>CM075672.1:101287500-111287500 GCA_037962975.1 Clitoria ternatea | reverse complement strand
AGGACCATCTAATCACACCATGGCTATCACTTTTAGGAGTGGTACAGAGTATGATGGTTCGGTTGGTTTGGCTAAAGAAGAGGCCAAGAAAGAGAAGAAGGGGAAAGAGTCTCACTCTCATCCTGAAATTGAAGAAGAGAAACAAAGTGAAAAGAAGGAGGAGGTGAAACCATATCAGCCTCCAGTTCCATATCCTCAGTGCTTGGCCAAGGCCAAGCTTGATAAACAATTTGGTAAGTTTCTTGAAGTTCTTAAAAAGCTTTATGTTAATGTTCCTTTTACAGATGCCTTGCAGCAAATACCGACATATGCAAAGTTCCTGAAGGACATCTTATCCAATAAAAGGATATTAAAGGAGGATGGTACAGTAGTACACGTTGAGGAATGTAGTGCTTTGATCCAAAAGAAGCTACCACCCAAGCTTCAGGATCCAGCTAGTTTTTCTATCCCTTGTGTGATTGGTGATATGGCTATTGATAAAGCATTATGTGACTTAGGAGCTAGCATCAGTTTAATGCCAATGTCTATTGTTGAGAAATTAGGATTGGGTGAACTGAAACCTACTAGGATGTCATTATAATTAGCAGATAAGTTTGTTAAATATCCTATACGTATTTTAGAAGATGTACCTATTAAAGTAGGTAAATTTTTCATTCCTGCCGACTTTGTTGTTTTGGAAATGGATGAGGATTCTATGGTCCCTATTATTCTATGCAGGCCATTTTTGGCAACCGCGGGTGCGGTAATAAATGTTAAATATAAAAAATTGTCCATAACTATTGGAGACCAAAAGGTAGATTTTAGTTTGAAAGATGCTTTCAAGAAAGCTTTTGATGATGTTTACTGTGTGGATTTTATTAACCAGGTAGTGAAGGAAGAAACTCTTCCTAAGGATCCACTTGAATTTGCTTTATTAATTGAGCCTGTAGGAACATCAGATTGTTTGGAAGAAAATGCCCTACTTAAACATGATATTGAAGTCATGTGTGAGAAAGTGGTAAGCTCAACTGTTGAATTGAAGCCTTTACTGACTTCACTGAGGTATGAATTTCTTGGACCCAACTCTACATATCCTGTTGTAAATGCTAACTTGAATCCATGCGAAACTAAGAAGCTTTTGAAAAAACTTAGGTTGTATAGGAAGGTTATTGGTTATAAAATGGATGATATAAAGGGGATTAGCCCTTTCTTTTGCATGCATAGGATAACTGTAAAGGATGAGAGTAGGCCTATAGTAGAACCACTTAGGAGACTAAATCCAAAAATGCAAGAAGTGGTTAAGAAGGAAATTTTGAAATTGCTTAATGTTGGTGTTATATATCCCATTGCTAGTAGTAAGTAGGTAAGTCCAGTTCATGTGATGCCTAAAAAGGGAGGGATAACTGTTGTGAAAAATGATAAATAGGAACTAATTTCTACTAGGATAGTTTTTGGGTGGCATATGTGCATTGATTATAGAAAGCTAAATAACACCGCGAAGAAAGATCATATCTCTCTTCCTTTCATTGATCAGATGCTTGAGAGGCTTGCTAAGCACTCTTATTTCTATTATTTAGATGGGTACTCAGGTTTTCATCAAATCCCCATCCATCCATCTGATCAAGTGAAAACTACTTTCACTTGCTCTTATGGGACATATGCATATAGGAGAATGCTATTTAGCCTGTGTAATGTACCTACGACTTTTCAAAGGTGTATGCAAGCCATATTTTCTGATTTGATTGAGAATACGATGGAAGTTTTCATGGATGACTTTTCTGTGCATGGTTTGGATTTTGATAATTGTTTAACTAATTTGTACCAAGTCTTGCAACGCTATGAGGAGACCAACTTGGTCTTAAATTGGGGGAAATGCCATTTCATGGTAAGAGAGGGCATAGTCTTGGACACTTGGTGTCTGAGAGAGGAATTGAGGTGGATAAGGATAAGGTGGAGCTGATTAAAAAATTGCCCCCGCCGACCAATGTGAAAGGCATTCAAAGCTTTCTTGGGCATATCGGGTTTTACCGGCAGTTCATTAAAGATTTTAGCAAGATCACCAAGCCTATGACTAATCTTTTGGGTAAGGATATGCCTTTTGTTTTTGACTCATCTTGTCTTGAGGCTTTTTTCAAGATTAAACAAGCTTTGATTTCTACTCCTGTGGTACAACCCCCTGATTGGGAACTCTCATTTGAGTTGATGCGTGATGCTAGTGATCATGCAGTGGGGGATGTGCTTGGGCAGCAGAAGGATAAGAAGCTGTATGTGATCCATTATGCTAGTCATACACTTGATGAAGCACAGGTAAACTATGCTACCACTAAAAAGGAATTATTGGCTATTGTCTTTGCTTTTGATAAGATTAGATCATACTTGGTAGGCTCACATGTTACTGTATATACTGACCATTCTACCATCAAGTATCTTTTACATAAAAAAAAAGCAAAGCCTAGGTTAATTAGGTGGATTTTGATTTTGCAAAAATTTGACTTAGAGATAAAAGATAAAAAGGGTACTGAGAACCTTGTTGCTGACCACCTATCTAGGTTATCATCTAAAAAAGATAAGTTGGGTGATGTTGTTCCCATCAATGAGTCTTTTCTGGATGAACAACTACTGAGTCTTAGTGTCCAACAAGTGCCTTGTATGTGGATTTTGTTAATTTTGTTACATGTGGCATTTTACCCCCTTATCTTGGTTTTCAGCAAAAAAGAAGTTTCTTGCAGATGTTAATCATAATTATTGGGATGAGCCCCTCCTTTTCAAACAATGTAGAGATGGTTTGATTAGGAGGTGCGTTCTGGAGGATGAAGTCCATGCCATCCTAGACCATTCCTACTCTCTTTTTTGTGGAAGCCATATGAGTACATCCAAGACCGCCTCGAAAGTGTTGCAAGCTCGGTTCTACTAGCCACACTTTTTTAAGGATGTGTGTAAGTATATCCTGTGTAACATCCCAGTTTTGAAACTAAATGCCGAATGAAGAATAAACCATTAAGAAAATAACCGTTAATTATATATATAACCAAGTAGATTTAAGCTTTAAAATATGAAAAATGGTGGTGGTCAGGGGATGGGTGGAGTGCGCGTGGCTGCTGAGCTCACACTCTCCCATCCCACTCTTCTCTTACTCGTGCGCATATATATATATATAAAAACGTAAGCCTTTGGTTAAGGACACACTCGCTATTCCTTCCTCTGTCACTTCATCCTCTACTTTTCTCTCTTCGTCTCCATCCTCCTTCTTCTCTTCTCTCACTCTTCGCTCCTGGAGATCTTGATTGCAGTACTGAAGAACGGACCACACTCCATCCCAGAATCAGGTGCAGGATACGACGAAGCCAAAGAAGACCGAACAAACCAGGAGAAGGACGTCGGACCCAACGACAAGAACGGAAAGGTTTCTGAGGTTCCTCTAAAGGTAGGGGCGCTTGCATGTCGAATGCATGGTCTACGAACGGTACCGGATGAACGTATTGCTGAGTGTGTGTGTGTGTGTGTGTGCATGTATTCATAATCACTAAAACTGATGCATGATTTAAGATTCTGATAGCGATTTCATGGGGATGGTGTAGCCTGTTAATGGATGATAATGATGAATGATATGCATGGATCTATTTTCTTGTCACTATGGAAAAGATGTATGTGCATGCTCTTAATTGGTTTGTTCACTGTTGTTAGTCTGATGACTGATTGTAACATGCGTTGGTGTGATTGACTAAATTAATACGAGTAATGTGGGGAATCCGTTCTTGCTTAATGGCTACAGAGAAGGTGTTCGTGGCGTGATGATGCGTGTTAATAAATGTGTTAGTTGCATGAGTGAGAGTGGGGTGACCCATAGAAGGTCAAGAACCCCAAGGGAACGACTTCCAGTTACCAACCTTGGCTAGATCCTGATAGTGCTCGTGGTAGCCGAAGGAGCTAGAGAAGAGTCTCGAGACGCCGTGGGAGGCCGGTGCCACCTGGTAAGAGCTGAGGGACGAGGGGCCAGAAGAAAGGGGACCGTAACTAAGAGTCTTTACCCGAGTCGGATCCGCAGGCATGCATGTAGATATAAGGCCGATTGTGATGATGTATAAATCTATGTATGTTTATGTGTGTGATTTTGAGTGCATGAATGTATATGTGCATAGGAACTCCGAATGCATGAATGGATTGTGGGCATAAGCTCTGTGTGATATGTGTGGCATGAATGTTGCTTGAACTGCATGAACTTGTTACTTGGGAAAGGTTAAATGATGGTAGGAACGTGTACTGACGCTGATACTGAGTCTGTGAGTATCATTTTACATGTAAAGCTCACCCCTGCAGTGGCCATATTTCAGTGAACATCTCTCGGAATAAAGAATGAAGGAAGAGCTGGGTGTGGAGCAGAGCAGCTGAGCATTATGGATCGTGTGTATATATGTGTGTATTGTGTGCTTGTCGTATTTAAATGTTTTAGAGGAAGCCTTGGCCGGTTTGTGTTAAATTTGGGTTTTAATTACGAAACTTAAACGCTCCGGACAGAAGGGGCATGTTGTGGTTGTAATTGTTTAGATGTTTCCTAACTATATATATATATGTGTGTTGCGTGTTATATGGTACGGTGGAAGGTGTTGAATGACAAGTCCGGATGCCCAAGCATACCTTATGAGCGTAGACGGCCAGTGTGACTACGGGTAGGTAGTGGGATTAAGTTTGGGGTTGAGAGGATGAAACAAAGAGTTTAAACATGCTTCGAGTGAGTGAAGAACGAAAGACGAGTGAAAAACTGAGTGGAGTCCCTCGCTTCAGCAAGCAGCATACCCGCCCCAGCGAGTGCGGACTAGAAAGACTTATGTTGGGTTCCCTCGGGCGGAGTCATACCTCGTCTAAAGTGCTAAAGCAGTCCGCCTAAGCGTAAGGACTCGCGCTGAAGCGAGTAAAAGTCAGAGTGAGATACCGCCCATTATCCTTCCTATCCGTTGTGGCGCTAGTGCGACCTCAATAATAGTATTGACCCCGGCTTGAACGTTGTAGTCGAGTCCGCCCAGACGTTGTCGTACCTAGTTGAGTTGGGTAGAGTGAATTCGGGCTCCTCCTTCCCCAACAACCTACTACCGCATATGTACACTGTAACTTCCCATTTTTCCGAGTGAAGTGCGAGCGTGAGGATTTACCGAGTGAACCCTTGTCCATATCCGATTGAGAAATTACCTTGTGTTTGTGTTGGAGGGGCGTCGTGCTGACTTCGCTTAGGTGGTGTCATACCTCGCCCAAGTAACTAGGACGGTTCGCCCAAGCGCGTGGAACCATGCTGAAGCAAGCAGATATCAACGTGAGACTCCGCCTATGTACCTTCCTCCTCCGTTGTCGCATTATTATGTCTCTCTAGGCGGTGTTAGACATCGCCTGAGTGAGTGGGCGTTGTAATGTAGTCCGTCCAGGCGTTGTTGTACCTTGCCGTACTGGACGGCGGTGTAATCACTTCCTCCTTCCATGGTTGCATTGTTATGCTTCGCTCAGGCAACGTCGGGCCTCGCTTGAGCGAGTCAGTGTTATCTTAGTCTTCGACCAGGCGCTGCTGTGTTTCGCTGGACAGTGCGGGTCGGTCCCAGCCTTGCTCCCTTGTACTTCCTCTTCTCCTTCCCCTTACCCATCACTTCCTACTGAACGAACTAGTGTTACTCGTGGAAGAGTTTCTCTTTTAGAATTTTCCTCCATCCGCTGTTGCATTTCCATACCCCGCCTAGGTGGTATCAGACCCCGTCCGAGTGAGCCAATGATATTACGTAATCCGCCCTGGCGCTGGTATGTTACGCTAAACCCACGAACCGGTCCCAGTCTTAGCCTTCTGTCATTTGCCTTATGCGTGTGGATGATCTCCCATTTCCCTTGTTCTTCCTTGCACTCCGCCCTTTGTGTTATCCGGTTGCCTTATAGTCTTTGGTTACTTAATTTTGGAAAAATTTTCCCCGTATTGGTTTTTAATTATTTATTTAAAATAAGGTGTTACATCCTGTCTTGTGATGTATGCCAAAGAACAAGTACTCATAAACTAGTGGAGTAAGGTATAAGGTTGCCACACCTTATCACCCTCAAACTAGTGGGCAGGTTGAGGTTTCCAACAGGGAGATAAAAAATATTCTCCAAAAGGTGGTCAATACGTCACGTAAGGATTGGTCAATTAAATTAGACGATTCCTTATATAGGTATATCACACCGCATATAAAACCCCTATTGGAACCACACCTTTTCAACTAGAATATGGGAAGCCCTGACATTTTCCTATTAAACTTGAGTATAAATCGTTTTGGGCAATTAAAATGCTTAATCTTGATCATAAGGTTACAGGTGAGCGCAGGTTATTGGAGCTAAATGAACTAGAGGAACTCCATTTGGATGTGTACGAGAATGCTAGAATTTATAAGAAAAAAACATTGGCATGATCGTCACATCCTTCGGAGGACATTCAATCCAGGTGATATGGTCTTGTTATTTAAGTCCAGATTAAGGTTATTCCAAGGTAAATTGAGGTCCCGATGGTCGGGACCGTTTAGAGTCTTGAAAGTATTTTCCTTTGGCACTGTTGAGTTATAGAGCGAAAAGTCCAGACCATTTAAAGTAAATGGGAAAGACTTAAGAACTACTTGACAGGCGAGCCCATTCATTAAGAAAGTTCTTTGGATTTGCTTGATGCAATGGATTCGTAAATCTAAATGGGTAAGGCGTCCGACTGAAGACGTTAAACTTAGCACTTGTGGGGAGGTAACCCCTTAATTGTTTATATCTCTATGTTTACTTTGAATTTTTTTTAGTTGCTAATGATATATAAAAAAGAAAAAATCAAATAAAGAGAAAAACAAATAAACAAGAACTTGATGGTTTGTTAGGTTGTGGAGTAAGGCATGATTTTTGATTACCATGATGCATGTCCTAATTTAAAATTAGATGAATGTGTGCCTAACTTGGTGTTTTGCATTTTGTTTTATGACACAAAATAGTGGCATTCACTGGCAGTGGTTTAGCCCAGGCATTTTCCACTGAAAATATAAAATTTTTGGGCACCATACAGTGAAAACCATTGGCCGTGGTCAGCCACCACTAGTCGTGGTTAGCACTCAAAGTCCCCTCTTCATTTTAAGTTCTTTTGGGCACGAAACAGAGGCAACCACTGGCTGTGGTTGCCAACAGGGGACCTTTCTTTTTTATGCAAGAGATTTTGGTCAAAAACAGAGGCAACCACTGGTTGTGGTTGCCAACAGGAGCATGATTTAAATTGCATTTCAATTTTTGGGCCAAAACAGCACTTGCCACAGGCCGTGGTTATCCACCACTGGTCATGGTTCGGCCTAGCGTGGGAATTTTCAAGGTTTTAAAATACCCATGCCCTAGTACCCCTTTTATGCATTGCCTTGTTGGTTCCTTCACCTATATCTGTTGAAAACACCAAGCAAGCTACTTGAGAAACTCAAACCCCTTTCAATATCCTTACATATCATCATCATCTTGCTACTTGAATCATCTCTTCTCATCTCTAAATCAAGTAAGCATTCTATTCTTTCTCATTACTTTGTGGTTTCTCATTTGGTTTTTAGGGGTTTCTAAAAAATTTAGGGATTTACCATGAAAATCTTAAAATTGATTCATTTAAGTTTTCCCTAATTTCCTTATGATGAATTTGAATGTTATAAAACCAAATGGGTAACACTAAAATCTTCATGAACTTCATTTAGTGCTCATACTTTTTCATGTACCCCATTTATGTTCATATGCAATTTTTTGGTCTTTGGTGGGGATTGGATGTTTGATTGGTGGAAAAATTCTGAATTTGGTTGTTAATTTTGGCTATTGAACTTGATGAAGGATAACATTGCTCTTGAATGTAGCATTTAGCACTAATTTATTTAGTGCACACCAAGTGTTTGATGAAATGCCCAAGAGACAAAATTCTTGAATTGTTGCATGGTTTGAATGTGCATGTGGTCTAGTTCACCTTTCATGGTATTTAATTATTCATATATATATATATATATACTTCTCTCATAGATACCATGAATTTATGACATTATATAGGTGTTATCTCTTGTCATGATTCAAAACTTTAGAGTTTTGAATTAGAATGCTTTTTAACCCTCCTTGTATGGTTTTATTAGGTCATCTCCATGTTTTATATTCAACTCCATGGCACCAAAGATTCTCTCTAAGAAAAGGAAGACCAAAGGTAACTCTTCCAACTACTCTGACCTGAATGATATTGAATGCCCATCAGAGGGGTAAAAGATGAGGTTGGAATCTTTATTGAGTAAAGAGATTATTCCCTTTAGATTTTTCTGCGAAGATACTTTAATGGAATTAGGAATTTTTTAAGATACCTTACGCTTGTGTCAAAATGTGGGGTGGATTCCTTTATTGAATTATTTGAACCCGTGTATGAGCATACTTCTTTAGAAATCCCAAGTTCCGTAGAGGTCAATAGGTGCCAATCTAGACCCGGGTGGGAGCTTACTTTTCGGCTTAATAATACCAACTATAGGTTGCCTTTTCATGAAGTAGCTACTGTTTATAATTTTCCTCCAAGGGGTATTGATAGCATCCCAAAAGAGTTTAATTTCAAGTACTTTTGGAATCTTATCTCCCATAAAGGCCGTTATGATGCTTCCACCATCCATCACCAAGTTTTCCATTACCTGTAGCGTTTCATGGACTAATCCATCTTTGGACGATATGATAGTCTAGGTACTATGCGTCAGCCCGAGGAATTTTTTCTCCACTCAGGTCGATAATGCCACCACTGGTAAGATTGTTATGGCTGGTTACATGAACCCCATTGCTAGGTATGTAGGCATAGATTTGGACCAAGATAATCTTCTCCATCAACCCAAGAGGGTTGACATGGCTGAATTGATTAATATAGGGATGATTGTTAAGGAACATGATATATACTATTTGGTAATTGTTGGATTTTCTGTTCCTCACCCCTTGCCTGATCCTACTTCACTATTTTAGAAGGCAATACATCTTTTCTTTTTGCAGATAAAGATGATCATACTCTATTTTCTACCAAGATACCACTACCCACCGGGCCTCCAGAACACGGTGAGCCCTCTCATTTTCATGAGGAGCCACCTTTTTCCATGCAGTAAATATATACTTTGCTTCAGCAGATGTCTATTAAGCAAACCCATTAGGGGGCCCGTATTGATCAAATTTTTGACCGGGTAGATGCCATGTATGATTAGCACACCCAGCAGGGTCATTTCCACCCCCTTCTCCATGACAGGTATCGGTTCAACTTATGTCCTTTTACCTCTGGTTCCTCAATTATAGACCTCTTTGGTCCCTTTGATATAGACATTGGGGACAATGTCCAGTTTTATTTTTACATGATTGTATGCTTATTTTCTGGTTCATTTACATGATTGTATTTCTGCTCATATGCCTTGGGCTAGCATTGATTGCTGATTGTAATTATTGTTATCTGTATGACATGTGATGTAGATTAATTGGATCTTAAGCATTACTTGGGTGATTCTTGTAAAAAATAAAAAAATATATAAATATATATATAATAATAATAAATAAAAAGTTTTTTATTGTTATTTCTTGCCAGAATAATCACTTTGCATGATGACTGTGTTTCTTTTATTAGGCCAATTACCAATATGAGCTTTTGAGCTAATAGGGTGTTTAGTACATTAAATTGTAAATGACCCATGATTCTTTGACTCAGTGATTCATACATTGGATGGTGTATTTATATATTGACACGGGTTTTGATAATGACACAACAAATAAAGAATCAAGATCAAACATATATAATTATGGTGAGATTAATTATGTTTGATGTTTAAATTTGATAAACAACCAAGGATTTGAGTGAAGGCATTTACAAAGTATTAAAACAAGTGAAAAATGTTCATTTAAGTGCCTAAGGATCAAAACAACCAAGCCATATGCAATTACATCTCAAAAAGGGTGAAAAAATGCATGAACAATGAAGCAACAGCCTGATAAATCAATTTAAGCCCTTGCTGAATCGATTCATACTTGTGAAAAGCTCCAGGATGTGATTTTTTAAGTGATGAATCGATTCATATATAGCCTGAATCGATTCATATGATTGGGCAGTGCCAAAATCAGTAAAAATCATGCATGAATCTATTCATTTGGTCCTGAAATCTATTCATTTCAATTTTGATGCACAAATACACTAAATGAATCTATTTGTTTGGGAAATGAATCTATTCATCTAGTTCAAATTTGAATTTCAAATTTGAAACTTCAGAAGCTCAATTGGACAGCCTTGCATCGCACCACGGATTTTCCGCATCGCATTATGAACTCAATCATGGTGCACTAAGCAGACAGATAGGAAACGCTCCATAATTCCACTACGCCAATTATGACTCAAAAAAAGAATTAAATAAGAAACGTACCATGCCTCCTGATGCCTATAAATAGAGAACAAAATTAAAGAAGTAGAAGTCCCAATCCAAGGAAAATGCATTCCTTGCTTTCTTTTCTGTTCTCTCTTATTTCTTAGCATTTAACTCTCTGCTTTATTTGTTTGTGATTATTCTTGAGAGCTATCTTGTGAGTAAAAATTATTTTAAGTGCCAAAACTTGTATATCCATTCTATTGGAGAGTTATCCTTGTATACTTGAACACCAAATTCCTAGAGTTTAGGTTAGGTTTCAACCTTATAAAATTGTGAGATTGAGAGATTGGGTGGGGTGCCCTTGTACTTGTGAGAATTGAATTCTTGAGTGTGGGACACTAGGAAGCTGCAATTGCTCAAACTTTGTATCTCTAATCTCCAATAATGGAATCCTTCAAGTGGGTTGCTTGAAGGTGAGACGTACACCAGTGTGGTAGAACTCGTTATACTGGTTTGCAATTCTCTCTTCCCTAAACTCTTTTATTATTGTGCATTTGAATTGCTTGTTTACTTTATAGTGATTGAAATTTGATTGTTGAATTTATTTGAAACATATTTTCTTAACTTTATTGAATTCACTTACTATTTATTAAGTACTTGTTAATTTTCTTTGTGTACTAATTATTATTGCTTGGCATTAAATTTACCATCTTCATTAAGTATATTTGTCAAAGAATCAATTTCAAAAGCATTCCAAAGAAAATTTTTAATACTCAATTCACCCCCCCCCCGGTCTTGAGTAATTGAGGCCACTTGGTTAACAAGTGGTATCAAAGCTTGACTCTTGGTAGATCAAGCTTAACAGCTTCAAGAGAACAACATGGCCTCGACTTCTTTTAACCTTTTTCCTGAGGGTGGTGCCATAAATAGACCTCCCACTTTCAATGGAGAGGGTTACGTTTTTTGGAAAGAAAGAATGCAAATTTTTGTTCAATCCATTGATTTGAAAATATGGAATGCTATTGAAAATGGTCCTTTTATACGTATGCATATTATTGATGGTAGACAAGTTGAAAAACATATGGATGATTGGACTATTGAAGAAGAAAAGAAAGCACAATATAACTATAAAGCTAAAAATCTTATTACTCTTGCCTTAGGTCCTGCCAAATTTTTTAGAGTTATAACATGTAAATCTGCAAAAGAAATGTGGGATACCCTTCAAGTTACTCATGAAGGAACTAGTGATGTTAAAGACTCTAAAATCAGTACCTTGACCAGGCCACTTCAATCAATGAGGATGAATCCGAAAGTAACCTAGATGATGATGATGATGAGCTAGGCCTATTTGTGAAGTGTTTTAGGAAATTTATGAGAAACAAATGATTCCAAAAGAACTTCACTTCCAAAGGTAAGAAATCTACTCCTAAAGATAATAATTCTTCACCTACTTGTTTTGAATATGGTAAGGAAGGACACTTCAAGGCGGGTTGTCTAAATCTTAAAAAGAAAAACAAAAATCAAAAAGGAAAGAGAATAGCATACATAGCATGGGATAAAAATGATGTAAGTAGCTCGGACGAATCAAAAAATGAAGAATCCAACCTTTGTCTTATGGCTAACCATCAAGAGGAAAAAGATGAGGTAAGCTTCCATGACTTAGATAAGGATGAATTACTTGATGCCTTTGAAGAATTATATGACAAATTTGCTAAAATCTTAAATAAGTATAAGTTATTAAGAAAAATAATTGACACTCTTGAAATGCATCTTGTAACATCCCGATTTAATAATTATTTGCCGAATGAATATAAATTGCTAAAATAGTAATTCCAGAAGTAGAAAAATTAATTGTTAATTATATTCGATTTAACTTGAGGAATAGTGACAAATTAAATAAGCTTAACTGGTAAGGGGTGGCTGTTTGCGATTGGTGAGTCTGTGAGTGGGACTGCAATCCACGATTTCCCACCCCACTCTCCTCTTCCTCGTGCACGCGCATGCTTATACATATATGTGCCCTGGGTCATGGAAGCTATGCATCTCCTTCAAATTCCTCTTCTTCTCTTCTTCGCTCTTCACTCTCCTTCTCCTCTTCTTCTTTCTCTACTCGCTGTTCCTGCGAGCTCGCAACAATGGTGGTTGAGGATCGGGGTCCTCCTTCTTCACTCGATGAGCCAGAGAGAGTGCAGGTGTGCCTTCCTCCTGCAAGCAACCTGTCTCCCTCCTCGTTCCTTTAACGACTTCCTCTTCTTGCTGAAGCTGCCAAGCCTCAGTGGAGATCTGCGAGGAACTTCAAGATGGTAGGAGTGTTCACAGCGTTGAGATGGAGCTCCTCCAGGGAATAAACAGAGAGCTGGGCATCTCAGGAACCCGAATGGTCTCCCTGCTCTTGCATGCAGATGTGCTGAGTGTGACTCAGCGTCCCTCTAAAACTGGGTGTCGTCTTGGCCGACTGAAAACTCCAGTCCAGGTAGGGGGAGTATCTTCTATCTTAAATGCATGGGTTATGAACAGGTTCCGAGTGCTGATGCTTGCTATATCCATGCTCTGATTGTGTGTTGTGTTGCATGCGAGTGTGTACAACCCAGTTGCATGACGAGTGAAAGATGAGTGTTACAGGTTAGCATTTTCCTTAGAAATGCATGCGTTGTGGAGTCTTGTTACCATGGAACCCAATTGCATGTTGTGTTGTAGTGATGTTGACGATTACCGTGTATTTTACATGACCTGCAAGTTGCTATAAGCTTAGAATGTTGACTGCATGAGATAGAATATGACTCAGTGAATCTGATAATGTACCATACCGATTGCATGTGTTGTCTGAGTCCTGACATTGCTTAATGCCGATTACATGTATGTTGTTTGAGTCCTGTTGATGTGTTAGATGCGTGTATTGTTGAATACTGATGATGTATAATGCCGACTGCATGAGATGCATGTGTTGTGGAACGCTGTTAATGCCTAGCAATGATTACATGAGATGCATATGCTATTAAGTTTTGAGAAAGTGTAACACCGACTGCATGAGATGCATGTGTTGTTAAGTACTATTAATGTCCAGCATTGATTGCATGAGATGCATGTGCCGTTTGGATGCTGATGATGTATGATGCCGATTGCATAAGATGCATGTATGGCCGTGTATATGAACTCTGTGTGTGTGATGAATCCGCATGTGGCGCATGGGATGCGTTTGTGCTGAGAGCACGTAGTGTGGGACACTACCATTGGTTTTTAAAGCGTGGGACGCTATGAAATCCTTGAGTGGGACTCAAGGTAGCCCTTGAGTGGGACTCGGGCAGCCTGTGAACACCTCCGTTGGCGCTGAGAGCGTTGGTGTCACCTGTGGGCAAACGGTTGGGTACCTGTAAAACGGCCAAGCAGCTGGGAGCTGAATTGATGGCTTGGAGCCATGTGTAAAAAAAGGCTTGGAGCCTACGTTGCAACGTCTAAACCGATACACACGAATGCGGAACCGAGTGAGATAATATGTGTTTATTAACTGTTGATAATGTTGGAATTGGTTGTGCATTTGATAATGTTTATGAAGATGATGAATGTGTATGCCCGAGTGAATTATTCCGTGTGCACCTGCCTTGGATGCTAAGTGAAACCTGTTTCATGAATATATATATGTGTATCAGTGTTACTGAAATATTATGTGTGTAGCCGAGTGAGAATTGTTGAATTCTGATTGAGAAATATTCAATATGTGCATTCTGATTCATGGGTATTGCTATTAAGTCACTGATTGTCGTATTTTAATGTTGTTGAATGGATGCGTGCATAAGGCCGAGTGACAATTGGTGGATTCCGATCGGTAAGAGTCTTTTGTGTGTCCTGGTTGATTGATGCTACTCTAACTATAACCGTTGCCATGTATAATTGTGTGTATATATATATATTGTTGTATAATTGTGAGGCAACCTGAGTCGGTATCTGTCATTTAAAATTTAAGATGCTCACCCCTGCACCATTTTTCAGTATGTATGCAGGTTGGACTCTGAAGTGATGATAAGGTCTCAGGTCCGAGTGAGGGGTACTCTGACCGCAAGTGTATATTTTGTATGTGTCATGTTTCGTCAGTTGTAGCCTTAGCCGGCTCGTAATAACCGTGTGGTGTATTGAACATGAATATATATATATATACGTATAGGTAATTGAGTTATTGTGACCCGAGTGCATGTTTTTATACATATATATATACGTATCACGTTGATAACAGGTGCTGAGGAATGAACGAGGTTAAGGTAATAGACATTCTGAGTGCATGATTATGCGTTTACACTATGTTGTATACGAGTGGTCGTGTTTGGGTAGACCGAGGGACGCTAATGGTTAGAATACTGCTCAATTAATGATTTCCGAGTGGACGTAGTTGGGAAGTCAACTCCGAGTGGAACTGGGAATGGCTATGCCTTCTTGTTCGAATGATGATACTTTGATGAACTCTGAGTAAAATACCCTGGATGAACCTGTACTACGTAAGACCTGATGAGAGGATTCCCGGGTGAAAACGAGGGCGGCCCTTACCGAGTGAAAATGTAAGCAAAAACCGAGTGAGGAAGAATTCGTATTTTCTGAGCGAAATCATAAATAAATCCCGAGTGAGGCAAAGTTGTGCCTCTCGAGTGAAAACCTCGAGTGATTCCCTGCTGAGAGAGGAGTTTAATTAGTGGTTTAGGGTGGATTGGATCCTAAGTGAAAGGTATTGATAATCCGAGTGAAAGATGTTAAGTCCGAGTGAGTGAGGATTGGTGTCCCGAGTGGTTGGGTTTGAATAAGTCCGAGTGGGACTTGACTTCCTGATTTCCCGAGTGAAGTGCGAGCGTGAGGATTCGCCGAGTGAACCTTATCCACATCCGATTGAGAAATTACCTTGTGTCTGTATTGGAGGGGCTTGGGGTTGACCTCGCTTAGGCGGTGTCATACCTCGCCCAAGCGACTAGGGCGGTCCGCCCAAGTGCGTGGAACCGTGCTGAAGCGAGCAGATATCAACATGGAACTCTGCCTATGTACCTCCCTCTTCCGTTCTCGCATTATCATGTCTCGCTGGGCGGTGTTGGACATCGCCTGAGCGAGTGGACATTGTGATGTAATCCGTCTAGGCGTTGTTGTGCCTTGCTGAACTGGACGGGCGGTGTAATCACTTCCTCCTTCCGTGGTTGCACTGTTATGCTTCGCTCAGGCGGCGTCGGACCTCGTCTGAGCGAGCCAGTTATCTTAGTCTTCGCCCAGGCGTTGTTGTGTTTCGCTGGACCGAATGGGTCGGTCCCAACCTTGTTTCCTCCGCTGATTACCATACGCACAAATATTCTTTTATTTCCCTTGCCTTCTTCTTTCTTTCCTATGCCGATTGGCCAGTGGTTGGTTTTTGTGAAAAATTTCTCCCTGTTTTTAGAATTAGTATTTATTAAATATTAGGGTGTTACATTTTGGTATCAGAGCAGACCAAAAGGTCCATGGCCAAGGTTTGCCTACTGTTTGTAGGCGGTTGAGTATATTATGCCAGTTTGTCCTAGATTGCTTATGATATTCTATTGTATGTTGATACCTGTCCAATTATGACTCGGGTGATGATATATGTTATGATTCTCTATTGAAATTGGTATATGCTGACTATGAATGGTGTGGTTGTACGCCTGTGCCTTGTTAAGAAATTTGAACGTGTGATAAATGAATGATACATGAAGTATGTGATTTGCAGTATAAGGGATGGGTTGTAGTTCCTAGATTGAAAATCTGGGTGTGTAATAAGTGAACGAAGATGAAGTCGGACATATGATAAAATTGGGGTTGCGTCTCAGTGGCGATTGAGAAAACCAAGTGAGTGATGGCTAAATGCTAGACCAATAGGAATAATGACCCCCTTAGGGATTCTAAATCTGATAGTTTATTAACCTTGCGAGTTGTTGAGCCGAGTAGAACAATTGCGTAGTAGCTCATTGAGGCTTGAATGATTATCATGTGATGTGTTGTGTGTGAGATGTGTTGGTAGCTGCACTATGATTGCGTAATGATGCATGCGACTCCTGGATTGTGGTACTATAAACTATTTAGTGATTATGCGACTCCGTCCACGAATGCATGCTAATAATTCTATGAATACTGACTGAATACTTGTAAAATAGGAGTGTTACCATTACTGCCGAGAGCTATCGTGACGGATGTTTTGTAACCTAGCATATGAACCCCGCGTAATATATATATATGTATACCTGATGTAGGTGATTAAGGGTGAACTGCCTCTATGTATTGCTCTATACTCGAAATATAACAGTTATTTGATGATTGAAATATGTGATCTGTGTGTGATTGCTTAGTGATGCATGCAACACCCGGATAGTATGATAGATATTAATTGTGAATCGTTGTGATGATACCCCGTCTGAAAGATATGTATATATATATATATGCTAATGAGAATGTCGAGTGGCTTATGCTGCGAGTCGGCAAATAAGAGCTGTGTGTGATCTATAATGAAATGCAGCAAGCATTGAACGTCTTTCAGAGTGGGCAATCAGATGAATACGAGGGGTATTAAGGATTCTGAGATTAATCCTAAAAGACCTCTGAGTTGGACTCGAGGCCATGCTTGGAGCATGAGCATTGGATGCTTAATGAAAGTCCTTGGGTTGGACTCAAGGCAAATGCCGAGTGCATTGGAGTGGGACTCCTGGTGAATAATCGTATGCATCTGATTCGCCGACTGCATGACTACATGTGTATAAGAGTATTATTATTGATGGTGACATGATTTGCATGGATTTGAATGATTGAGTAGTTTCCGACCTAATGATGTTGTATGAATGAAGTCTGATTGAATGAATATACATGTATTGATGTTGTTGCCAAGTGTAATGCAATTTTATAATTGAGAATGTATGTTATAGTGCAATTTCTGATTGAATGACTGTGCGTACACTTATGAGAATAAATGAGCTCAGTGTGAACTATGTGAATGTATGAATATGATATTGTGAATGAAACCCTTAATGTAGTTGGAATTGATTTGGGTAAATCTGATTGGATGGGCGTATGTATATGTCAAGTGCAATGTGTGTTATGATTATGATGTATGCTGTAGTAAACCATGATATAACCATGAATAATTGGTGTGACATCTGATTGAGTGTCTGTATGTACATTAGTGCTGTTGCTGAAGCTCGTGGTGTGTTATAGCATATGTGATTGTGAATTGCTTAAACCTGAATGAATTGCATGAACCCGAGTGAGTGATGTCATCACATTGCTGGGGATTGAGAATTTAATCCGAGCCATGATTTTGTGTTGAATAGGATTAGAGGAAATAATTACTTGGTATTGGCTAGGAGCCGATTGTTGTATTGCCATCAACTGTTTTACAGAAGTGCTGAATAATTTTCATGATTATTGATACGTGATGTACCCTATATGATGCGTGATGTTAAAGTGGGTGTATTACTTATATGTGTGAACTGCCATTAACTACCATGTGAATTTGTATTAGTTGGGTGAAGTCTGGTTCGTGTGAGGTATGCTGCTCTGAGATGACTCTTCCTGCCATAGGTAATGTGGCAGCGTACACGTTGCAGTGACCATGTAATTGTTGTAACCCTATAGGAATGAGACATCATCCTATAAGTTGGATGCAGCAATTCATGAGTCGAGCAGGTGAAGTTGTAACTGCTTATGGTGGTGGTGAGTCTTTCAGGCGGTCCTGAGTGACTATAAGAGTTATATTAAGCAAGTATTATACGATTATGCATCAGACTGAAGATAGGGGGTTTGGTTGACCTTAGTATGTCTGCCTCCGAGCAGATCAGAGGTCGTCGGGTACGGATTAGCTACTAAAAAGTTGGCTAATTACTGGGATGAGAAGGGCGGTCAATCTGTCACTGAAGTTGTAAGTTTTATAAGATTAACCGAGTGGTATTGTGAGCCTAAAGAGGAAAACAGATTTTTTTAAACCAAACTACATTGCAAAGTGAGGATTTGCTTGGGAAGGGAATTAGTGTCCCGAGAGTGTAAAAGTAGGGATAATTCCGAGTGAAGTCTTATGAGGAAGCATTGCCAAGTGAGGACTAGAGTGTTCCGAGTATAACCTCATAGAGAGTGCCATTACTAAGTTAAGGGGGTAGTATCCGAGTGTAACGCTCTGAGCAAGGAGATATTCGAGTGGTGTGCCTCAGAGTGTATCACTTCCGTGTAGGATGGAGTTATGCGGAACAATTGTAAGTAGAAAGATGCCGAGTGTGGAGTTCTTAATACCCTTGTGATGTCCAGCCGAGTGATCTTCCCAGAGAAAAGTCCTTCTGGACGAAAAATGAGACTCCGAGTGAGTGAGTTTAGCCAAAATCATGGGTAGGAACCTAAGATTTCCACGCCGAGCGTGGTGCCTGTGTGAATTAAACCCTAACAAATGGTACTGACTGGAGCACATGGAAGCCCTTTTGAGCGTTCATTCTGGTGTAAGGAAGAAATCTTATGATCAGATTTTGAAAACCCGAGTGTTTAAACCGAGAGGAATTGGTCAGGAGTGGGTATTTTTGGGGGTCGGTGATGTTGTTTACCTATTAGATTACTCCCAACTAGATGATTAACCCCCATCACGTGTCCATGTGATACAATTTTGGGTTTGTACCCTGTATGAGTTGTAGTTGTACCGAGTGACTCATTTGAGTCAGGGACACCGAGGGTGTAAATACACCAGTCGGTGTTGAGAGCACGGGGCCGAGCGGCCAAGAAATTAGGAAGTGCCCCTGCTTGTGATGAATTGGCTGAGTTAAGATGGGGTAAATAGTACGTTTTAGGAATTGAATTCCCGAATACATTAAATTTTGTGATGAGGTTGTAATCAGGTAAGGCCTGACTTTTTATGTTTTGCTGACTGAGATTACGGTGCGGTCGGTAAACCGCTTGAGTAGTGAATCCTTGCCGAGTGAAATTGCGATCCGATCGGTGAATGCTTGTGGAAAGCACAGTCGTGTGGGTGATTGAGACAGCAATTTTCTGAGTTAATTATTTAAGGTAAGTTATCGATTGAATTTCGAGGACGAAATTCTTTTGAGAGGGGGAGAACTGTAACATCCCGATTTAATAATTATTTGCCGAATGAATATAAATTGCTAAAATAGTAATTCCAGAAGTAGAAAAATTAATTGTTAATTATATTCGATTTAACTTGAGGAATAGTGACAAATTAAATAAGCTTAATTGGTAAGGGGTGGCTGTTTGCGATTGGTGAGTCCGTGAGTGGGACTGCAATCCACGATTTCCCACCCCACTCTCCTCTTCCTCGTGCACGCGCATGCTTATACATATATGTGCCCTGGGTCATGGAAGCTATGCATCTCCTTCAGATTCCTCTTTTTCTCTTCTTCGCTCTTCACTCTCCTTCTCCTCTTCTTCTTTCTCTACTCGCTGTTCCTGCGAGCTCGCAACAATGGTGGCTGAGGATCGGGGTCCTCCTTCTTCACTCGACGAGCCAGAGAGAGTGCAGGTGTGCCTTCCTCCTGCAAGCAACCTGTCTCCCTCCTTGTTCCTTCGACGACTTCCTCTTCTTGCTCGAAGCTGCCAAGCCTCAGTGGAGATCTGCGAGGAACTTCAAGATGGTAGGAGTGTTCACAGCGTTGAGATGGAGCTCCTCCAGGGAATAAACAGAGAGCTGGGCATCTCAGGAACCCGAATGGTCTCCCTGCTCTTGCATGCAGATGTGCTGAGTGTGACTCAGTGTCCCTCTGAAACTGGGTGTCGTCTTGGCCGACTGAAAACTCCAGTCCAGGTAGGGGGAGTATCTTCTATCTTAAATGCATGGGTTATGAACAGGTTCCGAGTGCTGATGCTTGCTATATCCGTGCTCTGATTGTGTGTTGTGTTGCATGCGAGTGTGTACAGCCCAGTTGCATGACGAGTGAAAGATGAGTGTTGCAGGTTAGCATTTTCCTTAGAAATGCATGCGTTGTGGAGTCTTGTTACCATGGAACCCGATTGCATGTTGTGTTGTAGTGATGTTGACGATTACCGTGTATTTTACATGACCTGCAAGTTGCTATAAGCTTAGAATGCTGACTGCATGAGATAGAATATGACTCAGTGAATCTGATAATGTACCATACCGATTGCATGTGTTGTCTGAGTCCTGACATTGCTTAATGCCGATTACATGTATGTTGTTTGAGTCCTGTTGATGTGTTAGATGCGTGTATTGTTGAATACTGATGATGTATAATGCCGACTGCATGAGATGCATGTGTTGTGGAACGCTGTTAATGCCTAGCAATGATTACATGAGATGCATATGCTATTAAGTTTTGAGAAAGTGTAACACCGACTGCATGAGATGCATGTGTTGTTAAGTACTATTAATGTCCAGCATTGATTGCATGAGATGCATGTGCCGTTTGGATGCTGATGATGTATGATGCCGATTGCATAAGATGCATGTATGGCCGTGTATATGAACTCTGTGTGTGTGATGAATCCGCATGTGGCGCATGGGATGCGTTTGTGCTGAGAGCACGTAGTGTGGGACACTACCATTGGTTTTTAAAGCGTGGGACGCTATGAAATCCTTGAGTGGGACTCAAGGTAGCCCTTGAGTGGGACTCGGGCAGCCTGTGAACACCTCCGTTGGCGCTGAGAGCGTTGGTGTCACCTGTGGGCAAACGGTTGGGTACCTGTAAAACGGCCAAGCAGCTGGGAGCTGAATTGATGGCTTGGAGCCATGTGTAAAAAAAGGCTTGGAGCCTACGTTGCAACGTCTAAATCGATACACACGAATGCGGAACTGAGTGAGATAATATGTGTTTATTAACTGTTGATAATGTTAGAATTGGTTGTGCATTTGATAATTTTTATGAAGATGATGAATGTGTATGCCCGAGTGAATTATTCCGTGTGCACCTGCCTTGGATGCTAAGTGAAACCTGTTTCATGAATATATATATATGTGTATCAGTGTTACTGAAATATTATGTATGTAGCCGAGTGAGAATTGTTGAATTCTGATTGAGAAATATTCAATATGTGCATTCTGATTCATGGGTATTGCTATTAAGTCACTGATTGTCGTATGTTAATGTTGTTGAATGGATGCATGCATAAGGCCGAGTGACAATTGGTGGATTCCGATCGGTAAGAGTCTTTTGTGTGTCCTGGTTGATTGATGCTACTCTGACTATAACCGTTGCCATGTATAATTGTGTGTATATATATATATTGTTGTATAATTGTGAGGCAACCTGAGTCGGTATCTGTCATTTAAAATTTAAGATGCTCACCCCTGCACCATTTTTCAGTATGTATGCAGGTTGGACTCTGAAGTGATGATAAGGTCTCAGGTCCGAGTGAGGGGTACTCCGACCGCAAGTGTATATTTTGTATGTGTCATGTTTCGTCAGTTGTAGCCTTGGCCGGCTCGTAATAACCGTGTGGTGTATTGAACATGAATATATATATATATATATACGTATAGGTAATTGAGTTATTATGACCCGAGTGCATGTTTTTATACATATATATATGTATCACGTTGATAACAGGTGCTGAGGAATGAACGAGGTTAAGGTAATAGACATTCCGAGTGCATGATTATGCGTTTACACTATGTTGTATACGAGTGGTCGTGTTTGGGTAGACCGAGGGACGCTGATGGTTAGAATACTGCTCAATTAATGATTTCCGAGTGGACGTAGTTGGGAAGTCAACTCCGAGTGGAACTGGGAATGGCTATGCCTTCTTGTTTGAACGATGATACTTCGATGAACTCTGAGTAAAATACCCTGGATGAACCTGTACTACGTAAGACCTGATGAGAGGATTCCCGGGTGAAAACGAGGGCGGCCCTTACCGAGTGAAAATGTAAGCAAAAACCGAGTGAGGAAGAGTTCGTATTTTCTGAGCGAAATCATAAATAAATCCCGAGTGAGGCAGAGTTGTGCCTCCCAAGTGAAAACCTCGAGTGATTCCCTGCTGAGAGAGGAGTTTAATTAGTGGTTTAGGGTGGATTGGATCCTAAGTGAAAGGTATTGATAATCCGAGTGAAAGATGTTAAGTCTGAGTGAGTGAGGATTGGTGTCCCGAGTGGTTGGGTTTGAATAAGTCCGAGTGGGACTTGACTTCCCGATTTCCCGAGTGAAGTACGAGCGTGAGGATTCGCAGAGTGAACCTTGTCCACATCCGATTGAGAAATTACCTTGTGTCTGTGTTGGAGGGGCTTGGGGTTGACCTCGCTTAGGCGGTGTCATACCTCGCCCAAGCGACTAGGGTGGTCCGCCCAAGCGCGTGGAACCATGCTGAAGCGAGCAGATATCAACGTGGAACTCCGCCTATGTACCTCCCTCTTCCGTTGTCGCATTATCATGTCTCGCTGGGCGGTGTTGGACATCGCCTGAGCGAGTAGACATTGTGATGTAATCCGTCCAGGCGTTGTTGTGCCTTGCTGAACTGGACGGGCGGTGTAATCACTTCCTCCTTCCGTGGTTGCACTGTTATGCTTCGCTCAGGCGGCGTCGGACCTCGTCTGAGCGAGCCAGTTATCTTAGTCTTCGCCCAGGCGTTGTTGTGTTTCGCTGGACCGAACGGGTCGATCCCAACCTTGTTTCCTCCGCTGATTACCATACGCACAAATATTCTTTTATTTCCCTTGCCTTCTTCTTTCTTTTCTATGCCGATTGGCCAGTGGTTGGTTTTTGTGAAAAATTTCTCCCTGTTTTTGGAATTAGTATTTATTAAAAATTAGGGTGTTACACATCTTGTAGAACTCGATAAAGAAAATAAAATTTTGAAAAAGGAAGTTAATATTCAAGCATGCTCTAAAGAAAAACCTTATGAATTCTTCAAGAAATGTGATGTATTGGAAAAAAAAGTTTTTGACTTCAACAAAACTCTTGAAAATTCACCAATGGTAGAGACAATTTAAATGCTTTACTTGGAAAACAACGTTGCATGTTTGATAAAACTGGATTAGGATTCAACTCAGGATCTAATACTTACAAGAAAGAGAAACATTACAATAATTTCTTTGCACCACCTAGTAAATCATCTTCACCTTTTATGAAATGCAATCATTGTGGTCTCAAAGGACATAGTGCCTCTAATTGTTATGTTAGAAAATTAGAGCCAAAGGTTGTGAAGAAAGTATGGATTCCTAAGGGAACATTACAATAAACTAACCTACACGGACCCAACATAAAATGGGACCAAGATCTCTAACTTTATTTGTTTTTTAGGTATGTTTAAAAATAAGCAACACTCGTTGGTACTTGGATAGTGGGTGTTCTAAGCACATGACGGGAGATAAAAGTAAGTTTATATCATTTACTCCATGAAATAAAGGATTTGTTACATATGGAGACAACACGAAGGGAAGAATACTAGGAATTGAAAATGTTGGTAAAAACGCTTCCACTTCTATAAATGATGTATTATATATTGTGGCACTTAAACATAACTTGCTTAGTATTAGTCAATTATGTGATAAAGGCTATAAAATTATTTTTGAATCAAATTGTTGCGTAATTGAAAATAAACTAAACAAGGAAATAAAATTTGTTGGTCAAAGAGTTGATAATATCTATATGATTAATCCTAATTGTCTTACTTCAAATGATGTGTAATGCTTCATAACTAAAGAAGATGAATCATGGCTATGGCATAGAAGAATTGCTCACATTCATATAGACCATTTAAACAAACTTGTTTCAAAAGATTCCTTAATTGGTTTACCAAAGTTGAAATTTAAAAACAAATTTTGTGACGCATGTCAAAAAGTAAAACAAGTAAAGGTTTCTTTTCAAGCAAAAAATGTTGTTTCAACAAATAGACCTTTACAACTTTTACATATGGATTTATTTGGACCTTCCAAGGTTAAAAGTTTTGATGGAAATTATTATTGTCTTGTGATTGTGGACGATTATTCTACATGTACATGGACATTATTTCTTACTCAAAAACATGAAGCATACCATGCATTTAAGAAACTTGCTAAGATTATCCAAAATGAGCAAAATTTGAAAATCGCATCCATTAGAACCGATCATGGGGAATATTTTGTAAATCAACCTTTCAAAAAGTTTTATGAAAAATTTGGCATTGAACATAATTTTTCGACTCCTAGAACTCCACAACAAAATGAAGTAGTTGAAAGGAAAAATCGATCTTTAGTGGAACTCGCAAGAACTATGTTAAATGACAACAATATTGCGAAACATTTTTGGGCCGATGCGGTAAATACCACTTGTCATGTTATGAATAGATGTCTAATAAGGCCTATATTAAAGAAAACCCCCCATGAGCTTTATAAAGGAAGAAAACCAAACATTTCTTATTTTCATGTGTTTGGATGCAAATGTTTTATATTGAACAATGGAAAGGATAATTTAGGTAAGTTTGATGCAAAATCTGATGAGGTAATATTTTTGGGTTATTCATCAACTAGTAAAGCTTATCGACTCTTTAATAAATGAACTTATACTATTGAAGAGTCCATTCACGTTAAATTTGATGAAGTTAACCAAAAGTCTTCGAGAAAGAAAGATGTTGATGATCTTGTACGTATCTTCCAAGAGATGACATTTAACAACAAAGAAAAAGAAGAAGTCAACAACAAAGGAGAAACAACCCCAAATGAATAACCGCAATAAAAGGAGTGGATCACCTCAAAAGATCATCCGTTGGACAATATTATAGGTGAAATAACAAAGGGTGTAAGTACTCGTAATGCTATTAGAAATGCTTGTAATCATTTAGCCTCTGTTTCTCAAATTGAACCTAAAAACATTACTGAGGCTATTATTGATGAACATTGGATGTTGGCTATGCAAGAAGAGTTAAATTAATTTGAAAGAAACCAAGTTAGGGAACTTGTGCCAAAACCCAATGATTACCAAGTAATAGGCACTAAATGGGTTTTTAGGAACAAACTTGATGAAAATGGTATTATAACTAGAAATAAAGCTAGGTTAGTTGCTAAGGGATATAACCAAGAAGAAGGTATAGACTATGAAGAAACGTATGCTCCCGTAGCTAGAGTAGAAGCCATTAGATTATTGTTAGCCTTTGCATGTTTTATGGACTTTAAACTGTATCAAATGGATGTCAAAAGCGCTTTTCTAAACAGTTATATTCAAGAAGAAGTTTATGTAGATCAACCTCTTGGCTTTGAAAATCCCAAATTTCCAAACCATGTTTTTAAATTGAGAAAAACTTTATACGGTTTGAAACAAGCTCCAAGAGCTTGGTATGAAAGACTTAGCAAATTTCTTTTAGAAAACAATTTTGAAAGAGTAAAGGTTGATACTACACTGTTTATAAAACGTAAAAATAATGACATCCTCTTAGTACAAGTTTATGTTGATGATATAAGATTTGGTGCTACTAACGAACTTCTTTGTCAAGAGTTTGCCAAGATTATACAGAATGAGTTTAAAATGCCCATGATGGGAGAACTTACATTCTTCATTGGTTTACAAATTAAGCAAACTAAAGAAGGGACTTTTATAAGTTAATCCAAATATTGTAAGGAACTTTTCAAAAGGTTTGAAATAGACAAGGCAAATGAAATAGCAACACCCATGAGTACATCATGCTACTTAGAAAAAGATAAGAAGGGTAAGGGTTGAGATCACAAAATAATGAGGTATGATTGGATCCTTACTTTACTTAACTACGAGTAGGCCCGATATTATGTTTGTTGTATGTATGTGTGCAAGATATCAAGCATGTCCTAAAGAATCATATCTCACTGCTGTAAAAAGAATTTTGAAATATCTTGTGGGTACTCAAAATGTTAGTTTATGGTACTCAAAATGTTGAAGAGGCTAAAGTCTGGTTCAGACTCTATCTCCCCCGTTTTTCCATAAATTGGTTCCTTTAAAAATCGTTTTAAAGTTCGACCCGCGTACCTTTAGTGTTTTGGACCCTACTTTTGTATACAACCTTGGAATTGAATGACTTTTGTCTCAATATCTTTATTTTGAAAAGATTTCAAACCTCTATTTCTAGCCCTAAACTCCAATTCTCACTCTATCAACCCCAAAATCGAAGGTTAAGTGTGTTCGGCTCAAAACTCTATTATTGGGACATTTTTCCCTGCACCTGGTTTAGAAAAAAAATTCATAACTCCCTCAGACGACCTTTGATTTGCACAAAATTTATGTCAAAATATCCATAAAAAATTATCTACATTTTTTATGAAGTCATTAAAGGCTAATTTTATCCAAATAGTACAGTTTAATGAATCTTTGTGAACCCTTGGCTGTTTCTTTTTAATGTTGGCTATCTGTAGAAAAATTCATATATCTCCCTTGTCCGCTGCTTGAATCACTTTGTTCTTTTTTCTATGGATCTATACCAAAGAACTCTATAATTGTTATGAAGGGCACGAAATCCAATTCTCAAAGGAGAATTAATGGTGAATTTATTTCTAAGCCCCTAGTTGATTCGGGAGCTTCTGAAGCATCCTATCATAAATCGGGTATATCTCGACCTACTAATCTTTGATTGTCGCGTATGACTTATCAATTTAAAGAGAAAGAGAAGATCTACAACTTTTGTTTTGGAATTTTTCCCTAATTATGAATCCACGAATTAATCTATATTTATTCATAACACCATTATTTTTCCGGTTCAAAAAAATCCTACACGTTTTAGTTTCTTGCCCGACAAGTTAATTTCCCGACCACCGATTTCTGACCACCTCACCGTCCTTGGACACCTTTCTAGAAAGATGTCACCTTCCAGCTCTTCCCCTCCACTCAGCTGGCCACCTTCCACTTCAGCCAATAAGGTTTCATGCATCTCCTAAACTAATCATCACACCTACACCTCTCATCACCTCACCATATCTCTACACCACTCCATTTCTATCTTGTTCTTAAACTAACATCAAACCCTCCACATCACTCTTTTCATCTAGAATTCCAAAACTCCAGCCACCTCACGCCACCATCAAGCCTCCAACATTTCCCATTTTCACAGCCAAACACCACCACAATCCACCTCTACTCATCCAAATTTTGATACCTCCTCTCCTTGCTCCACCAACTCATGACCAACCACCACCAAACAGCCCCTCATCCTCAAGCTTCTTGCATGCAAAGATCTTAAAGAATTAATCCCATCCCCTCACCTTGGAGTCCTTCAAAACCGTCACTCACCCAAGCCACTCAAGGTAAGGATTTTTTATATTGCTCCCTTGAATATTGCCCTTCATTTTCTTAATTCAAAATCAGTTTTCATGTTGAATTTGTGATGATGTTTCCTTGCTATTTTGAGGGACAAACCGTGGCTATTTTCCTTGTCCTAACCTTGCATGCATGAATTTTTCTAAGGACCAGAAACGTAGACGACGATCAGAGGATGTTCAGAGCATTTGGCGAATCCTTTGGCAACAACACCAACTTCTTTCTCCAGGCAGTGACTATAATATGAGGTAAAGGGGTCTCTTCTTGGTTTGATTGTATTTATGGCTATCCTATAATGTTGTTTGCATATTCAGGGACCTCTGTTTTGAATTTCATCACGATCCAACGGTCGGATCTTAAACCATAGAAATTTTTGTAACCGGTGACTAGAAAGTTACGTTTTTAAAATTATCGATATTTTAAAAAAATTTATTCGGCGTAACTCGATGTTCACGTAATCAAAAGAATTTTATTATGATCAGACAAACAAAAAGAAAATTAGAAAATTTAGTGTTAGGCGGGCCCAGTTTTATTCGATAGGGTTGTATTAATTAATTTTTAATTTTTGAATATTATTATGTAATTTATAGATCATTTTCTGATAAGTCCTGCTATTAGGAATTTAATTGATCGTTTAAGTATCATCAATGTTGTTTTGGAATTGTTGCGTACCTTTGAGAAAATTTGCCGATCGGGCGATTAAAAATATATTCTTTTACTAAGATATGACAAGTAATATTAAATTTTAATAAGGTAAGGATTTCAAAGAAAAATATGTGTAATAATATAATAGTAAGTTAAATAAATAAATTGGAAATTTTTTTGGAGATATAAATTTTTACTTAAAAGAATCTTATTAAGGATTTTTATAACTTAGACCCAAATGAAATTTTATGAGTTAAGTAAAGAAAATTTAAACAAGTGAAGTTTTAGCAAAATGAATGTTAGAAGTTAGAAGAAGATGTTAGTGACAAGTTTTAGCAACCACTTTTGTGTCCACATAGAAAAAAAATAATAAAAATAATAAAAACCTTAAGAATTTGAGTAAATAAATTAAATTCAGTAAAAGAAACCAAATTAGGAAATAGAGATTACGGGGTTAAATATTTTAATAGATTAAATGGATTTATAATAAAAAGAAATGGATAATTAGGATTTAACTTAGAGTAAGTTATGGAGAATGTTCCTAATAGATTAATTTGGAAAAGGATTATTCATTTAAATGAATTAAAATTTGAAATTTTAAAAGGAATGATATTATGAGAAAGAAATTTAAATGACCATTAAAACTAGGAGAAAAAGATTAAAGGAAGTTTAATACCTAGTGAAAATTTACTAGTAAACTAAGGAAAGGTTTGGATACACTGGATGTAGACTTTTAATAGGAGTTATCAAATCTATTAGTGATTTTTGGTGACTAAGCGATATTGGACTGAGTTATGACGCCTAAATTAAAGAGGTATCTAGGTCTTTAAAAAACATGTAAGCAACTATAAGCAAATGGAATTTAATAGTTAAAGGGATGTAGCTAAGGAAATGAACTAATTAATTTAGTCGTTAAAGGAAGGTGAGACACCCCGAAAATAGGGGTAAATTTTTTGCGATTTATAATAGCATTGATTTATGGTAACAAAAGTGGTGTAGCTGTAGTTCAATACCCTGGATCTATGAAGGACCTATCTCATATATGGAGATATGAGAAAGTATATTAAGAAATCGATAAATGAGGAATTCTCAATCGAAAACAGCGGAAAGAGTCATGTAATTTAATGCTATATGATTGGGTCCAAAGAGGTCAACCATCATGAAGATTAATGAATTCAAATTATGCCCAAGGTGTTTATAAGATGGTGCGAGACGAAGATTTAAGGTAAAGAAAAGGGAAAATAATTAAAATAGTGCAGTTTGAAGGATCAGGGCGCCCCTCGCTCAAGCGAGAGCCACACTCGCTTGAGCGAGTCCGAATGGAACGCTTGGGCGAGTCACAGGATAGGCTGAGCGAAAAGAAGGAAAGGAGTTCCAGGGGCCGTCTCGCTTGAGCGAGCCCCATCTTGCTTGAGCGAGATCCACAGGATTCGCTTGGGCGAGGCAAGCGAGGGTGAGCGAAATTCCTCCAGAATCAAACTTACGCTCACTCGCTTGAGTGAGTGGCACCTTCCAAAGGCCTTTCGCTCAAGCGAAATTGGTTCAGTGGCAAGGTACCTCACTCTCGCTCGGGCGAGACCCTACTCGCCTGAGCGACTTTCCTCTAGAGGCTAACACCTAATACGTGGGTAATCTCGCCTGAGTGAGACCCACTCTCGCCTAAGCGAGATTTGGCCAGTGGCCATATACCAACGTAGAGGGATTCTCGCTTGAGCGAGAACCTACCTCGCTCGAGCGAGATTATCAGATTTCCTGCAAAAAATGTGAGAATCTCACAACTCAATAAGTCAAAACTCAATTCAAGCCAAATTGGTTAAATTCATCATATCCTATTCATCATGTTGTACATTTGAAACTTGTTCTAAAAAAAACATTACCCATAAATTTGCATTCCAACTCATTAATCACATTCTAATTTAGCTTACTACCATGTATATCTATAAGACGTAGTTTTTCATGTAACCCATCATTCATTCATAAATTATAACTACATCATACTTTATTTTCATTTTTCCAACCAAGGTTAAGGTCACTAATGAAAATGAGCCATAAATACTAGGGTCTCATTTTCCTACATGACCTCCAAATTCATCAGTATCTATTCATCATCCATACAAGTGTCTACATCAATCCCTAGCTATACAAAACATTCATTATAACTATATACATTACAAAAATCCACGTACAAGCCACAAACTCAAAACAATTGCCGGCCAAGGCATTCTTTACCCCAAAATAGACTTCTTTTACACTATTTCTCTGCATAAGAGCTCCATGGGCAACCCTACAACACAAGAGCTAAAAAGGTAGACCACATGGAGAGTAAGTATATTTCCTCAATGATGAAAATTCAACAATTTGTGATAACATACATATGAATGCAAGATTGAACGTCTCCTCCTTGAAAAGAGTTCAAATGACACAAGAATCCATCATACATCCAATTCATTTAACATACATATTCATCAAGATTCATATAACCACACCAACCAATAGCACAATTACAATTAGTGATCAAAGAGAGTCCCACATACTCCTCACATATCTTCCTCAACGGGATATCACATTATGCCATACTCCTATGGCTAATGCATATGCTACTGTTTAAGATGCATATGCACGGATCCGATTTCTTTTCATCAGGTGATCGCAACCACCATATTCATTCATTCATTCTCATTAGTTTCCCGCCTCGCAAGGGGTACTCCCTCTAGCAGCCTCGCAAGGTGCTTTCTCGTGATCGCAACTACGTTCAACAATTCATAATGGATTCCCGCCCCGCAAGGGGTACTCCCGCCTCGTGATCGCAACCACGGACATTCATTCTCAACACCAGGTGATCGCAACCACCAGCTCAATTTCACAGGAACTCACAAGCCCTTTATATTTCAAACATCAAGTGATCGCAACCACTTGTCAACATCATCATAATATGCATGCCATGCTATGTATGCAACAATGCTCATGCATGCCTCAATCCTCTTATGGATTATCTCACTCTATCATCTAGGGTACCACTCATACTCAATCACAATATTCATTTCATAACATCCAATATATATATATATATACACCATTTCAAAATTAACCTTTGCAGCTTCAATTCTCTATTTCGTATCACACACCTATGGCACTACATCCATTCAAGGAGTAACACACAACATGGCACCAATACATATATTATCAACATACAAGATTTCATGCATTTAGAAAAAACACCCCTCTCCTACCTCACGAGAAGTATACTTCCGGGTTTGATGTTCCCGCCTTACAAGTGTTATCATATCCTACATCAATCATTCATTCAAACACTATTTCAACATACATCTACACATATATGTACACATGATTTTCATCATGTAGAGGCTATTTACAAGTTTTATTCATTTGCCTAATTAGGCTTCGGGAATTCCTTCCCTTAAATCATCATTCATTATTATCAAGGCAACAACCTAATTAGTTAGGTTACCACATATAGCAACCCCACATTCAACTCATTTTAAGTGGGTTTTTCATTTATGGTTTCCAACCACCATCTCCAATCATGATTTATGGTTATACTTTAACATGAATAACAATCCTATCATTAATTAATGCCTTTCCCACTCACATTACCCATTTCCCTCTATTTTATAAGTTAGGGTTTCATTAAAGCTCAACCAATTTATAAATGCACTTCAATATTCCTCATTCTTCAACCTCATTTTTGTGCACCTCATTTATTGCTCATCAATGTTCATATTTATTTCACCCCACCTTAGGGTTTTGCATTTAATGGTTACTTTCACTACCCACATGCATTTAATACTCTCCCAAGCCTTAGCAATCCATATTCTAGGGTTCAACCACCATTAAAATAAGGAAGAGCTTACCTCAACCAAGAAGCAAAAATAGAATCCAAGGGAGAGGATGGTGAACATGAAAATGGAGGAGAGGAAAGGAAGGACTTCAAACACCTAATGCTCCTCCTTGCTCCAATAGTGGATGAAAATAAGACAGAAGAAGAAGCACCAAGCTTTTCTTAGGTGTATAAGGGAGAAGAAGGTGAAAGAGATAAGTGGGAAATGAGAGAAGGAAGAAGAAGTATGTTAGCATAAGGGAGAGAGAGAGGGTCATGAGAAATGAGAGTGAAAATGTGAGGCTTTGTTTTTTAAATTTTTAATTTTTCATTAAATTCTTCCATTTTTCAACAAACAGACTCTCTGTTTAGGCTCAATACCTTATCTAAAAATTAATCCGAATACATATTCAGATTCCTAGTAATATTCTCTACAGCCCTGACGAACGGCATCTCAATCAGAGATACTTGGTCCGTCACTCATATTTTATCCGAGTCAGTTTTTTGCTTATTCGGTCCCAATAAATCACTAACAGTCTCCGAAAATCTTAATTAAATTATTTCTAATATTTTGGGACATTAAATAATTCACATTCAATTATTCAATATCTATTTCCTTAAATTAATTCTCTATTTTTGAAATTTGGGATGTTACAGAAGGAATTATAGAACCTAGTGAATTTATGTTCAAGAAATATATCACTAAATCATTATTAGAACATAAAGGACTAATGGCCCATTTAGTGACCGAGAAAGCGAAATATTTAGCTAAGCCTACCTATGTTACAAAGAGAAAATAATCAATGAGGTCACCTAATAACAAACTAGGAATTCATAGCTATACGCTAAGATATTAAATCATTACACAAATCAATTCTACTCAGTTAGATTACGAGGGTCATAAACGACTATAATCTACTCAAGAATTCAATTATGTCACTAAAAACTAGATCAGATGTATTACACGAAACGTGTAGGAACATCGCGGTGTATATTTAATACATTGATTTTAATATCGCTTTTATAACTCTTACGAAGGCTGATTTGAGTAATGCTATTATTGGAATGCTTATGATATCACTAATGGTTGCTTGACATGATGTGTTAGTGGATGTATGAATTTAAGTGGAATACCTTATAAGTGCATTCTGTTAATAACTGTTGTATGTGATGTATGGATGAATCGAATTCTAAAAGGTCCTGACTGAGATATATCAATATGGAATGATAGTATAGGTAGGGGTTCTAATATGATTGATCGTGAAAGTACACAAATATGGATCTAAGGATGATCAATGGGCGTCGTAGCGCTGGAATTCCCTATAATGTATGGGGATTTATGAAACCCTATTCTATTCCTAAGTGTCGGGGAAAACTATTATAAACTTTCATTAAGACACAGGAAAATTTAGATGGAATTTAATAAAAAGAAAAAAACCTAACATTAGGAATGAAATGGTGAAGGAACCCTACCAAAGACCATCTAGAAATAAATTGTACAGTTGAGCCATGTATCATATTTGGAAAATAAGGGTGGATGTTTGGATAACTCCCTGGAGCATACAGTGATGGGTACAGTGAAGAATCTACCGCACCTCAATACTCGAGGGCAGTCTAGGGAGTATATCGAAGGTGGGAACTCCAATGGCTTGGATTTGTGCCTATCACCGGACAGCCCGTGGCAAACTCTGATATACTTTGATGAGAGGCCGTTGAGTGACCGTTCTATGAGATGTATGATTGGCCATTATAATGATTGGACTGGGAGTTGTTACCCATTTGTGGAAACCAAAACAAGGAGAGCTTTGGTCGCGCTAGTGGATAGAAGGATAAGGCGAGACTTGATCGATGATGTATTGTGGTTGATGGAGTTCATGCATCATACTAGCTAATTATATTGGTAAAAACATGAAACGCATGCATTACATTCTTATATCAAAATTCTGATTACTTGTGAATTAATTGTGATAATGTGAACCTTAGTGATTCAAGGAAACTAATGGGAAATGGAAATGGTCCGATAGGACCCAAAGCGGTAAGATGACTTAGAATACACATTAGGGACCCCAAAGAGAGTCAAAAGGGACAATTGAACTTGATTGAATTATATGGGGCAAGCGTAAAAGATGACACTCCCTAGTTGTTTGGAAGCAGAGACTCACCTTTATAGCTAATCATCCTAGGTCACCAGCTAAATGCATGTACCATACGAGGAGAGCACTACGCTAGGAAAACCAAGCAGTTCCCAGCCATCTGCCTGTGATCCCCGAGGATGCTATAGTTAACGTACCCTTGCCACCTCAGCCAGAGACAGAGAGACCCTTTGACTGGGACGTAGAGGTCATAGAGAGTCAGTCAGACGATATGGCGATCCACCGCATCCCTTGAGTGTGGAAGAGCTCAAGGATTTGTAGAGTAAGGAAGCAGCCTTGGAGGCAGATCCTTTCAACTTCCATCCCCTGCCTGTTCCACCTATGGTTCTACCCCCTATTTAGCAGGCGGAGGTCCTAGCCACACTAGGTCCAGTTAGAGCTCCACCGAGAGAGCCGACTCCGGAGTATGTTCCTCTCCCTATCGAGGAGAAAGATGAGAAGGATCCAAAGGAATTTCCACTAGAGGATATGCCAATGGATCTTATGGATCATATTGCGCTAGCAACACTTCCTCCACAACTTCCACCAGTCGTTCCCTTTACAGTTCAGGTGACAGCTGAATTAGATGACATCCCGATATGACAAGGGGTATTGGTACGATGGAGAGGCACTTGGTTAGATGACAGTAGGATTGATCTTCGGGCTTTCTTCGTTACATCTACAAGAGTTATATGTACGACAAGATAGAGGACTACCTAGATATGTCAGTAGCCCAGGGCCTGCTGGCGGAGGCCTATGAGGCTTATGCCAGTCATAGGCATCAGCCAGTCTATCGTATCAGCGACCTACCATCCATGAGTTCCACCCTTTCAGATCCATCTCAGTTGGCGACTACCTCCGACCCACCTACATCTCCATGGTCAGACGATGAGTTTTATGGGCGGAGATGAGTAGATGTAGGATTTACTTTATGTATATATGTTTATTTCCTTGTATTTTGCTTAGGGTGCCTGCGTGCCCCTCTTTTGTTTCAGTTGTACAGATGTGATGAGACCTTTGGATGTATATATGGTATCTTGTATATATCTATATATTATGCTTTCATTCCACCATGTGTTATCTTGTACAAAAAAAAACTTCCATATTTTTCTAAAACTAGTAACCTTTCAACTAACCAAGATAGTCTAGTGGAAGAAATTATCTTAGTTAACCGAGGGTGTTACACCTTTTATTCCATCTTCGCAAAGCTTAAGCTCATATTAGACAAAATTTCACAACTTACATCCTCTTCTCTCATAATGATTACCCCTAAATACAGTAAAGATTAAAGACATATTCTTGTTCATCAAGTTAAAATGACCCCTCAAGTTACTCCCTCCTCTTCAAAATCATTTCTCCTAATTCTCTCAAATCCTTCTTTTAATTCTATAGCCTTTCCTCATCAACCTTAAAGGAAACTAGTTCCATATTAATTACCTAAATGCCAACTTCAATTTCTCCATAACTCAGTCCCTTTCTCCTTTTTCTTTCATAACCCTTTCACTCTTTCAGGGAACCACCATTGTCGCTTGCACCGGCTACGACAATAATTACCACAACCTAGATTTTCTTATATTTCTAATTCCAGGCTCTATCACCACCATATGCCACTATAACCAATAGGTGGCATTAAGTATGTTGTTTGAATAAGATTCTAATCACAAATAATTAACATTAATTTGTACAACTCATAAATTGGAAAAAGAAACCAATTTTAGAAGTGGTTTAAAGGATGTATTTGGAAATATTTGGTATGGTATTTTGTAGTGGCATTGCCTCATTGAAACCTTATATGGCATCACAAATAAGAGAAAACATTTAAGACAAATCTATATCATTAGTAAAAAAACCCTCATTTCACTACCATTCGTAGTTGATGCTCAGCATCACAATGAAGAACCAACTACCATCACTTGATGGTGCTTTGCATTGTTGCATTTGAGCTTATGGTAAAGGTGATGAAGGGTATGTTGACTTGGATAAAATCCTTTTTCACTGCCATCCCTGGCTGATTTTCTTCATTATGGTATAATTCTTTACAATTATAACAAATTAGAGAAACAAAGAGTAAGGAAAAGTTTAGAGAGTTTGGTTGAGTGAGTGGGTAAAATGTTGGGTGATGTTGTAATTGAGGCAACAAAGGTGAGGTAATATGGGTTAGTGATAGAAAGGGTGGTAGTGGTAGAGGAAAAAGAAGGAGAAATAGATATGAGGTAAATGAGAGAGGATTTCTTAGGACTGGCGTGTATTTTCTAATTATAAAAAATATTATATGTTGTTCACGTGGCTATTAACACTATTAAAAAAAGCTTTTATAAAGCCATGTTGCTATGTACTTTTATTAAGACATGTCACCATTTAACAATAACTAGATAGGGCTACAATATAATTTCACAAAGGATTAAGACCTAAAAAAATTATTTAAGGACTAAAACCAAACTCAAGTAAAAGATCAGAGATAAAAAATATAGTTCAGCCTATTTATATATAAAAACATAAAAGCCATAAAAATATGAAACTCCACTGAAGTTATATTATGTTAGGAACAAAAAAATCAATGGGATCAGATTACATTAACTTTGTTTAGACAAACATTAATCAATTTTTAAAAGTTTTATAATATTAAGTAAATATTTCAATTATAAAAAAAGTTAATAAAATGAATAACAAAATGAATGAAAAAGTGTCATGATTAGTAATTTAATAAAAGTATTAGGAAAGGGAAAGTCCTTAAAGGTTTGCTTCAAAAAAATCCAAACAAATATGATCATAGCCTTTCTCTTAGTCAAATTTAAATATAAGTTCTCTATCCTTATGCTTCATTGTGTTGATATAGAGAAACAACTCATTGGCTAAATTAGCATTCCCAGATGTTCCTATCCTCAATATGAAGCTTCTCTAAAGAGGGTCAATAAAAAAATTAAGAAATGGTTGTAATCGATTAACCAATACCTTTGTCAGCACCTTGTACATCATATTGCATAAACTTAGGATAAAATTGTTTAAAATGATTGGGGTGATTAATTTTGGGTATCAATACCATCAATGTATCAAGATGTCTCTCATTAGAACAACTCATAGTAAAAGCATCCTTGATCATACCCTATAATTCATTGCCTACCTAATCCTAATATGTTTCATAGAAGAGTGCTTGGAAGCCATATAGGCTAGGTGCTTTCAAATTACCTATATGAGAGACTACTTTATAAACTTCATCTTTAGCCATCATTTCTTTTAACCTTTGAATGCTATAAGGGGCCAGTTGTTGGACATGAATATCATCGTACAATTCATTTATGTTGGGCTCGTTCAAAGCAAGTTTTTTTTTTGAAAAAGTCAAACATATCTTCCTTCATTAAGTTTGGATTTGTCAACCGAATTCCACCAAAAAGAATGCAATGAACCTTATTGTGCTTTTTGTGTATAAGGGTTTGGGTATGATAAAGCTAAGTATTTCTATCCCCTGAAAAACACCTATTCATAATTAGAGTACAATTGCATAGAAAACCTAGAGAATTACTCTAGGAAATTAGGGTTATTATTACTTTATCAAATATGTCACTTAATTATAATAGGGCCTTCGAGGCCATTTATACAATTAGTGTGCCCAAAAAAAATAAGGTTGAGGAGCCTTAGGCCTAGGTCCATGATGACGTTAGGGCATAATCGTATCTTACTAGGGTTGGATAAGGGTTTGACCATTCCCTAATTCTATCCTAAAATAGGGGAGAGAAGGGGTGTCATGGGCCCCCTTCAATCTGGGGGGAACAACACCTATTTCTCATTGGACTTTTCAAACCATATAACCTCCTACTAAAGGATGCACTTCAAGTTTCTCCTTAAATGCATTTCAAGTGTTTCAAGACCAATAAATGTTTTGCTCTCAAGACACCTTTGGACCCTTCTTAGCCATCCTTGAATCTGTTATTTCCTTTTATGCAAATTACTAAACTTTTCTTTATTGAAAATCATGGAAGCCTCCTAAACCTTTGTAAAGTGGTTAACCAAACTTGGCAAAGCTTCACTCCATGCTTTAAAGACAACTGAACCATAATCTGGGTACATGAACAACTAGTGAATAGCCTAAAAGGTCTTAAACTTTTTCTCTTTACACTAGCACTACACCTCAAAACCAAAAGGCAATGATCAAAATAAATCTTGAAGGCATGTTCAACACATGCTTAAGGGGATTGACTTTGCTAAGCAACATCCACTAGAGCTCGGTCTAATATTTTTAAAATACTCCTACCATTTGATTCAGTCCTATACCATATATAAGTTGATCCTAATGTACCAGCATCAATAAACTCATATACCTTGTCATCTCACGCATACAGGCAACTCTTCTAGCATTGAAATAACCACATCACACTTCCCTAAGGCTCATTATCTCATTAAAATCCCCATAACTAAGCTCCTAATATTGTCAAAGCGTTCCCATAAATGTTCCCTTTAAATTGAAATTAGGTTTCTCTACACAGTAGTAGACATCCATTTCTCTCTACCTTTCAATACAACCATAGACATTGCTTGGTCCATGCTTTGATCAACTTAGACCGATAATTATAATGGGCGTTCTTGATGCACCAAATATCTCCCACTTATCCTTTCACTTTTATAATAACTATGTAGTAGACATCCATTTCTCTCTACCTTTTAATACAACCATAGACATTGCTTGGTCCATGCTTTGATCAAGTTAGACCGATAATTATAATGGGCATTCTTGATGCACCAAATATCTCCCACTTATCTTATCACTTTTATAATAACTATGGGGCTAAACCTAATGACTTTTAAAAGCCTTGAGCTTTCTCAAACCTAAGGAGTCTTCATTATTAGCTTTAGGGGTATTTGTGTAGTGGTTTGGTTCAGTTTGAAATAAAAAAATAAGATGAATTAGAAGTCAAAAATACTTGTACTTAGTTTGGTTTATATGATACGGTTTTTGTTCTTATTTTTTCTAAAAATAAAAATCATAATTTAATGAATTGTTTTCTAAAATTATCGTTAGTTAATGTCATAACCATACTAAATTAACACGACTTTGTAACAAATTGTAATTATAAATAAATAAAAATAAAAGTTACATAAAATTAAACTATTAAAATTGTTGATAGTTTTGTAATTGCACTTAATTAACTCTAAATAAAATTGACTCTAGATACTCTCCTTGGTTAAAAGATTACATGTTGATTTCACTTAATTGATTGTAGACAAAATTGATTCTAAAAGGTATAATGGTAAATAACATGTGTGAGTTGTAGTTTGGTTTCGTTTAGTTTAATTCTTGGAAAAGGAACTATAGACTAAACCGAACTGCATTAAAAATTGTGGTTTTATGATTCTATGATTTTTGCAATTGGCGGTTCTAACATCCCTCATTCTTTTGTGATTAGTCTATGGATTAAAGAACATTGTTGTTGCTGTTTGAATGCTTTGAATGAAATCCAGGCTTCGGCCATTGCATTGTTATGATTTATGTGCTAAATTGCTTGTGATTGAACCAAGTTAGTAAGACCTAATAGGATAAATAATTATCTTAAAATAAAATTTATTCAAGTGATTAGGATAGAAATTTAAATTTTTTCGGTATGACAAACGCGCTACCCGATTGGAATTTTGTTGCGGTTTAGGCTAAAGTTTTAAGGAAGATATCAAATCGTCGATACTTCTTGGAAGATGATGGATGATGCAGGCTGAACCAATCGATCAAAATTCATGCCTAATTAAATTTCCTTGAACCTTGCCAAAAATCAACTAGAATCTTAGTTCTTGTTTCTTGCCATTATGCACTTGCTCCACTATTTTTGGCATAACTTTACTTATAAGTGTCCAATTTGAGTGATCTTGGTCTTAAAATCTTTGTAACAAAATTTACTAAAACTCCTATGAAGACATCGAGAGCTAGTTTTGAGCCCAAGAGTCCAGTTTAACTCAAAAGCCACTGACTTGTAACTACATGTCTCACCTAAACAACATTTGGTATTTCAGACATAACTTTCACCCTAGTTATCAAAATTGAATGTTCTATAGCTTGTTAGAACGAGGGGAAAAAAGGAACAAACTTCATGTTCATTATTTTCCCAAAATCTCAACAAAACATATCTAAGTTTCATGGACAAGTGTTAAAATCTTATGCTTCCACCTCAAAATCTTATGTTAAAATCTTTTCTTTTTCTTAATTCCTTGCATTTTCCAGATCAACCACCACTAAACCAAAGTCTGATTGGCTACTATTCTACTCACCTTCTCTATATAAACCAAGGCCATGCATGTTAGATCAAACCTTCGCAAAGGTTTTTTCATTTTTCCTTCTTACTTAGCCGAATACCACTCTTCTTTTCACTCCCAATTTCTCATTTTCATCACTTTCCCTTCTCCTTTTCATTTTTCCTTCCTGCTTAGCCGAATACCACTCTTTAATTTCGCTCTCAATTTCTCAAAGTCTAGAACCATCACCACTCACTTAGGCTTTTCATCGAGCTATCAGCAAGGACCTAAGAAGCAAGGAGAAGCAAAGCACAAGGCCACCTTTTTTTCCTCTAAAAACAATGTGTAAACATAAGAGGTAGAAGGTTCCTTCATTCTTCTCTTAGATTTTAATTCATGCATGGGTGGTAGAGATCTCCCTAGGATCCCCACCATGAAGGGAGTTTAAATTAAGATTTTTCCTTCCAAAAATAAAAGCGAAATAGTTTTGAAAAAGCTTGGATTTTGGTTGAAAAGTTTCAACAAAATAAGGTTGTTTAAAAGGAAAAATGTTGCCTTAAACTCTACCATAAGAGAAACGTTTTTAAATGTAGGACTTTCATGAACTAAACTTGATTGCATGCATGAAAATACAATTTTGATCCATAAAAATGTTAGACTTAATGGTTGATTTTTGTTGGCATTGCTTGATCATGATGCATGTTGAAAATACATTGTAAATATGTTCTTTTGATGCTTACATGTCATGATGATGATGTCTATGCTTTGGATTCTAAATTACATGTGAAAAATTTAATCTTTAGGATGGATTTGAAGGGTTAAAACATGACTAGTTAGTGTTATGAATTCCATGTGCTTCTTGCTTGAGAATGCATGAAAAAGTGCAAGTTTTAGTATGGTTGAAATGCATGTCCTAGACGATTTCTTTAGCTTGATAAATTTCACATCTTAGCTATTGGATTAGTGTTTATTTAAACTAAAAATTTTGATATGTGTCACAAATTTGAGCAATAATAAATTCAATCCCAAGTGTTAGTGTGGATCCTTAGCTGAAAACACACAAAAAATACATAAATGTGGGAGGTACAAGGATGAGCGGGCACGATGTAACACCCTCAGTTAACTAAGATAATCTCTTCCACTAGACAAACTTGGTTAACTAAGAGGCTACAAATTTTAAGAAAAGTGTGGAATTTTTTTTTGTACAAGATAACACATGGTGGAAATAAAGCATCATATATATATATATATATATATATATATATAAACACATACCCACTGTACCATATATACATCAAGTGGTCTCATTAGATCTATACAACTGAAACAAAAGAGGGGCACATAGGCACCCTATACAAAATACATGGAAACATAAGCAAAATAAACCTAAAGACTAAGCATCTCCTTCCATGAACTCATCGTCAAACCAATGCAACTCTAGATGATCTGAAGTAGCTGCTAGGTAGGTCAGGTCAGGGGGATGTGACGAATAAGCAGGGATCGTGCTGGAAGATAGTGAATCACTAACCTGTTAAACTGGCTTGTGCCTCCAGATGCTGTCACCCCATGTGTCTTTGTTAGGAGACCCTAAGCCTCTAAAGACATGACCACATAGCCCTTGGTGTCCCTGTACATGTAACTTCTAAAGACATGTCAGAGAAAGCCGTAGGGTAGGTCCTACTGATGCCTCGTAAGATACTTCTTCATCGACATCATCATCGGTACTTCCCGTTGCACGGGGACGTCTACTGGTCTCTCCTGTTCGTACATAGCTAGAAGCTCTGCTCGTGGACACTGCTGGGTAAAGTTGGAAGTGTGATCGGGTCCATCACTGTTGGATCCATAGGTGCATCAAGTTGGAATTCTCAGAGATTCTTATTCTCGTTATTATCGTCCACTACCATGGGTTTATACTCAGAAGTCGGCTCTCTAGAGGTCTACTTCTACTGGTCCTAGTAAGAATGGCATCTCTACTATATGGAGCATTCCTCTTTCGATAAGCATGCCTGGCTGCAGGTCTAAAAGAAAGCTGTAAGGGTGAGTCCCTGCCTCCATAACAATCGGGGAGTGTCATTACTGACACCCGCCCCATACAATTCAATCAATCACAGTCAACCTTTCTGGCTCTCTTTGGGTTCCCTAATATATATAATCCAAGTTGTCTCACCACTATTGGTCTCAATGGACCATTCCTACTTTCCACTCGTCCCCCATAATCACTAAGGTTCGTTCAATCACAAATAATCAACAACAGGTCATAATCTCAATATAATGATGCAATGCATGAATTCCCTTTCCTAATTAGTATGATTAATCAATATGATGCATTAGGCCCTATTAGTTACAACATATTATTAATCAAATCCCACCTTATCCTCCCATCCACTAAAGCGACTGAAGCTCGCCTTGTTCTGTTTTCACAACAAAGGGGTAAGAACTCACGGTTTCGTCAACAATAGATCCAAAACACATCTCATCAAAACGGGTACTACACGACCATAGAAACTCTCACTCAGAGTCAAAGTATACCAGAGTTACCAGGCTGTCCGGCCTCGGGCGTAAATTCGAGCCATTGGAGGTTTGCCTTGGTATACTCCCAAGATCGGCGTAGGGGATCGAGATGCTGTAGTTCTTCAGTGTACCCTTCATTTTATGCTCTAGGGAGTTACTCAGTCATCAACCCTTATCCTCCATATATAATGCATGATTCAAAAGTTCAACTATCATTTATTGGTCCTCAGTAGTGTCCCTTCAATGACTGCCTTTCATTCCTAATGTCGAGTTCTTTTTCTTATTAAATATTATTTAATTCTCTCTTTTTTTTATTGGAATTTTTTTTTAATGATTTTTCCCGACACTTAGGAATGAAATGAGATTTCATACTTTCCAGAAAACCATGGGTACATTGGCGCTACAATGCCCACTAATCATCTCGGATTCGAATTGTTACACCTTTATAATTTAATCATTTCGGAATCCCTGCTGATACACTTTCCATATTTCTTATTCACGAATTTCCTCTATTCAGTTATCCGTGCATCACACAACATTTATCAGTACAATATACTTATGAGGTACTTTACTCAATTCACACATTCACAACCATATCACATCAATAATCATTCACAACATACAAAACAACACGTGTCTCTAGTTCTTATTCATGGAATTTGTACAAACAAACATACTTATTTGTATTAAATTTGATGTACCGATTTACGCATTAATTCACCACTAAAACATTTTAAATCTCATATCTAGTCTGGTTACCTTGCAAATCAGTTGGATTTTCTTATACTATTAAGTCATTCATATCTCTATTTATTTAATAATGTATGATTATCTCCTTACATAATTTAATTTCCTGATGTCCAATTATGAAATCTTTAGTTATCATTAAGCAGTCTCATTGTTGATTTTCTTTTACTGATCCAATTAAGCTTTATTAGTGAATAACTTATTTCCTTGGTCGCTAAATGGGTCACTAATTCTTTATATAATTATCAATTTAGTGATGTTCTTTCTAGATTTCTAAATACTAACTTCTAGCACCTTTTTCTTTACTCCCACTATTTCTAATTATATCAACAAATTTGTTTCCTTAGTTATATTCTTTCAACCAACTAAAATTTATCTTCTTTATAATGCCAATTTATTGCTTAAGAATCTAGATACTACTTTAACCTATTCATCATGAACTTGGTCAAATATTGCCTAGTCACCAAAAGTTGTTATTTAATTTATAAGTCATCCTACTTCTTCTTGTTACTTAGTCCAAAGTCTAAATTCTAAAATCCCTTCCATATCCTTTATCCTTATTAGTGATTAATGTTCTAAAACTTAAAATGTTTATTTCTTATATAACATGTCCTAAAATCATTCTTGCTAGACAAGGGGTAATATGTGGTGATGTTGAGTAAGAAGTGTGGCTAAGTGTGACAAGTGGTGGGGTAGGTGACGTGATTTGGAGTATGGAGGAAGGTAGGTGTCACATGGAGGGAAGGTATGGAGGGGTAGGTGTCACCCAAAGGTGGCCGGAAAATTAATTTGTTACATAAAGAATTAAAGTGTGCAGAATTTTTGGGAACCAAAAACTAAGGAGGTTAAAAATAAATACAAATTACTTCGTGGGATAGGAATCTTGAAAAATGATCAGCATGAAGTTTGTAGGTTGTCTTTTTTCCTTTAATTTGATCAATCATTTGAGACAATCCAAGATTCGTAGCCTGAGATATACCTGATTTATGACAAGATGCTCCAGAAGCTCCTAGATCAGCTATGCCTTCAGATATAAATTCACCATTAATTCTCCTTTGAGAATTTAGTTTCATGCTCCTCATGAAAATTTTAAAACTCTTTGATACAGATCTATAGTGAAAAGAATGAAGCGATTTAAGCACCGGACAAGGGAGATATGCAAATTTTACTGAAGACTACCAACATGATGACAAAACAGCTAAAGGGTTGCAAAGATTCATTAAATTGTCCTAATCTAGAGGGATTCAGCCTTTAATGTCTGTATGAAAAATGTAGATAATTGTGTTACGGAGATTTTGACACCAGGTTTGCACGAATCGAAGGTCGTATGAAAGAGTTATGAATTTTTTACTAAACCTTACGCAGGATAAAACGTCCAAACAATGAAATTTTGAGCTGAGCACACTAAATCCTTGATTTTGGGGGTGACAGAGTGAGAATCGAAGTTTGGGGCTAGAAATGAAGATTAAAGGTCTTTTCAAAACAAAGAGATTGAGACCAAAATCGTTCGATTCCAAGATCGTATGCAAAAGTTGGATCTAAAACACTGGAGGTGTTCGGGTCGAGCTTTAAAGCAATTTATGAGGAAACTGACTTATGGATAAACGAGGATGATAGAGTCTGGATTGGGCTTTGTCCCCTTCAGGAAAAGATCCTGAAATGTTGAAATGAGTAACTAGAGACTAACCGTGCCGCCATCGGATATCCGGAAGTATATGCACGATCAAACGTAGGAGACGTTAAAGGTTTTGATTGGGCAGGTTAGGTCAAGTCAGACACTATTGATTCTTCATGAAGGGATCGTAAAAGGAGTAGTTCTCTACAGGATCACTAGTCTCAGGTTGCACGATCAGAGTCCGACTTCTGGCTGGGTCCCACAGTTCAAATCCAAGGAACCTGGCTATATTTATTATTTAAATATTAATAATAACTAATTAATTTTTTAACTAAACCTCATTGTAAATAAGCTTTCATATTTTAAACTTATTATTAACAATATTAGACACCAAAATGAATATTGTCTAATTATTTTATCTTACCTTAATTAATTAAAATTATTAATAATAAAATTCATTAACTAGTCAATACCCAAAATAAGATACTAGCTATTAATCATCTTCATTAAAGGGTTAATTATTGTCTTATGAAATCTTGAGCTCTAATAATTATCTAGCCTTAAAATTAAACTCGACACTTAAATAAATTTAAATATCCTAAATCAGTTATTACTAAAATTAACATATGGTTGACTAAAAAAAATACTTATAAATTACTAAAATTAAACATCACTTGTTAATCATTATTTCATGACTCCAGCATCACTAACAAGAATATATTCATTTCATCAATAATTTCAATGTTAAAGCAAGCATGATTGTCTCCTCATATAAATTACTACCAAGTCAATAAATTCTTTTTTTAACTAAACATCATTATCTAACACAACTTCTATCACTTTATTATTTCATCTAACTAGGTCGTTCACTACTCACATCCTCTCAGAGTCTCACTTTCTCACACTCATAGCAATCTCGGGATCAGGCCAAGGCCTTAACTCTCCTAAATGACTTAAGAAAGGTACTCTTGGGGTCCCGAAAGCCTGGGTTACTATTCTGAAAAATTAGGGTTGTTACACACGAGGCCTTGAATCTGTAATTTTGTTTACGAAACATGTATGGGATGACTAAAGGATGGTAATGTCCAAATTTCAAGAGACGAGTAATGGAAGTGATAAAGTGGTGATTTGTCCTTAATCGCGATCAGTGATGTTTTTAAGCGGCAAAAGTGAAATTTTTGAAAGAACCAAGAGTATGAAGTGAATTCAAAATTCTGGAAAATTTTCTAAAGTTATTTTATGTTAGAAATATGGGATTTTAAAATTTAGTCACTTTTGGCTTTTGAATCACCTTAATCAGAGTTTTCTAGCAAAAATACGATAAAAACAATGTTTTTGACAAAATCAGTGAGAAAGATAATTTGAAAAATATTCAGGGCAAATACTGCCATATTATTTAAAATATGTCTTCATGATGAAATGTTTTTATTAAAATGGATTCAAAAAGAGTTTTAGTCTTAAGGCCAAAGGACAAAGTTCCATGGCAAAAAAATACGACAAGATGACATTTCATTGAATCAGTCCGAGAAATTATAACTTTTGGTTTTAACTTTCATCCAAATTATATAGTATTAATTGGTTTCTAAGTTTTCAATAATTTGCTAAGTTTTAGGGACTATACTCGAAAAGCTTTTAGTTTCAATACCGAGGGAAACGAGGCTCAGGGTCGACAGTACGACGAGGCAATGTTTCCATTAGTTTTGTAAATTAATCAAGCTGTTATCAGTTTTGCGAATCCAAAACATCCAATAAGGTCCTTGGTAAACTTAAATTGGATGATTCACAAAAGTATCCAAAGTTTAATAAAATTCTAATTTAAGTTAAAATTTCACAAGTATTACTTTGCTAAAGTACCTTTACACTTTGAAGTTACTATGATCATCGCTTCTTAAGTTATTCTACTTTCCACTACTGATTGTCTACACTCGTTTAAGAACAAGGATTATTACTCGAATTTATAGTACATATTGGTAATTCGACTAAAGGTGAATGTTTTTAGGGCTGTAGAGAACCGATTTCATTTTGATGGTGATTACACTGTGATGAGATGATTATGGATCCATACAAATTTTGGGACACGTGCCCTATTACCCTGAGGTTTAAGAATTTGGTGTGCTTTGGTCGCTCTAACTTGTGGATACTTCCTAGTAGATGTATTATAGAAAGATGGTTACAATGCAATGAGAGCTTTGGACCCCATTCATATCATGAGACTTAATTAAAGATAATTCATAAGACACCTAACTTATGCATAACATGCGATTGACTAACCCTTAATAGTTGTGCTATGTGATAGTGCTTACGTGATGCTTTGTTGATATCAATATGTTAAATTATACGTACTCGTGGTTGAGTGCCCTTGCATGACAACCTAAGAGTTGGAGGTGTTATACTTAACCCTCTAGGTGTTACATGTGTTCTTTTTATGATACCTTCAGTCAGAAATTAAGAAGAACGTGGACAAGATCCTGAACCCCATCAGTAAATCTTTAGTCAGGACACCACCACGAAGGGTGTAAGGAGCTTGGACCTTTACTCTGTTAGACAACTAGAACAAGTGTAGGCACATACTCAATGTCAATGGTTGTAGTTAGACCTTATATTTTGAATAACCTGTCTTTATATTTCAGGAGCCTGCATGCCCCATCCCTTTGAGTATGTAACCCTGGGACAAGTTGGACCATGCAACTACTATGTTTTGAAAGACTATTTTAAGATACTCATTGTCACATCCTGATTTTCTAGACCCGAATCCCAATGTAATCAAGATAATTAATTAATAAAAATGCGAATAAATTTTTTCATGTTTAAAATAATTATAAAAACACCTTAACATTACATGAAGACCCGAACCATAGAAAACCGAAGAGTGAGATTTAAAAATTTATAAACTGGATCGCAAGAGAAAACGCCCATAATTGTATACAAAAATATAGAGTTTACAGCGGAAGAAGAATATGTATACAGGGTACACGCCTAGTCTCATATATAAAGATATAAGAAAAGGCTCGGCAAAGCATGCAAGCATACAACACTAGCCTATTATGCCACAACCAATCATACACATAGATCATAAACATGCATTGCCTAGAATATGTATATATATATATATATAGTCATGCAAGATACATCTCTAATATCCATATTCCATAATTGACCACGTTCAATTCAATCTCTAAATCATGTATCATCAACACTTATATATACCCACAATGAGCTACATATCTAACACTATTTTATTCGTCAAATGGGTATGAATTCAAATACCCCAAATATTGATATATCATCCACTTATATTATCATTTTCAATACATCCACCATTATCAATGATTATCAACACTATAATGTACATTTTATTCATAATACAATAATTACAACCGCTACCGGCCAAGGCATTCCATTACCACTATTTACCTTTCCAAAAGCTCTATTTCAAAATCACCATCTCATCCCATGATATTCCTGCATCAATGCTAAAAATGGACAACATGGGAGAGTGAGTTATACATTTCAAATGATGAATATGAATACAATTAAGATTATATGCATATTCATATCAACATCATATGTACTTTGCTAAAATAATCAATATTCATCATAATTGCTTTTTTCACTAATATATACATATAACATATTTATCAATCAATTTATAGCAAAGCAAACACATATATACATCTTTTCTCAATGCCACAATGGGCTAACATCATTGTCAATAACCATAAACAAACAAGCCCTTCATCATATTGGGCCATCACATACAACATCATCACATTCAATATCTTTTCGTTGTATTCATATTTTACATGTTGTCTTTTAGGTATTCATTTACCCATCTCATCATCATCATATCTCAATCTCAACCATCATTAATCATCATCACCTTTTGGCATATCTCCATGCTATATGTAAATGCTCTTAGGCTAATGCATAAGCATAATGGAATTATCAACAACAAATGTGGATCCGACTGTGGGAATAAACACCAATTGTGGGTTCAAGCATGATCACATACCATGCCCCTACTGTAGTAGTATAATGTGTACACATATCTCATAATGCATGCATAATCACCGATTTTACTGGTACCAAACCACATCGCCCATTTTGCAACACCGGTTATTTTCACCATGACCGCCCTAAACAACATAATCAACAATATAAGGTGTTGCGGGCCAACCATGACTTATATCATGGCAGCTATGATCCAAAGGACCACCGGGGACACCTGCTCCTCAAAAGCCACCCCCCATAAGGGTCAACCACATACAGCTCCCCGTAGCTTAGCATGGGCAGCTTCGTGACTTACGCACCGAGTCATAGGGGAACAACAAGAATGCTCGTGCACAGAGCCACCCTCCCACTAGGCCAACTGGGGGAATCCCCTAATATTCCTTGTAACATCCCAATTCTTATATAAATGCCCAAATAAGAGAAATAAATGATAATTATTTACATATGGAAAGATTAATTCCCCAAAAATATAGAAATAAATTAATTTGAGTTTATTATAATTTTTCATAAATTACTAGGCTTCATGAGCTAAAATTTATACCCTGTTAAAATATGGATGTTGGACCAAGTATCTCTGATTGAGATGTCGTTGGTCACGGCTGTGGATAATATTATGGGGAATTTGAATATGTACTCAAAATAATTTTTAGATAAAGTATTGAACCCAAACAGAGATTCTATTTATGGTAAAACAGTAAAATTTAAATGAATGAAGTTAAAATTAAAACGAAACTCCATTCTTCACTCTCTTTTCACGTTTGTTCTCACTTCCAAGAAGAGAAAACATTCTTCTTCTTCCTCTTCTTTCCCCACTCATTTCCTTTACTTTCTTCCCATCCAAAACCTAAGTAATAGAGGTGCCCATTCCTCTCTCATTTTTGTTCACCATTGGAGCAAGGGGAAGACAATGAATACTTGAAGCTTCTCCTCTCTTCTCTTTCATTTTCGTGCTCATCTTCCTCTCTCTAGCAACCCATTTTCATTTCTTGATTAAGGTATGCTCTTCCTCATTTTGATGCTGTTTGAACCCTAGAATATGGATTATTAAGGCTTTGGAGAGTATGGAGTGTATGGGGGTTATTGGGAGGAGTTTTAAATATGAAAAACCTAAGGTAGGGTGAAATAAATATGGACTCTTATGAGCATTTATTGGGGAACACGAAAATGGTGTTGGAGGATGAAGGAAATTGATGTGTATTTATGATATGGTTGGGTTTTTAATAAAACCCTAACTTATGATTTTGGGGGAAATGTGTAGTGTAGAAGGGGTTAGCATTTATTAATGAAAAAAGTGTTATTAATGATATCGTATTGACATTTAATGATGATTTATGATGTTGGTTGGAAGCCATAAATGAAAAACTCACCCAAGGTGTTGGTGGGAAATTAATGTGTGTGGGTAACCTACTTAGTGGGGTTATTATTTCTAATTATAACGAGCTTTCATTCAAGGGAAGGAATTCCCGAAGCCTAATTAGGCAAATGAACAAACTTATAAATAGTTTTTACATGATGAGAATCATGTATATATATACATATGTGTGTACATATTGATAATGATACTTGAATGGATGATTGATGTGATCCTATAATTGATTGATGTAGGAATTGATAACACTTATGAGGCAGGAACATCAAACCTGGAAGTCTACTTCTCTTGAGGTAGGAGAGGGGTGTATTTTCTAAATGTATGATGCCTTGTATGTCGATAATATATATATGGATGCCATATTGCATGTTTTTCCTTGAATGGAGGTAGTGCTTAATGTGTGTGAAAGGAAATAGAGATTGAATCTTGTGATGGTTGATTATGAAATGGTACCTTAAAAAGGTTATGAGTTGTATGATGTGTGATGACATGTTATTGTTCCTATGTATAGCTTGATGAATATTGAAATCCTTGGCTAGGATGACTCTTGAATATTATGAATGGTATATATATTTGATTATATGGGATTAACATTATGATTGAGTATGAGTTATACCCTAGATAAGAGGGTGACATAATCCTTACGAGGTTAAGGCATGCATGAGCATTGTTGCATACATAGAATGGCATGTATATCATGACATTTGAAAGAGGTTACGATCACTTGATATTTGGAATATAAAGGGCTTACGAGTTCCTATGGTATTGAGTCGATGGTTGCAATCACCTGGTGTTTGAAATGAGAGGCCCTGCAGGACCATTGAGAATGAATGCCCGTGGTTGCGATGACAAGGTGGGAGTACCCCTTGCAAGGCGGGAAACCATTATGAATTGTTGAACGTGGTTGAGATCACGAGAAAGCACCTTGTGAGGCTACTAGAGGGAGTACCCCTTGCGAGATGGGAAACTAATGAGAATGAATGATTATGGTGGTTGCGATCACCTGAGGAAATGAAATCGGATCCATGCATATGCATTCTTAAACATCAGCATGTGCATTAGCCATAGAAGCATGGCATTGAGTGATACCCTATTGAGGAGATTATGTGAGGTGTATGTGGAACCCCTTTTTGGATACTAAATATAATTGTGCTATGTGTTTGGTTTGGCTTTTATGAAACTTTATGAAATGAAAATAAGTGTGATGGAACTATGAATGATACGGTTAAGATGATATGTCCTTGATGAAGGATTTGTTATTCATGAATATTTGAAAGGACGTGTATGTTCAATGAATTGGATCATTAAATTGATTTTAGTGTCATTTAAAATTCTTTTTTGGAAGGAGATGTTTAACTTGCATTCATATGTATATTATCACAAATTGTTGGATTCTTCATCATTGAGAAAGTATACTCACTCTCCATGTGGTCTATCTTTTTAGCTCTTGTGTTTTAGGGCTTGACAATGGAGCTCATGTGTGGAGGAATTGTGTGAAGGAAGTCATTTTATGGTAAAGAGCCTTGGCCGGTATATATAGATTCATTTTGTATAGCATATAGTGTGTATATTCTTATTTTGTAATTAATTTGATGATAGTTGATTTTAGAGGTCATGTAGAAAAATTAGACCTTATGTGTAAGGCTAATTTTCATTAATGACCTTGATAATGTATGAATGATAACTATAAGGTGGATTTGATGTAGATTTTAATGAATGAATGAAGAATTATATAAGAAATTGTGTTTCATGTAGTATGTGAAGTGATAGGCTTGGTTTTGACATGACTAATGAATTGGAATGGAAATTATTGAGTATGATTGTTTGGAGCAAGTTCTAAATGCTCAATATGATATGTGTGATATGTTAATTTGGGTCAAATTTGCTTGGTAGGAGTTTTGGTACATTGAGTTGTGAAATTTTACTTGTTTTCCGCGTATATGCTGATAATCTCGCTCAAGCGAGATGGATTCTCGCTCAAGCGAGAATCCCTTGTATCAGTTATAGGGCCCCTGGCCCAATCTCGCCCAAGCGAGAGTGTTATTCGCTCAGGTGAGATGCCCCTGCACTTGGTGGATACATTCTGGATGATTCTCGCTCGAGCGGGTTCGCCTTTGCTTAAGCGAGAGTTGGGTGTAGTTGTTACTGGATAAAATTCACTTAGGCGAGCTGGTATCTTGCCCAAGCGAGATTGATTATGAATTAGGTATTAGCTACTGGAAGAAATTCGCTCAGGCGGGCCTAGCCTCGCTCGAGCAAAATAAGGGCAGTAAGGTTCTGTCCCTTTTTCGCTCAAGTGAGCTTGCCTCGCTCAAGCGCGTGAGCGTGCCTCCGATACTGGAGCCTTTTCGCTCACGCTCACCTGCCTTGCCCAAGTGACCCATATGGGTCTCACTCAAGCGAGATGGGTACTCGCTCAAGCGAGATCCCCTGATTCTCGTTTTTCTAATTTTGGCCTCTTTATTCCATTTTTTATTTGTTTTGGGAACCTTAAATCTTGAAAGTGATATTATTATTATTATTTTGTATTTCTAGTGTCTATAAATTAATGAGGCATCTTTTATCCTCCTTTTGTAAGCATTTCATTAACTTTTTAAATTTTATTCAATCTCCCTCTTTCCCTTGTGACGGTCTCAAGTCCGATCGTCCAAGGAGCACTCTGATACCTTCTCATATCTTCATATATGAGATAGGTTATTAAATAATCCGGGGTAATTATTTGGTATTTTACATATCGAGTTTCTTCTATTTATAATTATTTTTAAATAGTGAAATTTACCGCTATTTTTAGGGTGTTACATTCTTTACCAATAGCGTATGATATGCCATGGATGCAATGCAATGCAAATCAAATGCATTCTCACACTATGCACCCTATCATGCCAGTCATCAATCATCATCATAATCATCATCATCACCAACACCACCATACAATTCTTAGTGGATTTTATCATAATTGGTTTTAACCATTGTTTTAAGTTTTAAGTGTGGCATTTCATTTCAACATATTTTATATCATACATGCAAGTTGATACTTGCAATAATCACAATGGCACCAATATTATTAATAACATTCATCAACATCACAACATGATTTCTTGGTGGATTTTCATCTCATTAATCATTACCATTGTTTTACATTCTAGTGTGACATTCACAATAACTCATCAATACAATTCAAACCACACTTATAAGGTCACACTTGTATCAAACACAATGGTGTTCAACAAATCATTAATAATAAAAATCATCCATCATTACTCATTATCGACATCATCTCCAATTCGTCGATTCATAGCAAACACATTGTCATGAAATCATTCCCCATTTGTTTCATCATCATACAAGGTGTGTCATACAATCACATCATTTTCTTTTCATCATCATTCATTATATCATATCATTAGTGGTGAACTTTCATGTCTTCATAACATGTCTTAGGCACATATACATTTGCCAATACCCCAATTCAATACCAAACACCAGCAAGACACACCATCATCATATGCCTCTAATACAATCTCTTACTTTTACATAATAAAAAGGGGTTTTGGGTAATGATAAGCTTGTGACAAATTTCAACATTAAGACATATGAGAAAAGTTCATTTTTAGTGTTAAAAGTAGTGGGACACGTCACAAATATCACATATTAGTCCTAATTTGACAAACATGAAAAGTTAGGTTTAAAACCCTTTTAAATTTGAGTTTTACAATGTAGTGGGTCCGGTGATTTACGCCTAATGAGAGTTAGAAAAATCCAATGAAGGTAGGACCAATTTTCACACCTCCGTAACATTGTTATCTACAACTTTCATGAATAAGTTGAAGGCCAAAAATGCCATTAAGATAGCCAAACGGGCCAAAAATAACAATGGAAAAGCAACAGTTGGAAAAATATCCTATCAGTGGCCATAACAGGGCCATGAATCCATTCAGCCCTTGCATGAATTGATTCATACATCCTCAAGTCACAAAATTGGCAAAAAGAGGGTGGTCAATCGATTCACACCCTTCTTGAATCGATTCACATGAAGCTGAAATGGTTTTTTCAAGTCAGAGAGGCCTGAATCAATTCATGCACACTATGAATAGATTCACACGAATTCTAGTGGCCTCCGAATCAATTCATGGAGCCTTTTGAATCGATTTAGGAGTTCAAAAACTCCCTATGCATCAGTTTTATGAATTTGACAGCAACAAAGGCTAAGAACATATAATCCCATGGAACCATCACTTAACAAGGCACATAATTATTCCATTCTAACATGAATCATTAATCAATAGACATATTCGTTCTCATCAAGGGGCCACAAAATATTCGTCATCATCTTATATATACATGACTCCCAAAATCCACAAATTGCCAAGCATATCATTTATTATATTATCAATCATCATTCAAAATAATCACAGCAAGGCAAGCATGAGTACAATCATATATATATATCAACCATTAATTATTCACTCATGCAATTGAAATGTAAACTCCTCTCCTACCTCGAGAGAAGAATCACAACTTGAATGCTCTGATCATCCCACACCATCATCCAGAACACAATCTACACAACACACATATATGCATTGATTCAATTATGAGCCATCACAAGGCTTTCATCATAATTCTAAATGATTATACATTGTAAGGCTTATGAACAAGTCCTAAACTTGCCAAAACACCAATCTATACCATCTTGTTAGGTTTCAGGAATTCCTTTCCCAAAACCAAGACCTTCCAAGTTTCAAAGGGCAAACCAAAACCCAACAACAACAACACCATGTCCCGTATCCATAATGCATTCCAATATCTCATAAATCATCCAATTTCAACATAAGCCTTTAGGTTCCTTTTAAACCATAATCAATCAACAAACTCATATGGCACAAATCATGGCCTAAGGCCTCATCAAAACACCATCTCATTTCATTAATCCATCACAACCATCATAGGTTTCATCATTGTCGCAACCTGGATCGCGACGGCGCGGCCGACCCTAGAAACCATTTTAAAAATAAACAGGGAGTCGCCACCAATATTTTTAAGGATAAAATATCGGGAAAACCTTGCGTTAAAGCACTGGTTATAAAAATGAAATTCTAAGCTCGGGAGTCGAATTACAGGTGAGGAAGGTATTAGCACCTCACAACTGTCCGTTATAAAACGGTTACCCCAAATTGATAGCACGCACTTCAAAATAGCCCATAAATTATTTTTTAACTTCTTTTAAGAAAAAGAAATATGCGAAACAACACAAACAGACAGAACAAACCAAACAGTGACAACAAAACAGCGACGGAAGGAAATTTGACTAAACGGTGACAGAAAAGAAAAAAAACAGAGTAAGAGTGAAGATTAACAGGACGTCTCGTCCAAATTAACCTTAACTTATACATAAACAATTCGAAGATTAAAATAAAATTGACTAACATGGAGTATAATAAAGTTGATTAAAACTGAAGATTAACAGGACGTCTCATCCAAATTAACTTTATTTTTAAGGCAACATTATTTAAAACAAAATATTAGAAATATGAGATCAACAAGACATTTTGTCTAAATTAACCTCATTTTTAAGGAAATACTATTTACCCCAAAATATAAAAAAAACATGAGAACACGAGATTAACAAGACGTCGTGTCTAAATTAACCTCATTTTAAGAAAGTTACTATATTAGATAAAATATTAAGAGTATGAGATTAACAAGACGTCTCGTCTAAATTAACCTCATTTTATGGAATATTAAGTAGATAAAAATAAATTGAGATAATAGCAGAGGCATAGAAAATAAACGAAAGAATGTGGGCCCGACAGGAATTGATTCCCGCTCCTACGTATTCTCAAGCTTTTGAGAAATCAGGGTTACGTAGTTCTGAATATTGTTCTTTTAGGAAAAGACTCGGGAAATGATGATGGATGTCATTGAGGTGGGAAGCTCGTACAAGGAGAAGTTCTTCACACGTGTACGGATCCTAAAGAGGTTGTGTAGACGGGAGTGTTCCCGTACGACACCGTTTTTTTTTTAAAAAAGAGATTTTCAAACTAGAAAATATAACATGTGCAAAATTTATTACTTATTATTATTATATGTATTTTTAGGGAAAAGGGGTAAAAATATTAACAATGTAAACTATGCCACGCAGACAGCCATAACCAATAAACAGCAAACTGACAGGGAAATAAAGGACTGAAAGTAAAAGAAATAAGGAACAGGGTGGAACCGGTGTGAGGGGCTCAGAACCGATGTGGGAGCCAAACGCAGCGACGGTGTCTGACTGATTCCGGACTCGCACGTGAACGGGAAAAAATGGACCGGTGTTGGATCCAAATCTTGAAAACTGAAGGACGCGACCGGTGTTGTGGGAAGTTGATCCGAAGTAAGTTACTGGGTGCTGTGTAAAGAACGATGTGGAAGGGTAATGAAGGCAGTAGCAGGGCAAGGCAGTGAGGAACTGGAACGGGGTGGACTCTGTATGACGACGGTGTGAGTACGGGGTAGGGGCGATGAAAAGGGCAATAACTTCGAGTACTGAGAGTTTCCAAGCTTCCCAAAGCTAAGGGACTTATTGGTGATTATGACAGATTACTGGTTTCAAGTGAGGAGGGGTCTTCAGAAGGTTTCGAAGAAATCAGAGGGAATTTTGAGGAAAGTTTCCTTGCCAACCAGCTCCTCTAAAACGCAACCACCATAGCTTCTTTGGCTGGGGCATTTATAGGGCCTTGAGGTCATGGGCTGAGGGTTTGGGACAGCCAAAATTCCCACTCACCCATACGCGTAGTGGTGTGCAAACCTGGCCATTATCTGTTCGTGGGGAGCAGGGTTTTAGTGTGGTATTTTTTAATTGTCCACTTTCGCCTCCCTGTCTGCCATTTTTGGGGAGTGCGATTCCAGGTCATCATGCACGAACTTCTGACCTCGTCCATCCGTTGTCAAATTTGTGACATCGGTTAGCAAAGTCATTGGTTGGACGGAGTCTCCACTGATCCGATGTGGTGTCTCAAGAACCTTTACCTATGTCTTCACAGCGGTTGAGCCTTTCAATGTAATCACAGGGGCGGTGTTCTAACTCCTAGTCCGGATCTACTACCAGCCGGTGTGCCTATTTTTGATCTGATCCTTCCTTGGGGCCGGACTGGCCTGTTATTCCGTTGTCAGGCACACGACATCGGTCCGGTGTTAATTTAGGCCTTGTCCGGTGTTGCCAGTTTTAAGGCTGGGTCTGGTGTTATAACAATTTAGGCCGGACCGAAAGAGGTGTTCACAGATGCCCCTCTTTACTCTTTTTTCACAAGAGAAATGTACATTTCTGAGGTGAAAAGGGAGTAAAGATATGAACATCGATGTAGGGGCTAAGTAGGACCTAAATCCGGTGTGGGGCTTAATGACGTGGCTATTTAAACAGCCGACGTGTCCTACACGTGGTCCATGTCACGAGGTGACTGAGCATCCCACGTGTCGTCAGCTAACTGGTTCTTTTCAAAATTCAAAATTCGCGCCATTGGGCCGGAATGCCAAAAGTCGGCCCTTTTTAATGGGCCTTGGGCCGGAATGCGGAAGGTTCTGGATCCTCGCCCCTCCCTCTATAAAAGCAACTTCGGGGATCCATCACTTTCACTCCTTTCTTGATATTGAAGTGTTGTCTCTCCGACGTTCAACCTCTCCGGTGTTCAAAGTTCTCCTCCGGTGTTAAAGCTTTTCTCCGGTGTTACGTCCTGGCTCGTACTAAGAAAACTGCACGCATCGCCTCAGCAGGTAGCCATCATGTCCTTCATTTTAATTCGTAGATAAGTGATGGGGGACACCGGTTCGAGTAGTGACTCCATTGAGGTCCTATCAGGTCCTCCTTCAATTACATCTCGGCGTCAGCCAGGTGGAGTTTCGAGCGGAGGTCTGAGTCACCAAAGTGGGGCAACCTCGGGGGCTTCACATCGGTTCGTCTCATCGGGACACCATTTCTCCACATTGCCTTTGTGGGAAACAGAGGGGTTTGACACATCGTCAGACTCTTCTTTTAAGTTTGGCACTGCTAGTGAAGGGGGAAGCAGTGCCGATCTATATCTTACTGACGATGTGGCCTTTTACAGCTGTATTCCCTTCCTTCGCCACACCGTCCGAATGGCTTCTGAAAATTCCTCCACCGGCGCTGCTGTGATCACCGACCCTGTTGAGACAAACGTCTTGGCACACCGGATCGACTGGCTAGCTGAGAAGGCCAGGGATCCATACTTCTGGGTTCATGAAGACCCAAAGACAATTGTTTCCCGGTATGCTGAAGATGCTGTCGACGTCACCATCGAAGATGTCGTTGTTCATGCCGATGTTGAGCATGAAAACGACTTTACTGTATTCTGCCCCCAAACCTCGGACAGGATCTGCCATCAACCGGGGTCAATGAATCTCTTCATGTATGAGATGGTCTTCTCCAAGATCGGCGTCCGCTTCCCATTGACGGAGTTTGAGATGGGGGTACTCCGGTTTCTGGACTGCTCTCCCAGCCAACTTCATCCCAATGGCTAGGGTTTGGTAAGGGCCTTGGAAGTACTTGGGGAGTACTTCCACTTCGTCCCCATAGTGGCTCTCTTTTTCACTTACTACAGAGTGATGCGCCGGGGTAACTCTGGAGGAGGTCTAGGCTATATCAATCTCCCCTGCGACTCAAAGGTGGTCAACTTCGAAAGTTACACCGAATCGGCCAAGACGGACGGGGTCAGTTTCAAACACTCCTACGTCAAAGTCGAGGTCAATGCTGGTAGGCCGGTGTTCTGGGAGAATTCTGATTTTTCCAGAAAGTTCTACACTGGTTGGACTCATGAGCACTTTCTCCTGACAAGCAATGCCTACGTCGTCAGTGAGAGCACTTTGTCAACTGAGTCCAAGAAAGTCCTGGACGCTCTGAGGGGTTATTCCGTCATTGCTAGGTTCTCCTGCAGAAGGCTTCTGGGGACGGAGTCGGGCCGGGATACTTACCTTGGTAGATGTTTAACTTTTCTCCCTTTTATTATTTATTTATTTATTTTTGATATTTTCACACCGGTCCTAACATCGTCCATCTTTTTTTTAGGCGAGATGGCTCGGATAGACATCCTCAGGAAACTGAGGGAGGCTGCCGAGGCCCGGAACGCTGCTGCCGCTGCACAGGAGAACAGGGTGACTCCTCGTCGCACACCAGCCAAGATGGTGAGCATCCCGGCTGAAAATGTTGGGGCGATGACTCTGGGGCTAGCTGAAAGGGTCCCAGTTAAAAGAAAGTCCAACCCCGGCTCATCCTCCAAGCAGAAAAAACACAAGGCTTCAAGGGTTGTGGCCGAGGTAGAGGTGCCAAGGGAGGAGGAGGCCGGTCCTGTAAATACTTCCCCAGTCCGGTCTCAACCTGAGGACATTGTTGTCAACTCCCGCCTCTCGGACTTTCTGGAGTACGTTGGAGGGACACCGGCTTGGTTCAATATCCCCTTCAAGCTCAAAACCGATCTTCCTGCTCCTGAGGCTCAATCTGCTGCCGAAGCAGCTATTTTTAATTTGGTTGAGGCTGCTGGGGTCCTCAGCTCTTTGGGCCACTCTTACTATTCCGGTGTCGAGGCTAAGGAGTGCCTAGACTGGATGAAGAAAGCTGAGGCCTTGAGAGTCGAGGCTCAGACTGCTTTGACCCAGAAGGAGCAGGAACTGGCCAAGAGCAAGGAGGACCTGTCCGAACTCGCTGCTGCCTACACATCGGCTGCCAAGAGGGCAGATGCTACGGAAGCTAAGGCCAAGGCTTCAGAGGACGCTCTTCAAGCTCTCCAGACCGAACTAGATGAAGCCAAGGCTGCGAAGGCCGAGGTGGACAAGAAAAACAAGGAGCTATCTGGGAAGCTTGCCGATGTGCAGGAGGAGCAGGCAAAGGAGCGGATGGAAGCCGAGGAGCAGATGGCTGAATTTTCGGTATTGGCCGATGTCACCTTCAGTTCCGCTGTTCGTCAGGTTGTACACCGGAATTCCGCTGTACAACTTAACCTGAATGGTATAGGTGTCTACTATGAATTTCATGGTGGCCACTTATATGCTATGGACCGGGGTCAGGCTTCAGAACCTGAGGATATTCCTTATGAGCCGATGCCTCTCCCCGAAGGCCAAAGCATGGAACTGAGGACGGTGTCGGAGGAATCCGAGAGGACATCCTCCGCTAGACCGGACTCTCCAGCATCTAACTCTTAGGATTTTTCTTTCTTTTTTTTCCTTTTTCTTAGCCTTGTTCCGGGATGGGCTCCGGAGTTTTACCCTTTTGTAATGGCCTCAGTGCCCCCAATTAATATAGTACAATTCTTCCACATCTGTTTGACTTCTTTTTTCCGAAATGTTTCCAAGTATCTCTCTTGTGACCGGTGTAAGTTAACAACTTGAAGCAACACCGTCCGATCATCGATTCGTACTTAGAATTAGGACTTCATTTTTTCTTTTTGCTAGTTTAATTTGAACATCGTCCTTTGCAAAGCATGGTGCCTCGGATTATTGTATCAGCCACCCCGTCCACAACTTCGATTACCTTTTGAATCTCCGGTGTAATAGGTATGACATCGGCCTTAGCAACTTCAAACCTGAACCTAATTCTGTCCGAGGTGGGTTTCCTGATACCGTTTGTTGTTCCCCAAAGTAGTAACCGGTGTGACCATGGGGACACCGTCTCTTATAACTTCACAGGGCCTACTTCATTTGACTTTGAGAGCCATGACACCGTCTTTGGGATCACCATGCTCTGTAATAGAGTGAACCTCTACCTAACGTCCATATCGGATCAACACCGTTTTTTTTTGTTTTTTTGTTTTTTTGTTTTTTGTTTTTTTGAAGAATCAAGAGAACTGTTTTTTTCCAAAGAGTGGTGTGCCGTCCCTTGGGTGACAGGAAGGCGAGAGTGGGGAGTTGCCCCTTTACTGAAGATAAAACCTGGGGGGTGGCCCTTGATTTGTAGAGAGATAAAAGGTGGGGAATTGCCCCTTGACTGACGGGAAAAGGGGTGTGGCCCTTGGTTTGCAGAAAGGTAAAAGGTGGGGGATTGCCCCTTGACTGACAGGAAAATAAACGTGGGGTGTGGCCCTTGGTTTGCAGAAAGATAAAAGGTGGGGGATTGCCCCTTGACTGATAGAAAAATAAATGTGGGGTGTGGCCCTTGGTTTGCAGAAAGGTAAAAGGTGGGGGAATTGCCCCTTGACTGTCAGGAAATAAATGTGGGGTGTGGCCCTTGGTTTGCAGAAAGGTAAAAGGTGGGGGATTGCCCCTTGACTGTCAGGAAATAAATGTGGGGTGTGGCCCTTGGTTTGCAGAAAGGTAAAAGGTGGGGGAATTGCCCCTTGACTGTCAGGAAATAAATGTGGGGTGTGGCCCTTGGTTTGCAGAAAGGAAAAAGGTGGAGGATTGCCCCTTGACTGTCAGGAAATAAATGTGGGGTGTGGCCCTTAGTTTGCAGAAAGGTAAAAGGTGGGGGATTGCCCCTTGACTGTCAGGAAATAAATGTGGGGTGTGGCCCTTGGTTTGCAGAAAGGTAAAAGGTGGGGGAATTGCCCCTTGACTGTCAGGAAATAAATGTGGGGTGTGGCCCTTGGTTTGCAGAAAGGTAAAAGGTGGGGGATTGCCCCTTGGCGGAGAGAGAGTAGACCAGGGGAGATGCCCCAGTTTGGGATGATTTGGAGGAATCTTGGAGGGACTGTCTCCTGACTGTAAGAGAATGGACCAGGGGGAGATGCCCCAGTTTGATTTGTTTGAGAAGTGTAGTTCCATCGTGGAGGAAACTCAGGAAGTGCCAGTTTTGGCGATCTGTAGTTCCACTGGGAAGGAGGACTTGGGAAATGCCAATTTTGGTGATTGTGGTTTCGCTGGGGATACCAAATTTACTGATTTCTCTTGGGGAAGACTCTTGGTCTGGATTTTTCTGTTGTCAGGTTCTTCCTTTTAGTGCGACGTAGTTCCGTCACCCTTCAAACAGATGGTCAGAAGCACGAGTAACAAAAGAATTAACATTCCGAGTGACCTTTCCTAAGAGATAGGCCTTCAAGATAACTCATGGATGACGTAGAGACAATTCTATTTTCCAGCGACATAATTAGCAGAATTGGTTATGCTTTCTCACGGGCTGGGTCTGACGCCAGGATACATTTCGTTCCACCACGACTTTTCATTTCATCACTTTTTCATTTCAAAAAATTTTTTTTAGGAAAACTTGTTCGTTTATAAGATTCAGCTGTAGACTCAGGGGAAGGAAAGGCAAAGTTTATTTATTATTGAATATAAGTATGTACATTGGTAATGAAGGTAAAGGTAACACAAACATATGCATAAATAATTCAAAAGGTGGGGGAGAAAGAAGGTCTTTTGAACCCTCCAGCGATTCCCTACGAGCGATGAGAATTCAGATCCTTTCTCACGACTTCGAGACCATCCTTTGACTTTGCTTCTGGGAAATGATTTGACAAAGACTCGCGTGCCTGATCAGTTTTCCTTCTTTGAAGAGTTTATGTCATTACGCCTGAACTCGTGGTTCTTATTCTGCCCGAGCCGCCCTTCCGGGTTTTCGACTCATCAAGTAGCTCTAATTTTTGCCTAGGCTGCCCTTTGGGTTTTCAGCCTAGCGAGCATTTTCTTTCTTCTCTTTTTTTTCTTTTTCTTTTCTTTTTTCTTTTTTCTTTTTTTTTTAGGCAAAATATTTCTTCACCGCGTCGGCGTTTACAGGCATCGGCAGATCCTCTCCATCCATGTTGGTGAGAATTAGAGCTCCTCCAGAGAAAGCCTTCTTCACGATGTATGGTCCTTCGTAATTAGGCGTCCATTTCCCTCGGATGTCCTTTTGGATTGGCAAGATTTTCTTGAGGACTAGGTCTCCTTCTTGGAACCGTCGAGGCCGTACCCTCTTTTCAAATGCTCATTTCATACGCCTCTGATACAACTGACCATGACAAAGGGCAGTCAATCTCTTCCCATCAATCAGATTTAACTGGTCATGTCGAGTTTGGACCCACTCAGCTTCTTTTAATTCTGCCTCCATTATCACTCGAAGAGAAGGGATCTCTACTTCGAAAGGCAGGACTGCCTCCATACCATAAACCAAGGAGAATGGGGTCGCCCCGGTTGAGGTTCGGACTGAGGTACGATACCCATGTAAAGCAAAGAGGAGCACCTCACTCCAATCTCTGTAAGTTACAACCATTTTCTGTACAATCTTCTTGATGTTTTTATTGGCTGCCTCGACTGCCCCATTCATTTTAGGGCGATACGGGGAGGAATTATGATGGTGGATTTTGAAGCTTTCACAAAGTTCCTTCATCATTTTGTTGTTCAAATTCGTACCATTATCAGTGATGATCTGACTCGGCAGACCGTACCGGCATATCAGTTCACGCTTGACGAATTTAATCACAACATTCCTTGTCACATTGGCGTATGAAGCAGCTTCTACCCACTTTGTGAAATAGTCGATAGCGACCAAAATGAAACGATGACCATTTGAGGCTTTCGGCTCGATGGGCCCAATGACATCCATACCCCATATCGAAAAGGGCCATGGTGCTGTCAAGACATTCAGAGGAGACGGGGGAGCGTGAATATGGTCCGCGTATATCTGACATTTGTGACACTTGCGAACATAGGCAAAATAGTCTGTCTCCATGGTCATCCAGTAGTAACCAGCCCTCAAGATCTTTCTTGACATGGCGTGCCCGTTAGTGTGAATTCCAAAACATCCCTCGTGAACATCCCTCATGATTTTATTTGCTTCATCGGTGTCAATGCAACGAAGAAGGACAGAGTCGTAGTTTCTCTTATAAAGCACATCACCGTTTAAGAAGAAACCCATGGCGAGCCGTCGCAGAGTTCTCTTATCATTCTCTGTAGCGCCTTCGGGATATTCTTGACTTTGGACGTACCTCTTGATATCGTAGTACCAAGGTTTCCCATCTGACTCCTTTTCAATCACTTGGCAATATGCAGGCTCGTGGTGCCCTTCTATTTCAATGAGAGGCATGTTGCAATCATTGCTTACCTTGAACATTGATGCTAGGGTGGCCAAAGCATCAGCCATTTGGTTATCCTCCCGGGGAACATGGTGAAAAGAAATGTCATCGAATTCCTTAATCAACTCTTTGATGTGAGCTTGATAGAGAATTAATTTGCTGTCTCTAGTCTCCCATTCTCCTTTTAGTTGGTGAACGACCAGGGCAGAATCCCCGTATACTTCCAATTTCTTCACCTTGGCATCCAATGCTGCTTGGATTCCCAGAGAACATGCCTCATACTTAGCGATGTTATTGGTACAATCAAAACACAGTCGAGCACAAACGGGGATGAGTTCTTTATCGGGTGAAATGAGGATTGCTCCGATTCCGTGTCCTAGTGCGTTAGAAGCACCATCAAACCTTAAGATCCATTTGTCCTTTTGGACCCCTTCTTCATTAAACAGGGCCAAGATATCTTCATCCGGGAAGTCAAACTGCATGGGCTGATAATCTCTTATGGGTTGATGAGCTAGGTAGTCAGCCAGAACACTTCCTTTTATAGCCTTCTGAGTGACATAGACTATATCGTACTCAGTTAGCAGGACCTGCCATCGAGCAATTCTTCCGGTTAAGGCAGGTTTTTCAAAGATATATTTGACAGGATCCAGTTTGGAAACCAGCCAAGTAGTGTGACTTATCATATATTGCCTTAAACGTCGGGCTGCCCATGCTAACGCGCAACAAGTCCTTTCCAGAGCAGAATACCTCATCTCACAGTCAGTGAACTTCTTGCTTAGATAATAAATGGCATGTTCTTTCTTCCCAATCTCATCATGTTGCCCCAACACGCAACCCATGGATTCTTCTAACACTGTAAGGTATAAAATGAGTGGTCTCCCTGGGATAGGTGGGATCAAAATTGGCGGATTCTGCAAGTACTGCTTTATCTTTTCAAAAGCCTTTTGACAATCCTCGTTCCATTGAACTGGTTGATTCTTACGGAGCAATTTGAAAATTGGCTCGCATGTTGCTGTCAACTGTGAGATGAAGCGAGCGATGTAATTTAATCTCCCCAAAAACCCTCTAACTTCCTTTTCTGTACAGGGAGGAGGCATTTCAAGAATGGCTTTAACTTTGTCAGGGTCGACCTCTATGCCCCTCTTGCTTACTATGAATCCCAGTAATTTCCCGGATCTCGCGCCGAAGGTACACTTAGCCGGGTTCAGCCTAAGCTTGAATTTCCTTAACCTTTCGAAAAGTTTCCTTAGGTCTACCAAATGTCCTTCATCCGTTTTAGACTTGGCAATAATATCATCCACGTAGACCTCTACCTCCTTGTGCATCATGTCATGGAAAAGGGTTACCATGGCCCTTTGATAAGTTGCCCCGACATTTTTTAGACCAAAAGACATCACTTTATAACAGAAAGTTCCCCACAAGGTGACAAATGTGGTTTTTTCCATGTCATCAGGCGCCATCTTAATCTGGTTGTATCTGGAGAAACCATCCATGAATGAAAAGATCGTATGTTGTGCTGTATTGTCGACCAGAACATCAATCTGAGGCAGAGGAAAATCATCCTTGGGGATAGCCCTGTTCAAATCGCGATAGTCCACGCACATTCGTACTTTGCCATCCTTTTTGGGGACTGGGACGATATTTGCCACCCATTGTGGGTATTTTGCAACGGCTAAGAACCCGACATCAAATTGTTTCTTGACTTCTTCCTTGATTTTCAAAAGCATCTCGGGTTTCATATGTCGCAGTTTTTGCTTTACTGGCGGGTATTCAGGCTTTAATGGTAATCTATGTTCAACGATGCTATTGTCCAGTCCCGGCATATCTTGGTAAGACCAGGAAAAAACATCGCTGAACTCTCTCAACAACCTAATCAGTTCCTGCCTCTGTTCTTTACTCAACGAGGTACCGATTTTGACTTCCTTTTTATCCCCTCCAACTCCCAAATCGATAATTTTGGCTATCTCTAAGTAGGGTAGAATTTCCCTATCCTCTTGTTCCAATAACCGGGTTAACTCAGGCGAGTGATCGCAGTCTTCATCATATTCCTCATTGGCACAATCAGTCAGACAATCAGAATCGTGAAGTAAGACCGGATTCTCACTACTCTCAGATGAATCGCTTTTGGATCTGCATTTCAGTGTATTATAGCAAATGAAAAGGAAAGCAAGCAAGAGGAAGGTTTAAATAATAGGTTATTAAACAGATCAAGTTATTTGGAAACTGATGGCATTTATTAATCAAATAAGCGAACAAGTTTTTTGTTACAAAATGAGACCCCGAAGCATAGCTAAGGGATCGGACAGAAAACATGATTACTTTGATGAAACGGTAAAAATCATAGGGAACTCTATGATCTCCCAGTTGTTCAGTTCCTGACCAGGTGAGCCAGCATACACAAATCCGGGACCTTCATCAAGATCATTTTGGATCACGGCCACTTAACCTCGAAACATTACTCCGGTGCTCCTAAAGCTCTGGTAGAGGTCACAGATGGGGATTTTCGCAGTGTTGAATGCACGCCCGGTATGACGAGTAATCCTCTTCCCTCTCCTCTCTTCTTCTACCCTTTTTTGGTCTTCAGCGGTAGGTTGGTATCCCAGGCCGTATCTGTTTTTGTTCTCAGGGAGGCAGACAGGTTGAATTATTCCTTCCAGTTCTCTTCCGAGCCCTTTTCCTGGCTTATATCCTTCCCGTAGCATGGTCTTTGCCACTGCTAATGGTACATTTGGGAAAGACATACTTGTGGCGTTGGCTATCTCCAAAGCCTGGAATGATGTCTCGAGGGCTTCCTTGGCTGCCTCTACATAGGGGGTAGTAACAGGCTTACTGACCAGAAGATCCTCCTCTCCAGAAACGATTACCAGTTTGTTATCAACGATGAACTTTAGTTTCTGGTGTAAAGTGGAAGGAACTACCCCTGCTGAATGGATCCATGGCCTCCCTAACAAGCAACTATAGGCGGGCATGATATCAATTACTTGGAAGAGAACTTGAAAGATACGGGGTCCAACTTGTATGGGTAGCTCAATTTCGCCTATGACCTCCCGTCGGGTCCCATCAAAAGCTCTTACTATCATGGAGCTCGGTCTCATGCATGCCCCATCTACGGGCAACTTAGCCAGTGTAGACTTAGGCATCACATTCAAGGATGATCCGTTATCGACGAGCACTTTTGCCATAATATGGTCTTGACACTTCACAGAGATGTGCAGAGCTTTGTTGTGTCCTTTCCCTTCCATCGGCACCTCGTCATCCGTGAAAGTCAGATAGTTACTGGCCACTATATGTCCGACGATACCTTCAAACTTATCAACAGGCAAATCGTGCTTTACGTGTGCCTCACTCAGTACTTTCATTAGTGCGTTCCGATGTGATTCGGAACTTGTCAACAGAGATAATAAGGAGATCTTGGCGGGGGTATGGTTCAACTGATCCAATACCTGGTAATCACTGTGGCGGATGAATTTTAAGAACTCCTTAGCCTCTTCCTCAACCACAACCTTCTTTGCCTCGTCGGCAATCCCAACCTTCCCAGTTTTAACTTCCCCGGCAGCCTTGTCTTGCTTTGTCTCTGAAGTCGCATATACTCTCCAACTCCGGGTCATTCTGCCTACTCCGGCGATGTTGGTAACCGACGAAGCAGGCACCGGATCAACTATCACAGGGTTGGAAACAACTACATCCGTGTCGTACTTCCAAGGCACGGCGTGGGAGTTGTTATACAGGAATGGAGCAGGTGGTTGGACCGTAATAGTAGTCTTGATAGGGATCTGCATTGGCGGCGCATTTTTACTATAAAAAATGACCAAGGGTTTCGGGGCCCGAAGTCCAGTCTGTCCCTGTATCATATTCACATCATCTCCATGGCGCCTGCAGACTCGTACAGTGTGACTGTCCATAAGCCTTTGGAGGGTTTTTCAAAACCCTTGCTGCTTTGCCGACTGGGCATCATTGAAGTCCTCATCCCATTTGTCCTTTACTAACCCTACCTCAAACATAAGGGAGTGAACTTCCTTTAGAGGCATTTGAATGTCTTCAACATTGGATGTATACTCCACATCTTCCCCGATAGCATTGACCCCAGGCCCCTCATGATTAGGCAAAGGGTTTGTTGTTACATTCGGACTTCCTTCTCGGAAGCTTATCCAATCTGCCTGAATCAGGTCCCTTACCTTATATTTTAAAGCCAGGCAATTTTCAGTAGAATGACCTGGTGCGCCCGCATGGTAATCGCACCGGGCATTAGGGTCATACCCCCTGGGATAAGGTGGCTGTAGTGGCCTCAAGGGACAAGGTACTACTAGGGTTTTTTTAATGAGGTGAGGCAAGAGCTCAGTATAGGACATTGGGATGGGATCGAACTGAGGTGGAGCGCGGTCATTATTTCTTCTTTGGATATTTGGATTTGGCGGTGGGTTGGCTTGTGGTGTTTGGTGTGGTATCTGTGGTGGTGCAGGTGGTCGTACAATGGTTGGTCTGAATTACGGTGGATTATGGTTTGGAATGGCCGCCACATACGGGTGTGTCATGCCGGGATATATTGGTAAAAGGCTAACGGGGGTAGGTGGTCCTGCCAGGTTCCTTCTCTGGTTGTGAGAGACTAAGTTGGTCTCCCCTTCTCTCCTCCTATTTTCGCCAAGTGCAGGTCTCCTTACAGCTCCTGTCCCAGATGGACTTCGGGCTATCCTGCCGGTCCTTAGTCCATTTTCTATTCTTTCTCCAATAGTGACAATATCGGAGAAATGGGACGAAACACTTCCAATCATCTTCTCATAGAAAGGAGTTTGAAGTGTATCTATGAACATAGTGATCACCTCCTTTTCAGACAGAGTGGGTCAACCTGTGCTGCCACTTCGCGCCACCTCTGGGCGTACTCCTTGAATGTCCAGGTTATATTTGTATTGTTGCATGAACGAGTCTGCTAGGTCCTTCCAGCAGCATATGCGAGAACGTTCCAAATGATTGTACCATGTCAGGGGAGCCCCAACCAGGCTATCCTGAAAACAATGAATCAGCAGAGGGTCATTTGACGCATGCGAAGCCATCTTACGGCAGTACATGGTTAGATGATTCTTTGGGCACGTTAACCCTCTATACTTGTCAAAATCGGGCATCTTGAATTTAGGAGGGATGATGACATCAGGGATCAGGCAAAGTTCAGCAGCAGTGACCGTCCCAAATCTGTTTGTCCCTTCCATCTCCCTTAATCACCTTTCTAAGAATTCCAACCTTTCTTCCTGGGTGGTAGTAACAGCAATTGGACCGGCAGCGGTATGTTGACCAACCTTCCCATATTGTTGGTAGGAATGAACCAGGTCAGTGTTTGGTATGAAGGTATCAGGTCTAGCAGTGGTTTGGGGTATATGGATGGTATGAGCAGGCTGTGCTTGGGCTGTTTGCGTTTGGACGGCTTGAGCATGAGTGGGTGGTGCTTGGGTGGCTTGTGCTTGGGTAGGTGGTTTGTTTGGTTGATTAGTGTTGGGTTGGGCAGTGATGGGAATTTGGTCCTGGTAGCAAGGTTCTTCTTGGAGTGGTGGAAAATACCCGTGTGGCAAACCATATGGAGGAAAGGGAATAACATTTCCTTCCTCATCCACAAAGGTGTGTTGTTGCGTGTCTGCGGGATTTGGTCTCCTTATGCGAATAACGAGGGGAGGTGCGGTGGTCCTGGGGGCAGACCCTGTAGCTGGATCCTGACCATGATGAGAGGCGGGTGGCTGTTGTCAGGCGTCTTCAACCCCTGCAGAAGATCCCCCTTCTGTGACCCTCCTTTCCAAGAGCTTGGCCATCTCGGCCATCTGTTCTTTGACTTGAGCGAGCTCGGCCTTCAAGTTCTCATTTTCTTGTTCTATGTTAGCCATGAGTTTCTTCCTAAGCCTGGTCTCGTAAGGATGTCTACCCGTAATGTCTTTTGAAAGAGAAAACAAAAATTCATTAAAAGGAAGAACATGCTTAGTAAATAAAACAGGGTGATAAAGAGAGTGTAAACCAAAATTATGCGAGAAGCGATTCGGAACTTGTCGACTATCCTTCGACTGTTCCTCAGAACGTCACGTTCAAAAGTACTAAGTACGCGATAAATGGAAATTAACACGAGATAGTTGTGGAGGCAAAAGATCCTTTCATTCTGAGATACCACAAAGTACATAACTGTTAAGCTTGTTACATTATCAGAAAATAAATCAGCCGTTCCTGGCTCGGGAAATCATGGCCCTCATCTCACAAAGCTTTTTCCTACAATAGTCCAGGAAGGTTACAATGTCCTTTGGGGTAGTAAGGGGATTAACCATCACTTCGGCCTGCTTGAGAAGCCATGGAAGGTCTTCTAGAGTCCCATTGGCCAAATACGCCAGGTGGGCGAAGCGGTTCATCCATGAATGAATGTCTTCGTCCTGCTGTGCTGTTTTGGCCTCCAAGGTGCGTATAGTCTCCTGACAATCTTGCTTTATTTCCATGGCATGTTGACGCTCGCCATTTATTTCACGCTGGCAAGCTTCTATCACCTCGTTGAGTTGACGCTCCAACCTGTGAATTTGTGACTGTAATAATTCTTTTTGCACCAGGGCGCTTTGCTCATTCTCCTTGGCTTTTGCCAACATATCCCTCAAAAGCTGTTTATCAGCTAGAATGGTGTCCCTCTGACGACTCTTCATTTTCAGTTGCGAGTTGGCCGCTCGGAGGCATTGGTCCTGTTTTCTCATATGATCCCTTTCAGTTTTTCGCTTCTTACCTACCTCTCCGATGGTTCGCTTGCTTTCTAAGTTCTCCCTTTTCTGAAGGGCACATTCTTGTTGAGACTTCAGTAATTCTTCTTCTAGCTTTTTGTTTCTTACAGTCAGTTCTTCTATCTTGACTCTCATGGCTTTTGTTACTTCATCTTCAAAGATGGGCCGGGGAATAGGTGCGCTTGTTGGGAGATAGGAGGGACCCCTGAATGGCAGCTTGACTATGGATACCCTATTTAGGACCCACTGATGATATTCCTCTTTTACAACATGGCTTCGGACCCCTAACTCTTTTCCTTTCTTGTGTACTTTCTTCCAAGCTTCTGTTATGTTTCGAACGGCAGAGGTGTAGTCCCCTTTGGCATAGTAGAAAACAAAGGGAGTGAGTGACTCCTCGTCAGGTGGCCCGAGCAGTGGGTAGGCTAACTGGCGCTTGGCGATGATAGGGTTATAATGGATGCATCCCTGAGTGCCCATGATGGGAACATTCGGGTGGTTTCCACAGTGGTGGATTATGCTGTCAACTTTCAACCAATGCGGATACCATCTTACCTTTTCAGCTGTGAGTCCCACCAGATGATTGGCCCATTCACGCCTGTAACACCCTCGGTTAGATAAGACAAATCCTTCTGTAGGTTCATCCTATTTAACTGAGAGTGTTAACAGTTTTCAGAAAAAGTGAATATATTTTTTTTATATATAAAATAAATAAGTACGTGGCAGATCAGTGGAAGAAATATTTTATATATCACATAGTCATTCACAAACTGTAAATAATTGTACTCTTAACAGAATGGGGCACGCAGGCACCCTTAAATATTATACAGTCATCCGGTGTCTGATTATAAATATTCTATCCTTAATGATTATTCTCAATGGGTTCAGCGTATTGCTGATCTTCACACTCGGGTTCTTGAGTTTCTAATTCCTCTGAAAAATGTTCAACAGTAAGGGTGAGTATAACCCAAGACCCTGATTGGTTCATCCGGTGCAGACATAATCCAGTTAACATACAATGTCACATAGGTATACATTTAGCATATTTATAACAATCAAGAATGTTGTCATCACATAATCGTATATTTAGCATGTTCACAATTATAACAATCAAGCATATTACCATGAAATAAATCGTACATATAACATATTCACAATTATAACAATCAAATATGCTGTAATGAATGCATGAGTTCGGATCTATTATGATTTATCTTTGATTAAGTCTCATGATGCATGTGGGCCCAATAAATCGTTTCATCTTCTTCTCATTCTTTGGAATATCACCATTCCAATCATCTAGAGCGATCAGGGTCCGCCCAAGTTCCATGTGGTACAAATGAACTCATTGGTTCTCATCATTGATTTAAATATTTTTGGAACTTGGATCCCTACGATCATAGTTACACTCCGTCATTTAGTCAAAGTACACTAGAATTGCATCGTCTCACCCGGCTATCAGGCGCGACTCTGATGCCATTGGGTTGCCGTTCCAGTTGTACTCCCAAGATTCTTCATGGAGATCGAACGTGAGTGTCCTTCACTGTACCAAGTGTATGCTCTAGAGGTTTTTCTTCTTCAAAAATATTTTCATGATGCGAAATGCATTTATCTTATCAATTGATTCCTTGGGTATCTTATGTATTTCCAGTCTCATCATATCATTCTCAAGTTCTTTGAATTCCATCAATCATTTAAACCTTGTAAGATATTCGTTTATTATTTAAAGAAATATATCTATTATATATATTCTTTCATAAAGAGTAAAATAATATATGTTCTTTATGTAATTACGCATAATTTAGATGTTAACAATGTATAATGGTAATAAAACTAATAATAAGGATAATAATATTAAGTTTGACAATAAATAATGATAATAATGGAATAAGAATGTTAATTATAACTTACCAATAACTTAAAAAGTATTGAAGATTGGTTTCCAATTGAGAATTCAAGTGAAAAACACTAAAAACAGAGTTTTCCGAGTGGAACAGGGGTAAATCCGAGTGAAATGAGTATGATTCCGAGTGGAATCATACAGAGAAGGGTTCTCCAAGTGATCTGGCTAAAAATCCGAGTGAAATGACACTGGAAAAGCTGTTTTCCAACTGAAATAAGTTTGGATCCGAGTGAAATGAAGTGGAATGCTGTTTTCCGACTGGAACAACTTGAATCCGAGTGAAAAATAAGTTTTCCGCATGAGATAGCTATGAATCCGAATGAAATAAACTGAGCAGAGTTTTCTAACTGAAATTAATAAGTAATCTGAGTGAAACAGAAGCTGAAAAATAATTTTCTTAACTAAATATCTTGAATTCTGAGTGAAACAAATTTCTGAGTGAATTAAAATATAAATCCGTGTGAAGTCAGTAGGAAAATGGTTTCCTGAGTAGCATTGTTTGTAAATCCGAGTGAAAATGAGTCTCTAAGTAAAATAAAGTATATTTCCGAGTGGTATTCAGTCAAAAAGGAGTTTTCTGAGTGAAATTAAGGTGTTTACCGAGTTAAAATTACTGGAAAAGGTTTTCATGAGTGAAGCTACTTAAATTCTGAGTGAAAATGAGTTCCCGAATGAAATTAAATATGATTCCGAGTGGAATCAGTAGGAAAAGAGTTTCCTGAGTAAAAATAAGATACTTTCCGAGTGAAACATGAGTTTACCGAGTGAAATTAGTTGAAAAGAGTTCTGTCTGAATGAAATAATACAAATCCGAGTAGAATAACTGCTTGCTGAGTAAAATAAAGTGTTTGCCGAGTGAAATAAGACTGGGAAGCTACTGTCCGAGAGCAATAGAGTGTTTTCCGAGTGAATTTACTGAAAAAGGGTTCTGAGTAAAAGATAATTATATTTTCTGAGTGAAATTAAGTCAAGTTCCGAGTGAAATAATTTAAGAAAGAGATTTCCGAGTAAAATAAGACTTGGGAGATGCTGTCCGAGAGAAATAGAGTGTTTTCCGAGTGAAATATGGTGTTTTCTGAGTGAAATATGTTATATCCGAATGAAAATGAGTTGGTAATATAAAGAATCCGATTGAAATGATACCAAAACCGATCGGATTGGCCTAAAACAGAACCTGTTATCATTAAACTCATAGTTTTTCATTGGAAATCACACGGTACCCATGATTCTTAGTATTTTCAGTCCAATAAGTACATGTCATATCACAATTCATCACTGATTATATACACTCGGTAACGGATATATATATATACATGCATATACAGATAACAATATAAAGCATTTAATTCATACACACTGAATCTGTCCTTCACTCGGTTTTCCCACAAGGCACCCAAGAATATACCCCCTTACCTCAATGAAGTTCCTGGAGGAGAAGAAAGAGGCTCCCTTCACTGTCCTGCTTCAAATCCGAGTGAAATAGAAGGGAAAAGAGAGAAAGAAACTTGCTGGGAAAGGAAGTGATGAAGGGTGTTTGGGTCGTGTATGTGGTGTGAGTTCTGAGGACCTTGAGCTGGTTTAAATAGGGAGAGAGTGAGTGGAAAAACAAGTGGGGGACAGCTTTTCTGAGTGGGCTGTGAGTGGATTGCTAATGGAAGGGTCACTAGGGATTTAATAAGATATATGCTGAGTCAGTGTCCATTTCTGGTCGTCCACCATCCATAATGCGCATGATTGAATTTAAATATCATTAAAAGACAAAATTGAAGTCAATACGCACTTCTGTCACTGAATTCCGAGTGGAATTACACTCGGTTAAGGGCTATTCCGACTGGAATTCCTACTTCCGAGTCAACAATTTCAAGGCTCGCTTGAGTGAAGCTTCAATTCTTCACTCGGAATTCCTTTGAAACCGACTCAGGTACTCGGTTTCTCACTCGGTAATACCTCTTCAGACCGAGTCCTCCCTTTCTCAGAATCTTCACTCGGAAATCCGAGTCTTCCTTCACTTAATTCACTCGGTTTAGGCCATTACCTCTCAGACCAATACCCACACGTACTTACTTCTCTCACTCGGTTTTGGTCCAGTGGAGTGTATCTCACTCGGAATTGACTCCCTCCACCATTTCCACTCGGTTTCCTAAGCAAAACCATTCGGAAGCCTTCCCAATTGTTTCCACAACATACTTCAGTCAGAAAGGAAGCATCAAATCAACATAAATAGAAGTATTTATGCATTCTTTCACTCGGAATGCTCCAACCACAGTAATTTCCTTCAGAAAAGGAAACATTCAACTCGGAACCGAGCCTTTCTAGGGTGTTTTCACTCAGATTTTCACTCAGAAGTGATTCTTTTGATCACTCTTCACTCAGAATTGCTTCTCAGGTCAGGACTCCACTCGGTGGTAGCCTTCTCAGTCATGTGTTACTCGGAAAACATGATACTGACTCGGAATTCTCTCCTTCACTCGGAATTTCTAATCCTTCACTTGGAATTCTTCTCTGTCACTCGGAACAGAGCCCTTTTCACTCGGGTTTTGCATAATTTCACTAATATTCCATATAAATTCTATTATTACGTGCAAAAATGACATTTTTGAGGTACTACAGACCATCAACAGGGTATATATTGACTTATTCTTGCTTACAAACCCTCCATAATTGAAATTTACAAGGATAAAATTGTTCCTAAAAACAGGGATGTTACATTCTCCCCTCCTTTTAGAAATTTTGTCCCGAAATTTAAAGTTAAAACAATTGAGGGTACAATTCTCTCATTTTCTCCTCAATTTCCCAAGTAGCATCCCCATCATCTGTCTGACTCCAAATTACCTTGACCAAAGGGATCTCTTTGCCTCTTAGCTGTTTGAGACGTCGGTCAGCAATCTTAACCGGCGATGCTTCAAAGGTAAGGTTTTCTTTCAGAATAAATTGATCGGGACTTAGAACATGATCAGGGCTTGGTACATATTTGCGGAGTTGAGAGACATGAAAGACATTGTGAAGGTTTGTCAACTCGGGTGGCAGAGTAATGCGGTACGCATGAGTTCCTATCTTTTGCAAAATCTGATAGGGTCCTACGTATTTGGGGCTTAACTTCTTGGCCTTCAAAGCTCTTCCTACTCTAGTGGTAGGAGTAACTTTGAGAAATACATGGTCACCTTCTTCAAATTCTAATGGCTTCCGACGTTTGTCATAGTAACTCTTTTGTCTATCTTGCGAAGCCTTCATTGCCATTTGAATCCTCTGAACTTGTTTTGTTGTCTTCTGAACAATCTCTAGTCCAATTATTGTCTTTTCACCAGTTTCATACCAACATAAAGGTGTACGGCACTTTCTTCCATACAAAGCTTCATAAGGGGCCATTCCGATGCTTGTATGATAACTGTTGTTGTAAGTGAACTCAATAAGTGGAAGATATTCTTGCCAACTTCCTCCATGTTCTAGGACACAAAGACGCAACAGATCTTCAAGAGTCTTGATCGTCCTTTCCGGTTGTCTGTCTGTCTGTGGATGATATGCGGAACTTAACTTTAGACGAGTTCCTAGAGCTTGTTGCAGGCTCTTCCAAAACTGTGATGTGAAACGAGGATCTCGATCGGACACAATTGCAGTGGGAGTTCCATGTAATCGTACAATTTCCTTGATATAGATCTGGGTGAGTTTTTCTAGAGAATACTTCATATTGACAGGAATAAAGTGAGTGGTCTTTGTTAATCGATCCACGATTACCCAAATAACATCATATCCAGCTGATGTTCTGGGAAATCCACTCACGAAGTCCATAGCAATCTCATCCCATTTCCATTCTGGAATATCTAAAGGACGAAGGGTCCCACTTGGACGTTGTTGTTCTGCCTTTACCTTCTGACACATCAGGCAAGCTGTTACGTACTCAGCGATATCCCTTTTCATTCCTTGCCACCAGAATAATTTCTTCAAGTCCTGATACATCTTAGTTGATCCTGGGTGGATACTGTATTTACTTTTGTGTGCTTCATCCAGGATAGATCTCTTAAGATCTGTGTTGACTGGAATACAGAGTCTCTGTTGATACCTAATCACCCCATGTTCATCTTTGCTAAACTCTGAGACTCCCTCTTTTGTCTTTTCTGCTAGATCTTGAAATTCCTGGTCATTGGCTTGAGCTTCTTTGATTTGTTCCAAGAAATCATTGGAAATCCTTAGCATTCCAACCATAAGGCTTCCCTTTTTTTTGGTGTTACTGCTAGGTTCAAATCGCGAAACTGTTCAATCAGTTCTAACTCCTTTGTCATCATATATGATAGACGTAGGGCCTTTCTACTGAGTGCATCAGCCACAACATTAGCTTTTCCAGGATGATATCGGAGTACCACCTTTGTAACACCCTTGGTTAGATAAGACAAATCCTTCTGTAGGTTCATCCTATTTAACTGAGAGTGTTAACAGTTTTCAGAAAAAGTGAATATATTTTTATTTTTTTTTATAAAATAAATAAGTACGTGGCAGATCAATGGAAGCAATATTGTATATATCACATAGTCATTCACAAACTGTAAATAATTGTACTCTTAACAGAATGGGGCACGCAGGCACCCTTAAATATTATACAGTCATCCGGTGTCTGATTATATATATTCTATCCTTAATGATTATTCTCAATGGGTTCAGCGTATTGCTGATCTTCACACTCGGGTTCTTGAGTTTCTAATTCCTCTGAAAAATGTTCAACAGTAAGGGTGAGTATAACCCAAGACCCTGATTGGTTCATCCGGTGCGGACATAATCCAGTTAACATACAATGTCACATAGGTATACATTTAGCATATTTATAACAATCAAGCATGTTGTCATCACATAATCGTATATTTAGCATGTTCACAATTATAACAATCAAGCATATTACCATGAAATAAATCGTACATATAACATATTCACAATTATAACAATCAAATATGCTGTAATGAATGCATGAGTTCGGATCTATTATGATTTATCTTTGATTAAGTCTCATGATGCATGTAGGCCCAATAAATCGTTTCATCTTCTTCTCATTCTTTGGAATATCACCATTCCAATCATCTAGAGCGATCAGGGTCCGCCCAAGTTCCATGTGGTACAAATGAACTCATTGGTTCTCATCATTGATTTAAATATTTTTGGAACTTGGATCCCTACGATCATAGTTACACTCCGTCATTTAGTCAAAGTACACTAGAATTGCATCGTCTCACCCGGCTATCAGGCGCGACTCTGATGCCATTGGGTTGCCGTTCCAGTTGTACTCCCAAGATTCTTCATGGAGATCGAACGTGAGTGTCCTTCACTGTACCAAGTGTATGCTCTAGAGGTTTTTCTTCTTCAAAAATATCTTCATGATGCGAAATGCATTTATCTTATCAATTGATTCCTTGGGTATCTTATGTATTTCCAGTCTCATCATATCATTCTCAAGTTCTTTGAATTCCATCAATCATTTAAACCTTGTAAGATATTCGTTTATTGTTTAAAGAAATATATCTATTATATATATTCTTTCATAAAGAGTAAAATAATATATGTTCTTTATGTAATTACGCATAATTTAGATGTTAACAATGTATAATGGTAATAAAACTAATAATAAGGATAATAATATTAAGTTTGACAATAAATAGTGATAATAATGGAATAAGAATGTTAATTATAACTTACCAATAACTTAAAAAGTATTGAAGATTGGTTTCCAATTGAGAATTCAAGTGAAAAACACTAAAAACAGAGTTTTCCGAGTGGAACAGGGGTAAATCCGAGTGAAATGAGTATGATTCCGAGTGGAATCATACAGAGAAGGCTTCTGCAAGTGATCTGGCTAAAAATTCGAGTGAAATGACACTGGAAAAGTTGTTTTCCGACTGAAATAAGTTTGGATCCGAGTGAAATAAAGTGGAATGCTGTTTTCCGACTGGAACAGCTTGAATCCGAGTGAAAAATAAGTTTTCCGCATGAGATAGCTATGAATCCGAATGAAATAAACTGAGCAGAGTTTTCTAACTAAAATTAATAAGTAATCCGAGTGAAACAGAAGCTGAAAAATAATTTTCTTAACTAAATATCTTGAATTCTGAGTGAAACAAATTTCTGAGTGAATTAAAATATAAATCCGTGTGAAGTCAGTAGGAAAATGGTTTCCTGAGTAGCATTGTTTGTAAATCTGAGTGAAAATGAGTCTCTAAGTGAAATAAAGTATATTTCCGAGTGGTATTCAGTCAAAAAGGAGTTTTCTGAGTGAAATTAAGGTGTTTACCGAGTTAAAATTACTGGAAAAGGTTTTCATGAGTGAAGCTACTTAAATTCTGAGTGAAAATGAGTTCCTGAATGAAATTAAATATGATTCCGAGTGGAATCAGTAGGAAAAGAGTTTCCTGAGTAAAAATAAGATACTTTCTGAGTGAAACATGAGTTTACCGAGTGAAATTAGTTGAAAAGAGTTCTGTCTGAATGAAATAATACAAATCCGAGTAGAATAACTGCTTGCTGAGTAAAATAAAGTGTTTGCCGAGTGAAATAAGACTGGGAAGCTACTGTCCGAGAGCAATAGAGTGTTTTTCGAGTGAATTTACTGAAAAAGGGTTCTGAGTAAAAGATAATTATATTTTCTGAGTGAAATTAAGTCAAGTTCCGAGTGAAATAATTTAAGAAAGAGATTTCTGAGTAAAATAAGACTTGGGAGATGCTGTCCGAGAGAAATAGAGTGTTTTCCGAGTGAAATATGGTGTTTTTCGAGTGAAATATGTTATATCCGAATGAAAATGAGTTGGTAATATAAAGAATCCGATTGAAATGATACCAAAACCGATCGGATTGGCCTAAAACAGAACCTGTTATCATTAAACTCATAGTTTTTCACTGGAAATCACACGGTACCCATGATTCTTAGTATTTTCAGTCCAATAAGTACATGTCATATCACAATTCATCACTGATTATATACACTCGGTAACGGATATATATATATATACATGCATATACAGATAACAATATAAAGCATTTAATTCATACACACTGAATCTGTCCTTCACTCGGTTTTCCCACAAGGCACCCAAGAATATACCCCCTTACCTCAATGAAGTTCCTGGAGGAGAAGAAAGAGGCTCCCTTCACTGTCCTGCTTCAAATCCGAGTGAAATAGAAGGGAAAAGAGAGAAAGAAACTTGCTGGGAAAGGAAGTGATGAAGGGTGTTTGGGTCGTGTATGTGGTGTGAGTTCTGAGGACCTTGAGCTGGTTTAAATAGGCAGAGAGTGAGTGGAAAAACAAGTGAGGGACTGCTTTTCTAAGTGGGTTGTGAGTGGATTGCTAATGGAAGGGTCACTAGGGATTTAATAAGATATATGCTGAGTCAGTGTCCATTTCTGGTCGTCCACCATCCATAATGCGCACGATTGAATTTAAATATCATTAAAAGATAAAATTGAAGTCAATACGCACTTCTGTCACTGAATTCTGAGTGGAATTACACTCGGTTAAGGGCTATTCCGACTGGAATTCCTACTTCCGAGTCAACAATTTCAAGGCTCGCTTGAGTGAAGCTTCAATTCTTCACTCGGAATTCCTTTGAAACCGACTCAGGTACTCGGTTTCTCACTCGGTAATACCTCTTCAGACCGAGTCCTCCCTTTCTCAGAATCTTCACTCGGAAATCCGAGTCTTCCTTCACTCAATTCACTCGGTTTAGGCCATTACCTCTCGGACCAATACCCACACGTACTTCTCTCACTCGGTTTTGGTCCAGTGGAGTGTATCTCACTCGGAATTGACTCCCTCCACCATTTCCACTCGGTTTCCTAAGCAAAACCATTCGGAAGCCTTCCCAATTGTTTCCACAACATACTTCAGTCAGAAAAGAAGCATCAAATTAACATAAATAGAAGTATTTATGCATTCTTTCACTCGGAATGCTCCAACCACAGTAATTTCCTTCAGAAAAGGAAACATTCAACTCGGAACCGAGCCTTTCTAGGGTGTTTTCACTCGGATTTTCACTCAGAAGTGATTCTTTTGATCACTCTTCACTCAGAATTACTTCTCAGGTCAGGACTCCACTCGGTGGTAGCCTTCTCAGTCATGTTTTACTCGGAAAACATGATACTGACTCGGAATTCTCTTCTTCACTCGGAATTTCTAATCCTTCACTCGGAACAGAGCCCTTTTCACTCGGTTTTTGCATAATTTCACTAATATTCCATATAAATTCTATTATTACGAGCAAAAATGACATTTTTGAGGTACTACAGACCATCAACAGGGTATATATTGACTTATTCTTGCTTACAAACCCTCCATAATTAAAATTTACAAGGATAAAATTGTTCCTAAAAACAGGGATGTTACAACGCCCATTCTTTGTCGCTAACTGGCACGACTTTAGATCAGAAACAGGGCAGTCAACTTTGCCGACTTGGTTAAAGACATGCGACGTAAGCCACACATATAAAGCTGGCAGGCAACAGATGATTCTTTTCCCGCCTTGTGTATGGCAGAAGTCCATAGTGCAGTAGACATTCGCCAAAATAGCAGTGACGGGGTTTTCCAATTTGAATTTTCGAGCTAGGAAAACGCCTATAGCCTCGTAGTCCACATAATTGTCTATGTTTAGGAATAACACGGCGCCATAAATAGTAAGAGCCAAAGTGTCCGTGAAGGTATCCCAATCTTCTTTTTCAGCTAGAAAGTGCATGTGTTTCTCAAGGTACTCCCGAGCGAACCCCGGGGTCTGATTTCTGCTTAATTGTGCCCCTTTCAACACCTCTGGGCCAATTTTTAAGACACGAGCAACAGAAGTGATATTTGCTTGATGCTCCAGATGACGGTAAGGCGTTTGTCCTTCTAGAGGCATCCCCAAAATCCGCTCAAATTCCTCAATAGACGGAGCTAACTGGAAGTCCCGAAATGTGAAACAGCGAAGAAGTGGGTCATAAAACTGAGATAATGCGGTGATCGCCTCAACTTGTACTTTGACTTCCAACAACTTCAAAATCTTTCCATATTTCTGGGCGAAAGCCATCTTTTGAGTCGAATTCAATTTCTCACCCAGTGCCTGTAAACTAGCTGTGTCGACCTTCTTTGCCTTAACATGCAGTAGCTTTCTCAACTCAGTTACACTTGTATCACAACTACCTGATCCCATGTTAATTTCCATTTTTCACTCGAAGATATTCGCCTAGCTCTGAATAGTTTCCTACAAGAACACAAAGGAAGTGAAACCAGTCATTGGTAAAGGACGTGTTTCGTAAATCGATACCCCTTTAGCAACTTTTAGAAAACAATTTTATAATCAGGAAGTAACGATTGACAAAACTCGTGACAAACCGAGAGTCATGGGTTACGGATCTTCCGATCGTCATCAACTCTTTTTTTTGGACGTTTTTTTTGACGACACAGAAATTCCATAACTCAGGACCCAAAGACTTTAATGAAATGACCTTTTGCCCAATCAAAGGATCACTAGTTTTTTTAAAAAAAGAAGCGGTCCTTTGAGTGAGTAAGTGGTCCAACAATTTGGATTAAAAGGGAGAGAGAGGAGGAGAAAAGGTATAGGAAAAGTCCGCCCCTTGTGGCCTAAAAGGAATTTTTCTGAAGGCCTTCTATCGGTCCTAGGGCTTATCTAACAGTGACATCTCACGATAGGTGGCTTGCACTACTGTCTAAAGGTCACTAGAGCCACCTCTTTCGGTCCGGCCTAAATTGTTATAACACCAGACCTAGCCTTAAAACTGGCAACACCGGACAAGGCCTAAATTAACACCGGACCGATGTCGTGCGCCTGACAACGGAATAACAGGCCAGTCCGGCCCCAAGGAAGGATCAGATCAAAAATAGGCACACCGGCTGGTAGTAGATCCAGACTAGGAGTTAGAACACCGCCCCTGTGATTACATTGAAAGGCTCAACCGGTGTGAAGACATAGGTAAAGGTTCTTGAGACACCACATCGGATCAGTGGAGACTCCATCCAACCGATGACTTTGCTAACCGATGTCACAAATTTGACAACGGATGGACGAGGTCGGAAGTTCGTGCATGATGACCTGGAATCGCACTCCCCAAAAATGGCAGACAGGGAGGCGAAAGTGGACAATTAAAAAATGCCACACTAAAACCCTGCTCCCCACGAACAGATAATGGCCAGGTTTGCACACCACTACGCCTATGGGTGAGTGGGAATTTTGGCTGTCCCAAACCCTCAGCCCATGACCTCAAGGCCCTATAAATGCCCCAGCCAAAGAAGCTATGGGGGTTGCGTTTTAGAGGAGCTGGTTGGCAAGGAAACTTTCCTCAAAATTCCCTCTGATTTCTTCGAAACCTTCTGAAGACCCCTCCTCACTTAAAACCAGTAATCTGTCATAATCACCAATAAGTCCCTTAGCTTTGGGAAGCTTGGAAACTCTCAGTACTCGAAGTTATTGCCCTTTTCATCGCCCCTACCCCGTACTCACACCGTCGTCATACAGAGTCCACCCCCTTCCAGTTCCTCACTGCCTTGCCCTGCTACTGCCTTCATTACCCTTCCACATCGTTCTTTACACAGCACCCAGTAACTTACTTCGGATCAACTTCCTACAACACCGGTCGTGTCCTTCAGTTTTCAAGATTTGGATCCAACACCGGTCCATTTTTTCCCGTCCGCGTGCGAGTCCGGAATCAGTCAGACACCGTCGCTGCGTTTGGCTCCCACATCGGTTCTGAGCCCCTCACACCAGTTCCACCCTGTTCCTTATTTCTTTTACTTTCAGTCCTTTATTTCCCTGTCAGTTTACTATTTATTGGTTATGGCTGTCTGCGTGGCATAGTTTACATTGTTAATATTTTTACCCCTTTTCCCTAAAAATACATATAATAATAATAAGTAATAAATTTTGCACATGTTATATTTTCTAGTTTGAAAATCTCTTTTTTAAAAAAAAAACGGTGTCGTACGGGAACACTCCCGTCTACACAACCTCTTTAGGATCCGTACACGTGTGAAGAACTTCGCCTTGTACGAGCTCCCCACCTCAATGACATCCATCATCATTTCCCGAGTCTTTTCCTAAAAGAACAATATTCAGAACTACGTAACCCTGATTTCTCAAAAGCTTGAGAATATGTAGGAGCGGGAATCAATTCCTGTCGGGCCCACATTCTTTCGTTTATTTTCTATGCCTCTGCTATTATCTCAATTTATTTTTATCTACTTAATATTCCATAAAATGAGGTTAATTTAGACGAGACGTCTTGTTAATCTCATACTCTTAATATTTTATCTAATATAGTAACTTTCTTAAAATGAGGTTAATTTAGACGCGACGTCTTGTTAATCTCGTGTTCTCATGTTTTTTTTATATTTTGGGGTAAATAGTATATCCTTAAAAATGAGGTTAATTTAGACAAAATATCTTGTTGATCTCATATTTCTAATATTTTGTTTTAAATAATGTTGCCTTAAAAATGAGGTTAATTTGGATGAGACGTCCTGTTAATCTTCAGTTTTAATCAACTTTATTATACTCCATGTTAGTCAATTTTATTTTAATCTTCGAATTGTTTATGTATAAGTTAAGGTTAATTTGGACGAGACGTCCTGTTAATCTTCACTCTTACTCTGTTTTTTTTCTTTTCTGTCACCGTTTAGTCAAATTTCCTTCCGTCGCTGTTTTGTTGTCACTGTTTGGTTTGTTCTGTCTGTTTGTGTTGTTTCGCGTATTTCTTTTTCTTAAAAGAAGTTAAAAAATAATTTATGGGCTATTTTGAAGTGCGTGCTATCAATTTAGGGTAACCGTTTTATAACGGACAGTTGTGAGGTGCTAATACCTTCCTCACCTGTAATTCGACTCCCGAGCTTAGAATTTCATTTTTATAACCAGTGCTTTAACGCAAGGTTTTCCCGATATTTTATCCTTAAAAATATTGGTGGCGACTCCCTGTTTATTTTTAAAATGGTTTCGAGGGTCGGCCGCGCCTTCGCGATCCAGGTTGCGACAATCATCAATGGCTATCTATCATTATTCTTGTCACCTATCCTCATGACTAACAATATCCAACTACAAACATCATATAGCTATCCTCAAACTCAATTCCTCTAATCATCATATATACTCATATACATACTGTTGGAAATATGCACTAAAAGCCTATATAGGACACATCATTTTGAATAAGTCATTTTTTGTTAAATAGTTTAACAACCTTTATTTATCCTTAGAGTAATAGGTCATATGAGAGTTATTCTTAAAATGTCCCTAGTCAAGTATTTACGTGGGGATATGTAAATACATTAAAACTATGTGTGAGTGTACTGATGATCTAATCTTATAGATCATGGATATAAATGATATCAAGTCTTCACACAGGTACACATTAAGAGTAATGATGTACTGGATAGACCCACTATGAGAATGTTGCGTGGATCGTTACATCAGAATGTTGCATGGACCGTTACCATGAGAATGTTGCATGGATCATTACATAAACGGTTCTCAATGTGATAATGGTATATGTAGTCCTTTGACCTAAAGTCACTATGATTCCTATATAGGGAGTTTATTATTTTAATACAATCAAACATCTTCTGTTACAAGAGGACTATAAAGGTTGTGGTTAGGCAATGAACAAATTATGTAGAGGGATGTGAGTGATGTAGATGGGATTTGTCTCTCCTATGTGACAAGAGTGATATCTATAGGCCACTTGATGGAGTGGGACTAAGGAAATGCATGGCCATGCTAGAAAGAATAAATATTATATATTTATTCAGATAAAGTCTACTCCGGTATCAAGTAAAATAAATTAGACCGTACAAGGATGACGTGACCATGCTTTGGGCCCAATTAGGATATCGTGACAAAAGGAACAAACATATAAAATAATTATCACTTATAGGTTATGTTGATAATAAATAATATTTGGATATAATGATGCATTGCTAGATGCTGCTCTTATTTTATATTAATAATAAAATAGTTTATTATTAATATAATCGAGTATTTTATCTATAGGGTCACATGCATAGAGTAAGCCCATCAGAAAATAGCTTTTTATTTTAGTTGGACTAAAATAAAACTATTGGGCCTAACTCATTTAGAATGAGTAAGGAACCCACTCTTTAGAGAGCAAATTAGGTCAAACCTAAGCCTATAAATAGATCATAAGATGCTCATAGGCGGCTAACCAAAAAGAGACACAAAATACGTAAAAGTTGCAAAAGCTACACGCCGTCAAACTAGCATTTGGGAGGTGTAGCATTTATGGTGGAAGTACTGGTGTGGACTCCTAAAGGACGAGGCTATGACTGCTTCGATTCGATTTTCTTCAAGAGGTAATCCTAAAACGTAATATTTTTTTTGTGTTTGTCTTATGCTTTGAAACACGGTGCTTTACAAATCCTATGGGAATCCTTGTATTTCCGCTGCTCATGCACTAGGGATTCCCTAACACATACATCTTCCAAGCCTCAAGATTGGAACTCCATCAAAATCCAATAACCTCAATAATCATACCAATCATTCCAATCATCTTTTCTAAACCCAAAAGTCATTCTCGTGACCAATGAATCATCAGTTTCACCATCTTTACCAAAAGCCCCAATTTATCAATTCTTAAGGGTTTGTCACAAAACTACCAATCATAAATCTCAAAAATTCTTATGTATCATCACAAACATAACATCATTATCAAAGTGTGAATCAATTGTAAACAGCACACAATGATCCCAATGGTCATCTAACCTGTGGTTCGGGTTTCACATGCATATATCATCATTCATAATACATTGAGCTTAACTCAAAATTTCATCAACATCAATAATCAATCCCAATCCTTTAGAAATTTATTTTTCTCATATAGAATCATTCTAAAGGCACCAAAATCATTAACATCACCAGTTTGGCCAAAACCCCCAAAACATCAACACTTAGGGTTTTCTCTATAATTTCCCAACATTAATTAACTTCCACCAATTTTCTTAAATCCATATGACTACCATAACCTTCCTCATCATATAGCATCAAGCCATATTCAGGAATCATATTTCCATAATCAAAATTTACATCTCAAGCCATTCAAGCCTAGGGTTTCCATTCCCATCGATACCCATAATTTCTAATATTACCATTTCAAGTTGAACATCACAAAACCATAAATGGAACAACAAGGAGGCAAGAACCCTTACCTCAAATCCATGCCAATGCCAAAATGAAAATGGGTAGGAGGGAGAAGAAGATGACCTAAGCAAAGCTCCCATGTCCAATATAAGCTTCATAAATCCATGCTTGGATTTTAATTTTAGAAATGAATGAAAGGAGAAGGAGGTGGACGGTTTTTGCCATAGAGGGAAGGAGAGGAAAAAGAAAATAAAGAGTGAATGGAGGGAGAAGGAGAGGACACGATGATAGAGGAAAAAGAAAGAGTAATTGTGTAAAAATTAGATATTGTCCAATGGATAAAAGAGTGCCTCCAGTTACTTTTTCCAATGGTCTAAAAATCCTATTACCCAAAGGATAGAAGAGAGTAAAGTAGAATGGGAAAGTGGACAGTGGAAAAGGAAACGGAAAATAAGATTTTCATATTTTCTTTTAATTCCATTTGACTCGTATTTTCTCCGTTTAATATCATATATTGTGTTCGATTAATTATTTCCTCAATACCAAAAATTATTTTAACTACACCACCATAACCATAATAATTTTCTAAGTATTTTAGACCCATTAAATATCCAAATTTTGTTAAATTATCTGGCTTTAGTAAATCTTAATTTACCGATAACTCACCTTTAGTGTCTAATTAATTTTCCCACAATTATTGGACCATAAATAATTATTTATCTTTATCCAATAAATTTATTTTCTTCAAAATTTAGGATGTTACACTCACCATACAACAAAAAATATATTCAAATCTTTTAAACTTAAGTAGCACTCTTAGTTGACTAAGATAATCCAGTATGAGATCCTAGTTAACTAAGGGATGCCACAGTGGTTCTTATGATTCTCATGGTTCTTAGTTTGGTTTGATTTAGTTTAGCAGTTAGTTGTGGCCTAATTCGGTTCTTGAACACCCCAAATTACCATTGATTTATGCCTGATACCGACTTTGGTTTCTTAATGTCTATACCGGTATCAAGAAGCATACATCAGGTATAGAACAAACCCACCATGAAAACATTGCATGGATCGTTACATGAATGTCATAAACGATTCTCAATGTGATAATGGTATATGTAGTCCTTTGACCTGAAGTCACTATGATTCCTACAGAAGGAGTTTGTTGTTTTAATACAATATAACGTCTTCTATAATAAGAGGACTATAAAGGTTGTGGTTAGGCAATGAACAAATTATGCAGAGGGATGTGAGTGATGTAGATGGGATTTGTCTCTCCTATGTGACAAAAGTGAGATCTATAGGTCACTTGATGGAGTGAGACTAAGGAAATGCATGGCCATGCTAGAAAAAATAAATATTGGATATTTATTCGGATAAAGTCTACTCCGGTATCAAGTAAAATAAATTGGACCGTACAAGGATGACGCGACCATGCCTTAGGCCCAATTAGGATATCGTGACAAAAGGAACAAACATATAAAATAATTATCACTTATAGGTTATGTGGATAATAAATAATATTCGGACATAATGATGCATTGCTAGATGCCGCTCTTATTTTATATTAATAATAAAATAGTTTATTATTAATATAACCGAGTATTTTACCTATAGGGTCACACACATAGAGTAAGCCCATTAGAAAATAGCTTTTTATTTTAGTTGGACTAAAATAAAACTATTGGGCCTAACTCATTTAGAATGAGTAAGGAGCCCACTCTTTAGAGAGCAAATTAGGTCAAACCTAAGCCTATAAATAGAGCATAAGATGCTCATAGGCGGCTAACCAAAAAGAGACACAAAATACGCAAAAGTTGCAAAAGCTACACGTCGTCAAACTAGCATTTGGAAGGTATAGTATTTTTGGTGGGAGTACTCGTGTGGACTCTAAAAGGACGAGGCTATGACTGCTTCGATTCGATTTTCTTCAAGAGGTAATCCTAAAACACAATATTTTTTTGTGTTTGTCTTATGCTTTGAAACACGACGCTTTACAAATCCTATGAGAATCCTTGTATTTTCGCTGCTCGTGTACTAGGGATTACGTAACTGTGGTATCAGAGCTTGATTGCAAAACCGTGTTTTGGGCAAATGTTTGTTTAAAGAACATGTACAAATAAAATAAAATTTATTTTATGAAAAGAACTGTAACGGTTGAATCCTTTTGCAAAGGTTTCATCTTTTATGAGATATGTTGCAAAGGTTGCATTTTTAATGAGATATTATGTAAAGGTTGCATTTTTTATGAGATATGTTGCAAAGGTTGCACCTTTTGAAAGCTAATATCAATTTATTTTTGTTTTATATATATTGATTGCTTTTCTCAACATTTTAATTAAAGAACATGTTTTTGGGATGTGCTTTATTATATGAACATGTTGTATTTTGCAATGGTGATTGTTTTATATGTGTTCTAATTATAAGGCATGTTTTATGTTTGTTTAACTAAATTGAATCAAGGGTTGTATGCAATGCACGTCTATATGCTTTCTCTTTTCTAATATGAATTATTCATGTGAGATTGTGTTTAGAAAGTTTAAGAGTTAAACCCTAGCTGTAATGAACACTAGGATTCAAAAGTTAAAACCTAGCCGTAATGGTATTTTATTTATTTATAAATGTTACAAATAAAATATTTGATTTTAATATTATATTTTAAATTCGATTTGTAAAAGTTACAAATCAAATGTTAATTGGTTGTTAAATTTAAAGTTTGTAATAGTTACAAATTTAAATAATTTATTCTTATTAATTTTAATAGGATTTGTATCGTTTGTGATCTTTTTAAAATTAATGTGATTTGTAAGAGTTACAAATTTAAATAATTTATTCTTATTAATTTTAATAGGATTTACATCGTATACGATCTTTTTAAAATTAATGTGATTTATAGGAGTTACAAATTGATTCATATTTATTAAATTTAATCTGATTTGTAATTGTACAAATAGAAGATAAGATCTTTATTAAATTTAATAATTTTAAAATAAAATATTTAATACTTAATAAATTTGATAGGATTTGCAAAAGTTACAAATTAAAGATAAGATCTTTATCAAATTTAATAGGATTCAAAATAAAATATATTGAACTATAGAGATAAGGTCTAAAATTTAAACCTTGATCATTCCTAAAAAAAAGGGTGATTGTTGAGACTCTTGAGATAAGGTTTAAAAGTTAAACCTTGACTATTCCTATTTTAGGATAATTGTAAGGGTCAAAAGATAAGGTTTAAAAGTTAAACCTTGGCCGTTTCAAAATTTAAGATTTCAAATTGTTTGAAATCATAACTGAATATTTTGAGCTATTAATGGTCAATGGGACATTCTGGCTAGGAAAGACTTGGTACTTAAGCGGTCACTCCGGACCCACCTCTCTTTCTTAGGAACTAACCTGATTACAGTACTAAATTTTTGGGTTGGAACACCCCTTGACCCTGTCTGTTGAATGGTCAACAGAGCCGCCAAACTTCTTTGTGTAGTTTTGCTTTTATGACCCCGCGTGTTTAATTAGGTATTTTAAAATTTATTTTATTTTAAATACAATTGAATACTCTATTAATTGATTAATTAACACATCCAATGGTGAATGGTTATGGTCTTAGATTTTTTTATTTAATTTTAAATACACCTGCGTGCTGTGCCTTTCTCTATTCTTAAATTTCTTCTCTCAACCCTTCACTCGTATGTAAAACGAGTTTTCTTTATTACATTGTAATCTTGGAAAAGCCAACAAGGTGGAGACCTAGAAGAAACCTAGAGTGGTGACTCTTGGTGGATATGACCTTGAAAGAAACAAAGGAGTGGTGACCCTAGGAGGATGGTGGTTTCAAGAAGTAGGACTTCACGAAGTCAAGACACCATAGTTCCTTTAGGTTTATTTTATTTTATTTTATTTTCTAGGAAGACCATAACTATATGACAATTTTGATTGCATGTTTTGGGGTTTTATTTTACGTTAAAACGTTTAATGAAAGTCGATAATGAACAATAAGAAAATTGAAATCCCTCAAGCCTAACAATCATACCTTCCAATAAGTAATAACGTCTAACTTGATATAGATAAAGTGTAGGTCACATCATAGTTGGGTACCTTTATTTATGTTTAGTAGGACATGATTAGATAATTGGATTATCCAAGTATAACTTATTAAGTTTTATTCAAATAGGCATTTTTCAATTGGATTAGAAAAGCCTAAAGGTATGAACAGTCTAAAACGTGTTCTAATAAACAACAGTCATCAATGCTAGTTTCAACAAAGTGTAGGTTCTGCCAAAGTAGGGTGCTTTTATTGATATTAGTAAAGGGTGATGGATAATTGGATTATCCAACCATTTGTTATTGGACTTATCTAGGTAACTTTAATCAGATTGAAGAACCTAGAAGCGTTAATATTAAGTTTAAACGCCTTCTAATAAGTAACACTCGCCGAGACTAATGTCAATAAATAGTGGGCCTACCAAAGCAGGGTGCTATCATTTATACTAGTAAGGCGCGATAGGATAATTGTAATATCCAAATTGTTTTTATTAGGCCTAAACTTAACTAAGTTTTTCAATTGGATTAAAAATAACTTATAGGCGTAAGGATTGAGCTTAAATTCATAAGATGAATAAGGGTAAAGAGTTACCCACTCAATCATCCAAGAGTTGCATGAGATGCAATCGGAAATGTGTTTCCTACCTAAATAACCAAGGGTTGGGTGATCCGCCAACGCTGACTCAATACTAGGCCAAATATGGATCTTGGCCCACTAGAAAAATCTTCCAACGGGATTTTTTATGATTCAGTGAGGGTATTTGTTTTGAATCAAAATAGTAGGAGACAACATATTTATTTAATGACCAAAATTTAATATGTTTTGAATAGAAGTGATAGATTTACATGTAATTTGTTTTAGAATAACCATGACAAACCTAATATTGTTTTGTTGTAATCTGTCCTTTGGAAGGACACTTTATCTAGAAAAATGCCTAGATAGGTATCGAGACTTGAGAATTATCTTCAATAAAGAGGAAGTGGTAGTGTGTCATGTTTGGCTTATATATCATCTATGGTTAGGTCTTGAATACCCTATGGAGTCTGCATAAACTCTGAGCTGTAAAAGGCAATATGAATATATGGGAGATATACGATATGATCGTATATAGACTCTATTAAGGCCGAGTTGGTCTAGAAGTATAAAAGGTGATCAAGAAAGGAAATTGTTTCCAGTTTTAGCCAAATAATACATTGAAATAATTTGTCTAAAGAACTTAAAGGAGTTCAAAAGAAAGGGAAGTAAGACTTCCACTACAGGTCATGTTATAGAAGTCAAGTTATTTTACTTCACTAACATTAGTATCAGATACTAGTAGTAGATCTCAAATTTTGAAAGATCAAGGAAGTAGATCACTTGCTAAAGGTGGAGAAATCTGTGTAAAATTGAGCAAAGGTTGCTACAATAAAGATAAGATCTTTACTTATTGGGCTAGTTAGTGAACTAGACATTGTGCATATTGTTTCTTATTGGATAAGAAATTTTTTTAATATTAAATAACTTTATTTCTTCAAAAGGATGTTGATGCACAATTGAGTAATGGATTCCACATCCTAAATCTCAAAACACTCATCTATAACAACTGTCAAAGTAGGTTAAAATGAGTGATCTTGAACCTTACATGGTATTGTCTCCTAAGGCAAATGAATAAGAAACACATTTCTAAATACCATTAATGTGGTTATATGGACTCTTTTGATTTTGGAATCAATTGAAATATGTAAATCTTATTTATTAAAGAGATAATTGAGAGCTCATTCAATGAAAAGATGAGTAATCCATTATTTAATAGAGCGAGAGATTACCTCTTAACTCTTTCCTCATGAAATGCCATAATAGCATCTCTACAGGGAAAAGTCAAACCTTGTTAGACATAGTTTGATTATTGATTATTATCAAACATCTCTAACTCCTTCAACGTTCCTCTATTAACAAAATTTCCATACTTAACCATGTTCCATCTTAGACTTTCTTAAAGAAACCATATATGATATGGACTAGGAAAAAACCTAGTATGTCTTTACTAATAATTATGAACTATGATGCTTCTATAAAGCATCCAACTCTGACAAGGTAAGATCCAAATTGGATAAATGTCTTCTGTGAGATACCCAAAGAAAGCTAAAGGTTATCATTTCTATAATCCATCTGAGAACAAAAGGCTTGTTGCTTAGAATGTTGTATTCTTGAATAAGAGTACATCTCTTAAAGAATCAGTGGGAGGATAGTAGAACTTGAAGAAATTCAAGTATCACAAAGCAGTCAAAAGTCAAGGATGGGCTTGGAGCAGAAATCACAAAATGTTGTGACATAATTAGCTCCGGTAGCACAAGACTTGTGTAAGATCAAATAGGATATGTAACCAAATCTGAAAGATATAGATATCTTATAAATCAGGAAGGAGGCATATTGCTAATTGATCAATATTCTTATCAAGAGGCCAATGCAAGTTTAGATTCTAAGACATGGCATAAGACCATGGTGTAACATCCCGAATTTTATAAAAATGATTAAATAAGAGGAATAAATACTAAATAATTATATATGAGTTGATTTATGTCCTAAAAATATGGAAATGCTAAAATTGGGATTTATTATGAAAACCAATGATATTTTGAGTGTAAACCAATGATATTTTGTATATGAATGTTGTTAATGATGGAGATTGGTGGTTATTAGAAATGGTTATTCGATTTTGATGGAAACCCTAGGCATTGAGGTTTTTGGGCTTTGAGGAATCCTTATGAGATTGTGAGTTATTGATATGAGAGTGATTTTTTATATATAAGAAAGATTTTTGAATAAGTAATATTGATGATTCATGTTGAGGAATTATAGAATCAACAAAATTAGAGTAATGACCCCAAGTTGTTTAGTGTGCTAAAGGTAAAGATATGGCTAAGAAGGGCTTGAATTATAAGAATAATGGCTATTGAATTCTTTAAAGAGTCTTAATCTTAAGATTTAGAAATGTGTATATGGTTACTAAGAGAATTGATTTTGGTTGTTGTTGCTTATGATGATGATGATAATGGTAAATGACCAATAGTGATAGATTAAGGAAATGAAATGAGATTGTGCCTGAATGAGGCCTTATGTAACAGCCCTGGTTTTTCAGAATAGGAAACCAAGCTCTCAGAAACCCTGAGAGTATCAAGCTAAGTATTTTGAGAGAATGAGGCTTAGGCTTGATCCTTAGATCATCGCGAGAATGTAGGAAAATAAGATTTGAGAGGATGTGAGCAACAGATAGTTCAGTTAAACAGATACGAGTGAGTAAGGGAGGCTGTGTGCAATAGTAACCCCTAGATAGACTTGCTACATTACTGACGATTTATATGGAGATAATTGTGATTCAGTAATTAAATTATTAATGAAGTATTGTATTCGTGAATGTATCTGTTATTGATGCTAGAATTGATGAATTATGATATATATTTAATCTTGATAGATTATAAGTACGGATGGTCAATTACTTGATTAGGAATAGATTAAGAATAAGTTAGATTAAGAGGATAAAGGATTATTAGAGCCCAAGATTTCATAAAACTTGATCCGATCTGGATACCGGCCCCCAACAATGAGACGTCATCTTGGCTATACTAGAAGGACAACCGGTATCACATGTCAATATCCGTACTGTAAAGACACCATATTAGGAGTCCATCCTTCACCAGTCATCCGAGGTTGCATCTGAGATACCAGATTCTTTATCTGCTCTCATCCTTCCATCATATATAATTGTTTGCCTCAGTGTCTCGATAAGATAAGTGGAGTCATTACTTATCAAAATAGATACCCTGTACAATGGAATATGTCTATATCATTCACTGAAAGGAGCAAGTACAATTACAGGCGTGATATACGGAAAAGGTGGATTATCTCCATTCTTGTGTCAGAATCGTACACTGATCATTGACCTACCCTCTGTCACACACTGAACATTGGACTACTCTGATTGATACGCTGCACATGGCATCAAAACCCCTGGGCCCACTTGCGCCCAACGATTCATTTTCCATGTTCACTATAAATAGCATATTCTCTAACGCATGCAAGGTTACGTTGTTCTTACTCTTATTATACTATTGCATTGCTTAAGTGTTCTCTGAGTTCTCACACACTCTACTAACTTGAGCGTCGAAGAATCTTCACAGGTGACACCACCTCTCGCCCCTGAACAACGCAAAACTCTAGTGTGAAGGATCTCCAGGACAACAAGACCGGTCTCTCCCACTAAGAGGTCAAATTATAATACTGGATACCCACTGTACCGGTGTACAAATACTAAGATCACCAACTTTTGTCTGGTTCCCACACCGGATTCTACACCCCAGCTCTGACCAATTCATTGGCACACCTAGTGGGACACAATAGAGTTATTCCCACTTTTCGTAGAAGTTCAGTAGTTAACCATGGAAGAAGATGGACGCGATTTTGTGGATGGTTACGTAGAGGATGTGACCCATCAGCAAGCTGGTAGGAGACTTGTTTTCGAATCTCCTGTAACCCACTCGAGGAGAATGGTACCAACGGCAACCCCCGATCCTCGAGACGAAGTTATAAGGCAACTCAGAGAGGAGTTGATGGAGCTGAGAAGGGAGAAAAGGGTGACAGGGGACAAGGCCATGTCTCAAGCCAAGGAGACTCATCATACATCTGTGAGAGGGAAGTCCACTACTCTTCAATATTTGAAGATTCACACCTATAAGGAGAGGGAGCAAACTCAGGACTCTGGAGATAGAGTCAGTGGAAGAAGAAAGTAGCAGGCGGTAGTAACATCTGGAGCATATAGACTTAACGTTCCTTTCTCAAGGAGGCTCATGAGCGTACTCATCCCCAAGCATTTGCAAACCACCCAGCCACTTTCGATCGGAAAGTATAATGGGGAGATAGATCCCATTAAGCTTCTTGATGCTTATGTGTATGAGGCCATGTATTTGGGAGTAGATGAAGATGTAATGTGTAGAATGTTCCTAAGAACCTTGATGGAGGAAGCTCTTAGCTGGTTCAAGAGTTTACCCTCAGGATCGATAAACTCCTGGGAGGAAATGGCAGCTGTGTTTGAGAGCCATTTTGTTATTTCTAGAGATATCCCTAAGACTTCTCATACCTTGGCCCAGATCAGGCAAGGGGAGAATAAAACTCTTAAAGAGTTCTGGAAAAGGTTTTACAAAGAGGCAGCTTTGGTGCCTAACCTCACGGAGGCTATTCAACTTCATATTGTTGTTAAAGCTCTACAACCTGAATCAGCCTTTGCTTTATCTTTGGTAAAGAGTCCTCCGGCAATGTTTGAGGAGTTCCGGAGGAAAGCTTCAAAGTATATGGGCATAGAGATGCACCTAGAAGCCACAGCAGCTAGACTGAAGCCATCAGTTCCCCTACAACAACCGCAGAGAGATAAGGAGAGGGTAAGGCCAGAGAGGCATGCCCAAAGAGATGATTTCATGAGCACCCAACCCTAACAGTGAGACAGGCGTATAGCCTCCTTCAGTAACTATGCCCCATTGAACTCCAGACATTCTTAAATTTTAAAGGAAGTTAGCTGGCCCACGCTTAGTGTTTATGGGATAAGGAAGCCTCTCCAATGAAAAGACCTGGTAACTCTCAAAAATATTGCACTTTCCATGAACAGGTCGGCCATACCACAGATGAATGTAAGGCATTGAAGAATGCAGTGGAGACCCTCATTAGGGAGGGAAAGTTGAAGCAGTACTTATTTAAGGAGAAATCCTTAGATGAACCAGACAGGATGGAGAAGAGAGGGAGAAACCGTGATGACGAGGGCGATAATAGTCATAATCCGGTCAAGAGATTCATAACCGCTGAGAAACAAAAGGGAGTGGTAATCATTGAAGGAGCTCAGCAGGACGGTATGCCTCAGCAGCAAAGGCAAGGCCGACGTAAGGTGATTGATATGATTGCTGGAGGATTCGCTGAGGGAGGAGCGTCGATCACAACTCGCAAGAATCATCATCGGATGATTTTATCTATACAAGGAAAGCCCAGAGATAACCGCCCCTTCAGGGATGGCATGACAGCGCCGGTGGTCTCATTTACAGATGATGATTTCGGCCTAACCATCCCAAGAGGCGACAATGCTGTGGTCATTATTGCTGCATAGCTAACAAGGATGTAAAGAGAATCCCCGTTGACCAGGGAAGTTCCTATGACGTTATCTTTTACAATTGCTTCAAAAGAATGGGTTTTACTGATGCAGATTTACAGCCTTATACACAAGAACTCACGGCCTTCAATGGAGTAAAATAGCCCACCAAGGGGAATCTTGATACCCTTGTGTCTTTCAAAGGTGAGCCTGGTGCAAGAACGGTGAAGTCTAGGATCCTGGTGATCGATGTAGAATCCCCTTACAACGGGATTATAGGCCGTCCTACTCTAAATGCAATGGAAGCAATCGTGTCAACCCGACACCTCCTTATCAAATTCATTGACAAGGACAATGGTGTCTCATCACTCAGAGGCGATCAAGAGATGGCCAGGTATTGCTACAACCTGAGCCTGAATATGGTGAAGTTGGAAGCATTTAACAAAAAGAGGAAGTTGAATGACAGAGGAATAGCGGCTGGGTCCATTAGTTTGATTGATCTTGATCCCAGAGCGGAGTTGAAGATTGATCCGTTCAACCCCTCTAAACCCACGCCAGATGGAGGTTCCAGGGACGTTGTCTTAGGTGATTCCCCAGAGAAGGTTACTCATATTAATGACAAGCTGGAGTCAGTTATGGAGCAGCGTCTGTTAGCACTCCTCCAGGAATTCAAAGACCTTTTTGCATGGACTGCTGCAGATATGCCTGGGATAGACCCTAATTTCTGCTGCCATAAATTATCCGTCTATACAAAGAGGAAGCCGGTTGCTCATGAGAAGACTGAGACCAGAGAAACAGAAGGCAGCTTGTGAGTAGACAGAGGAGCTGTTGAAGGCTGAATTTATCAGAGAGGTCTGTTATTCCTCTTAGCTTGCCAGTGTGATGATGGTACAAAAGGCCAATGGTAAGTGGAAAATGTGCACTGACCATGTAGACCTCAACTGCTGCTATCCGAAGGACCTATATCCTCTTCCAAATATTGATCGTATGGTTGACAATTCGTCTGGTTACCAGTACCTAAGTTTCATGGATGCTTATTCAGGGTACAACCAGATTCCGACGTGGGAGGAGGATCAAGAGAAGACTGCTTTCATCAATGACCGTGGCGTCTTCTGCTACACCATCATGCCCTTCAGTTTGAAGAATGCTGGGACCACTTACCAGCGTATAATTAACAAGGTGTTCAAGGGCATGCACACCAAACTGGTGGAGGTGTACATTGACGATATCATTACCAAGAATCTAGCTGAAGGTGATGATGTTGAAGACTTGTGCCAAGTATTTACACGCTTGAGGCAATATAACATGAGACTGAACCCGTTGAAGTGTACTTTTGCTATTCCTGTAGGAAAGTTTTTGGGATTCATGTTGACTCAGTGCGGCATTAAGGCTAATCCAGGAAAATGCAAGCGATATTGGACATGCAGAGTCCGAAGAGCTTGAGCGAGGTACAGTCTTTAAATGGGAAAGTGGCAGCGTTGGCTCGATTCATGCCTAAGATGGCATATAGGTCACTCCCCCTGTATAAAGTGCTAAAAAAGTCTAAGAAGTTTGAGTGGGGACAGGAATAGGAGCAAGCGTTCCAGGAGCTCAAGGAAGTATTGTCGAGTCCTCCGATATTGGTAAAGCCAGACCCTGGTGAATCCCTTATTTTGTATTTGGCAATTTTAGATGAAGCCTTGGGAGTAGCATTGGTCAAGGAAACCCCAGAGGGGCAGAGGCCAGTGTACTTCACTAGCAAGATGTTGCAGGAAGTAAAGAGCAGGTACCAGAAGATAGAGAAGGCCGCTCTCGCAGTTATATAGGCTTCACGATGATTGAGGCCGTATTTTCATGCACACCCAATATTGGTAAGAATGGATTTGCCACTTCGTACCATTCTAAGTAAGCCAGACCTCGCAAGAAGGATGATCAAATGGTCTGTCGAACTTTCCAAATTTGAAATCTCCTATGAACCACGAGGAGCCATCAAAGCCCAAGTTTTAGCTGATTTTGTTGTAGAGATGACAAGGGCATATCTAACCACACCTCATGCTCACTGGACCATTTATGTGGATGGATCGTCGAATAGTAAAGGTTGTGGAGCTGGTGTTGTTGTGGAGAGTGATGACAGTGTGCACTTGGAGATTTCTTTTCGATTCAACTTAAAAACCTCCAACAACCAGGCTGAATATGAGGCATGTCTAGCCAGACTCCGAGCGGCAATTGATATCGGGGCAACAGAGGTGACATTGTGCAGCAATTCACAGCTGGTGATATCGTAGATTCAAGGTGAATACCAGGTTCGTGAGCCCCAACTTCAGCTGTATTTGAACTGTGTGAATGAGTTGAGATGGAGGTTTGATATGCTTGAGTTTAAGCATGTGCCAAGAGAAGAAAACACTAGGGCAGATATTCTATCGAGGCTTACAAGTACGAAACAGACTGGTAGTATAACTACAGTGGTCCAGAGTACGCTGACATCGCCTGGTATTCCTTTGTTCCCTTCTCTGAACGCCATAATGGTCAATTCTCCCTACGAGAATTCATGGGTTACCCCTTATATCCGTTACCTGGCTGACTGACAGCTGCCCACCGACAAGAAGGAGAGAAGAAGAATAAAAAGGGAATTGCCATATTTCACCATGGTTGACAGTGTTTTCTATAGAAGAGGATTCTCAGTGTCATACCTCATTTGTTTAAAAGAGAATGAGATACAAGGAGTAATGGAAGAAGTACACGAGGGGCAATGTGGGCACCACACTAGAGGAAGAAGCTTAATGAGAAAATCCTTAGGGCTGGATATTGGTGGCCCACGATGAAGCAAGATTCCATTGATTTCGTCAAGAGGTGTGATGCTTGGCAGAGATTTTCCAATCTTCATCACACTCCGGCCCAAGATCTTTCTTCATCCATGGTGCCATGGCCTTTCTATCAATGGGGCCTCGATATCTTGGGCCCATTCCCAACAGCGCCTGAGGGCATGAAGATCACGCGAGCTCTTATTGGATCGAGGACATGAAGATTAAGATAGATTATTTTATTTTCATTTATGAGAGCCTGCGTGCTCCTTCACTTATAGTATGTATAGTTACTGTTACGACCATGTATTATATATAAGGAGTATCTGTTCCACCAAGTTTCCTTGTACAAAAAAAAAACTTCCATATTTTTCTAAAACTGACCAGGATAATCTAGTGGAAGGGATTGTCCTAGTTAATCGAGGGTGTTACACCTTAGACCATGATAGGGTGCTAATTGAACTTGTTGATTAACGACAGACTAAGTGTGTCTAAGATAGCACATGTTGAACTCTAAGTGGCATTTGAATATTGATGTAAGGTGGAATGCATCTTAGGTGATGGAAGGATGTGGTGATGTTGTTATTGGGTTTGGTTAGCCTTTAAGATCTAGAGAACCTTGGTTTTGGGAAAGGAATTCCCGAAGCCTAACACAATGGCATAAATTGGTGTTTTGACAAGTTTAGAACTTGTTCACAAGCCTTACAAAATGTAAATCATTATTTAGAATTTATGAGGAATGCCTTGAGATGGTTTATTAATTGTATGAATGCATGTGTATGTAATATGTAGATTATGTTTCGGACTATATGGCTGAGCATTTAGAGCGTGCATTCCAATTGGCGGCTCTTCCCTCGAGGTAGGAGAGGAGTTTACATTCAAATTACATGAGTTATATAAATGATGATTATTGTATGTCATGGTATTCATGCTTGCCTTGCCATGTTTAAAGTGAAATGATATGAATGGCAAATTGTTGGCTATTGGTGATATATATATATGTATATATGAATTGATGATGAATGTTTAATGCCCTTTAATGGGAGTAATGCACTATTGATGAGTAACCCATGAGGGGTTGAAATATGCATACACTAAGTGAATTTTAGAATTCCATATAATTTCGATGAATGAATATTGGAAATAAGAGGCTAAGGCCAATAGATGACATTAATGTTTATATTGATAGGGAAATTGCTCAAAATGTGAAACTATGTGTTAACATTAATGTATAATTGAGGAACTAATAGAGCTAAATAGAGTTTTATGAGAATTGAATGGCTTGTGATAGTCCTGATAGCTTTTATGCGTAGCTTATGACTTGTAGAAATTGGAATGGGTCAATTCCATTGAGAATAGGCCCTTGAGTTGCACAAAAGTGCCTCCAAATGGGTAAAACGCATTTATGCGCATAAGTCACTCATTTTAAAGGATTTTTGAGTGAAGCCAGTGGCCACGCGTCACAAATGGTGTAATTTAGTTGGTGTCAAAATTTGGTGGCATTTGGAGTTGATATGAAAACGTTAGAGGGGTTGGAAGTCCAAAATTTTACATTTTTTGCATAATTTTTGCAATTCTGGTAGGCCGTAATCGATTAGATTATCAGTCTAATCGATTATGAGGATTCTATATTACAAATATAACACCCCTGATTTTCTGTACTTGGATCCCGATGTGATCGTCATAATTAATAAAAATGCGAGTAAATTTTTCGCGTTTGAAAACATTTCCAAGACGCCACCATGATCACATCAAGACCCAAATCACAGAAAACCAAAGAGTGAGATAATATAACCTAAAGCTGGATCGATAGATAATTTACCCATAACGGTATACGAAAATAATAGAGTTTACAGTGGAAGAATATGTATACCGGGCACACGCCTAGTCCCATATATGACGATATGAGAAAAGGCTCGGCAAAGCACGCAATGGCATATCATAAGCCTAATAGACAACCATCATCATTTTATATAATTGTATAAGCATGCAATGCCTAAGATATAATTATATATACATATAGACCTATATTCACATACATTCGGGGATATTCCCCCAACTATCATAATCATCAATATTCATCATTCAATTTCAATCTTTCTAATAAACATCAAATTGTCTCTTACATTCTATATATATATATATTCACCATCCACCAACTCAAGGTTTATCTTATATATATTCACAATCACTAAATCCTCCATATCATCATATACAATCTATTCATTTCATAATTTCAATACATAATAGTTCACAAATGATGCCGGCCAAGGCACATCCTCTACCACTATATACCTTCACCAAATCTTGATCTTTAAATCCAAACTCATCCCATGGCAACCTGCATCACAATGGTAAAAAGGAGACCACATGGGAGAGTGGGTTATAAATTCAAAATGACGAATAATATATATATTGTGATCATGCGTATATGCATACAAACGTCATGTGTGCTTTGCTATCAAAACATCAAATTATCATTCATGCATTATCTCATTATCACAATAGGCATACAAGCCTCATGAATCGCAATTCATATCATAAATAAGCACAACATATACACAATCACAAACACCATTACTTTGCCACTTATCAACAAGGGCATTCATAATCATTACCATCATTAATTCATTAAGGTTTCACTCAAATACCTCCTCGCAAGGGGTTTCTCATCACTCGTGGTCATCCCATATCAAATGCCATGGTCTTAAGGCTAATGCATATGTTAACTGTTTAATGCATATACAACGGATCCGATTTCATATCACGGGTGATGGCAACCACCATAATCAATCATTCATAATCATTGGTTTCCCGCCTCGCAAGTGTAACATCCCGGATTTTTAAAGGAAATAAATTTATTGGAAGAGGATAATTAATTATTTATGGATGAATAATTATGGGAGAATTTATTAGACATTAGAGATGAATTATCGGTAAATTAAAATTTACCGGAATTGAGTGATTTAACGGATAATGTGGGACCCACTAAGTGGAAATAAATATTTGATGGGTCTTGAGTGTTTAGAAAATTATTTGTGCATTATTTAATGTCCTAATATATTAGAAATAATTGAATTAAGATTTTTGGGACTATGGGTGATTTATGCAGACCGGATAAGCTGAAAACTGACCCGACTAAGATATGGGTGTCGGGCCAAGTATCTCCGATTGAGATGCCATTGGTCAGGGCAGTAAAGAATATTATGGGGAATCTGAATATATCTTCGGAATAATTTTTGGATATAGTATTGAGCCCAAATAGAGAACCTGTTTGTAGAAAAACGATGAATTTTAATGAATGGAATTAAAATAAACCCAAAAGCCCAAATTCCCTTCTAACTTCACGTTGGCTTCTTCTCATTTCGGTGGCAACCATTCCTCTTCTTCTTTTCTCTACTTTTCCTTCTCCTTCTTCATCTCTTCTTCTTCCAAAACTCTAGACAAGGTGGTGTCACCTTCATCCATCTCCATTTTCGTTTGAAGGGTCTTGAAGGAAGCTTTAGGCTTGAAGTTCCTCTCTTCTTACCCGTCCATTTTCGTAGCACTCTCTCCCTCTTCTTGAACCCATTTCATTTTTGGGTGTGAGGTAAGAAATACTTATCATCTAGTTGAGTTTTGCCATAGATATGTGGTAGTATGAGTTTGGGAGCCATAAGAATGGGTGTTTATTAGAAGCATTTAATGTATGAGCCCTAAGGTGGGTGGCCATGAATATGAGGTTTTCATAAGGGATAAATGTAGTAGATGCATGTATGTTGGAAATAGATGGAAACCCGTGATAATATGTGTGTGGGTGTTGTTAATGATGGAGATTGGTGGTTATTAGAAATGGTTATTGAGTTTTGATGAAAACCCTAAGTGTAGTGATTTGAGGATTTTGGCTAAATAGGTGATTTTGATGATTTTTGATGCCTTAGAATGATTTATAAGAAGGGAATGAATCTTTAGAATCATTGGGATTGATTAATGAGGTTGATAATATTTTGAACTATGTTCATGAGGTTGTGTAAGATGATAAATGCTATAAGGATGTGTTAATTGATGATGGTCTTGATTGGGGCCAAGAGGCTTATAATGAATTTGAATGAATTTTGATGATGAGTAGTAAACCACAAGATGATTTAGAGGTCTTATAAGTAAAGGCCATAGTATTGTTGTTGTTAGATTTGTTTAGCCCTTTTAGATATAGAGGATCTTGGTTTTGGGAAAGGAATTCCTGAAGCCTAACACAATGGTATGAATTGGTGTTTATCAAGTTTAGGACTTGATGTTGAGCTTTATGATAAGCTAGCAAATGTTTAGAATTATGAGGAATGCCTTGAGATGGCTTATTAATTGTATGAATGCGTATGTATGTTGTGTAGATTGTATTCTGGGTAATGCGACAAAGCATTCAGAGCATTAGAATCATTGCGGTTCTTCCCTTGAGGTAGGAGAGGAGTTTACATTCAAATTGCATGAGTTATATAATTGATGATTATCGTATGTCATGATACTCATGCTTGCCTTGCCATGTATATAGTGAAATGATGTGTATGGCAAATTATTGGTTATTGATGATAATATATGTGTATATATGATGATGAATAACCCATGAGAGGTTGAAATATGTACATGCTAATGAACCATCCTTGAGGGGCTGAAGTATATGTTTTGTGAATTGAGAATTTATGTGGATGATTAGCATTGAATGTGATAGCCATTGTGGTGGTATTAGTGATAAGTTTGAGGTTTATGCATAATTGAGGAACTCATAGAGTCAATTAGAGTTTTATGTGGTTTTGATGACATAGGGTAGTTACAATAGCTTCCATGTATGAATTAAAACTTATGGAAATTGGAATGGGTCAATTTAAGTGAGAAATAACCCTTGAGTTGTACAAAGGTACCTCAAAACAGGTAAAATGCTTCTATACGCATAACTCCCTCATTTATAAGAATTTTGGAGTGAAACCAGTGGCCACGCGTCACAAATGGTGTAATTTAGTTGGTGTCAAAATTTGGTAGCATTTGGAGTTGATATGAAAAAGTTATGGGGGTTAGAAGTTCCAAAATTATGCATTTTCTACATAATTTCTGCATTCTGGTATGTGTAATTGATTACAAAGTTGTTCCTAATCGATTATAAAGGTATTCGTAATCGATTATAGGCCTTCTGAGTCATTTGTAATCGATTAGGTGCTTGGCCTAATCGATTAGCTACGACAGGATTGCCCGATGGGCGTTCTTTGCTGATTTTGGGCCATTTGGGGATCTTAATGACATATTTGGCCTCTAAGTTCTTCACAAAAGTTGTAGATAATTATGTTATGGAGGTGTGAGAATTGGTCTCACTTTAATTGGAGTTTTCTAACTCTCATTAGGTGAAAAATACCAAACCCAGCGCGTTGAAAAATACAAGTTTAAGAGGGTTTCGAACCCAACTTTTTATAGTTGTCAAATTGGGACTAATAGGTGATATCTGTGACATGTCCCACTATTTTTAAGACTAAAAGTAAGCTTTCCTCATGTCTTAATGTTGAAATTATCATGAGCTCATTATTGCCCGAAAACCCCTTTTAGTATGTAAAAATGAGAAAATTCACTAGGGGTACATGTGTGGTGTGTCTTAGTGGTGATTGAGGAATGGCTTAAGGACTTGGCGAGGTATGTGTATGCCTTTTGATAATCATGTGGGGATTGTTATGAATGATGTTTGTGGCCATCGAGATGCCAATTATATAAATGATATGCCTTGAGGGGCTTGTAAATAATTACATGATTATTGAAGATGCCAAATTAAAATATATACCCTAATTAAGAGGGTGAGAAATCCTTGTAAGATTATTGGACACATGTATTATTGCATTGTTGCATTTGTGGCATAGCATGTCATTCATATGCATTAATATTGAATGAATCACCTTGCAGGGTGCCATGAAGGGTATATCCCTGAGTGAAGAGGACGTTGTCCTATTGTTGAATAATCTGAAATATATTACCTTGCGGGGTGCCACGAAGGGTGTATCCCTGAGTGAAGATGCTATTGCATGAATCGTTGTTGAAATGAATGAATCACCTTGCGGGGTGCCACGAAGGGTAAATCCCTGAGTGAAGAGGACGTTGTCCTATTGTTATTGAATAATATGGAATATATCACCTTGCGGGGTGCCACGATGGGTAGATTCCGGAGTGAAGATGATGTTGATCATATTGTTGAATATATCACCTTGTGTAACATCCCAGTTTTGAAGTTGAATACCGAATGAAAATAACTATTAAGACCTTGATTTCAAAGCAGGAAAAAATTGACTGTTAACTTAATCTATGAAATAGTGGCAAATTAATTAAGCTTAGTTGGTATGAGGTGGCTGTTTCCGATTGGGAGTCACGTGAGTGGGACTGCAATTCATGTTTTCCCATCCCACTCTCCTTTCCTTCCTCGTGCACGCATATGCTTATATATGTGCCTTTGATCATTGGAGTTATGCATCTTCGTTAGACTTCTTCTCTTTTCTTCTTTCTCTCCTCGTACACTCTCTCTTCCCTTTTGTTCTTCGTCTTCCCCTTGTTTACTGTTCTGTTCCTGAGAACACGCGACGACGATACCGTAAAAGACTTGGAGTTCGTTCGGCCAGAAGACGAACAGCCCCTATTTTACAGTGTAACTTCGACCAAGGAAGCCAGAACGAGTGTGAGCCTGGGTGAGGCAATCAGACCAGCGACAGGAAAATAGAGGAACCCCTTGAACTTTCTTCAGTAGGTAGGGGGCGCTTGCATTTCGAATGCATAGCTTGTGAATGGGTTCCGAGTGGTTTCTTATGCATGCATTTGTGCTTAAGGGTATTTGTGATGAAATGTATATCTGATAGATAACTTTGTATACCGAGGCATGCTATGACTGAATCCGTTGGTAGATAGCTTGTAATTGATGTATGTGCTTATGAGATACACCGTTGGATGTGGATGCATGCGTGTGTTATGAGACCGTGTGTGAATGCAGTACATACTCTCAAATTGTCATACTAAGTCTAGTTAAATATTTACATGTACATGCTTGAAGTGGAAACATATTGTGTGACTTCTGAGTGCTCTATTTATGGAATAATGAGTAGATCCTGATTGCTATCCTATGTTGCCTTGCATGCAAGTGTTGAAAATGAGTCTGTGTTGTTATGAGATGACGACTGAATTGCATGCAGAGTGTGGTTATGATAAATGAAAGGAGAAGTAATATTGTATTGACAGACACACACAAAAGAATGTAATTAAAAGACCTTGAGTTGGACTTGAGGCAGTGCCGAGTGCACTAGCGTTGGACGCTTAAAGTCTTGAGTTGGACTCAAGCAAGCCACCGGGTTGGACTCGGGGTTGCCCGTAACACTGCCGTGGTCGCTTGGAGCGATTGTGTTACATGTGAAGGCAAACGGTTTGGTACCAGTAAAACGGCCGAACCAGCTTGGAGCTGGAGGAAAAAAGGCTTGGAGCCTCTGTTGTAACGTAAAACTACTCGAGTGGAGGTGGGATCCGACTGTAGTAGACTGGTGTGTATTGAATGTATATGTATACTCTTGTGCTATGATGAATTTATTGTATTGCATGTGTATAGTGTAAGTCAAAAATGATATAATTTGTACAATGGAATGTTGCATGAATGAATTCTGATTGCATGGCACTGTTACGTGTAGATAAACTAGAGAACAGTTAACGTTATGATTGCTTGAAATGTGATGTGGTATGGTGGGGAGTGTACGGGTTCCCAAGTCATTAACTGTCATTTTAAATGTACAAGCTCACCCCTGCTGTGGCAATATTTCAGTGAACGTTCCTCGGAATTATGAGTGAAGTGGAGCTACATACCGAGCGGGTTAGCTGTGCATCAAGGAACTATATGTATATGTAGATACTGTGTATAATGTTTTGATTATGCCTTGGCCGGCTCTTGTCTGATGTTAATCCTTTAGAATAGAACAGAATCCCTTGGGGCTGGGAAACATGGCAATATGTTTATAAATATTGATATACACTCTTATATATATATGGTTATGTTTATGTTGTATTGCATGTTATACCATCCTGTGCGTGATGTTTGATTGGTATATGTGTTCATGTTCATCCGAGTATGTAGGAATGGAAAGACTTAGTATGAAGGGAGTCAAGATATGATCTAGAGAGTGAATTCGTGATCCTTTTGCCGAGTGGGGAAAGCTTTAGGTGTCCCGAGGGGATGGGGGTATACCATTCCGAATGGGGATTGACGCGGTAGATTCCCAATTGATAAACTGTTATGATTCAGAGTAGAATAGTCTAATCATGCTTTTGAGTAAGGACTAGCCGAGAGAGTGTTTCCGACTAGAGAGCAATCCACCCGATTCCGAGTGTAAACCGTATAGAGAAATAGTAGAAGACTCTGGAGCCCTTGAAGGGAGGTTAAGTTAGCATGAGCACTAGGGTAGAATGGACTATACTTGCCGAGCGAGAGATGAGTGAAATACCGAGGGGTAGATGATTGAGGAGCTGTCCGAGTGAAGATACCCCTGGTTTCCAAATGGAACAGCCTACGCTTCCCGAGCGAACTGTTGTGTGTTGTAACATCCCGATTTTTAATTTAATTACCGATTGAGACTAAGCCATTAATTAAGGGATTAACTGCAGAATTGAGATTAATGAATAATTTAACTAATTGCTGATTGGTTAGAAAATAATTGAATAAATAAAATAATAATAGTAGTGCCAGGCGAAAGGACGCATGTATCCCTAGGAGTATAAGACAACCTCAGCTCTCTTTCTTCCCTCCATTAATTCACGCTGGTCAGCTCCTCTGTGCGTGCGTCTGGTCCCCTCCTCCCTTGTTTTCTCTTCTTCCCTCTCAATCACGTTGAACAGTGAGAGAGTCGAGAGCTCCTGGAGGAACATCAACGCGGCTCTATTCTACTCCCTGTCCTCTTCTTTCCCCAATTGCCTTCTTCCTCTCCTTCTTTTTTTACCTAGAGCTGTTAGTATTCCAGTTGGAAGGCTGTGCTGGAAGTGCCTTGGAGCTGTGGGGGAGACGAACCCGTTGGAGGAAAGAAGCAACTCTGGCCCAGGATCAACGCTGAGCTCGAAGGCTGTTGGAGGAGGAGTAACAGAGGGACGATCGGTCAGCATTGCAACTTGAGGAGTCTCTGAACCCCGACAGCAGGTAGGGGGCGCTTTGCATGTCAAGTGTATGGTTTATGACTGGGTCCCGGGTGCTTGCTTTAATGTGATATGTTGTGTGAAATGTGTAGATTGACGTATTGTAATTGAGTGATTGTGCATGCAACTCCCGAGTTGGGGTATCTGTGAAAGGTTGAGGGTTGTGTGACTTCGTCATGGAGTGCCTATTAATATTTCTGTGATACATGTTGTTCAAACATGAGTTGCTGAGTGAATGCGTGTGTGCGTTATCATTATCCCCGAATGCATGACATGTGAATTGATACATGATTTCCATTTTGAATGCTGTGTGGAAAAGTATGCTGACTCTGTGAAAAATGTTGAGTGGATATGCTGTAATGTGGTTACCTAGGCTTGCTTGTTGTGAGTTACTATGATAGATGCATGTGTTGTTGTAATGGAAATGTGGGATTCCGAATGAATCTGAATGCTGCTTGGGGGATCGGTTGTGACCCATTGATGGCTGTGTGAGACGCGTCTGGTAAGCTTGGATGCTTGTTGTGGAATTTCATGAGATTGCATATGTGGGATGATTCCCAGATTCCTGACCAGTTCCATGAGGACCCGTGGTAGCCGATGGAGCTAGAGCTGGGTCTCTGAGACGTCACGGGGTGACCGGTGCCACACGGAAAGGGCTAGTGGATGGGGGGTCGGAAAGGCATCTGGAGTCGTATAAGATGAGTTCCAGTCAGATTCTTGGTTAGAGCCATGAGGACCCGTGGTAACCGATGGAGCTAGAGCTGGGTCTCGAGACGTCACGGGGTGACCGGTGCCATACGGAAAGGGCTAGTGGACGAGGGACCGGGAAGGAATCTGCACTAAACTCACTGTTTAAGTCGGATCCGCATGCATGAGTCTATGAGCATTGTTAGTGAGATTATTGTGAATTGCATGGATTAAATGAATTGAGTGAACTCCGACTAGATGATGTCGTATGAGTGAATTCCGACTGAATGAATAGACAGGTATTGATACTGTTGCTGAGTGCAGTGTGATGCTATGATTGAGAATATATGTTATTATGCGAATTCCGATTGAATGATGTGGTCTGGCTCTTATATTAATTGGCAGTATATATATATCGTTATGGATTGAACCCGGTAAATTATATAATTGAGAATTGAGGTAAAGTCCGAGTCAATAGCTATCACCTTATATGTAAAAGCTCACCCCTACACCATTTTTCAGTGTGTGCAGGTTGGACTCTGAAGTGATGATAAGGTCTCAGGTCCGTGTAAGGTGCACTCCGACCGTTGAGTGCTTATTTTGTATTTGTCATGTTTCGTCAGTTGTAGCCTTGGCCGGCTCATAATAATAGTGTGGTGTAATGAATATGGATATATATATATAAAAATAATTTGAGCTATTGAGATCCGAGTGCATGTTTTTATATGTAATAGTTCATGTTGATAACAGGTGCTGAGGAATGAATGATGTTAAGGTAAAGGGTATTCCGAGTGTATGAATATGTATGTACACATATGTTGTATTCGGGTGGTTTGTGTCTGGGTAGACTGAGGGGTGTTGATGGTTAGAATATTGCTCAGTTAATGATTTCCGAGTAGACGTAATTGGGGAGTCAACTCCGAGTGGGGCTGCAAATGGCTATGCCTTCTTGTTCGAATGATGATACTTCAAGGGATTCTGAGTAAAATACCTTAGATGAACCTATACTGCGTAAGATCTAATGAGAGAATCCCCGAGTGATAATGAAAGCGGTCATTACCGAGTGAAAAATATAAGTAAAACCCGAGTGAGGAAGAGTTCGTATTCCCAAGTGAAAACCCTGAGCGATTCTCTCCTGAGAGAGGAGTTAGTGTAGTGGCTTAGAATGAAAGGGGTTCTAAGTGTAAAACATCGATAATCCGAGTGAAAGATGTATATTCTGAGTGAGTAAGGATCTGTAACCTGAGTGGTTGAGTTCTGAATAAGTCTGAGTGGGACTTAACTACCTGACTTTCCGAGTGAATGTGAATGTATACCGAATAGTGGAAGTGTAATGTGACCCGATTGTGTTAAGGATGGAATACGTCGAGTGATGTTTGAATAGGACATATTCCGAGTGAGAAGGAGTTCTGGAATCCGAGTGGGATAACCCTCAGTGTCCGAGTAGAGTATAGGTGTGGCCGCATGGATAAAATTGAAAGGCTAAGTTACGGAACACCGAACGGACTTAAGAATGAACTTCCGAGTGGACTTAGTCGTTTACCGAGTGTATGGATGTCCCAATGCCGAGTGATGAATTTGCCGTGTGGGGCTTCTCGCTTCAGCGAATGAAGGATCCGCTCCAGCGAATGCGTACTGCTGGAAGGCTTTTGTCGTGGTATCGCCCAAGCGAATGGTACTTCGCCCGAGCGAGTGAGTTGTCTCGCTCAAGCGTCCTGGACCTCGCTTAAGCGAGTCAGAGTTGTCTTGGATTTCGCCCAGGCACTGATGTGTTCCACTGAACTGAATGGGCCGGTTCAAGCCTTGTTTCTTCCGCTGATTGCTATATGTGTAAATGTTCTTTTCTTTCCCTAGTCTTCTTCCTTCTTTTTATGCCGATTGACCAGGGGTTGTTTTTGTGAAAATTTTTCCCTGTTATTGGGTTATTATTTATTAAAAATTAGGGTGTTACATGTGTCATGAGGGACAAATAGAGAACTAAGTTATGGGGGTGCGAGTTTGGGGTCGAGAGGAGAGAGTCCCTTTACCGAGCGGATTTAGGAATGAAATCCGAGTGAATTAGGCCTTTACCGAGTGAACGATTGTATTGTTACCGAGCGGGTGTACGTTATTCCTTGGGCCCGCCCGAGTGTTGCTGGGCTCCACTGGAGGGCTTTTGTTTGGCTCTTGTCTCCCCTTGCCTTCCGTCCCCTCCTCCTTCTTGTTGTATCGGGTTATTCGATTTGGGGCGGATTTTACAGGCCTTGTTAGCTCGAAAATTTGGAAACTTTTTCCCTGCAGGTTTTAATTACTTAATTAGAATTAGGGTGTTACACCTTGTGGGGTTCCACGAGGGGTGTATCCCTAAGTGATGATGATATTGTGATAATTATTGTGAAGAGAATCACCTTGCGGGGTGCCACAATGGGTAGATCCCGAAGTGAAGAGGATCTTATCCTATTAATGTTGAATATATCACCTTGTGGGGTGTCACGAAGGGTGTATCCCTAAGTGATGATGATAATTTAAGTAATTGTGATTATTATTGAATTTGATAATCGGATCCATTGCATATGCATTGAACAGTTAACACATGCATTAGTCTTAAGACCATGGTATTTAAGATGGAATGACCACGAGTGATGAGAAACCCATTGCGAGGAGGTATTGAGCAAAGCTATAATGATTTAATGATGATAAAGATTATGAAATGCCCTTGTTGATAAGTGGCAGGTCATTGTGTATATGATTATGTATGTGCTTGTGCTTGATTATGATATGAATTGCGATTCATGAGGCTGGTATGCCTATTATAATAATGAGATGATAATGAATGATATTTTAATGATTTTATAGCAAAGCACAGATGATGTTTGTATGCATATACACATGATCACAATATATATATTATTCGTCATTTTGAATGTATAACTCACTCTCCCATGTGGTCTTTTTTTTAGCATTGTGATGCAGCTTGCCATGGGATGAGTTCGGATTTTAATTAAAGCTTGGATGAAGGTAAATAGTGGTAGAGGGAGTGCCTTGGCCGACATCATTTGTGAACTATTATGTAGTGAAATTATGAAATGAATAGATTGTATATGATGATATGGATGATTTAGTGATTGTGAATATGTATAAGATAATCCTTGAATTTGTGGATGGTGGATATATATGTAGAATGTAAGAGATGATTTGATGTATATTAGAAGGATTAAAATTGAATGATGTTCATTAATTATTGAGATAGTCGGGAGAATATCCCCTGATGTATATGTATACGTATATGTATAATTATATCTTAGGCAATGCATGCATCTATTGAATGTGCATGAATGCAATATAGTAATAGAATTATATTTCGTATCTTTGCATGCTTTGCCTAGCCTTTTCTCATATCGTCATATATGGGACTAGGCGTGTGCCCGGTATACACAAATTCTTCCACTGTAAACTCTATCATTTTTGTATACTGTTATGGGCCAACTAATTAACGATCCAGTTATAGGTTATTTAATCTCACTCTTTGGTTTTCTATGATTCGGGTCTTGATATGATCATGGTGGTGTCTTGGAAATATTTTCAAAAGCAAAAAATTTATTCGCATTTTTATTAATTATGACGATTACATCAGGATTCGAGTACAGAAAATCAAGGGGTGTTATAGCAAGGGGTACTCCCTATAGCAGCCTCGCAAGGTACATCTTGTGATCGCAACCACGTTTCAACAATTCTCATAGGTTTCCCGCCTCATGATCGCAACCATGGGCATCATAGGTGCTCGCAAGCCCTTTATCATATCAAATACCAAGTGATCGCAACCACTGGCTCATCATCATACAATGGTCCCCGCAGGGCCTTTTACATTTCACAACCGGGTGATCACAACCACTGGCACAATATCATATCATCATCACATTGGTTTCCCACCTTGCAAGGGGTACTCCCTTCATAGAATCCCGCAGGATCTTTCATCACTATGATCGCAACCACAAAGTATCAATGCTATGCTATGCCATGAATGCAATGCAATAATGCATATGTCCAACAACAACCTCGCAAGGATATCTCACCCTCTCAATTAGGGGTATGTTGTATATTTTAGTTTTATCATTAATGGCATACAAACATTCACAAGGCCCCTCAAGGCATAACATACATATAATAGGCACTTCAATGGCCACAACATCATTCATGACAATCCACACATAGATGTCAAAAGGCATAGCAAACAATCATAATATTATTCTATACTTGGAATTATCCAAGACATATTCATCATTCACATATATGGCAATCACACTTATGCCCAATACAATCATGTTCTTAGACATACATTTCATAACTCATCATCAAGCCCTTAACATTGCTTTCGCATGATCATTCTTGGTGGTTAAGATTTTATGTTTCTCATTATACATATTATGGGCATAATCAAGTCATCTCAATATTTTAATCATTATCCAACACCACCATATCATTGTCTAAAATATATATATATATATATATGTATACTTCCCCTCAAGTATCAAATAATATAAGGGAAAAAGGCCCAAAGCCATTAGGACCGAGAAAAGAAGGGTCCATATAATCAAAACCGAGAGAAAAGAAGAGAAAATACCATCAGGGGGGTCACTCGCTCAAGCGAGACCCACATTCACTTAAGCGAGACAGCCCATCTCGCTTGAGCGCCTCAGCTCGCTCGGGCGAAATCAAGCCAGTATCTAATTTCCAGGTTGCTCGCTTGGGCGAAGCACCACACACCCAGCCACTCGCTCGGGTGAAATTACACCAGTAACCATTTCCACATTCGCTCGCTTAAGCGAGGAGTCCACTGGCTTAAGCGAAATCCGACCAGAGGTTTATTTCCCAACACTCGGTTTCTACTCAGTGGACCTGATCTAGGCCGATTCCTCCCATTCAGTCCTTCACCCGACTAAATCATTCCAGAACCAACTTCACACTGCCAAGTTTATACCCTCTCGTTCAACTAGGCTCCCCAACACTTGGGTTTTCAATTAGCAAGGTCCCACCAAAACTGACTCTCATCACTCGGGTTTAATCTCGACAGAATCCCTCCAAAACTGACCCATTATTCATTCGGTTTTCACTCAGCAAAAGTATTCGAATCTGAGTCATCTTACACTCGGTTCTCACTTGGCATAACAATCTAGACCGACCCATTCTTATTCAACCAAATCATTTTAGGGCCGACTCACATTCACATAGTCTATCACTCCACTAATTACTCCAAAACTGACTCATCACTTAATTGACCGTTCACTCGGTAATTCATCTCAACACCGACTCATCTTACTTGGTTTTCTACTCGGCAAAATCAATCAAAGCCGACTCATCTCTCACTTGACCTTTCACTCGGCAATTTATTCCAAACCCGAGTCATCTCAATCAGTTTTACACTTGGTAATTTCTCTAAAACCGACTCATCACTCGATCGGTCCTCACTCGGTAATTCATACCAAAACCGACTCATCACCCTCGGGTTCCCACTCAGAAAAATACTCCAGACTGCGTCTTTTCTCATTCGGTTTTCCACTCGGTAACTCATTCCAAAAACCGACTTCCTTTCATTCTTCCATGATTGAAGCTATTCCAGAATACTTCTGGACAACACCCCATGTGTTCCCACTCGGTGGCATCCCCACTCAGAATTACACACACGGAGGGGCTCCACTCGGAACGAGTTACTTGGAACTCGGGAATTTCCACTCGAAACTCCACTGCTCAGAATATCACACAAGGAGACCTCTCACTCGGAATTTTATCCACTCCATCACTCGGAGGGTTCTGCCTTGGCATAGCCCACTCGAAAATTCCCACAATCACTTATAACAATCACTTTCAACCCACAATCAATTCATACTTAATCAAACAATAAGAACAATCATTCCTCAATCATATATCATGTTCTGGTAATAACAACAGCTAATAACAGTAATACAGAGCTAATAATGCTCTGATACCAGGTTGAAACACCCCAAAAAGAGGGTAAATTTTTCGCGATTTTAGTGTAATTAATTCATGATAATTGCAAGTGATAAGGCTGCTTATTTATTTATTTATTTATTCATTTCCCTGGACCTATCAGAGACCAATCTCATATGTGAAGATATGAGAAGGTAAGTCAAGAGGAGCAACAAGGAATAATTGCCCCAATTAAAAACAGCGGAAGAATTTAGAACAAGATAATGCTATGTGATAGAAATTAAGGAGGACGACCATTGTAAAATTTAATAAATCAGATTTTCCGACCAAAATGTTCCAGAAACACTGTAGGATCAGGGTGTAATGAAAATATAAAAGAAAACATTTTGATCATAGTATTTGGGGACAACAGGGGTCCCCCTCGCTCAAGCGAAATCGCTACTCGCTTGAGCGAGTGCCACACGTTGCACATGGGCGTGGCAGAAGGGAGCTGAGCGAAAAGAGGAAAGAAGCATCAGGGGGAGCTGCGCTCAAGCGAAATCCAAATCGCTTGAGCGAGATAGACAAGCCTCGCTTGGGCGGAACCAGCGAGCCTGGGCAAAATTCGTCCAGAATCGAATTCATGATTGACTCGCTTGGGCGAGACTTCCTCGCCCAGGCGAACAACTTACAGAGCTGGGCTTATACCCACTCGTTTAATAAGGCTTTCCAATACTTAAGTTTTCACTCAGCAAAGCCTCTCCAAATCCGACTCCCAACACTCGGGTTTTCACTCGGCAGAATCCTCTCGAAACCGACTCAAGGCACTCAGGTTCTCACTCAACAAGATCATCCTGACTGACCCATCATTCACTCAATCCTCTACTCGGCAAAGTCAGTCCAGACCGAGTCCTCTCTCACTCTATTTTCCACTCGGTAAATTCATTCCAAATCTGAGTCTTCACCCACTCAGGGTTCTACTCGGAAAACTTCCCAGAAACCGACTCTCCACCTAGATGGATACTCACTCAGAATCTCATTCCACCACTGACTCATTACCTGACCGGCTTTTACTCGGCATTTTATTACAAACCCGACTTCCTCTCTTTTTCACTCGAGTTGAGTCATCCCAGGGGACTTCTGGATAACTCACACCGATTATTTCCAATCGGTGTTCACCCACTCAGAAATGTATAATCGGGACACACCACTCGAAACAAGTTACACTGGACTCGAATATTCCCCATTCGGGACTCCACTGCCCAGAACACCACACTCAAGAGTCTTCTCACTCGGATTATGTACACTTCCTCACTCGAAAGGTCATGACTCAGACTTAGGTCACTCAGAATTCACTCGAAAATTCCACCACCTCTTAGTTTATTTCCAAAACTCCCACTTGGGCAGGATTCGTTTATGAACTCACCTACTCATTATTTAATTGTCTCGCCTGGGCGAATACCATCCCCCAAGATCCTTCGCTCAGGCGGATTTCGTCCAGTAGCTAATTCCCTACTCCCTTGCTCGGGCGAAGCCCCCATTCGCCTGGGCGAATTTCCTCCAGTAAGCAAACACTGATACTGGGACAATCTCACTTGAACGAGGTTCACTCTCACCTAAGCGAGAATCGTCCAGAAGCTGATTTTCATTCAGGAGGGACTCTCGCTTGGGCGAGGACCCATCTCGCTCGGGCGAGATAATCAGAAAACATACAGAACATGGAATTTGAACAACACATCCTGTGAGGACACCATTTAAGCCAATTCTACTCAATTCATCACATCAAAATCATCCTACCAGCCAATTGAAACTTGCCCCCTATGAGCCGACTCATACATTTATATTATAATTCATTATATGACTACCAAATTACCTCATTACTTACTCTACTCCACAAATTAATACTCAAATACGATTTCTCATTCCTTCATCCAAATGTGAGGGAAATTTCATTCCAGGTTCATTCCACATACATTCATAAGGTCAGGAACGAAAATAAGCCCTACACAAACGCTCTCATTTTCCTTAATGACCCATGAAATTCCCATTACCTATATATAAACGTTTATCACCTATATAACTATCCTGACAGTTCAAATCTGATCAACATATACAAAATATCAACACATTATAACTATTCCCACAACTACAAAATCATGTGTTGCCGGCCAAGGCATCCTTTACCAAAAGGAGAGGCTTCCTTCACACTTCTCCTCCATAAAACTGCTCCAAGCAAGTCCTACAACACAGGAGCTAAAAAGATATACCACAGGGAGAGTGAGTATACTTTCTCAATGATGAAAATCTAATAAATAAAACAACATATGAATGAATGCAATACAATTATTCTCAAATTCACAATAACTAATATCATAGTCCAGATTAATATTTCAATTCAAGGGTTCCACCTATTCCTCTCATAACCTCACAAACAGAGTATCACTTTATGCCTTGCTTCTATGGCTAATACGTGTGCTAGTGTTTACAATACATATGCACAGATCCGATTTCAGTCATATAAATTAACATCATCACTCCGGGATATACCCTTCGTGGCACCCCGCAAGGTGATATATTCATCAATTCACAATATCATCATCACTCCGGGATTTACCCTTCGTGGCACCCTGCAAGGTGATATATTCATCAATTCACAATATCATCATCACTCTGGGATTTACCCTTCGTGGCACCCCGCAAGGTGATATATGCATCAATTCACAATATCATCATCACTCCGGGATTTACCCTTCGTGGCACCCGCAAGGTGATATATTCATCAATTCACCATATCATCATCACTCCGGGAATTACCCTTCGTGGCACCCCGCAAGGTGATATATTCATCAATTCACAATATCATCATATCATTTATGATTCAATAACACATCATCACATAACATGCCATTCATGGCCTCATTAAGCCTCATCACACCAACACTCATCTCAAAATACCATATATAATTCTCATTTTAGACACATGATAACACACCTAATCAAGACAATATGCCATATTACATTAATACATATATTATCATCACAATTCTCATACATTTAGAAAATACACCCCTCTCTTACCTTAAGAGAAGTACGCTTCCGGGTTTGACGTTCCCGCTTCACAAGAGTTATCAAGTCCTTGCTACAAAACGAAAATGGAAGTCCAGAGGGAGGATGAGATAGACGAAAATAAAGAGGAGAAGGGAGAAGCTTCAAGCTACAGCGTCCTCCTCCAAGCTCATTGATGAACGAAAATGAGAAAGAGAGAGAGCACCAATTTGTTTAAGCTCTTGGGGGAGAAGAAGAAGATATGAAGAAGAGAAAAAAGGAAGAGGAATTGTGTTGGCGTGGAGAAGAAGAGAGTTACGGGAAAATAAGAGTGAATTGGTGAGGTTTTTATTTTATTTTTATTCTCATCACTTAATTCTTCCGTTTTTCACTAAACAGGTTCACAGTTCGGGCTCGATACATATTCTAAAAATTATTCCGAATACATATTCGGATTCCCAATAACATTATCTACAGCCCTGACCAACGGAATCTCAATCGGAGACACTTGGTCCGACACTCATATCCTATCCGGGTCAGTTTTTCAACTTATCCGGTCACAATAATTCACTAGCAGTTTCAGAGAATCTCAATTTAATTATTTCTAGTATTTTGGAATATTAGTTAGTCCACATTTAATTATTTAATGTTTATTTTCTTAATTTAACTTCCTACTTTAAAAATTCGGGTTGTTACAAATATCATTCTCTATCATCATTAAACTTACATTCTATTCATATTTCACACTTTCCCCAATTTATTAAAGTTAGGGTTTCACTAAAACCTAACAACACCATAAATGCTCATTCATTTTCCACTCATCCAAGTATTAACTTCCTTACACATATAATAACCCACCATTAATGCCATAATAACAACACCCCACCTTAGGGTTTCTCATCATGAATGCCTCTCCAAGATCTACCCATACATATTTAACACTCTCCTAACAACCCAAACACATAACCAAGGGTTAGAGCTCAAGAAAATGGAGAGGAAGCTTTACCTCAAGCAAAAGGGAGTGAGCTCCAAGAATGAGAGAAAGAGAACGAAAATACAAGGGAGAGGGAGAGCTTCTAATCACCATTGTCATCTCTTCCAAGCTTGAAGGAAAACGAAGATGAAGAAGGAGAAGGCACACCACCATGCATAGGGTTTTTAGAAGAGGAAGAAGAAGATAAGTGGAAGAGGAAATGAAAAGAATAGGAAGAAGAAGGAGAAGAAGAAGTGACGTGAAAAGAGAAGAGAAAGTGAGAGTTTATATTTTTATCATTTTGCTTCACATTAAAATCTCGCCGTTTTATAACAAACAGGCTCACAGTTCAGGCTCAATACTAATTCCAAAAATTATTCCGAATATAGATTCAGATCCCCAATAATATTCTTAACAGCCCTGACCAATGGCATCTCAATCGGAGATACTTGGTCCGACACCCAAATTCTAATCGGGTATAATTTTAACTCCTTAAATCTCAGTAATTCATAAATGTCCATAATAAATTCCAATTGTAATTATTCCAATATTTTTGGGACATAAATCCACTCATATACAATGATTTATTATTCATTCTCATCAATTATTCATTTTTATAAAATTCGGGATGTTACAATTCACCCCACCTAAAAAGAATTTCATCCTCGAAATTCAGCATCGATACACATGTCACAAGGCCATACCTCAGGCCATACATGAACAAGGTTCAACGCTATCATAGAATGACATTGGACTTACCAAAGTCCATCAAGACATGTTCATCATCACATTATCATTCCTTAACATAAAATTTCCACATCAAGTGTGTCATATATCATCAATTACAACTCACCCAACAGAGCTCACATGTTCATACTTAGTATGACCAGATAGGCTCAATACATCCACCATAAGCAGTTACAATCCCTACACCTGCCCGACCTACGTGTTGCTGCATCCAACATACAGGAAGGCGTCCCAATCCTGTAGTGGTTACCACAAACACATAAAGTCGGCGCATAAGTGCATGTTGCCACAATGCCTATGGAATGTATGGCCATATCGGGACCAGTACTTCGTATTCCCATTGCTCATATTGGTAATACATATTCAAGCGATACCAGTCCACATAAGACTTGGTGACAATCCTCACCAGTCCACAACTAACATATTCATATTTCATTGTCATTATATAGTTAATTTGGCATCCATCATGCCATATCAGTCATCAAATCTTAATTAACTTCACCATCAATCGGTGTACCAACCATAAGTTTTCAATCATCATAAAATAAATACCCCATCCTTGGGTTTCATCCATCCAAATACATGCTCAAATAGCCTAAAATTCTTGTCTCACTTACATATTTGTTGGCTATAAATCAATTCGAGCCTTACAAGACTCACTAAACTCTTATCAAGTAGGCTACTCAATCGTATAATAAGCTTCTACATTAGGCATTCTCCTCATAGATCTCAACCAAAGCTCATAAATTAAACATATAACTCACATCATATCACATCACTATGTGGTTCCTATCATCAATATAACACCCTTCAAATAAAATAGGGGGGTAATGACATGATCAAATTTCTATTCACCCGACTCACAATCATACATGTCATCCATAATTATTCCAATGATCATAGTCTTTAGGGCATACAATTTAGTCCGTAGTCACTTCGTAAAATCATATACCATAATCAATACCAATAATTCCCTAAGTTTGATCATGCAGGATCATACCAAGTCCTTCTAGGTCATCACACCTAGTGGGTTACAATTAAATAAATCATTCACTCGGTTTTCACACATCAAAAACCGAGACACAACCCCAATTTAACACGTATCCGATTTCACATTTAATCACTTATCACATATTCAAATTCCCAATCTAGGGGATATAACAAATCACTTATATTACATAACACATAGGGTTCTTATGCCAAAGGATATAAAATTCATCCTTCACAAATGGTACAACCAATCAGTTAGATTCAAACATACCCTTACTAGGGAATTATTCAATATCATCCATCTAATCAACTCAAGCATATGAGTTCCATTTTCATTTAACAAGCACTCCTTAGCTAAACACCACAGGCATAATACATATAAGAGACCTAACCAATAATTCATATTCAAAGTGCATATGCACAGCAAGGTCTCAATAGGTATGGTCTACTACCATTTCAATTTCTTTCTCAATACCTCCTATCCGTAATCAACATACGGCATAGGTCCATCATTCAATCAATGCATAACTAATATATCATATCCATGATCAACACATGGCATAAAATTATCATCAATCCAAGTCATATCTCATATTTCATATTCATAACTCAATATTTCCTTTCCATGATTAATATTCAACATAGATCCATTATCAATTCAATTTGCATTATACATATCAACATCAACGCACAATAATAATATATTCGTCATTTAAAGGTAATAGGGTAAGGAACTTGGCCGGTCTTACACAATAAATACATCAATCATATATTGAGGAAATTCATTCACTCATTTTCAATCTCATGATTCATTCATGATTATCAATGAGCAACTAGGCTCCACAAGTGCATCATACAACCTCAACGAAAAAGGGTATACACCCAATAGTCAACGACCTCGTCTTATGAATCACAATCTCATAAAAAGTCCTCATTGAGCATCAATCCCAACTCAACTCTAATGATTCATAATAATTCCTCAATAAGCAATTATGCCCTCATAATCAATTCATAATCCTTAGATAACTAGTCATTCACAATTCTTCATAGGGCAATCAATACCTCAACATATCATCATTCTCTAAATAATTATCATTCTTAAATCTATACAAACAACCATATTCCAATAATGAGCATCCCGCTCCAAATATCACCATAAGTATCTCACTATTGAGCAATCATGCTCTAATTATCCATAATATCAAATCCTCACAGAGTAGCCATGCTCTGGTAATAACCAATAACCCCAATTCAGAGCAAAATATGCTCTGATACCAGATTATAACACCCCTGATTTTCTGTACTCGGATCCCGATGTGATCGTCATAATTAATAAAAATGCGAGTAAAGTTTTGGCGTTTGAAAACATTTCCAAGACACCACCATGATCACATCAAGACCCAAATCACAGAAAACCAAAGAGTGAGATTATATAACCTAAAGCTGGATCGATAGATAATTTGCCCATAATGGTATACGAAAATAATAGAGTTTACAGCGGAAGAATATGTATACCGGGCACACACCTAGTTCCATATATGACGATATGAGAAAAGGCTTGGCAAAGCATGCAATGGCATATCATAAGCCTAATAGACAACCATCATCATTTTACATAATTATATAAGCATGCAATGCCTAAGATATAATTATATATACATATAGACCTATATTCACATACATTCGGGGATATTCCCCCAACAATCACAATCATCAATATTCATCATTCAATTTCAATCTTTCTAATAAACATTAAATTGTCTCTTACATTCTATATATATATATATTCACCATCCACCAATTCAAGGTTTATCTTATACATATTCACAATCACTAAATCCTCCATATCATCATATACAATCTATTCATTTCATAATTTCAATACATAATAGTTCACAAATGATGCCGGCCAAGGAACATCCTCTACCACTATATACCTTCACCAAATCTTGATCTTTAAATCCAAACTCATCCCATGGCAACCTGCATCAGAATGCTAAAAAGGAGACCACATGGGAGAGTGAGTTATACATTCAAAATGACAAATAATATATATATTGTGATCATGTGTATATGCATACAAACATCATGTGTGCTTTGCTATCAAAACATCAAATTATCATTCATGCATTATCTCATTATCACAATAGGCATACAAGCCTCATGAATCGCAATTCATATCATAAATAAGCACAACATATACATAATCACAAACACCATTACTTTGCCACTTATCAACAAGGGCATTCATAATCATTACCATCATTAATTCATTAAGGTTTCACTCAAATACCTCTTCGCAAGGGGTTTCTCATCACTCGTGGTCATCCCATCTCAAATGCCATGGTCTTAAAGCTAATACATATATTAACTGTTTAATGCATATGCAACGGATTTGATTTCATATCACGGGTGATCGCAACCACCATAATCAATCATTCATAATCATTGGTTTCCCACCTCGCAAGGGGTACTCTCTATAGCAGCCTCGCAAGGTGCATCTCGTGATTGCAACCATGGGCATCATAGGTGCTCGCAAGCCCTTTATCATATCAAATACCAAGTGATCGCAACCACTGGCTCATCATCATACAATGGTCCCCGCAGGGCCTTTTACATTTCACAACCGGGTGATCGCAACCACCAGCACAATATCATATCATCATCACATTGGTTTCCTGCCTCGCAACCACAAAGTATCAATGCTATGCCATGCCATGAATGCAATACAATAATGCATATGTTCAACAACAACCTCACAAGGATATCTCACCCTCTCAATTAGGGGTATGTTGTATATTTTAGTTTTATCATCAATGGTATACAAACATTCACAAGGCCCCTCAAGGCATAACATACATATAATAGGCACTTCAATGGCCACAACATCATTCATGACAATCCACACATAGATGTCAAAAAGCATAGCAAACAATCATAATATTATTCTACACTTGGAATTATACAAGACATATTCATCATTCACATATATGGCAATCACACTTATGCCCAATACAATCATGTTCTTAGACATACATTTCATAACTCATCATCAAGCCCTTAACATTGCTTTCGCATGATCATTCTTGGTGGTTAAGATTTTATGTTTCTCATTATACGTATTATGGGAATAATCAAGTCATCTCAATATTTTAATCATTATCCAACACCACCATATCGTTGTCTAAAATATATATATATATATGTATACTTCCCCTCAAGTATCAAATAATATAAGGGAAAAAGGCCCAAAGCCATTAGGACCGAGAAAAGAAGGGTCCATATAATCAAAACCGAGAGAAAAGAAGAGAAAATACTATCAGGGGGGTCACTCGCTCAAGCGAGACCCACATTCACTTGAGTGAGACAGCCCATCTCGCTTGAGCGCCTCAACTCGCTTGGGCAAAATCAAGCCAGTATCTAATTTCCAGGTGGCTTGCTTGGGCGAAGCACCACACACCCAGCCACTCGCTCGGGCGAAATTACACCAGTAACCATTTCCATATTACCTCGCTTGAGTGAGGAGTCCACCCGCTTAAGCGAAATCCGACCAGAGGTTGTATTTCCTAACACTCAGTTTCTACTCAGTGGACCTGATCTAGGCCGATTCTTCCCATTCGGTCCTTCACCAGACTAAATCATTCCAGAACCAACTTCACACTGCCAAGTATATACCCTCTCGTTCAACTAGGCTCCCCAACACTTGGGTTTTCAATCAGCAAGGTCCCACTAAAACTGACTCTCATCACTCGGGTTTAATCTCGACAGGATCCCTCAAAAAATGACCCATTATTCATTCGGTTATCACTCAGCAAAATTATTTGAATCCGAGTCATCTTACACTCAGTTCTCACTTGGCATAACAATCTAGACCGACCCATTCTCATTCAACCAAATCATTCCAGGGACGACTCACATTCACATAGTCTATCACTCGACTAATTACTCCAAAACTGACTCATCACTTGATTGACCGTTCACTCGGTAATTCATCTCAACACCGACTTATCTTACTTGGTTTTCTACTCGACAAAATCAATCAAAGCCGACTCGTCTCTCACTTGACCTTTCACTCGGCAATTTATTCCAAACCCGAGTCATCTCAATCAGTTTTACACTGGGTAATTTCTCTAAAACCGACTCATCACTCGATCGGTCCTCACTCGGCAATTCATACCAAAACCGACTCATCACCCTCGGGTTTCCACTCGGAAAAATACTCCAGACTGAGTCTTTTCTCATTCGGTTTTCCACTCGGTAACTCATTCCAAAAACCGACTTCCTTTCATTCTCCCACGAGTGAAGTTATTCCAGAATACTTCTGGACAACACCCCATGTGTTCCCACTCGGTGGCATCCCCACTCGGAATTACACACACGGAGGGGCTCCACTCGGAACGAGTTACTTGGAACTTGGGAATTTCCACTCGAAACTCCATTGCTCGGAATATCACACAAGGAGACCTCTCACTCAGAATTTTATCCACTCCATCACTCGGAGGGTTCTGCCTTGGCATAGCCCACTCGGAATTTCACTCGGAAATTCACCACAGATCATGTATTATTTTCTAAGTCCCCACTCAGGCGGAATTCATCCTGAATCAATGTCCTCCCTTGCTCGCTCAAACGCAGCCACGCCCGCTTGAGCGAGATTCGTCCAGAACCTCACCTGATCACAACACACTCTACTCGCTCGAGCGGAATACTCACTCGCCTGAGCAAAAATGGTCCAGAGACCATTATACCAATATAGGGGATCCTCGCCTGAGCGAGAATATCAACACTTACACAAAAAATGAAAGCTTTCACCACTCAGCATATGAAATCACATTCAAAGCCAATTTAATCATATCCAACACATCATATACCATATTTGAGGCACATTTAACTCGTTCTAAGAGTTCTCACTCGGAATTTCTCATTATAAACCACGTTTGGATTTATCCTACAGTTCATACATATCATGAAAGGCACATACAGCCTGTTCAACATTCATACTTATGAATTTACATTCCAAACTTATTATTCATATTGAATTTAGGCTCATCATCATCTTATATACATGTATTCATACCTTGCCACAACAAATACACATATTCATACGAATCATCCTCAATAATCATCAACTCACTAATTCAATTAATTCAATACATACACAGGGCAAGGCAAGCATGAGTATTTAACACATACATCAAATCACTCACAAATTTACTCATGCAATTTGAATGTTAACTCCTCTCCTACCTTGAGGGAAGAGCCGAAATGATTCCAATGCTCTGTATGCTCCATTGCATCACCCAAAACACAATCTACATATATACATATGCGTACACATAATCAATAATCATCATAGTTCTAACCATTTGTTAGCTTATCATCAAGCTCAACCCCAAGTCCTAGACTTGCTAAACACCAAGTTATATAATTGTATTAGGCTTCGGGAATTCCTTTCCCAAAGCCAAGATCCTCTAGATCTTAAAGACCAACTAACCCAACAGCATCATCATCTTACCCATTACATAATGTAGTCTCAAATCACCTCAATCCTTCAAACATCATCATTGTTACTCAATATCCAACTTAGCCCTCATATCCTTCAATAATCACAATTAATCGTTCAAATTTAAATGGCACACCACAATGGTCTAGAACCTTATCAAGTCACAATCTTATCATACCAATATGTATATCCATTGATTCCACCATTAAGGATTATCTACAATGTTCATCATTGTTCATCACTATAACTAACAACATATATATCAAACATCACCCATTCACTTCCAATTCAACCTTCAAGTCACAATATATACATTTTCTCAAATTCTTAAGGCAAGGGTTTCCATTAAAACCCAACAACATTCTCCAATGTTCATTAATCACTACTAATGGCCATCATTCATCATTAATATCATTCTCTATCATCATTAAACATACATTCTATTCATATTTTACACTTTCCCCAATTTATTAAAGTTAGGGTTTCACTAAAACCCAACAACATCATAAATGCTCATTTATTTTCCACTCATCCAAGTATTAACTTCCTTACACATATAATAACCCACCATTAATGCCATAATAACAACACCCCACCTTAGGGTTTCTCATCATAAATGCCTCTCCAAGATCTACCCATACATATTTAACACTCTCCCAACAACCCAAACACATAACCAAGGGTTAGAGCTCAAGAAAATAGAGAGGAAGCTTTACCTCAAGCAAAATGGAGTGAGCTCCAAGAATGAGAGAAAGAGAACAAAAATACAAGGGAGAGGGAGAGCTTCTAATCACCATTGTCATCTCTTTCAAGCTTGAAGGAAAACGAAGATGAAGAAAGAGAAGGCACACCACCATGCATAGGGTTTTTAGAAGAGGAAGAAGAAGATGAGTGGAAGAGGAAATAAAAAGAATAGGAAGAAGAAGGAGAAGAAGAAGTGACGTGAAAAGAGAAGAGAAAGTGAGAGTTTATATTTTTATCATTTTGCTTCACATTAAAATCTCGCCGTTTTATAACAAACAGGCTCACAGTTCGGGCTCAATACTAATTCCAAAAATTATTCCGAATATAGATTCGGATCCCCAATAATATTCTTAACAGCCCTGACCAACGGCATCTCAACCGGAGATACTTGGTCTGACACCCAAATTCTAATCGGGTATAATTTTAACTCCTTAAATCTCAGTAATTCATAAATGTCCATAATAAATTCTAATTGTAATTATTCTAGTATTTTTGGGACACAAATCCACTTATATACAATGATTTATTATTCATTCTCATCAATTATTCATTTTTATAAAATTCGGGATGTTACAACAAACCTGTACCCAGCCTAGTAATCGATTATGTTCAAGGGTGTAATCGATTAGAAACCAATAAAATTAATGTAATCGATTGTGTTCGAGGGTGAAATCGATTATGAACTAAAACAGAAACAAGGTAATCGATTACTCTAGTCTCGTAATCGATTGTGTATAACACCTGATACATTATACCACCTACAGAAGTAGTGTAATCAATTAGCTCCTACCCTGTAATCGATTATCACTAACTAAATTGATTAAACCAGCTTATGATTTGCATTTTTACTTCTTTTAAGTACTTATCTTGTACTCCTTGGACCTTTAGGTCTACTTGACAATTAAATAGGGTATTCTGCAACCTTCTTCCAATCCCATACATACTTTTGGAATAATTTCGAGCGAATCCACTAGGGGTATATATATGGTTTGTCTTCGTGGTGATTGGGGAATGGCTTAAGGCCTTGGCAAGGTATGTGTTTGCCTATGCTATGTTATGAAAATATGTATGTTTCCCTACTATTGATATATTATGAATCTTGATGAAAAGTAACTGATGTGATTGTGAGACACACTTTGATTGATGATGGAACTAATAAGAGGATAATTGAAAGGCAATGAGTTATTATAATTGAATGAATTTTGAAAAAAGTGTCAACGGTGATTATTATTATTGCTATGCCATTGTGTTTAAAGCAAGAGAAATCTTGTATATGTAACTTGGATTATATTGGCTAGCATTTGATGCTACGATCTTGAAATGTGTTTGTTCTCATGCCTTGTTGAATTCCATGCATGGATTAATGTGAGAATGATATTGTGGCTATTGAGATGTCAAGTATATGAATGATATGCCTTGAGGGGCTTTGCAAATGATTGTATGTTATTGATTAAAAATGTTAAATAAAAATATATCCCTATGTGAGAGGGTGAGATATCCTTGCGAGGTTGATTGGCATATGAATTATTACATTTTGCATACATGGCATGGCATAACATTAAATATGTGGTTGCGATCACAATGATGAGAGATCCTGCGGGATTCTATGAAGGGAGTGCCCCTTGCGAGGTGGGAAACTAACTTGATGATGATATGATCTTGAGCCGGTGGTTGCGATGACCTGGTTGTTGAAATGAAAAAGGGCTTGCGAGTTCCTATGATGCCCGTGGTTGCAATCACGAGGCAAGAGTACCCCTTGCAAGGCGGGAAACCAATATGAATTATTGAACGTGGTTGTGATCACGAGAAAGCACCTTGCGAGGCTGCTAGAGGGAGTACCCCTTGTGAGGCGGGAAACCCATATGAATGAATGATATGGTGGTTGCGATCACCTGATGAAATGAAATCAGATCTGTGCATGTGCATTATTAAATAGTTGACATATGCATTAGCCATAGGTGCATGGCATTTGAGATGGGATGACCACGAGATGAGAAACCCCTTACGAGGAGGAATTGAGTAAGGATTTAATGAATTGATGATGATAATTTGTGAATGCCCTTGTTGGTAAGTGGCAATGTGATTGTGTATGTGCTTATGCTTGCTTATGTTGTGAACTACGTTTCACGAGGCTTGTATGCCTATTATATCAATGTGATGATGATTGAATAATGATTTAATGATTTTATAGCAAAGCACACATGACGAATGAATGCATGTACACTTAATCACAATATATGTATATTCGTCATTTTGAATGTATAACTCACTCTCCCATGTGGTTTCCATTTTTAGCCTTATGATGCAGGTTGCCATGGGATGAGTTTGGATTTTAAATTAAAGTTTCGGGAAGGTAAATAGTGGTAGTGGAAGTGCCTTGGCCGGCATCATTTGTGAATTTTAATGTAAAGAATAAATTGTACATGATGATATTGATGATTTAATGATTTTGGTCATGTATAAGTTAATTGTGCATGCATGAATGATGATCATATATATATTGGTACATAAGTGATGATTTGATAAGTACTTGGTAGTGGAAGTGCCTTGGCCGGCATCATTTATGAATTTTAATGTAAAGAATAAATTGTACATGATGATATTGATGATTTAATGATTTTGGTCATGTATAAGTTAATTGTGCATGCATGAATGGTGATCATATATATATTGGTACATAAGTGATGATTTGATAAGTACTTGAGGAATTAAACTTTAACAATATATACGTTGATGATAGTGGTGTTTGGATTAATGCCAAGAGGTGAATAGGTAGGCCAATTATGAGATATGGTTAGTGATGATAGCTAGGGCATGACCTCGGATGTATATGCATATTTATATTTATATCTTAGGCGATGCATGTGTCTGTTGTAGGTGTATGAATGAGTTATGACCTAATAGGTTTATGTTTGGTATTTGCATGCTTTTGCTGAGCCTTTCCTCATATCTTCATATATGGGACTAGGCGTAAGCCCGATATACACATTCTTCTTCTGCTGTAAACTCTATTATTTTGTATACCATTTTGGGTGAGTTAGTTATCGATCCAGTTATATTTTATTAAATCTCACTCTTTAGTTTTGTGATTGGGGTCTTGATGTAATCGTGGTGGCATTTTGAAATCATTTCAAACGTAAAAAATTTACTCGCATTTTTATTAATTATTATCTTGGTTACATCGGAATTTGGGTTTGAAAAATCGGGGTGTTACACATGGGATTTGAAATGGGCTCCATGTATATTAACAAGGTACGAACCTTGGTTGACGCACCTAAAGGGTAAAACCTATAGGATGCAAGTGGGTTTTCAAAAGGAAAACTAAACATGGATGGTAATAAAAGTACCTTTAAAAGTATGATTGACATTCAATTAGCTTAAAAACCATTTAGATCCTGCTTGTTGTAGCAGTATACCACCATTATGAGATATGGTAGATAGATGTCAAGATGGAAATCATCTTGAGGATTGTATGTGACACAACCTAAAGGCCTTTTATGCCTGAAACATCTAGAAAGGTATATGAATTGCAAATGTTCTATTTATGGACTAAAGCAAGCTTTTAGAAGCTAGAATCTTCATTAAAGAACGAAGATAAATCTTATGACTATAAAAAGGTTAGTAACTGCACAATTATAGTTCTAGTATTACATGGAGAAGACATACTTCTTCTAGAACTAATAATATTCTTATTCTATAGTCAAGAGTATCCTTAAACACTTAAGAAGGACTAAGGATTTGATCTTGATAAATGGAAGATGAGCTCGTTGTAACTTTTGATTAATTTGAAAGACTTAAGATTGCAATCAAAATATATGTGTTGTCAAGATGGTTGTGATGTATGCTTGAAAGGTTCTAAGCAAGAAACAATCGTTGGTTCTACCAACAAATCTAAGTATTTTGCTATGTTAAATTACAAAAGAAGTCAATTTACATTTAATCATTCCAAATGTTTTGTACCCTATGAGTTTCCAATGTGATGACAATGGAACCATAGAACAATATAAGGAAATGGATTAATCCAAGCATATACTTAAATAGTTCCATCTTTGAAAGATGTGAAAATATGCAATGTACATACCAACAAAATTGTTGGGAACTTACTAGTAAAACTGCTTACGTAGTAAAAGCATAAAGGAACTATAGACGTTATTGGGTATTAACCTTATCGACTCTAAGTGCAAGTGGGAGATTTTTGGAAATATGCACTAAAAGCCTATATAGGACACATCATTTTGAATAAGTCATTTTTTGTTAAATAGTTTAACAACCTTTATTTATCCTTGGAGTAATAGGTCATGTGAGAGTTTAACAACCTTTATTTACATTAAGACTGGTGTGTGAGTGTACTGATGATCTGATCTCACACATCATGGATATAAATGATATCAAGTCTTCACACGGGTACACATTAAGAGTAATGATGTACTGGACAGACCCACCATGAGAACGTTGCATGGCTCGTTACATGAATGTCATAAACGATTCTCAATGTGATGATGGTATATGTAGTCCTTTGACCTGAAGTCACTACGATTCCTACATAAGGAGTTTGTTGTTTTAATACAATCAAACATCTTCTGTAACAAAAGGACTATAAAGGTTGTGGTTAGGCAATGAACAAATTATGTAGAGGGATGTGAGTGATGTAGATGGGATTTGTCTCTCCTATGTGATAAGAGTGATATCTATAGGCCACTTGATCGAGTGAGACTAAAGAAATGCATGGCCATGCTAAAACGAATAAATATTGGATATTTATTCAGATAAAGTCTACTCCGGTATCAAGTAAAATAAATTGGACCATACAAGGATGACACGACCATGCCTTGGGCCCAATTAGGATATCGTGACAAAAGGAACAAACATATAAAATAACTATCACTTATAGGTTATGTTGATAATAAATAACATTCAGACATAATGATGCATTACTAGATGCTGTTTTTATTTTATATTAATAATAAAATAGTTTATTATTAATATAATCGACAATTTTACCTTTAGGGTCACACACATAGAGTAAGCCCATCAGAAAATAGCTTTTTATTTTAGTTGGACTAAAATAAAACTATTGGGCCTAACTCATTTAGAATAAGTAAGGAGCCCACTCTTTAGAGAGCAAATTAGGTCAAACCTAAGCCTATAAATAGAGCATAAGATGCTCATAGGAGGCTAACAAAAAAGAGACACAAAATACGCAAAAGTTGCAAAAGCTACACGCTGTCAAACTAGCATTTGGAAGGTGTAGCATTTCTGGTGGGAGTAATGGTGTGGACTCCTGAAGGACGAGGCTATCACTGCTTCGTTTCGGTTTTCTTCAAGAGGTAATCCTAAAATGCAATATTTTTTTTTGTGTTTGTCTTATGCTTTGAAACACGGTGCTTTGCAAATCCTATGGGAATCCTTGTATTTTCACTGCACATGCACTAGGGATTCCCTAACACATACATCTTCCAAACCTCAAGATTGGAACTCCATCAAAATCCAATAACCTCAATAATCATACCAATCATTCCAATCATCTTTTCTAAACCCAAAAGTCATTCTCATGACCAATGAATCACCAATTTCATCATCTTTGCCAAATGCCCCAATTTATCAATTCTTAAGGGTTTTTCACAAAACTACCAATCAAAAATCTCAACAATTCTTATGTATTATCACAAACATAACATCATTATCAAAGTGCCAATCAATTGTAAATAGCACACAATGATCCCAATAGTCATCTAACCTGTGGTTTGGGTTTCACATGCATATATCATCATTCATAATACATTGAGCTTAACTTAAAATTTCATCAACATCAATAATCAATCCCAATCCTTTAGAAATTCATTTTTCTCATATAGAATCATTCTAAAGGCACCAAAATCATTAATATCACCAGTTTGGCCAAAACCACCAAAACATCAACACTTAAGGTTTTCTCTAAAATTTCCCAACAATAATCAACTTCCACTAATTTTATTAAATCCATATGACTACCATAACCTTCCTCATTATATAGCATCAAGCCATATTCAAGAATCACATTTCCATAATCAAAATTTACATCTCAAGCCATTCAAGCCTAGGGTTTCCATTCCCATCAATACCCATAATTTCTAACATTACCATTTCAAGCTGAACATCACAAAACCTTAAATGGAACAACAAGGAGGCAAGAACTCTTACCTCAAATCCATGCCAATGCCAAAATGAAAATGGGAAAGAGGGAGAAGGAGATGACCTAAGCAAAGCTCCCATGTCTAATATATGCTTCATAAATCCATGCTTGGATTTTAATTTTGGCAATGAATGAAAGGAGAATGAGGTGGATGGTTTTTGCCATGGAGGGAAGGAGAAGGAAAAGAAAATGAAGAGTGAATGGAGGGAGAAGGAGAGCACATGATGATAGATGAAAAAGAGAGAGTAATTGTGTAAAAATTGGATATTGTCCAATGGATAAAAGAGTGCCTCTAGTTACTTTTTCCAATGGTCCAAAAATCCTATTACCCAAAGGATAGAAGATAGTAAAGTAGAGTGGGAAAGTGGACGGTGGAAAAGGAAAGGGAAAATAAGATTTTCATATTTTCTTTTAATTCTATTTGACTCATATTTTTTTCGTTTAATATCATACATTGTGTTCGATTAATTATTTCCTCAATACCAACAATTATTTTAACTACACCACCATAACCATAATAATTTTCTAAGTATTCTAGACCCATCAAATATCCAATTTCTGTTAAATCATCTGGTTTCAGTAAATCTTAATTTACCGATAATTCACCTTTAACATCTAATTAATTTTCCCATAATTATTGGACCATAAATAATTATTTATCTTTATCCAATAAATTTATTTTCTTCAAAATTTGGGATGTTACACTCACCATACAACAAAAAGATAATCCAGTATGAGATCCTAGTTAACTGAGGGATGCCACAGTGGTTCTCATGGTTCTTAGTTTGGTTTGATTTAGTTTAGTAGTTAGTTGTGGCCTAATTCAGTTCTTGAACACCCTAAATTAGCATTGATTTATGCCTGATACCGACTTTGGTTTCTTAATGTCCATACTGGTATCAAGAAGCATACATCTGGTATGGAACAGACCCACACCTACACCATGAGAAGCTATAGTTAGCATTGAGATGACCCATACAGTACCATTCCTGTAAAACACCCATAGAAACCAGTATCAATAGCATTCAGTATCAAGTATAAGTCGAGGAACCCACTAAGGAGAATACCGGTCAACACCTGCAAGAGTGTCTAGAATGTTTACACCTATGTTATTTTCCCCTAACTTTACAGAAAAGGTGTTAGCACAGGCCACGTAGGACATAACCACCACCCAACTCTATAAATACTACTCATTTGCTACAATTTAGAGGTATGTCCAATAACTCATCGCTTGAGCTTCAATATTAAGTATCATATTGACTTGAGCATCAAACTGTCCTAACAAGTGACACCTTCTTTTTCTCCATAACATAAGGTACCAATGTGTGTTGGATGGAGCGACATCAAGACCTTAAGATTCACACTGAATCTAAAGGGATAATACTAGGTTCCCACTGAACCAATGTAAGATAAGAATACATGATCACTCTATTACGCCTCAATTTCTTAGACCCGTATCCCAATGCAAGTATAATTGATTAACAAAAATGTGAATAAGTTTTTCACATTTTAAATCATAAACCAACCACTTGCATTTCAGACCAAATCATAAAGAACCAAGTACCACAATATAATATAATACAACAACAACTTGATATAGCGATACCTAGAAACATTACATAGATTCAAGTATAATCCCTTACGTATAGAAGCGAAAGACATATGGACAAGTGTGTCAAAAAGGGCTAAGAAATATAAGGGCATAACCCTAAGCAATAGTACACAAAGTGGCAAGCAAAGGGCAAAGAACAGTGGTGACATTTGGCACAAAACAGAGCCCTTGTGGGTTCCACGACCTGGCTATGGCATCCACCACGGTTGTGGTTCCCTCTTCCAAAAAGGCGGTCAAAATGCCCCAAAATGGTCCCTCTAGCAGTGAGTTTAACATGCCAAATTTTAGAAAATAAATTATTTATGTGATGATGATTAATTATTTGACGTCCCGAATGTATAAGAAAATTGATTGGACATTATTTGTGAATTATCAAAGAATTAAAATTTACAAGAATGAGATAATTTAACCAAATATGTGGGACCCATTAAATCTTTTTATGCATTTGATTGGTATAAAATAATGAGGATTTTATTGTGGTTATGGAGGTATGTTCAAAATAATATTTATAGTTAAGGAAGTACTTTTACGGACATGGTGTATGTTAACAGTTGGTGAAAATACAAATGAAATGGAATAAAAGAAAATTATAAATTCCCTATTTTCCCTTGTCTCATTGTCGTGCATTTCCTTGACTCTCTTTACATTGTATTGACCAAAGGATAAAAGGGTTTCATGGACCAAAGGACAAAAGCTTTATGGTGTGCATGGACCAATAGGTAAAAACCCCAAATACATCTCTTTTCTCTTTTTTCTCCCTTAATTTTTGGTACTCTTCTCTTATCATTCTCCACTATCATTTTTCTTCCTCTTCTTTTCCTCTATTTGCCTTTCCAAAATCGTCCAACCTCCTAAGCTATTTTCCAGTCAAAATAATTTGGCTTTACTTGATTTAAGAGGCATTGAAGGCATTTTTAGGGAAGTCTTGGACCATTAAATCTTCTCTCTTCTCTATTTCTTTTTCTTTTAGCCTTGGAGTAAGGTAAGAGCTCATGACTCATTGACATTTTATTTTTTTTGTTTTAGATTTATTAGAGCTTGGAAATGGTGGTTTGGATGTTGTTAACTAAAGATATGCATGTGGGAACATTGAACCCTAGGTAAGGTGACATATATAACACCCTAATTATCTACAACTAATAAATCCCAAAATATGAGAAAATTTTTCACAAAAAACAGTCACGTAACATTTGATGTAGAAGGGAGCAGGCAATAGGGAAAACTAAGAACATTCACGCGCATAAAGCAACCTACAGGGAAGCTAAAACTGGGGCCGGCTCAATGGGTTTATCGTAACACACCAACACTAGGGCGGATTGCACAACACCGTTTGTTCGCTCAGACGGGGTCTGACACCGTCCAGGCGGGGTATATTTATCTTGGGCGGGCTGTCCTAGCTACATGGGCGTGGTATAACGCCGCCTAAACGAAATCTGCATAACGCCTCTTTAACACAACTACAAGGTAATTTTCCTCCATCGGGTATGGTCAAGGGTTCACCAAGTAAATCCTCACACACTCGCCTTTCACTCAGAAAAATATGAAGTTACAGGGTACAAGTGCGATAATAAGTTATGGAAGAAGGAAGAGTCTGAACCTATTCCGCCCAACTCAACTAATTATGATAACGCCTGGGCGGACTTAGCCATAACGCCCAAATCCGGGGTTCAGCACCGGGGTCCGGATTGCGTTAGTATCACAACGGATAGGAAAGGATAATGGTCGATATTTCGCTCGGGTCATTACTCGCTTCAGCGTGAGTTCTCGCGCTTGGGCGGATTGCTTCCCATACTTCAGGCGGGGTACGACTCCGCCCAACGTATCCGACATGAGTCTTTCCTAAGACAATTCTCGGTTCGTTCGGACTTAACTATAACCTGCTCAATCAAACTGTCCCTGCTTATCTATTAAAGCATAATTATAAAACAAGACAGCACTTAGCATCACACACACAAAACCATACATCCATATGTACATAAGAGTGTATATTAATATTTACAAATGCAAAATCAAACTTCTTCTTGTTCATAAGGTTCTATTCAGCACAAAACATTAACATCCGGTATGAGCCAGTCCGGGCTTCATCTAACAACGTCTTAATTAAACCTTCGAAATGCATCAGCACTCCGCCCAGCATTCCAGCTCTGATTCTGATCCTCCTCACGAGAGACATTCACTGAAAATTGCCACTGCAGGGGTGAGCTTTTACATGTATAATGATACTCACAGACTCGGTATCAGCGTCAGTACACGCTCCTGCTATCATTCGTCCTTTTTCAAGTAACCAAGTTCATACAATTCAAACAACATTCATAATACGCATAATTCACAGAGTTTATTCCACATCAATATATATTCATGCATTCAAAATCATACACATGCACATATATAGATTTACACATCACCACAATCAGCCTTATTTCTATATGTATGCACGCGGATCCGACTCGGGAAAAGACTCTCAGTTACAGCCCCCTTTTTCTTTTGGCCCCTCGTCCCTCAGCTCTTACCAGGTGGCACCGGCCCCCCACGGCGTCTCGAGACTCACTTCTCTAGCTCCAACGGCTACCACGAGCCCTATTGGGATCTAGCCAGGGTTGGTAACTGGAAGTCATTTCCCTTGGGGTTCTTGACCTTCCATGGGTCACCCCACTCTTACTCATGCAACTAACACATTTATCATTTCTCATCATCGCGCCTTGAACACCTTACCATAGTCATTAAGTAAGAACGGATATCTCCCATTATTCATCATCATTCAGTCAGTCACACCCGCGCATGATACAGTCGATCATCAGACTAACAACATTGAGCAATTCAATTAAGAACATGCACATACACATTTTTCATAGTGACAACAAAATAGACCCATCATTATCATCCACGAGCAAACTACGCCATCGTCACGAAGATCACCATCAAAATCTCAAATCATGCATCAGTTTTTAGTAATTGTGAACACATGCATACATGCACAGCATCAGTTCTAATGAATTATAAAAACATGCACACACACACACTTGGCAGTACGTTCATCCGGTACCGTTCTTAGACCATGCATTTGACATGCAAGCGCCCCCTACCTTTAGAAGAACCTCAGAAACCTCTTTCCGTTCTCGTCGTTGGGTCCGATGTCCTTCTCCTGGTTCGTCCGGTCTTCTTTGGCTTTGTCGTATTCTGCGCCTGATTCTGGGATGGAGCGTAGTCTGTTCTTCAGTACTGGAATCAAGATCTCCAGGAGCGAAGAGTGAGATGGAAGAAGAAGAATGAAGACGAAGAGAGAAAACAGAGGATGAAGTGACGGAGAAAGAGTCTAAAGAAATAGCGAGAGTGTTTTTCACCAAGGCTCACGCTTATATATATATATATACATATGTGCATGCGCACAGCAAAAGCAAGAGTGGGATGGGAGAGTGCGTGCCCGTCAGTCACGCGCACTCCACCTCATCCCCTGTCCGCCACCATTTTAATATTTTAATGGCTTAAACTCACTTAGTTAAATGCACTTAACAGTTATTTCTAGTTGAAATCAAGTCTTAATGGTTCATTCTTTATTCAGCATTAAATTTTAAAACGGGGATGTTACAACATAAAAATTTGATTTTTGAAGCTTGGATGGTGGAACATGAAATTATTGGCATGTTTAAGCTTAAAATGGTGAAAGAAAATAAATAGGATTGATTGTTGTTGGATTTGGTGAAAACCCTAGTTTTGGAAAAATTGGGGCTTTTGGCAAAATTTGAGAAATTAAGCTTTGTTCCCATGGGAATGATTTAGATATATGGAAATGAATTTTTGGATGATAATAATTATTGGTGTTGGAAACTTGATAAATCAAGAAATGTCATGATGTCTTAAGTGGTTAAGTATGGTATATGTTGTATTTTGGTGGTGTTGACATAATTGAATTAGAACATTGTATTGTGGACCTTAAGGAACCATATTAGACAATGGGTGATGAGATTATAGAGGTGGTATCTTGAGGTTTGGTGTTTGTTTAACCCATTAGATTATAGAAAATCTTAGTTAAAGGGAAGGAATTCCCGAAACATAATAATGTAAGAAACTAATGTTCATTAAATGTTTAAGACATGATGGAAGTTATGAATTTGTTTATTATGTCTTTAAGATTTTGAATGATACCTTCATAGGTAAATTGATTGCATTATATGTATTGATTGTAGGATAAAATCCAGTTGATAAGGTGGGACCATCAAGTCATTTGAACTTCTTCTCTTGAGATAGGAGAGGAGTTTATATTCTAAATTGATGAATTGAAATATCTTTATAATTATGGTAAATGATAGTAAATCATGTTTACCTTGCTATGGTTGTTTTGAATTGTTGTGACAATTAATTTTGTTATGGTACCTTGCTTGGCAAATATGTTGAATGCATTTGGAGTATATGTGGTATGTCCCTTTTGTGGTGAATGACAATGCTATGACTTTGGGAATAATTTGTGCCTATGCTATAAAGTGAAAAATATATGTGTTACACCACTAGTGTTAGACTATGATGATTGTTACTGAATTGAATGATTTATGGTTGTGTGACATACCCTTGAGTGGTGATTAGAATTGATGAAGTGTTGATCTAAGCCTTTGTGAGCTTATGATGATTGATGGAAGCAATGATGATAAATGAATACCTAAATTCCATACTTAAACTTGAACAAATGGCAAGAGTTATTGAAATTAAAAACCCACTAAGAAAAAGGGTGGTAATATTGATGAGAATGATAATGGATGATTGATGAGTGACATGGTAAGATACATAGTGTGAAATTACATATAATCTGTATCTACATTGCATCTATGGCATATCTGAATACTTCCTGTTATAGAATTGTTAGAGTCAAGAAGACTCAGAATTCTCTTAAGATTTGTTTATAACTAACATCGCGTATTCTAATTTAAATAAAGTCATATCATGTTATTATTTGATATGCGCTTTTAAGTGTTTCAAGAAAACATAAGGCTTTCGTTACAAAAGAAAGGAGGAGTTTGTGTGTCAAAAGTCTGGAAGGACTTTCATAAAGTCTGATCACACCATAAATCCTATGATCAAAGACAAAAGAAGTCTTGAAGTTTGGAATTTTGCCTCAAGGAGAGAGATCTCTGCATCTGAATGTTTTACCAGACCTTGACCAGAAAAGTCTTATATCTCATATCTCAAAGTCTATGAAAACATCAGATCTTGTTCTCACATATGCTTCAAGCTTCCAGACCTTGCAAAGGCATCTAAATATTTATGCCTTAATTCGTCTCATCATCAACACCTTATGGATCACCAGACCCAAAATCCTCTTAAAGGTAGTTCCTATACGAGTCTAGTCCAAAGAACTTCAACGGTCAGAAAACATCTTCATCAGAGCTTTAAAGAAAAGATTCATGAGAAGAGGAAAGTATCCAAGCTAGGCAGATCTTGATTCACTCTTGAAAACATCCATTTTTTCACCAACTCTCAAAATGGTTAGAATTCCTATAATAAAGGAATTTCCCTTTTTGGTAAAAAAATGAACCACTATTCTCTGCCTCTATCTGCATAAATCTCAAAAGCTCTCTATCCTATGAAAAATATGTAGAACGTCTCTTTGACCAAGTAAGCTTATATCTGTTGAAGAAAAATCACTTCTCCTAGAGATGAAGTAATCCTCAAATGGTCAATGGATCTATCTCTCCTAAGTTAAACAAGTATTTATATGCTGCAATCTTCTCTTCAAATAGAGATAGAAAAAGAAAAAGAAAAAATGAGTCAGAGAAAAATGATGAAACAAAATTGAGAGAAAATAGAGAGAATAGAAGAGAGAAAATGATAGCATATGAAAAGAAAGAATAAAAAGAAAGAGAGAAAGAGAGAAAAGAAAAATGACACATGTTATTACAAGAAGAAATAGGAAATTTCCATTTGAGAGAAAGAAAAGCTTGCTATAAGGTTATGTATTTCATATGTTCAGAAGTCACAGCAACTAAGTCAGAGACATGAAATCAATTCCTCTCTTATGTAAAATCATTGCCTCTATCTTAGCATTAAAAACTTAGTATGTACTTCACTTCACTTCATCATTTATATGCACTAAGTTTTTGTATGTAAACAAGCCTCACTTTATCTATATAAGTCTGTTGATTGGACTCATCACTTAGCACAGCTAAGTCAGGAGGCTTGTCATTATTGATGTTCAAATTCTTCCAATTTATTGTAAGTACAAGTCTGGTAGACCTGTTGTGAAACATTGTTTGCCTGAAGAGGCTTTAGTAATAATACTTGGGTTTGAGCCAAAAGTGGCTTGTGAAAGAATACTTGGGATTACCCTAGGAGTGGGTGCTTACAAAAGAATACTTGGGGCTAGGAGTAGCCAGTGTCAAGAATACTCAGAGGTATGGGATGTGCCTAAGCCAGGAGTGGTTGGATTCAACAATAGTCTGAACATCATATGTAAATGGCCTTTTACATAGTGGAAAATCCTTCAAGTTGAAGGTACTGGATGTAGTCTCCACACTGGAGGTGAACCAATATAAATTACTTGTGTGATGTCTCTTTCTCTCTAACTTTTTAACTATCAAAAGTCTTGTGCATTCTGATTAATATCTGCATTAGTAAAAGTCTGATAAATAATGCTCATTCAATCAAAGAATCATGCTCTCTGTCTCGCAAAAGTCTGGTTCACTATGCAAAACGCTGTTATACTTAAATATCACTTTTTGGTTTGAAAAAGTGAACAGACTTATTCAACCATTAGGAATGTTATGGGTTCCTCGGGTTGGCCCAATAGGAGGTGGCTCAGTGCACGAGCATCTTGATACCCTAGTGATTCCATGGTTGAATCACAAAGCTGCCCATGCTTAATCACGAGGGATTGCATGTGGTTGACCCAATAAGGATGGCTCTTTGAGAGGCAGGTTTCCCTGGTGGTTCTATTGAATCATAGCTGCCATGGTGAGGAATCATGGTTGACTCTTAACACCATTTTATGATATCTTTGTTGTTGTTGTCATTGCCATTATGATATGACCGATGTTACATTATAGACAATATGGTTTGTGTAACACCCTCAGTTAACAAGGACAATCCCTTCCATTAGATTATCTTGGTCAACTGAGAGGCTATGAGTTTTAGAAGAATATGGAAGTTTTTTTTGTACAAGAACTTGGTCGAATAGATATACCTTATATACAACATATGTTTACAATAGTAACCGTACACACTGAAAGTAAAAGGGCACACAGGCTCCCATAAATACAAATAAAATTAACCTATTCCATTTGTCCTCGGTCCAAGAAGAGTTTAGCTGATCCCCAATGCGACATCTGAGTCCATCCTCACAATGTCTGGAAAAATTTAGCGTAAGGGTAAGTCTTCATCTCTACAACAATCAGGAAGGTGTCTCGTCAACACCTGCCCACATACAACATAAACAATCTAGGATGAGTCCTTCCCACTCTCTTTGGGGTCCCTAAAATACATTCTAAGTTATCTCACCACTCTTGATCTTAGCTGTCCATTCCTATTTTCCTATTCACCTCTCAGAATCACTAAGATCTACACAATCATATTCAAACAGTGAGCAATTACAATCTCGATACAATAATGCACTCCATGAGTTCATTTCATTATTTTCAATCTTTTTATTAATCAACATGATGCATGTGGGCCCATCCCCTCCTTATCATTCCCAACACAATACATTTCACAGTCCTGCCTTATCCTTCCTGTCTAACTAGAGCGACTAGAGTTCGCCTCGTTTTGTTTTCACAAAAGGGTAAGGACTCGCAGCCCCATCAACCAAGGATCTAAAACACATCTCATCAGAACGGGCACTACACAGCCATAGATACCTCCCACCTCTCATCGAAGTATATCAGAGTTTGCCACGGGTTATCCGGCTTCGAGCGCGAATCTGAGCCATTTGAGGTCTAACTCTGATATACTCCCAAGATCACCATTGGGAATCGAGGAGCGGCAGTTCTTCAGTGTACACCTCACTGTTATGCTCTAGGGAATTTTTCATCCATCACCCTTATTCTCCATGTATGATGTATACAACACACAATTTCTTTTACTAGTCATTCGTTAGGGTCCCTTTAATGACTCCATTTCATTTATAACATTGGGTCTATTTCAATTAATTCTTTATTTTTCTCAAAATTCCTCAGTCCATAATGGTCTTACCCAACACTTAGAAATGAAACGAGATCTTATATTTCTAGAAAACCATGGGGTATATTGGCGCTACAACGCCCATCATCACATCGGATCCGATCTAATCTCATTGCATCATTTTCACAATTTATTCATCTTAGGTTCCCTATCGAGACATTTCTTCATTCATTCTTTTTTTGTTTATTTCAATATATTCATTCAATGCATCATACAAGTACAACATCACAGTTTATACACATGTTATCATACCATACTCATCTTACATTTTATCACACATACTCATCATGTATTCTTAACACATATTCATGCACATAGCAGTCGCCAAAGACAACATTTATCATACAAGTATTGTATGACAATCATTATACATATCATGATAGGATCATGCCTACAAGCATACTCATGGATATCTTTTTTATAAGTGTTTTAATCTTGGTTTCTTAATCTATCTTATTAGACTATTTATCTCAATTTATTTAAGATGTCTAATTGCCCTTCATTGTTTCTTACTTTCTGCTATTGGTTTTATTCATCCTTGATTTATTCACATGTCATTTAAGTCGATGCTTAGGTCCAGTTGACATTGGTGTTTCTACATTTGTTAAACTTCCTTAGAGTATATTTTATTACCCTATTATCAATTTCTATTCTTCAATAATTCCTAACATTTGTAATATATGTACTTGACTCATTCTTTTGTACACCATTAAGTCAATCAACTCTTATCTATTTATTCATGTGTGATTATTTCCTTGGTCATGAAATGGGTTACTAATATATAATTAATACTATTCTTTCTAAATTACTAGCTTTTGTACTTTTCCTTTGCTCCCACTAGCTCTAATTATATTAACAGATTAGTTTCCTTAGTGATATTCTCCCTAGGTTTTCAATCGTTAACTTTTAGTACCATTTCTCTATTTCCATCATTACCAATCATACTAACTAATTTGTTTAGTTACCTTTATTTAATCAACTAAGATTGATTTTCTAAGATGACAATCTATTACTTAAGGATTTAGTCCTATCTTAACTTTTATGCTTAAATACTTAATTAGAATATTCCCTCCTTAAAAGTCATCATTTAATTTGTAAGTTAATCCTTTTCATTACTAGTCTAAAGTTGAAATCCAAAAATCTCTTCCATGTCCATTAGTTTCCAATGATCTAAAATCTCTTCCATGTCTTTTTCTTAGCTTATGAAACTTATTAAAATCCTATTTTAAAATCCTTCTTAGTTGGTCACTAAAATTAGTCATAATTATTTTCTAAGTTCTAGCATTCATTACCTTCCAAATTTTTTTCGCTTATTCTTAGTTTACAAAACCTGTTGGGCCTAACTTTGTCATTTGTCGATAAACGTCTTTTATGTAAAATTTTCCACTTCTCAAAATCAATTTATTTATCTATTTATCTTTCATAAAACTTTATAATGTTAAAAACAATTCCACTTTTTTTTTAAAAAAAATAGTAAGATAAAACGTTGGAACCGTTTGAGACGCCCCAAAAATGGGGGTTAAATTTTTTGTGATTTCAAAATCATTAATTAATGAAGAAATAAAGTGGTGAAGCTTTAATTCAACACCCTGGATCAATAAGGAACCTATCTCATATATGAAGATATGAGATGGTGGAATTTAAAAATGAACCACGAGAAATTCTCAATTAAAAATAGCGGAAATATTATTTGAATTAATGTTGTATGATTGGATTTAAAGAGAGTGGGTTTCATGAGATTTAATGGTTCATAATATGTTAAATATACTTATAAGATAATGCAAGAAGAAACCTTGATGCAAAGGAAAATCAAAATTATTGAAGCAAAAGCATTTGGAGGGATCAGGGGCATCTCGCTCAAGCGGATGCCCCACTCACTTGAGCGAGTTCCAGTAGCCACGCCTAGGCGAGCCAACGAACACACCTGAGCGAAGAGAGCAATGCGCATCAGGTACCCATCTCGCTTGAGCGAACTTCACTCGCTTTTAACCAGTGCTTTGATAAAGGTTTTTCCAATTATTTTCCTACATAACACAATATTAGTGGTGACTCCCAGTTCTGTTTTTCTTCTCTGTTCATTTTGGAAGGGTCGGCCGCGCCGCCGCGATCCTGGTCGTGACATCACTGAAAAATTCATCGAACGTTCCAAAACATTTATCGACCAGTTCCGGGTTGCTAAAAACTAATATGCATGAAATTTTTAAGCTGTTAGAAGTCATGGACAGCCAAGGAAAATCATAAATAACCATGAAGTTGATTTAGTTTAAGAGGATCTTTTACCGATAGTTTTCCATTTACTTTGAACCTTTCATCGTTCGTCGCCGATTGTCACCAAACAATGGAGTCACGGTTTTGGGCTCCCAAACAGCAACAAAAAATGCTAAAATTTTAGAATTTGACTAAGTCCCAAAAATACCAAGAACAATGCCAAGAGGAACATGCAAAATCTTACCTTGTAGAAGCTTGGTGAGCTCATGGTTTTTTTTTGGCAGCCAAGGTAAGGAGTTAGGGTTGATTCTTAAGAGTCTAATGCATGTAGAAAAATTGAAAGAGAGGGACTATTTGGATGGAGGTTGGCCACAGGTTAAAGGAGAAGAGAATTCATGGTGGTTGGTGATGGTGTGGTGTTGTATAGCCATGAAAGGGGGAAGGGAAGGTGGATGGTGGTGGCTATTTTTATGATTTATAAGGAAAAGGAAATGAAGAAGAGAAGAAGTGGAGAGGCTGTTGTGGGGGAGAAGAAAGTTTAGACAATGAATCTTGGAAAAATCTAAGTGGAGTTGATTAGCTTTGCATATGGCCCTTGTAGCAAGCATGTGTCTATGTCCTTCTCCAGCAAGGAATATTGCAAGACAAGGAGTTATTTTGGAGACAACAAGTGTCTCTTGGGTGGTGGGAGCTTATTGGTCCTTGTTGCATGAAAGCTAAGGTGTCAAGGTTCTGGGACGTCAAATTTCCTGGGCTTTTAAGTTTCTGGGATGTCAAATTTCTTGGGCTTTTAAATTAATATATGGCACAAAACGTTTTATTGAGAAATGAATAAGATATGGCCCATTTACTAAAACAGTGTAAGGTTGTGATGGGATTGATGTTTCTTGCAAAGATTAATTTTTTGGACAAAATTAGTGAAGAGTTTGACTTTGTGCCCTGCATCAAAGTTGTAGGTAATTGAGTTAAGAAAATTTTGGCGAAATAATAGTTTGATTTCATGGTCATACAAGAGAAAAACACGAAAAATACTAAACATAATGCAAGCTGCCACTAACAAAACGTTAATCAGTATGGTATTTTAAATTCTAGGATTTATGGAGTAAGAATTGGCTTTCTAGACCTTCATCAAATTTGGATATCTTCTTTTACCCTTTAATTTGATATATCATTTGTGATGATCCAACTTTGGTAGCCCGAGATATACCCGATTTACAACAGGATGCTCTAGGAGCTTCCCGGGTTAGCTATACCTTTGGAAATAAATTCACCATTAATTTTCCTTTGAGAATTAGGTTTCATGCCCTTCATGAACATTGTAGAGGTCTACAATAAGGATCCATAGCAAAAGGAATGGAGTGATGCAAGCACTAGACGAAGGATATATACAAATTTTAATGAAGGCTGCCCGCATGATGACAAAATAGCCAAGGGTTAGAAAGATACATTAAATTGTACCGATCTAGAAGGATTTGGCCTTCAATGTCCACACAAAAAATGTAGATAACTTTGTTACAAATGATTTGACAAGAATTTTACACAAACCGAAGGTCGTATAAGAGAGTTATGAATTGTTTTTGAACAATGCGTAGGGAAAAAGGTCCAAACGTTGGAATTTTGAGATGAATATACTTAATCTTCAATTTTGGGGTTGACAGTGAGAATCAGAGCTCAGGGCTAGAAACAAAGGTTGAAGATCTTTTCAAAATGAAGATACTGAGACCAAAATAGTTCAATTCCAAGATTGTATGCAAAATTTGGGTCTAAAACATCGAAGGTATTTGGGTTGAGTTTGAAAACGATTTATGAAGAAATTGATTTATGGACAAACGAGGGTGATCAAGTCCGAACTGAAGTTGCATATACAAATATGCAAAGTAGTTTTGATGAATGACAAAGTATTCATGATGATAATGGATTGGCAAAGGATCCTAAACAAAGGAGTTCAAGCACAAAGACAATGGCTAAGAATAAAGAGATGAAGATGCTTCACAAAAGAGACCAATGAATAAACAAGATGGAAACATGAGCTATGAAAGACAAGGTTGATGTCATGAAGAACAAGCTCATAAGTTTAAGAAGAATCAAGGAAATAAGGCAATGAGGATCAAAGGAATAAGCCATGGGTCAATAAAAATCAAGAACACATCAAAGACCTTAAAGAATTGTATCAGGTACATGTCCTAATCGATTACCACACTGGAATAATCGATTACCATAACTCTGTTTATGACACAATCAATTATAATAAGAAGGACAATCGATTACAAGGGTTCTAGAATGTAACTAATCGATTACAACTACATAACTAATCGATTACAGAGCTTCTGTGTGCACCCTAATCGATTACACATAAGGCACAATCGATTACCATGTTGCGTAACCTAATTAGATGCATCAGGTGCCACTCATAATCGATTACAAGGCAAGTCATAATCGATTAGAATGGTTCTATTTCATAGCTAATCGATTACAAGCGAAATGCTAATCGATTACAGAGCGAATTACACTGAAGATTTCAAAGTGTAATCGATTACAGCTCGAGGGCTAATCGATTACCATAGTGTCAGAACGTGGGAAAAGTGGTTTTAAGTTGAACTCCAGCTCATTTCTTCACTCCCACTTTATGCCCACTTGAGGTATCCGTTGGAGACACTGTGCAACGGCTAGGAACCCTAAAAATGGCTATAAATGGAGCATGAATTCAAGCAAGAGATAAGAGGAGACCAAGCACAACACAAGGCAATCAATATTCTTCTTCTAGAGGTCTTCTTATTAGATTTCTCTTGTATATTCTGCAACTCTTGTTTCTAAACTTGCATATTTCTTAAGAGTTGTTAGATTGTGAGTTTCAATTTGCATATCCTCTGTTGTTGAGAGTTAGAATTTATGAGAGTTTTCATTTGTGTATCTACTCTATTGAGAGAGTTAATTGCTTGTAAACCAAACATCAAAACACCAAGGTTTTTCACTCTAGGTTGAGTGGTCACAAAGGTTAGGGTTCAACCTTTGGGTATTGAGAGATTGTGAGATTGGGTGGGTTGCCCTTTGCTTGTGAGAATTGAGTTCTTGAGTGTGGGACACTAGGAAGCTGCAATTGCTCAAAGCTTGTATCTCAAATCTTCAATAGTGGAATCCTTCAAGTGGGTTGCTTGAAGGCGAGACGTACACCGAGTTGGTGGAACTCGTTAAATTGGTTTGCATTTCTCTCTACCTTGAACTCTTTATACAACTGCGCATATAAACTGTTTGTTGAAATGCTTGAGCTGAATGTGTGAATCAAAGTTGTTGTTCAAGTAGAAAACTAACTCTGCATGCCAAGTATTTGATAATTTACTTGAATTAATATTTGGTAAAGTTCTTAAAAACTGAAATTTGTTTTAACTTGCCAAGTATCCAGATCATTGTTTCCTATCAACTCTTGTGTGATACTTACTTAATTGACTTCACTTATTTCATGCACACAAGCTGTTTGATATATTGAATGAGCTGAACCTTTATAGGAAACATCACATTATTTGTGAAATAAATCTATGCACTCCAACTGATTGATAAATTATTTAAACCAATAACTTGCCTTGTTTATCATACTTAAAGCTAAATATTGTCATTGCACATCAAGTGTGTCATAGTGCGATATGTGCATAAAAGTTATTGTCTCTTCATCATTGCATCATTTGTATATTACTAACCATTTCCAAGGGGATTCCGCGTGAAAATTTGAAACACTCAATTCACCCCCCCTCTTGAGTGTTGAGGCCTTGGCTAACAAGTGGTATCAGAGCTTGACTCTTGCCACAAGGCTTAACAGCTGCAGGAGATCAAGATGGCCTCCACTTCATATGATGCATTTTTAGAAAATGGCGCACTAAATAAACCTCCAATCTTCAATGGCAAAGACTATGCTATTTGGAAAGAAAGGATGAAAATCTTTATCCAAGCCTATGATCTCAAGGTATGGAATGCTATTCAATTTGGTCCTTTCATTCCCAAATACATTGTTGATAATATAGAATGTATGAAGCCTATGAACTTATGGACTAAAGAAGAAAGAAAGGTACAATTCAATTTAAGAGCTAAAATTCTTATCACATTAGCATTAGAACCTAACGATGTTTCTAGAATTATTACTTGTAACAATGCTAAAGAAATGTGGGAAACTCTTGAAACAATTTATGGAAATACTAATGATGATTAAGATACAAGAATTAGTACTCTCTCTAGCAAACACAAAGAATTCAAAATAGATTTGGAAGAAGAGACCATGGAATCAAAAGTGGAATTTACCAACCTCTGCCTTATAACAAAGCACTCCGAAGATGATGAGGTAAGTCCTCTAAACGAATCTAGTGATGATGAAAGTGAATTTGATAAATATGAATTGCTAGAAGCTTTTGAAGAATTGCATGAAAAATTTGTTTTATTATCAAAGAAATATGCATGCTCAAAACAAACCATTTTGAAGCTTGAAAATGAATTGCATAATGTTCACATAGAAAAGGAAAATCTTAGAATTCAAAATGATGAATTAGTAGCTTCAAATATCACTCCTAGGACTTGTAATGGAAATAATGATTGTATGCTCATTGATAAACGCATGCTTCTGGAAAATGAGAATAAAGAACTAAAAGAGGCACTTAGTAAGCTCACAAATAGTCAAACACTTCTAAGTGCACCTATTGAAGATCCAAGGCATACACTTGATAGAAGAAAAATAGGTCATTACAAGAATCCTCTTGCACTTTACAAAGAAAAATCTAAACCCATTCTAAGATGCACAAACCATGAAAGAAAAGGAAACTCAATGTCTAATTTTTTTAAAAGGAAAGAATATAAAAGGAACCATTACAATCATACCATGACTTATTCTTTGGATGCAACATGTTTTTATTATGGAATATATGGTCATATATCTTCAGATTGCTTTATAAAGAAATCTCGTCAAAAGAGCATGAGAAAGGTATGGATTCCAAAAATAACTTTGAAATCCCAAACTAACAAGGAAGGACCCAACTCTCAAAGGGTACCTTAAATTTTTGAAATCTTGTAGGCAAACTTCAAAGCAACAACTTCTCATTGACAGATGACCAAAACTCATGGCCTAAGGAGATATCAAGAATCTCAATCTCCACTCCAAAAGACAAAGGAGAAGAATAAAGCAAGCCAAGATTATGATGACTCATCATACATCTAATAGGTACCATTCAAAACAAGGAAATGGACAAGAAGCTTCAATGTGACTCACACAAGATGGATTGCACCAAGACAAAATCCAATGGACAACACTAAAGGTGATGCAACAAAAGATGCAAGTAATTATCATATAATCAATGTTAACACTCATTCTTGATGAATCTTGATGTGTGAAAATCTAACTAGGATTTGATATATGATTGAGCATGAATGATATAAAATCTTGAGATGGATGAACAAATAATCTTAGGACCCCTTAAACTCATGAAATCCTTAGGATCAATGATGTATATGTATATAGTGATTGATGATTAGTAATGATTGATAATGAGTTTGATGAATGATTGTTTGAATAACATGGTCTGTGAAAAACTTGAGATTAAAATTGATTGTGCATAAACATGTATGAATCTTTGATAATGTTTAAACCCTTAATGATGCATGAACTCTTGAGTAAATATGGATTCTTGATGATGTATCATTTATTGAACAAGAGATATGTTGTTTAACTAGTGGTATCTAAATGACAAAGCATCTCCTTAAAAAATTAGTATCAATTGAATTAGTAAGAAGGAGAAGTCATAGGGACATAATCTTGATTATGTGCTTGTCACTATGCCTTGAAAATAAATACATATATTGTGTGTACAAGTGGTATCTATGCTTTGACATTCTATGCAATTATATGTTGTTTTTAATAATGCTTAAAAGAAAGTAGGTATACTCGATGTATGTTATAACAAGTGATTGCCTAGACTTTAACTTCATGACTAGTAATATCATAGGCATGAACAAGAGAGTATATTAAGAGACAATGCATGAAATGCTAAGAGATAATGCTTGATATGTTAAGTGATAATGCATGACATGATCTTCTTTAATACATCAGGCTTGAGTAAATGGTATCTATCTCGATTGACATTATAATTCTTATCTATGTTTGATGATGCATGATCTTGACTGTGAAAAGAAGTTTGAAAATATGCATCATTGAGATTGAAAAGAATTTTTGAACAACATTATGAACAATGATGAATGCTTGAATGCTAAAAATCTTGTGCTAAATGCTTAAATGATAATAATTGATATCAAAAGCTTAAATTGGCAAATCAATCAAATGGTATCATACATGATAACAAGTGGTATGACATATATGAGTACATGACTTGCACATGATGACCATGGTATGCTTCTGTGACTTGTCTATATGTGTTACTAATTATCTATGCAAAATGCTTTCTCCTACATATTTGATAAATGCCATATGTGCCCTAGGTAAATGATTGACTAGACTTATATATAACATAAGAATATAGATATATTGGCATATGTTTGCATGAGTAAGCCAACAAGTTGTATTAATCATTCCATCTTTTCTTTGATACCTAGACATAAGTGAAACTGCACTAACAAGTGGTATCAACATCTATATTTATCCTTGTTAAAATTGCATGATTAAGGGGGAGTTTCATAACATTTTTTTTTAACAAGTGATATCTATTGATGATATGTTATCTCTTTATCAAGTGGTATGAAAGTCTGAGTAAATCATTTTTAGAAAACTCTTTTCCAAAACAATACTGCATCAAAGACCAAAAATTGGTACAAACTCTTGTGGACTCAATGCTACTAACAAAATGCTTTGCAAAGAGTTTGTTAAGGTTATATAGGATGACTCAAAATGGCAAATCAAACTACCAAACTGGGCGAACAAAGAATTGTTCAAGGAACAAAATACCACACAAGGATGTGAAAAAGGGTATAAAACCTGTAAAATACCAAGGTATGATCGAATTCTTACTCTACCATTATGCTCTGTGAATTATACAAATCATATTAACAAGTGGTATGAATAACAAATCTCACGAGCTGGATATATCACTTCATCCCTGCTCTGATACCTAGATATAAGAATACATTGTTGAAAAGTCTTCTATGTTACTGCTCTGATACCTAGAAATGCATCAAGCAATATTAATGAAATGATTAACAAGTGGATTGTTATATGCAATGGTATCTAACCTTTGAGTGGTATTTATTCATATTATGGTATCTATTATTTCAACAGTGGTATCTATTAAAAAGAGAAGATCATATGCTAAAAAAAAAGTAAAGAAATGGTATCAGACTTGATTAAATTGACCTACAAGTGGTATCAACCTTGATCAAATTGGTATAATCGATTTCACATGTTAATAAGTGGCATACTTTTTACAAGTGGTATCAATTACAGTAGTAAGGGGGAGCATACACATGAATGATCATCCTTGATTTCACTTCTCTATGATTATGTTTATGGCACTCATGCTTTTACTCAACTATATGCTTACTTGGAAGAATATCATTGTGAGTTTTGATAATGCCAAAATAGGAGAAAAGTATGTGCTTATTTGAAGTAATTATGAGCTTATGTGCCTATCCTAATTGAGAAAATTACTTGCTTACTTAAAATTGACTTGTTTACAACTGTGCAAGTAAGGATATGTGTGCTTAATCATGTGACGCCTCTCATACCTGAAAATGATACTCACTACATGATTAAAATAAGTTAGCAATCAATCATATGCTTACTTGATGAATAAATTTTGTGATTGCTTATTGACTCTAGATGCAATAAAAATGGTATATATCATTGATCATGTTTTAAGCTTTGATTTGAAATCTATATGAAATACTTGCTTTAAATCTCTCGTATATGAACTTATATGCTGATGGCATAAATTATGACTAAGATAATGATCTTTTTGATGATGCCAAAGGGGGAGAGATTAGTGAAAGGATTAGTGATATCAATTGCATGATTAAAACAAGCTGGTATAAGTTACAAGATTAAGGGGGAGAATAACACTTAAACAATATTGACATAATGGACTTCACTAGCATCCATTACATCACAAAGGGGGAGAATATATGTAAACATTGATTGTCATTATTCTATGAAACTAACACCCCAAGAGATGAACATTGGTTGTCCTCATCTAAAAGGGGGAGAATGTGTTTGAATGATTGAAACAGGTTTTGATAATGACAAACGTAAAGACTATGGCAAAGACTTCTAAAGCAAAAAAGGATATTACCATAAAACCAACATTATGAATCTGCAACACATAAATACATGTCATATGAAACATTAATTGTCATCATCAAAAAAGGGGAGAATGAAGTTGCATATGCAAATATGCAAAGTAGTTTTGATGAATGACAAAGTATTCATGATGATAATGGATTGGCAAAGGATCCTAAACAAAGGATTTCAAGCACAAAGACAATGGCTAAGAATAAAGAGATTAAGATGCTTCACAAAAGAGACCAATGAATAAACAAGATGGAAACATGAGCTATGAAAGACAAGGTTGATGTCACGAAGAACAAGCTCATAAGTTTAAGAAGAATCAAGGAAACAAGGTAATGAGGATCAAAGGAATAAGCCATGGGTCAATAAAAATCAAGAACATATCAAAGACCTTAAAGAATTGTATCAGGTACATGTCCTAATCGATTACCACACTGGAATAATCGATTACCATAACTTTGTTTATGACACAATCGATTATAATAAGAAGGACAATCGATTACAAGGGTTCTAGAATGTAACTAATCGATTACAACTACATAACTAATCGATTACAGAGCTTCTGTGTGCACCCTAATCGATTACACATAAGGCACAATTGATTACCATGTTGCGTAACCTAATTAAATGCATCAGGTGCCACTCATAATCGATTACAAGGCAAGTCATAATCGATTAGAATGGTTCTGTTTCATAGCTAATCGATTACAAGAGAAATGCTAATCGATTACAGAGTGAATTACACTGAAGATTTCAAAGTGTAATCGATTACAGCTCGAGGGCTAATCGATTACCATAGTGTCAGAACATGGGAAAAGTGGTTTTAAGTGGAACTCCAGCTCATTTCTTCACTCCCACTTTATGCCCACTTGAGGTATCCGTTGGAGATACTGCGCAACAGCTAGGAACCCTAAAAATGGCTATAAATGGAGCATGAATTCAAGCAAGAGATAAGAGGAGACCAAGGCACAACACAAGGCAATCAATATTCTTCTTCTAGAGGTCTTCTTATTAGATTTCTCTTGTATATTCTGCAACTCTTGTTTCTAAACTTGCATATTGCTTAAGAGTTGTTAGATTATAAGTTTCAATTTGCATATCCTTTCTTGTTGAGAGTTAGAATTTGTAAGAGCTTTTATTTGTGTATCTACTCTATTGAGAGAGTTAATTGCTTGTAAACCAAACACCAAAACACCAAGGTTTTTCACTCTAGGTTGAGTGGTCACAAAGGTTGGGGTTCAACCTTTGGGTATTGAGAGATTGTGAGATTGGGTGGGTTGCCCTTTGCTTGTGAGAATTGAGTTCTTGAGTGTGGGACACTAGGAAGCTGCAATTGCTCAAAGCTTGTATCTCAAATCTTCAATAGTGGAATCCTTCAAGTGGGTTGCTTAAAGGCGAGACGTACACCGAGTTGGTGGAACTCGTTAAATTGGTTTGCATTTCTCTCTACCTTGAACTCTTTATACAACTACGCATATAAACTGTTTGTTGAAATGCTTGAGCTGAATGTGTGAATCAAAGTTGTTGTTCAAGTAGAAAACTAACTCTGCATGCCAAGTGTTTGATAATTTGCTTGAATCAATATTTGGTAAAGTTCTTAAAAACTGAAATTTGTTTTAACTTGCCAAGTATCTAGATCATTGTTTCCTATCAACTCTTGTGTGATACTTACTTAATTGGCTTCACTTATTTCATGCACACAAGCTATTTGATATATTGAATGAGCTGAACCCTTATAGGAAACATCACATTATTTGTGAAATAAATCTATGCACTCCAACTGATTGATAAATTGTTTAAACCAATAACTTGCCTTGTTTATCATACTTAAAGCTAAATATTGTCATTGCACATCAAGTGTGTCATAGTGTGATATGTGCATAAAAGTTGTTGTCTCTTCATCATTGCATCATTTGTATATTACTAACCATTTCCAAGGGGATTCCGCGCGAAAATTTGTAACACTCAATTCAATCACCCTCTTGAGCGTTGAGGCCTTGGCTAACACGAACTGGGTTTTGGCCTCTTTAGACAAAGTTTCTAAAACATCGAAATGAGTTACCAGGGACTTACCGTGCCACCATCGGATATCCCGAGGTATATGAATGGTCGAACGTAGGACACGTTAAAGATTCTGATTGGGCTAAACGATCCTAAAAAGACTAGTTTCCCTACTGGATCACTAGTCTCGCGTCGAACGGTCAGAGTCCAACCTCTGGCTAGGTCCCACAGTTCAAATTTGAGGAACATGACAATATTTTATTACTAAACGTAATGATTAAATAAACACTTTAATATTATTCAAAAATAAAATATTATCATAAATAACTATATAATTTCAAAATAATCAATTGAATATATTTTATTAATATAAATTTTAGATATCAATTATTAAGCATAATTTATTATTACTTGTTAAAATATTATTAGTAGGGAATAATTACGAACTAAATAATTATCGACTAAATAATTATCAAAAATTTGATACTCAATTAAAATAATTAAAATAAATAATTATTATACAAATGATGTTATAAAATTTCAAACTAAATAAATAACACTTTTCAAATTAAACAATTAAACATTTAATATATTTTCAAAATAAATAATTATTGATTGGAGTTGGATATTAATTACCCAGATAAAGTATTTTCTATTAAATATTGTTGACAAGAAATAATTATCGAATAAATATAATTATAAATCAATCTGCACAAAATAATCAATATTAACATGTTATTTTTAATTAGACAATATTGGTGAACGTTATTAAGGTTATTACCATTTTCTTATCTCTGCTTCTTCCACTTGTTATATTCTCTCGGTGTTCTTATATTCCATATTAAATATCTTAACTAGCCCTATTCTTCACTATTTTTCTTATGCTGAACTACTCGGGGAATGTAACACCCTTGGTTAACTAAGAGGTTACTAATTTTAAGAAAAGTGTGGAATTTTTTTTATACACAAAAACACATGGTGGTAATAAAGCATAATAGATATATATATATATACAAAGATACTGTACATGATCCAACTATTTCATCAAGTCTATACACTGAAACAAAAGGGGCTTGTAGGCTCCCTAAACAAAATACAGGGAAATAGGAGTAAAATAAACCTAACCACTAAAAGCCTTTACCTAGGAACTTATCATCTGACCACGATGGTGCTAGAGGGTCAAAAGTAGATGCTATCTGGGATAAGTCCAACGGAGTAGTACTCGTGGATGGTATGTCACTAATGTCACAGACCCTCTGGTGTCGACGACTGACGTAGGCCTCGTAAGCCTCTGCTAAGAGACTCTGTGCCTCTGTGGATATCTCTATATACTCCTCGGCCACTCCATACATATAACTCCTGTAAATGTGCCAGAGAAAACCTTGGGAATGATCCTACTGTCGCCTCACCAAGTATCTCTCCATCGATGTCATGACCAGAACTCCCTGTTGTATAGGAATACTCTCTACTCTACTCGCCACATGAACTATAAGAGGGACTGCTTACTGAAGTTGTTGGGGCAGGGCTGGGAGTGCTGTAGGATCCACTAAACCTGTCGACATATCCTCGAGAGAGTACTCCTTAGGATCCTCCTCGTCATCCTCCTCCATGGGTAGTGGAACATACTCTGGTGTTGGCTCCCTCTAAGCCGCGCCGGCTGGGATTGGTACTACTAGAATCTCTACCTGCTGGACAGGCGGTGGAGCTAAGAATGGAGCCGGTAATAGATGGAAACTGAGAGGATCTCCCAATAAAGCTGTCTCCCGCTCAGACATCTCCTTAAGCTCTTCCACACTCATGGGATGAGGTGGGTCGCCATACCGTCTAACTGAGCTCTCAATGACCTCTGCGTCTCGATCGTAGGGTCTCTCCATATCATGCTGAAGGGGTGGTGGAATGTCTACTACGGCGTCTTCAGGAATCACCGCCAAGTGACTGGGGCTTGCCTGATTTTCTATGCGTGCTAGTCCTCTCATGTAATATATGTGCCTGGCTGGTGGTCTGGAATAATCAACTGCAAAGGTGAGTCACCATCTCCATAACAATCAGGGAGTGTCATCTGTGACACTCACCTACACATTTCAATTAATATCAATTAATTCACTGAACTCTATTTGGGATTCCTATATATATATATTCTAACTTATCTCGCCGCTCTCACTCCTGACGGACCCTTCCGATTTCTCATCAATTCACTACACAATAATCATGATTGAAATGAAATACATGAATTTCATCTCTTCACTAATATGGTACACTAGTATGATACATGAAACTCCGTCAATAACAACATATCATTAATCAAATCCTGTCTTATTCTCCCATCCACTAAAGCGACCAGAGCTCTCCTCGTTCTGGTTTCACAAAGGGTAAAGACACACAGTCCTATCATTATAATGGCCAATCACAATCTCTACAGAATAGGAACTTCACGGTCATAGAAAATCCCGCCTCTTATCGAAATATATTAGGGTTTTTCACGGGCTGTCCGGTGATGGGTGTGAATCCAAGTCATTGAAATTCCCACTTCCGATATACTCCCTAGACTGCCCTCAGGTATCGAGGCGCGGCAGATTCTTTAGTGTACCCTTCACTGTTATGCTCTAGGGAATTTCTTAACATCTACCCTTATTCGCCAGATATGATGCATGATTTGATTATTATATTTATCATGGTGTGGTTTCTCGGTAGGGTTCCTCTCATTTCATTTCTAGCGTTGAGTTCTTTTTTTAATAACGAATATCGTTAAATCTCTCTTTTCTCTTAATAAAAGTTTATAATTTGTTTCCCGACTCCTAGAAGTGGAATGAGATTTCACGACTCAAATATCATGGGTATTTCTGTGTTACATCATTCCCACTGGCCGTGGAACTCACTAGATTAGAAGGAAAATGAGCCAAAAATTTCCACTAGCCATGGACTCTACTAGAAAAAAATCCACTGGTCATAGAACTTGCTGTCTAGAATGGAATTTGTGCAAGTTGAGGGGCCCTGTCATAATCCATTGGCCATGGGAAATTCCCATTGCCAGTGGATTTTACAGTTTTGCATTTCCCTAAATTTTAGGAGCAGTTTTGAAAAAAGGGGCACACATTCTGAAAAGAAAAAATAGACCATATTACATATTTTTTTAAAGAGAAAATTGAGAGCTTTCAAGGAGGATTTGGAAGGAGATTCAAGGACCAAACATGAAGAACACTCAGTTTTTGTATTTGGGCATTTCCACTATGTTGGGAATTGGATTCTTATCTTGTGGTTTTGTAATTGACTTTATGATGAACTAAACCCCCTTTCTTAGGATTAAGGGGGTAGTATGCATATGTATCTAAATTGGTTGTTTTTCATCTTCACCTTTTAGGAAATTTGTGTTTACTATTTGATTTCATGAATGCGTAATGCCACTACAAGACTTTGAGAGGAGAGTAGTTGATTCTAAATGATGTAGGCTATGAGAGTAGGTATATTGTTTGAAAGCATGAAATTAAACATAGGGTTTTGGGTTACAAGAAAGTATGCAAGACCTTTTAAAGGCTAATGAGTTTTCACAAAATGTGATGGACTTAGTTTACAAATCGAACACGGTTCTTTGGCAACTAGGTACATTAGTAAGGCTTCGAGAGAAGGGCGCTAATTATATTAGGAAAATCTACCTTAGAAACTAAATTTCATAATTGGGGAAGTGAATTGCATAAAATTAGATACTAGCATATAAACCTTTTAACTCCCAAGAGTTTTCCTTTGATTGATTCTTAGAAAGCATTTGATTTCCATTCCGAAAGGCAATGAGTTTTTTGTTTCTATTTTTAGTTTGATATAAAGTGAACTTTCCTTTAATTGAACCAATTTGTCTGATAATTGAATCATAGTAAACCAGTACTTGGGCATAATCCCTATGGAGAACGATAATCTTTTACATTACTTTGATAAACGCTGTGCTCACAGAACAACCTATCAAGTTTTTGGCACTGTTGCTTAGGATTGTTTCCCCCAATATTGGTAAAGCAGAGATTTGATCAGATTAGACATTTTTTTTGCATTTATTTTACTTGTTATTCTTGATTTTTTCTGCAGAATTACACTTGGGTTCTTTGTGAATTTATGAATTTTTATAGTTCCCTTTATCTGAAGAAGTGCTAGCTTTGAAACAATTTTTGACCCTGAAATCAAACGATCTCTCCATAAAATTAGAGCTTTTCAAAGACAAAAAGAACAAAGCAAACAACAAGCTTCAAGCTCAACAACCCAAGCACAAATAGAGCACTCTGAGATTTTACAGCACCTAATACGATGGGAAGGAGGCCTAGTGACAGGGCCCGCAAGCGCACGGGTTATGTCGAGTAATATAAAAGATTATTGTATCCACAGGGACTGTTATCAAAGTACCAGTATATTGAAATTTAATTATCCACACAATTGATTTTCAATGTTTTTTGTAAAATAAGACACAATAAAATAAATACAGAAACAAATTTACTTAAAATCAATCATGGGAGTATCTTGGGATTCCGGGGGATCAAGACTCTATTTTATGTTAATGAATTGACTTTTCATAAATAAGAATCAAATTAAGTTTTCCAAGGCAGATTTTCCTTAAGAGAACCGCGTTCAATCCCTAAGATAGGCCTTTTACTATTATATGAAAATCCCTTTTTTATTCCTCAAAATATTTTTGATTACTTTCAAGGTTTTACCGAGGTCATGAAAAGTATTTCAAAACCTTAGGCTTAGTTCAAAAGCTTTCTAGTAACAATAAATCTCTCGATTCTATTAATTACTTAAACTTACTAATATACCCATAAGTGTACAGTTTTATCACTTAGGTTCTTGTTAGGAATCACCAGGAGCAATGAGCGTAATTTGAACTAAATAGAAAATAGAAATTTATTCAATGCCAAGTCAAAATAACATTAACATAAAATATTGTCACACCCCCTTGATCCCAAGATAAATAATTTAGTTACTCATACAGAAAATAATATCCATATAGAGAGTGAAATTTAGCATAGAATACATTGCAAAATTGAGAGGAAAAGTCACCAGTTTCTTCTGTCACAAACTGCTGATATCTTTCCTCTATTTCCTGTTGTATTGTCTGCTATCTCTCTATATTTTTACTACTCATTGTATTTTTCACTCTCTTAATTCCTAGTGCCAATTAGCTTCCTCTCTATGTCCTTGCCCAATCCGTGTCTCTCGTTTCTGACTCTCTGCTCTCTCTGTATTAGTCTGTACGTTTTGCCTCTCTGCTACCCAATAGCTTCCAATTTATATCAAATTCTATGGCCTTTTGTTGTCCCATTTTAATTCCAGTCAGCTTACTTTTTTAGCTCCATTTGACATTGATATGTTGTCCTACTTATATAAATTCTTTGCTGTTTTCTTTGTCCAAAATAATGCCCATCAACCTTATTTTGTTCACGTGAATTGCTACTAAAAATTTGATGTTTAGTTGCTTGCCAATTGCTATCCAGATACAGTAACCTTTCACGTGAAATGTTATCCCTTTTTGCTGTTGTTTGCTGTCAGATAAATGTTGCATGTTTATTGTTTTGCTGTTCAAATACAGCAGCCCATTTCAACATGAATATGTTGTCCTTTTTCCTTGGTGTTGTCATGAATTGCTTAGTGGATCCCTTGTCATTTAATCATGCAAAATGAAGTAGCCAAATAATTCCTACATTGTCATGAATTATGAGAGACAATGGAGAATGTAGTTGAATAAAATATTGTGCACATGGGACCTTACTAGCCTTTAACATGAAAAACAAATGGAAAAAAGGAACATTTCAAGCTTGGCCGTGGATTATGAGATGGATGGAAGCATGGATTGACATTAAAATAATGGAAATGGAAGCTTGCTTTTGACAATGTGGGACAAGGGATATTGGAGAATGAATTGAATAAAATAAGAGTGAATGGATGTTTGTTGTGGCCGTGAGAATAAAGAGGAAATGGAAGGCACTTTGCATTAAAAATTCAAGCACATGGGACCCCTTTTCTAGAGAGGAATTGAGGAGAGTGAAAGAGAGACCATTTCAAGCTGCACAAAGTCACCCATCAGCCCATGATTCACGTTGATTTATTGACAAACAGCAAGCATATTAACGTGAAATTTGCTAAAGGGGAGATGATCAAATTAAGTTTTACATTTTTAGAGAAACAAACAAATTTATTTCAATGGAACATTAAAAATTAAATTTTGAGAAAAATGGAATTATGACTTAAATTCTTGACATTTTGAAATAATTAGTTTAGCACTTATCCAATCATAATTTTCCAATTCTAAAAAAATAATTTTTAAACGTTCTATTAAATTAAACTCATACAAAACACAACACTAAAATAGAAACAGTAGGAATTATGAAATTTGGAAAAGAATGATACGGTAAACATTTAATTTCAAGTAAATTAAACAATGAAAAATAGTGTTCTGAAACACTTATCAAAATACCCCAAACTAAGTCATTGCTTGTCCTCAAGCAATCACTATATTCACACGATAAGAAACAGATAACATTTAGCTCAGTAAACTAGAGAACCCAAAATAGGCAAATAGATTTATTCAAATGCCAAAATTAAATTTCTTATGTGAGTCAATTTTCAATGTCAAGACTTGAAATACTCTTCTTATAATTTCACTCTAAGTGTTTCATGGTTTGTGTATCACTATAATCATCATAGTCAAAAATATTACCATAAGCTTGTTGATCATCCAGAAACTCCATAGTTTAGATAGAAAGCATGTCAAAGTCAAAAGGTCTTTCAAAGTGTTGTAACGAGGCTATGGGTTGTATTGTCAAGGTAGGAATTTCAAGAAAAATGGAATACAAAAGGGTTTAAACAGTCACAAATGATTCAAATTATCATCATAAATTCAAAAACTAGCAGAGCAAATTTTTAAACTTTTAGGGACTTTTTGCATTTCATTCAATATCATCCTTTTGATTTTCTTTTTCTTTTTCTTGCTACTTTTTCTTTTCATCCCATAACATATTTTTCTTAAATCCTTTTTATTTCTTTGCTCCACTAGATTTCCAATTTTTTCACCTATTTAAGATAACATTAGTCAATGAAAGACTTTAAAGAAAATTTTCACTTTCAAGCTCAAAAGGGGCAACTAGGAGTCAAATTATGCAAAAATTTTGAGGCTTAAGAATAAAACCTAATTGTTCCTTTATCATCCTAAGACATACAATAAAAAACCATTTTGAATCGGTTGAAAAACAAGTTTTAAAATATTGATGGCTATGAGATTTACTCAATCATGAGGGTTTGAAATTTTTGATAAATTACCCTTTTTAGCTCAAATCTCACCATGAAAAGTCTTTTCAAAGAAAATTTAAATCACATAAGGTTTATTTAATCATTTATTTGGCATTTAAACAATCAAATTTTTTAAAAATTTTTACTCAAAATTTTGGGGTCCTCAGAAACTTTAGCTTTATGTTCAAAGTTAATTATCATGCAATCATGGTAAATTACAAGATTACAAACAAAACAGGGAAAATCATACACATGCATGAAAAACATAACAATCACACAATACATACAAAACAGTTAAGTTTTCTTATTTACGACCCCAAACCAGAATTTGACATTGTCCTCAATGTTAAAATGGATGATAAAAGGATAAGAAAACTTACCTGTAGTCACCCCAAACCAGGATTTGACATAGTTTTTTTTTTAAAATTCAAAATGAAACAACAAATATATAGGGTTAGCTCCCTATCAGTGCTAAGTTTTAAGTCTTTAGCCAGACTTCTCACCATTTGGATTTACTCATCAGGAGCATCAAACAAGTCCCAGTCACTTGCTTGTTGTATTGGTTGACCTGTCAAGTAGTGCTTTACTCTCTGTCCATTTACCTTAAATGTACCAGATTTCTCGCTCCATAACTCGACAGCTCCAAAGGGAAAGACCTTTGTTACCTTGAATGGTCCAGACCATCGTGATCTCAGTTTGCCAGGAAAAAGCTTCAATTTGGAATTAAACAGTAAAACCATATCACCTGGCTTGAATGTTCTCTATAAGATGTTGCGATCATACCATTGTTTGGTTTTTTCTTATAAATTCTGGCATTTTTGTAACCATCTAAACGGAGCTCTTCAAGCTTGTTCAATTCTAACAATCTGCGCTTACCTGTAGCCTTATGATCAAGGTTAAGAGTTTTAACAACCCAAAAAGATTTATATTCCAACTCAACAGGCAAATGGCAAGGCTTCCCATATACTAGCTTAAAAGGTGTGGTTCCAATAGGAGTTTTGTATGCGGTTTGATATGCCCATAAAGAATCATCTAACTTAATAGACCAATCCTTACGTGATATGGTAACCACTTTTTAAAGAATATTTTTAATTTCCCAAATGGATACCTCAACTTGTCCACTAGTTTGTAGGTGATAAGGTGTAGCAACCTTATGCCTAACTCCATATTTTTTTAGGAGGGTTTGAAAAGTTTTCTCAATAAAATAAGACCCCCCATCACTTATAACACATTTTGGGACCCCAAATCTCGGAAATATTATTTTCTTGAAAAGTTTAATAATAGTTTTAGCATCAGAATGGGGTGAAGCAATGGCTTCCACCCATTTTGAGACATAGTCAACTGCCACTAATATGAATTAATTTCCAAAGGAAAAGGGAAAAGGTCCCATAAAATCAACACCCCACACATCAAATAATTCAACCTCTAAAATGCTATTCAATGGCATTTCATGTCTCTTACTATTGTTACCTATTCTTTGGTAAGCATCACAAGTCAAAACATACTTATGTACATCCTTAAGAAGGTGTGGCCAATAGAACCCAGCTTACAAAACTTTAGAGGCAGTCTTGGAAGTGCTCATATGGGCTCCACAGGAAAGAGAATGGCAATGATCCAGGATAACATGGACCTCATCTTGTGGAACACACCTCCAAATCAAACCATCTGCACATTGCTTGAATAGGAGGGGTTCATCCCAATAATAATGCTTGACATCTGTATAAAACTTTTTTTTTGCTGAAAGCTAAGGTCAGGGGGTAAAATAGCACATGCAAGAAAATTTATAAAATCAGCATAACAAGGAACACGTTGGATACTAAGACTCAAGAGTTGTTCATCCGAAAAAGATTTATTGATGGGAATATTTTCTATTTCTGCTTTTTCAGATGTCAACCTAGATAGGTGGTCAGCAACCAGGTTCTCAGTACCCTTCTTCTCCTTAATTTTCAAGTCAGATTCTTACAATATTAGAATCCACCTATTTGCCTAGGCTTTGCTTCCTTTTTATTCAATAGATACTTAATGGCAGAATGGTCAATGTAAAAGTAACATGTGAACCTACCAAGTAAGATTTAAATTTATCAAAAGCAAAGACAATGGCTAACAGTTCTTTTTTAGTTGTGGCGTAATTTACCTGGGCATCATCCAACGTTCTACTGGCATAGTGAATTACATGGAGCTTCTTATCCTTCCGTTGCCCAAGCATAGCCCCCACAGTGTAATCACTCGTATCGCACATCAATTCAAATGGAAGTTCCTAATCTGGGGGTCACACTATGGGAGCAGAGATCAAAGCTTGCTTAATCTTGCAAAAGGCCTCCATACAAGATGAATCAAAATTAAAAGGCACATCCTTACCTAAGAGAGTCGTAAAAGGCTTTGTGATTTTGGAGAAATCGTTAATGAAATGACGGTAGAACCCTGCATTTCCAAGAAAACTCCGGATACCTTTCACATTTATAGGTGGGGGTAATTTTTCAATCATTTCCACCTTAGCCTTATCAACTTCTATACCTCTTTTAGACACCAAGTGTCCAAGAACTATGCCTTCTTTTATCATAAAATGGCACTTTTCCCAATTCAAGACCAAGTTGGTCTCTTCACAACGCTACAAGACTTGGCACAAATTTGTTAAACAGCTATCAAAATCCAAACCACGCACTGAAAAATCATCCACAAAGACTTCCATCATACTTTCAATAAGATCAGAAAAAATTGCTTGCATACACCTTTGAAAAGTCACAGGTGCATTACATAGACCAAAAGGCATACGCCTATAAGCATAAGTCCCATAAGGGAAAGTGAAGATAGTCTTTTCTTGATTAGATGAATGAATGGGAATTTGATGAAAACCTAAATACCCATCCAAATAACAGAAATAAAAGTGTTTCGCAAGTCTTTCCAGCATCTGATCAATAAAAGGGAGAGGAAAATGATCTTTTTTCGTGGCGCTATTTAACTTTCTATAATCAATGCACATGCGCCAACTAGAGACAATTCTAGTAGGAATCAATTTATGTTTATCATTTTTAATCACAGTTATTCCCCCCTTTTTAGGTACCACATGAACAGGACTCATTCATTTATTACTATCAACAGGATATATGACTCCAGCATCAAGCAATTTCAAAATTTCCTTTTTAACCAATTGTATTTTTGGATTTAATCTCCTAAGTGGTTCTACTATGGGCCTACTTTCATCTTCTACAGTGATCCTGTACATACAAAGAGAAGGGTTAATCCCTTTGATATCATCCATTGTATAACCTATTACCTTTCTATACAACCTAAGTTGTTTTAAAAGGTTTTTAGTTTCACATGGATTCAATTCAGCATTAACAATCACAGGATATATGGAATTAGGACCAAAAAACTCATACCTTAATGAAACTGGTAAAGGCTTTAATTCCACATTGGGGCTTACCACTTTGTCACACATGACCTCAATATCATGTTTTAGTAGGGCCTCAGAGCAATTAGATGTTCCTGCAGGCTGAATCATGAAAACAGTTTTAACTGGGTCATTAGGAAGGGTTGCTTCCTTTACCACTTGTTCAACAAAATCCACACTACAATAAACATCATTATTAAAAGGTTTTTATAAAGCATTTTTCAAGTTAAAATCAACCTCTTGGTCTCCAGGTCTCCAACAGTTAGAGATAATTTACCATTCTTGACATCAATCACAGTACCTGCAGTTACTAAAAATGGTCGACCTAAAAAAATAGGAATCAAAGAATCTTCATCTATTTCTAGCACAACAAAGTCAGTAGGTATAAAAAAATTTCCTACCTTAATAGGAACATCCTCTAAAATTCCTACAGGATATTTGATAGATCTATCAACTAACTCTAAAGATATCCTAGTAGGTTTTAGCTCACCCAATCCTAGCTTTTCAGTAATAGATGATGGCATTAAACTCACACTCGCTCCTAAATCACACAATGCTTTATCTATATTCATGTCACCAATCATACAAGGAATAAAGAAACTACCTGGATCTTGGAGCTTGGGTGGAAGCTTCCTTTGAATTAGAGCACTACACTCTTCAGTAAGTGCAACTGTACTATCTTCCTCCAGTCTTCTTTTGTTGGATAAAATGTCCTTCAGGAACTTCGTATATGTGGGCATTTGCTGCAAAGCATCCGTGAAGGGAATATTGATATACAATTTCTTTAAAACATCAAGAAACTTACCAAATTATTTGTCTAATTTTGCTTTAGCTAAGCGCTTAGGAAATGGAATAGGAAGTTGATATGGCTTAACCTCCTTCTTCTTTTCTTGTGGTTTCTCTTCTTCAATCACTGGACGAGATGATGATTCATCCACTTTCTTTTCCTCCTTTGCAGTCTTACCAACTGGACCATCATATTGAGTACCACTCTTAAGAGTGACAGCCATGGTATGGTTGGATGGTCCAGCTTTAGGTTTTCTAGGAAATGTTCCTGGTGCTCTTGTAGAATAAGACGCTTGTTAAGCAATTTGATTCTTCAATATTTTGTTGTGGGTGGCAAAAGAATCCACCTTTGAAGCTAAGTTCTTTATTGCCTCAGAGAATTCATCATTCTGCTTTAATTGAGTAGCTACAAATGTCTCCATCAAGGACTTTAGCTTTGATTTTTATGGAATGTAGGGTCCTTATTGAGGTTTGTAGTGACTTTGTTTACCTTGGAATGGAGGTAGCCTATTTTGGAAACCAGGTGGACCTTGTGGAGGTCTGTAGTTACTCTGATAATTTCTACCATAGTTTCCAATAGCATCTACTTGATGTATTTCTGGTTCTTGATTAAGGGTCATTGCTAAATGGCAGTTTGTAGCTCCATGTCCTGAAACACCACAAACTTCACAAACAACATTAGTGGCACTTGTTGACCCTATTTTATCAAGTTTTAATGTTAATGCTTCAACTTCAGCAGAAAGTAGGGAAAGAGCATTAACAGAATACTTACCTGGTGTTTTAGCCGGTAATCCTCTCTTAGAATTCCACTGGTGGGTGTTTTGGGCTATCTCCTTAATCAGGTTTTTGGCTTCATCCACATTCTTGCTCATAAAGGCTCCTCTAGCTGCAGCATCTAAAGAGATGTTTTGTGTGGAAGTTAGTCTATTATAGAAAATATGGACTGTCAACCACCTCTCTATTCCATGGTGAGGACATTCTCTTAGCATCTCCTTGTATCTCTCCCAGGCTTTATACAAGGATTCATCATCTTTTTGTGCAAAATTAATTATTTATTTTCTTAACAAATCAGTTTTATTTCTTGGGTACCACTTACTGATAAAAGCACTGGATATTTGTTCCCAAGTCATGATGGATCCTTCAGGAAGAGAGTATAACCACGCCCTCACTTTATCTCTTAAGGAGAAAGGGAAGAGTCTCAAGCAAATTGCATCATTGGTGGCTCCGTTCATCTTCAGCGTATCATAGTATTCAAGAAAGATTTAGAGGTGAAGATTGGGATCTTCAGAGGGTAATCCTCTGAATTGGTTCTGCTGAACCATAGAGAGTAGTGAAGGCTTCAATTCAAAATTGTTAGCCTCTACTATAAGTCTAAGGATGCTAGACCCTCTTCCATTTGTACTGGGAGCAGCAAAATCTCTCAAGGCTCTATTTTGGTCTGCCATTTGTTTTAACTTTTGTTGTTTTTGTTGTTTTCTTAAAGCTCTACGGGTACGTTCTATCTCTGGGTCAAATCCTAAGTTTAGATCGACACTACGACTTCGTCGCATAAAAAGAAAAATAAATGACAAATAAAACAAATAATCAGAAAATAAAAACAACAACAATAAACACAAATACAAAGAATAAAATAATATCAAGAAAATAAAAAAAAATATCACACTAAATATAAAACAGTAAAATAAAATAGAATAACCAAATTTAAGAACTAAATAAAACAAAATGAATTAAAAATAACAGAACAATTAATAAAAAAAATAGTAACAGTAAAAAGGAACAAAATACAAAATAATAGAATAAAATAATTACTCAAACAAATAAATATACAAAAATAAATAAACTAAACAAACAAAATAAAATAAAAATAAAAATATTGACAAGTATGATCTAATCGAATTTCAATATTACCGATATTTGAGGGACACAGTCCCCGGCAACGGTGCCAAAAACTTGACAAGGCTCGCAAGCGCAGGGTTATGTCGAGTAATATAAAAGATTATCGTATCCACAGGGACTATTTTCAAAGTACCAGCATATTGAAATTTAATTATCCACATAATTGATTTTCAATGTTTTTGTAAAATAAGACACAAAATAAAATAAATGCAGAAACAAATTTACTTCACTTAAAATCAGAATTGGGAGTATCTTGGGATTCCGGGGGATCAAGACTCTATTTTATGTAAATGAATTGACTTTTCATAAATAAGAATCAAATTAAGTTTTTTAAGGCAGATTTTCCTTAAGCTAATTAATATGTTCCTCTCGGAATCCTATTAATGTACCTAATTGGAGAACCGCGTTCAATCCCTAAGATAGGCTCTTTACTGTTTTATGAAAATCCCATTTTTATTCATCAAAATATTTTTGATTACTTTCACGGTTTTACCAGGGTCACAAAAAGCATTTCAAAAGCTTAGGCTTAGTTCAAAAGCTTTATAGTAACAATAATTCTCTCAATTCTATTAATTACTTAAACTTACTAATATACCCGCAAGTATACAGTTTTATCACTTAGGTTCTTGATAGGAATCACTAAGAGCATTGAGCGTAATTTAAACTAAATGAAAAACAGAAATTTATTTAATTCCAAGTCAAAATAACATTAACATAAAATATTGTCACACCCCCTTCATCCCAAGATAAAGAATTTAGTTACTCATAAAAAAAATAATATCCATACAGAAAGTGAAATTTAGCATAGAATACATTACAAAATTGAGAGGAAAAGTCACCGGTTTCTGTCATAAACTGCTGATATCTTTCCTCTATTTCCTGTTGTATTTTCTGCTATTTCTATGTATTTTTACTACTCACTGTATTTTTCACTCTCTTAACTCCTCGTGCCAATCAGCTTCCTCTCTATGTCCTTGCCCAATCCGTGGCTCTCGTTTCTAACTCTCTACTCTCTGTGTATTAGTCTGTACATTCCCCCTCTCTGCTGCCTAAGCGCTTCCAATTTATATCAAATTCCATGGCCTTTTGCTGTCCCATTTTAATTCCAGTTAGCTTATTTTTCCAGCTCCATTTCACGTTGATATGTTGTCCCACTTATATAAATTATTTGTTGTTTTCTTTATCCAAAAAGATGCCCATCAGCCATGTTTTGTTCACATGAATTGCTACTAAAAATTTGATGTTTAGTTGCTTGCCAATTACAGTCCAGATACAGCAACCTTTCATTTGAAATGCTATCCCTTTTTGCTGTTGTTTTCTCTCGGATAAATGTTGCATATTTGTTGTTTTGCTGTTCAAACATAGCAGCCCATTTCAACGTGAATATGTTGTTCTTTTTCCTTGGTGCTGCCGTGAATTCCAACGTACATATGCTAGCCTACTGACTTGGTAAATTAAATTCTGTTTCTCGACGTATGTACGCCAGGGGACCAGCGTATGTATGCTAGGCCACTGGTCTGATGGTTTTGGTTCTGTTTCTGGGCGTATGTACACCCTCCTACCCAGCGTATGTACACTGGGCGACTATTTTTGGCACTTTGTTCTTCTTTCTTTACTCGTTGGTACGCTCCTTTCCAGTGTATGTAAGTTGGAATTCTTGATCTAGTCTGTTTGAATGGGCGTATGATATGCTGAGTTGGGCGTACATACGCTGAACTCCTGGACTTGGATCCTGTCAAACACAAACAAACAGATGCCTAGCGTATGTACGCTGGCTTTATAGAGTATGTACGCTAAGTTACTGGATTTCTCAATAAGCTTCCTTCCTTGTGTGTTTATCTTTTTATCTATTTTCTTGCATAATTCAATACATATTTTAATTGAATTAGTAAAACCCAAAGAATGACAAAACATTACTTAAACAATGCCAAACTCAACAATACTTAATAGATTAAGTTAAATTAAAGATAAAATTATTAAGTCTTTTCAAGACTTATCAATCGACACCATGGGCCATGTAGAATCTAGTGATGAAGGCAGGGAACCCTATACTTCCCTTCATATTTTGTGCTGATGTTGTGGTCTTGATGTCTATGCGGGAAAATTTATGAATTTCATCCTAGATAACACGAGCCATGTCCACTTTCATGTCAGGAGTCAATATACATTGCAACAAATGGCATCTTGGGTAAGTCAAGTCAGACACATGCCCTGTAGGTGTCACATTAGCCAATAAAAAAGTTATCCATACTTGGGTAAGGAGCTTCATATCCTTTATCAAGATGTGATTTGTTAGAACCTTGGCCCTTCTAAAATCTATGACCAAAGAGACACAATTTACGTTCCATCTCAGCCGTTCTGAAGAGCTCATTGTGTTCTTTCATAAAGAAATAACTATCAATAGTGCGTCTCTCAGAAAGGGTAAAGGGTCTACCTAAATGTTGATCAATGGTTTCCCTGTTGTAAGAGATCCATACTCCTCTCACAAAGGTCCTATAATCCCCAAAGCTATCTTTTGGACAAGCATTGGCATAAAATTCCCTTACAAGTTCAAGATCGAACTAAGGGTTCAAATTGGCCAACCTTAACCATTTCTTATCATGAAGAACTCTTATAAAATCATCGCATTCACCTTGCCTTAAATCCACTCTTCGCTTAGCAATGAAATTCCAATGTTGAATTTTCTTAAATCTCTTCACTCTATCTTTATCTCTAAATCTTTGGTTCTGAGGTGGCGAAGGTTTGAAAGTGCGTTATTGTTTGGCAGGCTCCTTGCTTGGTAGATTGGAGGAACTTGGATTGGTGGAAATGGGAGGTGGTCTGGTAGTCTTAGTACGTGCCATCCTGAAATACAGCAAAAATTCCTAATACAATGTATATAATCAAAATTTAAGCACAGGTACGATTAACCAACAATTTGTAATTCCATTATCTAGCACCCTTAACATTTTGTAGAAAACAACCTCTAATTGTAAAACAAGCTCTATCATTCAAGCTTTAATCATGAGAAAAATGTATAAACTTAAGCCCCTATTCAATTTACAAAGGGTTCATGCTTTCAATTTAAGAAAAACAACTTCATATACAACATGGACTCCTATTTAGAATGTTAAGAAAACATCAAAATACTTAGTAACCATCTATTCACACTACATTGCACTTAATGACAACACCATAAGGGTTTGGCAATTTTCAAACAGAAATAGAAGTACACCATTTGTGCCCGTCATTGCAAAATACATCTATGAAAAACAATAACACTCCATAAACATAACAACACCTTCGTGACAGAATTTCAAACTCCACACATGCAACACTGAATAAATTAAATCCAATGAAAATCTCATACATGTCAACTTGTAAGTGTCTAAAGAAAACAAAGCAAGAAAGAGAGAAGAAGACGAAGAATAAAAAAAACAATGCACGAGTAGGGAAGAGAGAAGGAGAAGAGGGAAAGAGGGCAACTTACTTGTGTAATGTGGAAAGAGAAAAAGTTCCAAGGAGGAAGATAATGGGGTTAGGGCAGCAACGCACTTAGAGGAGAGAAACACAGGGGAGAGGTTCTTTTGAAAAAATGAAAATGTAACCGTTCATTTGGTTTTAAAAAGCTTTTAAAAAATGAATCTTGCAACAAATCGCTTGAGTAAGTTTACACGCAGAACCTCAGGGGTCATATTTTCGCTTAAGCGAGTTAGAACAACTTGGGCGAAATTTAAACAGAATCAACTTTTTAATTATCTCGCTTAAGCACAATGAGTCTAGCTTAAGTGAATATTTCATAGAATCGGTTCAAAAGGAATTCGCTCAGGCGAGCTAAAAGTCACTTAAGCGAAATAACATTAAAAACACCCCTGATACTTCTTCACTTTTTCACTTGAGTGAATAGAAGTCGCCAAAGTGAAAATTTGGCAGAAACATTTTCAAGTTTATTCGCTTAAGCGATTCAAATTTCGCTTAGGAAAAATTTTAACAGAATTATTGTGCCCTGGTTTTTGCTCAAGCGAAACATAGTTCGCTTTGGCGAAAGAAATCAGACTTAGCCCCTGTTACTTCCTTACTTCCCTTGCTTGAGTCAAGATATTTCGCTTAAGCTAAATTTCAACAGAATCAATTTCACTTGTAACTCGCTTAAGCGATGACATTTCGCTAAGGTGATTTTTGTCCAGAACTCTAATATGAATTCGCTTGGGTGAAATAAACTTGGCTTGAGCATTACTGAACTTTAAATATTTCGCTTAAGTGAATGGCCATGTCGCTTAAGTGATTTTAGTAGAATAGCATTTAATAAAGTTTTCTACGAAATTCACTTGAGCGAACATGGTTTCGCTTGGGCAAAACAATCACTTTTTGCACTTTCTTGAATTTTAATAATGAACCTGATTGAGTTTCTTCAAAATGGTTAAGACTTGACCATTTCACAAATATGTAGCAACTTTGAATCGTTAATTGAAGTACAATCAAAAGTGAATTGAAAAATTCAATCATATCACATCAAGTATCATGATTTCAACTAACAATTCATTGCATTCAACATCAACTTTCAAACACATTCATCTTTATATGATCAAAGCTTGCATTTTAACAAATTAGCACCAAAATGAACATGAGCTCATTCCTAGCTTCACAACCAAGCACATTTTAGTAGTTTTGTTACTAGCTTTCAACTATACATCAATTTAGTACCAATTTGCATGTGTTTTTCATCATTCCCATCACAAGTATCATCAATTATACAGCAAATTCAGCAATCATACAATTCAATATTTAAAATCATCTTCTTAAAAATTTTCCTATTCCTTCTCATCATTTCTCAACCAATCATCATTACATTGAACAAATCTCAAACATGACTAAATCTACAATTCACATACAAAATACACAAATCACATAAAAACAATACAACACTGGGTTGCCTCCCAGGAAGCATTTGTTTTACGTCATTAGCTCAACACCTTTAAAATTTTTAGGGATCATGCAAGTGGATGAGAATGGTAAGCCTTTCCACTTTACCACCAAGATAGGGCTTTAGTCTTTGCCCATTGACAGTCCAAGTTCTTTTTGGTATAAAGAAAGACCGGTAGGTGCTTTATATGTTGTCCAGTAGGCCCATAAAGCTTCATCAAGCTTCTGTGCCCAAACCTTCCTACTGATTGAGACTATCTTCTCCAAAATACACTTTATTTCCCGGTTTGAAACCTCTACTTGCCCATTTGCTTATGGATGATAAAGAGATGTCACTTTGTGTTTGACCCCATAATGCTCTAACCATTTCTGCAACTGAGCCTCACAAAAGTAAGAATCTCCATCACTTATCAATACTCTGGGTGTGCCAAACCTACAAAAGATGTTCTTTTTCAAGAACTTAATCATTATTTTGGCATCAACTTTAGGACTGGTAATAGCTTCTACCCACTTTGACACATAATCCATAACAACCAAAATATATTCATTAGCAAATAAAGCGGGCAATGGTCCAACAAAATTAATCCCCCAACAATCGAACACCTCAACCTCTAGAATAGTATTTAAAGGCATTTTATTTTTCTTTGAAATTCTATATGTTCTCTAACAACTATCACATTATTGAGCATGAATGTAAGCATCTTTGAATAATGAAGGCCAATAAAAACCAGATTGTAAAACTTTAGTTGTAGTTCTTTCTCCGTTAAAATAGCCTCCATTTGCTGAATTGTGAAAATGCCATAGGATGCTCCTTGCCTCTTCTTGGGATACACACCTTCTCAAGATATTATCTGATCCAATCTTGAACAAGTATGGATCATCCCAGATATACTGTTGAGCTTCCTTCAAGAATTTCTTCTTTTATTGCCAGGTAAGATCATCAGGCATGATTCCCGCTGCTTTAAAATTTGGAATATCCATAAACCATGGTCTCTCTTGAACCAACAATAATTTTTCATCAGGAAAAGCATCATCTACTTCAGGTTGAGCATTCGTAACTACCTTGTTAGAAAGTCTGGAAAGATGGTCTGCAATAAAATTCTCACCTCCTTTATTGTCTTTGATAATCAAATCAAATTTCTACAATAATAAAATCCATCAAAGCAATCTAGGCTTTGAGTTAGGTTTATTCAATAAATATTTTAGAGTTACATGGTCAGTATAAACAATAATAGAGAATCCAATCAAATAGGGTCTAAATTTTCACAAGCCATACACCACTGCTAAAAGTTCTTTCTCTGTTATAGCATAATTTATTTGTGCTTCATTAAGAACTTTGCGAGCCATACACCACTGCTAATGTATGACATGAAAAATCTTTGACTTCCTTTGGCCAAGAGCTGCTCCTATAGCATAGTCACTCACATCACACATAAGTTTAAATTCAAGTTTCCAATCAGGAGCAACTATTATAGGAGCAAAAATCAATTTTTGTTTTAACAATCTAAAAGCAATTAGACACGAATCATCAAAAAGAAAGGGAGTATCCTTATTCAAGAGTTTACTTAATGGCTTTGCAATCTTTAAGAAATCTTTGATGAATCATTGATAAAAGCCTACATGACCCAAGAAACCTCTGATTTCTTTAACATTAACAGGCGGTGGGAGTTTTTCAATCACTTCAACTTTTGTTGGGTCCACTTTAATGCCTTTGTAAGAAGTTTTGTAACCTAGCACTATGCCTTTTGTGACCATAAAATGGCACTTCTCATAATTAAGAACCAGATTTTTTTTCACACACCGCTTTAATACGGTATCCAGATTAGCCAAGCAATGATCAAACAATGATCCAAACATAAAAATCATCCATGAATACTTCAATACATTTCTTAATCAAATCTACAAAAATGGAAACATGCATTTTTAAAACATAGCTGGAGCATTATATAGTCTGAAAGGCATTTTTCTATAAGCAAAAACACTAAAAGGACATGTAAAGGTGGTCTTCTCTTGATCCTCTAGAGTGACTGCTATCTGGTTATGCCCTGAATACCCGTCCAAAAAACAATAGTATGCTTGACCTGCCAACCTTTAGAGCATTTGATCCATGAATGACAAAGTAAAGTGATCTTTTTTGGTGGATTGGTTAAGTTTTCTATAGTCAATACACATCCTTTATCTGGTGACTGTTCTTATTAGAATCAATTCATTCTTTTTATTCTGAATTAGCACTATCTGAAATAGGGTAAATCATGCCCGCCTCTAGTAGCTTTATCACTTCTTTTTTCACTACCTATTTCATAGTTGGATTCAATCTTCTCTGAGGATGTGCAATTGGTTTGTACTCCTGCTCCATGAATATCTGATGCATGCAATATGAAGGGCTAATTCCTTTTATGTCCTGTAAAGTCCATCCAATTGCTCTCATATTTCTCTTCAACACTTCAATCAATTTTGCTTCCTCTGACTTAGTCAATCTACTGCTAATCACCATTGTTTCTGACTATCATCATCCAAGAAGATGTATTTCAAATGGGAAGGTAAAGCCTTTAATTCAATCTTCTGGGCTTCACTTTCTGTCTTCACGGGTAAGTCTTCTATAGATACTTGGCTTGGTGAAATGAATTTGTCTGAATCAAAATCTTTCAAAATCTCCTCTACAGCTTCGGCTTCATCATCACTAAGCTTGTCGACAGTATACACTAAAGCCTTCTCAAGAATGCTAGGAAGATTTAGCTTGCATAATTTATTTTCAACAGCTTCATCTTCTACATCTATCCAAAAATAATGCTTCTTATCTGAGGGATGCTTCATTGCTTCAAAAACATCAAAGTTTACCTCATCATCATGCACTCTAACTTTTAACTTCCTGTTATCAACATTAATAATGATTTTGGCAGTCTTCATAAATGGTCTCCCTGAGATCACTAGTACTTCAGAATCTTCGTCTATGTCCATCACCATAAAATCCACTGGAAACACAAATTTATCGACCCGAACCAAAACATCCTCAGCTACCCCATAAGGAAGTTTCATTTATTTGTCTGCTAACCGCAAGGTTATCGTCGTGGGCCTAACCTCCAAGTCTCCAATTCTCTTCAGCATAGATAAAGGCATCAAATTAATGCTTACTCCTAGATCTAGTAAAGCTTTTCCCACAGGTAAAGTGCCAATGGTAATTGGAGTTATGAAACTGCCTGGGTCCTTGGTCTTCAATGGCAGTGTTTTTTAAATGATAGCACTACAACTCGCCTCAAACTCTATAGTTTCTTCTGAAAATCTCCTCTTCTTTGTCAGTAGCTTCTTCATAAATTTGGCATAAGTGGGCATTTTCTCCATAGCTTCTACAAAAGGAATATTGATATATAGCCTTTTGAAAATATCCATAAATCTAGCAAACTGCCTCTCCTTATCATGCTTTGAAGGATTCTTTGGATATGGAAGATTTTTTAACTGTGGAATGTGACTTTCTCTCTTATCAATTTGTTTTTCACTCTTTTTTTATTTTTTTTTCTAACTCTTTATTCACAATCTCACTATTTACATTCTATCTTTATTTTGATCTTCCTCACTTAAACATTCTTTCTTTTTTTCTTCCTTTTCTCTTAACTTTTCTTCTTCAACTTTCTCATTCTTACCAACCTTTCTACTTATCACCCTACCGCTTCTTGTAGTAATTGACGTACAATGTTCCTTAGGATTAGGATGAGTATTGGCATATAAAGAACCTCCCTATTGATTTGACAGTTGTTGTGCCAATTGTCCAGCTTGGGTTTCCAGATTTTTGATTGATGCTTCAGATTTCTTCTGGTTGGTGAGGGAAGCTTGCATGAATTTTTCTAGAGTCTCCTCCAATTTAGAAGTCTTTTCATGCAGAGAATGGTAGTGTTGCTGATATAGGGGTTATCTGTTAGAAGGTCGTGCCTCCTACCTCCATCCTTGATTTGAGTTTAGATTGTTTCTCCAACCCTATGAAAAATTGTTAGGATAATTACTAGAATTGAAATTACCTTGTCGCCCTAGGTTGTTCATATAATGAACAAATTCTTCCTGCTAATCTCCTTGGTATGAGCATTGGCCATTTGAATGATTGCCTCCATCAAAATCATATTTCAATTGTTGTTGATGATTCATGGTGGGTGCCATAGAAGAATAAACTGCATGTAATTGTTGTGGTAGCTTTGCCATTTGTTGAGTCAATGCTTCTATTTGTTAGGTTAGAATCTTGATCTGAGCTAGTATAGCATCAGTAGTATTCAAATCCAACATACCTCTTCTAGTCACCTGCTGCCTATCATTTTGAGCTTGGTGATCTATAGAAGATAAGGCATTAATAATTATTGTTGCTTATTCCACGTCTACAGTCATTATTGTACCTTCGGCAGTAGCATCCAAAATCATTTTATTGTCAGGTCTCAAACCAATATAGAAGATATTAAGTTGTGCAATATCTTTAAATCCATGATTCATACATTTCCTCAGTAATGATTTAAGTCTTTCCCAGGCTTCACGGAATGGTTCATCAGGGCCTTACTTGAAGGTGGAGATATTATACTTTGCTTTAATGAAATGGGAAGGCGGAAAAAACCTTTAAAGAAATTCTTCCTTCACTGTGCTCTAATTATGCAAGCTCTGATTATGATGGGATTGCACCATTCTTTAGCTTTTCCCGTTAAAGAAAAAGGGGAATAATCTCAAATAAGCCTATTCGATGTCATCCTGTCCAAATCCAAAAGTTCCCACCAACTCATAAAATATAGCAAGATGAGTATAAGGATCCTCATTCACCATTCTAGTAAATTGGTGTGTGCTGATAAGACTCAAGAATGTTGGCCTTATTTCTAAGGTCCTTGTAGTGGGCAATGCTGGAGAAGTGTCTTGGGCCTTGTTGTGTGGCATAATTCCCAAGTGTTCTTCAAGGTGGAGGACGATTATTATTATTGTTGTTATTTGCCATATCTTCTTCTTCAGGTTTTGTTGCACTCTCAGGAATGTGTGTGGAAGAAGAATCACCTGTGTGTGGTTGTTGTCTCAGCTTGTTTTTGCCTTTTCCTTTTCTCACTAATCATTCTATTTTAGGGTCAAGCTTAAAATGATCTTTGGATCCCTGGCTTCTCAAGTGCATAAAGCAAAAACTCACTATAAGTAGACGTTAGCACACAAAAAGAACAAGTAACAGATAACAAAATAACTATTCATAAATGTACTATTCACAATACCTTGGTAACTTAAAATCAAAATTAAAGTTGCATCGATCCCCGACAGACAATGCCAAAAACTTTGTTAAAAGTTTTAAGATAGTGGTATAAACTTTTCCGTGGCAAGCTTCATTGTCTAGTTGTAGTATATGTAAAAATAGAGTGTCCATCCACTGATACTGTATTTTAAGTAATGATTCGTGGTTACCTCAATAGAAGTAAAGTGTTGTTTTCATAATCATACTGTAATTTAAAAGAACTAAACATAAACAAACATAAGCTAAAACAAACAGTAAAAAATATGAACTGTCAAATGATAAAAGCTGGGATTGGATTTCATCAATCTCGCCCTTCAATATGTTGCATACACTTATATAAACAATTTCTGAAATATCGGTTTTTATGTCACAATCTTAAATCACTAGAATCGATTCCTCAACTACGAAATCCATAAAAATATTCTTAAATATGTTGATTCCTCAATCACATTAAAAATATTCCAGCATTAAAAGCGATTGTTTTGACGTTCGTTACATCGACTATTATTCCTAATATCCTCCGTAACGAGCATTCATTCAGACCCATTTTTGCAAGCTATTTTCCAATAATCAAATGAAAATCATAATCAAGAAACTATTTCCTAATAGAATCAAGCATTAACAATAGAATGAAAAGCCAAAAATGATAGAACAAGAATACCGTATATATATATAAAACAAGCATATGTCCGGGTTTGATTTGACTACATCCAATCCCAATTAAGGGTTTAGCTGTGTTTGAATATGTATTTCAGGTTGCATAATTTTGATAATGACAAAGAGGTCAAAAAGAAATTGAAGAATCATGGCCAAGAGAACAAGTGTTTATGAAAGAACACTTGGAAGGATAAAAACAGAGGAAAACAACATCAGACCTGCAAAAACACGAAGCCTAATCGATTACAGGACCTTAAATAATCGATTACTGAAGTTCTGTCAAATACCTAATCGATTACCTCATCAAACACTAATCGATTATGAATCTTGTGTTTGTCACCTAATCGATTGCACCAAGGAGGCTAATCGATTACCAAGTTGAGAAAATGAAATAAAAGCATCAGGTGCATCTTCTAATCGATTACAAGGATGACACAATTGATTACCAATGTTCTGTAAAGCCACTAATCGATTACAGTTAAAGAACTAATCGACTACAGAGTTTGTTTGTCCAATAATCGATTGCACATGAGTCATAATTGATTACTATGTTGCGTAACACAATTAAATGCATCAGGTGCCACTCACAATCGATTACAAGGTCAAGAATAATCGATTAGCAAGGTTTTGTCTCTTAGCCAATCGATTACATGGTAAAGGCTAATCGATTACCAGGTCAATTTCAATAAAGAATCCAAAGTGTAATCGATTACAGCTTGAGGCCTAATTGATTACACTAGTGCCAGAATTTGGGGAAAGCGTTTTTAAGTGGGAAACCAGCTCACTTCTCCATTGTTACTCTAATGCCCATACTATGTAACGGCTTTGAAGACTTTAGGGCACCTCTTCAAGGCCTATAAATACAAGACTCATTCAAGCTACTCCAAGCATCCAAATCCATCAAAGAGAAATCAAAATCTTGAGTCTTGTGAGTTCTATTTCTTTGTGTAGTTTCATTTTCTTAAACTTAGAGCTTATATTTGTAAATCCTCTCTTGTGAGAGTTTAGAAATTATGAGAGCTTTCATTTGTTTATCTACTCTATTGAGAGAGTTTATTGATTGTAAAACCAAACACCAAAACACCAAGGTTATTCACTCTAGGTTCAGTGGTCACAAAGGTTAGGGTTTAACCTTTAGGTATTGAGAGTTTGAGAGATTGGGTGGGTTGCCCTTGTGCTAGTGAGGATTGAGTTCTTGAGTGTAGGGCACTAGGAAGCTGCAATTGCTCATAGCTTGTATCTCTAAACTTCAATAGTGGAAATCCTTCAAGTGGGTTGCTTGAAGGCGAGACGTACACCGGGTTGGTGGAACTCGTTAAATTGGTTTGCAAGCTTCTCTTCCCTACTCTCTTGCATTTACATATTACTTTTGGCTTGATTATTATTGTTGATTGTGAAAGCCCCTCTTATATTTGCTTGAACAACTTGTGTTAAAGTGTTGAACACCAAGTGTTTGATATATTGCCTAAGTGACATTTGCATATTGTTTTACATTGATTCTTGTACTACACTTGCTATCTATTGCATACAAGTATATTTTGTGAAAGAGGAATCGATTTCAAAGGCATTCTAAAGAAAAGTTTTTAACACTCAATTCACCCCCCTCTTGAGTATTGAGGCCACTTGAACAACAAGTGGTATCAGAGCTTGACTCTTAGTAGATCAAGCTTAACAACTTCAAAAGAACAATGGCCTCTAATTCTCTAAATCTTTTTCCTAAGGGTGGTGCCACAAATAGACCTCCTTCTTTCAATGGGGAAGGCTATGCTTTTTTGAAAGAAAGGATAAAAATTTTGTACAATCTATTGACCTTAAAGTGTGGAATACAATTGAAAATGGTCCTTGCATACCCATGCATATTGTAGATGGTAAACAAGTAGAAAAATTGATGGATGATTGGACTAGCGAAGAAGAAAAGAAAGTCCAATATAACTATTAAGCCAAAAATCTAATCACCTTAGCTTTAGGCCCTGATGAATTCTTTAGAGTAGTTACATGTAAATCCACCAAGGATATGTGGGATACCTTACAAATAACCCATGAAGGTACAAGTGATGTTAAAGACTCTAAGATTAGTACCTTAACTAGTCAGTATGAAAGCTTCAGATTAAATTCTGGAGAAACAATTATTGATATGCAAAAGAGGTTCACCCTTATTATAAATCATCTCATTACTCTTGGTAAGACTTACACTAACAAAGAACTTATTCATAAAGTGTTAAAAAGTCTTACTAGGGAATGACAACCTCTTGTCACCGCCATCAAACAATCTCCAAGCATTAATGAAATGTCTCTTGCTACATTATTCAGTAAGTTACAAGAACAGGAACAAGAGTTAAAAGAATTAAAGATGGCGGAAGAGGAAGAAAAGTCTTCCAAGAAGAAAGATCTAGCTCTCAAGGCCACTTCTATCAATGAAGAAGAATCCGGTAGTGAGCTTGATGAAGAAGAAGAGTTTGGACTGTTTGTGAAGCGTTTTAGAAAATTTATAAGAAACAAATGCTTCCAAAAGTGCTTCAAACCTTAAGGTAAGAAACCAATCTCAAATGAAAATTCTTCCTCACCAAATTGCTTTGAGTGTGGTAAGGAAAGGCACTTTAAGGTGGATTACCCAGATCTCAAGAAGAAGAACAAAGATAAAAGAGGAAGAAGAAGAGCTTACATTGCTTCGGATGAAAATAAGATAAGTAGCTCAGACGAATCCGAAAATAAGAAAGCCAACCTATGCCTCATGGCAAATCATCAAGATGAAGATGATGAGGTAAGCTTTCTTGACTTAGATAGAGATGAATTGCTTGATGCATTTGAGGAATTGTATGACAAGTTTGTTAAAATCTCAAACAAGTATAAGTTATCTAGGAAAACTATTGATACTCTTAAAATGCATCTTATAGAACTTGGCAAAGAAAATGAATATTTGAAAAAGGAATTAGCAAATGTTCAAGCATGCTCCAAGAATAAACCTTGTGATTTTGTAAGGAAATGTGATATCCTAGGAACTAAGGTTTTAGACTTAAATAAAACCTTAGAGAAGTTTACAAATGATAGAGATAATTTGAATGTATTACTTGGAAATCAAAAATGTATGTTTGACAAAACCGGATTAGGATACAATTCTACCAAAAAGGAAAAGCGTTACAAAAACTTCTTTGTACCACCTAGAAAATCTTCATCACCATTCACTAAATGAAATCATTGTGGTGCTAAAGGACATAATGCTTTAAATTTCCATATTAGAAAGCTTGGACCAAAAGTGGTAAGAAAGGTGTGGGTTCCCAAAGGGACATTTCTATAAGCTAACCAAAAAGGACCCAATATAAAATGGGTACCAAGTTCTCTAAACTAATTTTGTTTTGTAGGTATGCTTCAAGGCAAGCAACACCCATTGGTACTTGGATAGTGGATGTTCAAAGCACATGACGGGAGATATGAGCAAATTCACAACATTCACTCCCAAAAGAAAAGGAAGTGTCACTTATAGGGATAATACCAAAGGAAGAATACTTGGTATTGGAAACATTGGTAAAGATTCCACTACTTCAATTGGTGATGTATTATATGTTGAAGGACTCAAACATAACTTGCTTAGCATAAGTCAATTATGTGATAAAGGATATAAAGTATTATTTAAGTCTAATTGTTGCATAATTGAAAATAAGCTAAACAAGGAAGTTAAGTTTGTTGGTAAAAGAATTGATAATATTTACATGATTGATGTTGATAGTTTATCTTCAAATGATGTGCAATGCTTCATGACTAGAAAGGATGAATCATGGTTATGGCATAGAACAATAGCACATATACATGTAGACCATCTAAACAAACTTGTTTCTAAAGAATTAGTAATTAGTTTGCCAAAGCTCAAATTTAAAAATAAATTTTTTGATGCATGTCAAAAGGGAAAACAAGTAAAGGCATTTTTTTAAGCTAAAAACATTATTTCTACTCAAAGGCCTTTACAACTTTTACACATGGATCTATTTGGACCTTGCAAAATCAAAAGCTTTGGTGGTAATTACTATGGTCTAGTAATTATAGATGACTATTCAAGATATACATGGACCTTGTTTCTTACTCACAAAAATGAAGCATATCATGCATTTAAGAAACTAGCCAAGGTTATCTAAAATGAACAAAATTCAAAGATTGCATCCATAAGAACCGATCATGGGGGAGAATTTGAAAACCAATCATTTGAAAAGTTTTGTGAAAAATATAGTATTGAACATAATTTTTCAGCTCCTAGAACTCCATAACAAAATGGAGTGGTTGAAAGGAAAAGTAGATCTTTGGTGGAGCTAGCAAGAACCATGTTAAATGAAAATAACATTTCGAAAGATTTTTGGGCCGATGCGGTAAATACTGCTTGTCACGTGATGAATAGATGTTTGATTAGGCCTATTCTAAAGAAAACTCCCTATGAACTTTACAAAGAAAGAAAACCAAACATTTCCTATTTTCATATATTTGGATGCAAATGCTTTGTACTTAACAATGGAAAGGATAATCTAGGAAAGTTTGATGCTAAAGCTAATGAGGCAATCTTTCTTGGATATTCATCATCAAGTAAATGTTATTGACTATTTAACAAACAAACAAACACTATTGAGGAATCAATTCATGTGAAATTTGATGAAAGTATCCATAACTCCCCGAGAAAGGAAGATTTTGATGATGTTGTAGGCTCTTTCCAAGAATTGAACTTGGATGACAAAGAAGCAGATAACAAAGAAGGAGACACAACACAAAGTGTGGAAACTAAACAAAAAGAATGGATCACCTCAAAAGACTATCCATTGGACAACATTATAGGTGATATCACTAAAGGTGTTAGTACCAGACGCTCTTTCAATACTTTCAATCATCTAGCGTTTGTATCTCAAATTGAACCTAAAACCATTAATGAAGCTATTATTGATGAACATTGGATGTTGGCCATGCAAGAGGAGCTAAATCAATTTGAAAGAAATGAAGTTTGGGAATTAGTGCCAAGACCCAATGATCACCAAATAATAGGTACTAAATGGGTGTTTAGAAATAAACTTGATGAAAATGGTATAATCACTAGAAACAAGGCTAGGCTAGTAGCTAAGGGGTACAATCAAGAAAAAGGCATAGATTATGAAGAAACGTATGCACCCATAGCTAGGCTAGAAGCTATTAGATTATTGTTAGCCTTGTATGTTGTAAAGATTTTAAATTGTACCAAATGGATGTCAAGAGTGCTTTCTTAAATAGATACATTCAAGAAGAAGTATATGTTGATCAACCTCCTGGTTTTGAAAACTATCAATTTCCAAATCATGTTTTCAAACTAAGAAAAGCATTATATGGTTTAAAACAAGCTTCAAGAGCTTGGTATGAAAGATTGAGCAAATTTCTTTTGAAAAACAATTTTGAAAGAAGAAAGGTTGATACAACATTATTCATTAAGCATAAGAAGAATGACATACTTTTGGTGTAAGTATATGTAGATGATATCATTTTTGGTGCTACTAATGAATCACTTTACAAGGTACATTCATTACTCGATCCAAATATTGTAAGGAGTTGCTTAAGAAATTCAACATGGACAAGGCAAATGAAATTGCCATACCTATGGGCACTTCATGTTATTTGGATAAGGATGAGAAAGGTAAGGATGTAGAACTCACAAAGTATAGAGGTATGATTGGATCCTTACTTTACTTAACCGCTAGTAGACTGGATATCATGTTTGTTGTTTGTATGTGTGCAAGATACCAAGCATGCCCAAAAGAATCACACCTTACTGTTGTAAAAAGAATAATGAAAAAGATGTTGGTTTATGGTACCCCTAAAGGGGTTGAATGCACTCTTGTTGGATATTCTGATTCTGATTTTGTAGGATGTAAACTTGATAGAAAAAGTACTAGTGGTACTTGTCACTTGCTTGGTAGTTCTCTTGTATCTTGACATAGCAAGAAACAAGTAAGTGTTGCATTATCCACAGCTAAGGCAGAATATGTTGCAGCTGGTAGTTGTTGTGCTTAAATCCTTTGGATAAGATAACAACTTCTAGATTTTGGTGTTATGTTAGACCATGTGCCTCTCAAATGTGATAATACAAGTGCCATTAATATTTCTAAGAATCTTGTGATGCATTCTAGAAGTAAACATATTGAGATTAGACACTATTTCATTAGAGATCATATGTTAAAGGGTGATTATGTGCTTGAACATGTTGAAACCTCTAAGCAATTAGCTGATATCTTCTCCAAACCACTTGCAAGGGAGCAATTCATACATATAAGAAGAGAGTTAGGAATTTTAGACATTTCAAGTTGTGTTTGAATATTGATTGATGATTCTTTGACTTGTAATATGTTTGATGAGTGAAACATTTATTTATTGATGAAACAAGCATGTTCTAATCCATGAATATTGAGTCCATGATACTTAGTGATTGAAAAACATGTGTTTTTAAGCATTTATGGGTTATCATAATTGATTAGATAGCTTCTTCCAATCGATTAGAATCGTTCTGTTCCTTCCATAATTGATTAGATCACTTCAACTAATCAATTATAGAGTCTCTGTGTTCCAGATAATCGATTAACATACATGCCAAATCGATTAGAGACGCTCTGTCTTCCAGATAATAGATTACATACTCCTCCTAATCGATTTCAAAGGTTCTGTTTTTAATACAATCAATTACCAACCTGGCCCAATCGATTAGAACACCTGACGATTCAAATTCTAAAAGGGTGTAATCGATTATGAGTAACCCTGTAATCGATTACGAGTGTATCAAAAACGTGATTTCTGTAGAATCCATGTGCAAATCGTTGGCCCAATCCACCCTCACCTCTTTAAACCCTATTTCTCATCTCTAAACCCTATTTTCACCCTATAAATAACCCCTCCTTCACCTTTTTTACCTCACACCACCAATACTTCTCCTTCCTTCAATCTCTCTCAAGATTCCCAAAGGCCTCTTAATCTTCTTCATCTTTTATTCTCCACTCACACAATGTCTCCCTCTAGGAATATGAAAAGAGCTAGGTCCTCACTTGCCCAAACCAATAACCCCTTTGATTTTTTAAGATTCTTCACCAATCCTAGAGACCTCCAAAACATCATCCAAAAATTCTCTAAAAAGGATATCATCCCCCTTACTACATTAATGCTGAGATTTTTGACCATCCTAGCTTCACCTTCACTCACTCCCTTCACCACTACAATCTCTTTCCTTTCCTCACTCTCAAAGAGGAGGTATACTACCTAGAACTCATACGAGTCTTTTTCTGTAATTTAAGGCTTATTGATGGGCTACTTGAGGCTAGAGTTAAGAATGTGACTCTAAGGATCACAAATGCACAACTTTTGGAAATTACCCAACTTCCCCTCTCCGATGCTGAATTTGCTGGTGGAAATTCAGAGGATGAATGGGATTTGAATGCCATCACTGCTCGCCAATCCCTTTGGAAAGCTGACCGTCCCTGAAGCAATCATAAATTGGTAGGCCATCTTACTATCAATAACCGCCTCCTTCACTTTTTCTTGGTTAAGCTCTTGGTCCCTCGTGGTGGAAATTATGCCTTGGTTGAAGAGGATGATGTGCTCTTGATGTGGGCTATAAAAAATGAGAAAGAAATTAATTGGATTCAGCTGTTGAAGTTGCATATGCTCAAGGCCAAGGATCAGCAAAAGCTTCCATATGCCATCCTCCTCACAAAAATTTTCAAAGCTTTTGGTGTTGACCTTGTTGGAGAACTTCCTGAGAAAATACCTCCAAAGGCATGCATTGGCACCCATCATCTCACCAACATGGGTATCATCTATGTCAATGGAGCTTAGCTCTCCAAGATGGAAGGCATTCATGCCAATATTCCCTTTGAAGCTCCTGCCAATGATCCTGCCCCTCCTCATCCTACAACTCAAGAAACACAAGGCGGACCATCTGCTTTCGTTGACCCCTTCACCTCTCTATGCTTATCTCGATCAGTGCTTTGAAAGAATTGACAACACTCTTCAATAATTTCAAATGACTGAGCAACAACATTTTAAGCTCATGGAGCAATGTTATGAGGAGCTCTCAAACAAAATTTCTAAAATGCATTTCTTCAATTTGGATAATTATATCCTTCTTGTTTTGTTATGTTTGTTCCCTTTTGTTATGCATTTTCAATTCCTGCACTTTGCTTCTGTAATTTCCTTTATCAATCAATAAATGAATGTTTTCCTTTACTTATCTCTCTGTGTTATAGTTTATTATGTGTTTTTGATGATTACAAAGGGGGAGAAGAATTAGAATTATTGTTCATCCTATTAAAGAATTAAAAATTAGTGTTCATCTGTTTTAGATAATAAACAAGTGGATTAACAACAAACAACTAAAACATATTGATTCTCAATTGGCTTTTAATTCTATATGATTATTAACTGGAGCAACAAAAAAATGTATGCATAAACTCCTTAAGAAAGGGGAAGAAAACTTTATTTGAACTAACACCCTCGTGAGATGAACATTGTTTGTCATCATCAAAAAGGGGGAGAATGTGTTTGAATATGTATTTCAGGTTGCATAATTTTGATAATGACAAAGAGGTCAAAAAGCAATTAAAGAATCATGGCCAAGAGAATAAGTGTTTATAAAAGAATACTTGGAAGGATAAAAACAGAGGAAAACAACATCAGACCTGCAAAAACACGAAGCCTAATTGATTATAGGACCTCAAATAATCGATTACTGATCTTCTGTCAAATACCTAATTGATTACCTCATCAAACCCTAATCGATTATGAAGCTTGTGTTTGTCACCTAATCGATTGCACCAAGGAGGCTAATCGATTACCAAGTTGAGAAAATGAAATAAAAGCATCAGGTGCATCTTCTAATTGATTACAAGGATGACACAATCAATTACCAATGTTCTATAAAGCCACTAATCGATTACAGTTAAAGAACTAATCGACTATAGAGTTTCTGTTTGTCCAATAATCGATTGCACATGAGTCATAATTGATTACTATGCTGCATAACACAATTAAATGCATCAAGTGCCACTCATAATCGATTACAAGGTCAAGAACAATCGATTAAGGTTCTGTCTCTTAGCTAATTGATTACCAGGTCAATTTCACTAAAGAATTCAAAGTGTAATCGATTACAGCTCGAGGCCTAATCGATTACACTAGTACCAGAATTCAGGGAAAGCATTTTTAAGTGGGAAACCAGCTCACTTCTCTATTGTTACTCTAATGCCCATACTGCGCAATGGCTTTGAAGACTTTAGGGCACCTCTCCAAGGCCTATAAATGCAAGACTCATTCAAGCTACTCCAAGCATCCAAATCCATCAAAGGGAAATCAAAATCTTGAGTTTTGTGAGTTCTATTTCTATATGTAGTTTTATTTTCTGAACTTAGAGCTTATATTTGTAAATCCTATTGTGAGAGTTTAGAAATTGTGAGAGCTTTCATTTTTTTATCTACTCTTTTGAGAGAGTTTATTGATTATAAAACCAAACACCAAAACACCAAGGTTATTCACTCTAGGTTGAGTGGTCACAAAGGTTGGGGGTTTAACCTTTGGCAATTGAGAGTTTGAGAGATTGGGTGGGTTGCCCTTGTGCTAGTGAGGATTGAGTTCTTGAGTATGGGACACTAGGAAGCTATAATTGCTCAAAGCTTGTATCTCTAAACTTCAATAGTGGAAATCCTTCAAATGGGTTACTTGAAGGCGAGACCTACACTGGGTTGGTGGAACTCATTAAATTAGTTTGCAAGCTTCTCTTCCCTACTCTCTTGTATTTATATATTACTTTTGGCTTGATTATTGTTATTGATTATGAAAGCCCCTCTTATATTTGCTTGAACAACTTGTGTTAAAGTGTTACACACCAAGTGTTTGATATATTGCCTAAGTGACATTTGCACATTGTTTTACATTGATTCTTGCACTACACTTGCTATCTATTGCATACAAGTATATTTTGTGAAAGAGGAATCAATTTCAAAGGCATTCTAAAGAAAAGTTTTTAACACTCAATTCACCCCTCCTCTTGAGTATTGAGGCCACTTGAACAACATTAGCTACACATCGTAGCCATTACACTCACTAATTAAAGAGAAAATAGATGAAGAAGAGGAAAAAGATGATCTCTGGTGAAAGTTTAACATCCCCCAAAATGTAATCTTCAAAGCCACCTTTGATTTCTAAAAATTTTTCTTTTATATTAAGTATCTCGCTTAAGCTAGGGTTGTCTCGCTTAAGCGAGCAGAATCCCCTGTTTCTTTTGTTGCATTCGCTTGAGCTCAGCATGATTTGCTCAAGCGAATAAGCATTAGATTTGTTTCTGGACAATTTTCACTTCAGCGGCTTGACTATCGCTCAAGTGAATTCTTCAAACTCTCTCTCTGGATCCATTTCTCTCAGGCCACTTTTCCTTCGCTCAAGTGAAGCCTTTTAGTTTTCTCCCTGGACAATTCTCGCTAGAGCAGTTTCAGACTCGCTTAAGCGAGCTTCTCACTGATGCTCTATGTATATTATTGGCTCAAGCAAATTGAGATTCGCTCAAGCGATTCTTGCCTCTGATCATTTTCTTCATTAAAACTCTTATCTCGCTCAAGTGCACCTGAGTCTCACTTGAGCGAAAGAACTTTAATTTGCATTTTTCATGGCTTAAGATAGGGAATGGCTTGAAATTCCTTTCTTTCCTTTTTCATCCTTTTCACCTAACATTTTAAAAAATAAGGATAAGAACTTATTTACATCAAACATGTCAAAAGATATCTGATTTTCACTTTCTATCTATTACAATACACAAAATGTACTAGATAGTGTAACACCTGTCAAAATTATATCAAATTAACATCAAAATAAATGCACATTTGAGCATTTATCACTTGGCCTTAATGAATTTATGATTTTTTTCCATGGTTTTGTACCTTATTTTAAGTGGTTTTTATGTTCCAAAAAGATCCCAACAGGTGTATAAGAAAAGTATCCCAAAAGTAAAAATGATGCCAAAGTGAGGTTTTGGCATAAAGAACCATGACCTTGCTTGGAACCCCCTACCAGCAGGATGTAAATTTTGAGTTGCTGGGCAGAACGAAACACGACCATGGAGTAAACCACGGCGAGGTCGTGGATCAATCTGCTTAGTGCCTTGAAAATTTTCTATTTTTGCATTGTTGTTGGGTTCGTTGCATCCATTTGGGTATTGTATTTGCTTTTTGGGTTGAATATGTAACCTAATGAGCACGTGTTCACCTATCTTTGGCATCTATCTTGCATTTTCTTTGGATCTCCTCTCATATCTTCATATATGGGAAGAGATGGATGCTTAGTATACACTTAACTCTTTTCTGCTATTTTAAATATCATTGTGTATACGTTGTGGGATTTTTCTTTACGATCCATCTATTCATGATTTCTTTTAAAATGTGGCCTTCGGTTTTCCGTGGTTCAAGTCTTGATGCAATTGTAACACCTTAAATTTTAAAATAAAAGATTAATTAAGGAGATAAATATTAAATAATTATATTTGGGTTATTTAATGTTCCAAAATATTAGGAATAAAAGACTTAAGATTTTTGGGAACTGTTTATAATTTATTGGAATCGGATAAGCTGAAAATGAGCCCGATTGAAATATGGGTGTCGGACCAAGTATCTCCGATTGGGATGATATTGGTCAGGGTTGTTAAGGATATTATTGGGAATCCGAATATGTGTTCGGAATAATTTTTGGATAAAGTATTGAGCCCAAACAATGATCTTGTTTATCATAAAATGATGAAAATTTAATGGGGAATTAAAAATAAGGCCAAATGGCCCATTTTTCCCTTCTTATTTCTGTCAGTTTCTTGGATTTCTCATAACATGTACCTTGCTTCTCCTTCTTCTCTACTCTTTTCCTTCACTTCCTTTTCCATTTTCGTTGGAGCTTGGAAGAGTTTGGAGCTTGGAGTCTCACCCTCCTTTCTCCTTATTTTCGTGTGTGGTTTTCCCTCTCTTGGAAAACTCTCTCTTTCCTTCTCTTGAGGTAAGCTCTTGCTATTTCTCAAGAGTATGAACTATGGGTTTTTGGGTTTTGATGGTGGAAATGTGATATAATGAGTATTGTAGGGTTTTAGAGAAACCCTAACCCTATGATTTGGGGGAAATGCAAAATGTAAGTGGAGAAGTATTTATTGTGTTACATAATTGTTATTGGTGAGGTGAAATGGTGTTATTAATGGTGAATGGCCATGGTTGTTGGGAACCATTAATGTGGGAACCCGATAATGGGTTTGGCATTTAATGTGCGTAATAATAAAAGCAGACGCCTAAACCGTGGTGGTTATGGTGGAATGAGTGAAATAAATGGGGCTTGAGAGTTAAGATGTTGGAAGACATCAAGTAAATGAATATGAACGTTAAACAGAGGTGGTTGAATAGAAAATGATTGTGTGATATGTTGTGATGTAGGAAATACCCCAGTTACGAAGCGGAACCATCTGACCATGGTGATTACTACTTCTCTTGAGGTAGGAGAGGGGTAACTATTCTAAATGCATGATTTCATCCATTGATGATGTGAAAATATGAGTATATGATTATGCTTAATGATTGCTTGTGTGGACGATGTATTAATTTCATGAATTGAATGCATTTAGAATGATTGATGTTATGTGGTATGCATTTGGAATGATGAATATGATGTTAAACTGGTCTGAGCTGGAGTCAACAATCCGATGTGGGACCAGCCATGAGTCAATAGATGACTCAGGTTTTAGATTGGTACTGTATGATTATCCGGTTTCCAAATGAGAGGAGACCGGTCGTGATGTCTGATGTTTTACCTGCCGAGTCTGTATTGCACACAGAATAGATGAAGTAATATCTGTATTCTGGTACCAGCATTGAGACCGGATCAGACATTATGTTGAATATGTTGACAAAATATGCCATGATGGTATAAGACCATGTTTTGAATTGAAATTAGTGATTTGAAATATCCCAATTATATATATATATATATATGAATTGATAATTATGATTGCCACTAACTGCCGATGTGTATAAGTTCCAACGAGGATTGATAAAGATTGAGAATATTGAAATCCATTAAGTGGTGGTTGTGAATAGACGATTGATTGAGTGGCATTTAGGATGCACAGTGTGAGAATGCATTGATTGGTATTTGCATCCATGGCATGTCATTCGCTGCTTATATGGAATGTTAGGGGTTCCAATAGGCAGGCCTAGTGGGAAAGCGGCCCATTGCACGGCTACACTGTTATTGTTCCCTAGTGATTCGGGGAATCACGAAGCTGCCCTTAGTTTGATGACGAGGCACCGTATGTGGCAGGCCCTGTGGGAGGGCGGCTCTGTGATGAGCAGTTGACCTCGGTGTCCGATGGGGCACGGCTCCCTTGATGTGTGTTCGAGGGAGGGCCGTAGCAGTTTGGCAAGTACGACCATAATGATGATCCGCAGTCACGTGGTGACTAGTGCTACAGATAAGTGAGAGTAGTTTGGTGCCAGTAAATATGTTGTTGAGCATGCATGAAATTGGATATGAGTGTACACATTTTACTACTACAGTAGGGGCAGAGTAGCACACCTATGCTTGTCCCACATTTGATATGTTGATGTTTTCCCACAATCGGATCCGCACTTGAAAAGAATTCCGTTGTGCATGTGCATTAGCTTTAAGAGCATTTGCATATAGCCTGAGATATGCCTAGTTGATAGCCCGTAGTGGCGATGGATGGTTGTTAAATTGAATGGAAGTAAGCTGAGGTATTAATATTAACAATGTGATGATTATTGAGAATGTTAAGGATATATTAAATATATGATATTGCCTTGTGAATATACTTATTAGGACATGTAATGTGCTGAGATGGAATAATATATCATGTGTGTGAGACTTGTGATGCTTTATTGAAAAATGAATGTAATGCACACATGTATAAATATCATCACAATGTATGACTTTGGTACATTTGGATTATGTTACTCATCTCCCTGTTGCCATTTTTAAGCTTGATGTAGGTATGAAGTAAAACCCTACTCTTTTTGGAGGTCGAGTATTTTAGAAGGTAAATATGAAAGGAATATGGGTGAGCCTTGGTTGGCGTGTATCTTCATTTTGTATAGCATATAGTGTGTGTGTGCATGCTTATTTTGAAATTAATTTGATAACAACTAATTTTAGAGGTCATGTAGGAAAATTAGACCGGATATGTATGGGTAATTTTCGTTAAGGACCTGGATAATGTATGAATGACATTATTTTTGTGAAAATATATTTCCATTGTTTAACAAATCGATGAGGCACCTTTTGAAACAACCCAGTTTAGATAACAACAGCCCGAGACAGGAAAAAAAAATTTTCCCAAGGATCACAGGGTGTGTAGGGAAAAATAAGCAATGGGAGGTTAAGAAGAGTAGAAATCCGACTCAGAAAAGAGAAGGCCGGGTCAGAATAATACACATTAGCAAGACATAGCTCCAGCTATGAGAATCAGCAGATGTAAATACATAAGCGGCTACACTCGCTAAAGCGAGGATTTATTCGCTAAAGCGACGCATACACTCGGATAGTTTCCCATTCAGAATAGAGTCCAGATTCACTCGGAAGTCTCTGCACTCACGCTTCCCTCGAAAGTTCATTCAACACATCCTATTCTAGCCTTAGAGTTCACAGGTACACACCACTCGGGAGATGACTCCCCCGATCACCTCACTCGGGAGTACTCTCCTTAGCCAGATATCACTTGGGAGTGTTTCCCACACCCATCACTCGGGAAATGTAGTCTACTATACACTAAGGCTCCCTCAAAGTCAAATCTTGCTTAGAGGATTGTATAACTTCCCTCACTCGGAAATACTCTAACTCCTCGCCACTCAGGATATATATACACTAACGCCGCTACATGCGGAAGACCTTGTTAGACTAAAATCTACCCCGTATCATCCAGATCATACTCCCCCTAATAAGTTCACTCGAAAAGGTTCTAATAAACTCTTACTCGGAACGGATCAAGTCAATTCTCACTCGAAATTTCGTGACTTTATTCACTCGAGGTATCATGGCCTTATCCACCCGGAATAGTCTTATTGAGGGATTTCCTCACGTAACATCCTTCGATTATTTCTCCTATGGAAATAGCCTTTAATGAATATAACTTATTCAGAATTGACCCAACCCTTCTTCATTCAAAAGGGATCTCATGTCTCCCTTCACTCGGATTTACCTTAACTCTCCCTTACTCGAAATCACGCAGGCTCTATTCATTCAGTAGAATGTAAAGGTACTCAACTGGACGTTCGCCTACCACATTATTTACTGAACAAGATTAAACGTATAACATCATATAAATATATATATAATTAGTTTTGCTCTTAATAGCGAGAGAGTTCAATTCCAACTTATTCAAACGAAATCTTATACTAAGAGCCGGCCAAGGCTTGACAACACTATTTACATGGTATATACAATTATATACATATCCACTGTACAGTACGCCTCACAGGACTGGTGCTCCTCCATCATCCATCATTCCGAGAGACATCCACTGGAATATGGCCACAATAGGGGTGAGCTTTTCCATATAAAATGATAGTTACTAACTCGGCATCAGCGTCAGTACACACGTATATTCAATCGGAACTCACTCAATTTAAATTAAGGCCATATAAACCATGATATGTTCAATAACATATAATCACATACATATCACATTGAGCAAATTCTCATTCATAAAGGGGCATGCATCAACTCAATCAGAATTCATTCGTATCATTTATGGATCATATGAATCGTGTTATTTTCTTTAACGATGCACCTACATATATGCATGCGGATCCATCTTAAACAATAATTTTTAGTTATGGATACCCTTCCTGGCCTCTCGTCCATTAGCCCTTCCCACGTGGTACCGGTCTCCCATTGACGTCTCGAGACTTAACTCTAGCTCCCTCGGCTACCACGGGCCCTCACAGGATCTAGCCAAGGATCTGTAGCTGGAAATCATCTCATTGGGGTTCCTGACCTTCCACGGGTCACCCCGTTCCTATACATGCAACTTATGCATTTTATCAGTAAGCATTCCTGATTATCAAGCACATTCCACTCAACCATTAGAATCATAACCGAGCCAACATAGTATCTACATTCACTCGTCAATCATACCAGCATACATAGCAACCAAACAGTTCATATTCTCAATACAATACTCCAGACAAGATCAACCCAACAGCCACACATATATATACTCTTGGTGCTAACAATGACAGGAACATACACCACATGCATTTATGTATAAACAACCATCGAAACTTAGCACAACAAACCCTGAACACATGCATGTAAGTGTGAAACTCCTAACAGGACTCTACTACCATACACACAGTAACCAAAGGTTGACAGTCAGACATTTCACGCAGTCATCATAATCATAATCACACACACGTAGAGCAATACGTTCACCCGGTACCGTCCATAAACCATGCATTTGACATGCAAAGCGCCCCCTACCTACTGAAGGGACTCGAGAAGCTCCTCTATTTCTCGACGTTTGGTCTGATGCTCTATTTGCTTCGTCCACCACTCTCTCTTGTTCAGTCCCCCTCGAACATAGTCACACCCTTTAATCAGCTTGGGAACTGGAAGCTGTTCTTCTTCCACTTCGACGATTGTCCTTTACCAACAGAGGGGAACTTTGGATCCTCTGCAACATCGCTGTCATGAGTTTATGAAAATAGGGAACAGAAGAGAAGAAGAAGAAGAACAAAGAAGAAGAGAAGTAGGAGCAGAGGAAGGTTTCGAGGAAATTAGAGTGAATGGACAGTAGTTGAGGGCTTCTGAACATATACCCGAAGAAATAAGGAGAGTGGGGTGGGAGAACGTGAAGTGGCAGCTTCTCACGTGTCACACATCATAGTCAATCAGCAATCAACTTCTTAAGTTAAAATTAATCACAATTAATAAGTAATTCTCACTTTGCAATTATTTTTTAGTTTAGTGGCTTAATCTTATTCGGTAGTTAATTTTTAAATCAGGATGTTACAATTCTCCCCTTCTCAAAGAATTTCGTCCTCGAAATTCAAACGGTAACTTACCTTAGATAAACAACTCGGGATACTGCTGCCTCATGGCATCCTCGTGTTCCCAGGTATAAGAAGTACACCCGTTTTGTTGCCACTCTACTTCGACCAGTTGTACATCCTTGCTCCTTAAGCGTTTTACCGACCGGTCCACAACTCTAGTCGGTACAGCCACTGTGGTCAAATCCTCTTTGATCTCCACTTCATTATCTGGCATTTCATGTGTGGAATCGGGTAGATACTTCCTCAGTTGAGACACATGAAACACGTTATGTAATCTGGATAGGTGAGTTGGCAATGCTATTCGATATGCTATAGAACTGATCCGCTCCAGTACTTCATAGGGTCCTATGTATCGGGGGTTCAATTTCCCACTCTTCAAGGCTCGCCCGACTCCTTTACTCGGTGAAATCTTTAGGAACACCCTATCACTGACCAAAAACTCAAGTGGCTTTGTCCGTTTATCATGGTAGCTTTTCTGCCTGTCTTGAGACGCCTTCATTTTTTCCCTAATCACTTGGATCTGTTTGGAAGTCTGTTTCACAATTTCCGGTCCCAACAGTAAACTTTCACCAGTTTCCGACCAACATAGTGGGGTTCGACATTTCCGGCCATACAGTGCTTCATAGGGTGCCATGCCAATGCTGTTGTGGTGGCTATTATTATATATAAATTCGATCAGAGGGAGGTACTGCTCCCAATTACCACCATGCTCCAATACACACGCCCTCAGTAAGTCCTCCAAACTTTATATTATTTGCTCAGATTGCCCATCCGACTGGGGATGGTAGGCTGAACTTAGCCAAAGCTTCGTGCCTAATTCCTGGTCAGGCTGGTCCAAAACCGGGATGTGAATCTAGGATCCCTGTCCGACACGATAGAAGTCAGTACACCATGCAGTCGGACAATTTCTTGGATATAGATCTGGGCTAACTTTTGTAATGGATATCTCATGTTCATAGGCAGAAAGTGTGCAGCTTTCGTCAACCGGTCTACAATGACCCAAATGGCATCATAACCCGCTCGGGTCCTAGGAAATCCTATTACAAAGTCCATGGCAATTGAGTCCCATTTCCATACGGGGATTTCAAGTGGTTACAACGTACCATACGACTTCTGGTGTTCGACCTTTGACTTCTGGCAAGTAACACACCGAGCCACATATTCCACCATATTTCTCTAATCCGGGCCACTAGAACTGCAGTCTTAGATCGTGGTACATCTTTGTAGTGCCTGGGTGAATACTTAACAGGTTCTTGCGGGCTTCATCAAGCACCATCCTCCTGAGTTCACCTTCACCCGGCATATATATTCTACCCTTCACTCAGAAAATTCCATCTGATCCTTTGGTTAGAGACAAGTCCTTACCGTTAGCCTGAGTCTCCTTCATCTCAGCCAAGTAGGGATCTGACTTCTACTGCTCAAATACCAGTTTCAGGAACTCATTGGCAATCTTCAACGTACCGAGCATTATCTTCCAGGACGAAGGGACGTCAACATGCAAATTCATGTCTCGGAATTGCTCCAGTAACTCTACCTCCTTCACCATCATCACTGCCACATAGAGGGATTTCCGACTCAATGCGTCAGCTACAACGTTCGCCTTACCCGGATGATACTTCAGCTCGAAGTCGTAATCTTTCAAAAACTCTATCCATCTCCTCTGCCTCATGTTTAGCTCTTTCTGGTCGAATAAATATTTGAGGCTCTTGTGGTCGCTGTACACCTCAAATTTGGAACCGTACGAGTAATGCCTCCATATTTTTAATGTTAAGACTACAGCTGCCAATTCCAAGTCATGAGTCGGATAATGCTGCTCGTGAGGCCTCACTTGCCAAGAGGCATAAGCTATCACTCGGTCCTTCTGCATTAGTACGCACCCCAGGCCGAGTCCCGACGCATCACAGTAGACCACGAAGCTCTCTTGCAAATTTGGCAATGCCAACACTGGAGCGGTTGTCAACTTAGTCTTTAACTCTCGGAAACTGCTCTCACACTCGGAACCCCACACGAAAGGGACATTTTTCCGAGTCAACTTGGTCAGGGGCAAGGCAAGCTTAGAAAAACCATCAATAAACCTTCTATAATAGCCAGCTAGACCCATGAAGCTTTTTATTTCCGAGACCGACTTGGGTCTCTCCCATGCCATTATAGTTGCTACCTTTGAAGGATCTACCGAGACACCTTCCTTGGAAATTACATGCCCGAGAAAGTGGATCCTATCCATCCAGAAATCACACTTTGAAAGTTTTGCAAACAGTTGTTTCTCCTTCAATATTTGGAGTACCGAACAGAGATGTTCCTCATGCTCCTCAGGGGTCTTGGAATAGACCAAGATATCATCAATAAAAACAACCACGAATCGGTCCAAGTATGGGTGGAAAATGTTGTTCATGTAATTCATGAATACAGCAGGGGTGTTTGTCACACCAAACGGCATTACTACATACTCGTAGTGGCCATACCTTGTCTTGAAGGTAGTCTTGGGAATATCTAAGTCCTTCACCCGGATCTGGTGATATCCCGACCGTAAATCAATTTTTAAGAAGACTGAAGCGCCCCTCAACTGATCGATCAAATCATCAATCCTTGGTAATGGGTACCGGTTCTTGACCGTAAGCTTGTTTAGCTGTCGGTAATCTATACATAACCTCATGCTGCGATCCTTCTTCTTGACGAGTAACACTGGCGCACCCCACGGCGATACACTCGGTCGAATGAACTGTTTACCGAGCAACTCGTCGACTTGCTTCTTCAACTCAGCTAATTCAGTCGGAGACATCCTATAAGGAGTACTGGAGATTGGCTCGACTCTAGGGATTAAGTCAATAGAGAATTCAACTTCTCTATTTGGAGGGACACCCGGCACATCATCCGGAAACACCTCGGGGAATTCACAAACAATCAGAATATCATGCACTCGGATTCTACTCTCACCCTCGGTCAAACAAAGCATCACAAATAACTGGGCTATACCTTGCACTGTGTAATCATTATCGTTCTGTCTCGGAAAAATCACCTTTCGGTTTTGGCAATCTACTAGCACCTTGTTGGCCGATAGCCAATCCATGCCCAGCACGATGTCGAGGTCTTTCAGAGGCACACATACTAAATCGAAGGTAAAACTCCAATCGCCCAACGTAAAGGTTACATCCTTGCACATCATCGATGTCAACACTTTAACGCCGGTCGGGTTGGCTACCTCCAAAGTCCGATTCATGTACACAGTCGGCAACCTCAAGCGTCTCACACAATCGTCAGCTATAAAGGAGTGGGTAGCTCCAGAATCAAAAACTACATTAAGTGTATATCTACCGAGTGAGCACTTACTTTGCACCAAGTCATTCGCTTGTGCAGCTTCTTCGGTGTTGATGGTGTAAACTCTCCCTGCAATCGGGTGGTCCGCATTTCTTCCTTGGTTATTTGGGGCAAACATCATGTTACCCCGAGCTTCATTGCCTCTGCCCCCATTCCCTCGGCCACCATTTCCACGGCCTCTCCCTCGGAAGCCTCCACGGTGCATGTTGGCGCTTACTTGATGTAGTTGAGGGCAGTTGGGGCGAATGTGCCCCTTCTCATTGCAATGAAAACATACAACATCTCCTCCACCATCACAATTCTGGGCAAAGTGGTCACCACCATATTTGAAACACTTGCCATATTTTGGGCGACCACCAGTCTGACCACCTTGATTACCCCAACCTCTATATCTAGAGGAGGGTCCACCTCTCCTAACGTTACCTGGTCTCTTGAAGCGTGACTGCTGTGGCTGCAAGGACGTGTCTGCCTTGCTGTTCCGGCCCGAGTGGGCCTTGTCATCCTCTTTAAAAATTCTGCATTTATTCACCAGCACTGGAAAGCTTCTAATTTCTTGGTGCCTGAAAGCTCTCTTAATTTCCGACCTCAATCCGCTCTCGAATTTAATGCATTTGGAACTCTCGGTTCCGGGTTATTGGAAGGGCGGGTAAAACAGGCACAACTCTTCAAACCTAGCGGCGTATTCCTTCACCGACAGGGAACCCTGCTTTAGTTCCATAAATTCTAGCTCTTTCTGACTCCTTACTGTGTCGGGGAAATATTTTTCCAGGAAGCACGCTTTAAAATTTTCCCAGATCAGCTGGGTGCCAGCATCAGTCAATCGGTTTTTGGTGATCTTCCACCAATTTTCTGCTTCGTCCTGTAGCATGTATACTGCGCACTCGACTTTCTGGGCCTCGGTACAGTGAAGGCCACCAAAAATTCTCTCTAAATCTTGAATCCACTTGTAAGCTGCTTCGGGATTAAATCCCCCGTGGAACTCACTTGGCTTCCTCTTCAGGAAGCGATCTAATCCTTGGTTATCTTCAGTTCGAGGCTGGTTCTGCCTCTCAAATACATCAGCAAACCGCTGGAATACCGTGGCTATGGCTTCCATGCTATGACAATTCTCCATGACTTATCCTGAAATCAACACCCCTTTCAAGGATAAGTTTACAGAATTACTCACTACCGTTCGGACTTCAACCCAACATCCAACAATTATAACACATTATTATACAATTCTCAAGTATCATATAATTAATCAGACCAGGATAGGAACATTCTTCTACCCCCAAAACAACACCTCATAAGCACATGGCCACACAAATTATACTTAATTAGGCATCAAAGTCCTCAGATATTACAAGCAATTTATGACGACCGGTCATAATGTACATCACCTCTTACTAGGAGTAAGCATACCTTGGCCTTAGACCTTTTAAGTCCACTCTGATACCAAAATGAAACAACCCGGTTTAGATAACAACAGCCCGAGACAGGAAAAAATTTTTTTCCCAAGGATCACAGGGTGTGCAGGGCAAAATAAGCAATGGGAGGTTAAGAAGAGTAGAAATCCGACTCAGAAAAGAGAAGGCTGGGTCAGAATAATACACATTAGCAAGACATAGCTCCAGCTACGAGAATCAACGGATGAAAAAACATAAGCGGCTACACTCGCTAGAGCGAGGATTTATTCACTGAAGCGACGCATACACTTGGATAGTTTCCTATTTGGAATAGAGTGCAGATTCACTCGGAAAGTCTCTGCACTCACGCTTCCCTCGAAATTTCATTCAACACATCCTATTCTAGCCTTAGAGTTCACAGGTACACACCACTCGGGAGATGACTCCCCCGATCACTTCACTCGGGAGTACTCTCCTTAGCCAGATATCACTCGGGAGTACTCTCCTTAGCCAGATATCACTCGGGAGTGTTTGCCACACCCATTACTCGGGAAATGTAGTCTACTTTACACTAAGGCTCCCTCACTAAGTCAAATCTTGCTTAGAGGATTGTATAACTTCCCTCACTCAGAAATACTCTAACTCCTCGCCACTCAGGATATATATATACTAACGCCGCTACATGCGGAAGACCTTGTTAGACTAAAATCTACCCCGTATCATCCAGATCATACTCCCCCTAATAAGTTCACTCGGAAAGGTTCTAATAAACTCTTACTCGGAATGGATCAAGTCAATTCTCACTCGGAATTTCGTGACTTCATTCACTCGAGGTATCATGGCCTTATCCACCCGGAATAGGCTTATTAAGGGATTTCATCATGTAACATCCTTCGACTATTTCTCCTACGGAAATAGCCTTTAATGAATATAACTTATTCAGAATTGACCCAACCCTTCTTCATTCAAAAGGGATCTCATGTCTCCCTTCACTTGGATTTACCTTAACTCTCCCTTACTCGGAATCACGCAGGCTCTATTCATTCAGTAGAATGTAAAGGTACTCAACTGGACATTCACCTACCACATTATTTACTGAACAAGATTAAACGCATAACATCATATAAATATATATATATAATTAGTTTTACTCTTAATACCAAGAGAGTTCAATTCCAACATATTCAAAGGAAATATTATACTAAGAGCCGGCCAAGGCTTGACAACACTATTTACACGGTATATACAATTATATACATATCCACTGTACAGTACGCCTCACAGGACTGGTGCTCCTCCATCATCCATCATTCCGAGAGACATCCACTGCAATATGGCCACAATAGGGGTGAGCTTTTACATATAAAATGATAGTTATTGACTCGGCATCAGTGTCAGTACACACGTATATTCAATCGGAACTCACTCAATTTAAATTAAGGCCATATAAACCATGATATTTTCAATAACATATAATCACATACATATCACATTAAGCTCATTCTCATTCATAAAGGGGCATGCATCAACTCAACCATAATTCATTCGTATCATTCACGAATCATATGAATCGTGTTATTTTCTTTAACGATGCACTTCATATATGCATGTGCATCTGTCTTAAACAATAATTTTCAGTTACAGACACCCTTCCTGGCCTCTTGTCCATTAGCCCTTCCCGCATGGTACCGGTCTCCCATTGACGTCTCGAGACTTAACTCTAGCTCCCTCGGCTACCACGGGCCCTCACAGGATCTAGCCAAGGATCTGAAGCTGGAAATCATCTCATTTTGGTTTCTCACCTTCCACGGGTCACCCCGTTCCTATACATGCAACTTATGCATTTTATCAGTAAGCATTCCTGATTATCAAGCACATTCCACGCAACCATTAGAATTATAACCAAGCCAATATAGTATCTACATTCACTCGTCAATCATACCAGCATATACAACAACTAAACAGTTTATATTCTCAATACAATACTCCAGACAAGATCAACCCAACAGCCACCTATATATATACTCTTGGTGCTAACAATGACAGGAACATACACCACATGCATTTATGTATAAACAACCATCGAAACTTAGCACAACAAACCTTGAACACATGCATATAAGTGTGAAACTACTAACAGGACTCTACTACCATACACACGGTAACCAAAGGTCGACAGTCAGACATTTCACGCAGTCATCATAATCATAATCACACACACATAGAGCAATACGTTCACCCAGTACTGTCCATAAACCATGCATTTGACATGCAAAGTGCCCCCTACCTACTGAAGGGACTCGAGAAGCTCCTCTGTTTTTCGACGTTTGGTCTGACGCTCTGTTTGCTTCATCCACCACTCTCTCTTGTTCAGTCCCCCTCGAACACAGTCGCACCCTTTAATCAGCTTGGCAACCGGAAGCTATTCTTCTTCCACTTCGACGATTGTCCTTCACCAACAGAGGGGAACTTCGGATCCTCCACAACACCGCTGTCGCGAGTTTACGAAAATAGGGAACAGAAGAGAAGAAGAAGAAAAGAAGTAGGAGCAGAGGAAGGTTTGAGGAAATTAGAGTGAATGGATAGCAGTTGAGGGCTTCTAAACATATACCCGAAGAAATAAGGAAAGTGGGGTAGGAGAATGTGAAGTGGCAGCTTCTCACGCGTCACACTGTTGGTGTATGCACTATAAGCTTTTATGCTTCTTCATTTGTATCATTTTTCTACTTATCAATAGAATAAATATTTCAGTTTAAAATTGTTTTAAAACATATTTATCCTTGGAGTAATAGGTCATATAAAAATTATTCCTAAAATGTCCCTAGTCAAGAATTTACATGGGGACATGTAAATACACTGAGACTAGTGTGTGAGTGTACTGATGACCTGATCTCACAGATCATAGATATAGATAATATCGAGTCTTTACACAGGTACATATTAAGAGTAATGATGTACTGGACAGACCCACCATGAGAACGTTGCATGGATCGTTACATGATTGTCATAAACGATTCTCAATGTGATAATGGTATATGTAGTCCTTCGACCTGAAGTCACTACGATTCCTACATGAGGAGTTTATTGTTTTAATACAATTAAACATCTTCTGTAACAAGAGGACTATAAAGGTTGTGATTAGGCAATTAACAAATTATGCAGAGGGGTGTGAGTGATGTAGATATGATTTGTCTCTCCTATGTGACAGGAGTGATATCCATAGGCCACTTGATGGAGTAAGACTAAGAAAAAGCATGGCCATGCTAGAAAGAATAAATATTAGATATTTATTCGGATCCAGTCTACTCCGGTATCAAGTAAAATAAATTGGGCCGTACAAGGATGACGCGACCATGCCTTGGGCCCAATTAGGATATCGTGACAAAAGGAATAAACATATTAAATAATTATCACTTATAGGTTATGTTGATAATATTCGGACATAATGATGCATTGCTAGATGCCGCTCTTATTTTATATTAATAATAAAATAGTTTATTATTAATACGACCAGGTATTTTACCTATAGGGTCACACACATAGAGTAAGCCCATCAGAAAATGTTGTCTTATTTTAGTTGGACTAAAATAAAGCTATTGGGCCTAACTCATTTGGAATGAGTAAGGAGCCCACTTTTAGAGAGAACAAATTAGGTCAAACCTAAGCCTATAAATAGAGCATAAGATGCTCATAGGCCGTTCACTCAAGTGAGACACAAATTCGCAAAAGTTGCAAGAGCTACACGCCGTCAAACTAGCAGTTGGCAAGTGTTGCGATTCTGGTGGGAGTGCTCGTGTGGACTCCTAAAGGACGAGGCTACGACTGCTTCGGAGTTCTTCAAGAGGTAATCCAAAATGAATTTCGAGATTGTTTTATGCTTTGAAACACGGAACCTTGCAAATCCTATGGAATCCCTTTTATTTTTCCGCTGCTCATGCTTAGGGATTTCCTAACAGTGGTATTAGAGCCTAGGTTGCAAAACCGTGTTTTGGGCATTTGTTTATATTTTATGATGATATGTTTTCGTTTGCAAGAGCTTTTAGAAAATATGATTTGCGAAATCGTTTCGTTGTTTAAAGCTTTGCAATTTTGTTTTGCGAAAATGTTTTGTGAAACTAGGATTCGAAAATGAACATGCATGATTATGTTGCTATTTTGAGTTATCGCATATGATGCATGTTATTACAATGATTAATCATGTATATGGTATGACCTCTGTTTTGGCATGATACATATAATTTTGAGTTATTCTTTATAAATTGTATATGATGCATGTTATAGAGTTTCTCAATTTTAGTATGTATGTTGTTGCCGTTTAAATTTGTATGATGTATGAGTTTATGCAATTTTTTATATTTGATATGTGTTTTACTCATATGATAGTCATCGTACAAACTTTGAATCAATTGAGTTGATCTTCAAACATGAATGGTTCATGTTATGGGGCGTTAAGTGATAAGGCTTAAGTGTTAAACCATGGCCGTTCCTTAATCTAGGGTTCAAGAGTTGAAACCTAGACGGCCGTCATGGAAAGGCATTGCATGTTGGCATTAACGCAAATTGAATTCTAGGTTTTGAAACCCTAGACGGCGCTGCCTCCATGTGCCTTGACGGCTGTGTTGTGAAGTGTTCGCAATAAGGAATTAGGGTTTCAAAATGGTTGAAACCCTAGCCGAAATTTTAGAGCTGTTAATGGTCAAGGGACGTTCTGGCTAGGAAAGACTTGGTACTTAAGCGGTCACACCGGACCCACCCGCACCCCGCAAGGGGCGGCCCCCCCTTGACCCCCGCCCGCTAACCGGGTAGCGGGACCCCCGTACATTCTCTGCGTAGCGCCTTATTGCCGACCCCATGTGTTTAATTGCCTGTTTTAAAATTAATTACTCTTTTAATGCTTCTAAATGGGTTATAATCAATTAATTAACACGTTGCGTGGTGAATGGTTATGGTCTTAGTTATTTTATTTAAATACAGCCTACGTGTTGTGCCTCTCTCTATTCTGTTGTATTTCTCTTCTCAACCCTTCACTCGTATGTAAAGCGAGTTTCTATTTAATCATGAAATCTTGATCGGGCCAACAAAGTAGAGACTTAGAAGAAAACCAAGGAGTGGTGACTCTAAGAGGATGATGGATTCAAGAAGTAGGACTTCATGAAGCCATGGCAATATAGTTCCTCTAGGTTTATTTATTTATTTATTTTTCTTCTAGGAAGACCATAACCATCTCACAATTTCGTTTGCATGCTTTGGGGATAATTTTATTACGTTAAAGCGTTTAACAAAGACGGTAATTTTAAAATAAATTAAAATCCCTCAAAATAATATTAAGTTATAAACGCCTTCCAATAAGTACACTCGTCAACACTAATGTCAATAAATAGTGGGTCTGCCAAAGCAGGGCACTATTATTTATATTAGTAAGACGCGATGGGATAATGGTAATATCCAAACTGTTTTATTGGGCTTTAAATTAACTAAGTTTTCAATTGGATTGAATATAACTTAGAGGCGTAAACATGGGGCTAAATATTCATAAGATGAATAATTAGTAATGGTTACTTAACCCAATGACTAAGAGTTGTATAAAGATACAATTGGAAAAAGTTTCCTACCTAAATAACCAAGTATTAGGTGATCAGCCAAAGCTGACTTAACGCTTGGCAAAATATGGATCTTAGCCCACTAGAAAATCTTCCAACGGGATTTTCTGATTCGTGGAGGGTATTTTGTTTTGAATCGAAATAGTGGGAGACATATTTAATTTAAATGACCATAATTTAAATATGTTTTGAAAATGATACTTACTACATATTTTCTGTTTTAGATAACCATGACGTCAAACACACCTTCAAACCTTTCGTTGCGATCAATCCTAGACAAAGAAAAATTGTCTGGTTCTAACTTCCTTGACTGGTATAGAAATTTGAGGATTGTCCTCAAACAAGAGAAAAAGCAGTATGTCCTGGAAGGTCCGATTCCGGAACCACCCGCGAACAATGCCTTTAAAGCTGACAAGGATGCTTACAAGAAGCATCAGGATGATGCTTTAGATGTCCAATGCCTTATGCTGGCAACCATGTCTCCTGAGCTTCAGAAGCAACATGAGCATATGGAGGCTTTCGATATGATCGAAAACCTAAGGAAACTATATCAAGGTCAAGCTGACCAAGAAAGATATGAAGTTTTTTCAGCCCTATTTAGCTGCAGACTTAAAGAGGGAGGTTCTGTAGGACCTCATGTGCTCAAAATGATTGGGTACTTGGAGAATCTAGCTAGGCTAGGATTCCCCTTCCCTCAAAAGTTGGCTACCGATCTCATTTTGAAATCATTACCTGACAGTTTTAAGCCAGTCATCATGAATTACAACATGAATGCATTGGACAAAACATTGCCAGAGCTACTCAATATGTTGAGGACTGCTGAGCCCAATATTTCTAAAGGAAAGGGCAAGGCCATAATGATGGTCAATTCTGGCAAAGGTAAGGGAAAGGGCATGTATAAAGGCAAAGGAAAGGCTATTGTAGGAAATGGCAAGAAGATTTGGAAAGGCAAGGATAAGCCAAGTACATCAGCCTTAAAACTTGTGGGCGGGGTGGCTAAGGAAGGTAAATGTCACCATTGTGGACAAAAGGGACACTGGAAGAGAAACTGTCCAAAGTACCTAGAAGAGCTTAAGAAAAAGGGAAGTGAGACTTCCACTTCAGGTATTTTTGTTATAGAAATTAACATGTCAATTTCAACATCATGGGTATTAGATACTGGATGTGGATCTCACATTTGTCTTAATGTGCAGGATCTAAGAAGGAGTAGGCAGTTGATGAAGGGCGAGGTAGACCTACGCGTTGGAAATGGAGCAAGAGTTACTGCATTAGCTGTAGGGACTTATTTTTTATCCTTGCCCTCAGGGTTAGTCCTTGAATTGGACAATTGTTATTTTGTTCCTGCAATAAGGAGAAAGATTATTTCTGTTTCTTGTCTTGATAAGAAAGGGTTTTCCTTTACGATAAAGAACAATAGTTGTTCTGTTTATTTAAAAGACATATTTTATTGTTGTGCAAATTTGAGTAATGGACTTTATGTTCTAGATCTCGAAACCCCTATCTATAACATTAATACTAAAAGGGTTAAAACAAATGATTTAAACCCAACTTATCTTTGGCATTGTCGCCTAGGACATATAAATGAGAAACGCATTTCTAAACTCCATCAAGATGGATATTTAGAATCTTTTGATTTTGAATCAATAGATACATGTGAATCTTGTTTATTAGGGAAGATGACCAAGACCCCTTTTACCGGAAAAGGTGAAAGGGCGAGTGATCTTCTTGGCTTGATACATAGTGATGTATGTGGGCCCATAGGGACAATGGCTAGGGGAGGTTTTAGTTACTTCATCACTTTTACTGATGATTTCAGTAGATATGGATTTATGTTTCTCATGAAACATAAATCAGAATCCTTTGAAAAGTTCAAGGAGTTTAAACATGAAGTAGAGAACCAACTTGGCAAGATAATTAAAGCACTTCGATCCAATCGAGGTGGTGAATATTTGAGCCTAGAGTTTGATGAATATCTTAAAGAGTGTGGGATTATATCTCAACTTACTCCCCCTGGAACACCAGAATGGAATAGGGTTTCTGAGCGGAGAAATAGAACCTTGTTGGACATGGTTCGATCAATGATGAGTCAAACTGACCTCCCTAACTCATTCTGGGGACATGCTTTGTTGACAGCAACTTTCACACTTAACCGTGTTCCATCAAAGGCTGTCATAAAGACACCATATGAGATATGGACTGGGAAACGACCTAGTATGTCTTTTCTTAAGATTTGGGGCTGTGAAGCTTATGTTAAATGCCAAAGTTCTGATAAACTTGGGCCCAAGTCAGATAAATGTCTTTTTGTGGGATACTTAAAAGAAACTAAGGGTTATTATTTTTACAATCCTACTGAGGGCAAAGTGTTTGTTGCTCGGAATGTTGTATTCTTAGAAAGGGAATTCATCTCTACAAGAATCAGTGGGAGGAAAGTAGAACTTGAAGAAATTCAAGACTCACAAGGCATTGAAGAGCCAATGGTGGAAGTGGAGCAGGACCCACAAAATGTTGTGATAACACCAGCTCCAGTAGCACAAGACTTGCGTAGATCAGGTAGAATACGTCAACAACCTGAAAGATATGGATTTCTTGTAACTCAGGAAGGAGATGTATTCCTAATGGATCAAAATGAGCCAACATCTTATAAAGAGGCCATTGCAAGTTCAGAATCTGAGAAATGGCTAGAAGCCATGGAATCTGAAATGGACTCCATGTACACTAATGAAGTTTGGAACTTGGTTGATGCACCTGAAGGGGTAAAACCTATAGGATGCAAGTGGGTTTTCAAAAAGAAAACTGACATGGATGGTAATATAAGTACCTTTAAAGCAAGGTTGGTGGCTAAAGGTTTCAAGCAAATACATGGTATAGACTATGATGAAACTTTTTCCCCAGTTGCTATGCTAAAGTCTGTTCGGATTCTGCTTGCTATTGCTGCATACCATGATTATGAGATATGGCAAATGGATGTCAAGACTGCTTTCCTTAATGGAAATCTTCTTGAGGAAGTGTACATGACACAACCTGAAGGCTTTCTTAAGCCTGAAGCATCCAGGAAGGTGTGCAAGCTACAACGTTCTATATATGGACTTAAGCAAGCTTCCAGAAGCTGGAATCTTCGTTTTGATGAAGCTGTTAAACAATTTGGCTTTACTAAAAATGAGGATGAACCTTGTGTCTACAAGAAGGTTAGTGACTGCACAATTGTTTTTCTGGTCCTGTATATTGATGACATACTACTTATTGGAAATGACGTTCCTACTCTTCAGTCTGTGAAGAGTTGGTTGGGAAGCTGTTTTTCTATGAAAGACTTAGGTGAAGCAACCTACGTGTTGGGAATTAAGATCTATAGAGATAGATCAATAAAACTTCTTGGCCTAAGTCAGAATACATACATAGACAAAGTGTTAAAAAGGTTTAACATGCAAGATTCCAAGAAAGGAACTTTGCCTATGGCTCATGGCATAAGCTTATCAAAAGCTCAATCTCCTTCCACTAAAGAAGAAAGAGAACGGATGAATAAGATTCCATATGCATCTGCTATTGGATCAATTATGTATGCCATGATATGTACCCGACCAGATGTCTCGTACGCTTTAAGCATGACGAGCAGATACCAGTCTGATCCCGGTGAAAGTCACTGGACTGCTGTCAAGAATATCCTGAAGTACTTAAGAAAAACTAAGGATTCATTCTTGATATATGGAGGGGAAGAAGAGCTCATTGTAAAAGGTTACACTGATGCTAGCTTCCAAACTGATAAGGATGACTCAAGATCGTAATCTGGGTACGTGTTTTCTCTAAATGGTGGCGCTGTAAGCTGGAAGAGTTCAAAGCAAGAGATAGTTGCTGATTCTACTACAGAGTCTGAGTATATTGCTACCTCAAATACTGCAAAAGAGGCAGTATGGATCAAGAAGTTCATAACAGAACTTGGGATTGTTCCTAGCAATGTGGACCCTATAAGTCTCTACTATGACAATAGTGGAGCAATCGCACAAGCTAAGGAACCTAGATCACATCAACGATCCAAGCATATACTTAGGCGATTTCATCTCATTCGAGAGATCCTTGACCGAGGAGATGTAAAGATATGTAAGGTGCATACTGATGAGAATATTGCTGACCCACTCACAAAACCTCTTACACAACAAAAACATGAAGGGCACACTAGATCATTAGGCATTAGGCAAATGTCTGATTGGCTCTAGTGCAAGTGGGAGATTGTTGGTGTATGCACTATGAGCTTTTATGCTTCTTCATTTGTATCATTTTTCTACTTATCAATAGAATAAATATTTCAGTTTAAAATTGTTTTAAAACATATTTATCCTTGGAGTAATAGGTCATATAAAAATTATTCCTAAAATGTCCCTAGTCAAGTATTTACATGGGGACATGTAAATACACTGAGACTAGTGTGTGAGTGTACTGATGACCTGATCTCACAGATTATAGATATAGATGATATCGAGTCTTCACACAGGTACACATTAAGAGTAATGATGTACTGGACAGACCCACCATGAGAACGTTGCATGGATCGTTACATGATTGTCATAAACGATTCTCAATGTGATAATGGTATATGTAGTCCTTCGACCTGAAGTCACTACGATTCCTACATGAGGAGTTTATTGTTTTAATACAATTAAACATCTTCTGTAACAAGAGGACTATAAAGGTTGTGATTAGGCAATGAACAAATTATGCAGAGGGGTGTGAGTGATGTAGATGTGATTTGTCTCTCCTATGTGACAGGAGTGATATCCATAGGCCACTTGATGGAGTAAGACTAAGAAAACGCATGGCCATGCTAGAAAGAATAAATATTAGATATTTATTCGGATCCAGTCTACTCCGGTATCAAGTAAAATAAATTGGGCCGTACAAGGATGACGCGACCATGCCTTGGGCCCAATTAGGATATCGTGACAAAAAGAATAAACATATTAAATAATTATCACTTATAGGTTATGTTGATAATATTCGGACATAATGATGCATTGCTAGATGCCGCTCTTATTTTATATTAATAATAAAATAGTTTATTATTAATATGACCGGGTATTTTACCTATAGGGTCACACACATAGAGTAAGCCCATCAGAAAATGTTGTCTTATTTTAGTTGGACTAAAATAAAGCTATTGGGCTTAACTCATTTGGAATGAGTAAGGAGCCCACTTTTAGAGAGAACAAATTAGGTCAAACCTAAGCCTATAAATAGAGCATAAGATGCTCATAGGCCGTTCACTCAAGTGAGACACAAATTCGCAAAAGTTGCAAGAGCTACACGCCGTCAAACTAGCAGTTGGCAAGTGTTGCGATTCTGGTGGGAGTGCTCGTGTGGACTCCTAAAGGACGAGGCTACGACTGCTTCGGAGTTCTTCAAGAGGTAATCCAAAATGAATCTCGAGATTGTTTTGTGCTTTGAAACACGGAACCTTGCAAATCCTATGGAATCCCTTTTATTTTTCCGCTGCTCTTGCTTAGGGATTTCCTAACACACACATCATAGTCAATCAGCAATCAACTTCCTAAGTTAAAATTAATCACAATTAATAAGTAATTCTCACTTTGCAATTATTTTTTAGTTTAGTGGCTTAATCTCATTCGGTAGTTAATTTTTAAATCAAGATGTTACACCTTTCATCCTTGTTTTGGTAGATATTTTAATCACTCTTGAATTTAATTTCATCTTCCGCTTTTCCCTTGTGACGGCCTCAAGTCCAGTCATCTGAGGTGCACTCTGATACCTTTCTCATATCTTCATATATGAGATCGGTTATTAATGATCAGGGTTGTTTACCCGACGTTATATATATATATATATATATATATATATATATATTGAACTTCTTCCACTTTTAATTATTTTAATCGGCGAAAAATTTACCCCTATTTTTGGATCAGGGTGTTACAACCTGGTATTAGGGCATTGATTGTTCATTAATGAATTATATGAATTAAATGTTGTTAAAGAATGATTGCCACTTAATGTTTACATGTCATAGTTATAGTTAAGCATTATTGAAGCTTGAATTGCTCATTGCTTTATATCGTGGTTGACGTTAAGCCCAGCCAGGCATTTCCTCCATCATATTTACCTTTAATTTGTGAATATGTTATAATGATATTTGTATTAGTGATAGTTGATGATGATTGGTATATATTGAGGAAAGAAACACAAGGTTTTTGATTATGTTTGTGTTGTGTGTATTGAGTGATTGATGACGAATAGGCGTAATATTGACGCAGCCGTTATGGCTGAAGCTTTTAATCGATTTGCTGATATCCTTGAACGATAACAACAACCCGCTGGTCAGCCAAATCATGGTCTTGACCAATTTCTCAAGCATAAGCCTTCTGAATTTCATGGAGGCTACAGACCGGAGGACGCTTATGTTTGGATCCGTGACTTAGAATGGATATTTACAAGTATGGAGTGTACGGAAGCTCAAAAAGTCAAAAATACGGTGTTTATGGTCCGAGATGAAGCCGAGTCTTGGTGGATTCTCACTCGTGGGTGTATGATTGCAGCTCACCCTCCTTTGGATTGGGAGAACTTTAAGATAGAGTTCCTTAGGAAGTACTTTCCTGAGAGCTACAAGAATAAGAAAGAGCTTGAATTTATGGGGCTCAAAAAAGGAAACATGTCGTTGGAGGAATATGCCTTAAAATTCGAAGAGCTGTGTGTGTTTTACCCCCCTTTTTTAACAGGAAGGTACTGAAGCTTCAAAATGTGTTAAGTTTGAGAACGGTTTGCGCCAAGAGATTAAGAAGGCGATATGTCACCAAGAAATTAAGAGCTTTCCTACTCTTGTGAAAAAATGTAGGATCTTTGAAGAGAACAGTGTGGTGCCCAAGAATTATGCTGGGCATGATCAAAGACTGAAGGGTCAATCCTCTAATTTCAAGAAGAAGGGTAACTTTAAGAGCAATAGACAATTTGTACGTGGGTCCTCTTCTTTTAGAGGTGGACGAGGTGGTGGAAGGCATGGTACAAGTGGTGGCCGAGGTAATGGCCAAGGACTTTGTTGTTTCCAGTGTGGCGGAAACCATTTGGCCCGTGATTATGGTAATGAGGAAACAGTGGTGTGCTATAGATGCAACCCACCGGGACACATTCTTCCTGATTGTCCTTTAAATGCCACAGATGTAGTGGCGCGTAATGGTGCAAACCGGGGTGGCATGGTGCTTTTAGAGGCCGTGGTCGTGGAGCCGGTAATGGAAACAGAAATGGTGGCAACGGTCGTGGAAATGGGAACGGTCGAGGTAATGGCAATGGTGGCTAGAATGGTCACAATCATGGTGCTAATCAATAAACTACTGGAAGAGTATTTGCTGTGATCGGTGAAGAAACAGCTCAGGCCGATAACCTAGTTGAAAGTAAGTGTGAGATACTTAGAACTTCTATGCATGTTATTTATGATTCGGGTGTGACCCATTCTTTTATATCCGAGGATTGTGTATGGCGATTGAGATTACAGGTGTGCCTAATGAAAAATGCCCTTGTGGTTACTACCCCAACCGGTGCTTGTCTCAGATCGGTTAACCGATGTGATAACGTCAATATGCTCCTAGAAAGAAGGAAGTTTGTTACTTCTTTCATTTGCCTACCTATGAAGGGCTTGGAGATCATTCTTGGTATGGATTGGCTCTTCGCCAATAAAGTCTTGGTTGACTGTCAACAACGGACTGTCATTTTCCCTTCTTCAGATGTGGGGAAATTTGATGTACAAGGTATAGCTCAATTTTGCATATTATTATCTCTTGCCGATGGGACAAGTGGTCCCAATCCCTTAAATATTCCCGTTGTATCCGAATTTCTGGATGTATTCCCTGATGAGGTACTTGGTTTACCTCCTCCATGCGAGGTGGAGTTTTCTATTGATCTTATTCTGGAAGCGAAATCTGTTTCCCGAGTGCCATATCGGATGTCTCCTATGGAATTAATGGAGTTGAAAAGGCAAGTTAAAGAGTTATTGGAACGAGAATTTATTCACCCAAGTGTGTCTTCTTGGGGTGCGCCTGTTTTATTGGCGAGTAAGAAGGATGGAAGTATGAGGTTATGTGTGGACTATCGACAACTTAACAAGTTGACCATTAAGAGCCGATATCCCCTACCTCACATTGACGACCTTTTGGATTAATTAAGGGATGTCGTTATATTCTCAAAGATCGATTTGTATTCCGGATATCACTAAATTCGAGTGAAGACCTAAGATATTCCTAAAACCGCCTTCCGAACTTGATATCGGCACTATGAATATATAGTGATGCCATTCGGAGTGACAAATGCTCTTGTGATATTCATGGATTACATGAATTGCATCTTTCATGATTATCTTGACCGGTTCATGGTGGCATTTATCGATGACATTCTTGTCTATCCAAGAGCCATGAAGAACATGAAGAGCATCTTCGTATTGTTTTAAATATCCTTTGAGAGAAAGAGTTGTATGCGAAGCTCTCTAAGTGTGAATTTTTGTTGTCCGAGGTCCAGTTTCTTGGACATGTTATCTCCAAGGATGGTGTGGCAGTTGATCTATCTAAGATTGAAGCTATATTGGCTTGGGAAAGACCGACGTCTGTCACCGATGTGAAAAGTTTTCTTGGTCTTGCCGGATATTACCAGAGATTTATTGAAGGATTTTCCCGATTGGCTTTGCCTTTGACAAAGCTAACCCGTAAGAATTAGCCATTTGTGTGGAGTCTTGATTGTGAAAGGAGTTTCCAAGAGTTGAAAGTTAGACTCACTTCTGCTCCGGTGTTGGCTTTGCCGGACTTATTGGATGATTTCGTGGTGTACTGTGACACTTTTAAGCTTGGTCTTGGTTGCGTGTTGATGCAAAAAGAGCGTGTGATAGCCTATGCATCGAGACAGTTACGACCACATGACGTTAACTACCCTATACATGATCTTGAATTGGCGGCGGTGGTGTTTGCCTTGAAGTTATGACGGCACTATTTGTATGGCTCGAAGTTTGTGGTCTTTAGTGATCATAAGAGTCTTAAATATCTGTTTGATCAGAAGGAGCTTAGTATGTGCCAACGGAGATGGATAGAGTTTTTGAAAAACTATGAGTTCGAATTGAGGTATCATCCCGGAAAGGCAAATATGGTTGGCGATGCCTTTAGTCGGAAGTCGTTGCATGTTTCCGCTATGATGGTGAAGGAGATGGAGCTCATTGAGCAATTTCAGAATTTGAATGTGGGTGTAGAAATATATACCCCGAAAAAGATGTCTCTTAAGGTGTTGACAGTAGCAAATGTATTTCTTGAGACCGTGAAGTTGCAACAACCAAAAGATGAGTATTTTATCGAGATGAAAGAAGCTCAGGCTAAGGGGAAAAATTCATTTTTGACAAAAGGCCATGACGGCATTTGGCGTGTGAAAGGCCGAATTTATGTTCCATCTGGTGGCGATCTAAGAAGATTGGTACTTGAGAAAGCTCATAAGAGTGTGTTGAGCATACATCCTGGTGCCACGAAAATGTATCAAGATCTGAAGAAGAATTTCTGGTGGCTCGATATAAAGCGGGATGGGGCTAATTGTGTGGCCTCCTGTATTATTTGTCAAAAGGTGAAAGTTGAGCATTAGAAACCATCTAGTTATCTAAGACCCCTTGATATTCCGGTGTGGAAGTGGGACGACATTGCTATGGACTTTGTTTCTGGACTACCCAGAACATGTACTGGAAATGATGCTATATGGGTGATTGTAGATCGGTTGACGAAGTGTGCTCACTTCTTGCCCATGAACATGAAGAGTTCATTGGAAAAGTTAGCACAATTGTACATTAAGTAGATCGTTAGGCTACATGGTGTGCCTTTGAGTATTGTGTTGGATCGTGACCCACGATTCACTTCCCGATTTTGGGGAAGCTTGCACGAGGCAATGGGTTCCAAGTTGAAGCTTAGTTCGGCGTATCATCCACAAACAGATGCACAATTCGAGCGGATAATTCAAACCTTAAAGATTTGTTGCGGGCTTGTGTATTGGAGCACGTTGGTTGTTGGGAAAGATTCCTACTACTAATTGAATTTACATACAACAATAATTACCACAGTTCCATTGGTATGGCTCCATATGAAGCATTGTATGGTCGAAAATGTAGAACTCCGTTGTCTTGGCTTGAAATTGGAGAGAGTTTGGCTTTGGTGCCAGAGTTGGTTGAGGAGACAAATGAACAAATCAAGGTGATATGAGAAATGATGAAAATTGCCCAAGATCGTCAAAAAAGGTATTATGATAAAAGGCAGAAGCCACTTGAGTTTCAAGTGGGCAATCACGTGTTTTTAAGGGTGTTAAGAGAAAAGGGCATTGGAAGCGCGTTGAAAAGTGGAAAGTTAAGCCCTAGGTTCATTGGACCTTATGAGGTTTTAGAGCGGATTGGCGATGTGGCATATCGGATTGCACTTCCTCCGCACCTCACTAATCTACATAATGTGTTCCATGTGTTACAGTTGAGGAAATATGTCTATGACCCTCTACATGTAATTCCTATGGACGATGTTGAAGTACGAGACGATTTGTCCATTCCTCCTGCTTCTGTTTGTATTGTCGAACGCTCCATGAAGAAGCTACAGAACAAATTGGTACCCTTGGTGAAAGTTGCATGGAAGCACGAAAATACTAAGACATTCACGTGGGAACGTGAGGATGATGTAAGAGCGTGGTACCCCGATGTGTTCGAATCTGGTATGTTAATTTTCATGCATAAAATTTCTTTTAGGTGGGGTCGATTATAACACCCTAAATTTAAAAATAAAAGATTAATTAAGGAGATAAATATTAAATAATTATATTTGGGTTATTTCATGTTCCAAAATATTGGGAATAAAAGAATTAAGATTATTGGGAAGTTTTTATAATTTATTGGAACCGGATAAGCTGAAAATGAGCCCGGTTAAAATATGGGTGTCGAACCAAGTATCTCTGATTGGGATGATATTAGTCAGAGCTGTTAAGGATATTATTGGGAATTCAAATATGTGTTCGGAATAATTTTTGGATAAGGTATTGAGCCCAAACAATGATCCTGTTTGTCATAAAACGATGAAAATTTAATGGGGAATTAAAAATAAAGCCAAATGGCCTATTTTCCCTTCTTATTTCTATCAGTCTCTTGGATTTCTCATAACATGTACCTTGCTTCTACTTCTTCTCTACTCTTCTCCTTCACTTCCTCTTCTTCTTCTCTCCTAAAACCCAAAGCAAAGTGGTGTGCCATCTTTCCTCTTCCATTTTCGTTGGAGATTGGAAGAGTTTGGAGCTTGGAGTCTCACCCTCCTTTCTCCTTATTTTCATGTGTGGTTTTCCCTCTCTTGGAAACCATTAATGAAGCTTAATGGTTGTTGGGAACCATTAATGTGGGAACCCGGTAAAGAGTTTAACATTAAATATGCGTAATAATAAATGCAGACACTGAAATCGTGGTGGTTATGGTGGAATGAGTGAAATAAATGAGGCTTGAGAGTTAAGATGTTAGAAGATATCAAGTAAATGAATATGAACGTTAAACCGAGGTGGTTGAATAGAAGATGATTATGTGATATGTTGTGATGTATGAAATAACCCCAATTATGAGGCGGAACCATCTGACCGTGGTGATTACTACTTCTCTTAAGGTAGGAGGGGGTAACTATTCTAAATGTATCATTTCATCCATTGATGATGTAAAAATATGTTTATATCATTGTGCTTAATGATTGCTTGTGTGGACGATGTATTGATTTCATGAATTGAATGCATTTAGAATGATTGATGTTATGTGGTATGCGTTTGGAATGATGAATATAATGTTAAATTGGTCTGAGCCGGAGTCAACAATCTGGTGTGGGACCAGCCACGAGAGTCAATAGATGGCTCACGTTTTAGATTGGTACTGTATGATTATCCGGTATCCTAATGAGAGGAGACCGATTGTGATGTCTGATGTTTTACCTGCTGAATCTGTATTGCACACAGAACGGATGAAGTAATATCTATATTCTGGTACCAGTATTGAGACTGGATCAGACATTATGTTGAATATGTTGATGAAATATGCCATGATGGCAATGTTTTGAATTGAAATCAGTGATATGAAATATCCCAATCATATATATATATATATATATGAATTGATAATTGTGATTGCCACTAATTGCCGATGTGTATGAGTTCCAACGAGGATTGATAAAGATTGAGAATATTGAAATCCATTAAGTGGTGGTTGTGAATGGACGATTGATTGAGTGGCATTTAGGATGCACAGTGTGAGAATGCATTGATTGGCATTTGCATCCATGGCATATCATTCGTTGCTTATATGGAATGTTAGGGGTTCTAATAGGCAGGCCCAGTGGGAGGGCGGCCCAGTACACGGGTACATTGTTATTGTTCCCTAGTGATTCAGGGAATGACGAAGCTGCCCTTAGTTTGGTGACGAGGCACCCTATGTGGCAGGCCATGTGGGAGGGCGGCTCTGTGATGAGCAGTTGACCTCGATGTCCGACAGGGCACGGCTCCCTTGATGTGTGTTCGGGGGAGGGCCATAGCAGTTTGGCAAGTACGACCATAATGATGATCCGCAGTCACGTGGTGACTAGTGCTACAGATGGGTGAGAGCATTTTGGTACTAGTAAAATATGTTGTTGAGCATGCATGAAATTGGATATAAGTGTACACATTTTACTACTGTAGTAGGGGCATAGTAGCACACCTATACTTGTCCCACATTTGATATGTTGATGTTTTCCCACAGTCGGATCCGCACTTGAAAAGAATTCCATTGTGCATGTGCATTAGCTTTAAGAGCATTTGCATATAGCCTGAGATATGCCTAGTTGATATCCCGTAGTGGTGATTGATGGTTGTTAAATAAAACGGAAGTAAGCTGAGGTACTAACATTAACAGTGTGATGATTATTAAGAATGTTAAGGATATATTAAATATATGATATTGCCTTGCGAATATACTTATTAGGACATGTAATATGCTGAGATGGAATGATATATCCTGTGTGTGAAACTTTTGATGTTTTATTGAAAAATGAATGTAATACACACATGTATAAATATCATCATAATGTATGACTTTGGTACATTTGGATTATGTTACTCACCTCCCTATTGCCATTTTTAAGCTTGATGTAGGTATGAAGTAAAACCCTACTCTTTTTGGAGGTCGAGTATTGGAGAAGGTAAATATGAAAGGAATATGGGTCAGCCTTGGCCAGCGTGTATCTTCATTTTGTATAGCATATTGTGTGTGTGTATGCTTATTTTGAAATTAATTTGATAACAGCTGATTTTAGAGGTCATGTAGGAAAATTAGACCAGATGTGTATGGCTAATTTTCATTAATGACCTGGATAATGTATGAATGACATTATTATTATTATTAAAATATATTTCCATTTTTTAATGAATCGATGAGGCATCTTTCATCCTCTTTTTGGTAGATATTTTAATCACTCTTGAATTTAATTTTATCTTTCGCTTTTCCCCTATGATGACCTTAAGTCCGGTCGTCCAAGGTGCACTCTGATACCTTACTCATATCTTCATATATGAGACCGGTTATTAATGATCAGGGGTGTTTACTCGGCGTTATATATATACATTGAATTTCTTCCACTTCTAACTATTTTAAACCGTGAAAAATTTACCCCTATTTTCGGATCGGGGTGTTACACAAGTTGTTTGTTGTGGAGTTTATAACCATAAAAAATTTATTCCTATTTTCATTATTTATTTATGCTTGCTTTGAGATTCAGATCTGGGAAATCGGAGCGCCACAATGAGCTCCACGACCTGGCCATGGCTTCTTCCACGGTCATGCTTCTCACTGTCAAAACCCAATTCCTATTTTAGGCTTAATTTCTTACTAAAACAGCATGATAATCACTCTAGTTTTTAATGTTATAATGAATTCCTTGTCATACAAGTATCAACATATCAACTTATGACTTATACCATACCACATAACCTACCCATTGCAAATTAAACACTATTATAATGAAAAAAGTGCAATTTCTGGACATTGACAATACAATTCTCTCGATAACAAAATCATACCTCACATATATACCATCATCGTCATATCCACACATGCAAAACTTTATCTACACCCCAGTGAGGTAGCCATCTACTATCCACTAATAGTTATATTCATCAGTTACATATACACATATACACTACAAAAGAGCGGCTAAGGCATTGCATAACACAAAAGATTTACAATGTATGATTGTCATAATCCTTCCAAAGGATTACTAAAACAACCATCATCTATAGCATTTCACAATTGATCTTCACGTTTCAAATTCATTGTCAAATCAAAAATGGTAAGGGGGTGTGCAATTATATGTTAAATGACAAATATCAAATTGGATTTAATCATATTCATTCATACGTAATTATATGTTAAATTACATATATATAACATCCAGTTCACACCATATTACATAATCATATTTAATCTTATTCATTTCATCAATTATCACAATTCATCATTCATTCCATTTCCATTTAAAATGGTGAGGTTTTCATTTAAACTTTACACTTATCACTTATATTTCTTCATTTTACAACAAATAGGATCTCTGTTCGGGCTCAATACTCATTCTAAAAATTATTCTGAATACACATTCGGATTCCCCATAATATTATCTACTTCCCTGACCAACGACATCTCAATCAGAGATACTTGGTCCGACACTCATATTTTAACCGGGTCAGTTTTCTGATTATTCGATTCCAATAAATTACTAATAGTCCCCAAAAACCTTAATTTAATTACTTCTAATATTTTGGGACATTAATAATTCGTATTCAATTATTCAATATTTATTTCTTTAATTAATTCTCTATTTTTAAAATTTGGGGTGTTACAACCCACCCCACCTTAAAGAAATTCCGTCCTCGAAATTTGACATACCGGATTCGAATACGTGAGGGTACCATTCCTGAATATCATCCTCGCGTTACCATGTGAGTGTTTCCACTTTTCCATGCTTCCATGCTACTTTCACCAAAGGTACCATTTTATTCTGCAACCTCTTCACGGAATACTCGACGATACGTACCGAAACGGGAGGAATGGACAAGTCATCCCGCACATCAACATCATCCATAGGGATCACATGCAAGGGATCGTGAATATACTTCCTCAACTGTGACACATGGAATACATTATGCAAGTTTGGAAGATGTGGGGGGGGAGCGCAATGTGATAAGCAACATCTCCAATTCGCTCTAAGATCTCATAAGGTCCGATGAACTTAGGGCTTAATTTTTTGCTCTTCAAAGCTCTTCCAATACACTTATCACGCGAAACTCGTAAGAACACATGATCGCCAAATTGGAATTCAAGTGGCTTCCTCCTCTCGTCATAATAGCTCTTCTGACGGTCCTACGTGATTTTCATCTTCTCACGGATTATCTTAATCTGTTCAGTGGTCTCCTCAACAATCTCAGGCCCTAAGGCCAAGTTCTCACCAACTTCAAGCCAACATAAAGGAGTTCGACACTTCCTTCCATATAACGCCTTATATGGTGTCATGCCAATTCTAGAATAAAAGTTGTTATTGTAAGTAAATTCGATCAGAGGCAAATATTTCTCCCATGAACCACCGTGCTCTAAAACACAAGCACGCAATAAGTCCTCAACACTCTAGATAGAACTCATCGCCTCATGTAAGCTTCCCCAGAATCATGAAGTACATTGGGGATCCCTATCAGAAACAATACTTGATGGCACACCATGCAATCTCACAATTTCTTTGATGTATAATTGTGCCAAGTCCTGCAAGGAACTCTTCATACTAATTGGTAGAAAATGCATGCTCTTTGTTAAGCGATCCACAATCACCCAGATTCCATCACATTTGGACCTCATCCTAGATAAACCGGACATAAAGTCCATAGCAATCGCATCCCACTTCCAAACGGGGATATCAAGTGGTCTCAATGTACCAGAAGGTTTCTGATGTTCTACCTTCGCCTTCTGACAAATAAGGCACGAAGCTACAAAGTTGGCAATATCAGTTTCATTCTGGGCCACCAAAAATTCTTCTTTACATTTTGGTACATCTTGTTGCACCAGGGTGAATACTAAAAATGCTTTTGTGTGCCTCCTCAAGCACCGTATATCTCAAATCTCCAAATGAAGGCACATACACACGACCTTTTACATGCCATAAGCCCTCAACACCCTCAACAAGGAATAGATTTTTCCCATCAAGTTGAGATCATCTCATCTCCTGTAAGTACTCGTCTTCTTCTTGTTTCTTCTTCACCAGCTCTAAAAATTCATTACATATCTTCAGTGCAGCAAAACACAATTTCTTGGAAGATTGAATTTCGGTCCCAACATTCAAGTTCTGAAATTCCTTAATCAATTCAAATTCCTTGACCATCATGACCGACATATGTAAAGACTTCCAACTAAGAGCATCTGAAACTACATTAGCCTTCCCCAAATGATACATCAATTCAAAATGATAGTCCTTCAAGAATTCCATCCATCTTCTTTGGCGCACATTCAATTCCTTTTGATCAAAGAGGTATTTCAAGCTTTTATGATCACTAAAGACCACGAACCTCGAACCATAGAGATAATGACACCAACTCTTCAAGGCGAACACAACCGCCGCCAACTCCAAGTCATGAGTCGGGTAGTTAACTTCGTGAGGTCTTAATTGGCGTGAAGCATAAGCTATAACACGTTCCTTTTGCATCAATACACATCCAAGACCATGCTTGGAAGCATCACAGTACACCATGAAGTCTTCTTGTAAATCAGGCAATGCCAAGATAGGCGCAAAAGTCAATCTCATTTTTAACTCTTCAAAACATCTCTCACACTCGACCGTCTACACAAAAGGTTGGTTCTTCCTTGTCAGGTTTGTCAAAGGTTTAGCAAGATGAGAAAAACCTTCTATGAACCTTCGATAATAACCGGTAAGTCCAAGGAAACTCCAGATTTCTGTAACCGATGTAGGTCTAGGCCATGCCATAACGACCTCAACCTTAGAAGGATCCACCGAAACACCTTCTTCGAATATCACATATCCAAGAAACTGGACGCTCGCCAACCAGAATTCACATTTAGAGAGCTTAGCGTACAACTGATTTTCTCTAAGAATGTTCAATACTAGCTTCAAATGTTCCTCGTGTTCCTCACAGCTCTTTGAATACACTAAGATTTCGTCAATGAATACCACAACAAAACGATCAAGGTAATCATGAAAGATGCGGTTCATGTAAATCATGAACACCGCTGGAGCATTAGTCACTCCGAATGGCATTACAACATACTCATAATGGCCATATCGCGTCCTAAAAGTAGTCTTCAGAATGTCCTCGGTTCTTACCCGAATTTGATGGTAACCAGAACGCAAATCAATCTTCAAAAACACTACAACACCTCTTAATTAATCCAACAGATCATCGATACGAGGCAAGGGATATCTGTTCTTTGAAACATCCTAATTTTTAGGGGAAAAGAAAAAAAAAATTTCTCGAATTAATTAGAAAATAACCTGGATCCACAATAAAAACACTCCCTTATATGAAGGTAAGAGAGCTGGCCCCATGGCCAAGAAGAAAAAGAAAAGGAAGCAAGGGAATTAAAACCATTCACACGGAAGCACCAACAGCGCCTGAGCGAATCACCAGACAGCATGCACTCGCTCAAGCGAAACCCAAACCGCCTGGGCGAGACGCCCAACTTGCTCGGACGAGCACACAATCGCTTGGGCGATACCACGACAAACGCCTTCCAACAATATACATTCGCTGGAGTGAGTCCACCATTCGCTGAAGCGAGAGCCTCACTCGGCAAAACCACCACTCGGCATCGAGACATCCAAACACTTGGTAAACGACTAAGTCCACTCGGGATCCATTCCTAAGGCCACTCGGTATAAGGGTTCCAACACTCAGGAAAACGACCCCATTACACCTACATCCTATAACATAGCCTTTTATATTTATTTTATCAGTCACACCAATATGTACAACAATCGGACAATCAAGTAATAGCATCTGGTAAATCAACTATCGAGTACACATTCATATTCTCACAGTGTTAACAGAGATAAAACCATGCATTGCATTCGTCATTACCCAAGGCCGACAGACTACACTACTACCATCTTGATTACATGCAATTGTTGCATAACCACTGTAATACACACAGAATCCAGAATCATCAATCATGCATAAAATCCAGTCGTTATAAACACATACACACACACTCAAGCAGTACATTCATCCGGTACCGTTCGTGGACCATGCATTTGATATACAAGTGCCCCCTACCTACAGAAGAAACTCAAGAAGCTTTTCTGCTCTCGATGTTGGGTCTGACGCCCTTCTTTTGTTTCATTCGGTCTTCCCTCGCTCCATCGTACTCTGCACTCGGTTCGGGAATAGAGCGTTGTTCTTCCTCTGCCTCAACGATCGTCCTTCACCAGTTGGAGGGGCTCTGACCTTCCTCCAGCACCACTGTCGTGATCTCCGGAAGCGAAGGGCAAGAACAGAACAGAGGATGGAGGCGAAGAAGAAAAAGGGGAATGAAGTAGTGGGAAAAAGGATGAGTATTCACGGTGGTACAGGGCATATATATGCATGTGAAGGAAATGAAGTAGGATGGGAAAACGTGAGTCGTAATCCACTCACGTAACTCACCAATCACAAACAACCATCTTTCACCAACTCAGCTTTAATTAACTTGTCATTATTCCTTAAGCTAATCTTGATTATAATTAATAATTAACTTCTTTTTTTTGAATCAAATCTTAATGGTTTATTTTTCATTCGGCATTTAGCTTTAAAATTGGGATGTTACATTCTTTATTGTCATCTTGTTCAATTAGCGGTAATCCACACACAACCGCATGGTTCCATCCTTCTTCTTAACCAATAACATAGGAGCCCCCTAGGGTGACACACTAGGTCGAACAAATTCTTTCTCAAGTAGCTCCTCAACTTGCTTTTTAAGTTCAACTAACTCCATAGGAGACATCTTATAAGGAGTGATAGACACCGGTTCCACGCCAGGTACAAGGTCGATAGCAAATTCAACCTCCCGTGGAGGTGGCAAACCGGGTACCTCTTCGGGAAACACATCCAAAAATTCCGACACCACAAGGATATTAAGGGGATCGAGACTATTTGTCCCATCGGCAAGAGACAATAATATGCAAAGTTGAGCTATACCTTGCACATCAAATTTCCTCACATCGAAAGAAGGGAAAATGACAGTCCGCTGTTGACAGTCAACCAAAACTTTATTGGCGGAGAGCCAATCCATACCAAGAATGATCTCCAATCCCTTCATAGGTAGGCAAATGAAAAGCATAACAAACTTTCTCCCTTCTAGGAGCACATCAACATTATCATACCGGTTAACCGATCTGAGATAAGTACCAGTTGGGGTGGTAACCATAAGAGTATTTTTCATTAAACACACCGACAATCTCAATCACCAAACACAATCCTCGGATATAAAAGAATGAGTCGCACCCGAATCATAAATAACATGTACAGAATTTCTGAGTATTTCACACTTACTTTCAACTAAGTTATCGGCTTGAGCTGCTTCCTCACCGGTCACAGCAAACACCCTTTCGGCAGTTGGTTAAGGATTCCCACCATTTCCATTTCCATCACGGGCACCATTGCCGTTACCACAACCATTACCATGCCTTTCACCATTATAGCCATCACGGCCACCATTTCGACCGCTATTGTTTCCATTACCGCAGCCCCGACCACCATTGTGGCCTCCGCGATTCACATGAGTGGGAGCAATAGCATGGTTGGGGTTATTAGCTTGCATAGGAGTCTGTCTTGGGAGCAAAGGACATGCAGGACGGATATGTCCCACTTGATCACAATTAAAACACACCACATCATCACGGTGCACACACTCGCAAACATAGTAAGGACCACCACACCTATAGCATTTCGGCCCATTGGCATTTACATTGCCCCGGCTAAAGGTGTTACCATGACCACTGCCTCTAGCCTGGACACTAGAATGAGCACCCCTCTGAAAACGTCCCCTTCTGAAATTCCCTTGCTTCTTGAAATCGAAAGATTGACCCTTCAACTTAGAGTCAAATTTGGAATGATGAGGTGGAGCATGTTTCTCATAAATGTGGCACTTATTCACAAGTACTGTGAAACTTTGAATTTCTTTATGGCACATGGCCCTTTGAATGTCAGGGTGTAGACCATTCTTAAATTTCACACACTTGGAGGCTTCGGTTTCCTCTTGCTGATAAGGAGGGTAAAATTCATAGAGTTCTTCAAATTTGGAAGCGTACTCTTCCACCGTCATTGTGCCTTGCTTAAGTTCCATGAACTCAAGCTCCTTCTTAGTTTTATAACTCTCAGGCACATATTTTCTCATGAGTTCCAGCTTAAAGTTTTCCCAAGTCAAGGGGATGGCAGCAGCAATCATCCTACTCTTGGTGAGTCTCCACCAAGTCCCAGCTTCATCTCTCAAGATAAAGACGGTATAGTCCACTTTCTGGAGATCAGTGCATTTGAAACTGTCAAAGATCTGCTCAACATCTCAGATCCAAACATAAGCTTGCTCGGGTCTAAATCCACCATGAAACTCGGAGGGTTTCCGCTTTAAGAACATGTCAAGGCCTTGAGTGCCTTGAGTAGCAGGGTAGTTTGCCTTTCCACTTCTTGTCTATCACAGTTTTGAGACTCAAGAAGGTCCGCAAAGCGATTCAAAGCTCTAGCTATAGCATCATCATTATCTTGACGACGACGAGCCATCACAATATCTAAAATCATAACATTAAATTCAACTAACATTAGTAAACTAACTCATAGACTTCTCTATAGTTTCATGTTGTAATAATTCATCATATAGTTAAATCATGGCCCTCCAACATGGAGTCCAACATCAACCAGTCCACATTAAAGCTCATAAAAGCATATTATCATACCATGATGTCACATGCATTCACATAATCATAAGAATTCATCCTTAAGGGAGAATAGTGTGAAGAAAGCTTGGCCGGGCTTATAAAATCAAATTTCATCTACAATTAATCGATACGAATCAAACAACAATTACAATCATCCACCAAATGCATGTCATGTTCTGATAATATTAATCAATCATAGTAATAAGGAACAAACAAAGCTTTGATACCAGGTTGTAACATCCCAAAAAATGGGGGTAAATTTTTTGTGATTTTAAAGAAATTATTTTAGTAAGGGAGTGTGAAGAGAAGCTTTAGTCAATACCCCAGATTTATGAAAAACTTATCCCATATATAAAGATATGAGAAGGTATCAGAGTGTACAAGAAATACTCAAGTAGTACCATTCGACCTCCGATTGATGTTGTCGATTAATCCACGTACAGATCAAAGGCCCCAATCGATTACAGGGCAGGAGTTAATCAATTACATTACCATAATCGATTAATGGTACATTGAATCAGGGGTTTCACCTAATCGATTACAGCACTTAGAATAATCGATTACATTGTTTCTGTTGGGTCCATAATCGATTATAATGTTATTTATAATCGATTACCAAGCTACTGGAATCTACACTAATAGATTATAGAGTGGGGAATAATCGATTACAGAGCTCCTGGAATTTATGTAATGCATCAGGTATTTCACCTATTCGATTACAAGGACTAATCTAATCGACTACAAGGCTTTGGGTTGGTTCATAAACGATTACAACACTGAGTGTAATTGATTACCTTAAAAACAAAGGCCTTGCAATCGATTAGGTCAGGGGAGCGAATAGATTACACCCTATCAATATGTAGAAACTATGCAGATTTTGCATGAAGATGGACTTCTCAACTATCAAAATGCATGAAGATGTGATATCGTTTGTGACGTGTGGCCACCGGCCGTACTCAAAAATTCCTAGAAACGAGGAACTTATGCGTATAAACGTATTTAGCTCTTTTTAAGGCATTTAGAGACAACATAGGGTTCCATTCTTGGTATAATCAACCCATTCCAATTTACACAAGTCACAAATCATACATTTGAGCTATTAGAATCATTACCTACAATTCATAGTCCTTAAAACTCATTTTCACCCATTAGGTTCCCTAATCATGCATGAAAATCATTTGGATTTCAACATATTCAAGGTTATCATATTGTATGCTCTATAAAACACAAAATCGAGATAAACCTCCATGCATTAATCAATTCTATCAACATACCATATCATTCCATTACCTAATCATTGTCAAGGTCACCAATGAAAATGAGCCATACAATACAAGGGTCTCATTTTCTTACGTGACCTCCAAAATCATCATTCATCTACTTATCATCCATAAAAGTTACCCACATTAGTTCAAGGCTATACAAATTATCCATCATGTATATTCATTACAAAAACACACGTATAAGCCATAAAATCAAAACAATTGCCGGCCAAGGCATTCTTTACCCAAAATAACTTCCTTCACACAATTCCTCCTCCCATGAGCTCTATGGTTAAGCCCTACAACACAAGAGCTACAAAGATAGACCACATGGAGAGTGAGTATATTTTCTCAATGATGAAAAATCCATTAATTAGTGATAATACACATATGAATGCAAGTTAAACATCTTCTCTCAAAAGAAGGTCAAGTGACACTAAAATCAATCAATCATCCAAATCATAGAACACTCAAAACCATAAAATTCATTGAGTCACACCATACCAATAAACACAAATATAGTTAGTGCTCAAAAGGATTCCATATACACTTCACATAACTTCCTCATTGGGATATTGACAGGGCCCGCAAGCGCACGGGTTATGTCACGTAATATAAAAGATTATCGTTCTCCACAGGGACTGTGTTCAAAAGACCAGCATATTGAAATTTAATTATCCACACAATTGATTTTTAAGGTTTTTGTAAAATAAAACACAAAATTAAGTTGCACAAAATACAAAAATAAAATTTACTTGACACTTAAAAAATCAGAGTTGAGAGTATCTTGGGATTTCGGGGGATTAAGACTCTATTTTATGTTAATGAATTTTAACTTTTCATAAATAAGAATCGAATTAAGTTTTCCAAGGTGAATTTTCCAAAAGCTAATTAATATGTTCCTAATGTACCTAACCTATGGAAAGCGCTGCTTAATCCTCAGAAAGGCCCATTATCGTTTTATGAAAATCCCTTTTATTTCCTCAAAAGAATTTTGATTACTTTCACGGTTTTACCGAGGTCACAAAAAGCATCTGAAAAATCTTAAGTTTAGTTCAAAGCTTTCCGGTAAAAATAAATCTCTCGATTCTATTTATTACCTAAACTTACTAATATACCTGTAAGTATACAGTTTTATCATTTAGGTTCTTGTTAGGAATTACTAAAAGCATTAAGCATAATTGAACTAAATGGAAAACAGAAATTTATTTAATTCCAAGTCAAAATAATATTAACAATAAAATATTATCATACTCCCTTTATCCCAAGATAATTAATTTAGCTACTCATGAAATAATTCAAATTCATATAAATAATGGAAAAATAAAACATACAAGACATGGTAAAAATAAAAACTTACGGGTTTCTCCAAAAGCTCAGAATAATTTACCACTGTAATTCCTTGTTACAATATTCTCCACCAATTACAAATTTAAATTCTCACTTTTACAGCCCTCACACTCTTACAAAATAAAAGAAAGAAAAGAAAATAAAAAGAAAGAGAAGAAAAACGAACAGAGAAAGAAAAATGGAAAAGAAGAAAACTAAAGAGAAAAAGAGAGAAAGTAACGAAGAAAAGAAAAGAACATAGAATGAAGTTGATGGTAATTGATGGGAAGAGAATATTGATTTTGCTGATGGGTTGCTGCTGCTTTTATAGGCAAATGGATGGAGGATTCCAGCTATGAAAACGCGTTCAAATTGCAAGTGGAAGAAACTTTGGGTGCATGTGAGCTCCAGCTGTGCCAACTTGTTTCCAATTTGTATATTTTAATATTTCCAATAATTCGGTGCTTGGATTTTAGTGATGATTGGTGCAGAATGATGAAATTCCGAGTAGAAAAATGTTATTTTCCCACAAATCTGAGTGAAAGCTTGCTGGAGGGTGGTTTGCTGAGTGTTGGACGGTGTGGGTGCAAACTGGACAGCGTGGAGAGGAGTTGCTGTTGGATGGAGATCTGTACGGTGTGGAGAGGAAAGTGTTGAGTGGGTTGCTAGGCGGTGTGGAGAGTATTGCTGGACAGTGTTATGGATGGAAAGGAGAGGACGGTGTGTGGTATGGATTAGAAGAAGAAAAGGAGACGGTGTCTTAGGTGAGGTGGAGAGCTGTGTTGATATGTGAGGAAGGAATACGGTATAGGTGATGAAGAGGAAAGGGACAGCGGATAGAAGAGAGGGAATGGGACAATGTTTAGGAGAAAGTCGGTTGGTATTGGTTTGAAGGGATGGTGTTTGGGTTGTTGGAGAGTTGGAGTTGATCCGGTATGCATTTGATCCGGTGTTGGAGTGATGGAGTGTAGGTCGGTTTTGAAAGGAGAGGAGACGGAAGGAGTCGGTGTCTGGAGGAAAACCGATCGGTGATGAAGCTGGATGAAAGGACGAGTGAAGAGTGACTGAAGAGTAACTTCTGATTGAGCCATTCAGTCGGAATTGAATGCAGAAGGACTCGGAACCGACTGAAACCATTCACTCGGCTCAGGTTCATGGAGTTCATTCAGAACTGATTATAGAGTGAATCGGAACCGAGTGAAAAGTGATTCACTCGGAACTGTTTAAAAGGTGACTCAGAACCGCCTGGAAAGTGGCTCACTCAGGATTGGGAAGTCTGCTCACTGTTTCACTTGGCTATGTCTATGGAATTTGAACCACTCAGAGAGAGACCTTGCTTGGATTTCTCAGGAATACACTCGGTCACATTCAAATGGTAAAATCACACCTTATTCATGAGTCCAAGTTGATTTCCACTCGGAATTGACTTCAGTCCTCATTCAAATCACTCGGAATGGCCTTCACTTTTACTCAGGAACTTGCACTTGAAGGGTTGGAATTTGACTGATTGAATTTCTTCTTATGTCCGAGCCTTGCTTTGCTCGGAAATGCATCTTTCTGACCCAACTCACTCGGATATGCTTTCCTTGGAGACTTCTCACTCGGGCTCAGTGTGAAACTTGAGAGTCTGCCCGAGTGTGATTCATTTCCGGTCGGATTTTTCCTTCCTTGCTAAGAATTACTCGGAAATGCTTTGTTCTGCTTGAGAATGCCATTTTCTCTGAGTGAGACCACTCAGATTCCTCCTTAGTCAGCATTTATTCATTTCAATGGCCTCTTCTACTCGGAATCCATTCACTCGGAACAGCTTTTCACTCGGATTAGTTGCAATCAGAAAGCTCCCACTCGGATTCACTTCAATCAGCAATCCTTTCACTTGAAGAATAGTTTTGGACATATTTATTGGAGGTCAGTCTCCTTTTTTCACTCAGAATGGACGCAGTCGGGGAAGTTTTCACTCGGAATCACCTCCAACCAAGACTTATTCCATTTCAGCATTGGTCCTTCACTCGAGTCAGCCATTTATCACTCGGAATGGCTTTGGCAGGGAACATTTCACTCGGATTATCTCTAACAGTGCAGTATTCCACTCGGCGATGCTCTACTCTGTGTCTTTCCACTCGGATTTGGTCATTTCTGAGTTATCCCACTCGGATTTGGCCATTTTGAGTCGGATTTCAGTGCTCTGAGTCAGATTTTTACTTTCTGAGTCGGATTTCAGCTTTAAAAAGAGAATTCTTTCCACTTTGGGCTTGTTCTTCTTGTTTCTTTATCATTTTATGGTCGTTTTTCTCTTGTTTTTGACCCTTTATTACCTTAATTCCTGCAAAATAACATACCCAAGTAGAATAGAGTGGAAAGAAAGCAAAAATCGTAATAAATAAAGGAAATACAGTGCATTATGATTAAAAATCCTAAGCAAACTAGATCTATTTTATTGTATTAAAATGCACTTATCAAAATACCCTAAACCAAAACATTGCTTGTCCTCAAGCAATCACCATATTTACAAGATAAAATACAGAAAACACTAAGCTTAATAAACTAAGGGAATCAAAAATAGAGAAACAGATTTATTTAAATGCCAATTTTATTTTTCTTATGGAAATCAATTTTCAATGTCAAGACTTGAGATACTCTTCTCACAATTTTCACTCAAGTGTTTCAAGGTTTGTGTATCTCTCAAATCATCATAGTCAAAAAATATTACCATAAGCTTGTTAATAAACCAGAAACTCCACAGTTTAGATAGAAAATATGTCAAAGTCTAAAGGTCTTTCAAAGGTTGTAACGTGGCCTTGGGTTGTAATTTTAAGGTAGGAATTTCAAGAAAAATGGAATACAAAAGGGCTTTAACAGTCATGAATGATTCAAATCACCATTATAAATTTAACAAAGCATATTTTTGAACTTTTATGGACTTTTTGGAATTCATTAAATATCATCCTTTTGATTTTCTTTTCTTTTTCTTGCGTTTCTTTGCATCCAATACCATATTTTTCTTAAGTCCTTTTTTATTTCTTTGCTCCACTAAATTTCCAACTTTTTCACCATTAAGAGAATATCAGTCAATGAAAGGTTTCAAAGAAAAATTTTCGCTTTTAGGCTCAAAAGGGGCAACTAGGGGTCAAATTATACAAAATTCTGAGGCTTAAGAATAAGACCTAATTGTGCCTTTATCATCCTAAGACATATAATCAAAAACCATTTTAAATCGGTTGAAAAACAAGTTCTAGAATATTAATGACTATGAGATTCACTCAATCAAGAAAATATGGGTTTTGAAAATTTGTTTGATAAAGAACCCATTTTGGCTCAAGTCTAATCATGGAAAGTCTTTTCAAAGAAAATTTTAATCACATAAGGTTCATTTAAGCATTTATTTGGCATTTAAACAATCAAATTTTGAAAATTTTACTCAAAATTTTGGGGTCCTTAGATACTTTAGCCTTGTGTTCAAAGTAACTTTATCATGCAATAATGGTAAATTACAAGATTACAAACAAGGAAAACACACATGCATGAAAAAAATATAACAATCACACAACAAAACAAAACAGTTAAGTTTTCTTACCTACCACCCCAAACCAGAATTTGACATTGTCCTCAATGTTAAAATGGATGATAAAAGTATAAGAAAACTTACCTGTAGTAACCCCAAACCAGCATCTGACATAGTTGTTTTTGTTTTTGTTTTTTTTTTGTTTTTATTTTTTTATTTTTTATTTTTTATTTTCTTATTTTATTAAAGACATGGGGTTACCTCCCCACAAGTGCTATGTTTAACGTCTTCAGCTAGACTCTATCCCACAGTCAAGAATCGATTAGGGCCTAGAAACTCATACCTTAGTATGGAAGGTGAAGATTTAAGTTTAACATTTGGGCTCACCATGACCTCAGTGTCATGTCTCAGTGGTATGTGTAACACCCTAATTTAACAAAATGAAATAAACCCAAAGACGGGGAAATTTTTCCCAAAATTGAGTAAACCAAATGGTCTATGAGGCAACCGGATAACAAAAGGGGCAGAGTGCAAGGAAGGACAAGGGAAATGAGATATCATCCACACGCATAAGGCAAATAACAGAAGGCTAAGACTGGAACCGGTCCGTTTGGTTTAGTGTAACCTATCAGCGCCAGGGCGGATTACATGATATCGTTGGCTCACTCAGGCGGGGTCTGATACCGCCTGGGCGGGGTATGGTAATGCAACAGCGGATGGAGGGAATTCACAAAGAAAACTTTTCCACGAGTAACACTAGTCAATCAGTAGGAGGAAATAGGTAAAGGGGAAGGAGAAGGGAGATGTACATATGCGGTAGTAGATTGTGGAGGAAAGGAGGGGTCCGAACTTATTCCGCCCAACTCAACTAGGTATGGCAACGCCTGGGCGGACTCAATCACAATGCCTAAGCCGGGGTCAACACCGTTGTTGGGGTCGCATTAGCGCCACAACGGAGAGGAAGGGTAATTGGGCGGCATCCCACTCTGACAACTACTCGCTTCAGCGCGAGTCCTCACGCTTGGGCGAACCGCTCTAGCACCTCGGTAAGGTATGACTCCGCCCATGCGAATCCAACATAAGTCTTCCTAGCCCGCACTCGCTGGAGCGAGTATATTGCTCGCTGAAACGAGGAACTTCACTCGGAAAATTGGGAAGTTAAGTCTCACTCAGCTTCTCCAAACCCAACCACTCGGGACACCGATCCTTACTCACTCGGACTTTACATGTTTCGCTCGGATTATCACTACCTGACACTTAGGATCTAATTCTCCTTAAACCTCCAATTGAACTCCTCTCACAGCAGGGAATCACTCGAGGTTTTCACTCGTCTTTCGTTCCTCCATCGTTAAAAGCATATTTAAACTCTTTATTTCATCCTCTCAACCCCAAACTTATCCCCACTACTTACTCATAGTCACGCCGACCTCCTACACTCGGGATTTCATGCCTACTTTTACTCGGAAACCCTCATACAGTCCTCTCCCCGCTCAACCTCACTTACAGTATAGAAGAACACACAACATATGCTTATATAAGCGAAAACATTAATATATAATTACAAAACTTCACCATGAAATCTGTTACCCAAGCTGTCAGTTTTAACGTAAGAACTACAACCAAAACATGAGCCGGCCAAGGCTTAACAAAACGTTATACACAGCATTTACACAGATATACACATATACACATATAGACATATGTTCCAACAGCACTTCGGATTCATTGTCCTGCGCTCGTCCTCCTTCATCCTTCTTTCCGAGAGATGTTCACTGAAAGTATAGCCACTGCAGGGGTGAGCTTTTTCATGTAAAATGACAATCAAAGACTCGGTATCAGTGTCAGCATGCACATTCACATCCATTCTATTGGTTTCTAATTAATTAAAGTTAAACTCGACAAAGTGGCATTTAAGACACACATATCACACACACAGGTACTTCCCGCACTCGAAGATCATTCATAACACTCTACACACGTTATACGTACTACTCTAATCAACCTCGTATTTACATGCATGACTGCGGATCCGACTCGAGTGATGACTTTCAGTCACAGTTTTACCCTCTCTTGGCCCCTCGTCCTTCAGCTTTTCCCGCGTGGTACCAGCCTCCCATTGGCGTCTCGAGACTCTTCTCTAGCTCCTATGGCTACCACGAGCTCCCTCGGAATCTAGCCGGGGTCTGTAACTAGAAGTCATTCCCTCGGGGCTCTTGACCTTCCACGGGTCGCCTCACTCCTACACATGCAGCTAAATGCATCTACCAACAAGTGTCATCACATCACCGATATCTCTTTCATAACCATTGAGTGGGAACAGGTTCAATGCAACCTTTACTTGCTTTATTATTTACACCAATATGATCAACCATCAGCAATCAAGTAATAGCATCTGACAAATCAATCAAGCATACATTCATACTTTCATGCATATCATTCATTATTATCCATGCTAACATACTACTTTACCACCATCTAGATCACAAGCATTTATGGTTCAATCACTATAAAACACACGGGATTCAGAATCTCTAATCATGCATAGGATGCAATCATCACAACCACATGCACATACACTCAAGCAGAACATTCATCCGGTACCGTTCGTGGACCATGCATTTAACATGCAAGCGCCCCCTACTTACGAAAGGGACTCCAAGAAGCTCTTCTACTCTTCGATGTTGAATCTGACGCCCTTCTACTGATTCGTTCAGCCTTCCTTCACTCCGTCGTACTCTGCACTTGGTCCGGAGTTGAGGTGTCGTTCTTTCTCTGCTCCAACGATCGCCCTTCACCTGACGGGGCTCTGAACTTCTTCCCGCACTGTCGTCGTGACGAACAGAAACAGGGGAAACGGAGGAAGATGGAGACGAAGAAGAAAAAGAGAGAAAGTAGAGTAGTGGGAGAAGTTGTTCTTGCACCCACGGTGATACTAAATACGCACCTAAATACGCATGCGAGGGGAAGGAGTGGGATGGGAAAGTGTGAGTCGCAGTCCACTCACACCTTCCACCAATCACAGACAACCACGTCCCATTAATTAAGCCCAATTAATCTTATCATTAACTCTCAGGCTATACTGATTATGACTAACAACTAATCCTTTACTTTCAATTTTCTTATTATTAAATTTTTATTCGGTATCTAACTTCAAACTGGGATGTTACAGTATGTTACCTTCACTGCTTTTTGATGTTCCTGCAAACTTATTCAGAAAAATAGATTCAAGTGGGTCATTAAGAAGAGTTTCATCTTTCACCACTTGGTCAACAATTTCAATTCTATAGCAAACATCATTAAAAGGTTTTTCTAAAACATTTTTCAAATTAAAATCAACCTTTTGGTCTCCAACAGTTAGAGACAACTTACCATTTTTGACATCGATCACAGTACCTGCAGTTGCTAAAAATGGTCTGCCTAAAATAATAGGAATCCAAGAATCTTCGTCCATTTCAAGCATAACAAAGTCAGCAGGTATAAAAAATTTTCCTACCTTAATAGGAACATCCTCTAAAATTCCTACAGGATATTTGATAGATCTATCAGCCAACTGTAAAGATATCCTAGTAGGTTTTGGCTCTCCCAATCCTAACTTTTCAGCAACAGATAATGGCATTAAACTCACACTCGCTCCCAAATCACACAATGCTCTATCTATAGCTATGCCACCAATCATACAAGGAATAGAAAAGCTACCTGGATCATGAAGTTTTGGAGGCATTTTCTTCTGAATTAGAGTGCTGCACCCCTCAGTGAGTGCCACTGTTCCATCTTCCTCAAGCTTTCTTTTATTGGACAAAATATCCTTCAATAACTTCGCATAGATAGGCATTTGCTGCAAAACATCTATGAAGGGAATATTGACATATAATTTCTTTAAAACATCAAGAAACTTACCAAATTGTTTGTCCAACTTTGCTCTAGCCAGGCACTGAGAAAATGGAATAGGAGGTTGATATGGCTTAACCTCTTTTTTCTTTTCTTGTGGTTTTTCTTCCTTATTCATCGGGTGAGATGGAGACTCATCCAATTTCTTTTTCTCTTCAGTCTTACCAACTAGACCATCATATTGAGTACCACTCCTAAGAGTGATAGCCATTGCATGGTTGGAAGGTCCAGCCTCAGGTTTCCCAGGAAATATTCCTGGTGCTCTTTGAGAGTAGGAGGCTTGTTGGGCAATTTGAGTCTCCAATATTTTGTTATGGGTGGCAAGGGAGTCCACTTTTGAAGCTAAGTTCTTTATTGCATCAGAGAATTCATCATTCTGCTTCTGTTGAGTAGCTACAAATGTCTCCATTAAGGACTCTAGTTTTGATTTGTAGGGTCCTTGTTGAGGGTTGTAGTTACTTTGGAATTGAGGTGGCCTAGTTTGGAAGCCAGGTGGACCTTGTGGAGGTCTGTAGTTACCTTGATAATTTCCACCATAGTTTCCAATAGCATCCACCTGATGCATTTCTTGTTCTTGATTAGGAGTCATTGCTGAATGGCAATTTGTAGCTCCATGTCCTGAAACACCACAAACTTCACAAACAATATTAGTAACACCTGTTGACCCTATTTTATCAAGTTTTAATGTTAATGCTTCAACTTTGGTAGAAAGTAAGGAAAGAGCATCAACAGAGTACTTACCTAGTGTTTTAGAAGGTAATCCTCTCTCAGAGTTCCATTGGTGAGTGTTTTGAGCTATTTCCTCGATCAGGTTCTCAGCTTCATCAACATTTTTACTCATGAAGGCTCCTCCAGCTGCAGCATCTAAAGAGATCTTTTGTGTGGAAGTTAGTCCATTATAGAAAATATGGATTGTCAACCACCTTTTTATCCCATGGTGAGGACATTCTCTTAGTAACTCCCTGTATCTTTCCCAGGCTTCATACAAGGATTCATCATCTTTTTGTGAAAAATTGATGATTTGTTTTCTTAGCACATCAGTCTTATTCCTTGGGTACCATTTATTGATAAAAGCACTGGACAATTGTTCCCAAGTCGTGATGGATCCTTCAGGAAGAGAGTATAACCACGCTCTTTCTTTATCTCTTAAGGACAAAGGGAAAAGTCTTAAGCAAATGGCATCATTGGTGGCTCCGTTCATCTTCAGGGTGTCACAGTATTCAAGAAAGATTTGAAGGTAAAGGTTTGGATCTTCAGAGGGTAAACCTCTGAATTGGTTCTGTTGAACCATTGAGAGTAGTGAAGGCTTCAATTCAAAATTGTTAGCCTCCACTGTGGGTCTAAGGATGCTAGATCCTCTCCCATTAGTGCTTGGAGCGGTAAAATCTCTTAAGGGTCTGTGTTGGTCCGCCATTTGTTTTTCTTTTTGTTCTTTTTGTTGTTTTTGTTGTTTTCTTAAAGCTCTAAGGGTACGTTCTATCTCAGGGTCAAATCCTAAGTTTAGATCGACACTACGGCTTCGTCGCATAAATAGAAAATAAATGACAAATAAAACAAATAATTACAAAAATAAAACAACAGATACACAGAATATAGAACAAAATACAAAATTATAAAGAAAATAAAAATAAAAATAAAAATAACAATAAAAATATTAACAAGTATGATCTATTCGAATTTCAATATTGCCGATATTTGAGGGACAACAGTCCCCGGCAACGGCGCCAAAAACTTGACAGGGCCCGCAAGCGCATGGGTTATGTCGCGTAATATAAAAGATTATCGTTCTCCACAGGGACTGTGTTCAAAGTACCAGCATATTGAAATTTAATTATCCACACAATTGATTTTTAAGGTTTTTGTAAAATAAAACACAAAATTAAGTTGCACAGAATACAAAAATAAAATTTACTTGACACTTAAAAAATCAGAGTTGAGAGTATCTTGGGATTTCGGGGGATTAAGACTCTATTTTATGTTAATGAATTTTAACTTTTCATAAATAAGAATCGAATTAAGTTTTCCAAGGTGAATTTTCCAAAAGCTAATTAATATGTTCCTCTCGGAATCCTATTAATGTTTTATGAAAATCTCATTTATTTCCTCAAAAGAATTTTGATTACTTTCACGGTTTTACCGAGGTCACAAAAAGCATCTCAAAAATCTTAGGTTTAGTTCAAAGCTTTCCGGTAAAAATAAATCTCTTGATTCTATTTATTACCTAAACTTACTAATATACCCGTAAGTATACAGTTTTATCATTTAGGTTCTTGTTAGGAATTACTAAAAGCATTAAGCATAATTGAACTAAATGGAAAACAGAAATTTATTTAATTCCAAGTCAAAATAATATTAACAATAAAATATTATCATACCCCCTTTATCCCAAGATAATTAATTTAGCTACTCATGAAATAATTCAAATTCATATAAATAATGAAAAAATAAAACATACAAGACATGGTAAAAATAAAAACTTATGGGTTTCTCCAAAAGCTCAGAATAATTTACCACTGTAATTCCTTGTTGCAATATTCTCCACCAATTACAAATTTAAATTCTCACTTTTATAGCCCTCACACTCTTACAAAATAAAAGAAAGAAAAGAAAATAAAAAGAAAGAGAAGAAAAACGAACAGAGAAAGAAAAATGGAAAAGAAGAAAACTAAAGAGAAAAAGAGAGAAAGTAACGAAGAAAAGAAAAGAAAATAGAATGAAGCTGATGGTAATTGATGGGAAGAGATGATTGATTTTGCTGATGGGTTGCTGCTGCTTTTATAGGCAAATGGATGGAGGATTCCAGCTATGAAAACGCGTTCAAATTGCAAGTGGAAGAAACTTTCGATGCATGTGAGTTCCAGCTATGCCAACTTGTTTCCAATTTGCATATTTTGATATTTCCAATAATTCGGTGCTTGGATTTTAGTGATGATTGGTGTAGAATGATGAAATTCCAAGTGGAAAAATGTTATTTTCCCATAAATCCGAGTGAAAGCTTGCTGGAGAGTGGTTTGCTGAGTGCTGGACGGTGTGGGTGCAAACTGGACAGCTTGGAGAGGAGTTGCTGTTGGACGGAGATCTGTACGGTGTGGAGAGGAAAGTGTTGAGTGGGTTGCTGGGCGGTGTAGAGAGTATTGCTGGACGGTGTTGTGGATGGAAAGGAGAGGACGGTGTGTGGTATGGATTAGAAGAAGAAAGGGAGACAGTGTCTTAGGTGAGGTGGAGAGTTGTGTTGATATGTGAGAAGGAATACGGTGTGGGTGATGGAGAGGAAAGGGACAGCGGATAGAAGAGAGGGAATGGGACGAGGTTTAGGAGAAAGCCGGTCAGTATTGGTTTGAAGGGATGGTGTTTGGGTTGCTGGAGAGTTGGAGTTGATCCGGTGTGCATTTGATCCGGTGTTGGAGTGATGGAGTGTAGGTCGGTTTTGAAAGGAGAGGAGACGAAAGGAGTCGGTGTTTGGAGGAGAACCGATCGGTGATGAAGCTGGATGAAAGGACGAGTGAAGAGTGACTGAAGAGTAACTTCTGATTGAGCCATTCAGTCGGAATTGAATGCAGAAGGACTCGGAACCGACTGAAACCATTCACTCGGCTCAGGTTCATGGAGTTCATTCGGAACTGATTGCAGAGTGAATCGGAACCGAGTGAAAAGTGATTCACTCGGAACTGTTTAAAAGGTGACTCGAAACCGCCTGGAAAGTGGCTCACTCAGGATTGGGAAGTCTACTCACTGTTTCACTCGGCTATGTCTATGGAATTTGAACCACTTGGAGAGAGACCTTGCTCGGATTTCTCAGGAATACACTCGGTCACATTCAAATGGTAAAATCACACCTTATTCAGGAGCCCGAGTTGATTTCCACTCGAAATTGACTTCAGTTGTTAATCAAATCACTCAGAATGGCCTTCAATTTTACTCAGGAACTTGCACTTGAAGGGTTGGAATTTGACTGATTGAATTTCTTCTTATGTCCGAGCCTTGCTTTGCTCGGAAATGCATCTTTCTGACCCAACTCACTCGGATGTGCTTTCCTTGGAGACTTCTCACTCGGGCTCAGTGTAAAACTTGAGAGTCTGCCCGAGTGTGATTCATTTCCGGTCGGATTTTTCCTTCCTTGCTAAGAATTACTCGGAAATGCTTTGTTCTGCTTGAGAATGCCATTTTCTCTGAGTGAGACCACTCGGATTCCTCCTTAGTCAGCTTTTATTCATTTCAGTGGCCTCTTCTATTCAGAATCCATTCACTCGGAACAGTTTTTCACTTGGATTAGTTGCAATCAGAAAGCTCCCACTCGGATTCACTTCAATCAGCAATCCTTTCACTCGGAGAATAGTTTTGGACATATTTATTGGAGGTCAGTCTCCTTTTTTCACTCGGAATGGACACAGTCGGGGAAGTTTCCACTCGAAATCACCTCCAACCAAGACTTATTCCATTTCAGCATTGGTCCTTCACTCGAGTCAGCCATTTATCACTCGGAATGGCTTTGGCAGGGAACATTTCACTCGGATTATCTCCAACAGTGCAGTATTCCACTCGGCAATGCTCTACTCTGTTTCTTTCCACTTGGATTTGGTCATTTCTGAGTTATCCCACTCGGATTTGGCCATTTTGAGTCGGATTTTTGCTTTCTAAGTCGGATTTCAACGTTAAAAAGAGAATTCTTTCCACTTTGGGCTTGTTCTTCTTGTTTCTTTATCATTTTATGGTCGTTTTTCTCTTGTTTTTGACCCTTTATTACCTTAATTCCTGCAAAATAACATACCCAAGTAGAATAGAGTGGAAAGAAAGCAAAAATCGCAATAAATAAAGGAAATATAGTGCATTATGATTAAAAATCCTAAGCAAACTAGATCTATTTTATTGTATTAAAAAGCACTTATCAGATATCACTCAATGCCATGCTTTTATGGCTAATGCATATGCTGGTGTTTAAAAGTGCCTATGCACAGATCCGATTTCATTTCATCAGGTAATCGCAATCACCATAATCCTTCATTTTCGTGGGTTTCCCGCCTCGCAAAGGGTACTCCCTCTAGCAGCCTCGCAAGGTGCTTTCTCGTGATTGCAACCACGTTCAATAAGTTATATAAGTTTCCCACCTCGCAAGGGGTACTCCCGCCTCGTGATCGTAACCACAGGCATTCATTCTCAACACCAGGTGATCTCAACCACCGGCTTAATTTCATAGGAACTCGCAAGCCCTTTATATTTCAATTATCAAGTGATCGCAGCCACTTTTCCACATCATCCGCTAGTCCCACAAGACTTTTCCTTGTGATCGCAACCACATTCAAATGTTATGTTATGCATGCTATGTATGCAATAATGCTCATGCAAGCCTCAACCTCTCAAGTATTATCTCACCCTCTCAATTAAGGTACAACTCATACTTAATCACATTGTTAGTGACATATAAATCAATATACATGTCATACTCCCAAAGCATAACATTCATAATACTCAAGAGTTATTCCTAGCCAAAAATTTCAAACATTCATCTGGCCACACATGGATACGATAATATATCTTCACACATTATACAACTTATAATCTTCTCAAAGTATCATTTTACAATAAACTATCACAAGGTTCAATCTCCATTTCATATCTCATACATAAAACACTACGTTCATTCAAGGGAAACATGCTATATTACATCAATACATACATTCTCATCATACAAGACATCTTGCATTTAGAAAATACACCCCTCTCCTACCTCAAGAGAAGTAGACTTCCAGGTTTGATGTTCCCGCCTCACAAGTTCAATCGAGTCCTACACCAATCAATTATAGGACCACATCAATCATTCATCTAAACACCATTTCAAGATACATATACATATATATGTACACATGATTCTCATCATGTAGAAACTATTTATAGGCTTTATTCATTTCCCTAATTAGGCTTCAGGAATTCCTTCCCTTATCATTCATTGTTACCAAGGCAACAACCTAATTAGTTAGGTTACTAAATATATCAATCTCACATTCAACTCATTTTAAGTGGGTCTTAATTTATGGCTTCCAACCACCATCACCAATCATCATTTATGGCTATACCTCATCGTTAATAACATTCTCACCATCAATTAATGCCTTTCATATTCACTTTACACATTTCCCCCAATTTCATAAGTTAAGGGTTTTGTGAAAACCCAACTATATCATAAATGCACTTCAACATTCATCATCCTTCAACCCTATTTTTGTGCACCCTATTTGTTGCTCATAAATGTCCATATTTATTTCACCCCACCTTAGGTTTTTCTTATTTAATGCCCTCATTTAACACCCACATACATTAAATATTCTCTCAAGTCATAACTAATCATTTCTAGGTTCAAACACAAGGAAATGACAAGAAACTTACCTTGTTCCAAGAATGAAAATGGGAATAAAAAGGGAGGAAGATTGTAACGAAAATAGAGAGGAGAATGGGAGAAGCTTCAAGCATCTATTGTGTCCTCCAAGCTTCTTGAAAACAAAAATGGAAAAAAGGGAGAGGGCACCAAGTTTCTCTTTAGGTTTTTCTTTGGAGAAGAAGAAGGTGAAGGTGAGTGAGGGAGTTTAGAAGAGCAAGAATAGTGAAGGGTGTCTTTGCCAAGGGAGAGAAGGTCACGAGAAAACAATAGTGAAATGATGAGGTTTTCATTTAAACTTTACACTCATCATTTATATTTCTCCGTTTTACAACAAACAGGATCTCTGTTCGGGCTCAATACTCATTCTAAAAATTATTCCAAATACACATTTGGATTCCCCATAATATTACCTATAGCCTTGACCAACGGTATCTCAATCAGAGATACTTGGTCCGACACTCATATTTTAACCGGGTTAGTTTTCTGATTATTTGGTTCCAATAAATTACTAATAGTCCCCGAAAACCTTAATTTAATTACTTCTAATATTTTGGGACATTAATAATTCGTATTCAATTATTCAATATTTATTTCTTTAATTAATTCTCTATTTTTAAAATTTGGGGTGTTACACCAACTCTAAAGTGGTTGTGGATCCGAAGGGAAACCACCATAAGGTCTGTGCCTTACAGTCAGGCCAGCCTCCCATCTGGGCCGGCACACAGGCCCTCTATAGTCCTGTGAGCCTCGCTATGTAAATGTCATGCCAAACAACAACAATCATCAATAAAGCTCCTAATTACCATCACCAGGAGTTATTGCTTGGTTACCATCTCCAAGGGTTTCAAAAAAAATTTTCTAATCAAGGCCTAGCATGCAAATTTTATTAATCATAACCATTTGCATTATCAATTCAAGTCTTCATAACATCATAATCATTCATTTTCATCATCAATTACATCATTTCCATTCCCTTGATATCCAATAATAATTATTCATAAATTTCATTTTCATTATCAATCAAGAGAATACTATTCATTAATAATCCACATCATTATCATTTTCATTTTACCATCATCATAACAATCAACCCAATGTCAATCATAATCATCAACCATTAATTCATATAAGCAATCTAAATTAAACCCTCAATAATGATTAACAACAAGGGGATATATAATCGCTCTAACTACATAATCATCAATATTATCAAATTCATTATCAACATCAATTAAAATCATCATATTTAAATATAAACATATCTCTTATTCGTTTGTAACTCATATGATGGTACAGAGTCAGACTTGGAAGGGGCTCAAATAAGTCTAAACTTTTTTCCATGCAGACTTATATAAATAATTTGAAAGGCTTTTCAGACTTTTGATAGTGTAGACTTTAGAAAACAAAGGGTAAAGAGAAGATAACACAATATATTTATATTGGTTCACTTCCAAAGTGGAAGCTACATCTAGTACCTTCAGACTTGAAGGATTTTTACAATGTAAAAACACTTTTTACATAACAAGCATAACTTGTGCTTAAAGTATTGTTGACTCTGGCCACTTTCTGCTTAACCCAAGTATTCTTTCAATCAAGCCACTCTTGGCTCAGTCCCAAGTTTCTTTCTAAAGCCTCTTTAGGCCAAAAAGTGTTTCCCACTTAATCTAAGAGTTGGTGAACACACCAGACTTGTTACACTAAGAATGAGCGATGAAGATAAGCTATGATAAAAAGATAACTCATCATACAAAGAGATTTGTATTTGAAACTAAGAATACGCTAAGTTATGATAAGCAAGAAGCCAAGGACGCTAAGGGCAGAACAACAAGAAAGGCTTTTGCTAGCAAGCACTTGTAATTTTTGTTCACATTCTTGAAGATCTTTGAAGTTTTTGATCTTATCATATTTAAAGTTTTGTTGAGATAGTCGTTGCTCAACTATTTAAGAAGACATAGTCATTGATCATATTAGACTTTAAAAATGTACATAATGGCAGAGTCTGAATCAGGCATGCATTAGAACTTATACCAAAATGGTGATCCTTGATAATCTTATATCAAAAGACACCTATTTGCTTAGCTATTTCAAGCTAAAAGGTACATTATTGTAGAGGTTGACCTTAAGATTTTACACTGTCACAGTTTTAGCTTTTTCTACATTTTGAGATATGCAAGGCATCAATCTAGGTTCCTGCGCATATGAGATCTTCAGCTGTTTGTCCTTTTCCTTTTTCATGAAAGGTTTAGTTTAAGGCAAAACACTATCTTAGTACTTTCATAAAAAGGGAAGGTTGCTTTTCAGAGAACATTCTTGAGAAGGATGATTATCAAGAGTCTAGTAATGTGTCACACTCTGATTTCTCAGGCTAAATCCCGATGTAATCAAGATAAATAATTAATAAAAACATGAGTAAATTTTTTTACGCTTAGAACATTTCCAAAACACCTCAACAATTACATCAAGACCCAAACCACAGAAAACTGAAGAGTGAGATTTAATAATTTATAACTGATCGCAAGATAATTCGCCCATATGTGTATACAAAAATAATAGAGTTTACAGCGGAAGAAGAATATGTATACAAGGCATACGCCTAGTCCCATATATGAAGATATGAGAAAAGGCTCGATAAGGCATGTAATTACATAACATAAGCCTATTAGGGCACAACCAAGCAACATCCAATATCATTCATTGCCTTTCATGAAATTCAACCACAATTCATATATTATCAATACTCGTGCCTATACAAAAGCACTACTTGTCCAACATCATTCCATCCATCATAATGGGCATAAATTCTAATACCCCAAACTTCAATACATTATTCACTTACATATTAAGCATACACCTACCATATGCATGACCAAGGATTGTTATATACATATCCATAATTCACTATTTATCAACATCAACATACATTACTCATTCATTAGATCATGTTTAACAATTGCTACCAGCTAAGGCATTTTGTTACCACTATTTACCTTCTCTAAAAGCTTCACTTTAAAATATATCCTTATCCTATGATATTCCTACATCACAATTCTAAAAAGGAGATAACATGGGAGAGTGAGTTATACATTCAAAATGATGAATTTAAATATATTATGATCATGTGTACATGCATACAAACAACATGTGTGCTTTGAAATAAAATCATCAATTTATTAAAAAACCATCATCAAGATATCATCTTAGGCATACAAGCCTCAGTATTCATAACTCATAACAAGTACACACACAAGCATATACACATTTACATTGCCCTTATCATCATGGGTTATCACAATTGTTCATCATTAGATCTTTGCATCTTTAATCATTTATTACCCTCAAGATTTTATCATCTTTCTTTGGTCATCTCCATCTCGGATGCCATGTACCTATGGCTAATGTATATGTCACACTATTTAATGCATATGCAATGGATCCATTTCGAAATAATTTACATAACCCATGAGCATATGGTTTCTCAATACTCAAGTGATCGCAACCACTTATAATCAATCAAATATATGTCCCCCACGCAAAGGTCCATTTTCATAGAATCCCACAGGATCTTTATCATTATGATCGTAACCACATTCATCATTCTTATATTGGTTTCCCCCATGCATAAGGTACTCCCCTCACAGTCTCGCAAGACCATTGTCATTTCAATACATGGGTGACCGCAACCACTTTCATCATTTTAGTCTGTCATGTAATCGCAACCATAGACGCATTCCCCACGTATAGGGTACTCATTCTCATCTAGTCCCATAAGACTTTCAACATTGTGATCACAACCACATATACAATGCTATGTCATCATGCCATGAGTGCAATAATGTAACAATGCATATGTCAAATCTTAACCTCACAAGGATTCTCCCACCCTCTCACTTAGGGGTATATTTCTTATTTAGCATTGTCATTAGTGGCATATAATTAACCATAAGGCCCATCAAGGCACAACATTCATAGTTACATCAAACCACACATGGTAATCAAAAGCATATCGATCATTACAACTGAACTGTTCTTTACAGGGGGTGTAAAGTTATGATTGTTGAATAATTCAAAATATACATGTAATGTAAGTCTGGTACAAGGATGTATTTATACAGGTGCAAATACGGAATGTCCTCGTGTGCTGGGGTGGAGTATAGTTCACTTTATGGCGGTGTTGCAGTCCGTCTGAAGTAGCCTTCTTTGCCTTGACACAATTGGTGGTGGTACCTGCAATTATTCTCCAACGCTCAAGTCAGTATTATGGAATACTATTAGACTTAGAAAGTAAATCTGAGAGAATTATGCAAGTATGAGTGTAAGGTCCAGAATTGGGGATCCCCCATATACCTTTTTGTTGAGGTTTATATACCTGCCACTGGTGCTCTATTATTGGTAGGACCCGTTCCTTATTTTCAGGCATAATGCAAGAAAGGTAGTGGGCCCCTACGCCGTTTACAAGCACCATCACTGTAGTGGGTATTTCCACTTACTTGGAAAGCGTTAATGCTTTATTATTTTATTTGTTGTTCCCTTTTATGTGTGACAGCGTGATTCCCATTTTCAACCTCTCAAGACAGAGTCAATCTCGTGCCGGGGTTATAAGTATGGGCTCGCTACACAATATAGGAAATTCAATATTCCGCCTATGGCTTGGCGGAGTAGTATGCATTGGAAATACTTTATGCATGTGTATAAGATATTCAATATTTTCCGCCTTGGCGGAGTAATAAGCTTTGGCGGAGTAACGTGCCTTGGCGGAGTTACGTGCCTTGGTGGAGTTACGTGTCTTGGCGGAGTTACATGTCTTGGCGGAGTTACATGCCATGGCAGAGTAACATGCTTTGGCGGAGTTACATGCCTTGGCGGAGTAACGTGCCATGGCGGTATGTACTCCGTATAAAAGTAATTATAAGGTATTTGAAACGTACTTCTCCTGTTCAAAATGCTGATCTGGCAAAGCATTAAAACCATGCTCTTGGGGGCCGGTGTTGGGACCAGATCATCTGCCCCCTAGCTTGTTATAGTGACTGGCGGAGTCACTTTAATAAGCTATAACACTTTTAGCTTTTATAGGCATGGGTTTAGGCGGTGTTTGCTAGTTCCGAATTTGTGGACAAGTATCTTCATGCATTTATTGCTTTTGTCATTACTTGCCACGCTCGTCATTAAAGCGTCTCGAAACTGCGTTTTGCCGCTTCAATCTCTCATTGCCACGTATGCCCTCGTAACGATTGCCATTCCAATGATGGGACATAAATGCGTGGGATGGCAATTGAGATACGTTTTCGAGGTTATTACCATGGGCCTTGGATTTTGAAAATACGGCCCAGGAAATACCTACCTTAAGATTAATGTATCAGTTTCAGAATTAATAGAAATGTTAGTGAGATTCATCCAACGGCTATAGGCACATCCTTGAAACTTTTGAGGTTTCGCTTATTTCCCCCAAGCCATGCCTATAAATAGGTAAATTCTTAGGAGAGGAAACGTTTTGCTTCATCTTCTAGCTTGCGTTTTTATGCTAAGACTACTTTTAGAACGCTACTTTTTCGCGAGTCGTTTGTTGTTTTCAGTTCATCACTTCTTCAGAAATTTTAAGGTAACTTTCTTCTTCCTCTGTTTACTGTCTTCATTTTTATTGTGTTGGTTTTGTTTTCTTTATATGTGTGTTTTTGAAACGAAGATGAGAGGAAAAGAATTAGAGTCGTGCTCTAGGGTTTCTGTTCACCCTATGTTTTCGGATATTGAGAGTGAAGATGAGGGCTTCTATACTGGGAGGGATTTAACTTTTTACAGCAGCGTGGAGTGTTTTAGTAATGTTGTACATTCGTTTGTAGCAGGAGGTACTCCTCAAATACAAGTGTTAACAATGGCAGAATGCCAGAATGTTGTGCTGCATGGGTTAGATTGGACAAAAATGCTTGAGACCGATCCCTATTGTTGGGTCGAAGAGAACGTTAAAGAAGCTTCTTCACGCCATGCAACAACAAGTGGTGGGGTGATGGAGTTATCTGTGCCTGTTTGGAAAGATGAGAAATGTGAGAGGAGGTTCATCGTCCGTTCACCCAAGACATTTGAACGTATTTGTCATCGTCCTCAGGATGGGCGTACTTTATATATGTATGATATTTTGTTTACCCAGTTGGGGGTGCGTTTTCCGCTTAATAAATTCCAGATGGGCGTACTCAGATTCCTGGATTGTGCCCCTTCTCAGCTGCACCCTAATGGTTGGGGGATAGTCTGCAGCTTTGAAGTGTTGGCTGAACATCTGGAGTTTACGCCTACTGTGGCGTTGTTCTTTGCTTTTTGCCGCATCATGAGGAGGGTGAATGCGAGAACTGGCTGTATGGGTTTTGTAACTCTTCGGACGGAGCCGAAGATTGTGAACTTTAAGGCGTTTGCTGACTCCGCCAAGGAAGGCGGACTTCACTTCAGAATGAGCTTTGTAAAAGTCTCTGTCAGGAAGAACAAGTCCGTCTTCTGGCGGAGTAAGGAGGGAATTGATAGATTCCCAGTAGCGTGGACCCACGAGCACTTCCTCCTAACCAAACAAGCTTATGAAGTTGAGGAGAGTGCCCTATCAGCTACTTCCGTGGAAGTCCTTCAGACATTGAAGGAGTACAACTCTGTCCATAAGAAGATTTTATGCCGAAGGCTGCTTGGGCGGGATGCTGAGGGATACTTAAGTAATGCTTTATCATTAACAATTCCAATGTTGCTTGAATATTACTCCTGTTGTTTCCTGCAGCTTCTAATCGTATTTATGTATGTTATTTTGCAGGAGAGATCGCTGAATTTCCTAGGATGGAGCGTATCAAGCAAATTCGCATGAGTCGCCAGGAAATTGATGCGGAAAATAATGTGCAGCCTAGGAGGAATCTGGCTGCTGCTCTGACAAAGACTCTCCCTTTCCCTGCATCCACTAACATAGTGACGTTGGAGGGTGGTGCAGGGTCCTCGACAGTTGAGGTTGAAAGGCGATCTAAAAAATGCCAAGAGCCAGAAGCTATTGAGGTGGAGGAAGAGGACCCCCAACCCTTGCTAAAGAGGAAAAACAAGGGCAAGGAGAAGATAAGGGAAGGGGCATCATCTGATGCTCCTATTGAAGTGGAAGAGACTCCAGAGGTACCAGCTGCGGGTGTCACTGCTGAAGTGGGCGGTGCTGAGGGCGCCCTTGAAGAAGATGTTGTGGAGGAGGAGGTGGATGGAATTCAAGTTTCTCCACTCCACCAAGCTGAGAGTCCTGCCCTGGACTTGACTACTCGAGGAACAACAGTTTTCCTCATCGACGTTCCAGGGGAGTCATCCAGGCAATCCGTCTCTCTTCCTGTGGCGGGGTCTCGTCTGAACCCTTTTTTGTATTACACAAATGTGGGATCCCGCCAGTCAGAGAGGCATGATCCGGACTTCATTCTCTGCCCAGACATCGACTTTGAGGAGATTCCAGACGCCACTGCTGCTGCAAGGTGGCACCTTGCGGAAATTGATGGTTTCCTTGCTTCTATGCCGCGTATCGCTGAGGTTGCTGCGGAGGCTGCAATGTTTCAAGAATCATATCATGATTCTATCAAAAAAATCCACAGCTTAGAGCATGACAATGAAATGTTGTCGGAGGTGATCAAGGCTAAAGATAAACACCTTGACACCACCGACTCTGATATAAAGAAGCTTGAGGAGGAGCTGGCTCGGGTTAAGGCTGACAAGGCCCTGTTGGAAAAGCAAGTCTTGGACTTGAAAGGGCAAAATGCAAAACTGGGTGAAGAGGTGGGCGAGCTGACCCAGGTGAAGGCTGACAATGTTTCGCTGAAACAACAAGTTTTAAATCTGAATCAGCAGAACCAAAAACTGGGCGAGGGTGTGAGCGAACTTCAGCAGAGGTTGGTTTCCTTTGAAATTAATAAGACTCTTGCTGAAGACGCCTGGGCGGTGGAGTTGGATGTGCGGCCACTGCATATAGAAACCTTGAAAAATAGGTTGAAGAGCTGCAAGCTGAAAAAGCCATTTTAGATGCCACCAATAAGAGGCTTGATCAGGAGTTGAAAATGACTTTGGATGCAGCTGAGGTGGCAATTGATGATGCTTTTAGCATGGCTATTCGCCAACTCCGTCACCGTAACCTAGGCGTTGTTCTCAACACTGCAGGCATTCATCCTTACTGTGACATAAGCTGTGACACCAATCCTTTCCCCACAAGGAGTTTTTTGGACCTTGGGGTCGGTATGGTGCAGCATAGGCTGTGACACCAATCCTTTCCCCCCAAGGAGTTTTTTGGACCTTGGGGTCGGTATGGTGCAGCATATAGCTGTGACACCAATCCTTTCCCCCCAAGGAGTTTTTTAGACCTTGGGGTCGGTATGGTGCAGCATATAGCTGTGACACCAATCCTTTCCCCCCAAGGAGTTTTTTGACTCCGTTTGTGAAGCTTTGTTGCATGTTGGATGATCTTTATGGAATAAAGAGTTATGCTTTTATGCTTCAATTGTTGGAGCCGGTGTCTTATCTGCATGGGAACAAGTTCTGCCATGGATAATTAACTGAAAGTTAGAATGAAGATTGAATGTAGGAAGGCATTTTATTAATGATGGAACTACATAAAGAGCTTAGTTGAGATATGTCTCATCAGAACCTTTTCAAGGAAAGCCCATTTGAGAAGAACCTTAAGTTAGGAGAGAGATCATACCATGTTACCCAACTAGCTGTAATATATGCGTAAATTTAAAATGTTCCATTTATTCCTGACCGGAGTGCCATCTAAGTTTTCTAGGCGGTATGTGCCTTTGCCCAGAATTTCGATGACTCGGTATGGACCTTCCCATGTTGGTGCCAATTTGCCTTGGTGTGCAAATTTGTTACCAATATTGGCCCTTCTCAAGACCAAATCTCCTTCTTTGAAACGGCGTTCGGAAACACGCGTGTTATACCGTTTGGCGGCCTTTGCTTTAACTGCTTGGTCCCTTACAAAGGCTTCCTCTCTCAACTCCGCCAAGACCTCGAGTTCATGGGCGAGGTTCTGTTGATTGGCTTCTTCGTTGAAATGGAGGACTCGAGCTGAAGGGGCTGCCAATTCAACGGGAATAACAGCCTCGACTCCATATGTCAGCTGATATGGAGATTCATTTGTGGTGGAGTGAGGGGTTGTTCTATATGCCCATAGAACGTGGCATAATTGATTTGCCCAATCTCCTTTTGCCTCACCAAGACGTTTCTTAAGGCCTTTCAAAATTTCTCTGTTGGCAACTTCAGCTTGGCCATTGGTTTGAGGATGTTCCATAGAAGAGAAAATCTGCGTAATGCTGAGATTTTCCAGGAGTTCAGTGAACTTATGATCTGTGAATTGGGTGCCATTATCAGTGACTATGCGTCCAGGGACTCCGAAACGTGCAATTATATTTTCATATACGAATCTGCGAGTCCTGGCTGACGTAATGTGCACCACTGCCTCTGCTTCAATCCATTTGGTGAAGTAATCAACACCAACTATCAAGTATTTGATACCGCCGGGCGCAGTTGGGAATGGACCCAAGATATCCATGCCCCATTGATAGAAAGGCCAAGGCGTTATTGATGATGACATTTCTCCCGCCGGAGTATGGTGGAGATTTGCGAATCGTTGACATTGATCGCACTTTTGAACATACGAGGCGGAGTCATGCTTCAGGGTGGGCCACCAGTACCCCGCCCTGAGTATTTTTCGCATAAGACTACGTGCCCCTGGATGGTGTCCACATTGCCCTTCATGGACTTCTTCTAATACAGCTTGCACCTCATTTTCGTTTATACATATCAAGTAAGGAACAGAAATTCCTCGGCGGTATAACTGTCCGTCTAGGAGTGTATAGTAAGGTGCTTCCTTCTTTAGTTTCCATCGCTCAAGATCATCCGTGGGTAGTTGTCCATTAACAAGGTAACGAACTATCGGTGCTACCCAGGAATTGTCATCAAAAGAGCGGCTTTTAATCATACACACTGAGAAAGGAAAGGAAATGCTTGGCTCCGCCAAGGTACTTTGTACAACCGTAGTTGTGCATCCTGCCTTCTTTGTACTAGCCAACCTGGAGAGGATATCAGCACGTGTATTTTCTTCACGGGGTAAAGTGCAGTGAAATTTCAAGGTGTACCCCGTCATCACTTTCCACAACAATTCCTGCTCCACATCCTTTACTATTGGAAGACCCATCTACGTATACCGTCCAGTGTGAATGATCTGCATCTGGGCTGGAACCTGTTAACTCAACTACGAAATCTGCTAGGACTTGTGCCTTGATAGCAGTTCTTGGTTCGTAGGATATGTCAAATTCAGAGAGTTCTACGGCTCATTTGATCATTCTTCCAGCTAGGTCTGGTTTGAACAGTATAGTACGAAGTGGCAAGTCTGTGCGAATCAGGATAGGATGGGCATGGAAGTATGGTCTTAGGCGTCGTGAAGCCCAAACAACTGCAAGTGCTGCCTTTTCAATCTTCTGATAACGGCACTCTGCACCATGCAATGTTTTACCAGTGAAGTACACCGGTCGTTGGCCTTCAACTGTTTCCTTGACCAGAGCCACTGCCAAAGCTTCATCTGAAACAAACAAATAAACAATGAGTTGCTCACCTGGGCTTGGTTTTACCAGGATTGGAGGGCTGGCCAAGACATTTTTCAAGCTTTGGAAGGCCGCCTCTTGCTCTGGGCCCCAACTGAATTTCTTGTCTTTTTTCAACATTTTGTATAAGGGGAGGGAGCGATGAGCCATCTTTGGCATGAATCGTGCTAGAGCAGTGATTTTGCCATTGAGGGATTGTATCTCTTTCAATGTCTTGGGGCTCTGCAGCTCTTGAATTACGCGACATTTGTCGGGATTAGCCTCTATACCTCTTTGTGTTAACATGAAACCCAAAAATCTGCCCCCAGGGACAGCAAACGTACACTTTAATGGGTTGAGTCTCATGTCGTGTTGTTGTAGGCGTTGAAAAATGAGGCGTAAATCTTCAACATGGTCTCCTCCTTCAGGAGTCTTGGCAATAATATCATCAATATAAACTTCTACCAGCTTTGTGTGCATACCCTCAAAAACTTTGTTGATCATGCGCTGGTAGGTTGCCCCAGGCGTTCTTTAACCCAAATGGCATGACGTTGTAGCAAAAGACTCCTTTATCATTAACAAATGCTGTTTTTTCTTGATCATCCTCACACATTGGAATTTGGTTGTAACCGGAGTAAGCATCCATAAAAGATAGATACTTGTATCCTGAAGAATCGTCAACCAATCTGTCAATGTTGGGGAGAGGATATGGATCCTTGGGAAAACATTTATTCAAATCAACGTAGTCTATGCACATATGCCACTTGCCATTGGCTTTCTGTACCATGACCACGTTGGACAACCAGGAGGAGTAACAGAGTTCCCTGATGAACCCCGCCTTGAGGAGTTCCTCTGTTTATTCGCAAGCAGCTTTTTGCTTAGCAGGACCCATACGTCGTTTCTTTTGCGCTACTGGCTTACTTTCAGGATACACCGCCAGGCGGTGACAACAAAAGTTGGGATCCATGCCAGGCATGTCTGCAGCGGTCCAAGCAAAGATTTCTTTAAACTCATGGAGAAGTGCAATTAGTTTTGCCTCCATGTTAGCCTCAAGCTTTTCATTGATGTTTGTAGTTTGTTCCAGGGTGCCACCCAAAACAATAGACTTGGAACCACCGTCAGGAGTTGGTTTCAAAGGGTTCAGTGGGTCTACAGAAGATTTCGCCCTGGGGTCAAGATCCACCAAATTGACGGACGCCGTCGCACTGCTCCCTTTATTCAACTTTCTTTTCTTAGACTTGGTTTCAAGCTTCACCATGTTAAGACTCAAATTGTAGCAATAGCGAGCCATTTCTTGGTCACCCCTTACAGATGAGACTTGGTTATCTTTGTCAATGAACTTGATTAACAAGTGGGGGGTTGAGACGATGGCTTCCATGGCATTCAGGGTAGGCCGCCCAATGATGCCATTGTATGGAGATTTCACATCGATGACAAGGATCCTGGATTTCACAGTCTTTGCTCCAGGTTCGTCATCAAAAGTAATCCTTGTGTCCAAGTAGCCTTTTGTGGGCTGTTTGGCACCATTAAAGGCTGTAAGGTCCTGCGTATATGGCTGTAAATCTGCATCAGTTAGTCCCATGCGTTTAAAACAGTCATAAAAGATAACGTCGCAGGAACTTCCCTGATCAATTAGGATGCGTTTTACATCCATATTTGCGATTACCGCAATAATCACCACTGCGTCATCTCCTTCAGGAATAGTAGGGCCAAAATCGTCATCTGTGAATGTTATAGGCGGAGTCTGAACCCCGTTCCTGAATGGGCGATATTCTTTACTCTTGCCTTGCACAGACAAGATCATGCGATGATGATTTTTCCTGGCGGTGTTTGAGGGTCCGCCTCCGGCGAAGCCTCCAGCAATCATATCTACCACCTGCCTTTTGCCCCGCCATCTGGATTCAGGGCTTGGCTCTCTTTGGGCGGACTCCAGAACAACACTCTTTTGTTTTTCTGTTGCCGTTGTGCGTTTTGGCTCCCGAGTGTTATCAGGATCAGGAGAACGGTCACGAGATCTTTTCTCAAACTTCTCTGGCTCATCATGAGATTTACCCTTAAACAGATAATGTTTCAGCTTGCCTTCACGAATAAGCACCTCAATGGTGTTTTTGAGTTGCTTGCACTCCTCCGTGGTATGGCCAACTGATTCGTGGAACTCACAATATTTCTTTGGGTTCCCACCGCGTCTGATTGGAGGTGGACGTTGAATCCCATAAATGTTGAGGGTAGTCCATCCTATTTCACGCAAGATTTGTTCATATGTCGTGTTTAGGGGTGCATAATGAGCGAAATTGAACACACGTCTATCTTGCTGTTTGAAGGGTTGGTTCCCTGCTTTGTCTTTCGGAGGGAACTTATCATTCCTGGATGATTTTTCCTTTTCTTTGTCATGGTGTGGAGTTGCAATGGGTGGTTTACTGCGAGACGCAGTGGCTTCCAAGTACATCTCAATACCCATATACTTGGATGCTTTTCTGCGAAATTCCTCCATGGTGGATGGAGGTCCTTTTGCCAATGACAAAGCAAAGGGTGATTTCGGTTGCATGGCCTCGATGAGGATATGCAATTGAATTGCTTCTGTCAGGTCAGGGACCATGGCTGCCTCTTTATAAAATCTCTTAAGGAAATCCTTTAGTGACTATTTGTCACCTTGCTTGATCTGAGCCAAGGTATGGGAGGTTCTAGGCATATCCCCAGAGATTACAAAGTGGCTGCCAAAAGCTGTGGCTAGGTCCTCCCATGAATCGATGGAACCTGAAGGTAAACTCTTGAACCAGCTAAGAGCTTCACCTGTAAGGGTCCTGGGGAACATTCTGCACATGATATCTTCCTCTGCACCTAAGAACATAGCCTCGTAGATGTAAGAACATAATTATGATGGTGCCTTGTGATAGGTCACAAATTGAATACTTGTATATTTATGTGTGTTGATACGAGATTATATTCCAGACAATATGACGGAACTTTCGGAGCATACGAATCATTGCGATTCTTCTCTCGAGGTAGGAGAGGAGTTTACATTTCAATTGCATGAGTAGAATGATTGGTGATTGATGTATATATGATTTATCTTAATTATACCAAAAATTATCTTAATTATACCACCATAACCACAATAATTTTCTAAGTATTCTAGACACATCAAATATTCAATTTGACCAAGTGGATCTCACACCATCTATTAAATCATCCAGTTCCAGTAAATTTTAATTTACCGATAATTCACCTCTAGTGTCTAATTAATTTTTTCACCCATTTTGGACCACAAATAATTAATTATCATTATCCAATAAATTTACTTTCTCCAAAATTTTGGGATGTTACAATCTACCCCACCTAAAAAGAAATTTTGTCCTCAAAATTTGACATCGATATATAGATATCACAAGGCCACACTTCAGGCCGCACACCACAAGGTTCAACAACATTGAAAAATAGCATCAGACTTCCAAAAGTCTAACAGGACATGATCATCATCATTCCTTTTTCCCAACATAAAATTTTCTACTTCCAATGTTCTTACTTAGTACGACCAAATAGACTCAGTACATTCACCATAAGCAGTTACAATCTCACACCTGCCTCTATAAGTCATTGTATCCGACATACAGGAAGGCGTCCTAATCCCGTAGTGGTTACCATGAAAACATGAGGTCGACGCAAAAGTGTATGCTACCACAATACCTATGGCATGTAGAGTCATATCAGGACAAGTAGCTCGTATTCTTATCGCTCACATTAATCCTACTTACTCAAATATTACCAATTCACAAGAGACGTAGTGACCATTCACACTACTTCTATCACATCATCATTATACATATAATTCAGCATATCTCATGCCATATTACTCATCAAATATTAGTTACCATCACCATAATTTGGTATATTAATAATGGACTCCTAGGCATCATAGGGTAAATACCCCATCATCGGGATTCATCCATCTAGAAGCCATAATCAAATAGCCTCATAACCCTTTATTTCATCCACACATTGCTGGCCATAACTTAATTCAAGCCTACACGAGTCATTAAACTCACATTAAGTATACAACTCCAAGGTCATAATAGGGTTTACCATCACATAACAAGCTTTTGCATCAGTGAGCCTCCTCACTGATCATGACCAAGGTCCATAAGCTAGATGTACAACCCATATTGTATCACATCATGACATGGTTTTTATCATCAATACATCCCCTTTTTGAAACAAAAGGAAGGCTAATGGCAAGATCAAATTTCCTTTACCGATGCAAAATCACATATGTTATCACAATGTCATATCATAGTCCATAGCTAATTCATTGATCACAAATTCAAGGGCACATAATTTAGCCCAAAGTCATACTATAAAATCATATTTCATCACCAATGCCAAATCATACCCCAAATTCAACATTATTATTGACTAACTGTTTAGGGGTTATATTCATTATTCGTACTCCATTTGACAACGGATCTAGCTTCAAAACGATTCAAAGCTCTAGCTATAGTGTCATCGTTATCTTGACGATGACGAGCCATCTCAATATCTATAATCATAACATGAGATACAACTATCATCAGTAAACTCGTTCATAAACCCCTCTAAAGTTTCATACTATAGTACTTCATCATCAAAATTAAGTTATGGCCCTCCATCATGGAGTCCAATATCAACCAATTCATATTAAAGCTCATAAAAGCATATCATCATATCATGGTGTCGCATGCATTCACAAAAACATAAGAATTCATCATTGAGGGAGAATAGTGTGAAGAAAGCTTGGCCGGACTTATAGCAATCATATTTAATCCATAGTCAATTCATACATAGTCAAGCAACAATGACAATCATTCATTAAATGCATGTCATGCTCTAATAATAATAATTAATCACAGCAGTAAAGAGCAAATAATGCTCTGATATCAGGTTGTGACGCCATAAAAATAGGGATAAATTTTTCACGATTTTAACATCATTAATTTATAAAAATCATAATTGGTAAAGTTTTCATTCAATGTCCTGGATCTAAGAAGACCTAACTCATATATGAAGATATGAGAAGGTAGGTGAACAAATAATCAAGAAGAGATTCTCAAACAAAGACAGCGGAAATAATTAATTAAATCAATACTACATGGTTGGATTTATCGTAGTTAATCACCCTGAGGTCTAATGACTTCATAATAAGTCCAAAACATCCGCAAGATGATTCAAGTAAAAGCTTTAGTGCAAGGGAAAGGAAGAGAATTCAAAGCAATGCAAATTGGGGCAACAGGGTACCACTCGCTCAAGCGAGGGTCACTCTCGCTTGAGCGAGACCGAGTGAGACGCTTGGGCGAGCCACAATACGTGCTAAGCGAAAAGAATAAGAGGAGGATCAGGGGCCGACTCACTTGAGCGAACCCCATCTCGCTTGAGAGAGATCCTCAGAAATCGCTTGGGTGAAGCAAGCGAGCACGGGCAAAAATCGTCCAGAATCTATCCAACACTCACTCGCTCGAGCGAACGCCACCTCCAAAAGCCTTTCGCTCAAGCAAAAATGGGCCAGTAACTAAATACCGCACTCTCTCTCGGGCGAGACCCTACTCGCCTAAGCGATTTTCTTCCAGTAGCAAAACCCATCGCTATCGCTTGGGCGAGACCTTACTCGCTTAAGCAATGATATTCCAGTAGCCAACCCCTGATGCCTGGGCAGTCTCACTTGAGCGAGGCCCACTCTCGCCTAAGCGAGATTTGGCCAGTGGCCATACATCATCACAAGGGCATTCTCGCTTGAGCGAGAATCCCTCTCGCTTGAGCAAGATTATCAGTAAAACGCTACAAAACATGAAAATTGAACAACACAACATGCCAAAACTTAACTCAATCCAATTTACTTAAATTCATCACATCACATCCATCATATTACACATTTAAAACTTGTTCTAAACCTTTATACCCATAGATTCTCATTCCAACTCACAATTACATTCTAATCTAACTTACTACTTAGCATAATCTATGAAATGCAGTTTTCATGCAAATCATCATTCATTCATAAGTTTAACTTACATCATGCTTCTTTTTCAAAATCTAATTAAGGCTAAGGTCACTAACGAAAATGAGCCATAAACTCTAGGATCTCATTTTCCTACATGACCTCCCAAAATCTTCATCATACATACAACATCCATATCAATTCACAGTTATTCAAGATATTCATTATAACTATATACATTACAAAAATCCACTTAAAAGCCACAACACAAAACAATCACCAGCCAAGGCATTCTTTACCCAAAATAGGCTTCCTTCACACCACTCCTCCACACAAGATCTCCATAGGCAAGCCCTACAACACAGGAGCTAAAAGATATACCACATGGAGAGTGAGTATACTTTCTCAATGATGAAATCTAACAATTGTGATAATATATACATAAATGCAATATTAAACATCTTCTTCCTAAAAAGAGTTCAATCAGCATAAAACCAATTATTCATCAAATTCATTAAACATATGTATCCATTAAAATTCACAAGGACACACCAATCATTGACACAATTACAGTTAGTACTCAAGAGAGTTCCACATTCTCCTCACACAATCTCCTCATTGGGATATCATACTATGCCACGTTCCGAATACTAATGCATATGCTAGTGTTTAAGATGCATATGCACGGATCCGATTACATTTCCTCAGGTGATCGCAACCACCATAATCATTCATTCATTCAAATTGGTTTCCCGCCTCGCAAGGGGTACTCCCTCTAGCAGCCTCGCAAGGTGCTTTCTCGTGATCGCAACAACGTTCGACAATTCATAATGGTTTCCCACCTCGTAAGGGGTACTCCCGCCTCATGATCGCAACCACGGGCATACAATCTCAATGGTCCTGCAGGGCCTTTCACTTCAAATACCAGGTGATCGCAACCACTGGTCCAATAATCACAGGAACTCGTAAGCCCTTTATATTCCAACATCAAGTGATGGCAACCACTTTTCAACGTCATCATGATATGCATGCCATGCTATGTATGCAACGATGCTCATGCATGCCTCAACCTCATATAGATTATCTCACCCTCTCATCTAAGGTATACTCCCACTCAATTACCATGTTAATTCCATATATTCAAACATATATATATATATATATTCCGATCATAATATTCAAGAATCATTAAGTCAAGGATTCCAAATATTCATCAAGTCACACATGGAATCCATAATATGTCATCACGCATTATACCAATCATAACCTCAATAAGGTCTTATCCCACAATCAATCATTATAGCAATCTTACTCAATTTCACATTACATACATATGATACTACATCCATTCAAGGAAGCATACCACATTACATCAATACATACATTATCATCATACAAGTTCTCATACATTTAGAAAATACACCCCTCTCCTACCTCAAGAAAAGTAGACTTCCAGGTTCGATGTTCCCGTCTCACAAGTATTATTAAGTCCTACACCAATCAATTATAGGACCACATCAATCATTCATTCAAACACCATTTCAACATACATATACATATATGTACACATGATTCTCATCATGTAGAGACTATTTATAGGTTTTATTCATTTGCCTAATTAGGCTTCAGGACTTCCTTCCCTTAAATCACCATTCGTTATTACCAACACAACAACCCTATTTATTAGGTCACCACATACATTAGTTTGCCACCAACACCTTCGTGAGTTTTCTATTTATGACTTCTAACCAACATTATGAATCATCATTAAATACCTCTACCTTATCATTTATAACATTTTCATCATTAATTAATGCCTTTCACCTTCATCTTATATATTTCCCCCAATTTCATAAGTTAGGGTTTTTGTAAAAACCCAACCATATCATAAATGCACTTCTATATACATTATCTTTCAACCTTATTTTCATATACCTCATTTATTGCTCATAAATGTCCATATTTATTTCACCCCACCTTAGGGTTTATATATTTAATTGTTCCTTTCACTACCCACAAGCATTTAATACTCTCCCAAGTCATAACTAACCATTTCTAGGTTCAAAACATAAGGAAATGGCAAGGAACTTACCTTGCTCCAAGAAAACGAAAATAGGAATCAAAAGGGAGGATGAAGATGACGAAAATGGAGAGGAGAATGGGAGAAGCTTCAAGCATCCATTGTCTCCTCCAAGCTTCAATGGTGAATGAAAATAAGAGAGGGAAAACACCAATTTGTTCAACCTTTTAGGGAGGAAGAAGAAGATATGAAGAAGGGAAGAATGAGAGAAGTGTGTTTGCCTAGGGGAGTTTAAACCAGTGTGGAAATAGAGTGAAAGAGGTGAGGATTTTGTTTTAATTTTAAATCTTTCATTAAACTCTTCTGTTTTTAAACAAACAGGCTCTCTATTCGAGCTCAATACTTATTCTAAAAATTATTCCGAATACATATTTGAATTCCAAGTAATATTATCTACAGCCCTGACCAACGTCATCTCAATCGGAGATACTTGGTCCGATACACGTATTTTATCCGGGTTAGTTTTCTGCTTATCTGGTCTCAATAATTTACTAACAGTCTCTGTAAATCTCAATTAAACTATTTCCAATATTTTAGGACATTAAATAGTTCACATTCAATTATTCAACATTTATTTTCTTAATTTAACTTTCTATTTTAAAAATTTAGGGTGTTACAACTCCCACAACCTCTAAATTTGATTTAAATAGGGTTCATAAAATAGCATAGAGTTAAGACCACCATAGGGTCTAGTGCCACAAGGCTCGATCATATGAGACGGTACTAAGTTAAGCCAGAGGTATCATACCTAGTAGTTTACAATTAAACTGATTATTCACTTGTTTTTCTAATACAAAAATTGGGTCTATCCCCAATCTAGTGTATACACAATTTCACATTCAATCATCTTATCACTCATTCATGTTCCCAATCTAGGGAGACATAGCAAGTCAATTGCATCATATATTATATATGGTTCTTGTGCCCAAAGACTTATAATCCTTTTTCTAACAATAACATCATTAATCATCTCAATCCATAGTTACCCATAATAGGGAATTCTCTAGTTATCATCCACTTAATCATTTCTAGGATGTGAAGTACTCATATTCAATAAGTATACATTGGCTATGAGCCACAAGCACAATTCATACAAGAGACCTAACCAAATAATCCAATTTCAATGTATCATAAGGTCTTAACATGTATGGTCTTCTATCATATCAATTTATACTTTGATACATCACATCCGTGATCCACACACGGTCTAAATCCATCATAATGTCATTTGATACTCAATATATCAATATCAAACGCATAATATCAATGTATTCGTCACTCGAAGGAAATAGTGTAAGGAACTTGGCCGGACTTACACAAATAAACATATCAATCACATTGAGGAATTCATCCACATGCATTTAATCTCATGAGTCAATTAAGTTTGTCAATGAATAACTATGCTCTACTAGTACATCACACCTCATCAATGATAATGAGCACATTCCCATGAGCAATAATCATAACTTAATACTAATGATTCATAAAGAATTGCCATTGAGAAAATAATGCCCTAATAACTAATTCACAATTCTTGAACAATTAGTCATCCATAAATCCACACAGGGTAACCCATACCTTAACATAACACCATCTCTTAGATAACAACCATCCTTAAGTCCACATAGAGCAACCATATTTCGTCAATGAGCACCATCATCTAATGATCACCAAAAATGTCTCACTACTAAGCAATTGTGTTCCAATCATCCATAATATCAATTCAAGGCAGAACAATCATGCTCCAATTATCCAGGACACTATTTCAATATAGAGCGGCCATGCTCTAAAGATAATTAATAACTTTAAAACAAAGCAAAACATACCATGATAACAATCAATAATTTTAATTCAAAGTAAAACATGCTCTGATACCAGCTTGTCACACCCTGATTTCCCGGGCCTGAATCCCGATGTAGTCAAGATAAATAATTAATAAAAATACGAGTAAATTTTTTTATGTTTAGAAAATTTCCAAAACACCTCAATAATTACATCAAGACCTAAACCACAAAAAACCGAAGAGTGAGATTTAATAATTTATAACTAGATCGCAAGATAATTTGCCTATATGTGTATACAAAAATAATAAAGTTTACAATGGAAGAATATGTATACAAGGCACACACCTAGTCCCATATATAAAGATATGAGAAAAGGCTCGACAAGACATGCAATTACATAATATAAGCCTATTAGGTTACAACCAAGCAACATCCAATATCATTCATCTCTTTTCATGAAATTCAACCATAATTCATATATTATCAACACTCGTGCTTATACAAAAGGACTACTTGTCCAACGTTATTCCATCCATTATAATGGGCATAAATTCCAATATCCCAAACTTTAATACATCATTCACTTACATATTAAGCATACATCTACCATATGCATTACAAAGGATTATTATATACATATCCACAACTCACTATTTATCGACATCAACATACACAACTCCATCATTACATCATGTTTAACAATTGCTGCCAGCCAGGGCATTCTGTTACCACTATTTACCTTCTACAAAAGCTTCACTTTAAAATATATCCTCATCCCATGATATTCTTGCGTCACAATTCTAAAAAGGAGACAACATGGGAGAGTGAGTTATATATTCAAAATGATGAATTTAAATATTATGATCATGTGTACATGCATACAAATAACATGTGTGCTTTGCAATAAAATCATCAATTTATTAAATAACTATCATCAAGATATCATCTTAGGTACAAGCCTCAATATTCATAACTCATAACAAGCACATACACATTCACATTGCCCTCATCATTATAGGCTATCACAATTGTTCATCATTAGATCTTTGCATTTTTAATCACTTATTACCCTCAAGTGGTTATCATATTTCTTTGGTCATCTCCATCTCGGATGCATGTAACTATGGCTAATACATATGTCACACTATTTAATGCATATGCAATGGATCCGTTTCGAAACAATTTATATAACCTATACGCAGATGGTTTCTCAAGTGATCGTCACCACTTATAATCAATCAAACATGTGTCCCCCTCGCAAAGGTCCATTTTCATAGAATCTAGCATGATCTTTATCATTGTGATCGTAACCATATTCATCATTCTCATATTGGTTTCCCCCACGCATAGGGTACTCCCCTCATAGTCCCACATGACCATTGTCATTTCAATACACGGGTGATCGCAACCACCTTTATCATTTCAGTCTGTCATGTGATCGCAACCACAGACTCATTCCCCCACGCCTAGGGTACTCATTCTCATCTAGTCTTGCAAGACTTTCAACATTGTGATCGCAACCATATATACAATGTTATGTCATGCATGCCATGAATGCAATAATGCAACAATGCATATGTCAAATCTTAACCTCACAAGGATTTTCTCACCCTCTCACTTAGTGGTATATTTCTCATTTAGCATTGTCATTAGTGGCATACAATTAACCATAAGGCCCCTCAAGGCACAACACTCGTAGTTACATCAAACCATGCATGGTAAGCAATAGCATATCGATCATTACAACCTTGATCCACACATGGAAACCAACAAGGCATTTCATAATGTATATTCATAAATCACCATTTCCTCTTCTACACACAAGCCAATACTTGCATCAATCCCAATGACATTACAACTATCAACAACAACTATCATCATCAACATCTCGTCAATATTCAAAGGTATGTTCAACGATAATAACCCTTTCTATTCGGCATCAGCATTCATTATTCAATATGTATGGTAACATACATACACCCACAACAACATTTAACTTACTCACTATTAACATTCTCATCGATTATAATTTTCAACTCATGATTGTAAGCCCATCTTGTATCAACCATAATCATTAATAATGTTGATTGGTCTTTTATTAACAATCAAGGTATGCTCAACATCCATATTCATTCTTATTCATCATCAATAATTCATTATCCATAATATGGTGATATATATATATATATACATATTCACAACAATTCAAGGCGTAACACTTTCCAATCAACAACACCACCACAAAGCATACCATTCATAATCCAAATGTATGTCACACATTAGCCCAACTCTCTAACACTTTCATGTCCATCATCATAATTTAACAATACATCGTGGACAAGCAAACATGCATAATGTCACATATAATGAAAAACAATTTTACCAAAGTATGGTAAATATGGGTGCATTAGATTGTATAATCATGCCCTAGTTCAACAATATCAATTATACATTAAAACGTATGAAATTCTATGAAAACAGGGCCATGAATCGATTCAAGAGTGTCCATGAATCAATTCATGTGAATCTGAAAATCCTGACATGGTCAAAGGAGAGATAATCTGAAAATCCTGACATGGAGTGGAGAAGAAAAGGGCTACACGATAATAAGGAGAAAAGGAAAGATGAAATGGTCAAAAATTATACATTGTTCAATGGTTAAAAGGGTGTACCCATTTGCTTTTACCAATGGTTAATAATTCCCTATTGTCCAATGGATAAAAGGACCAAATGAGAGAGAAAAAAGAGGTCACGGTGGAATGGAGGAAAAAAAGGGGAATTTGCATTTTCTTTTATTTCTATTTGGCTTGTATTTTCTCTGTTTATTAACATACACTATGCCCAAATAATTATTTCCTCAACACCAAAAATTATCCTAACTATACCACCATAACCATAATAATTTTCTACGTATTCTATACCCATCAAATATTCAATTTGACTAAGTAGGTCTCACACTATCTGTTAAATCATCCGGTTCTAATAAATTTTAATTTACTGATAATTGACCTCTAGTGTCTAATTAATTTTCCACCTGTATTGGACCACAAATAATTAATCATCATTATCCAATAAATTTACTTTCTCCAAAATTTTGGGATATTATATAATGCATTCAGACTTTTCTTCTCAGTTCTTGATTTTTCATGATGAGCTTCTTTGCATGGATGAGTCAGACTTATCTTTGAAATAAATTTCATTTGATGGACTCCTCATTTTTCTTTTAAAAGGTATACTTCAGAATTTTCCTAAAACACTTGCTGAACCATGTTAACAAACACACAAGCAGACTTTATTTAACTAAAATTCTTGATTGGTGTTGTTAATAAATCCCAGGGGTTCAGACTTTTTGTATTTCATTTAGACTTGGATTTAACATTATACATTTAAAATATAATGCTTTCCACCTACCCGAAATCGAGTATTCCAACTTAAACTCACTTTTTAGTCTCGTTCTAGAATGAATCTAGAAACAAAAACATATCATCCTCCGCCGATCAGTCGACCACACCTTAAATTCATCAATTTTACCCTCAATTTCACAAAATGACAACAGTTTAGAGGTTTAAACTTATCAAATGTTTACCGACAGGGGTTTCAAATGTTGGTTTGAAGTTTTGACGCAACCCACGCTCTTGAATTAGTTCCAAAGCTATCTATAACCATGAAATTAAATGAATTGAAGATAGAAACCAAGAAATTTAACCAATTTACAAGTAGGTTCTTGAAACCTCACCTTTGCATACTAGAAAATGGAGAACAATCTTACCCTAAAAAGAAGGAAGAGAAGATGATACTTGAAGCTTACCTTTGCATGAATTAAAATAAAAAAGATGACGGAGATGGTGAGGTGGTGATGTCGTAGGGGATAACAAGAATGAGGCAGTTTTCTCTCTTTTCTTTTTCCTTGCTTGCTACATAAGAAAAAGAGAATAATAGGAAACGAGATTAAAAATTAGTTTTAGGTATTAAGGGTAAAATCATCATATTGCTTGTTCAATTAATTTCTAAAACCAATCTAGTAATTTTTAAAGTTACCCAAAACTTAACCAAATTAATTCCAAAAATCAACATACCCATTTTTAATTAAATTAACAATCCCAATTTTAATTAATATAAATTAACCAATAATCAAAATTTTGGATGTTACACACTCGATACCTATACAAGCAGCTTATCTTTCCATACTGGATAAATCACTGGCACACGTAGTGGGACTCGCTAAAGTTATTCCTATTTTTGTAAACTACTCTTATGGAGGAAAGTCAACGTCCAAACACTCTAGATGGCAATGTGAAGGATGTGACACACATAGATCTGAACCCTTTGGGTTACAACTTAGGCTTCATAAAGACAATGGATTCAATTACCCAAAACTCAAAGAAGACCATAGTGGTAGCTTAATCTGACCTATGCCATAAGGTCATTGAATAACTTTGAATAGAGCTAAAACAGCTAAGCCAGAGACAGGGTCAACCTTTAGAAAACTGTATAATCATGCAGTCAAAAACTTTGCCTATCAAACATAATCCATTACCCTTACGCCATGATTTTTCAACATCACTAGAATACTCTAGAATTCTAACACATGACGGTGATTATCAAGAGTATACATATCAGACAAGGTGTTACTCACCTAGGTACCCTGCAAGCCTTTGATGGTTCTCCAGGATACAAGTTCAACATTTTGTTTACTCAACGTCTCATGGAGGTTCTTGTCCCTAAGCATCTCAAAACTCCATATTCATTGCGTATCGAGAAGTATACAAGTATGACTGGTCCAACTAAACACTTAGATTTCTACATATCATTTCTAGGAACGGGGGTGATGTCATGTGTAGAATATTTCCTAGGACTCTTGCTAGGGAAGCTCTTAGTTGGTTAAGCGTCAACCCACGAGGTCGATCGATTCCTGGGCCGATGTGGTAGGCGCCTTCAGTGATCACTATATCATATCAAGGTATGTGGAAAGAACATTCCACACCTTGGCTCAGATTAAACAACGTGAGGAAAAATCCGTAAAGGATTTCTAGAAAGATTCTACAAGGAAACATCCATGGCTTTGGGGTTAAGGAAATCAATTCAACTCTAGATCGCCATTGAGGCCCCATTATTAAAGTTGGTCTTTACCCTATATTAGGACCAATTCATGTCTAGCAAGAAGGCATTACACCTCAAGATCATGAGGAGGGGATGGAAAGCAACATAGATAAGATCAAGCTGCTAGAAAAGAAAGAAAAATTAAGAAGAAAGACAAAGAAGGAGATATTCAAAGAAGCATGTTGATACACTCCAAAAATACACACTTTTTAAAGCTAGTTTAGTTAGTTTTTCTAGAATAAATCTTAGGATGTATTTGGTTGTTAGTTAGTTCTACTTTATTTTTTCATTTTGGCCCATTTCTACTTGGTTTTTGTGTTTTGTGTAATACCCCAAAAATTGGGGGTAAATTTTTCGCATTTTATAAATCATTTCAACAAGGGAGTGCGAAGGGAAGCCTTATTCAATACCCCGGATCTATGAAAAAACTATCCTATATATGAAGATATGAGAATGTAGGATCAAAAGGGTTCAAAAGTGACCATTTAATTATAATTTAAGCTTAAGGAAACAAGGATTGCAAGATGAATGTCCAAGGAAATAGGACTCGAAAATCCGAACAGGTATAATCGATTAAGTCCTGGGATAATCAATTAAGCCAATCGATTAGAGAGTAGGAGGTAATCGATTACAATGCTCCTGGAATTTATGTAACGTATCAGGTATTTCACCTAATCGATTACAGAAGCCATTCTAATCGACTACAAGGATTCTGTTTGGTTCATAATCGATTATAACATTGAGTGTAATCGATTACCTTGATTCTGTTTAGCTCATAATCGATTAAGCCAATCGATTCCCTTTAAAATAGAGACCCCGTAATCGATTAGGCTGGGAAGCTAATCGATTACACCCTATCAGGTTGCAAAAATTATGCAGATTTCCCAAAGAAGGTGAACTTCTTAACTATCAAAATACATGCAAACGATATCGGAATGCTACCAAACTTTAACACAAGTTATAATATATCATTTATGACGTGTGGCCACCACTCTAGAAAATTCCTAAAAATAAGGGAGATATGTGCATAAAGGCGTTTAACCCATTTTAAGGCATTTTGAGGCAACTTAGGGGTCCATTCTTGGTATAATCAACCCATTCCAGTTTACACAGGTCACAAATCATACATTTGAGCTATTGGAATCATCACCTACAATCCATAGTCCTTAAAACTCATTTTAACCCATTTGGTTCCCAAATTATGCATGAAAATCACTTGAATTTCAACGTATTCAAGCTCAAACATCTAACCGATCATTCCACACATAGTTCAACTCAATCATCATGCATAACCTATCAATAGGAACTTAACAATTTCATGTTTCAAAATCTTCATCATCTATTTATCATTCATACAAGTTATCCATCATGTATATGCATTACAAAAGAATACATATAAGCCATAGAATCAAAACATTACCAGCCAAGGCATTCTTTACCCAAAATGACTTCCTTCACACAATTCCTCCATCTATGAGTTCCATAGTCAAGCCCTACAACACAAGAGCTAAAAAGATAGACCACATGGAGAGTGAGTATAATTTCTCAATGATGAAAAATCCAACAAATTAATGATAATATACATATGAATGCAAGTTAAACATCTTCTCCCAAGAAGGAGTTTGACTGACATAAAAATCAATCAATCACCCAATTCATAGAGCACTCATATCCATAAAGATTCATTGAGCCACACGAAACCAATAACACAAATATAGTTAGTGATCAAGAGGATTCCACATACACTTCACATAGCTTCCCCATTGGGATACCACTCAATGCCATGCTTCTATGGCTAATGCATATGCTGATGTTTAAAGATGCATATGCACGGATCCGATTTCATTTCATCAGCTGATTGCAACCACCATAATCATTCATTGATTCTCATTAGTTTCCTACCTCACAAGGGGTACTCCCTCTAGCAGCCTCGTAAGGTGCTTTCTCGTGATCACAACCACATTTAACAGTTCATAATGGTTTCCTGCCTCACAAGGAGTACTCCCGCCTCGTGATCCCAACTATAGGCTTTCAATCTCAATGGTCCCGCAGGGCCTTTCATTTCAAACACTAGGTGATGGCAACCACCGACTCAATATCACAGGAACTCGTAAGCCCTTTATATCTTAAATCTCAAGTGATCACAACTACTTTTCAAGTATCATGTTATGCATGCCATGCTATGTATACAACAATGATCATGCATGCCTTAGCCTTATAAGGATTATCTCACCCTCTCATCTAGGGTACCACTCATACTCAATTACAATATTAATACCACATAATCAAATATATATATATATACCGTTTCACAATCAACCATTGCAAGATTCAATCTTTATTTCATATCACACACATAAAGCACTACATCCATTCAAGGAGCAACATGCAACATGGCATCAATACATACATTATCAACATACAAGATTTTATGCATTTAGAAAATACACCCCTCTCCTACCTCAAAAGAAGTAGACTTCCGAGTTTGATATTCCCGCCTCATGAGTGTTACACCATTCAATTATAGGACCACATCAATCATTCATTCAAGCACCATTTTCAATTTACATATATTTATATATACACATGATTCTCATTATATAGAAACTATTTATAGTTCTATTCATTTGCCCAATTATGCTTCGGGAATTCCTTCCCTTAAATTAAGGCTCATTATGGTTAAAAGGGTCATAATATAAGTTACCCATACATATTATTTCCACATCTAACTCTTTAAGTGAGTTTTCCTTATTAATTGTTCCCAACTACAATTATAAATCATCATCTATGGAAATCTCTCATCATAAATGACATTTTCATCATCATTTAATGCCTACCCCATTCACATTACACATTTTCCCCAATTTCATAAGTTAGGGTTTTATGAAAACCCAACCATTTCATAAATGCACATCAATATTCATCATCCTTCAACCCTATTTCTGTGTACCCTAATTAATGCTTATAAAAGTCCATATTTAGTTCACCCTACCTTAGGTTTTTATATTTAAAGCTTCTCCCAACAACCCATATGCACTCAATACTCTCCCAAGCCTTAATAATCCATATTTTAGGGTTCAAATTCCATTAAAATGAGAAAGAGCTTACCTCAATCAAGAAAGATAAATGGGTCGCTAGGGAGAGGAAGGTGAGCTCGAAAATGGAGGAGAAGAAGGGAAAAACTTCAAGCACCCATTGTCTTCTCCTTGCCTAATGGTGAATGAAAATGAGAGGGGAAGGGGCACCACTTGGTCAAGCTCTTTGGAGAAGAAGAAGATGAAGAAGATGTAGTGAATGGGAATAAGAAAATGAGAAGAAAGGAGAACAAGAGTGTTTCCCCTTTTTAGGCAGAAAAACAACATGAATAATGAGAGTGAGAGTGAAGTTTTGTTTTAATTTTAACCTCATTCATTTAAATTTTTCTTTTTTGCCACAAACAGGATCTCTGTTCGGGCTCCATACTTATTCTAAAAATTATTCCGAATACACATTCGGATTCCCAATAATATTATCTACAACCCTGACCAATGACATCTCAATCAGAGATACTTGGTCCGAGACTCATATTTTAATTGTGTCAATTTTCTGATTATTCGGTCCCAATAAATTACTAATAGTCCCCGAAAATCTTAATTTAATTATTTCTAATATTTTGGGACATTAAATAATCTACATTCAATTATTCAATATTTATTTCCTTAATTAATTCTCTATTTTAAAATTTGGGATGTTACATTTTGCAAGTTTGTAGGTAAAAAGGCCCCTTTTTGGGGCCTAAGTTGAAAGGCAAGCACAAAAGAAAGTCAAGCAAGAGTCTAAAAGGAGCCAAAATAAGCCAACTTAATCCTAATGGAGCCCTAGGAGGAGAACACAGTTTGTCCAAGACTCCATGACCAGGCCATAGATGCATGCCCAGGTTATGGAGTAGGTTTGTTATCATTTTTCATCCTTTTTTTATTCTTTGGGGTTGGGCCTGATTTGTAATTAGTTTTAGGTTTCTTTTAATGAGTCCATACCTAGAGAGAGAAAAGAGAGTTTAATTTTTGAATTAAGGAAGTTTTAGTTTTGAGCAATCTTAGTTTTTAAAGAGTCATCATAGAATACTTTAGAGAATTACGAAGAGGCCAACAAGGTTCTCATCTCTTTTCATCCAAGTATTACTTTTCCTTTTTCGTTTAGTATTCATTCATGATGGTGGGTCATTTAAGATTGGTTGTAACCTCCACAACCATGAGAGAGTTGTTGTTTATACTTTTGTGGTTTAGAAATAGTCTCAATTGGTAAACATTATAATATGTTCATTAAGTAAATGTATGATTTCATTATTTTCTTGCTTCTATATCTAGAATTCACTCAACTTACTTAAAAATTGTGACACCTTATTTGCGTTATTTATTTTCGTTAGGTTAATCCCTAATATACAAACCTTCAGGAGAGATGTACCTAAGAGCACTTAAGAGAACTTACATGAACTAATATCAAAAAGCAAATGTTTAACAATTAGGGTGAAACTAAAACCCTAGAAGTACCTTTAATTAAGTATTTTTTATACTATTAAATTATATCATTTTTATCTTTTATACATTTCAATTCTGAACCCCTAAATTATTCGCTTAAACTAAGGTATGGTTGAGACGCCCCAAAAATAATGGTAAATTTTTTGTGATTTTAAAGTAATTAAAAATAGAAGAAACCGTGAGATAGATTTTTAATAAGTAACTCTGGATCATTTCAAATAACACATCCCATATATGAAGATATGAGAAGGTGAATAAATTAAATCAAGAGTCTTCCTTGGACAATCAACCATAGGATCGTTAACAAGGGATAGCGGAAAGCATAATCGATTTGAGAGTTATGGAAAAGAATGAGGAAGGGTTTAAATAGATTTGCTTTGATGATAAACATGGTGAATAAAGTCTTACATGGATATATAATTGTGCCATAGCTAAATGGAACCCATCTATCAGTAAAACACATGAAAAATTTGAAGAATTAGGGGTATGAATCGATTCAGGCACCCCAAGAATCAATTCAAGTTTGCATGAATCGATTCAAACGTGCCTGGACCTCATGAACAGTAATTCCAGGGAGCTTTGAATCGATTCATGCGGGGGCTTGAATCGATTCAAAGTGTCCAAAATTAGGAACAGTGAATCTACTGAGCTTTGAATCGATTCATACTCTGTTGTGAATCGATTCATGATAACTCAGAGACCATTTTCTGTAGAAAAAGTCATATTTTTGGACTTGTAACCCCCTAACTTTTTCATATGAGTTCCAATACCTACCAAATTTTGACACCAACTTATATACATCATTTGTGACGTGTGGCCACCAGACGCACTCGAAAATTCCAAAAAATAAGAGAGTTATGCACATAAATGTATTTCACTCGTTTTGAGGCATTTTTGTATAACTCAAGGACCTATTCTCAATGGAATTGGTTCATTCCAATTTCTACATGTCACAAATCATGAATTTAAGCTATTGGAGTCATTACATACCATTAAAACCACTTAAAACACAAGTTGACCCTATTGGTTCCTCAAATAGGCATAAACATCAACACACAACATCACATATTTTCCATAGAACATTGTAATTCATGAATTAACATCATCCATTCATCACTTGGGCAATAATTTCAGCCCTATAACTAACATCATACATTGTCTAGGTCATAATAAAATATTAGCCATACATGTAGGGTCTAATTTTCACCTATGACCTCCAAAATGAATATACATCATTCAAATATATATATTGAACATACACTATTGATCATATGCTATACAAAATCAACACTCGCCGGGCAAGGCACTTCCTATACACTAATTTACCTCCATCATCAAAAAGCACATTTCCAAAAGATCTAATCTCACTCCCATGAGTGTCCTGCATCACAAAGCTAAAAATAGACAATATGGGAGAGTGAGTTATGCATTCCAAAGGATGGATATGAAAACAATGTGATTGTGCGCATATGCATTCAACATCATGTATACTTTGCATCGACATATCATTCATCATCATAATTATCAACATCTCACCAATCATACACATAACTCAATCATCCTTATGTCTCATGACAAAGTATATATGCATGCACACAATTGAACCCCTCATCATATTGGGCTATTACACATAAAATCACTATACACTATACATGTATTTATATTCATATCTTTTATATTGTCTTTAGGTATTTTCTCACCCAATCACAACCATCGCCATTTCTCATTACCTTTGGCATACCTCTTCGCTATATGCAAATGCTCTTAAGCTAATACATATGCACAATGCAGTATTATCAATTACGGATCCGACTGTAGGAATAATCACTAAATTGTAGGTTAAGTATGATCATATAACCATACCCCTACTACAGTAGAAAAATGTGTACACATATATCATCAAATTACATGCATATCATTATGTTTTACTGGTACCAAACTGCCTCACCCATCTTGCAGCACCTGGCCATTTACACTATGACCGTGGTAAACACCTTAATCAATATAAAGGTGTTACGGGCTGGCCATGATTCATACCATGGCGGCTGTGATCCATTGGACCACCGGGGACACTTACTCATCAAAGAGCCACCCTCCACAGGGTCGGCCACATCCAGCTCCCTGTAGCTATACATGGGCGGCTTCGTGACTTACACTCTGAGTCATAGGAAAAAATAAATATACTCGTGCACCACTAGTGGAAAAAGTGGATATAATCACGGTTAAAAATGGCCTTTAATCACGGTTGATGAACCGTGGTTGTTGCAACCATGGTAGTAGATGAGTACCTTTGATCACGGTTCACAAACGTGGTTATAAATCATATCTAATCACAGTTGTTTTTAACCGTGATTAAATAAATACCTATTTAACCACAGTTGTCAACTATAACCGTGAATACAAGTGGTCATAAAAGGTGAATTTACATACTATATATAATGACGGTTATGGTAGCAACCGTGAATAAAAAGGGTATATAATCACGGTTTCCAAGCATAACCGTGAATAAATATGGTCTATAATCACGGTTGTTACCATAACCGTGATTAAATAATTAATTTTTTTTAATATGGGCTCTGTTTTATTTATTTCCCAAACCTGCAATATGAAATAGCCAGCATAGTATATCCCCAGTATATACAGCAACAATAAATGAAACAAATGGTATGTATATAACACTAAGTTACTATAAAATCATAACAATGTTGTCAAATGAAACTATATACAATTTAAATGAAAATCCTAAACCCTAAACCCTACAATAGGTACAACTATAAGAGAATAAATATCCTATATCTATCTAATACAACGATAAGAGAATGAAAATCCTATATCTATTTAAGTCCTTGCCTCACTTGAATGAAGTATGTGGCCCATTGGTTTCTAATATTATCTACCAAAGCTGTAGGGAAGTATGGCCGGTCCTGGAAGTACTACAAATAATACACCAAACAATTAGAACAAAAACTGTATTTATTGTATAAATTTGATCAAATTGTTTGAAAACTAGGAAAGTGGTACTTACATCTGTCCATCCATCTACTAAATGTTGTTGGACAATGGTCAGCATGGAGTGCATGACATAATAGCCACACTCGACGGTACCCTCCTGTCTATAGGACTACAATGGACATAAAATATAGAACCAGTGAATTCAAGTTTTCAAAATATAATAAAGATTTCAGTGACTTACTTTTGGGTGCACCTACACGAGTTTCTTCACGTTTGACTTAACACCATGTAGTCGATTATATCCAAGCACAGCCCTGCCTCAGAAAAAACACAAGATAAGTTAGAATCGTAGAAGAACAACAATGACATAATCAAATTTGTAAAAAGTTAATTTATTTTTTATAGTTTAACTTACGTGTCTACAATTGTCCTGAGGTCTGGTGGAACTGTCCCGTGCACAGAATCAAAGTATAAAGCCACTGAATCCTGGGGACAGATCACCAAGAGCGTCCAATGAGTGCTGCAATTACCAATGATAAGTAAGACTTTAAAATGCAAAAATTAATAGACAATAGTTATGGAATAGAATCTTAACCTTTATGATAGGGGCCCAGGTATACCGTCTTCCTAGACTCATACATCCAATTCTGGATGTATGCCTGGGTGTCCTCCCTATTGTTCCCTTTCCTCTGTATGAAAGACGGCTCTAAGAAACCATAAGTTTCTTTAAAACCCAAGTCCACACAAATTTTATGCAGAAACCTAAACAAGTTTAGACATGGTCAGCGACAAATAACTTGTATAATGAAATAATTGGATATGTTCAGCATCGTCGACCCCATCATAATCTCACACAAGTCACTCCATGTAATGTAAACCGGTAATGAACTTGGACGGCCGAACACCAGTGGCTGCCATGGGACCGGAAGAATGTCATCTTCTAGCTCAGTCCCAACCTGCCATAGCATCTAGATCGGATTGTCGACGGGGTCTGGCTTCTTCAATGCCAATTCTTGTTGAACAATTAAAACCATCACAGTTTGTGCCCTAATTGACAATATAACAAAATTAGTTAGTGTTTCAGGTTTATACCTGTGTAGCAGCAATTGACAAGAGTCTATTGGGCCACATAACAAAGTGTCCCACTGCCTGACCCACGGTCTTCACCTTTGGAGTTGCCACTGGTACAGTAGCATCCTCCTCGAGGATGAGCACAATGGTGAACCACAGGGCCTAAGTTGTAGACCATTCCAGTGGCAACTGGCTCCTCCGACCCATTAATGAATAGGTCATATTGATGGGTATCCTCACGCTTGACCCCATCATTATCAGGGTCAGCAGCAGCGCACGGCCCCTTAGTGCTAACCCTTCGTACCTACATATTTACACATCAAGAAGAAGTTATTCAACAATGAAAGAAACAAAGTATAAACAATGAAGAGTTAAATAGTATAAGGAATCTAACCTGTAGGTCAGTAGTAGGTGCAGTAGTCTCCTGGTGGTGGCTGAGTGAGGCCTTCATCTCCTCCTTGAATCGGGCCATCACAACATCATTTCATATCCATCCACCAATGGAGATTGAAAGGCATAGCAACAAACATAATATTAATCCACACATGTGGCAACAAGGTATTACGGATTATATATATATATATATATATATAACAATCATCATCACCTCACACTCATGCAGGTCAATTACTCGCACCCAACACAAGAGTATCATAAAAATTCTCAGTAACTATCAAATTGCCATTTCAATTAATTTAACATATATATATATATATATGGCAAGGCAAGCATGAGTATCCATCACATACAACAATCACTATTAAATTTACTCATGCAATTTGAATGTTAACTCCTCTCCTACCTCAAGGGAAGAGCCGAACGGTTCCAATGCTCCGAATGCTCCTTCACATCATCCGGAATACGATCTACATACCATATGCAAGTATATTCACATGATTAATAACCATCATAATTCCAAGCACTTGTTAGCTTATTATAAAGCTCAACCTCAAGTCCTAGACTTGGTAAACATCAACTTATGAAATTGTGTTAGGCTTCGGGAATTCCTTTCCCAAAGCCAAGATCCTCTAGATCTTAAAGGCTAACTACATCCCACATCATTTCACCACTAAAAAAACACCTCTTAGCGACGGAAGTAATTGGTCGCTAATCCATACCATGAGCGTCGCTAAAACCATTAGTGACGGCATCTCAGACGGGACAGAGGACGTCGCTAAAACCCTCGTCGAAAACACATCAGCGACCACATACTTGTCGTCGCTACCATATTGACGGCGTAAGGCCGTCGCTAAAATCGTCTCTGCCCCAATAATTCCAGCCGTCGCTAAGTGTTACCATACAGCGACCTCAGAACTCCGTCGCTACTAGCAGCCACCGGCGACCACCATACGCCGTCGCTAATGTTAAACGGATAGCGACCAACGAGTCCGTCGCCAGATGTGGCCTTCCAGCGACTAATCTCCGCCGTCGCTATGAATACTCATGTAGCGACCACGTGATCCGTCGCTGTGGGAAGCCATACAGCGACCATGATATTCCGTCGTTGTTTCTTACAATACAGCGACCACTGTGGTCCGTCGCTGTTTTTAACAATACAACCACTATATTCCGTCGCTAATTGGAAATTTCTTTTTTACAAAATTAGGTTAAATATTTATATAGGTTTTGTTAAATATTTTTGTATTTTGTATTGGCTGATAAAATTTTATAATTAAATTTAAATAATTTTTTTAAAATATTAAATTGTTATTAAAAACAAAATAATAGATTAAATTTATTTATCAAATAGGTTGAATTATTAATGATAGGTACAATAAGGCTTTTTGATTTGAATGTAATTACCAATAAATATTGACATAATAAATAAAGAATGACAAAATAAATACTGAATGAAATATAACATAAAAACTAAAAATCAAATATACAATGTGTATAAATAATAAAAATACAATCATGGTGGTGGGGGATCCTGGGGTGGTGGTGGGGGCGCCTGGGAAGTGGGGGGAGGTAGCCTCGCTATCAACTGCATCAGTAGCTCCTGCTGCTGAGCAAGTTGCCGATGAGTCTCGGCGTGCTGCTCCTCAGCCCGCTGTCGGTCCGCCTCGGCCCGCTCCAACAACAACTGCCTCTGACGTCGCTCCTCCTGTAGCTCATCGTTCAGGTTTTGAATTACCTGAATGACCTCAGTCGGAAGACCAGAGGAAGACGAAGAGGAAGGGGTCTTCCCCTTTTTCGCCAGCTGCGTGCCGACGCCACCCAATCCAAATACCCTCCCTTTCTTGTTCACACCGCCAACAGCCTCCATATAGATGGCGTTGTCGTCAGAACAAGATAGGGTGGGAGGAACCTCCCCTTCAGGAGTGGAAGCCACCAGGTCCGCCTCCCTCTCGGCCCTCCTGGCCTGATACGCCTCCTATAAATTCAAAAACAATGATAGGATTAGTAAGCTGATTTGTAAATTATAAGCATGTGTCAGTTAAAAGTAAATACCGCTAGATCCGTAGTCTTCTGGTTTACCCATGCACCGGCTTTGTTCTTCTTGGTCATTTGCATGACCTCAAACAAAGAAGGCTCCCGGTGCTCCCTCAGCTCCTGTGGTGGACAAAAAACTTTGAGATTATTATTTGTAAACATATAAGACGAATCATAATAGAAATGTTTAACATAAATACACTTACAAATCTTTTCTTGTGCTCGAGGGTTGAAATGCTACCCCCAGTGTAAACCAAGGCTGCAGCATCGGTGGCTCTGTTGGCCCTGTTCCGAGCACTCGCCTGCTGGAACGGGACCCCGCCCCACTTCTGGACCATCCCGTCCCAATGGTCCTCCGGGATCCAACGAGGGCGCTCACCCTTGTCCCTCACCTTCCAAAGGGTACTCTTGATGATTTTGGAGGTCTTTGTGGCAAAGACCTTCCTAATCTCATCAATCATACCCTCCGCCCACTGGTAATCACGCTGTAAAATGAAATGAGAAATCAAAATTAATAACAGGTCTATTTTACAAATCAAGTCACAACAAATGAGCTAGGAACTTACCGAGAAGGTGTCAAACCACCTATCTTGCACAACCTTCCCAGCATCTATCCAAGATATATATGGACCATCCCACTGGGCCTTCAAAACCTTAGTAATCGCTTTGGTAGTGCGACTACTATCAACAAAGCTGTAATGACAACAATTATGTTAGGAGTAAAACAACACACAATCTAGGGAGACTCCCAAAATTTTGACAGAGTCTCCCCTATAATAGTAACATTTCTAATCACAATAGTTACCCTGTTACAAACAGAAGAGTGCCCAGTACAATTCAATCTATACAAGTACTAATTAAAGTAACATCCAATAAACCAACAAGTCTTTTCACTAAAGTTTAATATAAAGTATCATACAAATAACATAAAAGTATTTGAGGTTTAGTCACTTACTCGTCTCCGGCCGGCACGGGTACCAACATGGGCAGAGGGGATGCCGGAGGTGGGGTGGCCTGATGGCCATGGTCCTCCAAGCCACCAACTCCAGGACTCTGCTCTGGGGTGGTCAGTCGGGGTGATGGGGTGGTCTGCTGTGGTGGTGGTGGTGGAGTGGTCTGTTGTGGTGGTGGTGGTGGTGGTGATGGAGTGGTCTCCTGTCCTGGGGTGGGAGTCCCCTGCCGGGATGTCGGGGTCCTGGACCCACCACCCCTACTGAAGGGCAGTCGACGTCCCGTCATCTGTGGATAAAATCATGAAAAGAAAGGTTAGTCTCAGGATATATATAAACCTATGTAACATTTTGTTTAATGACTACATACTCTGTGTCTGTTTCAGTTTCAAATTCCCCCTCAGTTTCAGTGTCACTGTAGTTATCTGTTTGAACAAGTTCATCAGTATCCAAATCAGCCCTAGACCGTTTTGATCGAGAGACAAGGTCTTTGTCAATGTGTTCACCCCCCGTAGTGGCGAGTGTCTCATCCATTATGACTGGATCAATGTTGAACAACAAATTGGCATCGTTGAGCTCATGTGGTGCAAGCTGATAAGCGTCATCGACCTCCTCGGAGACATTGTTAGTGATCTGACTTCGGGCCTTGGCCTTGATTACTACATACCAGTCCCGATGTCCTCCCGGGAAGTCGGTGTAATAAACCTGCTCAGCTTGTTGGGCAAAAATAAAGGGATCAAACCCTTTATATCTACCATTCTTCTTGACCTCGACTAAGCCATAGTTGTTGTCAACCTTTGTTCCAACACCGATTGTGTTGTCGAACCAATCACATTTGAATAGAACAATATCTCTTCTTAGTCGTCTAGAGAACGAAACTTCAACAATCTCCGTCAGCACTCCATAAAAGTCTTCTTCCAACTGTCCGACAGTGCCTTTAACATAAACCCCGTAGTTATGGGTGCGCATCCCTTCACTCCATTGAAGAATATTAAACTTGTAGCCATTTACGTAGTAAATAGGCCATTTTTTAACAGTTTTCACCGGCCCCCAAGAAAGGGCTTGGAGTAAAGAATCTTCAATATGGTTGTTAGGGTCTTGTATCTATGTACAACATAAGAAGTAGGTCATCGTTAGATAACGGGAGTTAGAAGCAAATAGGCTTAAAAACACTTGGTATACGGGTCTTACGTGTTGCGCGAACCAACCAACGAACTTGGATGACACCTCACTATGAATTTGGTCATCAGTTAAATCATTTTGCTCAAGTTTTAGCATATCTGTGTATAAGCTATTCAAAGAAAACAAATTTAGATACTATAAAAGCTATGTTAAGAATGTATAATATAACTTCTATGACTTATTCAATAAAGGGTTCCACTTCTGGGCAATTTAGAAGAATGTACAAGTGAGCCGCCTTTCGATCTTTTGTAACATCCCCGTTTTAAAATTTAATGCTGAATAAAGAATGAACCATTAAGACTTGATTTCAACTAGAAATAACTGTTAAGTGCATTTAACTAAGTGAGTTTAAGCCATTAAAATATTAAAATGGTGGCGGACAGGGGATGAGGTGGAGTGCGCGTGACTGACGGGCACGCACTCTCCCATCCCACTCTTGCTTTTGCTGTGCGCATGCACATATGTATATATATATAAGCGTGAGCCTTGGTGAAAAACACTCTCGCTATTTCTTTAGACTCTTTCTCCGTCACTTCATCCTCTGTTTTCTCTCTTCGTCTTCATTCTTCTTCTTCCATCTCACTCTTCGCTCCTGGAGATCTTGATTCCAGTGCTGAAGAACAGACTACGCTCCATCCCAGAATCAGGCGCAGAATACGACAAAGCCAAAGAAGACCGGACGAACCAGGAGAAGGACATCGGACCCAACGGCAAGAACGGAAAAGGTTTCTGAGGAGTCTTCTAAAGGTAGGGGGCGCTTGCATGTCAAATGCATGGTCTAAGAACGGTACCGGATGAACGTACTGCCAAGTGTGTGTGCATGTTTTTATAATTCATTAGAACTGATGCTGTGCATGTATGCATGTGTTCACAATTACTAAAACTGATGCATGATTTGAGATTTTGATGGTGATCTTCGTGACGATGGCGTAGTTTGCTCGTGGATGATAATGATGGGTCTATTTTGTTGTCACTATGAAAAATGTGTATGTGCATGTTCTTAATTGAATTGCTCAATGTTGTTAGTCTGATGATTGACTGTATCATGCGCTGGTGCGATTGACTGAATGATGATGAATAATGGGAGATACCCGTTCTTACTTGACGACTACGGTAATGTGTTCATGGCGCGATGATGTGTAATGATAAATGTGTTAGTTGCATGAGTAAGAGTGGGGTGACCCATGGAAGGTCAAGAACCCCAAGGGAAATGATTTCCAGTTACCAACCCTGGCTAGATCCCAATAGGGCTCGTGGTAGCCGTTGGAGCTAGAGAAATGAGTCTCGAGACGCCGTGGGGGGCCGGTGCCACCTGGTAAGAGCTGAGGGACGAGGGGCCAAAAGAAAAAGGGGGCTGTAACTGAGAGTCTTTTCCCGAGTCGGATCCGCGTGCATGCATGTAGGAGTAAGGTTAATTGTGATGATGTATAAATCTATATATGTGCATGTGTATGATTTTGAATGCATGAATATGTATTTAGATGTGGAATAAACTCTGTGAATTATGTGTATCATGAATGTTGTTTGAATTGTATGAATTTGGTTACTTGAGAAAAATTGAAGGAAAGCAGGAGCGTGTACTGACGCTGATACCGAGTCTGTGAGTATCATTTTACATGTAAAAGCTCACCCCTGCAGTGGCCATTTTCAGTGAATGTCTCTCGTGAGGAGGATCAAAGGCAGAGCTGGAATGCTGGGCGGAGTGCTGATGCATTTCGAAGGTTTAATTAAGGCGTTGTTAGATGAAGTCCGGACTAGCTCATACCGGATGTTAACGTCTTTGTGAATGAATAGAACTTTATGAACAAGAAGAAGTCTGATTTTGTATTGTAATTATTGACGTGCACTTTTATGTATATATATGGATGTATGGTTTTGGTGTGTGTAATGCCATGTGTTGCTTTGTTTCCTAATTATGCTTTAATAGATACGCAGGAACAGCCTGATCGAGCAGGTTATAGCTAAGTCCGAAAGAACCAAGAATTGCCTTAGGAAAACTTATGTCGGATACGTTGGGCGGAGTCGTACCCCGCCCGAAGGCGTATGGCTAAGTCCGCCCAGGCGTCGTCATAATTAGTTGAGTTGGGCGGAATAGGTTCAAACTCTTCCTTTCTCCACAACCTACTAATGTATATGTACCCTGTAACTTCTCATTTTTTCCGAGTGAAAGGCGAGTGTGAGGATTTACTTAGTAAACCATTGTCCATACCCGACGGAGGAAACTACCTTGTAGTTGTGTTAAAGAGGCGTTATGTAAATTTCGTTTAGGCGGCGTTATACCTCGCCCAAGTAACTAGGACAGCCCGCCCAAGATAAATATACCCCGCCTAGCCTAGCAGGATGATTCTAACTTAGCCTTTTCATCAAATGCTACACGTGTGAATGTATTAGCATATTTTCCCTTATCTATTCCTCCTGTTGAGTAACCAGTATCACTCGAAGGGAAGCCTCATTGATTCTATCCGCTGCTGCATTCTTTACCCCGCCTGGACGGTGTCAGACTCCGTCTAAGCGAACAAACGGTGTTGTGCAATCCGCCCTAGTGTAGGTGTGTTACGATAAACCCATTGAGCCGGCCCCAGTTTTAGCTTCCCCGTAGGTTGCTTTATGCGCGTGAATGTTTTTAGTTTTCCCCATTGCCTGCTTCCTTCTACATCAAATGTTACGTGACTGTTTTTTGTGAAAAATTTTCTCATATTTTGGGATTTATTAGTTGTAGATAATTAGGGTGTTACATTTTGGTATCAGAGCGGACCGAAAAGTCCAAGGCCAAAATATGCTTACCAAGTGTAAGCGGTGGTGATTGTGTCTTTTGATTGAATGGTTGAAATTGTTCTGATGCTGGTTGACCTGATTGATGATTGTCTTGAGGACAAGGGGTTGTTTCCCCTGGTCCGATTGTGTGTATGACTTAGGCGAATGACATAATGTGCTAAGTTATTAATTGTTGGACTAATAACTAGATCGGTAGTGAGTGGCTCCGTATACTTATCCTTAAATGTCAATTTCAGGATAAGGAATGGCGCATCGTCAAAGTATGGAGGCTATAGCCACAGCATTCCAACGCTTTGCTGATGTGTTTGAAAGGCAAGGCCAAACTCATCCTGAGGATGGCCATGTGCTGGACCGCTTCCTGAAGAGGAAGCCGAGTGAATTCTTAGGAGGACGGAACCCTGAGGCGGCGTTCAAGTGGACTCAGGAATTAGAGAGAATTTTTAGGGGTCTTCGCTGTACCGAAGCCCAGAAGGTGGAATGTGCAGTGTATATGCTACGAGATGAAGCGGAGAATTGGTGGAAGATAGCTAGGAGCCAATTCCCCGAAGATGACAATCAACTGACATGGGACGATTTCAAGGCCTGCTTCCTAGACAAATACTTTCCCGACACAGTGCGGAGTCGGAAGGAGCTGGAGTTTATGGAGTTAAAACAGGGCTCCATGACTGTGGAAGAATACGCGACCAGATTTGAAGAATTGTGCCTATTTTATCCGCCCTTCCAGCAGCCAGGAACGGAGCACTCCAAGTGTCTTAAGTTTGAGAACGGACTGAGATCGGATATCAAGAGGGCCTGCAGATACCATGAAATCCGGAGTTTCCCTGCCTTAGTGAACAAGTGTAGAATATTCGAAGAGGATGACAGGGCCCATTCAGGCCAGTGCAGCAGAGCCAACCAACACTTGAGGCCTCAGCAATCACGTTTCAAGAGGCCAGGGAACGTGAGGAGGAATGAACCCTTCACCAGATATCAGGACCATAATGACCGAGGGAGGCAGATGAGAGGACGACCAAGGTATGGCGGATGCTTTAAATGTGGCGGTGATCATTTTGCTAGGGAATGCAATGATACAAATGTTAAATGCTACCACTGCGGAGAGAAGGGACATGTTCGCCCGGACTGCCCCCAACTCCGCCAGGCAAACACCAATGTGCGTCAAAGAGAATTTCAAGATCGAACTAGAATGAATGATAACCCACGACCTGGTGGCAGAGGCAACGGAACCAGAGGAAATATGATGCATGCCCCGAACAGTCGAGAGAGGAACACCGGCCCAACAGCGACAGGAAGGATCTACACCATCAATGCAGAGGATGTTGCACCAGCAAACGATCTAGTACAATGTAAGTGCTCACTTGGAATGAATACGCTTAATGTTGTTTTCGATTCGGGGGCAACCCATTCTTTTATAGCTGATGAGTGCGTGAAACGGTTGAAGCTACCAACTGTGTCTATGAACCGGACTCTAGAAGTGGCCAGCCCCACTGGCCCTACTGTGTTCACATCGTCCATATGTAAAAATGTAGCATTTGAGTTGTATGATCGGAGTTTCACCTTCGATCTGATTTGCATGCCCTTAAAGGGTCTTGATATTGTGCTTGGAATAGATTGGCTTTCAGCCAATAAGGTATTAGTAGATTGTAGAAACCGAGAGATCGTTTTCCCAAAACAACCCACTGAAGATGGCACGGCACAAGGTATAACCCAACTATTTATAATGCTTTGCCTAACCAAAGATGAGAATGAGCCCCTAGTGAACGAAATTCCGGTTGTCTGCGAATTCCCAGAAGTGTTCCCAGAGGACGTCCCGAGTGTACCTCCCCATAGAGAAGTTGAATTCTCTATAGACTTGATCCCTGGAGCCGAACCGGTCTCCAGTGCACCCTACAGAATGTCCTCAACTGAATTGATAGAGTTGAAGAAACAAGTGGATGAGTTACTTGAGAAGCAGTTCATTAGACCAAGCGTGTCACCATGGGGCGCACCTGTGCTACTTGTTAAGAAGAAGGATGGCAGCTTGAGACTTTGTATAGATTATCGACAGCTCAACAAACTCACAATCAAGAATCGATACCCACTGCCTAGAATTGATGATTTAATTGACCAGCTGCGTGGAGCCTCAGTCTTCTCAAAAATCGACTTACGATCGGGATATCACCAAATCCGAGTGAAGGACTCGGACATTCCTAAAACTGCCTTTAGGACTAGGTATGGTCACTATGAGTATGTAGTGATGCCGTTCGGTGTGACGAACGCCCCTGCTGTTTTCATGAATTACATGAACAGCATATTCCATTCCTTCTTAGATCGGTTTGTTGTTGTTTTCATCGATGATATTCTAGTTTATTCTAAGACATCGGAGGAGCATGAAGGACATCTCAGGGCGGTACTCCAAGTGTTGAAGGAGAAGCAATTGTTTGCAAAGCTTTCAAAGTGCGAATTTTGGATGGATGAGATTCACTTCCTCGGGCATGTGATCTCCAAGCGAGGCGTCTCGGTGGATCCTGCGAAGGTAGCTGCTGTAATAGCGTGGGAGAGGCCCAGATCGATCACGGAGATAAGGAGTTTTATGGGCTTGGCAGGTTATTATAGAAGGTTCATCGAAGGTTTTTCTAAGTTGGCATTACCTCTGACTAAATTGACTCGGAAGAACGTTCCTTTTGTGTGGAGTCCGGAGTGTGAGAGCAGCTTCCAAGAGCTGAAGAATAAGTTGACAACTGCTCCGGTGTTAGCATTACCGGAGTTACGAGAAAGCTTCGTGGTCTATTGTGACGCGTCCGGACTCGGATTAGGATGTGTACTCATGCAGAAAGATCGGGTGATAGCATATGCCTCTCGACAATTGAGACCCCACGAACAGCATTATCCGACCCATGACTTGGAGTTGGCAGCAGTAGTTTTTGCATTGAAAATCTGGAGGCATTACTTGTACGGATCCAAATTTGAAGTGTACAGCGATCATAAGAGCCTCAAATACCTATTCGACCAAAAGGAGCTGAACATGAGGCAGAGAAGGTGGATTGAGTTTTTGAAGGACTATGATTTCGAGTTGAAATACCACCCAGGTAAGGCAAATGTCGTAGCAGACGCTTTGAGTCGAAAATCCCTCCACATAGCAGCCATGATGGCAAAAGAAGTTGAGTTGTTGGAGCGGTTCCGAGACATGAACTTGCATGTTGGCACCCCTTCCTCTCAGAAGATGACAATCGGTACGTTGAGGATTGCCAACGAATTCTTAAAATCCGTGTACGAACAGCAACAGGCGGACTCTTACCTAGCTGAAATGAAGGAAATTCAGGCTAGAGGAAAGGATTTATCCTTGGCAGAAGGGTCAGATGGGATCTTCCGGGTGAGGAACAGAATATACATACCAAGTGAAGGAAGATTGAGAAGAATGGTGCTTGATGAAGCCCACAAAAGCCTACTCAGTATTCACCCAGGAACCACGAAGATGTACCACGACTTGAGGAGACAGTTTTGGTGGCCCGGACTAAAGAAGGATGTGGCGGAGTACGTGGCCCGGTGTATCACTTGTCAGAAATCGAAGATAGAGCACCAAAAACCATACGGTGCAATGCAGCCTCTGGAAATCCCCGTGTGGAAATGGGACTCAATTGCGATGGATTTTATCATGGGATTACCCAGGAACCGAGCGGGCCATGATGCCATTTGGGTCATTGTTGATAGATTGACGAAGAGTGCACACTTCTTACCTGTAAATATGAAGTACCCATTGCATAAATTGGCTCGAATCTACATTCAAGAAGTTGTTCGACTGCATGGCATACCTACTTCCATCGTCTCAGATAGGGACCCTAGATTTACGTCCAGATTTTGGACCAGCTTGCATCGAGAACTGGGGACGAAGCTTTGGCTTAGTTCTGCCTACCACCCCCAATCGGATGGACAATCCGAGCGAACGATTCAGAGTCTAGAAGACTTATTGAGAGCGTGTGTGTTAGAGTACGGTGGGGACTGGGAGCAGTACCTTCCCTTGATCGAGTTTACGTACAACAACAGCCATCATCACAGCATTGGCATGGCACCTTACGAGGCATTATACGGGCGTAGATGCCGAACCCCGCTCTGTTGGTCGGAAACGGGTGAAAGTCTACTATTGGGACCAGACATCGTGAAGCAAACCACAGAACAGATCCGAGTAATAAGGGAGAAGATGAAAGCATCACAAGACAGGCAGAGGAGCTACCATGACAAACGCATCAAGCCAGTAGAATTTCAAGTCGGAGATCGAGTGTTTCTGAGAACCTCTCCGAGTAAAGGAGTTGGACGAGCCTTAAAATGTGGGAAGTTAAGCCCTCGCTACATCGGACCTTATGAGGTAGTAGAACGGATTGGCCCCGTGGCATACCGCCTCGCGTTACCAATTCACTTGTCCCGATTACACAACGTTTTTCATGTGTCTCAACTAAGGAAGTATTTGCATGACCCCAGCCACACGATGCCTGACGACGAGGTAGAGATCAAGGAAGATCTAACCGCTGTGACTACACCGGTTGGAATCGTGGATCGATCGGTAAAACGCTTAAGGAACAAGAACGTAAGGCTAGTCAAGGTGGAGTGGCAGCAAGGCAAGATCACCTCCTACACATGGGAACGCGAAGACGCCATGCGACAGCAGTACCCCGAATTGTTTACCTACGTAAGTACCGACTGAATTTCGGGGACGAAATTCCTTTTCAGTGGGGGAGAACTGTAACATCCCCGTTTTAAAATTTAATGCTGAATAAAGAATGAACCATTAAGACTTGATTTCAACTAGAAATAACTGTTAAGTGCATTTAACTAAGTGAGTTTAAGCCATTAAAATATTAAAATGGTGGCGGACAGGGGATGAGGTGGAGTGCGCGTGACTGACGGGCACGCACTCTCCCATCCCACTCTTGCTTTTGCTGTGCGCATGCACATATGTATATATATATAAGCGTGAGCCTTGGTGAAAAACACTCTCGCTATTTCTTTAGACTCTTTCTCCGTCACTTCATCCTCTGTTTTCTCTCTTCGTCTTCATTCTTCTTCTTCCATCTCACTCTTCGCTCCTGGAGATCTTGATTCCAGTGCTGAAGAACAGACTACGCTCCATCCCAGAATCAGGCGCAGAATACGACAAAGCCAAAGAAGACCGGACGAACCAGGAGAAGGACATCGGACCCAACGGCAAGAACGGAAAAGGTTTCTGAGGAGTCTTCTAAAGGTAGGGGGCGCTTGCATGTCAAATGCATGGTCTAAGAACGGTACCGGATGAACGTACTGCCAAGTGTGTGTGCATGTTTTTATAATTCATTAGAACTGATGCTGTGCATGTATGCATGTGTTCACAATTACTAAAACTGATGCATGATTTGAGATTTTGATGGTGATCTTCGTGACGATGGCGTAGTTTGCTCGTGGATGATAATGATGGGTCTATTTTGTTGTCACTATGAAAAATGTGTATGTGCATGTTCTTAATTGAATTGCTCAATGTTGTTAGTCTGATGATTGACTGTATCATGCGCTGGTGCGATTGACTGAATGATGATGAATAATGGGAGATACCCGTTCTTACTTGACGACTACGGTAATGTGTTCATGGCGCGATGATGTGTAATGATAAATGTGTTAGTTGCATGAGTAAGAGTGGGGTGACCCATGGAAGGTCAAGAACCCCAAGGGAAATGATTTCCAGTTACCAACCCTGGCTAGATCCCAATAGGGCTCGTGGTAGCCGTTGGAGCTAGAGAAATGAGTCTCGAGACGCCGTGGGGGGCCGGTGCCACCTGGTAAGAGCTGAGGGACGAGGGGCCAAAAGAAAAAGGGGGCTGTAACTGAGAGTCTTTTCCCGAGTCGGATCCGCGTGCATGCATGTAGGAGTAAGGTTAATTGTGATGATGTATAAATCTATATATGTGCATGTGTATGATTTTGAATGCATGAATATGTATTTAGATGTGGAATAAACTCTGTGAATTATGTGTATCATGAATGTTGTTTGAATTGTATGAATTTGGTTACTTGAGAAAAATTGAAGGAAAGCAGGAGCGTGTACTGACGCTGATACCGAGTCTGTGAGTATCATTTTACATGTAAAAGCTCACCCCTGCAGTGGCCATTTTCAGTGAATGTCTCTCGTGAGGAGGATCAAAGGCAGAGCTGGAATGCTGGGCGGAGTGCTGATGCATTTCGAAGGTTTAATTAAGGCGTTGTTAGATGAAGTCCGGACTAGCTCATACCGGATGTTAACGTCTTTGTGAATGAATAGAACTTTATGAACAAGAAGAAGTCTGATTTTGTATTGTAATTATTGACGTGCACTTTTATGTATATATATGGATGTATGGTTTTGGTGTGTGTAATGCCATGTGTTGCTTTGTTTCCTAATTATGCTTTAATAGATACGCAGGAACAGCCTGATCGAGTAGGTTATAGCTAAGTCCGAAAGAACCAAGAATTGCCTTAGGAAAACTTATGTCGGATACGTTGGGCGGAGTCGTACCCCGCCCGAAGGCGTATGGCTAAGTCCGCCCAGGCGTCGTCATAATTAGTTGAGTTGGGCGGAATAGGTTCAAACTCTTCCTTTCTCCACAACCTACTAATGTATATGTACCCTGTAACTTCTCATTTTTTCCGAGTGAAAGGCGAGTGTGAGGATTTACTTAGTAAACCATTGTCCATACCCGACGGAGGAAACTACCTTGTAGTTGTGTTAAAGAGGCGTTATGTAAATTTCGTTTAGGCGGCGTTATACCTCGCCCAAGTAACTAGGACAGCCCGCCCAAGATAAATATACCCCGCCTAGCCTAGCAGGATGATTCTAACTTAGCCTTTTCATCAAATGCTACACGTGTGAATGTATTAGCATATTTTCCCTTATCTATTCCTCCTGTTGAGTAACCAGTATCACTCGAAGGGAAGCCTCATTGATTCTATCCGCTGCTGCATTCTTTACCCCGCCTGGACGGTGTCAGACTCCGTCTAAGCGAACAAACGGTGTTGTGCAATCCGCCCTAGTGTAGGTGTGTTACGATAAACCCATTGAGCCGGCCCCAGTTTTAGCTTCCCCGTAGGTTGCTTTATGCGCGTGAATGTTTTTAGTTTTCCCCATTGCCTGCTTCCTTCTACATCAAATGTTACGTGACTGTTTTTTGTGAAAAATTTTCTCATATTTTGGGATTTATTAGTTGTAGATAATTAGGGTGTTACATCTTTCTCATCAATGTAACATTTTGTGAGCCTGCCCCCCGGGTGACCAGGATAGTTGAAAATCGATGTTTGTTCATCAAACCCTGTGCGGCTGGCAACCCCAAGATTGCGGGGAATTCTACTCATTCTAGTTTCTATCTCCGTCAGAAAATAGAAAGAAGCAAATGTTGTCATTTCTTCGACTAAGTATGCCTTACAAATTGATGCTTCAACGCAGGCTTTGTTTGACACTTTATCTTTTAAAGAGCGTAAGAATCTTCAACATCATTAACAAGATAGTGTTAAGTTAGAAAATACTATTATAAGAAGTCTTTGCAAGGAAATTAAAGAGTTCACCAAGCATTCACCTTTCGAATGGATACATCCAACGATACTGCACTGGGCCACCAACCAAGGCCTCGTACGGTAGATGGATAGGCAAATGCTCCATGGAGTCAAAAAAACTTGGTGGGAAAATCTGCTCCAACTTACAAATCAATACCGGGATAGTTTCTTCCATCTTCACAAGTTTCTCCACAGTCAACGAAGTAGCCGTCAACTCCTTAAAGAAGTGACTCAACTCCACTAACGGTTTCCAAATAGGCTTCGGTAAGGCATGAAACGCGTACGGGAGTAGTTGTTGCATAAACACATGGCAATCATGACTTTTCATGCCAAACACCCTGCCCTCCTTCACGTCGACACATCTACTCAAGTTAGAAGCGAATCCGTCAGGCAGGGTCAACCCATTCATCCAAATACACACAGCAATCTGTTATGGTCTAGTTAAAGCATATTTTGCATGGGGTTTAAACATTCTTCCACGTCCCGCATCCCTCAACTCCAACTCCTTCCTGGAACACTAAATCGGAAGGTCTAGACGACTCTTCTCATTGTCCTTTATTCTCCCTTTAATGTCCATAACAGTGTCAAAAATATTCATGAAAACATTACGTTCAGTGTGCATGACATCAATGTTGTGTCTTAACAACAAGTCTTTCCAATATGGCAAATCCCACAAGACACTCTGCTTCACCCAGTGGTGTTCCTTACCGTAACCCGCAAACTCCTTAACACTCTTGTCCCAGATGTAAGGATACTCTTCGACCCTCTGCCAAACCCGTGCACCAGATAACCTACGGGGTGGAGGTTGATTAACAACCTTGTTCTTCTTAAAAGCGGTTTTGTTCCTCTTAAACGGGTGATCCAACGGTAGAAACTTTCTATGACAGTCAAAGAAACTTGTCTTGCCACTAACAGGGAGTGATTCCCCCCCTGGTATGTTCCATGCATACAGGGCAAGCAAGCTTCCCAGACGTGGACCATCCAGAAAGCATACCATAGGCCGGGAAGTCGTTAATAGTCCACATCAAAACAGCACGCATCATAAAGTTATTCTTCAAAGATGCATCGTATGTCATTACCCCGACATCCCATAATTGTGATAACTCTTCAACCAACGGTTACAAAAACACGTCTATGTTTTCCTTAGGATTTTTGGGTCCTGGAACCAGTATAGATAGAAACATGACCTCCCTCTTCATACACATATCAGGAGGCAGATTGTATGGGGTCAGGATGACTGGCCAACAAGAGTAAGCCCTTCCGTATTGACCGAAAGGGTTAAACCCATCAGTACATAAGCCAAGTCTTACATTGCACGGCTCGCCAGAAAAGTCCGGATATAGCTCATCCAAACACTTCCATGCTTTCCCGTCAGAAGGATGGCAAAGAAACCCCTCTTGTGTTCGGTTCAGAGCATGCCAACGCATGTGTTTTGCCATGGACAATGAGGCATACAGGCGTTGAAGACGCGGTGTTATAGGGAAGTACCACATTTTCTTCCTGGCCGTCCGGGTTACCTTCCCTCTCCTTTTAACGGTCTTGTAGCGTTCCTCATTACAATGCAGACATTTTGTGACACTCTTGTCCGCAAACTCATTTCTGAACAGCATACATCCACCAACACAACACTCTATCTTCACACAACCTAACCCCAAGTTTGCCACTTGTTTCTTAGCGCGGTACAGGTTTGCTGGCATTCTGTGATTACTAGGCATGGTGGAACCCATCAGATTGACCATCCTATCAAAACAACCTCCAGAAAGATTATAATCTGCCTTTAGGCTTAAAGCAGCTAGGGAGGCGGATAACTCAGTATGACTGTTGCACTCGTCCCACAATGGAGTCTGAGCCGCCGCCAACAAATCATAAAATCTCTTCACCTCCGGATTAGGATCCTCCTCTACATTGTCAGAGTCCCCATGACCTGCTTGGTCATTATGTTCCAGCATACGCCCGGTGGAGGGTCCACAATGATCCATCACCATTTGTTCTATGTTGTTGTACGTATCCCTGTTTCCTCCAACCTCGTAGTAAGACTGTTGCACGGTTACGCCTGATGGTCTACGCGGTAACTGCTCACCATGGTTGTACCAGCAGTGGTATATTTCCATGAACCCTTTCTCAGTTAGGTGGCACATGACATCATCCGCGTATTCAAAAGTCATGCATTTGCACCTTGAGCACGGACAACGGATTTTCTGAGTTACTTCAAATCCAGGCGTGTTTGCCATAGCGAACAGAATAAACTCCAATAGCCCCATCATAAACTCCTCAGTCACTCGCCGATTGCGATCTAGTCGGTTGTACATCCATCGCCGATTTGCCGGTACCTCCATTTATAATATCTAACAAGCACGATTTCTGTTACCTTACACGTTTAAATTTTTATTTAACTATCGGTTGTGAATCACTCTATCTCTTTGATGTTGCAAATTGGTGGGGCCTTATCCCATTCGGAATGAATATGCAACCATCCGTAACCCATCCCATAATTGTATGTGGTCTATCTTAAGTTGAATGAATGTTCATTTGAAATTTCGACAGCATTTCGCATTGGTCCCCGAGTACACAGAGATACGTACGGTATGAAACACCACACGCAGACATGCACCCTGGGGACAATACAAAACACCATAACCGAAATTTCAAATGAACATTCATTCAACTTCTCAAGATAGACCACATACAACATTGATGGGTTACGCCCTACAGGTTACAAATTCATACCAAACTGTCCAACCGGGACAATTCAAGCTCCAACACAACACGGTACATCAACCGGTTGTTTTAAAACTTGAACGGGAATCTAATGGGTACACACACGACTAAACCCTACATTATTAAAGTTGAGTTTCATTTTTTAAGTTCCCTAAGAAAAGGAGTCTGCCGAAATTTTGGCAGAGTCTCCCCTATAAACTAGACATTTCCCAAATTTACAAACGGCCTGTTAAATATAGAAAACTTCCCAGTATAGATAAATAAACATATCATACGCATTGTATATGATATTCAGAGTTATGAACACCAAATCATGTTATCAGTACATAAAACCAATGCCTAATGAGCTCTGCTCTCCACTAACAAACATTACACATGCATAAAGAATCATGTTATTAGCACACAAAACCAATGCCTAATGAGCTGTGCTCTCCACTAACAAACAACATTACACATGCATCTTCAAATCATGTTATCAGCACACAAAACCAATGCCTAATGAGCCCTGCTCTCCACTAACAAACATCAATCCACATGCATACACATAATGACAAAGTCAGTGTTACGGGATTACCTCGAGGAAAAAAGTGAGGAAGAATATAAAACTGTCGACAAACGATCACAGACCACGCGTAACGTGTGCTAGTCTGCATGACAAACCAATAACTGGTTAGACAGTTACAAGTAGCAAGGAAACTAAACAAAGAGAGACACGTAAAGAAAATTATAGATTAAGTACATTGCAAGGAAACTAAACAAACAGAGACAGTCAAAGCAAATTGTAGCTAAGGTGGCAAAAATAAAGCGTTCAATTGGAAAATTGATTACTAATAACTCAGTATTATATAAGGTCTATCCCATTCAATGTGAAAACTTAAAAGTGAAATTGAAAATTAACACAGGGCAAGGCAACACAACTGAAATTGTAAAAAAAATAAAATAAAATTAATTTGATGAAAATGGGCTCTGAGTCATAGTTGTCGGAGGTGGATCTCGCTACTCGGGCTATCGCAAAGAGAAAGAGCAGGTGCTTTGTGAAAGAGAAGCACCGCAAATTTGAGATATATAATAATAAAATGTAAGTGGAAACTTTTAGAGGACTTCAAATGAGTTAGGACATTGGTCAATTTAATAAAATACTCTTAATTATGACATCTTAACACAATGATTTCCTGTGTTATGTATTCTGCAAACTGGAGGAGACATCTTAATAAACAATAATTGGATATTATCCTTGAATTATGACAATCATTAGTTGTTTTATGAAGACATGCTTTTTTCTTTACTTTTTAATTCTCTCTGACATATTCCATCCTTTGTTAACTATGCTGACTATGTGCATGTTTCTCTGCAGCTATTGCTGTTCGAGGCATGAAAGCCTGGGAGAAAATGTGCACAGGAGCTTTAAGACTTATGGAGAAGTATGCAGTCCAAACTTGTGGTTATTGTCCAGAGATACAAGTGGGACCTAAAGGTCACCGAGTATGAAATTGTCAAGCTTACAAACACCAGATGAGGGATGGGCAGCATGCATGGCAGGAAGCTACTATTAATGATTTGGTACCTCCAGTATATGTCTATCATGTTCGAGATCAGTAACCTAGGAAGCCTTTGATAAATGAGTTGAAAAGGTACTATAGTGTGCTGCCTGCAGTGGTTGAGCTATTTGCGCAGGCTGGAGCACCAGTTGAAACGCATTATGCATCTATGATGAGGGAAGATGTGGTAATCCCAGAAATGGATGAGGAAAAGCTGGATGTTTAAAGCAATAGATTGAAGGAATTCCTATGCTTGGAGGAACCCCTTGGACACTGGAAGTCAGGAAGAGTCTGAAATCTGAATATGAAGCACACATCTGCTTTTGGCACTCACTGTGGGTCAAAAACACATCTGCTTTTGGCACACACCTGCTTGGATTCCTTCAAGAACAGTTCTTCATCCCTCTGCTCTACCTATCTCATTCATCAGTATTTAGTTTCTAGTCCACTCCACTTTTATGCAATATTATGTAATATAATTTCCTACTGCTTGTTTTTTAATATTTTCTTCTTATTGCTTGGATATATTATGCAATATTATGTAATATTATGTAATCACATGCAATATTATGTAGTCCACTCCACTTTTATGCAATATTATGTAGCCAAGATTTTGTTTTGTGCATATTTATGAAATTCACAAAGAAGCCTAAAAATTCATTGTTTCCTCCAGTAGGTTTCCTGTTTATGTTAATTTGGTTCTGGATTTATGTCTCTTCTCACTACGTTGTGGCTACTGGCTAGGCTCTGCTTTGCTCCACATCCTCAAACTGATGCTTCGGTATATTCTGAGACTTGACAGAACAGTTGAGCAGCTTTGAACAACTTTTTTTTTTAGTTTAATAAAAACTATTTGTATCGTCTTGTTCCTGGGTTTTTTTCCCCTAACATTAATTGTTGCATTATAAAAGCTTTATGCTTCGCCAAAGGAAAATGTAAATTTTTTGTGGAAAAAGAATGGATATAAGGTTTTTCTCCAATTTAGTTTCCTCGCAACCAAGTTTTTGCCAAAAGTGAATCTAATAGCTAAACTAAATTTGGCAACTTAGTTATAAATTTCATGTTCTGATTGGGTCAACAAAAAGCAAAGGAAAATATGAAGAAAAAACAAACACAAAGAGAAAGTGGAAAAACATGACTTAGACATTATTCTTTTAGACAGAACAGATAAAAAGAATAGAAAAAGATTCAATCTTTATCAAAAGAAACAAATATTGAAGCCCTATTTATAGGAGAGTGTAACTGAAAGAGTGATGGGTCGAAGACCCACAAGAGTTTTTTATAGTTGCAAGTTGTAACTATGGATGACACATTAAGTACCTTAAAAGGCAAGAGTAGTTAAAATTAGAGAGAGGATAAGAAAAAGAGCCAATGGATCTAAACGCTTAACTGAAAGGTGAAGAAAAGGAAAGTGGCGTTTAAAAGAGTGAGAGTGATGATGATGGAGAAGTGTCTAATTGATTAAGCATAGAAAAGTGAATATGGGAGTCAAATTCAACGTCCCATGAACGCCCAATGGGCAGGGGAGAGACAGAAGTGGTCAAATATTTAGCTTTACTTGGGAGTTGGGACCATGATTTGCTGTTTTTTTGGGTCTTTAAACATTAATATTTTATAATACTAATCTCCCTCATTAAATATAAAGCATTTTAAAAAAATAGTTCCTTAATATAACATTTATTTTAAATTTTTATGTTATAAATTATGTTTTATCAAAATCATATTTTTTTAATACATATTTTTTTTATCAAAATAGTGATCTTATTTATAAAATAAAGTTTACTTACCTAAAAACATTTAATAAAGGAATCTGGTGTTTTGGCTTGGAGTCTAGTGTTTTGGCTTGGCTTAAGGCTTGAAGAAGGATGGAAAAGGAGGTACCAGGGGGCAGGGATCATATATATATATATATATATTATCATAATGGACATATATATATTAGAACACTACAGAAAGTTAGATTTCAGAGGTTGGAGTGGACAGCATTGGAAAGGGTCCCACACTGAATTCCACAAGGTCAAAAAACATGAATGTTTTTGGGATGTAGTGTGTCACAATTTCACAAACCATCATTTACATACCAGCCATTTGCAGAAAATCAGCAATAGTTGTTGTTATCATCAAGGGGGGTGCCTTAATTTTTTACCCAAGAATATGCAATATTAAGTAAAGCAACTTTGCTGTAAATTCCATGCCATTCATTGTAGATTTCAATTGCATTGCACAGACTTATCAACCATGTTCCACAAAAACTCATCTCTAGATGGTTAGGAGAAAATTTAATAGATATATAACACGACAATATGTAAAAATTTACATGTAAAAAAGAATCTGCCTAACTTTTCTTAGCTATATATGTTGACATCTTGTCCTTGGACAAATTCAATGCTGAGTAGCATGAAACATTTTACATTGGTCATGTTGTTTGCACATAGAATTAGTTATATAAACTCTACTCTCTTTTAGAAATAAATGATTAAATGACACCTTTTTTTATTTAAATATCATATTTCCTTCTCTCCAAAAATGAAATGAGATATACTTAAAACTTTTATCCATTACTGATATTCTTTTATTTTATAATTATCCTATACGAAACCGCAATTTTACCCTTGCGGTGAAAGAAAAGGGATAAAAGAGAAAAAAAAATGAAAGCCAAATTGGGAACTCACTCACTGGTCTTGATCTGGGTTCAGTCAAACTAACAAACGGACGAAATCTTTTAACTAGATATACTACTAGATATTCTGGGCTCTGACTAAAATTTCTGATCTTTATATAACTATGATTTACTGCATTTTCTATGCTATGATATTTACGACAGCACCTATTCGTTTCTTAATATAGGATGTATTGCTATCACTTGCATACACATGGTTGTCAATTTGTTCCTTATTTTTTCTGTTCGGATTGGGATTGGCCTTGCCAAGGAAAGATGCTAGCGTTTGTTCCTTAATAGGGTAATGCAGGTTTGGTTTAGGTTGACAAAAACATTGAGACAAACATTAACAACCAGCTAGCTTAGGAAGAAAAGGGAATTCATTTATTTTTAATCTCTCCATGGTGTTTACTGTTTACTGACAAACACATTAACTAATTCTTTTTAAAATTGAGTTTAGACGAGGTGGGTGTTGAGTGAAAATGAAATGTTTTATTTTTACTAATAGAAATCAAATCTTGAGTATGAATACATATTTAATGGATGAAATTAATTAAGATTTTTTTGTTAGTTTATGATAAGGGGGTAGAGAGAGAGAGAGAGGTGCAAAGTGGGTTATTTTGTGGTGTATCGGAAATATCACCGGATGGTGATGAATAGTCTCAATCAATGGTGTCCTTTGAATCAGTTCTCTTGGCCAAAAGCAGTCAGACAAAGGCTATTATGACGAGAGGGACCTATCATTGTTCGTCTAAAGCTTCAAAAGGACACTGATACATTGTGTGAGAAAGAGAGAAAGAAGCGACCAAAAGGGTATAAATGGTGAAGGGGTTGGCTTGCTTGGGGGTTTAAGACCTTTGTCAGTTTTAACTTTTACGAGAAAGAAAAAAAAAAGAGTAGCAGTAGTACTAGTACTACGTACACATAACAATGTTAATTAACAGGGGAAACAGGAGTTGGTGCCATCATTTATTTATGGGATGTACCTTTATGGGAGCAAAGCAGAGGAGTAATTGGTTAGTGGGTTGGTTGGGTTTAATGATTCTGAACCTGTGACTATGGGAGGGAACAGCGTAAACCATAGGACTCGTTTGTTGATGCTAAACCATTGTCCTTTGGATCTTAACATGTGTGGTGCTGCTTCACAAAAACTGGTTTTCTTTTTTCAAACAAGTGGATGGGTTTTGTTTTAAAAATTTAAAGAAATACTACAGCTTCACACCTTTTTCCTACTTGTTGAACCAAATCTATTATAATCTTTGTTATCTCGTTGGCTATGATAATAATGCTAATATACTGTGATTAACTAAGACTAAACTTGTTCATTGTTTTAGAAGTAAACATGTTGGGAATACAAGAATATAAGTTAACACAAAATATAACCAAAAAAGAAATTACATAACATCAGACAGACATCAATAGAATTACCACTCAGACAATTTTTCAAACATCCTAATATGAAACCAAACATGCAATCACTCTGGATTTTGAAAATGAAAGGATATGCAATCCTAATATGAAACCAAACCAAACTTCCAATAATTAAGAGAACACAATAGGAAGTTAAGAGAAGGGATTCGAACCTGACCGAGGCAAATGGAAGGGGGACCGTGAGTGTGTGTGACCGTCAGCAATGAGGGAGTGAGCCACTCCTGTGTGTCAGCCGTGAGGGAGCCAAGAGGGAGTGAGCCACTCTGGTGAAGGGGGACCGCTGCACCGGTGGGCCGGTAAGAGGGAGTGGGGTTCGGTATGTCTGGCGGAGAAGAGGGTGGAATGTGGGTGGAATGTAGGGCACACACAAGGTCTTTCGAAAGGAAGAGGGAAGAAGGTGGAGGAGCTCAGACGAAGGGAGGGAGGGAGGAGAGGGAGACGCCTGCTGAGAGAGGAGAGGGAAAGTTAGGGCAAATGACAGGGAAAGGGGATGCTGTCGAGTAACATTAAAACCATAGCGACGGCTCAAAATCCGTCGCTAACGACGTCCTTAAAATTAAAAACTTAGCAACGGTAACATAACTCCGTCCCTAATTTACTGAAACTTAGCGACGGCGTCAACCAACCCGTCACTAACATCAATTACTAGAAGAAAAAATTGGAGGAAAGCGAAATTTATAGCGACGGGCGAACCAACCCGTCACTACTCTCCTGAATATTAGCGACGGTAGAGACCCACCGTTACTAACCTCTTCACACATAGCGACGGTGTCGTACCGTCACTAAACTCTTCACTAATAGCGACGGTTCCGTAGCGCCGTCACTAATTTCCAGAACACGAGCGATGGCTATACGCTCCGTCGCTATATTGTGGCCATAGCGACGTCATGGAGGACGTCACTGACGCATTAGAGGACATAGCGACCCTACTTTTCCCGTCGCTATCAGTTGGCCCCATAAATACATTGGAGGGAAACCAAAAAAGTGGAGGGAATTAACTATAGCGATCGTGTCAGCGACGACCTATGATATTGTGACGGACTTAGTGACGGTTGTAGCGACGGTTGAATTGCGGTCGCGGAGGTGGTCACAATGTTTCACGTTCCAGGTCACTTTTCATTTTGTGGTCGCTAAGACGGTCACTAAATAGCGACGGCATGTGGCGGTCGCTAAATGGTTGTAGCTATTAGTCATTTTTCTAGTAGTGTTTACTTCTCATCAAGATTCATAATATATCAATAGAGGGGAAGCATACATGATTCCGTAACATAGCATAGACATATACTTAGCTTGCCATGGCCTTAAGTCATTCCCCAATCACCTCTAAGACAAACTACACATATAGCCTTAGTGAATTCTTTTGTTTTTCCATACTAAAAGGGATTTTGGGCAATAGTGAGCCCATAATAATTTCAACATTAAGACATGAGGAAAGCTTACTTTTAGTCTTAAAAATAGTGGGACATGTCACAAATATCACCTATTGGTCCCAATTTGATAACCATAAAAAGTTGGGTTCAAAACCCTCTTAAACTTGTATTTTTCAACGTAATAGGTTTGGTATTTTTCACCTAATGAGAGTTAGAAACTCCAATTAATGTGAGACCAATTCTGACACCTCCGTGACATAATTATCTATAACTTTCATGAAGAAGTCGGAGGCTAAAAATGTCATTAAGGTGCCCAAACGGGCCAAAAATAGCAAAGAAAACAAACCAGTTGGAAAATCAGCACAACAACGGCCATAACAGAGCTCTGAATCGATTCAGGTTCATATGAATCGATTCAAGCGTCCCAAAATCTCAATTTTTGACAAACAGAGGGCCTTGAATCGATTCAAACTCGTATGAATCGATTCGAGCATCCCAAAATCTCAAAATTTAACAAACAGAGGGCTCTGAATCGATTCAAACTCGTATGAATCGATTCAAACGCCCCTGGAGCCCCAAACAATGAAAACAGCACCTCTTGAATCGATTCAAAGGGTCTTGAATCGATTCAAGACAGCCCTGCTGCTGTTTTTATGCAGAAACGCAAGATGTTTCAACTTCTAACCCTCCTAACTTTCTCGTATGAACTCCAAATGCTATGAAATTTTACCCACAACAAATACACATCATTTGCAAAGCGTGGCCACCGGCCTCACTCGAAAATTCCCAAAAATGAGGGACTTATGCGCATAAATGCGTTTTACCCATTTAGAGGCACTTTTATGCAACTCAAGGGCCTATTCTTAATGGAATTGGCCCATTCCAATTCCTACAAGTCATAAACTACATATATAGGCTATTGGAACTACCGCATGCCATCAAAACCACATAAAACTCTATTTGGCTCTATGAGTTCCTCAATTATGCATAAACCTCAAACTTATCACTAATACCATCACGATGGCTATCACATTCAATGCCAATCATCCACATAAATTCTCAATTCACAAAACACATACTTCATCCCCTCAAGGATGGTTCATTAACATGTACATATTTCAATCCCTCATGGGTTATTCATCATCATATATACACATACATTATCATCAATAGCCAACAATTTTCCATTCATATCATTTCACTATAAACATGGCATATATCAAGGTCTACTTACTCATCAACTCAAGCATCTATTTACTTAATCCTTTATCAATAGCTTGCAACCATTTTTAACATCATCATAAACATCAACAATCCAATTTAATTCCTCCAACCTCATTAATCAACACCAATGCTTCAAACATTCATCTCCTCATATAAAATCATTCTTAAGACATCAATAATCATCAAAATCACCTATTTAGCTAAGACCCCCAATTTATCATACTTAGGGTTTCCTCAAAGCTCAATAATCATTTCCAATAACCATTAATCTCCATCATTAGCAACACCCATACACATATTATCATGGGTTTTTAGTAAAAACCATTTTTCATGGCATTATTACTCATTTCCCCCAAATCTTATAATTAGGGTTCCATTAATAATCCAACAATAATCATAAATAATCATCATCTTCCATCATTAAACACTAAATTTTCGTGTACCCCTCAACCCCCACACAAAAACACATATTTCTCATACCCCACTTAGGGTTTTATATAAAAATAGCTTCTACCAATAACCCACATACATAAACCACTCTTCCAACACCTACAACTTATAACCAAAGGTTCAAGCTCTTGAGAAATGGTAAGAAGCTTACCTCATGAGAAGAAAATGGGTAGCTCCCAAGAAAAGGAGAGGGCCACACGAAAATGGAAGAGAAGAGAGAGAAGGGTTCCAGCTACAAGCTTCTCCTTCAAGCTCCCAAGAAGACAAAAATGGTGGAGGAGGAGAGGGCCACCATTAGCTTAGGGTTTTGAGGAGAAGAAGAAGAAGAAAAGGAGGAGAAGGAGAAGTGATAAAGAGAAGAGAATAAGGAGGAGGAGAAGAAGAAGTGGCGTGAAAGTTAAGAGAAGGGGAGGGATTTTTATTTTAAAGTTTAGCCCTCATTAATAATTTCTCCGTTTTATAATACATAGGTTCTCTGTTCGAGCTCAATACTATATCCAAAAATTATTCCGAATATAGATTCGGATTCCCATTAATATTCTTAATAGCCCTCACCAATGGCATCTCAATCGGAGATACCTGGTCCGACACCCACATTTTAATCGGATATAATTTTAACTCCTTAAATCTCAATAAATTGTACATATCCATAATAAATCCCAATTTAATTATTCCAATATTTTTGGGACACTCATTAACCCACTTATAATTATTTAATATTTCTTCCTCATATTTAATCATTTTTATAAAATTCAGGATGTTACATAGTGCAAGCCTAACATTTCTTGGTTCATGGGCAAAATCCAGAAAAATCGTATCCATTTTCTTCCATTGCGATCCATCGGCCGGATGCCTAAATAGTCCGTCAACAACCCTTTCATCAGCATGCCATCTCATAAGTTTTACATCATCTACATTGGCAAACAGATGCTTTAGTCTTGGAACTATAGGTAGATACCACAACACCTTTGCAGGAGACCCTTTAGTACAGACCTCATCAGAATCCGCCTCTTTCTTCTTATATCGTGACACCCCACACCTAGGACATCGATGCAATATTTCATACTCACCCTAGAATAATACACGATCATTTGGGCATGCATGTATTTTCTCATACTCTAAACCCATAGGACACAACACCTTTTTGGCCTCATAGTTACGATTCGGCAAGGTGTTTCCAGCTCGGAGCATTTCTTTCAATAACTTCAGTAAGTCAGTGAAACTTTTATCCGTCCACCCGTTTATGGCCTTCAAATTAAATAATCGTAAAACTACTGATAACCTCATGAAATTGACACAGTTTGGATACAATGGCTGCTCAGAATCCTCACATAGAGTCGTATATACATGAGCTTTATTAAAACCTTCTACCCCCATATCACGGATCATATCCTCGAGTCGGTCATCCATGTCGACATCGGTGTCATGCATCAAGCTTCGATTTTTAGTTTCAGAGCTGTTACTTGGCACCACCACATCTTCACCGTGCAGTATCCAACACGTATAACTACACAAAAAACCCTCACACAGTAGATGTTCTCGCACCTCTTCCAAGTCTAGCCAACGCAGGTTTAAGCATTTAACACAAGGGCAAAAATACCTTCCATTTACCTCCTCAGCATTCCTCGCAAGGAATTCTATAAATGATTCAACTCCCCTTCGTACTCTAGACTTATACCTAATGCAGTTATCCAACTCCGATCCATACCAACTATTTACAAGGTGTTATGATCAATCTCACTTTTTTTACAAAGGTGGTGGTCCTATACCCATTCAGGATGACAATTGTTTTCATACGTCATTGATATATACAGGTTAGGAGTTATTCTAAAATTTGAACAAATTTTGGCAGTATTTCGCATTAGTCTCTAAGTACACAAAATGAGAGTGGTTAAATCAAATTCAACCACAACCAAATATGCACGCAGAGAACAACATAAAATGCAAGTTACCGAAAGTTTATCAAATTTTAAAATAACTCCTAACTTGTACATACTAATGACGTATAAAAAATAATTGTTCATCCCAAACTGTCCAAACAGACAATTCAAGATTCAACACAAATGATGAAATTAATTAATTTAATGACCATTTGTGTCGACTCTCAAACGGGGAACTACGGTTCACTCATGCACTGCAACTTTCATACTAGTTAACTAGTATAAGCCTACGAGTTCACAGGATTGACAACCACACACATAAATAACGTATAATATAAGATTGTAGGTGGATTTTATATCTTTTGTAACTATTTCCACATTTTGAGTTTTATGATGAGTAGAGTGTCTATAATAATGTATTGCTAATTATGAGTGAGTAAATATTTGAAATTTTAAAATATCAAATTATTTCTCACTAAGATGATCCTATCATCTACTTTACATAGTAGTCAATCCCAAAACACGTTGCATCACGGACGACCCCAAAACTGATATCGCAGCGTCTCGAAGCAAATCGCAGACACTATTTTACACTGTAAAATAAGTCAAAATAAAAAAACAAATAAAAATAAAATAAGTCCTTAGATAAACACTAAAAATCCTAAGGGAAATATTGGCCCTAAAACTATGCATTTTGAAAATGCATCAATAGTTTTCATGAATTTTTCTTCGGAATAATGTGGGGCAAGTCCATATTTTCATCAATAGTCTTTACGTTTTCCCATTGGTGAATAATTGGCTCAAAATGTGGAGTTGGTGGTGAAGAGTCAACTTCCAAGATAGAAGAATAGATTTCTACATATAAAGTGCTTGTCTTATTCTTATCATGTCTATCTTTTCCTCCATTACCTACTCTTTTCACTATACTTTTTTAGCATTTTTATAAGGGAAGAATGTAAAGAAAGTTCATCAGGTTGTGTGAGATAATGTCTAAGGAGAGAACAGAGGTAGGTTGGGTATAAGGAATATGAAGTTTTTTAATTATTTTCTAAATGGAGTTAAAGCCTGAAAGAGGAGGAAATGAATCTTATGGGTTAGGGTGTTTTGCAAATAAATAGATAAATAGAGCCATAACATTGTTTAGTCATCTATACTGATATTACCAGCAAACACACACAAAAAACACACACAGACGGAGATATACTGATATTACCAGCAAACTAAACCAAACAGAGACAGAGACACAGATAAACAGAGCCATAACATTGTTTAGTCGTTTATACTGATATTACCAGCAAACACACAAAACACACAAGGATATACTGATATTACCAGCAAACTAAACAAAACCGACATAGAGACACAGATACAAGCTTCGACTAATGGAGTTAAACTAAATAGAGCATAAATATAACATACACAGTATAATATAAGCAGATAAGGTACATACCAGACAATGCTGCAAAGAAGAAGACTCAAAACCAAAGAAGGAAGGAAGGAAAGAGTAAACAACGTAGATAACGACAAGTAGAGAGCGAAAGCAGGAGAAAATCGCCAGAGATGAGCACAAAAGGAGAAGCAGAAAGTGAAAAATAGTATCTGGTGTGGCTTTTGAAGTTTCAGAAAAGATGTATAATCACAGATCCCCTTGAAACCGTGAATATATTACACATATATTCACGGTTGAACAAACACCCATGGATAAATTTTAACTCTATCACCACAGTTAAGACCATAACCGTGGATAAATATTAATTCTATAATAATGGTTATAGAAACAACCGTGGACATACATTACCCAGTGATTAAACCCTAAAACCTGAACTATATATCCATGGTTGGAAATACAACCGTGATTATAGACATCAATATTCACGAATAACATCAGATCCGTGATCATACCATCAATATATAGTCACGGTTGTGTAGTCAAGCGTGGATATATATTTCAGGTACTATATATCCATGGTTAACTCCTCAACCATGATTATATATTGATGGGTACGATCACGGTTATGATGTTAACCATGGATATATAGTTTTCCCTGATTATATCGTTTACCTTATAATTTCAAAAATGCCACCGCGCATGTTTTAATCACTGATCCACTTCAACTCGTGATTATATCCCATTGTTATATCCAATTTTTGCACTAGTGCACTGAGTAGCCCTCCCACTAGGTCGGCTGGGGGAATCCCCTAACATTCCAATACCGGTGGCTATGCAGTATGCCATGGATGCAATGCAAATGCAAATCATAATGCATTCTCACAACTATGCATCCTAATTATGCCACTCACCAACCAACATCACCATCATTTCCACCATATGTTTCTTAGTGGATTTTATTATCATTAGTTGTTATTATTGTTCAAATTTTTGTGTGGCATATTTAACAATTCCTCATTGTCACAAGGGCATCAAATCATCAATTTCAATCATCAATCCTTCATCATCATAAAAGGCATGCTAATCATCCATTTTCATTCTCATTTATCATCAATAATGACCATTCCACATTCATGGAGAACATAACACAATCACATCATCGTTAAGGCAATATACTAGCCAAAGAATTCATCACCTCCATTTAGCATACCATAAACATTTCGAATGCACATTACATGTTTATCAACCACAAATTATCATTTCCACTCAAATAAGGCAAAAATGCATATTGTCACATATGACAATCAAACACTACTCAGTTCATGCATCTAGCATGTAAAACTCCTCTCCTACCTCAAGAGAAGAATTCTGAGCGATACGACGTTCCCGCCTTGTCGTTTGGAATGAGTCCTACATTTCATAAGGCGTATATCATTATTTTCTACTCAAGATCACCTAGATTCACATATTCTAGTCTAACACTTGGTGTTTACAACATTATCATTATCAAGTTATTTTCTATGTCATTAATTTCACCTCAACCACTATGGGTTAGGCATTCAAGTTCATTTTTATTCATTTAAGGCCATACCCACAAAAGGGTTGATATACCAATGGCCATTAATCACCATTAATGGCCACCTACCATTATTAATGCTATCAACCATTATCAATTACTACTCTCCTAACACATTTACTCATACCCATCATTCAAATATCATACATTCCATCATTAAATCACTTTTCAATCAACATTAATCATTTCCCCCAATTTTCACAAGTTAGGGTTTAACCCAAAACCTAACAACCATTATAATTAGTCATCATCATCCATCACCACACTCATTAATTTTGTGCACCCCATTAAAGGCTCATAAAAGCTTGTATTCAAGCCACCCCACCTTAGGGTTTCCATATTAATGGCTTCTCCCAACAACCCATACACATTAAATGCTCACTTAAACATTAAAAACCCAAAACCTAGGGTTTAAGCTCTTGAAATGTGATGGAAAGCTTACCTCAAGAGAGGAAAAGAGAGAGTCTTCAAGAGAGGGAGAGAGGAACACGAAATTGAGGAGGAGAAAGGAGAAAGAGCCTCAAGCTTCAAGCTCCTTCTTCAAGCTCCAATAAAATGAAAATGGAGGAGAATGATGGGCATACCACTTGCTTAGGTTTTTGGAAGGAGAAGAAGAAGAGAGTGTTTGCCTTAGGAGAAGAGAGAGCCAACGTGAGAAATGAGAGAAGAATGAGGAATTAAGTTTTTAATTTGGCCCATCATTTAAATTTTCCCGTTTTATAACCTACAGGATCTCTATTCGGGCTCAATGCCTAATCTAAAAATTATTCTAAATACATATTCGGATTCCCAGTATTATTCTTAACAGTCGTGACCAACAGCACCTCAATCGGAGATACTTGGTCCGACACCCATATTTTAACCGGGTATATTTTTAGCTCTTAAAGCCTCAATAAATTATGAATAATTCCCAAAAATCTTAATTTAATTATTTTCAATATTTTGGGACATTAATTAACTTACCTATAATTATTTCATATTTATTCCTCTTTATTTAATCATTTATATAAAATTAGGGATGTTAAAATCCACCCCACCTAAAAGAAATTTCATCCTCAAAATTTAGCGTACCAGATTCAAACACATTCGGATAACACTCCCGAATATCATCTTCACGTTCCAACATGGATGTCTCTACATTGCCATATTTCCAGGCCACCTTCACCAAAGGTACCAATTTGTTCCGTAACCTCTTCACGGAATGCTCAACAATACGAACGGAAACAGGAGGAATGAACAAATCATCCCGCACATCAACATCATCAACAGGGATCACATGCAAGGGGTTATGAATATACTTCCTCAACTGTGACTAATAGAACACATTGTGCAGATTCGCAAGATACGGAGGGAGTGCGATGTGATAAGGAACATCACTGATTCGCTCAAGAATCTCATACGGTCCAATGAATTTAGGACATAATTTCTTGCTCTTCAAGGCTTTACCAATACCTTTATCACGTGAGACCTTCAAAAATACATGATCACCCACTTGAAACTCAAGTGGTTTATGCCTTTTGTCATAATAACTCTTCTGTCTGTCTTGAGAAATCTTCATATTCTATTGTATCTTTCTAATATGCTCAGTAGTTTCCTAAACAATCTCTGCCCCTAAGGCCAAATTCTCACCAGTTTCCAATCCAAACAGAGGCGTTCTACACTTTCTACCATAAAGAGCCTCATAAGGAGCCACACAGATACTATTATGGTAACTGTTGTTGTAAGTGAATTCGATTGGTGGAAGAAATCTCTCCCAACATCCACCATATACCAGAACACAAGCCCTTAACAAATCTTCAAGGCTTTGGATAGTTCTCTCAGATTGTCCACGGTCTGAGGATGATAAGCAGAACTAAGCTTTAACTTAGAACCTAACTCATGATGTAAGCTTCCCAAAAATCGGGAAGTAAACCAAAGGTCACGATCGGATACAATGCTAGACGGTACACCGTGTAGTTTAACAATCTCCTTTATGTATAACTGGGCTAATTTCTCCAATGAGCTCTTCATACTCATTGGTAGGAAGTGAGCACACTTTGTCAACCGATCTACAATCACCCATATAGCATTATTTCCAACACAAGTTCTGGGCAAAGCAGAAATAAAATCTATAGATATACTTTCCCCTTTCCAAACTGGGATCTCTAAAGGTCTCAAATAACCAGATGGTTTTTGATGCTCAACCTTAGCCTTCTAACAAATAAGGCAAGATGCAACAAAGTTCGCCACATCACGTTTCATACCGGGCCACCAGAATTTTTTCATCAAATCTTGATACATCTTAGTGGAACCAGGATGAAGGCTCAACACACTCTTGTGAGCTTCCTTAAGCACCAATTTTCTCTAATCACCAACATATGGAACATAAATTTGGCCCTTTACATGCCAAATACCATCATGACCTTCCGTTAAAAATGAATTCTTCCCATTAGCTTAAGCTTCTTTCATCTCAATGAAATACTCACCTTTCAGTTGTTGCAATTTCACAGTTTCAAGGAACACGTTAGCAACCGTCAACATCTTAAGGGACATCTTCTTTGGGGTATATATCTCTACACCCACATTCAAGTCTCTAAATTGCTCAATTAACTCCATTTCTTTCACCATTACTGTAGAAACATGCAACGACTTTCAGCTCAAAGCATCAGCAACCACATTTTCCTTTCCGGGATGATACCTGATAAGGGTTGATTAAGCATTGATTTCATGACTCATTTGAACTAATTTTGTAAAGACTTTGAGCTAAATTGATGAATTATTGAAGGAAGTGAGCATGAATCTTTTAAGTAGTGATGGATAAATGTATAAAAGAAATATTGTGTTAAAGCTCTTGGAAAGTTGTAGGAAATTCAACAGGAAGGCAAGGCAAGGTAAGCAAGCTTGACCTTGAACAAGTTGGAGAGCATAAGCACCTCTCACGCTTGAGCGTGAACACTAGGCGCTTAAGCATGGAATGATAAAAAAATGAGAAGCTTAAGCGTGGATTAAGCGTGGAAAAGCGTGAATTAAAGGAAACAAAGAGGCATCAGGACCCCTCTCACGCTCAAGCGTGGGAATGAGCCGCTTGAGCGTGAGCTCGAGAGCGCCCAAGCGAGGAGTAAGCGTGATCGTGACTCTAGGCATGGACTGAAAGAAAAACAAGTAGCGTCAGACCCCCCCCACGCTTGAGCGTGAGAAAGGGACGCTCAAGCGTGAACCAAAGAGCGCTTAAGCGAGGGTGAGCATGGCTTGAGCGAGAATCAAACGTTCTGCACCATAAGGAAGGCCACGCTTAAGCGTGGTTAATTCAGCTTGAGCGTGAGACTATCAAAAAACATCAGAACCTTTCACGCTTGAGCGTGACAATTAAGCTCAAGCGTGACTCATGCAGTATGGGATTTTAATTTAATATTCACCAATGATGCGATGCCAACTCACCCACTTTCTTGTGTTTCTACAAGTCTCTGAAAGATGCTGCATGGGTTCTACGCAACTGGCAAAGGGAGCTGAACCAGAACCTCTATAAATCAAGTTGAAAACAATCATAATATATCCATCATCCCTGTAATCCCCTGTATTTCCCTCACAATCCAACCTTTTCCATTATCTTTTGTATTTATATTTTGAATGTGAAAATGCAAAGCATGAGTAACTAAACTCCCTTATGGGATTGGCTGTAATCCATTCAACACTGAAGTAATACTGTTGTAAGTTTTTATTTAGTAATGAGATTTGATAAGTTTCTGTATTTCCTTCTGCGTTTAATGCCTGAAAGTACTTGATCACTATTTTCTTGTTTTAAGTTTTCTCAAGTGTGCTGGGAAGTGACTTTTGAAAGCTGATCTGAAAGAAATACTTATTGTGAGTAGGTAGCCAGGGATGGCGTCTAACGCAATAAACGTCAAAACAATCGATCAATAATGCTGGGTTGATTTCAAAGTGACTGAGGGATCAGCGGTTTGAAATCATTCTTATGAATTTTGTAGTCGAGGGATCGATACAAATGACTATGATTGTGACGTAGAAACTATCTTTTCGATTTACTTATATAAAAACTTATGCAGCTTACAGAAGGTGAAGATGTGATGAAGCCAATCCCTGTTTTACCAAATTAATTTCTCTCAAAAACCATTCTCTGTTATCTTTTACAAAATTTCACTCTCTGTTATTTATTACTTTTTCGTTCAACATCATTCACATCAAAACAAACTAAAAACCTTCTGCCTAATCAATTCAAAACTAAGATCTTCATTCTAACACCTCCCTAGTGGAACGACAACTATACTGTATTACAACTTCTGTGTTTAAACTTGGCACAAGCACTGCATTGAGTTCATATTCTACAAACCTGATTCTCTTTCATTGAACTCTTCATTTTAATATACCGAAAACACTTCACCAATACCTCAATTCGAACTCATAATCCTTTAAAAACTCCATCCGTCGTCCTTGGCGCATATTAAGTTCCTTTTGATCAAACAAGTACTTAAGTCTTTTGTGATGACTAAAGACCACAAACTTAGAACCATACAAATAATGTCGCCACAACTTCAAAGCAAACACCACCGCCGCTAATTCAAGATCATGTGTGGGGTAATTAATGTAACATCCCAATTTTGAAGTTAAATACCGAATGAAATAAACCATTAAGACCTTGATTTCAAGGTGGGAAGATAATTGTTAATTATAATCAGTTTAATTTAAGGATAATGACAAATTAATTTAGTTGGTAAAAGATGGCTGCTTGTGATTGGTGAGTTACGTGAGTGGACTACGATTCACATTTTCCCATCCCACTTCCTTCTCTTCGTATGCATATACATACCCTGTATCACCGTGATATTCATTCTTCCTTACTGCTTCATTCTCTCTTTTCTTCTTCTTCATCTTCGTCCTCTTCTCTTCCCCTGTTTTTATTCTTCATCACTGGGGACCACGACAACGGTACTAGAGAAAGGTCATAGCCCCTCTGACTGGTGAAGGACGATCACTAAAGCAGAGAAAGAACAACTCTCCATTCCCGAGCCGATTGCAGGGCACGACGGTGTGAAAGGGGGGCTGGACGAGTCAGAAAGGGCGTCAAACCAAACGTCGGAGAGCAGAAGAGCTTCTTGAATTCCTTTAGTAGGTAGGGGGCACTTGCATGTCAAATGCATGGTCCACGAACGGTACTGGATGAATGTACTACTTTAAGTGTATGCATGTGTCTATCACGATTGTATATTATGCATGATTGTTGATCTTGGATTCCATGTGTATGATAAGTAGTTAGATAATAATTGCATGTAAATAAGATAGTGGTAATGTACTCTGTTAGCCTTTCTGATATAGCTGAGTGAGATGCATGGTTCTATCTCTGTTAATGCTGTGAGAATATGAATGTGTGAATGTTAGTTGATTTGTCTGATGTTATTACCTTGATTGTTCGATCACTGTGCATGTTGGTGTGATTGACAAAGTAAAAATAGAGACCGGGTTGAATATGCTTCTACCTTGATGATTACGAGGGAGGTATCAGTTGAGTGATGTTGCTTGCTGGTTAAACATATAAGTTGCATATGTAGGAATGGGGTGACCCATGGAAGGTCATGAGCCCCGAGGGAATGACTTCCAGCTACAGACCTTGGCTAGATCCTGAGAGAGCTCGTGGTAGCCGTAGGAGCTAGAGAGGAGTCTCGAGACGCCAATGGGAGGCCGGTACCACGCGGGAAGAGCTGATGGATGAGAGGCCAGTAAGGGGGGAACTGTAACTGAAAGTCATTACTCAAGTCGGATCCGCAGGCATGCATGTAGATATGATGTTGAGTAGGATAGTACACGTGGCATGTGTTGGGTGTTATGAATGAATTCCGAGTGTGTGGATGCATGTGCATGTGTGAATAAAGACGAACTTTATGTAGTATGTATGTGAGTGTATGTTATTGATATTATTCTAATTTGCATGGCCTTACTTAATCTGAATGCGACCGAGTGAACGTAAGTGTGCGTACTGACACTAATACCGAGTCCTTAGCTGTCATTTTCTATGAAAAGCTTACCCCTACTATGGCTACATTTTCAGTGAATATCTCTCAGAATGAAAGATGAAGGAGGAGCTGAGTGTGGAGCAGAGAAATCGAACGCTATGTAATATATGTGTATATATACATACTGTGTATAAGGTCTTGTTAAGCCTTGGCCGGCTCGTATTTTGACTTTAGCCTTTATATCAGAACTTGAACACTTTCGGGTAGAAGGAACATGTTAATGCGTTGTAACTATTTAAAATACTTCTTTATATATATATATATATTGTGTGTTTATTCTATGTTGTAGGTGATGTTCGAGCAATAAACATGGATGTATAAGTATACTTTCCCAGCATACGAAGTCAGTGTGACTATGGGTAGAAGTGGAGCTAAGTTGTTGTTGGGGAAAAGCGAGATGACAAGTCATTCCGAGAGATGAGAGGTTGAATTGTCCGAGTGATCGAGGTCGCATAGTCTGGGGTAGGTGTTGGTGCGAATCCTATGAGTGATGATTGTGAGGTTTTCTGAGGAGAGGATAATCAACGATTCCGAGTGAGAATCCGCCGAGTAAGAGTTCACCGACTGGGGAATGACGCCTAAGCCTCTAAGTGGATTTATTGTAACAAATTAGTAAGTAGCTAGAGAACCCGAGTGAGTCTTGACTTAGTAGGAAAATTAGCGTAGGAAATATTATGGTTGCCAAGTGAAAAGTGAGTAGAATACCCCGAGTGGCGTGATGGACTTGAAAGTTATCCCGAGTAAGAAGTCTTCATAGATTCCGAGTGAGTGGCTTGGGGAATCATTTTCGGATTGCTAATACGTATACGTATATGATCCGATCGAGTGGAGCAGCGGAGTGTGATATGCTGTCAGGGTGAAACTGGCGGGTATTAAGGTTAGTCCGAGTGGATTAGGAAGTGAACCTTCCCGAGTGAAGCACGAGCGTGATGATTTACCGAGTGAACCATACGCTAGAAACCGAGTGGAATGTCAGGATGCCGAGTGTAGCATCGCTTCAGCAAGTGTAGTGTGGACTGGAGATCTTGAGTAGAATCACCCGAGCGTAGTTAGCTCTCGCTTGAGCGAGTGCACCTGGTGCCATTGGGTTCGCTTAAGCGTTTTCTTCCTTCGTTGTGCATGAATTCCTTCCTTGTCTCCTTCCCTTCCTTCCTCGTTAGACCCGGTTGTTAATTGAACAGATTATGTACGGTTTATTAACTTTAAAAATTTGGAAAATTTCCCTGTTGATTTTATTTATTTAATTAAAAATTAGGTTGTTACATTTTGGTATGAGAGCAGACCGAAAGGTCCAAGGCCAAGGTATACTTGCCGAGTGTGAGCGATTGTGTGTATTATGATCGAATGGTCATCATTATTGTGATATTTGTTGAACCTGATTGATACTGTGATATTGATTTGTGGATAGGAGGTTGTCCCTCCTGATCCGACTAATTGTGTAACATATAGAAAGGGCATAATGTGCTAAGTTACTGAATACTAGGCTGAGATACGATCGGTAGCAAGTGGCTTGGTGTACTTATCCTTGAAAGGGTGTTAATTTCAGGATAAGGGATGACGCATCGCCAAAGCATGGAGGCTATAGCCACAGCATTCCAACGCTTTGCAGACGTGTTTAAGAGGCAGGGCCAGCCTCGAGCTGAGGATGGCCAAGTGCTGGACCGCTTGCTGAAGAGGAAGCCGAGTGAATTTCAAGGAGGACGTAACCCGGAGGCAGCTTTTAAATGGACTCAAGAGCTGGAAAGGATTTTTGGGGGTCTTCACTGTACCGAGGCCCAGAAGGTAGAATGCATAGTGTATATACTGCGAGATGAGGCGGAGAACTGGTGGAAGATAGCGAGAAACCGATTTCCTGACGATGATACTCAGCTGAACTGGAACAACTTCAAGACATGCTTCTTAGAGAAGTACTTCCCTGACAGAGTAAGGAGTCGGAAGGAGTTGGAGTTTATGGAGTTGAAACAGGGTTCCATGACTGTGGAAGAGTATGCGACTAGATTCGAAGAATTGTGTCTATTCTACCCACCCTTCCAACAACCCAGGACTGAGAGCTCCAAATGCCTCAAATTCGAGAATGGATTGAGGTCAGATATTAAGAGAGCCTGCAGATATCAAGAGATCAGGAGTTTTCCTGCATTGGTGAATAAGTGTAGAATATTCGAAGAAGATGACAAGGCCCACTCAGGCCAGAACAGTAGAGCAGGTCCCACCTTGAGGCCTCAATAGTCACGCTTCAAGACGCCAGGTAACATGGGAAGAAATGGACCCTTTACTAGATATCAAGATCGTAGTGACCGAGGGAGACAGATGAGTAGACGACTAAAATATGGCGGGTGTTTTAAATGTGGTGGCGACCACTTCGCTCAGAATTGTGATGGTGCAAATGTCAAGTGTTTCCATTGCCAGGAGAAGGGGCACACTCGCCCTGACTGCTCCCAACTCCGTCAAACAAGTGCCAATGTGCGTCAGGGAGGATTCCAGGTGAGGAGTAATAGGAACGATGGTCAACGCTTGGGGGGCAAAGGCAACAGAGCCAGAGGAAATATGATGTTTGCCCCAAATAACAGGAGGAGAAACACCGACCAACCCGCGGCTAGAAGAGTCTACGCCATCGGTGCTGAGGAAGCTGCGCAGGCGAACGACTTAGTACAAAGTAAGTGCCTACTCAGTAAATATACACTTAATGTAATTTTTGATTCTGGAGCCACCCACTCCTTCGTAGCTGATGAGTGTGTGAGACGATTGCGATTACCGACTATGGATATGGATTGGATTTTGGAAGTAACCAACCCGACTGGCCCTAAGGTGCTAACATCAATGATGTGTAAGGACGTAACGTTTGTGTTGGACGATCGGAGTTTTACCTTCGATCTTGTTTGCGTGCCTTTGAAGGACCTTGATATCGTGCTCGGCATGGATTAGCTTTCAGCCAACAAGGTGTTAGTGGATTGTAGAAACCGAAGGGTAATCTTCCCGAGGCAACACAATGAGGGCTACACGGCACAAGGTATAGCTCAACTGTTTATGATGCTTTGTTTAACTGAGGGTGAGAGTAAAGCCCGAGTAGACGAAATTCTGACTGTCTATGAATTCCCAGAGGTGTTTCCCGAGGATGTACCGAGTGTCCCTCCCACTAGAGAAGTCAAATTCTCTATAGACTTGATTCCTGGAGCCGAGCCAGTCTCCAGTGCACCTTATAGAATGTCCCCAACTGAATTGGCGGAGTTGAAGAAGCAGGTAGATGAGTTACTCGGAAAACAATTCATTAGATCGAGTGTATCACCATGGGGCGCACCAGTGCTGCTTGTTAAGAAGAAGGATGGCAGCATGAGACTATGTATAGATTACCGACAGCTAAATAAACTCACAATTAAGAATCGATACCCATTGCCCAGAATTGATGATCTAATTGACCAACTGCGTGGAGCCTCAGTCTTCTCGAAAATCGACCTACGATCGGGATACCACCAAACCCGGGTGAAGGACTCAGATATTCCAAAGACTACCTTTAGAACTCGGTATGGTCACTATGAGTATGTAGTGATGCTGTTCGGTGTGACAAACGCCCCTGCTGTCTTTATGAATTACATGAACAGCATATTCCACCTATATCTAGACCGATTTGTTGTCATTTTCATTGATGATATCCTAGTCTATTCTAAGACTCCTGAGGAGCATGAAGAACACCTCCGAGCGGTACTTCAAGTGTTGAAGGAGAAGCAGTTGTTTGCAAAGCTTTCAAAGTGCGATTTCTGGATGGATAAGATCCACTTCCTCACACATGTGATTTCCGAAGAAGGTGTCTCGGTGGACCCTTCGAAAGTGGCATCTATAAAGGCGTGGGAGAGACCCAAGTCGGTCTCGAAGATAAGGAGCTTTATGGGCCTGGCTGGTTATTATAGAAGATTCATTGAAGGTTTTTCTAAGTTGGCTTTGCCCCTGACTAAATTGACTCGGAAAAACATTCCCTTCGTATGGAGTTCCGAGTGCGAGAGCAGTTTCCGAGAGCTGAAGGACAAGTTGACGACTGCTCCAGTGTTGGTATTACCTGACTTGCAAGAGAGCTTCGTGGTTTATTGCGATGCATCAGGACTCGGATTAGGATGCGTGCTAATACAGAAAGACCGAGTGATAGCGTATGCCTCTCGACAGTTAAGACCTCACGAACAGCATTAACCGACCCATGACTTGGAGCTGGCAGCCGTAGTCTTCGCATTGAAAATCTGGAGGCATTATTTGTTCGGGTCCAGATTTGAAGTATACAGTGACCACAAGAGCCTCAAATATTTATTCGACCAAAAGGAGCTGAATATGAGACAGAGGAGATGGATGGAATTTTTAAAAGATTATGATTTCGAGCTAAAGTACCATCCGGGTAAGGTAAACGTCGTTGCCGACACATTGAGTCGGAAATCCCTTCATATAGCAGTGATGATGGTAAGGGAAGCGGAGTTATTGGAATAGTTCCGAGACATGAACCTACATGTTGACATCCCCTCCTCTCGGAAAATGACAATCGGTACGTTGAGGATTGCCAATGAATTTCTAAAATCCATGTACGAGCAACAGTAGTCAGATTCCTACTTGGCTGAGATGAGGGAGACACAGGCCAAGGGTAAGGATTTGTCCTTGACCGAGGGATCGGATGGAGTCTTCCGAGTGAAAAACAGAATATATGTACCGGGTGGGGGAGAACTAAGGAGAATGGTGCTTGATGAAGCCCACAAGAGCCTACTCAGTATTCACCCGGGTACCACGAAGATGTACCAGGATCTAAGAACACAATTCTGGTGGCCCAGATTAAAAAGGAATGTGGCGGAATACGTGGCCCGGTGTATTACCTGTCAGAAATCAAAAGTCGAGCACCAGAAGTCGTATGGTGCATCGTAACCCCTGGAGATTCCCGTATGGAAATGGGACTCGATTGCCATGGACTTTGTCATGGGATTACCAAAAAACCGAGCGGGCCATGATGCGATTTGGGTCATTGTTGACCGACTGACGAAGAGTGCACACTTCCTACCTGTGAACATGAAGTACCCGTTGCATAAGTTAGCTCGGATTTACATTCACGAGATTGTCCGACTGCATGGTATACCGACTTCTATCGTATCGGATAGGGATCCTAGGTTCACGTCCCGGTTTTGGACCAGCCTGCACCAGGAATTGGGTACGAAGCTTTGGCTAAGTTCCACTTACCACCCCCAATCGGATGGACAATCCGAATAAACTATTCAAAGTCTGGAGGACTTGCTAAGGGCATGTGTGCTGGAGCACGGTGGAAATTGGGAGCAGTACCTTCCCCTGATTGAGTTTACATACAACAATAGTCACCACAACAGTATCGGTATGGCACCCTACGAAGCACTTTATGGTCGAAGATGCCGAACCCCACTCTGCTGGTTGGAAACGGGTGAGAGTCTGCTATTGGGACCAGAAATTGTAAGGCAAATGTCAGAACAGATCCAAGTGATAAGGGAAAGAATGAAGGCGTCTCAGGATAGGCAGAAGAACTACCATGACAAACGAACCAAACCATTAGAGTTTTCAGTCGGAGACAGAGTGTTTTTGAAGACTTCACCAAGTAAAGGAGTCGGGCGAGCCTTGAAAGGTGGAAAGTTGAGCCCCCGATACATTGGGCCCTATGAGGTGTTGGAGCGAGTTGGCTCCATGGCGTACCGGATCGCATTACCGACTAACTTATCCCGATTGCATAACGTGTTTCACGTGTCTCAACTAAGGAGATATCTACATGATCCCAACCACACAATGCCTGATGATGAAGTGGAAATCAAGGAAGACCTGACCACTGTAACTATACCGATTAGAATCGTGGACCGATCGGTAAAGCGTTTGAGGAGCAAGGACGTACAACTGGTTGAAGTAGAATGGCAGCAAGGCGGGACTACCTCTTGTACCTGGGAACGTGAAGACACCATGAGGCAGCAGTACCCCGAGCTGTTTAACCAAGGTGAGTGACCGACTGAATTTTGAGGACGAAATTCTTTTGAGAGGGGGAGAACTGTAACATCCTAATTTTAAAGTTAAATACCGAATGAAATAAACCATTAAGACCTTGATTTCAAGGTGGGAAGATAATTGTTAATTATAATCAGTTTAATTTAAGGAATAATGACAAATTAATTTAGTTGGTAAAAGATGGCTGCTTGTGATTGGTGAGTTACGTGAGTGGACTGTGATTCACGTTTTCCCATCCCACTTCCTTCTCTTTGCATGCATATACATACCCTGTATCACCGTGATATTCATTCTTCCTTACTGCTTCATTCTCTCTTTTCTTCTTCTTCGTCTTCGTCCTCTTCTCTTCCCCTGTTTTTATTCTTCATCACTGGGGACCACAACGGCGGTACTGGAGAAAGGTCATAGCTCCTCCGACTGGTGAAGGACAATCACTAAAGCAGAGAAAGAACAACTCTCCATTCCCGAGCCGATTGCAGGGCACGACAGTGCGAAAGGGGGGCTGGACGAGTCAGAAAGGGCGTCAGACCAAACGTCGAAGAGCAGAAGAGCTTCTTGAATTCCTTCAGTAGGTAGGGGGTGCTTGCATGTCAAATGCATGGTCCACGAATGGTACCGGATGAATGTACTGCTTTAAGTGTATGCATGTGTCTGTCATGATTGTATATTATGCATGATTGTTGATCTTGGATTCCATGTGTAAGATAAGTAGTTAGATAATAATTGCATGTAAACAAGATAGTGGTAATGTAGTCTGTTAGCCTTTCTGATATAGCCGAGTGAGATGCATGGTTCTACCTCTGTTAATACTGTGAGAATATGAATGTGTGACTGTTAGTTGATTCATCCGATGTTATTACCTTGATTATTCGATCACTGTGCATGTTGGTGTGATTGACAAAGTAAAAATAGAGACCGGGTTGAATATGCTTCTACCTTGATGATTACGAGGGAGGTATCAGTTGAGTGATGTTGCTTGCTGGTTAAACGTATAAGTTGTATATGTAGGAATGGGGTGACCCGTGGAAGGTCATGAGCCCCGAGGGAATGACTTCCAGCTACAGACCTTGGCTAGATCCTGAGAGAGCTTGTGGTAGCCGTAGGAGCTAGAGAGGAGTCTCGAGACGCCAATGGAAGGCCGGTACCACGCGGGAAGAGCTAATGGACGAGAGGCCAGTAAGGGGGGAACTGTAACTGAAAGTCCTTACTCAAGTCGGATCCGCAGGCATGCATGTAGATATGATGTTGAGTAGGATAGTACGCGTGGCATGTGTTGGGTGTTATGAATGAATTCCGAGTGTGTGGATGCATGTGCATGACGAACTTTATGTAGTATGTATGTGAGTGTATGTTATTGATATTATTCTAATTTGCATGGCCTTACTTAATCTGAATGCGACCGAGTGAACGTAAGTGTGCGTACTGACACTAATACCGAGTCCTTGGCTGTCATTTTCTATGAAAAGCTCACCCCTACTGTGGCTATATTTTCAGTGAATATCTCTCAGAATGAAAGATGAAGGAGGGGCCGAGTGCGGAGCAGAGAAACCGAGCGCTATGGAATATATGTGTATATGTACATACTGTGTATAAGGTCTTGTTAAGCCTTGGCCGGCTCGTATTTTGACTTTAGCCTTTATATCAGAACTTGAACACTTTCGGGTAGAAGGAACATGTTAATGCATTGTAACTATTTAAAATACTTCTTTATATATATATATTGTGTGTTTATTCTATGCTGTAGGTGATGTCTGAGCAATAAACATGGATATATAAGTATACTTTCCCAGCATAGGAAGTTAGTGTGACTATGGGTAGAAGTGGAGCTAAGTTGTTGTTGGGGAAAAGCGAGATGACAAGTCATTCCAAGAGATGAGAGGTTGAATTGTCTGAGTGATCGAGGTCGCATAGTCTGGAGTAGGTGTTGGTGCGAATCCTGTGAGTGATGATTGTGAGGTTTTCTGAGGAGAGGATAATCAACGATTCCGAGTGAGAATCCGCCGAGTAAGAGTTCACCGACTGGGGAATGACGCCTAAGACTCTAAGTGGATTTATTGTAACAAATTAGTAAGTAGCTAGAGAACCCGAGTGAGTCTTGACTTAGTAGGAAAATTAGCGTAGGAAATATTATGGTTGCCAAGTGAAAAGTGAGTAGAATACCCCGAGTGGCGTGATGGACTTGAAAGTTATCCCGATTGAGAAGTCTTCATAGATTCCGAGTGAGCGGCTTGGGGAATCATTTTCAGATTGCTAATACATATACGTATATAATCCGATCGAGTGGAGCAGCGGAGTGTGATATGCTGTCAGGGTGAAACTGGCGGGTATTAAGGTTAGTCCAAGTGGATTAGGAAGTGAACCTTCCCGAGTGAAGCACGAGCGTGATGATTTACCGAGTGAACCATACGCTAGAAACCGAGTGGAATGTCAGGATGCCGAGTGTAGCATCGCTTCAGCAAGTGTAGTGCGGACTGGAGATCTTGAGTAGAATCGCCCGAGCATAGTTAGCTCTCGCTTGAGCGGGTGCACCTGGTGCCATTGGGTTCGCTTAAGCGTTTTCTTCCTTCGCTGTGCATGAATTCCTTCCTTGTCTCCTTCCCTTCCTTCCTCGTTGGACCCGGTTGTTAATTGAACAGATTATGTACGGTTTATTAACTTTAAAAATTTGGAAAATTTCCCTGTTGATTTTATTTATTTAATTAAAAATTAGGGTGTTATAATTAACCTTATGCGGTTGCAACTGTCTTGACACATAGGTTATCACACGCTCTTTCTGCATTAACACGCAACCAAGACCAAGCTTAGAAGCATTGTAGTACACCACAAAGTCATCGAGCAAATCAGGTAAGGCTAACACTAGTGCGGTAGTAAGCTTTAATTTCAACTCTTGAAAGCTTTCTTCACATTCGAGAGTCCATACAAATGGTTGGTTTTTACGAGTTAGTTCGTCAATGGTAAAGCTAAACAGGAGAATCCTTCAATAAACCTCTGGTAGTAACCGGCAAGACCAACGAAACTTCTTATTTCCGTCACGGATGTCGGTCTATCCCAAGCCATAACAACTTCAACCTTTGATCGATCAACAACAACACCATCACAAGAGATCACATGACCAGGAAATGATATCTCGTTCAACCAAAATTCATACTTAGAAAGTTTGGCATACAATTGTTTCTCTCAAAGAATAGACAACACAAGGCGAAGATGCCTTTCATGTTCTTAATGGCTCTTAGAGTATACCAAAATATCATCAATGAATACCACGACGAATTGATCAAGAAATTCATGGAAGATGTGATTCATGTAGTCCATGAAAATCATAGGGGCATTGGTCACACCAAATGGCATCACCACATACTCGTAGTGGCCATAACGCATTCGCAAAGTAGTTTTTGGAATATTGTCGGTCTTCACCCGAATTTGGTGATATCTAGAATGCAAATCGATCTTGGAAAATACCATTGCACCCCTCAATTGATCCAAAAGATCATCAATACGAGGAAGGGAATATTTATTCTTAATAGTCATCTTGTTGAGTTGGCGATAGTCAAGGCACAACCTCATGCTCCTATCTTTCTTCTTCACCAATAACACATGAGCACCCCAAGGATACACTTGGGCAAATGAATTCTCTTTCTAGCGACTCCTCAACTTGCTTTTTCAACTCAGACAACTCCATAGGAGACATCCTATAAGAAGCTCGGGACACAGGCTCAGCGCCAGGAATAAGGTCAATAGAAAATTCCACTTCACGTGAAGGAGGAAATCTGGGAATTTCATCCAGGAATACATCAGAAAATTTAGAAACAATGGGAATTTCACAAGATTGGGAAAGACCATTCCCATCAACAATACAGAACATCACAAGAAGCTGAGAGATACCTTGCAAGTCAAATCATTCTACATTCAGAGTCAGAAAAATCACCGTCTTGTTATGACAGTCCACTAGGACTTTGTTGGCAAACAACCAGTCCATGCCTAGGATAATATCCAGGTCTTTCATAGGTAAGCACATGAGGCATACAACAAAATTTCTGCCCTCAAAAGTCATCTCGACGTGCTCATATCGAGTCACCGTCCTTAAACAAGCACCAGTTGGTGTAGTTACCATTATAGAACCTCTTATCATGCAAACAAGCATTTTCAAACGCCTAACACAATCCTCGAAAACAAAGGAGTGAGTAGCACTCGAATCAAAGATAACACATAGAGAAGTGCCGAGAATTTCACACTTACTTTGGAAAAGGTCTTCTACTTATGCAACTTCTTCACCGGTAACGGCAAAGACTCTTCCAACAGCTTATGGCTGATCACCACCATTACGATTTCCATGTCTTCCACCATGGCCATTACCTCAACCATTCCCATTTCTCCCACCATTATAGTTTCCACCACGGCCACCATTATAACCATTACCGTTTCCATAACCACGACCTCCAAAACCACCATGGCCACCACGGTTAACATCATGATTCATGCAAATAGGAGTATCAACATTAGCATTTCTTGTGTTCAACGGGTAATTAGGGCGAATATGCCCAGGTTGGTTGCATTGGTAGTACACCACATCATCTCTTAGGCAATCACGTGCCAAGTGGTTAGCACCATATTTGAAGCAAGTTAGGCCTTGGACATTGCCACGACCTTGATTATCATTTCCATAACCACCTCTTGGTCTACCACGTCCTCTTGCATTGGAAGGTCCACCACGAAAGAATTTCTTCTTCTTGAATTGGCCATGCCTCTTAAAACCAGAAAATTGACCCTTCAATTTGGGCTCATGCTTGCCTTGAGTCAAAGGAGTCACATCATCCTCTTCATAAATGCGAAACTTGTTCATAAATGTCGGAAAGCTTTTAATATCTTGATGCTGAATGGCCCGCTTGATCTCGGGCCTCAAACCATTCTCAAACTTTATACACTTTGAAGCCTCGATACCCTCTTGTTGATAAGGAGGATAGAACGCATAAAGCTCTTCAAACTTGAAGGCGTACTCCTCCACAGTCATGTCACCTTGCTTAAGCTCTATGAATTTGAGCTCTTTCTTACTTTTATAGCCTTCCAAGAAATATTTTTTCAAGAATTCAACCTTGATGTTTTCTGTAACATCCCAATTTTAACAATGTACCGGGTGAAATAAGCCATTAAAATAATAATTTAGAAGTGGAAATTGTTCACTAATTACCCTTAACTTAATTAATCAAAAGGTATGCTGATTGAAAAGGTGATTAGCTTTAGTGGATGCTGATGGGACCGGGTGACGTGAGCAGACTGCTCCTCACGTTTTCCCACCCCACCATTCCTTTCCCTCATGCATGCGTTTATAATTGGTTGATGGCTTTCCTTGCCATTCATTCTTCTTCCGAATTTCCCTGCGAGTTCTTCTTCTTCTTCCTCCCTCTTTTTCTCTCTTGTTTTCCTTCTTCTCTTCTCCTTCTCTACTCTCTGTTTCCACTCCCTGTTTCGGAGGCCACGTTGACGGTGCTACAGAGGAGTCAGAGCTCCCTTATACGAGTAAAGGATGAGCGTCGAAGCAGAAGCAAAAGCAGCCCTACACCACTCATGGAAGGCAGCAGTGTTCCAGTGAAGGTTAAACGAGTGAAAGTGTTGAGTGAAGCAGCGAGGAAAAAGGACCAGCTCCCAAGCAGAAGAGTCTCTCGGAGTCTCGTAGTTGGTAGGGGGAGTACCTTACATGTTAAATGCATGGGTTATGAACGGGTTTCGGGTGTTGATAATTGTGGTTCTGCATTCTATTTGTATGCTGTGCCTGCATGTAGAGTACCCGAGTGTAGGATAAGTGAGAGTGAGTGTTGCATGTTATCATTGCCCTTGAAGATGCATGCGTTGATTAAGTCCTGACACTATTGTATACCGATTACATGTTATGTTGTGTTGATTGGAATACTTATTTGAATTTGTTGATCTTTATATGGATGCATGCGTTGATTAAGTCCTGATACTGTTGTATACCGAGTACATGTGATGCGTGAGTTAATGAGAATACTTATAGAATCTTGATATTGATTGACACCGATTACATTAGACCTTTATGTTGCTGTATCCGCCTAATGGAGCTATGATGATGATTGCATGGAAGTATGTGTGTGTTAGATTAATATGAGGAGTTCTGAAAATGGGTATTACCGACTACATGTGAAGTATGTATGGCTGAGTGAAAGATCGTGTGCATGAACTCTATGTTGTGTGATGAATCCGCGTGTGGCGCATGGGATGCGTTGTGCTGGGAGCACGTGGTGTGGGACACTACCATCGGTTATAAGCGTGGGACGCTGTAAAATCCTTGAGTGGGACTCATGGTAGCCCTTGAGTGGGACTCGGGCTGCCTGTGAACACCTCTGTTGGCGCTGAGAGCGTTGGTGTCACCTGTGGGCAAACGGTTGGGTACCTGTAAAACGGCCAAGCAGCTGAGAGCTGAAATGATAGCTGAGAGCTATGTACAAAAGGCTGAGAGCCTACGTTGCAACGTCAGAACCGATTACACACGAATGCGGAACCAAGTGAATAATCTGTGTATATTAACTGCTGATATTGCTGGAATTGATTATGCATGAGATGATGAATGCATATATATATATATATCCGTGTGCATATGCTGTTGATGTTGATTGAAACCTGTTCTATGAATGTATGTTATGTTGTTGAAGAGTTGCGTATATATATATATAGCCAAGTGAGAATTGTGGATTCTGACTGATAAATGTTTAAAAGATGCATTCTGATTCATGGACCTTAACATCATGTTACTGATTGTTGTATGTTAATGTTATTGAGTTGATGTGTGTAAGGGGGCGAGTGACAACTGGTGGATTCCGATCGGTAAGGATCTTGTGTGTGTGTCCTGGTTAATTAGTAATACTATGACCTTAATCATTGCCACGTGTGATTGTGTGTGCATATATATATATATAGTTGTATAAATGTGAGACAACCTGAGTCAGTATCTATCATTTAAAATTTAAGATACTCACCCCTGCTGTGACAATTTTTCAGTGAACATCTCTCGTAATGAGGATTGGAGGAGGAGCTGAAATGTCGGGTGAAGTGCTGATGCACTATGGAAATTTTATGACTGTGCATGTGCTGTATATAATGTTTTGGGTTAAGACTTGGCCGGCTCGTGTTTTGCTGTTAGTCTTTTATACAGAGTTGATCCCCTTAGAATGGGAATATGACAATGTGGTTGTAAATCCGTGATATGCACTCCTATATACGTATATATATATATATGCCTATGTTTATGCTATGTTGCATGTCTATCTTACACTGTGTAATGCCTAGGTAATCTTTATATATATGTGCGTTCATATTCCTGAATATGTAGGAAGTGATATAACTTAACATGAGGAAGCCAATCTATGGCCTAGAGGGTGAGTTTGTGACTCTATTACCGAGTGGGGGAGGTTCAGACGCTCCGAGTGAGTGAAATCAGATAGCTCCGAGTAGGAATTGACATAGAAGACTGCCCCTAACAATGAGTTGTTAGGATCGAAGTTGAGAGCCGAAATATACGTTCCGAGTGGTTATTACTAGGATTTCTCCCGAGCGTAGGATAATCAACGAACCCCGAGTGAGAATCCGCCAAGTGAAGGTTTTTCTGACTGGAGAGTGACACCTTAGACTCTAGGGGACCCCACTGTAGTAAACTATTAGTGACAAAAGAATCCAGGTGAGTCTTAGCCTAGTAGAATGTTTAGAGTCGGAAGATTATGGTTACCGAGTGAAAACTAAGTGAAATACTCCGAGTGGCAAAAGGACGTGAAGGTTATTCTGAGTAAGGAGTCCTCCTAGATTCCGAGTGAGTGATAGTGGGGACCACTTCCATATTATTCGCGTATATGTTCTGATTGATGAAACCGTAGAATAAGTTGCATTGTCCGAATGGGACTAGTAGGTGCAAGAGTTAAGTCCGAGTGGACTGAGGTTGGATCCATCCGAGTGAATCAGGCGCTGGAACCCGAGTGCGGAAATGCCGAGTGAAATGAACGAATACCGAGTAAAGCTTTCGCTTGAGCGTGTGCGCGTTGCTATGTGACCTGCCTACGCGATTTCCTTTTCTTCCGCTGTTAGTTTCTTGAATTTCTTATGTTCTCTTGTTCTTCTTCTCCTCTCATTTTTATACCGTGGTATTCTGGTTTTAATTGTGAAAAATTTCCTCTGTTTTTCTTGTCTATGATTTGTTTAAATTAGGGTGTTACATTTTCCTACTCCACGGGGACATTAGCAGACAATATGCATCCCCTAGTAAGACGCCACCATGATTCAGCTTCATCGCGGACCATGCATACTCAACCTTCTGAGCCTCAGAACATTCAAAACTAGCAAAGATTCTCTCAAGATCATTGATCCACACATACACATCCTCGGGTTTATACCCTCCATGGAACTCGGAAGGTTTCCTCTTGAGAAGTCGATCAAGACCTTGGGCACCTTGTCCCACATTTTGCTGGCCTTGTCTTTCCAAGAGATCCGTAAAACGATTCAAAGCAGATGCCATAGTATCCGCTTCTCGATTTTGTCTACCAGCCATGTTTCATACCTATACATTAAGACATGGCTCACACATGAGTAAACCAGACCAAACCATCAACCTTCAATCTATATACATTTATATAAAGGTTTCAACATCCATTGGTCCATCATGAATCATATCATAATAGTTATATTAATCTCAATGCATAATCATAACATATTCATCCTTAAAGGTAAATAGTGTAAGGAATCTTGGCCGGACTCAAACAACAAACACACCAATCTCAATTCGATGCCAAACAATCACAATCCAATCAAGAAGTCCTTGACTCAATCAAATATAACTCACACAATTAAATCGAAAGCAAGAATTGCTTGCATAACATCTATTAAGTCTCTATCAAAGAGTAAATAATGCTCTGATACCAGGTTGAGACACCCTAAAAATGAGGGTAAATTTTTCACAATTTTAAAGTAATTGAAGAATAGAAGAAACCACAAGATAGATTTTTAATAAGTAACCCCAGATCATTTCAAATAACCCATCCCATATATGAAGATATGAGAAGGTGAATAAATTAAATCAAGAGTCTTCCTTGGATAATCAACTATAGGATCATCAACAAGGGATAGCAAAAAGCATAATTCATTTGAGAGTTATGGAAAAGAATGAGGAAAGGTTTAAATAGATTTACGTTGATGGCTAAAAGTGGTGAATGAAGTCTTACATGGATATATAATCATGCCATAGCTAAATGGAACCCATCTATTAGCAAAACACATGAAAAATTTGAAGAATCAGGGGTATGAATTGATTCAAGCACCCCAAGAACCGATTCAAGTGCTTCTGGAGTCCAAACAATGAAAACAGGCCCCTCTGAATCGATTTAAGTTCACATGAATCGATTCAAACGTGCTTGGACCTCATGAACAATAATTCCAAGGAGCTTTGAATCGATTCATGTGGGGGCTTGAATCGATTCAAAGTGTTCAAAATTAGGAACAGTGAATCCAGTGATCTTTGAATCGATTCCCACACTGTTATGAATCTATTCATGACAGCACAGAGGCCATTTTATGTAGAAAAAGTCACATTTTTGGACTTCTAACCCCTAACTTTTTCATATGAGTTCCAATACCTACCAAAATTTGATACCAACTTATATACATCATTTATGACGTGTGGCCACCAGCCACACTCAAAAGTTCCAAAAAATGAGAGAGTTATGTGCATAAATGCGTTTTACTCATTTTGAGGCATTTTTGTGCAACTCAAGAACCTATTCTCAATGGAATTGGTCCATTCCATTTTCTACAAGTCACAAATCATGAATTTAAGCTATCGGAGTCATTACATACCATCAAAACCACTTAAAACATAATTTGACCATATTGGTTCCTCAGATAGGCATAAACATCAACACACAACATCATATATTTTCTATAGAACATTGTAATTCATGAATTAACATCATCCATTCATCACTTGGGCAATAATTTTAGCCCTGTAACTAACATCATACATTGTCTAGGTCATAATAAAAAATTAGCCATACATGTAGGGTCCAATTTTCACCTATGACCTCCAAAATGAATATACATCATTCAAATATATATATTGGGCATACACCATTCACCATATGCTATACAAAATTAATACTTGTCGGCCAAGGCACTTCCTATACACTAATTTACCTCCATCATCAAAAAACATATTTCCAAAAGATCTAATGTCACTCCCATGAGTGTCCTGCATCACAAACCTAAAAATAGACAACATGGGAGAGTAAGTTATACATTCCAAAGAATGGATATGAATACAATGTGATTGTGTGCATATGCATTCAACATCATGTATACTTTGTATGGATATATCATTCATCATCATAATTATCAACATCTCATCAATCATACATATAACTCAATCATCCTTATGGGTCATGACAAAGTATATATGCATGCACACAATTGAACCCTTCATTATATTGGGCTATTACATATAAAATCACTATACACCGTACATGTATTTCTATTCATATCTTTTGTGTTCTCTTTAGGTATTTTCTCACCCAATCACAACCATCACTATTTCTCATCACCTTTGGCATACCTCCTTACTATATACAAATGCTCTTAAGCTAATGCACATGCACAACAGAGTATTATCAATTGCAGATCCGACTATGGGAATAATCACCAAATTATGGTCAAGTATGATCATATAACCATACCCCTACTGCAGTAGAAAAATGTGTACACATACATCATCAAATTGCATGCATATCATTATGTTTTACTGGTACCGAACCGCATCGCCCACCATAATCAATATAGAGGTGTTGCGGGCCGGCCATGGTTCATACCATGGCGGCTGTGATCCATCGGATCACCGGGGATACTTGCTCATCAAAGAGCCACCCCACACAGGGTCGGCCACATGCAGCTCCCCGTAGCTATACATGGGAGGCTTCGTGACTTACACTCCGATTCACAGGGGAAAATAAATATACTTGTGCACTGAGTCACCCTTCCATTGGGCCGGCAAGGGGAATCCCCTAACATTCCAATACCAGCGGCTATGCAGTATGCCATGGATGCAATGCAAATGCAAATCATAATGCATTCTCACAACTATGCATCTTAATTATGCCACTCACCAACCAACATCACCATTATTTCCACCATATGTTTCTTAGTGGATTTTATTATCATTGGTTGTTATTATTGTTCAAATTTTTGTGTGGTATATTTAACAATTCCTCATTGTCACAAGGGCACCAAATTATCAATTTCAATCATCAATCCTTCATCATCATAAAGGCATGCTAATCATCCATTTTCATTCTCATTTATCATCACTAATGACCATTCCACATTCATGGAGAACATAACACAATCACACCATCATCAAGGCAATATACTAGCCAAACAATTCATCACCGCCATTTAGCAAACCATAAACATTCCAAATGCACATGACATGTTTCCAAGCATATTCATCATCATCATGTTTATCAACCATAAATCATCATTTCCACTCAAACAAGGCAAAAATGCATATTGTCACATATGACAATCAAACACTACTCAATTCATGCATTTAGAATGTAAAACTCATCTCCTATCTCAAGAGAAGAATTTCAAGCGATACGACATTCTGACCTCGTCGTTTGGAATGGGTCCTATATTTCATAAGGCATATATCATTATTTTCTACTCAAGATCACCTAGATTCACATATTCTAGTCTAACACTTGGTGTTTACAACATTATCATTATCAAGTTATTTTCTATGTCATTAATTTCACCTTAACCACTATGGGTTAGGCATTCAAGTTCATTTTTTTTTCATTTAAGGCTATACCCACAAAAGGGTTGACATACCAATGGCCATTAATCACCATTAATGGCCACCTACCATTATCAATGCTATCAACCATCATCAATAACTACTCTCCTAACACATTTACTCATACCCATCATTCAAATATCATACATTCCCTCATTAAATCACTTTCCAATCAACATTAATCATTTCCCCCAATTTTCACAAGTTAGGGTTTCACCCAAAACCCAACAACCATTATAATTAGTCATCATCATCCATCACCACACTCATTAATTTCGTGCACCCCATTAAAGGCTCATAAAAGCTTACATTCAAGCCACCCTACCTTAGGGTTTCCATATTACTAGCTTCTTCCAATAACTCATACACATTAAATGCTCACTTAAACATTAAAAACCCAAAACCTAGGGTTTAAGCTCTTGAAAAGTGATGGAAAGCTTACCTCAAGAGAAGAAATGAGAGAGTCTTCAAGAGAGGGAGAGAGGAACATAAAATTGAGGAGGAGAAAGGAGAAAAAACCTTAAGCTTCAAGCTCCTCCTTCAAGCTTCAATGAAACAAAAATAGAGGAGAAGGATGGGCACACCACTTGCTTAGGTTTTTAGAAGGAGAAGAAGAAGGAATGAAGGAGGAGAAGAAGAAGAGAGTGTTTGCGTTAGGAGAAGAGAGAGCCAACGCGAGAAATGATAGAAGAATGAGGAATTAAGCTTGTAATTTGGCCCATCATTTAAATTTTCTCCGTTTTGTAACTTATAGGATCTATGTTCAGGCTCAATACTTAATCTAAAAATTATTCCAAATATATATTCGGATTCCCAGTAATATTCCTAACGACCCTGACCAACAGCACCTCAATTGGAGATACTTGGTCTGATACCTATATTTTAACCGGGTATATTTTCAGCTCATAAAGCCTCAATAAATTATGAATAATTCCCAAAAATCTTAATTTAATTATTTCCAATATTTTGGGATATTAATTAACTCACCTATAATTATTTCATATTTATTCCTCTTTATTTAATCATTTATATAAAATTAAGGATGTTACAATGGTAACCTAATTGGTGCTCAATTACGTAGTCCCTATGGGATCGATAATCTTTTAAGTATGCAATAGACCCATGCACTTGCGAGTCTTATTACACATAGATCAGGAAATCCTAAAGAATTGAAGAATGTTTATTTCCTTTAATGATTCAAAAACAAGAGGAGAAAAACTTCTACAAATTATTAGATGTCTTCAAGAAATTGCTAACCAATATCCCATTTCCTGAAACATTATAGGAGATGTCATCTTATGCAAAATTTATGAAGAATCTCCTTTCTAAAAAGAGAAAAAAAAAGAGATGAAACCATAGCTCTCATAGAAGAGTTTAGAATAATTATTCAGAATAAGCTACCTTAAGAATTGAAAGACCTTAGCTCATCCATTATCCCGTGTGCAATTAATGAAATTCATAAAACTCTGTGATTTGGAATATGCATTTATGAATCATGAAGAAGATATGAATTAAAGAAGTTCAATCAATGATGATGTCTCTACAATTGGCAGACAGGTATCAAATATTCATATCGAACATTGGAAGATTTGTTAGCCAAATTAGATAAATTTATCATTGCAGTTGACCTTGCTATTTTAGACATGAAGGAGGATGGGGAAATACCTTTAATCCTAAGAAGACCATTCCTAGCGACTTGAAGAACTTTAGTCAATGTAGAATAGGGAGAGTTAATGTTAAGGGTGCAAGATGAACAAGTGACTTTCAATGTTTTCAAATCTGTGAAGCACCCTTATGAGAAGTCTCAACTTTAGAAGGTGGAGTTTTTAAACTTGATAAAGCTAAGTGAAATACTTAAAAGAGGTGAGAAAAGTGTTTTGAAGGAAGTCTTGTGAAAGTCTTATTCTAAATAGGATAACATGATGGGTGATGAACAGAAATAGGTAATACAACGGCTAAAGGAAAATGCACTATCACCAAAAGCTAATCTAACAAAGGAAAAATTAAAAATAGAAAAAAAGAAGGTAGTGAAGCCAAAGTTAGAATTGAAGCCTCTACTAAGTCACTTGCGTTATGCATTTCTAGGAGAACACAAGATTTATTTAGTCTTATGAAGGCTGGATTGAATTCAGTGGATGAAGAGAAGCTTTTGAGAACCCATAAATTTACCATTAGTTAGAAAATCTCAAATATAAAATGGATAAATACATCATTTTGTATGTATAAATTCTTCTTGAGGAAAATTACAAACTAGTAGTACAACCTTAAGGAAAACTTAATCTAACCATGAAGGACGCTATGCCAGAAGGAAATAATAAAGTTATTGGATCCAGGGATCATCCATCCAATTTTAGATAGTGCTTGGAAAAGTTTTGTCCAAGTAGTGCCAAAGAAAAGATGAATGAAGATTATAAAAAATGAGAACAATGAGTTAATTCTAACAAGAACCATTTCAAGGTGGAGAATGTGTATTGACTATAGGTAATTGAATAATGCAACAAGGAAAGATCACTTCCCATTGATAAATGCTTATATTATGATTAAATTCATGACTCAATTGGACTCATTTTCTGAATAACTTAACTAAATTGATAAATAATTAAGCATGATTTTGATTATAAATAATGTATTGTGTAAAGAAGCTTGAATTGTCAAAATTAGTGAAAAAGTTATAAAAAGCCTTGAAGAAACCAAGAAGCACCAGGGCATCAAGCAAGGACGCTTGAGCGTGGCACACTGCACGCTTGAGCGTGGAAGAAATAGAAGGCAGCTTGAGCGAAGAAGAATAAGAAGAACCTCAAGCCCGAGCTCGCTCAAGCGTGACCCTGAACATAGCTGTGCGCTTAAGCGAAGGACTTACGAAACTTAAGCGTGACATAATTCAGCATCAGGTCCAAGCGTGCCTGAGCGTGAGATAAGCGTGGAAGCGCGCCTGAGCGTGAGATAAGCGTGGATTGAGAAGAAGAGCGCCTGAGCGTAAAGACTCCACGCGCTGAGTGTAACATCCCGATTTAATAATTAATTACCGAATGAAAAATAAACCATCAAGACTCAATTTCAAATAGAGAACAACCGTTAATTATATATAACTACCAAGTGGATTTAAGCCATTAAAATGATTAAAATGATTTGACGAATTTAGCAGCCTAACTACCCTGAGAATCATAAAACAATAAACTAATTAAATATAAAGGATGGTGATGGCCAGGTGATGGGGCGGAGTGCGCGTGGCTGCTGGGCTCACGCTCTCCCACCCCACTCTTCTCTTCCTTGTTCGAATATATATATGAACGTAAGCCTATGGTCACAAACACTCACTGTTCCTTCAGATTCTTTTTCCTCCATCACTTCATTCTCTCTTTTCCCCTCTTCGTCTCCATCTTCTTTTCTCCCTGTCTTGCTCTTCGCTCCTGGAGATCGTGACGACAGTACTGGAGGAAGGACCACGCTCCATCCCAGAACCAAGCGCAGGATACGACGGAGCCAAGGGAGACTGAACGAACCAGGAGAAGGGCATCAGACCCAACGACGAGAGCAGAAAAGTTTCTTGAGGTTCTTCTGTAGGTAGGGGGCGCTTGCATGTCGAATGCATGGTCCACGAATGGTACCGGAGGAATGTACTGCATAAGTGTGTGTGTATGTGTGTATGACGACTAGATCTTATGCATGATTCTGGATTCTGTGTATGTTTTACAGTGGTAAGCAGTGATCGCATATAATCTCGATGGTGGTGACATAGTCTGTTAGTAATTGATAATGACGAATGAAATGCATGGTCCTATCCCTCTTATCTCTGTGAGACTATGAGTGTGTGCTTGTTAGTTGAACTGCCCGATGATATTATTTTGATTTGTCGATTGGTGTATGCATTGGTATGACTGATAAAACAAAAATAAAGGTTGTGTTGAATCTGTTCTTACTTAATGGATACGAGGGAGGTATCGGTGGTGCGATGATACGTACTGGTAAATGCATTAGCTGCATGTGCAAGAGTGGGGTGACCCATGGAGGGTCATGAACCCCGATGGAATGACTTCCAGCTACGGACGTTGGCTAGATCCTGATAGTGCTCGTGGTAGCCGTAGGAGCTAGAGAAGAGTCTCGAGACGCCCATGGGAGGCCGGTACCACCTGGTAAGAGCTGAAGGACGAGGGGCCAGACGAAGGGAAACCGTAGCTGAAAGTCATTATCCGAGTCGGATCCGCAGGCATGCATATAAATATGAGGTTGATTGTGGTAGTGCACATAGCATGTGTGGGGTGTGTGTATGATTTCCGAGTGCATGGATGCATGTGTGTGTGTGGAGATGAACTATATGTAGCATGTATGTTATAGACGTTATCATACATTGCATGAACTTAGTTAACCTGAGAAAGATTGAATGAAAGTAGGTGCGTGTACTGACGCTGATACCGAGTCTTTGATTATCATTTTACATGTAAAAGCTCACCCCTGCAGTGGCTATATTTTCAATGAATATCTCTCGGAATGAAGAATGAAGGAGGAGCCGAGTGTAGAGCAGAGCAGTCGAGTACCATGGAATATGTGTGTATATGTATATACTGTGTATAAGGTCTCGTTAAGCCTTGGCCGGCTCGTGTTTTGATCTTATTCCTTACTTCTGAAACTTTAACACCTTCGGGTAGAAGGAACATGTTGCGTTTGTAATTATTCAGATGTTTCTTAAACATATGTATATATATATTACGTGTTATATTGTGCTGTAGAAGATGTCTGAATGATAAACATGGACGCATAAGTATACCTTCCGAGCGTAGGAGGCCAGTATGGCTAAGGGTAGAAGTGGAGCTAAGTTGAGGTTTGGAAGGATGAAATAAAGAGTCTAAATATGCGTCGAGTGAGGAATAAGCGAAAACCTGAGCGAATCCCTTCTGAGGAAGGAGTTAAGGCAGTGAGTCAGAATGAAATGGATTCCGAGTACTAGATAATTATAACCTGAGTGAATGAGGATCTGTAACAAGAAAGGTGAATTGGATAAGTCTGAATGGGACTTCTCTACCTAATTCCCGAGTGAATGAGTGAAGGATCACTCTGGGTCCGAGCGTCTATTTAGTCGAGTGAGACTCCTCGCTCCAGCGAGCAATGTACTCGCTCCAGCGAGTGCGGGTTTCGGAAGGCTTGTGTTGGCCTCGCTTAGGCGGAGTCATACCTCGCCCGAGCGACTAGGACGGCTCGCCCAAGCGTGTGGAACCGCGCTGAAGCGAGTAGGTGTCAGTGTGTAACTCCACCCAAATACCTTCCTCTTCTGTTGTTGCATTAACGTGTCTCACTCGACGGTGTTGACCCCTGCTTGAACCGATGGGCGTCGTGGTGGAGTCCCCCCAGGCGTTGTCATGCTTCACTGAACTGGACGGAGTGGGTTTAGGTCCCATTCTTTCCACAGGTTACCACGCATGGGAGTCTTTCTTCTCTTTCCCTTGCCTATTTCCTTATACTAATTGACTAGCGTTTGCTTGTGGAAAAGTTCTCCCTGTTGATCCTCTTGAGAAAACGAGTGGGGGCTGGTGTTGGGTTTCATTTGTGAACCCCCTCCATCCGCTGTTGCATTGCCATACCCCGCCTAGGCGGTATCGGACCTCGCCTGAGCGAGACAACGATGTCACCGAATCTGCCCAGGCGCTGGTGTGTCACACTGAACCGAATGGATCAGCTCCAGTCCTAATTCCTCTGCTGTTTGCCATGTGTGTGTGAATGCTCTTCTATTTCTCTTGTCTTTTTCTTCCTTCTATGCCAAGTGACCCGTGGCTGCTTTTGTGAAAAATTTCCTCATTGTTTTGGAATTATTATTTGTTAAAAATTAGGGTGTTACATTTTGGTATCAGAGTAGACCGAAAGGTCCAAGGCCAAGGCATACTTGCCAAGTGTAAGCGGTTGTATGCAGTATGACCGAGTGGTCATCATTATTGTGACATTGATTTGTGAATAGGAGGTCATTTCCCTCCTGGTCCGATTAATTGTATGCCCTAACTTAATCGGTATTGTATGTGTTTGATGATTTGGTATATGAATGGTGTGGTTGTATGCCTGTGCCTTGTTGAGGAATTTGAACGTGTGATGAATGAATAGTATATGATTTGAGATACAAGAAATGTGTTAGCCTTAGTTCCTTTTACTTGAACCTGAACCCTTTGGAGTAGAAGACATAATTTGGTGCCTGTAATTAATTACACCCTTTATGTTGCGTGAACTCATATACTGTACATGAAGATTTGAGTAATATATGTATGCGTATTTGTTGTGTGTGAGAGATTAGTTTAACTATAAGTAGAAAATGGAGACGAGTGTTGACATGGGAAGAGAGTTAGTGACTCCCTCCGAGTGAAAGGAAACCTAGGTAATCCCGAGTGAATGAGACAGTGTGATGCCGAGCGAGAGTTTACCGACCAGAAGATGACACCTACGACTCTGAGTGGATCCATTATAATAAATCATTTAGTAGCTAGAAAATCCGAGTGAGTCTTGACTTAGTGGGAAAACCAGAGTAGGAGAGATTATAGTTGCCGAGTGAGAATGAGTGAAGAGGATGGGTGATACCGAGTGGGAATCGATCCTGATACCCTTAGAGTGATAACTGTTAAGTATTTCCTGAGTGAAGGGTGACTGAGTATTTCCGAGTGAGGAGTCCCTTTTAAATCCGGGTGAAAGGAACGTGTGCACACTATAATGGTTGTTGAGCTCAATATGAATTACATGAATATGTGGAATGTTATTTAGAATAACATGATTAAATGGAATCCGATTGAATGAATGTATGTATATTAATGTTATGGCCGGGTGCGATATGATGTTGTGGCTGTAATGCATGCTGTGGTGAATGATATGAATTGTATGGCCGAGTGTGAATTTGATATTCCAATTGGATGATTGAATATATATATGTGTTGATGCTGTCGTAAAGTGCAAAGTGAGCCTTTGGCTGTGATTATATGGATTATAAATAATGTAAGTGATATAGCCGAGAGCTGGCTGGATAGATTCTGATTGAATGATGCTTGAATGTGTTCTGGTTGAATGATAGCGTGTATGCATTGAATGTTGGTACACACGTATACGTATATACATATATATGATACTGTATGGTTTAAGGTGGATAAGATCTAAGGAAGAAGTAATTACGCGGTAATGGTCGGAAACCGACTGTTATTATACCATTTTAGGGTGATAGTAACTGCTACTTGACGAATGTCATCAGGAGAGTTGCGCTAACTTATAAGTAATGAAGAGGTGTACGACTTTTGTGTAAGTCGGAAGCCTGTAGCCATTATACTGTTTTACCGTAGGGGTAAATTATATTACATGATTGTTGCTGTGTGACGTGCCCTACATGGTGCATCATGATAATGTTGATGTGAATATGTGCTTATATATGCATGTGAATTGCCATTAATTCTTGTGAGTAAGTATTAGCTGAGTGAATCAGGTCAGTGTGAGTCATGCTGTCCTAAGATGACTCTTCATGCCGTAAGCATTGTGGCAGCGTACATGTTGCAGTGACTGTGTAATTGTTGTAACCCTATAGGAATGAGACGTCATCCTATAAGATGGATGCAGCAATTCATGAGTCGGGCAGGTGAAGTTGTAGCTGCTTATGGTGATGATGAGTCTTTTAGGCTGCCCCGAGTAAAGAGAGGAGTTGTATTAAGTGGATCATAAGTGGCTATGTATCAAAATGAGGACTGCTTAACCTTGTCATGTTGCCTCCGAGAGGATTAGAGGTTGTTGAGTGCGGAACGGCTACTAAAGGGACGATTGGTTATTGAAATAAGAAGGGTGATCAAATTTACCACTAAAATTAGAGTTTTATAAGTTAGCCGAGTGGTACTATAAGTTTAATAAGGAAACCTGGACCTTGAGCCAAGGTGTTCGATAAGGTGAGGATTGCTCGGTAAAGATTAGTATGTTCCGAGTGTGTGAGGGTGGAGATGGTTCCGAGTAAAATCCTTCTGGGAGAAAGAACTGCTGAGCGAAAATTATGATATTCCGAGTGAAGCATCGTTTGGGTCATCAATAAGGAGCTGTGTCCGAATGGCACTTCTGTGTTAGGCAAAATCAAAGTGAAATATCCGAGTTGTGTGAATTTCGGGTGAAGTGTCTCGAAGTGTACCACTTCCGAGTGGATGGTACCGTGTGGAGCGGTTCTGAGTGGAAAGGCATCGAGTGTGGAATTCCTAATACCCGTGTGATGTTCCACCAAGTGATCTCTATCCAGGAGAAAAGTACTTCTGGTCGGCAAATGGAACTTCAAGTATGTAAGTTTTCGAGTGAATTACCCAAGGGGGAGTAAATACCGAGCGGTAAACTTATTCAAAGCTGTGTTCGGGTGATGTTGAGCTGTTGAGTCTGAACTCAGATTTATGTTTGGAATAAGCCTGAATTCCGAGTGGAGATCTGGTAAATAGAAAGTCTCCGAGTGAAGGATCTCCAAGAGGAGTAGATATCCAAGAAAAGGATTTATTTGAAATCGTACTCAGATCAGCGTTTGGGACTGCTGGGCTTGGACTCAGGTTGGTTTCGAGGTAGGCTTGATTTACGAGTAAATTTTACAAGTGGAAGGATTTCCGGATGAGAACTGCCCTTAAAACCCTGATTGATACTTTCGAGTGAGAGGGCCGAGTGACATTCGTGGGTTATAGGCATGAAGTTAGCCAAAGGAATGGTTAAGAATCTGAGATGTTAGAACCGAGTGTGGAGCCTATAGGAGGCAAATCTAGGCAAGTGTGCCAATTGAAGCATATGGGAACTCGTTTGAGTGTTCATTTTGGTTAAGAAAGAAATTTTATGGTCGAAATTTTGGAAATCCGAGAGCTTAATCTGAGATGAATCGGTCGGTAGTGGGTATTATAGGGAGTCAGTAATGTTGTTTACGACTAGATTCTTCCCAATTGGTTGAATAACATCTAGAATGTGTCCCATGCGACCCAATGTCGAGCCTATGCTTTGTGTGAGCTCTTTGTCATGCCGAGTGACTCATTGAGTCGGGGAACCCGATGGTGTAAATATGCCGATCGGTGTTGGGAGTGTAAGGCCGAGTGGCCAACGAACTGGAAAGTGTCAATGGCTAGGGTGAACTGACAGAGTTGAATGGGGGTAACTACGTGGGAAATGGAATCCCGAATGTAATGAAGACTATGAAGAGCTGTTTTATTTATGCTAATTAGAAATTATGAAGCAGTCGGGAACATTGAGAAGCGAAGAGTTGCAGTCGGAGCATAACTGTGGTATTCCGATCTGTTTGTTGAGGTAGTCTGAGTGAAAGAAAGGAATGTTATTCCGAGTCAATGGTGACACTTCCGAGTGGAAATGTGTTAAGAATGATGTCTCAGTTTTATGGGTGGAGCGGTCGGTAAATTGCTTTGGAAGCCAATTTTATCGACTGGAATTTAAGCAATGGATGAATACTTGAGGTACATAGATGTGTAATTGCTTATTGTGGTATGGCAGTGATTTTCCGAGTGGATTCAGTGAGGCTAAGCATGTGTTTGAATTTTGAGGACGAAATTCTTTTGAGAGGGGGAGAACTGTAACATCCCGATTTAATAATTAATTGCCGAATGAAAAATAAACCATCAAGACTCGATTTCAAATAGAGAACAACCGTTAATTGTATATAACTACCAAGTGGATTTAATCCATTAAAATGATTAAAATAATTTGAGGAATTTAGCAGCCCAACTACCCTGAGAATCAGAAAACAATAAACTAATTAAATATAAAGGATGGTGATGGCCAGGTGATGGGGCGGAGTGCGCGTGGCTGCTGGGCTCACGCTCTCCCACCCCACTCTTCTCTTCCTCGTGCGAATATATATATGAACGTAAGCCTATGGTCACAAACACTCACTGTTCCTTCAGATTCTTTTTCCTCCATCACTTCATTCTCTCTTTTTCCCTCCTCGTCTCCATCTTCTTTTCTCCTTGTCTTGCTCTTTGCTCTTGGAGATCGTGACGACAGTACTGGAGGAAGGACCACGCTCCATCCCAGAACCAAGCGCAGGATACGACGGAGCCAAGGGAGACTGAACGAACCAGGAGAAGGGCATCAGACCCAACGACGAGAGCAGAAAAGTTTCTTGAGGTTCTTCTGTAGGTAGGGGGCGCTTGCATGTCGAATGCATGGTCCACGAACGGTACCGGAGGAATGTACTGCATAAGTGTGTATGCATGTGTGTATGACGACTAGATCTTATGCATGATTCTGGATTCTGTGTGTGTTTTACAGTGGTAGGCAGTGATCGCATGTAATCTCGATGGTGGTGACATAGTCTGTTAGTAATTGATAATGACGAATGAAATGCATGGTCCTATCCCTCTTATCTCTGTGAGACTATGAGTGTGTGCTTGTTAGTTGAACTGCCCGATGATATTATTTTGATTTGCCGATTAGTGTATGCATTGGTATGACTGATAAAACAAAAATAAAGGCTGTGTTGAATCTGTTCTTACTTAATGGATACGAGGGAGGTATCGGTGGTGCGATGATACGTACTGGTAAATGCATTAGCTGCATGTGCAAGAGTGGGGTGACCCATGGAGGGTCATGAACCCCGAGGGAATGACTTCCAACTACAGACCTTGGCTAGATCCTGATAGTGCTCGTGGTAGCCGTAGAAGCTAGAGAAGAGTCTCGAGACGCCCATGGGAGGCCGGTACCACCTGGTAAGAGCTGAAGGACGAGGGGCCAGACGAAGGGAAACCGTAGCTGAAAGTCATTATCCGAGTCGGATCCGCAGGCATGCATATAGATATGAGGTTGATTGTGGTAGTGCACATAGCATGTGTGGGGTGTGTGTATGATTTCCGAGTGCATGGATGCATGTGTGTGTGTATGGAGATGAACTATATGTAGCATGTATGTTATAAACGTTATCTTACATTGCATGAACTTAGTTAACCTGAGAAAGATTGAATGAAAGTAGGTGCGTGTACTGACGCTGATACCGAGTCTTTGATTATCATTTTACATGTAAAAGCTCACCCCTGCAGTGGCTATATTTTCAGTGAATATCTCTCGGAATGAAGAATGAAGGAGGAGCCGAGTGTAGAGCAGAGCAGTCGAGTACCATGGAATATGTGTGTATATGTATATACTGTGTATAAGGTCTCGTTAAGCCTTGGCCGGCTCGTGTTTTGATCTTAGTCCTTACTTCTGAAACTTGAACACCTTCGGGTAGAAGGAACATGTTGCGTTTGTAATTATTCAGATGTTTCTTAAACATATGTATATATATATTGCGTGTTATATTGTGCTGTAGAAGATGTCCGAATGATAAACATGGACGCATAAGTATACCTTCTGAGCGTAGGAGGCCAGTATGGCTAAGGGTAGAAGTGGAGCTAAGTTGAGGTTTGGACGGATGAAATAAAGAGTCTAAATATGCATTGAGTGAGGAATAAGCGAAAACCTGAGCGAATCCCTTCTGAGGAAGGAGTTAAGGCAGTGAGTCAGAATGAAATGGATTCCAAGTACTAGATAATTATAACCTGAGTGAATGAGGATCTGTAACAAGAAAGGTGAATTGGATAAGTCTGAATGGGACTTCTCTACCTAATTCCCGAGTGAATGAGTGAAGGATGACTCTGGGTCCGAGCGTCTATTTAGCCGAGTGAGACTCCTCGCTCCAGTGAGCAATGTACTCGCTCCAGCGAGTGCAGGTTTGGGAAGGCTTGTGTTGGCCTCGCTTAGCGGAGTCATACCTCGCCCGAGCGACTAAGACGGCTCGCCCAAGCGTGTGGAACCACGCTGAAGCGAGTAGGTGTCGGTGTGTAACTCCACCCAAATACCTTCCTCTTCTATTGTTGCATTAACGTGTCTCACGCGACGGTGTTGACCCCTGCTTGAACGGATGGGCGTCGTGGTGGAGTCCGCCCAGGCGTTGTCATGCTTCGCTGAACTGGACGGAGTGGGTTTAGGTCCCATTCTTTCCACAGGTTACCACACATGGGAGTCTTTCTTCTCTTTCCCTTTCCTATTTCCTTATACTGATTGACTAGCGTTTGCTTGTGGAAAAGTTCTCCCTGTTGATCCTCTTGAGAAAACGAGTGAGGGCTGGTGTTGGGTTTCATTTGTGAACCCCCTCCATCCGCTGTTGCATTGCCATACCCCGCCTAGGCGGTATCGGACCTCGCCTGAGCGAGACAACGATGTCATCGAATCCGCCCAGGCGCTGGTGTGTCACACTGAACCGAATGGATCGGCTCCAGTCCTAATTCCTCTGCTGCTTGCCATGTGCGTGTGAATGCTCTTCTATTTCTCTTGTCTTTTTCTTCCTTCTATGCCAAGTGACCCGTGGCTGCTTTTGTGAAAAATTTCCTCATTGTTTTGGAATTATTATTTGTTAAAAATTAGGGTGTTACACTGACCGTGACTGATAGATAACAGAGCATAAATTCAAGCTCGCCCAAGCATGAATCAAGCGTGGAAACTAGCATACTGAACAAGAAGGCCACGCTTAAGCGTGGTTAAGACAGCTTGAGCGTAAGACAACCAAGTGGAAATCAGAACCCTCCACGCTTGAGCGTGACCACCAAGCTCAAGCGTGACTGATGCAGTATGGGATTTTTAATTTAATATTCACCAATGGTGTGATGCCAACTCAACTATTTTCTTGTGTTTCTGTATGTCTCCGAATATTCCTTCATGGGGTCTATGCAAGTGGCAAGGGAAGCTGTACCATAACCCCTATAAATCTAGCAGAAAACAAGACATTAGGCATCAGATTCATCCCCTGTATTTCCCTCATAATCCAACCTTCTCCATTATTTTCTGTATTTATATTTTGAAGGTGAAAATGCAAAGCATGAGTAACTAAACTCCCTTATGGGATTGGTTGTAATCCATTCAATCCTGAAGTAATGCTGCTGTAAGTTTTTATGTTGTAATGAGATTTGATAAGTTTCTGTATTTCCTTCTGCGTTTAATGCCTGAAAGTACTTGATCACTATTTTCTTGTTTTAAGTTTTCTCAAGTATGCTGGGAAGTGACTTTTGAAAGCAGATCTGAATGAAATACTTGTTGTGAGTAGGTGGTCAGGGATGGCATCTAACGTAATAAACGTCAAAATAATCGATCGATAATGCTGGGATAATTTCAAAGTGACTGAGGGATCAGCGGTTTGAAATCATTCTTATGAATTTTGTAGTCGAGGGATCGATGCAAATGACTTTGATTGTGACGTAGAAACTATCTTTTCAAGTTACTTACGTAAAAACTTATACAGCTTACAGAAGGTGAGATGTGATGAAACCAATCCCTGTTTTACAAAACTAATTTTTTTCTCAAAATTATTCACTGTTATCTTTTGTAAAAATTATACTCTCTGTTATTTATTACTTTTTCAATCAACAACATTTATACCAATCCAGAACAAAACTTTCTGTCAACTCAGTTCACAGCTAAGATTTTCATGCTAACACCTCCTCAGTAGAAAGACAACTATACTATATTACAACCTCTGTGTTTAAACTTGGCACATCCATTCCCTTGAGTTCATATTATACAAACTTGATTCTCTTTCATTGAACTCTTCATTTTAATATATGAAAATAATTGTATCAAGCTTTGGCTAAACAAGTTCTGTATAAACCCACAAAAATACCGTATCAAGTTTTGGCGCCACAGCCGGGAAGGTGATTCAAGTTTGAATATTTTAGCATTGAATCGACAAGACAGTGTAAATAAATTTATTTTCAATTTGTTTTTAATTTTTGTAGCAACTTTGCTATTTTGAGTACTTGATTTATGATCTTGAGAGGACAGGTTACAAAAGAACAATTTGCATTCGATCCAGAGATAGACAGGTTCCTCAAGAAAATAAAGAAAGCCAAGCAGAACTTCCAAGCAGGACAAACCTCCTCTCATACAATGGATGTCAATAGCAACAACCAAAACCCACCAAGGAGAACACTTGGAGATTACACTCTGCAACAAGGACCTAGACACTACTCAAGCATTGCTATACCAAATACAATCAGGGCTATAGAAATGAAACCTGCCTTCCTTAGTTTAATTAGTTCCCATCAATTCCATGGAATGTCAAGTGAAGATCCATACACTCACTTGGCCACATTCTATGAATTAGTAGGAACAATGGGCTTTGAACAGGAAGTAATTGAAGCAGCGTATCTAAGATTGTTCCCTTTTTCTTTTGCAGGTAAAGCTAAAGAATGGCTCCAGTCACACCCAAATCAAAGCCTGAACAGTTGGGACATAGTGGAAGAGAAATTCCTACACAGATTCTTCCCACCATCTGGATTTATCAAGGCTAAGTCAGATATTACAACATTTAAACAAAGCCATGATGAACCCTTTTGCGAGGCATGGGAATGTTTCAAATCTCTCCTAAGAAGATGCCCAAACCATGGCTTAGAATATATTGCCCAATTGAATATCTTCTACAGTAGACTTAAAGCAGATACCAAAATGATACTGGATGCAGCAGCTGGAGGAACCATGATGACAGTGGATACAGAGCAAGCTACAAGGATTATTGAAGTATTATCATCCACAGATTACCAAGCTCAGCATGACAGAACACAAGTCCAAAAGAAGGGAATGTTGGAACTTAATACAACAGATGACATTTTGGCTCAAAATAAAATTTTGACACAACAAATTGAAGCTCTGATACAGCAAATGGCAAAACTCCCTCAACAACTATATGCCGTACAATCCTCTATGGGAAACCAACAAGCACAAATAAGATGCGATTTTTGTGGAGGAGAACATCAGAATGGACATTACCAAGGAGAGCAAAGAGACCAATCCATCCTATATATGAATAACCAAGGTAAGCAGGGTAACTTCAATAACAATGCTTACTCTAACAATTTGCCACAGGGATGGAGAAATAATCAAAATGGTGGATGGAAGCAAGAAGGAAGCACGTCCAACAGACAACAACCTTATCAGCAACGCCCTTCCTTGACAGAAAGGACATCAAAACTAGAGGATACTCTAGAAAAATTCATGCAGGTCTCAATCACCAATCAGAAAAACACCGATGCTTCAATAAGAAACCTGGAGACTCAAGTGGGGCAATTGGCTCGTCAAATCGTAGAGCATCATAACTCTCAATTTGGAGCCAATACACACCCAAATCTGAAGGAGCAATACAAAGCAATCACAACAAGAAGTGGGAAGGTCATTGGACAACAAAAAGAGGGTGACAAGGTGGAAGAAAAAGTGGAAGAAAATTTTGAAACAAAGGAGGAAGTTAGTGAAAAGAAAAATAAAAAAAATGAAGTTGTATATATGAAGGAGGAGGAAGTTGAAAAAGAAAAAAAGAAAGAAATAAAAGAAGGGAAGAAGAAGGTGGACGACCCAGCACCATAGCTGAAAAGCTTCAGTATCCAAAGAACCCTTCAAAAATAGACAAGGAGAGGCAATTTGCAAGATTTATGGATATCTTCAAAAGGTTGCAAATAAACATACCTTCTGTGGAAGCCATGGAGCAAATGCCAACTTACGCAAAGTTGATGAAGGAGCTGTTAACAAAAAAGAAAAGAATTTCCAAAGAAACAGTGGAACTCGCTGTAGGATGCAGTGCCATCATTCAAAAAGCACTGCCACAAAAAACAAAAGACCCCGGAAGTTTCACAATTCCAGTGACTATTGGAACTTTACTAGTAGGGAAAGCACTCTTAGACTTGGGAGCAAGCATTAACATAATGCCCCTCTCAATGGTGAAAAGAATTGGAGATCTTGAGGTGAAGCCAACACGGATGACCCTCCAACTTGCGAATCGATCTATGAAGTTTCCATATGGCATAGCTGAGGATGTGTTGGTACGAGTTGACAAGTTTGTATTTCCTGTAGATTTTGTCATAATGGATATTGAAGAAGATGCAGAAGTGCCTCTCATTCTGGGAAGACCCTTCATGAAAACCGTAAAAGTAATTATTGATGTGGACGATGGAAAGCTAAAGGTAAGAGTGCAAGATGAGGAAATAAACTTCAATGTGTTTGATGCAATGAAGTATCCAAAGGAAAAGCAACAGTGCTTCAAAATTGACATTGAAGAAGAAGCCATCAGAGAACAAACCAGTGAATGGCTCAACAAAGATCCACTAGGTGAGCTGAACATTGAAGTAAATGGAACATTGGACGGGGGAAACTCGAAGGAGGACAAGCATGACATTCAAAAAGAAATTCATTATGAAAAGTTGTCAGAGATGACAAAAGAAGTTGTCCTACCAAAAGTGGAGTTAAAAGCCTTACCTTCATATTTGAAATATGTTTTTCTTGATGATGATAACCAAAAACCTGTTATTATTAATAAGGAATTGATAGGTACAGAAGAAAGGCAATTGATTCAAGTCTTGAAAGAGCACTCAATAGCAATTGGATGGAGACTGGAAGATTTGAAAGGAATAAGCCCAGCCTACTGTACGCATCACATTTACAGGGAACAAGAATTTAAACCAATTGCTCAGCCACAGAGACGCTTGAATCCAACCATGAAGGAAGTAGTGAAAGGAGAGGTAATTAAATTACTAGAAGCTGGTATAATTTATCCAATTTCTGATAGCTCTTGGGTAAGTCCTGTGTAGGTTGTTCCGAAGAAAGGAGGAATCACCGTCATACAAAATGAAAAAAATGAATTGATCCCTACAAGAACAGTCACAGAATGGAGGATGTGTATCGACTACAGAAAATTGAACACTGCAACCCAGAAAGATCATTTTCCTCTGCCCTTCATGGATCAAATGCTGGAAAGACTTGCAGGACAAGCATACTATTGCTTTCTGGATGGTTACTCAGGCTACAACCAGATAGCAGTTGCACCAGAAGATCAAGAAAAAACAGCATTTTATGTCCTTTTGGGGTGTTTGCATACAGAAAAATGCCCTTTGGGTTATGTAATGCTCCTACAACATTTCAAAGATGTATGCTAGCTATCTTCTCTGATCTGGTGGAAAAATGCATTGAGGTCTTCATGGACAATTTCTCTATTTTTGGTCCATCATTCGATCAATGTTTGAAGAATTTGACCATAGTACTGAAAAGATGTGTGGACACTAATTTAGTTTTAAATTGGGAAAAGTGCCACTTCATGGTCACCGAAGGCATTGTGTTAGGACATCAAATCTCCAAACGAGGCATTGAAGTGGACAAAGCAAAAGTAGAAGTAATTGAGAAATTACCACCACCAGGGAACATAAAAGGAGTAAGAAGCTTCTTGGGCCATGCAGGATTCTATAGAAGATTCATCAAGGACTTCTCAAAAATTGCAAAGCCTTTGAGTAATCTCTTAAACAAAGACACTCCTTTTATTTTTGATGATTCTTGTTTACATGCATTTGAAACCTTAAAACATAGACTAACATGTGCACCTGTAATAGTTTCCCCTGATTGGGAATTAGACTTTGAAATGATGTGTGATGCCAGTGATTATGCTATTGGAGCCGTATTAGTACAAAGGAAGGCAAAAGTTTTTCATGTCATACATTATGCTAGCAAAGTTTTGAACCCTGCACAAACAAATTACACAACAACAGAAAAAGAACTCTTAGCAATAGTGTATGGCCTGGAAAAATTTAGACCTTATCTGATTGGTTCCAAAATCACTATTTTTACTGACCATGCTGCTATTAAATATCTGCTGAATAAACCTGATTCTAAGCCCAGGCTAATTAGATGGATCTTGCTAATGCAAGAATTCAACCTAGTAATCAAAGACAAAAAGGGCAGCGAAAATTTTATTGCAGATCACTTGTCCCGTCTTGTCAATCAGGAAGTCACACTACTCCAACCTGAGGTGGAGGAAGAATTTCCTGATGAAAAGCTACTAATGATGAAAGAAAGGCCATGGTTTGTAGACATGGCAAACTTTAAGGCTGCTGGAGTATTGCCTGATGATCTTTCATGGCAACAGAAGAAAAAATTTTTGAAAGATGCAAAACAATTCATATGGGATGATCCTTACCTGTTTAAACTTGGATCAGACCATATTTTGAGGAGATGTGTGTCCCAAGAAGAAGCTAACAGCATCTTATGGCACTGCCACAGCTCACCCTATGGAGGACACTTTAATGGGGAAAGGACAGCATCTAAAATCCTCCAATCAGGTTTTTATTGGCCTTCATTGTTTAAAGATGCTAATGTTTTTATGCAGCACTGTGATGCATGTCAGAAGACAGGTAGCATATCAAGAAGACACGAGATGCCATTAACCACCATCCTGGAAATAGAAGTCTTCGATTGCTGGGGCATAGATTTTATTGGACCACTACCAATGTCATTTTCAAATGAATACATTATTGTGGGGTAGACTATGTCTCAAAGTGGGTAGAAGCCATGGCATGTACTAAAGCTGATGCCAAGACTGTCATCAAATTTCTTAAGAAACACATTTTTAGTAGGTTTGGCACTCCAAGAGTGTTGATAAGTGACGGAGGCTCTCATTTCTGCAACACCCAACTCCAACGATGCCTAGAACATTATGGAGTCAAGCACAAAGTAACCTCCCCTTACCGTCCGCAAGCCAATGGCCAAGTAGAATTATCCAACAGAGAAATTAAGAGGATACTGGAGAAGACAATTAGTCAAAGTAGAAAGGATTGGTCGTTGAAACTGGATGATGCTCTATGGGCCTATAGAACAGCTTACAAGGCACCAACTGGATTTTCACCTTATCAGTTGGTATATGGAAAAAATTGCCATCTTCTGGTCGAACTTGAACATAAAGCATTTTGGGCTATGAAAGCACTCAACTATGACCCAAAGGCATTAGCTGAAGAGAGGAAAATCCAGATGTACAAGTTAGAAGAATGGAGGAATCAGGCTTATAACTCATCAAGGATTTATAAAGATAGAATGAAGGCTTACCATGATAGGCATATCATGAAGAAAAGTTTTCACCAGGGACAATCTGTTCTTCTTTTCAATTCAAGGATGAAACTGTTTCCAGGAAAACTCAAATCTAAATGGTCAGGACCCTTTATTGTAAAGGAGGTAAAATCTTATGGGGCTGTTGAATTACAGGACCCTAAGTCTGAAAGAACTTGGGTTGTGAATGGACAAAGACTAAAGCCCTATCTAGGAGGAGAGGTGGAGAAGGTCACCACCAATATTCTACTGAAGGATCCATGATCAAACTCAGGCATCAAGCTAAAGACGATAAACAAGCGCTCATTGGGAGGCAACCCAATCTTTTATGCTTTCTTTTCATGAGAATTTTACTTTAAATATTATTAAAGTTTCTGTTTATTTTGCAGGTCACTCATCAAGAGAAATCCAAATAAAAAATCAAGTTTCAAACAAAGACAAACATAACTGGAGCTTAAGATTGATTAACCATGGTCAAGCTGAATCTGTTCAAAGAAGCAAAAGTAAAAAGGTATGCTTAAACAGATTAGAAGAGCATCAGGAAAACATCTCGCCCAAGCGTGAAGACTCTCGCTCACGCGAGACAAAGTAAGTCATCCTACGCTCAAGCGCTAGATGTACTCGTTCAAGCGAGCCAAGGTGAGCCATACACTATCCTTATCAGGCTTAAGCGAAGGACTCAAGCTCTAAGCGTGGCACCAATAAACACGATCACGCTTAAGCGTGATATATTGCGCTTAAGCGAGAGGCCACGCTTAAAGTAAGAACACTTCACGCTTAAGCGAGAAGTTGATATTAGCATCATGTACCAATTATGAATATCACGCTCAAGCATGACAGATACACGCTCAGGCGAGCAACAACTGATTGGATTGTAATTTAAATTCGCTTGAGCGAATGGAAATACGCTTAAGCGAGGAAGTATATACTACACCAGGATATGCACGCTTAAGCAAATATTGAGAGTGCCTAAGCGAGACAAATTCAAAGGCTCAAGTATACCATCACTGGTCGATCACGCTTAAGCGTGATATGCCTACGCTAGAGCGAGAAATTCAAAATGGCCCCTGATGCTAATAAATAGAATATTTTGTAACTGACCATTAACTCTTCCACTCAAATAACCTTCCATTACTTCTCCTGACTCTACAAGTTTTGTAACCGATCATCCCCTCTCATCATTTGTTCCTTACCCTCTCATTTCACAAGGTATATTTTACTGCATTTTCATTGAAACTAAGTATATTTTCTCTTTTCTGCATCACTCTCTGCTTCTCTCAGGTGACCACTAGACTCTCTCTCTCTTTTTTTGCATCATATGAGAAATGAGACTCCTTTTCAGAATGCATGCATTGAACTCTGTAACCATTTTCTTTTCCATCCTACTGTATGCCTATATGATCTGAAGTTGATTATTTTCTGGGATGTTTAGAAAAGAGATCAGTACTATTATGCTTCAAATTCTTTGCAATGCATGTTAAGTGTTCGTAAAAAGTCCTGGAAAGTATTTGGTTTGCATGATACATAGCAAACATACTTAGTACGAAATGGCTCTCCTTAGTGCTTAGCCTTAGGACTAAAAATGCTCCGTTGAGAGGATTATTTACTTGTAATGTCACACTACATTCTTTTCCTTGATATGTGATTACAGATGGCACGAACTAAGCAGACTGCACCTAATCCCCCTCTAACCACTTCAACAGTAAGAAGTTCCAGAAGAAATAAAGGAAAGAGGCAACGCACTGATGATTAAGACAATGCCCCAAAATTTCGAAACAAGGAAAAGAGTAAACGTTGTGAGGACATCTCCAACTGGACCTTCATACCAGAACGAAAGGTGGATTTGGCCTTGGGAGATTGTGATGACTTTCTGCAAGTTATACGAAGGAGAAATTGGTTGAAGATATGCTACCCAAGAGACAAGTATGACCTAGAAATTGTCAGAGAATTTTATGCTAATGCTTGGACAAGGGATGGAGCAGGAGATAGAAAGACTTATGTGAGGGGAACTTGGCTCTCCTATGATAGGGATGAAATCAATTTTTACTTAGGAAGCATTATGAACCTAGGAGAAGGAGAGATATGTGAATATGCTGCCATGCTTGCAAGAAACCAACTCATTGCCACGAGTGATCTTGAAGCAGCCATATGTATTCCAGGGCATCACTTTCAGAAGGGGCAAGGAGAGAACCCACTGCGGGTTCTAAGAAAAGACATGACCTTCATCTCTCAAGTATGGACGTCCTTTTTGCTTGCTAACATAACACCTAATGCCCATGTGTCTGATCTAATTTTCAGCAGGTGTTATTTATTATACTGCATTTTACAAGATGACATTTCCATTGATCTGGCCTAAATACTCTTTGATGAAATTCACAAATTTGTGGTTGCTGACCAAAAATATTCTCAGGCAGGCCAGAAGGTAAAAGGAAGTCTGGGCTTCCCTACTTTTATTACTGACTTTTGTGCAGCACATGGGATTGAGGTTCAAGACCTCAAACCTATCAGGCCATCTATAGATAAATGCTTCATCGAGTGATTTTGCAGCACACATGAAGCCCAGCAACAGCCACAGCCAGCACCACCACAGGCAGGAACAGAACCTACCCCTCCGCCTCTCAGCACAGAAATCGCCATGATTTTACAGGGCATTCACCTCTTGAAAATCCAACTCAGCCACCTTCTGGCACAGCAAAATGCTCATCATAGAGGTTTGATGCATATTCATAATGGCCTATATCACAGCATCCCTGCAGGACAACCCAATCCTTGGATGTACCCCGCCCAATTTGAAGCCCTCATTGCTTGGCCTGGGGACAGGCCTCCTTTTGTGGGAGGGGGTAAGACTGCACAAGAGAGGCCAGGACCTTCCTCGCAGCAACCTCCAAAAAGAAACCCAGGAGCAGAAGAAGATTCCTCTAAGGATGAGTGATAAATTTTAATGCTTTAGTTTTTAATTGGTTTAATCTGCTACTTTAAGCTTTATTTCAAATTGTCATTTTATAGTTTTACTTTGAACTCTTTTAGTTGATATTACTGCAGCATGCTTTGGAATTGTGTGTGATTTTTTTTTGCTTGAAAATGTAACATTTTTGAAAAAACCCAACCAAGATTTAACTTTTTGAAAAAGAATAGGTTCTAAGCAGCAAAATAATTTTAGACAATAACACTGATTTTTAAAGGCAAAATGGCTGAATTAAGAACCAAGGAACTGGAATGTATGTACTTTTGATTGTTTACATGCTTGAACCTTTTTCTGTTAGAATAAGGAAGTAAGCCTTATATCCAGGTAAGAAGTGAGAAATCTAAACAGTGAGAGTCTCATGAGAATTTGTCGAATAAGCATTGCCTGATTTTTTGATTAACAGTTTATAAGAAATTAAGCAGGGAAATGACAAAGGGAATTTTGAAAATAAAAATAAGCTCAGAGCCAAAAAGATACCCTTTAAAAATTTTCTAATTTTTGTATCCATTTTGAGCCAAACATTTTATTCAAACACCCTAAACCAAGCATGAGAAAATCTTACCTTATCAGCATGCTTCAAAATTTTGTGAAAAGAGCATAAAACAATTTTTTTTCAAAAGGTGATAAAAGAAACTGAGGCTGAAAAAGAAATAAAAGTTCTCCAAAACAAAAATAGAGAACTAGAAAAAGAAAGAAGAATTCAGTTGCATAAAAGAAGAAGCCTCATAAAAGTCTGAAAAAAACTAAGAACATATGCTCTTCTTCTTCTTCATGGATGCATTTTGAACTCAAGAAAAACCAAGAATTCTTTATAGCCCAGCCTCATTACAACCATGAAAAGACCTTTTTGATCCTTACTTATCTTATGAATTGATTTTGATTAGAAATGACTGGCAATGTTAATTAGGCAGTTCTCATGATGAATGTGCAACACACCTACCTGGTGAGAAATAATGAGAGTTCTTTATTCTTACAGCAATTGGTTACCTGCTTTATGAACAAATTAATGGTGCATTACATTTTAAAGAATTGGTATTAAGGAGATCATTTGCCTAAACATAAACTCAGATTATTGTCTTTTAAAATTTTGTCTGCAACAGAATCTTATTGAATGCTTGATTCCCTTTCCAAACTTCTTTTTACTTGAGGACAAGCAAAAATCTAGGTTGGGGAGAGTTTGATAAATGCTTATATTATGATTAAATTCATGACTCAATTGGACTCATTTTCTGAATAACTTAACTAAATTGATAAATAATTGAGCATGATTTTGATTATAAATAATGTATTGTGTAAAGAAGCTTGAATTGTCAAAATCAGTGAAAAAGTTGTCAAAAGCCTTGAAGAAACCAAGAAGCACCAGAGCATCAAGCAAGGACGCTTGAGCGTGGCACACTGCACACTTGAGCGTGGAAGAAACAGAAGGCAGCTTGAGCGAAGAAGAATAAGAAGAACCTCACGCTTGAGTGCAAGCCCAAGCTCGCTCAAGCGTGACCCTGAACATAGCTGTGCGCTTAAGCGAAGGACTTACGAAACTTAAGCGTGATATAATTCAGCATCAGGTCCAAGCGCGCTTGAGCGTGAGATAAGCGTGGAAGCGCGCCTGAGCGTGAGATAAGCATGGATTGAGAAGAAGAGTGCCTGAGCGTAAAGACTCCACGCCTGAGCGTGACTGATAGATAACAGAGCATAAATTCGAGCTCGCCCAAGCGTGAATCAAGCGTGGAAACTAGCATACTGAACAAGAAGGCCACGCTTAAGCGTGGTTAAGACAGCTTGAGCGTGAGACAACCTAGTGGACATCAGAACCCTCCACGCATGAGCGTGACCACCAAGCTCAAGCGTGACTGATGCAGTATGGGATTTTTAATTTAATATTCACCAATGGTGCAATGCCAACTCAACCATTTTCTTGTGTTTTTGCATGTCTCCAAATATTCCTTCATGGGGTCTATGCAAGTGGCAAGGGAAGCTGAACCATAACCCCTATAAATCTAGCAGAAAACAAGACATTAGGCATCAGATTCATCCCCTGTATTTCCTTCATAATCCAACCTTCTCCATTATTTTCTGTATTTATATTTTGAAGGTGAAAATGCAAAGCATGAGTAACTAAACTCTCTTATGGGATTGGTTGTAATCCATTCAATCCTGAAGTAATTCTGCTGTAAGTTTTTATGTTGTAATGAGATTTGATAAGTTTCTGTATTTCCTTCTGCGTTTAATGCCTGAAAGTACTTGATCACTATTTTCTTGTTTTATGTTTTCTCAAGTATGTTGGGAAGTGACTTTTGAAAGCAGATCTGAATGAAATACTTGTTGTGAGTAGGTAGTCAGGGATGGCATCTAACGCAATAAACGTCAAAACAATCGATCGATAATGCTGGGATAATTTCAAAGTGACTGAGGGATCAGCGGTTTGAAATCATTCTTATGAATTTTGTAGTCGAGGGATCGATGCAAATGACTTTGATTGTGACGTAGAAACTATCTTTTCAAGTTACTTACGTAAAAACTTATACAGCTTACAGAAGGTGAGATGTGATGAAACCAATCCCTGTTTTACAAAACTGATTTTTTTTTTCAAAATTATTCACTGTTATCTTTTGCAAAAATTTCACTCTCTGTTATTTATTACTTTTTCAATCAGCAACATTTATACCAATCCAGAACAAAACTTTCTGTCAACTCACTTCAAAGCTAAGATTTTCATGCTAACACCTCCTCAGTGGAACGACAACTATACTATATGACAGGGCCCGCAAGCGCACGGGTTATGTCGCGTGATATAAAAGATTATCGTTCTCCACAGGGACTGTGTTCAAAGTACCAGCATATTGAAATTTAATTATCCACACAATTGATTTTTTTATAAAATAAAGAACAAATTAAAGTTGCATAGAATATGAATTAATATAAAAATAAAATTTACTTAACACTTAAAAATCAGAGTTAAGAATATCTTGGGATTTCGGGGGATTAAGACTCTATTTTATGTTAATGAATTTTAACTTTTCATAAATAAGAATCGAATTAAATTTTCCAAGGCGAATTTTCCAAAAGCTAATTAATATGTTCCTCTCGGAATCCTATTAATGTACCTAACCTATGGAAAGCGCTGCTTAATCCTCAGAAAGGCCCATTATCGTTTTATGAAAACCCCTTTTATTTCTTCAAAAGAATTTTGATTACTTTCACGGTTTTACCGAGGTCACAAAAAGCATTTCAAAAATCTTAGGTTTAGTTCAAAGCTTTCTGGTAAAAATAAATCTCTCGATTCTATTTATTACCTAAACTTACTAATATACCCGCAAGTATACAGTTTTATCATTTAGGTTCTTGTTAGGAATTACTAAAAGCATTAAGCATAATTGAACTAAATGGAAAACAGAAATTTATTTAATTCCAAGTCAAAATAATATTAACAATAAAATATTATCATACCCCCTTTTATCCCAAGATAATTAATTTAGCTACTCATGAAATAATTCAAATTCATATAAATAATGGAAAAATAAAGCATACAAGACATGGTAAAAATAAAAACTTATGGGTTTCTCCAAAAGCTCAGAATAATTTACCACTGTAATTCCTTGTTGCAATATTCTCCATCAATTACAAATTTAAATTCTCACTTTTACAGCCCTCACACTCTTACAAAATAAAAGAAAGAAAAGAAAATAAAAAGAAAGAGAAGAAAAATGAATAGAGAAAGAAAAATGGAAAAGAAGAAAACTAAAGAGAAAAAGAAAGAAAGTAACGAACAAAAGAAAATAGAATGAAGCTGATGGAATTCGATGGGAAGAAGTTGTGTTTTTGCTGATGGGTTGCTGCTGCTTTTATAGGCAAATGGATGGAGGATTCCAGCTATGAAAACACGTTCAATTTGCAAGTGGAAGAAACTTTCGGTGCATGTGAGTTCCAGTTGTGCCAATTTGTTTCCAATTTGCATATTTTAATATTTCCAATAATTCGGTGCTTGGATTTTAGTGAAGATTGGTGCAGAATGATGAAATTCAGAGTGGAAAAATGTCATTTTCCCACAAATCCGAGTGAAAGCTTGCTGGAGGGTGTAGGTGCAAACTGGACAGCGCGGAGAGGAGTTACTGTTGGATGGAGATCTGTACGGTGTGGAGAGTATTGCTGGACGGTGTTGGTTGGAGAGGAGTCTGGGCGGTGTTGTGTTGAGTGGGTTGCTGGGCGGTGTTGGTTGGAAAGGAGTCTGGGTGGTGTTGTGGATGGAAAGGAGAGGACGGTGTGTGTTATGGATTAGAAGAAGAAAGGGACAGCGGATAGGGAATGGGACGGTGTTGTGGCTTGAGGATGGTGTAGAGTGATCCATTGTTTGGAGTTATGGAGTGTAGGTCGATTTTGAAAGGAGAGGGGACGGTGTGGAGAGGAGTGTTGTTGATTGTGGCCGGTGTTGGGCCTGTGAAGAGATGGAAGGAGTCGGTGTTGATGGAGGTAGTGATCCAGGGTTGCATTATGGAGAATTAGGTCGGTTTTCTCTCTAGAATCCGAGTGGAAAAGAGGCCTTTTAAGCAAAAGACCGAGTCAAAGGTGACTTTGGACACAGATCCGAGTGACAGCCAGTCAGTGTTGTTGGGGGTCGGTGTTTGCTGGATGAAAGGACAAGTGAAGATTGACTGAAGAGCAACTTCCATTCAGTCAGAATTGACTGTAGAAGGACTCGAAACTGACTGAAACCATTCACTCGGCTCAGGTTCATGGAGTTCATTTGGAACAGATTGAAGACTCACTCGGCTCAGATTCAATCGGTTCCTAATCATTTTCACTCGGCTGTCTCTGAATTTGAACCACTCGGTTAAAGCTTTGCTTTGGAATTCACTCGGAAGTGCCTTCTTATTTTTCACTCAGAACTTGCACTTGAAGGACTCTGGAAGCTGGCTGGTAGAAGTTTATGTCCGAGCCTTGTTTTACTCGGAAGTGCAGCTTTCTGCCTTAGCTCACTCGGATGTCTTCCTTGGAGACTTTTCACTCGGATTTAATGCGAAACTTAAAAGTCAGTCCGAGTGTGATTCACTCCTGGTCGGATTTCACCTTGTCCGATTAAGACATCACTCGGAAATGCCTTGTTCTCCGAATGAAATCACTCGGATTCTCCTTAGTCAGCATTTATTCATTCAATGGCATTCCTTCTACTCGGAATCAATTCACTCGGAATCAGCTTTTTGCCTAGAAAAGCATTTGTTCTTTGGTCAGACCTGCTTCAGTCAGTATTCTTCACTCGGATTTACTTCAATCAGCAAATTCCCACTCGGATTCACTTGAATCAGCAATCCTTTCACTCAGAAAATACCTTTGGGTAGCATTTATTAAAGCTCGGTTCCTTTTTTCACTCGGAATTGTTGCATTCGGACAGCTTCCAATCGGATTTTCCTAAAATCGAGACTTATTCCTTTTTAGCATTGATCCTTCACTCGAGTCAGCCATTTATCACTCGGAATGGCTTTGACAGGGAACATTTCACTTGGATTTTCCTCCAGCAGTGCAGTATTCCACTCGGATTTGGTCATTTTTGAGCTATCCCACTCGGATTTGGCCTATTTTGAGTCGGATTTCATTGCTCTGAGTCAGATTTATGCTTTCTGAGTCGGAATTCAGCATAAAAAGAGAGTTCTTTCTACTTTGGGCTTCTTCTTCTTGTTTCATTATCATTTTATGGTCATTTTTCTCTTGTTTTTGACCCTTTATTACCTTAATTTCTGCAAAATAACATACCCAAGTAGACTAGAGTGGAAAGAAAGCAAAAATCTCAATAAATAAAGGAAATACAGTGCATAATGATTAAAATCCTAAGCAAACTAGATCTATTTTATTGTGTTATAAAGCACTTATCACTATATTACAACCTCTGTGTTTAAACTTGGCACATCCATTCCCTTGAGTTCATATTATACAAGCTTGATTCTCTTTCATTGAACTCTTCATTTTAATATATGAAAATAATTGTATCAAGCTTTGGCTAAACAAGTTCTGTATACACCCACAAAAATATCGTATCACCTATTACCCTTTATGGATCAAATGTTAGAGAGGTTATCCGACATGCTTAATATTGTTTCATGGATAGTTATTCCAGATTCAATCAAATTATGGTGGATCTAAAAGATTAAGAGAAGACTGCTTTCACAAGTCCCTATGGAGTATTTGCTAATATGCGTGTACCTTTTAGGCTATGCAACACTCCTATTACTTTCCAGTAGTGTATACTAGCCATACTTTTAAACATGGTTAAGAAATTCATTGAAGTATTCATGGATGATTTCTTAGTTTTTGGTACAACATATGAGAAGTATTTATCCAATATTGCTCCTGTACTAAAGAGATGTTAACAAATAAGTTTAGTGCTTAATTAGGAGAAATGTTATTTTATGGTACAAGAAGGAATTGTCTCAGGACACAAGATTTCAACGAGAAAGATAGAAGTTGACAAAACCAAGGTAGAAGTGATCAAAAAATTACTGCCACTAATCAATGTTAAAGAAGTAAAGAGCTTTTTGGGATATACCAAATTTTATAGAAGATCTATAAAAGATTTCTTAAAAATCTCTAAACTTCTCATGGATTTTCTAGTCAAGGATGTGGCTTTTGAATTTATTGATTCTTGTCACCAATCTCTCAACATCTTTGAAGAAAAGTAGATTTTATCACCTATCTTCACTGTACCTAATTGGAGTATGCCATTTGAACTAATGTGTGAATCTAGTGACTTTACCATTGATGTTGTTTTGGGCAAAGGTAAGATAGAGTGCTGCATGTGATTTACTATGCCAACAAGGTTCTCAATGAAGTTTAAGTGAACTATACCACTATTGAGAAGGAATTGCTAGCTATAGTATTTGCATTTGACAAGTTTTAGACATATCTGATTGGATCTAAGGTTATTGTATATCTAAGTCATTCAACTTAGAAATATATGTTATCTAAGCCAGAATCCAAACCTACATTAATCAAATAGATTTTAATCTTACAAGAATTTGATCTTAAAATTAAAGACAAGAAGGGTAAGGAGAATTTTGTTATAGATTACCTGTCTAGATTATAAGTGGAGGACTATGCATTTTTATCATAGAAGAAGAATTTCTTGATAAAGAGCTTATGGCCATCTCAACCTCACCATGGTTTGATATGGCAACTTCAAAGCAACAAAGATTTTCCCAAGGATTGGACCTTCCAGTAAAGAAAGAAGTTATTTCATGGCAACAAATTTTACTTATGGGATGAACCATTTTTTGTTCAAGATTGGAGTGTATAGTGTTATACTAAAGTGTATTCCTCAAGAGAAATAAGAGAGCATTCTTTGGCATTATCAGGATTCACAGTATGCAATTTATTTTAGGCCTAAAAGAATAATTGCCAAGGTGTTAAAATCAGGCTTCTTAGGCCAATAATCTTCAAGAATGTAAGAAAATGTATGGAAAGATATGATGCTTGCTAAAGGAGTGGGAGTATTTCAAAGAGAGGTAGCATACCCCTGAATAACATTCTAGTTGTTAAGCTATTTGATGTGTGGGGAATTGATTTCATAAGGCTATTTCCAATGTCATATTCCTACTTATACATTTTGGTTGATGTGGACTACGTGTCTAAATGGGTGGAAGTTATTCCCACCAAGACTAATGATGCCAAGGTATTTATGAACTTCATCAAGAAGAATATTTTCTTAATATTTAGAGTATAAAGGCACTCACTTTTGTAACAAATAACTAGAGAAGGCCTTGCACGAGTATGAAGTGTTACACAAAGTAGCTACTCCTTATCATTCATAAAATAGTGGTCAAGTTATGTAACACCCTAATTTAATAAATAGATAAGACCCAAACAGGGAAAATTTTCCAAAAATAAACTAATGGTACCGGGTCCAAGAAGAGAAGGAAAAGAAGGCAAGGAAGTAAAATAAAAGCCGACCAAACATTCATAATCTGACCCAAGGTATTGGTTGGAGTAATTAGCAAACAGCGTAAGGGCAGAGAGGCAAAAGCCGACCAAAGAAGGGAAAAACTAAACCGAGAGACTAGGAGAAGGGAAGGGAAGCAATGGAAGAAAATCGATTAGAAACACCCAAACGGAAGAGCAACAGCGCTCAAGCGAAATCAAAACGAAAGTCTGCCAGCAACACATTTGCTGAGGCGAACACCTTAGTCGCTGAGGCGGGTAACACACTCGGTAATTCCCATCGCTCGGTATCAAAGCATCCATTCACTCGGAGTCAGGGGGTCTCAATCGCTCAGAGATAACCATAGTACACTTACGTCCCATAACTTAGCCCCTTACGTTTTTATACACAAGGCCACGCAATAATCTACTCGGGAAACGTGGGTTATCCCACTCGGTATACATCAACCTTAGGTACAGTCAGAATTCCCTTACACACTCATCACTCGGCATATTTACACTTCTCACTCGGAGAACACGTATTCTCAGAACTCAATATATTGATTTAACACACATACTTCCATGCAATCAGTATCATTGCTCAAGTAGATGAATACAGCAACACGAGCTTCCCATGCAATTGATATCAACCCATATCAGGATTCAATAAAGTATTCCACTCAACACAAGCATAACATGCAATCGGTATTCAGCAAAATTAGGATTCAATAAAGTATTCCACTCAACACAAGCATAACATACAATCGGTATTCAGCAAAATCAGGATTCAATAAAGTATTCCACTCAACACAAGCATAACATACAATCGGTATTCAGCAATATCAGGATTCAATAAAGTATTCCACTCAACACTCGATCACATACAGTCATCATTTTATATTTATAATGACTCACAAGTCACATAAACCACACAGTTATCGTCATCAACAATACAGCACACCCTTGCCATGCAATCATTCAACATTCTCTAAGCTATCGGCGTGCATCTTAGGGATAATACTAAACATGCAACACTCAACTCCTACTTATCATGCACCCGGGTATTGCGCACTCTACATGCAAGTATAACACACAAATAGAATACAGAACAACAATCATCAACACCCGGAACCCGTCCATAATCCATACGTTTAACATATAAGGTACTCCCCCTACCAACTACGAGACTCTGAGAGACACTTCTGCTTGGGTGTTGGCCCTCTTCCTTGCTGCTTCGCTCGACACCTTCGCTCGTTCAGCCTCCACTAGAACACTGTTGTCTTCCGCGCTTGGCTCAGGTATAAGGGCTGTTTCTTCTCCCGTTCCGAGGATCGTCTTTCACTCATATAAGGGGGCTCCGACTCCTCTACAACACCATCGACATGGCCTCCGTAAGCAGAAATAGGGACAGAGAGCAGAGAAGGAGAAGAAGAAGAAGAATAACGAGGGAGAAAGAGAAGAAGGAAGAAGAAGGGAAATCACAGAGGGAATTCTGAAGAATGAAAGGCAAGAGACCATCGACCAACTACATATATGCATGCACAAAGAATGGAAAGGTGGGGTGGGGAATGTAACATCCCTGTTTTTAGTAGCAGTCTTATTTGGTAAAAATTGAAGTTTAGAAGGTCTGTAAGTGGTAATAAGTGAATAAATGCCCTGTAGATGGTCTGTAATATCACAAGAATTTCATTTTTGTGTGTAATTATGGAATTTATGTAGACCATTAAAGAAATTTATCAAATTCCGAGTGAAAAGGGCTCTGTTCCGAGTGACAGAGAAATTCTGAGTGAAAAGGGCTCTGTTCCGAGTGACAGAATGAAATTTCGAGTGAAGGATTAGAGATTCCGAGTAAAGGATGAAATTCCGAGTGTAAAGTTATGTTGACCGAGTAAAACATGACTGAGAGGGATACTACCGAGTGGAATTTTGGCCTCGGAGACATTTAGAGTGAAGCGTGTTCAAGAAAACCACTTCTAGGTGAAAATTCCGAGTCAAAACACCCTTGATTCTTTGTTTCTGAGTCAAACCTTGCCAAGTACTTCCATTTCCGAGCAAAACCTCCCTGAAAATATGGAATTCTGAGTGGAATATAGAAATGGGAGCCCAATCTGAGTAGAATATATAAGGTTTAGAGCCATTATTGGGTGAGGCTATGTTTATGACTCTTTTTCCGAGTGATAAAGACCTTAAAGGATTCCGATTGAAACACATTTTGAGGAAGGATAGTGTATTTGTACCTAAGAGATGAGTATCCGAGTGAAAATTGAGTGTGGAAGAATTTAAATACTCCTGAGTGGTAAAATCTGAGTGAAAATCTTCTGAAGGAAGGGTTGTAATAATGGTTTTTGATTGGGAATATATTCTAAGTGAATGATGTACCTAAACCGAGTGAATGAGATTCTAAATCATGAGTGGATGAGACTCAGAACAAGTCCGAGTGGGAATTAACTCACCCGAGTGAATAAATGCATATCGAGTGGTATTTGATTGAGTGATAACCCGAGTGAAGGTTTATGAATTCCGAGTGAGAAAACCCTTATTTCCGAGTGGATCTTACGTGTGACTTTTCTGAGTGGAAGTATGGAACTGAATAAACTTCCAAGGGAAGGAAAGTGTATTCTCCGAGTGAGAAATGTAAGTCTATGCCGAGTGATGAATGTGAAGTACATTCCCGATTGTGTTGAAGTTAAATACACCGAGTGGTATAGGAAGTAGTATTCCGAGTAAGTGGATGAGTTTTACCGAGTGGAACAGTGTGTGTAGAGATTCGGATTTAGAATGAAAATTTCGAGTAGAAGAATGATAGGAAAGAAATGTAAGGGAGTCAGTTTTTGAAGTACATTACCGAGTGAGAAAGGACTAGGCTTGGAATGATTTAATCGAGTAAGAACCATCAGAAATGACTCGGATTTGGGATATAATACCGAGTGAAAGGCCAAGCAAATTAGGAGTCGGTGTGGGGGTGAATTACCAAGTGAATGATGGGAAAAATTAGTCGGTTTCATGGGAATGCCGAGTGAGGATTGGCTGACTCGCTCAAGCGAGTCGGATTTCGCTTGAGCAAGAAGGGCCCCTGATGCAAAATCACTCCTTTCGTTCAGTATCTTCACTTCGCCCAAGTGAAGACTGGATGACTCGCTCAAGCGAGTCGGATTTCGCTTGAGCGAGGTGGAATTTTGCCTTGCTAACACAGCATGAAGGAACCACGCTCAAGCGAGCATACTGCGCTCAAGCGCAGTCGGTTCTGTCTCTTTCTCTTCACGTGCAGGCACTTTTCACTCCAGACAAAATACCTTTATATATTTTATTATATATCCTCTCAATCAATGCATAGCTGACAGGGAAATGAGTCAAAAGTTACACCACTTCACTCACCTTTATATATCTTAATATATATTCCTTTTCTCTCATGCAAAGCTGACTGGGAAATACAGAAAGTCTCCATTAACTTCCACTCACGAGAAAGTGATGTCTCCACTTGTCTCCTCTTTATTAATCAATGCTACTCTAATTCCAAGTTCAGAAAACTTAGAATTTACTAGAAACTCTCTTCCTTCTTTTCTCTTTCTCTTACGTACCAGCACCAACTTCTTTCTCTCTCTCAAGTTCCTCTTCTGTTTCACTCGGAATTGGTGCAGGACAGTGAAAGGGAACCTGTTCTTCTCCTCCAAGAACTCCATTAAGGTAAGGGGTATATTCTTGGGTGCTCTATGGGAAAACCGTGTGAAGGAAAGGGTTAAGGAATCTTATTCCTCACTTTTCCAGGACAGGTTCAGGAATTTTTGATTAACATGTTTTAATTTCTATATGTTGCTTTTATGTATCTTTATTACTATGAATATGTTCAATTGGCTGTGTTTCATTATTAATCATGATTCAGTGAATATGTTCGATTAATTGCATTGTTTATCAGTAACTTCGATGATTAATTGGATATGATTAGTGTTGAACTGTGAAAAGATATGAACTGTATTGAACTATGAAAATACTAAGTACCATGGGTATCTATGAGAATTCCAGCAAGAAATTATGAAAGAGAAGTCAAATTCATGAATTAGAGGCTCAAACCGACCGGATCATCTATAATACTCCAAACAGATTTTGAAGTAAATAACTGTTTTACAATAAACCAACCGGATCATTCAGGCAGAACATTTTTCACTCGGAAACGTAGCTATTTAATTCGGAAAACCCTCTACCATGATATATTTCACTCAGAAAACATCTCAGTTTGAATTTCACTCAGGACACGTCTTATTTCACTCAGAAATCATTTTATTTTCACTCAGAAAACTCATTCAGTGATTTTACTCGGAAATTAATTTATTTTACTCAGCAAACAGTTATTTTCACTCAGAGAACTCCTTTCAGTTTAATTTCACTCAGAATATATAGTTGATTTCACTCAGAAAAACTCTTATCAACCTGATTCCACTCGGAATCAGGATTATTTCACTCGGATTTACTTTACTTGAAGCTATTCTATTCAGCAGAATGATTTTTCACTCGGAAATCATATGTATTTTACTCAGAAACCTTTTGTTCAAACACTTTGAACTAGGGAAACATTTTTAACTTCACTGAGAGAACTTTTAGTCTGATTTCACTCGGGTTTATGTTTACTTTATTCAGAAACTCACTTCAGCCTGATTTTACTTGGAATCCTACTTATTTCACTCGGAATCCTATTGATTGCACTCGGTATTAAACTTATTTTATTCAGAAAGCTTAGTTATCAACATTTTCACTCGGATATAACTTGTTTTAATCGGAAAAATCATTTCCACTCGGAATCAGACCTGTTTTAGTCAGAAAACAGCTTTCCAGTACAATTTCACTCGGATTTTTAGCCAGATCGTTTAGAAAGCTCTTCTCAGTATGATTCCACTCGAAATCATACTTATTTCACTCGGAATTAACCTTGTTTCACTTGAAAAACTCTGTTTTTAATGTTTTTCGCTTGGATTTTTATTTAGAAACTATTCTTTAATCCTTTTTAAATTATTGGAAAGTCTAGCTTTATTGTTATTGACATTATTAATGTTTTAATTATGAGTAATTACATAAAGAATGTATTATTTTACTCTTATAAAAAAATATAATTTTTAACCAAGATATATCTGATATATTTTCTGGAATAAGAACAAATATCTTACAACGTTTTAATAATTGATGAGATTCAAGAACTTATGAGGATGTATGATAAGACTGGAAACACATAGATACCCAAGAAATCAAAAGATGAAAAGAATGCATTTCGCATCATGAAAATATTTTGAAGAAGAAAATTTCTAGAGCATACACCTGGTACGCTGGAGGACATTCACGTTCGATCCCCATGAGGATCTTGGGAGTACAACTAGAACGGCAACCCAATGGCATCAGAGTCGCGCCTGATAGCCAGGTGAGACGATGCAATTCTAGTGTACTTTGACTAAATGACGGAGTGTAACTATGATCGTAGGGATCCAAGTTCCAAGAATATATAAATCAATGATGAGAACCAATGAGTTCATTTGTACCATATGGAACTTGGGCGGACCCTGATCGCTCTAGAAAAATTGGAATGGAAATATTCCAAAAAAAATGAGATGAAGAAATGATTTATTGGGCCCACATGCATCATGAGACTTAACCAAAGATAAATCATAATAAATTCAAGTCATGCATTACATGACAACATGTTTGATTGTTATAATTGTGAATATGCTAATTGTATGATGTATATGATATTGTATGATAACTGGATTATGTCCGCACCGGATTAACCAATCAGGGTCTTGGGTTATACTCACCCTTACTGTTGATAATTTTCAGAGGAATTAGAAAATCAAGAACCCGAGTGTGAAGAACAGCACTATGCTGAACCCACTGAGAACGATCATTAAAGATAGAGTTTATATAGTTTGAATATTTATTAACGACAAAGACACCAGATGACTGTATAATGTTTAAGGGTGCCTGCGTGCCCCATTCTGTTATGAGTACAATTATTTGTGAGTTTGTGAATGACTATGTGATCTATATAATATTGCTTCCACTGGTATGCCATCATTTTATTTTTAAAAAAAAAATATTCACTTTTTATGAAAACTTGTGACCTCTCAGTTAAATGGGATGATCCTATAGAAGGGTTTGTCTTATCTAACCGAGGGTGTTACAGGGAAAACGTGAAGCAGCAGTCTGCTCACGTCACCCAGTCCCATCAGCAACCATCAATAGCTAATCCCACTTAATCAGCACCCATTTGATTAATTAAATTAATGGTAATTAATAAACAATTCCCACTTCTGAAATTATTATTTTAATGGCTTTATTTCACCCGGTACTTTGTTTAAAATCAGGATGTTACAAGTTATAGTTTCAAATAGAGAAATTGAGAGGATCTTAAAGAAAGTTATGGGAAAAACAAGGAAGAATTAATCCTTAAAATTAGATGATGCTTTAGGAGCTTATAGGACTTCCTTTAAAACAACAATTGGTATGTCTCTTTATCAGTTGGTATATGGAAAAGCTACTCATTTACTTATGGAATTACAACACCAAGATTTTTAGGAAACCAAGTTCCTTAACATAGATAATTTAACAGCTCTTGATGAAAAAGTAACTTAGTTACATTAATTAGAGGAATTTCACCTTCATGCTTATCAAAGTGCTTCATTGTACATGGAAAAAGTAAAAAAGATAGCATGATAAAAGTATTCTCAGGAAGGAATTTTAAATAGGATATATGTTTTTGTTATTCAATTCAAGGTTGAAACTCTTTCCTTGAAAGTTGAAGTCAAAATGGTTTAAATGTTTTTTTATTCAAGAAGTTTCACCTTTTTTAGCAGTACTGCTCAAGGAAATAACCTTAGAAAAAGACCTTTAAATTTAATGGACAAACACTTAAAATTTATCATGGAAAGGAGGTGGATAAGACAACGACCTCAATTAACCTTCATTCACCTAACTAGGTGAGTTCCATCAAGCTAGTGACATTAAAGAAATGCTTAAGGGAGGCATAATTATTTTGTTGATATGTTAAATACGAACAAAAAAGAAGGATTAAGAGTCAAAATAGCATAAGTAAATGTTTTAGTGTTGGACATTAGCCCGCTAGCTTGGAGCGTCATTACGCCAAAGGCTTCATATTAAGAAGTGGTTTGCATGTTACCATGCTCAAATTCAGCGTTGGTACGCTAATCTAGAAACTAGAAATCCCACACTCTGGAAACTAGCATTACCATGCCCATTCCTGGTGTTGGTACGCTGGTTAGATCACCTTGTAGGAGTTATTTACGTGTTACCACACCAATTCTAGCGTTGGTATGCTAGTTTAAAGTTATTCAGTCCTATATTTTATGAACCAGTGTAGGCACTCACATTCCCAGTGTAGGCATGCCTTATATTAGAAGTGACAACATTCTAAATGCTACACTAGGCATTACCACACCTATTCTAAGTGTTGGTACACCCATAACAATTGTATATAAGTGTTATTTAGGGGTCCTAAACCTTAAACATCCCTCTTTTACACCACCCAAACATCTTCTCACCTTTAATCTCTCAATTTCCAAAACTTTCAACTTTCAAAAACCTTTTCACCATTTTAAATTCATTCATAACCCTTATATTTTCCTCTACTTCTATTCTTTAACCTTCAACCTTCCCATCTTAACCCATGAAAACCTAAGACCAACAAAGAAAAATCACAAGAATAGAGAAGGTGAGAGCTATGAATAAAGCTACTATGCTTGCTAAGGAAAAAAGGAAAGAAAAGGGTAAGGGCATTGCCAATTCTAGTACTCCATAATCACCTCCGTAAAATAAGACTAAGCAAGCAGGGTAAGAGAAATGTTCTAACCATAAGGAAGATTATAATGCTTAAATGGGATTTACGAGCCTTAATTAATGCAAAAAAATTAGAACTAGAGGTGTTGCGAGAGACAAAGTTGTGGAGTTAACTAAAGAATGATGCACTCACCTTGAAATTAGGGAGAAAATCCTATAAAAGGGGTTAAATTTTCTAAATCGAATAGTTGGGTAAGGTTACCTTAAGCTAACTAGAGAGTTTTATGTAGAAGAAATAAAGATGAATAAAGAAAAGATGAAGTTCCTTACACTTTGTATCTGAAGGGGTCAGTCATTAACTATTTAAATTGCATTTTTAGGAGGCTATTGCAACTTCCTACCTTGCCTGGTGAGGAATGTGCCTATAATGAGATGATGTTTGTAACACCCTAAATTTTAAAAATAAAGGATTAATTAAGGAAATAAATATTAGATAGTTGTATGTGGGTTATTTAAAGTCCCAAAATATTGGAAATAATTAAATTAAGATTCTTAGGGACTATTCATGATTTATTGGAGCTCAATAAGCTGAAATTAAACCCAATTAATATGTAGGTGTCAGGCCAAGAATCTTCGACTGGGATGATCTTGGTCAGGGATATTGAGAATATTATTGGGAGCCCGAATGTATATTCAGAATAATTTTTAGATAAAGTATTGAACCCAAACAAAGATCCTGTTTGTGGAAAAATGATAAAATATTAATGAGAAGAATAAAAATTAAAAGCAAAAGCCAATATTTCTCCTCCTTCATTTCCTCTCTACTTTTCTCCTCTAAAACCTAAGCTTAGTGGTGACCCATTTCCTCATTCCATTTTCGTTTTGATTGAAAGCTTGAAGGAAGCCATTGGAGCTTGGAGCTTTCTTCTACCCCTCCATTTTCTTTTGCTCTCTCTCTCCCTTTTTGATACCCATTTTTATTTTTGGGGTGAGGTAAGCTTTCTCACCATTTTGTTTTGGTTTAATGCTATGTTTATGAGTTTTATGGCTTGGGAGAGCAATGTATGTGAGTAGGGTATTTAATGGAAGCTTTAAATGTGAGAAACCTAAGGTGGGTTATCATAAATGTAAGCTTTGGTGGTAATCAATGAGGTATATGAATTTATGGTTGGAAAGAGATAAGGAGTTATGATACATTCATGAATATTGTTGGGTTTTAGGTGAAACCCTAACTTGGAAATTTTGAGAAAATGATAAATATGAGATGAATGTGTTTGAGAGCAAATACATGATATTGAGGATATGTGTATTGATTGATGGGGTATTCTTATGAATGTTAGGCTATGGTTGTTTGTAGCCTTTAAACATAATGCGTATGGTTTGATGGGAAGGAATTCCCGAAACCTAACAAATTGAGGAAATGGTGTCTATGGCATGGTTTATTCATGTCATGAAATTAGTATATGTAATGAGTAGTAATAAGAGTCCTCAATCATGTTTTGAATGAATGATTGATTGGGATTTTACATGTACGTTAATGTAGGATCCATTCCGAACGACAAGGTGTTGGCCTAGTAATAATGTTTTAATTGTTTGTGTTTACTACCGGGTTATTAATTAGCAAGCGCACCAATCATTTGTAGTTTTCAAAATTTAGATATCGTTCCACTGGGATTGAAAGTCCAATAACAACAGTAATTTCCTGGTCACTATGGTAAATGAAAATAAACTTATAGACAAAAGAATGATTTATATACAATTTATACAATATTCACAGGATAGCATGGTTGAATTGTTCATGAGATAAAAAGAAAATAAAAATCTATCTAAAAAGTTGAGTTTAAATCTAGAATAGGTAAGATACTTGAGAATTAAACACAGATACACAAATTATGTTAGAAATTGGATCCCTAATCTAGAATAACAATGAGGACTCAAGACATGCATATTTAATCATCAAGTTTCATATCATTGCAGCTTAAAATCATTATAACCGATCCCTCATGATATAAATTCTAAGAATTCACCGTAAAGTCCAATCCCTCGTGAGCTTTCTCAGTAAAAACTTGCATTATGTCCGGGCCTTATAGCAACAATGGTTAACAACCCCTATAGAATTAAGATATCAAGGGTATTCTAACTTTTACTTTCGTCAAAACAAGTTTCAATACGGCATGAATAATCATTCTCCCGTTTGACAATCACACTAATAAAACAAGTTTCAATACACATGAAAATCATTCTCCCGTTTGATGTTCATATTAATAAAAGATTGAAATACTAACATGGACTTGAATCATAAACATGTAGAGGTCAAATTCACAACATTATACTCAATAGATTAGTTCACTAATTCCAACATAAACAGATTAGCTACATATGGTAAAAGTAAAGACAACACTTACAGAGGTTGACATTACGAAGGTGATGGAGAACTTCACGATACAACGATCACAATACAACGATCATAATACAACAAAACACTCTTAAGTATCTAGAAAACTATTCTAGAACTAAAAACTCACAAAAGAAGTACTCAAAGTCGAGTACAAAGAGAGAAAAGAATGAGAATGGAATGATTTGGGATGCTTAGAATTGTGTTGGATGGCCCTATTTATAGGGCTGATCAAGGGTGCTGACGCTACGCGTCAGTGTGACGCTACGCGTCAGACCCCTGACTCAGCTTCCATTAAACAGCTGATAATGGCCTCTTCAAATTATTAACTTTGATCATGCTTGGCTACTTGGACATGTCTCCACTGTGTTTTGGCCATTTGTGCTGAGTGAAGTGGCCATTGGTGTTGTGTGGAGTGGCCATTATTGGGTCAAAGTTGAGTGCTTGGCCAAGTTGGCTATGGAGTCCATGCAGCTCTGACGCTACGCGTGGCTATGACGCGTAGCGTCAGCATCAAAAGTAGCCACGCTACGCTCAGCTCCTCTAGTATCTTTAATTTTCTCTTAAATTCTCTACTTTTTCACTGCAAAATTAGAGAAAATTGATCAAGGGCAGATTATTTCCAACAACATCCATTTATTGAATTTAAAACCTAATTTTCTAACAAATTAAATTAATTTTTATGATTTTTATGAAATTTTTATTAAAGCTTTTATTGAAAATTTGAGGAGTAACACAAGGCGGGTACGTCGTATCAATCAGAATTCTTTTCTTGAGGTAGGAGAGGAGTCTTTATGTTCTAAATGCATGAATTAAATAGTATTTGATTGTCATATGTGACAATATGCGTGTTTGCCTTGCTTGTAATGTTATGATGAATTGTAATGTTGTGTATGATGTTTGGCAACTTGCATTTGTGCATTTAGAATATAAGAGGGGTACTATATGGTGGTGTTAAATTGTTTGGCAAGTGTACGCCTTGGATATGATGTTATGTTTACATCCACCATGAATGTAGAATGAATGTTATTGATGATTGAATGAGAGTGGTGTAAACGAATAGCATACCTTAATTGATAATGAAACATTGATGTCATTGTGATTGAGAAAGGAATTAAATTATATTAATGAGAATTATTGAGAATGCCATATGAAAACTTAAAACAATGCCAATAACCATCGATAACAAATCCATTAAAAGCCTTATGGTGATGTTGGTGATGGTGATAATGATGATTGATGAGTGGCATGATTAGGATGCATAGAGTGAGAAATGCATATGATTGGCATTTGCATCCATGGCATACTACATAGCTACCAGTGTTGGAATTTTAGGAAATTCCCATGGTTGGCCCAGTGAGAGGGCGGCTCTATGCATGAGCAATTTGTTATTTCCCCTATGACTCGGTGTGTAAGTCATAAAGCTACCCATGTTGCGCTACGGGGAGCCGCATGTGGTTGACCCTTGTAGGGGGTGGCTCTCGATGAGTAGGTGACCCAGGTGGTCCTTGGGATCACAGCTGCCATGATATGATTCATGGTTGGCCTGCAACACCATATGTTGATTATGTTGTTACCGCGGTCACGGTGAAAATGACCAGGTGTTGTAGATGGGCGATGCGGTTTAGTACCGGTAAAAGATTGGTGAAATGCATGCAATTTGATGATAAGTGTACACATTTTACTACTGCACTAGGGGTATGGTTAGATGATCATACTTGAATCACACAATTGGTGTTTATTTCCCATAGTCAGATCTGTAATTATTGAATTAATCCGTTGTGCATATGCATTAGCTTAAGAGCATTTGCATATATCAAGGAAGTATGCCAAAGGTGATGAGATATGATGATGGTTGTGTTGAGGGTGAGAAAATGTACTATAACAACATAAAAGATGTGAATACTAAACAGTAAATTGAGTAATATGATAAGGTGTGTAATAGTCCAATTTATTGAAGGACTTGATTATGTGTATGCTTATATACTTTGCTTAATCTAAAATGTTGATCGTGATATATGAATGATAGTACTATAATGATGAATGAGATGATGAATGATATGTGTATGCAAAGTATACATGCTTTGATACATATGTACATAATTACATGGTATTCATATTCATTCTTTTGGAATGTACGACTCACTCTCCCATGTTATCTACTTTTTAGAATAATAATGCAGGACATTCATAGGAAATGTGAATCTCTTTTGAAGTATATTTTGGTGATGGAGGTAAATGGATGTATAGGAAGCGCCTTGGCTGGCAAATTTGGGTTTTTGTATAACATATAGTGTACATGTATGCTTATTTTGCCATCTACATTGTATTTTGTTGATTTTGAAGGTCATGTACGAAAATTAGACCTTGAGGTGTGTGGCTGATTTTCCTTAATGACCTAAATGTTGTTTGTGGATGAATTATGATGTTAATTGATATTAAATTCCATGTGTGAATGAAGCATTTTACAATTTATAGTAATTTATGAAGTTTGTGTGAAAATTATTTAAACATTATGCATTGGATGAATGAGAATTGGTTTTGATGAGCATGAATTATTGGATGGACTTTTAAATGCATGGTTGAATGTATCCAACATATTAGTATAGGCTAAAATGTCATAAAATGAGATTTGGTATGTCATGTTGTGTAAAATCCCCATGTTTTCGCTTGTTCTACATAACTCGCTGAACTCGCTTAAGCAAGTATAAATCTCGCTCAAGTGAGATCCTCTTGAATCAGTGGTGTGGTTACTGGTCACATTTCGCTTAGGCGGGCAAGGCCTCGCCCAGGCGAGAGCGAGGTGGGGGCTATTGGACCATTTTCGTTTGAGCGAATGGTCAGTGTCTGGAGGCTCGCTCATGCGAGAGGGAATAGGAATGGATACTGGAGCTATTTTGTTTAGGCGGGGATGCCTTGCCCAAGCTAAGGGTAACCATTTAGCTACTGGAGTGATCTCGCTCAAGTGAGCGGATGGGTACCTGATGCACACTGCTTCCCTCGCTTAAGCATGTCTGCTGGCTCACCCAGGCGTGGCTATTGGAACTCGCTCAAGCGAGTGGGGCATCCGCTCGAGTGAGATGCCCCTGATTCCTCCAAATGCGTTTGTTTCAATTAATTTGGCTTTCTTTGGCATTAAGGTTTCTCCTTGCATCATCTTACTAATATAGTTAACATATTATGAACTAATAAACTCCATGAAATTCACTCTCTTCGAATCCAATCATATAACATCAATTTAAACTATGTTTCCGTTGTTTTTAATTGTAAGATTATACGAAACATTTTGAACTTGCCTTCTCATATCTTCATATATAAGATAGGTTTTTCATAGATCTAGGGTGTTGAATTAAAGCTTCACCATTATATTTCTATGTCAAATAATGATTTATAAAACGTGAAAAATTTACCCCCACCTTCAGGGCGTCACAATGTTTAATTTTTTTAAGAAAGATGAGTAAAGACTTAATGATGCAAGTGTTGAATGTTTGCTACAAGGAAGGGACTAAATTTGAAAAGAAGGTCCACTAATAGCCTAAATCTATAAAGAAATCATCTTTCTTATCTTTGCCAAAAATTTGGATTAACTTTGTGTTATCCACTATGTTGCCTGTGTTTCATTCAAATGAATATTCAAGCTATAGTGATGATCTACTATTTGATGAAAAAGCTACACGTATGGTTGGGTACAGTTATTCTAAATGAAATGATCATGACTAGCTTAAAAAATGTATCTCTACTATATTGCTATTTCATTTCTAGGTTGGCCAAGTCACAAGGTGTGTCATTGCAACAACTGGACTGCCTACCTATGTCTGTCAAGGCATTGATGGATAACATTTAGGCCAAGGACAAGCTATATAAGGATTAACCTTTTCAAAGATGCCAAAAAAAGCTTCTACCAGCAGCAACATTAGCGACTATGTTCCAACCAATCAAGACCTCATGAGGGAGTTCAAGTCATCAAGAGAATGCAGCTGGGCACATTTGATGTAGTGATGAATCATGATGTTCGACTATGTAAATTAATGGAGCCTATAAATATTGATACCAATGACATCATTAGTGATCCTATGGAAAAAACTAATGGTCGATAGAGATTGGTTTCACCATTCCACCTATTGAACCTGAAAATGAAGCTGAAAATGAAGAGCATGATGATGAGGAGGAATAGTAGGTAGGATTAGGAAGTAGCTCTTTTGATCTTCCTGTTGTTATGAAAAAATGTTTGATTTTATTGTAATTTGAATTTTAGATTTTGAATTCTAGTTTTAATTTTATCATTTAAGTTTATCTTACTACATTTTATATACTTTCTATTAACTTTTCATGCCACACACACTATTGCATAACACCCACCATCAAGCATTATCTTCACCAACTAACTCAGGGGGTTTCTTAAACTCACTCTCATTTACATTTTGTATAATAAAATGCCTTACATCTAAATAAATTCCATGAATAAGTGAGTTATAAAATCTGAAAATAATTAAAACTCTACGTGGTCTTAAGTAGGCCTGATAAGATAGGTCATTGATGCCTAGTTTTGATTGATGTCCTCGAGGTGTTGTGCTGCCCATGTTTAGGGATGTGCAAGTAAATGCTTCACCTGAATAAATGTGAGCTTTGGAGCCTAGTATATTGTGTGTGTACGTGCTTGCTAGTTATTGAAGTTACAAAACTTACTTTAATTCTTATAATTGATTTATACGTATGCATGCATGGAATGATGAAGGCACTTTTTGTGAATAAGCCAAGGCCAAATGAGCTTTCTTTGAACATCTTCACTTGACCCCACTTTGAGCCTTGAGCCTCTTCAAGAAATAATCTAACATTACAAGCCAAAAGTCCTAGAAAAACCAAAAAGAAACTTTTTGTACATGAGTATTGATTGTAACATCCTAAATTTGGAAGAAAATAAATTTATTGGATAAGATAATTAGTTAGTTATGGTCCAATAATTATGGGAAAATTAGTTAGACATTAGAGGTGAATTATCGGTAAATTGAGAATTATCAGAACCGGATGATTTAACAGACGGTGTGGGACCTACTTGGTCAAGTTGGATATTTGTTATGTCTAGAATACTTAGAAAATTATTGTGGTTTTGGTGGTATAGTTAAAATAATTTTTAGTGTTTAGGAGATAATTAATTAGACACGGCGTATGATATTAATCGAGGAAAATACAAATCAATTGGAACTAAAAGAAAACCAAAAATCCTTTTTTCTCCTTCAGTCCCTTTACACTCTATTACACAATGGTTAAAGGATTTTATGATTCAATGGACAAAAGGAAAAAGGTGCATGGTTGTATCCAAAGGGCAATGACCAATTTTGGTCATCTTCTCACTCTCTCTTTCTCCCAACCGTCCATTCTTCTTCTTCTTCCCCCAACTTCATTTTTCTTCTTCTTCTCCTCTCTCTCCACCAAACCGTCAACCACCCTTCTCCTTCCATTCATTACCAAAATTAAAATCCAAGCATGGATTCATGGAGCTTGCATGGCACTTTGGGGGAAATATTATATGGGTTCTCCATCTTCCCCATTCATTTTCATTTTTGTGAAAGCTTGGGTTCTTGAGGTAAGATTTTGAACCCACTTTACTCTATTTATGGTTTTAATGATGTTGGGTTTGAGATGGTAGTTGTAGAAATTAATGATGTTGATGGAAATGTGAAACCCTAGGCTTGAATGGCTTAGGAGATGATGTAAATGGTTTTGAGATTATTGTGTTTATTATGAATTATAGAAAATGGTAAATGTTGATATTGTTGGAAAATCTTGATGAAAAACCCTAAGTGTTGAATTTTAGGGGTTTTGGCAAAATTAGTGAATTTGATGATTTTGGTGCTTTAGAATAATTTTATATGAGGAAATGAAATTTTAGAAGTATTGGGATTGATTATTGATGTTGATGAAATTTTGAACTAAGTTCAATGTGTTTAAATGATGATCTATGCATGTGGAACCCAAACCATAGGTTAGAAGACCATTGGGATCATTGTGTGCTATTTACAATTTATTGGCACTTTAATAATGATAATATGCTTGTGATGATAGATGAAAATTATTGGAATTGATGATTGGTGATTTTATGAAACCCTTAAGAAATTGACGATTCATAGGTCATGAGGATGATTTTAGTGTGTGGAAGAGATATTTGGAATGATGTATATAAGAAAAATAGAGGAATTGAGTTGAGAATGGTTAGGTGATATTGTAGTTGGATGTTGTTATTTATAAGGAAAATGATAATGATGATGGTGGATAACCATTGATGATGAATAAATGAGTTAAGATGAGGATTTGATGAGGTTCCAATCTCAAAGTTTGAGAGATATATGTATATGAGGATATATGAGAATTAGAGGAGTTGATATTTGAGGTTGTTGAATTTTGATGAGGATTTGATGAGGACTTAGGCCATGATGTTGCCATGTGAAATTGTTAATTGGCGATGGCCTTGAATGAAGCTAAGAGGGCTTATAATGAATTTGAGTGACAATGATGACAATTGAATGATTTAGATAATGCTTTGGATACCTTATGAATGATGAATATGGTAAGGTTGTTATTGGGTATAGTTGGCCCTTTTATATCTAGAGGATCTTGATTTTGAGTAAGGAATTCCCGAAACCTAACACAAGTATATGAATAGGTGTTTTAGCAAGCCTAAGACTTGTTACAAGCCCTATATGATGTTAACAGTTTATTAGAATTGTGATGATGCCTTATAATGGTTCATTGACTGAATGTATGCATGTGTGTGTAGATTGTATTCTGGGTAATAAGGCAGAACAATCGGAGCATTTGAGTTATGATTCTGCTCTCGTGGTAGGAAAGGAGTTTACATTTCAGTTGCATGAGTTGAATGGTTGATGATGAATGTATATGGTTTATACTCACTACTAAAAAACCCACTAACAGTTACTGTGAATGTATATGTTAGTGACCGTTATATGAAAAGAGACCCAAAAAAAGTAGCTAATGACCACTTTAGTGACCAGCGAAACGCCATCGCTAAAAATGGTACACTGCCGTCACTAAATCCGTTGCTCCTACCAACCCGTTGCTAGTACGGTTGCTGTCCTTTATTTCCCTCCATTTTTTGCTTTCCCTTCAAGGATTTTTGTTGGCACGTAACCATAGCGATGACACAAAGCGGTCGCTAAACCATAGGAAAAAGTAGCAACGGACACCGTAGTCGCTAGATTTTTGTTCCCCCAAAAATTTGAGTCCCTCCATGCTTTAATTTAGCAACGTGTATAGCTCGTTGCTATCTGAAGTACTGTTGCATCATATTGCCTTTGGAGACAGCGATTTTCATCGCTATTGGTAGACAACGAGCGACAGAGTCAACAGTCGTCGCTATCTGTATTTAGTGTAGCGACGGGTTAGTTTTGTCGTCGCTAGTGCTGGGGTTTTTAGTGACATTGTTAGTGACAAATTTTCACCGTCCATAAGTTTTAATCTTATCATTTGAGCCCTAATCATTTACCCTAATCATTCTAGCCCTCTTTCTTGTTTAGTTTTCCCTTTATGCCCCTCCCATGCCCTCTTCTCCTTTCTTGAAATTTCCCTGCTTCTCCCTTAATCATTCAAGCCTCCTCACGTGCCTTCACTATCTTCTCCGTTATTCTTTATCTCTACCTTCTCCATTCTTTTTTGTCTTTGCCTTCGACGGTGTTCTAAGTCGTGGACGGCCACTCTTCTCCATCACGTGGCTTCTCCCTTGCGTGTCGTCACCATCGCGTCTCCTGTCAGCTTGTGGTGTTCCTTTGACTAGTGCACGGTGTTCATTCTCCCTTGTATCTTCTCTCTATCTCTGGTAGGTCCATCTCTAACTAAATATTAGTCTCCAACATTACAAGATCTGTCAGATAAATCAGTTGTGTATTGATCGAGTGTGAAAAAAATTAAAGTTGGTTATGAAAACTCTGATACTGTAGTACTATAGCTGTAATTGCATGTGTCTGCAGATTGCTAATTTATAACAAGATAACAAATTATGCATAGAACACCCTGCTCCATGCTAAGATGCTTACCTTACAGTTGAATTTAGTGTATATGATTAGCAATATCATTTCTGTAGTGAATCTCTAAGAGGAAATTAATTTATTGGCTCAATTATAAGCTTCTAAACTGTGAAAACAAGGCTATGAAAAATAGTTAGCAAAAGCATACCCATGAAAGATAATGAGTACCGAACAAACATATCAAAAGAAGATACACTATGGTATGTTCACTTCCCAAACAATATTACCTTTCACAAAAGACATTTTAGTTCTATACCCAATATATATTATATATATATAAACTTAAAGTAGAAAAATAGTTCATTCACTCTAGACATAGCTCATATCACCAGCAAACAACGAAAATTAACTGAAAAAAGAAGAAAATAGCTAAAATAGAGTTATAAATAGAGGTCCTGTGGAAATGCTGAGGATATTTGTGTTTTAGGCATGGTTTAGCGTAGATTAGCTTTTCTTAGCTTTTCTGAAACTCTAATTAATACCCTATGACATGAAATGCTACATAAAGGCAAAAACTTCAAAAGGTTGATCATAATATTTGAGAGTGGACATAAACAATTAATATATTTACTTCTTAGTGTAGCTATACCTCCAAGAAATTATCTTGTCTAAAGTAATTACAAGTTACAGTTTTCCCTAGAAGGCAAGCTTTTGTTCCAACAGCTCGCTTAACCATTCAATAACCCTGTATTAATTAAAAACCATTAGTTGCCGAATGCTTTCAAGCTTCAAACAAGATATAGCACCCCTTCATTGAGAATCGCACACCTCAACTATAATGACTTGAAATTAGTTTAAGTAAATGCCAGAGTTAATACAATTTTTAATTAAGAACATAATTTTGTTCTATTTATACTTGTTGACTGTGACATCAGATGAGATTTTAAGTCTACCCTAATAGTAAGTTTAGATAAGTTGAAAAATTGATAAGGAAATTTATTGTTGCAACTGAGTTTGCAAAGACTAATTTTGAAGGTTTGACCCACAAAAATGAAATTTCCATCTTCCAAGATAGAAATAGATGGAAGTTATCTTGATATATATCCACACTAAACATCACTTTCATTTGTTAAGATTGCAGAAGGGTACCTAAGTTCTGCCAGTTGAAATGGTTCTAAAGTCTCTTCTAATACAATAATATATTATCAGATTGTCTTTTGAATCTCAACCTTACATTTTTAATAAGAAATCTATGTGTATTATTGGAAAGACCATCAATGGTCATTCATTTGTTAAGACCATTCATGTGGAATTTTTATCTTTTTATCTTTTTTAAATACAAAGAAAATGATAAATTTGTCATTGATAAACATTGTTTTTAAACCATATCTAAACAACCTAAAAGAAAATACTTTTTCTTTCTCTTTAATTTATATCCTTCCAAATATAAATAATTTCCATAATTTCATTCCAAATTGTTTTCTTTATTCCTTCAAAAAAAGCTAAGAAAATAAAAAGAGTACATGTCAATTGAATCTGAATACATGATATCAACCTGCCCCTCAATTTTGAAATGAAAAACTAATTTTGATCAAATCTAAAGAAAATAATGTAACTTCAATAAAAATTTAAGATAAGCAAGAGCAAGATTAAGAATTCAAGACTGTCTCTCAAACTTGTCCTAATATAATAATAGTTAAATATCAAAGACTAGTTAATAAAATTTTAAAAATATAATATAATTCTAAAGTTTATTATTTCTTTGAAGTTTTAAAATTTATTTATTTTAACTAAAACGTATTAGATGTATATAAGAGAGAGGACCTATTGAGTGTGGGTGTTGCTGTAACATCCTAAATTTTAGAATAAAGGATTAATTAAGGAAATAAATATTAAATAATTATATATGGGTTATTTAATGTCCTAAAATATTGGAAATAATTAAATTAAGATTCTTAGGACTATTCATGATTTATTGGAGCCGAATAAGCTGAAATTAAACCCGATTAAAATGTGGGTGTCAGACCAAGTATCTCCGATCGGGAAGATATTGGTCAGGGCTATTGAGAATATTATTGGGAGGTCGAATGTATATTCAGAATAATTTTTAGATAAAGTATTAAGCCAAAACAGAGATCCTGTTTGTGGAAAAACGATAAAATATTAATGAGAAGAATAAAATTAAAAGCAAAAGCCCATATTTCTCCTCTCATTTTCGTGAGATTGTTGAAGCCATTATAGCAAATACATTTCTTCTTCTCCTTCTTCATTTCCTCTCCACTTTTCTCTTCTAAAACCTAAGCCTAATCGTGACCCATTTCCTCATATTTTCATTTTGATTGAAAGCTTGAAGGAAGCCATTGGAGCTTGGAGCTTTCTTCTTCCCCTCTATTTTCGTTTACTCTTTCTTTCCCTCTTTGATACCTATTTTTGTTGTTGGGGTGAGGTAAGTTTTCTCACCATTTTGTTTGGGTTTAATGCTATGTTTATGAGTTTTATGGCTTGGGAGAGCAATGTATCTGAGTGGGTATTTAATGGAAGCTTTAAATGTGAGAAACCTAAGGTGGGTTATCATAAATGCAAGCTTTGGTGGTAATAAATGAGGTATATGAATTTATGGTTGGAAGGAGATAAGGAGTTATGATGCATTCATGAATATTGTTGGGTTTTAGGTAAAACCCTAACTTGTAAATTTTGAGAAAATGATAAATATGAGATGAATAATGTGTTTGAGAGCAAATACATGATATTGAGGATATGGGTATTGATTGATGGGGCATTCTTATGAATGTTAGGCTATGGTTGTTTGTAGCCTTTAAACATAATGAGTATGGTATGATGGGAAGGAATTCTCGAAACCTAACAAATTGAGAAAATGGTGTCTATGGCATGGTTTATTCATGTCATTAAATTAGTATATGTAGTGAGTAGTAATAAGAGTCCTAAATCATGTTTTGAATGATTGATTGATTGAGATTTTAGATGTATGTTAATGTAGAATCCATTCTGAACGATGAGGCGGGTACATCGTATCAATCGAAATTCTTCTCTTGAGGTGAGAGATGAGTCTTTATGTTCTAAATGCATGAATTAAATAGTATTTGATTGTCATATATTACAATATGCTTGTTTGCCTTGCTTATAATGTTATGATGAATTATAATGTTGTGTATGATGTTTGGCAACTTGCATTTGTGCATTTAGAATATAAGAGGTGTGCTATATGGTGGTGTTAAATTGTTTGGCAAGTGTACGCCTTGAATATGATGTTCTGTTTACATCCACCATGAATGTGGAATGATTGTTATTGATGCTTGACTGAGAGTGCTGTGAACGAATATCATACCTTAATTGATAATTAAAGATTGATGTCATTGTGATTGAGAAGGAATTGAATTATGTTAATGATAATTATTGAGAATGCCACACGAAAACTTAAAATAATGGCAATAACCAACGATAACAAATCCACTAAAAGCCTTGTGGTGATGTTAGTGATGATGATAATGATGATTGATGAGTGGCATGATTAGGATTTTAGCTGCCAGTGTTGGAATTTTAGGGGATTCCCCCCGTTGGCCCAGTGAGAGGGCGGCTCTATGCACGAGTAATTTGTTGTTTCCCTTGTGACTCGGTGTGTAAGTCATGAAGCTGCCCATGTTGTGCTACGGGGAGCCATATGTGGTTGACCCTTGTGGGGGTGGCTCTTGATGAGCAAGTGACCTCAGTGGTCCTTAGGATAACAGCTGCCATGATATGAGTCATGGTTGGCCTGTAACACCAAATGTTGATTATATGTTACCACCGTCATGGTGAAAATGACTGGTGTTGCAAATGGGCTATGCGATTTGCTACCAGTAAGAGATTGATAAAATACATGCAATTTGATGCTAAGTGTACACATTTTACTACTGCAGTAGGGGTATGGTTAGAGGATCATACTTGAATCCCACAATTGGTGTTTATTTCCCACAGTCAGATCTACAATTGTTAAATTAATCCGTTGTGCATATGCATTAGCTTAAGAGCATTTGCATATAGCCAGGAAGTATACCAAAGGTGATGAGATATGATGATGGTTGTGTTGAGGATGAGAAAATGTATTATAACAACATAAAAGACGTGAATACCAATAATAAATTGGGTAATATGATAAGGTGTGTAATAGTCTAATTTATTAAAGGACTTGATTATGTGTATGCTTATATACTTTGCTTAATCTAAAATGTTGATCGTGATATATGAATGATAATACTATGATGATGAATGAGATGATGAATGATATGTGTATACAAAGTATACATGTTTTAATGCATATGTACATAATCACATGGTATTCATATTCATTCTTTTGGAATATACGACTCACTCTCCCATGTTGTCTACTTTTTAGATTTGTGATGAAGGACATTCATGGGGAATGTGAATCTCTTTTGAAGTATATTTTGATGAAGGAGGTAAATGGATGTATAGGAAGTGCCTTGGCCGGAAAATCTGGATTTTTGTATAGCAAATAGTGTACATGTATGCTTATTTTGCCATCTAGATTGTAGTTTGGTGATTTTGAGGGTCATGTACAAAAATTGGACCTTGAGGTGTGTGGCCGATTTTCCTTAATGACCTAAATGTTGTTTGTGGACAAATTATGATGTTAATTGATATTGAATTCCATGTATGAATGAAGTATTTTACAATTTATAGCAATTTATGAAGTTTATATGAAAATGATTTAAACATCAAGCATTGGATGAATGAGAATTGATTTTGATGAGCATGAATAATTGGATGGACTTTAAATGCATGGTTGAATGTATCTAACATATTAGTATAGGCTAAAATGGCATGAAATGAGATTCGATATGTCAAGTTATGTAAAATCCCCATGTTTTTCGCTTGTTCTACAGAACTCGCTCAAGTAAGTGTGAATCTCGCTCAAGCGAGATCCCTAAGAATCAGAGGTGTGGCTACTGGTCATATTTTGCTCAGGCGGGCAAGGCCTCACCCGAGCGAGAGCGAGGTGGGGAGCTACTGGACCATTTTTGCTTGAGCGAATGGTTAGTGTCTGGAGACTTGCTCAAGCGGGAGGGAATGGGAATGGATACTAGAGCTATTTCACTTAGGCGGGGATGCCTCACCCAAGCGAAGGGAACCATTTAGCTACTGGAGTGATCTCGCTCAAGCGAGCGTAGCTCGCTCCAGCAACATGGGTACCTGATACGCACTGCTTCCCTCGCTGAAGCGTGTTCGCTGGCTCTCCTAGGCGTGGCTGTTGGAACTCGCTTAAGCGAGTGGGGCATCCATTCGAGTGAGATGACTTGATCCCTCCAAATGTTGTTGATTCAATTATTTTGGTTTTCCTTTGCATTAGGGTCTCTTCTTGCATCATCTTACTAATACTCTTAGCATATTATAAGTCATTAAACCTCATGATGTCTACTTTCTCGGAATCCAATCATAGCACATCAATTCAAATTATATTTCCACTGTTTCTAATAGAAATATTATCATGAAATGTTTTTAACTCACCTCCTCATATCTTCATATATGAGATAGGTTTTCATAGATCCAGGATATTGAATTAAAGCTTCACCACTATATTTCTTTGTCTAATAATGATTTATAAAATGTGAAAAATTTACCCCCATTTTTGAGGCGTCTCAGTTGCCCCATTTGACAGCAAACTTGAGAAATGGACACTTGTTATCATCTTTAATGGGCCAATAATGCTTCAATGGTACCATGCCTCTGCTGAAAAAGGTGTAGTATTTTGGAGTATCATATATCATTGAATCACATGCCAAAATGTATTTCTCACTTACAGACCAAGCCCATCCTTCTATGTATAGCTTATACTTATGTTATGCCAAAATATACCTATCAATATATATATATATATATACCTAGAGAAGTGTTTTTAACTGCTGATTATGATCTTGATTAAGGTGATAGTGAAAACCTTAATATTATGGTTGAATGTAGTTGATGTGGTTCTTATACTATTTTTAGAGTTAGATTGGTTATTGAATCGGTGAAGAAACCACTTCAAGTAAATAATGATCAAACTGGAATGGAACCATGATTGAACCAGTAGTATTAAAGAATTGATCTAGATTGATTACCTAACCGACCGAATCGATTAAACTGACCAATCAGTTAAATTTTTATAACAATAACTATAATTCCATGAAAAGTTGAAAACCATGATATGACATCCGTAACCCTAATTTAAAAAATTGACTTGGAACTTTGAATTAATATTGAATAAAGAGATCTTCACATTACCTATGGGTGCATTGGTCCCCTAGGTTGGATTTCTTGTACCCTTCACTGGATTTTTGTTCCCAGTCCAGTAACCAATGTACATATACATATATGAATTCAACCTTGATAGATATTTTTCACGTAAATATTTTTTAATTATTAACTAAATAAAATAATTAGACATGCATCTTTTAAAAGGGTTTGATTAACAGTAACAAATTCAATGATATAGCAATCAATAATTGGTTTGATTAATATTATAAAAAATTATGTGTATCTATAGATATATGGAAAGAGACATACCTGTAACAGAATTCCTTTTGTTAACCCAACTCTAACAGAATTCTTTCTGAACATATGTGATTAAAAAAATAATAGAAAACAATTTTTAATCGTGGGTACATATTCTTAACCTTGTACGCTGCCGAATATAGTGTTTTTCATTCTAATTTTGAATTACGGGGACAGGAAATGGTCAAGTGGTAGTAAGTGGATTATAAAATGTTAAAAGGCACAAAGGATTATGTCTTATTCTTTAATGATTATGTTATGTCTGCCCCTCTTAAATACGAACTTAGTTTTGCATACATTTTATACTCTCACCACTTTTTATTTCCATCAAAATCAAATTTGTGAATTAGTATCTTCTAATACTCTCAGCACCATTTTCTTTTAACTATTCACGTAAGGAGAAAAAGTTTTTTTTATATATTTATCAATTAAAAATATTAATAAAGTATTAATTATTTTTCTTTCGACAATATTTTGAATTGGCTTCTTTTTGTTATTCATGTTTCAATTGGCTTTAAGTTTGTCTAATTATAATCAAATAATTTTGTTGGCCACTTAAGTAGTATTTCACATGGGAGCTTGGTATTGGCTTTCCATTAAAGAGTGAAAAAAATTTGTCATTTATGATTATAGTTTCAAGATCTATTAGATAAATCAGTTGTTAATAGCACCCTCTAATAGCAGTGACTATTTTAAAAGGTTAAAACCTTAATAGGGATTAAAATATATAAAATATTTTGTAGGGATAAAAGCTAAAATTTGTTAATTTTCAGCTTGTTGAACATTTCCTGTAAAACCTTGTAATTTTGGATCATATCATGCTTCATCTTTGCATCAAAGTTCACCTATAATACTCTCCAAGTTTAAGAATTAATCTTCCTGTTGTCACAATGAAACTTAAGACTTCCTTCTTCCTTCTCTCCAATATCTTCTAAAATTCTTATCATCCAAAGTGCTTGTTGTGTAGCTAAACCATTTGCTCAGGGTTTAGGCTTCAGCTTATGATTTACACCGTTGCATGCTTCTTTAAACACTTAAAATTTTATAGGGATAAAAGCTGAAATTTATTAATTTTCAACTTGTTAAATACTTCCTGTAAAACCTTCTAATTCTGGATTATATCATACTCTGTCTTTGCATCAAAGTTCACCTATAATACTCTCCAAGTTTAAGAAATTAATCTTCCTGTTGTCACAATGAAACTTAAGACTTCCTTCTTACTTCTCTCCAATGTCTTCTAAAATTCTTATCATCCAAAGTGCTTGTTGTGTAGCTAAACCATCTGCTAAGGGTTTAGGCTTCAGCTTATGATTTACACTGTTTCATGCTTCTTTAAACACTAAAAAATCATGTAGCTTAACCAAAAGTGAATGCATAACCTGAAGTGCTCTTCAAATCATTAACCCTTCCACCCCAATCACTTTCACAATAAGCTTTTGCTTCAAGATTGGGATTCTTCTAAAATTTGATTCCATACTCCATAGTGCTCATAACATACCTTATCCCTCTTCTTGTTGTCCTAAGATGTAAGTCACTTGGTTTACTCATGAATCCTGAGAGTAAACGAGCAACAAACATCAAATTGAGTCTTGAGGCTCCAAGAGAAAATAAATTTCCTGTTAAACTTTTGTTCATACTTGCATCTACCAATCTTCCACCGTTTTCCTTTTTAGTTTCTTATTCACAACCAAAAAGGTATCAACAAGTTTGCACCCATACATGCCAAACTTCTTCAAAATATAACATACCTCTTTTGAAAAGTAAGCACTCATTTCATACTTTGGTAAACTTCAATACCAAGAAAGTTATAAAGAAAAGTAAGATCACTCATCTCATATTTTTTTCATCATCTTCATTTTAAAGTCCTCAATCATTTTTAAATTACTCCTCGTGTACAAAAAAATCATCAACACAAAGTGTAACAAGAAGAATATGATTCTTAACTTGATGCTTAACATACAAGGTAAGCTCACTTTTGCTTCTTTGAAATCTTCGCTTACTGATTTTGGATATTTGACTTTGAGATTGTTTGGAACATGGGATTTGTTCTTTGATTTCATTTTGACTTTAACATTTTATCAGCCTGGCCTATATGCTGCATGCATTAGAATTTTATTACATCATAAATAAAATAAGTAAGGACTTGTTAAAAATCAGGAGGTTAGAACTTAAAAGTAAGTTTGTTTGTTTGATGGGTGAAGTTATCATAGGGAGGGCCTTTTGGAGTAATTAGTTTCATAAAACTTACAAATGTTCTGTGTAACTATTGGGATTTGGATGTATGATGCTATGCTAACTGATGTTAAATACATGACTGATTAATATTAAGAAACAAAGATGTGTTCTCATTTTTTACTTACAATCAGAAGTTAATACATGGTTGATTAATGTTAGGAAACAAAGAATTTGTCTTTTGAATTTTATAAGAGTGATCACATAACTGGTTTGTACCAGGCTACCGACATACATAGTAAATTGGCCTATTTCAAATATGAATGTGGAATCCAATTCGAGATTCTTCACAATGCAACTCCAACCAATACACAGAGTTTGTAGTTTTATAATTTTGTATTAATGACCAAATATTAAACATAAGGAGAGGGTTAGGTAGATAAAAATGAGAAGTATGACTTAAGAAAGGATAAATGTTAATATTTAGTCATTTAGGGAAAATGGAAGATAACAACAAACATATGTATATTGTATACAAATAAGATGTTGTTTTGAAAGATATGATCATATCCAAAGACAACTTCTTTGTTAAGTATAGTCTTTGTAGAATTTAGTGTAAAAAAATTAGAAGTATGCTCTTATTGATATATTATGAAATAATTTAAAGAATATAATGGAGGTTGAAAATCTTTTTGAACAAGAATAATAAAGATGATTAGTGACTGATGTTTACTTTTTGAACATCTTTACCAAAAAGAAGAATAAAGATTATTAGTGGCTTTTACTTATATTTATACATTTTCAGCATTGTTGATTAATTTTTGTTTTTTATGCAGCAGTCATAACTATTGGACTTATCTGGTCTCGGTATAGCACTGTAATTACTCCAGTAAGTTTGTTTCTTATTTCTTTAGGAATTATTTCTTTTAACTATTTCAGTAACATTTATCCAAAATCAAAAGCCTAAACCTTGTCTATTACCTGATATAGCATATAGGCTTTATATCTTGGCTTAGTTCAACCTTTTTAAAAGCTTGATTTGGTCTGAAGACTTGTTCAAAAGTTACTTTTGTATGAAGACTTATTAGCAATCATATTGATGAACTTTTTAAATACGACATGAGTCGCACCCTAACACTTTCCTATTGGCTAGTGATTTTTGCACCCTAATACTACCCATTATGACATAAGCCTCTAGTATTGATTTCCTTCCAAACGGTATGTATGAACGAATCATCACCAGTAATTCCCTCATAAACAGAAGACTTAAACTAAAGATTATCCGCTAAGAACTTCCTCCCGTCCTCGACTTTCAAATACGACAGTGAAATCACACACTAAACCAAGACGAGTCTCCTTGAAGGTCATGTCAGCCTCCAACATACTTGTCTTTAGACCACCAAGATGAGTCACTATCTACAACGTCTCCAGCTGACAAGATTTTAATTAGGTTTCCTTTTCATAGAGCATTGCCTTGAGATTAGAGACCTCTTCAAAAATTTCTTATCTATGATGATTTGATGCTTCAAGTAAAGCCTTGGTCTTGACATACTCATCTTGGAGTTGAGTTGAGCAAGTCTTATTTTTTCCTTATCCATGAGTTTGTTATGTTCCTCCAGAGTAAAGATATTTTCTGTGAACTTGTATGTTTCTACAATTGATGTAACAAAGTTACAGATAGAAAAAAATCTTTTTCTTTCTTTCTTTCCATCATCAACATAGTTTTCTTAAAGCATCATAATAACTAAGTGAACCCATATATAAAGCTATGGTAAATCTTGTGTATTAATTATTAACTACTATTAAAAACTGTTTAAACAAAACTTTGTCCAAATAATTTGTTTTGCATTTTCATATTTTCATTTCAAGACAAAAAATTTATAACTGTCAACTACTTCTTGGTTTGTCATGCAGACCAGCATACGTTACGCGTGGTCTCTATTCATCTCTCTTCAGCTTCGTCTCTATTGTTGACTCTCTTTCCTAGGTAATCCCTTAACGCTAACTTTCTTGTTATGTGTGTTGTATCTTTTGATGGGTATGCATGTCGATTGTTGTTTGTTAATGGAGAACAGAGCTTATTAGGCATTGGTTTTATGTACTGGTAACATGATGTATACTGCATGTGTATTGTTGTCTGTTAGTGGAGAGCAGAGCTCACTAGGTTGTGGTGATGTTTGCCTAAATTTCATATGCATGTCATACTATATATATTGAACTGTACTGGGAATTTATCTGTGTGTAATAAGGCAAATTATAAAATTTGGAAATGTCTAATTTACTAGGGAGACTCTGCCAAAATTTCGGTAGGCTCCTTGTTTTAGGCAACACACAAACTTCACCCAAACACCAAGATGGGTTACGGATGGTTACATTTTCATTCTGAATGGGATAGGTCCCCACCTACTTACAATATCAATGTGGTAGAGAGTGATTGACAAACAATAGTTAAGTCTTCTTTAATTTAACTAACCAATCTTATTATCGTTAGACATCATGAATGGAGGTCCCGCCACATCGATGATGTGTAACACCCTGATTTTCTGGACTCGAATCCCGATGTAATCTAAATAATTAAACAATAAAAATACAAATAAATTTTTTTCGTTTGAAATAATTTCAAAACACCGCCAGGACTACATCAAGACTCAAACCACAGAAAACCAAAGGGTGAGATTTGATAATCTATAACTGGATCGTTAGATAGTTTGCCCATAACGGTATATAAAATAATAGAGTTTATAGTGGAAGAAGAATGTGTATACCAGGCATACGCCTAGTCCCATATATGAGGATATGAGAAAAGGCTCCGCAAAGCATGCAACGACATATCTTAAGCCTAATAGACAACCATTATCGTTTTACATAATTTCTTAAACATACAAAGCCTAAGATATATACATATATGTGTCTATATAGTCATACATCATACATCTCCAGTGTCTATATTCATAATTAACCATATTCAATTCATCCTCAAAGTCATATATTTTTAACATATATACATTCCTAAAGTGGTTACATAATCGACACCATTATATTCATCAAATGGGTATGAATTCTAATACCTTAATTATCAATATATTAACCACTTATAATATCATTCCCAATGCATCCATTGATATCAAGAATTATCACTATCGCTATACACATCTCATTCATAATATAATGATTTACAAGTGTTGCTGGCCAATGCATTCCATTACCACTATTTTACCTTCACAAAAGCTTTACTTCAAATTATCCTCATCCCATGACATCCCTGCATTAATACTAAAAAGTAGACCACATGGGAGAGCGAGTTATACATTTCAAATGACGATATGAATACGATTGAAATTATGTGCATATACATATCAACATCATGTATGCTTTGCTAAACACATCAATGATCATCATGAATTATAAATTCATCAACATATACATATCTCATGTTTATTAATCAAGTCATAGCAATGCAGGCATATACACATCTATCACAACGCTACAATGGGCCAACCTCATCAGTATTGACCATTCAGGTCTTTTCTCAAAGCCACCATGGGCCATCATCATTATCATCAACCATAATAATTATGCCTTTCATTATATTGGGCCATAACATACATATCGTTATATTCGATATCATTTCGTGTATTCATATTATTTATTACTTTTATGTGGTCTTTTAGATACTCAATTACCCATCTCATCAACACCATACCACAATCTCAATCATCATCAACATCTAGCATATCTCCATGCTATATGCAAATGCTTTTATGGCTAATGCATATACATAATAGAATAGACAACAAATGCGGATTCGACTGTGGGAATAAACACCAAATTGTGGGTCAAGCATAAGTGTGCTACTATGCCCCTACTGCAGTTAAAAAATATGTACACATATCTCAAAGCATGCATGCATATCAACAACATCTTTTACTGGTACCAAACCGCTATCGCCCATCTATAGCACTAGTCACCCCGTGACTTGTGGATCAACAACATGGTCTCAACCGCCAAAAGTGCTACGGGCCCCTTCTGAACATACATCGAGAGAGCCATGCCCCATCAGACACCGAGGTACTTGTTCATCACAGAGCCACCCGCCCACTGGGCCAGCCACATAGGGTGCCTCGTCACCAAACTATGGGCAGCTTTATGACAAGAATGCTCATGCACTGAGCCACCCTCCCACTGGGCCAACCGGGGGAACCCCCTAATATTCTTTAACGGCATCGTATAATATACCATGGATGCAATGCAATGCAAATCAAATGCATTTCTCACACTGTGCATCCTAAATGGCACTCATCAAACATCATCATTATAATCACCAACAACACCATACACACCTTAGTGGATTTTATCATTGTTGATTTTAGCCATTGTTTTTTAAGTTTTATATGTGGTATTTTTATCTTGATATATCATATATTATACATGCAAGTCAACGCTTGCAATCAACCATAATGGCATCACAAACATCACAAATCATTATTAACATTCATTTATCTTTCATCAATACCACCATATAATCATTTAGTGGATTTTCATTTCATTTATCATTACCATTGTTTCATATATATATATATATATATATATTGGTGTGGCATTCACAACATTTCATTATTATATTTCAAACCACACATACAAGATGACACTTGTATCACTCATAATGGTACACAACAACTCATCAATAATAACAATCTACCTCAATGATAATCATCCTTTATGTAACATCCTGGTTTTTGTTTAATTACCGATTGAGGCTAATTACATAATTAAAGTTGTTGATTTAATAATAATAATAATAATGCAAAGAATTGACCCATGTGCCCTTGGTGTTATGAGAACTTCGGTTCTCTCTCTCCCTCTCTCCCTCGTGATTCCCACACTGATGGGATGGGAGCTGATGAGGATGTGATGGCTGATGGGAGAGGGCTGTCACAGCAGGGAAGAGATAAGGGCTTGGCCTCTCATTTTCCAACCACTCCTTGCTCATTTTCTCTTGGGTTCAAGGAGAAACACTCCTCCATTCTCTATTGTGTTTTCGAAAGCTTCTGCTTCTTTTCTTGCTGTCTCTTCATCTTCGTCTCCTTTATCTTCTCCTTCCACCTGAACACTGTACAGAACCTTGAGTGAAAGTGGGAGCATGATGTGGTGGTTGAGAAAATAGCATGGTGCTGTGTGTTTGGAGGCAGAGATCCTCCCCTGTTCTGCCTAACAGCGTTGGTGCCTGGGAGTCTGGGAGTCCTCCATTTTTGGTGAGGACTGGGCTGTTCGAGTGTGGAACAACGTTTGGAGTCCTCCATTGGGTTGCGTGAGGACTGTGTTATGCTACAAGGAGTGTCTTGGAGGCGGAGCTGTTTGTATGTCCGAGTGGCTCGGTGTTCCTCCAGAGCTGTGTAGAGTACAACAGCTGGGTCGTTCTGTTGAGAACGAGTGACTGAAGAGCGTTCAGTCGGTGTTGCAAGCTCTGGGAGCTTCTGGGATCTTCATTCCAGGTAAGGGGGCTAACTTACATCTCAAATGTATGGTTTATGGACGGGTTCCAGGTGGTTTTGCTTACATATGTTGTGGTATGTTTGAAATATGTTGAATGATGATTGGTAGTACATGCAACACCCGGATTTGTGATTATTGTGGTCTGCATGGTGTTGTTATGATTCTGTCCATGAGATGTATGATGATAAATATGAAATGTTGAATGAATGCATGGGAATATTGGCTTTAATGAGTATGCCGAGTGAATGTATGATATATGTGGCTGTTAATGAGAAAGCCGGGTGCATGAGTTGTACTGATCCCCGTGTGTAATTTTGTATTTATATGCATGATATGCTTGTTATTGAACATGCGAATGCTGAGTGCATAAGATAGGGGACTGTTGTGTTATTCCTGAGTGAATATTATATGAAATAGCATGTGATGCTTCTTGTAAATGATAATTCTGAGTGGTGGCATTGTAATTGCCGAGTACATGAGATGTGGGTCCCGATTGGGATTCTATATTAGAAAGCATGTGAATTTCCAAGTGCGTGTGATTGCCGAGTGCATGTATTATGTTATTGTTATGCCGACCCTTGTTATGAATAATAATGATAAACTGCATTGGATGCATGTTATTGATATTTGAATACCGAGTGCATGTGTGTGGAAAATATATTGAAAAGGCCTTGGGTTGGACTCAAGGCAATGCCGAGTGCATTGGCGTTGGACGCCTGATGAATGAGACCGTATTCATCCGATTCGCCACTAAAATTCTTGGAGCATATAGCGTTGGACGCTTAATATCGATCGGCAATCAGATGAATATGTGTTGAAATATATAAAAGACCTCGGGTTGGACTCGAGGTAGTGCCGAGTGCACTAAGCGTTGGACGCTTAAAGACCTTGGGTTGGACTCAAGGCAAGCCTACCGGGTTGGACTCGGGGCTGCCCGTAACACTTCCGTTGTCGCTTGGAGTGACTGTGTTACATGTGAGGGCAAACGGTTTGGTACCTGTAAAATGGACGAATCAGCTTGGAGCTGAGAAAAGGCTTGGAGCCTATGTTGCGACAATAAAAATTAATAATAATGGACCGGATCCGGGTAAAATGAATGTGTGCACACTTATGATTGTTATTGAGCTCAATATGAATTTCATGAATATGTGGAATGTTATTTGGAATAACATGATTGATATATTCTTGAATGACTGGAGTGGAATCCGATTGGATTAATGCATGTATACTGATTTGTTTGCCGAGTGCAATATGATGTTATGGTTGTGATACATGCTGTGGTGAATAATCTGAGTTATGAAGCCATGTACGAATTGATTAATCCCGATTGGAATATATGTATGTTGATGCTATTGCCAACTGCAAAATGATAATATGGCTAAGATATATGTTGGGGTGAATAAAGGGAATTATGTAGCCCTTATTGAGTTGAATGAATTCTGATCGGATGTTGTGTGAATATTCATATTGAATGACTGAGTTATTGTTGATTGAGATATGTTATTGCATGGTTGAGGATTCTGAGATTAATCCGAGTCAATAATTGTCATTTAATATGTAAAAGCTCACCCCTACAATATTTTTCAGTATATGCAGGTCGGACTGGGAATGAGGAGACGGCCTCAAGTTCGAGTGATGGGCACTCAGATTGTTGAAGTGCATATATATATATATTGTAAATAAATATGTTAAAGCCTTGGCCGGCTCTCTTGTAATCTGAACGGATTTAATTATATGGGTAGACTATTGAGATTGTGAACAAGTACACATTTATATAAATATATATGTTACATTGATATGATGTTATTTATACCGACTGAGATGTGATGTCGAATGGATGATGCTAAGTTAATAAATTCCGAGTGGAATACTGATGGGTGAGCCATTACCGAGTGAGGCTTAGTTTGTGTGGCCTTTTCCGAGTGTGGAAGGCTTAAAATGGTTCTGGGTAAGATGTACCCGAGTGGACTACTTCCGAAGGAAGACTAGTCCACATGTTACCGAGTGAAAAGTATGAGTAAACCCTGAGTGGGGAAGGGTTTGAATATTCCCGAGTGGGAAATCCCGAGTATTCAAACTTTGGCCAATAGTATGAGTAAAACTTTGTCTATATCCCTGATTGAGGTATTCTAGGAGTCCTCTTTCGAGTGAACGAGGATATATATATATTCCGAGTGGATAAGTTTTAAATAAGTCCGAGTGACTTAACGTGGTGAATTCCTCCTAGTAGGAATGGGTTAATGTATTACCCGAGTGATGAATGGCTAAGATGTGACCGAGTGATTTATAGCCAAGAGGTTATGTGATCTCCAAGTGAGGAAGATCAAGATATGCCGAGTGCAGAATGGATATTGTATTCCGAGTGAATTGTGGTTGAAATATACCGAGTGGTATAGGACTGGGGAATAATCCGGGTGAGGGAAGCTTATGGACTCCGAGTAGAGTATCCGAGGGAATCATTTCCTGAGTGGTGATTATGACGCTTCCGAATGAAGCATGTGTGTGGGCTTCTTGAATAAACTAAGTATTGGGCTAAGTATGAATTTGCCGAGTAAAGCATGACCCTATGGGGACAGTTCCCGAGTGGACGAGGTCCCAATTCCGAGTGACGGAATTTACCGAGTGTGGGTGTTCGCTTCAGCGAACAAGGTATTCGCTCCAGCGAGTGTGGATGGAAGGAAGGTTTCTGGTTGGTTTCGCTTAAGCGAATGGGTGCTTCGCCCGAGCGAGATGGGTTGTCTCGCTCAAGCGAATTTGGGTCTCGCTTGGGCGAGTGAACACTGTAATGGGCTTGCTTAAGCTTTGTTCTTTTGGGCTTTCTTGTGAATGGTTTTATTTTCCCTTGCCTTTGGTTTATTTATTTTAACACGACACCTTTTCTGGGTGGCGTGTGAACGTTTGGAACGTTCCAATTTTAGAAAAATTTCCCTGGTCTCGGTTTTGGGTTTATTAATTTCGGTTGTCTCATTTTGGTATCAGAGCGGACTTAAAAGGTCCAAGGCCAAGGTATACTTACTGAGTGTAAGCGGTTATGTGCATTATGACCGGTTGTCATAATTGCTTGTGATATCCTATTGGATTTGATATATGTTTAACTATGATTTGTGTGATGATATATGCCTATATGCCTTGTTGTCGATAGTAGTGAGAGGTACTACTGTTGAGGTGTTGTTTGGGGGATAGAAGGGTTGTTACTACTCTGGTTTGGTTAGTCATTGGATAAGAGGTTGTTCTAAGCCTGGGTCGGCTGAGAGGGAATAGACCGATAGATGTTGAAATTGTATTGGTTGGTTCAGACTCTTGTGTGGCCATGCTAATGGTTCATGGCCGAGTCATGCTTATTGGATGAGATTAGAACTCACATATTTAAGTTGACTAAGTGAATGATAATGAAGGAATTCCCTAATGTGGTGTTTCCTGCTTAACTGATTGGTTGTGCCGTGTGTATGGGATGAGATTTGTATTCCCTGGCATGAGAACTCTATATGATATATGATGTACGTGATTTATGGTATAAGTGATGTGTTGCAGTTTCCTAAGTTGGAAATCTGGGTATGTGATAGGTGATTAAATGTAAAATTTGATGCATGTTTGATTGGGGTAATGTCTCAGTTTCTGGTGTGTGAAAACCGAGTGAACGATTGGTCAAATGTAAGGCTACTAGGTGTAGTGACCCAGTTGATTGGGCATGATCATATATGATTATACGTTGGGGGAATTTGGTGTAATTGGATACCTGAGGATTTGGGTTAGCCTCGGTCTCATGGTTGAAAACCGAACGAATAATTGATTTAGTGGTGACCCATAAGGTATGGAAATCCCAATCGAATTTAGTATAATTGTATGCTATCAGACTTATGGAACTAGACCCTATGGTGGTTGTGACTCGGTGATGTTTCAATGTTGTGGGAGTGTCTGACGATGGGGTACCAGGTGACCCCTGGAATTTCTGAGTCGGATAATCTAATTGACCTTATGGATTGTTGAGCCGAGTAAAATGATTGTATAATGAATTTGTTGAGGCTTGAATCATCCTAAGATGGAATATAAGTGATGAATGTGATACCGGATGGGTAGTGAGTGGTAAGGTTGAAATCTGAGTACTTTGTGGTACTGAGAGTGATGATGATGATTGTACTCCACTATATTGTGTTTATAATTAATGGAAAGGTTTACTAATGTAGAAAACTACTATGTGAATGAAAGTTATATGGTAATCTGAGTGGTATTCCTAAGTGAGCTCGGTGAAACGTCTAGGCTTTAACTGATTAATGGCCTGTGAGGTAAGATGAAATGAAGGATTAATAGGCTGTCGGATTATGGTTTTAAGATGGATAAGATCCAATGATGGGATATTACTCGGTATGGGCTGGAAGCCGATTGTTGATATGCCGAGTGTGTATACGTGACATTTTTGTGAGGGTCGGCAACTTATTGCCATTATACTATTTTACAGTAGTGGTAAATGATATTTCATGATTGTTATTGTGTGATGTGCCCTGGGTGGTACATAATGGTAATGTTGATGTGTGTTTATATATATATGTATGAATTATCATTAATTTTCATGTGGGTAGTTTTATGTGAGTAAGTGCAGTCGGTGTGAGTAAGAAGAATGTGATGTATGCTGTTCCGAGATGACTCTTCATACCATAGGTATTGTGGCAGCGTACACTTCTACAGTGACTCTATGTAATTATTGTAATGGGCTCGCTTAAGCTTTGTTCTTCCGCTGGGATTTCTTGTGAATGGTTTTATCTTCCCTTGCCTTTACGTTGATCTATTCTATCCCGACTGCTTAGTGAATTTTGAAAAAAATTTCCCTGGTCTCGGTTTTGGGTTTATTAAGTCGGGTTGTCTCACTTTATATAAGAAATGATCAACATCATCATCCATTTATTTCTCATTACCCTTCATTCATATCCCACTCTTGGTGGTCAATAATTATGTTTTTCATTACATATTATGGGTATAAACGAATTATCCCAATGTTTTAATCAATATCAAACACCACCATATTATATCATGCTTATATACCCCCTATACATTCCCTCAAATATCCTACAATACAAGGAAGGGGTCTATCATAAGCCCAAAACAAAGAGAGTGAAATAAAATTCCATTATGGGCAACTCGCTCAAGTGAGATTCACCTTCGCTTGAGCGAGACCAACATAGCTCGCTTGGGCGAGCCCTCTCGCGTGAGCGAAAGCCTTCCAGTGGCGTTTCCATGCTCGGTCGCTTGAGCGAGACTTCCCACATCTATTCACTTACTCGAGCGGTAACCATCCAGTATACAATTTTATGCTCGCTCCTTGAGCGAGACCCAACATGCGTCACCACTTGCTTAAGCGAGATCTGTCCAGAGCCACTTTTCCATCACGCTTGCTTAAGCGCGGCCACACCCGCTAGAGCAAGATTCATCCAGTAAGCATCCCCTTGTTACACACACGTCTCGCCTGAGCGAGATTCTTCTCGCCTGAGTGAGATTGGGCCAGAGGCCACCCCTCTGATGCAGGGGACTCTCGCTTGAGTGAGAATCCATCTCGCTTGAGCGAGATCAGTATCACATGCCCAAATCTCAAGTTTTTCACTCCACTTCACATGCCACAATCCATCTTATGTAAGGTTGGACTAAATGAACATCCTACCCATGTTAAACCATGTAATTAAGCTTGATCCAACAAGCCATGCCTCCTCATCTTTAACTCTAGTTCATTTAATTACATAGGGGAGGTTTTTAAAACATTTCACATCACTACCCCACTTATCTTACTACACAATCATCACAAACAATACTTTACACCCCAAATAATTTACCAATCCATAGATTTTCATCAATAATTTATTCATGTCCAACTGAGGGACAACCAAGCACTCAACTTCATTACACATCTCTATATATATACATATACATATACAATTCCTTAGTATTCGACAAAAGCCAAGCCATCATTCATCACATCATCAATTCAACATTTAATACATTTATGGCAAGGCAATGCATGAGTTCATAGATATACATAATTAACAATTATTCACTCATGCAATTTGAAATGTAAACTCCTCTCCTACCTCGAGAGAAGAACCACAATCCAAATGCTCTGATTGCCTCGATTATTCTACATCATCGTCTGGAATACAATCCTATCAATAAACACATATTTGTGCATGAAATTAATAAGCTATCATAAGACATCATTTTCTTAAAACTCATTATCAAGTCCTAGACTTGTCTAAACCCCAATTCACACACTTATGTTAGGCTTTGGGAATTCCTTTCCCAAAACCAAGATTCTCTAAGTTTCAAAAGGCTAACTAAACCTAACAACCATAATATTATATCTGTTATCATCCAATTGTCATCCCTGTCACTCAAATCCATTATAAGTTATCTTAGCTTCACTTAAACTATCATCAATCAACAAATTTCAAATGACACATATCATGGCCTAAGGCCTCATCAAATCCTCATCAAAATCTAACAACCTCTAATATCAACTCCTCTAATTCTCATATTTCTTCATATACATATATCTTTCAACTTTTAGATTGAAACCTCATCAAAACTCAATAACTCTAACAATTATGACCAATCATTCCAATCATTTTCACATATCATCATAAGCATCTTATCATCATCAAAGTGCCAACCAATGTAAACAGCACACAATGTTCCTAATGGTCATCTACCCTATGGTTTAGGTTTCATATGCATATATCATCATACATACAATTTGGACTTAGCTCAAAATTTCATCAACCTTAATGTTCAATTCCAATACTTCTAGAAATTAATTTTTCTCATATAACTCATTCTAAGAGCATCCAATCCATTAATATCACCAATTTAGCCAAAACCCCCAAATTTTCAATGCTTAGGGTTTTTCATCTAAAGTCACATAACAACAATCCCAATCAATCTTTTTAAATCATCATGGACATTATAACTCTCCACACCATACAACATCAAACCATCATGGACATTATAACTCTCCCCAAATTTTCATATTTTCTTTTAATTCCATTTGGCTCGTATATTCCCCGTTTAGTAACATATGTCAAGTCCAATAAATTATTCCTGAACACTAAAAATTACTTCAGCTATACCACCATAACCACAATAATTTTCCAAACATTCTAGACCCATCAATTATTTAATTTGACCAAGTAGGTCCTACATCATCTGTTAAATCACCCGGTCCTGATAATTCTCAATTTACCGATAATTCACCTCTAATGTCAAATTAATTATCCCATAATTATTGGACCATAAATAATTAATTATCATTATTCAATAAATTGTTTTCTTTAAAATTTAGGGTGTTATAATCCACCCCACCAAAAAGAAACTTTGTCCTCGAAGTTTCGACCCAACGTACCTCTGTGTACTCGGGGACCGATGTGAAATGATGTCAAAATTTTGATTAAACGTCAACATACAAACTTCACCCAGACACCAAGATGGGTTAAAAATGGTTACATTTTCATTCTGAATGGGATAGGTCCCCACCTACTTACAATATCAATGTGGTACAGAGTGATTGACAAACGATAGTTAAGTCTTCTTTAATTAAACTAACCAATCTTATTATCGTTAAACATCGTGAATGGAGGTCTCGCCACATCGATGATGGATGTACAACCGGCTAGATTGTAATCGGTGAATCACTGAAGAGTTTTTGTTGGGTTTGTGTGAGTTCATTCCATTCGCTACGACTAACACCCCTGAGTTTAAAGTGACCCAGAAGATCCCTTGCCCTTGCTCTAAGTACGGATGCATGAATTTTGAATATGTGGATGATGTGATGTGCCACTTACAGCAAAACAGATTCATGAAAGGATATTATTGGTGGTACAACCATGGTGAGCAGTTACCGCCCAGGCCACTGAGTGTACCTGTGCAAGCATCTTATTTTGAAGTATTCAACAACAAGAATAACTATAACAACATGGAACAAATGGTGATGGACCATGCAGGACCTTCCACCAGGCATGTTGTATAACATGAAGATTGTGAACACCTCTTTCGGTCCAGTCCAAGTGGAACGAATCTTTTGTACTGAATTCCAATGTAGAATGGTCAAATCCAGGTAGAATAACCCAAAAATGATCAGATCCGAGCCGGATGACTCAGATTAAAGCATTTCCAAGTGAAATACAGTCCTGATAGAGATAAATCCGAGTGGAAAATGATAAAATCTGAGTCATAATGAAGTATTTCTGAGTGGAATAGGCTCCTGTTGGGGAATCCGAGTAAAATGACTCAAGATGGAGCATTTCCGAGTGAAGTATGTCCCTGTTGGAGACAAATCCGAGTAGAATGGCTCAAAAAATGATTAAATCCGAGTCATAATGAAGCATTTCCGAGTGGAATAGGCTCCTATTGGGGAATCCGAGTAAAATGACATACAAATGATCAAATCCGAGTAGAATTACTCATAATGAGTCATATCCGAGTGGAATACTTCAGTGTTGAAGGAAATCTGAGTGGAATTACTCAGAATGGAGCAAATCCGAGGGGAATACTCCACTGTTAAAGAGAAATCCGAGTGAAATGACTCAGAAAGGATCAAATCCGAGTAGAATTACTCAGAATGAGTCAGTTCCGAGTGAAATGCTTCCCTGTTGAAGGTGAATCCGAGTGGAAGGCTCCCTGTCAAAGCCATTCCGAGTGATACTCTGTTGAAGGATGAATGCTGAGAAGGATTGCTCTTTGATTGCAATAAATCCGAGTGAGAGCTTTCTAATTGCAACAAATCCAAGTGAAATATAGCGCTATTGAAGTTAAATCCGAATGAAAGCTTCTGATTGATACTGATCTGAGTGAAAACAAGTCTGAGTGAATTAAAATCCGACTCGGGGTGTATATGGAAGAACAGATTTTGATTGAAAAAAGCCTTTCCGAGTGAAAATTGCCAAATGCTGAGTAAGGAATAAAACTGGGTCCGAGTGAACACATCCAAGGGTTAGATTCTGAGTAGTCAGATTCTGACTGGAAGAAAAGTACGACTCAGTCTATCTTCTGAGAGGAAAGAGAACGGAGTCCGAGTGAATATTTACCGAGTGAGCCATTTTACAATCATTTCCGTGTCCTTTTCAGTCAGATTTCCGAGCGAATCTTCACTCATCCTTCAAATAAGGGCCGATTGAACCATTTGCCCAATACCGAGTCATCACTCTTCAAATCAATTCTGAGTCATCCTTCTTCAAACAATCAATTCCGAGCCCATTTCCATCAATTTCCGAACCATACTTAAACCTTTCCCGAGCCCTTTTGGCCAATCAATTCCGAGCCCATTTTCACCCAAATCTGACTCACCACTCTCACCCAGATTCCGAGTCATCCTTTACACATTTCCGAGTCAATTCTTGGTCAGTTCTTGGTTAGTTCTAACTCACTTTTTACCAATTCCGTGTCATCCCTCATCAAGCCAATTCCGAGTGACACTTTTCACCCGTTCCCGAGTCATCTTTCACCCATCTCCGAGTCATTCTTTAACCGTTACCGAGTCACTCTTTTAACCATTTCGGAGTCACTTTTTACCCATTTCTGGTTTACTTCTCACTCAATTCCGAGTCATTTCCACCCAATTCTGAGTTATTATTCAACCATTTTAGTCGGTTCCGAGTCACTTGTCACTCGGTTCTGATTGAATGTTTCACAGCAGCCTCACACCGAGCAAAACCTCTACTCAGCCTGTCATAGGAGGACTCTTCCCAGAAGAATTCTCACTCAGAAATGAGTATTTTCACTCGGCTTTCTATTGGAAATACTTCATTCCACTCGGAATTGACTCCCAATATGGACGAATGCTGACAGAGAGGCTGATCCGAGTCATTTTCACTCGGAATTCTACCATTTTTACTCGGATTTCCATCATTCTCTCTCGAATTTCCACCATCCTCTCTCGGATTTCCACCATCCTCTCGGATTTCCACCCAGCTCCCCCTGTTCACCCGTGCTGACTTGGATTCCACCACCCAAGTGGATCCAGGAATCCTGGGGGTGGCAGACAGGGGCAGAAGTGGAGGAATTAAAAATTCCCACCAGCCATTATCCCTCACTCCACTCTGAGTGGAAGCCTGAGCTGGCTTTCCACTCTGAGTGGAAGCCTGAGCTGGCCTTCCACTCGGACAAGCCTATAAATGGGCAAGGGCTGAAGCTTTGGGGGGAGGCATTCATTCAGAGGAGAAGCTTTCACTTGAGAGGGGGAAGCATTGGAGAAGAAAGAGAGCTTTTTTTAAAAAAAAAAACTCCACTGTCCCTCTCCTCAAAAAACCACGCAGCCCTCCTTTTCCTCCACCAACGCAAAGCCCCTCACCATCAGAACACCGTCCCACACTCTCTCCTCAAACCAACAGCTTTAATCCCTTTTCTCTTCACGGTACAGCCCCTCTCCTTACCAACATCACTCGGGTTCTCAACCTTCACCCGGTATTCTACTTTTCACTCGGTATTTTCCATTTTGCACTCGGTTTTACTATTTTTACTTGGTTTTTACCATTTCCACTCGGTTTTTAACATTTCCACTCGGTTTTTACCATTCTCCACTCGGTTTTTACCATTTCCAGTCAGGTTTTCCCATTTCCACTCAGTTTTTCCCATTTCCACTCGGTTTTTCCCATTTCCACTTGGTTTTTCCATTTTTCACTCGGTTTTCTCTTCTCCCGCTCAGTTTTCGCTCATTTTTCCCTCTCCTCTCCAAACTTATTGTTCCCCTTTCTCTTTTGTAGCTTCTACTACCTTCCCTCTTTTGCTTCGTAATAAGAATAATAAAAGGGAAATGAATGTTCCCTATGTTTTCTTTCAAGTCTAAATAAAAATAAAAAAAAATAAATCATTCTTAAGTCAGTGTCGTACGGAAAATACTTCCGTCTACACAACCTCTATAAAATCCGTACACGTGCGAAGAACTTCGTCTTGTATGAGTTCATCACTAAAATGATACTCACCAAAATTTCCCTAATCTTTTCCTAAAAAAAAACATCTAAAGAACTACGTGACCCTGATTTCTCAAAAGCTCGAGAATACGTAGGAGCAGGAAATAGTTCCTGTCGCGCCCATCTTTCTTTAGTTAATTTTTTAGAGTTTCCATTTTTGTCTTGCTATCAAAAGAAGGAGCGACATTAATTTGGACGAGACGTCCTGTTAATCTCATATTTTTGTAGTATTTCTTTAAAAGAAAGAGCGAGGTTAATTTGGACGAGACATTCTGTTAATCTTATATCTTTTTTTTAAATATTTTTTTTTAAAAAAAGGCGAAGCAAGATTAATTTGGACGAGACGTCCTGTTGATCTCATGTAAATATTTTGTGTTTATTTTTTTTATTTTTGTATATTTTGTCATCTCGTATATTTTCTTTTTATGAAGAAGTTAAAATAATTACTGGGCTAATTATAATGCACGCTATCAAATTGAGGTAACCGTTTTTATAACAGACAATTGTGAGGTGCTAATACCTTCCTCACCTGTAATCAGACTCCCGAATCATGGAATTTCATTTTTATAACCAGTGCTTTAATGAAAGGTTTTTCCAGTATTTTATCCTAAAAAAATATTGGTGGCGACTCCCTGTTTATTTTTAAAATCGTTTTGAGGGTCGGCCGCGCCGCCGCGATCCCGGTCGCGACAAAGATGAATTGGGGGATCGAAATGAGGGTGTAGAGGAAGACCCGAATTCAGATGTTAAAAGATTTTATGATTTTTTGGCGGTGGCCCAGACCCCGTTATGGGATGGCTGTGAGAGTCATACCGAATTATCTACCTCCCTGGCTGCTTTAAGCATAAAGGCAGACTACAATCTCTCAGGTGGCTGTTTTAATAGAATGGTGGATTTGGTGGAGTCTACTGTGCCAAACAAAAATAGAATGCCGTCAAACCTATATTATACTAAAAAAAGTATGGCGAATATGGGATTGGGATGTGTCAAGGTAGAGTGTTGTGTTGACGGATGTATGTTGTTCCGGAACGACTTTGCGGACAAGAGTGTCAATAAATGTGTTTATTGTAGCAAGGATCACTACAAAATCATCAAGAGAAGAGGGAAGGTAACTGGAATGGCAAGGAAGAAAATATGGTACTTTCCGATTACTCCACACCTTCAACGTTTATACGCTTCATGGTCGACAGTAAAACACATGCGTTGGCATGCTCTAAACCAAACACAAGAGGGTCTTTTTTGTCATCCGTCTGATAGAAAAGCATGGAAGTATTTGGATGGGCTTTACCTGGAATTTTCACATGAGCCACGCCATGTACGGGTTGGCCTATGTACTGACGGGTTCAACCCATTTGGTCAATATGGAAGAGCGTACTCTTGTTGGCCAGTGATCCTGACCCCGTACAATCTGCCTCCTGAGATATGTATGAAGAGGGGGGGTGATGTCTCTATCCGTACTGGTCCCAGGACCTAAAAATCCAAAGGTGGAAATAGACGTCTTTTTGCAATTGTTGATTGAGGAGTTGACAAAATTATGGGATGTTCAGGTGATGACTTACGATGCATCCTTAAAAAATAATTTCATGATAAGGGTTGTTTTGATGTGGACCATTAATGACTTCCCTGTGTATGGCATGCTTTCTGGATGGTCAATGTCTGGGAAGCTTGCTTGCCCTATATGCATGGAACATACTGGGGGAATCACTCCCCTTTAGTGACAAGACAAGTTATTTTGACTGTCATTGCAAATTCCTACCATTAGATCACCCTTACAGGAGATCAAGAACCGCTTTTAAGAAAAACAAGGTTATCAATGAACCTCAACCGCGTAGATTATCCAGTCCACAGGTGTGGTAAAGAGTATCTGAATATCCTTACATCTAGGATAAGAATGTTAAGGAGTTTGTGGGTTACGAGAAGGAGCACCACTGGGTGAAGCAAAGTATATTATGGGATTCACAGTAATGGAAAGACCTTTTGTTAAGACACAACATAGATGTCATGTACACTGAACGAAATGTCTTCATGAACATATTTGACACTGTGATGGACATCAAAGGCAGAACAAAGGACAACGAGAAAAGCTGATTAGAAGTTATAACTTTGTGTTCAAGAAAGGTGCTGGAGTTGAGAGATGCGGGACGCGAAAAAATGTTTAAACCGCAAGTGAAATATGCATTAATAAAGGCTCAATGGATGGCTATATGTGAATGGGTTGACCATGCCTGACGGGTTTGCTTCGAATTTTAGTAGATGTGTCGACCTAAAGGAGGGCAGACTGTTCGGCATGAAAAGTCATGACTGTCATGTGTTTATGCAACAACTACTATCATACGCATTTCATGCCTTACCGAAAACCATCTGGGAACCCTTGGTTAAGTTGAGTCATTTTTTTAAAGAGTTGACAGCAACAGTCTTAACAGAAGAGACTCTTGTGAGGATGGAGGAAAGTATTCCAGTGTTTATTTGTAAGCTAGAGCAGATTTTCCCCCTAGTTTTTTTGATTCTATAGAGCACTTGTCGATTCATCTACCATATGAGGCTAGGGTTGGTGGACCCATCCAGTATCATTGGATGTATCCATTTGAAAGGTTAGACGCTAGAACAACTTTAAATCCATTAATTCACTTTCTTGTAAAACTGTTAAATTGATTGTAACTTAACATTTCTTTATGTTTCACTAGATTCCTGCGTTCTTTAAAAGACAAAGTCTCAAACAAGGCATGCATTAAGGCGTTAGTTTGTGAGGCATACTTAGTGGAAGAAATGACCACTTTTGCTTCATTTTACTTTTCGACGGAGATAGAAACAAGAATAAATAGAATCCCCCGTAACCTTGCAGTGGCATCAAACCCTGGTGTTAGTGAACAAACCTCTATATTTAACTATCCTGGTTGTCCTGGAGGCAAGGTCATAGAATGTTACATTGATTAGAAACATCGAAAGGAGACGCACTTATATATTCTTTTAAAGTGCGAGGAAGTTGAACCATACCTTGAGTAAGTCAACTACTTTTACATATTTTGAAATTCACTTCCATAGGATTGCTGGGTAGTTTAAATTTTCTTCTTTAAGTAATATATTGATAAGTGTTATTTTACATTGATTTAATACTTCAATTAAACTCAATTTTTGAAAAGAATGTAATCAATTAAGCATGAATTTGTATTAAAAATAACACATTGCGTAACACAAGCTTGATTTGACAAAATATTGAAGAAAGGTACCAAAAGCATGGAAGAAATCAAGAAGACTACCTGTACGCTTAAAGCGAAGGATAGAACGCTTGGGCAAAGGCATCTCACACTTGAGCATGAGCTCGAGTGCGCTTAAGCGCAGCCACGATGAATGATCAAAGAAGCACACTAAGCATGGTTCAAACACTACTGCAAGGAGGATCTCACGCTTGAGTGTAAGCACGAGTTCGCTCAAGCGTGACCTTAGCAATCTATGGTGCGCTTAAAGCGAGGATATATTTAGTTGAGAGTATAGTAAACGAGGCATCAGGACCCCCACACGCTCAAGCGTGGGAATGAGTCGCTTGAGCGTGAGCCTGAGCGCGCCTAAGCGAGGAGCAAGCGTGAATCAAACATACTAGACAGGACTAGCAAGCTTGAGCGTAGACTGAGCATGGCTTGGGTGTGGCTTGACAAGGAGAACACGCTTAAGCGTGGCTAAGCTTGGCTTAAGCGAGAGGCAAACAGTGGGCATCAGGACCTTTCACGCTTGAGCGTGACCATCAAGCTCAAGCGTGATTCATGCAGCATGGGACCTCTAATTTTTTATTCACCAATAGTGTGATGCCAACTCATCCACTTTCTTGTGTTTCTGAATGACTCTGAAAGATGCTTCATGGGCTCTATGCAAGTGGCAAGGGAAGCTGAAGCATAACCCCTATAAATCAAGCAGAAAATAGATCCCCAAGTATCACAATTCATCCCCTGTATTTCCTTCATAATCCAAACTTTTCCATTATTTTCTGTATTTATTTTTTAAAGGTGAAAATGCAAAGCATGAGTAGCTAAATCTCCCTTATGGGATTGGTTGTAATCCATTCAATCCTGAAGTAACGCTACTGTAAGTTTTTATGTGTGTAATGAGATTTGATAAGTTTCTGTATTTCCATTTGCGTTTAATGCCTGAAAGTACTTGATCACTATTTTCTTGTTTTAAGTTTTCTCAAGTATGCTGGAAAGTGACTTTTGAAAGCAGATCTGAATGAAATACTTGTTGTGAGTAGGTAGCCAGGGATGGAATCTAACCCAATAAACATCAAAACAATCGATCGATAATGCTGGGACGATTTCAAAGTGACTGAGGGATCAGCGGTTTGAAATTATTCTTATGAATTTTGTAGTCGAGGGATCGATGCAAATGAATTTGATTGTGACGTAGAAATTATCTTTTCAAGTTACTTACATAAAAACTTATGCAACTTACAGAAGGTGAGATGTGATGAAACCAATCCCTGTTTTACAAAACTGATTTCTCTTAAAAACCATTCCCTGTTATCTTTTGCAATTTACTCTATGTTATTTATTCACTTTTTCAATCAGCATCAATTTTTAACAAATCAAAACAAAATCATCTGTCAACTCAATTCAAAACTAAGACTTTCATGCTAACACCTCCTCAGTGGAACGACAACTATACTATATTACAACCTCTGTGTTTAAACTTGGCACATCCATTCCATTGAGTCCACATTATACAAACTTGATTCTCTTTCTCTGAATACTCTACTTCACTTCTATACAATACCAAGCTTTGGTTAAACAAGTTTTGTATAAACCCATAAAAAATACCATATCATATATATGCAGATATACTTAGACGAGAGCACAATGATATAACTGACGACCAAATCTGTAGTGAGGTATCATCCAAGTTCGTCGATTAGTTTGTACAACATGTAAGGTCGTACACTATATGTTTATTTTTTATGTTGTATAGTTATCTACATTCTAACATAATGCACAATGTTATGCTCTGAATAGATTCAAGATCTAAACAATCAAATTAAAGACCCTTTACTCCAAGCTCTTTCTTGGGGGCATGTGAAAACTGTTATAAAATGGCCAATTTACATTGTAAATGGCTATAAGTTGAACATTTTCCAATGTAGTGAAGGAATGTGAACACATAACTTTGGGGTTTGTGTTAAAGGTACAACTGGACATTTAGAGAAAGACTTCTATGGTGTGTTAAAAGAGATCGTTCAAGTTTCTTTCTCTGAATGGGATAGTAGAGATTTAGTTTTATTCAATTGCGATTGGTGCGACACCACAATTGAAGTGGGTATAAAAGTCGATAACCATTACGAATTGGTTGAGGTGAAAAAGAGCGGTAGATATAAAGGGTTTGATCCCTTCATCTTTGCCTAGCAAGCCGAGCAAGTTTATTACACAGAATTTCCTGGAGGGCACCGGGATTGGTATGTAGTTATCAAAGCTGAGGATTATAGTTAGATCACTGATAACGTCTCTGATGAGGTTGAAGATGCTTATCAGCTAGCTCCAAGTGACCTCCACGATAGTCACTCAGTGTTGAATATTGATCCAATCATTCTAGATGAGACACTTGCGGCCTCAGGTGGTGAACACATTTTGACACACAAGCTATCTTGTCATTAAAATAGACCAGGGCCAATTTGGACAATGATAACATGTCTGAAACAATTTCTGATAGTGACACTGACACTGAAGGGGACTTCCAAACTGAAATAGACATATGTATATATATGTTATTTTTTAATTGCTTAATGCTTACATTGTTTCATTGACAGATAACTGGACGCAGAGGACGATTTGGTCGGGGTGGTGGTAGGTACTCCCTAATTACAGTAATCATGTCATATATGATTTATGTGTGTTAGTGGAGAGCAAGGCTTACTAGGATGAATCTGTGTGTGTTTTATGCTTATGTAAACTTACGGTTGTTAATGGTCGTCATGATTTATTTTTATGTTAGTGGAGAGAAAAACTCACTAGGGTTTGTTGTTGTTTATTTACATTGAACTGTATTGGGAAGTTTTTTGTGTGTAAGAGGGTTTTCGGAAAAATTTGGAATGTCCAGTTTATAGGGAAGACTCTATCAAAATTTTAGTGGACTCCCAAGGTTTATGTTTGTTTGATTATAAAAATATTTTATTAATTAATTGTTCAATCACATGGAATACAGTTATGTTGATAGTATTTGCACTACGAAGACGATTACTAGGATTTTGAAGGCCTAGTGGGATGGTCCTTACATCTCTTCGACGGATGCTAGTCAGACTGTCCAAGATAGATGGTTTGACATATTCTCAATGGGTTTAGCACAACTCTTCTAATTTTATGTAACTTTTATTATTGAACATTGCTTACGAGTTTAATTTGGAATTGTATTTTAGTTTACAATGTGGCTTTCGGTAGGAGGAGGGTATGACTGATGAGATTAGGAGGAACTTTACCTTAAACACATCCAAAATCATCAAGAGTACCCTCTGGAAGGTGAGGGTGAAGACGGAGCACCCTTGTCAGATCCCTGAGCCATATTGGGATAGCATGCTGTAGAAGTAGGGAGGTGTATTGTTCCAGCAGGCCAGTTCCCTGAACAAGGCAAACAGGCAGGTTGATGTTGGAGCCTCCATCTATACTAGGGGCTCCATCTCAGTTATTGAGCACAAAAAGAGATTTGTAAGTATATATTTTCTTAAATGTGTTTATTATTACAATGACTTAAAAGCTTTTTCACTAACAAATTTAATATGTTGTAAATTGTAGGAGCAGAAGAAGCACCGTGAGCCTTCATTATTCAAGGTGATGTAAATCACCAAGAAGAACAAGGTTGGTGACTAGGTTAACCAGAAGACCATCGACATGGTGGTACTTTACTAAACTTACAACTCTTTTAACTTTTTTATACATTAACATATATACTAAAGTAATTGATTTTTCTATTAGCTACAGAACTAGCCACGGGATTGTGACCTGTCCGTCGCTAGGTTAGCAACGGGCGCTGCCTTTTCACATCGATGATTCAGTGACGGGGTTAGGCCGTCACTAAGTTAGCCACGGTCTTTTAGCCTATCGCTGAGATGTTAGCCACCAAGGATGGAGCGGCAGTATTTTGCCATAGTAAAGGTCGTCGCTAATACACGTAGCGATAAACACTCATCGCTATTCGATCTTCTTTTGGTAATGACTCTGTAACATCCAAAATTTTAAAATAATGGATTAATTAGGGAAATGAATTATTAAATAATTGTATGTGAATTAATTTATGTCCCAAAATATTGGAATTGATTAGATTAAGATTTTTGGAGACTGTTGATAATTTATTGGGACCGGATAAGTTGAAAACTGACCTGATTAAAATATGGGTGTCGGACCAAGTATCTCCGATTGGGATGATATTGGTCAGGGCTGTTAAGGATATTATTGGGAATCCGAATATGTATTCGGAATAATTTTTAGATAAAGTATTGAGCCCAAACATAGATCCTTTTTATAAAAAAAATGATGAATCTTTAATAAGATGGCTAAAATTAAAAGCAAAAACCAAATTTTCCTCTCTTCCTTCACGTTGGCTGCTGGTTCCTCTTAATAAACACTTTATTTCTTCTTTCTCTTATCTCCCTTCTCCATCTTCTCTTCTTCTCTTCCAAAAACCCTAGACAAGGTGGTGCTTTATTCTCTCCCCCTTATTTTCATTTATGGAGGCTTGTAGAGGAAGAGCTTGAAACTTGGAGATCCTTCCTCCATCTCTTCTATTTTCGTGTTCCTCCCCCTTTCCCTTGAAGACTCATTCTTTTCCACTCTTACGGTAAGTTTCTTGTCATTTTCAAGAGTGTGAACCTTAGGTTGTAGGTTTTTGGTGTTGGGTGAGCATTTAATGTATTCTTGGGTTGTTGGGAGAAGCATTTAATGTGAAAACCTAAGTTGGGGTATTGTTAATATAGCATTTATGATGGGTTGTTAAGGGTATACGAAATTCATGTTGGTAGATGAGGGAGATTAGTGATTATTTATGATGTTGTTGGGTTATGGTAAAACCCTAACTATGAGAAATTGGGGAAAATGATTAATGTTGACTCAAGAATATGTTTCAAGGAGAAATATATAACATTAATGGGTGTGGATGTTGATGAATGAAGTTGTATGAATATTGGGGGTTTAAAGCTTGTTTTGTAGCCTTTAAATATAGTGAATAAGGCTTGAAGGGAAGGAATTCTCGAACCCTAATAAGTGAAGGAAAAGATGCCTATAACATGTCCTATACATGTTAAGAAATTGTAGATAAGATTATGGTTAATTAGAGTTGAATTGTCTTGAATAGTTGAATTGATTAGGATTTTACATGTATTTTAATGTAGGATCCATTCTGAACGACGAGGCGGGTACGTCGTATCAATCGGAATTCTTCTCTCGATGTAGGAGAAGAGTCTTTATGTTCTAAATGCATGAATTTGAATGGTATTTGATTGCCATATGTGTTGACATGCATGTTTGCCTTTCTTGTGTTATGATAATGGATTGTAATGTTGAATATATTAATATGGATAAGGTTTGGCAACATGCTTTGATGCATTTAGAATAATCATGGTGTGTTATATGGTGGTGTGAATTGTTTGATAATATGAGGTTATACTCATGTCCACCATAAGTGTAAAATGAGTGTTGATGATGTTTGATTGAAAATGGGTGTAAATGAATAGCATGCCTTGGTTGATAGTGAAAGATTGATGTCATTGTGTTGACAATGGAATTGAATGATGTGAATGAGAACTATTAAAAATGTGACACAAAAAGTTTAAACTAATAATAGTAATAACCAACAATAATAAATCCACTAAAAGCCTTGTGGTGATGTTGGTGATGATGATGATGATGTATGATGAGTGGCATGTATAGGATGCATAGAGTGAGAAATGCATATGATTGGCATTTGCATCCATGGCATACTGCATGACTGCCTGTGTTGGAATTTTAGGGGATTCCCCTAGGTGGCCCAATGGGAGGGCGGCTCTGTGCACGAGCAATTTGTAATTCCCCTGTGACTCGGTGTAACAGTCACGAAGCTACCCATGTTGTGCTACGGTGAGCCACATGTGGTTGACCCTTGTGGGGGTGGCTCTTGATAAGCAGGTGTCCCCGGTGGTCCTTGGGATCACAGCTGTAACACCCTAATTATTTGCAATTAATAAATCCCGAAAAACATGAGAAAATTTTGCACAAAAACAGTCACGTAACATTTGATGTAGAAGGGAGCAGGCAATGGGGAAAACTAAGAACATTCACGCGCATAAAGCAACCTACAGGGAAGCCAAAAACTGGGGCCGGCTCGATGGGTTTATCGTAACGTACTAACACTAGGGCGGATCGCACAACACCGTTTATTCGCTCGGACGGGGTCTTACACCGTCCAGGCGGAGTATGGTAATACAGCAGCGGATAGAAGAAATTTTGCACTGAGACTTCCCTTCGAGAATTACTGGTCACTCAACAGGAGGAATAGATAAGGGAAATATGTTAATACATTCACACGCATAGCGTTTGGTGGAAAGGCGAAGTTAGAATCATCCTACTTGGCAAGGCGGGGTATATTTATCTTGGGCGGGCTGTCCTAGTTACTTGGGCGAGGTATGACGCCGCCGAAACAAAATCTGCATAACGCCTCCTTAACACAACTACAAGGTAATTTCCTCCATCGGGTATGGACAAGGGTTCACTAAGTAAATCCTCACACTCGCCTTTCACTCAGAGAAGTGAGAAGTTACAGGGTACACACACGTTAGTAGGTTGTGGAGAAAGGAGGGATCTGAACCTGTTCCACCCAGCTCAACTAATTATGACAACGCCTGGGCGGACTTAGCCATAACGCCCAAATCCGGGGTTCAACACCGGGGTCCGGATTGCGTTAGTATCACAACGGATAGGAAAGGATAATGGTCGATATCTCGCTCTGGTAATTACTCGCTTCAGTGTGAGTCCTCGCGCTTGGGCGAATTGCTCCCACACTTCGGGCGGGGTACGACTCCGCCCAACGTATCCGACATAAGTTTTCCTAAGACAATTCTCAATTTACTCTGACTTGGCTATAGCCTGCTCAATCATACTGTCCCTGCGTATCTATTAAGCACGATTATAAAACAAGACGGCACATAGCATCACACACACAAAACCATACATCCATATGTACATAAGAGTGTATATTAATATTTACAATGCAAAGTCAGACTTCTTCTTGTTCATAAAGTTCTATTCATCACAAAACATTAACATCCGGTATGAACCGGTTGGGGCTTAGTCTAACAGCGCCTTAATTAAACCTTCGAAATGCATCAGCACTCCGCCCAGCATTCCAGCTCTGCTTCTGATCCTCCTCACGAGAGACATTCACTGAAAATGGCCACTGCAGGGGTGAGCTTTTACATGTAAAATGATACTCGCAGACTCGGTATCAGCGTCAGTACGCTCCTGCTATCACTCAACCTTTCTCAAGTAACCAAATTCATACAATTCCAACAACATTCATGACACACATAATTCACAGAATTTATTCCACATCTAAACATATATTCATGCATTCAGAATCATACACATGCACATACATAGATTTATACATCACCACAATCAGCCTTATTTCTATATGCATGCCTGCGGATCCGACTCGGGTAAAGACTCTCAGTTACAGCCCCCTTTTTCTTTTGGCCCCTCGTCCCTCAGCTCTTACCAGGTGGCACCGGCCTCCCCACGGCGTCTCGAGACTCACTTCTCTAGCTCCAACGGCTACCACGAGCTCTATTGGGATCTAGCCAGGGTTGGTAACTGGAAGTCATTTCCCTCGGGGTTCTTGACCTTCCATGGGTCACCCCATTCTTACTCATGCAACTAACACATTCATTATTACACATCATCGCGCCATGAACACCTTACCGTAGTCATTAAGTAAGAATGAATATCCTCCACTACTCGTCATCATTCAGTCAGTCACACCAGCGCATATTACAATCGGTCGTCAGACTAACAACATTGAGCAATCCAAGTAAGAACATGCACATACATACTTTTCATAGTGACAACAAAATAGATCCATCATTATCATCCACGAGCAGACTACGCCATCGCCACGAAGATCACTATCAGAACCTCAAATCATGCATCAGTTTTAGTAATTGTGAATACATACACACATGCACAGCATCAGTTCTAATGATTACAAAACATGCACACACACACACACACACTCAGCGATACATTCATCCGGTACCGTTCTTAGACCATGCATTTGACATGCAAGCGCCCCCTACCTTTAGAAGAATCCTCAGAAACCTTTTTCGTTCTTGTTGTCGGGTCCGATGTCCTTCTCCTGGTTTGTCCGGTCTTCCTTGGCTTTGTCGTATCCTGCGCCTGATTCTGGGATGAAGTGTGGTCCGTTCTTCAGTACTGGAATCAAGATCTCCAGGAGCGAAGAGTAAGATGGAAGAAGAAGAAAGATGGAGACGAAGAGAGGAAGTAGAGGATGAAGTGACGGAGGAGAAAGTCTGAAGAAATAGCAAGTGTGTTTTCTCTGCCAAGGGCTCACGCTTATATACATATGTACATGCGCATGAATAAGAGAAGAGTGGGATGGGAGAGTGTGTGCTGCAGCAGCCACGTGCACTCCACTCCATCCCCTGACCATCACCATTTTCATATTTTAGTGGCTTAAACCTACTTAGTTAAATACAATTAACAGTTATTTCTAGTTGAAATCAAGTCTTAATGGTTTATTTTTCATTCAGCGTTTAATTTTAAAACGGGGATGTTACAGTTCTCCCCCACTGAAAAAGAATTTCGTCCCCGAAATTCAGTCGGTACTTACGTAGGTAAACAATTCGGGGTACTGCTGTCGCATGGCGTCTTCGCGTTCCCACGTGTAGGAGGTGATCTCGCCTTGCTGCCACTCCACCTTAACCAGCCTTACGTTCTTGTTTCTTAAGCGCTTTACCGATTGATCCACGATTCCAACCGGTGTAGCCACAGTGGTTAGGTCTTCCTTGATCTCTACCTCGTCGTCCGGCATCATGTGGCTGGGGTCATGCAAATATTTCCTTAGCTGAGACACATGAAAAACGTTGTGTAATCGGGACAAGTGAGTTGGTAACGCGAGGCGGTATGCCACGGGGCCAATCCGTTCTACTACTTCATAAGGTCCGATGTAGCGAGGGCTTAACTTCCCACTTTTTAAGGCTCGTCCAACTCCTTTACTCGGAGAGGTTCTCAGAAACACTCGATCTCCGACTGAAAATTCCAATGGCTTGATGCGCTTGTCATGGTAGCTCTTCTGCCTGTCTTGTGATGCTTTCATCTTCTCCCTTATCACTCGGATCTGTTCTGTGGTTTGCTTCACGATGTCTGGTCCCAGTAATAGACTTTCACCCGCTTCCGACCAACAGAGTGGGGTTCGGCATCTACGCCCATATAATGCCTCGTAAGGTGCCATGCCAATGCTGTGATGATGGCTGTTGTTGTACGTAAACTCGATCAAGGGAAGGTACTGCTCCCAGTCCCCACCGTACTCTAACACACACGCTCTCAATAAGTCTTCTAGACTCTGAATCGTTCGCTCGGATTGTCCATCCGATTGGGGGTGGTAGGCAGAACTAAGCCAAAGCTTCGTCCCCAGTTCTTGATGCATGCTGGTCCAAAACCTGGACGTAAATCTAGGGTCCCTATCTGAGACGATGGAAGTAGGTATGCCATGCAGTCGAATAACTTCTTGAATGTAGATTCGAGCCAATTTATGCAATGGGTACTTCATATGTACAGGTAAGAAGTGTGCACTCTTCGTCAATCTGTCAACAATGACCCAAATGGCATTATGGCCCGCTCGGTTTTTGGGTAATCCCATGATAAAATCCATCGCAATTGAGTCCCATTTCCACACGGGGATTTCTAGAGGCTGCATTGCACCGTACGGTTTTTGGTGCTCTACCTTTGATTTCTGACAAGTGATACACCGGGCCACGTACTCCGCCACATCCTTCTTTAGTCCGGGCCACCAAAACTGTTTCCTCAAATCGTGGTACATCTTCGTGGTTCCTGGGTGAACGCTGAGTAAGCTTTTGTGGGCTTCATCAAGCACCATTCTTCTCAATCTTCCTTCACTTGGTATGTATATTCTGTTCCTCACCCGGAAGATTCCATCTGACCCTTCTGCCAAGGATAAATCCTTTCCTTTAGCCTGAATTTCCTTCATTTCAGCTAGGTAAGAGTCCGCCTGTTGCTGCTCGTACACGGATTTTAAGAATTCGTTGGCAATCCTCAACGTACCGATTGTCATCTTCTGAGAGGAAGGGGCGTCAACATGCAAGTTCATGTCTCGGAACCGCTCTAACAACTCAACTTCTTTTGCCATCATGGCTGCTATGTGGAGGGATTTTCGACTCAATGCGTCTGCTACGACATTTGCCTTACCTGGGTGGTATTTCAACTCGAAATCATAGTCCTTCAAAAACTCAATCCATCTTCTCTGCCTCATGTTTAGCTCCTTCTGGTCGAATAGGTATTTAAGGCTCTTATGATCGCTGTACACTTCAAATTTGGATCCGTACAAGTAATGCCTCCAGATTTTCAATGCAAAAACTACTGCTGCCAACTCCAAGTCATGGGTCGGATAATGTTGTTCGTGGGGTCTCAATTGTCGAGAGGCATATGCTATCACTCGATCTTTCTGCATGAGTACACATCCTAATCCGAGTCCGGACGCGTCACAATAGACCACGAAGCTTTCTCGTAACTCAGGTAATGCCAACACCGGAGCAGTTGTCAACTTATTCTTCAGCTCTTGGAAGCTGCTCTCACACTCCGGACTCCACACAAAAGGAACATTCTTTTGAGTCAATTTAGTCAGGGGTAATGCCAATTTAGAAAAACCTTCGATGAACCTTCTATAATATCCTGCCAAGCCCATAAAACTCCTTATTTCCGAGATCGATCTGGGCCTCTCCCACGCTATTACAGCAGCTACCTTCGCAGGATCCACCGAGACGCCTCGCTTGGAGATCACATGCCCGAGGAAGTGGATCTCATCCATCCAAAATTCGCACTTTGAAAGCTTTGCAAACAATTGCTTCTCCTTCAACACTTGGAGTACCGTCCTGAGATGTCCTTCATGCTCCTCAGATGACTTAGAATAAACTAGAATATCATCGATGAAGACAACAACAAACCGATCTAAGAAGGAATGGAATATGCTGTTCATGTAATTCATGAAAACAGCAGGGGCGTTTGTCACACCGAACGGCATCACTACATACTCATAGTGACCATACCTAGTCCTAAAGGCAGTTTTAGGAATGTCCGAGTCCTTCACTTGGATTTGGTGATATCCCGATCGTAAGTCGATTTTTGAGAAGACTGAGGCTCCACGCAGCTGGTCAATTAAATCATCAATTCTAGGCAGTGGGTATCGATTCTTGATTGTGAGTTTGTTAAGCTGTCGATAATCTATACAAAGTCTCATGCTGCCATCCTTCTTCTTAACAAGTAGCACAGGTGCGCCCCATGGTGACACGCTTGGTCTAATGAACTGCTTCTCAAGTAACTCATCCACTTGTTTCTTCAACTCTACCAATTCAGTTGAGGACATTCTGTAGGGTGCACTGGAGACCGGTTCGGCTCCAGGGATCAAGTCTATAGAGAATTCAACTTCTCTATGGGGAGGTACACTCGGGACGTCCTCTGGGAACACTTCTGGGAATTCGCAGACAACGGGAATTTCGTTCACTAAGGGCTCATTCTCATCTTTGGTTAGACAAATCATCATAAATAGTTGGGTTATACCTTGTGCCGCGCCATCTTCAGTGGGTTGTTTTGGGAAAACTATCTCTCGGTTTCTACAATCTACTAATACCTTATTGGCTGAAAGCCAATCTATTCCAAGCACAATATCAAGACCCTTTAAGGGCATGCAAATCAGATCGAAGGTGAAACTCCGATCACACAACTCAAATGCTACATTTTTACATATTGACGATGTGAACACACTAGGGCCAGTGGGGCTGGCCACCTCTAAAGTCCGGTTCATAGACACAGTTGGTAGCTTCAACCGTTTCACGCACTCATCAGCTATAAAAGAATGGGTTGCCCCCGAATCGAAAACAACATTAAGCGTGTTCATTCCAAGTGAGCACTTACATTGTACTAGATCGCTTGCTGGTGCAACATCCTCTGCATTGATGGTGTAGATCCTTCCTGTCGCTGTTGGGCCGGTGTTCCTCTCTCGACTGTTCGGGGCATGCATCATACTTCCTCTGGTTCCGTTGCCTCTGCCACCATGTCGTTGGTTATCATTCATTCTGGTTCGATCTTGAAATCCTCCTTGACGCACATTGGTGTTTGCCTGGCGGAGTTGGGGGCAGTCCGGGCGAACGTGTCCCTTCTCTCCGCAGTGGTAGCATTTAACATTTGTATCATTGCATTCCTTAGCAAAATGATCACCGCCACATTTAAAGCATCCGCCATACCTTGGTCGCCCACTCATCTGTCTCCCTCGGTCATTATGGTTCTGATATCTGGTGAAGGGTTCATTCCTCCTCACGTTCCCTGGTCTCTTGAAACGTGATTGCTGAGGCCTCAGGTGTTGGTTGGCTCTGCTGCACTGGCCCGAATGGGCCCTGTCATCCTCTTCGAATATTCTACACTTGTTCACTAAGGCAGGGAAACTCCGGATTTCATGGTACCTGCAGGCCCTCTTGATATCCGATCTCAGTCCGTTCTCAAACTTAAGACACTTGGAGTGCTCCGTTCCCGGCTGCTGGAAGGGCGGATAAAATAGGCACAATTCTTCAAATCTGGTCGCGTATTCTTCCACAGTCAGGGAACCCTGTTTTAACTCCATAAACTCCAGCTCTTTCCGACTCCTCACCGTGTCGGGAAAGTATTTGTCTAGGAAGCAGGCCTTGAAATCGTTCCACGTCAGTTGATTGTCATCTTCGGGGAATCGGCTCCGGGCTATCTTCCACCAATTCTCCGCTTCATCTCGCAGCATATACACTGCGCATTCCACCTTCTGGGCTTCGGTACAGCGAAGGCCCCTAAAAATTCTCTCTAATTCCTGAGTCCACTTGAACGCCGCCTCAGGGTTCCGTCCTCCTAAGAATTCACTCGGCTTCCTCTTCAGGAAGCGGTCCAGCACATGGCCATCCTCAGGTTGAGTTTGGCCTTGCCTTTCAAACACATCAGCAAAGCGTTGGAATGCTGTGGCTATAGCCTCCATACTTTGACGATGCGCCATTCCTTATCCTGAAATTGACATTTAAGGATAAGTATACGGAGCCACTTACTACCGATCTAGTTATTAGCCCAACAATTAATAACTTAGCACATTATGTTATTCGCCTAAGTCATACACACAATCGGACTAGGGGAAAACAACCCCTTGTCTTCAAGACAATCATCAATCAGGTCAACCAGCATCAGAACAATTTCAACCATTCAATCAAAAAGACACAAACACCACCGCTTACACTTGGTAAGCATACTTTGGCCTTGGACTTTTCGGTCCGCTCTGATACCAAAATGTAACACCCTAATTATTTGCAATTAATAAATCCCCAAAAACATGAGAAAATTTTGCACAAAAACAGTCACGTAACATTTGATGTAGAAGGGAGCAGGCAATGGGGAAAACTAAGAACATTCACGCGCATAAAGCAACCTACAGGGAAGCCAAAAACTGGGGCCGGCTCGATGGGTTTATCGTAACGTACTAACACTAGGGCGGATCGCACAACACCGTTTATTCACTCGGACGGGGTCTTACACCGTCCAGGCGGAGTATGGTAATACAGCAGCGGATAGAAGAAATTTCGCACTGAGACTTCCCTTCGAGAATTACTGGTCACTCAACAGGAGGAATAGATAAGGGAAATATGTTAATACATTCACACGCATAGCGTTTGGTGGAAAGGCGAAGTTAGAATCATCCTACTTGGCAAGGCGGGGTATATTTATCTTGGGCGGGCTGTCCTAGTTACTTGGGCGAGGTATGACGCCGCCGAAACGAAATCTGCATAACGCCTCCTTAACACAACTACAAGGTAATTTCCTCCATCGGGTATGGACAAGGGTTCACTAAGTAAATCCTCACACTCGCCTTTCACTCAGAGAAGTGAGAAGTTACAGGGTACACACACGTTAGTAGGTTGTGGAGAAAGGAGGGATCTGAACCTGTTCCACCCAGCTCAACTAATTATGACAACGCCTGGGCGGACTTAGCCATAACGCCCAAATCCGGGGTTCAACACCGGGGTCCGGATTGCGTTAGTATCACAACGGATAGGAAAGGATAATGGTCGATATCTCGCTCTGGTAATTACTCGCTTCAGTGTGAGTCCTCGCGCTTGGGCGAATTGCTCCCACACTTCGGGCGGGGTACGACTCCGCCCAACGTATCCGACATAAGTTTTCCTAAGACAATTCTCAATTTACTCTGACTTGGCTATAGCCTGCTCAATCATACTGTCCCTGCGTATCTATTAAGCACGATTATAAAACAAGACGGCACATAGCATCACACACACAAAACCATACATCCATATGTACATAAGAGTGTATATTAATATTTACAATGCAAAGTCAGACTTCTTCTTGTTCATAAAGTTCTATTCATCACAAAACATTAACATCCGGTATGAACCGGTTGGGGCTTAGTCTAACAGCGCCTTAATTAAACCTTCGAAATGCATCAGCACTCCGCCCAGCATTCCAGCTCTGCTTCTGATCCTCCTCACGAGAGACATTCACTGAAAATGGCCACTGCAGGGGTGAGCTTTTACATGTAAAATGATACTCGCAGACTCGGTATCAGCGTCAGTACGCTCCTGCTATCACTCAACCTTTCTCAAGTAACCAAATTCATACAATTCCAACAACATTCATGACACACATAATTCACAGAATTTATTCCACATCTAAACATATATTCATGCATTCAGAATCATACACATGCACATACATAGATTTATACATCACCACAATCAGCCTTATTTCTATATGCATGCCTGCGGATCCGACTCGGGTAAAGACTCTCAGTTACAGCCCCCTTTTTCTTTTGGCCCCTCGTCCCTCAGCTCTTACCAGGTGGCACCGGCCTCCCCACGGCGTCTCGAGACTCACTTCTCTAGCTCCAACGGCTACCACGAGCTCTATTGGGATCTAGCCAGGGTTGGTAACTGGAAGTCATTTCCCTCGGGGTTCTTGACCTTCCATGGGTCACCCCATTCTTACTCATGCAACTAACACATTCATTATTACACATCATCGCGCCATGAACACCTTACCGTAGTCATTAAGTAAGAATGAATATCCTCCACTACTCGTCATCATTCAGTCAGTCACACCAGCGCATATTACAATCGGTCGTCAGACTAACAACATTGAGCAATCCAAGTAAGAACATGCACATACATACTTTTCATAGTGACAACAAAATAGATCCATCATTATCATCCACGAGCAGACTACGCCATCGCCACGAAGATCACTATCAGAACCTCAAATCATGCATCAGTTTTAGTAATTGTGAATACATACACACATGCACAGCATCAGTTCTAATGATTACAAAACATGCACACACACACACACACACTCAGCGATACATTCATCCGGTACCGTTCTTAGACCATGCATTTGACATGCAAGCGCCCCCTACCTTTAGAAGAATCCTCAGAAACCTTTTTCGTTCTTGTTGTCGGGTCCGATGTCCTTCTCCTGGTTCGTCCGGTCTTCCTTGGCTTTGTCGTATCCTGCGCCTGATTCTGGGATGAAGTGTGGTCCGTTCTTCAGTACTGGAATCAAGATCTCCAGGAGCGAAGAGTAAGATGGAAGAAGAAGAAAGATGGAGATGAAGAGAGGAAGTAGAGGATGAAGTGACGGAGGAGAAAGTCTGAAGAAATAGCAAGTGTGTTTTCTCTGCCAAGGGCTCACGCTTATATACATATGTACATGCGCATGAATAAGAGAAGAGTGGGATGGGAGAGTGTGTGCTGCAGCAGCCACGTGCACTCCACTCCATCCCCTGACCATCACCATTTTCATATTTTAGTGGCTTAAACCTACTTAGTTAAATACAATTAACAGTTATTTCTAGTTGAAATCAAGTCTTAATGGTTTATTTTTCATTCAGCGTTTAATTTTAAAACGGGGATGTTACAACAGCTGCCATGATATGACTCATGGTTGGCCCGCAATACCATATGTTGATTATGTCATTACCATGGTCATGGTGAAAATGACCAGGTGTTGTAAAATGGGGATGCAGTTTGGTACCAGTAAAAGATTGGTGTAATGCATGCAATTTGATGATAAGTGTACGCATGTTACTACTGGAGTAGGGGTATGGTTAGATGATTATACTTGAGTCCCACAATTGGTGTTTATTTCCCACAGTCAGATTTGCAATTGTTGAAATAATCCTTTGTGCATATGCATTAGCTTAAGAGCATTTTCATATAGCAAGGATGTATGCCAAAGGTGATGAGATGTGATGATGGTTGTATTGTGGATGAGAAAATGTATTAAGACAACATAAAACATGTGAATACCATATAATAAATTGAGTAAAAAGTTGAGGTGTGTAATAATTCAATTCATTGAAGAACTTGATTATGCGTATGCTTATGTACTTTGCTTGATGTAAATATTGATGACGATATATGAATGATAGTACCTTGATGATGAATAAGATGATGAATGATATGTGTATGCAAAGTATACATGTCTTGATGCATATGCACATAATCACATGGTATTCATATTCATTCCTTTTGAATATATGACTCACTCTCCCATGTTGTCTACTTTTTAGATTTGTGATGTAGGTCACTGATGGGAGTAGTGAAACTCTTTTAAAGTATATTTTTGCGGAAGGGGGTAAATAGATGAATAGGAAGTGCCTTGGCCAGTAATCTGTTGTTTTGTATAGCCTATGTTAGGAGCTTATGCTCATTGTAATTAGAATGATGTGTATTGATTTTGTGGGTCATGAGTGAAAATTCAAACTTATGTATATGCCCAATTTTCGGCTATGACCTTGGTGATGTATGATGCTAATATGTGACGGCTAAACTTTGCTCAAATTAGTGAATGAATAATGAGAATTATGAATGGTATCCTTATGTGATGCATAATTTGAAGTGTCCCATGGTCATGTTATGCATAAGCTAGGAACTAACATCGTTAAATTATGATTTAGGAGGTTCTATTGTGATGTGATGAATCCAATAGCTTAAACATGATAATTGTGACTTGTGGAAAGAGGAATGGTCCAATTTTATAGAGAATATACCCCTAAGTTGCCTTAAAATGCCTTGAAATGGGTTAAACGCATTTATGCGCATATTTCCCTTATTTTTAGGAATTTTCAAGTGCGGCCAGTGGCCACACACCACAAATAATATATTTTAGCTTGTGTCAAATTTTGGTGGCCATTGGATTTGATTTGAATGAGATAGGGTGATTAGAAGTTGGAAATTATATGATTTGTTACATAAAATGCAGCAGGGGTCTGATTTGCCAAGTTTGAATCGATTCAAGTAAGGCCTTGAATCGATTCAGCACTTACTGGATTTACTGTTCAATTTGGCAGAATCGTGTGAATTGATTCACACCAGGCCTTGAATTGATTCACAGTTGAGGGTATCATTAGATGTCCTTCCATATCACATGGCATACCTTAATTTAAATACATCCTCCGTTGTTTATTATTAATGATCTTGAGAATCATTGTGTCTTGATTTGATTTATTTACCTCCTTATATCATTATATATGAGGTAGGTTCTTTTAATGATCTAGGGTTACATTGTTAACAGTTATCTTGTGATTTCTTCTAATGTTTTATTAATCTCAAATCACAAAAAATTTAACCCCATTTTTTAGGGCGTCTCAGACTCATGCTTGCCTTGCCATGATTGTGTAAATATGATAAGTTGACTGATGATTGTTGAATGAAAAGATTGGTAATTTATTGGCCTTGAAATTGATATGAACATGTATGTGTGATGGCCTTAAGAGTTTTGAATCTCTTTGAAGGATATAATGTAACTCTTAATGAATAATCAATGATGAAATTAATTATGTATGTGTGTATATAGATACATGATTTATTAAGTTAAAATCCCATGAGAGGGTGTGTTTAAGCATAATGGATGTTGGGTATAATGAATGGGGTCATAGGATGGTGTTTCTTAGAGTAAAAAGGTTGCTGGATATGCATGAATCGATTCATGCCAGGGCTTGAATCGATTCAATGCATTTTGTTTCCAAAAATAAGGACTTCTAGGGCTTTGAATTGATTCATGCGAAGCTTTGAATCGATTCAAGACTCACTGGAATTACTGTTCATTAATTTCACAATGCTTTAATCGATTCATACGGGGTTTGAATCGATTCAAGGACCCTTGTTTTATTGGTTGGTTCTCCAAAATCGCATGAATCGATTCAAGGACCTTCCTGAATCGATTCATGGTATGTTTTTGGCTCATTTGCACTCTATTTTGATGTTGTTTGATATAGTTGAGTCATGACATGTTTATACATTTGATTGCACAAAATTTTAATACGTTTTAGCAATCGAAACGTGAAGGAATTGTCATGACCCTCACATAACTTGGTATTGAAAATGAATTGAACTTGTTATTATCCTAATTTTGTTCATCACCTTCTGTAAGTTGCATAAGTTTTTATGTAAGTAACTTGAAAAGATAATTTCTACGTCACAATCAAATTCATTTGCATCGATCCCTCGACTACAAAATTCATAAGAATGATTTCAAACCGCTGATCCCTCAGTCACTTTGAAATCATCCTAGCATTATCAATCGATTGTTTTGACGTTTATTGGGTTAGATTCCATCCCTGGCTACCTACTCGCAACAAGTATTTCATTCAGATCTGCTTTCAAAAGTCACTTCCCAGCATACTTGAGAAAACTTAAAACAAGAAAATAGTGATCAAGTACTTTCAGGCATTAAACGCAAAAGGAAATACAGAAACTTATCAAATCTCATTACACACATAAAAACTTACAGTAGCGTTACTTCAGGATTGAATGGATTACAACCAATCCCATAAGGGAGATTTAGCTACTCATGCTTTGCATTTTCACCTTTAAAAAATAAATACAGAAAATAATGGAAAAGTTTGGATTGTGAAGGAAATACAGGGGATGAATTGTGATACTTGGGGATCTGTTTTCTGCTTGATTTATAGGGGTTATGCTTCAGCTTCCCTTGCTACTTGCATAGAGCCCTTGAAGCATCTTTTAGAGTCATTCAGAAATACAAGAAAGTGGATGAGTTGGCATCACACTATTGGTGAATAAAAAATTAGAGGTCCCATGCTGCATGAATCACGCTTGAGCTTGATGGTCACGCTCAAGCGTGAAAGGTCCTGATGCTCACTATTTACCTCTCGCTTGATCCAAGCTTAGCCACACTTAAGCGTGTTCTCCTTGTCAAGCCACGCCCAAGCCATGCTCAGTCTACGCTCAAGCTTTCTAGTCCTGTCTAGTATGTTTGATTCACGCTTGCTCCTCGCTTAGGCGCGCTTGGGCTCACGCTCAAGCGACTCATTCCCACGCTTGAGCGTGTGGGGGTCCTGATGCCTCGTTTACTATACGCTCAACTAAATATATCCTCGCTTTAAGCGCACCATAGATTGCTAAGGTCACGCTTGAGCGAACTCGTGCTTATGCTCAAGCGTGAGATCCTCCTTGCAGTAGTGTTTGAACCATGCTTAGTGTGCTTCTTTGATCATTCATCGTGGCTGCGCTTAAGCGCACTCGAGCTCACGCTCCAGTGTGAGATGCCTTTGCCCAAGCGTTCCATCCTTCGCTTTAAGCGTACAGGTAGTCTTCTTGATTTCTTCCATGCTTTTGGCACCTTTCTTCAATATTTTGTCAAATCAAGCATGTGTTACACAATGTGTTATTTTCAATACAAATTCATGCTTAATTGATTACATTCTTTTCAAAAATTGAGTTTAATTGAAGTATTAAATCAATGTAAAATAACACTTATCAATATATCACATAAAGAAGAAAATTTAAACTACACAGCAATCCTATGGAAGTGAATTTCAAAAAATGTAAAAGTAGTTGACTTACTCGAGGTATGGTTCAACTTCCTCGTAGTTTAAAAGAATATATAAGTGCGTCTCCTTTCGATGTTTCTAATCAATGTAACATTCTATGACCTTGCCTCCAGGACAACCAGGATAGTTAAATATTGAGGTTTGTTCACTAACACCAGGGTTTGATGCCACTGCAAGGTTACGGGGGATTCTATTTATTCTTGTTTCTATCTCCATTGAAAAGTAAAATGAAGCAAAAGTGGTCATTTCTTCCACTAAGTATGCCTCACAAACTAACGCCTCAACGCATGCCTTGTTTGAGACTTTGTCTTTTAAAGAACGCAGGAATCTAGTGAAACATAAAGAAATGTTAAGTTACAATCAATTTAACAGTTTTGCAAGAAAGTGAATTAATGGATTTAAAGTTGTTCTAGCGTCTAACCTTTCAAATGGATACATCCAACGATACTGGATGGGTACACCAACCCTAGCCTCATATGGTAGATGAATCGACAAGTGCTCTATAGAATCAAAAAAACTAGGGGGAAAATCTGCTCCAGCTTACAAATAAACACTGGAATACTTTCCTCCATCCTCACAAGAGTCTCTTCTGTTAAGACTGTTGCTGTCAACTCTTTAAAAAAATGACTTAACTCAACCAAGGGTTCCCAGATGGTTTTCGATAAGGCATGAAATGCGTATGACAGTAGTTGTTGCATAAACACATGACAGTCATGACTTTTCATGCCGAACAGTCTGCCCTCCTTTAGGTCGACACATCTACTAAAATTCGAAGCAAACCCGTCAGGCATGGTCAACCCATTCACATATAGCCATCCGTTGAGCCTTTATTAATGCATATTACACTTGCGGTTTAAACATTTTGTCGCGTCCCGCATCTCTCAACTCCAGTACCTTTCTTGAACACAAAGTTGTAACTTCTAATCAGCTTTTCTCGTTGTCCTTTGTTCTGCCTTTGATGTCCATCATAGTGTCAAATATGTTCATGAAGACATTTCGTTCAGTGTGCATGACATCTATGTTGTGTCTTAACAAAAGGTCTTTCCAATACGGTGAATCCCATAATATACTTTGCTTCACCCAGTGGTGCTCCTTCTCGTAACCCACAAACTCCTTAACATTCTTATCCTAGATGTAAGGATATTCAGATACCCTTTACCACACCTGTGGACTGGATAATCTACGCGGTTGAGGTTCATTGATAACCTTGTTTTTCTTAAAAGCGGTTCTTGATCTCCTGTAAAGGTGATCTAATGGTAGGAATTTACGATGACAGTCAAAATAACTTGTCTTGTCACTAAAGGGGAGTGATTCCCCCAGTATGTTCCATGCATATAGGGCAAGCAAGCTTCCTAGACATTGACCATCCAGAAAGCATGCCATAAACAGGGAAGTCATTAATGGTCCACATCAAAACAACCCTTATCATGAAATTATTTTTTAAGGATGCATCGTAAGTCATCACCTGAACATCCCATAATTTTGTCAACTCCTCAATCAACAGTTGCAAAAAGACGTCTATTTCCACCTTTGGATTTTTAGGTCCTGGGACCAGTACGGATAGAGACATCACCCCCCTCTTCATACATATCTCAGGAGGCAGATTCTATTTATTCTTGTTTTTATCTCCATCGAAAAGTAAAATGAAGCAAAAGTGGTCATTTCTTCCACTAAGTATGCCTCACAAACTAACGCCTCAACGCATGCCTTGTTTGACACTTTGTCTTTTAAAGAACGCAGGAATCTAGTGAAACATAAAGAAATGTTAAGTTACAATCAATTTAACAGTTTTGCAAGAAAGTGAATTAATGGATTTAAAGTTGTTCTAGCATCTAACCTTTCAAATGCATACATCCAACGATACTGGATGGGTCCACCAACCCTAGCCTCATATGGTAGATGAATCGACAAGTGCTCTATAGAATCAAAAAAACTAGGGGGAAAATCTACTCCAGCTTATAAATTAACACTGGAATACTTTCCTCTATCCTCACAAGAGTCTCTTCTGTTAAGACTGTTGCTGTCAACTCTTTAAAAAAATGACTCAACTCAACCAAGGGTTCCTAGATGGTTTTCGGTAAGGCATAAAATGCGTATGATAGTAGTCGTTGCATAAACACATGACAGTCATGACTTTTCATGCCGAACAGTCTGCCCTCCTTTAGGTTGACACATCTACTAAAATTCGAAGCAAACCCGTCAGGCATGGTCAACCCATTCACATATAGCCATCCGTTGAGCCTTTATTAATGCATATTTCACTTGCGGTTTAAACATTTTGTCGCGTCCCGCATCTCTCAACTCCAGCACCTTTCTTGAACACAAAGTTGTAACTTCTAATCAGCTTTTCTCATTGTCCTCTATTCTGCCTTTGATGTCCATCACAGTGTCAAATATGTTCATGAAGACATTTCGTTCAGTGTGCATGACATCTATGTTGTGTCTTAAAAAAAGGTCTTTCCAATACGGTGAATCCCATAATATACTTTGCGTCACCCAGTGATGCTCCTTCTCGTAACCCACAAACTCCTTAACATTCTTATCCTAGATGTAAGGATATTCAGATACTCTTTACCACACCTGTGGACTGGATAATCTACGTAGTTGAGGTTCATTGATAACCTTGTTTTTCTTAAAAGCGGTTCTTGATCTCCTGTAAGGGTGATCTAATGGTAGGAATTTGCGATGACAGTCAAAATAACTTGTCTTGTCACTAAAGGGGAGTGATTCCCCCAGTATGTTCCATGCATATAGGGCAAGCAAGCTTCCTAGACATTGACCATCCAGAAAGCATGCCATACACAGGGAAGTCATTAATGGTCCACATCAAAACAACCCTTATCATAAAATTATTTTTTAAGGATGCATCGTAACTCATCACCTGAACATCCCATAATTTTGTCAACTCCTCAATCAACAGTTGCAAAAAGACGTCTATTTCCACCTTTGGATTTTTAGGTCCTGGGACCAGTACGGATAGAGACATCACCCCCCCTCTTCATACATATCTCAGGAGGCAGATTGTACGGGGTCAGGATCACTGGCCAACAAGAGTATGCTCTTCCATATTGACCAAATGGGTTGAACCCGTCAGTACATAGGCCAACCCGTACATTGCGTGGCTCATGTGAAAATTCTGGGTAAAGCCCATCCAAATACTTCCATGCTTTTCTATCAAACGGATGACACAAAAGACCCTCTTGTGTTTGGTTTAGAGCATGCCAACGCATGTGTTTTACTGTCAACCATGAAGCGTATAAACGTTGAAGGTGTGGAGTAATCGGAAAGTACCATATTTTCTTCCTTGCCATTCCAGTTACCTTCCCTCTTCTCTTGATGATTTTGTAGTGATCCTTGCTACAATAAACACATTTATTGACACTCTTGTCCGCAAAGTCGTTCTGGAACAACATACATCCGTCAACACAACACTCTATCTTGACACATCCCAATCCCATATTCGCCACACGTTTTTTAGTATAATATAGGTTTGACGGCATTCTATTTTTGTTTGGCACAGTAGACCCCACCAAATCCACCATTCTATTAAAACAGCCACCTGAGAGATTGTAGTCTGCCTTTATGCTTAAAGCAGCCAGGGAGGTAGATAATTCGGTATGACTCTCACAGCCATCCCATAACGGGGTATGGGCCACCGCCAACAAATCATAAAATCTTTTAACATCCGAATTTGGGTCTTCCTCTACACCCTCATTTCGATCCCCTAATTCATCTTCATGTTGTATAACATGCCTGGTGAAAGGTCCTGCATGGTCCATCACCATCTGTTCCATGTTGTTATAGTTATTCTTGTTGTTGAATACTTCAAAATAAGAAGCTTGCACAGGTACACTCAGTGGCCTGGGCGGTAACTGCTCACCATGGTTGTACCACCAATAATATCCTTTCATGAATCTGTTTTGTTGTAAGTGGCACATCACGTCATCCGCATATTCAAAATTCATGCATTCGTACTTAGAGCAAGGGCAACGGATCTTCTGGGTCACTTTAAACTCAGGGGTGTTAGTCGTAGCGAATGGAATGAACTTACACAAACCCAACAAAAACTCTTCAGTGATTCAGCGATTACAATCTAGTCGGTTGTACATCCATCATCGATGTGGTGGGACCTCCATTCACGATGTCTAACGATAATAAGATTGGTTAGTTTAATTAAAGAAGACTTAACTATCGTTTGTCAATCACTCTGTACCACATTGATATTGTAAGTAGGTGGGGACCTATCCCATTCAGAATGAAAATGTAACCATTTTTAACCTATATTGGTGTCTGGGTGAAGTTTGTATGTTGACGTTTAATCGAAATTTTGACATCATTTCACATCGGTCCCCGAGTACACAGAGGTACGTTGGGTTGAAACTTTGAGGACAAAGTTTCTTTTTGGTGGGGTGGATTATAACACCCTAAATTTTAAAGAAAACAATTTATTGAATAATGATAATTAATTATTTATGGTCCAATAATTATGGGATAATTAATTTGACATTAGAGGTGAATTATCGGTAAATTGAGAATTATCAGGACCGGGTGATTTAACAGATGATGTAGGACCTACTTGGTCAAATTAAATAATTGATGGGTCTAGAATGTTTGGAAAATTATTGTGGTTATGGTGGTATAGCTGAAGTAATTTTTAGTGTTCAGGAATAATTTATTGGACTTGACATATGTTACTAAACGGGGAATATACGAGCCAAATGGAATTAAAATAAAATATGAAATCCTATTTTCCCTCTCCATTTCCACCGTCCACTTTCCCACTCTACTTTACTCTCTTTTACCCATTGGGTAATAGGATTTTTGTACCATTGGAAAAAAAAGTAACTAGAGGCACTCTTTTATCCAATGGACAATGTCCAATTTTTGTATATTCTTTCTCTCTTTCTCTCTATCACCGTAGGCTTTTCTTCTTCTCCCATCATTCTCCATTTCCTTCTTCTCTTCCTCCCTCTCATGGCCAAACCGTGACCTCCCCCTTTGGTACCCATTTTTCATCAAAAATTTCGCTTGAGCTTGGATTTGTGAACATCAAAACGAACATGGAAGCTTTGCTTGGGTCATCTTCTTCCTCTCCATTTTCAGTTTTTACTTTAGCTTGGATAGTGAGGTAAAATTTTAAACTCATTCTATTTTATTGTTAGTTTTTATGATGTAAAAGCTTGGGATATTGGCATTGGATTGTATGGGTGACGAAGGAAATGTTGAAACCCTAAGCATGAATAATAGAGGTGTGATTTTGAATATGGTTTGATGTTGTATGGTGTGGAGAGTTATAATGTCCATCATGATTTAAAAAGATTGATTGGGATTGTTGTTAAGTGACTTTAGATGAAAAACCCTAAGCATTGAAAATTTGGGGGTTTTGGCTAAATTGGTGATATTAATGGATTGGATGCTCTTAGAATGAGTTATATGAGAAAAATTAATTTCTAGAAGTATTGGAATTGAACATTAAGGTTGATGAAATTTTGAGCTAAGTCCAAATTGTATGTATGATGATATATACATATGAAACCTAAACCATAGGGTAGATGACCATTAGGAACATTGTGTGCTGTTTACATTGGTTGGCACTTTGATGATGATAAGATGCTTATGATGATATGTGAAAATGATTGGAATGATTGGTCATAATTGTTAGAGTTATTGAGTTTTGATGAGGTTTCAATCTTAAAGTTGAAAGATATATGTATATGAAGAAATATGAGAATTAGAGGAGTTGATATTAGAGGTTGTTAGATTTTGATGAAGATTTGATGAGGCCTTAGGCCATGATATGTGTCACTTGAAATTTGTTGATTGATGATAGTTTAAGTGAAGCTAAGATAACTTATAATGGATTTGAGTGACAGTGATGACAATTGGATGATAACAGATATAATATTATGGTTGTTAGGTTTGGTTAGCCTTTTGAAACTTAGAGAATCTTGGTTTTGGGAAAGGAATTCCCAAAGCCTAACATAAGTGTGTGAATTGGGGTTTAGACAAGTCTAGGACTTGATAATGAGTTTTAAGAAAATGATGTCTTATGATAGCTTATTAATTTCATGTACAAATATGTGTTTATTGATAGGATTGTATTCCAGACGATGATGTAGAATAATCGAGGCAATCGGAGCATTTGGATTGTGGTTCTTCTCTCGAGGTAGGAGAGGAGTTTACATTTTAAATTGCATGAGTGAATAATTGTTAATTATGTATATGTATGAACTCATGCATTGCCTTGCCATAAATGTGTTAAATATTGAATTGATGATGTGATGAATGATGGCTTGGCTTTTGTCGAATACTAAGGAATTGTATATGTATATGTATATATATAGAGATGTGTAATGAAGTTGAGTGCTTGGTTGTCCCTCAGTTGGACATGAATAAATTATTGATGAAAATCTATGGATTGGTAAATTATTTGGGGTGTAAAGTATTGTTTGTGATGATTGTGTAGTAAGATAAGTGGGGTAGTGATGTGAAATGTTTTAAAAACCTCCCCCTATGTAATTAAATGAACTAGAGTTAAAGATGAGGAGGCATGGCTTGTTGGATCAAGCTTAATTACATGGTTTAACATGGGTAGGATGTTCATTTAGTCCAACCTTACATAAGATGGATTGTGGCATGTGAAGTAAAGTGAAAAACTTGAGATTTGGGCGTGTGATACTGATCTCGCTCAAGCGAGATGGATTCTCACTCAAGCGAGAGTCCCCTGCATCAGAGGGGTGGCCTCTGGCCCAATCTCACTCAGGCGAGAAGAATCTCGCTCAGGCGAGACGTGTGTGTAACAGGGGGATGCTTACTGGATGAATCTTGCTCTAGCGGGTGTGGCCGCGCTTAAGCAAGCGTGATGGAAAAGTGGCTCTGGACAGATCTCGCTTAAGCAAGTGGTGACGCATGTTGGGTCTCGCTCAAGAAGTGAGCATAAAATTGTATACTGGATGGTTATCGCTCGAGTAAGTGAATAGATGTGGGAAGTCTCGCTCAAGCGAGCAAGCATGGAAATGCCACTGGAAGGCTTTCGCTCACGCGAGAGGGCTCACCCAAGCGAGCTATGTTGGTCTCACTCAAGCGAAGGTGAATCTCACTTGAGCGAGTTGCCCATAATGGAATTTTATTTCACTTTCTTTGTTTTGGGCTTATGATAGACCCCTTCCTTGTATTGTAGGATATTTGAGGGAATGTATAGGGGGTATATAAGCATGATATAATATGGTGGTGTTTGATATTGATTAAAACATTGGGATAATTTCTTTATACCCATAATATGTAATGAAAAACATAATTATTGACCACCAAGAGTGGGATATGAATGAAGGGTAATGAGAAATAAATGGATGATGATGTTGATCATTTCTTATATAAAGTGAGACAACCCGACTTAATAGACCAGTGAGACAACCCTCACAAAAATGTCACGTATACACACTCGGCATATCAACAATCGGCTTCCAGCCCATACCGAGTAATATCCCATCATTGGATCTTATCCATCTTAAAACCATAATCCGACAGCCTATTAATCCTTCATTTCATCATACCTCAGAGGCCATTAATCAGTTAAAGCCTAGACGTTTCACCGAGCTCACTTAGGAATACCACTCGGATTACCATATAACTTTCATTCACATAGTAGGTTTCTACATCAGTAAACCTTTCCATTAATCATAAAAACAATATAGTGGAGTACAATCATTATCATCACTCTCAATACCACAAAGTACTCAGATTTCAATCTTACCACTCACTACCCATCCGGTATCACATTCATCACTTATATTCCATCTTAGGACGATTCAAGCCTCAACAAATTCATTATACAATCATTTTACTCGGCTCAACAATCCATAAGGTCAATCAGATTATCCGACTCGGAAATTCCAGGGGTCACCTAGTACCCCATCGTCAGACACTCCCACAACATTGAAACATCACCGAGTCGCAACCACCATAGGGTCTAGTTCCACAAGTCTGATAGCATACAATTATACTAAATCCGATCAGGATTTCCATACCTTATGGGTCACCACTAAATCAATTATTCGCTCGGTTTTCAACCACAAGACCGAGGCTAACCCAAATCCTCAGGCATCCAATTACACCAAATTCCCCCAACGTATAATCATATATGATCATGCCCAATCAACTGGGTCACTACACCTAGTAGCCTAACATTTGACCAATCGTTCACTCGGTTTTCACACACCAGAAACTGAGACATTACCCCAATCAAACATGCATCAAATTTTACATTTAATCACCTATCACATACCCAGATTTCCAACTTAGGAAACTGCAACACATCACTTATACCATAAATCACGTACATCATATATCATATAGAGTTCTCGTGCCAGGGAATACAAATCTCATCCCATACACATGGCACAACCAATCAGTTAAGCAGGAAACACCACATTAGGGAATTCCTTCATTATCATTCACTTAGTCAACTTAAATATGTGAGTTCTAATCTCATCCAACAAGCATGACTCGGCCATGAACCATTAGCATGGCCACACAAGAGTCTGAACCAACCAATACAATTTCAATATCTATCGGTCTATTCCCTCTCAGCCGACCCAGGCTTAGAACAACCTCTTATCCAATGAATAACCAAACCAGGGTAGTAACAACCCTTCTATCCCCCAAACAACACCTCAACAGTAGTACCTCTCACTACTATCGACAACAAGGCACATAGGCATATATCATCACACAAATCATAGTTAAACATATATCAAATCCAATAGGATATCACAAGCAATTATGACAACTGGTCATAATGCACATAACCGCTTACACTCAGTAAGCATACCTTGGCCTTGGACCTTTTAAGTCCGCTCTGATACCAAAATGAGACAACCCAACTTAATAAACCCAAAACAGAGACCAGGGAAATTTTTCCAAAATTGGAACGTTCCAAACATTCACACGTCACCCAGAAAAGGTGTCGTGTTAAAATAAATAAACCAAAGGCAAGGGAAAATAAAACCATTCACAAGAAAGCTCAGAAGAACAAAGCTTAAGCAAGCCCATTACAGTGTTCACTCGCCCAAGCGAGACCCAAATTCGCTTGAGTGAGACAACCTATCTCGCTTGGGCGAAGCACCCATTCGCTTAAGCGAAACCAACTAGAAACCTTCCTTCCATCCACACTCGCTGGAGCGAATACCTTGTTCGCTGAAGCGAACACCCACACTTAGTAAATTCCGTCACTCGGAATTAGGACCTCGTCCACTCGGGAACTGTCCCCATAGGGTCATGCTTCACTCGGCAAATTCATACTTAGCCCAATACTTAGTTTATTCAAGAAGCCCACACACATGCTTCATTCGGAAGCGTCATAATCACCACTCGGGAAATGATTCCCTCGGATACTCCACTCAGAGTCCATAAGCTTCCATCACCCAGATTATTCCCCAGTCCTATACCACTCGGTATATTTCAACCATAATTAACTCGGAATACAATATCCATTCTGCACTCGGCATATCTTGATCTTTCTCACTTGGAGATCACATAACCTCTTGGCTATAAATCACTCGGTCACATCTTAGCCATTCATCACTCGGGTAATACATTAACCCATTCCTACTAGGAGGAATTCACTAAGTTAAGTTACTCAGACTTATTTAAAACTTATCCACTCGGAATATATATATATCCTCATTCACTCGGAAGAGGACTCCTAGAATACCTCAATCAGGGATATAGACAAAGTTTTACTCATACTAGGGATTCAAACTAGAATTTCCCACTCATAGGTATTCAAACTAGAACAATATATAGGTATTCTAGGATTTCCCACTCATACTAGAATATATATATATATAGACAAAGTTTTACTCCTAGAATACCTCAATCCCGAGTATTCAAATCCCTAGCACAATATTTTTGAACATCCTTTTTCATCTTTGGCCAATAGAAGTGTTCATGAAATATAGACAAAGTTTTATCTCTTCTAAAGTGGCCCATCAAGCCTCCCTCATGGCTTTCTCTAAGTAAAAGATCTCTTAAAGAGCTTCTAGGAATGCAAAGTCTATCGGCTTTAAAGGGGTATCCATCTAAAATTTAGAAGCCTTTATGAGATGAAGAAGTGGAAGATGAGTTGAAAATGTTTGAAAAATCAATATCACTTGGGTACAAAGTCCTAATCTCATCAAGTCCAATAACTTTGGCTCCATGAGAGGTAAATAAAGAGTACCTTCTTGATAAAGCATTAGCCATAGTATTAGATTTTCCATTTTTGTACTTGATGACATATGGAAATTGTTCCAAGTACTCAACCCACTTAGCATGTCTTTTATTTAACTTATGTTGCCCTTAATAAATTTTAGTGATTGATGATCACTATGTATAACAAACTCTTTTGGGAGCAAGTAATGTTCCTAAATTTGTAGGGCTTTAATTAATGCATAGAATTCTTTGTCATATGTGGGATAGTTGAGAGTTGCCCCATTAAGCTTTTCACTAAAGAAAGCAATGGGGTGACCTTCTTGTAAGAGAATGGCTCCTATTCCCACATTTGAAGCATCACACTCAAGCTCAAAAGTTTTAGAAAAGTTTAGAAGTGCTAAAATTAGAGCATGGGTGAGCTTCTCTTTGAGTTCTAGAAAGGCTTTCTCTTGCCTTGGCCCCCATATAAAAGGAACATTCTTTTTCACCAATTCATTTAGGGGGAAGGCTAAGGTAGAGAAGTCTTTCATAAATCTCCTATAAAAACTTGCAAGACTATGGAAACTTCTAACCTCACTCACATTTTTAGGTGTTAGCCAATCTTGGATTGCCTTCACTTTAGAATGATCAACTTCAACACCTTTGGAACTAACTACGAATCCAAGGAATACAATGCTATCCATGCCAAAAGAACATTTTTCAAAATTTGCATAAAGGTTGTTTGTTCTTAAGGCAAGCATAACTTGTTTAAGATGGTTTAGATGAGAGGTCATGGTCTTGGATATACCTGATCCGGTCCCAACACCGGTCCCCAAGAGCATGGTTTTAATGCTTTGCCAGATCAGCATTTTGAACAGGAGAAGTACGTCTCAAATACCTTATAATTACTTTTATATGGAGTACATACCGCCAGGGCACGTTACTCCGCCAAGGCATGCAACTCCGCCATGGCACGTAACTCCGCCAAAGCTACTCCGCCAAAGCTTATTACTCCGCCAAGGTGGAAAATATTGAATATCTTATACACATGCATAAAGTATTTCCAATGCATACTACTCCGCCAAGCCATAGGCGGAATATTGAATTTCCTATATTGCGTAGCGAGCCCATACTTATAACCCCGGCACGAGATTGACTCTGTCTTGAGAGGTTGAAAATGGGAATCATGCTGTCACGCATAAAAGGGAACAATGAATAAAATAATAAGGCATTAACGCTTTCCAAGCAAGTGGAAATACCCACTACAGCGATGGTGCTCGTGAACGACACAGGGACCCACTACCTTTCTTGCATTATACCAGAAAACGAGGAACGGGTCCTACCAATAATGGAGCACCAGTAACAGGTATATAAACCTCAGCAAAAAGGTAAAGGGGGATCCCCCCTCAATTCTGAACCTTACACTTTTACTTGCATAAATCTCTCAGATTTGCTTTCTAAGTCTTACAGTATTTCAGAATACTGACTTGAGCATCGGAGAATAATTGCAGGTACCACCACCAATTGTGTGAAGGCAAAGAAGGTTACTTCAGGCGGAATGTCACACCGCCCAGAGTGCATTGTATTCCACCCCAGTATACAAGGATACTCCGTACTTGCACATTCATAAATATCTCCTTGTACCAGATTGACATTACATGTACATTTTGAATTGTTCATCAACCATACTTTAACACCCCCTGTAAAGAACAGTTCATTGGCACGCCCAGTGGGACCTGTAAATTTGGTAGTCCCACAATCTTTGATCAATTTCCATCACACTCATCATTAATGGAGAGACCAGGACCAGAAGTGCAGAATGAGGATTCTCCTCCACGCAATCCTAGACGTCTCAACTTCGACAACGATGCTCATAAAAAAGCAACACATGTTGACTCTCCAGATCCGAGAGATGATATGATTCGAATGTTGAGAGAAGAAATCGCAGAGCTTCGTCGTGAAAAGGCGAACCCCATGCACGAGAAAGCTGGCCCTACAAGACAGCCACACCATGAATTACACGTACAGGAGGAATCAAGTACTCCTAACTACTCTCGCATCCCTACTTACATGGAAGAGCAACGAAGCCTCCCACTGGCAAATGCTCAACATCAAGAAGGAAGGAGAGCAGGTTCAAATGCACCCCCCTCGGGATACAAGATGAGTATCCCATTTTCTAAAAGGCTCATGAATGCACATGTACCCAGACATTTACAAACTCTGCAGCCCATTTCTATAGGAAAATACACTGGGGAAACAGATCCTTCTAAGCATTTAGATGCTTACATCTACGAGGCTATGTTCTTAGGAGCAGAAGAGGATGTCATGTGCAGAATGTTCCCCAGGACCCTCACAGGTGAAGCTCTTAGTTGGTTCAAGAGCTTACCTTCAGGTTCCATTGATTCATGGGAGGACTTGGCCACAGCTTTTGGCAGCCACTTCGTGATTTCTAGGGATGCGCCTAGAACCTCTCATACCTTTGCTCAGATCAAGCAAGGTGACAAAGAATCTCTGAAGGATTTCCTTAAGAGATTTTATAAAGAGGCAGCCATGGTTCCTGATCTGACAGAAGCAATCCAGTTGCATATCCTCATCGAGGCTATGCAGCCAAAATCACCTTTTGCTCTGTCATTGGCAAAGGGACCTCCATCCACGATGGAGGAATTTCGCAGGAAGACGTCCAAGTATGTGGGTATTGAGATGCACCTGGAAGCCACTGCATCTCGCAGTAAACCACCCACTACAGCTCCACATCATGACAAAGACAAGGAAAAATCATCCAAGAATGACAAGTTCCACCAAAAAGACAAAGTAGGGAACCAACCCTTCAAACAACAAGATAGACGTGTGTTCAATTTTGCTCATTATGCACCCCTGAACACGTCATATGAACAAATCTTGCGTGAAATAGGATGGACTACCCTCAACGTTTATGGGATCCAACGTCCACCTCTAATCAGGCGCGGTGGAAACCCAAAGAAATATTGTGAGTTCCACGAGTCAGTTGGCCATACCACGGAGGAGTGTAAGCAACTCAAAAACACTATTGAGGTGCTTATTCGTGAAGGCAAACTGAAACACTATTTGTTTAAGGGTAAGTCTCATGATGAGCCAGAAAAGTTTGAAAAACGACATCGTGATCGTTCTCCGGATCCTGATAACACTTGAGAGCCAAAACGTACGGCGGCAACAGAAAAACAAAAAGGCGTCGTTCTGGAGTCCGCCCAAAGGGAACCAAGCCCTGAACCCAGATCGCGGGGCAAAAGACAGGTTGTAGATATGATTGCTGGAGGCTTCACCGGGGGCGGACCCTCAAACACCGCCAGGAAAAATCATCATCGTATGATTTTGTCTGTGCAGGGCAAGAGCAAAGAATATTGCCCATTCAGGAACGGGGTCCAGACTCCGCCTATAACCTTCACAGATGATGATTTTGGCCCTACTATTCCTGAGGGAGATGATGCAGTAGTGATTATTGCGGTAATCGCTAATATGGATGTAAAACGCATCCTAATTGATCAGGGAAGTTCCTGCGACGTTGTCTTTTATGACTGTTTTAAACGCATGGGGCTAACTGATGCTGATTTGCAGCCTTATACACAGGACCTTACAGCCTTTAATGGCGCCAAACAGCCCACTAAAGGCTATTTGGACACAAGGATTACTTTTGATGGTGAACCTGGAGCAAGGACTGTGAAATCTAGGATTCTTGTCATTGATGTTAAATCTCCATACAATGGCATCATTGGGCGGCCTACCCTGAATGCCATGGAAGCCATCGTTTCAACCCCCCACTTGTTAATCAAGTTCATTGATAAGGATAATCAAGTCTCATCTGTAAGGGGTGACCAGGAAATGGGTCGTTATTGTTACAATTTGAGTCTTAACATGGTGAAGCTTGAAACCATGTCTAAGAAAAGAAAATTGAACGAAGGAAGCAGTGCGGCGGCATCCGTCAATTTGGTGGATCTTGATCCCAGGGCGGAGTCTTCTGTAGACCCACTGAACCCTTTGAAACCAACTCCTGATGGTGGTTCCAAGTCTATTGTTTTAGGCAGCACCCCGGAACAAATAACAAACATCAATGACAAACTAGAGGCTAACATGGAAGCAAGACTAATTGCACTTCTCCTTGAGTACAAAGAGATTTTTGCTTGGACCGCTGTAGACATGCCTGGCATGGATCCTAACTTTTGTTGCCACCGCCTGGCGGTGTATCCTGAAACTAGGCCAGTGGCACAAAAGAAACGACGTATGGGTCCTGCTAAGCAAAAAGTTGCTTGTGAACAAACGAAGGAGCTCCTCAAGGCGGGGTTCATCAGGGAACTCCGTTACTCCTCCTGGCTGTCCAACGTGGTTATGGTACAGAAAGCCAATGGCAAGTGGCGTATGTGCATAGACTATGTTGACTTGAATAAATGTTGTCCCAAGGATCCATACCCTATCCCCAACATTGACAGATTGGTTGACGATTCTTCAGGATACAAGTATCTATCTTTTATGGATGCTTACTCCGGTTACAACCAAATTCCAATGTGTGAGGATGATCAAGAGAAGACAGCATTTGTTAATGACAAAGGGGTCTTTTGCTACAACGTCATGCCATTTGGGCTAAAGAACACCGGGGCAACCTACCAGCGCATGATCAACAAAGTTTTTGAGGGTATGCACACAAAGCTGGTAGAGGTTTATATTGATGATATTATAGCCAAAACCCCGGAGGGAGGAGACCATGTTGAAGACCTACGCCTCATTTTTCAATGCCTACAGCAATACAACATGAGACTCAACCCATTAAAATGTACATTTGCTGTACCAGGAGGCAGATTTTTGGGTTTCATGTTAACACAAAGAGGCATAGAGGCTAATCCTGATAAATGTCGCGTAATCCAAAAGTTGCAGAGCCCCAAAACATTGAAAGAGGTACAATCCCTCAACGACAAAATCACTGCTCTAGCACGATTCATGCCAAAGATGGCTCATCGCTCTCTTCCCTGTACAAAATGCTAAAGAAGGACAAGAAATTCAGTTGGGGCCCAGAGCAAGAGGCGGCCTTCCAAAGCTTGAAAAATGTCTTGGCCAGCCCTCCAATCCTGGTAAAACCAAGCCCAGGTGAGCAACTTATTGTTTATTTGTCTGTTTCAGATGAAGCGCTGGCAGTGGCTCTGGTCAAGGAGATAGTTGAAGGCCAACGACTGGTGTACTTCACTGGTAAAACACTGCATGGTGCAGAATGCCGTTATCAGAAGATTGAAAAGGCAGCACTTGCAGTTGTTTGGGCCTCACGACGCCTAAGACCATATTTCCATGCCCATCCCATCTTGATTCACACAGACTTGCCACTTCGTACTATACTGTTCAAACCAGACCTGGCTGGAAGGATGATCAAATGGGCCATAGAACTCTCTGAATTTGACATATCCTACGAACCAAGAACTGCTATCAAGGCACAGGTCCTAGCAGATTTCGTAGTTGAGTTAACAGGCTCTAGCCCAGATGCAGATCATTCACATTGGACAATATACGTTGATGGATCTTCAAATAACAAAGGATGTGGAGCAGGAATTGTTATAGAAAGTGATGACGGGGTACATCTTGAAATTTCGTTGCACTTTACCTTCACTACGTCTAACAATCAGGCGGAGTATGAAGCCTGCTTGGCCGGACTCAGAGCAGCACAAGATATTGGGGCCAAAACTGTTACCCTATGCAGTGATTCTCAATTGGTCATCTCACAAATTCTTGGTGAGTATCAAGCCAAAGAACCTCTGCTGCAACAATATCTAGACTGCATCAATGAGTTAAAACAGCGCTTCAATAAAGTTACTTTCAAGCATGTACCCCGTGAAGAAAATACACGTGCTGATATCCTCTCTAGGTTAGCCAGCACAAAGAAGGCAGGATGCACAACTACGGTTGTACAGAGTACCTTGGCGGAGCCAAGCATTTCCTTTCCTTCCTCAGTACATATGATTAAAAGTCGCTCCTTTGATGACAATTCCTGGGTAGCACCAATAGTTCGTTATCTTGTTAATGGATAATTACCCACAGATGATCTTGAGCGAAAGAAACTAAAGAAAGAAGCACCTTATTATACACTCCTAGACGAACAGTTATACCGCCGAGGAATTTCTGTTCCTTACTTAATTTGTATAAACGAAAATGAGGTGCAAGCTGTTTTGGAAGAAGTCCATGAAGGGCAGTGTGGACACCATCCAGGGGCACGGAGTCTAATGAGAAAAATACTCAGGGCGGGGTATTGGTGGCCCACTTTGAAGTATGACTCCGCCTCATATGTTCAAAAATGCGATCAATGTCAACGATTCGCAAATCTTCATCATACTCCAGCAGAGGAAATGTCATCATCAATAACGCCTTGGCCTTTCTATCAATGGGGTATGGATATCTTGGGTCCATTCCCAACCGCGCCCGGAGGTATCAAATACTTAATAGTTGGTGTTGATTACTTCACCAAATGGATTGAGGCAGAAGCAATGGTGCACATAACGTCAGCCAGGACTCGAAGATTCGTATATGAAAATATCATTGCACGTTTCGGAGTCCCTGGATGCATAGTCACTGATAATGGCACCCAATTCACAGATCGAAAGTTCACTGAACTCCTGGAAAATCTCAGCATTACGCAGATTTTCTCTTCTGTGGAACACCCTCAAACCAATGGCCAAGCTGAAGTTGCCAACAGAGAAATCTTGAAAGGCCTTAAGAAACGCCTTGGTGAAGCAAAGGGAGATTGGGCAAATTAATTGTGCCACGTTCTATGGGCATATAGAACAACCCCTCACTCCACCACAAATGAATCTCCATATCGGCTGACATATGGAGTCGAAGCTGTTATTCCCATTGAATTGGCATCCCCATCAGCTCGAGTCCTCCATTTCGATGAAGAAGCCAATCAACAGAACCTCGCCAATGAACTCGAGGTCTTGGCGGAGTTGAGAGAGGAAGCCTTTGTAAGGGACCAAGCTGTTAAAGCAAAGGCCGCCAAACGGTATAACATACTGAAGTTGCATATGTAAGTATGCAAAGTAGTTTTGATGAATGACAAAGTATTCATGATGATGATGGAATGGCGAAGGTTCAGAAACAAGAAGGTTCAAGCACAAAGACAATGGCTAAGAACAAAGAGATGAAGATGCCTTACAAAGAGTTAAAGAAACATGAGCTATGGAAGAAAAGGTTGATGACATGAACTAAATCATGAAGAACAAGCTCATAAGTTGAAGAAGAATCAAGGAAACAAGCATGAGGATCAAAGGAATAAGCCATGGGTCAATACATATCAAGAACATATCAAAGACCTTGAAGAAGTACATGTGCTAATCGATTAAACCATTGCCATAATCGATTACATAGGTTCTGGAATGAACATAATCGATTACAGATAAAAGGCTAATCGATTACCAGTTGAAAGTTTGAAGACTGAGCATCAGGTATTCACCATAATCGATTACCAAGTCAAGCATAATCGATTACATAAGTTCTGTTTTGTCCCTAATCGATTACATGAAGTCCTAATCGATTACCATACTGCGAGACACAAATTAAGAGCATCAGGTATCAATCATAATCGATTACAAGGCAAGGAATAATCGATTAGAATGGTTCTGTTTCATAGCTAATCGATTACAATAGAAATGCTAATCGATTACCTGCTGCATAATACTGAAGATTTCAAAAGCTAATCGATTACAGCTCGAAGGCTAATCGATTACCACAGTGTCAGAACGTGGGAAAATGCTTTTAAGTGGAACTCCAGCTCATTTCTTCACTCCCACTTTATGACCATGCTAAGGTATCCGTTGGAGACAATGTGCAACGGCTGGAAACCCTAAAAATGGCTATAAATGAAGCATGGATTCAAGCAAGAGAAAAAAACACAAGAGGGGAGACCAAGGCACAACACAAGGCAACAAACATTTCTCTTCTTAAGGTCTTCTTACTAGATTTCTCTTGTATATTCTGCAACTCTTGTTTCTAAACTTGCATATTGCTTAAGAGTTGTTAGATTGTGAGCTTTAATTTGTATATCCTCTCATCTTGAGAGATTAGAAAGTGTGTGAGATATCATTGTCTATTCACTCTATTAAGAGAGTAATTCACTTGTAAACACTTCATAAACACCAAAGATTTTCACTCTAGGTTGAGTGGTCATAAAGGTTGGGGTTCAACCTTTGGGTATTGAGAGATTGTGAGATTGGGTGGGTTGCCCTTTGCTTGTGAGGATTGAGTTCTTGAGTGTGGGACACTAGGAAGCTGCAATTGCTCAAAGCTTGTATCTCAAATCTTCAATAGTGGAATCCTTCAAGTGGGTTGCTTGAAGGCGAGACGTACACCGGGTTGGTGGAACTCGTTAAATTTGGTTTGCATTTCTCTCTACCTTGAACTCTTTATACAACTGTGCATATAAACTGTTTGTTGAAATGCTTGAGCTGAATGTGTGAATCAAAGTTGTTGTTCAAGTAGAAAACTAACTCTGCATGCCAAGTGTTTGATAATTTGCTTGAATCAATATTTGGTGAAGTTCTTCAAAACTGGAAATTACTATAACTTACCAAATATCTAATACATTGGTTCCTATTAAGTCTTGTGTGATACTTACTTGATTGCTATTACTTCTCACATTCACAAGGTGTTTGATAACTTGAATGAGCTGAATCTTTATAGGAAACATCACATTATTGACAAATAAATCTGTGCACTCCAACTGTTTGATAAATTGTTTAAACCAATAACTTACCTTGTTTATCACACTTATAGCTAAATATTGTCATTGCACATCAAGTGTGTCATAGTGTGATATGTGCATAAAAGCTGTTGTCTCTTCATCATTGCATCATTTGTATATTACTAACCATTTCCAAGGGGATTCCGCGCGAAAATTTGAAACACTCAATTCACCCCCCCTCTTGAGCGTTGATGCCTTGGCTAACAAGTGGTATCAGAGCTTGACTCTTGCCACAAGGCTTAACAGCTGCAGGAGATCAAGATGGCCTCTACTTCATATGATGCATTCTCGGAAAATGGCACACTAAATAGACCTCTAATCTTCAATGGCAAAGACTATGCTATTTGGAAAGAAAGGATGAAAATCTTTATCCAAGCCTATGATCTCAAGGTATGGAATGCTATTCAATTTGGTCCTTTCATTCCTAAGTATATTGTTAATAATATAGAGTGCATGAAGCCCATGAACTCACGGACTAGTGAAGAGGAAAGAAAGGTACAATTCAATCTTAAAGCAAGAATCCTTATCACATTAGCATTAGAACCTAATGATGTTTCTAGAGTTATTGCTTGTAACAATGCTAAAGAAATATGGGAAACTCTTGAAACAATATATGGAAATACTAATGATGATCAAGATGCAAGAATTAGTACTCTTTCTAGCAAACATGAAGAATTCAAAATAGATTCGGAAGAAGAGACCATGGAATCGAAAGTGGAATTTACCAACCTTTGCCTTATAACAAAGCACTCCGAAGATGATGAGGTAAGTTCTCTAAACGAATCTAGTGATGATGAAAGTGAATTTGATAAAGATGAATTGCTAGAAGCTTTTGAAGAATTGCATGAAACATTTGTCTTGTTATCAAAGAAATATGCATGCTCTAAACAAACCATTTTGACTCTTGAAAAAGAATTGCATGATGTTCAAATAGAAAAAGAATATCTTAGAGTTCAAAATGATGAGTTAATAGCTTCAAATGTATCTCCTAGGACTTGTAATGATAATTATGAGGATTGTATGCTTATTGATAAATGTATGCTTCTAGAAAATGAGAATAAAGAACTAAAAGAAGCACTTAGCAAGCTTACAAGTAGCAAAAGAATCTAAGTGCACCTATTAAAGATCAAAGGCATACACTTGATAGAAGAAAAATAGGTCATTACAAGAACCATTGTACATCATACAAAGAAAAATCCAAATCCTCTCTAAGATGCACAAACCATGAAAGAAAAGAGGACTCTATGTCAAATTGTTTTAAAAGGAAAGAACATAATAGGAACCATTACAATTCTACTATGACTTATTCTTTGGATACAACATGTTTTTATTGTGGAATGTATGGTCATATATCTTCTAGTTGTTTTATAAAGAAATCTCGTCAAAAACATACAAGAAAGGTATGGATTCCAAAACAATCTTGAAATCCCAAACTAACGAGGAAGGACCCAAATCTCAAAGGGTACCTCAAAATTTTGAAATCTTGTAGGCAAACTTTAAAGCAACAATTTCTCATTGATGGATGACCAAATCTCATGGCCTAAGGAGATATCAAGGATCTCAAAATCCATTCCAAAAGACAAAGGAGAAGATTAAAGCAAGCCAAGATTATGATGACTCATCATACATCTAAAAGGTACCATTCAAAACAAGGAAATGGACAAGAAGCTTCAATGTGACTCACACAAGATGGATTGCACCGACAAAATCCAATGGACAACACTAAAGGTGGTACAACAAAAGGTGCAAGCAATTATCATATAATCAATGTTAACACTCATTCTTGATGAATCTTGATGTGTGAAAATCTAACTTTGATTTGATATATGATTGAGCATGAATAATATGAAATCTTGAGATGGATGAACAAATAATCTTAGAACCCCTTAAACTCATGAAATCCTAAGAATCAATGATGTATATGTATATAGTAATTGATGATTAGTAATAATTGATGATGAGTTTGATGAATGATTGTTTGAATAACATGGTACATGAAAATCTTGAGATTAAAGATGATTATGCACAAACACGTATGAATCTTTGATAATGTTTAAACCCTTGATGATACATGAACTCTTGGTGATATATCATGAAATCTTGGTTATTATTGATTCTTAATGATGCATGAATTTTTGATTGAATATGAATTCTTGATGATGTATCATTTATGTGTTGTTTAACTAGTGGTATCTAAATAACAAACATCTTCCTTTAAAAATGATATGAATTGAATTAGTAAGAGGAAGAGATCATGAGGACATAATCTTGATTATGTGCTTATCACTATGCCTTGATAATAAATACATATATTGCATGTACAAGTGTATCTATGCTTTGACAATCTATGCAATTATATTCCTAGAGAGAAAGCATGTATGTTACAACAAGTGATTGCCTAGATTTTAACTTCATGATTGTAACATCATAGGCATGAACATGATGATATGTTAAGAAACAATGCATGATATGATAAGTAATAATGCATGCCACGATCATATACCATGCTTGGGCAAGTGATATCCATCTTGATTGACCTTATAATTCTTATCTACACCATATGTTTGATGATGCACAATCTTGATTGTGAAAAGAAATTTGAAAGTATTACATCATTGAGATTGAAAAGAATTTTTGAACTACTTTATGAAAAATGATGTATGCTTGAATAATAACAATCTTGTGGTAAATGCTTAACTGTTAATAATTGATATCAAGAGCTTAAATTGGCAAATCAATCAAGTGGTATGACATATATGAGTACATGACTTGGATTACATATTTACAGCCACATGATGACCATGATATGCTTCTGTGACTTGTCTATATGTATTACAAAATATCTATGCAAAATGTGTTCTCTTACATATTTGATAAATGCTATATGTACCCTAGGTAAATGCTTGACTAGACCTATATATGACATAAGAATATAGATATATTGGCATATGTTATAATACAATTGCATGAGTAAGCCAACAAGTTGTATTAATCATTCCATCTTTGATTTGATACCTAGACATAAATGAAATTGCACTAACAAGTAGTATCAACATCTATATTTATCCTTGTTAAATGACATGATTAAGGGGGAGTTTTATAACATTTCTTTTTAACAAGTGATATCTATTGATGATATGTTATCTCTTTATCAAGTGGCATGAAAAAGTGAGCAAATCATTTTTAGAAAACTCTCTTTCCAAAACAATACTGCATCAAAGACCCAAAATTGGTACAAACTCTTGTGGACTCAATGCTACTAACAAAATGCTTTGCAAAGAGTTTGTTAAGATTATATAGGATGACTCAAAATGGCAAATCCAACTACCAAGCTGGGCGAACAAAGAATTGATCAAGGAATGCAACATGGATGAAGCAAAATGTCGCACAAGGATGTGAAAAAGGGTATAAAACTTGTAAAATACCAAGGTATGATCGAATTCTTACTCTACCATTATGCTCTGTGAATTATACAAATCATATTAACAAATGGTATAAAGAACAAATTTCACGAGCTGGATATATCACTTCATCCCTACTCTGATACCTAGACATAAGTATACATTGTTGAAAAACCTTCTATATTACTGCTCTGATACCTAGAAATGCATCAAGCAACATTAATGAAATGATTAACAAGTGGATTGTTATGTGCAATGGTATCTAACCTTTGAGTGGTATTTATTCATATTATAGTATCTATTTTTTCAATAGTGGTATCTATTAACAAGAGGAGATCATATGCTTTAAAAAGTAAACAAATGGTATCAGACTTGATTGAATTGACCTACAAGTGATATCAAACTTGATCAAATTGGTATAATCGATTTCACATGTTAATAAGTGGTATATTGTTTACAAGTGGTATCAATTACAGTAGTAAGGGGGAGTATACACATGAATGATTATCCTTGATTTCATTTCTCTGTAATTATATTTATGGCACTCATACTTTTACTCAATTATATGCTTACTTGGAAGAATATCATTGTGCGTTTTGATAATGCCAAAATAGGAGAAAAGTATGTGCTTATTAGAAGTGATTATGAGCTTATGTGTCTATCCTAATTGAGAAAATTACTTGCTTACTTATATTTGACTTGTTTACAACTATGCAAATAATGATATGTGTGCTTAATCATGTGACGCCTCTCATACTTGAAAATGATACTCACTACATAATGGTTTAGCAATCAATTATATGCTTACTTGATGAATGAATTATATGATTGATTATTGACCCTAGATGCAATAAATGAATTTATATGTTGATGGCATTAATTATGACTAAGATAATGATCTTTTTGATGATGCCAAAGGGGGAGAGATTAGTGGAAGGATCAGTAAAAAGAATAGGATGCCATTTATGCTAAAAAGGGGGAGAGATATCATGCTTCCATCATTTTATATGTTTAAAACAGTTGGCATAAGTTATAAGATTAAGGGGGAGGATAACACGTTAACTAGCATTCATTACATCATATAGGGGGAGAGTACATATAAACATTGATTGTCATTATTCTGTGAAACTAACACCCCACGAGATGAACATTGGTTGTCATCATCAAAAAGGGGGAGAATGTGTTTAAATGTTGAAACAGGTTTTGATAATGACAAATGTGAAGACTAAGGCAAAGACTCCTAAAGGAAGAAAGGATATTACCATGAAGCCAATATGATGAATTTGCAACACATGAATACAAGCCATATGGAACATTAATTGTCATCATCAAAAAGGGGGAGAATGAAGTTGTATATGTAAGTATGCAAAGTAGTTTTGATGAATGACAAAGTATTCATGATGATGATGGAATGGCGAAGGTTCAGAAACAAGAAGGTTCAAGCACAAAGACAATGGCTAAGAACAAAGAGATGAAGATGCCTTACAAAGAGTTAAAGAAACATGAGCTATGGAAGACAAGGTTGATGACATGAACTAAATCATGAAGAACAAGCTCATAAGTTGAAGAAGAATCAAGGAAACAAGCATGAGGATCAAAGGAATAAGCCATGGGTCAATACATATCAAGAACATATCAAAGACCTTGAAGAAGTACATGTGCTAATCGATTAAACCATTGCCATAATCGATTACATAGGTTCTGGAATGAACATAATCGATTACAGATAAAAGGCTAATCGATTACCAGTTGAAAGTTTGAAGACTGAGCATCAGGTATTCACCATAATCGATTACCAAGTCAAGCATAATCGATTACATAAGTTTTGTTTTGTCCCTAATCGATTACATGAAGTCCTAATCGATTACCATACTGCGAGACACAAATTAAGAGCATCAGGTATCAATCATAATCGATTACAAGGCAAGGAATAATCGATTAGAATGGTTCTGTTTCATAGCTAATCGATTACAATAGAAATGCTAATCGATTACCTATTGCATAATACTGAAGATTTCAAAAGCTAATCGATTACAGCTCGAAGGCTAATCGATTACCACAGTGTCAGAATGTGGGAAAATGCTTTTAAGTGGAACTCCAGCTCATTTCTTCACTCCCACTTTATGACCATGCTAAGGTATCCGTTGGAGACAATGTGCAATGGCTGGAAACCCTAAAAATGGCTATAAATGAAGCATGGATTCAAGCAAGAGAAAAAAACACAAGAGGGGAGACCAAGGCACAACACAAGGCAACAAACATTTCTCTTCTTAAGGTCTTCTTACTAGATTTCTCTTGTATATTCTGCAACTCTTGTTTCTAAACGTGCATATTGCTTAAGAGTTGTTAGATTGTGAGCTTTAATTTGTATATCCTCTCATCTTGAGAGATTAGAAAGTGTGTGAGCTATCATTGTCTATTCACTGTATTAAGAGAGTAATTCACTTATAAACACTTCATAAACACCAAAGATTTTCACTCTAGGTTGAGTGGTCACAAAGGTTGGGGTTCAACCTTTGGGTATTGAGAGATTGTGAGATTGGGTGGGTTGCCCTTTGCTTGTGAGGATTGAGTTCTTGAGTGTGGGACACTAGGAAGCTGCAATTGCTCAAAGCTTGTATCTCAAATCTTCAATAGTGGAATCCTTCAAGTGGGTTGCTTGAAGGCGAGACGTACACCGGGTTGGTGGAACTCGTTAAATTTGGTTTGCATTTCTCTCTACCTTGAACTCTTTATACAACTGTGCATATAAACTGTTTGTTGAAATGCTTGAGCTGAATGTGTGAATCAAAGTTGTTGTTCAAGTAGAAAACTAACTCTGCATGCCAAGTGTTTGATAATTTGCTTGAATCAATATTTGGTGAAGTTCTTCAAAACTGGAAATTACTATAACTTACCAAATATCTAATACATTGGTTCCTATTAAGTCTTGTGTGATACTTACTTGATTGCTATTACTTCTCACATTCACAAGGTGTTTGATAACTTGAATGAGCTGAATCTTTATAGGAAACATCACATTATTGATAAATAAATCTGTGCACTCCAACTGTTTGATAAATTGTTTAAACCAATAACTTACCTTGTTTATCACACTTATAGCTAAATATTGTCATTGCACATCAAATGTGTCATAGTGTGATATGTGCATAAAAGCTGTTGTCTCTTCATCATTGCATCATTTGTATATTACTAACCATTTCCAAGGGGATTCCGCGCGAAAATTTGAAACACTCCATTCACCCCCCTCTTGAGCGTTGAGGCCTTGGCTAACACATACGTGTTTCTGAACGCCGTTTCAAAGAAGGAGATTTGGTCTTGAGAAGGGCCAATATCGGTAATAAATTTGCACACCAAGGCAAATTGGCACCAACATAGGAAGGTCCATACCGAGTCGTCAAAATTCTGGGCAAAGGCACATACCGCCTAGAAAACTTAGATGGCACTCCGGTCAGGAATAAATGGAACATTTTAAATTTACGCATATATTACAGCTAGTTGGGTAATATGGTATGATCTTTTCCTCCTAACTCAAGGTTCTTCCTAGATATACTTTCCTTGAGAAGGTTTCGAAGAGACATACCCCAACTCAGCCCTTTATGTAGTTCCATTATTAATGAAATGCCTTCCTACTTTCAATCTTCACTCTAACTTTGAATTGATTATCCATGGCAGAACTTGTTCCCATACAGATAAGACAACGGCTACAAAAATTGAAGCATAGATGCATAACTCTTTTCCATAAAGATCAACCAAAATGCAACACAGCTTCACAAACGGAGTCAACAAAAAACTCCTTGGGGGGAAAGGATTGGTGTCACAGCTATATGCTGCACCATACCGACCCTAAGGTCCAAAAAACTCCTTGGGGGAAAGGATTGGTGTCACAGCTATATGCTGCACCATACCGACCGTAAGGTCCAAAAAACTCCTTGGGGGGAAAGGATTGGTGTCACAGCTATATGCTGCACCATACCGACCCTAAGGTTCAAAAAACTCCTTGGGGGGAAAGGATTGGTGTCACAGCTATATGCTGCACCATACCGACCCCAAGGTCCTGCAGGCCGCCTGTGGAAGGAATCGGTGTCACAGCTATATGCTGCACCATACCGACCCCAAGGTACTGCAGGCTTCTTGTGGAAAGAGTGGGTGTCACAGCTATATGCTGCACCATACCGACCCCAAAGTCCAGCAAATTTCCTGCGGAAAGGATTGGTGTCACAGCTATACGCTGCACCATACCAACCCTGGATTCAACAATTGTCACGTGATCAGGAGATACACTCCAGTCCAAATTCAAAAGGATGAACACTCCATCCAAAACTTGGCTCCGCCTAACTACCAATATTTTACGGAGTACATAATCAATAAACTCAAGCACTGTCAACAAGTTCAAGTAAGTTCAACACTTGTAAAAATTGTGCTTCATTGAAATTCCTAAGAGGCTACTCCGCCTACTTACAGAATTATACTTCATTGAAATTCCTAAGAGGCTACTCCGCCTCCTTACGGAATTATACTTCATTGAAATTCCTAAGAGGCTACTCCGCCTACTTACGGAATTATACTTCATTGAAATTCCTAAGAGGCTACTCCGCCTCCTTACGGAATTATACTTCATTGAAATTCCTAAGAGGCTACTCCGCCTACTTACAGAATTATACTTCATTGAAATTCCTAAGAGGCTACTCCGCCTCCTTACGGAATTATACTTTATTGAAATTCCTAAGAGGCTACTCCGCCTCCTTACGGAATTATACTTCATTGAAATTCCGAAGAGGCTACTCCGCTTACTTACGGAATTATACTTCATTGAAATTCCTAAGAGGCTACTCCGCCTCCTTACGGAATTATACTTTATTGAAATTCCTAAGAGGCTACTCTGCCTCTTTACAGAATTATACTTCATTGAAATTCCTAAGAGGCTACTCCGCCTCCTTACGGACTTATACTTTATTGAAATTCCTAAGAGACTACACCTCATTACAAAATTTACTTCATTGAAATTCTTAAGAGGCTACTCCGCTTCCTTACAGAATTTACTTCATTGAAATTCCTAAGAGGCTACTACGCCTCATTATTGAATTTACTTCAATGAAATTCTCAAGAGGCTACTCCGCCTCATTACTGAATTTACTTCATCGAAATTCCTTAGAGGCTATCCCGCCTCATTGCTCAATTTTACTTCACCAAATTCCTAAAGGGGTTATTCCGCCTCATTATACTTAGTCATATTTCATTAAGTCCTCAAATGATTACGCTGCCTTCTTAATATCGTTTTACAAGGCATAAATCCGACGGACTCAGACAGTGTTTATATGAACAAGTATTGATTTACAGAAAATATATTTTATTGAATATTGTCAAAAGTTGATAAAGATCCAGAGCCTATCCTGGAACAAGGAAATATCATTAAAATTCAAAGAAAAACAAAACTTGTAAACGGACTCCGGAGCTAGTCTTCAAGGCTCGGATGGCACCCCCTCTTGTTGGGCGGAGCTGGGCTGACTTTCACCAGGCTTGGATAAACTTTGCGAAGGGGGCAATTCCGCCAGGACATACTCTACATTGGGCGCAGGAACATGACCCCCCTGAACAGGCACCATCAGTTCGCCATTGATGAATTCATAGTAAGGATGAATGCCTACAGTGTTGAGAGCAACGCCTGGGTTGCGATGACGGAGTTGGCGAATAGCCATGCTGAAAGTGTAACATCCCAATTTTAAATTAACTATGGTCGAGATTAAGACATTAATTAAAGGTTAATTTGAGAATTAGGATTAGTGGTTAATTAGAATAAATTGCTGACTGGTCAGGGATAATTGAATAAATAATAATGATCATAATGCCGTGAAAGGACGCATGTGCCCCTGGTAGTATAAGACAACTTCAGCTCCCTCTCTTACCTTTATTAATTCACGCAGACAGCCTCCTTGTGCGTGCATATAATCTCTTCTCCCCTGTTTTCTCTTCTTCCCTCTCAATCGCGTTAAACAGCGAGAGAGTCGAGAGCTTCTGGAGGAACACCAACGCGGCTCTGTTCCACTCCCTGCCTTCCCCTTCCTCCCCATTGCCTTCTTCCTTCCCTTCTTCTTCCACCTGGAGCTGTTAGTATTCCAGTTGGCAGGCTGTGCGGGAAGTACCTTGGAGCTGTGGGGGAGACGAAGCCGCAGGAGGAAAGGAGCAACTCTGGTCCAGAATCAACGCTGAGCTCGAGGGCTGTTGGAGGAGGAGTAACGAGAGGACGATCGGTCAGCCTTGCAACTCGAGAAGCCTCTGAACTCTGGCAGCAGGTAGGGGGCGCTCTGCATGTCCAATGCATGGTTTCTGGACGGTCCGAGCGAACGTATTACCTTGCGTGTTTGTATGATTATGACTCTGTGAAGTGTTTGACTGTTGATCACTGGATATCGTATGTGTGTGTTAATAGAGTCCTGTTAATTATTTCGTACTCACATGCATGCGTTCAGAATGTGTTGTTTGCTATATGTTGTACATGCTGCTGAGTGGAGTCTGGATGAGTGATGATTATTACCTGTGTGGTGTATGACTATTGCTGTCTAAGAAACGTGTGATGACATTGGTGATGTTGTGGAGTTAATGTATGAATTGCATGTTAAATTGTAATGTGAATATCAAGCACATGGTGTGGTCTATTGTTGACTTCTGGGTGGATACGATATGAATTACTTAAGATGAACTTGCTGAGTGTGGATGACTGCTGGGACATGCATGAGGTTGCATTTATGGTTAAAGGGTGACCCGTGGAAGGTCAGGAACCCAATGATATGATTTCCAGCTATAGACCCTTGGCTAGTTTCTGAGAGGACCCGTGGTAGCCGTGGGAGCTAGAGTTAAGTCTCGAGACGTCCTTGGGAGACCGGTACCACATGGTAAGGGCTATCAGACGAGGGGCCAGAAAAGGGATCTGTAACTGAGAGTTATTGTTAAGTCGGATCCGCATGCATATAGGTAGGGGCATCATTGTCGAGAGTAGCACGCTCCTTAAAATCTGTGAATGCTATTAATGAATTCCGACTGGATTTGTGTGTGTTTGACGCTGAGGCTAAGTATTATTGATGTTATTGTTAAGGGATATGTTGTTGTGAATAGTAGAAATTAGATAACCGTGAATGACTTGAGTAATCCGACTAGTGACTGTGTAGATGCTTTATTAAATGTTGGTAAATGCTGGTATTGATTAAGATAGGTAGAGTATGTTGAAAGGGAATGTGTATTCTAAGTCGAGCCAATAACTGTCATTGTATATGTGAAAGCTCACCCCCTACACCATTTTTCAGCATGTGCAGGACGGACTCGGAAGTGCTGTCAGGGCCTCAAGTCCGAGTGTGGTGCACCACAAGTGTTGAGTGCTTATATTGTATTCATTATGTTTAGTTAGGGTAGCCTTGGCCGGCTCTTATGTAAAATGACGATTAAGCATATTTGTTTATAAAGATTGATTAGGAGAAATATAGATATGGGTACTTATATGGGATTGTAAGTGTTGGTGAATATATGCATGTATATATTGTTAAGATAATGGGGTACTCCGAGTGTGTGATTGTGTATAAACCTGGGTTGTATGCTGGTGGATTGTGTTGGGCTCTTTCCGAGTGGGGGAAAACGTAAAGGATTTTGAGAGAAACCCCCTTTAATGAATTCCAAATGGACGTTATAAATACTCTGAACAAATAAGTCGTGGCGTGCCGAGTGAGTTAACTACCTGATTTTCCGAGTGAAGTGCAAGCACGAAGATTTGCCGAGTGGACCTCGTCCATATCCGAATAGGAAACTACCTTGTACCGGTGTTCGCCTCAGCGAGTTAGACCTAGCTCAAGCGAGTGCATGTTTGGAGAGGCCTTGTGTTGGACTCCGCCCGAATGTCTTCCTCTCCGTTGTTGCATTATCCTGTCTTGCTCGGGCGGTGTTGGACCCCGCCTGAGCGAGTGGACGTTGTAGACTACTTCGCCCAGGCATTGTTGCGCTTTGCTGAACTGGGCGGAGTGGTTCAAGTTTCACCCTTCCTTAGGTTGCCATACATATGTGTCTTCCTTATCCTTCCCTCACCTGTTCCCTTATGCTGAGCGCCCAGTAGTTCCCTCGAAGAAGGGTTCGTCCTGTGAGAGTGAGTGGACTGTTAACCCGTCGGTGAAACCGGGTTTTGTCAATTGGCAAGCGCACCAATCGTTTGTAGTTTTCGAAATTTAGATATCATTCCACTGGGATTGAAAGTCCAATAACAACAGTAATTTTCTACTTACTATGGTAAATGTGAAAGAAATTATAAACAAAAGAATGATTTATATACAGTTTATACAATATTCATAAGATAGTATGATTGAGTGATTCATAGGATAAAAGAAAATAAAAATCTATCTAAAAAAAAGTTGAGTTACAATTTAGAATAGGTAAGATACTTGAGATAAACACAGATAAACAAATTATGTTGGAAATTGGATCCCTAATCTAGAATAACAATGAGGAACTCAAGACATGCATATTTAATCATCAAGTTTCATGTCATTGCAGCTTAAAATCATTATAACCGATCCCTCGTGATATAAATTCTAAGAATTCACCATAAAGTCCGATCCCTCGTGAGCTTTCTCAGTAAAAACTTGCATTAAGACCTGGCCTTATGGCAACAATGGTTAACAACCCCTATAGAATTGAGATACCAAGGGTATTCCAACTTTTTACTTTCGTCAAAACAAGTTTCAATACGGCATAAATAATCATTCTCCCGTTTGACATTTATACTAATAAAACCAGTTTCGATACACATGAAAATCATTCTCCCGTTTGACGTTCATATTAATAAAAGGTTGAAATACTAACATGGACTTGAATCATAAATATGCAGAGGTCGAATTCACAACATTATACTCAATAGATTAGTTCACCAATTCCAACATAAACAAATTAGTTACACATGGTAAAAGTAAGAACAACACTTACAGAGTTTGACATTACGAAGACGATGGAAACTTCACGATACAACGATCACAATACACCGAAACACACTCAAGTATTTAGAAAACTATTCTAGAACTACAACTCACAAAAGAAGTACTCAAAGTCGAGCACAAGAGAGAAGAGAAGAGAAGTGTATGGAATGGGATGTCTTGAATGGTGTTGGATGGCCCTATTTATAGGGCTGAGCAAGGGTGCGGACGCTACGCGTCAGTGTGACGCTACGCGTCAGACCCCTGACTCAGCTTCCATTAAACAGCTGATAATGGCCACTTCAAATAATTAACAATCAATCATGCTTGGCCACTTCGACGTGTCTCCACTGTATTTTGGCCATTTGTGATGAGTGGGGTGGCCCTTATGCTGAGTGGAGTGCCCATTATTGGGTCAAAGTGGAGTGGTTGGCCAAAGTGGGAGTGGAGACTGCGCAGCACTGACGCTACGCGTGGGTATGATGCGTAGCGTCAGCATCAAAAATAACACTTAATGCTACGCGTGGGATGAGGCTACGCGTCAGCTCCTCCAGTATAATTTTCTCTTGATTTCTTAACTTTTTCACTACAAAACTAGAGAAAATTGATCAAGGGCAGATTATTTCCAACAACATCCATTTATTGAATTTAAATCCTAATTTTCTAACAAATTAAACTAATTTTTATAATTTTTATGAAATTTTTATTTAAGCTTTTATTGAAAATTTGAGGACTAACAAATACCCCCAACTTGAGACATTGCTCGTCCTCGAGCAAGAGAGAAAAATAAGAAAAATAAAAATTTGAAATCAAATTTTTTAAGTTAGTCTGAAAATTTACCATAAAAAATAATTACACAATTTTAACTATTTTGTAATAATCAAAAACTGATATCAAATATAACAAAGGTTTAATGATAAAATTATTTACAATATTCTATTAACAATCAAGCAGAATTTCAGGCTTACCTCACAAGTGTTTATCTCTATGCAATTGGTAACCTGTTTCACTCAATCAATCATAAAATCAAACGAATTTAACTTTGTTTGTCATCTAATCAATGGTTATTTATTACAGAGTTAATTCGAAAATCACAAGGTCTTTTCACGGGTTGTAATGAGGCTTGGTTTTCAAGAAGTAATGGTTTTTCTTGGAATTCAAAAACCTGAAATCATAAAAGAGCATTTTCATAATTTTTAGGCTTTTCTCTTGATCCAAACTCTCATTTATTTTTATTGATGAAAAATAAATACCCCCAACTTGATTCTTTTCACTATTTTTGACTTTTCTCTTCCATATTCTATTTTTTTGAAAAGAATCAAGTTGCTCATTTTCACTCCCCATTTTTGTAAGAACACTCAAAATATTTTTCATTTATTTCAACTGCTCTTTTAATCAATCAAGTATAGGGAATGGTCAAAATAAATTTAGGTTTTAAGGGTTCTAAAGAATTTTATTTTAGGCTCAAATTGGCTTGCAAGGGATAAAAGATTTTTTTACCAAGGTAAGCTGTTTGGCCCAAGGTTTTGTTTCACCAATAAATGTGCCTTGATCATTTTCCCGAACTCTCTGTACAACAACACAAATCACAGATTAAAGCAAAATCAATTCGAATTGAAAATATGTTGATTAAACCCTCAAGTGTTTAAAAAGATCTCTCAACTCACCGGTTTATTGAAATTTGCTTGATGGTTAATAAACTTATTGTAATTAAATTTATCAAAATTCCTAAGTTATAAAGAACCAAATAATTAATTTTACAAAATTGGTTTTATTATGTAAAAACTCTAAGTGCATAAACTAACTTACTAACAAAAATTTGATTGATTTTTTTTTTTTATAAAATATGCAAAAACAAATAATTACGAAAGCACACACCACACAAATAATAAAATACCATAATATAAAATGTAAATGTGAATGTAAATATAAATATCAACTAAAAGCAAATATACTCAAAATAAGATAAGGATGGCATCCTCAGTCCTCCATCTGATCATCATCCTCCTCCTCCTCCTCCTCATCATCAGAGTCAGCCTGTGCGCCAGATGACCCACCAGTCTCAGGGTAGGTAGGCAAATCTCCGGGCCAAGCTACATGTGCTGCAAACTCGGCCGGGGTAACATAAGGTGCTCCCTCTCCCTGTAACCTGTACTGATAAAATTCATTGTGAAGATGAATATAAGCTCTATGAGTGGCAGCCATCTGCAAAAAGTAAAAATTTTAAATTTAAACACACATTAAATAAATCAAACATAAATTATACACAAGCAGACAATTATTTGTAAAATTTGTAAAATATTTTTGGATTTTTTAAATATTTAACACAACATGCATAAAATATATACAAGAGATATTTTTATGTATTTTTAATGCAAGAAAGTATAACAAATACAAACTAAGAAAATTTATTAATTTCAAAAGAAAACAGCAAACAACAAACAAACAGCAAGAATTAAAAACAGAGGCTGACGCTACGCGTGGTGTGACGCTACGCATCAGCCTGTTCTGCCCACGCTACGCGTCTGTGGGAAGCTACGCGTGGGCTAACAGTTCATCCTCACGCTACGCGTCAGTGTGACGCTACGCGTGGGATGCGCAGTTTTGAAAAATTAACAGGGGTTGCATAGCAGCAACCCCTTTTCAAACCACATTATATCCATTCATTTTCTAATTCCTAACAGCAATCAATCCCAATGGTCTTCTAATCCTAATCCTAACCACATTTATTTCTAAAAATCGAAAATTAAAATAAAACTAAAAAGAACGGATTAGAACACTTACTTGTAGTTCCTTGAGCAATTAGGATTGAAGAGGGCTTGGAAAAGAGAAAGGAGGGTTTCGAAAATTAGGTTTCTGAAAACTAAATAAGGCAGAGAGGAGATTTTAGGTTTTAAACCCTAAGATGGGCCTCTCTGGTTCAGTTTTAAAAACTGAATGTGGGCTTTGACGCTACGCGTGGATGGGACGCTACGCATCAGAACCAAAACTCAAAGTCCACGCTACGCGTCACAGGGGCGCTACGCGTGGGCTTCTGTTTTTGATTTTTCAAAATTTTGATTTTCAAAAACCTTTTCTTTTCAATTTTAAACTCCTTTTCTTTTCAAAATAAAATTCTATCTAATTATTTTTGAAATATGTCTATTTTTTTTTATATATATATATATATATTAAAAACATTAAAAATAACGAGAAAAGAATGGGTTGCCTCCCATTGAGCGCTAGATTTAATGTCTCCAGCCAGACATTACCTCTGATTAATCAGGTGGTCTCCCAATTTTTGTTGAGGAATCACCTGTCTTTTTCTTCCTTCTTCTTCTTTTCCGATGCTTAATTGCCTGTTTTTCATCTTTCAAAGCATCGGTTAATTTAAAACAATTTAATTGATTGGGAAGAGGTATACCTGGTTCGGTTGAAAGGTAAACTTTTGCCTCATTACTTATCCTGAGGTGTTCATGAGCACTGAAGCTTACCTCTTCTTCATACACATTGACTGCAACCGTACTTAGATCAACATCTACTCTGATCCTTGCAGTCTTCATGAAAGGTCTTCCTAGGATCAGGGGGATCTCAGTATCCTCCTTCATATCTAGCACCACGAAGTCAACCTTGAAGTGGTACTTGTCAACCTTTACCAATACATCTTCCACAATCCCAAAAGGCTTTTTGACAGAGCGATCTGCAAACTGTAATTCTGTCTTTGCTTCTTTTTGCTCATATTCACCAATGCGTTTTATTAAATCTAGGGGCATCAAGTTAATGTTAGCCCCTAAATCTAATAACGCATTCCTGATGTTGATATTTCTGATTGTTACAGGAATGGTGAAACTCCCCGGATCTTTACATTTTTTTGGGGTTATACAGTTTGTTTCTTGCTCTGTATCTCTTTGCACATTTTTTTCTTTTTCATTTTTTTCATTTTTTTCTATTTTTTCACTTTCTTTTTCTTCTTCTTTCTTTTTCTCACTCTTTTCTTTACAATCAATTTTTACAATATTAATAGAAACAGCATTACATTGTTCCCTTGGGTTTTGAGTGTTTGCAGAAAACCCAGAACTCTTTAATTCGGCTATTTCTTTTGCAAGTTGACCCATTTGTATGTCTGATGCTTTTCGGGCAGCTTCGTTTGTCTCCACAAACTGCAATAACTGTTGGATAGATTCCTCTATTCTTGTCAATCTTGCATTGTCAGTTTGTTGTTGCTTGAATTGATTGTTAGGGGGTCTGTTGGAAGGTCCAGTGTCCTGTCTCCAGCCAATATTCTGATTTTGCCAACCCTGCAGGTAATTGTTAGGGAAAGAATTTCCATGATTGAAAGGATAATTACCTAAGGGTGCTCTTTGATGGTTCATGAAATTGGCTTGCTCTTGCTCATTTCCACAGTAACCACATGGTTGTTCTCCCATGCAGTGCGTACATGCTTTAAGTTGAGCAGGGGGTGGTGATGCTACTTGAGCAATTTGAAGTTTTTCCAATTGCTTGCTCATAACTTCAATTTGTTGGGTCAGTAATTTTTGCTGAGCCAACACTACATCATTTACTCCCAATTCGAGCATTCCTGGCTTCCTATGCATATTACCTCTTTCATGCTTTGCTTGTCGGTCACTAATAGCCATTGATTCCAATATTTCTATGGCTTCTTCCACAGTCTTGTTCATTAAAGAACCACCTGCACAAGCATCTAACATCATCTTGAACTGAGGCAATAAACCATGGTAAACGATTCTTACCTTCTCGGCATCATTCAGGTTGTGGTTTGGGCACTTTCTCAAGAGTGCCTTGAATCGTTCCCATGTTTCTCCTAATGATTCATCATTATTTTGAGAAAAAGAATGTATGGCTGTCATTGCTTCAAAATATTTTGAAGGAGAATAAAATCTTTCCAAAAATTTTCTTTCAACATCGGACCAGTTTGCAAAACTACCTGGTGGACAAGATTTAAACCATTCTTTTGCTTTCCCAATCAATGAAAAAGGAAAGAGTCTCATGTAGACAGACTCTTCTTGATTGGGTTCAAAACCAATTGTGCTGCATAACTCATAAAAAACAGTTAAATGTTCATATGGTTCTTCATGATTTAAATCAGCAAATTGGTTGTTTTGAATTATGTTTAAAGTGGCAGGTTTAATTTCCACTGGTAAAACTGGTCCTTGAAACATTCCTGAAACTCGGGGTGGACCATTTATAGCAGCAAACTGTCCCAATGTTCTCCTTTCAGTAGCCATATTTGAATTTTCAAAAAATTTCAAAGTAGAAGAAGAATTAGTTTGTGTTTTAGATTTCAAAGACTTGATTTTCTTTACAAACCTTTCTATCTCAGGATCAAAATAAATTTTACCTGCGGTAGATCGAGTTTGCATACACAAACTAGACAAAGAAAGTTAGTGTAATAATGATAAGAGAAAAAAAATTATCTAAGGTAAAAAAATATTTACCACGGTAATTAAAATTTTACTGTTTTACTGAAACAATTCAATCCCCGGCGACGGCGCCAGAAAACTTGTTAACCCGTCGGTGAAACCGGGTTTTGTCAATTGGCAAGCGCACCAATCGTTTGTAGTTTTCGAAATTTAGATATCGTTCCACTGGGATTGAAAGTCCAATAACAAGAGTAATTTTCTACTTACTATGGTAAATATGAAAGAAATTATAAACAAAAGAATGATTTATATACAGTTTATACAATATTCATAAGATAGTATGATTGAGTGATTCATAGGATAAAAGAAAATAAAAATCTATCTAAAAAAAAGTTGAGTTGCAATTTAGAATAGGTAAGATACTTGAGATAAACACAGATAAACAAATTATGTTGGAAATTGGATCCCTAATCTAGAATAACAATGAGGAACTCAAGACATGCATATTTAATCATCAAGTTTCATGTCATTGCAGCTTAAAATCATTATAACCGATCCCTCGTGATATAAATTCTAAGAATTCACCGTAAAGTCCGATCCCTCGTGAGCTTTCTCAGTAAAAACTTGCATTAAGACCTGGCCTTATGGCAACAATGGTTAACAACCCCTATAGAATTGAGATACCAAGGGTATTCCAACTTTTTACTTTCGTCAAAACAAGTTTCAATACGGCATAAATAATCATTCTCCCGTTTGACATTTATACTAATAAAACCAGTTTCGATACACATGAAAATCATTCTCCCGTTTGACGTTCATATTAATAAAAGGTTGAAATACTAACATGGACTTGAATCATAAATATGCAGAGGTCGAATTCACAACATTATACTCAATAGATTAGTTCACCAATTCCAACATAAATAAATTAGTTACACATGGTAAAAGTAAGAACAACACTTACAGAGTTTGACATTACGAAGACGATGGAAACTTCACGATACAACGATCACAATACACCGAAACACACTCAAGTATTTAGAAAACTATTCTAGAACTACAACTCACAAAAGAAGTACTCAAAGTCGAGCACAAGAGAGAAGAGAAGAGAAGTGTATGGAATGGGATGTCTTGAATGGTGTTGGATGGCCCTATTTATAGGGCTGAGCAAGGGTGCGGACGCTACGCGTCAGTGTGACGCTACGCGTCAGACCCCTGACTCAGCTTCCATTAAACAGCTGATAATGGCCACTTCAAATAATTAACAATCAATCATGCTTGGCCACTTCGACGTGTCTCCACTGTATTTTGGCCATTTGTGATGAGTGGGGTGGCCCTTATGCTGAGTGGAGTGCCCATTATTGGGTCAAAGTGGAGTGGTTGGCCAAAGTGGGAGTGGAGACTGCGCAGCACTGACGCTACGCGTGGGTATGATGCGTAGCGTCAGCATCAAAAATAACACTTAATGCTACGCGTGGGATGAGGCTACGCGTCAGCTCCTCCAGTATAATTTTCTCTTGATTTCTTAACTTTTTCACTGCAAAACTAGAGAAAATTGATCAAGGGCAGATTATTTCCAACAACATCCATTTATTGAATTTAAATCCTAATTTTCTAACAAATTAAACTAATTTTTATAATTTTTATGAAATTTTTATTTAAGCTTTTATTGAAAATTTGAGGACTAACATGGACGCTGATGTGAGGTTTGCTTGAGGAGTTTTCATCCGTTGTGGCATCGTTCAGGCGGTGTTGGACGACGGATGAGTGAGTCACCTTCCGTCCTGGAATCCGCCCAGACGCTGGAGCGTCACACCGAACCGAATAGACCGGTCTCTGTCCTAATTCCCCTGTTGCTTGTCATATGCGTGTGAATGCTCTTCTACTTCCCTCGCCTTCTTCTTCCCTTCTGTGTCAAACGATTCGTGGCTGCTTTTGTGAAAAATTTCCTCGTTGTTTTTGGGATTTCTATTTGTAAAAAAAATAAAAAATAAAAAAAAATAAAAAATTTAGGGTGTTACAGAAAGCATCATCAATTGCCGCCTTAACTGCATCCAAGGCAAATTGTAACTCCTTATCAAGCCTCTTACTGGTAGCATCTAAAGTGGCTTTTTCAACTTGCAGCTCTTGAACCTGTTTTTCAAGGTTACTGTATGCAGTGGCTGTTTGGTCCAACTCCGCCGCCCAGGCATCTTCAGCAATGGTCTTATTTACTTCAAAGGAAACCAACCTCTGCTGAAGTTCGCTCACACCTTCACCCAGTTCTTTGTTCTGCTGATTCAGATCTAAAATTTGTTGTTTCAGCGGAACATTATCAGCCTTCACCTGGGATAGTCCGCCCACCTCTTCGCCCAGTTTTACATTCTGCTCCTTCAAGCCAAAAACTTGCTTTTCCAGCAAGACTTTATCAGCTCTCACTCGAGCCAGCTCCTCCTCAAGCTTCTTTATATCAGAGTCGGCGGTGTCAAGATGTTTATCTTTGGCCTTGATCACCTCCGACAGCTATTCGTTGTCGTGCTCCAAGCTGCGTATCTTTTCCACAGATTCATGAAACGATTCTTGAAACATGGCGGCTTCTGCAGCAACTTCAGCGATGTGTGGCGCAGAGGCAAGGAAACCATCAATTTCTGTGAGGTGCCACCTTGCAGCTGCAGCAGCGTCTGGAATCTCCTCGAAGTCGATGTCGGGGCGGAGGATGAAGTCCAGATCACGCCTCTCCGACTGGCGGGATCCCATATTTGTAAAATACAAAAAGGGATTCAGTCGAGACCCCACCAGAGGCAAAGAGACGGATCGTCTGGATGACTCCCCTGGAACATCAATAAGGAAAACTGGTGTCCCTCGAGTAGCCAAGTCCAGGGCGGGACTCTCAGCTGGGTGGATTGGAGAAGCTTGAATTCCCTCCGCCTCTTCCCCCACGACACCTTCTTCAAGGGCGCCTTCCACACCGCCCACATCAGCAGCAATACCCACAACAGGTATCTCCTGAATCTCTTCCACATCAATAGCAGCATCAGCTGATGCTCCTTCCCCTATCTTCTCAGCAGCATCAGCTGATGCTCCTTCCCCTATCTTCTTCTTGCCCTTGTTCTTCCTCTTTAGCAAGGGTTGGGGATCCACTTCCTCTTCTTCTACCTTAACAGCTTCTGGTTCTTGGCGTTTTTTAGAACGCCTTTCAACATCAACTGTTGAGGACCCCGCACCACCCTCCAAAGTCACTATATTAGTGGATGCAGGGAAAGGAAGAGTCTTTGTCAGAGCAGCAGCCAAATTCCTCCTAGGCTGCACGTTGTTCTCTGTGTCAATTTCCTTGCGACTCATGCGAATCTGCTTGATGCGATCCATCCCAGGGAATTCGGCGATCTCTCCTGCAAAATAACATATATGAATACGGTTAGAAGATGCAGGAAAAAATAGAAGTAATATTCAATCAACATGGGAATTGATAATGATAAAATATTACTTAAGTATCCCTGAGCATCCCGCCCAAGCAGCCTTCGACACAGAATCAGCTTATGGACGAAGTTGTACTCCTTCAACGTCTGGAGTACTTCCACAGAAGCAGTTGATAAAGCACTCTCCTCAACTTCATATGCTTGTTTAGTCAGGAGGAAGTGCTCATGCGTCCACACTACTAGGAATTTATCAATTCCCTCCTTATTCCGCCAGAAGACGGGCTTGTCCTTCCTAACGGAAACCTTCACAAAGCTCATCCTAAAGTGAAGTCCGCCTTCCTTGGCGGAGTCAGCAAACGCCTTGAAATTTAAAATCTTCGTCTCCACCCAAAGGGTTACAAAGCCCATGCCGCCACTTTTCACATTAACTCTCCTCATGATGCGGCAGAAGGCAAAGAACAACGCCACAGTGGGCGTAAACTCCAAATGTTCAGCCAGTACCTCAAAGCTGCGAACTATCCCCCAACCATTAGGGTACAGCTGAGAAGGGACGTAATCCAGGAATCTAAGTACGCCCATCTGGAATCTATTCAGTGGAAAGCGCACCCCCAACTTGGTAAATAAAATAGCATACATATATATGGTACGCTCATTTTGAGGACGATGGCATATACGTTCAAACGTCTTGGGCGAACGAATGATGAACCTCTTTTCATACCGTTCATCCTTCCAAATTGGCACAGACAACTCCATCACCCCTCCACTCGTTGTTACATGACGAGAGGAAGCATTTTTAACATCTTTCTCAACCCAACAATAGGGGTCAGTCTCAAGCGTCTTTTTCCAGTCCAATCCATGCAACACAACATTCTGACATTCTGCCATCGTTATCACTTGTGTGAGGGAAATACCTCCTGATACAAATGAATGTACAGCATTACTAAAATACTCCACGCTGCTGTAAAACGTCGAATCCCTCCCAGTATAGAAAGCCTCATCGTCACTCTCAATATCCAAAAACATGGGACAGACAGAAACCCTAGAGCATGACTCTGACTTTTTTCCTCTCATCCTCGCTTCAACAAACGCACATATAAAGAAAACAGAACCAACCCAATAAGAATAAAAATAGAAAACAGAGAAAGAAGAAAGTTACCTTAAGTTTCTGAAGAACTGAAGAACTGCAACAACAAACGACTCGCAAGAAAGCAACGTTCAAGAGGCAGTTCTAATACGAAAGCGCAGAGAAGAAGATGAAGCGAAAAGTTTCCCCTCCTAAGAGTTTACCTATTTATAGGCATGGCTTGGGGGGAAACACGTAAAGCCTCACTAATCTCAGAAACGCAACTACAGCCGTTGGATGAATCTCAAGACAGACTTTTTTGGGCCATATTTTCAAAATCCAAGGCCCATGGTAATAACCTCGAAAACGTATTCAACTGCTATCCCACGCATTTATGTCCCATCATTGGAATGGCAATTGTTACGAGGGCATATGTGGAAGTGAGAGATTGAAGCGGCAAAACGTAGTTTCGAGGCGCATTAATGACAGGCGTGGCAAGTAATGATGAAAGCATTAAATGCACGAAAACACTTGTCCGGAAATCCTGAGCTAGCAAACACCGCCTAAACCCATGCCTATAAAAGCTAAACATAACAGTGTTATAGCTCATTAAAGTAACTCCGTCAGTCACTGTAACAAGCTAGGGGGCATATGATCCGGTCCCAACACCGGTCCCCAAGAGCATGGTTTTAATGCTTTGCCAGATCAGCATTTTGAACAGGAGAAGTACGTCTCAAATACCTTATAATTACTTTTATACGGAGTACATACCGCCAGGGCACGTTACTTCGCCAAGGCATGCAACTCTGCCATGGCATGTAACTCCGCCAAAGCACGTTACTCCGCCAATGCATACTACTCCGCCAAGCTATAGGCGGAATATTGAATTTCCTATATTGCGTAGCGAGCCCATACTTATAACCCCATCACGAGATTGACTCTGTCTTGAGAGGTTGAAAATGGGAATCACGCTGTCACGCATAAAAGGGAACAATGAATAAAATAATAAGGCATTAACGCTTTCCAAGTAAGTGGAAATACCCACTACAGCGATGGTGCTCGTGAACGACACAGGGACCCACTACCTTTCTTGCGTTATGCCAGAAAACAAGGAACGGGTCCTACCAATAATGGAACACCAGTAACAGGTATATAAACCTCAGCAAAAAGGTATAGAGGGAGCCCCCCTCAATTCTGAACCTTACACTTTTACTTGCATAATTCTCTCAGATTTGCTTTCTAAGTCTTACAGTATTTTAGAATACTGACTTGAGCGTCGGAGAATAATTGCAGGTACCACCACCAATTGTGTCACACCGCCCAGAGTGCATTGTATTCCGCCCCAGTATACAAGGATAATCCGTACTTGCACATTTATAAATATCTCCTTGTACCAGATTGACATTACATGTACATTTTGAATTGTTCATCAACCATACTTTTACACCCCCTGTAAAGAACGGTTCAATTTCATTGGGCATTTTTTTGTGGTATATTTTGATTACATTTTAATCTATTCAAAGACCATGGCCTCTCATTTAAACCATCTTAGACAAGTTATGCTTGCCCTAAGAACAAACAATCTTTATGCAAACCTTGAAAAATGTTCTTTTGGCATGGATAGCATTGTCTTTCTTGGATTTGTAGTTAGTTTAAAAGGCGTAAAGGTAGATCACTCCAAGGTGAAGCCCATCCAAGATTGGCCCATACCCAAAAATGTGAGTGATATAAGAAGTTTCCATGGTCTTGCAAGTTTTTATCGGAGATTTATGAAAGATTTCTCCACCTTAGCCTCCCCTTTGAATGAATTGGTGAAAAAGAATGTTCCTTTCATTTTGGGGCCGAGGCAAGAAAAGGCTTTCCTAGATCTCAAAGATCGCCTCACTCATGCTCCAATTTTATCACTTCCAAATTTTTCCAAAACATTTGAGCTAGAGTGTGATGCATCTAATGTGGGTATAGGAGCTGTGCTTTTACAAGAAGGTCACCCCATTGCTTTCTTTAGTGAAATGGGGCAGCCATTAATTATCCCACATATGATAAAGAATTTTATGCCTTAATTAGAGCCCCACAAACTTGGGAACACTACTTGATTCCCAAAGAGTTTGTCACACATAGTGATCATCAATCCCTCAAATTCATTAAAGGGCAACATAAGCTCAATAAGAGGCATGCTAAGTGGGTTGAGTATTTGGAACAATTTCCCTATGTCATCAAGTATAAAAATGGAAAATCCAATACTATGGCTGATGCTTTATCTAGGAGGCACTCTTTACTAACCTCCCTAGGATCCAAAGTTATTGGACTTGATGAGATTAGGTCTTTGTATCCAAATGACCTTGATTTTTCTAACATTTTCAACTCATCTTCCACTTCTTCATCTCATAAAGGCTTCTACATTTTAGATGGCTATCTTTTCAAAGCCAATAGACTTTACATTCCTAGAAGTTCTTTAAGAGATCTTTTGCTTAGGGAAAGCCATGAGGGAGGCTTAATGGGCCATTTTAGAAGAGATAAAACATTATCCATATTACATGAACACTTCTATTGGCCAAAAATGAAAAAAGATGTCCAAAAACATGGTGATAGGTGTATTGTATATAGAAAAGAAAAATCAAAACTTTCTCCTAGTGGTTTATATACTCCATTACCAATACCCACTGCACCTTGGATTGATATATCTATGGATTTTGTGTTGGGATTTCCTAAGAACCAAAGGGGAATGGATTCTATCTTTGTGGTTGTGGATAGGTTTAGTAAGATGGCTCACTTTATCCCTTGTCATAAGGTAGATGATGCAAGTCATATTGCTAAACTCTTTTTTAAAGAGATTGTAAGACTTCATGGTGTTCCTAAAACCATAATTTTTGATAGGGACACCAAATTCTTAAGCCATTTTTGGAAAACTCTTTGGTCAAGGCTAGGAACAAAGCTTATTTTTTCCACCACTTATCATACTCAAATGGATGGACAAATAGAGGTAGTAAATAGGACCCTTTCTCAACTTTTTAGGGTCATAGTGGTTAAAAATGTTAAATCTTGGGATGAGCGTTTGCCCCACATTAAGTTTGAATATAATAGGGTACAACACTCCACAACTAAACATAGTCCATTTGAGGTTGTTTATGGAGAGATTTCCAAACTTACACAAATCCAAACTCGACCCTAGAGGTGATGGGCCTTTCCAAATTATTAAGAAAATGAATAATAATGCTTATGTCCTTGATTTTCCAGGCTACTATGGAGTGAGTGCTTCCTTCAATATTTCAGATTTGTCTCCCTTTGATTTAGATGAAGAAGATGATGCCTTAGATTTGAGGACAAATCCTTTCTAAGAGGGGAAGCATAATGAGGACACAATAAGGGAGGACCCTCACATCATCCTAGAGAAGGGAGTTGAAGCATACAAAGGTCCTTTTACAAGGGCCAAGACCAAAAAGGCCAAAGAAAGCATACATCGGGCCTTATCTTCATTCCTAGCTTTGAGTGGGCCCAAGCCCAATAAAGAACCCTTGAGGATCTATTAATACTTTACTTGTAATATACTTCTTTGTTAGATTCTCTAGGCTTATAGGGTTTATTTGGACCTTGCAAGGTCAATAAGGCCACTTTTGGGCCATGTACACTCACTTTGGGCCATGTATAGGCCACACTCTTTTCCTTTTACATTATTAGGCCTAGGCATCATAGAGAGGCCCATGAGGGAGTCCCTTGGCCGAATTCCTTGTGGCACTATATAAGGTGTTCTCCTTTTGTAATTTGACACACTTGAATGCCATTTTGAGAATTACACACTTCTAAATGAGTTTTTAGTGAGAGAACTCTCTAGGTTAGAGTGACCTCTAGCAAGCTCTCATCCAAGGGGATTTCTTCCCTCTTGGTAGAGAGTTCTAAGGGAGTTATCTCCCCTTGGAGTGATCTTCCCTTCCTTTCCTCCTTTCCATCCTGCATCCTCCTCCTTTCTTCCTTCCATCTACACCTTCTCCTTCTCTTTTCCTTTTCCAATTCTAAATAGTTTGAGTCTTTTCCCCTTTGTTCCCTTTTGGTTTTCTCTCAAGCAAGAAGATTGTTCAAGGTTTGAAGAGGCTAGAAGAGGAAGAGTGCCCTAGATCCACCCTTCTTCAAAAGGATAGAAGAAGTTCCTACATCAGTTACTAAGGCTGGATAGCCAAACTTTCAGGTTAGAAAAATGAGTTTTGATAGGAAAACCTTGTTTTTAGAACCATAACTTGGAATGGCTTTTTAGCTTATGCATGGCCCTAATCCAGCGTGTTGTTTGTGCCTCAAAAATATGGTTTAAACCTTGCAAATGTTGGATTTAGGTTCTGGTTATAATGATAATAAATGGATGGTCTTACATGCTTGAAATCTTTGGTAAAAATGTTGTCTTTTCCCTTGCATATTATAATCATGGTTCCTTTGGTTGTGATCTTCTTTTGCATATGATAAATTTTGAATTTTGTGTGTTTATGTTCTTAAAATTGTGGCTGTGTGGTGATGTTCTCATGGAGTCCCTAAAAATTTTAAAGTTTACATGTGATGATGCTTGAAAATTTACGTTACAGTGCATGTTATTCCTTGATATTTATGTGTATGTTCGAATGGATTTTTGTGCTTGATAAAATGGTGGCATTTTGATGTTTTAATGAACTAAATGTTGGAAGTATGCACTAAGAGCCTATATAGGATGCATCATTTTGAATAAGGCATTTTTTGTTAAATAGTTTAGCACCCTTTATTATTCCCTAGAATAGTAGGTCATATGAAAATTATTCCTAAAATGTCCCTAGTCAAGTATTTATACGGGGATATGTAAATACATTAAGACTAATGTATGAGTGTACAGATGATCTGATCACATAGATCATGGATATAGACAACATCAAGTCTTCACACGAGTACACATTAAGAGTAATGGTGAACTGGATGGACCCACCATGAGAACGTTGCATGGATCGTTACATGAATGTCATAAACAGTTCTCAATGTTATAATGGTATATGTAGTCCTTCGACCTGAAATCCTGTGATTCCTATATGAGGAGTTTGTTGTTTTAATACAATCAAACATCATCTATAATAAGGTGATCATAAAGGTTGTAATTAGGTAGTGAATAAATCATATAGAAGGATGGGGGTGATATAGATGAGATTTGTCTCTCCTATATGACAGGAGTGATATCTATGAGCCACTTGATAGAGTGAAACTTAAGAAAATGCATGGCCATCCTAGGAAAATGAGTATTAGATATTTATTTAATAAAATTTTACTCTTGTATCAAGTAAAATAAATTGGGTCATATGAGGCTGACTATGACTATGCCATGGGCCCAATTAGATATCTTGACAAATGGACCAAACATATAAAGTTTATCACTTATAGGTTATTTTGATAATTATATTTGGATAACGATGTATGGCTAGATATCGCTCATTATATTTTATTAAATATAAAATGTTTAAATTTAATATCAACCAAATATATTTCCTATAGGGTCACACACAGAGAGTAGACCCGTTAGAGGATAGTTTTTATTATAGTTTGACTAAAATTAAGACTATTGGGCCTAACTCATTTAAATTAAGTAAAGAGCCTATTAACTAAAGAGTGTTCATTAGAAAAGACCTAAGCTTACATATAGAGAATGAGATGCTCATTAGCCGCACTCTTGTGATACATAAGCATTCTGTAATTGTTGCGGAGGCCGCGCTCCAACGAACTAGCATTTGAACGCATGGAATCTGGTGGGAGTGCTCACATCGACTCTTTAAGGGTGAATCTATAACATCCTAAATTTAAGAGAAATAAATTTATTAGATGATGATAATTAATTATTTTCGTCCAATATACGTGGGAAAATTAATTAGACACTAATTGTAATTTATCAGTAAATTGAAATTTACAGAAATTGAATAATTTAACAGATGGTGTGGGACCCACTAAGTTAAATTAGATATTTAATGGGTCTAGAATATTTAGGAAATTATTGTGGTTATGGTGGTATGATTAAAATAGTTTTTGGTGTTGAGGAGATATCTATACAGACATGGATCAATGTCCATCATCTTCCACCACATTAAATGCCATTTTCGTGTACTCTACCATGCCTACATAAAACTCACATTAAATACACTCTACCTTAGGGTTTCTCATCATAAATGCTTCCCACTCATAACCCACATGCATTAAACTCTCAAAATCATCATTAACCCATAGCCTAAGGCATAACACCATTAGAAATAGAGAGGAGCTTACCTCAAGCCAAGAAAAGAGTGGGTTTCCAATGAAGAAGAAAGGGAGCAAGAAAATGAGAAGGAGAGGGGGGAGAGAGCTTTAAATCACCATTATCATCTCCCCCAAGCTTGAAGCAAAAATGAAAATGAAAGGAGGAAGGAGAGCACACAACACTTGGGGTTTTTAGAAGAAGAAGAAGAAGATGAGTGGGGGATAGAGTATGTAGAGAAAGAAAGTGTATGAAGGGGAAGAAGAAGCAACATGAATGGGAGAAGGGAAAAAGAGTTTCAAGTGTTTTAATTTAATCCCTTCATTAAAATTTTCCATTTTATAACCAACAGGATCTCTGTTCAGGCTCAATACTTTATCTAAAAATTATTCCGAAGTTATATTCAAATCCCCAATAATATTCTTAACAACCTTGACTAACAACACCTTAATCGGAGATACTTGGTCTGACACTCATATTTTAACCGGGTATTATTTTCAACTATTTAAGTCCCCATAAATTATGAAAAATCATAAAAATTCTTAATTTAATCATTTCAATATTTTTGGGACATTAATCAATTCATATTTAATTATTCACTATTTATTTCTCTCAATTAATCATTTATATAAATTTTGGGATGTTACAACATCTATTATCTGTATTCCCTCACACATCAGTTCTAGCCTCAACAACTCATTCCACAATCAATTTCACTATGGCTCAATTATTCATGAGATTTAATTCATTACTAGGCTTAGAAAGTTCGAGGGTTACCTAGCACCCATCGTGGAATACTTCCACAACACATAAAATCATTAAACATGGCTCATAGAAACATCGTAGAGCCTAGACCGCCATAGGGTCTAATTCCACAAGGTTCGGTCATACAAGATCATATCAAGTCATCCGGGGTTACCACATCTAGTGGATCACAATTAAATCAATCGTTCACTCGATTCATAAACATAAAACTGAGTCTAACCCAATCTAATGCATACACAATTTCAAATTTCATCATTCCATTCACTTATTCATGTCCCTAATCTAAGGAGACATAACAAATCATTTGCTTCAGATAATACAAGGTTTTTGTGCTAAATGATATAAATTACATCTTTCAAAATTAGCACAGTTAATCCTTTCAATTCATCTTTCAACAATAACATAATCAATCCTTTTATTCCATGAATACCCACATTAGGAAGTTCTCTCACTATTATTTGTTCAATCAATTTTAGCACATGAATCATTCACATCCAATATCTCCTATCCGTGATCAACATTTGGCATAGGTTCATCATCAAATCAATTCATATTCAATATATCATATCTATGATCACACATGGTACAAATTCATCGTCAATTCAAATCATACTCAATATATCAATATTCAAATGCATAATATCAATGTATTCGTCATTAGAAGGAAATAGTGTAAGGAACTTGGCCGGACTTACATAAACAAACATATCAATCATATTAAGGAATTCATCCATATGTATTCAATCTCATGATTCATTAGATTTTCCAATGAGTAATTATGCCCCACAAGTGCTTTGCATAACCTCAATGATAATGGGCATGCTCCCGTAAACAAAAATTATAACTCATGAATAATAATTCATAAGATTCCTCAATGAACTATATTCATAATCCAACACTAATGGTTCACAAGAAATCACCATTGAGAAAACAATGCCCTGATAGTCAATTCACAACTCTTAAACAACTAGTCATTCATAATCCATATAGGGCAATCAATACCTAAACATATCATCTTTCCTCTAGATAACTACCACTCTTTAGTCTATACAAAACAACCGTATCCCAACAATGAGCATCCCGCTCTAAAGATCACCATAAATGTCTTACAATTGAGTAATTGTGCTCCAATCATCCATTGTATCAACTCGATAAAGAGTAACCTTACCCTATCAATAATTAATACTCTCAATATAGAGCAAAACATGCTCCGATAATAATTTGCCACATCAATTCAGAGCAAAATACGCTCTGATACCAGGTTGTCACACCTTGATTTTTTGAACTTGAATCCTGATGTAATCAAGATAATTAAATAATAAAAATAAAAGTAAATTTTTCACGTTCGAAATAATTTCAAAACACCACCACGACTCCATCAAGACTCGAACCACAGAAAACCAAAGGGTGAGATTTGATAATCTATAACTGGATCGTTAAATAGTTGCCTATAATGGTATACAAAATAACAGAGATTACAGTGGAAGAAGAATGTGTATACCGGGCATACGTCTAGTCCCATATATGAGGATATAAGAAAAGGCTCGGCAAAACATGCAACGACATATCTTAAGCCTAATAGACAACCATCATCTTTTCACATAATTTCATGAACATACAAATCTATATGGCCATACATCATACATCTCCAATATTCATATTCCATAATTGACCACATCTAATTCAACCTTCAAATCATGTATGCCCTTTACTTATTCATGCCTAAGAGGATTTTTAATCATCATTTTATATTCATCAGATGGGTAGAAATTCACTATCCCGAATATTAATACATCACCTATATATACATATAATTCACAATTCATCCATCAATATCAGTAAGTACCAATATCACAATATCCATTTTATACACAGCTCATTAAATTACAAACGCTGCCGGCCAAGGCAATCCATTACCACTATTTACCTTCCCAAAAGCTTTACTTTATAAACATCCTTGTCCCATGATATTCCTACATGAATACTAAAAAGTAGACCACATGTGAGTGTGAGTTATACATTTCAAATGACGATATGAATACAATTGAAATTATGTGCATATGCATATCAACATCATGCTTTGCTAAACACATCAATGATCATCATAAATTATTACTTCAACAACATATACATATTTTATATTCTTTAATCAAATCATAGCAAAGCAGGCATATACACATTTATTCTAACGCCACAATGGGGCAACGTCATCAGCATTGACCATTCAGGTCTTTTCTCAATGCCAACATGGGCTAACATCATTATCATCAATCATAAATAGTTATGCCCTTCATTACATTGGGCTATAACATACACATCATTATATTCAATATCGTTCTGTGGTAATTATATCATTTATTAATTTTATATGGTCTTTTAGATATTCATATACTGATCTCATCATTATCATATCTCAATCTCAATCATCATCAATCATCATCACATTTTGGAATATCTCTAAGCTCTATGCAAATGCTCTTAGGCTAATGCATATGCACAATGGAATAACAACAACAAATGCGGATCTGACTGTGGGAATAAAAACCAAATTGTGGGTCAAGCATGATCACATACCATGCCCCTACTGCAATAGTATAACGTGTACACATATCTTATAATGCATGCATAATCACCATATTTTTACTGGTACCAAACCGCATCGCTCATTTTTAACACTGGTCATTTCACCATGACCGCGGTAAACAACATAGTCAATATATGGTGTTGCGGGCCGGCTATATCTCATATCATGGCGGCTATGATCTAATGGACTACCGGGGTCACCCTATCATCAAGAGCCATCCCCCACAAGGGTCGGCCACATCTAGCTCCCCGTAGCAATACATGGGCGGCTTCGTTACTTACACACTGAGTCACAGGGGAAATAACAAATTGCTCATGCACTGAGCCACCCTCCCACCGGGTCGGCTGAGGGAACTCCCCTAACGTTCCAACATCGACGACTATGACATGCCATGGATGCAATGCAATGCAAATCAAATGTATTTCTCATACTGTGCATCCTAAATTCCACTCATCAAACATCATCATCATAATCACAAACACCACTATATACAACTTAGTGGATTTTATCATTGTTGGTTTTAGCCATTGTTTTCAAGTTTTATATATGGCATTTTTATTTCAATCTATCCTTTATTATACATGCAAGTCAACACTTGCAATCAACCACAATGGCATCACAAACATCACAAATCATCATTAAAATTCATTAATCCTTCATCAACACCACCACATAATCATTTACTGGATTTTCATTTCATTTATCATTACCATTGTTTCATAACTAGTGTTGTAATGCAACAACTCATCAATACAATTTTAAACCACACATACAAGGTCACACTTGTATAAACTACAATGGCATTTTACAAATCATCAATAATAACAATCATCCTCAACGAACATTATCCTTTATGCAAGGGAGAAATTAACTTCATCACCTGTCATTAATCAATATCATATTTTCTCCAATTTATCAATTTATAATGTATACTATGTCATTCAATTATTCTCTCATTCATTTCAGAATCACTCAAGGATATACTTCATATCCCCATCATCAAACTTTCATTATTATTCACTATATTCCACTCTAAGTGATGAACCTTTTCCTTTTCATAATATATTATAGGCATAAGCTTATCATCCCAAGTATATCAATCGATTTCAAACCACACCACATCATATCATCATCAAATCCCCATGTACATTCCCTCAAGTATCTCATAATATAAAGGAAGGGATTTGGCATCAGTAAAATGAGGAAAACAAAATAAAATTCCATCCTGGGTAACTCGTTCGAGCGAGACCCACACTCGCTTGAGTGAGATTAACATAGCTTGCTTGGGCGAGCCCCTTCACGCGTAAGCGAAAGGCTTCCAGCAGTGTATCCACGCTCGCTCGCTTGAGTGAGATTTCCCTTCACTTGGCCACTTGCTTGAGCGAGTAGAGTTTAGCATCAGATCTTTTGTGCGCGCTCAAGCGAGTCATGCTCGCTTGGGCGGAAATCGTCCAGTACCTCATTCTAGGCTCGCTCGCTTGAGCGAGGTCCAACTTGCCTCACCACTCGCTTAAGCGAGATCCACTCAGAACCATTTTTCTACCTCGCTCACTCAAACGCGGCAATACCTGCTTGAGCGAGATTCGTCCACTAAGCATCCTCCTATTGCGCACGTGTCTGGCTTAAGCGAGACCTCTTCTCGCCTAAGCGAGACTGGGCTAGAGGCCACCCCTCTGATATTGAGGACTCTCGCTTGAGCGAGAATCCATCTTGCTTGAGCAAGATCATTAGTACATACCCAAAACTCAAGTTTTTCACTCATCATCACATGACACTATCTATCTTTTGTAAAAATTGGCCTAATTCAACATCATACATAAATGAAATCATGCCCTTAGGCCTAATCCAACAAGCCATACCTCTCCATTTTTAATTCTAATTCATTTAACTACATAAGAGGGTTTTAACACAAATTTTCATCATAGCCACACATATCAAGTAATTTATCTATTCATAGATTTTCATTAACAATTAATTCATGTCCAACAAAGGGACAACCCAACACTTATCATCATCTCATATATATATCTATATATGTACATCTCTATAACATTCAATAAAGGTCAAGCCATCATTCATCACATCATCAATTCAACATTTAACACATTCATGGCTAGGAAATACACAAGTTGATACATATACATATTAACAATTATTCACTCATGCAATTTGAAATGCAAACTCTTCTCCTACCTCGAGAGAAGAACTGTAACTCAAACACTCTGATTATTCTACATTATCATCCGGAACACAATCCTATCAACAAACACATATATACATGCCATTAATAAGCCATCATAAGACATCATCTCTTAAAAATCATTATCTAGTCCTAGACTTGTCTAAACTCTAATTCATACGCTTATGTTAGGCTTCAAGAATTCCTTTCCCAAAACCAAGATTCTATAGGTTTCAAAAGGGCTAACCACACCCAATAACAACAAGATCATATCCTTCATCCATAATACATTTAATCATCACGATAATTCATTCAAATCTATTATAAGCCTCTTGACTCCATTCAGGACCATCATCAATCAACAATTTCTAAATGGCGTATATCAAGGCCTAAGACTTCATCAAATCAAGTATCCATTTCCTTAACCCACTATCAATGGTCTTCAACCATTATTATCATCATCATAGTTGCCAACACTCAAGGGATTCAACTCTTCTAATCATATACACACTTACATACACACATCTCCCAAACCTCAAGAATCAATACCAATGTTTTCAAACATTCATTCCCCATATAAAATCATCCTAAGGCATTAAAATCATTTAACTCATCAATTTGGCCAAAACCCCAAAACTATCAACACTTAGGGTTTTATCAAAATCACCCAATCAACAACCCCAACTATTCCTTAAATCCATATGAATATCATAACCCTCATTCTCATATACTCACAAAACCAAACTCAAAAATCATTTCTTAAGCCATCAAGCATAGGGTTTACATCATTTTCTTTAACACTTATAACTTCTAATATAACCATTTCACACCCAACATCATAAAACCACAAATGAGATAAGGTGGAGGTAAGAAATCTCTACCTCAAGTCTAAGCCCCATCAAAACGAAAATGAAGAAAAAAGAGAGAGAAGATGATCCATGCAAGCTTCCATGCTTCATAAATGCTTCACATTTTCAAGTTTAGTTTTTATTTTTGGCAAGAGAAAGGGAAAACAAGGAGGTGGACGGTTTTGGTGGAGGAATATGGAAGAAGAAGAAGAAGAAAAAGAATGGAGAATGATGAGAGGGAAATATGCCACGGAAAATAAGAGAAAGAGAGAGGGAATTTATGTAAAAATTAGACATTGTCCAATGGGTAACATAATGCATCATGGTCATTTGTCCATTGGATCATAGAACCCCATATCCATTGGGTAATAGCATGAAAAGCAACATGGGAGAGAGAGGGAGTGGACGGTTGAATTGGAGAAAAGAAAGTGGAATTTTTAATTTTCTTTTAATTCTATTTGGTTTGTGTTTTCCCTGTTGAATGACATATGTCGACTCCAATTAATTATTTTCTTAACACTAAAAATTATATCAGCTATATCACCCTAACCACAATAATTTTCTAAACATTCTAGACCCATCAAATATTTAATTTGACCAAGTGGGTCCAATATCATCTGTTAAATCATCCAGTTCTGGTAATTCCCAATTTACTGATAATTCACCTCTAATGTCTAATAAAATCTCCCCTAATTATTGGACCATAAATAATCAATAATCATCATTTAACGATTTTATTTTCTTTACAATCCGAGATGTTAAAGGAAACGTAGGAAAAAAGGGAGAATATAAAAAAATAAAAAAATAAAAAATAAAAAAAACTAGAGTCGCCACCAATATTTATTTAAGGAAAATATCGGAAAAACCTGTGTATGGCACTGGTCATGAGATTCCATTTTGGGTTCGGGAGCCGGTTATAAGTGAGGAAAACACCCCACCGTTTGTTTTAAAATAGTTACTAAAATTAATCAGGTGCATTCTTTTTACAATTAATTTATTATTTTATCCCATAATAAACTAAATTAAATTTAACCTCAACATATTACAAATTCATACTGATAAAATGAAAAGAAAAATATAAAGATAAAAAATATTTCTTATTTCTTACAAAAAGAATTTTGTTTTATTTGAACCTAAAAGAGCGTCTTGCTCAAATTAACCTCTGTTACCATTTTTCATTTTTTAACACTTAAATTTAATAAATAAAAGAAAACTTGTATATAAAATATTTTTTTGTAATATTATAAAATTATAACACGCATATATAAGAAAAAGAAACAAATCAAACAAAAGTTAATAAAAATCCTATTTTAATCAAATTCATGTAAAAAATGAATATTTCTTAGAAAGATGCATTTTCAACAACATATTATATTTTAACGGAACAAAACATAAAAATTTAAGAACAAAGCTCATATCACTCAAGCATGAAAGTAAAAAATAAAAAATAAAAAAATTACTGGAGGTAAAAACTTATCTGACAACCATCCTAATTAAACATATACTTGAACAAATTTAAACATTCAAAACAATTATATAAATAACATGAACTATGAATAAATAGAATAAATACTAAAAGCAACAAATAAAAATTCAAAATATATAAATAAATTTAATTAATTCCAGTAAATACCCTTGTAAAATTGAGATAAATAGTAAAATAAATTTACCTTATAATAAAAAATATTTATCTTATAGTAAAAAATATTTACCTTATAGTAAAAAATTTATCATGTAGTAAAAAAATTACCTTACAGTTACAAACAAAGTTGAATAAACAAAAGCTCTCATTCACTTGACATACACCCTATTTATGGCTATGTATCACTCATTTTCTGTTTTTACTGCACTATTTTTCTTATTTCTGTTGTATTCTGGTTGCTGTATTTTCTGCTGGTTGTTGTATTCTACTGTTGCTGTATTGCTAATGTTGTATTACGATTTTTATTGTACTATTGTTCCTGTATTACAATTTTTATTGTTTTCTCACTGTAAAAATTCAGAATAACCTCCCTAAATTCAAGAGCAATATAATGGTCTCTTCTCCCTTCCTTGGTGTCTTTTTTTGCATGTATTAAAGCCTATTTATAGTAGTTTTAAGGCCAAATTATGCACTTAAAAAAATTTAGCATTATTAATGCCAACTAACATTGCAAAATTAAAGGCATAATGGACCCTTTTCTCTTTGCTTTTCATGTTGACATGTAGCATATTTCCTTGGATGAATTTATTCAATTAATTAAAGCAAAATGAAGTGCAAAAAAAATCTTGTTGTTGCCATGAATATGCCTTGCAAAATGGAGAGCAATTGCTGAATTTTTTAATCAAAGAATGCTTGCAATTGGAGTAGTTGGAACCATGACTTCTTGGCCAATTTGGAAGCTTGCAATTGATTAAAACAATGGTAGGACATGCTCTTGAATAATCGAAGCACTTTGTAGACCATGTTGAACTACCTTTCATTAATTTAGTTAAAGAAGTCCCCTACCTTAAGAATGCATTGTCATGAATTCCCTTGCAAATTTGGAAACTTGTTTTGTCATGAAATCTTTTGGAATAAAAAAAATTTAAGAATGCTTTGCATTTTCCCTTGGTGTGACCATGAGCTCCTTTTCCATTTTAAATGTGCACATTAAATTTTCACTAATGGAATTTTCAAGGCTTGCATAGTGAAAAAATTAAGTGCACGTTTCACTCCTTGAAATTAACATGAAAGTAGTCTTTATTTTGCCTTCCAAATTTGTAATTTTTAATTGCATGAAACCACTTTCCAAAATCTAAATTTTTGGTCTCCACTTTTCCTTTGAATGCATTTGTAGCATTTAACTCAATAAACTTGGGAGCCCAATACAGTAAAACCAATTTATTCAAATGTCAAAATTATTTATGTGATTCAATTTTTAATGTCAAGAGAGAGGGTACTCTTCTTGGAATTTTCACTCAAAGTGTTTTAAGGATTATGTATCACTCAATCATCACAGTCAAAAAATATTACCATAAGCTTGGTAATTAACCATAAACTCCACAGTTAAAAAGAAAGCTTGTCAAAGTCTAAAGGTCTTTCAAAAGGTTGTGACGGGGTCAGAGAATATATTGCTAAGGTAGGGATTTCAAGAAAATGAAATAAAAAAGGGTTTAAACAGTCATGAATGATTTAATGAATTCAAAAATTACCAGAGTAAATTTTGAATTTTTATGTTCTTTTAATTCATTCAATATCATCTTTTTATTTTCATTTCTTTTCTTTGCATTCCACAACATATTTTTCTTAAGTCTCCTTTTTTACTTAATTATCATTAAGAGAAGATTAGTCAATGAAAGGCTTCAAATTAAAATTTCACTTTCAGGCTCAAAAGGGCAACTAGGGGTCAATTTATCATGCAAAAGTTTTGAGGCTTAAGAATTAGACCTAATTGTGCCTTTATCATCCTAAGACATGCAATCAAAAAAACCATTTTGAATCGGTTGAAAAAACAAGTTCTAGAATATCAATGACTGTGAGATTCATTCAACCAAGAAAAACACGGGTTTGAAATTTTTAATGAATTACCCTTTTAGGCTCAAATCTCACCATGGAAAGTCTTTCCAAAGAAAAATCGAATCACACAATGATTTGGGCATTTTAAACAGATAAGGTTTTTGGATTCTGGATTTCTAGGTCAGACAGAAATAGGTGTTCACACTTACCATAGGGAAAGTAAGTAAAGGCCTCATTTAAATCTAAAAACATTATTTCAACAAATAGGCCTTTACTGCTTTTGCATATGGATCTTTTTACACCATCACGAATTAGAAGTTTTGAAGCATTTAAAAGTGAAGCATTTAAAAAGCTTATGAAGGTTGTCCAAAATGAAATGAACTTAAGAATAGCGTCCATTCAAACTAGTCATGTGGGAGAATTTGAAAACCAAGATTTCAAAAACTTTTGTGAAAAGAATGGAATCAAACATAAAGCTTTTTGCACCAATAACACCTTAACAAAATGGTGTTGTTGAGAGAAAAAATGGTTCACTAGAAGAACTTGCTAGAACAATGTTAAACAAAAATGGGATTCAAAAATGGTTTTGGGTAGAAGTAGTAATACAGCCTGCTATGTTATGAACCGTTGTTTGATTTGACCCATTTTAAACAAAACCCCCTATGAGCTTTTCAAAAATACAAAACCAAATATTTCACAATAATGGTATTTGGATGCAAATGTTTTGTTCATAATAATGGTAAGGACAACCTAGGAAAATTTGATTCTAAGTCTGATGAGGCAATCTTTTTGGGTTATTCAACTAATAATAAATCTTATCGAGTCTTCCACAAATAAACTTTGACTATAGAAGAATCCATACATGTAAAGTTTAACAAAGATAACCAAGAGACTCCGAGAAAAGAGGGTATTGATGATCTTCTAGATCTAGTGGAAGACATGAAGATAAGAGAAGAAGAAGAAGAAATAAGGCAAGCTGAGGCTCTAAATTAAGAAGAATCACCATCTGAAATACCAAAAGAATGGATATATCGAAAAAATAACTTAACGGACAATATCATAGGTGATATCTCCAAAGGGGTAATTACTCGTAGTTCTCTTAGAAATGCATGTAATCATCTTGCCTTTGTTTCTCAAATTGAACCTTAAATTATTGATGAAGCTATTTTAGATGAACATTGGATATTAGCAATTCGAGATGAATTAAATCAATTTAAAAGAAATAAAGTATGTGAATTAACGCCAAAACCTAAAAATCATCAAGTAATAGGAACAAAATAGGTTTTTCAAAACAAACTTGATGAGTCAGGCTTAATAACTAGAAATAAAGCAAGATTAGTTGCTAAGGATTATAATTAACAAGAAGGAATAGACTATGATGACACTTATGCACCCCTAGCTAGACTTGAAGCCAGTAAATTGCTACTAGCATTTTCATGTTGTATGAATTTCAAATTATTTCAAATGGACGTAAAAAGTACTTTTTTAAATGATTATTTGCAAGAGGATGTGTATGTTGAACAAGCTCTCGAATTTAAAGATTTTAAGTATCCCGATCATGTTTTCAAACTTAAAAAGGCCTTTATGGTTTGAAGCAAGCTCCAAGGGCTTGGTATGAAAGGCTAAGTAAATTTCTTTTAGAAAATAAGTTTGAAAGAGGAAAAGTAGACAACATTTTTTTATAAAATATGAGAATCAAGATATTCTATTCGTACTAGTCTATGTTGATGACATCATTTTTGGCGCTACTAATGATTCACTTTGCAAGCAATTTTCAATTATGATGCAGAAAGAATTTGAAATGCCAATGATGGGAGAATTGACCTTCTTCCTTGGACTTCAAGTCAAACAAGGAAAGAATGGCTTCTTCATCAACTAATCGAAGTATTGCAAAGAACTTCTTAAGAAGTTTGACATGGACAAAGCAAAGGAAATTGCTACACCAATGGCAACCTCCTGTTATCTAGATCATGATGAAAAAGGCAAAGAAGTTAATGTCACCAAATATAGAGGTATGATAGGATCTCTTCTTTATCTTACTGCTAGTTGTCCTGATATAATGAATGTTATGTGTGTATATGCAAGATTTCAATCTAATCCTAAAGAATCTCATTTATGTATGAAATTCTTTTAAGTGTTTATGAGGATCTTCACATGCACAACCATGAAACTTAAGCAACAAGTGAACTGAACCAGTTTTAAGCATAAAAGGAAACTTTTCCTCAGGATATAAGATGCATGATGTTTGATTAGTGACATCTACTATAACTAGTTCCCTCAATGTCTTTTCATCCATGTTATACTAATATTTCGAATTTTAAGAGTCAGTTTCACTCTTTATGTTATCAGCTACAATATTATTATTTGTTTAGTTATTATTGCCTAATAGCCTCATGGATGATTGACAGGGCCCGCAAGCGCACAGGTTATGTCGCGTAACATAAAAGATTATCGTTCTTCACAGGGACTGTGTTCAAAGTACCGGCATATTAAAATTTAATTATCCACACAATTGATTTTTAATGTTTTTTTAAAATAAAACACAATTTAAAAATCTAAATTTAGAAACAAAATTTACTTGACACTTAAAAGTCAGAGTTGAGAGTATCTTGGGATTTCGGGAGATTAAGACTCTCTTTTATGTTAATGAATTTTAACTTTTCATAAATAAGAATCGAATTAAGTTTTCCAAGGCGAATTTTCCAAAAGCTAATTAATATGATCCTCTCGGAATCCTATTAATGTACCTAACTTATGGAAAGCGCTACTTAATCCTCAGAAAGGCCCATTATCGTTTTATGAAAATCCCTTTTATTTCCTCAAAAGAATTTTGATTACTTTCACAGTTTTACCGAGGTCACAAAAAGCATCTCAAAAATCTTAGGTTTAGTTCAAAGCTTTCCGGTAAAAATAAATCTCTCAATTCTATTTATTACCTAAACTTACTAATATACCCGCAAGTATATAGTTTTATCATTTAGGTTCTTGTTAGGAATCACTAAAAGCATTGAGCATTTTTTAAACTAAATGGAAAACAGAAATTTATTTAATTCCAAGTCAAAATAATATTAACAATAAAATATTATCATACCCTCTTTATCCCAAGATAATTAATTTAGCTACTCATGAAATAATTCAAATTCATATAAATAATGGAAAAATAAAACATACAAGACATGGTAAAAAAGATAAAGACTTACGGGTTTCTCCAAAAGCTTAGAATAATTTACCACTGTATTTCCTTGATGCAATATTTCTCCACCAATTAGAAATTTAAATACTCACTTTTACAGCCCTCACAACTCTTAAAATAAAATAAAGAAAAAGAAAATAAAAAGAGAAACAAAACGAAAAAGAAAGAAAAAGAACGAAGAAAGAAATAAAGAAAAAAAAGAAAGAAAGAAAGAAAAGAGAAGGCGGAAGAAGAAAAGAGAAAACGAAAGAAAGAGGAGAAAGAAAAGGAATTGAAGTTTATGGAAATTTGATGCTTTGGTGGTGCTGTCCGTGTTCCCTTTTATAGGCAAAGGAAGGGAAGAAGTCAGCTTGGAAAACGCGTTGCCAGTTGGTGCAATTGTCTTCTTCTCAGCCGCCCCACCATCACAGCTTGGAGACAGCCTGGATGCTGTCAGCCGCCCCCTATAAGTCAAATATCCACTTGGATAGTGGAAATCCAAGTCAGCAAGTGCATTCGGTGGAAATATGGGTCGGTTTTTACATTTTTGACTCGGATTTGGTGCCTCAGTCCGAGTGCGAAACAATTTGAGTGAAAAAGGTGCCTTTTGTGCACAAAACCGAGTGAAAAAGATGCTGTTCATTCACAAGGCCGAGTAAAATCTTGCTCGGTGTTGAGTTGAGGGGTCGGTGTTTAGGAGAAACCGGTCGGTGTTCAAAGAAGATGGGAAATAATCCGAGTGGCTCCCATTCATGCTTGAGCGTGTTTAATCTCGCTTGGGTGAAAGACCTTTGTTTAATCGGAATTACTTCACTCAGTTACTGATTAAAAATGGCTCGGGACTGACTGAAGAGGGACTCGGATCCGACTGAAGATGATTCATTCGGGACTTGATTGAAGACTCACTCAGGAACGGAACAAATTCAATCGGCACCCAAGCTGTTTTACTCGGCTGTCTCTGAATTTGAATCACTCGGATTTGCTTTGAAATAATTCAGTCGGCCTTCATTCCTTGAAATGATACACTCGGAAGTGTCTTCTTGCTTTTCACTTCAGTCGTTGATCAACCCAGTCGGTTGTCTTCACTCGGGAATCGGAGTTGATTTTCAATAGGAATTGCCTTCAGTCGTCAATCAAATCACTCGGATATACCTTTCACTCAGAAATTTGGACTTGAAAGACTCTGGAATCTGGCTAATAGAAGTTCTTCCATGTCTGAGCCTTGCTTTGCTCGGAAATGCAGCTTCCTGACCCAACTCACTCGGATGTGCTTTCCTAGGAGACTTCTCACTCGGGCTTAGTGTGAAACTTGAGAGTCTACCCGAGTGTGATTGATTTCCAGTCAGATCTTTCATTGCTTGATAAGACTCTACTCAGAAATTCCTTGTTCTGCTTGAGAATGCCATCTTCTCTGAATGAAACCACTCGGAAACCTTCTTATTCAATAGTTTATTCATTATATGGCTTCTTCTGCTCGGAATCCATTTACTCGGAACAACTTTTTGCAAAGAAAAGCACTTGTTCCCTGGTCAGACCTGCTTCAGTCAGCATCCCTTCACTCGGAATTAGCTTTGGGCAGTTTTTGTTGAAGGTTAGTCCCTTGTTTTTCACTCGGAATGGTCGCACTCGGTGAAGCTTCCACTCGGAATCACCTCCAAACGAGACTTATTCCTTTTCAGTATTGAACCTCCAATAGAATCAGCCATTTATCACTCGGAATGTCTAAGACAGGGAACTTTCCACTCGGATTCTAATCCAACAGTGAAGTATTCCACTCGGATTTGCTCCATTCTGAGTAATTCCACTCGGATGTGGTCATTTTGAGTCGGATTTTAACATTCTGAGTCGGAATTCAGCATTTTGAGTCAGAATTCAGCATTCTAAGTCAGAATTCAGCATAAAAAGAGAGTTCTTTCCACTTTGGGCTTGTTCTTCTTGTTTCTTTATCATTTTATGGTCGTTTTTCTCTTGTTTTTGACCCTTTATTGCCTTAATTTCTGCAAAATAACATACCCAAGTAGAATAGAGTGGAAAGAAAGCAAAAATCACAATAAATAAAGGAAATACAGTGCATTATGATTAAAATTCTAAGCAAACTGATCTATTTTATTATGTTATAAAGCACTTATCAAAATACCCCAAACCAAAGCATTGCTTATCCTCAAGCAATCACTATATTCACAAGATAAAATACAGAAAACACTAAGCTTAATAAACTAAGGAATCCAAAACAGAGAAAAAGATTTATTCAAATGCCAATTTTAATTTATGTGAATCAATTTTCAATGTTAAGACTTGAGATACTCTTCTCATAATTTTCACTCAAGTGTTTCAAGGTTTGTGTATGTCTCAAATCATCATAGTCAAAAAACATTACCATAAGCTTGTTAATAAACCAGAAACTCCACAGTTTAGATAGAAAATATGTCAAAGTCTAAAGGACTTTCAAAGGGTTATAACGTGGCCTTGGGTTGTATTGTCAAGGTAGGAATTTCAAGAAAAATGGAATACAAAAGGGCTTTAACAGTCATGAATGATTCAAATCACCATTATAAATTTAACAGAGCAAATTTTTGAACTTTTATGGACTTTTTGGAATTCATTCAATATCATCCTTTTGATTTTCTTTTTCTTTTTCTTGCTTTTCTTCGCATTCAATACCATATTTTTCTTAAGTCCTTTTTTATTTCTTTGCTCCACTAAATTTCTAAATTTTTTTTTCACCATTAAGAGAATATCAGTCAATGAAAGGTTTCAAAGAAAAATTTTCACTTTTAGGCTCAAAAGGGGCAACTAGGGGTTTAATTGTGCAAAAATTCTAAGGCTTAAGAATAAGACCTAATTGTGCCTTTATCATCCTAAGACATATAATCAAAACCATTTTGAATCGGTTGAAAAACAAGTTCTAGAATATTAATGACTATGAGATTCACTCAATCAAGAAGGTATGGGTTTTGAAAATTTGTTTGATAAATAACCAATTTTGGCTCAAGTCTAATCATGGAAAGTCTTTTCAAAGAAAATTTTAATCACATAAGGTTCATTTAAGCATTTATTTGGCATTTAAACAATCAAATTTTGAAAATTTTACTCAAAATTTTGGGGTCCTTAAATACTTTAGCCTTGTGTTCGAAGTAACTTTATCATGCAATCATGGTAAATTACAAGATGATAAACAAAGCGAGGAAAACACACATGCATGAAAGATATAACAATCACACAACAAAACAAAACAGTTAAGTTTTCTTACCTACCACCCCAAACTAGAATTTGACATTGTCCTCAATGTTAAAATGGATGATAAAAGGATAAGAAAACTTACCTGGAGTAACCCCAAACGAGCATCTGACATAGTTGGTTTGTTTTTTTTTCAGAATTAAAGCTTAAAATAAAACAACAACTTTTTATAGGGTTACCTCCCTATCAGTGCTAAGTTTTAAGTCTTCAGCCAGACTTCTCACCGTTTGGATTTACTCATCAGGAGCATCAAACAAGTCCAAGTCACTTGCTTGTTGTATTGGTTGACCTGTCAGATAGTGCTTTACTCTCTATCTATTTACCCTAAATGTACCAGATTTCTCGCTCTATAGTTCTACAGCTCCAAAGGGAAAGACTTTTGTCACCTTGAATGGTCCCGACCATCGGGATCTCAGTTTTCCTGGAAAAAACTTCAGTCTGGAATTAAATAGTAAATCCATATCTCCTAGATTAAATGTTCTCCGTTGGATGTGACGATCATGCCATTGTTTGGTTTTTTCTTTATAAATTCTAGCATTTTCGTATGCATCTAGACGGAGTTCATCAAACTCATTTAATTCCAACAATCTTTGTTCACCTGCAGCCTTATGATCAAAGTTAAGAGTTTTAACAGCCCAAAAAGATTTATATTCTAGCTCAACAGGTAAATGGCAGGGCTTCCCATATACTAGCTTAAAAGGTGTGGTTCCAATGGGAGTTTTGTATGCGGTTCGATACGCCCATAAGGAATCATCTAACTTAATAGACCAATCCTTGCGTGATGTATTCACCACTTTTTGAAGAATATTTTTAATTTCCCGATTAGATACCTCAACTTGTCCACTAGTTTGTGGGTGATAAGGTGTAGCAACCTTATGCCTAACTCCATATTTCTTTAGAAGGGTCTGAAAAGTTTTCTCAATAAAATGAGACCCTCCATCACTTATAACACATTTTGGGACCCCAAACCTTGGAAATATTATTTTCTTGAAAAGTTTAATAACAGTTTTAGCATCGGAATGGGGTGAAGCAATAGCTTCCACCCATTTTGACACATAGTCAACTGCCACTAATATGAACTGATTTCCAAAAGAGGAAGGAAAAGGTCCCATAAAATCAACACCCTATACATCAAACAGTTCAACTTCTAAAATGGTATTCAATGGCATTTCTTGTCTCTTACCAATGTTACCTGTTCTTTGGCAAGCATCACAAGTTAGAACATACTTACGTACATCCTTAAAAATATTTGGCCAATAGAACCCAGCTTGCAATACTTTAGCGGTTGTTTTAGAGGTGCTCATGTGTCCTCCACAGGAAAGAGAATGGCAATGGTCCAAGATAGCATGGACATCATCTTGTGAAACACATCTCCGAATCATACCATCTGCACATTGCTTGAAAAGGAGTGGTTCATCCCAATAATAATGATTGACATCTGCATAAAACTTTTTCCTTTGCTGAAAGCTAAGATCAGGAGGTAAGATACCACATGCAAGAAAATTTACAAAATCAGCATACCAAGGAACACGTTGGATACTAAGATTCAAGAGTTGTTCATCTGGAAAGGATTCATTGATGGGAATATTATCTGTTTGTTCTTTTTCAGATGTCAACCTAGATAGGTGGTCAGCGACCAAGTTCTCGGTACCCTTCTTGTCCTTAATTTCCAAGTCAAATTCTTGCAATATTAGAATCCACCTAATTAATCTAGGCTTTGCTTCCTTTTTATTCAATAGATACTTAATGGCAGAGTGGTTAGTGTAAACAGTAACATGTGAACCTACCAAGTAAGACCTAAATTTATCAAAAGCAAAGACAATAGCTAACAGTTCTTTTTCAGTTGTGGCATAATTTACCTGAGCATCATCTAGCGTCCGGCTAGCATAATGAATTACATGGAGCTTTTTATCCTTTCTTTGCCCCAACACAGCCCCCACTGCGTAATCACTCGCATCACACATCAACTCAAATGGGAGTTTCCAATCAGGTGGTTGCACGATAGGGGCAGAGATTAGAGCTTGCTTAATCCTGCAAAAAGCTTCCATACAAGATGAATCAAAATTGAAAGGCACATCCTTACCCAGAAGAGTTGTAAGAGGTTTTGTGATCTTGGAGAAATCTTTAATGAACCTACGGTAAAACCCTGCATGTCCAAGAAAACTCCGAATACCTTTCACATATGTGGGTGGAGGCAATTTTTCAATTACTTCCACTTTAGCCTTATCAACTTTTATACCTCTCTCAGACACCAGGTGTCCAAGAACTATGCCTTCTCTTACCATAAAATGGCATTTTTCCCAATTTAGAACCAAATTGGTTTCTTCACAATGCTGCAAGACTTGACACAAATTTGTTAAACAATTATCAAAATCCAAACCATGCACTGAAAAATCATCCATAAAGACTTCCATCACATTTTCAATAAGATCAAAAAAAAATTGCTTGCATACACCTTTGAAAAGTCGCAGGTGCATTACATAAACCAAAAGGCATACGTCTGTAAGCATAAGTCCCATAAGGGCAAGTGAAGGTAATCTTTTCTTGATCAGATGGATGAATGGGAATTTGTTGAAAACCTGAATACCCATCCAAATAACAGAAATAAGTGTTTCGCAAGTCTTTCAAGCATCTGATCAATAAAAGGGAGGGAAAATGATCTTTTTTCGTGGCGCTATTTAACTTCCTATAATCAATGCACATGCGCCAACTAGAGATAATCCTAGTAGGAATCAAGTTATGTTTATCATTTTCAATCACAGTTATTCCCCCTTTTTAGGCACCACATGGACAGGACTTACCCATTTACTACTATCAACAGGATATATGACTCCAGCATCAAGCAATTTTAAAATTTCCTTTTTAACCACTTCTTGCATTTTAGGATTTAATCTCCTAAGTGGTTCTACTGTGGGCCTACTTTCATCTTCTACAGTAATCCTGTGCATACAAAGAGAAGGGCTAATCCCTTTGATATCATCCATTGTATAACCTATTACCTTTCTATACAACCTAAGTTGTTTCAAAAGTTTTTCAGTTTCACATGGATTCAATTCCGCATTGATAATCACAGGATATGTGGAATTAGGGCCAAGAAACTTATACCTTAAAGAAGCTGGTAAAGGCTTTAATTCCACATTGGGGCTTACCACTTTGTCACACATGACCTCAGTATCATGTGGGGCCTCAGAGCAATCAGATGTTTCTGTCGGCTCAATCATGAAAACAGTTTCAAGTGGGTCATTAGGAAGGGTTGCTTCCTTTACCACTTGTTCGACAAAATCCACAGTACAGCAAACATCATTATAAGGTTTTTCTAAAACATTTTTCAAGTTGAAATCAACCTTTTGGTCTCTAACAGTTAGAGACAACTTACCATTCTTGACATCGATCACAGCACCTGTAGTTGCTAAAAATGGTCTGCCTAAAATAATAGGAATCAAAGAATCTTCATCCATTTCAAGCACAACAAAGTCAGCAGGTATAAAAAGTTTTCCTATCTTAATAGGAACATCCTCTAAAATTCCTATAGGATATTTTACAGATCTATCAGCTAATTGCAAAGACATCCTAGTAGGTTTCAGTTCACCCAATCCTAACTTTTCAGCAACAGATAATGGCATTAAACTCACACTCGCCCCTAAATCACACAATGCTTTATCTATATTCATGTCACCAATCATGCAAGGAATAGAGAAACTACCTGAATCTTGAAGCTTGGGTGGAAGTTTCTTTTGAATTAGAGCACTGCACTCTTCAGTAAGTGTAACTGTACCATCTTCCTCCAATCTTCTTTTGTTGGACAAAATGTCCTATAGGAACTTCGCATATGTAGGCATTTGCTGCAAAGCATCTGTGAAGGGAATATTAATATACAATTTCTTTAAAACATCAAGGAACTTACCAAATTGTTTGTCCAACTTTGCTTTGGCTAAGCGCTGAGGAAATGGAATGGGAGGTTGATATGGCTTAACCTCATCCTTCTTCTCTTGTGGTTTCTCTTCTTCAATCACTGGATGAGATGAAGATTCATCCACTTTCTTTTCCTTCTTTGCAGTCTTGTCAACTGGCCCATCGTATTGAGTACCACTCCTAAGAGTGACAGCCATGGTTTGGTTAGATGGTCCAGCCTCTAGTTTTCCAGGAAATGTTCCTAGTGCTCTTTGAGAATAGGAGGCTTGTTGGGCAATTTGATTTTCCAGTATTTTGTTATGGGTGGTAAGAGAGTCCACTTTTGAAGCCAAGTTTTTTATTGCATCAGAGAATTCATCATTTTGTTTAAGTTGAGTAGCTACAAATGTCTCCATCAAGGATTCTAGCTTTGATTTTTGTGGAATATAGGTTCCTTATTGAGGTTTGTAGTTACTTTAGAATTGAGGTGGCCTATTTTGGAAGCCAGATGGACCTTGTGGAGGTCTGTAGTTACCTTGGTAGTTTCCACCATAGTTTCCAATAGCGTCCACCTGATGCATTTCTTGTTCTTGATTAGGGGTCATTGCTAAATGGCAGTTTGTAGCTCCATGTCCTGAAACACCACAAACTTCACAAACAATATTAGTAGCACCTGTTGACCCTATTTTATCAAGTTTTAATGTTAATGCTTCAACTTTGGCAGAAAGTAATGAAAGAGCATCAACAGAGTACTTACCTGGTGTTTTAGTAGGTAATCCTCTCTCAGAGTTCCACTGGTGAGTGTTTTGAGCTATTTCCTCAATCAGGTTCTCAGCTTCATCAACATTTTTACTCATGAAGGCTCCTCCAGCTGCAGCATCTAAAGAGATCTTTTGTATGGAAGTTAATCCATTATAGAAAATATGGATTGTCAACCACCTTTCTATCCCATGGTGAGGACATTCTCTTAGCATCTCTCTGTATCTTTCTCAGGCTTCATATAAGGATTCATCATCTTTTTGTGAGAAATTTATGATTTGTTTTCTCAGCACATCAGTCTTGTTCCTTGGGTACCATTTATTGATAAAAGCACTGGACAATTGTTCCCAAGTCGTGATGGATCCTTCAGGAAGAGAGTATAACCACGCTCTCGCTTTATCTCTTAAGGAGAAAGGGAAAAGTCTTAAGCGAATGGCATCATTGGTGGCTCCGTTCATCTTCAGGGTGTCACAGTATTCAAGAAAAATTTGAAGGTGAAGATTTGGATCTTCGGAGGGTAATCCTCCGAATTGGTTCTGTTGAACCATTGAGAGTAGTGAAGGCTTCAATTCAAAATTGTTAGCCTCCACTGTGGGTCTGAGGATGCTAGATCCTCTCCCATTAGTGCTTGGAGCGGCAAAATCTCTTAAGGGTCTATGTTGGTCCGCCATTTGTTTTTCTTTTTGTTCTTTTTGTTGTTTTCTTAAAGCTCTAAGGTTACGTTCTATCTCAGGGTCAAATCCTAAGTTTAGATCGACACTACGGCTTCGTCGCATAAAAAGAAAATAAATGACAAATAAAATAAATTATCACAAAAATAAAACAACAACAAATACACAAAATAAAGAACAAAATACAAAATTACAAACAAAATAAAAATAAAAATAAAAATAACAATAAAAATATTAACAAGTATGATCTAATCGAATTTCAATATTACCGATATTTGAGGGACAACAGTCCCTGGCAACGGCGCCAAAAACTTGACAGGGCCCGCAAGCACACGGGTTATGTCGCGTAATATAAAAGATTATCGTTCTCCACAGGGACTGTGTTCAAAGTACCGGCATATTAAAATTTAATTATCCACACAATTGATTTTTAATGTTTTTGTAAAATAAAACACAATTTAAAAATCTAAATTTAGAAACAAAATTTACTTGACACTTAAAAGTCAGAGTTGAGAGTATCTTGGGATTTCGGGAGATTAAGACTCTATTTTATGTTAATGAATTTTAACTTTTCATAAATAAGAATCGAATTAAGTTTTCCAATGCAAATTTTCCAAAAGCTAATTAATATGTTCCTCTCAGAATCCTATTAATGTACCTAACTTATGGAAAGCGCTACTTAATCCTCAGAAAGGCCCATTATCGTTTTATGAAAATCCCTTTTATTTCCTCAAAAGAATTTTGATTACTTTCACGGTTTTACCGAGGTCACAAAAATCATCTCAAAAATCTTAGGTTTAGTTCAAAGCTTTCCGGTAAAAATAAATCTCTCGATTCTATTTATTACCTAAACTTACTAATATACCCGCAAGTATACAGTTTTATCATTTAGGTTCTTGTTAGGAATCACTAAAAGCATTGAGCATTTTTTAAACTAAATGGAAAACAGAAATTTATTTAATTCCAAGTCAAAATAATATTAACAATAAAATATTATCATACCCCCTTTATCCCAAGATAATTAATTTAGCTACTCATGAAATAATTGAAATTCATATAAATAATGGAAAAATAAAACATACAAGACATGGTAAAAGAAATAAAGAATTACGGGTTTCTCCAAAAGCTTAGAATAATTTACCACTGTATTTCCTTGATGCAATATTTCTCCACCAATTACAAATTTAAATACTCACTTTTACAGCCCTCACAACTCTTAAAATAAAATAAAGAAAAAGAAAATAAAAATAGAAACAAAACGAAAAAGAACGAAGAAAGAAATAAAGAAAAAAAAGAAAGAAATAAAAAAAAGAGAAGGCGGAAGAAGAAAAGAGAAAACGAAAGAAAGAGGAGAAAGAAAAGGAATTGAAGCTTATGGAAATTTGATGCTTTGGTGGTGCTGTCCGTGTTCCCTTTTATAGGTAAAGGAAGGGAAGAAGTCAGCTTGGAAAACGCGTTGCCAGTTGGTACAATTGTCTTCTTCTCAGCCGCCCCACCATCACAGCTTGGAGACAGCCTGGATGCTGTCAGTCACCCCCTATAAGTCAAACATCCACTGGGATAGTGGAAATCCAAATCAGCAAGTGCATTCGGTGGAAATATGGGTCGATTTTTACATTTTTGACTCGGATTTGGTGCCTCAGTCCGAGTGGGAAACAATCCGAGTGAAAAAGGTACCTTTTGTGCACAAAATCGAGTGAAAAAGTTATTGTTCGTTCACAAGGCCGAGTGAAATCTTGCTCGGTGTTGAGTTGAGGGGTCGGTGTTTAGGAGAAACCAGTCGGTGTTCAAAGAAGATGAGAAATAATCCGAGTGGCTCCAATTCACACTTGAGCGTGTTTAATCTCGCTTGGGAGAAAGACCTTTGTTTAATCGGAATTACTTCACTCGGTTACTGATTAAAAATGGCTCGGGACTGACTGAAGAGGGACTCGGATCCGACTGAAGATGATTCATTCGGGACTTGATTGAAGACTCACTCAGGAATGGAACAAATTCAATCGACACCCAAGCTGTTTTACTCGGCTGTCTCTGAATTTGAATCACTTGGATTTGCTTTGAAATAATTCAGTTGGCCTTCATTCCTTGAAATGATACACTCGGAAGTGTCTTCTTGCTTTTCACTTCAGTCGTTGATCAACCCAGTCGGTTGTCTTCACTCGGGAATCGGAGTTGATTTTCAATAGGAATTGCCTTCAGTCGTCAATCAAATCACTCGGATATACCTTTCACTCAGAAATTTGGACTTGAAAGACTCTGGAATCTGGCTGATAGAAGTTCTTCCATGTCCGAGCCTTGCTTTGCTCGGAAATGCAGCTTCCTGACCCAACTCACTCGGATATGCTTTCCTAGGAGACTTCTCACTCGGGCTTAGTGTGAAACTTGAGAGTCTGCCCAAGTGTGATTGATTCCCAGTCGGATCTTTCATTGCTTGATAAGACTCTACTCGAAAATGCCTTGTTCTGCTTGAGAATGCCATCTTCTCCGAATAAAACTACTCGGAAACCTCCTTATTCAACAGTTTATTCATTCTGTGGCTTCTTCTGCTCGGAATCCATTTACTCGGAACAGCTTTTTACCCAGAAAAGCAATTGTTCCCTGGTCAGACCTGCTTCAGTCAGCATCCCTTCACTCGGAATTAGCTTTGGCCAGTTTTTATTGAAGGTTAGTCCCTTTTTTTCACTCAGAATGGTCTCACTCGGCGAAGCTTCCACTCGGAATCACCTCCAACCGAGACTTATTCCTTTTCAGCATTGAACCTCCAACAGAATCAGCCATTTATCACTCGGAATGTCTAAGACAGGGAACTTTCCACTCGGATTCTAATCCAACAGTGAAGTATTCCACTCGGATTTGCTCCATTCTGAGTAATTCCACTCGGATTTGGTCATTTTGAGTCGGATTTTAACATTCTGAGTCGGAATTCAGCATTCTGAGTTAGAATTCAGCATTATGAGTCGGAATTCAGCATTCTGAGTCGAATTTCAGCATAAAAAAAGAGTTCTTTCCACTTTGGGCTTGTTCTTCTTGTTTCTTTATCATTTTATGGTCGTTTTCTCTTGTTTTTGACCCTTTATTGCCTTAATTTCTGCAAAATAACATACCCAAGTAGAATACAGTGGAAAGAAAGCAAAAATCGTAATAAATAAAGAAAATACAGTGCATTATGATTAAAATTCTAAGCAAACTAGATCTATTTTATTGTGTTATAAAGCACTTATCAATGATCTAAGTAGTTGATGAAATATTCTATCTATTTTAGAATCAAAATGATGTAGTGGTTCGAGATTAGATCTAGTCATGCAGAATACATATATACATATTGCAAGAAAATACTATATCTGCGTAGTAAAAGGAAAATTATCATTTCAATTATGTAATTCTTAGAACATATATTTAAATATTTAAATATTTTATTTTTTATATTTATATATTTTTTAAATGGTTGAAAGTGAGATCACTAGAAAATAAATAAAAATATAATAAAGTGGATTTTTTAAAAAAAACATTTAACAAGCTCACGTTCAACCAAACCTAAATATTTTCAACACACGTACAAAAACAAATGTAAAACATATTAGGTAACCAATTAAATGCAAACAATTAGGACCAAAGGTCCCCAGCAACAATGCCAAATTTGACACGCTGTCGTTGTTTGGTCAAATAAAAAGTTAAATTAATATAGTGTAAGGTGAACAATCTTAGTCATCTCTCGAGAACCTTAGTCAAACTAAGTACACTTAATTTTTATAACAAAAAGCGGTTTGTATTTGAGATTGAAAGGAAAACTAAATAATTATAGAATAATGCAAAAAGTAAATTTTTTAGTGGGTGATAAATCAAATTTAGAAACAACCAACCCAAGGAATTAATAAATCTTTAGTTAACTAATTATTGATAACAAATATGATCAAATATAATAATTTCTCAACCTTTAATCACTTGGAATCCCTAAATGATTATATTCTAGAAAATCTTCTAGAATCAAATTAATGAACTAATAAGAATAATCAATCAATATATTCTTATTAATTACTAAGATAACTTTAAAACCATAATTTGGTTGAGTTAAGAAACTAAATAGAAATCTCTTATTTAGTGACTTAATCTTTGTTCTCAAATTGATTATTGATTAATCAACCAACATCATTTTAGATTATAGATTGTTTGATTGTATATCAATCGTTTATACACTTAAATAATCTATTAGCATAAGTGTTTGAGAAACAAAGAAAAGTAATTATCTTAAATTGAAATATTAAGAGCATGAACTCAAAGTTAACATAAAGAAAAATTAAATTCTTTAAATTGATTTTAAAAGATTAAGTTTCCATGATGATTTTAAACAATGATAGATAAATAAGTTAACTATAACTTTGATTATAAAAGTAAATAACAAATAATAAAATTAACTTACATGATATTGAGAAAGGGAAATGAAAATCATAACTTAAGGAATGAGATATAGAGTAAAGAAATAAAGAGAAAGAAGAACTAAAACTTAAGAAGCTAAAGCAAAGACATAGAAATGTAATGAAAACTTAAGCATGTATTTATTGTGTATCTCTTATGTCTCTTCCTTACAACTTTAAGCATCACTTTATAGCTAAGGTATCAAAGCACTATATACTCTGTGTGAAACATTGATGAAATTTTTTCAACATTGGTGTGGTTGAAATTACATAAATTCAAAGAAAAGATAATGGTACTTTTTTGAAATTCATCATTCTTTACATTTTCCATCTTGTACGCCAAATATAACCCTCTAGATGACATAATTTCACCAAACCTTCAACATAAAAGTTTTAGATATTTATCTTATTGACAATTTGGCAAAAGAATCATGTCATTCGAACATCTACAACTCAAGATATGTGTAAATAAGTAAACTATGTCAGTGCTGGTAGGACATATGCGGGTTGATTGCTTCAAGCTCCATTTCTTCATCATTTTCAAATGAAAAATAACCAAATATGGTCATCATAATGTAGGCTTTTGTCTTAGCTTTCTATGGCCTCCAAGATCATCCCAATTAGATCATACAAGCCCAAGTTTTAACCAAAATAAGGCAAGACACTCAAGATACAAACAAAAAATAAAAATTAAAACATTTATACATAATACTTCAATCAAACTAAACAATATAAAACTTAGTTAAAATAATATCACTAAACATAGTAAATATATAATAGACCCCAAGTGTAAAACAAGATTAAGTGTATTAAAATTGATTCATTAGACATCAAGAAGTTATAATTGCACAACTTGTACTTAAATGTTTCATAGTGAAAAGCATGAAATGTTGTTTGGGGATTGGAGTAGGTTAGTTATGACTGAAACAGAATAAATTTGGTTTGCAAACTCTTCTCCCTTAAACTCATTACATTTTGCACATTATCTTGTTTATTGAATTGTGTGGTTTGAACTAGTTTAATCTTGTTGTCACATAACTTTTGGTTGAGTATTAATTTGTGTTTGGTATATTATCTTGCTTGAATCTTTTATATCTTGATCACTAATATTTGTTCATACCTTTTGTTCAAGTGTTACAAATCTGTGCTTATATCTTCATTCCAATGTGAGATTAGAAAACAAGTCTATTTCTACGTTATTATCGCAAAAAGTTTTAAAACTTAATTCAAATCCACTGCCTAGAGAAATATGGTCTCAACATCTTATGTTTTTATTCCTAAGGGTGGTGCCACAAATATGCCTCTAGCTTTTTATGGAGAATAATATAATTTTTGAAAAGAATGTATGAAAAATTTTATCGAATCCGTTGATTTTAAATTCTGGAATGCAATTAAAAATGGTCATTTTCTTCCTAAACACATTGTTGATAGAAATAGATAAACTCATGGATGATTGGACAAGTGATGAAGAAAGGAAATTCTATTATAATTACAAAGTAAAATAGCTTATTACTATGCTTTAGGACCCCATAAATTCTTTAGAATTGTCACATGTAAATCCACTAAAAGATATATGGGATACTCTTGGAATTACTCATGAAAAATCTAATGATGTTAAAGACTCAAAAATAGGTACTCTGACTAATTAATATAAAGGTTTTAAGATGATTTTGGGTGAAAGTATTATAAATTTACAAAAATGTTTTACTAGTTATAAATCATCTTACTACAGTAGGAAAAACCTATATTAAGAAAGAGCTCTTGCAAAAGGTTTTGAAAAGTCTTACTAGGGAATGACAACTAATGGCTACGGTCGTTAAGCAAATGGAAAATTTGAACATAATGTCTCTTGCAATATTGTTTGGAAAGCTACAAGAGCATGAGCAAGAACTCTAAGACTTGCGAGTTGTTGAAGAAGAAGAAAAGGAATAAAAAAATAAGAGCATTGTACTTAAAGGTACATCTCATGATGAGGATGACATTGATGAAAATGTGCTTGATGAAGAGAATCTTAGGCTTTTTGTAAAGAAGTTTGGAAAGTTCATGAAGAGAAAATCCTTCCAAAAGAAGTTCACTAATCAAGGTAAGAAAACTCCTCCCAAAGATAATTCTTCTTCACCAACTTGTTTTTGAAATATCAAAGCTGATTGTTCAAACTTAAAGAAGAAATTCAAGGAGAAGAAGGGAAGAATAAAAGTATACATAGCTTTAGATGAGAATAATTTAAGCTCTTCCAATGACTCAGATAATAAAGTGGTAAACCTATGTCTCATAGCAAACCACAATGAATTATTAGATGCTTTTGATAATGACTTTACCACAAAAGAATTATTAGATATTTTTGATGAATTACACTTAAAGTTTATCAAACTTTTAAACAAATTCACTCTATCTAGAAAATCATTTCAAATCTTGAAAACAATTTAATGGAAGTTTGTTAAGCAAATAAAATTTTCAAAAAGGAGAATGAAATTTTGAAAACCATTCAAGCATCATCATCAAAATCATGTAGTTTTTCTCAAAATTATCCTTTGTTCAAGAAATGTGAAAATTTAGAAAAAGAAGTTGAAAGCTTGAACAAAACTATTGAGAAGTTTATAAATGGTATAGACAATTTGAATGCCTTATTAGGGAAACAAATATGCATGTTTGATAAAACTGGAATAGATTTTAATTCAAACAAACAACAAAAGCTTTATAAAAATTTCTTTGTTCCTTATAAGAAGTCTTTTACCCTCTTGTAAAATACTTCCATTGTGGAAATAAAGGACATACTGCATCTACATGTAATGTTAAAAAGTTAGGACCAAAAGTTGTTGGAAAGGTGCGGGATCCAAAGGGAACTTTGCCTTCACAAACTAATACTCAAGGACCTAAGATACAATGGGTACCAAAGACCCCAACTTGAATTGTTTTGTAGGTGTGCTTCAAGGCAAGTAACACTTATTGGTACTTGGATAATGGATGTTCTAAACATCTGACAGAAGACATATCAAAATTTATATCATTCATGTTTAAAAGAAAGAGAAATGTTACTTATGAAGACAACACCAAAGGAAAGATCCTTGGTCTTGGAAAAGTTGGTAATAATTTCTCTACCTCTATTAGTGATGTTCTTTATGTGAATGGATTGAACCATAACATGCTTAGGATAAGTCAATTATGTGATAAAGGAAATAGAGTAATATTTGATTTAAGTTGTTGTATAATTGAAAACAAGCAAGATTAGCAAATTAAGTTTGTTGGTCAAAGAGTTGATAACACTATAAGAAAAATATATTGCTAAATAGTCACTACAGCCTCACAAAATGTATTAGCGAGACATTAGCAAGAAAATACTTATAAACTATTTCCTAGGAAAAATGCAGGTCTTTAATGAGCTATGAAGAAGGTTTCCTCACTAATTAGTCACTAATTATAAAATAACGAGGAAACGTGTGTCTCTGGTTTGTCGCTAAGTTAAATATAAATTTTGGAAACCCATGACAAAAATTTTGTAGGAACTTTGCTATATGATACTATTATTGATATTTTGTCCCTAAATTGTAGCTAAGACTCCTCACTAAATTGCATAAAATCCCTCAAAAGTTTATTAGTTTATCACGGAGCCAATTTCCTTACTTTATTATAGCAATGTATCATCGTAAAACTTTAATTATTTGCTCGTTGATATGTCCACAAATTTGATACAAAGCTATACTAGATACCTTGCTAGTTTAGTCCTTTTTGGTGAAATAATTTTTTATTATTTAAGTGAGTTTGTTAAATTATTCTCCATTTATCATATATCTTTATGTATATTTTTCAATATCAACCCATTAAGAAAATATAGAAAGGGGCAAACAATTAAATGAAAAACAATATACAACAAAATCCTATTTATAAAAATTCTTGTAAATCAAAGGTTTATATGTCACATTAAACAAAATATGATACATCATATAATCCCCACATTAAAAGAAAATATGATACATACTTAGAAATCTAATCCTATGATTCCTATATTTAAAGAATCATGCATGTTGCAAGTTTAGGACATTTAATTATATGGTTGTCCCAATCCATATATAAAAATACCTCTACATTTCCTATTACAAATAATGTACCCAGGGCTTTCCTGGCACACTTGTATATATGTAGTCCAAGTCAATAAGCTTGGTATAGCGATGTTGGTATGACCTATCATGTATTGTCACAACACTTGCTCCCTAAGAGCCAATGTCAGCTATTAGAGAAACAATCAGATTCTTCCTTTCAAAATAAGCTATTTGTACCTATTCGACGGTTTAATGGGAGGTACACCTTGAAAAAGCTTATTGAGGAAATTAAAATGCATCACAAGACACTTTGTTTCCTAGAAAAATTAACAAGACTAGATGAAGCATTTCAAAAAATTCATAGCCATATAATAAAGGAAGAAAAAGAGAAATTAAATAAAATACTAATTGGAATTTACCATAAATCATTTTATCCAAAAGTATAATGTTTATCTTATTGGGGAAAATACCTTGATAATTATTGGTTTAACCGTTGTGCTTAAAGCTACTTCTACAATACTTTTCATCTATTTTGATTTCTTAAGAAGACCTAATCCAACCCCCTTGTTCATAATAATATCAATAGGGAAACCCATACTTATATCAATGAAATCTATTGTACATTCTTGGTATATTAGTTCAATTATTTATGCCACAGTATCTAGATATGCCCTACAGATTTATACCTTGAATAAATCTTTAGATGAATGACATCTCAACAATTCCCATTCCAAAGCTTCACCCTGTAACAAAAGTAAAATAACAACAAATATAACATAAACTTAATGTTGCTAAAAAAAATATATCATTTGAATGTTGAGAAAGGCTAATGTTTGCATTATGCAAAATACCAAAATAGGGAGAATTATAGAAATAAAAAAATATTCAAGTTCCATTATTGATTATATATTGTTAGTCTATAACAAACTTTTAGATGTTAATCTATAGGGATATAAGTCAACATGATAAATTAGTCTTAGCTCTTTACAAAGAAAAGACTAGTATATCAAACTATATTGGAACTGCTTGAGATTCACGTTACATTATACCAAATTTTATTACACAAAATTTAATAACAGTCGATAATTCATGAGAATCAAACTCTAGAAAGAAGACATTTATTAAGAAAGAAAGCAAGCAACCAAATCAACCAGGAGAATATATCCACATGTATCTACCTACAAAATATTTATGAACATTCCCATTTCGCCAAAAGTTACATTAGTTCCTAATACTTTGCATACTCTATGGAAATAGAGATTACGACCAATAGTTAAGGGAGCAAGATACTACCTCTCCCTGAAATCAATAAGTTTCTTTGCATGTGAGTGCACATTCAGGCTTAGACTAATTCCTAAGGTTATAACATGAGTTCCAGCTTCTGGTTCAGACTTATTTTCAACAATTTCCTTGATGACACTCTTACCTGGCCAACAAATGTTGTTGAGGATCCACAAAGTGTAGATCATTTGAATTGTATTTTATTATTAGGGTTAAGTTTTGGATTATTTTTCATATTTAGAAGCCCATTAGTAGTCTTTGATAGAGATTTAGGCCTTGTATGACCATATACTTACTTTAGGCCACTTTTGGGTCATGTATCTTTAGGCTTTAGGCTTTGGGTAAAGCTTTAGCAAGCCCACTCAAGTTAAGTCTGAAAATTACATTTAGAGGGAGTATATATTTCTCATTTCCTTTGTAAATTGCATCAATAAAATCATTTATGAGACTCTTAGAGAGAAGCTTAGAAAATTTTCTATGTAAAGTTTTGAGAGCTTAAACTCTCTCTTGTCCTTATACTTTGGACTTCTCCAAAGGTGGTGAACTCTAAGACTCATCTCTCATTCCTTTGAGAGTGGCGTGCTACCTTGTCCATAATTCCTCTCCCTTCTTTTCCATTGTAATCTATCTCCCTTCCTTATTAGCTTAAGAAATCTAAAAGAAATCCATGCCTATACCTTGAGAACTCCATTCGGTCAAGACTTCATGATAAGGAGCATCAACTTTCAAGTTTAATTCTAATGGAGAAAAGCTTGTAGATTTATCAAGAAGTGCAAAACTACATCCATTCAACCTTTTTTTACATCATTTGGTATCATCTTGAGCGTCATCTTCTTGCATTTTCTTTTCTAGATCTACTTTGACTCAATTTTAATTCTAAATTTTTGTTTAAGAATTCTTATTATACTCCTCATTAGTTTTCATTTGATACCTCATATGCCTTATTTCTCAAAAATTCAAAAAAGAGCAAGAAACTAAGATTTTAGATCTATTTTTTTGGCTTGGAATTTGACAAGCTTGCTTCACAAAACTTGTTTCTAGTGAGGTTTAGTCCATAACATGAAAGTTTGGTTGTATTTGGAGAAAAAATTCATGCCATTTCCTAGTGTTCTTGTTGAGAAAATTGAATGTTATCTTTTTCCTTTGCATTTTGTGATTGTTCTTTGTTATAATCTTTGAATTGTTATGTTTTTTTCTTAGGAGAGATAATTTAAGTATTGTACTCTTGTTTTTAAGTCTTTAATTAGTAGTTTCCTCTAGGTTTTTGTTAAAATTCCTTAGTGTAGTTTTCTCGTATGTTGCTTGTGTGGTGTGGAGCTTGATTCTTTTGTTTGTCTAGGCTTTTGTTATGTTTGTTGTACAATTAGAGTGCTAGACTCCTAAACAATTTTTCACCTTTGATTAAGTGTTAAGTTAAGCTCCAAACGTGTGTCTATCCATTATATTCTTTGGTGGATACAAATAGTTTATAAATTGTAGGTTGTTAGTGTTCTTCTAGTATTGTTTTTCATTTTCCAACAACTATAGATGTTCTTAATCGTATTGTTTTTCTTCTTAATTGATTCCATTTAATTTCAATAATTCATTCCTTCCATCTCTCTTTTATGTTGGAAGATGATGCAAGTTAAATACTAGTTTATACTTGTTTATTGTTATTTTTATGAGGCATTTATTGGGTTGTATTTATGTGCAGTTTGGTGTAGTAAAAACAAAAAAAAAACATGAGAAAAGTATAAAAAAGTAAAAGAAAAAGTTAGCAAAAGATAAGACATGAAAGGACCTAGCATTAAGGCCTTTCATCGACAAAAACATTACAAAAGTATGTAAAACCCCTACATTTTTGTGTGCAGCACCTATTCATTTTGTGTTTGTATTTCCTCTTTGTGTTTGTATTTCCTCTTTGTGTATAAAAATCAACAACAAATATATATATATATATATATATATATATATATATATATTGTGTGAATTGGAGTATTTTTCTTGCATTCTAATGTTCTAGGTTAACTTTTGGTGTATTTGCTTTCTTGTTGCATTTTATTTTCTTGATTGACATTTTTTATATTCTTAGTTTTCCACATTTAATTCATCTCTTTGAGTTTAAGATCCTTTTCTTTTGTCTATTTATTGCTTGTCTTATTCTACTCTTGTTCATCACCTCTTTAGTTCACTTTGGTTATGCTATCCTAATTGAACTTTTATTGCTTGTCTTTTTGGTCTATTGCTGTATCATTAGAGTATTTTACTTTCTTGACCTTCTTAAGATTGGTCTGTGTTTATTCACTTTTGTTATCATATTGAAGTGATTTAGATTTGACATTAAGAGTACTTTAAGTCCTTAAAAGTGATAAAGGGAGAAAATTGAGTGCATACACTTAAGAGAGTGGGGGACTTTTTTATTGCTTTTATATTTTCTTTATGCTAACTGTTTTCTTATGTTCAAAGCTTTCACTTGCATTTTTGATGAAAATTAAAGACTTGTAATTTGGAGAGCATAATTTTGTAATAATCACCATACCTTGTGTGTCACTTGTATTTTGTTTTTCTCCTTGTATTTTAGGAGACTTTTGTCATTGATAAATCTTTCTTAGTCCTTGTATTTGGACTCTTGGACTTTGGACTTTTGGTTTTGAGTAGTTCTAGGATAGTTGTTCTTAAGTCAAGTTTATTTTCTTGTTAAACTGACTAGTTATCTTCTTTTTCATTTCCATCTACGTCTTATTTTATTTGTTTGCTTGCTCACAAATAGTTATCTTCTCTTAATTACTTGGTACATCATTGTTTTTAACATGTCTTCTTATAGTGTGAAAGAGATGCTACATGTATACCCCTCATTTTTCTGTGATTAGTCCATGAGCTAAATGTGGCATTACTTTCTGTATTGCTATGATTGATGTAACTAAAGGTAAAATGGATAAATAGGACTCAATAGGATGAATAATTGGCATAAAAGAAAGAAAAGTCTTGTAATAACTAGGAAAGATATCTAGATTTTCAATCAGTGCGACAAATATGTTACCGATTCAAAATATTTGTGGGGGGATAAAACTTAGAGTTCAAAGATCGATATCGAGTCTTCAACATCTCAAGGAGGATGGAGGATGATGGGGGCTGAGGCAATTAATCAAGAATAGCGTCTATTCAATCAACTATAAGATAGAACTCAAATTCTGTCTTATAACCTTATGCGCATACTTCACTATTCTTGCCAAACTTATTCTACGAGTGTCCGATTTGAGCGATTCTTGTCTCAAAGTCTTCATAACAAAATATACTATAAATCCTATGAAGACCTTAAAGTCCAATTCTGAACACCCAACTCCTAGTTTTTATTTTATGATCCAAGTCCAGAAATTCATGTAACCAATGTACACCTTTCAATATTTTGAAGGTAACCTTTTCTATATTTATCAGAATTGAGTGATTCTTATCTTGAAATTCTTGTAACAAAATTCTCTACAATTCTTATGAAGACACCAAAAGCAAATTTCAAGCCTAGAAGTCCCAGTTTTTATTATTAATCATTGTCTCTAAGTTTCGTGTACATCATGAATCACGTTCGGTATTTTGGACATAACTTTCACTGTCATTATCGGAATTTAATGTTCTATACCTTGTTGGAAAGAGAAGAAAGAGATCTATAACTTTTATGTTCATAATTTTTCCAAATTCTCAACCAAACAAATTCAAAAATTCTAGACAGGTGTCAACTTCCCATGGTTACACCTCACAATTCCACTAACTCTTATTTTATTAATTAACTCCTACTCATCAGCCACTTTAACTAGACCCCATTAGTAGCATTTTGACTTACCTTGCTTATAAAATCATGAGCCATGCATGGGTTGGAGTTTAACTTCTTCATTTCACTCTTTTTTCCTCTTCATTTCTTTATCACTTCCTCTCCTTCCACCGTCCAACAGCCACTGCCACCATTCTTAGCCTCTATTTAGCCACCTTTGAAGAGCTTAGAAGCAATTAAAGGAAAGCTTGAGGGCCACTCATCCTCCTCCTATTATAGGAATTTCTTCAATTCCTAGCTTTTGTTGAAGGATCTTCTCGTCTTGAACCTTCTTAGATCCATAATGCTTGAAGATTTGGAGAGGAAGCTCTCAATTTTGGTGTCTTGTAAAGGAAGAAAGAAGAGTCTTGCAATGGAAGCTAGACTATAGGAAAAGTTTAAGAAGAAGAGAACCTAGATCTAAGGAGATTCTTGGCCTAGAAATGAAAGAAATGGAGAGGAGATGAATGGATTGTGGTTCTGCCACTCTCTAGTGAATTAAGAGAGATAAGGTGTGAGAGTCACCACATTTGGGAGAAGACCAAAGGATAAGACTAGAGAAAGGAGCCTAGAGCTTCTACTTTCTAGAGAAAAGGGAGAGTTTCTCACTCTAAAATTTCTTAGCATTCAAGTTATGAGCTAATTACAACAGAGAGGGACTTATATAGTCCCTTGAAACATTCAGCCAAAGCTTCCTAATCATGGGCCTTGGATTAGCTCCTAAGGCCCAATACTAAAACCTACTCTACTTGGCCCAATACAAGCCCAAAAGCAAAAAAGAACAAGGTACAAGGCCCAAAAGTGGCCCAAACTTAATGGCTATGCAAAGCCCAAACTAATTCCTACAATATAGTCCTAATATACCTAGAATACAAAGGAAAGGAAAATATGTACAAGATATATGAGGCCCAATGAGGAGGCTCAAAGGAGGCCCCAACTTCTATACCAAGCCCATTACCCTTCTATAGTGCAAGAGAAAAGAGTAAAGGTCTTCAATAGCTCCTCTTTGGGCTTGGGCCTACTCAAAGAATGTATGGAAGAAGATAAATGCTTTTGGAGACCTTCCTTGGCTCTCTTGGCCCTTGACCTAGTCATAGGGCCCTTGAAAGCATCCAAGGCAACCTCCAAAGACTGTGTAGGATCCAAGGCTTCTTCCTGGGTGATGGCCATGTCATGCTCCCCCTCTTGAAAAGGATTTGTCCTTAAATACGAGGCAACCTCATCCAGCTCATCTACAAAATAAGGGGTAAGATTAGAAATATTAAATGTAGCACTGACCCCACACTCACCAGGGAGGTCAAGTACATACGCATTATTATTAATTCTCCTAATTGCTTGAAAAGGACCATCACCTCTAGGGTTAAGTTTGGACTTCCTAAGGTTAGGAAAGCATTCCTTCCTTAGGTGAAGCCAAACCCAATCCCCAACATCTAAGATAACCTCTTTTTTCTTTTTATTCATACATCTAGCATAGTGATCATTTTTCTTTTGTATATGGTGTTTAACCTCCTCATAAAGTTTTTGGATAAAAGATGTTTTTGCCTCACCAGCAATATGAAGGATGTCATCTGAAACCTCTAGAAAGATCTAAAGGAGTGAGAAGATTAAAACCATACATAATCTCAAAAGGACTATGCTTGATGGTGGAGTGAACTACCCTATTATAAGCAAACTCTATATATGGTAGACACTCATCCTAAGACTTAACATTTTTTTTAACAAGGACTTGTAGAAGAGTAGAAAGAGTCCTGTTAACAACCTCAGTTTGGCCATCTATTTATGGATGGCAAGTGGTAGAAAAGAGAAGTTTAGTTCCTAGCCTGACCCAAAGGGTCCTTTAGAAATGGCTAAGGAACTTGGTATCCCTATCACTAACTATAGTTCTAGGGATCCCATGTAAGCGAACTATCTCTTTAAAGAATAGTTTAGTAATATAGCTTGCATCATCAACATTATGGCAAGGGATAAAGTGAGCCATCTTACTAAATCTATCAACTACCACAAAGATAGAATCCATTCCCCTTTGGGTCCTAGGTAACCCAAGGATAAAGTCCATACTAATATCTATCCAAGGGGAAGTTGGAATAGGAAAGGGAGTGTAAAGGCCATGTGGAGACACCCTATATTTGGCCTTTTTACATGCAAAGCACCTAGAGCAAAGTCTTTACACGTCACGCTTCATATGGGGCCAATAGAAATGTTCAATAAGGGTGGCTAAAGTCTTATCCCTCCCAAAGTGCCCCATGAGCCCTCCCTCATGGCTCTGATAAAGTAAAAGGTCTCTAATGGATCCCCTAGGAATGCATAGCTTATTGGATTTAAAGAGAAAGCCATCTAATTTATGGAATCCACTAGATGCAAATAAGGAACCACAAGTATGGTAGGCATTAGCAAAGTCAAGGTCATTTGGATACAAGTCTTTTATTTCATCAAGACCATGAAGAGTGGCACCTAAAGAAGAAAGGAGGGTGTGCCTTCTAGATAAGGCATCAGATACAACATTAGCTTTACCACTATGGTGCTTGATAACATAAGGGAATTGTTCCAAATATTCAACCCATTTGGCATGCCTTTTATTTAACTTGAGTGACTCATGGTCACTATGAATGATAAACTCTTTGGGAATTAAGTAGTGTTCCCAAGTTTGCAAGGCCCTAATCAAAGCAAAGAACTCTTTGTCATAGGTGGGATAATTAAGGTATGCCCCATTAAGCTTTTCACTAAAGAAAGCAATAGGGTGTCCCTCTTGAAGTAAAAGCGCACTTATTCTAATATTAGAAGCATCACATTCTAGCTCAAATGTTTTTGAAAAATTTGCTAGAGCAAGAATAGGAGCATGTGTGAGTCTATGCTTGAGGTCTTGAAAGGCCTTTTCTTGATTTGGCCCCCAAATAAAAGGAACATTCTTTTTAAGCAAATCATTTAGGGGAGATGCCAAAGTAGAAAAGTCTCTCATAAACCTTCTCTAGAAGCTAGCTAAGCCATGGAAGCTTCTAATATCATGTATGTTTTTAGGGGTTGGCCAAGCACTAATTACTTTGACTTTGTCTTGGTCAACTTGGACCCCTTTGGAGCTAACTACAAATCCTAAAAAGACAATGTGATCCAAACCAAAAAAGCATTTTTCAAGGTTAGCAAAAAGTTTGTTTGCTCTTAAGGCAAGTAAAACATGTCTAAGGTGGATAAGGTGAGAGTCCATAGACTTTGAATAAACAAGGATGTCATCAAAGTAGACAACAATAAAGTAGCCAATGAATTCCCTCAAAACATGATTCATGAGGCGCATGAAAGTACTAGGTGCATTGGTCAAACCAAAAGGCATAACCAACCACTCATATAAACCAAGCTTGGTCTTAAATTTCCACTCATCACCTTCCTTGATTCGTATTTGGTGATAGCCACTTTTAAGGTCAATTTTGGAGAATATGGTAGAGCCACAAAGTTCATCCAACATATCATCAAGTCTAGGCATAGGGTGCCTATACTTGATGGTGATGTTGTTGATTGCTCTACAATCAGTGCATAACCTCCAAGAACCATCTTTTTTTGGAACTAAAAGAATTGGCACAGCACATGGACTAAGACTCTCCCTAATCCAACCTTTAGAAAGTAGATCTCCAATTTGTTTCTCTATTTCTAGACTCTCCTTGGGGTTACACCTATATGCAGGTCTATTAGGCAAGCTAGCCCCGAGGATAAGATCTATTTGGTGTTCTATACCTCTAAGAGGTGGGAGCCCTTGAGGAAGGTCTTTAGGAAAGACATCCTCAAATTCTAGAAGAAGATTTTGCAATCCCTTGGGCCTAGGAGAAGAAGAGCCCACTAAGGATAGGGAAGTGCAATGGTTAGTGCTACTAGAAGAGCTAGGAGAGCTAGATGAAGAAGGTGTAGGGTAAATCATGTAAATAGGTTTATGAAGAAGCAAGGCTTACTTCACATCATGCTTAGAAGCAAAGAAAGAGGAGTGCCTCTTGGGATCTTCATAGGTGAGGATCCCTTTACCCTTATCTTGTTGAGTGACTTATTTTTTTTTTTGTTTTGAGGTTTAGGAGGGGAGGTGGAAGGCCCAACCTCCCTATCCCTCTTCAACTTCATTTGAAGTTAGTCTTCTAAAACTAGTTTGGGAGACAAGGGATGCAAGACAAACTTTTTGTTATTATGCACAAAGGTAGGGGTATTAGTAAACCCCTCATGGGTGACTTTCTTATCATATTGCCAATGGCGACCTAAAAGCACATGGGTGGCTTCCATAGGAACCACATCACACCATATTTGATCATGGTAGGTGCCTATAGCAAGAGAGAGAAGAACTTGCTTGTTCACTAACATTTCACCCTTTTTATTAAGCCATTGAAGTTTGTAAGGTTTTGGTTGATCTATTAGAGGACAACCAAGTTTGTGAACTAGCCTTTGACTAGCCACATTAGCACAACTACCACTATCCACAATGAGAGAACAAAGTTTTTCTTGAATGTAACATCTTGTATAAAAGATGTTCTCTCATTGTGTAGTGTCATCATCCCTTATATGACTACCTAGGAGTCTTCTAATCATAAAAAGCTCACCGTCATCTCCTAGAACATGTTCACTCTCATAGGAATCACTATTGGAGCTATCACTTGAGTGTGAAGAGGATGCCTCCTTATAGCTTGAATAGTGATCAATGCATTTTAAAATCATAAGTTTTTTGGTTGGGCATTGAGAGGCAATGTGACCCCTTCCTAAGTATTTAAAACACTTGATTGAACTTGTTCTTGGAGAATTGGGTTGGGATGAAGAGTTGTTGTTCCTAGAAGAGTTTTTCCTAGATGGTCTTGTAGGGGTATGATCCCTAGGAACCTCACTTTTGAGTTTAGGAGTTGAAGTGCCCACTTCATGCTCCTTACACTTCTTACCCAAACTACCCTCTTTCGGGATGGAGTCTTGTTTACCCTTCCACCTAGACCTAAAAGGTTTGGATTATCTATTGTAGTAGGAAGCTCCATCCATGAGTTGAGCTTCTACTCTTGTGCAGTGATAGAGAAGCTCCTCAATGTCCACATGAGGTAGAAGTTCCACTTTTTTCCTAATATTATGATTAAGGCCATGTAAAAACCTATGCATGAGGATTTCTTCATCCTCCTCAACATTGGACCTAATCATAGCCATCTCTAAAGCCTTATAGTAATCCTCCACATTCTTAGACCCTTGGGTGAGCCTATTGAGCTTAGCCAATAGTTCACCCCTATAGTAGGAGGGAACATACCTCTTCCTAAGTAAGGCTTTCAAATCCTCCCATTCATCAGTGGGTGGGAGATGGTCTTTTTTTTCCTTTAGGATTTAGGTCCACCATACTAATGCATAATTTTGAAAGCTAAGGGTGGCAATCCTAACTTTTTTCTCATTCTTAGTTTCATGGGAGGTGAAGAGTTGCTCAACTCTTATCTCCCAATCAAGATAGGCCTCCACATCACTTTTTCCATGGAAGGGTGGGACCTATAGCTTGACCTCTCTCAAGCCACCCTCCTCATGGTTTCTAGTATGTCTTCTATGGTGCCTATGTTTAACCTCACTAGTGTCATCATATTGTCTATCCACATGGTGTATATTTCTATGTCTATGATGCCTAGTGGTTCTATCTTTACCCTCCCCATGTTCTATGTTATCTAACCTAGTAGTCATGTTATTAAGTTGCTCTAAGATTTTACGCATGTGTGGGGGGCTTTGCTCTCCAACTCTCTCACTAGATGAAGACTTGTTATAATGCAAGGATGCTAGTGATGAGATACTAGTTGTGTCACTCAATTTTTTTGAATCGGCCATAAAGAAGAAAATAGAAGAAAGCTTTTAAACAAGACTAGTCGAGGTGCAAGAATTTAAACTAAACCTAGCATGCAAGAGCGCACTTATGCTAACTAGAAAGCAATTAAAGCAAACTAGTCGGATAGTGTAAAAATGTAAACTAGGCCTAGGATATCAAATCGCACTTACACTAGTCAAAAGGAAAAATATAAACTAAGTCCTAAGCGCAATTACTCCTAATCAACTAAGTAAAAAAAAAGTTTAAAGTCGAATGTCCAATGTCCCTAAAGTCCAAATACAAGGACTACACAAAGAATCAAATTTAAAGTCCCAAAATACAAGGGAAAAGAAAATACAATGCAAAAGAGACAAGTCCTAATCTATTACAAACTTTGTTTTCCAATACACAAGTCTTCCAATGCTCTTCAAGACCACCAAGATGCTCCAATAAGCTACAAAAGAGAAACTTGGAAACTCAAAGTAATGGTTAGCATAAAGTATAAGAGAACAACAAGAATTTATGTTTACACTCTAAGCTCTCAAGGTGTTTCACTCAAGGTCCACTTCTCTCTATATTTATAGATTGCTCTAGATCAAATCTTCTTGTCAAATCTCAATGCCCTCAATATGCTACCCAATTAATGGTGAGCTTACTAGACCTTAATCTCAAGAGTTCCAAGAAGTGAAATACTCAATGGACAAAACTAGAGAGAAAAAGGACAAGCAAACAAAGGCAAATTTGGAAGCTAAACCAAAGGAGTAAGATGAGACAAACTAGAGTATGACAAGCAACAAAAGTGTAAGAAAGAAAGGCACACAAGAGTAAGGAATTGATATTACAAACTTAGAATGAAAACAAGACAAAGTAAAATTAAATGCACAAAAGAAAGTAAGCACACAAAAAGCTACCTAAAACACTAGAATGCTCAAAACTTTTCACAAGCTTTAGAAGTATGTTGCTAATGCTTTTGCCTCAAAGAAATGTACAATTAGGCACTAAAAGAAGTCAATTAGGTACTACACAAATGAAAATATAGGTGCTGGACTGTATTTTTTTTTTCTCTAATTCAAGTATTTTTCAACACTTTTTTCACTCTTTTTTGTAAGGAAAATGGCCTAAACAATTAAAGAATGAATGGCCAATGTACTTATAACTTTTTTCACTTTTTTCCTGTGTTTTTATATGTGTTTTTCTCTATTTTTTACAGCCACCTACTGCAGCAACAACACATGTACTAATAGTGCACAAAAAGAGGCAAAAATGGCAACTAAAGCTAGTGTAAAGCAAGCATCATCTTCCAAATCAAATAGGCAATGGAAGGCATTGTTTTATGCAACAAAAGACATCAAAATAAAGACACAAACAGCATGCAAAGAGTAGTGGACAGCTGCTGGAAAAATCAAAACAAAACTAGAAAAACTCAACCTAAAGGAAATCTAACAACCTACAACAATTTGGCATAATTTGTCACCTTAAAGTAAGGTGATCAACAAGACTCTATGGAGCTTGTTAGGGACTTCAACAAAGGTAATTAAAGTACCTAAGATTCCAGCAAACACTTCAAGCAAAGATCAACACAACAACTCCTAGAATCAACAAGAAACAAGCTCCAATATAAAGGCACAACCTAAGGCAACTAAGAAACACTTAAACAAGCAATTAATACCTAACCAAAGCAAGCATATGACACGGATCTAGAGAGGTCCATAACTGAAAGGGTTTGTCATTTCTATTAAAAATAGTATATATAACTTTATAGGTCACATATGGAAAATAACACCTTCTCCCTACAAGGCGTAGTGTGTTTAAACTCATAATCTCTTAAAATCCTCGTTCAATAGTTATACTTCAATTCTAGTGATATGGTGAAAAGTTCAAATTGTACTATTATAGTTACTGTAAGTAGTTAACCAAATTATCGATATTTCGTTTCGTTGCTGAATTCACTTACAAAGGGGATACCATCCCAGTTTTACCAAAAATATATTTATTCAATAATTTAAAATAAAGGAAATCACTTGTAGAAAATTGTCGTTCATAACCAGATTATTTACACTGATACAGTAAACGCTATCCTGTTGCATTATCTTGCGACGGAACTTTCTCTTATAAATCCTCAAGCCATGAATTCCTTTTTCTTCTTAATTTTGGAAATAGTAGAAACTCACTACTAATTTGAATAAAATGTTGTATAGTAGAAAATACTATTTCTGTAATTCTTTACCTGATTTGTGAAACATCGTCGTGTTGCATTAATGGGCCATGAAACTTTGTTTTCTTTCGGTTCTCAAGCCCAAATCCTTTTCAAATTTATTTTGATAAAAATTTGAATAAAAATAGCTTCTTGACTAAAAATCAATGAGATTCAATTGCTGAAATTTCTGTTGAAGTATTTATTTTGTCAGTTGTCAAAAACTTTGTTTTTACCGTATTTCTACAAGAAAATTTTGATTCAAGTGATTCCAAACCCAAAAGTGTTTAATTTTTGAAATCCTACATTTATAAGGTAAAATATTTATAAAATACTATCCAAAATTTTAATTTTTTACAGAACCTCTTACACTACTAAAAAAACCACTAACAGCTACTTAGATTTAGTGACCGACTGAGACCGTCACTAATTAACGACCGAGTTAGTGACCGCCATGTGAAAAGGGACCCCAAAAACAAAGTTACTGACTACCTTAGTGACCAGTAAAATCCCATTGCTAAAAATTGCAAAAGTCTTTCACTAAATCCATCGCTACTACAAAACCGTCGCTAGTTCGGTCGCTATATTTCACTTTATTTTTTTTTGGTTTCCCTCCAACTTTTTTTTTGGTGCGTAACCGTAGCGACCGCTTTATACCGTCGCTAACTCCATAAAATGTATACATTACTAAAACCTGTCGCGGATCCTGTCGCTATAAGCTACTTAAAACCTCGTCGTTGTACGGTCCCTAAAACTTCCCTCCCTTATTTTTTCCCTCTATAGTATTTTGTTGGCGCCAAATGGTAGCGACAGATATAGACTCCGTCACTAATATCCCCTCACTATTTTTGGGTTTCCCTCCATCATTTTTAATTTAGGGAGGGGCAAGTTAACGACGGTTTAGGAGTCGTCGCTAGGTAGAATGTTAGATCGTCATCACTGAGTTAGTCACTATCTCTACTAAAAAACTTGTTATTGTTACTTATATTAGCGACTGCGGTAGAGACCGCATTGTAAATAAGACTTTGAAAAGAACATTATTTACCGTAATGTAGTGATAGATAGGTTCAGCCTGAAACAACTTGACTTAAATAAACCCAAACCGAGACCAGGGAAATTTTTTCCAAAATTTAGAACGTTCAAAACGTTCATAATCAGCCCAAATTAAGAGTCGAGGGTAAATTAAAAACAGCATAAAGGCAAGGGAAGGCAAAAGCCGACCAGAGAAAGGGAATACCGAGACCAAATGCCACATGTTGGCAAGACCCAGCTTCGGTCGCACAGCCCAGTGGAATACAGCGCTTGAGCGAGTTCTTTTCTCGCTAGAGTGAACGCCTTGCTCGTTGAAGCGAACACCCGCACTCGGTAATTTCCTCACTCTAAATTTAGTCCTAAGTATACTCGGGTTTGACCACTTTGGATCATGCTTCATCCGGTACACTAACACTTAGCCAAATACTTAATTTACTTCAGTAAGCCCACATACATGCTTCATTTGGAAGCGTCTTAATCTCCACTCGGGAAAAGATTCCCTCGATTACTCCACTCAGAGTCCATAAGCTTTCCCTCACCCGGATTGTTTCCCCAGTCCAATACCACTCGGTATATTTCAACCTCAATTTACTCGGAGGTACATTACCCATTCTTCACTCGGCATATTTTGATCTTCCTCACTTGGAGATCACTTAACCTCCATTCCTTTGGAAGAAGTCTCTATAATCAAGTTCCGTTCGGGATTCCTCTGTCCTCACATCACTCGGAGGAATTCACCAAGTTAAGTCTCACTCAGACTTATCCAATACTTAGCCACTCGGAATATATAACATTTACTCGGAATATATATAGCCTCGTTCACTCGGAAGAGGACTCCTAGAATACCTCAATCAGAACCATCACAATTACTCTTCCCTCGGAAGAGGTTCACTCAGGATTTCCCACTCGAGAATATTCAAACCCTTCCCCACTCGGGGTTTACTCATACTTTTCACTCGGTAACATATGGATTAATCTTCCCTCAGAAGTAGCCCACTCGAGTATATCTTACTCGGAACTGTCTTATGCCTTGGTCACTCGGAAAAGGCCCACGCACATTAAAGCCTCGCTCAGAAATGGCTCTCCCAACAATATTCCTCTCGGATACTCATTAACTTAGCATTATTATTTCAACAACACATCCCAGTTGATACAAATAACATCATCACAACGTAATATATATATATATATATTTATATAAATGTATACTTGTTCACAATCACGATAAACAACCCGTATAAATATGTTTAACAAACGGATTACAAGGGAGCCGGCCAAGGCTTAAATATATGAATACACAATATATACTGTGTGCACTTCAACAATCTGAGTGTTCAGCACTCGGACTTGATGCCATTTCATCATTCCGAGTCCGACCTGCATATACTGAAAAATATAGCCGCAGTAGGGTGAGATTTTACATATTAAATGACAGTTATTAACTCGGATTTATCCTCAAATCCTCAACTATACAATAACATATCTCAATCAGTAATAACACAGTCATTCAATATGAATATTCACACAACATCTGATCAGAATTCATTCAACTCAATCAGGGCTATATAATTCCCTTCATTCACCCCAACATATATCATAACCATATTATCATCTTGCACTCGGCAACAACATCAACATACATATATTCCAATCGGGATTAATCAATTCGTACATGGCTATATAACTCAGATTATTCACCAAAGCATGTATCACAACCACAACATCATATTGCACTCGGCAATAACATTAGTATACATGCATTCATCCAACCGGATTCCACTCAAGTCATTCAAGACTATATCAATCATGTTATTACTAATAACATATTCACATTCATACAATTCACATTAAGCTCAATGACAATCATAAGTGTGCACACATATATTCAATCGGATCCGATCCATTATTATTAAATTTTATTGTTGCAACATAGGCTCCAAGCCTTTTATTCAGCTCCAAGCTGATTCAGCCGTTTTACTGGTACCAAACCGTTTACCCTCACATGTAACACAGTCACTCCAAGCGACAACGGAAGTGTTACGGGCAGCCCCGAGTCCAACTCGGTAGGCTTGCCTTGAGTCCAACCCAAGGTCTTTAAGCGTCCAACGCTTAGTGCACTCGGTACTGCCTCGAGTCCAACCCAAGGTCTTTCATTATATTTCACACGTATTCATCTGATTGCCGATTCAATATTAAGCGTCCAACGCTATATGCACTCGGCATTTGCAATGGCGAATCAGATGCATACGGTTCTTTCATTAGATGTCCAACGCCAATGCACTTGGCATTGCCTTGAGTCCAACCCAAGGTCTTTCAATATGTTTTCCACACATATGCACTCGGCATTCCAATGTCAATAGCATGCATCCCATACATTTTATCATTATTATTCATAAACAGGGATCAGCATAAATATGTGCACTCAGCAATCACATGCTTTTTAATATAAAATCCCAAACGGGAATTAACATAACCGACCCACATCTCATACACTCGGCAATCATAATGCCATGCACTCGGAATTATCATTTACAACAAGCATCACATGATTTTCATGCACTCAGCATTTGCAAGTTCAATGACAAGCATCACATGCATTTAAACACAATCACACACCGGGATCAGTACAATAAACTCATATACTCGGCTTTCTCATTCACATAGAAACATAGCCAGAACCAACACAGCATTTACACACCACATGCATTCGGTATTCACACTGGTTCACATTACATGCACTCGGCTTTTCACAATAACATATACATACATTCACTCGGTATACATCTCATGGACGGAAATCAACATGCACCACCACATAATTCATTATCAACACATATCCGGGCTATCACTCAATCGGCTAACAACAATCAACACATTACCAATGCAACACAATACAGTTAAGTAATTTTTACACGAAACCCGTCCATAAACCATGCATTTGAGATGTAAATTAGCCCCCTACCTGGAATGAAGATCCCAGAAGCTCTTTGAGCTTGCAGCACTGACTGAACGTTCTTCAGTCACTCATTCTCAACAGAACGATCTTGCTTCAGTCATCCAACAGCACTCTGCTCTCAGCTTTTGGAAGTACCAAACGCTGCTTCCTCACGAGCAGATCTACCACCAAGACACTCCATGCCAAGCCTCCAAGGAACAACGTCACCCCACACTCAGTCTAGTGGAGGATTCCAAGGCTGCTCCCATACTCGAACAGCCAGTCCTTACCAACAATGAAGGACTTCATGTTTCAAAACATCCATCAACGTTTAGTCTGTACAGTGGAGGGTCCCAGCCTCCCAGACACTCAGCACCATGCTGTTCTCTCCACCATGCTGTTCCCACTTCCCACTCGTGGTCCTACTCAGCGGGCGAGTGGAAGAAGAAGATGAAGGAGAAGACGAAGAACCAGTGAAGAAGAAGAAGAGGCCACAGGAACTCGAGAGAGAAAGGAGGAGTGTTTGCAGCATAAACAAAGTGAGATGGGTAGAGAGTGGGAAATGTGTAGCTCTTATCCCTTCACTGCCCCGTGACAGCTCTACCCCCATCAGCCATCCCATCCCATTAATGTCCCATCCCATCAGCGTGGGAATCATGAGGGAGAGAGGGAGAGAGGACCGAAGCTCCCCTTAACACCACCAAGGGCGCATGTGTAATTTACCTGGCATTATTATTGTTATTATTATTCAATCAACAATTTTAATTCTGTAATTAACCTTAATTGGTAATTAATTCTGAACCAGGATGTTACACAGCCGTCACAGAGGTTTAGCAATTTAGCGACGAGGAATGTTCGTCCGTCGCTTTATTTGCCAGTTGTAGGGTTTAGTGAAGTTTTGAGAAACGATCGATGACCGTCACTAAGGTTTAATCTAATTCGAGCTACCTCTCTCCCCTAATCATTTTCCCTAACTTTTCCTCCCTCCCTTCTCCATTTCCCTTTTACTCCCTCTAACTCTGTCCCTCTGTCCCTTCCTCCCTCTGACTTCCTTCGTCTGTCTCCCTCCCTCTTACTTCCTCCCTCATCCTCCCCAATTGTCTCTGCCCCACATTGCCCTCTTCCTAACATCTACCTCACTCTCTCCCGTGACTTTCCCGAACCCCACCACTCTCTTTTTGGTTTGGTCCTCCAGGGCTTCGGTTTCTACGATGATGTTTTCTCCCTTGTCTCTGTCAAGGACATCATCTGTGAGCCACGGTGTCTGAGTTCCCTCTATCTTCTCCATCATCTCCCTCGTCCGCGATCGCAGGTAGGGTCACTTTTAGATACACTGTCACTTTCCTTTACCTATTTCAATTTGAATTTTGAACCTGAAGTTACTATAATGAACTTTCAAATTCTTTATTTGTTGTGTTTGTTCCCTTTGCTATTTATGGCTATCTAAATATCCTTTGAGAGAGTTTATGGACCATGGGCCTCATGTATAATATGGTATGTAATAAATTAGTGGCGGGGTATGATTTCAGTCTATATCATCGAGGAGCAATGAGAAATTCTAGTGTTGCATATATGAACATGAAGTTTTTCTGTTGTGATACATTCTGTCATAATATTCTTTTATGTGGAGAACTAACACACACTATTGATCAATTAGGTTGGTAAATAATATTGGAAGACTAAAATATTTTATTTCATTTTGCATTAGGTGCATTCATTTATGAATACAAAAGTGTGTGATTTTTGATTGATAAGGATTGGCAAATAAGAGTGTTAGTCCGACCTTTGTTTTTATTCTAAGTACCACACTGACACTACAGCTGCTATAATTAGTATTATAAAGGTTGGATCTTCCCAAGATTCCCATCGAAACCTTTGTAAAACAACCACAAAGAATCAATACCTGCATAACAACCAAATCATAAAAAAATTAAAAGACGACAATATCATCAGGAAGGTATTAGTTCCAAATGCATTCTTCCTCTTTAATAGATCAACATCATCTCCATTAATCCCTTTTTCTAGATTTGATTTTAGTAAATTCGATAGGCCCTTAACCTGAGTAGGACACCATCGGAATGTAATAGCAAACTAGATGGCTTCAACATAATGTGACGGAAAAAAATATGTGGAAGTGTACTTGCCCCTCCATATTGTTGTAAAGTAAAAGTATTATAATTTTTAGACAGTGAAACAAGTTGTTCGAGCCTAACTGCATATTCACTATCTGGAGTTGGGGTTGTCACTGATGTACAGGTCACTGTGGTTGAAGATATTAATTAAAAATTAAGTTTATTAAAAAACACTAATCACAACTCAAAATCATAAGCTTTAACCGAATGTAGGCATGTAGCAAAACAAAAACAGACAAGTTTATTGGAATTTAGAAGTAATAAACAGGCAAACGAACATGTTACACTAATTCTGTGAGGTGCACCAGTATATAATGTTATTTTAGAGATTAACAAAAGTAGTTGGAAAGAGTACCTAGTTCACGTTCACCAGCCAATCTGAAAAGCAATGTTGCTTAAAGGAAGAAATAATGATGGATTAGAAAAGAGAAAGAAAAAGAAGGTTAGAATTGAGGAGACAAACATTAATCATATGACTTGAGCATGGGCTCTAATCATGTTTTTCTTATGCTCTCTTTCTTCTTCCTTTTTCAAGTCATGAGTGTATCTAAAACGCCTGGAGGCATTGAGCACAGAAGCTGATTGCAGCAATGCAAAAGAGTGAAATTAGTTGATTGATTAACTAATTAACACGAGAGAAGAAATAATGAATAAATCATACTCTCCAATGTTGGAGGGTCTCAGCCGGTGCATTTTTGTTGTGGGTGACATCAAAGGGATCCTCGAGATCAGGTAGCGAGTCGTTGTCATCGTTGTCATCTTGCATGTTGCTTTGGAATCAAAAATCCCTTCTCCTTCCCTATTTCCTATTGATGGATCATCTCATTATAACCAACCATCTCTCAAATTCCTTCCATCCTAAATTTAGCCATCCAATTCCACTCCATGTATAATATGGTATGTAATCAATTAGTGGTGGGGTATGATTTCAATCTATATCATCAAGAAGCAATGAGAAATTCTAGTGTTGCATATATAAACATGAAGTTTTTATGTTGTGATACACTCTGTCATAATATTCTTTTATATGGAGAACTAACACACACTATTGATCAATTAGGTTGGTAAATAATATTGGAGAAGACTAAAATATTTTATGTTTCATTTTACATTAGCTACATTCATTTACGAATACAAAAGTATGTGATTGTTGTTGTTTCTCTTTGACTAAAGTTTTTATGGTTTCTCATCTAACATTTATAAAATTTTAATCATTATTCAACTCCAAGATATGAGTCATTGATTAAGAGAGGAGAATTTGTATGAACTGATAAGTATAAGTATGTACATCAGTTTGCTCTGCAACTCCTATGCTATGTGGGGAAATACTTAGTATTTTAGTTTGCTATTATGTTTCAATTGTTATGATATTGTATTGTATATAAATGTTAATATGTGCATCAATGTATTTTGTTTAAACATAAAACGTATTAGGATAAGTTAAAAATAACTTAAATCCTAGTTTATAATGTTTTTGGAAAGAAACGCATCTCCAATTTCTTATCTTTGAACTTGTTCTGCATCAATCTTATGTTTTTGGTAAGAAACCCATCTCAATTTCTTATCTTTGAACCTATGCAATTTTACTTTCATGAGCAGAGAGGTCATTATATTTCTGTTTGTTATTATTGGCTTTATTCATTTTAGTGGTACACATTATCACTAATAAAAGTGAGAAGTAGTCTGATTGTGTTCCACATTATCACTAATTTTCTTCCATTGTAATTTTTCAGTTAACAAGAACAAAGAAAGGAGAAGTACCCTTCCTCCCTCCGTCCGTCTCACTCTCTCTCAGTCTCTGACATGACCTCTGACGTGATAGTAGCCGTTGGTTATCTCCCCTACCTATGACCTCAGTCTGGTAAGTCCCTTTACCTTTCATTTTTTGTTCATGTCAATACATATATATAAAATGTGAACCTCTTTTTATGGAAAACTGAAAAGGAGGTTTATCACTTTATAAAATCCTTTGATGGAAATCTGAAAAGAAGGTTTATCACTTTATAAAAAAGGGGTTTATCAGTAATGGCATCTAACAACAAACTTTACATGTATATAGTAATGCATAGACTGGTATTGTGGACGTTGATATTAGCTTGAGGATAAAAATTAGCTTGAGGACTACAATGTGAGACTGCAATGTGATGAGGTTGGTGAGGATTGTCTCATAAATAAAACTTCCTTTGGATTGCCAATTAATTTTTCAACCAGTAATGATATAAGAAAGGTTGTATTGAAAATGCTTTAAGTTCAACAGAATCAGAATTCAGAAACCGATAGAAAGTAGTGAAAAAAGTAGATATTATTAATCTACTATAGATAAAGATCATTTTCAAGTTGTCTTAATATTGTTTTCATTATTTTTTCACTTTTAAATATTTAAATATTGTAATGTATTTAGGGATCTAGTTAGTAATGGTACTCTTTGCATTATATAATTTTTAGTCCTTCTAATTTTGTCTAAGACTCTAAAATTTAAACATGACCTTTCCTATAAGTTTGGCCAAACCTGATGCAGATTCATGAGAATTTGGCACACGTTTTCTTTACATGATGATAAAATCACACAAATTAAAATATAAATAGTGTAATAAAAAGCTATTGATATCTAATTAACAGAAGTCACATCCTAAAGGTAAAAATGAGAAATCTTACTTATTTAGAACAAAAAAAGAACATATTTGAAAAATTATAAAAGAACTAGAAGTAAAATGATAAGAAAGTGGTTTTAATTTGTCAAGTTAGGGTGAACTTAGAAGATGGATAAAAATGTTAACACTTGGCAATAATTTGTCAAATTAAAATAGACACTTTGCTCTAATTTGTCGAACTTAAAGATTGGTTGTAGATGATGTTCTCAAACCCTTCAAAATAGAAAGACTAAATAAATGAAACACAAAATATTGCTAGTTCTAGAGGTCTGAGCTAAAACTTGCAAGTTCATTAGGTATATCTCAGAGTCTAGGAGGTCCTCATTTGTGGCTTAAAATCTAGGTTGTTGTTAATTTCTGGTTTTTGTTGTTAATTTTCCCTTTCACTAGAAAAAGATCCATTTATAAATTTTAAAGCTATTATTTTTTTTGCTTGTTTTTTCCTTATTCAATTTGGTGAATATATTAGGTTTACTTTGAAACATTTAGGTGTAATACATCTTCTTCTTCTTTTTTAATTGTGTCTGTACCATTCCAATCCCACATCACGCCAAAGTTCGTTTTATCACACACGGTCACAATCATAGAAGAATAAGAATTAAAGAAAGAGTCCATCTTCTTTTTCCTTTTTTTTTGTAACTTTTTTAATTGTATGATGTTTTTAATGAAGTTTGGTGAGGAAGTTAACCTATTGATGTTTTTAATGTACTATTTGAGTTTAAGTTAGATCAAATTTTTTTACTTAATGCAATTTACATTTCTTATATTGAATTTGATATATATTATAGATTACGTGATGATATTGATATTATGAAAACATAAATATAAATGACACATATATACAGTCAACTAATTCATGCTATTTATCTCAATAGTCAATATAGTCATGTGATTTACATGTACTTTATAGTAATGCTTGAAGAAGAAAGAGTATTATGTTTGATATAACTGAACTAGAGATGTTTTTTTCCTTTAGATTGAGTTGTCTGTTTTTCTTAAAAGATCATTAATACCTCTTATTTTATTTCTAAGTATTTTCCATATAATTTTCAATAAAATATTTTTACTTTTAGTCTCTTATATCTTATGCAAAATAGATTATAATTTATTGGATTACTTTTTGTAAAGGAAAAATGATTATAATTAAAATGTATTTTAACCTATTACATAATCAGTTCAATTATAAAACTAAATACTTGTTAAGATATCATGATTATAATAAAAAGCATAATAAATTTAAATAAAAATATCATGATTTTAATATACCAATTTATTAAAAGTTTAGTGTATTTTCCTATTAGAAGACAAAACGTTAATTCTTATAAAAGGGATAAACTAATTTAATTAAGGAAGATTATAACATAAAAGAGTTAAATTTCATGAAGCCAAATTTATCTAATTATGTAAATACAAGTATCCCTAAAATTTTCTTTCATCATGTGTATTTAAAGTTTCATCTATTTAAATTGAAACATTATCAAGTTAGAAACTTTATGTGACGTCCTAAGTCGATTTACTTTTATTTACACCCGGTTAATCATTTACAAAATAAATTTTCCGCGTTTAATAAAAATTTAGGTCTTATTATAAAATAATATTTACTTTTCTTAAACATACTGAAAATAATAACCGATCGGGAATGATTTAACTCGGTTTTAATATAAAATAGTATTAGATACATTCAGAATAATAATAAAGGCGTACGCAAAATAATATCCGATCGGAAATACACCTTTTAATAATGTGGAGTTAGAAACAGCGGAAAAAGAAGAAGAAGAAGAAGAAGAAGAAGAAGAAGAAGAAGACAGAGAGGTCACTCGCCTGGGCGGGACCCTGATGCCCTAAGGCGAAATCCGAGGGAGTCGCTTAAGCGAGTTCCGATTCGCTTGAGCGAATGCTACCTGGGCGAGTCAGACTTACCCGGGAAACTCACAAGTCGGGGTTTCACTCGGCAAAAGGGGTCACTCGGTCAACTCTCTCTTGGGAACAACTTACTCATACCTTACTCAGAAAAGGTTTATTCAATCTTATATCACTCGGAAAACCCCTAACCTTACTTCATCGGAATAGGCTCTCTCGGCCATATCTCACTCGGAAACACTCTGACCTTCACTCGGAAGCACTCAAATCTTCACTCGGAAACATTTTACTCTTTCTTTACTCGAAGACATTCCACTCTTTCTTCACTCGGAAACATTCCACTATTTCTTTACTCGGAATTATTCTCCCAGCCCTAGCTCACTCGGGGAATCCTAACCTTCCACCCAAAAGAGTATCTCTCGGTTATTCTTTACTCGGAAAAGAAACGAGGGATTCCCACAGAGAAAAAACAGACATCAAACCGACTGGCCGTCGCTCGGACAGGAATAAATCCTCTCGGGCAAGATTCGCCCAGTGATCGGCTTTGCTACAGCAAACACGTGAAAATTAATACCAATCATCTAACAACATAAATTCACATTCGTTCAATTAGCAAACTGATTCACACTTAGTTCCATACACAACATATAGCATCACACACTGGGAAAACTCATTAGATATATATATGTATATTACACAATTTATTCAAAACCACTCGGGCCTTGGCATCGATCTCCCGCTTGCCGCGCCTCCAGGGCTCCGACCTCCTCCCTGTCACTGGTTACTAAATTGAAAACAACAGCAAGGGTGAGTGTTTGGCATCATAATTAATCTAGAACGGAAATTAACAAATTATATATATATAAGTCCCATCCGATTGCATTTTGATCACTTTGCAAATCACACTCGGCAATTATAATACATCATACTCGGTAATTAATTCACACCCGACAGTTACAACATTTCACACTCGGCGAGTAAAATATTTCACACTCGGCAGATACAGCACATCATACTCGGCAAACATAATAATCCACACTCGGCCAATATAACAAATTTCACTCAGCAAATATAACAAATTTCACTCGACAAATATAATAAATTTCACTCAGCAAATATAACAAATTTCACTCGCCAAATATAACAAATTTCACTCGGCAAATATAACAAATTTCACTCGTTAAAAATAACAAATTTCACTCGTCAATTATAACAAATTTCACTCGTCAAATATAACAAATTTCACTCGGTAAATATGTTAAATTTCACTCAGCAATATGGCAGTTCTTACTCGGCGATTATAGAAATTCTTACTCGGGAAAATACAGTAATTCTCACTCAGCAAATATAACCAATTGCACTCGGCAAATACATTAAATCATAGTCAGCAAATATATCCTATTTAAACTCGACAATTATATTAAATCACTAAGTAAATATTTCCAATTGAACTCGGTAAATATATTAAATGATACTCAGCAGATATTTCTAGTTGAACTCGGCAAATATATTAAATCATACTCAGCAGATATTTCCAATTGAACTCGGCAAATATATTAAATTATACTCATCAAATATATCAAATTGCACTCGACAAACATATCGACTCACTCAGCAAATATATCAATTTGCACTCGACAAGCATATCAACTCACTCAGCAAATATACCAATTTCACTCGACAAATATATCAACTCATACTCAGCAAATATATCAATTTGCACTCGACAAGCATATCAACTCACTCAGCAAATATACCAATTTGACTCGGTAAATATATCAACTCATACTCAGCAAATATATCAATTTGCACTCGACCAACATAACAATTTACTCACGGTAAATTTAACAAATAGCACCCGACAATATAACCAATCATACTCGATAAATATAATAATTCTCACTCGGTAATTTTAGCAAATCACTCAGCGAATATAGCCATCACACTCGGTAATTATAACAGTTCACACTAGGCAATTATAACAATTTACACTTGGCAATTATACACATCACAACTAATAATTCATCGATTGTCACAACTAACTCTCACATAAAATTGACGCCTAGTATCCGGATACTAAAGGATCGGCCTTCAGCTGGGGGTCCTACTTGACACCCCGTGAACCCTGCTTGGTTCACCGAGTCCTGGTTGACTCTCCACCTCGACCACTGGGTCCTACTTGACCACTGGGTAGCTCAACTGGGCACAAAAACCACGGGAGCCAAAAATGAGGGCCTATACATACCGTCGGCCGTCGCACACCACATAATCACGTATCATAATCATACAATTCGTTTACTGGAAGCCTGTCAGGAGCCGCTCCTTACTCGTGCAACGCACCGGCAACCACTCCCCGCCCTCAACAGTATACGGAGTATCTCATACACAATATGTAACTCAATATAACAAACATTATCAATCTCATGCCACACATAGCAATTACTTATCATACATATACAATTCACATTTCTCATCATATCACGAGTGGCCATTATCAACACATACTCATCACTCGGGCGACCTGCTTGTCAAGCCCGGCTTCACACTGCCACTACACCGATTGTCACAACATCAACCATTTCAAAATCATCATTATCATAAGCCACACACACACCCGATCCTCAACCGATCGGTGTCCATACTCACACATGTATAAACATACAACTTTTATTCAATAACATTTTCTCACCATGTTCACACAGCTCAACCACTCGGACGCGGAACATGTCCTATTCTAATTAATCATAACCCGAACACCCCCTTACCTTGGTTCCAAGCTTCTATAATCTGCTCCTGGTGCCGGTTACACCCTCTGAGCAATGGATTCACCGTCTCACTTCCGATTCCTACACCAGCTCCGTCAATCAGCCTTTCGTTGTTCGATCTGCTGCCTACAGAGTTAGAACGCAAAAACTTATTAGCCTTACACCATCCTCAGCTCTAAGGACCATTTTCGAGCTCACACTAACCAGAGGAGTGGAGAACAGATGTAACACCCTCATTTTAATAATTAAATGAGATCCAGAACAGGGAAAATTTTTCCCAAAAAGCCAACCTAGCAACCGGGTAGAATTAGACAATAATAAAGGAAGGCAAAGAGCTGACCAGAAGCTCAGAAAACCGATTAGAACAAGGAAAAACATTCACAGTGGAAGAATAAAACAGCGCCTGAGCGAGACCCCAAAACAGCGTGCACTCGCTCAAGGGAGATACAGCACGCTTGAGCGAGCAGCCCAACACACTCGGGCGTACACCCCATCGCTTAGGCGAAATCAACCAACAACCTTCCCATGCGCTCACGCTCGCTGGAGCGAATGTCTCATTCGCTGGGGCGGACACAAGTACAAGGTAATCTTTCACTCGGATTTGGGACATAGTTTCCCCCAGTAAATCATCACGCTCGAACCTCACTCGGGAATCTACACAGCTCCTCATTTCATTCATATAGGTTACAAGTATAAACCACTCGGGAAATTACTTCCCCACCAAGCCGACCCAAAGCCTTCCATTGAGGACATACTCGCTGGAGCGAGAACTCACTCGTTGAAGCATGAAGCCAGACTCGGCATTCACATCACTCGGTAAAGGGTTTCACTCGATATTCAGGGGTTCCATTCACTCGGGAAGAGCCCCAATACTTGCCTCCCTCGGAAGTTCGTAACTTAGTCTCTCAATTTTATCCACAGAGGCCACGCAATGGCCCACTCGAAAAATATTAATAATTCCACTCGGGATCTATGAAGTTACTCCACTCGGAGTCTAATAATTTCCCTCACTCGGCTTACCACCCAACCAAACATCGCTTGGTGTATTCCAACCATATTCAATCAGAATGTGCCACACACCTATCACTCAGTAAACTAACTCCAAGACCGACCAATACCTATTTGGTCTTCCACTCAGAATACATATATAACTTCACTCGGATTATATATAAAACACTTAAAATATGTCCAATCTAATCCATCGTAATAACTCTTCCCTCGGAGAAGTTCACTCGGATTCCACTCGGGCCTATACAAAATAATTCCCCACTCGGGGTTTCCTTATAATTTCACTCGGTAACGATCATTCTTAATATTACTCGGGAGATTCGCCCATCAACTTTTACACAATATAAGTTCATCTAAGGTATCTTACTCAGAATCCAATTAAGCATCACCGCTCGGAAAGGAAGGCCCAGCCATTTATAGTCTCACTCGGAGAGGGCTCCCACAACTAAGTTTACTAGGAGAATTATTGACTTAGCGATATTCTATCCATTATTCTCTCTCCGTCTACTCAAACCCAAGTCACCAGTATACAACATATATGTACCTACATGATCATGCACTCGAAATACTCATTACCTTCCATCATTCATTCGTCAGCACCCGGTATCCGATACAAGCACAGGTTATCAACATAAACCATATACGTATATAAACATGCACTCGGGTCATAATAGTTCAGATTACTTATATATAAATTTATATTCATTATACAACACTGTTATTATGAGCCGGCCAAGGCTATAACTGACTTAAACGTAATAAATGCGATACAAGCACTCAACAGTCGGAGTGCACGTCACTCAGACTTGAGGTCTTCACACCATTCCGAGTCCGAACTGTATACACTGAAAAATGGTGTAGGGGTGAGCTTTTACATATGAAGCAATAGTTATTGACTCAGATTTTACCTCAAACCTCAATTATATAATTTACATGGCTCAATCCACAAATATATATATCTACTGCCAATTAATATAAAAGTCACACAACATCATCTAATCGGAAATCACACAATAACATACCTTCTCAATCACACATCACATGGCACTTGGCAACAGCATCAATACATACATATTCATTCAGTCGAAATTCACTCATATGACATCATCTAGTCGGCATTCATTCAAATCAATCAATTCATGCCAATCATGTTGGTCTCGATAACCATACTCACACACACATGCATACGGATCCGGATTAAAGCATGATTTCAGTTACAGATTCCTTCCTGGCCCCTCGTCCATTAGCCCTTCCCGCGTGGTACCGGCCTCCCATTGGCGTCTCGAGACTCCTCTCTAGCTCCTACGGCTACCACGGGCCCTCATGGAACTAGCCAGGACTGGAAGGCACCTCGTATGTGCAACCTCATGCAATACCACACAGTATTCTAAATGGAATCAAGAATCAACTCACATCTCGAGCATTCGGAAATCATTATGGCATTCTCATTCAAATACATTCAACATAACTGCATACAGAACCCAGCAAATCACCACCCTTTTTAACTTATAGTTACATGCATTCGGTCAACATGCTCAGAAACATTAACATGCACTAATAGATGGAATCACACCACAAAGCAGTTCACAACATCACCAACCCGGGAGTTGCATGAACAATTACCCAATCACAACACATCAAACTATACATCTCACACATAACACATCACATTAAAGCAAGCACCCGGAATTCGTCCATAAACCGTACACTTGACATGCAAAGCGCCCCCTACCTGCTGTCGGGGTTCAGGGACTCCTCGAGTTGCAATGCTGACTGATCTTCCTTCTGTTACACCTCCTCCAACAGCCTTCGAGCTCAGCGTTGATCCTGGGCCAGAGTTGCTCTTTCTTCCAACGGGTTCGTCTTCCCCACGGCTCCAAGGCACTTCCCAGCACAGCTTCCAACTGGGACACTAACAGCTTCAAGCGGAAGGAGAAGAAGAAGAAGAAGAAGAAGAAGAAGAAGAAGAAGAAGAAGAAGAAGAAGAAGAAGACAGAGGGGATGAAGAGAACAGGGAGTGGAAACAGGGCCACGTCGTTGTTCCACCCAGAAAAGCTCTTCAACTCTCTCCCTGTTCTTTCCACGTGGGTGATGCGAATAAGGGTGAAGAAGAAGAGAAACAGTAAAAGAAAGAGACCAGATGTACGCATGAAGGAGAGCTGTCCAGCGTGACTAATAAGGGAAAGAGAGAGTTGAAGTTCTTTTATACCTCCAGGGGTGCATGCGTCTTTTCACCTGGTATTAACATTATTTATTCTATTATTTCTAACCAAACAGCAATTACTCTAATTAACCATTAATCCTAATTCTGCAATTTAACCCTTAATTAATAGCTTAATCTCAATCGGTAATTAAATTAAGAATCGGGATGTTACAACAGACCCACACACAGCCATGCATGGCCACTCGGTTAATAGAGAAAACAAAAGGGGCAAGGGAACACAAATGCAAACGGATCAATGGACTCACCCTGAGACCACGATCATGGAAATGGGCTTATTACACGGTTTTAATGTGAACAGAACCTCCCCTCAGAACATGCAAGTCTCAGCGACGGAGGAAGGAGAAGAAGAACAGAAACTAAAGTAGGAGAAAGAAGCAGACGAAGAAGGAGAAAGAAGCAGTGACTCGCGTGAATAATGAATGAATGAGGAAAGAGAAAGAAACCTTTATTTTAAGTTCAGGGGTAAACCAACCTTTTCCCCATTTCTTTTATAATTTCCTCAAAAGTTTTAATTAAACTTTTCTCTTCTTCTAATCACACCTCACTTAACCCTTTTAAAATTAATCAATCAAATAAATTTTATTTATTTCCACAATAGTTAATTATTCATAATTGCCTTTATTTTAATAATAATTCATAAAATACCCAATAAATCTCTAAAACATTTATTAATATTTTCCACTCATCATAAATTTTACTAAAATATCAGGGATGTTACACTTTAGGTACATTATCAAGTTACTTCCGATGTCAATGTTATTAACCTCTTCAAGTTACCTCTTCAAAATTTAGAAGTAAGCATGTGAAAAGAACTATAAGAAACATCATGCTTATCTAAATAAAACAAAAAGATTATGATTTGATAATTAGAGTTTCATGAGTTGCTAACCATGTAGGTCTCCTAAGTCCTAGCAACATCATTAATTCTTTAAAGTAGTGAACTTTTGCCATTTATTTATTCAGAGTAAAGCCATTTTCTATAGACTTGTCTATTTCTGCTATTGGTGTAACAAAATTGATATAGGCCAAGACATGAGCAGAAAAATCTGTATAATCAACCCTTGGAATATTTTATAATGAAAATGTAGTCTCTGCTGCCTCTTTATGGACTCATTCTTATGTGTGTTTTCATATTCTCATTTCAACACATATTGTCAACCACTTCTTGGTTTGTCATGCAGACTAGCACACCTTACGTGTGGTATCCGTTCGTCTCTCTTCACTTGTCTTTAGCTTCGTCTACACTCTCGTTTCTAGGTAATCTCCTAACATTAACTTTCTCATGATGTGTGTTGTATCTTTTGATGTGTATACATGTTGATTATTTTTTGTTAGTGGAAAGCAAAGCTCAATAGGTATTGTTTTGTGTATTGATAACATGTGTTTAGTGTATGCATGTGTATTGTTTTCTGTTAGTGAAGAGCAGAGCTCACTAGGTTGTGGTGTTGATTGCCTTAATTTGTTCATGTAAGTCATAGTTATATGTTGAACTGTACTAGAACTTTTCTGTGTGTAACAGGGCATTGTAAAAAATTTGGAAATGTCTAGTTTACAGGGGAGACTCTACCAAAATTTCGGTGGGCTCCTTATTTTAGGGTACATAAAAAAGTAAACCCAAGTTTAATAATATAGGGTTTAGTCGTGTATGTACCCATTAGGTTCCCGTTTAAGATTCAAGACAACTAGCCGACATACTGTGTTGTGTTGGATCTTGAATTATCTCGGTTGGACAGTTTGGGATGAATTTGTAACAAGTAGGGCGTAACCCATCAATGTTGTATGTGGTTTATCTTGTGTCATTGATGTTCATTTGAAATTTCGCTTATGGTATTTCATATTGTCTCCGGCTGTATGTCTGCGTGCGGTGTTTCATACCGCACGTATCTCTGTGTACTCAGGGACCAATGCAAAATGCTGCTGAAGTTCCAAATGAACATTAATAATTCATGATAGACCATAAACAACATCGACGAGTTACGGATGGTTACATATTCATGCCAAATGGGATAGGGCCCCACCCACTTGCAACATCAAAGAGATAGAGAATAATTCATGAACGATAGTCACATAACATAATGTTTAAATCAAAGTAACTAGAACTCTGCTTGTTAGATATCCTGAATAAAGGTTCTGGTAAATCAGCGATGGATGTACAACTGGCTAGATCATAGTCGGTGAGTGACTGAGGAGTTCATGATGGGGCTGTTGGACTTCATTCTGTTTGCTATAGTGAACACGCCTGGTTTTAAAGTGACTCGGAAGATTCGTTATCCATACTCAAGGTACAAATGCATGAGTTTTGAATATGCGGATGATGTCATATGCAACCTAAGTGAGAAAGGGGTTCATGGAAAGATACTACTGCTGGTATAACTATGGTGAGTAGTTACCGCCCAGGCTATCAGCCGTAACCATGTAATAGTCTTACTATGAGATCAAAGGAAACAGTGATGCGTACAACAACATGGAGCAAATGGTGATGGATCATGTTGGACCCTTCACCGGGTGTATACTACGACATGATGACCAAGCAGGGAATGAGGATGACAATGTAGAGGAGGATCCTAATCAGGAGGTGAAGAGATTTTATGATTTGTTGGTGGTGACTCAGACTCCATTGTGGGACGGGTGTGAGAGTCACACTGAATTATCCGCCTCCCTAGCTGCTTTAAGCCTAAAGGCAGATTATAATATTTCAAGAGGTTGTTTTAATAGGATGGTCAATCTGATGGGTTCCACCATACCTAGTAATCATCGAATTCCATCAAACCTGTACCATGCTAAGAAAAGAGTGGCAAACCTAGGGTTGGGTTATGTGAAGATAGAGTGTTATGTTGACGGGTGTATGTTGTTCAGAAATGAGTTTGCAAACAAGAGTGTCATAAAATGTGTATATTATAATGAGGAACGCTACAAAACTGTTAAAAGGAGAGGGGAGGTAACTAGGATGGCCAGGAAGAAAATATGGTACTTCCCCATAACACCATGTTTTTAACGCCTGTATGCCTCATTGTCCATGGCAAAACACATGTATTGGCATGCTCTGAACCAAACACATGAGGGTCTTTTGTGCCATCTTTCCGACGGGAAAGCATGGAAGTGTTTGGATGAGCTATATCCAGACTTTTTAAGCGAGCCACACAATGTATAACTTGGCTTATATACTGATAGGTTCAACCCATTTGGTCAATATGGAATAGCGTTCTCTTGTTGGCCAGTCATACTAACCCTATACAATCTGCCTCCTGATATGTGTATGAAGAGGAAGGTCATGTTTCTATCTGTCCTGGTTCCATGACCCAAAAATCCAAAGGCAAAAATAGACGTGTTTTTGCAACCGTTGGTTGAAGATTTGTCACAATTATAAGATGTCGGGGTGATGACATATGATGCGTCTTTGAAGAACAATTTCATGATGTGGGTTGTTTTGATGCGGACCATTAATGACTTCCCGGCGTATGGTATGCTTTCTGGATGGTCAACGTCTGGGAAGCTTGCTTACCCTGTATGCATGGAACATACCGAGGGGAATCACTCCCTGTTAGTGGCAAGACAAGTTTTTTTACTGTTATAGAAAGTTTCTATCATTGGATCACTCGTTCAGGAGAAACAAAACCGCTTTTAAGAAGAACAAGGTTGCGAATGAATCTCCACCCCGTAGGTTATCCAGTGCATGAGTTCGGCAGAGAGTCGAAGAGTATCCATACATCTGGTATAAGAGTATTAAGGAGTTTGCGGGTTATGGGAAGGAACACCACTGGACGAAGCAGAGTATCTTATTGGATTTGTCATATTGGAAAGACTTGTTGTTAAGACACAACATTGATGTCATGTGCACTGAGCAAAATGTTTTCATGAATTTTTTGACACTATGATGGACATCAAAGGGAGAAAAAAGGATAATGAGAAGAATCGTCTTGACCTTCAAATTTAGTGTTCTTTGAAGGAGTTATGATTTGTAAGTTGGAGCAGATTTTCCCACCAAGTTTTTTGACTCAATGGAGCATCTACCTATCTATCTACCGTACGAGGCCTTAGTTGGTGGCCCGGTGCAGTACCGTTAGATGTATCCATTCAAAAGGTGAACATCAAAACTATTTAATTTCATTGCAAACATGGTTTCCTATAATAGTATTTTGTAACTTAACATTTGTTTATGTTGTTCTAGATTCTTACGCTCTTTAAAAGACAAAGTGTCAAACAAAACGTGCATTGAAGCATCAATTTATGAGGCATACTTAGTAGAAGAAATGATCACTTTTGCTTCTTTCTATTCTCCGCGGAGATAGAAAATAGAATGAGTAGAATTCCCAGCAATCTTGGGATGGTCACACATAAAGCGTTGGATGATCAAATTTCAATTTTTAACTATCCCCGTCGTCCTGGGGGCAAGGTCACAAAATGTTACATTGATGAGAAAGATTGAAAGGCGGCTCACTTGTACATTCTTCTAAATTGCACAGAAGTGGAACCCTATCTTGAGTAAGGGAGCAACTTATACTTTGCATTATAAAGCTAGCTTTTATTGTACCTAAATTTTTGTTCTTTAAATATCTTATATGCAGATATGCTAAAACTTAAGCAAAATGATATAACTGATGACCAAATTCATAGTGAGGTATCATCCAAATTCATCAGTTGGTTTGCATAACATGTAAGACCCGTATACCTTGTGCTTTTAGTTGTACTTCTAATGTTAGGTATTTAACGATGACCTGGTATCTAACTGACAGGGCCCGCAAGCGCACGGGTTATGTCGCGTAATATAAAAGATTATCGTTCTCCACAGGGACTGTGTTCAAAGTACCAGCATATTGAAATTTAATTATCCACACAATTAATTTTTAAGGTTTTTATAAAATAAAGCATAAATTAAAGTTGCACAGAATACGAATAAAAATAAAATTTACTTGACACTAAAAAAATCAGAGTTGAGAGTATCTTGGGATTTCAGGGGATTAAGACTCTATTTTATGTTTAATGAATTTTAACTTTTCATAAATAAGAATCGAATTAAGTTTTCCAAGGTGAATTTTCCAAAAGCTAATTAATATGTTCCTTTCGGAATCCTATTAATGTACCTAACCTATGAAAAGCGCTGATTAATCCTCAGAAAGGCCCATTATCGTTTTATGAAAATCCCTTTTATTTCCTCAAAAGAATTTTGATTACTTTCACGGTTTTACCGAGGTCACATAAAGCATTTCAAAAATCTTAGGTTTAGTTCAAAGCTTTCCGGTAAAAATAAATCTCTCGATTCTATTTATTACCTAAACTTACTAATATACCCGTAAGTATACAGTTTTAACATTTAGGTTCTTGTTAGGAATTACTAAAAGCATTAAGCATAATTGAACTAAATGGAAAACAGAAATTTATTTAATTCCAAGTCAAAATAACATTAAAATAAAATATTATCATACCCCCTTTATCCCAAGATAATTAATTTAGCTACTCATGAAATAATTTAAATTCATGTAAATAATGGAAAAATAAAACATACAAGACATGGTAAAAATAAAGACTTACGGGTTTCTCCAAAAGCTCAGAATAATTTACCACTGTAATTCCTTGTTGAAATAATTTCTCCACCAATTACAAATTTAAAATCTCACTTTTACAGCCCTCACACTCTTACAAAATAAAAGAAAGAAAAGAAAATAAAAAGAAAGAAAAGAAAAACGGACAGAGAAAGAAAAAATAGAAAAGAATAGAACTTAAGAGAAAAAAAAAGAAAAAAGAACGAAGAAATGAAGCTTGAGTGATTTTTGACTGGGAAGAAGTTGTTGTTTGCTGATGGGTTGCTGCTGCTTTTATAGGCAAATGGATTGAGGATTCCAGCAATGAAAACGCGTTCAATTTGCAAGTGGAAGAAACTTTCGGTGCATGTGACTTCCAACTGTCCCAAATTGCATTATTTTAATATTTCCAATAATTCGGTGCTTGGATTTATTCAGCTGGGCAAATTCTGAATGGAAAAGTACTGGAATTCCACAACACCGAGTGAAAGCTTGCTGTTTGGTATTAGTTGCTGGGCGTTGTTGGTTTGTATGTGGCAGGTATGGTGATATGAGGGACAGTGGAGTTGCTGGACGGTGTGGTGGATGGAGCCGGTGTTGCTGGGCGGTGTTGTGTTGAGTGAGTTACTGGGCGGTGTTCAATTGATCTGGTGTTGGGCCTGTGAAGAGAGTCTGGGCGGTGTGGAGAGTACTGCTGGACGGTGTTGTGGTTTAAGAGTCTGGGCGGTGTTGTGGTTTAAGAGTCTGGGCGGAGTTGTGTATTAGAAGAAGAAAGGGAGACGGTGTTGGGAAGTTGGGCGGTGTGTTGAGGTGAGGACGGTTGGGCGGTGTGTGAGGGGTGAGGACGGTTGGGCGGTGTGTGAGGTGAGGACGGTTGGGCGGTGTTGAGAGGTGAGGACGGTTTCTGGGCGGTGTTGAGGCTTGGATTAGAAGAAAGGGACAGCGGATAGGGAATGGGACGGTGTTGTTGATGGAAAGGAGAGGAGTCTGGTTGGGTGAAGAATCTAGGCGGTGTTATGGATTAGGAGCTTGGGCGGTGTCATGGATTAGGAACTTGGGCGGTGTTGGTTGGGGAAAAGTCTGGGCGGTGTTCTGGATTGAGGACGGAGTTTGTGGAGTAGGTCGGTTTTCTCTTGTTTTTGACCCTTTATTTCCTTAATTCCTGCAAAATAACATACCCAAGTAGAATAGAGTGGAAAGAAAGTAAAAATCGCAATAAATAAAAGGAAATACAGTGGATAATGACTAAATTCTAAGCAAACTAAATCTATTTTATTGTATTAAAAAGCACTTATCAAAATACCCCAAACCAAAACATTGCTTGTCCTCAAGCAATCACCATATTCACAAGATAAAATACAGAAAACACTAAACTTAATAAACTAAGGAATCCAAAATAGAGAAACAGATTTATTCAAATGCCAATTTTTATTTACTTATGTGAATCAAATTTCAATGTCAAGACTTGAGATACTCTTCTCACAATTTTCACTCAAGTGTTTCAAGGTTTGTGTATCTCTCAAATCATCATAGTCAAAAAAAACATTACCATAAGCTTGTTAATAAACCAGAGACTCCACAGTTTAGATAGAAAATATGTCAAAGTCTAAAGGTCTTTCAAAGGTTGTAACGTGGCCTTGGGTTGTATTGTCAAGGTAGGAATTTCAAGAAAAATGGAATACAAAAGGGCTTTAATAGTCATAAATGATTCAAATTACCATCATAAATTTAACAGAGCAAATTTTTGAACTTTTATGGACTTTTTTGGAATTCATTCAATATCATCCTTTTGATTTTCTTTTCCTTGCTTTTGTTTACATCCCATACATATTTTTCTTAAGTCCTTTTTATTTCTTTGCTCCACTAAATTTCCAACTTTTTTACCATTAAGAGAATATCAGTCAATGAAAGGTTTCAAAGAAAAATTTTTCACTTTCAGGCTCAAAAGAGGCAACTAAGGGTCAAATTGTGCAAACATTCTGAGGCTTAAGAATGAGGCCTAATTGTGCCTTTATCATCCTAAGACATACAATCAAAAACCATTTTGAATCGGTTGAAAAACAAGTTCTAGAATATTAATGACTATGAGATTCACTCAATCAAGAAGATATGGGTTTTGAAAATTTGTTTGATAGATAACCCATTTTGGCTCAAGTCTAACCATGGAAAGTCTTTTCAAAGAAAATTTTAATCACATAAGGTTCATTTAGACATTGATTTGGCATTTAAACAATCAAATTTTGAAAAATTTTTACTCAATTTTTTTTTTGGGTCCTTAGATACTTTAGCTTTGTGTTCAAAGTTAATTTATCATGCAATCATGGTAAATTACAAGATGACAAACAAAACAAGGAAAACACATACATGAAAAATATAACAATCACACAATGCAAACAAAACAGTTAAGTTTTCTTATCTACCACCCCAAACCAGAATTTGACATTGTCCTCAATGTTAAAATGGATGATAAAAGGATAAGAAAACTTACCTGTAATAACCCCAAACCAGCATCTGACGTAGTTTTTTTTTTTTTTAGAATAAAGGCTTAAAATAAAACAACAACTTTTTATAGGGTTACCTCCCTATCAGTGCTAAGTTTTAAGTCTTCAGCCAGACTTCTCACCGTTTGGATTTACTCATCAGGAGCATCAAACAAGTCCAAGTCACTTGCTTGTTGTATTGGTTGACCGGTGAAGTAATGCTTTACTCTCTGTCCATTTACCCTAAATGTACCAGATTTCTCGCTCCATAGTTCGACAGCTCCAAAAGGAAAGACTTTTGTCACCTTGAATGGTCCCGACCATCGGGATCTCAGTTTACTTGGAAAAAGCTTCAGTCTGGAATTAAACAGTAAAACCATATCACCTGGATTTAATGTTCTCCGTTGGATGTGACGATCATGCCATTGTTTGGTTTTTTCTTTATAAATTCTGGCATTTTCGTATGCATCTAGACGGAGTTCTTCAAGCTCATTTAATTCCAATAATCTTTGTTCACCTGCAGCCTTATGATCAAAGTTAAGAGTTTTAACAGCCCAAAAAGATTTATATTCTAGCTCAACAGGTAAATGACAGGGCTTCCCATATACTAGCTTAAAAGGTGTGGTTCCAATGGGAGTTTTGTATGCGGTCTGATACGCCCATAAGGAATCATCTAACTTAATAGACCAATCCTTACGTGATGTATTCACCACTTTTTGAAGAATATTTTTAATTTCCCGATTGGATTCCTCAACTTGTCCACTAGTTTGTGGGTGATAAGGTGTAGCAACCTTGTGCTTAACTCCATATTTCTTTAGAAGGGTCTGAAAAGTTTTTTCAATAAAATGAGACCCTCCATCACTTATAACACATTTTGGGACCCCAAACCTTGGAAATATTATTTTCTTGAAAAGTTTAATAACAGTCTTAGCATCAGAATGAGGTGAAGCAATGGCTTCCACCCATTTTGACACATAGTCAACTGCCACTAATATGAACTGATTTCCAAAAGAAGAGGGAAAGGGACCCATAAAATCAACACCCCATACATCAAACAATTCAACTTCTAAAATTGTATTCAATGGCATTTCTTGTCTCTTACCAATGTTACCTGTTCTCTGGCAAGCATCACAAGTTAGAACATACTTACGTACATCCTTAAAAATATTTGGCCAATAGAACCCAGCTTGCAATATTTTAGCAGCTGTCTTGGAGGTGCTCATGTGCCCTCCACAGGAAAGAGAATGGCAATGATCCAAGATAGCATGGACATCATCTTGTGAAACACATCTCCGAATCATACCATCTGCACATTGCTTGAAAAGGAGTGGTTCATCCCAATAATAATGTTTGACATCTGCATAAAACTTTTTCCTTTGCTGAAAGCTAAGATCAGGAGGTAAGATACCACATGCAAGAAAATTTACAAAATCAGCATACCAAGGAACACGTTGGATACTAAGGTTCAAGAGTTGTTCATCTGGAAAAGATTCATTGATGAGAATATTATCTGTTTCTTCTTTTTCAGATGTCAACCTAGATAGGTGGTCAGCGACCAAGTTCTCGGTACCCTTCTTGTCCTTAATTTCCAAGTCAAATTCTTGCAATATTAGAATCCACCTAATTAATCTAGGCTTTGCTTCCTTTTTATTCAATAGATACTTAATGGCAGAGTGGTCAGTGTAAACAGTAACATATGAACCTACCAAATAAGACCTAAATTTATCAAAAGCAAAGACAATAGCTAACAGTTCTTTTTCAGTTGTGGCATAATTTACCTGAGCATCATCTAGCGTCCGGCTGGCATAATGAATTACATGGAGCTTTTTATCCTTTCTTTGCCCCAACACAGCTCCTACTGCGTAATCACTCGCATCGCACATCAGCTCAAATGGGATTTTCCAATCAGGTGGTTGTACGATGGGGGCAGAGATTAGAGCTTGCTTAATCCTGTAAAAAGCTTCCATACAAGATGAATCAAAATTGAAAGGCACATCCTTACCCAGAAGAGTTGTAAGAGGCTTTGTGATCTTGGAGAAATCTTTAATGAACCTACGGTAAAACCCTGCATGTCCAAGAAAACTCCGAATACCTTTCATATTTGTGGGTGGAGGCAATTTTTCAATCACTTCCACTTTAGCCTTATCAACTTCTATACCTCTCTCAGACACCAGGTGTCCAAGAACTATGCCTTCTCTTACCATGAAATGGCATTTTTCCCAATTTAGAACCAAATTGGTTTCTTCACAACGCTGCAAGACTTGGCACAAATTTGTTAAACAATTATCAAAATCCAAACCATGCACTGAAAAATCATCCATAAAGACTTCCATCACAGTTTTAATAAGATCAGAAAAAATTGCTTGCATACACCTTTGAAAAGTCGCAGGTGCATTACATAAACCAAAAGGCATACGTCTGTAAGCATAAGTCCCATAAGGGCAAGTGAAGGTAGTCTTTTCTTGATCAGATGGATGAATGGGAATTTGATGAAAACCTGAATACCCATCCAAATAACAGAAATAAGAGTGTTTTGCAAGTCTTTCAAGCATCTGATCAATAAAAGGGAGGGGAAAATGATCTTTTTTCGTGGCGCTATTTAACTTCCTATAATCAATGCACATGCGCCAACCAGAGACAATCCTAGTAGGAATCAAGTTATGTTTATCATTTTCAATCACAGTTATTCCCCCCTTTTTAGGCACCACATGGACAGGACTTACCCATTTACTACTATCAACAGGATATATTACTCCAGCATCGAGCAATTTCAAAATTTCCTTTTTAACCACTTCTTGCATTTTAGGATTTAATCTCCTAAGTGGTTCTACTGTGGGCCTACTTTCATCTTCTACAGTAATCCTGTGCATACAAAGAGAAGGGCTAATCCCTTTGATATCATCCATTGTATAACCTATTACCTTTTTATACAACCTAAGTTGTTTCAAAAGTTTTTCAGTTTCAGATGGGTTCAATTCAGCATTGATAATCACAGGATATGTGGAATTAGGACCAAGAAATTCATACCTTAATGAAGCTGGTAAAGGTTTTAATTCCACATTGGGGCTTACCACTTTGTCACACATGACCTCAGTATCATGTGGGGCCTCAGAGCAATCAGATGTTTCTGTCAGCTCAATCATGAAAATAGTTTCAAGTGGGTCATTAGGAAGGGTTGCTTCCTTTACCACTTGTTCGACAAAATCCACAGTACAGCAAACATCATTATAAGGTTTTTCTAAAACATTTTTCAAGTTGAAATCAGCCTTTTGGTCTCCAACAGTTAGAGACAACTTACCATTCTTGACATCAATCACAGCACCTGCAGTTGCTAAAAATGGTCTGCCTAAAATAATAGGAATCAAAGAATCTTCGTCCATTTCAAGCACAACAAAGTCAGCAGGTATAAAAAATTTTCCTATCTTAATAGGAAAATCCTCTAAAATTCCTACAGGATATTTTACAGATCTATCAGCCAATTGTAAAGACATCCTAGTAGGTTTTAGTTCACCCAATCCTAACTTTTCAGCAACAGATAATGGCATTAAACTCACACTCGCTCCTAAATCACACAATGCTTTATCTATATTCATGTCACCAATCATGCAAGGAATAGAGAAACTACCTGGATCTTGGAGCTTGGGTGGAAGTTTCTTTTGAATTAGAGCACTGCACTCTTCAGTAAGTACGACTGTACCATCTTCCTCCAGTTTTCTTTTGTTAGACAGAATGTCCTTCAAGAACTTTGCATATATAGGCATTTGCTGCAAAGCATCTGTAAAAGGAATATTAATATACAATTTCTTTAAAACATCAAGGAACTTACCAAATTGTTTGTCCAACTTTGCTTTGGCTAAGCGCTGAGGAAATGGAATGGGAGGTTGATATGGCTTAACCTCCTCCTTCTTTTCTTGTGGTTTTTCTTCTTCAATTACTGGATGAGATGAAGATTCATCGACTTTCCTTTCCTCCTTTGTTGTCTTGTCAACTGGCCCATCATATTGAGTACCACTCCTAAGAGTGACAGCCATGGTTTGGTTAGATGGTCCAGCCTCTGGTTTCCCAGGAAATGTTCCCGGTGCTCTTTGAGAATAGGAGGCTTGTTGGGCAATTTGATTTTCCAATATTTTGTTGTGAGTGGCAAGAGAGTTCACTTTTGAAGCCAAGTTTTTTATTGCATCAGAGAATTCATCATTTTGTTTAAGTTGAGTAGCTACAAATGTCTCCATCAAGGATTCTAGCTTTGATTTTTGTGGAATATAGGTTCCTTGTTGAGGTTTGTAGTTACTTTGGAATTGAGGTGGCCTATTTTGGAAGCCAGGTGGACCTTATGGAGGTCTGTAGTTACCTTGATAGTTTCCACCATAGTTTCCAATAGCGTCCACCTGATGCATTTCTTGTTCTTGATTAGGGGTCATGGCTAAGTTGCAGTTTGTAGCTCCATGTCCTGAAACACCACAAACTTCACAAACAATATTAGTAGTACCTGTTGTCCCTATTTTATCAAGTTTTAATGTTAATGCTTCAACTTTGGCAGAAAGTAAGGAAAGAGCATCAACAGAGTACTTACCTGGTGTTTTAGAAGGTAATCCTCTCTCAGAGTTCCATTGGTGAGTGTTTTGAGCTATTTCCTCGATCAGGTTCTTAGCTTCATCAACATTTTTACTCATGAAGGCTCCTCCAGCTGCAGCATCTAAAGAGATCTTTTGTGTGGAAGTTAGTCCATTATAGAAAATATGGATTGTCAACCACCTTTCTATCCCATGGTGAGGACATTCTCTTAGCAACTCCCTGTATCTTTCCCAGGCTTCATACAAGGATTCATCATCTTTTTGTGAAAAATTGATGATTTGTTTTCTCAGCACATCAGTCTTGTTCCTTGGGTACCATTTATTGATAAAAGCACTGGACAATTGTTCCCAAGTCGTGATGGATCCTTCAGGAAGAGAGTATAACCATGCCCTGGCTTTATCTCTTAAAGAGAAAGGGAAAAGTCTTAAGCGAATGGCATCATTGGTGGGTCCGTTCATCTTCAGGGTGTCACAGTATTCAAGAAAGATTTGAAGGTGAAGATTTGGATCTTCGGAGGGTAATCCTCCGAATTGGTTCTGTTGAATCATTGAGAGTAGTGAAGGCTTCAATTCAAAATTGTTAGCCTCCACTGTGGGTCTAAGGATGCTAGATCCTCTTCCATTGGTGCTTGGAGCGGCAAAATCTCTTAAGGGTCTGTGTTGGTCTGCCATTTGTTTTTCTTTTTGTTCTTTTTGTTGTTTTTGTTGTTTTCTCAAAGCTCTAAGGGTACGTTCTATCTCAGGGTCAAATCCTAAGTTTGGATCGACACTATGGCTTCGTCGCATAAATAGAAAATAAATGACAAATAAAACAAACAATTACAAAAATAAAACAGATACACAGAATATAGAACAAAATACAAAATTACAAAGAAAATAAAAATAAAAATAAAAATAACAATAAAAATATTAACAAGTATGATCTAATCGAATTTCAATATTGCCGATATTTGAGGGACAACAGTCCCCGGCAACGGCGCCAAAAACTTGACAGGGCCCGCAAGCGCACGGGTTATGTCGCGTAATATAAAAGATTATCGTTCTCCACAGGGACTGTGTTCAAAGTACCAGCATATTGAAATTTAATTATCCACACAATTAATTTTTAAGGTTTTTATAAAATAAAGCACAAATTAAAGTTGCACAGAATACGAATAAAAATAAAATTTACTTGACACTAAAAAAATCAGAGTTGAGAGTATCTTGGGATTTCAGGGGATTAAGACTCTATTTTATGTTTAATGAATTTTAACTTTTCATAAATAAGAATCGAATTAAGTTTTCCAAGGTGAATTTTCCAAAAGCTAATTAATATGTTCCTTTCGGAATCCTATTAATGTACCTAACCTATGGAAAGCGCTGCTTAATCCTCAGAAAGGCCCATTATCGTTTTATGAAAATCCCTTTTATTTCCTCAAAAGAATTTTGATTACTTTCACGGTTTTACCGAGGTCACATAAAGCATTTCAAAAATCTTAGGTTTAGTTCAAAGCTTTCCGGTAAAAATAAATCTCTTGATTCTATTTATTACCTAAACTTACTAATATACCCGTAAGTATACAGTTTTAACATTTAGGTTCTTGTTAGGAATTACTAAAAGCATTAAGCATAATTGAACTAAATGGAAAACAGAAATTTATTTAATTCCAAGTCAAAATAACATTAAAATAAAATATTATCATACCCCCTTTATCCCAAGATAATTAATTTAGCTACTCATGAAATAATTTAAATTCATGTAAATAATGGAAAAATAAAACATACAAGACATGGTAAAAATAAAGACTTACGGGTTTCTTCAAAAGCTCAGAATAATTTACCACTGTAATTCCTTGTTGAAATAATTTCTCCACCAATTACAAATTTAAAATCTCACTTTTACAGCCCTCACACTCTTACAAAATAAAAGAAAGAAAAGAAAATAAAAAGAAAGAAAAGAAAAACGGACAGAGAAAGAAAAAATAGAAAAGAATAGAACTTAAGAGAAAAAAAAAGAAAAAAGAACGAAGAAATGAAGCTTGAGTGATTTTTGACTGGGAAGAAGTTGTTGTTTGCTGATGGGTTGCTGCTGCTTTTATAGGCAAATGGATTGAGGATTCCAGCAATGAAAACGCGTTCAATTTGCAAGTGGAAGAAACTTTCGGTGCATGTGACTTCCAACTATCCCAAATTGCATTATTTTAATATTTCCAATAATTCGGTGCTTGGATTTATTCAGCTGGGCAAATTCTGAATGGAAAAGTACTGGAATTCCACAAGACCGAGTGAAAGCTTGCTGTTTGGTATTAGTTGCTGGGCGTTGTTGGTTTGTATGTGGAAGGTATGGTGATATGAGGGACAGTGGAGTTGCTAGACGGTGTGGTGGATGGAGCCGGTGTTGCTGGGCGGTGTTGTGTTGAGTGAGTTACTGGGCGGTGTTCAATTGATCTGGTGTTGGGCCTGTGAAGAGAGTCTGGGCGGTGTGGAGAGTACTGCTAGACGGTGTTGTGGTTTAAGAGTCTGGGCGGAGTTGTGTATTAGAAGAAGAAAGGGAGACGGTGTTGGGAAGTTGGGCGGTGTGTTGAGGTGAGGACGGTTGGGCGGTGTGTGAGGGGTGAGGACGGTTGGGCGGTGTGTGAGGTGAGGACGGTTGGGCGGTGTTGAGAGGTGAGGACGGTTTCTGGGCGGTGTTGAGGCTTGGATTAGAAGAAAGGGACAGCGGATAGGGAATGGGACGGTGTTGTTGATGGAAAGGAGAGGAGTCTGGTTGGGTGAAGAATCTAGGCGGTGTTATGGATTAGGAGCTTGGGCGGTGTCATGGATTAGGAACTTGGGCGGTGTTGGTTGGGGAAAAGTCTGGGCGGTGTTCTGGATTGAGGACGGAGTTTGTGGAGTAGGTCGGTTTTCTCTTGTTTTTGACCCTTTATTTCCTTAATTCCTGCAAAATAACATACCCAAGTAGAATAGAGTGGAAAGAAAGTAAAAATCGCAATAAATAAAAGGAAATACAGTGGATAATGACTAAATTCTAAGCAAACTAAATCTATTTTATTGTATTAAAAAGCACTTATCAAAATACCCCAAACCAAAACATTGCTTGTCCTCAAGCAATCACCATATTCACAAGATAAAATACAGAAAACACTAAACTTAATAAACTAAGGAATCCAAAATAGAGAAACAGATTTATTCAAATGCCAATTTTTATTTACTTATGTGAATCAAATTTCAATGTCAAGACTTGAGATACTCTTCTCACAATTTTCACTCAAGTGTTTCAAGGTTTGTGTATCTCTCAAATCATCATAGTCAAAAAAAACATTACCATAAGCTTGTTAATAAACCAGAGACTCCACAGTTTAGATAGAAAATATGTCAAAGTCTAAAGGTCTTTCAAAGGTTGTAACGTGGCCTTGGGTTGTATTGTCAAGGTAGGAATTTCAAGAAAAATGGAATACAAAAGGGTTTTAATAGTCATAAATGATTCAAATTACCATCATAAATTTAACAGAGCAAATTTTTGAACTTTTATGGACTTTTTTGGAATTCATTCAATATCATCCTTTTGATTTTCTTTTCCTTGCTTTTGTTTACATCCCATACATATTTTTCTTAAGTCCTTTTTATTTCTTTGCTCCACTAAATTTCCAACTTTTTTACCATTAAGAGAATATCAGTCAATGAAAGGTTTCAAAGAAAAATTTTTCACTTTCAGGCTCAAAAGAGGCAACTAAGGGTCAAATTGTGCAAACATTATGAGGCTTAAGAATGAGGCCTAATTGTGCCTTTATCATCCTAAGACATACAATCAAAAACCATTTTGAATCGGTTGAAAAACAAGTTCTAGAATATTAATGACTATGAGATTCACTCAATCAAGAAGATATGGGTTTTGAAAATTTGTTTGATAGATAACCCATTTTGGCTCAAGTCTAACCATGGAAAGTCTTTTCAAAGAAAATTTTAATCACATAAGGTTCATTTAGACATTGATTTGGCATTTAAACAATCAAATTTTGAAAAATTTTTACTCAATTTTTTTTTTTGGGTCCTTAGATACTTTAGCTTTGTGTTCAAAGTTAATTTATCATGCAATCATGGTAAATTACAAGATGACAAACAAAACAAGGAAAACACATACATGAAAAATATAACAATCACACAATGCAAACAAAACAGTTAAGTTTTCTTATCTACCACCCCAAACCAGAATTTGACATTGTCCTCAATGTTAAAATGGATGATAAAAGGATAAGAAAACTTACCTGTAATAACCCCAAACCAGCATCTGACGTAGTTTTTTTTTTTTTAGAATAAAGGCTTAAAATAAAACAACAACTTTTTATAGGGTTACCTCCCTATCAGTGCTAAGTTTTAAGTCTTCAGCCAGACTTCTCACCGTTTGGATTTACTCATCAGGAGCATCAAACAAGTCCAAGTCACTTGCTTGTTGTATTGGTTGACCGGTGAAGTAATGCTTTACTCTCTGTCCATTTACCCTAAATGTACCAGATTTCTCGCTCCATAGTTCGACAGCTCCAAAAGGAAAGACTTTTGTCACCTTGAATGGTCCCGACCATCGGGATCTCAGTTTACCTGGAAAAAGCTTCAGTCTGGAATTAAATAGTAAAACCATATCACCTGGATTAAATGTTCTCCGTTGGATGTGACGATCATGCCATTGTTTGGTTTTTTCTTTATAAATTCTGGCATTTTCGTATGCATCTAGACGGAGTTCTTCAAGCTCATTTAATTCCAATAATCTTTGTTCACCTGCAGCCTTATGATCAAAGTTAAGAGTTTTAACAGCCCAAAAAGATTTATATTCTAGCTCAACTGGTAAATGACAGGGCTTCCCATATACTAGCTTAAAAGGTGTGGTTCCAATGGGAGTTTTGTATGCGGTCCGATACGCCCATAAGGAATCATCTAACTTAATAGACCAATCCTTACGTGATGTATTCACCACTTTTTGAAGAATATTTTTAATTTCCCGATTGGATACCTCAACTTGTCCACTAGTTTGTGGGTGATAAGGTGTAGCAACCTTGTGCTTAACTCCATATTTCTTTAGAAGGGTCTGAAAAGTTTTTTCAATAAAATGAGACCCTCCATCACTTATAAGACATTTTGGGACCCCAAACCTTGGAAATATTATTTTCTTGAAAAGTTTAATAACAGTCTTAGCATCAGAATGAGGTGAAGCAATGGCTTCCACCCATTTTGACATATAGTCAACTGCCACTAATATGAACTGATTTCCAAAAGAAGAGGGAAAGGGACCCATAAAATCAACACCCCATACATCAAACAATTCAACTTCTAAAATTGTATTCAATGGCATTTCTTGTCTCTTACCAATGTTACCTGTTCTCTGGCAAGCATCACAAGTTAGAACATACTTACGTACATCCTTAAAAATATTTGGCCAATAGAACCCAGCTTGCAATATTTTAGCAGCTGTCTTGGAGGTGCTCATGTGCCCTCCACAGGAAAGAGAATGGCAATGATCCAAGATAGCATGGACATCATCTTGTGAAACACATCTCCGAATCATACCATCTGCACATTGCTTGAAAAGGAGTGGTTCATCCCAATAATAATGTTTGACATCTGTATAAAACTTTTTCCTTTGCTGAAAGCTAAGATCAGGAGGTAAGATACCACATGCAAGAAAATTTACAAAATCAGCATACCAAGGAACACGTTGGATACTAAGGTTCAAGAGTTGTTCATCTGGAAAAGATTCATTGATGGGAATATTATCTGTTTCTTCTTTTTCAGATGTCAACCTAGATAGGTGGTCAGCGACCAAGTTCTCGGTACCCTTCTTGTCCTTAATTTCCAAGTCAAATTCTTGCAATATTAGAATCCACCTAATTAATCTAGGCTTTGCTTCCTTTTTATTCAATAGATACTTAATGGCAGAGTGGTCAGTGTAAACAGTAACATGTAAACCTACCAAATAAGACCTAAATTTATCAAAAGCAAAGACAATAGCTAACAGTTCTTTTTCAGTTGTGGTATAATTTACCTGAGCATCATCTAGCGTCCGGCTGGCATAATGAATTACATGGAGCTTTTTATCCTTTCTTTGCCCCAACACAGCTCCTACTGCGTAATCACTCGCATCGCACATCAGCTCAAATGGGAGTTTCCAATCAGGTGGTTGTACGATGGGGGCAGAGATTAGAGCTTGCTTAATCCTGTAAAAAGCTTCCATACAAGATGAATCAAAATTGAAAGGCACATCCTTACCCAGAAGAGTTGTAAGAGGCTTTGTGATCTTGGAGAAATCTTTAATGAACCTACGGTAAAACCCTGCATGTCCAAGAAAACTCCGAATACCTTTCATATTTGTGGGTGGAGGCAATTTTTCAATCACTTCCACTTTAGCCTTATCAACTTCTATACCTCTCTCAGACACCAGGTGTCCAAGAACTATGCCTTCTCTTACCATGAAATGGCATTTTTCCCAATTTAGAACCAAATTGGTTTCTTCACAACGCTGCAAGACTTGGCACAAATTTGTTAAACAATTATCAAAATCCAAACCATGCACTGAAAAATCATCCATAAAGACTTCCATCACATTTTCAATAAGATCAGAAAAAATTGCTTGCATACACCTTTGAAAAGTCGCAGGTGCATTACATAAACCAAAAGGCATACGTCTGTAAGCATAAGTCCCATAAGGGCAAGTGAAGGTAGTCTTTTCTTGATCAGATGGATGAATGGGAATTTGATGAAAACCTGAATACCCATCCAAATAACAGAAATAAGAGTGTTTTGCAAGTCTTTCAAGCATCTGATCAATAAAAGGGAGGGGAAAATGATCTTTTTTCGTGGCGCTATTTAACTTCTTATAATCAATGCACATGCGCCAACCAGAGACAATCCTAGTAGGAATCAAGTTATGTTTATCATTTTCAATCACAGTCCACATGGACAGGACTTACCCATTTACTACTATCAACAGGATATATTACTCCAGCATCGAGCAATTTCAAAATTTCCTTTTTAACCACTTCTTGCATTTTAGGATTTAATCTCCTAAGTGGTTCTACTGTGGACCTACTTTCATCTTCTACAGTAATCCTGTGCATACAAAGAGAAGGGCTAATCCCTTTGATATCATCCATTGTATAACCTATTACCTTTCTATACAACCTAAGTTGTTTCAAAAGTTTTTCAGTTTCAGATGGGTTCAATTCAGCATTGATAATCACAGGATATGTGGAATTAGGACCAAGAAATTCATACCTTAATGAAGCTGGTAAAGGTTTTAATTCCACATTGGGGCTTACCACTTTGTCACACATGACCTCAGTATCATGTGGGGCCTCAGAGCAATCAGATGTTTCTGTCGGCTCAATCATGAAAATAGTTTCAAGTGGGTCATTAGGAAGGGTTGCTTCCTTTACCACTTGTTCGACAAAATCCACAGTACAGCAAACATCATTATAAGGTTTTTCTAAAACATTTTTCAAGTTGAAATCAACCTTTTGGTCTCCAACAGTTAGAGACAACTTACCATTCTTGACATCAATCACAGCACCTGCAGTTGCTAAAAATGGTCTGCCTAAAATAATAGGAATCAAAGAATCTTCGTCCATTTCAAGCACAACAAAGTCAGCAGGTATAAAAAATTTTCCTATCTTAATAGGAACATCCTCTAAAATTCCTACAGGATATTTTACAGATCTATCAGCCAATTGTAAAGACATCCTAGTAGGTTTTAGTTCACCCAATCCTAACTTTTCAGCAACAGATAATGGCATTAAACTCACACTCGCTCCTAAATCACACAATGCTTTATCTATATTCATGTCACCAATCATGCAAGGAATAGAGAAACTACCTGGATCTTGGAGCTTGGGTGGAAGTTTCTTTTGAATTAGAGCACTGCACTCTTCAGTAAGTGCGACTGTACCATCTTCCTCCAGTTTTCTTTTGTTAGACAGAATGTCCTTCAAGAACTTTGTATATATAGGCATTTGCTGTAAAGCATCTGTAAAAGGAATATTAATATACAATTTCTTTAAAACATCAAGGAACTTACCAAATTGTTTGTCCAACTTTGCTTTGGCTAAGCGCTGAGGAAATGGAATGGGAGGTTGATATGGCTTAACCTCCTCCTTCTTTTCTTGTGGTTTTTCTTCTTCAATTACTGGATGAGATGAAGATTCATCGACTTTCCTTTCCTCCTTTGCTGTCTTGTCAACTGGCCCATCATATTGAGTACCACTCCTAAGAGTGACAGCCATGGTTTGGTTAGATGGTCCAGCCTCTGGTTTCCCAGGAAATGTTCCCGGTGCTCTTTGAGAATAGGAGGCTTGTTGGGCAATTTGATTTTCCAATATTTTGTTGTGAGTGGCAAGAGAGTCCACTTTTGAAGCCAAGTTTTTTATTGCATCAGAGAATTCATCATTTTGTTTAAGTTGAGTAGCTACAAATGTCTCCATCAAGGATTCTAGCTTTGATTTTTGTGGAATATAGGTTCCTTGTTGAGGTTTGTAGTTACTTTGGAATTGAGGTGGCCTATTTTGGAAGCCAGGTGGACCTTGTGGAGGTCTGTAGTTACCTTGATAGTTTCCACCATAGTTTCCAATAGCGTCCACCTGATGCATTTCTTGTTCTTGATTAGGGGTCATGGCTAAGTTGCAGTTTGTAGCTCCATGTCCTGAAACACCACAAACTTCACAAACAATATTAGTAGCACCTGTTGTCCCTATTTTATCAAGTTTTAATGTTAATGCTTCAACTTTGGCAGAAAGTAAGGAAAGAGCATCAACAGAGTACTTACCTGGTGTTTTAGAAGGTAATCCTCTCTCAGAGTTCCATTGGTGAGTGTTTTGAGCTATTTCCTCGATCAGGTTCTCAGCTTCATCAACATTTTTACTCATGAAGGCTCCTTCAGCTGCAGCATCTAAAGAGATCTTTTGTGTGGAAGTTAGTCCATTATAGAAAATATGGATTGTCAACCACCTTTCTATCCCATGGTGAGGACATTCTCTTAGCAACTCCCTGTATCTTTCCCAGGCTTCATACAAGGATTCATCATCTTTTTGTGAAAAATTGATGATTTGTTTTCTCAGCACATCAGTCTTGTTCCTTGGGTACCATTTATTGATAAAAGCACTGGACAATTGTTCCCAAGTCGTGATGGATCCTTCAGGAAGAGAGTATAACCATGCCCTGGCTTTATCTCTTAAAGAGAAAGGGAAAAGTCTTAAGCGAATGGCATCATTGGTGGGTCCATTCATCTTCAGGGTGTCACAGTATTCAAGAAAGATTTGAAGGTGAAGATTTGGATCTTCGGAGGGTAATCCTCCGAATTGGTTCTGTTGAATCATTGAGAGTAGTGAAGGCTTCAATTCAAAATTGTTAGCCTCCACTGTGGGTCTAAGGATGCTAGATCCTCTTCCATTGGTGCTTGGAGCGGCAAAATCTCTTAAGGGTCTGTGTTGGTCTGCCATTTGTTTTTCTTTTTGTTCTTTTTGTTGTTTTTGTTGTTTTCTCAAAGCTCTAAGGGTACGTTCTATCTCAGGGTCAAATCCTAAGTTTGGATCGACACTATGGCTTCATCGCATAAATAGAAAATAAATGACAAATAAAACAAACAATTACAAAAATAAAACAGATACACAGAATATAGAACAAAATACAAAATTACAAAGAAAATAAAAATAAAAATAAAAATAACAATAAAAATATTAACAAGTATGATCTAATCGAATTTCAATATTGCCGATATTTGAGGGACAACAGTCCCCGGCAACGGCGCCAAAAACTTGACAGGGCCCGCAAGCGCACGGGTTATGTCGCGTAATATAAAAGATTATCGTTCTCCACAGGGACTGTGTTCAAAGTACCAGCATATTGAAATTTAATTATCCACACAATTAATTTTTAAGGTTTTTATAAAATAAAGCACAAATTAAAGTTGCACAGAATACGAATAAAAATAAAATTTACTTGACACTAAAAAAATCAGAGTTGAGAGTATCTTGGGATTTCAGGGGATTAAGACTCTATTTTATGTTTAATGAATTTTAACTTTTCATAAATAAGAATCGAATTAAGTTTTCCAAGGCGAATTTTCCAAAAGCTAATTAATATGTTCCTTTCGGAATCCTATTAATGTACCTAACCTATGGAAAGCGCTACTTAATCCTCAGAAAGGCCCATTATCATTTTATGAAAATCCCTTTTATTTCCTCAAAAGAATTTTGATTACTTTCACGGTTTTACCGAGGTCACATAAAGCATTTCAAAAATCTTAGGTTTAGTTCAAAGCTTTCCGGTAAAAATAAATCTCTCGATTCTATTTATTACCTAAACTTACTAATATACCCGTAAGTATACAGTTTAACATTTAGGTTCTTGTTAGGAATTACTAAAAGCATTAAGCATAATTGAACTAAATGGAAAACAGAAATTTATTTAATTCCAAGTCAAAATAACATTAAAATAAAATATTATCATACCCCCTTTATCCCAAGATAATTAATTTAGCTACTCATGAAATAATTTAAATTCATGTAAATAATGGAAAAATAAAACATACAAGACATGGTAAAAATAAAGACTTACGGGTTTCTCCAAAAGCTCAGAATAATTTACCACTGTAATTCCTTGTTGAAATAATTTCTCCACCAATTACAAATTTAAAATCTCACTTTTACAGCCCTCACACTCTTACAAAATAAAAGAAAGAAAAGAAAATAAAAAGAAAGAAAAGAAAAACGGACAGAGAAAGAAAAAATAGAAAAGAATAGAACTTAAGAGAAAAAAAAAGAAAAAAGAACGAAGAAATGAAGCTTGAGTGATTTTTGACTGGGAAGAAGTTGTTGTTTGCTGATGGGTTGCTGCTGCTTTTATAGGCAAATGGATTGAGGATTCCAGCAATGAAAACGCGTTCAATTTGCAAGTGGAAGAAACTTTCGGTGCATGTGACTTCCAACTGTCCCAAATTGCATTATTTTAATATTTCCAATAATTCGGTGCTTGGATTTATTCAACTGGGCAAATTCTGAATGGAAAAGTACTGGAATTCCACAAGACCGAGTGAAAGCTTGCTGTTTGGTATTAGTTGCTGGGTGTTGTTGGTTTGTATGTGGCAGGTATGGTGATATGAGGGACAGTGGAGTTGCTGGACGGTGTGGTGGATGGAGCCGGTGTTGCTGGGCGGTGTTGTGTTGAGTGAGTTACTGGGCGGTGTTCAATTGATCTGGTGTTGGGCCTGTGAAGAGAGTCTGGGCGGTGTGGAGAGTACTGCTGGACGGTGTTGTGGTTTAAGAGTCTGGGCGGTGTTGTGGTTTAAGAGTCTGGGCGGAGTTGTGTATTAGAAGAAGAAAGGGAGACGGTGTTGGGAAGTTGGGCAGTGTGTTGAGGTGAGGACGGTTGGGCGGTGTGTGAGGGGTGAGGACGGTTGGGCGGTGTGTGAGGTGAGGACGGTTGGGCGGTGTTGAGAGGTGAGGACGGTTTCTGGGCGGTGTTGAGGCTTGGATTAGAAGAAAGGGACAGCGGATAGGGAATGGGACGGTGTTGTTGATGGAAAGGAGAGGAGTCTGGTTGGGTGAAGAATCTAGGCGGTGTTATGGATTAGGAGCTTGGGCGGTGTCATGGATTAGGAACTTGGGCGGTGTTGGTTGGGGAAAAGTCTGGGCGGTGTTCTGGATTGAGGACGGAGTTTGTGGAGTAGGTCGGTTTTCTCTTGTTTTTGACCCTTTATTTCCTTAATTCCTGCAAAATAACATACCCAAGTAGAATAGAGTGGAAAGAAAGTAAAAATCGCAATAAATAAAAGGAAATACAGTGGATAATGACTAAATTCTAAGCAAACTAAATCTATTTTATTGTATTAAAAAGCACTTATCACTAACGATGACCTGGTATCTAAGGATGACCTGGTATCTAACGATGACCTAGTATCTAACGATGACCTATGTGTTATGTTGTACATAGATTCAAGACCCTAACAACCATATTGAAGATCCCTTACTCCAAGCCCTTTCTTAGGGGCCAATGAAAACTGTTAAAAAATGGCCCATTTACTACGTAAACGGCTACAAGTTTAACATTTTTCAATAGAGTGAAGCGATGCGCACCTATAACTACGGGGTTTGTGTTAAAGGCATGACCTGATAGTTAGAGGAAGACTTCTATGGAGTGTTGATAGAGATTGTTGAAGTTTCTTTTTTCGAAAGACTAAGAAGAGATATTGTTCTATTCAAGGTGATTGGTACGACAACAGAATAGGTGTAGGAACAAAGGTTGACAACAACTATGACTTAGTTAAGGTCAAGAAAAATGGTAGATATAAAGGGTTTGATCCCTTCATTTTTGCCCAACAAATCGAGAAGGTTTATTACATGGACTTCCCTGTAGGGCATCGGGAGTGGTACGTAGTAATCAAGGTCAAGGCCAGAAGTCAAATCACTGATAATGTCTCTGATAAGGTTGAGGATGCTTATCAGCTCACTCTGAACAAGCTCAAAGAAAGTCATTTACTATTCAATATTGATCCAGTCATTATGGATGAGACGCTAGCCACTACGGGTAGTGAACACATTGACAAAAATTTTGTCTCCCAGTCAAAACGGTATAGGGCCAATTTGGAGACTAAGGAACCTGTTGAAACAGATAGCCATAGTGACACTGAAACTGAGGGGGAATTTCAAACTAAAATAGACATAAAGTATGTAGTTATTTTCCATATATACATACATACATATCTTTGTAACAGGGACTAACATTTGTAACAGGACATCGACTACCCTTCAGCCAGGGTAGTGGTTCGAGGACCCCCGGATCTTGTCTGCAGGACACTACCCCATAATAGGCCACTACATCATAGCAGGCCACTACCCTTTCACCACCTGGCCCCACTATCCCACAGTAGGCCACCACTCCTTCACCACCACAGCAGACCACACCACATTAGACCATCACTCCTTCACCACTACAACAGACCACCCCACAGCAGACTGCTTCACCTGGTGGTTTGGATGACGCTGGCCTCGAGGCCACCCCACCTCTGACATCCCCCTACCCATGCTAGTTCCACTTTTGGCCGGAGACGAGTAAGTATAATATAATTTGTTTTAAGTTAATTGGTAGCTTGTTAGTTTCTTTGTATATAAAACTCACATAGTTGTATGTTAATTAACTTAGTAGTTGTATAAATTAAACTGTACTAGAAAATTTTCTGTTTGTAACAGGGCAACCGTTTAAATTTAGAAATGTTATATTTACAGGGGAGACTCTACCAAAATTTTGGTAGCCTCCCTGTGTGTAAGTTATTTTATTTATTTTTAATTATTGGCTATTACAGTTTTGTTGATAGTAGTCATACTACCAAAGTGATTACTAAGGTTCTGAAGGCCCAGTGGGATGGACCATATATCTCTTGGATAGATGTATGGTAGGCTGTCCAAGATAGGTGTTTTGACACCTTTTCGGTAAGCTAACACTCCCTGTTGTTGTCAATTTGTGGCTAATTCATATACCTATTTTTAATATTGAAATTTCATTTCATATAACAACGAGATTATTAATGGACCGAGGGTATGATTGATGAGATTAAAAGGGTCTTTGCTACAAAGACCTCCAAAATCATCAAGAGTACCCTTTGGAAGGTGAGGGACAAGGGCTAGTGCCCTCGTTGGATCCCTGAGGACCACTGGGATGGGATGGTCTAGAAGTGGGGCGGTGTCTTGTTCCAGCAGGCGAGTGCTCGGAATAAGGCAAACAGAGCCGTTGATGCTGCAGCGTCTGTTTACACTGGGGGTAGCATTTCAACCCTCGAGCATAAGAAAAAATTTGTAAGTGTATTTATGTTAAACATTTTTTTTATAATTGGTTTGACATGCTTTCCAACAATAATTTCAATGCTTGTTGTCCACTATAGGAGCCGAGGGAGCACCGCGAGCCTTCCCTTTTTGAGGTCATGCAAATGACCAAGAAGAAAAAATCCGGTGCATGGGTTAACCAAAAGACTACAGATCTAGCGGTATTTTATTTTCATTTACACATGCTTATAATTTACAAATCAGCTTACTAATCTTATCACTATTTTACATTTATAGGAGACGTATTAGGCCCAGAGGGCCGAGAAGGAGGCGGAGTTGGTGGCTTCGACTCCTGAGGGGGAGGTACCTCCCACCCTATCTTGTTTCGACGACAACGCCATCTACATGGAGGCTGTTGGCAGCGTGAACAAGAAAGGGAGGGTGTTCAGGTTGGGCAGCGTGGGCACATAGATCACGAGAAAAGGGAAGACCTCTTCCTCCTCTGGCCTTCCGGCGGATGTTGTTCAGGTCATTCAAAACCTGAACAACGAGTTACAAGAGGAGCGACGCTAGAGGCAGCTTTTGGAGGAGCGGGTCGCGGAGGACCGACTACAGGCCAAGGAGCAGCACGCCTAGACTAGTCGATAGCTTACTGTACAGCAGCAGCTACTGATGCACTTGGTGGCGAGGCTCCCTCCCCCTACTTCTGAGCCACCACCACCACCACCACAGAATCCCCCTCCCCCATGATTTTACCTTTTTTATGTTTCATTTGTTTGTATATTTAGCGACACAACATTGCATTTTTGATGTTTATATTATACTTTATTCAGTATTTATTTTTTGTCATTTTTCATTTATAATTTTTATGTTATTCGATATTTCTAGTTTAAAATTAAATGAACAAAACTTATATTCAAAATATTAATATTTTAAAAGTCAAAAAAATTAATTTAAAAAAACAAAAATTAATATTAGCGATGGAATTTATTTCGTCGCTGCATACACAATGTTAGCGACGGGTAGAGTCATCGCTGAATACATAATGTTAGCGACGGGTACGGGTGGTCGCTGTGTAGGTACTTCTAGCGACGGAAGATGGTGGTCGCTGTGTACGTACAAATAGCGACCACCCGTACCCGTCGCTACCAAGTGGTACAAATAGCGACCATATAACCCCATCGCTAATACTTGATCTGCAGCGATGACAAGCTGTGGTCGCTACCTTATCAGCGTAGCGATGACGTCATGTGGTCGCGGTGTAGCACCTATAACGACAGCGTTATATGGTCGCTATGGAGCACCCGTAGCGGCGGCATGCGTCACCAACATAGGAACCACTTTAGCGACGACATTACGCTGTCGACACAGTAGCGACGAAAGTCTTTCGCATCGTTGTGGTGTCAACGAATATGGATTTAGCGACGGTCCTGTTCCCGTTATAAAGGTCGTCACTAATAGTGTTAACAACGACAAAAGCATAATTTAGTGGCTGTATTTGTCCGTCGTTAACAGTTTTTTTTAATAGTGTTAGTACGCCATTTTCCCTTTGTTTTGTTACGTTATAAATCACAATTAAGGACAACCACTACATAACGCTCCTTCCTTTCACCTCCACACCATTGGGTCGTATCGAACACATTATTACATACCAGAATAAGGCAAAAAATTACAATATAAAGGCAGCGTGCCTGTCTACCGTGCACTTCACATTTATACGTTTTCGTTGTAACCGATTTACCAATTTTTCTTTTACAAAATTTACCTGGACTTCCATATATTTCCTTATTTCACATAAACACATTTAGCCAATGTTTTCTTATGCATAAACAGCCATGGCAGCAACTACATCACATGTCCATACACACCCAAAATCAAGTCTTTTTCACGTAACGTTTATACGATAAAATTTATTTTTTTCTCTTTAAAACCTTATTTCTCAGTTTTTAATATCACTTGGAAGTGTCATGAACATGACTTTAGAAGCATTTTTCACCATTAAAACATCAAGTTGTTTTCACCAATCACACACTAAAGCTAATTATATCATTAAGGAAATACTCACATATGCATTTAACACCTAAAAATTCATTTAAACGCCTATTTCTTCATAAAAATTCAGAGTTGTATATTTTTCATCATCTAGAATATCGAAAATCCCACCTCAATCACATAATCAAGTCTCATCAAATTTTCAAAATATAAACTAAGTATCCATGGCATTAATATAACATACAAGTAAGGTATTTCCTTAACACTAAATTTCCAACGCACCAACACTTTCTAAAAATCACAAGAATCACATGCAAGTGTATATTTATGTGAGGATCATTCGTGCAATGCCAAATATTTTATTTTTATAACCTCTAGTTTGCATGCAACCATGATCTTTGCTTAAAACATCAGGAAACCACCATACATGCATGCAAACCCTTTAGGATCAAAATCAAATCCAAGATACCATTGCATGCAAAAACTTTAAACAAGATTTAATGAGGAGTTCCCCTTTTACCTCAAGGTGTGCTTCACATAAGTAAGGAGGAGTCCTTGGTGTACTTACCTACTTACTTTTCTTAGCTCCTTTAAGGGTCCAAGAGTGCTCCAAGGGGAAGGAAATTTTGAGTGGCTTGAAAGAGAAAATATCACCCTTATGGTGATGGAGGTGGTTTGGCCACAAGAACAAAGGGTAGAGGGAGAGCTTGAAACTTAGTAAAAATGATAGGAGGGAAAGGTGCCAAGTTCACTACAGGGTGAGAGAGCTTAAGAGTGTGTAGAAGAATTTTAGAGAGACCCTTATAGAAGAGAAAGGCCTCTTGGCCAAGTGAGGGAGAAAATAGAGAAAAAGAGCTTTGCCTTTCTTTAGAAATAAATGGAACCAAGTGTGTTTAGTAGGGTATTTATAGGGAAAGCCAAGGAGAAGTTAAGGAAAAATCTAAATGAACCATAGAGAGAGTGGAGTAGTTTAGCATGAAAAAGAGGGAGCAAAGGGAATGTCTCTAAGTTTAAATTTCTAGAAGCTTCGTGATTTGATGTAAATTATGCAATTAATAAAAAGTTGCCATGTGTACATGGGCAAAAAAATATGTAAGTGATTTGACATAGCATACTTGAAATGTGAAAAAAAAGAGTGGAATGGAATAATGGTCAGAATTTAAAATAGAGTGATGCATGTGTTTGAACAAAATTTAACACAAGCTGATGTAATTTTTGTTAATAAATGTAACACCCTAATGTAAATGAATCATAGACGGTAAAATACAGGAAAAAAAACATTTTCTTTTCACAATAAAAAGAAGATCAGAAGGCCTTAGCACAAGAAATGAGAGGAGAAGAAGAACAAGAGCGAGAAAGCCGATTCAGAGGAGTTGACAGCAGAAGAAAGGGGGATTCGCTTAGGCGAACCACGCAGCAACGCATACTCGCTCAAGCGAAAGCTTCTCTCGGTACCCGCTCATTTCACTCGGCATTCCGCACTCGGTTTCCAACGCCTAATTCACTCAAAATGTAATTTATTCTACAGCTTCAACAATCAGAACACATGCACGAATAATACGGGAATGGTCCTTACTATCACTCACTCAGAATCTATGGGAACTCCTCACTCGGAACAACCTCTGCGCCCTCTTTGTTACTCGGTGTATTTTACTTAGTTTTCACTCGGGTATCACTAATTATTCTACGCTCGGGAAAATCCTAATAGTTGTCACTCGGAAAGCATCTCTAGACTCTCAACTCCGAATCCTAACAACTTGCAGTTAGAGCAGTCTTCTACATCGATCCCTACTCGGAGCTAGCTGATTCCACTTACTCAGAACATCTGAACCTCTCCCACTCGGTGACAGAATCGTAAACTCGCCCCCTAGACCAAGAATTGGCTTCCCTCATATTGAGTTATGTTATTTCCTACACATTCGGGAATATGAACGCACATATATATATAAGGATCACCCCGACATTTCACAGCATGAGATGGACATGCAACATGGCATAAGCATAGGCATATATACATATAGAAGTGTATATCACAATTTTACAATCACGAAGTCATGCTTCCATTCCAAGGGATTCAACTCTGTTTAAAAGGCTAACAACAAAACACGAGTCGGCCAAGGCTTAACTCAAAACACTAAAAACAGCATATGCACAGTCATGATATTCCATAGTGCATCAGCACTTCACCCGGCATTTCAGCTACTCCTCCAATCCTCGTTACGAGAAATGTTCACTGAAAGTTGCCACAGCAGGGGTGAGTATCTTAAATTTTAAATGATAGATACTGACTCAGGTTGCCTCACATTTATACAACAATATACATATATATATACACAATTACACATGGCAACAATTATAGTCAGTGCAATACCAATCATCCAAAACATATACAAGATCCTTACCGATCGGAATCCATCAGACATCACTCGGCCCTTTACATGAATCAACTCGATAATATCGACATGCAACAATCAGTAGTATTATACTAAGACCCGTGAATTAGAATGCACCTTTTGAACATTTATCAGTCAGAATCCACAATCCTCACTCGGCTATATATATATATACAACTCTCCAATACATAACATACATTCTTAGAACAGATTTCAATCAGCATTAACAGCATATACACATGGAATAGTGCACTCGGTCATGAGCATATATATATATATATCATCTCACTAACACCGTCACAAGCATAATTAATTCTACACAACATCAGTAGCAATATAAACACAGATTATTCACTCGGTTATATGCATTCATCCTTTCAATAATGATGTCACCTGCATGATCAATTCCAGACAATATGAATAGTTAAACAGAGTAATTCACTCGATTATAAACATTCATCATCTCATTAACACCTTCGCATGCATAACCAATTCCAAAGAATATCAACAGTTAATAGGCACATAGCATTTCACTCGGTTCCGCATTCGTGTGTATCGGTTTAGACGTTGCAACGTAGGCTCTCAGCCTTTTTATACATAGCTCTCAGCTATCAAATCAGCTCCCAGCTGCTTGGCCGTTTTACAGGTACCCAACCGTTTACCCACAGGTGACGCCAACGCTCTCAGCGCCAACGGAGGTGTTCACAGGCAGCCCGAGTCCCACTCAAGGGCTACCTTGAGTCCCACTCAAGGATTTCATAGCGTCATGCGCCACACGCGGATTCATCACATAACATAGAATTCATGCACACAACCTTCACTCAGTTATACATATTTCACATGCAGTCGGTAATACACATTCCAGGATTCCATGTATTAATTTAACACACACATGCTTCCATGCAATCATTATCATAGCTCTATTAGCAACATATGAGTCCAATGCAACTGATGGTAATCAATATCAAGCTTCTAACTGCATTCTTATCAACTCCAGTATAACATGCACTCGGTATACAGCAGTATCAGAACTTACCCAACACATGTATCCATATGAAGATCAACAGGTTTAAACAAACATTCCAATCAGCACAACACAATATGCAATCGGTATACAACAGTGTCAAGACTTAATCAACGCATGCATACATGTGAACATGAACGAATTCAACAAAGCATTCCAGTCAACACAACATAACATGCAATCGGGTTCTGTGGTATCTGAATTCAAGCAACGCATGCATCTTCAAGGATGATAATAACATGCAACATTCACTCTCACTTATCTTACACTCGGTTACTCCACATGCAAGCATATCATACAACAGGATACAAAACCATCATTATCAACACCCGAGACCCGTTCATAACCCATGCATTTAACATGTAAGGTACTCCCCCTACCAACTACGAGACTCCGAGAGACTTTTCTGCTTGGGTGTTGGTTCTCTTCCTCGCTGCTTCACTCAACGCTTCCACTCGCTTAGCCTTTACTTGAACGCTATTTCCCTTCATGAGTGGTGCAGGGCTGTTTCTGCTTCTGCTTCAACGCTCATCTTCTACTCGTGTGAGGGAGTTCTGACTCCTCTACAGCACCGTCACTCGGCTTTTAAAACAGGGAATGGAACAGAGGGCATAGAAGGAGAAGAGAAGAAGAAAGAAGAAGAAGAAACTCACAGGGGATTCTGAAGAACGAATGGCAAGGAGGCCATCGTCCACTTATAAATACATGCATGAGGGAAAGAATGGTGGGGTGGGAAAACGTGAGGAGCAGTCTGCTCACGTCACCTAGTCCCATCAGCACCCACTAAGCCAATCATCCTTTTTAATCAGCACACTCCTTAAGTTAATGGCAATTAATAAACAAATCCCCCCTTTTTGGAATTATTATTTTAATGGCTTTATTCACCCGGTACATTATTAAAAATTGGGATGTTACAGTTCTCCCCCACTTCAAAAGAATTTTGTCCTCGAAATTCAGTCGGTAACTCACCTTGGTCAAACAACTCGGGGTACTGCTGCCTCATGGCATCCTCGCGCTCCCAGGTATAAGAGGTATACCCGTCCTGTTGCCATTCCACTTCAACCAGTTGCACATTCTTACTCCTTAATCGCTTTACCGATCGGTCCACTATCCTAATCGGTATAGTTGCAGTGGTCAGATCTTTCTTGATTTCCACCTTATCATCAGGCATTGTATGAGTAGAATCTGGCAGGTATTTCCTTAGTTGAGACACATGAAACATGTCATGCAATCGAGATAAATGAGTCGGTAATGCTATTTGGTATGCCATGGAGCCGACTCGATTCAACACCTCATAAGGCCCAATGTATCGAGGGCTCAACTTTCTGCTTTTCAAGGCTCGCCCGACTCCTTTACTCGGTGAAGTCCTTAAAAATACCTTGTCTCCAACTGAAAATTCCAATGGTCTGGTGCGTTTGTCATGGTAGCTCTTTTGCCTATCTTGAGACGCCTCATCTTTTCTCTTATCACCCGGATCTGTTCTGAAGTTTGCTTCACAATCTCTGGTCCCAATAGCAGACTCTCACCCGTTTCCGACCAGCAAAGTGGGGTTCGGCATCTTCGACCATACAGTGCTTCGTAGGGTGCCATGCCAATACTATTGTGATGGCTGTTGTTGTACGTAAACTCGATCAGGGGAAGGTATTGCTCCCAGTCCCCACCGTGCTCTAACACACACGCCCTTAGTAAGTCCTCTAAGCTCTGGATTGTTCGCTCAGATTACCCATCAGATTGGGGGTGGTAAGCAGAACTAAGCCAAAGTTTCGTACCCATTTCCTGGTGCAGACTGGTCCAAAACTGAGACGTGAACCTAGGATCCCTATCTGATATGATGGAAGTCGGTATACCATGCAGTCGGACAACTTTGCGAATATAAATCTGAGCTAACCTATGTATCGGGTACTTCATGTTGACAGGCAAAAAGTGTGCACTCTTCGTTAGTCGGTCAACAATGACCCAAATCGCATCATGGCCCGCTCAGTTTTTAGGCAATCCCATGACAAAGTCCATGGCAATTGAGTCCCATTTCCACACGAGAATTTCCAGGGGTTGTAATGCACCATACGACTTCTGGTGCTCCACTTTTGACTTCTGATAGGTGATGCACCGAGCCACATATTCTGCCACATTCCTTTTTAATCCGGGCCACCAGAACTGGGTTCTCAGGTCATGGTACATCTTCGTGGCACCCGGGTGGATACTTAGCAAGCTCTTATGGGCTTCATCAAGCACCATTCCCCTCAATTCTCCTCTACCCGGTACGTATATTCTGTTTCTTACTCGAAAGATTCCATCCGATCCCTCGGACAAGGATAATTCCTTACCCTTGGCCTGAGTCTCCTTCATCTTAGCCAAGTAGGAATCTGACTGCTGTTGCTCGTACACGAATTTCAAAAATTCATTGGCAATCCTCAGCGTGCCGATCGTCATTTTTTGAGAGGAGAAGATGTCAACATGTAAGTTCATGTCTCGGAACTGTTCCAATAGTTCTACCTCCTTCACCATCATCACTGCTACATGAAGGGATTTCCGACTTAACGCATCGACAACAACGTTTGGCTTACCCGGATGGTACCTTAGCTCAAAATCATAATCTTTTAAAAATTCCATCCATCTTCTCTGCCTCATGTTCAGCTCCTTCTGGTCGAATAAGTATCTGAGGCTCTTATGATCACTATACACTTCAAATCTGGACCCGAACAAATAATGCCTCTAGATTTTTAATGCGAACACCACAACTGCCAATTCCAAGTCGTGGGTCGGATAATGCTGCTCGTGAGGTTTCAATTGCCGAGAGGCATACGCTATCACTCGGTCTTTCTGCATTAGCACGCATCCTAATCCGAGTCCTGATGCATCACAGTAAACCACAAAGTTCTCTTGCAAGTCAGGTAATGCCAGTACTGGAGCAGTCGTCAACTTGTCCTTTAGCTTTCGGAAGCTGTTCTCGCACTTGGGACTCCATACGAAGGGAATATTTTTCCGAGTCAATTTAGTCAGTGGCGAGGCCAACTTAGAAAAACCTTCGATGAATCTTCTATAATAACCTGCCAGGCCCATAAAACTCCTTATCTCCGAGACCGACTTGGGTCTCTCCCATGCCATTACAGCTGCAACCTTTGAAGGATCCACCGAGACACCTTCCTCGGAAATCACATATCCGAGGAAATGGATTTTATCCATCTAGAAATCGCATTTCGACAACTTTGCAAACAACTGCTTCTCCTTCAATACTTGAAGTACCGCTCGGAGATGCTCCTCATGAGTCTTGGAGTAAATCAGGATGTCATCAATGAAAACAACTACAAATTGGTCTAAATACGGGTGGAATATGCTGTTCATGTAATTCATGAAGACAGCAGGGGCGTTTGTCACACCAAACGACATCACTACATACTCGTAGTGACCATACCGAGTCCTAAAGGCAGTCTTTGGAATATCCGACTCCTTCACTCGGATTTGGTGGTATCCCGATCGCAGGTTGATTTTTGAGAAAATTGAGGCTCCACGCAGTTGGTCAATGAGGTCATCAATTCTGGGCAACGGGTACCGATTCTTAATCGTTAGTTTATTTAGCTGTCGGTAGTCTATACAAAGCCTCATGCTACCATCCTTCTTCTTAACAAGCAGCACAGGCGCGCCCCAAGGTGATACACTCGGTCTAATGAATTATTTTCCGAGTAACTCATCTACTTGCTTCTTCAGCTTGGCCAATTCAGTTGGGGACATTCTATAAGGTGCATTGGAGACTGGCTCGGCTCCAGGGATCAGGTCTATAGAGAACTCGACTTCTGTTTTGGTAGGGACACTCGGTACGTCTTCACGAAACACCTCTGGGAATTCACAGACAGTTGGAATTTCGTTCACTCGGGTTTTACCCTCACCCTCGGTTAGACAAAGCATCATAAACAGTTAGGTCATACCTTGTGCTGTGTCGTCCTCATTGTGCTGCCTCGGGAAGATTATCCTTCGGTTTCTGTAATCCACTAACACCTTGTTGGCTTAAAGCCAATCTATTCCGAGCACAACATCAAGATCCTTTAAAGGTATGCACACCAAATCGAAAGTGAATCTCCGATCACATAACACAAATGTCACATCCTTACATACTGACGATGTCAACACTTTAGGGCCAATCGGATTGGCCACTTCCAAAGTCCGATCCATAAACACAGTCGGTAACTTTAAACGCTTTACACACTCATCAGCTATAAAAGAATGGGTGGCTCCCGAATCGAAAACAACATTAAGTGTATGTCTACTGAGTGAGCACTTACATTGTACCAGGTCATTTGCTTGTGCAGCCTCATCTGCGTTGACGGCGTAGACTCTTCCCACTGCTGGTTGGTCGGTATTCTTCTCTCAGTTTTTTGAAGCAAGCATTATGTTTCCCCTGGCTCTATTGCCTCTGCCGCCCGGCCGTTGGTTATCATTCACCCGGTTTCTCCCTTGGAAACCTCCTGGACGTACGCTGGTGCTTGCTTGACGGAGTTGGGGGCAATCGGGGCGAATGTGTCCTCTTTTATTGCAATGGAAGCACACCATTTCACCATTGTTGTTGCAGTCTCGGGAATAATGATTTCCTCCACACTTGAAACATTTTCTGTCTCCTACCAATGGTCATCTTTCAGACTGATTCCGTCCTTCAAATCTGGAAAAAGATTTGTTTCTACCAACGTTGCTTGGCCTTTTGAAGCGGGATTGCTGGGGCCTCAAAGAATGGTTAGCTCTGCTGCTCTGGCCTGAATGGGCCTTGTCATCCTCCTCAAATATCCTACACTTATTTACCAATGCAGGAAAACTCCGTATCTCTTGGTATCTACAAGCTCTCTTAATATCAGATCTTAATCCATTCTCTAATTTAAGACACTTGGAACTCTCCGTCCCAGGTTGTTGGAATGGTGGGTAGAATAGACACAACTCTTCGAATCTAGTCGCATACTCCTCCACCGTCATGGAGCCTTGTTTCAACTCCATAAACTCCAACTCCTTCCGACTCCTTACTGTGTCGGGGAAGTACTTCTCCAAAAAGCATGTCTTGAAATCGTTCCATGTCAGCTGAGCATCATCATCAGGGAATCAGTTTCTGGCTATCTTCTACCAGTTTTTCGCCTCGTCTCGCAGCATGTACACTGTACACTCAACCTTCTGGGCCTCGGTACAGCGAAGACCCCCAAAAATTCTTTCCAGTTCCTGAGTCCACTTAAATGCTGCCTCAGGGTTCCTTCCTCCGAGAAATTCACTCGGCTTCCTCTTCAGGAAGCGGTCCAGCACTGGGCCCTCCTCAGCTCGAGGCTGGCCCTACCTCTCAAACACGTCTGCAAAGCGTTGGAATGCTGTGGCTATAGCCTCCATGCTTTGACGATGAATCATTCCTTATCCTGAAATTAACACCCTTCAAGGATAAGTATACCAAGTCGATCGGATTTCAGCCTAATGTTCAGTAACTTAGCACATCATACTATTTCTATATGCCACACTATCAATCAGACCAGGGGGGAACAACCTCCTGTCCACAAGTCAATATCAATCAGGTTCAACTAACATCACAATCAAGATGACCACTCGGTCAGAAGCACACAACCGCTTACACTCGGTAAGCATACCTTGGCCTTGGACCTTTCGGTCTGCTCTGATACCAAAATATAACACCCTAATGTAAATGAATCATAGACGGTAAAATAAAGGAAAAAAAAATTTCTTTTCATAATAAAAAGAAGATCAGAAGGCCTTGGCACAAGAAATGAGAGGAGAAGAACAAGAGCGAAAAAGCCGATTCAGAGGAGTTGACAGCGGAAGAAAGGGGGATTCGCTTAGGCGAACCACGCTGCAACGCATACTCGCTCAAGCGAAAGCTTCTCTCGGTACCCGCTCATTTCACTCGGCATTCCGCACTCGGTTTCCAACGCCTAATTCACTCAGAATGTAATTTATTCTACAGCTTCAACAATCAGAACACATGCACGAATAATACGGGAATGGTCCTTACTATCACTCACTCAGAATCTATGGGAACTCCTCACTCGGAACAACCTCTGCGCCCTCTTTGTTACTCGGGGTATTTTACTTAGTTTTCACTCGGGTATCACTAATTATTCTACGCTCGGGAAAATCCTAATAGTTGTCACTCAGAAAGCATCTTTAGACTCTCAACTCCAAATCCTAACAGCTTGCTGTTGGAGCAATCTTCTACATCAATCCCTACTCGGAGCTAGCTGATTCCACTCACTCAAAATATCTGAACCTCTCCCACTCGGTGACAGAATCATAAACTCGCCCCCTAGACCAAGAATTGGCTTCCCTTATATTGAGTTATGTTATTTCCTACACATTCGGGAATATGAACGCACATATATATATAAGGATCACCCCGACATTTCACAGCATGAGACGGACATGCAACATGGCATAAGCATAGGCATATATACATATAGAAGTGTATATCACAATTTTACAATCATGAAGTCATGCTTCCATTCCAAGGGATTCAACTTTGTTTAAAAGGCTAACAACAAAACACGAGCCGGCCAAGGCTTAACTCAAAACACTAAAAACAGCATATGCACAGTCATGATATTCCATAGTGCATCAGCACTTCACCCGGCATTTCAGCTCCTCCTCCAATCCTCGTTACGAGAAATGTTCATTGAAAGTTGCCACAGCAGGGGTGAGTATCTTAAATTTTAAATGATAGATACTGACTCAGGTTGCCTCACATTTATACAACAATATACATATATATATATATACACAATTATACATGGCAATAATTATAGTCAGGGAAATACCAATCATCCAAAACACATACAAGATCCTCACCGATCGGAATCCATCAGACATCACTCGGCCCTTTACATGCATGAACTCGATAATATCGACATGCAACAATCAGTAGTATTATACTAAGACCCGTGAATTAGAATGCACCTTTTGAACATTTATCAGTCAGAATCCACAATCCTCACTCGGCTATATATATATACAACTCTCCAATACATAACATACATTCTTAGAACAGATTTCAATCAGCATTAACAGCATATACACACGGAATAGTGCACTCGGTCATGAGCATATATATATATATATATATCATCTCACTAACACCGTCACAAGCATAATTAATTCTACACAACATCAGTAGCAATATAAACACAGATTATTCACTAGGTTATATGCATTCATCCTTTCAATAACGTTGTCACCTGCATGATCAATTCCAGATAATATGAATAGTTAAACAGAGTAATTCCCTCGATTATAAACATTCATCATCTCATTAACACCTTCGTATGCATAACCAATTCCAAAGAATATCAACAGTTAATAGGCACATAGCATTTCACTCAGTTCTGCATTCGTGTGTATCGGTTTAGACGTTGCAACGTAGGCTCTCAGCCTTTTTATACGTAGCTCTCAGCTATCAAATCAGCTCCCAGCTGCTTGGCCGTTTTACAGGTACCCAACCGTTTGCCCACAGGTGACACCAACGCTCTCAGCACCAACGGAGGTGTTCACAGGCAGCCCGAGTCCCACTCAAGGGCTACCTTGAGTCCCACTCAAGGATTTCATAGCGTCCCATGCTTTATAATCGATGGTAGTGTCCCACACTACGTGCTTCCAGCACAACGCATCCCATGCGCCACACGCGGATTCATCACACAACATAGAATTCATGCACACAACCTTCACTCAGTTATACATATTTCACATACAGTCGGTAATACACATTCCAGGATTCCACGTATTAATTTAACACACACATGCTTCCATGCAATCATCATCATAGCTCTATTAGCAACATATGAGTCCAATGCAACTGATGGTAATCAATATCAAGCTTCTAACAACATTCTTATCAACTCCAGCATAACATGCACTCGGTATACAGCAGTATCAGAACTTACCCAACACATGCATCCATATGAAGATCAATAGGTTCAAACAAACATTCCAATCAGCACAACACAATATGCAATCGGTATACAACAGTGTCAAGACTTAATCAACGCATGCATACATGTGAACATGAACGAATTCAATAAAGCATTCCAGTCAACACAACATAACATGCAATCGAGTTCTGTGGTATCTGAATTCAAGCAACGCATGCATCTTCAAGGATGATAATAACATGCAACATTAACTCTCACTTATCTTACACTCGGTTACTCCACATGCAAGCATATCATACAACAGGATACAAAACCATCATTATCAACACCCGAGACCCGTTCATAACCCATGCATTTAACATGTAAGGTACTCCCCCTACCAACTACGAGACTCCAAGAGACTTTTCTGCTTGGGTGTTGGTTCTCTTCCTTGCTGCTTCACTCAACGTTTCCACTCGCTTAGCCTTTACTTGAACACTATTGCCCTCCATGAGTGGTGCAGGGCTGTTTCTGCTTCTGCTTCGACGCTCGTCTTCTACTCGTGTGAGGGAGTTCTGACTCCTCTGTAGCACCGTCACTCGGCTTTCAAAATAGGGAATGGAACAGAGGGCATAGAAGGAAAAGAGAAGAAGAAAGAAAAAGAAGAAACTCACAGGGGATTCTAAAGAACGAATGGCAAGGAGGCCATCGTCCACTTATAAATACATGCATAAGGGAAAGAATGGTGGGGTGGGAAAACGTGAGGAGCAGTCTGCTCACGTCACCCAGTCTCATCAGCACCCACTAAGCCAATCATCCTTTTTAATCAGCACACTCCTTAAGTTAATGGCAATTAATAAACAAATCCCTCCCTTTTTGGAATTATTATTTTAATGGCTTTATTCACCCGGTACATTATTAAAAATTGGGATATTACAATAAAGGACATTACTTTTGGCTCCATTTTGAGTGGGAATCTAAAATAATGATAAACATCAAAGTTCTATATCTTTCTTTTCCCTTTCCAACAAGTCCAAGATCATTAAAATCCAATACTCATAGCAAGAATTATGGCCAAAATATGAAAGACTGCCAAATTTGGACATAAAACTAGAACAACTACTTAAAATAAAAACTAGGAACAATTGGTTGAGAATTATATTTGGTGTCTTCAGAAGAGTTGTAGATAATTTTTTTAAGAAAATTTGAGAACAAGAATCGTTCGATTCCGATAATGGATGGAAGAGTTATGAAGAAAATACGAAAAGGGGTGTAGTTGCCACAAAAATTTCAAGTCTAGCATTTTGAAACAAAAACTGGTATTTATGAGTTTGAAATTGGCCTTCGTGGTCTTCATATGAAATGTTTAATTCAGAGCATTGTGGAAAGAGTTATACCCAAAACACACATAAATCATATCTCACCTTTGGGTGAATCAACGTAATTATGGGTCAGTGGGCTATTTTTGCAAACTGGGAAGAATGGGTTCAGAACTGGGCTTGGTGGTATTATAAAAATTTTAGAGGATTTTGATACGATAATTTGAGGACAAGAACCGCTCAATTTTGACGTCGGGAGAAAAAGTTATGTCAAAAATAGACAGGCAAATACTATCCCTATTTTACACTTTGTTTCAATACAACACAAAGGCTAAGGTTCTAACCAGTTTCTGAAAAATTTTTGAGAATTAATTTAGGGAATTATTCTCAATTGAATAATTAAATGTCAGACTACTCCTCTGACCTCAGGAACTCCAAAATTTCCTTTTGCTCATCCTCAGCTCCAAGCACCGTTGCCGTAACGTACAATTGTCGAAAACTAGTTTTTCAAATTAAATGTTTTTATCACTATAATTATTATTACTAATATTATTATTACAACTATTATTATTATTATTATTATTATTATTATTATTATTATTATCATCCATTGGTTCCCATATTCGGGCGTCACTACACTCATATAAAATCAGTATAGTATTGGCCGAATGTAACATCCTGAATTTTATAAAAAAAATTAAATAGGATGAATAAATATTAAATAATTATAAATGGGTTAATGAGTATCCCAAAAATGTGGGAATAATTAAATTGAGATTTGTAAGGGTTAATTATAATTTATTGAGGATTTAAGAGTTAAAATTTTATCCGATTAGAATATGGGTGTCGGACCAGGTACCTCCGATTGAGATGCCATTGGTTAGGGCTGTTAAGAATATTATTGGGAATCTGAATATGTCTTCGGAATAATTTGTGGATTTAGTATTGAGCCCGAACTGAGATCCTGTATGTTATAAAACGGTAAAGTTTAATAAAGGAAATAAAATTAAGCATAAACCCACCTCATTTCCCTTGTATCTCACATTGCTTCCTTTCTCTAAACATAAACTGTTCTCTTCTTCTTCTTCTATCTTCCTCATTTATTCTCCTCCTCTTCCTCTCAAAACCTAAAAAAATAGTGTGCATCCTTCTCCTTCCATTTTCGTTTACCATCTCCAAGCTTGATGAAGATGATGTTGGATGGAAGCTCCCTTTCCCCCTCTTGGATTTTCGTCACCCTCTCCCTTTCTTGGAAGCCCATTGTGATTTCTTGGCTTAAGGTATGTCTTCCTCCATTTTAATGAGCTTGAGCCCTAAGTTTTGATTTTCATATGATTGTGAGAGTATTATATGTATGGGTTATGGAATGTGAGCCATTTTTATGCAAAACCCAAAGGTGAGATATGATTTATGTGTGTTTTTGGATGGGTATGAAAGGGTATACGAAAATTTTAATGTTGGAAGTGAAAGATGATGATTATTAATGGTGAATGTTAAATTTTAATGAAACCCTAACTCTAGGAATTAGGGGAAATAAATAATGATGTTATGAGAAATGATTTAAGTGTAAACCCATGATATTTTACATATGGATGTTGTTTATGATGATGGTAGATGGTTATTAATAATGGTTGTTGTGTGATTTTAGAGGAAAACCCTAAGCATGGAAATTGGGGCTTTTGACTTAATTGATAACTAAAGATGATTTATGCTCTTGGAATGAGTTTTGAATGAGTAATATTGATGGTTGATGTTGAGGGATTGTGAAATCAAGGAAATAGAGTAATGGCTCTAAGATTGGTAAGTGTGTTAACAGTTAAGATATTGTGGTGAGGGGCTTGAATAATGATGAATGATAGTGAAAATGGTAGATAACCATTAATGGTGGAATCAATGAGATATACATATTGGTTAGTAAATTGATAGGCCATGATTTGTGCTATTAGAATTTGTTAATTGAGGATGGTTTAAAAGAAGCAAGGTTAGCTTATGTTGAGCTCTAAGTGACGATGATGATATTTGAAAGATTAATGTAATATGGGATTGCATTATGTGATGAAATAGATAATGATGTTGTTGGGTTTGGTTGGCCCTTTGAGACTTAAAGAATCTTGATTTTGGGAAATGAATTCTCGAAACCTAACACAATGGTATGAATTGGTGTTTTAACAAGTTTAGGACTTGATATTAAGCCTTGAGATATGTTTACAATTGCTTAGAATTAAAATGATGCCTTGTGTTGGCTCATTGATTGGATATGTGTATATATATATATGTATTGATGTAGATGATATTCTGGACAATATGGCGGAGCATTCGGAGTGTGCAATAGATTGTGGTTCTTCCCTCGAGGTAGAAGAGGAGTTTGCATTCAAATTGCATGAGTAGAATGATAGTGATTATTGTATGTGATTAGTACTCATGCTTGCCTTGCCATGAATATGTTGTATGTTGAATAGACGATGTGATGGATAATGGCTTAGCTCATGTTGACTGTTATGAAAATATATATTTGTGATGATGATAAGTTAATTTTGATAGGATTAATTAATTAGAATGGAAATTATTGAGTATGAATGTTTGAGACAAGTTTTAAATGCTTAATAAGAGGTATATGATGTGTTGAATTTGACCAATTTGGCTTTGTATGGCTTTTGGTATGTAAGGTTCTGGAATTTTCATGTTTCCTGCACTTGGGCTGATAATCTCGCTCAAGCGAGAATCCCCTATATCAGTATTACATCCTCTGGCCCAATCTCGCTCAGGTGAGTGAGTGTCTCGCCCAAGCGAGATGTGTGTGGGATGGGTGAATCAGATACTGGGTGAATCTCGCTCAAGCGGGCTGGCTTCGCTTTAGCGAATGCTAGGAAATTTGATTTTGTATGAATCTCACTTAAGCGAGTGAGTGTCTCGCTTAAGTGAGCGTATGTAGAAATAGATAATGGAGGTCTTCCGCCTGAGCGAGTGGCTGATATTGGTGTGCCTCGTTCAAGCAAGCATAAAGGAAATTGGATCTGGGCGATTCTCATCCAAACGAAATAATGGTGAGTGAGATACTCGCTCAAGCGCATACGAGAAGGAAGCTTCTGTAAGGATCTCGCTCAAGCTAGTGGATACCTCGCCTGAGCGATAAGCGTGAAGACAGATACTGGCGTGATTACGCCCGAGCGAGCCGAGGCGCTCAAGTGAAAATGAATTGTCTCGCTCAAGCGAGTAAAGGTCTCGCTTGAGTGAGTAACCCTGATTGAGATTTTATTTTCTTTTCCTTAGTTTTCTAGTGATGGGCCTCATTCCCTTTATGGAAAATTAATGAAACATATATATATATATATATATATATATGGGGCATATAATGGTTATGAACTCATGAGAGAATGCATTGAAGGGATTTATGATAGTATGCCTTAGTGGTGATGGCTAATGGCTTATGGCCTTAACTAATACGAATATGCTTATGATAGGTTATGAAGACACAAATGCCTCACTACCAAAGATGAAATGAAACGACTGACGAATGAATTGTAAAGGGTGTGGACTATAAAATATACACATTGAATGATGGAACAAATATAGAAAGACAATGACTTGACATTGTAAATGTTATGAATTGATGAAACAAATAGGAAACCATGTCTAAGGCATGCCATGTGGTGTTGTTATTCGATAAAGGATATGCCTTGAATGTTATGATAAACTATGGAGCACCACAGTATGAATTAACATTTGGTGATGATAAATGAATTAGTTGTGAAAGATGAGTATACCTAGAATATTAACAAAGAATTAATACATATCCTTAACGTATGTAATTGATGCAAGTTAAGCGTGCAGTAATAAGTCAATATTATGATTGCTAAGAGATTATTAATGATGAACAAGGATGTAATTATGGTGGGCATAAGTATAATTGCCATATATGTGGAATGATGAATATGCCTTGAATGATTCTAGGTGTGGATTAATGTTATGATGTTTTGCTATGCTTTGTGATTTCCATGCGTGGATTGTTGTAGCATGATATTGTAGCCATTGAGATGCTAAGTATGTGAATAAAATGCCTTGAGGGGCTTTGTAAATGATTGTATGTTATTGATTAAAAATGTCAAATCCAAATATATCCCTATGTGAGAGAGTGGGATATCCTTGCGAGGTTGATTGGCATATGCATTACTGCATTTTGCATTCATGGCATGGCATAACATTGAATATGTGGTTGCGATCACAATGATGAAAGATCCTACGGGATTCTATGAAAAGAGTACCCATTACGAGGCGGGAAACCATTATGAAATGATTGAAATATAGTTACGATCACAACGAGATATCCTACGCTATTGTATGATGATAAGCTAGTGGTTGCGATCACTTGGTACTTGAAATAAAAAGGGCTTGCGAGTTCCTATGATATTTCGTGGTTGCGATCACGAGGAGGGAGTACCCCTTACCAGGCGGGAAACCAATATGATGATGATTATAAGTGGTTGCGATCACTTGAGATACCATGTGCACATGGGTGATTGAAATGGATCCATTGCATATGCATTAAACAGTTGACATATGCATTAGCCATAGGTGTATGGCATTTAAGATGAGATGACCAAGAGAGATAAAAAACCCCTTCCGAGGAGGAAATGATTAAAGACTTAATAACTTGCCGATGATGACTGTGAATGCCCATGATTGATATATGGCAAAGTGATTGTGTATGTGCTTGTGCTTGCTTATGTTGTGAATTGCGATTTATGAGGCTTGTATGCCTATTATGACAATGTTATGATGATTGAATGATGAATTAATGATTTTATATGCAAAGCACACATGATGATTATATGCATGTACACATAATCACAATATATTTATATTTGTCTTTTTGAATGTATAACTCATTCTCCCATATGGTCTCCTTTTTAGCATTGTGATGCAGGTTGCGACGAGATGAGTTTGGGTTTTGAACTAAAGCTCATGAAGAAGGTAAATAGTGGTAACAGAATGCCTTGGCCGGCAGCATTTGTTAAATATGATGTAATAGTTTAGTTATGAATAATAACATTGATAAAGTGAGATTTATAAACATGTATATATCATTGTATATTGATGATATGTGATGTCAACTATGTAGTATGACTTATGAATTTGAGTGTTGTATAATCTCATATTTATACTTGAGGCATAGGGGATGTATGTATGTTAGGGATAGAATAGCTTATATTCTGATTTAATGATTAATACCTCATGTAGAGGCTACATGCAATTAATGGTGTATGATTATGTTCTAGGTGCGTAGTCGATTGTGGCCTAATAGGCTTACATTATGAAATTATATGATTGCTTGGGCCTTTTGTCATATCTACATATATGGGACTAGGCATATGCCCGGTATACACATTCTTCTTCTGTTGTAAACTCTATTATCTTGTATACCGTTATGGGCAATTTAGTTATCGATCCAATTGTATTTTTATAAATCCCACTCTTCAGTTTTTTGTGGTTTGGGTCTTGGTGTGATATTAGACTTATTTTGAAAATGTGAAAAATTTACTCGTATTTTATTAATTATTTATATCGATCACATCAGGATTTACGTCCAGAAAATGGGGTGTGAAACTGAAGCCCAAATATTATTATCATAAACTAGCACAGGAAAATTACATCGTTGGCCGCAGCCTCACATACAAACAGATATCACCATGCACCAAACCTTTAAGGGTTTACCACACTAGAGGTTTTCTCGAAAAGTCTGAGATGTGACAAGTTAGACTTGAATTGGGTAGCTAAATTAATTACTAGAATGGTCAATAAATTCTTAGAATCACTCAATGATTTAAATTTCCATTTAGGCCCTAATCTTAGTATTCCTAAAAGAGATTTAGAAAGTAACTAAGACTTAGGAACAAGGATTTAAGATCCCATAACTCTTTCATTCGAATTTATGTTACATATTAACGAGGTTTACTTGACGTATTAAGGACAAGGGCACCGGGTGTAAGGATTCCGCCTGACACTTGATTAATAAGGGATAAGAAATAAAGTAAAGTAAATACTTGCATTATCTGCATTAGAAAATTATGATTTGGGACTTAATACTAGAGCATACGGCATAGGGTAAGTCAGAGGGTAAGATTGTTCCGATCCGTATAATGGGATCTCAGGAGTATAACTGGGTCAGGCACCCAATGGCTGGGAGTCACGTCCGGAGCTGGGCAAGTCTATAGGCCAACCTGGTATACTTTGACTAGGAAAAATGTCATTATGGCTGTGTAGTACCAAGTTTGGGTTACTCTTCAAAGCGTGATCACAATTATATATTTTTGGACCTATGTGTCCTTTACCCTATATATGTTTTTGGTGAAAATGGTGAGCTTTGATCGCTCTAGTACTGAAGTGTTGTGTTCAGTATTCATACTATAACAGGATGACTCTAATAAGAATGATGTGGTATGATAGGAAAAATATTGTAAGGGCCTTCATTCATATTCATGAAAGACTTAATGATAAGATAATCATAAAACACCCGACTCATGCATAACATCTTGGATGGCTAAGCACATTATGCTTTTGGTTATGGATTATGTAATGGTAAAGGTGTCTATATTGATTGGCATGATCTTATGATGTGCTACTAATGTGATAATGGTTGTCTGTTATGTTGTTGAGATAATAATTAATACCTGATTGATATACTGTGGATAGTAATGGGTAGATTAAATACCAACTAAATTGATTTAAGAACCTTAAAACACATAATAATGATGGAATGCTGGAATAAACTTGGTAGTGTTATGATTAGCTGCTGAATTAAATTGCATATTGGTTCATTACAAAAATGATAGGGTTGTGTGTCATAACAAATGGTATCCAACATATTGTCCTTGTATGCTCTGCACTGGTGATATATTAAATATACTTGAATAGTGATTTTGTAACTAATAGTCTAGATAATAAGTAGGTTATTATTATGGAATTATAATTAATCAATATGTTAGATGGTGATGTCTGTTGGGTTCGAGAATGATGTGTATCTGTAGTATATATGACTTATTAGATGATTTGATTTTATGTATGAAATTCACCATGTACGATGATACACTTTTACATGTGATTTCGACAGGACTGAAGTGAGATAAACTCACCCTTATTGTTTATGGTTCCTATCGTGTATATCTACATATACACTCTAGGATGTTTAGAAATAGGTTGGAACAAAAAAATGATCATCATTAGAGTAGCGTAGCAAAGCCCTGGTATCCCGGAGAATCATTGCAAGGAAAGTACGGAGACATCTTATAGTAGGCAACGTGGAAGACTGGGTTCAACCCTCGAGAAGAATAGTCTTAGGATAAGTTACGTTTACAATTTACGGGAGCCTGCGTACCTTGTTTTCTTTCAGATTATGTAACCTTTGATGGATTCAACCATGCTACTACTTGGAAATATTATTTCATGATACTAAAATAAATCTCTTCTACTTATGCAACTTAAGTAACACCTTAGTTAATTAGGACATCCTAAGTATAGGAATCAACCTAGTTAACCGAGGGCATTATACTACACCTCCCCATATGAGAGCAATTTTAGAAAAATTAAATGCCATGAATGCTAGGTTAGATAATATAGAAAATAAGAAGTAAAGAGACAAAATGAGAAAGACCTTATAGATAAAATAGCTATAGACATGCACCATATGATAGTGAGGTTAAGGATAGGAAAATGAGGCATCATAGATATCATGAGAATGTGGGGCATAGGGAAGTCAAATTTGAGGTACCCTTATTCCATGGTAAAAGTGATATGGAGGCTTATTTAGATTGGGAAATAAGAGTTGAACAGCTCTCCTACTCTCATCAAACAAAAGAAGAAAAGGAAGTTAGGGTTGCTACCCTTATTTTTCAAAACTATGCCTTGGTATGGTGGACCCAACTGTGGAAAGATAGGAAAAAATGTCACTTTCCCTCTATAGATGAGTGGGATGACCTTAAGGCATTACTTAGGAAGAGGTATGTTCCTTCCTATTATATGGGAGAGCTTTTAGACAAGCTCAATAAATTCTCCTGAAGGTCAAAAAGTGTTGAAGATTATTATAAGGCTCTAGAAATAACCATGGTTAGGGCTAATGTAAAGGAAGATAAAGAAACTTTAATGCATAGGTTTCTTCATGGGTTAAATAAAAATATAAAATGAAAGTTTGAGCTCCTACCTCATGTGGACATTGAGGAGATCCTCCACCAATGCACTAGGGTGGAGAATCGAATAAATGATGGCGACTCCTATTATAAAGGGGACTAAAAACTATTTAAACCCATGTGAAAGGGCAAGGAAAGCTCAAACTCAACAAAAGATTAAAGAAAAGACAAGGAGAAGGAAGTGAGTACTTCTCCTAAATTAGAAAGTGAAGTACATAAAGAGGGTTATACTTTAAACCTTTTAGACATGAATACTCTATCTCCAAACCATCTTCTTCTAAAAAATGTTCCATCAAGTATTTTAAATGTTTTGGAAAAGGTCACACTGCCTCTCAATGTCCCACCAAGAAAACCATGATTTTAAAGGGACAAGATCACTACTTTATCCAAGAGGATTCTTCCTTGTCTCACTCTAGTAAGGGCTTAATTAATGATTCTTATGATAATGAATTTGTATTGCGGATGAAAGTGAACTTTACATGATTAGGAGACTACTTGGTAATCATGTTAAGGAGGATGACACTACACAAAAAACATCTTTTACACAAGATGTTACATGAGATGCCCCAAAAATTACGGGTAAATTTTTTATGTTTTACGAGTCATTATTTGATACAAAAATAGAGTGGTGAAGCTTTAATTCAATACCCTAGATCTATAAAAGACCTACGTCATATATGGAGATATGAGAAGGTGAGTTAAAAACAATTCATGAGAATCTCTCGATTAAAGACAGCGGAAAATATCATTTATAATGATACTATATGATTGGGTGTAAGAGGATAATTGATTTCAAAGATTAATAGATCAAATTATGTTAAATATATTTGTGAAATGATGCTAGAAGCGGCATGGCTGCAACGGAAAGCTAAAATAATTGAAACAATAATATTTGGAGGAATCAGGGGCATCTCGCTCAAGCGGATGCCCCACTTGCTTGAGTGAGTTCAACAACCCACACCTGGGCAAAACCAGCGAGCGCGCTTGAGCGAGGGGAGAAATTACATCAGATGCCAATCTCGCTTGAGCGAGCTCTGCTCGCTTGAGCGAGATCATCGCAGCAGCAACAGGTCTTCCTTTGGCTTGGGCGAGGCATACTCGCTTGAGCAAAAAAGGGACAGAACCTCACTGTCCATATTTCGCTAGAGCGAGGCCAGGCCCGCCTGAGCAAAATTCCTCCAGAATCGATTTTTCCCTCGCTCGCTTGAGCAAGCCACCATACACTGACCATCTTGCTTGAGCAAAAATGGTCTAGTAGCTCTCCACCTCACGCTCGCTCAGGTGAAAGCCTTTCTACCTGAGCGAAATGTGGCCAGTCACCACACTTCTAATATAAGAGGATCTCGCTTGAGTGAGATTCACACTCGCTTATGCGAGTTTTGTAGGACAAGCGAAAAACATGGAATTTCACACAACTTCACATACCAATTCTCATTTCATGCCATTTTAGCCTATACCAATATGTTAGATATATTCAACCATGCATTTAAAAGTTCATCTAATTGTTTATACACATAAAGATCAATTCCCATTCATTCAATGCATGATATTTGAAATCATTTTCTCTTATACTTCCTAAAATGCTACAAGTTGTGAAATACACCATTCATTCATAGAATTTATCATCAACAAGCATCATAATTCATTATCATACGTCATCTAGGTCATTAATGAAAATTGGCCATACACACCAAGGTCCAATTTTCATACATGACCCTCAAAATCATCAAACTACAATCTAAATGGAAAAATAAGCATACATGTACACTATATGCTACACAAAAATCTAGATTTGCCAGCCAAGGCGCTTGTTCTACATCTATTTACCTCCTTCATCAAAATATACTATAAAAGATTCACTTCACCAATGAGTGCCCTACATCACAAGTCTAAAAGTAGAAAACATGGGAGAGTGCGTCATATATTTCAAAAGAATGAATATGAATACCATGTGATCATGAGCATATATATCATGAACTGGTCTGTACCGAGGTCAATGATCCGTGTGGGACCAGCCATAATAGTCAACAGATGATTAAGATAGGATACCGGGAATATAAGTATCCGGTATGTCTGTCCGGTATCTCAGTAAGAGAAGGACGGTCTTGACGTCCTGGAGATCCTTCACACTGACCTCACGCGTTAATGTGGGTGAAAGGTGGTGCCACCTGTGAAGATTCTCCGATACTCAAGTCAGTGAATATATTCTAGAGAAAAGGAATATCGTATAGAGATTCCTCAAACAGAATAAGTCTGACCACCTGAGAGAATGCTTGAGAGTGATTAAATACCTGATTGGCTCGTTTTTTGAGGACGTGATAGTGATATAACCACCAACTTCCACTATGTGGATAAATTATTATTTAATACGCACTTACCGGCATGATTAAGGCAAGTGGCAATTTTATAAGTGAGCGTGGAGAATGTGGGGCTAGATTAGGGGACAAGATACTCATTTCCAGAAGTAGATCTTGGCTTGTAGTATCAGAAATGGAATCTTAGTCGTTATCCCTGTAACAGTGCCCATTATCTTCTATCAAGTGGCATGTGTGTATCCGGTGTACGTGATGTTATCCTGGACAGACCGGTATAGGGAGAACGCCTGATACGGATTTGTAGTCCGGATGTATACCTACCACACTGGTGACATGTTAAGGAACGGTTAAATGACATTCTTGTATAGGTACCAGTATCGAGACTAGACCATCTGTCCCCTAGCTTATGTGAGGGACTGTTAAGTTGCTCATATAAGCTATTGCTGTTTTCAAATGGTCTGGATTCCGGTGTAACATGCAGAAATAACTGTCAAGACACGTATAAGTTGTATGTTGACATATTATCTGTTATGCCGTTCTACGAATGAAGGAACCATTCTGATAATGTTCTCATAGCAGATTTAGACAAAGATTCGTAATGCGGGGAATCCCAAGAGTTTTTGAAATTAGTAACTCTTGATATTCGAGTGTGTAAATGCTTCAATTTATTGGGAAATAAATACATTTATCATGTGAGGGAGTCATTATTGCTTCAGATTTGGTAACTGTCAGTGGGACTATTTTAGGCCTAGAATTTTGGATTTTGGGCCTATTTCGAATGAACTTTTCGCAAATTGTCATGCTTTTTATGCGTTTGAGTATGAAACAATAGAGTCGTTTTAACTTTAAAGGGTCACGTTTAAAGGCATACGACACCACTCTTGGGTGATCGTTGAACCCCTTAATCATCTAGAAAAGGGTGACTTAGCAGATTTCAGAAATCATATTTGCCTTCAAGCTTAGTGAAACTCTAGAGAAATTTTGAAGAAATTGTCGCTGCCATTTTTGGAAAGTTCTCATCCTCTTCCAACCTTAACTCTTCCTTAGGTAACCTCACTTTTCTTTCCTCCTTAAACTTGTGTTTCTTTAAGATTCTTTAAACCACAACCATATGCCCTAGGCAGATCCGCGCTGGTTCCTCGAATAGGGGAGATAAAGTACTCGTGCCCCCTCAGGCCACCATGGTGGGAGGATCCCTGTGGGTCTCCCAGTGGCTGGGTTTCATTGCTCGGAGAGGGTCAAAACTTCCTTCTCTTGGCGGCCAGTGGTCAGACGTCGCCCTGAGGGTTCCTCCAACTCGAGGGCTAGCAGTTATTTTGATAATAAATGGAGTATGGATAGATACCTCTCTAACGATGTTGCCTTTTATCACAGCGTCAAAGCTTTTCAACATGCTCAGGACGAGATGGAGATTCCTGGATCGGGAAAAACATTGATCCTTCAAACTATTGAAGGGTGTGCAAATGTTGTTGCACACCAGCTCAACTGGGAGCGGCTGAATCTGATGTACCCACTAAAGAAGATGGGGGTCCGGTAAATCCGCGCTTCCAAGTTCACTCTAAAGATAAGTACAAAAAATGCTTCCTCATTCTCGTACCCCGGCTAATGGAAAGGATTTGCCATCGGGTCCCTGATGAAAGATCGGTATATATGTACGACTTTGTCTTTCAGAACCTGGGAGTGTGCTTTCCCTTGACAGAATTCTAGATGGCCGTTCTACGTTTCTTGGAGTGCACCCCCACGTAGTTGCATCCAAACGGATTAGGCCTAGTCCATGCTCTAGAGGTCTTCGGAGAGCACTTCAACTTCAAACCCACTATGGCAAAGCTCTTCTACTACTGCCATATGGTCCATCGTGCCAATAAAAAAGGCGGTCTCGGGTTTATCATACTCCGGTGTAACTCAAGGATAATTAATTTCAAATCCTTCACCAAATTTGTGAAGATTGACAAACGCTGTTTCAAGCAATACTACACGCGGATTCGGGTGCAACCAAACAAGCTGGTCTTCTGGCTTAATAAGGAGGGGATTTCAAAGTTTCCCACCAGCTGGACGCATGAGAATTTTCTGCTAATGAGCCGTGCTTACTACACCGAGGAGGGCGAACTTTCCCCACACTCCGTGGAGGTGTTGAGCGCCATGAGGTCTTGCTCAGCAGCCTTTAAGGGATTTTCCTGTAAGCATCTCCTTGGGAGTGCTACTGTCAGGGATAAATACCTTAGTAAATATCCGCTCTCTGATCTTTATATCTACTTTATTTTTCTTAATATGCCTCATTTTAGCCTTGGTACTTATGTTGCTTTTTTCTTTTTGGAGAACAAATTGAAGAAGTCTCTGTCGATATGCTTTCCCTGAAGTCTATGCTGGCGGATGATGATTCTTCATCTGATGAAAACAATATTCAAGCCAAGAGGAATTCCTTCAAGGCTAAAGCTCCAATTATTCCACTGACCTCCGCTGTGGGAGACGATGTGCCCCTGATCGAGGAGAAGGGCGGTGAAGAAGAAGCTCAACAACAAGAGCAACCCATCCCTGAGAAGAAAAAGAGAAGGATACTGGTTAAGGCTGCAGAAAAGAAGAAGCCTTCCAGTGATGAATCCCTTAAGAAGAGACATAAGACTTTGGAGGAGTCCAGCCTAGAAAAGAAAGACAAGGGGAAGAAGCCGGTTAAATCTCCTCTCACTCTTCCTTCCAACACCGACTCGGGGACAGGGTCAGATAATGAAAATCCTATCGCCCATTCTCCTCTGAAGGAGTCCTTCCTCTCTTCCTTCCTCTGGTATCAAGGATCCATGCCACCAGTACTCCCCAAACTAAGATACTGCCTCAGGCCCTCACTTGAGGCTGCTGAGGTAAGAAGTGCCTGCAAGACCAGCCGCTGGTAGCTAGATGAGCTCTCAGGCCTGTTAAACTCCTTGGAGATATAGTGGATTTCATGGAACAAGTTAAAAAACTTAAAGCCGACATCATAGTGAAGGAGGCCTGGGTGGCTAAACAAACGAAAACTACAAGGGGAGTCGAGACAGAGCTGAAGAAAGAAAAAGAGTTAGAGAAGAAGCAAGTTGCTGAAATAAGTCGCCTTCATATGACGAACAAGTCCTTAGAGCAATAGGTTTCTAAACTCCAACAACAAAACAAGTCCATTCCCTTCTCCAAGAGGAGCTGCAGCTTAAGAAAAAGAAGTCTGTCAAGCTGAGTGAAGACCTTACAGTGGCAGAGACTGGCCATAGCAAGAGTGTTGGGGAGTAAGAGGCTAGAGAGAATGAGCTGTTGGCATAAATTAAGGAGTTAAAGTAGGGGAGTACAACAACTGGGTCCCTGGAGGAGGAGAATGCTAAGCTACGAAAAAGGTTGGCTGCCTCCAAGGCTAAGGCAGGCAAGGCCATTGAAATTTGCAAGAACGTTGCCTTCGAATCCTTCGGCCTAGCCGTTCGCCAAATCTTTTACCGTAACCCCGGCGTGAAACTCAATTTATATGGGCTCCATCCGTTCTATGAGTTTCATGTAGGAAAATTGGTTGTAGTTAAGAGTGATGGTACGCACGAGGATCCTGCTGATTCTCTTTATGAATTGCCTCCTCTACCTGAAGGTCAGAGCATGGAGCCTTCATCTGCTACTCCGGGCCTTGAAGGTACTGCTTCTAAAAATATTTCAAAGGATGGGGAGCCTGGAGGTGAAGGAGTCCAAGAGCAGAGAGATGAGGGTGGAGAAAGGGAGGTCCCCACAACAAAGCATCAGACACCCACCCCTTAGTTTTGTATTTTTCTTTTACTGCTGTGTACTGGGATCAGCTCCAGTTTTATCATAATTTGTATAAAATTTACTTTGAATGAATGAAATCTTCTTCAAATTTCCTCTCTGATACTTGCAAGAAATGAATTACTATGATATAGCTTCTGACATTCTTAATACACCTGTTATAATTTTACCTTTGTAGTATTCATTATACCATTCCGTAAAAATAACTTAATATCAGATAGCAGTAGGTACCTCGGAGAAAATTAGTTCAGATTTAAAATGAACACATTATAGGATGGAGAATCATACGTGTGAATATTTTCCCCAAGTATGAGTATGTTGAAAAATAGGTATCCGTTGTAGGATGCTGCTCTTAACTTTTAGGGGATGAAGAAATTTATCTATTTTTTATAATGGATAATCAGCATTAGCACATAATAATCTTGTCGTTCAATACAAGGGTAGTGTTTTATGTTTAAGAACTTGTAAGAAAAATACTTCGACCATAGGTGGGCCAATGATTACAAGAGTGGTGATTAGAGTTATCCACGCTAGGAGTTTCATCATCAATTCACAGAATAGGTGATTGAGATCATCCGTCCTGGGGAAAATATATCTCAATTTTAAGAGTAAAGATTGAGTCTTCACCGACGTTCGGCTAAACCTACTAGTCGTACCTGGAGTTCGGTTTAATCCTACAATCCAGGCCTTCACCAGTGTTCAGCCTAACCTACTAACCGTACTCAAAGTTCAGTTTAATCCTACAATCTGGGCCTTCAAATGGGGTTCGGTACAACCTTGTAAAAAGGTCTGATCCTACTGCACAATTTTCCTGGGGTTCGGTATGGCCTTCAAAAAGGACCAACCCTACTGCACCTAGGTCTTTAAGAGGGGTTCAGTACAGGGAAAATCCTAAACCTACTACGCCTTCTTCTTGGGGTTCGGTATGGCCTTGAAAAGGGACTAACCCTACTGTGCCCAAGTCTTCAAGTGGGATTTGATACAGCCTTGAAAAAGGTCTGATCCTTCAATCCATTATTCCCCTTGAGGAGTTACATCACCAACTACAGAATAGGTAGTCGGGATCATCCGTCTTGAGTATTCTCATGCACGCTGGAAAGAACTGTAAATCACAGTACAAAGAAAAGCATGAAAGAATCATGTTTGTATATGATGTTCTCATTGAATATGAATTACAATGAAAGCGTAGCTGGGGTCATACCTCGTTAAACCCTTCTTGGAAGAACCCAAGCAAGGAAAAAGAATGCATGCCGTCTTACCAAATAGCTGTAATAGACGCGTAAGTTCTGGGCATTCCATTTGTTATGAATTGGTGTGTCATCAAGGTTTTCATGGCGATAGAAGCCTTTGCCAGTGACCTTGGATACCCTATAAGGGCCTTCACATGTCAGGGCCAATTTACCTTGATGAGCAAATTTGTTACCCATGCTTGCCTTTCTGAGAACCAATTCTCCGACGTTGAATGCTCTAGGTTGAACTCCTTTATCGTAACGGAGGGTTGCTTTGGCCTTAATAGCCTGGTCTCTAACGACTACTTCTTTTCTGAGCTCCTAGACTACATCCTTTTCTGACGCTAGATTAGCATTGTTATCTTTCTCTAGGAAGTATGCCACCCTTGTAGAGGTAGTTTGTAGTTCAACCGGTATCATGGCCTTGACGCCGTACGTCAGCCGATATGGCAATTCAATTGTGGAAGAATAGGGCGTTATACGATAGGCCCATAGGAAGTGGCATAGCTGATCTGTCCATCCACCCTTAGCTTCTCCAAGATGCTTCTTCAGCCCTTTCAACACCTCTCTGTTGGCTACTTCAGCTTGGCTGTTAGTCTGTGGGTGTTCGACAAATGAAAAGATTTGGACTATCCCCAATCCTTGAAGCAGATCTGTGAACTTTTTATATGTGAATTAGGTACTATTGTCTGTGACAACCCATGCTGGTACCCCGAATCATGTTATGATGTTTTCATACATGAAACGATGAGTTCAGGCTGATGTAATGTGGACCACTGGCTCCGCTTTAATCCACTTAGTGAAATAATCAACTCCCATAATAAGGTATTTAATGCCCCCAAGCGCAGTTGGGAATGGTCCTAAGATATCCAAACCCCACTGGTAGAATAGCCATGGAACAGCAGATGTAAAGAGTTCCTCTACCGGTGTATAATGTTGGAAAACCTTTGGCAAACGTTACATCTTTTGACGAAGTCGATGGAATCTTGTTTTATTGTGGGCCACCAATAAGCGGCCCTTAGAATTTTCCTCATCAAGCTTCTTCTTCCGGCATGGTGTCCACATTGACCTTCGTGTACTTCCTCCATCACACCTTGTATCTCACTTTTTCTTAAACAGAGGAGGTAGGGTACTGAAAATCCTCTCCTGAAAAGAATACCATCCACCATGATGAAATATGGCAGTTCCTTCTTTATTTTTCTTCTTTCCTTCTCATCAGTGGGTAGCTGACCGTCGACCAAGTAACGAACATAGGGAGTAACCCATGAATTTTCATTGAAGGCATTAATCATTATGGCGTTTAGAGATGGGAACAGGGGGAAGCTAGGTGAAGTCAGCGTGGTTTGGACCGCCGTCGTGGTGTTCCCTGGTTGTTTGGTGCTTGCTAGCCTAGACAAAATATCCACCCTTTCATTTTCTTCTCGTGGCACATGTTTGAACTCCAACGTTGAGAATCTTTCCCTCAACTCTTTCACACAGTTCAAATACAATTGAAGTTGAGGCTCACGGACTTGGTATTCCCCTTGAATCTGTGATATCACCAATTGTGAATCACTGTAGAGGGTTACCTCGGAGGCTCTAATGTCAATTATAGCTTGTAGTCCAGCGAGGCAAGCTTTGTATTCTGCTTGATTATTAGAGGTTTTGAAGTCAAAGCGGAGAGAAATCTTCAAATATACCCTGTCATCACTTTCAACAACGACGCCAGCTCCACATCGTTTACCATTGGATGACCCATCTACGTAGATGGTCCAGTGATCACGTGGTGTGGCTGGGTCTGTCCTTGACATTTCCACCACAAAATCAGCCAGGACTTGAACTTTGATTGCGCCTCATGGTTCATAAGAGACGTCAAACTCTGAGAGTTCGATGGACCATTTAATCATCCTTCCAGCGAGGTCGGGTTTTCTCAAAACTGAGTGGAGCGGTAGATCCATTCTCACCATAATAGGATGAGCGTGAAAGTGCGGTCGTAAACAACGAGAGGCATAAACAACAGCGCAAGCGGCTTTTTTAATCTTCTGATACCGGCTCTCAGCACCTTGTAGTGTTTTACTTGTGAAATACACTGGCCTTTGTCCCTCCGTTGTCTCCTTCACTAAGGCTATGCCTAAGGCTTCATCCGAGATTGCCAAGTACAAGATGAGTATTTCTCTAGGGTCAGGTTTTACCAATATCGGAGGTTTAGACAGCACCTTCTTAAGCTCTTGAAAAGCTTATTCCTGTTCCTGTCCCCACTCAAATTTCTTGGACTTTTTTGACACTTTATACAAAGAAAGTGATCTGTATGCCATTTTGGGCATGAATCGAGCCAGAGCTGCTACTTTTCCATTTAAGGATTGAATCTCCCTCAGGTTCTTAGGGCTCTACATATTGAGAATCACTTAGCACTTCCCTGGATTGGCCTCAATACCACGCTGAGTCAACATGAAACCCAAGAACTTCCCAGCTGGGACAGCAAAAGCGCACTTCAATGGGTTCAACCTCATGTTGTATTGCCTCAAGCGCATGAATACTTGTCACAGATCTTTAATATGATCGCCCCCAATCAGGGTTTTGGCTATGATGTTGTCAATGTACACCTCAACAAGGTTGGTGTGCATACCTTCAAACACCTTATTAATCATGCGTTGGTAAGTGGCTCCAGCGTTCTTTAAACCGAAGGGCATGACGGTGTAGCAAAAAACACTGTAGTCATTGACAAAAGCCGTCTTCTCTTGATCCTCTTCCCACATCAAAATTTGGTTGTACCCTGAATACACATCCATGAAACTTAGGTATTGATATCCAAAGGAATCATCCACCATTCGATCTATATTAGGAAGAGGATATGGATCTTTTAGGCAGCAACGGTTGGGGTTGACATAATCAATTCACATCCTCCATTTACCATTGGCCTTCTGGACTATCACCATATTCGAGAGCCAAGGGGAATAACGGATTTCTCTAATAAATTCAGCCTTCAGTAACTCATCTGTTTACTCGCAAGCTACCTTCTGTTTTTCTGGCCCCAATCTCCTTTTCTTTCAGGGTACTAGCCTCGTCTTTGGATAGACAGATAACTTATGGCAATAGAAAGCAGGATCTATACCAGTCATATTGACCGCGGTCCATGCGAAACTATCTTTGAATTCTTGAGGAGCGTAAGCAAACGCTGCTCTATGACTGGCTCCAACTTGTCATTTATATGAGTGACCTTTTCATGGGAATCTCCTAAGAAGACGTCTCTAGAACCTCCATCCGGCATGGGCTTTGTGGGGTTGAGTGGATCGATCTTCAATTCTGCTCTGGGATCAAGATCAATCAAACTGACAGACCCAACTGCCATTCCTCCGTTGTTCAACTTCCTTTTCTTATTAAATGCCTCCAACTTCACCATATTCAAACTCAGGTTGTAATAGTACCTGGCCATCTCTTGATCACCTTGGAGGAAGGATACGCCATTGTCCTTATCGATGAACTTGATAAGGAGATGTGGGGTGGATATAATTGCTTCCATGGAATTCAGCGTAGGATGGCCTATAATACCGTTGTAGGGTGACTCCACATTAATCACTAGGATCCTGGACTTCACCGTTTTGGCTCCTGGTTCACCTGTGTCAAAATACACCTTAGTAGTTTGCTTTGCTCTATTGAAGGATGTGAGTTCCTGTGTGTAAGACTGTAAGTCTGAGTCATTAAAACCTATTCTTTTAAAACAATTATAAAAAATAACATCACAGGAACTTCCCTGGTCAATAAGGATTCTCTTTACGTCCTTATTGGCAATCACAGCAATGATGACCACAGCGTCATCACCCCCAGGAATGGTTGGGCCGAAATCGTCATCAGAGAATGTCACCATAGGAGCTTCGACGTCGTTTCTATAGGGACAGTTGTCCTTGGGTTTCCCTTGAACGGACAAAATTATTCGATGATGATTTTTACAGGCTGCGATTGAAGCTCCACCCCAGCAAAACCTCCAACGATCATGTCAATAACTTCACACCAGCCTTGTCTCTGTTGCTGGGGCATACTGTCTCTTTGAATGGTTTCATTAATAATCGGGCCCTGTTGTTTTTTTGCTGCAGAGAATTTCCTGATAGGATTGTGATTGTCATCATCATTATCGTCATGATCTCTTCCTTTTTTCTCCATCCGGTATGGTCCTTTAGAGGATCTTTCCTTGAATAGGTATTGTTTCAACTTGCCTTCTCTAATCAAGGTCTCAACAGTGTTTTTCAAAGCTTGACATTCATCTGTGGAATGCCCCGCTTGCTCATGGAAATTGTAGTATTTTTACGGGTTCCCTAGCCTTCTTACTGGTGGTGGCTTTCTGATGCCATAAACACTAAAAGTTGGCCATCCGATCTCCCTCAGGATCTGTGAGGGTCTGGCATTCAATGATGCATAATGGTTAAATGAATTTACCTTTCTTGGAGCCAGGGTGATGGGCCATTGAACTTGTGGCTGTTAAATGGTCTTTCCATCTGCTCCGATCTTACTCTATCCTTATCCCTCCGTGGTTGTATGGTTGATGTTCGTGGCTTAGTTCTTGCAGCTGTAGCCCCCAAATGCATTTCTATTCCCACGTACTTCAAGGTCTTCCTCTTGAATTCTTCAAATGTTGTTGGAGGGCTTTTCACAAGTGACAGGGCAAACGCTGACCCAGGCTGTAAGGCTTCAATAATGATATACAGCTGGATGGCCTCTGTGAGATTAAGAACCATAGCTGCCTCCTTGTAGAACCATTTCAGGAACTCCTTAACTGTCTCGTTTTCCCCTTACCTGATTTGAGTTAAGGTGTGAGATGTTCTAGGGATATCTCTGGAGATGACAAAATGATTCTCAAAAGCAGCTGCCATCTCAGCCCAGGAGTCTATTGATCCTGATGGTAGACCCTTGAACCAGCTAAGGGCTTCCTTCATTAATATTTGTGGGAACATCCTGCACATCACATCTTCGTCAGCCCCCCAGATACATAGCCTCATACACGTAAGCATCAAGATGCTTAGTGGGATCAGTCTCTCCATTATACTTTCCAATAGAAAGGGGCTGTGTCGTCTGCAAGCGCTTAGGAATATGCACGTTCATAAGTCTCATCGAGAATGGAACGTTGAGCCGATACATCCCAGGGGATGCGATCACTGGCTCCCTCCTTCTTTCACTGACTCTATCATCAGAGTCATAAGTATGATTCTTTTCTTCATATATGGGAATCTTTGAATACTAGAGAGTCATGGACTTTTCTCCTTCGGTTGTGTGGTGAGTATCTCTGGTGTGGGATGACTCTTTATCATCAATTTGTCTCCTTTCTTTTCATAATTCTACAAGTTCTTTCCTGAGTTGGTCGATCAACTCATCGCAGGGATCGGAGTTGGTTACTGAGGCTATTTTCCTCGAACTCCCTCCTTGGGATTCAAAGAAGAGCCTCCTGTTCACGTTTGGGTTGGTCACACCTTCAGGTTGACCTTCCACAAAGTCACATCCATCGCCTTCCATAGGTGATCACTGAGCTTCGGTGAGAAGTAGGAATAACTTTAGTGGGTCCTACTGGGTGTGCCAATGAACTGGTTTGTACCGGGGTCAACAATCTAGTGTGGGACCAGCCACAATAGTCAACAGATGATTAAGATAGGATACCGGGAATGTAAGTATCCAGTATGTCTGTCCGGTATCTCAGTAAGAGAAGGATGGTCTTGACGTCCTGGAGATGCTTCACACCGACCTCACGCATTGATGTGGGCGAAAGGTGGTGCGACCTGCGAAGATTCTCCGACGCTCAAGTTAGTGAATGTATTCTAGAGAAAAGGAATATCGTATAGAGATTCCTCAAACAGAATGAGTTCAACCACCTGAGAGAATGCTTGAGAGAGATTAAATACCTGATTGGCTCCTTTTACTAGGATGTGATATTGATATAACCACCAACTTCCACTATGTGGATAAATTATTATTTAATACACACTCACTGGCATGATTAAGGCAAGTGGCAATTTTATAAGTGAGCGTGGAGAATGTGGGGCTAAATTAGAAGACAAGATATTCATTTCCAGGAGCAGATCTTGGCTCGTAGTATAGGAAATGGAATCTTAGTCGTTATCCTTATAACAGTGCCCATTATCTTCTATCAAGTGGCATGTGTGCATCCGGTGTGCGTGGTGTTATGCTGGACATACCGGTATAGGGAGAACGTCTGATACGGATTTGTAGTCCAGATGTATACCTACCACACCGGTGACACGTTGAGGAACGATTAAATGACATTCTTGTATAGGTACCGGTATCGAGACCGGATCATATCACAACATGTATACTTTACATTCACCCATATTTCATCATCAACTATCATCACATAATACAAATATCTTTGTAAATCAAGCAAAGTATAAAATCATACACATGATCTAGTCCTTCAACCAATTGGATTATTACACATCTCGTCATTTTACCCCAAATCATTATTTGGTATTCACATCTTTTATGTTGTCTTAATTCATTTTCTCACCCACAGTATGACCATCATCACATCTCATCACCTTTGGCATACTTCCTCACTAAATGCAAATGCTCTTAAGCTAATGCATATGCACAATGGATTATTTTGACAATTATAGCTCTGACTATGGGAATATAAACACTATTTATAGGATTCAAGTATGATAATCTAACCATACCCCTACTGCAGTAGTAAAATGTGTACACTTATCTTCAAATTACATGCATTTCACCAATCTTTTACTAGTAGCAAACCGCATCGCCCATTTTGCAACACCTGGTCATTTTCACCATGACCGCGATAACACATATTCAACATATGGGGTTACGGGCCAACCATGAGTCTTATCATGGCAGCTGTGATCCCAAGGACCACCGGGGACACCTGCTCATCAAGAGCCACCCCTCACAAGGGTCAACCACATGTGGATCCCCGTAGCACAACATGGGCAGCTTCGTGACTTAGACACCGAGTCACAGGGGAAACAACAAATCGCTCATGCACAGAGCTGCCCTCCCACTGGGCCAACCGGGGGAATCCCCTAAAATTCCAACACTGGTAGCTATGCAGTATGCCATGGATGCAAATGCCAATCATATGCATTTCTCACTATATGCATCCTAATCATGCCACTCATCCATCATCATTATCATCATCCCCAACATCACGACAAGGCTTTTAGTGGATTTATTATTGTTGGTTATTGCCATTGGGCAAAGTTTTCGTGTGGCATTTTCAATAGTTCTCATTAACATAATTCAATCCATCATAAAAAACAATGACATCAATCATTCACTATCAATCAAGGTATGCTACGCATTCACACTCATTCTCAATCAATCATCAACCATATTCATTTTACATTCATGGTGCACATAAGTATAACATCATATTCAAGGCACCACATTGTCAAACAATCCACGCCACCATATAGCACACCATAATTATTCTAAATGCATCATTGCATGTTTCCAAACACATCACCAATATCATACATAACATTACCATTCTTCATAACATTACAGGCAAGGCAAACACGCATATAGTCACCTATGACAATCAAATACTATTTAATTCATGCATTTAAAACATAAAAACTCCTCTTCTGCCTCAGGAGAAGAATTCCAATTCATACAACGTTCCCGCCTCGTCGTTCGGAATGGATCCTACATTAAGATACATATAGAATCACAATTAATCAACCATTCAAGGCATAATTTTAACTCAAATTAACCATTATTATACCTACAATTTCATAACATGTATGAAACATGTTATAGACACCATTCCTTCATTTATTAGGCTTCGGGAATTCCTTCCCATCAAGCCTCATTCATTATATTAAAGTTCACAAACAAACCTTAAGCCCCAACATTCATAACACCTTATTTATCAATATTCACACTCTCAATCTCATATACTTCTTCTTAAACATATTTTCCTACTAACATTTACTACTTTCCCCAATTTATTAAAGTTAGGGTTTTCACCTAAAACCTAACAATATTTATAAATGCATCATTAATCCTTATCTCCTTCTAACCATAAATTCATCAACCTATCTATGTCTTATAAAGTTAGCATTTATGACAACCCACTCTAGGGTTTCCACGTTTAAAGCTTCTCCTAACAACCCACATACATTAAATGCTTTCATAACACCAAAGACTTATAACTAAAGGTTCATACTTTTGAAAAATGGCAAGAATCTTACCTCAAGAAAGGAAAGAGAGAATATTTAAGGGAGAGGGAGACCCACACGAAAATTTAAAGAAAAGAGAGAGAGAGTTTCAAGCTTCCACCTCCAATCTTCAAGCTCCACAACGAAAATGAGAGGAAAGAAAGGGGTACCACCTTATCTTGGGTTTTTAGAAGAAAAGAAGAGAGGAAATGGGGAAGGAGAATATGTTTTACCTATAGCTCCAGGAAGTGAACAAAAATATAAGGGAGGGAAGTGAGATTTGGCTTAGTTTTAATCCTTCTCATTAATATTTCATTGTTTTTCCACAAACAGGATCTCTATTTGGGCTCAATACTTTATCTAAAAATTATTCCGAATACATATTCGAACTCCCAATAATATCCTTGACAACCATGACCAATATCATCCTAATCGGAGATACCTGGTCCGACACCCATATTTTAATCGGGCTTAATTTCAGCTTATTCGGCTCCAATAAATTATGGGTAGTCCGCAAAAATCTTAATTTAATTATTTCTAATATTTTGGGACATTAAATAACCCATATACAACTATTTAATAATTATCTCCTTAATTAATCCTTTATTTTAAAATTTAGGGTGTTGCAATCCACCCCACCAAAAAGAAAATTTCGTCCTCGAAATTTAACATACCAGATTCGAACGTACCAGGGTATCGTTCCCTTATATCATCTTCATGTTCCCATGTGAACGTCTCCACATTTCTATGCTTCCAAGCGACCTTCACCAAAGGTACTAACTTGTTCCACAATTTCTTCACGGAATGCTCAACAATGCGAATAGAAAGAGGAGGAATAGATAAGTCGTCTCGCACATCAACAACATCAACAGGGATCACGTGCAGAGGATCATGAACATATTTCCTCAACTATCACGCATGGAATACATTGTGTAGATTCACGAGATACAAAGGGAGTGTAATCCGATAAGCAGCATCGCCAATCCGCTCCAAAATCTCAAAAGGTCCAATGAACCTAGGGCTTAACTTTCCACCTTTTAACGCCCTTCCAATCCCTTTATCACGCGAGACCGTTAGGAACACATGATCACCAACTTGAAATTCAAGTGGTTTATGCCTCTTATCACAATAACTCTTCTGTCGGTCTTAAGCAATCTTCATATTCTCTTGTATCTTCTTAATTTGATCAGTAGTCTCCTGAACAATCTCCGGCCCTAAAGCCAAATTCTCATAGTCTCTAACCAATATAGAGGCGTTCAACATTTTCTGCCATAAAGTGCCTTATAAGGAGCCATACCAATACTACTGTGGTAACTATTATTATAAGTGACATACACCTACTAAATCAAATGGTTTCTACAATCTAAGCCATAAGGACAAGATCCTCCAAATTTAAAGAAAGGACATACTCCTACTAAATCAAATGGTTTCTATAATCATTAAAGACCCTTTGTAAATTTTAACTAACACCAACATACACACATAATAAGTTGAAAAAAAAAACTTAAAGTAATTGATAAACAAGAACTTATGCTTTGAAAGCCTCTAAATCATGGTTGAAATGACAATGAACAAGACACAATAATTACAAGAAAAATAAATCACCTAATTTTAGTGTTTTACTCAGGGATAAAAGGAGTGGACATTGTGATGATGCTCATGAATAAGCATGAGATGATGAGAGTGAGCGACAAGGCTCGACACTAAGACGACGAGATTGAGAAGAGGGGTCAAGGTTGAGACAATGTGAGAATGAAGGAAAGGGTTGACACTAAGATAGTGAGAGTGAGGGAGAATGATCGATGCTTAGATAACAATAATGAGGAATAGGGTTTTTTGGTAAGGACAATAGAAGTGTGGGATAAGCAACAATGATAGGGAGGATGAGAGTGGGGGATAGGGGTTGACGGTGCACTAGAGAAGTACAAAGGTTTATGTTTTCTTTTTTTCCCGATAAGAATAAAGCTTATGTTTTCTAAATGTGGAAAAGGTTTTTGAGATGGGTTTAAGAGTGGGAAATGAAATCCACTAGAGGGATGTTAAAAATTTGTCAAGGGGTAGGGGGAATTTGAGTAGTGTTATATAATCATATAATATCCTAAAAACGTAACATGAAAGACTTATCTAGGCAATTCTCATAGCAAATATTAAAAATAAAAAAAGAAAAATTATTTTCATTTACTAGCTAGGAAAATACTCCCTCTGTCCCAAAACTATTGCGCTTTAGCCCTTTTCACATAGATTAAGAAATCTTTAAATGTATGGTTAATTGAGTTGATATGGACTAAAATATCCTCAACTTCCTATGTGTTGTTAATTTTATTGTCTTATTAGTAATAAAAAATGTCTCAACTTCCTAAGTCTTATTTATTGGTCAAATGAAAGGTGATAGGAGAGAGATACATTAATTACAAGAGGATACGATTGAAAAATATAAATTCATTATACCTTAAACCCCTAAAGCAAAAATAGTTATTGGATGAAGGGAATGTTTGTAACTAACAAGTTAGTGATAAGAATAAATGTTACAAGAGAAATTTCCTTGTTATACTTTGGCAAGATAGTCACCGATTTTTACAAACCAAAAACTAAAATTATTACCAGGAATTTTAACTCCTCACAAAGTCCTTGCTAATGGTTCACTTTTTTTTTACAACATAGTGAGGAAAAATTTTGATCGCCAAATTTCATAGCAAATTCTTAATTTTCTTATATCATAATATTTATATGATTAATCTTGATAATTTGTCTTTAATTAATGCATAATTCTTCTTAAGAAACTTGGGAATGTTACTTAGAGTGGTTTCAAACTCTGTTCCCTCCTTGTAACAAACTTGAAGGACTCTTTAAACCATATCTCGATTATTTGGCTTGGTGAACCCTCTTAACATGTTGGAATATATTCACACTCCATATCCTCCACCACTTGCAGCTTGAGGGTCTTCCTCAAAATTTCAACAGACAGCATTATCACTACCTCTGTCATATAGGAATAGTAGGGGACTTCATCTTAAGAGTTGGGGTTTCCATTAGGTCTCAAATTAGAATAGAAATCCTTGGTAAGTTCTTGGTACCCTTGCCCTAAAATCTTCTTGGAGTAGCATGACCTTATCTATGATAATGCTTTTGAGTTTGAAATGGTGCTCGTAATCTTATTCTGCCTTGGGATCTCTAAACCTCCTCCAATCATAGTCATGATTATGCCTTGATCTCCTTTCAAACTTCCCCCATTTGGATTTGTTGCTTTTCTTGGGAGGGGGAAAAGTTAGGCTACTAGCAAAAGTAAAGCCTTTCCCTTTGTCCTTCCTCACCTTTCTCTTCCTTTATGGCTTGAATTTTCTTAATTTTCACAATGTTTCTTTAAGGTTTGGTGGTCGTGGGAATGAACTTGGTGAGGTTTATATAGGGTGTGAAGGGGTAAATGAAAAGGAAAGAGACTTAATGAAAAATGTGAATGGGTGTAACTAATTTCAGTTATGGAATCAGAATAGGTCCAATGAATGATTGTAACTGAATTTTAATAGTGTCAAAATGTTTTGGAATGGATGAAAATGGAGGGATATGCATTTTTGAGTTTAGAGGGTGTGTAGGAGAAGAATTGGGTGTAGAGGGATAGTGTGATTAGGGTTTCTACGCTAGGATGGTTATTTATAAGATAGGAAGTTAGCACAAGCATGCCAAAACTAAGCGTGGGTACACTGGCTCTATAGAATAGCCTTTGAAATTGCTTCATCATGTTGGCATAGGCACTCCCCTGGGCACCGTAGGCACGCTGGTCCTATGTTCAAGGCGCTTATTTTTGGCCCATGCTTGTGCCTCAGTATGCTAGAGTGGCCATTGATACGCCGATGCCTCTGATTGTTCCTCTAATAGACCAATTCCCAGCATAGGCATACGTATAGCAATGTAGGTACGCTGGTATCAACATATGGCTCCCTAGGACCACTAACTACATTGGGCATAGTCATGCTAGTGATAGACGTATATGTGCTACTGCTCTGTTCAGTCTGGAACTTCCAACATAACCATACATCAATAGGCGTGGATACACGTGAGCTCTAGGTCCTACACACATGGTTCCTTAAGTTCCAACATACCCATACACACTGGGCAATGTAGGCACACTAGTCTTTTGTTGCTTGTACTTTGTTGTTTTCTCTTCTTGTGTTTTTTTTCAAGATTCTTTTCATATTTTTTCTTTTCATTTTTATCATTCCTTTTTCCTTCTTTTATTTTTTTCTTCAACTCTTTTTTTCATGTTTTTCTTCTTTTTCAATTATTTTAAATTTTTTTATTTCAAGATTCTTATCTTTCTTTTTAATTATATACAATGATAATTACATTAAAGTCAACCTCATAGATCCCATCGTCTATAACCTTAAAATATTGGTCTTCTTGCATAAACCTTTTCATTCTTGTGTTTGAGGCTTAAACTCCAAACAAAAAATTCCATTTTCTTTTTCTTTTTATTATCCTTTTTGCTTTTCTTTTCTTTTTTTCTTTTTCTTTTTATCTTCTTCATCTTTTTTTTCTTTTTCTGCCACAATTGGTAAACATCTTAATATGATTGTTGCGTCTTCCAGTGCCTTATCTGCCTTTGTACTTGTAACTATTGGAATCTCATAATTATCTGCCTTTGCACTTTTCACTTATACATAAATTACCTACCCTTATATTAATTATATGGCAAATTTTCAAGCCCAAATTCCATCCCAATCAAAATCTAAGCTATAGAGTAGTTTTAGGCATATTTTGGGCATTTTACATGACATACCAAAATGTAATTGGCTAAGTTTTGGTCTAAACTCTCTATGGACCTATATTCACATATATAAATGTTACATGCTCCAACAAGTCTCATCCTATGATTCATTTCCTAGATCAAAGTATGTTCCAATAGCATTTCAAGCCCCTTTTGGCTAAACCAAGCATGTCAAATTGCAAACTAAGCCTATTTGGCCACAACCAACCATGCACACAAGTTTCATACATATATTATGGGTTGTAGGTTGGCTTTACATGAAGTCTTATCCATTAAATGAAAATATGACCTATCTACTTCCTTGCTTTGCACTCAATTCACAATATTAATCCTACACAAGTCACATATTCATTCCAATGAATCACCATTCTCATAATATCGTCATTCATTTATTGATATAGCATAACAATCAATGTATCATAAGTATCATTACCAATGTTAGATCATGACCAAAATTAGCCTTCCAAAACACTAAGGTCTAATTTTCATATATGACGCACCAAAATTACACATCCAACATCATTCAATATTCAAATACATGACATGTATACATCTACATCATATGCTTCACAAATGGTTGCCGGCCAAGGCATTCCTATACAATTATTTTACCTTCTCCACCAAAACATTTAGTTCCCAAAACAAGATGCACCTCACCCCATGCATATCCTGTATCACAATGCTAAAAAGAGACAACATGGGAGAGTGAGCTATACAATCTAAGTGACAAATATGAATACATTTGTGATTATGTGTATATGCATACAACGACATGTATACTTTGCATCAACAACATCAATTATCATCATGGTTACACAATTTCAACAACATATATATACATATCATGTTCATCAACCATAATCCATAACAAAGTATATACACATACACATCATTGCCCTTCATCATTTTGGGCTAACACAAAATCATCATCATACATAAAGTCCTTTCTTTGTATTCACATTTTATTTGTTGTCTTTAGGTTGTCTTTCACCCATTTCAACCATCATCATCATTCATCGTCTTTTGGCATATCTCTATACTATATACAAATGCTCTTAGGCTAATGATATGTACAACAGAGTTAATATCAAAGGCGGATCCGACTGTAGGAATATAGAACACCAATTGTGGGTTCAAGCATGGATATACAATCATGCCCCTACAGCAGTAATAAAATGTGTACACTTATCTCATCGTTTGCATGCATATCATCATATTTTACTAGTATCAAACCACATCGCCCATCTTGTAACATAGCTCATTTTCACCATGACCGCGGTAAACAACATAAATAACATATGGTGTTACGGGCCAACCATGAATCATACCATGGTAGCTATGATCCACAGGGCCACCAGGGACACCTGCTCCTTAAAGAGCCACCCCTATAGGGTCAACCATATGCAGCTCCTTGTAGCTAGGCATGGGCAGCTTCATGACTCCACCACTAAGCCACTAGGGTAACAACAATAATGCTCATCCATAGAGCAGCCCTCCCAATATGCCAACCAAAGGAACCCTTAACATTCCCTTATCGGCAGCTATGCAATATGCCATGGATGCAATGCAAATGAAAATCATATGCATTCTCACACTATACATCCTATCATGCCACTCATTAATCATCACCATCATTAAAATCACCATACAATTCTTAGTGGATTTTTATCTCATTGATTATTGCCATTGTTTCATACTTTAGTGTGACATTCACAACATTTCACCAATGCAATTCAATTCACACATACAAGTTTATACTTTTATCAACCACAATGGCACCAACAATCATTAATAAAAATAATCATTAATTGGTCAAGGGTTTGCTCAATAACAATATTCATCTTCGTTCATCATCAACATTTATCATTCAATATTTATGGTGAATACACATATGTTCTCAATAACATAGAGCACAACATTTGTGTCAACATATCACAATAATTATCAATCACCATAAAACATACCACCAATATTCCAAATGCATATCACACATTTGCCTAGCACATAACATTGCAATACTCAACATCACAATTCATCAATACAACAAAGGCAAGGAAAACATATGCAATATCATATACAACAATCAATCAATATTTAACTCATGCATTTAGAATATAAAATCCTCTTCTACCTCAAGAGAAGAACAATCCGAATGGTTTGACGACCCTGCCTCGTTGTCTGGAATACAATCTACATATCACATATATATATATATATAATTTCAATCAATTTTCCATTCAATGCATGGCCACAAGGTCTAACTATTCGATAGTAAGTAAATACACACAACAACTTATCCAAGACATGTTATAAACATAGTTTCACAACCTTCTTAGATTTCGGGAATTCCTTTCCCATATATGAGATTCTTTATATTCAAAAGTGGGTTAAACCTACCCAATGCACAACCCATCACCATTAGAGGGCTTCCTAACATCACAACTTAGCATACTCCCAATTTCCACGTATACATGTATAAAGTCATTCCTTATGGCACCAATCCTCATCTTATCATAAATTTGCTAAAAGCCTCAATGTTCTCAAATCAAAATTTACACTATTTATCCTTTCAACAATTTTTTAGTCATCAATCTTAGTTCACCATGCCATATAATTTATATTCCTCATATGTTCATCAATAAAGCATCATCATCCCAACTAGGGTTTGTAACATCCCAAAATTTAAGTAGAATTAATTAATTGGAGTAAATAAATAGAATAATTATAGAAAATAATTATTTGATTCCCCATACATGAAGAAAAATTAATTATGGATCCCTTGAGTTAATACGACGAATACGACGATTACTTCCATCGTTTAAGTGATGAATGACGTACAAGCAGAATACAGAGACGGGCCCAACGGGCTGGGAAACATTAGATAATTATTAGGAATAAATATTTATGTCCCGACGATGAGTTAAAATTAATTTAAGCCTTCCTGGAATTTATTATGAACTTTTGGGATTTATTGGCGTTGTTTAACGTCAGAAAATGACCGATTCAGGCAACGGGCCACAGTTGGGCCTCAAAATTCACTAACCCAAAAATAATTATTGAATATTAGAAAACACTCAAATAAATATTTCAAACCTAAAAAAAACCCAGAAAAATTTATAGATAATTAATTAGACATACAGGGGCCCTAGATGACCAAAATGCTTTGTTTTTGACCCAAAACGCAATGAAATCTCCTCCAATTAATGGGTTAGCCATGTGTACTTAAAAGAGGCTGATTCCATCAGCATTTGAAGCCCAACATGTGAAATTGACAAAAATTTAGGCCTTGGAGCCAAAAAATTTAAGTGAAGGGTACTATGGTAATTTGGCACTTAAGTTAAGTGACTGTTCCACTCCCTCCTCTTCCATTTTCACACTGTAGTAGCCCCCCTTTGCAAAACCAAGAGCAAAAATTCCTTCTCCTCTTCTCCTCTCCAAAACATGAAAATGGTGGTGCCTTCTATGGTTCCTCTTTGAAATTTCATGAAGAAAAGCTAAGGTAATGCACATAGAACCCTAGGTTTCATCTTCTCCATTTCCTCTTCTTCTTTCTCCATTAAAATTCTTTTCCCGCTTCACCATGTCTCAAAACCAAAATTGCATTTTGAGCTCACCCATGAAAGTGAAGAAATTTCTAGGTTCTGGGAGGCTTAAATTGTAAATTAGAGAAGCTTGCTTGGCCTTGAGTGTAGGGGTTTCTCAAACCTCTATCTCAACCACTCTCTTAAATTTTGGGTTAGGTTCAACTTAAGGTAAATCATAAGTCCTCATTAAGCTTTGGAATTAGTAGCTTAAGGTAGTGGAAATCATGTTGTTAGTATTGGAAAAATGTAGAAATTACATGTGGAACCCAAAACCTAGGTTAGGAGACCATTCATAATTTGTTGTTGTTGTTATTGGATAATTCTTTTTGTGACTTGAATTTGATGTAAATTAGTTATTAAAATGGGATTAATTATTATTGGAACAAATGATTTGGTTTTGGATGGTATTAGGTGCAAAATCTTAAATGGGTAGCTTACTTTAATTTGAAGAAAAAATTATGTTTTGGACTTGAAATGGATTAAGAATGGTTTTGATGTAATTATGAGGCATTAGGTAGCATTCTAGAATTGATTGGTGTTAGTAAAAAGTATATGCTAGGTGGTAAGCTTTAAAAATCCTCCTTGATGTAGAAAAGATGATAAGTGGCAAGAATGGGCTCAAAAATGCATTGACCTTGTTAAACGAACTTGAAACCTCTTGTTGGGTAATTATTGGTGGACAAAGAATAAAGTGTGACATGAGTTAGGTGAAGGGAAATTATGAATTGGTGAGGAAAAGGCATGTTACTAGAATAAATAGATTTGTGGGAATACAATATGACTTAAAAGAATGATTATGAAATTATGGAAGTACTAATAAATATGGTTTAGGAATTTAGAGGGTTATTAGGTAAGAAAGGCTAAAAAGTAAAAGTCTATAGTGTAGAAGTGGAATAGGTAATGAATATGGACTATTAGAATTAAAAGGAAGATCATTGGTTTAAAAAATATTGTTGGATCATATTAGGCATAAGAGACCACAAGATAAACTTAGAGAAGATTATTGTTGGTGATAGGTGACCTTGTCATGAAAACAGGATAAAAGGTCTAAGTTATGATGTAAAACTAGAAGTGACCCTAGTTATGGAATGTTACTTGTAATTAGTGCTAGGGAGATTATTATAAAAGGTAAGTGACTTCAAAGACTAAGGATAAAATACTTGAATATTTGTAGGCCATTAGTGATAATTTGTTGTCTAAAAAGAATGAAGAACAAAATTGACTAGAAATGTTAAATGATGAAGGACTTGATGTCTTCCATGGGAAAACCACTAAAAATAAAAAGTAATGAGGTGAACAAATTAATTAAGGCCTTAGAGAGCCTAATGGATAACTCCTTGAATTTTGGTTAATTACTAATAGTGAATTTTAAATCCTAAGATAAAAGATATGATATGGATGATTTAGGTTCCAAACCTCCAAGATGGAGAAGGCATAAACATGATAAGTTTCACATACAAGAATATATTTATGTACCTCTAAAATGAGACTTAGTTGTTAACATTTATTTAGTGATAGAATAATGTTTTATATGGCCTTGTACTTATTAAAAATGTAAGCTTTGACCATTCTGGTGAAACGGGACCATCCAACTCTTCCAACCCAACAAAATACTTCTCTTGAGGTAGGAGAGGAGTTTGTTTTCTAAATGTATGGTCATGGTTTTGATGATGTATGCATATGTGATGTATATTCGCATGTCGGCCTTGGTTGTTTTTATTGTTGCCATGTGTAATGAATATGTGAAGTAAGACTCTTTGAATGACATTGGTGGTGAATTAATAATTGTGATGTGATGTACCCATGATGTGTCTTCTTGTCTTACGCATGATAATGAAGTGGGATTGTGTGAAAATTGAGACCACCATATGCACGTTTTGTATCTTACGACATGCATAACATATCTCATATGCAATATTTAATGATCTTACGTTAATCTTAAGAATGGCAACCTTACGTTGGTTGAATGTATGAACGACTATGCGTGGTCGTATTGTATACCGTGTGACATGTTTTATTGATCTTGCGTTGATCTTGAGAATGAAACCTTGTATTGGTTTTAAATATTGAATAACTATGCGTGGTTACTATGACATGAGTAAAATATGCACATGAAGAGAAAATGGATTTTGTTCAAAGTTGGTCTCATTGCATATGCATTAATTATTGCAGAGTATATGCATTAATTGTAAGGACATAGTATTTGAATTGGAGTATCTAAAATGAATGTGTGTTAACAGTACCTTGAATTGAGAAATATTTTTGGTGTTGTTTTGCTAGTGAACAAATGTAATACTGACCATTATTGGTGAAATTAGATTGATATTTGAAGAAGTTGGAATGAGTTGGTTTATGGGTATATGATGTGTGAATTAGATTGTTAAATTATAGCCTATGTATTAAGACAATAAGATTGGACACCAGATGGAAAATGTTTAAGATTGTTTCACTATGCATGAATTACCATTATAATTGCTCATCATTGAGAAAATACACTCACTCTCCATGTTGTCAATTTTAGCTTTGTGATGTAGGTTCTCACCTATGGAGTATGATTGCATTCTTCGGGTGGCACGTGTGAAGAGGTTATGGAAGATGCCTTGGCCGACAAATTTTGGGACAATGTTGTTTTGTGATTCTTTATGTGAATTTTAAAGTGTAAGGCATTATTTTGAATAGCTTGACTATTGGTGTAAATGCCTAGTTTTTTTTTATTTATGAATAGGTTTGTTATATTATTTGTTGTTATTTTTGGATGTAGAGATTGAATTATAATCTTGTTAGTATATTAGAGGTTAGTGAATATGAACCTTTATGAATGAGGTTATTATGCATGAAAGTTGAGATGGTGTCATGATATTATGTATGTTGCATGGATATAGTTATAGAATGGATTTATAAGGCTTTGACTATGTGGGTACAATGCTGAATTTTTATTATAAAATTGGTATATGGTGTGTAGGATGAGATAATGTGATGTTCTATTCCTAGTTAAGGGTGTATAAGGAGGTCTAGTTGATGGGAAGCAAAGATTGATGGTTTGATAGCATGTGTGGATGGTATTGTCACCTAAGCAGGTTCTTGGAAAACTTTTGTTGTGGATGCTCATGATTATGGATTATTAGACTTGAATGTATAAGACTAAGGTTAGGTACCTTGAATTTGAAGGATTAATGACCAATAGGAGAATTAGAGGAATTGGTGCATGACGATCTTATATATACATTGATGAAGTTAATTAGGTACTTGCTTAACTTTCACCTTAGCGTATCTTCACATATGGGTTGGTTTCTAATTAGATCTAGGGTAGTTATTATAAGTCTTGAATTGTGGTGTGCCTTAATTAAGTAACAAAATAAACGCGAAAAATTTTCCCTACTTTTTATTAATTAGAAGTAGATAACTATAATATCGAATAGTGGATTTAGGGTGCCTCATTGGGTGGTATCAGAACATAACATGCTTTATTGGGATTATTGTCAATATAATTACATTTGCGATGTGTTAACGGTGATTGATGATTGATTTTGACAGGTCTGACCAAGCTCTCTTCACACTAACCCCTCTCAATGATGAAATATTATATGTATGCATGTGTGCATAATTTTGTGATGTGAAAGCATGCCTTGGATTGATATTACCCTATTGCTTTTGATAAGTTAGATAGTAAGGAACTAAGGCTTAATTATGAGATAAATTACCATAGTATGTGACTAACTCACTAATGTTAGTTGGTCTTGATGTTGTGAATATAGATTTTGAGAGTTTAAGATAGCTCGTCGTCACCCGGATCAGGAGATAATTCCATTGCTCGAGCCTTGAACCGCTTTGCTAACATCTTGGAAATACGAAATCGTGAGAGGCAAGGCAATGATGGGCAATCCCCTCTGGTAACTCAAAGTGCTTCTAGGCTTGACAAATTTCTGAAGAGGAATCCTCCAGAGTTCCATGGCGAGTTTAGACCCACACAAGCTTGCTTTTGGGTCTGTGATGTGGAGTGGATCTTTGATAGTTTCGAGTGTTCTGAGCTCCATAAGGTGGAGTATTCTGTGTTTATGCTGGGAGATGAGGTTAAGACTTGGTGAAGACTTACCAAGAGTTAGATGCTTACAGCTGTTACTCCCTTGATTTAGGAGAATTTCAAGTTTGAGCTGATGAGGAAGTATATGTCTGAGAGCTATAAGAGTAAGAATGAGCTTGAAGCAAGGCAACTTATCTACAAAAGAGTATGCTTCCAAATTTAAAGAGGTATGTGAGTGCTACCCTCTATACCAGTAACAAGGGATAGAAGCCTTCAAGTGTGTGAAGTTCGAGAATGGCCTACATCCTGACATTCAGAGGGCCATTTATCATCAGGAGATCAGAAGCTTCACGGTGCTTGTGAACAAGTGCCGCATCTATGAGGAGCATGCCCCATCACACACATCCAAATTTGACTCTAGGATGAAGGGTCAATCATCTAGCTTCAAGAGGTGGGGTACTTTCAGGAGAGAACAGTTTCAGAGAGGTGCTCCTTCAGTTGCCCGAGGTAGGGGCGGTGGTTTTGGTAACACCCGTGGCCAGGGCAATGCAAATGCTCATGGGCCACGATGCACTAAATGTAGGGGAGCTCACTATGCTCGAGAGTGTGCATACCAGGATGGTGTTGTCTGCTTCAACTGTGACCAAATGGGTCATATGTGGCCTACATGTCCTTTGCTTACAAGGAGGCCTAATGCTCCTGTCAACACTCCTATATATCCTACTCTTGCTGTGACACCCCAAAAATAGGAGTAAATTTTTCACAATTTTAAAGATATTAATCAATAAAGAAAATCAAGTGGTGAAGCATCAAATCGCCACCCCGGATCTATAAGAACCTGTCTCATATGTGAAGATATGAGAAGGTGAGTTTGAAAATAATTTAAGAGATATTCTGATTTAAAATCAGCGGAAGACTTTAAATAAATTGATGTTGTATGTTTGCATTTTAAAGGGAGTGGATTAAATGAAAATTCAATGACTCAAAATATATTAAATACAATTATTTAATAATATAGGAAAAAGGCTTTATGCAATGTGTAGGCAAAATAAGAAAAGAACTAATTGGAGCATCAGTGTACCACTCGCTAATTTGAGTCAATTCAGAGTTACACAACTCCAATCAAGATGAATATGGTTTGTAAAGATTAATAACTCAAATATCTACAATTGTTATGAAGAAGTTGAGGGCCAATTATGCCCCAAAGATTGCTTAATTTGTTAATTTATGAAATCAGCCCTACTGAAATTTTCAACCTAAACACCCTTTAGTATTTTGGGCATAACTCAGGCTACCAAACTCCAATTGACGCAAATTGGGTATCAAAACAACGGTGACAAAATTATCTACAACTTTGATGAAGAGAATAAAAACTGAATCAGCACGCTTGAGCGTTAATTTCCATGCTTAAGCGAGATCATGCTTAAAGGAAAACTGAGCGAGGAAGAAATTAAGTATCAGGGGGACTTCACGCTTGAGCGTGGCCCCCTCACGCTTGAGCGTGAGCGTGTTATCACGTTTGGACGTGCATGCTTCACGCTTGAGCGTGAAGAGAAGGAATCAAGCCCTTTCCACTCGTCCATGCTTGAGCGCGCTACAAATATACATGAGTCATGCTTGAGCGTGAAAAGAAGGGAGAATCGGGACCCGAGCGTGGTTAAGCGCAGAACGCTCGCTTGAACGTGGGTTCCCTCACGCTTGAGCGTGACACCCCTGCACTTTCAATTTTCTCTTCATTTCGCTTGAGCGAGAGTTTCTCGCTTAAGCGAAATCACTCCAGTAGCTCACCTGATGCCTCTCGCTCGAGCGAGTCTTTCTCCGCTTGAGCGAGATTATCACAGAATGGTTTCTTCCAACAAGCGCTTAAGCGAGTTTAAGTCCCGCTTGAGCGAAGGATGGACAGAGAGAAAATATTAGGTGCAGAGCCTTCACGCTTGAGCGAGAAATCTTCTCGCTTCAGCGTATTTGACAAATTATGCAGAAAACTTAGAAAATTATGCATCCTAACGTACCCAAAACAATCCTTCACAAAATAATTCAAGACAATAATATACCTGTGTAATATATACATTCATAATTGAATCAATTAACCACACATCCTAATTTCCATATCTATCAATTGCACAACAATTAACCATCAACCATTTATACTACATAAGAATCAAATTCTTAGAAATACTTCATACATTCATAAAATTGGATGATAAACCCATATCATAATCTGTCATCCAATACTACCAAAACCTTACACAAACTTTAGCCACTTTCCAGATCAAATCTTCAACATTATATTCCAACAATCCAAATGCAAAATGAGCATATGTCTATAATATATATATATATATATAATACAAAATATTGGACTGCGGCCAAGGCACTTCCTATACATCTATTTACCTCCTTCATCAAAATGAACTTCCAAAAGTTTCACTTCCCATGAATGTCCTGCATTCACAAATCTAAAAATGGACAACATGGGAGAGTGAGTCATATATTCCAAAGGTATGAATATGAACACCGTATGATTATGTGCATATGTATCATACATGTACACTTTGCACTCACATTCAATTCATCATCAACCATTATTACACAAAATAAGCATCATTATGTAATAAAACAGGTAAGGTACATAACACATAATCTAGTCCTGTAATAATTGGACTATTACACATCTCATCATTTCAAACAATTTATTCTTGGTACTCATATCTTATATGTTATCTGTAACACCCTAATTTTAATAAATAAATAAATAAATAAACAGGGAAAATTTTTCACCATTACACTCAGAATAATCGGGCACAAAAGAAATAATGGAAAAGAAGGCAAGAGGAATAAAACCCACTCAATGAGGCTGACAGTGGAAGAAGAAAACGTTAGCAAAACATACATAATCTGCCCAAATAATTAAACCGGGCACAACAGGGAGAAGAAGGGGAATCAGAGACAAGGAAAGATGAAGGCCCAAATAAAAGTCACCCAGCGGAACTCAACAACGCTCAAGCGAGCCCGAGAGAAACAGCGTGCACTCGCTCGGGCGAGTACTCATTCGCCTAAGCTAAACCACCAAAAGCCTTCCATCAAACTCACGCTCGCTGGAGCGAATCCTGCATTTGCTAAAGCGAGAAGCTGCACTCGGCTATTCAGACACTCGGGATCCAGAGTTATCATACGACTCATTCACTCGGAAAATGACATCTTGTCCGCTCAGGAAAATCATTAAGTCAATCCCCACTCAGACTTAGTCTAATCTTAACCACCCGGAATACAGATCCTCGTTCGCTCGGAATTTACGTCATTCACTCGGATTATCATACGCTTAGATTCCATCCCACTCTAAACCACTACACTAACTCCTCTCTCAGAAGAGGATCACTCAATATTTCCACTCGGAAAATGAGGGTCATCCACTCGGCTTCCATAAACTCCCTCACTCGGAATGTTTCCCAACCAAGTACCACTCGGAAATACTTAGGCTCTACCCCACTCGGGTTTATTCATATTTTTCACTCAGAATCACACGAGCGTGTTCACTCGGAAAAGCCACCCAGTAATCATCACTCGGAACCGGATCTAAATCTCCTATATTCTTCTCAGGGTTCGCTAACTTAGAGCTATCCACTCAACATCAGTTATATCCCAGTCGGCAAAGAGCATCAAATCAATATAAGGCACTTATGCAAAATATACGTTCCTAGAGATATAAACCTGCCCACGATCCAATCTACCGAACTATATATATGTAACCATATACTCGGAATACTCATTGTCTTAACATCATACATTTACCAATATTTACAGATCCATACAAGTGATACCATGCCTGTACTTATCAAATCGATCTTTATAAATGAATATATTTAATCGTCATTTTACATGGGAGCCGGCCAAGGCTACACTGACTGAACATACTAAACGCAATGCAAGCACTCAACAGTCGGAGTGCACCACACTCGGACTTGAGGCCCTATCATCACTTCCGAGTCCGACCTGCCCACACTGAAAATGGTGTAGGGGTGAGCATCTTAAATATTAAATGATAGATACTGACTCGGATTGTCCCACAGTTATGTAACAATATATATATATATATACATAATTATACATAGCAATAAATTAAGTCAGAACAATACTAATCAACCAGGATACACATAAGACCTTTACCGATCGGAATCCGCCAGCTATCACTCGGCCGTATGCACATGTGATCTCAATAACATTAACATAACAACAGCTAATAACATTATAATGCCAATGAATCAGAACGCACATATTCAACAATTCCCGATTAGAATCCAACAGATCTCACTCGGCTATACACACATAACATTTCAATAACATTGATATATATTCATAGAACAGATTCCAGTCAGCATCCACAGCATATGCACACAGAATAATTCACTCGGTTATATACATTCATCATTTCATTAACATCATCACATGCATAATCAAATTCCAATCAACATCAGCAGTACATATGCACAGATTATTTCACTCGGTTCCGCATTTGTGTGTAATCGGTTTTGACATTGCAACGTAGGCTCCTAGCCTTTTTATACATAGCTCTCAGCTATCAATTCAGCTCCAAGCTGCTTGGCCGTTTTACAGGTACCCAACCGTTTGCCCACAAGGTGACATCAACGCTCTCAGTGCCAACGGAGGTGTTCACGGACAGCCCGAGTCCCACTCAAAGGCTACCTTGAGTCCCACTCAAAGGATTTCACAGTGTCCCACGCTTTTTAAATAACCGATGGTAGTGTCCTACACTACGTGCTCCAAGCACAAACGCATCCCATGCGCCACATACGGATTCATCACACAACACAGAGTTCATATGCACAGCAATACATGCATCCCATGCAGTCGGCATCATACATCATCAGAACTCAAACAGCACATGCATCTCATGCAATCGGTATCACATAACATCAATTCATCAGGTTAACACCTTCTCTTATGCAGTCAGCATTTCAACTCAGAATAACATGCATGGCATATAAGTCACACGACAATTATCATCAGTACCTTAGCATATTATTTTCATGCAACCATTCAACACTTCTCAGAACTACTAACATGCAATCTATGGACGGAACTAAACATGCAACTCTTGGTTCATAAGCATCATACATTCGGCATCACAAACTCCACATGCAATAAATCACAGAATCAAACACAAAATCGGTAAGCTATTAGCACTCGAAACCCGTTCACAATCCATGCGTTTAAGATATAAGGTACTTCCCCCTACCTGGGATGAAGCTTCCAGTCAGTCAATACGATACTCTGATCTAGAGGAACACTGAGTCACTCTCAGTACATCTGCATGCATGGACAAGGGAAGCCATTCGAGCCTCCGAGACACCCAGTTCTCAGCTCGGTCTCCTAAGCAGCTCCATTACAACGCTGGTGAACGCTCCAACCACCTTAAAGCTCCTCGTAGTGTAGATCTCCACTAAGACTTGGCAGCTTCGAGCAAGGAGAGGAAGAAAGAGGGAAGTCGACGAAGGGAAATGAAAGAACAGGGAAGGAACAGCGTGGAAAGAGACGGGTTGCATGCAAGGGGAATGCACACCCTCACCCTCTCTGGTTCGTCGAGTCAAGAAGGAGGACTCTGATCCTCAGCCACCACTGTCGTGAGCTCACGGAAACAGAGAGTAGAGAAGAGAGAAGGAGAAGAGAAGAAGAATGAAGAACGAAGAAGAAGAAAAGAAGAGAGAACAGAAGGGAGAGAAGTCTGAAGGGAAAAAATGAATAATGAAGTGGCCTAGTAGCCCATATGTGCATGCACGAAGAAGGGGAGAGTGGGGTGGGAAAGTGTGCACAGCAGCAGCTCCCACACGCGTCACACGCACACAGTTACAACTAATCAGCCTTTATTTCCTTAAGTTAAATTAATTAAGTTAATTATATTTAATAAATAATTTCCCCACTTTGCAATTATTATTTTAGTGATTTATTTTCATTCGGCAATTAATTATTAAATCGGGATGTTACAGTTCTCCCCCCCACAAAAGAATTTTGTCCTCGAAATTCAATCGGTGACTCACCTTAAATAAATAACTCAGAAAATTGCTGACTTAATTACTTACATGACTGAGCTTCCACAAACATTCACCGACCGGGTCACAATTCACTCGACAAAGCTTCATTACACCAGCTGTTTACCGACCGCCCCACAATTCCAGTCGGTAAAACACAAAAGTCAGGTCCTACCTGATTACAACCTCATCATAGAAATCAATATATTTGGGGATTCAATTTTTAAAACATACAAGTTACCCATTTAACTCAGCCCAAACACCACAATCAATGGCACCCTCTAGTTCTTTGGCCACTCGGCCCTACACTCCCCAACTCCAATCGGCATATTTACACCACCGGGTTCCCCGACTCAACGAGTCACTCGGCACAGCCATGAACTCACACAAGGCATAAGCTCAATATTGTGTCACATGGGACACATTCTAGATATTAATCAACTAGTTGGGAAGAATTCAGTCGGCAAACCACATTACCGATTCGTCTCGGATTAAACCCCTGGATTTTTGAAATCCGACCACTAAGATTCCTTTCTTAATCCAAAATGAACACTCACGGGTTCCTATGTGCTTCAATTTGTACAATTTGCCTGGCTTTACTTCGCACAGGCACTACACTTGATTTTAACATCTCAGATTTCTACCCATGCCTTCGGCTAATTCCATGCCTATACCCTGAAAAGGTCACTCGGAACTCTCAATCAATAGGGTTGTTCAGAGTTGAAGGTAGTTCTTACCCGGAAAACTTTCATTTACCCAAATTTTCACTCGGAATTCAAGCCTACTCCAAATACAATTCTGAGTTCAAACTCAGCAGCTCCTAATCACTGACCTGAGTACGACTTCAATCAAATCCTTCTCTCGCATACCTACTCCCCTCGGAGACCCTTCACTCGGAAACTTGCACACTCTAAATTCCATTTTCCGACCAGAAGTACTTTTCTCCTGGAGAAAGATCACTCAGTGAAACATCACACGGGTATTAGGGATTCTACTCTCGATATCTCTCCACTCAAAATCGTTCCACACGGTACTATTCCACTCGGAAGTGGTACACTCCGAGTCACATTACTCGAATCTTACCATACTCAGAATGCTACGCTCGGACACTATTCCCTTAACTTAATAATGATCCTCCCTATGAGGTTCTACTTGGAACACCATAATTTTCACTCAGCAGTCCTTTCTCACAAAGACTTCACTTAGAATTGTCTCCACTTTTACACACTCGGAATATCCTAATCCCTTCCTGAGCAAATCCTCACCTTACAATTTAGTTTGGCTCAAGTCCTGGGTTCCTCATTAGACTACGGTATCACTCGGTTAACTTTATAAAACTCCAATTTCAGCGACAGACTTGTTCACCCCTCTCGTTTTAATAACTAATCATCATCTTAGTAGCCAATCTATACCCAACAGCCTCTAATCCTCTCAGAGACAAACCTATCAAGGTTAAACAAACCCTCTATCCTCAATTTGATACAAAACCACTTATTTATTCACTTAATACAACTCTCATCTTCACTCAAAGCAGTCCGATAGACCCACCATCACCATAAGCAGCTACAGCCTCACTTGCCTGGCTTATGAATTGCTGCATCCGACTTATAGGATGACGTCTCATTCCTATAGGGTTACAACAATTACATAGTCACTGCAACGTGTACGCTGCCACAATACCTATGGCATGAAGAGTCATCTTAGAACAGTAATTAATGGCAGTTCACACACACACATTATAAACAATACATCTACATCAACATCATCATTACGCATCACATAGGGTACATCACGCAACAACAATCATGAAAATTATTTATCACTTCTGTAAAACAGTATGATGGCAATACAACAATCAGCTTCTAGCCAACACCGAGTAAATATTTCCTCTAAATCTTATTCATCACAAACCATGGCTCAGATTAAATTCTTAATTCTCAGCTATATAATAACGTAACTCACTCGGGTTCACGCAATTCAATCAGGATTAAGTAATTCACAATCACATATGCTGTTATAACACACCATGAACTCGGCAACGACACGAATGTACATACAGACGCTCAGTCGGATTTCATACCAATTATTCATGGCTATATTATTATTCACTACAACATGCACCATAACCATAACATCATATTGCACTCGGTAATAGCATCGATATATATGTACTCATCCGATCAGATTTACCCAAATCAATTCCAGACTATATTAAGGATTTCATTCACAATATCATGTCCACATATTCATATAATTCACACTGAGCTCATTGACCATCATAAGTGTGCACACAGACATCTGATCAGAAATTGCACCATAACATACATTCTTACTTATAACATCACATCACACTTGGCAACAGCATCAATACATGCACATTCATTCAGTCAGAACTCACTCATACAACATCATCAAGTCGGAATCTACTCAAATTATTCAAATTCATGCAAATCATGTTAGTCTCAATAATAATGCTCCTACACACATGCATGCGGATCTGATTCAAACAGTGATTTCATCTCATGTATGCAATTCTCATGCAATTTCGTACAAGCATCCAAGTTTACAGGTGCGTCTCACATAGCCATTAATAGATCACAACCGTTTCAACACGACATATAGATTCACTCGGAATTTCATAGTTTCATCACAACATCACATGCGTTTGTCATAGTGACCCACAACAAGCAAAATAGGGTAACAATACTACAGCACATCCTCTTGGCATTTTTAATGAAGTCAGCATGCATTTCGACACAACATCCAAGTGGAAATCAACAGATCGACTCACATATCATGCATTCGGAAATCATTATGGCATTCTCATTCACATACATTTGAACATGAAACTGCCACGAAACTCAAAGAATCATCCCTTTTTAGCTCACGTACTCGGCAATAATGGTAACACTCTTATTTATAAGCATTCAGTCGGTATTCACAGAAATATTAATATGTACTCATGGACGGAGCCACATCGCATTAAACAGTTTACAAATACCACAAATCCAGAAGTTGCATGCATTATTTCTCAATCACAGCACGGCTATCAACACATTTCACACATAACACATCACACAGAACTAAACAAACACCCGGTAATCATTCAAGCCTCGAAGAGTTACTACGCAATTGCTTTACTCGGCTCAACAACTCACACGATTAGTAAATTATTAGACTTAGAATCCCTAAGGGGTCACTACTTATCCAGTATCCCACGATGGGTACTCCCTGTAATACCCTAAATTCTAATTAAATAAATAAAACCAACAGGGAAATTTTTCCGAATTATCAAGTTAGCAAAGTCTGTATAATCCACCCTAAATTAAATAACCCGATGCAACAAGAAGGACGAGGGAACGGAAAGCAAGGGAAGACAAGGGCCAAACAAAAGCCCTCCAGCGGAGGCCATCAATGCTCGAGCGAACCCAAAGGAAATAACGTACACTCGCTCGGTATCAAGACAATCGTCCACTCGGTAAAGGCCTATTTCACTCGGAATTCATTCTTAAGTCTACTCGAATTTCATTCCCAAATCCACTCGGTAAAGGGGACTCCCTCCGCTCGACCCCAGACTCGCACCCCCATAACTTAGTTCTCTATTTTGTCCATCATGCCATACAACAGTTCACTCAGGAAACGAAGGTTGTTCCACTCGGAAACCAGGGGTATCCTCACTCGGACTACTTCTCAATTATCTACCCCTCGGTATTTCCCTCATCTCTCGCTCGGCAAGTATAGTCCTTCCTACCCCAGTGCTCGCGCTAACTTAACCTCCCTTCAAGGGCTCCATAGCTTTCTACCATTTCTCTATACGGCTTACACTCGGAATTGGATGGATTGCCCTCTAGTCGGAAAACACTCTCTCGGCTAGTCCTTATTCGAAGGCATGATTAGGCTATTCTACTCTGAATCGTAACAGCTTATTAATTGGGAATCTACTGCGTCAATCCCCATTCAGAGTGGTATGCCCTTATCCCCTCGGAACACCTATAGCTTTCCTCACCCGGTAACAGGATCACAAATTCACTCTCTAGATCATATCTTGACTCCCTTCATACTAAGTCTTTCCATTCCTACACACTCGGGTGAACATGAACATATATACCAATCAAACATCACGCACAGAATGGAATTAAACATACAGCATGGCATAAACATAATCATATACATATGAGAGTGTATATCAATATTTACAAACACATTGCCATGTTTCCCTGCCCCAAGGGATTCTGTTCTATTCTAAAAGATTAACATCAGATACGAGCCGGCCAACGCATAATCAAAACATTATACACAGCATCTACATAAATATATATAGTTCCTTGGTCCACAGCTAATCCGCTCAGTAAGTAGCTCCACTTTACTCGTAGTTCCGAGGAATGTTCACTGAAAATATTGCCACAGCAGGGGTAAGCTTTTACATTTAAAATAACAGTTAGTGACTTGGGAACCCGTACGCTTTCCATCATACCACATCACATTTCAAGCAATCATAACGTTAACTAACCTCTAGTTTATCTACTCGTAACAGTGCCATGCAATCAGAATTCATTCATGCAATATTCCATTATACAAATTATATCATTTCCGACTTACACTATACACATGCAACACAATAAATTCATCATAGCACAAGAGTATACATACATATACATATCCATTAAGTACACACCAGTCTACTACAGTCGGATCCGACCCCCACTTGATTAATTTTTACGTTGCAACATAGGCTCCAAGCCTTTTTCCTCCAGCTCCAAGCTGGTTCGGCCGTTTTACTGGTACCAAACCGTTTGCCCTCACATGTAACACAATCACTCCAAGCGACCACGGCAGTGTTATGGGCAGTCCCGAGTCCAACCCAGTGGCTTGCTTGAGTCCAACTCAAGACTTTAAGCGTCCAACGCTAGTGCATTCGGCACTGCCTCAAGTCTAACTCAAGGTCTCTTAATTACATTCTTTTGTGTGTATGTCTGCAATACAATATTACTTCTCCTTTCATTTATCATAACCACACTCTGCATGCAATTCAGTCGTCATCTTATAACAACATAGACTCATTTTCAACACTCACATGCAAGGCAACATAGGGTAGCAATTAGGATCTACTCATCATCCCATGAACAGAGCACTCAGAAGTCACACAATATGTCTCCACTTCACGTATGCACATGTAAATATTTAACTAGAGTCAGTATGGCAGTTTGAAGAGTATGCACTGCATTCACACACGGTCTCAAAACACACGCATGCATCCACATCCCAACAGTGTATCTCATAAACACATATATCAATTATAAGCTAACTACCATCGGATTCAGACATAGCATGCCTCAGTATACAAAGCTATCTATCAAACATACATTTCATCACAAATACCCTTAAGTACATATGCATGCATAATAAACCACTCGGAACCCATTCACAAGCTATGCATTTGAAATGCAAAGCGCCCCCTACCTACTGAAGGAAGTTCGAGGGGTTCCTCTGTTTCCCGACGCTGGTCCGATTGCCTCGCCCAGGCTCACACTTGTTCTGGCTTCCTTGGTCGAAGTCGCACCGTGAAACAGGGGCTGTTCGTCTTTTTTGGCTGAACGAACTCCAAGTCTTTTGCAGTATTGTTGTCGCGCGTTCTCAGGAACAGAAGAGTAAACAGGGGGGAGGAAGAAGAAGAACAAAAGGGAAGAGAGAGTGTACGAGGAGAGAAAAGAAGAGAAGAGAAGAAGTCTAACGAAGATGCATAACTCCAGTGATCAAAGGCACATATATAAGCATATGCGTGCACGAGGAAGGGAAGGAGAGTGGGATAGGAAAACGTGAATTGCAGTCCCACTCACGTGACTCCCAATCGGAAGCAGCCACCTCTTACCAACTAAGCTTAATTAGTTTGTCACTATTTCTTAGATTAAGTTAACAATCAATTTTCCTGCTTTGAAATCAAAATCTTAATGGTTTATTTTCATTCGGTATTCAACTTTCAAAACTGGGATGTTACAGTTCTCCCCCTCTCAAAAGAATTTCGTCCTCGAAATTCACTCGGTGACTCACGTTGGTAAACAACTCGGGGTACTGCTGCCTCATGGTGTCTTCACGTTCCCAGGTACAAGAGGTAGTCCCGCCTTGCTGCCACTCCACTTCAACCAGTGGTACATCCCTGTTCCGCAGACGCTTTACCGATCGGTCCACGATTCTAACCGGTATAGTTACAGTGGTCAGGTCCTCCTTAATCTCCACTTCATCATCTGGCATCGAATGGGTGGGATCATGTAGACATTTTCTTAGTTGTGACACATGAAACATGTTATGCAATCAGGATAAGTGAGTCGGTAGTGCTATCCGGTACGCCATGGAGCCGACTCATTCCAACACCTCATAAGGCCCAATGTATCAAGGGCTTAACTTTCCACTCTTCAAGGCTCGCCCGACTCTTTTACTCGGTGAAGTCTTCAAAAACACTCTGTCTCCGACTGAAAACTCTAATGGGTTGGTTCGTTTGTCATGGTAGCTCTTCTGCCTATCCTGAGACGCCTTCATCTTTTCTCTTATCATTCGGATCTGTTCTGATGTTTGCCTCATAATTTCCGGTCCTAGCAGTAAATTTTCACCCGTTTCCGACCAGCAGAGTGGGGTCCGGCATCTTCGACCATATAGTGCTTCGTAGGGTGCCATACCGATACTGCTGTGGTGGCTATTGTTGTACGTAAACTCGATCAGGGGAAGGTACCGCTCCCAATCTCCACTGTGCTCCAACACATACGCCCTTAGCAAGTCCTCCAGGCTTTGAATCGTTCGCTCGGATTGCCCATCCGATTGGGGGTGGTAGGCAGAACTTAGCCAAAGCTTCGTACCCAATTCTTGGTGTAGACTGGTCCAAAATCGGGACGTGAATCTAGGATCCCTGTCCGATACGATAGAAGTCGGTATACCATGCAGTCGGACAACTTCGTGAATGTAAATCTGAGCTAACTTATGCAACGGGTACTTCATATTCACAGGTAAGAAGTATGCACTCTTCGTCAGTCGGTCAACAATGACCCAAATCGCATCATGGCCCGCACGGTTTTTTGGCAATCCCATGACAAAGTCCATGGCAATTGAGTCCCATTTCCACACGAGAATCTCCAGGGATTGTAATGCACCATACGGCTTCTGGTGCTCTACTTTCGATTTCTGACAGGTAATACACTGAGCCACGTATTTTGCCACATTCCTCTTTAATCCGGGCCACCAGAATTGTGTTCTTAGATCGTGGTACATCTTCGTGGTACCCGAGTGGATACTAACCAGACTCTTGTGAGCCTCATCAAGTACCATTCTTCTCAATTCTCCTCCACCCGGTACGTATATTCTGTTTTTCACTCAGAAAATTCCATCCAATCCCTCGGTCAAGGACAAGTCCTTCCCTTTGGCCTGAGTTTCCTTCATCTCAGCCAAGTAGGAGTCTGACTGCTGTTGTTCATATACAGATTTTAGGAATTCACTAGCAATCCTTAATGTATCAATTGTTATTTTCCGAGAAGAGGGGATGTCAACATGCAAGTTCATGTCTCGGAACTGTTCCAATAACTCCACCTCCTTCACTATCATTACTGCTATATGAAGGGATTTCCGACTCAACGCGTCGGCAACAACGTTTACCTTACCCGGATGGTATTTTAGCTCGAAATCATAATCTTCTAAAAATTCCATCCATCTCCTCTGCCTCATGTTCAGCTCCTTTTGGTCAAATAAATATTTGAGGCTCTTGTGGTCGCTGTAAACTTCAAATTTAGAACCGTGCAGGTAATGCCTCCATATTTTCAATGTGAAAACCACAGCTGCCAGCTCTAAATCATGGGTTGGGTAATGCTGTTCGTGAGGTCTCAATTGCTGAGAGGCATACGCTATCACTCGGTCATTCTGCATTAGCACACATCCCAATCTGAGTCCTGATGCGTCACAATAAACCACGAAGCTCTCTTACAAATTAGGTAACGCCAACACTGGAGCAGTCGTCAACTTATCCTTTAGCTCTCGGAAACTGCTCTCACACTTGGGACTCCATACGAAGGGAATATTTTTCCGAGTCAATTTAGTCAGTGGCAAGCCCATCTTAGAAAAACCCTCAATGAACCTTCTATAATAACCGGCTAGGCCCGTAAAGCTTCTTATCTCCGAGACCGACTTGGGTCTCTCCCATGCCATTATAGCTGCCACCTTCGAAGGGTCCACTGAGACACCTTCCTCTGAAATCACATGTCCGAGGAAGTGGATCTTATCCATCCAGAAATTGCATTTCGAAAGCTTTACAAATAACTGTTTCTCCTTCAACACTTGAAGTACCGCACGGAGGTGTTCTTCATGCTCCTCAGGGGTCTTGGAATAGATTAGGATATCATCAATGAAAACTACTACGAATCGGTCAAGATGTGGGTGAAATATGTTGTTCATGTAATTCATGAAAACAGCAGGGGCGTTTGTCACACCGAACGGCATCACTACATACTCGTAGTGACCATACCGAGTCTTAAAGGCAGTCTTTGGAATATCCAAGTCCTTCACCCGGATTTGGCGGTATCCCGATCGTAGGTCGATTTTCGAGAAAACTGAGGCTCCACGCAGTTGGTTAATCAAGTCATCAATCCTGGGTAACGGGTACTGATTCATAATCGTGAGTTTGTTTAGCTGTCGGTAATCTATACAAAGTCTCATGCTGCCGTCCTTCTTCTTAACAAGCAGCACCGGTGCACCCCAAGGTGACACACTCGGCCTAATGAATTGTTTTCCGAGCAACTCATCTACCTGCTTCTTCAACTTGGCCAATTCGGTTAGGGACATTCTATAAGGTGCACTGGAGACTGGCTCGGCTCCAAGAATCAGGTCTATAGAGAATTCGACTTCTCTACTCGAAGGGACGCCCGACACATCCTCCGAAAACACCTCTGGGAATTCACAGACAGTCGGAATCTCGTTCACTCGGACTCTACTCTCGCCCTCGGTTAAATAAAGCATCATAAACAGTTGAGCTGTACCTTGTGCCGTGTAATCTTCATTGTTCTGCCTCGGGAAGATTATCCTCCGGTTCCTGCAATCCACTAGCACCTTGTTGGCTGAAAGCCAGTCTATGCCGAGTACAATGTCGAGGTCCTTCAGAGGCACGCACACCAGGTCGAAGGTAAAACTCCGATCGCACAACACAAATGTTACATCTTTACATATTGATGATGTCAACACCTTAGTGCCAGTCAGATTGGCCACTTCCAAGGTCCGATCCATACACACAGTTGGCAACTTTAAATGTCTCACACACTCATCAGCTATAAAAGAATGGGTGGCTCCCGAATCGAAAACTACATTAAGGGTATATTTACCGAGTGAACACTTACATTGTACCAAATCATTCGCTTGCACAGCATCCTCCGCGTTGATGGCGTAGACTCTTCCTACTGCCGGTTGGTCGGTATTTCTCCCTCGGTTACTTGTAGTAGCCATCATGTTGCTCCTTGCTCCGTTGCCTCTACCACCATTTCCTCCACTGGTGGTTCCGCGTCCCCCCACATGGAAACCCCACGACGTGCATGGCCACCCTCTGGTTGCAGTTACGAACAGTCGGGGCGAACATGCCCCCTTTCGTTACAGTGAAAACATACAACATCGTTTCCAGTATCACATTCCCGAGCAAAGTGGTTACCTCCGCATCTGAAACATCTACCATTTCCGGAGCGACTCCCGAACCGACCCCCACGGTTTCCTCGTCCTCTGAAATTAGAGGGAGGTCCAGTACTCCTAGCGTTGCCTGACCTCTTGAAGTGTGATTGTTGAGGCCTCAAGGAGGGGTTTGCCCCGCTGCTCTGGCCCGAGTGGGCCTTGTCATCTTCTTTAAATATCCTACACTTACTCACCAACGTAGGAAAACTCCTAATCTCTTGGTATCTATAAGATCTCTTAATATCTGACCTTAATCCATTCTCAAATTTTAGGCACTTCAAATTCTCCGTCCCCGGTTGTTGGAAGGGTGGGTAGAATAGGCACAATTCCTCAAATCTCGTCGCGTATTCTTCCACAGTCATGGACCCCTGCTTCAATTCCATGAACTCCAGTTCCTTCCGACTCCTGATTGTGTCGGGGAAGTACTTTTCTAGGAAGCATGTCTTGAAATTGTTCCAGGTCAGCTGAGTATCATCATCAAGGAACTGGTTTCTGGCTATCTTCCACCAGTTTTCCGCCTCTTCCCGCAGCATGTACATTGCACACTCTACCTTCTGGGCCTCGGTACAATGAAGACCCCCAAAAATCCTTTCCATCTCCTGAGTCCATTTATAAGCTGCCTCGGGGTTACGTCCTCCTAGAAATTCTCTCGGCTTCCTCTTCAGGAAGCGGTCCAGTACTTGACCATCATCAGTTCGAGGCTGGCCCTACCTCTCAAACACGTCTGTAAAGCGTTGAAAGGCTGTGGCTATGGCCTCCATGCTTTGACGACTCGTCATCTCTTATCCTGAAATTCACAGCCCTTTCAAGGATAAGTTTACGAAGCTACTTACTACCGATCGGATCTCAGCCTAACATTCAGTAACTTTAACACATTATACCATTTCTATATGCCATACAATCAGTCGGACCAAGAGGGAGACAACCTCCTATCCACAATTCAATACTACAATATCAATCAAGTTTCATAAATATCACAATAATGATGACCACTCGGTCACAATGCACGCAACCGCTTATACTCGGTAAGCATACCTTGGCCTTGGACCTTTCGGTCTGCTCTGATACCAAAATGTAACACCCTAAATTCTAATTAAATAAATAAAACCAGCAGGGAAATTTTTTCGAATTATCGAGTTAGCAAAGTCTGTATAATCCGCCCCAAATTAAATAACCCGATGCAACAAGAAGGAGGAGGGAACAGAAAGCAAGGGAAGACAAGGGCCAAACAAAAGCCCTCTAGCGGAGCCCATCAACGCTCGAGCGAACCCAAAGGAAATAACGTACACTCGCTCGGTATCAAGACAATCATCCACTCGGTAAAGGCCTATTTCACTCGGAATTCATTCTTAAGTCTACTCGGATTTCATTCCTAAATCCACTCGGTAAAGGGGACTCCCTCCACTCGACCCCAGACTCGCACCCCCACAACTTAGTTCTCTATTTTGTCCATCATGCCACACAATAATTCACTCGGGAAACGAAGGCTGTTCCACTCAGAAACCAGGGGTATCCTCACTCGGACTACTTCTCAATTATCTACCCCTCGGTATTTCCCTCATCTCTCGCTCGGAAAGTATAGTCCTTCCTACCCCAGTGCTCGCGCTAACTTAACCTCCCTTCAAGGGCTCCATCGCTTTCTACCATTTCTCTATACGACTTACACTTGGAATCGGATGGATTTCCCTCTAGTCGGAAAACACTGTCTCGGCTAGTCCTTATTCGAAGGCATGATTAGGCTATTCTACTCTGAATCGTAACAGCTTATCAATTGGGAATCTATTGCATCAATCCCCATTCGGAGTGGTATGCCCTCATCCCCTCGAAACACCTAAAGCTTTCCTCACCCGGCAACAGGATCACAAATTCACTCTCTAGATCATATCTTGACTCCCTTCATACTAAGTCTTTCCATTCCTACACACTCGGGTGAACATGAACATATATACCAATCAAACATCACGCACAGAATGGAATTAAACATACAGCATGGCATAAACATAACCATATACATATGAGAGTGTATATCAATATTTACAAACACATTGCCATGTTTCCCAGCCCCAAAGGATTTTGTTCTATTCTAAAAGATTAACGTCAGATACGAACCGACCAAGGCATAATCAAAACATTATACACAACATCTACATAAATATATATAGTTCCTTGGTGCACAGCTAATCCGCTCAGTAAGTAGCTCCACTTTACTCGTAGTTCCGAGGAATGTTCACTGAAAATATTGGCACAGCAGGGGTGAGCTTTTACATTTAAAATAACAGTTAGTGACTTGGGAACCCGTACGCTTTCCTTCACACCACATCACATTTCAAGCAATTATAACGTTAACTAACCTCTAGTTTATCTACTCGTAACAGTGCCATGCAATCAGAATTCATTCATGCAATATTCCATTATACAGATTATATCATTTCCGACTTACACTATACACATGCAACACAATAAATTCATCATAGCATAAGAGTATACATACATATACATATCCATTCAGTACACACCAGTCTACTACAGTCGGATCCGACCCTACTTGATTAATTTTTACGTTGCAACATAGGCTCCAAGCCTTTTTCCTCCAGCTCCAAGCTGGTTCGGCCGTTTTACTGGTACCAAACCGTTTGCCCTCACATGTAACACAATCGCTCCAAGCGACCACGGCAGTGTTACGGGCAGCCCCGAGTCCAACCCGGTGGCTTGCTTGAGTCCAACTCAAGACTTTAAGCGTCCAACGCTAGTGCACTCGGCACTGCCTCAAGTCCAACTCGAGGTCTTTTAATTACATTCTTTTGTGTGTATGTCTGCCAATACAATATTACTTCTCCTTTCATTTATCATAACCACACTCTGCATGTAATTCAGTCGTCATCTCATAACAACACAGACTCATTTTCAACACTCGCATGCAAGGCAACATAGGGTAGCAATCAGGATCTACTCATCATCCCATGAACAGAGCACTCAGAAGTCACACAATATGTCTCCACTTCACGCATGCACATGTAAATATTTAACTAGAGTCAGTATGGCAGTTTGAAGAGTATGCACTGCATTCACACACGGTCTCATAAGACACACATGCATCCACATCCCAACAGTGTATCTCATAAACACATATATCAATTATAAGCTAACTACCATCGGATTTAGACATAGCATGCCTCGGTATACAAAGCTATCTATCAAACATACATTTCATCACAAATACCTTTAAGTACATATGCATGCATAATAAACCACTCGAAACCCATTCACAAGCTATGCATTTGAAATGCAAAGCGCCCCTTACCTACTGAAGGAAGTTCGAGGGGTTCCTCTATTTCCCGACGCTGGTCCGATTGCCTTGCCCAGGCTCACGCTTGTTCTGGCTTCCTTGGTCAAAGTCGCACCGTGAAACAGGGGCTTTTCATCTTTTTGGTCGAACAAACTCCAAGTCTTTTGCAGTATCGTCGTTGCGCGTTCTCAGGAACAGAACAGTAAACAAGGGGAAGGAAGAAGAAGAACAAAAGGGAAGAGAGAGTGTACGAGGAGAGAAAAGAAGAGAAAAGAAAAAGTCTAACGAAGATGCATAACTCCAGTGACCAAAGGCACATATATAAGCATATGCGTGCACGAGGAAGGGAAGGAGAGTGGGATGGGAAAACGTGAATTGCAGTCCCACTCACGTGACTCCCAATCGGAAGCAGCCACCTCTTACCAACTAAGCTTAATTAGTTTATCACTATTTCTTAGATTAAGTTAACAATCAATTTTCCTGCTTTGAAATCAAAATCTTAATGGTTTATTTTCATTCGGTATTCAACTTTCAAAACTGGGATGTTACACTCCCCAACATTTAAATATTATTATAAGGTCTAATACCATTCACTCGGTTTCCTCAACCAGCCACCGAGGTGCAATTCCCAATTTAACGTATACCCGACCTCACCTTTACCCACTTATTACACCCCCAGATTTTGGCTTAGGAAACTGCAACACACCTCTTATACCGCAAATCATATACCGTTCATTCATCACACATTCAAATTCCCAAACAAGGAACAGGCATACAACCACACCATTCATAGTCAAACGTATACCAAATCCAATCGAAGGTCATAAGCAGATATCATCACACGAGTCATGATTGAACAGGTATCAACATGCAATAGAACATCATAAGCAATTATGACAATCTGGCATAATGCACTCAACCGCCCACTAACAGTAGGCAAAAATTGGCCATGGACCTTTTGGTCTGCTCTGATACCAAAATGTAACACCCTAATTTTAATAAATAAATAAATAAATAAATAAATAAATAAACAGGGAAAATTTTTCACCATTACACTCAGAATAATCAGGCATAAAAGAAATAATGGAAAAGAAGGCAAGAGGAATAAAACCGACTCAATGAGGCTGACAGTGGAAGAAGAAAACGTTAGCAAAACATACATAATCTGCCCAAATAATTAAACCGGGCACAACAGGGAGAAGGAGGGGAATCAGAGACAAGGAAAGATGAAGGCCTAAATAAAAGTCACCCAGCGGAACTCAACAACGCTCAAGCGAGCCCGAGAGAAACAGCGTGCACTCGCTCGGGCGAGCACTCATTCGCCTAAGCTAAACCACCAAAAGCCTTCCATCAAACTCACGCTCGCTGGAGCGAATCCTGCATTCGCTAAAGCGAGAAGCTGCACTCGGCTATTCAGACACTCGGGATCCAGAGTTATCATACGACTCATTCACTCGGCAAATGACATCTTGTCCGGTCAGGAAAATCATTAAGTCAATCCCCACTCAGACTTAGTCTAATCTTAACCACCCGGAATACAGATCCTCGTTCGCTCAGAATTTACGTCATTCACTCGGATTATCATACGCTTAGGTTCCATCCCACTCTAAACCACTACACTAACTCCTCTCTCAGAAGAGGATCACTCAAGGTTTCCACTCGAAAAATGAGGGTCATCCACTCGGCTTCCATAAACTCTCTCACTCAGAATGTTTCCCAACCAAGTACCACTCGGAAATACTTAGGCTCTACCCCACTCGGGTTTATTCATATTTTTCACTCAGAATCACACGAGCGTGTTCACTCAGAAAAGCCACCCAGTAATCATCACTCGGAACCAGATCTAAATCTCCTATATTCCTCTCAGGGTTCGCTAACTTAGAGCTATCCACTCAACATCAGTTATATCCCAGTCGGCAAGGAGCATCAAATCAACATAAGGCACTTATGCAAAATATATGTTCCTAGAGATATAAACCTGCCCACAATCCAATCTACCGACCTATATATATGTAACCATATACTCGGAATACTCATTGTCTTAACATCATACATTTACCAATATTTACAGATCCATACAAGTGATACCATGCTTGTACTTATCAAATCGATCTTTATAAATGAATATATTTAATCGTCATTTTACATGGGAGCCGGCCAAGGCTACACTGACTGAACATACTAAACACAATGCAAGCACTCAACAGTCGGAGTGCACCACACTCGGACTTGAGGCCCTATCATCACTTCCGAGTCCGACCTGCACACACTGAAAATGGTGTAGGGGTGAGCATCTTAAATATTAAATGATAGATACTGACTCGGATTGTCCCATAGTTATGCAACAATATATATATATATATATATAATTATACATAGCAATAAATTAAGTCAGAACAATACTAATCAACCAGGACACACATAAGACCTTTACCGATCGGAATCCGCCAGTTATCACTCAGCCGTATGCACATGTGATCTCAATAACATTAACATAACAACAGCTAATAGCATTATAATGCCAATGAATCAGAACGCACATATTCAACAATTCCCGGTTAGAATCCAACAGATCTCACTCGGCTATACACACATAACATTTCAATAACATTGATATATATTCATAGAACAGATTCCAGTCAGCATCCACAGCATATGCACACAGAATAATTCACTCGGTTATATACATTCATCATTTCATTAACATCATCACATGCATAATCAAATTCCAATCAACATCAGCAGTACATATGCACAGATTATTTCACTCGGTTCCGTATTTGTGTGTAATCGGTTTTGACATTGCAACGTAGGCTCCCAGCCTTTTTATACATAGCTCTCAGCTATCAATTCAGCTCCAAGCTGCTTGGCCGTTTTACAGGTACCCAACCGTTTGCCCACAAGGTGACACCAACGCTCTCAGCGCCAATGGAGGTGTTCACGGATAGCCCGAGTCCCACTCAAAGGCTACTTTGAGTCCCACTCAAAGGATTTTACAGCGTCCCACGCTTTTTAAATAACCAATGGTAGTGTCCCACACTACGTGCTCCAAGCACAAATGCATCCCATGCGGCACACGCGGATTCATCACTCAACACAGAGTTCATATGCACAGCAACACATGCATCCCATGCAGTCGGCATCATACATCATCAGAACTCAAACAGCACATGCATCTCATGCAATCGGTATCACATAACATCAATTCATCAGGTTAACACCTTCTCTTATGCAGTCAGCATTTCAACTCAGAATAATATGCATGGCATATAAGTCACACGGCAATCATCATCAGTACCTTAGCATATTATTTTCATGCAACCATTCAATACTTCTTAGAACTACTAGCATGCAATCTATGGACGAAACTAAACATGCAACTCTTGGTTCATAAGCATCATGCATTTGGCATCACAAACTCCACATGCAACAAATCATAGAATCAAACACAGAATCGGTAAGCTATTAGCACTCAGAACCCGTTCACAATCCATGTGTTTAAGATATAAGGTACTCCCCCTACCTGGGATGAAGCTTCCAGTCAGTCAATACGATACTCTGATCTAGAGGAACACTGAGTCACTCTCAGTACATCTGCATGCAAGGACAGGGGAAGCCATTCGAGCCTCTGAGACACCCAGCTCTCGGCTCGGTCTCCTGAGCAGCTCCATTACAACGCTGGTGAACGCTCCAACCACCTTGAAGCTCCTCGTAGTGCAGATCTCCACTGAGACTTGGCAGCTTCGAGCAAGGAGAGAAGTCGACGAAGGGAAATGAAAGAACAGGGAAGGAACAACGTGGAAGGAGATGGGTTGCATGCAGGGGGAATGCACACCCTCACCCTCTCTGGTTCATCGAGTCAAGAAGGAGGACTCCGATCCTCAGCCACCACTGTCGCGAGCTCACAGAAATAGAGAGCAGAGAAGAGAGAAAGAGAAGAGAAGAAGAATGAAGAACGGAGAAGAAGAAAAGAAGAGAAAACAGAAGGGAGAGAAGTCTGAAGGGAAAAAATGAATAATGAAGTGGCCCAGTAGCCCATATGTGCATGCACGAAGAAGGGGAGAGTGGGGTGGGAAAGTGTGCACAGCAGCAGCTCCCACACGCGTCACACGCACACAGTTACAACTAATCAGCCTTTATTTCCTTAAGTTAAATTAATTAAGTTAATTATAATTAATAAATAATTTCCCCACTTTGCAATTATTATTTTAGTGATTTATTTTCATTCGGCAATTAATTATTAAATCGGGATGTTACATTATCTCATTACAACTTCTCATCCACAACACATCCATCACCATATATCAACACCATTAGCATAGTTCCTTGCTATATGTAAATGCTCTTAGGCTAATGCATATGTACAATGGAATATTTCAATAATTTACAGATCTCACTGTGGGAATATAAGTACCAAATTGTGGGTTCAAGCATGATCACATACCATGCCCCTACTGTAGTAGTAAAATGTGTACACTTATCATTAAATTGCATGCATTTCACCAATTTTTTACTGGTACCAAACTGCATCGCCCATTTTGCAACACCGGTCATTTTCACCATGACCGCGGTAAACAACATAATAAATATAAAGTGTTGGCCAACCGTGAGACATATCATGGCAGTTGTGATCCAAAGGACCACCGGGGACACTTGCTCATCAAGAACCACCCCCCACAAGGGTCAACCACATGCGACTCCCCGTAGCACAACATGGGCAGCTTCGTGACTCATACACCAAGTCACAGGGGAAATAACATATTGCTCGTGCACAGAGCCGCCCTCCCACTGGGCCAACCAGAGGAATCCCCTAAAATTCCAACACCACCGGCTATGCAGTATGCCATGAATGCAATGCAATCAAATGCATTTCTCACTCTATGCATGCTGTACATGCCACTCATCAACCTCATCATCATTATCATCACCACCAACACCACTTCACCATTCATAGTGGATTTTATTATTGTTGGCTTTAGTCTTTATTCTCAATTTCAATATGGCATTCATCATAAATTTCAATCATCAACTTTTCAATATCAATTATGGTATGCTATTCATTCATATCCATTCTCAATCAAGCATCAACAACATTCATTTCACATTTATGGTGGACATAACATAACATCATATTATTAATCATTGAACACCACCATATAGCACACCATAAATATTCTAAATGCATCAAAGCATGTTGCCAAAACATATCATCAGCACCATACACAACATTACCAATCTTCATAATATTACAAGCAAGGCAAACATGCATATTGTCAATATGATAATCAAACACTATTCTACTCATGCATTTAGAGTATATAGACCCCTCTCCTACCTTAAGAGAAGAATTCTGATTAATTCGACGTACCCGCCTCGTCGTTCGGAATGGATCCTACATTAACATACACAAAGAATCACAATCAATCAACCACTCAACCAAATTCAACTTTAACTAACCATTTTTATATCTATAATTCATAACATGTATAAAACATGTTATAGGCATTCTTTTCTTCTCTTTATTAGGCTTTGAGAATTCCTTATTACTATACCACCTTCATTATATCTAAAAGCCACAAAACCCATAACCTAACATCCATGATAATGCTTTGTCAATCATAACCCAAACTCTCAGTAGCTTGTATTTGCCTTTAAGCACCTTATTTTACCAACATTCACCATTTTCCCCAAATCTTTAAAAGTTAGGGTTTTTCACTAACCCACCAACACTCATAAATACCCATTAACTTTCTTCTTCTTTCAGCCATACTGCATCTACTTCATTAACACTTCATAAAACTCACAACATTAAAGCAAATAAAAGAAGTGAATATGGCTTACCACACCCAACGAAATGGGCTCCAGGAAAAGAGAAGAGGAGCTACGAGAATGGAGGAAGGAAGAAGGGAAATCCAAACTCCAATAGTTTCCTTCTAAGCTCCAGAGAATGAAATTTGAGAAGAGTGAAATGGAACCACCTTTTCTTAGGGTTTAGAAGAAAGAAGAGAAGAGGAGAAAATAGAAGAAGAAGAAGAAGTGTATCTCTACCAAATGGTCTCAGGAAGTCACGAGAATAAGGGGGAGAAAAATTGGGCTTTTAGCATTTAACTTTAACTCCCTCATTAAAATTTCATCGTTTTTTCCACAAACAGGTTCTCTGTTTGGGCTTAATACTTTATCCAAAAATTATTCTGAATATATATTTAGACTCCCAATAATATTCTCAACAGCCCTAACCAATGTCATCTTGATCGAAGATACTTGGTCTGACACCCATATTTTAATCAAGCTAAATTTTGGCTTACTCAGCTCTAATAAATCACCAACAATCCCTAAAAATATTAATTCAATTATTTCTAATATTTTGGGATATTAAATAATCCATAAATTTAGGGTGTTACACTTGCTGGTTAATATAATGAAAAATGCTCTTATGGTCACTACTCCAACCGGTGCTTGTCTTAGATCGGTTACTCGTTGTGACAACGTTGTGATGTTACTTTAAGGGAGAAGATTCATTGTTGTAACATCCCGATTTAATAATTAAATGCCGAATGAAAATAAATCATTAAAATAATAATTTCAAAGTGGGAAAAAATTATTTATTAATTATAATTGACTTAATTAATTTAACTTAAGGAAATAAAGACTGATTAGTGGTAACTATGTGCGTGTGACGCGTGTGGGGGCCGCTGCTGTGCACGACTTCCCACCCCACTCTTCCCTTCTCCGTGCATGCATATATGTGCTACTGGACCACCTTATAATTCATTCTTCCCCTTCAGGCTTCTCTCCCTTCCATCCTCTCTTCTTTCTTCTTCTTCTTCTTCTTCTTCTTCTTCTTCTTCTTCTTCTTCTTCACTCTTTGATCTTCTTCTTCCTCCTCTATTTTCTGTTTCTGTGAGCTCGCGACAGCGGTGTTTGAGGATCGGAGTCCTCCTTCCTTCCTCGACGAGCCAGAGAGGGGGAGAGTGTGCATTCCCCTCTGCATGCAACCCGTTTCCTTCCTCACTGTTCCTTCGTCTCCTTCCTCGTCATCTTCTCCTCCACCCAACTCAGTGACGTTGAGATGCCCTGAATCAGGAACCCTCCCTTGCTGGCAAAATCAAATTATTCGTGGATGTGGAAATAGCTTTGAGTTCTCCATACGGAGTGCCGAGCCCAACGTCTGAGCCAGTGGTTGTGTGGGTTGGAGGGAGCGGTCGAAGGATGACTGGTCAGTATTGTTAGCTCGAGGATGCTTCTGGTTCTTCCAAGCTGTGAGTTGAGTGACTTGGTGTTCCTCTGGAACGGAGTATCATGTTGACCGACTAGAAGCTTCATTCCAGGTAGGGGGCGCTTTGCATGTCAAGTGTATAGTTTATGGACGGGTTTCCGGGTGGAGCTAATGTACTGTGTTGTGTCTTCTGGATGTCGCATTTTGTTGAGTAGTAAACCGGATGTATGACATTTATTATTTGTGTTGTGTATGATTTTCCGTCCATATGAAGTATGATGCTTGTTGATGATGTTTATGTTAAGTGTATGAGATGCATATGAGGAATGCTGAGTGCATTGTGTGGTTATTTACTGATACCCGTGTGTGTGATTATATGATTAGATGCATGTAAACGTGAATGGTATTATGGTTTACGGGTGCATGTACTATGTCATTGTTATACCGACTCCTAATTATGACTCTGAATGATACAATACAGTTGATGTATGTGATGGGATTGTGAATAGTCAAGTGCAATAAGGTATGGGGCAGGGCATAAATCTATGTGGTGTTAAAATGCTTGAAATGCATGTGAATATTATGATTACCGAGTGTTATAGGTAATTTGCAGAGTGCATGCAATGCTGTGTGAATTCCATGTGAAGGTATGAGATGTTGTGGTTGTTGAAGAGAAAGTCGAGTGCATGTATTGCTGAGTGCATGTATTGCCGAATGCATGTGATTGCCGTGTGCATGTGTTGTGGTATTGCATTGGATGCATGTGATTGATACATTGAATGCCGAGTGCATAGGCGTTGGATGCCTGATGAAAGACCATATTCATCCGATTCGCCACTGAAATGCTTAGAACATATAGCGTTGGATGCTTAATACCGATCGACAATCAGATGAATATATGTTGAATTATATAAAAGACCCTGGGTTGGACTTGGGGCAGTGCCGAGTGCACTAAGCGTTGGAAGCTTAAAGACCTTGGGTTGGACTCAAGGCAGGCTTACCGAGTTGGACTTGGGGCTGCCCGTGACACTCCCGTTGTTGCTTGGAGAAATTGTATTACGCGTGAGGGCAAACGGTTTGGTACCTGTAAAATGGCCGAATCAGCTTGGAGCTGAGTGAAAGGCTTAGAGCCTATGTTGCAACAATAAAAACTGGTAACCAGATCCGGGTGAATTGATGTGTGCGCATTCTTGATTGATACCGAGCTCAATACGAAATGTTTGCATATATGGACATGAATTAATTGGATTGAAGCATGCATACTAATGTATTTGCCGAGTGAAATATGATATCATGAGTATTATACATGCTGTGATGAATGATATGAATTATATGTCCATGTGTGATTGAATATATGTATATATATATGTATATGCTATTGCCGAGTGCAGTGTTAGCCTATGGTTGTGATTATACGTGATTGCAAATGATGTGAGTTTTATAATCCGAGTGAATGATGTAAAATCCGAGTGACTGAGGATCTGTATTTCGGGTGGTTAAGATTAGACTAAGTCCGAGTGGGGATTGACTTAATGATTTTCCTGAGTGAACAAGATGTCATATGCCGAGTGGACTAGCTATCATTTTCTGAGTGAATGAGTCATATGATAACTCTGGATTCCAAGTGTCTGAATAGCCGAGTGTAGTTACTCGTTGCAGCGAACAAAGTATTCGCCCAGCGAGTTTGATCTGATTGGAGGCTGTTGCCTCTGGCTTCGCTCAAGCACAGGGTCCTTCGCTCGGAAAGTGGGTAGCCTCGCTCAAGCGTACTGGTTCTCGCTTGGGCGAGTGTACGTTATGTTGGCTTTTGTAACACCCTTAAATTAATGAATAAATAAACCCAAAAAAAAACACGAAATTTTTTTCCAAATAAAACCAAGAATAACCGGGTACAAAGAAATACGGGCATGGAAGGCAGGAGAAGAACAAAACCGATCGGAACAGGCATACAGCAGAAGTCACAGAAGCGTTCAAGTGAAAGCCAACATAACGTACACTCGCCCAAGCGAGAACCAGTACGCTTGAGCAAGGCTGCCCACTTTCTGAGCGAAGGACCCTGCGCTTGAGCAAAGCCAGAGGCAACAGCCTCCTATCAGATCAAACTCGCTGGGCGAATACTTTGTTTGCTGCAATGAGTAACTACACTCGGCTATTCAGACACTCAGGATCCAGAGTTATCATACGACTCATTCACTCGGAAAATGATAGCTAGTCCACTCGGCATAGGACATCTTGTTTGCTCAGGGAAAATCATTAAGTCAATCCCCACTCGGACTTAGTCTAATCTGAACCACCTGGAATACAGATCCTCACTCACTCGAATTTTACATCATTCACTCGGATTATCATACACTTAGAATCCATTCCACTCTAAACTACTACACTAACTCCTCTCTCAGAAGAGGATCACTCAAGCGTATTTACTCGAAAAAGCCACCCAGTAATCCTCACTCGGAATCGGATCTAAATCTCCTATATTCCTCTCAGGGTTCAACAACTTAGAGTTATTCACTCGACATCAGTTCTCCCAGTCGGTAATAAGCATCAAATCAACATAAAGCACTTATGCATAAATATACGTTTCCAAAGATATAAACCTGCCCTCAATCCAATCTACCGACCCATATATATGTAACTATATACTCGGAATACTCATTAACTTAACATTATACATTTACCAATATTTACAGATCCATACAAGTGACACCATGACTATACTTCTCAAAGTCAATCTTTATAAATAAATTTGTTTAATTATCATTTTACATGAGAGCCGGCCAAGGCTACACTGACTGAACATACTAAACGCAATAGAAGCACTCAACAATCGGAGTGCACCACACTCGGACTTGAGGCCCTATCCTCACTTTCGAGTCCGACCTGCACACACTGAAAATGGTGTAGGGGTGAGCTTTTACATATAAAATGACAGTTATTGACTCAGATTATACCACAATCCTCGACTATGCAATTCATACAATTCAATCATCCATAACACACTCTGCCGTTTGAATATGAATATTCACTCATCCTAATCCGATCGGAATTCATTCCAGCTAATCCACTCGGTTATATAAAACTCACATTATTTGCAATCACGTATAATCACAACCATAGGCTAATACTACACTCGGCAACAACATATACATATATATATATACATATATTCAATCACACATGGACATATAATTCATATCATTCATCACAACATGTATAATACTCATGATATCATATTTCACTCGGCAAATACATTAGTATGCATGCTTCAATCCAATTAATTCATGTCCACATATGCAAACATTTCGTATTGAGCTCGGTATCAATCAAGAATACGCACACATCAATTCACCCGGATCTGGTTACCAGTTTTTATTGTTGCAACATAGGCTCCAAGCCTTTCACTCAGCTCCAAGCTGATTCGGCCGTTTTACAGGTACCAAACCGTTTGCCTTCACGCGTAACACAATTGCTCCAAGCAACAACGGGAGTGTCACAGGCAGCCCCGAGTCCAACTCGATAAGCCTGCCTTGAGTCCAACCTAAGGTCTTTAAGCGTCCAACGCTTAGTGCACTCGGCACTGCCCCAAGTCCAACCCAGGGTCTTTTATATAATTCAACACATATTCATCTGATTGCCGATCGGTATTAAGCGTCCAAAGCTATATGTTCTAAGCATTTCAGTGGCGAATCAGATGAATATGGTCTTTCATCAGGCGTCCAATGCCTATGCACTCGGCATTCAATGTATCAATCACACGCATCCAATGCAATACTACAACACATGCACACGGCAATCATATGTACTCGGCAATACATGCACTCAGCAATACATGCACTCGGCTTTCTCTTCAACAGCCACAACATCTCATACCTTCACATGGAATTCACACAGCATTGCATGCACTTGGCAAATTACTTATAACATTCGGTAATTATAATATTCACATGCATTTTAAACATTTTAACACCACATAGATTTATGCCCTGCCCCATACCTTATTGCACTCGACTATTCATAATCCCATCACATACATCAACTGTATTGTATCATTCAGAGTCATAATCAGGAGTCGGTATAACAATGACATAGTATATGCACTCGTAAACTATAATACCATTCACGTTTACATACATCTAATCATATAATCATACACACGGGTATCAGTAAATAACCACACAATGCACTCAGCATTCCTCATATGCATCTCATACACTTAACATGAACATCATCAACAAGCATCATACTTCATATGGACGAAAAATCATACACAACACAAATAATAAACGTCATACATCCAGTTTACTACTCAACAACATGCGACATCCAGAAGACACAACACAGTACATTAGCTTCACCCGGAAACCCGTCTATAAACTATACACTTGACATGCAAAGCGCCCCTACCTGGAATGAAGCTTCCAGTCGGTCAACACGATACTCCATTCCAGAGGAACACCGAGTCACTCAACTCATAGCTTGGAAGAACCAGAAGCATCCTTAAGCTAACAATGCTGACCAGTCGTCCTTCGACCGCTCCTTCTAACCCACACAACCACTGGCTCCGACGTTGGGCTCGACACTCTGCATGGAGAACTCAACGCTATTTCTACATCCACGAATAATTTGATTTTGCCAGCAAGGGAGGGTTCCTGATTCAGGGCATCTCAACGTCACTGAGTTGGGTGAAGGAGAAGATGACGAGGAAGGAGATGAAGGAACAGCGAGGAGGGAAATGGGTTACATACAGAGGGGAATGCATACTCTCCCCCTCTCTGGCTCATCGAGGAAGGAAGGAGGACTCTGATCCTCAGACACCACTGTCGCGAGCTCACGGAAACAGAAAACAGAGGAGGAAGAAAAAGATCGAAGAGTGAAGAAGAAGAAGAAAGAAGAAGAAAGAGAAGAAAGAAGTGGAAGAGAGAAGTCGCAGAGGAAAATCTGAAGGAAGTAAAAGGCAAAGAGACCCAATGACCAATTATATATATACGTGCACGAAGGAAGGAGAAAGTGGGGTGGGAAAGCGTGAAGCAACAGCTCCCACACACGTCACACGTACATAGTTACAACTAATCAGCCTTTATTTCCTTAGTTAAATTAATTAAGTTAATTATAATTAATAAATAATTTCCCCACTTTGCAATTATTATTTTAGTGATTTATTTATTTTTATTTAGCAATTAATTATTAAATCGGGATGTTACAGCTTTCGCTTGAACGCTTCTGTGACTTCCGGTGTATGCCTGTTCTGATCGGTTTTGTTCTTCTCCTGCCTTCCATGCCCGTATTTCTTTGTACCCGGTTATCCTTGGTTTTATTTGGAAAAATTTTTCGTGTCTTTTTGGGTTTATTTATTCATTAATTTAAGGGTGTTACATTTTGGTATCAGAGCAGACCAAAAGGTCCATGGCCAAGGTTTGCCTACTGTTAGTGGGTGGTTGAGTGCGTTATGCCAGATTGTCATAATTGCTTATGATATTCTGTTAAATGTTGATACATGTTCAATCATGACTTGTGTGGTGATATATGCTTATGATCTTCTATTGGATTTGATATATGTTTGACTATGAATGGTGTGGTTGTATGCCTGTGCCTTGTTGAGGAATTTGAATGTGTGATGAATGAATGGTATATGATGTATATGATCTACGATATAAGAGATGTGTTGTAGTTTCTAAGTTGAAAATCTGGGTGTGTGATAAGTGAGTAAAGGTGAGGTCGGGTATATGTTAAATTGGGATTGCGCCTCAGTGGCTGGTTGAGGAAACCGAGTGAATGGTATTAGGCCTTATAATAATATTTGAATATTGTGAGGTACCCATTGTGGGATACGGGATAAATAGTAACCCCTTAGGAATTCTAAGTCTAATAATTTATTGCTCCTGTGAGTGTTGAGCCGAGTAAAGCAATTGCGTAGTAACTCATTGAGGCTTGAATGATTATCGTGTGATGTGTTATGTGTGAAATGTGTCGGTAGTTGTGCTGTGATTAAGTAATGGTGCCTGCAACTCCCAGATTTGTGGTATTTGTGAACTGTTTAGTGTTGTGTGACTCCTTCCATAAGTGCATGTTAATATTTCTACGAATGCCAACTAAACGCTTGTAAATGAGAATATTACCATTATTGTCGAGTGCGTGAGTTAAGAAGCGATGATTCTCTGAGTTCTGTTTACAGTTTCATGTTCAAATGTATATGAATGGGAATGCCATGATGATTTCTGAATGCATGATATATGAGTCGATCCGTTGATTTCCATTTGGATGTTGTGTTGAAATGCATGCTGACTTCATCAAAAATGCCGAGAGGATGTGCTGTAGTATTGTTACCCTGTTTTGCTTGTTGTGAGTCACTATTACAAACGCCTATGATGCTATGATAAAACTGTGAAATTCCGAGTGAATCTATATGCCGTGTTGAAACGGTTGTTACCTATTAATGACTACGTGAGACACACCTGTAAGTTTGGATGCTTGTATGAAATTGCAAGAGAATTGCATACATGAGATGATTTCCAGTCACAGATTCCTGGCTAGTTCCATGAGGACCCGTGGTAGCGGAGGGAGCTAGAGTTAAGTCTCGAGACATCTTTGGAAGACCGGTACCACACGGGAAGGGCTGATGGACGAGAAGCAGGGAAGGAATCTGCAACTGAAATCACTGTTTAAGTCAGATCTGCATGCATGAGTGTATGAACGTTGTTGATTTGCATGGATTTGAATGATTTGAGCAGATTCCGACTTGATGATGTTGTATAAGTGAGTTCCGACTAAATGAATGTGCATGTATTGATGTTGTTGCCAAGTGTGATGTGATGTTATAACTGAGAATGTATGTTAAGGTGTAACTTTCGATTGGATGTCTGTGTGCACATTTATGATGATCAATGAGCTCAGTGTGAATTATATGAATATGTGGATATGATATTGTGAATGAAATCCTTAATATGGTTTGGAATTGATTTGAGTAAATCTGATTGGATGAGTATATATATATATGTCGATGCTATTACTGAGTGCAATACGATGTTATGGTTATGGTGTATACTGTAGTGAACAATGTTATAGCCATGAATAATTGGTATGAAATCCGACTGAGTGTTTGTATGTACATTAGTGCCATTGTCGAGTTCATGGTGTGTTATGACAGCATGTGATTGTGAATTACTTAATCCTGATTGAATTGGATGAACCCGAGTGAGTGATATTATTATATAGCTGAGAATTAAAAATTTAATCTGAGCCATGGTTTTGTGATGAATAAGATTTAGAAGAAATATTTACTCAGTGTTGGCTAGAAGCCGATTGTTGTATTACCATCATACTATTTTACAGAAGTGATAAATAATTTTCATGATTGTTGTTGCATGATGTACCCTATGTGATGCATAATGATGATATCGATGCAGATGAATTGCGTATAATGTGTGTGTGAACTGCCATTAATTACCGTCTAAATTAGTGTTAGTTGAGTGAGTCTGGTCGGTGTGAGGCACGCTGTTCTGAGATGACTCTTCCTGCCATAGGTATTGTGGCAGCGTGCACGTTGCAGTGACTATGTAATTGTTGCAACCCTATAGGAATGAGACATCATCCTATAAGTCGGATGCAGCAATTCATAAGTCGGGCAGGTGGGGCTGTAACTGCTTATGGTGATGGTGAGTCTATCGGACTGCTTTGAGTGAAAATAAGAGTTGTATTAAGTGAATAATAAGTGGTTATGTAACAGATTGAGGATAGAGGGTTTGTTTAACCTTGATGGGTTTGCCTCCGAGAGGACTAAAGGTTGCTGGATATAAAGTGGCTACTAAAATGATGATTAGTTATTGAAACAAGAGGAGTGATCAAGTCTGTCACTGAAATTGGAGTTTTATAAGGTTAGCCGAGTGATACTGTAGTCTAAGGAGGAAAACGGGATTTTGAGCCAAACTTAATGGTAAGGTGAGGAATTGCTCAGGAAAGATTAGTATATTCCGAGTGTGAGAAAGTAGAGATAATTTCGAGTGAAAACCTTCCGGGAGAAGGAACTACCGAGTGAAAATTATGGTGTTCCGAGTGGAACCTCATAGGGAGGATCAGTATTAAGTTAAGGGAATAGTGTCCGAGCGTAACATTCTGAGTAAGGTAAGATTCGAGTGATCTGACTTGGAGTGTACCACTTTCGAGTGGAATAGTACCATGTGAAACAGTTCTGAAGGTAAAGATATTGAGTGTAGGATCCCTAATACCCTGTGATGTCTCACCGAGTGATCTTTCTCCAGGAGAAAAGTACTTCTGGTCGGAAAAATGGAACTTAGAGCGTACAAGTTTCCGAGTGAAGGGTCTCCAAGGGGAGTAGATATCCGAGAGAAGGATTTAATTGAAGTCGTACTCAGGCCAGTGATTGGGACTGCTGGGATTGAACTCAGGTTTGGTTTCGAAGTAGGCTCGAATTATGAGTGAATTTCTGGTAAGTGGAAAGATTTCCGAGTGAGAATTACCCTTGAACCCCGAATGATATTTTGTGTAAGAGGACCGAGTGATATTCTCAGGATGGAAGCATGGAATTAGCCGAAGGCATAGGTAGGAATCTAAGATTTTAGAATCTAGTGTAGTGCCTATACGAAGCAAATCCGGGCAAATTGTGCTAATTGAAGCACATGGAAACTCTTTCGAGTGTTCATTATGGTGTAAGGAAGATATTTTATGGTCAGGTTTTGAAAACCGAGGGTTAAATCTGAGATGAATCGGTCGGAAGTGGGTATTGGTGGGAGTCGGTAATGTTGTTTACCGACTAGATTCTTCCCAACTGCTTGAATAACATCTAGAATGTGTCCCATGCGACATAATGTTAAGCCTATGCTCTGTGTGAGTTCATGGATGTACCGAGTGACTCATTGAGTCGGGGAACCCGGTGGTATAAATATGCCGAATGATGAAGTTGTAATCAGGAAGGACCTGACTTCTGTGTTTTACCGACTGGAATTATGGGGCGGTCAGTAAACCGCTTGAGTGGTGAAGCTTTACCGAGTGAAATTGTGATCCGATCCGTGAATGTTGTTGAAGCACAGTCGTGTATGTAATTGAGACAGCAATTTTCTGAGTTGTTTATTTATGGCGAGTTACCGATTGAATTTCGGGGACGAAATTCTTTTGAGAGGGGGAGAACTGTAACATCCCGATTTAATAATTAAATGCCGAATGAAAATAAATCATTAAAATAATAATTTAAAAGTGGGAAAAAAATATTTATTAATTATAATTGACTTAATTAATTTAACTTAAGGAAATAAAGGCTGATTAGTGGTAACTATGTGCGTGTGACGCGTGTGGGGGCCGCTACTGTGCACGACTTCCCACCCCACTCTTCCCTTCTCCGTGCATGCATATATGTGCTACTGGACCACCTTATTATTCATTCTTCCCCTTCAGGCTTCTTTCCCTTCTGTCTTCTCTTCTTTCCTCTTCTTCTTCTTCTTCTTCTTCACTCTTCGATCTTCTTCTTCCTCCTCTATTTTCTATTTCCGTGAGCTCGCGACAGCGGTGTCTGAGGATCGGAGTCCTCCTTCCTTCCTCGACGAGCCAGAGAGGGGGAGAGTGTGTATTCCCCTCTGCATGCAACCCGTTTCCTTCCTCACTGTTCCTTTGTCTCCTTCCTCGTCATCTTCTCCTCCACCCAACTCAGTGACGTTGAGATGCCCTGAATCAGGAACCTCCCTTGCTGGCAAAATCAAATTATTCGTGGATGTGGAAATAGCTTTGAGTTCTCCATGAGGAGTACCGAGCCCAACGTCTGAGCCAGTGGTTGTGTGGGTTGGAGGGAGCGGTCGAAGGATGACTAGTCAGCATTGTTAGCTCGAGGATGCTTCTGGTTCTTCCAAGCTGTGAGTTGAGTGACTCGGTGTTCCTCTGGAACGGAGTATCGTGTTGATCGACTGGAAGCTTCATTCCAGGTAGGGGGCGCTTTGCATGTCAAGTGTATAGTTTATGGACGGGTTTCCGGGTGGAGCTAATGTACTGTGTTGTGTCTTCTGGATGTCGCATGTTGTTGAGTAGTAAACTGGATGTATGACGTTTATTATTTATGTTGTGTATGATTTTCCGTCCATATGAAGTATGATGCTTGTTGATGATGTTTATGTTAAGTGTATGAGATGCATATGAGGAATGCTGAGTGCATTGTGTTGTTATTTACTGATACCCATGTGTGTGATTATATGATTAGATGCGTGTAAACGTGAATGGTATTATGATTTACGAGTGCATGTACTATGTCATTGTTATACCGACTCCTGATTATGACTCTGAATGATACAATACAGTTGATGTATGCGATGGGATTGTGAATAGTCGAGTGCAATAAGGTATGGGGCAGGGCATAAATCTATGTGGTGTTAAAATGCTTGAAATGCATGTGAATATTATGATTACCGAGTGTTATAGGTAATTTGCCAAGTGCATGCAATGCTATGTGAATTCCATGTGAAGGTATGAGATGTTGTGGCTGTTGAAGAGAAAGCCGAGTGCATGTATTGCTGAGTGCATGTATTGCCGAGTGCATGTGATTGCCGTGTGCATGTGTTGTGGTATTGCATTGGATGCATGTGATTGATACATTGAATGCCGAGTGCATAGGCGTTGTACGCCTGATGAAAGACCATATTCATCCAATTCGCCACTGAAATGCTTAGAACATATAGCGTTGGACGCTTAATACCGATCGGCAATCAGATGAATATGTGTTGAATTATATAAAAAACCCTGGGTTGGACTTGGGGCAGTGCCGGGTGCACTAAGCGTTGGACGCTTAAAGACCTTGGGTTGGACTCAAGGCAGGCTTACCGAGTTAGACTCGGGGCTGCCCGTGACACTCCCGTTGTTGCTTGGAGCAATTGTGTTACGCGTAAGGGCAAACGGTTTGGTACCTGTAAAACGGCCGAATCAGCTTGGAGCTGAGTGAAAGGCTTGGAGCCTATGTTGCAACAATAAAAACTGGTAACCGGATCCGGGTGAATTGATATGTACACATTCTTGATTGATACCGAGCTCAATATGAAATGTTTGCATATGTGGACATGAATTAATTGGATTGAAGCATGCATACTAATGTATTTGCCGAGTGAAATATGATATCATGAGTATTATACATGCTGTGATGAATGATATGAATTATATGTCCATGTGGATTGAATATATGTATATATATATATATGTATATGCTGTTGCCGAGTGCAGTATTAGCCTATGGTTGTGATTATACGTGATTGTAAATAATGTGAGTTTTATAATCCGAGGAATGATGTAAAATCCGAGTGAGTGAGGATCTATATTCCGGGTGGTTAAGATTAGACTAAGTCCGAGTGGGGATTGACTTAATGATTTTCCTAAGCGAACAAGATGTCATATGCCGAGTGGACTAGCTATCATTTTCCGAGTGAATGAGTCGTATGATAACTCTGGATCCCGAGTGTTTGAATAGCCGAGTGTAGTTACTCGCTGCAGCGAACAAAGTATTCACCCAGCGAGTTTGATCTGATTGGAGGCTGTTGCCTCTGGCTTCGCTCAAGCGCAGGGTCCTTCACTTGGAAAGTGGGCAGCCTCGCTCAAGCGTACTAGTTCTCGCTTGGGCGAGTGTACGTTATGTTGGCTTTCGCTTGAACGCTTCTGTGACTTCTGTTGTATGCCTGTTCCGATCGGTTTTGTTCTTCTCCTGCCTTCCATGCCCGTATTTCTTTGTACCCGGTTATCCTTGGTTTTATTTGGGAAAATTTTCCGTGTCTTTTTGGGTTTATTTATTCATTAATTTAAGGGTGTTACAATTGTCTCCCTTGTTTGTTTACTTATGAGGGACTTGGAGATCATCCTCGGTATGGATTGGCTTTTCGCTAACAAAGTCATGGTTGATTGTCAATAAAAAACCTTCATCTTTCCTTGTCCAAGAATCGATAAATTTGATATGCAAGGTATATCCCAACTTTGCATGTTGTTATCTCTTGCTGATGGAACTAATCATTCCAATCCCTTAAGCATCCCGATGGTATCTGAATTTCTTGATGTCTTTCCTGATAGGGTTCTTGGTTTGCCACCTTTGCGTGAGATTGAGTTTGTTATTGATCTCATTCCGAGTACGGAACCAGCTTCTATGGCTCCATATAGGATGTCTCCTATGGAGTTAACTGAATTGAAAAAGAAAGTTGAAGAGTTACTTGAGAGAGAGTTCATTCGACCTAGTGTGTTCCCTTGGGGAGCCCTTGTATTACTAGTGAAGAAGAAGGATACGATGATGCGGTTGTATGTTGATTACCGCCAATTGAACAAGATGAAGATCAAGAACAAGTACCCTCTATAACGCATAGATGACTTGTTGGATTAGTTGAGGGGTGCTATGGTGTTCTCCAAGATTGAATTACGTTTTGGTTTCCACCAAATCAGGGTGAAGGCCAAAGATATCCCAAAAACTGCCTTTAAGACACGGTATGGTCACTACGAGTATGTTGTAATGCTATTTGGAGTGACCAATGCTCCAGCTATGTTCATGGACTACATTAACCGTATCCTTCATGATTACCTTGATCGATTTATGGTAGTGTTCATTGATGATATCTTAGTGTATTCCAAGAGCCACGAAGAGCATGAAGAGCATTTGAGATTGGTACTGGGTATACTTATGGAGAAACAACTTTATGCTAAACTCTCTAAGTGTGAATTTTGGCTGGAGAGTGTCCAATTTCTTGGGCATGTGATATTAGCAAAAGGCATTTTTGTTGATCCCTCTAACGTTAAGGCAGTTATGGCATGGTCTAGGCCTACGACTGTTACTGAGATTCATAGTTTTCTTGGTCTTGTGAATACTATAGAAGGTTTATTGAGGGATTCTCCTATCTTGCTAGACCTTTGATGAAGTTGACTAGGAAGAACCAACCATTTATGTTGAATGTAAAATGTGAGAAAAGATTCAAAGAGTTGAAGATAAGACTCACTTCTGCACCTATACTAGTGTTGCCTGATTTGCAAGAAGACTTTATGGTGTATTATGATGCTTCCAATCATGGTCTTGGATGTGTTTTGATGCAGAGGGAGCGCGTAATCACTTATACTTCACGCCAGTTGAGGCCGCATAAAGTTAATTACCCCACTCATGACTTAGTTGGCGGCGGTTGTGTTTGCCTTAAAGATTTGGCGCCAGTATCTCTATGGTTCAAGGTTTGTGGTCTTTAGTTATCACAAAAGCTTAAAATACCTCTTTGATCAAAAGGAGTTTAACATGCGTCAAAGGAGATGGATAGAGTTCTTGAAGGACTATGATTTTGAGTTGAAGTATCATCCCAGAAAAGCTAATGTGGTTACGGATGCTCTTAGTAGAAAGTCCTTGCATGTGTTGGCCATGATGGTCAAAGAACTTGAATTGATTGAGGAATTTTGTAATTTTAATGTTGGGACTGAGATTGAATCTACAAAAAAGATATGTTTTGCTACCTTAAAGGTGTACAATGAGTTTCTTGATCTTGTGAAAAGGAAGCAGGTGGATAATGAGTATCTAAATGAGATGAGGAGATCTCAGGAAGGTGGGAAGAATTTATTCCTTGTAGAAGGTGATGATGGCATTTGCCGTGTGAAAGGCCGAGTATATGTACCTATTTTTGGTGATTTGAGAAGCACTATACTTGAGAAGGCTCACAAAAGCATCTTCAGTATACATCCTGGTGCGACTAAGATGTACCAAGATGTGAAGAAGAATTTCTGGTGGCCTGGGATGAAGCGGAATATTGCTAGTTATGTGGCTTCATGTCTTATATGTCAGAAGGTGAAGGTTAAGCATTAGAGACCTTTTGATACCTTGAGATCTCTTGATATCCTGGTATGGAAGTGGGATGCTATTGCTTAAGACTTTGTGTCTGGTTTGCCAAGGGCAAGGCCTAACTATGATGGAATTTGGGTGATTGTAGACTGATTGACAAAGAGTGTACATTTCCTACTGATTAGCAAGAAGAGTTACTTAGAGGATCTGGCATAGTTATACATCAAGAAGATAGTGAGGTTGCATGAAGTACCTTCTAGTATTGTTTTTGATAGAGACCCATGCTTTACTTCTCAATTTTAAGGTGTTGCCTACATAAGGCAATGGGCTATAAATTGAAGTTGAGCTTAGCTTATCACCCTTAGACAGACGGACAATCTGAGAGGACTATTCAGAGTCTTAAGGACTTGTTGCATGCATGTGTTTTAGAGCATGGTGGATTATGGGTGAAGTACTTGCCTTTGATTGAGTTTACCTACAACAACAACTTTCAGTCTAGTATCGGCATGGCACCATATGTGGTGTTGTATGGAAGAAAGTGTAGGAACCCTTTGTGTTGGCTTGAGGTTGGTAAGAATCTGGCCTTAGGGCCTGAAATTGTTGAGGAAACTACTAAGCAAATCAGGATGATTCAAGAGGAAATAAAGACTGCTCAAGACCGGCAGAAGAGTTATCATGATAAGAGGAGGAAGCCACTTGAGTTTCAAGTTGGCGATCATGTATTCCTACGGGTTTCTCGTGACAAGGGTGTTGGTAGAGCCTTCAAGAGTAGAAAGTTGAGCCCTCGATTCATTGGTCCCTATGAGATTTTGGAGCAGATTGGCGAGGTTGCTTACCACATCGCTTTACCCCCTCACTTAGCAAATTTACATGATGTATTCCATGTCTCTCAGTTGAGGAAATATGTGTACGATCCTTCTCATGTACTTAGTGTTGATGATGTGGAAGTCAGAGATGATCTAACTATTCCTCCTGCCTCTACTAAGATTGTCGAACATTTTACCAAGAGATTAAGGAGCAAGTTGATTCCACTTATGCAAGTGGCATGGAGACATGGAAAGGTTAAATGGTAAATGGTCAAAGGTAAATGGTCAAAGGCTAAAGCATTATATAGCTAGAGATCCAATCCAACATGAAAGGTTCAAAGCTTGCTTGAACCTTACTGAAGAGGCAGAGGAAAAGTCTGGCTGAAAAATTTAAACTTAGCACTGATGGGGAGGTAACCCCAAGTTTGTTTTCAACAATTTCTGAAAAAAATATTTTGTCAAAATGTTGGTTTGGGGTGACTTCAGGTAAGTTTTCTTATCTTTTTATCATCAATTTTAAACATTGAGGACAATGTCAAATTCTGGTTTAGGGTGGTAGATAAGAATACTTAACTCTTTGGTTTGCATTGTGTGATTGTTTCATACTGTGTAATTGTTATGTTTTTCATGTATGTTTTGTTTGTCATCTTGTAGTTTACCATGATTACATGATAATCAACTTTGAACATAAAGCCAAAAGTATCAAGGGATCCCAAAATTTTGAGTAAAATGTTTCAAAAATTAATTGTTTAAATGCCAAATAAATGTTTAAAGGAACGTTATGTGATTTAATTTTTATTTTAGAAGACTTTCCATGGTGAGATTTTAGCCTAAAAGGGTAACTAATCAAAAATTTCAAACTCATATTTTTCTTGAAGAATGAATCTCATAGTCATTAATATTCTAGAACTTGTTTTTCAACTGATTCAAAATGGGTTTTAGATTGCATGTCTTAGGATGATAAAGGCATAATTAGGTCTTATTCTTAAGCCTTAGAATTTTTGCACAATTTGACCCCTAGTTCCCCCTTTTGAGCTTGAAAGTAAAAATTTTTCTTTGAAGCCTTTCATTGACTGATGTTCTCTTAATGGTGAAAAAGTTGGAAATTTAGTGGAGCAAAGAAATAAGGACTTAAGAAAAATATGTTATAGGATGCAAAGAAAAGCAAAGAAAAAGAAAATAAAATCAAAAGGATGATATTGAATGAATTGCAAAAAGTCCATAAAAGTCCAAAAATTTGCTCTGTTAGTTTCTGAATTTATGATGGTAATTTGAATCATTCATGACTATTTAATCCCTTTTGTACTCCATTTTTCTTGAAATTCCTACCTTGACAATACAACCCATGACCCCGTTACAACCTTTTTAAAGACCTTTAAACTTTGGCATGCTTTCTTTCTAAATTGTGGAGTTCATGGTTAATCAACAAGCTTATGGTAATATTTTTTACTATGATAATTTGAGTAATACACGAACCTTGAAACACTTGAGCAAAAATTGCGAGAAGAGTACCCTCTATCTTGACATTGAAAATTGACTCAAATAAGAGAATTAATTTTTGGTATTTGAATGTGTGTGTTTTATTATATTGGGTTCCCTAGTTTACTAAGCTAAACATTTTCTGTATCTTTACATGTGAATATGGTGATTGCTTGAGGACAAGCAATGACTTGGTTTGGGGTATTTTGATAAGTGTTTTAGAACATAATAAATTAGATTTAATTTAATTAAGATTTTAATTCATTTTGCACTATATTTTCCTAATTTTCATGATTTCTGCTTTCTTTCCACTGTATTCTGCTCGGGTATTTTATTTTACAGGAATTAATAAAATTAATGAACATTAAGGACACATGACAAAGTCATTCCAAGGGTCAATAACAAGAGAAAAATGACCATCAAATGACAAAGGAACAAGCCACAAGTGATTACATGATCAAAAAAGGTTAACAAAGCATGAAGAATGGCATAACAGGTCCATGAATCGATTTAGAGGAAGCCTGAATCGATTCACGCATGGTAAAATGCCCAGAATTGTAAAATTGAAGCCTTTAAATCAATTCAAAGCAAGGAAGAATCGATTCATACGTTTTTTCTAGTCTAGGTTCATGAATCAGAAGCCTTGAATCGATTCATGCAAAATTGGAGGGTCGAAATAAGCTTCTGAATCAATTCATATCACTATTGAATTGATTCATGATAAGTGTTTTATAACACAATAAATTAGTTTGCTTAGGATTTTAATCATATTGCACTGTATTTCCTTAATTTTTGGGATTTTTGCTTTCTTTCCACTATATTCTACTTGGGTATTTTATTTTACAAAAATTAATAAAATTATGGAACAAGTAGAAAGATAATCCAAGGGTAAATAACAAGAGAAAAATGACGATCAAATGATAAAGAAACAAGAAGAACAAGCCCCGGTGAAAAAAGAGCAATAAAAGCATGAAAATGGGCTATTAGTGCGCTATCTATTAGTGCAACCCAAGTGGAAAGAATTCTGAGAGGACTGAATTTTGACTCAGAATGAACATTTCCGAGTAGGATGACTCGGAATGATCATTTCCGAGTAGGGAATCTCCGAGTGAAGTGTTGCTGAGTGGATTATCTCCGGGTAGGGTGTTTCTGAGTGGAAGATTCCCGAAGGAGGTGCCTCCAAATGAAAAATGGCTGACTTTAAGTGAATATTTCCCGGTTGGAGGTAAATCCGAGTGGAAGATTCCCGATCAAAGCCATTCCGAGTGAAAAATGGCTGACCTTGAAGGAATACTTCCTGGTTTGAGATAAATCCGAGTGAAATATTCCCAACTGCAGCCACTCTGAGTGAAAAAAGGACTGACTTTGAATAAATACCACCCAAAGATATACGTCCGAGTGAAGGATTACTGATTGAAGCGAGTCTGATTTGGGGACAAGTGCTTTTTCTGGGCAAAATTATTTCTGAGTAGAGGATTCCCGAGTGAGTTGATTCAGAATAAAAAAAACTCTGAACTTCGGAAGAATACTTGTCAGGCAAAGATGTCTCCGGGTGGTGTGTTTCGGAAAAGATGGCATTTTGAGCAAAGAAAAGGCCTTTCCGAGTAGTGTGTTTCGGAGAAAATGTCTTTTCAAGCAAGGAAAAGGTCTGACCAGGAATGAATGTCTTTCAGGCAAACTCTCTCAAGTTTCAAACTAACCCCAAGTGAGATGTCTCCGAGGAAGGCACTTCCGAGTGGTTTGGGTCCGAGAGATGTATTTCCGAGCAAAGCAAAGCTCTGACCTGGAAAGAGCTTCTATCGGCCAGATTCTTTCAAGTTCCAAATTTCTGAGTGAAAAGCAAGGCCGACTCCCGAGTGAATACATCTGAATGGGTTGATTGACGATTGAGGCCATTCTGAGTGAAGAGCAAGTCGAACTTCTGAGTGAATACGTCTGAATGGGTTGATGCACGATTAAAGCAATTCTTAGTGAAAGGCAAGCTTGACTTCAAATAAATGTGTCCAAGTGGATCATTTCAAGGAGCGAAGAAAGGGTCGTTCTCGAATGAATTACTCCCAAGCAATATATTCAAGCAAGCTTTCTCCAGTAGTTCAATTCCAATGATGTGCTTCCGGGTGAAGAGAGACCTTGATTTCGAAGGAATACCCCTCGGGCTGAGGCATTTGAATGAAGAGTTCCCGATTGAATAAATTTTAAGTCAAAAAAATGATTCTGACTTGTCGGCCAGAGACATAGCTGAGTGAAACATTTTGGAGGTGCCGATTGAATCAATTTTAAATAAAGACTTCCTGATCCTGATGTTAACCAAGTGGCCTCAATTACTCAAGAGGGGGGTGAATTAAGTATTAAAAAATTTACTTTGAATGCTTTTGAAATTGATTCTTTAGTTACTATGTTTATTGAAGATGATAAGCTTAATAGCAAGTGATAACAAATTATGCACAAATCAAGATAATAAGTACTTAAAAGGTCTAAGTAATAATCAAGATATAGAATCAAATTAACCACAAAGCAATTTATGAGACTTTTAGAAAGATTAATAAAAGAGTGTTACTAAAAGTCAAGTTCAACAATGTTAATCAAAATAGTTTGCAACTTAGTATAACATGCACTTAGTCCAAGTTAATGAAACAAAAAATCAAGCAAGCAACTTAAGTGCACAAATTAAATGAGTTTAGGGAAGAGAGATTTGCAAACCGATATATACGAGTTCCACTACGCCGGTGTACGTCTCGCCTCTAAGCAACCCACTTAGAGGATTTCCACTATTGTAGATTAGAGATACAACTTTGAGCAATTGCAACTTCCTAGTGTCCGACACTCAAGAATCCAATCCTCACAAGTACAAGGGCACCCCACCCAATCTCTCAATCTCACAATTACAAGGTTGAAAACTCCAACCCAAAGATTCTAGTATGTTTGGTGTTTGAGTGTACAAGGAAACTCTCTCAATAGAGTGGGTATACAAGTTAAAGTTTTCACAAAGTAATAACTCTCAAGGAGAGGATATGCAAATTAAGTACACAATATAATTTCCCCACAAATTAACTCTCAAAAATAACTTCAAGAAATATGCCAATCAAGAATAAAGAGAGCAAGAAGAAGAGCAAGAAAATAGAGGGGGAAGAAAGCAAATGGAAATGCTTCAAATGCTTGGTGTACTTAATGCCTTCAACTCTTCTCCTATTTATAGTGTCAAGGCATAGCTTCTTTGCAATTAAAGAATTCATTAGATCCATAAATTGCGTAATGGGACTTGCTTTTGTCTGCTTAATGGAGCATTATTCATGAAATGTTATTTGAGGCTCCCAATTTGCGATTCCAGGTTGTAACGCATTTTAACTGAATGTTCCATAACCATTTGAACTAAATGAATCAATTCATTTCACAAAAGAATCAATTCATTTAGTGTTTTTATGCAATTTTTAGCGTATGAATCGATTCAAGGTAGGGAGGAATCGATTCAATCTTGTAAAATAAAATCCTGGGTGCAATTTAAAGGCATGAATCGATTCAGTTGATGAGGGAATCGATTCAAGTATTTATTTTGCATATTCTGGGCCAAACTAAAACACATGAATCGATTCAACTGCTTGGTGAATCGATTCATCATGCTGTTCCTTCATTTTTGCATATTGTTTTATCCTTTTGACATGTACTTGTATATGGCTTTTATTCTTTTGGTCCTTAGGCTCTTTGATGATTGTTCTTCACTTGTTTTAGACCTCTATAAGTGCCTTGAATCATCTCTTTGGAATTCATTAATTTTCCTTCATCAAACATAATTATTTCATCCTTGATCTTGATCCTTCATTTGTTGTATCATTATCAAAACCTACATCAACATAAAAATACATTCTCCCCCTTTTTGATGATGACAACAAATGCTTGTCTCTTGGGGTGTTAGTTCACAACAATTCAAATATATTGCAAGAAAGACTCCCTCTTTCACATACAATTTGATACCACATGTTTATGAAATCATAGGCACAAGAAATCAAGAGAGTATTTAAGGTCAAGGATCATGTGAGAAGCAATATATTAAGGACTCCCCCTTTCTAATGCAATGGATACACACATTGATTTACATATTCTTCCTTTCTTATATATAAAAGGTCTCTCCCCCTTAATAAGGTCTCTCCCCCATTCAATGTATGTATTTCTCTCCCCTTTTGGCATCATCAAAAAGACTTCCTTAGATATTATCAAATATAATTATATACCACTTAAGGATAGGTGCATACATTTTGAAGTAAGATGTCAATTGTTCCTCCTAACACATGCAACATATATCACGAAATTATTCAAAGCATGTAGGTACACAACATTTCATGGGAATTGTTTCATCTAAGTATGAATTAATTCATCTAGCTCTTTTTACGCAAGTTAAAAGAATCATGTTGTTAGATGAGTGTTTTATGAGGGATTTATACAAGTATTTAGATTTTGCAAGTTGCCAATGATTTTGTTGCACAAGAAAGTCAAGAAAATCAAAAGGTCATTTGCCATTTATTTTTGAGATCCATGTGGTATATAGGAGATTATCTTTGTGTCAATATATGTTTAAATAAATGGGGACTCCATGGGGTCTTAAATAAGACAAGTGATTTGATTATTGTAATTGTGAGTATAAATTTTCTTCAAAAATTGTATGTATATCACAAAATAAGGCATTATGTTCAAGGAAATAAAAATTTTATGGAAAAGATGAGTTAAAGATTTGCAAAAGTATGTTCAAAGAGTAAGAAAGTGTGATAAAATAAGTCAATTATGCAATTTCCAGAATTCCTAATTCCCTTCTAATATTTATAAATTGGTCTTTTGGAAGGGGTTTTGTAAAAATGTCCGCCAATTGTTTTGAAGTTTCAACATATTCAAGTACACAATCTCCTTTCAAAACATGGTCTCTAATGAAGTGATGTCTTATTTCAATGTGTTTGGTCCTAGAATGCATGACCGGATTCTTAGAGATATTTATAGCACTAGTGTTGTCACATTTAATAGGTACTTTGATTAAAACAACACCAAAGTCAAGAAGTTGTTGTCTCATCCAAAGAATTTGAGCACAACAACTACCGACTGCTACATATTCTGCCTCAGTCATCGATAATGCAACACTTGCTTGCTTCTTGCTATGCCAAGAAACAAGTGAACTACCAAGTAAATGACATGTGCCACTAGTACTTTTTCTATCAAGTTTACAACCCGCAAAGTCAGAATCGGAATATGCAAAAAGATTACATTCAACGCCTTTGGGATACCATAAACCAACATTTTGAGTACCCACAAGATATTTCAAAATTCCTTTTACGGCAGTGAGATGTGATTCTTTAGGACATGCTTGATATCTAGCACACATGCATACCGCAAACATAATATCAGGCCTACTAGCTGTCAAATAGAGTAAGGAACCAATCATACCTCAGTATTTAGTTATTTCAACGTCCTTACCCTTCTCATCTTTGTCTAAATAGCAAGATGTACTCATGGGTGTTGCTATTTTGTTTGCCTTGTCCATTTTAAACCTTTTGAGTAGTTCTTTACAATACTTTGTTTGACTAATGAACGTTCCTTCACTTGTTTGTTTTATTTGTAATCCAAGGAAGAAGGTGAGTTCTCCCATCATGGACATTTCAAACTCATCTTGCATAATCTTGGCAAACTCTTGACAAAGATTTTCATTAGTAGCACCAAATACTATATCATCAACATAAACTTGTACTAAAAGAATGTCATTATTTTTGCGTTTTATAAATAGTGTAGTATCAACCTTTCCTCTTTCAAAATTATTTTCTAGAAGGAATTTACTAAGTCTTTCGTACCAAGCTCTTGGAGCTTGTTTTAAACCATATAAAGCTTTTCTCAATTTAAAGACATGGTTTGGAAATTTATGATTTTCAAAACCAGGAGGTTGATCTACATACACTTCTTCTTGAATAAAGCCGTTTAGAAAAGCGCTTTTGACATCCATTTGATAAAGTTTAAAATCCATACAACATGTAAAAGCTAACAATAATCTAATGGCTTCTAACCTAGCTACGGGAGCATATGTTTCTTCATAATCTATTACTTCTTCTTGATTATATCCCTTTGCAACTAGTCTAGCTTTATTTCTTGTTATTATGCCATTTTCATCTAACTTATTTCTAAAAATCCATTTGGTGCCTATTATTAGATGGTCATTGGGTCTTGGCACAAGTTCCCAAACTTTATTTCTTTCAAATTGGTTTAATTCTTCTTGTATAGCCAACATCCAATGTTCATCAATAATGGCTTCATCAATATTTTTGGGTTCAATTTGAGATACAAAGGCTAAGTGATTGCATGCATTTCTAATGGCATTTTGAGTACTTACCCCTTTGGTTATTTCTCCAATGATTTTGTCCAAAGGATGGTCCTTTAAGGTTATCCAATCTTGTTGTTTATCAAGTTGTGTTGTAGCTCCTTCATTGTTGGCTTCTTCTTTGTCTTCCAATTTATTTCTTGGAAGGTACCTACAAGATCATCATCTTCCTTTCTCGGAGGATTTTGGTTAAGTTCATCAAATTTAACATGTATGGACTCTTCAATTGTATAAGTTCGTTTGTTAAAGAGTCTATAAGCTTTACTTGTAGATGAATAACCTAAGAAAATTGCTTCATCAGATTTTGCATCAAATTTGCCAAGATTTTCCTTTCCATTGTTTAAGACAAAGCATTTGCATCCAAAAATGTGAAAGTAAGAAATATTTGGTTTTCGTCCTTTATAAAGTTCATAGGGGGGTTTTCTTTAATATAGGCCTTATTAAGCAACGATTCATCACATGGCAAGCGGTATTTACGGCATCGGCCCAAAAGTGTTTTGAAATATTATTTTCATTGAACATAGTTCTTACGAGCTCCGCTAAAGATCGATTTTTCCTTTCAACTACTCCATTTTGTTGTGGAGTTTTTGGAGCCAAAAAATTATGTTCAATGCCAAACTTTTCACAAAACTTTTCAAAAGATTGGTTTTCAAATTCTCCCCCATGATCCGTTCGAATGGATGCTATTTTCAAATTTTGTTCATTTTGGATGATCTTGGCAAGTTTCTTAAATGCATGATATGCTTCATGTTTATGAGTAAGAAATAATGTCCATGTATATCTAGAGTAATCATCTACAATCCCAAGACCATAATAGTTTCCACCAAAACTTTTGATTTTTGAAGGTCCAAATAAATCCATATGTAAAAGTTGTAAAGGTCTAGTTGTTGAAACAATGTTTTTTGCTTGAAAAGAAGCCTTTACTTGTTTTCCTTTTTGACAAGCGTCACAAAATTTATTTTCAAATTTCAATTTTGGTAAACCAATAACTAAATCTTTTGAAACAAGTTTATTTAAATGGTCTACATGAATGTGAGCAATTCTTCTATGCCATAGCCATGATTCATCCTCTTTAGTTATGAAGCATTGCACATCATTTGAAGCAAGACAATCTAGATTAATCATGTAAATGTTATCTACTCTTTGACCAATGAACTTTATCTCCTTGTTTAGCTTATTTTCAATTATGCAACCATTTTATTCAAAAACAATTTTATAGCCCTTATCACATAATTAACAAATACTAAGCAAGTTGTGTTTTAGTCCTTCAACATATAATACATCATTTATGGAGGTGGAAGAATTTTTACCAACATTTCCGATTCCAAGTATTCTTCCCTTTATGTTATCTCTATAAGTAAAAAATCCTTTGTTTCATGGAGTAAGTGATATAAACTTACTTTTATCTCCCGTCATATGTTTAGAACACCCACTATCCAAGTACCAATGGGTGTTACTTGCCTTAAAACATACCTACAAAACAATTCAAGTTAGAGAGCTTGGTACCCATTTTATGTTAGGTCCTTGTAGGTTAGTTTGTGAAAATGTTCCCTTAGGAACCCATACTTTTCTCACTACTTTTGGTCCTAATCTTCTAACATTGCAATTATAAGAGTTATGGCCTTTAAGACCATAATGATTACATTTCACAAATGGTGTAGATGATTTACTAGGTGGCACAAAGAAATTTTTGTAATGTTTATCCTTCTTGTGAGCATGTGATCCTTGATTATAACCTAGTCCCGTTTTGTTAAACATGCAACGTTGTTTTCCCAGAAGTGCATTTAAATTGTCTCTACCATTTGTAAATTTTTCTAATGTTCTATTCAAGTCTAAGACCTTGGTTTCTAGATCAATGCATTTTTAGCAAATTCACAAGGTTTATTCTTAGAGCATGCTTGGATATTTTCTAGCTCTTCTTTTAAACATTCATTTTCTTTGCATACTTCCATGAGATGCATTTCTAGAGTATCACTTGTTTTTCTAGACAATTTAAGCTTATTAGAGACTTTTGTAAATTTATCATAAAAATCTTCAATGGCATCAAGTAATTCTTCCTTATCTAAGTCATGAAAGTTTACCTCATCTTCTTCATCTTGGTGATTGGCCATGAGACAAAGGTTTGCTTCTTCATTCTCCGATTCATCCGAGCTACTTATCTCATTTTCATCCCATGCTATATATGCTTTTCTCTTAGTTCTTTTGTCTTTGTTTTTCTTCTTTAGGTTTGGATAATCCATCTTGAAGTGTCCTTCCTTACCACATTCAAAACAAGTAGGTGAAGTAGAATTTTCTTTAGGAATGAATTTCTTACCTTTAGAAGAGAAGCTCTTTTGGAATTTTTTGTTTCTCATGAGCCTTCCAAAACGCTTCACAAATAGTCCTAGCTCTTCATCCTCATCAACTTCACTCTCAGAATCTTCTTCAATGATTGAGGTAGCTTTGAGAGCTAGCCCTTTCTTCTTTGAGACTTTTTCTTCTTCCTCTGCTTGTTTTAAGTCTTTCAACTCTTGTTCTTGTAGTTTCCCAAACAAAGTGGCAAGAGACATTTCATTTATGTTGGGAGATTGCTTAATGGTCGTAACAAGAGGTTGCCATTCCCTAGTAAGACTTTTTAGAACTTTGTGGATAAGCTCCTTGTTAGTATAAGATTTGCCAAGAGTAATAAGATGATTAATGATCAAAGTAAATCTCTTTTGAAGTTCTAGAATAGATTCATTTGGATTCATTCTAAAACTTTCATATTGGTTAGTTAAAGTGCTAATTTTTAAATCCTTAACATCATTAGTTCCTTCATGAGTTACTTGAAGGGTGTCCCACATTTCCTTTGTAACACCCTAATTTTTAATTAAATAAATAAAATCAACAGGGAAATTTTCCAAATTTTTAAAGTTAATAAACCGTACATAATCTGTTCAATTAACAACCGGGTCCAACAAGGAAGGAAGAGAAGGAGACAAGGAAGGAATTCATGCACAGCGAAGGAAGAAAATGCTTAAGCGAACCCAATGGCACCAGGTGCACTCGCTCAAGCGAGAGCTAACTACGCTCGGGCGATTCTACTCAAGATCTCCAGTCTGCACTACACTTGCTGAAGCGATGCTACACTCGGCATCCTGACATTCCACTCAGTTTCTAGCGTATGGTTCACTCGGTAAATCATCACGCTCGTGCTTCACTCGGGAAGGTTCACTTCCTAATCCACTCGGACTAACCTTAATACCCGCCAGTTTCACCCTGACAGCATATCACACTCCGCTGCTCCACTCGATCGGATTATATACGTACACGTATTAGCAATCTGAAAATGATTCCCCAAGCCGCTCACTCAGAATCTATGAAGACTTCTCACTCGGGATAACTTTCAAGTCCATCACGCCACTCGGGGTATTCTACTCACTTTTCACTTGGCAACCATAATATTTCCTACGCTAATTTTCCTACTAAGTCAAGACTCACTCGGGTTCTCTAGCTACTTACTAATTTGTTACAATAAATCCACTTAGAGTCTTAGGCGTCATTCCCCAGTCAGTGAACTCTTACTCGGCGGATTCTCACTCGGAATCGTTGATTATGCTCTCCTCAGAAAACCTCACAATCATCACTCACAGGATTCGCACCAACACCTACTCCAGACTATGCGACCTCGATCACTCGGACAATTCAACCTCTTATCTCTCGGAATGACTTGTCATCTCGCTTTTCCCCAACAACAACTTAGCTCCACTTCTACCCATAGTCACACTGACTTCCTATGCTGGGAAAGTATACTTATACATCCATGTTTATTGCTCGGACATCACCTACAACATAGAATAAACACATAATATATATATATATATAAAGAAGTATTTTAAATAGTTAGAACGCATTAACATGTTCCTTCTACGCGAAAGTGTTCAAGTTCTGATATAAAGGCTAAAGTCAAAATACGAGCCAGCCAAGGCTTAACAAGACCTTATACACAGTATGTACATATACACATATATTCCATAGCGCTCGGTTTCTCTGCTCCGCACTCGGCTCCTCCTTCATCTTTTATTCCGAGAGATATTCATTGAAAATTTAGCCACAGTAGGGGTGAGCTTTTCATAGAAAATGACAGCCAAGGACTCGGTATCAGTGTCAGTGTACACACTTAGGTTCACTCAGTCACATTCAGATTAAGTAAGGCCATGCAAATTAGAATAATATCAATAACTTACACTCACATACATACTACATAAAGTTCGTCTTTATTCACACATGCATATGCATCCACACACTCAGAATTCATTCATAACACCCAACACATGCCACACGTACTATCCTACTCAATATCATATCTACATGCATGCCTGCGGATCCGACTTGAGTAATGACTTTCAGTTACAGTTCCCCCCTTACTGGCCTCTCATCCATCAGCTCTTCCCGCGTGGTACCGGCCTCCCATTGGCGTCTCGAGACTCCTCTCTAGCTCCTACGGCTACCACGAGCTCTCTCAGGATCTAGCCAAGGTCTGTAGCTGGAAGTCATTCCCTCGGGGTTCATGACCTTCCACAGGTCACCCCATTCCTACATATGCAACTTATGCGTTTAACCAGCAAGCAACATCACTCAACTGATACCTCCCTCGTCATCATCAAGGTAGAAGCATATTCAACCCAGTCTCTATTTTTACTTTGTTAATCACACCAACATGCACAGTGATCAAACAATCAAGGTAATAACATCGGACGAATCAACTAACAGTCACACATTCATATTCTCACAGTATTAACAGAGGTAGAACCATGCATCTCACTCAGCTATATCAGAAAGGCTAACAGACTACATTACCACTATCTTGTTTACATGCAATTATTATCTAACTACTTATCATACACATGGAATCCAAGATCAACAATCATGCATAATATACAATCGTGACAGACACATGCATACACTTAAAGCAGTACATTCATCCGGTACCATTCGTGGACCATGCATTTGACATGCAAGCGCCCTTACCTACTAAAGGAATTCAAGAAGCTCTTCTGCTCTCCGACGTTTGGTCTGACACCCTTTCTGACTCGTCCAGCCCCCCTTTCGCACCGTCGTGCCCTGCAATCGGCTCGGGAATGGAGAGTTGTTCTTTCTCTGCTTTAGTGATCGTCCTTCACTAGTCGGAGGGGCTATGACCTTTCTCCAGTATTGTCGTCGTGGTCCCTAGTGATGAAGAATAAAAACAGGGGAAGAGAAGAGGACGATGACGAAGAAGAAGAAAAGAGAGAATGAAGCAGTAAGGAAGAATGAATATCACGGTGATACAGGGTATGTATATGCATGCGAAGAGAAGGAAGTGGGATGGGAAAACGTGAATCGCAGTACACTCACGTAACTCACCAATCACAAGCAGCCATCTTTTACCAACTAAATTAATTTGTCATTATTCCTTAAATTAAACTGATTATAATTAACAATTATCTTCCCACCTTGAAATCAAGGTCTTAATGGTTTATTTCATTCGGTATTAACTTCAAAATTGGGATGTTACAAAAGGAATTCCCGAAACCTAACAAAATGGTATGAAACGGTGTTTTAGCAAGTTTAGGACTTGATATTGAGCTTTATGATAAGCTAGCACTTGTTTAGAATTATGATGAAAGCCTTGTGATGGCTTATGATTGAATAAATACATATATGTGTGTTGTGTAGATTATGTTCCAGATGATGGTGCGGAATGATCAGAGCATTTGGATTGCAGCTCTTCCCTCGAGGTAGGAGAGGAATTTACATTCAAATTGCATGAGTAAAAAGATAGTGATTATTGTATGTTAGTACTCATGCTTGCCTTGCCATGTATTGAAATAATATGAATAGCAATTTGTTGTTTATTGAGAATGGTGTATGAGAGTATGTGATGATTGTTATGGAAATATGTATGTACGTGTGATGATGATAAGTTTAATTTTAATGTGATTAATGAATTGGAATGGAAATTGTTATGAACGTTCGAGACAAGTTTTAAATGTTTAATAAGAAGTATTTAAAGTTTGAATTTAGCAAATTTGGCTTTGTATAGGTTTTAATAAGTAAGGTTGTGGAACTCTTTCTTTTCTGCGCATGTACTGGCAATCTCGCTCAAGCAAGATGGATTCTTGCTCAAGCGAGAATCCCTTGTATCAGTGTTAAGGCCTCTGGCCCAAACTCCCTCAGGCGAGTGAGTGTCTCGCTCAAGCAAGACGTGTGTAGGATGAGTGAGAGGGATACTGGACGAATCTCACTCAAGCGGGTGTCGCCGCGCTTGAGCGAGTGAGAGAGGAAATGATTTTGAGTGAAATTTGCTTAAGCATATAACATGACAAGCTGGATCTCACTCAAGCGAGCCAGCCTTGATGAGGTACTGGACGTTTTTCGCTCAAGTGAGCGTGAGTCGCTTGAGCGAGCACGAGGGGTCTGATACTAAAACCCCACTCGCTCAAGTGAGTGGCTGATGTTGGTGTACCTCGCCCAAGCGATACAAGCATGACATAGATACTGGGGCATTTTCACTCGGGCGAGTGGCTGGCCTTGGGAAGCCTCGCTCGAGCGAGCGAGCCTGAAATTTGACACTGTGGGAATCTCGGTCAAGCAAGAGTGGCTCGCTCAAGCGAGATCGGGGTTTGATGCTGAAAACCCTTCTCACTCAAGAAAATTAGGGGCGCCCAAGCGAATCATCCCCATCTCGCTCCAGCGAAGGTGAATCTCGCTTAAGCGAGTTACCCCAAAACTTGGAATTTCATTTATTCTCTTAATTTTTGATGTCAAGCCTCATTCCTTTAAATTATGTGAGGTTCAAGGAAATGTATATGGGGTATTTAATGATGGCATGACACGGTGGGAATTAGGAATTAATTAATACATTTGGGGATGAATTACTTATGATATATTCACCACCAAGAGTGGGATATGAAGGAATGATAATAAGGATTTAATGATAAGGTTATGAGATACACCCTAAGGTAAATATGAAACCAATGAGAGAATTGGTAAAATGATATAGCATGTGTTATGAATCGAATAATTGAAAATGACATTAGTATGGAATGATGATAAATGATGAGGTTGATCACTTCCTTGCACAAAGGGTGATTGTTAATATTAACTAATGGTTAAATGCTATTGTGAGTGATACATGTATGATCTTGTGAGTGTGGTTTGAAATATGATAATGGAAATATTGTGAACGCCACACCAACATGTGTACCTAAATATATATATATATATATGAGTCAATGGTGATGAATAATGAGATGAAAACCCACTAAATGAATATGTGGATTGATGAATATTATGTAAGGTTGTAATGCCATTGTGGTTGATTGTAAGTATAGACATGTTTGTATGGTATAAAATATATACATGAGATATGTTGAGAGGTAATGCCAAGTACCTGAATAAATGCATTGTGGGGCTTTGTAAATAGTTGAATGTTATTGATTTAACATGTCAAGTTAAAATATATGTAACATCCTGATTTTACTAATTGAGATTAAGCCATTAATTAAGGGTTAACTGCAGAATTGAGATTAATGATCAATTAAACTAATTGCTGATTGGTTAGAAAATGATTGAATAAATAATGATAATAATAATAATAATGCCAGGCAAAAAGACGCATGTTCCCCTAATGGTATAAGATGACTTCAGCTCTCTCTTTCCCTCATTATTCACGCTGGACAGCTCTTCTTGTGCGTGCGTCTGGTCTCTTCTTTCCACTGTTTCTCTTCTTCACTCTCATTCGTTTCATCCGCTTGGAAAGAACAGGGAGAGAGTCGAGAGCTTTTCTGGGAGGAACAGTGATACGGCCCTGTTTTCACTCCCCGTCCTCTTCTTTCTCTCCGTCACCTTCTTCCCCTTGTTCTTCTTCTTCTCCCACTTGGAGCTGTTAGTGTCCCAGTTGGAAGGTTGTGCTGGGAAGTGCCTTGGAGCTGTGGGGGAGACGAATCCGTTGGAGGAAGGAGCAACTGTGGCCCAGAATCGACGCTGAGTTCGAAGGCTGTTGGAGGAGGAGTAACAGAAGGGCGATCTGTTAGCATTACAACTCGAGGAGCCTCTGAACCCCGACAGCAGGTAGGGGGCGCTTTGCATGTCAAATGCATGGTTTATGGACGGGTTCTGGGCGTTTTGCTTTCATGTGTCATGTTGTGTCTGAGTGTGTTGATTGATGTGTTGTGTTCGAGTAGGCGTGCTTGCAATGCCCTGGTCTAGGATGGTTGTGGCCTGTCTAGTGTTGTGGTGATTCCATCCTTGAGTGCTTGTTAATATTTCTGAGATGCATGCTGTTGAACAGGAGAATGCAGAGTGAATACATGTGTGCATTATCATTATTGCCAAATGCATGAGTTAAAAAGGGGGTTACTTGCTGAGTTCTGTTTGCAGTTTATGACTGAATGCATGTGAATATGAGTATCACTATAATTTCTGAATGCATGAGATATAAGTTGATATGTTGATTTCCATTTGGAATGTTGGGTTGAAATGCATGCTAATTTCATTACAAATGTCGAGTGGATGTATTGTAGTTTTGTTACCCTGATTTACTTGTTATGAGTTACTATGATAAACGCATGTGATGCTGTGATGAAACTGTGGAATTCTGAGTGAATCTGATTGTTGTGTGGAATCGGTTGTGTCCTATTGATGGCTGCGTGAGACGCACTTAGTAAGCTTGGATGCTTGTTGTGGAATTGCATGAAATTACATATATGAGATGACTTTCAACTACAGATTCCTGGCTAGATCCGTGAGGGCCCGTGGTAGCCGAGGGAGCTAGAGTTAAGTCTTGAGACGTCTTTGGAAGACCGGTACCACGCGGGAAGGGCTAATGGACAAGAGGCTGGGAAGGAATCTATAACTGAGATTACTGTTTAAGTCGGATCCGCATGCATGTGTGTGAGAGTTTTGTTATTGAGACTAACCTGAATGCATGGATATGAATGATTGAGTAAATTCTGACTAGATGATGTTGCATGAGTGAATTTCGACTGAATGAATATGTATGTATTGATGCTGTTGCCGAGTGCAATGTGATGTTATGATTGAGAATGTATGTTATTGAGCAATTTCTGATTGGATGATATTGTGTGACTCTTATATTAATTGATAGTGTATATATATTGTGGATTAAGCCATGTAAATTATATAATTGAGGATTGAGGTATAATCCGAGTCAATAACTGTCATTTTATGTGTAAAAGCTCACCCCTACACCATTTTCAGTATGTACAGGTCGGACTCAGAAGTGATGATAAGGCCTCAAGTCCGAGTGAGGCATACTCCGACTGCTGAGTGCTTATATTGTATTTATTATGTTTAGTCAGTATAACCTTGGCCGGCTCTCATGTAATATGATAATTTAATATCCTTGTTATGAGCAATGCCTATCAAAGTTGTAGACAAGTACACATATACATATATATAAATGCTTTATATGGGTATGGTGTTAATTGCTTCGAGTAATAAATGTTGGTGAATGAATAATGTGAGGATGATAAGTATCCGAGTATATGTTTACATATATATATGTGTGTGTGGCTATATGGGTAACGTACGTTGTATTAATTGTGAAGAGTTGTTGAATTATTTGAGGGTTGTTAATGGATGAAATAGTGTTAAGTTGATGATTCCGAGTGAGACTATAGTGTTTGGGCTTCTTTTCCAAGTGGAGAAGACTTAAGAGGATTCTGAGAGAGATCTCTTTTGATGAACCTATTCTGTGTGGGACTTAATGGGAGAATTCCCGAGTAATACCAGGCTTGGTTATTCCGAGTAAAAAATATGTGTAAATCCCGAGTGGGAAAGAGTTTGGGTATTTCCGAGTGATAAATCCGAGTGAACCTCTTCTGAGGGAAGGGTTGTTGTAATGGTCTAGATTGGGATGAATTCGGAGTGTATGACATTTATAATCCGAATGAATGTTATATATATAAACCGAGTGAGCGAGGATCTACACCCCGAGTGGTTAAGGTCCGAATGAGTCCGAGTGGGACCTAACTTTCTGATTTTCCCCGAGTGAATATGATGATGTATACCGAGTGAATCTGGCTGGAATATTCCAAGTGATAAATGATTGTGGAGACCCCTTCTATGTGAAGGAAGGTCTATGAGTTCTCTGAGCAAGAAGTGTAAATATGCAGAGTGATGAGTCTGTAAGGGAATCCCAATTGTATCGAGGTTGAAATATGCTAAACGGTGTTTGATTAGGAGGTATTCCGAGTGGGGAAGTCTTATGGACTCCGAGTGGGATAGTTATCTTTTCCCGAGTGGATTTTGTGTGACCCTTATGGATAAAAATAAGTGACTAAGTATAAAATGTTGGGGTCAATCCCGAGTGAATGGAACACCGACCCCGAGTGATGGGAATTACCGAGTGTGTTACTCGCCCTAGCGATGAAGTGTTCGCTCCAGCGAGTCTGAACGATAGGAATGTCCCTGATGGGTTACGCGTAAGCCATGCATACTTCGCCTGAGCGAGTCGGGTTGTCTCGCCCAAGCGTGTTGAATCTCGCTTGAGCGCAATGTGTACTGGGTGGCTGTTTCACTTGAGCGTGGTTGTGGGCTCGCGTAGGCCCTTGTTCTCCCGCTGTACGCCTTACGAATGTCTTTATTTCTCTTGTTTCATTCCCTCCATATTATACCCGGTTGTGTTATAGTCCATTGGTTTATTTTTGTGGAAAAATTTTCCCTCTTTTGGTATTTATTTATTTATTAAATTAGGGTGTTACATTTTGGTATCACAGCAGACCAAAAGGTCCATGGCCTAGGTATACTTACCGAGTGTAAGCGGTTGTGTGCGATATGACTGGTTGTCATCATTGCTGGTGGTATCCAGTCGGATTTGATATACGTTGAATTATGAATGGTGTGATTATATGCCTGTGTGTTTGTTTGAGATTAGGAACAAAAGGTACTGCCAGGGGTATGTTCCCTAGGGGATAGAGATTTGTGACGACCCTGGCTGATTGTTCACAAAATACTGAGGAGTATTTCTAAGCCTGGTCGGTAGAGAGGAAATAGAATGATAGATGTGGAAACTCCCATGTGTATTAAAACTGAATTAGTTGGTTCAGCCTCTTATGTAGGCCATGCTAATGGCTCATAGCCGAGGCATGCTGTTGGACGGATTCGAACTCACACGTCTGAATCGATTGAATGAATAATATTGATGGAACCCCTAGGATGGTATATTCAAATTCAACTAACGGGTTATGCCATCGTGAAGAATAAGTTTTATATCCCTGACACGAGAACCCTGTATGATGTATATGGAATAAGTGATTGTGTAGTCTCTTAGGATGAAGAATTTGAGTATGAGATGTATATGTTATGGAATTTTTGCTGGTTACTGTGTGTGAATTATATGAGTTGCGGGCTATTGTAAATATGAATGCTGATTGCATGCGGTAAAAGACTATCTCATTGAGCCTCGATGGTGTTTTTATACTGACTGTATATGATGTATGTATTGTTAAGGAAAAGGTTGAATATATGTGATAGGTACCTGCATGGTGATTTCCGTGTGTGGTTTATAATATGATGCATGTGATGTCTAAATTAATAGTGTGGAAGTGGATGGTCCAATGATAAAGTCCTGCATGAGATGTGGGCCGGTTATATTAATTCTCGTGTGGGATTTTATATTAAAAAGTATGTGATTTGCCGAGTGCATGTATGGTGTTATTGCTATGATGACCACTGTTATGAATAATAATGATAAAATGCATTGGATGCATGTATTGATATTGAATGCCGAGTGCATTGGCGTTGGACGCCGGGTGAACAAGACTATATTCATCTAATTCGCCATTTGAAATGCTTGGAGCATATAGCGTAGGCGCTTAATACCGATCGGCAATCAGATGAATATGTGTTGAAAGTCCTCGGGTTGGACTTGAGGCAGTGCCGAGTGCACTATAAAAAGACCCTGGGTTGGACTTGGGGCAGTGCCGAGTGCACTAAGCGTTTGACGCTTAAGGACCTTGGGTTGGACTCAAGGCAAGCCTACCGGGTTGGACTCGGGGCTGCCCGTAACACTTTCGTTGTCGCTTGGAGTGACTGTGTTACATGTTAGGGCAAACGGTTTGGTACCTATAAAACGGCCGAATCAGCTTGGAGCTGAGGAAAGGCTTGGAGCCTATGTTGCAACAATAAAAATGGGTAACCGGATTCGGGTGAAATGAATGTGTGCACACTATGATTGTTGTTGAGCTCAATGTGAATTGCATGAATATGTGGAATGTTATTTAGAATAACATGATTGAGTGGGATCCGATTGGATGAATGTATGTATATTAATGTTATGGCCGGGTGTAATAAGATGTTGTGGTTGTAATACATGCTGTGGTAAATGATATGAATTGTATGGCCGAGTGTGAATTTAATATTCTGATTGGATGATTGAATATATATATGTGTTGATGCTGTCGTTGAGTGCAAAGTGAGCCTATGGCTGTGATTATATGTGATTATAAATAATGTAGGTAATATAGCCGAGAGCTGGCTGGATAGATTCCGATTGAATGATGCTTGAACGTGTTCTGATTGAATGGCAGCGTGTATGTTATTGACTATTGGTATATATGAGTATATATATATATATATATATAATATTATATGGTTTTGAGGTGGATAGGATTTAAGGAAGAGATAATTACTCAGTAAGGGTCGGAAACCGACTGTTATTATACCATTTCAGGGTGATAGTAACTGCTACTTGACGATTGTCATCAGTAGATTTGTGCTAACTTATGAGTAATGATGAGGTGTGTGATTCTTGTGTGGGTCGAAAGCCTATAGCCATTATACTGTTTTACAGTAGCGGTAAATTATATTTCATGATTGTTGCTGTGTGACGTGCCTACGTGGTGCATCATGATAATGTTGATGTGAATATGTGCTTATATATGTATGTGAATTGCCATTAATTCTTGTGAGTTAGTATTAGTTGAGTGAGTTGGTCGGTGTGTGTGAGAAGAGTGTAATGTGTGTCGTTCCGAGACGACCCTTCATACCATAGGTACTGTGGCAGTGTACACTCTTGCAGCGACTTTATGTAATTGTTGTAACCCTATAGGAATTAGACGTCATCCTATAAGTTGGATGCAGCAATTCGTAAGTCAGGCAGGTGAGGCTATAACTGTTTATGGTGATGGTGAGTCTATCGGGCTACTGAGTCAAGATGAGAGTTGTATCGAGTGAACAGTAAGAGGTTGGGTATCAAAACGAGGATGGAAGGTTTGTTTAACCTTGATGTATTGCCTCGGAGCGGATTAAAGGTCATTATGTATGAATTGGCTATTAAAATGATGATTGGTTATTGAGATTGATGGGTGATCAAGTTTGTCACTAGAATGGGAGGTTTTAAGAGTTTAGCCGAGTGGCATTTGGATTAGTGGGGAAACCATGACCTTGAGCGGAGGTAATCTAAAAGGTGAGGATTTTCTCGGGAAAGATTAGTATATTCTGAGTGCGAGAAAGTGGAGACAGATCTGAGTGAAATCTTTCTGGAAGAAAGGATTCCTGAGTGAAGTTATGGTGTCCCGAGTAAGATCTCATAAAGTGGATCATTACCAAGTTAAGGGAATTGTGTCCGAGCGTGACACTTCTGAGTAAGGTTAGATTCGGGTGATGTGACTCGGAGCGTGACATTTCTGAGTGGAATGGTACCATGTAGATGGTTCCCATCGTGTGAAATTTCTAAGTCTGTCGGATGTGCCCCTGACCAATCCTCCCCAGAGGAACTTCTGGTCGGAATGTGGGGCTATGAATACGAAAGTTTCCGAGTAAATTATCCCGAGGGGGGAGTAGATACCCGAGAGGTAAAATTATCTGAGTCTGTACCCAGGTCGATAGATGGAGCTGTTGAATTTGAACTCGGGTTTTTCCTTGAGATAGACTCAGATTCCGAGTGAGTTTTTGGTAAGTGGAGAGATGTCCGGTGTAAATTGCCTTCAAACCCCGAATAATTGTTCTAAAGGAGAAGCTCCGAGTGACACTCACGAGGAGTAGGCATGGAATTAGCTGAAGGTATTGATAGAAACTTTAGACTTTAGGGCTGAGTGTAGTGCCTGTAAGAGGTAAATCCAGGCAAACTGTGCTCATTAAAGCACATTGGAACTCTTTAGAGTGTCCATCTCGGTAATGCTAGGATGCATTAAGATTTGGTGAAGAGATTTTAGTGGTCGGATATTGGATATCTGAGGGCTTAATCTGTGACGAAATGGACAGTGGTGAGTATTGGTGAGACCGGTAATGTCGTTTACCGACTAAATCTCCCCAGCTAGTTAATTAGCATCCTGAATGCGTCTTGCGCAGCGGAAGTGCATCGATCGACGGTGAGAATATAAGGCTGAATAACCCAAGAATTAAGAAGTGCCATTGAACTAGCTGAGTGAATGGAAGTAACTTTACGTGGAAAACTGAATCCCGAATGTATTGAAGACTATGAAGAGTTATTTTATTTATACCGATTGGAAATTGCGAAGCAGTCGGAGACGCTAAGAAGCGAAGAGTTACAGTCGGAGTAGGATAGTGATATTCTGAACTGTTGTTGAGGAAAGCCTGCATTTGAATTTCGGGGACGAAATTCTTTTGAAAGGGGGAGAACTGTAACATCCTGATTTTACTAATTGAGATTAAGCCATTAATTAAGGGTTAACTGCAAAATTGAGATTAATGATCAATTAAACTAATTGCTGATTGGTTAGAAAATGATTGAATAAATAATGATAATAATAATAATAATGCCAGGCGAAAGGACGCATGTGCCCCTAATGTTATAAGATGACTTCAGCTCTCTCTTTCCCTCATTATTCACGCTGGACAGCTCTTCTTGTTCGTGCGTCTGGTCTCTTTTTTCCACTATTTCTCTTCTTCTTCACTCTTATTCGCGTCGTCCGCTTGGAAAGAACAGGGAGAGAGTCGAGAGCTTTTCTGGGAGGAACAGTGACGCGGCCCTGTTTTCACTCCCCGTCCTCTTCTTTCTCTCCGTCATCTTCTTCCCCTTCTTCTTCTTCTTCTCCCACTTGGAGCTGTTAGTGTCCTAGTTGGAAGGCTGTGCTGGGAAGTGCCTTGGAGCTGTGGGGGAGACGAATCCGTTGGAGGAAGGAGCAACTCTGGCCCAGAATTGATGCTGAGTTCGAAGGCTGTTGGAGGAGGAGTAACAGAAGGGCGATCTGTTAGCATTGCAACTCGAGGAGCCTCTGAACCCCGACAGCAGGTAGGGGGCTCTTTGCATGTCAAATGCATGGTTTATGGACGGGTTCCGGGCATTTTGCTTTCATGTGTCGTGTTGTGTCTGAGTGTGTTGATTGATGTGTTGTGTTCGAGTAGGCGTGCTTGCAACGCCCGGTGTAACATCCCAGATTTTTTTTTAATAATTATAAATTTTAGATTAAGGTTATGGATTGATGGAATTAATGGTTAATTAAGGATTAATTGCCAATTAGGCAAATTATTGAGTGATAATAATAATAATTTTAATAATAATAATGATAATAATAGGAAATGGACCAAGGTGCCCTTGGTGGTGTTTGAGAGAGTTTTGGTTCTCTCTTTCCTTCTCCCGTGTGGTCCCCACGAGTGATGGCTGATGGCTTTAATTGGATGGAATGTTAATGGGACTTGCATTAATGAGGAGGTGGCTGCTGATGGACATTAGAGGCTGTGGCAGAGCAGCGTAATGATGGGCTAAATGGGAGTGTGTGTGTTGATAAGGCTTCAGCTTTGGTTTTCCTCCTCACTCTCTTTGTTTCCTTTGTGGGTGTATGTTCTGATGAGAGAAATGCTCCTCCTTCTCTTTAGAACTTGTTGGAGCTCCTGCTTCATCTTCTTCCTCTCCTTCATCTTCTTCTTCAACTCATGCATGGTGTAGAGCCGAGTGGAACAGTGTGGCTGTGTGTGGGGCAGCATGGTGCTGTGTTTTGGAGGTTGGTTCCTCCTTTGTTTCCTTGGTGTTTCTTCTTCTTCCTCTAGTTGATGAGGCTGTTTGTGGCTCGGTTGGGAGCCTGTGCCAGCAGCGTGGAGTACCTTGGTTTGTGGAAGATGGTTCACTGTGTTGAGGCTGTGACGTTGTGAGGAAGGAGTCATGGTTGGGTGGAGCTTGGAAGCTTCTCCACTGACTGGGTGGCAGAGCAGAGTGGAGCATGGAGTGTTACGTTCAGATGAGCTACTGGACGTATCTCGCTCAAGCAAGAATGGCCACGCTTGAGTGAGCCAGTGAAGAGATGGTCACTGGACCCTTTTCGCTCAAGCGAGTGCATGTGTGGCTTGAGCGAAAGGATGATGGTTGATACTTGGTTGTTGTTGAGAAGCGTGTTGCTGATTGACTGGGAGCCATGTTGGTTCTTCCCACGTTTGGAAGCCGAGCAGAGTGTTGCTGTAGCTTGGCCGAGTGGCCCATGTGATTGCTGGAACGTCATTCCAGGTAAGGGGAGCTATTGCATCTTAAGTGCATAGTTTATGGACGGATTTTTGGGTGACTTTATTGCACTGTGTTGTGTTTTGTTAATGCTGTATGTTGTTGAGTAGAACCCGGATTATTGATGTTTATTATCTATGTGAAGTATGATACCCGTCCATATGATGTATGATGTTTGTTGATGATGATTATGTTATGATGCTTGAGATGCATGTTATGTTGATGCTGAGTGCATTGTGTGGTTGTTATTGGTTCCTATGTTTGTGATGGTATGATTAAATGCATGTGATGCTTGTTGATGCATATGCTTATGATGAATAAATGAATGAGGACTGTTATGATGAATGCCGAGTAGGCTTTATAGAGGAAAGCATGAAATGCTTACTGGAAAGGATAAATCTGAGTGAATAGAGGATAAATCTGAGTGAATAGAGAATAATCCGAGTGAATAGAGAATAATCCGAGTGGATGGCATAGGATTGCCGAGTGGTTGTGATGAGTTGCCGAGTCATCTGATTTGCTATGGAAATGTTGAGTGCATATAATGCTGAATGCTAAATACCGAGTGGGCAATCGGATGAATATGCGTTTAATGAAATTGAATGTGTTGATGTGATATGAGACCCGGGTTGGACTCGGGCAGTGCCTAGGGCACTAAGCGTGAAATAAGACGCTTGATGAAGTCCTTGGGTTGGACCCAAGGCAGATGCCGAGTGCATTAGAGTTGGACTCCGAGTGAATGTGACCATATGCATCTGATTCACCACTGGAATGCTTGGAGCATGTATATATATACCGATCGGTAATCAGATGATGAAATATGTGAGAATGTGATTAAGTCCTTGAGCTGGGCTAAGGCACACTCCTTGAGCAAGGCTCAGAGTCGAGTGAAATCCGAGTGGATCAGTATACTAGTTACTGAGTGAATTGAGCTTTATAGCCGAGTGAAATGGGTAAGAAACCCGATTGGAGATGTTTGTGATTGTTCATATTGAATGGCAGTATGTGTTGATTGATTGATGATATATATATATATATATTTGCATGTTGAGGATTCTATGATTAATCTGAGCCAATATCTGTCATTTAATATGTAAAGCGCACCCCTACACCATTTTTCAGTATATGCAGGTCGGTTTGGAATGATGTCATGGCCCTAAACCCGAGTGTTGGGTATTTATTGATGTGGCTGTGTACATAACGTAATGTACCGAGTGTCTTTTGATGTATTAAAGTCTTGGCCGGCTCATATAACTCATTGTATAATGAATACAAATTTATATTGAATCTGAGTTATTAGAATCCGAGTGTATGCCTATACTATATATGTGTTTTACATGGGCAGTATGTATTGGACGGCTAGGACTTGATGTTGAATGAATAATGATAAGATAATTGAATAATCCGAGTGCATGTTTATATAGACAGGGATTTACATTGAAATCATGTACTTGTATCGGATAATGGGTGTTGGTGAATGAATAATGTTAAGGGAATAAGCATTCCGAGTGTATGGTTATATATATATATAGGTCGGAAGACTGGAATTGTGGACAGGTATATATTTACAAGCGTATATATATGTATAAGTGTTTTATGTTGATTTGATGCTTCTTACCGACTGGAATATAAATAATGTTGTATGAATAATTCTAAGTTAATGAATCCCGAGAGGAATCTAGGAGGTTTAGAGCCATTTCTGAGTGAGGCTTAATAATGTGGCCTTTTCCGAGTGATTATAGGCTTGAACGATTCCGAGTGAAAAATATGGGTAAACCCCGAGTGGGGAATGATTTTGTATAAACCCGAGTGGAAATCCGAGTGAACCTCTCCGAGGGAAGAGTTGTTATGATGGATTAGATTGGACATATTCTAAGTGTTTTATATATATATATAATCCGAGTGAAGTTATACATGTATTCTGAGTGAACATGGGTACCTATTCCGAGTGAATAAGGTAATGTGTATTCTAAGTGTTTAAGTATGGAATGAATCCGAGTGGGACTTGACTTAATGGTTTACCCCGAGTGGTTAAGTATTTCATATGTCCGAGCGATTTATTTGGTGGATAAATACCGAGTGGAGTATGGATGTAGAGACCCCTTCTGAGTGAAGGATGGTTGGAGCATTCTCCGAGTGAGAAATGATGAATATGCCGAGTGGCGTTTGATTAGATGATAACCCAAGTGAGGGAAGCTGTTGGACTCCGAGTGGAGTAAATTCATAGATTCCGAGTGGATCACTATGTGGCCTCTGTGGATAAGATTGAGAGACTAAGTTACGGACTGCCGAGTGAGACAGGTGTGTTGGGGTCAATACCGAGTGAATGGAACCCCTGAATACCGAGTGAAACCCTTTACTGAGTGATCGAATACCGGGTGAGTGGCTTCTCGCTTCAGCAAAAGAAGGATTCACCCACGCGAGTGTGTGTGTAGTTGGGAAGGCTTTTGTGTGGTTTCGCCCAAGCGAATGGGTGCTCGCCTGAGCGAGTTGTGCTGTCTCACTCAAGCGGAGTCGGATCTCGCTTGAGCGAGTGGGCACTGTATTGTGGTTTCGCTTGAGCGCTGATTGTCTTCCGCTGGGCTTTGTGCTCGGTTTTATTTCCTTTCCTTCTTTCCATTTTATATTTCTCTTCCTTGGTTAGCACTTTGCCTTTCTGCCTTGAGCTGCTTGTCTTCTTGGTTGGTCATTGGACCTAGCTCTTATATCTTCATATATGGGAGTGGCTTTTAATTATAGATCCAGGTATTTTCTAAATAATTGGCCCGATTCTTCATGACTTATTTTGGGAAAAATTTCCCCTGTTTCGGGTTTAATTATTTATTTATTAAAATTAAGGGTGTTGCACCCGGGTCTAGGATGCTTGTGGCCTGTCTAGTGTTGTGGTGATTCCATCCTTGAGTGGTTGTTAATATTTCTGAGATGCATGCTGTTGAACAGGAGAATGCAAAGTGAATACATGTGTGCGTTATCATTATTACCGAATGCATGAGTTAAAAATGGGGTTACTTGCTGAGTTCTGTTTGCAGTTTATGACTGAATACATGTGAATATGAGTATCACTATAATTTTTGAATCATGAGATATAAGTTGATATGTTGATTTCCATTTGGAATGTTGGGTTGAAATGCATGCTAATTTCATTACAAATGTCGAGTGGATGTATTGTAGTGTTGTTACCCTGATTTACTTGTTATGAGTTACTATGATAAACGCATGTGATGCTGTGATGAAACTGTGGAATTCCGAGTGAATCTGATTGCTGTGTGGAATCGGTTGTGACCTATTGATGGCTGCGTGAGACGCACTTAGTAAGCTTGGATGCTTGTTGTGGAATTGCATGAAATTACATATATGAGATGACTCTCAACTACAGATTCCTAGCTAGATCCGTGAGGGCCCGTGGTAGCCGAGGGAGCTAGAGTTAAGTCTCGAGACGTCTTTGGAAGACCGGTACCACGTAGGAAGGGCTAATGGACGAGAGGCAGGGAAGGAATCTGTAACTGAGATTACTGTTTAAGTCAGATCTGCATGCATGTGTATGAGAGTATTGTTATTGAGACTAACCTGAATGCATGGATATGAATGATTGAGTAAATTCCGACTAGATGATGTTGCATGAGTGAATTCCGACTGAATGAATATGTATGTATTGATGCTGTTGCAGAGTGCAATGTGATGTTATGATTGAGAATGTATGTTATTGAGCAATTTCTGATTGGATGATGTTGTGTGACTCTTATATTAATTGATAGTGTATATATATTGTGGATTGAGCCATGTAAATTGTATAATTGAGGATTGAGGTATAATCCGAGTCAATAACTGTGATTTTATGTGTAAAAGCTCACCCCTACACCATTTTTCAGTATGTGTAGGTCGGACTCGAAAGTGATGATAAGGCCTCAAGTCCGAGTGAGGCGCACTCCGACGGCTGAGTGCTTATATTGTATTTATTATGTTTAGTCAGTATAGCCTTGGCCGACTCTCATGTAATATAATAATTTAATATCCTTGTTATGAGCAATGCCTATGAGAGTTGTAGACAAGTACACGTATACATATATATAAATACTTTATAAGGGTATGGTGTTAATTGCTTCGAGTAATAAGTGTTGGTGAATGAATAATGTGAGGATGATAAGTATCCGAGTATATGTTTACATATATATATATGTGTGTGGCTATATGGGTAACGTACGCTGTATTAATTGTGAAGAGTTGTTGAATTATTTGAGGGTTGCTGATGGGTGAAATAGTGTTAAGTTGATGATTCTGAGTGAGACTATAGTGTTTGGGCTTCTTTTCCAAGTGGAGAAGACTTAAGAGGATTCTGAGAGAGATCTCTTTTGATGAACCTATTCTGTGTGGGACTTAATGGGAGAATTCCCGAGTAATACTAGGCTTGGTTATTCCGAGTGAAAAATATGTGCAAATCCCGAGTGGGAAAGAGTTTGGGTATTTCTGAGTGATAAATCCGAGTGAACCTCTTCCGAGGGAAGGGTTGTTGTAATGGTCTAGATTGGGATGAATTCGGAGTGTATGCTATTTATAATCCGAATGAAGGTTATATATATAATCCGAGTGAGCGAGGATCTACACCCCGAGTGGTTAAGGTCCGAATGAGTCCGAGTGGGACCTAATGTAACATCCCAATTTTTAGATTAAGGGTAATTAAGGAATAAATATTAATTAAGGTTAAACTAAATTGGTAATTGAGGGAAATTGCAAAATTAACTATGTGATAATTCTGATCCACTCCAATTAATGTGTGATGGTTGATGGCTGGTGGACAGTGACGTGATGGTGTAGTAGCAATCATTATACGTTGGAACACCCACCCTTCATTGGTCCTTGGAGAATATATATGCTGAAGGCCTTTCATCTCCTATCTATCTTTCCTATTCTCTCATTTTCTCAGAAATCCTTTGGAGACTCTCCTTCTTCCTCTTCCTTTTTCGTTGTCTTCTTCTTTTCTTTTTCTCCTTCCTTTCATCACTCGTTTAAAACTGTTAGTGGTTGGTAGGAAGTTGTTATGTGAGGTACATAAGACTGCGGGGGTTGTTGAAGTGAGTAACTATTGAAGAAAAGGCTAACCTTTGGTCTTCCCAAGTTGGTTCAGAGTTTATATATGGGTTCAAAGGCTGTTCGTGTGAAGGAGTAACCAGTCTAGCGTTCTAACTCGAGGAACTCTAAGTTCTCCTAGAGGTAGAGGGAGTTAACATCTTAAATAAGTAGTTTGTGAACGGGCCCAGGATAAAAGTATCGTGTGTGTGTGTGTATGTGTGTGAATTTGATGATTGTGTGAAATATTTTAATGATAACTTATGAATATTGGGTGTGCATGTTTGCTAGCTGGGTTCTGTTGGTAGCCTTGTATGCAAATATATGAAGATTGGGATGGTAGGCTGATATATTATGGTTGTTTGCATGTATATGGTGGGATTTCATAATGAATATTTAAGATGTATGTACTGCATGGCTTTACCGACTGAAACACTACTGCGTTGCTAATGAATGCTTGTTGAATATGATATAAGACCTTGGGTTGGACTCAAGGCAAGCTTACCGAGTGGGACTCGGGGCTGCCCGTGACACTTTCGTTGTTGCTTGGAGCAATTGTGTCACGTGTGAGGGCAAACGGTTTGGTACTAGTAAAACGGTCGTGTCAGCTTGGAGCTGAGTAAAAGGCTTGGAGCCTATGTTGCAACGTAATAATTACTAAAAACCGATCGGAATTGAATGGTACACGTTTATATTGTTGATGAACTTAATATGATTGCATGTATATGCGTTGGGGTTGACAGGGATGCTGTAGCCATGTATTAATTAAATGAATCCTGACTGGATAGCACTGTGTGTATAGATATATTTAGTAGTAGTGCATAAATTGAATTGAGCAAGTAATTGCATTGTGTAACGAAGGCTGGAGGATTTTCCGAGTCATTAACTATCATTTTATATGTGTAAGCTCACCCCCCCCTACTGCGGCTATATTTCAGTGAAAGTCGCTCGGGACAGCAAGTGAAGAAGATCTCATTTCCATGCGCAGGGTATTGGGACTGTGGAGGCATATAAATATGTAGATATATGTATATATATATTGTGTGAAGAATGTTGTCTTAGCCTTGGCCGGCTCTAGTATAACCTTTTGTCTAAACCTATGAGAATTAAATCTCTCGGGATGAGAGTACAACTTATTATGTATGAATACATATGTATATATATATATATATATGTTGCTGTGTTTATCTTATTCTATGTGTAATGATTATAGATGAATGTTTGAGAGAGATATATTTATATTGATCAAGTGTATGAGTTGGTATGATTCTTGAGGAAAGAATGTGCTGATTTACTAGTTGGGAAACAAGGTATTTGGCACTAATTCGAGTGTGGAAGGGTCTGAGTATTTCCGAGTGAGTAAGACCCAGGTTTACCGAGTGAATGAGGTCGTATAGTCCGTATGGGGATTTACGTGGAATCATTTCGCGTAATAATCTATCATAATCTACCGAGTAATGGGTATTTGGGAATATTCCGAATGGATAAAGGTGAGTATCCACCCCGAGGGAATAATATGATACGAATTCTGAGTGAATAGATGAAGATACATTTATCAGTGTTTATGTTGATTTGATGCTTCTTACTGACTGGTATATTAGTGATGTTGTATGAGCATGTCCTAATTAATAAATTCCGAGAGGAATATAGGAGGTTTTAGATCCACTCCTGAGTAAGACTCAATGGGTGACCACTTCCCGAGTGAGAAATTTATGGTGAGCCCCGAACGGGAATAATTTGAATATCCCGGGTGGATAATCCGAGTGATCCTTCTCCGAGTGGAGGGATGTTATGATGAATTAAATTGAATGTATTTTACGTATGAGTTATATACGTTATCCGAGTGAACCTGTTTACCTTTTCCGATTGGATAATGTGATGTGTACTCTAAGCATTAAAGTTTGGAACAAACCTGTGAGGGACTTAATGGTTTTCTCCGATTGAATGGCATACACACTACCGAGTGAAAGGAGTAATTGAGAAGACTCGGTTCTAGAGTGAGATTACCGTGTGGGATTTGTGTGAATGGAGACTCGGATTCTGACTAAATACACCGAGCGGTGTCTGGTTGAGTAATAACCCTAGTAAGAGAGTTTTGATAAAAATCTGAGTCGGATAACCCTCACTTCCGAGTGGTTCATTGCGTGTGGCCCCTGTGGATAAAAGTTTATGAGGCTAAGTTATTGGGACGTCTGAGATGGTATTGGGTGCTCAAATTTTCCTACTTACCGAGGGGACTGGAAATGATATCCGAGTGAATGGAACCCTTGGATTCCAAGTGAAGGGAATACCGGGTGAGTGTGACTTCTCGCTTCAGCGAGCAAGGCATTCGCTCCAGCGAATATGGTTCTGGGAAAGGCTTTTGCGTGGTTTCACCCAAGCGAATTAGCGTTCGCCCGAGCGAGTTGGGCCATTTCGTTCAAGCGGAGCTGAATCTCGCTTGAGCGAGTGGGCATTGTTTTATGACCTTCGCTCAGGCGCTGTTTAGTCTTCTGCTGTATGCCTTCTTTAATCAACTTTCATTTTCCTTTGCCTTCCTTCCCTTCTACTAAATTTTTGGCCCGGTTCTTCATGTTCTTTTAAAAAAAAAAATTTCCCTTGCCCCGGGTTTATCTCTAATGAAATCTAGGATGTTACATTTTGGTATCAGAGCAGACCCAAAAGGTCCAAGGCCAAGGTACGCTTACTATTAGTAGGCGGGTTGTGTGTAATGCGACCGATCGATGTAATTGCCTATAATATTTGGTGAGTGCGATGTATGCTTAAGCATGATTGTGTGGCTATGAGCCCATTAATTCTTATGGTGAACAGTAGCATGAGATACTACTAGAGGGGGAGTTGACTGTGGGGTAGAGGAATGTTTCTACCCTGGTTGATTACTTATATAATAGTAGGGATATATATATATATATATATATATGTGTGTGTGTGGGAATCGGATTGGTGACTAAATGCTTGTATGAGTCATGGTAGTGATTCTTGACTGTGGGAGATTGCCTACACGTTATGTGGATTGTATGATAATGTTCCATGAATGTAGAAGTGTGATATTAAAGCCCGATCAGATGTGAATAATTCGGTATTCTTGCCTTGAGATTAATACTCGTGAGTTATATTTCAGGGATAAGACATGGCGAACCGACAAGGTATGGAAGCTATAGCAGCAGCATTTCAACGCTTTGCTGATGTATTTGAGAGGCAGAATCAGCCTCGTGTTGATAATGATCAAAGTTTGGATCGTTTCCTAAAGAGGAAACCGACTGAATTTCAAGGGGGATTTAACCCTGAAGCAGCCTATAAATGGATTCAGGATTTGGAGAGGATATTTGGGGGCCTTCCTTGTACAGAGGCCCAGAAGGTGGAGTGCATAGTGTACATGCTGCGGGATGAAGCGGAGAATTGGTGGAAAATCACCAGGAACCGATTGAATGATGCTGGTACCCAGTTAACCTGGGAGAATTTCAGAGCGTGCTTCTTGGAGAAGTATTTTCCTGACACAGTGAGACGTCAGAAGGAATTAGAGTTTATGGAACTGAAATAGGGTTCCCTGTCAGTAGAGAAATATGCTGCTAGATTTGAAGAACTATGCTTGTTCTATCCGCCCTTCCAGTAACCTGGGACTGAGAGTTCCAAGTGCATTAAATTTGAAAGTGGACTAAAGACAGATATTAAAAGAGCTTTTAGGCACCAGGAGATCAGGAGCTTCCCAGTGTTAGTGGATAAGTGTCGAATCTTTGAAGAAGACGATCAGGCCCATACTGGCCAGAGTAATAGGACTGATACCTCCTTGAGGCCCCAGCAATCTCGCTTCAAGAGGCAAGGCAATACTAGTAAGGGTGGACCCTCCTCTAGATTGAGAGGATGAGGAAATCGTGGGGGTCGTTTTGGGAATCGCCCTAGAGATGGCAAGTGTTTTAAATGTGACGGAGACCACTTTGCCAGGGAATGTATTGTTGGGAATGAAGTGATATGTTTCCATTGTAATGAAAAAGGGCATATTCGTCCTGACTGTCCCCAGCTACGATCAGAAAATGTTAATGCTAACCGTGGAGGATTCAGAGGAAGAGGCCGCGGGAATGGTGGTCGAGGAAATGATGGTAGAGGCGATGGAATTAGGGGAAACATGATGATTGCCCCATATAACCAAGAGAGGAATGCTGAGCAACCGACTGCGGGCAAGGTATATGCAATTAACGCAGAGGAAGCTACGTAAGCACATGATTTGGTACAAAGTAAGTGTTTACTCGGTAACCACACTCTTATCATTGTCTTCGACTCAGGAGCTACACACTCCTTTATTGCTGATGATTGTGTGAGGCGGTTAAGATTACCCGCTGTTGTTATGGATCGAAAAATGGAGGTATCCATTCCGACCGGTATTAAATTAGGGACGTCAATGATGTGCAAGGATGTATCTTTTACGCTGGATGATCGGAGCTTTACTACTGATTTAATCTGTTTACCCTTGAAGGGCATTGATGTTGTGTTGGGAATGGACTGGTTAGCAGCCCACAAGGTATTGGTGGACTGCCATAACAGAAAGGTGATTTTTTCGAGACAAATCCGTAATGATTATACGATTCAAGGCATATCACAACTCCTTGTAATGCTCTGCCTGACTGAGGGTGAGAGCGGAATCCGAGTGCAGGATATTCCTATTGTTTGTGATTTTCCTGAAGTGTTTTCGGAGGATGTGCCAGGTATTCCTCTGAGTAGAGAAATTGAATTCTCTATTGACTTAGTCCCTGGAGCCGAGCCGGTCTCCAGTGCACCCTATAGAATGTCCCCGACAGAATTAGCCGAGTTGAAAAAGCAAGTGGATGAGCTGCTTGGCAAGCAATTCATCCGACCGAGCGTGTCACCTTGGGGAGCACCAGTCTTGCTCGTCAAAAAGAAAGATGGTGGCATGAGGCTATGCATCGACTACCGACAGCTGAATAAGCTTACTATAAAGAATCGATATCCATTACCGAGGATTGATGATCTGATTGATCAGTTAAGGGGTGCTACAGTTTTCTCAAAAATCGACTTGCGGTCGGGTTATCACCAAATCCGAGTGAAGGACTCGGATATTCCTAAAACCGCATTCAAGACCCGGTATGGTCATTATGAATATGTGGTAATGCCATTCGGTGTAACCAACGCCCCTGCTGTTTTCATGAATTACATGAACAGCATTTTCCATCCTTACTTGGACCGATTCGTGGTCGTTTTTATTGATGATATATTGGTCTATTCTAAATCGATCGAGGAGCATAAAGAACACCTTCATTCAGTACTACAGGTGTTGAAGGAGAAGCAACTATTTGCAAAGCTTTCAAAATGTGACTTCTGGATGAATGAAATCCATTTCCTTGGACATGTAATTTCCGAGGAGGGTGTCTCGGTGGATCCTGCTAAGGTAGAAGCTGTGATGGCATGGGAGAGGCCCAAATCGGCCTTGGAAATCAGAAGCTTTATGGGTCTGGACGGGTATTACCGAAGGTTTATTAATGGGTTTTCTAAACTGGCTTTGCCTCTAACCAAATTGACTCGGAAGAATGTCTCTTTCGTGTGGAGTCCCGAGTGTGAAAGAAGCTTTCGAGAGTTAAAGGCTAAGTTGACAACTGCCCTTGTATTGGCACTACCCAATTTACAAGAGGGCTTCGTAGTGTACTGTAACGCGTCTGGACTCGGCCTGGGGTGTGTACTGATGCAAAAGGACCGAGTGATAGCCTATGCTTCTCGGCAATTAAGGCCACACAAGCAACATTACCCAACCCACGACTTAGAATTGGCAGCTGTAGTCTTTGCTTTGAAGATCTGGAGACATTATCTTTATAGAACGAGATTTGAAGTATACAGTGATCACAAAAGCCTTCAGTACTTATTCAGTCAGAAAGAGTTAAATATGAGGCAAAGAAGGTGGACAGAATTCCTGAAGGATTATGATTTTGAACTAAAGTACCACCCGGGTAAGGCCAACGTTGTTGCTGACGCGTTGAGTTGGAAATCAATCCATATGGCAGTGATGATGATGAGGGAGGCAGAATTATTAGAGCAATTCCGAGACCTAAACTTACATGTGGACATCTCTTCACCACGGAAGTTAATGCTTGGGACACTGAAGATAACTAATGACTTTTTGAAGCTAGTTTATGAAGAGCAAAGGTCGGATTCCTACTTAGCTGAAATGATGAAGACTCAGGCTAAGGGAAAAGACTTGTCCCTTACTGAGGGGCCAGATGGAATTATCCGAATGAAGGGTAGAATTTACGTGCCGGGTGTTAGAGAATTAAGACGTATGGTGCTTGATGAAGCCCATAAAAGCCTATTAAGTATTCACCCGGGAACTACAAAGATGTACCATGATCTGAGACTACAATTCTGGTGGCCCGGATTGAAGAGGGACGTGGTGGATTATGTGGCCAGGTGTATCATTTGCCAAAAGTCAAAGGTTGAGCATCAGAAGCCTTATGGGAGTTTACAGCCACTTGACATTCCCGTGTGGAAATGGGATTCTGTTGCCATGGATTTCGTTATGGGACTGCCTAAAACCCGAGCGGGTCATGATGCCATCTGGGTTATCATTGATCGGTTAACGAAGTCTGCCCATTTCTTACCCATGAACATGAGGTATTCATTGCAGAAATTGGCCCAACTTTACATCCGAGAAATTGTTCGATTACATGGGGTACCGTCTTCCATTGTATCCGATAGAGACCCAAGATTTACGTCCAGGTTTTTGACTAGTTTACATCAGGAATTGGGTACCAAACTTCAATTGAGTTCGGCTTACCACCCCCAATCAGATGGACAAACTGAGCGAACGATACAGAGCTTGGAGGATCTGTTGAGATCATGTGTATTAGAACATGGTGGGAGTTGGGAACAGTATCTCCCGTTAATCGAATTTACGTATAATAATAGTAATCATAGTACCATTGGCATGGCACCATATGCAGCATTGTATGGCCGAAAATGTCGAACCCCACTCTCTTGGCTTGAAACTGGTGAAAGTTTATTATTGGGACCAGAGATTGTGAAGCAAACTACCGAGATGATTCAAATAATCAGGGAGAAAATGAAAGCATCCCAAGACCGACAGAGAAGCTATTACGATAAGCGTACTAAGGCGCTTGAATTTTCAATCGGTGATAGGGTGTTCTTGAAGATTTCGCCAAATAAAGGAGTCGGGAGAGCTTTGAAAAGTGGAAAACTGAATCCCCGCTACATTGGACCTTATGAAGTTTTGGAACAGGTCAGTTCGGTGGCTTATCAAATAGCATTACCGGCACATCTGTCACAATTACATAATGTGTTTCACGTGTCCCAACTGAGGAAGTATCTGCCCGATTCCATTTATGAAATGCCGGATGACGAAGTTGAGATCAGGGAGGACTTAACTACTGTAGCTGTGCCAATTAAGATTGTGGACCGATTGGTAAAGCGTTTGAGAAGTAAAGATGTGCAATTGATTGAAGTAGCATGGCAGCAAAATGGGCATCTCTCTTATACGTGGGAACGTGAAGATGCCATGAAACAACAGTATCCCGAGTTATTTACTTGAGGTAACCTCATTTTTTAATTTCGAGGATGAAATTCTTTGAGTGAGGGAGAATTATAACATCCCAATTTTTAGATTAAGGGTAATTAAGGAATAAATATTAATTAAGGTTAAACTAAATTAGTAATTGAGGGAAATTGCAAAATTAAATATGTGATAATTCTGATCCACTCCAATTAATGTGTGATGGTTGATGGCTGGTGGACAGTGACGTGATGGTGCAGCAGCAATCATTATACATTGGAACACCCACCCTTCATTGGTCCTTGGAGAATATATGTGCTGAAGGCCTTTCATCTCCTATCTATCTTTCCTATTCTCTCATTTTCTCAGAAATCCTTTGGAGACTCTCTTTCTTCCTCTTCCCTTTTTGTTGTCTTCTTCTTTTTCTTTTTCTCCTTCCTTTCATCACTCGTTTAAAACTGTTAGTGGTTGGTAGGAAGTTGTTATGTGAGGTACATAAGACTGCGGGGGTTGTTGAAGTGAGTAACTATTGAAGAAGAGGCTAACCTTTGGTCTTCCCAAGTTGGTTTAGAGTTTATATCTGGGTTCAAAGGCTGTTCGTGTGAAGGAGTAACCAGTCTAGCGTTCTAACTCGAGGAACTCTAAGTTCTCCTAGAGGTAGGGGGAGTTAACATCTTAAATAAGTAGTTTGTGAACGGGCCCAGGATAAAAGTATCGTGTGTGTGTGTGTATGTGTGTGAATTTGATGATTGTGTGAAATATTTTAATGATAACTTATGAATATTGGGTGTGCATGTTTGCTAGCTGGGTTCTGTTGGTAGCCTTGTATGCAAATATATGAAGATTGGGATGGTAGGCTGATATATTATGGTTGTTTGCATGTATATGGTGGGATTTTGTAATGAATATTTAAGATGTATGTACTGCATGGCTTTACCGACTGAAACACTACTGCGTTGCTAATGAATGCTTGTTGAATATGATATAAGACCTTGGGTTGGACTCAAGGCAAGCTTACCGAGTGGGACTCGGGGCTGCCCGTGACACTTCTGTTGTTGCTTGGAGCAATTGTGTCACGTGTGAGGGCAAACGGTTTGGTACCAGTAAAACGGCTGGGTCAGCTTGGAGCTAAGTAAAAGGCTTGGAGCCTATGTTGTAACGTAATAATTGCTAAAAACCGATCGGAATTGAATGGTACACGTTTATATTGTTGATAAACTTAATATGATTGCATGTATATGCGTTGGGGTTAACAAGGATGATGTAGCCATGTATTAATTAAATGAATCCTGACTGGATAGCACTGTGTGTATAGATATATTTAGTGGTAGTGCATAAATTGAATTGAGCAAGTAATTGCATTGTGTAACGAAGGCTGGAGGATTTTCCGAGTCATTAACTATCATTTTATATGTGTAAGCTCACCCCCCCTACTGTGGCTATATTTCAGTGAAAGTCGCTCAGGACAGCAAGTGAAGAAGATCTCATTTCCATACGCAGGGTATTGGGACTGTGGAGGCATATAAATATGTAGATATATGTATATATATATTGTGTGAAGAATGTTGTCTTAGCCTTGGCCGGCTCTAGTATAACCTTTTGTCTAAACGTATGAGAATTAAATCTCTCGGGTTGAGAGTACAACTTATTATGTATGAATACATATGTATATATATATATGTTGTTGTGTTTATCTTATTCTATGTGTAATGATTATAGATGAATGGTTGAGAGAGATATATTTATATTGATCAAGTGTATGAGTTGGTATGATTCTTGAGGAAAGAATGTGCTGATTTACTAGTTGGGAAACAAGGTATTTGGCACTAATTCGAGTGTGGAAGGGTTTGAGTATTTCCGAGTGAGTAAGACCCAGGTTTACCGAGTGAATAAGGTCGTATAGTCCGTATGGGGATTTACGTCGAATCATTCCGCGTAATAATCTATCATAATCTACCGAGTAATGCGTATTTGGGAATATTCCGAATGGATGAAGGTGAGTATCCGCCCCGAGGGAATAATATGATACGAATTCTGAGTGAATAGATGAAGATACATTTATCAGTGTTTATGTTGATTTGATGCTTCTTACTGACTGGTATATTAGTGATGTTGTATGAGCATGTCCTAATTAATAAATTCCGAGAGGAATATAGGAGGTTTTAGATCCACTCCTGAGTAAGACTCAATGGGTGACCACTTCCCGAGTGAGAAATTTATGGTGAGCCCCGAACGGGAATAATTCGAATATCCCGGGTGGATAATCAGAGTGATCCTTCTCCGAGTGGAGGGATGTTATGATGAATTAAATTGAATGTATTTTACGTATGAGTTATATACGTTATCCGAGTGAACCTGTTTACCTTTTTCGCTTGGATAATGTGATGTGTACTCTAAGCATTAAAGTTTGGAACAAACCTGTGAGGGACTTAATGGTTTTCTCCGATTGAATGGCATACACACTACCGAGTGGAAGGAGTAATTGAGAAGGCTCGGTTCTGCAGTGAGATTACCGTGTGGGATTTATGTGAATGGAGACTCAGATTCTGACTAAATACACCGAGCGGTGTCTGGTTGAGTAATAACCCTAGTAAGAGAGTTTTGATAAAAATCCGAGTGGGATAACCCTCACTTCCGAGTGGTTCATTGCGTGTGGCCCCTGTGGATAAAAGTTTATGAGGCTAAGTTATTGGGACGTCTGAGATGGTATTGGGTGCTCAAATTTTCCTGCTTACCGAGGGGACTGGAAATGATATCCGAGTGAATGGAACCCTTGGATTCCAAGTGAAGGGAATACCGGGTGAGTGTGACTTCTCGCTTCAGCGAGCAAGGTATTCGCTCCAGCGAATGTGGTTCTGGGAAAGGCTTTTACGTGGTTTCGCCCAAGCGAATTAGCGTTCGCCCGAGCGAGTTGGGCCATTTCGTTCAAACGGAGCTGAATCTCGCTTGAGCGAGCGGGCATTGTTTTATGACCTTCGCTCAGGCGCTGTTTAGTCTTCTGCTGTATGCCTTCTTTAATCAACTTTCATTTTCCTTTGCCTTCCTTCCCTTCTACTAAATTTTTGGCCCGGTTCTTCATGTTCTTTTAAAAAAAAAAATTTTTCCCTTGCCCCGGGTTTATCTCTAATGAAATCTAGGATGTTACACCTAACTTTCTGATTTTCCCCGAGTGAATATGATGATGTATACCGAGTGAATCTGGCTGGAATATTCCGAGTGATAAATGATTATGGAGACCCTTTCTAAGTGAAGAAAGGTCTATGAGTTCTCCAAGCGAGAAGTGTAAATATGCCGAGTGATGAGTGTGTAATGGAATCCCAATTGTATCGAGGTTGAAATATACTGAACGGTGTTTGATTAGGAGGTATTCCGAGTGGGGAAGTCTTATGGACTCCGAGTGGGATAGTTATCTTTTCCCGAGTGGATTTTGTGTGACCCTTATGGATTAAAATAAGTGACTAAGTATAAAATGTTGGGGTCAATCCCGAGTGAATGGAACACCGACCCCGAGTGATAGGAATTACCGAGTGTGTTACTTGCCCCAGCGATGAAGTGTTCGCTCCAGCGAGTGTGAGCGATAGGAATGTCCTTGATGGGTTACGCGTAAGCTATACGTACTTCACCCGAGCGAGTCGGGTTGTCTCGCCCAAGCGTGTTGAATCTCGCTTGAGCGCAATGTGTACTGGGTGGCTGTTTCGCTTGAGCGTGGTTGTGGGCTCACGTAGGCCCTTGTTCTCCCGCTGTACGCCTTACGAATGTCTTTATTTCTCTTGTTTCATTCCCTCCATATTATACCCGGTTGTGTTATAGTCCATTGGTTTATTTTTGTGGAAAAATTTTCCCTATTTTGGTATTTATTTATTTATTAAATTAGGGTGTTACAATATATCCCTAAATGAGAGGGTGAGATATCCTTACGAGGTTGATTGGCATATGTATTGTTGCATTTTGCATTCATGCATGGCATAACATTGAAATGTGGTTGTGATCACAATGATGAATGATCCTGTGGAATTCTATGAAGGGGAGTACCCCTTGCAAGGCGGGAAACCAACTTAATGATGATATGATATTGAGCCGGTGGTTGTGATCACCTGGTTTTTGAGATGAAAAAGGGCTTGCGAGTTCCTATGATATTTCGTGGTTGCAATCCCAAGGAGGGAGTACCCCTTGTGAGGTGGGAAACCATTATGAAATGATTAAAATATGGTTGCGATCACAACGAAACATCGTGTGGGATTGTATGATGATAAGCCAGTGGTTGCGATCACTTGGTACTTGGAATGAAAAGGGCTTGCGAGTTTCAACGATGTCCCGTAGTTACGATCACGAGGAGGGAGTACCCCTTGCGAGGCGGGAAACCAATATGATGATGATTATAAGTGCTTGCGATCACTTGAGATACCATGTGCACATGGGTGATTAAAATGGATCCATTACATATGCATTAAACAATTGACATGTGCATTAGCCATAGGTGCATGGCATTTGAGATGGGATGTCCACGAGAGACAAAACACCCCCTTGCAAGGAGGAATTGAGTAAAGATTTAATAAATTAATAATGATGATTTATGAATGCCCTTGATGATAAGTGGCAATGTGATTGTGTATATACTTGTGCTTGCTTGTGTTGTGAATTATGATTCATAAGGCTTGTATGTCTATTGTAAAAATGTGATGATGATTGAATGATGAATTAATAATTTTATAGCAAAGCAAACATGAAGAATGAATGTATGTACACTTAATCACATTATATTTATATTCGTCATTTTGAATGTATAACTCATTCTCCCATGTGGTCTCTTTTTTTAGCATTGTGATACAGGTTACCACGGGTTGAGTTCAGATTTTTGAATTGAAGTTTTAGGAAGGTAAATAGTGGTAGTGTAAGTGCCTTGGCTGACATCAATTATGAATTTTAATGTATTGAATAAGTTGTATATGATGATATTAATGATTTAGTGATTTTGGAACATGTATAAGATAGTCTTCTATATTCATGAATGGTGAATACATGTATTTAGTATGTAAGTGATGATTTGATAAGTACTTGAGGAATTGAATTTGAACGATATACATTGACGATGGTGATGTTTATATCAATACCAATAGGTAAATAAATGGGTCAATTATGAGATATGGGCAGTGGTGATAGTTGGGGCATGACCCCGGAAGTATATGTATATATATTTATATCTTAGGCAATGCATGTGTATGTTGTGAGTGAATAAATGAATTGTGATATAATAGGTTTATATTAGGTATTCGCATGCTTTGCCGAGCCTTTCTCATATCGTCATATATGGGACTAGGCGCATGCCCGGTATACTCATTCTTCTTCCGCTGTAAACTCTATTATTTTTGTATATCGTTATGGGCAAGTTAGTTATCGATCCAGTTATATTTTATTAAATCTCACTCTTCGGTTTTCTGTGATTCAGATCTTGATGTAATCGTGGTGGTGTTTCGAAAATATTTCAACCGTGAAAAATTTACTCATATTTTTATTATTTAAATAGTTTGATTACATCATGATTTGGGTCTGGAAAATCAGGGGTGTTATAGACTATTTGTAAAGAAACTTGTAAAGAGAGTGAAGAGAGGGAGAAAGAAAAAAATGAAAAAGAAAAGAATGACAAAGAAAAGAGTAAATAAGTAAATAAAGAAAAAGAAAGTGATGAAAAAGAAAATAAAGAAAAAGAAACAAAAGAAAAACAACAAAAAGAAGAAAAACAAAAACAAAAATCAAAAAATCAAAAAAAGAAAAAAGAAAAGAACCAGTACTTAGGTCAGACTCCTCCTATCAAGGATCTGTCTTATCCTCATGCACCTTCAAGAAAGGATAAGGAAAGAGAGTACAAAAGATTCCTTGAGATTTTTAAGTAGTTACAAATAAACATTCCCTTCTCAGAGGTATTAGAACAAATGCCAACATATACGAAGTTTATGAAAGAACTACTCATAAAGAAAAGGAGGTATAATGAAGAGATTATGGAGCTTGAAGCAGGTTGTAGCGCCATCTTACAGTACAACATACTGAAAAAAGTCAAAAGACCCCGAAAGTTTCACTGTTCCTACTTCCATTGGAGGTGTGAGTATTGGAAACGTGTTATTAGACCTAGGGGCAAGCATCAACCTAATGCCCCTAAGTATGATGAATCGCATTGGTGATCTTGATCCATAAAGGATAAAGATAACTCTACAACGGGTGGTCCGCTCAATCAAAATATCCTATAGAATAGTGGAAGATGTACTTATGAAGGTAGACAAGTTCTACTTCCCTGTTGATTTCCTGGTATTAGACATGGAGGAGGATATTGAAGTCCCCCTAATCCTTGGAAGACCATTCATAAAGACTACTCGAGTGTTGATTGATGTGGACAATGGAAAACTTACAGTAAGAGTGCATGATGAAGAGGTAAATTTTGATGTTTTCAAAGCAATTAAACATCCTAACCCAAAACAAGATTGTTTTAGAGTGGATGCCCTTGATGAAGTTTGCCTCTCCGTATCAAAAGGTATGTCTTATTCTGACCCCCTCAATAAATTATTGATTGACTCTGTTGATTATTTAAATGAGGAAAAGGAATGACAAATAGATAGGTGCTTGGAAAAGTTAGAGAAAGGGAAAGAGATTTCCCCTGAAGCTAAAAAGATTGAGGAACTCTAGGAGACACCTATTGAAGAGATCCAGAGACCAGAGCTCAAAGTTTTACGTTCACACCTCAAGTATATCTTTCTAAAGGAAGGTAATCTTAAACCAGTCATTATTAGTAATTCACTAACTGAAGTAGAAAAAGCAAGGCTGGTAAATGTGTTGAAGAAAAATTAGGAAGCACTTGGATGGACACTTGAAGGTCTGAAAGGTATAAGTCCATCATATTGCATGCACAAGATTTTATTAGAAGATGATTTCAAGCCTGTAGCCCAACCTTAAAGACGCCTTAATCCCACCATGAAAAAGGTAACAAAGAAGGAGGTTCTAAAATTTCTAAAAGGAGGTATCATCTATCCTATTTCTGATAGTGCATGGGTAAGCCTCGTCCAAGTGATACCAAAGAAATGAGGTATTAAAGTAATTGTAAATGATAAAAATGAATTAATTCTAACAAGAATTGTCACCAGCTGGAGAATTTGTATAGACTATAGAAAATTGAATCAAGTTACTAGAAAGGACCATTTCCACTCTCTTTTATGGACCAAATGCTTGAAAGATTATCTCGGCAGGCTTATTATTGCTTTCTTGATGGTTATTCTGGATATAACCAAATTACCGTGGATCCTTTTGATCAAGAGAAGACTTCTTATACATGTCCTTTTGGTATCTTTGCTTATAGAAAAATGCCATTTGGATTATGCAGTGCACCTGCTACTTTTCAAAGATGTATGTTTGTTATTTTTGCAGATCTAGTTGAAAAGAGCATAGAAATTTTCATGGATGACTTCTATGTGTTTGGAAATTCCTTTGATACATGTCTATCCAACTTGGACACCATACTGAAGCGGTGTATTAATACCAATCTGGTTTTAAATTGGGAGAAATGTCACTTCATGGTGACAGAATAAATTGTACTTGGACATAAAATCTCTACAAAAGGTATTAAAGTTGACCAAGCAAAAGTTGAGGTAATATCTAAACTCCCACCCCATGTAAATGCAAAAGGGACTAGAAATTTCTTAAGACATGCTCGGTTTTATCGAAGGTTCATTAAGGATTTTTCAAAAATTGCTAAACCTTTGACAAACCTCTTAAACAAGGATGTTGAATTTAAATTTAAAGAAGCATGTCTTAAAGCTTTTAATTCTTTAAAAGAAAAACTAATTTTTGCTCCCATTGTTGTTGCCCCTAACTAGAATTTACCCTTTTAACTTATCTGTGATGCAAGTGATTATGCTATAGGAGTTGTTTTAGGTCAAAGGCATGAAAATTTTTTTAGGGTTATACATTATGCTAGTAAAGTTTTAAATGAAAATCAAGTGAATTATGCAACAACTAAGAAAGAATTACTAGCCATAATGTATGCCTTAGAAAAATTTAGAACATATTTGATAGGCTTAAAAATAATTGTTTTCACTAATCATGCAGACATCAAATATTTTTTGACAAAAACTGATTCTAAGCCTCGGTTAATCCGATGGATTTTACTCCTACAAGAATATGATCTTGAAATTAAAGATAGAAAGGGTTGTGAAAATGTGGTCGTTGACCATTTATCCAGATTAATAAACGATGAGGTCACCACCAAAGAAAATGAAATTGCAAAAGAATTTCTTGACGAAAAATTATTTAAAATAACAAATCAGCCTTGGTTTGTTGATATGGTCAATTTTTAAAGTAGTAGGAATTCTTCCCAATGATTTAACTTGGCAGCAGAGAAAAAAATTTTCACAGATGCTAAATATTTTGTCTCGGATGACCCTCATCTATTTAAAATTGGTGTGGATAATTTGTTACGATGTTGTGTTCCCGATTGGGAAATTAATGATGTATTATGGCACTGCCATAAATCCCATTATGGAGGCCATTTTAATGGAGAGAGGACAGCTACAAAGATCCTCCAATTAGGTTTGTACTGGCCCTTCATATTTAAGGATGCTCACTCATTTGTATAATCTTGTGACAATTGCTAGAGAATAGGGAATATATCAAGGAGGCAAGAAATGCCTCTCATAAACATACAAGAGGTTGAGGTATCTGATTGTTAGGAAATTGACTTCATGGGACCTTTCCCTAACTCTCAATCTAACCAATTTATCCTTTTGGCAATTGATTATGTTTCTAAATGGGTGGAAGTAGTTGCTTCACCTAATGCTAATTCCAGAACTGTGGTGAATTTCTTAAAGGAACATATCTTTTGTAGGTTTGGAACACCAAGAACTTTAATTAGTGATGGAGGTTCACATTTCTGTAATAAAGTTCTTCAAAAGGTGTTACAGCATTACAGTGTAAGACACAACGTGGCCACAACTTATCATCCACAAACTAATAGTTAAGTTGAGATTTCAAATCATGAAGTGAAGAGAATTTTAGAAAAAACTGTGTCTTCTTTAAAGAAGGATTGGTCACAGAAACTTGATGATGCACTCCAGGCATACAAAACTACATTTAAAACCCTATTGGCCTTTCCCCTTTTCAGATGGTTTATGGAAAAACTTGTCATCTCCCAATAGAAATGGAACATAAAGCATATTGGGCATTGAAATTCCTTAACTTTGATCAAACTGCTACAGCTGACAAAAGGAACTTGTAATTTTTTGAGTTAGAGGAAATACGGAATAATGCTTATGAATCATCCAGGTGTTACAAGAACAAAGTGAAAGCTTACTATGATAAGAAATTAAAGAAAATAAACTTTAACCAGGTCAGCAAGTCTTATTATTTAATTCAAGATTAAAATTATTTCCTAGTAAATTGAAATCTAAATAGTCAGGCCCATTTATGATCAAAGATGTTAAACCATATAGAGCAATTGAAATTGAGGATCCAACTTCCAAAAGAAGTTAGATGGTTAATGGACACAGGTTGAAGCCTTATCTGGGTGGTGAGATTAATAGGCTCACCACCATTTGTTACTTAACAAATTTATGATTTGCAGGATGTCAAGCTAGAGACAGTAAATCAAGCGCTCAATGGGAAACAACCCATTATTTGATTGTTTGTCTTTAATTTTATATGAATTAAAAAAATGGTTTTAATTAAATTCTGTTGTTTTAATTAATTTTAGAATTTTAGGAATAAAAAGGGGTGAAAATGCATGAAATTGGGTTTTAAAATCAAAGAAAATGAAAATTTGACTCCCACGCGTAGCGTTATAGCCACGTGTAGCATGGGGTCAAAATCCCACACCTGACACATAGCGTCACAACTATGCTTAGCGTTATGTCATGTGTTCAATTTTAAAAAATTGAGCCCATTATAAAGAGGCCCATTTAGAAATTTAAAAACCTAAATATCCTCTCTGTGCCTCTTTTCTTTCAAAAACCTAATTTCTCAAATTCTAAAACCTTTACCAAGCCACATTTTCCCTCTTTTTGCATCAAATAAGCAAGTAAGTTCTCTATCACTGGTTCTCTTTAATTTTTGCATTTCAATCTTAGAATGCATGTGGTTAGGCTAGTTTAGGAGTAATTAAAAACCCCTGGGAATTGTCTGATTATTGTTTTAATTGAATGTATGAAAGAAGGGTTGTAGCTACACAACCCTCAATTTTCAGTTTTAGGAACTGTGAGCTCACGCGTAGCGTCACCCTGACATGTAGCGTGAGGGAACAAGGCTGACACTACACGTCAGGCCTTTATTTTAGAATGCCTAATTTTTGTGATGTGTTGTTTTTTATTTTTAAATCTTATATTGTGAGTTTTATTTTTAATTTTTAAAATTTCTATTTTGTTAAATCCTTGTGTGTTCAATATTATTTTTATGTAAGTTTCTATGAATATGTATGTTTTGAATTAATTTGTTTCATTTTTGTAAAAGAACTGTTTGTATTTTATTTGCTTTAATATCTTAAATAAAAATAAAAATATAAATTTATTGTGTGGTTTCTTAATTTGATGCATGTGTAGCATATTTTTTGTGTGAATTTTGTATGTTTTAAATGTTTTGTATTTTAAATTTGTATATATTACTTTTTTTAGGGTTTGCATGTATGTTTGTTTTGTGAAATATATCATGCATGTTTGTCTAAATTGTATTGTGTTGTCTTAATTTTTCTTACAGATGGCTCCAAAGAAGTCCATCCATGCTTCCGGTCCAAGGAAGAGGAAGAGGACTGATACTATCTCCTTTGAGGACCTAGAGATATAGACTGAGGAGGAGTAGCTTAGACCTCAAGACATCACCAGGTTCAAGACCGAAGTGAAGTAGGCTAGGTTTCACCACATCAAGAGTCTCGGGTTGATTTGGAGAGAGTTTTTGATCTGGGAGTTGTTGATTACCTAGAGATACTAGAAGAGATTTAGAGGAGGAGGTAGGGAACAATTTTTTCCTACCCATTGACGGAGATCCCATCTTGGTGATGGAGTTTTATGTGAATGCTTATAGGACTCGCTAGGATTCACCTAACATTGGGCAGATGAGGAGCAGCAGGGTGAGAGGCAGATACATTGCCTACGATAAAGACACGATTAGTGCCCTTTTGGGTAATCCTTGGGAGCCCACTCCCGAGGGTGATACTTGTTTCTCGATGGAAAACAGAAACAAGGTTGCTACTGAGGATGGCAATCTAGGATACTTTCTAGATCAGGTTGCTTATTTTTTGAGTAAGGATGAAGTCTATTTTAACCTTAGCAAGGTTAATAGAGCTCCTTCCAACCTACTAAAGACACAGATAACACCCTTCACCCAGGCGTGGATGTACCTTATGTTGTACAACATCACACCGGTGACTCACCTCTCTACCTTGCCCGTCGACAGATGCTCTTATTATTCTCTATTCTGTAGGGACACACTATTGACATTGTTGCCCTCATTTCTGAGCAGATTCACCATTATGCCCTTGGGCATAAGGTGAAGGTGAATCACTTGGTCCCTTTCCTTTTGATTATTTCTGCCTTACTTAGGAGGCAGGGAATGCGGGTACCTTTTGTAGAGTTCACCAGTTCATCAGGGTGAGTACCCAATGTTCTAGTGAACAGAGCTTATTTTGTATAGTAGTGAGAGCTCGTACCTCTTGAGTAGGATGCCCAACCTAGCCCCAAGAGGAGACGACCACAGCAGGTAGCTTTTATTGATGCTATTACCCAAGAGTTTGCTAGGATAAGGATAGACCATCAATACATGATGTAGATGATGGTTGCTTCTCATCAGGCTTATGTGCATTTATATGATTCTTTTTACCAATACAGGCTCTAGGGGGCAAATGCACCATTCATGACACCTGCTGACGTTGTATCTCATGTGGCTTGGCAATGAGATCAGCCGACATATCCTGAGGTAGGTGGTATATCTGGTGCTCAGGCTGACAATGCTGATGCTAACAGTGAGAAGGAGGAGGATGAGGATGATGATGACCAGATGCAGGATGACTAAGGGCCACATTTATTTTCTGTATTTTTTATAACTATTTTTACATTTTTACTATTACACTGGTACTTACTTTATGATTTTAGTTATTTTGTTTGGGATTTTTATTTTGTGTAGTGTGATGATTATTTTTCCTTGTTATATTATTGGTGTGATTTTCTAAAACAAAACCAAAAATAAGTATGATTTTCTTAATAATAAAAATCAAATCAAATTTTTAAAATTTGAATTTTTAGGCTCTTGAAGTTTTACATAATAAGCCATTTTAAATAATCAAATATCAATTCTTTTACAACTAAGGCATTTTGATAAAACAACTTACAATGTTCTTATTAATAATCAAGCTGATTTTGAAAACTCGATGATTCGAGAATTCCGTAAACACTTCGAGGGTATCAACATAATTTCTTACAAATTGATTTTGCTTAATTTTTTTATTTGTGTTATCATACAGAGGATTCAAGAGCATGATCAAGGCATGTTATTGGTAAACACATGAACTTAGGGCCAAAAAGCTTACCATGGTAAAATGTATTTATCATTTGATAGCCATTTTGAGCCTTAAAATTAATTTCTTTGACACCCCTTACCTATAAATATTTTCAACCATTCTCTTTTATCTAATTAAGTAAAAAAGCATTGCAATCAAAAAGAAAATAATTTGAGTGTTCTTACAAACTGCGGAGTGAAATTTTGAACTTAGTTCTTTTCAAAAATTATATCAAGTTAAGCATATATATAAAAAATAAAAAATAAAAGAAAAATAAGTATATATGTAAATTCAAAAAAAGAAATAAGGAAAAGAATTAAGTTGGGGGTATCTGTCAAAAAGGGAAGTCAGTTTTGGATCAAGAAAAACACTCTAATTCTTATATGAAATGCTCTTTTATGATTTCAGGTGTTTACTTTCTAAGAAAAACCATGAATTTTTGTAACCAAGCCTCATTACAACCCTTGAAAAGACCTTGTCACTCTTGTTTGATTTTGTATGAATGACAATTGATAAGATGAAAATCAAAATTAAATTTGTTTGATTTTACCTTTTTTAGAAATAAACACTTGTGAGGTAAGCCTTAAAATAAGCTTGATTTATTGACATGACATTGTGTTACTTTTATCTTTAAGCCTCTGCTACACAAATCATCAATATTGATCATTTCAAATGGTAAGTTATAAATTACTTCTTGTGGCAGGATTTCAATTTTTTAAAAAATTTATTTCAAAAAGATTGGTTCATATTTTATTTTGTTTTGCTCGAGGACGAGCAACTTCCTAAGTTGGGGTAGTTTGTTAGTCCTTAATTTATCGTTATTTTAATAATAAAAAGTGTGAGAAAATTAATAAAAATTTGTTTAAATAGAAATAAATTTAGGTTTTATTTTAAATAAATGGAAGTTATCAAATTTGACTTGACATGACCTATTTTTCCATTTTTTATAGTGAAAAGAAGAGGATAAAAGTGAAAAATTTATTCAAGACAGAAGGGCTGACGTGTAACAGCAACCCCACACTCAGCGTCAGGAATTTTAGTCCTGATGTTACGCATCAGGTTCATGCGCAGCGTCAGATGCTACGTGTATCCCACTTACAAGTGGGATTCAACTCAGCAAAAGGGCAAATAATTGTTCATAATAGCCAATCCACTACAGACCAAGGGACAAAACGTAGTGGGAAACTTGTCTGCAAATTATTGGGACATTATGGCTGAAAACACGGAAGATTAATGGAAGCTGAGTCAGGAAGCTGACACGCAGCGCCAGGTCCACACTTAGCGTCAGGTCCTCAACTCAGCCCTATAAATTGGGCCATTTGCCAAAGGTTTTGGCATCCCTTGAGCATCCAATTCAGAGTTTCTTTTGTGTTGAGTAACAAAACTAGCTTCCATATACTTGAGAGTGTTGTTTTAGTTTCCTTTTATGTTGTCAAGAGTGATCAAGTGTTTATCATGTCTCCATTTGTAAGTTGTGTTTTTACTTTTACCATGTGTAACTAATCTGTGTATGTTGGAATTGGTGAACTAATCTATGAATATGATGTTGTGATTATGAATTGTGTCTATTTATGATTCAAGTTTTATGTTAGTATTTCAACCTTTTATTAGTATGAACTTTAAATGGGAGAATGATTTTCATGCGTGTTAAAACTACTTTAACGGAAGTAAAAGTTGAAATACCCTTAATATACCAATTACTAGGGATAGAGTTGGTAGTTATTATTGTGTTAAGGCCAGTACTTAAAGCAAATTTTTACTAAGAAAGCATCTGAGGGATAGGACTTTACAGTAACTATTTAGAATTTTTTATCGAGGGATCGAGTTTAATGATTTTAAGCTGCAATGACATGACCTTGATAATTAAATATGCATTTTTATAATTGCTATGTTATATTCTAGTGTGGGGATCCTAATTCCAACATAGTTTGTTAATCTGTGTTAAATCTTAGGTATTGGAGTCATTCTAAAGTGCTACGTTTTAGTTATTTTCTGGATAGTTTTATAATTCATCTTACACTATCTTTTGTCTAATGTATAAATCAATCTCTAGATCTATGAATATTGTACAATTTGTATATGAATTGTTCTTTTGTTAATAAGTTTCGAAGTTTTTACCATAGTAAATAAGAATTACTATCACACACTGAAATTATTCAATCCTTGAGGGAATGATATCTATTTCGAAAACTACAATGATAAATTCGTGCGCTTGCCAACAGACCAACAACAAGTAAGTACCATTTTTCTTCTCCCTCTTTCTTCTTTCATTTCTCCTTCCTCATTGCATGTCATTGTGATTTTCTTCTCTTCCCCTTTCCTCTTTCTTTTTAGTATTTATGCTTAGTAAATTTTCCTTAATCTGATTTTAGTAGGTATATAGTGCTACTAGTTGCATTGTAGTTCTACTTAAGTTTTAAGAAGGTTGTCTTGAGATGAGGGGATGCATTACTCTGGTTTGTAATATTCATGCTCTGTTTTGAACTTGGACAGATTGAGTATGTTTTTTTTTAGATGTTATATGGTTTGCAAATAGGAAGTTTAGTGTTGCATGTTTTGAGTGTGTTGACCTTACTTATGTACAATACTGAACTCTGTGTTAATTAATTACCTGATTCTCTACTTGACTTTAAAGCATTAGGATGCCCATGATAGACTATTATTGTCACACTTAATGCAAGCTTGAATTATCAAATATGGATTGTAGATTTTAACTTGTTAGTGCTATGCATATTAAGATCATTTGGCATATTGATTAACTTTTAACTAAGTGTATAGTGAGTTATATACTTGGTGTAAGTTGGATTTTGAAAAATAGGATTGAATGCTTGGTGGACACTACGTAGACAGCGTTTTCGGGACAAAGAAAAGGCAACCAGATTCGAGAAGCTGTAGACATTGACTTTTATGCCTAAGAGGTGAGTTGATCTTTGCCAGGGATAGTTTGATGCATTCATGAATGTGTTACAGGACCGTGATTGGTTGAGGCTTGCCAATCCGAACCCAATATTTGATCTTGAAGTTATTCGAGAGTTCTATGCTAATGCATGGAACAAAGAGGGCTCTTTGGAAAGGAAGACTTACGTCAGAAGGACGTGGATCTCATACAACCGTGATTCTATTAGCAACTTCCTCGGGGACACTCTGAGACTGTGATAAGTGTGCATGTTGGCTTGTTTTTGAGTGTTTTTAGGTCTAGTTTTCATCAAATTTGTCTATGTTTCCTCCTTATTCCCTTGATTTTCAATTCCATTCTGCATATATTGCTAGGGTGTCTCTATTTTTGTAGGGTTCTTGATAGTTTAGGTTTATTTTGATAAGAAAAGCCAATTTGGATGCAAGTAGAAGTTTATGGGAACCTTAATGTGATCTGAGAAAGTTAGAACAAACCACTGCCAATGGTTACAACCACTATTGTGGATGGTACTGGAATAAAGAGGATCAAGTGGCAGTGACAACAACTAGCGTGGTTACAACCACTGGCTGTGGTTGGCACTATTTTTGTAAGAATTTATTAAGCAATGGCCACCACTGGTCGTGGTCTTCCACCACTGGCCATGGTTCGCATTGGAGCCAATTTAATAGAGAGTCAGAGACAACCACTGGCCGTGGTTCCCCACCACTGGTCATGGTTGTCATCAGGTGCCTTAAAGAAACTGCGTTCTGGAAGATTTGGACCATCAGACCGTGAACCACTGGCTGTGGTTGTCCCCACGAAGCTCAGTTTCCTGGTTTTTAGGATGTATATTGGGTAGTTTTAAGGCAGTTCTAAACGCACCTTTAGATAGAGAGGAAATTAGGAAAGAATTGAGAGACTTTGAAGAGGGTTTTGGGAAGAAAAACATGAAGGATCTAAGATCTAACATTGAGTTTTAGAGGATCAAAGGGATTTCTGAGTGAGAATTAGTTTCCTTTTCTTCTTCTACTTCTTAAATCTCATCTTGAAAGTTTTTTAATTCTATGAACATGAATTTTATTATGGATTATATCAAGTTTTGCATGTGTAACTAATTTTAGATCTTGGGAGTAATTTTTTGTGACATGATCATGTATTGAATTACCTAGTGCGTGTTCCATATATGAACCTTTGTTTCTATTCGAATTATGTGCATGCTTAAAGCTTTTGATGATCTAGAGATAGACTCTACTAAACCAAGAACATCGGGATAATTAAGGGATTAACCATTGTTTTGAAACGCTTGAATTTAAACTTAGGGTTATGGATCATGAAAGTAGGCATAATACTTTGAGGTTTAATGGGATTTCACTATTCTTAATAAGCTCAAGAAATAAATTGAACAGTGTTGTTTATTAATTGGGCGTGTTATCATTGTTGTGAGAGGGAAGTGTTAGCGGATTTAGGAAATCTCGCCTTAGAACATTAATTCATAAACAGAAGGTCTTAAGTAAATAAATACGTAATGCATTCACATACCTAAATCCCAAGAATTCAACCATCATGCAATCGAATTAAAACTAAGGAGTTTAACTTTGTCATAATTCTGTTGTAGCATTTAGTTTACTATAATTTTCCATTGTTGAACAAATTTTCTAGATAATTGAATTACTGTTAGAACTAGTAATTGGGCACAATCCTCGTGGAATGATCTTATTTTTTACTTTGATAAACCGTATACTCGCGGAACTAATGATCCTAATGATCGAGAGTTTGGGACCCAGTTAGATAGAGTTGTTATAGACATAGTAGCTGGGGATCATCAGGACATGGCTCCATGAGTGGTTTATTTGTTTTATTTTATGAGCACTTTATTTTAGTTTTTCTTATTTCAGCACGTTATTTTACTTTTTGCTTTACAAGATATATTTCCTTTTGGTATATATATATATATGTTTTGGATCATTCTCCGCTAGTGTTATAAATGTATAGGCGCGATATTTTGGTTTGATATATCTGTTATGATTTTGGTATCTATCATATAAAGTTAACTAGGATGTCATATAATCACTAGATACATAAGGAAGAAATAACGTTATTTTAAATTTTGTTAGTATCTTGGTTGAATTTGAACAAAGTCAATATGAATCTCAACCTATAAAATAACTTAATAGTGTCTGAACATTTGTCTATTTGAATGAAGAAATTAGGCCTATTATTCAGGAAAGCGAGTGAATCCTAAACACTGAGAGTTTGCTGATTATTGTATGGTTGTTATTGCATAATTTTCTGTTAGAGTCAATTACTTAGACAAACAAGGATATGATAGAGGGGATTTTGTGTAGAATTAAGTTAAGCCAGAACCAAAAAGCCAACTTGTATATAAATTGAATTCCATTTTTGTGGTAACCCTTTGAGCTGAAATTTTTTTGTTTTCAAACCCTTATTTACAACATGATTAAAAATTTAAATCCCTACCTATATAGCATGCTAAAAGAATAAGGGAACATGATAGGTTTTATATAAAGAGGGTTATGTTATACTTGATGGATTCAAATGGCAAGAATTAAAAGGTTGGGATATAAAAGAGTGAAGATGAAAAAAAGAAGAAATTCCTCAAGTAAAATGAATTAAAAAATGGCAAGACTATTAGAAGAGGAATTTGGAAAATCATGGACGAATGAGAAAAATAAATTATGAGCTGAGAAGATAAATACTATGGAAGATAGCTAAAGTTATGGATAAAAGTCATAAAAGTCATAATCTCTTCTCTTTTAGCATGCTCTTTGTGACACCCTCGATTAACTAGGACGATTTCCCATACTGGAACGTCCTACTTAATTAAGGAGTCACTAAAAATAGGAGTATTTTTTTGATTGGTGATCATCAGCTCACGATTTAAAATAAACACATTATATAGATCGATTCTTTTAACATAAGAGTATTTAAAAGAGTACAGAGCTCACCGGCTCCTGACAACTACTGCAAAATTACAACATAATAGAAATGTCGAGTCTACAACGATCTCGATGCAAACAAAAGATATATACAGTTGCCGCTTCCAATATGGCATCCTCTACTATAGGTATTCAAAGTCCTACCCATGCTCGCCTTGTCCTTCGACTGATGATCACAGGAAAGGAAAAATAGCACACAACAACAGAAGGGGTGAGTACAAAGCTCTCAACCCATAAATTATACATACAAGGGTGGCTAAATATTTTAAATTATAGAAAATTTACATACAACATACCTTAGCATAGGCTTACAAAACTTTACATACACAAAAAATCAACAACAATCAGAGGGTTAGTCATATAATAATGGCATGCTATGCATGAATTAGATTCAATTACTGTAACTCATAATTTATTACCAATTTATAATGGGGCCCAACTTCCATTGATCAATCTCATATACCAAAAATCATGTGCACAATCTGCCACCCTTATCTCCCCTGTGTAACTAGAGCGACCGGAGCTCTTCTCATTCTAGTTTTCACAAAAGGGTAAGGACCTACAGTCCAATAAACACAATGATCAATCAACATCTTGTTAGAATGGGCACTCAACGGCCATAGAAACCCCCGCCTCTTGTCGAAGTATATCAACGCTTGTCACGGGCTATCTAGCGTCGGGCCCGAATCCGAGCCATTGGAGGTACGTCCCGATATACTCCCAAGACCACCCTTAGGGGATTGAGACGCCTGCTGTTTCTCTAGTGTACCCATCACTGTAAGCTCTAGGGGAATATTCCAACATCCTTCCTCAACTCAAAATGCAATATGCCTTGTACTCATCTTATCACTGGGGTGCCCGAGTTCTAGAAGGAACCTAACTCACATAGCATATTTGTCCTTAAAGCGTGTATATTATTTAAGCTATAAAACTTTTTGTGTAGTAGGTGATAAATCTCAAAGATTCAACACTGCCAAACTTCTTTTCATTAGAATATCAAGGTTATTTTCGGAACGAATCTTGTAAGAAATTCTCTAGTATAAAATATTTAATTTATTGGTAAGATATAACAGAATACCTAAGCAAAAAAAGGGTAATATAATCTCAATTATGTTTCTTAAAATATGATTTTTAGAAAAATCAAGTTTTTCCCATTAAGAGAGAAAAATCAAATATATTGTACTAAACTTAATTACCTATAAGTTTGTTTCGCTGTATTTACTTATTATAAATGAATTTAATTGATTTTTACTTTCTAACATTTTTCGAAAATCCTTAGATAAAATTTATTATTATGACAAGGTAGTTCTCCTAAGTTTATATTGAAGATAAAAGAATCCTTTCTTTTCTAAAGTACAGATGCAAAGTAATAAAATTCCATTTCTTTGTTAAAACATTATTTTCATCATATTTTATCTAGGAAATTCCGATTTAAGTGATTCCAAAGGCAAAAGTATTTAATTTTAAATATACTAACTAAATATAGTAAATTTAAAAATGAATACTGTCCAGAAAACAGCCCCTACAAGAAAAGTACCTTAATGCCAAATGTTATCGTTTCTAACGGTCGTAAAAGTGCGTTTAAGGACAAATCGCGCGTCAAAATTTTCCCAACCAATTTTTTTTCTTATTTGGGTATTTTATTAAGCTCAAAATTCATTTTCATGCCACAAAATATTCCTCCAAAACAGTTTCACCAATTTCCTCTGTTTGCCCACAAAAATATGTTTTTTACCGTTTCTAACAATTTGTTCGCGCCTAAACTTGGGTCCCTTTCTGATTCTCTTACATTTTACCACCTTCATAACATTTCTATAATCATGAACATTTTTTGAATATATAAAAGGATAACAGCACCAATAATCACAAATATTTACCAATAATTATTCTCTAAAACTCTTGCAAATCATTTTCTTAATATCATAAATATATTATTTAGTTACTACAAATAAAAGTCACTTGTTCCTATTTTAAGAAAAATTCCAAAATTGAAGTTTCATATTAAAATTTATTTTGGTCACATAAATTTCAAAGATCAAGTCATATTACCCAATTTCAACCACAAAAATTATTTTTTTTTAAGTTTATACATTTAGGATTTAAAATTTTTAGGTTGTTCACCAACCATAAAATTTTTCCAACAGTAATATTAGTTCATTTATTTTAAAAAGATTCCTTTTAAAAGATTTTATATTTTCTAAAATATCACTAACACCACAAGTCACCAATTTAGCCAAGCAACACATAGTTAAACAATTTATCATATGCATGGAGTTACAACCAAAAAAAATCTGCAACAATAAAATTCACAAGTTAGAATCTTATCATCAAAATTTCAAAATTTAAAGAATTAAATAAAACTATGGTGCAGCCATGATATCTCTTAAAAGTCCACATTTTTCATAAAGATTTTTCAAGATCCAAACCAAACAAACTAAGAACTTTAAAGAGATATCAAAGTATAAGTATTAAGGAACACTTATACTTCACTATAATTTTATGGTTCTAGTTAAGCAAAGTACTCCCCCCTTACCACCAAAATTTCGTCTCCAAGAAAGGGTGGCAAAGACTCCAAAAATTTGCTTTTAAACCACCATGGATGGCTTCATCAAGGAAGAAGGAAATAGATACCTTGAAGGATGGTGGTTCACGTGAATTTTGTTGGTAGGAGGTGGAGAAAATATTGTTGTTTGGTGAAGGAAGAAGAAGAAATTTGATGATCAAAGGTGGTATCTTGAATTTTGTAGTGTGGTATTATGATTTAGGATGGATGATGATTTAGATGAAGGAGACATGAGAAAATGAAGGAGAAGGTGGCTGGATATTTTTCTCTAAGTTAGAAGAATGGAGAAACAAGAGAACAATCATTGATTTTGCTAAAATGACAAGTTTGCATGTATTGATGGTATAGGTGTATTCCTATTGGTTATTGGCTAACTGTCTAATTTGCATGTCAATCTTATCTTTAGTTGTTATTATAGTCATAATACATCCCTCCGATAATTAAAAATGAAAGTGGGGTTGAGTACACATGTTTATCACTTCTCGAGTACAAACTTGTGTCTCAACGCATTACCATTTCATTGGATCCATTCTATCACCAGCTCATTGTCATATCATATCAGAATCCCTACCGAGACATATTCTCCCTTTTTTTCCTTTATATAACATTTTATCAATGCATCATACAAGATTTATTCCTTTCATCATATATTTCATCAAACTCATATTATTTATTATACCAACAAGAACACATACTCCACATAATCATTCACGTTAATTGATCAAGCACATACCACTCATTCAATGAACACATTCATTAAGCATACATCCCATTGTACTTATTCAATTCATCATATTTTATACAAGCATTCATATCACAACCAACAACTAATTCACATGGTTTAATCAAACATACTGAAGTTAATCAAGCAATTCATCCATCAAACAAACACAGATTACTTAATCTAATCGATTCTATATTTCGATTTATTCTCTTAAGACTAATCATAAGGTATTATTATTTTCTATAACTACCACTTCTACACTTAAGAATATTATTATGAATTTGTTATATATATATATATATGTATGTGTATAACAACCATGAGTATCTAGAGATCCAAGTATAATCTTTTGCGTAGTTTGACTATATTGATAAATTATGTCTGTAAGCATACTTACTAGTTAGTGCATATCTAATTATTATCACATTTAATTAAGTTATCATCCCTATTATTGGTCCTTTTTGACATGTTGATCTTATATAGGTTTTATTGACGTATTTATTTTTATTAGTTTAAGCCTATCTAGCTCAACCTATTCATCAAGTACCTAGTTATTATTTAGGTATATCATTACTCTCTTTAGTTTCTAGCTTTCTGTGGTCTAGTTTTTGTTTAAGAGACTAGTGTGGATGCGTAACTTTAATTACACTAAATCTTTGTCTTATCAAGTTCATTTATCCTCAGTTATCTTATTCTCTAATTATTACGATACTCATTGATTAATTATTCTAAATTCAGTTCATTTTTACTTAAGAAATATTCATTATTACAAAATTTACATCTTTTAGCTACTACTCTTAGACTATCCTCTTACATCTTTTGTTAACCAATTATCCTGGTTACTATCGTCTTTATTTAAAGCAGCTTTTCCTTTTTCTACCTTTTTGTCTGGTTACTAATTAAGGGCCTACTTATTGATTGAATTATGTACTTAACTTAAAATATACTTAGAAACACATTCTTGATGTTTGTTTAAACTCATCAATTCTTATTAATCCTTTTTAGGCTAATTACCCCTAGGGTCTACTTAATAGTCTATAACTAGTGTTATTTGTTAGAAACTCCCAAATCCTTAAAATCTTTAATTAAATTCTTAATTCTTATCTTAATATTATTATTACTATTCTTTCTGACCCTAGGTATCCATATGTTCCCCTTATCTGAATTATTTATTTGTGAGTTGTTAGGTCCTATTTGTTTTTCAGACATTCTGGATTATTTTTATATTTTTTTAGAAAATATAATGACTATATTTCAACTTAAGTAACGTCTATCTTTGAAAGCAATAAAATATTAGATTTTATGACTAGTAATTGAAATAATAGAAATATTAACTGGTGTTATTTTAATTTGAGGAAGTACTTGTTTATTACTTACAATAATATTAATAATGATGCTAGTAATAAGAGTGGTAGTTTTAGTAATGTTAATAATAACTATTATAAGGCGGCAAGGCTAGCCATTATATTTCATAATATAAATGAAAAGATTAAATAAGGAAAATACTAAAAGCGGTGACAAAGCTGACCATTATGCTCAATAATATAAGTAACAAAAATAAAGAAATTGTTAGGAGTAGCGGCAGAGCCGACCATTATGCTCAATAATATAGTAATATAAATTAATAAAGAAAACATTTGAGAGAGGCGACAGGGCCAGTTATTATGCTTAGCAATCTAATAATAAATAGTATTAATAATAATAATAACAACAATAAAATATTTAATGATAATTTTACTATTACTTATTTACGCATTTATTATTATGAATGCCCAATTAGATTTCTAAGCCTTATAACTTTATCAAATAAAAGACGAGTCGCAGTTGGTAAAATTTCTTCTAGTCGCGTGATGATTATGGCACGTATTATGAGATTTTTTTATAAAATACTCATTTTAATCTACTTCCATTTTTAGTATAATAAAATAGTTCTCGGTTACCAAAAAAATTATATAATTTGAAATACAACCGTTGGATCACGCCGAAACTTAAAACTATAATCGTCAGATACTAGACTAACGTAACGGGGCAATTCTAAGACATAATTAACTAAAGAGGAACTCCCCTTACCTCATGGATGCCTACGGTTTTGAGGAAGAAACAAGAGTGACTCGCCAAAATTTCATCAAATGTTCCCGATCATCCGCTGATATACGTCAATAGCTCCCGATCCTAGAATTTTCAACATGTATGGTTAAAATTAAAGAGAAACAACCACGGTTCTCTAGCCTCCAAACACCAAGGGAACACCTTTTATTTTCCGAAATAAAAACTGAATTTAAACCATAAAGTTTAAGAACATTGATCAAGGGGAAAGTTGCCAAACTCACCTTGAGATGGACCTAAGAAAGCTCACGATCTTGAGGCTCTAAGAAAGGGGAGGGAGTTTGATTTTTCAGCAGCCAAGACATGCAAGGAATTTTGAAAATGAAAGGCTAAATGGAAGGAGGTTGGTCACGGTTTGGAAAGGCAAGGGAGAAGGAAGTAAAAATTAGAAATGTTTAGAGATAGAGGTGATGGGGTGTCCGTGAATTAAAAGAGGAAAAGTGGTTGTTTGTCCCGACTTTAGAAATTTAAGAGAAAGGAATTTGTTGATAGTTAGATGAAGAGAAGGAGATTAGGAAGCTTGGCTGGTGTCTACCAGGAATGAAGAAATGCAACAAGGGAATGGAATGCTGAAATCATATTATGCAAAGAAATATAATCATGAGTTTGTTTAGCATTTAATCCTAAGTGGGAATAGCTGGTGGGAGTGAGCTGTTGACGTGAGTGGGCTGGAGGTACAGGGAGGTGACACCTTTCTCGGTGAGGTGGCTGGTGTGGTGGTGGGTTGGAAACCGGTGGCTGAAAAATTAAATTGTTACCTGATGGTTTTAGGTGTGCAGGATTTTTTTAGGAACCAAAAATATAAGGTTTTAAAAATAAATATAAAATAATTCGTGGGTGCAAAATCTTAAAAAAATGCCTAACATGAATCTTGTAGATCTTTGTTTTCTCTTTGATTCGATATATCATTGGCGGCGATCCAATATTGGTAGCCTGAGATATGATCAAAACAAGATAGGATGCTCTAATTATTCTCGAATCAGGTTAGGCTATAGAAATAAATTTGTAGTTATTTTTCCTTTGAGAATTAGGCTTTTTTCCCTACATAATACTTGTATATATCCTTGATATGGATCCACATCAAAAAGAACGAAGCAATTCTAATACCGTAAGAGGGTGATATGCCTATTTTTTGGAACCAGTCGCCATAGTGATGTGATGAACATAGATTGACAAAGATTCTAAAAACTGTATCAATCTGGGAGAGTTTGGCTATCGATATCTTCATTGAAAATGTAGACAATTAAGTTACGGAGATTTTGACACAAAGTTTGCATAAATCGAAGGTCGTATGAGAAAGTTATGAATTTTTGAATGAACCATACGCAGAGCAAAAATGCGAATGACCTGGTTTTAAGATGAACTTACTCAATTCGTGAATTTGAGCATGACAGAGTAAGGATTTGGGGTCGAGACCAGAAATAGGGGTTGAAGATATCTTTAAAATAAATTGAACGAGATCAAAATCATCCCAATCAAGCTTCATTTATGAAAGTTACGCTCAAAATGCCAAAGATGTGCAGAGTGAATTTCTAAAGAAACAAGGTGGTATAGAAATGAGGATGATAGAGTCTGAATCAAGTTTCGGCCTTTTCAGAAAGTATCCGACCGTGTCACCATCAGATACTTCGAGGTATATGCACGACTAAACGTAGGTAACATCGAAGGTTTTGATTGGCCCGATCAAACCAATCAGTTATCTTTGGTCCGTTAGAACGAAACCCTACTGTGACTAATCTCCTTTACGAAGTCATTAGTCTCAGATCAAGTTACCAGAAAAGTTCAACCTCTGGGCCCCACAGTATAATACCAGGTAAACCCTTAATATTTTATTATTAAAATATTATCATACATAAAAAATTAATTAGAAACTTAAAATAAAATATTACTTTAATATTATATATATTTTGAATAATTATTTATTATTATTATAATTATATACATATTAATTATATATTTACTTTTTATTCCTAATTAACCAACTAATCTATACTGAGTTTACTAAAAGAATAATCTAGACAGTTTATCATAATTTAATAAGATAAATTTTAATTATAAATCAATTAATTATTAACATCTAAAATATTTTAATAATATCCACACTTACTCATTTCTTTCCCTACTCTATTATTACTTACATATTTCTCTTTCTCTAGTGCTCTTTATCTTTCTCATAAATCTCTATTATCCTATTACACTTTTCCCCTCACTCACACTTAGCTACCGCTAGTATCTTAAACACTATTTCTCTCATCATTTCTAATTTCTCATAGTCACTTGGGATCAGGCCAAAGCCTCAAGTTTTGCTAAAACACTTATTAGAACACTCTCAGAGATCCTGAGAGTCTAAGCCCTTATTCTAAAAACTAGGGCTATTACAAGGACGAAGTAAGCGTAGAGATTTCCCTCTGGTTCGATTTTAAGATGTCAAATAATCAGGCAGAGTACGAGGCATGTTTGGCAGGACTCAGGGCGGCCCTAGATGTAACATCTCGGTTTTAAAGAAAATAAATTTATTAGATAATGATAATTGATTATTTATAGTCAAGTAATTATGGGAGATTTTATTTGACGTTGGAGGTGAATTATTGGTAAATTAAGAATTATCGAAACTGAGTGATTTAACATATGATGTGGGACCCACTTGGTCAAATTAGACATTTGATGGGTCTAGAATGTTTAGAAAATTATTGAGGTTACGATGGTATAGTTGGAATAATTTTTAGTGTTAAGAAATAATTAAATGGACACGACGTATGTTACTAAACGGAGAAAATACAAGCCAAAATGGAATTAAAAGAAAATAAAAATTTCCCTTTTCTCCCTTCTCATGACCGTGTGACTTATTCCTTACTTTTCTACTCTCTTTTGTCCATTGGACATAGAGAAATATTGACCATTGGGAAAAACATTGTGGGGCACCCTTTTGTCCAATGGTTATTAACCAATTTTTGGTCATCTTTTCCCTTCTTTCTTCTCCCAAACGTCCATTCCTCTTCTTCTTTTCCCCAACCTTTATTTTTCTTCTTCTTCTCCTTCCTCTCCACCAAATGGTCCACCATCTTCTTCATCATCCATAATCATTTTTCACCCAAAAGCTTGGATTCTTAAGGGTTCATGGAGCTTGGAAGGCACTTTGAACTAATAATGGGTCATCTTCTTTATCCTTTCTCTATTTTGTTTTGTGAAGCTTGAGCTGTAAGGTATTGATTCCTTGCCCATCTTACTCCATCCATGATTTTATGATGTTCTAGCTTGAGATATTGGTGTTGGACTTTAGGGATGTTAATGGAAATGTTGAAAGCCTAGGCTTGAATAATGGGGGTGTGATTTTGAATATGGTTTGATGTTGGGTGATATGGAGAGTTATAATGTCCATGATATTTTAAGAATATGGTAAAGATTGATGTTGGGTGGTAATTTTGATGAAAACCCTAGGTTGATAAATTGGGGGTTTCTAGCAAAACTAGTGAATTCGATGATTTTGGTACTTTAAAATGATTTATATAAAGGGAATGAATTGTTAGAATCATTGAGATTGATTAATGAGGTTGGTGAAATCTTGAGCTAAATTCCTGTAGGTAAGTATGATGATTTGAGGAATTGAGCTTGAGAATGATTGTGTGATGTTTTAGTTGGGTGTTGTTAGTTATGAGGGAAAATGATAACAATAATGGTGAATGACCATTGATGAAGGATACTTGAGTTGATGAGTAATTGGGCCATGATAAATACCATAAGAATTTGTTGATTGATGATGGTCTTGAATAGAGCTAAGAGACTTATAATGAATTTGAATGAATTGTGATGATGGTTGAGTGATTCACATAAGATATTGGATGCCTTATGGATATGAGCCATGATGTGGTTGTTGTTGGACTTGTTTAGCCCTTTTAAACCCTAGAGAATCTTGGTTTTAGGAAAGGAATTCCCAAGCCTAACATAAGTGTATGAATTAGAGTTTAGACAAGTCTAGGACTTGATAATGAGTTTTCAGAGATGATTCCTTATGATAGCTTATTAATGGCATGTATATATGTGTTTATTGATAGGATTATGTCCCGGACGAGGATGTAGAATAATCAGAGCATTTGGATTGCGGTTCTTCTCTCGAGGTAGGAAAGGAGTTTGCATTTCAAATTGCATGAGTGAATAATTGTTGAATTATGTATATGTATGAACTCATGCATTGCCTTGCCATAATTATGTTGAATGTTGAATTGATGATATGACGAATGATAGGCTTGGCAAATTGTTGAATTTTGGAAATTATATATATATATATATATATATATATATATATATGAGATGGTGATGAATGGTTATTGGTACCTTGATGGGAATTGATGCATTGTAATGAAAGACCCATAATGAAATGAACTATAGATGGTTTGGGTCATATTGTAGTTCACAAAGTGCATTTTTAATGCATAATCATGGAAATGAAAAGGTTAAATAGAGTTTTATGTGGTTTTGATGGCATAGGATAGTCCCAATAGCCCATATATGTAGTTTATGACTTGTAGGAATTGGAATGGGCAAATTTTAATGAGAATAGGCCCTTGGGTTGCATAAAAGTGCCTCTAAATGGGTAAAACGCATTTATACGCATAAGTCCCTGATTTTTTGGAATTTTTTAGTGCGGCCGGTGGCCACACGTCACAAATAATATATATAAGTTGATGTTAAAATTTGGAGGGCATTGGAATTCATATGAAAAAGTCAGGGGGATTAGAAGTTCCAAAAATGTAACTTTTCTGCATAAAACAGGCTCTATGCTGTCATGAATCGATTCACAATAGTGTGTGAATCGATTCAAAGCCCTCTGGTTTTACTGTTCATAATTGCAAAAATGTGTGAATTAATTCACACCAGGGGTTGAATCGATTCATACTCTTCTGTTTCACTATTTTGAGCTTTTGCACGCATGAATCGATTCCCCTTTCTATATGAATCGATTCATTGTGTTAATTTATGAACCTTTGTGCCTCCAGGACGTATGAATCGATTCAAGGGGTAAGGGAATTGATTCTCACCCCTCTGTAAGTCAATTTGGGACTTTTGGAAGTATAAATCGATTCACCACATATGGGAATCGATTCATGGCTCTGTTATGGCCACTTTTATGTTGTTTTTCCAACTACTCTGTTTTGCTTGCTGTTTTTGGCCCGTTTGGGCATCTTAATGACATTTTTGGCTTCCGAGTTCTTCATGAAAGTTGTAGATAATTATGTTACGGAGGTGTGAGAATTTTTCTCACTTTAATTGGAGTTTTCTAACTCTCATTAAGAGAAAAATACAGAACCCACTGTGCTGAAAAATTCAAGTTTTAGAGGGTTTTCAACCCAACTTTTTATGGTGGTCAAATTGGGACTAATAGGTGATATTTGTGACATGTACCACTATTATTAAGACTAAAAGTGAGCTTTTCTTATGTCTTAGTATTGAAAGTTAACATGAGCTTATTATTACTTAAAACCCCTTTATTATGTAAAAATAAGAGATTGTATTAGGGGTAATAATGGGTGATGTTATTGATCAATCCCTTGAATAAAGGATGATTGTTATTATAGATGATTGTGAATGTCATTGAGTTGATACAAGCATAGGCTTGTATGTGTGGTTTGAATTGTATTAATAAATTATTGTATTACCACACTAGTTGTGAAACGATGGCAATGACAAATGGAATGAAAATCCACTAAATGATTATGTGGTGGTATTGATGAAAGATTAACTAATATTAATGATAATTTACGATGTTGTGATGCCATTGTGGTTGTTTGCAAGTGGTGACTTGCATGTATAATAAATGATATATTGAGATGAAAATGCCACACTTAAAACTTAAAAGCAATGGCTAAAACCAACAATGATAAAATCCACTAAGATGTATATGGTGGTGTTGGTGATTATGATGATGTTTGATGAGTGGCGTTTAGGATGCACAGTGTGAGAAATGCATTTGATTTGTATTGCATTGCATCCATGGCATATCATAGCCGCCGATGTTGGAACGTTAGGGGAGTTCCCTCGGCCAACCTAGTGGGAGGGTGGCTCAATGCATGAGTAATTTGTTGTTTCCCCTGTGACTCGGTGTGTAAGTCACGAAGCCGCCCATGCTTAGCTACGGGGAGTTGCATGTGGCCCACCCTTGTGGGGGTGGCTCTTAATGAGCAGGTAACCCCGGTGGTCCATTGGATCACAGCCGCCATGATATGAGATATGGCCGGCCCGTAACACCATATATTGATTATGTTGTTTACCGCGGTCATGGTGAAAATGGGCAGGTGTTGCATTATAGGCGATGCGGTTTGGTACCAGTAAAAATATGGTGATTATGCATGCATTATGAGATATGTGTACACATTTTACTACGACAGTAGGGGCATGGTATGTGATCATGCTTGACCCACAATTTGGTGTTTATTCCCACAGTCAGATCCGTATTTATTTTCTATTCCATTGTGCATATGCATTAGCCTTAAGAGCATTTGCATATAGCATGAAGATATGCCAGATGGTGATGATGATTGAGATTGTGGTGTGGTGTTGATGAGATGGATAATTAAATACCTAAAGACCACATATGATTAATAAACGATATGAATACATCTAAAATAATATTGAGTAAGATGATGTGTATGTTATGTCTTATATATTGAGGGGCATGTTTATATAAAATTGATGATAATGATGATTAGCCCATGGTGGCTTGAGAAAAGACCGGAATGGTCGATATTGATGATATTGGCCCGTTGTGACATTGGAATAGATGTGTATATGCTTGCTTTGCTATGAATTGATGGGTGAATACATGATATGTATATTGTGAAACGAATAGATTTATGATGATTGTTGATGTGTTTAGCAAAGCATACATGATATTGATATGCATATACAGATAATTTCAACTGTATTCATATCGTCATTTGAAATGTATAACTCATTCTTCCATGTGGTCTACTTTTTAGTATTGTTGCAAGAATATGGTGGGATAAAGACATTTTAAAAGTAAAGCTTTGGTGAAGGTAAATAGTGGTAACGGAATGCCTTGGCTGGCAGTGGTTACAATTATTGTATGGTGAAATAGAATATGTATCATAATGTTGATTATTAATGATATTGATGGATGTATTGTAAAAGATAAAAAAAAGTGGGCGATGTGTTGATATTTGGGGTGTTGAAATTCATACCCACTTGAAGAATAAAATAATGTTAGATGTGTAACCTATTTCAGGATGTATGAGTGTTGATGACTTATGATTTTAAGGTTGAATTGAATGTGGTCAATTATGAAATTATGGACATTGGAGATGTATGTTGCATGATCATATAAATATATATATATATATATATATTTGGCAATGCATGTTTATGATTTATGTGTAAGGTTGGTTGTGGCCTAATAGGCTTGTATAATATGGTTGCATGCTTTGCCGAACCTTTTCTTATATCTTCATATATGGGACTAGGCGAATGCCCGGTATACACATTCTTCTTCTGTTGTATACTCCATTATTTTGTATACCTATATGGGTAATATGTTTTATGATCCAATTATAAATTATTAAATCTCACTCTTCGGTTTTCCGTGGTTCAGCTCTTGATGTAATCGTTAAGGTGTTATGACATTATTTTAAACGCGAAAAATTTACTCCCATTTTTATTAATTATTTATTTTGATTACGTTGGGATTCGGGTTCGGAGAACCAGGGGGTGACACTAGACTGCAGTACTCTGTAGCGATTCACAACTTGTGATTTCTCAGATAAATAGGAGTTATCAGGCCAAGAAGCCGTTGTTGTAGTAATACCTGGCCAAAGTCAAGGAGTTAGGGGGCAGATTTATAAATGTCAAATGCAAGTATGTCCTGAGAAAAGATAATGTCAAGGCCAACGTATTGTTTCGATTAGCCAGCACCAAAAAAGCAGGATCTAAAACAATAGTCATTCAGAGTACTTTAGCTACTCTAAGTGTCTCAGCCCCATTCAAAGTTTATGCCATCCAATTCAAAACCCATCCTAAAGATTCGTGGGTGATACCAATAATCCAGTATATGGTAAGTGGATAACTTCTGGAATGTCCATTGAAGAAGAAGAAATTGAAAAAAGAATTGCCAAACTTCTTTTGGTATATGGAAGTTTATTCAGAATAGGGACATCGGCTCCATATTTAAAATGTTTGAATGAAGCAGGGATCGAAGAGCTTTTAACCGAGGTACATGAAGGGACATGTGGCCACCACTACGGTGGAAGGAGTTTGCTTACAAAAATTTTTCGAGCAGGTTACTGGTGGCCCACTTTAACCAAGGACGCTGTTGAATATGTAAAGAAGTGTGATGCATACCAGAAGAACAGCAACGAGCACCACGTCCCAACAGAAGAGCTATTCACATCTGCTGTCCCATGGCTTTTTCACCAATGGGGCATGGATATTTTGGGACCTTTCCTAAAGGCACCCAGTGGGGTCAAATATTTAATAGTCAGGGTGGATTACTTCACTAAATGGATCTAAGCAGAACCAGTTGTACATATCACTGCAGCCTGGACTCAAAGATTTTGGTATGAGAACATTATCACCATGTTCAAAATACCAGGAAGAGTTGTCACGGATAATAGGATGCAATTTATCGACTCCAAGTTCAAAAGCCTTCTTGAAGGACTCCAAATTAAATAAGTTTTCTCATCAATAGAACACCTTCAAACTAATGGGCAAGCTGAGGTAGCAAACAGAAAAATTTTGAAAGGCTTAAAGAAGCGGCTCAACGATGCGAAGGAAAAATGGGCCAACCAGTTATGCCATGTCTTGTGGGCATACCAGACCACGCCTCACTCATCTATAAGAGAAGCCCCAATTCGGTTGGTCTACGGTGTGGATGTAGTTATACCGGTAGAAATTAATCAAATTTCACCAAGAATTCAACAGTTTGATGAGGAGGACAATGACCTAAAATTGAAGAACAAATTGGACTTGCTATTAGAAGTTAGGGATGCAGCTTTTGTCCATGATCAGGCAATCAAGGGAAAGGCCACAGTACGATATGACATGAAGGTCCAAAGAAAAAGATTCAATATGGGCGACCTTATTTTGAGAAAAGCATCAATTGGAAATTGCCTTACACATCAAAGAAAGCTAGCACCGACGTGGGAAGGCCCATATCAGGTGAACAAAGTTATCCAGGAGAAGCGTATCTTTTAGAAACACTATAGGGAGAGGTGTTTAACAACAAATGGAATGTAAAGAATTTGTGTGTGTACTACAGCTGACCGATGTCACAAGTCATGCACTCTTTTTCCCTTCCTAAGGTTTCTCCCACAGGGTTTACTTAGGATGTTTTTAATGAGGCATGCAGCCGGGATGCTTATTCAGAAATAAAATAAAGAGTGGAGCAATTATCCCTTGTCAAATTTATTTTATGATTAAACCCTAAAGTGGTTAAAAAACCCTAGGGTGGTTAAGTTATTTTAAGACTAAACCCTGAAGCGGTTGAAAAACCCCAGAGTGGTTAAGTTATTTCACTTTAAATCCTAGAGCAGTTAAAAACCCCAGAGTGGTTAAGTTATTTTACGTTAAACCCCGGAGCAGTTGAAAACCCCCAGACTTGTTAAGTTATTTTACGTTAAACCCCAGAGCGGTTGAAAAACCCAAGAGTGGTTAAGTTATTTTACATTAAACCCTGGAGCGATTGAAAAACCCAAGAGTAGTTAAGTTATTTTACGTTAAACCCTGAAACGGTTAAAAACCTTAGAGTGCTTATTTAATTAAAGACCCCTGAGTAGATATCGGTTTGAGAATGCCTAAGCAGTACGAAACCTATAGTAGTCATTGATTTTAAGTTATTAAAATGAATAAGATTGAGGAATGCTTATACTAAGCTAATAAAGTTTATTCGATGTCAATATAACTACGGCCAAAATAAACTTTGACTCTTTGTAGGTTCATTCAGAATTTAAGCATATAACTTCAAATGCTAAAAGCAATAAAGAATGATAAGGTATTGTGATAAAGATGATATCGGCAATAAAAGTTAAAATTCATTCACAAAATATAAGGTGATCACACCTCAGTAACAAAAACGGGGCACAAAGGCCAAGCTACACCGTAATTGTCAAAAAAGAAGGGTGGAGCTCATCCCGCCCACAGAGAAAGTAAAGATAATCATCAAAAAGAAGGCAGAGCTCATCCCGCCTATAGAGCGAATGCAAGATTAATTCAAGGGTCCAAGGGGCCACCATCTTCCTCCTCCCTTCTTGAGTCGGAGTCATGATCTCCATCTCCCTTTTCCGTTCGGGGTTTCCTCTATAGAAGTGTGTTAAACGTTTTGAGGTGGTAAAACTTTTTCGGGGCAAGTTCCACTGTCGAGTTGTAGTATATGAAAAAATAGAGTGTCGTTCAACTAGGATACGACATTTTAAATATTGATTCATTGTTACCTCAGTAGAAATAAAGTAATAATTTCATAAACATACTGAAATCTAAAAGACTTAAACATGAACAAGCATAAGCTAAAACAAACAGTAATAGAGACGAACTACCAAATGATAAAAGCTAGGATTGGATTTCATCAATCTCACCTTTTAATACGTTGCATATATCTATATAAACAATATCTGAATTATCGCTTTTTACTTCATAATCTTAAATCATTCGTATCAATTCCTCAACTATGAAAATCATGATCAAGAAACTATTTCCTAATAGAATCAAGCATTAAGCATAAAATGAAAAGCCAAAAATGATAGAACAAGAAAATCGAATATATAGATATAGAACAAGCATATATTGGGGTTTGGTTTGACTACATCCAATCCCAATAAAAGAGTTAGCTACACATCGTAGCCATTACAATCAAAGATCAAAGAGAAAAATATGAAGAAGACAAAAAATATGGTCTTCGTGAGAGTTCCACGTTCGTCAAATGTAATTTTTTTCAACCGCCTCTAATTTTTGAAGTTTTTCCTTATATATTAAGTATCTCGCTTAAGCTAGAGTTAGCTCACTTAAGTGAGATACGTTTCTTCATCTTAAAAGAGTCTTTTGCATCTTGGTTTTCCCTTGTAAACTCGCTTAGGCAAGTGGGTCGCTCAAGCGAGTAGAATTCCCCTGTTGCCTTTGTTGCCTTCGCTTGAGCTCAACATAATTCGCTCAAATGAACAAGCCTTTGATTTGGTTTTGGACTATTTTCGCTTGAGCGGCTTGAGACTCGCTCAAGCGAATTCGTCATCCTCTGTTTCTAGATCCATTTTGCTTAGGCTGCTTCCCCTTCGCTCAAGCGAAGCCTTCTACTTTGTTCCTTGGACAATTCTCGCTTGAGCGGTTTGAGACTTACTCAAGCGAGTTCTTAACTGATGTTCACTGTAAGTTATTCGCTCAAGTGAATTGAGAGTCACTCAAGTGAATTCTTGCCTCTGATAGTTTCTTCCTAAAAGCACGTAGCTCGCTCAAGCAAACCTGAGTCTCGCTTGAGCGAGACAACCAAAACTTGAATTTTTTTCTTAGCTTGAGTTGGGGAATGGCTTGGGATTTCTTACTTCATTTCCTCTTTCATCCTTTTTACCTATCATTTAAGCAAAAAATAAGGATAAAAACTTAATTGCATTAAACATATAAAAAATATCTGGTTTTCAATTTCTACCTATTACAATGCACCAAATGTTCCAGATAATGCAATATCTAACAAAATTATACTCAAATACCATCAAAATATATATACAGTTGAGCATTTATCAAACTTTACCTGGCCTAGAACTTTACTTGTCCTTAAGCAAAAGTAACAAAGCATCAAAGTGAACCTAAAGATTTGTTTTAATCACAGCTATACATAAGAAAAGAAACATTTAAACATACATATTTACAACTGGCAGATCTTGGCTTAAGTTAAAATCCATCAAGGCAAATACTCAAGTTTTACAAAGCACTAAAAAATTGAAAGTAACCAATGGCTGCAAAAACAAGGAATCCACTAAATATATCATAGATGAGTGTTTCCTTCATGCCATCACTGATCACATGTTAGTCACTATTGTATTTCATTTCATTTCAAAAGAACAAGCACTCAAACAACAAGGATCTAGAGGTCTTCAAAAGGTTGTAATGTGGCTGGGCTAAACAATAAAATCCATGGTTTTTCTATGAATTCAATAAGCATGCTAAGAAATGCAAAAATAATGATATTTGTACATACTTAGCTTGCTTAGACATGACAATTTTTGTTTCATCCAACTTATACATTATTTTTCATTTCATCTTAAATTCCTCTTTTCATGACATTCCTATTTTTCATTGATTTCAATTGAGGAATTTTTCTTTTCCTTTTCATTTTCACTTTTCTTAACAACCATTTATTTCTTGCCATTTGAATCCATCAAGCATAACATAACCGTCTTTATATACAACATATCATGTTCCTTATTCTTTTAGCATGCTATATATGTAGGGGTTTAAAATTTTTAATCATGCTATAGATAAGGGTTTCATAACAAAATTTTTCAACTCAAAGGGGTTATGACAAAATGGAATTCAATTTATGTACAGGTTAGCTTTTTGGCTCTAGCTTAACCTATTTCTTCATAAAATTGCCTCTATCATTTCCTTGCTTATTTCAATGATGTTTTCTAATAGAAAATCATGCAATACAACTACACAATAACCAATGATCTCTCGGTGTTTTAGATTCACTCACTCTCCTGGTTAAAAAGGCGTGATTCCTTTATTTAAACAACAAAAGGTTCAAACATCATTTAGTTGCCTCACAACTTGAGATTCAACTCAATTTCAATTAAAATCAACCATGATACTGACATTTCAAAATTAGATTGCTTTTAACTTATGCATCCTATGATTATTCACCATCTTTAATCCACTTTAGTGCTTTTTAAATAATTAAATACAAAAAGACACATTTAGATAATATTAAAAGAGATATCGCGTCTATATATATAACACTAGCGGGGTAACCATATAATCTAAAACAAGATATATACTAAAAACTATAAACTGTTATAAGTAAATGTAAATGCAAACTGAAGTAGGATACTGAAAGTAAAGACTGAAAGTAAATAAACCAATCAAAACAAAGGCACCCATATGAAGTATCCATTAATCATCAGCTACAATGTTGCTGACGACTCAATCCAATTGTGCCTCAAACTCTGTATCACCCTCCTACTGCTGTGAATTATCCTGAGAAGCTGTCTCCACTGGTGGTGCCTCGGTAGCTATCTCAGTAGCTGTCTGTGCAGTAGCAGGTGCCTCTGGAGCGGGCTCAGTCACTGTGGGTGCAGGTATAGCACGTGTTAGCTCAGATGGTTTTATCTCCTTTGGTAGAATAGGACTGTCCCCAGGCCAAGCAACACGATCCTTAAATTCACACGGGGCCATGAATAGGCCAGCAGAATGGCTATAATAACTGGCTCTGTACAAATAAACTAGGCCTCGGTGGAGAGCAGTCTAATGCTGTTGAATATGAGTGAGATGAGCCAAGAGAAGAGGATCAGTAGTAGGTGGTGGTGTTATTGGTGCCACTGGTACAACAGGTGGTGCTGCAAATGCTGGTGAGGGAGAAGGTGGTAGGGCATTTGGCTAAGCAGGGCCTGGTGGAGTACAAAATTACTGAATGAAGCGTTGATCGATGGAAGGTCGGATAGGTCTGGTCGGATGAACCGCGAGCCATGAGCTACACAATATCCAGTAATGAAGGCAGGGAATCACATACTTCCCTTCACCCTCTGCCTTGAAGCTGATGTCTTCACTTTCATCCTTGTGAATTTCGTCCTGAATGATGCAGGCTATATCCACTGGAGCGTAAGGAGAGAGAATGGTCTTCAGGAGATAGCACCTCTGATAGGTAAGATTAGAGACATGACCACTAGGGGTCATATTGGCTAGTAAGAATACAATCCAGACACTGGTCAGAAGGTTCTTATCCTTCTTGAGGATACAAAGAGGATTATGATTACCTTGACCCATCTGGAAATGTTAACCTTGAAGGCAAAAAGTATCCTCTAACACCTCTGTCTAATAAAACTCATTATGTTCTCGCATGAAATAATAGCTACAAGACTTTGCCTGCTTTGGTGTCAATGGCCTCCCTAGATGCTCATTGATAGTTTCCTTGTTATATGATATCCAATCACCTCTGAAAAAGGTCCTATAATCACTAAAACTCCCCTTCGGCCAGGCATTTGCATAGAACTCCCTTACGATGTCAGAATCAAACTGAAGACCAAGATTGGCAAACCTTAGCCATTTCCTATCCCGAAGAACTCCTATGAAATCATCATATCCACCTTACCTTAAATCCATTCGTTACTCAAGTATAAAGTTCCATTGTTGAATTTCTTCAAACCTCTTCGCTCTATCTTTATCTTGGAATCTTTGGTTTCAAGGTGGCGAAGGCTCGGAGGTACGTTGTCTTTTGGCACGCTCCTTGTGAGGTGGATTTGAAGAACTTAAGTACGTGGAAGTAGGAGGTGGTCCGGTAGTTTTAGTTCGTGCTATCCTCAAACACAACAAAATTTCCCATTACATTGTATACATTTCATAATTTAAGCACAACTAAGAAAGAAAGGGCAACTTACCAAAACTTTACAATTCCATAAACAAACACCGTATACATGATAATTGTTTATTGAGTATTGATTTCATGCTTCAATTTAACCCATTTTTGATAAGAATTCAACTGAAAGTGTACATAATTGAGCATGAAATCTCTTATGAAAAAATCTTCGTGTAAAAAGACTAACTCTTCAAACTCTTAAGAAAAATTGCTTCAAAATTCTTAACAAGTTACAGGAATTCAAGGAGGCTAAGTTAAGCAACGATGAAGAAGCTACAACATGAAGAAATAAGCAGCAGGCCTCCTTACGCTTAAGCGTGAGGTAGGGACGCTTGGGCGAGGGACATAATGGCAAAATCAAGTGTCAGGACCCTTCCACGCTTAATCGTGAGAAGGGGCGCTTGAGCGTGAATGCCAATAAGAGAAAGCCACGCTTAAGCGTGACTGAGCGTGAGAGACAGCATCAGTTCTTCTCCTCACACTTAAGCTTGAACACCACATGCTTAAGCATGAGCCTGAGCACGCTTGAGCGTGACTCTGGGCGTAACCAAGCATAGGTAATACAGAAGCTACAAGAAGGCATCATGTCACTCACGCTTGAGCGTGACCATTAAGCTCAAGCGTGACTCATGCAGTATGGGATTTTTAATTTAATATTAACCAATGGTGTGATGCCAACTCAACCACTTTGAGGTGTTTCTGCATGTCTTATCATATTCCTTTATGGGCTCTATGCAAGTGGGCAAGGGAAGCTAAAGCATAACCCCTATAAATCAAGCAGAAAACAAGGCATCTGAGATAGCCGGGATATAAATCATTCCTTTCATCTCCTTAAAAATCCAATCTCTCCGTTATTCCTTTTACCTTCTGTATTCATTTCCAAATTTTCCTGAAGTGAAAATGCAAAGCATGAGTAACTAATTTTCCTTTATTGGGATTGGTTGTAATCAATTCAAACCTAAAGTAACGCTGCTGTAAGTTTTTATGTATGTTAATGAGGTTTGATATTTTCTATATTTCATTCTGCCATTAATGCTTGAAGATACTTGATCACTATTTTCTTTTTTTAAGTTTTCTTAAGTATACTGGGAAGTAACTTTTGGAAGCAGATCTGAATGAAATACTCGTTGTGAGTAGCTAACCAGGGATGGCATCTAAAACAATGAACGTCAAAACAATCGATCACTAATGCTGGAATGATTTCAAAGTGACTGAGGGATCAGCGGTTTGAAATCATTCTTGTAAATTTTGTAGTCGAGGGATCGATACAAATGACTTTGATTGTGACGTAGAAATTATCATTTTAAATTACATACATGCAATTTATTCAACTTATGAAAGGTGAGATACGATGAAACCAATCCCAGTTTTCTAAATCTGATTTTTTCTCAAACACTTTACTGTCATTATTTTCATTCCACACTTGTTGTTTCTCTTTTACACAACAAAAATCAAAACAAATCTTTTGTCAAAATCAATTCAAGAACTAAGATCTTCAAACCAACACCTCCTTAGTGGAACGACATCTATACTATACTACACTTACTGTGTTTAAACTTGGCACAAACATTCCATTGAGTTCATATTATACAAACTTGATTCTCTTTCCTTGAACACTTCATTTCTTTGTATGATCTATAAAAACCATTACCAAGTTTTGGCGCCGCAGCTGGGGAGGTGATTCAAGTTTGAATATTTTAGCATTGAATTGACAAGACTCAGTGAATAATTTTTTGTTTGTTTACATTTTTTATTCTTTATGGTGGTAACTTTGCTAGAGTGAGTGCTTAATTTATGATCTTGAGAGGACAAGGACCAAAAGAACAACTTGCTTTTGATCCAGAGATAGATAGGTTCCTCAAGAAAATCAAGAAAGCCAAGCAAAAGCAGAACTTCCATACAAGAAAAACTTCCTCTGAGAAAAAAAGGGATGTCAATAACAACAATCAAAATCCACCAAGGAGAACACTTGGAGACTATGCTTTACAGTAAGGGCCAAGACATTTCTCAAGCATTGCAATTCCAAACACTGTCAGAGCACTAGAAATGAAACCAGCATTTCTTAGTTTGATTAGTTCACACCAATTTACTGTAATGTCAAGTGAAGATCCATGAACTCACTTGGCGACTTTCTATGAATTGGTTGGAACCATGGGATTTAACCAAGATGTTATTGATGCTGCATATTTAAGACTGTTTCCTTTTGTTAGTGTATGCACCATGAGCTTTATGTTTTTTCATTTGTATCATTTTTCTGCTTATCAATAAAATATGTATTTCAGTTTAAAATTGTTTTAAAACATATTTATCCTTGGAGTAATAGGTTATATAAAAGTTATTCCTAAAATGTCCCTAGTCAAGTATTTACATGGGGACATGTAATTACATTGAGACTAGTGTGTGAGTGTACTGGTGACCTGATCTCACAGATCATAGATATAGATGATATCAAGTCTTCACACGGGTACACATTAAGAGTAATGATGTAGTGGACAGACCCACCATGAGAACGTTGCATGGATCGTTACATGAATGTCATAAACGATTCTCAATGTGATAATGGTATTTGTAGTCCTTCGACCTGAAGTCACTACGATTCCTACATGAGGAGTTTATTGTTTTAATACAATTAAACGTCTTCTGTATCAAGAGGACTATAAAGGTTATGATTAGGCAATGAACAAATTATACAGAGGGATGTGAGTGATATAGATGGGATTTGTCTCTCCTATGTGACAGAAGTGATATCTATAGGCCACTTGATGGAGTAAGACTAAGAAAACGCATGGCCATGCTAGAAAGAATAAATATTAGATATTTATTCAGATCAAGTCTACTCTGGTATCAAGTAAAATAAATTGGGTCGTACAAGGATGATGCGACCATGCCTTGGGCCCAATTAGGATATCGTGACAAAAGGAACAAACATATTAAATAATTATCACTTATAGGTTATATTGATATTAAATAATATTCGGACATAATGATGCATTGCTAGATGCCGCTCTTATTTTATATTAATAATAAAATAATTTATTATTAATATGACTGGGTATTTTACCTATAGGGTCACACACATAGAGTAAGCCCATCAGAAAATGTTTTGTTTTATTTTAGTTGGACTAAAATAAAGCTATTGGGCCTAACTCATTTAGAATGAGTAAGGAGCCCACTCTTTAGAGAGAACAAATTAGGTTAAACCTAAGCCTATAAATAGAGCATAAGATGCTCATAGGCCGTTCACTAAAGTGAGACACAAATTTGCAAAAGTTGCAAAAGCTACAAGCTGTCAAACTAGTAATTGGCAAGTGTTGCGATTCTGGTGGGAGTGCTCGTGTAGACTCCTAAAGGACGAGGCTACGACTGCTTCGATGTTCTTCAAGAGGTAATCCAAAATGAATTTTTTTTATGTTTGTAGTTATGCTTTGAAACACGACACTTTGCAAATCCTATGGAATCCCTGTTTTTCCGCTGCTCATGTTCTAGGGATTCCCTAATAGTGGTATCAGAGCCAGGTTGCAAAAACCGTGTTTTGGGCATTTGTTTGTGTTTCATGATGAAATGTTTTCGTTTGTAAGAGCTTTTAGAAAATATGATTTACGAAATTGTTTCTTGTTTAAAGCTTTGCATTTTTGTTTTGAGGAAATGTTTTATGAAACTAGGATTCGAAAATGAACAAGCATGATTATGTTGCTATTTTGAGTTATCGTATATGATGCATATTATTACAATTATTAATCATGTATATGGTATGACCTCTGTTTTGGCATGATACATATAATTTTGAGTTATTCTTTGTAAATTGTATATGATGCATGTTATAGAGTTTCTCAATTTTAGTATGTATGTTGTTGCCGTTTAAATTTGTATGATGTATGAGTTTATGCATTTTTCATATTTGATATGTGTTTTACTCATATGATAGTCATCGTACAAATTATGAATCAATTGAGTTGATCTTCGAACATGAATGGTTCATGTTATGGGGCGTTGAGTGATAAGGTTTAAGTGTTAAACCTCGGTCGTTCCTTAATCTAGGGTTCAAGAGTTGAAACCTAGACGGCCGTCATGGAAAGGCATTGCATGTTGGCATTAGCGCAAATTGAATTCTAGGTTTTGAAACCTTAGACGGTGCTGCCTCCATGTGTCTTGATGGTTGTGTTGTGAAGCATTCGCAATAAGGAATTAGAGTTTTAAACTGGTGGAAACCCTAGCCGAAATTTTAGAGCTGTTAATGGTCAGTAGGACGTTCTTGCTAGGAAAGACTTGGTACTTAAGCGGTCACACTGGACCCACCTCTCTTTCCTGGGAACCAACCTAACTACAGTACTAATTTTTCGGTGTAGGGCGGGCGGCCCCCCTTGACCCCCGCCCGCTAACCGGGTAGCGGGACCCTCGTACATTTTCTACGTAGCGCCTTATTACCGACCCCATGTGTTTAATTGCCCATTTTAAAAATTAATTACTCTTTTAATGCTTTTAAATAGGCTATAATCAATTAATTAACACGTTGCATGGTGAATGGTTATGGTCTTAGTTATTTTATTTAAATACAGCCTACGTGTTGTGCCACTCTCTATTCTGTTGTATTTCTCTTCTCAACCCTTCACTCGTATGTAAAGCGAGTTTCTATTTAATCATGTAATCTTGATCGGGCCAATAAAGTAGAGACTTAGAAGAAAACCAAGGAGTGGTGGCTCTAAGAGGATGATGGATTCAAGAAGTAGGACTGCATGAAGCCATGGCAATATAGTTCCTCTAGGTTTATTTATTTATTTTTCTTCTAAGAAGACCATAACCATCTCACAATTTCGTTTGCATGCTTTGGGGATAATTTTATTGCGTTAAAGCGTTTAACAAAGACGGTAATTTTAAAATAAATTAAAATCCCTCAAAATAATATTAAGTTATAAATGCCTTCCAATAAGTACACTCGTCAACACTAATGTCAATAAATAGTGGGTCTGCCAAAGAAGGGCACTATCATTTATATTAGTGAGACGCGATGGGATAATGGTAATATCCAAACTGTTTTATTGGGACTTAACTTAACTAAGTTTTCAATTGGATTGAATATAACTTAGAGGCGTAAACATTGGGCTAAATATTCATAAGATGAATAATCAGTAATGGTTACTTAACCCAATGACTAAGAGTTGTATAAAGATACTATTGGAAAAAGTTTCCTACCTAAATAACCAAGTTTTAGGTGATCAGCCAAAGCTGACTTAACACTTGGGAAATTATGGATCTTAGCCCACTAGAAAATCTTCCAACAGGATTTTTTGATTCGTGGAGGGTATTTTGTTTTGAATCAAAATAGTGGGAGACATATTTAATTTAAATGACCATAATTGAAATATGTTTTGAAAATGATACTTACTACATATTTTATGTTTTAGATAACCATGACGTCAAACACACCTTCGAACCTTTCGTTGCGATCAAAATCCTAGACAAGGAAAAATTGTCTGGTACTAACTTCCTTGACTGGTATAGAAACTTGAGGATTGTCCTCAAACAAGAGAAAAAGCAGTATGTCTTGGAAAGTCCAGTTTTGGAACCACCCACTGCAAACGCCTCTAAAGCTGACAAGGATACTTATAAGAAGCATCAGGATGATGCTTTAGATGTCCAATGCCTTATGTTGGCTACCATGTCTCCTAAGCTTCAGAAGCAACATGAGCACATGGAGGCTTTCGATATGATCGAAAACCTAAGGAAGCTATATCAAGGTCAAGCTGACCAAGAAAGATATAAAGTTTCCTCAGCCCTATTTAGCTGTAGACTTGAAGAGGGAGGTTCTGTAGGACCTCATGTGCTCAAAATGATTGGGTACTTAGAGAATCTAGCTAGGCTAGGATTCCCCTTCCCTCAGAAGTTAGCTACCGATCTTATTTTGAAATCATTACCTGACAGTTTTAAGCCAGTCATCATGAATTATAACATGAATACATTGGACAAAACATTGCCAGAGCTACTCAATATGTTAAGGACTGCTGAGCCCAATATTTCTAAAGGAAAGGGTAAGGCCATAATGATGGTCAATTCTGGCAAAGGTAAAGGAACGGGCATGTATAAAGGCAAAGGAAAGGCTATTGTAGGAAATGGCAAGAAAATTTGGAAAGGCAAGGATAAGCCAAGTACATCAGCCTTAAAACCTGTGGGCGGGGTGGATAAGGAAGGTAAATGTCACCATTGTGGACAAAAGGGACACTGGAAGAGAAACTATCCAAAGTACCTAGAAGAGCTTAAGAAGAAGGGAAGTGAGACTTCCACTTCAGGTATTTTTGTTATAGAAATTAACATGTCAACTTCAACATCATGGGTATTAGATACTGGATATGGATCTCACATTTGTCTTAATGTGCAGGATCTAAGAAGGAGTAGGCAGTTGATGAAGGGTGAGGTAGACCTACGCATTAGAAATGGAGCAAGAGTTGCTGCATTAGCTGTAGGGACTTATTTTTTATCCTTGCCCTCAGGGTTAGTCCTTGAATTGGACAATTGTTATTTTGTTCCTGCAATAAGGAGAAACATTATTTCTGTTTCTTGTCTTGATAAGAAAGGGTTTTCCTTTATAATAAAGAACAATAGTTGTTCTGTTTATTTAAATGACATGTTTTATTGTTGTGTAAATTTGAGTAATGGACTTTATGTTCTAGATCTCGAAACCCCTATCTATAACATTAATACTAAGAGGGTTAAAACAAATGATTTAAACCCAACTTATCTTTGGCATTGTCGCCTAGGACATATAAATGAGAAACACATTTCTAAACTCCATCAAGATGGATATTTAGAATCTTTTGATTTTGAATCAATAGATACATGCGAATCTTGTTTATTAGGGAAGATGACTAAGACCCCATTTACTAGAAAAGGTGAAAGGGCGAGTGATCTTCTTGGCTTGATACATAGTGATGTATATGGGCATATAGGGACAATGGCTAGGGGAGGTTTTAGTTACTTCATCACTTTTACTGATGATTTTAGTAGATATGGATTTGTGTTTCTCATGAAACATAAATCAGAATCCTTTGAAAAGTTCAAGGAGTTTAAACATGAAGTAGAGAACCAACTTGGCAAGACAATTAAAGCACTTCGATCCGATCGAGGTGGTGAATATTTGAGCCTAGAGTTTGATGAATATCTTAAAGAGTGTGGGATTATATCTCAACTTACTCCCCCTAGAACACCAGAATGGAATGGGGTTTCTGAGCGAAGAAATAGAACCTTGTTGGACATGGTTCGATCAATGATGAGTCAAACTAACCTCCCTAACTCATTCTGGGGACATGCTTTGTTGACAGTAACTTTCACACTTAACCGTGTTCCATCAAAGGCTGTTATAAAGACACCATATGGGATATGGACTGGGAAACAACCTAGTATGTCTTTTCTTAAGATTTGGGGCTGTGAAGCTTATGTTAAGCGTCAAAGTTCTAATAAACTTGGGCCCAAGTCAGATAAATGTTTTTTTGTGGGATACCCAAAAGAAACTAAGGGTTATTATTTTTACAATCCTACCGAGGGCAAAGTGTTTGTTGCTCGGAATGCTGTATTCTTAGAAAGGGAATTCATCTCTACAAGAATCAGTGGAAGGAATGTAGAACTTGAAGAAATTCAAGACTCATAAGGCATTGAAGTGCCAATGGTGGAAATGGAGCAGGACCCACAAAATGTTGTGATAACACGAGCTCCAGTAGCACAAGACTTGCGTAGATCAGGTAGAATACATCAACAACCTGAAAGATATGGATTTCTTGTAACTCAGGAAGGAGATATACTCCTAATGGATCAAAATGAGCCAACATCTTATGAAGAGGCCATTGCAAGTTCAGAATCTGAGAAATGGCTAGAAGCCATGGTGAGACGCCCCCAAAAATAGGGGTAAATTTTTCACGTTTTTATAAATCACAATTCAATGAAAGAAATTTAGTGGTTAAGCATTTTTATTCCATACCTGGATCTATGGTAAACCACTCCCATATATGAATATATGAGAGGGTAATTAAAAAAAATGATTTAGTAATAATTGTTCAATTAAAAACAGCGGAAGAATTAATTTAAATTGATTGATGTATGGATGAATTCAAGAGGAGAGAGTTATAAGGTTCCATGATTCTTAATATATCAATAATACCCTTAAGGTAATGCTTTTTGGAGAATTAGCACATAAAAATCAAAAATTTATTTAAAACAAGCCATCATGAGCATCAGTGTGCCCCTCGCTCAAGCGAGAATCCCATTCACTTGAGCGAGCCAGCATAGTCACGCATGGGCGAGGCAAGGGGAGACTTAGCGAAGAGAGATAATTTACATCAGGGGCTTCTCTCGCTTGAGCGAGCCCTACCTCGCTTGAGCAAGTTGCGAAGGAAATCCTTAAGCGGGCCAGCGAGACGCTTGAGCGAAGGGAGGAAGGTTGCATCAGATACCAATCTCGCTTGAGCGAGACATGTCTTGCTTAAGCGAGATTGTTCCAGAAACGATAGTGGCTCTCTGGTCAATTTTCGCTTGGGCAAGGCAACTCTCGCCTGGGCAAAAATCGTCCAGTGTCAAATTCTCATCCTCCTCGCTCGAGCGACCACTCTTCCACCTGAGCGAAAATTGTCCAGAGGCTAACCCCTGATTCTATGATAATTTCGCTTGGGCGAAATATACACCCGTTTGGGCGAAATCAGGCCAGAGGCCAAAACTCTGATTCATAACTATCTCGCTCGAGAGAGATTCTCACTCGCTTGAGCGAGTTCTGCAGGATTTATGCAGAAAACGTGAAATTGCTTACTTAACATACAACACACCATACCAAAACTCAATCTACTGTGATTCAATTAATTTCAACATGGTTTACACATTATATGACACCTTTGTAACTTGCCTCATTCATCATTATCCATTAAAGTCCATTTTAATTCATGAAAACATAAGGAATCCAACACACTAATTCATATAACCACCAAAACATAAATTTTTATATAAACGTCCATTCATTCATAAGATCAAATATCAACAAGCATCATCATTCATCAATTTACATCCCTTGGGTCATAGATAAAAATTGATCATACACTAAGATCCAATTTTCCTCTATGACAACCAAAATCATCTATCAGCTAAAATTATCAAAACAAGTATTCATTACATCATATCCTATACAAAATCTAGATATCACCGGCCAAGGCACTTCCTATACAACTATTTACCTCCACAGCCAAAATGTACTTCAAAATGCTAACTCTTCCCATGAGTACCCTGCATCACAACTCTAAAAATAGACAACATGGGAGAGTGAGTCCACATTCCAAAGGTATGAATATGAGTACCATGTGATTATGTATATATGCATCTACACATGTATACTTTACACATCTATAACATTCACCATGTCATATACCCTCACAATTCCATCATACATTTATCATAACTAACAACACAATTCCAAACAAAGTACACATGCACATACATAATCGCGTCTCTCAATAACTGAACTATCACACAACCATTATTTGGTATTCATATCTTTTATGTTGTCTTAAAATATATTTTTACAACCTCAACACAACCATCATCATATCTCACCGCTTTGGCATACCTCCTTCTATATGCAAATGCTCTTAAGCTAATGTATATGCACAAAGGAGTATTTCAACAATTGCAGATCTGATTGTGGGATTACAACACCGAATGTGGGATTCAAGCATGGTCATCTAACCATACCCCTACTGCAGTAGTAAAATATGTACTCTTATTCTTTAAATTGCATGCATTCACCAATCGTTTTACTGGTACCAAACCACATCGCCCATCTTGCAACACCTGGTCATTTTCACCATGACCGCGGTACTCAACATATCAACATATGGTGTTGCGGGCCGGCCAGATATTAAATCATGGCGGCTGTGATTTCAAGGACCACCGGGGTCACCTGCTCATAAAGAGCCACCCCCCACGAGGGTCGGCCACATGTAGCTCACCGAAGCAATACATGGGCGGCTTCGTGACTTCACACTAAGTCACAGGGGAAAGATACAACTTGCTCGTGCACCGAGCCACCCTCCCACTGGGTCGGCCGAGGGAACTCCCCTAATGTTCCAACAACGGCGGCTATGCAGTATGCCATGGATGCAAATGCAGATCATATGCATTTCTCACTCTATGCATCCTATATATGCCACTCAACATACATCATCATCATCACCAACATCACCACAAGGTTTTTAACGTATTCAATCTTGTCATTTATTCTCATTAATTTGAATCTTTGTGTGGCGTTCACAACAGTTATCAAACGTATCATTCAACTTTATTACCAATCAAGAATACAATTCATTCTCTATCAAAATCATTAGCATTCATTATGCTTTCTCGGTGGACTTATATTTATCTAACCACATATTCATCAAACAATTCATGCCACCACACCACATATCAAAATTTCTTCTAAATGCATTCAAAGCATGTTGTCAACATATTATCTACATCATACACCACATCATCATTCCTCACAACATTCAAGCAAGGCTAACATGCATACCACTATATGCCACAATCAAATAACATTCAAATTCATGCATTTAGAACTTAAGACTCCTCTCCTACCTCAAGAGAAGAATTCTGATTGATAAGACGCTTCCGCCTCGTCGTTCGGAATAGGTCCTACATTCACATTCATGTAAAACCTTAATTAATCAACTACTCAAGTCATCAATTCTATTCTATTTAGTCATATTCATATTTATAATTTCACAACACGTGCTAGACATGTTGTAGATACCATTTTTATTCTTTATTAGGCTTCGGGAATTCCTTCCCATTAAACCACCACTATTAATTTCAAGGGTTACAAGACAACCCTAGTCCCAAGCTTCACAAAACTCCATCTACACATTCATATTTCTTAATGTCATGCATTTCTTCATAACTCCTATTCTTAAATCAACATTACCCATTTTCCCCTAAATCTCAAGGTTAGGGTTTTCTCCAAAACCCAACCACATTCATTAATACATCAATCTTTCATCTCCTTTCCATCATAAATGCACCAACCATCATTAACTCCTCATAAATACCCACATTTATTGCCATCCACCTTAGGGCATAAGCATTCAATGCCCTCTACAACCACTCTCCACACACATTACTCCCATAAAGAATAAATACACACATCCATGGCCAAAACTTACTAAATGAGTAAGTGTAACTTACCTCACACCCAAGCAAAGTGGGTTTTCAAGGAAGAGGAAGAGGTACACGAAAATGAGAGGAAGAACTCCAAGCTTCTAAGCTTCCTCAACGAAAATGGAGGGAGAGGGAGAAGAGTCACCACTTGGATAGGGTTTGAGAAGGAGGAGGAAATGAAGTAGAAGTGAAAATGAAGAGGAACTAGAAAGAAGGAGAAGTAAGTGTGTTTGCCACAAAAGCTTCAGTAGCTTCACGAAAATGATAAGGGAGAATGGGCTTTTCCCCTTTTAATTTTTAACTCCTCATTAAAATTCATCGTTTTTCTACAAACAGGTTCTCTGTTCGGGCTCAATACTTCATCTGAAAATTATACCGAACACATATTCGGATTCCCAATATTATCCTTAACAGCCCTGACCAATATCATCTCATTCTGAGATACTTGGTCCGACACCCATATCTCAACCGGGCTTATTTTCAGCTTAACCGGTCTCCATAAATCACCAACAATTCCTAAAATTCTTAATTTAATTATTTCCAATAATTTAGGATGTTAAATAATTCACATATAAATTCCTAATATTTATTCTGTTAGTTAATTCCCTTATTTTAAAATTTAGGATGTTACACATGGAATCTGAAATGGACTCATGTACACTAATCAAGTTTGGAAGTTGGTTGATGCACCTAAAGGGGTAAAACCTATAGGATGCAAGTGGGCTTTCAAAAAGAAAACTAACATGGATGGTAATATAAGTACCTTTAAAGCAAGGTTGGTGGCTAAAGGTTTCAAGCAAACACATGGTATAGACTATGATGAAACTTTTTCCCCAGTTGCTATGCTAAAGTCTGTTCGGATTCTGCTTGCTATTGCTGCATACCATGATTATGAGATATGGCAAATGGATGTCAAGACTGCTTTCCTTAATGGAAATCTTCTTGAGGAAGTGTACATGACACAACCCAAAGGCTTTATTAAGCCTGAAGCATCCAGGAAGGTATGCAAACTACAACGTTCCATATATGGACTTAAGCAAGCTTCCAGAAGCTGGAATCTTCCTTTTGATGAAGCTGTTAACGAATTTGGTTTTGCTAAAAATGAGGATGAACCTTATGTCTACAAGAAGTTTAGTGACTGCATAATTGTTTTTCTGGTCCTGTATGTTGATGACATACTACTTATTGGAAATGATGTTCCTACTCTTCCATCTGTGAAGAGTTGGTTGGGAAGCTATTTTTCTATGAAAGACTTAGGTGAAGCAACCTACGTGTTGGGAATTAAGATCTATAGAGATAGATCAAGAAAACTTCTTGGCCTAAGTCAGAATACATACATAGACAAAGTGTTAAAAAGGTTTAACATGCAAGATTCCAAGAAAGGAACTTTGACCATGGCTCATAGCATAAGCTTATCAACAGCTCAATCTCCTTCCACTAAAGAAGAGAGAGAACGGATGAATAAGATTCCATATGCATCTGCTATTCGATCAATCATGTATGCCATGATATGTACCCGACCAAATGTCTCGTACGCTTTAAGCATGACGAGCAGATACCAGTCTGATCTTGGTAAAAGTCACTGGACTACTGTCAAGAATATCCTAAAGTACTGAAGAAAAACTAAGGATTCATTCTTGATATATGGAGGGGAAGAAGATCTCATTGTAAAATGTTACACTAATGCTAGCTTCCAAACTGATAAGGATGACTCAAGATCGTAATCTGGGTATGTGTTTTGTCTAAATGGTGGCGTTGTAAGCTGGAAGAGTTCAAAGCAAGAGACAGTTGTTGATTCTACTATAGAGTCTAAGTATATTGTTACCTCAAATACTGCAAAAGAGGCAGTATGGATTAAGAAGTTCATAACAGAACTTGGGATTGTTCCTAGCATTATGGACCCTATAAGTCTTTACTGTGATAATAATGGAGCAATCGCACAAGCTAAGGAACCTAGATCACATCAATGATCCAAGCATATACTTAGGCGATTTTATCTCATTTGAGAGATTCTTGACCGAGGAGATGTAAAAATATGTAAGGTGCATACTGATGAGAACATTGCTGACCCATTCACAAAACCTCTTACACAACAAAAACATGAGGGGCACACTAGATCATTAGGCATTAGGCAAATGTCTGATTGGCTCTAGTGCAAGTGGAAGATTGTTAGTGTATGCACTATGAGCTTTATGTTTTTTCATTTGTATCATTTTCTGCTTATCAATAAAATAAGTATTTCAGTTTAAAATTATTTTAAAACGTATTTATCCTTAGAGTAATAGGTCATATAAAGTTATTCCTAAAATGTCCCTAGTCAAGTATTTACATGGGGACATGTAATTACATTGAGACTAGTGTGTGAGTGTACTGATGACCTGATCTCACAGATCATAGATATAAATGATATCAAGTCTTCATATGGGTACACATTAAGAGTAATGATGTATTGGACAGACCCACCATGAGAACGTTGCATGGATCGATACATGAATGTCATAAACGATTCTCAATGTGATAATGGTATATGTAGTTGATAAGTGTTGATTAAGCATTGATTTCATGACTTATTTGAACTAATTTTGTAAAGACTTGAGCTAAATTGATGAATTATTAAAGGAAGTGAGCATGAATCTTTTAAGTAGTGATGGATAGGTGTATAAAAGAAATATTGTGTTAAAACTCTTGGAAAGTTACAAGAAATTCAACAGGAAAGCAAGGCAAGCTTAAGCTTGAGCAAGCAAGCTTAAGCGTGAAAGATCAAGCTTAAGCTTGAGCAGGCAAGCTTAAGCATGAAAGATCAAGCTTAAGCTTGAGCAGGCAAGCTTAAGCGTGGAAGGGCAAGCTTAAGCGTGAAAGGGCAAGCTTAAGCATGAAAGAACAAGCTTAAGCGTGATCGGGAGCATTTGAAGACAGTAAGCTTAAGCTTGAACAACCAAGCTTAAGCTTGAACAAGCAAGCTTGAGCTTGAACAAGTTGGAGAGCATCAGGACCTCTCACGCTTGAGCGTGAACACTAGGCGCTTAAGCGTGGAATGATAAAAATGAAAGCCTAAGCGAGGAACCAGCATGAATCAAGCGTGGGCAAGTGTGAGTTGGACAAGGAAGGCCACGCTTAAGCATGGCTGCAGTGGTTTAAGCGTGAAACATTTAATGAGTATCAGGACCCTTCACGCTTGAGCGTGACTATCAAGCTCAAGCGTGACTCATACAGCATGGGTCTCTTAATTCTTTATTCACCAATGATGCGATGCCAACTCACCCACTTTCTTGTGTTTCTACAAGTCTCTGAAAGATGCTGCATGGGTTCTACGCAAGTGGGCATGGGAAGCTAGAGCATAACCTCTATAAATCAAGCTGCAAACAACAAGAGATTCATCCCCTGTACTTACCTCACAATCCAACCTTTTCCATTATTTTCTGTATTCATATTTTGAAGGTGAAAATGCAAAGCATGAGTAACTAAACTCCCTTAGGGGATTGGCTGTAATCCATTCAACACTGGAGTAATGCTGTTGTAAGTTTTTATTTAGTAATGAGATTTGGTAAGTTTCTGTATTCCTGAAAGTACTTGATCACTATTTTCTTGTTTTAAGTTTTCTCAAGTATGCTGGGAAGTTACTTTTGAAAGCAGAACTGAAAGAAATACTTATTGTGAGCAGGTAGCCAGGGATGGCGTCTAACGCAATAAACGTCAAAATAATCGATCGATAATGCTGGGATGATTTCAAAGTGACTGAGGGATCAGCAGTTTGAAATCATTCTTATGAATTTTGTAGTCGAGGGATCGATACAAATGACTGTGATTGTGACGTAGAAATTATCTTTTCGATTTACTTATATAAAAACTTATGCAGCTTACAGAAGGTGAAGATGTGATTAAGCCAATCCCTGTTTTACCAAATTGATTTCTCTCAAAAACCATTCACTGTTATCTTTTACAAAAATTTCACTCTCTATTATTTATTACTTTTTCAATCAGCAACATTTATACCAATCCAGAACTAAAAACCTTCTGCCTAATCAATTCAAAACTAAGATCTTCATTCTAACATCTCCCTAGTGGAACGACAACTATACTATATTACAACTTCTATGTTTAAACTTGGCACAAGCATTACATTGAGTTCATATTATACAAACTTGATTCTCTTTCATTGAACTCTTCATTCCAATATATGAAAAATACATCATCAAGTTTTGGCGCCACAGCCGGGGAGGTGATTTAAGTTTGAATATTTTAGCATTGAATTGACAAGATAGTGTAAATAAATTTGTTTTCAATTTGTTTTTATTTTTTTTGTGTAGTAACTTTGCTATTTTGAGTACTTGATTTATGATCTTGAGAGGACAGGGTACAAAAGAACAACTTGCATTTGATCCAGAGATAGTCAGGTTCCTCAAGAAAATCAAGAAAGCCAAGCAGAACTTCCACGTAGGACAAACTTCCTCTGATACAATGGATGTCAACAGCAACAATCAAAACCTACCAAGGAGAACACTTGGAGACTATGCTTTACAGCAAGGGCAAGACATTTCTCAAGCATTGCAATTCCAAACACTGTTAGAGCACTAGAAATGAAACCAACATTTCTTAGTTTGATTAGTTCACACCACTTTACTGGAATGTCAAGTGAAGATCCGTATACTCACTTGGCCACATTCTATGAATTGGTTGGAACCATGGGATTTAACCAAGATGTTATTGATGCTGCATATTTAAGACTATTTCCTTTCTCTTTAGCAGGAAAAGCAAAGGAGTGGTTACAATCTCATCCAAATCAAAGTTTAAATAGCTGGAACATAGTTGAAGAAAAATTTCTACAAAGGTTCTTTCCTCCATCTAGATTCATCAAGGCCAAATTAGATATTACAACATTTAGACAAGGCCAAGATGAACCTTTTTGTGAGGCATGGGAACGCTTTAAATCACTGCTCAGAAAATGCCCAAACCATGGACTTGAAGATATTGCACAACTTAATATTTTTTACAGTGGTTTAAGGGCTGACACTAAAATAATTTTAGATGCAGCAGCAGGAGGAACAATGATGACAGTGGATGCTGACCAAGCCACAAGGATAATAGAAGCTTTATCCTCAACAGACTACCAAGCTCAACATGATCGTCAGCAAGTTCAAAGGAAAGGAGTCCTTGACTTAAACACCACAGATGCCATTTTAGCACAGAACAAAATTCTGACCCAACAAGTAGAAGCATTGACTAAAAAGATATCCAATCGTCCATAACAATTACATGCAGTATAATCATCACAACCAGGGCAACAACAAATGCCTGCAACATGTAACTTTTGTGGAGGAGATCATCTCAATGAGAACTGTGGCTCACAAGAAGCAACTGTATACTTCATAAACAACCAAGGAAGGTCTGGTAATTTCAATTCAAATTTTTCTAACCAACCATTTCAGGGATGGAGAAGTAACCAAAACCAAGGCCAAGGATGGAAGCAAGAGCCCAGCTCTTCAAATAAACCATATCAAAATAATGGTCATTCTTTGGTGGAGAGAACTTCTAGATTAGAGGACACCTTGGAAAAATTTATGCAAACTTCTTTAGCAAGTCAAAAGAACAATGAGGCATCACTCAGGAATTTGGAAACACAATTGGGACAGCTAGCTAGACAACTTGCTGAGAAACAGAAGCCTCAGTATGGAGCAAACACTGAAACAAACCCAATAGAGCATTGCAAGGCTGTGACCACACTGACTGAGGAAATAACTGAGGAAGAAGATGGACATGATGCTATCATCTCTGAAGCAGTACCTCATAACACCAAAGATCCAGGGAGTTTTTCTATTCCTGTCACTATTGGAAATCTTTCAAAAAGTAAAGCTTTATTAGATCTTGGTGCTAGTGTAAATTTGATGCCATTATCCACACTTAAAAGTATAGGGGATTTTTCAGTAAAGCCAACAAACATGACTTTAAAAATGGCAGATCAATCAATAAAAACCCCTTATGGTATTGTTGAAAATGTTGAGGTCAAAGTTGATAAATTTGAATTTCATGAGAACTTTGTTGTCATAGATATGGAGGAAGATTCTGAAGTCCCTCTAATACTGGGGAGACCATTCTTGAAAGCGGCCAAAGTCATCATAGATATGGATGACAGAAAAGTAAAAATTCGAGTGTAAAAAGAAGAAGCTGATTTTGCTATTGAAGGTGCACTTGAAAAATAGATTGAAAGAAAGTCAAAGCCTGACTTAGGAAAAGAGGTGGAAAAACTCAACACTCCCATCCACCAGCTCCATGACCTATATTGAAAAATCTATCAGGCGTCAAGCTAAAGACGATAAACAAGCGCTTATTGGGAGGCAACCCAATCTTTTACATTTTCTTTTCTTATTTTGTTGATGTTAATTTAATAATCTGTGTGTTATGTTTTCATACTTTTGATTTTCAGGATAACTCACCTCATCGTTCAAACTTCAAATACTAAGTGTCAAAGAGAAAGGACAAAGGACAAACACCACGCTCAAGCGTGGATTTCCCTGCTTAAGCGGGAGACTTCCATTCCAAATGCTACATTAAGTTTGCTTGAGCGAATAATGTCAAGACTTAAGCGAAAGAAGAAATAAGTATCAGGGGGTAAGCTCGCCCAAGCGCACATTGATACGCTCAAGCGTGGGACTTTTTCTCTGTATCAGTAGCATACACGCTCAAGCGAGTGATAGAGCGCTTAAGCGCCACTTCTAAATCTCAGTCACGCTTAAGCGTGAATCATCCAGGCTCAAGCGCCTCACTTGGTAATGGTTCGTATGCAAGAAAGCCACCCCTACTGCGCTCAAGCGTAATTACCCACGCTTAAGCATAAGGATCACACTTCAAGCATGGCAATGTTACAAAAGAAGTTCCAAAAATTTCAAAGCCGACTTCGCTTAAGCGTGGCCTTTCTCGCTTAAGCGAAGATCTTTTAAAGCCAACAATAACTGCCACGCTTAAAGCAAGGAAATTCACGCTTAAAGTGATATACTCATGCTTGAGCGAGAGTTTTTTTTAAAAACTGCCCCTGATACTAATAAATGCAGCGTTTTGTAACTTCCCACTCCTGTAACCGCCCATTATCACCTCTGTCTTTCAAATTTCATAACTGACCAGCCCATTTTCACTAATCATCCTATTTCCTCTTGCATCATAATTTACATTAAGCATTCTCACTGCATTTCATTAACAATTCACTTCAAGGGTCACTGTACTTTCTATTCTCTGCATCAATTTCAGATTCTTCAAGGTAACCACTGAACTTTTCTCTTTTGATTTTCATTACCTTGTGAAGCAGGAATGATAACCCCTTTTAGGAATGCATGCATTGAAGTCTTAAAAATTTCTTTATATTCATTCCTACTATATGACTACCATAATGCAAAAATACTCTATGCTTGATTATTTTCTAGGTTGTTTAAAAAGAGGATGGGTGCTATTACTTCTCAAAATTCCTTGTAGTGCATGTTAATTTTTTGTGAAAGGTCCTGTAAAAACTTACTTTGCATATTGGTCATGATCTCCATCATACATGATAAGTAATGGTATTTATATGGTCTACAATTTTGACATAGGACACCGCACTTATGGTTTTTCTTTTCCATCCTTATTATATTATCATCATTTAAAGTTATGCCTTTTGCACTTTTGACAAGAGTTAAATAAACCGCCCCTCCTTCTCCACCAAAGAACACTACAGGATCATCAAGGAGAAATAAGGGAAAATGGCCAAGGACAGATGACCAAGACAACGCCCCAAGATTCAAAAACAAAGATAAGAGTAGGCGCTATGAAGGTATTTCTAACTGGACATTCATACCAGAAAGAAAGGTAGATTTGGCCCTTGGAGAATGCGATTCTTTCTTGCAAGTCATCAGAAGAAGAAATTGGCTAAAAATCTGCTATCCTAGAGACAAATATGATCCTAAAATTGTCTAGTAATTTTATGCCAATGCCTGGCCCAAGGAAGGTGTAGGAGATAGGAGGACCTATGTAAGAAGGCATGTGTTTTCTTATAGCGGAGATACTATCAACACTTACTTAGGTAATCTCATGGAATTAGAGGAAGGATAAACTTGTTAGTATGGAGAAATGAGACTGCAGAATCAAGAAATCCCTGCCCGAGCTATAGAGGCAGCCATATGCATCCCTAGTCATCACTTCTAAACTGGCCAAGAGGAATAACCAATGCGTATTCTAAGAAAGGATATGACTACCCCTTCTTAAGTTTGGACTTCATTCCTACTTGCAAATGTGGCCCCAAATGCCCATTTATCTGATTTGATTTATGCCAGATGTTATCTATTATATTGTATTTTACAGGAAAACATCACCATTGATTTGGCACAGATTATCTCAGACGAAATCCACAAATTTGCCACAGCAGAGCAAAAATACTCTCAAGCAGGCCAAAAGGTTAAGGGAAGTTTAGGATTTCCAACTTTTATCTTTGATTTCTGTGAAGTGTAAGGAATTGTAGTTTAAGACCTGAAGCCTATCAGGCTCCTATCGATAGGCGCTTCATAGAAAACACTGCACCAACACCGGCCTACTCAAGAACCTCAACAGGAACCTCAAGAAGCACAACTGCAAGCACCACCACGAGCAGGATCAGAACCTGCCCCCTCCTCTTAGCTCAGAATCATTGATGATCCTACAAGCAATCCACCAGCTCAAGATCCAGAATAGCCATCTCTTGTTACAACAGAATGCTAATCATCCAGGTTTGATGCACATACATCATGCCTTATACCATAGCAGTCCTGCAAGACAACCTAATCCCTGGATGGATCCAATCCAATTTGAAGCCCACATTGCTTGGCCTGGGGACAGGCCTCTTTTCTTGGGAGGGGGTGAGACTTCACAGGCTGGACCAGGACCTTCCTCACAGGGACCTCCAGTAAGGGAAGTAGAGGGTGATTCTTCAGAGGACGAATGATGAGTTTTACTGCTTTAATTTTATTTGCTTTAGTTTTATCACTTTAATTTTTCCTTTCCAAACTTTTCTAATTGACATTTTATGGTTTTTACTTTGAGCTTTTGATAGTCTGACACTACTACAGCATACTTTAGTAATTTTGAAATTTTTTTGTGATTATGTGTTTGGATGCAACATTACATACTTGAAACTGAAACATTTTTGAAAAAACCCAACCAAGAATAAATTTTTTAAAAGAAAAGTTTTTAGGCAACAAAATCTTTTTAGTAACATTGATTTTAAAGACATAATGGTTGAATTAAGAACCAGGAAATTGGAATAAATGTATTTTTGATTATTTACATACTTGAAACTTTTTCTGTTGGAATATGGAAATATGCCGGTGAGTAGTGAGAAATTTAAACACCGAGAGTATCATTAGAAGTTGTTAAGTTTGCATTGCCTAGTTTTTTGATTAACCTCTTTTGTAAGAAATAAAGTAAGGAAATGATAAAGGTAATTTTGAAAATAAAATTAGCCCAGAGCCAAAAAGCTACCCTTAAAAATATACCCTATTCTTTGGTAGCCCATTTTTTAGCCAAAAATTTTATTCTATAAAAACACCCTAACCCAAGCATGAGAAATAAACTCCTACCTTATTAGCATGTTTATTTTTGAAATGAGCATAAAATACTTTTCCAAAGGGTGATGAAAGAAGTGGAGGCTGAGAAAGGTAGTACTAAAGAAAAACAGTAAGTTCTCCATCCAGAAATTTAAACAAAAAGGAGAACTAGAAAAAAAGAAATAAAGAATTCTGTAGCTTAAAAAGGAAGAAGCCTCATACTTTGAAAATTTCAGAACATATGCTCTTCTTCATGCATACACTTTGAATCCAAGAAAAACCAAGAATTCTTGTTTAGCCCAGCCTCATTACAACCATGAAAAGACCTTTCTGATCTTTGTTGTTCTTGTGATTTTGATTTGACTGGAAATGACTGGCAATGTTAACTAGGCAGTTCTCATGATGGATATATGAAATAGACACCCAGTAAGAGATAATAAAAGTTCCTTATTCTTACAGCAATTGGCTACTTGCTTTGTGAGTAATTAAATGGTGCATTATATTTCAAAGGAATGGGTATTAAGGATGTTATTTACCTAAAAAAAAGAGATTACTATCTTAAAGATTTTTGCAACTGAACTTGATCTTCATGAATGCTTGATTGTTAAATCTAATTCTTTTTACTTGAGGACAAGCAAAAATCTAGGTTGGGGAGAGCTTGATAAGTGTTTATTGAGGATTGATTTCATGCTTCAATTTAACCCATTTTTGATAAGAATTCAACTGAAAGTGTACATAATTGAGCATGAAATCTCTAATGAAAAATTCTTTGTGTAAAAAGACTAACTCTTCAAACTCTTAAGAAAAATTGCTTCAAAATTCTTAACAAGTTACAGGAATTCAATGGGGCTAAGTTGAGCAACGATGAAGAAGCTACAACATGAAGAAATAAGCATCAGGCCTCCTCACGCTTAAGCGTGAGGAAGGGACGCTTGGGCAAGGGACACAATGGCAAAATCAAGCATCAGGACCCTTCCACGCTTAACCGTGAGAAGGGGGCGCTTAAGCGTGAATGCCAATAAGAGAAAGCCACGCTTAAGCATGATTAAGCGTGAGAGACAGCATCAGTTCTTCTCCTTACGCTTGAGCTTGAACACCATACGCTTGAGTGTGAGCCCGAGCATGCTTGAGCATGACTCTAGGCGTGACCAAGCGCAGGTAACACAAAAGCTACAAGAAGGCATCAGGTCACTCATGCTTGAGCGTGAAAATTAAGTTCAAGCGAGACTCATGCAGTATGGGATTTTTAATTTAATATTAACCAATGGTGCGATGCCAACTCAACCACTTTGAGGTGTTTCTGCATGTCTCGAAATATTCCTTCATGGGCTCTATGCAAGTGGGCAAGGGAAGCTAAAGCATAACCCCTATAAATCAAGCAGAAAACAAGGCATCTGAGATAGCCGGGATATAAATCATTCCTTGCATCTCCTTAAAAATCCAATCTCTCCGTTATTCCTTTTACCTTCTGTATTCATTTCCAAATTTTCCTGAAGTGAAAATGCAAAGCATGAGTAACTAATTTTCCTTTATTGGGATTGGTTGTAATCAATTCAAACCTGAAGTAATGTTGCTGTAAGTTTTTATGTATGTTAATGAGATTTGATACTTTCTGTATTTTATTCTGCCATTAGTGCTTGAAGGTACTTGATCACTATTTTCTTGTTTTAATTTTTTTAACTATACTGGGAAGTAACTTTTGGAAGCAAATCTGAATGAAATACTCATTGTGAGTGGCTAACCAGGGATGGCATCTAACGCAATGAACGTCAAAACCATCGATCGCTAATGCTGGAATGATTTCAAAGTGACCGAGGGATCAGCGGTTTGAAATCATTCTTATGAATTTTGTAGTCGAGGGATCGATACAAATGACTTTGGTTGTGACGTAGAAATTATCATTTCAAATTACATACATGCAATTTATTCAGCTTATGAAAGGTGAGATGCGATAAAACTAATCCCAGTTTTCCATATCTGATTTTTTCTCAAACACCTTACTGTCATTATTTTCATTCAACACTTGCTGTTTCTTTTGTATTCAATCTTTTGCACAACAAAAATCAAAACAAATCTTTTGTCAAAATCAATTCAAGAACTAAGATCTTCAAACCAACACCTCCTCAGTGAAATGACATCTATACTATACTACAATTACTGTGTTTAAACTTGGCACAAACATTCCATTAAGTTCATATTATACAAACTTGATTCTCTTTCCTTGAACACTTCATTTCTTTGTATGATCTATAAAAACCATTACCAATACACTATGCAAAAATAGCCCCTAATTGTAAAATCAGTTTTCTCATTACCGCTTCAATCATGAGAAAAAGATATATATTTAAGTACCATTCAATTTACAAAGGGTTCATATTTTGAATTTAAGATAAACGACTTCATATATAACATGGACTCTGTTTCATAATTTCAAGAACACTTCAACATACTTAGTGACCACCTATGCACATTACATTACGATTAATGACTACACCATCAAGTTTATGGAAGTTTCAAATAAAACAGGGCACACCATTTGCTTTTACCATTGCAAAATACAACTATGAATACCAATACACTTAGCAGCACCTAAAAATACAATGTACCTTCCTATCATAATTTCAAACATCATACATGCAACAATGGAGAAGTAACAACAATATATAGGCTCATGCATGTCAACTTTCAAACATCTAAGGAAAATAGAGCATGGGGGAAGAAGAAGAAAGAAGAGAATAGAAGAAGTATTGCACGAATGAAGAAGAGAGAAGGAGAAGAAGGAAAAAGAGGAACTTACTTGTGCAATGTGGAAGAAAGGAAAAGCTCCAAGGAAGAAGGCAATAGAGTTAGGGTAGAAACGCTCTTAGAGGGGGGAAGCATAGGGGAGAAGTTCTTTTGAAGAAATGAAAAATGTAATAGTTCTTTTGCTTTAAAAAGCTTTTAAAAACGTATCTCACAACAAGTTGCTTAAGCGACGGTTATTCGCTTGGGTGAGTTTACGCACAAAACGTCAGGTGTCGCCTTTTTGCTCAAGCGATTCAGACTAGCTTGAGCGAAATTTAAGAAAAATCAATTATTAAGTTATCTCGCTTAAGCGCACCAATTCCAGCTTAAGCGAATGTTTCACAAAATGGTTTCCAAAAGAAATTCGCTCAGGCGAGCTGAAGATCGCTTAGGCGAGATAACATGAAAAACACCTCTTGATACTTCATCACTTGTTCGCTTAGGCGGATAGAAGTTGCCTGAGCAAAGATTTGGTAGAAACATTTTCAAGTGTATTCACTTGAGCTATTCCCATCTCGCTTTGGCAAAATTTAAACAGAATCACTTTGCCTTGCACTAGCTGAAGCAAAGAAGAGTTCGCTTGGGTGAGAGAAATAAAACTTAACCCCTCTTACTTCCTCTCTTCTCTTGCTTGAGCCAAGTTATTTTGCTCAAGCTAAATTTCAACAGAACCAAATTCACTTGTAACTCGCTTGAGCGATGACATTTCGCTCAAGCGATTTTTGTCCAGAACACTTCTAACATGAATTCGCTTGGGCGAAATAAATTTAGCTTGAGCATGACTAAACTTTAACAATTTTGCTGGAGCAAATGACTATGTCACTTAAGCGAGTTTAGCAGAATAGCATTTAATGAAGTTTTTTATGAAATTCGCTTGGGTGAATATAGTTTTGCTTGAGCGAAACAGACACTTTCTTATTTTTCTTGAATTTTAATAATGTACCTGATTGAGTTTCTTCAAAGTGGACAAACTTGACCATTTGACAAATATTTAGCAACTTTGAATCATCAATTGAAGTACCACCAAAGGTGAATTGAAAGATTCAATCCTATCCCTGCAATCATCATGAATTCAACTAACAATTTATTGCATTCCACATCAATTTATTGCATATGGCGTCATTTCTAGCATGAGTTCTGGGTAATCCAGAAACAAAATCCATAGCTATACTATCCCACTTCCAAACAGGGATCTCCAAAGGCCTTAAATAACCAGACGGTCTCTGATGCTCGACCTTAGCCTTCTGACAAATAAGGCAAGATGCTACAAAGTTCGCCACATCATGCTTCATACCGGGCCACCAGAAATTCTTCTTCAAGTCTTGATACACCTTGGTAGAACCAGGATGAATGCTCAATATGCTTTTGTGAGCTTCTTCAAGTACACATTTCCTCACGTCACCACTTGAGGGAACATAAATTCGGCCCTTCAAATGCCATCTTGACCTTCCACTAGGAACAAATTCTTCCCTTTCTCTTGCGTTTTCTTCATCTCAATCAAATACTCATCATTCGGTTGTTGTACCTTCACATATTCAAGAAACTCATTTGTGACTTTCAATATTTCAAGTGACATTTTCTTGGAAGTATAGGTCTCTACGCCCACATTCAGATTTCTAAACTATTTAATCAACTCCATTTCGTTCGCCATCATCATAGAGATATGCAACGATTTTCGGCTCAGAGTGTCTGCAACCACATTGGCCTTTTCGGCGTGATACCTCAACTCAAACTCATAATCTTTTAGAAATTCCATCCATCGTCGTTGGCGCATATTCAGTTCCTTTTGGTCAAACAAATACTTAAGGCTCTTGTGATCACTAAAGACCATAAACTTAGAACTATACAAGTAATGTCGCCACAACTTCAAAGCGAACACCACCGCTGCCAATTCAAGATCGTGTGTAGGATAATTAACCTCATGCGGTCGTAATTGTCTCGATGCATAGGCTATCACACGTTCGCATTGCATCAACATACAACCCAAACCATGCATAGACGCATCACAATAACCACAAAATCATTCGGGTAGCGCTAACACTGGTGCAGTAGTAAGTCTCAACTTCAGCTCTTGGAAGCTTTCTTCACATTCAAGGGTCCATACAAAGGGTTGGTTCTTACGGGTCAACTTCGTCAATGGCAGAGCTAAGCGGGAAAATCCCTCAATAAACCTTTGGTAATAACCGGCAAGACCAAGAAAACTTCTTATCTCCATCACAGACGTCGGTCTTTCCTAAGCCATAACAGCTTCAACTTTTGATCTATCAACAACAACTCCATCACTGGAAATCACATGACTAAGAAAAGAGATCTCACTCATCCAGAATCCGTATTTAGAGAGCTTAGCATACAATTCTTTCTCTTGAAGAATAGACAATACATGACAAAGAAGTCTTTCATACTCTTCATGACTCTTGGAGTACACCAAAATATCATCAATAAACACTACGACTAACTGGTCAAGATACTCATGGAAGATACAATTCATGTAATCCATGAAAATCGCAGGAGCATTCGTCACTCGAAATGGCATCACTATATACTCATAGTGTCCATATCGCATTCGGAAGGCAGCTTTCAGAATATCTTCGGTCTTCACCCAAATTTGGTGATATCCAGAACACAAATCAATTTTAGAGAACACAACAGCACCCTTCAACTGGTCCAAAAGATCATCAATACAAGGAAGAGGATATTTGTTCTTAATGGTTAGCTTGTTGAGTTGGCGATAATCAACGCATAATCTCATGCTTCCATCCTTCTTCATCACCAACAATACAGGAGCACCCCATGGAGACACGCTTGGGTGAATAAACTCCTGTTCAAGCAATTCCTCGACTTGCTTCTTCAACTCGGTCAACTCCATAGGAGACATTTGATAAGGAGCTCTAGAAACAGGCTCAGCGCCAGGAATGAGGTCAATAGCAAATTCCACTTCTCGTGGAGGAGGTAGTCCAGGAATCTCATCCGGAAACATATTGGGAAATTCTGAAACAATAAGAATCTCATAAGATTGGGACGTACCATTCCCATTAACCAAGCAGAACATCATAAGAAGCTGGGAGATACCTTGCACATCAAAGCCTTCAATATTTGAAGTCGGGAAGATCACCGTCTTGTTATGGCAATCTACTAAGACTTTGTTAACGGATAACCAGTCCATGCCTAGAATAATATCCAGGTCCTTCATAGGTAGATATACGAGGGACACAAAAAACTTTCTACCCTCAAGGTCCATCTCGACATTCTCAAATTGAGTCACCGATCTTAAATAAGTATCGGTCGGTGTAGTCACCAATATGGAACCCTTCATCATACACACAGGCACCCGCAAGTGCCTTACACAGTCTTCAGAAATAAATGAGTGCTAGCACCAGAATCAAAGATAACGTTTACCAAAACACCAAGAATTTCACACTCACCAAGGACAAGATCTTTAGCTTGCGCGGCTTCTTCACCAATAACTGCGAACACTCTACCAGCAGCTTATAGTTGATCACCACCATTGCGGTTTCCATTTCTTCTACCATGGCCATTACCTCGACCATTGTTGTTTCTTCCACTGTTATGATTTCCACCATGCCCATAATTTCGGCCACCATTATAACCATTACCGTTTCCACGGCCAGGGCCTCTAAAACCACCATAGCCTCCACAGTTAGCATCATAATTCATGCGGTTAGGAGTGTCGACATTAGCACCTCTTGTGTTCAATGGGAAATTGGGACTAATATGCTCGGGTTAGTTGCATTGGTAGCACACCACATCGTCTCGCGGACAATCACGTGCCAAATGGTTAGCACCATATTTGTAGCAAGTTAGGCCTTGGACATTACCATGACCTTGGTTACCACCACCGTAACCACCTCTAGGAGCACCACCTCCTCTAGTATTAGAGGATCCACCATGAAAAAACTTCTTCTTGAAATGACCTTGCTTCTTAAAATTAGAAAATTGGCCTTTTGACTTAGGCTTGTGCTTTCTGTGACTCGAAGGGGCCACATCATCTTCTTCATATATGCGACACTTGTTCACAAGTGTTAGAAAGCTTCGTATCTCTTGATGTCGGATAGCCCGCTTGATCTTAGGCCTTAATCCATTTTCAAACTTCACACATTTGGAAGCTTCAGTACCCTCTTGTTGATAGGGCAGATAGAATGCACATAGCTCCCCAAACTTGGAGGCATACTCCTCCACCGTCATGCCACCTTGCTTAAGTTCCATAAAATCAGGCTCTTTCTTGCTTCTATTGCTATCTAGAAAATATTTCTTCAAGAACTCCACCTTGAAGTTTTCCCAAATCAATAGAACATCATCAGATACCATGCATCCCCAAGTAAGACGCCACCAAGCTTCGGTTTCATCGCGGATCATAAAGACTGCATACTCCACCTTTTGTGCTTCAGAACACTCGAAGCTAGCATAGATTCTTTCCAAGTCATTAATCCAAGCATATGTATCTTCTGGCTTATAACCTATATGGAATTCAGAAGGTTTCCTCTTGAGAAATGGATCAAGACATTGGGAGCCTTGTCCCATATTCAGCTGGCCTTGTCTTTCCAAGAGATCGGCAAAGCAATTCAAGGCATTTGCCATAGTAACAGCCTCACGATTTCGTCTACCAGCCATATTTTAAGCCTATAAAAGCCACTCCCATATATGAAGACATGAGAGGGTAAGTTAGAGAATAATTTCATAATAAACTTCTATTTAGAAACAACAAAAGAATTAATTAATTAATTAATTTAATTGTTGCATGATTGAAATTAAAGAGAAGGTATTTCATGCAGTGCAAAGATTTATAATATGCCCCAAAATACTCTTGAGATGGTGCAAGGAAAGGGTTCAATACAAGGGAGATTTAATCATTTGAAATGAAATAAAATTTTGGGCATCAGGGAGCTACTCGCTCAAGCGAGTACCACATTCGCTTGAGCGAGCTTGCGTAGACACGCTTGAGCGAAAACAAGAAAGGCTGAGCGAGAGGAAGTTTTAAGCATCAGGGGTCCCTTCGCTTAAGCGAACCCCATCTCGCTTGAGAGGGAGGAGGTTTGCATCAGGAGCCAATCTCGCTTGAGCGAGTTCCATCTCGCTTGAGCGAGATTACTCCAGTGACAATGGAAACTTTCTGCCCGATTTTTGCTTGGGCTAGGCAAGTCTAGCCTGGGTGAAAATCATCCAGTATCTATTTCCCTTCTCCTCGCTTGAGTGAGTCTCCAACCAAAGCCACTTCGCCTGAGCGAAAATGGTCTAGTGACCATCCACTGATTCCAGACTAATCTCACCTGGGCGAGAAGACCATTCGCTTGAGCGAACTTCGGCGAGTGGCCAAAACACTAATACCCAAGGATCTCGCTCGAGCGAGATTCTCACTCGCTTGAGCGAGTTATGCAGAAAACGGGAAAACATGAGATTTTCATGCAACTTGACATGCCAATTACCATTTATTGCTATGTTAGTCTATTCTAATGCATTATTCATATTCTATTATGCATTTGGGAGTCTATCCACTCTTTCACACATATTAAATTCAACTCCCTTTCATTCATTACACAGCACTCAAATCATTCTCACAAAAATCTTCATCAAATACCATAAATTATAAAACATGTCATTCATTCATAAGAATTAACATCATGCAACATCATAATTCATTATCTTACATCATTTGGGTCATAAATGAAAATTGGCCATACACACCAAGGTCCAATTTTCCTCCATGACCCTCAAAATCATCATCACTAATCTAGATAACAAAATAAGCATTCATATACATCACATGCTATGCAAAAATCTAGATTTTGCCAGCCAAGGCACTTTCTACACCACTATTTACCTCCTCAACCAAAATGCACTTCAAAATATCCATTCTTCCCATAAATGCCCTGCATCACAAGTCTAAAAATAGACAACATGGGAGAGTGAGTCATACATTCCAAAGGAATGAACATGAACACCATGTGATTATATACATATGCATTAAAACATGTATACTTTGCACACATATATCATTCACCATACTCTTTATCAACATAACACCATCATGCATATATCACAAGTAACATCACAATTTGGACAAAGTATACAAGCATATACATAATCAAATCCCGCAACAATTTGGCTAGTTTTCAAACTATTATTTAGTATTCATATCTTTCATGTTGTCTTAGTATATCATTACATCCTCATTATATCTATAATCATATCTCGTCGCCTTTGGCGTACTTCCTTGCTATATGCAAATGCTCTTAAGCTAATGCATATGCACAACGGAATATTTCAACAATTGTAGATCTGACTGTGGGAATATAAACACCAATTGTGGGACTCAAGTATGATCATCTAACCATACCCCTACTACAGTAGTAAAATGTGTACACTTATTCTGAAATGTGCATGCATTCACCAATTGTTTTACTAGTACCAAACCGCATCACCCATCTTGCAACACCTGGTCATTTTCACTATGACCACGGTATACAACATATTCCACATATGGTGTTATGGGCCAGCCAGATCTTAAATCATGACGGCTGTGATCTCAAAGACCACTAGGGTCACCTACTCATCAAGAGCCACCCCCACAAGGGTCGGCCAGATGTAGCTCCCCGAAACAATACATAGGCGGCTTCGTGACTTACAGACCGAGTCACAGGGGAAATAAAACTTGCTTGTGCACCGAGCCACCCTTCCACTGGGTCGGCCAAGGGAACTCTCACATATTCCAACATCGGCGGCTACGCAGTATACCATAGATGCAAATGCAAATCATATGCATTTCTCACTCTATACACCCTATATACGCCACTCATCATACATCATCACCAATATTACCACAAGACTTTCAGTGGGTTCATTATTGTTGGTTATTCTTATTAGTTTAAATCTTTGTGTGGCATTTTCGATAGCTCTCATTCATATCATTTACTTTCATCATCAATACAAAGACTCCAGTCATTCTTTATTAGACATCACCAACAATCATTATACACTTATGGTTGATATATATATCACCATATAATATCAAACGATTTACACCACCATATAACACAACATGATCATTCTAAATGCATCAAGCATGTTGCCAAAACATATCATTAACATCATGTACAACATTATATAACACTCCAACAAGGCAAACATGCATCTCAATACATATGGCAATCGTATACCATTCAAATTCATGCATTTAGAATATAAGACTCCTCTCCTACCTCAAGAGAAGATTTCCGATTGATAAGACGCACCGCCTCGTCGCTCAGAATGGATCCTACATAACCATAGATGTAAAATCCTAATTAATCAACTATTCAAGGCACAATTTCAACTCTTAATTAATTATTATTATATCTACCAATCCTTAACATGTACAAGACATGCTATAAACCTCATTTTCATTATTTGTTAGGCTTCTGGAATTCCTTCCCATCAAGTCACATTCATTAAATTCAAAGGCTACAAAACAATCATAGCCCAAACCTTCATGTAACTCCACTTATCCACATCCATATTCATTAATGTCATGCATTCTCTTCATAAAACATTCTCTTAAGTCAATATTAACCATTTTCCCCAAATCTCAAAGTTAGGGTTTTACCAAACCCACCACCATTAATAAATGATCATCCACTTTCCATCACCTATCCATCATAAATGCATTAATAACATTTATTTCACTTAGACCTTGTATTTATGACACCCATCTTAGGGTTTACATATTAAATGCTCTCCATTATATACCCATTCATCTACATTACTCCACTAAACCAAAATAAATCAAAACCAAAGCATTAACCCCAACCAAAATAATGAGAGAAACTTACCTCACCTAAAAATGAAAATGGGTCCAAGGAGGGAAAGATACCACATGAAAATGGAGAAGGGAAAGAAGAAGTTTTCAACTCCAATGGTCTCCTTCTAAGCTCCTTGAAAACGAAATTGGAGGGGGAGATGATCACTTCTTGGCTAGGGTTTTAGAAGAAGAAGATAAGAGGAAATGGAGAGGGGAAATAGGAGAAAGAGAAAAGAAGTAAAACATTTCCCTTTTTCACTCAACAAATTCACGTGAAGTGGCAGGGGAAGATGGGATTTTGGTTTTTAATTTTAACCCTTCATTAAAAGATTCATCGTTTTAAGACAAACAGGACCTCTGTTTGGGCTTAATACTTAATCTAAAAATTATTCCGAATATATTTTTAGACTCCCAATATTATCCTCAACAACCCTGACCAATATCATCTCAATCATAGATACTTGTTCTGACACCCATATCTTAACCGGGCTTATTTCCAACTTAACTAGTCTCAATAAATCACCAACAGTCCCGAAAAATCTTAATTTAATTATTCTCAATATCTTGGGACATCAAATGACTCATATTCAATTATTCAATATTTATTTCCTTAATTTATTCCTTGATTTTTAAAATCTGGGATGTTACACCTAGCACAGCCACCTCTGCATGTCTCTGACCACTCCTGCATGGCACTATCACCAAGTGGGGTCTCACTTAAGCGAATGAGAAATGAGCTTGAGCGAGACTCTTAGTATAAAAGAAAAGAGAAGTTACAAAGTTCTTCATTCTTCCTCACCACTTGACAAGCACTCTGAGAGATTTTTTCCTTGTTTTTCCTTCACACACACTGATTAGTGAACATAAAATTCATGAGTAGTTAATCCATTGGGATTAGTTGTAATCGATTCAAACCCCACATACATTTACTGTAGTTCTATATGCATGGTAATGAGAATTGATGGTTTTTGTATTTCATTCTATGCTTCATGCCTGAGAATACTTGATCACTATTTTCTTGACTTTGGTTTTCTTAAGTGTATTGGAAAATAACTTTTGAAAATAGATCTGAATCAAATACTTGTTACATTGGCTGCTAGGGATAGTATCTAGTATAACAAATGTCTAAACAATCGAGCATTAATGCTGGAATAGTTTCAAAGTGATTGAGGAATCAATGATTTGGAACCACTCTTATGAATTTTATAGTCGAGGGATTGATACAAATGACTTTGATTGTGACATAAAAACTATCATTTCAAGTTCTATACATGCAGTTCTACACAACTTATGAAAGGTAAGATAGATGCAACTAATCCCAGCTTTACCTATTTGATTTCTATTAAACTTGACATTTCTTGTTACTTTTGTTACCAAGATCAGTACTTTCAATTGATTATTTTCATTATCATTCCCTTCAAGACAAAATCAATTAAAAATTCTTTATCATCAATTCGTAGATCCATATTTCTAGGTTAATCACCCCTCAGTGGAACGACATCTTTCTATTACTACAACTTCTATGTTTAAACTTAGCACGAACATTTCATTACTATCATACTATACAAACTTTATTCTTTTCATAAAACTCCAATATTCCACAACTTACCATATCAAGTTTTGGCACCGCTGCCAGGGGGTGATTCGAGTTGGAAATCTTGTTGAATTGATAGACTTTGTGAATAATTTTATTGCTTATTTTGTTTCACTTGTGATTAACTTTCCTTGAGTAAGTGTTGTTTTATGCTATTAAGAGGACAGGGATCAAAAGCTTAACTTGCATTTGACCTGGAGATAGATCAACTACTCAAGAAGATCAAAAAAGCAAAGAAAAGCAAAATTTTCACATAGGTGAAACTTCTTCTTCTGCACCTGTAGAGAAAATGGCAGATGACAATAGTAACAATCAAAAGCCACCAAGGAGAACACTTAGAGACTATGCTTTGCAGCAAGGACCAAGACATTTTTCCAGCATTCTAATTCTAAACATTATCAGAGCAATAGAAATGAAACCAGCTTTTCTTAGCCTCATTAGCTCACACCATTCACTCTAATGTCAAGTGAAGATCCATACACTCACTTGGCAACTTTCTATGAATTAGTTGGAACAATGAGATTTGACCAAGAAGTTGTTGAAGCTGCATATTTAAGATTATTTCCTTTTTCCTTAACAGGAAAAGTAAAGGAATGGTTACAATCTCACAATTGAAATGTGATTTTGGTGGAGAAGGCCACCGAAATGGACATTGCCAAGGAGATCAACCTGATGAATCTATCCTAGACATGAAAAACCAAGGAAGGCAAGGTAATTTCAATAATAATGCTTATTCTAACAATTTTTCACAGGGTTATAGGAACAATGAAAACCAAAATAGTGGATAGAAATAAGAAGTAAGTTTATCTAACAGGCAACAATAATACCAACAGGGCCATTCTCCTTTGCAAAGACAACCTCAAAACTGGAGGACGCTTTGGAGAAATTCATGCAAGTGGGACAATTAGCTCGTCAATCAGTAAAACACAGAAGCTTCAATCAGAAATTTAGAGACTCAAGTGGGACAATTAGCTCGTCAAATTGCGGAATAACAAAATCCTCAATTTGGAGCTAATATTCACATAAACCTGAAAGAGCATTGCAAAGCAATCATCACAAGGAGTGGAAGGGCGGTTGGACAAGAATTAGAGAAGGAAAAGAAGATGGAGGGAGGAAAGATTTTTAATAAAGAGTCAAAAGAAGGAAAAGGAGTTACAAAGAAGAATGAAGAGGAAGAAATGAATAAAGAAAATAATGGTATACATATGGAAAAGGAGGACATCATTGAAAAAAATAAAAAGAAAGAAATAAAAGAGGGAAAGAAAAAGGTAGATGACCCAGCACCACAGCTGAAGAGTTTGCCTTATACAAAAAATCCTTCAAAGAGAGATAAGGAGAGGCAGTTTGCTAGGTTTATGGACATTTTCAAAAGGTTACAAATAAATATACCTTTTGTAGAAGCAATGGAGTGAATGCCTACCTATGTAAAATTCATGAAGAGCTGTTGACAAAGAAGAAAAGATTTTTAGAAGAGACAGTGGAGCTGGAAGCAGGGTACAGTGTAATCATTCAAAAAGCATTGCCATAGAAATCCAAGGATCCGGGTAACTTTACAATTCTAGTCACTATTTGTACATTACTAGTAAGGAAAGCACTTTTAGATCTTGGAGCAAGCATAAACTTGATACCGTTGTCAATGGTGAAAAGAATTGGAGATTTAGAGGTGAGGCCAACACGGATGACTCTCTAACTAGTAGATCGATCCATGAAGTTTCCATACGGAGTAGAAGAAGACGTGTTGGTGAGAGATGATAAATTTGTCTTCCCTATAGATTTTGTTATCATGGATATTGAGGAAGACATAGAGGTACCTCTCATTTTGGATAGACCATTCATGAAAACAGCAAAGGTGATCATCGATGTGGATGATAGAAAGATCAAGGTGAGAGTACAGGATAAGGAAGTAAATTTCAATGTATTTGGCATAATGAAGTACCCTACAGAGAAACAACAAGGCTTCAAAATAGATGTTGAAGATATGGGCATTGAAAAAGAATCAAACAAGTGGCTCAATATAGACCCATTAAATAAGGTGTTGGTATGTGCTTTAGAAGAAATAATGAGAAAGAGAAAGAAGAAGTTGAAGAAATTTTGAAAGAGCTAGAGTGCAAAAAGCCTATCACCCAAGGAGAGAGCCATTATGAGGAGCTGTCGGAAAAAGTAAAGACCACCATGTGGAAGGTAGAATTGAAAGTTTTACCATCTCACTTAAAATATGTTTTTTCTTGATGAGGAAGGACATAAACCTATTATTATTAATAGTCAATTGTCAAAATCTGATGAGAAACAATTAATTCAAGTGTTGAAGAATAAGTCAACCGCAATCGGATGGAGATTAGAAGACTTAAAGGGAATTAGTCCAGTATACTACATGCATCAAATTTATAGGGAGCAAGAGTTTAAACCAATTGCTCAACCCCAGAGGCATTTGAATCCCACTATGAAGGAAGTTGTTAAAGGGGAAGTAATGAAGTTACTTGAAGCAGGAATGATTTACCCAATTTTAGATAGTTCTTAGGTGAGTCCAGTGCAAGTGGTTCTAAACAAAGGAGGCATGACTGTCATTAAAAACGATAAGGATGAATTGATCCCTACAAGGACAGTCACGGGGTGGAGAATGTACATTGATTACAAGAAGCTCAATACAGCAACCCAAAAGGACCATTTTCCATTACCTTTCATGGACCAAATACTGGAGAGGTTAGCAGGACAGGCATACTATTCCTTTCTTGATGGATACTCAGGGTACAACCAAATAGTTGTTGCTCCGAATGATCAAGAGAAAACTACATTTACATGTCCTTTTGGGATTTTCGCATATAGGAAAATGCCTTTTGGATTATGTAATGCTCCAGCCATATTTCAAAGATGCATGCTAGCTATTTTCTCAGATTTGGTGGAAAAATGTATTGAAGTCTTCATGCATAATTTCTCTATTTTTGGATCATCATTTGAGCATTGCTTGGAGAATTTGAATGTAGTATTAAAAAGATGTGTAGAAACCAATTTGGTCTTAAATTGGGAGAAATGCCATTTCATGGTGACTGAAGGAATTGTGCTCGGGCATCAAATTTCTAGGAAAGGCATTAAAGTGGATAAAGCCAAGGTAGAGGTCATTGAGAAGCTACCACCACCAGTGAACGTGAAGGGAGTTCAGAGTTTCTTAGGCCATGCAAGATTTTATCAAAAGTTCATCAAAGACTTCTCAAAGATTGCAAGACCTCTGAGTAATCTCTTGAACAAAGATACTCCTTTCAATTTTGATAATTCTTGTTTATGTGCATTTGAATCTTTGAAAAATAAATTAATCTTTGCACCTGTGAAGTTTCTCCCGATTGGGAATTGGATTTTGAAATTATGTGTGATGCTAGTTACTATGTAATTGGAGCAGTATTATGACAAGGGAAAGCTAAAATTTTCCATGTCATTCACTATGCCAGCAAAGTTTTAAACTCTGTTCAAATTAACTATGAAACAATTGAGAAAGAATTATTGGTTATAGTATATGGTTTGGAAAAATTTAGAACCTATTTAACTAGTTCTCAAGTTACTGTTTTCACTGACCATGCTGCTATAAAGTATCTGTTGAATAAGACTGACTCTAAACCCAAATTGATTAGATGGATTCTGCTGTTGCAAGAATTCAATCCAACAATCAAAGACAAAAAGGGTAGTGAGAATTTTATTGCAGATCATTTGTCAATACTTGTCAACAGAGAGGTCACAGTTACACAACCTGAAGTTAATGAAGAATTACTAGATGAGAAGCTGCTATTAGTTTAAGAAAGGCCATGGTTTACGAATATGGAAAATTTCAAAGCAGCTAGGGTAATACCAGAAGAATTGACATGGCAACAGAAAAAGAAGTTCTTGAAAGATGCACAACAATTTATTTGGGATAATCTATATTTGTTCAAAATTGTATCAGACAATATTTTGCGTAGATGTGTATCTCAAGGTGAAGCAAGGAGTATTCTATGGCATTGTCATAACTCAGCTTATGGAGGCCATTTTAATATGGAAAGGAAAGCTGCAAAAGTCCTTCAATCTGGATTTTATTGGCCTTTACTATTTAAGAATGCTCATGTTCATGCCCAATATTGTGATAAATGTCAGAGATCAGGGAGTATTTCTAAAAGAAATGACATGCCCCTGAATGCCATATTGGAAGTTGAAGTTTTCGATTGTTGGGGCATTGATTTTGTTGGACCATTGCCCACTTCATACTCCAAGGAGTACATCTTGGTGGCAGTAGACTATGTGTCCAAATGGGTGGAAGCTATTGCTAGTCCAATGGCAGATGCTAAAACGGTGATTAAGTTTTTGAAAAAGAACATTTTCTGCAGATTTGGCACACCAAAGATTTTAATAAGTGATGGAGGATCCCATTTCTACAACACTCAACTACAAAAATGTCTAGTACATTATGGAGTGAAGCATAAAGTGACATCTCTATACCATCCTCAAGTAAATGGACAAGCAGAAGTATCCAATCGAGAGATAAAGAGGATTTTGGAGAAAATACTTTCACAGAGCAAAAAGGATTGGTCATAAAAGTTGGGTGAAGCTTTATGGGCTTATAGAATTGCATATAAGTCGCCAATTGGCTTTACCCCCTTATCAATTGGTTTTTGGCAAAATCTGTCACTTACCAGTGGAGCTAGAGCACAAAGCATATTGGGCTGTGAAGTTCCTTAACTTTGATCCTCAACAAGCTGGTGAGAAAAGAAAATCACAAATGCATGAGTTGGAAGAATGGAGGCTTGGAGCTTATGAATCTTCCAGAATTTACAAGGAGAAAATAAAGTTTTATCATGACAGAAAGATCCTGAAGAAAATCATTCATCCTGATCAATCTCTACTTCTCTTCAATTCATAATTAAAACTCTTTTCAGGAAACCTAAAGTACAAATGGTCAGGTCCATTTATAGTCAAAAAAGTCAGACCTTATAGAGCTATAGAGTTGCAAGACCCTCAATCTGAGAGAACTTGGACAGTGAATGGTTAAAGGCTTAAGCCATATTTGGGAGGAGAATTGGAGAAGCTCACCACTCTCATCCATCTGCATGATCCATGATTAACAAATTCAGGCATCAAGCTAATGACGATAAACAAGTGCTTTTTGGGAGACAACCCAATTACTTCTATTTTTTCATTGCTATTTTTAATTCAGTTATTATTTGTGTCATGTTTTTGATTTTCACTTATGTTTAGGTACATGGCGATCATCATCAAAATTCACCAAGCACACTCAAGCTCAATGCCAACACTTAAGCATAAAAAGAAGATTTCATGTTTCAGGAGGAAGCAAGCTCAAGCGCCCAAGGCCTCGCTCATGTGTGAGCCTGCGAAATAGATTCTGTTCTAATTTCACTCAAGCATAGTGGAGAAGCTCAAGCGTGAAACCATAACTTTGCCACTGTCACAATCTCACTTAGGCATCAGATAGTTTGCTTGAGCGTGGGTCTCAATTACGCTGAGACGTAGGGAAGACGCCCAAGCATGGATAAGCATATCCGATATTGTTGTAAATTCGCTTAAAAGCAGGTAAGGCGCTTAAGTGTGAGGATCATAAATGGATTCTGTCCCAATTTCGCTCAAGCATAAGGGTGACACTTAAGCATGAATTCATCATTTTGGTTCTGTTTAAATTTCACTTAAGCGAACAATGTTAAGCTTAAGGGAAGATCATTCATTTCACTTTTCAACCTTGATCACGCTTGACCAAAATGTGCTACGCTTAAGCAAGCCAACCAAAATCGCATCAGGGGCCCAATTTTAATAACTCGCTCAAGCATGTTTGACGAGCTTAAGTGCAATCATCCAAATTCCATTCTGTCTTAAGCACGCTTAAGCATGAATTTTGAGCTTGAGCGAACAGTTTGAAACTGTAACGTTATACCCTATTATTGCAGAATTCAAGGGGTAATTATTCCGCCCATGATTATAGAATAATAATTGTAACCCCTATTTCATTTCCATTCCTCTACCCATATTCAAAACTTGCATTTGATTCTTCTACGCATACCCTTAATCCAATTATAAATCTTTCTTTCGTTGCATTTCTGTGCTACTCTCCTCATTCTTCAAACAAGGTAATTCCCAATCCATTCCTTGTAATTTCTGCATGCTTATTGTTTTTCTTTCAATGAATGATACCTTTTTGCATGAAAGAATATGGTTGGTTCTCACCAAGTTTAACTTCCATTACTCCTCATATACATGATTTATATTCTGACAATGTTCACCATGCTTTGATTATTTGATTTTCCATGAGTGATTAACGAAATTTTTGAGAACTTTAATCTTGCTTTTTTTGTCACACACTAACTGCTTGATAAAAGGTTTCTAACATGTTGACATGCATATTTGCCATGACGTGAATTCAGCTAGTGCATAAAGCATACTACCAAATGAAATGAAAAGGCTCTACTCTGTGTTCACTATAATTTCAAATAATTAAGAGGCTTCACCTATGCTTTTATATCATTGTAATGCTTTTCTTAAGTGATATTAGATGGCAAGAACAAAGCAAGTTGCACCTTCCTCCCCTCCAGTAGGTGGCTCAAGTAGAAGGAACAAAGGAAAAAGAGTCCATACCTCAGAGGATGAAGATACAGGTCTAAAATTCAGAGACAAAACAAGAAGCAAGTGTTATGAAGATATCTAGAACTGGACATTCATCCCTGAGAGAAAGGTAGACTTGGCTCTTGGAGACTGTGATCCTTTTCTGCAGGTGATCAAGAGGAGAAATTGGTTGAAAATTTACTACCCAAGAGACAAATATGACCCAGAGATTATGAGAGAGTTTTATGCCAATGCATGGCCCAAAGAAGGTGCAAGTGACAAAAAGACCTATGTGAGGGGAACATGGCTTTCCTATGGTAGAAATAAGATAAACAGCTATTTGGGGAACATAATGGAATTGGCTGATAGTGAAATGTGTGAGTATACTTCCATGAGACAAAGGAATGAGTTCATCGAAACTCATGAAATAGAAGAAACTATTTGTATTACAGGGCGTCACTTCAAAACTTGTCAAGGAGATAACCCACTACAAATCTTAAGAAAGGATATGACCACTATCTCCCAAGTGTGGACATCATTTTTACTCACAAATGTGGCTCCTGGTGCACATGTCTCTGACCTGATTTATGCCAAATGCTATTTACTGTATTATATTTTGTAGGATGATATTACAATAGATTTGGCTCAGATCATTTTAGATGAAATTCATAAATTTATGAGAGTTGACCAAAAGATTTCACAAGGAGGACAAAAGGTAAAGGAGAGTCTAGGATTTCCTGTATTCATCACTGACTTTTATACAGTAAATGGGGTTGATGTTCAAGACATTAAACCCATCAGGCCACCAATTGATAGGTGCTTCATAGAGCACTACTACACCACCCCTGCACCAACTGCACCAAAAAATGCACCACCTCCACCAACACCAGCATCATAAGTACTAGCAACATCTTTAAACTCAGAGATAGAAATGATTCTTCATGTCATTTACCATCTTAATCTGCAACAAAATCACATTCTGGCATAACAAAGTGCCAATCACAGAGGTCTTGTGCATCTTCACCATGGCTTATATCACAATATCCTAGTGGGCCAGTTTAACCCTTAGATGGATCTTGGCCTAGGGACAGGCCTATTCTTCCAGGAAGGGGTAGACTTATCGAAGCTGGACAATCTTCATAGCCACCTCCAACCAAGGAATATGTATCAGAGCCCAATCCAGAACAGGATACAGATGAATAGGAGGATGATGCACAGGATGATCAGTGAGGGATGAGTCATTGCCATTTCCAAACAAAAAAATTTATGATTCCCAGTTTTAGTTTTTCTAGTTTTTCATACTTTTTATCTTGCTGCATTTTGGATAAATCTTATCATGCTATTATGATTTATTGCATTGATTATTTGGAATACTTAATAAGTAGCAAACTTTAAGTAAAGAAAGTGAAATGTATGTAAAAATTCAACAGGTATAGCAACAATTTTGAAGATAGTAAAATACTAAATTTTAAGGACATATGGCTGAATATAGATCCAGGAAAATGAAATAATTATACTTTTGAAAATCTTTGCATATGCTTGAACCTGGTACTGTTAGAATTTTAGAGTCTGGCCTGAGAACCATGTGAGTAAGTGATCAATTAAACAGTGAGAGTCTCATTAGTGATTGTTCTATTTGCATTGCCTAATTTTCTAGTTAACTTTATTTAAGAAAATAAGCATGGAGATGATTAAGGCATTTTTGCAAAACAATTAAGCCAGAGCCAAAAAGCTACCCATAATAAAAGTAATTGACATATTCTTTCATAGCCTTTTGAGCCTAAAAATTGTTTATTCATAAATGACCCTAACCTAAGCCAGAAAAAAATTAAATCTTACCCTAATAGCATACTTAAGGTAAAAGAGCAGAAATACTTCTTTTAAAACAATTAAGAGGATATGAGAGATAGATAGTTAAGAAAGACCAGTTTTAAGATGGAAAGAAAAGAAAGTAGTTATCCTCACATAACTCAAAAGAAATCATTAGGAGAACTACTAAAGCAAAAAGAAAAAGTGAATGAAAAAGGAAGATAGAATCTAGAGTTGAAATTAAGGAAGCCAGATCATAAATTTTGAAGGTTCATTAATGATTATGCTCTTCCCTTATTGCATGCAAATTAAACTCCCAAAAAACCAAGAATTTTTGTAAGCCCGACCCCATTATAACCTTGTTAAAGAGCTTTTGATCTTTGTTTCTCTTTTGATTTTAATTTGATTGGAAATGATTGACAATGCTAACTAGGCAATTCTAATGATGAGCGAGAGAAACAAAAGCCAAATGAGAGATAAAAAGAACTCCTTATTCTTACAGTGTTAGGTTACTTTCTTTGTGGAAATTCAATTGTGCATTGCATTTCAACTGAATGGATATAATGGAAGCCATATATACCAAAAAGATTGAAATTTGAATATTGTCTTTAACTTTCTTTGTACCTGGAAACTGAGCATTATGACTGCTTTCTTTATCTAAGATCCCATACTTTCACTTGAGGACAAGCAAAGCTCTAGGTTAGGGAGAGTTTGATAAGTTTTCATTAAGCATTGATTTCATGTTTCCATTTGAGCTAATTTAGTAGAAAATTAGATTGAATTGATTAATAATTGAAGGAATTGAACATGAATCTTGAAGGTGTAATGAGTATGTTGGAGGCAAGAAAAATGTTTATTAAAATTCTTGGAAAGTTTCAGGTAAGTCAAAGAAGAACATCAACCTGGAAGTGAAGAAGAGTTGAAAAATGCAAAACCACACACCTCGCTTAAGCGAAACATTCATGCGTTTAAGCGTGGTAGGGCTTGAGCTTGGATATTTGAAGCCTCATACTTGAGCATGACATAAGGAGGCTTAAGCGTGAATCATACACTCTAACAAAAACAGGACAGAGGCATCAGGTCCCTCCCACGCTTGAGCGTAGCATTATAATGGATGATTAGCTGTTGTTTTGTTGAGAAAATCCATGTAGAACCCAACCTTAGGCTATATGACCATTGGGACTTATTGTTGTTGTATAGATGGTTTGAATGAGATATTGATAGCTTGAGGATGCTTGAAATGGTTTAGGTGAATAAGAGAAATTGAAGGTTGGTAGGTTAAGTGAAAACCTTAAGATTTATGGAATTGGGGCTTTTGGCAAAATTTGTGAACCTTAGAATTTAATTGCTATGGAAATGTTCTTTATGTAGAAATACATTTTTGAATGAGTAATAATAAATTTTGGTGTTGAAAAATTAAGAGACTAATAAAGAATGTTAATGTTATAAGTGTTGGAATTGATGGTAGTGTATTTTAGTAGCGATGGTATGAATGAGGTTGATATAATGTGTTTGAGACATTGAAAACCCACTAAGGATATTGGGTGAGAAGTTTGGTATATGATGGTAACTTAGGTGTTGTGTTATATCCCTTTGAATATAATGGATTTTGGTTAATGGGAAGGAATTCTTGAAACCTAATAAAATGAGGAAATGAAGCTTAGAAACAATTACAACATGATGAGAATCATGTACATATATATTTATTTGTATAATAAAATTTAAAATGATGTTGAATGAGTAATTGATGTGGTCCTACAAATATTTAATGTAGCGTTTGATAACTTTAGTGAGACGAGACCATCTAACTTAGAGGAATATTTTTCTTGAGGTAGGAGAGGAGTATATTTTCTAAATGCATGATCAATTGTGTGTTGCTAATGTATATATTGATGCATATTTGCATGTTTTTTCCTTGAATGGATATACTACCTCTTGTGTGTGATGTTAATTGCGATTGATTCATGATTAATGGTTGGATGTTAGATTGACACATTTGATGTGGATATGAATTTGGAGTATAATTGATGACATGGTCTTTTGATTCCCATGTGTGGATTGGTGTTAATATAAATCCTTGGCTATTGTAATCTTGAACAATTGAGTGGTATACCTTGGAGAGTTTTATAAATGGTTGTGTACCACTAACTATAATGCTAAGTTCAAATTATACCCCTAAGTGAGAGGGTGAGGAATTCTTGTGAAGCTGAGGCTAACATGTGCATTATTGCATTCATGGCATGCATGACATAACATAATATATATGGTTGCGATCACTTGGTATATTGAGATAATAGAGATCTTACGGGATCTTATGAAAAAGGACCCTTGCGTGGGGCACAAATATTTGAATGATTATAAGTGGTTGCAATCACTTCACATATTGAGATAATGGAGGTCTTATGGGATCTTATGAAAAAATGGACCCTTGCATGGGGGACAAATATTTGGATGAATATATGTGGTTGCGATCACTTAATATATTGAAACAATAAAGGTCTTGCAGAATCTTATGAAAAGAACCCTTGCGGGGGACAAATGCTTAAGCAACTATGCGTGGTTGTAATTAGTTGATATCATGTGTGCATGAGCTATGAATAAATGTTTCAAATCGGATCCGTTGCATATGCCTTAGCCATAGGACATGGCATTTGAGTTGGAGAAGATTAAGAAAGATGACACACTATTAAAAGTGTTAATTAAGGAATGAATCTCATTTTTGGTCACTAACTAATTATGTATTGTTGTTGTTGTAACCCCTTATTGTTCCTTATGGATTATGACAATGTGTGTGGTAATATTATGATTTGGTAACTTGGTTCTGCTTGGTAATGTCCTTGTTAATGGACTTGTTATGTATGAATGTGTATGCTCAATGGAAGTTAATAAGATATGTGACATTATTGTTTAATTGAACTCCCTTGATAGGAGGATATGTTGAATTTCCTTCATATATTTATGTTATCATAATTTTTTGATTGTCCATCATTGAGAAAGTATGCTCACTCTCCATGTTGTCTACTTTGTAGCTCTTGTGTTGTAGGGCATGACAATGAAGTAAAGCTCTTCAAAGAGATGAGGTATGGTATGAAGGAAGATATGGTCTAGATGCCTTGGCTGGCATCTTTTGTGAGGAACAACTTTTATTCATTCTTTTGAAATGGTTGTACATGGCATTGTTTTGTATAGTTATACTATAGTTTAATGCCTTATGAGAATGATGATGATTGGATATTGATGACTTGACATCCTAGAATTGTAATTGGTACACTAGGATCATTTGAATTGAGCTTATGATCATTTTATATCACCATGTAATGTATGATAACGCTTGACAATGAATTTGATAGCCAATATGATGGTGTTGATGTATATGTTGAAGGACAACTCATGGTGGGATGAAATATAGACCTTGTTAACTTATGATTCAATGATGATGCATGTTTTAGTTATGTTTGATGCTTGATTAGGTGAATGGATTGATGTAGAAAAGGTCTTAATGTGTTTATAATGTTCCTTATATGTTTTGTACCCTATCATGAATGTATCTTGATGTGAATGAGTTCCAAAAAGTCTAGGTATGGCATAATCTAAGGTCCCCAAGGCATGTGTTCTTCAAAAATTGAGAAAAGGGAGGATCGGGGGGTGATCCATGGCCAGTGGAAAATTCCCATGGCCAGTGGATCCCTCTATCCCTAAAAGCTTGCAAAATTAGGCATGGAAACAGAGCCATCCATGGCCAGTGGATTACAACCATGTCCACTGGAAGGCTCTGACTTGAAATAAGGTTTTCTGGCTAAATGGCAGTGCCATCCACGGCCATTGGAATGTAACTATGGCCAGTGGAATGCTAAAATGTTGGATTTTCATACTTTTATGCCCTTTTGGGTTAGGATTCACACATCCTTGCTTCATGGCATGTTTATGCAATTGAATGTACTTGTTTTTATTAAGCTTTGACAAGCAACTTAGGTATTCTTGGACCTCTTCTTATACCCACTCATACTTTTAAATTAGCTTACATGTTCCACGACACTTGTATGGTGTTTATGCAATTGATTTTCCAAAGCAGACATTTGTTTTAAACTATATAGCTTCTCATATCATCATATATGGGATAGGTCTTTAAAAAGGTCTGGGGTTAGTTGTTAAAGTTTTATTTTGTGGTGTTCTTCTTCGAATGATTATTTTTAAATCGAGAAAAATCTATCCTAGTTTCCATTATCTAAATATTCATATCTTTAACATTATTTACCGGATTAAGGGCGCCATAAGAAATATGAAGTTTAATTTTCAATAGTTGTATTGCTTTGTAGTAGTGGCACTACAAGAAAATTAGCCTTTTTTAGCGATTGTTTTGGGCCTTTCGTAGCGGTTATAAACCGCTAAGTTATCCACCATAAAGAAAGGTTTTCTTAGTGGTTGAAGTCCCTTTCAAACCATTAAGAAGGTGTATATTTCTACAACTTTCTTAGCGATTTCTTGTGTTGAGCTGCTAAGAAAGAGTATTTTCTTAGTGGTTTCTTGTTGTGAACTGCTAAGATAGACATCTACTATATGGTTTTTTTATTTTATACTTCATTTATTTTCCTATTTTATATAATTATTATATATCATATACAAAAAAAATCCCATATAAATATATTTTATTATAATCATGTAGAGTTTTAATCCAATTATAATCATATATGCTTGTGTCCACTAACATTGATGCTTTTCACTTATGGTACTATCTTTAGATACTTGTCTCCAGTAATATAAGTAGAATATATTATGCAGTACATATACATCAAAGGAGAAAAATATGATCCATTAAATTAAAAAAGACATCTTTCAAAGAAAAAAGGAAGCATCAATAATTTTATTTGCATATGATTCATCACAATTTATGCGAAAAACATGACATTGTATACAGAAGAAAGTATTGATTTTGTAGAGGAATAGACATTGACTGATCACTTATAGCCTAATTACACTCTAATTCCTTACTGATATGTCTATGCTCTTTCTTTTTGCATTTCATGTCACGACTCATTCTAAAATTCAGTACCATAATAATTACTCCTTAACCTCAATAGGCGTTTGCTGTTGCCCAATGCAGAGTTCCATGGCCTAATATTTGCTCCTCTAACAACCTCATAAAACTCACAAGAAATGGCTTTCAAACTTATATGTGTAATAATGAAAAAATGACTACATTCCCTAATTATTAAAGTAACAAACTATAATGTGTTGTATAGTTGTACCCTTAAGGAGTCTTTGATCAAATTATACTTAAAATCTAACATTTTGACTATTACATACCTCAATAGAACATCAAGTGGTCCACTTAGTTTCTTAGAGATGGCTCTAATAACTAGAAATGATATTGAGTGATTATCGCCAAAGACTAAGGGACGTAATAGATCCTAGAAAAATGTAAACACAATCTGAATCAAGCGATATCAAGTTCAAGCAAAAAGTTAATAGAAAAAATTGATAATTCAAGTGATATTAGATTTGGTACAATCTCTGTGACACCCTAAATTTTAAAATAAAGGATTAATTGAGGAGATAAATATTAAATATTTGTATTTGGGATATTTAATGTTCCAAAATATAGGGAATAAATAAATTAAGATTTTTGGGAATTGTTTATAATTTATTGGAACGGGATAGGCTGAAAATGAGCCCAGTTGAAAATGGGTGTCAGACCAAGTATCTCCGATTGGGATGATATTGGCCGGGGCTATTAAAGATATTATTGGGAATCCGAATATGTATTTAGAATAACTTTTGGATAAGGTATTGAGCCCAAACAATGATCCTATTTATCATAAAACGATGAATATTTAATAAGGAATTAAAAATAAAGCCAAATAACCCATTTTTCCCTTCTTAATCCCGTCAGCCCCTTTGGATTTTTCTTAACATGTACTTTGCTTCCACTTCTTCTCTACTCTTTTCCTTTATTTCTTCTTCTTCTTCTTCTCTCCAAAAACCCTAAGCAAAAAGTGGTGGCTTTTTTCTCCTCTCCTATTTTCATTCTTGGAAGAGCTTGGAAGAATCTTGGCGTTTGAAGTCTCACCTTTCCTTCTCTTCATTTTCGTGTGGTTTTCCCTCTTTTGGAAAAACTCTCTCATTCCTTTTCTTGAGGTAAGATCTTGCTATTTCTCAAGAGTATGAAATGGGTTTTTGGGTTTTGATGTTGGGAATGTGATTTATAGAGTGTTGTTGGGTTTTTAGAGAAACCCCAACCCTAAGATTTAGGGGAAATGCAAAATATGAGTGAAGAAGTATTTATTGTGTTAAATAATTGTTATTGGTAAGGTGAAATGATGTTATTAATGGTGAATGGCCATTAATAAAGCTTAATGCTTGTTGAGAACCATTAATGTGGGAACCCGTTAATGGGTTTGGCATTGAATGTTCGTAATAATAAGTGTAGATGCCTAAACCGTGGTGGTTGTGGTAGAATGAGTGAAATAAATGGGGCTTGGGAGTTAAGATGTTGGAAGACATCAGGTAAATGAATATGAACGTAAACCGAGGTGATTGAATAGAAAATTGATTGTGTGAAATATTATGATGTAGGAAACAACCCTAGTTACAAGGCGGAACCATCTGACCGTGGTGATTACTACTTATCTTGAGGTAGCAGGGGGTAACTATTCTAAATGCAAGATTTCATCCATTGATGATGTGAAAATATGTGTATATGACTATGCTAAATGATTGCTTGTGTGGACGATGTAGTGATTTTATGATTTGAATGCATTTAGAATGATTAATGTTATGTGGTGATAAGTGCTTTATAACACAATAAAATAGATCTAGTTTGCTTAGGATTTTAATCATTATTCACTGTATTTCCTTTATTTATTATGATTTTTGCTTTCTTTCCACTCTATTCTACTTGGGTATGTTATTTTGCAGAAATTAGTGTCAAAAACAAGAGAAAAACAACCATAAAATGATAAAGAAATAAGAAGAACAAACCCAAAGTGGAAAGAACTCTCTTTTTATGCTGAATTTCGATTCAGAATGCTGAAATCCAACTCAGAAATGATCAAATCCGAGTGGAATGACTCAGAATGGAGCGTTTCTGAGTGGAATAACTCAGAATGGAGCATTTCCGAGTGGAATATGTCTCGGTTGGAGGAGAATCCGAGTGGAAGATCCCCTACTGCAACCAATCCGAGTGAAAAAAGGGACTGACTTTGAATAAATGCTGCCCAAAGCTATTGTCCGAGTGAAAGGATTGCTGATTGAAGTGAATCCGAGTGGGAGCTTTCTGATTGCAACTAATCCGAGTGAAAAACTCCTGAGTGGTCAAAACTGTTGTCCGAGCAGAAGAAGCCATTGAAAGAGAACCTGTTGAAAAAGGAGATCTCCGAGTGGAGTCATTCGGAGAAGAGGACAAGAGTCCGACCAGGAGTGAGTCTTTTCTGGGCAAACTCTCACAGTTTCACACTAAGCCCGAGTGACATGTCTCCAAGGAAGACTACCGAGTGAGTTGGGGCAGAGAGTTGTATTTCCGAGCAAAACAAGGCTCAGACATGAGAAGAAATTCAATCAGTCAGATTCCAGACTCTCTCAAAATTTCTGAGTGAAAGTGAAGGCCATTCCGAGTGAGAAGCAAGAAGGCACTCCCGAGTGAATGTGTCTAAATGAATTTGTCCAAATGGATTCTAAAGCAAAATCTGAGCAAAGTTTTCTCCGAGTGGTTCAGTTCCAGAGACATAGCCGAATGAAATAGTAAAAGAAGACTTCCCAATCCTGAGTGGGCCACATGTGAAAGAAGAAGGTCTGAACCTGTGCCGAGTGAGATACTTTCCAGTCAGATCCGAGTCCCTCTTCAGTCAATTCCGAGCCACTTTTTAATCAGTACCGAGTAAAGCAATTCCGATTAAACAAAGGTCTTCCGCTCAAGCGACTCTGGTTACGCTCAAGCAAGAACTTTGGAAGCCATAATCTCGCTTAAGCAAGGGAGTCTCGCTCAAGCGAGTGGCATAATATTAACTACTGGAGTGTTTTCGCTTAAGCGAGAAACTCTGGCTTAAGTGAAATAAAGACAAAATTTAGCATCAGGGGTCTTCACGCTTAACACCGACCAATTTTTTCCTAAACATCGACCCCTCAACTCAACACCGAGCAAAGATTTCACTTGGTTTTGTGTACGAACAGTACCTTTTTCACTCGGTATTGTGCATAAAAGGCACATTTTCCACTCGGATTTTGGAGAAAAGGTGAAAACCGACCCATTTTTCCACTCGAAATTTCTCCACCTGCACCAATCATCACTAAATCAAAGCACCGAATTATTGAAAATATTAAAAAATAAGTAATTTGGGACAGTTGGAAGTCACATGCACAGAAATTTCTTCCACTTGCAATTTTAACGCGTTTTCTTAGCTGCATTCATTCATTTATTCGCCTATAAAAGGGAGAGCACCACCGAACAACGTCAATATCCATCCAAGAATCAGCTTCAATTCCTTTTCTTTTCTCTCTTTTCTCTTTCATTCTTTTGTTTTCTTCCTCTGTCCTTTTCTTTTCTTTTACATTCGTTTTCTTTCTCTTTTCTTTCCTTTTAGTTTTCTGTCCCATTTCTTTTTATTTTCTTTTTCTTAAGAGTTGTGAATTGTAAAAGTGAGTTATTTAAATTTGTAATTGGTGGACGAATATTACAACAAGGAAATACAGTGGTAAATTATTCTGAGCTTTTGGAGAAACTCGTAAGTCTATATTTTTACCATGTCTTGTATGTTTTATTTTTCCATTATTTATATGAATTTGAATTATTTCATGAGTAGCTAAATTAATTATCTTAGGATAAAGGGGGTGTGATAATATTTTATATTAATGTTATTTTGACTTTAAATTAAATAAATTTCTGTTTTCCATTTAGTTCAATTATGCTCAATGCTTTTAGTAATTCCTAACAAGAACCTAAATGATAAAACTGTATACTTGTGGGTATATTAGTAAGTTTAGGTAATAAATAGAATCGAGAGATTTATTTTTACCGGAAAGTTTTGAACTAAACCTAAGATTTTTGAGATGCTTTTTGTGACCTCGGTAAAACCATGAAAGTAATCAAAATTCTTTTGAGGAAATAACAGGGATTTTCATAAAACGATAATGGGCCTTTCTGAGGATTAAGTAGCGCTTTCCATAGGTTAAGTACATTAATAGGATTCCGAGAGGAACATATTAATTAGCTTTTGGAAAATTCGCCTTGGAAAACTTAATTTGATTCTTATTTATGAAAAGTTAAAATTCATTAACATAAAATAGAGTCTTGATCCCCCGAAATCCCAAGATACTCTTAACTCTGATTTTTAAAGTGTCAAGTAAATTTTATTTTTGTATTTATTCATATTCTGTGCAACTTAATTTTGTGTTTTATTTTACAAAAACCTTAAAAATCAATTGTGTGGATAATTAAATTTTAATATGCTGGTACTTTGAACGCAGTCCCTGTGGAGAACGATAATCTTTTATATTACGTGACATAACCCGTGCATTTACGGGCCCTGTCATATGGCATGTAATTGGAATGATGAATGTGTTTTTAAACTGGTCTGGGTCGGAGTTAACAACCCGGTCTGGGACCGGCCACGAGAGTCGATAGATGACTCAGGTTTTACACTGGTGCTATATGTATCTGGTATGATCATCTGTATCCTAATGAGAGGAGACCGATCTTGATGTCTGATGTTTTACCTGCTGAGTCTGTATTGCATACAGAGCGGATGCAGTGATATCCGTACGTTGGTACCGACATTGAGACCGGATATGTTGATGAATTATCTTATGATGAATATGTTGATGAAATATGTTATGATGGTTTGAGACCATGTTTTGAATTGAAATCAATGACGTAAAATATCTCAAATGTGTATATGTGAATGATGAATGTGATTGCCACTAACTACCGATATGTATGAGTTCCAACGAGGATTGGTAAAGATTGAGAATACTAAAATCCACTAAGTGGTAATTATGAATGGACGATTGATTGAGTGGCATTTAGGATGCACAGTGTGAGAATGCATTGATTGGCATTTGCATTCATGGCATATCATTCGCTACTTATATGGAATGTTAGGGGTTCCAATAGGCAGGACCAGTGGGGACGGCCCAGTGCATGGGTATACTGTTATTGCTCCCTAGTGATTCGGGGAATCACGAAGCTGCCCTTAGTTCGGTGACGAGGCACCCTATGTGGCAGGCCCTGTGGGAGGGCGGCTCTGTGATAAGCAGTTGACCTGGGTGTCCGATGGGACATGGCTCCTTCACTGTGTGTTCGAGGGAGGCCTGTAGCACTTTGGCAAGTACGACCATAATGATGATCTGCAGTCACGGGGTGACTAGTGCTACAGATAGGCGAGAACGGTTTGGTACCAGTAAAATATGTTGTTGAGCATGCATGAAATTGGATATGAGTGTATACATTTTACTACTATAGTAGGGGCATAGTAGCACACCTATGCTTGTCCCACATTTGATATGTTGATGTTTTCCCACAGTCGGATCTGCACTTGAAAATAATTCCATTGTGCATATGCATTAGCTTTAAGAGCATTTACATATAGCTGAGATATGCCTAGTTGATAGCCCATGGTGGCGATGGATGATTATTAAATAGAGAGAAAGTAAGTCGAGGTACTAACATTTAAAAGTGTGATGATTATTAACAATGTTAAGGATATAGTATGTATGATATAGCCTTGTGAATATACTATGCCGAGATGGAATGATGTATCATGTGTGTAAAACTTATGATGTTTTCTTAAAAAATGAATGTAATGCACACATGTATAAATCTTATCATAATGTATGATTTTGATTCATTTGGATTATGTTACTCACCTCCCTGTTGCCATTTTTAAGTTTGATGTAGGTGTGATGAAAAATCCTACTTTTTGGAGGTCGAGGATTGGTGAAGGTAAATATAAAAGGAATGTGGGTGAGCCTTGGCCGGTATATATGCATTCATTTTGTATAGCATACGGTGTGTGTATGCTTATTTTGAAATTAATTTGATGATAGTGATCTTGGAGGTCATGTAGGAAAATTAGACCGGATGTGTATGGCTAATTTTCATTAATGACCTTGATAATGTATGAATGATATTATTATTATGAAATTATATTTCTATTGCTTAACAAATCGATGAGGAATTTTTTATCCTCTTTTTGGTAGACATTTTAATCACTCTTGAATTTAATTTCATCTTCTGTTTTTCCCTTGTGACGGCCTCAAGTCCGGTCGTCTGAGGTGTAATCTGATACCGTTCTCATATCTTCATATATGAGATCGTTATCTAATGATCCGGGGTAATTGATCGGTGTTATATTTATATATTGAATTTCTTCTACTTTTAATTACTTTAAATCATGAAAAATTTACCCCTGTTTTTAGAATCGGGGCGTTACAATCTCTGTACCGTGGTCCCTCACGGTACAAAGATTGACCAATTTTAACAACAGATGACCAGGTCACTTCTAAACCTTGAGATAATAGGAAGAGTGCCAAAACCTAATACAAATTTTAAAATCAATATAATGATGTGAACTTAAAATTTATCATTAAATATAAACACCTGAATAGATTACAAAATGAAACCTGGGATGATTTGTCATAGAAATAATAGAAAATCCTATGTTGATGACATTAGAACAATCCAATCAACCATCAACTTAGCAACATGAAAAAATATATGCACCAAATGAAAAAGTATCAATCCAAGCAGCAACTGGCTTTTAGGATCCAAATACTAATATTTCAGTGTAAATATTTATCATGAGTTCACTCACCATTTTTTTCTTTTTGCCAGAGTACTCACCATTAATTTATCATATGAAATTGAATGCTGAAATATCAAAACTCACCATTAGTATATGAAATTCAATATGAGAAGGGATTCTAGTTGAGTCACTAGGCTTTTGAAGGAATTGGCTCGGTCACACATTAAACAAAGATCCACGTCTGCCAAGTCCCAAACCTCGTACCAACCCTTGCAGAGGAACGAGAACACGTTTGACGAGGTCAAAGGTTCAGGATACATGGCCATGGCCTAAAACCCTCAAACACAACTTCTAACACTGGTTTTGCTCTTTGTTTTGGGTGATGTAAAAGCCAATTTGAAACAAGGAATATGGCTGTAAGATCTGTCCCTTAATTTCTATTTATTTTTAACCATTTAATATAATCCTAATAAATTTTTCATAAAATATTTAATTAATAATTAATCAAACCTCCAAAGAAGTCAAAGGACTCCACACTGTATCCACATGTCATCCCTAAGGCCTATGGTTCATTCTTAATTGGCAAAACAAGCAAAATAGTGAGCTCCCCTATTTGCACCTGGCGCTGTGCGCCTGTCCCATATTACGCGTGAGGTACATGGTCAAAAAGGGTCAATAAGCAATAACAGGGGTATGAATCGATTCACCCTGAATCGATTCACACGTGATGAATGTCCCAAAAAATGTAAAATTTCAACAATGAATTGATTCACAGCAGCAATGAATCGATTCACAATAGTAATGAATCGATTCATATGTTATTTTTTAACCCAGTATCACATTTTGAAGCTTCTGAATCAATTCATAGCAAGTCTGAATCGATTCACACGTCCTATATTGTGCCAAAAATTGAATTGATTCATGCAATTCAAAATTGAATTGATTCATGCAATTCAAAATTGAATTGATTCATGCAATTCATGACCAAAATTGAATTGATTCATGCAATTCAAAATTTCATTTTCATAGATGGAAATAACCTAGCATCGCACTACACTTTTAAAATTAAGGTTTCACCTTCCACTACACCGAAAGTAGTTAATCATGCAATGGTCCATGCTCCAGTAACGCAGAAATGAAAAGAAAATTGCTTTGCTTCATTCCTTCTCAGCCTATAAATAGAAGGAAATTGGCACAGAAGAGGGTATCGCGTTCACTTGAATTAATTCATTTCCCTCTTTCTTTCTTTTTCTTTCTTTCTTTTTTTATTTCTTTATAAGAATTGAGAGAGTTGTGAAATTAAGCGCTTAAATTTGTGTACAGTGGGAGAATATTGTAAATACAACAAGGAAATACAGTGGTGGAATTACTTGTGGGCTTTTTGGAGAAACCCGTATGTCTTTCTTTTACTTTATCATGTGTTGTATGTTTTATTTTTCTTCCATTATGTGTAACTAAATTAATTATCTTGGGATAAAAGGGGTATGACAATATTTTATGTTAATAATGTTTTGACTTTGATTTAAATAAATTTCTGTTTTACATTTAGTTCAATTTATGCTCAATGCTCTTAGTAATTCCTCACAAGAACCTAAGTGATAAAACTGTATACTTGTGTGGGTATATTAGTAAGCTTAAGTAATTAGTAGAATCGAGAGATTTATTACTGGAAAGCTTTTGAACTAAGCCTAAGATTTTGAAATACTTTTTGTGACCTCAGTAATACCGTGAAAGTAATCAAAAATCTTTTCAGGAATAAAAAAGGATTTTCATCAAACGATAATAGGCCTTTCTTAGGGATTGAACGCGGTTCTCGATACATTAGGTACATTAATAGGATTTCGAGAGGAACATATTAATTAGCTTAAGAAAAATCTGCCTTGGAAAACTTAATTCAATTCTTATTTATGAAAAGCAAACTTATTAACATAAAATAGCGTCTTGATCCCCCGGAATCCCAAGATACTCTCAAGTCTGTTTTTAAGTGTCAAGTAAATTTTGTTTCTGTATTTATTTTTATTTTGTTTTATTTTACAAAAGCATTGAAAGTCAATTATGTGGATAATTAAATTTCAATATGCTAGTACTTTTAAAACGGTCCCTGTGGATACGATAATCTTTTATATCACTCAGAACAACCCGTGTGCTTGCGGAGCCCTGTCAAGTTTTTGTTAATATTGAAATATCGGTAATATTGAAATTCAATTAGATCATACTTGTTAATATTTTTTTGTTTTATTTTATTTTGTTTCTTTTTTATATATTTATTTTAATATTTTTCTCTTTGTTTTTATTACTTATTTTATTCTGTTGTTATTTTGTATTTTGTTCTTTGTTTTGTGTATCTGTTGCTATTTTTAGTTTTTATGATTGTTTGCTTTATTTATCATTTATTTTCTTTTTATGCGACAAAGCCGTAGTGTCGATCTAAACTTAGGATTTGACCCTGAGATAGAACACACCCTTAGAGTTTAAAAAAACAACAAAAACAACAAAAAACAAAACAAATGGGAGACCAAAATAGGGCTTTAAGAGATTTTGCTGCTCCAAGCACAAATGGAAAAGGGCCTAGCATCCTTAGACCCGTAGAGGAGGCTAACAATTTTGAATTGAAACCTTCACTACTTTCTATGGTTCAACAGAACCAATTCGGAGGATTTTCCCTCTGAAGATCCTAATCTTCATCTCCAAATTTTTCTTCAATACTGTGACACGCTGAAGATAAATGGGGCCACCAATGATGCTTTTCGTTTGAGACTCTTCCCTTTCTCACTACGGGATAAAGTGAGGGCATGGTTGTACTCACTCCCCGAAGGCTCCATTATAACTTGGGAACAACTCTCTAGTGCTTTTATCAACAAATGGTACCCAAGGAATAAGACTGATGCGCTAAGAAAACAAATCATAAATTTTACACAAAGAGATGATGAATCACTGTATAAAGCCTGTGACATCCCAAATTTTATATAAATGATTAATTAAGAGAAATAAATAGTGAATAATTAAAGATGAATTGATTAATGTCCCAAAAATATTGAAATGATTAAATTGGAAATTATTATGACTATTCATAAATTATGGTAACTTAATTAGTTGAAAATAATACCGGATTAAAATATAGGTGTTGGACTAAGTATTTTCGATTTAGGTACTGTTGGTCAGGGCTGTTAAGAATATTATTGGGAGTCCGAGTATGTATTCAGAATAATTTTTAGATAAAGTATTGAGCCCAAAAGGAGATCCTGTTTGTTGAAAAACGATGAAATTTTAATGAGGGGTCCAATTAAAATACTAACCTCCCTCAACCTTTTTGGCAATTCACGTTGCTTACTTCTTCTCCAAAACAAAGCATTCACTTTCCTTTTCTTCTCCTATTCTCTTCATCTCTTTTCTTCTCTAAATCTAAGCCAAAGTGTTGTATCCATCCTCCCCTCTCATTTTCGGTTGTGGAAGCTTAAAGAGGAAGAGCTCGAAGCTTGGAGATCCTCCCTCTCCTCTCCTATTTTTGTTTGGTCTTTCTCTCCCTCCTTGACTTCCATTTTTGTTTTGGGTGAGGACCCATTCTGAACGACGAGGCGGGAATGTCATATCGCTCAGAATTCTTCTCTTGAGGTAGGAGAGGAGTTATATTCTAAATGCATGAATTGATTATTGATGATGTGTTATATGTGATGTTACACATGGTTGCCTTGCATATGATATTTTGATGAATGTTGAGGATTAATGTTGTAATGTTGTTGTGCTTGGCTATGTGTAAAATGCATTTAGAATGTTAGTGGTATGCTTGGTGGTGCTTAAGTTCTTGACTGGAAATGTTGAGGCAAATGTGATGCCTTATATTGATTGAGAATATGTGTATTACTTACCATAGTGACTGAATAATGGATGTTGTTGATGAATGAGGATGAATATGATTGGAAGCATACGCTTAAAATGTTAATGATTGATTTATGAGTATTGATAATGATAACTATATAGCCATTATGATTGATATGAGATGAGTTTGTAATTATAATGTATGAACGTGTTGATAAAAGTGTTATGATGCCACACTGAAAAATTGTAACAATGGCAACGATAAATAAAATGAAAATCCACTAAGAGTGTGGTGGTGACATTGATGACAAGATGGTTGTTGAGTGGTAAAATAGGATAGTAAGAATGCATTTGATTTGTATTGCATCCATGGAATATTATAGTTGCTGGTGTTGGAATGTTAGGGGATTCCCCCGGTTGGCCCAGTCGGAGGGCGGCTCAGTGCACGAGCAATCTTGTTGTATTCCCTGTGACTCGGTGTAAGTCACGGAGCTGCCCATGTTATGCTACGGGGAGCCGTATATGGTTGACGCTTATTGGGGATGGCTCTTGATGAGTAGGTGACCCGGTGGTCCTTTGGATCACAGCTGCCATGGTATGAGTCATGGTTGGCCCGCAACACCTTATGTTGATTATGGTGTTACCACGGTCATGGAGAAAGTGACCGGTGTTGCATTATGGGCGATGCGGTTTGGTACCAGTAAAACATGGTGAATTGTATGTAAAATTATGATATATGTGCACATATTTACTACTACAGTAGAGGTATGGTCTATGATCATACTTATACCCACAATTGGTGTTATTCCCATAGTCGGATCCGTGATTTGTTGAAAAATTCCTTTGTGCATATGCATTAGCCTAAAAGCGTTTGCATATTGCTTAGAGATAAGCCAAGGGGTTGAGAATCTATGATGATTTAAGTTTGAGATGTGATGATGGTGTGGAAAGTAGGATAACTTTTAAAAGACAACATGTGAAAATATAAATACAACGATATGAATTATTGTATGATGATGTTGTATGTGTTAGTTTAATGAGAATAAGAGTATGAATGTGTATGTGTATTGTTACTTTGCTATGGATGTTGATATGTGATCAACACATGAATAAATGATAAAATTGGTGTGAATATGATGATGATTACTATATTTATCGCAAAGCATACATGTTGACTTAAATACATATGCACATAATCACAAACGTATTCATATTCGTCATTTCGAATGTAAACTCACTCTCCCATGTTATCCATTTTTAGCTTTGTGGTGTAGGATTTTCATGAGTGAAGTGAATCTCTTTTTAAAGTATATCTTGATGGTGAAGGTATATAGATGTATAGGAAGTGCCTTGGCCAGCAATCCATTAACTTTATATAGCATATAGTGTGTACGTATGCTTATGATGTGTATGGAACTGGTGAATAATGATTTTGATGGTCATGAACAAAAATTGGACCATGATATGTATGGCTAATTTTTATTGATGAGCTAGATGATGTATGATGGCTAACTATGATGATTTATTAATGTTAAATTCCATGAATGAATGATGCATTTCATAATTTACAGCCCTTTACGAAGTGTGTATGAAATTGGATTAAATATCTTGCATTGGATGAATGGGAATTGAATTTAATATGGGTAATTTATTCGACTAACTTCCCAATGCATAATTGAATATGTGTAAGATAATAACTTAGGCCAAATTTCACATGTATTGGTTGTTGCTTTATCCTATTGCATGAAGCACTTAAGTTTTAGGCATATGTTGCATAACTCGCTCAAGTGATAGTGATTCTCGCTCAAGCGAGAATCCCTGCATCAAACATGTGGTCACTGGCCAGTTTTTGCTCAGGCAAGCTTAGTCTCGCTCGAGTGAGTGGCACTTAGGGAGATTCTGGATGAATCCCGCTTAGGCGAGGACTTTTCGCCCGGGCAAGCGGAGGTGGTGCTGGTATTGGATGAATTTCGCTCAAGCGTGGGGGTTCTCGCTCAAGTGAATGGCGTGCGAATTACCACTGGAGTATTTTTGCCCAAGCGAGCAAAGTGCGCTCAAGCACGGTCGGCCCCTGATGCTCCTCGCCTTCTGGCTTAAGCATGATGGGTGCTCGCCCAAGCGTGACTTATGAAACTCACTCAAGCGAGAGGAGGTTTGGCTTGAGCGAGGGGCCCTGATCCTTCAAAAACACTATACCCTACCAGTATTGGTGTTCAATTAAATCAAGACTTTATCATATATCATTTTGTAAAATGTATTTGCCATATTTTGTCAATTAAACACTGTATAGCAAATCTCTTGACATTTAAATTACATGACTCTTAAATTAATATTATTCTTTTATTGTACCAGATTAATATTGTTATGCTCGAATATATTAAGGATCAATTATGAATTATTCTATTCACCTTCTCATATCTCCATATATGGGATAGGTTCTTCTAAATGACCTAGGGTATTGAATTAAAAGTTTCACCACGCTGTTTCTTTCATTAATTATTTTTTTTTAAATCGTGAAAAACTTGCCCTCAAATTTGGGGTGTCTCAACCTGGTATTAGAGCATTGTTTGCTCTTTGACAAGCACTTGATGGGTGTTATGCAAGTAATTAATACTTATGATTTGATTGTATGTGTTGTATTTGGTTGAATTATAGATCTCTTTGGTTGAATTGTGACTGTTTGTCATTGGATTGAGATTGATGTACTTGTTGTTGAGTTCGGCCAAGATTCCTTACACTATTTACCTTCTAGGATGAATATGTTATGATTATGTATTGGAATTTACATGATTATGTGATGTGATGCATGATAGACCAATGAATGTTGAAAACCCCTATGTTTATAGGTTGAAATCTAATTATTTGATCTAGTTTACTCATGTGTGAGCCTTGTTTTAATATATAGGCGAGAAATATGGCTGGCAGGCAAAGCCGTGAAGTTGCTGCCATGGCCTCTGCTTTAAATCGCTTTGTGGATCTCTTGGAAAAACAAGGCTACCAAAATGTGGGACAAGGTGCCCAAGATCTTGATCTATTTCTTAAGAGGAAACCTTCTGAGTTCCATGGAGGGTATAAGCCTAAGGATACCTATACGTGGATCAATAATTTAGAAAGGATTTATGCTAGTGTTACCTTGGTATGGGAAAACTTCAAGGTTGAATTCTTGAAGAAGTACTTTCCGGAGAGCTATAAAAGTAAGAAGGAGCTTGAGTTCATGGAGCTTAAGCAAGGTGATATGACTGTGGAGGAGTATGCCTCCAAGTTTGAAGAACTTTGTGCATTTTGTCCTCCTTATCAACAAGAGGGAACCAAGGCTTCAAAGTGTGTGAAGTTTGAAAATGGTTTAAGGCCCAAAATCAAGCGGGCTATTCAACATCAAGAGATTAAAAGCTTTCCGATGCTTATGAATAAGTGTCACATTTATGAAGAGGATGATGTGACTCCTTTGAGTCATGGCAAACATGAACCCAAGTTAAAGGGGGAATTTTCTAGTTTCAAGAGGCATGGTCAATTTAAGAAGAAGAAATTCCTTCATGGTGGATCCTCCAATGCAAGAGGATGTGGTGCTTTTAGAGGTGGTTATGGAAGTGGTAATCAAGGTCGTGGCAATGTCCAAGGCCTAACTTGCTTCAAGTGTGGTGCTAACCACTTGGTAAGGGATTGTCCTCAAGATGATGTGGTCTACCACCAATGCAATCAACTAGGGCATATTCGCCCTAATTGTCTATTGAATGTAAGAAATGCTAATGTTGTTGCTCTTTCCCGTGTGAACCATAATGGTAACCATGGGGGCCATGGTGGCTTTGGAGACCATGGTCGGGGAAACGGTAATGGTCATAATGGTGGCCGCAATGGTGGCTGTGGTGGTAATCATATTGGTGGGCGTAATGGTAATGGTTGAGGAAATGGCCATGGTGGAAGAAATGGTAATCAAAATGGTGGTGATCAACCATAAGCTGTTGGGAGAGTCTTTGTCGTTACCGGTGAAGAAGCCGCCCAAGCGGAAGATCTTGTTTGTGGTAAGTGTGAAATTCTTAGCACCTCTGTATATCTTATGTTTGATTCGGGTGCTACCCACTCCTTTATTTTCAAGGATTGTGTTAGGCGTTTGAAAGTGCCTGTTTGCATGATGAAAGGCTCTATAATGGTGACTACACCGACTGGTGCTTGTTTGCGATCGGTGACTCGATGTGAGAATGTCGAGATGATTCTTGAGGGTCGAAAGTTTGTTATATCCCTTGTGTGCTTACCTATGAAAGACCTAGATATCATTCTAGGCATAGATTTGTTATCTACCAATAAAGTCTTGGTAGATTGTCATAACAAGACGATGATCTTTCCAACTTCTAATGCTGAACACTTTGACCTGCAAGGTATCACTCAGCTACTTGTAATGTGCTGCATGATTGATAGGAGTGGTACTTCTTAGTCTTGTGGAATCCCCGTTGTTTTAAAATTTTCTGATGTTTTTCCAGATGAGATTCTTAGTTTGCCTCCTCCACGTGAAGTGGAATTCTTTATTGATCTTATTCCTGGCGCTGAGCCTGTTTCCTAAGCTCCTTATAGGATGTCTCCTATGGAGTTGTCTGAGCTTAAAAAGCAAATTGAGGAGTTACTTGAAAGGGAGTTTATTTGCCCAAGTGTATCTTCTTAGGGTGCTCCTGTGTTGTTGGTGAAAAAGAAGTATAGAAGCATGAGATTGTGCATTGACTATCGCCAACTAAATAAATTAACTATCAGGAACAAGTATCCTCTTCCTCGTATTGATGATCTTTTGGATCAGTTGAAGGGTGTTGTTGTATTTTCCAAGATTGACTTGCATTCTGGATATCACCAAATTCGGGTGAAGACATAGGACGTTCCTAAAACTGCCTTCCGAATGCGATATGGCCACTATGAGTATATTGTGATGCCATTTGGTGTGACAAATGCTCCCGCGATCTTCATGGACTGCATGAATTGTATCTTTCCATGAATATCTTGTCTAATTCATCATGGTGTTTACTGATGACATTTTGGTGTACTTTAACAGTCATGAAGAACATGAAAGGCATCTTCGCCTTGTGTTGTCTATTCTTTGAGAGAAAGAATTGTATGTGAAGCTCTCCAAATATGAATTTTGACTTACCATTGACGAAGTTGACTCATAAGAATCAACCATTTGTGTGGACCCGTGAATGTGAATAAAGTTTTTAAGAGTTGAAATTGAGACTTACTATCGCACCAGTGTTAGCATTGCCTGATTTGCTGGATGATTTTATGGTGTACTGTGATGCTTTTATGCATGGTCTTAGGTGAGTATTGATGCAAAAGGAACGTGTGATAGCCTATGCGTCGAGACAACTACGACTGCATGAGGTTAATTATCCCACACATGATCTTGAATTGGCGGTGGTGGTGTTTGCTTTGAAATTGTGGTGGCATTACTTGTATGGTTCTAAGTTTATGGTCTTTAGTGATCACAAGAGCCTTAAGTACTTGTTCGATCAAAAGGAACTTAATATGCACCAACGACGATGGATGGAGTTTCTAAAAGACTATGAGTTCGAGTTGAAGTATTATCCCGGAAAGGCAAATGTGGTTGTCGATGCTTTGAGCCAGAAGTCGTTGCGTGTTTCCGCAATGATGGTGAAAGAGATAGAACTAATTAAGCAATTTAGAGACTTGAATGTGGGCGTAGAAATATATACTCCAAAGAAGATGTCCCTTAAGATGTTGACGGTTGTAACAGCCCTCATTTTTGTATGATAGGTCCTTGAGACCAGTTGTTTGTATTCTGTGAAAATTTTGTGTGTACTGATGAATGGGCTACGGCCGATTTGATTATATGTCCATTTTAAAGGAATTTTGTGAGTATAAGGTAGAGGTTCTGACCTTAATTATGTGATTAATCGAGATAATTAGGATAATATAATAATGTGTTTAATAATACCCTAATAACATAGATTTATAAAATAAAACATTAAGTGAGTTAAATATAAATATTTAAGTAACTGCTTTAAACTAATAAAACAGAGTAACTCCCCAATTTGAGTCCAGAAATTATCTGAGGGACTTGAGTAAATTATTTTTATCCCAAAACATCCCTCATATTATTCCTAACAACTTTCATGAAGAGCAGTCTAGGGAGTATCACCGGAGATGGGAATTCCAAGTGGCATTAGATTCGCGCCCGTCACCGGATAGCCCGTAGCAAACTCTGGTATACTTCGATAAGAGGCGGGATTTTCTATGACCGTCGAGTGCCCGTTCTGTGGTGATGTGTGATATATGATTGGCCATTTAATGATCGGGACTATGAGTCCCTACCCATTTGTGAAAACCTGAACGAGGAGAGCTCTAGTCGCTCTAGTTGGGCATGGATGATAAGGGTGGCGGGTTATGCACATGATTGTTGCTATATGAGATTGAGGAATAGAAGTTGGGCCCCATTGCATATTGGTAACGAGTTATAACTTACAGTAATTGAATCTAACACATGCATAGCATGCCATCATTATATGACTGACCCTCTGCTTGTTGTTGACAATTGTGTATGTAAAGTTTTGTATTTCTGTTCTAAGGTATACTCTATATAATCTTTTTTATAATTTAAAATATTAAGCCACCCTTGTATGTATATGTTATGGGTTGAGAGCTTTGTACTCACCCTGTTTGTTGTTGTGTATGTTGTTTCTCTTTTTCTATGATCATCAGTTGAAGGGCAAGGCGAGCGTGGGCAGGATTTGGAGTATCTACAGTAGAGGACGCCAGTTTGGAAGCGTCATTTATGTGTATATTTTCTATTTGCATCAAGATCGTTATAGACTCGACATTTCTGTTATGCTTTTATTTTGTAGAAGTTGTTGGGAGCCTGTGAGCTCTGTACTCTTTTAAATACTCTTATGTTGAAAGAATCAATCTATGTAATATATTTATTTTAAATTGTGTGCTGATGATCACCATTTAAAAAAACATACTCCTATTTTTAGTGACTCCTTAATTAAGTAGGACGTTCCAGTGTAAGAATTTGTCCTAATTAATCGAGGGTGTCACAACGGTTGCTAATGTGTTCCTTGAATCTGTGAAATTGCAATAACCCAATGATGAGTATTTGATTGAGATGAGAAAAACTCAAGAAAAGAGGAATAATTTGTTCCTAGTGGAAGGTCATGATGGCATTTGGCGTGTGAAGGGCTAAATTTATGTCCCCTCAAGTGGTGATTTGAGAAAATGTGTACTTGAGGAAGCTCACAAGAGTGTATTGAGCATTCATCCTGGTTCCACCAAGATGTATTAAGACTTTAAGAAGAATTTTTGATGGCCTAGTATGAAGCGTGATGTGGTAAATTTTGTTACATCCTACCTTGTTTGTTAGAAGTTTAAGGTTGAGCCTTAAAAACCATCTGGTTATTTGAGGCCTCTAGAGATCCCCGTTTGGAAGTGGGATAGTATTGCTAAGGATTTTGTTTCTGGTTTTCCCAGAACTCGTGCTAGAAATGATGTTATATAGGTAATTATGGATCGGTTGACGAAGTGTGCTTGCTTTTTACCCATGAATATGAAGAGTTCATTGGAGAAATTAGCCCAATTGTACATAAAGGAGATTGTTAGACTACATGGTGTGCCATCTAGTATTATATCTGATCATGATCTTTGGTTTACTTCTCGATTTTGGGGAAGCTTACATCATGAGTTAGTTTCTAAGTTGAAACTTAGTTCAGCTTACCATCCTCAAACCGAAGGACAATCCGAGAGAACTATCCAAAGCCTTGAAGATTTATTGAGATCTTATGTTCTTGAGTATGGTGGATGTTGGGATAGATTCCTTTCATTGATTGAATTCACTTATAATAATAGTTACCACAGTAGTATTGGTATGGCTCCTTATGAGGCACTGTATAGCAGAAAGTGTAGAACGCCTCTATGTTGGTTGGAAACTGGTGAGAATTTGGCTTTAGGGCTGGAGATTATTCAGGAGACCACCGAGCAAATTAGAAAGATACAAGAGAATATGATAGCTGCTCAGAACCAACAGAAGAGTTATTATGACGAGAGACATAAACCACTTGAATTTCAAGTTGGTGATCATGTGTTCTTAAGGGTCTCGTGTGATAAAGGGATTGGAAGAGCTTTGAAGAGTAGGAAATTAAGCCCTAGGTTCGTTGGACCTTATGAGATTTTAGAGCGAATCAGTGATGTTGCTTATCAGATTGTACTCCCTCCGCATCTTGTGAATCTACATAATGTGTTCCATGTGTCACAATTGAGGAAGTATGTTCATGATCCCCTGCACGTGATCCCTATGGATGATGTGGATGTGCAGGATGACCTATCTATTCTTCCTGTTTCTGTTCGTATTGTTAAGCATTCCGTGAAGAAGTTACAAAACAAGTTGGTACCTTTGGTGAAGGTAGCATGGAAACATGGAAATGTGGAGACGTTTACGTGGGAATGTGAAGATGATATTCGTAAACAATATCCGAATGCGTTCGAATCTGGTACGTTATATTTCGAGGACGAAATTTCTTTTTAGGTGGGGTGGATTGTAACATCCTGAAGTTTATATAAATGATTAATTAAGAGAAATAAATAGTGAATAATTAAAGATGAATTGATTAATGTCTGAAAAATATTGAAATGATTAAATTGGAAATTATTATGATTATTCATAAATTAAGGTGACTTAATCAGTTGAAAATAATGCCCGATTAAAATATGGGTGTCAGACCAAGTATCTCTGATTGAGGTACTGTTGGTCAGGGCTGTTACGAATATTATTGGGAGTCCGAGTATGTATTCGGAATAATTTTTAGATAAAGTATTGAGCCCGAAAGGAGATCCTGTTTGTTGAAAAATGATGAAATTTTAATGAGGGGTCCAATTCAAATACTAACGTCCCTTCTCTTTTTTGGCAATTCACGTTGCTTACTTCTTCTCCAAAACAAAGCATTCACTTTCCTCTTCTTCTCCTATTCTCTTCATCTCTTTTCCTCTCTAAACCTAAGCAAAAGTGTTGTACCCATCCCCCCTCTCATTTTCGGTTGTGGAAGCTTGAAAAGGAAGAGCTCAAAGCTTGGAGATCCTCCCTCTCCTCTCCTATTTTTGTTTGGTCTCTCTCTCCCTCCTTGACTTCCATTTTTGTTTTGGGTGAGGACCCATTCCGAACGACGAGGTGGGAACGTTGTATCGCTCAGAATTCTTCTCTTGAGGTAGGAGAGAAGTTATATTCTAAATGCATGAATTGATTGTTGATGATGTGTTGTATGTGATGTTCACATAGTTGCCTTGCATATGATATTTTGATGAATGTTGAAGATTAATATTGTGATGTTGTTGCGCTTGGCTTTGTCTAAAATGCATTTAGAATGTTAGTGGTATGCTTGGAGGTGCTTAAGTTCTTGACTGGAAATGTTGAGGCAAACGTGATGCCTTATATTGATTGAGAATATGTGTATTACTTAACACAATGACTGAATGATGGATGTTGTTGCTGAATAAGGATTAATATGATTGGAAGCATACCCTTAAATTGTTAATGATGGATTTTTGAGTATTGATGATGATAACTATATAGCCATTGTGATTGATATGAGATGAGTTTGTAGTTATAATGTATGAATGTGTTGATAAAAGTGTTATGATGCCACACTAAAAAATTGTAACAATGGCAACAATAAATAAAATGAAAATCCACTAAGAGTGTGGTGGTGACGTTGATGACAAGATAGTTGTTGATTGGCATAATAGGATGCATAGAGTGAGAATGCATTTGATTTGCATTGCATTGCATCCATGCCATATCATAGCTGCCAGTGTTGGAATGTTAAGGGATTCCCTCGGTTGGCCTAGTGGGAGGGTAGCTCAATGCACGAGCAATCTTGTTGTATTCCCTATGACTCAGTGTAAGTCACGAAGCTGCCCATGTTGTACTATAAGGAGCCACATATGGTTGACCCTTGTGGGGGGTGGCTCTTGATGAGCAGGTGACCCTGGTGGTCGTTTGCATCACAGCTGCCATGGTATGAGTCATGGTTGGCCCGCAGCACCTTATGTTGATTATGGTGTTACTGTGGTGATAGAGAAAGTGACCGGTGTTGCATTATGGGCGATGTAGTTTGGTACCAGTAAAACATGGTGAATTGCATTCAAAATTATGATATATGTGTAAACATTTACTACTGCAAAAGAGGTATGGTCTATGATCATACTTATAGCCATAATCGATGCTATTCCCACAGTTGGATCCGCGATTTATTGAAAAGTTCCTTTGTGCATATGCATTAGCCTAAGAGCATTTGCATATTGCTTCTAGATATGCCAAGGGGTTGAGAATCTATGATGATTTAAGTTTGAGATGTGATGATGGTGTGGAAGGTGAGATAACTTTTAAAAGACAACATATGAAAATATACAACGATATGATTATTGTATGATGATGTTGTATGTGTTAGTTTAATGAGAATAAGAGTATGAATATGTATGTGTATTGTTGCTTTACTATGGATGTTGATATGTGATCAACATATGAATAAATGTGATAATTGGTGTGAATATGATGATGATTACTATATTTATCACAAAGCATACATGTTGACTTATATACATATGCACATAATCACAAACGTATTCATATTTGTCATTTTGAATGTAAACTCACTCTCCCATGTTGTCTAGTTTTAGCTTTGTGATACATGATTTTCATGGGTGAAGTGAATCTCTTTTTGAAGTATATCTTGATGATGAAGGTATATAGATGTATAGGAAGTGCCTTGGCCGGTATCCATTAACTTTGTATAGCATATAGTGTGTATGTATGCTTATGATGTGTATGGAACTGGCAAACAATGATTTTGATGGTCATGAACGAAAATTGGACCTTGATATGTATGGCTAATTTTCATTGATGACCTAGATGATGTATGATGGCTAACTATGATGATTTATTAATGTTAAATTCCATGAATGAATGATGCATTTCACAATTTACAGCCCTTTACGAAGTATGTGTGAAATTGGATTAAATATCTTGCATTGGATGAATGGGGATTAAATTTATTATGTGTAATCTATTGGACTAACTTCCCAATGCATAATTGAATGTGTGTAAGATGATAACTTAGGCCAAATTTCACATGTAGTGGTTTTAGCTTTATCCTATTGCATGAAGAACTTAAGTTTTAGGCTGGCCAGTTTTTGCTCAGGCGAGCTTAGTCTCGCTCGAGCGAGTGGCACTTAGGGAGATTCTGGATGAATCTCGCTTAGGCAAGGACTTCTCGCCCGAGCAAGCGGAGGTGGTGCTGGTACTGGATGGATTTCGCTCAAGCGTGGAGGTTCTCACTTGAGCGAATGGCATGCGAATTACCACTGGAGTATTTTCACCCAAGCGAGCGAAGCACGCTCAAGCGCGGTCAGGCCCCTGATGCTCCTCGCCTTCTCGCTTAAGTGTGATGGGTGCTCGCCCATGCATGACTTATGAAACTCGCTCAAGCGAGAGGAGGTTTCGCTTGAGCGAGGGGCCCTGGTCCTTCAAAAACGTTGTACCCTGCCAGTGTTGGTGTTCAATTAAATCAATACTTCATCATATATCACTTTGTAAAATGTATTTGCCATATTTTGTTAATTAAATACTGTATAGAAAATCTCTTGACATTTAAATACTGTATAGAAAAATATACCGGATTAATATTGTTATGCTCGGATATATTAAGGATCAATTATGAATTATTCTATTCACCTTCTTATATCTCCATATATGGGATACGTTTTTCTAAATGACCCAGGGTATGGAATTAAAAGTTTTACCATGCTATTTCTTTCATTAATTAATTTTTTTTAAATCATGAAAAACTTGCCCTCAAATTTGGGGTGTCTCAAAGCATGGGAGAGATACAAGGAGATGCTGAGAAAATGTCCCCATCTTGGGATAGAAAGGTGGTTGACAGTGCACATTTTCTATAATGGACTAACTTCCACATAAAAGATCTCCTTGGACGCTGCAGTTGGAAGTGCATTCATGAGCAAGAATATGGATGAAGCTCAAAACCTAATCAAAGAAATTGCCTAAAATAACTACCAGTGGTCTTCCGAAAGAAGTTTACCTTCAAAAACTCCTGGTAATTCTGTTGATGCTATTTCTTTGCATATTGCTAAGGTTGAAGCATTATCTGTAAAATTCGATAAGTTAAGAGCAGGTGCTACTAACATTGTTTGTGAGTTATGTGGTGTTTCAAGTCACAATATCTTAGGTTGTCAACTAGGAGTAACTCAAAATGCTGAACAATAAATGCATCAGGTGGATACTATTGGAAACTATGGTGGAAATTATCAGAATAACTATAGACCTCCACAAGGTCCACCTGGTTTCCAAAATAGGTCACCTCCATTCCAATGTAATCAAAGTAACTAAAACCCTCAACAAGGACCCTACATTCCATAAAATCAAAACTAGAGTCCTTGATAGAGATATTTGTAGCTTCTCAACTGAAGCAGAATAATGAGTTCCCCAATGCAATAAAGACCTTAGCTTCAAAGGTGGACCAAAAGGTTAATTTTAATTTGAAAGATGTTTTGATAAAACCTTTTCATGATAATGTTTGCTGTAGCATTGAAATTGTTGACCAAGTGGTGAAGGAAGAAACTCTTCTTAGTGACCCACTTGAATCTATTTTTCCGAATAAGTTTGCAGGAACATCAAAAAGTAATGAAGGTAACATACAACTCAGACATGATACTGAGGTCATATGTGAGAAACTGGTAAGCCAAAATGTTAAACTTAAACCTTTACCTTCCATAGTAAGGTATGAATTTCTAGGCCCTATTCGGTTCTTGACTATGATTGAGGTATAGAGCCTGGCTGAAGACGTTAAACTTAGCACTTGTGGGGAGGTAACCTCATGTCTATTTTTTTTTCAAATTCCAAATGATAAAAAAATGTTTTATGCTTAAATGCTGGTTTGGGGTGACTACAGGTAAGTTTTCTTATCCTTTTTATCATCCATTTTATAACATTGAGGACAATGTCAAATTCTGGTTTTGGGTGGTAGATAAGAAAACTTAACTATTTTGTTTGCATTGTGTGATTGTTATTTTATTTTGCATGTGTGTATGATTTTCCTTGTTTTGTTTGTCATCTTGTAATTTACCATGATTACATGATAATTAACTTTGAACATAAAGCTAAAGTATCTAAGGACCTCAAAATTTTGAAAATTTTTCAAAAATTGATTGTTTAAATGCCAAATAAATGCTTAAACGAACCTTATGTGATTTAATTTTTCTATGAAAAGACTTTCCATGGTGAGATTTGAGCCTAAATGGGTAAATTATCAAAAATTTCAAACCCTTATTTTTCTTGATTGAGTGAGTCTCATAGTCATCAATATTCTAGAACTTGTTTTTTAACCGATTCAAAATGGTTTTTGATTGTGTGTCTTACGATGATAAAGGAACAATTAGGTCTTATTCTTAAGCCTCAGAATTTTTACACAATTTGACCCCTAGTTGCCCCTTTTGAGCTTGAAAGTAAAAAAGTTTCTTTGAAACCTTTCATTGACTGATCTTCTCTTAATGGTAAAAAGTTGGAAATTTAGTGGAGCAAAGAAATGAAAAAGGACTTAAGAAAAATATATATGGGATGTAAACAAAAGCAAGAAAAAGAAAAGAAAATCAAAAGGATGATATTGAATGAATTGCAAAAAGTCCATAAAGTTCAAAAATTTGCTTTGTTAGTTTCTGAATTTATGATGGTAATTTGAATCATTCATGACTGTTTAAGCCCTTTTGTACTCCTTTTTTCTTGAAATTACTACCCTGACAATACGACCCATAGCTTTGTTACAACCCTTTGAAAGACCTTTTGACTTTGACATGCTTTATTTATAAACTGTGGAGTTTCTGGTTAATTAACAAGCTTATGGTAATATTTTTGACTATCATGATTTGAGTAATACACAAACCATGAAACACCTAGAGTGAAAATTGTGAGAAGAGTGTCTGAGGTCTTGACATTGAAAATTGACTCACAAAAGAAATTTAATTTTAACATTTGAATAAATATGTTTTTCTGTTTTGGGTTCCCTAATTTACTAAGCTAAGTGTTTTCTGTATCTTATCGTGTGAATATGGTGATTGCTCGAGGACAAGCAATGACTTGGTATGGGGTATTTTGATAAGTGTTTTAGACACAATAAATTAGATTTAATTCAATTAGAATTTTAAACCATTTCCATTGTATTTTCCTAATTTTCATGATTTCTGCTTTCTTTCCATTGTATTCTACTTGGCTACTTTATTTTGTAGGAATTAATAAAAATAAGGAACATTAAAGACACATGGCAAGGTCATTCCAAGGGTCAATAACAAGAGAAAATTGACCATCAAATGACAAAGGATCAAAAGGAAAAATCCACAAAGATTACATGGTCAAAAAGGGTCAATAAGCAATAACAGGCATATGAATCGATTTAGGGAATGCCTGAATCGATTCACACGTGATGAATGTCCCAAAAAATGCAAAATTTCAGCAATGAATTGATTCACAGCAGCAATGAATCGATTCACAATAGCAATGAATCGATTCATACATTATTTTTTGTCCCAAGATCACATTTTGAAGCTTCTGAATCAATTCACACATCCTATACTGTGCAAAAATCACTTCCTGGATCAATTCATGACTAAAATTAAATTGATTCATGACGTTTAAAATTTCATTTTAGTAGCTGGAAACAACCTCACATCGCACTACACTTTTAAAATTAAGGTTGCACCTTCCACTATGCCTAGAATAGTTAATCATGCAATGGTCCATGCTCTACTAACGCAAAAATGAAAAGAAAATTGCTTTGCTCTATTCCTTCTCAACCTATAAATAGAAGGAAATTGGCACAGAAGAGGGTATCAAGTTCACTTGAATCAATTCATTCAGAGGAAGCATTTCCCTCTATTTCCTTCTTTCTTTATTTTTCTTTTTTTCCTTTTTTTATTTCTTTGTATAAGAATTGAGAGAGTTGTGAAATTGAGCGCTTAAATTTGTGTACGGTGGGAGAATATTATAAAAACAACAAGGAAATACAGTGGTGGAATTACTTGTGGGCTTTTTGGAGAAACCCGTATGTCTTTCTTTTACTTTATCATGTGTTATCTTTTTTATTTTCCTTCCATTATGTGTATGAATTTAAATCACATCATGTGTGACTAAATTAATTATCTTGGGATAAAGGGGTTGTGACAATATTTTATGTTAATAATGTTTTGACTTTGATTTAAATAAATTTTTGTTTTCCATTTAGTTCAAATTATGCTCAATGCTCTTAGTAATTCCTAACAAGAACCTAAGTGATAAAATTGTATACTTGTGGGTATATTAGTAAGTTTAAGTATCTAGTAGAATTGAGAGATTTATTAGTTACTAGAAAGCTTTTGAACTAAGCCTAAGATTTTGAAATACTTTTTGTGACCTCGGTAAAATCGTGAAAGTAATCAAAAATCTTTTGAGGAATAAAAAGGGATTTTCACACGACGATGATGGGCCTTTCTTAGGGATTGAACGCGGTTCTCCATACGTTAGGTACATTAATAGGATTCCGAGAGGAACATATTAATTAGCTTAAGAAAAATCTGCCTTGGAAAACTTAATTTTATTCTTATTTATGAAAAGCAAACTTATTAACATAAAATAGCGTCTTGATCCCCCAGAATCCTAAGATACTCTCAAGTCTATTTTTAAGTTTCAAGTAAATTTTGTTTCTGTATTTATTTTTATTCTGTGTTTTATTTTACAAAAAACATTAAAAATCAATTGTGTGGATAATCAAATTTCAATATGTCGGTACTTTGAAAACAGTCCATGTGGATACGATAATCTTTTATATCACTCGACACAACACGTGCGCTTGCGGAGCCCTGTCAAGTTTTTGGCGTCGTTGCCGGGGACTTTGTCCCTCAAATATCGGCAATATTGAAATTCGATTAGATCATACTTATTAATATTTTTTTGTTTTATTTTATTTTATTTGTTTTGTTTGTTTCTTTTTTGTATATTTATTTTAATATTTTTCTCTTTGTTTTTATTAGTTATTTTATTTTGTAGTTATTTTGTATTTTGTTCTTTGTTCTGTGTATCTGTTGCTGTTTTTAGTTTTTGTGATTGTTTGTTTTATTTGTCATTTATTTTCTTTTTTTGCGACAAAATCGTAGTGTTGATCTAAACTTAGGATTTGACCCTGAGATAGAACGCACCCTTAGAGCTTTAAGAAAACAACAAAAAATAAAACAAATGGGAGACCAGAGTAGGGCTTTAAGAGATTTTGCTGCTCCAAGCACAAATAGAAAAGGGTCTAGCATCCTTAGACCTGTAGTGAAGGCTAACAATTTTGAATTGAAACCTTCACTACTTTCTATGGTTCAGCAGAACCAATGTGAAGGATTACCCTCTGAAGATCGTAATCTTCATCTCTAAATTTTCTTGAATACTGTAACTCGCTGAAGTTGAATAGGGCCACCAATGATGCTATTCGTTTAAGACTTTTTCCTTTCTCACCACGGGATAAAGTAAGGGCATGGTTGTACTCACTCCCCAAAGGCTCCATTATAACTTGGGAACAACTGTCCAGTGCTTTTATCAACAAATGGTACCCAAGGAATAAGACTGATGCGCTAAGAAGACAAATCATAAATTTTGAACAAAGAGATGATGAATCACTGTATGAAGCCTGGGAGAGATACAAGGAGATGTTGAGAGAATGTCCCCATCATAGGATAGAAAAGTGGTTAATAGTCCATATTTTCTATAATGGACTAACTTCCACACAAAAGATCTCCTTGGACGCTGCTACTGGAGGTGCATTCATGAGTAAGAATCAGGATGAAGCTCAAAACCTGATCAAAGAAATTACCTAAAATACCTACCAGTCATCTTCTAAAAGAAGTTTACCTTTAAAAACTCCCGGTAAGTATTCTGTTGATGCTATTTCTTTGCTTACTGCTAAGGTTGAAGCATTGTCTGTAAAATTCGATAAGTTAGGAGCAGGTGCTACTAACATTGTCTGTGAGTTATCTGGTGTTTCAGGTCACAATATCTTAGGTTGTCAACTAGGAGTAACTCAAAATATTGAGCAAGAAATGCATCAGGTAGATGCTATTGGAAACTATGGTGGAAATTATCAGAATAACTACAGACCTCTACAAGGTTCACCTGGTTTCCAAAATAGGCCACCTCCATTCCAAGGTAATCAAAGTAACTACAACCCTCAACAAGGACCCTACATTCCACAGAAATCAAAACTAGAGTCCTTAATAGAGACATTTGTAGCTACTCAACTGAAGTAGAATAATGAGTTCTCCAATGCAATAAAGACCTTAACTTCAAAGGTGGACTCTCTTGCCACTTATAACAAAATATTGGAGAATCCAATTGCCCAATAAGCCTCTTTTTCTACGAGGGCACCAGGAACATTTCCTGGAAAACTTGAGGCTGGACCTTCCAACCATGCCATGGCTATCACTCTTAAGAATGGTACTCAATATGATGGTCCAGTTGGCAAGACTGAAAAGAAAGCTAAGGAGGAAAAGAAATTGGATGAGACTCCATCTCATCTAGTGATTGAGGAAGAAAAACCACATGAAAAGAAGGAAGAGGTTAAGCCATATCAACCTCCCATTCCATTTCCTCAGCGCTTGGCTAGAGCAAAGTTGGACAAACAATTTGGTAAGTTTCTTAAGGTTTTAAAGAAATTATATATCAATATTCCCTTCATAAATATTTTGCAGCAAATGCCCACCTATGCGAAGTTCTTGAAGGATATTTTGTCCAACAAAAGGAAACTTGAGGAAGATGGAACTATGGCACTTACTGAAGAGCGTAGTGCTTTAATTCAAAAGAAGCTACCACCTAAACTTCAGGATCTAGGTAGTTTCTCTATCCCATGTATGATCGGTAACATGACAATAGATAGGGTACTATATGATTTAGGAGCTAGTGTTAGTTTGATGTCTTTATCTATTTTTGAAAAATTAGGATTGGGTGAATTGAAACTACTAGGATGTGTTTACAATTGGCTGATAGGTCCATTAAGTATCTTGTAGTTATCTTAGATGATGTTCCTATTAAGGTAGGAAAAATTTTTATCCCTGCTGGTTTTGTTAAACGAGAGATAGATGAGGATTATATGATCCCATTATATTAGGTAGGCCCTTTTTAGCCACTGTAGGTGTGATGATCGATGTTAAAAATGGCAAGTTGTCTTTGACTATAGAAGACCAAAAGGTTGATTTTAATTTGAAAGATGTTTTTATAAAACCTTCTCATGATAATGTTTGTTGTAGCATTGAAATTGTTGACCAAGTAGTGAAGGAAGAAACTCTTCTTAATGACCCACTTGAATTTGTTTTTCTGAATAAGTTTGTAGGAACATCAAAAAGTAGTGAAGGTAACATAGCACTGAGACATGATACTGAGGTCATATGTGAAAAAGTGGTAAGCCAAAATGTTAAGCTTAAACCTTTACCTTCTATACCAAGGTATGAATTTCTAGGCGCAATTTGGTTCTTGACTGTGATTAAGGTATAGTGAAACACCCCGAAAATAGGGGTAAATTTTTTTCACGATTTAAACAACATTAATTAACGAAGACGTCAAGTGGTAAAACTTAATTTGACACCCTGGATCTAAGAAAGACCTGTCTCATATATGAAGATATGAGAAGGTAAGTTAATAAATAATCAATGAGAAATTCCTAATTAAAAACAACGAAAATAATTAATTAAATTAATACTATATGATTAGATTTAAAGTAGATAATCATCCTGAGGTTTAATGACTTCATAATATGTTCAAAACATTCGCAAGATGATTCAAGTAGAAGATTTGGTGCAAAGGAAAAGAAGAATAATCAAAGCAATGCAAAATAGGGCAACAGAGCACCACTCGCTCAAGCGAGAGTCACACTCGCTTAAGCGAGGCCGAGTGGGGCACTTGGGCGAGCCACAACACATGCTGAACGAAAAGAAGAGGAGGAGGATTAGAGGCCGTCTTTCATGAGCGAGCCCCATCTCGCTTGAGCGAGATCCTCAGGATTCGCTTGGGCGAGGCAAGCGAGCGTAGGCGAGAATCGTCCAGAATCCAACATACGCTCACTCGCTTGAGCGAGTGCCACATCCAAAGGCCTTTCGCTCAAGCAAAAATAGCCCAGTAGCTAAATGCCCCGATCTCACTTGGGCGAGGCCCTACTCGCCCAGGTGAATTTCCTCCAGTGGCCAACAACTGATGCATGGGCAGTCTCGCTTGACGAGACCCGCTCTCGTCTGAGTGAGATTTGGCCAGAGGCCATACACCAACACAGGGAATTCTCGCTTGAGCAAAAATGTATCTTGCTTGAGTTAGAATACAGTTAAAACGTAGAAACATGGGAATTTAACAACTCAACCTATGAAAATCCCTTCAAAGCAAAATTAAATAAGTTCAATGCACCACCTACGTCATATTAAGTATTTAGAACTTGTTCCAAACATCATGTTCCACAAATCCCATTTCAATTCTTTAGATCACATCACAATCAAGCTTATCATGATATATAATCTATGAAACACAAAATATCAATAGGTATCAATTCATTCCTCAATTCTCACTACATCATACAGCCTTTTAAGTATTTGAAACATATCCCAATGGATCACACTCTATGATCTCAATTCAAATTCATAAATTATATCCTAACTAGGTATATCAACTTGGGCCCTTTACAAAATTTAGACCCTCATAAAAACATTCATTCATTTATCAAATTACAGATTAATCACACCATATTTATTGTTCATAAAAAGGTAAGGTCATGAACGAAAATGAGCCATACACCTGAGAAGTCTCATTTTCCAAAATGACCTCTAAAATCATCACTATCTATTCATCATCCATACAAGTTGTCCACATCAATTCATGGCTATACAAAATATTCATTATATTTATATGCATTACCAAAGTCCACATAAAAGCCATAAAATCGAAACGTTTGCCAGCCAAGGCATTCTTTACCCAAAAAGACTTCCTTCACACCATTCCTGCACACATGATCTCCATGGGCAAGCCCTACAACACAAGAGCTAAGAAGATGTACCACGTGGAGAGTGAGTATATTTTCTCAATGATGAAAAATCTAACAGTTATTGATAATATACATGTGAATGCAAGTTAACATCTTCTAACCTAAAAGAAGTTCAAGTGACGCTAAAATCATTCAATCATCCAATGCATAGAACACTCATATCCATACAATTTCTTTGAGTCACACCAAACCAATAGACACAAATATTATTAGTGGTTAATAGGGCTGCACAAACACTTTACATAACTTCCTCATTGGGGTATCACTCAATGCCATGCTTTTATGGCTAATGCACATGCTAGTGTTTCAAGATGCATATGCACGGATCCGATTTCATTCCAATAGTGATCATAACCACTACATTAATTATCATCACTTCGGTTTCCTACCTCGCAAGGAATACTCCTTCATGGGACCCTACAAGGTCATTCATTACAATTTTATATCGTCATCACGTCGGGTACTCCCTTCGTGGAACCCCGCAAGGTTATTCATTCATTAATTATCATAACTTCATCACGTCGGGTACTTCATTCGTGGAACCCGCAAGGTTATTCATATCATAATCTTTCAACATCATCACGTCGGGTACTCCCTTCGTGGAACCCTGCAAGGTTATTCACATTACAAATGTGCTTATGCATGCCATGCTATATAAATATGCATTAATGCTCATGCATACCTCAATCTCATAAGGATTTTCTCACCCTCTCAATCTAGGGTGTAAACTCATATTCAATCACAATGTTAGTAGCACGTAGTTCATTATACATATCATTCTTCCATAACCTATCATTCATAATGCTCAAAAGTAATCCTAGTCAAGGATTTCAAATATTCATCAAGCCATACCTAAGACACTACATCCATTCAAGGAAAACTTGCACCTTGGCATCAATACATACATTATCAACATACAAGGCATCATACATTTAGAAAATACACCCCTCTTCTACCTCAAGATAAGTAAACCTCCAGGTTTGATGATCCCGCCTCATAAGTATTGTCAAATCTTATATTAATCAATTGTAGGACCACATTAATCATCCATTCAAGCATCATTCTTAATATATACTTTTACATATGCATGACTCTTCATCATGTGGTAATTCATTTACAAGCTTCATTCATTTGCCTAATTAGACTTCGGGAATTCCTTCCCTTTAATCAAAATCCATTATTATCAAAAGCTACAACTTAAGTAGTTAAGTTACCCACATGTGCTATTTTCACACCCAACTCCTAAAGTAGGTTTTTCATTTATGACTTCCAACTACCATCACCAATCATCATTTATGGCAATACCTTATCATTAGTAACACCTCTTCCCTCAATAAATGCTAACCCCATTCACATTATACTTTTCCCCCAAATTTATAGGTTAGTGTTTTATTAAAAATCCAATAAAGATCATAAATGTACATCATTATTCATCATCCTCCTATGCCATTTTCGTGTACCCCATTTATTGCTCATAAATATCCATATTTATTTCAACCCACCTTAGGTTTTTCTCATTTAAAGCTTCTATTTAATACCCATATACATTAAATGCTCTCCCAAACCTCCATAACCAATATCCTAGGGTCCAAGCACAATAAAATGATGAGGAACTTACCTCTACCAAGTAATGAGAGTAGGTACCAAGGGAAGAGGGTTGAGCACAAAAATGAAGGAAGAAGAGGAGAAATTTTAAGCCACTATGATCTTCTTCTTGCTCCAATGGTGAACGAATTTGAGGAGAGAAAAGGGGCACCACTTAGTCTAGATCTTTGGTGAGGAAGAAGATGAAGATAATGAGGTAGTTTAGAAGGGAAAAAGAGTGAAATGTGACATTTGCCTAGGGAGAGAAGGTCACGAGGAAACAAGAGTGAAGTGGGGAGGTTTTGTTTTAATTTTAACTCCATTCATTTAAATTTTACCGTTTTACCATAAACAGGATCTCTGTTCGGGCTTAATACTTATTCTAAAAATTATTCCAAATATGCATTCAGATTCCCAATGATATTATCCACAACCCTGACCAACGTCATCTCAATTAGAGATACTTGGTCCGACACCCATATTTTAACCGGGTCAGTTTTCTGATTATTCGGTTCCAATAAATTATTAATAGTCCCCCAAAATCTTAATTTAGTTACTTCTAATGTTTTGAGACTTTCATAATTCGTACTCAATTATTTAATATTTATTTCTTTAATTAATTCTCTATTTTAAAATTTAGGATGCTATAATCCACCCTACCTAAAAGAAATTTCATCCTCGAAATTTGACATACCGGATTCGAATACGTGAGGGTACCGTTCACAGATATCATCCTCGCGTTCCCATGTGAGTGTCTCCTCGTTTCCATGCTTCCATGCTACTTTCACCAGAGGCACCATCTTATTTCGCAACCTCTTCACGGAATACTCGACGATACAAACCAAAATGGGAGGAACGGACACGTTATCTGGCACATCTACATCATCAATAGAGATCACGTGCAAGGGATCGTGAATATACTTCCTCAACTGTGACACATGGAACACATTATGTAGGTTTGCAAGATGTGGAGGGAGCGCAATCTGATAAGCAACATCTCCAATTCGCTCCAAGACCTCATAAGGTCTGATGAATTTAGGGCTTAATTTTCTGCTCTTCAAAGCTCTCTGAATACCCTTATCACGCGAGACTCGTAAGAACACATGGTCACCAACTTGAAATTCAAGTGGCTTTCTCCTCTTGTCATAATAGCTCTTCTGCCGATCTTGAGTGATTTTCATCTTCTCTTGGATCATCTTAATTTGTTCATTGGTTTTCTCAACAATCTCAGGCCCTAAGGCCAAGTTCTCACCAACTTCAAGCCAACATAAAGGAGTTTGACACTTCCTTCCATATAACACCTCATATGGCGCCATGCCAATACTAGAGTGAAAGCTGTTGTTATAGGTGAACTCAATCAGGGGCAAATATCTCTCCCAAGAACCATCGTGCTTTAAAACACAAGCACGTAATAAGTCCTCAAGACTCTGAATAGTCCTCTCAGATTGTCCATCAGTCTAAGGATGATTCGCTGAGCTTAACTTCAATTGTGAGCCCATCGCTTCATGTAAGCTCCCCCAAAATCGGGAAGTAAATCGGGAGTCTCTATCAGAAACAATACTTGATGGCACACCATGCAACCTCACAATTTCTTTGATGTACAACTGTACCAAATCCTGCAAGGAACTCTTCATACTAATCGATAGAAAATGTGCGCTTTTTGTTAAGCAATCAACAATCACCCAGATTCCATCACATCTGGACCTCATCCTTGGCAAGCCGGACACAAAGTCCATGGCAATTGTGTTCCACTTCCAAACGGGGATATCAAGTGGTCTCAGAGTACCCAAAGGTATTTGATGCTCTACCTTTGCCTTCTGACAAATAAGGCATGAAGCTACAAAGTTAGCAATATCATGTTTCATTCCAGGCCACCAAAAGTTCTTCTTTACATTATGGTACATCTTGGTCGCACTAGGGTGAATACTAAAAATGCTTTTGTATGCCTCCTTAAGCACCATATATCTCAAATCTCCAAATGAAGGCACGTACACCCGACCTTTTACACGCCATAAGCCATCACCATCCTCAACAAGGAATAGATTTTTCCCATCACTTTGAGATCTCTTTATCTCCTGTAAGTAATCATCATCTCTTTGTTTCTCCTTCACAGGCTCTAAGAACTCATTGCATATCTTTAACGTAGCAAAACATAACCTCGTGGAAGATTGAATTTCGGTCCCAACATTTAAATTTTGAAATTCCTCAATCAATTCAAATTCCTTGACCATTATGGCCGATACATGCAAGGACTTCCGACTAAGAGCATCGGCAACTATATTAGCCTTTCCCGGATGATACCTCGATTCAAAATCATAGTCCTTTAGGAATTCCATCCATCTCCTTTGGCGCATATTCAATTCTTTTTGATCAAAGTGATACTTCAAACTTTTGTGATCACTAAAGACCACGAACCTCGAACCATAAAGATAATAACGCCAAATCTTAAAGGCGAACACAACCGCCGCCAACTCCAAATCGTGAGTTAGGTAGTTAATTTCATGAGGTCGCAATTGGCGTGAATCATAGGCTATAACACGTTCCTTCTACATCAAAACACATCCAAGTCCATGCTTGGAAGCATCACAGTACACCACAAAGTCTTCTTGTAAATCAGGCAATGCCAAGATAGGTGCAGAAGTTAGCCTCATTTTTAACTCTTCAAAGCGCCTCTCACACTCAACCGTCCACACAAAAGGTTGGTTCTTCCATGTCAAATTCGTCAAAGGTTTAGCAAGATGAGAAAAACCTTCAATGAACCTCCGATAATAACCGACAAGTCCAAGGAAACTCCGGATTTCAGTAACTGATGTAGGTCTAGGCCATGCCATAACGCCTCAACCTTAGAAGGATCCACTGAAACACCTTCTTCGGACACCACATGTCCAAGAAACTAGACGTTCGCCAACCAGAATTCACATTTAAAGAGCTTAACATACAACTAATTCCCTCTAAGGATGTTCAACACAAGCTTCAAATGTTCCTCGTATTCCTCACGACTTTTGGAATACACAAGGATATCGTCAATGAATACCACAATAAAGCGATCTAGGTATTGACAGGACCCGCAAGCGCACGGGTTATGTCGCGTAATATAAAAGATTATCGTTCTCCACAGGGACTGTGTTCAAAGTACCAGCATATTGAAATTTAATTATCCACACAATTGATTTTTAAGGTTTTTGTAAAATAAAACACAAAATTAAGTTGCACAGAATACAAAAATAAGATTTACTTGACACTTAAAAAATCAGAGTTGAGAGTATCTTGGGATTTCGGGGGATTAAGACTCTATTTTATGTTAATGAATTTTAACTTTTCATAAATAAGAATCAAATTAAGTTTTCCAAGGCGAATTTTCCAAAAGCTAATTAATATGTTCCTCTCGGAATCCTATTATTGTACCTAACCTATGGAAAGCGCTGCTTAATCCTCAGAAAGGCCCATTATCGTTTTATGAAAATCCCTTTTATTTCCTCAAAAGAATTTTGATTACTTTCACGGTTTTACCGAGGTCACAAAAAGCATTTCAAAAATCTTAGGTTTAGTTCAAAGCTTTCCGGTAAAAATAAATCTCTCGATTCTATTTATTACCTAAACTTACTAATATACCCGTAAGTATACAGTTTTATCATTTAGGTTCTTGTTAGGAATTACTAAAAGCATTGAGCATAATTGAACTAAATGGAAAACAGAAATTTATTTAATTCCAAATCAAAATAAAATTAAAATAAAATATTATCATACCCCATTTATCCCAAGATAATTAATTTAGCTACTCATGAAATAATTTAAATTCATATAAATAATGGAAAAATAAAACATACAAGACATGGTAAAAATAAAGACTTACGGGTTTCTCCAAAAGCTCATAATAATTTACCACTGTAATTCCTTGTTGTAATAATTTCTCCACCAATTACAAATTTAAATTCTCACTTTTACAGCCCTCACACTCTTACAGAATAAAAGAAAGAAAAGAAAATAAAAAGAAAGAGAAGAAAAACGAACAGAGAAAGAAAATAAGAGAAATAAAAAAAAGAAAAGAAAGAAAAGAGAAACGAAAAATGAAGAGAAAGGAAGGAGGAATTAGAACGAAGCTGATGGAATTGATGCAAGTGATGATTGATGCCGGATGCTTGCAACTTCTTCTCCTTTTATAGGCGATGGAAAGGGGGGATCCAGCTAAGAAACGCGTTGTAATTGCAAGTGGGAGGAAACTTTCGGTGCATGTGAGTTCCAGCTGTGCCAATTTGCATTATTTTAATATTTCCAATAATTCGGTGCTTGGATTTATTCAGCTGGGTAAATTCCGAGTGGAAAAGTGGGTCGGTTTTCATCTTTTCTGCAAAATCCGAGTGAAAGGGTGCCTTCTGTGCTCAAAACCGAGTAAAAAATGGTACTGTTCGCACATAAAACCGAGTGAAATCTTCACTTGGTGTTGAGTTGAGGGGTCGGTATTTAAGAAAACCGGTCAGTTTCGCTTGAGCGAGAGTTTCTCGCTTAAGCGTTTATTGAAGGAAACCGTCTCGCTCAAGCGGATAAAGGTTCGCTCAAGCGAGAGGTTCTCTTTTTCACTGTTTCACTCGGAGAATCCTTGCTCGGATTTGCTTGTGTTGCTCAGAATTGACTGAAGAGGGACTCGGATCCGACTGAAACCATTCACTCGGCTTAGGTTCATGGAGTTCATTCGGAACTGATTGAAGACTCACTTGGTTCAGATTCAATCAGTTCCCAATCATTTTCACTCGGCTGTCTCTGAATTTGGACCACTCGGTTAAAGCTTTGCTTTGGAATTCACTCGGATTTGCTTTGAAATATTTCAGTCGGCCTTCATGCTTTTTACTCAGAATGGCTTTCAGTCGTCAATCAACTCACTCGGAATGGCCTTCACTTTTACTCAGGAACTTGCACTTGAAGGGTTGGAATTTGACTAATTGAATTTCTTCTTATGTCCGAGCTTTGCTTTGCTCGGAAATGCATCTTTCTGACCCAACTCACTCGGAATGGCCTTTCCTTGGAGACTTCTCACTCGGGCTCAGTGTAAAACTTGAGAGTCTGCCCGAGTGTGATTCATTTCTGGTCGGATTTTTCCTTGTCCGATTAAGACACCACTCGGAAATGCCTTGTTCTCCGAATGAAATCACTCGGATTCTCCTTAGTCAGCATTTATTCATTCAATGGCATTCCTTCTGCTCAGAATCAATTCACTCGGAATCAGCTTTTTGCCCAGAAAAGCACTTGTTCTTTGGTCAGACCTGCTTCAGTCAGCATTCTTCACTCGGATTTACTTCAATCAGTAAATTCACACTCGGATTCACTTCAATCAGCAATCCTTTCACTCGGAAAATACCTTTGGGTAGCATTTATTAAAACTCAGTTCCTTTTTTCACTCGGAATTGTTGCATTTGGACAGCTTCCAATCGGATTTTCCTAAAACCGAGACTTATTCCTTTTTAACATTGATTCTTCACTCGAGTCAGCCATTTATCACTCGGAATGGCTTTGACAGGGAACTTTCCACTCGGATTTGGCTCCAACAGTGAAGTATTCCACTTGGCAATGCTCTATTCTGAATCGTTCCACTCGGATTTGGTCATTTCTGAGTTATCCCACTCGGATTTGGCCATTTTGAGTCGGATTTCAGTGCTCTGAGTCGGATTTCTGCTTTCTGAGTCGGATTTCAGCTTTAAAAAGAGAATTCTTTCCACTTTGGGCTTGTTCTTCTTGTTTCTTTATCATTTTATGGTCATTTTTCTCTTGTTTTTGACCCTTTATTACCTTAATTCCTGCAAAATAACATACCCAAGTAGAATAGAGTGGAAAGAAAGCAAAAATCGCAATAAATAAAGGAAATATAGTGCATTATGATTAAAAATCCTAAGCAAACTAGATCTATTTTTTTGTATTAAAAAGCACTTATCAAAATACCCCAAACCAAAACATTGCTTGTCCTCAAGCAATCACCATATTTACAAGATAAAATACAGAAAACACTAAGCTTAATAAACTAAGGAAATCAAAAATAGAGAAATAGATTTATTCAAATGCCAGTTTTATTTTTCTTATGTGAATCAATTTTCAATGTCAAGACTTGAGATACTCTTCTCACAATTTTCACTCAAGTGTTTAAAGGTTTGTGTATCTCTCAAATCATCATAGTCAAAAAATATTACCATAAGCTTGTTAATTGTAACACCCTAATCATTGCAAATAATAATTCCAAAACCATAAGAAAATTTTCACAAAAACAGTCACGACTCATTCGACATAGAAGGGAGGAGGTAGGCAAGGCAAAATAGAGAGCATTCTCACGCATATGGCAAATAACAGAAAAGCTAAGACTGGAACAGGTTCGTTAGTTTAATGTAACACGCCAGCGTCTGGGCGGATTACACAACACCGTTGGCTCGCTCAGGCGAGGTCTGATACCGCCTAGGCGGGGTATGGTAATGCAACAGCGGATGGAGGGAGATTCACAAAGAAAGCTTTTCCTCGAGTAACGCTAGTCAAACAGTAGGAGGAAATAGGTAAGGGGAAGGAGAAGGGAGATGTACATGTATGGTAGAAGGTTATGGAGGGAAGAGGGGCCTGAACTCATTCTGCCCAACTTAATTAGGTATGGCAACGCCTGGGCGGACTCAACCACAACGCCCAAGCCGGGGTCAACACCGTTGTTGGGGTCGCCTTAACGCCACAACGGAGAGGAAGGGTAATTAGGCGGTATCTCACTCTGACAATTACTCGCTTCAGCGCGAGTCCTCATGCTTGGGTGAACTGCTCTAGCACCTTGGCGAGGTATGACTCCCCCCACGTGAATCCAACATACGTCTTCCTAGCCCGCACTCGCTGGAGTGAGTATATTGCTCGCTGAAGCGAGGAACTTCACTCAGAAAATTGGGAAATTAAGTTTCACTCGGCTTCTCCAAACCCAACCACTCGGGACACCGATCCTTATTCACTCGGACTTTACATCCTTCGCTCGGGTTATCATCACCTTACACTTAGGATCCAATCCTCCCTAAACCGCCAATTGAACTCCTCTCACAGCAGGGAATCACTCAAGGTTTTCACTCGTGTTTCGTTTCTTCACTCATTCGAAGCATATTTAAACTCTCTATTTCATCCTCTCAACCCCAAACTTATTCCCACTACTTACCCATAGCCACACCAGCCTCCTACGCTCGTAAGGTATGCTTAGGCGTCCGAACTTATCATTCAACACCTTCCGTAGCACAATATAACACGCAACACACACATATATATATAAGAGCGTATGTTAACATTTACAAACACAAAATCGAATTCCTCTTTGACCATAAGGTTCTATTTGTCCAAAACACTAACATCCGGCATGACCCGGTCAGAGCTTAATCTAACATCGCATTGAGTAAGCCTTCCTAATGCATCAACTCTTCACTCAGCGTTCCAGCTCTGCTTCTGATCCTCATCTCGAGAGACATTCATTGAAAAATGGCCACTGCAGGGGTGAGCATCTTAGATTTTAAATGACAGATACCGACTCAGGTTATCTCCCAATCATACAACGATACATATACGTACAACACTACTAAAACCAGGGCAACATCCATCAGTCAAGACATATATAAATGACTCTTACCGTTCGATATTCACCGATCATCACTCGGCTGTACTCATAACATTTTCAATGACACAGATACGCTTGCATGCATATATTCGTATATTCATGAAAACAGTTTTCATTCAGCATCCAGGGCACGTACACACGGAATGGATCACTTGGCATACACATTCAGTATCCTCATACACAATATCAATGCATAATCAAATTTTCAGTCAATAACACATGCACAGAGCATTCACTCAGTCCTACATATTCACCCATTCACTTACCACTCGGCATACTTAACCAATTCCGAACAACATTAACAGTAATAACAATATTAACAGGAATAAGCATAGAAGGTTTCACTCGGTTCCGCATCGTGTGTATCGGTCAGACGTTGCAACGTAGGCATCTCAGCCTTTTTATACATAGCTCTCAGCTATCAAATCAGCTCCCAGCTGCTTGGCCGTTTTACAGGTACCCAACCGTTTGCCCACAGGTGACACCAGCGCTCTCAGCGCCAACGGAGGTGTTCACAGGCAGCCCGAGTCCCACTCAAGGGCTACCCCGAGTCCCACTCAAGGATTTTACAGCGTCCCACGCTGGATAACCGAAGGTAGTATCCCACACTACGTGCTCCCAACACAACGCATCCCATGCGCCACACGCGGATTCGACACACAACATTTATTTCACGCATGCATTCTCTCATTCAAGCACACATATCACGCAATCAGTAATACACATTATCAGGGTTCAGCATATAGCTTTCATGCAATCCATTATCATTCCATTGTAACGTATGAGTCCCATGCAATCGGTATTAATCCACATTCAAGCATCCATAAACATTTCGTTCAATCAAGACATGCAATCGGTTTACAGCATCATTCAACGCATGCATCATTCTAAAAATCACAAGTTCACTCAGGCATTTCAAGTCATCACAACCTAACATGCAATCGGTGTAAGACAGTGTCAGAATCCGTTTAAAGCAAGCATTTCCTATATGCAAACAATTTATTAAAGCATTCATATCAACACAACCCAACATGCAAACTGAGATCCTGCAACACATACATCTGTAAGAAAGGTGCTAACATGCAACACTCATCTTTCACTCGTCATGCAACTAGACTGTACACACTCGCATGCAACACAATACACAATCAGAGCACGGATATAGCAAGCAACAGCACTCGGAACCTGTTCATAACCCATGCATTTAAGATAGAAGATACTCCCCCTACCAATTACAAAACTCTAAGGGATTTTTCTGCTTGAATGGTGGTTCTCCTCCCTGCTACGTCACTTGGCGATCGTCCCTTCTCGTGTGGGGAGTTCCACTCCACTGTAGCACTGTCACTTGGCTCTTCGAAGCAGGAAATGGACTGGAGGGCAGAGAAGGAGAGAGAGAAAACAAGAGAAAAGAAGAACGAAGAAGGAAGTTCGCAGGGTTCTCCGCGTGAAGAGCATGGCCATCACCCGTATAAATACTCGTGCGGAGAACAGGATGGTGGGATGGGGAAATGCGATAATCCTGCCCATGCCACCTTGTCTCCACGTTAATCATCCTATTATTTCTAGTTAATTAAATTAAGGGAGGTGTTAACTTGTTGATTTTTTTTTTATTTAATTCGGTTGCCTATAATTAAAATGGGGATGTTACAGTTCTCCCCCACTTGAAAAGAATTTCATCCCCGAAATTCAGTCGATAATTCATGCGAAACTTCAGTCGGTAACTCACCTAAATGAAAAACTCGGGGTACTGCTGTCTTATGGCATCTTCGCGTTCCCACGTGCAGGAGGTGGTCTTGCCTTGCTGCCACTCCACCTTAACCAGCCTTACGTTTTTGTTTCTCAAGCGTTTTACCGATCGGTCCACGATTCCAATCGGTGTAGTCACAGTGGTCAGGTCTTCTTTGATCTCTACTTCATCGTCAGGCATCGTGTGGCTGGGGTCATGTAAATACTTTCTTAGTTGAGACACATGAAATACGTCGTGCAATTGGGACAAGTGGTTCGGTAGTGCGATGCGGTATGCCACGGGGCCGACTCGTTCTAACACCTCATAAGGCCCAATGTATCGAGGGCTTAACTTCCTACTTTTTAAGGCTTGTCCGACTCCTTTACTCAGAGAAGTCCTCAAAAACACTCTGTCTCCGACTGAAAATTCCAATGGTTTGGTGCGCTTGTCATGGTAGCTCTTTTGTCTGTCTTGAGATGCTTTCATCCTTCCCTGTATCACTCGGATCTGCTCCGTGGTTTGCTTCACGATGTCTGGTCCCAATAGTAGACTTTCACCCGTTTCTGACCAGCAGAGTGGGGTTCGGCATCTGCGTCCATATAGTGCCTCGTAGGGTGCCATGCCAATGCTGTGATGATGGCTGTTGTTGTACGTAAACTCGATCAAGGGAAGGTACTGCTCCCAGTCCCCACCATGCTCTAACACACACGCCCTTAATAAGTCTTCTAGACTCTGAATTGTCCGCTCGGATTGTCCATCCGATTGGGGGTGGTAGGCAGAACTAAGCCAAAGCTTCATCCCCATTTCTTGATGCATGCTGGTCCAAAACCGGGACGTGAACCTAGGGTCCCTATCTGATACGATGGAAGTAGGTATGCCATGCAGTCGGATAATTTCTTGAATGTAAATCCGAGCCAACTTATGCAATGGGTACTTCATATTTACAGGTAGAAAGTGTGCACTCTTCGTCAGTCGGTCAACAATGACCCAAATTGCATCATGGCCCGCTCGGTTTTTAGGTAATCCCATGATAAAATCCATCGCAATCGAGTCCTATTTCCACACGGGAATCTCTAGGGGCTGCATTGCACCGTACGGTTTTTGGTGCTCCACTTTTGATTTTTGGCACGTAATACACCGGGCCACATATTCCGCCACATCCCTCTTTAGTCCGGGCCACCAGAACTGTTTCTTCAGGTCATGATACATTTTCGTGGTTCCCGGGTGAATACTGAGTAGACTTTTGTGGGCTTCATCAAGCACCATTCTTCTTAATCCTCCTCCACTCGGTATGTATATTCTGTTTCTCACCCGGAAGATCCCATCTGATCCCTCGGTCAAGGATAAGTCCTTTCCTTTGGCCTGAGTTTCCTTCATTTCAGTTAGGTAGGAGTCCAACTGTTGCTGCTCGTACACAGATTTCAAGAATTCATTGGCGATCCTCAACGTACCGATTGTCATTTTCCGAGGGGGTGTCAACATACAAGTTCATGTCTCGGAACCGCTCCAACAACTCTACTTCTCTTGCCATCATTGCTGCCATGTGGAGGGATTTCTGACTCAATGCGTCGGCCACGACATTTGCCTTACCCGGGTGGTATTTTAACTCGAAATCGTAGTCTTTTAAAAACTCAATCCATCTTCTCTGCCTCATGTTCAGCTCCTTTTGGTCGAATAGGTATTTGAGGCTCTTGTGATCGCTGTACACTTCAAATTTGGACCCGTACAAGTAATGCCTCCAGATTTTTAATGCAAAAACCACTGCTGCCAGCTCCAAGTCATGGGTTGGGTAATGCTGCTCGTGAGGTCTCAATTGCCGAGAGGCATATGCTATCACTCGGTCTCTCTGCATAAGTACACACCCTAATCCGAGTCCTGACGCGTCACAATAGACCACGAAGCTCTCTTGTAACTCGGGTAATGCCAGCACTGGAGCAGTCGTCAACTTGTTCTTCAGCTCTCGGAAGCTGTTCTCACACTCGGGACTCCACACGAAGGGAACGTTTTTCCGAGTCAATTTAGTTAGTGGTAATGCCAGTTTAGAAAAACCTTCGATGAACCTTCTATAATAACCTGCCAGGCCCATAAAGCTTCTTATCTCCGAGACCGACCTGGGCTTCTCCCATGCCATTACAGCTGTGACCTTCGAAGGGTCCACCGAGACACCTCGCTCGGAAATCACATGTCCGAGGAAGTGGATCTCGTCCATCCAGAATTCGCACTTTGAAAGCTTCGCAAACAATTGTTTCTCCTTCAATACTTTAAGTACCGCTCAGAGATGTCCTTCATGCTCCTCAGAAGTCTTAGAATAAACTAGGATGTCATCGATGAAAACAACTACAAACCGGTCTAAATAGGAGTGGAATATGCTGTTCATGTAATTCATGAAAACAGCAGGGGCGTTTGTCACACCGAACGGCATCACTACATACTCGTAGTGACCATACCGAGTCCTAAAGGCCGTTTTTGGAATGTCCGAGTCCTTCACTCGGATTTGGTGATACCCCGATCGTAGATCGATTTTTGAGAAGACTGAGGCTCCACGCAGCTGGTCAATTAAATCATCAATTCTAGGCAGTGGATACCGATTCTTGATTGTGAGTTTGTTTAGCTGTCGGTAATCTATACAAAGTCTCATGCTGCCATCCTTCTTCTTAACAAGCAGTACGGGTGCGCCCCATGGTGATACGCTCGGTCTAATGAACTGCTTCCCGAGTAACTCATCCACTTGTTTCTTTAACTCGGCTAACTCAGTTGAGGACATTCTATAGGGTGCACTGGAGACTGGCTCGGCCCCAGGGATTAAGTCTATAGAGAATTCGATTTCTCTATTGGGAGGGACACTCGGTACGTCTTCAGGGAACACTTCTGGGAATTCACAGACAATCGGGATTTCGTTCACTCAGATTTTACCCTCACCCTCGGTTAGACAAAGCATCATAAATAGTTGGGTTATACCTGGTGCCGTGTCGTTCTCAGTGGGCTGTCTCGGAAAAACTATCTTTCGGCTTCTACAATCTACTAACACCTTATTGGCTGAAAGCCAATCTATTCCGAGCACGATGTCAAGACCCTTTAAGGGCATGCAAATCAGATCGAAGGTAAAACTCCGATCATACAACTCAAACGCTACATCTTTGCACATTGACGATGTGAGCACATTAGCGCCAGTCGGGCTGGCCACTTCCAAAGTCCGATTCATAGACACAGTCGGTAACTTCAAACGCTTCAAACACTCATCAGCTATAAAAGAATGGGTGGCTCCCGAATCGAAAACAGCATTAAGCGTATTCATTCCGAGTGAGCACTTACATTGTACTAGGTCGCTTGCTGGTGCAACATCCTCTGCGTTGATGGTGTAGATCCTTCCTGCCGCTGTTGGGCCGGTATTCCTCCCTCGGTTATCTGGAGTACGCATCCCGTTTCCTCTGGCTCCGTTGCCTCTGCTACCAGGACGTTGGTTATTATTCACTCGGTTCCTTTCTTGAAATCCTCCTTGACGCACATTAACGTTTGCTTGGTGTAGTTGGGGGCAGTCGGGGCGAATGTGTCCTCTCTTGTTGCAGTGAAAGCACACTACATCACCATCATCCTTGCAGTCTCTGGCAAAGTGGTTTCCTCCACACTTGAAACACCTTCCGTCTCCTACCGCTGGTCGTCTTTCAGGTTGATTCCGACCTCCAAATTTGGAAAAAGGCTTGTTCCTGCCAACATTGCTCGGCTTTTTGAAACGAGGTCGTTGGGGCCTCAGGGAATAGTGGTTTCTGTTGCTCTGGTTCGAATGGGCCTTGTCATCCTCCTCAAATATTCTACATTTGTTCACTAATGCAGGGAAACTCCGTATTTCGTGGTATCTGCAGGCCCTCTTAATATCCGATCTCAATCCGTTCTCAAACTTAAGGCACTTAGAGTTCTCCGTCCCAGGCTGCTGGAAGGGTGGATAGAATAGGCACAATTCCTCGAATCTGGTCGCGTACTCTTCCACAGTCATGGAGCCCTGTTTTAACTCCATAAACTCCAGCTCTTTCCGACTCCTCACTGTGTCGGGGAAGTACTTCTCTAAGAAGCATGCCTTGAAATCGTTCCACGTCAGTTGATTATCATCTTTAGGGAATCGGCTTCTGGCTATTTTCCACCAGTTCTCCGCTTCGTCTCGTAGCATGTACACTGCACACTCTACCTTCTGGGCCTCGGTACAGCGAAGACCCCCAAAAATCCTCTCTAATTCCTGAGTCCACTTAAACGCCGCCTCAGGGTTCCGTCCTCCCAGGAATTCACTCGGCTTCCTCTTTAAGAAGCGGTCCATCACTTGGCCCTCCTCAGCTCGAGGCTGGCCCTGCCTTTCAAACACGTCTGCAAAGCGTTGGAATGCCGTGGCTATAGCCTCCATGCTTTGGCGATGTGCCATCCCTTATCCTGAAATCAACATTCAAGGATAAGCATGCCTAGTTACTTAATTCCAATCGGATTTTAGTCTAGTATTTAGTAGCTTAGTCCCTTATATGTCCTCGTATGTCACACAATTAGTCGGGTCAGGAGGAACAACTCCCCTACCCATAATTCAGTAACAGAGTATCAATCAAGTTGAATTCATACCACAACAATCATGATCATACACACAACCACTTACACTCGGTAGGCTTACCTTGGCCTTGGACCTTTCGGTCCGCTCTGATACCAAAATGTAACACCCTAATCATTGCAAATAATAATTCCAAAACCATAAGAAAATTTTCACAAAAATAGTCACGACTCATTCAACATAGAAGGGAGGAGGTAGGTAAGGGAAAATAGAGAGCATTCTCACGCATATGGCAAATAACAGGAAAGCTAAGACTGGAACAGGTTCGTTAGTTTAATGTAACACGCCAGCGTCCGGGCGGATTACACAACACCGTTGGCTCGCTCAGGCGAGGTCTGATATCGCCTAGGCGGGGTATGGTAATGCAACAGCGGATGGAGGGAGATTCACAAAGAAAGCTTTTCCTCGAGTAACGCTAGTCAAACAGTAGGAGGAAATAGGTAAGGTGAAGGAGAAGGGAGATGTACATGTATGGTAGAAGGTTGTGGAGGGAAGAGGGGCCTGAACTCATTCCGCCCAACTTAATTAGGTATGGCAACGCCTGGGCGGACTCAACCACAACGCCCAAGCTGGGGTCAACACCGTTGTTGGGGTCGCCTTAACGCCACAACGGAGAGGAAGGGTAATTGGGCGGTATCTCACTCTGACAATTACTCGCTTCAGCGCGAGTCCTCACGCTTGGGCGAACTGCTCTAGCACCTTGGCGAGGTATGACTCCGCCCACGTGAATCCAACATACGTCTTCCTAGCCCGCACTCGCTGGAGTGAGTATATTGCTAGCTGAAGCGAGGAACTTCACTCGGAAAATTGGGAAATTAAGTTTCACTCGGCTTCTCCAAACCCAACCACTCGGGACACCGATCCTTATTCACTCGGACTTTACATCCTTCGCTCGGGTTATCATCACCTTACACTCAGGATCCAATCCTCCCTAAACCGCCAATTGAACTCCTCTCACAGCAGGGAATCACTCGAGGTTTTCACTCGTGTTTCGTTTCTTCACTCATTCGAAGCATATTTAGACTCTCTATTTCATCCTCTCAACCCCAAACTTATTCCCACTACTTACCCATAGCCACACCAGCCTCCTACGCTCGTAAGGTATGCTTAGGCGTCCGGACTTATCATTCAACATCTTCCGTAGCACAATATAACACGCAACACACACATATATATATAAGAGCGTATGTTAACATTTACAAACACAAAATCGGATTCCTCTTTGACCATAAGGTTCTATTTGTCCAAAACACTAACATCCGGCATGACCCGGTCAGAGCTTAATCTAACATCCATTGAGTAAGCCTTCCTAATGCATCAACTCTTCACTCAGCGTTCCAGCTCTGCTTCTGATCCTCATCTCGAGAGACATTCACTGAAAAATGGCCACTGCAGGGGTGAGCATCTTAGATTTTAAATGACAGATACCGACTCAGGTTATCTCCCAATCATACAACGATACATATACGTACAACACTACTAAAACCAGGGCAACATCCATCAGTCAAGACATATATAAATGACTCTTACCGTTCGATATTCACCGATCATCACTCGGCTGTACTCATAACATTTTCAATGACACGGATACGCTTGCATGCATATATTCGTATATTCATGAAAACAGTTTTCATTCAGCATCTAGGGCACGTACACACGGAATGGATCACTTGGCATACACATTCAGTATCCTCATACACAATATCAATGCATAATCAAATTTTCAGTCAATAACACATGCACAGAGCATTCACTCAGTCCTACGTATTCACCCATTCACTTACCACTCGGCATACTTAACCAATTCCGAACAACATTAACAGTAATAACAATATTAACAGGAATAAGCATAGAAGGTTTCACTCGGTTCCGCATCGTGTGTATCGGTCAGACGTTGCAACGTAGGTATCTCAGCCTTTTTATACATAGCTCTCAGCTATCAAATCAGCTCCCAGCTGCTTGGACGTTTTATAGGTACCCAACTGTTTGCCCACAGGTGACACCAACGCTCTCAGCGCCAACGGAGGTGTTCACATGCAGCCCAAGTCCCACTCAAGGGCTACCCCGAGTCCCACTCAAGGATTTTACAGCGTCCCACGCTGGATGACCGAAGGTAGTGTTCCACACTACGTGCTCCCAGCACAACGCATCCCATGCGCCACACACGGATTCGACACACAACATTTATTTCACGCATGCATTCTCTCATTCAAGCACACATATCATGCAATCAGTAATACACATTATCAGGGTTCAGCATATAGCTTTCATGCAATCCATTATCATTCCATTGTAACGTATGAGTCCCATGCAATCGGTATTAATCCACATTCAAGCATCCATAAACATTTCGTTCAATCAAGACATGCAATCGGTTTACAGCATCATTCAACGCATGCATCATTCTAAAAATCACAAGTTCACTCAGGCATTTCAAGTCATCACAACCTAACATGCAATCGGTGTAAGACAGTGTCAGAATCCGTTTAAAGCAGGCATTTCCTATATGCAAACAATTTATTAAAGCATTCATATCAACACAACCCAACATGTAAACTGAGATCCTGCAACACATACATCTGTAAGAAAGGTGCTAACATGCAACACTCATCTTTCACTCGTCATGCAACTAGACTGTACACACTCGCATGCAACACAATACACAATCAGAGCACGGATATAGCAAGCAACAGCACTCGGAACCTGTTCAAAACCCATGCATTTAAGATAGAAGATACTCCCCCTACCAATTACAAAACTCCAAGGGATTTTTCTGCTTGAATGGTGGTTCTCCTCCCTGCTGCGTCACTTGGCGATCGTCCCTTCTCGTGTGGAAGGTTCCACTCCACTGTAGCACTGTCACTTGGCTCTTCGAAGCAGGAAATGGACTGGAGGGCAGAGAAGGAGAGAGAGAAAACAAGAGAAAAGAAGAACGAAGAAGGAAGTTCGCAGGGTTCTCCGCGTGAAGAGCATGGCCATCACCCGTATAAATACTCGTGCGGAGAACAGGATGGTGGGATGGGGAAACGCGATAATCCTGCCCATGCCACCTTGTCTCCACGTTAATCATCCTATTATTTCTTGTTAATTAAATTAAGGGAGGTGTTAACTTGTTGATTTTTTTTTATTTAATTCGGTTGCCTATAATTAAAATGGGGATGTTACATTAATAAACCAGAAACTCCACAGTTTAGATAGAAAATATGTCAAAGTTTAAAGGTCTTTCAAAGGTTGTAACGTGGCCTTGGGTTGTATTGTCAAGGTAGGAAATTCAAGAAAAATGGAATACAAAAGGGATTTAACAATCATGAATGATTCAAATTACCATTATAAATTTAACAGAGCAAATTTTCGAACTTTTATGGACATATTTGGAATTCATTCAATATCATCCTTTTGATTTTTTTTTCTTTTCCTTGCTTTTCTTTGCATTCAATACATATTTTCCTTAAGACCTTTTTTATTTCTTTGCTCCACTAAATTTCCAACTTTTTCACCATTAAGAGAATATCAGTCAATGAAAGGTTTCAAAGAAAAATTTTCGCTTTTAGGCTCAAAAGGGGCAACTAGGGGTCAAATTATACAAAATTCTAAGGCTTAAGAATAAGACCTAATTGTGCCTTTATCATTCTAAGACATATAATCAAAAACCATTTTGAATCGGTTGAAAAACAAGTTCTAGAATATTAATGACTATGAGATTCACTCAATCAAGAAAATATGGGTTTTGAAAATTTGTTTGATAAATAACCCATTTTGGCTCAAGTCTAATCATGGAAAGTCTTTTCAAAGAAAATTTTAATCACATAAGGTTCATTTAAGCATTTATTTGGCATTTAAACAATCAAATTTTAAAAATTTTACTTAAAATTTTGGGATCCTTAGATACTTTAGCCTTGTGTTCAAAGTAACTTTATCATGCAATAATGGTAAATTACAAGATTACAAACAAGGAAAACACACATGCAAAATAAAATAACAATCACACAAAGTAAACAAAATAGTTAAGTTTTCTTACCTACCACCCCAAACCAGAATTTGACATTGTCCTCAATGTTAAAATGGATGATAAAGGATAAGAAAACTTACCTGTAGTAACCCCAAACCAGCATCTGACATAGTTGGTTTTTTTTTTAAAAAAAAAAAAAATGAAACAATAACTTTTTATAGGGTTACCTCCCTATCAGTGCTAAGTTTTAAGTCTTCAGCCAGACTTCTTACCGTTTAGATTTACTCATCAGGAGCATCAAACAAGTCCAAGTCACTTGCTTGTTGTATTGGTTGACCTGTCAGATAGTGTTTTACTCTCTGTCCATTTACCCTAAATGTACCAGATTTCTCGCTCCATAGTTCGACAGCTCCAAAGGGAAAGACTTTTGTCACCTTGAATGGTCCCGACCATCGGGATCTCAGTTTACCTGGAAAAAGCTTTAGTCTGGAATTAAACAGTAAAACCATATCACCTGGATTAAATGTTCTCCGTTGGATGTGACGATCATGCCATTGTTTAGTTTTTTCTTTATAAATTCTGGCATTTTCGTATGCATCTAGACGGAGTTCTTCAAGCTCATTTAATTCCAACAATCTTTGTTCACTTGCAGCCTTATGATCAAAGTTAAGAGTTTTAACAGCCCAAAAAGATTTATATTCTAGCTCAACAGGTAAATGACAGGGCTTCCCATATACTAGCTTAAAAGGTGTGGTTCCAATGGGAGTTTTGTATGCGGTTCGATACGCCCATAAGGAATCATCTAACTTAATAGACCAATCCTTACGTGATGTATTCACCATTTTTTGAAGAATATTTTTAATTTCCCGATTGGATACCTCAATTTGTCCACTAGTTTGTGGGTGATAAGGTGTAGCAACCTTATGCCTAACTTCATATTTCTTTAAAAGGGTCTGAAAAGTTTTCTCAATAAAATGAGACCCTCCATCACTTATAACACATTTTGGGACCCCAAACCTTGGAAACATTATTTTCTTGAAAAGTTTAATAACAGTTTTAGCATCAGAATAGGGTGAAGCAATGGCTTCCACCCATTTTGACACATAGTCAACCGCCACTAATATGAACTGATTTCCAAAAGAGGAAGGAAAAGGTCCCATAAAATCAACACCCCATACATCAAACAGTTCAACTTCTAAAATTGTATTCATTGGCATTTCTTGTCTCTTACCAATGTTACCTGTTCTCTGGCAAGCATCACAAGTTAGAACATACTTACGTACATCCTTAAAAATATTTGGCCAATAGAACCCAGCTTGCAATACTTTAGCGGCTGTTTTAGAGGTGCTCATGTGTCCTCCACAGGAAAGAGAATGGCAATGATCCAAGATAGCATGGACATCATCTTGTGAAACACATCTCCGAATCATACCATCTGCACATTGCTTGAAAAGGAGTGGTTCATCCCAATAATAATGCTTGACATCTGCATAAAACTTTTTCCTTTGCTGAAAGCTAAGATCAGGAGGTAAGATACCACATGCAAGAAAATTTACAAAATCAGCATACCAAGGAACACGTTGGATACTAAGATTCAAGAGTTGTTCATCTGGAAAAGATTCATTGATGGGAATATTATCTGTTTGTTCTTTTTCAAATGTCAATCTAGATAGGTGGTCAGCGACCAAGTTCTCGGTACCCTTCTTGTCCTTAATTTCCAAGTCAAATTCTTGCAATATTAGAATCCACCTAATTAATCTAGGCTTTGCTTCCTTTTTATTCAATAGATACTTAATGGCAGAGTGGTCAGTGTAAACAGTAACATGTGAACCTACCAAATAAGACCTAAATTTATCAAAAGCAAAGACAATAGCTAACAGTTCTTTTTCAGTTGTGGCATAATTTACCTGAGCATCATCTAGCGTCCGGCTGGCATAATGAATTACATGGAGTTTTTTATCCTTTCTTTGCCCCAACACAGCCCCCACTGCGTAATCACTCGCATCGCACATCAGCTCAAATAGGAGTTTCCAATCAGGTGGTTGTACGATGGGGACAGAGATTAGAGCTTGCTTGATCCTGCAAAAAGCTTCCATACAAGATGAATCAAAATTGAAAGGCACATCCTTACCCAGAAGAGTTGTAAAAGGTTTTGTGATCTTAGAGAAATCTTTAATGAACCTACGGTAAAACCCTGCATGTCCAAGAAAACTCCGAATACCTTTCACATTTGTGGGTGGAGGCAATTTTTCAATTACTTCCACTTTAGCCTTATCAACTTCTATACCTCTTTCAGACACCAGGTGTCCAAGAACTATGCCTTCTCTTACCATAAAATGGCATTTTTCCCAATTTAGAACCAAATTGGTTTCTTCACAACGCTGCAAGACTTGGCACAAATTTGTTAAACAATTATCAAAATCCAAACCATGCACTGAAAAATCATCCATAAAGACTTCCATCACATTTTCAATAAGATCAGAAAAAATTGCTTGCATACACCTTTGAAAAGTCGCAGGTGCATTACATAAACCAAAAGGCATACGTCTGTAAGCATAAGTCCCATAAGGGCAAGTGAAGGTAGTCTTTTCTTGATCAGATGGATGAATGGGAATTTGATGAAAACCTGAATACCCATCCAAATAACAGAAATAAGAGTGTTTCGCAAGTCTTTCAAGCATCTGATCAATAAAAGGGAGGGGAAAATGATCTTTTTTCGTGGCGCTATTTAACTTCCTATAATCAATGCACATGCGCCAACCAGAGACAATCCTAGTAGGAATCAAGTTATGTTTATCATTTTCAATCACAGTTATTCCCCCTTTTTTAGGCACCACATGGACAGGACTTACCCATTTACTACTATCAACAGGATATATGACTCCAGCATCAAGCAATTTCAAAATTTCCTTTTTAACCACTTCTTGCATTTTAGGATTTAATCTCCTAAGTGGTTCTACTGTGGGCCTATTTTCATCTTCTACAGTAATGCTGTGCATACAAAGAGAAGGGCTAATCCCTTTGATATCATCCATTGTATAACCTATTACCTTTCTATACAACCTAAGTTGTTTCAAAAGTTTTTCAGTTTCATATGGATTTAATTCAGCATTAATAATCACAGGATATGTGGAATTAGGACCAAGAAATTCATACCTTAATGAAGCTGGTAAAGGTTTTAATTCCACATTGGGGCTTACCACTTTGTCACACATGACCTCAGTATCATGTGGGGCCTCAGAGCAATCAGATGTTTCTGTCGGCTCAATCATGAAAACAGTTTCAAGTGGGTCATTAGGAAGGGTTGCTTCCTTTACCACTTGTTCGACAAAATCCACAGTACAGCAAACATCATTATAAGGTTTTTCTAAAACATTTTTCAAATTAAAATCAACCTTTTGGTCTCCAACAGTTAGAGACAACTTACCATTCTTGACATCAATCACAGCACCTGCAGTTGCTAAAAATGGTCTGCCTAAAATAATAGGAATCAAAGAATCTTCGTCCATTTCAAGCACAACAAAGTCAGCAGGTATAAAAAATTTTCCTATCTTAATAGGAACATCCTCTAAAATTCCTACTGGATATTTTACAGATCTATCAGCCAATTGTAAAGACATCCTAGTAGGTTTTAGTTCACTCAATCCTAACTTTTCAGCAACAGATAATGGCATTAAACTCACACTCGCTCCTAAATCACACAATGCTTTATCTATATTCATGTCACCAATCATGCAAGGAATAGAGAAACTACCTGGATCTTGGAGCTTGGGTGGAAGTTTCTTTTGAATTAGAGCACTGCACTCTTCAGTAAGTGCAACTGTACCATCTTCCTCCAGTAATCTTTTGTTGGACAGAATGTCCTTCAGGAACTTTGCATATGTGGGCATTTGCTGCAAAGCATCTGTAAAAGGAATATTAATATACAATTTCTTTAAAACATCAAGGAACTTACCAAATTGTTTGTCCAACTTTGCTTTGGCTAAGCGCTGAGGAAATGGAATGGGAGGTTGATATGGCTTAAACTCCTCCTTCTTTTCTTGTGGTTTCTCTTCTTCAATTACTGGATGAGATAAAGATTCATCTACTTTCTTTTTCTCCTTTGCAGTCTTGTCTACTGGCCCATCGTATTGAGTACCACTCCTAAGAGTGACAACCATGGTTTGGTTAGATGGTCCAGCCTCTAGTTTCCCAGGAAATATTCCCGGTGCTCTTTGAGAATAGGAGGCTTGTTGGGCAATTTGATTTTCCAGTATTTTGTTATGAGTGGCAAGAGAGTCCACTTTTGAAGCCAAGTTTTTTATTGCATCAGAGAATTCATCATTTTGTTTAAGTTGAGTAGCTACAAATGTCTCCATCAAGGATTCTAGCTTTGATTTTTGTGGAATATAGGTTCCTTGTTGAGGTTTGTAGTTACTTTGGAATTGAGGTGGCCTATTTTGGAAACCAGGTGGACCTTGTGGAGGTCTGTAGTTACCTTGATAATTTCCACCGTAGTTCCCAATAGCATCCACCTGATGCATTTCTTGTTCTTGATTAGGGGTCATGGCTAAGTTGCAGTTTGTAGCTCCATGTCCTGAAACACCACAAACTTCACAAACAATATTAGTAGCACCTGTTGACCCTATTTTATCAAGTTTTAATGTTAATGCTTCAACTTTGGCAGAAAGTAGGGAAAGAGCATCAACAGAGTACTTACCTAGTGTTTTAGAAGGTAATCCTCTCTCAGAGTTCCATTGGTGAGTGTTTTGAGCTATTTCCTCGATCAGGTTCTCAGCTTCATCAACATTTTTACTCATGAAGGCTCCTCCAGCTGCAGCATCTAAAGAGATCTTTTATGTGGAAGTTAGTCCATTATAGAAAATATGGATTGTCAACCACCTTTCTATCCCATGGTGAGGACATTCTCTTAGCAACTCCCTGTATCTTTCCCAGGCTTCATACAAGGATTCATCATCTTTTTGTGAAAAATTGATGATTTGTTTTCTCAGCACATCAGTCTTGTTCCTTGGGTACCATTTATTGATAAAAGCACTGGACAATTGTTCCCAAGTCGTGATGGATCCTTCAGGAAGATAGTATAACCACGCTCTCGCTTTATCTCTTAAGGAGAAAGGGAAAAGTCTTAAGCGAATGGCATCATTGGTGGCTCCGTTCATCTTCAGGGTGTCACAGTATTCAAGAAAGATTTGAAGGTGAAGATTTGGATCTTCGGAGGGTAATCCTCTGAATTGGTTCTGTTGAACCATTGAGAGTAGTGAAGGCTTCAATTCAAAATTCTTAGCCTCCACTGTGGGTCTGAGGATGCTGGATCCTCTTCCATTAGTGCTTGGAGCGGCAAAATCTCTTAAGGGTCTGTGTTGGTCTGCCATTTGTTTTTCTTTTTGTTCTTTTTGTTGTTTTTGTTGTTTTCTTAAAGCTCTAAGGGTACGTTCTATCTCAGGGTCAAATCCTAAGTTTAGATCGACACTACGGCTTCGTCGCATAAATAGAAAATAAGTGACAAATAAAACAAACAATTACAAAAATAAAACAATAACAGATACACAAAATAAAGAACAAAAGACAAAATTACAAACAAAATTAAAAATAAAAATAAAAATAACAATAAAAATATTAACAAGTATAATCTAATCGAATTTCAACATTACCGATATTTGAGGGACAACAGTCCCCGGCAACGGCGCCAAAAACTTGACAGGACCCGTAAGCGCACGGGTTATGTCGCGTAATATAAAAGATTATCGTTCTCCACAGGGACTGTGTTCAAAGTACCAGCATATTGAAATTTAATTATCCACACAATTGATTTTTAAGTTTTTTGTAAAATAAAACACAAAATTAAGTTGCACAGAATACAAAAATAAGATTTACTTGACACTTAAAAAATCAGAGTTGAGAGTATCTTGGGATTTCGGGGGATTAAGACTCTATTTTATGTTAATGAATTTTAACTTTTCATAAATAAGAATCAAATTAAGTTTTCCAAGGCGAATTTTCCAAAAGCTAATTAATATGTTCCTCTCGGAATCCTATTATTGTACCTAACCTATGGAAAGCGCTGCTTAATCCTCAGAAAGGCCCATTATCGTTTTATGAAAATCCCTTTTATTTCCTCAAAAGAATTTTGATTACTTTCACGGTTTTACCGAGGTCACAAAAAGCATTTCAAAAATCTTAGGTTTAGTTCAAAGCTTTCCGGTAAAAATAAATCTCTCGATTCTATTTATTACCTAAACTTACTAATATACCCGTAAGTATACAGTTTTATCATTTAGGTTCTTGTTAGGAATTACTAAAAGCATTGAGCATAATTGAACTAAATGGAAAATAGAAATTTATTTAATTCCAAATCAAAATAACATTAAAATAAAATATTATCATACCCCCTTTATCCCAAGATAATTAATTTAGCTACTCATGAAATAATTTAAATTCATATAAATAATGGAAAAATAAAACATACAAGACATGGTAAAAATAAAGACTTACGGGTTTCTCCAAAAGCTCAGAATAATTTACCACTGTAATTCCTTGTTGCAATAATTTCTCCACCAATTACAAATTTAAATTCTCACTTTTACAGCCCTCACACTCTTACAGAATAAAAGAAAGAAAAGAAAATAAAAAGAAAGAGAAGAAAAACGAACAGAGAAAGAAAATAAGAGAAATAAAAAAAAGAAAAGAAAGAAAAGAGAAATGAAAAATGAAGAGAAAGGAAGGAGGAATTGGAACGAAGCTGATGGAATTGATGCAAGTGATGATTGATGCTGGATGCTTGCAACTTCTTCTCCTTTTATAGGCAATGGAAAGGGGGGATCCAGCTAAGAAACGTGTTGTAATTGCAAGTGGGAGGAAACTTTCGGTGCATGTGAGTTCCAGCTGTGCCAATTTGTATTATTTTAATATTTCCAATAATTCGGTGCTTGGATTTATTCAGCTGGGCAAATTCCGAGTGGAAAAGTGGGTCGGTTTTCATCTTTTCTGCAAAATCCGAGTGAAAGGGTGCCTTCTGTGCTCAAAACTGAGTAAAAAATGGTACTGTTCGCACATAAAACCGAGTGAAATCTTCACTCGGTGTTAAGTTGAGGGGTCGGTATTTAAGAAAACTGGTCGGTTTCGCTTGAGCGAGAGTTTCTCGCTTAAGCGTTTGTTGAAGGAAACCGTCTCGCTCAAGCGGATAAAGGTTCGCTCAAGCAAGAGGTTCTCTTTTTCACTGTTTCACTCGGAGAATCCTTGCTCGGATTTGCTTGTGTTGCTCGGAATTGACTGAAGAGGGACTCGGATCCGACTGAAACCATTCACTCGGCTCAGGTTCATGGAGTTCATTCGGAACTGATTGAAGACTCACTTGGTTCAGATTCAATCGGTTCCCAATCATTTTCACTCGGCTGTCTCTGAATTTGGACCACTCGGTTAAAGCTTTGCTTTGGAATTCACTCGGATTTGCTTTGAAATATTTCAGTCGGCCTTCATGCTTTTTACTCAGAATGGCCTTCAGTCGTCAATCAACTCACTCGGAATGGCCTTCACTTTTACTCAGGAACTTGCACTTGAAGGGTTGGAATTTGACTGATTGAATTTCTTCTTATGTCCGAGCTTTGCTTTGCTCGGAAATGCATCTTTCTGACCCAACTCACTCGGAATGGCCTTTCCTTGGAGACTTCTCACTCGGGCTCGGTGTAAAACTTGAGAGTCTGCCCGAGTGTGATTCATTTCTGGTCGGATTTTTCCTTGTCCGATTAAGACACCACTCGGAAATGCCTTATTCTCCGAATGAAATCACTCGGATTCTCCTTAGTCAGCATTTATTCATTCAATGGCATTCCTTCTGCTCAGAATCAATTCACTCAGAATCAGCTTTTTGCCCAGAAAAGCACTTATTCTTTGGTCAGACCTGCTTCAGTCAGCATTCTTCACTCGGATTTACTTCAATCAGTAAATTCCCACTCGGATTCACTTCAATCAGCAATCCTTTCACTCGGAAAATACCTTTGGGTAGCATTTATTAAAACTCAGTTCCTTTTTTCACTCGGAATTGTTGCATTCGGACAGCTTCCAATCGGATTTTCCTAAAACCAAGACTTATTCCTTTTTAACATTGATCCTTCACTCAAGTCAGCCATTTATCACTCGGAATGGCTTTGACAGGGAACTTTCCACTCGGATTTGGCTCCAACAGTGAAGTATTCCACTCGGCAATGCTCCATTTTGAATCGTTCCACTCGGATTTGGTCATTTCTGAGTTATCCCACTCGGATTTGGCCATTTTGAGTCGGATTTCAGTGCTCTGAGTCAGATTTCTGCTTTCTGAGTCGGATTTCAGCTTTAAAAAGAGAATTCTTTCCACTTTGGGCTTGTTCTTCTTGTTTCTTTATCATTTTATGGTCGTTTTTCTCTTGTTTTTGACCCTTTATTACCTTAATTCCTGCAAAATAACATACCCAAGTAGAATAGAGTGGAAAGAAAGCAAAAATCGCAATAAATAAAGGAAATACAGTGCATTATGATTAAAAATCCTAAGCAAACTAGATCTATTTTTTTGTATTAAAAAGCACTTATCAGGTATTCATGGAAGATGCGGTTCATGTAGCTCATGAACACCGCTGGAGCATTAGTCACTCCGAATGGCATTACAACATACTCATAATGGCCATATCGCGTCCTAAAAGCAGTCTTTAGAATGTCTTCGGTCCTCACTCAAATTTGATGGTAACCAGAGCGCAGATCAATCTTCGAAAACACGACCGCACCTCTTAATTGATCTAACAGATCATCAATACGAGGCAAGGGATATCTATTATTTATTGTTCAATTGGCGGTAATCAACACACAACCGCATGGTTCCATCCTTCTTTTTGACCAATAAAATAGGAGCCCCCCAGGGTAACACACTGGGTCGGACAAACTCCTTCTCAAGTAGCTCCTCAACTTGCTTTTTAAGTTCAGCCAACTCCATAGCAGACATCCTATAAGGAGCGATAGACACTGGTTCTGTTCCAAGCACAAGGTCGATAGTAAATTCAACCTCCCATGGAGGCGGTAAACCAGGTACCTCCTCAGGAAACACATCTAAGAATTCTGACACAACAGGGATATTAAGCGGATCGGGACCATTTGTCCGATCGGCAAGAGATAGTAATATGCAAAGTTGAGCTATACCTTGCACATCGAATTTCCCCATATTAGAAGAAGGGAAGATGAGATGACAATCCATTATTGATAACCAACCAAAACTTTATTTGCGGAGAGCCAATCCATACCAAGAATAATTTCCAATCCCTTCATAGGCAGGCAAATGAAGGACACAACAAACCTTCTCCCTTCTAGGAGCATGTCAACATTATCACACCGATTAACCAATCTAAGACAAGTATCGGTTGGGATAGTAATCACAAGAGCATTTTTCATTAAACACACTGGAAATCTCAATCGCTAAACATAATTCTTGGATATAAAAGAATGAGTTGCACCCGAATCATAAATAACATGAACTAAATTTTTGAGTATTTCACACTTATTTTCAACTAAGTTATCAGCTTATGCTGCTTCCTCACTGGTCACAACAAACACTCTTCCAACATTTGGTTGAGGATTTCCACCATTTCCATTTCCATCACGAACACCATGCTGTTACCACAACCATTACCATGCCGTCCACCATTATAACCACCACAGCCACTATTCCGGCCGCCATTGTTTCCATTACCATGGCCCCGACCACCATTGTGGCCTTCGTAGTTCACATGAGCGAGTGTATTAGTACGGTTGGGAGTATTAGCTTGCATATGAGCCTGCCTTGTAAGTAAAGGACACGTAGGACGAATATTCCTACCTGATCACAATTGAAACAAACCACGTCATCCCATTGAGTACACTCGCGAACATGGTGAGGTCCTCCACACCTATAGCATCTCGGCCCATTGGCATTTGCATTACCCCGGCCAAAGATGTTACCATATCCACCGCCTCTAGCTTGGGCATTAGGATGACCACCCCTCTGAAAACGTCCCCTTCTGAAATTTCCTTGCCTCTTGAAACTAGGAGATTCACCCTTCAACTTAGAGTCGAATTTGGAGTGATGAGGTGGAGCATGATCCTTATAAATGCGGCACTTATTCATAAGTACCATGAAGCTTAAAATTTCTTGATGACATATGGCCCTTTGAATATCAAGGCGTAGGTCGTTCTAAAATTTTACACACTTGGAGGCTTCAGTTCCCTCTTGTTGATAAGGAGGGTAAAATTTGCAAAGTTCTTCAAATTTGGAAACGTACTCTTCCACCGTCATTGTGCCTTGCTTGAGCTCCATGAACTCAAGTTCCTTCTTACTCTTATAGCTCTCAGGCACATACTTTCTCATGAGTTCAAGCTTAAAATTTTCCTACGTCAAGGGAATAGTTGCAGCAATCATCCTACTCTTGGTGAGTCTCCACCAAGTCTCCGCTTCATCTCTCAACATGAAAATAGCATAGTCCACTTTTTGGAGTTCAGTGCATTCAAAGTTATCGAAGATCTGTTCAGTATCTTGGATCCAACCATAGGCTTGCTCGGGCCTAAATCCACCATGCAATTCGGAGGGTTTTCGGTTCAAGAACAAGTCAAAGCCTTGGGTTCCATGAGCAACAAGAGTAGCTTGCCTTTCCGCTTCTTATCTATCATGGTTTTGTGACTCAAGGAGGTCCACAAAGCAATTTAGAGCTCTAGCTATAGCATCATCATGATCATGATGACGACGAGCCATCACAATATCTATAGTCATAACATTAAATTCAACTAACATCAGTAAACTAGTTCATAAACTTTTCTATAGTCTCATGCTATAGTAATTCATTGTAAATTAAGCTATGGCCTTCCACCATGGAGTCCAACATCGACTAATTCACACTAAAGCTCATAAGGGCATATCATCATATCATAGTGTCACATGCATTCACATAGTCATAAGAATTCATCATTGAGGGTGAATAGTGTGAAGAAAGCTTGGCAGGACTTATAGTAATCATATTTCGTCTACAATCAACCCATACAAAATCAAGCAACGAGGTTAATCATTCACCAAATGCATTTCATGTTCTGATAATATTAACTAATCATAGCAACAAGGTACAAACAAAGCTCTAATACCAGGTTGAAACACCCCGAAAATGGGGGTAAATTTTTTTCACGATTTAAACATCACTAATTAACGAAGACGTCAAGTGGTAAAACTTAATTTGATACCCTGGATCTAAGAAAGACCTATCTCATATATTAAGATATGAGAAGGTAAGTTAATAAATAATCAATGAGAAATTCTCAATTAAAAACAGCGGAAATAATTAATTAAATTAATACTATATGATTGGATTTAAAGTAGATAATCATCCTGAGGTTTAATGACTTCAAAATATGTTCAAAACATTTGCAAGATGATTCAAGTAGAAGATTTGGTGCAAAGGAAAAGGAGAATAATCAAAGAAATGTAAAATTGGGCAACAGAGCACCACTTGTTAGGGAATCCCATTAGGGTCAGGCAGCGGAAACACAAAGGATTCCCAAAAGAATTGCAAACACGTATGTCTCAAATCATTATGCTAAATTAAAACTTTTAATTAGGGTTTACCTCTTGTAGACACAAAACAAGTTCCTCGATCGAAGCAATTGTAACTTTGCCCTTAGGAGTCCACACGAGCGCTCCCACCAGAAAAACAGAGCTCTGAATGCTAGTACGGAAATTTGTTTATGGTCTAATTTCTGAGCCACAGCCTATGAGCATCTCATGCTCTATATATAGGCTTAGGTCTTGACCTGAGCTCTTATTAAACATTGGGTCCTGACTCATTCTAAATGAGTTAGGCCCAAATAGTTTTATTTTCAGTTTAACTAAAATAAAACTATCCTCTGGTGGGCTTACTCTATGTATGTGACCCTATAGGTAAAATATTCGGTTATATTAATAATAAACTATTTTATTATTAATATAAAATAAGAGTGGTATCTAGCAATACATCATTATGTCCGAATATTATTTATCATTGACATGACCTATAAGTGATAATTATTTATATATCTATTCCTTTTTGTCACGATATCTAATTGGGCCCAAGGCATGGTCGTCGTCATCCTTGTATGGCCCAATTCATTTTACTTGATACCAGAGTAGACTTTATAGAATAAATATATAATATTTATTCGTCCTAGCATGGCCATGCATTTCATTAGTCTCACTCCATCAAGTGGCCCATAGATATCACTCCTGTCACATAGGAGAGACAAATTCCATCTACATCACTCACATCCCTCTGCATAATTTATCTATTGCCTAATCACAATCTTTACGGTAATCTTATTACAGATAACGTTTGATTGTATTAAAACAATAAACTCCTTATGTAGGAATTGTAGTGACTTCAGGTCGAAGGACTATATACCATTATCACATTGAGAACCGTTTATGACACTCATGTAACGATCCATGCAACGTTCTCATGGTGGGTCTGTCCAGTACAACATTACCCTTAATGTGTACCCGTGTAAAGACTTGATATCATATATCCATGATTTGTGAGATCAAATCATCAGTACATTTACACACTAATCTTAATGTATTTACATGTCCCCATGTAAATACTTGATTAGGGACGTTTTAGGAATAATTCTTATATAACCTATTATTCCAGGATAAATAGCATTTGTCTAAAACTGAAAAATTTGATACATTAATAGCTCGTAGTGTATACACCAACAATCTCCCACTTGCACTAGAGCCAATCAGACATTTGCCTAATGCCTAATGATCTAGTGTGTCCCTCATGCTTTTGATGTGCAAGAGGTTTGGTGAGTGGGTCAGCAATGTTCTCATCAGTGTGCACTTTACATATCTTAATATCTCCTCGTTCAAGTATTTCTCAGATGAGATGATAACGCCTAAGTATATGGTTGGATCGCTGATGTGATCTAGGTTCCTTAGCTTGTGCAATTGCTCCACTATTGTCACAGTAGAGACTTATAGGGTCCACAATGCTAGCAACTACCTCAAGTTCTGTTATGAACTTCTTGATCCATACTGCCTCTTTTGCAGCATTTGAGGCAGCAATATACTCAGATTCTATAGTAGAATCAGCGACCGTCTCTTGTTTCGAACTTTTCCAGCTTACAGCGCCACCATTTAAACAAAACACATACCCTGATTACGATCTTGAGTCATCCTTATCAGTTTTGAAGCTAGCATCAGTGTAACCCTTTACAATGAGCTCTTCTTCCCCTCCATATATCAAGAATGAATCTTTACTTTTTCTCAAGTACTTTAGGATATTCTTGACAGCAGTCCAGTGACTTTCACTGGGATCAGACTGGTATCTGCTCGTCATGCCTAAAGCATACGAAACATCTGGTCGGGTACATATCATGGCATACATGATTGATCCAATAGCAGATGCATATGGAATCTTATTCATCCGTTCTCTCTCTTCTTTAGTGGAAGGAGATTGAGCCTTTGATAGTCTTATGCCATGAGCCATAGGCAAAGTTCCTTTCTTGGAATCTTGCATGTTAAACCTTTTTAACACTTTATCTATGTATGTATTCTGACTTAGGCCGAGAAGTTTTCTTGATCTATCTCTATAAATCTTAATTCCCAACACGTAGGTTGCTTCACCTAAGTCCTTCATAGAAAAACAGGTTCCCAACTAAGTCTTCACAGACTGAAGGGTAGGAATGTCATTTCCAATGAGTAGTATGTCATCAATATACAGGACCAGAAAAACAATTGTGCAGTCACTAACCTTCTTGTAGACACAAGGTTCATCCTCATTTTTAGTAAAGCCAAATTATTTAACGGCTTCATCAAAATGAAGATTCCAGCATCTGGAAGCTTGCTTAAGTCCATATATGGAACGTTGTAGTTTGCACACCTTCCTGGATGCTTCAGGCTTAACAAAGTCTTCGGGTTGTGTCATGTACACTTCCTCAAGAAGATTTCCATTAAGGAAAGCAGTCTTGACATCCATTTGCCATATCTCATAATCATGGTATGTAGTAATAGCAAGCAGAATCCGAACAGACTTTAGCATTGCAACTGGAGAAAAGGTTTCATCATAGTCTATACCATGAATTTGCTTGAAACCTTTCTCTACCAATCTTGCCTTATAGGTACTTATATTTCCATCCATGTCAGTTTTCTTTTTGAAAACCCACTTGCATCCTATAGGTTTTACCTCTTCGGGTGCATCAATCAAAGACCAAACTTGATTAGTGTACATGGAGTCCATTTCAGATTCCATGGCTTCAAGCCATTTCTCAGATTCTGGACTTGCAACGGCCTCTTCATAAGATGTTGGCTTATTTTGATCCATTAGCAACACATCTTCTTCTTGAGTTATAAGAAATCTATATCTTTCAGGTTGTTGACATATTCTACCTGATCTACGCAAGTCTTATTCTACTGGAGTTGGAGTTATCACAATATTTTGTGGTTCCGGCTCCATTTCCACCATTGGATCTTCAATGCCTTGTAGGTCTTGAACTTCTTCAAGTTCTACTTTCCTCCCACTAATTCTTTTAGAGATGAATTCCCTTTCTAAGAATACAGCATTTTGAGCTACAAACACTTTGCCCTCGGTAGGATTGTAGAAGTAATAACCCTTAGTTTCCTTTGGGTATCCCACAAAAAGGCATTTATCTGATTTGGGTCCAAGTTTGTCAGAATCTGACGCTTCACATAAGCTTCACAGCCCTAAATCTTAAGAAAAGACATACTAGGTCGTTTCCCAGTCCATATCTCATATGGTGTCTTTATGACAGCCTTAGATGGAACACGGTTAAGTGTGAAAGCTGCTGTCATCAAAGCATGTCCCCAGAAGGAGTTAGGGAGGTCAGTTTTACTCATCATTGATCGAACCATGTCTAACAAGGTTCTATTTCTCTGCTCAGAAACACCATTCCATTGTGGTGTTCCAGGAGGAGTGAGTTGAGAGACAATCCCACATTCTTTAAGATATTCATCAAACTCCAGGCTTAAGTATTCGCCACCTCGATCAGATCGAAGTACTTTAATTTTCTTGCTAAGTTGGTTCTCTACTTCATGTTTGAATTCTTTGAACTTTTCAAAGGATTCTGATTTATGCTTCATTAGAAACACAAATCCATATCTACTAAAATCATCAGTAAAGGTGATAAAGTAGCTAAAACCTCCCCTAGCCATTGTCCCTACTGGCCCACATACATCACTATGTATCAAGCTTAGAAGATCACTCGTCCTTTTACCTATTCCAGTAAATGGGGTCTTACTCATTTTCCCTAATAAACAAGATTCGTATGTATCTATTGATTCAAAATCAAAAGAGTCTAAATATCCATCTTTATGGAGTTTAGAAATACGTTTCTCATTTATATGTCCTAGGCGACAATGCCAAAAATAAGTTGGGTTTAAATCATTTGGTTTAACCCTTTTAGTATTAACGTTATAGATGAGGGTTTCGAGATCGAGAACATAAAGTCCATTACTCAAGTTTGCACAGCAATAAAACATGTCATTCAAATAAACAGAACAACTATTGTTCTTTATTATAAAGGAAAACCATTTCCTATCTAAACAAGACACAGAAATAATGTTTCTTCTTATTGTCGGAACATAAAAACAATTTTCTAATTCAAGAACAAGCCCTGAGGGTAAGGATAAAAAATAAGTCCCTACAGCTAATGCAACAACTCTTGCTCCATTTCCAACGCGTAGGTCCACCTCGCCCTTCATCAACTGCCTACTCCTTTTTAGATCCTGCACATTAAGACAAATGTGAGATCCACATCCAGTATCTAATACCCATGATGTTGAAGTTGACAAGTTAATATCTATAACAAAAATACCTGAAGTGGAAGTCTCACTTCCCTTCTTCTTAAGCTCTTCCAGGTACTTTGGACAGTTTCTCTTCCAGTGTCCCTTCTGTCCACAATGGTGACAATTTCCTTCCTTAGCCACCCCGCCCACAGGTTTTAAGGCTGATGTACTTGGCTTATCCTTGCCTTTCCAAATTATCTTGCCTTTTCCCATAACAACCTTTCCTTTGCCTTTATACATGCCCTTTCCTTTACCTTTGCCAGAATTGACCATCATTATGGCCTTGCCCTTTCTTTTAGAAATATTGGGCTCAGCAGTCCTTAACATATTGAGTAGTTAATGTTTTATCTAATGCATTCATGTTATAATTCATGATGACTGGCTTAAAACTGTCAGGTAATGACTTCAAAATGAGATCAGTAGCTAACTTTTGAGGGAAGGGGAATCCTAGCCTAGCTAGATTCTCCAAGTACCCAATCATTTTGAGCACATGAGGTCCTACAGAACCTCCATCTTCAAGTTTGCAGCTAAATAGGGCTGAAGAAACTTCATATCTTTCTTGGTCAGCTGGACTTTGATATAGTTTCCTTAGGTTTTCGATCATATCGAAAGCCTCCATATGCTCATGTTGCTTCTGAAGCTCAGGAGACATGGTTGCCAGCATAAGGCATTGGACATCTAAAGCGTCATCCTGATGCTTCTTGTAAGCATCCTTGTCAGCTTTAGAGGCATTGTTCGCGGGTGGTTCCAGAATCGGATCTTCCAGGACATACTGCTTTTTCTCTTTTTTGAGGACAATCCTCAAATTCCTATACTAGTCTAGAAAGTTGGGTCCAGACAATTTTTCTTTGTCTAGGATTGATCGCAATGAAAGGTTTGAAGGCGTGTTTGATATCATGGTTATCTAAAACAGAAAGATATGTAGTAAGTATCAATTAAAGAAAAACATATTTAATTTTTGGTCTTAAAATTAAACACGTCTCCCACTATTTTGATTCAAAATAAAATCACCCTCTACGAATCAGAAAATCCCGTTAGAAGATTTTCTAGTGGGCAAAGATCCATATTTGGCCTAATGTTAAGTTAGCTTTGGCTGATCGCTTAACATTTGGTTATTTAGGTAGGAAACTCCTTTCCAATTGTATCTTATACAACTTTTAGGCATTGGGTTAGGTAACCATTACCGATCATTCATCTTATGAAAGTTTAGCCCAATGTATACGCCTCTAAGTTTATTCAATCCAATTGATAACTTAGTAAGTTAAAACCCAATAAAACATTTTGGATATTACAATTATCCCATCGCGTCTTACTAATATAAATGATAGTACCCTGCTTTGGCAGACCCACTATTTATTGACATTAGTATTGACGAGTGTACTTATTGGAAGGCGTTTGTAACTTAATATTATTTTGAGGGATTTTAATTTATTTTAAATTACCATCTTTGTTAAACGTTTTAACACAATAAAATTATCCCCAAAGCATGCAAACGAAATTGTGAGATGGTTATGGTCTTCCTAGAAGAATAAATAATAATAAAAAATATAAATCTAAAGGAACTATATGCCAAGGCTTCATGAAGTCCTACTTCTTGAACCCACCATCCTCTTGGAGTCACCACTCCTTGGTTCCTTTCAAAGACAAAAGCACTTAGAGTCACCACTCTAGTTTTCTTCTAGGTCTCTACTTTGTTGGTTCGATCAAGATTACAAGATTTTAAAGAAACTCGCTTTACATATGAGTGAAGGGTTGAGAAAATAAATACAACAAAATAAAGAGAGGCACAGCATGCAGACTATATTTAAATAAAATAACTAAGACCATAACCATTCACCATGCAACGTGTTAATTAATTAATTATAACCCATTTGAAAGCATTAAAAAAATAATTTTTAAAACGGGCCATTAAACACGTGGGTCGGTAATAAGGCGCTACGCAGAGAATGTACGGCGGTCCCAGGAAAGAGAGGTGGGTCCGGTGTGACTGCTTAAGTACCAAGTCTTTCCTAGCCAGAACGTCCCACTGACCATTAACAGCTCTAAAATTTCGGCTAGGGTTTCAACCACTTTGAAACCATAATTCCTTGTTGCGAACACTTCACAATGTAGCCGTCAAGGCACATGTAGGCAGCACCGTCTAGGGTTTCAAAACCTAGAATTCAAATTGCACCTTTCTCATGAAGACTGCCTAGCTTTCAACGTTTGAACCCTAGGTTAAGGAACGGCCAAGGTTTAACACTTAAACCTTATCACTTAACGCCCCACAACATGAACTATTCATGCTCGGAGATCAACACATTATCAAACACAGTTTGTATGACAACAAAGAATATTAACGAATTCAACACATGTATCAAATACGAAAATTGAAAACACAAATATCATACAAGCCTCTAAAATAACAGAAACGCATACTTCAAATGAGAAAGCCTATAAACAGTGTCTCATACAATTTACAGAAAACATATGAGCATATGAATCATGATATTATTTCATACATAACATGCTTGAATGTTTTTCAAAACAAGTTTCGCAAATAATTTCACAAAACAGAACATAAAGCTTATAACAAGAAAACGATTTCATAAATCGAAAATTTTTAAAACCTTTTGCAGAATGAAAAACATGCCATCATGAAACGTAAACAAATGCCCAAAACATAGCTTTGCAACCTGGCTCTGATACCACTGTTAAGGAATCCCATTAGGGTCAGGCAGCGAAAACACAAAGGAAATCCCATTATGTTCAAATATTATTTATCATCGATGTAACATCCTAGGTTGATTTATCCTTTTTATTTACATACGGAAAATTATTTTCAAAATAAATTTTTGCGTTAAATAAAAATTTGTATCTTAATATGAATTAGTATCTATTTCCCTTAATAAATAATCCACTCGGCCTTGATGTAAAATAATATTTACCTCTTTTAGTTACATAAAATCATACTCAGAATAAACAAAACCGTTTCTAAAATAAATCCTTAAATAAAAGTATGTTAAAATAATAACCGATTGGAAACGGTCCCACTCGGTCTTGATAATCATTAGTATTCACTCAAATATAATCAAAGTAATAATAAGAGTGTACGCCAAATAATATCCGATCGGAATACATCCTTCGGTAAATTGGAGTTACAACAGCGGGAGAAGAAGAAGCAGAAGAAGAAAAGGACAGGGGTCATTCGCCTGAGCGAGACCCTAAGGTACCTGAGCAAAATCCGAGAGTCGCTTAAGCGAGTGCCGACTCACTTGAGCGAATGCCACACCTGAAGTCTGAGCGAACAAGACGCACATGGGGTTTCACTCGGTAAAATGGTTTACTCGGCACAAGGGTTTCACTCAGAAAACGCTCAACTTCCATTCACTTGGACATTCCTCACTTGACTCTTTACTACCTTTCACTCAGAAAGCTTCGCTCGGTCACAACTTCCTCGGAGATAATTCAGCCTCCTTCACTCGGTTATAGTTTCTCAGGATATCCTCACTCGGAGAATACCCTATCCTTACTTCCCTCGGAAGAAACTCTCTCTCGGCCATATTTTACTCAGAAGCACTCCCACCTTCCTTCAGAAGCACTCAAATTTCAACTCGGACACATCCAACTTTTCCTCACTCGGACTCATGATACACCTTCTTCACTCGGAATCTTTATACACTTTCTTCAATCGGAACTCTCTCCCAACCAATCCTACTCAGGACATTCTAACCTTCCACCCAGAAGGGGATCTCTCGGTTATCCTTCATTTGGGAATGAATCCGTTAGTTAATGAGCTGTCACAGCAAACATGAGAACATATATATCAATGTATTTTAAAATATAAATTCGCATCCGATTCAAATTAAATTGGCACACAGATAATATTAAACACTCGGAAACTCCTTATACACACATAACTCTACACAATCACTCAAAATCACTCGGGGCTTGGCATCGATCTCCCCTTTGGCGCGACTCCATGGCTCTGGCTTTCTCCCTGTCACTGGTTACTAAATTAAAATAACAGCAAAGGTGAGTGTTTGGCATCATAATTAATATAGAGCAAAATTTAACAAGTTAAATATATATATATATATATATATACTTTATCTGAATGCATCTTCGTCCCTCTTTCAAATCATACTCAACAATCATAATAACGAATTTCACTCGGCAAACTTAATGACAAATCACGCTAGGTATATATATATGTATAAGTCTCATTCGGAAATCGTAGCAGTTCACTCAGCAAAACCCAACACAGCATTCAGTAAAGATAACAATTTATACTCATCAAATATATTAAATTTTCACTTGGAGATTTATCAAGTCACACTTGGAAATTATAACACATTGCACACAATGAACATATCAACTCAACTTAGCAATTATATCAAATTCATCAATAATCACCACTGACTCTCATGCAATCTGACTCCTAGTATCCGGATACTAAAGGATCGGCCTTCAGCTGGGGGTCCTACTTGACACCCCGTGAACTCTGCTTGGTTCACCGAGTCCTGCTTGACTCTCCACCTCGACCACTGGGTCCTACTTGACCACTGGGTAGCTCAACTGGGCATAAAAACCACGGGAGATGGAAATGAGGGGCTATAACATACCGTCGGCCGTCCCACACCACATAGTCATACATACAGTTCACATTTGACATATCAAATGTGGCCATTAACATCAATTTCTCATCACTCGGGTGACCTGCTTGTCAAACCCGGATTCACATTATAACACCGATCATCTCAACATTAAATATTTAAAGCCCATGACATGATTAACTCAGCCACACACCCGATCCTCAACTGATCAGTGTACACAGTCACACATGCACAAACATAAGCACACAACAACATTCAATAACGTTTTCTTACCCTGTTGATACCATTCAACGGCTCGGATAGGAAGTAAGTCCTATCCTAATTAATCATAACCCAAACACCCCCTTACCTCAGTTCCACGCTTCGATGATCTGCTCCTAGTGTCGGTCCCTTCCTCTGAGCACTGGATTCGCAGTCTCAGCTCCGTCACTCAGCCTTTCGCTGTTTAATCTACTACCTACGGGTCAGAATGTAAAAACCTGTTAACTCAACGCCCTCAGCTCTAAGGGCCATATTTGAGCTCACACTCACCAAAGGAGTGGAGAACAAACTTGAATACAGCCATGCATGGTCCTTGGCTACCAGAGAAATGAAAGGGATAAGGAACCACAAATAAAATGGATCAGTGGACTCACCTTGAGGCCACGATCACAGAAATGGGGTTCGATTGAAGTCTTAATACTAACGGAGTCCTCCTCCGGAGCATGCAACTTAGCGACAAGAGAGGAGAAAACGAAGAAGAAGGAGAAACAGACCAAAAAAGAAGAAATAGTTCTCATGAATCATGAAGAGGGAGAGAGAGAAAATTTCCTTTTATATAAGGCTCAGGGGCAAGACAGCCCTTTCCCCTATTTCATTTGCACTCTCATTAAAGTTTTAATTAATTTCACCACATTGGACTCTTTTATAGTTACCCAACCAACTACGTTTATTTACTTTCACGACGTTTAATTATTCGTGATTGCCTAATACTTCTTAAGAGTATTGACCCGATCTGGATACCGACCAACCGGTATCCAGGCGTAGTGCCCACACCTCGGTAATCCGAGCTAACGCTTGGGAGGTCGGACACTTCATCCATCCTTACATCTTTGTTATGCATATCCGTTTGCCTCAGCCATTACAAGAGGTTGATCCGGACTATAATTCTGAGTTAGGCATTCTCTTCACACCGGTTAGTCCAAGACCGCTCTAGGCACACCGGATAAGCATCAGTCGCAAGACAGCACGTCTTTGACCATTCTCCCCTGCACAACTGATCTTCAACACTGTTTGGTCCTCACATCTGAGACCGGCCCGACACCGAATTCATTGACCCCGGTTTAGGCAGATCAAATATTAAATAAATCTCTAAAACATTTGCTAATATTTTCCACTCTTCACAATTTTTATTAAAATACCAGAAATGTTACATCCACCCCCCTAAAAGGGGATTTTATCCCCGAAATCGGTGTTCCGATTGAAAAAGATGGGGGTACATCCGCCTTATATCCGATTCTAATTCCCAAGTGTAGGTTATCCAATTCAAATTCTGCCATTTCACCTTCACCAACGGCACCTCCTTGCTCCTTAACCATTTCGTTTGATATTCCTCAATACTGATCGGTACAGCTTCCACTGTCAGATCTTCCTTCAATTGATGGAGTCACTCGGTATAATCATTGTGTCACACGGAATGTAGGCTCAAAGTTGCGATACATAAAACACGTTATGGATGTTAGTCAACGACTGGGGAAGATCCAATCGGTCAGCAACCTCACCGATCCGTTCCAGTATTTGGTATGGTCCGATGTATCTCGGATTAAGCTTTTGGCTCTTCAAAATCCGACCTACACCTTTGGTCGGTGAAATCCTCAGGAACACCCAGTCACCCACTTGAAATTCGAGTGGCCTATGCCGATTGTCATAATAGCTCTTTTGTCGGTCTTGGGCAATTTTTATCTTCTCCCGGATTAGAGTAACTTGTTCGTTCATCTCTTGGATCAGCTCGGGCCCCAGATGAATGGCATCACCATTCTCATTCCAATATAATGGGGTACGACATTTCTGACCATAAAGAACTTCATATGGAGCCATCCCAATGCTGTTATGATAGCTGTTATTGTATGCAAACTCCACCAAGGGCAAGTATCTTTCCCATGATCCGCCCTGCTCCAACACACATGCCCTCAGCATATCCTCAAGAGTCTGTATTGTCTGTTCTGATTGGCCATCGGTCTGAGGATGATAAGCGGAGCTCAGTCTGAGCTCAGTACCCAGTTCTTGTTGCAAGCTCCCCCAAAATCTTGAAGTGAATCGAGGATCCTGATCGGAAATAATGCTTGAGGGTACACCGTGCAGTCGTACAATCTCCGTAACATACAACCTAGCCAATCGGTCCAGCGACCATTTCATATTCATCGCCAGGAAGTGAGCACTCTTGGTCAGTTGGTCAACAATTACCCAAATCGCGTTACACCCAGATCGGGTGCGAGGCAGCCCATATACGAAGTCCATGGTGATACTTTCCCACTTCCAGATCGGAATTTCTAGAGGTTGAAGCAAACTTGGGGGTCTCTGATGTTCAACTTTGCACTTCTGGCATATCACGCAGGACTTCACGTACTCAGTTATTGCCTTCTTCATACCCAACCACCAGAATTCTTTCTTCAGGTCGTGATACATCTTTGTCACACTGGGATGAATACTCAGAGAGCTCTTGTGTGCCTCAGCTAGCACGGCTTGCCAGAAATCACCGTGCGCAGGCACCACCACTTGGTCCCGGAATCTCCATATTCCATCGTTACCCTGAGTTAACTCCATGTCCTTGCCTCGAGCCTGAGTGCCAATCAGTTTCAGCAACTCCTCATCGTCTTTCTGAGCAGCAACAATAGACTCTAGAAATTCGTTGGAGATCTTCAATATTTCGACTGTCATTCGGTTTGGAGCGTCCATAACGACTTCAATGTTCATACCTCTAAAGCTCTCCAGCAATTCCTGCTCTCTACCCATCAAGTAAGCCGCGTGCAACACCTTCCTGCTCAGTGCATTGGCAACAACATTTGCTTTGCCTGGGTGGTACTTCAAGTCGAAGTCATAATCTTTCAAGTACTCCACCCACCTTCTCTGCCTCATATTTAGCTCATTTTGGTCGAACAAATACTTCAAGCTTTTGTGGTCACTGAATACCACAAAACGGGATCCATATAGGTAATGACGCCAAATCTTTAATGCATATACTACTGCTGCCAACTCTAGATCATGGGTCGGATAATTCAATTCATGGGGTCTCAACTGCCTGGAAGCATAGGTAATCACCCGGTCGGATTGCATTAGCACGCATCCCAAACTGAACTTGGATGCATCACAATACACTATAAATTCCCGTGTTACATTGGGCAATGTAAGCACCGGGGCAGTCATCAAACATCGTTTAAGAGTCTGGAAACTCAGCTCATACTTTTTCGACCACACAAAGGGACTCTCTTTCCTTGTTAACCGCGTCAGAGGAAGTGCAATCTGAGAGAACCCTTCAATGAAACATCGATAGTATCCAGCCAATCCGAGGAAACTTCAAATTTCAGTTACCGACCTCGGCCTCTCCCAAGCCATAATCGCCTTAATTTTAGTCGGATCAACCGAGACGCCCTCTCGGGAAATCACATGTCCCAAGAATTATACACTACTTTCCCAAAAATCACACTTGGATAGTTTAACATACAACTTCTTCTCTCGGAGTATCTGCAAAACAATCTAGAGGTGTTGAGCATGCTCCTCAACCGACCTCAAATACACCAGAATGTCATCAATGAATACCACTACAAACTGGTCCAAGTACGGTTGAAAAATCCGATTCATGTAGTCCATGAAGATGGCAGGGGCATTCGTCACTCCAAAGGGCATTACAATGTATTCAAAGTGCCCATACCGAGTCCGAAACGCTGTCTTCGGAATATCTTCCAACTTCACTCGGATCTAGTGATATCCCGACCTCAAGTCGATCTTAGAAAACACCACAGCGCCTCTCAACTGGTCCAGTAAATCGTCAATCCGAGGCAAAGGATATTTATTTTTGACCGTCAATTTGTTCAGTTATCGGTAATCAATGCATATTCGCATGCTACTGTCATTCTTCTTTACCAGTAATACCAGAGCGCCCCATGGTGAGGCACTCGGTCGAATGAAGCCTTTTTCGAGCATCTCATTCACTTGCTTCTTTACCTCGGCTAATTCCACCGAGACATCCTATATGGCGCATGGGACACAGGCTCGGCCCCGGGAATCAAGTCAATAGAGAAATCAATCTCCGACTGGGAGGAAACTTCAGAATTTCTTTCAGAAAAACATCAGGAAATTCACAAACAATTGGAATATCACTCAGCAGAAGGTTATACCGACCCTCTGAAGCAAATAAAATAACATATGTGGCTGAGACATCACTCACCACGTCCTTCGTGTCGTGTTCCTGGGAGAAAACAATACTCTTCCGATAGCAGTCGACCATCACATGATTAGCAGCTAGCCAATCGAGACCTAGAATAACATCTAAGTTCCTCAACGGCCTATAGATGAAATTCACTCGGAAAGTACGGTCTTCGATTTGCATCGGCATTTCTCTACACACGGTGGTTGCGTGAAAAGTGGAACCAGTTGGAGTGGAAACAATAAGAGCGTTCTCCATTAAACCGATCGGCAAACCAAGTCGTCGTACACAACTCTCAGAAATAAATGAATGGGTCGCGCCCGAATCGTAAATTACATCAACAAGATAGCCACAGATGAGGCACTTACCCTGCACCAAGTTGTCATTCCTCATGGCTTCCGAGGCATCAAAAGAGAATACCCGCCCGGTCATTGCATTCTGGGCACCACTAGACTGGGCATTAGATCTTCCTGATTATTGGCCTCCTCGACCAGCACCATGCCTGCCTCCTCTCTGAAAATTGGCAACCCGAGTTCCAGAAGGGTTGGCTCGGTTGCCCTGCCTGCCCTGCTGCTGCCTCTGTGGGTAATCGGGCCTGAGGTGCCCCGGATGTCCACACTAGAAGCATACAATCTGATTGGCTTGACAGTGCTTGGCAATGTGACCCTCCTGGCCATAATTGTAGCACGCACGGCTACCAGACTGATTACCCGATCGACCAGTAAAACCCCGACTGGAAGAGGATGAAGAGGTGGCGGAAGACTTGCCACCCCGAAAGAATTGGCCCATCCTCTTGAAGCTGAACCCCTTTGCTTTCAGTGGTTTTTTATCTCTTGGCTGAGATGCCCTCTGTATCTGCACCTCTTCTGTCAGCCTAGCTTTGTCAGCCTAGCTGAGATGCACCTCTGTAACATCCTAGGTTGATTTATCCTTTTTATTTACATACGGCAAATTATTTTCAAAATAAATTTTTACATTAAATAAAAATTTGTATCTTAATATGAATTAGTATCTATTTCCCTTAATAAATAATCCACTCGGCCTTGATGTAAAATAATATTTACCTCTTTTAGTTACATAAAATCATACTTAGAATGAACAAAACCGTTTCTAAAATAAATCCTTAAATAAAAGTATGTTGAAATAATAACCAATCGGAAATGGTTCCACTCGGTCTTGATAATCATTAGTATTCACTTAAATATAATCAAAGTAATAATAAGAGTGTACGCCAAATAATATCCGGTCGGAATACATCCTTCGGTAAAGTGGAGTTACAACAGCGGGAGAAGAAGAAGAAAAAGAAGAAGAGGCAGGGGTCATTCGCCTGAGCGAGACCCCAAGGTACCTGAGCGAAATCCGAGAGTCGCTTAAGCGAGTGCCGACTCGCTTGAGCAAATGCCACACCTGAAGTCTGAGCAAACAAGACGCACATGTGGACTCACATGAGGTTTCACTCGGTAAAATGGTTTACTCGGCACAAGGGTTTCACTCGGAAAACGCTCAACTTCCATTCACTCGGACATTCCTCACTTGACTCTTTACTACCTTTCACTCAGAAAGCTTCGCTCGGTCACAACTCCCTCGGAGATAATTCAGCCTCCTTCACTCAGTTATAGTTTCTCAGGATATCCTCACTCGGAGAATACCCTATCCTTACTTCCCTAGGAAGAAACTCTCTCTCGGCCACATTTTACTCAGAAGCACTCTCACCTTCCCTCGGAAGCACTCAAATTTCCACTCGGACACATCCAACTTCTCCTCACTCGGAGTCATGATACACCTTCTTCACTCGGAATCTTTATACACTTTCTTCACTCGGAACTCTCTCCCAACCAATCCCACTCGGGACATTCTAACCTTCTACCCGGAAGGGGATCTCTCGGTTATCCTTCACTCGAGAATGAATCCGTTAGTTAATGAGCTGTCACAGCAAACATGAGAACATATATATATCAATGTATTTTAAAATATAAATTCGCATCCGATTCAAATTAAATTGGCACATAGATAATATTAAACACTCGGAAACTCCTTATACACATATATACTCTACACAATCACTCAAAATCACTCGGGCCTTGGCATCGATCTCCCCCTTGGCGCGACTCCATGGCTCCGGCTTTCTCCCTGTCACTGGTTACTAAATTAAAATAACAGCAAGGGTGAGTGTTTGGCGTCATAATTAATATAGAATGGAATTTAACAAGTTAAATATATATATATATATATACTTTATCCTAATGCATCTTCGTCCCTCTTTCAAATCGTACTCAACAATCATAATAGCGAATTTCACTCGGCAAACTTAATGACAAATCACGCTAGGTATATATATGTATAAGTCTCATTCAGAAATCATAGCAGTTCACTCAGCAAAACCCAACACAGCATTCAGTAAAGATAACAATTCATACTCATCAAATATATTAAATTTTCACTCGGAGATTTATCAAGTCACACCCAGAAATTATAGCACATTACACACAATGAACATATCAACTCAACTTAGCAATTATATCAAATTCATCAATAATCACCATTGACTCTCATGCAATCTGACTCCTAGTATCCGGATACTAAAGGATCGGCCTTCAGCTGGGGGTCCTACTTGACACCCCGTGAACCCTGTTTGGTTCACCGAGTCCTGCTTGACTCTCCACCTCGACCACTAGGTCCTACTTGACCACTGGGTAGCTCAACTGGGCACAAAAACCACGGGAGCCGGAAATGAGGGGCTATAACATACCGCCGGCTATCCCACACCACATTGTCATGCATACAGTTCACATTTCACATATCAAACGTGGCCATTAACATCAATTTCTCATCACTCGGGTGACCTGCTTGTCAAGCCCGGAATCACATTATAACACCGATCATCTCAACATTAAATATTTCAAGCTCATGACATGATTAACTTAGCCACACACCCGATCCTCAACTGATCGGTATACACAGTCACACATGCACAAACATAGGGACACAACAACATTCAATAATGTTTTCTTACCCTGTTCATACTATTCAACGGCTCGGATAAGAAGTAAGTCCTATTCTAATTAATCATAACCCGAACACTCCCCATACCTCGGTTCCACACTTCGATGATCTGCTCCCGGTGTCGGTCCCTTCCTCTGAGCACTGGATCGCAGTCTCAACTCCGTCACTCAGCCTTTCATTATTTAATCTACTACCTACGGGTCAGAATGTAAAAACCCGTTAACTCAACGCTCTCAGCTCTAAGGGCCACATTTGAGCTCACACTCACCAAAGAAGTGGAGAACAGACTTGAATACAGCCATGCATGGTCCTTGGCTACCAGAGAAATGAAAGGGATAAGGAACCACAAATAAAACGGATCAGTGGACTCACCTTGAGGCCACGATCACAGAAATGGGGTTCGATTGAAGTCTTAACACTAACGGAGTCCTCCTCCGGAGCATACAACTCAGTGACAAGAGAGGAGAAAACAGAGAAGAAGGAGAAACAGACCAAAAAAGAAGAAGTAGTTCTCGTGAATAATGAAGAGGGAGAGAGAGAGAATTTCCTTTTATATAAGGCTCGGGAGCAAGACAGCCTTTTCCCTTATTTCATTTATATTCTTATTAAAGTTTTAATTAATTTCACCACATTTGACTCTTTTATAGTTACCCAACCAACTACGCTTATTTACTTTCACGACGTTTAATTATTCGTGATTGCCTAATACTTCTTAAGAGTGTTGACCCGATCTGGATACCGGCCAACCGGTATCCAGGCATAGTGCCCACACCTCGGTAATCCGAGCTAACACTTGGGAGGTCGGACACTTCATCCGTCCTTATATCTTTGTTATGCATATCTGTTTGCCTCAGCCATTGCTAGAGGTTGATCCGGACTATAATTCCAAGTTAGGCGTTCTCTTCACACCGGTTAGTCCAAGACCGCTCCAGGTACACCGGATAAGCATCAGTCGCAAGACAGCACGTCTTTGACCGTTCTCCCCTGCACAACTGATTTTCAACACTGTTTGGTCCTCACATCTGAGACCGGCCCGACACCGGATTCCTTGACCCCGGTTCAGGCATATCAAATATTAAATAAATCTCTAAAACATTTGCTAATATATTCCACTCTTCATAATTTTTATTAAAATACCAGGAATGTTACAATCGACATGACCTATAAGTGATAATTATTTATATATCTATTCCTTTTGTCACGATATCTAATTGGGCCCAAGGCATGGTCGTCGTCATCCTTGTATGGACCAATTCATTTTACTTAATACCAGAGTAGACTTTATAGAATGAATATCTAATATTTATTCGTCCTAGCATGGCCATGCATTTCATTAGTCTCACTCCATCAAGTGGCCTATAGATATCACTCCTGTCACATAGGAGAGACAAATTCCATCTACATCACTCACATCCCTCTGCATAATTTATCTATTGCCTAATCACAATCTTTATGGTCATCTTATTACAGATAACGTTTGATTGTATTAAAACAATAAACTCCTTATGTAGGAATCGTAGTGACTTCAGGTCGAAGGACTATATACCATTATCACATTGAGAACCGTTTATGACACTCATGTAACGATCCATGAAACGTTCTCATGGTGGGTCTGTCCAGTACAACATTACTCTTAATTTGCACCCGTGTAAAGACTTGATATCATATATCCATGATTTGTGAGATCAAATCATTAGTACATTTACACACTAATCTTAATGTATTTACATGTCCCTATGTAAATACTTAATTAGGGACGTTTTAGGAATAATTCTCATATGACCTATTATTCCAGGATAAATAACATTTGTCTAAAACTGAAAAATACTAATTTTATTAATAAGTTAAAATTGATACATTAATAGCTCATAGTGCATACACCAACACCACTCACTCAAGCGAGAGTTACACTTGCTTAAGCGAGGCCAAGTAGGGCGCTTGGGCGAGCCACAACATATGCTAAGCGAAAAGAAAAAGAGGAGGATCAGGGGCCGTCTCGCTTGAACGAGCCCCATCCTACTTGAGTGAGATCCTCAGGATTCACTTGGGCGAGGCAAGCGAGCGTGGGCGACAATCTTCCAGAATCCAACATACGCTCACTCGCTTGAGCGAGTCCCATATCCAAAGGCCTTTCGCTCAAGCGAAAATGGCCCAGTAGCTAAGTGCCCTAATCTCGCTCGGGCGAGGCCCTACTCACCCGAGTGAATTTCCTCCAATGGCCAACAACTGATGCATGGGTAGTCTCGCTTGAGCGAGACCCGCTCTCGCCTGAGCGAGATTTGTCCAGAGTCCATACACGAACATAGGGGATCCTCGCTTAAGCAAGAATACCAGTAAAAACATGGAAATATGGGAATTTAACAACTCAACCTATGAAAATCCCTTCAAAGCAAAATTAAACAAGTTCAATGCATCACCTACATCATATTAAGTATTTAGAACTTGTTCCAAACATCATGTTCCATAAATCCCATTTCAATTCTTTAGATCACATAATAATCAAGCTTATCATGATATATAATCTATGAAACACAAAATATCAATAGGTATCAATTCAACCTCAATTCTCACTGCATCATACAGCCTTTTAAGTATTTGAAACATATCCCAATGGATCATACTCTATGATCTCAATTCAAATTCATAAATTATATCCTAACTAGGTCTATCAACTTGGGCCCTTTACAAAATTTAGATCCTCATAAAACCATTCATTCATTTATCAAATTATAGATCAATCATACCATATCCATCGTTCATACAAAGGTAAGGTCATGAACGAAAATGAGCCATACACCTGAGAAGTCTCATTTTCCAACATGACCTCTAAAATCATCACTATCTATTCATTATCCATACAAGTTGTGCACATCAATTCATGGCTATACAAAATATTCATTATATCTATATGCATTACCAAAGTCCACATAAAAGCAATAAAATCAAAACGTTTATCGGCCAAGGCATTCTTTACCCAAAAAGACTTCCTTCACACCATTCCTCCACACATGAGCTCCATGGGCAAGCCCTACAACACAAGAGCTAAAAAGATGGACCACTTGGAGAGTGAGTATATTTTCTCAATGATGAAAAATCTAACAATTAATGATAATATACATGTGAATGCAAGTTAACATCTTCCCCCTAAAAGGAGTTCAAGTGACGCTAAAATCATTCAATCATCCAATGCATAGAACACTCATATCCATACAATTTTTTTGAGTCACACCAAACCAATAGACACAAATATTATTAGTGGTTAATAGGGCTTCACAAACACTTTACATAACTTCCTCATTGGGGTATCACTCAATGCCATGCTTCTATGGCTAATGCACATGCTAGTGTTTCAAGATGCATATGCACGGATCCGATTTCATTCCAATAGTGATCACAACCACTACATTAATTATCATCACGTTGGTTTCCCACCTCGCAAGGAGTACTCCCTTTATGGAACCCCGCAAAGGTCATTCATTACAATTTCATATCCTCATCACGTCGGGTACTCCCTTCGTGGAACCCCGCAAGGTTATTCATATCATAATATTTCAACATCATTATGTCGGGTACTCCCTTCGTGGAACCCTGCAAGGTTATTCACATTATAAATATGCTTATGCATGCCATGCTATATATATATATATATGCATTAATGCTCATGCATACCTCAATCTCATAAGGATTTTTTTACCCTCTTAATCTAGGGTATAACTTATACTAAATCACAATGTTAGTAGCACGTAATTCATTATACAAATGATTCTTCCAAAACCTATCATTCATAATGCTTAAAAATAATCCTAGTCAAGGATTTCAAATATTCATCAAGCCATACCTAAGACACTACATCCATTCAAGGAAAACATGTAACTTGGCATCAATACATACATTATCAACATACAAGGCATCATACATTTAGAAAATACACCCCTCTCCTACCTCAAGAGAAGTAAACCTTCGGGTTTAATGATCCCGCTTCACAAGTATTTTCAAATCCTACATTAATCAATTATAGGACCACATTAATCATCCATTCAAGCATCATTCTTAATATATACTTTTACGTATGCATGACTCTTCATCATATGGTAATTCATTTACAAGCTTTATTCATTTGCCTAATTAGGCTTCGGGAATTCCTTCCCTTTAATCAAAATCCATTATTATCAAAAGCTACAACTTAAGTAGTCAAGTTACCTCACATGTGCCATTTTCACACCCAACTCCTCAAGTAGGTTTTTCATTTATGGCTTCCAACCACCATCACCAATCATCATTTATGGCAATACCTCATCATTAGTAACACCTCTTCCCTTAATAAATGCCAACCCCATTCACATTACACTTTTCCCCCAACAAACATCATTTATGGCAATAGGTTAGGGTTTTATTAAAACTCCAACAAACATCATAAATGTACATTATTATTCATCATCCTCTCATGCCATTTTTGTGTACCCCATTTATTGCTCATAAATGTCCATATTTATTTCACCCCACCTTAGGTTTTCTGATTTAAAGCTTCTATTCAATACCCACATACATTAAATACTCTCCTAAACCTCCATAACCCATATCCTAGGGTCCAAGCACAATAAAATAATGAGGAACTTACCTCTACCAAGAAATGAGAATGGGTACCAAGGGAAGAGGGTTGAGCATGAAAATGAAGGAAGAAGAGGAGAAATTTTAAGCCACTATGATCTTCTTCTTGCTCCAATGGTGAACGAATTTGAGGAGAGAAAAGGGGCACCACTTAGTCTAGATCTTTGGTGAGGAAGAAGATGAAGATAATGAGGTAGTTTAGAAGGGAAGAAGAATGAAATGTGACTTTTGCCTAGAGAGAAGGTCACGAGGAAACAAGAGTGAAGTAGAGAGGTTTTGTTTTAATTTTAAGCCCATTCATTTAAATTTTACCATTTTACCACAAACAGGATCTCTATTCGGGCTTAATACTTATTCTAAAAATTATTCTGAATACATATTCGGATTCCCAATGATATTATCCACATCCCTGACCAACGGCATCTCAATCAGAGATACTTGGTCCGATACCCATATTTTAACTAGGTCACTTTTCTGATTATTCAGTTCCAATAAATTACTAATAGTCCCCCAAAATCTTAATTTAGTTACTTCTAATATTTTGGGACTTTCATAATTCATACTTAATTATTCAATATTTATTTCTTTAATTAATTCTCTATTTTAAAATTTGGGCTGTTACATATAGAGTCTAGTTGAAGACGATAAACTTAGCACTTGTGGGGAGATAACCCCTTGTCTGTTTTTTTCCCAAATTCCATATGATAAAAAAAAGTTTTATGCTCAAATGCTGGTTTTGGGTGACTACAGGTAAGTTTTCTTATCCTTTTTATCATCCATTTTATAACTTTGAGGACAATGTCAAATTCTGGTTTGGGGTGGTAGATAAGAAAACTTAACTGTTTTGTTTGCATTGTGTGATTGTTATTTTATTTTGCATGTGTGTATGATTTTCCTTGTTTAGTTTGTCATCTTGTAATTTACCATGATTACATGATAATTAACTTTGAACATAAAGCTAAAGTATCTAAGGACCCCAAAATTTTGAAAATTTTTCAAAAATTGATTGTTTAAATGCCAAATAAATGCTTAAATGAACCTTATGTGATTTAATTTTTCTTTGAAAAGACTTTCCATGGTGAGATTTAAGTCTAAATGGGTAAATTATAAGAAATTTCAAACCCTTATTTTTCTTCATTGAGTGAATCTCATAGTCATCAATATTCTAGAACTTGTTTTTTAACCGATTCAAAATGATTTTTGATTATGTGTCTTATGATGATAAAGGCACAATTAGGTCTATTCTTAAGCCTGAAAATTTTTGCACAATTTGACCCCTAGTTGCCCCTTTTGAGCCTGAAAGTAAAAATTTTTCTTTAAAACCTTTCATTGACTGATCTTCTCTTAATGGTGAAAAGTTGGAAATTTAATGGAGCAAAGAAAAGAAAAAGGACATAAGAAAAATATGTATAGGATGTAAACAAAAACAAGAAAAAGAAAAGAAAATCAAAAAGATGATATTGAATGAATTGTAAAAAGTCCATAAAAGTTTAAAAATTTGCTTTGTTAGTTTCTGAATTTATGATGGTAATTTGAATCATTCATGACTGTTTAAGCCCTTTTGTCCCCTTTTTTTCTTGAAATTACTACCTTGACAATACGACCCATAGCCCCGTTACAACCCTTTGAAAGACCTTTTGACTTTGACATGCTTTCTTTATAAACTGTGGAGTTTCTGGTTAATTAATAAGCTTATAGTAATACTTTTGACTATCATGATTTGAGTGATACACAAACCATGAAACACCTAGAGTGAAAATTGTGAGAAGAGTGTCTCAGGTCTTGACATTGAAAATTGACTCACATAAGAAATTTAATTTTGGCATTTGAATAAATATGTTTCTCTGTTTTGGGTTCCCTAATTTACTAAGCTAAGTGTTTTCTGTATCTTATCGTGTGAATATGGTGATTGCTTGAGGACAAGCAATGACTTGGTTTCAGGTATTTTGATAAGTGTTTCAGACATAATAAATTAGATTTAATTCAATTATAATTTTAAACCATTTCCACTGTATTTCCTAATTTTCATGATTTCTGCTTTCTTTCCACTGTATTCTGCTCAGGTACTTTATTTTGTAGGAATTAATAAAAATAAAGAACATTAAAGACACATGACAAAGTCATTCCAAGGGTCAATAACAAGAGAAAATTGACCATCAAATGACAAAGGATCAAAAGAAAAAAGCCACAAAGGTTACATGGTCAAAAAGGGTCAATAAGCAATAACAGGGGTATGAATCGATTTAGGGAGTGCCTGAATTGTTTCACACGTGATGAATGTCCCAAAAAAATGCAAAATTTCAGCAATGAATCGATTCACAGCAGCAATGAATCGATTCACAACAGCAATGAATCGATTCATACATTATTTTTTGTCCCAGGATCACATTTTGAAACTTCTGAATCGATTCATAGCAAGTCTAAATCGATTCACACGTCTATACTATGCAAAAATCACTTCTTGAATCAATTCATGACCAAAATTAAATTGATTCATGCAGTTCAAAATTTCATTTTAGTAGCTGGAAACAACCTCGCCTCGCACTGCACTTTTAAAATTAAGGTTACACCTTCCACTATGCCGAAAGCAGTTAAACATGTAATGGTCCATGCTCCACTAACACAAAAATGAAAAGAAAATTACTTTGCTCCATTCCTTCTCAGCCTATAAATAGAAGGAAATTGGCACAGAAGAGGATATCGAGTTCACTTGAATCAATACATTCAGAGGAAGCATTTCCCTCTGTTTCGTTCTTTCTTGGTTTTTTTATTTCTTTGTATAAGAATTGAGAGAGTTGTGAATACAGTGGGAGAATATTGCAAATACAACAAGGAAACACAGTGGTGGAATTACTTGTGGGCTTTTTGGAGAAACCCTTATGTCTTTCTTTTACTTTATCATGTGTTGTATGTTTGATTTTCCTTCCATTATGTGTATAAATTTAAATCACATCATGTGTAACTAAATTAATTATCTTGGGATAAAGGGAGTACGACAATATTTTATGTTAATAATGTTTTGACTTTGATTTAAATAAATTTCTGTTTTCCATTTAGTTCAAATTATGCTTAATGCTCTTAGTAATTCCTAGCAAGAACCTAAGTGATAAAATTGTATACTTGTGGGTATATTAGTAAGTTTAAGTATCTAGTAGAATTGAGAGATTTATTAGTTACTAGAAAGATTTTGAACTAAGCCTAAGATTTTGAAATACTTTTTGTGACCTTGGTAAAACCGTGAAAGTAATCAAAAATCTTTTGAGGAAAAAAGGGATATTCACAAAACGATAATGGGCCTTTCTTAGGGATTGAACGCGGTTCTCCATATGTTAGGTACATTAATAGGATTCCAAGAGGAACATATTAATTAGCTTATGGAAAATCTGCCTTAGAAAACTTAATTTGATTCTTATTTATGAAAAGCAAACTTATTAACATAAAATAGCATCTTGAACCCTTAGAATCTCAAGATACTCTCAAGGCTGTTTTTAAGTGTCAAGTAAATTTTGTTTCTGTATTTATTTTTATTCCGTGTTTTATTTAACAAAAGCATTAAAAATCAATTGTGTGGATAACTAAATTTCAATATGTCGGTACTTTGAAAATAGTCCCTATGGATACGATAATCTTTTATATACTCGACATAACCTGTGCGCTTGCGGAGCCCTGTCAGGTATTTGATACATTAGGATCATTTGAATTGAGCTTGTGATCATTTTGTATCACCATGTAATGTATGATAATGCTTGACAATGAATTTAATAACCACTATGATGGTCTTGATGCTTTTGTTGAAGGGCAACTCATGGTGGGATGAAATGTAAACCATGTTAACTTTTGATTCAATGTTGATGCATGTTTTAGTCATGTTTGATGCTTGATTAGGTGAATGGATTGATGCAAAAAAGGTCTTAATATGTTTGTAATGTTCCTTATATGTTTTGTACCCTATCATGAGTGTATCTTGGTGTGAATGAGTTCCAAAAAGTCTAGGCGTGGCATAATCCAAGGTCCCCAAGGCATATTTCTTTAAAAATTGAGAAATAGAGGATCAGGGGTGATCCATAGCCAGTGGAAAATTCCTACGGCCAGTGGATCCCTCTGTCCCTAAAAGCTTGTGAAATTGGGTATGGAAATAGAGCCATCCACAGCCAGTGGAATGATTCCACTACCAGTGCAATATGAAAATGTTGAATTTTCATACTTTTATGCCCTTTTGGGTTAGGATTCGCAAATCTTTTCTTCATGGCATGTTTATACAATTGAATGTACATGTTTTTATTAAGCTTTACAACCAACTTGGGTATTCTTGGACCTCTTCTCATACCCACTCATACTTTTGAATTGGCTTAAATGTTCCGCAACACTTGTATGGCATTTATGCAATTGATTTTCCAAAGCAGACGTCTGTTTTAAACTACATAGCTTCTCATATCATCATATATGGGATAGCTCTTTAAAAAGGTCTGGGTTAGTTGTTAATGTTTTATTTTGTAGTGTTCTTCCAATGATTATTTTTAAATTGAGAAAAAATTTATCCTAGTTTCCATTATCTAAATATTAACATCTTTAACATTATTTACTAGATTAAGGGCGCCACATTGGGTTGTATTAGAGCATAAGATACTTTTAGTGAATTATTGCCATTGTTGTTTGATCGTATATGATTTGGTTATAATTGATATTTGAATTGTATAAGTCCAGCCAAGCTTTCTTCATACTATTCTCTCTTAATGATGAATTCTTATGTTTATATGAATGCTCATGACATTATAATGTGATAATATACCTTTGATTAGATTGGTTACTTATTGTGACAATGTCAACATGCTCCTAGAAGGGAGAAGATTTGTTATTTCTTTTATTTGCTTGCCCATGAAGTACTCGGAGATCATTCTTGTCATGAATTGGCTTTCTGCTAATAAAGTCATGGTTGACTATTAACAAAGAACTGTCATCTTCCCATCTCCAAGCATTGGGAAATTTGATATGCAAGGTATAACTCCACTTTGCATGCCATTATCTCTTGCCAATGGGACTAATGGTCTCAATCCCTTTAGCATTCGTGTCTGAATTTTTAGATGTATTTCCCGAAGAGATTCCCGGTTTGCTACCTCCATGAGAGGTTGAGTTTGTGATTAATCTTGTTTCTGGTGTAGAGCCTATTTCTATGGCTCCTTATAGGATGTCTCCTATGGAGTTAGCTGAATTGAAAAAGCAAGTTAAAGAGTTACTTGAAAAAGAATTTGTTTGATCCAGTGTATCACCCAGGGGAGCTCCTGTGCTATTGGTGAAGAAGAAGGATGGAACTATGCGGTTGTGTGTTGGTTACCGCCAACTAAATAAGATGACAATCAAGAAAAGATATCCTTTGTCTCACATTGATGATCTGTTAAATTAGTTGAAAGGTGCTATGGTATTCTTAAAAATTGATTTACGTTTCAGTTATCACCAAATTCGGGTGAAGACCGAAGACATTCTGAAAACTGCTTTTAGAACATGATATGGCCATTATGAATATGTTGTAATGCCATTCAAAGTAACTAATGCTTCAATTGTATTCATGGACTACATGAATCATATCTTTCATGAAAATCTTGATCGATTCGTGGTGGTATTCATTAATGACATCTTGGTGTATTCCAAGAGTCTCTAGGAACATGATGAACATTTACGACTAGTGTTGAATATTCTTAGGGAGAATCAATTAAATGCTAAGCTTTTTAAATGTGAATTCTAGTTAGAGAGTGTCCAATTTCTTGGGCATGTGATATCTGAAGAAGGTTTTTCTGTTGATCCTTCTAAGGTTGAGGTTGTTATGGCATGGTCTAGACCTACATCTGTTATGGTGATCAGAAGTTTTCTTGGTCTTTCCGGTTATTACTAGAGATTCATTGAAGGATTTTCTCATTTTCCTAAGCCTTTGGTGAAATTGACTAGAAAGAATCAACCCTTTGTGTGGAATGTTGAATATGAGAAAAGTTTCAAAGAATTAAAGATGAGACTCACTTTTACGCCTATTTTAGAATTGCCTGATTTGTAGGAAGATTTTGTGGTGTATTGTAATACTTCCAAGTCTGGTCTTGGATGTGTTTTGATGTAGAAGGAACGTGTTATTGCTTATGCTTCACGTCAATTGAGACCTCATGAAGTTAATTACGTCACTCATGACTTGGAGTTGGTAGCAGTTATAGTTTCCTTGAAAATTTGGTGTCATTACCTCTTTGGCTTGATGTCTGTGGTCTTTAATGATCACAAAGATCAAAAGGAATTGAATATGCATCAAAGAAGATGGATGGAATTCCTAAAGGACTATGATTTTGAATTAAAATATCACCTGAGAAAGGCTAATGTGGTTGCAGATGCTCTTAGCAGGAAATCCTTACATGTATTGGCCATGATGGATGGAATTCCTAAAGGACTATGAATTTGAATTAAAATATCACCTGAGAAAGGCTAATGTGGTTGTGGATGCTCTTAGCAGGAAATCCTTACATGTATTGGCCATGATGGTCAGAGAAGTTGAATTAATTGAGGAATTTTAAAATTTGAATGTCAGGATTGAAATTCAATCTTCCAAGAAATTATGTTTTGCTATTTTAAAGATACGCAATGAATTTCTGAACCTTGTGAAGGGGAAACAAGTAGACGATGATTGTAACACCCTCGATTAACTAGGATAATCCCTTCCACTAGATTTTCTATTTAACTAAGAGATTACTATTTTGATAAAAATATAAAAGTGTAAAAAATTTTGTTTGTAAAATCAAACAATAAACTATAACGGCGCGATAAAATAAAACAGAAATACAATCACATAATTAATCAAAACAAACTAACAACATCACTTTGTAGTGGTTCATAACATAATGTAAACATCATCACAAAGTGCAAGTCCTACCAGGTCTATCCTACTAAACAACAAGGGCGCGTAGGCTCCCTAGCTATATACAATCAAAATAAAACATAACACAAGATTATAAGTCTCTAGTCCTTATCACTCAAGGAGAGTTTGGACAATCCGGTTCGAACATGGGTGGTGACTATGAAGGAAGTCCAACATCTGGTAATGTACCCGAGCTTAAGAAGGCTAATTTAGTGTGGGGGAAGGAAGCTGTCCATATCTCTCATTATACGCATCGAAGGCCTCCCTCATCAAGTCCCTAGCAACGGGGGACATCTCAAGTAGCTGCTCAGTCCTGCCAAACATGTAGGCCCTCAACACGTGCCTGAGAAACCTACAGGACTGATCCCACTATCGCTTGGCAACGAAGATATCCATCTATGTAGTAATATGAGCAACAGGGGGAACAAGATCCTCTATCACCGTGTTTGGTACATACATGCTTATTGGCTCAGTAGCTAGAGCAACAGGTGCAGGAGAAGGAGGAACTAAAGTTGCCCCCATATCAATAAACTTGGAGGAGGTAACTACTCTGGTAGAGGTGGAAAATCAGATGGGTCAGCCATAACTACCTCAGTTGGTGTAGGTCCAGGCTCTCCAAGAGGCTACTCCTCTTGGTCTTCATCCTCATCTGCCTCTGTGTCCCCTTCAGGGGATAAAGGAAAATATAGCAGTGAAGGAGATTATGATGGATGCACTAGAGGAAGAGGCAGGGGATGAAGCGATAGAATTCCTAAATCGATAGCGGCCTGATGCCCCGCTATCTCCTCCAAGTCTGCTGCACTAGGCAAAAATGGTGGATCCGTGTACCGTCACACAATACTCTCTATCACTTCCACGTCCTTCTCATAAGGATGCTCAGGTTCCTGTAGAGGAGGAATATCAGTTGGTGGATGATCATCGAGGCGGTCTTCTGGATACTCAGGAATAACAGGTAGGCGAGGAGGTCCAAAACCTCCCTCCGCTATGATCCTAGCGCACTCATGTCTGGTGTGAGATCGAATGTGTATCGGTGGTCTGTAACAAAATAAGGGTGAGCTCTATAACACTCTAAATTTTAAAGAAAGCAATTTATGGAATAATGGTGATTAATTATTTATGGTCAAATAATAATGGGAAATTTTATTAGATACTAGAGATGAATTATCGGTAAATTAAGATTTACCAGAATTGGGTGATTTAACAGACGATGTGGGACCCACTTGATCATGTTAAATAATTGATGGGTCTAGAATGTTTAGAAAATTATTATGGTTACGATGGTATAGTTGAAATAATTTTTAGTGTTAAGGAAATAATTATTTGGACACGATGTAGGATATGAAATAGGGAAAATACGAGCCAAATGGAATTACAAGAAAATCCAAAATCCCATTTCTTCTCTTGTCATGACCGTAGCCTCTTTTTCTCTTTCTCACTTGACCCTTTTGTCCATTGTGTAATGGGTAATTATTACTCATTGGTAAAAGGTAACATGATGCACACTTTGGACCAATGGACAATGTCTAATTTTCGCATATTTCTCCTCTCTTTTTTTCTTCTTCCCTCTTCTTTATTTTTTTCTTCTTCTCCTTCACCCCTCCATGGACAAAACTAAACCCCTCCATTCCCATTTTTAACTCTTGCCAAAATTAATACTTAAGCATGGATTCATGGAGCTTGAATGGCATGTTGGGGCAAAGATCAAATGGGTTCTCCTTCCTCTTCACTATTTTCATTTTTGGTGGAGCATAGGCTTGAGGTAAGGATTCTTGCTCCCCTCACTATTCTAGTTATGGTTTTGTTGTTGGTTGAGTTGGAAATGGTAATATTAGAAGTTATGGGTGTTGATGGGGATATGAACCCTAGGCATGAATGGCTTGAAAATGTGATTCTTGATTATGGTTTGGTGTTAGAAATGGATGAGGGTTAAGGTTTGCATATGAATTTTATAATGGGTTAAAGTTGTTATTGGGTATTTTAGAGAAAACCCTAAGTGTTGATAAATTGGGGATTTTTGCCCAATTGATGGTTTTAGTGATTTTGATGCCTTGGGAATGATTTTATATGGGGAAATGAACATTTAGAAGTATTGGGATTGATTATTGATGTTGATAAATTTTTGAGCTAAGTTGATGTTATGTGAATGATGATATATGCATGTGAAACCCAAACCATAGGATAGATGACCATTGGGAACATTGTGTGTTGTTTACATTGGTTGGCACTTTGATGATGATAACATGCTTATGATGATATGTGAAAATGGTTGGAATTGATGGTTGTCAATTTGTGTAGAATCCTTAAGAATTGATAAAATTGAGGCTTTTGGCATAGATGAGGAGACTGATGATTTTGCTGTCATGAGAGTGACTTTTGGGTTTAGAAAAGATAATTGGAATCATTGGTGTTGATATTTGAGATTATTGGATTTGATGAGGCCCTTAGGCCATGATATGTGTCACTTAAAATTTGTTGATTGATGAGTGAAGCTAAGATGGCTTGTAATGAATTTGAGTGACAATGATGGCAAATGGATGATTTATATAAAGATTAGATGCCATATAAATAAGGGATATGATCTTATTGTTATTGGGTGTGGTTAGCCTTTTGAGACCTAGAGAATCTTGGCTTTGGCAAAGGAATTCCCGAAGCCTAATATAAGTTTGTGAATTGAGGTTTAGATTAGTCTAGGACTTGATGATGAGTTTTAAGAAATGATGCCTTATGATGGCTTATTAATTTCATGTGCATATATGTGTTGTTGATAGGATTATATTCCGGATGATGATGCGGAATAATCGAGGCAATCAGAGTGTTTGGATTGTGGTTTTTCTCTCGAGGTAGAAGAAGAGTTTACATTTCAAATTGCATGAGTGGATAATTGTTAATTATGTATATGTATGAACTCATGCATTGCCTTGCCATAAATGTGTTAGATGTTGAATTGATGATGTGATGAATGATGGCTTGGCTTTTGTTGAATATTAAGAAATTGTATATGTATATATATATATATATATAAATGTGAAGTGAAGATGAATGCTTGATTGTCTCTTAGTTAGACATGAATTAATTGTTGAAGAAAATCTATGAATAGATAAATCATTTGAGGTGTAAAGTGTTGTGTGTAATGACAATGGTGTTAAAAACCTCCCTTATGTAATTGATGAATAAAGAACAAGAGTGGAGAAGTATAACTTGAGGGATTAGGCCTAAGAGTATGAATTCTTCTATGTATGATGATTGGATTAGGTAAATTTTACATGGTGAGGATATTGGCATGTGTAACGAGTGGAAAACTTGAGCTTTTGGGCGTGTGTTGATTAACTCGCTCAAGCAAGATGGATTCTCGCTCAAGCGAGAGTCCCCTGTATCAGGGGAGTGGCCTCTGGCCTAATTTTGCTCAGGCGAGGAGAGGTCTTGCTCAAGCGAGATGCGTTTGAAATAGATAGGCGAGCTATTGGATGAATCTCACTCAAGCGGGCGTGGCCGCGCTTGAGCGAGCGAGATGGAAAATGGTTCTGGATAGATCTTGCTCAAGCGAGTAAAGAGGCTAGTTGAATCTCGCTCAAGCAAGCGAGCCTAAGATATGATAATGGACGATTTCTGCCTGAGCAAGCATAAGTAGTTTGAGCGTGTGAGAGGTCTAATTCTTCATATTGTCTCGCTCTATCAAGTGACCTGGTGTGGGAAGCCTAGCTAGCGAGTGAGCCTGAAATGAGACACTGGAGGAATCTCGCTCAAGCGAGAGTGTCCCGCTCAAGCAAGATCGGGCCTGATGCTTAATAACTTCTTCGCTCAAGGGAAATTATGGGTGCTCAAGCGACCCACCTCAATCTCGCTCATGCAAGTGTGGGGCTCTCTTGAGTGAGTTGCCTAAGATGGAATTTTATTTTGTTTTCCTCATTTTTGCTAATGCCAAATCCCTTCCTTCATACTATAAGATACTTGAGGAAATGTGCATGAGGTATTTGATGATGGCATGTCATGGTGGTAATTGGAATTGATTGATACATTTGGAATGATTTATTTATGATATATTCACCACTAAGAATGGGATAGGAAGGAATGATAAATGAGAGTTTGATGATGGGGTTGTAAGATACTCCCTTGGATAATTATAAAACCAACGATGGGATGAGTCAATGACATGATATTTGTTATAAGTCAATAAATCAGAAATGACATTGATAATAAATAATGATAGATGATGATGTTGATCATATCCTTGAATAAAGGGTGATTATTATTATTGATGAATTGTAGAATACCATTATGTGTGATACAAGTGTGCCATTGTATGTGTGGTTTGAATTATATCAATGAATCATCATGAATACCACACCAATATATATATATATATATATAACAATGGTGATGAATAATAGAATGAAAATCCACTAAATAATTATGTGGTGATATTGATGAAAAATTAATGAATGTTAACGATGATTTGTAATGTTTGTGATGCCATTGTGGTTGATTACAAGTGTCGACTTGCATGTATAATATATGATATATTGAGATAAAAATGCCACATATAAAACTTGAAAACAATGGCTAAAACCAACAATGATAAAATCCACTAAGGTGTGTATGGTGGTGTTGGTGATTATGATGATGATGTTTGATGAGTGGCATTTAGGATGCACAGTGTAAGAAATGCATTTGATTTGCATTGCATTGTATCCATGGCATATCATACGCCACCGGTAAGGAATATTAAGGGATTCCCCCGGTTGGTCCAGTGGGAGGGCAGCTAAGTGCACGAGCGTTCTTGTTGTTTCCCCTGTGACTCAGTGTGTGAGTCACGAAGCTACCCATAGTTTGGTGATGAGGCACCCTATGTGGCTGGACCAGTGGGCGGGCCGCTCTGTGATGAGCAAGTACCTCTGTGTCCGACGGGGCACGGCTCTCTCGATGTGTGTTTCGGAGGGGCCCGTAGCACTTTTGGCAGTTGAGGCCATGTTGTTGATCCGCAAGTCATGGGGTGACTAGTGCTACAGATAGGCGATAGCAGTTTGGTACCAATAAAAGATGTTGTTGATATGCATGCATGCTTTGAGATATGTGTATATATTTTTCTACTGTAGTAGGAGCATAGTAGCACACCTATGCTCGACCCACAACTTGGTGTTATTCCCACAGTCGGATCCGCATTTGTTGTCTATTCCATTATGCATATGCATTAGCCATAGGAGCATTTGCATATAGCATGGAGATATGCCAGATGATGATGATGATTGATGATGATTGAGATTGTGGTATGGTGTTGATAAGATGGGTAATTGAGTACCTAAAAGACCACATAAGATTGATAAATGATATAATTACCACAAAAACAATATTGAATATGACGATGTGTGTGTTATGGCCCAATGTAACGAAGGGCATAATGATTATGATTGATGATAATGATGATAGCCGATGGTGGCTTTGAGAAAAGACCTGAATGGTCGATATTGATGACTTTGGCCCATTGTGGCGTTGTGGTAGATGTGTATATGCCTGCTTTGCTATAACTTGATTAATAAATATGAAACATGTATATGTTATTGAATTAATAATTTTTGATGATCATTGATGTGTTTAGCAAAGCATACATGATGTTGATATGCATATGCACATAATTTCAATTATATTCATATCGTCATTTGAAATGTATAATTCACTCTCCCATGTGGTCTACTTTTTAGTATTAATGCAGGAATGTTATGGGAAGAGGATATTTTTAAAGTAAAGCTTTTGTGAAGGTAAAATAGTGGTAATGGAATGCCTTGGCCGGCAGCGTTTGAAATTTAATGTGTCGTGTGTAAAATGGATATTATGATGTTGTTATTTATTGATGTTGATGGATGAACTGTGAATATGTATAAATATGGATGATAAATTAATATTGGGGGTATTGGAATTCATACCCATCGATGAATATAAAGATGTTGATTATGTAATCATTTTGGGAATGCATAGGTGTTGATGATATATGACTTAGAGGATTGAATTGATTATGGTCAATTATGAAATGTAAATATTGGAGATATATGTTGCATGACTATATGGGTGGATATGTATAGATATATTTAAGGCATTGTATGTTTATGATTTATGTGTAAGATTGGATGTGGCCAAATAGGCTTGTGTTATATACTTGCATGTCTTGCCGAGCCTTTTCTTATATCTTCATATATGGGACTAGGCGTATGCCTGGTATACACATTCTTCTTCCGCTGTAAACTCTGTTATTTTGTATACCGATATGGGCAAACTATTTACCAATCCAATTTTAGATAATCAAATCTAACACTTCAGTTTTCTGTGGTTCAAGTCTTGATGTGGTCGTGAAGGTGTTTTGAAATTATTTCAAACATGAAAAATTTATTCGTATTTTTATTGTTTAATTATTTAGATTACATCAGGATTCGAGTCCAAAAAATCGGGGCGTTACAACCTGGTATTAGTGTAACACCCTTATTTTTAATAAATAATAAATCCAAAAACAGGAGAATAAATAAATAAATAAACAAATATCATAAATCAACCACTGGTCAATCGGCATAGAAAAAAGAAGGGAGAAGGCAAGGGAAATAAAAGAGCATTCATAATTATAGCAGTCAGCGGAAGGAACAAGGCTGGGACTGACCCATTCGGTTCAGCGAAACACATCAGCGCCTGGACGAAATCCATGACAACTCTGACTCGGTCAAGCGAGGTTCAACGCCGCCTGAGCGAGAAGTGACAATGCAACAGTGGAAAAGGAGATCCTCAAGAGAAGCTCAACACCAGTCCCTACTTGCTTCAGCGTAATCCCACATGCTTGGGCGAAACAGCTCCATTCGCTCGGGCGAGGCACGATCCGCTTAAGCGATGCCAACACAAAGGCCTCTCCAAACACACACACGCTGGAGCTAAGTCTAATTCGCTGGGGCGAACACAGGTACAAGGTAATTTCTCAGTCGGATATGGACAAAGGTTCACTCGGCAAATCCTCAAGCTCGCACTTCACTCGGGAAATTAGGTAGTTAAGTCCCACTCGGACTTATTCGAAACCCAACCACTCGGGATACCAATCCTTACTCGGACTTTACATCTTTCACTCAGATTACCAATACCTTACACTTAGGATCCAATCTACTCTAAACCACTATTCGAACTCCTCTCTCGGAAGGGAATCACTCGGGGTTTTCACTCAGGAAATACAAACTCTTCCTCACTTGGGATTTATTTATGATTTTCGCTCGAAGTCACATAACATGTTCACTTGGAAAAGCCACCCAGAAATCTTCACTCAGAACTACTAACTTAACATAATTTCACTCCTCAACGGCCCTCGAGTCATTTAGCAACACTTCCCAGTCGAAAAACGCATCGAATCAGTACGAAGCACATACATATGAATACATGATCACAGAAACATAAATCTACTAATAAATCCAGTTTACCGACCCATAGACGTGTAACCACACACTCGGAATACCCATTATCTTGATATTATGCATTTACCAATACTTACGAATACCATACAAGTGACACCATGACTATTCAATCTTTATAAGTGAATATATTTAATCGTCATTTTACATAAGAGCTGGCCAAGGCTACACGGACAAAACATAATAATGCAATACAAGTGCTCAACAGTCGGAGTGCACCACACTCGGACTTGAAACCCTATCATCATTTCCGAGTACGACCTGCACACTGAAAAATGGTGTAGGGGTGAGCATCTTAGATATTAAATGATAGATACCGACTCAGGTTGTCCCACAATCATACAGCAAAATACATATCCACGCAATTAGACATAGCAACGAGTAAGGTCAAGCGTTATCAATCAACCAAGACATACATGGAACACTTACCGATCGGAATTCGTCAGTCGCCACTCGGCCAGGTGCACATACACAGCCAATAACATTAGTATAACAGCAATCAACAACATGATATTACCAACGAATCAGAACGCACGTATTCAACACTTTCCGGTCGGAATCTAACAGTTCTCACTCGGCTATACACGCATGATATTTTAATAACATTAACACATATTCATGGAGCAACTTCAATTAGCATCAGTTGCGTATATACACAGAATACTCTCTCGGTTATATCCATTCATCATCTCCTTAACATCATCACACGCATAGTCAAATTTCAGTCAGCATCAGCAATACATATATACAGAGTATTTCACTCGGATATACACATTCATCCTTTCATTAACACTATCACATGCATAATCAATTCCAAACAATATCAATCAGTCAATACACACAGAGTATTTCACTCGGTTATAAACATACATCATCTTACTAACACCTTCACATGCACAACCAATTCCAAACATTGTCAACAGTTAATAAGCACATATTATTTCACTCGGTTCCGTATTCATGTGTATCGGTTTAGACGTTGCAACGTAGGCTCTCAGCCTTTTTATACATAGCTCTCAGCTATCAAATCAGCTCCCAGCTGCTTGGCCGTTTTACAGGTACCCAACCGTTTGCCCACAGGTGACACCAGCGCTCTCAGCGCCAACGGAGGTGTTCACAGGCAGCCCGAGTCCCACTCAAGGGCTACCTTGAGTCCCACTCAAGGATTTCATAGCGTCCCACGCTTTAAAAACCGATGGTAGTGTCCCACACTATGTGCTCTCAGCACAAACGCATCCCATGCGCCACACGCGGATTCATCACACACACAGAGTTCATATACACAGCCATACATGCATCTTATGCAATCGGCATCATACATCATCAGCATTCAAACGGCACATGCATCTCATGCAATCAATGCTGGACATTAACAGTACTCAACAACATATACATCTCATGCAGTCGGTGTTACACATTCTCAGAACTCAATAGCATATGCATCTCATGTAATCAGTGCTAGGCATTAACAGTATTCCACAACACATGCATCTCATGTAGTCGGCATTATACATCATCAGCATTCAATAATACACGCATCTCACGTGACTGGTATAACACATCAACAGGACTCAAACAACATACATGCAATCGGCATTAAGCAATGTTAAGACTCAGACAACACATGCAATCGGTATGGTACATTATCAGATTCACTGAGTCATATTCTATCACATGTAGTCAGCATTCTAAGCTCATAGCAACTTGCAGGTCATGTAAAACACACGGTAATCGTCAACATCACTACAACACATTCTTTTCATTCAATCGTTCAACACTCACAGGCCATCATCATGCAACACTCATCTTTCACTCGTCATGCAACACAACACACAATCAGAACACGGAAATAGCAAGCATCAACACTCGGAACCTGTTCATAACCCATGCATTTAAGATAGAAGATACCCCCCTACCTGGACTGAAGCTTTCAGTCGGTCAACACGACGTTCAGTTCCAGAGGAACACTGAATCACTCTTAGCATATCTGCATGCAAGAGCAGGGGAGGCCCAAGACGTCCAGCTCTCGGCTCGCTCCCTGGAATGGCTCTTTCACAATGCTGTGAACACTCCGACCCCCTTGAAGCTCCTCGCAGTTGCAGATCTCCACTGGGACTTGGCAGCTTCGAGCAATGAGAGGAAGAAGGAGGGAAGCCGAAGAAGGAATGAAGGAACAAGGAAGGAGACGTGTTGCATGCAGAGGGAATGCACACCCTCATCCTCACGGGTTCATCGAGTAAGGGAGGAGGACCCCAATCCTCAGCCACCATTGCTTCACGGAAACAGAGCGTAGAGGAGGAAGAAGAAGATCGAAGAGGAAAAGAAGAAGAAGAAGAAGAAGAGAATGGGGGGAAGAGGAGTCTGCAGGGAAGAATGGATGATAGTGTACCCATATATGCATGTACGAAAAGAAGGAAGAGTGGGGTGGGAAAGCGTGCATAGCAGCAGCCCCCCACATGCGTCATACACACCATCACATCTAATCAGTCATTGACAACCAATCACCATTAATCAACCTTTCATTTCTTAACTTAATTAATTAAACCAATTATAATTAATAAATAATTCTCCCCACACTTAACAATTTATTATTTTAATGATTCATTTCATTTGGTAATAATTATTAAATTGGGATGTTACAATTAGAGCGTATTTTGCTCTGAATTAGAGTTATTGGTTATTATCAGAGCATGGTTGCTCTATGATGAATTAGTATTATGGATGATTGGAGCATGATTGCTCAATAGTGAAACATTTTGGTGATCATTAGAATATGGTTGTTTCGTGTAGATTTAAGAGTGATAATTATCTAGAGGATGATATGTTAAGGTATTGATTGCCCTATATGGATTTGTAAATGAGTAATTGTCTAAGAATTATGAATTGACTATGAGGGCAAGGCATTCCTTTGTGAATTATTAGTATTGTGAATTATGATGGTAACTCATTGAGGACTCTTTGTGAAATTATGATTTATAAGTTATGGTTGATGTTTATAGGAGTATGCCCTTTTATCATTGAGGTTATATGGCATATAAATAGAGCATAGTTGCTCATTGTTGATTTTGGTTAATTCATGAGGATTGAATATATATATATATATATGAATAAATTCCTCATTGTGATCGATATGTTTGATTGTGTAAGTCCGGCCAAGTTTCTTACACTATTTCCTTCGAATGACGAATACATTGATATTATGCATTTGGATATTGATATATTAAGTATGACTTTATTTAGTGATGGACTTATGCCATGTGTGATCATGGATATGATATATTAAATATGAATTGATTTGATGGTGAACCTATGCTGTATGTAGATCACAGATAAGAGATAATAAATGTGAATGATTCATGTGTTAAGATTGATTAAATAAATGATAGTGAAAGAACTCCCTTATGTGGATGTTTGTGGAATGGAATTATTAACTATGTTATTGTTGAGAGGTGGATCAAAATGATTAATTGTTCTAATTTTGGAAGATGGATTTTATATCCTTTGGCACAACACTATATGTGTATGATGCAATTAAAATGCTATGTCTCCCTAGATCAGGAACATGAATAAGTGATAAAATGATTGAATATGAAATTATGTTGGCACATGATTGGGGTTATGACTCGGTTTTATATTTGTGAATCGAGTGAATGGCTAATTTGGTTGTGACCCACTAAGTGTGTTGACCCTGGACAACTCAATATGATCTTGTATGATCGAACCTTGTGGAATTAGACCCTATGGTGGTCTAGGCTCTACGATGCTTCTATGAGCCATGATTATTGATTTTTATATGTTGTGGATGTATTCCACGATGGGTACTAGGTAACCCTCAACCCTTCTAAGCCTGGTAATGAATTAAATTTCATGAATAATTGAGCTCTGGTGAAATTAATTATGAAATAAATTATTGAGGCTAGAGCCGATGTGCAATGGAATACGAATAATAGATGTAAAACCCCTATATGGTCGGTAAATAATGATATTGAATTTGGGGTATGATACAGCATTGAATATGATGAAAAGTTTTATGTTATGACTTTAGGATAAATTGTATGCCCTTAATGTTTTGATTATTTGATCAATTGTGGATTATGGTGTGACATAGAGGTAATATGTGTAATAATGAGTTGGTGATAACTCTTGAAATGACTTAATAATTTCATCTTTAATTTAATATAATCCATTAAATATTGTTTAGTTTGACATTATTATTTAATAAATTATCATTAATTCTAGTTTTATTTATTTATTTCAAAAGTGTTTAAATTATGCAAGAAAATGGGTAAAAAGATAAGTATATAAGGAAATTTGTTTATTTGTAAATTCACTAACCCAGCGTACATACGCTAGACAGCCAGCGTACATACGCTAGGTATTTATTTGTTTGCATGTTGCAGGATCAGGTACAAGACACCACGCTCAAGCGAGAAAGCTCCAAGCTTAAGCGTGAAGGATGCATGCACTCACGTAAAAGGAAGAAAACATTGCATGAAGAAAGAGAAACATGATCACACTTAAGCGGACCATAGTCACGCTTAATCGTGACTTCACCACACCCATGAATTTAACACCCTCGCTCAAGCGCCTCCCATTCATGCCCAAGCGTGAATTCACTATAGCGATCAATTAAAGCTCACGCTTAAGCTCATTTCATTCACGCTTAAGCGTGAAGTCACAGAGGCATAAATTAACGACCTAGCTTAAGCGCCTTGCAATCATGCTCAAGCGTGAAGTTGGTTAATCCAGTTCGTTATTTTTCCCTTTAATCGAAGTGCTGTAGTTCCCATTAATTAGTCACATTTGTTGTACCTTAGTAATTTATGTAATGTCTTGTAATTAATTATTTCCCTGTAATCATGTAATTAGCTTAGTTAGTTTAATTATTAATTAAGTTTCCCTTGTAATTAGTTAGTTAGTTAGTTAGTTGTAAGTTACCTATATATACTTGTACATACTCTCTAAAAGGGGAGACACACAGAAGCAATAACACGATTCATTTTCTCATTTCTAATCTCTCTCTAATTCTTTTCTCTCTCTAAATTCTCTCATCCATGTCTCTCCACATTCTTTCGTCTGAATCTATTTCCATGGGTTTCTAAACCCTTAGGGTTGGGATTGCTGAAGCTTCCGATGGAATCTTAAAGCTGCATTGAGGAAATTATCTTCTGAAGTAAGAGGAGAACAAGTTGAGAAGTGGATCTACTCTACTGAATTGACAAATTTAGATCCAAATAAAGAATCTCACCAGTGAGGAATCATGGTTAAGGCTTAGGTAACTTCTAGCTTCCTAACTAATTCAGGCCTAGTAATTAGGTGAATAGTTAGGGTTCAACGCCCAATTTCACATTAGATTTCTCTGTCACTGAACACCTAAGGGATTAGGGTTTAATGCTTAGGAATTAGTGTTAGTCACCTAAGGGATTAGGGATTAACCATCTGTGAATTGTCCTCTTGCATCAGGAGCTTAATTGAACCTCAATTGTATGTTTCTTGATGAAGTTGTAAGCTGAAGTAATCCTAACCTATCTTCCATTAATCACACTTCATCTTTTCTATTGTTTCTGAAAATACAAAAACATAAAAAGTATAAAACAACAAAAAAACAAAATGAATTATATCTACTTGTGTTGGTTTAGCTTGTGCTAGTCCAAGATTGCGGTAATTACCTCAATCCCTGTGGGACGATCAAATATATTACAAATTTAATGATTGTTGCGCTTGCCAAAAGAATATAAATCCTCTGGGAATTACACACCAAGTTAATGTATTAGGATTTATGCATTAAGTTAATGACGCCATTGCTGGGGATTGTTGAGTAATATCAACAATCCTTGGACCGGTACTAGACTGAACCGTTGAATTTTGTTTAGCATTTAGTAGTAGTTTAATTCTTGTTTTAGTATAGCAGTAGTTTGTGTGTAGCTATGAATTGTTTTTATGTCTAATATTTGGTGTATGCAGTCAAGGAATAGAGGAGAGCCTTTCTGCTTTGATCTTGATATTGATTTGTTAGAGCATAAGCTTAGAAAAGAGAAAAAGCAAAAAAAACAGCAAGAAATGGAACAGAGGAGAGTTACACTAGGTGACTACTCTAGGCCTACTGAAGAAGGATCGCAATCTAGCATCCTTAGGCCTCCGATTGTAGCTAATAACTTTGAACTTAAACCAGCTTTGCTACAGTTGGTTAGAAATGATCAATTTGGAGGAAGTGAGGTTGAGGATCCAAATTTACATATAGCAACCTTCCTCTAAATTTATGATACAGTAAAAATGAATGGTGTCTCTGATGAGGCAATAAGATTGGGATTATTTCCTTTTTCTCTAAGGGACCGTGCAAAATCTTGGTTGCAAAGCCAACCAAGAGGCAGTATATCCACTTGGGAGGATTTATAAAGAAAATTTTTGATTAAATATTTCCCTCCTTCTAAGTGTGCCAAGTTGCGCACTAAAATCACTTGTTTCCAGCAACGAGAGGGTGAATCTTTGATGGAAGCATGGGATAGGTATAAAGAGAGTTTGAGGAAATGTCCTCACCATAGGATTCCTGATGTGCAGCAAGTTACCATATTCTATAATGGTGTAAGACCAGCAACTAGAGTCTTGATTGATGCCTCAGCTGGAGGTTCACTAACCACAAAAACTGTAGAAGAAGCTATAGAGTTGATTGATGTAATGGCTTCAAATGAATGTTTAGTTAGTGAAAGGCAAATCCCTAAGAGAGGGATATTAGAATTAAAAGCACAAGATGCTTATTTGGCTCAAAGTAAGTTGATGACTGAGGCTTTAGAGAAACTAAGTGTACAGATTTTAGAACTTCAAAAGCCTGGTCAAGTTTATATGATGAGCTATGATTTTTATGGTGGAGACCATGAAAATGGCATGTGTGATCCAAATGTGCCTGCTGAACAAGTTAATTACATGCGGCAACAACAATTTCAAAGGAATTATCCCTCTAATTCCTTTAATCCTAACTATAGAAATCACCCCAATTTTTCATGGCAGAAAGGTCCACATTTGAATCAAAATATGCCACAAAATCAAACCACAACTAGACCACAACAACCTTCTCCCCCTCCCTCTAAAGAAAATTCTAAACTTGAGAATGTGCTATCTCAGTTCATTCAGGCCACTCAGTCGAGATTTAAAAATCAAAAAGCATCCATCCGAAATCTGGAAAACCAGGTTGGACAACTATCAAAACAGTTAGCTAAAAGATAGTCAAGCAATTTTCTTGGAGATACTGAGGTAAATCCAAGGGAACATTGCAAGGCAATAACCACAAGTAATGGGAAAGTTCTTCTCTCTACTCCAAGTTAGGAAAATAAGTCAAAAAAGAAGTAGAAAAAGAAAAAGAGCAAGTTAATGAACAAGTTAATGATAAAATTGAAAAGAAACTAGAAACAGAGAAAGATAAAGAAAACCAAGTTCATCAAAAGAAAAAGAAAAAGATTGATTTGATCTTGGAGGAAGCTGTCAAGTTAACTCCTGAGAAATTAAAGAATGCTCCATTCCCATATAGATTCAAGAAACAGATAGAGGAGCAAAAATTTGCTAAGTTCTTAGATGTGTTTAAAAAGCTTCACATAAATATTCCCTTTGTTGAGGCATTGCAAGACATGCCTTCCTATGCTAAATTCTTGAAAGAGCTCTTGTCTAAGAAGAGAAAGCTAAAGGGAGATGAGATAATTGCTCTCACTCAAGAGTGCAGTGCAATTATTCAAAAGAAACTTCCTCAAAAGCTAGAAGATCCTGGATCTTTTACAATACCTTGTGCAATAGGGGATGTTCATGTAGGAAGTGCTTTATGTGATCTAGGGGCTAGCATTAACCTCATGCCTTTGTCCTTAATGAGGAAGTTAGGAATTAATGACCTGCAACCAACTCGCATGTCTTTACAGTTGGCTGATAGGTCTATCAAATATCCTCATGGGATGCTGGAAGACTTGTTAGTTAAGGTGATAAGTTCATTTTCCCAGCTGATTTTGTAGTTTTAGATATGGAAGCTGATAGAGAGATTCCTTTAATTCTAGGGAGACCCTTCTTAGCTACTAGAAGAGCTTTAATTGATGTAGAGAAGGGAGAACTCATGTTGAAAGTTCAGGAGGAGCAGATAACCTTTAATGTCTTCAATGCTATGAAACATCCAGCTGATAAAATGGATTGTTTTATGCTTGAAGAAGTTAAAAGTTATAAGACTCCTATGCTGTTAAGAACTGAAGAAGAGGCTTTACAAGCCTTTCTTGAGGATGATTTTGACTCTGAGATTGAGGAGTTAGATGACTCACATAATGAGTTATTGAACTTACTAGAAGCATGTGAAGTAGGTGAATTAGAAAATGAAAAGAAAGAAAAATTAAATAATACTGAGCTTGAGAAGGGTAAGGAAGTGTTTGAAGAAAAGCATGATTTGAAACCTTTGCCTTCTCATTTGAAATATGTTTTCTTAGGAGATAATGACTCACATCCTGTAATCATTAATGCTGATTTAAAAGATGAGGATGTAGAAAAATTGATAAGGGTTTTAAGAAAACATGAGTCTGTCATTGGTTAGAACATCTCAGATTTAAAGGGAATTAGTCCATCATTTTGTATGCACAAAATTCTGATGGAGGATGACTATTCCCCTGTTGTTCAGCCACAAAGAAGATTAAACCACATAATGAAAGAAGTTGTAAGGAAAGAAATGGTTAAACTCCTTGATGCAGGGATTATCTATCCTTTCTCAGACAGTGCTTGGATTAGTCCAGTCCAAGTGGTGCCTAAGAAAGGTAGGATGACCACTATTAAAAATGAAGATGGTGAAGTCATTGCCACTAGACCAACTACAGGTTAGAGAATGTGCATAGATTATAGAAGGCTTAATGACTTCACTAGAAAAGACCACTTTCCTTTACCATTTGTAGACCAAATGCTTGAGAGGCTGTCAGGTCATGAGTATTATTGCTTCCTTGATGGATATTCTGGTTACAACCAAATTATGGTTGATCCAAAAGATCAAGAGAAGACAGCCTTTACCTGTCCATATGGAATCTTTGCATATAGGCACATGCCATTTGGTTTGTGCAATGCACCAGCAACCTTTTAAAGATGTATACTAGCAATTTTTGGGGACATGGTAGAGAAGTTCATTGAGGTGTTTATGGATGACTTCTCTGTGTTTGGAAACAACTTTGATATATGCCTCAGCAACCTATCTAAGGTGCTGGTGAGATGTCAGGAGACTAATCTTGTCCTCAATTGGGAAAAGTGTCATTTTATGGTTAAAGGAGGGATAGTCCGTGGCCACAAAATCTCTATTGAGGGTATTCGAGTAGATAGAGCCAAGATAGATATCATTGAAAAACTTCCTCCTCCAATTAATGTGAAAGGAGTGAGGAGTTTCTTGGGATGTGCTGGCTTCTATAGGAGATTTATAAGAGATTTTTTGAAAATAGCAAAGCCTTTGACTGATTTGTTGGTGAAAGATCATGCTTTTGTTTTTGATGAAAACTGTGTCAAGGCTTTTGAAAATTTGAAACAAAGACTAATTTCAGCTCTGATCCTTGCAGCACCGGATTGGTCCTTACCATTTGATCTCATGTGTGATGCAAGTGACTTTGTTATAGGAGCTATGCTAGGACAAAAGAAAGAAAAATTAACACATGTAATTTATTATGCTAGCAAAGTATTAAATGAAAATCAAATAAACTACACCACTACTAAAAAAGAAATGCTTGCTGTGGTGTATGCATTTGATAAATTCAAAGCTTACTTGATTGGTGCTAAGGTCATTGTGTATACAGATCATTCAGCAATCAAGTACTTACGAGCTAAAAAAGAATCTAAGCCAAGGTTGATTAGGTGGGTTCTTTTACTCCAAGAGTTTGATTTGGAAATAAGGGATAAAAAGGGAGTAGAGAGCTCAGTGGCTGATCAACTCTCCCGTATGGAGGGTGAATCAGATTTTATCTAGATTAAAGAGGAATTCTCAGATGAGAGGCTGATGGCAATTATCACAGGGCCATGGTATGCTGATATGGCCAACTTTATAAGTGCCTTTGTGGTACCTGAAGGGTGGACATCCCATATGAAAAAAAAATTCTTTCATGACAGTAAAACCTTTCTATGGGATGATCCATTTCTTTATAAGATAGGAGTGGATGGAATTATCAGGAGATGTGTGCCTGAATCAGAGTAAGAAAGACTCATGTGGCACTGCCATGACTCCTATTATGGAGGACACCATGGTGCCTCTAGAACAGCAACAAAAGTGTTGTAATGTGGCTTTTATTGGCCAATAATTTTTCAAGATGCTAGAGTATATGTGCAAAGGTGTGATAAGTGCCAAAGAAGCGGAGGTCTCTCTACTAAAGCTGGCATGCCTTTGACAAATATTTTAGTTGTGGAGTTATTTGATGTTTGGGGCATTGACTTCATGGGACCATTCCTAAAGTCATTCTCCAATGAGTATATCCTTGTTGTTGTTGATTATGTCTCCAAGTGGGTGGAGGCAATCCTTACCAGAACCAATGATGCACATGTGGTGCTTAGGTTTATAAAGAAGAACATTTTCTCTAGATTTAGAGTCCCTAGAGTCCTCATTAGTGATGGAGGGTCATATTTCTGTAATAGAATCATGGAAAAAGACCTAAGGCACTATGAGGTACTCCATAGGGTATCTATTCCATACCATCTATAAACTTGTGGAAAAGTTGAGCTGTCTAATAGAGAAATTAAGAGAATATTAGAGAAAGTGGTAGGGAAGTCTAGGAAAGATTGGTCTGTGAGATTAGATGATGCATTGTGGGCCTATAGAACAACATTTAAAACTCCCATTGGCATGTCTCCGTATCAGTTAGTTTATGGTAAGGCTTGCCATCTCCCTGTGGAGTTGGAACATAAGGCATGGTGGGCCATAAAGCTGTTAAATATGGATTTTGACTAATCTCAAGAGGAAAGGGTCCTAAAACTCCATGAACTTGAGGAATTCAGGCTCAATGCTTATCAGAGTGCCTCAATCTATAAAGAGAAAACTAAGAGGTGGCATGATAAGTGGATAAATAGAAAAAAGTTTCAAAAGGATGATAAGGTCCTGTTATTCAATTCTAGATTGAAACTCTTTCCAGGAAAACTAAGATCAAAGTGGTCTGGACCTTTTATTGTGAATGAGGTTTTCCCTCATGGTGCAGTTAAGGTGAAAGAACCAGCCACTGGCAGAACTTTTAAGGTGAATGGCCAGAGACTCAAACTCTACTTTGGAGGAGAGTTTGATAGGCAGAAATCCTCTATGTTTTCACAAGCATCTTCTTAGGAGTCTATCAAAGGTCAAGCTAGTGACCTTAAAGAAGCGCTTGAGGGAGGCAACCCTACATTTTTTATTGTTGTAGTTTGTGTTTGGTGTTTTAAAATAGTAAATGAAAACTAAAAATTTTGATTAAGGTGTGAATAAACTTGTAAAATTTCAAATAAGGTTTGAGTGTACATACTTTGAATTTTAGTGTACATACGCGCTTCAACAGAATAATAAAATTAGGGATCAGGAAGTACGCGTACGTACATTTCAAAATGGGCGTTGTTACGCATAATCAAATCAGCATCAGACCCTCCTGGAGCTTAAGTGAGTCCCTTTCTCGCTTAAGTGTGGATGAAATTATTCCCTCACACTTAAGCATGATTTTAGCGAGCTTGAGCGTGACTCCTGTATATGGCTCTGCGCTTGAGCGTAACCATTTCACGCTTAAGCGTGATCGCCCCTGTACTAAATATGACCCTGGCGCTTGAGCGAAGCCTGTGTGGGCCTGAGCGTGATCCATGAAAATGCCTCACGCTAGAGCGAGCTTTATTCACGCTTAAGCGTGATCATGATAGTGAAGCCATATGATCCTTTTGTTATGCCTAACCGCTTGAGCGAGTCTTCTTGTAGCTTAAGCGAGAGCCTTTATAGCCTAGGCGACTTTTGGGACGCTTGAGCGAATAATCTTTGGGTATCCTAAACCATTTTCGTGCTTGAGCTTGCCCTTTTACGCTGTAAGCGTGATGTCCCTAAGCTGCTCACGCTTAAGCGTGACCATTTCACGCTTGAAGCATGATCACATCGATGTCCTGCGCTAGAGGGTATCCACTTCATGCTTGAGCATGACTGTCCCTGTATATTACGCGCTTGAGCAAAATAATATCAAGCTTAAGCGTGATTGAGTCTATACCACACCTATCACATGTTTTGTATACACGCTTAACCGTGCATTTACTCACGCCTGAGCGTGATTTTCCTGGCATGCCACTGATACTGAAAGAGTCCCACGCTTGAGCGCCCCATCCCACGCTTGAGCGTGCTCGGGGTTAAGAAAGTTGAAAGTGTGTTGTTCCAAGCTTGTCGCTTGAGCGTGGTCTCTTAGCACTAGAGCGTGTGAAGAATGGTACGCTTGGAGCGTGATTCACACCTGTTGCCACCTGTTATGAATTAATATGAGCGTTTATACGCCAACATTTCAGCGTAACTACGCGTACCTCATGTATTGAGTTTAACAGTATAAAACCCTCTCAGTGTACAAACCCTAACTCTGTACGTTGAAAACTTGGGTTTTGAAAAGGAAAAGGCACAATCTCTAGATTCCTTTGAAAGCTAACATCTTTACATCCTTTAATTTCAGTTGATAACTAGGATTTTAGTAGTTCAATGTTTCAATTTCAAATTTCTTGCATCCATCATATCTTTCATCTTACATTTTCTTTTTGTTGTGGTTGTGTTGTTTGTGCATTTGTATCCATTTAGACTTTATAAATACCATCGCTAATACTTACAATGATCAGAAGATCACAAAGACTTTTTAGAAAACCTGAAAAAATTGTTGAAATAGAAAATGTGAAGAAAACCCCAAAAGAGAAAAGAAAGGGGATGGTTACAATTAGTATCCCTGATTCTCCACCAACCGAAAGGAGTAAAAGCCTTGAGGAAGAAAAGAAGTCTCAGACAGTTGAGGGTTTTGATGGGTATAGGTTTAGAGATTCCAAGGCCACCCAAGATTATGAGAATAATGTCAAACATAGGGGAGTAATAAGGGATAGAGCTCTAGTCCTGGAGGAAGAAAATTGTTCTGATCACACTGTGAAAGCTGCCATGATAGCAAGAGGGTGGCAACTTTTTAATGAGAATTTAGGGAATGGTTACCAGGAACTTACTAGGGAATTTTATGCCAATCTAAGGGCCAATTCTATTGAGGATAAGTTTCCTTTTTCTTCCTTCTTGAGAGGAGTCACCATTCCTCTATCTGGTCATATATTGAATAAGCTGTTGAAAGTACCTATATTGGATGAGGAAGGATGTCATTACACTTAGAAAATAGATATCTTTCATAGGGCTGAAAATGAAAATCTTAGAAAAGAAATTTTAGAGGAATGCTGTGAACAAGGAGCTACATATATAACAAAAATGAATGGTGCACCAAAAAGTGTCAGGAAGAATTATTTGAATCATCTCCCCCTCTTATGGTGTCACTATGTCCTTTCATCCCTGTAACATATGGCTCATGCTACTGAGATTGTCATTAAGAGGTTGGTGTTGATTTACTGTTTAATGAGAGGCCTGTATGTTAACCTGGGTGAGTTAATACTAGAGGAGATGATGAAAGCCATTGAAAAGAATCTCCAACTGCTATATTGCTCTGTTATCACTTTGTTGGGCCAAAAGAATCAGGCTAAGTTGAACTATGAAGAATTGATAAATATGAACCCTGAAAGGATTATGGATAAGTACTGGGTGATAGACCATATTGACTATTTTATGCCTCAAGAATCAAAGCGTCCCAAACAACCTAAACCAATATCTTTTGCACCACCATCTTCAACAGGTCCAGGTACTTCTTTTGATCTTTCCAGGGTTATGCAAGAACTTCAGGTTATAAAGAAGATGCAGTTGGGAACCTATGATCTGGTCCTGAATCATGATCTCATGCTAAGAAAGATTGGCACTGCAATGAATATGGACCACACTGAAGAAATGGGAGTTCCACCTGACAGAGACCTATGGTTGGCTTCCATTGGATTTACCATTCCCTTTGATGACACACCTTTAGCAACTGAATTTCCACCCCACCCTGAGCAAAACAATAATGAGCTGATGGAGGAAGAAAATGAAGAAAAAGAGGACTGATATTTTACTTTGCTTATATTTATGTTATGTTACTTTCAGGTTGTAATAACTTTATTATACTATCCTTTGTTGAACAATGTCTTTCCTTTTCAGTTGTAATGACATTATATTTTTATCTTAAGTTGCTTGTTATTAATTTCTTTTCTGATTTGTATTATCTAAATTCCTACAACCATCACTCAACCAATCACTGCCATATAGGTAAGAAGGGAAGTAATCTATCCATTAATCTCCTTAACTGATGAAATGTGTTAACTGTGTTTAATTTAGAACCCATCTTAATTGTTTAAATCTTACTGATTCTCAAACATCAATTAGATAAATTAATTGATTTGCATTGCTTGATTCATGATCCCTGTCCATAACTATTTCAATCCTTTATTATTTGTATATTCAACGTGCTAGTTAGCAATCTAAATTTATGATCTTACATTAAGTTTGGGGACATGATTGGCTGATTACCTGTAACATTATTAGCTTTTAAGCCTCTATTAATTCTTTTCTGAGTGTGTCTTCATTATTGTTAGTGAGACAGAATTTGCTTCAGTGCTTGCTAAATGATTATATGTTTGCCAATTGGAAATGATGAAGGCCTTCTTTGGAAATTAGCTAGGGCCAAATTTAGCCATCCATATTATTAATTATCCTTTGACCTAACAATTATTTTTTAAGCCTGAGACCCTTTCATTCTGATGATGTAGCTAACTTTACAAGCCTATTTATCTGAGAAAAACCAAGTGAATTATCCCTGGATGTTCCACTGATGAATTGTTGAGTCTTATCTTATTGCTAGGGACTAGTAAGTTCTAAGTTTAGGGATGAAGAGTGTGCCCAACAACAATTAAAGGACGCACTCTGACCTTAATTATAGATGAGGATTTTGAGAAATGAAAGAAAGAACACCAAAAGCAAAAGAAAAGTGAAAAATCAGCAAAGCAAAGGTGCAAAGCACCATAATAAAAGAAAAATAGTATTGAAAAATAATTAAAGAGAAGAAAGAAAGAAAGAGTCCAAAGGACTAAAAGAGAAGAAGGTGCAAAGCACCATAAGTAGTTGAGTTATCATTCATTTGAAAAAAAAGAAGATATAATGAAAGCAAAGAGTTGGTTAGTAGAGGCATTTAAGTTAAGATTGAGGCAAGGCATCAGTGGGCACATCTTTTAACCCAACATTGACTAGAAAAACAAAAATAGAGCCTGTAGCCTAGCCCCATTGCAAGCTTAAAAAGCCCTTACTGATCCAATTGTGTTAGCATATGTCATGATATTTAGAACTGTTGCAAGCCTATGTTGATCTGACAATTATGCAGGTGATGAGTGCATGCAAATGAACCTATACACTGAGAGAAGAGTGAAGCACTAAGCCATGTGAGGAAAGCATCACGAACTTGTTCCCAAGGGAAGTGTGAGTAATTATATTTTCACAATTTGCGAAAAGAAAGCATGAATGATATTCAATAATTATAGTACGAATTAAGTTAAGGAAAGGTTGATTGTCTTAAGTAAGTGCAATTGATTTAATTAATCTGAGTCCTTGCTTGAGGACAAGCAAGTTTTAAGTTTGGGGATGTGATAAGTCTTGAAAAGACTTAATAATTTCATCTTTAATTTAACATAATCCATTAAATATTGTTTAGTTTGGCATTATTATTTAATAAATTATCATTAATTCTGGTTTTATTTATTTATTTAAAAAGTGTTTAAATTATGCAAGAAAATGGGTAAAAAGATAAGTATATAAGGAAATTTGTTTATTTGTAAATTCACTAACCCGGCGTACATACGCTAGACAACCAGCGTATATACGCTAGGTATTTATTTGTTTGCATGTTGCAGGATCAGGTACAAGACACCACGCTCAAGCGAGAAAGCTCCAAGCTTAAGCGTGAAGGATGCATACATTCACGTAAAAGGAAGAAAACATTACATGAAGAAAATGAAACACGATCACGCTTAAGCGGACCATAGTCACGCTTAAGCGTGACTTCACCACACCCATGAAGTTAACACCCTCACTCAAGTACCTCCCATTCACGCCCAAGCGTGAATCCACTATAGCCATCAATTAAAGCCCACGCTTAAGCTAATTTTATTCATGGTCAAGCGTGAAGTCACAGAGGCATAAATTAACGACCTCGCTTAAGCGCCTTGCAATCACGCTCAAGCGTGAAGTTGGTTAATCCAGTTTGTTATTTTTCCCTCCAAGCGAAGTGCTGCAGTTCCCATTAATTAGTTACGTTTGTTGTACCTTAGTAATTTAAGTAATGTCTTGTAATTAATTATTTCCTTGTAATCATGTAATTAGATTAGTTAGTTTAATTATTAATTAAGTTTCCCTTATAATTAGTTAGTTAGTTAGTTAGTTAGTTGTAAGTTACCTATATATACTTGTACATACTCTCTAAAAAGGAAGACACACATAGAAGCAATAACACGATTCATTTTCTCATTTCTAATATCTCTAATTCTTTTCTCTCTCTAAATTCTCTCGTCCATGTCTCTCCATGTTCCTTCGTCTGAATCCATTTCCATAGGTTTCTAAACCCTTAGGGTTGGGATTGCTGAAGCTTCCGATGGAATCTTGAAGCTGGATTGAGGAAATTATCTTCTGAAGTAAGAGGAGAACAAGTTGAGAAGTGGATCTACTCTGCTGAATTGATAAATTCAGATCCAAATGAAGAATCTCACCAGTAAGGAATCATGGTTGAGGCTTAGGTAACTTCTAGCTTCCTAACTAATTCATGCCTAGTAATTAGGTGAATAGTTAGGGTTCAACCCCCAATTTCACATTAGATTTCTCTGTCACTAAACACCTAAGGGATTAGGGTTTAATGCTTAGGAATTAGTGTTAGTCACCTAAGGGATTAGGGATTAACCATCTGTGAATTGTCCTCTTGCATCTGGAGCTTAATTGAACCTTAATTGCATGTTTCTTGATGAAGTTGTAAGCTGAAGTAATCCTAACCTATCTTCCATTAATCACACTTCATCTTTTCTATTGTTTTTGAAAATACAAAAACGTAGAAAGTATAAAACAACAAAAAAAAGAATGAATTCTATCTACTTGTGTTGGTTCAGCTTGTGCTAGTCCAAGATTGCGGTAATTACCTCAATCCCTATGGGATGATCAAATATATTACAAATTTAATGATTGGTGCACTTGCCAAAAGAATATAAATACTCTGAGAATTACACACCAAGTTAATGGCTCATGATTTATGCATCACTGGTAAATGGAGTTTGATCCTATAGATACCTCCCTTTTGTTTTAAAAAGAAATTATATTGGTGATAGAAACCACATATGAATATGACACAATGTGAATCGTATGTCCAATATATGGACTTTAGCTATGATAAATGAGGAAATCCACTAGTGTGGAAGATTATTATATGATTGTGGACCTTATTTTTAACCTTGGGAGTGTATACTTGGCGTGCGTTTGGTGATTCATTTAGGCTTGAATCGAGTTATAGCCGATAATGTTTGAATTAAACAAATGATTTCTGAGTTACTTGACTATGACTTCGGGATGGATGAGGTCCAATGATGGGGTGATTACCCCATGATGATGGGAAATCTATGGTTGATATGTCAATATATAGATGTGGTGACTGACGATTGATGAATTATATGACATGATTTACATCAGAGCCAAATAGAATTAAAAGAAAATCCAAAATCCCATTTCTTCTCTTGTCATGACCATAGCCTCTTTTTCTCTTTCTCACTTGACCCTTTTGTCTATTGTGTAATAGGGAATTATTACGCATTGGTAAAAGATAACATGATGCACTCTTTGGTCCAATGGACAATGTCCAATTTTTACACATTTCCCCTCTTTTTTTCTCTATCACCATGGACTTCTTTTCTTCTTTCTTCTTCTTCATTTTTTTCTTCTTCTCCTTCACCCCTCCATGGACAAAACCGAACCCCTCTATTCCCACCTTCATCTCTTGCCAAACTTAATACTTGAGCATGGATTCATAGAGATTGAATGGAACTTTGGGGCAAAGATCAAATGGGTTCTCCTTCCTTTTCACTATTTTTATTTTTAGTGGAGCATGGGCTTGAAATAAGGATTCTTGCTCCCCTCACTATTCTAGTTATGGTTATGTTGTTGATTGAGTTGGAAATAGTAATGTTAGAAGTTATGGGTATTAATGGGGATGTGAACCCTAGGCATGAATAGCTTAAAAATGTGATTCTTGATTATGGTTTGGTGTTATAAATGGATGAGGGTTAAGGTTTGCATATGAATTTTATAATGGGTTGAAGTTGTTATTGGGTGATTTTAGAGAAAACCCTAAGTGTTGATAAATTGGGAATTTTTGTCCAATTGATGGTTTTAGTGATTTTGATGCCTTGGGAATGATTTTATATAGGGAAATGAACATTTAGATGTATTGGGATTGATTATTGATGTTGATAAATTTTTGAGCTAAGTTGATGTTATATGAATGATGATATATGCATGTGAAACCTAAACCATAGGATAGATGACCATTGTGAACATTGTATGCTATTTACATTGGTTGGCACGTTGATGATGATAACATGCTTATGATGATATGTGAAAATGGTTGGAATTGATGGTTGTCAATTTGTATGGAATCCTTAAGAATTGATAAAATTGAGGCTTTTGGCATAGATGAGGAGATTGATGATTTTGTTGTCATAAGAGTGACTTTTGGGTTTAGAAAAGATGATTGGAATCATTGGTGTTGATATTTGAGATTGTTGGATTTTGATGAGGATTTGATGAGGCCTTAGGCCATGATATGTGTCACTTAAAATTTGTTGATTGATGATGGTTTAAGTGAAGCTAACATGGCTTATAATGAATTTGAGTGACAATGATGGCAAATGGATGATTTATATGAAGATTAGATACCATATGAATAAGGGATATGATCTTATTGTTATTGGGTGTGGTTAGCCTTTTGAGACCTAAAGAATCTTGGCTTTGGGAAAGGAATTCCCGAAGCCTAATATAAGCATGTGAAGCCTAATATAAGCATGTGAATTAGGGTTTAGACAAGTCTAGGACTTGATGATGAGTTTTAAGAAATGATGCCTTACGATGGCTTATTAATTTCATGTGCATATATGTGTTGTTGATAGGATTATATTCCAGACGATGATGCAGAATAATCGAGGCAATCAGAGCGTTTGGGTTGCGGTTCTTCTCTCAAGGTAGGAGAGGAGTTTACATTTCAAATTGCATGAGTGAATAATTGTTAATTATGTATATGTATGAACACATGCATTGCCTTGCCATAAATATGTTAGATATTGAATTGATGATGTGATGAATGATGGCTTGTCTTTAGTTGAATATTAAGAAATTGTATATGTATATATATATATATATGAAGTGAAGATGAATGCTTGATTGTCTCTTGGTTAGAGATGAATTAATTATTGATGAGAATCTATGAATAGATAAATCATTTGAGGTGTAAAGTGTTGTGTGTAATGAAAATGGTGTTAAAAACATCCCTTACGTAATTGATGAATTAAGAACAAGAGTGGAGAAGTATAACTTGAGGGATTAGGCCTAAAAGTATGATTTCTTCTATGTATGATGATTGGATCAGGTAAATTTTACATCGTGAGGATATTGGCATGTGTAACGAGTGGAAAACTTGAGCTTTTATGTGTATGCTGATTAACTCGCTCAAGCGAGAGTCCCCTGTATCAGGGGAGTGGCCTCTGTCCTAATTTCGCTCAGGTGAGGAGAGGTCTCGCTCAAGCGAGATGCATGTGAAATAGATGGGCGAGCTACTGGACGAATCTCGCTCAAGAGGGCGTGGCCGCGCTTGAGCGAGCAAGATGGAAAATGGTTTTGGACAGATCTCACTCAAGCGAGTAAAGAGGCTAGTTAAATCTCACTCAAGCGAGCGAGCCTAATATATGATAATAGACGATTTCCACCTGAGCGAGCATGAGTCGCTTGAGCGCGGGAGAGGTGTGATGCTTCATGTTGTCTCGCTCAAGTGAGTGACCTGGCGTGGGAAACCTCACTCAAGTGAGCGAGCCTGAAATGAGACACTGGAGGAATCTCGCTCAAGCGATAGTGGCCCGCTCAAGCGAGATCGGGGCTAATGCTTAATAACTTGTTCGCTCAAGGGAAATTATGGGCGCTTAAGCGACCCACCTCAATCTCACTCAAGCGAGTATGGGTCTTGGTAGAGCGAGTTGCCCAGGAAGGAATTTTATTTTGTTTTCCTTATTTTTGCTAATGCGAAATCCTTTCCTTCATACTATAAGATACTTGAGGAAATGTGTATGGGGTATTTGATGATGGCATGTCATGGTGGTAATTAGAATTGATTGATACATTTAGAATGATTTATTTATGATACATTCACCACCAAGAATAGGATAGGAAGGAATGATAATGAGACTTTGATGATGGGGTTGTAAGATACACCCTTGGATAATTATTAAACCAATGATGGGATGATTCAATGACATGATATTTGTTATAAGTCAATAAATCAGAAATGACATTGACAATGAATAATGATAGACGGTGATGTTGATCACTTCCTTGAATAAAGGGTGATTATTATTATTGATGAATTGTAGAATACCATTATATGTGATACAAGTGTGACCTTGTATGTGTGGTTTGAATTATATCAATGAATCATTATGAATACTACACCATTATATATACATATGAAACAATGGTGATGATAATGGAATGAAAATCCACTAAATAATTATGTGGTGGCATTGATGAAAGATTAATGAATGCTAATGATGATTTGTAATCTTTGTGATGCCATTGTGGTTGATTGCAAGTGTCGACTTGCATGTATAATATATGATATATTGATATGAAAATGCCACATATAAAACTTGAAAACAATGGCTAAAACCAACAATGATAAAATCTACTAAGGTGTGTATGGTGGTGTTGGTGATTATGATGATGATGTTTGATTAGTGGAATTTAGGATGCACAGTGTGAGAAATGCATTTGATTTGTATTGCACTGCATCCATGGCATATCATACGCTACCAGTAAGGAATATTAGGGGACTCCCCCGGTTGGCCTAGTGGGAGGGCGGCTCAGTGCACGAGCGTTCTTGTTGTTTCCCCTGTGACTCGGTAAGGTAAGTCATGAAGCTGCCCATAGTTTGGTGACGAGGCACCCTATGTGGCTGGCCCAGTGGGCGGGCGGCTCTGTGATGAGCAAGTACCTCGGTGTCCAACGGGGCACGGCTCTCCCGATGTGTGTTCGGGAGGGCCCCGTAGCACTTTTGGTAGTTGAGGCCATGTTGTTGCTCCACAAGTCATGGGGTGACTAGTGCTACAGATGGGCGATAGTGGTTTGGTACCAGTAAAAGATGCTGTTGATATGTATGCATGCTTTGAGATATGTGTACACATATTTCCACTGCATTAGGGGCATAGTAGCACACCTATGCTTGACCCACAACTTGGTGTTATTCCCATAGTCGGATCTACATTTGTTGCCTATTCCATTATGCGTATGCATTAGCTGTAGGAGCATTTGCATATACCACGGAGATATGCCAGATGATGATGATGATTGATGATGATTGATGATGATTGAGATTGTGGTATGGTGTTGATGAGATAGGTAATTGAGTACCTAAAAGACTATATAAGATTGATAAATGATATAATTACCACGAAAACAATATTGAATATGACGATGTATGCGTTATGGCCCAATGTAATGAAGGGCATAATTATTATGATTGATGATAATGATGATAGCCCATGGTGGCTTTGAGAAAAGACCTGAATGGTCGATATTGATGACGCTAGCCCATTGTGGCATTGTGGTAGATGTGTATATGCCTGCTTTGCTATGACTTGATTAATACATATGAAATATGTATATGTTGTTGAATTAATAATTTGTGATGATCATTGATGTGTTTAGCAAAGCATACATGATGTTGATATACATATGCATATAATTTCAATTATATTCATATCGTCATTTGAAATGTATAACTCACTCTCCCATGTGGTCTACTTTTTAGTATTAATGCAGGAATGTCATGGGAAGAGGATATTTTTAAAGTAAAGCTTTTGTGAAGGTAAAATAGTGGTAATGGAATGCCTTAGCCGGCAGCATTTGAAATTTAATGTGTCGTGTGTAAAATGGATATTATGATGTTGTTATTTATTGATGTTGATGGATGAACTGTGAATATGTATAAATATGGATGATATATTAATATTGGGGGTATTGGAATTCATACCCATCGATGAATATAAAGATGTTGATTATGTAATCATTTTGGGAATGCATAGGTGTTGATGATATATGACTTAGAGGATTGAATTGATTATGGTCAATTATGAAATGTAAATATTGGAGATATATGTTGCATGACTATATGGGTGGATATATATAGATATATTTAAGGCATTGTATGTTTATGATTTATGTGTAAGATTGGATGTGGCCTAATAGGCTTGTGTTGTATATTTGCATGTCTTGCCGAGCCTTTTCTTATATCTTCATATATGGGACTAGGCGTATGCCCGGTATACACATTCTTCTTCCACTGTAAACTCTGTTATTTTGTATACCGCTATGGGCAAACTATTTACCGATCCAGTTTTAGATAATCAAATCTAACACTTCAGTTTTCTGTGGTTCGAGTCTTGATGTGGTCGTGGAGGTGTTTTGAAATTATTTTGAACGTGAAAAATTTATTCCTATTTTTATTGTTTAATTATTTAGATTACATCGGGATTCGAGTCCAGAAAATCGAGGTGTTACAAGCTCTCTCTTCCAAACAAATAGAGGGTGTCATCTCTAACGTCCTCTCACAGACATCAATCAATTACAACCATAGTACTCGCACTCAGGGGAAACCTAGTTCCACTAAGTTATATCATACCTCTCCAACTTTCCTAACGTTCCCAATTTCATACCCCACTGTTATAAGTGATTTTACTATCTTTAGAATAAATCCTATCATAACAGTTATTCAATCACAATAGCAATATAACAATGTTATGGAATGTAATGCATGAGTTCTTTTATTGTATTTAGATTATTCATTCTTCTTATTAGCTCATATGAATGCATGTGGGCACATTCTAATTTCATCCATCATTCTCATCATCATCAGAACCTGTCCTATATAGGTTGTCCCTATACACAACGTTTCTGGACTAGAGCAACCAGAGCCCACCAAGTACCTCACATCATAGGGTACTAAGGACTCTCAGGTCCTATTTATCATTAGGGATCCATCCCATATCATAAAAAGGAACTTGGTTCTCCATGGTCATAGATACATCCCATCATTTAGTTAAAGTACACCAAGCTTACATTGTCTCACCCGGCTCAGGTACGACTCTAATGCTATTGTGTTTCCATCCCGGTTGTATTCCCAAGGTTCTCCTTAGAGATCGAACATGAATGTCCTCCGGTGTACCCATAGTATATGCTTTAGTTTCCATACATTATATGCAAATGATGCATGTCGCATTCATATTCTTTCACTTAATCCTCGTCGCTGGTAGGGTCCCGTCAATGATTCACTTTCATTCTCAACCCCCTTTACTTTCACGTTTATTGTCCAGGTCTTAAAGATAGATTTATTTGGTTGTTTAGATGGGTCAGGATTTATGATAGTTGAGTTCTTTAAAGGTTTGGGTATTGCTTCATAAGGGTGTATATAATCACATCACTTTCATAGTGACTGGGTAGTTGAGAATGAAAATGACCAAGCGTTCAATCTTTCCTCTCATTGGGTACTTTTCATCACGTTATCATACTTATTTCTTTTCATGCCTTCTATCTCACTTTTCATTGTACAGGACTTGTTACCGTGTCGGATATACATTGACTTTTACTTTTTGATGCACCATCAATATATCATAATGATACAAATGTAGTTCATAGTACAATCAGGCAGTTACAACATCATTAATGTTTAATTTATATAGATTATCAGCATTGAAATAACTTCACACCGTCTATCTATTCTTTACTTAACTCATCCTACCTTGTTATCACATGTATATTGCTTAATTGTTCCTTACTACTCACCCCTATCAGATCTGCTCCTTATAGTTCAAGTTATGTTTTATGAAGTTTATTATTTTCTAAGAGTTGTAACCCCCTCGCATTCAGGTCTCACTCTAAGTTCAATCGAGTATCTACTGATGTTCATATTGTACTATGGTCCAAGTATATTTCTGTAACTTATTATGAGTATAAATGGAATATGAGGGTAAGTTCTACTACTAAGTGATTGTAGTAATACTTTAACTGTGTGATCAAGTAGCATCCTTATCTTATTAGTGCTTCCTAGAGATATTCTCCATATGTCCTATCTTTTATAGTTGTAGTTAGTTAAATATTATACCCGAGTAACTAACTAAAGTATTAATTATTATTAGGATGTAATGACCTTGTCCTAAACTCATAACTAGATATTGGTTTTCTTTTAAGTACACTAATTTTTATCCTCCTTTGTACCATTCATTTATTCTAGCTTAACTTGCCCAATTATTTACATTATTATGTATCTCGGTCATTGTAAGTGACTTAGCCATTTCAACTCCCGACATGGTGAACTTTACTAAAATGGTTCATGACTTGGAACTTGAATTATCGATCTTTACTACTTTCCACTCGTTACTAACTTCCCTATTAATCAAAGTAGTACTTGTAAATTTATTTACCCCATCATATTAATTCATGTAATACTATAATGCTTGCCCTCTTACAATTCTCTATTATCTTAGTAACAACTTTCTTTTAATTAAACCTACCTAACCTTTACATTTAACTATACCAGTTACTTGTCTATTTTAGTACTTATCTTTATGATCTAACCTCTTTATCTAACCTTAAACTTATGAAGTCATAGATTTAATCTTAGTGATAATTAACTTAAAGGTAACCTTATTCTAAATTACTTGTTCAAGTGTCCAATTACCAGAATTTCTTTTAAACCTTATATTCAAATACTTGCTAGACCTTAGTTAAATAATGATTAGTACCTTATTTTCTTTAATTATTATCATATTATTTAATTAGTTACCACTATACTCTTTTAAATTAAACCTTATTATTTTATTATTTTTAAAAGAATCTTAGAGTAAAATCTTTAAAAATTCGATGTAATAAAATAAGTGCCGAAAATGACCCGTTCGGTAAAATTCCTTGAAAAACGTTTGCTTCAAAAATTGTCTTCGGCCACTTAGTAATGAACTTAATTCCTAATTGTGAGGCTTACTGATCAAATTTACAACAAATTACATCATGCTACATAAAAATATAAAATTTAATACTGCAACCATATCGAATATCAACCGGGCCAACCTAACTTTTAAATTTGTAACTTTTCCGTCTTGGCTTTGATTTCGGTAAAATTTATTCCGGTTACCCAATCATCGAGGCACGCATTATGAGATTTTATAAAATACTAGATTTAATTTTTAACATAATAAAATCATTCTCGGTTACTAAAAATCGTGTAGTTTAAAATTCGACCATTGGATTGTGACAAAACTTAAAACCATAACCCTCAGATGCTAGAGTAACGTTATGAGGCAATTTAAAACACAATCAACCAAAAAAAGGCTCCCTTTACCTCATGGTAGCTCACGGTTTTAAGGAAGGGCAAGGGATATCTTGCCAAAATTCCGTTAAATACTCCCGATCGTCCACTGATAGCTATCGATAGTTCCTGATCCTAACGAAAAATAGCATGCATGGTCAAAAGAGGAAGAAGTGGCCACGAGTTTGGCCTCCAAACAGAAAGGAGGACATCATCTAATTTCAAAATGGAAACTAATTTTGAGCCAAGAAAAACCAAGAACAAGATTCTAAGGAAAAACTTTGCCAAACTCAACTTGATAAAGTCCAGGTTGTAACGCCCTTATTTTTAATAATTAATTAACCCAAACACAGAAGAAAAATTTTTCACACAAAAAAAAATAAAACCACTACTGATCAGATGGCATAGAAGAGAAGAGGAAGGCGAGTGGAAGTTAAGGAACACACACACACACACACACACGCATGGCTACCTGCGGAAGGAATGGAACATGAACCAACTCCGCCCAGTTCAGCGAAGCATAACAACGCCTGGGCGAAGTCCATCATAACGTCCATTCGCTCAGGCGGGGTCCAACACCGCCGAGCGAGACAGGATAATGCAACCACGGAAGAGAGGGGTATTTAGGCAGAGTTCCTCAATAACATCTACTCGTTTCAGCGCGATCACACACGCTTGGGCGAATCGTCCTAGTCGCTCGGGCGAGGTATGACTCCGCCTAAGCGGGGCCATCACAAGCCTTCCAAAAGCCGCACTCGCTGGAGCGAGTACCATGCTCGCTGGAACGAGGAGCCACACTCAGCTAAGTAGACACTCGGACCCAGAGTCATCCTTCACTCATTCACTCAGAAAATGATAGCTAACTCACTCGAATTATAAATAACTTACGCTCAGAATCCATTCCATTCTAACCTTCTTATACTAACTTCTTTCACAGGAGAGGATCGCTCAGGGTTTTCACTCGGGAATACGAACTCTTCCTCACTCGGGTTTCACTTATAATTTCCACTCGGCAAAACCATCCTCACACGGGATTTATACATACTCTCACTCGGGATCGAACTGTCCCATCCACTCAGTATCCATATTATTCTCCGTTCTATTTTTCCCACTAAGTCAAGGTTCGCTCGAATTCTTCTATCACTATCAATTCTCTGCAGTAGGGCCCCCTTAAATTCTAAGGTGTCACTCTTCAGTTGGAAATCTTCACTCGGTAACTTCTCACTCGGATATCGTTGGTTATTTGACACTCGGGGGAGAATCCTAGCAATTACACTCGGAAAGCTTATCTAGACTCCCATCTTCGAATCCTAACAACTCGCTTCTCGGGACAGCCTTCTGCACCAATCCTCACTCGGAATTACATGAGTCCTCCAACTCGGAAAGTACTAACACGCATATCTGCATATAAATTACCCAGACATCACCTAGAAATAAATAGTCATGCAATATGGCATAAACATAGGTATATATATATATATCAAATTTACAACCACGTTGCCCCGTCCCTATTCCGAGGGATTCAAGTCTGTCTAAGAGGGGCTATAAACAAAACACGAGCCGACCAAGGCTGACTCCAAACATTATACACAGCATAAACAGAGTCATAAAGCTTCCATAGTGCATCAGCACTTCGCCCAGTATTTCAACTCTTCCTCCGATCCTCATCTCGAGAGATGTTCACTAAAAAATGGCAACTGCAGGGGTGAGCATCTTAAATTTTAAATGATAGATACCGATTCAGGTTACTTCTTATTCATACAACGACATATACCCATACATACACACAATCCTATGACAACTCGATAATATTAACACTCCACGGTCGGTGACACAATGCTAGGGGTCCTTAAGTCAGGATATTTCTTCATAACATTTATCAATCGGAATACACAATTCTCACTCGGGTATAAACGTATTCATAACTTCTCAACAACATATTATACATTCATGGAGCAGGTTTCAGTCAGCAATTATAGTACATGCACACGGAATAACGCACTCATTCACAAGTAAACACCACTTCACTAACATCATCGCATGCATAATTAATTCCACATAACATCAGTAGCCATATAAGCACATATTATTGACTCGGTTCCGCATACGTGTGTAATCGGTTCTAACGTTGCAACGTAGGCTCTCAGCCTTTTGTACATAGCTCTCGGATACCGTTCAGCTCCCATCTGCTTGGCCGTTTTACGGGTACCCAACCGTTTGCCCACAGGTGACACCAACGCTCTCAGCGCCAACGGAGGTGTTCACAGGCAGCCCGAGTCCCACTCAAGGGCTACCTTGAGTCCCCCTTCAAGGATTTTGCAGCGTCCCACGCTGAATAACCGATGGTAGTGTCCCACACTACGTGCTCTCAGCACAACCGCATCCCATGCGCCACACGTGGATTGTTCACACAACATTGAATTCATGCACACAACCTCTATTCAATCACACGTATTTCACATGCAGTCGGTAATACACAATTTCAGGACTCTGCATGTTAATCTAACATATTCAACCTTCATGCAATCATCATCATAGTTCCATTAACAACATATGAGCCCAACGCAATCGATGTCAATCAGTATTAAGCTTCTATGAGCATTTTCATCAACTCAAGTATAACATACACTCGGTTTACAGCAGTATCAGAACTTAAATCAACGCATGCATCTATACGAAGATCAACAGGTTCACACAAGCATTTCAAATCAACATAGCACAACATGCAATCGGTATATGACAATGTCAGAACTTAATCAACGCATGCATCCCTATAAACACGAATGGATTCAACAAGCATTCCCATCAACACAACATGACATGCAATCGGGCTCTATGGTAAGGTATGCATCCTCAAGGACGATGATAACATGCAAGACTCACTCTCATTTATCATGCACTCGGATATTCTACATGCAAGTATATCATGCAATAGAATACAGTTCCATAATTATCAATGTCTTCCAAACTCGTTCGTAACCCATGCATTTAACATGTAAGGTACTCCCCCTACCAACTGCGAGACTCCGAGAGATTCTTCTATTTGGGGTGTTGGTTCTCTCCCTTGTTGCTTCACTCAGCGTTCCCTCTGGAACATTGTTGTTTTCCATGAGTGGTGTAGGGCTATTTTTTACTTCTGTTTTGACACCTGTCTTCTACTCACATGAGGGAGCTCTGACTCCACTGCAATACCTTCACCTTGGCTCTCCGAAGCAGGGAATGGAATAGAGAGCAGAGAAGGAGAAGAGAAGAGCAAGAGAGAAGAGAAGAAGGGAGAAAAAGGGAGTCCGCAGAAGGGTTTTCGAGGGTGAAAGGGCAAGGGCCATCACCCAATATAAACACATGCACGAAGAATAGGTAGGTGAGATGGGGAAACGTGAGGCAGTAGTCTTGCCCATTCCATCCTGTCCCGTCAGCACCTTCCAACGTTAATCTCCTCACACCTTTTAATTAATTAAGTTAAGTGTAATTAGTGAACAGATTTCCTCTCTTAAATTATCATTTTAAATGGCTTTATTTTGCCTGGTTCCTATTTATTAAAATTAGGATGTTACACAGGTGGTTCATAATTTTTAGGTCCTTAAGGCAATGGGAAGAAATTAATTTTGTGAGTCATTGCATGTAGGAAATTTTTGAAAGAGAGGGGCTGTTTGGTTCTAGGTTAGCCATGGTTAAAAGGAAATGAAGGAGAGGAAGTAGAAGTTTTTAGAAGGATGGAAGGTGGTAGGTGGAGGATGGTTGTTGTGGTGGTGCACGATGGTGAAAGAGAAAAAGAATGGTTGCTAGAAATTAGAAATTCAAGATGAAGAAAGATTATGGAATGGTTTGGCCGAGAATGAACAACAGAAAGAGTGAAGGGAATATGTTCTCTTAACTTAAGTTGATGTGCATTTAATGTCGTGGTTGTGTGTAGCTGTTGCTATGAGTGAGAGAGTGAGTGAGCGGGGCACTCCTGGGGCAACACCTGCCCTGGGAGGTGGCTGGTGGTGGTGGTTGACTGGAAACCAGTTGCTGGAAAATTAATTTGTTACCCGATGATTTTATGCGTGCAGAATTTTTAGGAACCTGAAATTAGAGGCGTTAAAAATAAATATAGGATAATTTGCAGAGGAAAAATCTTGAAAATTACCAACATTAAACTTGTAGCTCTTCTTTTTCTCTTCAATTTGATATATCATTTGTGATGATTCAATATTGGTAGCCTGAGATATGCCCAAAATAAGACAAGATGTTCCAATTGTTCCTGAATCAGTTAGGGCTGTAGAAATAATTTTGTGGTTATTTTTCCTTTAGGAATTGGTCTTCATGCCCTGTATAGGACTTGCAGATTTTATTAGTACGGATCCATAGAAAAAAGAACGAAGCAATTCCAGTACCAGAAGAGGAAGATATGCCCGATTTACTGGGAACAACCAACATGGTGACAAGATGAATAGAGGTTAGTAAAGATCTCAAAAACTGTACCAATCTAGGAGGATTCAGCTTTCGATTTCTGCATGGAAAACATAGAGAATTTTTTTATAGAGATTTTGACACCAAGGGTCACGAATCAAAGGTCAGACAAGGAAGTTATGAATTTTTTAATGAACCATGCGTAGAGTAAAAACGCAAATGACATGATTTTAAGGTGAATTTACATAATCCTCGAATTTGGGCATGACAGAGTAGGAATTGAGGATCGAGGCCAGAAATAAAGTTGAAGATCTCTTCAAAACAAAGTGAACAAGACTAAAATATTAAATTCAAGCTTTGTTTGGAAAAGTTAGGCCCTAGATACCAAAGATGCACAGACCAAATTTTAAGACTAAATTGAGAAAACAGGATTGCATGAAAACGCGGATGACAGAGTCCGAATCAAGTCCCGGCCTCTTCAAGAAATGTTCCTAAAAGATCAAAACGGGTCACCAGGGACTAACCGGATCACTATCAGATACTCCGAGGTAGAAGCACGATCAAACGTAAGTGACATCGAAGGTCCTTATTGGCCCGATTAGCTCGAGTCAGTAACCCTCGATCCACTACAAGAAAACCCTACTGTGACTAGCCTCCTATATGGATCACTAGTCTCAGGTCGAGTTACTGGAGAAGATCAACAACTGGGCCCCACAATATAATACCGGGAAAACCCTTAATAATTTATTATTTAAATACTATTACTTATTGTAAATTAATTAAAACTTAATAAAATATTATTTTAATATTTCATATACATATAGATATATTTTTGAACAATTATTAAATATTAATGATAATTATACATTATTTTAATCCTCACTCCTTAATCCTAACAAATCATTTAATCTAAACATAATTTACTAAAAGGGTAATTTAAATAATTAATCACAATTTTAAGGAGGTTCATTAATCATTAGCAATTAATTACTAATACCTATAATACTTGACTAATACTCGCAATCACTCATCTCTTATTTTCCTTTATCAATCAATACACATTTCAATTTCTCTATTACTCTTTATCCTTCTCACAAATCTTTGTTTTCTACCATACCTTACCTTTTTCTCATACTTAGCATTCTATTAATACCTTGAGGACTTTTTTCCTTATTATTTTTCCTCACTCACAGCAACTTAGGGGATTAGGTCGAAGCCTCAACTTCCTCTAGAAGACTTATTAAGATACTCTCAGAGGTCCTGAGAGTCTAGGTCCTTACTATAAAAACTAGGGCTATTACAATGATTATTTAAATGAGATAAAGAACTCCTAGAAAATGGGAAGAATATAGTCCTTGTTAAGGGTGTTGATGGCCTATGGCGTGTGAAAGGTTATGTATATATACCTTCCTCTGGTAATTTGAGGAGCACGGTACTCGAACAGGCTCACAAAATCATTTTTAGTATCCACCGTGGTACGACCAAGATGTACCAAGATGTGAAAAAGAATTTTGGTGGCCTGGAATGAAGCGGGAAATTGCTAGTTATGTGGCTTCGTGCCTTGTATGTTAGAAGGCAAAAGTAGAGCATCAAAGATCTTCTAGTACTTTTAAACCTCTTGATATTCCAGTTTGGAAGTGGGATGCGACTACTATAGACTTTGTGTCTTGTTTGCCAAAGACAAGATCTAACTATGATGGAATCTGGGTGATTGTGGATCATTTGACAAAGAGTGTGCATTTTCTACCAATTAACATGAAGAGTTCCTTGCAAAATCTAGCATAACCGTATATCAAGGAGATAGTGAGACACCATGGAGTGCCATCTAGTATTGTTTCTAATAAAGACCACATTTTACTTCTCAATTTTAGGGGAGCTTGCATGAGGCAATGGGTTCTAAATTAAAGTTGAGTTTGGCGTATCACCCTCAAATGGACAAACAATCCGTGAGGACTATTCAGAGTCTTAAGGACTTATTGCGTGAATGTATCTTGGAGCACGATGGTTCATGGAAGAAATATTTTCTCAGGTTAAATTTACTTATCATAACAACTTTTGTTCTAGTATTGGTATGGCACCATATGAGGCATTGTATGGAAGGAAGTATAAGACTCCTTTATGTTGACTTGAGGTTATGAGAATTTGGCTCTAGGGCCTGATATTATTGAGGAAACCACTGAACAAATCAAGATGATCCAAGAGAAGATGAAGATTGCTCAAGACCGATAGAAGAGCTATTATGATAAGAGAAGGAAGCCACTTGAGTTTCAAGTTGATGATCATGTGTTTTTGGGGGTTTCTCATTATAAAGGTATCGGTAGGGCTTTGAATAATAGAAAATTAAGTCCTAGAATTATTGGCCCCTATGAGATCCTTGAGCGGATTGGTGAAGTTGCTTATCGCATTGTTTTACCTCCTCACCTGGCGAATCTTCACAACGTGTTCTATGTTTCTCAGTTGAGAAAATATGTATCTGACCCCTTACATGTACTTAGTGTTGACGATATGGAAATCAAGGATCATCTAACTGTCCCTCCTATCTCTGCTAAGATTGTTAGGCGTTATGTCAAGAGATTGCAGAACAAGTTGGTTCCATTCGTACAAGTGACTTGGAGACATAGAAATGAAAGTACTATTACTTGTGAACATGAAGATGATATGCGAAAAAGGTATCCTAATATATTTGAATCAGGTATATCGAATTTCAAGGACGAAATTTCTTTTTAGGTGGGGTGGTAACATCCCAATTTTTTTTAAAAATAAATTATTAGTATGAAATTAATTAATTATTTGATGCCCAAAACGCATAGGAAAATTAACTATGTAGTAATTCTGATTTATCGGTAACTTAAGATCTACAGAAACCGGACAATTTAACGGATGGTATGAGACCCACTAAGTCAAATTGGGCATTTAATGGGTCTAATATAATAAGGGATTAATTATGGTTATGGTGATATGTTCAAAATAATTTTTGGTGTTGAGGAGATATTTATTTGAACACGACAAATGTTAAAAAATGGTGAAATTAGGAGCGAAATAGAATTTATAAAAAAATTGTAAAATCCCCTTCTTCTCTTTACATTGTCATGGACTTCTTTTTCTCCTTCTCTAATCTTTTTGGCCCATTGGACAAAGGGGTTTTGTTAACCAAAACGCAAAAAACAAAATGTGTGCATGGACCAATGACAATGGACCAACTTTTGGCATTTCTCTCTCCTCTTTTCCTTCAACTTTTGGTGCACCACTTCTCCCTCTCTACTCTTCATTTTTTCTTCTTCTTCCTTCTTTCTCTAAAACAAAAACCTCCAACCACTTCACCATAGCCAATTCCTTACAAAACTTGATACTCAAGCTTGGATTTGTGAAGCACTAGTGGCACATTGGGGCATTTCTCTACTCATCACCTCTTCTCTTTAGTCCATTTTTGTTTTTCACATAAGCTTGAAAGAGAGATATGTGTTTTTTTATTTTTAATGGGTTTTCTTTGTAGTTTTGGAGTTCTTGAAGGATTATAATGGATGATTAGGTGTTGTTTTGTTAAGAAAATACATGTAGAATCCAACCTTAGGCTAGATGACCATTGGGACTTCTTGTTGTTGTATTAATGGTTTGAATGAGATATTGATAGCTTGAGGATGCTTGAAATGATTTAGGTGAATAATTGAAATTGAAGATTGGTAGGTTAAGTAAGAACCCTAAGATTTGTGGAATTGGGGCTTTTGGCAAAATTTGTGAACCTTGGAATTTAATTGCTATGGAAATGTTTTGTATGTAGAATTTTTGAAGGAGTAATAATGAATGTTGGTGTTGAAAATTAAGATACCAATGAAGAATGTTAGTGTTATATGTGTTGGAATTGATTGTAGTTTATTTTAGTAGTGATGGTATGAATGGGGTTGATATAATGTGTTTGAGACATTGAAAACCCACTAAGGATGTTGGGTAAGAAGTTTGGTATGTGTTGGTAACTTAGGTGTTGTGTTATATCCCTTTGAATATAATGGAGTTTGGTTAATGGGAAGGAATTCCTAAAACCTAATAAAATAAGGAATAGAAGCTTATAAACAATTACAACATGATGAGAATCATGTATATAAATATATATATATATATTTGTATAATAAAATTTAAAATGATGTTGAATGAGTAATTGATGTGGTCCTACAAATATTTAATGTAGCGTTTGATAACTCTAGTGAGACAAGACCATCTAACCTAGAGGAATACTTCTCTTGAGGTAGGAGAGGAGTATATTTTCTAAACGCATGATCAATTGTGTGTTGCTAATGTTGGTGTATGCACTACTGAGACGCCCCGGAATTTAGGGGAAAATTTTTCACGTTTTTATAATTCATACATCAATGAAAAGAAACAAGTGGTGAAGCTTTTAACATAACACCTGGATCTATAATAAACCACTCCCATATATGAAGATATGAGAGGGTGAGTTCAAACGATTATTTTATAATAACTTTTCCAATTAAAAACAGTGAAAGATTTAATTAATTTGATTATTGATTGATTAATTTTCAAGAGAAGGAATTTCATGAAAACATGGGATGTAGTTCATATAGCCTAGAGGTCCATTCTATACTCATTAATACCTTTAAAGCAATGTTTAGAGAAGAAATAATGCATAGGAAACAAAATTCATTTAAAATAACAAATATGAGGATCAGTGGGCCACTCGCTCAAGCGAGAATCCCATTCGCTTGGGCGAGCCAGCGTAGGCACGCTTGGGCGAGGCAAGGGGAGACTGAGCAAATGAAATAATTTGCATCAGGGGCTCCTCTCGCTTGAGTGAGCCCCATCTCGCTTGAGCGAGATGCAAAGGAAATCCTAGAGCGGGCTAGTGAGGCGCTTGAGCGAAAGAAGGAAGGGTGCATCAGATGCCAATCTCGCTCGGGCGAGCCATGTCTCGCTTAAGCGAGATTGCTCCAGAACCGTTGGTGACTCTCCGGCCGATTTTCGCTTGGGCGAGGCATCACTCGCCTGGGCAAAAATCGTCCAGTATCAATTTCCCTTCTCCCTCGCTTGAGCGACCGCCTCCACGCCTGAGCGAAAATCGTCCAGAGGCTAACCTCTGATTCTATGACAATTTCGCTTAGGCGACACATATCCCCGCTCGGGCAAAAATGGCCCAGAAGCCATCCCTGATTCTATCAACAATCTCACTTGGGTGAGATGGCCATCCGCCTGAGCGAATTCGGGCCAGAATCAAATCCCCTGTTTCATAACAATCTCGCTCGAGCGACATTCTCACTCGCTTGAGCGAGTTCTGCAGGACTTAGGCAGAAAACGTGAAATTGCATACCTAACACACAACCTACCATACCAAAACTCAATCTACTGCAATTTATTTAATTCCTACATGATTTACACATTATAAGACACCTTTGGAACTTGCCTGATTCACTATTAACTATTAAAATCCATTCTAATTCATGGAATTATAAGGAATCCAACACACCAATTCATATAATCAACAAAACCCAAATCTTTGCATAAACTTTCATTCTTTCGTAAAATTGGGCAACATTTAACATGCTTTATAAAGTGGTAGAAATACACATGCACACATTCACGCATCCATTCATTAAGTTCAACGTCATCAAGCATCACAATTTTGTTCTTTACATCATTTAGGTCATGAATGAAATTTGGCCTTACACACACAACCAATTTTCTCCCATGACCTTCAAAATCATCAACTATCACAAAATTGAGTACATAAACACCATATACTCCACAAAACGATTTTATGCCGGCCAAGGCTCACACATTCCCATTCCATATTTACCTTCTTTAAACTCGGCCTCCAAAATGGTAGGATTTAAGTCATACCTACATCAACTTTAAAAATAGCAACGAGGAGGTGAGTAACATAATCCAAATGAATTAAAGTCATACATTATGATGAAATACATGTATACTTGTTCATATAACATATCTTACGCAACATCACACATCATTTATAAGCATATCTCACAAAATCAAGTACACATCTACAATTTCATTCATTTGGTTCACCACATGCAAACATTGGGTTAGCATTCACTCTCTTCCCTTTCAATTCTCATCCATCCCTCGCCACTATGGGCTTTCAACTAGGCATATCTTCAGCTATATGCAAATGCTCTTAAAGCTAATGCATATGCACAAGAATTTCTCATCAAACAATGCGGATCCGACTGTGGGAAATACAACATTAATTTAATTATGGGACAAGCATAGGTGTGCTACTATGCCCCTACTGCAGTAGTAAAATTGTGTACATATATATCTCAATTTATGCATGCTTACATCCTCATAATTTTTACTGGTACCAAACCGCTATCGCCTATCTGTAGCACTAGTCACCCCGTGACTTGTGGATCAACATCGTGGCCTCAAATACCACAAGTGCTACGGGCCCCTCCCGAACACACATCGAGAGAGCCGTGTCCCATCGGACACCGAGGTAACTCGCTCACCATAGAGCCGCCCGCCCACTGGGCCCGCCACATAGGGTGCCTTGTCACCAAACTATGGACAGCTTCATGACTCACACACCGAGTCACAGGGGAAAAACCACAATACGCTCGTGCACTGAGCCGCCCTCCCACTGGTCCTGCCTAGTGGAACCCCCTAATATTCCACATAGATAGCTGTGATATGCCATGGATGCAATGCAAATACAAATCAAATGCATCCTCACACTGGGCATCCTAGATGCCACTCCACATACACTCATTCACCACCACTTAGTGGATTTTAATATTTTCATCATCCTCAATCATCACCAATTCTCTTTATATTTTATACACATTAAGAGTTAGTGGCATACACATTCATCAATTCAAACATACATCTTCGAGATATTTCTCCTCATCGATTTTAATTCATACATGGTTTTAAACCACCATCACATCTCATTATCATAAACTCATTACAACATCTTATCCATTATCCCAAACACATGCCACACAACAATAATCATTCTAAATGCATTCAAATCATAACATCATCACATCATCCATTCAAACAATCATCAACATAATCACATATACATATTTTCACATCATCAATGGATGAAATCATGCATTTAGAGTAGTTACCCCCTCCTACCTCAAGTGAAGTAGTGATCAATGCGGTTTGACATTTTCGCCTCGTCGATGGGGTCACTTCCTACATCACAATACATTACACAATCAATTTTCTATTTACCCATTAAGACTCAAATACTTATATATTTCAATAACTTGATGTTTATATTATTTTAACTCTCAAACCTATTTTATTTCATTTTCATCCACCATAACCACCATGGGTTAGGTGCCACCATATATTGTTATGTACTCTAGAACCAAACCCTTTCATGGGTTTCTCCATCAATGACTTCCACCAACAAAATACCATCACCAATGACCCTTGTTCATCATAACCCATATTTATTATCAACAATAAATTCTCATCTACCTCCATTATACATTTCCCCCAGATTTATGAAGCTAGGGTTTCATAAAATTCCAACAACAATCATAAATACTATTCTCCTTCCAACCATAAATGCATCCACTTTCATTACTTCCCAAAGAAATCTTACTCTTATAAAAACCCACCTTAAAACTCATGCATTAAATGCTCTCTATATACTTCTATGTTCATGCATGACTCTCCCAAGTCACAACATTACATAATACCAACATCAATCCACTCAAAAATAGTTAAAGATCTTACCACACACCTAAAACGAAAATGGGCTTCCAAGGGGAGGTAGGCCACACGAAAATGAGGGAAGAAGAGGAGGAAGGATTCAGTTTCAATAATCTCCTTCCTAGTTCCTTGAAAACGAAAATGAGAGGGGGAGTTCACCACTCAAAGCTAAGGCTTAGAAAGAAGAGGAGGGAATGAAGAAGATGATGATGAAGAGGAGAAGAAATGAAGTGCATATGCCCAACAACTTCAGCAAACACACGTGAATAGGAAAGGAAAAATTGGGTTTTCAATTTATTTTAAATCCCATTTATTAAAACTCCATCATTTTATAACTAACAGGTTCTCAGTTCGGGCTCAATATTTCATCTGAAAATTATTCCGAATACACGTTCGGACTCCCAATATCATTCTCAATAGCCCTGACCAATATCATCTCATTCCGAGATACTTGGTCCGACACCCGTACCTCAACCGGGCTCGTTTTCAGCTTAACCGGTTTCCATAAGCCACCAGAAATTCCCAAAATGCTCAATTTAATTATTCTCAATAATTTAGGATGTTAAGTAATTCACACACAAATTCCTAATATTTATTATGTTAATTAATTCATATATTTTAAAATTTGGGATGTTACAACTACGAGCTATTAATGTATCAATTTTAACTTATTAATAAAATTAGCATTTTCAGTTTTAGACAAATGCTATTTATCCTGGAATAATAGGTCATATGAGAATTATTCCTAAAATGTCCCTAATCAAGTATTTACGTGGGGACATGTAAATACATTAAAATTAGTGTGTAAATGTACTGATCATTTCATCTCACAAATCATGGATATATGATATCAAGTCTTTACACGGGTACACATTAAGGGTAATGTTGTACTGGACAGACCCACCATGAGAACGTTGCATGGATCGTTACATGAGTGTCATAAACGGTTCTCAAAGTGATAATGATATGTAGTCCTTCGACCTGAAGTCATTACGATTCCTACATAAGGAGTTTATTATTTTAATACAATCAAACATTATCTGTAATAAGATGACCATAAAGATTATGATTAGGCAATAGATAAATTATGCAGAGGGATGTGAGTGATGTAGATGGAATTTGTCTCTCCTATGTGACAGGAGTGATATCTATGGGCCACTTAATGGAGTGAGACTAATGAAATGTATGGCCATGCTAGGACGAATAAATATTAGATATTTATTCTATAAAGTCTACTCTGGTATCAAGTAAAATGAATTGGGCCATACAAGGATGACGACGACCATGCCTTGGGCCCAATTAGATATCGTGACAAAAGGAATAGATATATAAAATAATTATCACTTATAGGTCATGTCGATGATAAATAATATTCAGACATAATGATGTATTGCTAGATACCACTCTTATTTTATGTTAATAATAAAATAGTTTATTATTAATATAACCGAATATTTTATCTATAGGGTCACAAACATAGAGTAAGCCCACCAGAGGATAGTTTTATTTTAGTTGGACTGAAAATAAAACTATTTGGGCCTAACTCATTTAGAATGAGTCAGGAGCCCAATGTTTAATGAGAGCTCAGGTCAAGACCTAAGCCTATATATAGAGTATGAGATGCTCATAGGCTGCTGCTCAGATATTAGACCAAAACAAAATTTCCGTACTAGCATTTAGAGCTCTGTTTTTCTGGTGGGAGTGCTCGTGTGGACTCCTAAGGGCGAAGTTACAATTGCTTCGATCGAGGAACTTGTTCTACGTCTACAAGAGGTAAACCCTAATTAAAAATTTTAATTTAGCATAATGCTTTGAGACATACGTGTTTGCAATTATTTTGGGAATCCTTTGTGTTTCCGCTGCCTGACCCTAATGGGATTCCCTAACAGTGGTATCAGAGCTAGTTTGCAAAGCTATGTTTTGGGCATTTGTTTACGTTTCATGATGGCATGTTTTTCATTCTGTAAAAGCTTTTAAAAAGTTCGATTTATTAAATCATTTTCTTGTTATAAGCTTTATGTTCTATTTTGCAAAACTTGTTTTGAAAAACATTCAAGCATGTTATGTATGAAATAATGTCATGATTCGTGTGCTCATATTTTTTCTGTAAATTGTATGAGATACTGTTTATAGGCTTTCTCATTTGAAGTATGCGTTTCTGTTATTTTAGAGGCTTGTATGATATTTGCGTTTTCAATTTTCGTATGTGATACATGTGTTGAATTCGTTAATATTCTTTGTTGTCATACAAACTGTGTTTTGATAATGCGTTCATCTCCGAGCATGAAAAGTTCATGTTGTGGGGCATCAAGTGATAAGGTTTAAGTGTTAAATGTTGGCCGTTCCTTAACCTAGGGTTCAAATGTTGAAACCTAGGCAGCCGTCATGAGAAAGGTGTAATTTAAATTCTAGGTTTTAAAACCCTAGACGGCGTTGCCTACATGTGCCTTGACAGCTGCGTTGTGAAGTGTTCGCAACAAGGAATTAGGGTTTCAAAGTGGTTGAAACCCTAGCCAAAATTTTAAAGCTATTAATGGTCAGTGGGACGTTCTGGCTAGGAAAGACTTGGTACTTAAGCGGTCACACCGGACTCACCTCTCTTTCCTGGGAACCAACTTGACTATAGTACTAAATTTTTGGGACCCCCGTACATTCTCTACGTAGCGCCTTATTACCGACCCACGTGTTTAATGGCCCGTTTTAAAAATTATTTTTTTAATGCTTTTAAATGGGTTATAATTAATTAATTAACACGTTGCATGGTGAATGGTTATAGTCTTAGTTATTTTTATTTAAATACAGCCTGCGTGCTGTGCCTCTCTTTATTCTGTTGTATTTCTTTTCTCAACCCTTCACTCGTATGTAAAGTGAGTTTCTTTAAAATCATGTAATCTTGATCGGGCCAACAAAGTAGGGACCTAGAAGAAAAGTAGAGTGGTGACTCTAAGTGCTTTTGTCTTTGAAAGGAACCAAGGAGTGGTGACTCCAAGAGGATGGTGGGTTCAAGAAGTAGGACTTCATGAAGCCTTGGCATATAGTTCCTTTAGGTTTATTTTTTTATTATTATTTATTCTTCTAGGAAGACCATAACCATCTCACAATTTCGTTTGCATGCTTTGGGGATAATTTTATTGCGTTAAAGCGTTTAACAAAGACGGTAATTTAAAATAAATTAAAATCCTTCAAAATAATATTAAGTTACAAACGCCTTCCAATAAGTACACTCGTCAATACTAATGTCAATAAATAGTGGGTCTACCAAAGCAGGGTACTATCATTTATATTAGTAAGACGCGATGGGATGATTGTAATATCCAAAATGTTTTATTGGGTTTTAACTTACTAAGTTATCAATTGGATTGAATAAACTTAGAGGCGTATATATTGGGCTAAACTTTCATAAGATGAATGATCGGTAATGGTTACCTAACCCAATGTCTAAAAGTTGTATAAGATACAATTGGAAAGGAGTTTCCTACCTAAATAACTAAATGTTAAGTGATCAGCCAAAGCTGACTTAACATTAGGCCAAATATGGATCTTTGCCCACTAGAAAATCTTCCAACGGGATTTTCTGATTTGTAGAGGGTAATTTTATTTTGAATCAAAATAGTGAGAGACGTGTTTAATTTTAAGACCAAAAATTAAATATGTTTTTTTTAATTGATACTTACTACATATCTTTCTGTTTTAGATAACCATGACTTCAAACACGCCTTCAAACCTTTCATTACGATCGATCCTAGACAAAGAAAAATTGTCTGGACCCAACTTTCTAGACTGGTATAGGAATTTGAGGATTGTCCTCAAACAAGAGAAAAAGCAGTATGTCCTGGAAGATCCGATTCCGGAACCACCCGCGAACAATGCCTCTAAAGCTGACAAGGATGCTTACAAGAAGCATCAGGATGACGCTTTAGATGTCCAATGCCTTATGTTGGCAACCATGTTTCCTGAGCTTCAGAAACAACATGAGCATATGGAGGCTTTCGATATGATCAAAAACCTAAGGAAACTATATCAAGGTCAAGCTGACCAAGAAAGATATGAAGTTTCTTCAGCCCTATTTAGCTGCAGACTTGAAGAGGGAGGTTTTGTAGGACCTCATATGCTCAAAATGATTGGGTACCTGGAGAATCTAGCTAGGCTAGGATTCCCCTTCCCTCAAAAGTTAGCTACTGATCTCATTTTGAAGTCATTACCTGATAGTTTTAAGCCAGTCATCATGAATTATAACATGAATGCATTGGATAAAACATTGCCAGAGCTACTCAATATGTTGAGGACTGCTGAGCCCAATATTTCTAAAGGAAAGGGCAAGGCCATACTGATGGTCAATTCTGGCAAAGGTAAAGGAAAGGGCATGTATAAAGGCAAAGGAAAGGCTGTTATGGGAAAAGGCAAGACAATTTGGAAAGGCAAGGATAAGCCAAGTACATCAGCCTTAAAACCTGTGGGTGGGGTGGCTAAGGAAGGAAATGGTCACCATTATGGACAAAAGGGACATTGGAAGAGAAACTGTCCAAAGTACCTGAAAGAGCTTAAGAAGAAGGGAAGTGAGACATCCACTTCAGGTATTTTTGTTATAGAAATTAACTTGTCAACTTCAACATCATGGGTATTAGATACTGGATGTGGATCTCACATTTGTCTTAATGTGCAGGATCTAAAAAGGAGTAGGCAATTGATGAAGGGCGAGGTGGACCTACGCGTTGGAAATGGAGCAAGAGTTGCTGCCTTAGCTGTAGGGACTTATTTTTTATCCTTGCCCTCAGGGCTTGTTCTTGAATTAGAAAATTGTTTTTATGTTCCGGTAATAAGAAGAAACATTATTTCTGTTTCTTGTCTAGATAGGAAAGGGTTTTCCTTTATAATAAAGAACAATAGTTGTTCTGTTTATTTGAATGACATGTTTTATTGCTGTGCAAATTTGAGTAATGGACTTTATGTTCTTGATCTCGAAACCCCTATCTATAACGTTAATACTAAAAGGGTTAAACCAAATGACCCAACTTATCTTTGGCATTGTCGCCTAGGACATATAAATGAGAAACGTATTTCTAAACTCCATAAAGATGGATATTTAGACTCTTTTGATTTTGAATCAATAGATACATGCGAATCTTGTTTATTAGGGAAGATGACTAAGACCCTATTTACTGGAATGGGTGAAAGGGCGAGTGATCTTCTAAGCTTGATACATAGTGATGTATGTGGGCCAATAGGGACAATGGCTAGGGGAGGATTTAGCTACTTTATCACTTTTACTGATGATTTTAGTAGATATGGATTTGTGTTTCTAATGAAGCATAAATCCGAATCCTTTGAAAAGTTCAAAGAATTCAAACATAAAGTAGAGAACCAACTTGGCAAGAAAATTAAAGTACTTCGATCTGATCGAGGTGGCGAATACTTAAGCCTGGAGTTTGATGAATATCTTAAAGAATGTGGGATTGTCTCTTAACTCACTCCTCCTGGAACACCACAATGGAATGGTGTTTCTGAGCGGAGAAATAGAACCTTGTTAGACATGGTTCGATCAATGATGAGTCAAACTGACCTCCCTAACTCCTTCTAGGGACATGCTTTGATGACAGCAGCTTTCACACTTAACCGTGTTCCATCTAAGGCTGTCATAAAGACACCATATGAGATATGGACTGGGAAATGACCCAGTATGTCTTTTCTTAAGATTTGGGGCTGTGAAGCGTCAGATTTCTGACAAACTTGGACCCAAATCAGATAAATGTCTTTTTGTGGGATACCCAAAGGAAACTAAGGGTTATTACTTCTACAATCCTACCAAGGGCAAAGTGTTTATCGCTCGAAATGCTGTATTCTTAGAAAGGGAATTCATCTCCAAAAGAATCAGTGGGAGGAAAGTAGAACTTGAAGAAGTTCAAGACATACAAGACATTGAAGAGCCAATGGTGGAAATGGAGCCGGAACCACAAAATGTTATGATAACTCCAACTCCAGTAGAACAAGACTTGCGTAGATCAGGTAGAATACGTCAACAACCTGAAAGATATGGATTTCTTGTAACTCAGGAAGGAGATGTGTTGCTAATGGATCAAAATGAGCCAACATCTTATGAAGAGGCCATTGCAGGTCCAGAATCTGAGAAATGGCTTGAAGCCATGGAATCTGAAATGGACTCCATGTATGTAACACCCTAATTTAACAAAATGAATTAAACCCAAGGACGGGAAAAATTTTCCAAAATTAAGTAAACCAAATAGACTATAAGGCAACCGGATAACAAAAGGGGCGGAGTGCAAGGAAGGACAAGGGAAATGAGAGATCATCCACACACATATGGCAAATAACAGAAGGCTAAGACTGGAACCGGTTCATTTGGTTTAATGTAACACACCAGCGCCAGGGCGGATTACATAATATCGTTGGCTCACTCAGGCGGGGTCTGATACCGCCTGGGCGGGGTATGGTAATGCAGCGGTGGATGGGGGAATTCATAAAGAAAGCTTTTCCACGAGTAACACTAGTCAAACAGTAGAAAGAAATAGGTAAGGGGAAGGAGAAGGGAGATGTACATGTGCAGTAGTGCATTGTGGAGGAAAGAGGGGCCCGATCTCATTCCGCCCAACTTGACTAGATATGACAACGCCTGGGCGGACTCAACCACAACGCCCAAGCCGGGGTCAACACCGTTGTCGGGGACGCATTAGCGTCACAACGGAGAGGAAGGGTAATTGGGCGGTATCCCACTCTGACAACTACTCGCTTCAGCGCGAGTCCTCACGCTTGGGCGAACTGCTCTAGTACCTCGGGCGAGGTATGACTCCGCCCAAGCGTATCCGACATAAGTCTTCCTAGAGACGATTTATAATTCACTCTGTCTTGGCCATGGTATGCTAAATCATGCTGTCCCTGCGTATCCATTAAAGCACAAGTATGAAATAAGGTAGCACATAGCATGTCACACACGAAACCATACATATATATATATATAAGAGCGTATGTTAACATTTACAAACACAAAATCGGATTCCTCTTTGACCATAAGGTTCTATTTGTCCAAAACACTAACATCCGGCATGAACCGGTCAGAGCTTAATCTAACTTCGCATTAATTAAGCCTTCCTAATGCATCAACACTTCACTCAGCGTTCCAGCTCTGCTTCTGATCCTCATCTCGAGAGACATTCACTAAAAAATGGCCACTGCAGGGGTGAGCATCTTAGATTTTAAATGATAGATACCGACTCAGGTTATCTCCTAATCATACAACAATACATATACGTACAAACACGATTATAACAAAGCAACATCCATTAGCCAAGACATATATACATAACTCTTACCGTTCGATATTCACCAATCCTCACTCGGCTGTACTCATAACATTTTCAATGACACAGATATGCTTGCATACATATATACATATATTCATGAAACAGTTTTCATTCAGCATCCAAGGAACGTACACACGGAATGGATCACTCGGCATACACATTCATTATCCTCATACACCATATCAAATGCATAATCAAATTTCAGTCAATAACACATACACGGAGCATTCACTCAGTCCTACGCATTCATCCATTCACTTACCACTCGGCATACCTAGCCAATTCCAAACAACATTAACAGCAGTAACAATATTAACACTAGTAACAATATTAACAGTAGTAACAATATTAACAGTAATAAGCACATAAGGTTTCACTCGGTTCCGCATCGTGTGTATCGGTCAGACGTTGCAACGTAGGCATCTCAGCCTTTTTATACATAGCTCTCAGCTATCAAATCAGCTCCCAGCTGCTTGGCTGTTTTACGGGTACCCAACCGTTTGCCCACAGGTGACACCAACGCTCTCAGCGCCAACGGGGGTGTTCACAGGCAGCCCGAGTCCCACTCAGGGCTACCCTGAGTCCCACTCAAGGATTTTGCAGCGTCTCACACTGGATGACCGAAGGTAGTGTCCCACACTACGTGCTCCCAGCACAACGCATCTCATGCGCCACACGCGGATTCGACACACAACATTCGTTTCACGCATGCATTCTCTTATTCAAGCACATATATCATGCAATCGGTAATACACATCATCAGGATTCAGCATGTCAGTTTAACACATATAGCCTTCATGCAATCCATTATCATTCCATTGTAACGTATGAGTCCCATGCAATCGGTATCAATCCATATCAAGCATCCATAAACATTTTCGTTCAATCAAGTGTGACATGCAATCGGTTTACAACACCATTTAACCTTAAACAACGCATGCATCCTTATGAAAATCACAAGTTCACTCAAGCATTTCAAGTCATCACAACATAACATGCAATTGGTGTAGGACAGTGTCAGAACCCGGTTAAAGCAGGCATTTCCTGTACGCAAACAAGTTCATTAAAGCATTCATATCAACACATGCATTTATAAGAAAGATGCTAACATGCAACACTCATCTTTCACTCGTCATGCAACTGGGCTGTACACACTCGCATGCAACACAACGCACAATCAGAGCACGGATATAGCAAGCATCAGCACTCGGAACCTGTTCATAACCCATGCATTTAAGATAGAAGATACTCCCCCTACCAATTACGAAACTCCGAGGGATTTTTCTGCTTGAATGGTGGTTCTCTTCCTTGCTGCTTCACTTGGCGCCTTCTCTGAAGTGCTACAGTCTCCTGCGAGTGATGTAGGGGTATTTCTGCCTCCTCCTTGGCAATCGTCCCTTCCCGTGTGGGGAGTTCCACTCCACTGCAGCACCGTCACCTTGGCTCTCGGAGCAGGAAATGGACTGGAGGGCAGAGAAAGAGAGAGAGAAAGCAAGAGAAAAGAAGAACGAAGAAGGAAGTTCGCAGGGGGGTTCTCCGCGTGAAGAGCATGGCCATCACCCGTATAAATACTCGCGCGGAGAACAGGATGGTGGGATGGGGAAATGTGAAAAGATAATCCTGCCCATGCCATCTTGTCTCCATGTTAATCACCCTATTCCTTCTAGTTAATTAAGTCAAGGGAAGTGTTAATTTGTTGACTTTTCATTTAATTCGGTTGCTTATAATTAAAATGGGGATGTTACAGTTCTCCCCCACTTGAAAAGAATTTCGTCCCCGAAATTCAGTCAGTAATTCATGCGAAACTTCAGTCGGTAACTCACCTAAATGAACAACTCGGGGTACTGCTGTCTTATGGCATCTTCGCGTTCCCACGTGCAGGAGGTGGTCTTGCCTTGCTGCCACTCCACCTTAGCCAGCCTTACGTTTTTGTTTCTCAAGCGTTTTACCGATCGGTCCACGATTCCAATCGGTGTAGTCACAGTGGTCAGGTCTTCTTTGATCTCTACTTCATCGTCAGGCATCGTGTGGCTGGGGTCATGTAAATACTTCCTTAGTTGAGACACATGAAATACGTTGTGCAATCGGGACAAATGGGTCGGTAATGCGATGCGGTATGCCACGGGGCCGACTCGTTCTAACACCTCATAAGGCCCAATGTATCGAGGGCTTAACTTTCCACCTTTTAAGGCTCGTCTGACTCCTTTACTCGGAGAAGTTCTCAAAAACACTCTGTCTCCGACTGAAAATTCTAATGGTTTGGTGCGCTTGTCATGGTAGCTCTTTTGCCTGTCTTGAGATGCTTTCATCCTTCCCTGTATCACTCGGATCTGCTCTATGGTTTGCTTCACGATGTCTGGTCCCAATAGTAGACTTTCACCCATTTCCGACCAGTAGAGTGGGGTTCGGCATCTGCGTCCATATAGTGCCTCATAGGGTGCCATGCCAATGCTGTGATGATGGTTGTTGTTGTACATAAACTCGATCAAGGGAAGGTACTGCTCCCAGTCCCCACCATGCTCTAACACACACGCCCTTAATAAGTCTTCTAAACTTTGAATTGTCCACTCGGATTGTCCATCCGATTGGGGTGGTAGGCAGAACTAAGCCAAAGTTTGGTGCCCATTTCTTGATGCAGGCTGGTCCAAAACCGGGACGTGAACCTAGGGTCCCTATCTGATACGATAGAAGTAGGTATGCCATGCAGTCGGATAATTTCTTGAATGTAAATCCGAGCCAACTTATGCAACGGGTACTTCATATTCACAGGTAGAAAGTGCGCACTCTTCGTCAGTCGGTCAACAATGACCCAAATCGCATCATGGCCTGCTCGGTTTTTGGGTAATCCCATGATAAAATCCATCGCAATCGAGTCCCATTTCCACACGGGAATCTCTAGGGGCTGTATTGCACCGTACGGTTTTTGGTGCTCCACTTTTGATTTTTGGCACGTAATACACCGGGCCACATATTCCGCCACATCCCTCTTTAGTCCGGGCCACCAGAACTGTTTCTTCAGGTCATGGTACATTTTCGTGGTTCCCGGGTGGATACTGAGTAGGCTTTTGTGGGCTTCATCAAGCACCACTCTCCTTAATTCTCCTCCGTTTGGTATGTATATCCTGTCCCTCACCCGGAAGATCCTATCTGATCCCTCGGTCAAGGATAAATCCTTTTCTTCGGCCTGAGTTTCCTTCATTTCAGTTAGGTAGGAGTCCAACTGTTGCTGCTCGTACACGGACTTCAAGAATTCATTGGCGATCCTCAATGTACCGATTTTCATTTTCCGAGAGGAGGGGGTGTCAACATACAAGTTCATGTCTCGGAACCGCTCCAACAACTCTACTTCTTTTGCCATCATTGCTGCCATGTGGAGGGATTTCCAACTCAATGCGTCGGCCACGACATTTGCCTTACCCGGGTGGTATTTTAACTCGAAATCGTAATCTTTTAAAAACTCAATCCATCTTCTCTGTCTCATGTTCAGCTCTTTCTGGTCGAATAGGTATTTGAGGCTCTTGTGATCGCTGTACACTTCAAATTTGGACCCGTACAAGTAATGCCTCCATATTTTTAATGCAAAAACTACTGCTGCCAGCTCCAAGTCATGGGTCGGGTAATGCTGCTCGTGAGGTCTCAATTGCCGAGAGGCATATGCTATCACTCGGTCTCTTTGCATAAGTACACACCCTAATCCGAGTCCTGACGCGTCACAATAGACCACAAAGCTCTCTTGTAACTCGGGTAATGCTAGCACTGGAGCAGTCGTCAACTTGTTCTTTAGCTCTCGGAAGCTGTTCTCACACTCGGGACTCCACACGAAGGGAACGTTTTTCCGAGTCAATTTAGTTAGTGGTAATGCCAGTTTAGAAAAACCTTCGATGAACCTTCTATAATAACCTGCCAGACCCATAAAACTCCTTATCTCCGAGACCGACCTGGGCTTCTCCCATGCCATTACAGCTGTGACCTTCGAAGGGTCCACCGAGACACCTCGCTCGGAAATCACATGTCTGAGGAAGTGGATCTCATCCATCCAGAATTCGCACTTCGAAAACTTCGCAAACAATTGTTTCTCCTTCAACACTTGAAGTACCGCTCGGAGATGTCCTTCATGCTCCTCGGAAGTCTTAGAATAAACTAGGATGTCATCGATGAAAACAACTACAAACTGGTCTAAATAGGAGTGGAATATGTTGTTCATGTAATTCATGAAAACAGCAGGGGCGTTTGTCACACCGAACGGCATCACTACATACTCGTAGTGACCATACCGAGTCCTAAAGGCAGTTTTAGGAATGTCCGAGTCCTTTACTCGGATTTGGTGATACCCCGATCGTAGATCGATTTTTGAGAAGACTGAGGCTCCACGCAGCTGGTCAATTAAATCATCAATTCTGGGCAGTGGATACCGATTCTTGATTGTGAGTTTGTTTAGCTGTCGGTAATCTATACAAAGTCTCATGCTGCCGTCCTTCTTCTTAACAAGCAGTACGGGTGCGCCCCATGGTGATACGCTCGGTCTAATGAACTGCTTTTCGAGTAACTCATCCACTTGTTTCTTCAACTCGGCTAACTCAGTTGAGGACATTTTATAGGGTGTACTGGAGACTGGCTCAGCCCCAGGGATTAAGTCTATAGAGAATTCGATTTCTCTATTGGGAGGGACACTCAGTACGTCTTCAGGGAACACTTCTGGGAATTCACAGACAATCGGGATTTCGTTCACTCGGATTCTACTCTCACCCTCGGTTAGACAAAGCATCATAAACAGTTGGGTTATACGTGGTGCCGTGGCGTTTTCAGTGGGCTGTCTCAGAAAAACTATCTCTCGGTTTCTACAATCTACTAACACCTTATTGGCTGAAAGCCAATCTATTCCGAGCACGATGTCAAGACCCTTTAAGGGCATGCAAATCAGATCGAAGGTGAAACTCCGATCATACAACTCAAACGCTACATCTTTGCACATTGACGAGGTGAACACATTAGCGCCAGTCGGGCTGGCCACTTCCAAGGTCCGATTCATAGACACAGTCGGTAACTTCAAACGCTTCACACACTCATCAGCTATAAAAGAATGGGTGGCTCCCGAATCGAAAACAACATTAAGCGTATTCATTCCGAGTGAGCACTTACATTGTACTAGGTCGCTTGCTGGTGCAACATCCTCTGCGTTGATGGTGTAGATCCTTCCTGCCGCTGTTGGGCCGGTATTCCTCCCTCGGTTATCTGGGGTACGCATCCCGTTTCCTCTGGCTCCGTTGCCTCTGCCACCAGGACGTTGGTTATCATTCACTCGGTTCCTTTCTTGAAATCCCCCCTGACGCACATAACGTTTGCTTGGTGTAGTTGGGGGCAGTCGGGGCGAATATGTCCTCTCTTGTTGCAGTGAAAGCACACTACATCATCATCATCCTTGCAGTCTTTGGCAAAGTGGTTTCCTCCACACTTGAAACACCTTCCGTCTCCTACCACTGGTCGTCTTTTAGGTTGATTCCGACCCCCAAATTTGGAAAAAGGCTTGTTCCTGCCAACATTGCTTGGCTTTTTGAAACGAGGTCGTTGGGGCCTCAGGGAATAGTGGTTTCTGCTGCTCTGGTTCGAATGGGCCTTGTCATCCTCCTTAAATATTCTACATTTGTTCACTAATGCAGGGAAACTCCGTATCTCGTGGTATCTGCAGGCCCTCTTAATATCCGATCTCAATCCGTTCTCAAACTTAAGGCACTTGGAGCTCTCCGTCCCAGGCTGCTGGAAGGGTGGATAGAATAGGCACAATTCCTCGAATCTGGTCGCGTATTCTTCCACAGCCATGGAGCCCTGTTTTAACTCCATAAACTCCAGCTCTTTCCGACTCCTCACTGTGTCGGGAAAGTACTTCTCTAAGAAGCATGCCTTGAAATCGTTCCACGTCAGTTGATTATCATCTTCAGGGAATCGGCTTCCGGCTATTTTCCACCAGTTCTCCGCTTCGTCTCGCAGCATGTACACTGCACACTCTACCTTCTGGGCTTTGGTACAGCGAAGACCCCCAAAAATCCTCTCTAATTCTTGAGTCCACTTAAACGCCGTCTCAGGGTTCCGTCCTCCTAGGAATTCACTCGGCTTCCTCTTTAAGAAGCGGTCCAGCACTTGGCCCTCCTCAGCTCGAGGCTGGCCCTGCCTTTCAAACACGTCTGCAAAGCGTTGGAATGTCGTGGCTATAGCCTCCATGCTTTGGCGATGTGCCATCCCTTATCCTGAAATCAACATTCAAGGATAAGTATTCCTAGTTACTTAATTCCAATCGGATTTTAGTCTAATATTTAGTAGCTTAGCCCATTATGTGTTCTCGTATGTCACACAATTAGTCGGGTCAGGAGGAACAACTCCCCTACCCATGATTCAGTAACAGAGTATCAATCAAGTTGAATTCACACCACAACAATCATGACCATACACATAACCACTTACACTCGGTAGGCTTACCTTGGCCTTGGACCTTTCGGTCCGCTCTGATACCAAAATGTAACACCCTAATTTAACAAAATAAATTAAACCCAAGGACGGGAAAATTTTTCCAAAATTAAGTAAACCAAATAGACTATAAGGCAACCGGATAACAAAAGGGGCGGAGTGCAAGGAAGGACAAGGGAAATGAGAGATCATCCACACGCATATGGCAAATAACAGAAGGCTAAGACTGGAACCGGTTCATTTGGTTTAATGTAACACACCAGCGCCAGGGCGGATTACATAATATCGTTGGCTCACTCAGGCGGGGTCTGATACCGCCTGGGCGGGGTATGGTAATGCGCGGCGGATGGGGGGAATTCATAAAGAAAGCTTTTCCAGGAGTAACACTAGTCAAACAGTAGAAAGAAATAGGTAAGGGGAAGGAGAAGGGAGATGTACATGTGCAGTAGTGCATTGTGGAGGAAAGAGGGGCCCGATCTCATTCCGCCCAACTTGACTAGATATGACAACGCCTGGGCGGACTCAACCACAACGCCCAAGCCGGGGTCAACACCGTTGTCGGGGACGTATTAGCGTCACAACGGAGAGGAAGGGTAATTGGGCGGTATCCCACTCTGACAACTACTCGCTTCAGCGCGAGTCCTCACGCTTGGGCGAACTGCTCTAGTACCTCGGGCGAGGTATGACTCCGCCCAAGCGTATCCGACATAAGTCTTCCTAGAGACGATTTATAATTCACTCTGTCTTGGCCATGGTATGCTAAATCATGCTGTCCCTGCGTATCCATTAAAGCACAAGTATGAAATAAGGTAGCACATAGCATGTCACACACGAAACCATACATATATATATATAAGAGCGTATGTTAACATTTACAAACACAAAATCGGATTCCTCTTTGACCATAAGGTTCTATTTGTCCAAAACACTAACATCCGGCATGAACCGGTCAGAGCTTAATCTAACTTCGCATTAATTAAGCCTTCCTAATGCATCAACACTTCACTCAGCGTTCCAGCTCTGCTTCTGATCCTCATCTCGAGAGACATTCACTGAAAAATGGCCACTACAGGGGTGAGCATCTTAGATTTTAAATGATAGATACCGACTCAGGTTATCTCCCAATCATACAACAATACATATACGTACAAACACGATTATAACAGAGCAACATCCATTAGCCAAGACATATATACATAACTCTTACCGTTCGATATTCACCAATCCTCACTCGGCAGTACTCATAACATTTTCAATGACACAGATACGCTTGCATACATATATACATATATTCATGAAACAGTTTTCATTCAGCATCTAAGGCACGTACACACGGAATGGATCACTCGGCATACACATTCATTATCCTCATACACCATATCAAATGCATAATCAAATTTCAGTCAATAACACATACACGGAGCATTCACTCAGTCCTACGCATTCATCCATTCACTTACCACTCGGCATACCTAGCCAATTCCAAACAACATTAACAGCAGTAACAATATTAACAGTAGTAACAATATTAACAGTAATAAGCACATAAGGTTTCACTCGATTCCGCATCATGTGTATTGGTCAGACGTTGCAACGTAGGCATCTCAGCCTTTTTATACATAGCTCTCAGCTATCAAATCAGCTCCCAGCTGCTTGGCCGTTTTACGGGTACCCAACCGTTTGCCCACAGGTGACACCAACGCTCTCAGCGCCAACGGGGGTGTTCACAGGCAGCCCGAGTCCCACTCAGGGCTACCCTGAGTCCCACTCAAGGATTTTGCAGCGTCTCACGCTGGATGACCGAAGGTAGTGTCCCACACTACGTGCTCCCAGCACAACGCATCTCATGCGCCACACGCGGATTCGACACACAACATTCGTTTCACGCATGCATTCTCTTATTCAAGCACACATATCATGCAATCGGTAATACACATCATCAGGATTCAGCATGTCAGTTTAACACATATAGCCTTCATGCAATCCATTATCATTCCATTGTAACGTATGAGTCCCATGCAATCGGTATCAATCCATATCAAGCATCCATAAACATTTTCGTTCAATCAAGTGTGACATGCAATCGGTTTACAGCACCATTTAACCTTAAACAACGCATGCATCCTTATGAAAATCACAAGTTCACTCAAGCATTTCAAGTCATCACAACATAACATGCAATTGATGTAGGACAGTGTCAGAACCCGGTTAAAGCAGGCATTTCCTGTACGCAAACAAGTTCATTAAAGCATTCATATCAACACATGCATTTATAAGAAAGATGCTAACATGCAACACTCATCTTTCACTCGTCATGCAACTGGGCTGTACACACTCGCATGCAACACAACGCACAATCAGAGCACGGATATAGCAAGCATCAGCACTCGGAACCTGTTCATAACCATGCATTTAAGATAGAAGATACTCCCCCTACCAATTACGAAACTCCGAGGGATTTTTCTGCTTGAATGGTGGTTCTCTTCCTTGCTGCTTCACTTGGCGCCTTCTCTGAAGTGCTACAGTCTCCTGCGAGTGATGTAGGGGTATTTCTGCCTCCTCCTTGGCGATCGTCCCTTCCCGTGTGGGGAGTTCCACTCCACTGCAGCACCGTCACCTTGGCTCTCGGAGCAGGAAATGGACTGGAGGGCAGAGAAAGAGAGAAAGAAAGCAAGAGAAAAGAAGAACGAAGAAGGAAGTTCACAGGGGGGTTCTCCGCGTGAAGAGCATGGCCATCACCCGTATAAATACTCACGCGGAGAACAGGATGGTGGGATGGGGAAATGTGAAAAGATAATCCTGCCCATGCCATCTTGTCTCCACGTTAATCACCCTATTCCTTCTAGTTAATTAAGTTAAGGGAAGTGTTAATTTGTTGACTTTTCATTTAATTCGGTTGCTTATAATTAAAATGGGGATGTTACAATGTACACTAATCAAGTTTGGTCTTTGGTTGATGCACCCAAAGGGGTAAAACCTATAGGATGCAAGTGGGTTTTCAAAAAGAAAACTGACATGGATGGAAATATAAGTACTTATAAGGCAAGATTGGTAGCGAAAGGTTTCAAGCAAATTCATGGTATAGACTATGATGAAACCTTTTCTCCAGTCGCTATGCTAAAGTCTGTTCGGATTCTGCTTGCTATTGCTGCATACCATGATTATGAGATATGGCAAATTGATGTCAAGACTGCTTTCCTTAATGGAAATCTTCTTGAGGAAGTGTACATGACACAACCCGAAGGCTTTGTTAAGCCTGAAGTATCCAGGAAGGTGTGCAAACTACAACGTTCCATATATGGACTTAAGCAAGCTTCCAGAAGCTGGAATCTTCATTTTGATGAAGCCGTTAAACAATTTGGCTTTACTAAAAATGAGGATGAACCTTGTGTCTACAAGAAGGTTAGTGACTGCATAATTGTTTTTCTGGTCCTGTATGTTGATGACATACTACTCATTGGAAATGACATTCCTACCCTTCAGTCTGTGAAGACTTGGTTGGGAAGCTATTTTTCTATGAAGGACTTAGGTGAAGCAACCTACGTGTGGGAATTAAGATCTATAGAGATATATCAAGAAAACGTCTCAGCCTAAGTCAGAATACATACATAGACAAAGTGTTAAAAAGGTTTAACAAGCAAGATTCCAAAAAAGGAACTTTGCCTATGGCTCATGGCATAAGCCTATCAAAGGCTCAATCTCCTTCCACTAAAGAAGAGAGAGAACGGATGAATAAGATTCCATATGCATCTGCTATTGGATCAATCATGTATGCCATGATATGTACCCGACCAGATGTCTCGTATACTTTAAGCATGACGAGCAGATAACAGTCTGATCCCGGTGAAAGTCACTGGACCACTGTCAAGAATATCCTAAAGTACTTGAGAAAAACTAAAGATTTATTCTTAATATATGTATGGGAAGAAGAGCTCATTGTAAAGGGTTACACTGATGCTAGCTTCCAAATTGATAAGGATGACTCAAGATCACAATCAGGGTATGTGTTTTGTTTAAATGGTGGCGCTGTAAGCTGGAAAAGTTCAAAGCAAGAGACAATTGCTGATTCTACTACAGAATCTGAGTATATTGCTGCCTCAAATGCTGCAAAAGAGGCAGTATGGATCAAAAAGTTCATAACAGAACTTGAGGTAGTTCCTAGCATTGTGGACCCTATAAGTCTCTACTGTGACAATAGTGGAGCAATTGCACAAGCTAAGGAACCTAGATCACATCAGCGATCCAAGCATATACTTAGGCATTATCATCTCATCCGAGAAATACTTAAACGAGGAGATGTTAAGATATGTAAAGTGCACACTGATGAGAACATTCCTGACCCACTCACCAAACCTCTTGCATATCAAAAGCATGAGGGACACACTAGATCATTAGGCATTAGGCAAATGTCTGATTGGCTCTAGTGCAAGTGGGAGATTGTTGGTGTATGCACCACGAGCTATTAATGTATCAATTTTAACTTATTAATAAAATTAGTATTTTCAGTTTTAGACAAATGCTATTTATCCTTGAATAATAGGTCATATGAGAATTATTCCTAAAATGTCCCTAATCAAGTATTTACATGGGGACATGTAAATACATTAAGATTAGTGTGTAAATGTATTGATGATTTGATCTCACAAATCATGGATATATGATATCAAGTCTTTACACAGGTACACATTAAGGGTAATGTTGTACTGGACAGACCCACCATGAGAACGTTGCATGGATCGTTACATGAGTTTCATAAATGGTTCTCAATGTGATAATGGTATGTAGTCCTTCGACCTGAAGTCACTACGATTCCTACATAAGGAGTTTATTATTTTAATACAATCAAACGTTATCTGTAATAAGATGACCATAAAGATTGTGATTAGGCAATAGATAAATTATGCAGAGGGATGTGAGTGATGTAGATGGAATTTGTCTCTCCTATGTGACAGGAGTGATATCTATGGGCCACTTGATGGAGTGAGACTAATAAAATGCATGGCCATGCTAGGACGAATAAATATTAGATATTTATTCTATAAAGTCTACTCTGGTATCAAGTAAAATGAATTGGGCCATACAAGGATGACGACGACCATGCCTTGGGCCCAATTAGATATCGTGACAAAAGGAATAGATATATAAAATAATTATCACTTATAGGTCATGTCGATGATAAATAATATTCGGACATAATGATGTATTGCTAGATACCACTCTTATTTATGTTAATAATAAAATAGTTTATTATTAATATAACCGAATATTTTACCTAAGGGTCACACACATAGAGTAAGCCCACCAGAGGATAGTTTTATTTTAGTTGGACTAAAAATAAAATTATTTCGGCCTAACTCATTTAGAATGAGTCAGGAGCCCAATGTTTAATGAGAGCTCAGGTCAAGACCTAAGCCTATATATAGAGCATGAGATGCTCATAGGCTGCTGCTCAGAAATTAGACCAAAACAAAATTTCCGTACTAGCATTCGGAGCTCTATTTTTCTGGTGGGAGTGCTCGTGTGGACTCCTAAGGGCGAAGTTAGAATTGCTTCGATCGAGGAACTTGTTCTGCGTCTACAAGAGGTAAACCCTAATTAAAAATTTTAATTTAGCATAATGCTTTGAGACATACGTGTTTGCAATTCTTTTGTGAATCCTTTGTGTTTCCGCTGCCTGACCCTAATGGGATTCCCTAACAGTGGTATCAGAGCTAGTTTGCAAAGCTATGTTTTGGGCATTTGTTTACGTTTCATGATGGGATTCCCTAACAGCTAATGTATATATTGATGCATATTTGCATGTTTTTCCTTGAATGGATATACTACCTCTTGTGTGTGATGTTAATTGCGATTGATTCATGATTGATGGTTGGATGTTAGATTGGCATATTTGATGTGAATATGAATTTGAAGTATAATTGATGACATGCTCTTTTGATTCCCATGTGTGGATTGATGTTGATATAAATCCTTGGCTATTATAATCTTGAAAAATGTGAATGGTATGCCTTGGAGAGTTTTATAAATGGTTGTGTGCCACTAACTATAATGCTAAGTTTAAATTATACCCCTGAGTGAGAGGGTGAGGAATTCTTGTGAAGCTAAGGCTAGCATGTGCATTATTGCATTCATGGCATGCATGAGATAGCATAATATATGTGGTTGCGATCACTTGGTATATTAAGATAATAGAGATCTTGCGGGATCTTGTGAAAAAGGACCCTTGCGTGGGAGATAAATATTTGAATGATTATAATTGGTTACAATCACTTGACATATTGAGATAATGGAGGTCTTACAGGATCTTATGAAAAAATGGACCTTTGCGTGGGGGACAAATATTTGGATGAATATATGTGGTTGCGATCACTTGATATATTGAAACAATAAAGGTCTTGTGGGATCTTGTGAAAAGAACCCTTACGGGGAACAAATGCTTAAGCAACTATGCGTGGTTGCAATTGGTTGATAAATCATATGTGCATGAGCTATGAATAAATGTTTCAAATTGGATGTGTTGTATATGCATTAGCCATAGGGACATGGCATTTGAGTTGGAGAACATTAAGAAAGATGACACAATATTAAGAGTGTTAACTAAGGAATGAATCTTATTTTTGGTCACTAACTAATTATGTATTATTATTGTTGTAACCCCTTACTGTTTCTTATGGATTATGACAATGTGTGTGGTAATATTATGATTTGGTGACTTGGTTCTACTTGGTAATGTCCTTGTTAATGGACTTGTTATGTATAAATGTGTATGCTCAATGGAAGTTGATAAGATATGTGACATTATTGTTTGATTGAACTTCCTTGATAGGAGGATATGTTGAATTTCGTTTACATATTTATGTTATTAAAATATTTTTGATTGTTCATCATTGAGAAAGTATACTCACTCTTCATGTTGTCTGCTTTGTAGCTCTTGTGTTGTAGGGCATGACAATGGAGTAGAGCATTTTAAAGAGATGAGGTATGGTTTGAAGGAAGATATGGTCTAGATTCCTTGGCCGACATCTTTTGTAAGTAACAACTTTTATACATTCTTTTGAAATGGTTGTACATGGCATAGTTTTGTATAGTTATACTATAGTTTCATGCCTTATGAGTATGATGACAATTGGATATTGATGACTTGACATCATAGAATTGTAATTGATACATTAGGATCATTTGAATTAAGCTTGTGATCATTTTGTATCACCGTGTAATGTATGATAATGCTTGACAATGAATTTGATAGCCACTATGATGGTGTTGATGTGGGATAAAATGTAGACCTTGTTAACTTGTGATTCAATGTTGATGCATGTTTTAGTTATGTTTGATGCTTGATTAGGTGAATGGATTGATGTAGAAAAAGTCTTAATGTGTTTATGATGTTCCTTATATGTTTTGTACCCTATCATGAATATGTCTTGATGTGAATAAGTTCCAAAAAGTCTAGGTATGGCATAATCCAAGGTCCCCAAGAAATGATTCTTTAAAAATTAAGAAAGGGAGGATCAGGGGGTGATCCACGGCCAGTGGAAAATTCCCATGGCCAGTGGATCCCTCTATCCCTAAAAGCTTGCAAAATTGGGCATGGAAACAGAGCCATCCATGGCTTGTGTATTGCAACCACGACCAGTGGAAGGTTTTGACTTGAAATGAGGTTTTCTAGCCAAATGGCAGTGCCATCCATGGCCAGTGGAATGCTAAAATATTGGATTTTCATACTTTTGTGCACTTTTGGGTTAGGATTTGCACATCCTTGCTTCATGGCATGTTTATGCAATTGAATGTACTTGTTTTTATTAAGCTTTGACAAGCAACTTGGGTATTCTTGGACCTGTTTTTATACCCACTCAAACTTTCGAATTAGCTTACATGTTCCGTGACACTTGTATGGTATTTATGTAATTGATTTTCCAAAGCAGACATTTGTTTTAAAGTACATAGCTTCTCATATCATCCTATATGGAATAGGTCTTTAAAAAGGTCTGGGGTTAGTTGTTAAAGTTTTATTTTGTGGTGTTCTTCTTCCAATGATTGTTTTTAAATCAAGAAAAATCTATCCTAGTTTCCATTATCTAAATATTAATATCTTTAACTTTATTTACCAGATTAAGGGCTCCATAAGAAATATGAAGTTTAATTTTCAATAGTTATATTTCTTTGTAGTAGTGGCACTACAAGAAAATTAGCTTTTTTTAGCGATTGTTTTGGGCCTTTCGTAGCAGTTGTAAACTGCTAAGTTATCCACCATAAAGAAAGGTTTTCTTAGTGGTTGAAGTCCCTTTCAAACTATTAAGAAAGGTGTATATTCATACAACTTTCTTAGCGGTTTCTTGTGTTGAACTGCTAAGAAAGAGTATTTTCTTAATGGTTTCTTGTTGTGAACTGCTAAGATAGACGTCTAATATATAGTTTTTTTATTGTTTGATTATACTTCATTTATTTTCCTATTTTATATGATTATTATATATCATATACAAATAAAATCCCATATAAATATATTTTATTATAATCCTGTCAAGTTTTAATCCAATTATAATCATATATGCTTGTGTCGACTAACGTTGATGCTTTTCACTTATGGTACTATCTTTAGATACTTGTCTCCAGTAATATAAGTAGAATATATTATGCAGTACATATACATCAAAGGAGAAAAATATGATCCATTAAATTTAAAAGACATCTTTCAAAGAAAAAAGAAGCATCAATAATTTTATTTGCATATGATTCATCACAATTAGCAGGAAAAACATGACATTATATATAGAAGAAAGTATTGATTTTGTAGAGGAATAGACATTGACAGATCACTTATAGCCTAATTACACTCCAATTCCTTACTGATATGTCTATGCTCTTTCTTTATGCATTCCATGTCATGACTCATTCTAAAATTTAGTATCATAATAATTACTCCTTAACCTCAATAGGCATTTGTTGCTGCCCAATGCAGAGTTTCATGGCCTAATATTTGCTCCTCTAACAACCTCATAAAACTCACAAGAAACGGCTTTCAGACTTATGTGTGTAATAATGAAAAAATGACCACATTCCCTAATTATTAAAGTAACAAACAATAATGTGTTTACAGTTGTACCCTTAAGGAGTCTTTGATCAAATTATATTTAAAATCTAACATTTTGACTATTACATACCTCAATAGAACATCAAGTGGTCCTCTTAGTTTCTTAGAGATGGCTTTAATAACTAGAAATGATAGAGTGATTATCACCAAAGACTAAGGGACATAATAGATCCTAGAAAAATGTAAACACTATCTGAATCAAGCAATATCAAGTTCAAGCAAAAAGTTAATAGAAAAAATTGATAATTCAAGTGATATTAGATTTGGTACAATCTCTGTACCGTGGTCCCTCATGGTACAAAGATTGACTAATTTTAACAACAGATGACCAGGTCATTTCTAAAATCAACAGAGTGTCAAAACCTAATACAATTTTTAAAATCAATATAATGATGTGAACTTAAAATTTACCATTAAATATAAACACCTAAATAGACTAGAAAATGAAACCTGTGATGATTTGTGTAACACCCTAAATTAAACAAATCATAAGCAAGAAAATCAGGGGAAATTTTTTTTTTCACAATTAAAGGAAAATCAGAATGCCTTGGCACAAGAAAATGAAAGGAAAAGAGAACAAGAGAGATAAAACTGATTCAGAGGAGATGACAGCGGAAGAAAGGGGAAATCACTTAAGCGAACCACGCAGCTACGCATACCCGCTCAAGCGAAGGCTTCTCTCGGTATCTGCTCATTTCACTCGGCATTTCCGCACTCGGATTCCATCGCCTAATTTACTCGAATGAATTCGATCTCAATTCACTCGGAAACGTAATTTATTCCACGGCTTCAACAATCAGAATACATACACGAATAATACAGAAATGGAACTCACTGGCTCTCACTCGGAATATATGGGAACCCTCTCACTCGGGACAACCTTCACGCCCCTTTTTGTGACTCGGGATATCTCGCCTAGTTTTCACTCGGTAACCCTCACCTTCCTACTCTAAGCATCCTACTAAGCTAAGACTCACTCAGATTCCTTTATTACCAATAGTTTACCACAGTGGGGTCATCTACAGTCTAAGGTGTCACTCTCCATTCGGGAAAACCACCACTCAGCAAATTCTCACTCGGGAATTATTGACTATTCTACGCTCGGGAGGATTCCTAGCAGTTAGTCGTTGGGGCAGTCTTCTACGTCAATCCCTACTCGGAGCTATCTGATTTTCACTCACTCCGAACATCTAAATCTCTTCCACTCGGTTACAAAATCGTAACTCACCCTCTAGACCATGAATTGGCTTCCTTCACACTGGGTTATGTTATTTCCAACACAATCGGAGACATGAACGCACATATATATATATAGATCACCCAGACATTTCACAACATGAGATAGACATGCGACGTGGCATAAGTATAGGCATATATATATATAGAAGTGTATATCATGATTTTACAACAAAGAAGTCATGTTCCCGATCCAAGAAATTCAATTCTGATTTAAAGGCTAACAACAAAACACGAGCCGGCCAAGGCTTAACTCAAAACACTATATACAGCATATGCACAGTCATGATATCTCATAGTGCAGCAACACTTCACCCGGCATTTCAGCTCCTCCTCCACTCCTCATTACGAGAGATGTTCACTGAAAATTTGCCACAGCAGGGGTGAGCATCTTAAATTTTAAATGATAGATACTGACTCAGGTTACCTCACCTTTATACAACAATATATATATACACAATTATACATGGCAACAATTATAGTCGGGGCAATGCCAATCAGCCAGAACACACACAAGATCCTTACCAATCGGAATCTATCAGATATCACTCGGCCTTTCACACGCATCAACTTGATAATATCAACATACAACAATCAGTGGTAGTATATTGCGATATGTAATATCCCGATTTAATAATTATTTACCGAATGAATCTAAATTGCTAAAATAGTAATTCCAGAAGTAGAAAACCAATTGTTAATTATATTCGATTTAACTTGAGAAATAGTGACAAATTAAATAAGTTTAACTGGTAAGGGGTGGCTGTTTGCGATTGGTGAGTCCGTGAGTGGGACTGCAATCCACGATTTCCCACCCCACTCTCCTCTTCCTCGTGCACGCGCATGCTTATACATATATGTGCCCTGGGTCATGGAAGCTATGCATCTCCTTCAGATTTCTCTTCTTCTCTTCTTCGCTCTTCACTCTCCTTCTCCTCTTCTTCTTTCTCTACTCGCTGTTCCTGTGAGCTCGCAACAATGGTGGCTGAGGATCGGGGTCCTCCTTCTTCACTCGACGAGCCAGAGAGAGTGCAGGTGTGCCTTCCTCCTGCAAGCAACCTGTCTCCCTCCTTGTTCCTTCGACAACTTCCTCTTCTTGCTCGAAGCTGCCAAGCCTCAGTGGAGATCTGCGAGGAGCTTCAAGATGGTAGGAGTGTTCACAGCGTTGTGATGGAGCTCCTCCAGGGAATGAACAGAGAGCTGGGCATCTCAGGAACCCGAATGGTCTCCCTGCTCTTGCATGCAGATATGTTAAGGGTGATTCAGTGTTCCTCTGGAATTGAATGTCGTGTTGACCGACTGAAAACTCCAGTCCAGGTAGGGGGAGTATCTTCTATCTTAAATGCATGGGTTATGAACAGGTTCCGAGTGCTGATGCTTGCTATATCTGTGATCTGATGGCGTGTTGTGTTGCATGCGAGTGTGTACAGCCTAGTTGCATGACGAGTGAAAGATGAGTGTTGCATGTTAGCATTTTCCTTAGAAATGCATGCGTTGTGGAGTCTTGTTACCATGGAACCCGATTGCATGTTGTGTTACAGTGATGTTGACGATTACCGTGTATTTTACATGACCTGCAAGTTGCTATAAGCTTAGAATGCTGACTGCATGAGATAGAATATGACTCAGTGAATCTGATAATGTACCATACCGATTGCATGTGTTGTCCGAGTCCTGACATTGCTTAATGTCGATTGCATGTATGTTGTTTGGGTCCTGTTGATGTGTTAAATGCGTGTATTGTTGAATGCTGATGATGTATAATGCCGACTGCATAAGATGCATGTGTTGTGGAATGCTGTTAATGCCTAGCAATGATTACATGAGATGCATATGCTATTAAGTTCTGAGAAAGTGTAACGCCGACTGTATGAGATGTATGTGTTGTTGAGTATTGTTAATGTCCAGTATTGATTGCATGAGATGCATGTGCTGTTTGAATGCTGATGATGTATGATGTCGATTGCATGAGATGCATGTATGGCTGTGTATATGAACTCTGTGTGTGTGATGAATCTGCGTGTGGCGCATGGGATGCGTTTTTGCTGAGAGCACGTAGTATGGGACACTACCATCGGTTTTTAAAGCGTGGGACGCTATGAAATCCTTGAGTGGGACTCAAGGTAGCTCTTGAGTGGGACTCGGGCTGCCTGTGAACACCCCCATTGGCGCTGAGAGCGTTGGTGTCACCTGTGGGCAAACGGTTGGATACCCGTAAAACGGCCAAGCAGCTGGGAGCTGATTTGATAGCTGAGAGCTATGTGTAAAAAGGCTGAGAGCCTACGTTGCAACGTCTAAACCGATACACACGAATACGGAACCGAGTGAGATAATATGTGTTTATTAACTGTTGATAATGTTGGAATTGATAATGATTATAAAGATGATGAATGTGTATGCCCGAGTGAATTATTCCGTGTGCACCTGCCTTGGATGCTAAGTGAAACCTGTTTCATGAATATATATATGTGTGTCAGTGTTACTGAAATATTATGTGTGTAGCCGAGTGAGAATTGCTGAATTCTGATTGAGAAATATTCAATATGTGCATTCTGATTCATGGGTATTGCTATTAAGTTACTGATTGTCGTATGTTAATGTTGTTGAATGGATGCATGCATAAGGCCGAGTGACAATTGGTGGATTCCGATCGGTAAGAGTCTTTTGTGTGTCCTGGTTGATTGATGCTACTCTGACTATAAACGTTGCCATGTATAATTGTGTGTATATATATATATTGTTGTATAATTGTGAGGCAACCTGAGTCGGTATCTGTCATTTAAAATTTAAGATGCTCACCCCTGCACCATTTTTCAGTATGTATGCAGGTTGGACTCTGAAGTGATGATAAGGCCTTAGGTCCGAGTGAGGCGTACTCCGACCGGAAGTGTTTATTTTGTATATGTCATGTCTCGTCAGTTGTAGCCTTGGCCGGCTCGTAATAACAGTGTGGTGTAATGAACATGAATATATATACATATATATGCGTATAGGTAATTGAGTTATTGTGACCTGAGTGCATGTTCATATATACATACAGGTATTATGTTGATAACAGGTGTTGAGGAATGAATGACGTATTCCGAGTGCACAATTAGGTACGTACAATATGTTGTATACGAGTGGTCGTGTTTTGGATAGACCGAGGGATGCTGATGGTTGGAATACTGCTCAATTAATGATTTCCGAGTGGACGTAGTTGGGAAGCCAACCTCGAGTGGAACTGGGAATGGCTACGCCTTCTTGTTCGAACGATGATACTTCGATGAACTCTGAGTAAAATACCTTGGATGAACCTGTACTGTGTAAGTCCTGATGAGAGGATTTCCGGGTGAAAACGAGGGCGGCCCTTACCGAGCGAAAATGTAAGCAAAAACCGAGTGAGAGAGAGAGTTCGTATTTTCCGAGCGAAATCATAAATAAATCCCGAGTAAGGCAGAGTTATGCCTCCCGAGTGAAAACCTTGAGTGATTCCCTGCTGAGAGAGGAGTTTAATTAGTGGTTTAGGGTGGATTGGATCCTAAATGAAAGGTATTGATAATCCGAGTGAAAGATGTAAGTCCGAGTGAGTGAGGGTTGGTGTCCCGAGTGGTTGGGTTTGAATAAGTCCGAGTGGGACTTGACTTCCCGATTTCCCGAATGAAGTGCGAGCGTGAGGACTTGCCGAGTGAACTTTATCCATATCCGATTGAGAAATTACTTTGTGTCTGTGTTGGAGGGGCGTTGTGTTGACCTCGCCTAGGCGGTGTCATACCTCACCCAAGTGACTAGGACGGTTCGCCCAAGCGCGTGGAACCATGCTGAAGCGAGCAGATATCAACGTGAGACTCCGCCTATATACCTCCCTCTTCCGTTGTCGCATTATTATATCTCGCTGGGCGGTGTTGGACATCGCCTGAGTGAGTGGACGTTGTGATGTAGTCCGTCCAGGCGTTGTCGTGCCCTGCTGAACTGGACGGCGGTGTAATCACTTCCTCCTTCCGTGGTTGCACTATTATGCTTCGCTCAGGCGGCGTCGGACCTCGTCTGAGCGAGCCAGTTATCTTAGTCTTCGCCCAGGCGCTGTTGTGTTTCGCTAGGCAGTATGGGTCGGTCCAAGCCTTGCTTCCTCCTCCAACTGTTATACGTGTTAATCGTTCTTTTATTTACCTTGTCCCTTCCACCGTATGCCATACGTGTGGATGACCTCTCATTTTCCATGCCTTCCTCCCCTTATTATTCATGCCCGGTTCTTCTTGATTATCTCGGGGAAGGGAGCGAAGGGAGTGCTGATTGGACTGATTTAAGCTGCTGTGCTCCGCTGAATACCGGCTGAGTGCTTGTCCTTCCTGGCACTCCGCCCCTTTTGTTATCCGGTTGCCTTATAGTCTTTTTGGTTACTTATTTTTGTAAAAATTTCCCCCTGTTTTTGGAATTATTATTTATTAAAAAAATAGGGTGTTACATTTTGGTATCAGAGCAGACCAAAAGGTCCATGGCCAAGGTTTGCCTACTGTTTATGGGCGGTTGAGTATATTATGCCAGTTTGTCCTAGATTGCTTATGATATTCTATTGTATGTTGATACCTGTCCAATTATGACTCGGGTGATGATATATGTTATGATTCTCTATTGAAATTGGTATATGCTGACTATGAATGGTGTGGTTGTACGCCTGTGCCTTGTTGAGAAATTTGAACGTGTGATAAATGAATGATACATGAAGCATGTGATTTGCAGTATAAGGGATGGGTTGTAGTTCCTAGGTTGAAAATCTGGGTGTGTAATACGTGAGCGAAGGTGAGGTCGGACATATGATAAAAATTGGGGTTGCGTCTCGGTGGCAATTGAGGAAACCAAGTGAGTGATGGCTAAATGCTAGACCAATAGGAATAATGACCCCCCTTAGGGATTCTAAATCTGATAGTTTATGAACCTTGCGAGTTGTTGAGCCGAGTAGAACAATTGCGTAGTAGCTCATTGAGGCTTGAATGATTATCATGTGATGTGTTGTGTGTGAGATGTGTTGGTAGCTGCACTATGATTGCGTAATGATGCATGCGACTCCGAATGCATGCTAATAATTCTATGAATACTGACTGAATACTTGTAAAATAGGAGTGTTACCATTACTGCCGAGAGCTATCGTGACGGATGTTTTGTAACCTAGCATATGAACCCCGCGTAATATATATATATGTATACCTGATGTAGGTGATTAAGGGTGAACTGCCTCTATGTATTGCTCTATACTCAAAATATAACAGTTACTTGATGATTGAAATATGTGATCTGTGTGTGATTGCTTAGTGATGAATGCAACACCCGGATAGTATGATAGATATTAATTGTGAATCGTTGATACCCCGTCTGAAAGATATGTATATATATATATATATGCTAATGAGAATGTTGAGTGGCTTATGCTGCGAGTCGGCAAATAAGAGCTGTGTGTGATCTATAATGAAATGCAGCAAGCATTGAATGTCTTTCAGAGTGGGCAATCAGATGAATGCGAGGGGTATTGAGGATTCTGAGATTAATCCTAAAAGACCTCTGAGCTGGACTCGAGGCCATGCTTGGAGCATGAGCATTGGATGCTTAATGAAAGTCCTTGGGTTGGACTCAAGGTAAATGCCGAGTGCATTGGAGTGGGACTCCTGGTGAATAATCGTATGCATCTAATTCGCCGGCTGCATGACTACATGTGTATGAGAGTATTATTATTGAGGGTGACATGATTTGCATGGATTTGAATGATTTGAGTAGTTTCCGACCTGATGATGTTGTATGAATGAAGTCTGACTGAATGAATGTACATGTATTGATGCTGTTGCCAAGCGTGATGCAATGTTATAATTGAGAATGTATGTTATAGTGCAATTTCTGATTGAATGACTGTGCGTACACTTATGAGAATAAATGAGCTCAGTGTGAACTATGTGAACATGTGAATATGATATTGTGAATGAAACCCTTAATGTAGTTGGAATTGATTTGGGTAAATCTGATTGGATGGGCGTATGTATATGTCAAGTGCAATATGTGTTATGATTATGATGTATGCTGTAGTAAACCATGATATAACCATGAATAATTGGTGTGACATCTGATTGAGTGTCTGTATGTACATCAGTGCTGTTGCTGAAGCTCGTGGTATGTGATTGTGAATTGCTTAAACTTGAATGAATTGCATGAACCCGAGTGAGTGATGTCATCACATTGCTGGGGATTAATAATTTAATCCGAGCTATGATTTTGTGTTGAATAGGATTAGAGGAAATAATTACTCGGTATTGGCTAGGAGCCGATTGTTGTATTGCCATCAGCTGTTTTACAGAAGTGATGAATGATTTTCATGATTATTGATACGTGATGTACCCTATGTGATACGTGATGTTAAAGTGGGTGTATTACTTATATGTGTGAACTGCCATTAACTACCGTGTGAATTTGTATTAGTTGGGTGAAGTCTGGTTCGTGTGAGGTATGCTGCTCTGAGATGACTCTTCCTGCCATAGGTAATGTGGCAGCGTACACGTTGCAGTGACCATGTAATTGTTGTAACCCTATAGGAATGAGACGTCATCCTGTAAGTTGGATGCAGCAATTCATGAGTCAGGCAGGTGAAGCTGTAACTACTTATGGTGATGGTGGGTCCTTCAGACGTTCCGAGTAATAATGGGAGTTATATCGAATGAGTGTTATGCGATTGATTATCAAAATGAGGGAAGAGGGTTTATTTGACCTTGGCGTGTCTGTTTCCGAGAGAATTAGAGGTTACTGGGTATGGATTGGCTACTAAAAGGATGATTGGTAATGGAATATGAAGGGCGATCGACTGTCACTGAAGTTGGAGTTTTTGAAAAGTTAACCGAGTGCTACTGTAAGCCTAATGAGGGAACCAAGATTGGAGCCAAACTTAATTGTAAGGTTAGAAATTGCTCGGGAAAGGTTAGTAAATTCCGAGTGAAGTCCGTGTGGGCAAGAACTGCTGAGAAAAAAAATTTTGGGATTCCGAATAGTAAGATGCCGAGTGTAGAATTCTTAATGCCCTTGTGATGTCCAACCGAGTGATCTTCCCGGAGAAAAGTCCTTCTGGACGAAAATGAGACTCCGAGTGAGTGAGTTTAGCCAAAAGCATGGGTAGGAACCTAAGATTTCCACGCCGAGCGTGGTGCCTGTGCGAATTAAACCCTAGCCAAAGGTACTGTCTGGAGCGCATGGAAGCCCTTTTGAGCGTTCCTTCTGGTGTAAGGAAGAAATCTTGTGGTCAGAATTTAAAAACCCGAGTGTTTAAACCGAGAGGAATTGGTCAGGAGTGGGTATTTTTGGGGGGTCGGTGATGTTGTTTACCTATTAGATTACTCCCAACTAGATGATTAACCCCCCATCACATGTCCATGTGATACAATTTTGGGTTTGTACCCTGTATGAGTTGTAGTTGTACCGAGTGACTCATTTGAGTCAGGGAAACCGAGGGTGTAAATACACCAATCGGTGTTGAGAGCATAAGGCCGAACGGCCAAGAAATTAGGAAGTGCCTCTGCTTGTAATGAATTGGCTGAGTTAAAATGGAATAAATTGTACGTTTTAATTTAAATTCCCAAATATATTAAATCCTCTAATAAAGTTGTAATCAGGTAGGGCCTGACTTTTTGTTTTACCGACTGAAAATTTTGGTGCGGTCAGTAAACCGCTTGGGTGGTAAATCTTCTCCGAGTGAAATTGTGGTTCAGTCGGTGACTGCTTGTGGAAACACAGCCGCGTGGTAAGTAAACAACAATCTTCTGAGTTAGGTATTTGTGGTAAGTTACTGATTGAATTTCGAGGACGAAATTCTTTTGAGAGGGGGAGAACTGTAATATCCCGATTTAATAATTATTTACCGAATGAATCTAAATTGTTAAAATAGTAATTCCAGAAGTAGAAAACCAATTGTTAATTATATTCGATTTAACTTGAGAAATAGTGACAAATTAAATAAGTTTAACTGGTAAGGGGTGGCTGTTTGCGATTGGTGAGTCCGTGAGTGGGACTGCAATCCACGATTTCCCACCCCACTCTCCTCTTCCTCGTGCACGCGCATGCTTATACATATATGTGCCCTGGGTCATGGAAGCTATGCATCTCCTTCAGATTTCTCTTCTTCTCTTCTTCGCTCTTCACTCTCCTTCTCCTCTTCTTCTTTCTCTACTGGCTGTTCCTGTGAGCTCGCAACAATGGTGGCTGAGGATCGGGGTCCTCCTTCTTCACTCGACGAGCCAGAGAGAGTGCAGGTGTGCCTTCCTCCTGCAAGCAACCTGTCTCCCTCCTTGTTCCTTCGACGACTTCCTCTTCTTGCTCGAAGCTGCCAAGCCTCAGTGGAGATCTGCGAGGAGCTTCAAGATGGTAGGAGTGTTCACAGCGTTGTGATGGAGCTCCTCCAGGGAATGAACAGAGAGCTGGGCATCTCAGGAACCCGAATGGTCTCCCTGCTCTTGCGTGCAGATATGTTAAGGGTGATTCAGTGTTCCTCTGGAATTGAATGTCGTGTTGACCGACTGAAAACTCCAGTCCAGGTAGGGGGAGTATCTTCTATCTTAAATGCATGGGTTATGAACAGGTTCCGAGTGCTGATGCTTGCTATATCCGTGATCTGATGGTGTGTTGTGTTGCATGCGAGTGTGTACAGCCTAGTTGCATGACGAGTGAAAGATGAGTGTTGCATGTTAGCATTTTCCTTAGAAATGCATGCGTTGTGGAGTCTTGTTTCCATGGAACCCGATTGCATGTTGTGTTACAGTGATGTTGACGATTACCGTGTATTTTACATGACCTGCAAGTTGCTATAAGCTTAGAATGCTGACTGCATGAGATAGAATATGACTCAGTGAATCTGATAATGTACCATACCGATTGCATGTGTTGTCTGAGTCCTGACATTGCTTAATGCCGATTGCATGTATGTTGTTTGGGTCCTGTTGATGTGTTAAATGCGTGTATTGTTGAATGCTGATGATGTATAATGCCGACTGCATGAGATGCATGTGTTGTGGAACGCTGTTAATGCCTAGCAATGATTACATGAGATGCATATGCTATTAAGTTCTGAGAAAGTGTAACGCCGACTGTATGAGATGTATGTGTTGTTGAGTACTGTTAATGTCCAGCATTGATTGCATGAGATGCATGTGCTGTTTGAATGCTGATGATGTATGATGCCGATTGCATGAGATGCATGTATGGCTGTGTATATGAACTCTGTGTGTGTGTCATGAATCCGCGTGTGGCGCATGGGATGCGTTTGTGCTGAGAGCACGTAGTGTGGGACACTACCATCGGTTTTTAAAGCGTGGGACGCTATGAAATCCTTGAGTGGGACTCAAGGTAGCTCTTGAGTGGGACTCGGGCTGCCTGTGAACACCCCCGTTGGCGCTGAGAGCGTTGGTGTCACCTGTGGGCAAATGGTTGGGTACCCGTAAAACGGCCAAGCAGCTGGGAGCTGATTTGATAGCTGAGAGCTATGTGTAAAAAGGCTGAGAGCCTACGTTGCAACGTCTAAACCGATACACACGAATGCGGAACCGAGTGAGATAATATGTGTTTATTAACTGTTGATAATGTTGGAATTGATAATGATTATAAAGATGATGAATGTGTATGCCCGAGTGAATTATTCCGTGTGCACCTGCCTTGGATGCTAAGTGAAACCTGTTTCATGAATATATATATGTGTGTCAGTGTTACTGAAATATTATGTGTGTAGCCGAGTGAGAATTGTTGAATTCTGATTGAGAAATATTCAATATGTGCATTCTGATTCATGGGTATTGCTATTAAGTTACTGATTGTCGTATGTTAATGTTGTTGAATGGATGCATGCATAAGGCCGAGTGACAATTGGTGGATTCCGATCGGTAAGAGTCTTTTGTGTGTCCTGGTTGATTGATGCTACTCTGACTATAAACGTTGCCATGTATAATTGTGTGTATATATATATATTGTTGTATAATTTAAGATGCTCACCCCTGCACCATTTTTCAGTATGTATGCAGGTTGGACTCTGAAGTGATGATAAGGCCTTAGGTCCGAGTGAGGGGTACTCCGACCAGAAGTGTTTATTTTGTATGTGTCATGTCTCGTCAGTTGTAGCCTTGGCCGGCTCGTAATAACAGTGTGGTGTAATGAACATGAATATATATACATATATATGCGTATAGGTAATTGAGTTATTGTGACCCGAGTGCATGTTCATATATACATACAGGTATTATGTTGATAACAGGTGTTGAGGAATGAATGACGTATTCCGAGTGCACGATAAGGTACGTACAATATGTTGTATACGAGTGGTCGTGTTTTGGATAGACTGAGGGATGCTGATGGTTGGAATACTGCTCAATTAATGATTTCCGAGTGGACGTAGTTGGGAAGCCAACCTCGAGTGGAACTGGGAATGGCTATGCCTTCTTGTTCGAACGATGATACTTCGATGAACTCTAAGTAAAATACCTTGGATGAACCTGTACTGTGTAAGTCCTGATGAGAGGATTTCCGGGTGAAAACGAGGGCGGCCCTTACCGAGCGAAAATGTAAGCAAAAACCGAGTGAGAGAGAGAGTTCGTATTTTCCGAGCGAAATCATAAATAAATCCCGAGTAAGGCAGAGTTGTGCCTCCCGAGTGAAAACCTCGAGTGATTCCCTGCTGAGAGAGGAGTTTAATTAGTGGTTTAGGGTGGATTGGATCCTAAATGAAAGGTATTGATAATCCGAGTGAAAGATGTAAGTCCGAGTGAGTGAGGGTTGGTGTCCCGAGTGGTTGGGTTTGAATAAGTCTGAGTGGGACTTGACTTCCCGATTTCCCGAATGAAGTGCGAGCGTGAGGACTTGCCGAGTGAACTTTGTCCATATCCGATTGAGAAATTACTTTGTGTCTGTGTTGGAGGGGCGTTGTGTTGACCTCGCCTAGGCGGTGTCATACCTCGCCAAAATGACTAGGACGGTTCGCCCAAGCGCGTGGAACCATGCTGAAGCGAGCAGATATCAACATGAGACTCCGCCTATATACCTCCCTCTTCCGTTGTCGCATTATTATATCTCGCTGGGCGGTGTTGGACATCACCTGAGTGAGTTGACGTTGTGATGTAGTCCGTCCAGGCGTTGTCGTGCCCTGCTGAACTGGACGGCGGTGTAATCACTTCCTCCTTCCGTGGTTGCACTATTATGCTTCGCTCAGGCGGCGTCGGACCTCGTCTGAGCGAGCCAGTTATCTTAGTCTTCGCCCAGGCGCTGTTGTGTTTCGCTGGGCAGTATGGGTCGGTCCAAGCCTTACTTCCTCCTCCAACTGTTATACGTGTTAATCGTTCTTTTATTTACCTTGTCCCTTCCACCGTATGCCATGCGTGTGGATGACCTCTCATTTTCCCTGCCTTCCTCCCCTTATTATTCATGCCCGGTTCTTCTTGATTATCTCGGGGAAGGGAGCGAAGGGAGTGCTGATTGGACTGATTTAAGCTGCTGTGCTCCGCTGAATACCGGCTGAGTGCTTGTCCTTCCTGGCACTCCGCCCCTTTTGTTATCCGGTTGCCTTATAGTCTTTTTGGTTACTTATTTTTGGAAAAATTTCCCCCTGTTTTTGGAATTATTATTTATTAAAAAAATAGGGTGTTACACGATACGTGAATTAGAATGCTTCTATTGAACAATTATCAGTCAGAATCCACAATCCTCACTCGGATATATATATATATATATATACAACTCTCCAATACATAACATATATTCATGGAATAGATTTCAATCAGCATTAACAGCATATAGACACAAAATAGTACACTCGGTCATGAGGACATATATATATCATCTTACCAACACCATCACAAGCATAGTTAATTCTACACAACATCCGTAGCAATATAGACACAGAATATTCACTCGGTTATATACATTCACCATCTTATTAACACCTTCACATGTATAACCAATTTCAAACAATATCAACAGTTACTAGGCACATAGCATTTCACTCGGTTCCGCATTCGTGTGTATCGGTTTAGACGTTGCAACGTAGGCTCTCAGATCTTTTTATACCTAGCTCTCAGCTATCAAATCAGCTCCCAGCTGCTTGGCCATTTTACAGGTACCCAACCATTTGCCCACAGGTGACACCAACGCTCTCAGCGCCAAGGGAGGTGATCACAGGCAGCCCGAGTCCCACTCAGGGCTACCTTGAGTCCCATTCAAGGATTTCATAGCGTCCCACGCTTTATAACCGATGGTAGTGTCCCACACTACGTGCTCTCAGCACAACGCATCCCATGCGCCACACGCGGATTCATCACACAACATAGTATTCATGCGCACAACCTTCACTCAGTTATACATATTTCACATGCAGTCGGTAATACGCATTTCCAGGATTCCATATATTTATTTAACACACACATACTTCCATGCAATCATCATCATAGCTCTATTAACAACATATAAGTCCAATGCAATCGGTGTCAATCAATATCAAGCTTCTATCAGCGTTCTTATCAACTCAAGCATAACATGCACTCGGTACACCGCAGTATCAGAACTTACTCAACACAGGCATCCATATGAAGATTAACAGGTTCCAACAAACATTTCAAATCAGTACAACATAATATGCAATCGGTATACAATAGTGTCAAGACTCAGTCAACACATGCATGCATACGAACATGAACGGATTCAACAAGCATTCCAGTCAACACAACGTAACATGCAATCGGGTTATAGGGTATCGGAATTCAAACAACGCATGCATCTTTAAGGACGATAATAACATGCAACACTCACTCTCACTTGTCTCACACTCGGTTACTCTACATGCAAGCATTATTATACAACAGGATACAGAACTATCACTTCAACACTCGGAACCCATTCATAACCCATTCATTTAACATGTAAGGTACTCCGCCTACCAACTACGAGATTCCGAGAGACTTTTCTGCTTGGGTGTTGGTTCCCTTCTTCGCTGCTTCACTCAACGCTTCCACTCGCTTAGCCTTTATTTGAACGCTACTGCCCTCCACGAGTGGTGCAGGGTTGTTTCTGCTTCTGCTTCGACGCTCGTCTTCTACTCGTGTGAGGGAGCTCTGACTCCTCTACAGCACCGTCACTCGGCTCCCGAAACAGGGAATGAAAGAGAGAGCAGAGAAGAAGAAGAAAAAAAGAAAGAAGAAGAAGAAACTCGCAGGGAACTCTGAAGAACGAATGGCAAGGAGAACCATCGTCCACTTATAAACACATGCATGAGGGAAGGAATGGTGGGGTGGGAAAATGTGAGGAGCAGTCTGCTCACGTCATGCAGTCCCATCAGCACCCACTAAGGTCAATCCTTCCTTTAAATCAGCACACCTTTTGATTAATTAAATTAATGGTACTTAATAAGCAAATTCCCACTTCTGAAATTATTACTCTAATGGCTTTATTCACTCGGTACTTTATTAAAATTTGGGATGTTACAGTTCTCCCCCACTTCAAAAGAATTTCCTCCTTAAAATTCAGTCGGTAACTTACCTTGGTCAAACAACTCGGGGTACTGCTGCCTCATGGCATCCTTGCGCTCCCAGGTATAAGAGGTATACCCGTCCTGCTGCCATTCCACTTCAACCAGTTACACATTCTTACTCCTTAATCGCTTTACCGATCGGTCCACGATCCTAGTCGGTATAGTTGTAGTGGTCAGATCTTCCTTGATTTCCACCTCATCATCATGCATTGTGTGAGTAGAATCTGGCAGGTACTTCCTTAGTAGAGACACATGAAATACGTCATGCAATCGAGATAAATGAGTCGGTAATGCTATTTGGTATGCCATGGAGCCAACTCGTTTCAACACTTCATAAGGCCCAATGTATCGAGGGCTCAGTTTCTGCTTTTCAAGGCTCGCCCGACCCCTTTACTCGGTGAAGTCCTTAAAAACACCTTGTCTCCGACTAAAAATTCCAATGGTCTGATGCGTTTGTCATGGTAGCTCTTTTGCCTATCTTGAGACGCCTTCATCTTTTCTCTTATTACCCGGATCTGCTCTGAAGTTTGCTTCACAACCTCTGGTCCCAATAGCAGACTCTCACCCGTTTCCGACCAGCAAAGCGGGGTTCGGCATCTTCGACCATACAGTGCTTCGTAGGGTGCCATGCCAATACTATTGTGATGGCTGTTGTTGTACGTGAACTCGATCAGGGGAAGGTATTGCTCCCAATCCCCACCATGCTCTAACACACACGCCCTTAGTAAGTCCTCTAAGCTCTGGATTGTTCGCTCAGATTGCCCATCAAATTGGGGGTGGTAAGCAGAACTAAGCCAAAGTTTTGTACCCATTTCCTGGTGCAGACTGGTCCAAAACCGGGACGTGTACCTAGGATCCCTATCTGATACGATGGAAGTCGGTATACCATGCAGTCGGACAACTTCGCGAATATAAATCCGAGCTAACCTATGCATCGGGTACTTCATGTTCACAGGTAAGAAGTGTGCACTCTTCGTCAGTCGGTCAACAATGACCCAAATCGCATCATGGCCCACTCGGTTTTTGGGCAATCCCATGACAAAGTCCATGGCAATTGAGTCCCATTTCCACACAGGAATCTCCAGGGGTTGTAATGCACCGTACGACTTCTGGTGCTCCACTTTCGACTTCTGACAGGTGATGCAACGAGCCACATATTCCGCCACGTTCCTTTTCAATCCGGGCCACCAGAACTGAGTTCTCAGGTCATGGTACATCTTCGTGGCACCCGGGTGGATACTTAGCAGGCTCTTGTGAGCTTTATCAAGTACCATTCTTCTCAATTCTCCTCCACTCGGCACGTACATTCTGTTTCTTACTCGGAAGATTCCATCTGATCCTTTGGTTAAGGACAAGTCCTTACCTCGGGCCTGAGTCTCCTTCATCTCAGCCAAGTAGGAATCTGACTGCTGTTGCTCGCACACGGATTTTAGGAATTCATTGGTAATCTTTAGCGTGACGATCATCATCTTCCGAGAAGAGAGGGTGACAACGTGTAAGTTCATGTCTCGGAACTGTTCCAATAGCTCTACCTCCTTCACCATCATCACTGCTACATGAAGGGATTTCTGACTCAACACGTCGGCAACAACGTTTGCCTTACCCGGATGAACCTTAGCTTGAAATCATAATCTTTTAAAAATTCCATCCATCTCCTCTGCCTCATGTTCAGCTCCTTCTGGTCGAATAAGTATCTGAGGCTCTTGTGATCACTGTATACTTTAAATCTGGACCCGAACAAATAATGCCTCCAGATTTTTAATGCGAACACCACAGCTGCCAATTCTAGGTCGTGAGTCGGATAATGCTGCTCGTGAGGTCTCAATTACCGAGACGCATACGCTATCACTCGGTCTTTCTGCATCAACACGCATCCTAATCCGAGTCATGATGCATCACAGTAAACCAAGAAGTTCTCTTGCAAGTCAAGTAATGCCAGTACTGGAGCAGTCGTCAACTTGTCCTTTAGCTCTCGGAAACTGTGCTCGCACTCGGGACTCCATACGAAGGGAATGTTTTTCCGAGTTAATTTAGTCAGTGGCGAGGCCAACTTAGAAAAACCTTCAATAAATCTTCTATAATAACCTGCCAAGCCCATAAAGCTCCTTATCTCCGAGACCGACTTGGGTCTCTCCCATGCCATTACAGCTGCCACCTTTGAAGGGTCCACCGAGACACCTTCCTCGGAAATCACATGTCCGAGGAAATGGATTTTATCCATCCAAAAGTCGCATTTCGAAAGTTTTGCAAACAACTGCTTCTCCTTCAATACTTGAAGTACCGCTCGGAGATGCTCCTCATGCTCCTCAGGAGTCTTGGAGTAAATTAGGATGTCATCAATGAAAACAACTACGAATTGGTCTAAATACGGGTGGAATATGCTGTTCATGTAATTCATGAAGATAGCAGGGGCGTTCGTCACACCAAACGGCATCACTACATACTCGTAGTGACCATACCGAGTCCTAAAGGCAGTTTTTCGAATATCCGACTCCTTCACTCGGATTTGGTGGTATCCTGATCGCTGGTCAATTTTTGAGAAAATTAAGGCTCCACGCAGTTGGTCAATGAGGTCATCAATTCTGGGCAACGGGTACCGATTCTTAATCGTGAGTTTGTTTAGCTGTCGGTAGTCTATACAAAGCCTCATGCTGCCATCCTTCTTCTTAACGAGCAGTACAGGTGCGCCCCAAGGTGATACACTTGGCCTAATGAATTGTTTTTCGAGTAACTCATCTACTTGCTTCTTCAGCTCGGCCAATTCAGTTGAGGACATTCTATAAGGTGCACTGGAGACTAGCTCAGCTCCAAGGATCATGTCTATAGAGAATTTGACTTCTCTATTGGGAGGGACACTCGGTACGTCTTCAGGAAACACCTCTGGGAATTCACAGACAGTTGGGATTTCGTTCACTTGGGTTTTACTCTCACCCTTGGTTAGACAAAGCATCATAAACAGTTGGGTTATACCTTATGCTGTGTCATCCTCATTGTGCTGCCTCGGGAAGATTATCCTTTGGTTTCTGCAATCCACTAACACCTTGTTGGCTGAAAGCCAATCTATTCCGAGCACAATATCCAGATCCTTTAAAGGTATGCACACCAAATCGAAAGTGAAACTCCGATCACACAACACAAATGTCATATCCTTACATACTGACGATGTCAACACTTTAGGGCCAGTCGGATTGGCCACTTCCAAAGTCCGATCCATAAATACAGTCGGTAACTTTAAACGCTTTACACACTCATCAGCTATAAAAGAATAGGTGGCTCCCGAATCGAAAACAACATTAAGTGTATGACTACCGAGTGAGCACTTACATTGTACCAGGTCATTTGCTTGTGCAGCATCCTCTGCGTTGATGGCGTAGACTCTTCCCACTGTTGGTCGGTCGGCATTCTTCTCTCGGTTACTTGAAGCAAGCATTATGTTTCCTCTGGCTCTGTTGTCTCCGCCTCCCAGTCGTTGGTTATCATTCACTCGGTTTCTCCCTTGGGAACCTCCTTGACGTACGCTGGTGTTTGCTTGACGGAGTTGGGGGCAATCGGGGCGAATGTGTCCTCTTTTATTACAATGGAAGCACGCCATTTCACCATTGCTGTTGCAGTCTCGGGCATAGTGGCTTCCTCCACACTTGAAACATTTTCCGTCTCCCACAACTGGTCGTCTTTCAGATTGATTCCGTCCTCCAAATCTGGAAAAAGACTTGTTTCTACCAACGTTGCTTGGCCTTTTGAAGCGGGATTGCTGGGGCCTCAAAGAATGGTTAGCTCTGCTGCTCTGGCCCGAATGGACCTTGTCATCCTCCTCAAATATCCTACACTTGTTTACTAATGCAGGAAAACTCCGTATCTCTTGGTATCTACAAGCTCTCTTAATATCAGATCTTAACCTATTCTCAAACTTAAGGCACTTGGAACTTTCCGTCCCAGGCTGTTGGTAAGGTGGGTAGAATAGGCACAACTCTTCGAATCTGGTCGCGTACTCCTCCACAGTCATGGAGCCTTGTTTCAACTCCGTAAACTCCAACTCCTTCCGACTCCTTACTGTGTCGGGGAAGTACTTCTCCAAGAAGCATGTCTTGAAATCGTTCCATGTCAGCTGAGCATCATCATTAGGGAATTGGTTTCTGGCTATCTTCCACCAGTTTTTTACCTCGTCTCGCAGCATGTACACTGCATACTCTACCTTCTGGGCCTCGGTACAACGAAGACCCCCAAAAATCCTTTCTAGCTCCTGAGTCCACTTAAAAGCCGCTTCAGGATTCCGTCCTCCTAGAAATTCACTCGGCTTCCTCTTCAGGAAGCGGTCCAGCACTTGGCCCTCCTTAGCTCGAGGCTGGCCCTGCCTCTCAAACACGTCCGCAAAGCGTTAGAAAGCTGTGGCTATAGCCTCCATGCTTTGACGATGTGTCATTCCTTATCCTGAAATTAACACCCTTCAAGGATAAGTATACCAAGCCACTTACCACCGATCAGATTTCAGCCTAATATTCAGTAACTTAGCACATCACACCATCTCTATATGCTACACAATCAATCGGACTAGGAGGGAACAACCTCCTATCCATAAGTCAATATCAATCAGGTTCAACTAACATCACAATCAGGATGACCACTTGGTCAGAAGCATACAACCGCTTATACTCGGTAAGCATGCCTTGGCCTTGGACCTTTCGGTCTGCTCTGATACCAAAATGTAACACCCTAAATTAAACAAATCATAACCAAGAAAATCAAGGGAAATTTTTTTTTTCACAATTAAAGGAAAATCAGAATGCCTTGGCACAAGAAAATGAAAGGAAAAGAGAACAAGAGAGATAAAACCGATTCAGAGGAGATGACAGCGGAAGAAAGGGGAAATCGCTTAAGCAAACCACGCAGCTATGCATACCCGCTCAAGCGAAGGCTTCTCTCGGTATCTGCTCATTTCACTCGGCATTTCCGCACTCGGATTCTAGCGCCTAATTTACTCGAAAGAATTCGATCTTAATTCACTCAGAAACGTAATTTATTCCACGGCTTCAACAATCAGAATATATACACGAATAATACGGAAATACTCCTCACTGGCTCTCACTCGGAGTATATGGGAACCCTCTCACTCGGGACAACCTTCGCGCCCCTTTTTGTCACTCGGGATATCTCGCCTAGTTTTCACTCGGTAACCCTCACCTTCCTACTCTAAGCATCCTACTAAGCTAAGACTCACTCAGATTCCTTTATTACCAAAAGTTCACCACAGTGGGGTCATCTACAGTCTAAGGTGTCACTCTTCATTCGGGAAAACCACCACTCAGTAAATTCTACGCTCGGGAGGATTCCTAGCAGTTAGTCGTTGGGGCAGTCTTCTACGTCAATCCCTACTCGGAGCTGTCTGATTTTCACTCACTCTGAACATCTAAATCTCTTCCACTCGGTTACAAAATCGTAACTCACCCTCTATACCATGAATTGGCTTCCTTCACGCTGGGTTATGTTATTTCCTACACAATCGGAGACATGAACGCGCATATATATATATAGATCACCCAGACATTTCACAACATGAGATAGACATGCGACGTGGCATAAGTATAGGCATATATATATATAGAAGTGTATATCATGATTTTACAACCAAGAAGTCATGTTCCCGATTCAAGGAATTCAATTCTGATTTAAAGGCTAACAACAAAACACGAGCCGGCCAAGGCTTAACTCAAAACACTATATATAGCATATGCATAGTCATGATATCTCATAGTGCAGCAACACTTCACCCGGCATTTCAGCTCCTCCTCCACTCCTCATTACGAGAGATGTTCATTGAAAATTTGCCACAGCAGGGGTGAGCATCTTAAATTTTAAATGATAGATACTGACTCAGGTTGCCTCACCTTTATACAACAATATATATATACACAATTATACATGGCAACAATTATAGTCGGGGCAATGCCAATCAACCAGAACACACACAAGATCCTTACCAATCGGAATCCATCAGATATCACTCGGCCTTTCACATGCATCAACTTGATAATATCAACATACAACAATCAGTGGTAGTATATTGCGATACGTGAATTAGAATGCTTCTATTGAACAATTATCAGTTAGAATCCACAATCCTCACTCGGATATATATATATACAACTCTCCAATACATAACATACATTCATGGAATAGATTTCAATCAGCATTAACAGCATATACACACGAAATAGTACACTCGGTCATGAGGACATATATATATCATCTTACCAACACCGTCATAAGCATAGTTAATTCTACACAACATCCGTAGCAATATAGACACAGAATATTCACTCGGTTATATACATTCACCATCTTATTAACACCTTCACATGCATAACCAATTTCAAACAATATCAACAGTTACTAGGCACATAACATTTCACTCGGTTCCGCATTCATGTGTATCGGTTTAGACGTTGCAACGTAGGCTCTCAGCCCTTTTTATACCTAGCTCTCAGCTATCAAATCAGCTCCCAGCTGCTTGGCCGTTTTACAGGTACCCAACCGTTTGCCCACAGGTGACACCAACGCTCTCAACGCCAACGGAGGTGATCACAGGCAGCCCGAGTCCCACTCAGGGCTACCTTGAGTCCCACTCAAGGATTTCATAGCGTCCCACACTTTATAACCGATGGTAGTGTCCCACACTATATGCTCTCAGCACAACGCATCCCATGCGCCACACGCAAATTCATCACACAACATAGTATTCATGCGCACAACCTTCACTCAGTTATACATATTTCACATGCAGTCGGTAATACGTATTTCCAGGATTCCACATATTTATTTAACACACGCATACTTCCATGCAATCATCATCATAGCTCTATTAACAACATATAAGTCCAATGCAATCGGTGTCAATCAATATCAAGCTTCTATCAGCGTTCTTATCAACTCAAGCATAACATGCACTCGGTACACCGCAGTATCAGAACTTACTCAACACAGGCATCCATATGAAGATCAACAGGTTCCAACAAACATTTCAAATCAGTACAACATAATATACAATCGGTATACAATAGTGTCAAGACTCAGTCAACACATGCATGCATACGAACATGAACGGATTCAACAAGCATTCCAGTCAACACAACGTAACATGCAATCGGGTTATAGGGTATCGGAATTCAAACAACGCATGCATCTTTAAGGATGATAATAACATGCAACACTCACTCTCACTTGTCTCACACTCGGTTACTCCACATGCAAGCATTATTATACAACAGGATACAGAACTATCACTTCAACACTCGGAACCCATTCATAACCCATGCATTTAACATGTAAGGTACTCCGCCTACCAACTACGAGATTCCGAGAGACTTTTCTGCTTGGGTGTTGGTTCCCTTCTTCGCTGCTTCACTCAATGCTTCCACTCGGTTAGCCTTTATTTGAACGCTACTGCCCTCCACGAGTGGTGCAGGGTTGTTTCTGCTTCTGCTTCGACGCTCATCTTCTACTCGTGTGAGGGAGCTCTGACTCCTCTGCAGCACCGTCACTCGGCTTCCGAAACAGGGAATAAAACAGAGAGCAGAGAAGGAGAAGAGAAAAAGAAAGAAGAAGAAGAAACTCGCAGGGAACTCTGAAGAACGAATGGCAAGGAGAACCATCGTCCACTTTTAAACACATGCATGAGGGAAGGAATGGTGGGGTGGGAAAACGTGAGGAGCAGTCTGCTCACGTCACCCAGTCCCATCAGCACCCACTAAGGTCAATCCTCCCTTTAAATCAATATACCTTTTGATTAATTAAATTAATGGTACTTAATAAGCAAATTCCCACTTCTGAAATTATTACTCTAATGGCTTTATTCACTCGGTACTTTATTAAAATTTGGGATGTTACAATTTGTCATAGAAATAATAGAAAATCCTATGCTGATGACATTAGAACAATCCAATCAACCATCAACTTAGCAACATTAAAGAATATATGCACCAAATGAACAAGTATTAATCCAAGCAGCAACTGGCTTTTAGGATCCAAATACTGATCCCATACTAATATTTCAGTGTAAATATTTATCATGAGTTCACTCACTATTTTTTTCCAGAGTACTCACGATTAATTTATCATATGAAATTGAATGCTGAAATATCAAAACTCACCATTAATATATGAAATTAAATATGAGAAGGGATTCTAGTTGACGTCGCTAGGCTTTTAAAAAATTGGCTCGGTCATGCATTAAACAGAGATTCCTGTCCGCCAAGTCCTAAACCTCGCACCAACCCTTGGAGAGGAACAAGAACGCGTTCGACGAGGTCAAAGGTTCAGGATACGTGGCCGTGGCCCAAAACCCTCAAACACAACTTCTAACACTGGTTTTGCTTTTTATTTTGGGTGATGTAAAAACTAATTCAAAACATGGAATATGGCTGTAAGATTTGTCCCTTAATTTCCATTTATTTTTAACCATTTAATATAATCCTAATAAATTTTTCACAAAATATTTAATTAATAATTAATCAAACCTCCAAAGATGTCAAAGGACTCTATACTGTGTAACATCCCAAATTTTAAAATAAGGGAATTAAATAACAGAATAAATATTAGGAATTTGTATGTGAATTATTTAACATCCCAAATTATTGAAAATAATTAAATTATGAATTTTTGGGGATTTTTGGTGATTTATGGAGACCGGTTAAGCTAAAAATGAGCCCGGTTGAGATATGGGTGTCAGACCAAGTATCTCAGAATGAGATGATATTGGTCAGGGTTGTTGAGAATAATATTGGGAGTCCGAACATATATTCGGAATAATTTTAGATGAAGTATTGAACCTGAACGATGAGCCTGTTGGTCATAAAACGATAAATCTTTAATGAGTGATTAAAATTAAAACACATGAGCCCAAATTCCCTTTCCTTTTCCACGTGAATGCTGAAGCAAATGGGAAAAATAATTCACTTCTTCTCTTCTTCATCTCTTCCTCATTTCTTCTCCTATTTTCTTCTTCTTCCAAAGCCCTAACTTTGAGTGGTGAGCTTCTCCTCCATTTTCGTTTTGAAGAAGCTTGGAAGAGAACCATTGCAGCTGAATTCCTCTTCCTTTTCTCCTCCATTTTTGCAGCCCTCTTTTCTCCCCTTGGAACCTATTTCGTTTTGGGTGTGTGGTAAGCTCCTTTCATCATTTTTTTGATGGGTTAATGATGATATTATAGGTGTTATGATTTAGAAGAGTAATGCATGTACATGAGTAACTATTTAGAGCATTGAATGCTTATGCCCTAAGGTGGGTGGTAATAAATGTGGGTATTTATAAGAGATTAATGGTGGTTGGTGCATTTATGTTGGAAAGGAGATGAAAGATTGATGTATTAATGAATGTGGTTGGGTTTTGGAGAAAACCCTAACCTTGAGATTTGGGAGGAAATAGTTAATGTTGATTTAAGAATATGATTTATGAAGAGAATGCATGACATTGATGAACAGGTGTATGGATGAATGGACTTATATGAAGATTTAGGCTATTGTGGTTGGTAACCTTTGAACTTAATGATGGTGGCCTAATGGGAAGGAATTACCGAAACCTAATAAAGAATAAAAATGGTATCTACAACATGCTAGCATGTGTTGTGAAATTATAAATATGAATATGACTAAATAGAGTAGAATTAATGACTTGAGTAGTTGATTAATTAAGGTTTTACATGAATGTGAATGTAGGACCTATTCCGAACGACGAGTGTAACATCCTAAATTTTATAAAAATGAAAAATTGATGAGAATAAATAATGAATAATTGTATATGAGTTGATTTGTGTCCCAAAAATATTGGAATGATTAAATTGGGATTTATTATGGATATTTATGAATTACTGAGATTTAAGGAGTTAAAATTATACCCGATTAGAATTTGGGTGTCAGACCAAGTATCTCCGATTGAGATGCCATTGGTCAGGGCTGTTAAGAATATTATTGGGAGTCCGAATCTATATTCAGAATAATTTTTGGAATTAGTATTGAGCCCGAACTAAGAGCCTATTGGTTATAAAACGGTGAGATTTTAATGTGAAGCCAAATAATAAAAATATAAACTTCCACTTTCTCTTCTCCTTTTCACGTCACTTTCTCCCTCTCCTTTCTACACTTCTTCTTCTTCCACCTTCTTCCTCTCCTAAAAACCCTAAGCATGGTGGTGTGCCTTCTCCTTCTCCATTTTGTTTTCCTTCAAGCTTGGATGTGGTGACAATGGCGATTAGAAGCCCTCCTTCTCCCACTCTATTTTCGTGTTTTCTCTCCCTCTCTTGGAAGCTCATGGCCAACTCTTGGGTGAGGTAAGTTCCTCACCATTCTTTATGAGTTTATGCCTTTGATCTTGGGTTCTTGGTATTTGGGGGAGTATTTATTGCATAGGGGTTGTTGGGAGAAGCTTTAAATGAGGAAACCCTAAGGTGGGGTGTTGTTATTATGGCATTAATGGTGAGTTGTTATAAGTGCATGAAATTAATACTTGGATGAATGGAAAGTTAATGAGCATTTATGGTGTTGTTGGCTTTTAGTAAAACCCTAACTCTAATAAATTGAGGAAAGTGTGAAATGTGTGTAGAATGTAGGTTTAATGATGTTAGAGAATGATATTTAATGATGAGTGTTGTTATGAATGTGGAATGTAAGGGATTGGTGTGAAAAGATTGTGACTTGATGAGGTTCTAAACCATTGTGGTTATTGAAGGATATAAGAGCTAAGTTGAATATTGAGTAACAATGTGATGGTGATGTTGTTGGGTTTAGTTGGCCTTTTATGATCTAGAGGATCTTGGCTTTGGGAAAGGAATTCCTGAAGCCTAGCACAACTGCATATATTGGTGTTTAACAAGTTTAGGACTTGGGGATGAGCTTTATGATAAGCTAGCAAGTATTTAAAATTATGATGGTTATCAATTATGTGAATATACTTGCATATGGTATGTAGATTGTATTCTGGGTGATGCAATGGAGCATTCCAAGCATTGGAATCATTTCGGCTCTTCCCTTGAGGTAGGAGAGGAGTTTACATTCAAATTGTATGAGTAAATTGAGAGTGATTGTTGTATGTGATAAATACTCATGCCTTCCTTGCCATATAGTTATTGTGATGTTTGGAATGGCAAGTTGATGATTATTGTGGATAATGTATAAGAATATGTTTGTTAAAGATGATGAGTATGATTTTAATGTGAATGATAAGTTTAAAATAAGAATTTATAAGTATGACCGTTTGAACAAGTTTTATATACCTCACATGTTGTATATGAGGTGATGGAAGTGATTAGATTGGCCTTGAAACTGATTTCACGTATTGAGTTGTAAGAATTTTCATTTTCTGTCTATGTCCTGATGTTCTCGCTCAAGTGGGAAGGGATCTCACTCAAGCAAGAATCCCCTGTATTGGTATAATGGTCTCTGGACTAATTTCACCCAGGCGAGTTAGGATTCCGCTTAAGCGAGATGCATATTATGCAATCAGGGGAGTTGCTGGGCGAATCTCGCTCAAGCGGGCATGGCCGCGCTTGAGGGAGTTAGAGAGGAAATTGGCACTGGATACTTTTCACTCAAGTGTGGGTGAGTCGCTTGAGCGAGAGTGTGAAGTTTGATGCTTGGACGGTACTGACTCAAGTGAGTGACTGGTATGGTTATGTTTTGACCGAGTGTGACGAGTGTATGGTGAGTAAGTGGGATTCTGGACGAAATTTCACTTGAGTGGGAACCTTAGAAAATAATTTCATGATTATAGTGAATTTTTGAGTGAAATTCCAAGTGGGCTATACCAAGACAGAACCTTCCGAGTGAGGAAGTACATATAATTCTGAGGGAAAGGTCTCCCAGTATGATATTCTGGGCAGTGGAGTTTCGAGTGGGAATTTCCGAGTTCAAAGTAACTTGTTCCGAGTGGAGTGCCTCCGAGGGTGTAATTCCGAGTGGGATGGTACCGATGGGGTGTACTGTGTGAGTCTGCCCAGAAGTACTCTGAAATAACTTCGCCCGAGTAAAAGACTTAGTGCTAGGAGACCTCGCTCGAGTGAAAGAAAAAGGAGTCGGCTTTGTAATAAGTTTACCGAGTGGAGAACCGATCGAGTGATGAGTCAGTTTTAGAGTAATTGTCGAGCGAAACACCGAGCGAGAGATGACTCGGATTTGGAATGAAATTGCCGAGTGAAAGGCTGATTAAGAGATGACTCGGATTTGGAATGAAATTACCGAGTGAAAGACTGATTGAGAGATGACTCGGATTTGGAATAAATTGCTGAGTGAAAGAACGAGTGAGAGACGAGTCGGCTTTGATTGATTTTGCCGAGTGGAAACCGAGCAAGATGAGTCGGTTTTGATTGAAATTGTCGAGTAAAAACCCGAGTGTTGCGAAGCCTCGCCGAGTGAGCGAGTGCGGAAAGAAGGACGACCTCTGGTCGGATTTCGCTTAAGCGAGTGGATACCTCGCTCAAGCGAGCGAGTGTGGAGATGGCTACTGGAGTAATTTTTCCCGAGCGAGTGGCCGGGTATGTGGTGTCTCGCTCAAGCGAGTAACATGGAAATTAGATACTGGCTTGATTTCGCCCGAGCGAGTAAGGGCGCTCAAGCGAGAGGGGATGTCTCGCTCAAGTGAATGTGGGCCTCGCTTGAGCGAGTGATCCTTGATGGAATTCCATTTTCTTTTCTCGGTTCTGATTGTATTGGCCCTCCTTATCCTATATTGAATAACATTTGAGGGAATGTATAGATATATATATGTCTATGAAATAGTATGGTGGTGAGGAATAACAATTAAGATATTGGGATGACTTGTGTATACCCATAATATGCATAATGTGAAATATGAATCTTAACCACCAAGAATGATCATGAGAAAGCAATGTTAAGGGCTTGATGATGAGTTATGAGATGTATGTGCAAGAACATGATTGTGATGGGCATAAGTGTGATTGCCTTATGTGGAATGATGAATATGCCTCGAATATTTCTATGTATGGATTAATATTATGATTGGTTGCTATGCCTTTTGATATCCATGTGTGGAATATTATGAATGATGTTGGGGCCAATGAGATGCCAATTATATGAATGATGTGCCTTACGGGGCTTTGTAAATGATTATGTATGATTATTGAAATGCCAAATTAAAATATACCCTAATTGAGAGGGTGAGCTATCCTTGCGAGGTTGTTGGGCACATGCATTATTGCATTGTTGCATTCATGGCATAGCATGGCATTGATATGCATTATTGTTGAATATATCACCTTGCGGGGTACCACAAAGGGTATATCCCAGAGTGAAGAGGACGTTGTCCTATTATTGTTGAATATATCACCTTGCGGGGTGCCACGAAGGGTAAATCCCGAAGTGAAGAGGATGTTGTCCTATTATTGTTGAATATATCACCTTGCGGGGTGCCAAAAAGGGTATATCCCGGAGTAAAGAGGACGTTGTCCTATTATTGTTGAATATATCACCTTGCGGGGTGCCACGAAGGGTATATCCCGAAGTGAAGAGGACATTGTCCTATTATTGTTGAATATATTACCTTGCGGGGTGCCACAACGGGTATATCCCGGAGTGAAGAGGATGTTGTCCTATTGTTGTTGAATAATGTTGAATATATCACCTTGCGGGGTGCCACGAAGGGTATATCCCAGAGTGAAGAGGACGTTGTCCTATTGTTGTTGAATAATGTTGAATATATCACCTTGCGGGGTGCCACGAAGGGTGTATCCCTGAGTGATGAGCATAACTCAAGTGATTGTGATTATTATTGAATTTGAAATTGGATCCGTTGCATATGCATTAAACAGTTGACATGTGCATTAGCCATAAGAGCATGGCATTTGAGATGGGATGACCACGAGTGATGAGAAACCCCTTGCGAGGAGGTATTGAGTGAAGCCTTAATAAATTAATGATGATAATGATTATGAATGCCCTTGCTGATAAGTGGCAATATGTGATGGTGTATGTGATTGTGTATATGTTATGCTGGTTTATGATATGAATTACGATTCATGAGGCTTGTATGCCTATTATAATAATGAGATGATATATGAATGATAATTTGATGATTTGATAGCAAAGCACACATGACGTTTGTATGCATATACACATGATCACAATATATATATATTATTCGTCATTTTGAATGTATAACTCACTCTCCCATGTGGTCTCCTTTTTAGCATTGTGATGCAGGTTGCCATAGGATGAGTTCAGATTTTAATTAAAGCTTGGGTGAAGGTAAATAGTGGTAGAGGAAGTGCCTTGGCCGACATCATTTATGGATTCTTGTGTAATAAATAAATTGTATATGATGATATAGATGATTTAGAGATTTTGGATATGTATAAAGATAATCCCTTTGAATTGTGGATGGTGAATATATATGTAGAATGTGAGAGATAATTTGATATGTATTAGAAGGATTAAAATTGAATGATGTTCATTGATGATTGAGATAGTCGGGTGAATATCCCCGAATGTAGATGTATATGTATGTATATATATGTATTATCTTAGGCAATGCATGCGATTGCGGAATGTGCATGAATGTGATAAAGTAATAGGTTTGCATGCTTGCCTAGCCTTTTCTCATATCGTCATATATGGGACTAGGCGTGTGCCCGGTATACACATTCTTCCACTGTAAACTCTATTATTTTTGTATACCGTTATAGGCATTTTAGTTTTCGATCCAGCTTTAGGTTATTTAATCTCACTCTTGGGTTTTCTGTGATTTGGGTCTTGATGTGATCATGGTGATGTCTTGGAAATATTTTCAAACGCGAAAAATTTATTCGCAATTTTATTAATTATGACGATCACATCGGGATTCGAGTACGGAAAATTAGGGGTGTTATAATCTGGTATCAGAGCATATTTTGCTCTGAATTGGAGTTCTTGATCATTGTTAATGCATGGTTGCTTGGTATTAAAGTTGATGTTATGGATGGTTGGAGCACGATTGCTCAATATTGGAACACTTTGGTGATTATTAGAAAATGGTTGTTCTGCATAGATTTAAGAGTGATAACTATGTAGAGGATGATGACTTGTAAGGTATTGAATGCCTTATATGGATTTGAGGATGACTAATTGTCTAAGAATTTTGAATTGATTATAAGGGCATTATTCCTTATTGGGGATTATTGTGAATCATTAAAGTTGAGTTGTGATTAATTCATATCGAGGATTCTTTGTGAATGATTGTCCATGTTATGATTGATGTTATGGGAGTGTGCCCTTTTTATTGAGGTCATATGATGTACTTGTAGAGCATAGTTGCTCAATTGGAAAACTTGATGAATCATGAGATTGAATATATTTATGGATAAATTCCTCAATGTAATTAATGTGGTTGTTTGTGTAAGTCCGGCCAAGTTCCTTACACTATTTCCTTTGAATGACGAATACATTGATATTATGCATTTGAATATTGATATTTGAGTATGACTTTAAATGATGATGAAATTGAACCATGTGTGATCATGGATATGATATATTAAATATGAATTGATTTAATGATGAACCTATGCCGAGATGTTAGATGTGAAAGATTCATGTGTTAAAATAAAATTGTGTGAATGATGGTGATGAAATTCCCTAGTGTAGGTATTCACAAAATTAAGATGATTGAATATTGAAATTGTGTATGTACCGATTGGGGTTGGACTCAGTTTCATGTTTATGCACCGGGTTAATGATTGACCTACTTGTGACCCACTAAGTGTGGTAACCCCGGATAACTCAATATGATCTTGAAAGATCGAACCTTGTCGGATTTGACCCTCTGGTGGTCTAGGCTCTATGATGCTTCTATGAGCTATGTTAAATGAATTTATTTGTGGTGGAAGTATTCCACAATGGGTACTAGGTAACCCTTAGACTTCTTAAGTCTATTGATTGATGGAACCTTATGAATGGTTGAGCCATAATGAAATTAATTGTGAAATATGTTGTTGGAGTTAGAGCTGATATGTGATGGAATGCGAATGAATGAATGTAACCCCTGATGATTGATGAATAATAATGTTGAATTTGGGGTATAATTGGAATTGATTATGGTATATGATTTTACGAAGTGACCTTGGGCTAAATTGCGTGCCCTTGGGATTATGATCATTGGATTAATTATGGATGATGATGTGATTTAGAGATGACATGTGTGATTGTGAGTCGGTGAATAGAAATTGGACCATGTCATTGCCCCTAATTTTATTTGAAGGGTGCTATATTGATGGTAGAAATAACATAGTGATGTTGTACCATATGAGGTGTAGGCCCAATTGATGGACTTTAGTTGTGATCTGTGAGGAGAATGCCTAATGTGGAAGCTTATTATACAATTAAGTAGCCTACTTGATAAGAGTTTGGTAAATCTTTTAAGGCTCGAATTGATTTATAGCCAACAAATATGTAAGTGAGACAAGAATTTTATGGATGAAACCCAAGGATGGGGTATTTACTTTGTGATGATTGAAAATATATGATTGGTACACCGATTGATGGTGCAATTAATTAAGATTTGACGATTGATATGGCATGATGGATGCCAATTTAGTTGTAGAATGACGGTCGGATACGAGTATGTTAGTTGTGGACTGATGAGGATTGTCACCAAGTCTTATATTGACTGGTATCATTTGAATATGTGGGACCGATATGAGTAATGGGAATACGAAGTATTGGTCACGATATGGTCTTACATGCCATAGGCATTGTGGCAACATGCACTCATGCGCCGACTTTATGTGTTTGTGGTAACCACTACGGGATTGGGACGCCTTCCTGTATGTCGGATGCAGTAACACATAGGTCGGGCAGGTGTAGGGATTGTAACAGCTTATGGTGAATGTATTGAGCCTATCTGGTCATACTGAGTATGAACATGTGAGCTCTGTTGGGTGTGTCGCAATTAATAACATATGACACACTTGATGTGGGAATTTTATGTTAAGAATGATAAAGTGATGACGAACATGTCTTGATGGACTTAGGGAAGTCCAATGTTATTTTGTGGTGTCGTTGAACCTTGTTGATGTGTGGCCTGAGGTATGGCCTAGTGATATGTATATCAATGTTGAATTTTGAGGACGAAATTCTTTTTAGGTGGGGTGGATTGTACAATCCTGAATTTTATAAAAATGAAAAATTGATGAGAATAAATAATGAATAATTGAATATGAGTTGATTTGTGTCCCAAAAATATTGGAATCATTAAATTGGGATTTATTATGGATATTTATGAATTACTGAGATTTAAGGAGTTAAAATTATACTCGATTAGAATTTGGGTGTCGGACCAAGTATCTCTGATTGAGATGCCATTGGTCAGGGCTGTTAAGAATATTATTGGGAGTCTGAATCTATATTTGGAATAATTTTTGGAATTAGTATTGAGCCCAAACTGAGAGCTTGTTGGTTATAAAACAGTGAGATTTTAATGTGAAGCCAAATAATAAAAATATAAACTTCCATTTTCTCTTCTCCTTTTCACGTCACTTTCTCCCTCTCCTTTCTACACTTCTTCTTCTTCCACCTTCTTCCTCTCCTAAAAACCCTAAGCATGGTGGTGTGCCTTCTCCTTCTCCATTTCGTTTTCCTTCAAGCTTGGATGTGGTGATAATGGCGATTAGAAGCCCTCCTTCTCCCACTCTATTTTCGTGTTTTCTCTCCCTCTCTTGGAAGCTCATGGCCAACTCTTGGGTGAGGTAAGTTCCTCACCATTCTTTATGAGTTTATCCCTTAGATCTTTGGTTCTTGGTATTTGGGGGAGTATTGATTGCATAGGGGTTATTGGGAGAAGCTTTAAATGAGGAAACCCTAAGGTGGGGTGTTGTTATTATGGCATTAATGGTGAGTTGTTATAAGTGCATGAAATTAATACTTGGATGAATGGTAAATTAATGAGCATTTATGGTGTTGTTGGGTTTTAGTGAAACCCTAACTCTAATAAATTGGGGAAAGTGTGAAATATGTGTAGAATGTAGGTTTAATGATGTTGGAGAATGATATTTAATGATGAGTGTTGTTATGAATATGGAATGTAAGGGATTGGTGTGAAAAGATTATGACTTGATGAGGTTCTAAACTATTGTGGTTATTGAAGGATATGAGAGCTAAGTTGAATATTGACTAACAATGTGATGGTGATGTTGTTGGGTTTAGTTGGCCTTCTATGATCTAGAGGATCTTGGCTTTGGGAAAGGAATTCCCGAAGCCTAACACAACTGCATATGTTGGTGTTTAGCAAGTTTAGGACTTAGGGATGAGCTTTATGATAAGCTAGCAAGTATTTAAAATTATGATGGTTATTAATTATGTGAATATACTTGCATATGGTATGTAGATTGTATTCTGGGTGATGCAATAGAGCATTCGGAGCATTGGAATCATTTCGGCTCTTCCCTTGAGGTAGGAGAGGAGTTTACATTCAAATTGCATGAGTAAATTGAGAGTGATTGTTGTATGTGATGAATACTCATGCCTGCCTTGCCATATAGTTATTGTGATGTTTGGAATGGCAAGTTGATGATTATTGTGGATAATGTATGAGAATATGTTTGTTAAAGATGATGAGTATGATTTTAATGTGAATGATAAGTTTAAAATGAGAATTTATAAGTATGACTGTTTGAACAAGTTTTATATGCCTCACATGTTGTATATGAGGTGATGGAAGTGATTAGATTGGCCTTGAAAGTGATTTCACGTATTGAGTTGTAAGAATTTTTGTTTTTTGTCTATGTCCTGATGTTCTCGCTCAAGCGAGAAGGGATCTCGCTCAGGCGAGAATCCCCTGTATTGGTATAATGGTCTCTGGACCAATTTCGCCCAGGCGAGTTAGGATTCCGCTTAAGCGAGATGCATATTATGCAATCAGGGGAGTTGCTGGGCGAATCTCGCTCAAGCGGGCATGGCTGCGCTTGAGGGAGTTAGAAAGGAAATTGGCACTGGATAGTTTTCGCTCATGCGTGGGTCAGTCGCTTGAGCGAGAGTGTGAAGTTTGATGCTTGGACGGTACTCACTCAAGTGAGTGACTGGTATGTGTCGTGACCTGGATCACAACGGCGAGGCCGACCATCTCGAAATAAAACGAGTTTCGAAATCCTTTCGAAAAGAAAACAGGGAGTCGCCACCAACGTTTTTATCCATAGGAAAAACATTGGGAAAAAACTAAGTTCAGTAAAGCCCTGGTTAAAAATTGAGATTCAAGTTCGGGAGTCGGTTACGAGTAGGGAAGGTATTAGCACCCTACATCGCCTGTCAAAAACAGTACCAAGATTGAAAGTGCTCAACATAAATAGCCTTATAAAAGATGTTATATTTCTCCCCTTTTATTGTTGTACTTTGTGTAAAAACAGAAGGAACAAACTGATCAGACATGGAGTGTAAGTCAGCAGGACGTCGCGTCCAAATTAACCTTGACTTTGGTATAAAACAAGAAAAGGGAAGGATACTAACAAGACGTCGCGTCTAAATTAGTCATCCTTTAATCAAAATACGGGGTTAGAAACGGGAAGGGGATAAACGGGACGTCTCGTACCAAGTATCCCGTTCCTTGTCGTGATGGCCTACCAGAAATAGGGGGAAAAATCAACAAGACGTCACGTCTAAATTGATTTTCATGGAATTTAATCAAGATACGGGGTTAGAAACAGGAAGGAGATAAGCGGGACGTCTCGTCTCAAGTATCCCGTTCTTTATGGATCATGGTGATGGTATACCCAGAATAGGGGAAAATCAATAAGATGTCACGTCTAAATTGATTTTCATGGAATTTAACCAAGATGCGGGGTTAGAAACGGGAAGGGGATAAGCGGGACGTCACGTCTCAAGTATCACGTTCCTTGTGAATCATGGAGATGGTCTATTGAAAATAGGGGCAGATCAACAAGACGTCACGTCTAAATTGATCTTTCATGGAAATGATAGGAAAAAAAAAAGCAATTGCAAGGAAACATAAAGAAAATAAAGATGGGAATTAAAAAAAGAAAGGTGGGCCCGACAGGATTTAAAGTCCTGCTCCTACGTATTCTTGAGTTACCAAGAAATCAGGGTTACGTAGTTCTTTGATGATGTTTTTTTAGGAAAAGGCTAGGTAGTTGGTGGTATATGAAGTCTCTGAGGAAAACTCATACAAGGCGAAGTTCTTCGCACGTGCACAAGTTCTGATGAGATTGTGTAGACAGGAGTACTCCTGTACGACACTGACTAAAAATAATTTTATGCTAATCGAATAAAGTGTGTGAAATACTCATTTTTTTACTGCTTATTACAAACCTAAGTGGAAGGACGAAGAAGAGACAAAATTTGACTTAAGTGGGAAACAGATTCGACAAACAGCAATGAATTCGATAGAAAAATAAGTAATGGAAAGTAGGGGAAATAAGGAACAAAATGTAACCGGTGTGACGGGGTGCCGAGAGCCGGTGTGGGCTTGAACGATGAGAGCCGAAGTGCTACTGGTGTGGCGGTGTGACGGGGATGCTGAACAAGTGGTCTTGGACGATGAGGAGCCGAAGTGATGTTGGTGTGGCTAAGTTATGGGGAGCCGGTGTACAACTAAGTAGAGGGACGACGTGTGGGCTTGGTGAGAGGGCCGGTGTGAAATTGGGGAGGGTGATTTAAGGGATTCGGATGACGTCTATGAAATGGGAAGTTCATTGGGAGATGGGTCTGATCGGGTGTTCTAGTAACGATTTAGGGTCCAGAGCAAATTGTGAGGCTCAAGAAACCAAGATTCAGGCTTTGAACACCATAGGAAACTCCAAGAGCTTTTGGGTCAAGAGGTTTTTTCTTGAAGATCGGAGCAAGTTTCTGAGGAATGGAGAGTACCAGCTTGAAAAAATGGCTAAAATTCCAACCAAAAATTCCAAACCAAAAAATTTCCACCCTTTGTGCTTCTTCATGTAAGGTATTTATAGAGGGCTTTTGGACATGGGCCGAGAGCTCGGACAGCTCAAACTTCCACTCACAGTGGAGGCAGCCTAACCACTAACAGGTAGTGGGGGGCAGCGACTGGTGGGGAATTTTTAATTATTTCCACTTCCGCCCCCTGTCTGCCATTTCCAGAATTCATGGATCGACTTGGGTGGTGGAATTCCAAGTCACAGTATGGATAGCCGGACTCACCAGTCCGGTATAAGATTCATGAGATCGGAAGAAGGAGACATCGGTTCAACAAATTTCCAATGATTGGGCCGATGTGACCTCTTCCATACTTGGGCCGGTGTCCCTTTGATGTATATGTCACAACCTGGATCGCGATGGCACGGCGAGAAAGAAAAACTCTATGAAACAAGGAGTCGCCACCAACGTTTTTATCCATAGGAAAAACATTGGAAAAAACTAAGTTCAGTGAAAGCACTGGTAAAAAAATGAGATTCAAGTTCGGGAGTCGGTTATGAGTAGGGAAGGTATTAGCACCCTACATCGCCTGTCAGAAACAGTACCAAGATTGAAAACGCGCAACATAAATAGCCTTACAAAAGATGTTTTATTTCTTCCCTTTTATTGTTGTACTTTGTGTAAAAACATAAGGAAATGGAAGGAACAAACTGGACAAACATAGAGTGTAGGTCAACAGGACGTCACGTCCAAATTAACCTCGGCTTTGATATAAAAACAGAGAAAAGGAGGGATGCTAACAAGACGTCGCGTCTAAATTAGTCATCCTTTAATCACATTTGGGGTTAGAAACGGGAATGGGATAAACAGGACGTCTCGTCCCAAGTATCCCGTTCCTTATGGGAAAATCAACAAGACGTCACGTCTAAATTGATTTTCATGGAATTTAATCAAGACACGGGGTCAGAGATTAGGAAGGGGATAAGCGGGACGTCTCGTCCCAAGTATATCGTTCCTTATGGGAAAATCAACAAGACGTCACGTCTAAATTGATTTTCATGGAATTTAATCAAGACACAGTGTCAGAGATTGGGAAGGGGATAAGCGGGACGTCTCGTCCCAAATATCTTGTTCCTTATGGGAAAATCAACAAGACGTCACGTCTGAATTGATTTTCATGGGATTGATAAAGAGCGGTTACAAAGGAAACGTAAAGAAAATAAAATAAGAACGAAATGGGAAAGGTGGGGATAAAAAAAAGATTGGGCCCGACAGGATTTAAAGTCCTGCTCCTACGTATTGTTGAGTTACCAAGAAATCAGGGTTACGTAGTTCTTTGGTGATGTTTATTTTTTTAGGAAGAGGCTAAAAGATTAATGGTGGATGATGTTTTTTTTTAGGAAGAGGCTAAAAGATTAATGGTGGATGATGTTTTTTTTTTGGCTAGTCTGAACGTGAAACACTTGTTTTTTTTTGTTATTTATTTATTACGAACCTAGGAAGGGGTAAAAAAGAAAAGAAAAGAAAATAACAAAAATTTATTTAAGTGGAAAAATGGAAAACCGAGTAAAGAAATGGAAAAACCAAGTGGGAGAAGAGAAAACCGAGTGAAAAATTAAATACCGAGTGAAAAAGTGGAGTACCGAGTGATGGAGTAAGAGACTGCAGAGGGGGGTCAGAAACTGACTGAAGGTTGAAGAGACCGAGTGAGAAAGGGACTGACCGAGGGAGAAAGGCAGTGGGGGGTTGAGAGGAGTTTGAAGGTGTTTAGAGGGAAAGAGAAGGGTGCTGGATAGTGTGGGGAGCTGTTCGGTGTGGAGAGGTGCTGGGACGATGTTGGTCTGAGGAAGAGAAGGACGGTTGGTATGGGTTTTAAGGAAAGGGTCGGTGATGGAAAATTAAGGAGCAGGTCGGTTTTGGGGTTTAAGAAGGACAGTGTGGAGAGCGCGAGGGGTGCTGGTCGGTGTGGTTTTGAAGGGAGGAGAGGACGGAGGGGAGTGTGTTTAAAGGAAAAGCTTCAGAGTTCTCTCTCTAATGAATGCTTCCTCTTCCTCCAAAAAATCAATCCTCAAAGACCAACCCTTGTGCATTTATAGGGGTTTCTGAGTGCTTGGCTAGCTCAGGCTTCCACTCAGAGTGGAGGCAGCCTGGTAGTGGGGGACAGCGGCTGGTGGGGATTTTTAATTTCTCCACTTCCGCCCCCTGTCTGCCACCTCCAGGATTCATGGATCCACTTGGGTGGTGGAATCCAAGTCAGCACAGGCGAACAGTGGGAGTAGGGGTCGGTTTTCTACTTCTGACTCGGATTTAGTGCCTCAGTCGGTATTCATCCAGAGTGGGACATAATCCGAGTGGAAAGGTCCCTTTTGTACGCGAGACTGAGTGAAAAAGATGCCTTTCGTACACAAGACCGAGTGAAAGCCTTGCTCGGTGTTGCTTTGCTGGTCGGTATGGGGTTGCTGTGAAGAGCTGGACGAGCAAAGCATTTCTGATTGGAACACTCAATCGGAACCGAGTGGAAAGTGACTCGGAACCGCTTGAAGAATGGGTCGGAACCGCTGAAAGGTGGCTCAGAAATGGTTGAAGGGGACTCGGAAGCTGACTGAAGAGTGGCTCACTGGGTGTTGACTGAAGAGTGGTTCCCATTCACGCTTGTGCGTGTTAAACTCGCTTGGGCGAGCACATTCCAACAGCTAACATTATGCCTCCCGCTTGAGCAAGACTCCTTCGCTTAAGCGAGATTATGGCCTCCAAGGTTCTCGCTCGAGCGTAACCAGAGTCGCTTGAGCGAAAGACCTTTGCTAAATCAGAATTGCTTCAATCAGAAGCACTCAATCGGAACTGTTTAAGTGATTCACTCAGAGATTGTTTGCTCGGAAGTAGAATTGCTTGAAGCATTCGACCGGAATTGCTTAAGTGATTCACTCAGAGATTGTTTGCTCGGATTTGCTTGGTAGTATCACGGTTTGAAGTACTCAATCAGAGTTGTTTCAATTGGAGGAGTTTTCTTCGGTAGTGCTTCTGCTTGAAGCATTCATTCGGCTCCTCTGCTTGATTCAGTCGGTATTTCAAAATATTTTACTCGGTATCTCAGCACCATTCTTTCTTTGACTTAAGACTAATTCAATCCTGAAGTAAATTTCACTCGGAAACACATCACTTGGATTGAATCACTCGCAGAAATTTTTGGTCGGATACATGGCTCGGGAGTGAGTCAATCGGACGCATTCATTATCCTTGCCTTTCACTCAGGATTGTTTCATTTGTGCATCAACCCGCTCGGATGTACAATCGAGAGTCGTTCTTGTTTCTTCAATCAGAATGGAACTTTCAACTCAGCTCGGGATGTACAATCGGACCACTCGGTGTATTCACTCGGGAATCGGACTTTCTTTTCATTCGGAATTTGGCCTCAATCGTAAATCAACCCATTCGGACTTACACACTCAGGAGTTGGTCTTTCTTTTCACTCAGAACTTTGGAGCTTGATAGAATCTGGCTGGTAGAAGCGTTCTTTCTAGATCAGTGCTTTGCTTCGCTCGGAATGCACCTCTTGGAGATCTGTTCTTATTCAACAAGTGTTCTTTTGGAGTACAGAGTGTTTCTTCATTCGGAATCAACTCACTCGGGGATTTTTGATTCAGAAATAATTATGCCCAGAAAAAGTACCTATCCCGAATCAGATTTGTTTTCATTTAGCATCCCTTCACTCAGACAACTATTTATTCAAGTTCAGTTCTTTTTTCCACTTGGAATCGTTTGCAGTCGGACAGCTTCCACTCGGATTTACCTCTAACAGGGACATATTTCTTCAAGGTCAGCCATTTGTCACTCGGAATGGCTTTGATAGGGAAGCTTCCACTCAGATTCTCCTCCAACAGTGAAGTATTTCACTCAGCAACACTCCATTCTACTCGGATTTGATCATTTCTGAGTCATTCTACTCAGATTTCATCATTCTGAGTCAGATTTGTTTTCAATCAGAAAGGTTTCAGTCGACAATCAGCCCTTCAGATGCATTCGCTCGGATTTCTGTTCATTCGGAGTTAGCTTTGCCTGAGAGGCTTCAATCTGGATTTCACCACTCGGATGTATCTTTTCTTGAGAGGTATTTCCCTCGGACTCAAACCATTCGGAAATGCCCTACTCAGAGACATCTCACTCGGAAATGATCATTCGGACATAATGAAGTCTTTGCTTTGTTCGGGAGTAACCCTCTTGGAAGCATTCCACTCGGAAACTGGCAGTCGGAGACATCCTAGTCGGATTTTCACTCAGTAACGGCTGACTCGGATATCTCACTCGGTAACAGCCATTTTTCACTCGGAGATAGCCATTTTTACTCAGAAATAGCCATTTTTCACTCGGAAATCATCATTCTGAGTCATTCCACTCGGCAGATTATTCGGAGATGAAGTCCAGTCCTCTCAGAATTCTTTTCCACTTGGATCAGACCAAAAGAGGTGTTCACAGTATACCGGACAATGCCTCCACTCAGAACTCGTCACTGCTTGAAGTATTCACTCGGAACTGCTTTAATCGGAGGGGTTTTTTACTCGGACCTTGTCACTGCTTGAAGCATTCACTCGGAACTGCTTCAATCGGAGGGGCTTTGCTCGGACGTGGACCACTGCTTGAACATATTACTCGGAAACACCTCCAAAATATTCCATTCAGCTATACCTCCAGTCGGCAAGCTTCTTTAAAGTCGGAACCATTTAAAATTCATTCGCTCGGGAATTCTTCACCTGAATGCCTCAGCCCGAGAGGTATTCCTTCAAAATCTTTCTTCAACCGGAAGCACATTTTTCAGAAATAAACCACTCGGAGGAACCTTACTCGGATATACATATCTTTGAGCAAAAAGTTTCAGTCAGAGCCTTCCTTCGCTCGGAAATAACTCTCTCAGAGTCGATTCACCCAGAAATACCACATTCAGAAGTATGGAACTCGGGAGTGACCCTTTTGGAACCAGAGTGTTTGATGCTAAATCTCCGAGTCATTAACTTGGTGTGTAATTCTCAGAGGATTTATTCTTTGGCAAGCGCACCAGTCGTTAAAATTGTATTATATTTGATTGCCCCACAGGGATTGTGGTAAGTACCTCAATCTTGGACAGATACAAGCTGAACCAACACAATGATCAAAAGATTCATTCAGTTTTTGTTGTTTTTATACTTTCTATGTTTTTATATTTTTTAGAGACAGTGTTAAGGATGAAATACGATTGATAGAAGATAGGTTAGGATTGCTTCAGTTTACAACTTCATCAAGAATATGCAATTGAGATTCAATCGAGCTTCAAACATCAAGAGGACAATCCGCAAGTGGTTATTCCCTAATTCCTTAGGTGAAAAACGCTAATTCCTATGCATCAAACCTTAATCCCTTAAGTGCTCAATTAACATACGAATCTAATGCGAAATTGGAGGTTGAACTCTAACTATTCACCTAATTGCTAGGCATGAATTAGTTAGAAAGCTGGAAGTTACCTAAGCTTCAACCATGATTCCTCACTGGTGAAGTTCTTCATCAGATCTGGATTTGTCAATCCAGCAAAGCAGATCCACTCCTCAGCTCGTTCTCCTCAGGATCTAGAAGTCAACTTCCTCAATACACCATCAAGATTCCATCACAAACCTTCACAATCCCAACCTTAGGGATTTAGAAATCCATCGACATTGGTTCTATCAAAGGAATTTGGAAAGACATGGATGAGAGAGTTTAGAGAGCGAAAGGAATTAGAGAGAGGTTGGAAATGGAAAATGAATTGTGTTCTGTATTATGCTCTGTTCTCTGTGTCTGTGTTACAGAGTATGTACAAGTATATATAGGCATCTAACTAACTAACTAACTTAACTAATCACTAAGAAAGATGAATTAATAATTAAACTAACTAACTAATTACATAATTACGAAATAAATAACTAATTACAGCTCAGCACTTAACAAATTACAGTTCAGCATTAACTAATTACAGTTCAGCACTTAAATTACTAAGGTACAAAAGTAGGAGAGAAGGCAGTAGGAACAGCACTGGTGCCGAGTGTCTTTTTGGAGGGAACAGTCAGTGTTAAATAACTGCCTTCACGCTTGAGCGTGAAGGACTCTCGCTTGAGCAAGCTCGAAATATGCACTGCAGTATCGCTTTCTTGCTTAAACGTGATGGAGAAGCTTGGGCGAGGGTGATATTTTGGAGTTACGCTTGAGCGTGAGTTTGCTCGCTTGAGCGTTCAGATTATTCAATCATCATTCTGAAGTCTCGTTCGGGTTCTTCATACGGTATTCGGTTCCCTGATGCGGTCGGTGTCTTGAAGCATTTCCCAGTCGGTCTTTTGGAGTTTCACTCGGATTTGTGAAATCTCACTCGGATTTTTGGAATTTCACTTGGATTTTCCTTCTTAGCTTGAGCGCGCCCTGTTCCTGCACCAATAAACACATAACTGCCTAGCATTTGTACGCTGGCTGCTTAGTAAAATTATAAATAATCATAAACTCTTAACCAATTACTATTTTTTAATCATTTTCTTACATAAATAAAGCACTCAGACAAACCTTCTTCAATCGGTAATCCATCACTCGGTCGTATATTTTGGGCAGTATTTATTTAAAATGGGTCTTTTTTCACTCAGGGTGGCTGCAACCGAGAATCTTCCACTCGGATTTACCTCCAAACGGGAAATATTCACTCCAAGTCAGCCATTTTTATTTGGAGGCACCTCCCTCGGGAATCTTCCACACAACCCACTCAGAAACTACTCAATCGGAGACATTCTACTCGGAAATGTCTCACTAGGAGACATTCCACTCGGAAATTACTCACTAGTAGACATTCCACTCAGAAATGACTCACAAAGAGACATTACACTCGGAAATGACTCACTAGGAGACGTTCCACTCGGAAATGACTATTCGGAGTCAAAGTCCAGTCCTCTCAGAATTCTTTCCACTTGGGCTGGACTGAAAGAGGTGTTCACATATGCCCCTCTTTACTTCTTTTTCACAAAAGAAACACGAAGTATTTGTGTTTTTGAAGTGAAAAGGAAGTAAAGATATGAGCACCGATGTAAGGGCCAGGTGGGGTCTCTCAGCCGATATGACATCTGACGGTATTGGTAGACAATGGTCTGGTGTGACCTCCGGATGGTTTATATTTGGAAATGACGTAAGAGTCTTCACACATGTTATCACCTAATTTGTCTTTTCAAATTTCAAAAATTCGCGCCCTCGGACCGAAAGGCGAACAGTCGAAGCGAGTGGGCCTCTTTTCATGGGCCTGGGCCGGAATATGGAACGCTCTTGATCCCCATCCCCTCACCCTATAAAAGCAGACGTGGGGGTTTTTCATTTTTACTTATTTTCTGATACTAAAGCTCTGCCTCTCTAACATCCAATACCTCCGGTGTTCAACATCCTGGCTCGCACCAAAAGAACTGCTCGAATCATCTCAGCAGGTACCTCCATACCTTCCTTCTCTTTTTCCATTCGTAGATAGGGTATGGGGGACAACGGCTCAAGTAGTGACTCCGTCGAGGTCTTATCAGGGCCTCCAATTACATCCCGACGTCAGTCGGGTGAAGTCATGAGCCGAGGTCAGCGTGGCCATGGTGAAACAACCTCTGGGGTTTCACATCAGCCAATTGTTTCAGGGCATCATTTCTCCACATTACCCTTGTGGGAAACGAGGGAGTTTGACACATCGTCTGACTCCCACACATCGTCCTCTCCCTTTAACTTGGGCACTGCTAGTGAGCAGGACAGCAGTGCCAACCTCTATTTATCTGATGATGTGGCCTTTTACAGCTGCATTCCGTTCTTTCGCCATACTGTCCGCATGGCTTCTGAAAATTCATCAACCGGTGTCCCTGTGGTAGCTACCGATGCCATAGAAACCAACGTTGTCGCTCATCGCATCAATTGACTTGCGAAGAAAGCCAAAGACCCATACTTTTGGGTTTATGAAGATCCTCGGAACATCGTCTCACGCTATGCTGAGGATGCGGCTGACTTCACTATTGAAGACGTTGTCGTTCACGCCGGCGAGGAACATAAGGACGACTTCACAGTTTTCTGCCCTCTGACCTCGGATAGGATTTGTCATACTTTTTCATGTACGAGATGCCATTTTCCAAGATCGGCGTCCGTCTTCCCTTTACGGAGTTCGAAATGGGCGTACTCCGGTTTCTGGATTGCTCTCCCAGCCAGCTTCACCCCAACGGCTGGGGTTTAGTTAGATCATTGGAGGTACTTGGGGGGTACTTCCACTTCGTCCCAACCGTCGCCCTCTTCTTTACATACTGCAGGGTGATGCGTCGGGGTAACCAGGGAGGAGGTCTCAGATTCATCAACCTCCGTTACGACTCCAAGGTGGTAAACTTCGAAAGTTACACCGAATTGGCCAAGACAGACGGATTAAGCTTCAAGCACTCCTATGTCAAGATCGAGGTCAATGTAGGAAAACCGGTGCTTTGGGAGAATTCAGATTTTTCTAGAAAGTTCTACACCGGGTGGACCCATGAGCACTTTCTCCTGACCAGTAATACCTACTCCGTTAGCGAGAATATTCTGTCAGCGGAGTCCAAAAGAGTCCTGAACGCTCTGAAAAGCTATTCCGGCTTAGCCAGGATTTCCTACAAAAACCTCCTTGGGTCGGAGTCTTGCCAGGATACCTACCTAGGTAGTTTTTTCTTTCTTTTTGATATACCGGTGTTGACAACGGCTTCTTTTCTTTTCAGGTGAAATGGCTCAGATTGACATCATGAGAAAACTCCAGGAGCGCGCTGAAGCCATGAACGCTGCTGCTGAGGCAGAGAATAGAGTGACTCCGAAGCATACAACGGCCAAGGTGAAGGACGATCTTCCTGCCTCCGACATCCAAAGTACTGCCAAAGCAGCTATCTTCAACTTGGTCGAAGCGGCCGGGGTTCTCGGTTCTCTGGGGAAGTCTTACTACTCCGGTCTGGAGGCTAGAGAATGTCTAGATCAGATAAGAAAAGCTAAAGCCCTCAGAGAAGAGGCCTAGACAGCTTTGACCAAGCGTGACGAAGAACTAGCCAAGAGCGAGGAGGATTTGGCCGAACTCACTGTGGCATATAACTCTGTTGCTAAAAGGGTAGATGAAGTTGAGGTTAAGTGCAGGACGTCGGAGGATGCTCTGAAAGCTCTCTAGGTCAAGCTGGACGAAGCCTTGGCTTACTAGGCCAAGGTGGAGAAAAGAAAGGAGAGCTGGCGACTGAGCTCACCGCTGTGAAGGAGGCTCAAGTCCGGGAAAGGCAAGAAAGGGAAGAGGAGGCGGCCGAATTCGCGGAAATAGCCGACATTGCCTTCAGCTCCGCCGTTCGTCAAGTCGTACACCGGAACTCCGTGGTACAACTAAACTTGAACGCTATAGGTCCTTACTATGAGTTTCATGTTGGGCACCTGTATTCTATGGACCGGGGTCAGGCAAGGGAACCTGAGGATATTCCTTTTGAGCCTCTACCCCTCCCCGAAACCCAAAGTATGGAGTTGAGGACTGTTAGGAAATCCCTAAGCATGAGCAGCGGAAAAATTAAAGGGATTCCATAGGATTTGCAAGGTTCCGTGTTTCAAAGCAAAAAAAAAACCAATTTCGAAATTATTTAGGTTACCTCTTGAAGAACTCCGAAGCAGTCGTAGCCTCGTCCTTTAGGAGTCCACACGAGCACTCCCACCAGAATCGCAACACTTGCCAACTGCTAGGTTGACGGCGTGTAGCTCTTGCAACTTTTTGCGAATTTTGTGTCTCACTTGAGTGAACGGCCTATGAGCATCTTATGCTCTATTTATAGGCTTAGGTTTGACCTAATTTGTTCTCTCTAAAAGTGGGCTCCTTACTCATTCCAAATGAGTTAGGCCCAATAGCTTTATTTTAGTCCAACTAAAATAAGACAACATTTTCTGATGGGCTTACTCTATGTGTGTGACCCTATAGGTAAAATACCCGGTCATATTAATAATAAACTATTTTATTATTAATATAAAATAAGAGCGGCATCTAGCAATGCATCATTATGTCCGAATATTATTAACATAACCTATAAGTGATAATTATTTAATACGTTTATTCCTTTTGTCACGATATCCTAATTGGGCCCAAGGCATGGTCGCGTCATCCTTGTACGGCCCAATTTATTTTACTTGATACCGGAGTAGACTGGATCCGAATAAATATCTAATATTTATTCTTTCTAGCATGGCCATGCGTTTTCTTAGTCTTACTCCATCAAGTGGCCTATGGATATCACTCCTGTCACATAGGAGAGACAAATCCCATCTACATCACTCACATCCCTCTGCATAATTTGTTCATTGCCTAATCACAACCTTTATAGTCCTCTTGTTACAGAAGACGTTTAATTGTATTAAAACAATAAACTCCTCATGTAGGAATCGTAGTGACTTCAGGTCGAAGGACTACATATACCATTATCACATTGAGAATCGTTTATGACAATCATGTAACGATCCATGCAACGTTCTCATGGTGGGTCTGTCCAGTACATCATTACTCTTAATGTGTACCCGTGTGAAGACTCGATATCATCTATATCTATGATCTGTGAGATCAGGTCATCAGTACACTCACACACTAGTCTCAGTGTATTTACATGTCCCCATGTAAATACTTAACTAGGGACATTTTAGGAATAATTTTTATATGACCTATTACTCCAAGGATAAATATGTTTAAAACAACTTTAAACTGAAATATTTATTCAATTGATAAGTAGAAAAATGATACAAATGAAAAAGCATAAAGGCTCATAGTGCATACACCAACAATCTCCCACTTGCACTAGAGCCAATCAGACATTTGCCTAATGCCTAATGATCTAGTGTGCCCCTCATGTTTTTGTTGTGTAAGAGGTTTTGTGAGTGGGTCAGCAATATTCTCATCAGTATGCACCTTACATATCTTTACATCTCCTCGGTCAAGGATCTCTCGAATGAGATGAAATCGCCTAAGTATATGCTTGGATCGTTGATGTGATCTAGGTTCCTTAGCTTGTGCGATTGCTCCACTATTATCACAGTAGAGACTTATAGGGTCCACAATGCTAGGAACAATCCCAAGTTCTGTTATGAACTTCTTGATCCATACTGCCTCTTTTGCAGCATTTGAGGCAGCAATATACTCAGACTCTGTAGTAGAATCAGCAACTGTCTCTTGCTTTGAACTCTTCCAGCTTACAGCGCCACCATTTAGACAAAACACGTACCCAGATTGCGATCTTGAGTCATCCTTATCAGTTTGGAAGCTAGCATCAGTGTAACCTTTTACAATGAGCTCTTCTTCCCCTCCATATATCAAGAATGCATCCTTAGTTTTTCTTAAGTACTTCAGGATATTTTTGACAGCAGTCCAGTGACTTTCACCGGGATCAGACTGGTATCTGCTCGTCATGCTTAAAGCGTACGAGACATCTGGTCGGGTACATATCATGGCATACATGATTGATCCAATAGCAGATGCATATGGAATCTTATTCATCCGTTCTCTTTCTTCTTTAGTGGAAGGAGATTGAGCTTTTGATAAGCTTATGCCATGAGCCATAGGCAAAGTTCCTTTCTTGGAATCTTGCATGTTAAACCTTTTTAACACTTTGTCTATGTATGTATTCTGACTTAGGCCAAGAAGTTTTCTTGATCTATCTCTATAGATCTTAATTCCCAACACGTAGGTTGCTTCACCTAAGTCTTTCATAGAAAAACAGCTTCCCAACCAACTCTTCACAGATTGAAGAGTAGGAACGTCATTTCCAATAAGTAGTATGTCATCAACATACAGGACCAGAAAAACAATTGTGCAGTCACTAACCTTCTTGTAGACACAAGGTTCATCCTCATTTTTAGTAAAGCCAAATTGTTTAACAGCTTCATCAAAACGAAGATTCCAGCTTCTGGAAGCTTGCTTAAGTCCATATATAGAACGTTGTAGCTTGCACACCTTCCTGGATGCTTCAGGCTTAACAAAGCCTTCAGGTTGTGTCATGTACACTTCCTCAAGAAGATTTCCATTAAGGAAAGCAGTCTTGACATCCATTTGCCATATCTCATAATCATGGTATGCAGCAATAGCAAGCAGAATCCGAACAGACTTTAGCATAGCAACTGGGGAAAAAGTTTCATCATAGTCTATACCATGTATTTGCTTGAAACCTTTAGCCACCAACCTTGCTTTAAAGGTACTTATATTACCATCCATGTCAGTTTTCTTTTTGAAAACCCACTTGCATCCTATAGGTTTTACCCCTTCAGGTGCATCAACCAAGTTCCAAACTTGATTAGTGTACATGGAGTCCATTTCAGATTCCATGGCTTCTAGCCATTTCTCAGATTCTGAACTTGCAATGGCCTCTTCATAAGATGTTGGCTCATTTTGATCCATTAGGAATACATCTCCTTCCTGAGTTACAAGAAATCCATATCTTTCAGGTTGTTGACGTATTCTACCTGATCTACGCAAGTCTTGTGCTACTGGAGCTGGTGTTATCACAACATTTTGTGGGTCCTGCTCCACTTCCACCATTGGCTCTTCAATGCCTTGTGAGTCTTGAATTTCTTCAAGTTCTACTTTCCTCCCACTGATTCTTGTAGAGATGAATTCCCTTTCTAAGAATACAGCATTCCGAGCAACAAACACTTTGCCCTCAGTAGGATTGTAAAAATAATAACCCTTAGTTTCTTTTGGGTATCCCACAAAAAGACATTTATCTGACTTGGGCCCAAGTTTATCAGAACTTTGGCGTTTAACATAAGCTTCACAGCCCCAAATCTTAAGAAAAGACATACTAGGTCGTTTCCCAGTCCATATCTCATATGGTGTCTTTATGACAGCCTTTGATGGAACACGGTTAAGTGTGAAAGTTGCTGTCAACAAAGCATGTCCCCAGAATGAGTTAGGGAGGTCAGTTTGACTCATCATTGATCGAACCATGTCCAACAAGGTTCTATTTCTCCGCTCAGAAACCCCATTCCATTCTGGTGTTCCAGGGGGAGTAAGTTGAGATATAATCCCACACTCTTTAAGATATTCATCAAACTCTAGGCTCAAATATTCACCACCTCGATCAGATCGAAGTGCTTTAATTGTCTTGCCAAGTTGGTTCTCTACTTCATGTTTAAACTCCTTGAACTTTTCAAAGGATTCTGATTTATGTTTCATGAGAAACACAAATCCATATCTACTAAAATCATCAGTAAAAGTGATGAAGTAACTAAAACCTCCCCTAGCCATTGTCCCTATGGGCCCACATACATCACTATGTATCAAGCCAAGAAGATCACTCGCCCTTTCACCTTTTCCGGTAAAAGGGGTCTTGGTCATCTTCCCTAATAAACAAGATTCACATGTATCTATTGATTCAAAATCAAAAGATTCTAAATATCCATCTTGATGGAGTTTAGAAATGCGTTTCTCATTTATATGTCCTAGGCGACAATGCCAAAGATAAGTTGGGTTTAAATCATTTGTTTTAACCCTTTTAGTATTAATGTTATAGATAGGGGTTTCGAGATCTAGAACATAAAGTCCATTACTCAAATTTGCACAACAATAAAACATGTCTTTTAAATAAACTGAACAACTATTGTTCTTTATTGTAAAGGAAAATCCTTTCTTATCAAGACAAGAAACAGAAATAATGTTTCTCCTTATTGCCGGAACAAAATAACAATTGTCCAATTCAAGGACTAACCCTGAGGGCAAGGATAAAAAATAAGTCCCTACAGCTAATGCAGCAACTCTTGCTCCATTTCCAACGCGTAGGTCTACCTCGCCCTTCATCAACTGCCTACTCCTTCTTAGATCCTGCACATTAAGACAAATGTGAGATCCACATCCAGTATCTAATACCCATGATGTTGAAGTTGACATGTTAATTTCTATAACAAAAATACCTGAAGTGGAAGTCTCACTTCCCTTCTTCTTAAGCTCTTCTAGGTACTTTGGACAGTTTCTCTTCCAGTGTCCCTTTTGTCCACAATGGTGACATTTACCTTCCTTAGCCACCCCGCCCACAGGTTTTAAGGCTGATGTACTTGGCTTATCCTTGCCTTTCCAAATCTTCTTGCCATTTCCTACAATACCCTTTCCTTTGCCTTTATACATGCCCTTTCCTTTACCTTTGCCAGAATTGACCATCATTATGGCCTTGCCCTTTCCTTTAGAAATATTGGGCTCAGCAGTCCTCAACATATTGAGTAGCTCTGGCAATGTTTTGTCCAATGCATTCATGTTGTAATTCATGATGACTGGCTTAAAACTGTCAGGTAATGATTTCAAAATGAGATCGGTAGCCAACTTCTGAGGGAAGGGGAATCCTAGCCTAGCTAGATTCTCCAAGTACCCAATCATTTTGAGCACATGAGGTCCTACAGAACCTCCCTCTTCAAGTCTGCAGCTAAATAGGGCTGAAGAAACTTCATATCTTTCTTGGTCAGCTTGACCTTGATATAGTTTCCTTAGGTTTTCGATCATATCGAAAGCCTCCATATGCTCATGTTGCTTCTGAAGCTCAGGAGACATAGTTGCCAGCATAAGGCATTGGACATCTAAAGCGTCATCCTGATGCTTCTTGTAAGCATCCTTGTCAGCTTTAGAGGCATTGTTCGCGGGTGGTTCCGGAATCGGACCTTCCAGGACATACTGCTTTTTCTCTTGTTTGAGGACAATCCTCAAATTTCTATACCAGTCAAGGAAGTTAGAACCAGACAATTTTTCTTTGTCTAGGATTGATCGCAACGAAAGGTTTGAAGGTGTGTTTGACGTCATGGTTATCTAAAACAGAAAATATGTAGTAAGTATCATTTTCAAAACATATTTAAATTATGGTCATTTAAATTAAATATGTCTCCCACTATTTTGATTCAAAACAAAAATACCCTCCACGAATCAGAAAATCCCGTTGGAAGATTTTCTAGTGGGCTAAGATCCATATTTTGCCAAGCGTTAAGTCAGCTTTGGCTGATCACCTAATACTTGGTTATTTAGGTAGGAAACTTTTTCCAATTGTATCTTTATACAACTCTTAGTCATTGGGTTAAGTAACCATTACTTATTATTCATCTTATGAATATTTAGCCCAATGTTTACGCCTCTAAGTTATATTCAATCCAATTGAAAACTTAGTTAAGTTAAAGCCCAATAAAACAGTTTGGATACTACCATTATCCCATCGCGTCTTACTAATATAAATAATAGTGCCCTGCTTTGGCAGACCCACTATTTATTGACATTAGTGTTGACGAGTGTACTTATTGGAAGGCGTTTATAACTTAATATTATTTTGAGGGATTTTAATTTATTTTAAAATTACCGTCTTTGTTAAACGCTTTAACGTAATAAAATTATCCCCAAAACATGCAAACGAAATTGTGAGATGGTTATGGTCTTCCTAGAAGAAAAAAAATAAAAAAAAATGAATAAACCTAGAGGAACTATATAGCCAAGGCTTCATGAAGTCCTACTTCTTGAACCCACCATCCTCTTGGAGTCACCACTCCTTGGTTCCTTTCAAAGACAAAAGCGCTTAGAGTCACCACTCTAGTTTTCTTCTAGATCTCTACTTTGTTGCCTCGATCAAGATTACAAGATTTTTAAAGAAACTCGCTTTACATACGAGTGAAGGGTTGAGAAAAGAAATACAACAGAATGAAGAGAGGCACAGCACGCAGGCTGTATTTAAATAAAATAACTAAGACCATAACCATTCACCATGCAACGTGTTAATTAATTAATTATAACCCATTTGAAATAATTTTAAAAAAAAATAAATTTTAAACGGGCCATTAAACACGTGGGTCGGTAATAAGGCGCTACGCAGAGAACGTACGGCGGGGGTCAAGGGGGGGCCGCCCCTTGCGGGGTGCGGGGCAGCGCCCCGGCCCAAAATTTTAGTACTGTAGTCAGGTTGGTTCCCAGGAAAGAGAGGTGGGTCCGGTGTGACCGCTTAAGTACCAAATCTTTCCTAGCCAGAACGTCCCACTGACCATTAACAGCTCTAAAATTTCGGCTAGGGTTTCAACCACTTTGAAACCCTAATTCCTTGTTGCGAACACTTCACAACGCAGCCGTCAAGGCACATGGAGGCAGCGCCGTCTAGGGTTTCAAAACCTAGAATTCAATTTGCGCTAATGCCAACATGCAATGCCTTTCCATGACGGCCGTCTAGGTTTCAACTCTTGAACCCTAGATTAAGGAACGGCCATGGTTTAACACTTAAACCTTATCACTTAACGCCCCATAACATGAACCATTCATGTTCGAAGATCAACTCAATTGATTCAAAGTTTGTACGATGACAATCATATGAGTAAAACACATATCAAAATTGCATAAACTCATACATCATACAAATTTAAACGGCAACAACATACATACTAAAATTAAGAAACTTTATAACATGCATCATATACAATTTATAAAGAATAACTCAAAATTATATGTATCATGCCAAAACAGAGGTCATACCATATACATGATTAATCATTGTAATAATATGCATCATATGCGATAACTCAAAATAGCAACATAATCATGCATGTTTATTTTCGAATCCTAGTTTCACAAAACATTTTCGCAAAACAAAATTGCAAAGCTTTAAACAACGAAACGATTTCGCAAATCATATTTTCCAAAAGCTCTTGCAAACGAAAACATATCATCATAAAATATAAACAAATGCCCAAAACACGGTTTTGCAACCTAGGCTCTGATACCACTGTTAGGAAATCCCTAAGCATGAGCAGCGGAAAAATTAAAGGGATTCCATAGGATTTGCAAGGTTCCGTGTTTCAAAGCAAAAAAAAAAACCAATTTCGAAATTATTTAGGTTACCTCTTGAAGAACTCCGAAGCAGTCGTAGCCTCGTCCTTTAGGAGTCCACACGAGCACTCCCACCAGAATCGCAACACTTGCCAACTGCTAGGTTGACGGCGTGTAGCTCTTGCAACTTTTTGCGAATTTTGTGTCTCACTTGAGTGAACGGCCTATGAGCATCTTATGCTCTATTTATAGGCTTAGGTTTGACCTAATTTGTTCTCTCTAAAAGTGGGCTCCTTACTCATTCCAAATGAGTTAGGCCCAATAGCTTTATTTTAGTCCAACTAAAATAAGACAACATTTTCTGATGGGCTTACTCTATGTGTGTGACCCTATAGGTAAAATACCCGGTCATATTAATAATAAACTATTTTATTATTAATATAAAATAAGAGCGGCATCTAGCAATGCATCATTATGTCCGAATATTATTAACATAACCTATAAGTGATAATTATTTAATACGTTTATTCCTTTTGTCACGATATCCTAATTGGGCCCAAGGCATGGTCGCGTCATCCTTGTACGGCCCAATTTATTTTACTTGATACCGGAGTAGACTGGATCCGAATAAATATCTAATATTTATTCTTTCTAGCATGGCCATGCGTTTTCTTAGTCTTACTCCATCAAGTGGCCTATGGATATCACTCCTGTCACATAGGAGAGACAAATCCCATCTACATCACTCACATCCCTCTGCATAATTTGTTCATTGCCTAATCACAACCTTTATAGTCCTCTTGTTACAGAAGACGTTTAATTGTATTAAACAATAAACTCCTCATGTAGGAATCGTAGTGACTTCAGGTCGAAGGACTACATATACCATTATCACATTGAGAATCGTTTATGACAATCATGTAACGATCCATGCAACGTTCTCATGGTGGGTCTGTCCAGTACATCATTACTCTTAATGTGTACCCGTGTGAAGACTCGATATCATCTATATCTATGATCTGTGAGATCAGGTCATCAGTACACTCACACACTAGTCTCAGTGTATTTACATGTCCCCATGTAAATACTTAACTAGGGACATTTTAGGAATAATTTTTATATGACCTATTACTCCAAGGATAAATATGTTTAAAACAACTTTAAACTGAAATATTTATTCAATTGATAAGTAGAAAAATGATACAAATGAAAAAGCATAAAGGCTCATAGTGCATACACCAACAATCTCCCACTTGCACTAGAGCCAATCAGACATTTGCCTAATGCCTAATGATCTAGTGTGCCCCTCATGTTTTTGTTGTGTAAGAGGTTTTGTGAGTGGGTCAGCAATATTCTCATCAGTATGCACCTTACATATCTTTACATCTCCTCGGTCAAGGATCTCTCGAATGAGATGAAATCGCCTAAGTATATGCTTGGATCGTTGATGTGATCTAGGTTCCTTAGCTTGTTCTGACATCTTAGGTGTCAGAAGAGTCTGAGAGGACAGCTGCCATCGTCGATCCAAACTCCCCACGGCTTAAGACTTAGAGATTTTCCTTTTTGATAGCCTTGTTCCGGGATGGGCTCCGTCGTGAATCTTTGTAAGGCTGAAGTGCCCTTTTCCTTTTTAATGAAGTGTAATTTTCCATATCCATTTGTCTTTGAATTTCCAACAAATGTCAAGTATAATTGACTTGTGACCGATGTATAATAACAACTTAAAGTAACACCGTCTGAACATTAATTTGTACTTTGAATTTGAATTCATATTCACACCTTAATAATTTGCCAATCTGAATTGAACCTTCAACACCGTCTCTTCAGAGTATAGAATTTGGGATCAGTGCAACGTTGGTCACGTCGTCCTTAATCTCCATTTTGCCCAAAGTTCAGAACCTAAGTGACCGGTGTAGGAAATATGACATCGTCTATTATGACCAAACCCATGAATAAAGCACCTGATTCTAACCGAGGTAGGGTTCATGATACTGTTCTTCATGGCTTCAAAGTAGTAACCAGTGTAATTAATTGGACATCGTCTCTTATGACAGCTAGTTCATATTGGACTAAAGTGCATCTGACTCCATTCGATGTAAGGGTCATGACATTGTTTTTGGACATCACCACCTTTGTCCTAAAATGCTGAGAAAACCTCTTCCAACCGGTGTCAACATCGGATCTATTTTGTTTTTATTTTTGTTTTTTTTGTTTTTTTTTGTTTTTTTTGTTTTTTTTGTTTTTGTTTTTTACTCTGAATCTGGAAAATGGAATGGGGCGGTGTACCAGTTTTAACAAGAAGTGGTTAACTGGGAAGTATCCTTTGGATGACATGAAGCGAAAGGATTGTCTTTCAGTTAACAGGAGGTGAGAGAATTGGGGGTTGATTCTTAATTGATCAGAGATGGAAAGATTGGGGTTGACCCTTGGTCGACAGAAAAAGTAAAGGTTGGGGTTGACCCTCGGTTGACAGGAAATGTAAAAGTTGGGGTTGACCCTCAGTTGACAGGAAATGTAAAAGTTGGGGTTGACCCTCGGTTGACAGGAAATGTAAAGGTTGGGGTTAACCCTCGGTTGACAGGAAATGTAAAAGTTGGGGTTGACCCTCGGTTGACAGGAAAGGTAAAGATTGGGGGAGCTAACAGGACCTCTTATCCGAATTAACTCACTGTTTAGAAATGTAAAATTTGGGGTTGACACTTGGTTGACAGGAAATGTAAAGGTTAGTGTTGACCCTCGGTTGATGGGAAATGTAAAAGTTGGGGTTGACCCTCGGTTGACAGGAAATGTAAAGGTTGGGGTTGACCCTCGGTTTACAGGAAAGGTAAAGATTGGGGGAGCTAACCGGACGTCATGTCCAAATTAACTCACTATTGATAGGAATTGTAAAAGCTGGGGTTGACCCTCGGTTGACAGGAAAGGCAAAGATTGAGGGAGCTAACAGGACGTCACGTCCGAATTAACTCACTATTGACAGGAATTATAAAAGCTAGGGTAGACCCTCGGTTGACAGGAAGGGTAAAGGTTGGGGTTGACCCATGGTTGACAGGAAAGGTAAAAGCTGGGGTAGACCCTCTGTTGACAGGAAGGGTAAAGGTTGGGGTTGACCCTCGGTTGACAGGAAAGGTAAAGATTGGGGAGCTAACAGGACGTCACGTCCGAATTAACTCACTGTTGACAGGAATTGTAAAAGCTGGGGTAGACCCTCGGTTGACAGGAAGGGTAAAGATTTGGGGAGCTAATGGGACGTCTCGTCCGAATTAACTCACTGTTGACAAGAAATGTAAAGGTTGGGGTTGACCCTCGGTTGACATGACTGAGGGTTCTTGGGGAACTGCCTCTTGAACGCAAGAGAATAAACCTGGGGGATGCCCCGATTTGACATAACTGTGGGTTGTTGGGGAACTACCCCTTGATTGAGAGGATATACCTGGAGTGATGCCCCTGTTTGACAAGATTTAAAGGAATCTTAGGGAACTGCCCCTTGACTGAAAGAGAATAAACCTGGGGTGATGCCCCAATTTGACAAGATTTGAAGGAACCTTGGGGAACTGCCTCTTGATTGAAAGAGAATAGACCTGGGGTGATGCCCCAGTTTGACAAGATTTGAAGGAATCTTGGGGAACTACCCCTTGACTGAAAGAGAATAAACCTGGGGTGATGCCCCAGTTTGACAAGATTTGAAGGAATCTTGGGGAACTGCCCCTTGATTGAAAGAGAATAGATCTGGGGTGATGCCCCAGTTTGACATGATTTGAAGGAATCTTGGGGAACTGCCCCTTGATTGAAGAGAATAAACCTGGGGTGATGCCCTAGTTTGACATGATTTGAAGGAATCTTGTGGAACTGCCCCTTGACTAAAAGAGAATAAATCTGGGGTGATGCCCCAGTTTGACATGATTTGAAGGATTCTTGGGGAACTGCCTCTTGGCTGGAACAAAAGAAATCTGAGGAGATGCCCCAGTTTGAGTTGTTTAGGAAGTGTAATTCTACTGGGGAAGGGTTTGGTGATTCGGGGTACTGTCTCTTTGGGTGAAAGAGAATGACGCCCCAGTTTGAACATTCTGCCTCAGAACCTTGGGGGACTGACCCTTTTGTGAGAAGAAATGAACCTCGGGTGATGCCCCAGTTTGAATTCTTTGGGAAGTGTAGTTCCACTGGGGAAGGATTTGGTTAGCATCTATCCGGTAACCTTCATGTTTCCACTGGGGGAGGTACTTGGCGATTTGGGGTACCGTCCTTTAATCAGAAAGAGAAATTAAGGGTCCACTGGGAATGTGCCATGGGTTTGCTTGGTCTGGTAATGATTGAGAAAAGTGTACTGGGGTTCGCTGGAGGAGAAAAATCTGGGGGCTGTCCGAGTTTGGGACATTTTAATGAAGGTAACTCCATTGAGGAAAGTGTTTTCCTATTGGGGAATGAAGGCGTGGCTAGCCTTTAATCACTGTGGTTCTGTTGGAAAGGTGATTCCACCGAGGATAACTTAACTTTCCCATATCTGATTAGGAAGTACTCCAGTTAGGGGAGCTGAGTCCATTTTGTGGTTCCCCTAGGGAGGCAAACTCGGTCGGGGTTCCCCTCGGGGATGAATGGTGAGTCTGCTGGGGAGAGTTTTGGGCAACTACACATCTTAGGGTCATGGGCCCTGGCCACCCCTTAACAGAGAAGCGTGAAACAAATTAAAACTTACAGGTGGACTCCCTTGGCAACTGGCTTTGAAGTAACTCATGGCCAAAATAACTGTCACTTCTGACTTCATTGAGGTTGCCTAGCAGAGTTGGTTGTGCTTATCTGAGGTAAGATCCGGCAATGGTATACACTTCGTTCCCCCATAACTTTGTGTTTTTGTCATTTTTCAAATTCAAAAATTTTCTTAAGGCAAAACTTGTTTATTCATTTTAGTCATGAACACATGTAAGAAGAAGGAAACATTTTATTTATGATCATCAGGTATGTACAGATGATGAAAACAATTCAAAAGATATGATATGACAAGGTGCAAGGAATTGATGGTAAGGGTGAAAGGGAAGGCCTTTTAGATCCTTCATCGATTTCCTGAGAGCAACGAGATTCCAGGTTTTTTCTAATGATTTCCTGTTTATCCTTTGATTTTGCTTCCGAGGACGTGATTTGACAATGGCTTCGATGCCCTAGACTGACCTCCTCGTCTACAACTTGAAAAGTCGACGTTGTAGTGTTGAATCTACAGGCCGTGATTTTGTCTAAGCCACCCTCTCGGGTTTTTGGCTCAACCAATCGCTCTAACTTTTGCCTAGGTCACCTTTTCAGGTTTTCAACCTAGCGAGCCCCTTTTTTTTTACGCGTAGTATCTCTTCACTGCATCTGCGTTTATAGGCATCGGTAAATCTTCCCCATCTATGTTGGTGAGTATGAGAGCACCTCCGAAAAAAGCTTTCTTCATGACGTAAGGCCCTTCATAGTTAGGAGTCCATTTGCCCCGACTGTCTTTCTGAATCGGCAAAATCTTTTTGAGCACCAAGTCTCCTTCTTGGAACTGTCGGGGTCGCACCTTCTTTTCAAATGCTCGTTTCATACGCCTTTGATACAACTGACCATGCAAGAGGGCAGTCAGTCTTTTACCATCAATCAGATTCAATTGGTCATGTCGAGCCTGGATCCATTTAGCTTCAACCAGTTTGGCTTCCATGATCACTCGGAGGGAAGGGATCTCTACTTTGAAAGGCAGAACTGCTTCCATGCCATAAACCAAAGAGAAAGGGGTTGCCCCAGTTGAGGTTCGGACTGAGGTACGATACCCGTGTAGAGCAAAGGGAAGCATTTCATTCCAGTCTTTGTAGGTTATTACCATCTTTTGCACTATCTTTTTGATATTTTTGTCAGCCGCCTCGACTGCCCCATTCATTTTTGGGCGGTACGGAGAGGAGTTGTGGTGGGAGATTTTAAAGCTTCCACAAAGCTCCTTCATCATTTTGTTGTTCAGATTTGTACCATTATCTGTGATGATGTGGCTCAGTAGATGTAACATCCCAATTTTTTTTAATAAAATAAAGCCATTTAAAAAATAATAATTCAGGAGAAGAAATCTGTTCACTAATTACACTTAACTTAATTAATTAAAAGGCGTGAGGGGATTAACGTTGGAAGGTGCTGATGGGACAGGATGGCATGGGCAAGACTACTGCCTCACATTTCCCCACCCCACCTACCCGTTCTTGTGCATGTGTTTATATTGGGTGATGGCCCCTTGCCCTTTCACTCGTGGAAAACCCCCTCTGCGGACTCCCTTTTTCTCCCTTCTTCTCTTCTCTCTTGCTCTTCTCTTCTCCTTCTCTGCTCTCTATTCCATACCCTGCTTCGGGGAGCCAAGGCGAAGGTACTACAGTGGAGTCAGAGCTCCCTCATGCGAGTAGAGGACGAGTGTCAAAACAGAAGCAAAAACAGCCCTGCACCACTCGTGGAAAACAACAGTGTTCCAAAGGAAGCGCCGAGTGAAGCAACAAGGGAGAGAACCAACACCCCAAATAGAAGAATCTCTCGGAGTCTCACAGTTGGTAGGGGGAGTACCTTACATGTTAAATGCATGGGTTACGAACGGGTTGGAAGACATTGATAATTGTGGGACTGTATTCTGTTGCATGATATACTTGCATGTAGAATATCCGAGCGCATGATAAGTGAGAGTGAGTGTTGCATGTTATCATCATCCTTGAGGATACATACCTTACCATAGAGCCCGATTGCATGTCATGCTGTGTTGATGGGAATGCTTATTGAATCTATTCGTGTTTATAGGGATGCATGCGTTGATTAAGTTCTGACACTGTCATATACCGATTTCATGTTGTGCTATGTTGATTTGAAATGCTTGTGTGACCTGTTGATCTTCATATAGATGCATGCGTTGATTTAAGTTCTGATACTGCTGTAAACCGAGTGTATGTTATACTTGAGTTGATGAAAATGCTCATAGAAGCTTAATACTGATTGACATCGATTGCGTTAGAGTCATATGTTGTTAATGGAACTATGATGATGATTGCATGAAGGTTGTATGTGTTAGATTAATATGCAAAGTCCTGAAAATGTGTATTACCGACTGCATGGGAAATACGTGTGGTTGAATAGAGGTTGTGTGCATGAATTCAATGTTGTGTGATGAATCCGCGTGTGACGCATGGGATGCGGTTGTGCTGAGAGCACGTAGTATGGGACACTACCATCGTTTATTCAGCGTGGGACGCTGCAAAATCCTTGAGTGGGACTCAAGGTAGCCCTTGAGTGGGACTCGGGCTGCCTGTGAACACCTCCGTTGGCGCTGAGAGCGTTGGTGTCACCTGTGGGCAAACGGTTGGGTACCCGTAAAACGGCCAAGCAGCTGGGAGCTGAGCGGTAGCCAAGAGCTATGTACCAAAGGCTGAGAGCCTACGTTGCAACCTTAGAACCGATTACACACGTATGCATGTGGAATTAATTGTTCATGTGGAATTAATTGTTCATGTGATGATGTTATGTGGAGTGATGTTTACTTGTGAATGAGTGTGTTATTCCGTGTGCATGTGCTATAATTGCTGACTGAAACCTGCCCCATGAATGTATAATATGTTGTTGAGGAGCTGTGAATACATTTATACCCGAGTGAGAATTGTGTATTCCGATTGATAAATGTTATGTAGAAATATCCTGACTCAAGGACCCTTAGCATTGTGTCACTGACTGTGGAGTGTTAATATTATTGAGTTGACGTAGGATTGTGTGTATATATAGGTATATGTTGTTGTATGAACGTGATGTAACCTGAATCGGTATCTATCATTTAATATTTAAGATGCTCACCCCTGCAGTTGCAATTTTTCAGTGAACATCTCTCGAGATGAGGATCGGAGGAAGAATTGAAATGCTGGGCGAAGTGCTGATACACTACGGAAGCTTTATGACTCTGTATATGCTGTGTATAATGTTTGGAGTAAGCCTTGGCCGGCTCGCGTTTTGTTAATAGCCCCTTTTAAATAGAATTGAATCCCTCGGAATGGGGTCGGGCTGCGTGGTTGTAAATTTGATATATATATATATGCCTATGTTTATGCCATATTGCATGTCTATATTTATTTCTAGGTGATGTCTGGGTAATTTATATGCAGACATATGTATTAAAACTTTCCGAGTGGGAGGACTCATGTAATTCCGAGTGAGGATTGGTGTGGAAGGCTGTCCCAAGCAGCGAGTTGTTAGGATTCGAAGATGAGAGCCTAGATAAGTTTTCCGAGTGTTAATTGCTAGGATTTTCCCCCGAGCGCCAAATAATCAACGATATCCTGTGTGAGGATGGTTTTGCCGAGTGGAAATTATAAGTGAAACCCGAGTGAGGAAGAGTTCGTATTCCCGAGTGAAAACCCTGAGTGATCCTCTCCTAAGAAAGAAGTTAGTGTAAGTGGGTTAGAATGGAATGGATTCCGAGCGTAAAATATTTATAATCCAAGTGAGTTAGATATCATTTTCCGAGTGAATGAGTGAAGGACGACTCTGGGTCTGAGCGTCTACTTAGCCGAGTGTGGCTCCTCGTTCCAGCGAGCAAGGTACTCGCTCCAGCGAGTGCGGTTTTTTTTGGAAGGTTTGTGATGGCCTCGCTTAGGCGGAGTCATACCTCGCCCGAGCGACTAGGATGGTTCGCCCAAGCGTGTGGGATCGCGCTAAAGCGAGTAGATGTTATTGTGGAACTCCGCCTAAATACCTCTCTCTTCCGTGGTTGCATTATCCTGTCTCGCTCGGCGGTGTTGGACCCCGCTTGAGCGAATGGACGTTGTGGTGGAATTCGCCCAGGCATTGTCATGCTTCGCTGAACTGGGCGGAGTTGGTTCATGTTCCATTCCTTCTGCAGGTAGCTGTACATGTGTGTGTTCCTTAACTTCCACTTGCCTCCCTCTTCTCTTCTATGCCATCTGGTCAGTGGTGGTTTTTGTGAAAAAATTTTCTGTGTTGGGTTAATTAATTATTAAAATTAAGGGTGTTACATTTTAGTATCAGAGCAGACCGAAAGGTCCAAGGCCAAGGTATGTTTACCGAGTGTAAGCGGTTGTGTGTTTTCTGACTAAATGGTCGTAATTGTTGTGATGTTAGTTGAACCTGATTGCTATTGGCTTATGGATAGGAGGTTGTTCCCCCTCCTGATCCGACTGATTGCATAACATATAAGGATTGCATGATGTGCTAGGTCATTGAACACTAGGCTGAAACCCGAATAGTATGAGTGGCTCGGTATACTTATCCTTGAATGTTGATTTCAGGATAAGGGATGACGCATCGCCAAAGCATGGAGGCTATAGCCACAGCATTCCAACGCTTTGCAGACGTGTTTGAGAGGCAGGGCCAGCCTCGAGCTCAGGAGGGCCAAGTGCTGGACCGCTTCCTGAAGAGGAAACCGAGTGAATTTCTAGGAGGACGAAACCCTGAGGCAGCCTTTAAATGGACTCAGGAGCTGGAGAGAATTTTTGGCGGTCTTCATTGTACCGAGGCCCAAAAGGTGGAATGTGCAGTGTATATGCTGCGAGATGAAGCGGAAAACTGGTGGAAGATAGCCAGAAGCCGATTCCCTGATGATGATGCTCAGCTGACATGGAACGATTTTAAGACATGCTTCTTAGAGAAGTACTTCCCCGACACAGTGAGGAGTCGGAAGGAGTTGGAGTTTATAGAGTTGAAACAAGGCTCCATGACTGTGGAAGAATACGCGACAAGATTTGAGGAATTGTGCCTATTCTACCCACCCTTCCAACAACCTGGGACGGAGAGCTCCAAGTGCCTTAAGTTTGAGAATAGATTAAGATCAGATGTTAAGAGGGCCTGCAGATACCATGAGATACGGAGTTTCCCTGCATTGGTGAATAAATGTAGGATATTTGAGGAGGATGACAAGGCCCATTCGGGCCAGAGCAGCAGAACCCACCATTCCTTGAGGCCCCAACAATCCCGCTTCAAGAAGCCGAGTAACGTTGGCAGGAACAAGTCTTTTTCCAGATTTGGGGGTCGGAACTAACCTGAAAGACGACCAGCGGTAGGAGACGGAAGATGTTTCAAGTGTGGAGGAAGTCACTATGCCAGAGACTGCAAGGATGATGGTGAAGTGGTGTGCTTTCACTGTAATAAGAGAGGACACATTCGCCCCGATTGCCCCCAACTTCGCCAAGCAAACACCAGTGTACGTCAAGGAGGATTCCAAGAGAGAAACCGAGTGAATGATAACCAACGACCTGGTGGCAGAGGCAACAGAGCCAGAGGAAACATGATGCTTGCTCCAAATAACTGAGAAAGGAATACCGACCAACCAGCAGCGGGGAGAGTTTACACCATCAACGCAGAGGACGTTGCACAAGCAAATGATCTAGTACAATGTAAGTGCTCACTCGGTAGACATACACTTAATGTTGTTTTCGATTCGGGAGCTACCCATTCTTTTATAGCTAATGAGTGTGTAGAGCGTTTAAAGTTACCAACTGTGTTTATGGATCGGACTTTGGAAGTGGCCAATCCGACTGGCCCTAAGGTGTTGACATCGTCAATGTGCAAGGATGTAACCTTTGTGTTGTGTGGACGGAGTTTCACTTTTGATTTGGTGTGCATACCTTTAAAGGGCCTTGATGTTGTACTCGGAATCGATTGGCTTTTAGCCAACAAAGTGTTAGTGGATTGTAGAAACCGAAGCATAATCTTCCCGAGGCAGCACAATGAGGATGACACAACATCAGGTATAACCCAACTGCTTATGATGCTTTGTCTAACCGAGGGTGAGAGTAAGGTCCGAGTGAACGAAATTCTGATTGTCTGTCAATTCCCTGAAGTGTTCCCTGAGGATGTACCGAGTGTCCCTCCCAATAGAGAAGTCGAGTTCTCTATAGACTTGATTCCTGGAGCCGAGCCGGTCTCCAATGCACCCTACAGAATGTCCCCAACTGAACTGGCTGAGCTGAAGAAGTAAGTGGACGAATTACTCGAAAAATAATTCATTAGACCGAGTGTATCACCATGGGGCGCACCTGTGCTGCTTGTTAAGAAGAAGGATGGCAGCATAAGACTTTGTATAGATTACCGACAACTAAACAAACTCACAATTAAGAATCGGTACCCGTTACCCAGAATTGACGATTTAATTGACCAACTGTGTGGAGCCTCAGTCTTCTCGAAAATCGACCTACGATCGGGATATCACCAAATCCGAGTAAAGGACTCGGATATCCCAAAAACTGCCTTTAGGACTTGGTATGGCCACTACGAGTATGTAGTGATGCCGTTCGGTGTGACAAACGCCCCTGCTGTCTTCATGAATTACATGAACAGCATATTCCACTCCTATTTAGACCGATTCGTAGTTGTCTTCATTGATGACATCCTAGTCTATTCTAAGACTTCCGAGGAGCATGAAGGACATCTCCGAGCAGTACTTCAAGTGTTGAAGGGGAAGCAGTTGTTTGCAAAGCTTTCAAAATGCAAATTCTGGATGGATAAGGTCCACTTCCTCGGACATGTGATTTCCGAGCAAGGTGTCTCGGTGGATCCTTCGAAGGTGACAGCTGTAACGGCATGGGAGAAGCCCAAGTCGGTCTCGGAGATAAGGAGTTTTATGGGCCTGGCAGGTTATTATAGAAGGTTCATTGAAGGTTTTTCTAAACTGGCGTTACCACTAACTAAACTGACTCGGAAAAACATTCCCTTCGTGTGGAGTCCCGAGTGCGAGAGCAACTTCCGAGAGCTGAAGAACAAGTTGACGACTGCTCCAGTGCTGGCATTACCCGACTTACAAGAGAGCTTTGTAGTTTATTGTGATGCATCAGGACTCGGATTAGGATACGTGCTCATGCAGAAAGACCGAGTGATAGCGTATGCCTCTCGGCAATTGAGACCTCACGAGCAGCATTATCCGACCCACGATTTGGAGTTGGCAGCTATGGTGTTCGCACTAAAACTTTGGAGGCATTATTTGTACGGGTCCAGATTTGAAGTATACAGTGATCACAAGAGCCTCAAATACCTATTTGACCAAAAGGAGCTGAACATGAGGCAGAGGAGATGGATAGAATTCTTAAAGGACTACGATCTCGAGCTGAAGTACCATCCGGGTAAGGCAAATGTCGTTGCCGACGCATTGAGTCAGAAATCCCTCCATATGGCAGCAATGATAGCAAGAGAAGTGGAGTTGTTGGAGCAGTTCCAAGACATGAATTTACATGTTGACACCCCCTCCTTTCGGAAAATAGCAATTGGTACATTAAGAATCGCCAATGAATTCCTGAAGTCTGTGTACGAGCAACAGCGGTCAGACTCCTACTTGGCTGAGATGAAAGAGACGCAGGCCAAGGGAAAGGATTTGTCCTTAACCGAGGGATCAGATGGGATCTTCCGAGTGAAAAATAGAATATACGTGCCGAATGAGAAAGAATTAAGGAGAATAGTACTTGATGAAGCTCATAAGAGCCTCCTTAGTATTCACCCGGGTACCACGAAGATGTACCATGACCTGAGGAAACAGTTCTGGTGGCCCGGACTAAAGAGGAATGTGGCAGAATACGTGGCTCGGTGTATTACTTGTCAGAAATCAAAAGTAGAGCACCAGAAGCCGTACGGTGCAATGCAGCCCCTGGAGATTCCCGTGTGGAAATGGGACTCGATTGCTATGGATTTTGTTATGGGATTGCCCAAAAACCGAGCGGGCCATGATGCGATTTGGGTCATTGTTGACCAACTAACGAAGAGTGCACACTTCCTGCCTGTGAACATGAAGTACCCGATGCCTAAGTTAGCTCGGATTTACATTCATGAGATTGTCCGACTGCATGGTATACCCACTTCTATCGTATCGGATAGGGACCCTAGGTTCACGTCCCGGTTTTGGACCAACCTGCACCAGGAAATGGGCACTAAACTTTGGCTTAGTTCTGCCTACCACCCCCAGTCGGATGGACAATCCGAGCGGACGATTCAAAGTTTAGAAGACTTATTAAGAGCGTGTGTGTTAGAGCACGGTGGAGATTGGGAGCAGTACCTCCCCTTGATTGAGTTTACATACAATAACAGCCATCATAACAGCATTGGCATGGCACCCTACAAAGCACTATATGGATGAAGATGCCGAACCCCACTTTGCTGGTCGGAAACGGGTAAGAGTCTGCTATTGGGACCTGACATTGTGAAGTAAACCACTGAGTAGATCCGAGTGATACAGGGAAAGATGAAGGCGTCTCAAGACAGGCAGAAGAGTTACCATGACAAACGCACCAAACCATTGGAGTTTTCAGTCGGAGACAGAGTGTTTTTGAGGACTTCTCCGAGTAAAGGAGTCGGACGAGCTTTGAAAGGTGGAAAGTTAAGCCCTCGATACATTGGACCTTACGAGGTGTTGGAGCGAGTCGGCACCATGGCATACCGAATAGCATTACCGACCCACTTATCCCGATTGCACAACGTATTTCATGTGTCTCAACTAAGGAAGTATTTACATGACCCCAGCCACATAATGCCTGATGATGAAGTGGAAATCAAGGAAGACCTGACCACTGTGACTACATCGATTAGAATCGTGGACCGATCGGTAAAGCGCTTGAGGAGCAAAAACGTAGGGCTGGTTAAAGTGGAGTGGCAGCAAGGCAAGACTACCTCTTGTACCTGGGAACGCGAAGACGCCATGAGACAGCAGTACCCCGAGTTGTTACTTAGGTGAGCAGCCGACTGAAATTCGCATGAGTTACCAACTAAATTTCGAGGACGAAATTCTTTTGAGTAGGGGAGAACTGTAACATCCCAATTTTTTTTAAAAAATAAAGCCATTTAAAAAATAATAATTCAGGAGAAGAAATCTGTTCACTAATTACACTTAACTTAATTAATTAAAAGGTGTGAGGGGATTAATGTTGGAAGGTGCTGATGGGACAGGATGGCATGGGCAAGACTACTGCCTCACGTTTCCCCACCCCACCTACCCATTCTTATGCATGTGTTTATATTAGGTGATGGCCCCTTGCCCATTCAGTCGCGGAAAACCCCCTATGCGGACTCCCTTTTTCTCCCTTCTTCTCTTCTCTCTTGCTCTTCTCTTCTCCTTCTATGCTCTCTATTCCATACCCTGCTTTGGAGAGCCAAGGCGAAGGTACTGCAGTGGAGTCAGAGCTCCCTCATGCGAGTAGAGGACGGGTGTCAAAACAGAAGCAAAAACAGCCCTGCACCACTCGTGGAAAACAACAGTGTTCCAGAGGAAGCGCCGAGTGAAGCAACAAGGGAGAGAACCAACACCCCAAATAGAAGAATCTCTCGGAGTCTCACAGTTGGTAGGGGGAGTACCTTACATGTTAAATGCATGGGTTACGAACGGGTTGGAAGACATTGATAATTGTGGGACTGTATTCTGTTGCATGATATACTTGCATGTAGAATATCCGAGCGCATGATAAGTGAGAGTGAGTGTTGTATGTTATCATCATCCTTAAGGATACATACCTTACCATAGAGCCCGATTGCATGTCATGCTGTGTTGATGGGAATGCTTATTGAATCTATTTGTGTTTATAGGGATGCATGCGTTGATTAAGTTCTGACACTGTCATATACCGATTTCATGTTGTGCTATGTTGATTTGAAATGCTTGTGTGACCTGTTGATCTTCATATAGATGCATGCGTTGATTTAAGTTCTGATACTGCTGTAAACCGAGTGTATGTTATACTTGAGTTGATGAAAATGCTCATAGAAGCTTAATACTGATTGACATCGATTGCGTTGGAGTCATATGTTGTTAATGGAACTATGATGATGATTGCATGAAGGTTGTATGTGTTAGATTAATATGTAAAGTCCTGAAAATGTGTATTACCGACTGCATGTGAAATACGTGTGGTTGAATAGAGGTTGTGTGCATGAATTCAATGTTGTGTGATGAATCCGTGTGTGATGCATGGGATGCGGTTGTGCTGAGAGCACGTGGTGTGGGACACTACCATCGGTTATTCAGCATGGGATGCTGCAAAATCCTTGAGTGGGACTCAAGGTAGCCCTTGAGTGGGACTCGGGCTTCCTGTGAACACCTCCGTTGGCGCCGAGAGCGTTGGTGTCACCTGTGGACAAACGGTTGGGTACCCGTAAAACAGCCAAGCAGCTGGGAGCTAAGCGGTAGCCGAGAGCTATGTACCAAAGGCTGAGAGCCTACGTTGCAACGTTAGAACCGATTACACACGTATGCGGAGCCGAGTGAATAATCTGTGTATATATGGCTACTGATGTTATATGGAATTAATTGTGCATGTGATGATGTTAGTGGAGTGATGTTTACTTGTGAATGAGTGTGTTATTCCGTGTGCATGTGCTATAATTGCTGACTGAAACCTGCCCCATGAATGTATAATATGTTGTTCAGGAGCTGTGAATACATTTATACCCGAGTGAGAATTATGTATTCCGATTGATAAATGTTATGTAGAAATATCCTGACTCAAGGACCCTTAGCATTGTGTCACCGACTGTGGAGTGTTAATATTATTGAGTTGACGTAGGATTATGTGTATATATAGGTATATGTTGTTGTATGAACGTGATGTAACCTGAATCGGTATCTATCATTTAATATTTAAGATGCTCACCCCTGCAGTTGCAATTTTTCAGTGAACATCTCTCGAGATGAGGATCGGAGGAAGAATTGAAATGCTGGGTGAAGTGCTGATGCACTACGGAAGCTTTATGACTCTGTATATGCTGTGTATAATGTTTGGAGTAAGCCTTGGCCGGCTCGCGTTTTGTTAATAGCCCCTTTTAAATAGAATTGAATCCCTCGGAATGGGGTCGGGCTGCGTGGTTGTAAATTTGATATATATATATATATGCCTATGTTTATGCCATATTGCATGTCTATATTTATTTCTAGGTGATGTCTGGGTAATTTCTATGCAGACATGTGTATTAAAACTTTCCGAGTGGGAGGACTCATGTAATTCCGAGTGAGGATTGGTGTGGAAGGCTGTCCCGAGCAGCGAGTTGTTAGGATTCGAAGATGAGAGCCTAGATAAGTTTTCTGAGTGTTAATTGCTAGGATTTTCCCCTGAGTGCCAAATAATCAACGATATCCCGTGCGAGGATGGTTTTGTAAAGTGGAAATTATAAGTGAAACCCGAGTGAGGAAGAGTTCGTATTCCCGAGTGAAAACCCTGAGCGATCCTCTCCTAAGAAAGAAGTAAGTGGGTTAGAATGGAATGGATTCCGAGCGTAAGATATTTATAATCCGAGTGAGTTAGCTGTCATTTTCCGAGTGAATGAGTGAAGGACGACTCTGGGTCCGAGCGTCTACTTAGCCGAGTGTGGCTCCTCGTTCCAGCGAGCAAGGTACTCACTCCAGCGAGTGTGGTTTTTTTTGGAAGGTTTGTGATGGCCTCGCTTAGGCGGAGTCATACCTCGCCCAAGCGACTAGGACGGTTCGCCCAAGCGTGTGGGATCGCGCTAAAGCGAGTAGATGTTATTGTGGAACTCCGCCTAAATACCTCTCTCTTCCGTGGTTGCATTATCCTGTCTGGCTCGGCGGTTTTGGACCCCGCTTGAGCGAATAGACGTTGTGGTGGAATTCGCCCAGGCGTTGTCATGCTTCGCTGAACTGGGCGGAGTTGGTTCATGTTCCATTCCTTCTGCAGGTAGCCGTACATGTGTGTGTTCCTTAACTTCCACTCGCCTCCCTCTTCTCTTCTATGCCATCTGGTCAGTGGTGGTTTTTGTGAAAAATTTTTCTGTGTTGGGTTAATTAATTATTAAAATTAAGGGTGTTACAGTAGACCGTATCGGCATATCAATTCTTGTTTGATGAACTTAACGACGACATTCTTTGTCACATTTGTGTATGAAGCGGCCTCTACCCACTTTGTGAAATAATCAATGGCGACTAAGATGAAACGATGACCGTTTGAAGCTTTCGGTTCAATGGGACCAATGACATCCATGCCCCACATCGAGAAAGGCCACGGTGCTGATAAAACATTTAGAGATGACGGGGGTGCATGAATATGATCAGCATATATTTGACACTTATGACATCTCTGAGCATAGGCAAAGTAGTCTGTTTCCATGGTCATCCAGTAATAACCGGCCCTCAAGATCTTTCTTGACATGGCGTGCCCATTAGAATGGGTTCCAAAAGGTCCTTCGTGAACATCTCTCATGATTTTGTTTGCCTCAGTGGTGTCAACACAGTGAAGGAGGACAGAGTCATGGTTTCTTTTATAAAGCGTATCGCCATTCAAGAAGAAACCCATGGCAAGCCGTCGTAGGGTTCTCTTATCGTTCTCCGTAGCACCGTTGGGATATTCTTGACTCTAGCTATACCTCTTAATGTCGTGGTACCAAGGTTTTCCATCTGGTTCTACTTCAACCACTTGGCAGTATGCAGGCTCACAATGATTCTCTATCTCGATGAGAGGCATGTCATAATCATTACTCACTTTGAACATCGAAGCAAGAGTGGCTAAAGCGTCAGCCATCTGGTTGTCTTCCCGAAGAACATGATGAAAGGAGATCTCATCAAAGCCCTTGATCATTTCTTTGATATGGGAGTGATAGGGAACCAGCTTGTTGTCCCTAGTTTCCCTTTCACCTTTCAACTGGTGGATAACCAAAGCAGAGTCCCCGTAGACTTTTAACAACTTAACTTTCGCATCTAGTGCCGCTTGGATTCCTAGAGAACATGCCTCATACTTAGCGACGTTGTTGGTACAATCGAAACATAGCCGGGCGCAGACAGGGATGAACTCTCTCTTTGGTGAAATCAAAATGGCTCTGATTCCGTGTCCCAAAGCGTTAGAAACTCCATCAAATCTCAAAATCCACTTGTCCTCACTGCCTCCTTCTTCATCAGACAATGCGAGGATATCCTCATCTGGGAAGTCAAATGGCATTGGTTGGTAGTCACTTAAGGGTTGATGGGCTAAGTAGTCGGCCAAAGCACTCCCCTTTATGGCTTTTTGAGTGACATATATTATGTCATACTCGGTTAATAGCACTTGCCATCGAGCAATCCTTCCAGTCAGAGCTGGCCTTTCAAAGATGTACTTAATGGGATCCATCTTGGAAACTAACCAGGTAGTATGACTCAACATATACTGCCTTAGGCGCTTTGCGGTCCACGCTAATGCGCAACAAGTTCGTTCTAAAGCAGAGTATCGCATCTCACAATCAGTGAACTTCTTGCTTAAGTAGTAGATAGCATGTTCCTTCTTCCCAGTTTCATCATGCTGACCTAACACGCAGCCCATGGACTCATTTAGTGCCGTCAAATATAGGATCAGTGGCCTTCCAGGGGTTGGTGGTACCAATATTGGTGGTTCTCGAAGGTACTGCTTAATTTTCTCAAAAGCTATTTGGTAGTCCTCATTCCATTGTCCAGGTTGATTCTTGCAGAGTAGCTTGAAGATCGGTTCGCAGGTCGATGTCAACTGTGAGATAAATCGAGCAATGTAGTTTAACCTTCCCAAGAATCCTCTGACTTCTTTTTCTGTACACGGAGGTGGCATTTCTAGGATCGCTTTGACCTTGTTGGGATCTACTTCGATTCCCTTCTTGCTTACAATGAAACCCAATAGTTTGCCTGACCTTGCGCCAAATGTGCACTTGGCAGGGTTCAATCTGAGCTTAAACTTCCTCAACTGCTCAAACAGCTTCCTTAGGTCGCCGACATAATCTTCCTCAGTTCTAGATTTTGCAATGATATCATCCACGTAGACTTCTATCTCCTTATGCATCATATCATGGAATAAAGTGACCATTGCTCTCTGATAGGTTGCCCCAGCGTTTTTCAAACCGAAGGACATTACTTTGTAACAGAAAGTACCCTACAGAGTGACAAACGTGGTTTTTTCATGTCTTCTGGCGCCATTTTAATCTGATTGTACCGGAGAAACCATCCATGAACGAAAAGATGGAGTGCTGGGCCGTGTTATCAACCAACACATCAATCTGTGGCAGAGGAAAATCGTCTTTAGGGCTGGCCCTATTTAGATCTTGATAGTCCACACACATCCGCACTTTTCCATCCTTCTTAGGGACAGGAACTATGTTAGCTACCCATTGCAGATATTTAGCTACGGCTAAGAAGCCGACATTGAATTGTTTCCCGACCTCTTCCTTAATCTTGAGAAGCATTTCCGGCTTTATTCTCCGTAGCTTTTGCTTGATTGGTGGACATTCTGGTTTCAGAGGCAACTTATGTTCCACGATGCTATTATCCAACAATGGCATATCTTGATATGACCAAGCAAACACATCCCGAAATTCCCGGAGTAGTTTAATCAATTCATCCTGCCGGTCTTTGCTTAGGCAGGTGCCTATCTTGACCATTTTATCTTCCCTTTCATCCCCCAGGTTAATGGTTTTGATTTCCTCCTGATGAGGTAGAATCTCTTTATCCTCTTATTCCAACAATCTTGTCAATTCAGGCGAGGGTCCAAAGTCTTCCTCACTTTCCTCATAGGCGTAATCATTTGGATAATCAGAGTCATGAAACAAAACCAAGTTCTCATCGTTCTCAGGGAGATCATTTTTGGATCTGCATTTGGGTTATATTATAACAAATGAAAAAAGAAACAAGCAAGTGAAAGGTTTAAAAGATAGAGACTGCACAAAGATGAGGTAATGAGACTGGAATGTATTCATTAATTTTAAAACAAACAAGTTTTGCCCTTATTACAAAATGGGTCCCGAAGCCTTGGGCATAGCAAGGGGACCACCAAGTTATGAAATAACAGTGATTACTCTAACAAAACATTAACGGTTGTAGGGAATTCCATGACTTCCTAGTTGCTCAGTTCTTGATCTGGGTGGCAAGCATACACCAAATCTGCATTGTGGTTAGGCTCGCTTTCAACCATGGCAACCTGATCCGGGTATATCATTCCGGCGCTCCTGAAGCTCTGATAGAGGTCACAGACGGGGATTCTTGCAGCCTCGAATTCTTGTCCAGTAAGGTGGGCCACCCTCCTTCCCCTTCTCTCTTCTTCGACCCTTCTTCTATCTGCCGAAGTGGGCTTGTACCCCAGGCCATATCTATTCTTGTTCTCTGGGAGATGCACTGGTTGGACCTTCCCTTCCAATTCGCGCCCTAATCCCTTTCCAGGCTTATACCCATCCCGCAACATGTTTCTTGCCACTACTAGAGGTATATTGGGGAAGGATGTCTTCACAATGCTTGTCGCATTGGCTATCTCTAAGGCCTGGAATGAAGTCTTGAGGGCTTCCTCGGTGGCTTCAATGTATGGGGTAGAGACGAGTTTGCTAACCAGAAGGTCCTTCTCTCCGGAAACAATCACTAACTTGTTATCGATGATGAATTTTAACTTTTGATGCAGTGTGGAAGGGATGATAAGAGTTTTGATTATATTGAGTTTGCTGAAAGAGAATCAAGTTTGTATAATATGAACTCAATGAAATGGATGTGCCAAGTTTAAACACAGAAGTTGTAATATAGTATAGTTGTCGTTCCACTGAGGAGGTGCTAGAATGAAGATCTTAGTTTGAATTGATTAGGCAGAAAGTTTCAGTTTTGATTTGTTGTAAATGTTGCTGAATGAAAAACAGTAAGTAACAAAATAACAGAGGATAGCACTTTGCAAAATATAACAGTAAATGATGTTGGAAAAATCAGTTTTGTAAAACAGGGATTGGCTTCATCACATCTTCACCTCTGTAAGCTGCATAAGTTTCCATATAAGTAAATCGAAAGGATAAGTTCTACGTCACAATCAAAGTCATTTACATCGATCCCTCGACTACAAAATTCATAAGAATGATTTCCAAACCGCTGATCCCTCAGTCACTTTGGAAACCATTCCAGCATTATCGATCGATTGTTTTGACGTTTGTTGCGTTAGACGCCATCCCTGGCTACCTACTCACAACAAGCATTTCTTTCAGGGTCTGCTTTCAAAAGTCACTTCCCAGCATACTCAAGAAAACTTAGAACAAGAAAATAGTGATCAAGTACTTTCAGGCATTAAACGCAGAAGGAAATACAGAAACTTTATCAAATCTCATTACTCAATGAAAACTTACGACAGCATTACTTTAGTGTTGAATGGATTACAGCCAATCCCATAAGGGAGATTAGTTACTCATGCCTTGCATTTTCACCATCAAAGAAATGAATACAGAAAATGGAAAGTGTGAAAATGAAAAATACAGAGGATGAAATGATGTATCAGATGATAGGAGATTGATGATGATGCCCTGTTTGCAGCTTGCTTTATAGGAGTTTTTGGCTTAGTTTCTCTTACCCACTTACGTAGAACCCATGCGGCATCTTTCAGAGACTGGTGGAAACAGCAGAAAGTGGATGAGTTTGCATCGCATTACGGGTGAATAAAGAATTAAGAAGCCCACGCTGGGTGAGTCACGCTTGAGCTTGCTTGCCCACGCTTAAGCGTGGTTCCTTGGTTCAACGTATGTACTCCACGCTCAAGCCACGCTCAAGCGGGATCGAGGTCACGCCCAAGCGGCTCCTGCTCACGCTTGAGCGTGAGATGACCTGATGCTGTTCCTTCTTCCATTTTAGTCACGCTTTAAGCTTCTTGGTGCCATGCTTGAGTGTCAGTCATGCATGAAGTCACGCTTGAGCGAGCTCGGGCTCACGCTCAAGCGTGAGGGGCTGTTGGTGAGTTCCTTGTTTCACTTGGGTGCATGGGCAACGTGGCTTCCACGCTCAGGCGTGTAGTGTACCACGCTCAAGTGTCCTTTGCTTGATGCTCTTGGTTTCTTCAAGGCTTTTGACAAGTTGTTCCTGATTTTCAGATTTGAAGCTTCTTTCCTTAATACTCCCTTTATACTCAAAATCATGCTCAATTATTTATTAATTTTGTTAAGTTATTCAAAAAATAGTTCTAATTGAGCCATGAATTTAATCATAAAATAAGCACTCATCAAACTCTCCCCAACCTAGATTTTTGCTTGTCCTCAAGTAAAAAGAATATTTGAAAAGGGAAAACAAGCATTTAAAAATCTGAGTTTCTGTTGCAGACAAAAGTTTAAAAGGCAATAATCTGGCTTAATATCTAGACAAATGATACCAATTCCTTAAAATGTAATGCACCATTACCTTATTCATAAAGCATGTAACCCATTGCTGTAAGAATATAGAATTTCTCATTATTTCTTACCCTGTGTCTGTTTCGCTCATCCATCATTAGAAATGTTCTCTTAACATTGCCCGTCATTTCTAGTAAAACCAAAATTCAAATGAATAGCAAGGATCAGAAGGTCTTTTAAGGGTGTAATGAGGCTGGGTTAACAAGAAACTTTGGTTTTTCTGGGTTTCAAAACGCATGTTTTTAAAGAAGAGCATAAGTGTTTTTGGTTGATTTAGAAGGCTCCTTTTCTGCATTGAAACTTCAGAATTTTCTTTTGTTTTACTCCAGCTCTTTTATACAATCTTTGGAGAGCTTACTTATTCTTTCTGCATTTTCTTCTCCTGCCTCCATTTGTTTCATCTTCTTTTGAGAAAATTATTTTATGCTCTTTTTCAAGATGAACATGCAGGTGAGGTAGAATTTTTGCTTTTATGCTTAGCTCAGGGCAGAGAAAAAAATTTTCATGCTTTTATGGCTCAAAGATGGGCTGCCAAAAAAATCGGATATTTTTATCAGGGTAGCTTTTTGGCTCTTGGCTAATTATTTTTCAAAATTGCCTTATCATTTCCTTGCTTGTTTCTTAAGAAAAAGGTTTAATTAGAAAATCAGTCAATGCTAATTTAACAAATTCAAATGAGGCTCTCAAGTGTTTAGATTTTTCTCACCTCTCATCAAGATATAAAGGTTACTTCCTTATTCTAACAGAAAAGGGTTCAAGTCATATAAACAAGCAACAATACATGCATTCCAGTTCCTTGGTTCTTAATTAAGTCATTTTGCCTAAAAAAAATCAGTGTTGTTGCCTAAAAACATTGTGCTGCTTAGAAACTTTTCTTTGTTCAAAAAGTGAAATCTTTGGTTGGGGTTTTCAGGGATGTTCAAAGTCTTAATCATCAAAACAGGAATAATCAAAAACAAACATGAATAATCACAAGCAGATAGGAATAATCACAGGCATATAATCTCAAACAATTTCTAAAGTGTGCTGTACTAAAGATAAAGTATATACTAAAGGTAAAGTAAAGCTATAAATTGTCAAACTAAGTAGCAATTTTAATTGTCAAGAACTGAAAGCATTAAAAAGTTTCACTCTTCCTCGGATGAGTCCTCCTCTGTTCCCAAGTCTCTTTCTGGAGGTCCCTGAGTTGAAGTTCCTGGCCTATCCTCCTGTGTAGCCTCACCTCCTCCCACAAACGGAGGCCTGTCCCCAGGCCAAGCAAGCAGGGCCTCAAACTGGGCAGGTGGCATCCATGGATTGTGTTGACCAGCAGGAATGCTATGATAAAGGCCATTGTGAACATGTAACAAACCTCTATGCTGAGCGTTCTGCTGGGCTAGGAGATGGCTGTTTTAAACTTTCAGGATGTGAATGCCTTGTAAAATCAGGTTGGCTTCAGTGCTGAGGGGGGGGTGGGCAGGTACAGTGCTGAATGTTTGCTGTGCTGCTTGTGGGGCATGTAGAGGAGGTGCATCAGTTGCAGGGAGTGCTGGATTGCTGCAGTAACGCTCAATGAAGCGTTTGTCTATTGAAGGCCTGATTGGTTTGAGGTCTTGTACCTCAACACCATGAGCTGCACAAAAATCAGTGATAAAGGCAGGAAAACCAAGACTCCCTTTTACCTTTTGACCTGCCTGGGAGTACTTCTGGTCAGAAATCACAAACTTGTGGATTTCATCCGATAGTACTTGGGCTAGATCAATAGAGATGTCCTCTCTCAGAATGCAGTATAGGAGATAACACCTACTAAAAATCAAATCAGAAACATGAGCGTTAGGTGCTATGTTAGCTAATAAGAAGGAAGTCCAAACTTGAGCAACAGTAGTCATGTCCTTTCTTAAAACTCTCAGTGGTGTCTCTCCTTGCCCCATTTGAAAGTGGTGTCCTGGAACACAGATAGCGGCTTCAAGGTCATGTGTGGCAATGAACTGGTTCCTTGCAACCATGGCAGCATATTCGCAGATTTCCCCTTCTCCTAAGGTCATGATGTTCCCCAAGTAGAAATTGATGGTGTCTCTGTCATATGAGAGCCAGGTACCCCGCACATAGGTTTTTCGTTCCCCCCCTCCATCTCTTGTCCAGGCGTTTGCATAGAATTCTCTTACCACTTCAGGGTCAAATTTCTCCCTTGGGTAACATACTTTTAACCAATTTCTCCTTCTTATGATCTGCAGGAAGGCATCGCATTCTCCCAAGGCCAAGTCTACTTTCCTTTCTGGTATGAATGTCCAATTTGAGATGTCTTCATACCGCTTGCTGTTGCCTTGCTTCCTGAATCTTGGAGCATCATCTTGTTTATCTGTTCGTGGTCTTTTGCCCTTGTTCTTTCGGGAACTTCTTTTTGGGGAAGTGGTGGCAGGGGGAGTTGGTGCAGTTTGCTTGGTTCTGGCCATCTGCAAGAAAATTAAGAACCATTTTGCACTTAAGATTCTTCCTTTCAGTACTTTTATCAAACATTTAGCATGCATTAGAGGAATGTGAAACAGAAAAGGGACATGCATTACAGTGAAACACAAGAGCCAAACGTTAAACCTCTTTCTCTGAACAATCCAGAAAAAACAACCAAGCATAGATCATGGTGGTTATTAAAAACAGGGAGAAAAGATATCAATGTGTGCAAAAAGAAAGGTATCAATCCTTCCTAACACAGTAATCATATGCTATTAATTCAAAAAGAGGGTAGTGCAGTGGTTACCTGGGAGGATCCGAGCGTGCTAGAGAGAATGGTTTGCAAAATAAAAGTGTGATTTATGAAATGAAATGGGAAAAGACAATTATTGGAGAAGAGAGTGCGGTTATAAAACTTAGAGAGTCAGAAGGTTATTGAACGGTTATGCGAGTGAGAGAGTGGGAAGTTTCAAAATTCTGCATTTATTAGCATCAGGGGCTGTTTTGCATTCTCACGCTTAAGCGTCATGATGTCACGCTTGAGCGCGAGAGTTCCACGCTTGAGCGCCATATATCCCCGCTTGAGCGTGATCGGCCTGGGTCCAGCGTCTGAGAATGAAGACTTCACGCTTGAGCGTCTTTCTGTCACGCTTGGGCGTAAGAGTTGCGCGCTTGAGCGCATGGTTATCACGCTTAAGCGTGTGTGCATTGTTCCAAGGTATACTTTCCTCGCTCAGGCTGGTGTTTATCTCGCTTGAGCGTGTAGCAACATTTCAATACCTGATGCTCTATTCAATGTCTCGCTTGGGCGCATGTTTGGCACGCTTGAGCTCAGGGATGTTGCGCTTGAGCGCCAAAGTATCACGCTTGAGCGTGATCAACCACCTGATGCTTAGTTTAACTTCTCGCTTGGGCGCAGGGGTCTTGCTTTGAGCGTGGTAGCCTCTGATTGCTGTCCAGGTCCTTTTCGTTTAAGCGTAAAAGGTCACGCTTAAGCGAGATCGGGTTTATTTTGTTGAAAACTTAATTAGCAGAGGTGCCACGCTTAAGCTTGACTTTCACGCTTAAGCTTGATGAGGATGACTTAGGACTTACCTTGGCTCGCTTAAGCTAGATTATCCACGCTTGAGCGTGGTGATGTCCTCATGTCTCTCTGAATTCAACATTCAACCTCCAGCTCCAGTTTTGTTTGCCTTTGTTTGAGACTCTTCTACAAGGTAAACAGAAATTTATTATTATATATATATATATATTTTTTTTTATTATTATTTTTTTTTATGAAAAATTTTCAAAGAAATAAGACACAAAAGATTGGGTTGCCTCCCAATAAGCGCTTGTTTAACGTCATTAGCTCGACGCCTGAGTTTGATCATGGGTCTTTTAGCAGGATGTTAGTGGCAACCTTCTCCACTTCTCCCCCTAGATAGGGCTTTACTCTCTGTCCGTTCACGACCCAAGTTCTTTCAGATTTTGGATCTTGCAACTCAATAGCTCCATAAGGTTTCACCTCCCTGACAATAAAGGGTCCTGACCATTTAGACTTGAGTTTTCCTGGGAATAGTTTCATCCTTGAGTTGAAAAGAAGAACAGATTGTCCCTGGTGAAAACTTTTCTTCATGATGTGTCTATCATGGTAAACCTTCATTTTCTCTTTATAGATCCTGGATGAGTCATAGGCATGATTCCTCCATTCTTCCAACTTGTGCATCTGAATCTTCCTTTCTTCAGCTGATGCCTTTGGGTCATAGTTGAGGGTTTTTAGTGCCCAAAATGCTTTATGTTCAAGTTCCACTGGAAGATGGCAATTTTTACCATATACCAACTGATAAGGTGAAAATCCAGTTGGTGCCTTGTATGCTGTTCTATAGGCCCATAAAGCGTCATCTAGCTTCAATGACCAGTCTTTTCTGCTTTGGCTGATTGTCTTCTCAAGTATCCTCTTAATTTCTCTGTTGGATACTTCCACTTGGCCATTGGCTTGAGGATGGTAAGGGGAAGTTACTTTGTGCTTGACTCCATAATGTTCAAGGCATCTTTGGAGTTGACTGTTGCAGAAATGAGAGCCTCCATCACTTATTAAAACTCTTGGGGTGCCAAACCTGCTGAAAATGTGTTTCTTAAGAAATTTGATGACAGTCTTGGCATCAGCTTTAGTACATGCCATGGCTTCCACCCACTTAGAGACATAGTCTACTGCCACAATTATGTACTCATTTGAGAATGACATTGGTAATGGCCCAGTAAAATCTATGCCCCAGCAATCAAAGACTTCTATTTCAAGGATGGCAGTCAAGGGCATCTCATGTCTTTTTGATATGTTTCCTGTCTTCTGACATGCTTCACAATGCTGCACAAAAACATTAGCATCTTTAAACAAAGAGGGCCAATAAAAACCTGATTGGAGGATCTTTGCTGCTGTCCTTTCCCCATTGAAATGTCCTCCATAGGGTGAGCTGTGACAGTGCCATAGGATGCTCTCAGCCTCCTCTTGGGACACACATCTCCTCAAGATGTGATCTGATCCAAGTTTGAATAGGTAGGGGTCATCCCATATGAATTGCTTTGCATCCCTTAGAAACTTCTTCTTCTGCTGCCATGAAAGGTCATCAGGCAGTACTCCAGCAGCTTTAAAGTTGGCCATGTCTGCAAACCATGGCCGTTCTTTTATCATCAGTAGCTTTTCATCAGGAAATTCTTCCTTCACTTCAGGTTGGAGCCGTGTGACTTCCTGATTGACAAGTCGGGACAAATGATCTGCAATAAAATTTTTGCTGCCCTTTTTGTCTTTCACTACTAGGTTGAATTCTTGCATTAGCAAGATCCATCTAATTAGTCTGGGCTTAGAGTTAGGCTTATTCAACAGATATTTAATGGCAGCATGGTCAGTAAAAATAGTAATCTTGGAACCAATCAGATAAGGTCTAAATTTTTCCAGGCCATACACTATTGCTAAGAGTTCTTTCTCTGTTGTTGCATAATTTGTTTGTGCAGGGTTTAAAACTTTACTAGCATAGTGTATAACATGAAAAATTTTAGCCTTTCTTTGTCCTAATACGGCCCCAACAGCATAATCACTGGCATCACACATCATTTCAAAGTCTAGTCCCCAATCAGGGGCAACTATTACAGGTGCACATGTTAGTTTATGCTTTAGAGTTTCAAAGGCATGTAAACAAGAATCATCAAAAATAAAAGGAGTGTCTTTGTTTAAGAGATTACTCAAAGGCTTTGCAATTTTTGAGAAGTCCTTGATGAACCTTCTATAAAATCCTGCATGGCCCAAGAAGCTTCTGACTCCCTTTACATTTCCTGGTGGTGGTAATTTCTCGATCACTTCTACCTTTGCTTTGTCCACTTCAATACCTCTTTTGGATATTTGATGTCCTAACACAATGCCTTCAGTCACCATGAAGTGACATTTTTCCCAATTTAAAACCAAATTGGTGTCTACACATCTTTTCAACACAATGGTCAAATTATTCAAACATTGATCAAATGATGAACCAAAAACAGAGAAATCATCCATGAAAACCTCTATGCATTTTTCCACCAAATCAGAGAAGATAGCAAGCATACATCTTTGAAATGTTGCAGGGGCATTGCACAATCCGAAGGGCATTTTTCTGTATGCAAATACCCCAAAGGGACATGTGAATGCTGTTTTTTCTTGATCCTCAGGTGCAACTGCGATCTGGTTATACCCTGAGTATCCATCTAGAAAGCAGTAGTATGCTTGACCTGCAAGTCTTTCTAGCATTTGATCCATGAAGGGCAGAGGGAAATGATCTTTCCGGGTAGCAGTGTTTAGTTTCCTGTAATCGATACACATCCTCCATCCTGTGACAGTTCTTGTAGGGATCAATTCATGTTTTTCATTCTGTATGACAGTGATTCCTCCTTTCTTTGGAACAACCTGCACAGGGCTAACCCAAGAGCTATCAGAAATAGGATAAATTATACCAGCTTCTAGTAACTTGATTACCTCCCCTTTTACTACTTCCTTCATAGTTGGGTTCAAGCGTCTCTGTGGCTGAGCAATTGGTTTGAATTCTTGTTCCATGTAAATGTGATGAGTGCAGTAAGCTGAGCTTATTCCCTTCAAATCTTCCAGCCTCCATCCAATCGCTGTCGAATGTTCCTTCAACACTTGAATCAACTGCTTCTCTTCTGCACCTGTCAATTCCCTGTTAATAATAACAGGTTTTTGGTTATCATTATCAAGAAAGACATATTTCAAGTGTGGAGGTAAAGCTTTTAACTCCACTTTTGGTGGAACAACTTCTTTTGTTTCCTCAGACAGCCTTTTAAAGTGACTTTCTTTTTGAGCATCTTGCTTGTCCTTGTTCTTGTCTTCATCCATTGCTCCAACGTTCAGCTCATCCAGTGGATCTTTGTTGAACCATTCGTTGGTCTGCTCTCTGATGGCTTCTTCTTCAACATCAATTTTAAAGCACTGTTGTTTGTCTTTTGGTATCTCATTGCATCAAACATATTGAAATTTACTTCTTCATCTTGCACTCTCACTTTTAACTTCCCGTCATCCACATCAATGATTACTTTTGCGGTCTTCATGAAGGGTCTCCCTAAAATGAGAGGTACTTCTGCATCTTCTTCTATATCCATTATGACAAAATCTACAGGAAACACGAACTTGTCAACTCTTACCAGTACATCTTCAGCTATGCCATATGGAAATTTCATAGACCTATCCGCTAGCTGGAGGGTCATCCTGGTTGGCTTCACCTCAAGATCTCCAATTTTTTTCACCATTGATAGAGGCATTAGATTAATGCTTGCTCCTAGATCCAAGAGTGCTTTTCCTACTGGTAGAGTACCAATAGTTACTGGGATTGTGAAACTTCCGGGATCTTTTGTTTTTTGTGGCAGTGCCTTTTGGATGATGGCACTACAGCCTGCTGCAAGCTCCACTGTTTCTTCAGAAAATCTCTTCTTTTTTGTTAACAGCTCCTTCATAAATTTAGCGTAAGTTGGCATTTGCTCCATGGCTTCCACAAAAGGTATGTTTATTTGTAACCTTTTGAAGATATCCATGAATCTTGCAAATTGCCTTTCCTTGTCCATTTTTGAAGGGTTCTTTGGATACGGCAAGCTCTTCAGTTGTGGTGTTGGGTCGTCCACCTTCTTCTTCCCTTCTTTTATTTCTTTCTTTTTTTCTTTTTCAATCTCCTCCTTCATATTTACATCATTATTCTTTTTTTCACTAACTTCCTCTTCTGTTTCTTTTTTTTTTTCTACTTTTTCTTCCACCTTGTCATTCTCTTTCTGTCCAACGACCTTTCCACTTCTTGTTGTGATTGCTTTGCATTGCTCTTTTGGATTTGGGTGTGTATTGGCTCCAAATTGGGAGTTGTGATGTTCTGCGATTTGGCGAGCCAATTGTCCCACTTGTGTCTCCAGGTTTCTTATCGAAGCATCAGTCTTCTTTTGGTTGGTGATTAAGACCTGCATGAATTTTTCTAGAGTGTCCTCTAGTTTTGATGTCCTTTCTGTCAATGAAGGACCTTGTTGATAAGGTTGCTGTCTGTTGGATGTGCTTGCTTCTTGCTTCCATCCACCATTTTGACTATTCCTCCATCCCTGTGAAAAATTATTGGGGTAAGCATTGTTATTGAAGTTACTTTGCTTACCTTGGTTATTCATATAGAGGATAGATTGGTCTCCTTGCTCTCCTTGGCAGTGTCCATTCTGATGCTCTCCTCCACAAAAGTCACATCTCATTTGTGCTTGTTGGTTTCCTGTAGAGGACTGTACAGCATGCAGTTGTTGCGGGAGTTTTGCCATTTGCTGTGTGAGAACTTCAATTTGTTGTGTCAAAATCTTATTTTGAGCCAAAATGGCATCTGTTGTATTAAGTTCCAACACTCCCTTCTTTTGGATTTGTGTTCTGTCATGCTGAGCCTGGTAATCTGTGGATGATAATGCTTCAATGATCCTTGTAGCTTGTTCTGCATCTACTGTCATCATGGTTCCTCCAGCTGCTGCATCCAAAATCATTTTAGTATCACCCTTTAAACCACTGTAAAAGATATTCAATTGGGCAATATCTTCCAGTCCATGGTTTGGGCATCTTCTGAGGAGAGATTTGAAGCGTTCCCATGCTTCACAAAAGGGTTCATCATGGCTTTGTTTAAATGTTGTGATATCTGATTTAGCCTTGATGAATCTGGATGGTGGGAAGAATCTGTGTAGGAATTTTTCCTCCACTGTCTCCCAGTTGTTCAAGCTTTGATTTGGGTGTGACTGGAGCCATTCTTTGGCTTTTCCTGCAAGAGAAAAAGGAAACAATCTTAGGTATGCTGCCTCAATTACTTCCTGTTCAAATCCCATTGTTCCTACCAATTCATAGAATGTTGCCAAGTGAGTGTAAGGATCTTCACTGGACATTCCATGAAATTGATGGGAACTAATTAAACTAAGGAAAGCAGGTTTCATTTCTATAGCCCTGATTGTATTTGGTATAGCAATGCTTGAGTAGTGTCTAGGTCCTTGTTGCAATGTGTAATCTCCAAGTGTTCTCCTTGGTGGATTTTGATTGTTGCTGTTGTCCTCCATTGTAACAGAGGAAGTTTGTCCTACGTGGAAGTTCTGCTTGGCTTTCTTGATTTTCTTGAGGAACCTGTCTATCTCAGGATCAAATGCAAGTTGTTCTTTTGTACCCTGTCCTCTCAAGATCATAAATCAAGAACTCAAAGTAGCAAGGTTACTAAAAAAATAAAAAACAAATTACAACAAGTTTATTTACACTGTCTTGTCAATTCAATGCTAAAATATTCAAACTTAAATCACCTCCCCGGCTGCGGCGCCAAAACTTGATAAGAGTTTTGATTATATTGAGTTTGCTGAAAGAGAATCAAGTTTGTATAATATGAACTCAATGAAATGGATGTGCCAAGTTTAAACACAGAAGTTGTAATATAGTATAGTTGTCGTTCCACTGAGGAGGTGCTAGAATGAAGATCTTAGTTTGAATTGATTAGGCAGAAAGTTTTAGTTTTGATTTGTTGTAAATGTTGCTGAATGAAAAACAGTAAGTAACAAAATAACAGAGGATAGCACTTTGCAAAATATAACAGTAAATGATGTTGGAAAAATCAGTTTTGTAAAACAGGGATTGGCTTCATCACATCTTCACCTCTGTAAGCTGCATAAGTTTCCATATAAGTAAATCGAAAGGATAAGTTCTACGTCACAATCAAAGTCATTTGCATCGATCCCTCGACTACAAAATTCATAAGAATGATTTCCAAACCGCTGATCCCTCAGTCACTTTGGAAACCATTCCAGCATTATCGATCGATTGTTTTGACGTTTGTTGTGTTAGACGCCATCCCTGGCTACCTACTCACAACAAGCATTTCTTTCAGGGTCTGCTTTCAAAAGTCACTTCCCAGCATACTCAAGAAAACTTAGAACAAGAAAATAGTGATCAAGTACTTTCAGGCATTAAACGCAGAAGGAAATACAGAAACTTTATCAAATCTCATTACTCAATGAAAACTTACGACAGCATTACTTTAGTGTTGAATGGATTACAGCCAATCCCATAAGGGAGATTAGTTACTCATGCCTTGCATTTTCACCATCAAAGAAATGAATACAGAAAATGGAAAGTGTGAAAATGAAAAATACAGAGGATGAAATGATGTATCAGATGATAGGAGATTGATGATGATGCCCTGTTTGCAGCTTGCTTTATAGGAGTTTTTGGCTTAGTTTCTCTTACCCACTTACGTAGAACCCATGCGGCATCTTTCAGAGACTGGTGGAAACAGCAGAAAGTGGATGAGTTTGCATCGCATTACGGGTGAATAAAGAATTAAGAAGCCCACGCTGGGTGAGTCACGCTTGAGCTTGCTTGCCCACGCTTAAGCGTGGTTCCTTGGTTCAACATATGTACTCCACGCTCAAGCCACGCTCAAGCGGGATCGAGGTCACGCCTAAGCGGCTCCTGCTCACGCTTGAGCGTGAGATGACCTGATGCTGTTCCTTCTTCCATTTCAGTCACGCTTTAAGCTTCTTGGTGCCACGCTTGAGCGTCAGTCATGCATGAAGTCACGCTTGAGCGAGCTCGGGCTCACGCTCAAGCGTGAGGGGCTGTTGGTGAGTTCCTTGTTTCACTTGGGTGCATGGGCAACGTGGCTTCCACGCTCAGGCGTGTAGTGTACCACGCTCAAGTGCCCTTTGCTTGATGCTCTTGGTTTCTTCAAGGCTTTTGACAAGTTGTTCCTGATTTTCAGATTTGAAGCTTCTTTCCTTAATACTCCCTTTATACTCAAAATCATGCTCAATTATTTATTAATTTTGTTAAGTTATTCAAAAAATAGTTCTAATTGAGCCATGAATTTAATCATAAAATAAGCACTCATCAAGGGACCACCCCAGCTGAGTGGATCCATGGCCGTCCTAACAAACAACTGTAGGCTGGCGTGATATCCATAACCCGAAAGAGCACTTGTAAGGTACAGGGTCCAACCTGTATCGGCAATTCAATTTCCCCCATGACCTCCCAGCGAGTTCCATCAAAAGCCCGCACGACCATGGAGCTAGGTCTTATGTATGTCCCGTCAAAGGGTAGTTTTGCCAATATGGATTTTGGCATCACATTCAGAGAAGATCCATTATCCACAAGTACTTTTGCCAAGATATAATCCCGACACTTCACAGAAATATGAAGGGCTTTGTTGTGCCCCCTTCCTTTAGTGGGTTCTTCATCATCTGTGAAGGTTAAGTAATTGTTGGCAACAATATGTCCCACTATGCCCCCGAACTGGTCAACGAGTAAGTCATGCTTGACATGGGCCTCGCTCAAAACTTTCATTAATACGTCCCGATGTGGTTCTAAATTCATCAACAGGGACAACAAGGATATCTTAGCTGGAGTATGATTCAACTGGTCTAGCACTTGGTACTCTCTGTGGCGGATGAACTTGAGAAATTCTTGGGCTTCTTCCTTGGTCACAGCCCTTTTTGTCTCGCCAGCGGTTACTTTTTTCCCAGTCTTTACCTCTCCGGTAGTTTTATCCTATTTGGGCTCAGGCGGCGTATATATCCTCCCACTCCGGGTCATTCTTCCTACTCCGATTTTATTTGTAATAGAGGAGGATGGTGTGGGGTTGACTTCCCCTGAATTGGTGACGACCACATTTGTATCGTACCTCCATGGCACGGCATGGGAACTTTTGAAAGGGAACGTAGCGGGTGCTTGTACGGTGATGAGAGTCTTAGTAGGAGCTGGAGCTGCCGATGCACTCTTATTGTAGAATATAACCAGTGGCTTCGGGGTCTGTACCCCAGTTTGCCCTTGTATCATATTTACCCCGTTCCCGTGACGTCTGTAGACCTCTACGGTATGATTGTCCATAAGCTCCTGAAGAGTTTTCTGAAAGCTTTGTCGTTTCACTGACTGGTCGTCCTCATATTCTTTGTCCCATGTGTCCTCTATCAACCCTATTTCAAACATATGGGAGTGTATTATCTTCAAAGGCATTCTGATATTATCAACCCTGGAAATACATTCTTCATCCCTCCCTATAGCATTGACCCCTGGTCTCTCGTGGTTGGGCAGAGGGTTGGTTGTTATATTCGGGCTCTCTTCTCTGAAACTTATCCAATCGGCCTTGATTAGGTCTCATACTTTGAACTTCAACGCCAAGCAATTCTCGGTGGAATGCCCCGGTGCACCGGCGTGGTAGTCACACCGTGCGTTCAGGTCATACCCCCGAGGGTAAGGTGGTTGAAGTGGTTTTAGAGGGCAAGGAACCACCAATGTGTTTTCAATGAGATATGGGAGAAGCTCAGTGTAAGTCATAGGTATTGGGTCAAACTGCGGTTGGGTGCGGTCATTATTTTGCCTTCTAGGGTTTGGATTAGGCGGGTTCATTTGTGGTGTCTGGTATGGTGTTTGTGGTGGTGCAGGAGGTCGCATAAAGGGTGGTCAGAAGTGTGGTGGGTTTGGATTTGGGATTGTAGCCACATATGGTTGTGGTGCGTTATGGTATGCCGATGGAAAGGTGACGGGGGTAAATGGCCTGGGCTAGTTTCTTCATTGGTTATAGGAGACCAAGTTGGTTTCCCCTTCTTTTCTCCTACCCTCTCCAGGCGTAGGTTTTCTTGCTACCCCGGCCCCAAATGGACCCCGAATGATCTTCCCAGTCCGTAGGCCATTTTCTATCCTTTCTCCAATAGTGACAATATCGGAGAAATGTGCTGAAACGCTCCCAATCATTCTATCATAGAAGGATGATTAAAGTGTATCAATAAATATGGAAATCACCTCTTTTTCGGACAGAGGCGGGTCAACCTGTGCCGCTATTTCACGCCATCGCTGGGCGTACTCTTTAAACGTTTCATTTTCCTTCTTCACCATGTTCTGCAGTTGTACCCTATCTGGTGCCATGTCCAGATTGTACTTGTATTGTTGCATGAAAGCATCCGCTAGATTCTCCCAACATCAGATGCGAGAACGTTCAAGGTGATTATACCATGCCAGGGCAGCTCCAGCAAGGCTGTCCTGGAAGCAATGAATTAACAGCGGGTCATTTGAAGCATATGAAGCCATCTTTCGACAATACATGGTGAGATGGTTCTTGGGACAAGTTAAACCCCGGTATTTGTCAAATTCCGGCATCTTGAATTTAGGAGGTATAATAACATTCAGAATTAGGCAGAGTTTTACTGCGCTTCCCAACCCAAATATCTTGACTCCTTCCATTTCCCTTAATCGTCTCTCCAGGAATTCCAACCTCCCTTCCTGGGTAACTGCAGTGGTACTTGGACCCGTTGTGGCGTGTCGACTGGTATTTCTAAATGGCAGGTGGACATATACCGGGTTGGCATTCGGTATAGAAGTGTATGGTCTGGTGGTTACTTGGGTAGCTTGTGGTTGCGGGGCTTGTGCATGAATGGCTTGTGTATGGATCGGTATTGCTTGAGGATCCCAGACGGGCGGGATATTTGGCTGAGCCATATGAAGGATCGCCTCTTGATAATCAGGCTCTTCTTGAAGCGGTGGGAAATAACCCTGTGGCAGTCCGTATTGCAGAAAAGGTATGACATTACCTTCCGCATCTATGAAGATAGGTTGTTGGGCGTCAGCAGGGTTTGGTTTCCTAACGTGAACTGTTAGGGGAGGCGCAGCAGGGTTTGCGCTTGGCCCTCCAGCAGAACCTTGAGTGTGTCGGGGGGTGGGCGGCTGTTGTCTAGCGTCTTCAATTCTGGCCGAAGAATCCCCCTCTGTGACTCTCTTTTCAAGTAGCTTGGCCATCTCAGCCACCTGTTCTTTCAGCTAACTAATCTCAGCTCTGAGGCTCTCATTCTTTTACTCTACTTCGGCGATGAGTTTTTTCCTTAACCGAGTCGCATAAGGATGCTTACCCGTTATGTCTGGGAACCACAACATTTTGTTAGGAAAGTAAAAGAACACAGATAAAGACTATTGTAAGAGAAGAAAGGAAAAACAAACGAGGTACGTAGGATGCGATTCTGAATTTGGCATGTATTCTCCAACCGTTCCTTAGAACGTCACGTTCAAAAGTACTAGGTAAAGCAGTAAGGCGGAAATTAACATGAAACAATTGTGAAGGCAAATTAATTCATCATTCCATTCTTCCGTAGAGGTACAATGTTACTTGAAAGATTCAATTACAACATTTTAGCCATTCCTGGCCTGGGCAATCATGGCTCTTATTTTGCAAAGTCTTTCTTGGCAATAGTTCAGAAATGATGATATTTCCTTTGGGGTGAATAGAGGATTGACCATGCCTTCGGCCTGCTTCAACATCAAGGGAAAATCTTCCAAGATTCCATCGGATAGGTATGCCAACTTGGCGAAACGTTCCATCCATAAATAAACGACTTCATCCCGTTGAGCTAACTCAGTACCCAAAACTCGTGTGGCCTCCTGGCAGCGTCGCTCAGCATCAAGGGCTTTCTTCTGTTCAGCATGTATTTCTTGCTCATAGGCCCTTATTACTTCATCAAGTTGTTGCTCCAATTTGTGGACCTGGGTTTGCAGCATTTCTTTTTGCACCAAGGTCTCCTTTTTTTTCTCTTTGGATTGTGCCAGCATGTTTTTCAAGACTTGTTTTTCAGCCAAGATGGCGCCGCTCTGTTGGCCTTTCATCTTCAATTGTGAATTGGCTGCACGAAGGCATTGGTCTTGTTTCATCCAGTAGTCTTCGTCAATCTTCCTCTTCTTTTACATTTCATCTGTAGCATGCTTCCCTTCGGAATTCTCCTTCTTCTGAAGGGCACACTCTCGTTGACATTTCAAAAGGTCTTCTTCTAGCCTTTGATTCTTTGCTGTTAACTCTTCTATTTGTGCCTTCAGAGCCATGGTGGCCTTGTCCTCCATGATGAGTGGCGGAGGAAAATCATTCGCAGATTGGTATGAAGGACTTCTGAAGGGAAGTTTCACAATAGAAACCCTGTTTAGGACCCAGTCAAGGTATTCAGCCCCTACAGCATGGCTTCGTGCTCCCAATTCTTTTCCCATTCTATGGACCTTCTTCCATGCATTGGCTACATCTCGAACAGCAGGTGCATAATTCCCTTTCGTATAGTACACAACAAAAGGAGTGAGCAGTACTTCGTTCGGTGGCCCGAGTAGAGGATAAGCCAACTGATGCTTTGCAATAACAGGGTTGTAGTTGATGCAGCCTTGTGTGCCCATGAGAGGAAAATTTGGGTAATCTCCACATCTATAAATGACCGACTCAACCACTAGCCATTGAGGGTACCACCTGACCTTCTCAGATATAAGACTTACTAGGTGATTAGCCCGTTCACGCCCACTTTTCACGGCCAACTGACATAATTTCAGATCAGAAACTGGACATTCAGGTTTACATATCTGATGGAATGCATAAAATGTGAGCCATACGTACAAAATAGGCAAACAGCAAATGATCCTCTTTCCTCCTTGCGTGTGGCAGAAATCCATGGTGCAATACACATTGGCCAACACGGCTGTGACAGGATTCTCGAGTCGGTGCTTACGAGCCAGGAAGACAGCAACAGCGTCATAATCCATATAGTTATCTAAATTAGGGAACAAGACAACCCCGTAAATAGTAAGGGCTAAAGTATCCATGAAAGCCACCCATTCCTCCTTATCAGCCAAGATCTTCATGTGCTTCTTAAGAAATTCTCGAGTGAACCCGGGAACTTGATTTCTATTCATTTGCGCATTCCTCAATGCCTCAAGAGAGATTCTCAGAACACGGGCGATTGAAGCGGTTGTTGCGTGATGGTCAAGGTGGCGATAGGGAATTTGCCCTTCCACTTATAACCCCATATCTGCTCAAACTTTTCTATTGACGGAGCCAGCTGAAAATCTCTAAATGTGAAACAGCGGAGGGGTGGGTCATAAAACTGTGCCAAAGCTGTAATTGCTTCGGTTTGGACTTCCACCTCCAGCAGTTTTAAGATTTTCCCATATCTTCTGGCAAAGGCCATCTTTTGTGTCAGACTCAATCTTTTCCCCAGTGCCTACAGACTAAGTGTATCAACCCTCTTAGCTTTAAGATGTAGTATTTTCTTCAACTCTGTCACATCTGTACCATAATTATCATGTTTCATGTTAATTTCCATACTTGCTCAGAGATACTGCCAACTTCAGAATCGCTTCTTGCAAATCACCAAGATAAAGAAAAAAAGAATTAGTTATTATTACATTTTGAAATCCATGTTTCCCCAAGGATCTTGTAAAGTGAAATATTTTTGTTTTGTTTTTTTTTTGGGAATTATCGATTTCAAAAACTCATGTAAGCCCAAGCTGTCAAAAGTCATAGGTTTCCTTAATCGTCATTGATGCCCCAGTTAAAGGGACACAAAAATCATTTTGTTTTTTTCGACGATTAGGAAAACTCACGATTAGGAACTCAGAGGTACATGATCAAAAAGAGGATTATCTATTCACCCGAAGAATACTGTGTGTTTTAAAATGAGTTATTATTTCAAAAATTAAGCAAACCTGCAGGTGGTAGATAATTCATTTTTTTGAATAAAAGGGAAAGCGAAAATGACATAAGGTAAAGTAAAGATTGCCCTTTTGTAGCCTAGGTCGGGTTTTGTTGAAAGTCTTTTCTAGGACCTATGGCTTGTCTAAAAGTGACTCTCCACACCGGGTGGCTTCCACTAGACATCTAGAAGGTCACCAGAGCCAAGATCCTACCCATGACAGGGACGCAAACAGTGGGGAATCCACTAGGTGCGTATATCATGAGAGGTCAAACTCTGGTTGGGGTTCTCATGAACACCGATAGGAAGTACATCCCATACGATTCCGTTACCAACCCCTCCTAACTTAAGCTTCATTTGGGGCTCGGGTATAGGGCGCCACTCATAGATGTGTGCAAGTAATTGTGAGTGTAGTGTGTGGAAGGGCATTCAATACCTTTTACCTTACCCCATTCTACACAAGGAACAAACATAGAACAAATATACAAAGTCGTCTACCCTAGGGTTCAATGATTGCAGAAAAGTAACATGGTCCTCTACCCTAGGGTTCAACAAATACGCAAAACACAAACAACGAAACAAATAACTAGATACAATTTAAAACAAGAACAAACATTCACAACAATCAACAGAAAATAAACAGGGGGGAAGAAATCCAAGCTAACAAAGGCTATAAAAAAAAACATGCGCTTTCAATCAAACTGGCCTGACTCTCTTAAGTTATCCCCAGTAGAGTCGCCATCTGTCGCGACCTGGATCGCGACGGCGTGGCTGACCCTCTCGAAATAAAACGAGTTTCAAAATCCTTTCGAAAAGAAAACAGGGAGTCACCACCAATGTTTTTATCCATAGGAAAAATATTGGGAAAAAACTAAGTTCAGTAAAGCACTGGTTAAAAATTAAGATTCAAGTTCGGGAGTCGGTTACGAGTAGGGAAGGTATTAGCACCCTACATCACCTATCAAAAATAGTACCAAGATTGAAAGTGCTCAACATAAATAGCCTTATAAAAGATGTTATATTTCTCCCCTTTTATTGTTGTACTTTGTGTAAAAACAGAAGGAACAAACTGAACAGACATGGAGTGTAGGTTAACAGGACGTCGCGTCCAAATTAACCTTGGCTTTGGTATAAAACAGGAAAAGGGAAGGATACTAACAAGACATCGCGTCTAAATTAGTCATCCTTTAATCAAAATACGAGGTTAGAAACGGGAAGGGGATAAACGGGACGTCTCATCCCAAGTATCCCGTTCCTTGTGGTGATGGCCTACCAGAAATAGGGGAAAAATCAACAAGACGTCACGTCTAAATTGATTTTTATGGAATTTAATCAAGATACGGGGTTAGAAACAGGAAGGAGATAAGCGGCACGTCTCGTCTCAAGTATCCCGTTCCTTGTGGATCATGGTGATGGTATACCCAGAATAAGGGAAAATCAATAAGACGTCACGTCTAAATTGATTTTCATGGAATTTAACCAAGATGCAGGGTTAGAAACGGGAAGGGGATAAGCGGGACGTCACGTCTCAAGTATCCCGTTCCTTGTGAATCATGGAGATCGTCTATTGAAAACAAGGGAAGATCAACAAGACGTCACGTCTAAATTGATCTTTCATGGAAATGATAGGAAAAAAAAAAGCAATTGCAAGGAAACATAAAGAAAATAAAGATGGGAATTAAAAAAAGAAAGGTGGGCCCAACAGGATTTAAAGTTCTGCTCCTACGTATTCTTGAGTTACCAAGAAATCAGGGTTACGTAGTTCTTCGATGATGTTTTTTTTAGGAAAAGGCTAGGTAGTTGGTGGTATATGAAGTCTCTGAGGAAAACTCATACAAGGCGAAGTTCTTCGCACGTGCACAAATTCTGATGAGATTGTGTAGACAGGAGTACTCCCGTATGACACTTGTAACATCCCAATTCCGAAGTTAGATACCGAATGAAAATTAAACGATAAAAACCTGAATGCGAAGTAAAGAATTAATTGTTAATCATAACCAATAGAGCTTGTGAGTTAGTGACCAGCTGATTGGACTTAGTTGGTGGAATGTGGCTGTTTGTGATTGGCGGAAGGTGTGAGTAGACTACGACTCACGCTTTCCCATCCCACTCCTTCCCTTCACATGCGTATATATGTGCGTACCCTGTATTACCGTGGGTGCAAAAAAACTTCTCCCACTACTTTATTCTCTCTTTTCTTCTTCGTCTCTATCTTCTTTTCCTTCCCCTATTTTTATTCTTCACGACGGCAGTGCGGGAAGAAGGTCAGAGCCCTCCAACTGGTGAAGGACGATCGTTGAGGCAGAGGAAGAACAACGCTTCATTCCAGAACCGAGTACAGAGTACGATGGGGCGAAGGAAGGCTGAATGAATCGGAAGAAGGGCGTCAGATCCAACAACGAGAGCAGAAAAGCTTCTTGAGGTTCCCTCCGAAGGTAGGGGGCGCTTGCATGTCAAATGCATGATCCACGAACGGTACCGGATGAATGTACTGCTTGAGTGTGTGTATGTGTTTATGACAACCGGATCTTATGCATGATTGTTGGTTTTGGATTCTGTGTGTTTTACAATGGTTATATAGTAGTTGCATGCAATTAAGATGGTGGTAATATGGACTGTTAGCCTTTGATAATGACGTATGAAATGCATGATTCCATCTTTGTTAACACTGTGAAATGTGAATGTGTGCCCGTTAGTTGATTTGTCAAATGCTATTACTTGATTGCCCGATTCTTGTGCATATGGGTATAACTGATAAAGCAATATAAAGGTTATGTTGAATCTGTTCTACTTATGGTTACGACGGAGGTATCGGTTGTGTGATGGTGCTTACTGGAAAATGCATTAGCTGCATGTGTAAGAGTGGGGTGACCCGTGGGAGGTCATGAGCCCGAGGGAATGACTTACAGCTACAGACCCTGGCTAGATCCTGAGAGAGCTCATGGTAGCCGTAGGAGCTAGAGAGGAGTCTCGAGACACCTATGGGAGGCCGGTACCACACGGGAAGAGTTGAGGGATGAGGGGCCAGTAGAACGGAAATTGTAACTGAAAGTCATCACTCGAGTCGGATCCGCAGGCATGCATGTAGATATGAGGTTGATTAGAACAGTACGCATAGCATGTGTTGAGTGTTATGAATGATTTCCGTGTGTGTGGACATTTGTATGTGTTGTATGTGCGCCATAGATAATATCCTGCTTCCCTAACCTTAATTGACTTGAAAACGATTGAATGAAAGTGAGTGTGCGTATTAACACTGATACCGAGTCCTTGATTGCCATTTTACCTGTAAAAGCTCACCCCTGCAGTGGCTACATTTTCAGTGAACATCTCTCGGAATGAAGGATGAAGGAGGAGCTGAGTGTAGAACAAAACAGCCGAGTGCTTTTGAATATATGTGTATATGTATATACCGTGTGTAAAGTCCTGTTAAGCCTTGGCCGGCTCATGTTTTGGTTTTTAGTCCTTACGTTAGAACTTGAACAGCTTCGGGTAACAGAAGTCATGATGAAACTCTTGTAATTATCTGAATGCTTTCATTTATATATATGTTGTGTGTTCTTCTATACTGTGAGTGATGTCCGAGCGGTGAATATGGGTGCATGAGTATGTCTTACGAGCATAGGAGGTTAGTGTGTTTGTGGGTGGTTCCGAGTGGAAGATTATATATAAGCCGAGTGAGGAAGAGCTTGTACTCCCGAGTAAAAAGATCCTAAGTGATCCCCCGTCTGAAGGAGGAGTTAATGGAGTGGTTTAGAATGGAATGTACCCTAAGCGTAGGATAATTATAATCCGAGTGATCAAATTGTAGTATGCCGAGTGAGTTAGCTGCTATTCCCCGAATGAGTATAGGCCTGAGGATTTCCGAGTAAATGTAAGTATGAAATTCGAGTGAGATTCATTCACATGAGTTCCCGAGAGAGAAACACTTAGATGGATTCTTAGGGAAGTTTCCTCCAATGACATCCTGGTGAGTAACTTAGTGGAAAGAATCTCGAGCGCATAGGCTTAACTGATTCCGAGTGAAAACGCGTATAAGCTTCGAGCGGGAAATATTCCGAGTGAGAGTTTATAGAATCCGAGTGGAAAGTCCCCCTACTTACCGGGCGAATCTAGTATGTACCCTGGTGGATAAATATAAGCGACTATGTTATAGAAGGTAGGCGTGGGAGCCGATTCCCGAGTGTTGGAACCCCTCATACCGAGTTTGCCTTAGGAGTGAATCCCGAGTGGACTTAGTCGTTTACCGAGTGTATGGATGTTCGATGCCGAGTGAAGGATTAGCCGAGTAAGACTCCTCGCTTAGCGAATGGAGGATTCGCTCCAGCGAATGTGGGTCGCTGGAAGGCGTTGTCGCGGTATCGCTCGGGTGAGTTGGGCGTCTCACCCAGGCGGATTCGTGCTTCGCTTGAGCAAGTGTACACTGTGTGGTGGTCCGCTCAGGCGCTGTTTGTGTTTCCGTGTGAATGGTTTTTATTTCCCTTGCTGTCTTTTCTTTTTCTTCTTGGCCATGGGACCAGCTCTTATATCTTCATATATGGGAGTATTTTTATTATGGATCCAGGTTATTTCTCAATCAATTCGTGAAAATTTTTTCCCCCTAAAATCTAGGATGTTATATTTTGGTATCAGAGCGGAACGAAAGGTCCAAGGCCAAGGTATGCTTACCGAGTGTAAGCGGTTGCGTGCTTTCTGACTGGATGGTCATTATTGTTGTGATATTGGTTGAACCTGATTGATATTGGCTTGTGGATAGGAGGGTGTTTCCCCTCCTGGTCCGATTGATTATATAATATATAGAGATAGCATGATGTGCTAAGTCATTGAACATTAGGCTGAAATCCGAATGGTAATGAGTGGCTCGGTATACTTATCCTTGAATGTTAATTTTAGGATAAGGGATGACGCATCGCCAAAGCATGGAGGCTATAGCCACAGCATTCCAACGCTTTGCAGACGTGTTTGAGAGGCAAGGCCAGACTCGAGCTGAGGATGGCCACGTGCTAGACCGCTTCCTGAAGAGGAACTCGAGTGAGTTTCAGGGAGGACGTAACCCAGAGACAGCTTTTAAATGGACTCAGGAATTGGAAAGGATTTTTGGAGGTCTTCGTTGTACCGAGGCCCAAAAAGTGGAATGTGCAGTGTATATGCTGCGGGATGAAGCGGAGAACTGGTGGAAGATAGCCAGAAACCGATTCCCTGATGATGATGCTCAGCTGACATGGAACGATTTTAAGACATGCTTCTTAGAGAAGTACTTCCCCGACACAGTGAGGAGTCGGAAGGAGTTGGAGTTTATGGAGTTGAAGCAGGGCTCCATGACTGTGGAAGAGTATGCCTATTCTAAGTAGGTTCGAAGAATTGTGCCTATTCTACCCACCTTTTCAACAACCAGGGACGGAGAGCTCCAAGTGCCTTAAATTTGAAAATGGGTTAAGATCGGATATTAAGAGGGCCTGCAGATATCAAGAGATCAGGAGTTTTCCTGCATTAGTGAACAAATGTAGAATATTTGAGGAAGATGACAAGGCCCACTCGGGCTAGAGCAGCAGAGCCAACCAGTATTTGAGGCCTCAGCAGTCACGTTTCAAGAGGCCAGGGAACGTAGGAAGAAATGAACCCTTCACTAGATATCAGGAACGCGGTGACCGAGGGAGACAGATGAGTGGACGACCCAGGTATGGCAAGTGTTTTAAATATGGTGGTGACCACTTTGCTCAAAGTTGCAATGGTACCGATGTTAAGTGTTTTCACTGCAGGAATAAGGGGCACATTCACCCTGACTGCCCCCAGCTCCGTCAAACAAATGCTAGTGTGCGTCAAGGGGGGTTCCAAGTGAAGAGCAATAGGAATAATGGACAAAGCTCTCAGGGCGGAAACAACAGAGCTAGAGGGAATATGATGGTTGCCCCAAATAACCGGAGGAGAAACACCGATCAACCAGCTGCTGGAAGAGTCTACGCAATCAACGCAGAGGATGTCGCACAAGCAAATGACTTAGTGCAATGTAAATGCTCACTCGGTAGATACACACTTAGTGTAGCTTTTGATTCTGGAGCCACCCACTCCTTCATAGCTGATGATTGTGTAAAACGTTTAAAATTACCGACCGTGGAAATGGATCGGATTTTGGAAGTAGCCAATCTAACTGGTCCTAAGGTACTGACCTCATCAATGTGCAAAAAGGTGACGTTCGAGTTATGCGATCGGAGTTTCACTTTCGACTTAGTGTGCATACCTTTGAAGGATCTTGATATCGTGCTCGGAGTAGATTGGCTTTCAGCCAACGAAGTGTTAGTGGATTGTAGAAACCGAAGGATAATCTTCCCGAGACAGCACCATGAGGACTGCACAGCACAAGGTATACCTCAACTGTTCATGATGCTTTGTCTAACCGAGGGTGAGAGTAAAACCCGAGTGAACAGAATCCCGATTGTCTGTGAATTTCCAGGAGTGTTCCCTGAAGACGTACCAAGTGTCCCTCCTAATAGAGAAGTCGAATTCTCTATAGACTTGATCCCTGGGGCCGAGCCAGTCTCCAGTGCACCTTATAGAATGTCCCCTACAGAATTAATCGAGTTGAAGAAGCAAGTAGATGAGTTACTCGGAAAGCAATTCATTAGGCCGAGTGTATCACCATGGGGCACACCTGTGCTGCTTGTTAAGAAGAAGGATGGCAGCATGAGACTTTGTATAGACTACCGACGGTTGAACAAACTCACAATTAAGAATCGTTACCCGCTGCCCAGAATTGATGACTTAATTGACCAACTGCGTGGAGCCTCAGTCTTCTTAAAGATCGACCTGCGATCGGGATACCACCAAATCCGAGTGAAGGACTCGGATATCCCAAAGACTGCCTTTAGGACTCGGTATGGCCACTACGAGTATGTGGTGATGCTGTTCGGTGTGACAAACGCCCCTGCTGTCTTCATGAATTACATGAACAGCATATTCCACCCCTATTTAGACCGATTCGTAGTTGTTTTCATTGATGACATCCTAGTCTATTCCAAGACTTTCGAGGAGCATGAAGGACACCTCCGAGCGGTACTCCAAGTGTTAAGGGAGAAGCAGTTATTTGTGAAGCTTTCAAAGTGCGAATTCTGGATGGATAAGATCCACTTCCTCGGACATGTGATTTCCGAGCAAGGTGTCTCGGTGGACCCTTCGAAGGTGACAGCTATAATGACATGGGAGAGACCCAAGTCGGTCTCGGAGATAAGGAGCTTTATGGGCCTGGCAGGCTATTATAGAAGATTCATTGAGGGTTTTTCTAAGTTGGCTTTACCACTGACTAAATTGACTCGGAAAAACATTCCCTTCGTGTGGAGTCCCGAGTGTGAGGGAAGTTTTCGAGAGCTGAAGAACAAGTTGACGGCTGCACCAGTGCTGGCATTACCTGACTTGCAAGAGAGCTTCGTGGTTTATTGTGATGCATCAGGACTCGGATTAGAGTGCGTGCTAATGCAGAAGGACCGAGTGATAGCGTATGCCTCTCGGCAATTGAGACCACACGAGCAGCACTATCTGACCCACGATTTGGAGTTGGCAGCTGTGGTGTTCGCGTTAAAAATCTGGAGACATTATTTGTTCGGGTCCAGATTCGAAGTATACAGTGATCACAAGAGCCTCAAATACTTGTTCGACCAGAAGGAGCTGAACATGAGGCAGAGGAGATGGACGAAATTTCTAAAGGATTATGATTTCGAGTTAAAGTACCACCCGGGCAAGGCAAACGTTGTTGCCGACGCATTGAGTTGGAAATCTCTTCATATGGCAGTGATGATGGTGAAGGAGGTAGAACTATTGGAGCAGTTCCGAGATATGAACTTGCATGTTGACACCCCCTCCTCTCAGAAAATGACGATCGGCACGTTGAGAATTGCCAATGACTTCTTGAAATCCGTGTACGAGCAGCAGCAGTCAGATTCCTACTTGACCGAGATGAAGAAGACTCAGACCAAAGGTAAGGATTTGTCCTTGACCGAGGGAACGAATGGGGTTTTCCGAGTAAGAAACAGAATATACGTGCCGGGTAGAGGAGAATTGAGGAGGATGGTGCTTGATGAGGCGCATAAGAGCTTGTTAAGTATCCACCCGGGAGCCACGAAGATGTACCATGACCTGAGAACACAGTTCTGGTGGCTCGGACTAAAGAAGGATGTGGCAGAATACGTGGCTCGGTGTATCACCTGTCAAAAGTCGAAGGTCGAGCACCAGAAGCCGTATGGTGCATTACAGCCCCTGGAGATTCCCGTGTGGAAATGGGACTCAATTGCTATGGACTTTGTCATGGGATTGCCCAAAAATCGAGCGGGCCATGATGCAATTTGGGTCATTATTGACCGACTGACGAAGAGTGCACACTTCCTGCCTGTGAACATGAAGTACCCGATGCATAGGTTAGCACGGATCTATATTCAAGAGATCGTCCGACTGCATGGTATACCGACTTCCATCGTATCAGATAGGGATCCTAGGTTCACGTCCCGGTTTTAGACCAGCCTGCATCAAGAAATGGGCACTAAACTTTGGCTTAGCTCTGCCTACCACCCCCAATCGGATAGACAATCCGAGCAAACGATTCAAATCCTGGAGGACTTGTTAAGAGCGTGTGTGTTGGAGCACGGTGGAGAATGGGAGCAGTACCTTCCCTTGATTGAGTTTACGTACAATAATAGCCATCATAGCAGCATTGGAATGGCACCCTATGAAGCGTTGTATGGTCGAAGGTGTCGGACCCCGCTTTGCTGGTCAGAAACGAGTGAGAGTCTACTACTGGGACCAGAGATTGTTAAGCAAACTTCGGAACAGATCCGAGTGATAAGAGAAAAGATGAAGGCATCTCAAGACAGGCAAAAGAGCTACTACGACGAGCGAACCAAACCATTAGAGTTTTCAGTCGGAGACAAGGTATTTTTAAGGACTTCACCGAGTAAAGGGGTCGGGCGAGCCTTGAAGAGCAGGAAGTTAAGCCCTCAATACATTGGATCTTATGAGGTGTTGGGACGAGTCGGCTCCGTGGCATATCGTATAGCGCTACCGACTCACTTATCTTGATTGCATGACGTGTTTCATGTGTCTCAACTAAAGAAGTATCTACATGACCCCAGCCACACAATGCCTGATGATGAAGTGGAAGTCAAGCAAGACCTGACCACTGTGACTACACCGATCAGAATCATGGACCGATCGGTGAAGCGTTTGAGGAGCAAAAACATACAGCTGGTCGAAGTGGAGTGGAAACAAGGCAAGACTACCTCTCATACCTAGGAACGCGAAGACACCATGAGGCAGCAGTACCCCGAGTTGTTTACTAAGGTGAGTTACCGACTGAATTTCGAGGACGAAATTCTTTTGAAGTTAGATACCGAATGAAAATTAAACGATAAAAACCTGAATGCGAAGTAAAGAATTAATTGTTAATCATAACCAATATAGCTTGTGAGTTAGTGACCAGCTGATTGGACTTAGTTGGTGGAATGTGGCTATTTGTGATTGGCGGAAGGTGTGAGTAGACTGCGACTCACGCTTTCCCATCCCACTCCTTCCCTTCGCATGCGTATATATATGCGTACCCTGTATTACCGTGGGTGCAAAAAAACTTCTCCCACTACTTTATTCTCTCTTTTCTTCTTCGTCTCCATCTTCTTTTCCTTCCCCTGTTTTTATTCTTCATGACGGCAGTGCGGGAAGAAGGTCAGAGCCCTCCAACTGGTGAAGGGCAATCGTTGAGGCAGAGGAAGAACAACGCTTCATTCTAAAACCGAGTACAGAGTACGACGGGGCGAAGGAAGGCTGAACGAATCGGAAGAAGGGCGTCGGATCCAACAACGAGAGCAGAAAAGCTTCTTGAGGTTCCCTCCGAAGGTAGGGGGCGCTTGCATGTCAAATGCATGGTCCACGAACGGTACCGGATGAATGTACTGCTTAAGTGTGTGCATGTGTTTATGACAACCGGATCTTATGCATGATTGTTGGTTTTGGATTCTGTGTTTTTTACAATGGTTATATAGTAGTTGCATGCAATTAAGATGGTGGTAATGTGGACTGTTAGCCTTTGATAATGACGTATGAAATGCATGATTCCATCTTTGTTAACACTGTGAAATGTGAATGTGTGCCCGTTAGTTGATTTGTCAAATGCTATTACTTGATTGCCCGATTCTTGTGCATATGGGTATAACTGATAAAGCAATATAAAGGTTATGTTGAATCTGTTCTACTTATGGTTACGACGGAGGTATCGGTTATGTGATGGTGCTTACTGGAAAATGCATTAGCTGCATGTGTAAAAGTGGGGTAACCCGTGGGAGGTCATGAGTCTGAGGGAATGACTTACAGCTACAGACCCTGGCTAGATCCCGAGAGAGCTCGTGGTAGCCGTAGGAGCTAGAGAGGAGTCTCGAGACGCCTATGGAAGGCCGGTACCACACGGGAAGAGTTGAGGGACGAGGGGCCAGTAGAAGGGAAATTATAACTGAAAGTCATCACTCGAGTCGGATCCGCAGGCATGCATGTAGATATGAGGTTGATTAGAACAGTACGCATAGCATGTGTTGAGTGTTATGAATGATTTCTGTGTGTGTGGACATTTGTATGTGTTGTATGTGCGCCATAGATAATATCCTGCTTCCCTAACCTTAATTGACTTGAAAACGATTGAATGAAAGTGAGTGTGCGTATTAACACTGATACCGAGTCCTTGATTGTCATTTTACCTGTAAAAGCTCACCCTTGCAGTGGCTACATTTTCAGTGAACATCTCTGGGAATGAAGGATGAAGGAGGAGCTGAGTGTAGAACAAAACAACCGAGTGCTTTTGAATATATGTGTATATGTATATACCGTGTGTAAAGTCCTGTTAAGCCTTGGCCGGCTCATGTTTTGGTTTTTAGTCCTTACGTTAGAACCTGAACAGCTTCGGGTAACAGAAGTCATGATGAAACTCTTGTAATTATCTGAATGCTTTCATTTATATATATGTTGTGTGTTCTTCTATACTGAGAGTGATGTCCGAGCGGTGAATATGGGTGCATGAGTATCTCTTGCGAGCGTAGGAGGTTAGTGTGTTTGTGGGTGGTTCCGAGTGGAAGATTATATGTAAGCCGAGTGAGGAAGAGCTTGTACTCCCGAGTAAAAAGATCCTAAGTGATCCCCCGTCTGAAGGAGGAGTTAATGGAGTGGTTTAGAATAGAATGTACCCTAAGCGTAGGATAATTATAATCTGAGTGATCAAATTGTAGTATGCCGAGTGAGTTAGCTGCTATTCCCTGAATGAGTATAGGCCTGAGGATTTCCGAGTAAATGTAAGTATGAAATTTGAGTGAGATTCATTCACATGAGTTCCCGAGAGAGAAACACTTAGATGGATTCTTAGGGAAGTTTCCTCCAATGACATCCTGGTGAGTAACTTAGTGGAAAGAATCTCGAGCGCATAGGCTTAACTGATTCCGAGTGAAAACACGTATAAGCTCCGAGCGGGAAATATTCTGAGTGAGAGTTTATAGAATCCGAGTGGAAAGTCCCCCTACTTACCGGGCGAATCTAGTATGTACCCTGGTGGATAAATATAAGAGACTATGTTATAGAAGGTAGGCGTGGGAGCCGATTCCTGAGTGTTGGAACCCCTCATACCGAGTTTGCCTTAGGAGTGAATCCCGAGTGGACTTAGTCGTTTACCGAGTGTATGGATGTTCGATGCCGAGTGAGGGATTAGCCGAGTGAGACTCCTCACTTAGCGAATGGAGGATTCGCTCCAGCGAATATGGGTCGCTGGAAGGCGTTGTCGCGGTATCGCTCGGGCGAGTTGGGCGTCTCGCCCAGGCGGATTCGTGCTTCGCTTGAGCAAGTGTACGCTGTGTGGTGGTCCGCTCAGGCACTGTCTGTGTTTTCGTGTGAATGGTTTTTATTTCCCTTGCCGTCTTTTCTCTTTCTTCTTGGCCATGGGACCAGCTCTCATATCTTCATATATGGGAGTATTTTTATTATGGATCCAGGTTATTTCTCAATCAATTCGCGAAAATTTTTTCCCTCTAAAATCTAGGATGTTATAACACTGACTAAAAATAATTTTACGCTAATCGAATAAAGTATGTGAAATACTCATTTTTTTTACTACTTATTACAAACCTAAGTGGAAGGACGAAGAAGAGACAAAATTTGACTTAAGTGGGAAACAGATTCGACAAACAGCAATGAATTCGACAGAAAAATAAGTAATGGAAAGTAGGGGAAATAAGGAACAGAATGTAACCGGTGTGACGGGGTGCTGAGAGCCGGTGTGGGCTTGAACGATGAGAGCCGAAGTGCTACTGGCGTAGCGGTGTGACGGGGATGCTGAACAAGTGGTCTTGGACGATGGGGAGCCGAAGTGACGTTGGTGTGGCTGAGTTATGGGGAGTCGGTGTACAGCTAAGTGGAGGGACGGCGTGTGGGCTTGGTGAGAGGGCCGGTGTGAAATTGGTGAGGGTGATTTAAAGGATCCGGATGACATCTGGGAAATAGGAAGTTCACTGGGAGATGGGTCTGATCCGGTGTTCTAGTAACGATTTAGGGTCCAGAGCAAATTGTAAGGCTCAAAAAACCAAGATTCAGGCTTTGAACACCAGAGGAAACTCCAAGAGCTTTTGGGTCAAGAGGTTTTTTCTTGAAGATCGGAGCAAGTTTCTAAGGAATGCAGAGTACCAGCTTGAAAAAATGGCTAAAATTCCAACCAAAAATTCCAAACCAAAAAATTCCCACCCTTTGTGCTTCTTCATGTGAGGTATTTATAGAGGGCTTTTGGACATGGGCCGAGTGCTCGGACAGCTCAAACTTCCACTCACAGTGGAGGCAGCCTAGCCCCTAACAGGTAGTGGGGGGCAGCGGCTGGTGGGGAATTTTTAATTATTTCCACTTCCGCCCCCTGTCTGCCATTTCCAGACTTCATGGATCGACTTGGGTGGTGGAATTCTAAGTCACAGTATGGATAGCCGGACTCACCAGTCCGATATAAAATTCATGAGATCGGAAGAAGGAGACATCGGTTCAACAAATTTCCAATGATTGCGCCGATGTGACCTCTTCCATACTTGGGCTGGTGTGCCCTTGATGTATACCGGACAATGCCTCCACTCGAAACTCGTCACTGCTTGAAGCATTCACTCGGAACTGCTTTAATCGGAGGGGTTTTTTACTCAGAACTTGTCACTACTTGAAGCATTCACTCGGAACTACTTCAATCGGAGGGGCTTTGCTCGGACGTGGATCACTGCTTGAACATATTACTTGGAAACACCTCCAAAATATTCCGTTCGGCTATACCTCCAGTCGGCAAGCTTCTTCAAAGTCGGAACCATTTAAAATTCATTCGCTCGGGAATTCTTCACCTAAATGCCTCAGCCCGAGAGGTATTCCTTCAAAATCTTTCTTCAACCGGAAGCACATTTTTCAGAAATAAACTACTCGTAGGAACCTTACTCGGATATACATATCTTTGAGCAAAAAGTTTCAGTCAGAGCCTTCCTTCACCTGGAAATAACTCTCTCAGAGTCGATTCACTAGGAAATACCACATTCGGAAGTATGGAACTCGGGAGTGACCCTTTTGGAACCAGAGTGTTTCTTCGCTCGAAAATTCATCTCTCAGCAACAAACTTCTGGGGAATGGCTTCCTCGGTGGCATTGCACTCGGATATACCATTGTCTGACCAGTGCTTAGCCATTTTTCATTCAGAATCGTCTCAATCGGGGATCAAACCATTCGGACCTATTCACTGGGCAATCAGACATGCTTTTTACTCAGAAATTTGGAACTTAAGAATCTGGCCGAACAAAGCTCATTCCATGCCAGAGCTTTGCTTCACTCGGAAATTCATTTCTCAGCAGTGAAGCACTCGGACAAACGTTCTTCAATCGGTAATCCCTCACTCGGTCATATATTTTGGGCAGTATTTATTCAAAATGGGTCTCTTTTCACTCAGGGTGGCTGCAACCGAGAATCTTCCACTCGGATTTACCTCCAAACGGGAAATATTCACTCCAAGTCAGCAATTTTTATTTGGAGGCACCTCCCTCGGAAATCTTCTACACAACCCACTCGGAAACTACTCAATCGGAGACATTCTACTCGAAAATGTCTCACTAGGAGACATTCCACTCAAAAATGACTCACTAGGAGACATTCCACTCGGAAATGACTCACAAGCAGACATTACACTCGGAAATAACTCACTAGGAGACGTTCCACTCGGAAATGACTATTAGGAGTCAAATTCCAGTCCTCTCAGAATTCTTTCCACTTGGGCTCGGACCGAAAGAGGTGTTCACAGTATGGTTGTGTTTTGACCGAGTGTGACGAGTGTATGGTGAGTAAGTGGGATTCTGGACGAAATTTCACTTGAGTAGGAACCTTAGAAAATAATTTCATGATTGTAGTGAATTTCTGAGTGAAATTTCGAGTGGGCTATGCCAAGACAGAACCTTCCGAGTGAGGAAGTGCATATAATTCTGAGGGAAAGGTCTCCCAGTATGATATTTCGGGCAGTGAAGTTCCGAGTGGGAATTTTCTGAGTTCAAAGTAACTTGTTCCGAGGGTGTAATTCCGAGTGGGATGGCACCGATGGGGTGTACTGTGTGAGTCTTCCCAGAAGTACTCTGAAATAACTTCGCCCGAGTGAAAGACTTAGTGCTAGGAGACCTTGCTCGAGTGAAAGAAAAAGGAGTCGGCTTTGTAATAAGTTTACCGAGTGGAGAACCGATCGAGTGATGAGTCAGTTTTAGAGTAATTGCCGAGCAAAACACCGAGCGAGAGATGACTTGGATTTGGAATTAAATTGCCGAGTGAAAGGCTGATTAAAAGATGACTCGGATTTGGAATAAAATTACCGAGTGAAAGACTAATTGAGAGATGACTCGGATTTGGAATAAATTGCTGAGTGAAAGGCCGAGTGAGAGACGAGTCGGCTTTGATTGATTTTACCGGTTGGAAACCGAGCAAGATGAGTCAGTTTTGATTGAAATTGTTGAGTAAATACCCGAGTGTTGGGAAGCCTCGCTGAGTGAGCGAGTGCGGAAAGAAGGACGACCTCTGTTCGGATTCCGCTTAAGCGAGTGGATACCTCGCTCAAGCGAGCGAGTGTGGAGATGGCTACTGGAGTAATTTCGCCAGAGCGAGTAGCCGGGTGTGTGGTGTCTCGCCCAAGCGAGTAACATGGAAATTAGATACTGGCTTGATTTCGCCCGAGCGAGTAAGGGCGCTCAAGTGAGATGGGCTATCTCGCTCAAGCGAATGTGGGCCTCGCTTGAGCGAGTGACCCCTGATGGAATTCCCTTTTCTTTTCTCGATTCTGATTGTATTGGCCCTCCTTATCCTATATTGAATAACATTTGAGGGAATATATAGATATATATATATGTCTATGAAACAGTATGGTGGTGAGGAATAACAATTAAGATATTGGGATGACTTGTGTATACCCATAATATGCATAATGTGAAATATGAATCTTAACCACCAAGAATGATCATGAGAAAGCAATGTTAAGGGCTTGATGATGAGTTATGAGATGTATATGCAAGAACATGATTGTGATGGGCATAAGTGTGATTGCCTTATGTGGAATGATGAATATGCCTCGAATATTTCTATGTATGGATTAATATTATGATTGGTTGCTATGCCTTTTGATATCCATGTGTAGAATATTATGAATGATGTTGGGGCCAATGAGATGCCAATTATATGAATGATGTGCCTTACAGGGCTTTGTAAATGATTATGTATGATTATTGAAATGCCAAATTAAAATATACCCTAATTGAGAGGGTGAGTTATCCTTGCGAGGTTGTTGGGCACATGCATTATTGCATTGTTGCATTCATGGCATAGCATGGCATTGATATGCATTATTGTTGAATATATCACCTTGCGGGGTGCCACAAAGGGTATATCCCGGAGTGAAGAGGACGTTGTCCTATTATTGTTGAATATATCACCTTGTGGGTGCCACGAAGGGTATATCCCGAAGTGAACAGGACGTTGTCCTATTATTGTTGAATATATCACCTTGCGGGGTGCCACGAAGGGTATATCCCGGAGTGAAGAGGACGTTGTCCTATTATTGTTGAATATATCACCTTGCGGGGTGCCACAAAGGGTATATCCCGGAGTGAAGAGGACGTTGTCCTATTATTGTTGAATATATCACCTTGCGGGGTGCCACGAAGGGTATATCCTGGAGTGAAGAGGACATTGTCCTATTATTGTTGATTATATCACCTTGTGGGGTGCCACAAAGGGTATATCCCGGAGTGAAGAGGACGTTGTCCTATTGTTGTTGAATAATGTTGAATATATCACCTTGCGGGGTGCCACGAAGGGTATATCCCGGAGTGAAGAGGACGTTGTCCTATTGTTGTTGAATAATGTTGGATATATCACCTTGCGGGGTGCCACGAAGGGTGTATCCCTGAGTGATGATGGTATTATGATAATTTTTGTGAAATGAATCACCTTGCGGGGTGCCACGAAGGGTGTATCCCTTAGTGATGATCATAATTCAAGTGATTGTGATTATTATTGAATTTGAAATCAGATCTGTTGCATATGCATTAAACAGTTGACATGTGCATTAGCCATAAGAGCATGGCATTTGAGATGGGATGACCACAAGTGATAAGAAACCCCTTACGAGGAGGTATTGAGTGAAGCCTTAATGAATTAATGATGATAATGATTATGAATGCCCTTGCTGATAAGTGGCAATATGTGATGGTGTATGTGATTGTGTATATGTTGTGCTGGTTTATGATATGAATTGCGATTCATGAGGCTTATATGCCTATTATAATAATGAGATGATATATGAATGATAATTTGATGATTTGATAGCAAAGCACACATGACGTTTGTATGCATATACACATGATCACAATATATATATATTATTCGTCATTTTGAATGTATAACTCACTCTCCCATGTGGTCTCCTTTTTAGCATTGTGATGCAGGTTGCCATGGGATGAGTTCGGATTTTAATTAAAGCTTGGGTGAAGGTAAATAGTGGTAGAGGAAGTGCCTTGGCCGGCATCATTTATGGATTCTTGTGTAATGAATAAATTGTATATTATGATATAGATGATTTAGAGATTTTGGATATGTATAAAGATAATCCCTTTGAATTGTGGATGGTGAATATATATGTAGAATGTGAGAGATGATTTGATATGTATTAGAATGATTAAAATTGAATGATGTTTATTGATGATTGAGATAGTCGGGTGAATATCCCCGAATGTAGATGTATATGTATGTATATATATGTATTTATCATAGGCAATGCATGCGATTGTGGAATGCGCATGAATGTGATAAAGTAATAGGTTTGCATGCTTGCCTAGCCTTTTCTCATATCGTCATATATGGGACTAGGCGTGTGCCCGGTATACATATTCTTCCTCTATAAACTCTATTATTTTTGTATACCGTTATGGGCATTTTAGTTATCGATCCAGCTTTAGGTTATTTAATCTCACTCTTGGGTTTTCTGTGATTTGGGTCTTGATGTGATCATGGTAGTGTGTTGGAAATATTTTTAAACGCAAAAAAATTATTCGTAATTTTATTAATTATGACGATCACATCGGGATTCGAGTACGGAAAATCAGGGGTGTTATAACGAGGCGGGAGCGTCTTATCAATCAGAATTCTTCTCTTGAGGTAGGAGAGGAGTCTTATGTTCTAAATTCATGAATTTGGATGTTATTTGATTTCCATATGTATCGGTATGCATGTTAGCCTTGCTTGTGATGATATGTGAAATTTGTTATGTGTTATGTGGTGTGGACAATATGTTTGGCAACATGCTTTGGTGCATTTAGAATACTCATGGTATGTTATATGGAGGTGTGTAGTGATCAGTGATATGATGTTAAGTTGTATCTACCATGAATGTGATATGAATGTTGACGATGTTTGTTGAGAATGAGAATAAAGGAGAATACCACACAAAGACTTGAACTAACATGAATAATCAACGATAATAAAAGTTTTGTGATGATGTTGGTAGTGATGTTGATGATGATGTTTTGTGAGTGGCATGTGTAACATCCCGATTTTTAATTTAATTACCGATTGAGACTAAGCCATTAATTAAGGGATTAACTGTAGAATTGAGATTAATGAATAATTTAACTGATTGCTGATTGGTTAGAAAATAATTGAATAAATAATGATAATAATAATAATAGTGCCAGGCGAAAGGACGCATGTGTCCCCAGGAGTATAAGACAACCTCAGCTCCCTCTTCCCTCCATTAATTCACGCTGGTCAGCTCCTCTGTGCGTGAGTCCGGTCCCCTCCTCCCCTGTTTTCTCTTCTTCCCTCTCAATCATGTTGAACAGTGAGAAAGTCGAGAGCTCCTGGAGGAACATCAACGCGGCTCTGTTCCACTCCCTGTCCTCTTCTCCCCCATTGCCTTCTTCCCCTCCTTCTTCTTTTACCTAGAGCTGTTAGTATTCCAGTTGGAAGGCTGTGCTGGGAGTGCCTTGAAGCTGTGGGGGAGACGAACCCGTTGGAGGAAAGAAGCAACTCTGGCCTAGGATCAACGCTGAGCTCGAAGGTTGTTGGAGGAGGAGTACCAGAGGGACGATCGGTCAGCATTGCAACTTAAGGAGTCTCTGAACCCCGACAGCAGGTAGGGGGCGCTTTGCATGTAAAGTGTATGGTTTATGACCGGGCCTCGGGTGCTTGCTTTAATGTGATATGTAGTGTGAATTGTGTAGATCGATGTGTGGTGATTGACTGATTGTGCATGCAACTCCCGAACTGGGGTATCTGTGAAAGGTTGAGGGTTGTGTGACTTCGTCTTTGAGTGCCTATTGATATTTCTGTGATGCATGTTGTTGAAACCTGAGTTTGCTGAGTGAACGTGTGTATGCGTTACCATTATCCCCGAATGCATGGGATGTGAATTGATACGTGATTTCTATTTCGAATGTTGCGTGGAAAAGTATCCTGACTCTATTAAAAATGTTGAGTGGATGTGCTGTAATGTGGTTACCTATGCTTGCTGTTGTAAGTTATTATGATAGATGCATGTGTTGTTGTAATGGAATGTGGGATTTCGAATGAATCTGAATGCTGTGTGGGGGATCGGTTGTGATCCATTGATGGCTGTGCGAGACACTTCTAGTAAGCTTGTATGTTGTGGTGGAATTGCATGAGATTGCATATGTGGGATGATTCCCAGATTCCTGACCAGTTCCATAAGGACCCGTGGTAACCGATGGAGCTAGAGCTGGGTCTCGAGACGTCACGGGGTGACCGGTGCCACACGGAAAGGGCTAGTGGACGGGGGGTCGGAAAGGTATCTAGAGTTGTATAAAACGAGTTCCAGTCAGATTCCTGGTTAGATCCATGAGGACCCGTGGTAACCAATGGAGCTAAAGCTGGGTCTCGAGACGTCACGGGGTGACCGGTGCCATACGGAAAAGGCTAGTGGACGAGGGACCGGGAAGGAATCTGCACTGAATTCACTGTTTAAGTCGGATCCGCATGCATAAGTCTATGAGCATTGTTAGTGAGATTATTGTGAATTGCATGGATTAAATGAATTGAATAAACTCTGACTAGATGATGTCGTATGAGTGAATTCCGACTGAATGAATGGACAGGTATTGATACTGTTGCTGAGTGCAGTGTGATGCTATGATTGAAAATATATGTTATTATGCGAATTCCGATTGAATGATGTGGTCTGGCTCTTATATTAATTGGCAGTATATATATATATATCGTTATGGATTGAACCCGGTAAATTATATAATTGAGAATTGAGGTAAAGTTTGAGTCAATAGCTGTCACCTTATATGTAAAAGCTCACCCCTATACCATTTTTCAGTGTGTGCAGGTTGGACTCTGAAGTGATGATAAGGTCTCAGGTCCGAGTGAGGTGCACTCCGACCGTTGAGTGCTTATTTTGTATTTGTCATGTTTCGTCAGTTGTAGCCTTGGCCGGCTCATAATAACAGTGTGGTGTAATGAATATGGATACATATATATATAAATAATTTGAGCTTTTGTGATCCGAGTGCATGTTTTTATACGTAATAGATCACGTTGATAACAGGTGCTGAGGAATGAATGATGTTAAGGTAATGGGTATTCCGAGTGTATGAATATGTATGTACACATATGTTGTATACGGGTGGTTTATGTCTGGGTAGACTGAGGGGTGTTGATGGTTAGAATATTGCTCAGTTAATGATTCCGAGTAGACGTAATTGGGGAGTCAACTCCGAGTGGGGCTGCAAATGGCTATGCCTTCTTGTTTGAATGATGATACTTCAAGGGATTCTAAGTAAAATACCTTGGATGAACCTATACTACGTAAGATCTAATGAGAGAATCCCCGAGTGATAATGAGAGCGGTCATTCCCGAGTGAAAACCCTGAGCGATTCTCTCCTGAGAGAGGAGTTAGTGTAGTGGCTTAGAATGGAAGGGATTCTAAGTGTAAAACATCGATAATCCGAGTGAAAGATGTATAATCCGAGTGAGTAAGGGTCCGTATCCCGAGTGGTTGAGTTCTGGAATCTGAGTGGGATAACCCCAGTGTCCGAGTAGAGTATAGGTGTGGCCGTATGGATAAAATTGAAAGGCTAAGTTATGGAACACCGAATGGACTTAGGAATGAACTCCGAGTGGACTTAGTCATTTATCGAGTGTATGGATGTCCTGATGCCGAGTGATGAATTTGCCGTGTGAGGCTTCTCGCTTCAATGAATGAAGGATCCGCTCCAGCGAATGCGTACTGCTGGAAGGCTTTTGTCGTGGTATCGCCCAAGCGAATGGTACTTCGCCCGAGCGAGTGAGTTGTCTCGCTCAAGCGTCCTGGACCTCGCTTAAGCGAGTCAGAGTTGTCTTGGATTTCGCTCAGGCGCTGATGTGTTTCGCTGAACCGAATGGGTCGGTTGAAGCCTTGTTCCTTCCGCTGATTGCTATATGTGTAAATGTTCTTTTCTTTCCCTTGTCTTCTTCCTTCTTTTTATGCCGATTGACCAGGGGTTGTTTTTGTGAAAAAATTTTCCCTGTTTTTGGGTTATTATTATTTATTAAAAATTAGGGTGTTACATTTTGGTATCAGAGCAGACCGAAAGGTCCAAGGCCAAGGTATGCTTACCGAGCGTAAGCGGTTGCGTGCATTGTGACCAAGTGATCATCATCATTATGGTATTTGTTGAACCTGATTGATAATGTAGTATTGAGTTATGGACAGAAGGTTGATTCCCTTCTGGTCCGACTGATTGTATAACATGTAGAGATGGTAAAATGTGCTAAAGTTACTGAGTGCTGGGCTAAGATCCGATCGGAAGAATGTAACCTTGTAAACTTATCCTTGAAGGGGGTGTGAATTTCAGGATAGATAATGATGAATCGTCAAAGCATGGAGGCTATAGCCACAACATTTCAACGCTTTGCGGACGTGTTTGAGAGGCAGGGCCAGCCTCGATCAGAGGATGGCCAAGTGTTGGACCGCTTCCTCAAGAGGAAGCCGAGTGAATTTCAGGGAGGACGTAACCCAGAAGCAGCTTTTAAATGGACTCAAGAGCTGGAAAGGATCTTTGGGGGTCTTCGCTGTACCGAGGCCCAGAAGGTAGAATGTGCAGTGTATATGCTGCAAGACGAGGCGGAGAACTGGTGGAAGATAGCCAGAAATCGATTTCCTAACGATGATACTCAACTGACCTATAGCAATTTCAAGACATGCTTCTTAGAGAAGTACTTCCCCGACACAATCAGGAGTCAGAAAGAATTGGAGTTCATGGAGGTGAAGCAGGGGTCTATGACTGTAGAAGAATACGCGACAAGATTTGAGGAATTGTGCCTATTCAACCCACCCTTCCAACAGCCGGGGACAGAGAATTTAAAGTGTTTAAAATTTGAGAACGGATTGAGGTCGGATATTAAGAGAGCCTGTAGATACCAAGAGGTTAGGAGTTTCCCTGTATTGGTGAATAAGTGTAGGATATTTGAAGAAGATGACAAGGCCCACTTGGGCCAGAGCAGCAGGGCCAACCCCTCCTTGAAGCCTCAACACTCTCGCTTCAAGAGACAGGATGACTCTGGTAGGAACAGACTCCCTTCTAGGCTCGGAGGCAGGGGTAATCAAGATGGTCATGCTGGTAGCCGCCCAAAGTACAGTAAGTGTTTTATATGTGATGGTGATCACTTTGCCCAAGACTGTGAAGAAGGAGATGATGTCATGTGCTTCCATTGCAATGGGAGAGGGCATATTCGCCCTAACTGCCCACTGCTGCGATGATCGAATGCTGATGTACCCCGTGGAGGTTTCCGAGAGAGAGACCGCGGAAATGATGGTCGAGGGAACGGTGGCAGAGGCAATGGAACTAGAGATAACAGAAGATTTGCCCTAAATAACCGTGGGAGGAGCGCGGATCAACCAGCTACAGAAAGAGTTTAAGTCATCAGTATTGAGAAAGTTGTACAAGCGAGCGACTAGGTGAAAGGTAAGGGTAAGGGTAAACCATTCTGGAAGCCGATTGTTAATATGTCATTTTATAACTAGGTGTGTACTTGTGGGGTCAGAAATCTACCCCCATTGCACCGATTTACAGTAGTAGAAACCTATGTTGCGTGATTGAATGCCTGTGTACACGCTTATGATGGGCATTGGACCCAATGTGAATTATATGAACATGTGGATATGATATTGTGAATGAAACCCCTAATATGGTTTGGACTTGATTTGGATAAATCCGATTGGATGAGTACATATATATATATATATCGATGCTATTGTTGAGTGCAATATGTGGTTATGGTTATGGTGCATGCTGTGATGAACAATGACATAGCCATGAATAATTGGTATGAATCCGACTGAGTGTCTGTATGTACATTAGTGCCATTTCCTAGTCCCTAGTGTGTTATGACAGCGTGTGTGATTGTGAATTACTTAATCCTGATTGAATTGCATGAACCCGAGTGAGTGATGTTATCATATAACTGAGAATTGAGAATTTGATCTAAGCCATGGTTTTGTGATGAATAAGATTTAGAGGAAATATCTACTCGGTGTGGGCTAGAAGCCGATTGTTGTGTTGCCACCATACTGTTTTACATAAGTGATAAATAATTTTCATGATTATTGATACGTGATGTACCCTATGTGATGCATGATGTTGATGTAGGTGTATTACTCATATGTGTGAACTGCCATTAACTACCGTGTGAATTAGTATTAGTTAGGTGAGTCTGGTCCGTGTGAGGCATGCTGCTCTGAGATGACTCTTCCTGCCATAGGTAATGTGGCAGCATACACGTTGCAGTGACTATGTAATTGTTGTAACCCTATAGGAATAAGACGTCATCCTATAAGTTGGATGCAGCGATTCATGAGTCGGGCAGGTGAAGCTGTAATTGCTTATGGTGATGGTGAGTCTTTCAGACGATTCCGAATGATGATGAGAGTTATATTAAATGAGTGTTATGCGATTGTTTACCAAAATAAAGGTAGAGGGTTTGTTTGATCTTGACGTGTCTGCTTCTGAGAGGATTAGAGGTTGCTGGGTACGGATTGGCTACTAAAAGGATGATCGGTATTGGAATAAGAAGGGTGATCAAGCTGTCACTGAAGTTGGAGTTTTGAAAGGTTAACCGAGTGATACTGTAAGCCTAATGGGGAAACCAGGATTGGAGCCAAACTAAATTGTAAGGTTAGGAATTGCTCGGGAAAGGTTAGTAGATTCCGAGTGTGTAAGAGTGGAGACAATTCCAAGTGAAGACCTTGTGGGAAAGAACTGCTGAGTGAACATTATGGTGTTCTGAGTAGAACCTTATTGAGAGGGTCATTACTAAGTTAAGGGAGTAGTGTTTGAGCGTAACCTTCTGGGTAAGGTAAGATTCAAGTGACGTGACTCAGAGTGTATCACTTCCGAGTGGAATGGCACCGTGTGGAACGATTCTGAATAGTAAGATAGCGAGTGTCAAATTCCTAATACCCTTGGGATGTCCAACCGAGTGATCTTCCAGGAGAAAAGTCCTTCTGGTCAGAAAATGGAACTTAGAGTGTGCAAGTTTCCGAGTGAAGGGGGCTCCAAGAGGAAGTAGATATCCGAGTGAAGGATTTAATTGGAGTCGTACTCAGGTCAGTGATTGGGACTGTTGAGCTTGGACTCGGGTTTGGTTTTGAGGTAGGCTCGAGTTATGAGTGAATTTCTGGTAAGTGGAAGAATTCCCGGGTGAGAATTACCCTCGAACCCCGAGTGATGTTTGTGTAAGAGGACCGAGTGAAGCTCTCAGGATGAAAGCATGTAAATTCCTTGAGTGTTCCCTTTGGTGTAAGAGAGAGATTTTGTGGTCAGGTTTTGAAAACCCGAGGGTTTGGTCTGAGAGAAATCGATCGGGAGTGAGTATTTTGGGAGTCGGTGGTGTTGTTTATCGACTGAATTTTTCCCAACTGGTTAAATAACCTCTAAGGACGTGTTCCCCACGACACAATGTTGAGCCTATGCTTTATGTGATTTCATTATTGTGCCGAATAACTCGTTCGAGTCAGGAAACCGATGGTGTGAATATTTCGAATGGTGTTGAGAGTATATGGCCAAGCGGCCAAAGAGCTGGAAAGTGCCAATGGCTAGGGTGAACTGGCAGAGTTGAATGGGGTAACTACGTGGGAAATGGAGTCCCGAATGTAATGAAGGCTATGAAGAGTTGTTTTATGCTGATTAGAAATTACGAAGCAGTCAAAAACGTGGAGGAGCGAAGAGTTGCAGTCAGAGCGTGACTGTGGTATCCCGATCCGTTTGTTGGAGGTAAGCCTGAGTGAAAGAAAGGAATGTTATTCTGAGTCAATGGTGCAACTTCCGAGTGGAAATGTGTTAAGCATAATGTCTCGGTTTTCTGGGTGGAGCGGCCGGTGAATTGCTTTGGAAGCCAATAGTACCGACTGGGATTTAAGCAATGGATGAATACTTGAGGAACATAGATGTGAAATTGCTTATTGTGGTATGACAGTGATTTTCCGAGTGGTTCATTGAGGATAAGCATGTGTTTGAATTTCGAGGACGAAATTCTTTTGAGAGGGGGAGAACTGTAACATCCCGATTTTTAATTTAATTACCGATTAAGACTAAGCCATTAATTAAGGGATTAACTGCAGAATTGAGATTAATGAATAATTTAACTGATTGCTGATTGGTTAGAAAATAATTGAATAAATAATGATAATAATAATAATAGTGCCAGGCGAAAGGACGCATGTGTCCCCAGCAGTATAAGACAACCTCAGCTCCCTCTTCCCTCCATTAATTCACGCTGGTCAGCTCCTCTGTGCGTGAGTCTGGTCCCCTCCTCCCCTGTTTTCTCTTCTTCCCTCTCAATCATGTTGAACAATGAGAAAGTCGAGAGCTCCTGGAGGAACATCAACGCGGCTCTGTTCCACTCCCTGTCCTCTTCTCCCCCCATTGCCTTCTTCCTCTCCTTCTTCTTTTACCTAGAGCTGTTAGTATTCCAGTTGGAAGGCTGTGCTGGGAGTGCCTTGAAGCTGTGGGGGAGACGAACCCATTAGAGGAAAGAAGCAACTCTGGCCCAGGATCAACACTGAGCTCGAAGGCTGTTGGAGGAGGAGTACTAGAGGGATGATCGGTCAGCATTGCAACTTGAGGAGTCTCTGAACCCCGACAGTAGGTAGGGGGCGCTTTGCATGTCAAGTGTATGGTTTATGACCGGGCCTCGGGTGCTTGCTTTAATGTGATATGTGGTGTGAATTGTGTAGATCGATGTGTGGTGATTGACTGATTGTCGAACTGGGGTATCTGTGAAAGGTTGAGGGTTGTGTGACTTCGTCTTTGAGTGCCTATTGATATTTCTGTGATGCATGTTGTTGAAACCTGAGTTTGCTGAGTGAATGTGTGTGTGCGTTACCATTATCCCCGAAAGCATGAGATGTGAATTGATACGTGATTTCCATTTCGAATGCTGCGTGGAAAAGTATGCTGACTCTATTAAAAATGTTGAGTGGATGTGCTGTAATGTGGTTACCTATGCTTGCTGTTATAAGTTATTATGATAGATGCATGTGTTGTTGTAATGGAATGTGGGATTTCGAATGAATCTGAATGCTGTGTGGGGGATCGGTTATGATCCATTGATGGCTGTGCGAGACACATCTGGTAAGCTTGGATGTTGTGGTGGAATTGCATGAGATTGCATATGTGGGATGATTCCCAGATTCTTGACCAGTTCCATGAGGACCCGTGGTAGCCGATGGAGCTAGAGCTGGGTCTCGAGACGTCACGGGGTGACCGGTGCCACACGAAAAGGGCTAGTGGATGGGGGGTCAAAAAGGTATCTAGAGTCGTATAAAACGAGTTCCAGTCAGATTCCTGGTTAGATCCATGAGGACCCGTGGTAACCGATGGAGCTAGAGCTGGGTCTCGAGACGTCACGGGGTGACCGGTGCCACACGGAAAAGGCTAGTGGACGAGGGACCGGGAAGGAATCTGCACTGAATTCACTGTTTAAGTCGGATCCGTATGCATAAGTCTATGAGCATTATTAGTGAGATTATTGTGAATTGCATGGATTAAATGAATTGAATGAACTCCGACTAGATGATGTCGTATGAGTGAATTCCGACTGAATGAATGAACAGGTATTGATACTGTTGCTGAGTACAGTATGATGCTATGATTGAAAATATATGTTATTATGCGAATTCCAATTGAATGATGTGGTCTGGCTCTTATATTAATTGGCAGTATATATATATATATATATCGTTATGGATTGAACCCAGTAAATTATATAATTGAGAATTGAGGTAAAGTTTGAGTCAATAGCTGTCACCTTATATGTAAAAGCTTACCCCTACACCATTTTTCAGTGTGTGCAGGTTGGACTCTGAAGTGATGATAAGGTCTCAGGTCTGAGTGAGGTGCACTCCGACCATTGAGTGCTTATTTTGTATTTGTCATGTTTCGTCAGTTGTAGCCTTGGCCGGCTCATAATAACAGTGTGGTGTAATGAATATGGATACATATATATATAAATAATTTGAGCTTTTGTGATCTGAGTGCATGTTTTTATACGTAATAGTTCACGTTGATAATAGGTGCTGAGGAATGAATGATGTTAAGGTAATGGGTATTCCGAGTGTATGAATATGTATGTACACATATGTTGTATACGGGTGGTTTATGTCTGGGTAGACTGAGGGGTGTTGATGGTTAGAATATTGCTCAGTTAATGATTCCGAGTAGACGTAATTGGGGAGTCAACTCCGAGTGGGGCTGCAAATGGCTATGCCTTTTTGTTCGAATGATGATACTTCAAGGGATTCTGAGTAAAATACCTTGGATGAACCTATACTGCGTAAGATCTAATGAGAGAATCCCCGAGTGATAATGAGAGCGGTCATTCCCGAGTGAAAACCCTGAGCGATTCTCTCCTGAGAGAGGAGTTAGTGTAGTGGCTTAGAATGGAAGGGATTCTAAGTGTAAAACATCGATAATCCGAGTGAAAGATGTATAATCCGAGTGAGTAAGGGTCTGTATCCTAAGTGGTTGAGTTCTAGAATCCGAGTGGGATAACCCCAGTGTCCGAGTAGAGTATAGGTGTGGCCGTATGGATAAAATTGAAAGGCTAAGTTATGGAACACCGAATGGACTTAGGAATGAACTCCGAGTGGACTTAGTCATTTACCGAGTGTATGGATGTCCCAATGCCGAGTGATGAATTTACCGTGTGAGGCTTCTCGCTTCAGCGAATGAAGGATCCGCTCTAGCGAATGCGTACTGCTGGAAGGCTTTTGTCGTGGTATCGCCCAAGCGAATGGTACTTCGCCCGAGCGAGTGAGTTGTCTCGCTCAAGCGTCCTGGACCTCGCTTAAGCGAGTCAGAGTTGTCTTGGATTTTGCCCAGGCGCTGATGTGTTTCGCTGAACCGAATGGGTCGGTTCAAGCCTTGTTCCTTCCGCTGATTGCTATATGTGTAAATGTTCTTTTCTTTCCCTTGTATTCTTCCTTCTTTTTATGCCGATTGACCAGGGGTTGTTTTTGTGAAAATTTTTTCCCTGTTTTTGGGTTATTATTATTTATTAAAAATTAGGGTGTTACAGCATGTATAGGATGCATAGAGTGAGGAATGCATATGATTCGCATTTGCATCCATGGCATACTGCATAGCTGCTGGTATCGAAATTTTAGGGGATTCCCCCGGTTGGCCCAGTAGGAGGGCGGCTCTGTGCACGAGCAAATTATATTTCCCTTGTGACTCGGTGCGTAAGTCACGAAGCTGCCCATGTTATGCTACGGGGAGCCACATATGGTTGACCCTTGTGAGGGGTGGCTCTTGAGGAGCAGGTGTCCCCGGTGGTCCTTGAGATCACAGCTGCCATGATATAATTCATGGTTGGCCTGCAACACCTTATGTTGATATGTTGAGTACCGCGGTCATGGTGCAAATGACCAGGTGTTGCAAGATGGGCGATGCGGTTTGGTACCAGTAAAACAATTGGTGAATGCATGCAATTTAAAGAATAAGTGTACACATTTTACTACTACAGTAGGGGTATGGTTAGACGACTATGCTTGAATCCCACATTCGGTGTTGTAATCCCACAGTCAGATCTGCAATTGTTGAAATACTCCTTTGTGTATATGCATTAGTTTAAGAGCATTTGCATATAGAAGGAGGTATGCCAAAGTGGTGAGGTATGATGATGGTTACGATGAGGTTGTAAAAATATATGTTAAGACAACATAAAAGATATGAATACCAAATAATGGTTGCATGATAGTTCAATTGTTGAGAGACGTGATTATGTATGTGCTTGTGTACTTTGTTTGGAATTGTGTCGTTAGTTATGATAAATGTATGATGGAATGGTGAGGGTATATGGCATGATGAATGTTATTGATGTGCAAAGTATACATGTGTAGATGCATATATATACATAATCACATGGTATTCATATTCCTACCTTTGGAATGTGGACTCACTCTCCTATGTTGTCTATTTTTAGAATTGTGATGCAGGGCATTCATGGGAAGAGTTAGCATTCTGAAGTACATTTTGGCTGTGAAGGTAAATAGTTGTATAGGAAGCGCCTTGGCCGACGATATCTAGATTTTGTATAGCACATGATGTAATGAATGCTTGTTTTGATAATTTTAGGTGATAGATGATTTTGGTGGTCATAGGGAAAAATTGGATCTTAGTGTATGATCAATTTTTATCTATGACCCGAGGGATGTAAATTGATGAATGATGATGCTTGTTGATATTTGATCTTATGAATGAATGGACGTTTATATAAAAAATTTATGTTTTGGTGGCTATATGAATTGGTGTGTTGGATTCTTTATGTTTTCATGAATTAGAATGTATTTTAATGGTTAATGATGAGTGAGGCAAGTTTCAAAGGTGTCATATAATGTGTAAATCATGTAGAAATTAAATGAATTGCAGTAGATTGAGTTATGGTATAGTGTATTGTATGTTGGTATGCAATTTCACGTTTTCTGCATAAATTCTGCAGAACTCGCTCAAGCGAGTGAGAATCTCGCTCGAGCGAGATTGTTGTGAATCTGAGTTTTGGCCCCTGGCCTGATTTCGCCCGAGCGGGTATAGATTTCGCCTGAAAATTGTCATAGAATCAGAGGTTAGCCTCTGGACAATTTTCGCTCGGGCAGAAGTTTGGTCGCTCAAGCGAAGAGGATGGGAATTTGACACTGGACGATTCTCGCCCAGGCGAGAGTTGCCTCGCCCGAGCAAAAATCGACCAGAGAGCTACGATTGTTTTTGGAACAATCTCGCTTAAGCGAGACATGTCTCGCTCGAGCGAGATTGGCATCCGATGCACCCTTCCTCCCTTCGCCCAAGCGTTTCGCTGACTCGCTTAAGGCTTCCTTTGCATCTCGCTCGAGCGAGATGGGGCTTGCTCAAGCGAGAAGAGCCCCTGATGCAAATTATTTCTCTTCGCTCAGTCTCCCCTTGCCTCGCCCAAGCGTGCCTATGCTGGCTCGCTCAAGCGAATGGGACTCTCGCTTAAGTGAGTGGCCCACTGATGCTCATGATGACTGGTTTCAAATAAATTTTTGATTTCTATGCACTAATTCTCCAATAAGCATTACCTTAGGAGTCTCATTGATATATTAAGAATCATGGAACATTATAACTCTCTCCCCTTGAATTCATCCATACATCAATCAATTTAAATTAATTCTTTCGTTATTTTTAATTGAACAATTATTACTAAATCATAATTTTAATTACCCTCTCGTATCTTCATATATGGGAGTGGTTTATCATGGATCCAGGTGTTGTGTTAAAAGCTTCACCATTTATTTCCTTTTCATCAAAGTATGATTTATAAAAACGTGAAAAATTTACCCCTATTTTTGGGGGCGTCTCATACTGCATCTACATGCCATCCCTAAGGCCTATGGTTCATTCTCAATTGGCAAAACAAGCAGAACAGTGAGCTCCCTTATTTGCACCTGGCACTGGGTGCCAGCCCCATATTACACGTGAGCATGACAGTAGCAGCAATGCTGCTATCACGGATTTTAAGCCATTAGGCCAACTTCCTACCTACCCAAATGGCCTGTTTTAGATCCGATTATCTCAAAACTTCACGGGCCATATGTGTTCCCCATTCAAGAGCTGTTGGTGCCACCTGTTCGCTAAAATTCCATCATATGTGTAACATCCCAGTTTTGAAATTAAATGCTGAATGAAAAATAAACCATTAAGACTTGATTTCAACTAGAAATAACTGTTAATTGCATTTAACTAAGTAGGTTTAAGCCATTAAAGTATAAAAAAAAATGGTGGTGGTCAGGGGATGGGGTGGAGTGCACGTGACTACTGGGCACGCACTCTCCCATCCCACTCTTCTTTTACTGTGCGCATGCATATATATATATATATAAAACGTGAGCCTTTGGTGAAAAACGCACTTGCTATTTCTTCAGACCCCCTTCTCCGTCACTTCATTCTCTACTTCCTCTCTTCGTCTCCATCTTTCTTCTTCTTCTATCTTACTCTTCGCTCCTGGAGGTCTTGGTTCTAGTACTAGAGAACGGACCACACTTCATCCCAGAATCAGGTGCAGGATACGACAGAGCCAAGGAAGACCGGACGAACTAGGAGAAGGACATCGGACCCAACAATAAGAACGGAAAAGGTTTCTGAGGTTCTTCTAAAGGTAGGGGGCGCTTGCATGTCGAATGCATGGTCTAAGAACGGTACCGGATGAACGTACTGCTGAGCGTGGGTGTGTGTGTATGCATGTATTTATAATCATTAAAACTGATGCATGGTTTATGATTCTGATAGTGATTTTCGTGGCGATGGCGTAGCCTGTTAGTAGATGATAATGATGAATGATATGCATGGATCCATTTTCTTGTCACTATGAAAAATATGTGTGTGCATGCTCTTAATTGGATTGCTCACTGTTGTTAATCTGATGACCGATTGTAACATGCGCTGGTGTGATGACTGATTGATTACGAGTAGTGTGGGAAATCCGTCCTTGCTTAATGACTACGGCGAAGGTGTCGTGGCGCGATGATGTGTATTAATGAATGTGTTAGTTGCATGAGTAAGAGTGGGGTGACCCATGGAAGGTCAAGAACCCCAAGGGAAACGACTTCCAGTTACCAACCCTGGCTAGATCCCAATAGAGCTCGTGGTAGCTGTTGGAGCTAGAGAAGAGAGTCTCGAGAAGCCGTGGGGAGGCCGGTGCCACCTGGTAAGAGCTGAGGTACGAGGGGCCAGAAGAAAAGGGGACCGTAACTGAGAGTCTTTACCCGAGTCGGATCCGCAGACATGCATATAGAAATAAGGCTGATTGTGGTGATGTATAAATCTATGTATGTGCATGTGTATGATTTTGAATGCATGAATATATATTTAGATGTGGAATAAACTCTGTGAATTATGTGTCATGAATGTTGTTTGAACTCTATGAACTTGGTTACTTGAGAAAGGTTGAATGATAGCAGGAGCGTGTACTGACGCTGATACCGAGTCTGTGAGTATCATTTTACATGTAAAAGCTCACCCCTGCAGTGGCCATTTTCAGTGAATGTCTCTCGTGAGGAGGATCAGAAGCAGAGCTGGAACGCTGGGCGGAGCGCTGATGCAATTGGAAGGTTTAATTAAGGCGTTGTTAGACTAAGCCCTAACTGGTTCATACCGGATGTTAATGTTTTGGGGATGAATAGAACTTTATGGGTAAGAAGAAGTCCGATTTTGTGTTGTAAATATTAACATACACTCTTATGTATATATATGGATGTATGGTTTTGTGTGTGTGATGCTATGTGCTGCCTTGTTTCATAATCGTGCTTTAATGGAAACGCAGGGACAGTATGATTGAGTAGGTTATAGCCAAGTCTAGGTGAATTCGAGAATTGTCTTAGGAAAAAAAAAAATTCATGTCGGATACGATGGACGGAGTCGTACCCCGCCCGGAGAAATGGGAGCAATTCGCCCAAGCGCGAGGATTCGCGCTGAAGCGAGTAATTACCAGAGTGAGATATCGCCCATTATCCTTTCCTATCCGTTGTGATGCTAATACAATCCAGACCCCGATGTTGACCCCGGATTTGGGCGTTATGGCTGAGTCCGCCCAGGCGTTGTCATAATTAGTTGAGTTGGGCGGAATAGGTTTAGTCTCTTCCTTCTTCCACAACCTACTATCGCATTTGTACCCTGTAACTTTCCATTTTTCTGAGTGAAGTGCGAGTGTGAGGATTTACCTGGTGAACCCTTGTCCATACCCGATGGAGAAAATACCTTGAAGTTGTGTTAAAGAGGCGTTGTGCAGATGTCGTTTAGGCGGTGTCATACCTCGCCCAAGTAACTAGGACAGTTCGCCCAAACGCGGAGAACTATGCTGAAGTAAGTAGATATCAACTCGAGTTTCCGCCCATGTACCTTCTTTCTCCGTTGCATTATTCCGTCTCGCTGAGCGGTATTGAACATCGCCTGGGTAAGTGAACATTGTATTGTAGTCCGCCAAGATAAATATACCCCGCCTAGCCAAGTAGGATGATTCTAATTCCGCCTTCCCCCGAATGCTATGCATGTGAATGTATTAACATATTTCCCTTATCTGATTCCTCCCGTTGAGTGACCAGTATTACTCGAAGGGAAGCCTTATTGCGAAATTCCCTCTATCCGCTGCTGCATTACTATACTCCGCCTGGACGGTGTCAGACCCCGTCTAAGCGAGCAAACGGCGTTTGTAATCCGCCTATTGTTGATGTGTTATGATAAACCCATTGAGCCGGCCCCAGTTTTAGCTTCCCTGTAGGTTGCTATATGCGCGTGAATGCTCTTCGTTTTCCCCATTGCCTGCTCCCTTCTATATCAGATGTTACGTGACTGTTTTTATGAAAAATTTTCTCATACTTTCGGAATTATTAGTTGCAAATAATAAGGTGTTACATTTTGGTATCAGAGCGGACCGAAAAGTCCAAGGCCAAAGTATGCTTACCAAGTGTAAGCGGTGGTGTGTGTGTGTCTTTTGATTGAATGGTTGAAATTGTTCTGATGCTAGTTGACTTGATTGATGATAACTTGAGGACAAGAGGTTGCTTCCCCCTGGTCCGATTGTGTGTATGACTTAGGCGAATGACATAATGTGCTAAGCCATTAATTGTTGGACTAATAACCAGATCGGTAGTAAGTGGCTCCGTATACTTATCCTTAAATGTCAATTTCAGGATAAGGAATGGCGCATCGTCAAAGTATGGAGGCTATAGCCACAGCATTCCAACGCTTTGCTGATGTGTTTGAAAGGCAAGGCCAGACTCAACCTGAGGATGGCCATGTACTGGACCGCTTCTTAAAAAGGAAGCCGAGTGAATTCTTAGGAGGACGGAATCCTGAGGCGGCATTCAAGTGGACTCAGGAATTAGAGAGAATTTTTAGGGGTCTTCACTGTACCGAAGCCCAGAAGGTGGAGTGCGCAGTGTATATGCTGCGAGATGAAGCGGAGAATTGGTGGAAAATAGCCAGAAGCCAATTCCCCAAAGATGATAATCAACTGACGTGGAACGATTTCAAGGCCTGCTTCTTAGACAAATACTTTCCCGACACAGTGAGGAGTCGGAAGGAGCTGGAGTTTATGGAGTTAAAACAGGGCTCCATGACTGTGGAAGAATACGCAACAAGGTTCGAGGAATTGTGCCTATTCTATCCGCCCTTCCAGCAGCCAGGAACGGAGAACTCCAAGTGTCTTAAGTTTGAGAACGGACTGAGATCGGATATCAAGAGGGCCTGCAGATACCATGAAATCCGGAGTTTCCCTGCCTTAGTGAACAAGTGTCGAATATTTGAAGAGGATGACAGGGCCCATTCGGGCCAGTGCAGCAGAGCCAACCAGCACCTGAGGCCTCAGCAATCACGTTTCAAGAGGCCAGGGAACGTGAGGAGGAATGAACCCTTCACTGGATATCAGAATCATGGTGATCGAGGGAGACAAATGAGTGGACGACCAAGATATGGCGGATGCTTTAAATGTGGCGGTGACCACTTTGCTAAGGATTGCAATGATACAAATGTTAAATGCTACCACTGCGGAGAGAAGGGACACGTTCGTCCTGACTGCCCCCAACTCCGCCAGGCAAACACCAATGTGCGTCAAGGAGGATTTCAAGATAGAACCCGAGTGAATGATAATCAACGTCCTGGTGACAGAGGCAACGGAGCCAGAAGAGACGGGATGCGAGGGAGGAATACCGGCCAAACAGCGACAGGAAGAATCTACACCATCAATGCAGAAGATGTTGCACCAGCAAACGATCTAGTACAATGTAAGTGCTCACTTGGAATGAATACGCTTAATGTTGTTTTCGATTCGGGAGCTACCCATTCTTTTATAGCTGATGAGTGCGTGGAATGGTTGAAGTTACCAACTATGTCTATGAACCGGACTTTGGAAGTGGCCAGCCCTACTGGCCCTAGTGTGTTCACATCGTCAATATGCAAAAATGTAGCATTTGAGTTGTATGATCGGAGTTTCACCTTCGATCTGATTTGCATGCCCTTAAAGGGTCTTGATATTGTGCTTGGAATAGATTGGCTTTCAGCCAATAAGGTATTAGTAGATTGTAGAAACCGAGAGATAGTTTTCCCAAAACAACCCACTGAAGATGGCACGGCATTAGGTATAACCCAACTATTTTTGATGCTCTGTCTAACCAAAGATGAGCGTGAGACCCTAGTGAACAAAATTCCGGTTGTCTGCGAATTCCCAGAAGTGTTCCCAGAAGACGTTCCGAGTGTGCCTCCCAATAGAGAAGTTGAATTCTCTATAGACTTGATCCCTGGAGCCGAACCGGTCTCTAGTGCACCCTACAGAATGTCCTCAACTGAATTGGCAGAATTGAAGAAACAAGTGGATGAGTTACTTGAGAAGCAGTTCATTAGACCAAGCGTGTCACCATGGGGCGCACCTGTGCTACCCGTTAAGAAGAAGGATGGCAGCATGAGACTTTGTATAGATTATCGATAGCTTAACAAGCTCACAATCAAGAATCGATACCCACTGCCTAGAATTAATGATTTAATTGACCAGCTGCGCGGAGCCTCAGTCTTCTCGAAGATCGACTTACGATCGGGGTATCACCAAATCCGAGTGAAGGACTCGGACATTCCTAAAACTGCCTTTAGGACTCGGTATGGTCACTACGAGTATGTAGTGATGCCGTTCGGTGTGACAAACGCCCCTGCTGTTTTCATGAATTACATGAACAGCATATTCCACTCCTTCTTAGACCGGTTTGTTGTTGTCTTCATCGATGACATCCTAGTTTATTCTAAGACGTCTGAGGAGCATGAAGGACATCTCAGAGCGGTACTCCAAGTGTTGAAGGAAAAGCAATTGTTTGTAAAGCTTTCAAAGTGCGAATTTTGGATGGATGAGATCCACTTCCTCGGGCATGTGATCTCCGAGCGAGGCGTCTCAGTGGATCCTGCGAAGGTAGCTGCTGTAATAGCATGGGAGAGGCCCAGATCGATTTCAGAAATAAGAAGTTTTATGGGCTTGGCAGGTTATTATAGAAGGTTCATCGAAGGTTTTTCTAAACTGGCATTACCCCTGACTAAATTGACTCGGAAGAACGTTCCTTTCGTGTGGAGTCCGGAGTGTGAGAGCAGCTTCCAAGAGCTGAAGAATAAGTTGACAACTGCTCTGGTGTTGGCATTACCTGAGTTACGAGAAAGCTTCGTGGTCTATTGTGACGCGTCCGGACTCGGATTAGGATGTGTACTCATGCAGAAGGATCGAGTGATAGCATATGCCTCTCGACAATTGAGACCCCACGAGCAGCATTATTCGACCCATGACTTGGAGCTAGCAGCAATAGTTTTTGCATTGAAAATCTGGAGGCATTACTTGTACGGATCCAAATTTGAAGTGTACAGCGATCACAAGAGCCTCAAATACCTATTCGACCAAAAGGAGCTGAACATGAGGCAGAGGAGATGGATTGAGTTTTTGAAGGACTATGATTTCGAGTTGAAATACCGCCCAGGTAAGGCAAACGTCGTGGCCGACGCATTGAGTCGGAAATCCCTCCACATAGCAGCCATGATGGCAAAAGAAGTTGAGTTGTTGGAGCGGTTCCGAGACATGAACTTGCATGTTGACACCCCTTCCTCTCAGAAAATGACAATCGGTACGTTAAGGATTGCCAATGAATTCTTAAAATCCGTGTACGAACAGCAACAGGCGGACTCTTACCTAGCTGAAATGAAGGAAATTCAAGCCAAAGGAAAGGATTTATCCTTGGCAGAGGGGTCAGATGGGATCTTCTGGGTGAGAAACAGAATATACATACCAAGTGAAGGAAGATTGAGAAGAATGGTGCTTGACGAAGCCCACAAAAGCCTACTCAGCATTCACCCAGGAACCACGAAAATGTACCACGACTTGAGGAGACAGTTCTGGTGGCCCGGACTAAAGAAGGATGTGGCGGAGTACGTGGCCCGGTGTATCACTTGTCAGAAATCGAAGGTAGAGCACCAAAAACCGTACGGTGCAATGCAGCCTCTAGAGATCCCCGTGTGGAAATGGGACTCAATTGCGATGGATTTTATCATGGGATTGCCCAAAAACCGAACGGGCCATGATGCAATTTGGGTCATTGTAGACCGTTTGACGAAGAGTGCACACTTCTTACCTGTAAATATGAGGTACCCGTTGCATAAGTTGGCTCGAATCTACATTCAGGAAGTTATCCGACTGCATGGCATACCTACTTCCATCGTATCGGATAGGGACCCTAGGTTCACGTCCAGATTTTGGACCAGCATGCATCAAGAATTGGGGATGAAGCTTTGGCTTAGTTCTGCCTATCACCCCCAATCGGATGGACAATCCGAGCGAACAATTCAGAGTCTAGAAGACTTATTGAGAGCGTGTGTGTTAGAGTACGGTGGGGACTGGGAGCAGTACCTTCCCTTGATCGAGTTTACGTACAACAACAGCCATCATCACAGCATTGGCATGGCACCCTACGAGGCGTTGTATGGGCGTAGATGCCGAACCCCACTCTGCTGGTCGGAAGCGGGTGAAAGTCTACTATTGGGGCCAGACATCGTGAAGCAAACCACATAACAGATCCGAGTGATAAGGGAGAAGATGAAAGCATCCCAAGACAGGCAGAAGAGTTACCATGACAAGCGTATCAAGCCATTGGAATTTTCAGTCGGAGATCGAGTGTTTCTGAGAACCTCTCCGAGTAAAGGAGTTGGACAAGCCTTAAAAAGTGGGAAGTTAAGCCCTCGCTACATCGGACCTTATGAGGTATTAGAACGGATTGGCCCCGTGGCATACCGCCTCGCGTTACCAACTCGCTTGTCCCGATTACACAACGTTTTTCACGTGTCTCAACTAAGGAAGTATTTGCATGACCCCAACCACACGATGCCTGACGACGAGGTAGAGATCAAGGAAGATCTAACCACTATGACTACACCGGTTAGAATCGTGGATCAATCGGTAAAACGCTTAAGAAACAAGAACATAAGGCTGGTTAAGGTGGAGTGGCAGCAAAGCAAGACCACCTCCTGCACGTGGGAACACGAAGACACCATGCAACAGCAGTACCCCGAGTTGTTTACCTAGGTAAGTACCGACTGAATTTCGGGGACGAAATTCTTTTTCAGTGGGGGAGAACTGTAACATCCCAGTTTTGAAATTAAATGCTGAATGAAAAATAAACCATTAAGACTTGATTTCAACTAGAAATAACTGTTAATTGCATTTAACTAAGTAGGTTTAAGCCATTAAAGTATAAAAAAAAAAATGGTGGTGGTCAGGGGATGGGGTGGAGTGCACGTGACTGCTGGGCACGCACTCTCCCATCCCACTCTTCTTTTACTGTGCGCATGCATATATATATATATATATATATATATATAAAACATGAGCCTTTGGTAAAAAACGCACTTGCTATTTCTTCAGACCCCCTTCTCCGTCACTTCATTCTCTACTTCCTCTCTTCGTCTCCATCTTTCTTCTTCTTCTATCTTACTCTTCGCTCCTGGAGGTCTTGGTTCCAGTACTAGAGAACGGACCACACTTCATCCCAGAATCAGGTGCAGGATACGACAGAGCCAAGGAAGACCGGACGAACTAGGAGAAGGACATCGGACCCAACAACAAGAACGGAAAAGGTTTCTGAGGTTCTTCTAAAGGTAGGGGGCGCTTGCATGTCGAATGCATGGTCTAAGAACGGTACCGGATGAACGTACTGCTGAGCGTGGGTGTGTGTGTATGCATGTATTTATAATCATTAAAACTGATGCATGGTTTATGATTCTGATAGTGATTTTCGTGGCGATGGCGTAGTCTGTTAGTAGATGATAATGATGAATGATATGCATGGATCCATTTTCTTGTCACTATGAAAAATATGTGTGTGCATGCTCTTAATTGGATTGCTCACTGTTGTTAATCTGATGACCGATTGTAACATACGCTGGCGTGATGACTGATTGATTACGAGTAGTGTGGGAAATCCGTCCTTGCTTAATGACTACGGCGAAGGTGTCGTGGCGCGATGATGTGTATTAATGAATGTGTTAGTTGCATGAGTAAGAGTGGGGTGACCCATGGAAGGTCAAGAACCCCAAGGGAAACGACTTCCAGTTACCAACCCTGGCTAGATCCCAATAGAGCTCGTGGTAGCCGTTGGAGCTAGAGAAGAGAGTCTCGAGACGCCGTGGGGAGGCCGGTGCCACCTGGTAAGAGCTGAGGGACGAGGGGCCAGAAGAAAAGGGGACCGTAACTGAGAGTCTTTACCCGAGTCGGATCCGCAGACATGCATATAGAAATAAGGCTGATTGTGGTGATGTATAAATCTATGTATGTGCATGTGTATGATTTTGAATGCATGAATATATATTTAGATGTGGAATAAACTCTGTGAATTATGTGTGTCATGAATGTTGTTTGAACTGTATGAACTTGGTTACTTGAGAAAGGTTGAATGATAGCAGGAGCGTGTACTGACGCTGATACCGAGTCTGTGAGTATCATTTTACATGTAAAAGCTCACCCCTGCAGTGGCCATTTTCAGTGAATGTCTCTCGTGAGGAGGATCAGAAGCAGAGCTGGAACGCTGGGCGGAGCGCTGATGCAATTGGAAGGTTTAATTAAGACGTTGTTAGACTAAGCCCTAACTGGTTCATACCGGATGTTAATGTTTTGGGGATGAATAGAACTTAATGGGCAAGAAGAAGTCCGATTTTGTGTTGTAAATATTAACATACACTCTTATGTATATATATGGATGTATGGTTTTGTGTGTGTGATGCTATGTGCTGCCTTGTTTCATAATCGTGCTTTAATGGAAACGCAGGGACAGTATGATTGAGTAGGTTATAGCCAAGTCTGGGTGAATTCGAGAATTGTCTTAGGAAAAAAAAAAATTCATGTCGGATACGATGGACGGAGTCGTACCCTGCCCGGAGAAATGGGAGCAATTCGCCCAAGCGCGAGGATTCGCGCTGAAGCGAGTAATTACCAGAGTGAGATATCGCCTATTATCCTTTCCTATCCGTTGTGATGCTAATACAATCCAGACCCCGATGTTGACCCCGGATTTGGGCGTTATGGCTGAGTCCGCCCAGGCGTTGTCATAATTAGTTGAGTTGGGCGGAATAGGTTTAGTCTCTTCCTTCTTCCACAACCTACTATCGCATTTGTACCCTGTAACTTTCCGTTTTTCTGAGTGAAGTGCGAGTGTGAGGATTTACCTGGTGAACCCTTGTCCATACCCGATGGAGAAAATACCTTGAAGTTGTGTTAAAGAGGCGTTGTGCAGATGTCGTTTAGGCGGTGTCATACCTCGCCCAAGTAACTAGGACAGTTCGCCCAAACGCGGAGAACTATGCTGAAGTAAGTAGATATCAACTCGAGTTTCCGCCCATGTACCTTCTTTCTCCGTTGCATTATTCCGTCTTGCTGAGCGGTATTGAACATCGCCTGGGTAAGTGAACATTGTATTGTAGTCCGCCAAGATAAATATACCCCGCCTAGCCAAGTAGGATGATTCTAATTCCGCCTTCCCCCGAATGCTACGCATGTGAATGTATTAACATATTTCCCTTATCTGATTCCTCCCGTTGAGTGACCAGTATTACTCGAAGGGAAGCCTTATTGCGAAATTCCCTCTATCCGCTGCTGCATTACTATACTCCGCCTGGACGGTGTCAGACCCCGTCTAAGCGAGCAAACGGCGTTTGTAATCCGCCTATTGTTGATGTGTTACGATAAACCCATTGAGCCGGCCCCAGTTTTTAGCTTCCCTATAGGTTGCTATATGCGCGTGAATGCTCTTCGTTTTCCCCATTGCCTGCTCCCTTCTATATCAGATGTTACGTGACTGTTTTTGTGAAAAATTTTCTCATACTTTCGGAATTATTAGTTGCAAATAATAAGGTGTTACAATATGCGTAGGTTATGCGAGAAAATGCATTTAAATTAAATTAAGGTAAATGCATGCACCAAACCTATCAAATAAGCTTCAAACTAGGCAAGTCATAAATGAGGTAGGGAACCCATTGGTCCCTTCTGAGGGTCTTAAAACCTACCGAATCTCAAGTTCACCTCTCTAGTTCCTGAATTCCCACATTTTAACTTCTTTCCACTATTGTGCATAACCCATCCTAAATCATCATCACATCAACCAGTTATTTACATTCACACTCAACATATAAATACACACACATCACAGTACTTGCTCATTTTACACAATCACACAATGGCTCCATGCCATACAATTACACATATTTCATAATGTCATAAACACGGCCAAGCCACACATTCATGATTGTCATCTCTAAACATCATCACTCCATCACGTACACCACATAATGAATCTCATCATACCATAAATAATCCAAGAGTTCATAGTCTCACAAAATCACAAGTATAAACATTATGTATCACAACACACATAAATTAACCTTAAAGCAATTCAACACTAAGCTATTACACATAATACAAATTCCATAGCTTTCCTTGGCGACGGTTCCTCACTTGGCACTTGCTTCTGGGGCATCCGCATCTTCCCTATCATTGGTTACTAAAAGAAATAGAAAACCACAACAAGAGTGAGTGTTTGGAAACAAAAATCATAATTAATATAAAATGGTAAACATGATACTAAAAATAGTAATGTAATTACTTTACCATTATTATTATTAAACTTCTGGATCCCTTATAAGCTCATACATATATCATATTATAGCACACTACTAATAAATCATATTTTCATATACTTACCACTTCACAACAAACCATTATTAACATCATATTCTTAAATATGTCACCAATTACTAGTTCATACTATTACCATATCATCACAAGCCATCATAAACATCGTATGCATTATTTCCATTCCAATTATTAGCTCATACATCATCACACTCATGTAAATCAAGCACCACTGACTCTCATCATGCAATATAACGCCTAGTATCCAGATACTAAAGAATCGACCTTCAGCTAGGGGTCCAAGTTGATACCCCATGAACTTGACTTACCGAGCCCGACTTGGCTCTCCACCTTGACCACTAGGTAGCTCAACTAGGCCTCAAAAGACCACGGGAGCCGAAAGCGAGGGGTGAAATATATCGTCGGTTTTCCCATACCACATAATCATATACATACATCTTAAATCATCTATCCACTAGCAATAATCAATAATAAGCCATCACATAGGGTGGCCACACAGACCCGACCCTTAAATATCTCAACACAATGCATGTAAACTCATCAATATTCATCAACATACATCCATACATCTTACAATTCAAGCCCAACCAATCATATACCACTATACATACATATATCCAACCAATAAATCAATTTATCATATGTAACCACCCTCAGTTAACTAGAATAATCCCTTCCACTGGATTATCCTGGTCAACTGAGAGGTTACAAGTTTTAGAAAAATATGGAAGTTTTTTTTTTGTACATAAAAACTTGGTGGAATAGATACATCATATATACAACATGGTTATATGCATTACATGGTCGTAAATAGTAACTATACATTCTAAAGGTAAAGGGGCACACAGGCTCCCAAAAAAGAAAAGAAAGTAATATGTTCTAATCGCCTGTGGTCCAAGTAAAAACTAGTTGACCTTCGATGTAAAGTTTGTGTTGATCCTGAATGCGTGGTCCAATCTGAAGTTTAGAAAAATAGTGTAAGGGTGAGTCTCCACTTCCATAACAATCAGAGAGTCGCCTTCACTGACATCCCTCCCATATAATCCAATTTGGTTTTCATACAATATTTTCCTCACCTCGGGAGTCCTACTCATTTTTCTTCTAAGTCATCTATTCTAATTCAGTCTCATCAAAATCACCCTTGAACACATTCCTCTCTGCTCTCCTACGCACCACTAATCTCTTCATGCACAGATATAGCCTTTGGGGTCTTCACAGGAAACGTAGAGAATTTTGTTAGAGATTTTCAGACTAGGTTTGCGCAAATTAAAGGTTTTATGAAGGAGTTATGAATTTTTGAACGAACCATTCGTAGAATAAAGTGCTCAAACGATGAAATTTTAAGGTGGACATATTTAATCCTTAATTTAGGGGGTCACTGTAACACCCTCGATTAACTAGGACAAACCCTTTTATTGGGTTATCCTACTTAACTAAGAGGTTATAAGTTTTTAGAAAAAATTGGGAAGAATTTTTTTTTGTACAAGTAAAACAATGGTGAATCAGTGGAAGCAAGCATTATATAATTTACATAGTCATTCATAAACTGTAATTGATTGTACTTTTAACAGAATGGGGCACGCAGGCACCCTTAAATATGTACAGTCATTCATAGTCTTGTTACTTAATTAACTACATATTTAACCATGCATATCCTATATTTGTCGAGCACTCCCAACTGGCCCAACTTACAGCTGCTCCTCGTATTCTGGTTCTTGGTTTTTCGACTCTTCTTTTATTAATAAGTAGTAGGGGTGAGTATATACTCCGGACCCTGAGGGTTCCCGGTACGGGCATACCTAGTTAACAGATAGTATAGTACAATCAATTCAACCAACACATGTACAATTTATGGCAATCAACAATATTGCAATGTAATGCATAAGTTAGGTTCATTATGAGTTATCTGATGTTAAGTCTCATGATGCATGTAGGCCCAAAAACCTAATCCATCACCATCATTCTCATCATCTCATCCATTAGAATCTGCCCTACTCAGGCTGTCCCTGGGCACAAAGTTTCCATACTAGAGCGATCGGAGCCCACCAAGTCCCGTTATCTCAGCATTGGGTACAAATGGACTCACAGGTCCCACTCATAAACATGGATCCATCTTATCTTATCATTCATATCACAGAATAATAGGACTTGGCTTTACACGATCCCAGTTAAACTTCTTCTTTAGTCGAAGTACATTAGGCTTGCCATGAACCGCCCGACATTGGGCGCGAATCTAAGCCATTAGATACTCTACCCAATTGTACTCCCAATATCCTTCATGGGGATCGAACGTGAATGTTCTTTAACGTACCCCTAGTGTATGCTATAGTTTTCACAAAAATCCTTTTCATGATGCAATGTGCATATTTTTGTTATTAGTTTTGACACCTAGGTATCTATGTGTTTCCTGCTTCGAGATATTTGTCCTCAATTTGTTAAGTCCCACCTATTTTTCAGTTGTTGCAGTTTATTTATATCTTCTTAGAAAATATACTGACAATATCTTGGCTAAAATAACATTCAAGTTGATGAGTAAATAATGTGTTTCTTATTTTAATAATAGAAATAGTAAAAAATAATACTAACAATAAGGCGGCAGAGCTGGCCATTATATCCAGTCATATAAATGACAAAAAATAAGTGAATAAAATAAATAGATTTGCGAGAGTGGCGCAAGAGCCGACCATTATGCCCAAAATATGAATGACGGGAATTTAAATAAATAAGAAGATACTGAGAACGGCGGCAGAGCCAGCCATTGTGCTCAAGATATAAATGACAGGAATTAAATTAATAAGAAAATACTGAGAGCGGTGGCAGAGTCGGCCATTATGCTCAATAATATAAGTAACAGAATTTAAACAAAAAAAGAAAATAGTTAGAGTGGTGGCACAGCCGACCATTATGCTCAATGATAAAAGTAACAAGAAAATAAATAAAATAAACTATTAAGAACGGCGGCAGAGCCGGCCATTATGCTTGGTAGTAATTAATAATAATAATACTAAAATAATAATAATAAAATAATAAAATAATAAAATAATAAAAAGTAATAATAATTATAATTATAATGATAATAATATTAGTATCAATGATATATTTGGTAGTAATAATCTGAATTCCATTTCTTTAGGCATCAAGGTTAACGCGTTGAGGACAAATATAACGATATGGGGAGTAGTCCACACTTCTCAATGATCATTACAACTGTAGACAAAACACAAATTTACATAATAAAGGCCACATGCCTTCCATCCTTATATCCTCATTTATCATGTTTTTCAAAACTTAATCGATGGAATCCACACAAACACCCATGGTCCTTAATATTTTCATAACTCAACATCTAATTTGTCCATCTAATCATCATAGTTAGTAATTTCTAACACAATCAATTAATCACATACATGACAATAAAATATTAATACAAATCTAAGTGGCTCAATTTAATGGCAGGAAAATAACCTAATTTTTAACAAAAGAACCTGAACCTGCCCTTGGATAGGTAAGGACCAAAGGTTCCTTAACCTTTCCGAACACTCGATTCACCCTAGGATACTTGATAATATACCCCCTTACCTGAGGTGTCGTATTTTTCTGGATACTAGACGAAGGGGTGAAAACTCAACTTTCAAACCGTAGCTCTGATTGACGATCCGTCTCCACGGTTGGACTCTATGCGATGATCAGAGTCCAGATTGGCCAACATGTAAACGATCCATCAAGAGGTGAGGGAAGTGGCATGATGGTTGCCCATGGTGGTGGAGGGTGTTTCACGGCGATTAGAATTGAAACTAATAGGTAGAAATCAAAGGAAACGAAGATCGGAGGTCGTAAGAAGAAAGAATAGTATGGAGGTCGTGGGGAGTCATGGGTGGTGTTGGAAGTTCACATTTGGGGCTGTTTCAATGGTGAGGATGATGGTTTTGGGTGGTGGAAGTGGTGGAGGAAGAAGAAAGGTAGAGGTTCGTGGTGGTCGGAGGTGGTTTCGATGAAGAACGGAGGTGATTTCGGAGTTTGGTTTGAGCATCAATGGAGGGAAGGGAGAGGGAGAGGTGACGGGATGGAGAAGAAAAGAATGAGCAGTTTGTGGAGGGGGCTGTCTTCCTATTTATAGGAAAAATATGGCCGTCGGGTCTAGATTTAATCGGTATCGGATAAAACCCTAGTTATGATTTTTAATACTTAACTTTGAGGGAGAAGGTGACTTTTTGCTACATCCAGAATCTGAAAAAGTACCCAACATGAAAGTTGTAGATATCATTTTTATCTTTGAAACGATATAAGGTATGTGGAAATCTAACAACCGGAGCAGGAGTTATGCCCAAAACAAGGAAAAGTGCTTTCTGGAGCTCCGAAATTATTTTTACTTGTAAAGATCAATTTACTGCGAAAAATCCTTTAAGAATCAGCTCATAGGATATTCATCAAACTTGTAAAGGTTTTTGATACAAATCCATGAAAAAAATTGAAGTAATTCAAATAACGTATGAGGAAGATATTCGTGTTTTACCATGGCTGGGTCACTTTATTATGAAAATAAAACTTCCTTGAGAAGCTTGGCTTCTTGGGGACGATCGGGCATGAACTTGCTTCCGAGTTCTTCACAAGAATTATAGAGGGGTTCGATACATAGTTAACGACATTGCAACAAACCGATTCTAAAGTCATACGAGAGAGTTATGATTTTTCTTGTAAATTAATGAAATATAACAGGATTAAATAACGGGTTTTCTGAGTACAAATTCTTGGTTCTTTAAGTTGGTGATGATAGGTCACGAATTATGGTTTGAGACTAGAAATAAAGATTATTAGGTTTTTCATAAGGGAGAAACCAAGATGAGGATTGCTTGATTTCGATACCATATAAGAAAGTTAGGCTTAAAAGTGTTTGAGCCGAACTCAGGGGTTCCGATTTAACTAGGTAGTTTTTCCAAGAAACTGGGTTGATAGGGTCCGAATTAGAGTTTAGGCTCTTCAGGAGTCATGTTTAAATTACTGAAACGGTCCATTAGGGACTACCCATGATGGGATTAGACATCCCAAAGTGTATAAACAAACAACTGAGGGCCCCTTTTTTGGTATAAAAAAGGTGTACATAAACTGACTCGATTCTTCCTCGTTTTACGTGAACAATGCTACCATTCTAACTAGATTATTATCTAGGTACTACATTTAGGATCAGATAGTCAATTCTTGACTGCCCATGGGGTCCCTTATTTACTCTCCCTAATATTATATTATTATTTATCGTTAAGTATAACTCGTATTATTATATATGATTAATATTTCATTTTATCGAGTTTCTCACCTCGGTTACACTATTCTTCCTAGGAAAAGGGTCTTTGCCCTAATTACCACTCAAGAATTCTGATGATTGAAAATCTATAAGGTTAAGGCTACTTAGCAAAAAAACAGGGATGTTACACTCTCCTCCCCTTTCGAAAATTTCGTCCTAAAATTCAAGGTTGAAATAATTAGGGATATAGCTTTCTAATTTTTCCCTCAACTTCCCAGGTGGCGTCTCCGTCATCAGATGGACTCTAGACTACCTTTACAAGAGGAATTTCTTTGCCTCGTAGTTGTTTTAGACATTGACCGACAATTTTGACTAGCGAGGTTTCAAAGGTGAGGCCATCCCTAATAGTAAATTGATCAAGACTCAAGATATGGTCGGAGCTAGTTATATATTTATGGAGTTTGGGAGACATGTAAGACATTATGAAGGTTTGTTAGCTCAGGAGGCAAGGCAATACGGTACACGTTGGTCCCTATCTTTTCCAAAATCTGATAGGGTCCTACATATCTAGGACTAAACTTCTTGGCTTTCAAAATTCTTCCTACTCCCGTGGTAGGGGTGACTTTAAGGAATACATGGTCTCCTTCCATAAATTAAAGCAGCTTTTGGCGTTTGTCATAGTAACTCTTTTGTCTGTCTTGTGAAGCTTTCATTACCGCTTGGATATTTCAAACTTGCTCTGTTGTTTTTTGAACAATCACTAGTCTAATTATTGCCTTTTCACCTATCTTATACCAACATAAAGGTGTACGGCATTTTCTTCTGTAAAGGGCCTCATAAGGCGCCATTCCAATGCTAGCATGATAGATATTGTTGTAGGTGAACTCAACGAGTGAGAGATATTCTTGCTAGTTCCCTCCATGTTCTAAGACACAGAGGTATAGTAGATCTTCAAGATTTCTGATTGTTCGTTCTAATTGCCCGTCTGTTTGGGGATGATAGGCTGAACTCAGCTTTATATGAGTCCCTAGGGCTTATTGCAGGCTTTTCCAAAATCGTGACGTGAAGCGGGGATCTCAGTCAGACAGCATTGAAGTGGGTGTCCTAATCGTACGATTTCCTTGATGTATATTTGGGTAAGTTTCTCTAGAGAATACTTCATATTAACAGGGATGAAGTGAGTGGTCTTTGTTAATCGATCCATGATTACCCAAGTAGCATCATGTCCTGTTGATGTTCTAGGTAGTCCGGTTATAAAATCCATGGCAATCTCATCCTATTTCCATTTTGGTATCTCCAGAGGTCGAAGGGTTCCATTGGTTATTGTTTCTCTACCTTTACCTTTTGACAGGTTAGGCAAGTTGTTACGTACTCAATGATATCCCTTTTCATTCCTTTGCCACCAAAATATTTTCTTCAAGTCCTGATACATCTTGGTTGATCCTGGTTGGATACTGTATTTGCTTTTATGTGCCTCATCTAAGATGGATCTTTTTAGATCTATGTTGGCTAGAACATAGAGCCTTTGTTGATACTTGATTACCCCATGTTCATCCTTATTGATTTCTGAGAGTCTTTCTCTTGTCTTTCCCAATAGACCTTACAATTCCTCGTTATTGGCTTGAGCTTCCTTGACTTGTTCCAGGAACACATTGGAAATTCTTAGCATCCCAACCATAAAACTTCCCTTCTTGGGGGTTATTTCTAGATTTAGATGTGAAATTGTTTATCAGTTCCAGCTCTTTTTCCATCATATACGATAGGTGTAGAGCCTTCCTGCTGAATGCGTCGGCTATAACGTTTGCCTTCCTAGGATGGTACCGGAGTTTAAAATCGTAATCCTTGATGAACTTCATCCATCTACGTTGTCGCATGTTGAGTTCTTTTTGGTCAAAAAGATACTTCAAGCTTTTGTGGTCACTGAAGACTTCAAAGCGAGTGCCATACAGATAATGTTTCCATATTTTCAAGGCAAACATTACTGCAGCGAGTTCCAACTCGTGTGTGGGGTAGTTGACTTCATGAGGTCATAAGGCCTAAGCAACAACCTTTCTTTCTTGCATTAGGACACATCCTAGTCCTTGTCTTGATGCATCACAATACACTTCATATGGTTTGGCAGGATCTGGCAAAACCAAGACAGGTGCACTAGTGAGTCATTGGCATAACTTCGTAAAACTACTTTCGTATTAATGGTCCATTCGAAGGGCAGATCTTTATGTGTCAACCTAGTCAAAGACATTGCAATCGAGAGAAATTCTCAATGAATCGATGATAGTATCCAGCAAGTCCTAGAAAACTATGGATTTCCGTTACGTTCTTGGGTCGTTCCCACTTTAGTACAGCTTCCACCTTTGCAAGATCCACGACAATTCCTTGTTTTGAGATAATGTGACCCAAAATTTGTACTTCAGTCAGCCAGAATTCACATTTTGATAACTTGGCATATAACTGACTTGCTCGTAATGTATTTAGAATAATCTGTAGATGTTCTTCATGCTCTTTGTGGTTCTTGGAGTAAACGAGAATATCGTCTATGAATACTACCATGAAATTTTTCCAAGTATTTATGGAAGATCCGGTTAATGTAGTCCATAGAGACTGCGGGTGCGTTGCTGACTCCAAAGGGCAAGACGAGATATTCATAGTGACCATATCGTGTCCTGAAAGTTATTTTGGGTATATCTTCTTTCTACACCCTTATTTGATGATAGCCTAATCGTAGGTCAATCTTTGAGAAGATAGTGGCGTCTCATAATAGGTCCATCAAATCGTCGATCCTTGAGAGAGGGTATCGGTTCTTAATCATAACTTTGTTTAGTTGATGTTAGTCAACACAGAAACGTATACTGTCATCCTTCTTTTTTACTAGCAGAACCGGCACTCCCCAAGCTGAGACACTGGGTCTAATCATTCCTTTCTCTAAAAGTTCTTCTATTTGCTTTTTGGAGCTCACAAAGTTCCTTGGGTGACATTCGATAAGGAGCAATAGAGATTGGTCATGTGCTTGGTATGATGTCAATACTAAATTCGATCTCTCGCTCTAGAGGTAACTCTCGTATATCATCAGGGAATACTTGTTAAAATTCTCGAACAACAAGAATATGATTGATCAAATGAGTATTTTTAACCTCGGTATTGGTAAGAATTACGCACACTTGTGCTTCACCTATTAGGGTTACCTTTCTTGAGCTAACAAGACAAGATTTAGTGACTTGGTCATATTCGAATGTAGCAGACCTGAGAGAGATGGATCTGTTACGACAGTCAATAAGGATATGATTGGCAGCAAGCCAATCCATCCCTAAAACAATGTCTAGATCAATCAAGGGTAGACAGATCAGATCTACTTAGTAAACTTTCCCTTCGATGCTGATAGGACACTTCATGCATACGAAGGAAGGGTAAATAGGTTTATTAGCAGCAGTTATAACAATCAACTTATTGGGCAAGGGGGTTATATGTAACTTTAGATGTTTTACGTAGTTTTCAGATATAAAGGACTGGTTAGATCCAAAATCATATAATACGTTTAATAGAGTACTTCCTATAAGGCATCTACCTTGCACAAAGTCGTTCCCCCTCGTCTTCCAGTTGAACCATTTCTGGGTCTCCTAGGAATATTGGTTTGGCCAGGGTTGTTGTTACGATGAATGCTTTCTACCTTCAGAGAATTATTCACAGAGGCACTTGTAGTAGGTCCCCCGTTTCCTTGACCCATCAGTCGTGCCATTGGCCCTCGAGGTACTCGTTGAAGGTTGTATCCAAACCTTATTCTACAATCAATACTGCGGTGTCCCTTCTATCCATAGTAGAAGCATACCATCCTAGAGTTCTGGGCATAATGCATTGCCGATGTGGTCCTCCATAGATGAAGCATTTCAAATCTCGGCTGTTTCCTTGATCCCTTAGAGGAATTCGGGTGGTTACATAGGATGGTCATACATATGGTTATTCTACTAAAAATCTTTCCTCTGTTGTCGATTTGGCATACGTCATTCGGGACCGTAGCTAGACGTTCCAAGTCATCAAAGGTTTGTAGTACTCTCAAAGATACGACATCGGTTGACCAAGATGGAGAATTGGGTGATTTGTTGACAACATATTATGGCCTGACGAATTTCTTGTCATAGTCCTCCTTCAAATTTGGCGTATCTCGACGCTTCTCCCATTTGGGTGTAGTAGGCATAACATTTGGCTAACTCATCAAACCTAGTAGCATAACATTATGTCTTCAAGGAAGTATTTGGCGAGGAATTCTGTCTTAAACCGTTCCCAAGTGATGGCATGTCCATCGGTCGTTAATCGTACCCTGGTATAAGTCCACCAGTGTTCTGCCTCTCCTACCATCATGAAGACAACATAGGTTGTCTTATCATCATCGGTACATCGTATAGCCGTGAAAATCTTTTTGAGGTGCTCAATCCATAACTGTGATCCTTCTGGATTGAAACCTCCCTTGATTACATAGGGTTATTTTTTTGAAAGTCAACAGGTCCCTGATTTTACCTAGCAGGGGCTTCAGGTGCCTCTTGTCATTCTATCATTTCTACAATTCGAGTGAAGAGTTCATTCATAACGTCACTGTTTCAGTGAGCCATTGGGAAGTTACTAAAAGATAGCAAGAAAAAAGCTCAGGGTTTGGGTTCTATGGAGAATTCCACATAGCGATTTCATCCTAAGTATTTTATGGATTATCCTATCATTCTGTTAGAGTACATGGAAGCCTAGTGGTCCACATCCCAAGTTTAATGAATCAACTATGCTCTAATACCACTAATGTAACACCCTCGGTTAACTAGGACAAACCCTTTTACTGGGTTATCCTACTTAACTAAGAGGTTACAAGTTTTTAGAAAAAAGTGGGAAGAACTTTTTTTTGTACACGTAAAACAATGGTGAATCAATGGAAGCAAGCATTACATAATTTACATAGTCATTCATAAACTATAATTGATTGTACTCTTAACAGAATGGGGCATGTAGGCACCCTTAAATATATACAGTTATCCGTAGTCTTATTACTTAATTAACTACATATTTAACCATGCACATCCTACGTTTGCTGAGCGCTCCCAACTAGTCCAACTTATAGCTGCTCCTCGTATTCTGGTTCCTGGTTTTCTAGCTCTTCTATTATTAATAAGTAGTAAGGGGTAAGTATATACTTCAGACCCCGAGGGTTCCCGGGTTGAGCATACCCAGTTAATAAATAACATAGTACAATCAATTCAACCAACATATGTATAATTTATGGCAATCAATAATACTACAATGTAATGCATGAGTTAGGTTCATTATGAGTTATCTGATGTTAAATCTCATGATGCATATGGGCCCAACAAACCAATCCATTATCATCATCATTCACCTCATCTTATCTATTGGAATCCGTCTTGCTCAGGCTGTCCCTTGGCACAACATTTCCATACTAAAGCGATCAGAGCCCACCAAGTTGATATAGGATAGGGGAGGATCTAGCTATCTTTCTTCAAATTGATTAGGAAAAGGTTACCCTAAATCTAACAAAACTAATAGAAAGCATGGAAACATGGAAGATGGTTGGAGGTTGATGGAAGGGATGGAAGATGATGAAGGAGACACCACCAATGACTTGGATAAGTCTCCGCCCTCTACTTTAGGGATGGTCACCTAGTGATAAGAGCTTGAAAGGGGTTAGACTTTCTCTAACCTAAAGGAGAGACTAAGAACTCACAAAATTCACAAAATGTGTATATTCTCTAAAATGTAAGGTTAGGAGTACATGGAGAGCATGCCTTTATATAGGTAAGGGAAGTGCACTCCCTAATGGGCTTCTCCTATTCCCTAGGCCTAATTAGGCAATATAAGAGGAAAACGGCCCAAATAGAATTTACAAGCCCAAAAGTGGCCAAATGACCATGCAAGGCCCAAATCCTAACAAAATAATATCTAAAATTATTTATAAAAGATAAAATGAAGCTTTTTGGTCATGTCCTCATCATGCTCCCCTTCTTCAAAAAGGATTTGACCTCAAATCCTGTAGATTCAAAGGTAAATCAGCATGAAATATTTCAAAGGAAAATAAAAGGAGACCAAAATGAATAATAGGAACAATGGTTATTAGTAAATCAACCAGGATCAAATTAGATATATTAGACCAAAAAGATGTAGAACACAAATATCAACAAAAAATACAATGAGGTGAATCCATAGAAATGCACATACAAAACTATGAGGTATCCCTAAAAACTTATGGAAAGACCAATATGAACCATGTGTAAATGAGATGATATATGAAGGAAATGTAAAGGTATTGGATGTAGCAAATGATGAGTGTATATCATGAAAAATCATGTAATTGCATGCCCTAAGAGGATCATACTGTGTAATTAAATATAAACTAGGGCTTATGACACTAATGGCATGATAAGATGCTACTAATTCCTTATGAAAGCCTTCATGTAAATGAATGTTATGAAGATGATGAAAATGAATAAATGGTTCTACAAAAGTTTGAAGGAAAATGCTACTTGGTGAAGAAAAAGGTAAACATATACAAGTCCTAGAAACAAGTAAAACAAAATAAGAAATGACTCTTGGGAAGGTTAACTCAAATGAGTATAAACACATCCCTACATTATATGAGCCTATAAACATTCTACGTGAAACTCTAATACTATTATGAACAATTAATGTGTTATCTATCCCATAGTTAAGATAGAAATTTGGAGAAGCTGCTTTAAAAACCCAAAATGTATTATTGAAAGCTTTTGCAAAATCCTTATAACTTGATGGGAAAGACAGAACATTAGTAGGCAAACAAGTAAGGGAAGAAAGGGTTTTCAAAAATGGTTCAAAAGATTTGATCACATCATCCCTACTTGTAAGACTTTTTGCAAGTAATTGAAAATCATGAGAAACTTTTAAAGCAAACAAGGAAGAATGTTTCTTAGATTCAACATTATCTTCTTTTTGAGATTTTCTACATTTTTCTTTTTGATGAGAAGAACTAGGACTTACTTCTCTATCCCTTTTCAACTTCATTTGAAGTTAATCCTCTAAAACTTGTTATGGAGTTAAGGGAAGTAAAATAATTTTCTTGTCATTGTGTTTGAAAGTGAGGGTGTTAGAGTGCCCCTCATGGGTGACCTTCCTACCAAACTACCAAGGTCTAGCTAGAAGTATGTAGGTTGCTTCCATAGAAAGTACATCACATTTAACCTCATCTTTATAAGATCCTATGGTGAAGCTTATCAAGACTTGCTTATAACTACATCTTACCTCTCTCATTTAACCATTGAAGCTTATATGGTCTAGGGTGATCTAATAGGTTTAAGCTCATTTTATGTACTAACCTTTGACTAGCAACGTTAGCACAACTTCCATTGTCCGCAATGAGAGAACACAATTTTCATTTATGTAACATCTTGTATAAAAGATGTTATCTTTTTGTGTACAATCATCAACTTTGACATGACTTCCAAGTAATCTTTGAATCATGTAAAGTTCACCATCATCTCCCAAACTATGTTCACTGTCATATGAGCTACTACTTGAGTCATCACTTGAAGAGTGAATATCAGTATCAGACTTTAATTGACTTGAGTAATTTCTATTATTTTTCAAAATCATGGTTTTCGTAGTAGGACATTCTGAAGCAACATGACCTCTGCCTAGGTATTTAAAACATTTTACAGTAGGAGATTTGGAAGAAGAAAGTTTGGATGAGAAATCATGCTTATCTTTATTAGTCCTATATACTTTACCTTCTTTATGCAACTCACTTTTAACAAATGGAGAAGTGCCCACTCCCTTCTCCCTAGGGTTTCTTTCAAACTTGTGTTTCTTAAGGTCAGGATTCTCCTTGCCCTTCCACTTTGGCCTAAAGGGTTGATAATCCCCTTTATTGTAGGAGTCCCTCTCACTAAGTAGGCTTTCTATTTTGGTACATTGGTGTAACAATTCCTCAATGTCTACATGTGGTAAGAGTTCTACAATATTCTTTTTGTTCCTATTAAGACCATGCAAAAACCTATGCATTAGGGTTTCTTCGTCTTCTTCTAAGTTTGCCCTAATCATGGCTATTTCTAAGGCCATATAGTAATCTTCTACAAACTTAAAACCTTAAGTGGGCCTATTAAGCTTAGCTAATAGTTCCCCTCTACAATAATTTAGAACATATCTTTTTCTAAGAAAGGCTTTCAAATATCTATTGGAATCAAAAGTTTAAGGTTCCATCTTTCTTCTTCTGAGTTTCTTTTCATTTTATACATATTGATTGAGTTCTTTAAAAGTTTTATCATTGGGTACAAATGGACTCACAGGTCCTACTCATAAACATGGATCCATCTCATCTCATCATTCATATCACACAATAATGGGACTTGGCTCTACACAACCCAGTTACACTTCGTCTTTAGTCGAAGTACATTAGGCTTGCCACGGACTGTCTGGCATTGGGCGTGAATCCAAGCCATTAGATGCCCAACCCAATTGTACTCCCAAGATCCTTCATGGAGATCGAACGTGAATGTTCTCTAGCGTACCCCTAGTGTATGCTATAGTTTTCACAAAAATCATTTTCATGATGCAATGTACATATTTTGTTATTACTTCTGACCCCTTGGGTATCTATGTGTTTCCTACTTCGAGATATTTTTCCTCAATTTGTTAGGTCCCACCCGTTTTTCAATCGTTGTAGTTTATTTATATTTTGTTAAAAAATATACTGACAATATCTTGGCTAAAATAACATTCAAGTTGATGAGTAAATAATGTGTTTCTTATTTTATTAATAGCAATAGTAAAAAATAATACTAACAATAAGGCGGCAGAGCTGACCATTATATCCAGTCATATAAATGACAAAAAATAAGTAAATAAAATAAATAGATTTACGAAAACAACGGCAGAGCCGACCATTATGCCCAAAATATGAATGACAAGAATTTAAATAAATAAGAAAATACTGAGAGCAGCGGTAGAGCCAGCATTATGCTCAAAATATGAATGACAGGAATCAAATCAATAAGAAAATACTGAGAGCGGCAGCTGTTAAATCCTGAATACGGTTGGGTCTTTTAATTGGAAAGTTCACCAAACGTTTGTAGTTTTCAAATTAGATATCGTTCCACTGAGATTGAAAGTTCCAGTAATTCACAGTAATTCTTATTTACTATGATAAATTTTTCAAAACTTATTCACAAAAGAATGCTTTATAAATAATTTATATAATATTCACAAAATTTGATGATTGATTTATTCATAAGGTAAAAAGATGCTAAAGATAAAATCTATCTAGAAAATTGAGATGTAATTAAGAAGAATTCAAATACTTGAGGTAAAAACACAGATTGACAAATTATGTTGGAATTAGGATCCTTGCACTAAAATATAATGAAATAATTACAAACATACATATTTAATTATCAAGTTCATGTTATTGTAGCTTAAAATCATTATAACCGATCCCTCGTGATATAAATTCTAAGTAGTCACCGTAAAGTCAGATCCCTCGTGATCTTTTTTAGTAAAAACTTGCATTAAGTCCTGGCCTTATGGCAACAATAATCACTAACTCTATCCCTTGTAATTGCATATTAAGGGTATTACAACTTTTACTTTCATTAAAACAGATTTCAATTCGGCATGAATAATCATTCTCCCATTTGACATTCATACTAATAAAACAAGTTTCAATATACATGAAAATCATTCTCCCGTTTGATGTTTATACTAATAAAAGATTGAAATACTAACATGGCACTTAAATCATAAACATGCAGAGGTTATAATCACAATATCATATAATAGATTGATTCACCAAATTCCAGCATAAGTAATTTAGTTACACATAGTAAAAGTAAAAACAACACTTACAGAAGTTGACATTATGAAGGTGTGGAAAAACTTCACGATACACGAATTCACAATACTACAAAACACTCTCAAGTATCTAAAAATACTCTAAACTTACAAACTCTCAAAAAGAACACTCAAACTCGAGTGAAAGGAGAGAAAAGAAGTTCTAAATTGAAGATGGGATGCCTTGGAAGTGTGGAGAATGGCCCTATTTATAGGGCTGAGGAAAGGCTCTGACGCGTAGTGTCAGGTTCCTGACTCATTAAACACGTGATTAAGTGGCCATGATTAAGATTAATTAAATCCAATAATTCCCAGACAATGGTTCCACATTTCTCCCAATTCGGCTTGGCATTTTGCTTGATTAGATTGGCCATTATTTGGCCTTTTGACTGAGTGCTTGTCCACCTGGAAATGGAGTCCACGTAGCTCTGATGCTACGCATGGCTGTGACGCGTAGCATCAGCATCAAAATTTCCCATGCTACACGTGGTGTTGATGCTACGCATCAGCTTTCTAGTTCTTCAATTTTCTCTTGATTTTCTTTAATTTTTCACTACAAAACTAAAGAAAATTGATCAAGGTAGATTATTTCCAATAACATCCATTTATTGAATTAAAAACATAAATTTATTACAATTTAAACTAGTTTTATTTAAAATAAACACACTTTTTATTATGAAAATAATAGTAAATTTGAGAACTAGCAAATACCCCCAACTTGAGACCTTGCTCACCCTCGAGCAAAAGAAAGAAAAATCAAAATAAAGTTAAGTCTGAAAATTTACTGCAAAAAGTGATTTACAATTTTACCAATAAAAATGAGGAATCTTATGTAACTAAGGCTTAAAGATAAAATATTTACAATGTCATACCAATAAATCAAGCTTATTTCACTAGTGGAAAAAAGGCTTTTTACACCGGTCCTTTTTGGCTTTTTACACCGGTTTCACGACCGGTGTGGATGGAGCCGGTGAGAAAAATAAGGACTTTTTACACCGGTTTTGGGCCTGGTGAGAAAAATACATTTTACACCGGTCCTGTTTATAATGACCGGTGAGAAAAATACATTTTACACCGGTCCTGTTTTTAACGACCGGTGAGAAAAATACATTTTACACCGGTCCTGTTTTTACGACCGGTGTAAAATCTATTTTTCTCACCGGTTTTATTGTTGTGACCCGGTGAGAAAAATAAGGACTTTTAACACCGGTTAGAAAGTACAACCGGTGTAAAAAACTATTTTTTTTTCTTTATATTTTGTGCTTCCCTTTTTTCTACTACCAAATCGTGATGCTACAATGAATGTCCTCATTATATCCAAATTACAAGATAATTTAAAATTGTCTTGAATCATATAACTTTTATTGAAAATTGTCAAATTACAAGATAATTTAAAAAAATGACAAACTCAAATTCAAACCGTACACCAAAAACTAATATATAAATATAATAATAGAACTTTTATAAGTAAAACTATTTCAATTAACCAATAATGGTTACAACTGCCAACAAGGGAGAGAACCAGTTAAAATTGGCTCATTTCTTAACATGTGACAATGATATGTGATCGAGAGCTCTTAGAATTTTAGCTTGTTGTTCCAACTTTTCTGCTTGAAAGGCCCTGCAGCATATAAAGATATAAAGTGTAAACAGCTTGTAGACATCGAATTTTCAACATTATTGCCTATGATGCTCCCTAGTCCATACCTTAATCAAAATTTGTGTCACATCATCATAGCTAGTGACCAATTCCTCTGTCAGATTTTCAATATACAGTCCATTTTTGGATTCATCTTTCATCTGCGATTACAAGGGTATTATTATAAAACTAATGATTTTTGATAAATTGTTGCACAAAAGTGGCGTTATATACCTGAAGGTTCCACTGGCTTGGATCAATCAAATCCCCAACTTTATCATTGTATATCTATGTTCAAACAGTAAAGAAAATAGAAAATTAGATCATTATCACAGCAAGGGACCAGCACCGGAGAATTTTATAAAGAATTATATTATATTTAGGATTTTGATTATCACATGTATTCTAATAAAAATTTATTATTTTTAGTGGTTTAAACTCAACCTTTACTTGGGCCTAAGGTCAACAAAACTTGTATATTTACAAAAAGAATTACCTCCAGGAAGGAACATCGACATTGATAGTTGAACTGATTCCCTTCAAACATTTGCTGCTCCTAATACAGTAATTCAAACTAGTCAGTACTCAAGAAAAAAACATGGTCGAAAACTCGCCTCTTGTCAGTAATTCATCGATGATACACTCAACAAGCAAAACTCGCCTCTTGTCTCTCCTTTTAAACCAAAACCCTTTCATTATTTATATTTGAAATAAAGAAGCATCACAATCCATAGTCTTCATTCCAACAAAGAAGCATCTCAAAAATAAATTCAAATGAAGAACAAACAAACAGATCATTCACAGTGTTCCATATCAGTCTAGCAGGGTGACATAATAGAAATAACAAAATCCAATTCCTCATATTCTAGCAATTACCCATTTGAATGAAGCACTGTAATAACTCAAACTACAATCAAGTTATTTGAAAAGCATTCTTCTTTCTCTAATATCACTCCATCCCATCACATACCCTGTCTCACACTTCTCTACAAAAGAATTATACAAATATAATTCTTGTTATGAACAAATAGGCTAATCTAGAAACAAATAAACAGTATTAAATCATTAGCCCATCAACACAATTAGGCTAATAATACTATGTATCCATAGTGAAAATTATCAAATGAAAGTCATATTTACCGAAGCAGAAACACCATGATATAGTATCATATTGCTCCTGTCTTTATCAACCTTCTCTAAAATCCTGCAGAATACATCCTGGCAATGAAATCACTGAATTGGCTACTCATATTTTGTAATTTGGTAACCAGAAAGGTTTTCACCTATCATCCTCATGTGAATTACTAGTCACTGATTCCCGCTGTTTCTGAGATGGTTCAGTAGCCTGAAAGAATTTTGACAGCTTGCTTATGGCTTCCAGAGATGGTAAATACACACATGAAAACACATGTAAATAGCAAAAGTAATTCATCTGCATACTGACACTGATGCGTGACTGTTTCCTGCATCTGTTATGGATGGAAAGGTACTCTTCATAGGACTGCAACCAAAACCCACACACAAAGTCAAAATTAGCAAGGGAAAACAGTTATAATCAAATACAGCTTTACCAACTTTACAAGCATGCAGAACTCAAACAACAAAAGTCCTTTCTCTAGGAGTCCTTGAGCTACAAATTTTGATTGACAGATCCAACACCTAATCTTTCTAGGACCTCAACAACCAGTAAAGCTATATCAGGTTTTTGTGCCTTCTTTGGGATCTAGGAACAGAGAGAGGAAAAATCTGAACTGCCTCAACGAAAAAGAAAAATGTGACACTTTACGAAATTAATACAGCAGATTGCTCACGTCTAGAATCTAGAGCATCCAATTTAGCTAAAATAATCAAAGATGTCAAAAATTGAGTATGTATAATGAGAGTGTAAATTAGATAAAATGTGGAAGAATTGATTGCTCTCCACCTTCATATGCTTTTTAGCTGTCAAATGATCCAATCCAAATGAAAAATTGATCCAAGCTATGTTCTCTAACCAGATCTGGTCAGTGTACCCAAAAACCATTATTAGAAAATGTTCCTTTATTGCGATTATAATATAAGGAAAAAGCATATTCAATAATATGACTTAATTTTATATAAAAATTCTTCACAAATCAGGAGCTGCCATAATGACAATTCTAGATTTCATTCTAATAACATAATTAGACAGTAGTAAGAGTTCCTTCCATCATAAGATTGTACAAGTCATTATACAGCACCTCTTCTCAGTAACAAAATCCTCTAGCATCGAAATTGACTTTGCCAAATTCATTTAATTGTAAGCCATTCCAAAAGAAGATTCTTAAGGGAAACAAAAAAACATTTTGAAATAAAAATGATGAAAAGCAAAATTATTGATTAAAGGAGGTGAGATAAATTCTCAATAATACCATGTTAAGAAAATCATCTTCAGTTAGAGTACTAGCTAACTGGCTTCCTGAAGACAGACCCCAAAGAGGATGAAGAACCCTCGCTGTAAGGTTTCTCGAAGATATCGCCCCATTCCTGCCAAGCTCCCTCAGGAATCGCTATAATCTCCCTCGCGACCTTCTGATCGTGAATCCGACGGCAGAGATCCTCCCTCATCTTCATCATCTCCGTCTCGCTCTGTTCCCTGTCCCTCATTTCGAGCTCCGCCCTCGCCAACTCCTCGTGCTGGAGCATCGTCGTATTCAGAGCACCGTCATCATCGATGGAGAGGGGTTCCTGGATGGTGGCGGCGGCAGTGGAGGAGGAGGGATGACAGCGAGGGAGGCGGCGAGGGCCTCCTGTAACTGGAGACGGAAGGCAAAGTCGAGATCGGTTTCCATGGCTTCGGCGGCGATGAGCTCGCTGTGTTGCTCCGATAACAGAGAATGAAAGTCTTGAGAGAGAGCGTCGAGAGGGGAAAGAACAACTTGAGAGGGCTAGGGCTTAAGAGAGAGAGAGAGAGCTGTGTGGGTTAGGTTTGAGAGGATGAGGGAGGGGTCCAAAATGAAACGAATGGGGAAGATTTCTCACCGGTCTGTAATGCAAGACCGATATTATTTTTTTAGAATTTACATTTCTCACCGGTCCAAATAATAAACCGGTATAAATATAATTATTTTTCACCGGTAGTAGACCGGTATAAACTTTTCTATTATTTACAAAGTTGCCACCGCCTTATTTTTTACACCGGTTACATTATGACCGGTGTAAAAACCCCGGTGTAAAAAGTCTTTTTTCCACTAGTGTTTCAAGGTTTACCTCGCAAGTATTTATCTCTGTGAAAAGGAACCTATTAATCTCAATCTATCATAAAATCAAACAAATTCAATTTTGATTTTCATCTTGTCAATGGTCATTTATACAGAGTCATACAAAAGTCACAAGGTCTTTTTAAGGGTTGTAATGAGGCTTGAGTTACAAGAAATTATGGTTTTTCTTGGATTTCAAACACCTGAAATAATAAAACAGCATTTCATAATTTCTTTTAGGGTGCTTTTCTTGACCCAAAATTCTTACTTCCCTTTTTGATGATGATAAATACCCTGAACTTGATTCTTTTCACTATTTTTGATTTTACATATATTTCTTTTCTTTTTTCATTTATATGCACAATTTTGATTTTTTTATTTTTTTTATTTTTATTTTTATTTTTATTTTTGAAAAGAATCAAGTCGTTAATTTTTCACTCCCCATTTTTGTAAGAACACTCAAAATATTTTCTTTTAAATTATTTTATGCTCTTTTATTCAATCAAGTAAAGGGAATGGTAAAGATTAATTAACAGTTAAGGGTATCGAGGAAACTATTTTAAGGCTCAAAATTGGCTATCAAAGGATAAATATATTTTTACCATTGTAGCCTTTTTGGCCCTAGTTTCTTGTGTTTACCAAAGAATTTGCCTTTATCATGCTCTTGGATCCTCTGTACAACAACACAAGTCAAAGAATTAAGCAAAATTAATTTGAAAGAAGTTATGTCAAAAGCCTCAAGTGTTTAAAGATCTCTAAGCTCATCAGGTTTTCGAAATTAGCTTAATAATTGATAAGCTCATTGTAATCAGTTTTACCTGAATGCCTTAGTTATAAAAAGATTTTTCTCATTTTAGAATTGGCTTATTCTTCAAAACTTTAAGCGCATAAATTTTTTAGAATGTATTTTTCATAAAAAATAAAGAAAATAAAATTAACCATACAAAATAAAAATCAAACCACACAAATAAAAATAAACCATAATATAATCCCAAAATCAAAATATCAAACCAAAAACTAAATAAAATGTATGAAAAATGATAAAAGTGTAGAAAATATAAGATAACACTATCACTCCTCCATGTGGTCACCCTCATCATCTCCCTCCTCATCAGCATCACCCTCAGTATCAGCATATGCTCCAGACGGTCCACCAGCCTCAGGGTATGTGGGCAAATCACCAGGCCAAGCCACATGGGCTACAAAGTCAGCTAATGTCATAAATGGTGCTCCTTCTCCCTGAATCCTGTACTGATAGTAAGAATCATGAAGATACATATAAGCTCGGTAAGAAGCAGCCATCATCTACATCATATGCTGATGCTCTATGCTCATCCTAGTGAATCCCTCAGTGATAGCATCAGTAGATGGTGGATGGGCTGGTCTCCTACGTCTCGGTCTAGGCTGAGCCTCCTGCTCTAAAGGTGGAAGCTCGCACTGCTGAACAAAGTAATCTCTGTTTACTGAGACCTTGGGGACTCTCCCCAAAGAACTAGTAAACTCTAGTGATGGCACAATAACTCCTTGCCTCCTCAGTAAGGCAGAAATGATGAGAGGGAAAGGAACAGGGTGATTCACCTTATACTGGAGGGCATAAAGGTGAATCTGCTCAAATATAAGCTCAGCAATATTAATGGTGTGGCCTTAAAGGATAGAGTAGAGAAGGTAACAGCCATCAACTGGAAGAGAAAAAAGGCGGGTAACAGGAGTGATGTTATGAAGCATAAGGTACATCCATGCCTGAGCTATAAGGGTCAGCTGGGTCTTAAGGAGGTTTAATGGAGTTGTTCTAACCTTACTAAGGTTAAAGAAGATTCCATCTTTGCTTAAAAAATGAGCAACCTAATCCAGGAAGTATCCTAGATCACCGTCCTCAGTGGCAACCTTGTTTCTGTTTTTCTTCCAGAAACAAGTGTCGCTTTTGGGAGTAGGCTCCCAAGGATTACCTAGTAAGGTACTAATAGTGTCCTTGTCATAAGTGATATGCCGACCCCTCACCAAGCTCGTCCTCTGCTGGCTGATGTTTAGTGAGTCCTGGCGTGTCCTATAAGCATTAGCATAGAACTCCATAACCAGGATTGGATCCCCCTTAGTAGGTAGAGAAAATAGGGGTCCCCATCTCCTCCTCTGTATCTTATCCTACAGCTCAGGATAATCTCCAGCACTGAGATCAAGGACCCTCTCCTAGATAAGTCTCTGGCCCTTGATCTGATGGAATCTCACCCACTTGGCGTCGGTCCTGAATCTGGTGGGATCTCAGGGTCCCAACTGCTCCTCACCTTGAAGATCAGGATCTTCAAAGGGGGTATTAGTATCTGTGGTCCTCCTCTGTCTTTTGAGACCAGTGGTGGGAATAGACTTCTTCGGTGCCATCTGCAGAAGAAAATTTACAAAAATCAAACACAAATCACAATATTTTAAACTAAATCATGCAAAACATAAAAAATTAACATGCATATTTTTGGATTTTTTTAGTATAATACACACATCATATAATTTTATGAAAGAAATAAAATTCACACAACATGAAATGTTACATACAAACTTAGAAAATTACAATTCACACATATTTACAAAATTTAACAAATTTATTTATTTACAATTTAAGAAATTTTATTAATTTAAAAGAAAAACAAACAAACAAACAAAAATACAAAAAACGGGACAGAATTTTTATTTTTTTCAAAATAAAATAGAAAACAATATATACATTAAATAAAAAATAAAACACAAAAATTAACAAAAATCCAAAACAGGGGCTGACGCTACGTGTGAGTTGGGCGCTACGCGTCAGGTTGTTCTTCCCACGCTACGCGTCTATGGGACGCTACGCGTGGGGTCACAGCTCATGCCTCAAGCTACGCGTGGGTTGGGTGCTACACGTGGGCTTGCAGGTTTAGAAACTGCAAAATAGGGGTTGCACGGCAGCAACCCCCTCTAAACACATATACATTTTCTAATCCTGTCAGCAAACAAAAAATGTGAGGGTTTTTAGAAATTGAAATAAAAAAAATTAAAGGGAAACGGATTAGAGGAACTTACTTGGTAATCTTTTACCAATTGAGAGAAGAGAGAATAAAAGGTTTAGAGAATGTGAGGGTTTTTAGAAAAATAGGGTTTTTGAGATTTTGAGGGAGGCAAAAGATGTTTAAAATTAATGGATTTGTGCTTCCCTCTTTTCTGTAGTCTATTTTTAAAAATTGAACGCAGGTCCTAACGCTACATGTGAGTGGGACACTATGCGTCAAGTTGAAAATTTAGAACCCACACTATGCGTCAGTGTGGCGCTACGTGTGGGATTCTGTTTTTTATGTTTAAAATAAATTAACAATGAAAAGAAATAATGGGTTGCCTCCCATTGAGCGCTAGTTTTAATGTCCCCAGCCAGACATTACCTCAGATTAATCAGGTGGTTTCTCAATTTTGGTTGAGGAATCACTTGTCTTTTTCTTCCTCTTCTTCCCTAATGCTTGATTACCTGTCTTTCATTATTTAAGCAATCGGTTAAATTTAAAGAATTTGGATGAGACTTAGCTTGTTCAGTTAACAGGTAAACTTTGTTTTTAGCATCTATCTTGAGATGGGCATTGAAGTTTACCTCCTCTTCATAAATTCTGACTGCAATTATCTCTTTGTCAACATCAACCATTACCCTTGCAGTCTTCATAAAAGGTCTTCCAAGGATCAGGGGGATCTTAATATCCTCCTTCATATCCAGTACCACAAAGTCAACTTTTAAGTGGTACTTGTCAACTTTTACCAATATATTTTCCACCATCCTAATTGGTCTTTTGGTAGAGCGATCCGTAAATTGAAAGTCTATCTTAGTTTCTTTTAGTTCCAGATCACCAATATGTTTCATCAAACCTAGGGGCATTAGATTAATGCTAGCCCCTAAATCCAATAAAGCATTCCCAATATTGATATTTCCAATAGAAACGGGAATGGTGAAACTTCCTGGATCTTTAAATTTTTTCAGTGTGTCAGATTGTAAGACTTCATTACAAATTGTTTCATTTTCTACTTCCTCGGGTTCTTGAATATTTTTTTCTTTTTTAATTTTTTCTTTTTTCTTTTTTCTCTTCTTCTTTCTCTTGCCCACTTTCTTTTTATTCTTTTTCTTTCTCATTCTCATTCTTTTCATAATTTTCTTGATAATCAATTTTTCCAACATTTAAGAAAATAGCATTACATTGATATCTAGGGTTCTGAGTGTCTGCAGTAAAACCATAACTTTTCAATTCAGCTATTTCTCTTGCTAGCTGACCCATTTGCAAGTCTGATGCTTTCCGAGCAGCTTCATTTGTTTCCATAAACTGTAGTAACTATTGGATAGATTCCTTAATCCTTGACAATCTTGCATTGTCAGCCTGTGATTGTTGTTGTTGCTTAAATTGATTGTTAAGAGGTCAGTTGAAAGGTCTGGTACCAAAATTCTGATTTTGTCATCCCTGTGGATAATTGTTAGGAAAAGAATTACCAAGATTGATAGGAAAATTACCTAATGGTATTCTTTGATGGATCAAAAAATTGGCTTGTTCTTGCTCATTTCTATCAGGGGCACAGTAACCATATGGTTGTTCACCCATGTAGTGCATACATTGTTTTAATTGAGCAGGGGGTGGTGATAATACTTGAGCAATTTAAAGTTTCTCCAATTGTTTGCTCATAGCCTCAATTTGTTGAGTCAGTAATTTTTGCTGAGCTAATACTGCATCATTCACTCCCAATTCGAGCATACCTAGCTTCCTTGGTGCATTACCTCTTTTATGCTTTGCTTGTCGGTCACTAATGGACATTGATTCTAATATCTCTATTGCTTCCTCCACAGTTTTATTCATTAATGAACCACCTGTACAAGCATCTAACATCATCTTGAACTGAGGTAATAAACCATGATAAACGATCCTTACCTTTTCAGCATCATCCAAATTGTGATTTGGACATTTTCTTATAAGTGCTTTGAATTGTTCCTATTTTTCTCCTAAGGACTCATCATTATTTTGTGAAAAAGAATGAATTGCTGTCATGGCTTCAAAGTATTTTAAAGGGGGATAAAATCTTTCTAAAAAAATTTATTCGACATCGGACTAGTTTGCAAAACTACCGGGTGGAAAAGATTTAAACCATTCTTTAGCTTTCCCAACCAAAGAAAAAGGAAACAATCTCATATAAATAGATTCTTCTTGATTGGGTTCAAAACCAATTGTGTTGCATAATTCATAAAAAACAGTTAAATGCCCATATAGTTCTTCATGATTTAAACCAGCAAATTGATTGTTTTGAATAATATTTAAAGTGGTAGGTTTAATCTCCACTGTAGCAACAGGTGTAACACCCTTGGTTAGATAAGACAAATCCTTCTGTAGGTTCATCCCATTTAACTGAGAGTGTTAACAGTTTTTAGAAAAAGTGAATATTTTTTTTTTAAATAAATACGTGGCAGATCAGCGGAAGTAATATTGTATATATCACATAGTCATTCACAAACTGTAAGTAATTGTACTCTTAACAGAATGGGGCACGCAGGCACCCTTAAATATTATACAGTCATCCGGTGTCTGATTATAAATATTCTATCCTTAATGATTGTTCTCAATGGGTTCAGCGTATTGCTGATCTTCACACTCGGGTTCTTAAGTTTCTAATTCCTCTGAAAAATGTTCAACAGTAAGGGTGAGTATAACCCAAGACCCTGATTGGTTCATCCGGTGCGGACATAATCCAGTTAACATACAATGTCACATAGATCATAGATTTAGCATATTTATAACAATCAAGCATGTTGTCATCACATAATCGTATATTTAGCATGTTCACAATTATAACAATCAAGCATATTACCATGAAATAAATCATACATATAACATATTTACAATTATAACAATCAAATATGATGTAATGAATGCATGAGTTCAGATCCATTATGATTTATCTTTGATTAAGTCTCATGATGCATGTGGGCCCAATAAATCGTTTCATCTTCTTCTCATTCTTTGGAATATCACCATTCCAATCATCTAGAGCGATCAGGGTCCGCCCAAGTTCCATGTGGTACAAATAAACTCATTGGTTCTTATCATTGATTTAAATATTTTTGGAACTTGGATCCCTACGATCATAGTTACACTCCGTCATTTAGTCAAAGTACACTAGAATTGCATCGTCTCACCCGGCTATCAGGCGCGACTCTGATGCCATTGGGTTGCCGTTCCAGTTATACTCCCAAGATTCTTCATGGAGATCGAACGTGAGTGTCCTCCACTGTACCAAGTGTATGCTCTAGAGGTTTTTCTTCTTCAAAAATATTTTCATGATGTGAAATGCATTTATCTTATCAATTGATTCCTTGGGTATCTTATGTGTTTCCAGTCTCATCATATCATTCTCAAGTTCTTTGAATTCCATCAATCATTTAAACCTTGTAAGATATTCGTTTATTATTTAAAGAAATATATCTATTATATATATTCTTTCATAAAGAGTAAAACAATATATGTTCTTTATGTAATTATGCATAATTTAGATGTTAACAATGTATAATGGTAATAAAACTAATAATAAGGATAATAATATTAAGTTTGACAATAAATAATGATAATAATGGAATAACAATGTTAATTATAACTTACCAATAACTTAAAAAAGTATTGAAGATTGGTTTCCAATTGAGAATTCAAGTGAAAAACACTAAAAACAGAGTTTTCCGAGTGGAACAGGGGTAAATCCGAGTGAAATGAGTATGATTCCGAGTGGAATCATACAGAGAAGGGTTCTCCAAGTGATCTGGCTAAAAATCCGAGTGAAAAGACACTGGAAAAGCTATTTTCCGACTGAAATAAGTTTGGATCCGAGTGAAATGAAGTGGAATGCTGTTTTCCGACTGGAACAGCTTGAATCCGAGTGAAAAATAAATTTTCCGCATGAGATAGCTATGAATCCGAATAAAATAAACTGAGCAGAGTTTTCTAACTGAAATTAATAAGTAATCCGAGTGAAACAGAAGCTGAAAAATAATTTTCTTAACTAAATATCTTGAATTCTGAGTGAAACAAATTTCTGAGTGAATTAAAATATAAATCCGTGTGAAGTCAGTAGGAAAATGGTTTCCTGAGTAGCATTGTTTGTAAATTCGAGTGAAAATGAGTCTCTAAGTGAAATAAAGTATATTTCCGAGTGGTATTCAGTCAAAAAGGAGTTTTCTGAGTGAAATTAAGGTGTTTACCGAGTTAAAATTACTGGAAAAGGTTTTCATGAGTGAAGCTACTTAAATTCTGAGTGAAAATGAGTTCCTGAATGAAATTAAGTATGATTCCGAGTGGAATCAGTAGGAAAAGAGTTTCCTGAGTAAAAATAAGATACTTTCCGAGTGAAACATGAGTTTACCGAGTGAAATTAGTTGAAAAGAGTTCTGTCTGAATGAAATAATACAAATCCGAGTAGAATAACTGCTTGCTGAGTAAAATAAAGTGTTTGCCGAGTGAAATAAGACTGGAAAGCTACCGTCCGAGAGCAATAGAGTGTTTTCCGAGTGAATTTACTGAAAAAGGGTTCTGAGTAAAAGATGATTATATTTTCTGAGTGAAATTAAGTCAAGTTCCGAGTGAAATAATTTAAGAAAGAGATTTCCGAGTAAAATAAGACTTGGGAGATGCTGTCCGAGAGAAATAGAGTGTTTTCCGAGTGAAATATGGTGTTTTCCGAGTGAAATATGTTATATCTGAATGAAAATGAGTTGGTAATATAAAGAATCCGATTGAAATGATACCAAAACCGATCGGATTGGCCTAAAACAGAACCTGTTATCATTAAACTCATAGTTTTTCACTGGAAATCACACGGTACCCATGATTCTTAGTATTTTCAGTCCAATAAGTACATGTCATATCACAATTCATCACTGATTATATACACTCGGTAACGGATATATATATATATACATGCATATACAGATAACAATATAAAGCATTTAATTCATACACACTGAATCTGTCCTTCACTCGGTTTTCCCACAAGGCACCCAAGAATATACCCCCTTACCTCAATGAAGTTCCTGGAGGAGAAGAAAGAGGCTCCCTTCACTGTCCTGCTTCAAATCCGAGTGAAATGGAAGGGAAAAGAGAGAAAGAAACTTGCTGGGAAGGAGAGTGATGAAGGGTGTTTGGGTCGTGTGTGTGGTGTGAGTTCTGAGGACCTTGAACTCGTTTAAATAGGGAGAGAGTGAGTGGAAAAACAAGTGGGGGACAGCTTTTCTGAGTGGGCTGTGAGTGGATTGCTAATGCAAGGGTCACTAGGGATTTAAATAAGATATATGCTGAGTCAGTGTCCATTTCTGGTCGTCCACCATCCATAATGCGCACGATTGGATTTAAATATCATGAAAAGACAAAATTGAAGTCAATACGCACTTCTGTTAGTGAATACCGAGTGAAATTACACTCGGTTAAGACTATTCCGACTGGAATTCCTACTTCTGAGTCAACAATTTCAAGGCTCGCTTGAGCGTGGCTTGCTCGCTTGAGCGAAGCTTCAATTCTTCACTCGGAATTCCTTTGAAACCGACTCAGGCACTCGGTTTCTCACTCGGTAATACCTCTTCAGACCGAGTCCTCCCTTTCTCAGAATCTTCACTCAGAAATTCGAGTCTTCCTTCACTTAATTCACTCGGTTTAGGCCATTACCTCTCGGACCAATACCCACACGTACTTCTCTCACTCGGTTTTGGTCCAGTGGAGTGTATCTCACTCGGAATTGACTTCCTCCACCATTTTCCACTCGGTTTCCTAAGCAAAACCATTCGGAAGCCTTCCCAATTGTTTCCACAACATACTTCAATCAGAAAGGAAGCATCAAATCAACATAAATAGAAGCATTTATGCATTCTTTCACTCGGAATGCTCCAACCATAGTAATTTCCTTCAGAAAAGGAAATATTCAACTCGAAACCGAGCCTTTCTAGGGTGTTTTCACTCGGATTTTCACTCAGAAGTGATTCTTTTGAACACTCTTCACTCAGAATTGCTTCTCAGGTCAGGACTCCACTCGGTGGTAGCCTTCTCAGTCATATTTTACTCGGAAAACATGGTACTGACTCGGAATTCTCTCCTTCACTCGGAATTTCTAATCCTTCACTCAGAATTCTTCTCTGTCACTCGGAACAGAGCCCTTTTCACTAGGTTTTTGCATAATTTCACTAATATTCCATATAAATTCTATTATTACGTGCAAAAATGACATTTTTGAGGTACTACAGACCATCAACAGGGTATATATTGACTTATTCTTGCTTACAAACCCTCCATAATTAAAATTTACAAGGATAAAATTGTCTCTAAAAACAGGGATGTTACAACAGGTCCTTGAAACATTCCTGAAACTCGAGGTGGACCATTGATAACATCAAATTGTCCCAATGTTCTTCTTTATTCAACAGCCATATTAGATTTTTCAAAATTTTTAGAAGTAGAAGTAGAAGAATTAGTTTGTGCTTTAGATTTCAAAGACTTGACTTTCTTAACAAACGTTTCAATCTCAGGATCAAAATAAATTTTTCCTGTAGTAGATCGGGTTCGCATACACAAACTAGACAAAGAAAGTTAGTGTAACAATGATAAGAAAAAAGTAAATGAATGAATAAAATAAAATTGAAATTTTAACTAAGGTAAAAAAAATTTTACCATGGTAATTAAAAATTTACTATTTTACTGAATCAATTCAATCCCCGGCGACGGCGCCAAAAAACTTGTTAAACCCTAAATACTGTAGGGTCTTTTAATTGGCAAGTGCACTAATCGTTTGTAGTTTTCAAATTTAGATACCGTTCCACTGAGATTGAAAGTTCCATTAATTCACAGTAATTCTTATTTACTATGATAAATTTTTCAAAACTTATTCACAAAAGAATGCTTTATAAATAATTTATATAATATTCACAAAATTTGATGATTGATTTATTCATAAGGTAAAAAGATGGTAAAGATAAAATCTATCTAAAAAATTGAGATGTAATTAAGAAGAATTCAGATACTTGAGGTAAAAATACAGATTGACAAATTATGTTGGAATTAGGATCCTTGCACTAAAATATAATGAAATAATTACAAACATACATATTTAATTATCAAGTTCATGTTATTGCAGCTTAAAATCATTATAATCGATCCCTCGTGATATAAATTCTAAGTAGTCACTGTAAAGTCCGATCCCTCGTGATCTTTTTCAATTAAAACTTGCATTAAGTCCTGGCCTTATGGCAACAATAATCACCAACTCTATCCCTAGTAATTGCATATTAAGGGTATTACAACTTTTACTTTCATTAAAACAGATTTTAATTCGGCATGAATAATCATTCTCCCGTTTGACATTCACACTAATAAAACAAGTTTCAATATGCATGAAAATCATTCTCCCGTTGATGTTTATACTAATAAAAGATTGAAATACTAACATGGCACTTAAATCATAAACATGCAGAGGTTATAATCACAACATCATATAATAGATTGATTCACCAAATTCTAACATAAACAATTTAGTTACACATAGTAAAAGTAAAAACAACACTTATAGAAGTTGACATTACGAAGGTGTGGAAACACTTCACGATACACGAATTCACAATACTACAAAACACTCTTAAGTATCTAAAAATCACTCTAAACTTATAAACTCTCAAAAAGGACACTCAAACTCAAGTGAAAGGAAAGAAAAGAAGTTCTAAATTGAAGATAGGATGCCTTGGAAGTGTGGAGAATGGCCCTATTTATTGGGCTGAGGAAGGGTTCTGACGCGTAGCATCATCCTGGTGCGTAGCGTCAGGTTCCTAACTCAGCCACCATTAAACACGTGATTAAGTGGCCATGATTAAGATTAATTAAATCCAATAATGCCCAGACAATGGTTCCATATGTCTCCCAATTCGGCTTGGCATTTTGCTTGATTGGATGGGCCATTATTTGGCCTTTTGACTGAGTGCTTGTCCACCTAGACATGGAGTCCATGTAGCTCTAACGCTACGCGTGGCTATGACACGTAGCATCAGTATCAAAATTTCCTACGCTATGCGTGGTGTTGATGCTACGCGTCAGTTTTCTAGTTCTTCAATTTACTCTTGATTTTCTTTAATTTTTCACTGCAAAACTAGAGAAAATTGATCAAAGTAGATTATTTCCAATAACATCCATTTATTGAATTAAAAACATAAATTTATTACAATTTAAACTAATTTTATTTAAAATAAACACACTTTTTATTTTGAAAATAATAGTAAATTTAAGGACTAACAAATACCCCCAACTTAAGACCTTGCTTACCCTCGAGCAAAAGAAAGAAAAATCAAAATAAAGTTAAGTCTGAAAATTTACTGTAAAAAGCGATTTACAATTTTACCAATAAAAATGAGGAATCTTATGTAACTAAGGCTTAAAGATAAAATATTTACAATGTCATACCAATAAATCAAGCTTATTTCAAGGTTTACCTCATAAGTGTTTATCTCTGTGAAAAGGAACCTGTCAATCTCAATCGATCATAAAATCAAACAAATTCAATTTTGATTTTCATCTTACAATGGTCATTCATACAGAGTCACACAAAAGTCACAAGGTCTTTTTAAGGGTTGTAATGAGGCTTGGGTTACAAGAAATTATGGTTTTTCTTGGATTTCAAACACCTGAAATAATAAAAGAGCATTTCACAATTTCTTTTAGGGTGCTTTTCTTGACCCAAAATTCTTACTTCCCTTTTTGATGATGATAAACACCCCCAACTTGATTCTTTTCACTGTTTTTGATTTTACATATATTTCTTTTCTTTTTTCATTTATATGCACAATTTTTATTTTGATTTTTATTTTTATTTTTTTGAAAAGAATCAAGTTGTTAATTTTTCACTCCCCATTTTTGTAAGAACACTCAAAATATTTTCTTTAAAATTATTTTATGCTCTTTTATTCAATCAAGTAAAGGGAATGGTAAAGATTAATTAAGAGTTAAGGGTATCGAGGAAACTATTTTAAGGCTCAAAATTCACTATCAAAGGATAAATATATTTTTTCCATGGTAGGCTTTTTGGCCCTACTTTCTTGTGTTTACTAAAGAATTGGCCTTGATCATGCTCTTGGATCCTCTGTACAACAACACAAGTCAAAGAATTAAGCAAAATTAATTTGAAAGAAGTTATGCTGAAACCCTCAAGTGTTTGCAGATCTCTCAGCTCACCGGGTTTTTGAAATTAGCTTAATAATTGATAAGTTCATTGTAATAAGTTTTACCTAAATGCCTTAGTTATAAAAAGATTTTTCTCATTTTAGAATTGGCTTATTGTTCAAAACTTTAAGCGCATAAATTTTTCAGAATGTATTTTTCATAAAAAAATAAAGAAAATAAAATTAAACATACAAAATAAAAATCAATCCACACAAATAAAAACAAACCATAATATAATCCCAAAATCAAAATATCAAACCAAAAACTAAATAAAATGTACGAAAAATGATAAAAGTGCAGAAAATATAAGATAACACCATCAGTCCTCCGTGTGGTCATCCTTATCATCTCCCTCCTCATCAGTATCACCCTCAGTATCAACATGTGCTCCAGACGGTCCACCAGCTTCAGGGTATGTTGGCAAATCACCAGGCCAAGCCACATGGGCTACAAAGTCAGCTGGTGTCATAAATGGTGCTCCATCTCCCTAAATCCTGTACTGATAGTAAGAATCATGAAGATGCGTATAAGCTCGGTGAGAAGCAGCCATCATCTACATCATATGCTGATGCTCTATGCTTATCCTAGTGAATCCCTCAGTGATAGCATCAGTAGATGGTGGATGGGCTGGTCTCCTACGTCTCGGTCTGGGCTGAGCCTTCTGCTCCAAAGGTGGAAGCTCGTACTGCTGAACAAAGTAATCTCTGTTTACTGAGACCTTGGGGACTCTCCCCGAACAACTAGTAAACTTTGGTGATAGCACAACAACTCCTTGCCTCCTCAGTAAGGCAGAAATAATGAGAGGGAAAGGAACAAGGTGATTCACCTTATACCCGAGGGCATAAAGGTGAATCTACTCGGATATAAGCTCAGCAATATCAATGGTGTGGCCCTGAAGAATGGAGTAGAGAAGGCAACAGCGATCAACTAGAAGAGAAGAAAGGTGGGTAACAGAAGTGATGTTATGAAGCATAAGGTACATCCATGCCTGAGCTATAGGGGTCAGTTGGGTCTTAAAGAGGTTCAATGGAGTTCTTCCAACCTTACTAAGGTTAAAGAAGATTCTATCTTTGCTCAAAAAATGAGCAACCTGATCCAGGAAGTATCCTAGATCACCATCCTCAGTGGCAACCTTGTTTCTATTTTCCTTCCAGAAAGGATTGTCTTCCTATTTATAGGAAAAATCTGGCCGTCGTGTCTAGATTTCATTAGTACCGGATAAAACCCTAGTTACGATTTTTAATACTTAACTTTGAGGCAAAAAATGACTTTTCGCTATGGCCAGAATCTGAAAACATGCCCAGCAAGAAAGTTGTAGATCTCATTTTTATCTTCAAAACAATAAATGGTACGCAAAAATCTGACAACCAAAGCAGGAGTTATGCCCAAAAGAAGGAAAAGTACTATTCAAAGCTCCAAAATTATTTTTACTTTTACAGATCAATTTACTGCAAAAAATCCTTTAAGAATCAACTATTTGTCTCTACATCAAAGTTATAGGATTTTTTGATACGAAGCCCTAAAAAAGGAACAAAGTGATTCCGACATTGTATGAGGAAGATATTCGTGTTTTATCGTAACTAGGTCACTTAATTACGAAAATAAAACTTCCTTGAGAAGCTTGGCTTCTCGGGGACGATCAGGCATGAACTACCTTCCGAGTTCTTCACGAGAATTATAGAGGGGTTCGATAAAAAGTTAAAGAAATTACAACGAATGGATTCTAAGCTCATACGAGAGAGTTATGATTTTTCTCATGAATTAATGAAATATAACAAGATTAAATAATGGGTTTTCTGAGTACAAATTCTTGGTTCTTTAAGTTGATGATGATAGGTTACGAATTTGGGTTTGAGACTAGAAATAGAAATTGTTAGGTTTTTTGTAACATCCCGATTTTAACAATGTACCGGGTGAAAGAAAGCCATTAAAATAATAATTCAGAAGTGGAAATTGTTCACTAATTACCCTTAACTTAATTAATCAAAAGGTGTACTGATTGAAAAGGTGACTAGCTTTAGTGGATGATGATGGGACTGGGTGACGTGAGCAGACTGCTCCTCACGTTTTCCCACCCCACCATTCCTTTCCCTCATGCATGTGTTTATAATTGGTTAATGGCTTTCCTTGCCATTCATTCTTTAGAATTTCCCTGTGAGTTCTTCTTCTTCTTCCTCCTTCTCTTTCTCTCTTGTTTTCCTTTTTCTCTTTTCCTTCTCTGATCTCTGTTTCCACTCCCTGTTTCGGAGGCCACGTTGACGGTGCTGCAGAGGAGTCAGAGCTCCCTTATACGAGTAAAGGACGAGCGTCGAAGCAGAAGTAGAAGTAGCCCTACACCACTCATGGAAGGCAGCAGTGTCCAGTGAAGGTTAAACGAGTGAAAGTGTTGAGTGAAGCAGCGAGGAAAAAGGACCAGCGCCCAAGCAGAAGAGTCTCTCAGAGTCTCGTAGTTGGTAGGGGGAGTACCATACATGTTAAATGCATGGGTTATGAACGGGTTTCGGGTGTTGATAATTGTGGTTCTGCATTCTGTTTGTATGATGTGCCTGCATGTGGAGTACCCGAGTGTAGGATAAGTGAGAGTGAATGTTGCATGTTATCATTGCCCTTGAAGATACATGCGTTGATTAAGTCCTGACACTATTGTATACCGATTGCATGTTATGTTGTGTTGATTAGAATACTTATTTGAATATGTTGATCCTTATATGGATACATGCGTTGATTAAGTCCTGATACTATTGTATACCGAGTGCATGTGATGCTTGAGTTGATGAGAATACTTATAGAATCTTGATATTGATTGACACCGATTGCATTGGACCTTTATGTTGCTGTATCCACCTAATGGAGCTATGATGATGATTGCATGGAAGTATGTGTGTGTTAGATTAATATGTGGAGTTCTGAAAATGGGTATTACCGACTGCATGTGAATTATGTATGGCTGAGTGAAAGATCGTGTGCATGAACTCTATGTTGTGTGATGAATCTGCGTGTGGCGCATGGGATGCGTTGTGCTGGGAGCACGTAGTGTGGGACACTACCATCGGTTATAAAGCGTGGGACGCTGTAAAATCCTTGAGTGGGACTCAAGGTAGCCTTTGAGTGGGACTCAGGCTGCCTGTGAACACCTCCGTTGGCGCTGAGAGCGTTGGTGTCACCTGTGGGCAAACGGTTGGGTACCTGTAAAATGGCCAAGCAGCTGGGAGCTGACATGATAGCTGAGAGCTATGTACAAAAGGCTGAGAGCCTACGTTGCAACGTCAGAACCGATTACACACGAATGCGGAACCGAGTGAATAATCTGTGTATATTAACTACCGATATTGCTGGAATTGATTATGCATGAGATGATAAATGTATATATATATATATATATATCCGTGTGCTTATGCTGTTGATGCTGATTGAAACCTGTTCTATGAATGTATGTTATGTTGTTGAAGAGTTACGTATATATATATAGCCGAATGAGAATTGTGGGTTCTGATTGATAAATGTTCAAAAGATGCATTCTGATTCATGGGCCCTAACATCATGTCACTGATTGTTGTATGTTAATGTTATTGAGTTGATGTGTGTAAGGGGGCGAGTGACAACTGGTGGATTCCGATCGGTAAGGATCTTGTGTGTGTGTCCTGGTTGATTAGTAATACTCTGACCTTAATCATTGCCACGTGTGATTGTGTGTGCATATATATATATAGTTGTATAAATGTGAAACAACCTGAGTCAGTATCTATCATTTAAAATTTAAGATACTCACCCCTGCTGTGACAATTTTTCAGTGAACATCTCTCGAAAAGAGGATTGGAGGAGGAGCTGAAATGCCGGGTGAAGTGCTGATGCACTATGGAAATTTTATGACTGTGCATGTGCTGTATATAATGTTTTGGGTTAAGCCTTGGCCGACTCGTGTTTTGCTATTAGTCTTTTATACAGAGTTGATCCCCTTAGAATGGGAATATGACAATGTGGTTGTAAATCCATGATATGCACTTCTATATACGTATATATATGCCTATGTTTATGCTATGTTGCATGTCTATCTTATACTGTGTAATACCTGGGTAATCTATACATATATATATGTGTGCGTTCATATTCCCGAGTGTGTAGGAAATGACATAACTTATCATGAAGAAGCCAATCTATGGCCTAAAGGGTGAGTTTGTGACTCTGTCACCGAGTGGGGGAGGTTCAGACGCTCCGAGTGAGTGAAATCAGATAGCTCCGAGTAGGAATTGACATAGAAGACTGCCCCTAACGATGAGTTGTTAGGATCGAAGTTGAAAGCCTAAATATACGTTTCGAGTGGTTATTACTAGGATTCCTCCCGAGCGTAGGATAATCAACGAACCCCGAGTGAGAATCCGCCGAGTGAAGGTTTTCCCAACAGGAGAGTGACACCTTAGACTCTAGGGGACCCCACGGTAGTAAACTGTTAGTGACAAAGGAATCTGAGTGAGTCTTAACTTAGTAGAACGTCTAGAGTAGGAAGATTATGGTCACCGAGTGAAAACTAAGTGAAATACCTGAGTGGCAAAAGGACGTGAAGGTTATTCTGAGTAAGGAGTCCTCCTAGATTCCGAGTAAGTGATAGTGGGGACCACTTCCGTATTATTCGCGTATATGTTCTGATTGATGAAACCATAGAATAAGTTGCATTGTCCGAATGGGACTAGTAGGTGCAAGAGTTAAGTTCGAGTGGACTGAGGTTGGATCCTTCCGAGTGAATCAGGCGCTGGAACCCGAGTGCGGAAATGCCAAGTGAAATGAACGAATACCAAGTGAAGCTTTCGCTTGAGCGCGTGCGCGTTGCTATGTGACCTGCCTACGCGATTTCCCCTTCTTCCGCTGTTAGTTTCTTGAATTTCTTTTGTTCTCTTGTTCTTCTTCTCCTCTCATTCTTATACCGTGGTATTCCAGTTTTAATTGTGAAAAATTTCCTCTATTTTTCTTGTCTATGATTTGCTTAAATTAGGGTGTTACATTTTGGTATCAGAGCAGACCAAAAGGTCCAAGGCCAAGGTATGCTTGCCGAGTGTGAGTGGTTGTGTGCTTTCTGACTGAGTGGTCATCATGATTGAACCTGATTGATATTGACTTGTGGATAGGAGGTTGTTTCCCTCCTGGTCTGATTGATTGAGTAGCATATAGAAATAGTATGATGTGCTAAGTTACTGAACGTTAGGCTGAAATCCGATCGGTATTAGGTGGAGGCTATAGCCATGGCATACTTATCCTTGAAGGGGTGTTAATTTCAGGATAAGGGATGACACATCGCCAAAGCATGGAGGCTATAGCCACGACATTCCAACGTTTTGTAGACGTGTTTGAGAGGCAGGGCCAGCCTCGAGCTGAGGAGGGCCAAGTGCTGGACCGCTTCCTGAAGAGGAAGCCGAGTGAATTTCTAGGAGGACGGAACCCTGAGACAGCTTTTAAATGGACTCAGGAGCTGGAGCGGATTTTCTGGGGTCTTCGCTGTACCGAGGCCCAGAAAGTAGAATGTGCAGTATACATGCTGCGTGACGAGGCGGAAAACTGGTGGAAGATAGCCAGAAACCGATTCCCTGACGATGATAATCAGCTGACCTGGAACGATTTCAAGACATGCTTCTTAGAGAAGTACTTCCCTGACACAGTAAGGAGTCGGAAGGAGTTGGAGTTTATGGAATTGAAACAAGGCTCCATGACCATGGAAGAGTATGCGACCAGATTCGAAGAGTTGTGCCTATTCTACCCACCTTTCCAACAACCAGGGACGGAGAGCTCCAAGTGCCTTAAATTTGAGAATGGATTAAGATCTGATATTAAGAGAGCCTGTAGATACCAAGAGATACAGAGTTTTCCTGCATTGGTGAATAAGTGTAGGATATTCGAGGAGGATGACAAGGCCCATTCGGGCCAGAGCAGCAGAGCCAACCATTCCTTGAGGCCCCAGCAATCCCGCTTCAAGAGGCTGAGTAACGTTGGCAGAAACCGATCCTTTTCCAGAATTGGGGGTCGGAACCAGCATGAAAGACGACCAGCTGTGGGAGACGGAAAGTGTTTCAGGTGTGGAGGAAATCATTATTCCTGAGACTGCAACAACGATGGTGAGGTGGTGTGCTTTCATTGTAATAAAAAGGGACACATTCACCCCGATTGCCCCCAACTCCGTCAAGCAAACACCCGTGTACGTCAAAGAGGTTTCCAAGAAAGAAACCGAATGAATGATAACCAAAGACCGGGTGGCAAAGGCAACCGAGCCAGAGGAAACATAATGCTTGCTCTAAATGGCCGAGAGAGGAATACCGACCAACCAGCAGCAAGAAGAGTCTACACCATCAACGCGGAGGATGTTGCACAGGCGAATGACTTGGTACAATGTAAGTGCTCACTTGGTAGATATACGCTTAATGTTGTTTTTGATTCGGGAGCCACCCATTCTTTTATAGCTGATGAGTGTGTAAAGCAATTAAAGTTATCGACTGTGTTTATGGATCGGACTTTGGAAGTAGCCAATCCGACTGGCGCTAAGGTGTTAACATCATCAATGTGCAAGGATGTAACATTTGTGTTGTGTGATCGAAGTTTCACTTTCGATTTGGTGTGCATACCCTTAAAGGACCTTGACATTGTGCTCGGAATAGATTGGCTTTCAGCCAACAAGGTGCTAGTGGATTGCAGAAACCGAAGGATAATCTTCCCGAGGCAGCACAATGAAGGCAACACAGCATAAGGTATGACTCAACTGTTTATGATGCTTTGTCTAACCGAGGGTGAGAGTAAAGCCTGGGTGAATGAAATTCCAACTGTCTGTGAATTCCCAGAGGTGTTTCCTGAAGACGTACCGAGTGTCCCTCCCGATAGAGAAGTCAAATTCTCTATAGACCTGATCCCTGAAGCCGAGCCGGTCTCCAGTGCACCATATAGAATGTCCCCAACTGAGTTGGCCGAGCTGAAGAAGCAAATAGATGAGTTACTCAGAAAATAATTCATTAGACCGAGCATATCACCATGGGGCGCACCCGTGTTGCTTGTTAAGAAGAAGGATGGTAGCATGAGACTTTGTATAGATTACCGACAGCTAAACAAACTCACGATTAAGAACCGATACCCATTGCCCTGAATTGATGACTTGATCGACCAACTGCATGGAGCCTCAGTCTTCTCAAAAATCGACCTACGATCGGGATACCACCAAATTCGAGTGAAGGACTCGGATATCCCAAAGACTACCTTTAGGACTCGGTATGGTCACTACGAGTATGTAGTGATGCCGTTCGGTGTAACAAACGCTCCTGCCGTCTTTATGAATTACATGAACAGCATATTCCACCCATATTTAGACCGATTCGTAGTTGTTTTCATTAATGATATCCTAGTCTATTCTAAGACTTCTGAGGAGCATGAAGAACATCTCTGGGCGGTACTCCAAGTGTTAAGGGAGAAGCAGTTGTTTGCAAAGCTTTCAAAGTGTGATTTCTGGATGAATAAAATCCATTTCCTCGGACATGTGATTTCTGAGGAAGGTGTCTCGGTGGACCCTTCGAAGGTGGCAGCTATAATGGCATGGGAGAGACCTAAGTCGGTCTCGGAGATAAGGAGCTTTATGGGCCTGGCAGGTTATTATAGAAGATTCATTGAAGGTTTTTCTAAGTTGGCCTTGCCACTGACTAAATTGACTCGGAAAAACATTCCCTTCGTATGGAGTCCCGAGTGCGAGAACAGCTTCCGAGAGCTGAAGGACAAGTTGACGACTGCTCCAGTACTGGCATTACCTGACTTGCAAGAGAGCTTCGTGGTTTATTGTGATGCATCAGGACTCAGATTAGGATGCGTGCTAATGCAGAAAGACCGAGTGATAGCGTATACCTCTCGGTAATTGAGACCTCACGAGCAGCATTATCCGACCCACGACTTGGAATTGGCAGCTGTGGTATTCGCATTAAAAATCTGGAGGCATTATTTGTTCAGGTCCAGATTTGAAGTATACAGTGATCACAAGAGCCTCAAATACTTATTCGACCAAAAGGAACTGAACATGAGACAAAGGAGATGGATGGAATTTTTAAAAGATTATGATTTCGAGCTAAAGTACCATCCGGGTAAGGCAGACGTTGTTGCCGACGCATTGAGTCGGAAGTCCCTTCATGTAGCAGTGATGATGGTGAAGAAGGTGGAGTTATTGGAACAGTTCCGAGACATGAACTTACATGTTGACATCCCCTCCTCTCGGAAAATGACGATCGGTACGCTGAGGATTACCAATGAATTCCTGAAATCCGTGTACGAGCAACAGCAGTCAGATTCCTACTTGTCTGAGATAAAGGAGACTCAGGCCAAAGGCAAGGATTTGTCCTTGACCGAGGGATCAGATGGAATCTCCCGAGTAAGAAATAGAATATACGTGCCGGGTGGGGGAGAATTGAGAAGAATGGTGCTTGATGAAGCTTACAAGAGCTTGCTAAGTATCCACCCGGGTGCCACGAAGATGTACCATGACCTAAGAACCCAGTTCTGGTGGCCCGGATTAAAGAGGAACATGGCAGAATATGTGGCTCGGTGCATCACCTGTCAGAAGTCAAAAGTGGAGCACCAGAAGCCGTATGGTGCTTTGCAACCCCTGGAGATTCCCATGTGGAAATGGGACTCAATTGCCATGGACTTTGTCATGGGATTGCCCAAAAACCGAACGGGCCATGATGCGATATGGGTCATTGTTGACCAACTAACGAAGAGTGCACACTTCCTACCTGTGAACATGAAGTACCCGATGCATAGGTTAGCTCAGATTTATATTCACGAAATTATCCGACTGCATGGTATACCGACTTCTATCGTATCAGATAGGGATCCTAGGTTTACGTCCCAGTTTTGGACCAGCCTGCACCAGGAAATGGGCATGAAACTTTGGCTTAGCTCCGCTTACCACCCCCAATCTGATGGACAATCCGAGCGGACAATCCAGAGCTTAGAGGACTTGCTAAGGGCGTGTGTACTAGAGCACGGTGGGGATTGGTAGCAATACCTTCCCTTGGTTGAGTTTACGTATAATAACAGCCATCACAATAGTATTGGTATGGCACCCTACGAAGCACTGTATGGTCGAAGATGCCGAACCCCGCTTTGCTGGTCGGAATCGGGTGAGAGTCTGCTATTGGGGCCACAGGTTGTGAAACAAACTTCAGAACAGATCCGAGTGATAAAAGAAAAGATGAAGGCATCTCAAGATAGGCAGAAGAGCTACCATGACAAACGTACCAGACCATTGGAATTTTCAGTCGGAGACAGGGTATTTTTAAGGACTTCACCGAGTAAAGGAGTCGGGCGAGTCTTGAAGAGTGGAAAGTTAAGCCCTCGATACATTGGGCCTTATGAGGTGTCAGAACGAGTCAGCTCCATGGCATACCGAATAGCATTACCGACTCACTTGTCTCGATTGCATGACGTGTTTTATGTGTCTTAACGAAGGAAGTACCTGCCAGATTCTACTCACACAATGCCTGATGATGAAGTGGAAATCAGGGAAGACCTGACCACTGTAACTATACCGACTAGGATTGTGGACCGATCGGTAAAGCGATTAAGGTGTACGAATGTGCAACTGGTTGAAGTGGAATGGCAGCAGGACGGGTATACTTCTTATACCTGGGAGCGCGAGGATGCCATGAGGCAGCAGTACCCCGAGTTGTTTGACCAAGGTGAGTTACCGACTGAATTTCGAGGATGAAATTTTTTTGAGTGGGGAAGAACTATAACATCCCGATTTTAACAATGTACCGGGTGAAAGAAAGCCATTAAAATAATAATTCAGAAGTGGAAATTGTTCACTAATTACCCTTAACTTAATTAATCAAAAGGTGTGCTGATTGAAAAGGTGATTAGCTTTAGTGGATGATGATGGGACTGGGTGACGTGAGCAGACTGCTCCTCACGTTTTCCCACCCCACCATTCCTTTCCCTTATGCATGCGTTTATAATTGGTTGATGGCTTTCCTTGCCACTCATTCTTCAGAATTTCCCTGTGTGTTCTTCTTCTTCTTCCTCCTTCTCTTTCTCTCTTGTTTTCCTTCTTCTCTTTTCCTTCTCTGCTGTCTGTTTCCACTCCCTGTTTTGGAGGCCACATTGACTGTGCTGCAGAGGAGTCAGAGATCCCTTATACGAGTAAAGGATGAGCGTCGAAGTAGAAGCAGAAGCAGCCCTGCACCACTCGTGGAAGGCAGCAGTGTTCCAGTGAAGGTTAAACGAGTGAAAGTGTTGAGTGAAGCAGCGAGGAAAAAAGACCAGCGCCCAAGCAGAAGAGTCTCTCGGAGTCTCGTAGTTGGTAGGGGGAGTACCTTACATGTTAAATGCATGGGTTATGAATGGGTTTTGGGTGTTGATAATTATGGTTCTGCATTCTGTTTGTATGATGTGCCTGCATGTGGAGTACCCGAGTGTAGGATAAGTGAGAGTGAATGTTGCATGTTATCATTGCCCTTGAAGATGCATGCGTTGATTAAGTCCTGACACTATTGTATACCGATTTCATGTTATGTTGTGTTAATTAGAATACTTATTTGAATCTGTTGATCCTTATATGGATACATGCGTTGATTAAGTCCTGATACTGTTGTATACCGAGTGCATGTGATGCTTGAGTTGATGAGAATACTTATAGAATCTTGATATTGATTGACACCGATTGCATTGGACCTTTATGTTGTTGTATCCACCTAATGGAGCTATGATGATGATTGCATGGAAGTATGTGTGTGTTAGATTAATATGTGGAGTTCTGAAAATGGGTATTACCGACTCCATGTAAAGTATGTATGGCTGAGTGAAAGATCGTGTGCATGAACTCTATGTTGTGTGATGAATCTACGTGTGGCGCATGGGATGCGTTGTGCTGGGAGCATGTAGTGTGGGACACTACCATCGGTTATAAAGCATGGGACGCTGTAAAATCCTTGAGTGGGACTCATGGTAGCCCTTGAGTGGGACTCGGGCTGCCTGTGAACACCTCCGTTGGCGCTGAGAGCGTTGGTGTCACCTGTGGGCAAACGGTTGGGTACCTGTAAAACGGCCAAGCAGCTGGGAGCTGACATGATAGCTGAGAGCTATGTACAAAAGGCTGAGAGCCTACGTTGCAACGTCAGAACTGATTACACACGAATGCGGAACCGAGTGAATAATCTGTGTATATTAACTGCCGATATTGCTGGAATTGATTATGCATGAGATGATAAATGTATATATATATATATATATCCGTGTGCATATGCTGTTGATGCTGATTGAAACCTGTTCTATGAATGTATGTTATGTTGTTAAAGAGTTGCATATATATATATATAGCCGAATGAGAATTATGGGTTCTGACTGATAAATGTTCAAAAGATGCATTCTGATTCATGGACCTTAACATCATGTCACTGATTGTTGTATGTTAATGATATTGAGTTGATGTGTGTAAGGGGGCGAGTGACAACTGGTGGATTCCGATCGGTAAGGATCTTGTATGTGTGTCCTGGTTGATTAGTAATACTCTGACCTTAATCATTGCCACGTGTGATTGTGTGTGCATATATATATATATATAGTTGTATAAATATGAAACAACCTGAGTCAGTATCTATCATTTAAAATTTAAGATACTCACCCCTGCTGTGACAATTTTTCAGTGAACATCTCTCGTAAAGAGGATTGGAGGAGGAGCTGAAATACCGGGTGAAGTGCTGATGCACTATGGAAATTTTATGACTGTGCATGTGCTGTATATAATGTTTTGGGTTAAGCCTTGGCCGGCTCGTGTTTTGCTGTTAGTATTTTATACAGAGTTGATCCCCTTAGAATGGGAATATGACAATGTGGTTGTAAATCCGTGATATGCACTTCTATATACGTATATATATGCCTATGTTTATGCTATGTTGCATGTCTATCTTATACTGTGTAATACCTGGGTAATCTATACATATATATATATATATATATGTGCGTTCATATTCCCGAGTGTGTAGGAAATGACATAACTTATCATGAAGAAGCCAATCTATGGCCTAAAGGGTGAGTTTGTGACTCTGTCACCGAGTGGGGGAGGTTCAGACGCTCCGAGTGAGTGAAATCAGATAGCTCCGAGTAGGAATTGACATAGAAGACTGCCCCTAACGATGAGTTGTTAGGATCGAAGTTGAAAGCCTAAATATACGTTCCGAGTGGTTATTACTAGGATTCCTCCCGAGCGTAGGATAATCAACGAACCCCGAGTGAGAATCCGCCGAGTGAAGGTTTTCCCAACAGGAGAGTGACACCTTAGACTCTAGGGGACCCCACGGTAGTAAACTGTTAGTGACAAAGGAATCTGAGTGAGTCTTAACTTAGTAGAACGTCTAGAGTAGGAAGATTATGGTCACCGAGTGAAAACTAAGTGAAATACCCGAGTGGCAAAAGGACGTGAAGGTTATTTTGAGTAAGGAGTCCTCCTAGATTCTGAGTAAGTGATAGTGGGGACCACTTCCGTATTATTCGCATATATGTTCTGATTGATGAAACTGTAGAATAAGTTGCATTGTCCGAATGGGACTAGTAGGTGCAAGAGTTAAGTCCGAGTGGACTGAGGTTGGATCCTTCCGAGTAAATCAGGCGCTGGAACCCGAGTGCGGAAATGCCAAGTGAAATGAACGAATACCGAGTGAAGCTTTCGCTTGAGCGCGTGCGTGTTGCTATGTGACCTGCCTACGTGATTTCCCCTTCTTCCGCTGTTAGTTTCATGAATTTCTTTTGTTCTCTTGTTCTTCTTCTCCTCTCATTCTTATACCGTGGTATTCTGGTTTTAATTGTGAAAAATTTCCTCTGTTTTTCTTGTCTATGATTTGTTTAAATTAGGGTGTTACATTTTTCATAACGGAGAAACCGAGATGAGGATTGCTTGATTCCGATACCATATGAGAAAGTTAGGCTTAAAACACTAAAAGTGTTTAAGCCGAACTTAGGCGCTCCGATTTAACTAGGTAGTTTTTCCAAGAAACGGGGTTGATAGGGTCCGAATTAGAGTTTGGGCTCTTCAAGAGTCGTGTTTGAATTACCGAAATGGTCCATTAGGAAATTCCCGTGCTGGGATCGGACATCCTGAAGTTTATAAACGAACAATTGAGGGCCCCTTTTTGGTATAAAATAGGTGTACAGGAACTGACTCGATTCTTCCTCATTTTACGTGAACGATGGCACCATTCTAACTAGATTATTAACTAGGTACTACATTTGGGATCGGATAGTCAATTCTTGACTGCCCGCAGGGTCCCTTATTTACTCTCCCTAATTTTATATTATTATTTATCGTTAAGTATAACTCATATTATTATTATATATGATTAATATTTCTTCTTATTGAGTTTCTCAACTCGGTTACACTATTCTTCCTAGGAAAAAGGCTTCTACCCTGATTATCACTCAAGAATTCTCGTGATTGAAAATCTATAATGTTGAGGCTGCTTACAAAAAAAACATGGATGTTACAATGATAGAGTGGGAATCGAAGTTCGAGGTTAGAAATAGAGGTTATAGGTCTTTTTGAAACAAAGAGAATGAGACCAGAAGCATTCGATTCTAAGATCGTACAAGAAAGTTAGGCTCAAAACACTAAAGGTGCTCAGGCCAGGTTCAGAGATTCAGATTGAATTTATTGTTTCTTTAGGAAACGGGGTAGATAGGGTCTGAATTAAGATTTAGTCCCTTCAGGAAAAGTTCTTAACTTGTTGAAACGATTCACTAGGGATTGACTATACTACGAATGAGGTACCTAAGGTACGGGTCGGGCCTGTCGGGCCGAACCCGTTATCCCTGATTTATTACAAGATGGTCCTAATAAGACTAGTTTCCCTATAGGATAGCTAGTCTCAAGCTGAATCGCTGGTATTGAATCTTTTATTGGGTCCCACAGTTTAAATCCAGGAACTCCATAATATTTTATTATTAAATTTAATTTTTAAATAAATAAATAATTCAAACAAATATAAATTTGAAATTAATTATATAAATAAAAATAAAATATTATCATAAATATTTATATATATATATTTTTAAAATGATTAATTAAATATTAAATACTAAATATATGTATAAATTATTAAACATTGAATCATTTTTATATGTTAAATTAAATATTATTAGCAGGAAATAATTATTAATTAAATAATTACCAACTAATTAATACTTAATTAAACAAATTAATCATAGATATATTATCTTTAAATATTATTTGTTATTATCATTCTCTTGTTTCTCTTCCTTTTCGACTATCAGCACGTTTTCTAATCTTTCTTTTGAGTCTCTGCGCTCCTCTGGGCTAGTTTTCTTACTGTTTATGCTCTCTCTTGATATTCATACACCTCATACTTAATATCTTGATTAACTTTTCTTTCACCATTTTCTTATACTAGAACCACTCAGGAATCTAGTCGAAGCCATAAGCTTTCTATAAAAAGTTTAACAAGGCATCCTTAAGGGTGTTTGAGTTCTCGTTCTAAAAATCAAGGCCATTACATCATACATAATCATGCACCCATAATTCTCAAAAAAATTATATATCATTCATACCATTCATTTACAAACCAATCACCCATTCTTATTAGCATGCATATACATATTTACCATTCTAACATATTTCTAAATTTCTTCACTTATTACAAACATCATATGCTTCTTAATTTTAATTATACATTACCAATTTTAATTAATTATGACTCGAACACCGCCTAACCTAGATTCCAAGCTTCGATAATTTATTCCTAGTGTCGGTTACATCCCACGATCAAATCACTCACGGCTTCACCTTCGGCATTCATTCCGGCACCTACGAACACTAAAACGTAAAACTCATTACCTTTTCATTAAACCCATCGCCTTAGAAGCAACGCCCAAGCTTCACATTGCCATAAAACGTGAAATCATAACCCCCATCACACATGCAACCTCGGGTAGAGAGAGAAGAAGAAAAGGGGAGAAGGAAAACTTGAAGTTGAAGGTCCCTTTTGACATACTTTGATTCCCCAAGGCCAAAATGTGGTTAATTTCTAAGATCCCACCAAAAATTGACTTGGATTTATGTCCAAAGCTTCAAGGGAAGAAAGAGAAAAGAGAGAAACATGTTTTGCATGTGTTTCTATTTTCTGCCACTGTAATGTTTTAATTCTGCCCATGATGCTGATGCTACGCGTCAGCTCCAAAATTTCACTCTGACACTACGCGTCATGTAGAAATCCTAAATCCCCATTAAATTCATTCTTAAATCACATAGGATGCCGCATATTCCCATATTATTATAATTTAAACTTATTCGCACATTTATTTATTCTTTTAAATATAAAAACATATGGGATGTTACATCCACTCCCCCTAAAAAGGATTTTGTCCCTGAAATCAACGTACCTTATCGGAATAAGTCGGGATACAATCGCCTCATTTCGGACTCTAACTCCGATGTGCAGGATGTTTCGTTCAAGTCTTGCCACTTGACTCTCACTAAGGGTACATCCTTACTCCTTAAATGCTTGGTCTGATATTCTTCAATACAAATAGTAACCATTTCCATAGTTAACTTCTCTTCCAACTCAATGGAATCTTCAAGAACAATCATTGTGTCACACAGAATGTATGCCCTCAATTGTGATCTATGGAACACATTGTGAATATTGGTCAAAGTTTAAGGAAGATCAAACCGATACGCCACATTCCCAATCCGCTCAATAATCTAATAAGGTCCAATGTATCTCGGATCAAGCTTATGACCTTTCAACACACAACCTACACCCTTGGTAGGTAAAACCCTCAAGCATACCCAATCTCTAACCTAAAATTCAAATAGCTTATGTCGATTATCATAATAACTCTTTTGGTGATCCTAAGAAATCTTCATCTTTTCATGGATCTTAGTAACCTGATTGTTCATTTCCTAAATCAACTCAGGCCCCAAATGGACAGCATCGCCATTTTCATTCCAACAGAGAAAGGTGTGACATCTCCTACCATACAAGGCCTCATAAGGCGCCATGTCAATACTACTGTGGTAGCTGTTATTATACGCAAATTTAATCAACAGTAAATAGCGTTCCCAAGAACCATCTTGCTCCATAACATAAGCATGAAGCATATCCTCTAAAGTCTGAATAGTGCATGTTGATTGACCATCGGTCTGTGGATGATAGGATGAACTTAGCCTCAACTCAAAACCTAATTCCTAGTGCAAACTCTCCCAGAACCTAGAAGTAAATCGAGGATCACGATCAGAAATATGTTTGAAGGCACACCATGAAGCCTCACAATCTCCATAATATACAACCTAGCCAATCTTTCCAATGACCACTTCATATTCATAGCCAGAAAATATGCACTTTTAGTTAAACGGTCAACAATAACCCGTATAGCATTACAGCCAGAACAGGTCCAAGGCAACCCAGATACAAAATCCATCGCAATGCTCTCCTATTTCTAAATTGGAATCTCTGGTGGTTCTAGCAATCCAGGGCATCTCTGGTGCTCAACCTTACACTTCTGACACACTACACATGAAGCTACATATTCAGTAATCACCTTCTTCATAACTGGTCACCAAAACTCATTCTTCAAATCATGATGCATCTTCATAATACCAGGATGAATACTTAAAGAACTCTTTGCACTTCTGAAAACACCAATTGCTTAAAAACACCATCTGCAGGCATAACAACATGATCTTTAAACCGCTAGATGCCATCATACCCCTTAGCTAAATTCATCTCTTTGCCCCTAGCTTGGGCATCGAGTAACCTCAATAATTCTTCATCATGTTCTTAGGCCACCGCCAAGGATTCTAGAAATTTGTTTAAAATTTTCAACATTCCCACAACCATCTGATCTGGAGCTTTCATGATAACCCCGATGTTCATATCATGGAAATCTTCTAACAATTCTTAGTCTTTCACCATCAAAGAAGCTGCATGTAAGATTTTCCTACTTAAGGCATCAGCAACAACATTTGCCTTACTAGGATGATATCTTAAATCAAAATCATAATCCTTCAGGTATTTAAGTCATCTTCTCTGCCTCATATTCAATTCCTTTTGATCAAACAAGTATTTCAAACTTTTATGGTCACAAAATACCACAAAACGGGAACTATATAAATAATGACGCCATATCTTCAATGCAAACACCACCGCTGCAAGTTAAAGGTCATGTGTTAGGTAGTTTTGCTCATGCGGCCTCAATTGTCTTAAAGCATATGCAATCGTTTTTTCATCCCACATCAATACACATCCTAAACCAAATTTCGATGCATCATAATACACCACAAATTCTCTATTTACATCTAGTAATGCCAGTACCGATGCAGTAGTCAAACACCGTTTTAGAGTTTGAAAGCTCAATTTGCACGCCTCGATCCACACAAACAGACACTCCTTCTTAGTTAGTTGTGTAACATCCCGAATTTTATATAAATGGTTAAATGGGAGGAATAAATATTAAATAATTATAGATAGGTTAATAAGTGTCCCAAAAATATTGAAATAATTAAATTAAGATTTATGAGGATTATTTATAATTTATTGAGGCTTTAAGAGCTAAAATTATACCCAGTTAAAATATGGGTGTCAGACTAGGTATCTCTGATTGAGATGCCGTTGGTCAGGGCTGTTAAGAATATTATTGGGGATCTAAATATATATTCGGAATAATTTTTGGATTAAGTATTGAGCCCAAACTGAGATCCTATTTGTTATAAAATGGGAAACATTTTAATGATGGACCAAGTTATAACTTGATTCCCTCTTCCTCTCCCTTATTTTTCACACATAACCTCTCCTCCCCTCTCCCTCATTTTTGTCACTTCTTTTCTCCCTTACACAAGCTCTCTCTTTTCTTTTCTTTTTCTACAAAGCTCACCATTTTTATGAGTCTTCTTCCATACCCAACCAACCATGCCTCTTCTTCTTCATTTTGGAGGTGATTCAAATGTTTGGAAGCTCTCTTTTTCTCCTTTCATTTTCATGTACATGTTAGGCTTAGGATAACTTGGAGCTTGAGGGTAATTTCTCCACTCTTATGATGTTTTGGGCCCTAGGTTTTGGTTTCTATTTGATTAGAAGAGTGCCTTATGAATGGGTTTAGGAATGGGAGCCATTTTCATGTAAAACCCAAAGGTGGGATATGATTTATGTGTGTTTTTGGATGGGTGTGAAGGGGTGTATGAAAATTTCAATGTTGGAAGTGAAAGATGATGATTATTAATGGTGAATGTTAGATTTTAATAGAACCCTAACTCTAGGAATTGGGGAAAATAAATAATGATGTGAGAAATGATTTTTAAGTGTAAACCCATGATATTTTACATATGGATGTTGTTTATAATGATGGTAGATGGTTATTAATAATGGTTGTTGGGTGATGTTAGAGGAAAACCCTAAGTATGGAAATTGGGGCTTTTGACTTAATTGATAACTAAAGATGATTTATCCTCTTGGAATGAGTTTTTGAATGAGTAATATTGATTGTTGATGTTGAGGAATTATGAAATAAAGAGAATGGAGTAATGACTCCAAATTGTTTTGTGTGTTAAGGAGTTGAGATAATGTTAGGAGAGGCTTGAACAATAAGAATGATGATCATTGATAGTGGGACTAATGAAATAGACATAGTGAGTTGATGAGTTATTGGGCCATGATAAATGACATGTAAAATGGTTGATTGATAATGGTTTGAAAGGATCTAAGAGGCTCATGATGAATTTGAATGGCAAATGGATAGTTTAAGTAATGATGAATGCATTATGAATGATGAAAGAGATGTTGTGGGTATAATTGGCCCTTTTAGGCTTAGAGAATCTTGGTTTTGGGAAAGGAATTCCCAAAACCTAACATAAGTATATGAATTAGTGTTTTAGCAAGTCTATGACTTGATATTAAGCTTTATGATAAGCTAGCAATTGCTTAGATTTATGATGATGCCTTGTGGTGGCTTGTTGATTAAATACATATGTATATGTGTGTATAGGTGTAGATTGTGTTCCGGATTATGTGGCGGAACGGTTGGAACGTGCGGATCATTGCGGTTCTTCTCTCGAGGTAGGAGAGGAGTTTAAATTTTAATTGCATGAGTTGAATGGTTGATGGTTAATGTATATGATTATACTCATGCACCTTGCTATAGTTACTTTGGAATTATGGTATGATTGACAATGTGATGAATGATGTTCTTGGAAAATTGTTGATTTTTGGGAGTTATATATATGTATAAGATAATGATGAATGTGTAGTGGTCCCTTGATGGGAATTGATGCGTTTGTAATGAATGATCCATAATGAAATGAAGTATGAATGGTTTGGGTCAAATTATAGCCCACAAAGTGCATTTTATGCATAATCAAGGAAGTGAATAGGTAATATCCTTATTTAATAGGATAAACTTCATGTATAAGTCATCCACAATCCATAATATATGTATGAAACTTGTGTGCATGGTTGGTTATGGCCAAATAGGCCTAGTTTGTAATTTGACATGCTTGGTTTAGCTAAAAAGGGGCATGGATTGTCACTAGAGCATATCTTGATCTAGAAAATGAGTTATTGGATAATAATTGTTGGATCAAGTCACATTTTTATATGTGAGTATAGGTAAATGGAGAGTTTGGACCAAAACTTAGCCAATTGCATTTTGATATGTCATGTAAAATGCCCAAAATATGCATAAAACTACCCTATAGCTTAGATTTTGATTGGGAATGAATTTGGGCTTGAAACTTTGCCACTTTATTGATATAAGGATAGTTAAGTTGTGTATAAAATTTCATGTAAATTAGATTTGAATAGCCTAGTGAAAAGGGGTCCCAAAGTTGGTAAAAACTTAAGGGTCAAAAAGCTGCAGAATGGTGCCTATAGCAGTGAGATCCACGGCCAGTGGGAATTCCCACGGCCAGTGGATCATTCTGCCTCAAAACATGGAAAAATTACTATTTTAGGTGGTCTAAACAGTGGGTTCCATGACCAGTGGAATTTCCCACGGCCAGTGGAAATTGCCACTATCAGAAATTTCCAACTATTGTTTTTGCCTTGCTATTTTTGGCCTGTTTGGGTATCTTAATGACATTTTTGGCCTCCGACTTCTGCATGAAAGTTGTAGATAATAATGTTGCAGAGGTGTGAAAATTTGATTTACATTAATTGGAGTTTTTTAACTCTCATTAGGCATAAAACACCGGACCCACTACATTGTAAAATTCCAATTTAAGAGGGTTTTGAACCCAACTTTTTATGGTTATCAAATTGGGACTAATAGGTGATATTTATGACATGTCCCACTGTTTTTAAGACTAAGAATGAGCTTTTCTCATTTCTTAATATTGAAATTTGTCATGATCTTAATATTATCCAAAACCCCTTTATTATGTAAAAATAAGAGATTGTATTAGGGGTATATGATGATGGTGTGTCTTGGTGGTATTTGATATTGATTTGGTATGTTATGAAAACATGAAAGTATACAACTAATGATATGTAATGATGTTTGATAATGAAAAGTTAAATGATGTGGTTGTATGACACACCCTTGTATGATGATGAAACTAATGATGGGCAAATTGAATGACAATGTGTTTGCTATAAATCGATGAGTCAGAGATGATGTCAATAATGGGTAATGATGGATGATTATTATTATTGGTGATTTATTGAATACCATTGGGTTTGATACAAGTGTGATCTTGTATGTGTAGTTAAAATTGTATTGATGAATTATTGTGATGCCACACTAATATATGAAACAATGGTAATGATCAATAAGAAGAAAATCCACTAAGAGATTATGTGGTGATATTGATGAATGATTGATGGATGTTATTGATGTTTGTGATGCCATTGTGATTGTTGCAAGTATTGACTTGCATGTATGATATAAAGTATATTGAAATGAAATGCCACACTTAAAACTTGAAACAATGGCTAAAACCAACAATTATAAAATCCACTAAAGATTGTATAGTGGTGTTAGTGTTGATGATGATTATTGATGAGTGGCATGATAGAATGCATAGTATGAGAATGCATTGATTGGTATTTGCATCCATGGCATATCATATGCTGTCTATGTAGAATGTTAGGGGTTCCAATAAGCAGGCCCAGTGGGAGGGCGACCCAGTGCACGAGTATATTGTTGTTGTTCCCTAGTGATTTTGCAAATCACGAAGCTGCCCTTATTTTGGTGACGAGGCACCCTATGTGGCAGGCCCAGTGGGTGGTCGGCTCTGTGATGAGTAAGTTACCTCAGTGTCCGATGGGGCACGGCTCTCTCGATGTATGTTCGGGAGAGGCCCATAGCACTTGTGGCAAATAAGGTCACGTTATTGATCCGTAAGTCACGGGGTGACTAGTGCTACAGATGCACGATAGCGGTTTGGTACCAGTAAAATATGATGATTGAACATGCATAATTTGAGATATAAGTGTACACTTTTACTACTGCAGTAGGGGTATAGTAGCACACCTATGCTTAACCCACATTTGGTGGTTATTTCCTATAGTCGAATCCACATTTATTGTTGACTATTCCATTGTGCATATGCATTAGCCTAAGAGCATTTGCATATAGCATGGAGATATGCCAAAAGGTGATGATGTTGATGTTGATTGAGATTGAGATATGACGATGATGAAATAGGTAAATGAATACCTAAAAGACAACATGTAAAATATGAATACAACGAAAAGATATTGAATATGATGATGTTATATGTGATGGCCTAATGTGATGAAAGGCTTGTTTGTCTATGATTGAAGATGATGATGTTGGGCTATTGCGGCATTGAGAAAAGGTGTGTATATGTGCTTACTTTGCTATGAATTTATGGATGAATACTTACATGTATGTTGTTGAAATGAATAGATTATGATGATTATTGATGATTTTAGCAAAGCATACATGATGATAATATACATATGCACATAATCTCAATTGTATTCATATTCGTCATTTAAAATATATAACTCACTCTCCCATGTTGTCCATTTTTAGCATTGATGCAGGAATATCATGGGATGAGATGGTGATTTTAAAGTAGAGCTTTTGGAAAGGTAATAGTGGTAATGGAATGCCTTGGCCGGTAGCGATAGTAATTTATTGAATTGTGAATGAATGTACATGATAGTGTTGATATTTATTGATATTGGTGGATGTATTGTGAATAAATATATAAGTGGATGATGTATCGATATTTGGGGTATTTGAATTCATACCCATTTGATGAATAAAATGATGTTGGATATGTAGCCCATTTTGGGAATGTGTAATTATTGATGACGTATGTCTGAGGTTGAATCAGATGTGATCAATTATGGAATATGGATATTCGATATGTATGATGTATGACCATATAGATGTATATATATAAATATATTTAAGGCATTGCATGTTTATGATTTATGTGTAAGATTGGTTGTGGCCTAATACGCTAGTGTTGTAAGCTTGCATGCTTTGCCGAGCCTTTTCTCATATCTTCATATATGGGACTAGGCATGTGCCCGGTATACATATTCTTCTTCCGCTGTAAACTCTGTTATTTTGTATACCGTTATGGGAAATTTATTTAACGATCCAGTTGTAAACTTATTTATATCTCACTCTTTATTTTTTAGTGGTTCGGGTCTTGATGTAATCGTAAGGTGTTTTGGAATTCTTTTGAACGTGAAAAATTTACCCGCGTTTTTATTAATTAATTATCTTGATTACATTGGTATCACCAAGTCTGGAAAATCATGGTGTGACAAGCTGGGCCAAGGAAAGAGCAATGTGTGAGAATCCCTCGATAAAACGGCGATAATAGCCAGCTAATCCCAAGAAACTCCTAATCTCAGTCACAGATTTGGGCCTCTCTCATGCCATAACTGCTTTAATTTTTTATGGATCAACAGATGCACCATTGTGGGAAATCACATGCCCCAAGAATTATATACTTTCCTCCTAGAAATCACACTTTGATAGTGATCTGTCCTGAACCGGGGTCAAGAGATCCGGTGTCTGGTCAGTCACAAATAGTAGATGATCACTTCTTTGAAGACCGGTTATACGAGTATCCGGTTTATATATCCGATATCTCTGTATGATGAGAGCGGATTGGGCGTCCTAGAGATCTTTCACACTGTCCTTACGCGTTGATGTGGGCGAAGGGTGGTGTCACCTGCAAAGATTCTCCGACGCTCAAGTCAGTGATAATATTCCAAGTAAGGAATGTTTTTCAGAGAGTAATTGTCAGTTCCTAGAGTCAAAAGATCCTTCCCTTCGTTGATGAAGATAGTTCATATACCTGATTGGCTCGATATTCGAGGATCCGTTAGTGGGAACCACTAACCTCCAATAACGCCTTAAATTATTATTTTATTGCACACTTACCAGTATGATGGGGTCAAGTGGCCATTTTATATTGAGCGTAGGGAGTATAGGCTAGAATTAAGGGACAAATTGACCATTCCCGTGAGCAGATTTTGGCTCGTAGTGTAGGGAATTATTGATCGGTCCCTGTAGTAATGCCTTCTGTCTTCTGCATAGTGACGTATACGTTATCCGGTGTCATGGTGTTATCCTGGACAACCGGTATAGGGAGAGCGCTTGATATGGAATTAGAGTCCGGATGTATACCGATGACACCGGTTGCACGTTGACGTCTTGATACAGACGTTGAAATGTGTCTTACAGATCGGACACCGGTATCAAGACCGGATCATATGTCCCCTAGCTTGTGTAAGGGACTGTGTAGTTGTTCACATGAGCTACTCAACCTGCAAAAGGTCTAGATGCCGGTATAGCTTTGCAGGAAACGTTTTTATGCATGTGTGCTATTCAGCATTATTATGTCACGAGGAACCGCCCTAGGGTTGAACGTTCCGTTGTCATAATGTTGTTATAACGGTATCAGACAAAGATTCGCAGCAGGAGAATACCAAAAGTTTTTTGAGAATTGAAGACCCTTGAAATTTGTGTGACGTCTGTAAAGCATAGATTGCGTCGCATGATTACACATTAAATGCCTTTAATCACGTGTGCGAGCAGTTATTGCATTTAAGACGGAAATCTCAGTAACCATTGTTTAGGGCTTAATGGGCCTACAATTTTTAAAACTTCTGGGCCCAGCGAAGAGGCCCTTTGACGAATTGATATTGTTTTGGTGCCCATGAATTTAGAACGACCATGTCGTTTAACTCGTGAATCAACGCGTTTAGTCATGAACGACACAACCTCAAGAGTTGGTAACCGAACCCTTTCGTTTCCTATAAAAGAAAAACTTAGTGGATTCTGGGTTCCACTCATTTCTGATTTCTTAGCAAAACTCTGCAAAAATTTTGTAAGGAAGCTTGCCGCTTGTTTTACGAAGCTTTTCTCAGTCTTCATCTTCCTTATCATCTGAAGTAACCATTTTTCTTTCCCCTGTTATTTTTGTCTTCTTTTGCTCTGCTATTTTTGCTCAAAAAGAATGTATCTTACTAGGGGGAGATTAACTTCTCGCAACCCTAATTATCATGGGGGAAGAATCCTTGTGATTCTTCCGAGGGCTGAGTCATGTCACTCAGAAAGGGGATCTTACTCACGGTGGAGAGTGACTTTTCCCTTCTCAGAGTCATCCTCTGATTGTAGTCGCTCTGAAAAGTGAGATGAGTAATGATTGTCACCCTTCTGACGATGTGACTTTTTATCATAGAACAGAGATTTTGTTCACGCTACTCACACGATGACTGGAGAAGGAACCTCTGGGGATTAAATTGTGTGTTTGAATATGTTAACAGGTCCAAAGATGTGCAAAGATTTTGATAATGACAAGCACTCTTGAAGAAACCGATGCAAAAACAAAGACATGAAATCAGAATTGAAGTAACAGCGAAGCTAATCGATTAGGCCATAGATGCTAATCGATTAGGAGCTTTCTGTTTTGGAAGAAATTGCATCAGGGATGAAAGCTAATCGATTAGGGAGCTGAACAATCGATTAGGTACTCACTGGAATTAAGGTAATCGATTATACACCAGAGACTAATCGATTACAACAATCAGAAATGGGACAAAATGCATCAGGTATGAAAGCTAATCGATTAAGGGAATCATATAATCGATTAGTGAGTCACTGGATTTAAGGTAATCGATTGCAAGACATGCTAATCGATTAGGATACTGCGAAAACAAATTAAATGCATCAGGTACAAGATGCTAATCGATTAGAGGAAGTGAAATAATCGATTAGTGACTCTCTGACTTGAAGCTAATCGATTACAACGCGAGGGTGTAATCGATTACGCTAGTGGAAAAACAGATTTAAGTGGGAAACCAGCTCATGTCTCCATTATTCTTCAAATTTCCACTAAGTGCAACGGCTATGATGAACTAGGGCACACCTCAACTGCTATCATGGCTCTATAAATGGAAGAAGAACACAAGCACAAAGTGCAACCAACAATAACTAAGAAGCAACAATTCATAGCTCTATTTTGTGCTTTGTAAGCCTATTTCTTGCATCTTATACTTCACTTGTATATCCTCTCATCTTGAGAGTTAAAAGTTGTGAGAGCTTTTCATTTGTATATCTGCTCTATTGAGAGAGTGTATTGATTGTAAACAAACACCAAACACAAGTTATTCACTCTAGGTTGAGTGGTTGTTCACTCTAGGTTGAGTGGTTACAAAGGTTGAGGATTCAACCTTTGGGATATTGTGAGACTGAGAGATTGGGTGGGTTGCCCTTGTACTTGTGAGGATTGGGTTCTTGAGTGTGGGACACTAGGAAGCCGCAATTGCTCAAAGTTGTATCTCTAGTCTACAATAGTGGAAAATCCTCTAAGTGGGTTGCTTAGAGGCGAGACGTACACCGGATTGGGTGGAACTCGTTACATCGGTTTGCAAGCTTCTCTTCCTTACTCTTTTACTTTCATTTACTGCATATTTGTTGATTGGTATTGATTGGTTGAGAAGAGCTCACTTGAACTTGCTTAATTTGTTATACCTCTAATATTGCACACCAAGTGTTTGATAAATTGCTTCAGCAATATTTCTCATTGTAGTGCATTGCTTGTTATCCTCCATTCTATTTCACTTGCATAATCTCACGATCTTGGTTATAAAAATCAATTTCAAAGGTATTCCAATCAAAAGTTTTAAAACTCAATTCACCCCCCCTCTTGAGTATTGAGGCCACTTGAACAACAAGTGGTATCAGAGCTTGACTCTTGGTAGATCAAGCTTAACAGCTTCAAGAGATTAAATGGCCTCAAGTTCTCAAAATGTTTTTCCCGAGGGGGGTGCGATAAATAGACCTCCCGCTTTCAATGGGGAAGGGTATGCCTTTTGGAAAGAGAGAATGAAAATCTTCATTCAATCAATTGACTTGAGAATATGGAATACCATTGAAAATGATCCTTATATACCAATGCATACTATAGATAGCAAGAATGTTGAAAAACCTATAGATGAATGGACAAGCGAGGAAGAAAAGAAAGTCCAATATGGCTACAAGGCCAAAAATCTCATTACTATGTCTTTAGGTCAAGATGAATTTTTTAGGATAATGACATGCCAAACTGCTAAAGAAATGTGGGATACTCTTCAAGTAACCCATGAAGGTACTAATGATGTAAAGGATTCCAAAATTAGTACCTTGACTAGCCAATATGAATGCTTTAGGATAAATTCAGGAGAATCTATTGTAGATATGCAGAAAAGGTTTACACTTATTATCAACCATCTTATTACTCTTGGCAAAGTATATACTAACAAAGAGCTTGTGCACAAAATTTTGAAAAGTCTTAGCAGGGAATGACAACCTCTTATCACAGCAATAAAACAATCTCCTAGCATCAATGAAATGTCTCTTGCAACACTCTTTGGAAAATTGCAAGAACAAGAGCAAGAACTTAAAGCATTGAAGCTAGCCGAGGAAGAGGAGAAATCCACCAAGAAGAAAGGGCTAGCCCTCAAAGCCACCTCCATGCATGAGGAAGAATCATGCAGTGACTTAGATGAAGAAGAAGAGTTTGGGCTATTCGTAAAAAGATTTGGAAGATTCATGAAGAACAAAAAGTTCCAAAAGAACTTTAAGCCCCAAGGTAAGAAACCTACCTCTAATGAAACTTCCTCTTCACCAAGTTGTTTTGAATGTGGCAAGGAAGGGCACTTCAAAGCCGATTGTCCAAACCTCAAAAAGAAGGGCAAGGACAAACAAAGAAGAAGAAGAGCCTATATTGCTTGGGATGAGAACGATGTGAGCAGCTCCGACGACTCGGAAGATGAGCAAGCCAATCTTTGCTTAATGGCAAATCATCAAGAAGAAGATAATGAGGTAAATCTTCTTGACTTAGATAAAAATGAGCTGTTAGATGCATTTGAAGAATTATATGATAAATTTACAAAAATCTCTAGTAAACTCAAAGCATCTAGGAAAACCAGTGATACCCTTGAATTGCATCTCATGGAAGTATGTAAAGAAAATGAGAGCTTAAAAGAAGAACTAGAGAAAGTTCAAACATGCTCTAAGGATAAACCATGTGATTTTGCAAGAAGGTGCATTGTATTAGAAACCAAGGTTGAAGACCTAAATAGGACACTTGAGAAATTAACAAATGGAAGAGATAATTTGAATATCCTACTTGGGCAACAAAAATGCATGTTTAGTAAAACCGGTTTAGGATATGACCAAGAACATAGTAACTATAAAATGGAGAAACACTATAAAAGTTTCTTTGCACCACCAAGCCAATCCTCCTCACCTTTTATGAAATGCAATCATTGTGGTCTTAAAGGTCATAACTCTTATAATTGCAATGTTAGAAGATTAGGACCAAAAGTAGTGAGAAAAGTATGGGTTCCTAAGGGAACAATTTTCACAAACTAACCTACAAGGACCCAACATAAAATGGGTACCAAGCTCTCTAACTTGAATTGTTTTGTAGGTATGTTTTAAGGCAAGTAACACCCATTGGTACTTGGATAGTGGGTGTTCTAAACATATGACGGGAGATAAAAGTAAGTTTATATCACTTACTACACGAAGCAAAGGATTTGTTACTTATGGAGATAACACAAAGGGAAGAATACTTGGAATCGGAAATGTTGGTAAAAATTCTTCCACCTCCATAAATGATGTGTTATATGTTGAAGGACTAAAACACAACTTGCTTAGTATTAGTCAATTATGTGACAAGGGCTATAAAATTGTTTTTGAATCAAATGGTTGCATAATTGAAAATAAACTAAACAAGGAGATAAAGTTTGTTGGTCAAAGAGTAGATAACATTTACATGATTAATCTAGATTGCCTTGCTTCAAATGATGTACAATGCTTTATAACCAAAGAGGATGAATCATGGCTTTGGCATAGAAGAATCGCTCACATTCATGTAGACCATTTAAATAAACTTGTTTCAAAAGATTTAGTTATTGGTTTACCAAAATTGAAATTTGAAAATAAATTTTGTGACGCTTGTCAAAAAGGAAAACAAGTAAAGGTTTCTTTTCAAGCAAAAAATATTGTTTCAACAACAAGACCTTTACAACTTTTACATATGGATTTATTTGGGCCTTCAAAAATCAAAAGTTTTGGTGGAAACTATTATGGTCTTGTGATTGTGGATGATTACTCTAGATATACATGGACATTGTTTCTTACTCATAAACATGAAGCATATCAAGCATTTAAGAAACTTGCCAAGGTCATCCAAAATGAACAAAATTTAAAAATAGCATCCATTCGAACGGACCATGGGGGAGAATTTGAAAACCAATCTTTTGAGAAATTTTGTGAAAAGTTTGGCATTGAACATAATTTTTCGGCTCCAAGAACTCCACAACAAAATGGAGTAGTTGAAAGGAAAAATCGATCTTTAGCGGAGCTTGCAAGAACTATGTTGAATTAAGCTAATATTTCAAAACATTTTTGGGCCGATGCGGTGAACACCGCTTGCCATGTTATGAATCGTTGTTTGATAAGGCCTATATTAAAGAAAACCCCCTATGAACTTTATAAAGGACGAAAACCAAATATTTCTTACTTTCACATTTTTGGATGCAAATGCTTTGTCTTAAACAATGGAAAGGAAAATCTTGGCAAATTTGATGCAAAATCTGATGAAGCAATTTTTCTAGGTTATTCATCTACTAGTAAAGCATATAGACTCTTTAACAAATGAACCTATACAATTGAAGAGTCCATACATGTTAAATTTGATGAACTTAACCAAAATCCTCCGAGAAAGGAAGTTGATGATCTTGTAGGTACCTTCCAAGAAATGAACTTGGAAGACAAAGAAGAAGCCAACAATGAAGGAAGTACAACTTAACTTGATAAACAACAAAATTGGGTAACCTTAAAGGATCATCCCTTGGACAAAATCATTGGAGAAATAACCAAAGGGGTAAGTACTCGAAATGCCATTAGAAATGCATGCAATCACTTAGCTTTTGTATCTCAAATTGAACCCAAAAACATTGATGAAGCCATTATTGATGAACATTGGATGTTGGCCATGCAAGAAGAGTTAAACCAATTTGAAAGAAATGAAGTTTGGGAGCTTGTGCCAAGACCCAATGACCATCTAATAATAGGCACAAAATGGGTTTTTAGAAATAAGCTAGATGAAAATGGTATAATAACTAGAAACAAAGCTAGACTAGTTGCAAAGGGATACAACCAAGAAGAAGGAATAGACTATGAAGAAACATATGCTCCCGTAGCTAGGTTAGAAGCCATTAGATTATTGCTAGCTTTTGCATGTTGTATGGATTTCAAACTGTATCAAATGGATGTCAAAAGTGCGTTCTTAAACGGCTACATTCAAGAAGAAGTTTATGTAGATCAACCTCCCGGTTTTGAAAATCATAAATTTCCAAACCATGTCTTCAAATTGAGAAAAGCTTTATATGGTTTGAAACAAGCTCCAAGAGCTTGGTATGAAAGATTAAGCAAATTCCTTTTAGAACACAACTTTGAAAGAGGAAAGGTTGATACTACATTGTTTATAAAACGCAAACATAATGACATCCTCTTGGTACAGATTTATGTAGATGACATAATATTTGGTGCTACTAATGAAAATCTTTGTCAAGAATTTGCCAAGATTATGCAGAATGAGTTTGAAATGTCCTTGATGGGAGAACTCACCTTCTTCCTTGGACTACAAATAAAACAAGCCATTGATGGAACGTTCATTAGCCAAACTAAATACTGTAAGGAACTACTTAAAAGGTTTGGAATGGATAAGGCAAACGAGATAGCTACACCCATGAGCACATCCTGCTATCTAGACAAAGACGAAAAGGGTAAGGACATTGAAATCACCAAATATTGAGGTATGATTGGATCCTTACTGTATTTAACTGCGAGTAGACCTGATATTATGTTTGCGGTATGCATGTGTGCTAGATATCAAGCATGTCCTAAAGAATCACATTTGACTGCCGTAAAAAGAATTTTGAAATATCCTGTGGGTACTCAAAATGTTGGTTTATGGTATCCCAAAGGCGTTGAATGTAATCTTTTAGGATATTCTGATTCCGACTTTGCGGGGTGTAAGCTTGATAGAAAAAGTACTAGTGGTACATGTCATTTGCTTGGTAGTTCCCTTGTTTCTTGGCATAGCAAGAAACAAGCAAGTGTTGCATTGTCAACGACTGAGGCAGAATATGTAGCAGCTGGTAGTTGTTGTGCTCAAATTCTTTGGATGAGACAACAACTTCTTGATTTTGGTATTACCTTGAATAAAGTCCCCATTAAATGTGATAACACTAGTGCCATTAATATCTCAAAAAATCCAGTAATGCACTCTAGAACCAAGCACATTGAGATTAGGCATCACTTTATTAGAGATCATGTGTTAAAAGGGGATTGTGTACTTGAACATGTAGAAACTTCTAGGCAACTTGCTGATATTTTCACAAAACCCTTGGCTAGAGAGCAATTCATTCACATAAGAAGAGAGTTGGGCATTCTTGACATGTCCAGTTGTGTTTGAATCTTTTGATAAGAACCTTGTTGAATGGCATAATGCATGGTATATATCACATTTCATGTTTGGAACCTTGTTGTGTGATATGTTTGAAGTTTTTGACTCCATAATCGATTACATTGTTAATCCCAATCGATTACTAAGCTTCTGTTTCTAAGATAATCGATTAGAACTCACCCATAATCAATTACAATCATTCTGTTTCTAAGATAATCGATTATCCATGATCCATAATCGATTACGAAGCTTCTGTTTCAAGTTGAAAACGTTTCCTCTTCTTCATAATCGATTACCACATTGCTCCAATCGATTAGGACGATTCTGTTTCTAAACTAATCGATTAACCTAAGCCTCTAATTGATTACCCCCTGTTTGAAACGTTTGAAATTCCCCAGAAACATTGATCTAATCGATTACCAGCTGTCTCGTAATCGATTATCACGCGTTCTGATGAGTCAAAACTCCAATTTCCTAGGCTCACTCGAACAACTCCCTCTCTTAACTCACTTCACTCCTTTCTAAACTCTCTTTCCTCCTTCCTAAACCTAATTTTCAACCATAAATACCCCTTCATTCACCTTCTCATCTCACACTACCTCCTTCCTCTCAAACCTCTCAAAAACTCTCTACCACTCATCTCTCTTCATCTTCCTCTTTGCCTTTTCCAATCATGTCTACCTCAAGAAATGTCAAGAGAGCTAGGTCCTCTGCAGCTCAAGCCCATAACCCCCTTGACTTCTCAAGGTTCTTCTCTTCTCCCAGAGAACTTCAAAATTTTATGAAGAATTTTTCTGAAAGGGAGATTATGACCCCTCATTACACCGTTGCTGACACTTTTGACAACCCAAGCCTTACTTTCACCCAAAGCCTCAACCACTACAACCTCTTCCCCTTCCTATCCCTCAAAGAAGAAGAATACTACCCTGAACTCATGAGGGTATTCTATTGTAACCTCCGCCTTGTAAATGGGATGGTTGAATCCAAGGTCAAAAACACAACCATCAAGCTGTCCAATGCCCAATTTGCAGAAATTTCCAAACTGCCCCTCAACAATGCTGACTTTGATGGAGGCGAACCCGAGGATGAATGGGGTTTTAATCCCATCACTGCCCACCGTTCTTTGTGGAAGCCGGCTCCTCTCATGAGCAACCACAAACTAGTTGGCCACTTGACCATGAACAACCGCCTGCTCCACTTCTTCTTGGTCAAGATGATTGTTCCCCGTGGTGGGAACTATGCTCTGGTTGAAGAGGATGATGTCCTCTTAATGTGGGCCATGCTGAACCACAAAGAGATCAACTGGGTTCAGTTGATCAAATTCCACATGCGCCATGCCAAGGACCAGCAAAAGTTCCCTTATGGTATCCTTCTCACCAAAATTTTTAAATTCTGTGGTGTTGATTTGGCAGGGGAACTCTCTGAAAAAGTGCCCCCAAGAGCTTGCATTGGCACTTCCCACCTCAATAAAATGGGCATGGTCAACATTGCTGGAATGTGGATTCTAAGGAGTGACCGGGAACATGGTGCCAACCCCTTTGCTGAACCTGCTGCTCCTCCTCCTCCACCACCTCAACCACAAGCTGCACCATCAGCCTCTTCATCTGCACCCCAAGGAGACCCATTTGCATCTCTCTACGCCCATCTTGATCACCGCTTCGATCGACTTGAAAACTCCCTCCAAGAGTTTTCAATGACCGAGAAGCAACATTTTGAGATGATGCAGCAGCGTTATGAAGAGCTGGCTCACCAAATTGCAGAAATCCGCTTCTTCAACCCGGATAATTAGATTTTTAGTTATGTTTTGTTTAGCTGTTGATTTCTTTTTGCTGTTTTCTGAATTTTGCATAATTTTACTTCTTGTATTTCCCATTTTTTTCAATTCAATAAAAGTATCTTATTTCAGTTAATATTATTTCTCTTCACTGCTCTAATTATTTTTGATGATTACAAAGGGGGAGAAGAATATATGTTCATATGTTGGATAATGCTCTGATACAAAAAAAAAAAAATTGGATAATTAAATATGGATAATATTGATAGATGCTCTGACACTACAATTTTGAATATGCTCTGTTAACAAAATTTGAAAAATATTATCTGTTTGTTAAATTCCTTTTGATAGGGGGAGAGTTATAGATAAGAGAAAATAGATAATGAGATAATAGAGATAAGTTATTTGCTGCTGAAGTGATATGTGATTACTCTGATTTTTGAAATTGGTCATCTGCTATTTGAAAAAGAGATAATGTAGCAGAGTTGTTTTTGCAAAAAGATAAATTTAGAGATAAGTCTATATTATTTAAACTAACAACCCTCAAGAGATGAACATAGTTGTCATCATCAAAAAGGGGGAGAATGTGTTTGAATATGTTAACAGGTCCAAAGATGTGCAAAGATTTTGATAATGACAAGCACTCTTGAAGAAACCGATGCAAAAACAAAGACATGAAATCAGAATTGAAGTAACAGCGAAGCTAATCGATTAGGCCATAGATGCTAATCGATTAGGAGCTTTCTGTTTTGGAAGAAATTGCATCAGGGATGAAAGCTAATCGATTAGGGAGCTGAACAATCGATTAGGTACTCACTGGAATTAAGGTAATCGATTATACACCAGAGACTAATCGATTACAACAATCAGAAATGGGACAAAATGCATCAGGTATGAAAGCTAATCGATTAAGGGAATCATATAATCGATTAGTGAGTCACTGGATTTAAGGTAATCGATTGCAAGACATGCTAATCGATTAGGATGCTGCGAAAACAAATTAAATGCATCAGGTACAAGATGCTAATCGATTAGAGGAAGTGAAATAATCGATTAGTGACTCTCTGACTTGAAGCTAATCGATTACAACGCGAGGGTGTAATCGATTACGCTAGTGGAAAAACAGATTTAAGTGGGAAACCAGCTCATGTCTCCATTATTCTTCAAATTTCCACTAAGTGCAACGGCTATGATGAACTAGGGCACACCTCAACTGCTATCATGGCTCTATAAATGGAAGAAGAACACAAGCACAAAGTGCAACCAACAATAACTAAGAAGCAACAATTCATAGCTCTATTTTGTGCTTTGTAAGCCTATTTCTTGCATCTTATACTTCACTTGTATATCCTCTCATCTTGAGAGTTAAAAGTTGTGAGAGCTTTTCATTTGTATATCTGCTCTATTGAGAGAGTGTATTGATTGTAAACAAACACCAAACACAAGTTATTCACTCTAGGTTGAGTGGTTGTTCACTCTAGGTTGAGTGGTTACAAAGGTTGAGGATTCAACCTTTGGGATATTGTGAGACTGAGAGATTGGGTGGGTTGCCCTTGTACTTGTGAGGATTGGGTTCTTGAGTGTGGGACACTAGGAAGCCGCAATTGCTCAAAGTTGTATCTCTAGTCTACAATAGTGGAAAATCCTCTAAGTAGGTTGCTTAGAGGCGAGACGTACACCGGATTGGGTGGAACTCGTTACATCGGTTTGCAAGCTTCTCTTCCTTACTCTTTTACTTTCATTTACTGCATATTTGTTGATTGGTATTAATTGGTTGAGAAGAGCTCACTTGAACTTGCTTAATTTGTTATACCTCTAATATTGCACACCAAGTGTTTGATAAATTGCTTCAGCAATATTTCTCATTGTAGTGCATTGCTTGTTATCCTCCATTCTATTTCACTTGCATAATCTCACGATCTTGGTTATAAAAATCAATTTCAAAGGTATTCCAATCAAAAGTTTTAAAACTCAATTCACCCCCCCTCTTGAGTATTGAGGCCACTTGAACAACAAATTGTTCTGAAAATAGCAGAAGGTCTGTATAGCATAGTCGCCTCTCGGCTAAATTGGGAAGAACTCCAGGCTAAGTGGCCCTTCTGCTGGATAGTTGACGAGTTTAAAGACTTAGCCTTCCATCATACGAATGAGGACGGAGCTCGGATTCAGCCAAGGTTTACAGTTTGCGCTGAGGAGGAAATGAAAAAGTGGTTCAGGGTATTTGCACCGCTCCCTACAGAACGGATATACCACGTTGTTCTAGATGAGCGTTCGCTATATATGCATGATTTTGTATTTCATCACCTCAGAGTTCGTTTCCCCTTGTCTAAGTTTCAAATGGGTGTATTAAGGTTCCTAAATTATGCACCTTCTCAACTCTATCTGAACGGTTGGGGACTCGTCCGTGCTCTAGAAGTATTGGGAGACTACTTCAACTTTACGCCCACCGTAGCGATGCTGTTCTACTACACTCAGGTAGTTCGGAGGGCTAACAAGCAAGGCGGTGTAGGTCTAATCATACTCCGGACTCTATGTTCCTTCGTGAACTTCGAATCCTACACCGATTCGGCTAAAGTTGATGGGAAGTCATTTAAATCCTTCTTTACTCGGATATCAATCAAGAAGAATAAGCCCGTCTTCTGGAAGAACGAAGAGGGTCTTAATAAATTTCCCCTAAGCTGGACTCACGAGCACTTTCTCCTGAACTCTTCATCATACTTCACTCATCAGTCTGAGCTATCTACTGAAACGGTGATGGTGTTATTCGCCCTTGAAGCATATTCTACACGCTTTAAAGCATTTTTGTGTAGACATCTTTTGAGTAGTTCAAGTGTAGTCCGGGATGAATATCTCCATAATTCTCATTTTATTTTTCTTTTCCTCCTGACTCTGCCAAAGTTGATGGACGTTCCTTCAAATCTTATTTCACCAGGATTCGTGTGAAGCCCGATGATCCAATTTTTTGGCTGAATAAAGATGGGATTGAAGAGTTCCCCGTGGCCTGGACGCATGAACATTTCTTGTTGACATCCCAGGCTTACTACACCGACGAGGACGAGTTAACCCCAACATCGGTTTCCATTCTTTCTGCTCTTCAATCGTACACCGCCTCGCATAAGTTTTTCTCTTGCAGGCGTTTGCTTGGGTCAAAGACCACCCGCGAGGAATATTTGCGTAATTTCCTGTCATTTTACATGCTTTTTCTTTTTATGTCTCAATTTCTTCTGTTACTGATGATCTTTCTATCTGATTATGTAGTTGAAATTGGAGCTGAGTCGTCAGAGATGGAGAAGTTGAAAGGCCTCAAAGCTGGAGGGAAATCTGTGGCGGCTAAAAACAACATTCAGGCAAAGCGGAATTCCAAGAAGGCTACTATTGAGACCATCATACTCACCTCGTCTGCTGGTGACGATATTCTTTTGTTGGAGGGCGGATCTGATATACCGACCTCTAACGTTGAGGGAAAAAAGGTTGGTGAGAAAAGGAAAAAAGCAAAACATGAGCCTTCCAAGAAAACCGAGTCTCAGCCCTCTCCCAAAAAATAAAAGACTTCCGAAGGGGCAGTTGATGCAAGGGCCTCTAAAGGAAAGGGGATTGCAAAGACAACAACGGCTGCCCACAGCAATGTGATTACCTTTGGCGCCAAGCCAATAAGTTCTTACTTTACGCCCAAGGTTTCCTGTCCTCCTCCAGGGAATTCCAATCTTGCCCCATACCTAGTGTATGAGGGTCCTGTGCCTCAAAGCATCTCTGATTCTCTGTACAAGCTAAAGACTTTAGAGCCTGAGGAAGTAACAAAAGCTTGTAACGCCGGACAGTGGCAGTTAACAGAACTGTCCGGTCTCCTGAAGTCGGTTCGGAGACTGTCGGAGGATAACGAACGACTCAGCAAGTTAATAGGCAAAGTTAATGACCTTAACGTTGCTGCAGCTAGGGATAAGGCAAGCATCCTCCGACTGGAGAATAAGTTGAAGGCTTCCAAAGAGGAAGGGGAGAAAAAGGATGAAGAGATCGCCAGTCTGAAATACCTGCTTAAAGAGTCAGAGGATCAAGTACTTAATCAGAAGAAAATCAGTTCCGACCTCCATACCAGCCTCTATACGGAGAAGGAGCATTCGGCCAAGTTGGGAGAGGAACTGAAAGAAGCCAAGGTCGTTTACTCGCAAGGAGTTGAAGACTGGACCCGTAAGGAGAAGGAGTTGTTACTAAAACTGGCGAGTTCGAATGACGAGGTCAAAGTTTTGAAAGCGGATCTGACTGCTGCAAATACTCGAGCGGAAGAGGCTGTGGATATCTGCAGCCAAGCAGTCGAGGAATCTTTTGGGCTTGCTGTTCGTCAGATTCAATACCGGAATCCCAAAGTGGAACTCAATTTGAACGGTATTGATCCGTTCTATGAGTTTCATGGAGGGAAACTGGTAGCTTTGGTTGATGATCGTCAGGAGGAGCCGCCAGACACTACATATAAGTTAGCTCCTCTTCCCACAGGTCAGTCAATGGGACCTTCTCTCCTGACTCCCATCACCCAGCGACCTAGAGGTGAAGGAACAAGTGCTGATGTAGGTAAAGCTGCTGGTGAAGGGGGAGGCGAGACCGGAGATAAGGGCAAAGGAAAGGGCGGAGAGACAAGCTAACATAAATAGTTCCTTCCTTGTCTTGTAGTTTTTATTGATTCAAATTTGCTGTGTTCCGGGATCAGCTCCGGATTACTGAATCAGTTCTTTAATGTAATTCATGATTTGATCAAATGAAAATACAACTTGCTTTATACGTTTGTCCGTTGAGAGTAATTTTAATAGAATCATTGTATATGTAATGATCCAATCCGGATGTAGACGCGTAAATATTACATCGAATAGCAGCAAACAAGTTTAGTTCTCATGTATAGGTACTTAAATAACCAAAGGCTCGGTTTGATAAAAAAGATAGAATATTTTTTGTTGTATCTAAATTGCTTACTTAAATCATATGTTTGGCATACATAAGCCTGGTAAAGGGCGCACCTTAATCTTTGATGATTAGGCTTTTCGATTATAAGTACCATAATGGGGGGGGTCGCCGTTGTTAGGAAACATGTTGTTGTCATGAGAATGGCTTGCGATGTTAATCTTGAGGGGGAATGATTGTGAGAACGTTTTACTAAGTGTTCATCACTCGGAATACACGTTAGTTGTTCGATACTGTCCCCAAGCATTATTGGGTGATCAGTTTCGACTGAGCAACTGACTCTGAATGAGTGACTCCGGGTGAGGCTGGTTCTGGCCATGTCATCCGGGAAATTCCATTACCCCTCAAGTTGCTCAGTAAAAGCATATACGTTTTAACTGAGTCTTATTTTTAATCAAGGACGATTTCCAGTGATATTTCCGAGTGGAATTTCTTTCGAGTGAGGACACCGAGTGGGAGTTCTTCTGATTGAGAATTCTGACTGGAAACTCCTCTAAGTGAGAGCTCCGAGTGGAAATTCTTCTGAGTGAACCTTCTTGGGTGGAAGGTTCCGAGTGATCCTTCAGCCGTACTCGGAGTTTAGACTTACAATTTGAGTTTCTATTCAGGCTCAAATTTTCTGAGTGCAAATTTTTCTGAGTGGAGTATTGCTGATTGAAACTCCGAAGCGAAATATTTTTGACTTCAAGAATTCATGAGTCGGGCAATAAATTTGAAGTGTATCCGAGTAAGGAATTCTAAGGAAAAGTATTTTTGAGTAAGGTTAATGAGAGTGATGATTAATTCTTCGTGAGTCGGATTTCAATGAAATATTGCCGACTGAAGAATTTTAATAGTATAGTATTGAACTTGAAGCATTTCCGAGTAAGGAATTCCAAGGGAAAGTATTTCTGAGTGGGGAATTCCTAAAGGAAATACTTTTCAATGATTTCACTGAGTGAAGCATTTTCGAATATCATAGCTCCGAGTGGAGCATTTCTAAATAGGAAAAAAAGGCCGAGTGAAATACTTCCAATTTACATGCAACATGGCACTGAATGGAATATTTCTGATTCCTTCATGGTGCAGTAATGAATGGAGAATTTCCGAACGGAATCCTTCAGGTGAATATGCCTCAGATAGAGACATGCCCGAGTGAATTATTCCTGAGTCGGAAATAATGGGTCGGGCTTTGATAAAATATGACCCGAGTCTTTGAATAAGGAATTTCAACAGAAAGTATTACCGATTGAAGAATTTCCAGGAGAAGTGCTTCTGGGAAATTTAGAGTTCGGTGTCACTTACTTGTTGTATTTTAGAGTTCGATTCGATCCTACAGTCCAAGCCTTTCACTGGGGTTCGGTTTTGATCCTGCAACCCACGTCTTTCTTGGCGTTCGGTTTAATCCTACTAACCGTTCTTCACCGACGTTCGGTCAAACCTACTAGTCATACTCGGAGTTCGGTTCAATCCTACAATTCGAGTCTTCAACACGGGGTTCAGATCAGGGCTAATCCTGAACCTACTGCGCCCGTTACTCGGGGTTCAGCGTGGTCTTGAAAGAGAACCAGCTTACTGCGCCCAAGCCTTCTTCGGTGTTTGGTCATACCTACTAACCGTACCCAGAGTTTGGTTTTATCCTACAATCTGGGTCTTCGAATGGGGTTCGGTACAGCCTTATATAAAGGTCTGATCCTACTGCGCCTTTTTCCTGGGATTCGGTATGGTTTTTGCAAGAGGACCAATCCTACTGTGCCCAGGTCTTCAATTATTCATGCATATTTGAGGAGTTACATCATCAACTATAGAATGGGTAGTTGAGATCATCCGTCCTGAATATGTTTGTGCACGCCGGATAGACTGAAAATCACAGCATAAGAAAAACTTGAAAGAGTTAAGTTGATGTATGAGATTCTTATTGAGTAAAAATAAGAATTATAATAAAAGTGTAGTTGGGATTATGATATAATGATTTCTCCATTGAACAATCTCAAGTGAGGAGAAAAGAGTGCATGTTGCTCCAGCAGCTAGCTATAGTAAATGCGCAAGTTCTGGGTATTCCACTTGTTTCAGATTGGAGTGCCATCAAGGTTTTCAAGGCGGTAGGAGCCTTTGCCAGCAATCTCAGATACCCTGCATGGGCCTTCCTAGTTTGGGGCTAGTTTGCCTTGATGAGCGAATTTATTTCCCACACTTGCTTTCCTCAAAACCAAATCTCTGATGTTGAAAGTCCTTGATTGGACTCGTTTGTTATATCGAAGAGCGACTTTGGCTTTGATGGCCTGATCTGTAATGAATGCATCTTCTCTGAGTTCTTGTATGACATCCATTTCTAATGCCAAATTAGCGTTATTGCCTTCTTCAGAGAAGTATTTGACCCTGGTAGAAGCAATCTGCAGTTCCACAGGTATCATTGCCTCCACCCCATAGTTCAGGTGATATGGGGATTCATTGGTGGAAGAATGAGGTGTTGTGCGATATGCCCAAAGGACATGACACAATTAGTCTGTCCATCCGCCCATGGCTTCACCAAGACATTTCTTCAGTCCTTTCAACATTTCCCTGTTGGCCACCTCAGCCTGGCCGTTAGTTTGGGGGTGTTCGACGGAGAAAAATATTTGGGTTATTCCTAACCCTTCAAGTAAATCTGTAAATTTCCTGTCCGTGAATTGGGTGCCATTGTCTGTGACAACCCGTGCTGGGACTCCGAATCGTGTTATGATATTTTCATACATAAAACGACGAGTTTGGGCTGAAGTAATATGCACCACCGGCTCTGCTTCAATCCACTTAGTGAAATAATCGACCCCTACAATGAGATATTTGATGCCCCCAGGAGCAGTTGGGAAAGGGCCCAAAATATCCAATCCCCATTGGTAGAATGGCCACGGAACAACGGATATGAAGAGTTCTTCTGCCGGTGTGTGGTGAAGATTAGAGAATTTTTGGCAGGCATCACATTTCTTGACAAAGTCAATGGAGTCCTGCTTTATTGTGGGACACCAGTATCCCGCTCTGAGGATTTTTCTCATCAGACTTCTTCCTCCGGCATGGTGTCCATATTGTCCTTCGTGCACTTCCTCCATTACTTCATGTACCTCATTCTCTCTCAGACAGATTAAGTAAGGTACTGAGAGTGCCCTTCTGTAGAGGTTACCATCTATCATAGTGAAGTATGGCAGTTCTCTCCTTATTCTCTTATTTTCCTTCTCATCAGTAGGCAACTGCCCATCGGCCAAATAACGGATGTAGGGGGCCATCCATGTGTCACCATAAAGGGAATTGGTCATTATGGCATTCAGAGAAGGGAAAAGAGGAATGTTGGGCGATGTCAGTGTACTCTGGACCAACATTGTGGTGCTGCCTGGTTTTTTGGTGCTTGCCAATCTGGAGAGTATATCCACTCTTGTATTCTCTTCGCGTGGAACATGTTTGAATTCCATTTTTGAGAATTTCTCTCTCAACTCTTTGACACAGTTTAAGTACAGTTGGAGTTGAGGTTCACGAGCTTGATAGTCTCCCAGAATTTGTGAAATCACAAGTTGTGAATCACTGCATAGCGTCGCCTCAGAGGCTCCGATGTCGATCGTAGCTCGTAGTCCGGCCAAGCAAGCTTCGTATTCAGCTTGGTTATTGGAAGTTTTGAAATTAAAACGAAGGGAGATCTCCAAGTGTACTCCATCGTCACTTTCGAGAACTACACCTGCTCCAGAGCCCTTTTGATTCGATGAACCATCGACATAGATGGTCCAATGGACACAAGGTGCATCTGGATCTATCCCTGTCATTTCCACAATGAAATCGGCCAGGACCTGGGCTTTAATAGCGCCTCGAGGTTCAAAGGATATATCAAACTCTGAGAGTTCAATGGACCATTTGATCATCCTACCAGCGAGGTCAGGCTTGATTAACACAGAGCGGAGTGGCAGATCCGTTCTTACCAAGATCGGATGTGCGTGAAAATAAGGACGTAGCCGTCGAGAGGCCCAAACAACAGCGAAGGAGGCTTTTTCAATTTTTTAATACCGGATCTCAGCACCTTGTAATGTTTTGCTGGTGAAGTTGACCGGCCTCTGTCCATCAGGAGTTTCCTTCACTAAGGCTACGCCCAAAGCTTCGTCTGAGATAGCCAAGTATAGGATGAGCGTGTCCTCGGGGTCAGGCTTTGTAAGAATAGGAGGTTTGGACAACACCTCCTTAAGCTCTTGGAATGCTTGTTCTTGTTCCTGTCCCCATTCGAATTTCTTGGACTTTTTTAATACTTTATACAGAGGAAGTGATCTGTGAGCCATCTTTGGCATGAACCGTGCCAAGGCTGCTACTTTGCCACTCAGGGATTGGACTTCTCTCAGATTCTTTGGACTCTGCATGTCAAGAATCGTTTGGCACTTCCTTGGATTGGCTTCGATACCGCGTTGAGTTAACATGAAACCCAAAAACTTTCCAGCTGGGACAGCAAAAGTGCATTTCAATGGGCTTAGCCTCATGTTAAATTCTCTCAAGCGGATAAACACTTGGCATAGGTCTTCAATATCATTACCCCCAACTGATGTCTTGGCTATGATGTCGTCAATGTACACCTCAACAAGTTTGGTGTGCATGCCCTCGAACACCTTATTGATCATGCGCTGGTATGTGGCCCCAGCATTTTTCAGGCCGAAGGGCATAACGGTGTAGCAAAAGACACCACGATCATTGATGAAAGCTGTTTTCTCTTGATCCTCCTCGCACATCAGAATCTGGTTGTAACCTGAGTATGCATCCATGAAGCTCAGATACTGATAACCAGAGGAATCATCTACCATTCGATCTATGTTAGGAAGAGGATAAGGATCTTTTGGACAGCAACGATTAAGGTCCACATAGTCGATGCACATTCTCCATTTGCCATTGGCTTTCCGGACCATTACTACATTTGAAAGCCAAGAGGAATAACGGACTTCCCTGATAAATCCGGCCTTCAGCAATTCCTCGATTTGTTGGCAAGCTACTTTCTATTTCTCTGGTCCCAATCTTCTCTTCTTTTGGGTAACCGGCCTCGTCTCTGGGTAGACGGACAATTTATGACAACAGAAAGTAGGATCTATGCCAGGTATATCTGCTGCAGTCCATGCAAAGAGGTCTTTGAACTCCTGTAGGAGCATCAACAATCGCTGCTCCATTTCTGTATCTAGCTTGTCGTTAATATGGGTGACCTTTTTTGGAGAATCTCCCAATATGATGTCCCTGGAACTTCCATCCAGTGTGGGCTTTGATGGGTTGGATGGATCAATGTGCAAATCCGCCCTAGGGACTAGGTCGACAAGGCTCACAGAACCAGCAGCTGTCCCAGAATCATTGAGTTTCCTTTTTTTGTTGGATGCCTCCAACTTTGTCATATTCAGGCTCAGGTTGTAACAATACCTGGCCATCTCTTGGTCACCTCGGATGGATGAAACATCATTGTCTTTATCAATAAACTTGATAAGGAGGTGTGGAGTTGACACGACTGCCTCCATAGCATTCAGGGTGGGGCGTCCTATGATGCCGTTGAATGGTGACTCGACATCGATTACCAGCACTCAGGATTTAACCGTTCTGGCTCCTGGCTCACCTTCAAAGGAGATAAGGGTGTCAAGGTATCCCTTTGTTGGTTGCTTTGCACCATTGAAAGCTGTTAGTTCCTGTGTTTAAGGCTGTAAGTCTGAGTCATTAAAACCCATCTTTTTAAAGCAGTTATAAAAAATAACACCACAGGAACTTCCCTGGTCAACAAGGATTCTTTGGACGTCCTTGTTGGCTATGACTGCAACGACGATTACAGCATCATCTCCACCAGGAATGGTAGGACCAAAATCCTCATCAGAGAAAGAAATTATTGGAGCTTCAACCCCTCCTCTGTAAGGACGATTGTCTTTAACTTTTCCTTGTACAGACAGAATCATTCTATGATGATTCTTCCGGGCTGTAATTGAAGCTCCTCCCCCAGCGAACCCTCCAGCGATCATATCAATGACTTCACACTGGCCTTGACGCTGTTACTGAGGCATGTCATCTCTGTGTGCTGTATCATCAGTCATTGCACCTTTTTGTTTCTCCGCAGCAGAGAATTTTCTAACCAGATTATGGTTATTGTCATCCCCATCGTCTGGATCTCTTTCTCTTTTCTCATTCCGATCTGCCCTGTCAAAGGATTTTTCTTTGAACAGGTATTGCTTTAATTTGCCTTCTCTAATTAACGTTTCAACTGCGTTCTTTAGAGCTTGGCATTCATCAGTGGAATGACCTGTCTGTTCATGAAAATCACAGAACTTACGGGGATTCCCTGGTCTCTTCATAGGGGCTGGCCTTCTAATGCCATAGATGCTGAAAGCTGGCCATCCAACCTCTCTCAAAATCTGAGATGGCTTGGCTGACAGTGGCGCATAATGGCTGAAGGAATTAACACGCCTTTCTCGAGGTTGAGGAGAGGAGTTATTAACTTTGGGGTTGGTGAATGGCCTCTCCATACGTTCTGACCTTGTTTTCTCCTTACCCTTCTGGGGTTGTGAAGGTGGTGTTGGTGGCTTTTTCTTTGCAGTCATAGCTTCTAGGTGCATCTCTATACTCACGTACTTTGAGGCCTTTTTCCTGAACTCCTCAAATGTTATTGATGGGCTCTTTGCTAATGAGAGAGCAAAAGCTGATCCTGGCTGCAACGCCTCGATAACAATATGCAGCTTAATGGATTCTGTGAGGTTAGGAACCAGGGATGCTTCCTTGTAAAACATTTTCAGGAAATCCTTTAACGTTTCATTTTCACCCTGCTTAACTTGGGCTAAAGTATGAGATGTCTTGGGAACATCTCTAGAGATGACAAAGTGAGTTTCAAAAATAGCTGCCATTTCAGCCTAGGAATCTATGGATCCAGAAGGTAAACCTTTAAACCAACCGAGGGCCTCTTCTGATAATGTCCGTGGGAATATTCGACACATCACATCTTCATCAGCCCCTAAGTACATGGCTTCAAATACGTAAGCATCAAGATGCTTAGTAGGATCAGTTTCGCCATTATACTTTCCAATAGAGAGTGGCTGAGTGGTTTGAAGATGTTTGGGGATGTGGATACTCATAAGCCTCCTTGAAAAAGGAACTTTGAGTTTGTAAGCTACCGGGGGTGCTGTAATTAACACCCTCTTCCCTCGAGTAGCTCCATCATCAGAATCGTGGGTCTGTCCTCTTCCCTCAAACGTGGGGATTTTTTAGTATTGGAGAGTTGTGGATTTTTCTCTGTCGGTTGTGTAGTGTGTCCCACCAGTTTGGGATGTTGATTTCTCTCCCATGTTCTGTCTTTCGCGTTTTAACTCCACTAACTCCTCCATCAATTTTCATATCATCTCATCTCTTGGATCGGGTGTAGATACTTACACCATTCTCCTTGAACTCTCGACAGGTGACTCAAAAACCAAGCGTCTGTTCGCTGGTTGTTCTTAGGCCGTCACATCTTCTTCATGCCCATCAGATATGTTTCTTCCATTGCCTTCCATGACGCAAGGTCAGACTTTGTAAACGAGAGATGGGAATAACTTTATCGAGTCCCACTGGGCGTGCCAATGATCTGTCCTGAACCGGGGTCAAGAGATCCGGTGTCTGGTCAGTCACAAATAGTAGATGATCACTTCCTTGAAGACCGGTTATACGAGTATCCGGTTTATATATCTGATATCTCTGTATGATGAGAGCGGATTGGGAGTCCTGAAGATCCTTCACACCGTCCTTACGCGTTGATGTGGGTGAAGGGTGGTGTCACCTGCAAAGATTCTCCGACGCTCAAGTCAGTGATAATATTCTAAGTAAGGAATATTTTTCAGAGAGTAATTGTCAGTTCCTAGAGTCAAAAGATCCTTCCCTTCGTTGATGAAGAGAGTTCATATACCTGATTGGCTCGATATTCGAGGATCCGTTAGTGGGAACCACTAACCTACAATAACGCCTTAAATTATTATTTTATTGCGCACTTACCAGTATGATTGGGTCAAGTGGCCATTTTATATTGAGCGTAGGGAGTATAGGCTAGAATTAAGGGACAAATTGACCATTCCCGTGAGCAGATTTTGGCTCGTAGTGCAGGGAATTATTGATCGGTCCCTGTAGTAATGCCTTCTGTCTTCTGCATAGTGACGTATATGTTATCCAGTGTCATGGTGTTATCCTGGACAACCGGTATAGGGAGAGCGCCTGATACGGAATTAGAGTCTGGATGTATACCGATGACACCGGTTGCACGTTGACGTCTTGATAAAGACGTTGAAATGTGTCTTACAGATCAGACACCGGTATCAAGACCGGATCAGATAGTTTAGCATATTATTGCTTCTCACGTAACATCTGCAAGAAAATGCGAAGGTGCTGAACATGTTCATCAAGAGACTTTGAGTACACTAAGATGCCATCAATAAATACCACCATGAATTGATCCAAGTACGGCTAAAAAATCTAGTTCATCTAGTCCATGAAGATGGCTAGAGCATTCGTGACTCCAAAAGGCATCACAACATATTCAAAGTAACCATAACGGGTTCAGAACGCGGTCTTTGAAACATTCTCCAATTTCACCCTAATTTGGTGATAACCAGATCTCAAATCAATCTTAGAAAATATCACAGCGCCTCGCAACTGATCCAATAAATCGTTAATCTGCGATAAGGGGTATTTGTTCTTAATTGTCAATTTATTCAACTGTAGGTAATCAATCCACATCTGTATGCTACCGTCCTTCTTTTTCACTAGCAAGACCGGAGCACCCCAAGGCAAAGCACTAGGTCGAATGAATCCCTTATCAAGCAACTCATTCACCCGCTTCTTAACTTCAGCCAATTCCATCAAGGACTTCTATAGGGTGCACAGGACACAGGTTCCGCCCTGGGAATCAAATCAATGTCAAAATTAATCTCCCTGCTAGGAGGCGGAATATCTTCTGGTAACACATTAAGAAATTCACACACCATCAGAATATCACTAGGTATAAGATTATATCGTCCCTCCATAACAAAAAGAATGGCATAAATTGCAAAAACATCACTCACCACATGAGTAGAATCGTGCTCCTGTAAAAAGATCATTGATTTACAATAACAGTCCACCATGACATTGTTGGCCAATAACCAATCCAAACCCAAAATGACATCAAGGTTCTTCAATGGCATACATATCAAATTCACAACAAAAGGGCGATTTTCAATAATCATTGCTAACTTCTCACACATAGCAATAGCTCGAAATGTAGAACCTGTTAACCAAGTGGCCTCAATTACTTAAGAGAAGGGGTGAATTGAGTATTAAAAATTTTGCTTTGGAATGCCTTTGAATATGATTCTTTTGCAATTAATAATGTGATTGATAAAATAGATGATACTAATAAGTGATAATGATGTCAAATTAATCATAGAAATTTATCAAACACTTAGTAATCAATAATAAAGTTTAACAAGGATAAAATCAAGAAATTTAACTAATACAATTTTAACAAACAGTTTTAGTGAGAAATTAAATTAGCAAGCAATTTATATCCATAATTATAAATGAGCTTAGGGAAGAGAGAATTGCAAACCGATGTATGAGTTCCACCACCTCGGTGTACGTCTCACCTTCAAGCAAACCACTTGAAGGATTCCACTATTGAAGATTTGAGATACACAGCTTTGAGCAATTACAACTTAGTGTCTCACACTCAAGAATTTAATCCTCACAAGCAAAAGGGTAACCCACCCAATCTCACAATCTCTCAATAACTAAGGTTGAAATCCAACCCAAAAACTATCAGATTTTGGTAAAAGATTTTACAAGAATAACTCCCCAATAGAGTGGATATACAAGTTTAAGTACTTAGAATATTATCTCTCAAATAATTCTCAGAATATGCAAGTGAAAAATAATTAGAGAGCTATAGCTTAAGAGAAAGGAGAAGAGAATGCAAAGAGTAATTTGTTTTCCTGCTTGTGTATTTTGTAGCTTTAGTTCTTCCTCTATTTATAGGCTTTAGGAGGCATGGAGTGATGCAATTTATTAACTCCCTTCGAGACATAGTGGAGCATGGAATGTTTCCTTTTCTTATCCATAATTTACGTAATAGAGTGTTCTCTGTCTACTTAATGGACCATGATTGAGTTATAATGCGATGCGGAAAAGCAGAAATACGATGCAAGGCTGTTACGCTCACTGGAATTCAAATTTGAATTGAATGAATAGATTCATTTATAAAATGAATTGATTCATTAAGTGTATTTCTGAGTTGTCGTTCTTCATGAATAGATTCAGAAGGCAAATGAATAGATTAAGTGCCTTTGTTTGCTGTCCAATGAAATGTATGAATTGATTCATCTTGAGTTTGAATAGATTCAGGATCAATAGAATGTGTATAAACCCATTTAAGCATTAATTGAATCGATTCAGGGTTATATTCAAATGTGTGAATCAATTCAGGATGATGATGAACCGATTCAGAGCTTTAAAAATTCAATCTTGGACCCTTTTTCATGTGTGAATCGATTCAGACTGGGCTTGAATCGATTCATGGGGCTGTTTGGTGACTTCTCATGCTTTGTTGATCCATTTTTAAGATGTCATCACTTATGGCTTGCTTCCTTTGATCATTTAGCACTTTGATAAATATTTTTCCTTAGTTTTTGACCTTTGTGATTGCTTTATTATACATCCTTGATGTTCATCAATTTATATAGCATCAAACACATTTATTCCTTGTTCTTGTACATACTTTAACTTCTTTTGTCATTATCAAAACCTATTTCAACATATAAACACAGAACCCGTAGGAGTAGAGACATTAAGAGCATTTTCATCAATACCACGGGTAACCCCGAACACCGAACACAACTCTCTGAGATAAAAAAGTGTGTAGCACCAGAATCATAAATAACATTTACACGGTAACCATATATAACACACTTACCTTGTACTAGATTATTATTCCTAGCCACTTCAGAAGCATCAAATACAAAGACATGCCCGACCATGACATTCTACGCTCCACTAGCTTGTACATCTGACCTCCGTGGGTGTTGGCCTCCACGGCCACCGCCGTTTCGGCATCCACGCTACAAGTTTCCCGCACGGACCATAAAAGTGTTACCTAGGTTACTCTACATACTAGGTTGTTACCCTGTAGGCAGTCAGACCACAGATGCCCTGTGATAGGCCCGCAAGTGCACGAGGTATCGCGTAATAAAAAGTTATCGTCCCACAGAGATTGTGCCCAAGTACAAGTTTTCACAGTGGTTTAATTATCTAGAAAATTGTGAAATTAGGATTGTAATGTAGAAGATTAAGAAAAGCAAAAGTTAAGAAGAAATGCTATCTGAAAGAACTAAATGAATTCTGAAATTGAAATAGAACAAATGATGGTGAAGCTCTTGGGATTTGGTATATGATTTTGCTATGTATTTAATTTTCCTAAAACCTTCCTATTTATTAATTCACGCTCTAAGGTTGGATTTCCGAATTTAATTAAGCCCTCTTCTCAGAGTAACATTAATGTGCCCAAATAATAAAGAACCGCGTTCGATTTATTATGTGAACTTGTTAAGAATGGTGAAATCCTATTAAACCTCGAATTGTCATACCCACTTTCGTGACCTATGATTCTAAGTTCAATTTCATGCGTTCAAACAACTAATTAACCTTTCGATTCTCTTAGAGTTTAATTTCAATTGATCCTATCTCTAGGTATTCAAAAGCATTACGCGTTCATGGAAATTGAATAGAAGCAATGAATTAACAAACAGAAAAATCCAAAAGAGGTTTAATACATAAGCATTGTCACACCCTAATCCCAAGATAACGTTTAGCTACACATGCTCAATTCACTACAGCCCATTGATGGAATCAAATTCAGAAATTACAGAGAAAGAGAAAACCTAAGAAGAAAGCAAAGAACACAAAGCAAAAGCTCTCACTTGTGCTTATGAATCTTTCTGAAATCTGCCCAAGGAAGTTCTTCAACGCCTATGGTCTTGATTTCTTCTTTAATCCCCAGTGAAAACTCTCTCTTTTTCTCTCCAAAAACGTCCCAAAAATGTCTGCGTGTTTTGCCTCTCTAAAACTGTCCACTAAAACCCCAGAAACTGCTCCCTAAAATAAGGAAACTGTTGTGCGTGCAAAAACCCACTGGCAGTGGAAAAACCCACGGCCAGTGGATCGTACTGGAGGTCTAATTTTTACATTTTTGAACATTCAAACAGAGGAACCCACGGCCAGCGGGAAAACCCACGGCCAGTGGGTTTTTCTGGACCCCAAGATATGCATTTTCTCTACATGGCAGCAAGATCCACTGGCAGTGGGAAAAACCCATGGCCAGTGGGTTTCTCTGGACCCCAATTTGTGCAAGTTCTTGTCATAGGGCAGCAGGATCCACTGGCAGTGGGAAAAACCCACTGCCAGTGGGTTTCTCTGGACTTCACTTTGCTGCTTTTTCATAGCTTGAAACCCTTCCATTTATCCAATGCTTCCTCGAATGCTTCGCGTTTGGAATGTATGTACCTGTAAACAAGCTATTCCTGCAAAAACTTGAAACACCCGAGTAACAAATGCGGAATGAAAGAAAAAATACTTGGAATTAGGGACAAGATAACACAAATGACCTAGAAAAACTAAATAAAAAGCCACTAAAATCATGCAAACAAAACACCTATCAAAACACCCCAAACTAGAATATTGCTTGTCCCCAAGCAATCATCATTGCCACAAATATGATCAATAGAGATTTATGAATTCAGAATATCTTGAAGAACCCAATTGGAAAAATTATCAACATATGATTGCAAGATTATCACAAGAGGAAACCACACAATTATTCATGCCATGTTCATAAAACTAGGCTATAGACACACATCCTTTCATTTCTCTCTAAGTATTTTAAGCTTGTGTATGATTATCACTCAAACAATAGCATTTTAAGACACTACCATAGGCTTGGCAAACGACCTTACTCTCCACAGTTATTTAGAAAACAAGTTATAGTCAAAAGGTCTTTCATTTGGTTGTAATGGGGCCATGGGTTCGGGGAATGGATATCAAGGAAAAAGGAGATTCAAAGGGCTATCACTCAATGGAACACCGAGAATAGTTAACTTTTGAAAGGCAGACCAGAAACTTTTTTTTAAAAAAAAAAATCTCAAAGGAGTCCTTGTTATTTTCTATTTTAAACTTGACTCCTTTCTTACTTTGCTTTTCATCCTTTTCTTTGTTTTTCCAACAATTTTTCTTTAGTTGGAAACACAGATTCATCTTGTTTATTTTTGTTTCCTAACTAAAACCCAGTTGTTTTCTCTTAGCCATTTTCATTCTAGCTGCCATCCTTGAATTTATGTCATTTTCTCAGTATTTTATCAACCCAATACCAAAGGATTTCAACAATAAACAAACAGTCTAAGCTCAATAAGGGGCAACTAATTGTATGTTATAACTTTCAAAATTCAGAGGCTAGAGAACAAAACCTACTGCCTTTTTCATTCCATAACAAGTAATCATCAACCATTTTAAGTCGGTCGCAAGCCAAGTTCTAGAGCGCTTTAAATGTATGACACACTCAAATAGAAGAAAACAGGGGTTTTCTAAATATTTATGTTTAAAAACTACCCCATTTTGGCTCAAAAACTCTCAAAATACATGGTGGGTGAAATAGACCTAGTCAGAGAAAACACAGAATCATAAAGCATAGTACCTCCAGACAATCAAGCAATCATCATAACAAATTATTTGTTTTTTTTTATTTGGATTCCACAAGGCCCTAAAATTACGTCAATCCAAACTGAAACAATTTACGAAAACAATGATCACTAGAAAACTAGCTATGTTGTCCTAAATGAAAACACATTAAAAACAGGATGCATGCAAACTACATCCTAACATGATAAAATGAAACCGAAAGGAAAATGCAACAGGCAATCAAACAAAATCAAGTGAAATGACAAACTGCAAAAGGCTCAGAATAAGTTTCATACCTACCACCCCAAACTAAACTTGAGCAGTGTCCTCACTGTTCAGAAGAGGGAGAGCGATGTACAGTGAAACTTATATAAACATGAACTAAGAAATCCATGAAACATGCACCACCAAGTCTCCCAATTTCACATATCACACTTCACACATGAATAATAATGCAATAAATGTCCATTATGTGTCATGGAGTCTCAATTATGAAGAAAAAAGTGCATGTGGGTTTCAATGTATAATGATGAACATGATAAAGCCAAACAAGAAATTGATAGCATACCCACATGAATTTTTCATCAAAATAAACACATATGAACATATATAAACACTTTTACATGATCAATTTCATCAAAAATACCCAATATAGCAAGTAGAAGACAACCCCAAACTAAGAGAAAGAACCCCAAGATGTGAATGGAGAGTGAAACTTACTTTGATGAAAAAAAATGGAGAGGGGTGATGAAGATTTGGTGATTAATGAAAGAAATTAATGGAAAAATGAGTGGGGTTTAAGCATTTTCTCAAGTTAGGAGAGGTAGTATGAAGAAATGAGAGAGTGTGCAGGTGTAGGAGAACCCACGGCCTGTGTGTGTAATTTAAAGGCAAGAACTGCACATGTAGGAGAACCCACGGCCAGTGGGAAAAACACACGGCCAGTGGGTCTCGCTGCCTTGGGTTTAAAATTTGCACGTTGGACCTGTTTGAAACCCACGGCCAGTGGGAAATTCCTACGGTCAGTGGGTTTCTCTGTTTTTTGCCCAGAAAAATCATTCCTCTTTACATTTGACCCTGGTAAAAATCCCACTGTTTTCAAGCATTTAAACTCCCTCTTTTGCACATAAACTTGGTTGTATTTGTTTGCACTTGTCCTAGGAATCACATGCATGCATTCAAAATAGAAAAACAATACAAGAGAAACATGAACAAAGATAATCAATCATGCAATTGAGATAGGATTACACATCATTGTTCATCAAAGATGAGTCAATATGTAATAACCCCAAAACAAATCACAGAAGGAAACCAAGAAATAATAAAGAGATTTTTTTCTTAATTTTTTTTTTAAAAACAAAACACATAAGTTCAAATAAGAAAAAGAAATTTAAGATTACCATGGAACCATGGGGTTACCTCCCCATAAGTGCTAAGTTTAACGTCTTCAGCCAGACGTTATACCTAAATTACAACCAAAAACCTATTAGAGCCATGAAATTCATACCTCGGTGTAGAATTTAAAGGCTTAAGTTCCACATTTGGGTTCACCACTTTGTCACACATGACTTCAGTATCATTGTTCAATGGTGCATAACCCTTACTGCATTTGGATGTTCCTGTAGGCTCATTCAGAAAAGCAAAATCAAGTGGGTCCTTAGGAAGAATCTCTTCCTTCACTACTTGGTCAACTAATTCAATGTTACAGCAAACATTATCATGAAAAGGTTTTTTCAAAGCATCTGTCAATTTAAATTCAACCTTTTGATCCCCTACAGTCAGAGATAACTTACCATTTTTAACATCAATCACGACACCTGCAGTTGCTAAAAATGGCCTGCCTAATATAATGGGGATCATAGAATCCTCATCCATTTCTAGCACAACAAAGTCAGCAGGGATAAAAATTTTTCCTACCCTAATAGGAACATCCTCTAAAATACCTACAGGATACTTAATAGATCTATCAGCCAATTGTAAGGTCATCCTAGTAGGTTTCAATTCATTCAATCCCAGTTTCTTAGAAATAGACAGAGGCATCAGGCTAACACTAGCTCCTAAATCACATAAAGCTCTATCTATTGGCATATCACTAATCATGCATGGGATGGAAAAACTACCTGGATCCTGAAGCTTGGGTGGTAGCTTTCTTTGGATCAGTGCACTACACTCTCCAGTAAGTGCTACAGTACCCTCATCTTCCAACCTTCTTTTATTGGACAAGATATCCTTCAGAAACTTTGCGTATGTAGGCATTTGCTGCAAAGCATCTGTGAAAGGAATATTAATGTATAGTTTTTTCAAAACTTCTAAAAACTTACCAAACTGTTTGTCCAACTTGGCCTTGGCCAAGCACTAAGGAAATGGAATTGGAGGTTGATATGGCTTAACCTCCCCCTTCTTCTCTTGTTTCTCTTCTTCCATAGCAGGTGGAGGTGATACGGTCTCATCCTTCTTAAGGTCATTCTCAACTTGTTTTTCCTTTGGCGGCATTGGACCTTCATATTGTGTACCACTCCTAAGCATTACAGCCATGGCGTGGTTGGATGGACCTGCTTCTGGTTTTCCTGGAAATGTCCCTGGAATTCTAGTAGAGCTGGAAGCTTGTTGAGCAATCTGAGTTTCCAATATCTTGTTGTGAGTGGCAAGCGAGTCCACCTTTGCAGCTAGGTTCTTGATGGCATTGGAGAACTCATCATTCTGTTTTAGTTGAGTAGCTACAAGCGTCTCCATCAAGGACTCTAATTTTGATTTTTGAGGAATGAAGGGTCCTTGTGGTTGTCCGTAGTTATTCTGGTTGCCTTGGAATAGAGGTGGTCTATTTTGGAAACTAGGTGGGCCTTGTTGTCTGTAGTTGTTTCCATAGTTCCCACCATAGTTTCCAATTGCATCCACCTGATGCATTTCTGGCTCGGCATGCTGATTCACTCCAAGCTGGCATCCTGAAATATTATGCCCTGAAACACCACATAACTCACAAACAGCTTTAGTGGCACCTGCTCCTACTTTATCGAACTTATCAATCTTAACGAATAAAGCTTCTACTTTAGCAGTTAATAAAGAAAGAGCATCAACAGTGTACTTACCTGGAGTTTTTGTTGGTTGGTTCCGTTCTGACGACCACTGATAGGTATTTTGGGCAACCTCCTCAATGAGGTTATAGCCTTCCTCCATGTTTTTACCCATAAAGGCACCGCCAGCGGCGGCGTCCAAGGTCACCTTCTGGTTCGGAGACAACCCATTGTAAAAAATATGAATAGTCAACCAACGTTCAATGCCATGATGTGGGCATTCCCGAAGCATTTCCTTGTACCTTTCCCAGGCTTCGTACAAGGTCTCATCTTCCTTCTGGTTGAAGGTGATAATCAGCTTCCTCAACTGGTCAGTTTTGCTCCTAGGGTAATATTTGTTGAGGAAGGCGAGGGACAACTCCTCCCAAGTGGTGATTGACGCTTCTGGAAGAGCGTACAACCAAGCTCTAGCCTTATCCCTTAATGAGAATAGGAAAAGCCTAAGCCTGATTACGTCGCTTGAGACCCCATTCACTTTGAGCGTGTCACAATACTCAAGGAATATCTGCAAGTGTAAGTTAGGATCCTTAGATGGTAATCCACCAAATTGATTCTGTTGAACCATCAAGAGCAAGGATGGCTTCAACTCAAAATTATTCGCCTCAATTTTGGGTCTTGTGATGCTAGACATCCTACCCATTGCATTGGGCGCTGCAAAATCATGAAGCGCTCTGTTGTCCTGGTTTGCCATGTGTTTGTCGGTAGCTGAACTTGAAGCTTAGTGCTTTTCTTGTTCAAGATGCTTCCTAAGTGCTCTGATCTTACGGAGGGTCCTTTCAATCTCTGGATCGAAAATGTGCTCAAGGCTATGACTCTTTCGCATATATAAACCTGCAAAACCCTCTAACAACAAATACCAAAACGTAATTCTGCAGAAAAAATAAGAACTAAAGAAAAACAGAAAAATTATGCAGAAAAATAAAAATCTAGTCTAATCAAAACACCGTTTAACCAATATTGGGGGACAATCCCCGGCAATGGCGCCAAAAACTTGATAGGCCCGCAAGTGCACGAGGTATCGCGTAATAAAAAGTTATCGTCCCACAGAGATTGTGCCCAAGTACAAGTTTTCACAGTGGTTCAATTATCTAGAAAATTGTGAAATTAGGATTGTAATATAGAAGATTAAGAAAAGCAAAAGTTAAGAAGAAATGCTATCTGAAAGAACTAAATGAATTCTGAAATTGAAATAGAACAAATGATGGTGAAGCTCTTGGGATTTCGTATATGATTATGCTATGTATTTAATTTTCCTAAAACCTTCCTATTTATTAATTCACGCTCTAAGGTTGGATTTCCGAATTTAATTAAGCCCTCTTCTCAGAGTAACATTAATGTGCCTAAATAATAAAGAACCGCGTTCGATTTATTATGTGAACTTGTTAAGAATGGTGAAATCCTATTAAACCTCGAATTGTCATACCCACTTTCGTGACCTATGATTCTAAGTTCAATTTCATGCGTTCAAACAACTAATTAACCTTTCGATTCTCTTAGAGTTTAATTTCAATTGATCCTATCTCTAGGTATTCAAAAGCATTACGCGTTCATGGAAATTGAATAGAAGCAATGAATTAACAAACAGAAAAATCCAAAAGAGGTTTAATACATAAGCATTGTCACACCCTAATCCCAAGATAACGTTTAGCTACACATGCTCAATTCACTACAGCCCATTGATGGAATCAAATTCAGAAATTACAGAGAAAGAGAAAACCTAAGAAGAAAGCAAAGAACACAAAGCAAAAGCTCTCACTTGTGCTTATGAATCTTTCTGAAATCTGCCCAAGGAAGTTCTTCAACGCCTATGGTCTTGATTTCTTCTTTAATCCCCAGTGAAAACTCTCTCTTTTTCTCTCCAAAAACGTCCCAAAAATGTCTGCGTGTTTTGCCTCTCTAAAACTGTCCACTAAAACCCCAGAAACTGCTCCCTAAAATAAGGAAATTGCTGTGCGTGCAAAAACGCACTGGCAGTGGGAAAAACCCACGGCCAGTGGATCATACTGGAGGTCTAATTTTTACATTTTTGAACATTCAAACAGAGGAACCCACGGCCAGTGGGAAAAACCCACGGCAAGTGGGAAAAACCCACGGCCAGTGGGAAAAACCCACGGCCAGTGGGTTTTTCTGGACCCCAAGATATGCATTTTCTCTACATGGCAGCAAGATCCACTGGCAGTGGGAAAAACCCACAGCCAGTGGGTTTCTCTGGACCCCAATTTGTGTAAGTTCTTGTCATAGGGCAGCAGGATCCACTGGCAGTGGGAAAAACCCACTGCCAGTGGGTTTCTCTGGACTTCACTTTGCTGCTTTTTCATAGCTTGAAACCCTTCCATTTATCCAATGCTTCCTCGAATGCTTCACGTTTGGAATGTATGTACCTGTAAACAAGCTATTCCTGCAAAAACTTGAAACAACCGAGTAACAAATGTGGAATGAAAGAAAAAATACTTGGAATTAGGGACAAGATAACACAAATGACCTAGAAAAACTAAATAAAAAGCCACTAAAATCATGCAAACAAAACACCTATCACCCTGGTTGCCCACATTGGTAGCAAACCAGCTGGCTAGCTCCATAATGCCTAGCAAGGTGACCTTTTTAGCCATAATTATAACAAGCATGGCCTTAACTACACCCTGAAGAAGAAGATAAAAAAGTTGTAGAAGACTTCCCACCATGGAAGAATTGCCCCATTTTCTTAAAACTGAATCCCTCTGCCTTCAATGGTTTCTTGTCTTTTGCTTGAGCTACCCTCTACAATTGAACTTCCTCAGTCAACTTGGCCTTCTTCACCAGGTTTGGATAGTCATGGATCTCCAAAGGCACAATTACACTTCGAAGCTCAATCTATAACCTCGCTTCATACTTAGCATATTTATTTCCCTCTGTTCCTTCCAAAGAGAAAGGATGATAGAAGTCACACAACTCATCAAATTTTGCAGTGTATTGCCACAGACATTCTCCCTTGTTCTAACTTCAGTAATTCTATTTCTTTGCCAATTTTGTAGTTATCAGGAAAATACTTCATAACAAACCTCCTACAGAAATTCACCCAAACCAATGGTACATCAGCTGCATCATTTGCACTTTAGTTCTTGACCACCATACTCTGGCCTCATCCTTTAGCTGATAACTTACAAATTAGACCTTTTGTTCATCTGAGCACTCATAATATTTAAAAGTCTATTCCATATCTCGTATCCATACATGTGCTCCATCATAATCATGGCCTCCTTTGTAGGTAGGTGGAGTCCGCTTCAAGAATTTATCAAGAGTCGGGCCAGATTTAGCCCTCCTCATCATCTGAGAGAATTTAGAGAAGAAATCATCCTCTCCACCAGAGTTAGTTCCCTCAGCCATATTTTAGTTCTATAAAATCAAACACATCACCATTAGTAACCAATGACCTACCAAGGAATAGAATAATTACCTCATGTACATAAATAATATACCGTCAAAGTGCCAAGAGAGCGATGCCAAGTTACCCTGTCAACAACACAAATAAAATACAAGCATACGTCCTCATAGGACTCACATAATTTACCACTTATTCATCATGCAATTAACATTTTTAGTAAATTATTTCCCTCAATTTACTACATTTTACTCATCCTATTTGGTCCTAAAAGGAACCGCTCTGATACCACCTGTAAGATCTATCCTTTAATTTTTATTTATTTTCAATTATTTAATAAAATCCCAATAAATTTTTCATAAAATATTTAATTAATAATTAATCAAACCGCCTAAGAAGTCAAAGGACTCCCAACTACATCTACATGTCATCCTAAGGCCTATGGTTCATTCTCAATTGGCAAAACAAGCAGAATAGGAACAATAGTCTGACGCTACGCGCCAGACCCACGCTACACGTGAGCTCCCCTATTCGCTCCTAGCGTTGGGCGCCAGACCCACGCTACGCATGAGCATGACAGTAGCAGCAATGCTGTTGTCATGGATTTTAGGCCATTTGGCCAACTTCGGACCTACTTAAATGGTCCATTTTAGATTCAATTGTCACGAAACCTCATGGGCCATATGTTTTCCACATTATAGAGTTGTTGGCGTCGTCCGTTTGCCAAAATTCCATTATATGCGTGGCTTATATGTGAAAATGTATTTAAATCAAATTAAGATAAAATGCATGCACCAAACCTATCAAATAAGCTTCAATCTAGGAATGGCCTATATACACAAGTCATAAATGAGGTGGGGAACCCATTGGTCCATTTCAAGGGTCCTAAAACCCGCTGGATCTCAAGTTTACCTCTCTGGTTCCTAAATTCCTACATTTTCACTTCTTTCTACTATTATGCATAACTCATCCTAAATCATCATCATATTAACCAATTCTTTACATTCACACTCAACATATAAATACACACATCATAGTACCTAACCATTTCACACAATCACACAATGGCTCTGTGCCATACAATTACACATATTTCATAATGTGATAAACACGGCCAAACCACACATTCACGATTGCTATCTCTAAACCTCATCACTCCATCATGTACACCACATAATGAATCTCATCATCATACAACAAATAATCGAAGAGATCATAGTCTTACAAAATCATAAGTGTAAACATTATGTATCACAACACACATAAATTAAACTTAAAGCAATTTAATACTAAGCTATTATACATAATACAAATTCCACAGCTTTCCTTAGTAACGGTTCCTCACTTGGCACTTGCTTTTGGAGCATCTACATCTTCCCTATCATTGGTTACTAAAATAAATAGAAAACCACAACAAGGGTGCGTGTTTGGAAACAGAAATCATTATTAATATAAAACGGTTAACATAATACTAAAAATAGTAATGTAATTACTTTACCGTTATTACCGTTAAACTTCTGGATCCCCTACAAGCTAATACATATATCATATCATAACACACTACTAATAAATCATAGTTTTATATACTTATCACTTCACAACAAACCATTATTAACATCATATTCCTGAATATGTCACCAATTACTAGTTCATACAATTACCATATTATCACAAGCCATCATAAACATCATATACACTATTTCCATTCCAATTATTAGCTCATACATCATCACACTTATGTAAATCAAGCACCATTGACTCTCATCATGAAATATGACGCCTAGTATCTGATACTAAAGGACTGGCCTTTAGCTGGGGGTCCAAGTTGACACCCTGTGAACCTGACTTGGCTCTCCACCTTGACCACTGGGTCCTACTTGACCACTAGCTAGCTCAACTAGGCCTCAAAAGACCACAGGAGCCGAAGGCGAGGGGTGAAATATACCGTCGGCCGTCCCATACCACATAATCATATACATGCATCTTAAATCATCTATCCACTGGCAGTAATCAATAATAAGCCATCACATAGGGCGGCCATACAGACCCAACCCTTAAATATCTCAACACAATGCATGTAAACTCATCAATATTCATTAACACACATCCATACATCTTAAAATTCAAGTCCAACCAATCATATACCACTATACATACATATATCCGACCAATAAATCCAATTTATCATACATAATCATGCACCTATAATTCTCAAAATAATTATATATCATTCATACCATTCATTTACTAACCAATCACCCATTCTTATTAGCATGCATATACATATTTACCATTCTAACATATTTCTAAATTTCTCCACTTATTACAAACATCATATACTTTTTAATTTTAATTATACATTACTAATTTTAATTAATTATGACCCGAATACCCCCTTACCTAAATTCCAAGCTTCAATAATTTTTTCCTAGTGTCGGTTAAGTCCCATGATCAAATCACTCACGGCTTTACCTCTGGCATTCGTTCTGACACCTACGAACATCGAAACGAAAAACTCATTAGCTTTTCATTAAACTTATCCCCTTAGAAGCAATACCCAAGCTTCACGTTTCCATAAAATGTAAAATCATAACCTCCCATCACATATACAACCTTGGGTAGAGACAGAAGAAGAAAAGAGGAGAAGGAAAACTTGAAGTTGAAGGTCCCATTTAACATACCTTGATTACCCAAGGACAAAACGTGGTTAATTTCCAAGATCCCATCAAAAATTGACTTGGATTTAGGTCTAAAGCTTCAAGGGAAGAAAGAGAAAGGAGAGAAAGGTGTTTTGCATGCGTTTCTAGTTTCTCCTATCAGCTCCAAAATTTTACCCTAACACTATGCGTCAGGAAGAAATCCTAAATCCTCATTAAATTCATTCTTAAATCACACAGGATGCCATATATTTCTATATTATTATAATTTAAACTTATTTGCAAATTTATTTATTATTTTAAATATAAAAACACATGGGATGTTACAATGGCTCTTAAGACAGGGAGCAAGGGAGAAGCTAAGATTTTTAACGGTTGGGATTTTTAACGGTTTATATTTTTTGTGTTATGTAGATTAAGGTGGTTTGGGTTTGGTGGAGAGAGAGAAGAAAGAGACGGAAGCTACAAGAGAGAAGAGGGAAAAAAGTCACTTTTTTAAAATTTTATATTGTAATTTTTTAATTTTAATTTCTTTATTAGTGGCTTTTAAAAACCGTCTAAGAAAGACCAACCAATAACATTTCTTATCGGTTTCTTCAGACAACTGCTAAGAAAAAGTCACTTTTTCTTTTTTCCAAAAGAATAGTTATTTTATTGGGAAATAAAGTTTAATTTTTTCTAAGCGGTGTCTTACCAAACCGCTAAGAAAGCATCACTCAATTACCGTTATTAGCGGTTGCTTTACCAAACCGCTAAGAAAGACCCTTTCTTAACATATTCTTTAACAACTACAAAGAAAAGGGCGCTAAGAAAGGCCAATTTTCTTTTAGCGTGCTTTCTTTAGAATTTCTTGACAGGAAGTTTTTAATTTTATCAGGTTTACTACTACCATTACTGATGGGTCGTATAGTCATTGATTATCCTTTTTTTACTCTTGCTTTTTGTATAGCCCTCCACAAAAAACACGTTTATTACCCTTGGTTTCAATAAATCCTTTTATTAACTTAATTTTGATGATGTTCTTTTTCCTTTTAGTAGTCATCCTAGTTAAATAAAAAAAATATTCAATTAAAATGAAAGTCCATCACAATGAAACTAGAGAAGGAAATATCAAACCAATGAAAAAAAAGCTAGAAAAAGATAAGGACTGATTAGGAACTTAATTCAAACATGTTAATACGTAAGAGAAGACATCTACTCCTCTCAAAGTTTAATTGATGATAAAGTAATGGGAGAAGGTCATTGCTAAAAGAGAATAAAATTTCTCTGTAGTCTTTCTTTCCTTACTTGTTCAAACAATCTTAGTGGTATCCCTAGAGTAATAGCTCAATTGAATGCCTACCAGGCAATTTGAATCATTGGTCTGAACCTTCACCCAGAGTGTTTATAGATAGATTTTACATATAAGTATAATTCAAAGGATAACCTATTTTGTTGATATTCAAATTACAAATAAAGATAAATACAAAAAAAAAGATAAACAAATCTCTCCCTATATATAAATCTACCTCTATTCTAGTAGGTTGAATGCTTATCTCGGAGATGACTAAGAAACTTCTAAAAAAATCTAGTTGAAGGTATGAGTAGACTATGCTTTGATTGGGCCAAATGTGGACTAGGCCAAGTTGACTGAGTCAGGTGTTAAATGGGACAAGTGTGGACTGGGCCAAGTGTTGACCACGCCAAGCTGATAGAGCCAGGTGTGGATTGGTCTGAGCGCCACTTTGTTAGTCCGCCAAGGGGTTTATTGGGTTGATTGTTAACTGTGCAAAGTCATCTAGAATCCTAAGAGCTGAGTGCTTGTGTTGTGTGTGGTCTAACTAAAAAAAGCTTTATTAGTGGGTTAATTGACCTTAATAAACTAAATATGTAGGCCTCTTTGAGGATGGGATGAACATTACCTAATGAAAATTAAAAATAAGAACCAAAAATAAGACAAATAAAAAGATCCTTTATTTACTAAATTTATAAAGGAGGTTATTTGGCTTACATAGCAACATAAATCAAATATATGCCCACAATATTACCCTAAATCATTTAACTACAACACCTATTTGTTGCTAGAGACAAATACAAACTAATCAGTTTTAATCTCCATTTGCCATTCTTAAAGAAGGATGCAAAACAAAAATGAAATAAGTTAATTTATGTTATTCACATACCATTTATATTCGTACCTAGATGGAAACCATGATTTTATTCCATTAAACACCCAAAGTTTATATAGGTATATTAGTTGTAGAGCAACCAAGACTATAACGACATCCATAATAGTGAATCCTAAATCATGGTGCTAGTTTAATCAACATAATAAAAACACTTTATACCCAATGAAACATTTCATACATATATATATATGCAAAAAAATTATAAAAATGTCTAAAATTAAATTTAAAACCATACACATAATTAATGAAGAAAACATCAAATCACATAACATAAATCTTGAGTAGTTAAGTAAAGTAGTAAACATGAAAATTCAAATATCAAGATTCTAAGTTGAATCAACTAGATAACAAGCTTCCAAGATTTTAATGGTCATTCTTATCTTTCTCTTTAAAACTTGGCTCACTTTTGTAGACCTCTTTCTCCTGTTCTTCATTTTCTTTTCAAGAATTAGAAATAGTAGATGTGTTCCATTAGCAATATATCTCTTGATCAAGATTTGTGTGATGAGTTGAGACATGTAATGATAATATTGTCTTTAAAGATTTGTTTGCTTAGATATAATTTCCTAGGAGTTAACAACTCTTTTAGATTAGATCTAGGATTAGAACTAGTTGAAACAAATAATTTTTATGTAACTCAAGTTTAAAATATATGTATCAATTATGGATAAAGTAAGAAAACAACTTATTAAATAAGAGTGCAAATTAGTTATTTATTGATAAAATCTAACCATGTTAAAAATAAGACTTGACTAAGTTTAAGTATAAAATTTGATTGATTCAAAGTTTATTTATAAAAATTACAGTACACATTATAATTATAAAATAATTTTATTACTTCTTTTTTTAATCAAAATAAGATAGAATGTATTTATACTTTTGAATTATAACATTCTTGAGTTAAGATATCATCCTCAAAAACCAATTCACCCCACGTTCATCATCATCATCTGCCATCTTCCTATTACCCATATCAAGTTGAACTTTATCTATGACAATAAGATCATTCACGTTACGACAATCAAAACGTTCTTTAAAAAATTTATTGTATTTAATAAAAATCAAGTCTTACATCTTTTGATGCTATAGTCTATATCTCTTTTTTTAATGAATCTAAATCATAAATTACTAGAAAAAGTTAGTCTTAGACTATAATAATTTTGTATTAAAGCATCAAATACTTACATTCCTAAAGATACTCCAGTCCCGCTCATAACATGAAGCACTATAAGTCAAATTTGGCATCTTAACGGTAATAGGTTGTAAATGTGGAGTTTGTGATCCATAATTTATCTATCATTAAGGGTGAATTCTATGATGCACAAAATATCTATTGGTGTATTCATGCGTAAAGATTTTGTTGGTTTTTTACACCGGACATATTACACTAGTTTCATAAAAAAAACAAATGTAAAAAAGTGGTGGTGGCAATTTTGTAATTATTTATTCATTTTTTACACCGGTCGTTCAAGAGAACCGGTGTAAAATAATACTATTTTACACCGGGTGTAGAAAAAGCGATCTCAAAGAGAGCACAATGGCAATTTTGTAAATATTTACACATTTTACACCAATTTTGTAGTGGAACCAGTGTAAAAAATAATTTTGCACCATACATGAATTTTTGTCGGTGTAAAAAGTATTTTTTTACACTAGTTAAAAATTTTTTACACCAACTAAATCTACACCGCATGAAAAATTGGTGTAAAAAGTAAAAAATATGTAAAAAGTATATTTCAAAAGATGCTTTCTGCCTGAATGGACCAGTAGATTCTTTGTGCACTATAACATGACCCATCATTAAGCAACATTGGAAGCATAACTTATTAGACCTTTCTGAAACAAGCCGGTTTAGATAACAGCAGCCCGAGACAGGGAAAAAATTTTTCCCAAAGATCACAGGGTGTTCAGGGCAAAATAAGCAATTGAAGATTAAGAAGAGTAGAAATTCGACTTAGAAAAGAGAAGGCCTGGTCAGAATATTACACATTAGCAAGACGTAGCTCCAGCTACGAGAGTCAGCGGATGAAAATACAGAAGCGGCTACACTTGCTAGAGTGAGGATTTATTCGCTGAAGCGACACATACACTCAGATAGTTTCCCACTCGGAATGGAGTCCAGATTCACTCGGGAAAGTCTTTGTGCTCACGCTTCCCTCGAAGTTCATTCAACACATCCTATTCTAGCCTTAGAGTTCACAGGTATAAATTACTCGGGAGATGACTCCCCTCGATCACTTCACTCAGGATCTATACCTCCTTCCTCACTCGGAGTACTCTCCTCAGCCAGATATCACTCGGGAGTGTTTTCCACACCCATCACTCGGGAAATGTAGTCTACTTCACACTAAGGCTCCCTCACTAAGTCAAATCTCGCTTAAAGGATTGTGTAATTTCCCTCACTCGGAAATGCTCTAACCCCTCGCCACTCGGGATACATACTAACTCCTCTACATGCGGAAGACCTTGTTAGAATAAAATCTACTCCGTATCATCCAGATCTTACTCCCTCTAATAAGTTCACTACTACAGGCTCCACTCAGAATCGTATTGTCAATTCAACCATCGGGGAAAACATTCACTCGGTTGACTTTCACTCGGAAACATCTAAGTACCCTTCAATCAGAAGGTTGTATCTAAGAAATCTCTCGTCCCATAACATGTTGACCAACTTACCTCAAAAGCGATTTTAATGGGCATATTCCACTCGGAGTTAGCCCAACCTTTCTTCATTCGGAAGAAGGTCACTCATCACGCCTTACACAGGATTAAATTAGCTCTTATTTATTCAGAATCATGCGGGCTCTACATGCTTAGTAAAATGCAACGTATACCACCTAGACATTCACACACAGCACAAGATGAACACACAGTATTATATATATAAATATTTACATGCACATGATCACACTCTCATCCCGAGAGAGTTCAGTTCTGATACAGTTAGATAAAAGACCAAATTAAGAGCCGACCAAGGCTATGACAAAACCTTATATACAGCATATACATATATATATATATACATTTCCACAGTACACAAGCACTCCACACGGTATGTAGCTCCTCCATCATTCACCGTTTCGTGTGATTGATAAATCAATTTTAATACACTTATTATAGTTTTACACTTGGGGTTTATTATATAATTACTATGTTTAATAATAGTATTTTAATTAAGTTTTATGTTGTTTAGTTAAATTGAAGTATTATGTATATATGTTTCAATTTTCGTTTTTTGTATGTATCTTGAGTATCTTGCCTTATTTTGGCCATAACTTGGGCTTTTGTGATCCAAATGGGCTAATCTTGGAGCCCATGGAAAGCTAAGACAGAGGGCTACATCATGATGATCAAATTTGGTTATTTTGCATCTGGAAAAAATAAAGAAATAGAGCTTGAATCAATCAGCCCTCATATGTCCCACTAGCATTGACATAGTTCACCAAAATACACATATCTGGAGCTCTAGGTGTCCAAATGACCTCATTCTTGTGCCAAATTCTCAATAAGACAGAGATATACAACTTTCATGTTGAAGGTTTTTCAAAATTCGGCCATCTAGAAGGTCATATTGGACTCGCAAGATGGAGAAGATAAAGAGGAGAATGCATTTCAACACCTACCATTATCTTCTTTTGAATTATTGTAATTTCAAGCCCACCAATGTTGAAAAAATGCATTAATAATCAGAAAATGAATGTATAGTATCATCATATCTTGCCTATAAATAGATGCTTGAAGTTGTAAGGAAGATACACAAGAAATACATAAGAAATACATGCTTTAGTTTCCATTATAATTCTATATCTTTGTTTTAGCTTCTTAAGTTTTAGTTCTTTCTTTTGCTTTATCTCCTTGTTCTATATTCCATCCTTCAAGTTATGGTTTTCATTTCCCTTCCTCAATATCAAGTAAGTTAATTTTATTATTTGTTATTTACTTTTATAATCAAAGTTTTAGTAAATTTAATATTAGCTTTCATTGTTAAAAATTATCATGGAAGCTTAATCTTTTAAAATCAACTCAAGGAATTTAATTTTTCTTTATGTTAACTTTGAGTTCTTGCTCTTAATATTTTGATTGAAGAAAATTACTTTTCTTTGTTTCTCAAGCACTTATGATGGTAGATTATTTAAGTGTATAACCGATTGGTATATAATTAAACAATCTATAATCTAAACTGATGTTGGTTGGTTAATCAATAATTAATTTGAGAACAAAGATTAAGTTACTAAATAAGAGATTTCTATTTAGTTTCTTAACTCAATCAAATTATGGTTTTAAAGTTATTTTAGTAATTAATAAGAATATATCGATTGATTATTCTTATTAGTTCATTAATTCAATTCTAGAAGATTTTCTAGAATATAATCATTTAGGGATTCCAAATGATTCAAGGTTGAGAAATTAATTATATTTAATCATATTTGTGATCAATGATTAGTTAACTAAAAGATTTATTAATTCCTTGGGTTGGTTGTTTCTAAATTTGATTATTCTTACTCATAAATTTACTTTTTGCACTATTATATAATCACTTAATTTTTCTTTCAATCTCAACACAAACCCCCCCTTTATTATAACTAAATTGAGTGTAACTAATTGAACTAAGGTCCTCGAGAGACGACTAAGGTTGTTCACCTTATACTATATTAATTTAACTTTTTATTTGACCCGACAATGACAGCGTGTCAAATTTGGCGCCGTTGCCGGGGACCTTTGGTCCTAATTATTTACATTCAATTATCTAATATATTTTACATTTTTTTTTGTAGGTGTATTGAAGATATTCAGGTTTGGTTGAATGTAAGCATATAAAAAAATAAAAAAATTCCACTTTATTATATTCTTATTCATTTTCTAGTAATCTCATTTTCAACCATTGAAAAAAAATATATAAATATAAAAATCTTTAAATTTTTAAATATATGTTCTAAGCATTTCATAATTAAAATGATAACTTTTTCCTTTTATTACATAGTTGTAGTATTTTGTTACAATATATGTAGATGTATTATGCATGACTAGATCTAATCCCGAACCACTATATTCTTTTGATCCTGAAATAGATAGAACATTTCATCAATTAGTTAGATCATCTAAGAAACTATTAGACAATAATAATAATAATAATATTCTAGCTAATAGCATAAATAGTGAAACTAAACCTTCAACTTCTGAGTATTTACATAACATGGCTGAAAAGACATTAAAAGAACTAGCTACACCAGATGTCACTAATCAAACATCGTGCATCTTATATCCTGAGGAAGATGTTCCTTTTGTGCTTAAAACTGGTTTAGTTCATTTGTTACCAAAGTTTCATGGTCGTGCAGGTGAAGATCCTCATAAACACTTAAAAGCATTTCATATCTTTTGCTCTACCATGAAACCTGAAGGGGTTTCAGAAGAACATGTAAAACTTAAAGCTTTTCCTTTCTCCCTAGCAGATATCGCTGAGGATTGGTAATTTTACCTTCCTCCTGGCTCTATTACAAGTTGGGATGACTTAAAGAAAATGTTTCTTGAAAAATTTTTCCCCGCTTCAAGAACTTCCTCAATTAGAAAAGAAATATGTGGCATCTGGCAACATGACCGGGAAAATCTTTATGAATATTGGGAAAGATTTAAAAGATTGTGTGCTAGTTGTCCCCACCACCAAATTACAGACCAACTTCTCATACAATATTTCTATGAAGGTCTTAATCCAATGGATAGAACTTTAGTTGATGCAGCTAGTGGTGGTGCTTTGCAAAATAAAACTACAAATGAAGCAAAAATTTTAATTGAGAACATGGCTGCTAATGCTCAACAACATGCCACCAGAAATAATTCTGTAGTAATTAGAGGAGTCCATGAAATTGAAACTACTAATGATGGAGATAAAAAATGGGAAAGTAAATTTACTGAACTAGCAACACTTATGAAAAATATTATTGTGTCTCAAAAACAACAACCTGCAACCCCTGCTAAGGTATGTTCTATCTGTACTTCATCAGATCATTATACCGATTGTTGTCCTTCACTGCAGGAAGCTAAAATTCCCGATGAAAATCCTCAAGTATATGCTGCCAACTTATACAATAACAGACCGCCACAACAACAAAATAATTATGATCTTTCTTCTAACAGATATAATCCTGGTTGGAGGAATCACCCTAATTTAAGATGGGGTAATTCCTCACAACAACCTCATGCACCTTTTCAGGCAAATACTGGACCAAGCAGACCATATCAACCTCCTCATGTACAACAACAAGCTACACAAATAGCTGCACCTTCCACTGAGAAATCAAATTTGGAGGAATTGATAAAGCAAATGTCAGTAGATAATCTGAACTTCCAAAAAAGAACTGAGGCTACAATTCAGACTCTTGAAAATTAGATTGGTCAATTGGCTACATCTTTAAACCATTTGCAGTCTCAAGGTTCAGATAAGTTGCCCGCTCAGACAATTGTCAATCCTAAAAATGTAAGTGCAATTACTTTAAGATCTGGTAAAGCTATCCATGGACCAGAAAAACAACAACAAACTGAAAATACTATTGTCATAGAAAAACATGCAGAAGAAGTTTTAGATAGTTCAAGTAATAATAGTAATGATATATCTCTTACAAATCCTCCTTCTGCAGCTGGTCCTGATAAGCAACATATCCCTCTTCCATTTCCACAAAGACAAAAATCTATACAAAATAAGAAAATGGATGAGGAGATCTTGGAAACATTTAGAAAAGTAGAGGTAAATATACCTTTATTAGAAGCCATCAAGCAAATCCCAAGATATGCCAAATTCCTTAAAGAACTATGCACTAATAAAAGAAGACTAAAAGGCAATGAAAGGATTAATATAAGTAGAAATATGTCTGCATTAATTGAAAAACCTTTGTCACATATACCAGAAAAATGTAAAGACCCTGGGACATTTACCATTCCATGCATAATAGGAAATAACAAATTTGAAAATGCCATGCTAGACTTAGGTGCATCTATTAATGATATGCCTATGACTGTATTTACTTCACTTTCCCTTGGACCTTTGCAAACTACAGGTGTGGTTATACAATTAGCAAATCGAAGCTCTGCACATCCTGCAGGAATTATTGAAGATGTCCTTGTTAAAGTTAATGATTTAATTTTTCCTGCAGATTTTTATGTTCTAGATATGGAAAGTGAGAATTCCACCAATAAAGCTCTAATAATTTTAGGTAGACCATTCTTAAAAACAGCTAGAACAAAGATAGATGTGCATGCAGGAACACTTTCTATGGAATTTGGAGATAGTGTGGTTAAATTCAACATTTTAGATGCTATGAAGCATCCTACTGAGGATCATTCTGTTTTTCAAATTGACTTAATAACTGATTTAGTTGAGGATAATATTATTAAGTTGTCTAATGATGTTGATTTTCCTGTATTGTCTGATTTTTATGATTCATTTGTTTGTGATTCATGCATGGATTCTCATCAATGCAATGTGTGTGCTGAAATTGAGAAATATCTGCTTAATGATAATAATGATCCAAACTCCCTTAAAACAGAAAATATAGTTTCAGATGTTGTTTCAAAAGAATCAGAGTGTGATAATTTGATTAAAGTAGTTACAAATACATCTGATTATGTTGAAGTACAAGTTGCTGAGACAAATTCAACCAAGTTGATTCCTTCAATAATGCAGCCTCCTATGTTAGAGTTAAAACCTCTTCCTGAACATTTAAAGTATGCATATTTAGAGGAAGATAAGAACCTTCCAGTGATTATTTCTAACAAATTAAATGTTGACCAAGAAACAAGGTTGTTGCAGATTATTAGGAAGCATAAGAAAGCAATTGGTTGGACTTTGGCAGATATCCTAGGTATTAGCCCTTCCATGTGTATGCATAGAATTCTATTAGAGGAAGAAGTTAAACCAGTAAGGCAACCACAAAGAAGACTTAATCCCCAAATCCTTGATGTAGTTAAAAAAGAGGTAACAAAATTATTACAAGCTGGCATTATTTACCCTATATCAGATAGCACTTGGGTCAGCCCTGTACAAGTGGTTCCCAAGAAGTCTGGAATCACAATGGTTAAAAATGAAAATGATGAACTAATTCCTACCAGAATCCAAAATAGTTGGCGAGTATGCATTGATTACAGGAAACTTAACAAAGCAACTCGAAAGGATCACTTTCCTTTACCTTTCATTGATCAAATGTTGGAACGACTGGCAGGTAAGTCACTTTATTGCTTTTTAGATGGATTTTCAGGTTACTTCCAAATTTATATTGTACCAAAAGATCAAGAAAAAACAACATTTACATGTCCTTTTGGCACTTTTGCTTATAGAAGGATGCCTTTTGGCTTATGCAATGCCCCTGGTACCTTTCAACGATGCATGATTAGTATCTTTGTTGATTTTCTTGAAAATTGCATGGAAGTATTTATGGATGATTTCACAGTATATGGTTCATCATTTGATGCTTGCTTAAATAGTCTAGATAAAGTATTACATAGATGCATTGAAACTAACCTTGTTCTTAATTATGAGAAATGTCACTTCATGGTAGAAGAAGGAATAGTTTTAGGCCATGTAATATCTAAACAAGGCATAGAAGTAGATCCTGCAAAAATTGATGTAATTTCTCAATTACCTTATCCTTCTTGTGTGCGAGATATTCGTTCTTTTCTTGGTCATGCAGGTTTCTATAGAAGGTTTATAAAAAACTTCAGTAAGATATCCCTTCCATTGTCTAACTTACTACAAAAAAATATAACATTTGACTTTAATGACAAATGTAAGGAGGCTTTTGATTGCTTAAAGAAAGCTTTAACTACCACTCCTATCATTCAGACACCAGATTGGTCACTTCCATTTGAACTTATGTGTGATGCATCAAATTATGCATTAGGAGCTGTTCTTGCTCAAAGAGTAGGTAAAGTACAACATGTTATTTACTATGCCTCACGAACTTTGGATACTGCACAAATAAACTATACTACCACAGAAAAAGAACTACTTGCTATTGTGTTTGCACTTGACAAATTTAGATCTTATTTGCTCGGTTCAAAAGTAGTTGTATTTTTAGATCATGCAGCATTAAAGTTCCTTTTAAAAAAACCAGATACAAAACCAAGATTGATCAGGTGGATGTTGCTGCTCCAAGAATTTGATATTGAAATTAGGGATAAAATTGGAGCAGAAAATTTGGTGGCTGATCACTTAAGCAGAATTGAAAAAGAACTTGACCCAATTTCCATTAGAGATGATTTCCCTGATGAACAACTTATGGGAATACATGATTCTACTCCATGGTTTGCTGATTTGGTAAACTACTTAGTTGCTTCTGTTACTCTCATACATGCATCTAAACAACAAATAATAAAACTAAAAAGTGATTCTAAATACTATGTTTGGGATGATCCTTACTTATGGAAACTTTGTAGTGATCAAGTCATTAGAAGGTGTATACCTGAAAATGAATTTCATTCCATTCTTACATTTTGTCATACATATGCATGTGGTGGACATTTTGGACCTCAACGTACAGCAAGGAAAGTATTAGAATCTGGTTTATATTGGCCAACAATTTTTTGTGACGCATATACGTTTTGTAAATCTTGTGAACAATGTCAAAGAATGGGAAACATATCTCGTAGAAATGAGATGCCTCAACAACCCATGTTATTTTGTGAAATTTTTGATGTTTGGGGCATAGATTTCATGGGACCTTTTCCTGTATCTTTTGGTTTTGTTTATATACTACTTGCGGTCGATTATGTGTCTAAATGGGTTGAAGCTAAAGCTACTCGAACTGATGATTCTAAAGTTGTTGCAGATTTTGTTAAATCACACATATTTTGCAGGTTTGGTGTTCCTAAAGCCATCATTAGTGATCAAGGATCACATTTTTGCAACCGTAAAATGGAGTCCCTTCTTAAAAAATATAGAGTTATGCATAAGGTTTCAACACCTTATCACCCCCAAACAAATGGGCAGGCTGAAGTGTCTAATCGAGAATTAAAAATGATCCTTCAAAAAACAGTACAACCAAATAGGAAAGATTGGAGCAAAAGGTTAGAAGATGCTCTTTGGGCTTATAGAACAGCTTATAAAACACCTATTGGAATGTCCCCCTATAGGATTGTTTTTGGAAAATCATGTCACTTACCTATAGAAATTGAGCACAAAGCTTATTGGGCAGTAAAACAATGTAACCTGGACTTAAATGAGGCCGGTAAAGAAAGGAAACTCCAACTACAGGAACTGGAAGAAATTCGTTTGGAAGCTTATGAAAGTTCTAAAACCTATAAAGAAAAAGCCAAATCCTTTCATGACAAACAGATCTTGAGAAAAAACTTTTTCATTGGACAAAAAGTTTTGTTGTACAATTCACGTCTAAAGCTCATATCTGGTAAGCTTCGCTCTAAATGGGTTGGCCCATTTGAAATAACTAATATCTTTCCTTATGGTGTGATTGAAATTTCAGATAAAGCGACAAACAAGGTTTTCAAGGTAAATGGGCACCGACTTAAACCTTTCTTTCAAGGGTTCCAAGAGCACATAGATACGGAGGTGTATTTGTGTGATGCCAAATATTTTGACTAATTTTTCCTAATAACAATATTTATAAAAAAATAAAAAATAAATAAAAAATAAAAAATAAATAAAATAGATATCAATTAATTACATCATTATTCTTTTCGGTGCTAACACTTGTCTTAATCATTATTACTATTATTGTTTTGGCATTATTAACATTTTCTTGCAGTAGTTAAAAGGTCATCGTCAGGCTCGTGACGTTAAACAAGCGCTTGATAGAAGGCAACCTATCACCTTTTCACCTTCTTCATCTCTACTATTCTCTATAACCTCGTTTTCTATTCTCTCTTTTCTAAACAGCCACAACTTCAAAGTAATCTGACAATGGAACAAACCCTTGCAAAACTTAAGGAAAGATTCCCTACACTTCCACGCGATGTGATTGTAAAAATTTACAAAGCTCGAGTTCAAAGGTTAAAACTACTCACATATTTTGGCATTCCAGAGGATGTTCGTTGGCTTATTGAAGCAAAGGTACGTCTCTCTGGTGAATTACATAAGTCCTATATAAAACATTTGCCAGGTATGGGACGTAGTTCTTATTCTAAAAAACGAAGAGCTAAAAGGATGGGAGTTTGCCATAAGTGTGCAAGATGGAATTGTGATACACGTTGTAGGAACCCTGGAATGGTATCTATAAATCGGGAGGACAAAATTAAATTTATAAAGGATGGACTGAGTAAAGAGAACTTGGATAACTTAATCCAAACTCTTGAGACGCATCCATGTGGAACGGTTCAAGGACTCCTTCTGAGATTATATGATCTATTCATTCAACAAAAAGAAAACTATAGCCTTGGAAATCTGGCGTTAAACGACCCTGTTTGCCAGTTTATAAGAAAACTAGATGGGTAGCAAAAACCTCGACTCATAGAAGGTGTTTAAGCCGTTACTGGACGTAAAACCAGAGGAAGATGTGAGCCATAATCATAACTACTGTACATATTTACTGTTGTCTTCAATGTTTTACTTTTCTGAATTCACTTTGACTTTTAAAATTACCTATTTTTATTTTCTTCAATCATGTCTTTTCAAATTTCTTCATTACCGTCATTTATTTTTATATAATAATAATTATGTAAACTTTTTATCTTTCATCAATTATTTCATCTCAGTTTTTATCTATATAAGGGCGCATAACTCTATATGGAAAACACAAAAAAAAGATGAAAAAACTCAAATCCATTTGTCTGCTTGGTGGATCCAACAATGGTAATTGTAAGGAGTACCTAATAGCAGCTACTAAGTTGGGAAAACTATTGGCTGCGAAAGAAATAAAGGTCTTGTATAGAGGAGGAGTACAGGGTTTGAGAGGCTCCATGGCACTATCTGCACTAGTTGAAGGAAGCAACGTTTCTAGTATCATCCTACATCATGTTGGTATTACACCAGATATTGCTGTAGGAACTGAGGTAAAAGTTACAAGCCTCTATCAACGAATGGCTCGTATGGTTATAGGTGCTGAAGCCTTTATCGCACTTCCTGGAGGTTTTGGTACTTTTGAGGAAATATTTTGCATTTTATCATGGTGTAGCATGAACTTTCATAAAAAGCCATTAGGATTATTAGTGATGTCCACTGAAATATAGCCATAGTAGGGGTGAGTATCTTAAATATTAAATGATAGATACTGACTCGGATTATTCCTCAATCATGCAATAACATATATATATATATATATAGCAACAATCAATAACATACATAGTGCCATTCAATCGGAACACACACAAGGCATCTTTCAATCGGAATCTACCTAGTTATCACTCGGCTATATACACATATTATTCTCAATAACACTAACACATATGCATACAATCACGTCACAGTCAGCATCAATTGTACATGTACACAGGTTCATTCAATCGGATCCGACTCGCGTATTATTGGTTTTTATTGTTGCAACATAGGCTCTCAGCCTTTTATTCAGCTCCCAGCTGACTCGGCCATTTTACTGGTACCAAACCGTTTTCCCTCACTTGTAACACAAACACTCTCAGCGTCAACGGTAGTGTTACGGGCAGCCCTGAGTCCCACTCAGTCGGCTTGCCTTGAGTCCCACTCAAGGTCTTTAACAGCATCTTATGCATATAATTACCGATTCCAATGGTAGTGTCACACACTACATGCTCTCAGCATTCTTACCAATGCATCTCATGCAAAGTATTATCATTAGATTATGAACAAAATCGGTAAATCACTTCCACACTATTAACTCATGCACCACATATATAACCACACACGGAATGATCATACAAACAGAGATTTCACACACTCGACCTTTTACTCAACAATACATTGATGAGTGTTTTGCTTATATTGAGTTTGCTGAAAGAGAATCAAGTTTGTATAATATGAACTCAATGAAATGGATGTGCCAAGTTTAAACACAGAAGTTGTAATATAGTATAGTTGTCGTTCCACTGAGGAGGTGCTAGAATGAAGATCTTAGTTTGAATTGATTTGGCAGAAAGTTTTTGTTTGGGTTTGTTGTGAATGTTGTTGAATGAAAAACAGCAAGTAACAAAATAACAGAGAATAATATTGTGCAAAAGATGACAGTAAATGATGTTGGGAAAATCAGTTTTGTAAAACAGGGATTGGCTTCATCACATCTTCACCTCTGTAAGCTGCATAAGTTTTCATATAAGTAAATCAAAAAGATAAGTTCTACGTCACAATCAAAGTCATTTGCATCGATCCCTCGACTACAAAATTCATAAGAATGATTTCCAAACCGCTGATCCCTCAGTCACTTTGGAAACCATTCCAGCATTATCGATCGATTGTTTTGACGTTTGTTGCGTTAGACGCCATCCCTGGCTACCTACTCACAACAAGCATTTCTTTCAGGGTCTGCTTTCAAAAGTCACTTCCCAGCATACTCAAGAAAACTTAGAACAAGAAAATAGTGATCAAGTACTTTCAGGCATTAAACGCAGAAGGAAATACAGAAACTTTATCAAATCTCATTACTTAATGAAAACTTACGACAGCATTACTTCAGTGTTGAATGGATTACAGCCAATCCCATAAGGGAGATTAGTTACTCATGCCTTGCATTTTCACCATCAAAGAAATGAATACAGAAAATGGAAAGTGTGAAATGAAAAATACAGAGGATGAATCTGATGTATGATGATGTTGGGTGATTCATTTGTGCTCTGTTTGCAGCTTGATTTATAGGAGTTTTGGCTCAGCTTCTCTTGCCCACTTGCGTAGAACCCATGCAACATCTTTCAGAGATTGGTGGAAACAGAAGAAAGTGGGTGAGTTGGCATCGCATCATTGATGAATAAAGAATTAAGAAACCCATGCTGTGTGAGTCACGCTTGAGCTTGATGGTCACGCTCAAGCGTGAAGGGCTCTGATGCTTTTTGATTGTCTTGCGCTTGAGCTTTCTTGACCACGCTTAAGCGTGGTTCCTTTGTTTAGCATATGCTTGATCCTTCGCTTCAAGCTGGGCCTGTTACGCTTTAAGCGAGCTCCTCTTTCCTAACAGATGTATTCCACGCTCAAGCCACGCTCAAGCGGGATCGAGTTTACGCCCAAGCGGCTCCTTCTCACGCTTGAGCGTGGCCTTCCTTTTGGTGCAAACCATTGCTCACGCTTACTCCTCTTTAGCTGCGCTCAAGCGTGGCTTTATTATCCATCCCTCACGCTCAAGCGTGTAAGGCCTACGCTCAAGCGCCTTTCATGTACCTGGTGACGCTCAAGCTCCATTTATTCACGCTCAAGCGTGCTTCATGCGCAGGGTCACGCTCACGCTCACGCTCAAGCGTCTCATCCCCAGGCTTGAGCGTGAGGGGGGTCCTGATGCCTCTGTTTCCCTTTAGTCATGTTTAATCCTCGCTTAAGCGTCTAATCTTCACGCTTAAGCGTGAGATGTGCTTCATGTTTCCCAACTTTCATGCTCAAGCTTGCTTACTTTGTCTTTCCTGCAGCTTTCCACAACATTTCTTTTTATACAATGTTTAGAGAATTCATGCTTACTTCCTTCAATAATTCCTTAATTTAGCTAAAAATCTTTACAAAATTGGTTCAAATGAGTCATGAAATCAATACTTATTCAACACTTATCAAACTCTCCCCAACCTAGATTTTTGCTTGTCCTCAAGTAAAAAGAAGTTTTTGAAACGGGACTCAAGCGTTAAAAAAATCTGAGTTTCTGTTGCAGACAAAAAGTTTAGAAAACAATAATCTGAGTTGATGTCTAGGCAAATGATTTTCTTAATACCAATTCCTTAAAATGTAATGCACTATTACCTTGTTCATAAAGCATGTAACCCATTGCTGTAAGAATAGAGAACTCTCATTATTTCTTACCAGGTATCTGTTTCGCTCATCCATCATTAGAACTGCTCAGTTAACATTGGCCGTCATTTCTAGTAAAACCAAAATTCAAATGAATAGCAAGGATCAAAAGGTCTTTTAAGGGTGTAATGAGGCTGGGTTAACAAGAAACTTTGGTTTTTCTGGGTTTCAAAACGCATGTTTTTAAAGAAGAGCATAAGTGTTTTTGGTTGATTTAGAAGGCTCCTTTTCTGCATTGAAACTTCAGAATTTTCTTTTGTTTTACTCCAGCTCTTTTATACAATCTTTGGAGAGCTTACTTATTCTTTCTGCATTTTTCTTCTCCTGCCTCCATTTGTTTCATCTTCTTTTGAGAAAATTATTTTATGCTCTTTTTCAAGATGAACATGCAGGTAAGGTAGAATTTTTTTTTTTTTTTGCTTTTATGCTTAGCTCAGGGCAGAGAAAAATTTTCATGCTTTTATGGCTCAAAGATGGGCTGCCAAAAAAATAAAAATCGGATATTTTTATCAGGGTAGCTTTTTGGCTCTTGGCTAATTATTTTTCAAAATTGCCTTATCATTTCCTTGCTTGTTTCTTAAGAAAAAGGTTTAATTAGAAAATCAGTCAATGCTAATTTAACAATTTCAAATGAGGCTCTCAAGTGTTTAGATTTTTCTCACCTCTCATCAAGATATAAAGGTTACTTCCTTATTCTAACAGAAAAGGGTTCAAGTCATATAAACAAGCAACAATACATGCATTCCAGTTCCTTGGTTCTTAATTAAGTCATTTTGCCTAAAAAAAATCAGTGTTGTTGCCTAAAAACATTGTGCTGCTTAGAAACTTTTCTTTGTTCAAAAAGTGAAATCTTTGGTTGGGGTTTTCAGGGATGTTCAAAGTCTTAATCATCAAAACAGGAATAATCACAAACAAACAAGAATAATCACAAGCAGATAGGAATAATCACAGGAAGATAATCTCATGCAATTTCTAAAGTGTGTTGTACTAAAGATAAAGTAAAGCTATAAATTGTCAAACTGAGTAGCAATTTTAATTGTCAAGAACTGAAAGCATTAAAAAGTTTCACTCTTCCTCGGATGAGTCCTCCTCTGTTCCCAAGTCTCTTTCTGGAGGTCCCTGAGTTGAAGTTCCTGGCCTATCCTCCTGTGTAGCCTCACCTCCTCCCACAAACGGAGGCCTGTCCCCAGGCCAAGCAAGCAGGGCCTCAAACTGGGCAGGTGGCATCCATGGATTGTGTTGACCTGCAGGAATGCTATGATAAAGGCCATTGTGAACATGTAACAAACCTCTATGCTGAGCGTTCTGCTGGGCTAGGAGATGGCTGTTTTGAACTTTCAGGATGTGAATGCCTTGTAGAATCAGGTTGGCTTCAGTGCTGAGGGGGGGGTGGGCAGTTGCAGTGCTGAATGTTTGTTGTGCTGCTTGTGGGGCATGTAGAGGAGGTGCATCAGTTGCAGGGAGTGCTGGATTGCTGCAGTAACGCTCAATGAAGCGTTTGTCTATTGAAGGCCTGATTGGTTTGAGGTCTTGTACCTCAACACCATGAGCTGCACAAAAATCAGTGATAAAGGCAGGAAAACCAAGACTCCCTTTTACCTTTTGACCTGCCTGGGAATACTTCTGGTCAGAAATCACAAACTTGTGGATTTCATCCGATAGTACTTGGGCTAGATCAATAGAGATGTCCTCTCTCAGAATGCAGTATAGGAGATAACACCTACTAAAAATCAAATCAGAGACATGAGCGTTAGGTGCTATGTTAGCTAATAAGAAGGAAGTCCAAACTTGAGCAATAGTAGTCATGTCCTTTCTTAAAACTCTCAGTGGTGTCTCTCCTTGCCCCATTTGGAAGTGGTGTCCTGGAACACAGATAGCGGCTTCAAGGTCATGTGTGGCAATGAACTGGTTCCTTGCAACCATGGTAGCATATTCACAGATTTCCCCTTCTCCTAAGGTCATGAGGTTCCCCAAGTAGAAATTGATGGTGTCTCTGTCATATGAGAGCCAGGTACCCCGCACATAGGTTTTTCGTTCCCCCCCTCCATCTCTTGTCCAGGCGTTTGCATAGAATTCTCTTACCACTTCAGGGTCAAATTTCTCCCTTGGGTAACATACTTTTAACCAATTTCTCCTTCTTATGATCTGCAGGAAGGCATCGCATTCTCCCAAGGCCAAGTCTACTTTCCTTTCTGGTATGAATGTCTAATTTGAGATGTCTTCATACCGCTTGCTGTTGCCTTGCTTCCTGAACCTTGGAGCATCATCTTGTTTATCAGTTCGTGGTCTTTTGCCCTTGTTCTTTCGGGAACTTCTTTTTGGAGAAGTGGTGGCAGGGGGATTTGGTGCAGTTTGCTTGGTTCTGGCCATCTGCAAGAAGGTTAAGAACCACTTTGCACTTAAAATACTTCCTTTTAGGACTTTTATCAAACATTCAGCATGCATTAAAAGAATGTGAAATAGAAAAGGGACATGCATTACTATGAAAGTGAAACACAAGAACCAAACCTTGAATGTCTTTCTCTAATAATTCAGGAACAACCAAGTATAGATCATAGCATTCATTAAACACAGAGAGAAATGACATCAACATATGCAAAAAGAAAGGTATCAATTCTCCCTAACACAGTAGTCATATGCTGTTAATTCAAAGAGGATAGTGCAGTGGTTACCTGGAAGGATCCGAACGTGCTAGAGAGAATGGTTTGCAAAAATAAAAGTGTGATTTATGAAATGAAAGGGAAACGACAATTATTGGAGAAGAGAGGGTGGTTACAAAACTTAGAGAGTCAGAAGGTTGATGAACGGTTACGTGAGTGAGAGAGTGGGCGGTTTCAGAATTCTGCATTTATTATTATCAGGGGGCCTTTTTGCATTTCACGCTTGAGCGCCACGAAGTAACGCTTGAGCGCGCGAGTTCCTCGCTTGAGCGCGATATATCCACGCTTGAGCGTGATCGGCCTGGATTCAGAGTCTGAGAATGAAAACTTCACGCTTGAGCGTGCTTTCGTCACGCTTGGGCGTAAGAGTTGCGCGCTTGAGCGCAGGGTTATCACGCTTGAGCGTGTGGGCGCTGCTCCAAGGTATACTTTCCTCGCTCAGGCTGGTGTTTATCTCGCTTGAGCGTGTAGCAACATTTCAATACCTGATGCTCTATTCAATATCTCGCTTGAGCGCATGTTTGGCACGCTTGAGCGTAGTGGTGTTGCGCTTGAGCGCCAAAGTATCACGCTTGAGCGTGATCACCCATCTGATGCTTAGTTTAACTTCTCGCTTGGGCGCAGGGGTCTTGCTTTGAGCGTGTCAGCCTCTGATTGCTGTCCAGATCCTTTCGCTTAAGCGTAATAGGGCACGCTTAAGCGAGATCGGGTTTATTTTGTTGAAAATTTCTTTAGCAGAGGTGCCACGCTTAAGCTTGACTCTCACGCTTAAGCTTGATGAGGATGGTTTAGGACTTACCTTGGTTCGCTTAAGCGAGATTATCCACGCTTGAGCGTGGTGATATCCTTATGTCTCTCTGAACTCAGCCTCCAACTCCAGTTTTGTTTGCCTTTGTTTGAGACTCTTCTACAAGGTAAACAGAAACTTTTTTATTTTTTTATTTTTGAAAAATTTTCAAAGAAATAAAACACAAAAGATTGGGTTGCCTCCCAATAAGCGCTTGTTTAACGTCATTAGCTCGACGCCTGAGTTTGATCATGGGTCTTTTAGCAGGATATTAGTGGCAACCTTCTCCACTTCTCCCCCTAAATAGGGCTTTATTCTCTGTCCGTTCACAACCCAAGTTCTTTCAGATTTTGGATCTTGCAACTCAATAGCTCCATAAGGTTTCACCTCCCTGACAATAAAGGGTCCTGACCATTTAGACTTGAGTTTTCCTGGGAATAATTTCATCCTTGAGTTGAAAAGAAGAACAGATTGTCCCTGGTGAAAACTTTTCTTCATGATGTGTCTATCATGGTAAACCTTCATCTTTTCTTTATAGATCCTGGATGAGTCATAGGCATGACTCCTCCATTCTTCCAACTTATGCATCTGAATCTTCCTTTCTTCAGCTGATGCCTTTGGGTCATAGTTGAGGGTTTTTAGTGCCCAAAATGCTTTATGCTCAAGTTCCACTGGAAGATGGCAATTTTTACCATATACCAACTGATAAGGTGAAAATCCAGTTGGTGCCTTGTATGCTGTTCTATAGGCCCATAAAGCGTCATCTAGCTTCAATGACCAGTCTTTTCTGCTTTGGCTGATTGTCTTCTCAAGTATCCTCTTAATTTCTCTGTTGGATACTTCCACTTGGCCATTGGCTTGAGGATGGTAAGGGGAAGTTACTTTGTGCTTGACTCCATAATGTTCAAGGCATCTTTGGAGTTGACTGTTGCAGAAATGAGAGCCTCCATCACTTATTAAAACTCTTGGGGTGCCAAACCTGCTGAAAATGTGTTTCTTAAGAAATTTGATGACAGTCTTGGCATCAGCTTTAGTACATGCCATGGCTTCCACCCACTTGGAGACATAGTCTACTGCCACAATTATGTACTCATTTGAGAATGACATTGGTAATGGCCCAGTAAAATCGATGCCCCAGCAATCAAAGACTTCTATTTCAAGGATGGCAGTCAAGGGCATCTCATGTCTTTTTGATATGTTTCCTGTCTTCTGACATGCTTCACAATGCTGCACAAAAACATTAGCATCTTTAAACAAAGAGGGCCAATAAAAACCTGATTGGAGGATCTTTGCTGCTGTCCTTTCCCCATTGAAATGTCCTCCATAGGGTGAGCTGTGACAGTGCCATAGGATGCTCTCAGCCTCCTCTTGGGACACACATCTCCTCAAGATGTGATCTGATCCAAGTTTGAATAGGTAGGGGTCATCCCATATGAATTGCTTTGCATCCCTTAGAAACTTCTTCTTCTGCTGCCATGAAAGGTCATCAGGCAGCATTCCAGCAGCTTTAAAGTTGGCCATGTCTGCAAACCATGGCCGTTCTTTCATCATCAGTAGCTTCTCATCAGGAAATTCTTCCTTCACTTCAGGTTGGAGCCGTGTGACTTCCTGATTGACAAGTCGGGACAAATGATCTGCAATGAAATTTTCGCTGCCCTTTTTGTCTTTGACTACTAGGTTGAATTCTTGCATTAGCAAGATCCATCTAATTAGTCTGGGCTTAGAATCAGGCTTATTCAACAGATATTTAATGGCAGCATGGTCAGTAAAAATAGTAATCTTGGAACCAATCAGATAAGGTCTAAATTTTTCCAGGCCAAACACTATTGCTAAGAGTTCTTTCTCTGTTGTTGCATAATTTGTTTGTGCAGGGTTTAAAACTTTACTAGCATAGTGTATAACATGAAAAATTTTAGCCTTTCTTTGTCCTAATACGGCCCCAACAGCATAATCACTGGCATCACACATTATTTCAAAATCTAGTCCCCAATCAGGGGCAACTATTACAGGTGCACATGTTAGTTTATGCTTTAGAGTCTCAAAGGCATGTAAACAAGAATCATCAAAAATAAAAGGAGTGTCTTTGTTTAAGAGATTACTCAAAGGCTTTGCAATTTTTGAGAAGTCCTTGATGAACCTTCTATAAAATCCTGCATGGCCCAAGAAGCTTCTGACTCCTTTTACATTTCCTGGTGGTGGCAATTTCTCGATTACTTCTACCTTTGCTTTGTCCACTTCAATACCTCTTTTGGAGATTTGATGTCCTAATACAATGCCTTCAGTCACCATGAAGTGACATTTTTCCCAATTCAAAACCAAATTGGTGTCTACGCATCTTTTCAACACAATGGTCAAATTATTCAAACATTGATCAAATGATGAACCAAAAACAGAGAAATCATCCATGAAAACCTCTATGCATTTTTCCACCAAATCAGAGAAGATAGCAAGCATACATCTTTGAAATGTTGCAGGGGCATTGCACAATCCGAAGGGCATTTTTCTGTATGCAAATACCCCAAAGGGACATGTGAATGCTGTTTTTTCTTGATCCTCAGGTGCAACTACGATCTGGTTATACCCTGAGTATCCATCTAGGAAGCAGTAGTATGCTTGACCTGCAAGTCTTTCTAACATTTGATCCATGAAGGGTAGAGGGAAGTGATCTTTCCGGGTAGCAGTGTTTAGTTTCCTGTAATCGATACACATCCTCCATCCTGTGACTGTTCTTGTAGGGATCAATTCATGCTTCTCATTCTGTATGACAGTGATTCCTCCTTTCTTTGGAACAACCTGCACAGGACTTACCCAAGAGCTATCAGAAATAGGATAAATTATACCAGCTTCTAGTAATTTAGTTACCTCCCCTTTTACCACTTCCTTCATAGTTGGGTTCAAACGTCTCTGTGGCTGAGCAATTGGTTTGAATTCTTGTTCCATGTAAATGTGATGAGTGCAGTAAGCTGGGCTTATTCCCTTCAAATCTTCCAGCCTCCATCCAATCGCTGTTGAATGTTCCTTTAACACTTGAATCAACTGCTTCTCTTCTGTACCTGTCAATTCCCTATTAATAATAACAGGTTTTTGGTTATCATTATCAAGAAAGACATATTTCAAGTGTGGAGGTAAAGCTTTTAACTCCACTCTTGGTGGGACAACTTCTTTTGTTTCCTCAGACAGCCTTTCAAAGTGACTTTCTTTTTGAGTATCTTGCTTGTCCTTCTTGTCTTCCTCCATTGCTCCAATGTTCAGCTTCTCTAGTGGATCTCTGTTGAACCATTCGTTGGTTTGTTCTCTGATGGCTTCTTCTTCAATGTCAATTTTGAAGCACTGCTGTTTATCTTTTGGGTATTTCATTGCATCAAACATGTTGAAATTTACTTCTTCATCTTGTACTCTCACTTTTAACTTCCCGTCATCCACATCAATGATTACTTTTGCAGTCTTCATGAAGGGTCTCCCCAAAATGAGAGGTACTTCTGCATCTTCTTCTATATCCATTATGACAAAATCTACAGGAAAGACGAACTTGTCAACTCTTACCAGTACATCTTCAGCTATGCCATATGGAAATTTCATAGACCTATCCGCCAGCTGGAGGGTCATCCTGGTTGGCTTCACCTCGAGATCTCCAATTTTTTTCACCATTGAGAGAGGCATTAGATTAATGCTTGCTCCTAGATCCAAGAGTGCTTTTCCTACTGGTAGAGTACCAATAGTTACTGGGATTGTGAAACTTCCGGGATCTTTTGTTTTTTGTGGCAGTGCCTTTTGGATGATGGCACTGCAGCCTGCTGCAAGCTCCACTGTTTCTTCAGAAAATCTCTTCTTCTTTGTTAACAGTTCCTTCATAAATTTGGCGTAAGTTGGCATTTGCTCCATGGCTTCCACAAAAGGTATGTTTATTTGTAACCTTTTGAAGATATCCATAAATCTTGCAAATTGCCTTTCCTTGTCCATTTTTGAAGGGTTCTTTGGATACGGCAAGCTCTTCAGTTGTGGTGTTGGGTCGTCCACCTTCTTCTTCCCCTCTTTTATTTCTTTCTTTTTTTCTTTTTCAACTTCCTCCTTCATATCACTAACTTCCTCTTCTGTTTCTTTTTCTTTTTCTACTTTTTTTTCCACCTTGTCATTCTCTTTTTGTCCAATGACCTTTCCACTTCTTGTTGTGATTGCTTTGCATTGCTCCTTTGGATTTGGGTGTGTATTAGCTCCAAATTGAGAGTTGTGATGCTCTGCAATTTGGCGAGCCAATTGCCCCACTTGTGTCTCCAGGTTTCTTATCGAAGCATCAGTGTTCTTTTGGTTGGTGATTGAGACCTGCATGAATTTTTCTAGAGTGTCCTCTAGTTTTGATGTCCTTTCTGTCAATGAAGGACCTTGCTGATAAGGTTGCTGTCTGTTGGATGTGCTTGCTTCTTGTTTCCATCCACCACTTTGACTATTCCTCCATCCCTGTGAAAAATTATTGGGATAAGCATTGTTATTGAAGTTACTTTGCTTACCTTGGTTATTCATATAGAGGATAGATTGATCTCCTTGCTCTCCTTGGCAGTGTCCATTCTGATGCTCTCCTCCACAAAAGTCACATCTCATTAGTGCTTGTTGATTTCCTGTAGAGGACTGTACAGCATGCAGTTGTTGCGGGAGTTTTGCCATTTGCTGTGTCAGAACTTCAATTTGTTGTGTCAAAATCTTATTTTGAGCCAAAATGGCATCTGTTGTATTAAGTTCCAACACTCCCTTCTTTTGGATTTGTGTTCTGTCATGCTGAGCCTGGTAATCTGTGGATGATAATGCTTCAATGATCCTTGTAGCTTGCTCTGCATCCACTGTCATCATAGTTCCTCCAGCTGCTGCATCCAAAATCATTTTAGTATCACCCTTTAAACCACTGTAAAAGATATTCAATTGGGCAATATCTTCCAGTCCATGGTTTGGGCATCTTCTGAGGAGAGATTTGAAGCGTTCCCATGCTTCACAAAAGGGTTCATCATGGCTTTGTTTAAATGTTGTGATATCTGATTTAGCCTTGATGAATCTGGATGGTGGGAAGAATCTGTGTAGGAATTTTTCCTCCACTGTCTCCCAGCTATTCAAGCTTTGATTTGGGTGTGACTGGAGCCATTCTTTAGCTTTTCCTGCAAGAGAAAAAGGAAACAATCTTAGGTATGCTGCCTCAATTACTTCCTGTTCAAATCCCATTGTTCCTACCAATTCATAGAATGTGGCCAAGTGAGTGTAAGGATCTTCACTGGACATTCCATGAAATTGATGGGAACTAATTAAACTAAGGAAAGCAGGTTTCATTTCTATAGCCCTGATTGTATTTGGTATAGCAATGCTTGAGTAGTGTCTAGGTCCTTGTTGCAATGTGTAATCTCCAAGTGTTCTCCTTGGTGGATTTTGATTATTGTTGTTGTTCTCCATTGTAACAGAGGGAGTTTGTCCTACGTGGAAGTTCTGCTTGGCTTTCTTGATTTTTTTGAGGAACCTGTCTATCTCAGGATCAAATGCAAGTTGTTCTTTTGTACCCTGTCCTCTCAAGATCATAAATCAAGAACTCAAAGTAGCAAGGTAAAAAAAAGTAAAAAAAATAAAATAAAAAAAACAAATTACAAACAAGTTTATTTACACTGTCTTGTCAATTCAATGCTAAAATATTCAAACTTAAATCACCTCCCCGGCTGCGGCGCCAAAACTTGATGAGTGTTTTGCTTATATTGAGTTTGCTGAAAGAGAATCAAGTTTGTATAATATGAACTCAATGAAATGGATGTGCCAAGTTTAAACACAGAAGTTGTAATATAGTATAGTTGTCGTTCCACTGAGGAGGTGCTAGAATGAAGATCTTAGTTTGAATTGATTTGGCAGAAAGTTTTTGTTTGGGTTTGTTGTGAATGTTGTTGAATGAAAAACAGCAAGTAACAAAATAACAGAGAATAATATTGTGCAAAAGATGACAGTAAATGATGTTGGGAAAATCAGTTTTGTAAAACAGGGATTGGCTTCATCACATCTTCACCTCTGTAAGCTGCATAAGTTTTCATATAAGTAAATCAAAAAGATAAGTTCTACGTCACAATCAAAGTCATTTGCATCGATCCCTCGACTACAAAATTCATAAGAATGATTTCCAAACCGCTGATCCCTCAGTCACTTTGGAAACCATTCCAGCATTATCGATCGATTGTTTTGACGTTTGTTGCGTTAGACGCCATCCCTGGCTACCTACTCACAACAAGCATTTCTTTCAGGGTCTGCTTTCAAAAGTCACTTCCCAGCATACTCAAGAAAACTTAGAACAAGAAAATAGTGATCAAGTACTTTCAGGCATTAAACGCAGAAGGAAATACAGAAACTTTATCAAATCTCATTACTTAATGAAAACTTACGACAGCATTACTTCAGTGTTGAATGGATTACAGCCAATCCCATAAGGGAGATTAGTTACTCATGCCTTGCATTTTCACCATCAAAGAAATGAATACAGAAAATGGAAAGTGTGAAATGAAAAATACAGAGGATGAATCTGATGTATGATGATGTTGGGTGATTCATTTGTGCTCTGTTTGCAGCTTGATTTATAGGAGTTTTGGCTCAGCTTCTCTTGCCCACTTGCGTAGAACCCATGCAACATCTTTCAGAGATTGGTGGAAACAGAAGAAAGTGGGTGAGTTGGCATCGCATCATTGATGAATAAAGAATTAAGAAACCCATGCTGTGTGAGTCACGCTTGAGCTTGATGGTCACGCTCAAGCGTGAAGGGCTCTGATGCTTTTTGATTGTCTTGCGCTTGAGCTTTCTTGACCACGCTTAAGCGTGGTTCCTTTGTTTAGCATATGCTTGATCCTTCGCTTCAAGCTGGGCCTGTTACGCTTTAAGCGAGCTCCTCTTTCCTAACAGATGTATTCCACGCTCAAGCCACGCTCAAGCGGGATCGAGTTTACGCCCAAGCGGCTCCTTCTCACGCTTGAGCGTGGCCTTCCTTTTGGTGCAAACCATTGCTCACGCTTACTCCTCTTTAGCTGCGCTCAAGCGTGGCTTTATTATCCATCCCTCACGCTCAAGCGTGTAAGGCCTACGCTCAAGCGCCTTTCATGTACCTGGTGACGCTCAAGCTCCATTTATTCACGCTCAAGCGTGCTTCATGCGCAGGGTCACGCTCACGCTCACGCTCAAGCGTCTCATCCCCAGGCTTGAGCGTGAGGGGGGTCCTGATGCCTCTGTTTCCCTTTAGCCATGTTTAATCCTCGCTTAAGCGTCTAATCTTCACGCTTAAGCGTGAGATGTGCTTCATGTTTCCCAACTTTCATGCTCAAGCTTGCTTACTTTGTCTTTCCTGCAGCTTTCCACAACATTTCTTTTTATACAATGTTTAGAGAATTCATGCTTACTTCCTTCAATAATTCCTTAATTTAGCTAAAAATCTTTACAAAATTGGTTCAAATGAGTCATGAAATCAATACTTATTCAACACTTATCATACATGCATCATATGCAATCGATATTAGACATTATCAGAACTCAGTAAGTTAATCTTTCCTCACATGCAGTCAGCATTTAGATTCATAGTAGCCTGCATTTCACATAAGTCACACGGTAATCGTCAACAATACTTTAACACATTCTCCTCATGCAATCATTCAACATTCTCAAGATTATTAACATGCATTTCATGGACGGAAATTGACATGCATTACCCAACTCCTAGTCATCATGCATCTGGGCATCACAGATCCCTTACTCAATCAAAACACACCTATCAACGCATTTTAAATCACCAGAATCAACAAGTCATCAACACCCGGAACCCGTCCATAACCTATGCATTTAAGATATAAGATAACCCCCTACCAACTAGAGAGACTCCAAGAAGTTCCTCTACTTTCAGCGTTGGTCCGCTGTCCTGTTTGCTTCGTCCACCACTCTCTCTTATTCAGTCCCCCTCGAACACAGTCGCACCCTTTAATCAGCTTGGGAACAGGAAGCTGTTCTTCTTCCACTCGAACAATTGCTCCTCACCAACAGTGGGAATCTCGGGTTCTCCACTTCACCACAGTCGTGAAGTTACGAAAAAATAGGGGACAGAGAAGAAGGAGAACGAAGAAGAACGAAGAAGGAGGAGAAGTAGGAGAAGATGGAAAGTCTTGAGGAAATTTGGAGTGAATGGAGAAGTGGTTAAGGGCTTCAACCCATATACTCCTAGAAACATGAAGAGTGAGTGGGGAACGCGGATCAGAGCTGCTGCACGGTTACACCTCACAATCAGTCAGCCCCGTCAGCAGTCAAGTTTTTAATTTATAATTAACCTTACTTAACACTTAATCTTAATCTAGTCCCTAATTAATACGCAGGATGTTACACTTTCACTCAAGTCAAAACATGTAATAAGAATTGGCACAAACACACTTGTCAGGAGCTATTACGGTTCTTTTACTTACAATTGCCTAAAGGGCAAAGAGGCCTGAAGCTCTCTTATATATTGACATCTCTTTTGTAGCTTTGTCCCTATCTTCTTCACTTGTAGCCAACCTCCCAGTAAATTTTAACAACCCCTCCATCACTTTTGCATCAATTTCTAGTTTTAGGTTGCCATAGAAGAATTGACGATTTAGATAATGACTTGCTCCATGGGATGAATGGTGAAGTTGGCACATATTTGATTAATTAGAAAGAACTTCCTTATACTTAGTTTTATTTGCCTTGAAGGAATTCTGAGTAGCTTTAACTCAGAGACCACAAAGTGTTCCGAAGTCTAGAAGATTCAATACTATTCTCCATTCGCTATTTGTGGTTGCCATTGTTTTGAGAAAATTTTGCACATGTGTGATTTAAACATAGCTTCTCTAGGTAAATAGATGGTTCATTTTGAAATTGAAAGATGTTATCATCTTAATTACTTGTCGAATTTGAATTATAGATAAACTATTATTAGAGATCATTTAACTTGATTTAAATAAATTGTTATTATAACCTTAAAATTTGTCACTAGTACAAAAGTACCATTTCACATCGTAGAATTCATCATTGTTTAACAAAAATAGATGTGAAATATAAGGGCGGTGACATTTTTGTAAATAAATGAAACATCAGATAACCCTTCACATCGGTTTTTATAAAAAACAGATGTGGAAAACAGTTTATCACATCAATTTTATAAAACCGATGTTAAATGTTTACGCGGTGGCAATTTTGAAATTATAAACAAAGTTTTATAAACACTATTAGATAACGCTTTTTATAAAACCGATGTGAATTTTGCTTAAAAAAATTAAAATAATCACCCAACGTAGCAACACAGAAGGGTGTAATTAATTAACAAAATTTAAAATTTAAAATTTTTGTACAATAAATCACATCGGTTTTCAAAAAATCGATGTGGTAACTGACTTCTCACATCGGTTTTAACCAAGAACCAATGTGGTATATTTGAATTTTTTTCATTTTTAAAATGATGAATGGGAAATACTATACATTTAACTTATATATATTTTTTATTTTAATTGACAAAATTTAAAATTTAAAATTTTCGTACAATATATCACATCGGTTTTTCAAAAAACCGATGTGGTAACTAACTCTCACATCGGTTTTGACCAAAAACCGATGTGGTATATTTGAATTTTTTTTCGTTTTTAAAATAATGAATGAGAAATACTATACATTTAACTTATATATATTTTTTATTTTAATTGACAAAATTTAAAATTTAAAATTTTCATACAATATATCACATCGGTTTTTCAAAAAAACCGATGTGGTAACTAACTTCTTACATCGGTTTTGACCAAAAACCAATGTGGTATATTTGAATTTTTTTCATTTTTAAAATGATGAATGGGAAATACTATACATTTAACTTATATATATTTTTCATTTTAATTGATAAAATTTAAAATATATATTTTTCATTTTAATTGACAAAATTTAAACGTTATATTTAACATCGATTTTTTCTAAAAATCGAAGTGGTACCATATAAAAAATTTTTGTTTTTTAATGATGAATGTGAGATAATATATATTTAATTACATAATTTTTTGTTTTTCTTAAAATTAAAACAATAAAAGATTCAACATCAGTTTTAGACAACAATCGATGTGGAAGAACAAAATTTTCCTTCTCGCGCGTTAGCGTTAACTTAGCGCCAGGCCTTTTTTTTTTTGAATTACATACCACATCGATTTTTTAAAAACCGATGTTAAATAGCATTTTAGAGGAGATACCACATCGGTTTACCGATGTGAAATATAACGTTTATTTTTTTTATTCGCCCGACAGTGTGCTTTTTCTTGTTTACGTTGTTTTTTTGCTAAAAGGGGGATACCACATCGGTTTGTGTGCTCTCCATCTCATTTCTCCATTACGCATTTTGTAATATGATAGTTTTGTAACAATGTGCAGCTCTTCATCTCCACGTCGTGCTCCACTCATGTTTAAAGGTCGTGAGCAGCTCTCCAACAGCCATTGCAACATCGTGTGAAAGCTTCATATTGAGCTTATGTACAAGCTTCTCCAATTTTATCTTCTCTAACTCCACATCTTAAGCTCCGTCCTTGTAAGTTTCTTCCATTTCCCATCTTTTTCATGTTGGATATGACTTGTTTTTTGTGTTGAAAATGAGTGTTTGTCTTGAATATATGTATATATGTTTTTGCCTTTATATTATGTATTAAATTCTGACCTGAACCATGTATAAAACCATGTTTGGAATTATATATGATTCATTGACATATGATTTTAATTGGTGTTGATACATTTGTTTTTTATATGTGTTGTATAAATGTATGTCCAGGTTTTGTTAACAAAATTAATATATCAATATAAAAAATGAAAAAAGTAAAAAAACTATTTTTCACATCAGTTTTTTAAAAAACCGATGTTAGATGTCCCTTTTTCATATCGGCTTTTAAAAAACCGATGTTAAATGTCCCTTTATCACATCGGTTTATTGTAAAACCGTTGTTAAATGTCCTCATTTTCACATCGGTTTTCCTAAAAAACCGATGTTAAATCTCTTTTTCACATCGGTTTTAAAACCGATGTGAGATGTCCCTATATTTCACAACAGCCAGATCCACATCGGTATGAAAACTGATGTGAAATATCCAAAAAATCGATGTTAAATCATGTTTCTGCACTAGTATGTATAGATTAAATAGTAACAACAAATTTATATTATCGTTTAATTTATTTAGTTTTATCTATATTTTTTTTGTTATACACATATGGTTAGATATGCAGAATTTGACATTTGACAGAGAATTTAAATTCAAATGTTAGAAAATAGCAATAAAAAAAAGTCAATTTTACAATATCACGTGTACTTATCTATTGGTTAAATGGGAGTAGCACAAAAACCACCCCTTTTCAAAACCCATAAGACAAATCACTTCAAAGTAATTTTCTTTTGGAAACAGATTTTGATTTTAAAAAAGAAAAAAAATTATTTTTATCATTTTTTTCAAAAGCTAGAAAATAAAAAATCATTTTAAGAATTAAAACCAGAAATAACTTTTAGATGTTTTTTAATATTTGTTTTAAAAATCAACTCATTCTCACAAATAAATTTTAAATATTAGAATATTATTAAATTTTTAATATTTTAATCACTAATTAGATTTATTTCGACAAACTTTTAAATATAAAATGGAAAAATTATTTATAAATTTAACCATTACTTTATTCTGAAAAATATTTTAAATAAGAAATATATTATTCATATATTTAATTTATAAAAGATAATTTTTATTCTAAAATATGTTTTCAAAATAAATTTCTCAAGCATTTGCTTTTATTTTCAAACTTTTAACTTTTTTTCTAAAATTAGTATTTTGAAAAATTATAAAACTTTCTCTACATAATTATAAAATAATCTAAATAAATTTTGATAAATTTTAATAAGTTTTAATAAATAAATAAATAAACATGGTTAACATGGTGGTTTAATAACTCGTCCCATATGTGGTCAGGGTTTTGATACCCGTCTTATGTGAATAGAGCAAATCATTTAGTAATGAATCGAGGGGAAAACTATAACATTCCTCCTTATTTTATTTATTTTCAAATTTGATATTATTCAATTTATAAAAAACATTTTGCTTTATTTAATTAATTACAGCCTTACAGACTTGAATCAAACAAGATAGAAGTAAACTTTTGAATAAAACAGAAACCTCAATAAAGTCAAAAATTTAGATATAGCCATGTACTTTGAATAAAAACGACGACACAGAAACAACAACAGACTTTAAGAAGCAGGGACAAACTCAAAAGTAGAAACAACAGCAGCAGACTCATAAAATCAGGAATAATAGACTTAAATCAGCAACCAGAGACAGTAGATTCATGACTCGCATACTATAGAGTAAGTAGACTCAGGACAAAACAACCACAACAGACTTAGCTATGGAGTCCGTAGACTCAAGACAAAAACAATCACAAGAGCAGACTTAGTACATAAATAATTACAATAAGCTTATACGGATAAAACAGCAAACTCCTACATAAAGCTACAACAGACTTAACAGAATTGCTCATAGTAGATTCAATATATATTCATATATAGGTGCACCAGACCTACAATGACAGAAACAACAAACTTATGTGTAAAGTGGCAACAGACTCAACAAAAATGCACATATTAGACCTTATATATATATATATATAGGTGTAGCAGACCTATAATTACAGAAACAACAAACTCATGTGTAGAATGGCAACAAACTCAACAGAAATGTTCACATCAGATTTAATATATATATATATATATATATGTGTGTATGTGTGTGTGTTTATATATATATATAGGTGTAGTAGACCTATAATGACAAAAACAACAAACTCATGTGCAGAATGAAAAAAGATTCAACAAGGTCAACCATAAATAATCACAACATACTTAATATCTATAAGCAACTGCAACATGTAACATCCTGGTTTAGAATTAATTACCAATTAAGGTTAATTACAGAATTAAAATTGTTGATTGAATAATAATAATAATAATTCCAGGAAATGTCATATGTGCCCTTGGTGGTGTTAAAGGGGCTTCGGTCCCCTCCTTCTCTTCCTCGTGATTCCCACGGTGATGGGATGAGAGATTAATGGAGATGTGATGGCTGATGGAGTGGGAGAGCTATCGCAGGGCAGTGAAAGGATAAGGGCTTCAGCTTCTCATTTTCCAACCACTCTTTGCTCATTTCTCTTGGGTTCATGGAGAACCACTCTCCATTCTCTCTAAAACTTTCTGAAGCTCTGCTTCTTCTTCTTGTTGTTTCTTCGTCTTCTCCTTCATCTTCTTCTTCCACTCGCACGCTGAGTAGAACCCGAGTGGGAAGTGGGAAAACGAAGTGGGAACAACATGGTGGAGAGAACAACATGGTGCTGAGTGTTTTGGAGGTGAGATCCTCCTCTGTTCTACCTAAGCAACGATGGGTGCTTGGAAGCATGGAGTTCTCCACTGTTGGTGAGGACTGGTCTGTTCGTGTGTGGGAACAGCCATGGAATCCTCTACTGGACTGAGTGTGGGGTGACGTTGTGCCTTGGAGGCTTGGCATGGAGTATCTTGGTGGTAGATCTGCTCGTGAGGAAGCAGCGTTGGTTCTTCCAAAAGCTGAGAGTAGAGTGCTGTTGGATGACTGAAGCAGGATCGTTCTGTTGAGAACGAGTGACTGAAGAACATTCAGTCGGTGCTGCAAGCTCAGGGAGCTTCTAGGATCTTCATTCCAGGTAGGGGGCTGATTTACATCTCAAATGTATGGTTTATGGACAGGTTCTGGGTGGCTTTGCTTTAATGTGTTGTGTCATGTTTGAAATATGTTGATTGATATGTTGTAGTTGAGTATTGGTGCATGAAACACCCAGATTTGTGATCATTATGATCTGCGTGATGTTGTCATGATTTCGTCCATGAGATGTATGATGATAAATATGAAATGTTGAGTGAATGCATGGAAATGTTGGCTTTTAATGAGTATGCCGAGTGCATGTACTGTGAACCAGTGTGAATACTGAATGCATGTGGTGTGTAAATGTTGTGCTGGTTCTGGCTATGTTTCTATATGAATGTATGATATGTTATGGCTGTTAATGAGAAAGCTGAGTATATGAGTTTATTGTACTGATCCCCGTGTGTGATTTTGGTGTTTAAATGCATGTGATGCTTGTTGTAACATCCTGCTTTTAATAATAGCTTTATTATGTAATTTATAAAGCATAGAAGGTCTATATATGTGTTAAACAATGAATAGAACGCTTTATAAATGGTCTATTATACTTCAAAAAATTTTATTTTTTGGATGAGATTTAGAAATTTCATAGATTCTCATAGATAAGACTCAAATTCCGAGTCAAGTTCTTCAAAGGATTCACTCCAGAGTCAATTATTCCTAAGTGACTCGTTTCCGAGTCAAACATCCCAGGGAGACTCATTCCTGAGTCAAGCATATTCCAAAGACTCGTTTCCGAGTCAATTAGGATCAGAAGTTGCAATCCTGAACGAAGAAATTCCTATTGACAACATATATGTCTTGGGTCGGTTTAGAATCAATCTTAGCCGAGTGACAGAAACCGAGTGAGAAATCAAAGTACTTGAGTCGGTTTCAGAGGAATTTCGAGCGAGAACTGGTTGAGTCGCTCAAGCAAGTAGGATTCCGCTTGAGCGAGAAGGACCCTTGCTCGTTTGAGCAATCTGATGTCAGAAACCACCCGATGTCCTCTATCTCACATTGGAATGCTGATAAAAGAAAGAAAGGACCCAGTATGATGCAGACCGGATTGAGTCCGTCCAAGAAAAGAATATAATAATGAGTGGAAAGGGTACGGCTTTCCTACAAAGCCAAGTGGAAAGCTTATTAATTGACCACAAGACTGAGTGACGTCTTATTGGTTGTTGGACGGTGTAGTTTTCCAAACTGTTGGCTATTGGAAGTTGTTAGTTGCTTACTGAATAGTTGGATGGTATTTGAACTGTTCTTTATTGGCGGAGTAAAACTTAGGCGGAGTCACGTACCTTGGCGGAGTAAAACTTAGGCGGAGTCACGTACCTTGACGAAGTAAAACTTAGGCGGAGTCACGTACCTTGGCAGAGTAAAACTTAGGCGGAGTCATGTACCTTGACGGAGTAAAGCTTAGGCGGAGTCACGTACCTTGGCGGAGTAATGAGCTTAAACGGGGTCACACGTTTTAACAGAGTAATAAGCATAGGCGGAGTCTCATGCCTTGGCGGAGTAATAAGATTAGGCGGAGTCACACGTTTTGACGGAGTAATAAGCCTAGACGGGGTCTCATGCCTTGGCGGAGTAATAAGCTTAGGCGGAGTCACACGTTTTGACGGAGTAATAAGCCTAGGCGGGGTCTCGTGCCTTGGCGGAGTAATAAGCATTGACGTGGTCAAATGCCTTGGCGGAGTAACGTGAACGTCTTCTTGAGCATGGGCATTTCTTAGGAATTACTTATACACTAAGATGTATCAACACCGCCCTTCATAATCAACACCGCCCTCACACCCTACACCGCCCCATATACTCAATGCCGCCCTCTTCAAAATCTCCAACAACGAACACCTTTTAACTCCACTCAGACCACTTCTGATCCGTTCTGATCACCAAAGTTAGGACGACGTCAAGACTTCAAAGAAGAAGATCGGATGCCAACTAATGACACATCACATCGGATAACCGATGTAGGGAGGACAGCTTATGTGAAGCAGACTGGATCAACGTTTTACTGAATGAGCTATGGGACAGCTGACTTCGACTCAGGTAAGACCGGATGAATTTAGTTCAGATCAGATTATCATTAATGAACACCGGTTGGCTTTAAGGAAGGTTAACTCAGCTTTCCTTAGAACGGATGTCCACATCGGATGACTTTGGACCGATGTACAAGACCGGGTGAAATCCGCCCAAAGAAGAAATTGAGGGACTGCTAAGTTCTCCTCAACCGGACTTGGAAGTGGTAGTCCAGTCGGTTTTGAAGTGTAGAAGTAACTTTTGACCTTTTTCTTGTCTTTTAGGCATTTTTTTAATGCATTTGAACCCACTAATTGCTCTAGTACGTAGGACGGCCAGAAATGGACAATGTTACAGCTCATTTCTTATCTGAACTTCCATTATTTCCACAATCAAACACACCTAACAGCCCACTAAATTGCAATCACGGGAAAGCTTGTCTCCCCACTTGCTTTTGCATTATTAAACTAACACACCTCTTCCGAATACCCTTAGAACAAGGAAATTATTGAACCTTTTATCTCTCAATTCCTCTTCTCTATCAAAGCAACTCCGGAGTTGAAACTAAGACAGCAAGGAGGCCTTTTTCAATCAGCCTAATATCTTCAGACAAGTAAGAGGGGACAGGGTTGTGAATATTTGTGAAATGGGTAGAGTTGTATGCTGTTCTAGAATTCCAGTTTTAATTTCGTATCTTGTTGCTTAATTTTGAAGCTGAAAACGTATGAATTTGACTCTGACTTCTTCATGAAAGTTGTAAATCTTTTTGTTATGTGAATTTTGATACCTGATTCAACTGATTTGGATATGTATAGCAAAAGTTATAGCCAAAATACTACAGCATGACCGAGTGAAATGTTTAAGCTATGTTCTATGCATATTTTGATATTCTGGGAATTATACTTGCATAATCAGCCTTTAATGTCTTCACGAAAGTTGTAGATATACATGTTAGGGATTTATAGAAAGTGGTTTCAAGTTAAAAAGATGCTTGTAGCTCTAGTTATGCTTAAAATACAGAAGTGTGTTCATGATGCAAATCTGTTAACTATGAAATCCGAATCTTGTTTTCAATACTGGGAATTTTGTGGTATGAATCAGTTGTTGGTGTCTTCATGAAAGTTGTAGATAATTATGTTAAGAGTATTTTAGAACTGGTTTCATGTTAAAATCATTTGTGTAGCTCTAAAAACGTTGAAAATACTAATATATGTACGTTTTGAAAACTCACCTGGAGGCAGTGTTGTATTTTGTGGATAAATGGTATTTCTGCTTAGAATTTGAATTTATGATCTTCATGAAAATTGTAGATATTTGTGTTAAGATTAATTTAGAACTGGTTTCATGCAAAAATCATTTTTGTAACTCCAGAAACACTGAAATTACTAACATATGTACGTTTTGGAAAACTCACCTGGAGGCAGTGTGGTATTTCATGGATAAATAATATTTCTGTTCGGAATTTGAAATTGTGTTCTTCATGAAAGTTGTAGAAAATTATGTTATTGAACTACAGAAAGTGGAATCACCTAAAAAGGAGTTGATTTTCTCATATTATGACTGTTTTACTAATGCATGTCGCTATTTGGAAATGCTGAAATTTACTTATGATGGTTATTATGGATAAAAATGATGTTTTCTCTATGAGTAATGATTTATTATTGAATTCTTGAGTGATTATGAATTATTATAAATGTTGTTGAGTATCACACAGTTAGTATATTATGATGGTGAATAATTATGAATGACATAATTAATATATATGTACATGAATGCCTTGTGGTTATTGACATGTGTGGTTGAAACAGTAAATCCATGATTTTATGAATTATTATGTGTATTGTGTCCCTTGAGGACTTGTATTATCCAAGAGGTTTTGGAAATGTGGATATCATGGTATGTTAAATGATAAAGAGAATTAAAGGCATTCATGCATCATAAGCATTGGACGCATCATGGAATTTAGGGGTTCCGTGATTGCCTACCCTGGTGAGGGGTTACTCTATGATGAGTTAAGCCCTATTTTGTTGTGTGCCATGGAGTGTAGGGATTCATGGTCTATGCAAAGCCCTACTTATGATAATTGTGTACTTTGGTACTTAAGCGCCATGAAGTATAGGGATTCATGGTATATGCTAAAGCCCTAATTGTGTAAGCGCCATGAAGTATAGGGATTCATGGTATATGCTAAAGCCCTAATTGTGTAAGCGCCATGAAGTATAGGGATTCATGGTATATGCTAAAGCCCTAATTGTGTAAGCGCCATGAAGAATAGGGATTCATGGTATATGCTAAAGCCCTAATTGTGTAAGTGCCATGAAGTATAGGGATTCATGGTATATGCTAAAGCCCTAATTGTGTCTCTATGAGACTTTTACTGCAGTATTCCCACCAAACCAAATGGATCCAGCATGACATCATTTAACTAATTGAAGAATTATTAAATGGACTTGTTTGGCATATTCATCATATCATTATGAGTTGTTGATTGTGTTTGTGCAATTATATCTATTTTATATTTATTCTATATTCTGTCTCACTCTTACATTAATTTTTATAGCGAATGACACGCAGAATGCAGAGTGATGCCATGATGAATGTCTATTTGGATTATTACCTGAACTTTGATTTTATGGGTTGTAATAAGTATAATATGTCATGTACCATTATTTTCTAAATCATTTCCGCTACTTAAGTATTTCTTGAATTTAATTATTCACGTCTAGCATGTATGATAATTTTTCCGCTGTTATCAACTGTTACATAAACTCTGAAATAAATTGATGAATTTTAAAATGATCTTTCGAAAAAGCGAAAAATTTATTCGAAAATTTTAATCAACGTTTCGGGTCGTTACATGTTGGTATCAGAGCGTTTTCAAAAATTCAGGACCAATTACTATGATATGTATTGATTCTTGATATACTATGTGAATTGTTTGATTAATTGTTTGAGAATATGTCTTATATGTGCTATATGACTTGTGCCTGACTAATAAATTGCAAAGTGATTTGTTTGATTACTAGCTTGATGATATGATAAATGTGCGTTATATGACTTATTGCTTATCTGATAAATTGTAGTTACGTTATAATATTATATATATATATACATACGATATATTTTCCCGTAGGATTAGTATAAATCAAACCATGAATATAGGATGGCAAGGAACGATAACGACACTATGGCAGCTGCTATCAACCGTTTGGCTGAAGCTATAGAAAGGCAAAATCAACTAAGAATTTTTGAAGAAAATCACCAAGACAGATTGGCACGAGAAGAGATCAACAGACAACTGAAACCTCAGTCAATTGCCTACAAAAGGAGAGGATCGTTTTATCCAAAACGCTTCAAGGGAGGATCATCATCATCTTCTGAGAGATACAACAATCATGTGGATATAAAGTGTTTTAAGTGCAAAGGTAATCACCATGTACGTGATTGCAATAGACGCTTAGAAAATATCACTTGCTATCAATGCAATCAGAAGGGTCACATCAGCCCAAATTGTCCATTGAAACAGCGAATCAATAACAACAATAACACTATGAATAAACAAAGAGATTCGGGTTATCAAGAAGTCTGTAGAGGAAACACTCGCACTGTTCAACCTATAAGACAGTATAGGGAGTCAACAGACGAAAGATCACATACAGGAAGAGTCTTTGACATTAGCAGCTCAGAGGCAGACCAAGCAGGCGACCTCATGCAAAGTAAGTGTGAGATCAATGATACTATTTTATCTGTGTTGATCTGATTCGGGTGCTACACAGAAGTAAGTTAGACGTTTTCAATTACCCGTAAAGCCTATAATATATGACTTGATTATTTCCATTCCCAACTGTACACAACTTAGGATTACTAAGATGTGTAACGATTATTCTGAACTCACAGAAGGTAGGAACTTTCTTGTCAATCCTGTTTATCTTTAAAGAATATGGAAGTAATTCTAGGAATGAATTGGTTATCGGTGAATCAAGTTTTAATAGACTGTCATAACGAGACCAAGATAGTCCAAATGTTGGAAACTCCTCATTCCCTCTTCATTTTCTTAGACATACTAAGGCTAGAGATAGCTTGGAGCTTAAGGTGAAATTCTTATACTCTTTTGTTGTTTTTGGTTTTAGGTTTTGGTTTCTATGGTGATAGAAGAATACTTTATGAATGAGTTTAAGAATAGAAATCATTTTTCATGTGAAACCCAAAGGAAGAATATGTCTTAAGTATCTTTGGATAAGTGTGAAATGGTATACGAAGATTTTAAGATTTGAGATGGAAGATAATGGCTGTTAAGGGTGACTGTTTAATTTTAGTGAAACCCTAACCCTAGGATTTGGGAAAAATGAATGATAATGTTATGAAGAGTGATTTTGTGGAAGCCCATGATAATGTGTGTGTAGGTGTTATTAATAACGGAGATTAGTAGTTATTAGAAATGATTATTAAGTTTTGATGAAGAGTATAATAAGTTGAGGATTTTGGTTAAGTTAATGATTCTGATGACTTTTAATACTCTAGGATGATGATATATATGAGGAATTGAATTATTAAAACATTGGTATTGATTATTGGGGATTAGGAGAAGAGTGTATATGAGTATGTGAGTGATTAGAGGACTTAAATTTAGATTGTTGATGTTTATGATGATGTTAATAATGGTTGCAAGCAATTGATAGTGAATTAAGGTAATAAATACTAGAGTCACTTTGAAGTAGTTGAAATAGTAATAGTTGAATGATTCATGTGATGATCTTAAAAACTAAGGACCATAGTATTATTATTGACGGGTGTGATTAGCTCTTTTAAGATTTAAGGAATCTTGGACTTGGGAAGGGAATTCCCGAAGCCTAACACGAGCAAGTAAATTGAAGTTAGACGAGCTAGGATTTGATAAAGAGTATTGGAGGAGGATATTTACAATGGTATATTAATGGCATAAATATGTATATTGTAATAGGATTGTATTCCGGATGATGATACAGAAAGATTTCAGCTTTGAAATTTTGAGGACCAAATTTTTATTAGGGTGGGAGAATTGTAACATCCTGCTTTTAATAATAGCTCTATTATGTAATTTATAAAGCATAGAAGGTCTATATATGTGTTAAACAATGAATAGAACGCTTTATAAATGGTCTATTATACTTCAAAAAATTTTATTTTTTGGATGAGATTTAGAAATTTCATAGATTCTCATAGATAAGACTCAAATTCTGAGTCAAGTTCTTCAAAGGATTCACTCCAGAGTCAATTATTCCTAAGTGACTCGTTTCCGAGTCAAACATCCCAGGGAGACTCATTCCTGAGTCAAGCATATTCCAAAGACTCGTTTCCGAGTCAATTAGGATCAGAACTTGCAATCCTGAACGAAGAAATTCCTATTGACAACATATATGTCTTGGGTCGGTTTAGAATCAATCTTAGCCGAGTGACAGAAACCGAGTGAGAAATCAAAGTACTTGAGTCGGTTTCAGAGGAATTTCGAGCGAGAACTGGTTGAGTCGCTCAAGCAAGTGGGATTCCGCTTGAGCGAGAAGGACCCTTGCTCGTTTGAGCAATCTGATGTCAGAAACCACCCGATGTCCTCTATCTCACATTGGAATGCCGATGAAAGAAAGAAAGGACCCAGTATGATGCAGACCGGATTGAGTCCGTCCAAGAAAAGAAGATAATAATGAGTGGAAAGGGTACGGCTTTCCTATAAAGCCAAGTGGAAAGCTTATTAATTGACCACAAGACTGAGTGACATCTTATTGGTTGCTGGACGGTGTAGTTTTCCGAACTGTTGGCTATTGGAAGTTGTTAGTTGCTTACTGAATAGTTGGATGGTATTTGAACTGTTCTTTATTGGCGGAGTAAAACTTAGGCGGAGTCACGTACCTTGGCGGAGTAAAACTTACGCGGAGTCACGTACCTTGACGGAGTAAAACTTAGGCGGAGTCACGTACCTTGGCGGAGTAAAACTTAGGCGGAGTCACGTACCTTGACGGAGTAAAGCTTAGGCGGAGTCACGTACCTTGGCGGAGTAATGAGCTTAAACGGGGTCACACGTTTTAACAGAGTAATAAGCATAGGCGGAGTCTCATGCCTTGGCGGAGTAATAAGATTAGGCGGAGTCACACGTTTTGACGGAGTAATAAGCCTAGACGGGGTCTCATGCCTTGGCGGAGTAATAAGCTTAGGCGGAGTCACACGTTTTGACGGAGTAATAAGCCTAGGCGGGGTCTCGTGCCTTGGCGGAGTAATAAGCATTGACGAGGTCAAATGCCTTGGCGGAGTAACGTGAACGTCTTCTTGAGCATGGGCATTTCTTAGGAATTACTTATACACTAAGATGTATCAACACCGCCCTTCATAATCAACACCGCCCTCACACCCTACACCGCCCCATATACTCAATGCCGCCCTCTTCAAAATCTCCAACAACGAACACCTTTTAACTCCACTCAGACCACTTCTGATCCGTTCTGATCACCAAAGTTAGGACGACGTCAAGACTTCAAAGAAGAAGATCGGATGCCAACTAATGACACATCACATCGGATAACCGATGTAGGGAGGACAGCTTATGTGAAGCAGACTGGATCAACGTTTTACTGAATGAGCTATGGGACAGCTGACTTCGACTCAGGTAAGACCGGATGAATTTAGTTCAGATCAGATTATCATTAATGAACACCGGTTGGCTTTAAGGAAGGTTAACTCAGCTTTCCTTAGAACGGATGTCCACATCGGATGACTTTGGACCGATGTACAAGACCGGGTGAAATCCGCCCAAAGAAGAAATTGAGGGACTGCTAAGTTCTCCTCAACCGGACTTGGAAGTGGTAGTCCAGTCGGTTTTGAAGTGTAGAAGTAACTTTTGACCTTTTTCTTGTCTTTTAGGCATTTTTTTAATGCATTTGAACCCACTAATTGCTCTAGTACGTAGGACGGCCAGAAATGGACAATGTTACAGCTCATTTCTTATCTGAACTTCCATTATTTCCACAATCAAACACACCTAACAGCCCACTAAATTGCAATCACGGGAAAGCTTGTCTCCCCACTTGCTTTTGCATTATTAAACTAACACACCTCTTCCAAATACCCTTAGAACAAGGAAATTATTGAACCTTTTATCTCTCAATTCCTCTTCTCTATCAAAGCAACTCCGGAGTTGAAACTAAGACAGCAAGGAGGCCTTTTTCAATCAGCCTAATATCTTCAGACAAGTAAGAGGGGACAGGGTTGTGAATATTTGTGAAATGGGTAGAGTTGTATGCTGTTCTAGAATTCCAGTTTTAATTTCGTATCTTGTTGCTTAATTTTGAAGCTGAAAACGTATGAATTTGACTCTGACTTCTTCATGAAAGTTGTAAATCTTTTTGTTATGTGAATTTTGATACCTGATTCAACTGATTTGGATATGTATAGCAAAAGTTATAGCCAAAATACTACAGCATGACCGAGTGAAATGTTTAAGCTATGTTCTATGCATATTTTGATATTCTGGGAATTATACTTGCATAATCAGCCTTTAATGTCTTCACGAAAGTTGTAGATATACATGTTAGGGATTTATAGAAAGTGGTTTCAAGTTAAAAAGATGCTTGTAGCTCTAGTTATGCTTAAAATACAGAAGTGTGTTCATGATGCAAATCTGTTAACTATGAAATCCGAATCTTGTTTTCAATACTGGGAATTTTGTGGTATGAATCAGTTGTTGGTGTCTTCATGAAAGTTGTAGATAATTATGTTAAGAGTATTTTAGAACTGGTTTCATGTTAAAATCATTTGTGTAGCTCTAAAAACGTTGAAAATACTAATATATGTACGTTTTGAAAACTCACCTGGAGGCAGTGTTGTATTTTGTGGATAAATGGTATTTCTGCTTAGAATTTGAATTTATGATCTTCATGAAAATTGTAGATATTTGTGTTAAGATTAATTTAGAACTGGTTTCATGCAAAAATCATTTTTGTAACTCCAGAAACACTGAAATTACTAACATATGTACGTTTTGGAAAACTCACCTGGAGGCAGTGTGGTATTTCATGGATAAATAATATTTCTGTTCGGAATTTGAAATTGTGTTCTTCATGAAAGTTGTAGAAAATTATGTTATTGAACTACAGAAAGTGGAATCACCTAAAAAGGAGTTGATTTTCTCATATTATGACTGTTTTACTAATGCATGTCGCTATTTGGAAATGCTGAAATTTACTTATGATGGTTATTATGGATAAAAATGATGTTTTCTCTATGAGTAATGATTTATTATTGAATTCTTGAGTGATTATGAATTATTATAAATGTTGTTGAGTATCACACAGTTAGTATATTATGATGGTGAATAATTATGAATGACATAATTAATATATATGTACATGAATGCCTTGTGGTTATTGACATGTGTGGTTGAAACAGTAAATCCATGATTTTATGAATTATTATGTGTATTGTGTCCCTTGAGGACTTGTATTATCCAAGAGGTTTTGGAAATGTGGATATCATGGTATGTTAAATGATAAAGAGAATTAAAGGCATTCATGCATCATAAGCATTGGACGCATCATGGAATTTAGGGGTTCCGTGATTGCCTACCCTGGTGAGGGGTTACTCTATGATGAGTTAAGCCCTATTTTGTTGTGTGCCATGGAGTGTAGGGATTCATGGTCTATGCAAAGCCCTACTTATGATAATTGTGTACTTTGGTACTTAAGCGCCATGAAGTATAGGGATTCATGGTATATGCTAAAGCCCTAATTGTGTAAGCGCCATGAAGTATAGGGATTCATGGTATATGCTAAAGCCCTAATTGTGTAAGCGCCATGAAGTATAGGGATTCATGGTATATGCTAAAGCCCTAATTGTGTAAGCGCCATGAAGAATAGGGATTCATGGTATATGCTAAAGCCCTAATTGTGTAAGTGCCATGACGTATAGGGATTCATGGTATATGCTAAAGCCCTAATTGTGTCTCTATGAGACTTTTACTGCAGTATTCCCACCAAACCAAATGGATCCAGCATGACATCATTTAACTAATTGAAGAATTATTAAATGGACTTGTTTGGCATATTCATCATATCATTATGAGTTGTTGATTGTGTTTGTGCAATTATATCTATTTTATATTTATTCTATATTCTGTCTCACTCTTACATTAATTTTTATAGCGAATGACACGCAGAATGCAGAGTGATGCCATGATGAATGTCTATTTGGATTATTACCTGAACTTTGATTTTATGGGTTGTAATAAGTATAATATGTCATGTACCATTATTTTCTAAATCATTTCCGCTACTTAAGTATTTCTTGAATTTAATTATTCACGTCTAGCATGTATGATAATTTTTCCGCTGTTATCAACTGTTACATAAACTCTGAAATAAATTGATGAATTTTAAAATGATCTTTCGAAAAAGCGAAAAATTTATTCGAAAATTTTAATCAACGTTTCGGGTCGTTACATGTTGGTATCAGAGCGTTTTCAAAAATTCAGGACCAATTACTATGATATGTATTGATTCTTGATATACTATGTGAATTGTTTGATTAATTGTTTGAGAATATGTCTTATATGTGCTATATGACTTGTGCCTGACTAATAAATTGCAAAGTGATTTGTTTGATTACTAGCTTGATGATATGATAAATGTGCGTTATATGACTTATTGCTTATCTGATAAATTGTAGTTACGTTATAATATTATATATATATATACATACGATATATTTTCCCGTAGGATTAGTATAAATCAAACCATGAATATAGGATGGCAAGGAACGATAACGACACTATGGCAGCTGCTATCAACCGTTTGGCTGAAGCTATAGAAAGGCAAAATCAACTAAGAATTTTTGAAGAAAATCACCAAGACAGATTGGCACGAGAAGAGATCAACAGACAACTGAAACCTCAGTCAATTGCCTACAAAAGGAGAGGATCGTTTTATCCAAAACGCTTCAAGGGAGGATCATCATCATCTTCTGAGAGATACAACAATCATGTGGATATAAAGTGTTTTAAGTGCAAAGGTAATCACCATGTACGTGATTGCAATAGACGCTTAGAAAATATCACTTGCTATCAATGCAATCAGAAGGGTCACATCAGCCCAAATTGTCCATTGAAACAGCGAATCAATAACAACAATAACACTATGAATAAACAAAGAGATTCGGGTTATCAAGAAGTCTGTAGAGGAAACACTCGCACTGTTCAACCTATAAGACAGTATAGGGAGTCAACAGACGAAAGATCACATACAGGAAGAGTCTTTGACATTAGCAGCTCAGAGGCAGACCAAGCAGGCGACCTCATGCAAAGTAAGTGTGAGATCAATGATACTATTTTATCTGTGTTGATCTGATTCGGGTGCTACACAGAAGTAAGTTAGACGTTTTCAATTACCCGTAAAGCCTATAATATATGACTTGATTATTTCCATTCCCAACTGTACACAACTTAGGATTACTAAGATGTGTAACGATTATTCTGAACTCACAGAAGGTAGGAACTTTCTTGTCAATCCTGTTTATCTTTAAAGAATATGGAAGTAATTCTAGGAATGAATTGGTTATCGGTGAATCAAGTTTTAATAGACTGTCATAACGAGACCAAGATAGTCCAAATGTTGGAAACTCCTCATTCCCTCTTCATTTTCTTAGACATACTAAGGCTAGAGATAGCTTGGAGCTTAAGGTGAAATTCTTATACTCTTTTGTTGTTTTTGGTTTTAGGTTTTGGTTTCTATGGTGATAGAAGAATACTTTATGAATGAGTTTAAGAATAGAAATCATTTTTCATGTGAAACCCAAAGGAAGAATATGTCTTAAGTATCTTTGGATAAGTGTGAAATGGTATACGAAGATTTTAAGATTTGAGATGGAAGATAATGGCTGTTAAGGGTGACTGTTTAATTTTAGTGAAACCCTAACCCTAGGATTTGGGAAAAATGAATGATAATGTTATGAAGAGTGATTTTGTGGAAGCCCATGATAATGTGTGTGTAGGTGTTATTAATAACGGAGATTAGTAGTTATTAGAAATGATTATTAAGTTTTGATGAAGAGTATAATAAGTTGAGGATTTTGGTTAAGTTAATGATTCTGATGACTTTTAATACTCTAGGATGATGATATATATGAGGAATTGAATTATTAAAACATTGGTATTGATTATTGGGGATTAGGAGAAGAGTGTATATGAGTATGTGAGTGATTAGAGGACTTAAATTTAGATTGTTGATGTTTATGATGATGTTAATAATGGTTGCAAGCAATTGATAGTGAATTAAGGTAATAAATACTAGAGTCACTTTGAAGTAGTTGAAATAGTAATAGTTGAATGATTCATGTGATGATCTTAAAAACTAAGGACCATAGTATTATTATTGACGGGTGTGATTAGCTCTTTTAAGATTTAAGGAATCTTGGACTTGGGAAGGGAATTCCCGAAGCCTAACACGAGCAAGTAAATTGAAGTTAGACGAGCTAGGATTTGATAAAGAGTATTGGAGGAGGATATTTACAATGGTATATTAATGGCATAAATATGTATATTGTAATAGGATTGTATTCCGGATGATGATACAGAAAGATTTCAGCTTTGAAATTTTGAGGACCAAATTTTTATTAGGGTGGGAGAATTGTAACATCCTGCTTTTAATAATAGCTCTATTATGTAATTTATAAAGCATAGAAGGTCTATATATGTGTTAAACAATGAATAGAACGCTTTATAAATGGTCTATTATACTTCAAAAAATTTTATTTTTTGGATGAGATTTAGAAATTTCATAGATTCTCATAGATAAGACTCAAATTCTGAGTCAAGTTCTTCAAAGGATTCACTCCAGAGTCAATTATTCCTAAGTGACTCGTTTCCGAGTCAAACATCCCAGGGAGACTCATTCCTGAGTCAAGCATATTCCAAAGACTCGTTTCCGAGTCAATTAGGATCAGAACTTGCAATCCTGAACGAAGAAATTCCTATTGACAACATATATGTCTTGGGTCGGTTTAGAATCAATCTTAGCCGAGTGACAGAAACCGAGTGAGAAATCAAAGTACTTGAGTCGGTTTCAGAGGAATTTCGAGCGAGAACTGGTTGAGTCGCTCAAGCAAGTGGGATTCCGCTTGAGCGAGAAGGACCCTTGCTCGTTTGAGCAATCTGATGTCAGAAACCACCCGATGTCCTCTATCTCACATTGGAATGCTGATGAAAGAAAGAAAGGACCCAGTATGATGCAGACCGGATTGAGTCCGTCCAAGAAAAGAAGATAATAATGAGTGGAAAGGGTACGGCTTTCCTACAAAGCCAAGTGGAAAGCTTATTAATTGACCACAAGACTGAGTGACGTCTTATTGGTTGCTGGACGGTGTAGTTTTCCGAACTGTTGGCTATTGGAAGTTGTTAGTTGCTTACTGAATAGTTGGATGGTATTTGAACTGTTCTTTATTGGCGGAGTAAAACTTAGGCGGAGTCACGTACCTTGGCGGAGTAAAACTTACGCGGAGTCACGTACCTTGACGGAGTAAAACTTAGGCGGAGTCACGTACCTTGGCGGAGTAAAACTTAGGCGGAGTCACGTACCTTGACGGAGTAAAGCTTAGGCGGAGTCACGTACCTTGGCGGAGTAATGAGCTTAAACGGGGTCACACGTTTTAACAGAGTAATAAGCATAGGCGGAGTCTCATGCCTTGGCGGAGTAATAAGATTAGGCGGAGTCACACGTTTTGACAGAGTAATAAGCCTAGACGGGGTCTCATGCCTTGGCGGAGTAATAAGCTTAGGCGGAGTCACACGTTTTGACGGAGTAATAAGCCTAGGCGGGGTCTCGTGCCTTGGCGGAGTAATAAGCATTGACGAGGTCAAATGCCTTGGCGGAGTAACGTGAACGTCTTCTTGAGCATGGGCATTTCTTAGGAATTACTTATACACTAAGATGTATCAACACCGCCCTTCATAATCAACACCGCCCTCACACCCTACACCGCCCCATATACTCAATGCCGCCCTCTTCAAAATCTCCAACAACGAACACCTTTTAACTCCACTCAGACCACTTCTGATCCGTTCTGATCACCAAAGTTAGGACGACGTCAAGACTTCAAAGAAGAAGATCGGATGCCAACTAATGACACATCACATCGGATAACCGATGTAGGGAGGACAGCTTATGTGAAGCAGACTGGATCAACGTTTTACTGAATGAGCTATGGGACAGCTGACTTCGACTCAGGTAAGACCGGATGAATTTAGTTCAGATCAGATTATCATTAATGAACACCGGTTGGCTTTAAGGAAGGTTAACTCAGCTTTCCTTAGAACGGATGTCCACATCGGATGACTTTGGACCGATGTACAAGACCGGGTGAAATCCGCCCAAAGAAGAAATTGAGGGACTGCTAAGTTCTCCTCAACCGGACTTGGAAGTGGTAGTCCAGTCGGTTTTGAAGTGCAGAAGTAACTTTTGACCTTTTTCTTGTCTTTTAGGCATTTTTTTAATGCATTTGAACCCACAAATTGCTCTAGTACGTAGGACGGCCAGAAATGGACAATGTTACAGCTCATTTCTTATCTGAACTTCCATTATTTCCACAATCAAACACACCTAACAGCCCACTAAATTGCAATCACGGGAAAGCTTGTCTCCCCACTTGCTTTTGCATTATTAAACTAACACACCTCTTCCGAATACCCTTAGAACAAGGAAATTATTGAACCTTTTATCTCTCAATTCCTCTTCTCTATCAAAGCAACTTCGGAGTTGAAACTAAGACAGCAAGGAGGCCTTTTTCAATCAGCCTAATATCTTCAGACAAGTAAGAGGGGACAGGGTTGTGAATATTTGTGAAATGGGTAGAGTTGTATGCTGTTCTAGAATTCCAGTTTTAATTTTGTATCTTGTTGCTTAATTTTGAAGCTGAAAACGTATGAATTTGACTCTGACTTCTTCATGAAAGTTGTAGATCTTTTTGTTATGTGAATTTTGATACCTGATTCAACTGATTTGGATATGTATAGCAAAAGTTGTAGCCAAAATACTACAGCATGACCGAGTGAAATGTTTAAGCTATGTTCTATGCATATTTTGATATTCTGGGAATTATACTTGCATAATCAGCCTTTGATTTCTTCACGAAAGTTGTATATATACATGTTAGGGATTTATAGAAAGTGGTTTCAAGTTAAAAAGATGCTTGTAGCTCTAGTTATGCTTAAAATACAGAAGTGTGTTCATGATGCAAATCTGTTAACTATGAAATCCGAATCTTGTTTTCAATACTGGGAATTTTGTGGTATGAATTAGTTGTTGGTGTCTTCATGAAAGTTGTAGATAATTATGTTAAGAGTATTTTAGAACTGGTTTCATGTTAAAATCATTTGTGTAGCTCTAAAAACGTTGAAAATACTAATATATGTACGTTTTGAAAACTCACCTGGAGGCAGTGTTGTATTTTGTGGATAAATGGTATTTCTGCTTAGAATTTGAATTTATGATCTTCATGAAAATTGTAGATATTTGTGTTAATCTTAATTTAGAACTGGTTTCATGCAAAAATCATTTTTGTAACTCCAGAAACACTGAAATTACTAACATATGTACGTTTTGGAAAACTCACCTGGAGGCAGTGTGGTATTTCATGGATAAATAATATTTCTGTTCGGAATTTGAAATTGTGTTCTTCATGAAAGTTGTAGACAATTATGTTATTGAACTACAGAAAGTGGAATCACCTAAAAAGGAGTTGATTTTCTCATATTATGACTGTTTTACTAATGCATGTCGCTATTTGGAAATGCTGAAATTTACTTATGATGGTTATTATGGATAAAAATGATGTTTTCTCTATGAGTAATGATTTATTATTGAATTCTTGAGTGATTATGAATTATTATAAATGCTGTTGAGTATCACACAGTTAGTATATTATGATGGTGAATAATTATGAATGACATAATTAATATATATGTACATGAATGCCTTGTGGTTATTGACATGTGTGGTTGAAACAGTAAATCCATGATTTTATGAATTATTATGTGTATTGTGTCCCTTGAGGACTTGTATTATCCAAGAGGTTTTGGAAATGTGGATATCATGGTATGTTAAATGATAAAGAGAATTAAAGGCATTCATGCATCATAAGCATTGGACGCATCATGGAATTTAGGGGTTCCGTGATTGCCTACCCTGGTGGGGGGTTACTCTATGATGAGTTAAGCCCTATTTTGTTGTGTGCCATGGAGTGTAGGGATTCATGGTCTATGCAAAGCCCTACTTATGATAATTGTGTACTTTGGTACTTAAGCGCCATGAAGTATAGGGATTCATGGTATATGCTAAAGCCCTAATTGTGTAAGCGCCATGAAGTATAGGGATTCATGGTATATGCTAAAGCCCTAATTGTGTAAGCGCCATGAAGTATAGGGATTCATGTTATATGCTAAAGCCCTAATTGTGTAAGCGCCATGAAGAATAGGGATTCATGGTATATGCTAAAGCCCTAATTGTGTAAGCGCCATGAAGTATAGGGATTCATGGTATATGCTAAAGCCCTAATTGTGTCTCTATGAGACTTTTACTGCAGTATTCCCACCAAACCAAATGGATCCAGCATGACATCATTTAACTAATTGAAGAATTATTAAATGGACTTGTTTGGCATATTCATCATATCATTATGAGTTGTTGATTGTGTTTGTGCAATTATATCTATTTTATATTTATTCTATATTCTGTCTCACTCTTACATTAATTTTTACAGCGAATGACACGCAGAATGCAGAGTGATGCCATGATGAATGTCTATTTGGATTATTACCTGAACTTTGATTTTATGGGTTGTAATAAGTATAATATGTCATGTACCATTATTTTCTAAATCGTTTCCGCTACTTAAGTATTTCTTGAATTTAATTATTCACGTCTAGCATGTATGATAATTTTTCCGCTGTTATCAACTGTTACATAAACTCTGAAATAAATTGATGAATTTTAAAATGATCTTTCGAAAAAGCGAAAAATTTATTCGAAAATTTTAATCAACGTTTCGGGTCGTTACACTTGTCATTGAACTTGTGAATGCTGAGTGCATAAGATGGGGGACTGTTGTGTTATTCCCGAGTGGATATTATTTGAAAATCATGTGATGCTTGTTGTAAATGATAATTCCTAGTGGATGGCATTATGATTGCCGAGTGCATTGGCGTTGGACGCCTGATGAATAAACCGTATGCATCTGATTCGCCATTGGAAATGCCGAGTGCATATAGCGTTGGACGCTTAATACTGAATCGGCAATCAGATGAATACGTGTGAAATATAATGAAAGACCTTGGGTTGGACTCAAGGCAATGCCGAGTGCATTGGCGTTGGACGCCTGATGAATAAGACCGTATGCATCTGATTCGCCACTGGAAATGCTTGGAGCATATAGCGTTGGAGGCTTAATACCGATCGGCAATCAGATGAATATGTGTTGAAAATATATTGAAAGACCTTGGGTTGGACTCGAGGCAGTGCCGAGTGCACTAAGCGTTGGACGCTTAAAGACCTTGGGTTGGACTCAAGGCAAGCCTACCGGGTTGGACTCGGGGCTGCCCGTAACACTTCCGTTGTCGCTTGGAGTGACTGTGTTACATGTGAGGGCAAACAGTTTGGTACCAGTAAAACGGCCGAATCAGCTTGGAGCTGAGAAAAGGCTTGGAGCCTATGTTGCAACAATAAAAATTGATAATAAATAACCAGATCTGGGTGAAATGAATGTGTGCACACTTATAATTGTTATTGAGCTCAATGTGAATTGTATGAATATGTGGAATGTTATTAGGAATAACATGATTGATATAGTCTTGAATGACTTGAGTGGAATCCGATTGGATGAATGCATGTATACTGATGTTATTGCTGTTATTGCCGAGTGCAATATGATGTTATGGTGGTGATACATGCTGTGATGAATATGAATTATATAGCCATGAATAATTAGTGTGAATTCCGACTGAGTAAATACATGTACATTGGTACCGTTACCGAGTGCAAGGTAATGTTATGGCTGTGAATATGTGATTGTGAATGTTGTGAATTACTCAGTCTTGATTGAATTGCATGAATCCTGAGTGGATGAAGTTGTTGTAGGGTTCATATTGAATGGCAGAGTGCATTATTGCTGATTGAGATATGTTATTGTATGGTTGAGGATTCGAAGATTAATCTGAGTCAATAACTGTCATTTAATATGTAAAAGCTCACCCCTACTGTGGCTATATTTTTCAGTATATGCAGGTCGAACTGGGAATGAGGAGATGGCCTCAAGTCTGAGTGATGGCCACTCCGATTGTTGAAGTGCACATATAGTATATATATTGTGAATAGATATGTTAAAGCCTTGGCCGGCTCTCTTGTAATCCGAACGGATTTAATTATGTGGGTTGACTATTAGGATTATGAACAAGTATACATTGTATATATATATATATATTTTACATTGTTATAAAGTTACCCGAACTGTTCATTATGTGGTGTTGAGAGAATAATGCTAAGTCAATGAATTCCGAGTGGAATATTGATGGGAGAGCCATTACCGAGTGAGGCTATTGTTTGTGTGGCCTTTTTCCGAGTGACGAAGGCTTAGAATGGTTCCGAGTAAGATGTACTCGAGTGGGCTACTTCCGAGGGAAGACTAGTCCATATGTTACCGAGTTAAAGTATGAGTAAACCCCGAGTGGGGAAGGGTTTGAATATTCCCAAGTGGGGAAATCTCGAATGAACCTCTTCCGAGGGAAGAGTTGTTGTGATGATTTTGATTGAGGTGTATTCTAGGAGTCCTCTTCCGAGTGAACGAGGATATATATATTTCGAGTGGATAAGTTTTAAATAAGTCTGAGTGACTTAACTTAATGAATTCCTCCGAGAGATGAGGTTACGTGATCTCCGAGAGAGGAAGATCAAAATATGCCGAGTGCAGAATGTATAATGAACTCCGAGTGAATTGAGGTTGAAATATACCGAGTGATATTAGACTGGGGAAATACTCTGGGTGAGGGAAGCCTATGGATTCCGAGTAGAATAACTGGGGGAATCATTTCCCGAGTGGAGATTAAATGCTTCCGAATGAAATACGAATGTGAACTTCTTGAAATGAGTTTAGTACTTGGCTAAGTATGAATTTACCGGGTGAAGTGTAACCCGAGAGGGGACAGTTCCCGAGTGGACGTGGTCCCGAATCCGAGTGATGAAGTTACCAAGTGAATGGGTTCGCTTCAGCGAATGAGGATTCGCTCCAGCGAGAAAAGGGCTCGCTCAAGCGTTGCATCTTCCGCTAGTCTGTTTGACCGAAGCTGAGTCTTGCCCATGTGTGGCTTTCTGACTCGGTCTTCCCTTCTCTGATCCGTTTTTGCTTACCCTTGCCTTACGTTTGATTTATTTTACCCCGACTGCTTTGTGAATTTTGGAAAAAAATTTCCCTGGTCTCGGTTTGGGTTTAATTAAGTCGGGTTGTCTCATAACATACTCATGGTGAGACAGACTCAACCATCAATAATTACAACAGACTTAATATAATATATATAAGCACTTGCAACATACCTATGGTAGTAGGGACAGCAACAGGCCCAGGCAGGATTAATTACCACAAATTATATATATATCAACTGCAATAGACTTATGGTTACAATTATAGTAGACTTGAACTGCAGAACAGCAACAAGCTTAACAAACTCAACAAAATTAACAGATCAAGTTCTACAATAATCAAACTCAATTATAAAGATAAAACAACAAACTCCTATTCAGAGTTGCAACAAACTCAATAGAATTGTTATGGCACCCCGATTCCCCGGATCTGAATCTTGATGTAAACATAATTAGTCAATAGAAGTACGAATAGATTTTTCACGATTTAAGACCCTGTACTATCCATCTTACATCGAGACCCAAGCCACGAAAAGTCGGAGGCCATGATTTTTAAAGAAATAAAAGAAATGGATCAAAGAGAAGAGCCCTTACATGTATACGAGAAAAATAGTTTGTACAACGGAAGAAAAGAATATGTATACAGGGCATTATCTTTCCCTATATATAAAAATTTAAGAAGAGATCCAAAACAATGAAGAAAAACCAAGGATTTCAATCTTGATAGTCTCACTTAAGCGAGACCCCGCCTCTCACTTAAGCGAGCGTAGACTCGCTTTCGCTTGAGCAAACAGGATCCAGAATCAGACCCTCATATTTTTCGCTTGAGCGAGACAACTCTTGCTTAAGCGAAAATATCATAGAATCAAACCTTTCATTTTTGCTTAAGCAAGACACTTCTCGCTTGATCGAAAATCTCATAAAATCCAAGCCTTTCATCCTCGCTTGATCGAGACACTTCTCGCTTGAACAAAAATATCACAGAATCTCGCCCCAGCCTCTCGCTCAAGCCTCACTTGAGTGAGCAACGAGCGAAACCAAAACCTCTGACTCTCACTTAAGTGAGGACACCCTCGCCTGAGTGAACCCCTAACATTCTATACCGGTAGCTATGCAGATATGCCATGGATGCAATGCAGATGCAAATCATATGAAATCTCACACTATGCATCCTACCATGTCATTTATCAATCATCCATTATCATCATCATCACCACCACCTTCATTTAGTGGATTTTAGGTTATTCTAGTAATGTCATTGTTTCAAGAGTTTTATGTTGGCATTTACATCATTTTTATCAATTCAACTCTATTTATTACCATAATGGTATCACAACAATAAATATCAACTTCCAACATTATTCATGGGTGTGTTGCACAACATCTTTTCATCATACTCATTAATAAACGTCGTCATCATCATTAGTGGTGCAATACAAGGTCTTACACATCATTTCATAGACACACATTGCGATAGATGACAACACATACAAATTTTACCATGACAACACACCACACATATATTACAAATGCACGAACATATTTTCCAACACAACAAACATCAAATCATTCATTACATCGTAATACCACAACCAAAGCAAGGAAAATATGATTCATAACACAATACAACAACCATCAACATTTCCAATTCATGCATTTAGAATATATAACTCCTCTCATACCTCAAGAGAAGTAATTTGAGCGATTCGACAGTTCCACCTTATTGTTCGAAATTGATCCTACATTTAACACATTTAAGCACAATCAATTTCACCTATCAAGGCATTGCCTCCAATTTTAAATACACAACATCATATTTAGGATTCTCAACATGTTTTAAACATGCTATAGACACAACTTACCTAATTTCATTAGGTTTCAGGAATTCTTTCCCATTACCCAAGACATTTTATAATCTACTGGCTTACAACCACATTAAACACCTTACCCATTTTCCATAATGGGTCTCCAAGGTTCCAAAAGAGTACCATTCAACTTTTCCTCTTATGTCAACACCATCGAAATGAATTCTTACTATCTTTAGTTATTCCCATCTACCAATAGTTAATACCAATCACTCAAAAACTCCATGTCTATACTAAATAATTATTTTCATGTCAAGCAAACATATTTTCCTTAGCCTTTTCCAAAACCACAAAGGTACCCAACCTAGGGTTTTAACTCAACATCACAAACCATAACTTTTAATCATTTTCATGCATCATTTTAGGCACAACCAAACTCTTAAATTCGTGTACCATCATCCTAGTATCAAGAATCAAATTTTTAAGTCTTCTAACCTAGGGTTCATATCCCCACATGTTTGTTTCATCTCAACAACATCCAATCCACTACCATTAAGCCCTTAGAACCTTAAAACATTAAATGGAACCAATAAATGGGAATGAGTCCTTACCTCACCTCTAAGCTCCAAGAGGAAAATGAAAATGAAGATGAGAGAATGAGGAATGAGGAAAGATATGCTCCAATGTCCCATATTACTTCACAAATTAAGTGTTTGTGTTTTATTTTCGCAAGAAATGGCCATGGGGGACTAGTGCACAGTCATGAGCCAAGAAAAGAGAAGAAGAGGAAACAAATGCAATGGAAGAAGATAGGGAAGGAAAGTGACTAAAAAGGGAGAAAAGAATGAGGGGAAAAGTGTTTTATTTGGGTCATTACCCAATGGTTAACATATACACTCCCACAAGACTTTGTACAATGTTCAAGAGAAAGTAGGGAAAAGTGAGAGGGATGCATGACACATAGAAAAGGAAAAAGAAAGGATTTTTAATTTTATTAAATTCACTACCACTCGTTATTTCACTCTTTAATAACATACGCAGTGTCTGTAAAAATATCTTTTTAGTTCCAAAAATTATTTTAATCATACCACTGTAACCATAATAAATTCCATATGATTAAAGTCTATCAAGTGTCCAATTTGATTTAATAGATCCCACACCTTCAGTTAAGTCATCCGATTTTAATAAATTCTTGTTCAACAATAATTCACAATTAATGTCAAATTAATTATCTTATCAGCTCGGGACGTTAAATAATTAATCATCATTATTTAAATAATTTATTTTCTAACATTTAGTATGTTACAATCCACCCCACTTAAAAAGAAATTTTCTTCCTTAAAATTTAACATACCCTATAATGACAGAAACAACAAACTCATATGCAGAATGGTAACAGACTCAACGCGCTTAACCATAAGTAATCACAATAGACTTATATCTATAAGCAGCTGCAACATACTATGGTGAGACAGACTTAACTATCAGTAATTACAACAAGCTTAAAATATAGATATATAAGCACTTACAACATACCTATGGTAACAGGGACAGTAACAGACCCAGGCAAGATTAATTACTACAGATTATATATGTATCAACTGCTACAGACTTATGGTTACAATTACAGCAGACTTGAACTACAGAACAACAACAGACTTAACAGACTCAATAGAATTGACAGATTCCTATCAATCACAGTCTGTCCATATAATTTCTTTTGCAGTTTTCAGTCTATCTAGCTTAATGTTATTCTTCTCCCAACAACTCACATATTAGTTACTCAATTATCATTAATTCATCAATTTTATCACCAATTATCAAACTAACCATAATATGGCTCAATGTCATTCAGCATGCATACTTAAATACTCAGACTTACATACCTAATATACACACACCTACAACATACACCAAAATCAAATACACATAAACACATAGTTGCACATATCATACTTCACAGCTCAATTCAGCATACTGAATTCATCATACTCAAATATTAAACATTCATCCTCACAATAGGATTAAGTTAATTATTCAAGCACACATACTAGAAATGCAAAATTCATCAAGAATCATCATTACAAACACATACTCTTCACTTTCTTCCTTGGCATTAGCTCCTCTCTTGGCACTTCCCTCTGGAGTATCTATGATCTCCTTGTTATTTGTCAATGAAAATTGACAACAGCAAGTGTGAGTGTTAAAAATCATTAATTAATATAGAACTTAATATATAAGTATAAAAGAGGTATAACATAACCTTATACATTCATTTACTCTCCCTTTATTCTCTTTACTATTTCAATCAGAATCATTCAATCATATACAATATTATTCAACACACACACACACACACACACACATATATATATATATTCAATCCTCAACGACACTCAGTCATATAGAAATCACCACAAGCCACTCAGGCTATCCATAATCCCATACATATATACCAATACAGTTTCATTTAATTCCAAATACATCATTAAATCAATAATCATCACCTTCATCATACATCATTAAATTTAAATCATACAAAGCATGAGTAACTCTCATTCAGAGTATATTAGACTTGTTAGTATTCGGATACTAAAAGGATCGGCCTTCAGGCAAGGGTCCTACTTGACACCCCGTGAACCTGACTTTGTTCACCGAGCCCTGCTTGGCTCTCCACCTCAACCATTGGGTCTTGCTTGACCACTGGGTAGCTGAACTAGATCCTACTTAACCACGAGAGCAAAAAATAAAGGGCTAAATATACTGTTTAGTTGTCCCAACCACACAATCACATATATTCATTTTAATTTTTTTTCTCTTTGATAATTAGCATAAAGGCCTCATTTTAAATACAATGGGCGGCCACACAGACCAAACCCACATGATGTATTCTCAAGCAAATTTCATACAGCCACTAAGGCACAATAAACACAATCATATTGTCATACAACCACTAAGGCATGATCAACACAATAATCATAAGTCATCACGCAGACTTAATCTCATACACCCATATAATTATCGTAAGTCATAGACTTTTACAATCATCATTCCCATCATCTCATCGCAACTCACATATAATTACTCATAATATTTATGAGTCATATTATTTCCTTTTTCAAACTCTGATTGGAGTTGATACCCAAATTCTAATTACATAAGACTCTAGACACCCCCCTTACCTCGACTCCAAGCTTTTGCTAGTTGGTCTTGGTGCCGGTTACGCCCAATAATTATAATTTAACAAAACCACGAATCCAATTAGTGTTCCTATTAGGAAACAATATACATAAGTCTGGGTCTGCGTACCTAAGCCTGGGTTTGCCCCGAAACTAACAATTTTTAAAACTTCCAAAGCTTACCTTAATCACTTTCAGCTTCGATTCCAAGTCCCCCTTCGTTCAACGACTTCACAAAGCTTGGTTTGCTACCTACGAGTACCGAAATAAAGAACTGTTAGCCATTTACCAACACCCACTGTGTAGAACTTTCTTTCTAAGCTCTAAATGCCAAAAACTCACAAAACCGAAACCTCCATGCTTAACACCATTTTTGGTCTGAAGAAAGAAGCATGGAAAACAAAAATTAAAACTATCATATGACTCATCTCACCTCCACGATCACAATGCCACCTTCAATTTTGAGTTTCTGCAACAATTTCTTTCAGTCTCTACCAAGTCATACAATGTACGACCATGCAAGAGGAAGGAGCTCTAAATGTTTCGTGGTGCCTCACGCGTGAAAGGAAAAAGGAGATGGAATTTCCTTTTATTTGATCCTAAGGGCACATATGTCATTTTATATTTTCTCTTTTCTTTTCTCTTTATTTAATCAAAGGTAATTGAATTTACCTTCGACCCCTGACTAACTCTCCCTTTTATCATTTCATTTAATTAACTCTAATTTATAATTTTAATTCATCAATTTAATTAAATTGGATTTTTTAATTTACTAACAACACAATTTAATTTAAACTGTCGCTAATTTAATTTAATTTAATTTATTTAACACAATAGTATTTAATTTTAAAGAACTAGGATGTTACAAAAACCTTTCCAAAAGATTAATTTAAATTAATTTAACGTAATAAAAATGATATTAAGTAAATTTAAAGAAAATAATAACACTATTATGAATAATTATGGATGTCCCCCCTAAAGTTTTGATATTTATAAATGTCCCCCTCTCACCTCCTATAAATACCCCCTTCACTCATTAATACAATACAACTTCTTTTCTTCAATTTCATTACTCTCTCTTTACTCTCCTTTCTTCATCTTCAAATCTATTTTCTTCTCTAATTTTCTCTAAATTTATAACACGTTATCAGCACGAGGTTCTGACCAACTGAGATATAGTCAAGACTATAAGAAAGGTAATATATGATGGTTATTATTATTTTTTATAATTTTAATTTATATTATTTATATTTTATAAAAGTTCCTGAAGAACTTATATTCTAAACATCCCAGAAGGATGTATAAGATTACATCTATATTATTTATAAAAAAAAATATAGGTTCCTGAAGAACTTATTTATAAACATCCCTGTAGGATGTATAAAATTAATAGTCAAATAATTTAGAATTCTTGAAGAATTCTTAAAAATGTTTATTGATAGTTCCTGAAGAACTATATCAATTTTTTTAAAAAATATATATATATTAGATCTTTATGTGCATTTTATTATAGCTTTATGTTAATAATTTGCTGGGTGTTTAACTAATTGTTACTTCAATTTTCAATTGCTGATTGCTATTGCTATATGTCACGTGAATTGGCCCCTGTAACTTCCTAATTGTTAATTATTGCTCCAATTGTTGATTGCTTTATGTTAATTATTGCTCCAATTGCTGATTGCTTACTTTCCAATTGCTTTATATTTCTAATTGCTCCAATTGCTGATTGCTTGCTTTCCAATTGCTAATTGCTTTATGTTTTATTGCTTTATGTATTCACGTGAATCCAATTGCTAATTGCTTTATTGCTTTATGTATTCACGTGAATGTTTTATATTAATTATGCATAATTATTTTGCACCACCTGTGCCTACACTTTTATTTTAATTCCATTACCTTTAAACAATATTTTATATTAATGTACCTCATAATTAGTATCTATAAATAATATAATATATTTTATATAAATAATGAAGTTAATAAATAATATAGCATTTATAAGGATTCGAACCCGGGACTTATAATAAATATGTGAAATTTTATAAATTACTTTATCTATTTTTTTTTAAAAAAAGGGAGAAAAAAAAACTAATATTACTCTTATAATAAATAAAATAAAATATATGTGTTTATAATCATTATTAACTTGTTTAATTAATTTAAAAAAATTTTTACTCTTATAATAAAATAAAATAAATAATTCATCATTGACTTGTTACCATCATTAGATATTTATAATTAATAAATTTATTCATTTGAAATATATCTAATATATTGTTTCAACTTCTTATATAGAAATAACTATGTCAAATATTACCAACCTTGAGTTCGTGGCTCTTGACATATCTGGAAAAAACTATCTATCATGGACATTGGATGCTGAAATCCATTTAGATGCAAAAGGTCTCGGAGACACCATTAAAAATGGAAATCAGGCATCTAGTCAAGATAAAGCTAAAGCCATGATATTTTTACGCCACCATATCCATGAAGGGTTAAAAAATGAATACTTAACAGTTAAAGACCCTCTTGTTTTGTGGAATAATCTAAAAGAAAGATACGACCATCAAAAGGATATAATTCTTCCAAAAGCCCGTTATGAATGGATGCATTTACGATTTCAAGATTTTAAATCCGTAAATGAGTATAATTCTGCAATGTTTAGAATTACTTCGAGATTGAAATTATGTGGAGAACAAGTCACTGAAAGTGACATGTTAGAAAAGACATTCTCTACTTTTCATGCATCCAATTTGCTCCTGCAGCAGCAATATCGCCAAAAGGGCTTTACAAAATATTCTGAATTAATTACTTGTCTCCTTGTGGCTGAGCAAAATAATGAATTGCTTATGCAAAATCATGAATCCCGTCCAACTGGAACTGCTCCATTCCCAGAAGTGAATGTAGCAACGCACGATCATAATACTCATGGTCGTGGTCGTGGCCGTAGCCGCGGTCGTGGACGAGGTAATGCTCGGGGACATGGTATTGGTCGTGGATATGGTTTTGGTCGTGGTCATGGTCGAAATGATAAGAGATCATCATTCACATGGAAAAATAAAGAACTTATAAAAAAAAGGGACAGATGCTCAAAATAGCGAACAAACTAAAAACATCTGCTATCGTTGTGGTAGCAAAGGACACTGGTCTCGAGTTTGTCGCACACCAAAGCATCTTGTAGATCTATACCAAAAATCCCTTAAAAATAAAGGGAAAATAATAGAGACAAATTTTACTGGTATAGATGATGATTTCTCTGACTTTAGTGTTGATGATTTTCTTGCTCTTCCTGAAGAAGAAATTGACCACTCGGTTGGAGAAGGGAGTGCCCCCAAATAAATTATTTTAATGTTTCATGTAATTTGTTTTGTTGTAAATTTTGTCTTTATCAATAAAATTTTGTTAAATATTATTATTAATTATATTTTACTCATGATTTATTTTTATTTATTTAATGAAGAATGAATGCTCATGTGAATGGTGAAGATATATGTCTCGCAGACAGTGCAACAACTCATACCATTCTCAAGAATGAGAAATATTTTTACCAAATAGTAAAACAAGAAGCAAATGTTAATACAATATCTGGTAGTATAAATATAATTGAAGGCTCCGGCAGAGCCAGTATTTTGTTGCCTGGAGGAACAAAATTGCACATTGAAAGTGCATTATATTCTAAGAAGTCTCAAAGAAATTTATTGAGTTTTAAGGATATCCGCAGAAATGGATATCATATTGAGACCACAAATGAAGGAAATGATGAATATCTATACAATACAAAGTTAATTTCTGGTAAGAAATATATATTGGAAAAATTGCCTTCATTTTCCTCCGGTTTGTACTACACATATATTAGTACAATTGAAACAAATGCCATAGTAAACCAGAAGTTTACAAATAAGAATGACTTTGTTATCTGGCATGAACGATTAGGCCATCCTGGATCAATTATGATGCGAAAAATAGTTGAGAATTCAAATGGTCATTATTTGTCCAGTAGACAAATTATGCAAACTAAGAATTTCTCATGTGCTGCTTGTTCTCAAGGAAAATTAATCATTCGGCCATCACCAATGAAAATTGGGAATGAACCACTTATATTTTTAGAGCGTATACAAGGTGATATTTGTGGACCAATACACCCTTCATGTGGACTATTTAGATATTTTATGGTTTTAATTGATGCATCAACTAGATGGTCACATGTTTGCTTATTATCAACTCGCAACCAGGCGTTTGCGAGATTACTAGCTCAATTAATTTGTTTAAGAGCTCATTTTCCTGATTATCCAATTAAGAAAATACGCCTTGATAACGCTGGTGAATTTACATCTCAATCATTTAATGATTATTGTATGTCCATTGGAATTGATGTTGAACATCCTGTAGCACATGTTCATACACAAAATGGACTTGCTGAATCATTGATTAAACGTTTGAAATTGATAGCAAGACCATTGTTAATGAGATCAAAACTCCCAATTTCAACTTAGGGACATGCAATCTTGCATGCGGCAGCACTTATTCGCATTAGGCCTACAAGTAATCATGAATATTCCCCTTTACAATTGGTTCATGGTAAAGAACCAAATATTTCTCATCTAAGAATCTTTGGAAGTGCGGTATATGTTCCTATCTCTCCTCCGCAACGCACTAAGATAGGACCTCAAAGAAGGTTGGGAATATATGTTGGATATGAAAGTCCATCCATAATAAAATATCTTGAACCTTTAACAGGTGATTTATTTACAGCTCGTTTTGCTGATTGTCATTTTGATGAATCTATTTTCCCACAATTAGGGGGAGAAAATAAACAGTTGGATAAAAGGATCAGCTGGAATGAAATATCTCTCTCACATCTTGATCCTCGAACAAAGCAATCTGAACTAGAAGTTCAGAAAATAATTAGTTTACAAAATTTAGCAAACCAATTACCTAATGCATTTGCTGATCCAAAAAGAGTGACTAAGTCATACATACCAGCTGTTAATACTCCAATCAAGATTGATATCCCTGAAGGACAATCTAAATTTGCAAATGAGTCTGAAGCTAAAATAAAACGTGGCAGACCTGTTGGTTCTAAAGATAAAAATCCTCGAAAAAGAAAAGTAAATAAAGAGGATGGTCGAATTGAGGATATAAAGACTCTAGTAGAGTCTCCTGACATAATCAAAGTTTCAAATCTAGAAGAAACTAAGGTACCTGAAATTGATACAAACAAAGAGATCTCGATAAATTATGTCATGGATGGTATACAATGGAATCGACCTGAAGTCGATGTTGATGAAATTTTTGCATTCAAAGTAGCTCTTGATATTATAAATGATGATAAAAATCATGAGCCAAAATCTGTTAAAGAATGTGCACAGAGAAATGATTGGCCAAAGTGGAAAGATGCAATGCAAGAAGAGTTAAACTCACTTGCAAAACGTAAAGTTTTTGGGCCTGTAGTCCAAACACCCAAAGGTGTAAAACCAGTTGGGTACAAATGGGTCTTTACGAGAAAAAGAAACGAAAACGGTGAAATTGTGCGATACAAAGCAAGACTTGTTGCACAAGGATTCTCACAAAGACCTGGTATTGATTTTGAAGAAACATATTCACCAGTGATGGATGCAACAACTTTTCGATACTTAATAAGTTTGGCGATTCGTGAAAAGCTTGATTTACACCTCATGGATGTTGTTGCAGCATATTTATATGGCTCACTTGAAAATGACATATATATGAAACTCCCTGAAGGATTTAATTTGCCTGAAGCATACAAGATAAATCCTCGAGAAAATTATTCAATTAAATTGAATAAATCTCTTTACGGACTGAAACAATCTGGACGTATGTGGTATAATTGCCTCAGTGAATATCTGTTGAAAGAAGGATATAAAAATGACCCGATTTGTCCATGTGTTTTTACAAAAAGATTGGGAAAAGAGTTTGTTATAATTGCAATTTATGTGGATGATTTAAACATCATCGGGACTCCTGAAGAGCTCTCAAAGGCTGTAAATTGCTTAAAAAAGGAATTCGAGATGAAAGACTTGGGAAAAACAAAGTTTTGTCTTGAATTACAATTAGAATATTTAAAGGAAGGAATTCTAATGCACCAAAAGACTTATACAGAAAAGGTGCTAAAGCGGTTTTATATGGACAAATCACACCCATTGAGCAGTCCAATGGTTGTAAGGTCACTTGAAGTGAGCAAAGATCCTTTTCGACCTCAAGACAAAAATGAAGAACTACTTGGTCCTGAAGTACCATATCTTAGTGCAATTGGTGCACTAATGTATCTTGCTAGTCATACAAGACCAGATATATCATTTTCTGTTAATCTGTTAGCAAGACATAGTTCTTTACCCACGAAAAGACATTGGAATGGGATTAAACACATATTCCGCTACCTTAGAGGTACAATGGACATGGGTTTATTTTTTTCATATGTATCTAAGGCAAACCTAATTGGTTATGCAGATGCGGGGTATTTGTCTGATCCTCATAATGGTCGATCACAAACAGGTTATTTGTTTACATGTGGTGGTACAGCAATTTCATGGAGATCCATAAAACAAACAATCACAGCAACATCATCTAATCATGCTGAAATCTTAGCATTACATGAAGCAAGTCGAGAATGTGTTTGGTTGAGGTTTATGATTCAACATATTCAAGAAACTTGTGGCTTGCATGCTGGAAAACTACCACCAACAATTTTATATGAAGATAATGCAGCTTGTATTTCTCAGTTAAAGGAGGGCTATATTAAAGGAGATAGGACAAAACATATTTCACCAAAATTTTTCTTTACTCATGATCTTATAAAGAATGGTGAAATAAATGTCGAGCAAGTCCGATCATGCGAGAATCTAGCAGATATCTTTACAAAATCATTACCAACCAAAATCTTCGAGCAACTAGTACAGAAGATTGGTCTTCGACGCTTACATAAGTGTTCTGATGAGGGGGAGAATTAAATATTTGTAATTTAATTATTTTTACGGATATACTTTGTAAAGAATGTTGTACTCTTTTTCCTTCACTAGGTTTTTATCCCACTGGGTTTTTCCTAGTAAGGTTTTAACGAGGCACATTCTAAATATGGACATCCAAGGGGGAGTATTATGAATAATTATGGATGTCCCCCCTAAAGTTTTGATATTTATAAATGTCCCCCTCTCACCTCCTATAAATACCTCCTTCACTCATTAATACAATACAACTTCTTCTCTTCAATTTCATTACTCTCTCTTTACTCTCCTTTCTTCATCTTCAAATCTATTTTCTTCTCTAATTTTCTCTAAATTTATAACAAACACAAAAATATCACAACATTTGTATATATATCCGTAGTGCAACACTTTACTACAATCACCGGACCAAAAAGCACTGGTGTTTTATATATATATATATATATATATATATATATATATATATATATATATATATATTCATGATTTCTAAATAATTTCTCTGTCTCAATCTCAATAGTTTTCTCTCCCTTCCATCGGAGCGCTCTCCAGAGTTAGGGTTTCGTGATTTGTGTCTAGTTGGTTTGTGATTTTCAATTTCCTTTCTCATTCGTTTTCTGTGCAATTCCAATCACTATTTTATTATCCATCATTGATCCTTGCAGATTGAAAAGCTACGATCAAATTATCATTGGGTATAATAGGGATCCAATCAATAATTTTTAATATCGCTGCAAATTCTTCATTTTTTTTCCATCGTTTTGAAATTCAATTGAAGTTTAGTTTACCTTGATCGCTCTAGCTAGTGTGAAAAACGATCACTAGAAAGTCAATTTCTTTTTATACTTATGTTTCTTGATCTTCTCAGAATAATTTCTTGATCTGATATTTTCTTTTCCTTTTTTTATACTGTGTATGTTTTCCATCAAGGTTTGATAGAAAAATATGATTGAATTTGAATCCTACTAGTTGCTTACACATGCACTTGTTTAAGAGGGTTATAAGAAAATTTAATGATTGGATCACCATTAATATCTCGTGTCTTGAATATGTAGTTTTCCATCATGATGTTGTTTAAATTTTTACAATTTTAATACTTTTGGCTTTTAGCTTTTGATTCTTTCTATATTTTTTTTCTTGCCCCAAGAAAAGAATTTTCCTTTTGATTAACTTGAGTTTCATGTTGACAAGTTCTTTCTCTTTTTATGTGTGGGAAAGGAAAGGGAAGGTCAAGAAGAAGAAAGATTGTGCATTTATATTCTACTCTATGAAGCCACAATCATCATCTCTGAATCCATATGCAGCCTCATATATTCCTCTCTGTATAAGAGATGGAGGTTCCAAGAGTTATGATGGGACTGTTTGGTTTCAGGATCCTCAACATGTCCCAGGTGATCAGCAACAATGTGTTCATTCCAACACAGAAAGGACTTCAAAACCGGAAACTGTTCCGGCTAACAGAAAGCCTACTTGTAGTTCTTACCATGATCAGTCACCGGAAGTGATAGAGTTTGATGAACAATTTGACATGGATGTCGAATATCTTAGGATGCAATTTCCTGATTTATCTGTGGAGTCCCTTGAAGAGGTCTATACATTAAACCATCATGAATTGGAAGGTGCTGTTGACATGCTCCACCAACTTGTGGTATAGTTTCAAGTTCTTTTGGGCTATTAATTTGATCATACAATGTCACATTTTTGTACTTCCAATTGAATAAGTGACCTAAGTTTTTTTTTTTTTTTTTTGTTTCTGTTTTCATGTGCATATATATGAAATCTTGGATCAATAATATGTTATGACATTTACTGGAAATTTCAGGTTAGAATGTGTGCTTATAAGTAAAATAATTGATTGATATGTCACCCTCCCTTTCCCTTTCCTGTGTCCATTCCTTTCCTTGCGTAATATATTGTCTCTCCAGATGAAACTTTACAGAAGAAAATGTTTTGATTTTAAGGTTGTTATACCTCATAAAGTGATCCTGGGATTCCTGTGCCAAGTTTGAAGTTTTTAAATTCCGTTTTTCCTCTAAACTGTGTTTGTTGTATGAATATATTCTTATTTTACACTTGGACTGCTTTCCTTGCAGTGGACTGAGGATCTCGAAACTACTCCTGGTGGGCTTCCAACTCCTGTTAGGCTTCCAACTCCCGGTGGGCTTCCAGAGACACTTGATATTGGTGATGTGTCAGAATCTGGACTGTCAGGTGGTGCCGCTCCATCAAAACAGAAGACTGTTGCAGCAGAAACTAGCACTCCATCTTCGTCTAGTCATGTGGCATCAGCCAATGTCTCGTGAACTGGTTTGTCATTCACAATTGGTTTGGTACTTTGGTTGGATAAAATAAGTGTAAAAATAGGAAATTTACATTAGGTCGAGTGGGTCAGTTTTATGGTATGTATAGCTCTCACCTCTGTCATGTTTTGCTTTGTATGGTCCAAAATGTTTTCTTTTGATGAGTTGCTTGTGCCATTGTGAACACTTTCAATTGAATGAATTAGAAGGCCTGTAAGGGGCAAATGAAAACAAATGAAGGTGATTTTCACTTGTCATAAGTGGCTGGTTGACTTGCCAAATTTACCGTCATGAGCTTGCTAACAATAAGACAATTTAAATTAAAGTACATATTAAAAAAAGATTTTAATAGACTAATTTTTATATAAAGATATTATCACATTTTAATTTTATCCTTATTTAAATTTAAATTCTATTTTAATGTTAATAATGACATTTTTCAAAATACTGGTAAACATGAGAAAATACATTAAATATTTCTAGATAGATAAGTTTTTTTCTTATAAATAGGATTACTAAAGCATTTTTTTAAATACGAAGGAGGGAGTAAATTATGTTAATTTTTCTAACGAGTTGGCTCAATTTGTGTAACTATTTGAATCATATCCTTACAATATCCTTGGGTAACGATTTGAATCTACATTTGATTGGTAATCCAACCTATATAGCATAAACCCTTACATATGATAATAGTTAAGTGGAGGCAATATTCTCTACAGGCCTATTCCTTTGGTGTCCTGCCTTTAAAATGTTGAGATATCAAGTTTTACAATTTGTAGTTCTTACCCAGATAGGGATAATTAATCAAACCTCAAAAATTACTATCATGTGTTGGGCTTTTATTATTGAGTTTTCTTGTAGTTTGGATGCAAACATATGGGAAAGTGACAAGTGTCGCAAAAAATAATACTTCAACAACCACAACAAAGTCTTATCTCATTAAGTGAAGAAGGTTACATGGATCATACAACTATTGCACTTTATTATGTACTAAATTTTTTGAGATTCCATTTTAACAAAAAGTCCTTTTTAATAATCTCCATAAGTGTCTTTTTTGATTTTTCCCTATCTCTCTTCAAGAGATTCCTATACATCTGCTTAACTTTTTAGGCAAACACTTCCAAAGGTCTTTGTAAATGTGAAACCACCTTAGACGATTTTCAACCATTTTCTCTTCAATAGGTGTCACGTCAATATGATTTTAAATACTATCATTACAAATTTAGTCTTTTTTTTTGTATGGTCACACATCTACTTCAACATTCTCATTTCAACTACCCTCATTTAATGTTCATGTTTCCCTTTCACCACCTAGCATTTACTCTCATAAAGCATAAGTGGTCTTATGATAGGTTGATAAAATTTTCCTTTAAGTTTTTCGGTGCTTTTCAATCACACACGACCCTTGGAGCTTTTATCCATTTCAGCCACTTAACTTGTATCATATAAGAAACATCTCTGCCCAACACTCAGGAATGGAGCGTGGACAACATGGATGATTCAACAACGGATCTAGGAAGCTTTGATACCATCTTAAATTTGGGTATTAGGCCTAACTCAATCCTAAAAATTAACTCATAGGATGGGAATTACCTTCCACCTTGTATGCTTTTGATTAGTCACATCTCTAGTCAATGTGGGACTTTTAACAATACTAAAAAGAGTAAACCTTAGATTGTCCTAAAAATTAGAATTGGATAAATGGGTCCCTAAAATATTTATGTCTAATAGTCCCCAACGTTAATTGTTGTCAAATAGTTGGGTCCTTATGGTTAGTAATTGTTAGATAACCGTTAAAATGGGCTGATTTGGCATGTTTTGGCAAATATGTCATGCCATGTAAATAACATGAATGAAGTCATTTTAATATAAACTAAAAAAATCATTTTTTTAAAAAAATAATGAGTTAATAATTATGAAGCCCCTTTTCATTTGAGCCTTAGTTCACCTTCCCCACCACCATATCAGTTTCCTTCTTCTATGACCTTCCTTGTCGGTGAACCTCCATGGCTGAACAAAACCAAAAGTCAAACCGCTCTTCGTTAGCATCATTGTCCACCAGGTCCACTTACTTTTTCTTTTTTCTTTCTCTTTCTTTTCCTAAACAAAAAAAATTACTTTTCCCTCTCTCTTTTTCCACATTCCAAACATACTATAAGGGTAACTTATTCTTTCCCATACATAGGGCCACCAGTAAAAGGAAAGCGACTCCAACAAGTTGCTAAAAACTTAATATGTTACATATTTCTCGTATGTCACATAATCTCAATGCATTATAAAATTGTCCTGATGAGTAATGTGTGTTAAAATATAAAGCAATATTTTTCCATACAATAATTCTTATCATTTTCTCTTTATTTATGTTATGCTTTATTAAGTTAGATTGGTTAATCACATAATATGTTGATCATATTCCTTTCTTTCGATGTAAAGTGTTTGAGGTAAAATCTCCAACTAACTTTTACTTTTCTTAGCGTTCATAGTAAAAAAGGAAACAAAATCATGTTGGAAAGTTAAGGAAATTCAAAATCCAAATCTAGAAGATTCACTTAAGAAAATTTGCATTGCTTAAGCAACATTTTGGGGCTTGAAGGCAAAATGGTTAAGGTGCCCAACACAATTTAGCTAGTAGCCTCAGGTGTTAAATTTCATAGTGTTTCGCTTGAGCTAAAAACTTCGCCTAAGCTAAATACAAAGGACCAAAAGTCAAAAATGATGGGTATGCTCATAGCCAACGCTAACCAGTTATAGATACCAACCATAGTTACCTAACTTGAAGGGCAAGAAAAACTAAACTAGTTAAAGAGAAGACGTAATTACAGCCAAGGTTGTTGTCGGTGAGCCTAGAGACATAACTTGGATCCAAAGCTCCTATCACATCCTAGTTCTATTCTTTGAGATTCAGAGGATGAGCAGTTGGTGTGGCATAAAAAGAGTGACCATACTGTTGTGGAGGTTTGAGAGACGCATGTTCTGAAGGATTCTCTAATTCAACCTTTAGTATTTTTATTCTTTGGGATAGCTCACATGAGAATGAACAGCTAAACCTCAATTAGTTGAGATTAGGTATGACAAATCTCCAAATCTGATTTATATATTGAAATACTATGTATGATTTATAGTTTGATTAATGTCAGTAACTATTTTTTGAGCTTAATGCTTGCTTTATATGAGAAAAATGTTTCATAAATTTCTATGTTAATGTCATCACTAGAAAATACTTCTTAGGATAGTGACTAGTGACTAAATATAGTTACTTAGAACATTCCAATGACAATATTGCTTTACACCCCACATTTCCAATGGCAAATCATCTGCAAAGAATAGAAATTACCGTAACTACGAATTTAAATGCGATGTACTCATTGTACTTTAAAATAATAATGATGATAATAATCATAATAATAATAATCATAATAATAATAATAATAATAGCCACTTAAAGTTTCAGCATGAACTTTTTATTATTACCCTTAACACATCAGCTTAAAATTCAGCTTCAAAATTCAACTTCAATGTAGCAACACAAAAATCAAAATACTATTTGAAATGTCACTTACAAGCTATTATCTTTTTTCCCAAAATATTCTTATTAATAAATAACTTTAATTAACCAAGCAATAGATAAATTACAATAACAAATAAACTATTTATCTCTAAAAAAATATCAGAGTAATGTCAGACTATTTTTCATTACTACTATGCATTTTCATATGAAAAGGAGTAAAATCATGAATTCAACACATTTCAAAAATAATTTATAAAACTGATGCAAGTTATAAATAAATTTAATTACATGAGCCAACTTTAATACCCACGACATAAGCAAAAAAAAATCTAACACGAAGGACGAACCTAGTAGGAATGTCATGTTTAATAATCGATGTTTGAAGACTAAATTCTAACAATTCTGTGATTAAATAAGTACATTTACAAGGAGATAATAATTGCCACATAATGAAAATCGGACTAACTTCACTTATATATATATATATATATATATATATATATATATATATATATATATATATATATATATATCCTTTGAACAACCTTTGTCAAAAAAACCATATCAAGCTGAGCGTCCTTTGAACAAGCAGCTACATCACAAGAAAAAAGTATATATACTATAACAAAAATGATATGGAACGGATGAACTCAATCAAGCATCCTTCTTCCAAGGATAGAGTGGATTGCACGGCAAAAAACTTTACAAGAGTACAAGTGTGCATATGTATAAAAGGGGTTTTGGATGGTTTCCTTCTTCCTTAAGAAGATGATTGTCATGTTATGAGAGAGAAAAAAAGGTGATCCTGTGCAAGATCCACCAGTTCCATAAAAAAATGATTTGTTGTTTTTTCTCTCTCGTAACTTGGCAGAGGAAGATTATCCACTTGTTAGTTCTTAAGGAAAATGAGAGAATCCAAATTGTATATCGATATATAACGAGATTAAACTGAGGTACTCGTGAGGCCATTTTCAGCCCTGCTTACACCCCGTTGTTGGCTGACATCTTCTCCAGAGACCAATCCTGTTAAGTTCTCATCAACCTCACTCTTGCAAAGAGGGCACAAAGCATTTATCTTCAACCATTTATCAACACAATCTTTGTGGAAAAGATGAGAACAAGGCAATTCTCTCAGCTCATCGTTATTTTCATACTTTGCCAAGCAGATGCAGCAAACCTGCAGACAACCACAGAAAGTACCAACGTTCACATTTATAGCCAGCAGACAAACACAATTATGTCCTAATTACAACAAGGAATACTGTGGTACAGGGGGTCGTTTAACACTATCTAACAGATTCGATCACATAAACAACATCAAATTCAACACAACCACATCAAATCAAACTTTGTTTACCTGATGGCATGGATGCTACCATAGTTGTTAAAATTTATAGGAATGTATGTAGGTTTACATTCACTAATTGTAGACTAGCTTCTGAGAGAAGCCTTCCTCACTGTGTAAATACAGTGAAGCCTGTGTAATCAGTTAGTTGAGAAATCATAACTCAGTTTTACTTTCTCTCTCTTAAATCATCTCTCTCTATTTTCTCTGCCTTCTCTCTAAAGTTCATATGGTAACAGAGCTTTTTGATCCTCGGCTATGGCTAATACTATCTTCCCCTGTTATATCATCTCCCTCATCTGCCCCACACAACCCTCTGCTTCTTCTTCCTCTTACATTCTCGGTCCTCCACCTAATATTCATCCTAGGATTACTAGGTCCAAGAATGGAATCTTCCAACCAAGACTTTTTCCCTCAGTTCTTTTTACCCATAGTGAACCAAGGAACATAAAACAAGCCTTAGCCTCTCCTCAGTGGTTGGCTGCCATGAATGATGAATTCAATGCTCTGCAGAAAAATAATACCTGGTCTCTCTGCCACCAAACAGGTCCCCCATTGGCTGCAAATGGGTGTTCAGAGTAAAAGGGTACCCTGATGGGTCAATAAATAAATATACGGCCAGGTTGGTGGCCAAAGGCTTTCACCAATAGCCTGATTTCAATTTTAATGAAACCTTTTCTCCAGTGGTCAAGCCTGTTACAATCAGAATTGTCCTAACCCTTGCTCTTACTTATGCCTGACTACACCTATGTGGGCACTAGTAGTAGCGGCTGCATGAGACAAGCAGGTAACAAGTTTTGAGACTTGTTCTTATCACATACCAAAACTGTTGAATGACCCTCTCCATGCAATCCCATTCAACACTGCAGCATCTAAGAATCCATCTCCTCTGATTCCTCTGGAATCTCTTATTTTACCCTTCTCCACACTACATCATCATTACATGGAAGTTCATTCCTTACAAACATGGTCTGGGCCATACCTATCATATCACAAAGTTGAAACCTTCAATCACTACATCTAAAAAATTCATCCACATTGATTTCTCTAATAGATCCAACCATAATAACCACTATAAGGCTCTTCAATTCACAAACACCATCATGGCCTGCACTCTTTCACTATAAGCCAAAATATCACTCAACCTGATTCACCCACCCAAATTATCTCCCAATAACAACACGATTTTCAATTTCCTCCATCACTCTTTGCTACTTCAGTCCCCCACCTCCTCTCCACCAAGCAACTTTCTCCTATTTAATTCACCCAATACCCCTTGCCATTAGGTTTCTGCAATAACCTTTCCAGAATGCCTTCAAATTTCAGGAGACAATTCTTGCACTGCTCACTCTCCCAGCTTATTGCCAATATTCTTTCAATTATTTCATCGATATTTCAAAGCCTCTTTCATATACTAGTAGTACAGTTGGGTTTCCATTCTTCAAAGAGCCAAGGGAGAACTCCCTGGATTATGAGCTCTTATAAATTTATAATTATGAATCTAGTAAAGATTGGGTCTTTTCATCCAGGTTGTGAAACCTGACTGGCAAACAGCTTTTGAAATACAAATAGTTGGGCCTTCCACACCAGGTCGCAAGACCCGACCAGGAAAGCAATATCTTGAACACGCCAAGAATAGACAGATTCTTAGTTCCCACAAGGATAACTGGCGACCCGCGAGTTTGCATTCAATCAACCCAACTTGGCTAGGAGCTTCAGAATCATAACACCGTGTGATCTTAAGATCTTGTGCACGATTACAACAAGAACGCAGTTCCCTCGTTCTCCCAACTACTATAGTTAGTTATCTGTTGCCCCTCCATTTACCAACTAATTCAGTTAGAGAGCCCTAATTATTAGACCGTCACTATCACAAACTAATTCAGGCTTTATTCCTTTTCCTCACCTCTATTTTACCAGCAATACACCTTTGTAGTTAGTACACTTGCCGCTATTAAGAAATTCATTTATTTTAAAATGGACTAAAGTATAGCATATTTTCATGTTATTTCTCAAAAATTGAGAAAGGGAGGTTATTGTAGTTAATGAAATTTCCAAAGAGAGTGCAGTTTACCCTATAAAATTTTAATTATGTGTCCTTAAAATATAAAGATCAGATGGTACTCACCGCATCTTCTCCAGAGATCACACGCTCTTTTTCAGTTCCTGCCGCCACAATTCCACCTTCAGCAGCAGCTGAGTTGCCTTCACCATTTCTTTTATTTTTCTTCATCTTAAACTTATAAGTTGGCAGAGCATTTATGGATTCAGAAGTTGCCCCTCTGTTTTGTGACATATCCTCTCTGACCCCAAGGATGGAAATTATACAAGGGAGACAACAGCAGATTGTTGAACAGAGAATGAAGGGCATAGCATAACCAATACAGCTAAATGCAAGAAACACTATACATAACCTGCCAAGAGAAATGAAGAAGATATAATTTGGAGCCTTGGAAAAACCAGAAGATTGAACACAAGAAACAATGAGAGGCTATACCGGTACAAGTTAGGAGCTTCATCAGCAGACGAATGGCCCCCAAAGATCCATACATTTCCAACAACAAACCATACCGCAAAAAAGCAATCTAAGGATATTTTGAAATATTCCACTAGTGTCTTCATTCTGCGGTATAGGAATGAACAAAGGCTTAGCAGCTTCACAAATCAATGTTTGGATGTTATTACCAACAAACAGTATCTGAAAATTTCAACACTTGATGGAAAAAACTGTGAAATTGGAGGGGAAGAACACGGCAACAAAATCAACATAGGCAAAAGAATATTCAAATATTACAGCTGGAGGTTAGCTCCATATCAGCTTTCAAAATACAGCCTTAGCTTCTTCAATAACTACTACAAGCAAGATCAACATCAACAAATTTTCTAGCCAATAGTACGTACCACATCTTCGTTAGAAATTAGAGGAAAACTGGCTACATTTACATTCTTCGATACTTCAAATTTTCTTGACACGACTTGACCTTAATTATACATTAAAAAAAATTAGTGTGTGCATTACTTAAAAGTTAGCCACAAGTTTCTATTATTGAATATACCAGGGCTTGCATTACGTAAGCAAGATGCAGACTAACCTTACTATATATATGCTTAAATAACATTATATATACAAGTGTGAAAATCTCAGCATATATGTATGTAATGTAAATAATTTTCACTTAATATAACTCCAAAGATTAAAGGAAGAAATCTTGATTCAATTTTTTCAAAACATTTAGTTGTAAAATTCAAACTTGTGAATGCACCAAAGACAGGTGATACAATGCAAAATAATGTAAAAGACCATATTTTTATCGAGAGTTATCAGTACATCAAAGGATGTTGAAAGATGATTGCAGATTATGTATGTTTTACATCCAAACTGAGTTTAAGACAATGATCATAGCAAGAGTCAAAGCAATAGTTCAAAGATATGGATGCATTGCATGAGAACTTTGTAATACTTCTCACTTACTAGAATGGCTAAAGAAGGAAATAATGTCCCAATCAAAGCCCTTCAAAGCTAAAAGCTAGAATTAAGGAAACAAATGTCCAAATTTCTTATAATATCTATATCCAAATCTCAATTTTCAAATTTCATATTATATCCAAGCCTCTGAAACCAAATTTTAACAAATAACAATAGCAAAAAGGACTAAAGAAATTTTAAGCTCTAAGATGAATTCACAGTTCAACTTTAATGAATTCACATTAAAGAAAAAGGTGTCATTCTAAAATTGTAAACAAAGACAATGAACAATATTAACTACTTCACTACCTTCTATTCATTAATATTGAAGATTGATTGTTTCTGGAGGATGCGGTAGCAGCCTGGCCATCTTCTCCATTATTTCTGGAACTGGATAGAAGTGTCCCTGAAGGATCATTAATCCGAGGAGATGTTTGTCGTGATTGTGGTGGATCTTGTTCCCGCATATGGTTATAATGATAATATCGCCAGAAAAGTAGAGGGAGAGTAGCAGCACATCCCAAAGCATAACCAATGATCCAATGAAACAACGGGGTACGTGGATGCTCATATCTTGACAAAGACAAAACAACAATAGAAGCAACAATCTGACTCACTAAGAGGACCAGCTCAATAGATATCCATAACGCTGAATGCAGAGGACTCCTACTCCGACGAGTCTCCCCCCTTCTTACGAAGGAGGCATTCCTACTATTCGATCCATTAGATACACTAGAGGTTGCAACCGAAGCTTGAGAAGTAGGAAACCGCAAACCACTTGGTCTTTCTTCATGCTGATATCTTTCATGAGCCAAGGCAGGCGATGTAGAAGCATCGACACCCCCGGATATTTCTATAACATGCTGACTGCCATTGACACTCCCGTGCCGCTCCATCAACATCGGCAAGATATCGTTGGAACCTTAAAGACAAAGTTCTAGTAAGACAACATCCATCTAACTCCACCACCAACACAACTTACTACCAAGGAATCATACAAGAACCCTACCACACACACAACCTTTAAATACAAATTGACTGAAAACAAATGCTTCTTCTTGCACTACCTAAACCGTGATGCAGCAAATTCATCTACTTCCATTGGTATTCTGGCTAAGAAATAACATCCGTTTCCAAAACCACACATAGTTCCCATCTTTAACCACATATACTGAGTAACTGATATAATATAAACATTAAGAATTTCAAATCTAAATTCCAAACAAAACTCGTTGAGAACATAATGCATAATCGGTTACTTACAAAACGAGAAAAGAACAATACCTAACCTAATTTCTGCACGTGCCTTAATTATTCATGAATCAACACCAATTAAAACCTGCAGAAGACGGAAAATAAAATTAACAACCGTTTCACAGCAATGAAAACCTAAAAAGAGTTAAATAAAACTCGAATTTCGTGAATCCTTTCGGAGAAATAACAGCGCGCGATTTCGAGTAACCGCGTGCACGTGTTTCTTTGAATTTTTGGTAAGGGTTAAAGGGGAATTTAAGAGAGAGAGAGGGAGAGGGAGTAGTACCTGCGAGAGAGAGAGAGAGAGAGAGAGAGAGTGACGAAAGAAACCGCGTTAAGCGGGTGGTTTGTGCTATGTCGTGAGAATCGATGAAACGACAATAAAAGAAGGGTGAAACAGGAGCGTTGACTCGAAGAATCGGAAGACAAGCCAAAGGGGAAGTAAAACGACAACGCGGAATCAGATGGAGAAACACATCGGGAGGTACACAGAGAGAGAGAGAGCAACAGAGGAAAGAGAAACAACGTCGTATTGTGGGATGGTGGTGGCGGAGGGAAAGAGAAACGGTGTCACAATCAGGGGAAAAGGCTGTCAGGCACACTTCCGTGGTTGCTTCCTTCGCGGTGTTACTTACCTGGGTATCTTTTTTCCTTCCTTTTCTCTTTTAACTAACCTTCTTCGAAAATGTAACGAGGGAAAGCTGTAAGTGTGCAAGTAAATATTTTGTAAAAATCAAGATTATAAATTAAAATTAGATTATTGTAGTTATAATCTATATAAATTTTAAATGGAAGAGATATATTTTTAAGGCTTAATTAAGTTTTAGGTCACGTTAACTTTGATTTTAATTGGAGGATTTTTAGTCTTTAGTTTTAAAATTTTAAAAAAATAAAAATTGTTTTTGGTTTTTAATTTTATGTTTTAAATTTTATAATTTTGAATTTTAAAAAATTGTTTTAAAACTTTTATAATTTTAATATCAACAACATTACACATAAACAACAACAATATTATAATGGTTTAGGGTGATGACACAACATTAGTGGTGGCCTTGGTGGTTTAGGATTTAGGATGATGGTGATGGTGAAAATAGTTATGGTGGTGGCAATGATAGTAATGAAGGTAGTGACGGTGGCGATGTTGATATATAGTGGCTGTGGTGGTGGTGGTGGTGGTGGTTAGGGATATGGGTGTTTGTGGTTCGGATCGGTTTGATTTTGAGACAAAATATCATCCGATCCGATCACTTTATTAAGTTGCGGTTCGGTTGAAATGAATGACACCATACGATCTGATCCGATCCAATCAAATGCGGTTCAGATTGGATTAGTTTGTTCGTTTTTTTAATTTATATTTTTTGTAAAATCAATTGAAATTCGTCCAGTACCAGCACCACCTCTGCTCACTCGAGCGAGAAATCCTCGCCTAAGCGAGATTCATCCGGAATCTCCCCAAGTGCCACTCACTCGAGCGAGACTAAGCTTGCCTGAGCGAAAACTGGCCAGTGACCACACGTTTGATGCAGGGGATTCTCGCTTGAGCGAGAATCACTCTCGCTTGAGTGAGTTATGCAGCATATACCTAAAACTTAAGTGCTTCATGCAATAGGATAAGCTAAAACTAGTACATGTGAAATTTGGCCAAAGTTATCATCTTACACACATTCAATTATGCATTGGGAAGTTAGTCCAACAGATTACACACATTAAATTCAATTCCTATTCATCCAATGCAAGATATTTAATCCAATTTCATATACACTTCGTAAAGGGCTGTAAATTGTGAAATGCATAATTCATTCATGGAATTTAACATTAATAAATCATCATAGTTGGTCATCATACATCATCTAGGTCATCAATGAAAATTAGTCATACACATCAAGGTCCAATTTTTGTTCATGACCATCAAAATCATCATTCACCAGTTCCATACACATCATAAGCATACGTACACACTATATGCTATACAAAATTAATGGATTGCCGGTCAAGGCACTTCCTATACATCTATATACCTTCACCATCAAGATATACTTCAAAAAGAGATTCATTTCACTTATGAAAATCCTGCATCACAAAGCTAAAAATGGACAATATGGGAGAGTGAGTTTACATTCGAAATGACGAATATGAATACGTTTATGATTATATGCATATGTATATAAGTCAACATGTACGCTTTGCGATAAACATAATAATCATCATCATATTCACACCAATTTTCTCATTTATTCATATGTTGATCACATATCAACATCCATAGCAAAGCAACAATACACATACACATTCATACTCTTATTCTCATTAAACTAACACATACAACATAATCATACAATAATTCATATCGTTGTTCATATTATCACATGTTGTCTTTTAAGAGTTATCTCACTTTCCACACCATCATCACATCTCAAACTCAAATCATCATAGATTCTCAACCCCTTGGCATATCTCCAAGCTATATGTAAATGCTCTTAGGCTAATGCATATGCGCAAAGGAATTTTTCAACAAATCACGGATCCGATTGTGGGAATAGCACCGATTGTGGGTACAAGTATGATCATAGACCATAACCCCACTGCAGTAGTAAATGTATACACATATATCATAATTTTGCATGCAATTCACCATGTTTTACTGGTACCAAACCGCATCACCCATAATGCAACACCGGTCACTTTCTCCATGACCGCGGTAACACCATAATCAACATAAGGTGTTGCGGGCCAACCACTTAAGGGGACATAAATTCGGCCCTTCACTGGCCAAATGCCATCATGACCTTCCACTAGGAACAAATTCTTCCCCTTTTCTTGAGTTTTTCTCATCTCAATCAAATACTCATCCTTCGGTTGTTGTAATTTCACGGATTCAAGGAACACATTAGCAACCATCAACATCTCAAGGGACATCTTCTTTGGAGTATATGTTTCTACGCCCACATTCAAGTCTCTAAATTGCTCAATTAGTTCCATCTCTTTCGCCATCATTGCTGAAACACGCAATGACTTTTGGCTCAAAGCATCGACAACCACATTTGCCTTTCTGGGATGATACTTCAACTCGAACTCATAGTCTTTTAGAAACTTCATCCATCGCTGTTGGCGCATATTAAGTTCCTTTTGATCGAACAAGTGCTTAAGGCTTTTGTGATCACTAAAGACCACAAACTTATAACCATACAAGTAATGCCGCCATAATTTTAAAGCAAACACCACTGCCGCCAATTCAAGATCATGTGTGGGATAATTAACCTCATACGGTCATAGTTGTCTCGACGCATAGGCTATCACACGTTCTTTTTGCATTAACACGCGCCCAAGACCATGCATAGAAGTATCACAATACACCATAAAATCATTCAGCAAATCAGACAATACTAACATTGGTGCGGTAGTAAGTCTCAATTTCAACTCTTGAAAACTTTCTTCACATTCACGTGTCCACACAAATGGTTGATTCTTACAAGTCAACTTCGTCAATGGTAAGGCTAAGCGGGAAAATCCTTCAATAAACCTCCGGTAATAGCCGGTAAGACCAAGAAAACTTCTTATTTCGGTCATGGATGTCGGTCTTTCCCAAGCCATAACGGCTTCCACTTTTGATCTATCAACGACAACATAATTACCGAAAATCACATGACCAAGAAATGAGATCTCATTCATCCAAAATTTGCATTTGGAGAGCTTGGCATACAATTCTTTCTCTCGAAGACAACACAAGGCGAAGATGCCTTTTATGTTCTTCATGACTCTTAGAGTACACCAAAATGTCATCAATAAACATCATGACAAATTGTTCATGATACTCATGGAAGATGCGATTCATGTAATCCATGAAGATCGCGGGAGCATTTGTCACACCAAATGGCATCACAACATACTCATAGTGACCATATCGCGTTCAGAAGGTAGTTTTAGGAATGTCATCGGTCTTCACCCGAATTTGGTGATATCCAGAACGCAAGTCAATCTTGGAAAATACCATAGCACCCTTCAATTGATCCAAAAGATCATCAATACGAGGAAGAGGATACTTGTTCTTGATAGTTAATTTATTTAGTTAGCGATAGTCAACGCACAATCTCATGCTTCCATCCTTCTTTTTCACCAATAACACAGGAGCACCCCAAGGAGATACACTTGGGCGAATAAACTCCTTTTCAAGTAACTCCTCAATTTGCTTTTTAAGCTCAAATAACTCCATAGGAGACATCCTATAAGGAGCTCGGGAAACAGGTTCAGCGCCAGGAATAAGATCAATAGAGAATTCCGCTTCATGTGGAGGAGGACCGAGAATCTCATCTAGAAAAACATTAGAAAATTCTGAAACAACAGGGATTTCACAAGACTGGGAAGTACCACTCCTATCAATCATGCAAAACATTACAAGGAGCTGAGTGATACCTTATAGGTCAAAGTGTTCAACATTAGAAGTCGGAAAGATCATCATCTTGTTATGACAATCCACTAAGACTTTGTTGGTAGATAACCAATCCATGCCTAGAATGATATCTAAGTCTTTCATAGGTAAGCACACGAGGGATATAACAAACTTTCGACCCTCAAGAATTATCTCGACATTCTCACATCAAGTCACCAATCGTAAACAAACACTGGTCGGTGTAGTCACCATTATAGAGCCTTTCATCATGTAAACAGGCACTTTTAAACGCCTAACACAATCCTCGGAAACAAAGGAGTGGGTAGAACCCGAATCAAAGATAACACATACAAAGGTGCCAAGAATTTCACACTTACCACGAACAAGATCTTCCGCTTCGGCGGCTTCTTCACCGGTAACGGCAAAGACTCTCCCAGCAGCTTGTGGTTGATCACCACCATTTTGATTACCATTTCTTCCACCATGGCCATTGCCTTAACCATTACCATTACGTCCATCAATATGATTACCACCACGGCCACCATTGCGACCACCATTATGACCACTACTGTTTTCACGACCACGGCCTCCAAAGCCACCATGGCCCCTACGGTTACCATTATGGTCCACACGGGTAAGAGCATCAACATTAGCATTTCTTACATTCAATGGACAATTATGGTGAATATGCCCCGGTTGATTGCATTGGTAGTAAACCATATCATCTTGAGGACAATCCCTTACCAAGTGGTTAGCACCACACTTGAAGTAAGTAAGGCCTTGGACATTGCCACGACCTTGATTACCACTTCCATAACCACCTCTAAAAGCATCACGTGCTCTTGCATTGGAGGATCCACCACGAAGGAATTTCTTTTTTTTAAATTGACCATGCCTCTTAAAACTAGAGAATTACCCCTTTAACTTGGGTTTATGTTTGCCATGACTCAAAGGAGTCACATCATCCTCTTCATAAATGCGACACTTGTTCACAAGCATCGGAAAGCTTCTAATCTCTTGATGTCGAATAGCCCGCTTGATTTCGGGCCTTAAACCATTTTCAAACTTCATACACTTTGAAGCCTCGGTTCCCTTTTGTTGATAAGGAGGATAAAATACACAAAGTTCTTCAAACTTGGAGGCATACTCCTGCACAGTCATATCACCTTGCTTAAGCTCTATGAACTCAAGCTCCTTCTTGCTTTTGTAGCTCTTCGAAAAGTACTTCTTTAAGAATTCAACCTTGAAGTTTTCCCACACCAAGGGAACATTAGCAGACACCATGCGCCCCTTAGTAAGACTCCATCATGCTTTAGCTTCATCACAGACCATAAAGACCGCATATTCAACCTTTTGAGCTTCAGAGCATTCGAAGCTAGCATAAATCCTTTCCAAATCATTGATCCACACATAGGCATCCTCAAGCTTATACCCCCCATGGAACTCGGAAGGTTTCCTCTTAAGAAATAGATCAAGACCTTGGGCACCTTGTCCCATATTTTGTTGGACTTGTCTTTCCAAGAGATCCGCAAAGCGATTTAAAGCAGATACCATGGAAGCAGGTTCACGGCTTTACCTATCAGCCATATTTCATGCCTATATATTAAAACAAGGCTTACACATGAGTAAACTAGACCAAATAATTAGCTTTCAACCTATAAACATAGGGGCTTTCAACATTCATTGGCCCATCATGCATCACATCACATAATTATGTAAATTCCAATACATAATCACAACATATTCATCCTAGAAGGTAAATAGTGTAAAGAATCTTGGCCGGACTCAACAACAAGTACATCAATCTCAATCCAATGACAAACAGTCACAATTCAACCAAAGAGATCCATAACTCAACCAAATACAACATATACAATCCAATCATAAGTATCAATTGCTTGCATAACACCATCAAGTACTTGTCAAAGAGCAAACAATGCTCTGATACCAAGTTGAGACACCCTGAATTTGAGGGCAAGTTCTTTGCAATTTTAAAAAAATTAATTAATGAAAGAAACAGCATGGTGAAACTTTTAATTCAATACCCTGGGTCATTTAGAACAACCTATCTCATATATAGAGATATGAGAAGGTGAATAAAATAATTCATAATTGATCCTTAATATATTCAAGCATAACAATATTAATCCGGTACAGCGGAAGAATAATATTAATTTAAGAGTCATGTAATTTAAATGTCAAGAGATTTGCTATACAGTATTTAATTGACAAAATATAGAAAATACATTTTGCAAAATGATATATGATGAAGTCTTGATTTAATTGAACACCAACACTAGTAGGGTATAGCGTTTTTGAAGGATCAGGGCCCCTTGATCAAGCGAAACCTCCTCTCGCTTGAGCGAGTTTCATAAGTCACGCTTGGGCGAGCACCCATCACGCTTAAGCGAGAGGGCGAGGAGCATCAGGGGCCCGACCGTGCTTGAGCGCGCTTCGCTCGCTTGGGCGAAAATACTCTAGTGGTAATTCGTATGCCATCCGCTCGAGCGGGAACCCCCACGTTTGAGCGAAATCCGTCTAGTACCAGCACCACCTCTGCTCACTCGAGCGAGAAATCCTCCCCTAAGCGAGATTCATCCAAAATCTCCCCAAGTGCCACTCACTCGAGCAAGACTAACCTCGCCTGAGCGAAAACTGGCCAGTGACCACACGTTTGATGTAGGGGATTCTCGCTTGAGCGAGAATCACTCTCGCTTGAGCGAGTTATGCAGCATATGCCTAAAACTTAAGTGCTTCATGCAATAGGATAAGCTAAAACTAGTACATGTGAAATTTGGCCTAAGTTATCATCTTACACACATTTAATTATGCATTGGGAAGTTAGTCCAACAGATTACACACATTAAATTCAATTCCCATTCATCCAATGCAAGATATTTAATCCAATTTCACATACACTTCGTAAAGGGCTGTAAATTGTGAAATGCATCATTCATTCATGGAATTTAACATTAATAAATCATCATAGTTGGTCATCATACATCATCTAGGCCATCAATGAAAATTAGTCATACACATCAAGGTCTAATTTTTTTTCATGACCATAAAAATCATCATTCACCAGTTCCATACACATCATAAGCATACGTACACGCTATATGCTATACAAAATTAATGCATTGCCGGCCAAGGCACTTCCTATACATCTATATACCTTCAGCATCAAGATATACTTCAAAAAGAGATTCACTTCACTTATGAAAATCCTGCATCACAAAGCTAAAAATGGACAACATGGGAGAATGAGTTTATATTCGAAATGACGAATATGAATACGTTTGTGATTATGTGCATATGTATATAAGTGAACATGTATGCTTTGCGATAAATATAGTAATCACATCATATTCACACCAATTTTATCATTTATTCATATGTTGATCACATATCAACATCCATAGCAAAGCAACAATACACATACACATTCATACTCTTATTCTCATTAAACTAACACATACAACATTATATTACAATAATTCATATCGTTGTATTCATATTTTCACATGTTCTCTTTTAAGAGTTATTTCACTTTCCATACCATCATCATATCTCAAACTCAAATCATCATAGATTCTCAACCCCGTGGCATATCTCCAAGCTATATACAAATGCTCTTAGGCTAATGTATATGCGCAAAGGAATTTTTCAACCAATCACGGATCCGACTGTGGAAATAGCACCAATTATGAGTACAAGTATGATCATAGACCATATCCCTACTGCAGTAGTAAATGTATACATATATATCATAATTTTGCATGTAATTCACCATGTTTTACTGGTACCAAACCGCATCGCCCATAATGCAACACCGGTCACTTTCTCCATGACGGCGGTAACACCATAATCAACATAAGATGTTGCGGGCCAACCATGACTCATACCATGGCAGCTGTGATCCAAAGGACCACCGGGGTCACCTGCTCATCAAGAGCCACCCCCCATAAGGGTCAACCATATGCGGCTCCCCGTAACACAACATGGGCAGCTTCGTGACTTACACCGAGTCACAAGAAATACAACAAGATTGCTCGTGCACTGAGCCGCCCTCCCACTGGGCCAACCGGGGGAATCCCCTAACATTCTAACACCGACAGCTATGATATACCATGGATGTAATGCAATGCATTTTAAATGCATTCTCACTCTATGCATCCTATTATGCCACTCAACAACCATCTTGTCATCAACGTCACCACCAAACTCTTAGTGGATTTTCATTTTATTTATCATTGCCATTGTTACAATTTTTCAGTGTGGCATCATAACACTTTTATCAACATATTCATACATTATAATTACAAACTCATCTCATATCAATCACAATTGCTATATAGTTATCATCATCAATACTCATAAATCCATCATTAACAATTTAAGGGTATACTTCCAATCATATTCATCCTTATTCAGTAACATCCATCATTCACTCATTGTGGTAAGTAAGACACATATTCTCAATCAATATAAGGCATCACGTTTGCCTCAACATTTCCAGTCAAGAACTTAAGCACCACCAAGCATACCACTAATATTCTAAATGCATTTTACACATAGCCAAGCACAACAACATCACAACATTAATCCTCAACATTCATCAAAATATCATATTCAAGGTAACCATGTGTAACATCACATACAACATATCATCAACAATCAATTCATGCATTTAGAATATAACTCCTCTCCTACCTCAAGAGAAGAATTCTGAGCGATACGACGTTCCCGCCTCGTCGTTCAGAATAGGTCATACATTATCATACATGTAAAATCTCAATTAATTAACCATTCAAATCACAACTTCAACTCTAATTAACCATTATTGTATCTACAATTTCATAACATGTATAAAACATGTTATAGACACCATTTTCTTTATTTGTTAGGTTTCGAGAATTCCTTCCCATCAATCCACATTCATTATATTAAAGGCTATAAAATAATCTTAGCCTAACATTCACGAATATCCCATTTATCAATATCCATACTCTCAATATTATAGGTTTCCTCTCAAGATATATTATTTAACTAACATTTATCATTTTTCCCAAACCTCCAAAATTAGGGTTTCACTAAAAACCCAACCACATTCATAAATGCTCACTAATCTTCCTCACCTTCTAACCATAAACTCATGTACCTCATTTATTACTCATAAAAGTTTGCATTTATGACAACCCACTTTAGGTTTCCATATTTAAATGCTTTCCTTCAACACCTATTTGTATACATTACTCTTCCAAGCCATCACAACCCATAACCAAGGCGTTAAACACAATAAAAATGGTGAGAAGCTTACCTCACCAAAAACAAAAATGGAAGTCAAGGAGGGAGAGAGACCAAACGAAAATGGGAGAGGAGAGGAAGGATCTCCAAGCTTCGAGCTCTTCCTCTTCAAACGTCCACAACCGAAAATAAGAGGGGACAATGGGTACAACACGTTGGCTTAGGTTTAGAAAAGAAAAGAGATGAAGAGAATAGGAGAAGAAGAGGAAAGTGAATGCTTTGTTTTGGAGAAGAAGTTAGCAACGTGAATTGCCAAAAAGGAGGAGGGAGGTTAGTATTTTAATTGGACCCCTTATTAAAATTTCATCATTTTTCAACAAACAGGATCTCTTTTGGGGCTCAATACTTTATCTAAAAATTATTCCGAATACATACTCAGACTGCCAATAATATTCTTAACAGCCTTGACCAACAGTACCTCAATCGGAGATACTTGGTCCGACACTCATATATTAATCAGGCATTATCTTCAACTGATTAAGTCACCATAATTTATGAATAATCATAATAATTTCCAATTTAATCATTTTAATATTTTTGGGACATTAATCAATTCATCTTGAATTATTCACTACTTATTTTTCTTAATTAATCATTTATATAAACTTTAGGATGTTACAAAAATCGATTTTTTTCAGTTTTCAATTTGATCGATTCGGTTGTTTTCGGATCGGTTGAGCAGTTTTTAATGGTCTGGATCGGTTGATGAACACCCCTAGTTAGGATGGAAATGGGCCAGGCCAGGCCGAACTAAGTCTAACCTACATCAAATTTTCAAGTTCTAAACCCGACCTATTAGCTTGTCATGGGCTTTTTTTAAGGCCTTGTCTGGCCTGTTTGAAGACCTGACCTGTTTAAAAGGTCTATTTGTAGTGAGGCTTTTAAAAGACCAAAAACAACCTAAAAAAATTTGTGTTTCCTTCCCTCCTAATTTTTTTAATTTGTAAATTTGTAATATTAATTTATAATATGTAAATGCAAATATGTAATATATATATTATTTTATGTTATAAATATATTATATATAACTAATTACTAATTAATCTAACTAAATAAGTCAGCCTATTGGGTTTCAAAGGCTTTTTAGAAAGCCTATGGCCTAACCTATTTAGTTAAAAAGGCTTTTTTAAAAGCCTAGGTCTGGCCTTCTAGCCCGATAAACCTGGCCTATGTAGGCTTTAAACGGGCCGGTCACGGGCCCCCGACGGACAACCTGGCCTATTTTTATCCCTAGTGATGGTGCTAGTGGTGGTGATGGTGACTGTGATGGTAATGGTGGTGATGGCAGTGAGTTGGTTGTGGGGGTAGGGGTGATGGTAGCAATGACGGCAATAATGATAACAATGAAGCCAATGGTAGTGACGATAATGGTGGTGTTAGTGGGGGTGGCGGTGGCGGTGGGTGATGGGCGGGTGGTGACAAGGGGTAGTTATGGTTTAGTGTTTAGGATAATGATGGCGATGGTGGTAATGGTGGTAAGAGTGGAGACAATAGTGATGGTTATGATGGGTGGTGGTGGCGATGATGGTAGTGCTAGTGGCGACTATGTTGGTGGTAGTGTTAATGGTAGTGACGAAGATGGCAATGCTAGTAGTGATTGTGATGGAGGTGGTAATGATGAATGTGGTGGTGGTGGTGTTAGTGTTTTTGGTGGTAGCGATAGTGGTGGTGGCATTGTTTTGATGGTGGTAGTGATGATGACAATGTTAGTGGTTTTGGGTTTAGGGTTGAAGGTTTATAAAAATAAAAACAAAAACAAAGAAACTATTCTTTCTTGTTTTCAAATTAGTAAAATTTGCTTTGAAAATAAGTTAAAAGTCGACTTAACACATTTTTGTCGAACAAGTTTAGTTTTTAAATTGACTTTTTAGAATTAAAAACAAAAAAGTCATAACCACCCTAAACAGACCCTAAAGCTCTGCTCGGGGTGGTTTTTAGTTTTTAGTTTAAAATTTTTAAAAACTAAAGCTTGTTTTTGGTTTTTAGTTTCATGTTTTAGTTTATATGGCTTTGAATTTTAAAAGTTGTAGCAAAACTTACTTTCATAATTCTGATCGAAACTACTTTATAAATCAACAACAATAATAATATAATAACAATAATAGTAATAATAAATTTTCTACATTGATGGTAGTGGTGGCGGCGAAGCTGGTAACGACGATGATGGTGGTTGACGTTATGGTGGTAGCGGCAATGACAATGATGATGGTAACAACCACGATGGTGATGGTGACGGTTGCGATAGTGGTGGTGGTGGAAAGGATGCTTGTAGTGGCAATGATGATAGTTGGAATGACAATGGTGTTGTAGGGTGGTAGTGGCGATAATGGTTATGGTGATATGGTGATAATGATGAAGGGTGTGGTGATGGTGGGAACAATGGTAGAGTTGGTTATAATAGCAGTGGCAATGGTGATAGTGGTGGTAGTGGTGTCAATGATAGTCGTTGTGGTAGGGGGACAATAGTGGGCATGGTGGTAGTAATGGAAGGTGTTGTGATGGTGGGAACAAAAGTGGTGGTGACGACAACAACGATGACAACAATGGTGGTAGAGGTTTGGTGGTGTAGTGGTGGTTGTGGAGGGTGTGGTAGTGGTGGGGTGATGGTGGTAGTGACAAAGGTGGTGGTGGCGATGGAAAGGACGAGTGTGGGGTGCTGGTGACGACGACGATGGTGGTGATGGGGTGGTGATGGTGAATAACGAAGATTAGAAGTTCATAAAACTAAAAAATAAAAAACCATTTTTTGGTTTTTTTTAAATGACTAAAAACCATTTTGAAAATGAGTAAAAATTCACTTTAACACCATTTTTTCAAACAGGTTATTTTTTTCAATAATCTAGTAAGGGGGATAACTTTTCTCTTATCTGTTACACCAGTCCAATGAGGATTCAATATTATCTGTCATAGTCCAGTGGGAAACCAGAATTCTCTACCTCGGTTCTCTAGTAATCACACTGGCCTTTGCGTTGTAGGGTAAATAGTTGTGCCACCTGTAAAGATTCACTGACGCTCAAGTTAGTTCAAGTGATTAATAACAAAGCTCAAGTAAGAGTATTATGCGCATACCTTAATGAGTCATAAATAAAGAGTATTTATAGAGGTGAGTGGCAGTTGATTCTTACATGGTGTGTGTTAGTACAGATTCGTAAGTTAGGAAGAAAAGTTGACACTCATATAGACATGCCTGACATGTTTTACAAGCTGGCACTAGTATGCCTCGGGTAGATGACCAAGCCTACTGGGGTGTAGCATAAAGGGTGCATCGGTCATCAAAAGGAGACATCTACTGGGGTGGTAACTATTAGGGAATTCCACAAGGTTAGGCAGTGGAAACGCATAGGATTCTCATAGCAATTTACAAAACAAATGTTTCAAAGTATCACATACAACAAAAAATTATGTTTTAGGATTACCTTTTGTAGATATGAAATGAGTTCCTCTATTGAAACAATCTTAGCTTTGTCCTTTAGGAGTCTATGTGAGCACTCCTAGCAGAAGCTGAACCTCCGAATGCTAGTTTGAAATATTTAGCCCTCACCAACCTATGAGCATCTCATGCTCTATATATAAGCTCATGTCTAACCTGATGAGCTCTCCATATAGATTGGGCTCATGACTTATTCTGAATGAGTTAGGTCTAATATTTCATTTTTTCCAACTAAAATAAAAGTTATTCTCTGGTGGGCTTACTCTATGCATGTGACCTTATAGGTAAAATATCCGGTCATATTAATAATAAATTATTTTATTATTATTATAAAATAAGAGTGACATCTAGCAATACATCATAATGTCTAAATATTATTTATCATCGATATAACCTATAAGTGATAATTATTTTATACATCCATTCTTTTTATCATGATATCCAATTAGGCTCAAGGCATGGTCATCGTTATCATTTATGGCCCAATTCATCTTACTTGATAATGGAGTAGACTTTACTAAATAAATATCTAATATTTATTCTCCCTAGCATCGCCATGCATTTCTTTAGTCTCACTCCATCAAGTGACCCATAGATATCACTTCTGTCACATAGGAGAGACAAATCTCATCTACATCACTTACATCCCTCTACATAATTTATTCATTGCCTAATCACAACCTTTATGGTCATCTTGTTACAGATGATGTTTGATTGTATTAAAACAACAAACTCCTCATGTAGGAATCACAGTGATTTGAAGTCGAAGGACTACATATATCATTATCACATTGAGAACTATTTATGGTAGTCATATAAACGATCCATGCAATGTTCTCATGGTGGGTTTGTCCAGTAGAGCATTACTCTTAATATGCACCTGTTTGGAAACTTAATATTTTCCATATCCATGATCTGTGAGATTTAGATCATCAATACATTCATACACTAGTCTTAATGTATTTACATGTCCCATATGTGAAGCGACATGGCGCTTTAAAATATGGGTGTCGGACCAAGTATCTCCGATTGAGGAATCGTTGGTCAGGGCTGTTAAGAATATTATGGGGAATCTGAATATTTGTTTGAAATAATTTTTGGATAAAATATTGGTCCCAAACGGAGATCCTATTTGTTATAAAATAGTAAGTTTTAATGAGGGGGTTAAAATTAAAACAAAACCTCTCATTCTCCTCTCCCATTTCACGTTTATCACTCTTCTCCAAAAGGGGAAACATTCACTCTCTCACTCACCCATCTTCATTTCTCACTTCTTCTTCCTCTTCTCTAGAAGCAAAAGCGCCCATCCTTCCCCTTTGCTATTCCACTCAAAATTAATTGGTCTTCATGGATTTGTGGAGCATATATGGGTCATTGAGGCAAAGCTTGGCTCTCTTCCTATTCTCTTTCCCTTATTTTTGTATTCACCATTGTGCTTGGTGAAGAGGTATGATTTCATGATACCCATGTTCTTGGTGGTTTTGGGGTTCTTGAACCTTAACAATAGATGATTAGATATTATTTTGTTGAAAAATTTCATGTGGAACCCAACCCTAGGGTAAATGACCATTGGGTTTTATTGATTTGGTTGTTGATGATTAAGATATGATAGTATTAGATTTAGAATGCTTGAAATGGTGCAAGGAAATAGTTAAAATTGGTTGTTGTTGAACTTTTATGAAAACCCTAGAAAATTAGAATTTGGGGCTTTTGGCAAATCTTGAGGGAATTATGATTAATTGATGTCAGAAAGATTTTGTATGTGGGAACGAGTTTCTAGGAAAGTGACATTAATTATTGAGGTTGAAGATTTATGAAATCAAGAGAATATGATGATAACCCTAAGTTGTTAAGTGTGTTGAAGTTGTGATATTGTATGGAAAGCTTGAACAATGAGAATGTGAGAATGATGGTTATTGAATTTTAAAGAATCTTGACCCTAAGATTTCGAAAAATGTATATATTGTGACTAGGAGGGTTGAATTGAAAATGAATAGATGATATTTAATGTGAGTGTTGTTATTTATGATGATGGATAATGATGGTAATGGTGAATCATTGAGGATGAAACTCATGGATGAGTGTTGTTATAAAATGTGTAGAAATGAATGTGAACACAAGGTCATAGTGATTATGATGGATTAATGAAATAAAATTGTGGTTGATGAGGTCTTAGACCATGATGAGTGCCATTTGGATTTGTTGATTAATGATGGTTTAGAAGAGGCAAAGATAGCTATGTTGAATTTTGGGTGACAATGATGACATTTGGATGGTTTAAGTAATATTGAATGCCTTTTGATGAGGGATGTGATATTGTTGATGTTGGGTGTAGCTAACCCTTAAGACTTAGAAAATCTTGGTTTTAAGAAAAAAATTCCCGAAACCTAACACAATTGTGTAAATTGGTGCTTTGACAAGCTTAGGACTTGTTAATTAAACTTTATGGTATGTTGACAAATGTTTAGAATTAAAATGATGCCTTGTAATGGCTCATTGATTAAATGCATGTATATATGTTGTGTAGATCGTATTCCGGGCAATGTGGCAGAGCAATTAGAATGTTTGAGTCGTTGTTCTTCTCTTGAGGTAGGAGAGGAGTTTACATTCCAAATGCATGATTTGAATAATTGATGATTAATGTATATGACAATGCTTATGTTTGCCTTGCCATAGTTGTGTTAGTTGTCTGAGGAACGACATGTTTGGAAAACTATTGATTTTAAGAATCATGTATGTAATTGATGATAATGAAAGTTTTCACGCCCCTTTGATAGGCATGATTTATTTATTGATGGAAATCCATGAATGGATAGATTGCTCAAAATGTGAAGTTGTGTTTATGATATTCATGCAAAATTAAGGAACTGGTAGGGCTATTTTAAGTTTTAGTATGTTTGGATGCCACAGAATAGTCCCAATAGCGCCTATGCATGATTTAGAACTTATAGAAATAGGAATGGGCCAATTCCATTGAGAATTGACCCTTGTGTTGCACAAAAATACCTTAAAATGGGCTAAACGCATTTATGCACATAAGTCTCTCATTTTTGGGAATTTTTGAGTGCGACCAATGGCTACACGTCATAAATGGTGTGTATTAGTTAGTGTTAAAGTTTGGTGGCCATTAGAATCCATATGAAAGAGTTAGGGTGGTTGGAAGTAGGATTTTTTTACCTTTTTGGGCAAATTTTGTATAATTGCTGGCATGAATCGATTCATGGTATGTGTGAATCGATTCATGAGCTGTTGTTTTTGTTAGGAAATCCCTAAGCATGAGCAGCGGAAAAATAAAAGGGATTCCATGGGATTTGCAAGGTTCCGTGTTTCAAAGCACAAAAACAATTTCGAAATTCATTTTGGATTACCTCTTGAAGAACTCCGAAGCAGTCGTAGCCTCGTCCTTTAGGAGTCCACACGAGCACTCCCACCAGAATCGCAACACTTGCCAACTGCTAGTTTGACGGCGTGTAGCTCTTGCAACTTTTGCGAATTTGTGTCTCACTTGAGTGAACGGCCTATGAGCATCTTATGCTCTATTTATAGGCTTAGGTTTGACCTAATTTGTTCTCTCTAAAAGTGGGCTCCTTACTCATTCCAAATGAGTTAGGCCCAATAGCTTTATTTTAGTCCAACTAAAATAAGACAACATTTTCTGATGGGCTTACTCTATGTGTGTGACCCTATAGGTAAAATACCCGGTCATATTAATAATAAACTATTTTATTATTAATATAAAATAAGAGCGGCATCTAGCAATGTATCATTATGTCCGAATATTATCAACATAACCTATAAGTGATAATTATTTAATATGTTTATTCCTTTTGTCACGATATCCTAATTGGGCCCAAGGCATGGTCGCGTCATCCTTGTACGGCCCAATTTATTTTACTTGATACCGGAGTAGACTGGATCCGAATAAATATCTAATATTTATTCTTTCTAGCATGGCCATGCGTTTTCTTAGTCTTACTCCATCAAGTGGCCTATGGATATCACTCCTGTCACATAGGAGAGACAAATCCCATCTACATCACTCACATCCCTCTGCATAATTTGTTCATTGCCTAATCACAAACTTTATAGTCCTCTTGTTACAGAAGACGTTTAATTGTATTAAAACAATAAACTTCTCATGTAGGAATCGTAGTGACTTCAGGTCGAAGGACTACATATACCATTATCATATTGAGAATCGTTTATGACAATCATGTAACGATCCATGCAACGTTTTCATGGTGGGTCTGTCCAGTACATCATTACTCTTAATGTGTACCTGTGTGAAGACTCGATATCATCTATATCTATGATCTGTGAGATCAGGTCATTAGTACACTCACACACTAGTCTCAGTGTATTTACATGTCCCCATGTAAATACTTGACTAGGGACATTTTAGGAATAATTTTTATATGACCTATTACTCCAAGGATAAATATGTTTTAAAACAATTTTAAACTGAAATATTTATTCTATTGATAAGTAGAAAAATGATACAAATGAAGAAGCATAAAAGCTCATAGTGCATACACCAACAGTTTTCCCCTGGGTGTGTTCCAGAAATGTGTGAATTGATTCACATGATGTGGGAATCGATTCATGGTCCTCTAGAAATGTATGAATCAATTCATGGTGTGTGTGAGTCGATTCATGGCCCTGCTTTTAGCTGTCAGGATCCTCAGATTCGCATGAATCGATTCATGGACCTTCTTAAATCGATTCATTGTCCTGTTTTCACAAAAATTCATAAGTTTTGATGCATGTTTGGTCTTGTTGAGTCATGACACGCATTTGAAATCGATTATACATATTTCTAATACGTTTTAGCAATCGGTGCATGATGATATTGTTATGTCCCTTGGATACCTTGGTTTTTGAAAGTTGCCAAGTGCTTGTTAGTATCCAAATCCCTTTTATTATACGAAAAACAAGAGGTTGTATTAAGGGTATATGATTGTGGTGTGTCTAGTGGTGATAGATAATGGCTCGAGGATTTGGCAAAGTATGTGTGTGCCCATGTCATGTTATAAAAATATGTATGCTCCACCACTATTGATATATTATGATGAATGATGGTAGAAGTTAAATAATGTGGTTACCCTTGATTAATGATGAGACTAATAAGGGGACAATTAAATGACAATGTGTTATTTTAAGTGATGAATTGGGATGATGTTGATAACGAACAAGGATGAATATTGTTGGCAATTATGAATGATGCAAGATGAACTTGCAATTGTGAGTTAAAATTATACTTGATGAAAAATATTGATGATGAATAAAGATAAGTGTCATTGTGGGCGTATGTATGTTAGCACACATGTTGAATGACGAATATTGATATTGAATGAAAGGGGATATTATTATTGAACATACCCTTGATTAAATGGTGATTGTTATTATTGATGATTATGATGCCATCGTGGTCGATACAAGTGTGATCTTGTATGTGTAATTCGAATTGTATTGGCAAGCATATGATGCTATGAATTTGAAATGTATTTATTAACATGCCTTGTTGGTTTCCATGCATGGATTAATGTTATAAGGATTGATATGTTTTTGATTGGCATGCGTGGATTAAGGTCAATGTGAATTCTTGACCATTGTAATGCAAATTATGTGAATGGTATGCCTTGAGGGGCTTTGAAATTGGTTGCATACCACTAATTGTATTGTTAAATGTAAAATATAAATATGTACCCTAAGTAGAGGGTGAGAGAATCCTTGCGAGGTTAAGATTTGACATATGCATTGTTGCATTATTGCATTCATGGCATGCATGGCATAGCATTGTATATGTGGTTACGATCACAATGTTGAAATTTTTACGGGACTATATGAGAATAAGTACCTTATGATGTAGGAGGATCTTCAAATCTTCCTTTGATGGGATGGATCTAGGCCCTTCTCCTTCTCCTAACCTTCAATTTCCATTGATGAATACAATCTCCAAGTTGAAAACCGAAGCACAAAAAGGAAAAGACTCTAATAGTTGGACGAAAAATTGGTGAAAGGAAAAAGAGAGAAAGGGATGAAATGGAAGGAGGAAATATGGAGAATAGAAGGAAGGATGGAAATGGATGAATGGGAGGCCACTTCCTAGGGAAGATAACTCCCTTGAACTCACCACCAAGAGGGAGAGAACCTTCTTGGATAAGAGCTTGCTAAAGCTTCACCCTAGCCTAGAGAGAAGGAGGAGAATCTCTTACTAAAATGCACACTAAGGTGTTTGTATTTCTCAAAATGAATATTATGTCTCATTTTACAAAGGGAGAGCTCCTTATATAGGAACATATGATTTCGGCCAAGGAGAGTGGATTGGGCTTCTAATATGTATCCTAGGCCCAAATAATGGAAAAGAGAAGGATATGGCCTATACATGGCCCAAAGGAGAGTACATGGCCCAATAGTGACCAAATTGACCTAGTAAGGTCCAAATAAAACCTAAACCCCTAGAAAATCTATTTATGAACTATATTATATGATGAGTACAAATAGATCCTCAAGGTGTCTTCATTGGGCTTGGGCCCACTAAGCAAACCAAGGAAGGAAGATAGGGCTTTGTGGATGGTCTTTTTGGCCTTTTTGGACTTGGCCCTTGTCAAGGGACCCTTGTAAGCCTCCAATCCTTTGTCCAAGGTAGTGTGAGGATCTTCCCATGTTGTGTCCTCATTATGATCCCCTTCCTCGAATCGATTTGTCCTCAAATCTAAAGAATCATCCTCTTCATCTATGTCAAAAGGAGACAAGTCAAACACATTAAAAGAATCACTCACACCATATTCACCAAGAAAATCAAGGACATATGCGTTATTCCCCATCTTCTTAAGAATTTGGAAAAGACCATCACCCCTTAGGTCGAGTTTGGATTTTCTCAAATTTGGAAACCTTTCTTTTCTAAGATATAACCAAACCCAATATCTAACCTCAAAGGTAACTTCCTTTCTTCTCTTATTGGCACAACGAGCATAATGTTCATTCCTAGTTTGAATTTGGTTTTTAACCTTCTCATGAAAATCTTTTATAAATCTGGCCTTTGCCTCTCCATCCATATGAAGGACAGAATCAGAAACATCAATAGGCAAAAGGTCCAAAGGAGTGAGAGGGTTAAAACCATAAACAACTTCAAAAGGACTATGCTTAGTTGTGGAGTGTTGTACCCTATTATAAGCAAATTCAACGTGTGGCAAACACTCATCCCATGATTTAACATTTTTATTTACTAAGACCCTAAGTAATTGAGTGAGGGTCCTGTTCACTACCTCTGTTTGGCCATCCGTTTGAGGATGACAAGTGGTAGAAAATCGAAGCTTTGTTCCTAGCCTTGACCAAAGAGTTTTCCAAAAATGGCTTAGGAATTTAGTGTTCCTATAAGAAATGATAGTTTTAGGAACACCGTGAAGTCTTATAATTTCTTTGAAAAATAGTTTATCAATATGACTAGCATCATCCACTTTATGACAAGGAATGAAGTGAGCCATCTTACTAAACCTATCTACCACAACAAAGATAGAGTCCATGCCCCTTTGGGTCCTAGGTAAGCCTAACACAAAATCCATAGAGATATCAATCCAAGGAGAAGTAGGTGTAGGCAAAGGAGTATAAAGACCATTAGGTGATATTTTAGATTCAGCTTTTCTACAAACTATACACCTAGCACATAGTCTTTGCATATCGTTTTTCATTCTAGGCCAATAGAAGTGTTCATTTAATATGGACAAAGTTTTATCCCTTCCAAAATGACCCATTAAGCCACCTTCATGGCTTTCTCTAAGCAATAAATCTCTCAAAGAACTCCTAGGAATGCAAATCTTATTGGCCCTAAAGAGGTAACCATCTAGAATGTAGAATCCTTTTTGAGATGTTGTGTTGGAAGATGAGTTGTAGATTTTAGAAAAATCAAGATCACCTTGATACAAATTCCTAATCTCATCAAGTCCAATAATGTTTGATCCAAGAGAGGCAAGTAAGGAGTGGCTTCTAGACAAAGCATCAGCCACAATATTTGATTTTCCATTCTTGTACTTAATGACATAGGGAAATTGTTCTAAAAACTCAACCCATTTTGCATGTCTTTTATTTAACTTATGTTGCCCTTTTATGAATTTAAGTGATTGGTGATCACTATGAATGACAAATTCTTTTGGGATCAAGTAATGTTCCCAAGTTTGGAGGGCTCTAACCAATGCATAGAATTCTTTGTCAAATATGGGATAATTGAGGGTTGCCTCATTTAGTTTTTCACTGAAAATTGTAATAGGGTGGCCTTCTTGTAATAAAACAGCTCTTATCCCCACATTGGAAGCATCACACTCAAGCTCAAAAGTTTTGGAAAAATTTGGAAGAGCTAAAATTGGAGCATGAGTGAGCTTTTCCTTAAGATCTTGAAAGGCTTTTTCTTGCCTTGGTCCCTATATAAAAGTAACATTTTTCTTAACCAATTCATTCAAGGGGGAGGCTAAGGTAGAAAAATCTTTCACAAACCTTCTATAAAAACTAGCTAGACAATGGAAACTCCTAACTTCACTCACATTCTTTGGTGTTGGCCAATCTTGGATTGCCTTCACTTTGGAGTGATCTACCTCTACACCTTTAAAACTCACTATAAATCCAAGGAAAACAATGCTATCCATGCCAAAAGAACATTTTTCAAAGTTTGCATAGAGATTGTTTGTTCTCAAGGCAAGCATAACTTATTTCAAATGGCTTAGATGAGAGGTCATGGTCTTTGAGTAAACAAGAATATTATCAAAATAGACCATAACAAAATGCCCAATAAATTCCCTTAAAACATGATTCATTAACATCATAAAAGTGCTTGGTGCATTAGTCAAGCCAAAGGGCATAACTAACCACTCATATAATCTAAGTTTTGGTTTTAAAAACAGCTTTCCATTCATCTCCCTCTTTAATTCGTATTTGATGGTAGCCACTTTTAAGATCAATTTTAGAAAATATAATAGAACCACTCAATTCATCAAGCATATCATCAAGTCTAGGAATTGGATGCCTATACTTGATGGTTATGTTGTTGATAGCTCTACAATCGGTGCACATTCTCTATGAACCATATTTTTTAGGAACTAATAAAATAGGTAAAGCACATGGGCTCAAGTTCTCTCTAATCCATCCCTTAGATAATAGTTCATTCACTTGTTTTTCAATTTCTAGGCTTTTCTTAGGGTTACACCTATATGCAGGCCTATTTGGTAGACTAGCACCAGGAATTAAGTCTATTTGATGTTCAATGCCCCTAATTGGAGGTAAGCCTTTAGGAATATCCTTTGGGAAGAGATCTTTAAATTCATCTAGAATGTTTTGAATCCCTTTGGGCAAAGAAGAAAGGGAAGAGCCCATTTAGCACAAAGAAGTACTAGGGAATTCTTTAGGAATCATGATCAAGCATTGTTTTTGAAGAAGCATAGCTTGCTTCAAGTCATGTTTTGTAGCCAAGAGATTGGCTCTAGAGTCATTATAAATGACAACTCCTTTTTCTTTGTATTTTTTAGTTTTCCTATGTTTTTCTTCATTACTGCAAGAAAAACCTAATTCTCTATCCCTTTTAGACTTCATTTGAATTTGATCATTAAGTACTTGTTAAGGAGTTAAGGGATGTGAAAGTATCTTCTTGTTATCCACCTTAAAGGTAAGGGTGTTAGAGAACCCTTCATGGATGATCTTCCTATCATATTGCCAAGGTCTCCCTAAAAGAATATGAGTTGCTTCCATAGGTACCACATCACATTTTACTTCATCTTTATAGGTTTCTATGGTGAAGTTGATTAAGACTTGCTTATTAACTAACATTTCTCCTTTTTCATTTAACTATTGTAACTTATAAGGTCTAGGGTGATCTATTAGTTCTAAGCCCATCTTCTGCACTAGCCTTTGACTTGCTATATTTGTACAACTCCCACTATCCACAATGAGAGAACATAGTTTTTCATTTATGTAACATCTTGTATAAAAGATGTTCTCTCTTTGTGTAGTATCATCAAGCTTAACATGGATTCCAAGTAACCTTTAAATCATGTAAAGCTCTCCATCATCCCCTAAAATATGCTCACTGTCATATGAATCACTACTTGAGTCATCACTTGAATTGTGATTATCAGAATCAGACTTTGATTGACTTGAGTAGGTACCATTAGTTTTCAAAATCATGGTTCTTTTTGTAGGACAGTCAGAAGCAATGTGACCTCTACCAAGACATTTAAAACATTTAATGGTAGATGATCTAGAGGATTGAGGATTAGATGTGGAGTCATGTTTATCTTTTTGATTTCTAAAGACTTTTCCATTTTTATGCAACTCACTTGGTAATAGGGAAGAAGAAGTGCCCACTCTCTTCTCCCTAGGTTTTCTCTCAAACCCACTCTTTCTTTGGTCTTTATCTACCCACTTTGACCTAAAGTTTTGATACTCCCCTTTGTAGGATTCTCTTTCTTTTAATTAGCTCTCTACCTTAGTATATTGGTGCAAAAGTTCTTCTATTTCTACATGTGGAAGGAGTTCAACTCTATTCTTAATGTTCCTATTTAGGCCATGCAAAAACTAATGCATTAGGGTTTCCTCATCTTCTTCTAAGTTTGCCCTAATCAAAGCTATCTCTAAGGCCTTATAGTAATCCTTAATACTTTTTATACCTTGGGTGAGTCTATTTAGCTTGGCTAATAGCTCCCCACGATAGTAACTAAGAACATACCTCTTTCTTAACAAAGCTTTTAAATCCAACCAATCATCAATTGGTGGGAAATTATCTTTCTTTCTCTCCTTACACACTTGAGTCCACCATACTAAGGCATAGTTTTGAAATGAGAGAGTGGCTATCCTAACTTTCTTTTCTTCTTTGATTTGATGAGAATTAAACAATTGTTCAACTCTCATTTCCCATTCTAAGTATGACTCTATATCACTTTTACTATTAAAGGAAGGAATTTTAAGTTTTACTTCTCTTAAACCTAGGTCTTCTTTTTTATGATGATGATGTCTTCTAGACCTATGGTCATCTTCACTATCACTATTTTCATGCCTTTGATTTCTTTGATTTTTTTCTCTATGTCTAGTTCTAGGGTTTTCTTCTCTATGTTCTAGGTTAGTTAACCTAGTGTTGATGTTGTTTAAACTATCCATGATATTTTGAAGAAAAGATTTGTTTTCCCTATCACTAGAAGACATGATTAAGGTTGTCAAATAAAAACAAGACAAGGCAAAAAAAGTTCTATCAAACTAGTTGAGTATGCTTATGCAAGACAAGAACAAGAAATCAAACAAGAATCCTAAAATAAAATGCTAGGTTTTCTTCCTAAACACAACACCTATGATGTTTGTACTAGGTAGAATCCTACGTTGTCTAACTATGATTAGTTATGAAATTCCTAATTTGTCTTTACTATTAAGTAACTAACCCTAAACAAACTAGAAAAGTTGGTTATGGATTAGTTATCTAAAAAAATTAGGTTTAACAAACTAATAAACCTTAACTAAAATTAGTTATGTAGTTAGTATAGTTGCAACTACCTTATCTTATTATAACCACCCTAACTTCTTCAACTAATTTCAGTTATGAGTAGTTAAACTAACTAAAATTTGTTCCAACTAACTCTAACTAGTAACAAACTTAGTTAAGACAAGTAACAACCTAACCAAATTAGTTAAGACCACTAACTACCTAACCACTTCTAGTTGTAACTACTTAACTAACCAAACTAACTAACAACAATTAGTAAAAGCAAACAAATGCACATGCACTAAACTTCTAGACGAAATTTGAAGGGAAAGTAAAGGGTCAAAAGTCCAATTCCCAATGTCCAAAGTTTGTCCAAAATACAAGGACCAAATTCACTACTACAAGCCTTAAGAATTTAAAATTTCCTAAAATTTGCTAAGTAGTACAAAGCTTTTGCTTCCTTTATAAATCTTCAAAGTCTTCACTTGATGTAGAATGCTCCACCTCACCTAGCAAACAACATAACTCAAACAAAATTTGTTAAGGAAAAGTCAATCAAACTTTTAAAACCTCTCAAGTGTTTCTCTCAAGTGTTTCCTCTTAATTCTTACCCTTTCTCTTTGGTTTCAAGCTTACTAAAGCAACTCACACTCTTACCTTAAGTGTTCTCAAAATGCTACCCTCAATGGTATAAAGAAGGGAATTATCTTAGAAGTTTTAAAAGGAAGAAAACTCAAGATAACAAAACTTAAGAAAGAATGGAAGATGTAACATCCCAAATTTTAAAATAGAGAGTCAAATCAAGGAAAATAAATATTGACAAATCTAATATGAATTATTTAATGTCCCAATACATTGAAAGTATTTAAATTAAGAATTTTGGGAATTGTTGGTGATTTATGGAGACCGGTTAAGCTGAAAATAAGCCCGGTTGAGATATGGGCATCGGACCAAGTATCTCTGAATGAGATGATATTGGTCAGGGCTATTGAGGATAATATTGGGAATTCGAATATGTATTCAGAATAATTTTAGATGAAGTATTGAGCCCAAACGAAGAGCCTGTTTATGAGAAAATGATGAATCTTTAACGTATGGGGTTAAAAATAAAACCAAAACCCAATCTCTTCTCTAAAACTCATGTTGGCTCCCTTCTCCTTGCGCAAAACTGTGACTTCTTCTCCTTCTTCTACTCCACTTCATATTTTCATCTCCTTCTTCCTCCAAGACTAAGCAAAAGCTATTGGGTCTTCTACCTTCCTTCATTTTTGTTTTTGAAGAAGCTTGGAAGAGAGCCATTGAAGCTGAATCCTTCTTCCTCTTCTCCCTCATTTTCGCAGCCACCTTCCTTCTCTTGAAAACCCATTTTGTTTTGGGTGTAAGGTAAGTTCCTTTCACCATTTTTGGATGGGTTAATGTTAATATGGTGTGATGTAAGGGTTTGAAGGTGTAATACATGAACATAGATGTATATGGAGAGCATTTAATGCATGAGTTTTAAGGTGGGTTTTCATGAGAGTAAGATTTCTTGGGGGAGTAATGAAAATGGATGCATGTATGGTTGGAAGAAGAAGAGTATTTGTGATGTTTGTTGGGTTTTAAGAAACCCTAGCTTCATAAATTTGGGGGAAATGTATAATAGGGGTAGATGAGCATTTATTGTTGGCAATAAATGTAGTTTATGATGAATAATGGCCATTGGTGATGGTATTTGGTTGGTGGAAGTCATTGATGGAGAAACCCATGAATGGGTTTAGCTCTAAAATGCATAATAATAAATGGTGGAACCTAACCCATGGTGGTTATGGTGGGTAAAATGAAATAAAAGAGGTTTGAGAGTTAAAATAATATAAACACCAAGTTATTGAAGTATATAAGTATTTGAGTCTTGGTGGGTAAATAGAAAATTGATTGTGTAATGTGCTGTAATGTAGGAAGTGACCCCATCGACGAGGCGGAAACGTCAAACCGCGTTGATCACTACTTCACTTGAGGTAGGAGAGGGTAACTATTCTAAATGCATGATTTCATCCATTGATGATGTGAAAATATGTATATATGATTACGTTGAGGATTGTTTGAATGGATGATATGATGATGTTATAATTTGAATGCATGTAGAATGATGATTGTTGTGTAGCATTGTGTTTGGGATAATATTATGATGTGATGATGATATTATGATGATGAAGTATGTTGATGGCTTGAGACCATGTATGAATTGAAATCTATAATATAGAATATCCCAAAGATGTGTGTATGATTTATTAAATGTGTATGCCACTAACTATTAATATGTATAAATCTCAAAGAGAGTTGGGATTGGATGAGAATGATGAGGATGTTGAAATCCACCAAGTGGTGGTGGTGAATGATTGAATGTGGGGTGGCATCTAGGATGCATAATGTGAGGATGCATTTGATTTGCATTTGGATAGCATCCATGGCATATCATTGCTGTCTATGTGGAATATTAGGGGGTTCCACTAGGCGGGCCCAGTGGAAGGGTGGCTCAGTGCACGAGCGTATTGTTGTTTTTCCCCTGTGACTCGGTGTGTGAGTCACGAAGCTGTCCATAGTTTGGTGACGAGGCACCCTATGTGGCAGGCCCAGTGGGCGGGTGGCTCTATGGTGAGCGAGTTACCTCGGTGTCCGACGGGGCACGGCTCTCTCGATGTGTGTTCGGGAGGGCCCCGTAGCACTTGTGGTAAATGAGGCCACGTTGTTGATCCGCAAGTCACGGGGTGACTAGTGCTACAGACGGGCGAGAGCGGTTTGGTACCAGTAAAACTATGATGATGTTGAGCATGCATAAATTGAGATATATATGTACACAATTTACTACTGTAGTAGGGGCATAGCAGCACACCTATGTTTATCCCACAAATTGAATTGATGTTGTATTCCCACAGTCGGATCCGCATTGCTTGATGAGAAATCCTTGTGCATATGCATTAGCTTTAAGAGCATTTGCATATAGCTGGAGATATGCCTAGTTGAAAGCCATGATGGCAAATGGATGAATGAGAATTAAAAAGGGAGAGAGTTGGATACTAACCCTATGTATGTATTTGGTGAACCAAATGAATGAAATTGTGAATGTATACTTGAGATTATGAAATATGTTTATAGATGATGTATGATGTTATGTAAGATGTATTATATGAACAAGTATACATGTATTTCATCATAATGTATGACTTTAATTCATTTGGATTATGTTACTCACCTCCTCATTGCTATTTTTAAGGTTGATGTAGGTATGATGTAAATTCTACCATTTTGGAGGCTGAGTCTAAAGAAGGTAAATATGGAATAGGAATGTGTGAGCCTTGGCCGGCATGAAAACGTTTTATGGAAGTATATGATGTTCATATACTTGATTGTGTAATTTAGTTGTGGTAATATGATTTTGAGGGTCATGTAGGAAAATTGGATCCTTGGTGTATGACCAATTTTCATTTATGATCCAAGGATGTAATTTGATGAATGATGATGCTTGTTGATGATTAATTTTAGGAATGAATGAACATCTATGTGAAAGTTTATGTTTTGGTGATCACCTACAATGGTGTTGATTTATTATCATTTCATGAATTAGAATGGACTTTAATGGATAATGATGAATGAGGCAAGTTATAAATGTGTTATATAATGTGTAGACTATGTTGAATGTAAATGAATTGTAGTAGAATGAGTTTTGGCATGGTGTGTTGCATGTAAGATGTACAATTTCGCATTTTCTACATAAACTCTGCAGAACTCGCTCAAGCGAGTGAGAATCTCACTCGAGCGAGATTGATATGAATCAGGGCTTTGGCCTCTGGCCTAATTTCGCCCAAGCAGGTGTTCATCTCGCCCCAGCGAGATTGATGTTGAATCAGAGGTTAGCCTCTAGACAATTTTCGCTCAGGCGGGTGGGCGGTCGCTCAAGCGAAGGGGGAGAGAATTAGATACTGGATGATTTTCGCCTAGGCGAGAGATGCCTCGCCTAAGCGAAAATCTACCAGAGAGTTACCAACGCTTCTGGAACAATCTCGCTCAAGCGAGTCATGATCCGCTCAAGCGAGATTGGTACCTGATGCTTACCTCCTCCTTCGCTCAAGCGTTTCGCTGGCTCGTTTAATGATTTCTTTTACATCTCGCTCAAGCGAGACAGGGCTCGCTCAAGTGAGCTGAGCCCCTGATGCTTGCCCCTTTTCATTCGCTCAACTTTTTTTCATCTCGCCCAAGCGTGCCTACGCTGGCTCGCTCAAGCGAATGAAATTCCCGCTTGAACGAGTGGCACCCTGATACTCATTTGTTTGTTTTCAAATAAACCTTTGTTTTTCATGCATTAAATTCTTATCATACATCACTTTAAGGGTGTTATTGGGTACGTCGTGAATCATGAAACTCTATGAAATTACTTCTCTTAATTTCAATCATACAACCATCAATTTAAATTAATTCTTCCGCTGTTTTTAATTGGATAATTATTATTAAATCATATATTTAATTACCCTCTTATATCTTCATATATGGGAGTGGTATATCATAGATCCAGGTGTCGTACAAATAGCTTCACCACTTATTTTCTTTCCATTGAATTATGACTTATAAAAACGCAAAACAATTTCCCTGTATTTCTGGGGGCGCTACAGTCTGGTATCAGAGCATTGATTGCTCTTGATACGATTATAATTGATGTTGTTCATGTGATTATTGTTTATGATTGATTGATTTATGAATTATGTTGGTGAATTATGATGGTTGTCATTGAATTGAGATTATTATATGGAGTTGTTAAGCCCGGCCAGGCATTTCCTTTCTCATATTTACCTTCAAATTATGAAATACATTATGATGATACTTGTGTTAAGAATGGTTAGTGATGAATGATATATGTATTTACACTAGGTGAAGAAACTTTATGTTTCTAACTGTGTTTATGTTGTGTGTATGTAGAGTTAGTGATGGAAAATAGGCGCAATGTTGATGCAGCCGCTATGGCTGAAGCCTTTAATCGTTTTGCCGATATACTTGAACGGCAACAACAACCTATTGGTCAGCCGAATCGGGTCTTGACCGATTCTTTAAACGAAAGCCTTTTGAGTTCCATAGAGGCTATAAACCGGAGGACGCCTATGTTTGGATCCGTGATTTGGAACGGATATTCGCTAGCATGGAGTGCATCGAGGCTCAGAAAGTAGAGTATGCGGTGTTTATGGTCAAGAGTGAGGCCAAATCTTGGTGGATTCTCACTCGTGGGTGTATGATTGCTGCCCACACTCCTCTGAATTAGGAGAATTTCAAGGCAGAGTTTCTTAGGAAATATTTTCCTGAGAGTTATAAGAACAAGAAAGAGCTTGAATTTATGGAGCTCAAGTAAGGAAACATGACGGTTGAGGAGTATGCATCGAAATTTGAAGAGTTATGTATGTTTTATCCTCCCTTTCAATAAGAGGGCATTGAAGCTTCAAGATGTGTTAAATTTGAAAATGGGTTACGCCAAGAGATCAAGAAGGCGATTTGTCACCAAGAGATTAGGATTTTTCCTACTCTTGTGAACAAGTGTAGAATCTTTGAAGAGAATGATGTTGCTCCAAAGAGTTACTCGGAGCATGATTACAAGTTGAAAGGCCAATCTTCGAGCTTTAAGAAGAAAGGCAATTTTAAGAATAATAGACACTTTATGCATGGTTCCTTTTCTTTTAGAGGTGGACGAGGTGGTGGAAGGCATGGTGCCAACGGTGGCCGAGGCAATAGCCAAGGGCTTCGATGTTTTCGATGTGGTGGAAATCATTTGGCTCGAGAATGTAACCATGAAGAGACAGTGGTGTGCTACAGATGCAACTAACCGGGGCACATTCGTCCTGATTGTCCCTTGAATGCCACGGATGTAGTGGTACATAATGATGCAAACCGTGGAGGCTATGGTGCTTTTAGAGGCCGTGGTCGTGGAAACGGTAATGGTGGAAGAAATGGTAACCGGAATGGTGGCAACGGTTGTGGTAATGGGAACGGCCGAGGTAATGGTAACGGTGGCTGGAATGGTCAAAATCGTGGTGCTAATCAACAGATGGCTGGAAGAGTCTTTGCCGTGACCGATGAAGAAGCAGCACAAGCTGAGGATCTTGTCCAAAGTAAGTGCCAAATACATGGTATAATTGTTAATGTGCTATTTGATTCGGGTGCAATGCACTCCTTTATTTCTGAAGATTGTGTGAAGCGACTGAATTTGCTAATGAGTATAATGAAAAGTTCGCTAATGGTGTCTACACCAACTGGTACTTGTCTGCGAGCAGTCACTCGATGTAGTAATGTTGAGATGATTATGGAGAATAGGAGATTCGTTGTATCTCTTATTTGCTTACCCTTGAAGGACTTGGAAGTTATTTTGGGAATGGATTGGTTGTTTGCCAATAAGGTCTTGGTAGATTGTCAGAATCGGAGTATTGTTTTTCCTTCTCTGAATACCAAGCGTTTTGATATGAAAGGTATATCTCAACTTCTCATTATGTTTTGTTTGATCGATGGGAATGGTACGTCCCGATCTTGTGAGATCCCTATTGTTTCAGAATTTCCCGATGTGTTTCCGGAAGAGATTCACGGATTACCTCCTCCACGTGAAGTGGAATTTTCTATCGATCTCATTCCTGGCGCTGAGCCCATTTCTAGAGATCCTTATAGGATGTCTCCTATGGAGTTGACCGAGTTAAAGAAACAAGTGGAAGAATTGCTCGAACGGGAGTTTATTCACCCAAGTGTGTCTCCTTGGGGTGCTCCTGTGTTATTGGTGAAAAAGAAGGACGGAAGCATGAGATTGTGCGTTGATTATCGCCAACTCAACAAACTAACCATTAAGAATAAATACCCTCTTCCACGTATTGATGATCTGTTGGATCAATTGAAGGGTGATGTTGTATTTTCAAAGATCGATTTGCATTCTGGATATCACCAAATTCGAGTGAAGACCGAGGATATTCCAAAAACTGCTTTTAGAATACGATATGGACACTATGAGTACGTAGTGATGCCATTTGGAGTGATGAATGCTCCTGCGATTTTCATGAGTTACATGAATCGCATCTTTTATGAATGTCTTGATCAATTCGTTGTGGTGTTTATTGATGATATTTTGGTGTACTCCAAGAGTCATGAAGAGCATGAAGGACATCTTCATCTTGTATTGACTATTCTTCGTGAGAAAGAGTTGTATGCGAAGCTCTCCAAGTGTGAATTTTGGCTGTCTGAAGTCTAGTTTCTTGGACATGTTATCTCAAAAGATGGAGTTACCGTTGATAGATCGAAAGTTGAAGCTGTAATGGCTTGGGAAAGACCAACGTCTGTGACGGAGATAAGAAGTTTTCTTGGTCTTGCCGGTTACTACCGGAGGTTCATTGAAGGGTTTTCCCGTTTGGCTTTACCACTAACGAAGTTGACTCGTAAGAATTAATCTTTTGTGTGGACTTGTGAATGCGAAAAAAGTTTCTAAGAGTTAAAGTTGAGGCTTACTACTGCACTAGTGTTAGCGTTGCCAGATTTGACGGATGAATTTGTAGTGTATTGTGATGCATCCAAACTTGGTCTAGGTTGTGTGTTGATGCAAAAGGAGCGTATGATAGCCTATGCATCGAGACAGTTGCGACCGCATGAGGTTAACTATCCTACTCACGATCTGGAATTGGCGGCGGTGGTGTTCGCTTTAAAGTCATGGCGACATTACTTGTATGGTTCTAAGTTTGTGGTCTTTAGTGACCATAAGAGCCTAAAGTACTTGTTTGACCAAAAGGAACTAAATATGTGCCAAAGACGATGGATAGAATTCCTAAAGGATTATGAATTTGAGTTGAGGTATCACCCCGGAAAGGCGAACGTAGTTGCCGATGCGTTAAGCCGAAAATCGTTACATATCTCCATGATGATGGCGAAGGAGGTGGAGTTGATAGAACAATTTAGAGATTTAAATGTGGGGGTGGAGACTTACACTACCAAGAAAATGGCGTTGGGGATGTTGAAGGTCACAAATGAATTTCTTGAATATGTGAAGGCGCAACAACCCAATGATGAGTATTTGATTGAAATGAAGAAGACCCAATAAAAAGGGAAGAATCTATTCTTAGTGGAAGGTCAAGATGGCATTTGGCGTGTGAAGGGCCGAATTTATGTTCCCTCAAGTGGTGATGTGAGAAAATGTGTGCTTGAGGAAGCTCAAAAAAGTGTATTAAGTATTCATCCTGGTTCTACCAAGATGTATCAAGATTTAAAGAGGAATTTTTGGTGGCCCGGTATGAAGCGTGATGTGGCAAATTTTGTGGCATCTTTCCTTGTTTGTCAGAAGGCTAAGGTCGAGCATCAGAGGCCGTCTGGTTATTTGAGACCGTTGGAGATCCCTGTTTGGAAATGGGATAACATAGCTATGGATTTTGTTTCTGGATTACCCAGAACTCGTGCTGGAAACGATGCCATATGGGTTATTGTGGACCGGTTGACGAAATGTGCTCACTTCTTACCTATTAATATAAAGAGTTCTTTGGAGAAATTGGCATAATTATATATAAAGAGATCGTTAGCTTGCATGGTGTGCCGTCTAGCATCATATCTGACCGTGATCCTCGGTTTACTTCTCCGTTTTGGGGAAGTTTGCATGATGAGTTAGGTTCTAAGCTAAAACTTAGTTCCGCATATCATCCTCAAACCGATGGATAATCCGAAAGGACGATACAAAGTCTTGAAGATTTGTTGAGGGCTTGTGTCCTTGAACATGGTGGATGTTGGGAGAGATTCCTGCCATTGATTGAATTCACATACAACAATAGTTTTCATTATGTAATGTGCTGTGATGTAGGAAGTGACCCCATCGATAAGGCAGAAACGTCAAACCGCGTTGATCACTACTTCACTTGAGGTAGGAGGGGGTAACTATTCTAAATGCATGATTTCATCCATTGATGATGTGAAAATATGTATATATGATTACGTTGAGGATTGTTTGAATGGATGATATGATGATGTTATAATTTGAATGCATTTAGAATGATGATTGTTGTGTGGCATTGTGTTTGGGATAATATTGCGATGTGATGATGATATTATGATGATGAAGTATGTTGATGGCTTGAGACCATGTATGAATTGAAATCTATAATATAGAATATCCCAAAGATGTGTATATGATTTATTGAATGTGTATGCCACTACCTATTAATATGTATAAATCCCAAAGAGAGTTGGGATTGGATGAGAATGATGAGGATGTTGAAATCCACCAAGTGGTGGTGGTGAATGATTGAATGTGGAGTGGCATCTAGGATGCATGATGTGAGGATGCATTTGATTTGCATTTTCATAGCATCCATGGCATATCATTGCTGTCTATGTGGAATATTAGGGGGTTCTACTAGGCGGGCCCAGTGGGAGGGTGGCTCAGTGCACGAGCGTATTGTTGTTTTTCCCCTGTGACTCGGTGTGTGAGTCACGAAGTTGTCCATAGTTTGGTGACGAGGCACCCTATATGGTGGGCCCAGTGGGCGGGTGGCTCTATGGTGAGCGAGTTACCTCGGTGTCTGACGGGGCACGGCTTTCTCGATGTGTGTTCGGGAGGGGCCCATAGCACTTGTGGTAAATGAGGCCACGTTGTTGATCCGCAAGTCACAGGGTGACTAGTGCTACAGACGGCGAGAGCGGTTTGGTACCAGTAAAACTATGATGATGTTGAGCATGCATAAATTGAGATATATATGTACACAATTTACTACTGTAGTAGGGGCATAGTAGCTTACCTATGCTTATCCCACAAATTGAATTGATGTTGTATTCCCATAGTCGGATCCGCATTGCTTGATGAGAAATCCTTGTGCATATGCATTAGCTTTAAGAGCATTTGCATATAGCTGGAGATATGCCTAGTTGAAAGCCATGGTGGCAAATGGATGAATGAGAATTAAAAAGGGAGAGAGTTGGATACTAACCCTATGTATGTATTTGGTGAACCAAATGAATGAAATTGTGAATGTATACTTGAGATTATGAAATATGTTTATAGATGATGTATGATGTTATGTAAGATGTATTATATGAACAAGTATACATGTATTTCATCATAATGTATGACTTTAATTCATTTGGATTATGTTACTCACCTCCTCATTGCTATTTTTAAGGTTGATGTAGGTATGATGTAAATTCTACCATTTTGGAGGCTGAGTCTAAAGAAGGTAAATATGGAATAGGAATGTGTGAGCCTTGGCCAGCATGAAAACGTTTTGTGGAAGTATATGATGTTCATATACTTGATTATGTAATTTAGTTGGGGTAATATGATTTTGAGGGTCATGTAGGAAAATTGGATCCTTGGTGTATGACCAATTTTCATTTATGACCCAAGGATGTAATTTGATGAATGATGATGCTTGTTGATGATTAATTTTAGGAATGAATGAACATCTATGTGAAAGTTTATGTTTTGGTGATCACCTACAATGGTGTTGATTTATTATCATTTCATGAATTAGAATGGACTTTAATGGATAATGATGAATGAGGCAAGTTATAAATGTGTTATATAATGTGTAGACTATGTTGAATGTAAATGAATTGTAGTAGAATGAGTTTTGGCATGGTGTGTTGCATGTAAGATGTACAATTTCGCATTTTCTGCATAAACTCTGCAGAACTCGCTCAAGCGAGTGAGAATCTCACTCGAGCGAGATTGATATGAATCAGGGATTTGGCCTCTGGCCTCTGGCCTAATTTCGCCCAAGCAGGTGTTCATCTCGCCCCAGCGAGATTGATGTTGAATCAGAGGTTAGCCTCTAGACAATTTTCACTCAGGCGGGTGAGCGGTCGCTCAAGCGAAGGGGAAGAGAATTAGATACTGGACGATTTTCGCCTAGGCGAGAGATGCCTCGCCTAAGCAAAAATCTACCAGAGAGTTACCAACGCTTCTGGAACAATCTCGCTTAAGCGAGTCATGATCCGCTCAAGCGAGATTGGTACCTGATGCTTACCTCCTCCTTCGCTCAAGCGTTTCGCTGGCTCGTTTAATGATTTCTTTTACATCTCGCTCAAGCGAGACAGGGCTCGCTCTGTTAGCCAAGGCCTCGATACTCAAGAGGGGGGGTGAATTGAGTATTTCAAATTTTCGTGCGGAATCCCTTTCAAAACGGTTAGTAGTACACAAATGATGCAATATAAATGATGTAACAATTATGAAGCACATTTCATACTAAAACATATTGAGTTGAATGGACTATATTCAAGAATTGATTTGATGAACAAAGCAAGTTATTGGCTTAGACAATTCTTGAAGTTCTTAGCATGCTATAATTAATTTCAATATAAGTATAACTTCAACAACTCAAATTAATTAAGCATGATAGTTTACTAATTTGTTAACACCAATATTCTTCTTCCTCAATAATCAAATCCAATAATGTTTAAGTCAATTGATTCAAGGATTCAATTTTACCAAATCAATTTGATATAAGTATTTAGGCATGCAAATTAAGTTCACAATAATAAAGAGTTTAAGGGAAGAGAGAATTTGCAAACCGATATAACGAGTTCCACCACCCCGGTGTACGTCTCGCCTTCAAGCAACCCACTTGAAGGATTTCCACTATTGAGAATTTGAGATTACAAGCTTTGAGCAATTGTCTCCTAGTGTCCCACACTCAAGAACCCAATCCTCACAAGCAAAGGGCAACCCACCCAATCTCACAATCTCTCAATACCCAAAGGTTGAACCCCAACCTTTATGACCACTCAACCTAGAGTGAATACCTTGGTGTATATGGTGTTTGGTTTACAATCAAATAACTCTCTCACTAGAGTAGATACACAATTTAAAGCTCTCACCAAATAATAACTCTCAAAGAGAGGATATACAAATTTAGCTCACAAATTACTTTCTCTCTAACTCTTAAATAACTCACTAAGAGAATATGCCAATATAGAACAAGAGAGAATGAGTAGAAGAGAATGAAGCAAGGAGGAAGAAGTAAGCAAATGGAAATGCTTCAATTGCTTGGTGTGTCATTTGCCTTCAACTTCTTCTCTATTTATAGGCTCCATGAGGCATGGCATGTTGCAATATTAAATTCCTTGGGAGCTTGAACTTGGAACATGTGTGTCTCCATTCAAAATGGCATTGCAATTCCAATGAGCTTTTAATGTCTCCAAGAAGAACATGGCATGTGCATGTTTGATTTAATTCAAATTAAATTGCATTACCAATGTAACACATGCATGTGGAGAGGAACAAAGTAATAAACCTTGCCTTGGGTCTTCCATTTTGTTTCAACCGAAGAGCACAATGTCTCCCTTTCAATTTTCAATGTTTCCAGCGTGTGATTTTGTTTCTGACAGCCTCATGAATCGATTCGTGGGATAAGTGAATCGATTCAAAGCTTCCAAAATACATTCCCTGGGCCATCCTACACGTGGGAATCGATTCAAGTGAAGAGTGAATCGATTCATGCTTCATAAAATGCAATCCTGGCCTTAACAGAACCGTGTGAATCGATTCAATACAAGGAGGAATCGATTCAAGCATTAAAAAATCACTTCCTGGAGTATTTCATTCGAATGAATCGATTCATTTTGCTATGCATGGCTGTGTGAATCGATTCAACTACCTGATTCATGCATTTTGACACTTTGTTTTACTCCTTTTGATATTTGTTCAATCATGGCTCCAATCCTTTGATCCTTAGGCACTTTGTTGATCATTTTTCACTTGTTTAAGACCTCTAAAAATGCCTTGAACTATTTCTTTGTAATTCTTCAATTTTCCATCATCAAACATAATTAATTCGTCCATAAATATATATGTTTGATCTTGATCCTTCATTTGTTGTGTCATTATCAAAACCTACATCAACATAAAAATACATTCTCCCCCTTTTTGATGATGACAACAAATGCTTGTCTCTTGGGGTGTTAGTATCATAACAATTCATTGCAATAAAGACTCCTCCTATCATATATAATTTGATACCACATGTTGATGAAATCATAGACACAAGAAATCAAGTGAGTATTTAAGAATCAAAGTCTCTACCCCTTAATAAGGTCTCTCCCCCTTAATATATGTTCTCTTCCTCTTAATCATCTCCCCTTTAATTATACAATAGATACCAATCATATAATAGATACCACAAAATAGTTCATCTAATTTAGAGCATAGTGGTAGTGTATATCTTCTCCCCCTTTCTTATATATTTCTTTCTTTATATCTCTCCCCTTTTGTAAAAGACTTTATTCCATTTAGGGTGTATATATATATCTTCCTATAATCTTCTCCCCCTTTGGCATCATCAAAAAAATTTCCTTATGATAAAACATTAGTCATAGTAATTCTCCTCTTTTTGGCATAAATGACATTGTATTCTTTTCCACTAATCTCTCCCCCTTTGGCATCATCAAGAAGATCATTATCTTAATTATATTCTATGCCATCAATAAACTCATGTAATTGAATAAGAGAGATTTAAGGTAAGTATTTCATGAATAGGATTTCAAAACAAAGCTCATAATATGATCAAGGATATATACCAATTGATGCATGTAGAGTCAATAATCATTCACATAATTCATTCATCAAGTAAGCATATAGTTGATTGCTAACTCATTTTCAATCATGTAATTGATATCACAAGTATGGTAAGCGTCACATGATTCTTTCCAAGTAAGCACACATATCACTTCAAGTAAGTACATCATCATTTTAACTAAGCACATGGGTTTCTCCTTTTTGGCATTATCAAACACACAAGGATTTTTCCAAGTAAGCATTTAGGAGAATAAAATTGTAATCATAAGTGCCATAAACATAATCATAGAGAGGTAATATGATGGATATTCATTTATGCGTATGCTCCCCTTTACTATTGTAATTGATGTCACTTGTAAAAACATATACCACTTATTAACATGTGAAATCAATTTGATGAAGTTTGATACCAATTGTTGAACACAAGTCATGCATTTAATAGATACCAATTGTTTGAAAGATATATCAATTGTTAAAAGATCATAAAGTATCATGCAAGATAATATCTCCTCCTTAGTCATTTAATATATACTAATTAATATTTTATCCCTCTTTCACAAATATTTTGATACTAATTGTTATGAAGCCAATTACACCAATTTGATCAAGTCTAATACCAATTGTTATTAACTCATGTAATTGAATACCAATTGAAATTGAATACCAATTGTTATTAACTTCAATCAAGTTAAGCACCAAACACATATAATTGAATACCAATTGTTAAGCTAATTGATGTAATTCTTAAGCTAATTGATACCAATTGTTCATGTTGGCCTATTTAACAAGTTTGATACCATTTGTTTATTTCTTAAGCACATGATCACCTTTTAATAGATACCACTTATGCAATGAATAGAAGTCATAATATGAATAGATACCACTCAAGAGTTAGATACCAAATGTATATGAAATTCACTAATCAATCATTAATCAAAGTGGTAATCATAGAAGAATTTTCAACAATATGCACTCAAATATAGGTATCATAGAAATGATGGAATGATTAATACAACATGTTGGCTTACTCATGCATTTGTATTGTAACACATGCCAATTTTATGACCCTTTTATGTCAAACATTCTTTTCTTGATCAACACCATTTATTTCTTATTCATTGTCCATGCCATTTGTTGCTAGTATCTAGTCATGATATCACTAGGTGGATTTGCCAAATTGAGCTCTAGATATCAATTATAAACATTTAAGCATATTATCACAAATTGTTGACATTTCAAGCATACATCATTCTTCATAATATTTGTTCAAAAACTCTTTTCAATTTCAACGATGCATATATTCAAATTTCTTTTCATATTCAAGATCAAGCATCATCAAACATATATGTCACTCAAGATAGATGCCAATTTGCTCAAGCATGGTGTATCAAGGAAGGTCATGTCATGTATTATAATGCATTTTCTCTTAATATACCATGTATTGTCACATATCATGCATTGTCATTTACATGTCATCAAAATCATGCATTGTCATATTACTAGTCATGAAATTAAAGTCTAGGCATAGAGCATACATACTTTCTCCTTAGGCATTATCAAAACCAACATATAATTGCATAGAAAAATTTTGCCTAAGATTGTCAACTTTGTAAAACATGTAAGCACAACATAGTTCTAACTCAAAGCAACTTTAAAGTTTGTCATAATCAACTTGTCATAACATATGTATTTATCATCAAAGCATATTGACAAGTATATAATCAAGAATATGTCCCCATGATATCTTCCCCTTACTAATTCAATTGAAACCATTGTTAAAGGAAGATGTTTGTTGTTTAGATACCACTAGCTAACCAACATATTTCTTGTTCAATATCATCAATAATTCATATTCAATCAAAAGTTCATGTCATTAAGAATTCATACATTATCAAGGATTCATAATGCATACATCATCCAAATTTATTCATCAAGAGTTCATGCATCATTTTGAATCTAAGCATCACGATTTAACATTTTGACACTTTGATGTTTCAATCCTTTCTAACATACATGGATAAATATATCTTAAGTTTTTTTTTTTTTTTTTTTTTCATAGAATCAAACATATTATCCAAGTAATCATTCATCAAACTTTATACCAATCATTTAAATCAAAGTTTGATTTTCACACATCAAAATTTATTATGAATAAGTATAGAATTATTTAGACATTTCTAAAGATTCTTAATAAAATATCAACCAAGTTCATAGATTGTTCAACATAATTAAGCATACATAACACATAGTCAACATGATATTTAATCCACTAAAGTAAGGATCCGATCGTACCTTGTAGTTGTGTAAAGCCTTACGTTCTTATCCTTTTCATCCCTTGTTCTTTTAGGTGAAGATTGTGAATCTTGATTCCTTGGTTATTCGTCAATGAGAAATTGCCGATTGAAATATCCCTACAAAGTTTAAGGTTTTTGTGGTACCCTTTTTTAAAAGTTGGGTCCATTCTTTGTTAGTCTAAGATTTCAAAGTTATTTTTGGAATCCATACCTTTCTCATGCATTTTTGACGGGATTTCTTTATAAAGCAATTAGAAGATATATGACCATAATTTCCACAATAAAAGCAAGTTGCATCCAAAGAATAATTCATAGTAGATTTATAATGGTTCCTATTATGTTCTATGTGCTTCCTTTTAAAACAATTAATCATAGAGTTTCCTTTTCTTTCATGGTTTGTGCATCTTAGAGAGGATTTGGATTTTTCTTTGTAGGAAGCAAGAGGATTCTTGTAATGAACTATTTTTCTTCTATCAAGTGTATGCTTTTGATCTTCAAGAGGTACACTTAGAATCTTTTCACTACTTGTAAGCTTACTAAGTGCTTCTTTTAATTCTTTATTCTCATTTTCAAGAAGCATACATTTATCAATAAGCATACAATCATCATTTCCATTACAAGTCCTAAGAGATACATTTGAAGCTTCTAATTCATCATTTTGAATTCTAAGAGTTTCCTTTTCAATGTGCACATTATGCAATTCATTTTCAAGCTTCAAAATGGTTTGTTTTGAGCATGCATATTTCTTTGATAACAAGACAAATTTTTCATGCAATTCTTTAAAAGCTTCTAGCAATTCATCTTTATCAATTTCATCATCACTATCATCACTAAAAGCATTTAAAGAGCATACCTCATCATCTTGGGAGTGCTTTGTCATTAGGCATGCAATTTCTTCTTCCTTCTCGTTGGTCTCTTTTTCAATGCTTTTTTCGAATTCTTCATCTTGACTAGAAAGAGTACTAATTCTTGCATCTTTATCATCATTAGTATTTCCATAAATTGTTTCAAGAGTTTCCCACATTTCTTTAGCATTGTTACAAGTAATAACTCTAGAAACATCATTAGGTTCTAATGCTAATATGATAAGAATTTTAGCTCTAAGATTAAATTGTACCTTTCTTTCTTCTTCCTTAGTCCATAAGTTCATGGGCTTTATGCATTCTATATTATCAACAATGTATTTAGGAATGAAAGGACCAAATTGAATAGCATTCCATACCTTGAGGTCATAGGCTTGGATAAAGATTTTCAACCTTTCTTTCCAAATAACAAAGTCTTTACCATTGAAGATTGGTGGTCTATTTATTATTTCACCTTGTGGAAATGCATCATAAGAAGTAGAGGCCATCTTGATCTCTTGAAGCGGTTAAGCTTGATCTTCCAAGAGTCAAGCTCTGATACCAATTGTTAGCCAAGGCCTCGTACTCAAGAGGGGGGGTGAATTGAGTATTTCAAATTTTCGTGCGGAATCCCTTTCAAAACGGTTAGTAGTACACAAATGATGCAATATAAATGATGTAATAATTATGAAGCACATTTCATACTAAAACATATTGAGTTGAATGGACTATATTCAAGAATTGATTTGATGAACAAAGCAAGTTATTGGCTTAGACAATTCTTGAAGTTCTTAGCATGCTATAATTAATTTCAATATAAGTATAACTTCAACAACTCAAATTAATTAAGCATGATAGTTTACTAATTTGTTAACACCAATATTCTTCTTCCTCAATAATCAAATCCAATAATGTTTAAGTCAATTGATTCAAGGATTCAATTTTACCAAATCAATTTGATATAAGTATTTAGGCATGCAAATTAAGTTCACAATAATAAAGAGTTTAAGGGAAGAGAGAATTTGCAAACCGATATAACGAGTTCCACCACCCCGGTGTACGTCTCGCCTTCAAGCAACCCACTTGAAGGATTTCCACTATTGAGAATTTGAGATTACAAGCTTTGAGCAATTGTCTCCTAGTGTCCCACACTCAAGAACCCAATCCTCACAAGCAAAGGGCAACCCACCCAATCTCACAATCTCTCAATACCCAAAGGTTGAACCCCAACCTTTGTGACCACTCAACCTAGAGTGAATACCTTGGTGTATATGGTGTTTGGTTTACAATCAAATAACTCTCTCACTAGAGTAGATACACAATTTAAAGCTCTCACCAAATAATAACTCTCAAAGAGAGGATATACAAATTTAGCTCACAAATTACTTTCTCTCTAACTCTTAAATAACTCACTAAGAGAATATGCCAATATAGAACAAGAGAGAATGAGTAGAAGAGAATGAAGCAAGGAGGAAGAAGTAAGCAAATGGAAATGCTTCAATTGCTTGGTGTGTCATTTGCCTTCAACTTCTTCTCTATTTATAGGCTCCATGAGGCATGGCATGTTGCAATATTAAATTCCTTGGGAGCTTGAACTTGGAACATGTGTGTCTCCATTCAAAATGGCATTGCAATTCCAATGAGCTTTTAATGTCTCCAAGAAGAACATGGCATGTGCATGTTTGATTTAATTCAAATTAAATTGCATTACCAATGTAACATATGCATGTGGAGAGGAACAAAGTAATAAACCTTGCCTTGGGTCTTCCATTTTGTTTCAACCGAAGAGCACAATGTCTCCCTTTCAATTTTCAATGTTTCCAGCGTGTGATTTTGTTTCTGACAGCCTCATGAATCGATTCGTGGGATAAGTGAATCGATTCAAAGCTTCCAAAATACATTCCCTGGGCCATCCTACACGTGGGAATCGATTCAAGTGAAGAGTGAATCGATTCATGCTTCATAAAATGCAATCCTGGCCTTAACAGAACCGTGTGAATCGATTCAATACAAGGAGGAATCGATTCAAGCATTAAAAAATCACTTCCTGGAGTATTTCATTCGAATGAATCGATTCATTTTGCTATGCATGGCTGTGTGAATCGATTCAACTACCTGATTCATGCATTTTGACACTTTGTTTTACTCCTTTTGATATTTGTTCAATCATGGCTCCAATCCTTTGATCCTTAGGCACTTTGTTGATCATTTTTCACTTGTTTAAGACCTCTAAAAATGCCTTGAACTATTTCTTTGTAATTCTTCAATTTTCCATCATCAAACATAATTAATTCGTCCATAAATATATATGTTTGATCTTGATCCTTCATTTGTTGTGTCATTATCAAAACCTACATCAACATAAAAATACACGCTCAAGTGAGCTGAGCCCCTGATGCTTGCCCCTTTTCATTCGCTCAGCTTTTCTTCATCTTGCCCAAGCGTGCCTACGCTGGCTCGCTCAAGCGAATGAAATTCCCGCTTGAGCGAGTGACACCCTGATACTCATTTGTTTGTTTTCAAATAAACCTTTGTTTTTCATGCATTAAATTCTTATCATACATCACTTTAAGGGTGTTATTGGGTACGTCGTGAATCATGAAACTCTATGAAATTACTTCTCTTAATTTCAATTGTAACGCCCTTATTTTTAATAATTAATTAACCCAAACACAGAAGAAAAATTTTTCACAAAAAAAAATAAAACCACTACTGATCAGATGGCATAGAAGAGAAGAGGAAGGCGAGTGGAAGTTAAGGAACACACACACACACACACACACGTATGGCTACCTGCGGAAGGAATGGAACATGAACCAACTCCGCCCAGTTCAGCGAAGCATAACAACGCCTGGGCGAAGTCCATCACAACGTCCATTCGCTCAGGCGGGGTCCAACACCGCCGAGCAAAACAGGATAATGCAACCACGGAAGAGAGGGGTATTCAGGCGGAGTTCCTCAATAACATCTACTCGTTTCAGCGCGATCACACACGCTTGGGTGAACCGTCCTAGTCGCTCGGGCAAGGTATGACTCCGCCTAAGCGGGGCCATCACAAGCCTTCCAAAAGCCACACTCGCTGGAGCAAGTACCATGCTCGCTGGAACGAGGAGCCACACTCAGCTAAGTAGACGCTCGGACCCAGAGTCATCCTTCACTCATTCACTCGGAAAATGATAGCTAACTCACTCGGATTATAAATAACTTACGCTCGGAATCCATTCCATTCTAACCCTCTTACACTAACTTCTTTCACAAGAGAGGATCACTTAGGGTTTTCACTCGGGAATACGAACTATTCCTCACTCGGGTTTCACTTATAATGTCCACTCGGCAAAACCATCCTCACACGGGATTTATACATACTCTCACTCGGGATCGAACTGTCCCATCCACTCGGTATCCATATTATTCTCCGTTCTAGTTTTCCCACTAAGTTAAGGTTCGCTCGGATTCTTCTATCACTATCAATTCTCTGCAGTAGGGCCCCCTTAAATTCTAAGGTGTCACTCTCCAGTTGGAAATCTTCACTCGGCAACTTCTCACTCGGATATCGTTGGTTATTTGACACTCGGGGGAGAATCCTAGCAATTACACTCGGAAAGCTTATCTAGACTCCCATCTTCGAATCCTAACAACTCGCTGCTCGGGACAGCCTTCCACACCAATCCTCACTCGGAATTACATGAGTCCTCCCAGACACGCATATCTGCATATAAATTACCCAGACATCACCTAGAAATAAATAGTCATGCAATATGGCATAAACATAGGTATATATATATATATCAAATTTACAACCACGTTGCCCCGTCCCCATTCCGAGGGATTCAAGTCTGTCTAAGAGGGGCTATAAACAAAACACGAGCCGACCAAGGCTGACTCCAAACATTATACACAGCATAAACAGAGTCATAAAGCTTCCATAGTGCATCAGCACTTCGCCCAGTATTTCAACTCTTCCTCCGATCCTCATCTCGAGAGATGTTCACTGAAAAATGGCAACTGCAGGGGTGAGCATCTTAAATTTTAAATGATAGATACCGATTCAGGTTACTTCTTATTCATACAACGACATATACCCATACATACACACAATCCTACGACAACTCGATAATATTAACACTCCACGGTCGGTGACACAATGCTAGGGGTCCTTAAGTCAGGATATTTCTTCATAACATTTATCAATCGGAATACACAATTCTCACTCGGGTATAAACGTATTCACAACTTCTCAACAACATATTATACATTCATGGAGCAGGTTTCAGTCAGCAATTATAGTACATGCACACAGAATAACGCACTCATTCACAAGTAAACACCACTTCACTAACATCATCACATGCATAATTAATTCCACATAACATCAGTAGCCATATAAGCACAGATTATTCACTCGGTTCCGCATACGTGTGTAATCGGTTCTAACATTGCAATGTAGGCTCTCAGCCTTTTGTACATAGCTCTCGGCTACCGTTCAGCTCCCAGCTGCTTGGCCGTTTTACGGGTACCCAACCGTTTGCCCACAGGTGACACCAACGCTCTCAGCGCCAACGGAGGTGTTCACAGGCAACCTGAGTCCCACTCAAGGGCTACCTTGAGTCCCCCCTCAAGGATTTTGCAGCGTCCCACACTGAATAACCGATGGTAGTGTCCCACACTACATGCTCTCAGCACAACCGCATCCCATACGCCACACGCGGATTCATCACACAACATTGAATTCATGCACACAACCTCTATTCAGTCACACGTATTTCACATGCAGTCGGTAATACATATTTTCAGGACTCTGCATGTTAATCTAACACATTCAACCTTCATGCAATCATCATCATAGTTCCATTAACAACATATGAGCCCAACGCAATCGATGTCAATCAGTATTAAGCTTCTATGAGCATTTTCATCAACTCAAGTATAACATACACTCGGTTTACAGCAGTATCAGAACTTAAATCAACGCATGCATCTATACGAAGATCAACAGGTTCACACAAGCATTTCAAATCAACATAACACAACATACAATCGGTATATGACAATGTCAGAACTTAATCAACGCATGCATCCCTATAAACACGAATGGATTAAACAAGCATTCCCATCAACACAGCATGACATGCAATCGGGCTCTATGGTAAGGTATGCATCCTCAAGGACGATGATAACATGCAACACTCACTCTCATTTATCATGCACTCGGATATTCTACATGCAAGTATATCATGCAACAGAATATAGTTCCATAATTATCAATGTCTTCCAAACCCGTTCGTAACCCATGCATTTAACATGTAAGGTACTCCCCTTACCAACTGCGGGACTCTGAGAGATTCTTCTATTTGGGGTGTTGGTTCTCTCCCTTGTTGCTTCACTCAGCGTTCCCTCTGGAACACTGTTGTTTTCCACGAGTGGTGTAGGGCTGTTTTTTGCTTCTGTTTTGACACCCGTCTTCTACTCGCATGAGGGAGCTCTGACTCCACTGCAGTACCTTCGCCTTGGCTCTCCGAAGTAGGGTATGGAATAGAGAGCAAAGAAGGAGAAGAGAAGAGCAAGAGAGAAGAGAAGAAGGGAGAAAAAGGGAGTCCACAGAGGGGTTTTCGAGGGTGAAAGGGCAAGGGCCATCACCCAATATAAACACATGCACGAAGAATAGGTAGGTGAGATGGGGAAACGTGAGGCAGTAGTCTTGCCCATGCCATCCATTCCCGTCATCACCTTCCAACGTTAATCTCCTCATACCTTTTAATTAATTAAGTTAAGTGTAATTAGTGAACAGATTTCCTCTCTTAAATTATCATTTTAAATGGCTTTATTTTGCTCGGTTCCTATTTATTAAAATTGGGATGTTACAGTTCTCCCCCACTCAAAAAAATTTCGTCCTCGAAATTCAGTCGGCTACTCACCTAAGTAACAACTCGGGGTACTGCTGTCTCATGGCCTCTTCGCGTTTTTAGGTACAAGAGGTAGTCTTGCCTTGCTGCCACTCCACTTTAACCAGCCCTACATTTTTGTTCCTCAAGCGCTTTACCGATCGGTCCACGATTCTAATCGGTGTAGTCACAGTGGTCAGGTCTTCCTTGATTTCCACTTCATCATCAGGCATTGTGTGGCTGGGGTCATGTAAATACTTCCTTAGTTAAGACACATGAAATACGTCGTGCAATCGGGATAAGTGGGTCGGTAACGCTATTCGGTATGCCATGGTGCCGACTCGTTGCAACACCTCATAAGGTCCAACGTATCGAGGGCTTAACTTTCCACCTTTCAAAGCTCGTCCGACTCCTTTACTCGGAGAAGTCCTCAAAAACACTCTGTCTCTGACTGAAAACTCCAATGGTTTGGTGCGTTTGTCATGGTAACTCTTCTGCCTGTCTTGAGACGCCTTCATCTTTCCCTGTATCACTCGGATCTGCTCAGTGGTTTGCTTCACAATGTCTGGTCCCAATAGAAGACTCTCACCCGTTTCCAACCAGCAAAGTGGGGTTCGGCATCTTCGTCCATATAGTGCTTCGTAGGGTGCCATGCCAATGCTGTTATGATGGCTGTTATTGTACGTAAACTCAATCAAGGGGAGGTACTGCTCCCAATCTCCACCATGCTCTAACACACATGCTCTTAATAAGTCTTCTAAACTTTGAATCGTCCGCTCGGATTGTCTATCTGATTGGGGGTGGTAGGCAAAACTAAGCCAAAGTTTAGTGCCCATTTCCTGGTGCAGGTTGGTCCAAAACCGGGATGTGAACCTGGGGTCCCTATCCGATACGATAGAAGTGGGTATACCATGCAGTCGGACAATCTCATGAATATAAATCCGAGCTAACTTAGGCATCGGGTACTTCATGTCCACAGGCAGGAAGTGTGCACTCTTCGTCAGTCGGTCAACAATGACCCAAATCGCATCATGGCCCGCTCGGTTTTTGGGCAATCCCATAACAAAATCCATAGCAATCGAGTCCCATTTCCACACGGGAATCTTCAGGGGCTGCATTGCACCATACGACTTCTGGTGCTCCACTTTTGACTTCTGACAAGTAATACATCGAGCCACGTATTCTGCCATATTCTTCTTTAGTCCGGGCCACCAGAACTGTTTCCTCAAGTCATGGTACATCTTCGTGATACCCAGGTGAATACTGAGGAGGCTCTTATGAGCTTCATCAAGCACCATTCTCCGTAATTCTTTCTCACTCGGGACGTATATTCTATTTTTCACTCGGAAGATCCCATCTGATCCCTCGGTTAAGGAAAAATCCTTTCCCTTGGCCTGCGTCTCTTTCATCTCAGCCAAGTAGGAGTCTGACTGCTGCTGCTTGTACACGGATTTCAGGAATTCATTGGCGATTCTTAATGTACCGATTGTTATTTTCCGAAAGGAGGGGGTGTCAACATGTAAGTTCATGTCTCGGAACTGCTCCAACAACTCCACTTCTCTTTCCATCATTGCTGCCATATGGAGGGATTTCCGACTCAACGCGTCGGCAACGACATTTGCCTTACCCGGATGGTATTTCAGCTCGAAATCGTAGTCCTTTAAGAATTCTATCCATCTCCTCTGCCTCATGTTCAGCTCTTTTTGGTCGAATAGGTATTTGAGGCTCTTGTGATCACTGTATACTTCAAATCTGGACCCGTACAAATAATGCCTCCAAATTTTTAGTGCGAAAACCACAGCTGCCAACTCCAAATCGTGGGTCGGATAATGCTGCTCGTGAGGTCTCAATTGCCGAGAGGCATACGCTATCACTCGGTCTCTCTGCATGAGCACGCATCCTAATCCGAGTCCTGATGCATCACCATAAACTACAAAGCTCTCTTGTAAGTTGGGTAATGCCAGCACTGGAGCAGTCATCAACTTGTTCTTCAGCTCTCGGAAGCTGCTCTCGCACTTGGGACTCCATACGAAGGGAATGTTTTTCTGAGTCAATTTAGTTAGTGGTAACGCCAGCTTAGAAAAACCCTCAATGAACCTTCTATAATAACCTGTCAGTCCCATGAAACTCCTTATCTCCGAGACTGACTTGGGTCTCTCCCATGCCATTACAGTTGTCACCTTCGAAGGATCCACCGAGACACCTTGTTCAGAAATCACATGTCCGAGGAAGTGGACCTTATCCATCCAGAATTCGCACTTTGAGAGCTTCGCAAACAACTGCTTCTCCTTCAACACTTGAAGTACTGCTCGGAGATGTCCTTCATGCTCCTCGGAAGTCTTAGAATAGACTAGGATGTCATCAATGAAGACAACTACGAATCGGTCTAAATAGGAGTGGAATATGCTGTTCATGTAATTCATTAAGACAGTAGGGGCATTTGTCACATCGAACGGCATCACTACATACTCGTAGTGGCCATACCGAGTCCTAAAGGCAGTTTTTGGGATATCCGAGTCCTTCACTCGGATTTGGTGATATCCCGATCGTAGGTCGATTTTCGAGAAGACTGAGGCTCCACGCAGTTGGTCAATTAAATCATCAATTCTGGGTAACGGGTACCGATTCTTAATTGTGAGTTTGTTCAGTTGCCAGTAATCTATACAAAGTCTCATGCTGCCATCCTTCTTCTTAACAAACAGCACAGGTGCGCCCCATGGTGATACACTCGGTCTAATGAATTGTTTTCCGAGTAATTCGTCCACTTGCTTCTTCAGCTCAGCCAGTTCAGTTGGGGACATTCTATAGGGTGCACTGGAGACCGGCTCGGCTCCAGGGATCAAGTCTATAGAGAACTCGACTTCTCTATTGGGAGGGACACTCGGTACATCTTCAGGGAACACTTCAGGGAATTCATAGACAATCGAAATTTCGTTCACTCGGACTTTACTCTCACCCTCGGTTAGACAAAGCATCATAAGCAGTTGGGTTATACCTGGTGTTGTGTCGTCCTCATTGTGCTGCCTCGGGAAGATTATGCTTCGGTTTCTACAATCCACTAACACTTTGTTGGCTAAAAGCCAGTCGATTCCGAGTATAACATCAAGGCCCTTTAAAGGTATGCACATCGAATCAAAAGTGAAACTCCGACCACACTACACAAACGTTACATCCTTGCACATTGACGATGTCAACACCTTAGGGCCAATCAGATTGGCCACTTCCAAAGTCCGATCTATAAACACAGTTGGTAACTTTAAACGCTCTACACACTCATCAGCTATAAAAGAATGGGTAGCTCCCGAATTGAAAACAACATTAAGTGTATGACTATCGAGTGAGCACTTACATTGTACTAGATCATTTGCTTGTGTAACGTCCTCTGCGTTGATGGTGTAAACTCTCCCCGCTGCTGGTTGGTCGGTATTCCTCTCTCGGTTGTTTGGAGCAAGCATCATGTTTCCTCTGGCTCTGTTGCCTCTGCCACCAGGTCGTTGGTTATCATTCACTCGGTTTCTCTCTTGGAATCCTCCTTGACGTACACTGGTGTTTGCTTGGCGGAGTTGGGGGCAATCAGGGCGAATGTGTCCTGTCTTATTACAGTGAAAGCATACCACTTCACCATCATCCTTGCAGTCTCTGGCATAGTGACTTCCTCCACACTTGAAACATCTTCCGTCTCCTACCACTGGTCGTCTTTCAGGTTGGTTCCGACCCTCAAATCTGGAAAAAGACTTGTTCCTGCCAACGCTGCTCGGCTTCTTGAAGCGGGATTATTGGGGCCTCAAGGAATGGTGGGTTCTGCTGCTCTGGCTAGAATGGGCCTTGTCATCCTCCTCAAATATCCTACATTTATTCACCAATGCAGGGAAACTCCGTATCTCATAATATCTACAGGCCCTCTTAACATCTAATCTTAATCCATTCTCAAACTTAAGGCACTTCGAGCTCTCCGTCCCAGGTTGTTGGAAAGGTGGGTAGAATAGGCACAATTCCTTGAATCTTGTCGCGTATTCTTCCACAATCATGGAGCCTTGTTTCAACTCCATAAACTCCAACTCCTTCCGACTCCTCACTGTGTCGGGGAAGTATTTCTCTAAGAAGCATGTCTTAAAATCGTTCCATGTCAGCTGAGCATCATCATCAGGGAATCAGCTTCTGGCTATCTTCCACCAGTTCTCCGCTTCATCTCGCAGCATATACACTGCACATTCCACCTTTTGGGCCTCGGTACAATGAAGACCCCCAAAAATTCTCTCCAGCTCCTGAGTCCATTTGAAGGCTGCCTCAGGGTTCCGTCCTCCTAGAAATTCACTCGGTTTCCTCTTCAGGAAGCGGTCCAGCACTTGGCCCTCCTCAGTTCGAGGCTGGCCCTGCCTCTCAAACACGTCTGCAAAGCGTTGGAATGCTGTGGCTATAGCCTCCATGCTTTGACGATGCGTCATCCCTTATCCTGAAATCAACATTCAAGGATAAGTATACCGAGCCACTCATACTATTCGGGTTTCAGCCTAGTGTTCAATGACTTAGCACATCATGCTATCCCTATGTGTTATGCAATCAGTCGGATCAGGAGGGGAAACAACCTCCTATCCACAAGCCAATATCAACCAGGTCCAACTAACATCACAACAATTACGACCATTTAGTCAGAAAACACACACAACCGCTTACACTTGGCAAGCATACCTTGGCCTTGGACCTTTTGGTCTGCTCTGATACCAAAATGTAACGCCCTTATTTTTAATAATTAATTAACCCAAACACAGAAGAAAAATTTTTCACAAAAAAAAATAAAACCACTACTGATCAGATGGCATAGAAGAGAAGAGGAAGGCGAGTGGAAGTTAAGGAACACACACACACACACACACACGCATGGCTACCTGCGGAAGGAATGGAACATGAACCAACTCCGCCCAGTTCAGCGAAGCATAACAACGCCTGGGAGAAGTCCATCACAACGTCCATTCGCTCAGGCGGGGTCCAACACCGCTGAGCGAGACAGGATAATGCAACCACGGAAGAGAGGGGTATTCAGGCGGAGTTCCTCAATAACATCTACTCGTTTCAGCGCGATCACACACGCTTGGGCGAACCGTTCTAGTCGCTCGGGCGAGGTATGACTCCACCTAAGCGGGGCCATCACAAGCCTTCCAAAAGCCGCACTCGCTGGAGCGAGTACCATGCTCGCTGGAACGAGGAGCCACACTCAGCTAAGTAGACGCTCGGACCCAGAGTCATCCTTCACTCATTCACTCGAAAAATGATAGCTAACTCACTCGGATTATAAATAACTTACGCTCGGAATCCATTCCATTCTAACCCTCTTACACTAACTTCTTTCACAGGAGAGGATCGCTTAGGGTTTTCACTCGGGAATACGAACTCTTCCTCACTCGGGTTTCACTTATAATGTCCACTCGGCAAAACCATCCTCACACGGGATTTATACATACTCTCACTCAGGATCGAACTGTCCCATCCACTCGGTATCCATATTATTCTCTGTTCTATTTTTCCCACTAAGTCAAGGTTCGCTTGGATTCTTCTATCACTATCAATTCTCTGCAGTAGGGCCCCCTTAAATTCTAAGGTGTCACTCTCCAGTTGGAAATCTTCACTCGGCAACTTCTCACTCGGATATCGTTGGTTATTTGACACTCGGGGGAGAATCCTAGCAATTACACTCGGAAAGCTTATCTAGACTCCCATCTTCGAATCCTAACAACTCGCTGCTCGGGACAGCCTTCCGCACCAATCCTCACTCGGAATTACATGAGTCCTCCCACTCGGAAAGTACTAACACGCATATCTGCATATAAATTACCCAGACATCACCTAGAAATAAATAGTCATGCAATATGGCATAAACATAGGTATATATATATATCAAATTTACAACCACGTTGCCCCGTCCCCATTCCGAGGGATTCAAGTCTGTCTAAGAGGGGCTATAAACAAAACACGAGCCGACCAAGGCTGACTCCAAACATTATACACAGCATAAACAGAGTCATAAAGCTTCCATAGTGCATCAGCACTTCGCCCAGTATTTCAACTCTTCCTCCGATCCTCATCTCGAGAGATGTTCACTGAAAAATGGCAACTGCAGGGGTGAGCATCTTAAATTTTAAATGATAGATACCGATTCAGGTTACTTCTTATTCATACAATGACATATACCCATACATACACACAATCCTACGACAACTCGATAATATTAACACTCCACGGTCGGTGACACAATGCTAGGGGTCCTTAAGTCAGGATATTTCTTCATAACATTTATCAATCGGAATACACAATTCTCACTCAGGTATAAACGTATTCACAACTTCTCAACAACATATTATACATTCATGGAGCAGGTTTTAGTCAGCAATTATAGTACATGCACACGGAATAACGCACTCATTCACAAGTAAACACCACTTCACTAACATCATCACATGCATAATTAATTCCACATAACATCAGTAGCCATATAAGCACAGATTATTCACTCGGTTCCGCATACGTGTGTAATCGGTTCTAACGTTGCAACGTAGGCTCTCAGCCTTTTGTACATAGCTCTCGGCTACCGTTCAGCTCCCAGCTGCTTGGCCGTTTTACGGGTACCCAACCGTTTGCCCACAGGTGACACCAACGCTCTCAGCACCAACAGAGGTGTTCACAGGCAGCCCGAGTCCCACTCAAGGGCTACCTTGAGTCCCCCCTCAAGGATTTTGCAGCGTTCCACGCTGAATAACCGATGGTAGTGTCCCACACTACGTGCTCTCAGTACAACCGCATCCCATGCGCCACACGCGGATTCATCACACAACATTGAATTCATGCACACAACCTCTATTCAGTCACACGTATTTTACATGCAGTCGGTAATACACATTTTCAGGACTCTACATGTTAATCTAACACATTCAACCTTCATGCAATCATCATCATAGTTCCATTAACAACATATGAGCCCAACGCAATCGATGTCAATCAGTATTAAGCTTCTATGAGCATTTTCATCAACTCAAGTATAACATACACTCGGTTTACAGCAGTATCAGAACTTAAATCAACGCATGCATCTATACGAAGATCAACAGGTTCACACAAGCATTTCAAATCAACATAGCACAACATGCAATCGGTATATGACAATGTCAGAACTTAATCAACGCATGCATCACTATAAACACGAATGGATTCAACAAGCATTCCCGACAACACAGCATGACATGCAATCGGGCTCTATGGTAAGGTATGCATCCTCAAGGACGATGATAACATGCAACACTCACTCTCATTTATCATGCACTCGGATATTCTACATGCAAGTATATCATGCAACAGAATACAGTTCCATAATTATCAATGTTTTCCAAACCCGTTCGTAACCCATGCATTTAACATGTAAGGTACTCCCCCTACCAACTGCGAGACTCCGAGAGATTCTTCTATTTGGGGTGTTGGTTCTTTCCCTTGTTGCTTCACTCAGCGTTCCCTCTGGAACACTGTTGTTTTCCATGAGTGGTGTAGGGCTGTTTTTTGCTTCTGTTTTGACACCCATCTTCTACTCGCATAAGGGAGCTCTGACTCCACTACATTACCTTCGCCTTGGCTCTCCGAAGCAAGGTATGGAATAGAGAGCAGAGAAGGAGAAGAGAAGAGCAAGAGAGAAGAGAAGAAGGGAGAAAAAGGGAGTCCGTAGAGGGGTTTTCGAGGGTGAAAGGGCAAGGGCCATCACCCAATATAAACACATGCACGAAGAATAGGTAGGTGAGATGGGGAAACATGAGGCAGTAGTCTTGCCCATGCCATCCTGTCCCGTCAGCACCTTCCAACGTTAATCTCCTCACACCTTTTAATTATTTAAGTTAAGTGTAATTAGTGAACAAATTTCCTCTCTTAAATTATTATTTTAAATGGCTTTATTTTGCCCGGTTCCTATTTATTAAAATTGGGATGTTACATCAATCATATAACCATCAATTTTAATTAATTCTTCCGCTGTTTTTAATTGGACAATTATTATTAAATCATATATTTAATTACCCTCTCATATCTTCATATATGGGAGTGGTATATCATAGATCCAGGTGTCGTACAAATAGCTTCACCACTTATTTTCTTTCCATTGAATTATGACTTATAAAAACGTGAAAAAATTTCCCCGTATTTCCGGGGGCGCTACAAAAGACAAACTAAAAATGCTTAAAAATTAAAAGGCAACTCAAAAGGACTATTTTTGGATTTTTGATATGACAAGACACAAAGCAATAAAAGTTCAAATGATGAAAGGTAAGACTACTAGAATTTCAAAATTGAAATGATAAAAAGACAAAACTTGACAATCAAAGAAAATAAATGCAAGAAGTAAAACTAGGTAACAAACTAAACCTAGAGACTCTAGAATTGCAAACTAAGCAAACAAAGTTCAATGGAAATTATGAGAAGGGTTTACTAGAAATTAACTTTTTAGGTTTTGGTATCTCAAGTGAGAAATGACTTTGGTGTTTAACCTTTCTTGATTTTTCACTTTTGATGTAGGGCTTTTCTTTTTCTTTTTCTTTTCTCTTTTGTATTCTTTTTGTTCTCTTTTCTTGCCTCTTGTATTTTGTAACAACTAACACCAACCTAAGAGTCCAAAACTGAAACCTCAAATCGAGTTCACAATGTCAATTTCACTCCTTTTGCTTAGGTCAACTTGTAATCTTCTCCCAAAACAAAATATGGAAGGCTCACTTTGAATGACAAACAAATTTTTATGCAATTTTCAATATGCTAAAACCGAATACCAATTGATACCTAAGTTCTTGAAAATTAAAATTAAAACCTAGAAGAAACTAAGAATAAAATTCTAACAATCCTAAAAATAAACATAACCTTTTTGGAGAACCTAAAAGTAAGGCCTCCTAACACAAGAATGGAACCTTTTAAGAGTTACTAATTGATGTAATAAGCAACTCACACACGTTTTAGCATTTACTAAAGGGCTGAATTTTTAAAAACAAACTAGAAACAAGAAAAAGGTTCCATGTGCACCTAACACCCTAATAAGGCTCTAATAACAAACAAACTTGCAACTACTAAACTAGAAGGTCAAAACTGAATTACTTAAGGTGCACAACTCAGAATTTCTAATAGCTCACACACAATATTTGACATACAAACTCATACTAACACAAAACAAGATGCAAAATTTGAAAAAAAAAGAAGGAATATGACAACAAAATGTAAAGAACTTCAAACTTTTTATGCTTTTTCTACTTTTATCATGGTAACAACCAACCAACAAGCATGTAACGAAATTGAAAACTAGCCAACAAAACATAATTGAATTCAAAAATTGGAAGGAAGAAGTAGAAAAGAACCTCTAAGGCTCAATGATACCACTTGTTGTAGGAGGATCTTCAAATCTTCCTTTGATGGGATAGATCTAGGCCCTTCTCCTTCTTCTAACCTTCAATTACCATTGATGAATGCAATCTTCAAGTTGAAAACCAAAGCACAAAAAGGAAAAGACTCTAAGAGTTGGACGAAAAATTGGTGAAAGGAAAAAGAGAGAAAAGGATGAAATAGAAAGAGGAAATATGAAGAATGGAAGAAAGGATGGAAATGGATGAATGGGAGGCCACTTCCTAGGGAAGATAACTCCCTTGAACTCACCACCAAGAGGGAGAGCATCTTCTTAGATAAGAGCTTGCTAAAGCTTCACTCTAGCCTAGAGAGAAAGAGGAGAATCTCTCACTAAAATGCACACTAAGGTGTTTGTATTTCTTAAAATGAATATTATGTCTCATTTTACAAAGGGAGAGCTCCTTATATAGGCACATATGATTTCAGCCAAGGAGAGTGGATTGGGCTTCTAATATGTATCCTAGGCCCAAATAATGGAAAAGAGAAGGATATGGCCTATACATGGCCCAATAGTGACTAAATTAACCTAGTAAGGTCCAAATAAAACCTAAGCCCCTAGAAAATATATTTATGAACTATATTACATGATGAGTACAAATAGATCCTCAAGATGTCTTCATTGGGCTTGGGCCCACTAAGCAAACTAAGAAAGGAAGATAGGGCTTTATGGATGGTCTCTTTGGCCTTTTTGGACTTGGCCCTTGTTAAGGGACCCTTGTAAGCCTCCAATACTTTGTCCAAGGTAGTGTGAGGATCTTCCCATGTTGTATCCTTATTATAGACTGAAATGACGAAGGTGGTTGCGATCACCCGTGTATTGAATTGACAATGAAAAGTCTTACGGGACTATATAAGAAAGAGTATTCTTGCGTAGGGGAAATGAATAAACGTGGTTGCGATCACAAGAATATTGAATTAAAAATTCTTGTGGGACTATATGAGGGGAGTACTCTATGCGTGGGGGAAACCAATATGAGAATGATGAATGTGGTTGTGATCACAATAGTAAATATCTTACGGGATTCTATGAAATGGACCCTTGCGTGAGGGACATATACTTGATTGAATATCAGTGGTTACGATCACTTGAGAAACCATGTGCGTATGGGTTATATGAATTATTTCAAAATAGATCCATTATATATGCATTAAATAGTGTGACATATGCATTAGCCCTAGGTACATGGCATTTGAGATAGAGACGACCAAAGGAAAATGATAACCTCTTGAGAGTATAAACTGATTAAAGATATAATGAATTGATGATGCTAATGTGAGAGCCCATGTCTATGAAGGGTAATATGAATGTGTATGTGCTTGCTATGAGTTGTGAATAATGAGGCTTGTATGCCTAAGATGATATCTTGATGATGGTTATTTAATTAAATTGATGATTTTATTACAAAGCATAAATGTTGTTTGTATGCATGTACACATGATCATATTGTATTTAAAATTGTCATTTTGAATGTATAACTCACTCTCCTATGTTGTCTCTTTTTTAGCATTGTGATGCAGGATTATCATGGGATGAAAGTGTGCCTTTGAGCTAAAGCTTGTGGAGAAGGTAAATAATTGTAATGGAATGCCTTGGCCGACATCGAATGTTAATTATGGTGTAATGAATGAATTGTATATGATGATAGTTGACAATTATTGAATTGATGACTATTGTGTAAATGACAATATAAATGAATTATGCATGTTGATGTTGATAAATAGTGACTTATGAATATGTATATAGCCACCTTTTGTAATGCATATTGTGGATGTATGCTTCATATGTAAATGAATGATTAAATAAATACTTATGAGACTAACCTTGGTAATGTGTATAGGTGATAGAGATATTTGAACTGATACTAAATTGGTGAATGAATGAGGTCAATTATGGGATGTGATTATCGGAGATGTGTGTTGTATAAGTGCATATAAATTTAAGGCATAGGAGGTGTGTGAATGTTAGAAAGTCGACAGTCCATATTTCTAATTGATGATTAATACCTCATGTAGAGGCCATTTACGGTTTTGAATATATGCATATGAATTTTGGGTGAGGTCGATTGTGGTCTAATAGGCTCATGATTATGTAATTGCATGCTTTGTTGAGTTTTTTCTCATATCTTTATATATGGGACTAGGCGAGTGCCCTGTATACATATTCTTCTTCCGTTGTAAACTCTATTATTTTTGTATACACATATGGGCGATGTATCTTGTGATCCAGATATAATTTCTTAAATCTCACTCATTGGTTTTCTATGGTTTGGGTCTTAATGTAATTGTTGAGTTATTTTGGAAATATTTTAAGTGTAAAAATTTATCCATATTTTTATTAATTATTTATCTTGATTACATCGGGATTCGGGTCCGGGAAACCAGGGTGTGACACTTGTGGCAAAATTTATGAAACTTTGAATTTAATTTTGATGGAATTGTTTTGTATGTAGAAATACATTTTTGAATGAGTAATGATGAATGTTGGTGTTGAAAATCATGAAACCAATGAAAGGGTGTTGGTGCTCTAAGTGTGGAAATTGATGGTAGTGTATTTTAGTAGTGATGGTATGAATGAAGTTGATATAAGGTGTTAAGGCATTGAAAACCTACTAAGAGTGTTAGGTAAGAAGTTTGGTATGTGTTGGTAAATTAGACGCTATGTTATGTCCTTTAGAATATAATTGATTTTGGCTAATGGGAAGAAATTCCCAAAACCTAATAAAATATGGAAATGAAGCTTATAAATAATTACCGCATGATGAGAATCATGTATATATATTCATTTGTATCCCAAGAATTAAGAATGATATTTGAAATGAGTGATTGATGTGGCCCTATATGTATTTAATGTAGGGTTTAATAATTATTATGAGGTGGGATGATCTAACCCGGAGGAATACTTCTCTTGAGGTAGTAGAGGAGTATAATGTTACGTGTAAATTATACCCCTAAGTGAGAGGGTGAGGAATCCTTGTAAAGCCGAGGCTAGCATGGCATGTGAGTGGAGAAGACTAAGAAAGATGACACCCTATTGAGAATGTCAATTAAGATATAAAACCCACTTTCAGTCACTAACTAATCGTGTATTGTTGTTGCTGTGACCTTTTATGTTGCTTATGTATTATGACAATGGGTGTGCTAATATTGTGATTTGGTGACTTGACTCTACTTGGGGATGTCCTTATTGATGGACTTGTTATGTATGAATATGTATGCTCAATGAAAGTTTATAAAATATCTGACATTACTAGTTGATTAAACTCCTTTAATAGGAGGATATGTTAATTTGCATTCATATATTTATGTTATCACAATTTGATTGATTGTTCATCATTGAGAAAATATGCCCACTCTTCATGTTGTCTACTTTTTAGCTCCGGTGTTGTAGGGCATGACCATGGAGTATAGCTCTTTAGGAGATGAGGTATGGTGTGAAAGGAGAATTGGAATAGATGCCTTGGCCGACATGTTTTTGGGATTAATAGCTGTTGTACATTCCTTTTTGGAAATACTTGTATGTGGTATTATTTTGTATAGCCATGTTATAGCCAAATGCCTTATGAGTATGATGATAATTGGATATTTATGATTTGACATCCTAGAATGGTAATTGATACATTAGGATCATTTAAATTGAGCTTGTGATCATTTTCTATCACCAAGTAATGTATGATGATGCTTGACATTGAATTTATTAGCCATTTTGATGGCATTGATGCTTTTGTTGATGAAAATCCATGAATGAATGAATTATTAAAATGTGAGGTTATGATCAAAATGTTCATGCATGATTTAAAAGTAGATTTGATGGATTTAATGATGCTTGGAGTTGGTATAATAAGTGCTTAGTGGATTGACGATAAGTCTCTTTATGTCTTGTGCCATAATATGATTGATTCTTAATGGTTTCATGCATGAAAAGGTCCAGGCATTGCTTGATCTAAGGTCCCAAGGCATGGCATGACTTGAAAATGAATTTTTGAGGATCAGGGTGTGATCCACGGCCAGTGGATCATACTGTTTATGAAATTACACATTTTGGGTCATGGAAATAACAGGTTCCACAGCCAGTGGGAATTTCTCACTGCTAGTGGGTTTTTCCCACTGCCAGTGGATTTTACCACCGCTAGTGGATTTCTCTGTTTCAAAATTTTCAAAATTCTAAGGATTGGGGCAGTGAGTTCTACGGCTAGTGGGAAATTCCCACTGCTAGTGGATTTTTTCCACTGCTAGTGGGTTTCTCCAGTGTTAGATTTTACATACTTTATGCCTTTTTGGGTTATGTTTTGCACTTCCTTACTTCAAGGAATGTTTGTATGAATGATTGTACATGTTTTTATCAAGTCTTGGCAATCACCTTGTATTTTCTTGGATTATTTCTCAAATCCACTCTTGATCTTGGATTAACTTGCATGTTTCACAAATACTTATATAACGACCACGTAACTGATTGTCCTAAGTAGACATTTGTTTAAATCACATACATTCTCATATCTTCATATATGAGATAGGTCTTTCAAAAGGTCCAGGGTTAATTATTGAAGTTTTTAATTGTGGTATTCTTCTTCCAATAATTGTTTAAATCTCAAAAAAAAATTTCTCACTTTTAATATCTAATATCTTTAATATTATTTACAGGAGTAAGGGCGCCACACATGACAAATCTCATTATTTAACAATAGAACGAAGGTACCAATATATAAATATATAACAAGCGTACATCGGGTTTGAGTCGATTACATCCAATCTCAAAGAAAAGTTTAGCTACTCATGGTAGCCATTACAACCAATCAAAATAGTGAAAAAATGAAGAGAAAATGGTTCCTAAGATCTTCAATGGAGGAAAGGAAAAGGAAACTTTGTGCGTATACCAACTCTCTTGAAATTTCTGAATTTTTGCTTTTATATCAGTCAACTCGCTTAAGTGAGTGAACATCTTTCACCCTGAAGCAAGCTTTAACATATTTGTTTCCCTCAACAACTCGCTTGGGCGGATGGTTTCCTCAAGTGAGTCCATGAATCCATTAATTCCATTATTTTGCATTTGCTTGAGCCAATGGGGTGCATGCTCAAGCAAATTCTTTTTATTTGGCCTTTAGATGAATTTTGCTTGAGCGAAGATAGGCTTGCTTAAGCGAATTCTTTTTAATTTGATTGTCAGATTTTCGGTTAAGATAAAGTGGCTCGCTCAAGCGAGTTCCTCCTTAATGCTCTGTGGATGAATTTTGCTCAAGCTGATTAAGGTCGCTCAAGCGAATTCTACCCCTAATACTTTAATTCTTTGCTGTTTCAATCTCGCTTAAGCGAAGCTATCTCCCGCTCAAGCGATTACTCACTCAAACGGAATTCAAGCTCGCTTAAGCAAGTCAATCAAAACTTGGACTTTTTCTCTGTTTTGTTTGGGGAATTTCTTCAAGAATTCTTCCTTCTTCTCCTTCTTATCCTTTCACCTATAATCACACATAAATTTGGGATAAGGGATGCATATTCACATCAATTACAACAAAAATTATCTGGAATTCAAATTTCATCAATTAATGCACTCAAAATAATCAAAATACAATGATATCCTATCAAAATCATGCCTGATTAATCAAGAAATATACACATTTTAGGCATTTGTCGATGCCTAAACCCTGAAAAATGCTCATTTGAGGTACAAAATGGCAAGTTCTTGGGATACATGTTGACATATTAAGGGATTGAAGTGAATCTTGACCAGTGTCGTGCCATACTAGAAATGAGTAGTCCCTAGAACGTCAAGGATGTTCAACGTCTCACATGAAGGATTACCGCTGTCTCATTTTCTCTCCAAATTCGTTGAGAAATCTATGCCTTTCTACGCAATACTGAAGAAAATAGATACATTCAGGTGGACCTCCAAGTGCAAAAAAGCCTTTCAAGATCTGAAGACCTGCTTAACATCTGCGCCCATCTTAAACAGGCCCACTCCAGGGGCAGAACTTGTGCTTTACCTATTAGCCAGGGGAGACATAGTCGACTCGGCCTTGGTCCAAGATGAGGGTCCCATCTAATGACCTGCTACTTTACTAGTAAAACTATGTAGGGCACAGAAACCTAATATCAAAGGGTCAGAAAATCTTCATACAACCTAGTGGTTATCGCACGCTGACTCTGACCCTATTTTCACAGTCATCAGATTGTGGTTAGGATTGACTAACCCCTTAACAAGATACTGTAGAAGCCTAAGCTCGTTGGTCGTATGGTGGCCTGGGCGGTAGAACTTTTCATGTACGGCATATAGTATGAATCAAGAAGCCTCATCAAGGCACTAGTCCTAATAGATTTTTTTGGTGGAATTTGAAGATCTAAGACTTATGACGCCGAGCACACCCTATTGACCCTCTTAGTGGATAGGTCCTCCAATGTTAAAGGTACATAGCAAGGATTATACTAGAGCCCCCCACCAGGTTAGTGGTTGAAAAATCCCTCAGATTCATGTTTAAAGTCAGCAATAATCAAGCAGAGTATGAAGCCCTAATTGTCAGCCTATGAACGGTACTTGACCTAGGGGCTAGGTGTGTACAGGTGAAGACCGACTCCCATTTGGTGGCCAGATAGGTGGAAGGGTCATATCAAGCGAAGGATTCTACCTAATCAAGTATTTGGCGTATGTGAACCAGCTAACCTAGGAGCTTAAGGTTTTCTGAGTGGTCCACATCCCGAGGGTGGAAAACGAACGAGCCAACCTACTCTCCAAACTTGCCAGTACCATAAAAGCATGTAACTTGAGGATAATTATACAGGTGACCCTAGAGAAGCCCACAATTCTAGAGACAAAGTAAGTATACTAGATTACCGCAACCACGATCGACAAGACTTGGATGACCCTGATTACAAATTTCCTTCTCTATGAGACCCTGTAACATCCTGATTTAGATTTAATTACAGACTAAGATTAGTTACTGATTAAGGTTCATTGTAGATTAAAGCTAATGGTTGAATAATACAAAGAGGCCAGGAAAATGATACATGTGCCCCTGATAGTATAAGGGGGTTCGGTCTCTCTCTCTCTCTCATTATTCACGCTGAGTTAGACAAGGCTGAGAAAGTGAGTATTTCCTTCTTGTGCATGCAGAGGTACTGTCTCTGTTCTCTCTGAAATTCCAGCAAACGTCTTCTTCTTCTTCTTCTTCTTCCACTCGAACGCTGAGTAGAACCTTGAGTGGGAAGTGGGGATAGCGTTGGGTGCCTGGAAGTCTGGAAGTCCTCCATTGTTGGTGAGGATTGGACTATTCAAGTGAGGGAATAACTTTTGGAATCCTCTACTGTCTTGCATGTAGAGCGTAGAGTGTCATAGAGGCAGAGCTGTTCGAGAGAGTGAGCGGCTCGGAGTTCCTCCCAAAGCAGAGTACTATGTTGGGCGACTGGAATCAGGGACGTTAATTGAGAAGGAGCGATCAGAGAGCAAAAGATCGGAGCTGGAAGCTCGAGTAGCTTCTGGAATCTTCATTCCAGGTAGGGGGGCTGATTTACATCTCAAATGCATGGTTTATGGACGGGTTCCGGGTGAAATTGCTTTACTATGTTGAGTTGTACTTGAAATGTGTTGATTGATGTATTGTGGTTGAATAACAGTTTATGAAACCTGGATTTGTGATAGTTGTGATCTGTGCAGTATTGTGGTGATTCCATCCATGAGTGCATGTTGACATTATTGAGAATGTCGAGTGATTGCATGAGATGCATGATGATAATAAAAATGCCTAGTGCTTGCATGAGATGCATGTTAATGATGATGTGAATACCGAATGCATAATATGTGGAACTGTTGTGCTGATTCCCGTTTGGGATTTAATATGAATTGCATGAGATGCATGTTGCTGTTAATAAGAATGCCGAGTGCATACAGCGTGGGACGCTTGATGATTAAAATCATATGCATTTGATTCACCATTAAAATGCCGAGTGCATACAGCGTGGGACGCTTAATATAGAAATGGTAATCAAATGAATATGTATGAGATGTGAATATGAGAATACCGAGTGTATACAGCGTGGGACGCTTGATGATTAAAATCATATGCATTTGATTCACCATTGAAATGCCGAGTGCATACAGCGTGGGATACTTAATATAGAAATGGTAATCAAATGAATATGTATGAGATATGAAGATGAGGATGCTGAGTGCATATAGCGTGGGACGCTTGATGAATAAGACCATATGCACACTGAAACTGTTGCCGAGTGCAATGTGTCTTGTATGTTTATGTGTGTATGTTATTGAGAATAACATGATTAATATAGCCTTGAATGGTTGAGTGAATTCCGACTGAATGAATGTATGTATATTGATACTGTTGTTGAGTGCAATATGATGATATGGTTGTGAGTGTATGTTATTGAGAATAATGTGAATTATATAGCCTGAGTGAATTGAATAATTTCGATCGGATGATGTTGTGTGAATATTCATATTGAATGGCAGTATATGTTATTGTTGATTGAGATATGTAATTGCATAATTGAGAATTTGAGGATTAATCCGAGTCAATAACTGTCATTTAATATGTAAAATGCTCACCCCTACTGTGGCTATATTTTTAGTGGAAAATCAGTCAGGATGGTGAATGACGAGTGAACGTCAGCTGTGTGATGAGTAACTATACTGTTGTAGTGAACATCTTGTACATATTATATATGGTTGATGTAGCCTTGGCCGGCTCTTATGTATGATGATTGTTCTGGATATATGTATATATATGAAATTGAATTAGCTGGGTTGTGGACAAGTGTATAATTACATTGTTATGAAGTTACCTGAATTGTCCATTTAAATGGCGTTGTAAGAATAATGTTAAAGTCAATAAGTTCCGAGTGGAATATTGTTAGGAGAGCCGTTTCTGAGTGAGGCTTTAGCGAGTGAGCCTTTTTCCGAGTGATGAAGGCTTAGAACAGTTCCGAGTGAGATGTGCTCGAGTGAACTTCTTCCGAGGGAAGAATAGTCATGATGCCCGAGTGAGATATAGCTGGGAGAACCTCTTCCGAGGGAAGAAGGGTTTAATACTCCCGAGTGAGAAGTTGACCAAGAGAATTTCTTCCGAGGGAAGAGCGGTCAAAACGTTTCCAAGTGAAACCCATCTTAGTAAACCTATTCCGAGTGGATAAGGTTTAAATATTTCCGAGCAGGACTTAACCTAGTGAATTCTTTTGAGTAAAGAGAGGTCAGAGTATATTCTGAGTGGAACTTGATTAAGGAAATCCCTTCCGAGTGGATGAGGTTATAAAATCTCCAAGTAAGATTTAACCTAGCGAATTCTTCCGAGTGAAGACAAGTTTAGCATTTTCCGAGTGAAATATAATAAGGAGGACCACTTCCGAGTGAAGATGGTCAGGGTGTTTTCCGAGTGAAACACAACCGATAGAACCCCCTTTCGAGAGAAGAAAAGATAGTGTTTCTGAGTGAGACTCCACTTAGTAAAATATTCCTGAGTGAAGAATGTGTAAGACACTTCTGAGTGAATTGAGGTTGAAGCGCCTCCGAGTGATGTATGACTGGGGAAATATTCCGGGTGAGGGAAGGTTTATAGACTCCGAGTGGAATAACCGAGGGAATCATTTCCCGAGTAGAGATTAAAACGCTTCCAAATGAAATACGACTGTGACCTTCCAGAATGAAAATAAGGATCTGGCTAGGTGAGGGTTTACCGAATGAAGCATGACCCGAAGGGGACCGTTCCCGAGTGAACATGGTCCCGATTCAGAGTGATGGAATTACCCGAGTGCGTGGGCTCGCTTCAGCGAATAAGGGTTCGCTCCAGCGAGTATAGCTCACTCAAGCGTTATCCGCTGGCTTTTGTTTAACCGAAGCTGGGTCTTGCCAGCGCGTGGCATCCTAACCCGGTCTTCTCTTTCTCTGATCGGTTTTCTGTTTCCCTCGACTTTGGGTTTGTCTTATTTGTCTCGACTCCTACTTTGAACTGCTTTGTGAACGTGAAAAATTTCCCTTGTCTCGGATTTACTTTTATTTAAGTCGAGATGTTTCATTTTGGTATCAGAGCGGACTTAAACGGTCCAAGGCCAAGGTATGCTTACTGTGAGTAAGCAGTTGTGTGCAATATGACCGATTGTCATAATTACTTATGTTATCCTGATAGATTTGATACATGCCTAAGCATGATTTGTGGGCTACATGCCTACGAGCTGTTGTGTGAGGACAGTGGTGAAAGGTACTACTATTGAAATGTCGATTTGGGGGTAGAGATTTGTTACTACCCTGGTTTGATTACTCACGAGATGGAACTCATATGTTTGAGTTGATTAAATGAATAATATTGAAGGAATTCCCTAGTGCGGTGTTTTCAAATTCAAATGATCGGTTGTGCCATTTGTAAAGGAGGAGTTTTATATCCTTTGGCACAAAAACCCTATATGATATATGATATAAGTGATTTGTTGCAGTTCCCTAGATTGGGAATTTGAGTATGTGATAAGTGATTAAATGTGAAATCGGATACGTGTTAGATTGGGGTCGTGTCTCGTTTTTGGTGTGGAAAACCGAGTGAATAATTGATTTAGTGGTGACCCATAAGGTGTGGTAACCCCGATTGGATTTAGTATGATCTTATACTATCAGACCTTGTGGAACTAGACCCTATGGTGGTTTAGGCTCGGTGATATTTGGATGTTGTGGGAGTGCCCCACGATGGGTACTAGGTGACCCCTGGGATTTTTGAGTCGGATGATCTGTTAGACCTTATGGATAGTTGAGCCCAGTAAAGTAATTGTGTAATAAATTGTTGAGGCTTGAACCGTTATAAGATGAAATACGAATAATGAATGTGATACCTGAAGGATAGTGAATGGTAAGGTTGAATTCAAGGTACGCCTTGGTATTGAGTATGGTGATGATAGAAACAATATGATGATGATGATTGTACGTCCACTAGTGGATTATGCTTATGATTAGTGAAAAGTTCACCGATGCAGAAACCTGTTATGTGATTGAAAATCATATTGTAACCTTGAGTTGTATACCTAAGTGAGTTTAGTGAATTATCTAGGCTTAAGTTGATTGATGGCCGATGATGAGTGATGAAATGAGGGATTATTAGACTGTTGGGCCATGGTTTTGTGATGGATAAGATCTAAAGAAGAGATATTTACTCAGTGAGGGCTGGAAGCCAATTGTTGTTATACCATTTTATGGTGATGGTGACTGACATTCAATGATTATCATCATGTGATTTGCACTAGATTATGTATAATGACGAGATTGATGTAAATGTGTTGGTTATAGACTTGTGTGAATTGCCACTAATTTTCATGTGGATTGGTATTAGTTGAGTGAGTATGGTCGATGTGAGCAAAGAGAGTGTAAGGTATGCTGTTCCGGTATGACTCTACACACCATAGGTATTGTGGCGGCGTACACTTTTGCAGCGACTTTATGTATTTGTTGTAACCCCTATGGGAATGAGACGTCATCCTATATGTCGGATGCAGCAAATCATAGGTCAGGCAGGTAAGGCTGTAACTACTTATAGTGATGACTTGAGTCTGTCTGGTTGTTCTGGATAAAAATGGGAGTTGTGTTGAAAGGGTAGTAAGTGATAGCGTATCAAAATGGGGGTAGAAGATTTATTTTAACCCCTATGTGCCTACCTCCGAAGAAGTAGAGGTTATTTGTGGTATAAATTGGCTGTTAAGGTGACGGTAGGTTGTCAAATAGAAGGGTGATCTTTCTGATAAGAGAGTGCCCGATGTTACTGGTTAAGAAGAGAGATGGTGGTAAGCGGTTATGCCTTGATTGCCACCGATTGGGTAAGCTAATTATAGAGAATAAATATCCACTGCCAAGGACTGATGATCTGATTGAACAATTGGGGTGTGCTTCGGTCCTTCTAAGATCGAATTGTAGGCAGGATACCATCAAATTGGATCAAGGCTTCTGATATTTTAAAACGGAGTTCGGGACCTGTATGGCCACTTTGGATAGGTGGTAATGCCGTTTGGTATGGTAAATGTTTAGGCATGTTCATGAATTAGATGAACAATATCTTCCAGCCTTATCTGGATCGGTCATGAAAGTCTTCGTTGATGGTATTCAGAATGATTCTGAGTTATACCTGGAGCATGAAGAACATCTCTACATAGTACTGTGGTACTGAAAGAGAAGCAATTATTTGCCAAGCTATCAATGTATGACTTTTGGTTGGATGGGATCCAGTCTCTGGGACACGTTATATCCGAAGATGGCGTTGCTGTTGGTCTATCTAAGGTGGAAGTAGTGATGGCATATGTGAGACCCAAATCTGTCACTGAAATTAGAAGTTTATGGGTCTAGCCGGGTAATATTGAGGATTTAGTGAAGGATCATGACTTCGAGCTGAAATAATTGATGAGGCAAAAATTCGCTCGGGGAAGATTAGTATATTCCGAGTGTGAGAAAGTGGAGATGATTTCGAGTGAAGAAAAGGAATATAATTCCAAGCAAAATCTTTCTGGGAGAAAGAACTACTGAGTGAAGTAAAGTTATAATGTTCCGAGTGAAACATCATTAAGAGAGTCATTACTAAGTTAAGAAAAACTATGTCCGAATGTGACACTTGTGAGTAAGGCAAAATCCGAGTGAAACGCCTCCGGGTGAAACATTTCCGAATAGGTTACTACGAAAGACGTATTGCCGAATAAAGAAAAGCTTGAATTTGAATAAGTACTCCTCAGGCTGAAGAATTTTTGAATAAAGATCGAGTGGAAAGGCGTCAAGTGAGAAATTTCTAAATCTGTATGATGTGCCACCGATTAACCTTTTCTAGGGGAAGGTACTTCTGGACAGAAAGTGGAACTTTGAATGAGTAAGTTTCTGAGTGAATGGCTCCCGAGGGGAGTAGATACCTGAGAGGTGAATTTATTTGAATTCGTACTCAGGTCGATGTTGGGAACTGCTGAATTTGAACTCGGGTACGTCTTCGAAGTGGACTTGGATTCTGAATGAATTTTTGTAAGTGGAAAGATTTCCAGGAGAGAATTGCCTTCGAACTCCGAATAATCCTTTCAAATGAGAAGCTCCGAGTGACATTCTCAAGGGGTAGACATGGAATTAGCCAAAGGCATGGATAAAAATCTGAGATTTCAGGACCGAGTGTGGTGCCTGCAAGAGGTGAATCCAAGCAAACCGTGCTAACTAAAGCACATGGGAACTCTTTTGAGTATTCATCTCGGTATTGCTAGGAGGTATCACGGCTTGAAGAAGAAATTCTAGTGGTCGGATATTGAAGAGCCAAGGGCTTAATCCGACATATATCAGACAGTATTGAATATTAGGGGAGAATCGGTAATGTTGCTTACCGACTGGATCTTCCCAGCTGGTTAATTAACATCAATAATGTGTCTCATGTGACAACTTTAAGCCTATACTCTGTGTGAGTCCATGGTTGGGCCGAGTGACTCTTTTGAATTGGAGGATCCAACGGTGGAAATACACCGATCGACGTTGAGAATATAAGGTCGAATGGCCAAGGAACTAGGAAGTGCCATTGGTTATGGTGAAGTGGCAGAAATTAAATGGGGTAACTTATACGTGGGAAATTGAACCCCAGATATATTGGACCATATGAAGTGTTGGAACGGGTCGGTCCTGTAGCCTGTCGGATTGCATTGCCAACTCGCCTATCAGATCTACACAGATTATTTCACGTGTTTCAGTGGAGAAAACACTTACCGACCCCACTTATGAGGGACCGGATGATAAGATTGAGATTAGAGAGAATCTGACTTCAGTGGCTGGGCCGACTGAAATTGTAGAACGGTCGGTAAAACGCTTGAGAAGTAGACTTATATTCAAGTAGACTTATATTGAATTTCGAGGATGAAATTCTTTAATGGAGGGGAGATGTAACATCCCAGTTTTGAAAGTTGAATACTGAATAAAAATAAACCATTAAGATTTTGATTTCAAAGCAGGAAAATTGATTGTTAACTTAATCTAAGAAATAGTGACAAACTAATTAAGCTTAGTTGGTAAGAGGTGGCTGCTTCCGATTGGGAGTCACGTGAGTGGGACTGCAATTCACGTTTTCCCATCCCACTCTCCTTCCCTTCCTCGTGCACGCATATGCTTATATATGTGCCTTTGATCACTGGAGTTATGCATCTTCGTTAGACTTCTTCTCTTCTCTTCTTTTCTCTCCTCGTACACTCTCTCTTCCCTTTTGTTCTTCTTCTTCCTCCCCCCTGTTTACTGTTCTGTTCCTGAGAATGCGCGACAATGATACTGCAAAAGACTTGGAGTTCGTTCGGCCAAAAAGACGAACAGCCCCTGTTTCATGGTGCGACTTCGACCAAGGAAGCCAGAACAAGTGTGAGCCTGGGCGAGGCAATCGGACCAGCGTTGGGAAACAGGGGAACCCCTCGAACTTCCTTCAGTAGGTAGGGGGCGCTTTGCATTTCAAATGCATAGCTTGTGAATGGGTTCCGAGTGGTTTATTATGCATGCATATGTACTTAAGGGTATTTATGATGAAATGTATGTTTGATAGATAGCTTTGTATACCGAGGCATGCTATGTCTGAATCCGATGGTAGTTAGCTTATAATTGATATATGTGTTTAGGAGATACACTGTTGGAATATGGATGCATGCGTGTGTTATGAGACCGTGTGTGAATGTAGTGCATACTCTTCAAACTGCCATACTGACTCTAGTTAAATATTTACATGTGCATGCGTGAAGTGAAGACATATTGTGTGACTTCTGAGTGCTCTGTTCATGGGATGATGAGTAGATCCTGATTGCTACCCTATGTTGCCTTGCATGTGAGTGTTGAAAATGAGTCTGTGTTGTTATGAGATGACGACTGAATTGCATGCAGAGTGTGGTTATGATAAATGAAAGGAGAAGTAATATTGTATTGGCAGATATACACACAAAAGAATGTAATTAAAAGACCTTGAGTTGGACTTGAGGCAGTGCCGAGTGCACTAGCGTTGGACGCTTAAAGTCTTGAGTTGGACTCAAGCAAGCCACCGGGTTGGACTCGGGGCTGCCCATAACACTGCCGTGGTCGCTTGGAGCGATTGTGTTACATGTGAGGACAAACGGTTTGGTACCAGTAAAACGGCCGAACCAGCTTGGAGCTGGAGGAAAAAGGCTTGGAGCCTATGTTGCAACGTAAAAATTAATCAAGTGGGGGTCGGATCCGACTGTAGTAGATTGGTGTGTACTGAATGGATATGTATATGTATGTATACTCTTGTGCTATGATGAATTTATTGTGTTGCATATGTATAGTGTAAGTCGGAAATGATATAATCTGTATAATGGAATATTGCATAAATGAATTCTGATTGCATGGCACTGTTATGAGTAGATAAACTAGAGGTTAGTTAACATTATGATTGCTTGAAATGTGATGTGGTGTGATGGAAAGCGTACCGGTTCCCAAGTCACTAACTGTTATTTTAAATGTAAAAGCTCACCCCTACTGTGGCAATATTTTCAGTGAACATTCCTTGGAACTATGAGTAAAGTGGAGCTACTTACTGAGCAGATTAGCTGTGCACCAAGGAACTATATATATTTATGTAGATGCTGTGTATAATGTTTTGATTATGCCTTGGCCGGCTCGTATCTGATGTTAATCTTTTAGAATAGAACAGAATCCCTTGGGGCTGGGAAGCATGGCAATGTGTTTGTAAATATTGATATACACTCTCATATGTATATGGTTATGTTTATGCCATGCTGTATGTTTAATTCCATTCTGTGCGTGATGTTTGATTGGTATATATGTTCATGTTCACCCGAGTGTGTAGGAATGGAAAGACTTAGTATGAAGGGAGTCAAGATATGATCTAGAGAGTGAATTTGTGATCCTGTTGCCGGGTGAGGAAAGCTTTAGGTGTTCCGAGGGGATGAGGGCATACCACTCTGAATGGGGATTGACGTAGTAGATTCCCAATTGATAAGCTGTTACGATTCAGAGTAGAATAGCCTAATCATGCCTTCGAATAAGGACTAGTCGAGAGAGTGTTTTCCGACTAGAGGGCAATCCATCCGATTCCGAGTGTAAGCCGTATAGAGAAATGGTAGAAAGCTATGGAGCCCTTGAAGGGAGGTTAAGTTAGCGCGAGCACTGGGGTAGGAAGGACTATACTTGCCGAGCGAGAGATGAGGGAAATACCGAGGGGTAGATAATTGAGAAGTAGTCTGAGTGAGGATACCCCTGGTTTCCGAGTGGAACAGCCTTCGTTTCTCGAGTGAACTGTTGTGTGGCATGATGGACAAAATAGAGAACTAAGTCATGGGGGTGCGAGTCTGGGGTCGAGTGGAGGGAGTCCCCTTTACCGAGTGGATTTAGGAATGAAATCCGAGTAGACTTAAGAATGAATTCCGAGTAAAATAGGCCTTTACCGAGTGGACGATTGTCTTGATACCGAGCGAGTGTACGTTATTTCCTTTGGGTTCGCTCGAGCGTTGATGGGCTCCGCTGGAGGGCTTTTGTTTGGCCCTTGTCTTCCCTTCCTTTCCGTTCCCTCCTCCTTCTTGTTGCATCGGGTTATTTGATTTGGGGCGGATTATACAGACTTTGCTAACTCGATAATTCGGAAAAATTTCCCTGTTGGTTTTATTTATTTAATAGAATTTAGGGTGTTACATTTTGGTATCAGAGCAGACCGAAAGGTCCAAGGCCAAGGTATGCTTACCGAGTGTAAGCGGTTGCGTACATTGTGACCGAGTGGTCATCATTATTGTGATATTTATGAAACTTGATTGATATTGTAGTATTGAATTGTGGATAGGAGGTTGTCTCCCTCCTGGTCCGACTGATTGTATGGCATATAGAAATGGTATAATGTGTTAAAGTTACTGAATGTTAGGCTGAGATCCGATCGGTAGTAAGTAGCTTCGTAAACTTATCCTTGAAAGGGCTGTGAATTTCAGGATAAGAGATGACGAGTCGTCAAAGCATGGAGGCCATAGCCACAGCCTTTCAATGCTTTGCAGACGTGTTTGAGAGGCAGGGCCAGCCTCAAACTGAGGATGGTCAAGTACTGGACCGCTTCCTGAAGAGGAAGCCGAGAGAATTTCTGGGAGGACGTAACCCCGAGGCAGCTTATAAATGGACTCAGGAGATGGAAAGGATTTTTGGGGGTCTTCACTGTACCGAGGCCCAGAAGGTAGAGTGTGCAGTGTACATACTGCGGGAAGAGGCGGAAAACTGGTGGAAGATAGCCAGAAATCGGTTCCCTGATGATGATACTCAGCTGACCTGGAACGATTTCAAGACATGCTTCCTAGAAAAGTACTTCCCCGACATAATTAGGAGTCGGAAGGAACTGGAGTTCATGGAATTGAAGCAGGGGTCCATGACTGTAGAAGAATACGCGACGAGATTTAAGGAATTGCGCCTATTCTACCCACCCTTCCAACAATCGGGGACGGAGAATTCGAAGTGCCTAAAATTTGAGAATGGATTGAGGTCAGATATTAAGAGAGCTTGCAGATACCAAGAGATTAGGAGTTTTCCAACGTTGGTGAATAAGTGTAGGATATTTGAAGAAGATGACAAGGCTCACTCGGGCTAGAGCAACAGGGCAAACCCCTCCTTGAGGCCTCAACAATCATACTTCAAGAGGTCAGGCAACGCTAGGAGTACTGGACCTCCCTCTAATTTCAGAGGACGAGGAAACCGTGGGGGTCGGTTCGGGAGTCGCTCCGAAAATGGTAGATGTTTCAGATGCGGAGGTAACCACTTTGCTCGGGAATGTGATACTGGAAACGATGTTGTATGTTTTCACTGTAACGAAAGGGGGCATGTTCGCCCCGACTGTCCGCAACTGCAACCAGAGGGTGGCCATGCACGTCGTGGGGGTTTCCATGTGGGGGGATGCGGAACCACCAGTGGAGGAAATGGTGGTAGAGGCAACAGAGCAAGGAGCAACATGATGGCTACTATAAGTAACCGAGGGAGAAATACCGACCAACCGGCAGTGGGAACAGTCTATGCCATCAATGCGGAGGATGCTGTGCAAGCGAATGATTTGGTACAATGTAAGTGTTCACTCGGTAAATATACCCTTAATGTAGTTTTTGATTCGGGAGCCACCCATTCTTTTATAGCTGATGAGTGTGTGAGACATTTAAAGTTACCGACTGTGTGTATGGATCGGACCTTGGAAGTGGCCAATCCGACTGGCACTAAGGTGTTGACATCATCAATGTGCAAAGATGTAACGTTTGTGTTGTGCGATCGGAGTTTTACCTTTGACCTGGTGTGCGTGCCTCTGAAGGACCTCGACATTGTACTCGGCATAGACTGGCTTTCAGCCAACAAGGTGCTAGTAGATTGCTGGAACCGGAGGATAATCTTCCCCAGGCAGAATAATGAAGATTACACGGCACAAGGTACAGCTCAACTCTTTATGATGCTTTGTTTAACCGAGGGCGAGAGTAGAGTCCGAGTGAGCGAGATTCCGACTGTCTGTGAATTCCCAGAGGTGTTTTCAGAGGATGTGCCGGGCGTCCCTCCGAGTAGAGAAGTCGAATTCGCTATAGACCTGATTCCTAGAGCCGAGCCAGTCTCCAGTTCACCTTATAGAATGTCCCCAACCGAATAGGCCGAGTTGAAGAAGCAGGTAGATGAGTTGCTCGGAAAACAATTCATTAGGCCGAGTGTGTCACCTTGGGGCGTACCGGTGCTGCTTTTTAAGAAGAAGGACGGCAGCATGAGACTTTGTATAGATTACCGACAGCTAAACAAATTCACGATTAAGAATCAGTACCCGTTACCCAGGATTAATGACTTGATTGACCAACTGCGTGGAGCCTCAGTTTTCTCGAAAATTGACCTACGATCGGGATACCACCAAATCCGGGTGAAGGACTCAGATATTCCAAAGACTGCCTTTAGGACTCGGTATGGTCACTACGAGTATGTAGTGATACCGTTCGGTGTGACAAACGCCCCTGCTGTTTTCATGAATTACATGAACAGCATATTTCACCCACATCTTGACCGATTCGTAGTAGTTTTCATTGATGATATCCTAATCTATTCCAAGACCCCTGAGGAGCATGAAGAGCACCTCCGTGCGGTACTTCAAGTGTTGAAGGAGAAACAGTTATTTGCAAAGCTTTCGAAATGCGATTTCTGGATGGATAAGATCCACTTCCTCGGACATGTGATTTCAGAGGAAGGTGTCTCGGTTGACCCTTCGAAGGTGGCAGCTATAATGGCATGGGAGAGACCCAAGTCGGTCTCAGAGATAAGAAGCTTTATGGGCCTGGCCGGTTATTATAGAAGGTTCATTGAGGGTTTTTCTAAGATGGCCTTGCCACTGACTAAATTGACTCGGAAAAATATTCCCTTCGTATGGAGTCCCGAGTACGAGAGCAGTTTCCGAGAGCTGAAGGATAAGTTGATGACTGCTCTATGTTGGCATTACCTAATTTGAAAGAGAGCTTCGTGGTTTATTGTGACGCATCAGGACTCGGATTGGGATGTGTGCTAATGCAGAATGACCAAGTGATAGCGTATGCCTCTCGGCAATTGAGACCTCACGAACAGCATTACCCGACCCATGATTTAGAGCTGGCAGCTGTGGTTTTCGCATTGAAAATATGGAGGCATTACCTGTATGGTTCTAAATTTGAAGTTTACAATGACCACAAGAGCCTCAAATATTTATTTGACCAAAAGGAGCTGAACATGAGGCAGATGAGATGGATGGAATTTTTAAAAGATTATGATTTTGAGCTAAAATACCATCCGGGTAAGGCAAACGTTGTTGCCGACGTGTTGAGTCGGAAATCCCTTCATATAGCAGTAATGATGGTGAAGGAGGTGGAGTTATTGGAACAGTTCCGAGATATGAACTTGCATGTTGACATCCCCTCTTCTCAGAAAATAATAATCGGTACACTAAGGATTGCTAGTGAATTCCTAAAATCTGTATATGAACAACAACAGTCAGACTCCTACTTGGCTGAGATGAAGGAAACTCAGGCCAAAGGGAAGAACTTGTCCTTGACCGAGGGATCAGACAGAATTTTCCAAGTGAAAAACAGAATATACGTATCGGGTGGAGGAGAATTGAGAAGAATGGTACTTGATGAGGCTCACAAGAGTTTGCTTAGTATCCACCCGGGTACCACGAAGATGTACCACGATCTAAGAACACAATTCTGGTGGCCCGGATTAAAGAGGAATGTGGCAGAATACGTGGCTCAGTGTATTACCTGTCAGAAATCGAAAGTGGAGCACCAGAAGCCGTATGGTGCATTGCAACCCCTGGAGATTCCCGTGTGGAAATGGGACTCAATTGCCATGGACTTTGTCATGGGATTGCCAAAAAACCGTGCGGGCCATGATGCGATTTGGGTCATTGTTGACCGACTGACGAAGAGTGTACACTTCTTACCTGTGAATATGAAGTACCCATTGCATAAGTTAGCTCAGATTTACATTCACGAAGTTGTCCGACTGCATGGTATACCGACTTCTATCATATCAGACAGGGATCCTAGATTCACGTCCTGATTTTGGACCAGTCTGCACCAAGAATTGGGTACGAAGCTTTGGCTAAGTTCTGCCTACCACCCCTAATCGGATGGGCAATCCGAGCGAACGATTCAAAGCTTGGAGGACTTGCTAAGGGCGTGTGTGTTGGAGCACGGTGGAGATTGGGAGCGGTACCTTCCCCTGATCGAGTTTACGTACAACAATAGCCACCACAACAGTATCGGTATGGCACCCTACGAAGCACTATATGGTCGAAGATGCTGGACCCCACTCTCCTGGTCAGAAACGGGTGAAAATTTACTGCTAGGATCGGAAATTATGAGGCAAACATCAGAACAGATCCGAATGATAAGAGAAAAGATGAAGGCATCTCAGGATAGGCAGAAGAGCTACCTTGACAAACGAACCAACCCATTAGAGTTTTCAGTCGGAGACAGAGTGTTTTTGAAGACTTCACCGAGTAAAGGAGTCGGGCGAGCCTTGAAGAGCGGAAAGTTGAGCCCCCGATACATTGGGCCTTATGAGGTGTTCGAACGAGTCGGCTCCATGGCGTACCGGATAGCACTACTGACTCACTTATCCCGATTTCATAACGTGTTTCATGTGTCACAACTAAGAAAATGTCTACATGATCCCACCCATTCGATGCCAGATGATGACGTGGAGATTAAGAAGGACCTGACCACTGTAACTATACCGGTTAGAATCGTGGACCGATCGGTAAAGCGTCTGCGGAACAGGGACGTACCACTGGTTAAAGTGGAGTGGCAGCAAGGCGGGACTACCTCTTGTACCTGGGAACGCGAAGACGCCATGAGGCAGTAGTACCCCGAGTTGTTTACCAAGGTGAGTCACCGAGTGAATTTCGGTGATGAAATTCTTTTGAGAGGGGGAGAACTGTAACATCCCAGTTTTGAAAGTTGAATACTGAATGAAAATAAACCATTAAGATTTTGATTTCAAAGCAGGAAAATTGATTGTTAACTTAATCTAAGAAATAGTGACAAACTAATTAAGCTTATTTGGTAAGAGGTGGCTGCTTCCGATTAGGAGTCACGTGAGTGGGACTGCAATTCATGTTTTCCTATCCCACTCTCCTTCCCTTCCTCGTGCACGCATATGCTTATATATGTGCCTTTGATCACTGGAGTTATGCATCTTCATTAGACTTCTTCTCTTCTCTTCTTTTCTCTCCTCGTACACTCTCTCTTCCCTTTTGTTCTTCTTTTTCCTCCCCCTGTTTACTGTTCTATTCCTGAGAACGCGCGACGACGATACTGCAAAAGACTTGGAGTTCGTTTGGCCAAAAAGACAAACAGCCCCTGTTTCACGGTGCGACTTCGACCAAGGAAGCCAGAACAAGTGTGAGCCTGGGCGAGGCAATCAGACCAGCGTCGGGAAACAGAGGAACCCCTCGAACTTCCTTCAGTAGGTAGGGGACGCTTTGCATTTCAAATGCATAGCTTGTGAATAGGTTCCGAGTGGTTTATTATGCATGCATATGTACTTAAGGGTATTTATGATGAAATGTATGTTTGATAAATAGCTTTGTATACCGAGGCATGCTATGTCTGAATCCGATGGTAGTTAGCTTATAATTGATATATGTGTTTAGGAGACACACTATTGGGATGTGGATGCATGCGTGTGTTATGAGACCGTGTGTGAATGCAGTGCATACTCTTCAAACTGCCATACTGACTCTAGTTAAATATTTACATGTGCATGCGTGAAGTGGAGACATATTGTGTGACTTCTGAGTGCTCTGTTCATGGGATGATGAGTAGATCCTGATTGCTACCCTATGTTGCCTTGCATGCGTGTGTTGAAAATGAGTCTGTGTTGTTATGAGATGACGACTGAATTGCATGCAGAGTATGGTTATGATAAATGAAAGGAGAAGTAATATTGTATTGGCAGACATACACACAAAAGAATGTAATTAAAAGACCTTGAGTTGGACTTGAGGCAGTGCCGAGTGCACTAGCGTTGGATGCTTAAAGTCTTGAGTTGGACTCAAGCAAGCCACCGGGTTGGACTCGGGGTTGCCCGTAACACTGCCGTGGTCGCTTGGAGCGATTGTGTTACATGTGAGGGCAAACGGTTTGGTACCAGTAAAACGGCCGAACCAGCTTGGAGCTAGAGGAAAAAGGCTTGGAGCCTATGTTGCAACGTAAAAATTAATCAAGTGGGGGTCGGATCTGACTGTAGTAGACTGGTGTGTACTAAATGGATATGTATATGTATGTATACTCTTGTGCTATGATGAATTTATTGTATTGCATGTGTATAGTGTAAGTCGGAAATGATATAATCTGTATAATGGAATATTGCATGAATGAATTCTGATTGCATGGCACTATTACGAGTAGATAAACTAGAGGTTAGTTAACGTTATGATTGCTTGAAATGTGATGTGGTGTGATGGAAAGCGTACCGGTTCCCAAGTCACTAACTGTTATTTTAAATGTAAAAGCTCACCCCTGCTGTGGCAATATTTTCAGTGAACATTCCTCGGAACTACGAGTAAAGTGGAGCTACTTACTGAGTGGATTAGCCGTGCACCAAGGAACTATATATATTTATGTAGATGCTGTGTATAATGTTTTGATTATGCCTTGGCCGGCTCGTATCTGATGTTAATCTTTTAGAATAGAACAGAATCCCTTGGGGCTGGGAAGCATGGCAATGTGTTTGTAAATATTGATATACACTCTCATATGTATATGATTATGTTTATGCCATGCTGTATGTTCAATTCCATTCTGTGCGTGATGTTTGATTGGTATATATGTTCATGTTCACCCGAGTGTGTAGGAATGGAAAGACTTAGTATGAAGGGAGTCAAGATATGATCTAGAGAGTGAATTTGTGATCCTGTTGCCGGGTGAGGAAAGCTTTAGGTGTTCCGAGGGGATGAGGGCATACCACTCTGAATGGGGATTGACGCAGTAGATTCCCAATTGATAAGCTGTTACGATTCAGAGTAGAATAGCCTAATCATGCCTTCGAATAAGGACTAGTCGAGAGAGTGTTTTCCGACTAGAGGGCAATCCATCCGATTCCGAGTGTAAGCCGTATAGAGAAATGGTAGAAAGCTATGGAGCCCTTGAAGGGAGGTTAAGTTAGCGCGAGCACTGGGGTAGGAAGGACTATACTTGCCGAGCGAGAGATGAGGGAAATACCGAGGGGTAGATAATTGAGAAGTAGTCCGAGTGAGGATACCCCTGGTTTTCGAGTGGAACAGCCTTTGTTTCCCGAGTGAACTATTGTGTGGCATGATGGACAAAATAGAGAACTAAGTTATGGGGGTGTGAGTTTGGGGTCGAGTGGAGGAAGTCCCCTTTACCGAGTGGATTTAGGAATGAAATCCGAGTAGACTTAAGAATGAATTTTGAGTGAAATAGGCCTTTACCGAGTGGACGATTGTCTTGATACCGAGCGAGTGTACGTTATTTCCTTTGGGTTCGCTCGAGCGTTGATGGGCTCCGCTGGAGGGCTTTTGTTTGGCCCTTGTCTTCCCTTGCTTTCCGTTCCCTCCTCCTTCTTGTTGCATCTAGTTATTTGATTTGGGGCGGATTATACAGACTTTGCTAACTCGATAATTCGGAAAAATTTCCCTGTTGGTTTTATTTATTTAATTAGAATTTAGGGTGTTACAGGAGAATTGTAACATCTTGATTTAGATTTAATTACCGACTAAGATTAGTTGCTGATTAAGGTTAATTGCAGATTAAAGCTAATGGTTGAATAATACAAAGAGGCCAGGAAAATGACGCATGTGCCCTTGATAGTATAAGGGGGTTCGGTCTCTCTCTCTCTCTCTCTCGTTATTCACGCTGAGTTGGACAAGGCTGAGAGAGTAAGTATTTCCTTCTTGTGCATGCAGAGGTACTGTCTCTGTTCTCTCTGAAATTCAAGCAAATGTCTTCTTCTCCTTCTTCTTCTTCTTCTTCCACTCGAACGCTGAGTAGAACCTCAAGTGGGAAGTGGGGACAGCGTTGGGTGCCTGGAAGTCTAGAAGTCCTCCATTGTTGGTGAGGATTGGATTGTTCGAGTGAGGGAACAGCTTTTGGAATCCTCCACTGTCTTGCATGCAGAGGGTGGAGTGTCATGGAGGCAGAGCTGTTCGAGAGAGTGAGCGGCTCGGAGTTCCTCCCAAAGCAGAGTACTGTGTTGGGCGACTGGAATCAGGGACGTTAATTGAGAAGGAGCGATCGGAGAGCAAACGATCGGAGCTGGAAGCTCGAGGAGCTTCTGGAATCTTCATTCTAGGTAAGGGGCTGATTTACATCTCAAATACATGGTTTATGGACGGGTTCCGGGTGAAATTGCTTTACTGTGTTGTATTGTACTTGAAATGTGTTGATTGATGTGTTGTGGTTGAATAACAGTTTATGAAACCTGGATTTGTGATAGTTGTGATCTGTGCAGTGTTGTGGTGATTCCGTCCATGAGTGCATGTTGACATTATTGAGAATGTCGAGTGATTGAATGAGATGCATGATGATAATGAAAATGCCTAGTGCTTGCATGAGATGCATGTTAATGATGATATGAATGCCGAATGCATAAGATATGGAACTCTTGTGCTGATTCCCATTTGGGATTTAATATGAATTACATGAGATGCATGTTGCTGTTAATAAGAATGCCGAGTGCATACAGCGTGGGACGCTTGATGATTAAAATCATATGCATTTGATTCACCATTGAAATGCCGAGTGCATACAGCGTGGGACACTTAATATAGAAATGGTAATCAAATGAATATGTATAAGATGTGAATATGAGAATGCCGAGTGCATACAGCGTGGGACGCTTGATGATTAAAATCATATGCATTTGATTCACCATTAAAATGCCGAGTGCATACAGCGTGGGACACTTAATATAGAAATGGTAATCAAATGAATATGTATGAGATGTGAAAATGAGAATGCCGAGTGCATACAACGTGGGATGCTTGATGATTAAAATCATATGCATTTGATTCACCATTGAAATGCCGAGTGCATACAGTGTGGGACGCTTAATATAGAAATGGTAATCAAATGAATATGTATGAGATATGAAGATGAGGATGCCGAGTGCATATAGCGTGGGACGCTTGATGAATAAGACCATATGCATCTGATTCACTATTGAAAATGCTGAGAGCATATAGCGTGGGACGCTTAATATAGAAACGGCAATCAGATGAATATGTATGAGATACAATGAGAGTCCTTGGGTGGGACTCAAGGCAAGCCTACTGAGTGGGACTCGGGGCTGCCTATAACACTTCCGTTATCACTGAGAGTGACTGTGTTACGTGAGAGGGAAAACAGTTTGGTACCAGTAAAATGGCCGGATCAGCTGGGAGCTGAATATATGGCTGAGAGCCAATGTTGCTACATAAAATACTTAATAATGAACAATCAAATCTGAGTGAAATGGATCCGACTGAATAAATGTGTGCACACTGAAACTGTTGCCGAGTGCAATGTGTCTTGTATGTTTATGTGTGTATGTTATTGAGAATAACATGATTAATATAGCCTTGAATGGTTGAGTGAATTCCGACTGAATGAATGTATGTACATTGATATTGTTGCCGAGTGCAATGTGATGATATGGTTGTGAGTGTATGTTATTGAGAATAATGTGAATTATATAGCCTGAGTAAATTGAATAATTTCGATCGGATGATGTTGTGTGAATATTCATATTGAATGGCAGTGTATGTTATTGTTGATTAAGATATGTAATTGCATAATTGAGAATTTAAGGATTAATCCGAGTCAATAACTGTCATTTAATATGTAAAATGCTCACCCCTACTGTGGCTATATTTTCAGTGGAAAATCAGCCAGGATGGTGAATGACGAGTGAACGTCAGCTGTGTGATGAGTAACTATACTGTTGTAGTGTACATCTTGTACATATTGTATATGGTTGATGTAGCCTTGGCCGGCTCTTATGTATGACGATTGTTCTGGATATATGTATATATATGAAATTGAATTAGCTGGGTTGTGGACAAGTGTATAATAACATTGTTATGAAGTTACCTGAATTGTCTATTAAATGGCGTTGTAAGAATAATGCTAAAGTCAATAAGTTCCGAGTGGAATATTGTTGGAAGAGCCGTTTCCGAGTGAGGCTTTAGCGAGTGAGCCTTTTTTCGAGTGATAAAGGCTTAGAACAGTTTCGAGTGAGATGTGCTCGAGTGAACTTCTTCTGAGGGAAGAATAGTCATGATGCCCAAGTGAGATATAGCTGGGAGAACCTCTTCCGAGGGAAGAAGGGTTTAATACTCCCGAGTGAGAATTTGTCCGAGAGAATTTCTTCCGAGGGAAGAGCGGTCAAAATGTTTCCGAGTGAAACCCATCTTAGTAAACCTATTCCAAGTGGATAAGGTTCAAATATTTCCGAGCAGGACTTAACCTAGTGAATTCTTCCGAGTAAAGAGAGGTCAGAGTATATTCCGAGTGGAACTTGATTAAGGAAATCCCTTTCGAGTGGATGAGGTTATAAAATCTCCAAGTAAGACTTAACCTAGCGAATTCTTCCGAGTGAAGCCAAGTTTAGCATTTTCCGAGTGAATTATAATAAGGAGGACCACTTTCGAGTGAAGATGGTCAGGGTGTTTTCCGAGTGAAACACAACCGATAGAACCCCCTTTCGAGAGAAGAAAAGATAGTGTTTCTGAGTGAGACTCCACCTAGTAAAATATTCCCGAGTGAAGAATGTGTAAGACACTTCCGAGTGAATTGAGGTTGAAGCGCCTCCGAGTGATGTATGACTGGGGAAATATTCCGGGTGAGAGAAGGTTTATAGACTCCGAGTGGAATAACCGAGGGAATCATTTCCCGAGTGGAGATTAAAACGCTTCCGAATGAAGTACGACTGTGACCTTCCAGAATGAAAATAAGGATCTGGCTAGGTGAGGGTTTACCGAGTGAAGCATGACCCGAAGGGGACCGTTCCTAAGTGAACGTGGTCCCGATTCCGAGTGATGGAATTACCCGAGTGCGTGGGCTCGCTTCAGCGAATAAGGGTTCGCTCCAGCGAGTATAGCTTGCTCAAGCGTTATCCACTGGCTTTCGTTTAACCGAAGCTCGGTCTTGCCAGCGCGTGGCATCCTGACCTGGTCTTCTCTTTCTCTGATCGGTTTTCTGTTTCCCTCGACTTTGGGTTTGTCTTATTTGTCCCGACTCCTACTCTGAACTGCTTTGTGAACGTGAAAAATTTCCCCTGTCTCGGATTTACTTTTATTTAAGTCGGGATGTTTCAGACCCTCCCGAAGAACTCTTTACAGACCAAAAAGCTTCAGGTATATACGGTAAATTACATATTGTTGAGTGGGAAACTCTACAAAAGAGGTTTCATGTTGCCACTTCTGAAGGGCCTAGATGCGATACAAGCTAACTATGTTATGAGGGAGCTCCATTCAAGAATCTATGGCATCTATAGGGGAGTACGCCCCCTCGTTGCTTGAGTGCTCAAGGCAGGTTATTTCTGGCGAACACTTCACGTAGATTGTTCCGAGTTTATCAAGAAATATGACTTATGCTAGTGAACGCTAACTGGATAAATAGTCACCCTGAACCTCTACACGGGATCCTCTCTCCTTGGCCTTTTAACACCTGGGGTATGGATACTTTGGGAACATTCTCGTCTGGGAAAGGCCAGGTGAAATTCCTTTTAGTTGCGATCAATTTTTTCATAAAATAAATCAAGACAGAACCCCTTGTAACTATTACTACGGATAAGGTCCAAACTTTCACGTAGAAATACATAATTTATTGACACTGGCTCCCTCACACCATCATCTCTGATAATGAGTGACATTTTATCAATAAGAACTTCATTTAGTTTTGCAAGAACTTGGGCATCAAATGGAGATTTTCCTCTGTCGAGAACCCATAGACAAATGGACAAGTTAAGGCAGCCAACAAGGTGATCCTCCAGGAATTGAAACGGTAGTTGGGATAGGCCAAAGGTAGATGGGAAGAAAAGTTGTCGGGAGCTTTGTAGGCCTACCATACAACTCCATATTCCTTGACCCAAGAGACCTCATTTTGACTCACCTATAGGGCCGATACCATGATCCCAGTGGAACTCAGAGAACCATCTCCTCATTGAATAACTTATGACAAGGAGAACAACAATGAAGGAAGACAAGAAGACTTGGACCTTAGCCTAGAAGAGCGCGACATAGCCTTCATCAAAATCCAAGCCTCCAAACAAAAGTCCGTCCAGAAATGGAATTCCATGCTCCAACCTCAACCCCTACGACAAAGGGACCTGGTTTTACGCATTCCAGATAATAATCGAAAGACACAAGAAAATGGAAAATTCACAGCTAATTAGGATTGCCCCTACCGAGTCAAGGAGGTAGTTGGAAAAGGTGCGTACTTATTGGAAGAGCTGATAGGAAAAGGCATTCCTCAGACCTAGAACACCACATATTTGAAATTGTACCACAGTTGATGTACAACGTTGGGCACTCTTTTTCCTACCTAGGAGCTTTTTCCCACAGGTTTTTTCTCCTAGGAGGTTTTAATGAAGCCTCTATTTAATAAAAGTCGTTACATTTTTCTGTTCACATACTCTTCTTTCCTAAAAAAATAAGTTGGGTTATGAACACCTGAGTGAGATACGTACACTCGGGGGACACGATCAGAGGGAGCCCAAAAGATAAACATTCTTTCAGAGAACAAACGAAAACCCCTTCAAAAATACGTTAAGTTATGAACACTCGAGTGAGATATGCTCACTCAGGGGACACGATCTGAAGGAACCCGGAAAATAAATGCTTTTCCCAAGAGTATACGAAAAACCCTCCAAAAGATATGCTATCTTATGAATACCCGGGTGAGATATAAAAAGACAAAATGAAAAAATCTTTCGGAATAAAACAACACCTGATCCGGTCTGGATACCGGTCTCTAAAATTATAACGTCAGAATGACTTCATGAGGAGGAAACCGGTGTCACAGTTCGGGTAGCACCACACCGGATATCTGCTCTTATCCAATCAGACGTTCTATTCGCTCTCTTTACCACGGATACTTCACTCGTTATCCCTGAACGTCTATATAGCCGTTAGTCTCTTAGTCACAGCAAGATAAGAATTCCTAATAACTTATCAGCGAAGATACTCCATGTAGCAGAATATGTCATATCAATGGCCTCAGAGAGCAAGTACATGTGTCAGCAGATTATACGGAAAGGTGATTATCCTCCATCCTCCCCATAGAATCGTACTCTGATAATTGACCTACCCTCCTGACATATTCTGAGTGCTGAGCCACTTTGATTGACACACTTCACACGCTATCAGAGTCCAAGGGGCCCACTTGCATCCAACGATTCATTTCCTACGTTCAACTATAAATAGCCTGATCTAAAACACATGCAAGGTTACGTTGTCCTAACTCACTTTTTACTATTGTATCGCTTGAGCACTCACTGAGTTCTTACACTCTTCTAACTTGAGCGTTGGAGAATCTTCGCAGGTGGCACCACCTTTCGCCCCCCTTCAACGCGAAACGTTGGTGTGAAGGATCTCCAGGACAACAAGACCGGTTTCTCCCACTGAGAGGCCGGATTTCCATATCAGATACTCATTGCTCCGGTGTGCAAACCCTAAGACACCTGCACTCTTGTGGCTGGTCCCATACCGGACCCTTGACCCCGGTTCAGACCAGTTCATTGGCACGCCCAGTGGAACACGTTAGAGTTATTCCCATTTTCGCAGAAGTTTGGTTGTCATAATGGAAGGTGACGGACGTGATTTCGTTGATGGTCATGTGGAGGATGTGACCCACCAACAGACTAGAAGGAGACTTGTCTTCGAGTCTCCTGTTACCAACACCCAAAGGATGGTGCAAGTACCAACCCCTGATCCTCGAGACGAGGTTATCAGACAGCTCAGGGAGGAGTTGATGGAGTTGAGGTGAGAGAAAGGAGGAGTTGGGGACAGGGTAACGTCCCATGCAAAGGAGGCTCACCATATATCAGCGAGGGATAGATCTACGACCTTCCAGTATTCGAAAATCCCTACATACGTAGATAGAGAGTAGACCCAAGACTCTGGTGATAGAGTCAGTACCAGGAGAAGGGAGCAGGCAGTGGTAACTTCTGGGACCTACAAGCTCAATGTCCCTTTTTCAAGGAGACTGATGAGCATCGCCATCCCGAAACATTTGCAAACGACTCAGCCACTGTCGATCAGAAAGTATAATGGAGAAACTGATCCCACTAAGCACTTGGATGCTTATGTGTATGAAGCCATGTACTTGGGAGCCGATGAAGACGTCATGTGCAGGATGTTCCCAAGGACGTTGATGGAGGAAGCTCTTAGTTGGTTCAAGAGTTTACCCTCAGGATCCATAGATTCTTGGGAGGAAATGGCAGCAGCGTTTGAAAGCCATTTTGTCATCTCTAGGGATATCCCGAGAACTTCTCACACCTTAGCACAGATAAGGCAGGGAGAGACTGAAACTCTTAAGGAGTTCTTGAAGAGGTTTTATAAGGAGGCTACATTGGTCCCCAACCTCACGGAGGCAATATAGCTCCATATCGTGGTGGAAGTTTTACAACCTGGTTCTGCTTTTGCTTTATCCTTGGCAAAGAGCCCCCCAACGACCTTCGAAGAGTTTCGAAGAAAGGCTTCCAAATACGTGGGCATAGAGATGCATTTGGAAGCAACAGCAGCTAGAATGAAGCCTCCAACACCCTCCCAACAGCCACGGGGAGAGAAGGAGAAGATAAGACCTGAGAAGCATACCTTCCGAGAGGACTTTGCAAACGTTCGTCCACATCAACGAGATAGGCACGTCTCGTCGTTCAATAACTATGCCCCTCTGAACGCCAGGCACTCCCAAATCATGAGGGAGGTTAGCTGGCCAACGCTTAATGTATTTGGTATAAGGAAGCCGCTCCCACTCAAGAGAGGAGGTAACCCACGTAAGTGTTGCACTTTCCACGAACAGACAGGTCACAACACTAACGAGTGCAAGGCGTTGAAGAATACGGTGGAGACTCTCATTCGAGAGGGAAAGCTGAAGCAATACTTGTTCAGGGAGAGATCTGTAGACGAACCTCAGAGAATGGACAAGAGGGGCAGAGATCCCGATGATGAGGATGATAATACACGTAACCCAGTCAGGAAGTTCACTGCAGCTGAAAAGCAGAAGGGAGTAGTGACGGCCGAAGGAGCTCAGCAGAACGACATGCCTCAGTAGCAGAGGCAGGGTAGACGTGAAGTGATTGAGATGATAGCTGGAGGATTTGCTGGAGGAGGAACATCAATCACAGCCTGGAAGAATCACCACATAATGATTTTATCTGTCCAGGGCAAACCACGGAGTAACCGTCCTTTCAGGGACGGTGTGGCAGCTCCAATGGTGTCATTCACTGACGACGATTTTGGCCCAACGATCCCAGGAGGGGACAACGCAGTGGTGATCATCGCTGTAATTGCCAACAAGGACGTGAAAAGGATCCTCGTTGACCAGGGAAGTTCTTGTGATGTAATTTTTTATAATTGTTTCAAGAGAATGGGTTTTAATGATGCAGATCTACAGCCTTACACGCAAGAACTCACAGCGTTTAATGGAGCTAAGCAACCCACCAAGGGGTACCTCGACACTCTGATTTCTTTTGAAGGAGAGCCTAGAGCAAGAACAGTCAAGTCAAGAATTTTGGTGATTGATGTGAAATCTCCCTACAACGGCATCATAGGCCGTCCTACCCTGAATGCAATGGAAGCAATTGTGTCCACCCCTCACCTCCTGATCAAATTCATTGACAAAGACAACGGTGTGTCCTCACTCCACCATGATCAGGAGATGGCTCGGTACTGTTACAACTTGAGCCTCAACATGGTTAAGATGGAAGCATTCAACAAGAAAAGAAAGCTGAACGACGGAGGAACAGCGGCTGGGTCTGTTAGTCTAATTGACTTGGACCCAAGAGCGGAGTTGAAGATTGACCCTCTCAATCCCTCAAAGCCCACACCGGATGGTGGTTCCAGGGACGTCGTCCTAGGGGATTCCCCGGAGAAGGTCATGCACATCAATGATAAGCTGGAATCAGTCATGGAGCAACGCCTGTTAGCTCTCCTGCAGGAGTTTAAGGACCTTTTCGCATGGACAGCAGCAGACATGCCTGGGATGGACCCCAATTTTTGTTGCCATAAGCTTGCTGTGTATTGTGAGACGAGACCGGTGGCCCAGAAGAAGAGGAGGTTGGGACCGGAGAAGCAGAAGGCAGCATGTGAGTAGACTGAAGAATTGTTGAAAGCGGGCTTTATAAGGGAGATTCGTTATTCTTCTTGGCTTTCTAATGTAGTTATGGTGCAGAAAGCTAATGGCAAGTGGAGGATGTGTACAGACTACGTGGATCTCAACCGTTGTTGCCCCAAAGATCCATATCCCCTGCCAAACATTGACCGTATGGTAGATGACTCATCTGGTTATCAGTACCTCAGTTTCATGGATGCTTATTCTGGGTACAACCAGATTCCGATGTGGGAAGGAGATCAAGAGAAGACAGCTTTTGTCAACGACCGCGGTGTTTTCTGCTACACCGTCATGCCATTTGGATTGAAGAACGCTGGCGCTACCTACCAGCGTATGATCAACAAAGTTTTCGAAGGGATGCACACCAGGCTGGTTGAAGTGTATATTGATGATATTATAGCCAAAACGCTCGCTGGAGGAGACCACATTGAAGACCTGTGTCAAGTTTTCACTAGGCTGCGACAGTATAACATGAGGCTAAACCCCTTGAAATGCACCTTTGCCGTTCCAACAGGGAAATTCTTGGGATTCATGTTGACCCAACGAGGCATTGAGGCTAACCCTGGGAAGTGTCAAGCAATTCTGGACATACAGAGCCCTAAGAGTCTGAGGGAGGTCCAATCCTTGAATGGGAAAGTAGCTGCTCTAGCTCGCTTCATGCCTAAGATGGCACACAGATCTCTTCCCTTATATAAGGCGTTGAAGAAGCACAAGAGTTTTGAATGGGGAGAAGAGCAAGAACAAGCCTTCCAATAGCTCAAGGCCGTTCTCTCAAGTCCACCATTTTTGGTTAAGCCTGACCTGGGTGAGACTTTGATCCTGTATTTAGCAATCTCTGATGAAGCTCTGAGCGTGGCTTTGGTTAAAGAAACCCCCGAAGGGGAGAGGCCGGTGTATTTTACTAGCAAGACGTTCCAGGGGGCGGAAGGTGTAACGTCCCAAATTTTATAAAAATGAATAATCAAGGTGAATGAATAATAAATAAATGTATATGAGTGGATTTGTGTCCCAAAAATATTAGAACGATTAAATTGGGATTTATTTTGGAAAAATCATAATTTATTGGGACTTAAAAAGTTAAAATTATACCCGGTTAGAATATGAGAGTCAGACCAAGTATCTCCGATTGAGATGCTGTTGGTCAGGGCTGTTAAGAATATTATTGGGAATCCGAATCTATACTTGGAATAATTTTTGGATTATGTTTGGAGCCCGAACTGAGAACCTGTATGTTGAAAAGCGGAAAATTTTTAATGAGGGGGGTTAGAAAATAAAACAAAATTCTCTTTTCCTTCTCCTCATTCACGTTGCTTTTCTTCCTCTTCATTCACTCCTCTTCTCTTCATACCCTATCTCCCATTCATCTTCTTCTCCTCTCTAAAACTAGCAAAAATGATGGTGCCTCCTCCTCCCTCCATTTTTATTTTCCATGGAGTTTGAAGAAGATGATGTTGGATGGAAGATCCCTCCCTTTTTTCCTCATTTTCATGCTTGGTGTGGAGCTAGGAGAATGAGGTATGGTTCTCAAACACCCATGGTTTTTATTGATGGTTTTGGGCTATTGAAGTGTCAAGATGGGAGATTAGATGTTGTTTTGATGAATTGAGGTGAGTGAAATTAATCCTAGGTTAGAAAAATTATTGGGGGTTGAATGAAGCCATTAATATAGAAAATCCCAAGGTGGGGTGGCTTAAGTGTGAGCCTTTATGAGCATTTAAGAGGGTACTTGAGATTAATATTGGATGGTGATGAGAAATAGATGGGTATTAATGAGTGTTGTTGGGTTTTGGAGAAACCCTAACTCTAATCAATTGAGAAAAGTATGAGATATGATTAGAATGTATGTTTAATGATGATAGAAAATGATATGAATGATGAATGATGGCCATTGATGGTGATTAAGGAACATTAGAGAATGTTGTTAGGTTTTAATGAAAAACCCTTGCCTTAAGAAATTGGGAAGGTGTGTATATAGTGAATTTTGGGGTGAGTGGAATGTTAATAGGTGATATTTAATGATGAATGGTTAAATAATACAAGGCTAACTTGTGTTGAGCTTTATAATAAGCTAACAAGTGCTTGGAATTATGATGGTCATTAATCATGTGAATATACTTGCATATGGTATGTAGATCGTATTCTGGATGATGTGAAGGAGCATTCGGAGCATTGGAACTGTTCGGCTCTTCCCTTGAGGTAGGAGAGGAGTTTACATTCAAATTGCATGAGTTATATAATTGATGATTATTGTATGGCTTGATACTCATGCTTGCCTTGCAATGTTTATAGTGAAATGATATGAATGGTAAATTGTTGGCTATTGATGATAACATATGTGTAATATATTGATGAATAACCCATGAGAGGTTGAAATAAGTACATGTTAATGAACCATCCTTGAGGGGATGAAATATATGTTTTAAGAATTGAGAATTTATGTGGATGATTGGCATTGAATGTGATAGCCATTGTGATGGTATTAGTGATAAGTTTGAGGTTTATGCATAATTGAGGAACTCATAGAGTCAAATAGAGTTTTATGTGATTTTGATGGCTTGGGTTAGTCCCAATAGCTTCTATGTGTAGTTTATGACTTGTAGGAATTGGAATGGGCCAATTCCATTGAGAATTGACCCTTGAGTTGCCCAAAAACATTTTAAATCGGGTAAAACGCAATTATGCGCATAAGTCCCTCAATTTTGAGAATTTCTGAGTGAGGCCGGTGGCCACACGTCACAAATAATATATTTTAGCTTGTGACAAATTTTGATGGTCATTGGATTTGAATTGAATGAGATTGGGTGATTGGAAGTTGAAATTTTAGTGTTGTTCTGCATAAAAACAGCAGCAGGGCTGTCTTGAATCGATTCAAGACCCTTTGAATCGATTCAAGAGGTGCTGTTTTCACTATTTTGGGCTCCAGGGGCGTTTGAATCGATTCATACGAGTTTGAATCGATTCAAGGCCCTCTGTTTGTCAAAAATTGAGATTTTGGGACGCTTGAATCGATTCATACGAACCTGAATCGATTTAGAGCCCTGTTATGGCCACTGTTGTGCTGTTTTTCCAACTGGTCTGTTTTCCTTGCTGTTTTTGGCCCGTTTGGGCATATTAATTACACTTTTGGCCTCCGAGTTCTTCATGAAAGTTGTAGATAATTGTGTTACGGAGGTGTGAGAATTCGTCTCACATTAATTGGAGTTTTCTAACTCTCATTAGGAGAAAAATACCGAACCTATTACGTTGAAAAATTCAAGTTTAAGGGGGTTTTGAACCCAACTTTTTATGGTGGCCAAATTGGGACTAATAGGTGATATTTATGACATGTCCCACTATTTTTAAGACTAAAAGTAAGCTTTCTTCATGTCTTAATGTTGAAATTTATCATGGGCTCATTATTGCCCAAAACCCCCTTTTAGTATGTAAAAATGAGAAAATTCACTAGGGGTACATGTGTGGTGTGTCTTAGTGGTGATTGAGGAATGGCTTAAGGCCTTGGCGAGGTATGTGTATACCTACGTTATGTTATGAATATATACATGCTACACCACTATGGATATATATTGTGAATCATGATGGAAAGTAAGTGATATGGTTACATGACACACCTTGAGTGATGACGAAATTAAAGAGGGGACAATTGAATAGAAATAAGTGTATAAATTAATGGATTTGAAATGGTGGCAAAGATGATTGCTAAACATATACTTTTTGAAATACCATGTTGTTTTCCATGCGTGGATTAATGTGAGAATGATATTGTGGCTATTGAGATGCCAAGTATATGAATGATATGCCTTAAGGGGCTTTGTAAATGATTGTATGTTATTCATTGAAAATGCCAAATTAAAATATATCCCTATAAGAGAGGATGAGATATCCTTGCGAGGTTGATTGGCATATGCAGTATTATATTTTTCATATATGGCATGGTATAATCTTGAAATATGGTTGCGATCACAATATAATCACCTTGCGAGGTGCCACGAAGGGTAAATCCTGGAGTGAAGAGGATGTTGTCCTGTTGTTGTTGAATAATATGGAAAATATCACCTTGCGGGGTGCCACGACGGGTAAATCCCGGAGTGAAGATGATGTTAATCATAATGTTAAATATATCACCTTGCGGGGTGCCACGAAGGGTGTATCCCTGAGTGATGACAGTATTTTGATAATTATTATGAAGCGAATCACCTTGCGGGGTGCCACAAAGGGTGTATCCCTGTGTAAAGATACTATTGCAGAATTATTATTGAAATGAATATATCACCTTGCGGGGTGCCACGAAGGGCGTATCCCTGAGTGAAGAGGACGTTGTCCTATTGTTGTGAATAATATTGAATATATCACCTTGCGGGGTGCCACAAAGGGTGTATCCCTGGGTGAAGATGCTATTGCATGAATTATTATTGAAATGAATATATCACCTTGCGGGGTGCCACGAAGGGTAAAACCCTGAGTGAAGAGGACGTTGTCCTATTGTTGTTGAATAATATGGAATATATCACCTTGCGGGGTGCCACGATGGGTAAATCCCAGAGTGAAGATGATGATGATCATATTGTTGAATTTAACACCTTGCGGGGTGCCACGAGGGGTGTGTCCCTGAGTGATGACAGTATTGTTATAATTATTATGAAATGTATCACCTTGCGGGGTGCCACTAAGGGTATATCCCAAAGTGAAGAGGACGTGATCATACTGATATTGAATTATTGTGAACTAAATCACCTTGCGGGGTGCCACGGGGGGTGTAACCCTAAGTGATGATGGTATTGAGTTATTTATTATTGAAATGAATCACCTTGCGGGGTGCCACGAAGGGTGTATCCCTGAGTAATGATGGTATTATGTTAATTATTATGAAATGAAACACCTTGCGAGGTACCACAACGGGTATGACCCGAAGTGATGATGATGGTTTGATTGACAAATAATTCACCTTGCGGGGTGCCACGAAGGGTGAATCCCTGAGTGATGATATTATTATTAGAGTTATTGTGAAATGAATAGTATGATGGTTGTGATCACCAGTTGATATGAAATCGAATCCATTATATATTTGAGATAGGATGACCACGAGTGATGAGAAACCCCTTGCGAGGGGGTATTTGAGTGAAACCTTAATGAACTAATGATAGTAATGATTATGGATGCCCTTATTGATAAGTGGCAAAGTGATGGTGTATGTAAATGTGTATATGTTGTGTTGGTTTATGATATGAATTGCGAATTATGAGGCTTGTATGCCTTTTGTAATAATAAAATGATGAATAGATGATAATTAAATGATTTTGTAGCAAAGCACACATGATGTTTGTATGCATATACACATGTTCACAATATATATGTTATTCGTCATTTTGAATGTATAACTCACTCTCCCATGTGGTCTCCTTTTTAGCATTGTGATGCAGGTTGCCATGGGATGAGTTTGGATTTAAAAATCAAGCTTTGGTGAAGGTAAGTAGTGGTAGAGGAAATGCCTTGGCCGGCATCAATTATGAATTATTATGTATTGAAAATTATGAAATGTATAAATTGTTTATGATGATGTAGATGTTTTAATGAATTTGAATACGTATAGGATATCCCCTTTGGAACTGTGAATTGGGGACGCAAATATAGTATGTACTAGATGGCTAAGTGTGGATTAGAAAAATTAGAATTGATCGATGAAAGCAGATGATTGAGATAGTCGGGGGTATATTCCCGAATGTACATAAAGTTAGTTATATCTTAGGCTTTGCATGTTCGCGTAATTATGTAAAATGATGATAGATGTCTAATATGCTTTTAATATGCCGTTGCGCGCTAGCCTAGCCTTCTCTCATATCGCCATATATGGGACTAGGCGTGTGCCCGGTATACATAACTCTTCCGCTGTAAAATTATTATTTTTGTATACCATTATGGGCTATTATTCTATCAATCCAGCTTAGTTTATTTTATTGTACGCTTCGGTTTTCTGTGATTCGAGTTACGGTGTGACACATGTATTATTTGAAACGCGAAAAATTTACTCGTATTTTTATTAATTATGACGATCACGTCGGGATTCGAGTCTGGAAAATCGGGGTGTTACAAAGGTGGTATCAGAGCATATTTTGCTCTGAATTAGAATTATTGGTTATTATCGGAGCATAGTTGCTCTGTGTTGAATTGAAATTACAAGATGTTTGGAGCACGATAGCTCGATATTGAAACCTTTTGATGATCATTGAAGTATGGCTGTTTTGTATAGAGTAAGAATAATAATTATCTAGAGGATAATGATACGTTGAGGTGTTGATTACCCTGTATGGATTTATGAATGACTAATTATCTAAGAATTATGAATTGATCTTAAGGGCATATTTGCATATTGAGGATTATTGTGCATCATTAATATTGAGTTGGTATTGATGCTCAAGGAGGATTTCCTATAAGATTGTGATTCATACGATGTGGTTGTTAACTATTGGGGGTATACCCTTTTCATTAAGGTTGTATGATGTACATGTGGAGCCTAGTTGATCATTGATGATCATGAATGGATTATGGGATTGAATATGAGGGAATGAATTTCCTCAAGGTGTGATTGATGAAATTATTTGTGTAAGTCCGGCCAAGTTCCTTACCCTATTACCTTCAAATAACGAATATATTGTTATTGTGAATTAATGTTAATGTATATGAAATGCATATTGATTTGATGATAAAGTCATGATTGAATGTTAATCATGGAAATGAAATATTGAGATGTGAATATGAGATATGAGATATGCATTGATATGATGACGATTTGATGCCATGTGTTGATCATGGATATGATATATATATATATATATTGATTTAATGATGGACCTATGCCGTATGTTGATTACGGATAGAAGATATTGAGAAGGAAATTGATATGGTAGTAATAGACCATACCTGTTGAGATCTTGATGTGCAAATGCACCTGGAATATGAATTGTTGGTTAGGTCTCTTATATGCATTATGCCTGCGGCGTTTAGCCAAGGAATGCTTGTTAAATGAAATGTAACTCACAGGGTTGATTTGGTTGAATGAATGATATTGAAGAAATTCCCTAGTGTGGGTATCTTCGAATTTAAATGTTTGGTGGTGCCATTTGTGTGGGATGAATTTGACATCCTTTGGCACAAGAATCCTATGTGTGTTGTATGATAAAAGTGATTTATTGTATCCCTAGATTGAGAATTTGAATATGTGATAAATGATTAAATACAAAATCAAATACATGTTAGATTGGGGATTGTGTCTCGGTTTTTGGTGTGTGAAAACCGAGTGAATAATTGAATTGATTTTGACCCACTAGGTGTGGTAATTCCAGATGACTTGATGCGATCTTGTATGATCGAACCTTATGAATGGTTGAGCCATAATGAAACTAATTGTGAAATACATTGTTGAGGCTAAAGCCAGTATGTAATGGAATGTAGAAAATGAATGTAACCCTAATGATTGATGATTAATAATGCTGAATTTAGAGTATGATTGGTATTGGCTATGGTGTACATGATTTTATGGTATGACTTTGGGCTAAATTGTGTGCCCAAGAGATTATGATCGCTGGATTAATTATGGATGACAATATGATTTAGAGATGACATGTGTAATTGTGAATTGGTAAATAGAAACTTGATCATGTCATTACCCCTCTATTTTATTTGAAGAGTACTATATTGATGATGGATAGCACATAGTGATGTTGTACTATATGAGGTATAGGTCCAATTCATGGACTTTAGTTGTAACCAATGAGGAGGATCCCTAATGTGAAGGCTTATTGTACGATTAAGTAGCCTACTTGATACGAGTTTGGTGAATCTTTTAAGGCTCGAATTGATTTATAGCCAACAAATATATAAGCGAGACGAGAATTTTAGGCTATTTGAGCATGGTTTTGGATGGATGAAACCCAAGGATGGGGTATTTACTTTGTGATGACTGAAAATTTATGATCGGTACGCCAAATTAAGATGAATTTGATTAAGATTGATGATCGGTATGGCATGATGGATGCCAAATTAATTGTAGAATGACAATGAAATATGAATATGTTAGTTGTGAACTGGTGAAGATTGTCACCAAGTCTTATATGGATTAGTATTGTTTGAATATGTATGACCAACATGAGCAATGGGAATACAAAGTATTGGTTCCGATATGGCCTTACCTGTCATAGGCATTGTGGCAACATGCACTTATGCGCCGACTTTATGTGTTTGTGGTAACCACTACAGGATTGGGACGCCTTCCTGTATGTCGGATGCAGCAACACATAGGCTGGGCAGGTGTAGTGATTGTAACTGCTTATGGTGGATGTATTAAGCCTATCTGGTCATACTGAGTATGAACATGTGAGCTCTGTTGGCCGAGTTATAATTGATGATGTATGACACACTTGAAGTAAAAATTTTATGTTAAGAACGATGATGTGATGAAGAATATGACTTGATGGACTTTGGGAAGTCCAATGTTATTCTATGGTGTTGTCGAACCTTGTTGATGTATGGCCTGAGGTATGGCCTTGTAACATGTGTATCGATGCTAAATTTCGAGGACGAAATTCTTTTTAGGTGGGGTGAATTGTAACATCCTAAATTTTATAAAAATGAATAATCGAGGTGAATGAATAATAAATAAATGTATATGAGTGGATTTGTGTCCCAAAAATATTAGAACGATTAAATTGGGATTTATTTTGGAAAAATCATAATTTATTGGGACTTAAAAAGTTAAAATTATATCCGCTTAGAATATGAGAGTCAGACCAAGTATCTCCGATTGAGATGCTGTTGGTCAGGGCTGTTAAGAATATTATTGGGGATCCGAATCTATACTTGGAATAATTTTTGGATTATGTTTGGAGCCCGAACTGAGAACCTGTATATTGAAAAGCGAAAAAATTTTAATGGGGGGGTTAGAAAATAAAACACAAAATTCTCTTTTTTTTCTCCTCATTCACGTTGCTTTTCTTCCTCTTCATTCACTCTTCTTCTCTTCATACCCTATCTCCCATTCATCTTCTTCTCCTCTCTAAAACTAGCAAAAATGATGGTGCCTCCTCCTCCCTCCATTTTTATTTTCCATGGAGTTTGAAGAAGATGATGTTAGATGGAAGATCCCTCCCTTTTTTCCTCATTTTCGTGCTTGGTGTGGAGCTAGGAGAATGAGGTATGGTTCTCAAACACCCATGGTTTTTATTGATGGTTTTGGGCTATTGAAGTGTCAAGATGGGAGATTAGATGTTGTTTTGATGAATGGAGGTGAGTGAAATTAATCCTAGGTTAGAAAAATTATTGGGGTTTGAATAAAGCCATTAATATAGAAAATCCCAAGGTGGGGTGGCTTAAGTGTGAGCCTTTATGAGCATTTAAGAGGGTACTTGAGATTAATATTGGATGGTGATGAGAAATAGATGGGTATTAATGAGTGTTGTTGGGTTTTGGAGAAACCCTAACTCTAATCAATTGAGAAAAGTATGAGATATGATTAGAATGTATGTTTAATGATGATAGAAAATGATATGAATGATGAATGATGGCCATTGATGGTGATTAAGGAACATTGGAGAATGTTGTTGGGTTTTAATGAAAAACCCTTGCCTTAAGAAATTGGGAAGGTGTGTATATAGTGAATTTTGGGGTGAGTGGAATGTTAATAGGTGATATTTAATGATGAATGGTTAAATAATACAAGGCTAACTTGTGTTGAGCTTTATAATAAGCTAACAAGTGCTTGGAATTATGATGGTCATTAATCATGTGAATATACTTGCATATGGTATGTAGATCGTATTCCGGATGATGTGAAGGAGCATTCGGAGCATTGGAACCGTTCGGCTCTTCCCTTGAGGTAGGAGAGGAGTTTACATTCAAATTGCATGAGTTATATAATTGATGATTATTGTATGGCTTGATACTCATGCTTGCCTTGCCATGTTTATAGTGAAATGATATGAATGGCAAATTGTTGGCTATTGATGATAACATATGTGTAATATATTGATGAATAACCCATGAGAGGTTGAAATAAGTACATGTTAATGAACCATCCTTGAGGGGATAAAATATATGTTTTAAGAATTGAGAATTTATGTGGATGATTGGCATTGAATGTGATAGCCATTGTGATGGTATTAGTGATAAGTTTGAGGTTTATGCATAATTGAGGAACTCATAGAGTCAAATAGAGTTTTATGTGATTTTGATGGCTTGGGTTAGTCCCAATAGCTTCTATGTGTAGTTTATGACTTGTAGGAATTGGAATGGGCCAATTCCATTGAGAATTGACCCTTGAGTTGCCCAAAAACATTTTAAATCGGGTAAAACGCAATTATGCGCATAAGTCCCTCAATTTTGAGAATTTCTGAGTGAGGCCGGTGGCCACACGTCACAAATAATATATTTTAGCTTGTGACAAATTTTGATGGTCATTGGATTTGAATTGAATGAGATTGGGTGATTGGAAGTTGAAATTTTGGTGTTGTTCTGCATAAAAACAGCAGCAGGGCTGTCTTGAATCGATTCAAGACCCTTTGAATCGATTCAAGAGGTGTTGTTTTCACTATTTTGGGCTCCAGGGGCGTTTGAATCGATTCATACGAGTTTGAATCGATTCAAGGCCCTCTGTTTGTCAAAAATTGAGATTTTGGGACGCTTGAATCGATTCATACGAACCTGAATCGATTTAGAGCCCTGTTATGGCCACTGTTGTGCTGTTTTTCCAACTGGTCTGTTTTCCTTGCTGTTTTTGGCCCGTTTGGGCATCTTAATGACACTTTTGGCCTCCGAGTTCTGCATGAAAGTTGTAGATAATTGTGTTACGGAGGTGTGAGAATTGGTCTCACATTAATTGGAGTTTTCTAACTCTCATTAGGAGAAAAATACTGAACCTATTGCGTTGAAAAATTCAAGTTTAAGGGGGTTTTGAACCCAACCTTTTATGGTGGCCAAATTGGGACTAATAGGTGATATTTATGACATGTCCCACTATTTTTAAGACTAAAAGTAAGCTTTCTTCATGTCTTAATGTTGAAATTTATCATGGGCTCATTATTGCCCAAAACCCCCTTTTAGTATGTAAAAACGAGAAAATTCACTAGGGGTACATGTGTGGTGTGTCTTAGTGGTGATTGAGGAATGGCTTAAGGCCTTGGCGAGGTATGTGTATACCTACGTTATGTTATGAATATATACATGCTACACCACTATGGATATATATTGTGAATCATGATGGAAAGTAAGTGATATGGTTACATGACACACCTTGAGTGATGACGAAATTAAAGAGGGGACAATTGAATAGAAATAAGTGTATAAATTAATGGATTTGAAATGGTGGCAAAGATGATTGCTAAACATATACTTTTTGAAATACCATGTTGTTTTCCATGCGTGGATTAATGTGAGAATGATATTGTGGCTATTGAGATGCCAAGTATATGAATGATATGCCTTAAGGGGCTTTGTAAATGATTGTATGTTATTCATTGAAAATGCCAAATTAAAATATATCCCTATAAGAGAGGATGAGATATCCTTGCGAGGTTGATTGGCATATGCAGTATTATATTTTTCATATATGGCATGGTATAATCTTGAAATATGGTTGCGATCACAATATAATCACCTTGCGAGGTGCCACGAAGGGTAAATCCTGGAGTGAAGAGGATGTTGTCCTGTTGTTGTTGAATAATATGGAAAATATCACCTTGCGTGGTGCCACGACGGGTAAATCCCGGAGTGAAGATGATGTTAATCATAATGTTAAATATATCACCTTGCGGGGTGCCACGAAGGGTGTATCCCTGAGTGATGACAGTATTTTGATAATTATTATGAAGCGAATCACCTTGCGGGGTGCCACAAAGGGTGTATCCCTGTGTAAAGATACTATTGCATGAATTATTATTGAAATGAATATATCACCTTGCGGGGTGCCACGAAGGGCGTATCCCTGAGTGAAGAGGACGTTGTCCTATTGTTGTGAATAATATTGAATATATCACCTTGCGGGGTGCCACAAAGGGTGTATCCCTGAGTGAAGATGCTATTGCATGAATTATTATTGAAATGAATATATCACCTTGCGGGGTGCCACGAAGGGTAAAACCCTGAGTGAAGAGGACGTTGTCCTGTTGTTGTTGAATAATATGGAATATATCACCTTGCCGGGTGCCACGATGGGTAAATCCCAGAGTGAAGATGATGATGATCATATTGTTGAATTTAACACCTTGCGGGGTGCCACGAAGGGCATAGCCCTGAGTGATGATGATATTGTGTTATTTATCATAATGAATCACCTTGCGGGGTGCCACGAGGGGTGTGTCCCTGAGTGATGACAGTATTGTTATAATTATTATGAAATGTATCACCTTGCGGGGTGCCACTAAGGGTATATCCCAAAGTGAAGAGGACGTGATCATACTGATATTGAATTATTGTGAACTAAATCACCTTGCGGGGTGCCACGGGGGGTGTAACCCTAAGTGATGATGGTATTGAGTTATTTATTATTGAAATGAATCACCTTGCGGGGTGCCACGAAGGGTGTATCCCTGAGTAATGATGGTATTATGTTAATTATTATGAAATGAAACACCTTGCGAGGTACCACAACGGGTATGACCCGAAGTGATGATGATGGTTTGATTGACAAATAATTCACCTTGCGGGGTGCCACGAAGGGTGAATCCCTGAGTGATGATATTATTATTAGAGTTATTGTGAAATGAATAGTATGATGGTTGTGATCACCAGTTGATATGAAATCGAATCCATTATATATTTGAGATAGGATGACCACGAGTGATGAGAAACCCCTTGCGAGGGGGTATTTGAGTGAAACCTTAATGAACTAATGATAGTAATGATTATGGATGCCCTTATTGATAAGTGGCAAAGTGATGGTGTATGTGAATGTGTATATGTTGTGTTGGTTTATGATATGAATTACGAATTATGAGGCTTGTATGCCTTTTGTAATAATAAAATGATGAATAGATGATAATTAAATGATTTTGTAGCAAAGCACACATGATGTTTGTATGCATATACACATGTTCACAATATATATGTTATTCGTCATTTTGAATGTATAACTCACTCTCCCATGTGGTCTCCTTTTTAGCATTGTGATGCAGGTTGCCATGGGATGAGTTTGGATTTAAAGATCAAGCTTTGGTGAAGGTAAGTAGTGGTAGAGGAAATGCCTTGGCCGGCATCAATTATGAATTATTATGTATTGAAAATTATGAAATGTATAAATTATTTATGATGATGTAGATGTTTTAATGAATTTGAATACGTATAGGATATCCCCTTTGGAACTGTGAATTGGGGACGCAAATATAGTATGTACTAGATGGCTAAGTGTGGATTAGAAAAATTAGAATTGATCGATGAAAGCAGATGATTGAGATAGTCGGGGGTATATTCCCGAATGTACATAAAGTTAGTTATATCTTAGGCTTTGCATGTTCGCGTAATTATGTAAAATGATGATAGATGTCTAATATGCTTTTAATATGTCGTTGCGCGTTAGCCTAGCCTTCTCTCATATCGCCATATATGGGACTAGGCGTGTGCCCGGTATACATAACTCTTCCGCTGTAAAATTATTATTTTTGTATACCATTATGGGCTATTATTCTATCGATCTAGTGTAGTTTATTTTATTGTACGCTTCGGTTTTCTGTGATTCGAGTTACGGTGTGACACATGTATTATTTGAAACGCGAAAAATTTACTCGTATTTTTATTAATTATGACGATCACGTCGGGATTTGAGTCTGGAAAATCGGGGTGTTACAGAAGGAAGGTATCAGAGGATTGAGAAAGCCGCCCTGGTAGTTGTGTGGGCGTCACGTCAATTAAGGCCCTATTTTCATGCGCACCCAGTACTGGTGAGAACGGATCTGCCTCTCCGTTCAGTGCTCAGCAAACCAGACCTTGCTGGAAGAATGATCAAGTGGTCCATTGAGTTGTCTGAATTTGAAATATCTTACGAGCCTCGAGAAGCCATTAAGGCGCAAGTATTGGCTGATTTGTAGTGGAGATGACAGGGTCGGATCCAGCCACACCTCGAGCGCATTGGACCATCTATGTTGATGGATCGTCAAATAGTAAAGGTTATGGGGTAGGTGTTGTGGTAGAGAGTGATGATGGTGTGCACTTAGAGATTTCCCTCCGATTCAATTTTAAGACCTCCAATAACCAAGCTGAGTATGAGGCATGTTTGGCCGGCCTCCGTGCGGCGATTGACATTGGAGCGTCAGCAGTCACGTTATGCAGTGACTCACAGTTGGTGATTTCGCAGATCCAGGGGGAGTACCAGGTTAGGGAGCCACAACTTTAATTATACTTAAATTGCGTGAATGAATTGAAGGGGAGATTTGAAGCTCTTGAATTCAAGCATGTGCCTAGAGAGGAAAACACCAGAGCAGATATTTTGTCAAGGCTCGCGAGTACAAAGCAGCCCGGTAGCACAACGACGGTGGTTCAGAGCACTTTGACATCACCTAGCATCCCTCTGTTCCCTTCTCTGAATGCTGTAATGGTAAGCTACCCTTATGAGAGTTCTTGGGTGATCCCCTATATTCGCTACCTGGCAGATGGACAACTCCCCACTGATGACAAGGAGAGGAGACAAGTGAAAAGCGAGCTACCATATTTCACCATGGTTGATGGTGTTCTGTACAAAAGGGGATTCTCCGTCCCATACCTTCTCTGTTTGAGAGAAGATGAGGTCCAAGCAGTGTTGGAGGAAGTACATGAGGCACAATGTGGGCACCATGCTGGGGGTCGGAGCTTAATGAGAAAGATCCTCAGGGCTGGATATTGGTGGCCCACTATGAAGCAAGACTCTGCAGATTTTGTGAAGAAATGCGATGCTTGTCAAAGATTTTCCAACCTCCATCATACACCGGCCCAAGAGCTTTCCTCATCCGATGTGCCTTGGCCATTTTACCAGTGGGGCCTTGATATTTTGGGCCCGTTCCCCACTGCGCCAGGAAGTATTAAATATCTGATTGTGGGGGTAGATTATTTCACCAAATGGATTGAGGCTGAGCCAGTAGTGCATATTACTTCTGCGCGGACAAGGCGTTTCGTGTATGAAAATATCATAGCTCGATTCGGTGTGCCAGGGCGGATTATGACTGACAACGGCACCCAGTTCATAGACAAAAAGTTCACAGACTTGCTCGAAGGATTGGGGGTAATCCAGATATTTTTATCTGTCGAACACCCTCAGACGAATGGCCAAGCGGAGGTAGCCAATTGAGAAGTGCTAAAGGGGTTAAAAAAGCGTTTGGGAGAAGCGAAGGGAGGATGGACTGATCAGCTGTGTCATGTTTTATGGGCATACCGCACTACGCCTTATTCTTCCATTAATGAATCCCCATACCGGTTGACGTACGGGGTCGAGGCGATGATCCCAGTGGAGTTACAAACCAGATCGGCCCGTGTAGAGTATTTCTCAGCTGAAGATAACAATGCCAATCTGGCGTCAGAACTAGACGTCCTCCACGAGTTAAGGGAAAGGGCCTTTATCAGAGATCAGGCAGTGAAGGCAAAGGCAGCTCTCCGGTATAATAAACGTGTCTAGTACAGAGCTTTTAATACTGGAGATCTTGTTTTGAGGAAGGCGAGTGTGGGAAATAAATTTGCTTACCAAGGAAAGCTAGCACCGATGTGGGAAGGCCCTTACAGAGTTTCTGAAGTGACTGGAAAAGGGTCATACCGGCTGGAAGAACTTGATGGGACTCCAATCCGTAATAAATGGAACACTCAGAACTTACGTGTTTATTACAGCTAGTTGGTAAGGCGGCATGTACTCTTTTTCCTTACTTGAGTTTTTTCCCATTGGTTTTTCTCAAGAAGGTTTTAACGAGGCATGACCCCAACTACGCTCCCTTTGTAATATACTTTCAATCTTAATCAGAATGCAGTCCAATAACCTAATTACTCTCACTTTTCCTGCATGTTGTGACTTGTAGCTATAGCCTATCACGTGAATTCCTCAGGGTGGATGATCTCAAACGCACGTCTTGTGCATTGATGATGTAACTCCTTGAGGAGGAATGGGTTGTAGGGCTGGTCCTTTTTCAAGGCCACAAACCGAACCCCATTCAAAGATAACATGGGTTGTAGGGCTGGTCCTTTTTCAAGGCCACAAACCGAACCCCATTCGAAGACAACATGGGTTATAGGGCTGGTCCTTTTTCAAGGCCACAAACCGAACCCCATTCAAAGATAACATGGGTTGTAGGGTTGGTCCTTTTTCAAGGCCACAAACTAAACCCCATGTGAAGGCTTGGGCGCAGTAAGCTAGTCCGTCCAGAAGACCACGTTGAACCCCGAGTAACGGGCGCAGTAGGTTCAGGATTAGCCCTGATCTGAACCCCGTGTCGAAGGCTTGGATTGTAGGATTGCACCGAACACCAAGTACGGTTAGTAGGATCGAACCGAACACCGTGTGAAGACTTGAGTTGTAGGATCAAACCGAGCCTCAAGAGAAAGGTGTAAAACTTACCCTTTTCTCAAGGCCGAACCGGACTTTAGAGGCAATTTCCGTCCTCAACTCTGAAATATTCATTACAAAACGGTTGAACGTTAATGTATCCGCTCTACATCTTCGAGGTCAGATGAACCTTTCAAACCTGTTAACAAGTTAAAGGTAACTCTTGTAACGAAGTTTCCCCTCTTAATGTACTTATGCTTGGGGACAGGGCATACTTTAACCTAATTGTCGCTTATTTGGTACAATTTGTTATCTTAATCCGATGTGATAAGAACGTTTTCAACAGCGGTATGACTAGACAAGAGCGGCTCTGCAGAGTACAGAGAAGGTTAAAGTATTATGTATATTGTTAAGTTATTTGGCAATCATACACTAGACATAAATAATAAAAGAGGAACAAGGCGAATTTTATTTCTTGAAAAAGAAAGTGTACAGGTACCAAAGTATTAAAAGCTGGAGCTGATCCTAGAACACAGCCATAAAAGAAAGCATAAAATTAAGAAGCGGGTGCTTGATCCTCCGAAGTAGGCACCTCCGTCCTCTCCCCTTCAAGTCCAGCAGCTTGGGCCTTGTCCGCTCTGGCCTCAGGATCAGTTTGGGCAGTTTCTTGTGTCTTATCCTCAGGACCAGAGGTAGGCATTGCAGGTTCCATGCTCTGACCCTCCGGAAGTGGAGGCAGTTCGTAGAGAGAATCGCGAGGGACATGGTACGAGCCATCTTTCTCCACTTCGACAAGCTTCCCCTCATGGAATTCATAAAATGGATCTAGCCCGTACAGATTCAGTTTTACGTCGGGGTTGCGATAGAATACTTGACGAAGTGCCAGCCCAAAGGATTTGTAAGCTACCTGCTTGCATATGTCTAAGGCCTTGGCAGCCTTGGCCTTAGCAGCAGTTAGTTTCTTCTAGAGTTTGGCAAAATTCTTCTTCGATGGGCCAGTGCTCGTACCTCCCTTCCTTAACTCCTCAATCTGGGCCTGCATCTCCTTCCGAAGGGCCTCCCACTCCCCAAGGCTCTTGTTGTGTCTGTCCTCCATAATTTTGAAATCGTCAGTAAGCTTGCCCGATCTTTTCTTCTTCAATTGTAGCTCTTCTTCGAGGAGGGGGATGGATTTATTCTGCTGTTGAAGCTCAGCAACCTGCCGTTCTAAAGCCTTGTTGGCAAAATGAAGCTGGCTCGTCTCTTCTGTCTTCCTCTAAAGTGTTTCCTTGGCCTTCTTCAATTCAGCCTCCACACCTCTATGAATCTCAGCTTGTTTGGTTGCTTATTTCTCCTTCACAGCGAGTTCGGTTTTGAGTTTCTCAACCTGCTCCATGTAATTTGCCTTTTCGCTCAGGGATACAAGGAGGCCGGACAGTTCATCCAGCTGCCAACGGCCGGCCTTACAAGCTCCTCAAACTTCAGCAGCCTCGAGCGAAGGGCGGAGGCAGTATCTAGCCTTTGGAAGAATGGGGGGCATGGTCCCCTGAAACCACAAGTATGGGGAGAGGAAGGAATCGCGTGGAGGGTCAAACGCCGGAGGAGGACCGTTCCTAGAGTCCGGCCCAGAAGTGTTCTGTGAAGAAGGGCAGAAGAGTCAGGAACGGGCTTCTTCCCCTTATCCTTTTTCATCCCAGACTCTTCAAGTGTCTTTTGGCGCTTCTTCGCAGGGTCACCAGAAGAGGGTTTTTCCTGATCCGCTGTCTTAACCAGGTGCCTCTTTTTCTTCTTCTTCTCTGGGACGGCCTCCTCGTCGCCCATCCCAGTGGCTTCTGTTTGCTCCTCTGTTTCTTCCTCATCAAAGAGAGGAACCTCCTCACCCACTGCAGAGGTCAGGGGAATGAGTGGAGCTTTGGTGGCGTTCCTCTTCGCCTGAATCTCGTTCTCCTCGGAGGAGGAATCATCATCAGCCATCATGGTCCTTAAAGACAATATTTCTGGGAAGACTTTTTCGATTTGTTCTACAAAACAAGAAAAGTTGAGTTAACACATAAGAAGAAAATAATCAGAACGGAATAAATGTACAACACAAATACAGTAAGAACGGATATTACGGAGATAGGAGGATCGGACGTCGTCCTCTGCCAGGAAGAGCCTACAGGAAAATCCTTTAAGGGTCTTTGAGGCCGTCTGCATGGCGCTCAAAACCTCGACAGAATGAGAAGAGAGTTCACTCTCATCAGTGTAATAAGCACGGCTCATAAGGAGAAAATGCTCGTGTGTCCAACTGAGAGGGAACTTAGGGAATCCCTCCTTGTTACGCCAGAAGACCGGCTTATTGGGCTGAATACGGACCCGCGTGTAGAAATGTTTAAAGGAGCGCCCATCCACCTTCACGGATTCCGTGTAGGATTTTAAGTTTATAACCCTTGAGTCACAACGGAGTGTTATGAACCCAAGGCCGCCCTTCTTGTTAGCACGGCGGACTACTTGGCAATAATGGAACAGTTTGGCCACAGTGGCTGTGAAGTTGAAATGCTCTCCTAGAATTTCGAGAGCCCGTACTAGACCCCAACCGTTGGGATGCAGTGGGGTAGGAGCACAATCTAGGAAGCGCAGGACGGCCATCTGGAATTCCGTCATGGGGAAGCGCACCCCCAGCTTCAGAAACACGAAGTCGTACATATAGACCGACCTCTCATCAGGGACGATGTGGCAGACCCTCTCAGAGGGACGTGGTGCCAGCACAACATAGCGTGCTTTGAACTTCTTGTCTGAGTAGATCTTGCAGCTGAGAGAGACCGTGCGTTCCTCTTCACTCGCGTGATGCGAGGGGATCTCTAGGAATTCCTCTTCCACCCAGCAGTACGGCCTTTCCCTATTGAGCTTTTCCCAGTTAAGCCGGTGTGCCACAACTTTGACACACCCTTCAGTGGTACAAAGAACCAACTTTTTTCCAGACCCCGGAATCTCCATGGTCTTGGATGCACGATGGAACGCGTGTGTGCTGTGGTAAAAAGCAACATCGTCAAAGAGATAATCTTCATTACTTGACCCTTTATCAGAGCGGCTGGTAGCCCTCGAGTCAAGGGGAACCTCAGAGCGACGTTGAGTAGTAGACGCTCGTGAGGAAGAAGCTTCAACTCTCTCTGGGCGACGAAGCCCAGCCACAGGAGGATTCACTAGAATCCTCCCACCACGGTGGCTAAGGGGGGCGCGAGAGTTAAAATTCCCCCTGTTTGAGGTACCAGCGTTGCCTGCTCCAGGGCGCATGGTGGAAGTAGAATGGACAAAATTGTAGGGAGATGAAGGAAAGGGAGGTTACCTAAAAGGAAGAGGATCTTTGAGAAGTTTGAAGGCAGCAAAGAAATCTCTAAGAAATTTGAGCAGAGGTTCACTAAGCTTGAGGACAAAGGTGAATCCCAAAACTTGTTAAGAGTCCCTTTTATAGGTAATGATGAGGCACAGTGCTCTGTTGAAAGCCACAACATTTGCTTCAAAACGCAACCCTTCGGATTCAAACGACTCCGTCGTTTCGCCACGATTGAGCGCGAAAATGGTAACGTTTTAGCAAACGTTTTTGCAAAATGGGCCCCTCTTTCAGTTTAAATCCAGGCCCAATAAGCCCAATCGACGGTTATACTCTTGGGTAATGATGGCTCGTGCGTGAAGGGCGCATTTAATGTCCAATCATTCCAGACGCATTTAATGCATTTCAACCACTCTTCGAATACCAAGGGTTTTGATTCCCAAAGACTCTTGGGATTTCCCTCACTATTATACGCTGTCTGAATCCGTTGAATATAGTATGAGAGGAGCGGTTGTTAGAACGGATACTCCAGAATTTCCAGAGAATTTCCAGAACATTCCGTCGGCATCCAGACTTCTCAAAGGCTGTATAGCTCATATGAACAACTTAACAGTCCCTCATACAAGCTAGGGGACAAATGATCCAGTCTGGATACCGGTCTCTAAAGTTATAATGTCAGAATGACTTCATGAGGAGGAAACCGGTGTCACAGTTCGGGTAGCACTACACTGGATATCCGCTCTTATCCAATCAGACGTTCTATTCGCTCTCTTTACCATGGATACTTCACTCGTTATCCCTGAACGTCTATATAGCCGTTAGTCTCTCAGTCACAGCAAGATAAGAATTCCTAATAACTTATCAGCGAAGATACTCCATGTAGCAGAATATGTCATATCAATGGCCTCAGAGAGCAAGTACATGTGTCAACAGATTATGCGGAAAGGTGATTATCCTCCATCCTCCCCATAGGATCGTACTCTGATAATTGACCTACCCTCCTGACACATTCTGAGTGCTGAGCCACTTTGATTGACACACTTCACATGCTATCAGAGTCCAAAGGGCCCACTTGCATCCAACGATTCATTTCCTACGTTCAACTATAAATAGCCTGATCTAAAACACATGCAAGGTTACGTTGTCCTAACTCACTTTTTACTATTGTATCGCTTGAGCACTCACTAAGTTCTTACACTCTTCTAACTTGAGCGTTGGAGAATCTTCGCAGGTGGCACCACCTTTCGCCCCCCTTCAACGCGAAACGTTGGTGTGAAGGATCTCCAGGACAACAAGACCGGTTTCTCCCACTAAGAGGCCGGATTTCCACATCGGATACTCATTGCTCCGGTGTGCAAACCCTAAGACACCTGCACTCTTGTGGCTGGTCCCACACTGGACCCTTGACCCCGGTTCAGACCAGTTCAACACCATATGCACAAATAAAGGTATTTTCATTATGACTATTCCCTTTCATTACATAAGTTTTTGATACATAAGTTTTTTCAAAATCATAGGAAAAAGAGTAGGTCAGACGGCGGCATCGGTGGTACCCTGATCAGTATTAGTAGTCTCACTTTCTGGAATCTCTTCTATGACCCGACCCATATCAGCACGTACGACACATTCCCCTAAAGCATGTGGGGTCTCAGTATTTAGAACCACGGTGTTCGCTGTAACATCCTAAATTTTAGAGAAATAAATTTATTGGATGATGATAATTAATTATTTATGGTCCAATATGTGTGGGAAAATTAATTAGACACTTATTGTGATTTATCAGTAAATTAAAATTTACTGAAACCCTATAATTTAACAGATGGTGTGGTACCTACTAAGTCAAACTGGACATTTGATGGGTCTAGAATATTGAGGAAATTATTATGGTTATGATGGTAAGATTAAAATAATTTTTGGTGTTGAGGTGATATTTATACGGACAAGGCATATGTTAATAAATGGTGAATATACGAGCGAAATAGAATTTAAGAAAAGTGAAAATTCATTCTCTTCTCCTCTCAATTGCCGTGTGATTTTTCCTCTCTCCTTGCTCATTGGATAAAGGGAATTATTGACCATTGGTAAAAGCAAAATGAGGCAATGCATTACCCATTGGACAATGACCAATTTTTAAATTTTCTCTCTCATTCTCCTCTTAATTTTCTATTGGCTTCTTTCTATCTTCCTCCATTCACTTTGTTTCATTCTTCCTCTTCCTCTCTTCTTTCCAAAACCGTGACCACCTCCTCTTGTGCCATTTTTCTTGCAAAAATCAACATCTAAGCTTAGATTTATGAAGCTCTAATGGAACATTGAAGCAAAGCTTAACTTATCTTCTCTTTTCTCTCTCTTATTTTCATGTTTATCACTATGCTTGGAGAAAATGTAATATTTTATTATACTTATGGCTTGTTTTGGTGGTTTTAAGGTTGTTGAAGTATCATAGTGGAAGTTTAAGTGTTGTTTTTCATGAAACAATGCATGTGGAACCCAAACCCTAAGGTAGATGACCATTGGGAATTTTGTTGATTGGTTGATGATGATTGAGAAATGATATTATTGGATTTAGAATGTTTGAAATGATGCAAGAAAAATTATTGGAATTGATGTTTAGCAATTTAAGTAAAAACCCTAGAAATTGGAATTTGGGGCTTTTGGCAAATCTTAAGAAAATTGTAATTAATTGATGTTGGAGTAATTTTGTATGTGGAAATGAGTTTTTAAGTGATTGAAATTAATTATTGGTAATGAAGGTTTAAGAAACCAAGAGAATATGTTGATGACTCTAAGATGTTAAGTGTGTTAGAAGTTGTAATATTGTTGTGGATGACTTGAACAATGAGAACGTGGTACTTTGCGATATTGGAATCCTATTAAGGATGATGAGTAAGGAGTTTGGTGTGTGTTGGTGACTTAGGAGTTTGCTGTTGTAGCTATTTAATTATAGAAATTAAGGATTAAAGGGAAGGAATTCCCGAAACCTAACAAAATAAGAAAAATTGGTGATTATAACATGTTTAAGACATGTTAATAATTCTAAATATCATGGTGTATATTTAGAATTGAAATTAATGCTTTGATAGGCCAATTGATTAAAAATTTTATATATATGTTAATGTAGGACCTATTCCGAACGAGGAGGCGGGGTCGTCAAATCGCTCGGATTACTTCTCTTAAGATAGGAGAGGAGTTTATATTTTAAATGCATGATTTGAATATTGATGATTAATGTATATGATGTTGCTCATGTTTGCCTTGCTATAGTTATGTTGGAATTATCTGATGATTGATATTGTGATGATAATGTGCTTGACAAATATGTGATTGCATTTAGAATATATGTATGTAGTGTGCCTATATGATATTGTGAAAACCATGTATGTTTCACCACTATTAATGAGATATGATAATTGATGATGAGAATTGAATTATGTGTTTGTGTGACACACCTATAAGTGATGATGAAAATATTAAGACAATGATAGAGTGTCATTGTGTTTATTGCCAATTAATGAATTAGAAATAATGTTAGAAAAAAATTTAAGATGATTAAAGAGATTGTGAATGCCATACTAAAACTTGAAACAATGGCAATATAATTGGAATTAAAATCCACTAAGAATTGTGTGGTGATAATGTATATGTTGGTGCTATACATTTGAAGTATACTTATTGATATGCCTTATTGATTTCCATGTGTGAATTGATATTGATGAGACTTCTTGGCTATTATATTGTAAACAATGTGAATTGATGCCCTAGAGATTATGTGACAAGTTGTATGCCTTGGAGAGTACTGTAATTGGTTGCGTGCCAATATCTATAATGTGAAGTGTAAAATATACTCTTAAGTTAAAAGGTGAAAGATTCTTATGAAGCTGAGGCTAGCATATGCATTCTTGCATTCATGGCATGCATGTCATATCATATTATATGTAGTTGCGATCACTTGACATGTTAAAATGATTGAGATCTTATAGGATCTTATGAAAATGGACGCTTATGGTGGAAGAAATATTCAAATGTTTATGCGTGGTTACAATCACATGACATCTCGAAATGATTGAGATCCTACGGGATCTTGTGAAAAGGACCCTTGCGGGGGACAAATATTCAAACGATTATATATGATGCGGTCACATTGACATGTCGAAATAATTGAGATCTTGCGAGATCCTGTTAAAGAGACCCTTGCGGGGGGATGAATATTTGAGCAACTATGCGTGCTTGTAATTACTTGATATACTATATACACATGTGTTATAAATCAGAGCCGTTGCATATGTATTTCATGTTATGACATATGCATTAGCCATAGGAACATGGCATTTAAGTTAGAGATGGTCAAAAAAATGGTAACCTATTAAGAGTGTGAATTAATGAAAGATGTAAAAACTTGATGTTGATACTTGTGATAGCCATGATGATGAAGAGGCAATATGACTGTGTATGTGTATGTGCTTGCTATGAGTTGTAAATAATAAGACTTGTATTCTTATGATGATATCTCGATGAAGGCTTAGTGATAAATTGATGGTTACATTGCAAAGCACACATGTTGTTTATATGCATATACACATGATCACAATGTATTCGGATTTGTCATTTTGAATGTATAACTCACTCTCCCATGTTGTCTCTTTTTAGCATTATGATGCAGGATTGTCATGGGATAAGATTATATTTGGAATCAAAGTTTTTGGGGAAGGTAAATAGTGGTAATGGAATGCCTTGGCCGGCAATGATTGTCAATTGTGGTGTTCTAAATGAATTATACATGATAATGTTGGCTTCAAGGGATATTGTGTACATGACAATATTTATAATTATTGACTTTGTGGATATGTAAATGGCAATGTAGATGAATGATGATGTTGATATCATTTTAAGGATCACATCTTTATTTTTTTGGTAATGTGTATTGGCCATTCTTTTGTACCTAATATGATGCTTGGATAAATGTATTTGGACACCATTATGATGGTGATGATATTCATGTCAATAAGGAATTGATGAATTGCAAGTATGAAATGATGTTGGACATGGAGTCCTTTTGTGCATGTATACGTATTGATGATGATTCATGATTAATGCATGCCTGATGATTTAATTTTGTGTAATAAATGATGTTGTACAAAGCCTAGATGTTTAGGTTTGATTCTAGGTCAAATACCATGAAAATGAATGCTTGTTTTGTATCAAAAATGTTCAAGAAAGTTTAAGGTTTCAAGTGTCAATGCATAGCCCTTAGAAAAGTGAATTTTTAAGGTACAGGAGTGATCCATGGCCAGTGGGAATTTCCCACAGCCAGTGGATCATTCTGTCTCAAAACATGGAAAAATTTGTAATTTTGGGTGGTCAAAATAGTGGGTTCCACGGCCAGTGGGAATTTCCCACGGCCAGTGGAATGGCCATTGTCAGAAATTTTCAATTGTTGTTTTTCCCTTACTGCTTTTGGCTATTTTGGGCACCTTAATGACATTTTCGGTCTCTAACTTCTTCATAACAATTGTAGATAATTATGTTACGGAGGTGTAAAAATTAGAATCATATTAATTAGAGTTTTGTAACTCTCATTAGGTGTAAAAAACGGACCCACTACATTGTAAAACTCAAATTTAAGGGGTTTGAACCCAACTTTTTATGATTTTCAATTTGGGACTAATAGATGATATTTATGACATGTCCCACTATTTCTAAGACTAAAAATGAACTTTTCTTGCCATGGTCTTGTACTCCTTGGTTCCCCTATACTTGTTCTTCAATCATTTATCCTTGTTTGCTTGTTGTACACCTCTTAGGCATGTTTCCCTTAATCAAATGCCTACATTTCCAATTACCTTTGATAAACACCTTGTGTCTTCTTTAGTTCTCTCTCATATCTTCATATATGGGATGAGATGGATACCTTGCACACACATTTCTCTTCCACTGACCTTAAACTATTTCCATGTGCAATTATAAGGGTTTTGCTTTTTGATCCAAATAATTCTTTTTAACTCGTGGTGTCCTTATTCCGATGGTCATTTTGTCACGAAAAATTTACCCTCATTTTGATATTATCATTATTATTAATTACTGAATTAAGGGTGCCACATTAGGTGGTATCAGAGCTTTGCTTGCTCATTGTTGATTCTTTATGAATTAATATTATTGAGTTATGATTGTTGTTCATGGAAATATGTTTATTTATCATTGGAGTTGTGTGATACACTAGTAGAGCATAGTTTCTCATTAACAATCTTAGTTGATTCATGGGATTGAACACGTGTGAATGAATTCTTTAGTATGATTGATGTGCATGTTTGTACTAAGTCCGACCAAGTTCCTTACACTATTTCCTTCTAATGACGAATACATTATTATTATGTATTGATATTGATCTACTGATTATGATTCAATATAATGATAGACCATAGAATGTTAAAACCTTAGTTATGGATTAAAGTTGATGATATGGTCTAGTTTATTTATGTATGAGTCATGTCTTAATCTAGAGGCCTGAAACATGGTTAGTAAACATAATCATGATGCAACCACTATGGCTGGTGCTTTAAATTGATTTACGGATAACATGTCAGTTTGAAACCTTCCGAGGCCTTGACCGTTTTCTCAAGAGGAAACCTTCTGAGTTCAGTAGAGGGTATAAGCCTTAAGGGGCTTATGTGTGGATTAATGACTTGGTGAGAATCTTTACAAGCTTTGAATGTTCTGAAGCTCAAAACGTTGAATATTCGATCTTTATGATCTGCGATGAAGCTGAAGCTTGGTGGCGTCTTATTAAGGAACGCATGATAGCTGCTAATATCCTATTGACATGAGAGGACTTCAAGGTTGAATTCTTGAAGAAATATTTTCCGAATAGTTACAAGAGCAAGAAAGAGCTTGAATTCATGGAATTGAAGCAAGGTAACATGTCAGTTTGAAAGGTTATGTGCATTCTATTCCTTTTTATCAAAAAGAGGGGTCTGAGGCTTCAAAACGTGTAAAGTTTGAAAGTGGATTAAAGTCTGAGATCAAATGGGCTATTAGACATCAAGAAATTAGAAGCTTTCCGACACTTATGAACAAGTGTCGTATCTTTGAAGGGGATTGTCTTAAGTGATTAAGATTGCCTGTTTCTATGATAAAAGCTGCTATAATGGTAGCTACACCGACCGATGCTTGTTTGAGATTGGTGACGGTGTGAAAAATGTTGAAATGACCCTCGAGCATACAAAATTGTCGTATCTCTTATTTGTTTGCCTGGGAAGGATCTAGATATTGTTCTAGGCATGGATTGGTTGTTTGCCAATAAAGTTTTGGTGGATTGTCATAATAAAGTAGTGATTTTTCTGACTGAGAGCTGGACACTTCAACCTACAAGGTATCTCTCAGCTTCTTATGATGTTCTACATGATTGATGGGAGTATTACCTCCAAATCCATTGAAATTCTTGTCGTTTTTAAATTTTCTGATGTTACTCTTGATGAGGTTCCTGGTTTGCCTCCTCCAGGTGAAGTGGAATTTTCCATTAAACTTATACTTGGTGTGGAGCCTATTTCTATAGCTCCTTATAGGATGTCTCCTATGGAGTTGACTAAGCTTAAAAACCAAGTCGAGGAATTTCTCAAAAGAGAATTTATTCACCTAAGTGTTTCTCCTTGGGGCACACCTGTATTGTTGGTCAAAAAGAAAGATGGAAGGGTGTTGTTGTGTTTTCAAAAATTGGGGCACACCTTGTATTGATGATCTCTTGGGTCAATTGAAGGGTGTTGTTGTGTTTTCAAAAATTGATTCACGTTCCGGATATAACTAAATCAGGGTGAAGACCGATGGTATTCCTAAAACAGCTTTCTGAACGCGATATAGCCACTACGAGTATGTAGTGATGCCATTCGGTGTAACAAATGATCCTGCGATTTTTAGAGACTACATGAATCATATTTTCCATGTGTATCTTCACCAAATTGTCGTGGTGTTCATTGATGATACTTCGGCGTATTCTAAGAGCCATGAAGAGCATAAAAGGCATCTTTGCCTTGTGTTGACTATTCTTTGAGAGAAACCGTTGTATGTTGAGCTCCCTAAATGTGAATTTTGGTTAAATGAGATTTCATTTCTTGGTTATGTGATTTCTTATGATAGCATTGCTATCGATCCATCAAAGGTTGAAGTTGTTATGACTTCAGAAAGACTGAAGTCTATTTTGAGATTCAAAGTTTTCTTGGTCTAGCGGGATATTATAGAACTTTTATCTGGGGATTTTCCTGTATTTCTTTACCTATGACCAAACTCACTCGTAAGAATCAACCATTTATTTGGACACCTAAATGCGATAAAAGTTTTCATGAGTTGAAACTACGACTTACTTTTGCACCTATATTGGCTTTACCCAATTTGCAAAAAGAATTTGTTGTTTATTATGATGTGATGTTTCAGAGTCAGACTTAGAAGGAGGGTTGAATAAGTCTTAGACTCTTTTTCACGAAACTTTGAACCTAATGAAATATACAAGTAATCAAACGGTAATGAATGAGAGAGATAAACACATAGAGTTTATACTAGTTCACTTCCAATATAGAAGCTACGTCCAGTCCCTTTAAACTTGAAGGATTTCCACTATTGTAAAAATCTCCTTTACAATAACAGCACCAGACCTGTGCTACAAGTATTCTTGACACTAGCCTCTTTTGGCTTATCCCAAGTATTCTTTCAAAAAACCACTCCTGGCTTAACCCAAGTATTCTTTCGAAAGCCTCTTCAAGCCAAAGTGTTTCCCAATACACAAACTCGTTTTGGTAACACACCAGACTTTCACAAATAGCAAGAATAAAAAGAAGTTTTCAGAACTGAGTGTATAGATAGATAATTATGAGATTGAATACTAAGTATTTTTGACACAAGACCTGAGTCTGCTAAAGGTAGAACTAGAAAGTAATGAGGGTCTTTGTCTTACAAGAAACAGAACAAGAATGAGATTGAATATAACTTGAAGAGTTTGTTTCTAACTTTTTCTTGAATTTCTGATGTTTAAACTTTCTTGGTATTTATAGTGGCTTGGAGGATATAACTGTTATTGCTTCTTGAAAGGAGATATAGACGTTGGAAATCCTTTGAAGGTATTTTGCCTTAAGCTTCTTATTATCAGACCTTGAAGTTGAATTTAAGCTTGAGAGAGGTCTGAATCATATTTCAATATTTTCACGAAAATGGTTTCTCATGCATTTCCATGCATAAAACCATTCGTTAATGCTGCAATCTCATTGATGATAGTTTTTTGGGAAGTTCACCAATTGTTAAAAAGTAATATATTTATATCGTTCCCACAGGGATTGAGGTAATTACCACAATCAAGGACTGATACTAGCTGAACCAAACAAGAAATTTGAACAATTCATGAGATTCTCTTTTAAGTTTCTAATTTAATATTTTTGTACTTTGCACAATGCAATTACAGAACCTAAGATAGATGATTAAGAAGATAAAAACACTGATTAAGAGTAGGTTGGAACTAACTTCAGCTATCAATTTTAGTAATACTCAATGGACAAGAGCAATTCCCTAAATTACAGCATGCAACAACTTCACAGATGACTAATCCCTAATTCCTTAGGTGATTAATACTAATCTCAATGCAATTAAACCTTAATTCCTTAGGTGATTAAGTACACTGAAACCTAATGCAAAATTACAAGAATGAACCCTAATTACAACTTATTTTCAAAGATAGGTTTAAATCTTCCAATTCAGAGTTGAATTCCACTCCTAGCTGTGTTCCACATGCTTCAAGATAGGGAACACTTCAGCCACAGAATTATAACTCCATTAAAGCTTCAGCTACTCCCAACCTTATGGATTTAGTAATCCATGGAGGGAGAAGAGATGAATCTAGTGTTGGAGTTCATAGTGAAATGCAGAGAAAATAAATAGGGAAAGGGTGTAGAGAGAGAACTAAATCTGAAAAAATGAATTTGTATTGTCAATTGTATGTTTAATTAACATTACTATAGCTATTTATACCTTTACAATAATTAATAACTTAATCCTAAAATCTACCTTTAATGAGTTACAAAATAAATAGGAAACTTAAGTTAACTAACTTATAACTAAATTTTAAAATAAAAAGCTATTTCCCTCCCAATTGCGTGTAGCCACACCCGTCACCAGCGTTAGCATGCTGGTTTCCTGCCTAGGAGTTATCCCCTATCTGACACTTGTGCTTAGGTACGGCCAAGGGTAGCGTCAGTACACTAGCCCTCTGTTTCCCCTTTGCATGCTCCATTCTGCGTGTCAGTATGGCCAGAGTCAGCGTGGGCATGCTGACTTCCTGGAGTGGCACCCGATTCTCTTTTCTTCCAGCGTATCCATGGGTGTAGAGGTGGCATCATTATGCTGCACCTCTGGACTCTGTTTCCTTAGCCGCGTGTAGGTACACCCTGGTCCAATGTCAATACATTGGCTTACTGGTTTTCTTTTAGGCTTGAGCGTAAGTGTTCCACCTTGGTACGCTTGGCTCATCGTAGGCACGCTCTAGTCCAGCCTAGCTATGTTAAGCCCCTGTAACCTTTCCTTCCAATTGGGCATTAGCACGCTGAAGCCGGACTCTGGTACGCTGGCCTGTAATTCAACACCAAATGTACATTAACGTAAGTACGCTATGTGCCACCGTTAGTACGCTCAGGGCCTCTTTAACTCAATACATATTCTTTTCCATTTTGTTATCTTTTAATTATTAATTTAAAGGAAAAATTCTAAACTGACAGTTAATTATTGAAATTGCCTAATTAACAAATATTTACTTAATTACCTTTAAACTTAATAATTAAACTCAATCCTACACATCAATTAGGAATAAATATTAACAATTAATTAAGTCTTTTCAAGATTTATCACATCCCCAAACTTAAAACTTGCTTGTCCTCAAGAAATACTCAAATTAAATGACCTGTTGAACTAAACTCATGTTCCTTTTAGACCAATCTCAAACATTTTCAGTGCAACACATGAACAAATAACCTTTCAACTGATCCTTGATAATCTGAATGCAAAATTCTAAATTAGAAAATATGCCAATGATGCTTCATTCTCACTAGGTTAAATGTGTTTCTCTCTACTCTCAATGTTTCAAGACTATAATTATACACATATCACTTGTAAAACAACAAGAAAACATAGGCTTGTATTCCTCCTAAGCATCATGCATAACAATAACTACACATAGATCAATAAGGACTTTGATTGAATTATAATGAGGTTAGGTTATAGGCTCTATTTTTGTTTTTCTAGTCAATGCAAGGTGATGAGTGTGTTCATTGATGTTTGTGTTGCCTTGAATATGTTTTTCTTTCCATTTTTTTCCAGGAACAGAACCAATTGACCTCATTACAACATATTCATTAGTCACTCCAAATGGCATCACAACATAATCATAATGGCCATATCGCGGTCTAAAAGAAGTTTTTGGAATGTCTTCGGTCTTCACCCAAATTTGGTGATAACCAGAACGCAAATCAATTTTTGAGAACACCACAACACCTTTTAATTGATCTAACAGATCATCAATACAACACAAGGGATATTTATTCTTGATTGTCATCTTATTTAGTTGGCGATAATCAACACATAACTACATAGTTCCATCTTCTTCTTCACTAATAAGACAAGAGCTCCCTAGGGTGATACACTGGGTCAAACAAATTCCTTTTCAAGTAACTCCTTAACTTGCTTTTTCAGTTCAGCTAACTCTATAGGAGACATCCTATAAGGAGCTATAAAAACGGGTTCCGCACTAGGAACAAGATTACTAGCAAACTCAACCTCCCGTGGAGGTGGCAAACCAGGTACCTCTTCAAGAAACACATCTAAAAACTCCGACCCTACCGGAATACTAAAGGAATTGAGACCATTAGTCCCATCGGCAAGAGATAATAGCATGCAAAGTTGAGTTATACCTCGCATATCGAATTTCTCAATACTTGGAGAAGGGAAGATAATAGTTCCTTGTTGACAGTTAACCATGACTTTGTTGGCTGAAAACCAATCCAAGCCAAGAATTATCTCCAAGCCTTTCATGGGCAAGGAAATAAAAGAAGTAACAAATCTTCTCCCTTCGAGGAGCATGTCAACATCGTCACAACAAGTAACCGATCTAAGACAAGTAGCGGTTGGGGTATAAACCACAAGAGCATTTTTCATTAAGTTCACCGGCAATTTCAATCGCCGCACATAATCCTGGGATATGAAGGAATAAATAGCACCCGAATCATGAATAACATGAATAGAATTACCAAGTATCTCACACTTACTTTCAATCAAATTATCAGCTTATGTTACTTCCTCACCGGTCACAGCAAATACTCTTCCAGGAGTTTGTTGGTGATTCCCACAATTTCCATCACCATTACGAGCACCGTTGCCATTGTGAGCACCATTGCCGTTGTCACGGCCATTACCATGTCTTCCACCATTATATCCACCACGGCCACCATTTCAGCCGCCATTGTGTCCATTACCATGTCCCCGACCACCATTGTGGCCTCAACGATTCATATGAGTGGGAGTGATAGCACGAGTAGGAGTATTGGCTTGCACTGGAGCCCGCCTTGTAAGCAAAGGACATGCAGGATGAATATGTCCCACTTGATCATAATTCAAACAAGTCACATCATCAGAACACACTCATGAGCATAATGAGGTCCACTACACCTATTGCATCTTGGTCCATTGGCATTTGCATTGCCCCGAGCAAAGGTGTTACCATGGCCACCGCCCCTACCTTGGGCATTTGAGTGAGCACCCCTTAAGAAACGTCCCCTCTTGAAATTCTCATGCTTCTTGAAGCTAGAAGATTGACCCTTCAGCTTAGAGTCGAATTTACAATGATGAGCTGGTGCATGCTCCTCATAGATACGACACTTGTTCACAAGTACCGTGAAGCCTCAGATCTCTTGATGACAAATTGCCCTTTGAATATCAAGGCATAAACTGTTCTTAAACTTCACACATTTAGAGGCTTCAGTCCCCTCTTGCTGGTAAGAAGGGTAGAACTCACATAGCTCTTCAAACTTGGAAGCATACTCTTCCACAGTCATGGTGCCTTGCTTAAGTTACATGAACTCAAGCTTCTTCTTGCTCTTATAGCTCTCTGGCATATATTTCCTCATAAGTTCAAGCTTGAAATTCTCCCAAGTCAAGGGAGTGACAGCAGCAATCATCCTACTCTTGGTGAGTCTCCACCAAGTCTCAGCTTCATCCTTCATCATAAAAATAACATACTCCACTTTCTGGAGTTGAATGTATTCGAAGCTATCGAAGATACTTTTAACATCTCAAATCCAAACATAGGCTTGTTCGGGCCTAAATCCACCATGAAATTCAGCGGATTTCCACTTCAAGAATTTGTCAAGGCCTTGAGTGCCTTGAGCAATAAGAGTAGCTTACCTTTTAGCTCCTTGTCTATCATGGTTTTACGACTCAAGAAGGTTAGCAAAACGGTTCGAAGCTCGAGCTATAGCTTTATCACTATCATGGTGATGATGAGCCATCTCAAGATTTATAACCTTGACATTAAATTCAACTAATATTAGTAAGCTAGCTCATAGACATGCCTATAGTCTTATACTATAGTAATTCACCACATAAATAAACCTTGGCTCTCCATCATGGAGTTCAACGTCAATCAATTCACATTAATACCCATCAAAGGCATGTTATCACATTATAATGTCATGAGAATTCATATAAATATAAGAATTCATCATTGAAAGAGAATAGTATGAAGAAAGCTTGGCCGGACTTAAATAAATCAAATATCAATCACAATCAATTCATACAAGATCAAACAATGATGACAATGATTCACTAAAAGCATGTTATGCTTTGAAACCACCCAATGTGGGGCCCTTAATCCTGGCAAATAAGGTTAAGGATGTTGATAATTACATAATGAAAACTAGAATAATTTTTTTTGTGATTTAAAATAAAAACAAACAATGGATAAAGAACACCACCAAATATGACTTCAACAATTAACCACGGACCATTTTAAAGACCTATCTCATATATGACAATATGAGAAGGTAAATGATTTAGACAAATGTTAACTTAAAGTAATTAATTACACAATCACCATCCAAGCGTTTGGCGGAACACGTAAGTTAATTTTAGAGTATGGATGGATATGAGAAGAGATTCAAGAATACTCGAGTTGATTGCTAAAGTTTAGTAAAAACATGTACATTCACTTGTATAAATATGCCATGGAGTAAAGAAACAAGAAAGCATCAAAACTTATGTAAGATTAGCAAACAACACACTAGGAATTGATTCAAGCGAGACCATGAATCGATTCATGTATGAATGGAATACATGACAACAAAACAAAAGCCTCTGAATCGATTCAGACACACTTTTGAATCGATTCATGCGAATGGAAAACAAGCTCTTCCATGCAATAGGCTATGAATCGATTTAGGGAATCATATAAATCGATTCAGGAAAAACCAGTAGGCTATGAATCAATTTGAGCTAGGCCATGAATCGATTCAGGATAAACCAGCAGACTATAAATCGATTCAAGCTAGGCCATGACTCGATTCATGCGTTACCAGTAGCTTGGGAATCGAATCAAGAGGACTTATGAATCGATTCATGAGTTGGGAACACTATCAAACAGCATTTTAAATTCAGAAACATTACACCTACTCCAATCTTCAAATCAAACATCAAACATGACCAAAATATACATCCACATGGGGTCTCAACTTAACAAGATTTATATTTAATCCCACCATGAATTGTTCTTCAACATAAACATCAATACCGTCATAATGGCTATTAAATTCAATATCAAGCATTATCATATATTACTTGGTGATATAAAATGATCACAACCTCAATCCAAATGATCTTAATGTATCAATTACCATTTTAGGATGTCAAATCATCAATATCCAATCATCATCATACTCATAAGGCACCTAGCTATAACATGACTATACAAAATAATGCCACATACAAGTATTTCCAAAAAGGAATGTACAAAAGCTATTAATCAAAAAACATGCTGGCCAAGGCATTTACACCACTTCTTCCTTCACACCATACCTCATCTCTTGAAGAGCCCTACTCCATGGTCATGCCCTAAAACACAAGAGCTAAAAAAATAGACAACATGGAGAGTAAGCATACTTTCTCAATGATGAAAATTAAACAAATTATGATCATATAAATATGAATGCAATTCAACACCTTCTCCTATCAAGGAGTTTAATTAACCAATAAAGCCACATAGTTCATAACTTCCATTGAACACATATGTTCGTATATGACAAGTCCATTAACAAGGACATCACCAAGTAAAACCAAATCATCAATTCACAATATTAATACACCCATTGTCACAATCTATAAGACACATAAAGAGGTCACACCAATAATAATACATAATTAGTGAATGACCAAAAGTGGGTTTTAGATCTCAAATAGCACTCTCAATAGGGTATCACCTTTCTTAATCTTCTCCACTCACATGCCATGTCCCTATGGCTAATGCATATGTCATACCATAAAATGGATATGCAACGGATCCAATTTGAAACATTTACTCATAGCTTATTTGCACATGATTCATCAATATTTGCAACCACGTATAGTTGCTTAAGCATTTGTCCCCCTGCAAGGGTGCTTTTCATAAGATCCCGCAAGACCTCTATTATCTTATTACATCAAGTGATTGCAACCCCTTATGATCAATCAAATATATGTCCCCCACACAAGGGTCCATTTCCTTAGAAGATCCTGAAAGACCTTTAGCATTTCAATATGCCAAGTGATCGCAACCACTTATAATAAATCAAACATATGTCCTGCACACAAGGGTCCACTTTCTCATAGTCTCGCAAGACCTTTATTGTTTCAAATTATCATGTCATTGCAACCACATATAAAATGCTATGTCATGCATGCTATGAGTGCAATAATGCACATGCTAGACTTGGATTCACAAGGATTCCTCACCCTCTCACTTAGGGGTATAATTTGCACTTAACATTATAGTTAATGGCACAGAATCATATGTAACATTCTCCAAGACATACCACTCACATTATTCAAGATTATGCAAGCCAAGGATTCATATCAATGTCAATCCATACATGGAATTCAAGAGCATGTCCATAAATATACTCCAAATTCATATTCTCATCAAATGTATCAAACCAACATCCAATCATCAATAGGAGTCAATCTCAATTCATATCACATAAGAGGTAGTATATCCTTTCAAGGAAAAACATGCAAATATGCATCAATATATACATTATCAACATATAATTGATCATACATTTAGAAAATATACTTCTCTCCTACCTCAAGAGAAGTATTCCTCTGGGTTAGATGATCCCACTTCACAAGAATTATCAAACCCTACATTAAATACATATAGGACCACATCAATCACTCATTTCAATTATCATTCTCAATCCTTTGTAATATAAATAAATATATATACATGATTCTCATCATGTTGTAAATATTCATTTATTTCCCCATTCATTAGGTTTCAGGAATTCCTTCCCATTAATCAAAATCCATTATTTTTAAAGGGCCACATTACAACACCTAAGTTACCAACACACTTCAAACTTCTTACCTAATACCTTTAGTGGGTTTTCAATGCCTCAAAACACCATATGTCAACCATTCATACCATCACCACTAGAATACATTACCATCAATTTCCACACTTAGAGCACCAACACCCCCTCATTGGTTTCATGATTTTCAACACCAACATTCATCATTACTCATTCAAAAATGTATTTCTACATACAAAGATAGTCTCATGGTAATTAAATTCACATTTCACTAGTCTTTCCTAAAAGCCCCAATTCCATAAATCTTAGGGTTTTCACTCAACTCATCAATCCTTAATTTCAATCATTCAAATAACCCATTTTAAGCATCCTCAAGCTATCAATATCACATTTAATCATCAACACAACAACAACAAGTCCTAATGGTCATCTAGCCTAGGGTTGGGTTCCATACGCATTTATCCATCAAAACAATACTTAATAATCTATTATAATGCTTCAAGGACTCCAAAGCTACCAGGAAAACCCATTAAAATCAAAAACATACCTCTCCTCCAAGGCTATGTGGAAAACAAAAATAAGGGAAGGAGAAGAGATGATGAGCCAAGCTTGGTCCCAAAGTCTAATATAAGCTTTATAAATCCAAGCTTAGAAGTTGTTTTTAGTGAAAATAAGTATAAAGAGGGGTGTGACCTGTTTTGCTTGTAAAGGAAGAAGAAGAAGTGAAAAATGAAGATAGGTGATATGGAACAAAAAGCCATAACCAAATCACACCCACTCCCAATTCACATCCCACTAATCTCAACCACCCCACTGTGCCCATTCCACTACACTTTGCCCATTCCTCTCATTTGTAATAATTCATCCTATTATTGTTATTATTTTAAGTATTTATGTAATCCTAGAGCACTATAAATAGGTGCCTTGTAAGCTCTCAAAGGCATTCAATCAATATCAAATACATAGAGCTCATTTGAGTGTTTCTTTCTTTTCCTTTGCATTCTGTGCCATTTTGGTAATCAGAGCAAGGTTCCCAGAACTTGCTGCGCCTTAGGTTGAGTTAGAGAGACCGGAAACAGTGAGTGGGTAGTTGTTCCCTCACCGGAAAAATTTGGGTCACCACAAAACGCCCTTTTCCAGTCCGTTTTTGACAAAATCGCCATCGCAAAAGTGTCCGGAAGGTCCCAAAACCTTGGGATACTAAGTTTCGTGTAAAACGGAACTCATTTGAGGTTAGAACAGCCTCGCCGGAAAAGTCGCCGGAAAATCGGGCTTCGCTGGAAAATCCAGAGGTTGAAGACGATACTTTTAACACCGGTTTTATAACCGCTGTTAAAAGTCTGAACAGCCGCTGTTAAAAGTTTGGACTTTCTACAGCAGTTTTTCTTTCTAGCTGCTGTTAAAAGTATCCTCCACCACATCCTGCCACGTGTCCCTTTGACCAGGTTTGACCAGATACTCTTTTTTATTGCACATTAGCCCCTTATATTTCTATATTTCATTGTAGCCCATAACCTTTCCAAATTACATATTGGCCCCTGTAGTTTCAATAATTCTCTTTTTACCCCTAAACATTTTGAAATTACAAATTTACCCTTATCCATCTAAAATTACCATTTTGCCCCATCCTTCCCAAAATTACAGACTTACCCCTATCCATCTAAAATTACCATTTTACCCCTAAGCCTTCCAAATTTCTTATTTTCCCTTTTTCATTTTTAGAATTACCTTTTTACCCTTAAAAATTATCTTTTCACCTTACCTTCTTAAAATCTCCTATAATCCTTATTCCTAAAAAAAACAAAAAAAACAAAAAAAATAATACAAAATGCCACCAAGAAGAAATGTTCCTGAGAATGAAATGGAAGAGCTTAGAAGACTAATCCAACAACTCCAAACCACTGTTGCCATGCAACAAGCACAATTGGAGAAGCAAGGGAGACGATTAGATGGAGAATCTGATGCTAGTGATTCCTCTTCCAGCACCAGCCGTCAACCACGACGACAACAATTCTGGAGTGACAACATAAGAGTGGATATTCCTGATTTTGAAGGTAAACTTCAACCCGATGAGTTTGTTGACTGGTTGCAAACCATTGAGCGAATATTTGAGTTAAAGGAAGTTCCTGATGCTCAAAAAGTCAAAATTGTCACGATAAAGCTCAAAAAACACGCCTCCATATGGTGGGAGAATCTAAAGAAAAGGCGTGAACGGGAAGGAAAAAGCAAGATCAAATCTTGGGATAAGATGCGTCGCGAGTTAACACGTAAGTTTTTACCTAACCATTATTACCAAGATAATTTTATTCAATTACATAACTTGCGACAGAAATCTCTTTCTGTGGAATAGTACACCAGGGAATTTGAAAAACTCATGATGAAATGTGATATCCAAGAAAAAGACGAACAAACCATGGCCCGATATCTTGGAGGATTAAATGTAGACATTGCCAATCTAGTCCAGCTGCAACAATACTGGACTTTAGAAGATGTAATTCGTCTCTCTATCAGAATAGAGAAACAACTCTCTAAGAAACCGCAACCCTCTTCCTCCCGAAATCCTTTCTACACACAAAAAACACAAACCACACCACCATACACCACAAACAAGACCCAAACACAAACCACTCATCCATACACCTCAAATAAATCCTAACCGGCCAAACCCTCCAGAGACAACCCCCCAAGACCTCCATCAAAATCCAAAACATCTCTCCAATGTTTCAAATGCAAAGGTTTCGGACATATAGCCTCAGACTGCCCAAGCCGGAGAGTCATCACCATCCTTGAAGGAGAAGCATATGAGCTTTCTGATGAAGAACCTGGAGAAGAAGTTATAGCAGCCGTGTATGATGATGAAGACACACCCGCAGATCATGGAGAATTGCTAGTTGTCAGGCGAAGTCTACACACGGCGCAGGTTAAAGAAGAACCTTGGCTGAGGCACAACATCTTCCACACCCGATGCACTACTCAAGGTAAAGTATGTGATGTCATCATAGACAGTGGAAGCTGTGAAAATGTTGTCTCTAATTATATGGTGGACAAGCTCAAATTGCCGACACAGACTCATCCACATCCCTATAAGTTACAATGGCTTAACAAGGGAAATGAAGTCAAGGTTTCTAAACAATGCCTTGTATCATTCTCGATCGGGCAAAAATACAAAGATGATGTCTGGTGTGATGTCATTCTGATGGATGCATGCCATCTCCTCTTAGGAAGACCATGGCAGTATGACAGACGAGCACAATATGATGGTTATGCCAATATCTATTCCTTTACTAAAGATGGAGTCAAAGTCAAACTAACTCCACTGTTACCAAGTGAATCAAGTTGTGGTGAAAAGAAAACAACTCCAATGGTATCTTTAGTTACTAAAATAACTAAAGGTGAGGCAAGTCATATGGGATTCTTACTATTGGTTGAACAAAATTGTGGAACAAATCTACCACTAGAAATTGTTCGACTTCTTTCAGAATTCCCAGATGTTGCTCCAAAGGAAATTCCTTCGGGACTACCACCATGCGCGACATTCAACATGCCATAGACTTTGTTCCAGGAGCAGTTATTCCAAATAAACCTGCCTACTGCATGAACCCCTAAGAACATGCAGAAGTGCGAAAACAGGTTGAAAGCTTATTGAAAAAGGGGTTAATTAAGGAAAGTGTCAGTCCTTGCGCTGTTCCGGTGATATTAGTCCCTAAAAAGGATGGAACATGGAGAATGTGCATGGATAGTCGAGCAGTCAACAAAATCACTATCAAGTATCGATTTCCGATACCTCGACTTGATGACATGTTGGATCAGTTGCATGGTGCTACTATCTTCTCCAAGATTGATCTACGCAGTGGATACAATCAGATTAGGATCCGTCCAGGAGATGAATGGAAGACTGCCTTTAAGACTCGAGATAGACTTTACGAGTGGACGGTCATGCCTTTTGGGCTTTCTAATGCCCCAAGCACCTTTATGCGCCTCATGAACCAGGTACTTCGCTCATTCATTGACAAATTTGTAGTAGTATACTTCGATGATATCCTAATCTACAGCAAAAGTAAAGAAGTACATCTAGGGCATATACAGAAGGTTTTAGAAGTTCTTCAAGAGAAAAAGCTCTACGTCAACCTGGAGAAATGTTTTTTCCTAACCGAAGAAGTGATTTTTCTTGGGTACATTGTTACTGCTGAGGGTATCAAGGTAGATCTAAGCAAAGTTGAGGCAATTCAATCCTGGCCTACTCCTCAGTCTATCCATGATGTCCGAAGTTTCCACGGCTTAGCTTCTTTTTATCGCCGTTTCATCAAGAATTTCAGCACCATAGCAGCAGCCCTCACTGACTGCATTAAAGGCGATAAATTTCAATGGACAGAACTAGCACAAAAAAGCTTTGATCAGTTAAAAGAACACCTGACTCAGACACCCATATTAGCACTTCCAAACTTTGACCAGGTATTTGAAGTCAATTGCGATGCTTCTAACATTGGTATTGGTGCAGTGCTCAGCCAGGAAGGACGACCAATTGCTTTCTTCAGTGAGAAGTTAAATGATGTAAAGCTTAAATACTCCACGTACGATAAGGAATTCTATGCCATTGTATGTGCACTACAACGTTGGAGTCACTACCTACTTCCAAAAGAATTCATTCTTTATTCTGACCACAAAGCCCTCAAATATCTCAATTCTCAACAAAAGGTCAGCCGCCAGCATGCAGCATGGATCGAATTCCTACAAGCTTATTCAATTCTAATCAAACACAAGGCAGGACGCCATAACTCTGTCGCTGATGCACTCAGTCGTCGCCAAGTCTTACTTTCCACACTGCCAGTGAAGGTTATTGGTTTTGAGACACTCGCTGAATTGTACCAAGATGACCCAGATTTTAGTGTTTTTTGGAAATCAATTGAAGGTTAACATTTTCAGCGTTACCATCGACATCAAGGGTTCTTATTTAAGGACAATGGCTTATGTGTCCCACGCTGTTCCTTAAGAGAATCCATCATCTGGGAAGCTCATAATGGAGGATTAGCAGGCCACTTTGGTCGAGATAAGACTGTTTCACTCATCAAAGAGAACTTTTACTGGCCCAAGCTTGAAAAAGATGTCAACCGACATATTCAGCGTTGCAGGACTTGTCACCTTGCCAAATCCACTATTCAAAACACCGGACTATACATGCCCTTACCAGTACCAATTGCTCTATGGGAAGATGTCAGCATGGACTTTATTCTTGGACTACCAAAAACTCAAAGGCAAAAGGATTCCATTATGGTAGTTGTGGATCGATTCTCAAAAATGGCTCATTTTGTCCGTTGTCAAAAGACTAATGATGCTGTCCACATCGCTGACTTGTACTTTCGAGAGATTGTCCAGCTGCATGGGATTCCAAGAACCATCACCTCTGATTGGGATGTCAAATTTTTAAGCCATTTTTGGAGAACCTTATGGAAAAAGATGGGCACCAAGTTACAGTTCAGTAGTGCCAGTCAACCCCAAACGGATGGATAAACAGAAGCGATTAACAGAATATTGGGCAACTTGTTAAGAAGCTTTGTTGGCGATAATATTCGCCAATGGGACCTCATCATTAGCCAAGCCGAGTTTGCTTACAACAACTTATTTAATCAGGCTACTGGAAGGTGTCCATTTGAAGTTGTATATGGTGCGTGACCTCTTAGCCCCTTGGACATGGTTCCAGATTCTACAAAAAACCAATTTAGTGCTGATGTTGACCAGAGAGCCAAGGAAATTAAGAAACTTCATGAGCAAGTTCAAGCAAGGATCGAAAGTCAAAATTTGAAGTATAAAGCCTGAAAAGACAAGCATCGAAAGGAGAAAAGTTTCAAGGAAGGAGATTTGGTATGGATTCACCTTCGCAAGGAAAGGTTTCCAAAACAACCTAATTCCAAGTTATCCCCAAGAGCTGATGGCCCGTTCAAAGTCATTCAAAAGATTAATGACAACGCCTATAAGATCAAATTGTCAGGATCATATGGAGTATCAGCCACATTCAATGTTGCAGATCTATCACCCTTCTTTGATGAAGAAAATAATTTAAGCCTCGAGGACGAGTCTTCTCCAATCCAGGGAGAATGATATGGAACAAAAAGCCATAACTGTAACATCCCAGTTTTAAAGTTAGATACCGAATAAAAATTAAATAATAAGAAAAATTGAAAGTAAAGAATTAGTTGTTAATCATAACCAATATAGCCTGAGAGTTAATGACAAGTTAATTGGACTTAATTGATGGGATGTGGCTGTCTGTGATTGGCGGAAGGTGTGAGTGGTCTGTGACTCACTCTTTCCCATCCCACTCCTTTCCCCCTCGCATGCGTATATAGGTGCGTATTCAGTATCACCGTGGGTGCAAACAACTTCTCCCACTACTCCATTCTCTCTTTTCTTCTTTGTCTCCATCTTCTTTCCTTTCCCCTGTTTCTATCCATCACGACGACAGTGCGGGAAGAAGGTCAGAGCCCCGGCAGGTGAAGGACGATCGTAAAGCAGAGGAAGAACAACACCCCAACCCCGAGCCAAGTGCAGAGTGCGACGAAGTGGAGAAAGGCTGAACGAATCAGTAGAGGGGCGTCAGATTCAATGTCAAAGAGCAAAAAAGCTTCTTGAAGTCCCTTTCGTAAGTAGGGGGTGCTTGCATGTTAAATGCATGGTCCACGAACGGTACCGGATGAATGTTCTGCTTGAGTGTATGTGCATGTGTTTATGATGATTGGATCCATGCATGATTGGAGATTCTGGATTCCGTGTGTTTTATAGTGGTTGAACAATAAATGCTTGTGATCTAGATGGTGGTAAAGTAGTATGTTAGTATTGATAATAACGAATGATATGCATGGTTCTATCCTTGTTAACGCTGTGAGAATATGAATGTGTGCTTGTTAGTTGATTTGTCAGATGCTATTACTTGATTGCTGATGGTTGAACATATTGGTGTAAATAATAAAAGCGAATAAAGGTTGCATCGAATCTGTTCCTACTTAATGGTTAAGGAGGTATCGGTGGTGTAATGACGCTTGTTGGTAGATGCATTTAGCTGCATGTGTAAGAGTGGGGCGACCCGTGGAAGGTCAAGAGCCCGGAGGGAATGACTTCCAGTTACAGACCCTGGCTAGATTCCGAAAGAGCTCGTGGTAGCCGTAGGAGCTAGAGAAGAGTCTCGAGACGCCAATGGGAGGCCGGTACCATGCGGGAAGAGCTGAAGGACGAGGGGCCAGGGGAGGGGAAAACTGTAACTGAAAGTCATCACTCGAGTCGGATCCGCAGGCATGCATGTAGATATGAGGTTGATTAGAGTAGTACGTATAACGTGTGTGGAGTGTTATGAATGGTTTCCAAGGGTGGGGAATACCTGTATGTGTTGTCTGTGTGTCTTAAATGTCATTTTGCAGTGTCTAACTTTAATTAATTTGAAAACGATTGAATGGATGTGAATGTGCATGCTGACACTGATGCCGAGTCCTTGATTGTCATTTTACATGTAAAAGCTCACCCCTGCAGTGGCTACACTTTCAGTGAACATCTCTCAGAAAGAAGGATGAAGGAAGAGCGAGTGCAGGACAATGAATCAGAGCGCTATTGGAACATATATCTACATGTGTATATGTGTATATGTGTATATGTATAAATACTGTGTATAACGTTTTGTTAAGCCTTGGCCGGCTCGTGTTTTGGTTGTAGTTCTTACGTTAAAACTTGACAGCTTTGGGTAACAAAAGTCATGATGAAGTTTTTGTAATTATATGAATGTTTTCATTTATACAAGTATATGTTGTGTGTTCTTCTATGCTGTAAGTGAGGTTGAGCGGTGAAGAGGACTGTATGAGGATGTCTTATGAGCGTAGGGTAATTATAATCTGTGTGATTAAATGGTGGTATGCCGGGTGAGTCAGTCGCTAGCTTCCGAATGATTATAGGCCTGAGGATTTCCGAGTAAATGTAAGTATGAAATCCCGAGTGAGGAAGAGTTGATATTTCCGAGTGAAAACCTCGAGTGATTCCCTTCTGAGAGAGGAGTTCGAATGGTGGTTTAGAGTGGATTGGATTTTAAGTTTAAGGTATCGATAACCGAGTGAAAGATGGGAAGTCCGAGTGAGAAGGAGTTCTGGAACCCGAGTGGGATAACCCTCACTTCCCGAGTAGAGTATGAGTGTCGCTGTATGGATAAATTTGGAGGGCTAAGTTATGGAGTTACAAACGACTAGAACGGTTCGCCCAAGTGTGAGGACTTGAGCTGAAGCGAGTAAGTGTCAGTGTGGAACACCGCCCAAATACCCTTCCCTCCGTTGTTACGTTAATGCATCCCAGATAACGGTGTTGACCCCTACTTGGACGTTGTGGTTGAGTCCGCCCAGACGTTGTCATACCCAGTTGAATTGGGCGGAATGAGTTCAGGTCCCCCTTTCCTCCAAACTAATACACATGTGCATCTCCCTTCCCTTACCTGTTTCCCTATGCTGAACACCTAGTATTTCTTTGAGGAAGGGTTAGTCCCGTAGAAACGAGTGAAGACCGGTATGGGGTTTCTTTTATGAATTCCCTCTCCATCCGCTATTGCATGGCCATACCCCGCCTAGGCGGTATCAGATCTCGCCTGAGCGAGCCAACGATGTTGTGTAATCCGCCCAGGCGCTAGTGTGTTACATTAAACCAAATGAACCGGTTCCAGTCTTAGCTTTTCTGTCATTTGCCATATGTGTGTGAATGCTCTCTATTTTCCCTTGCCTACCTCTTCCCTTCTATGTTGAATAAGTTGTGGCTGTTTTTGTAAAAAAAAAAAAAAATTCCCTCATTGTTTTGGAATTATCATTTGCAAAGATTAGGGTGTTACATTTTGGTATCAGAGCAGACCGAAAGGTCCAAGGCCAAGGTATGCTTACCGAGTGTAAGTGGTTGTGTGTTTTCTGACTAAATGGTCATAATTGTTGTGATGTTAGTTGAACCTGATTGATATTGGCTTGAGGATAGGAGGTTGTTTCCTCCTGGTCCGATTGTGTGTGTAACCTGGAAGAATGATATAACGTGCTAAGCTATTGAATGTTAGACTGAGAACCCGATCGGTAGTAAGTGGCTCGGTATACTTATCCTCGAATGTCGATTTCAGGATAAGGAATGACGCATCGCCAAAGCATGGAGGCTATAGCCACAACATTCCAACGCTTTGCAGACGTGTTTGAAAGGCAGGGCCAGACTCGAGCTGAGGATGGCCACGTGCTGGACCGCTTCCTGAAGAGGAAGCCGAGTGAGTTTCAGGGAGGACGTAATCCGGAGGCAGCTTTTAAATGGACTCAGGAACTGGAGAGGATTTTTGGGGGTCTTCGTTGTACCGAGGCCCAAAAGGTAGAATGTGCAGTATATATGCTGCGAGATGAAGCGGAGAACTGGTGGAAGATAGCCAGAAGCCGATTCCCTGATGATGAAGCTCAGCTGACATGGAACGATTTTAAGACATGCTTCTTAGAGAAATACTTCCCCGACACAGTGAAGAGTCGGAAAGAGCTGGAGTTTATGGAGTTGAAGCAAGGCTCCATGACTGTGGAAGAATACGCGATGAGATTCGAGGAGTTGTGCCTATTCTACCCACCCTTCCAACAACCTAGGACGGAGAGCTCGAAGTGCCTTAAGTTTGAGAATAGATTAAGATCATATATTAAGAGGGCCTGCAGATACCATGAGATACGGAGTTTCCCTGCATTGGTGAATAAATGTAGGATATTTGAAGAAGATGACAAGGCCCACTCGGGCCAGAGCAGCAGAGCCAACCAGTATCTGAGGCCTCAGCAGTCACGTTTCAAGAGGCCAGGGAACGTAGGAAGAAATGAACCCTTCACTAGATATCAGGGTCGTGGTGACCGAGGGAGACAGATGAGTGGACGACCCAGGTACGGTAAGTGCTTTAAATGTGGTGGCAACCACTTTGCTCAGAGTTGCAACGATACCGATGTTAAGTGTTTTCACTGTGGGAATAGGGGACACATTCGCCCTGACTGCCCCCAACTCCGTCAAACAAATGCTAGTGTGCGTCAAGGAGGGTTCCAGGTGAAGAGCAATAGGAATGATGGACAAAACTCACGGGGCGGAAACAACAGAGCTAGAGGGAATATGATGGTTGCCCCAAATATCAGGAGGAGAGACACTGACCAACCAGCCACTGGAAGAGTCTACGCCATCAACGCAGAAGAAGTCGCACAAGCAAATGACTTGGTACAATGTAAGTGCTCACTCGGTAGATACACACTTAGTGTAGTTTTTGATTCTGGAGCTACCCACTCCTTCATAGCTGATGAGTGTGTGAAGCGTTTGAAGTTACCGACTGTGTCTATGAATCGGACTTTAGAAGTGGCCAGCCCGACTGGCACTAATGTGTCCACATCGTCAATGTGCAAAAACGTAACGTTTGCATTATATGATCGGAGTTTCACCTTTGATCTGGTTTGCATGCCCCTAAAGGGTCTTGATATCGTGCTCGGAATAGATTGGCTTTCAGCCAATAAAGTGTTAGTAGATTGCAGAAACCGAAGGATAATTTTCCCAAGACAGCACCATGAGGACTGCGCAGCACAAGGTATAACTCAACTATTCATGATGCTTTGTCTAACCGAGGGCGAGAGTAACATCCGAGTGAACGAAATTCCGATTGTCTGTGAATTCCCAGAGGTGTTCCCTGAGGACGTACCGAGTGTCCCTCCCAATAGAGAAATCGAGTTCTCTATAGACTTGATCCCTGGAGCCGAGCCAGTCTCTAGTGCACCCTATAGAATGTCCTCAACTGAATTAGCCGAGCTGAAGAAGCAAGTGGATGAGTTACTCGGAAAACAGTTCATTAGACCGAGTGTATCACCTTGGGGCGCACTGGTACTACTTGTTAAGAAGAAGGATGGCAGCATGAGACTTTGCATAGATTACCGACAGTTAAACAAACTCACAATTAAGAATCGGTATCCACTACCCAGAATTGATGATTTAATTGACCAACTGCGTGGAGCCTCAGTCTTCTCAAAAATCGACCTACGATCGGGATATCACCAAATCCGAGTGAAGGACTCGGATATTCCAAAAACTGCCTTTAGGACTCGGTATGGCCACTACGAGTATGTAGTGATGTCGTTCGGTGTGACAAACGCCCCTGCTGTCTTCATGAATTACATGAACAACATATTCCACCCCTATTTAGACCGATTCGTAGTTGTTTTCATTGATGACATCCTAATCTATTCTAAGACTTCCGAGGAGCATGAAGAACACCTCCGAGCGGTACTCCAAGTGTTAAGGGAGAAGCAGTTGTTCGCGAAGCTTTCAAAGTGCGAATTCTGGATGAATAAGATCCACTTCCTCGGACATGTAATTTCCGAGCAAGGAGTCTCGGTGGACCCTTCGAAGGTGACAGCTATAATGGCATGGGAGAGACCCAAGTCGGTCTCGGAAATAAGGAGTTTTATGGGCCTGGCAGGTTACTATAGAAGGTTCATTGAAGGTTTTTCTAAGCTGGCGTTACCACTAACTAAGTTGACTCGGAAAAGCATTCCCTTCGTGTGGAGTTTCGAGTGCGAAAGCAGTTTCCGAGAGCTGAAGAACAAGTTGACGACTGCGCCAGTGCTGGCATTACCCGACTTACAAGAAAGCTTTGTAGTTTATTGTGATGCATCAGGACTCGGATTAGGATGCGTGCTCATGTAGAGAGATCGGGTGATAGCGTATGCCTCTCGGCAATTGAGACCTCACGAGCAGCATTATCCGACCCACGATTTGGAGCTGGCAGCTGTGGTGTTCGTACTAAAAATATTGAGGCACTACTTGTACGGGTCCCGGTTTGAAGTATACAGTAACCACAAGAGCCTCAAATACCTATTCGACCAGAAAGAGCTGAACATGAGGCAGAGAAGATGGATTGAGTTTTTAAAAGATTACGATTTCGAGCTAAAATACCATCCTGGAAAGGCAAATGTCATGGCCGACGCGTTGAGTCGGAAATCCCTCCACATGGCAGCAATGATGGTTAAAGAAGTAGAGTTGTTGGAACGGTTCTGAGACATGAACTTGTATGTTGACACCCCCTCCTCTCAGAAAATGACAATCGGTACATTGAGGATCGCCAATGAGTTCTTGAAGTCCGTGTACGAGCAGCAACAGTTAGACTCCTACTTAACCAAAATAAAGGAAACTCAGGCCAAAGGAAAGGATTTATCCTTGACCGTGGGATCAGATGGGATCTTCCGGGTGAGAGATAGAATATACATACCGAGCGGAGGAGAATTAAGGAGAGTGGTGCTTGATGAAGCCCACAAAAGCCTATTCAGTATTCACCCGGGAACCACGAAAATGTACCATGACCTGAAGAAACAGTTCTGGTGGCCCAAACTAAAGAGGGATGTGGTAGAATACGTAGCTCGGTGTATTACGTGCCAAAAATCAAAAGTGGAGCACCAGAAACCGTACGGTGCAATGCAGCCCCTGGAGATTCCCATGTGGAAATGGGACTCGATTGCTATGGATTTTGTCATGGGATTGCCCACAAACCGAGCGGGCCATGATGCGATTTGGGTCATTGTTGACCGACTGACAAAGAGTGCACACTTCCTGCCTGTGAACATGAAGTACCCGATGCATAAATTGGCACGGATTTACGTTCATGAGATTATCCGACTGCATGGCATACCAACTTCCATCGTATCGGATAGAGATCTGAGGTTCACGTCCCGGTTTTGGACCAGCCTGCATCAAGAAATGGGCACCAAACTTTGGCTTAGTTCTGCCTACCACCCCCAATCGGATGGACAATCCGAGCGAACGATTCAAAGTTTAGAAGACTTATTAAGGGCGTGTGTGTTAGAGCACGGAGGAGATTGGGAGCAGTACCTCCCCTTGATTGAGTTTACGTACAATAACAGCCATCATAACAGCATTGGCATGGCACCCCATGAAGCACTATATGGACGAAGATGCCGAACCCCACTTTGCTGGTCGGAAACGGGTGAGAGTCTGCTATTGGGACCAGACATTGTGAAGCAAACCACAGAGCGGATCTGAGTGATACAGGGAAAAATGAAGGCATCTCAAGACAGGCAGAAGAGTTACCATGACAAACGCACCAAACCATTGGAATTTTCAGTCGGAGACAGAGTGTTTTTGAGGACTTCTCCGAATAAAGGAGTTAGACGAGCCTTGAAAGGCGGAAAGTTAAGCCCTCGATACATTGGACCTTATGAGGTGTTGGAACGAGTCGGCACCATGGCATACCGAATAGCATTACCGATCCACTTATCCCGATTGCACAACGTATTTCATGTGTCGCAACTAAGGAAGTATCTACATGACCCCAGTCACACAATGCCTGACGATGAAGTGGAAGTCAAGGAAGACCTGACCACCATGACTACACCGATCAGAATCATGGACCGATCGGTGAAGCGTTTGAGAAACAAAAACATACAGCTGGTAGAAGTGGAGTGGCAACAAGGCAAGACTACCTCTCGTAACTGGGAACGCGAAGACACCATGAGGCAGCAGTACCCCGAGTTGTTTGCTAAGGTGAGTTACCGATTGAATTTCGAGGACGAAATTCTTTTGAGTGGGGGAGAACTGTAACATCCCAGTTTTGAAGTTAGATACCGAATAAAAATTAAATAATAAGAAAAATTGAAAGTAAAGAATTAGTTGTTAATCATAACCAATATAGCCTGAGAGTTAATGACAAGTTAATTGGACTTAATTGATGGGATGTGGCTGTCTGTGATTGGCGGAAGGTGTGAGTGGTCTGCGACTCACTCTTTCCCATCCTACTCCTTTCCCCCTCGCATGCGTATATAGGTGCGTATTCAGTATCACCGTGGGTGCAAACAACTTCTCCCACTACTTCATTCTCTCTTTTCTTCTTCGTCTCCATCTTCTTTCTTTTCCCCTGTTTCTATCCATCACGACGACAGTGCAGGAAGAAGGTCAGAGCCCCGGCAGGTGAAGGACGATCGTAAAGCAGAGGAAGAACAACACCCCAACCCTGAGCCAAGTGCAGAGTGCGACGGAGTGGAGAAAGGCTGAACGAATCAGTAGAGGGGCGTCAGATTCAACGTCAAAGAGCAGAAAAGCTTCTTGAAGTCTCTTTCGTAAGTAGGGGGTGCTTGCATGTTAAATGCATGGTCCACGAACAGTACCGGATGAATGTTCTGCTTGAGTGTATGTGCATGTGTTTGTGATGATTGGATCCATGCATGATTGGAGATTCTGGATTCCGTGTGTTTGATAGTGGTTGAACAATAAATGCTTGTGATCTAGATGGTGGTAAAGTAGTATGTTAGTATTGATAATAACGAATGATATACATGGTTCTATCCTTGTTAACGCTGTGAGAATATGAATGTGTGCTTGTTAGTTGATTTGTCAGATGCTATTACTTGATTGCTGATGGTTGAACATATTGGTGTAAATAATAAAAGCGAATAAAGGTTGCATCGAATCTGTTCCTACTTAATGGTTATGAAGGAGGTATCGGTGATGTAATGACGCTTGTTGGTAGATGCATTTAGCTGCATGTGTAAGAGTGGGGCGACCCGTGGAAGGTCAAGAGCCCCGAGGGAATGACTTCCAGTTACAGACCCCGGCTAGATTCCGAATGAGCTCGTGGTAGCCGTAGGAGCTAGAGAAGAGTCTCGAGACGCCAATGGGAGGCCGGTACCACGCGAGAAGAGCTGAAGGACGAGGGGCCAGGGGAGGGGAAAACTGTAACTGAAAGTCATCACTCGAGTCGGATCCGCAGGCATGCATGTAGATATGAGGTTGATTAGAGTAGTACATATAACGTGTGTGGAGTGTTATGAATGGTTTCCGAGGGTGGGGAATACCTGTATGTGTTGTCTGTGTGTCTTAAATGTCATTTTGCAGTGTCTAACTTTAATTAATTTGAAAACGATTGAATGGATGTGAATGTGCATGCTGACACTGATGCCGAGTCCTTGATTGTCATTTTACATGTGAAAGCTCACCCCTGCAGTGGCTACACTTTCAGTGAACATCTCTCGGAAAGAAGGATGAAGGAGGAGCGAGTGCAGGACAATGAATCAGAGCGCTATTGGAACATATATCTACATGTGTATATGTGTATATGTGTATATGTATAAATACTGTGTATAACGTTTTGTTAAGCCTTGGCCGGCTCGTGTTTTGGTTATAGTTCTTACGTTAAAACTTGACAGCTTTGGGTAACAAAAGTCATGATGAAGTTTTTGTAATTATATGAATGTTTTCCTTTATACAAGTATATGTTGTGTGTTCTTCTATGCTGTAAGTGAGGTTGAGCGGTGAAGAGGACTGTATGAGGATGTCTTATGAGCGTAGGGTAATTATAATCTGTGTGATTAACGTGTGTGGAGTGTTATGAATGGTTTCCGAGGGTGGGGAATACCTGTATGTATTGTCTGTGTGTCTTAAATGTCATTTTGCAGTGTCTAACTTTAATTAATTTGAAAACGATTGAATGGATGTGAATGTGCATGCTGACACTGATGCCGAGTCCTTGATTGTCATTTTACATGTGAAAGCTCACCCCTGCAGTGGCTACACTTTCAGTGAACATCTCTCGGAAAGAAGGATGAAGGAGGAGCGAGTGCAGGACAATGAATCAGAGCGCTATTGGAACATATATCTACATGTGTATATGTGTATATGTGTATATGTATAAATACTGTGTATAACGTTTTGTTAAGCCTTGGCCGGCTCGTGTTTTGGTTATAGTTCTTACATTAAAACTTGACAGCTTTGGGTAACAAAAGTCATGATGAAGTTTTTGTAATTATATGAATGTTTTCCTTTATACAAGTATATGTTGTGTGTTCTTCTATGCTGTAAGTGAGGTTGAGCGGTGAAGAGGACTGTATGAGGATGTCTTATGAGCGTAGGGTAATTATAATCTGTGTGATTAAATGGTGGTATGCCGGGTGAGTCAGTCGCTAGCTTCCGAATGATTATAGGCCTGAGGATTTCCGAGTAAATGTAAGTATGAAATCCCGAGTGAGGAAGAGTTGATATTTCCGAGTGAAAACCTCGAGTGATTCCCTTCTGAGAGAGGAGTTCGAATGGTGGTTTAGAGTGTATTGGATTTTAAGTTTAAGGTATCGATAACCGAGTGAAAGATGGGAAGTCCGAGTGAGAAGGAGTTCTGGAACCCGAGTGGGATAACCCTCACTTCCCGAGTAGAGTATGAGTATCGCTGTATGGATAAATTTGGAGGGCTAAGTTATGGAGTTCCGAACGACTAGAACGGTTCGCCCAAGTGTGAGGACTTGCGTTGAAGCGAGTAGGTGTCAGTGTGGAACACCGCCCAAATACCCTTCCCTCCGTTGTTACGTTAATGCATCCCAGATAACGGTGTTGACCCCTACTTGGGCGTTGTGGTTGAGTCCGCCCAGACGTTGTCATACCCAGTTGAATTGGGCGGAATGAGTTCAGGTCCCCCTTTCCTCCAAACTAATACACATGTGCATCTCCCTTCCCTTACCTGTTTCCCTATGCTGAACACCTAGTATTTCTTTGAGGAAGGGTTAGTCCCGTAGAAACGAGTGAAGACCGGTATGGGGTTTCTTTTGTGAATTCCCTCTCCATCCGCTGTTGCATGGCCATACCCCGCCTAGGCGGTATCAGATCTCGCCTGAACGAGCAAACGATGTTGTGTAATCCGCCCAGGCGCTAGTGTGTTACATTAAACCAAATGAACCGGTTCCAGTCTTAGCTTTTCTGTCATTTGCCATATGTGTGTGAATGCTCTCTATTTTCCCTTGCCTACCTCTTCCCTTCTATGTTGAATAAGTTGTGGCTGTTTTTGTAAAAAAAAAATTCCCTCATTGTTTTGGAATTATCATTTGCAAAGATTAGGGTGTTACAATAACCAACTCACACGCACTCCCATTCACATCCCACTAATCTCAACCACCCCACTTTTCCCATTCCACTACACTTTGCCCATTCCTCTCATTTACAATAATTCATCTTATCATTGTTATTATTTTAAGTATTTATGTAATCCTAGAGCACTATAAATAGGTGCCTTGTAAGCTCTCAAAGGCATTCAATCAATATCAAATACATAGAGCTCATTTGAGTGTTTCTTTCTTTTCCTTTGCATTCTGTGCCAATAGGTGAGTGAGAGGGAAGAAGCCAACAAAAAAGATAAGGAGAGGGAGGAGAGAGAAAAGCCAAAAGTTGGTTCCTTGTCCAATGGTCCATGCAATACCTTGTCTTTTGCTTTTTGGTTAACAAAACCCCTTTTGTCAAATGGACAAAAGAGATTAGAGAAAGTGGAAAAAGTTTTCACGGTGATGAGGAGAAAAGAAAAAGGGAATTTTAGAATTTTCTTAATTTCTAATTCGTTCGTTATTTCGCCGTTTATTAACATACGTCATGTACGAATAAATATCTCTTCAACACCAAAAATTATTTTGAATATATCATTGTAACCATAATAAATCCCTCATTATTCTAGACCCATCAAATATCTCATTTGACTTAGTGGATTCCACACCATCCGTTAAATTATCCATTTTCAGTAAATCTTAATTTATCGATGAATCATAATTACTACATAATTAATTTTCCTATGCATTTTGGGTATTAGTTAATTAATTAATTTCATACAAATAATTTATTTTTTTAAAATTTTGGGATGTTACAATCCACCCCACCTAAAAGAAATTTCGTCTTCAAAATATGACATACCTTATTCAAATATATTAGGATACCGCCTTCGCATATCATCCTTACGTTCCCAAGTAATGGTATTTTCATTTCCGTGTCTCCCAGCCACTTGCACGAGTGGAACCAACTTGTTCCGCAATCTCTTGACAGAACGTCCAACAATGTTAGCAGAGATAGGAGGGACAGTCAGATCATCCCTGACTTCCACATCATCGACACTAAGTACATGTAAGGGGTCAGACACATATTTTCTCAACTAAGAAACATGGAATACATTGTGAAGATTGGCCAAGTGAGGTAGCAGAGTGATGCGATAAGAAACTTTGCCAATCCGCTTAAGGATCTCATAGGGACTAATAAATATAGGACTTAATTTTCTGCTCTTCAAAGCGCTACCGACACCTTTATCATGAGAAACCCGTAAGAACACATGATCGCCAACTTGAAACTCAAGTGGCTTTCTTCTCTTGTCGTAATAGCTCTTCTGTCGATCCTGAGCAATCTTTATCTTCTCTTGGATCATCTTGATTTGTTCAGTGGTCTCCTCAATAATATCGGGCCCTAAAGCCAAATTCTCACCAACCTCAAGCCAACATAAAGGAGTCCTACACTTTTTTCCATACAATGTCTCATATGGTGCCATACCAATACTAGAATAAAAGTTGTTATTGTAAATAAATTCAATCAGAGGCAAATATTTCTCCCATGAACCACCATTCTCCAAGACACATGCACGCAACAAGTCCTCAAGACTCTGAATAATCCTCTCAAATTGTCCATCCTGCTAAGGATGATACGCCAAGCTCAACTTTAACTTAGAGCCCATCGCTTTATGTAAGCTCCCCCAAAATTAGGAAGTAAAACATGGGTCCCTATCAGAAACAATACTGGATAGCAATCCATGAAGTTTCATTATCTCCTTAATGTATAATTATGCCAGGTTTTGTAAGGAACTCTTCATGCTTATTGATAGAAAATTTGCACTCTTTGTCAAGCGATCCACAATCACCCAGATTCCATCATAGTTAGATCTTGTCTTTGGAAGACCGGACACAAAGTCCATAGCAATAGCATCCCATTTCCAAACAAGGATATCAAGAGGTCTTAAGGTACCAGAAGGTCTTTGTTGCTCTACCTTCGCCTTCTAACATATAAGGCACGAAGCCACATAACTAGCAATATCTCGCTTCATTCTGGGCCACCAGAAGTTTTTATTCACATCTTGGTACGTCTTGGTCGCACCAGGATCGATACTAAAAATGCTTTTATGAGCCTCTTCAAGTACTATACTCCTCAAATCACCAAAGGAAGGTACATATACATGACTTTTCACACACCATAGGCCATCAACACCCTCAACAAGGAATAAATTCTTCCCATCTTCTTAGGATTTCTTCATCTCATTTAGATAATCATCATGTACTTATTTCCTCTTCACAAGATCTAGAAATTCATTGTATATCTTCAAAGTAGCAAAACACAATTTCTTGGAAGATTGAATTTTGGTCCCAACATTTAAATTCTGAAATTCCTCAATTAATTCAAGCTCCTTGACCATCATGGCCAATACATGTAAGGACTTCCTACTAAGAGCATCTGCAACCACATTAGACTTTCCTGGATGAACTTCAATTCAAAATCATAATCCTTTAGGAATTCCATTCATCTTCTTTGACACATATTTAATTCCTTCTGATCAAAAAGGTATTTCAAGTTTTCTAATCACTGAAGACCATGAATCTCGAACCATAGAGGTAATAACGCCAAATTTTCAAGGCAAATACAACCGCCACCAATTCCAAATCATGAGTGAGGTAATTAACTTCATGAGGTCTCAATCGACGTGAAGCATAAGCAATAACACGCTCCTTTTGCATCAAAACACATCCAACACCATGCTTGGAAGAATCACAATACACCACAAAATATTCTTGTAAATCAAGAAATGCTAAAATAGGCGCAGAAGTGAGTCTTATTTTTAATTCTTCAAAACTTTTCTCATATTCAACATTCTATATAAAGGGTTGGTTTTTTCTAGTCAATTTCATCAAAGGCCTAGCTAGACGAGAAAATCCTTTAATAAATCTCTAGTAATAACGGCAAGACCAAGAAAACTTCTGATCTCCGTAACAGATGTAGGCCTAGACTATGCTATAACAAGCTCAACCTTAGAAGGATCAACAAAAACACCTTCTTCAAATATCACATGTCCAAGAAATTAGACACTCACAACCAGAATTCACATTTAGAGAGCTTAGCATACATTTGATTCTCCCTTAGAATGTTCAACACTAATCTCAAATGTTCCTTATGTTCCTCGTGGCTCTTAGAATACACCAAGATGTCATCAATGAATACCACCACAAATCGATCGAGATATTCATGAAAGATATGATTCATGTAGTCCATGAATACAGTTGGAGTATTAGTCACTCTGAATGGCATCACAACATATTCATAATGGCCATATCGCGTTCTAAAAGCAGTTTTTGGAATGTCTTCGGTCTTCACCCGAATTTAGTGATAACCAGAACGCAAATCAATTTTTGAGAACACCACAACACCTTTCAATTGATCTAACAGATCATCAATACAAGGCAAAGGATATCTATTCTTGATTGTCATCTTATTTAGTTGGCGGTAATCAACACATAACTGCATAGTTTCATTCTTCTTCTTCACCAATAACACAGGAGCTCCCCAAGGTGATACACTAGGTCAAACAAATTCCTTTTCAAGTAACTCCTCAACTTGCTTTTTCAGTTCAGCTAACTCCATAAGAGACAGCCTATAAGGAGCTATAGAAATGGATTTTGCATCAAGAACAAGATCAATAGCAAACTTAACCTCCCGTAGAGGTGGCAAACCAAGTACCTCTTCGGGAAACACATCTAAAAACTCCTATACCATTGGAACACTAAAGGGATCGAGACCATTAGTCTCATTGGCAAGAGACAATAGCATGCAAAGTTAAGTCATACCTCGTATATCGAATTTCCCAATGCTTGGAGAAGGAAAGATAATAGTTCCTTGTTGACAATCAACCATGACTTCATTGGTAGAAAGCCAATCCATGCAAAGAATGATCTCTAATCCTTTCATGGGTATGCAAATAAAAGAAGTAACAAATCTTCTCCCTTCGAGGAGCATGTCAACATCGTCACAACGAGTAACCGATCTAAGACAAGTACCGGTTGGGGTAGAAACCACAAGAGCATTTTTCATTAAGTTCACCGGCAATTTTAATCGCCACACACAATCCTCGGATATGAAGGAATGGGTAGCACCTGAATCATGAATACCATGAACAGAATTACCGAGTATCTCATACTTACTTTTAAGCAAATTACCAACTTATGTTGTTTCTTTACTGTACACAGCAAATACTCTTCCAGGAGTTTATAGGTGATTCCCACCATTACGAGCACCATTGCCATTGTGACCACCATTGCCGTTGCCACGACCATTACCATGTCTTCCACCATTATATCTACCACGGCCACCATTTCAGCCACCATTGTGTCCATTACCATGTCCCCAACCACCATTATGGCCTCCACGGTTCATATGAGTGGGAGTGATAGCACGGGTAGCAGTATTAGCTTGCACTAGAGCCCGCCTTGAAAGCAAAGGACATGTAGGACGAATATGCTCCACTTGATCACAATTAAAACAAACCATATCATGATGGTGAACACACTCACGAGTATAATGAGGTCTACCACACCTAGTTATCTTGGTCCATTGGCATGTTCGTTTCCCCGACTAAAGGTGTTACCATGGCCACCGCCCCCTACCTTGGGCATTTGAGTGAGCACCCCTTAAAAAAGTCCCTTCTTGAAATTCCCATGCTTCTTGAAGCTAGAAGATTGACCCTTCAGCTTAGAGTCGAATTTACAATGATGAGGTGGTGCATGCTCCTCATAGATGTAGCACTTGTTCACAAGTACCATGAAGCCTCGGATCTCTTGATGAAAAATTACGCTTTGAATATCAGGGCATAGACCGTTCTCAAACTTCACACATTTAGAGGCTTCAGTCCCCTTTTGCTGGTAAGAAGGGTAGAACTCGCACAGCTCTTCAAACTTGGAAGCATACTCTTCCACAGTCATGGTGCCTTGCTTAAGTTCCATGAACTAAAGCTCCTTCTTGCTCTTATAGCTCTCTGGCATATATTTCCTCATAAGTTCAACCTTGAAATTCTCCTAAGTCAAGGGAGTAACAACAATAATCATCCTACTCTTGGTAAGTCTCCACCAAGTCTCGGCTTCATCCTTCATCATAAAAATAGCATACTCCATTTTATGGAGTTCAGTGTACTCGAAGCTATCAAAGATCCTTTCAACATCTCAGATCCAAGCAAAGGCTTGTTCGGGCCTAAATCCACCATGAAACTCAGTGGATTTCTACTTCAAGAATTTGTCAAGGCCTTGAGTGCCTTGAGCAACAGGAGTAGCTTTTCTTTTTGCACCTTGTCTATCATAGTCTTGCAACTCAAGAAGGTCAGATAAGCGGTTCATAGCTTGAGCTATAGCTTCATCACTATCATGGTGATGATGAGTCATCTCAAGATCTATAACCATGACATTAAGTTTAACTAATATTAGTAAGCTAGCTCATAGACATGCCTATAGTCTTATACTATAGCAATTCACCATATAAATAAACCTTGGCTCTCCATCATGGAGTTCAACGTCAACCAATTCATATTTATACCCATCAAAGGCATGTTATCACATTATAATGTCATGAGCATTCATATAAACATAAGAATTCATCATTGAAAGAGAATAGTGTGAAGAAAGCTTGGCCGGACTTATATAAATCAAATATCAATCACAATTAATTCATACAAGATTAAACAATGATGATAATGATTCACTAAAAGCATGCTATGCTCTGATACCACCCAATATGGGGCCCTTAATCCTGACAAATAAGGTTAAAGATGTGGATAATTAGATAATGAAAACTAGAATAATTTTTTTTATGATTTAAAATAAAAACGAACAATGGATAAAGAACACGACAAAATATGACTTGAACAATTAACTGCGGACCACTTTAAAGACCTATCTCATATATGATGATATAAGAAGGTAGATAATTTAGACAAATGTTAACATAAAGTAATTAATTACCATATCACCAAGCAAGCATTTGGTGGAACACGTAAGTTAATTCGAGAGTATGGATGGATATGAGAAGAGATTCAAGAATACCTGAGTTGATTACTAAAGTTTAGTAAAAACATGTACATTCACTTGTATAAATATGCCATGGAGTAAAGAAACAAGCAAGCATAAAAAATTATGTAAGATTGGCAAACAACACACTAGGAATCGCTTTAAGCGAGGCTATAAATCAATTCATGTGTTAATAGAATCCATGACAACAAAACAGAAGCCTCTGAATCTATTCAGACACACCTGTGAATCAATTCATGCGAATGGAAAACAAGCTCTTCCAGGCAGTAGGCTATAAATCAATTTAGGGAATCATATGAATTAATTCAGGAAAACTGGTAGGCTTTGAATCAACTTGAGCTAGGCCATGAATCGATTCAAGAGAAACCAGTAGAATATGAATCAATTAAAGCTAGGCCATGAATCGATTCATGCGTTACTACTAGCCCGGGAATCGATTCAAGAAGACTTGTGAATCGATTCATGAGTTGGGGAACACTATCAAACAACATTTAAATTAAGAAACATTACCCCTACTCCAATCATCAAATCAAACATCAAACATGATCAAAATATGCATCCACATGGAGACTCAACTTTACAAGATTTATATTTCATCCCACCAGAAATTGTTCTTCAACATAAACATCAATACCGTCATAATGGCTATCATATTCAATGTCAAGCATTATCATATATTACTTGGTGATACAAAATGATCACAAGCTCAACCCAAATGATCCTAATGAATCAATTATCATTCTAGGATGCCAAATCGTCAATATCCAATCATCATCATACTCATAAGGCACCTAGCTATACCATGACTATACAAAAGCTATTAATCAAAAAACATGCTGGCCAAGGAATCTACACCACTTCTTCCTTCACACCATACCTCATCTCTTGAAGAGCCCTACTCCATGGTCATGCCCTAAAACACAAGAGCTGAAAAAATAGACAACATGGAGAGTGAGCATACTTTCTCAATGATGAAAATCAAACAAATTTTGATAATATAAATATAAATACAATTCAACACCTTCTCCTACCAAGGAGTTTGATTAACCAATAAAGCCACATAGTTCATAACTTCCATTGAACACGTATGTTCATATATGACAAGTCCATTAACAAGGACATCACCAAGTAAAACCAAATCATTAATTCACAATATTAATACACCCATTGTCATAATCCGTAAGACACATAAAGAGGTCACACCAATAATAATACATAATTAGTTAATGACCAAAAGTGGGTTTTAGATCTCAAATAGCACTCTCAATAGGGTATCATCTTTCTTAATCTTCTCCACTCACATGCCATGTCCCTATGGCTAATGCATATGTCATACCATAAAATAGATATGCAACAGATCTAATTTGAAACATTTACTCATAGCTTATGCGCACATAATTCATCAATATTTGCAACCACGCATAGTTACTTAAGCATTTGTCCCCCTACAAGGGTGCTTTTCACAAGATCCCGCAAGACCTCTATTATCTTATTACATCAAGTGATTGCAACCAGTTATGATCAATCAAATATATGTCCCCCACGCAAGGGTCCATTTCCTTAGAAGATCCTGCAAGACCTTTAGCATTTCAATATGCCAAGTGATCGTAACCACTCACAATAAATCAAACATATGTCCCGTACGCAAGGGTCCACTTTCTCATAGTCTCGCAAGACCTTTATTATTTCAAATTATCATGTCATCGCAACCATATATAAAATGCTATGTCATGCATGCTATGAATGCAATAATGCACATGCTAGCCTTAGCTTCACAAGGATTCCTCACCCTCTCACTTTGGGGTATAATTTGCACTTAATATTATAGTTAATGGCACATAATCATATATAACATTCTCCAAGACATACCACTCACATTATTCAAGATTATGCAAGCCAAGGATTCATATCAATGTCAATCCATACATGGAATTCAAGAGCATGTCCACAAATATACTCCAAATTCATATTCTTATCAAATGTATCAAACCAACATCCAATCATCAATAGGAGTCAATCTCAATTCATATCACACAAAAGAGGTAGTATATCCATTCAAGGAAAAACATGTAAATATGCATCAATATATACATTATCAACATACAATTGATCATACATTTAGAAAATATACTCCTCTCCTACCTCAAGAGAAGTATTCCTCTGGGTTAGATGATCCCGCTTCATAAGAATTGTCAAACCCTACATTAAATACATATAGGACCACATCAATCACTCATTTCAATTATCATTCTCAATCCTTTGTAATACAAATAAATATATATACATGATTCTCATCATGTTGTAAATATTCATAGATCTTATTTCCCCATTCATTAGGTTTCAGGAGTTCCTTCCTATTAATCAAAATCCATTATTTTTAAAGGGCTACATTACAACACCTAAGTTACCAACACACTTCAAACTTCTTACCTAATACCCTTAGTGGGTTTTCAATGCCTCAAAACACCATGTATCAACCATTCATACCATCACCACTAGAATACACTACCATCAATTTCCACAGTTAGAGCACCAACACCCCCTCATTGGTTTCATGATTTTCAACACCAACATTCATTATTACTCATTCAAAAATGTATTTCTACATACAAAGATAGTCTCATGGTAATTAAATTCACATTTCACTAGTCTTTCCTAAAAGCCCCAATTCCATAAATCTTAGGGTTTTCACTTAACTCATCAATCCTTAATTTCAATCATTCAAATAACCCATTTTAAGCATCCTCAAGCTATCAATATCACATTCAATCATCAACACAACAACAACAAGTCCTAATGGTCATCTAGCCTAGGGTTGGGTTCCATACGCATTTATCCATCAAAACAATACTTAATAATCCATTATAATGCTTCAAGGACTCCAAAGCTACAGGAAAACCCATTAAAATCAAAAACACATACCTCTCCTCCAAGGCTATGTGGAAAACAAAAATAAGGGAAGGAGAAGAGATGATGAGCCAAGCTTGGTCCCAAAGTCCAATATGAGCTTCATAAATCCAAGCTTAGAAGTTGTTTTTAGTGAAAATAAGTATAGAGAGGGGTGTGACCTATTTTGCTTGTAAATAAGGAAGAAGAAGTGAAAAATGAAGATAGGTGAGTGAGAGGGAAGAAGCCAACAAAAAAGATAAGGAGAGGGAGGAGAGAGAAAAGCCAAAAGTTGGTTCCTTGTCCAATGGTCCATGCAATACCTTGTCTTTTGCTTTTTGGTTAACAAAACCCCTTTTGTCCAATGGACAAAGGAGATTAAAGAAAGTGGAAAAAGTGTCCACGGTGATTAGGAGAAAAAAAAAGGGCATTTTGGAATTTTCTTAATTTCTATTTCGTTCGTTATTTCGCCATTTATTAACATACGTCGTGTACGAATAAATATCTCCTCAACACCAAAAATTATTTTGAATATATCACTGTAACCATAATAAATCCCTCATTATTCTAGACCCATCAAATATCCCATTTGACTTAGTGGGTTCCACATCATCTATTAAATTATCTATTTTTAGTATATCTTAATTTACCGATGAATCATAATTACTGCATAATAAATTTTCCTATGCATTTTGGGCATCTGTTAATTAATTAATTTTATACTAATAATTTATTTTTCTAAAACTTTGGGATGTTACATAAATGGCAATGTAGATGAATAATGATGTTGATATCATTTTGAGGTTCATATCTTTATTCTTTTAGTAATGTGTATTAGTTATTCTTTGGTATCTAACACTATATGATGCTTGGATAAATGTATTTGGACGCCATTTTGATGGTGATGATATTCACGTCAATGACGAATTGATGAATTGCAAGAATGAAATGATGTTGGACATGGAGTCCTTTTGTGCATGTATACGTATTGATGATGATTCATGATTAATGCATGCTTGATGATTTAATTTTGTGTAAGAAATGATGTTGTACAAAGCCTAGATGTTTAGGTTTGATTCTAGGTCAAATACCATGAAAATGAATGCTTGTTTTGTATCAAAAATGTTCAAGAAAGTTTAAGGTTTCAAGTGCCAAAGAATAGCCCTTAGAAAAGTAAATTTTTTAGGTACAGGGTGTGATCCACAACCAGTAGGAATTTCCTATGGCCAGTGGATCATTCTATCTCAGAACATGGAAAAATTTGCAATTTTAGGTGGTCAAAACAATGGGTTCCACGGCCAATGGAATGGCCATTATTAGAAATTTTGAACTGTTATTTTTCCCTTACTTTTTTGGCTCTTTTGGGCATCTTAATGACATTTTTGGTCTCTGACTTCTTCATAACAATTGTAGATAATTATGTTACGGATGTGTAAAAATTAGAATCATCTTAATTGGAGTTTTGTTACTCTCATTAGGCGTAAAACACAGATCTACTGCATTGTAAAACTCAAATTTAGGGGATTTGAACCTAACTTTTTATGATTTTCAATTTAGGACTAATAGATGATATTTATGACATGTCCTATTATTTCTAAGACTAAAAATGAACTTTTCTTGCCATAGTCTTTTACTCCTTGGTTCCCCTATACTTGTTCTTCAATCATTTATCCTTGTTTACTTGTTGTATACCTCTTAGGCATGTTCCTCTTAATCAAGTGCCTATATTTCCAATTACCTTTAATAAACACCTTATGTCTTCTTTGGATCTCCTATCATATCTTCATATATGGGATGAGATGGATACCCTTGCACACACATTTCTCTTCCGCTGACCTTAAACTCTTTATATGTGTAATTATAAGGGTTTTACTTTTCGATCCGAATAATTCTCTTGAACTCGTGGTGTCCTTATTCCGACGGTCATTTTATCGCGAAAAATTTACCTTCATTTTGATATTATGATTATTATTAATTACCAGATTAAAGGTGCCACATCCACCTCACTTACACACTACTCGGTCACTACCTCATCCGGTTTCATAAGAGGAGAAGGCGGGGGATCAGCGGCCTTGTCATCAGAGTCGGAGAGGTCAACAATCTAACCATCTACCACCACCTTAAAAGGATCAAATCCCTCTAAGGTAATAGAAGTAGACGGGTTCAACAGGGTGATCTGCTCACAACACAGCTCAAAGGAGGCCACACACTTCTTCAAAATTTGTGTCTCCAACACAACTATATGGGCCTCTAGCTTATCTTTTTCTCCTCAGTCCATTTTCTCTATAGCCTTTAGCTCTTCCTGGGCCTTCTGGAGATTGGCCTCTACCTCTTTCTTCTTCACAGACAGAGAGTTATACGACTCTTCCACAACAATCATCTGCCTCTCCCTGTAAGTGCCCTCTCCTCTACAATAGCAAGTTTGGACTTAGCAAGAACACGCCTAGATCGTGCAATCGATAAATCTTTCTCTAATTAGGTCAAATCATCTTTCAGCAACGATGCTACCTTCATCACATCTTGAAGTTGTACAATCATCATCCTTTTCTCCCCTTTTAGAGACTTATTTTCTTTCTTCAAAGCCTCGTTCTCTTCCTTCAAAGACATCAAAGTCTATTCCTGAGTACCGAGTTGCTTGTCTAGAAACTAACCCATAGAGGTTACTCGGAGGCCAAACATTTCCAAGGCCTGACACATAGCAAGAAAAGTAGAATAAGAATATTTCCTCTCATCCTCTTCAAATAAAACAGCTTGATCCATAAAATGAGGGATAGGGAAATGGGCATCCCAGAGCAACTAGGCCAGATTATAGTCTATGGATATGGATCCATTCATGAATGCCTCCCATAGATGCTCGACAACCTCTATCTTACTAGGCAAAGAGCTAACAATCCTCTTGGCAGTCATTGGATCGTCGGGAACCCTACTCTGAGTCATAAGGGTCTCACCCGCCGACTCGGGGCTCTCGAACATTAGTACCACATTGGAAGTGGAGGGAGGGGCAACCTGAATCACAAGCTACGTAAAAGTTTGTAGAGGAGTCTGGGAGCTACTCAAACTTTTATGGGCGGGCTATTGCACCACTAGCTCATTTTACGGGCACTACTTCTTTGCCTGCGGACCAGTTTCTCTCTTTAGTTGTGACCCCGACGGAACCATAGTTATGGGAGTGGCAGCAATAATGATGACTCCAAGGGGAACCACATTAAAGGGCTGGGCAGTTGAGGAACCCACCTTCTTGACACCTCATTTCTGACCAACAGTAGGATCGGTTCCTTTGTATCGCCTCTTGAGATCTTTTAGAGACAAGTTGCGGGGTGTCATGTCCTCTACACATACAAACGGCATCAGCAAAACTAAGTTAGAAATTAATCAACTATTACAAAGAAAATTGCACTTACGTATCTAGGTGTCCAAGGCGCTCGGGTGAGGCGATTGGGCAATCAATGCCTGGGAACTAAAGTATAGCCCCATATCCTCAAGTAGGAACCTGGCATCCGACCACTCGGCAAGCGACAAATCCTCCCAGGATACTCGAATTGAACCAGCGTATAGGTCTAGTATAGAGGAAACTAAGGACGAGTGTCAGGGTGGTGAAGGAAATTCTCCCCGGGCAAGTTTAGCCTCACTCGGATTTTAAAAAACCTAGTTTTGAAGTTCTTATACGATTGGTTGAAATGTCAAATTAGGTTACGATGCGTGACTCTATTCAAAGAAATCTACCCTACAGACACCTCGGCCTTAGGGACTTTAGCATTAAAGAAATAAAAAAAAGAGGCACAGAAAGAGTGCGACCAAAGTGATTACATAGGACCTCGAAGGCTTTCATGAATGCCCACTCGTTAGGGTGGATTTGGGTCAGGGAAATATTCAAGGCGTTCAAAATCCCAATTTCAAACTCAGAGAAAGGGAAGGACAGATAGAGATGAGAACATAGGGTCTCGTACACGAAGGTAAAATTGAACTTACTTAGGTCTGTACGCTCATGACAGACCCCAATCAAAAGACGACTAACTAACACTCTACATTTTGGGTAAATTCAGAATGGTTAAAAGTCACCTCTTCCCATAACTTAGCAATAGATTCTTCGCTTTGAAGGGATGAAGGCATAGCCAAAACTTGATCCCTTACCCAGACGTATGAAGTTCTAAGAGTAGAAGCCATGAACCCTAAGTTAAAAAAGTGAAAAAGGTGAGTAAAGAGGATACACTAACCTGCTTAAATAAGACATAGGAGAAGAAAAGCTAAAAAGATAGAGAGGAAGTAAAACTCTGGCAATCACCCCCTACGGTGGATCAATGGAAGAAACAAGAAAATGCGAAACAACAGAAGAAGCAGCAGAAGTGAAAGTTTGAAATGAAGAGGATAGATATATTCATAGGGGTGGGTCGCGACCCTTCAGTGTAAGAGATCCAATGGTTAGGGAGCCACCAGTCATAATCCTAGGGTCACAATTGTCTAAGCAACCTCTTTAATAAGGTGACGCCCCATATCCCAAAAACGTACCATTAATGGCCTGGGGATGTAGAAACGTCATAATTATTAAGACTGTGTACAAACATCTTTATAGAAAATTGAAATGATAGTTACTAACCCTCAGCCACATGGCAAAAGGGTTATTTACGTGGCAAAAAGGAACCCAAAAGTCAAACAAGGCAAAAGCATATATCTCTCATATTTCCATCCACTTGACTTGGACAGGATATATCTCTTGAATTTCAGTCCACTCAACTCGGGCAAGATATGTCTCTCGAATTTTTGCCCACTTGGCTCGAACAGGATATGCCTCTCGAATTTCCATCTATTCAGCTTGGATAGGCTATGTTTCTCAGCCTTTGGCCATCCAGACTTGGCACACATAGGCTTTGAGTCACTCGGCTTAAGCCCCACTTGACGCACGTGACAAGGGGGCTCATGTTCCCTTCCATGAGTTAGTGAGGGCACATGCGCACACTCCCACCTTCTCTATCCTAGAATATAGGGAAATCAAGGACCCAAACCCATTCATGATCCCACTATCCTTGTCGGTTACAACAGGCGATAGTGGATCCGGGTCCTGTATCTCACTCCCCACTTCACCCAATATCGTATAAATAGCCTTAAAGCCCCCCATTGTAAACTAAGTGACACATTGGATGGAGCAATAATAATACTTTTAAGTCCCCTAGAGTGATTTCTCTATGACTTTCCTATATTCACGCTTTATTTATGAACAACATCTTTAGGCTTATTGTATCTTCTAGCACACTTTCCTCATCTTAATTCATGCATTTAGCCTTTGTTTACATTTTTATTTCTAGGTAATAGTTTTGGCAAATATTTGTTTTTAATGCGTTTTTATCATATTTTCATATTTTTTTAGCCTTGACCCTTGTCCATAACCTCTTCTATAGTATTATTTTTTTTAGACATATGGATCATGTAGAATGAGGCTGGAGTTACTTTTATAATTTTTAGGAGTTTGGGCCTGAATTTGTATTTGTACAATTATTTTGTAAATTTTGGCCCGCTTTACCAATTTTATTTTTTTTGTTTTGTTTTGTTGGGCCCATATTTTAGAATTAGGTCTTTAGGCTTTAAGAGACTTAGTTAGAACGTTTTAGATTTTTCTCTCTCTAGTTTTTCATTTTTACTTTGACTAGAAAACAAGGATTACTCTAGAAGCTTTACGTTCTTTTGAATTGAACATATTCACGTTTTTAATTCTACGTTCTCTGCGTTTCTAAAGCTACGTTTTCTTCATTCTATGTTTTTAATTTTGCGTTCCTGCATCTCCTATTTGTAACGACAGTTCACAAGCTCGATCGAGTGCTCCGGGTTAGTTCTTAAATTTCAAACTTTAATATCAATTATTGATTAGTGATTATATTAGGGTTTAGTATTTGATTGAATGCTAGATTAGGATTCTGATTGGATTTTCCTATATTCATGATTTAGAGTAATTCAGAATATTGAATTCTTGCCTAGGAGTTGTAATTTAATTTTTGTCTAGTTTAAAATTTTATCACTATTTTGCATTCCTATATTCATAATCACATTCTCATAAATAGGCATACATGCTTCATAAATCAAAAATCATATCATAACCAAGTACAAGAACATACACAATCACATCACCACTTATCATCAAGGGCATTCACAATCATCATCATTAATTTATTAAATCTTTATTCAATTCCTCCTCGCAAGGGTCTTTCATCTCTCGTGGTCATCCCATCTCAAATGTCATGCACCTATGGCTAATGCATATGTCAACTGTTTAATAATGCATATACAGATCCGATTTCATTTCATCATGTGATCGCAACCACCACATCATTCATTCACATGGGTTTCCCGCCTCGCAAGGGGTACTCCCTCTAGCAGCCTCGTAAGGTGCTTTCTCGTGATCGCAACCACGTTCAATAATTCATATTGGTTTCCCGCCTCGCAAGGGGTACTCCCGCCTCGTGATCGCAACCACGGGCATCATAGGAACTCGCAACCCTTTTTCATTTCAATAACCAGGTGATCTTAACCACCGGCTCAATATCATATCATCATCAAGTTGGTTTCCCGCCTCTCAAGGGGTACTCCCTTCATAGAATCCTGCAGGATCTTTCATCACTGTGATCGCAACCACATTTCAATGCTATGCCATGCCATGAATGCAAAATACAATAATGCATATGCCAAACAACCTCGCAAGGATATCTCACCCTCTCGCATAGGGACATATTTTAATTTGACATTTTCAATCAATAACATACAATTATGTATAAGCTCCTCAAGGCATTTTATCCCCATACTTAGCATCTCAATGGTTACAATCTCATTGCATAACAATCCATGCATGGAAGTAAAAATAATGACAATCATCGTAACATTCAAGGCATATCATTTGCTCCATAAATAAATGTATGTTTTCATCTCAATATATTTCACATGTATGTCATACCATATATGCAAGTCGATACTTGCAATTAACCACAATGGTGTTACAACATCTCATAATATTCAACAACACTGTCACATATTCATTTAGTGGTTTTCATCTCATTGTTCATCACCGTTGTCTCATATCTAGTATGGCAATACAACAATCCATCATCATAATCTTAGATAATACATACAAGATCACACTTGTGTACAATACAGTGGCAATTCGCAATTTCATCAATAATAACATTCTTCCTTTTATTCATGGAGTGGCCACAACATCATTTATTGTCACACGATACCGATATCATCTCCGATTCATCGGTTTATAACCAGTACTACATCATTTAACCATTCTCTCCTTAATCTCATAATCACTCTAGGGTGTGTCTCATAACCCCATTATCAAATACTATTTGCCATTCTTTTGTATTCCATCTTGGTGGTCAACATTTATGTTTCCCATTATATATATTATGGGTATAAACGAGTTATCCCAATGTTTTAATCATTATTCAACACCACCATATTATGTCCTAATTATATATCCCTATACATTCCCTCAACCATCTTACAATATAAAGGAAAGGGGCCCAACACCATCAAACTAAGAAAAGAAAAGAAAATTTCCATCAGGGGTCCCTCGCTCAAGCGAGACCCCCACTTGCTTGAGCGAGATAATTCCTTCTCGCTTGAGCGCCTCGGCTCGCTCAGGCGTAATCACACCAGTGTCTATTCCACGCTTGCTCGCTCAAGCGAGGCGCCCACTTGCTTGAGCGAAATTTTCACAGAAGCTCCCATCTCGCATGCACGCTTGACCGAGGCACACTAGCACCAGCCACTCGGTTGAGCAAAAAACGTCCAGTGCCTCATCAAGGCTGACTCACTTGAGCGAGGTCCAACTTGCCACACTATTCGCTTAAGTGAACCTCCCCTAAAATCTTTTCCTCTCTCGCTCGCTCAAGCACGGTCACGCCCACTTAAGCGAGATTCGTCCAATAACTCTTCCACTCATCCCATACACGTCTCGCTTGAGCGAGACCCTCACTCGCCTGAGCGAGAACGGGCCAAAGGCCATACTACTGGTACAGGGGATTCTCGCTTGAGCGAGAATACCAGTTCAAGTGCAGAAACGTGAGAATTTAACAATCTTACACACCAAAACTCATACCAATCCAAATTAGACAAATTCAACACATCATACATCTCTTATTAGGTATTTAAAACTTGCCTCAACCATTCATACTCAATAATTTCCATTCCAATTCATTAATCCTATCAAACTTAACTTATCATCATCACACATATATATTTTTATAACAATCATTACACATTCTCATACACCATGCTCAATGATCATTAAACTGTCATTCACATTATCACAACATCTACATGGTAAGGCAGGCATGAGTATTAATCACATACAATAATCACTATTTTTCTACTCATGAAATTTGAATATAAACTCCTCTCCTACCTCGAGGGAAGAGCCGAAATCCGAATGCTCCGATTATTCCGCACCATCGTCCGAAACCCAATCTACACAACATACACACATTTGCATTTATTCAATTATGTGCCATATTAAGGTTCTCATTATGATTCTAAATAATTGCTCCTATATCATGGAGCTTAGTAATAAGTTCTAAACCTGTCAAGGCATCTATTTATACTTTCATGTTAGGCTTCGGGAATTCCTTTCCCAAAACCAAGGTTCTCTAGATCTAAAAGGGCCAACTATACCCAACAACAACAACATCTCATCCATTACATAATGTAATCCCAAATCACATCAATCCTTCAAATATCATCATTATCACTTAGAGTTCAACACAAGTTATCCTTGCTTCTTTTAAACCATCCTTAATTAACAAACTCTAATGACACAAATCATGGTCTATCAATTCACCAACCAATATGTATATCCCATTGATTCCACCATTAAGGGTTATCTACTATGTTCACCATTATTCATCATTATAATTAACAACACACATATTAAATATCACCCATTCACATTCAATTCAACCTCTCAAGCTACATTGTATCCATTTTCCCTAAATTCTTAGGGCTAGGGTTTCATCAAAACTTAATCATCATTATTAATATTCATCAACCATTACCAATGACCATTCTCCCTCATCAATATCACCCACTAACATCATTAAATATATTTCCCACTCACATTTTACATTTTCCCCAAATTCCTAAAGTTAGGGTTTCCATAAAAATTCAATAACACCATGAATCATCATCATTGTCCACCATTCAAATCACTAATTTTGTGTACCCCATTAAAGGCTCATAAAACTTGCATTTAAAACCACCCCACCTTAGGGTTTTCCATAATAATAGCTCCTATCAATAACCCACATACATAAACCACTCTCCCAACACCTAAAACTCATAACCAAAGGTTTAAGCTCTTGAAAAATGGTAAGAAGCTTACCTCAAGAGAAGAAAGAGACAGCTCCCAAGAGAGGGGGAGGGCCACACGAAAATGGAAGAGAAGAGGGAGAAGGGTTCAAGCCACAAGCTTCTCCTTCAAGCTCCCAAGAAAACGAAAATGGTGGAAGGAGAAGGCACACCATCGCATATGGGTTTTAGAGAATAGAAGAAGAAGAAGGAGAAGAACATGAGAGGAGAAGAAGAGGAAGTGGTTTGCCAAAGAAGAAGAAAGGTGTCGTGACAATAAAAAAGGGGAAGAGAGTTTTGTGTTTAAATTTTTAACCCCTCCATAGAAATTTCACCGTTTTATAACAAACAGGATTTCCATTCGGGCTCAATACTATATCCAAAAAATTATTCTGAATATATATTCGAATTCTTAATAATATTATCTACAGCCCTTACCAACGACATCTCAATCGGAGATACTTGGTCCGACACCCATATTTTAACTGGGTAAAATTTTATCTCCTAAAATCTCAATAAATTATAAATATCCATAATAAATCCTAATTTAATTATTCCAATATTTTTGGGGCACTCATTAACTCATTTATAATTATTTACTATTTATTTCTCACATTTAATCATTTTTAGAAAATTCGGGATGTTACACTAGGGCTTTGAATTAGGATTCTTATGGAGGAATGATTGGTGGTGAAGCGAGCGGTAGTAGTAAGGTCAGGTTTCTAGATGGGTTGTCATAAGGACGGTCCAGTGTCTCTGTTTAGTAGTTGAGTTGTAGTCATTTATGTTTTTGGGAGCTTGCGTGCTCTTTTTTATTCAAAGTATGTAAAGCAATGTTGAATCATGTATGAACTGATGTTATGAATGTGATGATACACCTTTATTTTCTGTTACACAAAAAAAAGAATTTTTTTTTCAATTTTACAACTTTAGGTAGCACTCTTAGTTAACTAGGATGATATGCTATATGAGATGGACACCACCTATGAGTTATCATAAATATTATATACGATATATTGCTAGTAACTTAAATTTCAAATTAAAAAATCATGAGGACAAGAAGAATTTGTTAAAATTGGGTATTTCTTAAACTTATGCCATTTCAATAATATGAATTTATTTTGTTGTTTTGCTAACAAAAATATTATACCTTTTATGGGACACAATTCAAGCAAGTATTCTTTTGATTGAAAATTTGAGAAATTCCATGAACCAAACTCGAAATTACAATATGGATTGACAACATAGAGTACATATTTCAGTAAGCAACAAAGTTGTAATCATTATATAACTAAAGTCTTACCTCAAATCTATTATTTTGAAGCGAAAAACTGGATATTGGGACCATAATGTCACACTACCCGGCTACAAAACACCTTTTTTCGCTAAAAGAAATCACACAGTCTCATTGCTGAGAGGAAGTGGATGAAATGGGTTTAAAATAGGACCATTAGTGTCGTACTTATATTTGGGGCTACACATTAATGTGTCATAGGAAATTGATACCACCTACCTTAGTCAAAGTGAGTTCATCGAGGTATGGACCATGAAATGAAAGTCATCTTGCCTCAAGACAACACATACGGGACACCACTTTTTCAACTGGTTAGGAAATGCATTTGAACCATACAATTATGTTTTTTCATTTGTCATTTAACATCCAAACAACTTCACATGTGTCGTTGAGTGAAAATACAACTTTACCATGTGTTAACTCTCCACTATGTCACTTTGAATGACTAGGCCTTACAAGTCATACTCATATGCTATGACATTAAAAGATATACCCAAATGTGTAAAATCACAAAAAACAAAATAGTTATGAATTAGTAAAAAAAAAAAAACCCGAAGGTGGGATCATTAGCATCAAGAAGGAAGAAACAGCTAAGAGGGTTCCATCCGTTACCCAAAATCTCTGCTCGAACTTCATTGTCTCCACCATTACATTCATAGCAATTCTTGCTCTGAGATCTTCTTTTTCCATTCCAACCAAGTTTCGTTTCTCTTTCTCTCACATTTCTGAAGAAAACTTGGAACAATGTTGAGAGTGAGATTCGATTGAAATGCTAAATTCTTATCATTTGTATCATCCTTCACTTCTTTTGTGATAAATATTTTCTCTTCCTTTTACTCATTCCCTTTCCCTTTCTACTCAGCCATTCCCCTTTTCTGTTCACGTTGTTCTTCGCCGTCCACAACCTTCAAGATTTGATTTTTCCATCGATGTATGCTTCAAAACCAAAAGTTTCGTCAAACCCATTTCAAATGTGGATCTCAATTTCACTTGGCACCCCACATTTTTCGGATTTTCCGGGGTCCAAGATCTAGGGTTTTGTTCCCTTTTTCCCCCGCTCGTGCAAAATTCACTGCTTTTGGGTTCGATTGATACCGATTCTTTTTTCATGGGTTCAATTTCCATCTAAAAGGTTTGAAATTCGTTGATTTCAGCTTCTGGGTCACAATGCTCAAGCAAATCCTCAGCAAGCTTCCTAGGAAGTCGTCCAAGCTCGACTCTGAAGAGTCGACTCGGAGTAACTCGTCTCGCTCCCTTGATTCGCCACGCGCCAACGGAAGAAGCCACCGAACACACAGCAGTGGCGGTTCCGTCTCTAAGCGAGCTTCATCATCGGCGGTGTTTCCGGCAAGCATGGTTTCTGGGATTGAACCTTTGGTGCCGTTTAAGGATGTTCCTAGTGCTGAAAAGCTGAACCTTTTTGTGAGCAAGTTGAGCCTTTGCTGTGTTACGTTTGATTTCACTGACCCTGGTAAGAACATTGCAGATAAAGATGTGAAAAGGAAGACTTTGGTTGAACTTGTTGACTTTGTGGCTTGTGGGTCAATGAAGTTTAGTGAGCCTGCAATTCTTGCTATGTGTAGAATGTGTGCTATTAACTTGTTTAGAGTTTTTCCTCCTAATTATAGGGCTAATGGTGGTGGCGGCGAGAATGATGATGATGAACCCATGTTTGATCCTGCTTGGCCACATATGCAACTTGTGTATGAATTGTTGCTTAAATTTATCTCTTCTTTGAGCCTTGATGCCAAGGTAGCAAAAAAGTATATCGATCACTCGTTTATTTCCAGGTTGCTTGAATTGTTTGATTCAGAGGATCCCAGGGAAAGAGATTGCTTGAAGGCAATTCTGCATAGGATTTATGGGAAGTTCATGGTGCATAGGCCCTATATTAGAAAATCTATAAACAACATATTTTATCAGTTCGTGTTTGAGACTGAGAAGCACAATGGGATTGCTGAGTTGTTGGAGATTTTTGGGAGTGTGATCTGTGGTTTTGCTTTACCCTTGAAGGAGGAGCACAAGATGTTCTTGTGGAGAGTTTTGATCCCCTTGCACAAGCCGAAATCTATAGGGGTCTACTTTCAGCAACTATCTTACTGTGTTACACAGTTTATAGATAAGGAGCCAAAGTTAGCAACCATTGTGATGAGGGGTTTGTTGAAATATTGGCCAGCAACAAATAGTCAAAAGGAGGTGATGTTTTTGGGTGAAGTGGAAGAAATTTTGGAAGTAATTAACATGGTGGAGTTCCAGAGGATCATGGTCCCTTTGTTTTGGCGGATTGGGTGCTGTATTAACAGCTTACACTTTCAGGTAAAGTTGGTATGCTGAATCCATTTAGTAAATCCCCATCATTTGCATAGGCCCATGTTATTTTTCCTTTTAAGGTAAATACTGCTATGTCATTATTTGGCTGACATCTAGTTTTGACCTTTGATGTCTACCTGAAAGCTGTGAATGTGATGTAAGAGGTAGCTGTTACCGCTATGGAATCAAGTTATAACTTATAACAGTAATAAGTAATAACTGATATGGTCTTATCAGAGGTTCAAATCTAGACTTTTCAGAGACAAAGTATTTTGGCTTCTATCGATTGTTTCAAGGCAAACTATACTGGGTGACAGGAATAGCACATAGTTTTGGATTGTGCTTTGTCTCACAAGATTCATATTTATATGAAGACATTTTGTGCATATTTTAGCGAACTTTCAATTTGAATAGTAAATATTAAATGTGAAAGATTAATTGCAAAGATACTATAAGTTGATCTATACTGTATAATATCTTGCTCTGGGCTCAAAGATAGTACATGTTGCAACTTCTATTGAGACGGTGCTTAATTAAATTGTGTTGAATCCCCTGATGTAGGATGTGAAAGCATTTTCTCTCATCATCTTTGGTTTATTTCAATACTATAGTTGGATCTCAAACTTCTATGAGAAGAACAAGGATAGACATCCTTACCTTTACATGGCCCTATATCTTCTGAAAATTTCCATGTTCCTTGAACCCTTCTGTGGAAAGGAAGCTGTCTTTGTTACCTTAATGCACTCATAGCTTTTTGTTTCCATTTCCCTAATAATATTTGCCCACATCATAACACCTCTGAGAACTTGTTTCCATTGATGTGCTGAAAAAAATACATTTCCGTTTTTCTATCCAACATGGATTGTTGCAGGTAGCTGAAAGGGCCCTTTTCTTATGGAACAATGACCACATAGTCAACTTGATTGCTCATAACCGACAAGTGATCCTGCCCATCATATTTCCATCTCTAGACAGGAATGTTCAAAGCCATTGGAACCCGGCAGTCATCAACTTAACTCACAATATTAGAAAGATGTTCCTCGAGATGGATGAGAAGCTCTTTATTTCCTGTCACAATCATTATAAGGAAGAGGAAGCAGTCTTAAGCTTGGCAGCTGAGAAACGAAAGGATGCTTGGAAACAACTGGAGCATGCAGCCAGTCTCAGGCCTGTAATTGGAAACACTGCTGTTTTAGTGTCCTGACTTGAATTGCATGCCGGTATCCCTTGTTAATGTGGAATGACTGTTATTCGGAGATGCATGTAGTCTTGAGTCCTATGTTGTTGTGATGCTTCTGGCAGCATGAAGTGACAGGGTTTTGATTGCTACTGTGTGGTACACAGTTTGCCTCATGTTGAGGACCATGCGGTGAATCAAAAGATTTTCTGTGTAAGTTTATTTTCAGATCTTGTGTATCTGTGTATGTACTACTACTGGTACTTACATTATAGTCCTCAGGCGCAAGTCTTGATCCTAAATGAAAGCTTATGCTCTCCAACCCGATTACCCTGAAATTGCTATGCAGCCACTGCTGTTTTATTAACAAAAAAGTTATTAAAGTAATTTTGACTATGGGTTTTATGCACAAATTTTTTGTAAAATAATTTTAAAGTAGATGATTATAATCTGTGTATGACACGTGTATTTTCTTTTAAAGGATTATAAAGTAGATGAAGTGTATACTATATAATCTGTTCAAGTCTAGGTCTCTGATGCGGATGTGTGGGGTGAATCTTGTCGTGTGCAAATACCGGTTCCAATGTACTCTTCTCTAGTCTTAGGTCCTCATGTGACCAAGGTCGTATAAGAAAGCGAGTAAGAGGTATGTCTCTTTTAAGGTATCTGTGATGTTCAAATCAGTGTAAGTTAGAGCAATGAATCGATGTACTGTAGAAGGTAGAAGAAAATGTACTTTTGGCATTTATAAGACATTTATAATTGAGGAGGTATACGAAGGTAATGATGGTAGTGTGAGATGTTTTTGCAAGTATCGTTGGTGGTGTTGCACACAATTAGGATGTACGTCTCATGGCCGGATCTACAATAGTTACAATGGTCCGAGGTGTGTATGTTGCTCTTGAAGTGTACTTGGGCACTGAGGTGGTTGTTTTTCTTTTTTGTTGGACCAGAGGTGGTTGTGTTTTATCCAAAGTAGTAAATGTGGGTACCCCGGCTTAGGCCGCACATACTGGCTTGATATGTTTGGTTAAACTCAATGAAGTCAATTTTTATTGAAATGAAAAAGTTTGAGATTACAAAAAAAAAGGGTTCATGAGAATTATTTCTCTCAACAAGGATAGTGAACACATTTTAAATTTCAATCCTATTCATTCAATGACTAAAAGAATGTTAAGTCAAAAGAATGTATCTTGAGAGAAAAGATAAAGATAAGCTTGTTTTTTTAATAAACATGTTTAGTTTTTGTGGGTACCCCGGCCTAGGCCGCACATACTGGCTTGGTATGTTTGGTTAAACTCAACGAAGTCAATTTTTATTGAAATGAAAAAGTTCATGAGATTAAAAAAAAAGTTTATGAGAATTATTTCTCTCAGAACAAGAATAGTGAACACATTTTAAATTTCAATCCTATTCATACAATGACTAAAAGAATGTTAAGTCAAAAGAATATATCTTGAGAGAAAAGATAAAGATAAGCTTGTTTTTTTAATAAACATGTTGAGTTTAGTTTTTGTTAGTGGAGGGATTCACACCTAAAAATTCTCTCCCTCGCTTCTCATTTTACTACGGGATCAATGTTATATCTTCATCAGGAAAATAATGTCTTTGCAAGAAAATAAAATGGAAGAAATGGTTCATTCAATTCACTATAACAGTAGAATGCATTTTACTGTATGCTTCATGCACTTGCTATGTATTCTATCATAGCCAATTATCAAACTCCTAATATACCTTTACATGTTAACTACATGTTGCAGCAGTAGTTTCCTTTACCACCTGATATCAGGTGCTCACAATAAATGACATTTTGAGAAGAGGAAATGGATCAATCACATAAACGAAGCAAAGCAAGACAGAGGAGTGTTGCTATTATTTTATTGGATCGGGGTTGTCTTCGACATAATGAAAGCACCGAGGTTTGAAACTACAACCTCATGCATGCACTGAGGTTTACATTCCATCAATTTCAACAATTTTATGTGATTATTATAGAGAATCAAAAAGTAAGCTATAATTTATGATATATTTGAAAAAATATGCTCATTTATACATGTAAGGATTTTTCCATTCAAATTGGTTGCCTTCAAACTGCACATTCCAAGATAAACAAAAATCCAAAAACGATGAATCAAAGTTTTTTTTCTTTTAATTTAGTTTGTGCTTTAACAGTCATATTACATTAGCTATTACCAATGTTTTAAAAATCAAACAGGTTATTGAACTATATAAGTCATTAGTTTAAGATTCATTGATCAAATTATTATTAAACTACCAATAAAATATGTATAATATTATCATTATTAAATATAAATTTTTATATGTTAGTAAAGTATCATATGATAAAAACACAATTAGATTGCCAAACAAAATTTTCACGCATTTATTACTAAATGTACTTCATAAAATATGTCTAATATATCAATAGCTTAAATAAGTTTAGATAGGCTAAATATACTTATGGTTTTTTCACTGTAAAAAAAGTTGTTGGTTTTGGTACAAGATTCAAATGTCTTAAAAATAATCTCTATTATCGTTTATTAATCATATGTCATGTCTCTAGAAGTTACAGATCAATGGTCGCGTGAGAGTGTTATAAAAACTATTGACAAGTATACTATTGTGGTAGTTTTTTTTTTTTTGTTTTTGGGTTAATATTGTGGTAGTTTCAAAAAATGTCAAACCATATGGACTTGTTAGATAACTTAACAAAGAGTACAATACTTTACAAAGTAACAACTAAAAAGACTATAAACACAAATTTAAGAGATTGGTTGGTTGGTTGTAAAATATTTTTTTTAACAGTTATAAAAATACAAGAAGATAATCAAATAAAAATAGTGTTAGGATTTAAGTTTCGTTTCACTTTCCAAAAAATTATGGATATCATATTATGTATACTTGTAATTTGACATGTTAATACAACAAAATATTCACTAAACCATATTCATTGGTAGATAGATTCTAGATTCAATTTGAAGGTTCATAGGTGCACACTAGAAGATGGTTGAATAATGTGACTTAAGAGCTTTTTGTAAAATATTTCTCAAAAGGCAGTTTCTCATCTGAAGTTTTACAAAACAAGTTTAAATTACTGTCTGAGGATAATTTAGATGATTCTTCGTTTGATTTTCAAAACCTTTTTAAGATAGACGAATTTTATGCTAAAAGTAGTTTAAAAAAAGAGATCAACACGCAAAATATTATATTGGTTCACCTTAAAGCAAAAAGGCTGTGTCCAATCCTTATTTCTCCTAACATGAGTTTTATAAAGCAGATCCACTTAAAGTGTCGACAACACTATGTTACAAGTATTTTTTTTCTTTACTTAGCTTCTTTTGTAACGTCCCGGATTTTTCAGTGGAATCTCTATAACATCCCATTTAATTAATTTAAAAATCTATGATTGGAGGAAAAATATTAATAATTGTCTTCAAATTAATTTTAGATTTTTAAAAATCATTATTAATTAACATAAGTACAATTTTAAATAATTAGGTGTTATGAAATTAAATAAATTTATTTGATTGGTTGATTATTAAAATTTAAATAAAGTTTAAATAAGTGGTGGTAAATTTAAAGTTACCAAAAGGTTAAAAGGTAAGTTTAATTAAAGATTTAAAATAAAAAAGGAAAACAAAATGATAAAAGACCAATATGCCCTTAATGAAATTAAACAAAAGACAATCTCTTCTTCCTCTTTGTGTAGCATGTGACCTTCTTCCTCTTTTTCCTCTCTAATGGTCGTGAGCTTCAAGCTCCAATTCGAGGGCAATTTCATATCGTAACTTCAAATTGATTGTGTATTTGGAATCCCGGCAACAAGGTGAGTCTATTGGTACCCCCAATTTCAAGTTTTCTTCCTCCTTTCCTTTTCCTCTCACTAAGGCCGGAAATAGGTTTGCATGAATGGGGGTTTGCTTTGGCTTTACAATGGATGTGTAAGGTTTGAAATAAGGGTCCTAAGGCTATGGGTATTTTGAAATACATTTTTCCTTTCCTTTTCTTGCTTGACCAAATCCTATACAAGCTTGAGGGTTTCAGTTTTTGTGTTTTATGGCAATAGAAAGCTCAAAAATCACTTTCTAGGACATTGGGTGGGATGAAATATTGACGGGTTTTGTGTTTCAATGTTCGTAGGTGGTGAAACGGGCATCGGAGGATTAATAAACGAAGTGGGTATCAGAATCGGAAGAGGAGCAGCGAACAATTTGACTGCGGGTCGTGACCAACACAAAGAACAACTCATAGAAGCATGGAACCAAGGTAAGGGGGTGTTCGAGTCATAATTAATTAGAATTGGGTAATGTGTAATTAGGTTCGAAAAGAATATAACGCGATTATGGAATACGAGGAATTTAGGAGTATAGTTAGGGATGAAATATATTATGTATGATTGTGTGAATATGCTAGTAATTGATGATTTAAAAAGAATGGGTGATTTTTGAGAATTAACTAAGTTGATTAGTTAGTCAAATGATATTTGTTAAATTGATTTGCATGGGTTATGTATGAATCATTTTGCGGTTTATGAGTTAAAAATATATGACAGTTATGTTATGATGATGAATATGTTTATGCAGTTATGTATGATATATTGGATTTTGAATTATGAGATTAATGAGTAAATGCTGGTGTTGAACGTTATACTTATATGGCGAATTTGATTGATAATGATGATTTAATATATTGAGGCGATGTGAAAATATGTGGTGTAGGACGGCCGACGGTATATTTCGCCCCTTATTTTTGACTCCCGTGGTCATTTGAGATCCAGTTGAGCTACCTAGTGGTCAAGTAGGACCCAGTGGTTGAGGTGAAGAGCCAAGTCAGGCTCGGTGGACCAAGTCAGGTTCATGGGGTGTCAAGTAAGACCCCCAGCTGAAGGCTGATCCTTTTAGTATCTAGATATTAGGCGTCATATTAAATATTGAAAGTCAGTAATGTTTTATGATGTCTTTGTAGTTATTGGAATAATTAAGAGTATGACATTAATGGCGGTTTATTGTGATATATGTGAGTTACCCTTTTGATTGAGAATATGTCGAGCATTAGGCAAAATGTGGTTTGTTTTAATATGGTATATATGAGCTTATAGTGGGCTTGGTGAGTTATGCAGTAATGATAATAAGCTATTGAAATTGTCAGTTTTTTCATTATATTTATCGTTCTATATTAATTGTGATTTTCCAAACACTCACCCCTGCTTTGGATTTCTATTCTTTTAGTAACCAGTGGCAGGGAAGATGCGGATGCCCTGGAGGAAAGCGCCAAGTGAGGAGCGGATGCCAAAAAAGCTGTGGAATTATGTTTTGTGTAATAAATTAGTAGATTACCTTGAATATGGACATATATGTGTGTGGGTCGATTGATAATTAGACTTGTAGTTCCGTTAGACTTGAGAAATTAATTACGGTGTGATGATGATGTTTAATGTTTGCATGTGTGATGGATTGGTGATGATGGAAAAGGATTTGAGTTGTGAGCTTATGAATTAGATGCATTTACTATGTTTATGATGTTAGATAATGGAATATGTAGTTATGGCACAGAGCTATTTAATTGATGAATTTGAATTAGGCAGGTATTGTATTGTACATATGAGTTGTAAGTTGGTGTGAATGTGTATGAATGTGAGAAATGATGATTGAAAAATGAAATTATGCATAATAGTGAAAATAAGTGGAAATACATGGAGAATTAGGAACTGGAGGGGTGATTTTGTGATCCTATGGGTTTTAGGAACCCCGGAAGGGACCAATAGGTTCCCTACCTCATTTATGACTTGTGCATATAGGTCTTACCAAGTTTAGAGTCCATTTGATAGGTTTAGCGCATTGGTTTTCATTAATTTTGGTTTAAATGCATTTTCTGCATATCTTGAGCATATGATGGAACTTTGGCTAACGAACGGCACCAAAGGTTCCGAAATGGGGAAAAGATAGTGCCTGTGAAGTTTTGTAGCATTTGGAGTTAAAACGGGCATTTTAGGGTTTAGGGTTTTGGGTAGTCGTAGTCGTGGTGGTGGTGGTAAAGGTGTTTTGAAGGCCCTGAGATAAGAAGAGTGTTTGAGATATTACCATTTGATTGGAAATTATTTCCTAAACTATTTCTCAGAAATCTATCAGAAACCGGTTAGAGCCTTGGCCCTTGTGCTGTATTAAAACACAATGTAAAATATGGGTACACACTTGCCTATTCACTTTCGACGTAACTTTGTCTCCCGACGTTGGAATTAAGTGATTCTTGTCCTTAAATTCTTGTATCTAATTCCTCTACAATTTCATGCAGACACCCAAGCCCAGTTCTAAACCAATCAATCCCAGTTTGCTAAAATAGCTCACTGACCCATAATTGCGTTGATTCACCTGGACACCTTTCAATATTTTGAGTATAATTTTTTCTGTAGTGGTCGGAATTGAATGATTCTTTTTTTAAATTTTTAATAAAAAAATTACCCACAAGTCATATGAAGGCCACGAATGCAAATTTCGAACACAAAATTCCTAGTATTTATTTTAAGTTGTTCGACCTGAAATTTGCGCGGCAACTACACCCTTTTTTGTATTTTACCCATAACTTTTTCTACCATTATCAGAATCGAGTGATTCTTGTCCTGAAATTTTCATAACAAAATTAACTACAATTCTTATAAAGACAAAAAAATAATTCCCAACCAATAAATCCCAATCTTTATTTTAAGTTGTTATTCCCAGTTTCATATACTAATTTGACAGTGTTTAGTATTTTGGTCATAACTTTTGCCATGAATGTCAAAATTTGGTAATCTTTAGCTCGTTGGAAAGGTAAAAGAATAATCTATAACTTTTATGTTGATCATTTTATCTAGTTTGCATCATATCTTGCCCTTACTTTCATGCCAAGAAAGTGACAAAAATGAGCCTCCACAACAACCCATATGTCACCACCCTATGCTTCCTAACTCCATGCAACACCAACCTTTGACACCTAGCTCCCACCACCACCAAGTAACTTGCATGAATACCATATATCTCCCTTTCTAGAACCTTGCCACCATAGCATTACCATCTCACTCTTTAAATCCCATCATTCTAACTCTTATTCTCTTAGCCTTCACCCTATCACTCTCTCAGCCACTCTTTCTTAATTGCTCTCTCTTCAAATTCTTTTCATCATCACTGAATGTCACCCTCCCCCTTCCACTCTCATTTTACTTCATCATCTCTTCTCCACACCACCATGAGCCACCATTACGCTTCCCTTCCTTATTTTACCCGAAACCATCATCTCCACTATACGGTCACCACAAACCACATTTTCTTCACCGTGATCATAACTCCTCCTTCCCTTTTTACCTTCTTTTTCTTCATCATATCATGTCCCCCACCATTCATGCAAGGGCTTTTACTTGAAAAGCTTCCTTCCACCTTTCCTACTTCCATAACCCGAGTACGCACCACCACCATAAAAGCTTCCCCTTTCTTTTAACCACTTAAAGACAACCACACTCTTTTCTCTTAGGGACGTTCTTAGGACTCTTAGAAGGACAAGGAAGAGAAAGAAAACAAGCAAGCACATAAGGGGATATCTTCCTTTTCACGTGAACACCTTGAGGTAAAGGGGGAACTCTCTATTAAACCTTGTTTGGTCTTGTGATGTGCCTCTAAAACACATTATTTTAGGATGCATTTGCTAGGCATAATTAGGTTAATTTGAATAAATCTCCCCTAAATCCCTTGTGTATTTTGCTTTTTCCCTTATTTGCTACTTTGTTTGCTAGTTTTGTAGGAATTTTTAAGTTTAAAGACTTTATTTGGAGTCAACATTCGAAATCAATCCATAACAAAGCAATCACAGGCCAGAAGCCATGAAAAATGAAGAAAAATAGTGGCCCAAATAGTAGGAACCACGGCCAGGCCCTAGTTCTGGCCATAGTTATGAAGTCCAAGGCCCAAAATACAAGTTGGAAGAGTTAGTGCGATCCACGACCAGGCCGTGGAACTTACCACAGTTGTAGTTCATGACTGACCTGCTCTGTTTCATATTTTTTGCTTTATAAAAAGGGAAAGATAGGCCAATTTTAGAGGTTTTGCATTCTAGAGGCTAGAGGCACTGTGTATAGCAGAGGAGGTGATTTGGGAGGATTCTCTCAAGGATTTTCAAGGAGGAAAATGAAAAAGGAATGGAAGAACTCAAAGAATCTGCACTTCATAGTGATTGGTTTTGAGATTCTTTTGATTTCTCTTAGTTTAATTTTTTTTAAATCTTTGTTTTGAGTCTCTATGGCTTCAATTGAATGTTTTGAATTCTTTTTCATCATGAGTAGCTAGAATCCTTTTCTTGGGATTTAGGGGGTGAACTGTAATGTGATTGGTTGTGATCTCTAATTTGTTTTATCCATGAAATCATGTTTACCTTCAATTCTTGATTGTCTTATTTATACTCATAATCTAGAGATAGAATTTGAGTAACCTTTAACTAAATTTAGGAATAACTGAAAAGTGAACCTCTTTAATCTAATTTAAGACATTAAACCTAAGATTGAATCTAGGAGGGACTAAGAAGTAAACTATTTTTGATTTTTTGAGGACCTAATTTTTTCATACTAACTAAAATTGGGAGAGACTGAGAAGTGAACCTTTTTTATTGTTGTGAGAACTTGAAATTTTCATAATACTTAATAACTCTATTTTCAAATTGAATGAATGTCTGTTTGATTTCTGAGTAATCTAACAGAGCTCTGATAAGGGAAAGATAAAACCTTAGGAAATTGGTCTTAGTTAACATGAAGTAAAAGATAATGTAAAACCTTTAAACACCAACACAAAGCAATTCACCACCCTCGGATACCAAGACATATTTTAATTGATTCCTTTTCCAGAAAACCCTATCTGTTGTGATCTTTATTTGTTTTGTTTTAATTTCTTTAACCGAAATTCTATTAATCACTTGTTTAGATAGATAAGATTAAAATTTTGAGTACTTGAGAACACGGTCCCTGAGGAGATGATATTTTTTATATTACACGATAAACTCATGCACTTACGGGTGCTGTCATCTTGTTACATGCATGATATTCTTGATTTTATTTATGGTCATGAAAAGTTCATCTAATCTTGGGGAAATGGACATTCATAGTGGTTACTTTAATAACTTGACCAAGATCATGGTTTTCATGCAAATAAATGGTTATAAAAATATGAACTTTGGTGTTACATGAGTGTTTCCTAGCATGAGAATGTCTTTGCATCTGACTCTCATGGTTTTTAGATAATATTGAGAAGTTGAAAACTTGAGTGTTAAAAAGATTTTTCCTTTGCATGTTGCGTTGATACGTGTGTGCATGAATGGCAACTTAAAAATTTATGAGATTTTAACTATATGACTAAAAATGTGATCCTTGTAATTTTGTGTGGATGATGTTTAAAGTGTTGAAAATATGAAATTTTAAACGGGTATCTCTTTGCATGTTACCTTATGTGTTATTTCCATGTATGGTTACCTTTAAATATGGAATTTTTGATGCATGTTAATGTTGGTGTTTTAATGCATGTTTAGTTACCATATTGCTTAACTAATTTTCAAGGAAATTGTGAGATTGCATAGCATCCCTAGAACCATTATTTTTGATAAAGATACCAAGTTCCTTAACCATTTCTGGAAAACTCTTTGGGCAAGGCTAGGAACTAAGCTTCTCTTTTCCACTACTTGTCACCCTCAAACAGATGGACAAATAGAGGTAGAAAACATGACCTTTTCTACTTTGCTTAGGGTCTTAGTTAGTAAAAATGTTAAGTCATGGGATGAATGTTTACCTCACATAGAATTTGCATATAATAGGGTACAACATTCAACAACTAAACATAGTCTATTTGAGATTGTTTATGGTTTTAACCCTCTCACACCTCTTAATCGTTTGACCATTGAGGTTTTTGATTCTTTCCTTCACTTGGATGGAGAGGCAAAAGTAAGTTTTATAAAAGATTTTCATGAGAAGCTTAAAAATCAAATTCAATCCAAAAGTAAGCATTATGCCCATTCTACTAACAAGAAGAGAAATGAAGTTATTTTTGAAGTTGGAGATTGGGTTTGGTTATACTTAAGAAAAGATAGATTTCCTAATCTAAGAAAGTCTAACTAAACCAAAGAGGTGATGGTCCTTTTCAAATAATAGAAAAGATTAATAATAATGCCTATGTCCTAGACTTACCTTGTGATTATGGGGTTAGTACCTTTAATGTCTCTAATTTATCTCCTTTTAATTTAGATGATAATGATGACAGTCCAGATTTAAGGATAAATCTTTCCGAAGAAGAGGAGCATGATGAGGACATGAGCATGACAGATCCCATCATAATCCTAGACAAGGGTCTAAAGCTTTACAGAGGACCCTTAACAAGGGCAAGGACAAAGAAGGCCAAAATATCACCCAACAAACCCTAGTTATCTTCTTGACTACTCTATATGGGCCTAAGCCCAAGGAAGATCACTTGAAGACCTTTTCATATTTTTCATGTAATATTTATGAGACATAGGTTTTTAAGTATATTTTAGGGCTTCACATATTTTTAGAGATAGGAGTTGGGCCTTGTAAGGTAATTGGGCCACTTTTGGGCTTTTACTTTGTATTTGGGCTTGTATTTGGGCCATTGATAATACATAATTTAACCTTAATTCCTCACTTTAAATGTGTATAATTTGCCATCACCTATTGTGTAATATATTGCATTTTAACACATTTTTATCATTTAAAATTTATTTAATATTTAATTTTAAAATGAATTAAGGATTGATTTTTAATGGAAATAATGAAATCCTTATTTCTCTTATTTGGTAGTGAATGATTGAGCTTGTAATTGGAAAAGATTGACCAAGAATCAAGAGGAAGAAGACATAACTGATTACATGTTCAAAAAGGGTCAATAAAGCAGAAAATAAGTGAAGAATAGGGCCAGGAATCAATTCCCAACATCTATGAATCGATTCCTACATAAAAAAGGCCCAGAAAGTGAAAATGAAGGCCATGAATCGATTCCCCACTAACATGAATCAATCCATGCATTAAAAATAGCCTGGGAATCGATTCATAGCCTCTGGGAATTAATTCATACATCTGGGAATGGATTCCCATCCCCAAGAATCGATTCATATGCTGTTTTTACCCTTGGGAATTGATTCCCACCCTTTAGGAATCGATTCATGCATGGAATTTACCCAGTTTTTGCCTAAATGAATCGATTCATGTACTTTTAAGGATTCAATTCCTCCAGTGGAAATACCATTACGCAATATAAGGAAGTGGAAACAGCATTACGGGTTTTCTTCGCCGAAAGTTTCCACTGATCCCATGTTTTTCACTTGCTGTTTCCTTCGCTTTGCCTATAAATAGAAAGGGAAACCACGCTTCTCATCATCCCTTCAATTCATTCTTCCTTCTTTCTTGGAGCATCAGAGGCTTTCCTCTGGAGGATTTCTTCCACTTCCTCTGCTGTAATTCCGGGTTTGGTTATTTTTATTTTTAGTTTGTTTTAATTATGGAGGGCTAAAACCCCTAGATTGCTTTTCTTGGAGAATTATTGTAATATAACTTTGAGGTTCTTGTTTTTAATATAGTATGCTTTTATTATTGTTTATTTCCTCATAATCTCACTCTGCTTATTTAATTCCATTTTGTTTAATTAAATTTGTATGCTTAATCGATTTAATTATACAAATAGAATAAAATAAGATTTTTTTATTAAAATGGATTAAGAAAGTATGCATGCTTAATGAATATTTTCATAATCACTTTTAGTTATTATGGTTTGTTTAATTCTATAATTTGAGAATAGATTATGTATGTAGGCGATGTTCTTACATATGCTCAATAATTCCTAGATTTTACGATCTTGACTACTTTTGCTTAATTAGGATGCTTGATTAAAATATTCATTTTAAATGAAAGTAAAGGAATTGTGAATTAAAAAAGATGCTTAGTTGATTAATTCAAATTGAGCTAAGAAATTAACAGTAATGAAAGTGTACAAATCATCTTTTGTGAACCAAGGATAAATCTAATTACAATACTCCAAGAAAATCAATCGCTTGTTATTTATTATTCTAAATCTTATATTTACTCTGTTTTGATTTTAATTGTGACAACCAATCAAACCCCCCGAAATGTATTTGTATGTTTGTTGAACTTCTGTTTGTAAAAATTAATTTTAAACTTAATTTTCCTAAATTTTTGTGTTGATCTTCGAGAGAACGACCTAGGTTGATACCCTAGTACTACATTAATTAATTTTAATGTACTAATTTGACGGGACCACAATAGTAAACACGTCAAATTTTGGCGTCGCAGCTGGGGATCAGTGATCTTTAGGAATATTCTTGTTTTAAATTAATTTTTTATATAAAATTGAAAATTAAAAAAATAATAAATAAATAAATAATTTCTTTTGTTTGTTTTATTTTATTTCTTTTGTATGATTTAGGATTCTTATGATATTTTGCTCATGATCATGAAATATCTTATTGTATGCTATGTATGACTAGAAGGACTTTTGGGCATTTATATTCATTTGATCCTGAAATTGATAGAACTTGTCATAGATTAGTTAGAGAAGCTAGATTTAATAATAACTTTGTTGATATTGATAGTGATAGTATCTCATCTGAATCTGCTAAATGTACTACTGCTAATTTTTCTGATATGGCCGGACCTCGTGAAAAAACTCTTAAAGAACTAGCTACACCTGAATTCACATACGAAAGTTTGTGTATTCAATATCCTGAAGAGGATGTCCCTTTTATGCTTAAGACTTGACTTATACACTTGTTGCCTAAGTTTCATGGTCTTGCGGGTGAAGATCCACACAAACACCTCAAAGAATTCCACTACTAGAAAAATGTCTGATAACTACTCAAAAGTAGTGACGAAACACTGCCGTCGCTAAACAACGACCATATTAGCGACCGAAACATAAAAAGGACCCTGGGGAAAACATTAGTGACCACTTTAACGACCAACATTACCCCGTCACTAAAATTTGTTTCAAAATTGTCGTTATGTCCGTCGCTAAATCATTCCCGTCGCTAACATAGTCGCTAACATTTACATCCAAAATTAGCGACGGGCGATAGAAGGTCGCTAATTTTGGCGCCCAAAAAAACCCTTAGAGGGAACATATTGGCGACGGATATCAGCCGTTGCTAATATATGGCGCCAAACAAAACCTCGAAAACCTTGGGGAAAAAAAAAAATTTGAAGGGTAGCGACGATAGTATCCGTCGCTAAAATAGCCTTGTTTGGAGACAGTTATGTATCCGTCACTAAAGTTGTCGCTAGTTGTGCCACGGTAGCGACAGGTTTGTTGTCGTCTCTATCTGTATTCAGCTAAGTGACCGGGTTGCTTGTGCGGTCATTATGTCTGCGAGTTGGAATTATTAGTGACTTTTTTAGCGATGGTATTTTCCCATCACTAACCTTTTAATCTAACTCGATAACAGCTTTCCCTCCCCCCAAATCATTTGCCCTAACCCCAATCATTTAAGTTCTCTCTCAGTCTAAGCATTTCCCTCTCTCTTACGTCTCACTCAACCACCGCAGGTACACAGCTTCATCAGAGAACCGCCCAGGACCATCGCGCCTCTCACTGTCGGCTGTTTGACGGTCATCTTCTCCGAAAAACCCAGGTGAGTTGAAGTTTTGTTTTCCTCCCTCCTCCCTCCTCCCTCCGTCTCTATTTCTTGTGTCTGTGAAATGAACTCTCATATTCTTTGATAGGTCTCTGAGTTTCCTTTTCTTGTTGCATCACCATCATCTTCTCCGACCACAAGAGACCAGACCACCACCACACGCTCGGTGTTTCATACTTGCGGGGTCTGTTTCTGCTCTGTGTCAAGGGTAGTTTTTTCTTCATGATTATTTGTTTCATTTGTTAGAACAGTTAGTAAAATGTTAAGATGTTTATAACATGAGAAGAAAATGTTTGATAATGTTTTGATATTATTTTGATGATAATGTTTGATAAAATGTTTAATAATGTTTGATAAAATGTTAAGATTGCATATCCTCTGAGAAGTTGTGGTAATCTTCCTTGGTATTAGCCAATCACTTACTCATGAATATGAATATACACACAATTTTAATTGAAGGATTTATATAAATAAGAAAAACTAAATAATACAATTATTTTAATCACTTGTCAAAATATCTTATTTACAATTATTTATCATTCGTTGGTATAAGATTCTTATGTACAGATTTTTTGTATATAACTTTTTTGATAATATTAAGATATAAGATTCTTATTTACAAATATTATATACTATTTCTAGATGCTCACATCAAATTCACTTGGCTTTATTCTTCATATAACAAGTCAAAAGCATTGACCATTTTTATACAATTTAAAAGGATAGTGGAATTAAAGTTTGATAACTAGATTAAGGTCATTCAAACTAATGCTGGGAATGAGTACCTAACCTTCAAGAGTTTCCTGACAGAGTGTATAGGTTTAAATACCCCTACATACATGAGAAAAATAGAGCTACTGAGAGAAAACATAGGTATATGATAGAAATTGGCCTCACTCTCCTGGCTAACTCTCAACTTCCAAGTGCTTACTAACCTTCCACAACTATGTTTGTTATAAATAGTCTCCCTTCCCCTAACAAGAATCTTATATCTCCCTGTAAAATTTTGTTTCACAAACCACCTAATTATAACATACTAAAACTTTTTAGATGCTTATGATATCCCCATTTAAGACCCTACAATAAACATACACTTGATCATAGATCACAACCTTGCATCTTTGTTGGATACTTAGCTCCTCACAAAGGTTATAAATGCCTCCCAGCTTCAGAAAAACTATATATGGTCAAATGTGTTCTCTTTGATAAGCTCACTTTTCCTCTTAAATATAATTCCCATCTTCCAACCAAACCAACTTCTAAAGTTTCAATTGCCTTATCTATCCCCCTATCATTCTGATCGCCAAGTATCACTAGGAGATAGAAATGAACCTTCTGGGATAAGAATCTTCACTAGAGCCAAACAGCCTTGATTGAGAGGAATGTTATTCAAGTGGCCTTAATACTCAAGCAGGTGGGGATGAATTGAGTTTTAAAACTTTTCATTGGAATGCCTTTGAAATTGATTTCTTTCTCACAAGTTAATTGAATATGCAAGAGATAAAAAATATTATGGAAGAAACAATGCAAAATAAGATATAATTGTTGCTTAGGCAATTTGTCAAACACTTGGTGTGCAACACTATAATTCTAGTTGTTCAAGCAAGTTTAAGAGCGGAAATCACTATCAATAATAACAATCCAGCCAGATGCAATGCATAAATGCAAGAGAGTAAGGGAGAAGAGCGTGCAAACCACTTTAACGAGTTCCACCAACCCGGTGTATGTCTCGCCTTCAAGCAACCCACTTGAAGGATTTCTACTATTGAAGTTAAGAGATACAAGCTATGAGCAATTGCAGCTTCCTAGTCTCCCACACTGAAGAACTCAATCCTCACTAGCACAAGGGTAACCCACGCAATCTCTCAAACTCTCAATATCCCAAAGGTTGAACCCCAACCTTTGTAACCACTCAACCTAGAGTGAAATTTGGTGTTTGGTGTTTGTGTTTACAAGCAATATACTCTCTCAATAGAGTGAATAAGCAAGTGAAAGCTCTCACAATGTCTAACTCTCAACAAGAGAGGATATACAAGTTCTAAGCTCAAGGATTTAGAATATACAAAGAGAATGAACTCACTAAGCACAAATGTAAGTAAAGATTGATTGCCTCTTATTGGTGTATTTTATGCTTGAGTTGGAGATCCATTTATAGAGCTTTGAAGGTCCTCCTAGCCATTGCACATCATGGTTCCAGCTTGTTGTTCGCCCGCGGTTGTAACCGGGCTTTGTGAATTGGCAAGCGCACCAATCGTTTGTAGTTTTCGAAATTTAGATATCGTTCCACTGGGATTGAAAGTTCAATAACAACAGTAATCTTCTACTTACTATGGTAAATATGAAGGAAATTATAAACAAAAGAATGATTTATACACAATTTATACAGTATTCACAAGATAGCATGGTTGAGTGATTCATGAGATAAAAAGAAAAAATAAAAATTCTATCTAAAAAGTTGAGTTGCAACCTAGAATAGGTAAGATACTTGAAATGAACACAGATAAACAAATTATGTTGGAAATTGGATCCCTAATCTAGAATAACAATGAGGAACTCAAGACATGCATATTTAATCATCAAGTTTCATGTCATTGCAGCTTTAAAATCATTATAACCGATCCCTCGTGATATAAATTCTAAGAATTCACCGTAAAGTCCGATCCCTCGTGAGATTTCTCAGTAAAAACTTGCATTAAGACCTGGCCTTATGGCAACAATGGTTAACAACCCCTATAGAATTGAGATACCAAGGGTATTCCAACTTTTTACTTTCGTCAAAACTAGTTTCAATACGGCATAAATAATCATTCTCCCGTTTGACATTTACACTAATAAAACCAGTTTCGATACACATGAAAATCATTCTCCCGTTTGACGTTCATATTAATAAAAGGTTGAAATACTAACATGGACTTGAATCATAAACATGCAGAGGTCAAATTCACAACATTATACTCAATAGATTAGTTCACCAATTCCAACATAAACAGATTAGTTACACATGGTAAAAGTAAAGGCAACACTTACAGAGTTTGACATTACGAAGACGATGGAAAACTTCACGATACAACGATCACAATACACCGAAACACACTCAAGTATCTAGAAAACTATTCTAGAACTACAACTCACAAAAGAAAGTACTCAGAGTCGAGCACAAGAGAGAAGAGAAGAGAAGTGTATGGAATGGGATACTATGAATGGTGTTGGATGGCCCTATTTATAGGGCTGAGCAAGGGTGCTGACGCTACGCGTCCCTGTGACGCTACGCGTCAGATCCCTGACTCAGCCTCCATTAAACACTTGATAATGGCCACTTTCAATAATTAATCTTGATCATGCCTGGCCACTTGGACATGTTTCCACGAGTTTTGGACAGTTATGCTGATTGGGGTGGCCCTTGGGCTGAGTGGAGTGCCCATTATTGGGTCCAAGTGGGGTGGTTGGCCAAAAGTAGGAGTGGAGACCACGCAGCACTGACGCTACGCGTGGCTGTGATGCGTAGCGTCAGCATCAAAAGTAGCTCTTGATGCTACGCGTGGGGTGAGGCTACGCGTCAGCTCCTCCAGTGTAATTTTCTCTTGATTTCTTAACTTTTTCACTGCAAAACTAGAGAAAATTGATCAAGGGCAGATTATTTTCAACAACACTCATTTATTGAATTTAAATCCTAATTTTCTAACAAATTAAACTAATTTTTATGAATTTTATGAAATTTTTATGTAAGATTTTATTGAAAATTTGAGGACTAACAAATACCCCCAACTTGAGACATTGCTCGTCCTCGAGCAAGAGAGAAAAATAAGAAGAATAAAAATTTGAAATCAAATTTTTAAGTTAGTTCGAAAATTTACCACAAAAAATAATTACACAATTTCAACTATTTTGTAATAATCAAAAACTGATTCAAATATAACAAAAGTTTAATGATAAAATTATTTACAATATTCTATTAACAACCAAGCAGAATTTCAGGCTTACCTCACAAGTGTTTATCTCTATACAATTGGTAACCTGTTTCACTCAATCAATCATAAAATCAAACGAATTTAACTTTGTTTGTCATCTAATCAATGGTTATTTATACAGAGTTAATTCGAAAATCACAAGGTCTTTTCACGGGTTGTAATGAGGCTTGGTTTACAAGAATCAATGGTTTTTCTTGGAATTCAAAAACCTGAAATCATAAAAGAGCATTTTACAATCCTTAGGCTTTCTCTTGATCCAAACTCTCATTTATTTTTTTATTGATGAAAAATAAATACCCCCAACTTGATTCTTTTCACTATTTTTGACTTTTCTTTTCCATATTTTCTTTTTGAAAAGAATCAAGTTGCTTATTTTCACTCTCCATTTTTGTGAGAACACTCAAAATATTTTTCATTTATTTCAACTGCTCTTTTAATCAATCAAGTATAGGGAATGGTAAAAACAAATTTAGGCTTTAAGGGTATCAAAGAATTTTATTTTAGGCTCAAATGGGCTTGCAAAGGATAAAAGACTTTTTACCAAGGTAAGCTGTTTGGCCCAAAGTTTTGTTTCACCAATAAATGTGCCTTGATCATTTTCCCGAATTCTCTGTACAACAACACACATCAGAGATTAAAGCAAAATCAATTCGAATTGAAAATATGTCGATTAAAACCCTCAAGTGTGTAAAAAGGATCTCTCAACTCACCGGGTTATTGAAATTTTGCTTGATGGTTAATAAACTTATTGTAATTAAATTTATCAAAATTCCTAAGTTATAAAGAATCATAAATTGATTTTAACAAAATTGGTTTTATTGTGTAAAAACTCTAAGTGTATAAACTAACTTACTAACGAAAATTTGATTCATTCATTTAAAAGAAGAATTATTTTTCGAATGAGCAAAAACGAATAAACACACCACACAATGATAAAAATGCCATAATATAAAATGTAAATATCAATGTAAATGTAAATCCAAATATAACTAAAAATAAATGTACTCAAAATAAATGAAGATGGCATCCTCAATCCTCCATCTGATCATCATCATCCTCCTCCTCCTCCTCCTCATCATCACCATCAGAGTCATGATGTGCACTAGAAGATCCACCAGTCTCAGGGTAGGTGGGTAAATCTCCAGGCCAAGCTACATGTGCTGCAAACTCGGCTGGGGTGACATAAGGTGCTCCCTCTCCCTGTAACCTGTACTGATAGAATTCATCGTGAAGATGAATATAAGCTCTGTGAGTGGCAGCCATCATCTGCATCATATGCTGATGCTCAAGTGTCATCCGGGCAAAGCCCTGTGTAACAGCATCAGCAGATGGAGGCTGCACTGGTGGTCTCCTCCTCCGAGGTCGGGGCTGAGCCTCCTGCTCTAGTGGTGGAAGCTCGCACTGCTGCACAAAATAATCTCTGTTTACTAGAACTTTAGGGACTCTCCCTGAAGAACTAGTAAACTCAGGTGAAGGTACAATGACTCCCTGCCTCCTCAGTAAGGCAGATATGATGAGAGGAAAGGGTATGGGGCGATTCACTTTATACCCAAGGGCATAAAAGTGAATCTGCTCGGAGATAAGCTCTGCGATATCAATGGTGTGGCCCTGGAGGATAGAATAAAGGAGGCAACAACGCTCCACTGGAAGGGAAGAAAGATGGGTGACAGGAGTGATATTATGGAGCATGAGGTGGGACCACGCCTGGGCTATGGGGGTAAGCTGGGTCTTGAGGAGGTTAGATGGACTCCTTCCAACCCTACTCAGGTTGAAAAAGATTCCATCCTTGCTCAGAAAATGAGCAACCTCCTCGAGGGAGTATCCTAACTCTCCCTCAGCAAGAATCTTGTTTCTGTTTTCCTTCCAGAAACAAGTGTCATCCTCGGGAGTAGGCTCCCAAGGGTTACCCAGTAGGGTACTGATGGTGTCCCGGTCATAAGAGATATGCCGGCCTCTAACCCAACTCGTCCGCTGCTGCCCAAGATTTGGTGCGTCCTGGCGGGTCCTGTAAGCATTTGCATAAAACTCCATTACTAAGATGGGGTCCCCCTCAGTAGGTAGGGAGAATAGAGGTCCCCATCTCCTCTGCTGTACTCTATCCTGCAGCTCAGGATAGTCTCCTGCACTTAGATCAAGGACCCTCTCCCAGATCAGTCTCTGGCCCTTGATCTGATGAAATCTTGCCCACTTCGCATCAGTGCGAAATCTAGTAGGATCCCTCGGTCCCAATACCTCCTGTCTCTGAGAATCAGGATCCTCAGAAGCGGTGTCAGTGTCTGTGGACTTCCTCTGTCTTTTAGAGGGACCGGCTGTGGGAATGGATTTCTTAGGTGCCATTTGTGATTCCTTGCGCAATGGGATTGAGAAGCTTGGGAAGAGAGAAAAGGAGGTTTTTTGAAGTTTTTTGAAAACTAAGTGAGGCAGAGAGGAAGTTTTAGGTTTAAAACCCTAAGATGGGCCTCTCTGGTTCAGTTTTAAAAACTGAACGTGGGCTCTGACGCTACGCGTGGGTGGGACGCTACGCATCAGAACCAAAATGCAGAGTCCACGCTACGCGTCAAGTGGGCGCTACGCGTGGGATTCTGTTTTTGAATTTCAAAAATTTGAATTTTCAAAGCCTTTTCAGTTTAAAACCCCTTTTCTTTTAAGCAAGTTAAAAATTGTTTTGTGGTTTTTTTTTTTTTTTTTTTTTTATGAAAAACAACCTTAAAAACAAAAAGAAAAGAATGGGTTGCCTCCCATTGAGCGCTAGGTTTCATGTCTCCAGCCAGACATTACCTCTGATTAATCAGGTGGTTTCCCAATATTCTTTGAGGAATCACCTGTCTTTTTCTTCCTTCTTCTTCTTTTCCGATGCCTACTTACCTGTTTTTCATCTTTCAAAGCATCGGTTAATTTAAAACAATTTAATTGATTGGGAAGAGATATACCTGGTTTGGTCGAAAGGTAAACCTTTGCCTCATTACTTATCCTGAGGTGTTCATGAGCACTGAAGCTTACCTCTTCTTCATAAACTTTGACTGCAACCATACTTTGATCAACATCCACTTTGATTTTTGCAGTCTTCATGAAAGGTCTTCCTAGGATCAGGGGGATCTCAGTATCCTCCTTCATATCCAGTACCATAAAGTCAACTTTGAAGTGGTACTTGTCAACCTTTACTAACACATCTTCCACAATCCCAACAGGCTTTTTGACAGAGCGATCCGCAAACTGTAATTCTGTCTTTGCTTCTTTTAGCTCATATTCACCAATGCGTTTTATTAAATCTAGAGGTATCAAGTTGATGTTAGCCCCTAAATCTAATAATGCATTCCTGATGTTGATGTTTCCGATTGTTATAGGAATGGTGAAACTCCCCGGATCTTTACATTTTTTCGGGGTTATACAGTTTGTTTCTTGCTCTGTATCTCTTTGCACATTTTTTTCTTTTTCATTTTTTCTATTTTTTCACTTTCTTTTTCTTCTCCTTCTTTCTTTTTCTCACTCTTTTCTTTACAATCAATTTTTACAACATCAATAGAAACAGCATTACATTGTTCCCTTGGGTTTTGAGTGTTTGCAAAAAACCCAGAACTTTTTAATTCAGCTATTTCTTTTGTGAGCTGACCCATTTGTATGTCTGATGCTTTTCGGGCAGCTTCATTTGTCTCTACAAACTGCAATAACTGTTGAATAGCTTCCTCTATTCTTGTCAACCTTGCATTGTCAGTTTGTTGTTGCTTGAATTGATTGTTAGGAGGTCTGTTGGAAGGTCCAGCATCTTGTCTCCAGCCAATATTCTGATTTTGCCAACCCTGCAGGTAATTGTTAGGAAAAGAATTTCCATGATTAAAAGGATAATTACCTAAGGGTGCTCTTTGATGGTTCATGAAATTGGCTTGCTCTTGCTCATTTCTACAGTAACCACATGGTTGTTCTCCCATACAGTGCGTACATGCTTTAAGTTGAGCAGGGGGTGGTGATGCTACTTGAGCAATTTGAAGTTTTTCCAATTGCTTGCTCATAACTTCAATTTGTTGAGTCAGTAATTTTTGCTGAGCCAACACTGCATCATTTACTCCCAATTCGAGCATTCCTGGCTTCCTTTGCATATTACCTCTTTCATGCTTTGCTTGTCGGTCACTAATAGCCATTGATTCCAATATTTCTATGGCTTCTTCCACAGTCTTGTTCATTAAAGAACCACCTGCACAAGCATCTAACATCATCTTGAACTGAGGCAATAAACCATGATAAACGATTCTTACCTTCTCGGCATCGTTCAGGTTGTGGTTTGGGCATTTTCTCAAGAGTGCCTTGAATCGTTCCCATGTTTCTCCTAATGATTCATCATTATTTTGGGAAAAAGAGTGTATGGCTGTCATTGCTTCAAAATATTTTGAAGGAGAATAAAATCTTTCCAAAAATTTTCTTTCAACATCGGACCAGTTTGCAAAACTACCCGGTGGACAAGATTTAAACCATTCTTTTGCTTTCCCAATCAATGAAAAAGGAAAGAGTCTCATGTAAACAGACTCTTCTTGATTGGGTTCAAAACCAATTGTGCTGCATAACTCATAAAAAACAGTTAAATGTTCATACGGTTCTTCATGATTTAAACCAGCAAATTGGTTGTTTTGAATAATGTTTAAAGTGGCAGGTTTAATTTCCACTGGTAAAACTGGTCCTTGAAACATTCCCGAAACTCGGGGTGGACCATTTATAGCAGCAAACTGTCCCAATGTTCTCCTTTCAGCAGCCATATTTGAATTTTCAAAAATTTTTGAAGTAGAAGAAGAATTAGTTTGTGTTTTAGATTTCAAAGACTTGATTTTCTTTACAAACCTTTCTATCTCAGGATCAAAATAAATTTTACCTGTGGTAGATCGAGTTTGCATACACAAACTAAACAAAGAAAGTTAGTGTAACAATGATAAAAAATAAAAAAAATTATCTAAGGTAAAAAAAATATTTACCACGGTAATTAAAATTTTACTGTTTTACTGAAACAATTCAATCCCCGGCGACGGCGCCAGAAAACTTGTTCGCCCGCGGTTGTAACCGGGCTTTGTGAATTGGCAAGCGCACCAATCGTTTGTAGTTTTCAAAATTTAGATATCGTTCCACTGGGATTGAAAGTTCAATAACAACAGTAATCTTCTACTTACTATGGTAAATATGAAGGAAATTATAAACAAAAGAATGATTTATACACAATTTATACAGTATTCACAAGATAGCATGGTTGAGTGATTCATGAGATAAAAAGAAAAAATAAAAATTCTATCTAAAAAGTTGAGTTGCAACCTAGAATAGGTAAGATACTTGAGATGAACACAGATAAACAAATTATGTTGGAAATTGGATCCCTAATCTAGAATAACAATGAGGAACTCAAGACATGCATATTTAATCATCAAGTTTCATGTCATTGCAGCTTTAAAATCATTATAACCGATCCCTCGTGATATAAATTCTAAGAATTCACCGTAAAGTCCGATCCCTCGTGAGCTTTCTCAGTAAAAACTTGCATTAAGACCTGGCCTTATGGCAACAATGGTTAACAACCCCTATAGAATTGAGATACCAAGGGTATTCCAACTTTTTACTTTCGTCAAAACTAGTTTCAATACGGCATAAATAATCATTCTCCCGTTTGACATTTACACTAATAAAACCAGTTTCGATACACATGAAAATCATTCTCCCGTTTGACGTTCATATTAATAAAAGGTTGAAATACTAACATGGACTTGAATCATAAACATGCAGAGGTCAAATTCACAACATTATACTCAATAGATTAGTTCACCAATTCCAACATAAACAGATTAGTTACACATGGTAAAAGTAAAGGCAACACTTACAGAGTTTGACATTACGAAGACGATGGAAAACTTCACGATACAACGATCACAATACACCGAAACACACTCAAGTATCTAGAAAACTATTCTAGAACTACAACTCACAAAAGAAAGTACTCAGAGTCGAGCACAAGAGAGAAGAGAAGAGAAGTGTATGGAATGGGATACTATGAATGGTGTTGGATGGCCCTATTTATAGGGCTGAGCAAGGGTGCTGACGCTACGCGTCCCTGTGACGCTACGCGTCAGATCCCTGACTCAGCCTCCATTAAACACTTGATAATGGCCACTTTCAATAATTAATCTTGATCATGCCTGGCCACTTGGACATGTTTCCACGAGTTTTGGACAGTTATGCTGATTGGGGTGGCCCTTGGGCTGAGTGGAGTGCCCATTATTGGGTCCAAGTGGGGTGGTTGGCCAAAAGTAGGAGTGGAGACCACGCAGCACTGACGCTACGCGTGGCTGTGATGCGTAGCGTCAGCATCAAAAGTAGCTCTTGATGCTACGCGTGGGGTGAGGCTACGCGTCAGCTCCTCCAGTGTAATTTTCTCTTGATTTCTTAACTTTTTCACTGCAAAACTAGAGAAAATTGATCAAGGGCAGATTATTTTCAACAACACTCATTTATTGAATTTAAATCCTAATTTTCTAACAAATTAAACTAATTTTTATGAATTTTATGAAATTTTTATGTAAGATTTTATTGAAAATTTGAGGACTAACACTTGTCTCTACGTATAGTAGGTATTAGATCTATGTTTCCCACCTAAAAATGTCTTTTTAGTGATGTTTCCCACTACTTGAATCGATTCATACATTTCTGAATCGATTCAAGGCATTCTGACTTAGGCATTTTGTGCTTCCAGGAGCGTGTGAATCGATTCAGGCTTTGGTGAATCGATTCAGAACATTTTGTTTTTATATTTTTGGGACTTCAGGCCTCTGAATCGATTCATACGTATGTGAATCGATTCAAGCAATGCTGTTTGTTGTTTTTCCATGCTTTTTGATGTTTCCTTGATGTATTTTGAGTCATGGTTCCTTTCCTTGATCTACATGCATTGTTTTCTTGATTCTTTGATCATATGGGAGCATGTTCTTCATGATTCCTTGAATCTTTGATTTGAGTACATCAATTGGATTCTTTTGATTTGTTCATTTTACTTGTTTTTGACCCATGAATGATGCTCTTCTTGTTCTTGTGTACTTGTTATTATCAAAACCTATCTACAACATGCAAATACATTCTCCCCCTTTTTGATGATGACAACCAATGGCCATCTCTTGGGGTATTAGTATTAATATTTAAGTAACAGTTGAGAAGGAACCACTTGTTGAACAATTTCAAGTTTTTAGAACAGAGTGTGTCTCCCCTTTTGTTTTTCAGTTAGATATGTATTGAAACATTGCATTTATTTATATTCATCTGATCATACATTACTCCCATTACTCTTCCCTTTTAGTATCTAATATCTCTCCCCCTTTGTCATTATCAAAAAAATATAAGCTTTAGGAAAGAAAAGGAGATAAACATTGCATAATTAAGGATTAATAACCATCAAGTTTGAACAACTATGAAAATTAACAACATAAAATCCAAGCAAAACATAACAATGAGAAACACCTCAGAAGGGCAACAAAGTTTAAGCAAGATAACCACAAAACATATCAATGTCAAACAAAATGTAGAAAAGAAGGCCAACTAAGGCTGAGGGAATTGGAGGTTGTAGATTTGGGTAGCAAGCTCTGTGTATCGTTCCTCCATGTTTGCTTCAAGCTTATCAAGCCGGGTGTTGATATTTGCTTCCATTGCATCAAAGCGACGATCCATATGAGCAGTGAGGCGAGTAAAAAGATCATTAGCAGGAGCGGGTGAAGGAGGTGGAGGAGCAGCAGGTTCATTATCATCACGAGAACGGCAGAGATATTGCCAAAATCCATGATACTCAATAATGTTCATCTTGGTGAGATGAGATTTCCCAATGGGTCCTTTTGGTCCGATCAGTTCTTTGACTTCGTTTTTCAGATCCACCTTGTAATGACGAAGCAACTTGGTGATAAAAATAACATATGGGAGACGAGTGAGGTTTTGAGCGTCAAGTATGTGATGCCTTACAATGTTGATCCAATTGATCTCTTTCTGGTTGAGAATAGCCCAAAGCAGTAGAATTTGAGACTCATTGAGTCTAGCATAATTTCCACCTAAAGAGAGGAGGATTTTGACTAAAACATAGTGCAAAAGGCGGTGTTCAATGCTTAGGGTGCCAACGGTACTTGCAGGTGCGGTGAGATTGAAGAATGCTCTTGCCTCTAATGGGTTGTAGTTCCACGAAGGAGAGGGTTCTTTGCCATGGAAGTAAGCATCACTTATAGGAAGTTTTCCAACTTGGTTCATGACTTCATTGTCAAGAACAATGGTCTTGCCTTTCACTTTGGCATAATATCGACCATCTTGTAGGCGCAATGTGGAGTAGAAGACACGGATCAGTTCGGGGTATATAGCAATCTCCTCAAGAGCCATGAAGCCAACAAGTTCTTATTGGTGAAGAGTAGTAATGAGAGGAAGACCAGAGGATTCAAAGAATGCAACATCAATCCAATGTGGTGAAATCAATTGTTTTTCAGAAAAGGTGTTTTGGTACCTTTCTAATTCCTTTTGTGTGGTGAAGAAGCGTGACAAATTGGAATGTTGAGGGATGGGAGAACCAGCAACATTTGCTCTTTGTTTCTTCCTTGGTTGCGATGAAGAGGCCATGAGGAATGGAGGTTTGGAGGGGAGGTTTCTAGAGTGAGAGAGGTATTTTTAGAGAGAAGGAGGAGAAAAGGAGTAGGAGAATTTTAAGTGGAATGAAGAAATGAGCCCAAAACAGCGTGATATAGGCAGAATCAGTAGCGTGAATCTATTCAGAGTGACTGTGAATCGATTCAGACGTTACTGTTTGTGAGAATTAAGGAGTATCAGGGGTTTGAATCAATTCGAACTACGCATGAATCGATTCAGACCTCTCTGTTTCTGAAAAATTGAATAATCAGGTCTTGGAATTGATTCAGGGGATGGTTGAATCGATTCAATCGATTCTGTTTCCCTTTGAACTGTAGTTTTGAACCGCTGAATCGATTCTAGGCATAGGGCAATGCTTTTGGATCATTAAAACATCAGTTTTTATGGTTCTTTTTACCTTCTAAAAAAATCAATCATTCATGAACAATTTAACTCAATCATTTGTGCAATTCAACTCATGAATTATTCATTGCTTAAGAATCATAATGCAAACAACATTCAAGATTCACAAGATAACTTTTATGTCAAAGAGAATCAAGTTACATGCTTATCCAACTCTCATGCTCAACAATAAGAATCATTGATCAACAGAGATAGTCAAATGTTTCTCCAAATTATTTGAAATGAGTCTAATTAGTTCATATTACACATCTTTAAAATTCCTAATTCTCTCCTAATGTTTATGAATTGTTCCTTTGCAAGAGGTTTTGTGAATATATCAGCTAATTACTTAGAGGTTTCAACATGTTCAAGCACGCAATCACCCTTTAACACATGATCTCTAATGAAATGGTGTCTAACCTCAATATGTTTGGTTCTAGAATACATCACAAGATTCTTTGAAATATTAATAGCAGTTGTATTATCACATATAAGAGGCACATGGTCTAATATAACACCAAAATCTAGAAGTTGTTGCCTCATCCAAAGGATTTGAGCACAACAACTACCAGCTGCAACGCATTCTGCCTTAGCTGTTGATAATGCTACACTTACTTATTTCTTGCTATGCCAAGATACAAGAGAACTACCAAGCAAGTGACAAGTACCACTAGTACTTTTTCTATCAAGTTTACATCCTGCAAAATCAGAGTCAGAATAACCAACAAGAGTGCATTCAACCCCTTTGGGGTACCATAAACCAACATCTTATGTTCCAACCAAATATTTCATTATTATTTTTACAACAGTAAGGTGTGATTCTTTTGGGCATGCTTGGTATCTTGCACACATACAAACAGCAAACACGATATCCGGTCTACTAGCGGTTAACTAAAGTAAGGATCCAATCATACCTCTATATTTTGTGAGTTTACCTTTCTCATCCTTATCCAAATAACAAGATGTGCTCATAGGGGTGGCAATTTCATTTTCCTTGTCCATGTTAAATTTCCTAAGCAATTTCTTGCAGTATTTGGATTAACTGATGAATGTGCCTTCTTTGGTTTGCTTAATTTGCAGCCCAAGGAAGAATGTAAGTTCTCCCATCATGGACATTTCAAATTCATCCTGCATTAGCTTAGCAAACTCCTTGCAAAGTGAATCATTAGTAGCACCAAAGATGATATCATCTACATATACTTGAACCAATAGTATGTAGTTCTTTTTGTGCTTAATGAACAATGTTGTATCAACCTTTCCTCTTTTAAAATTATTTTCTAGAATAAATTTGCTCAATCTTTCATACCAAGCTCTTGGAGCTTGTTTTAAACGATATAAAGCTTTTCTTAGTTTGAAAACATCATTTGGAAATTGATAATTTTCAAAGTCAGGAGATTGATCAACGTATACTTCTTCTTGAACGTATCCATTCAAGAAGGCACTTTTGATATCCATTTGGTACAATTTGAAATCTCTACAACATGCAAAGGCTAACAATAGTCTAATAGCTTCTAACCTAGCTACGAGAGCATATGTTTCTTCATAATCTATGCCCTCTTCTTGATTGTAACCCTTAGCAACTAACCTAGCTTTGTTTCTAGTGATTATTCCATTTTCATCTAGTTTGTTCCTAAAAACCCATTTAGTACCTATTATTTGGTGATCATTGGGTCTTGGCACCAATTCCCAAACTTTATTTCTTTCAAATTGATTTAGTTCTTCTTGCATAGCCAACATCCAATGTTCATCAATAATAGCTTCATCAATGGTTTTAGGTTCAATTTGAGAGACAAATGCTAAATGATTGCAAGTATTAAAAGAACATTGAGTACTTACCCCTTTTGTGATATCACCTATAATGTTATCCAAAGGATGGTCTTTTGAGGTGATCCACTCCTTTTGTTGACCTTGATCATTTTGTGTTACATCTCCTTCACTTTTGTTTTCTTCTTTGTCATTCAAGCTCAATTCTTGGAGAGTACCTACAATGTCATGAACATCTTTCTTCCTCTGGGGGTTATGGCCATTTTCATCAAATTTTACATGAATTGATTCTTCAATAGTGCTAGTTTATTTGTTAAAGACTCGATAAGATTTACTTGATGATGAATATCCAAGAAAGATTGCCTCATCAGCTTTTACATCAAACTTTTCTAGATTATCCTTTCTATTGTTAAGTACAAAGCATTTGCATCCGAAAATATGAAAATAGGAAATATTAGGTTTTCTTCCTTTGTAGAGTTCATAGGGGGTTTTCTTTAGAATAGGCCTTATCAAACATCTATTCATAACATGACAAGTAGTATTTACTGCATCGGCCCAAAAATGTTTTGAAACATTATTTTCATTTAACATGGTTCTTGCAAGCTCTAGCAAAGATCTACTTTTCCTTTCAACTACTCTATTTTGTTGTGGAGTTCTAGGAGCCGAAAAATTATGACCAATACCATGTTTTTCGCAAAATTTTTCAAATAGTTGATTTTCAAATTCTCCCCCATGATCGGTTCTTATGGATGCAATCTTTGAATTTTGTTCATTTTGGATAATCTTGGCTAGTTTCTTGAATGAATGATATGTTTCATTTTTATGAGCAAGAAACAAGGTCCATGTATATCTTGAATAGTCATCTACAATTACTAGACCATAGTAATTACCACCAAAGCTTTTGATTTTGGAAGGTCCAAATAGATCCATGTGCAAAAGTTGTAAAGGCCTTTGAGTAGAAACAATATTTTTAGCTTAAAAAGATGCCTTTACTTGCTTTCCCTTTTGACATGCATCACAAAATTTATTTTCAAATTTGAGCTTTGGTAAGCCAATTACTAATTCTTTAGAAACAAGTTTGTTTAGATGGTCTACATGTATATGTGCTATTCTTTTATCCCATAACTATGATTCATCCTCTCTAGTCATGAAACATTGCACATCATTTGAAGACAAACTATCAACATCAATCATGTAAATATTATCAATTCTTTTACCAACAAACTTAACTTCCTTGTTTAGCTTATTTTTAATTATGCAACAATTAGATTCAAACAATACTCTATATCCTTTATCACATAATTGACTTATGCTAAGCAAGTTATGTTTGAATCCTTCAACATATAATACATCACTAATTGAGGTAGAAGAATTTTTACCAATGTTTCCAATGCTAAGTATTCTTCCTTTGGTATTATCCCCATAAGTGACGCTTCCTTTTCTTTTGGGAGTGAAAGTTGTGAATTTGCTCATATCTCCCGTCATGTGCTTTGAACACCCACTATCCAAGTACCAATGGGTGTTGCTTGCCTTGAAGCATACCTACAAAACAAAATTAGTTTAGAGAACTTGGTACCCATTTTATGTTGGGTCCTTTTCGGTTAGCTTGTGGTAATGTCCCTTTGGGAACCCACACCTTTCTTACCACTTTTGGTCCAAGCTTTCTAATGTGGCAATTTGAAGCATTATGTCCTTTAGCAACGTAATGATTACATTTAGTGAATGGTGATGAAGATTTTCTAGGTGGTACAAAGAAGTTTTTGTAATGTTTTTCCTTTTTGGTAGAGTTGTATCCTAATCCGGTTTTGTCAAACATGCATCTTTGATTTCCAAGTAATACATTCAAATTGTTTCTACCATTTGTAAACTTTTCTAAGATTTTATTTAAGTCTAAGACCTTAGTTTCTAGGATGTCACATTTCTTTGCAAAATCACAAGGTTAATTCTTGGAGCATGCTTAAACATTTGCTCATTCCTCTTTCAAACATTCATTTTCTTTGCCAAGTTCTACAAGATGCATTTCAAGAGTATTAATAGTTTTCCTAGATAACTTGTATTTGTTTGAGATTTTAACAAACTTGTCATACAATTCCTCAAATTCATCTAGCAATTCATTTCTATCTAAGTCAAGGAGACTTACCTCATTATCTTCATCTTGATGATTAGCCATGAGGCATAGATTGGCTTCCTCGTTTTCGAATTCGTCTGAGCTACTTATCTCATTCTCATCCCAAGCAATGTAAGCTCTTCTTCTTCCTCTTTTCTCTTTGTTCTTCTTCTTGAGATTTGGACAATCTACCTTGAAATGCCCTTCCTTGCCACATTCAAAATAGTTTGGTGAAGAAGGGTTTTCATTAGAGGTCGGTTTCTTACCTTGAGGTTTGAAGCCCTTTTGGAATCATTTGTTCCTCATAAATTTTCCAAAACGCTTCACAAATAATCCAAATTCTTCTTCTTCATCAAGCTCACTACCGGATTCTTCTTCATTGATAGAAGTGGCCTTAAGAGCTAGACCTTTCTTCTTGGAAGATTTTTCTTCCTCTTCTACCATCCTTAATTCTTTCAACTCTTGTTCCTGTTCTTGTAACTTATCGAATAGTGTAGCAAGAGACATTTCATTGATGCTAGGAGACTGTTTGATGGCGGTGACTAGAGGTTGCCATTCCCTGGTGAGACTTTTTAACACTTTATGAATAAGTTCTTTGTTAGTGTAAGTCTTGCCAAGAGTAATGAGATAATTTATAATAAGGGTGAACCTCTTTTGCATATCAACAATTGTTTCTCCAGAATTTAATCTAAAGCTTTCATACTGATGCTAAAATCCCGAACCATTAACTTGGTGCTGAAAATCTTAGTAAAACAAAATATGACTCTCGGATTTACACTTATGGCAAGCGCACCAGTCGTTAAAATTGTAGAATATTTGATCGTCCCACAGGGATTGTGGTAAGTACCTCAATCTTGGACTAGTACAATCTGAACCAACACGAAATACAGGTAGTTCATTCGGTTTTTATGATTTTAATGTTTTCTAGTTGTTTTTGGTATTTTCAGAAACAGAGTTAAGATGAATGTGAAAAGTGATTAAAAGAAAGCAGGTCAGGATTGCTTCGGCTCACAATTTCCTCAAGAAACATGCAATTAAAGTATAATCGAACTTCACAATCTAGAGGACAATCCGCTTGTGGTTATTCCCTAATTCCTTAGGTGAAAAACACTAATCCTTAAGCAATGAACCTTAATTCCTTAAGTGCTCGATTAACCTAAGAATCTAATGCGAAATTGGAGATTGAACTCTAACTATTCACCTAAATTGATTAGGCCTGAACTAGTTAGAAAGCTGGAAGTTACCTAAGCTTCAACCATGATTCCTCACTAGCGAAGTTCTTCATCAGTTCTGGATTTGTCAATCCAGCAATTCTGCTCCACTCCTCAGCTTGTTCGCCTCAGGATCTAGAAGCCGATCTCCTTGCTCACAGCTTCAAGACTTCATTGCTAACCTTCGAGATCCCAACCTTAGGGATTTAGAACTCCATTGACTTCGGTTCCATCGAAGGATTGTGGAACGTCATGGAGGAGAGGATTTAGAGAGAGAAAAATGTGTAGTGAGATGTTCGAAGTGTTTAATGAATGTTCTCTGTTCTGTTATTTCGTATCTGTGTATACGTGTGTGTATTCCTTACAGAATATATACAACCTATATATATGTTTCTACCTAACTAACTAACTTAACTGATAACTTAGAAAACTTAATTTATCGTCTAAACTAACTAATTACATAGCTTACAGAGTAACTAACTAATTACAGATCAGCTCCTAACAGATTCCAGCTCATCCCTAGCTGGTTACAGCATAGCGCCAGCTAATAACAGCTCACAACTTAAGTTACTAAGGTGCAGTAGGAGGGACAGCAGCATGAAACTACATCGGTGTCGAGTGTGTTGTTGGAGGAAAGGAACAATGTTTAAGTTACTGCCTCTATGCTTCAGCAAACTGGATTATCGCTTGAGCTAATTTAAACTCTCGCTTGAGCGAGTTCGGATTTGTACTACAGTGTTGTTTTCTCACTTAAGCGATATGGCGAAGCTTGGGCGAGTTCGGTTCTTTGAAGTTACTCTTGAATGAGGTCGGCTCTTGCTAGAGCGGATTGATAAATGAATCAACGTTCTAAAGTTGACGCTCGGGTTCTCATGCAGTATCTGATTCCCTGTTCTCTTTTGGAGTTGGTCTCTTGGGAGTCTTTTCAAGTCGGGCTTTTGTTAATTCCTTTCGGTCAACCCTTTGAAGTCTCAGCCAATCGGTCTTGTGAACTTCTTTCAGTCGGATTTACGAATTCTCACTCGGCTTTATAAATTCTTGCTCGGCTTTTGGTAATTCTTCACTCGGATTTGTCCTTTTCTCTCGAGTACGTCCTGTTCCTGCACCAAAAATCAACTAATTGCCTAGCATTTGTATGCTGGCTACTTATTAAATTTATAAATAGTAATAAACTCTTAATTTATTAATGTTTTTAACCATTCTCTTCTATAAATAAAACACTTTTGCAATATTTACATAATTTATAAATTATTATCAATTAATTGAATAATAAGGCTAAACTAACCACTTACACAACGAATTAATTCCAATAAAAGGGAGAATAATTAAGTCTTTTCAAGACTTATCACATCCCCAAACTTAAAACTTTGCTTGTCCTCAAGCAATTATTTAGATTAATTAACTAAGAAGCTGTTATCTAACACAATCAACCTTTCCTTAACTTAGTTCATGCTATAATTATTGAATACCGATCATGCTTTCTTCTCGCAATTTCTAAAAGTATAAAAACTTACACCTGCTTTGGGAGACAAGCTGCTGATGCTTTCCTCTCTGGTCGGTGTTTAACTCTTCTCTCGGTGTATAGGGTAAATAAATTGCACTCATCACCTACATACTTGTTAGATAAACATAGGCTTGCAACAGTTCTACACGTCATGCCATATGCCAACACAATTAGATCAGTAAGGGCTTTTTTTTAAGCTTATAATGAGGCTGGGCTACAGGCTCAATTATTGTTTTCCGAGTGAGTGTTAGGTTACAGGATGTATCCACTGATGCCTTGACTCAATTTTTAGCTTAACTGCCTCTTCCTTAGTAAGCTCCATTATTTTTCGAGTGAATGTTAACTTAACACTTTTGGTGCTTTGCACTTTCTTTTTCTTTTTAGTCCTTCGGACTTTTCCTTTTCTTTTCTTCTTTTCCATCTTCTTCCTAATCAAATATTTTTTTTTAAATCAGTGTATTTCTTCCAATTGGTGCTTTGCACCTTTTTCCTCTTTTTGGCTTTGTTACTTTTTCTCTCGGCTTTGCCTTTCTTCCTTTCATTTGTCAAGATACTCACCTATAATTTAGGTCGGAGTGTGTCCTTAATTACTGTTAGGCATACTCTTCATCCCCAAACTTAAGACTTGCTAGTCCCTAGCAATAAGAAAGAACCGAGCAACTCACCAGTGGAACATCCAGGGGTAACTTAGTCAGGTTTTTCTAGATATATGAGCTTGTAACGTTGGGTGAATAAACAGAATAAAAGGGTCTCAGGCTCAAATTTTGGGGTCAAAGGATAATTAAATATATTAGGAAGGTTATTCTTTTGGCCCTGGCTAAATTAACAAAGAAGGCCTTCATCATTTCCGATTGGTTGGCATACAAACAGTTAGCAAGTACTGAAGCAAATTCTGTCTCACTAACTAGCATACAAGTTTACTCGGAAAAGAATAAAACAGGCTCAAAAGCTATGAATATAATAGTTAATCAGCCAGTCATGTCCCCAAACTTAATGTAAGATCATACATTCAGATTGCTAACTAGCATATCGAGTAAACAATTAATTAATGATGAAAAATAGTTATGGGCAGATATGATGAGTTAAACAAAATCGATCAATTAATTTATCCGACTAAGCTTAAGAATCAGCAACTTTTAAATTATTAAGATGGATTGAAAGAAACAATAAACATAATTTAGCAATTAATAAGTCAGAAAATTAATTAAGGAACGAGTCGGAAAGATACTTCCCTTTTTACCTGAGTGGCTGTGGATGGGAAACACGTAGTCGGATTGGGACGCATGGATTTTACCAATACATACAAAAAACTGAACAAAATAAACAAATTTAACAAGGAAAGAGAGTTTCATTACAAATCAAATAAAAGCACATTCATTGTTCAGGAAATAGTTTAGAATAATATCAAGTTAATTACATAAAAACATCATAATAACACATAGTAGCAATTCAAGCATCCTGATCTTCATTCTCTTTGTCCTGCTCTGAAGGTGGTGAGAGGTCAGCTGCTTGGGATACGTCCTGTGAGGGAATATTGAATCCAATGGAAGCTAACCACGCATTTTTATCAGGTGGGGCTCCTATTTCTGCCGTGTGCTCAACCCTCAGTTTCGTGGCAATCTTTCTAAGCATGAGATCGTGGTTCAAAACCCGATCATAAATTCCAAGTTGCATCTTCTTTATGACCTGCAATTCATGCAACACTACAGAAATGTCAGAAGAAGAAGAAGAACCGGCTCCTGCAGATTGCTTGGGACACTCGGACTCCTTGGTTGTAAACTTTACAACATGATCTTCAGCAGCTTTAACACTTTCAACTTCTGGTAATTCATTCCTCTCAACTGCAGGGGATGCATTCCTTTGAACCAGAGGAGATACATTCCTTTCAGTTTGACTTTGACTGGGCACATGTTCAGAAGAATCAGATATACTTATGGTTGCTACTTCCCTTTCGTTATCTATTTGCTTTCTTCTCACACTTCCTTCTGCAAAATTTGGTCTAGGTTTTTGCAGGAGTCTCTGTGATCTTCTTTTCATGATTAATGTTAAAAGAATGATGATAAACAACCTAAAATAAAAAATAAGAACAGAAATCCAAAAGAAAGACAGCAAACCAAAACTATGAGATGCATGGCTTATGAACAGTGGAAAAACAATAACAATGAAACAAGAAGATAATAAACATGAACTTAGAAGTGCACGAAATAAGTGAAAGAAGTGGAAAGATAGTACCTTTCTTAGAAACCAGAAAATGTCTTTTCGTCTTCAGCCCAAGTTCAGCATAGGTACTTAGGGTTTGGAAGCTGAAAGGTTTTATACTGTGGAATTCACTTTCCAAGAAACGCGTAAATGTGTTCCAGCTTTGTTTATTACTTTATTATTATTATAATATATATATTATTATTATTTATTATTTATTACTTTCTTTTAATACACTCATATACTGGATAGGTAGAAGATCGAGTAAGAGTGGGAAGTGATGCCAAGTGGACACAAGAGAATGGAAGATGAATAAATGAACAAACGATAAGAAAGAATGGGTGAATGAAAACTATAAGTAAATGAACGAATGAGTAAGAGAATGAATACGTGAAAGATCCGTGAAGAATACAGGATCCCGAGTGAATGAAACACTGAATAGAAAAGATCCTGAATGAATAAAGGACGAATGGATATAAGAACGAGTGAAAGAATAGATGAATGAAATAGAGCGTATGAGAGATGAGTGAACAACTGTAGTGAAATACGAGTGAATAGAAAAGTGAATGGTAGAAAGAACGAATGAAAGTAATATCGAGTGAACCAAATGAAACAAAGAATGGAAGACTGTAAAGGAAGAGATTACGTAAATGAGTGAAAAGAGTGAAACGATAATGACCGAATGAGTATGGAGAAAGATACCGAGTGATAAAGATCTGAGAAATGAAGAATGAGTGAATGACAATGAGAATTCATGTGAAGAACAAAAATGACACGAGTGGAAAATCAAATGAATGAAATACCGAGTAAATAAAAAAAACGAGTGAACAAAATGAATGCAGCGAGGGGCCGAGTGAATGAAGAGACTGGGGAAATGAAAAACGAGTGGCTGAGGGAGGTAGAAATAATGAATAACAAACAAATCGAAGTGAATGAAGGAAACGAGTGGTTGGAAAGAACAGATGAAAAGATTCTGAGTCAATGGGATGAGTGAAAGCTATACTGATTAGATGAAGGAGATGAGTAAATGCACAAGCCAGTGGAAGAATAAATGGAAAAATGAATAACAAACTACCAAATGAATAACATCAAGAAAGGAATTGGTCGAAGAAATGAAAGAATTTGAATGAGACTGAAAGGATGAGAAACCGAGTGATGCGAACACCGGGTGAATGAAAAACTAAATAACAGGAAACTGGGTACTGGAAATACGAATGTGACAATCATGAATGAAAAACGAGTGGATGAAGAAGGAAAATACAGCATGAGAGAATTAAGAAAGAAAGTAAGTGAAATGAAACAACAAGTAAATGAATACCGAGTGGAGTATACCGGGTAGAAATGAAAAAAAACGAATGAACAAACAACGAATGGTCGAAAAATGGAAAAACGAGTGAAAGAACCCGAAAGTATGTTTCATTGACCTGGTGAAAAAATGAAAAGAAGAAGAAAATAAACTGAGTGGATAAAAGAACGATGATAGAGGAAACTGAGTGCTGGAAATACTGAGTGAATCGTAAAAGAAAAATGGAAGACACAGCATTTTTGAAACAATGAGTGAATTAAAATCAGGTGAATGGAAAAATAAATGACCGAGTGAATGGAGAACGAGTGAAATAGATTGACCGAATGAATGAAAGCTGAGTGGGATAGATGAGTACAAGTTATACCAAGTGGATGAAGAACCGAATGAAAAAAAATGAGGTGAAAAACGAAAGTCAGAATAAAAATGAAGTGACAGAGTAAGAAAGATGAGTGGAAAGTGAACGACTACGGAGGGATCCGAGTGAACGGAATACCGAATGGATGAAGAAGATGAGTAAATGTACGAGCGAGTGGAAGAAACCGAATACTCTAATGAGAAATTGAATGAATGAAAAAGGAACTGTAAAAAGAAAAGCATGAAAGAAATGCCGAGTGATAAAGATCGGGCAAGAGAATGAGAGAAAGCCGAGTGGATGAATGAAAAACCGAAAGACCGAGTGAATAGGAGACTAATGGATACAAAACTGATTGTGATGAGTTAGGAATCCGAGTGATAAAAGGCCAACTGGAATAAGTCGCCCTTCACCATCTGACCCGTTTATTAAAACAACGATTAGAAATCCTTTAAAGTCTTCCTTTTTATTCACATCAAGAATTGGAATTTTATTGAAAAATGACGAGCGAAGTTCAGTCGGGAAGAAGGGTTAAGAATAAGTAACAGTTATCCGAGTGTACTATTCTCACTCAAACTCAGTAAATTTTTGCTTAAGTGCGAAACAACAATCAGCAGTGTCTCGCTTAAGCTACAAGTGCTTCGCCTGAGCGAAATAGAAGAATCAAGCTCGGACTTCCTTCTTCAAACTTCACAAACTTTATTCACTAAATTTTAAGTTTTCTTTTATTCATTCCGACTCAAAGTTCAAAACAAAACAATCGAAACATAGGGCTGCCTCCCTAGAGCGCTTCTTTAAGGTCACTAGCTTGACCTTATGGCATCTAAGAAGATGCTTGCAGTAACAAGGAGGTTTTCTGCCTATCAAACTCTCCTCAAAAGTAGAGTTTGAGTCGCTGGCCATTTACCTTAAAAATCCGTCTGGTAATCGGGTCTTTCAGTTCGACTACACCATGAGGAAAAACCTCATTTATAGTAAAAGGCCCCGACCACTTCGATCTAAGTTTTCCAGGGAAGAGTCTCAGTCGGGAATTGAATAATAACACCTGATCATCCTTCTGAAACTCTTTCTTATTAATTCGCTTATCGTGCCATTTCTTTGTTTTCTCCTTATAGATGGAGGCACTTTGATAAGCGTTGAGTCGGAACTCCTCTAATTCATGGAGTTTCAAAACTCTTTCCTCCTGAGATTGGTCACAGTCCATGTTTAATAGCTTTGTGGCCCACCACGCCTTGTGTTCCAACTCCACAGGGAGATGACAAGCCTTACCGTATACTAATTGATACGGGGACATGCCAATCGGAGTTTTGAAAGCTGTTCGGTAAGCACACAATGCATCATCTAATTTTACCGACCAATCTTTTCTAGATTTCCCGACCACTTTCTCTAAGATTCTTTTGATTTCTCTATTTGACAGCTCGAGTTGTCCACAAGTTTGTGGATGGTAAGGAGTCGATATCTTATGTAACACCTCATAGTGACGCAGGGCTTTTTCCATTATCTTATTGCAAAAATGTAAACCCCCATCACTAATAAGTACTCTCGGAACTCCAAACCTAGAGAAAATATTCTTCTTGATGAACCTAAGCACCACCTGTGCATCATTGGTTCTGGTCGGGACTGCCTCCACCCATTTGGAGACATAGTCTACAGCAACAAGTATATATTCCTTGGAGAACGACTTAGGAAAGGGTCCCATAAAGTCGATACCCCAAACGTCAAATAATTCCACAATTAGAATGTTTGTCAAAGGCATGCCAGCTTTAGTAGAGAGACCTCCGCTCCTTTGACATTTATCGCACCTTTTGACATACTCTTTAGCATCCTGAAAGATAGTTGGCCAATAAAAGCCACTCTGTAAGACTTTTGCTGCTGTACGGGAGGCACCATGATGACCTCCATAATAGGAGTCGTGGCAATGCCACAAGAGCCTTTCTTGCTCAGATTCAGGCACACACTGCCTGAATAATCCATCTACTCCTATTTTAAACAGAAATGGATCATCCCAAAGGAAGTTTTTACTATCATGAAAGAATTTTTTTCTCATTTGGGATGTCCAACCATCAGGTACCACCGAGGCACTTTTAAAGTTGGCCATATCAGCATACCATGGCCCGGTGATAATTGCCATCAACTTCTGGAAATTCTTCTTTTATTAAAACAGAATCCGACTCACCTTCCAGACGAGATAGTTGGTCGGCAACTGAATTCTCTACTCCCTTTTTATCTCGTATTTCTAAGTCAAACTCCTCGAGTAACAGAACCCACCTGATCAATCTTAGCTTAGACTCTTTCTTAGCTAGTAAATACTTGATTGCCGAGTGGTCTGTATATACAATAACCTTGGCCCCAATCAAGTAAGCATGAAAGTTATCAAATGCATACACCACAACAAGCATTTCTTTTTCAGTAGTGGTGTAATGTATTTGATTTTCGTTCAACACTTTACTAGCATAATAAATTACATGAGTCAATTTTCCTACTTTCTGACCCAGTACAGCTCCGACTACAAAGTCACTTGCATCACACATTAATTCAAACAGTAAAGACCAATCAGGTGCTGCAAGGATCGAAGCTGAAATCAGACTTTGTTTTAATTTTTCAAAAGCCTTGACACAGTTTTCATTAAACGTAAACACATGATCTTTTACAAGCAAGTCGGTCAAAGGCTTAGCTATTTTTGAAAAATCTTTAATGAACCTTCTATAAAAGCCAGCACATCCTAGAAAACTTCTCACTCCTTTCACGTTGATTGGAGGAGGAAGTTTTTCAATAATTTCTATCTTGGCTCGGTCCACTTGAATGCCCTTAGCAGAGATTTTGTGGCCAAGGACTATCCCTCCCTTAACCATAAAATGGCATTTTTCCCAGTTAAGGACGAGGTTAGTTTCTTGGCATCTCACCAGCACCTTAGATAGGTTGCTGAGGCATGAATCAAAATTACTCCCAAATACTGAGAAATCATCCATGAACACTTCAATGAATTTCTCCACCATATCCCCAAAAATTGCTAGCATGCACCTTTGAAAGGTTACTGGAGCGTTGCATAACCCGAACGGCATGCGCCTATATGCAAAAATTCCATAAGGACAGGTGAATGCAGTTTTTTCTTGGTCTTTTGGGTCAACCACAATTTGGTTATAACCCGAGTACCCATCAAGAAAACAATAGTACTCATGCCCTGACAACCTCTCGAGCATTTGGTCAACAAATGGCAGGGGGAAATGGTCTTTCCGAGTGAAGTCATTCAGCCTTCTGTAATCAATACACATCCTCCAGCCTATTGTGGGCTGGGTGGCAATAACTTCACCTTTTTCATTTTTGACAGTCGTCATTCCTCCCTTCTTGGGCACCACTTAGACCGGGCTGATCCAAGTGCTGTCCGAGATAGGATAAATGATTCCTGCATCAAGGAGCTTGACCATTTCCTTCCTTACCGCTTCCTTCATAATGGGGTTCAATCTGCGTTGTGGCTGTACTAAAGGGGAATAATCATCCTCCATCAGAATTTTGTGCATACAAAATGATGGACTGATTCCCTTCAAGTCAGAAATATTCCAGCCAATCATAGATTCATGTGCCTTTAATACCCCAATTAGTTTATTCACATCCTCTTCTTTTAAGTCGGCATTAATAATGACAGGATGTGTGTCGTCTTCTCTCAGGAAAACATATTTCAGATGAGAAGGTAAAGGTTTTAAATCACATTTTTCTTCAGAAAATTCCTTTCCTTTCTCAACTTCAGTAATTTTCAAATTATTTTTCTTTTCTTTTTCAAAATCACCTACTTCTAATACTTCCAGTAGGCTCAATATTTCCGAGTGAGAGTCATTTAACTTCTCAGTCTCAGAGTCAAAGTCATCCTCTAAAAAAGTTCGTAAGGCCTCTTCCTCAGTTTTTAAAAGCATTGGAGTGTGGTAGCTTTTAATCTCTTCAACCATTAAACAATCCATCCTTTCAGTCAGATATTTCATGGAATTGAAGACATTGAAGGTTACCTGCTCCTCCTGAACTCTCAGCATGAGTTCACCCTTTTCTACATCAATTAATGCTCTGCCAGTAGCAAGGAAGGGTCTTCCTAAGATTAAAGGGATCTCTCGGTCAGCCTCCATATCCAACACTATGAAATTTGCTGGGAAGATAAACTTATCTACTTTAACTAACAAGTCTTCCAGCATCCCTTGGGGATATTTAATGGACCTTTCGGCCAACTGCAAGGACATGCGAGTCGGTTGCAAGTCATTAATTCCTAGTTTTTTCATCAAAGATAGAGGCATCAGATTTATACTAGCTCCTAGGTCACAAAGAGCACTTCCTACATGAATATCCCCAATTGCACACGGTATTGTAAAAGATCCAGGATCCTCTAGCTTTTGGGGAAGTTTCTTTTGAATGATTGCACTGCACTCTTGAGTGAGAGTAATCATTTCATCCCCCTTAAGCTTCCTCTTCTTAGATAATAATTCTTTCAAAAATTTTGCATAGGAAGGCATCTCCTGCAATGCCTCGGCAAAAGGGATATTGATGTGAAGTTTCTTGAAAACCTCTAAGAACCTAGCAAACTTCTGCTCCTTTATTTGCTTTTTAAACCTGTGTGGAAATGGAGCATTCCTCAGTTTTTCAGGAGTCAGCTTAGAAGCTTCCTCCAGAATCAGATCAACCTTTTTCTTTTTCTTTTGATGGACTTTATTTTCTTTTTCTTTTTCTGTTTCATTTTTATTTTCTACTTCATTATTAACCTGCTCGATTTCTTGTATTATTTCTTTTTCTTTTTCTTTTTCTGAACTTATTTCCTAACTCAGAGATGGAGAAATAATTTTTCCACTCCTAGTAATTATAGCCTTGCAATGTTCCCTTGGATTTACCTCGGTATCTCCAGGGAAATTGCCTACTTGCCTCTCAGCTAATTGTTTAGAAAGCTGTCTGACTTGATTTTCTAAATTTCTTATGGACGCTTCCTGATTCTTAAAACTGGCCTGAGTGGCCTGAATAAACTGAGAAAGTACATTCTCAAGTTTGGATTTTTCTTTAACAGGGGGGTGAGAAGGTTGTTGTGGTCTATTTGTGGGTTGATTTGGTGGGATGTTCTGATTCAGATGTGGACCTTTCTGCCAGGAAAAATTGGGGTGATTCCTGTAATTAGGATTAAAGGAATTAGAAGGATAATTCCTTTGATATTGTTGCTGCCCCATATAATTCACTTGCTCGGAAGGCACATTTGGATCACACAATCCATTCTCATGGTCTCCACCACAAAAGTCACAACTGATCATAGAAACTTGACTCGGCTTTTGGAGTTCTGAAATCTGTATGCTTAGTTTCTCCAAAGCCTGAGTCATCAGTTTACTCTGAGCCAGATAAGCATCTTGTGCTTCTAATTCTAATATCCCTCTCTTAGGGACTTGGCTCCTCTCACTAATCAAGCATTCATTAGAAGCCATAACGTCAATCAGCTCTATGGCTTCTTCTATAGTTTTTGTTGTTAATGAACCTCCAGCTGAGGCATCAATCAGGACCCTGGTAGCTGGCCTGACACCATTATAGAAAATAGTTACCTGTTGCACATCAGAAATCTGATGATGAGGACATCTCCTCAAACTCTCTTTATACCGATCCCATGCTTCCATCAAAGACTCACCTTCTCTTTGTTGGAAACATGTGATTTCATTGTGCAACTTTGCATATTTAGAGGGAGGAAAATATTTAATCAAGAATTTTCGTTGCAAGTCCTCCCAAGTTGAAATACTGCCTCTCGGTTGACTCTACAACCAGGCTTTTGCTCGGTCCCTCACAGAAAACGGAAACAATCTCAGTCGGATTGCCTCGTCAGGGACTCCATTCATTTTTACTGTGTCACAGATTTGGAGGAAGGTTGCTAGATGAAAATTTGGATCCTCAACCTCACTTCCTCTGAACTGTTCATTTCTTACCAACTGCAGTAAAGCTGGTTTTAGTTTGAAATTATTTGCTGAAATTGGTGGCCTAAGGATGCTAGATTGCGATCCTTCTTCAGTCGGCCTGGAGTAGTCACCTAATGTAACTCTCCTCTGTTCCATTTCTTTTTCTTCTTTTTGCTTTTTCTCTTTTCTTAGTCTACGTTCTAACAAGTCTATGTCAGGATCAAAGAAGAAAGGCTCTCCTCTGCTTCTTGACTGCATACAACAAATGTCACACAAAAGAACAATTCACAGCTACGACTAAATCTATACGAAAATAACAAACTACTACTACTAAAAACAAAAGTGAAACTTCGTATTAAATGCAAACAAAAGTAAAATGGTTCAGTCTAGTACCGGTCCAAGGATTGTTGATATTACTCAACAATCCCCGGCAACGGCGCCATTAACTTGATGCTAAAATCCCGAGCCATTAACTTGGTGCTGAAAATCTTAGTAAAACAAAATATGACTCTCGGATTTACACTTATGGCAAGCACACCAGTCGTTAAAATTGTAGAATATTTGATCGTCCCACAGGGATTGTGGTAAGTACCTCAATCTTGGACTAGTGCAAGCTGAACCAACATGAAATACAGGTAGTTCATTCGGTTTTTATGATTTTAATGTTTTCTAGTTGTTTTTGGTATTTTCAGAAACAGAGTTAAGATGAATGTGAAAAGTGATTAAAAGAAAGCAGGTCAGGATTGCTTTGGCTCACAATTTCCTCAAGAAACATACAATTAAAGTATAATCGAACTTCACAATCTAGAGGACAATCCGCTTGTGGTTATTCCCTAATTCCTTAGGTGAAAAACACTAATCCTTAAGCAATGAACCTTAATTCCTTAAGTGCTCGATTAACCTAAGAATCTAATGCGAAATTGGAGATTGAACTCTAACTATTCACCTAAATTGATTAGGCCTGAACTAGTTAGAAAGCTGGAAGTTACCTAAGCTTCAACCATGATTCCTCACTAGCAAAGTTCTTCATCAGTTCTGGATTTGTCAATCTAGCAATTCTGCTCCACTCCTCAGCTTGTTCGCCTCAGGATCTAGAAGCTGATCTCCTTGCTCACAGCTTCAAGACTCCATTGCTAACCTTCGCAATCCCAACCTTAGGGATTTAGAACTCCATTGACTTCGGTTCCATCGAAGGATTGTGGAACGTCATGGAGGAGAGGATTTAGAGAGAGAAAAATATGTAGTGAGATGTTCGAAGTGTTTAATGAATGTTCTCTGTTCTGTTATTTCGTATCTGTGTATACGTGTGTGTATTCCTTACAGAATATGTACAACCTATATATATGTTTCTACCTAACTAACTAACTTAACTGATAACTTAGAAAACTTAAGTTATCGTCTAAACTAACTAATTACATAGCTTACAGAGTAACTAACTAATTACAGATCAGATCCTAATAGATTCCAACTCATCCCTAGCTGGTTACAGCACAGCGCCGGCTAATAACAACTCACAACTTAAGTTACTAAGGTGCAGTAGGAGGGACAGCAGCATGAAACTACATCGGTGTCGAGTGTGTTGTTGGAGGAAAGGAACAATGTTTAAGTTACTGCCTCTATGCTTCAGCAAACTGGATTATCGCTTGAGCTAATTTAAACTCTCGCTTGAGCGAGTTTGGATTTGTACTGCAGTGTTGTTTTCTCGCTTAAGCACTATGGCGAAGCTTGGGCGAGTTCGGTTCTTTGAAGTTACTCTTGAACGAGGTCGGCTCTTGCTAGAGCAGATTGATAAATGAATCAACGTTCTAAAGTTGACGCTCGGGTTCTCATGCAGTATCTGATTCCCTGTTCTCTTTTGGAGTTGGTCTCTTGGGAGTCTTTTCAAGTCGGGCTTTTGTTAATTCCTTTCGGTCAACCCTTTGAAGTCTCAGCCAATCGGTCTTGTGAACTTCTTTCAGTCGGATTTATGAATTCTCACTCGGCTTTATAAATTCTTGCTCAGCTTTTGGTAATTCTTCACTCGAATTTGTCCTTTTCTCTCGAGTATGTCCTGTTCCTGCACCAAAAATCAACTAATTGCCTAGCATTTGTATGCTGGCTACTTATTAAATTTATAAATAGTAATAAACTCTTAATTTATTAATATTTTTAACCATTCTCTTCTATAAATAAAACACTTTTGCAATATTTACATAATTTATAAATTATTATCAATTAATTGAATAATAAGGCTAAACTAACCACTTACACAACGAATTAATTCCAATAAAAGGCAGAATAATTAAGTCTTTTCAAGACTTATCACATACTGACTAGTTAAGGTACTAACCTTAGAGTCTTTGACATCACTTGTACCTTCATGGGTTATTTGTAAGGTATCCCACATATCCTTGGCGGATTTACATATAACTACTCTAAAGAATTCATTAGGGCCAAAAGCTAAAGTGATTAGATTCTTGGCTTTATAGTTATATTGGACTTTCTTTTCTTCTTCGCTAGTCCAATCATCCATCAATTTTTCTACTTGCTTACCATCTACAGTATGCATAGGTATGAAATGACCATTTTCAATTGCATTCCAAACTTTAAGATCAATAGATTGTACAAAAATTTTATCCTTTCTTTCCAAAAAGCATAGCCTTCCCCATTGAAAGTAGGAGATCTATTTGTGGCACCACCCTCAGGAAAAAGATTTAGAGAATTAGAGGCCATTGTTCTCTTGAAGCTGTTAAGCTTGATCTACTAAGAGTCAAGCTCTGATACCACTTGTTATTCAAGTGGCCTCAATAATCAAGAGGGGGGAGGTGAATTGAGTTTTAAAACTTTTTGTTGGAATGCCTTTGAAATTGATTTCTTTCTCACATGTTAATTGAATATGCAGGAGACAGAAAATATTGTGGAAGAAACAATGCAAAACAAGATGTAAATGTTGCTTAGGCAATTTGTCAAACACTTGGTGTGCAACACTATAATGCTAGTTGTTCAAGCAAGTTTAAGAGAAGAAATCACTATCAATAATAACAATCTAGCTAGATGCAGTATGTAAATACAAGAGAGTAAGGGAGAAGAGCGTGCAAACCACTTTAACGAGTTCCACCAACCCGGTGTACGTCTCACCTTCAAGCAACCCACTTGAAGGATTTCCACTATTAAAGTTTAGAGATACAAGCTATGAGCAATTGCAGCTTCCTAGTCTCCCACACTCAAGAACTTAATCCTTACTAGCATAAGGGCAACCCACCCAATCTCTTAAACTCTCAATATCCCAAAGGTTGAACCCCAACCTTTGTAACCACTCAACCTAGAGTGAAATTTGGTGTTTGGTGTTTGTGTTTACAAGCAATATACTCTCTCAATAGAATGAATAAGCAAATGAAAGCTCTCACAATGTCTAACTCTCAACAAAAGAGGATATACAAGTTTTAAGCTCAAGGATTCAGAATATACAAAGAGAATAAACTCACTAAGCACAAATGTAAGTAAAGATTTATTGCCTCTTGTTGGTGTATTTTATGCTTGAGTTAGAGATCCATTTATAGAGCTTTGAAGGTCCTCCTAGCCGTTGCACATCATGGTTCCAGCTTGTCTCTGCGTATAGTGGGTATTAGATCTATGTTTCGTACCTAAAAATGTCTTTTTAGTGATGTTTCCTACTACTTGAATTGATTCATACATTTATGAATCGATTCAAGGTATTCTAACTTAGGAATTTTGGGCTTCCAGGAGCGTGTGAATCGATTCAGGCTTTGGTGAATCGATTCAGGCTGTTCTGTTTTGAATTTTTGGGCTGCCAGCTTCGTGTGAATCAATTCAGGCTGTGGTTAATCGATTTAGAACATTTTGTTTTCATATTTTTGGGACTTCCAGGCCTCTGAATCGATTCATACGTATGTGAATCAATTCAAGCAATGTTGTTTGTTATTTTTCCATGCTTTTTGATGTTTCCTTGATGCATTTTGAGTCATGGTTCCTTTCCTTGATCTACATGCATTTTTTTCTTGATTCTTTGATCATATGGGAGTATGTTCTTCATGATTCCTTGAATCATTGATTTGAGTACATCAATTGGATTCTTTTGATTTGTTCATTTCACTTGTTTTTGATCCATGAATGATGTTCTTCTTGTTCTTGTATACTTGTCATTATCAAAACCTATCTATAACATGCAAATACAAGGAATATCAATGTTCACTAAGCACCGAACACAGTATATGACTGCTGTAGCTGTTATAGCTTTGCTGCATTCCAGTTACCATAAACTTCAGCACTTGTCCCCACAAAATCAAAAACTACTTCTCCTTCTCCTTTATTAGAGTTGATGCTTAGTTTCAAATGAATAACAGATACCATTCTCTTTTCTTTTGTCTGTCGTCTCCTCTCTCTTCTTTTCTCTCTTTGTTTTTATTTCTTCTCTCCTTTAAGCTGAATGCTTGGCTATTTCTGCTGTTGTCCTCTCTTATTTTAGAATAAATTTTATCTCTATTTCTATTTTTAATTTTTTTGTCTTATTCTTTCAGTTCTCTCTCTCCTTGCAATTTTTTATTTTAGTTGTTTTGTTGTTGTCCTCTCTGTTTTAGAACAAATATAAACTTTTTTCAGTTTTAAGTTTTAATATTAGTCTGTAAATTATTTTTTTAGTTCTCTCGTTGCAATTTTCTATTTCAGTTGTTTTGCTGTTGTCCTCTCTGCTTTTTTAGAACAAATGTAAACTTTTTTTTCAGTTTTAAGCTGAATATTAATCTGTAAATAACTTTTTTCAGTTCTCTTCTTGACAATTTTTTTATTTCAGTTATCCTCTCTCTCTGTTTCGTTGCTATCCTCTCTATTTTTTTAGAACAAATATAAATTTTGTTTCAGTTATAATTCTAATATTAATCTCTAAATAAATTTTTCAGTTCTCTCCTTAACAATTTGTTATTTCAGTTGTCCTCTGTTTCTGTTTTGCTGCTGTCCTCCTTGACAATTTATATTTAGTCTATGCCTTGTTTGTTTTTAAATATTTTACTACTTTAGTTTATGATTATTATGTTTTGAAGCTTTTATCAATTAGTTATGCGATGTTTTACAATGTTTTGGTATAACTTAACTGAGTTATTATGTTAGTTTTGCTTTAGTTTTTCATTCTGCAGTTTTTTTAATGTATATTTTTGCATATTATAGAGCTTTTATCATGACCGCCATGGCATCCGCCATAAGTTTTATGGCTTTTTTTTGGCTCACCGCCATAAACAGCTATCCGCCATTGATAACACTGATCCATGTAGTCCTCTTCTTCAACGGCTACCAGTTTATTTGAGTTGGATGAAATTCTATGACCAACCGACTTCAGCATCTCTCTGACTGGTTCTTCTACATTCTTCTGCACGTAGTTCATGTATGCCTAAATAGTTTCCAGCCTATACAGCTCAATGAGCTCTTTGACTAGAAAAATTCCTCTTTGATTTACTGCTACTTGTGACTAGTAAAATTAACAGAGAAAGTTATAACAGGATAAAGAAAATTGAATTATTAAGTTGGTTATGGATTAATTAATTAGATTTTTCCCCTTTGAAATATTAAAGGAGAAAAGGTTTGCTTTATTTTAATAGGAGTCTGACTATTCTCTATTATGCAAATAGTAATGAGTTTTCTCATTTTAGAATTAGTTGTAATGTTTGAGTGCATATAACTTTAGTTGTAATGATGAAGTAAAAAGTAGTGTCAAATAGTATATGATAGGTTGGTGTATAAATATCATTGTTCTACAAAATATAAAGTTGGTATAGAGAAAGTGAGATTTGCTGGTGTGGAAGCATGATAACTAAGGTGTAGATTTGGCAAAATTTGCTAAAAAAAGCATCCTAAAAGGAGGAAATAATGAGCAACAGTTTAAAAATGTGTTGTCCAAATATGGTCCTTCAGAAGCGGCAGCCAAATCCAAGTAGCAGTTATATGTTGTTTAATGATACTGGAGAAATAGTAACACAAGTTAATTCTTATTTTCCTACGGGTTCTGTTATCAATTCAGTTATTTAGACGTAATTAATCACTATTTTACCTTTATACTTGCAAGGAACATTTCTATCAACATTGCGAAGTTCTCAAAATTAAAAATACATAAAGAAAAATCGAAGCAAGCTGTAAAAGGATTTAGATAGAGAGGATTATCTCCAGAAGGGAAGAAAATTCTAAATTAAGCTTTTCTAGTTTATCAACAACTTGTTTAACCAAATTGAAATACAAATTTGTATGAATTACAACATGCACCGCTTTTGCACAATTGCCCCAATAAATGAAGAAATAAGCTCCAAGAGTATTTACACAAGAAGCTAATATTAACCAGCACTTTGTTACAATTAAGCTTAATTAGGATATCATCTTAGAAATAAATATTAACGTTAGACTTTTATGGCTACAAGTAATTTAATTTAACACCCAAAATAAAATAAAATTTGTAGTTAATAAAATTAGTTTACATCAAATTAATAGAGATCAAATTTTAATCATGACATGAATTAGAATTGGTGATTTGATTTCAACAAATTTTACTGCTAATTTGAATCACTTTACTCTAGCTACCAGCATTTAGGTCGTTATGATTCTTCAAATTAGTTAACCCCCAGGACTTTTAATACATAAATAAAAACAAAAATTTTGGTAGAAATTAGTTTTTTCTACTTTCTTTATTTTTGAATTTACTAATAATCACGCTAATATAATAAATAATATAATATAAAATATAGTATAATAAATAATACAACTTTATGTGGACTTGTCTATTTCTGTAATTGATGTAACAAAATTGATATAGGCCAAGACATGATCAGTTATCTTAAACATCAATTTTGCTTTTCAAAATAAGAAATTTATAACATGTCAACTTTTTTTTGGTATTCCATGTAGATCTACACGCCGTGTGGTCTCTGTTCGTGTGTCTTTAGCTTGCTCTCTATAGTTGTGTCACTTTTCCAGGTAATCCTCTTATGCTAATTTGGAAGTCATCTGTAACCTATGATGGTTGTGTATACATGTTGATTGTTGTTTGTTAGTGGAGAGCAGAGCTCATTAGGCATTGCGTATGTGTGCTGATAACATATGTTAAAACTATGCATGTGTATGTTATTTGTTAGTGGAGAGAAAAGCTCATTAGGCATTGGTTTTGTGTGCTGATAACATAATGTTTTTATGCATGTGTATTGTTGTTTGTTAGTGGAGAGCAGAGCTCACTAGGTTGTGGTGATTACCTACCTCATTTCATATACAATGCGTAGCACATATATTGAAATGTACTGGGAAATCTTCTGTGTGTAACAGGGGGTTGTAAATAATTTGGAAATGTCTAGTTTATAAGGGAGACTCTGTTGAAATTTCATTGGGCTCCTTATTTTAGGGTACATAAAAAGTAAATTCAAGTTTAACAATAGAGGGTTTAGTCATAGTTATATATTGGATTGTACTGGGAAACCTTCTGTGTGTAACAGGGGGTTATAAAGAATTTGGAAATGTCTAGTTTACAGGGGAGACTCTGTCGAAATTTCAGTGGGCTCCCTATTTTAGGGTTTATAAAAAAGTAAACTCAAGTTTAACAATGTAAGGTTTAGTCGTGTGTGTACCCATTAGGTTCCCGTTCAAGATTCAAGAGGACTGGCCGATATACCATGTTGTGTTGGATCTTGAATTGTCCCAGTTGGACAGTTTGGGATAAATTTGTAACCAGTAGGGCGTGACCCCTTGCTGTTGTTTGGGATATATCTTGTGTTGTTAATGTCCATTTTGAATTTTGGTTACTGTGTTTTGTATTGTCTTCGGGTACATGTCTGCGTGCGGTGTTTCATACGGTACGTATCTCTGTGTACTTGGGGACCAATGCAAAATGTTGTCAAAATTTCATATGAACATCAACAATTCAAGATAGACCGTAAACAACATCGACAGGCTATGGGTGGTTGCATATTCACCCCGAATAGGATAGGGCCCCACCCACTTGCAACATTAAAGAGATAGAGAGTGATTCACTAACGATAGTTACTTAATGTTTAAATTAAAGTAACAAAAATTATGCTTGTTAGATATCATGAATGGAGGTACCGGCAAATCGGTGATGGATGTACAACCGGCTAGATCGCAGTCGACGAGTCACTGGGGAGTTTATGATGAGGCTGTTGGAGTTCATTCTGTTCGCTACAGCGAACAAGCTTGGTTTTGAAGCGACTTAGAAGATTCGTTGTCTGTGCTCAAGGTGCAAATGTGTGAGTTTTGAATATGCGGATGATGTCATGTGCCACCTAACTGAGAAGGGGTTCATGGAAACATACCACTGTTGGTACAACCATGGTGAGCAGTTACCGCCCAGGCCATCAGTCGTAACCGTGCAACAGTCTTACTATGAGGTCGAAGGAAACAGGGATACGTACAACAACATGGAGCAAATGGTGATGGATCATGTTGGGCTCTCCACCCGGCGTATGCTAGAACATGATGACCAATCAGTGAATGAGGATGACAATGTAGAGGAGGATCCTAATCCAAAGGTGAAGAGCTTTTATGATTTGTTGGCGGCGGCTCAGACTTCATTATGGGACGGGTGCGAGAGTCACACTGAATTGTCCGCCTCCCTAGCTACTTTAAGCCTAAAGGCAGATTATAATCTTTCAGAAGGTTGTTTTAATAGGATGGTCGATCTGATGGGTTCCACCATGCCTAGTAATCATCGAATGCCATCAAACCTGTACCATGCTAAGAAAAGAGTGCCAAACTTAGGGTTGGGTTGTGTGAAGATAGAGTGTTGCGTTGGTGGGTGTATGTTGTTCCAAAATGAGTTTACAGACAAAAGTGTCACAAAATATCTACATTGTAATGAGGAACGCTACAAAATCGTTAAAAGGAAAGGGAAGGTAACTAGGACGGCCAGGAAGAAAATGTGGTACTTCCCCATAACACTGCGTCTTCAACGCCTATACGCCTCATTGTCCACATCAAAACACATACGTTGGCATGCTCTGAACCGAACACAGGAGGGCTTTCTTTGCCATCCTTCTGACGGGAAAGCATTTGAGTGCTTGGATGAGCTATATCCGGACTTTTCTGGCGAGCCGTACAATGTAAGACTTGGCTTATGTACTGATGGGTTCAACCCGTTCAGTCAATATGGAAGAGCTTACTCTTGTTGGCCAGTCATACTGACACCATACAATCTGCCTCCTGATATGTGTATGAAGAGGGAGGTCATGTTTCTATCTGTCCTAGTTCCAGGACCCAAAAATCCAAAGGCAAACATAGACGTGTTTTTACAACTATTGGTTGAAGAATTATCACAATTATGGAATGTCGGGGTAATGACATATGTTGCGTCTTTGAAGAACAATTTCATGATGCGGGCAGTTTTGATGTGGACTATTAACGACTTCCCGACCTATGGTATGCTTTCTGGATGGTCAACATCTGGGAAGCTTGTTACCCTGTATGCATGGAACATACCGGGGGAATCACTCCCTGTTAGTGGCAAGACAAGTTTCTTTGACTGTCATAAAAAGTTTCTACCATTGGATCACCCGTTCAGGAGAAACAAAACTGCTTTTAAGAAGAACAAGGTTGTTAATGAACCTCCACCCCATAGGTTATCCGGTGCACGGGTTTGGAAGAGAGTCGAAAAGTTTCCGTACATCTGGGATAAGAATGTTAAGGAGTTTGTGGGTTATGGGAAGGAACACCACTAGGTGAAGTAGAGTATCTTATAGGATTTGCCATATTGGAAAGACTTATTGTTAAGACACAGCATTGATGTCATACACACTGAATGAAATGTTTTTATGAATATTTTCTACACTGTGATGGACATCAAAGGGAGAACAAAGGACAACGAGAAGAGTTGTCTAGACCTTCTGATTTGGTGTTATAGGAAGGATTTGGAATTGAGGGATGCGGGACGTGGAAGAATGTTTAAACCCCATGCAAAATATGTTTTAACTAGACCTCAACAGACTATTGTGTGTGTTTGGATGAATGGATTGACCCTGCTTGACGGATTCGCTTCTAACTTGAGTAGATGTGTCGATGTGAAGGAGGGCAGGGTGTTTGGCATGAAAAGTCATGATTCCATGTGTTTATGCAACAACTACTCTCGTACGCGTTTCATGCCTTACCGAAGCCTATTTGGAAACCGTTGGTTGAGTTGAGTTACTTCTTTAAGGAGTTGACGACAACTTCGTTGACTGTGGATAAACTTCTAAAGATGGAAGAAACTATCCCGGTATTGATTTGTAAGTTGGGGTAGATTTTCCCACCAAGTTTTTTTGACTCGATGGAGCATCTGCTTATCCATCTACCATACGAGGCCTTAGTTGGTGGCTCGGTGCAGTATCGTTAGAGTGTATCCATTCGAAAGGTGAACGCCAAAACTCTTTAATTTTCCTGTAAACATTTCCTATAATAGTATTTTCTAACTTAACATTTGTTTATGTTGTTGAAGATTCTTACGGTCTTTAAAAGACAAAGTGTCAAACAAAGGATTCGTTGAAGCATTAATTTGCTAGGCATACTTAGTCGAAGAAATGATAACTTTTGTTTCTTTCTATTTTCCGACAGAGATAGAAACTAGAATGAGTAGAATTCCCCACAATCTTGGGGTGGCTACTCGCATAGGGTTGGATGATCAAATTTCAATTTTTAACTATCTTGGTCGTCCGGGGGCAAGGTCACAAAATGTTACATTGATGAGAAAGATCAAAGGCGGCTCACTTGTACATTCTTTTAAATTACCCAGAAGTGGAACCCTTTCTTGAGTAAGTCACCAACATATGTTACATTCTGAAGTTGTGTTTTATAGTATCTAAATGTTGTTCCTTTAAATAGCTTATATACAGATATGCTAAAACTTGAGCAAAATGATTTAACTGATGACCAAATTCATAGTGAGGTGTTATCCAAGTTCATCGGTTGGTTCGCACAACACGTAAGACCCGCATACCATGTGTTTTTTATTTGTACTTTTAACGTTACATATCTAACGATGACCTATTTGTTATGCTGTACATAGTTACAAGACCCTAACAACCATATTGAAGATCCTTTACTCTAAGCCCTTTCTTGGGGGCCAGTGAAAACTATTAAAAAATGGCCCATTTACTATGTAAATGGCTATAAGTTTAACATTTTTCAATGGAGTGAAGGGATGCGTACCCATAACTACGGGGTTTGTGTTAAAGGCACAGCCGAACAGTTAGAGGAAGACTTTTATATAGTGCTGACACAGATTGTTGAAGTTTCTTTCTCCGGACGACTAAGAAGAGATATTGTTCTATTCAAATGTGATTGGTACGACAACATAATCGGTGTAGGAACAAAGGTTGACAAGAACTATGTCTTAGTTGAGGTCAAGAAAAAGTGGTAGATATAAAGGGTTTGATCCCTTCATTTTTTCCCAACAAGCCGAACAGGTTTATTACACCGACTTCCCAGGAGGTCATCGGGACTGGTACGCAGTAATCAAGGCAAAGGCCCGAAGTCAGATCACTGATAATTTCTCCGATGAGGTTGAAGATGCTTATCAACTTGCACCAAATGACCTTAATGATAGTCATCTGTTCTTCAACATTGATCCAATGATAATGGATGGGACACTCGCCACGATAGGGGGTGAACACATTGACAAAGACCTTGTCTCCCGATCAAAATAGTTTAAGGTTGATTTGGATACTGATGAACTTGTTGAAACAGATAGCCATAGTGACACTGAAATTGATGGGGAATTTCAAACTAAAACAGACACAGTAGTTGTTAAACATATTACATATCTTTAATATCCTATCATTCTAACATTTGTTTTTATGGTTTTATTCACAGATGACAGGACGTCGACTACCATTTAGTTAGGGTGGTGGCTTGAGGATCCTAGCATCCCGTCTTGGGACTCCACCACCACAGCAGGGCACCACTACATTACCCCAGCAGCCCACTCCTTCACCACCACAGCATACGACTCCTTCACCACCACAGCAGACAACACCATAGTAGACCATCCCACACCAAACCACTCCACTTGGTGGCTTGGAGGACCCTGGCCTCGAGAAGACCCCACCTCCGACATCCCCCTACCCATGCTGGTCCCAGTGCCATCCGGAGATGAGTAAGTATACAATAATTCGATTTAACTTTCTTAGTCAGTAGCTATTTATTTAGACTTCTGTATGTAAAACTCACATAGTTGTAGGTTACTTGTATGGTAGTTTATTGTATGTTAGTTTATTTAGTACTTGTATACATTGAATTGTACTGGGAAATCTTCTGTTTGTAACAGCGCAATTGTTCAAACTTGGAAATGTTACAATTACAGGGGAGACTCTGCCGAAATTTTGGTAGCCTCCCCGTGTGTTTCCTATAATACTATTTATTTATAATTATTGGTATCAAAATTTCAGTTTTGTTGATAGTAGTCGCACTACCAAAGCGATTACTAAGGTGTTGAAGGCCTAGTGGGATGGTCCATACATCTCATGGACAGATGCTGGGAACGTTGTCCAGGATAGGTGGTTTGACACCTTCTCTATAAGTTAACACTTTTTTTGTTGTGAATTTATGGCTAAAATATACCTGTTATTAATTTTAAAATCTGATTTCATTATTACAGCGTAATTATCAGTGGGCAAAGGGTATGATTGATGAGATTAGGAAGGTCTTTGCCACAAAGACCTCTAAAATCATCAAGAATACCCTTTGGAAGGTGAGGGACAAGGGCGAGCGCCCTCGTTAGATCCCCGAGGACCATTGGGACGGGATGGTCCAGAAGTGGGGCGGTGTCTTGTTCCAGCAGGCGAGTGCTCGGAACAAGGAAAATAGAGCCGCCAATGCTGCAGCGTTAGTTTACACTGGGGGTAGCATTTCAACCCTCGAGCACAAGAAACGATTTATAAGTCTATTTATGTTAAACATTTTTATTATGATTAGTCTGACATGTTTAGGAATAATAACTTCAGTGCTTGTTATCCACTACAGGAGCTGAGGGAGCACCGTGAGCCTTCTCTGTTTGAGGTCATGCAAATGACCAAGAAGAACAAAGCCGGTGCATGGGTAAACCAGAAGACTACATATCTAGCGGTATTTACTTTTAACTTACATATGCTTATAATTTACAAATCAGCTTACTAATCCTATCAATGGTTTTGAATTTACAGGAAGCGTATCAGGCCAGGAGGGCCGAGAAGGAGGTGGACTTGGTGGCTTCGACTCCTAAGGGGGAGGTTCCTCTCACCCTGTCTTGTTCTGACGACAACGCCATCTATATGGAGGCTGTTGGTGGCGTGAACAAGAAAGAGAGGATCTTTGGATTGGACGGCGTTGGCACGCAGTTGGCGAAAAAGGGGACCTCTTCCTCTTCCTCTTCGTCTGGCCTTCTAACTGAAGTTGTTCAGGTAATTCAAAACCTGAACAACGAGCTACAGGAGGAGCGACGTCAGAGGCAGCTTTTGGAGGAGCGGGCCGAGGCGGACCAACAACAGGCCGAGGATGATCGGCGGCGGGCCGAGGAGCAGCATGCCGAGACTCGTCAACAACTTGCACTACAACAGGAGCTACTGATGCAGTTAATGGCGAGGCTACCTCCCCTCACTTCCCAGTCGCCACCACCACCACCACAGGATCCCCCACCACCATGATTACTTTTTTATACTTTTTTATTATGTATAGACATTGTATATTTGATTTATACATTTTATATTATATTCCATTCAGTATTTATTTTATGTCATTCTTCATTTATTATTTTATTATGTCAATATTAGATATTTGTAATTAAATTCAAAGAAAAACGCCTTATTGTGATTATTATGAATAATTCAATCTATTTGATAATTAAATTTAATCCATTGTTATGTTTTTAATAACAATTTAATATTAAAATAAAAATATTCAAAATTTAATTATCAAAATTTCTAGTTTAAAAGCAAGCATTCAAAGAATATCAAATATTATTCAAAATATCTAGTTTAAAATTAAATTAAAAAGACCTATTAAAAAATAAAAAAAATATTATTAGCGATGGCAAAATAGTGGTCACTGTATGGTTACCCATAACGATGAACCTACGTGGTCGCTACTGATCATAATTAGCGACGGAGGATGGCGTCGCTGTTTGGTTACTGATAGCGATGGAGGAATATCGTCGCTTTATGTTACAACATAGCGACGACTTTACGTGGTCTCTGTATGGTTACCCGTAGCGACGATGTTACGTGGTCGCTGTATGGTTACACGTAGCGACAACACTACATGGTCGCTGTATAGTTACCCGTAGCGATGGCGTTTCGTGGCTCTGTATGGTTACCCATAGCGACGAAGTTATGCAATCGCTAACACTAACCATTAGCGACGGTAGACGTTACCAACGTAGGGACCATGTTAGCAACGACAATACGTCATCTAGAAGTTAGCGATGAAGCTGTTCCTTGTCGTTGTTCTGTCTTCGATGAAGGTTTTAGTGATGGCCGTGGTGCCGTCTTAAATTCCGTCGATAACACTATTAGTGACGACAATGTCATAACATAGCGACCGTTTTTGTCCATCTTTAACAGCTATTTTTAGTAGTGTTCCACATTGTGTGCTCCACAATGAAACCTCAAAATGTTCAAGAAGACCATGTCTATCTTAAAGCGTTTCCTCATTCTTTAGAGGGTGTTGCTAAGGATTGGCTCTACTACCTTGCTCCAAGATCAATCATAAGTTGGAATGACTTAAAGAAAATATTCTTTGAAAAGTTCTTTCCTGCCTCTAGAACTACTACAATCCGGAAGAACATATCTGAAATTAGGCAACTCTCTAGAGAAAGTCTTTATGAGTATTGGGAGAGATTCAAGAAACTCTGTGCAAGTTACCCTCACCACCAAATTTTTGAACAACTTCTTCTTCAGTACTTTTATGAAGGTCTGCACCACGTTGATCGCAACATGTTAGATGCGGCAAGTGGAGGAGCTTTAGGAGACATGACTGCTGCTGAAGCAAGAAACTTGATTGAAAAGATGGCATCTAATTCCCAACAATTTAGTGTTAGAAATGATGCTTTCAAACCCATGTATGATTCAAATTCTAGTGCATCTGGCATTAAATTAGAGAGCAGACTTGACGCTCTCACCACTCTGGTCACGCAATTGGCAGTGAATCAAAAATCCATGACTGCCAAAGTATGTGGCATCTGCTCTTCACAAGAGAATCCCACTGATTCTTGTTCTTCTCTACAAGAAAAGAATGATAATAATCCCTAAGCCTATGCAGCCAATATCTACCATGATAGACCTCCACCACAATAGCAGCAACAAAACCATGACCTTTCCACTAACAGATACAACCCAGGTTGGAGGAACCATCTAAACCTGAGATGGGGTAACCAACAACTAAATCCACAACCCCCATTTCAAAGCAATGCACCAACCTTCCAAAGACCTACACCTCAACCATCCATAAGTGGCCCTTCTTTGGAAGAACTGGTGAAACAAATAGCTGCACAGAACTTGGAGTATCAATAGAGGAATGATGCTACAATCTAGAGTTTAAACAACCAAATTGGGCAATTGGCTTCATCATTGAACCAATTATAGTCTCAGAACTCTGACAAATTACCATCCCAACTAGCTACAAATCTAAGAAATGTAAGTGCAATTCAGTTAAGATCAGGTAAAAACATTGAAGTACCTATACCCAAAGAACTTGAGAAGCAAACAACTGTGCCTGCAACAGTTAAGAATGATGTTCCCTCTTCTGAGATGCAATCACCCCAAATTCCATCTCATATCCCTCTTCCATTCCCACCAAAAGCAATTCCAAGTAAGAAGATGGAAGAAGTGGACAAAGAAATCTTAGATACTTTTAGGAAAGTGGAAATGAATATACCTCTTCTTGATGCAATCAAGCAAATACCCAAGTATACCAAATTTTTGAAGGAAATGTGTACTCATAAGAGGAGACTTAAGGGAAATGAAAAGATAAGCATGGGAAGAAATTTATTTGCACTACTCGGTAAGGAAGTTCCAAATATTCCTAAGAAATGTAAAGATCCAGGTACGTTCACTATACCCTGCATCATAGGCAATAACAAATTTGAAAATTGCATGTTAGACTTAGGAGCTTCAATAAATGTTATGCCTATGTCTGTTTTCAAATCTTTGTCTCTTGGAACTTTACAACCTACTGGTGTAGTGATTCAACTAGCCAATAGAAGTACTGCTTACCCTGCTGGAGTCATAAAGGATGTTTTGGTTCAGGTAGATCAACTTATTTTCCCTGCTGACTTTTTCATACTTGATATGGAAGAAGGTATTCCTCAGATTCCTGTTCCTATAATTTTAGGAAGACCATTTTTGAAAACAACCTGAACCAAAATAGATGTTCATTCTAGAACCCTCTCTATGGAATTTGGTGACACTAGAGTTCAATTCAATATTCTTGATGCTATGAAATACCCATATGAAGATCACTCTATTTTTCATATTGACATTATGGATGAATTTATTTATGAATATCTTTTTGATATCTCTCAAAATGTTGATTTGGAATGCATGGATAATTCAAACAATTGTTTTGCATGCAATGATTCTGGAAGTTGTGATATTTGTGTTGAAATTAATAAATACATATATTCTAATTCAGAATCTTTTGATATACCTATTAACCATAAGGAACTAGAACGCATTAACCTGAATGCAGGATTTCAAGAAAACTCTAAAAAAATTGTTGAGGTACAAACAGCGGAATCCAAATCTACTTTGTTAGTTCCATTTGTTTTGCAGGCACCCAATGAAACCCCTACCTGAGAACCTACAGTATGTATACTTAAGGGATAATGAGTAGCTCCTGATGATAATCTCTACTTCTCTTCATGAAAATCAACAAGAAAAATTGTTGCAGGTTTTGAAAAGGCACAAGAAGGCTATAGGCTGGACATTGGTAGACATCCCTGGAATTAGCCTGTCCATGTGCATGCATAGGATATTTCTGGAGGAAAATGCTAAAGCAGTAAGACAGCCTTAAAGAAGACTCAACCTTGTAATCCTTGATGTGGTTAAGAAGGAGATTACCAAGCTTATACAAGCAAGAATCATTTACCCTATCTCTGACAGCCAATGGGTGAGTCCGACCCAAGTGGTTTCTAAGAAAACAGGGATGATAGTTGTGAAAAATGAGAAGGATGAATTGATCCTTACCAGAGTACAAAATAGTTTGAGAGTCTGTATTGATTATAGGAGACTTAACTAGGCAACGAAGAAGGACCATTTCCCTTTACTCTTCATTGATTAAATGCTTGAACGTCTCACAGGTAAGTCTCACTACTGTTTTCTTGATGGATTCTCTGGATATTTTCAGATTCACATTGCACCTGAGGATTAAGAAAAGACCACATTCACCTGTCCCTTTGGCACATTTGCTTATAGGAGAAAGCCATTTGCCTTATGCAATCCTGGAACTTTTCAAAGATGCATGATAAGTATTTTTCATGATTTCATTGAAAATTGCATAGAGGTGTTTATGGATGATTTTATTGTTTAAGGATCTTCATTTAATGCATGCATTGATAGTTTGGATAAAGTTTTAGACACATGTATTGAAACTAACCTTGTCTTAAACTATGAAAAATGTCATTTTATGGTAGAATAAGGAATAGTTTTAGGGCATGTAATCTCTGAGAAAGGAATTGAGGTAGATCTTGCCAAGATAGAAGTTATATCATATTTGCCTTACCCCTCTTGTGTTCGAAAGGTTCGTTCTTTTCTTGGTCATGTAGGTTACTACAAAAGATTCATAAAGGATTTCAGCAAGAAGGCTAGACCACTATCCAATCTGCTTTAAAAGGATATGGTATTTGAGTTTGATGAAAAGTGTAAGGAGGCCTTTAATTGCCTCAAGCAAACATTGACGACTACCCCAATAATCCAAGCATCTAATTGGACAGCCCTATTTTAGTTGATGTGTGATGTCTCTAATTATGCATTGGGAGTTGTCCTTGGTCAGAAGATTGACAAATAGCCTAGGGTCATCTACTATACATCTAAAACTTTAGATGCCGCCCAGGTAAATTACACCACTACTGAAAAAGAGCTCTTGGCCATTGTTTTTGCATTAGATAAGTTCAGATCTTACCTACTCAGTTCTCGAGTAATTGTCTTTACTGAGCATGCAGCTCTAAAGTACTTGTTGAAGAAAGGTGAGTCCAAGCCAAGATTAATTCATTGGATGCTTTTGCTCTAAGAGTTTGACTTGGAAATTCATGACAGAAGTGGAACACAAAGCTTGGTGGTAGACCATTTAAGCAGAATTGAGAACACTCCTGATTCGGCACCTATTCAGGACCATTTTCCCGATGAACAACTCATGAGTGTTTCTAACTCTTTTGATACACCCTGGTTTGCTAACATTGTTAATTACCTTGTTGCTTTTTTTTCCACCATATGCATCCAGAAACCAAATTTCAAAATTAAAAAGTGATACAAAATATTATATATAGGATGACCCATATTTATGGAAGTTATGTAATGATCAGGTGATTCGAAGATGCATTCCCGATCATGAGATAGAATCAGTTCTTGGATTCTGTCATGCTTCACCAGTTGGTGGACATTTTGGTCCACAAAGAACAGCAAGGAAGGTGTTGGACTCTGTGAGGAATGCATGAAGAACTTGTAACACCTGTGAGGAATGCCAAAGAGCTGGTAACGCTATCACATGGCATCAACAGATGCCTCAAACAACCTATGTTGTTTTGTGAAGTATTTGATGTTTGGGGCATTGATTTTATGGGTCCATTTCCTCCATCCTTTGGTTTTACATACATTCTATTAGCTGTAGATGATGTTTCTAAATAGGTAGAAGCTAAAGCCACCAGAACTAATGATGCTCGAGTTGTTGTGGATTTTGTTAGATCTCAATTTTTTTACTGGTTTGGCATTCCGAGAGCAATCATTAGTGATCAGGGAACACACTTCTACAACAGGACCATGCAAGCTATGCTCCGGAAGTATAGGGTTATTCATAGAGTCTCTACTCCATATCACCCCTAAACTAATGGACAAGTAGAAGTCTCTAACAAAGAAATCAAAAGAATCTTGGAGAAGATAGTACAGCCTAACAAGAAAGATTGGAGCAAGAAACTGGATGATGCTCTTTGGGCATAAAGAATAGCTTTTAAGGCACCTATAGGAATGTCTCCCTATAGAATTGTTTTTGGTAAGGCATGTTGTAACATCCCAGATTTTAAAGAGAATAAAATCATTGAAAAATGATGATTGATTATTTATGGTCCAATAATTATGGGAGATTTTATTAGACATTAGAGGTAAATTATCGGTAAATTAGGAATTACCAGAACTGAAAGATTTAACGAATGTTATGGGACCCACTTGGTCAAATTAGATATTTGATGGGTCTAGAATGTTTAGAAAATTATTGTGGTTAGGGTGGTATAGTTAAAATAATTTTTAGTGTTAAGGAAATAATTAATTGGACTCAACATATATAGTTAAATAGGAAAAATACGAGCCAAATAGAATTAAAAGAAAATGAAAATTCCTCCTTCTCCTCTTCTCATAACCATGTACCCATTCTACACATTTTATACCTTCTTTTACATAATAGGTAGTGGAAATGATAAGCCAATTGGAAAAGAAAAATATGGCATTGCTTTATCCAATGCTTAATACCCAATTTACACTAAACTACTCTCTCTTTCTCCTCCCAACCATGCACCATTCTTACTCTTCATTTCATTCATTATTTTCTTCTTTTTCTTCACCTCTTCTTGCATAAAATCGTGGCCCCTCATGGTGTGCCTATTTTTTACCAAAATCAACATCTAAACATGGATTCATGATGTAAATATGGAACATTGGGGCTAATGTTGAAGCATCTTCTTCTTCCTCCTCCCCCATTTTCATTTTGAAGAAACATGGATGTGAGGTAAGGATTCCTTGCCTCCTTGCTATTTCATTTATGGTTTTTAAGTTATTTAAGTTGAAATGGTAATGTTAGGAGTTATGGGTGTTAAAGAAAATGATGCAAACCCTAGGCTTGATGGCTTAAGAAATGATTTTGAGTATGGTTTTATGAGTATATGAGAATGAAAGTTATGATATTCATAGGGATTTAAGGAATAGGTTGAGTTGTTGATTGGATGATTTTGTTAAAACCCTAAGTGTTATTGATTTTGGGGGTTTTAGTTAAGAATGATGGGTATTGATGACACTGCACTCTAGAATGAGTTTTATGGTATATTGAAGTTGGTGCTGATAAATGACCATATTAATCTTGTAATAATGTTAGTAAATCATTGGTGTCCCTTAAGATGATGATCATAATGAAAAATGACTATGAGTGATGGACCAAAGGAGTGGGAATTGATACAATGAGGTTAGGACCGTAGTATATGTCATTTGGGTTTATTGATTGATGATGGCTTAAAAGAGTCCATGGTGACTTAAGTTGAAATTGGATGCATTATGGATAAAGGATATGATATTGTTGTTATTAGGTATGGTTAACCCTTTTGAAGCCTAGAGAATCTTGGTTTTGGGAAAGGAATTCCTGAAGCCTAACATAAGCGTGTGAATTGGAGTTTAGACAAGTCTAGGACTTGATAATGAGTTTTAAGAAATGATGCCTTATGATGGCTTATTAATTTCATGTATATATATGTGTTTGTTGATAGGATTGTATTCCGGATGATGATGCGGAATTATCGGAGTATTTACGTTGCAGTTCCTCTCTCGAGGTAGAAGAGGAGTTTGCATTTCAAATTTGCATGAGTGAATAATTGTTAATGATGTATATGTATGAACTCATGCATTGCCTTGCCATAAAATGTGTTAAATGTTGAATTGATGATGTGATGAATGATGGTTTGGCTTTTGTTGATTACTAAGGAATTGTATATGTATATATATATATATGTGTGTGAAATGAAGATGAGTGCTTGATTATCCCTTGGTTGGATCTGAATTGATTGTTGATAAAAATCTATGAATAGACAAATTATTTGAGGTGTAAAGTATTGTTTGTGATGATTATGCAGAAAGATGAGTGGGGTAATGGTGAGAATTGTTTTAAAACCCCCTTTATGTAATTGAAGAATTAGGATTAAAAATAAAGAGGTATTGCTTGTTGGGATAGGCCTAAATACATGATTAAATATGTGTAAGGTGTTAAATTAGGCCAACCATATGTATAAGATGGATTGTGACATGCAAGTGAAGTGGAGAACTTAGGCTTGGGCGTGTCCTGATGATCTCGCTCAAGCGAGATGGATTCTTGCTCAAGCGAGATGGATTCTCGCTCAAGCGAGTTCCCCCTGTATCAGGGGAATGGTCTCTGGCTTAATTTCCCTCAGGCGAACATGAGTCTTGCTCAAGCGAGATGCATAAAAAATAGAAGGGTAAGCTACTAGACGAATCTCGCTCAAGCGGGTGTGGCCGCACTTGAGCGAGCGAGATGGGAAATGGTTTTGGATGAATCTCGCTTAAGTGAGTGGTGAGGCATGTTGGGTCTCACTTGAGCGAGTTACCCAAATCTTGGAATTTTGTTTCTTTCTCTTATTTTCTGATGCTAAACCCCATTTCTTTATATTGTAAGATATTTGAAGAAATGTGTATGGGGTATTTGATGATGGCATGACATGGTGATGATTGGAATTGATTGATACCTTTGTGATGATTTATTTACAATATATTACCACCAAGAATGGGACATGAAAGAATGATAATGAGAATTTGATGATGAGGTTATAAGATACACCCTAGAGTGATTATGAAACCAATGAAAGAATAGCTAAATGACATAGTATGTGTTATAAATCGATAAATTGGAGATGACATTAATATTGAATAATGATGGATGTTGATATGGATCATTTCCTTGTAGAAAGGATCATTGATATTAAGGGTGAATGTTATTCTTGATGAATTATAAAATGCCATTGTATTTGATACAAGTATGATCTTGTATATGTGGTTTGAAATATAATAATGAAATATTGTGAATGCCACACCAATAAATGTATAGGTGAAACAATGGCAATGAATAATCATATGAAAATCCACTAACTGATTATGTGGTGATATTGATGAAAGATTAATAGATGTTAATGATGATTTGTGATGTTTGTGATGCCATTATGGTTAATTGCAAGTGTTGACTTGCATGTATAATAAATGATATATTGAGATGAAAATGCCATATATAAAACTTGAAAACAATGGCTAAAACTAACAATGATAAAATCCACTAAGGTGTGTATAGTGGTATTGGTGATTATGATGATGATGATTGATGAGTGGCATTTAGGATGCACAGTGTGAGAAATGCATTTGATTTGCATTGTATTGCATCCATGGCATATCATATGCTGTCAGTGTTGGAATATTAAGGGATTCCCCCAGTTGGCCCAGTGGGAGGGCGGCTCAGTGCACGAGCATTCTTGTTATTTCCCCTATGACTCGGTGTGTAAGTCACAAAGCTGCCCATGCTGAGCTACGGGGAGCTGCATGTGGTTGACCCTTGTAGGGGGTGGCTCTTGAGGAGCGGGTGTCCCCGGTGGTCCTATGGATCACAGTTGCCATGTTATGAATCATGGTTGGCCCGTAACACCTTATATTGTTGATTGTGTTGTTTACCGCGGTCATGGTGTAAATGGCCAGGTGTTGCGTTATGAGTGATGCGGTTTGGTACCAGTAAAAATTGGTGATTATACATGCATTATGAGATATGTGTACACATTATACTACTACAGTAGGGGCATGGTATGTGATCATGCTTTGCCCACAAATTAGTGTTTATTCCCATAGTCGGATCTGTATTTGTTGTCTATTCCATTGTGCATATGCATTAGCCATAAGAGCATTTGCATATAGCATGGAGATATGCCAGAAGAAGATGATGATGATGAGTGATGATGATTGAGATTGTGGTATGTTGTTGATGAAATAGGTAATTGAATACCTAAAAGACCACATAAAATTAATGAATGATATGAATACAATGAAATGATATTGAATATGATGATGTGTATGCTATGGCCCAATATAGTGAAGGGCATAATTATTTAGGATTGATGATAATAATGTTAGCCCATGGTGGCTTTGAGAAAAGACCTGAATGGTCAATGCTGATGATGTTAGCCCATTGTGGTGTTGGAATAGATGTGTATATGCCTGCCTTGCTATGATTTGATTAAAGACTATGAAATATGTATATGTTGTTGAGGTAATAATTTATGATGATTATTGATGTGTTTAGCAAAGCATACATGATGTTAATATGCATATGCACATAATCTCAATTGTATTAATATCGTCATTTGAAATGTATAACTCACTCTCCCATATGGTCTACTTTTTAGTATTAATGCTGGAATAACATGGGATGAGCATGATTTTTATAAAGTAAAACTTTTGGGAAGGTAAATAGTGGTAATGGAATGCCTTGGCCGGCAACATTTGTAATTTATTGAGTTGTGTATGAAATGGTATTATAATGTTGTTAATTACTGATGTTGATGGATGAACTGTGAATATGTATAAATATGGATGATGTATTAATATTGGAGGCATTGGAGTTATACCTATTTGGTGTATAATAGGATGTTGATTTATTAATCCTCTAAGTATGTACAAGTATTGAAAATGCACAAATCGAGGGTGGAAATGATATGGTCATATATAGATTATGAATATTGGGGATGTATGATGTATGACCATATAGATATGTATATGTGTATATCTTAGGCATTGTATGTTCGTGAAATTATGTGAAAAGATAATGGTTGTCTATTAGACTTAAGATATATTGTTGCATGTTTTGCCGAGTGTAACATCCTAATTTTTATGTAAATGCCCAAATAAGGAAAATAAATAACAACTACTTATATATGGAAAGATTTATGCCCCAAAAATATTGAAATAAATTAATTTGAGCTTATTATGATTTTTCATAAATTACTAGGCTTCATGAGCTAAAATTTATACCCGGTTAAAATATGGGTGTTGGACCAAGTATCTCCGATTGAGATGCCGTTGGTCAGGGCTGTAGATAATATTATGGGAAATCCGAATATGTATTCGGAATAATTTTTTGATTTAGTATTGTGCCCGAATGGAGATCCTGTTTGTTATAAAACGGGAAATGTTTTAATGAAGGACCAAGTTAAACTTAATTCCTTCTTTCTCTTCCTCGTTTTCACGTGTATTCTCTCCTCCCATCTCCCTCATTTTCATTGCCTTCCTTTTCCCTAACAAAAACTCACCCTTTTCTCTTCTTCTTCTATGGAACTCACCATATTTGTGAGTCTCCATCCATACCCAATCAACCTTGCCCCTTCCTTTTCATTTTGGAGGTGATTTTTGTGCTTGGAAGCTCTTCCCTTCTCCTCCAATTTTTGTGTTCATGCTAGAGCTTGGAATTGCTTGGAGCTTGAGGTAAGTTTCTTTATTTTCTTGATGTTTTAAGCCCTAGGTTTTGATTTTTATTTGATGGGAAAAGTGTTATGTGTGTGGGTTAAGGAATGGGAGTCATTTTTATGAAAAACCCTAAGGTGGGGTGTGAGAAATATATGTTTTTGTATGGGTGTGAAGGGGCACACGAAAATGGCCTCATGGATAATGGAAAAATAATGAGTGATGATGGTGATTGTTGGGTTTTCAAGGGAGCCCTAACTCTAGGAATTGGTGGAAATGAGAAATGATGCTAGTGATGGAAGTGGATGATTATTAGTAGTAGTTGTTGAGTTTTGATGAAAACCCTAGAGATTGGGATTTGGGGATTTATGGGAAATCTTGAAAACATAGTGATAGCTTGGTGTTAGAGTGATTTGGTATGTAGGAATGAGCTTTTAAGTGTGTAACATTGATCATTAATGATAAGGATATGTGAAACCAAGAGAATTGTGATGATAACTTTAAGTTGTTAAGTGTGTTAACATTGTGATCTTGTTATGAGGAGCTTGAATAATGAGAATGTAGGCAATGATAGTTATTGAATTTTAAAGGATCTTGAGTTTAAGCTTTGGGACTATCTATGTTGTGTTATGAGGAATTAGTGAAATAAGAGTGTGACTTGAAGAGGTCTTAGGCCATTTTGTATGCCATATGGAATTGTTAATGGATAATGGTTTGAAAGGAGCTAAGAGTCTCATGATGAATTTGAATGGTAAATGGATAGTTTAAGTAATGATGAGAGAGATATTGTTGTTGTTGGGTATGGTTAGCCCTTTTAGATTTAGAGAATCTTGGTTTTGGGAAAGGAATTCCCGAAACCTAACACAATTGTATGAATTGGTGTTTAACAAGTCTAGCACTTGACATTAAGCCTTAAGATATATTTACATTGCTTGAAATTATGATGGTGCCTTGTGATAGATCATTAATTTAGTGTATGCATGTATATGTGGAATGTGTAGATTGTAATTCGGACAATGTGGCGAAAAGATTGGAGCAGTTAGATTTCGGCTCTTCCCTTGAGATAGGAGAGGAGTTTACATTCAAATTGCATAAGTAGAATGATAGTGATTCTTGTATGTAATTAGTACTCATGCCTGCCTTGCCATGTAGATATTGAAATAATGTGAATGGTAATTCATTGATTATGGTGAATGGTGTATGTGAATATATGTTGAATGTTATGAAAATATAAATGTGTTAATGATAAGTTTATCTTCGATATGATTAATGATTTGGAATGGAAATTATTGAGTATGAATGTTTGAGACAAGTTTTAAATGCTTAATAGGAGGTATATGATGTGTTGAATTTAATCAATTTGGCTTTATATGGGTTTTGGTATGTAAGGTTAGTGAATTTTCACGTTTTCTGCACTTGAATTGGTTTTCTTTCTCAAGCGAGATGGATTCTCGCTCAAGCGAGAATCCCCTGTATCAGTATTATGGCCTCTGGCCCAATCTCGCTTAGGCGAGAAGTGGCCTCGCTCAAGCAAGACGTGTGTGGAATGGGTGGATGCGATACTGGACGAATCTTACTCAAGCAGGCGTGGCCGCGCTTGAGCGAGCGAGTGGAAAAATGATTCTGGGCGGATCTCGCTCAAGCGAGTATCGAGGCATGCTGGGTCTCGCTCAAACGAGCGAGGATGGGAATGACTACTGGAGTAATCTCGCTCAAGCGAAGCGGAGCTCGCTCAAGTGAGATTGGCACCTGATGCTTCCCTCTTCTTCGCTCAAGCGTGCATGCTGGCGAATGCTAGAAAATTTGATTCTGTATGAATCTCGCTTAAGCAAGTGAGTGCCTCGCTCAAGCGAGCGTAGGTGGAAGTAGATACTGGCGTGATTACGTCGAGCGAGCTAAGGCGCTCAAGCGAGAATGAATTGTCTCGCTTAAGCTTTGTAAGGGTCTCGCTTAAGTGAGTGACCCTGAATGAAATCTTATTGTCTTTTCCTTAGTTTGCTAATGATAGGACCCATTCCAATTATGAAAAAAATTTTAATGAAACATATATATGTGGGGGCATATAATGGTTATGAATAAATGAGAGAATGCATTGGAGGGATTTTATTTCATTTTCTTGATTTTAATGGTGTTGAACCCTATTCCTTGATGGATAATTAAGGAAATTTATATGTATGTGTGGGGTATGTGAGGACAATATATATGGGGCGTCGATATAAATTGAGATATTGAAATATATACATGTATATATATATATATACCCATGATATGTTGGGAAAACATGAATTTCCCCCACCAATGACATGATATGATAATGATAATAAAAGTGAAATGATGGGTTATGAGATGCCTCCTCATGAGATAATGAGACCAATAGGGGGATGGATAAATGATGTAGTATTTGTTATAAACTAATGAATCGGGGATGACAATGGTAATGTGTAATAACGATTGATGATGTTGATCACCCGCTTGAATAAAGGGTGATTGTTATTATTGATTGAATTGTAGAATGCCATTATGATTGATGCAAGTATTTGACTTGTATGTGTGAGATGTAATGATGATTGCTGAATGTATGTTCTGAAACACCTTGTTGTTTTACATGTGTGGATAAATGCTATGAAGCTTAATATAATTTTAATTACCATGCGTGGTTTGATGTGGCTATGAATATTGTGCCTTGAGGGGCCTTATGATTACTTGTATGCCAATGATAATAAAACTAAATATACAATATACCCCTAATTGAGAGGGTGAGAAATCCTTGCGAGGTTAAAATTTGGCATATGTGTAACATCCTGATTTAAAAATTAACTACCGAATGAGATTAAGCCATTAAACTAAAAATAATTGCAAAGTGAGAATTACTTATTAATTATGATTAATTTTAACTTAAGAAGTTGATTGCTGATTGACTAGGATGTGTGACACGTGAGAAGCTGCCACTTCACGTTCTCCCACCCCACTCTCCTCATTTCTTCGGTATATGTTCAGAGGCCTCCAACTACTGTCCATTCACTCTAATTTCCTCGAAACCTTCCTCTTCTCCTACTACTCCTCTTCTTCGTTCTTCTTCGCCCTTCTTCATTCTTCTTCTCTGTTCCCTGTTTTTCATAACTTTGTGACTGTGGTGAAGTGGAGAACCCGAGATTCCCACTGTTGGTGTGGAGCAATCGTTTGAGTGGAAGAAGAACAGCCTTCTGTTCCTAAGCTGGTTAAAAGGTGCGACTGTGTTCGAAGGGGACTGAACAAGAAAGAGTGGTAGACGAAGCAAACAGGACAGCGGACCAACGCTGAAAATAGAGGAACTTCTGGGAGTCTTTTTAGTTGGTAGGGGGTTATCTTATATCTTAAATGCATGGGTTATGGACAGGTTCTGGGTGTTAATGACTTGTTGATTCTGGTGATTTAAAATGCGTTGATAGGTGTGTTTTGACTGCGTAAAGGATATGTGATGCCCAGATGTATGATGACTAGGAGTTGAGAATGCATGTCTAATTCTGTCCATGAAATGTATGTTAATAATCTTGAGAGTGTTGAATGATTGCATGAGGAGAATGTGTTAAAATATTGTTGATGATTACCATGTGATTTATGTGACATGCAGGTTACTCTGAATCTAAATGCTGACTGCATGTAAGAAAAGATTAACTTATTGAGTTCTGATAATGTCTAATACCGATTGCGTGTGATGCATGTATTGTTGAGTAAAAGGTCGTGTGTGTGAAATCTGTGTCTGCATGTTCATTCCGTGTGTGGTAAATATATGTGGTGCATGGAGTGCATGAGTTAATAGTGTGGAAGTGATTCACCGATTCTGCTCGTAATCCAATGATAATACCTTACATGAGATGCGGTGATAAGAATGCTGAGAGCATGTAGTGTGTGACACTACCATTTGAATCAGTAATTATATGCATGAGATGCTGTTAAAGACCTTGAGTGGGACTTAAGGCAAGCCGACTGAGTGGGACTCAGGGCTGCCCGTGACACTGCCGTTGACGCTGAGAGTGTTTGTGTCACAAGAGAGGGCAAACGGTTTGGTACCTGTAAAACAGCCGAGTCAGCTGGGAGCTGAATAAAAGGCTGAGAGCCTATGTTGCAACAATAAAAACCAATAATACGTGAGTCGGATCCGATCGAATGAACCTCTGTACATGTACAATTGATGCTGACTATATTGTGATTGTATGTATGTGTGTTAGTGTTATTGAGAATAATATGTGCATATAGCCGAGAGATAACTAGGTAGATTCCTATTGAAAGATGTCTTGTGTGTGTTCCGATTGAATGGCACTGAGTATGTTATTGATTGTTGCTATATATATAAATATGTTATTGCATGATTGAGGAACAATCTGAGTCAGAATCTATCATTTAATATTTAAGATACTCACCCCTACTGTGGCTATATTTCAGTGGACATCACACGGGACGGTGAATGATGGAGGGGCTACATACCGTGTGAAGTGCTTGTGTACTGTGGGAATGTATATGTATATGTATATGCTGTATATAAGGTTTTGTCATAGCCTTGGTCGGCTCTTATTTTGGTCCTTTGTCTAACTGTATCAGAACTGAACTCTCTCGGGTTGAGAGTATGACCATGTGCATGTAAATATTTATATATATATATATATATATATATCATACTGTGTGTTCATCTTGTGCTGTGTGTGAATGTCCGGGTGATGTATGTTGCGTTTTACTAAGTATGTATGGCCGTATGATTCTGAACAAATAAGAAGTAGGTTAATCCTGTGTAAGGCGTGATACGTGACCTTCTTCCGAATGAAGAAAGGTTGGGCCAACTCCGAGTGGAATATGCCCATTAAAATCACCTTCGAGGTAAGCGGGTCAATATGTTATGGAGCAAGAGATTTCTTAGATTCAACTTTCCGATTGAAAGGTATTTAGATATTTCCGAGTGAAAATCAACCGAGTGAATGTTCCCCAATGGTCGAATTGATAATACGATTCTGAGTGGAGCCTGTAGTAGTGAGCTTATTAGAGGGAGTAAGATCTAGATGATACGGAGTAAATTTTATTCCGACAGGGTCTTCCGTATGTAACAGAGTTAGTATGTATCCCGAGTGGTGAGGAGTTAGAGCATTTCCGAGTGAAGGAGTCTTAGTGTGAAGTAGACTGCATCTCTCGAGTGATGGGTGAGGGAATCATTTCCCGAGTGGTTTACATCTGTGCATTTCTAGAATGAAAATAGAGAGTATTGTGTAAACCTCCGAAGAAAGCATGTATGTGTGGGAGCCTTCCGAGGGAAATTAGGTTTCGACTCCGAGTGATGAGATTACCGAGTGGACTTGGGCTTAGATTCTGAATGATCGAATTATCCGAATGCTCTGTTCGCTTGGGCGAATAAGGTCCCGCTTCAGCGAACGTAGTTTACATCGTGAACTCTAAGGCTAGAATAGGATGTGTTGAATGAACTTCCGAGGGATGCGTGAGCGCAAAGACTTTCCCGAGTGAATCTAGACTACATTCCGAGTGGGAGACTATCTAAGTGTATACGTCGCTTCAGTGAATCAATCCTTGCTCTAGCGGGTGTAGCCGCTTATGTGCTTCCGTCCGCTGATTCTTGTAGCTGTAGCCATGTCTGCTAATGTGTAATATTCTGACCCGACCTTCTCTTTCTAAGTCGGATTTCTACTCTTCTTAACCTTCAATTGCTTATTTTGCCCATAAACACCCTATGATCCTTGGGAAAAATTTTCCCCTATTTCGGGCGGCTGTTATCTAAACTGGGTTATTTCAATATGCATATTTTCATTTTGCATTCATGGCATGGCATAGCATTGAATATGTGGTTGTGATCATAATGATGAAAGATCCTGCGGGATTCTATGAAGGGAGTACCCCTTGCGAGGCGGGAAACCAACGTGATGATGATATGATACAGAGCCAGTGGTTGCGATCACCTGGTCGTTGAAATGAAAGGCCCTGGGGGACCATTGTGGATGAATACTCGTGGTTGCGATCACGAGGAGGGAGTACCCGCGAGGCGGGAAACCATTATGAAATGATTGAAATGTGGTTGCGATCACAACGAGACCTCCTACGGGATTGTATGATAATAAGCCAGTGGTTGTGATCACTTGGTACTTGAAATGAAAAGGGCTTGCGAGTTCCTATGATATTCCGTGGTTGCGATCACGAGGAGGGAGTACCCCTTGCGAGGCGGGAAACCCATATGATGATGATTATAAGTGGTTGCGATCACTTGAGATACCATGAGGGCATGGGTGATTGAAATAGATCCATTGCATATGCATTAAACAATTGAGATATGCATTAGCCATAGGTGCATGGCATTTGTGATGGGATGACCAAGAGTGATGAGAAACCCCTTGCGAGGAGGAAATGATTAAAGACTTAATAATTTAACGATGATGACTGTGAATGCCCATGATTGATATGTGGCAATGTGATTGTGTATGTGCTTGTGCTTCCTTATGTTGTGAATTGTGATTCATGAGGCTAGTACGCCTATTATGACAATGTGATGATGATTGAATGATGAATTTTAATAATTTTATAGCAAAGCACACATGATGAATGAATGCATGTACACTTAATCACAATGTATTATATTCATAATGTATAACTCACTCTCCCATGTGGTCTCCTTTTTAGAATTGTGATGCAGGTTGCCACGGGATGAGTTTGGTTTTGAACTGAAGCTCGTGGTAAAGGTAAATAGTGGTAACAAAATGCCTTGGCCGACAGTATTTGTTATAATTGATGTAATAATTGATTTAGGTATAATAATGTTGATAAATAGAGATTTATAAACATGTAGATATCATTGTATATTGATGATGGTGATAATTGAAGGAATACCATTTTGATGATGTGTGATGTCAACTATGGAATGTGACTAGTGAAATTGAGTGTTGTATAATCTCATATCTAAACTTGAGGCACCGGGGATGTATGTATGCTAGGTATTGGTTAGCTTATATTCTGACTTAATGATTAATACCTCATGTAGAGGCTACATACAACTAATGATGTATGATTATGTTCTAGGTGCATAGTCGATTGTGGCCTAATAGGCTTATATTATGAAATTGCATGATTGCTTGAGCTTTTCTCATATCTTCATATATGGGACTAGGCATGTGCCCAGTATACACATTCTTCTTCCGCTGTAAACTCTATTATTTTGTATACCGTTATGGGCCATTTAGTTATTGATCCAGTTCTATTTTATCAAAATCTCACTCTTCGATTTTCTGTGGTTCGGGTCTTGATGTAATCGTTGAGGTGTTTTAGAAATATTTCAAACATGAAAAATTCACCCGTAATTTTTATTAATTATTATCTGGATTACATCGGGATTTGAGTCAAGAAAATTGAGGTGTGACACCGAGCCTTTTTTTATTTCCTCATATATGGGACTAGGCGTATGCCCAGTATACACATTCTTCTTTCACTGTAATTTCTGTTATTTTGTATACCGTTATGGGCAACTATTTAGCGATCCAGTTATAGATTATCAAATCTCACCATTTGGTTTTCTATGGTTCGAGTCATGATGTAGTCGTGGTAGTGTTTTAAAATTATTTTGAACGCAAAAAATTTACTCATATTTTCATTATTTAATTATCTTAATTACATCAGGATTCGAGTCTAGAAAATCAAGGTGTGACACATGTCATCTTCCAGTAGAAATTGAGCATCGTGCTTATTGGGCTGTAAAAGCTTGCAACATAGCACTTGATCAAGCAAGTGAAGAAAGGAAATTACAATTGGATGAGCTTGATGAGATCCATTTGGCAGCTTATGAGAATTCAAAGTTCTATAAGGAGAAAATAAGGAAATTTTGTGATAGCTCACTAGCTAGGAAGGAGTTTGCTGCTAGACAGAAAGTGTTACTGTTTAATTCCAGGATGAAACTGATGGCCGAAAAATTATGCTCCAAATGGGAAGGACCTTTCATTGTCACTAATGGATTTCCCTATGGAGCTGTTGAAATAAAAAGTGAGAACTCCAACAAAAGGTTCAAGGTTAATGGACAACGCTTGAAGCCATTCCATGAAAATCCTTCACTTATAATGTGGACATACCTAAGGAAGACCCTCACACTACATTGGAGAAAGAACTTGAAGCATATAGAGGTCCCCTCACAAGGGCAAAGACCAAACGGGCCAAAGAGAGCATCCATAAAGCCCTTTTCTCTTTTCTCTCTTCTAGTGGGCCTAAGCCCAATAAGGAACCTATGAGGATCTATATGTACTTTACTTGTAATATACTTTCTAAATAGTTTCTCTAGGCTTATAGGATAGCTTTGGGCCTTACAAGGTCAAATGGGCCACTTTTGGGCCTTGTACTTTCCCTTTTGGGCCATGTATAGGCCATTTGTTCATCTTTTCTCTTAATGGGCCTTGGATCCATGACCAAGCCCATTTAGCTAGTCCTTGGCCGAAATTCCCATGGCCTATATAAGGGCTTCTCCTTTTTGTAATCAAGGACCATTAATTCATTTGCAAAATTTGAGAGCACTTAAGTGTTTCCTAGTGAGAGATTCTCCTCCTTCTCTCTAGAATTTGAGAGCTCTCTCAAGCTCTTATCCAAGGGGTTTCTCCCTCCCTTGGTGGTGAGTGGAGTTATCTTCCTCTACCTTAGGAAGTGGCCTCCAACCTTTCCCTCTCCCTTTTTCCAAGCCTTCCTCCATTGTCCACCTTCTCTCCTTCCATTTCCACTCTCTTTTCCTTTGTTTTGGCGTCACATTCCTATAGCTTTAGGCTTAGAGTTTCGGTTTCATTGCCTTGAAGAAGAAGTCATCAAGCTTACCTTGAAGGAAGATAGGAGAAAGAGCCCTAGATCCATCCCTCTTCAAGAAAGTGCATGAAGAGCCTACATCATGTGGTATCATTGAGCCTTGGGAGGTTCTTTTCTTCTTCTCTTCCATTTTAAATTTTGGTTTTTCATTTCTTTTGCTGGCTGGAATTCTGTTTCTTAGTCATTCATATGCCTTATTCATGCCATGTTAGCATAGAAAAATCATAAAAAAGTCTTGGTTCTTTTGAGTTTTTGTGCTAGTTTCTTTGTGGTTTCAATTTTTTGCATATTGGAGGGTCATTGTTGGTTGGTTATTGTTTCCATTCTGTTTTAGTTTCTAAAATTTCAGATTTGGCACATGTTAAATTCGGTTATTAGGTGGTTAGGTTGTTGTTACATGTTAGTTAATTGTTAGTTGTTAGTTAGAGCCAATTTAGGAAGTTAGTTAAGTGCCATGTGGAACCTTTTCTAGAGTTCTAGGAAGTTAATTGTTTCTCCTTTTTAATGTGCAAAAACCATGTGATATAGGGGCAATTCAAACATCTTGATTAGCTCCTACAAAAGGTTCCATTCTTGTTAGGAGGTCTCACATTAAAGACACTCCAAAGTCAACTCAATTTTTAGGATTGTTAGTTTCTATTATTAGTTTGATTCTAGGTTTAATTTTGTTGCACTATTAGGATATCTCTTTTACATTCCTATTTCATCTTGCTTGCATCAAAAACAAAACTTGTCAAAAAAAAATATTTTAGTCACCTCCTATACATCAATTTAGGAGAAGGTTGCATAATTTGCCTTAAGCAAGAAGCATTAATTGAACTAGTTGAACCATTTGTGCAATTCGGTTTTGGTATTATAAAATTGGTGTTGTTATCTTGAAATCTTGAGAGGCAAAAAGAAAAGAAAGAAAAGTATCAAAAGAAAAGAAAAGAATCACAAGAAAAGAAAAGTACCAAAGAAGAAAAAAGAGTATTGAAAAGAAAGCCTCATTGCTAAGTTGAAATAGACACACCAAAACATCATCACCAAATTTTGAAATTACTAATACCAAAAGAAAAGTACTTCATTACTTGACATTTCTAAGACTTGTTCATTAAGACTTCCTTGCTTATTCTTGCAACTTTAGAGTTTCTAGGCTAGGTTATACCTTAAACTTTGTTTCTTGCATTTATTTTCTTGTTTGTCTTGTTTTGTCAATTTCAATTCTATTCCAAGTTAGCTTTCATTCTTTTGAACTTTTATTTGCTTTTAGAGTCTTGTCATTCCAAGTTAATTGTTGATCCTTCATTCTATTCCATTTGATTAGCCTTTATTTCTTGAGCCTTTTTTTTAGTTTGTCATTTTTGCTTCTTAAAGTTTTGTCTTGAGTTTGTATTCTTTTGGACTTCTAAGATCACTCCATTTCGCCATTAAGTGAGGGTAGCATATTGAAACACTTGAGATTGGTGTGGAAATTGATTGAGCTTGAAAATCTCTAAGAGAAGGCATACACTTGAGAGATACACTTTTGTGAGGTTTAAAGTTTTCTTTGTGATTTCTATTAACCAAATCTTGTTTGGAGTTGTTGCCTTGTGTTCTCTTGCTAGGTAAAGTGGAGCTTATACATCAAGAAGGACTTGTGAAGACACTTGTAAAGGAGGCAAAAGCTTTGTAACTAGTAGAACTTAGGCAAAGTTTTTCAATTCTTAGGCTTTGTGTAGTAGGATTTTGTCTTGTATTTTGGACACAACAAGGACATTGGACTTTTTGGACATTATAATTTTTCCCTTTTGCTTGGTAAAATTCGAATTAGGATAGTGCATGTGCATTTGATTGTTAACTACTTTTAGTTAATTGGTTAGAGTTAGTTAGAAGTTACAACTATAATTAGTTAGTTAGTTGGTAGTTAGTTGAGTGTCTTAACTAATTAGTTAGTGGTTGGAACTAATTCTAGTTGTCATAACTAATTTTTAGTTGAGTTAACTAATACATAATCGAATTAGTTAGGTAGTTATAGTGGTTAGACTTTGTTACAACTTCCATAACTAATTAACTACTTTTGGTTAGGGTTGTTAAGACTTGGTTAGTTAGTTGAACTAATTTTGTTAGGTTAACTACTTCTTAAAACCGAATTTGGTTAGGCTTGTCTAGGGTTAGTTAATCACTAGCAACATCCTAGGACAACCATAATCAACTTAGGTTAAGGACAACTTAGGATTTACATACGCAACATAGGACTAACCTAGTTAAAGACAACCTAGGACTTTGTTTCCCTTTAGGATAGAAACCTAGTATTGATATTTTAGGTTTGTTGAAGTTTTTTTTTTTCACTTGTATTGCATTCATCTTCCTCGACTAGCTTGTCTATACATACTTTGTTCTTGTCTTGAATTTCTTTGACAACATTAAAAGATGTCATCGAGTGATAGGGAAAACAAAAGCATGCTTCATAACATAATGGATAGCTTAAACACCATTAATGCTAGGCTAAACAATCTTGAGCATAATGAACCCCCTAGAACTAGGCATAGACAACGAAATCAAAGACATAACACTAGTGATAATGAGGAAGAAACAAGACAAAGAAGGCACCATGACCATAGAAGGGATGACATAGGCTTAAGAGAGGTAAAATTAGAAATTCCCCCATTCAATGGAAAAAGTGACATTGAAGCTTACTTAGAGTGGGAGATGAGGGTAGAACAAATATTTAACTCTTATCAAATAAAAGATGATAAAAAAGTTAGGATTGCAACTCTTTTTTTCCAAAATTATGCCCTAGTTTGGTGGACCCAAATTTGTAAGGAGAGAAAAAGAGACAACTTCCCTCCCATAGATGATTGGGTAGACTTAAAAGCTCTCCTTAGAAAAAGATATGTTCCTAACTATTATAGGGGTGAACTATTAGCAAAGCTTAATAGGCTCACCCAAGGCTCCAAATGTGTAGAAGATTACTATAAAGCCTTAGAGATAGCCATGATTAGAGCCAATCTAGAAGAGGATGAGGAAACCCTAATGCATAGGTTCTTACATGGGCTTAATAGGAACATCAAAAATAGGGTGGAACTTCTTCCACATGTGGATATAGAAGAGTTACTCCACCAATGCACCAAAGTAGAAAACCAATTTAAGGAAAGAGAATCCTATAGTGGGGATAACAATAGAGCCTATAAGTCAAAATGGGTAGAAAATAAGGGTAAGTCTGAGAGAAACCCTAGAGAGAGAGAAGTGGGCGCTTCCTCCTCTAAACCCCAAAGTGAGTTACACAAAAATGGCAAAGTCTTTCGCAATCAACATGATAAGCATGAACCATCATCAAAACCACAATCCTCTAGATCTTCTTCCATTAAATGTTTTAAGTGCCTTGGAAGAGGACACATTGCTTCATACTGTCCAACAAAAAGAACAATGATTTTAAAAACCAATGGAACCTACTCAAGTCAATCAGAGTCTAATTCTGATTCTCACTATTCAAGTGATGACTCTAGTAGTGATTCCAGTGACAGTGAGCATATTTTAGGGGATGATGGTGAGTTGTACATGATTAGAAGGTTGCTTGGTAGTCATGTAAAACTCGATGACACAACACAAAGAGAGAACATCTTTTATACAAGATGTTACATTAATGACAAATTATGTTCTCTCATTGTGGATAGTGGGAGTTGTGCAAATGTTGCAAGCCAAAGACTAGTCAAAAAGATGGGATTAGAGCTTATAGACCATCCAAGTCCCTATAAATTACAATGGTTAAATGAAAAAGGGGAAATGGTAGTCAATAAGCAAGTCCTAATCAATTTCACCATAGGCACATATAGAGATGAAGTCAAATGTGATGTAGTACCTATGGAAGCAACTCATATACTATTAGGAAGGCCTTGGCAATTTGATAGGAAGGTCCTTCATGAGGGGTTCACTAACACCCTCACATTTAAACTAGATGGTAAGAAGATAGTATTACATCCTCTAACTCCACAACAAGTAGCCAAAGATCAAATCCAAATGAAAGCTAAGAGAGAAAAAGAGTTAGGATCTTCTTCCCATGTGAGTTTAGAAAAACCAAAGAAAAACAAAAAAGACAATAAAGGGAAAGGAGTTATTGTCTATAATGACTCCCAATCTAATCTCTTTGCAAATAAATATGATGTGAAACATGCCATGTTTTCACAAAAGCATTGCTTGATCATATATCCAAAAGATATCCCTAACACTTCCTTGTGTTCAATGAGCACCTCTCCTCCCCCCTTGCCCAAAGGGATACAAAATATCTTGCAAGAATTTAACGACCTCTTCCCAAAAGACATTCCAAAAGGGTTACCTCCTATTAGAGGCATTGAGCATCAAATAGACCTTATTCCTGGGGCTAGTTTGCCAAACAGACCTGCCTATAGATGCAACCCTAAGGAAAGTTTAGAAATAGAAAACCAAGTGAATGAACTACTTTCCAAAGGTTGGATTAGAGAAAGTTTAAGCCCTTGCGCATTACCGGTTTTACTTGTACCCAAGAAAGTTGGTTCATGAAGAATGTGTACGGATTGTAGAGCCATTAATAACATCACCATCAAGTATAGGCATCCCATACCTAGACTTGATGACATGTTAGATGAGCTTAGTGGATCTACAATCTTCTCCAAGATTGATCTTAAAAGTGGCTATCACCAAATTAGAATAAAAGAAGGAGATGAATGGAAAGCCGCTTTTAAAACCAAGCTTGGCCTTTATGAGTGGTTAGTGTTGTTCAAGTGGCCTCAATACTCAAGAGGGGGGGTGAATTGAGTTTTAAAACTTTTGAGTGGAATACCTTTGAAACTGATTTTTATCACCAAGTTTGCAAGTGAGATAGAATGGTGGATAACAAGCAATGCACTACAATGAGAAATATTGCTGAAACAATTTACCAAACACTTGGTGTGCAATATCTAAGGTATAACAAATTAAGCAAGTTCAAGTATGCTTTTCTCAACCAAACAATACCAATCAACAAATATGCAGTATATGAAAGTAAAAGAGTAAGGAAGAGAAGCTTGCAAACCGATGTAACGAGTTCCACCTAATCCGGTGTACGTCTCGCCTCTAAGCAACCCACTTAGAGGATTTTCCACTATTGTAGACTAGAGATACAACTTTGAGCAATTGCGGCTTCCTAGTGTCCCACACTCAAGAACCCAATCCTCACAAGTACAAGGGCAACCCACCCAATCTCTCAGTCTCACAATATCCCAAAGGTTGAATCCTCAACCTTTGTAACCACTCAACCTAGAGTGAACAACTTGTGTTTGGTGTTTGTGTTTACAATCAGTACACTCTCTCAATAGAGTAGATATACAAATGAAAGCTCTGAGCAATTCTAACTCTCAAGATGAGAGGATATACAAATGTATTTCAAGATACAAGAAATAGGCTTACAAAGTACAAGATAGAGCTAAGGATTTGTTGCTTCTTGGTTGTTGTTGGTTTTTGTGTTCTTCTTCCATTTATAGAGCCATGATAGCAGTTGAGGTGTGCCCTAGTTCATCATAGCCGTTGCACTTAGTGGAAATTTGAAGAATGGTGGAGACATGAGCTGGTTTCCCACTTAAATCTGTTTTTCCACTAGCGTAATCGATTACACCCTCGCGTTGTAATCGATTATCTTCAAGTCAGAGACTCACTAATCGATTATTTCACTTCCTCTAATCGATTAGCATTTGTACCTGATGCATTTAATTAGATTTCGCATCTGCATAATCGATTAGAATGTCTTGCAATCGATTACCTTAAATTCCAGTGGCTTCCTAATCGATTGTGTGGCTTCCATAATCGATTAGCCATCATACCTGATGCATTTAGTTCCATTTCTATTTGTTGTAATCGATTAGTCTCAATTGTATAATCGATTACCTTAATTCTAGTGAGTACCTAATCGATTGTTTAGCTTCCATAATCGATTAGATTTCATCCTGATGCAATTTCTTCCAAAACAGAAAGCTCCTAATCGATTAGCTTAGGTGACCTAATCGATTAGCTTCGCTGTTACTTAGTCCCTGTTTCCATATCTTTGTTTTTGCATAGGTTTCTTCAAGAGTGCTTGTCATTATCAAAATCTTTGCACATCTTTGGACCTGTTTACATATTCAAACACATTCTCCCCCTTTTTGATGATGACAACTATGTTCATCTCTTGAGGGTTGTTAGTTTAAACAATTTTAAACTTATCTCTAAATTTATCTTTTTGCAAAAACAACTCTGCTACATTTTCTCTTTTTCAAATAGCAGATGACCAATTAAAAGAAATCAGAGTAATCAGCAGCAAGTGTCTTATCTCCTTTTATCTCTTATCTATAACTCTCCCCCTATCAAAAGGAATTTAATAAACAGATAATATTATCCAAATTTTAAACAAGAGATAAGCAAGATGTGAACACATATCAGAGTATTATATATCAGAGCATCTAACACATTTGAACAAGATATGAACACCTAATATTCTTCTCCATATTTTAAACAAGAATTGAACAAGATATGAACAGATATTCTTCTCCCCCTTTGTAATCATCAAAAATAATTCGAGTAATGAAAGAGATATAATATGAACTGAAACGAGATAATTTAATTGATGTGAAAAAGGGAAATACATAAAGCAAAATTATTCATAATTCAAAAGGAAATGACATAAGCACAACTAAAGAAAAGCATAACTAAGGATCTAATTATCCGGGTTGAAGAAGCGAATTTCGGCAATTTGGTGAGACAGCTCTTCATATCGCTGCTGCATCATCTCAAAATGTTGCTGCTCGGTCATTGAAAACTCTTGAAGGGAGTTTTCAAGGCGATCGAAGCGGCGGTCAAGATGGGCGTAGAGAGATGCAAAGGGGTCAGCTTGGGGTGCAGAGGCTGATGGTGCAGCTTGTGGTTGAGGTGGAGGAGGAGGAGCAGTAGGTTCAGCAAAGGGATTGGCACCATGTTCTCGATCACTCCTGAGAATCCACATTCCAGCAATGCAGACCATGCCCATTTTGTTGAGGTGAGAAGTGCCAATGCAAGCTCTTGGGGGCACTTTCTCAGAGAGTTCCCCTGCCAAATCTACTCCACAGAATTTAAAAATTTTGGTGAGGAGGATACCATAGGGGAGCTTTTGCTGATCCTTCGCATGGCGCATATGAAACTTGATCAACTGAACCCAGTTGATCTCCTTGTGGTTCAGCATTGCCCACATTAGGAGGACATCATCCTCTTCAACCAGAGCATAGTTCCCACCACGGGGAACAATCATCTTGACCAAGAAAAAGTGGAGCAGGCGGTTGTTCATGGTCAAGTGGCCTACCAGCTTGTGGTTGCTCATAGGAGGATCTGGTTTCCACAAAGAGCGGCGGGCAGTGATGGGATTAAAGCCCCATTCATCCTCAGGTTCGCCTCCATCAAAGTCAGCGTTGTTGAGAGGCAGTTTGGAAATTTCTGCAAATTGGGCATTGGATAGCTTGATGGTTGTGTTTTTTATCTTGGATTCAACCATCCCATTTACCAGTCGGAGGTTGCAGTAGAATACCCTCATGAGTTCAGGATAGTATTCTTCTTCTTTGAGGGAGAGGAAAGGAAAAAGGTTGTAGTGGTGAAGACTTTGGGTGAAGGTTAGGGTGGGGTTGTCAAATGTGTCGGCAATGGTGTAGTGAGGGGTCATAATCTCTTTTTCAGAAAAGTTCTTCATGAAGTTTTGAAGATCTCTAGGAGAAGAGAAGAACCTTGAGAAGTCAAGGGGGTTATGGGCTTGAGCAGCAGAGGACCTAGCTCTCTTGACATTTCTAGAGGTAGACATGGTTGAAAAAGCAAAGAGGAAGATGAATAGAGAGGAGTGGTAGAGAGTTTTGGAGAGGTTTGAGAGGAAGGAGGTAGTGTGAGATGGGAAGATGAAGGAAGGGGTATTTATAGGTGAGAATTAGGTTTAGAAAGGAGGAAAGAGAGTTTAGAAAGGAGTGAAGTGAGTTAAGAGAGGGAGTGGTTCGAGTGTGCCTAGGAAATTGCAGTTTTGACTCTTCAGAACGAGTGCTAATCGATTACGAGACAGGTGGTAATCGATTAGATCATTGTTTCTGGGGAATTTCAAACGTTTCATACAGGGGGTAATCGATTAGAGGCTTAGGGTAATCGATTAGTTTAGAAACAGAATCGTACTAATCGATTGGAGCAATGTGGTAATCGATTATGAAGAAGAGGAAACGTTTTGAACCTGAAACAGAAACTTTGTAATCGATTGTGGATCAATGATAATCGATTATCTTAGAAACAGAATGTTTGTAATCGATTATAGGTAAGTACTAATCGATTATAATGGAAACAGAAGCATAGTAATCGATTGTGAGTAGCCATGTAATCGATTATTGAGTCAAAAACTTCAAATTTTACATACAGCAAAGTGCCAATCATGAAATGTGATATATACCATGCATCATGCCATTCAACATAGCTCTTATCAAAAAATATCCTATCATTCAAACACAACTGGACATATCAAGAATGCCTAACTCTCTTCTTATGTGAGTGAATTGTTCTCTAGCCAAGGGTTTTGTGAAAATATCAGCTAGTTGCCTAGAAGTTTCTACATGTTCAAGTACACAATCCCCTTTTAACACATGATCTCTAATAAAGTGATGTCTAATCTCAATGTGTTTAGTTCTAGAGTGCATCACTGGATTCTTGGAGATGTTAATGGCACTTGTATTATCGCATTTAAGAGGCACATGGTTTAATACAATTCCAAAATCTAGAAGTTGTTGTCTCATCCAAAGGATTTGAGCACAGCAACTACCAGCTGCAACATATTCTGCCTCAGCTGTTGATAGCGCAACACTTACTTGTTTCTTGCTATGCCAAGAAACAAGAGAACTACCAAGCAAGTGACATGTTCCGCTAGTACTTTTCCTATCAAGCTTACATCCTGCAAAGTCCGAATCAGAGTAACCAACTAAAGTACATTCAGCCCCTTTGGGGTACCATAAACCAACATCTTGAGTCCCAACTAGATATTTCATTATTCTTTTTACTGCAGTGAGATGAGATTCCTTAGGACAAGCTTGGTATCTAGCACACATACACACAGCAAACATGATATCCGGTCTACTAGCGGTTAAGTAAAGTAAGGATCCTATCATACCTCTGTATTTTGTGAGTTCAACATCCTTACCTTTCTCATCCTTGTCCAAATAGCATGAAGTGCCCATGGGTGTGGCTATATCATTTGCTTTATCCATATTGAATTTTCTGAGTAGTTCTTTGCAGTACTTAGATTGGTTTATGAATGTGCCTTCATTGGTTTGCTTGATTTGTAGTCCAAGGAAGAAAGTGAGTTCCCCCATCATGGACATTTCAAATTCTTCCTGCATTAGCTTGGCAAACTCTTTGCACATTGAATTATTAGTGGCACCAAAAATTATATCATCAACATAAATTTGTACCAATAGTATGTTATTCTTTTTGTGCTTTATAAATAAAGTTGTATCAACCTTCCCTCTTTCAAAATGATTTTCTAAAAGAAATTTGCTTAACCTTTCGTACCAAGCTCTTGGAGCTTGTTTCAACCCATACAAAGCTTTCTTTAATTTGAAAACATGATTTGGAAATTGATGGTTTTCAAAACCTGGAGGTTGATCAACATATACTTCCTCTTGAATGTATCCATTCAAGAAAGCACTTTTAACATCCATTTGGTACAATTTGAAATCTCTACAGCATGCGAAGGCTAATAGTAGTCTAATTGCTTCTAATCTAGCTACGGGTGCATACGTCTCTTCATAATCAATGCCTTCTTCTTGATTATAGCCTTTAGCTACTAGCCTAGCTTTGTTTCTAGTAATTATTCCATTTTCATCCAATTTATTCCTAAAAACCCATTTGGTTCCTATTATTTGGTGATCATTGGGTCTTGGCACAAGCTCCCAAACTTCATTTCTTTCAAATTGATTTAGCTCTTCTTGCATGGCCAACATCCAATGTTCATCAATAATAGCTTCATCTATGTTCTTGGGTTCTATTTGTGATACAAATGCTAGGTGATTACAAGTATTTCTAATAGCATTTCTAGTACTTACACCTTGAGTCATTTCACCTATGACTTTGTCTAAGGGATGATCCTTCAAAGTTATCCATTCTTGTTGTCTCTCAATTTGTACTGCACCTCCATCATTGTTGACTTCTTCTTCTTTGTCTTGCAAGTTCATTTCTTGAAAAGTACCTACAAGATCATCAACATCTTCCTTTCTCGGAGGGTTATGGCTATTTTCATCAAACTTAACATGAATAGACTCTTCAATAGTATTTGTTTGTTTGTTGAAAATTCTATAAGATTTACTTGATTGTGAATATCCTAGGAATATTGCCTCATCAGATTTTGCATCAAACTTTCCTAGATTATCCTTTCCATTGTTGAGCACAAAACATTTACATCCAAAAATATGAAAATATGCAATGTTGGGTTTTCTACCTTTGTAAAGCTCATAGGGGGTTTTCCTTAAAATAGGCCTTATCAAACATCTATTCATCACATAACACGCGGTGTTTACCGCATCGGCCCAAAAATGTTTTGCAATATTGTTTTCATTTAGCATGGTTCTAGCAAGCTCCACTAAAGATCTATTCTTTCTTTCAACTACTCCATTTTGTTGTGGAGTTCTAGGAGCTGAAAAGTTGTGATTAATACCATGTTTTTCGCAAAACTTTTCAAAAAATTGATTTTCAAATTCTCCCCCATGATCCGTTCTAATGGATGCAATTTTTGAATTTTGCTCATTTTGGATAATCTTTGTAAGTTTCTTGAATGCATGATATGCTTCATTTTTATGAGCAAGAAACAATGTCCATGTATATCTTGAATAGTCATCTACTATAACTAGACCATAGTAATTACCTCCAAAGCTTTTGATTTTGGATGGTCCAAATAAGTCCATGTGCAAAAGTTGTAAAGGCTTTTGAGTAGAAACGATGTTTTTGGATTGAAAAGATGCCTTTACTTGTTTTCCCTTTTGACATGCATCACAAAATCTATTTTCAAATTTAAGCTTTGGTAAACCAATTACTAAATCTTTAGAAACAAGCTTGTTCAAGTGGTCTACATGTATATGAGCTATTCTTCTATGCCATAGCCAAGTTTCATCCTTTTTTGAAATAAAGCATTGTTCATCATTTGTAGACAAACTATCCACGTCTATCATGTAAATGTTATCAATTCTTTTTCCAACAAATTTGACCTCTTTATTTAGCTTATTCTCAATTATGCAACAATTGGATTCAAATAAGACTCTATATCCTTTGTCACATAATTGACTTATGCTAAGTAGATTATGCTTGAGGCCTTCAACATACAATACGTCATTTATGGATGTGGAAGAATTCTTACCAATATTTCCAATGCCTAGGATTCTTCCTTTAGTGTTGTCTCCATAGGTGACGCTTCCTTTTCGTTTGGGAGTGAATGATGTAAATTTGCTTATGTCTCCCGTCATATGCTTTGAACACCCACTATCCAAGTACCAATGGGTGTTGCTTGCCTTGAAGCATACCTACAAAACAAAATCAGTTTAGAGAACTAGGTACCCATTTTATGTTGGGTCCTTTAAGGTTAGTTTGTGGTAATGTCCCTTTGGGAACCCACACCTTTCTTAAGACCTTTGGTCCTAGTTTCCTAATACTACACTTATAAGCACTATGTCCTTTGGAACCACAATGATTGCATTTCATAAAAGGTGAGGAGGATTTGCTTGGTGGTGCAAAGAAGTTTTTATAGTGCTTCTCCATTTTATGATTACTATGTTCTTGGTCATATCCTAAACCGGTTTTACTAAACATGCATTTTTGTTGCCCAAGTAGGATATTCAAATTATCTCTTCCATTAGTGAACTTCTCTAGTGTCCTATTTAGGTCTTCAACCTTGGTTTCTAACACAATGCACTTCTTTGCAAAATCACATGGTTTATCCTTAGAGCATGTTTGAACTTTTTCTAGTTCTTCTTTTAAGCTCTCATTTTCTTTACATACTTCCATGAGATGCATTTCAAGGGTATCACTAGTTTTTCTAGATGCTTTGAGTCTACTAGAGACTTTTGTAAATTTATCGTATAATTCTTCAAAAGCATCTAACAGCTCATTTTTATCTAAGTCAAGAAGATTTACCTCATTATCTTCTTCTTGATGATTTGCCATTAAGCAAAGATTGGCTTGCTCATTTTCCGAGTCGTTGGAGCTGCTCACATCGTTCTCATCCCAAGCAATATAGGCTCTTCTTCTTCTTTGTTTGTCCTTGCCCTTCTTTTTGAGGTTTGGACAATCGGCTTTGAAGTGCCCTTCCTTGCCACATTCGAAACAACTTGGTGAAGAGGAAGTTTCATTAGAGGTAGGTTTCTTACCTTGGGGCTTAAAGTTCTTTTGGAACCTTTTGTTCTTCATGAATCTTCCAAATCTTTTTACGAATAGCCCAAATTCTTCTTCTTCATCTAAGTCACTGCATGATTCTTCTTCATGCATGGAGGTGGCTTTGAGGGCTAACCCTTTCTTCTTGGTGGATTTCTCCTCTTCCTCGGCTAGCTTCAATGCTTTAAGTTCTTGTTCTTGTTCTTGCAATTTTCCAAAGAGTGTTGCAAGAGACATTTCATTGATGCTAGGAGATTGTTTTATTGCTGTGACAAGAGGTTGCCATTCCCTGCTAAGACTTTTCAAAATTTTGTGCACAAGCTCTTTGTTAGTATATACTTTGCCGAGAGTAATAAGATGGTTGATAATAAGTGTAAACCTTTTCTGCATATCTACAATAGATTCTCCTGAATTTATCCTAAAGCTTTCATATTGGCTAGTCAAGGTACTAATTTTGGAATCCTTTACATCATTAGTACCTTCATGGGTTACTTGAAGAGTATCCCACATTTCTTTAGCAGTTTGGCATGTCATTATTCTGAAAAATTCATCTTGTCCTAAAGACATAGTAATGAGATTTTTGGCCTTGTAGCCATATTGGACTTTCTTTTCTTCCTCGCTTGTCCATTCATCTATAGGTTTTTCAACATTCTTGCTATCTATAGTATGCATCGGTATATAAGGACCATTTTCAATGGTATTCCATATTCTCAAGTCAATTGATTGAATGAAGATTTTCATTCTTTCTTTCCAAAACGCATACCCTTCCCCATTGAAAGCGGGAGGTCTATTTATCGCACCACCCTCGGGAAAAACATTTTGAGAACTTGAGGCCATTTAATCTCTTGAAGCTGTTAAGCTTGATCTACCAAGAGTCAAGCTCTGATACCACTTGTTGTTCAAGTGGCCTCAATACTCAAGAGGGGGGGTGAATTGAGTTTTAAAACTTTTGAGTGGAATACCTTTGAAACTGATTTTTATCACCAAGTTTGCAAGTGAGATAGAATGGTGGATAACAAGCAATGCACTACAATGAGAAATATTGCTGAAACAATTTACCAAACACTTGGTGTGCAATATCTAAGGTATAACAAATTAAGCAAGTTCAAGTATGCTTTTCTCAACCAAACAATACCAATCAACAAATATGCAGTATATGAAAGTAAAAGAGTAAGGAAGAGAAGCTTGCAAACCGATGTAACGAGTTCCACCCAATCCGGTGTACGTCTCGCCTCTAAGCAACCCACTTAGAGGATTTTCCACTATTGTAGACTAGAGATACAACTTTGAGCAATTGCGGCTTCCTAGTGTCCCACACTCAAGAACCCAATCCTCACAAGTACAAGGGCAACCCACCCAATCTCTCAGTCTCACAATATCCCAAAGGTTGAATCCTCAACCTTTGTAACCACTCAACCTAGAGTGAACAACTTGTGTTTGGTGTTTGTGTTTACAATCAATACACTCTCTCAATAGAGTAGATATACAAATGAAAGCTCTGAGCAATTCTAACTCTCAAGATGAGAGGATATACAAATGTATTTCAAGATACAAGAAATAGGCTTACAAAGTACAAGATAGAGCTAAGGATTTGTTGCTTCTTGGTTGTTGTTGGTTTTTGTGTTCTTCTTCCATTTATAGAGCCATGATAGCAATTGAGGTGTGCCCTAGTTCATCATAGCCGTTGCACTTAGTGGAAATTTGAAGAATGGTGGAGACATGAGCTGGTTTCCCACTTAAACCTGTTTTTCCACTAGCGTAATCGATTACACCCTCGCGTTGTAATCGATTATCTTCAAGTCAGAGACTCACTAATCGATTATTTCACTTCCTCTAATCGATTAGCATTTGTACCTGATGCATTTAATTAGATTTCGCATCTGCATAATCGATTAGAATGTCTTGCAATCGATTACCTTAAATTCCAGTGGCTTCCTAATCGATTGTGTGGCTTCCATAATCGATTAGCCATCATACCTGATGCATTTAGTTCCATTTCTATTTGTTGTAATCTATTAGTCTCAATTGTATAATCGATTACCTTAATTCCAGTGAGTACCTAATCGATTGTTTAGCTTCCATAATCGATTGGATTTCATCCTGATGCAATTTCTTCCAAAACAGAAAGCTCCTAATCGATTAGCTTAGGTGACCTAATCGATTAGCTTCGCTGTTACTTAGTCCCAGTTTCCATATCTTTGTTTTTGCATAGGTTTCTTTAAGAGAGCTTGTCATTATCAAAATCTTTGCACATCCTTGGACCTGTTTACATATTCAAACACAGTTAGTAATGCCTTTCGGCCTAACTAATGCACCAAGTACCTTCATGAGACTTATGAACCATGTTTTAAGGGATTTCATAGGGCATTTTGTTGTGGTATACTTTGATGACATTCTTGTGTACTCAAAGTCCATGACATCTCATCTAATCCACCTAAGACAAGTTATGCTTGCCTTGAGAACAAACAATCTTTATGCTAACTTTGAAAAATGTTCTTTTGGCATGGATACCATTGTCTTTCTTGGTTTTGTAGTTAGTTCTAGAGGTGTTGAGGTAGATCACTCTAAGCTTAAGGCAATCCAAGATTGGCCTACACCTAAAAATGTGAGTGAAGTAAGAAGTTTCCATGGTCTCGCAAGTTTCTATAGGAGATTTGTGAAAGATTTTTCAACCCTAGCCTCCCCTTTAAATGAGTTGGTTAAAAAGAATGTTTCTTTTGTGTGGGGGCCTAGGCAAGAAAAAGCCTTTCAAGATCTCAAAGATAGACTCACTCATGCTCCAATTTTAAAACTTCCAAATTTTTCTAAAACCTTTGAGCTTGAGTGTGATGCATCAAATGTGGGCATAGGAGCTGTGCTTTTACAAGAAGGTCACCCCATTGCTTTCTTTAGTGAAAAACTTAATGGGGCCACTATTAACTATCCCACATACGATAAGGAATTTTATGCCTTAATTAGAGCCCTACAAACTTGGGAGCACTACTTAATCCCAAAAGAGTTTGTGATACATAGTGATCACCAATCTTTAAAATTCATAAAAGGGCAACATAAGTTAAACAAAAGGCATGCTAAGTGGGTTAAGTATTTGGAACAATTTCCTTATGTCATCAAGTATAAGAATGGCAAAACCAATACTGTGGCTGATGCTTTATCTAGGAGGCACTCTTTACTTACCTCTCTAGGAGCCAAAGTTATTGGGCTTGATGAAATTAGGTCTTTGTACCCAAATGATCTTGATTTTTCAAACATCTTTAACTCATCTTCCACTTCTACATCTCATAAGGGCTTCTACATTTTAGATGGCTATCTTTTTAAAGCCAATAGACTTTGTATTCCAAGAAGCTCTTTAAGAGATCTCTTACTTAGAGAGAGTCATGAGGGAGGACTCATGGGTCATTTTGGAAGAGATAAGACTTTGTCTATATTACATGAACACTTCTATTGGCCCAAAATGAAAAAAGATGTTCAAAAACATTGCTCTAGGTGTATTGTTTGTAGAAAGGCTAAATCAAAACTTTCACCTAATGGTTTATATACTCTTTTGCCAACACCCAGTGCACCTTGGATTGATATATCAATGGACTTTGTGTTAGGATTGCCTAAGACCCAAAGGGGAATGGATTCTATCTTTGTGGTTGTGGATAGGTTTAGCAAGATGGCTCACTTCATCCCTTGCCATAAGGTTGATGATGCTAGTCATATTGCTAAGATCTTCTTTAAAGAGGTTGTGCGATTACATGGTATGCCCAAAACCATTGTTTCTGATAGGGACACCAAATTCCTAAGCCATTTTTGGAAAACTCTTTGGTCAAGGCTAGGAACACAACTCCTCTTTTCCACAACTTGTCATCCTCAAACGGATGGCCAAACAGAGGTAGTAAACAGGACCTTCTCACAACTTCTTAGGGTCTTAGTACACAAAAATGTAAAATCTTGGGATGAGTGTTTACCCCACATTGAGTTTGCATATAATAGGGTACAACACTCCACAACCAAGCATAGTCCATTTGAGGTTGTATATGGTTTTAACCCTCTCACACCCTTGGACCTTTTGCCCATTGAGGTTTCTGATTCTGTCCTTCATATGGATGGAGAGGCAAAGGCCCAATTTATCAAAGATTTTCATGAGAAGGTTAGACACCAAATACAAACTAAAAATGAACATTATGCTCGTTGTGTAAATAAACAAAGAAAGGAGATCACCTTTGAGGCTGGAGATTGGGTATGGTTACACCTTCGAAACGAACGCTTTCCCAATTTGCGAAAATCCAAACTCAACCCTAGAGGTGATGGGCCTTTCCAAATTCTTAAGAAAATTAATAATAATGCTTATGTCCTAGATTTACCAGGAGATTATGGTGTGAGTGCTTCTTTTAATATAACTGATTTGTCTCCCTTTGATATAGATGATGAGGATGATGCCTTTGATTTGAGGACAAATCCTTTTGAAGAGGGGGAGCATAATGTGGACATACCCAAGGAAGACCCTCACACTACATTGGAGAAAGGACTTGAAGCATATAGAGGTCCCCTCACAAGGGCAAAGACCAAACGGGCCAAAGAGAGCATCCATAAAGCCCTTTTCTCTTTTCTCTCTTCTAGTGGGCCTAAGCCCAATAAGGAACCTATGAGGATCTATATGTACTTTACTTGTAATATACTTTCTAAATAGTTTCTCTAGGCTTATAGGATAGCTTTGGGCCTTACAAGGTCAAATGGGCCACTTTTGGGCCTTGTACTTTCCCTTTTGGGCCATGTATAGGCCATTTGTTCATCTTTTCTCTTAATGGGCCTTGGATCCATGACCAAGCCCATTTAGCTAGTCCTTGGCCGAAATTCCCATGGCCTATATAAGGGCTTCTCCTTTTTGTAATCAAGGACCATTAATTCATTTACAAAATTTGAGAGCACTTAAGTGTTTCCTAGTGAGAGATTCTCCTCCTTCTCTCTAGAATTTGAGAGCTCTCTCAAGCTCTTATCCAAGGGGTTTCTCCCTCCCTTGGTGGTGAGTGGAGTTATCTTCCTCCACCTTAGGAAGTGGCCTCCAACCTTTCCCTCTCCCTTTTTCCAAGCCTTCCTCCATTGTCCACCTTCTCTCCTTCCATTTCCACTCTCTTTTCCTTTGTTTTGGTGTCACATTCCTATAGCTTTAGGCTTAGAGTTTCGGTTTCATTGCCTTGAAGAAGAAGTCATCAAGCTTACCTTGAAGGAAGATAGGAGAAAGAGCCCTAGATCCATCCCTCTTCAAGAAAGTGCATGAAGAGCCTACATCAACTTATAGATGTCACAATGGAGGAGCATACTTTGGGGGAACCACTTCTTGATCCCTCTTGAGGGAGTCTTTCTTACCTATCTCTTTACTTGTTCATTTTCTTGTCCATTTTTGTATGCTCTATTTTACATTGAGGACAATGTATGATTTAAGTGTGGGGGTGGGATTTTTATGTGTGATTATTTCCGTTTCTATGTGTGATTGTTTTTCCTAACATAAATATTAAAAATAAAAACAAAATAAAATTTGTGTGTGTTTTCATTTAAAATGGTATATTTTATTAGAATTTTTAGGATATGCATGAGTAATAGGTAATTTCTTTCATGTTTGATATGAGCTTAACGATATGTTATAATTTGAACTCAAGCATTTTTGGTATGTTGAGAATGACATGATAATTGAGAAATGATCATATATGATAGAATTATGCCTTGTGAGATTTTTGTGCCTTAAAATTTGATGGATCACAATCACTTTATACCATCTTAATTCTTTCATGTGTGATTTATTCCTGAATGCTTACATCTCAATCTTTGTCTTGTTTCTTGATGATACTTGAAACTCATATGAATGTATTTGAAAGGACACAGGCATTTTGTTTAATTGAGCCACTAACCATATAAGCCTACCATGAATAAATCATCCTTTCTTAACCCTGTTGAGCCTATTTAACCATTTCTTTGTTGTAGCTCAAATAAGCCATGGACGAAAAACCCAAAATATACCTACCTTAAGGAATATATTAGAGCTTTGGAATCAAGTCAAAAATAGGCATTCAAATAAGTGTAGGGATGCGTAAAAAGAAGTCGCAACTCTTGGTTTAAGTGTTATGCGATCACAAAAGAAAAAGATAAAAAAATAAAAAATAAAAAAATTATATATATATATATATATATATTGATGTTTGCGACCAAATGTGATCGAACAAATGTTTTACCCTCACTTTTTGCCTGTTAAATCAATTGCTCCATCATTCTTTTTGGTATGTAAACTTATTTTCCAAAATTTTACCACCCAATTATACCTTGGCCATATTGCAACCGTGAAAAGCCCTGTTGATCTATACATGCATTTGTGTTGATTGTGGAATTGAGAAACTTGCCAAATTTATGAGACTGTCTATTTTTCAGGAAAATATTTTGAGCGTATACACAAACCCAAAACACTTGAGAGTTGCGAGTATGTCTTGTGAGGTTCTGTCATTTATGATCTTCTTTTCAATTTGATTTAATTCTCACATGCCTAAGTGTTTAGATGATTTTCATACATATCTTGATGCTTTATATCCTGCATATTGAATAACTCTTGTTTCTTTGTATGTTCCTAAGATTTCATGACAAGCATGCTAGTTCTGTGTGTTTATTGTTTTTCAACTTAATGTTTTTAATAAATTGTAAAACTTGTTTTTATTCTGATTTTGCCTGGGAGTGCAAAAGAGTAAGTGTGGGGGTATTTGATAATACATGATTTAACCTTAATTTTCCACTTTAAATGTCTATAATTTTCCATCACCTATTGTGTAATATATTACATTTTAACACATTTTCATCATTTAAGCTTTATTTAATATTTAATTTTAAAATGAATTAAGGATTGATTTTTAATGAAAATAATGAAATCCTTATTTCTCTTATTTGGTAATGAATGATTGAGCTTGTAATTGAAAAAGATTGACCAAGAATCAAGAGGAAGAAGACACAAGTGATTACATGTTCAAAAAGGGTCAATAAAGTAGAAAATAAGTGAAGAACAGGGCTAGGAATCAATTCTCAGTATCCATGAATCGATTTCTACATAAAAAAGGCCCAGGAAGTGAAAATGAAGGCCATGAGTCGATTCCCCCCTGACATGAATCGATTCCCCACTGACATGAATCGATTCATGCATTCAAAATGGCCTGGGAATCGATTCATAGCCTCTGGAAATCGATTCATACACCTGGGAATTGATTCCCAACCCCAGGAATCGATTCATATGCTACTTTTACCCTTGGGAATCGATTCCCACCCATTAGGAATCGATTCATGTGTGGAATTTACCCAGTTTTTACCTAAATGAATCGATTCATGTACTTTTAGGAATCGATTCCTCCAGTGGAAACACCATTACGCAATATAAGGAAGTGGAAACAGCATTACGGGTTTTCTTCGCTGAAAGTTTCCACTGATCCCATGTTTTTCGCTCGCTGTGTTCCTTCACTTTGCCTATCAATAGAAAGGGAAACCACGCTTCTCATCATCCCTTCAATTTATTCTTCCTTCTTTCTTGGAGCATCAGAGGCTTTCCTCTGGAGGATTTCTTCCACCTCTTCCGCTGTAATTCCGGGTTCGGTTATTTTTATTTTTAGTTTGTTTTAATTATGGAAGGCTAAAACCCCTAGATTGATTTTTTTGGAGAATTATTGTAATATGACTTTGAGGTTCTTGTTTTTAATATAGTATGCTTTTATTATTGTTTATTTCTTCATAATCTTACTCTGCTTATTTAATTCCATTCTGTTTAATTGAATTTGTATGCTTAATCGATTTAATTATACAAATGGAATAAAATAAGATTTTTTTATTAAAATGGATTAAGAAAGTATGCATGCTTAATGAATATTTTCATAATCACTTTTAGTTATTATGGTTTGCTTAATTCCATAATTTGAGAATAGATTATGTATGTAGGCGATGTTCTTACATATGCTCAATAATTCCTAGATTTTATGATCTTGACTACTTTTGCTTACTTAGGATGCTTGATTAAAATATTCATTTTTAAATGAAAGTAAAGGAATTATAAATTAAAAAAGATGCTTAGTTGATTAATTCAAATTGAGCTAAGAAATTAATAGTAATGAAAGTGTACAAATCATCTTTTCTGAACCAAGGATAAATCTAATTACAATACTCCAAAAAAATCAATCGCTTGTTATTTATTGTTCTAAATCTTATATTTACTCTGTTTTGATTTTAATTGTGACAACCAATCAACCCCCCCCCCCCAAATGTATTTGTATGTTTGTTGAACTTCTGTTTGTAAAAATTAATTTTAAACTTAATTTTCCTAAATTTTTGTGTTGATCTTCGAGAGAACAACCTAGGTTGACACCCTAGTACTACATTAATTAATTTTAATGTACTAATTTGACGGGACCACGACAGTAAACACGCCAGCCATCCTTCTCTTATTTTGGCTAATTGGGCCTAAGAAAGTGTTAGAAGCCCAATAATGAATGCCATTGCCAAAATTCTCCAAGGCTTACATAAAGGCTTGCATTAGAAATTGAATGATACACAAATTTTGAGATTTTGAGTGCATACTCTCTCCTTAGGCTAGAGTGGATTTCAACGTTCTAGCAAGCTCTTATCTCTAGGCTTTCATCCCCCTAGAGTACCAAGAGACTTATCCCCCTAGAGTAGGGAGGGAATTATAACCATACACTTCCAACCTTCCTTTCATCCCTTCATTCAATCCTTAGGTTTCCATCCCTTCATCCTTTAGTTTTTAGGAGTCTTTTCCTTTTAGTTTGCATATCCTATATTTAGTTTCCCTATTCTTCCATTGGATGCCCAAAGAATTCACCAAAGGAGAAGCAAGATTGAGAGAAAAAGAACCAAGATCCACCATCCTTAGAAGGCAAGCCTTCATCGAGTGGTATCATTAAGCTTGGAGGTTCTCATTTCTATCTTTTCTTCTATAAAATTCAAAAATTCCATGGCTGGCTGTGTTGTTCTTGTTGCTTTTAATTCATATTAATCATCTTTAGTTTTGTTGTTCAAGTCATAAAATCAAAAAAAATTCCAAAAAGATTCTTTCCTTTCTTCCTTAGATTTCTTCAATTCTTTCTTACATATTGATTGGTTTTGTATCATTTTTCAGAATTTTATGCTGTTAGTATTTTGTAGTTTCAACCATTATTGCACCATATAGGTTTTGGATTTATAGAAGTATATGCATAGGATTTGTTGCTAAATTTTTATAGCCAATTTAGTAGGTGGTACACATTGAAGCTTTATCATTGTTCTACGCAATTTCTTAATTCTGTTTGTAGTTATATGCTGTTCCTATGCCATTTAAAAATCACTCTTTTAATTGGCATTGAAAGCTCCAATTCCATTATTACATTGCCTCATTTTAAGGTGGTGTGGGTTAGCTCAATTTTAGGCTTGTAGATTTCATTCTATAGTTTTAATTGTAGGGATTAAATTTTGTTGTTGTCCAGCACTCTAGGAAATTGAAACTTTGTTTTTGGCGTATTGATATGGCATTTAATTATCCAGAATTGTTTTTTTGTCTTTCGTTCCTTTAATCTGCGCGGAAGTAGATGCAAAATTATATAAGCAATTAACGTTAAAAATTGATATGCAGTGCATAATTTTGTGGTCATTCGAATTTGGCTAATTTCAGTACGTGCTTAATTCGAAAGTTTATTGGTCAATAACTGTACGCGCTGAATTTGGATGTTTTGGTCATTCTGATTGGTTTTGGCAAATACCGTACTTCTGAATACAAAAGAAAGAGCAAAGCAAAAAAAAATAGTGGAAAAGAAAAGCAATTGTGAGCCCACTTCAAAAAAGTTGCAAAATAAAAAAGAAGGGCCTTGTAGCGAAAATTGAAAAAAAGAAAATGTGCTAGCTGTTAAAGTCAAAATATGGCAGGTTTGTATGTTTAAAATTTCAACCATGTTACAATTGACCAAAAATATTGTTTGCCTAAAAATCAAATTTTTGCACTAAAAATTTTGCTTATACAATTTTTGCATTCTAGAAGTTCTATGTTTTTTAGGTGCTTATTTTTTGTTGCATTTAATTTTTTTTAGTTTATCAAAGTTTTGTTTGTTTTATTGAGTGCTTAGGATATTCTCACAATTGTATAGTAAAACCTTCATTCAATTTACCTTTTACTGCTTTTAGGGTTTTCTCTCTTATACATCAATTCCACTTTGTGTGCCTTTTCAAATTAAACTTTTTTTGCTTGTCATTTTTTCTTAAATTTAAGTTTGTCTTAGAGTTTTCCTCCATTGAAATTCCTTGGGATTAGTCTTCTTTAAACTCTAAGGGGTAGCATATTTAAGAGATAGAGGATAATAGTGACAATTGCTTAAAGGTTGGACAAGCTTAAACTTAAGGTGAGAAGTGGAGTGAAACACTTGAAAGGGAGAGTATTGTTTTTGAATTTTGACTAACCCTAATAGCATTTTTGAGTTTGTGTTTTTGTAAGCTTGAGGCCGTGAGGTGGACTTGAAGGTCAAGTGAAGAATTTTTGTAAGGAGGAAAGCAAAGCCTTGTAAAAACACAAAATCAAACACAATTTGAAATTTCTTTGTATTTCATTTTTAGTCCTTATATATTGTACTTTTACATTTCAAGCAAAAAGGACTTGGACATTGGTTAAATTTTTTCTAGTTTCCTTAGGGTAAATTCGGCTATATCATAGCATTCATCATTTTTTTTTTGCATATTTTACCTAATTTCTAGAGTTTGTTAGTTATCTTAACAAAATTAGTTAATTGGTTAGGTAGTTTTAACTTCTTAACTAAAATTGGTTAATTTTGTTAAATTGGTTAGGGTTGTGTTATAACTAGAAATGGTTAATTGTTAGTAGTTAGAATGAGAATTTGTTATTAGTTAGGGTTATTTTTAACAACTTAGGGTGGTTTTAACTAATAAACTTCCATAACTAAATTTAGTTATTAGGTTGTTAATTACTTGTCACCTAACTAGTAATTTCCCTACTTATAACTAATTGTAGTTATAAACCTAGGACTAGAGTAGTTGGTTTCATAAATCTTAGACAACCTAGTCCTACAACCTAATATAGCATAAACCCAGTATACGTCTTAGATAAACAACTTAGTATAACATCCTAGTATTTTTTCCCCCTTGCCTTATAGTTTTCATTTTGCATTTTAATTCTTGTATTGCATACATTCTCGACTAGTACCTTTTGTCTGCTTTTCTTGCCTGCTTCTTTGAATTTCAAAAAAAATGTCGTCTAGTCGTAGAGATAACATGTCCCCACTTAGGATAATCATGGAAAATCTTAATAAAATTAACACTAGGTTAGATAACCTAGAAAATACAAATGATCAAACTAGGCAGAGACAAAGGGATAGAACTCACAGACATAGTAGACATTAGGAGAGTGAAAGTAAGGATGAACCTAGGTCAAGGAGACATCACAAAAGGGATGATGTAGGGTTAAGAGAAGTTAAACTAGAGATCCCCCCTTCCATGGGAAGAGTGATGTTGAGGCCTATCTGGAGTGTAAGATAAGAGTTGAACAGCTTTTCAACTCCCACCAAATAAAAGATGAAAAAAAGGTTAGAATTGCAACCCTAAGTTTTCAAAATTATGCTTTGCTCTAATGGACCCAAATCTGTAAAAAGCGGACAAAAGATAACTTTCCTCAAATAAAAGATTGGTTAGATTTAAAAGCCCTTCTAAGAAAGAGATATGTTCCAAACTACTACTGAGGGGAACTATTAGCTAAGAAAAATAGGTTCACCCAAGGATCTAAATTTGTAGAGGATTATTATAAGGCCTTAGATGATTAGGGCAAACTTAAAAGAAGATGAAGAAACCCTAATGCATAGGTTTTTACATGGTCTTAATAGGAACATTAAAAACATAGTAGAACTTTTGTCTCATGTAGATATAGAGGAACTACTCCACCAGTGCACCAAGGTAGAAAGCCAACTTAGTGAAAAGGACTTCTACAATAAAGGGGATTACCAACCCTTTACGCCCAAGTAGAAGGGCAATAAGGATTCTAACCTTAGGAAAACCAAGTTTGAAAGAAACCTTAAGGAGAAGGGAGTGGGCACTTCTTCTTCATATGTTAAAAGTGAGTTGCATAAAGAAGGTAAAGTGTGTAGGACTAACAATGATAAGCATGAGTTCTCATCTAAACTTACTTCTTCCAAATCTTCTACCATAAAATGTTATAATGTCTAGGCAGAGGCTATATTGCTTCAGACTATCCTATTAAGAAAACCATGATTTTAAAAAACAATGGGAACTACTCAAGTCAATCAGAGTCTGATTCTGATGTTCACTCTTCAAGTGATGACTCTAGTAGTGACTCGTATGACAGTGAGCATATATTGGAAGATGATGGTGAACTATACATGATTCGAAGGTTACTTGGAAGCCAATTAAAAGCTGATGATCATACATAAAGAAAGAACATCTTTTATACAAGATGTTACATAAATGAAAAATTGTGTTCTCTCATTATGGACAGTGGAAGTTGTGCCAATGTTGCTAGTCGGATGCTAGTGCATAAAATAGGCTTAAACCTAATAGATCACCCTAGACCTTATAAGATTCAATGGTTCAATGAGAGAGGTGAGATGTTAGTTAATAAGCAAGTCTTGATAGCCTTCACCATAGGATCCTATAAAGATGGGGTTAAATTTGATGTAGTTCCTATAGAAGCAACCCACATACTTCTAGGTAAACCTTGGCAGTTCGATAGGAAGGTGACCTATGAGGGGTTCTCTAACACCCTCACTTTCATAATGATAGGAAAATAGTCTTACATCCCTTAACTTCTCAGCAGGTTCTGAAGGATCAGCTTCAAATGAAGTTGCAAAGGTACAGGGAAGTAGGTTCCTTTTCTTCTTATTAAAAAGAAAAGTCTAGAAAAACCAAAAAAGAAAGCAAAGGTAAAGGAGTTATCATCCATGATGACTCTAAGTGTAGTCTCTTGGCTACCAAACATAATGTGAAGCAATCCCTGCTTTTTCATAAACTCTTGTATGTCATGTACCCTATAGGCACTCCTAGCACTTCCGTGCACCCAGTAGGCTTTTCCCCTTCTAGTTTTCCTATAGGAGTTCAAAATATTTTAGAAGAATTTAGGGACACCTTTCCTAAGGACATACCTAATGGATTACCACATATTAGGGGCATTGAGCATCAAATAGATTTAATTTCAGGATCTACCTTACCTAATAGGCCTACATATAGATGTAATCCTAAAGAAAGCCTTGAGATAGAAAAACAAGTGAATAAAATATTATTTAAGGGATGGATAAGGGAGAGCTTAAGTCCTTGTTCCTTACTTGTATACTAGTTCCTAAAAAAGATAGTTCATGGAGAATGTGTACAAATTGTAGAGCGATTAATAACATTACCATCAAGTATAGGCATCCAATACCTAGACTTGATGATATGCTTGATGAATGGAGTGGCTCCACAATATACTCCAAGGTTAACCTTAAAAGTGGTTATCATCAAAGAAGAACCAAAGAGGGTGATGAGTAGAAAGGTGTTTTTAAGACCAAGCTTGGACTGTATAAGTGTCTAGTTATGCCTTTTGGCTTAACTAATGCACTAAGTACTTTTATACGACTAGTGAACCATGTTTTGAGGGAATTCATAGGGAACTTTGTTGTGATCTACTTTGATGATATCTTGATCTATTCTAAGACCATGACCTCTGACCTTAAACATCTTAGACAAGTTATGCTTTCCTTAAGAATAAACTAACTTTATGCAAACTTTGAAAAATGTTCATTTGGCATGGATAGTGTTGTCTTTCTTGGATTCGTAGTGAGTTTAAAGGGGGTAGAAGTTGACCATAATAAGGTCAAAGCTATAAAAGACTAGCCAACACCTAAAAATGTTAATGAGGTTAGAAGTTTTCATGGTTTGGCATCCTTCTACAGAAGGTTTCTAAGGGGTTTTTCTACCTTAGCCTTACTACTCAATAAGTTGGTTAAGAAAAATGCTCCTTTTATTTGGGGTCCAAGGCAAGAAAAAGCTTTTCAAGACCTTAAGGATAAACTTACTCATGCTCCAATTTTGGCTTTGCCTAACTTTTTAAAAACTCTTGAGCTAGAGTGTGATGCATTCAATGTAGGGATAAAAGCAATTTTGTTACAAGAAAGCCACCCTATTGCATTTTTCAGTGATAAACTCAATGAGGCTGCCCTCAACTACCCTACCTATGATAAGGAATTTTATGCTTTAGTTAGAGCACTACAAACTTGGGAGCATTACTTGATCCCTAAAGAGTTTGTGATTCACAGTGATCATCAATCACTAAAGCATATAAAAGGGCATCATGAGTTAAACAAAAGACATGCTAAATGGGTTGAATTTTTATAACAATTTCCATATATCATTAAGTATAAGAATCGTAAATCAAACATTGTAGCAGATGCTTTGTTAAGAAGGCATAATTTACTAGCTTCTCTTGGAGCTAAAGTTCTTGGCCTTGATGAAATTAGGGAATTGTATCAAAATGAAATTGATTTTTCAAACATATAGAACTCATCTAGTTCCAATATTTCTCATAAGGGATTCTATATTTTAGATGGCTATCTTTTTAAAGCCAACAAGATCTGCATTCCTAGGAGTTCTTTAAGAGAGTTATCAATGAGAGAAAGTTATGAGGAAGGATTAATGGGTCATTTTGGAAGAGATAAAACACTAGCTACATTGCATGAACACTTTTATTGGCCTAAAAAGAATAAAGATGTTAAAAGATTATGCTCTAGGTGTATTGTTTATAGAAAAGCTAAATCTAAAACTTCCCCTAGTGGTCTTTATACTCCCTTCCCTAGTCCTTATGCTCCTTGGATTGATATTTCTATAGACTTTGTGCTTGGATTGGCTAGGACACAAAGAGGAGTGGATTCTATCTTTGTAGTAGTGAATAGATTTAATAAGATGGTCACTTCATACCTTGTCATAAAGTGGATGATGCAAGCCATATTGTTAAACTATTTTTTAAGGAAATTGTGAAATTGCATGGCATCCCTAAAACCATAGTTTTTGATAGGGATACCAAGTTCCTTAGCCATTTCTGGAAAACTCTTTGGGCAAGACTAAGAACTGAGTTTCTCTTTTCCACTACTTGTTATCCTCAAACGGATAGACAAACAAAGATGGAAAACATGACTCTTTCTACTTTGCTTAGGGTCTTAATTAGTAAAAATGTTAAGTCATGGGATGAATGTTTACCTAACATAGAATTTTCATATAATCGGTATAACATTTAACAACTAAACATAGTCCATTTGAGATTGTTTATGGTTTTAACCCTCTCACACCTCTTGATCATTTGCCCATTGAGGTTTCTGATTCCTTCCTTCACTTGGACAGAGAGGCAAAAGAAAGTTTTATAAAAGATTTTCATAAGAAGGTTAAAAACCAAATTCAATCTAAAAATGAGCATTATGCCCATTCCGCTAACTAGAAGAGAAATGAAATTATATTTGAAGTTGGGGATTGGGTTTGGTTACACTTTAGAAAAGAGAGATTTCCTAATCTAAGAAAGTCTAAACTAAACCAAAGAGGTGATGGTCCTTTTCAAATAATAGAAAAGATTAGTAATAATGCCTATGTCCTAGACTTACCTGGTGATTATGGGGTTAGTACTACCTTTAATGTCTCTAATTTATCTCCTTTTGATTTAGATGATAATGATGACAGTCTAGATTTAAGGATAAATCTTTCCGAAGAATAGGAGCATGGTGAGAACATGAGCATGGCAGATCCCATCACAATCCTAGACAAGGGTCTAGAGCTTTAGAGAGGACCCTTGAAAAGGGCAAGGACAAAGAAGGCCAAAATCATCACCCTGCGACCTAGTTATCTTATTGACTACTCTACATAGGCCTAAGCCCAAGGAAGACTACTTGAAGACCTTTTCATATTTTTATGTAATATTTATGAGACATAGGTTTTTAAGTATATTTTAAGGCTTCACATAATTTTAGAGATAAGAGTTGGGCCTTATAAGATAATTGGGCCACTATTGGGCTTTTACTTTGTATTTGAACTTGTATTTGGGTTATCATTCTCTCATTTTGGCTAATTGGGCCTAGGAAAATGTTAAAAGCCCAATAATGAATGCCATTGCCAAATTTCTCCAAGGCCTATATAAAGGCTTGCATTAGAAATTGAATGATCCATAAATTTTGTGAGATTTTGAGTGTATACTCTCTGCTTAGGCTAGAGTGGACTTCAACCTTCTAGCAAGCTCTTATCTCTAGGCTTTCATCCCTCTAGAGTAGCGAGGGACTTATTCTTTCTCTTCCGAAGGTGGCATCCAACTCTACTTTCTTTCATAACCATACACTTCCAACCTTCCTTTCATCCCTCCATTCAATTCTTAAGTTTCCATCCCTCCATCCTTTAGTTTTTAGAAGTTTTTCCTTTTATTTTGCAAATCCTATATTTAGTTTCCCCATTCTTCCATTGGCTGCCCAAAGAATTCACCAAAGGAGAAGCAAGATTGAGAGAAAAAGAACCAAGATCCACCAACCTTAAAAGGCAAGCCTTCATCAATATTGCTTGCTGACGTTGCTATTTATACGTGAGAAAATGTTCCATGAATGTGTTTTTGTGAAATGAGAAAATGAATGGAAGTCTCGGCAGGGTCCTTAGAGGAAAAATCGGTAAATTAGGTATGACGAAATGCATAATTGCAAAGGTACAAGAGTGGATGGGCATGTTGCCTTTATATTGTTAGTTTTTTGCTTAATTTTAGTATGTAATAATGTGTCACACCCTGATTTTCCTGACTCAAATCCCGATGTAATCAAGATAACAATTAATAAAAATTGCGGGTGAATTTTTTGCGTTTGAAAAATTTCTAAAACACCTTGATGATTACATCAAGACCCAAACCACAGAAAACTGAAGAGTGAGATTTTGATAAAATATAACTGGATCGATAACTAAATTGCCTATAACGGTATAAAAAATAATAGAGTTTACAGAGGAAGAAGAATGTGTATACCGGGCACATGCCTAGACCCATATATGAAGATATGAGAAAAGGCTCAAGCAATCATACAATTTCATAATATAAGCATATTAGGCCACAATCGACTACGCATCTAGAACATAATCATACATCATTAATTGCATGTAGCCTCTACATGAGGTATTAATCACTAAATCAGAATATGAATTATTCTATACCTAACATACATACATCCCCGATGCCTCGAGTATAAATATAAGATTATACAACACTCAAATTCACTAGTCACATTCCATAGTTGACATCACACATCATCAATATACAATGATATATACATGTTTATAAATCTCTCTTGATCAATATTATTATTCATAAATCAATTATTACATCATATTTAACAAATACTGTCGGCTAAGGCATTCCGTTACCACTATTTACCTTCTTCATGAGCTTCAGTTCAAAAACCCAAACTCATCCCGTGGCAACTTGCATCACAATGCTAAAAAGGAGACCACATGGGAGAGTGAGTTATACATTCAAAATGACGAATATAATATATTATGATTAAGTGTACATGCATTCATTCATCATGTGTGCTTTGCTATAAAATTATTAATTCATCATCCAATCATCATCATATTGTCATAATAGGCAAACAAGCCTCATGAATCACAATTCACAATATAAGCAAGCACAAGCACATACACAATCATTTTGCCACATATCAATCATGGGCATTCACAGTCATCATCGTCAAATTATTAAGTCTTTAATCATTTCCTCCTCGCAAGGGGTTTTTCATCTCTCTTGGTCATCTCATCTCAAATGCCATGCACCTATGCCTAATGCATATGTCAACTATTTAATGTATATACAATGGATCCATTTCAATCACCCATGCGCATATTGTATCTCAAGTGATCGCAACCACTTATAATCATCATCATATTGGTTTCTCGCCTCGTAAGGGGTACTCCCTCCTCATGATCGTAACCACGGAATATCATAGGAACTCGCAAGCCCTTTTCATTTCAAGTACCAAGTGATCGCAACCACTGGCTTATCATTATACAATCCCATAGGAGATCTCGTTGTGATCGCAACCATATTTCAATCATTTCATAATGGTTTCCCGCCTCACAAGGGGTACTCCCTCCTCGTGATCGCAACCATGGGTATTCATCCACAATGGTCCCCGCAGGGCCTTTCATTTCCATAACCAGGTGATTGCAACCATTGGCTCAATATCATATCATCATCACGTTGGTTTCCCGCCTCGCAAGGGGTACTCCCTTCATAGAATCCCGCAGGATCTTTTATCATTATGATCGTAACCACATATTCAATGTTATGCCATGCCATGAATGCAAAATGCAGTAATGCATATGCCAATCAACTTCGTAAGGATATCTCACCCTCTCACATAGGGATATATTTTAATTTGACATTTTCAATCTATAAAATACAATCATTTACAAAGCCCCTCAAGGCATATCATTCATATACTTGGCATTTCAATAGCCACAATATTATTCATAAGTTAATCTACGCATGGATATCAAGAAGCATAGCAAGCATTATAGTATGAGTCCATATATGGGAATCAATCAGAGCATGTTGATAAACACATTTCAAATATATGGCATCGCATGCTAGCCAATACAATTAAATCTATATGCATAAGATTACACTTGTATCAAACACAATGGCATTGCCATCATTAATAATATGAGTCCCCATTAAACTAAGGGTATGTTCAACAATAATATACCTTTTCATCCAATATCATTAATCATCATTCAATATGTGTGGCCTCATCTATTTTGATCATTACAGATACTATTTCAATTTCATTGAGTTATCATAACTCGTTGCCATTCAATTATCTCCTCATTAATTTCATTATCATACATGGGGTGTCATATAACCACAACCTTTATTTTTCATTAACAATCATGGTATCACATTAATGATGGTGTACATTCATGTTTTCACAACTTGATTTAGGTATACACATAACCTACCAAGGTCTTAAGCCATTCCCCAATCACCACTATGGAACACCACACATACGCCCCTAATGAATTCTCATTACCGCTCTTTCATATCCCATCCTTGATGGTCAACTTTTATATTTTTCATAACATATTATGGGTATAAACGAATTATTCTAATGTTTTAATCAATATCGACACCACCATATTATATCATCGCTGTATACCCCATATACATCTCCTCAAGCATCCCACAATATGAGGGAAAGGTCCAATGTAAGCCCAAAATAAACAAAATGGAATAAATACAATTCTGGGGAAACTCGCTCAAGCGAGATTCACCTTCGCTTGAGCGAGATCAGCAATGCTCGCTTGGGCGAGCCTTCTTGCGTAGGCGAAACCCCTTCAGTAGCTTTTCCACACTCATTCGCTTGAGCGAAACTCCCCTCAACTAGTCACTTGCTTGAGCGAGTAAGGTTTTAGTATCAGATCCCTCGTGCCCGCTCAAGCGACTCACACTCACTTGGGTGAAAAACATCCAGTACCTCTTCAAGGCTGGCTCGCTTGAGCGAGATTCCATTTGCCTCGCTACTCGCTTAAGCGAGATTCATCCAAAACCAGTTTTTTTCCCTCTTGCTCGCTCAAGCGCGGCCACACTCGCTTGAGCGAGATTCATCCAATAACTCATCCACTTATCCTATACATATCTCGCTTGAGCGAGACCTCTTCTTGCCTGAAGAAGACTGGGCCAGAGACCATAATACTGATATAGGGGATCCTCGCTTGAGCAAGAATCCATCTCACTTGAGCGAGATTACCAGTTCAAGTGTAAAAAACGTGAAAATTTATCAACCTTACATACCAAAATCCATACAAAGCCAAATTGATCAAATTCAACACATCATATACCTCTTATTAAGTATTTAAAACTTGTCTCAAACATTCATACTCAATAATTTATATTCTAATTCATTAATCATATCTAAGTTAAACTTATCATCAACACATTTATATTTTCATAACATTTAACATATATTCACATACACCATTCTCCATAATCAATGAATTGTCATTCACATTATTTCAATATATACATGGCAAGGCAGGCATGAGTACTAATCACATACAATAATCATTATCATTCTACTCATGCAATTTGAATGTAAACCTTCTCCTACCTCGAGGGAAGAATGACAATCCAATGCTCTAATTGTTTCGCTACATTGTCCGAATTAAAACCTACACATTCCATATATACATACATACACTAAATTAATGAGCCATCACAAGGCATCATCATAATTTTAAACAAATGCTAGCTTATCATAAAGCTCAATATCAAGTCCTAGACTTGCTAAAACACCAATTCATACCATTGTGTTAGGCTTCAGGAATTCCTTTCCCAAAACCAAGATTCTCTAGATCTTAAAGGGTTAACCATACCCCCTCATCAATAATATCATATCCTTCATCAAAAGACATCTAATATCACTCAACCCATCCAATTGTCATCTTTACCACTCAAGGTTCAACATGATCCAACATAGCCTCTTCAAAGCCATCATCAATCAATAATTTCAATTCATTCATCCATGGTCTAAGACCTCATCAACTATAATTCTATTTCACTAATCCATCATAACCACTATGATTTGGTATTCACATTTATTCCTACACATTTCATAACAACACTCATCCATGAGTTTCATTCTCTATGATTCACCATTACTATCATTGTCCATCATTATAAATGACAACTCACACATTAAATATCATCTATTTACATTCAATTTAACCTCCCAAGTCACAATATATCCATTTTCTCAATCCTTAGGGCAAGGGTTTTCATCAAAACCCAACAACCATTATCAATATTCATCAACCATCATCAATGGCTATCTCTCATCATTAATATCATTATCTAACATCATTAAACATACATTCTACTTATATTTTACACTTTCCCCAATTCCTAGGGTTAGGGTTCCATTAAAACCTAACAATCACCATCATAACTCCTTATCTTCCATTATACTATTTGCCATTTTCGTGTACCCATGTACACCCTCACAAAACCATATATTTATCACACCCCACCTTAGGGTTTTGCCTAAAAATGGTCTCTAATCCATAACCCATGCATATTTTTCACTCTCCCAATAAATAAACTCATAACCAATGGCATGAGCTCAATAAAAATGGTGAAGAACTTACCTTTAGCCAAGAAACAAGTGAGCCCCCAAGAGAGGGAGGATGGGGGATGAAAATCCAAGAGGGAAAAAGGAAGCTTCCATCCAACATTATCTTCCTCAAGCTTGGAGGTGGCAAATGAAAATGGAAGGAGAAGGATGCATACCATTTTCTTTGTTTTTGAGAGAAAGAGGAAGAGAGTGAATGAGGAAGATAGAAGAAGAAGAGAATGGTTTGTTTTTAGAAGAAGAAAGGCAACGTGAGATATAAGAGAAAGGAGGTGGGTTTTGTGTTTAAATTTATTTCCCTCATTGAACTTTATCGTCTTATAACATACAGGATCTCCGTTCGGACTCAATACCTTATCCAAAAATTATTCCAAAGATATATTCGGATTCCCAATAATATTCTTAATAGCCCTGACCAATGGCATCTCAGTCGGAGATACTTGGTCCGACACCCATATTCTAATTGAATAAAATTTTAACTCTTAAATCCTCAATAAATTATAATTAACCCTCATAAATCTTAATTTAATTATTCCCATATTTTTGGGACACTCATTAACCTATTTATAGTTATTTAATGTTTATTCATCCTATTTAATTATTTTTATAAAATTCAGGATGTTACAATAATGTATTTGGGTATTGCCCAAAAGTGAGGAGGTGAAAGTTACAAGCATTATGCAGTGGTTGTCTTTAATCGTAGTTTATAATGTACCAAAATGAAAGAAAAATGGCATACTAAGAAGTTTTATACAAAATTTGTATTCTGGACAATATTTTACTAATATTTTAATTTACAAATATAGGATTTCAAAAAATAATCACTTTTGGCTTTGGAATAAACTAAATCAGAATTTTCTAGCAAAAATACGGTAAGAAATTTTTTCAACAAAACCGATGAAGAAAACAATTTAACCAAAATTTCAGCATATTTCATTAATATATATTTAACGAGCTATTTTGTGCAAAGACTTTATTAAAATAAATTCAAAAAGGATTTGGGCCTACGAACTAAAAGAAAACAAAGTTTTATGGCCTATTAATGTGACAAGATGGCGTTTCACAAATCAGTCAAAAAATTCCAGGAATGGTATTCTTTTGGATGCACAATGTTTTATAAGATTCCTATTAAACCTTAATTGTTTCAAAAGGTAAGAAGAAAAAGGAGTTCCTAGTTTGATGATGGATGGGACAAAGTTCCATCGTAAAATAATGCAAAGGGACGATGTCTACTGTATAGGTGTAATAAACCTTTTCATCAAAGAGCAATATTTTCCCACATTTGATTTGCCTACTTCTAAGCTATCAGATGAATGAATTTCTTAAAAGACTGAGACAATACCAATTTTGTATAAATAATACAACGGAGTGGCATCCTACCTTTTTGGTTAACAATGTACAGTGGCTATAATTGTGACCTTAAAGCGTGTCACTAGAATATAAACATACCTATTCAATAAGAATTTTAAGAGATGGTGAGTTTAAATATACTATACTTTGAAGAGGGAAAATACATTATTTATCATATGTAATTTATATAATTATGTACTATTTTTATTAGAAAGGCTAGTTTCTTATATATTAGTCAACTTAGGACAGCAGGGTAAACATGAGGAAATCCCTTGAAACTTATACTATTTATTGCATAACTAGAAGTCCACAAGAAACCAAATAATATATAACAAAGGCATAATCTTAGTAACAAACCTTTCAAGAACTGAATCCATAAAACACTAGGGACAATACGTCGGGTTTTGCTCTCCGTATTAAGGACAACGGACTGTCATCGCAATGACCCTACTCAATGATGATGACTTAAAGCAAAATCTAAAGCTGAAGCATTCATGCATCATTTGTATATGTCAAAGTTTACAAGTTGGATTATGGCAAGTAGCACACAGTGAGAGGGTGCACTAGAGAATGTGGGCGTCCTGATCCCGTGGGAGAATCTTGGGAGTACCACTAGGTCAGGCAGTCTGCGGCAAGCCAGGTGTACTTCAACTAGGACGAACATTTCTATGGTTGTGTAGTTCCAGTTCTTCTTAAATGTGATCACGAATGGGTGTGATGGATCCATATTATTTTGGGTGTGCACATCTTTTACCCTTAGTTGTTGTGAGAACTTAGCAAGCTTCAGTCGCTCTGACAACACAATTGGTGTTCCTCCCGATAGACGTACTGAGGAGATAAGAATTGTGGATCAAGGTTTGAGCCCTTTTCACATTATGAAGACTCCAATTAATAGGAAATTCATAAAACACCTAACTCATGCATAGCATCTGAATGACTAATAGCCTTTGATGTTTGATTGTGAGTTATGTGATGGCTATACTTATGAATTACGTGATGGCTACATTTGTGAATTGTGTGATGACTATATTGAGAATTGTGTGATGACTATATTTGTACCTAAGTGCTATGTTAGTATACGATATCATTAAATTGTAATAGTCTGACCATAAAGCTTATAAGTATGATTGGAAAGAGAAATAACCCAATAGGCAATTACTGATTGATCATGAACCCGAGGAAGTAAACCTATGACTAAATGCTAGAAACTATGTATGTGGAAAAAAATGTATGGGTGTGGGTGCAAATCCCACGAATGTATATGTATCCTCTATGTTGTGTAGTATGAAATGAAGTGGTTTGGGAAACGTTAACAATGACAGATGTCCTGTTATGTAACCAATAAGTAGAAGCTAGTATCTCACCTTTACTGTCATTCTGCTAGTATGGTGGGTCAAATCCCAAAGAGGCTCAAGCAGGATGACTTAGTCTTCAGTGGAAAATTGCCAGTCATCAAGAAAGAAATCTTGAACACTCTTGAGATGGACCACACAGAAGTCGACGTCTGGACTACCGAATAGCTAACGGAACCCCATTAAGAAACCGAGATGGTACCAGTTTTGTAGTAAACTATACTACGGAGCGGCATCCTGCCTATTTGGTTAATAGTGTACAATGGCTATAATTACACGATTTGACCTTCTTTACCGTATCACTAAATATAAACACACCTATGAAGTAATAATTTTAAGAGATGGTAAGTTTAAACATACTATACCTTGAAGAAGGAAACTGCGGTGTTTATTGTATGTAATTTATATAATTATGTATTGTTTTCATTAGAAAAGGCTAGTTTCTTCTATATCTGTCAACTTAGGACAACAGGGTAAACATGAGGAATTCCCGCAAAACTTATACTATTCATTACGTAACTAGAAGTCCACAAGAAACCAAATAATATGTGACAGTGGCATAATCTTAGTAATAAACCTTTGAAGAACTAAACTTGAAGAAAAGGCTAAACTTGAAGCATTCATTCATCATTTGCATATGTTAAAGTTTATGGGTTGAATCGTGGCCAGGAGCACACAGTGAGATGGTGCACTAAAGAATGTGGGCATTTCGATGTCGTGGGAGAATCTTGGAAGTACCACTAGGTTAGGCCCTAATGGTTCGGTATAGCACTTGAGGCTGGGTAGTCTGTTGCAAGCTAGGTGTACTTCGACTAGAACGAGTGATTCTATGGTAGTGTAGTTTCAGTTCCACTTGAACGTGATCACGAATGGGTGTGATAGGTCCATATTGTTTCAGATGTGCACATCTCTTACCCTTGGTTGTTGGAGGAACTTGGCGAGCTTCGATCACTCTGGCAAGACACGATTGATGTTCCTCCTGGTAGACGTATTGAGGATATGAGAATAGTGGAATGAGGTTTAGGCCCTATTCGTATCATGAGGACTCTGATTAATGGGAAATTCATTAAACACTTAACTCATTTATAGCATCTGAACGACTAACAACACTTGATGTGTGATTGTGAGTTTTGTGATGGCTATACTTATGAATTATGTGATGGCTATATTTGTTAATTGTGTGATAACTATATTGAGAATTATGTGATGACTATATTTGTGCCTAGGTGTTGTGTTAGTAAACAATGATGTTAAATTGTAATAGTCTGACCATAAAGCATATAAGTATGATGGAAAAGAGAAATAACCCAGTAGGTAGTTACTGATTGATCATCAACCCCAAGAAGTAAGCCTGTGATTGAATGCTAAAAACTATGTATGTGGAATAAAATGTATGAATATGGGTGTAGTTCCCACGAATATGTATGTATCCTCCATGTTGTGTAGTGTAAAACGAAGTTGTTTGGGAAACGTCAATAATGATAGATGTCCCGTTGTGTGACTAACAAGTAGGAGCTAGTATCTCACCTTTACTATCATTATGTTAGTATGGCGGGTCAACATCCGAAGAGGCTCAAACAGGAGGACTCATTGTTCAATGGAAGACTACTAGTTATCAAGAAAGAAATCTCGAATACTCCTAAGACGAACCACACCAAAGTCGACATCCAAACTACCGAACAGCTAATAGAACCCCAGAAGAAGAAGAAGATGAAGACCTCGACTTCACCACCCCCTGCCCCTTAGAGCATGAATTAGGATTCCTTTAGGAGAAAGATTAGCAGTGAAGCTAGCAGTAGTAGTAAGGCCAGGCTTCTAAATAGGTTGTCATAAGGATAGTCCAGTTGTTTCTATTTAGTAGTTGAGTTGTAGTCATTTATGTTTTGGGAGCCTGCACGGCCCTATTTCATTTAGAGTATGTAAAGCAATGTTGAATTGTGTAAGAACTGTTGTTATGAATGTGGTGATCTACCTTCGTCTTCTGTTATAAAAAAATATTTCTCAATTTTACAACTTTAAGTAGTATTCTTAGTTAACTAGGATGATCTGTTGTGTGGGGTTGTCTTAGTTAACTAAGTGATGCTACATCTTTAGGCTAATTTACCAAAACTATTAACAAGGGGTACAGGATCTCTTTCAAATCAAATAGTTCTAGTCTGAAATGGATTTAGATTATCAGGATGTAGAAAGGGGAATAATTTTAGAGTCAAGTTTGGTGGAGGTCTGTGTAGGTTAGGTAAGGAATACAACTTGGACAACTGCTATTCTCATTAGAGCTTAAAGACAAACCTTCAAGCTTAGATACCATATTTATGAAAAGCCTAGTTGGTACTTCAACAGCAACATATTGGATTGTTAGCAAGCGCACCAATTTATCATTGTAGTTTTCAAAATTTATAGTTATCGTCCCCACAAGGATTGATGGTTTTCAGTAAAAGACAGTAATTTTTGTTTACTAATGGTAAAAATATCAAAACTTATCAACAAAAGAATGTTTCATATACACCTGTGTACATTATTCATAAATTCCAAGATTGATTTATACATTGATAAAGTACAATGTAAAAATTGTAAAACTATCTAGAAAATAACTATAAAAATAACATTTTAGAACAATTCCAATACTTGAGATTTAAACACAGAATGACAAACTATGTTGGAATTAGGATCCCCGTACTAAAATTATAACATAGTAATTATAAACATGCATATTTAATCATCAAGTTTATGTCATTGCAGCTTAAAATCATTAAACTCGTTCCCTCGGTGAATAAATTCTAAATAGTTACTATGAAGTCTGATCCTTCAGATGTTTTCTCAGTAATTGGTATATTAAGGGTATATTAAGGGTATTTCAACTTTTACTTTCGTTAAAAGTAGTTTTAACATGCATGAAAATCATTCTCCCGTTTGAAGTTCATACTAATAAAAGATTGAAATACTAACATGAAATTGAATTATAAACATGCATAATTCATGATCACAACATCATATTTATAGATTGGTTTACTAATTCCAACATAAACAAATTAGTTACACGTAGTAAAAGTAAAAACACAACTTACAATTGAAGACATGATGAACACTGAACTGAAATTGACAAAGGACTTCACAACATGAAAGGAAAATAGACCTAACACTAATCTCAACTATATGGAAGCTGTTTTCGTAATTCAGCTTAAGAGTGGGATAGAATGCTCTGAATAGGATTATGAAACCCTTGGCAAATGGCCCTATGTATAGTGGAAGAGTTTGGACCTAACGCTACGCGTGGCTGTGGCACTGCACGTCAGGTCTCTGACTCAGATTCCATTAATCTTTCCTGATTTTTAGCCATGATCTTCCATTATTGTCCCAATAATACACAGACAAATGTTAATCCTTGTTACCCACTATGTTTATGCCATTGGTCTGTAGTGGATTGGCCATTATATACAATTATTTGGCTCTTTTTCTAGTTGAAATCCCACCTGTTAGTAGGGTACACGTAGCACCTGACGCCACGCGTGGGCTTGACGCGTAGCGTTAGGGTCAAAAACCTGATGCTAAGCATGAGGTTGTTGCTACGTATCAACCTTCTGTCTTGCATAAATGTTCCACTTTTAACCTTAACTTTTCATTGCAAAAAATGGGAAACTTGGGTCATGCCAAGTTAAATTCAATAACTTCCATTTATTTGTAATAAAACTTAATTTTATATTTATTTAAGTTAAATTTTATTTGTTTTCTAATACTTTTTATAATAAAAACAACCATAAATTAAGGACTAACACAGCAACAAGGGATAAAGGTGTGGTGTTTGGTAGAGATAGAGTTGAGTTACGTGAGATTGGAGGAGATAAAATGTATTCAAACTCTAAAGGTGGAAAAAAAGTAAGTGAGGATGAATCTATTTAGGCTTATGTTTGATATGGAGTTGGGGTTAGTGAATCATCAGACACAAGAACTAGCTTTTTTCTTGGTTTTTTGGTAGGTTTGGCTATTGGTTTTTCTCCAGATCTGGGCCTTCTTTGTTTATTGGCCACAATTTTTGTCTTGAGCTTCTTTGGAACTTGTTGAATATCTTCAACAGCTTTAGAAGAAGAGGCAGAAGCCTTTCTTTTGGTAGTAGTCATAACATCTCTTAAAGGAATTATGTCTTCCTCATCACTGATTCTATTAAAATTATTGGCTGAATGACTGGATCTTCCTCAGTCACAACTCAATAGCAGCTTGCTTAACTTCAGTAATTGTACCAACTTAAGCATTAGAAAATTCAACTTGAATTTTAATTTTCTCACTTTCAGATGCGTCTTTAAACATTTTTCTCATTTCAACATTAGACGAAACTTATGGCTTCTCAAAGTGAATCTTCATCCTTACAACATTTGCAACTATGAATTCGCTACATTCTTTCCTCTCAAGGGATTTAATCCAAACAGGGTAGTCTAACATGAAGAACTTTTCCAAAATTTTCCAGATAAAAGAAGCATAAGGAAAAGATGCTTTTGAGTCCACTACTACATTTTCCATAAGCTCATAGATAAGCATTAGAAGATTAATCTTTTGTTTCAGTAACAAATTGTATAGGAAGAACCTATTTAGCTAAGAGATGTGATCTCTTGAGCCTTCTCGTGGAATCACCACTTTCTTCAGAATAGCCAATAGAACCCTAAAGATGGGTTTCATTTTTTAAATGACTCTACTCATTAGTTGAGGGTTGATGTACAAGGCTTCATCAACCACATCCACACCTACTTCAGCTTCCTAGCCTTTCCTGAAGACAACACCTTCAAGCTTACACCCAATGGCATTTGATATGGAGTCAACATCAACCACAAAAGGCTTTGTTTGAACCCTAGAGTTAACAAACTTCCAAAAGTCCTTTGTTAACTGCTTATAGTAGAAGCTACTTACATCAAGAAACCTATTCCACCTAGCAAGGGTAAAGTATTCATCAGCAGGTATTCCTTCTTCAGAATAATCAGTGACAAAAACATAGAAGATAATGATGGATTTCTCCTTCTTGGTTGTGCTTCTAGATGGAACAATAACTTTAGATGCCATTATTTTAGGAAGAAGAGGTTTGAGAGTTAAGGTTTTTTGAGGTTGTGAGGAGAGTAAAAAACTTCAAAGGTTTTAGAAGGGTTTTGAGAGCCGAAAGAGATTTGAAGGCAAAGCGTCAATGTTTTTATAGGCTTGACTCACTAATGATAATTTTAAGGGTTAGTAAAGAGAGAGTAAAACATGGGACGATTATATCTGTAACATGCTCCATGCTCATTAAAAGGGTTACTCCATTTTGTAATTGCCATGTGTTAGGTCAATTGTGGTAAAAATGAAATTAGAGCTTTTGATTTTATGCCATGTCATTATAGGACCAAAGTCAACACTTGATCCTATTTAGGTAGATCTTTGCATTATCATATAATTACATAACTTCAGACAATTAAGTACACATCAGACATTTAATGTAACACCCTGATTTTTCATACTCGAATCCCAATGTAATCAAGATAATTAAATAATAAAAATATGAGTAAATTTTTCATGTTTGAAATAATTTCAAAACACCACTACCACTAAGACTCGAACCACAGAAAACTAGAGGGTGAGATTTGATAATCTATAACTGGATCGTTAAATAGTTTGCCCATAACGGTATACAAAATAACAGAGTTTACAGCGGAAAGAATGTGTATACCGGGTATACTCCTAGTCTCATATATGAGGATATGAGAAAAGGCTCGGCAAGGTATGCAACGGCATATCATCCTTTCACATAATTTCATGAACATACAATGCCTAAGATATATGTATATACATATCTATATGGTCATGCATCATACATCTCTAATACTCATAATCTATAATTGACCATATCATTTCAACCCTCAATTTATGTATTTTTAATACTTGTACATACCTAGAGGATTAATAAATCAATATCCTATACATTCCAAAATGATTACATAATCAACATCTTTATATTCATCAAATGGGTAGAAATTCACCATCTCAAATATTAATACATCACCTATGTATACATATAATTCACAATTCATTCATCAATATTAGTAAGTAACAATATCATAATATCCATTTTATACACAACTCACTAAATTATAAACGCTGCCGGCCAAGGCATTCCGTTACCACTATTTACCTTCCCAAAAACTTTACTTTATAAACATCCTCATCCCATGATATTCCTACATCAATACTAAAAAGTAGACCACATGGGAGAGTGAGTTATACATTTCAAATGTCGATATGAATACAATTGAAATTATGTGCATATGCATATCAACATCATGTATACTTTGCTAAACACAATAGCGATCATCACATATTGTTAAATTCAACAACATATACATATTTTATATTTTTTAATCAAGTCATAGCAAAGTAGGCATATACACATCTATTCCGATGCCACAATAGGCCAACATCATCAGCATTGACCATTCAGGTCTTTTCTCAAAGCCACTATGGGCTAACATCATTATCATCAATCATAAATAATTATGCCCTTCATTACATTGGGCCATAACATACACATCGTCATATTCAATATTGTTTCATGGTAATTATATCATTTATCAATTTTATGTGGTCTTTTAGGTACTCAATTACCCATCTCATCAACACCATACCATAATCTCAATCATCTTCATCATCTGGCATATCTCTATGCTATATGCAAATGCTTTTATGGCTAATGCATATGCATAATGGAATAGACAACAATTGTGGATCCGACTGTGGAAATAAACACCAAATTATGGGTCCAGTATAGGTGTGCTACTATGCCCCTACTGTAGTAGAAAAATGTATACACATATATCTCAATTCATGCATGCTCAACAACATACTTTTACTGGTACCAAACCGCTCTTGCCCATCTGTAGCACTAGTCACCCCGTGACTTGCGGATCAACATCATGGCCTTACTTGCCAAAGTGCTACAGGCCCCTCCCGAACACACATCGAGAGAGCCATGTCCAATCGGACAATGAGGTACTTGCTCATCACAGAGCCGCCCGTCCACTGGGCCTGCCACATAGGATGCCTCATCACCAAACTAAGGGCAGCTTCGTGACTCACACACTGAGTCACGGGGGAAACAACAAGAATGCTCGTACACTGAGCCGCCCTCCCACTGGGCCTGCCTAGTGGAACCCCCTGACATTCCACATAGACAACAAATGATATTGCATGGATACAATGCAATGCAAATCAAATGCATTTCTCACACTGTGCATCCTAAATGCCACTCATCAAACATCATCATCATAATCACCAACACCACATATACACCTTAGTGGATTTTATCATTGTTAGTTTTAGCCATTGTTTTTCAAGTTTTATATGTGGCATTTTTATCTCAATATATAATGAGGACACAATAAGGGAGGACCCTTACACCATCCTAGAGAAGGGACTTGAAGCATACAAAGGTCCTTTCACAAGGGCCAAGACCAAAAAGGCCAAAGAAAGCATATATCGGGCCTTATCTTCATTCCTAGCTTTGAGTGGGCCTAAGCCCAATGAAGAACCCTTGAGGAACTATTCATACATTACTTTTAATATACTTCTTAGTTAGATTCTCTAGGCTTATAGGGTTATTTGGACCTTGCAAGGTCAATAAGGCCACTTTTGGGCCATGTACACTCACTTTGGGCCATGTATAGGCCATACTCTTTTCCTTTTGCATTATTAGGCCTAGACATCATAGAGAGGCCCATGAGGGAGTCCCTTGGCCAAATTCTTTGTGGAACTATATAAGGTGCTCTCCTTTTGTAATTTGACACACTTGAATGCCATTTTGAGAATTACACACTTCTAAGTGAGTTTTTAGTGAGAGAAGCTCTCCCTTCTCTCTAGGTTAGAGTGACCTCTAGCAAGCTCTCATCCAAGGGGATTTCCTTCCTCTTGGTGGCAAGTTCTAAGGGAGTTATCTCCCCTTGGAGTGGCCTTCCCTTCCTTTCCTCCTTTCCATCCTCCATCCTCCTCCTTTCTTCCTTCCATCCACACCTTCTCCTTCTCTTTTCATTTTCTAATTCTGAATAGTTTGAGTCTTTTCCCCTTTGTTCCCTTTTGGTTTTCTCTCAAGCAAGAAGATTTTTCAAGGTTTGAAGAGGTTAGAAGAGGAAGAGTGCCCTAGATCCACCCTTCTTCAAGAGGATAGAAGAAGTTCCTACATCATTTGGTATCACTTGAGCTTGGGAGGTTCTTTTCTACTCTTCTTCCTCCTTTTAGTTTCAGTTTTAGCTTTGTTTTATTGGCTGGAATTTTATGTTCATATCACATGCTTGCTTTGTTGATGCCATGATAAAGTAGAAAAGTCATAAATAGTTGATGTTCTTTTATGTTTTTTGGGTTAGTTGTTTCCATTTCTTCAATTTCTTGCATATTGTTGTTTGAGTTTCAGTTTCTTGTTGTTTTGTGTTGTTAAAATTCAGAATTGGCACTTAGGTATTTGGGTTTTAGGTTGTTGCTTAGTTGTTAGAAGTTTGTTCAATTGTTAGTTAGTAGTTAGAGCCAAATAGGAGTTAGTTGTTGTGTGCCATGTGGAACCTTGTCTAGTGTCCTAGGTTTTATGTTGTTTTCTACTTAATAGCAAGTGCATAACCGTGTGATTAGGAGTTAGTTCAAGCATCTTGACTAATCTCCCAAGGTTCCATTCTTGTCTTGTTAGGAGGTCTCACTTTAAGACCCTCCAAAAGTCATCTCATTGTTAGGATTGTTAGTTTCCATTCTTAGTTTCTTTCTAGGTTAATTTTTGTTTGTGAATGCACCTTAGGAACTCATCACATATTCGGTTTTCATATTGTTGCATCAAAGAAAATTTTGTCAAAAAGAATTGATCAAAGTCCTTCCACTCCTTTTTGGAAGAAGGTTGCAAGTGTTTTACCTTAAGCAAGAAGAGACATTTGAACTTGTTTTGGCATTGTTCATTTCGGTTTTTAGGGATTTTCTTTAAGTGGTGTTGTGCTTTGAAAAATACAAGAGGCATTAAAAAGAAAAGAAAGTCTACAAAAGAGAAAAAGAAAAACAAAAGCCCTATACTCCTAAAATTGAAAAGGGTGTTGAAAAAGAAAAAGAAGCCTCATTAAGAAAAAGTATGAAGTAGGGCACCAAGAACCCAATCAAATTTCAAAATTCCTTTGTACTTGAAATGAATTGTTTGCCTAAGTCTCAATATTGTTTCATTTGAACCTTACTTGCTTAATTGTAATTGTAACTTTAGAGTCTCTAGGATTAGGTTGTACTTTCCTTTTGTTGTTGCATTTTTAGTTTCTTGTTTATCTAGTTTTGTCTTGAATTTTGAAATTCTTATTCATAGTGTAGCCTTTATTCTTTGAACATTTATTGCTTTAGTGTCTTGTCATTCAAAAATCCAAAAACATCTTCCACTTTGAGTAGCCTTTCTTCTTAAGCATTTTTAGTTTGTCATTTTTCCTTCTCAAGTTTTGTCTTTGAAGTTGTCTTTCTTTCAAACTCTTGATAATTCCTTTCTTAAAACCTTAAGGGTAGTATATTGGAACACTTGAGGTGAGAGTGTAAATTGCTTGGGTGAACTTGACACCAAAAGAAAGGGTAAGAGTTGTGAGGAGACAAGTGAGAGATACACTTGTGAGGTTTCATTTTTGTTGAATTCATTAACATATTTTCATTTGGAGTATTTGTTTGTCTTGTTTTGCTAGGTGAGGTGGAGCTTACACATCAAGGAAGAGCTTGAAGAAAGTTGTAAAGGAAGCAAAGCCTTGTAACTAGTAGAACTTAAGCAAATTTTCAAATTCTTAGGTCTTGTGTATTAGGATTTTGTCTTGTATTTTGGACAAACCTTTGGACATTGGACTTTGGACACTATTAACTTTCATTTACTCTTGGTAATTTTGGCTAGAGCTAAAGCATTTGCATTTGGTTGTTATTTCTTTTAGTTAGTTAGTTGTGGTTATAACTAATAGTTGTTAGTTAGTTGCTTGTCTTAACTAATTAGGTTAATTAGTTAGTGGTTGGAACTAATTTTAGTTACTTCAACTAATCATAACTGAAATTAGTTTAGGTCTTAACTAGTTCATAATTCCATAACTAAATAACTACTTCTACTTAGGGTTTGTTAGGTGTTGGTTAGTTAGTTGAACTAATTTTGTTAGGTTAACTACTTGGTGAACCGAATTGGTTAAGCTTGTCTAGGGGTAGTTAATTGTTAGAAATAACCTAGGACAATCATAATCAACTTAGGTTAAAGCCAAACCTAGGACTTACATAAGCAACATAAGGTTAACATAGTAAAAGACAACCTAGGATCTTGTTTCCCTTAGGATAGAAACCTAGTATTCATATTTTAGGATTGTTGTGTGCTTTCTTTCACTTCTTTTGCATTCATCCTCCTTGACTAGCTTGTCTACACATCCTTTGTTTGTGTCTTGAATTTCTTTGACAACCTTAAAATATGTCTTCTAGTGATAGGGAGAATAAAACTATGCTTTATAACATAATGGATAGCTTGAATAACATCAATGCTAGGTTAACAAATATTGAGCATAATGAAAACCCTAGAACTAGACATAGAAACCAAAGAAATAATAGGCATAATAATAGTGATAGTGAAGAGGAGCCTAGGCAAAGAAGGCACCATGAGCATAAAAGAGAAGATATAGGCTTAAGAGAAGTCAAATTAGAAATTCCCCCATTTCATGGCAAGAGTGACATAGAGGCTTATCTAGAATGGGAAATGAGAGTAGAACAAATCTTTAACTCACATCAAATAAAAGATGAAAATAAGGTTAGGATAGCCACCCTCTCATTCCAAAACTATGCCTTAGTGTGGTGGTCTCAAGTGTGTAAGGAGAGAAAGAAAGATAATTTTCCACTAATAGATGATTGGTTAGACTTAAAAGCTCTTTTAAGAAAACGTTATGTTCCTAGTTACTATAGAGGGGAGCTATTAGCAAAGCTAAATAGACTCACCCAAGGGTCAAAGAGTGTAGAAGACTATTACAAATCTTTAGAGATAGGTATGATTAGGGCAAACCTAGAAGAAGATGAGGAAACCCTAATGCATAGGTTCTTGCATGGCCTTAATAGGAACATTAAGAATAAAGTAGAACTCCTTCCACATGTAGACATTGAGGAACTACTTCACCAATGCACTAAGGTAGAGAGCCAATTCAAAGAGAGAGAAGCCTTTAGTGGGGGAAAATAGAGCCTATAAATCTAAATGGGTAGGACAAGATAATAAGGGTAAGTTTGATAGAAACCCTAGGGAGAGGGAAGTGGCACTTCATCTTCCAAACCTCAAAGTGAGTTGCATAAAAATGGAAAAGTTTTTAGGAATCAAAGAGAAAAGCATGAATCCACATCTAAACCTCAATCCTTTAGATCATCTACCATTAAATGTTTTAAATACCTTGGTAGAGGTCATATTGCTTCTGACTGTTCTACAAAAAAAACCATGGTTTTGAAAAATAATGGAACCTACTCAAGTCAATCAGTGTCTAATTCTGATTCTCACTATTCAAGTGATGACTCAAGTAGTGATTCATATGACAGTGAGCATATTTTAGGGGATGACAGTGAGCTTTACATGATTAGAAGATTACTTCGTAGTCATGTTAAGCTAGATGATACTACACAAAGAGAGAACACCATTTATACAAGATGTTACATAAATGACAAATTATGTTCTCTCATTGTGGATAGTGGGAGTTGTGCTAATGTTGTAAGTCAAAGACTAGTGCATAAGATGGGCTTAGAACTAATAGATCACCCTAGACCTTATAAGTTACAATGGCTTAATGAAAAGGGAGAGATGTTAGCTAATAAGCAAGTCTTAATAAATTTCACCATAGGCATATATAAAGATGTAGTTAATTGTGATGTAGTACCTATGGAGGCAACTCATATTTTTCTAGGACGACCTTAGCAATCTGATAGGAAGGTCATCCTTGAGGGGTTCACTAACACCCTCACTTTCAAACTAGATGGTAAGAAGATAGTTTTACACCCACTAACTCCACAACAAGTAGCTAAAGATCAACTACAAATGAAGCTTAAAAGAGATAGAGAGTTAGGATCTTCTTCAAATCATCTAGGAAAAATTAAGAAAAAATAAAAAAGAAGATAAAGGAAAAGGAGTTATTATCTGTAATGACTCTAGTGCCAACCTTTTGGCCACCAAATATGATGTGAAACATGCTATGCTTTCACATAAACAATGCTTGATCATGTATGCAAAAGACATCCCTAGCACTTCCTTGTGCTCAATAGGCAATATTCCTCCTCCTTTGCCCAAAGGGATTCAAAATATTTTAAATGAATTTAAAGACCTCTTTCCAAAAGACATCCTAAAAGGCTTACCTTCTATTAGGGGCATTGAACATCAAATTGATTTAATTCCTAGTGCTAGTTTACCTAATAGGCCTGCATATAGATGTAATCCTAAGGAAAGCCTTGAAATAGAGAATCAAGTGAATGAACTACTTTCTAAGGGTTGTATTAGAGAGAGTTTAAGCCCATGTGCTTTACCTGTTTTACTTGTTCCCTAAAAGGATGGTTCATGGAGGATATACACCGATTGTAGGGCCATCAATAACATCACCATCAAGTATAGCATCCTATACCTAGACTTGATGATATGCTTGATGACCTTAGTGGTTCTACAATACTTTCCAAGATTGATCTTAAAAGTGGATATCACCAAATAAGAATTAAAGAAGGAGATGAATGGAAAGCCGCTTTTAAAACCAACCTTGGATTATATGAGTGGTTAGTTATGCCTTTTGGTTTGACTAATGCACCAAGCACATTCATGAGACTCATGAATCATGTTTAAAGGGATTTCAATGGGCATTTTGTTGTGGTCTATTTTGATGACATTTTAATCTATTCAAAGACCATGACCTCTCATCTAAACCATCTTAGACAAGTTATGCTTGCCCTAAGAACAAACAATCCTTATGCAAACCTTGAAAAATGTTCTTTTGGCATGGATAGCATTGTCTTTCTTAGATTTGTAGTTAGTTCAAAAGGCGTAGAGGTAGATCACTCCAAGGTGAAGGCCATCCAAGATTGGCCCATACCCAAAAATGTAAGTGACATAAGAAGTTTCCATGGTCTTACAAGTTTTTATCGGAGATTTGTGAAAGATTTCTCTACCTTAGCCTCCCCTTTGAATGAATTGGTGAAAAAGAATGTTCCTTTTATTTGGGGGCCAAGGCAAGAAAAAACTTTCCTAGATCTCAAAGATCGCCTCACTCATGCTCTAATTTTATCACTTCCAAATTTTTCCAAAACATTTGAGCTTAAGTGTGATGCATCTAATGTGGGTATAGGAGCTGTGCTTTTACAAGAAGGTCACCCCATTGCTTTCTTCAGTGAAAAGCTTAATGGGGCAGCCATCAATTATCCCACATATGATAAAGAATTTTATGCCTTAATCAGAGCCCTACAAACTTGGGAACACTACTTGATTCCCAAAGAGTTTGTCATACATAATGATCATCAATCCCTCAAATTCATTAAAGGGCAACATAAGCTCAATAAGAGGCATGCTAAGTGGGTTGAGTATTTGGAACAATTTCCCTATGTCATCAAGTATAAAAATGGAAAATCCAATACTGTGGCTGATGATTTATCTAGGAGGCACTCTTTACTAACCTCTCTAGGAGCCAAAGTTATTAGACTTGATGAGAATTAGGTCTTTGTATCCAAATGACCTTGATTTTTCTAACATTTTTAACTCATCTTCGACTTCTTCATCTCATAAAGGCTTCTACGTTTTAGATGGCTATCTTTTCAAAGCCAATAGACTTCGCATTCCTAGAAGTTCTTTAAGAGATCTTTTGCTTAGGGAAAGCCATGAGGGAGGCTTAATGGGCCATTTTGGAAGAGATATAACATTATCCATATTACATGAATACTTCTATTGGCCAAAAATGAAAAAAGATATCCAAAAACATTGTGCTAGTTGTATTATGTGTAGAAAAGCAAAATCAAAACTTTCGCCTAGTGGTTTATATACTCCTTTACCAACACCCACTGCACCTTGGATTGATATATCTATGGATTTTGTGTTGGGATTGCCTGAGACCCAAAGGGGAATGGATTCTATCTTTATGGTTGTGGATAGGTTTAGTAAGATGGCTCACTTCATCCCTTGTCAGAAGGTAGATGATGCTAGTCATATTGCTAAACTCTTTTTCAAAGAGATTGTAAGACTTCATGGTGTTCCTAAAACCATAATTTCTGATAGGGACACCAAATTCCTAAGCCATTTTTGGAAACTCTATGGTCAAGGCTAGGAACAAAGCTTCTCTTTTCCACCACTTGTCATCCTCAAATGGATGGATAAATAGAGGTAGTAAACAGGACCTTTTCTCAACTTCTTAGGGTCTTAGTGCTTAAAAATGTTAAATCTTGGGATGAGTGTTTGCCCCACATTGAGTTTGCATATAATAGGGTACAACACTCCACAACCAAGCATAGTCTATTTGAGGTTGTTTATGGTTTTAACCCTCTTACTCCTTTGGACCTTTTGCCTATTGAGGTTTCTGATTCCATCCTTCATATGGATAGAGAGGCAAAGGCCAAATTTATCAAAGATTTTCATGAGAAGGTTAAAGACAAAATTGAAACTAAGAATGAACACTATGCTTGTTGTGCCAATAAGAAGAGAAAAGATATCACCTTTGAGGTTGGAGATTGGGTTTGGTTACACCTTCGAAAGGAGAGATTTCCAAACTTACACAAATCCAAACTCGACCCTAGAGGTGATGGGCCTTTCCAAATTATTAAGAAAATGAATAATAATGCTTATGTCCTTGATTTGCAGGCGACTATGGAGTGATTGCTTCCTTCAATATTTCAAATTTGTCTCTCTTTGATTTAGATAAAGAGGATGATGCCTTAGATTTGAGGACAAATCCTTTCGAAGAGGGGGAGCATAATGAGGACACAATAAGGCCGGACCCTCACACCATCCTAGAGAAGGGACTTAAAGCATACAAAGTTCCTCTCATAAGGGCCAAGACCAAAAAGGCCAAAGAAAGCATACATCGGGCCTTATCTTTATTCCTAACTTTGAGTGGGCCCCATCCCAATGAAGAACCCTTAAGGATCCATTCATACTTTACTTGTAATATACTTCTTAGTTAGATTCTCTAGGCTTATAGGGTTATTTGGACCTTGCAAGGTCAATAAGGCCACTTTTGGGCCATGTACACTCACTTTGGGCCATGTATAGGCTATACTCATTTCCTTTTGCATTATTGGGCCTAGGCATCATAGAGAGGCCCATGAGGGAGTCCCTTGGCCGAATTCCTTGTGGCACTATATAAGGTGCTCTCCTTTTGTAATTTGACACACTTGAATGCCATTTTGAGAATTACACACTTCTAAGTGAGTTTTTAGTGAAAGAAGCTCTCCCTTCTCTCTAGGTTAGAGTGACCTCTAGCAAACTCTCATCCAAGGGGATTTCCTCCCTCTTGGTGGTGAGTTCTAAGGGAGTTATCTCCCCTTGGAGTGGCCTCCCCTTCCTTTCCTCCTTTCCTCCTTTCCATCCTCCATCCTCCTCCTTTCTTTCTTCCATCTACACTTTCTCCTTCTATTTTCCTTTTCCAATTCCGAATTGTTTGAGTCTTTTCCCCTTTGTTCCCTTTCGGTTTTCTCACAAGAAAGAAGACTGTTCAAGGTTTGAAGAGGTTAGAAGAGGAAAAGTGCCCTAGATCCACCCTTCTTCAAGAAGATAAAAGAAGTTCCTATATCAATATATCATATATTATACTTGCAAGTCAACACTTGCAATAAACCATAATGGTATCACAAACATCACAAATCATCATTAACACTCATTAATCTCTCATCAATATCACCACATAATCATTTAGTGGATTTCCGTTTCATTTATCATTACCATTGTTTCATCACTGACGTGGTAATGCAACAATTCATTAATATAATTCAAACCACTCATACAACATCGCACTTGTATAAAATACAATGGCATTTTACAAATTATCAATAATAACATTCATCCTTTTATTCAAGGAATGATCACAACATCATTTATTATCACACGATACCGATATCATTTCTGATTCATCGGTTTATAACAAATACTTTGTCATTTAATCATTCTCTCATTGGTTCCATAATCACTCTAAGGTGTCTTCTATAACCCCATCATCAAATCCTCATTATCATTCTTTCATATCCCATCCTTGGTGGTAAATGTATCATAAATAATTCATCCTAAATGTATCAATTAACTCCAATCACCACTATGTCATACCATTATTAAATACCCCATACACATTTCCTTAAATATCTCTCAATGTAAAGAAATGGGGTTTAACATCAGCCAAGACAAAAGTATAACGTAAAATATCACACTGGGCAACTCGCTCAAGCGAGATTCACCTTCGCTTGAGCGAGATCAACATAGCTTGCTTGGGCGAGCCCTCTCGCGTGAGCGAAATGCCCCTAGTAGCGTTTCCACACTCACTCGCTTGAGCGAGGCTCCCCTTCATTTGTCACTCGCTTGAGCAAGATTAAGACAAGTCGCTTGTGCCCCCCCCAAATTCTTTTTGTGCGAGAAGGTTTTAAGCATCAGGCCCCAATCTCGCTTGAGTGGCCACTCTCACTTGGGCGAGATTTGTGACGTCCTACGTCAATTTCACATTTATTTACATCCGTTTAATTATTTTTCACAATAAATTTTTCACGTTTACTGATAGTTAATTAGATCCTAATGTAAAACAACATTTATTTTCCTTAAGCACACTCAGAATAATAAAAGATAGCAAATAAATTTAATAATAAAATAGAATTATTTAGAATCAGTGGAAGAAGAAAATGAAGACAGGGTCATTCGCCTGAGCAAGACTCTGATTCGCTTAGGCGAAACCCGTGAAGGTCACTTAGGCGAGTTCCGACTCGCTTGGGCGAATTCTACATTTTAAACCTGAGCGAACTACGAGACTTACAAGGAAAATTAACAATTCAGTTTTTACTCGGAAATGGGTCTACTCGGTTATATCTCACTCGAAACCTCTTAACCTTTCTTCACTCGAAAAAGGTTCTCTTGGGTATACCTCACTCAGAAACCTTCTAACCTTACTTCACTCGGGAAGAGGTTCTCTCGGGCATACCTCACTCGGAATATTCCTAACCTTCCTCCACTCGAAAGAGGTTCTCTCGGTCATGGCTCATTCAGAAACGTCCTAACCTTCACTCGGAAGGAAGCGAGGGATACTCGCTTGAGCGAAATAGGCACAGAATCAATTTCCTCGGCCCTCGCTCAGACAAGACTGAATCCGCTCGGGCGAGATTCATCCGGTAATCAACTATACTACAGCAGACACATTTCATCCTGTTTTCATCATTCATGACCCACACTTGTTCACAAAACCTGCCCATAGCAATTTATCATATACACCTACTATTGGCTTCGTGCCAATATATATATATATATATATATATATATATATATATATATATCTACTCATAAAAATCAACACCGACCACATTAACATCAATACCATACTACTTCAGCACCATGAATTCATATCCGATTAATCAACATACCAATTCTAAATTAGTTCAACACGCAAGCAACATAATATATCATCACATACACGGAAAACTCATTATGCATTGCACACATAATTCATTTCATAATCACTCGGTTCCTTGGCATCAATCCTCTGCTCGGCGCACCTCCGGGGTTCCGACCTCTTCCCTGTCACTGGTTACTAAATTAAAGAAAATCACAGCAAGGGTGAGTGTTTGGCATCATAATTAATCTAGAACGGAAATTAAATAACAAAATACGTGTATATTAACTCCGTCCGACTGCTTTATCCATAAATTACAAATCACACTCGGTAAATATAGCAAATCACACTCGACAAATATAGCCAATCACACTCAGCAAATATAGCAAATCACACTCGGCAAATATAGCCAATCACACTCAGCAAATATAGCAAATCACACTCAACAAATATAGCCAATCACACTCGGTAAATATAGCAAATCATACTCGGCAAATATAGGAAATCACACTCGGCAAATATAGCAAATCACACTCGGCCAATATAGCAAATCACACTTGGCAAATATAGCAACTCACACTCGGCAAATATAATTAAGTACATACACCATCACACAATACTAATAATTCATCAATTATCACCACTGACTCTCACATAAAATCGACGCCTAGTATCCGGATACTAAAGGATCGGCCTTCAGCTGGCGGTCCTACTTGACACCCCGGGAACCCTGCTTGGTTCACCGAGTCCTGCTTGACTCTCCACCTCAACCACTGGGTCCTACTTGACCACTGGGTAGCTCAACTGGGCACAAAAACCACGGGAGCCAGAAATTAGGGGCTATACATACCGTCGGCCGTCCCACACCACATAATCATACATATATCATTCACATTCATCATATTATATAACAAGTGGCCATCAACAACAGCACATACTCATCAAATGGGCGACCTACTTGTCAAGCCCGCCATCACATTGCCACTGGGCGACCTTCTTGTCAAGCCCGTCATCACAACGCCACTATACACATCGAATCATTACCATGCAAAACACTTTAATCTCACACTCATCATAGACCATACACAATCCACATGCAATTATTATCCATAATCTTTCTGACCGTTTTAATACTTAGTTCGGTGACCCAAACCCAAAATACTCTCTTATTCTAATTAATTACAACCTGAACACCCCCTTACCTCGATTCCAAGCTTCGATGATCTGTTCTTGCTGCCAATTGCGTCCTCTAAGCGCTGGGTTCAAGGTTCCACCTCCGAATCCAACACCAGCTTCGTCACCCAGTCCTCCGACGTTCGTTTTGCTACCTATGGAGGTCGGAATGCAAAACCCATTAACGCCATACCACCCTTATTGTTCTAAAGACCATTTTCAAGCTTACACACACTAGAGGAGCGGAAAATGGAACCTTACCCCGCCATGTATAGCCATTCGGTTTAAAGGAGAGAATGAAAGAGATGAGATAACTCAATCTAAAGGGTCTATTGGACTCACCTTGAAGCCACGATCTCGGAAACGGGGTTATTTTAGAGTTTTGACGCGAACAGAGTCTTCCCTTGGAGCATGCAACTCTCGGCAGTGAGGGAGGAGAAGAGGAAGAGAAGGAGAAGAAGAAGAAGAAGAAGGCTCGCGTGGATAATGAGGAAGAAGAAAGGAAATCCTTATTATTTAAGGCTCAGGGGCAAAACTATTTTTTCCCCATTTCTTTCATATTTTCTTTGAAAGTTTTAATTAAACCTTTACCTGCTTCTAATGACACCTCATTTAACCCTTTTTGTAATTAATCAACCAAATAAATTTATTTATTTCCTCACTAGTTAATTATTTATAATTACCTAATAATTCATAAAAATATCAAATAATTTCCTAAAACAATTATTAATATTTTCCGCTCATCATAATTTTACTAAAAGATCAGGGATGTTATATCCACCCCCCCTAAAAAGGGATTTCGTCCCCGAAATCAACGCACCTTATTAAAAAAGATCGAGGTACACCCGCCTTATGTCCGATTCTAACTCCCACGTGTAGGTTATCCCATTTAAATTTTGCCACTTCACCTTTACCAATGGTACTTCCTTGTTTCTCAACCGTTTAGTCTGGTATTCTTTAATACCGATAGGTGTAACTTCCACCGTCAGGTCCTCCTTCAATTCGATAGAATCACTCGGCACAATCATGGAATCACAAGGAATGTACGCTCGGAGTTGTGACACATGAAATACATTGTGGATTTAGTTAACGATTGGGGATGATCCAAACGGTAAGCAACATCACCTATCCTCTCTAAAATCTGATATGGCCTGATGTATCTCGGGTTAAGTTTATGACTCTTCAATATCTGACCTACACCTTTGGTCGGTGAAACCTTCAAAAATACCCAATCTCCCGCCTGAAACTCAAGTAGTCTATGCCGATTGTCATAGTAACTTTTCTGTCGATCTTGGGCAATCTTCATTTTCTCACGAATCAAAGCAACCTGTTCATTCATTTCCTGGATTAACTCGGGTCCCAAATGAATGGCATCGCCATTTTCATTCCAACACAAAGGTGTACGACACCTTTTACCATATAGGGCTTCATATGGAGCCATCCCAATGCTACTGTGATAGCTGTTGTTATACGCAAACTCCACCAATGGCAAGTATCTTTCCCATGAACCACCTTGCTCCAATACACAGGCTCTAAGCATATCCTCTAAAGTCTGAATTGTACGCTCGGACTGACCATCAGTCTGAGGATGATAAGCTGAACTCAATCTTAGTTCAGTACCCAATTCCTGTTGCAGACTTCCCCAAAATCTGGAAGTAAATCGAGGATCCCAATCGGAAATAATACTCGAAGGCACACCATGCAGCCGTACAATTTCAGTAATGTACAACCTAACCAGTCGGTCCAATAACCATTTCATGTTCATAGCCAAGAAGTGAGCACTCTTGGTCAATCGGTCTACAATCACCCAGATTACATTACACCCGGATTAGGTACAAGGTAACCCGAATACAAAATCCATAGTAATACTCTCCCACTTCCAAATTGGAATCTCTGGTGGTTGGAGCAATCCAGGGGGTCTCTGGTGTTCCACCTTACATTTCTGACATATCACACAAGACTTCACATATTCAGTTATTGCTTTCTTCATTCCCGACCACCAGAATTCTTTCTTCAAATCGTGGTACATTTTTGTAACACCGGGATGAATGCTCAAAGAACTCCTATGTGCTTCAGCTAACACGGCTTGCCTGAAATCACCTTTTATAGGCACCACCACTCGGTCTCGAAATCTCCAAATTCCATCGTTACCTTTGGTTAATTCCATATCTTTACCTCTTGCTTGAGTGTCAAGCAGTTCCAACAACTCTTCATCGTCCTTTTGGGCCACAGCTAAAGATTCCAAAAATTCATTGGAGATCTTCAACATCCCGACTATCATTTGATTCGGAGTGTTCATAACAACCCCAATGTTCATATCACGAAATCTTTCCAACAATTCTTGCTCCTTCCCCATCAAGAAAGCTGCATATAATACTTTTCTACTTAGAGCATCGGCCATAACATTTGCCATACCAGGATGGTACCTCAAATCGAAATCATAATCCTTTAGGTACTCCACCCATCTTCTTTGTCTCATGTTTAGTTCCTTCTGATCAAATAAGTATTTCAAGCTCTTGTGGTCACTAAATACCACGAAGCGAGACCCATATAAATAATGGCGCCAGATCGTTAATGCAAATACTACCGCCACAAGTTCAAGGTCATAAGTCGGGTAATTCTGTTCATGCGGTCTCAATTGCCTTGAGGCGTAGGCGATCACTCGGTCATCCTGCATCAGCACACATCCCAAACCAAACTTAAATGCATCACAATACACCACAAATTCCTTCGTCACATCGGGTAGTGCAAGTATAGGGGCAGTAGTCAAACACCGCTTAAGAGTTTGGAAACTCAATTCACGCTTATCCGACCATACAAATGGACTCTCCTTTCTCGTCAACCGAGTCAAAGGAAGCGCAATACGAGAAAATCCTTCAATAAAGCGACGATAATACCCAGCCAATCTGAGGAAACTCCTAATTTCAGTCACCGACCTAGGCCTTTCCCAAGCCATAACTGCTTCAATCTTGGATGGATCAACCGATACACTATCCCGGGAAATCACATGCCCCAAGAATTGTACACTTCCTTCCCAGAAATCACATTTAGATAACTTAGTGTACAACCTTTTCTCATGTAATATCTGCAAAACAATTTGAAGGTGTTGTGCATGTTCCTCAACCGACTTCGAATACACCATTATATCATCGATGAATACTACCACAAATTGATCCAAATATGGCTGAAAGATCCGGTTCATGTAGTCCATAAAGATGTCAGGAGCATTTGTCACTCCAAAGGGCATTACAACATACTCAAAGTGTCCATACCGAGTCCGGAACGCCATCTTTGGAATATCTTCCGACTTCACTCTTATTTGGTGATATCCCGACCTCAAGTCAATCTTAGAATATACTACAGCGCCTCGCAACTGATCCAACAAATCATCGATCCGTGGCAAAGGATATTTATTCTTGATCGTCAACTTATTCAACTGTCGGTAGTCGATACACATCCGCATACTACCATCCTTCTTTTTCACCAATAGTACCGAAGCGCCCCACGGTGAAGCACTCGGTCGGATAAACCCCTTCTTTAACATCTCGTTCACTTGTTTCTTCACTTCGGTCAATTCTACCGAAGACATTCTATAAGGCGCACGGGACACAAGTTCGGCCCCGGGAATCAAATCAATGGAAAAATCAATCTCCCGACTGGGAGGCAACTCCGGAATTTCTTCCGAAAATACATCAGGGAAATCACACACTACCGGAATATCACTCGGTATAAGATTATATCGTCCTTCCGAAGTAAATAGAATAACATAAGTTACGGAGACGTCACTCACCATGTTCTTTGTGTTGAGTTCCTGGGAGAAAACGATGGTCTTCCGATAGCAGTCCACCATAACATGGTTAGCAGCCAACCAATCGAGACCTAAAATAATATCTAGGTTCTTCAATGGCATACAAATTAGATTCACCAGAAAGGTGCGATCTTCAACTTGCATTGGCAAATCCCCACACATAGTGGTTTCTCGGAAAGTGGATCCAGTAGGAGTGGAGACACTAAGAGCATTCTCCATTAACACAACCGGCAAACCAAGCCGTCGTACACAACTCTCAGAGATAAACGAATGGGTCACACCCGAATCATAAATTACATTTACTAGATAGCCATGAATAAGGCACTTACCCTGCACCAAGTTGTCGGTCCTTGCAACTTCAGAAGCATCAAAGGCAAATACTCGCCTGACCATAACATTTTGAGCGCCACTGAATTGAGCATCAGACCTCCCCGAGTGTTGGCCTCCACGACCACCACCGCTTCTACCTCCTCTCAGAAAATTAGCACCACGAGTCCTAGAAGTATTGGCTCGGTTACCATATCTACTCGGTTGCTGCCTCTGTGGGCAATCGGGCCTAAGGTGCCCCGGTTGTCCATTTTAGAAACAAACAATTTGACTAGCCGGATAGTGTTTCACAATATGGCCCCCCTGGCGACAATTATAGCACGCACGGCTACCCGACTGACTACTCGAATGGCCAGTAGAACCCCGACCAGAAGAGGAAGAAGACGTAGCGGAAGACTTGCCGCCACGAAAGAACTGGCCCATTTTCTTAAAGCTGAAACCTCTTGCCTTCAACGGCCTTTTATCCTTTGGTTGAAATGTTCTTTGTAATTGCACTTCCTCAGTCAGCCTAGCCTTATTTACCAAAGTCGGATAATCCCAAATCTCTACAGGCACAATCACACTGCAAAGTTCAACTCGCAATCTGGCTTCATACTTAGCACATTTACTACCCTCGGTTCCTTCCAAAGAGAAAGGGTGATAGAAGTCACACAACTCATCAAACTTGGTAGTATACTCAGCCACTGACATTCTGCCTTGTTCTAGCCTCAGAAACTCTATTTCTTTTCGGATTTTGTAATTATCAGGAAAGTATTTGACGAGAAATCTCCTACGGAAATTTGCCCACACCAGCGGTTCACTTGCTGCATTCATTTGCACTTTGGTCCTAGACCACCATATCCTAGCCTCGTCCTTTAGTTGATAAGTCGCAAACTGCACTTTCTGCTCCTCCGAGCACTCAAAATACTCAAAAGCTTGTTCCATCTCCCGTATCCAAACATGCGCTCCATCATAGTCATGCCCTCCTTTATAAGCAGGGGGATTCCTTTTCAGGAATTTGTCAAGAGTAGGACCAGATTCAGTCCTACTCATCAATTGAGAAAATTTCGAGAAGAAGTCATCTCCTCCACCAAAACTAGTTTCCCCGGCCATAAGTAATTCTATAATAAACAAACACATCATCATTAATAACCAATGATCTACCAGGGAGTCAGATATTTACCTCATACATATATAAAATACAACGCCGCCGGAGTGCAAAGGGAATGATGCCAAGCTACACAAACAACCACAAGCACAATGCAATAGAATGCAAAAATAGTCCAGTATAGGACTCACAAATTATTGGGTTCACCCATGTACCCGGCTCTAGAAAGAACCGCTCTGATACCACCTGTGATGTCCTACGTCAATTTCACATTTATTTACATCCGTTTAATTATTTTTCACAATAAATTTTTCGCGTTTACTGATAGTTAATTAGATCCTAATGTAAAACAACATTTATTTTCCTTAAGCACACTCAGAATAATAAACGATAGCAAATAAATTAAATAATAAAATAGAATTATTTAGAATCAGCGGAAGAAGAAAATAAAGACAGGGTCATTCGCCTGAGCGAGACTCTGATTCGCTTAGGTGAAACCCGTGAAGGTCGCTTAGGCGAGTTCCGACTCGCTTGGGCGAATTCTACATTTTAAACCTGAGCGAACTACGAGACTTACAAGGAAAATTAACAATTCAGTTTTTACTCAGAAATGGGTCAACTCGGTCATGTCTCACTCGGAACCTCTTAACCTTCCTTCACTCGGAAAAGGTTCTCTCGGGTATACCTCACTCGGAAACCTTCTAACCTTACTTCACTCGGGAAGAGGTTCTCTCGGTCATGGCTCACTTAGAAACGTCCTAACCTTCACTCGGAAGGGAGCGTGGGATACTCGCTTGAGCGAAATAGGCACAGAATCAATTTCCTCGGCCCTCGCTCGGACAAGACTGAATCCACTCGGGCAAGATTCGTCCGGTAATCAACTATACTACAGCAGACAAAATTCATCCCGTTTTCATCATTCATGACCCACACTTGTTCACAAAACCTGCCCATAGCAACTTATCATATACACCTACTATTGGCTCCGTGCCAATATATATATATATCTACTCATAAAAATCAACACCGACCACATTAACATCAATACTATACTACTTCAGCACCATGAATTCATATCTGATTAATCAACATACCAATTCTAAATTAGTTCAACACGCAAGCAACATAATATATCATCACATACACAAAAAACTCATTATGCATTACACACATAATTCATTTCATAATCACTCGGTTCCTTGGCATTAATCCTCTGCTCGGCGCACCTTCGGGGTTCCTACCTCTTCCCTGTCATTGGTTACTAAATTAAAGAAAACCACAGCAAGGGTGAGTGTTTGGCATCATAATTAATCTAGAACGGAAATTAAATAACAAAATACGTGTATATAAACTCCGTCCGACTGCTTTATCCACAAATTGCAAATCACACTCGGCAAATATAGAAAATCACACTCGGCAAATATAGCCAATCACACTCGGCAAATATAGCAAGTCACACTCGGCAAATATAGCCAATCACACTCGGCAAATATAGCAAATCACACTCGGCAAATATAGCAAATCACACTCGGCAAATATAGCAAATCACACTCAGCAAATATAGCAAATCACACTCGGCCAATATAGCAAATCACACTTGGCAAATATAGCAACTCACACTCGGAAAATATAATTAAGTACATACACCATCACACAATACTAATAATTCATCAATTATCACCACTAACTCTCACATAAAATCGACGCCTAGTATCCAGATACTAAAGGATTGGCCTTCAGCTAGGGGTCTTAATTGACACCCCGTGAACCCTGCTTGGTTCACCGAGTCTTGCTTGACTCTCCACCTCAACCACTGGGTCCTACTTGACCACTTGGTAGTTCAACTGGGCACAAAAACCACGGGAGCTGGAAACGAGGGGCTATACATACCGTCGGCCGTCCCACACCACATAATCATATATATATCATTCACATTCATCATATTATATAACAAGTGGCCATCAACAACAGCACATACTCATCAAATGAGCGACCTACTTGTCAAGCCTGCCATCATATTGCCACTGGGCGACCTTCTTGTCAAGCCCGTCATCACAACGCCACTATACACATTGAATCATCACCATGCAAAACACTTTAATCTCACACTCATCATAGACCATACACAATCCACATGTAATTATTATCCATAATCTTTCTTACTGTTTTAATACTTAGTTTGGTGACCCAAACCCAAAATACGCTCCTATTCTAATTAATTACAACCCGTACCTCGATTCCAAGCTTTGACGATCTGTTCTTGATGCCGATTGCATCCTCTAAGCGATGGGTTCAAGGTTCCACCTCCGAATCCAACACCATCTTTGTCACTCAGTCCTCCGACATTCGTTTTGCTACCTACGGAGGTCGGAATGCAAAACCCATTAACGCCATACCACCCTCATTGTTCCAAAGACCATTTTCAAGCTCACACACACTAGAGGAGAGGAAAACGGAACCTTACCCCGCCATGCATGCCCATTCGGTTTAAAGGAGGAAACGAAAGAGATGAGATAACTCAATCTAAAGGGTCCATCGGACTCACCTTGAAGCCAAGATCTCGAAAACAGGGTTATTTCAAAGTTTTGACATGAACAGAGTCTTCCCTTGGAGCATGCAACTCTCGACAGTGAGGGAGGAGAAGAGGAAGAGAAGGAGAAGAAGAAGAAGGCTCACATGGATAATGAGGAAGAAGAAAGGAAATCCTTATTATTTAAGGCTCAGGGGCAAAACTGTCTTTTCTCCATTTCTTTCATATTTTCTTTGAAAGTTTTAATTAAACCTTTACCTCCTTCTAATTACATCTCATTTAACCCCTTTTGTAATTAATCAACCAAATAAATTTATTTATTTCCTCACTAGTTAATTATTTATAATTACCTAATAATTCATAAAAATATCAAATAATTCCCTAAAACAATTATTAATATTTTCCACTCATCATAATTTTACTAAAAGATCAAGGATGTTACAAGATTCCTCCAGTGTCTTTTCTACGCTCGCTCACTCAAGCGAGGCTCCTCTCACCCTCATGCTCGCTCGGGCGGAAAACGTCCAGTATCCAATTCTATACTCGCTCGCTTGAGCGAGACTCAATACGCCTCACCACTCGCTTAAGCGAGATCCACCCAGAACTATTTTCCATCTCGCTCGCTCAAGCGTGGCCACACCCGCTTGAGAAAAATTCGTCCAGTAGCTCACCCTTCTATGTTGTACACGTCTCGCCTGCGCAAGACCTTTTCTTGCCTGAGCGAAATTGGGCCCGAGGCCACTTCCTTGATACAGGGGACTCTCGCTTGAGCGAGATTACCATCATACGCTCAAAATCAGGTTTTCACTCATTATCTCATGGCACCATCTATCTTTTGTAAAAATCAGCCTAATCCAACATCATACCTACATGAAATCATGCCCTTAAGCCTAACTCAAAAACCATACCTCTCCATTTTCAATTCTAATTCATTTAACTACATAAGGGGAATTTAACATAAATTTTCATCATAGCCACGCATATCATTGTGCATAATTATCATAAACGTTATTTCACATCTCAAGTGAGTTATCTATTCATAGATTTTCATTACCAATAATTCATGTCCAACAGAGGGACATCCCAACACTTATCATATATATATATATATATATATATATATATATATATTTATAACATTCAACATAGGCCAAGCCATCATTCATCACATCATCAATTCAAACATTTAACATATTCATGGCATGGTATTGCATGAGTTCATACATATACATAATTAACAATTATTCACTTATGCAATTTAAAATGTAAACTCCTCTTCTACCTCAAGAGAAGAACCGTAACGGAGTTGCCTCGATCATTCTACATCATCGTCCAGAATATAATCCTATCAACAAACACATATATACATGTCATTAATAAGCCATCATAAGGCATCATCTCTTCAAACTCGTTATCAAGTCCTAGACTTGTCTAAACACCAATTCACACGCTTGTGTTAGGCTTTAGGAATTCCTTTCCTAAAACCATGATTTTCTAGATCTTAAAGGGCTAACCAACTTAATAACAACGAGATCATATCCCTTATCCACAATGCATCCAATTTCAACTTAAGTCACCATGGACCCTTTTAAGCCATCATCAATCAATAAACCCAAATGACATATATCATAGTCCTAAACCTTATTGTATCAATTTCCACTCCATTGGTCTATCACTCACAGTCATCTTCCATTATGATCATTATCTTAAGAAACACCAATAATTTACTAACATTATTACTAGATTAATATTGTCATTCATCAAAACCAACTTCAATATACCACAAAACTCATTCTAGAGTGCAATATCATCAATACCCATCATTCTTAACTAAAACCCCCAAAATCATTAACACTTAGGGTTTTTCTCTAAAATCACCCAACAACCATCAACAAGCTTTATCAATCTTCAATCCATTTTATTTTATCATAATAACCTCATTAACCTCTTAATCTCATAAAATCACAAAGCCATAAATCAAGGGTTTCATTTCCAAGCATTCAAGCCTAGGGTTCATATCATTTTCTTTAACACTCATAACTTCTAATATAACCACTTCAAACCCAACATCATAAAACCATAATTGAGATAAGGTGGAGGTAAGAAATCTTTACCTCAAGTCTAATCCCCATCAAAATGAAAATAAAGAAGAAGGAGAGGGAAGATAGTCCATGCAAGCTTCCATGCTCCACAAATGCTCCATATTTCCAAGTTTAGTTTTTATTTTTGACAAGAGAAAGAAGAAGCATGGAGGTGGACGATTGGTGGAGGAGAATGGAAGAAGAAGAAGAAAAGAATGGAGAATGGTGAGAGGGAAAGATGCCACCAAAAATGAGGGAGGAAGAAGTAAGAAATGTATAAAATTTGGACATTGTCCATTGGATAAAATCATGCATTTTGCTTTTTGTCCATTGTGTCATAGAACCCCCTCCCCCCCGATCCATTGGGTAATAGCATGAAAAGCAATATGGGAGAGAAAGAAGAAGTGAACGACTGGGTAAGGAGGAGAAAAGGGAGTTTTCATTTTCTTTTAAATTCTATTTGGATCGTATTTTACCGTTTAATAATATATGTCGAGTCCAATTAATTATTTCCTTAGCACTAAAAATTATTTCAACTATACCACCATAACCATAATAATTTTCCAAACATTCTAGACCCATCAATTATTTAATTTGACCAAGTAGGTCCCACATCACCTGTTAAATCACCCGGTTCTGGTAATTCTTAATTTACCGATAATTCACCTCTAGTGTCTAACAAAATCTCCCATAATTATTTAACCATAAATAATTAATTACCATTATTCCATAAATTATTTTCTTTAAAATTTAGGGTGTCACATTTAACACATTCAGTAGTTCAGACAGATAGTACATGCATAGGCATTTCAAAAAACATAATTTTTCCATTAGAAAAAGAAGACGATCTTTAGCCAAAGGTTTTGTTAAAATATTGATGGTTCAGAGTCAGACTTAGAAAGCAGGTTGAATAAGTCTTATACTCTTTTTGCGAAAATTAAAAAATTTGTAAGCACAGGTAATCAGACTTTTGTATCAGATTGTCAAGAGCAAGGATAGAGAGAATAAATACAAAGTTTATATTAGTTCACTTCCAACTCAAGCTACGTCCAGTCCCTTCAAACTTGAACAATTTCTACTATTGTAAAAACTTCTTTATTAATCTCAGCACCAGACTGTGTCACAAGTATTCTTGACTCCATCCACTTCTATGACACCCTCGATTAACTAGGACAGATTCCCGCACCGGAACGTCCTACTTAATTAAGGAGTCATTAGTTATTTAGAAAAAAAACATAAGTTTGTTTTTGTTCGGTGATCATCAACACATAGTTTGAAATAAACGTAATAACATATATCAATTCTTTATAACAGTAATGTACTCAAAATATACAGGGCTCGCAGGCTCCTAATAAAACAACCACATCAAAACATAGTTTATAACTAGAATGTCGAGACCTATAGCAATCCCGACGTACAAGCCAGTAAAGATACTCTACGTCCACGACCCGATGTCCACTACTGCAGATAGTCCAGATCCTGTCCACACTCGTTGTGTTCTTTGGCTGATGATCACAAATGAGGAAAAGAAAAGCACAACACAAGAGGGGTGAGTATAAGCTCTCACCCACATGATTCGCATGTAAAATTAGTCGTAAATATTAAATATATATATATATATATATATATCAAACTGACAAGTAAATATTTCATACAAGGCTTATCATCATAACAGCAGTGTATTTAGGGTTATACCATTAATCACAGAGGTAATACAATTCACAGGGTTAGTCACACAACTTATGGTATGCTATGCATGTGTTAGATTCATTATAAATTATCTTGATTAAATACCAGTATGCAATAGGGCCCAGCTCCCTCTCATCAATCTTACACATATCAATATCCACTGTGCACATCAATCTCACCTTATCCCCTGCCCAACTAAAGCGACCAGAGCTTACCTCATTCTGATTTTCATAAATGGGTAAGGACACACAGCTCTATCATCAATAATGGCCAATCATATCTCAACAGAACAGGCACTCTATGGTCCCAGTAACACTCACTCTGAGTCAAAGTATACCAGGTTTGCCACGGGCTGTCCAGTCTCGGATGCGACTCCAAGCCATTGGAGGTCCGCCTCGATATACTCCCGAGACCACCCAAAGGATTGGAACACCGTTGTTCTCCAGTGTACCCATCACTGTATGCTCTAAGGGATCACTATATCATCCCTCCATAGAATCCATATGTAATATGAGATCTACTCATTTTATCATAAGAGTGTCTGAGTGTTAGACGCAACCTTCCTATCTGATATCCTTGTCCTTAAAACGACTTAACCAGCTTTTAACAAATAAAATGTATGTGCCAAACCTCAGGCTACCTAAGAATTTCCTTTAGAAGTACTTAGGTTAGGCCCTAAATTAAAACAATATTTCTATAAGAAAGTTTTTCAAAGTCTTAAGCATCTAAGTATTTTTGAATTTTCGTAAGGATTTATTTTTAAAATATCTATTTAATTCAATGGGACTATTTTCAAAATAGAATTCTATCTTCATTCTTTCTGATACTACTTCTTAAAATAAGTTTGAATTTAAAATCTTAAATTTCTTTGAGAAAAATTATGTAAACATATCTAATATTTCTTACAATTTCTCGGGCCATTTAATAATATCGTCCCGTCGTATTGACTTACGGCGGAACTTATTTTATTGGCCTTTTATTTTACAATTACTAAATTCTTCTTAGTTAATAAAAATGTCTTATTACAACCCTCAAAAATATCTTTTAAAGTCTATTAAAGAAAAGAATTTCTTCAAGCCAATAAAGTCATAAAATTTCTAATTTTTGTCTTTTTGTCAAAAAACTTCATTTTCGTCATATGTCTGCTAGAAAACTCCAAATCGAGTGATTCCAAAGCCAAAAGTATTTAATATTTCAAATACTAATAAAATAAAATTAGGACCCAATTCTGCCCAAAAAACAAATTTGCACGAAATGCTCATATCGCTATATTTTCGTTGTTTTATCTTTCGTAAAAATTGCATTTTAAGGACAACTATCGCGTGGGAACCTTTCCAACCAATTTCATTCATTTAGGTACTTCCAATACTCATTAAATTCACATCATTCATCAAAAATTTCATGCTCAAAACAGATTGCCTAATTTTTCCTTTTTCAACCACATAAATGCATTCTTAACCGTTTTTGACCATCGTTCGCGCCTACACTTGGCACCCTTTTAATTTTTTTCTCAAATCATTACTTCATGCACATTTTTGTCATTAATTTCAGATTCGCAAAATGCATAAGACAGCAGCTATACCATGTCATTTTAAGAGCCATAATTATCGCATATTTACAAGCCACTTTCGCTAAATTAAGCACATAAAATGATTATCAAAATGACATTTAATCACTTAAAATTTTCAAAATTCTAGAATTACTACTCATGCTTATAATTTCATATTATCACCAAAAATTTAAGGATTTACCTTGCACACCATCCATACTTATTAAGTTGTCAAAAATAAAACTTTCAAGCAATATATTGAATTTATAACTATTACATCTAAGAATAAAACTTTCTAACAGCAACAATACCCATCACAATTACATCTAAAAATCAGATTTTTAAGCAAATTATTTTGCATAATTTTAAGGAAAATGGAGGCACATTATACGGCTACTATGTTAAGAAGAAAAATTCAATTTTTAGCTCATCTAACAACATGCATGCAATTTTTTGTATGGTATTAAATCTGTCCAGCTTAGGAATTAATTTTTAGTTCATGAAAAAAGTTATGTTTTAGTGCTTAAATCTTGCATAAAATAGATGGGTCAAGTCACGTTATTTTGGCCATAAGGGAATAAGGTTTTTTAACCATTTGTAAGTGGAGTCATGGCGCATGCAACCTTCAAAAGACAACTCCTTTTTCTACAGCAACAAAATGTTAGGAGGGCATCACTTTCATGACTTAAAAATTTAACGAATTCAAGAGAAAATATAATATAGGGTTCAGCCATGGTGGTTCCTAAAAATAAGAATTAATTCAACAAGTTTGTAGCAATTTAGAGAGTTTAAAAGTTCAGGTTTTTAGGAGCAACACCAAGGTATGAATCTTAGGGTGATTCATAGTACACCATGCATGCAAAATCAAGGAGTAAAAAAAGAGTGTACTCCCTCTACCTTGATGATAGTCATGACCAAGAAGGGGGAAGGCAAGGATCAAGCTTCTTGCTTCAAGATCACCATAAGTGCAGCACTAAGAGCAAGGAAATGAAGGATTTTTAGTGAGTTATGGGCGTGAGTATGAAGAGGAGAAAGTGAGGTGAAGGTGTTGTTTTGGAAAGGTGGGACGAATTTGTGAAATGTTTAAGATATGCCATTTTCTTTTACATAAGGAACATAGGAAGCAACTTAGTGTTTAGGCTAGCATGAATGGTTATTGACGTGAGGTGAAAGAAGAGAAGAGGAGGGGCTGATCTATTTTTGGTAACTTAAAAAACATGGAAATGTTTTGAGAAAGCAAATTTTTTTGCATGTAACCTAGGACACTCCTAGTGATTCACGGCTAGCCTAGGAGGAGAAGCGAATGGAACATGCTTAAGGCAAGTTCAACAAGTGTCTCTCTAGCAATTCAGATTGCAAGACAAGGAGTTAGTTTGGGGATAACAAGTGTCTTCGAGTGGTGAGGGCTGATTGGGCCATGTTACATGAAGAGGCTATGGTGGCAAGTTCCTTAGGCGTCAACTTGTCTCACATTTTTAAGAGGTTATGGTGTAAATTTGGAAAAACACAAAACATAAAAATTATAGATCTATGTCTCCTCTTTAAAACAAGGTATTCCAACATTGGACAAGGGAGATATGCCCTAAATACAAAAATTGTTCCAAGCTGTGACATTTTATAGTTTAGTGAACAAAATAAATTTTGAGACAAATGGGTAGGGAATTGGCTTTTGTGCCCTTCATCAAAGTTGTAGAGGAATGTGTCTAGAAAATTTTAGAGAAATAATCATTCAATTTCATGGTCATATAAGTGAGAAAAGTTGAAATTACTGAACATAGGTCAAGTTGTAACGGTAAACACATGGGGCAGTATAGTATTTTTAATTCTGTGACCAAACGAGCAAGAATTGGGCTTCATGATCAACATCAAAGTTGTGGAGAATTTTGATAATAAAATTTTGAGACAAGAATTGTAACACCCTCAGTTAACTGGGACAATCCCTTCCACTAGATTATCCTAGTTGACTGAAAGGCTACGAGTTTTTAGAAAAATGTGGAAGTTTTTTTTATAAGAAAACTTAGTGGAACAGATACATCATATATAAAACATAGTCATATACAACACATGGTCATAACAGTGACTATACAAACTGAAAGTAAAGGGCACATAGGCTCCCATAAATGCAAATAAAATTTAACCTATTCTACTCATCCTCGGTCCAAGAAGAACCTAGCTGATCCTCGATGCAAAGTCTGTCTCCATTCCCGCGATGTCTGGAAAAATTTAGCGTAAGGGTGAGTCTTCACCTCCACAACAATCGGGAAGGTATCTCATCGACACCTGTCCCACACACAATACAAACAATCCAGGATTGAACCCCTCCCACTCTCTTTGGGGTCCCTAAGATACACTCTAAGTTACGTCGCTACTCTTGGTCCCGGTTGACTATTCCTATTCTCCCATTCATCTCTCAGGATTTATAAGTTCTATAAAGTCATATATAAGTAACAAACAATCACAATCTCACTATAATGATGCAATGCATGAGTTTATTTTGTCATTTCCATTCTCTTTATTAGTCATCATGATGCACATGGGCCCATCTCCTCCTCATCAATCTCCTATACCAATGTCCATGTACACAACAATCCCGCCTTATCCTTCCTCCCCAACTAAAGTGACTGGAGCTCTCCTCATTCTGGTTTTAATAAAAGGGTAAGGACCCATAGTCCAATCATCACAATGGTAAATAACACATCAGAACGAGCACTCAACAACTATAGAAACCCTCACCTCTCATCGAAGTATATCAGCGTTTGCCACGGGCTAACTGGGGTCGGGCGTGAATCTGAGCCATTGGAGGTCCACCCCCGATATACTTCCAAGACCGCCCTCAGGAGATCGAGACGCTTGCTGTTTCTCCAGTGTACCCATCACTGTAAGCTCTAGAGGAATATTCCAACATCCATCCTTAACTTCCAACTATGATGAATACAACACATAATTTACTTTCACTAGTCGTCGGTAGGGTTCTTCTAATGGCTCCATTTCATTTCTAACGTCGGACTACTTCCTTTCATAAATTTTCAATTAATTCTTTACCTTGTTTTCTCAAAATTCCTCAATTCATAACTAGATCATCTGACGCTTAGAAATGAAACGAGATCTCATATTTTCCAAAACTCATGGGTACATTGGCATTACAACGCCTATCATCACATCGAATCTGATCCAATCTTATCACATCATTTTTTCAATTTATTCATCTCAGGATCCCTACCGAGACATTTCTTGATTCATCTTTTCTTATTTATTTCAACATATTTATTTAATGCATCATACAAGTACAACATCACAGTCCATACACATGTCATCATACCATACTCATCCTATATTTCATCATGTATAATTAACACATATTCATACACACAAGTACATAGCAGTCGCTAAACACAACATTTATTATACAAGTATTATACGAAAATCATTGTATATATCATGAGAGGATCATGCGTACAGGTATACTCATGGACATCTCTTTATAAGTGATTTAATCTTGACTTCTTACTTATATCTTATCAGACTATTTATCTCAATTTATTTAAGGTATCCAATTGCCCTTCATTGTTTCTTACTAACTACTATTGGTTTTATTCATCCTTGATTTATTTGTATGTCATTTAAGTCGGTGCTTAGGTCCTAATGACATTGGTGTTTCTATATTTGTTAAACTTCCTTAGCGTATATTTTTATTATCCTATTATCAATTTTTATTCTTCAATAATTCCTAATATTTATAATATATGTACTTGAATCATTCCTTTGTACATCGTTAAGTCATTCTTTTCTTTATCCATTTAATCATATGTGATTACTTCCCTGTTTCCTTGGTCACGAAATAGGTTACTAATTCTTTATATATAATTAGTACTATTCTTTCTAAATTTCTAGTTACTGGCTTTTCTACTTTTCCTTTGCTTTTACCAGCTCTAATTATATTAACGGCTTGGTTTCCTTAGTTGCATTATTTTAGTCAACTAGAGTTTTCTTTCTCTATGACATCAAATTATTGCCTAGAGATCTAGAATTTACACTAATATTATGAACTTAGTCAAATATTATTTAGCCACTAAAATTACTAGTTAATTTATAAGTCATTCTACTTCTTTTTATTACTAGTCCAAAGTTTAAATTCTAAAATCCTTTCTATATCTTTTATCCTTTTTAGCGACTAATGTTCTAAAGCTTAACTGTTTATCTCGTATACATCATGTCCTAAAATCATTCTTACTTAGTTGATTATATATGTCATGTATCATATAAATATTTCCTAAGTTCCTTGTCATTTATTTTATTGATTACTAAGATTTTTAACTCCTAACACTGATCTCTTAATCTTGGGTTCCTAATGATTTTATTCATTACACTTAGGCAACTTTCTCTTCTCTTAATTATTTATTAAATTCCAAATTAGAGTTTAAAATTCCTTTCCTTTTTCTACTAGGCTAACTTAGTCCATTAAAATATTTAACTCAAAGTCTTATTCCCTAATTAAATTCTTAAATTCCCTTTTCCTTAAACTCAAACTCTAAGTGGTCACTAAAATTGGTCACTAATTTTTCTAAAACCAAATTTCCATTTCCTTATTACGCATTAAAAATTCCTTTTATCTCCCCCTTCTTTTTTTCATAGCTTATTAAAATCCTAATTTAAAATTCTTCTTAGTTGATCACTAAAATTTGTCACGTTTCTTTTCTAAATTCTAGCATTCTTTACCTTCCAAAAATTTTTGCTTATTCTTACTTCACAAAACCTATTTGGCCTAACTTTGTCATTTGTTGATATACCTCTTTATGTAAAATTTTCCACTTCTCAAAATCAATTAACTTATCTAATCATCTTTCATAAAACTTTATAATGTTTAAAACAATTCCATTTTTTTAAAAACTTAGTGAGATAAAACGTCAGAACCGTCTGGTTGGTAAATTTTCTTAAAAAACGTAGCATCGTCTAAATACTCCCAGCGATACGTGGCGATAATTTAATTCCTAATAGTGGGGCTTACCGGAAATAAATTACATATCATTACCATAAAATAATACAACCAAATCGAATAAAACAGAGCCCGCCTAAACACTAAAATTCCTAATTTTTTTGTTACGACTCCGATCGCGATAAAATCCCTTCGAGTATGTGAACGTCAAGTTACGCCAATTAAATTTATAAAATACCCATTAATTTAAAAATGTAGTAATTTTAACCGTTAGTTACGAAAATCTTCATGGTTTCAAATCTAACCGTTGGATCACGATGAAATTTAAAACAGATGTCCCTGAGTACACAGCAATTTTATAGAACAACCAAAAAGTACAATCCAATGAGGAAAAGACTCCCCTTACCACACGGAATAGCTGCTGCCCGAAGGAAGAAAATGGTGGTCTAGCTGAAAATTCGTCAAACGCTCCGAACACCCACCAATCGCTTTCGGGTCACTGAAAACTAACATGCATGAAATTTTTGAGTTATTAAAGGTCATGGACAGCAATGGAGAGTTACAAAACAGCCATACATTTGGTTCAAAGTAAAGAATCATTTACCAAAATTCGTCATAGACTTCGGATTTTTTCGTCATTTCATCGTCGGTCGCTGCCGATCGTTCTCGTGATCCTTAAAAACTAACATGCATCATTAAACATAGAAAGAGGGTCATGGTTTTCATCCAAGGACAGCAAGGAATTGACATGAAAAGTGATAAAATTTTAAGAAAAGACAAAAAGAAATAAGAATCAAGGATCAAGAGTTAAAATTTTACTTTGATGATCAAAATGGTGGCCACGATCTTGGAGGAAATTGACATGTTGATGATGGCCATCTAGGTGACAATTTTTGATGATAAAGTAGAAGCTAATTTAGAGCTAGAACAAGAGAGGTATCATGGGTTTGGTGGAGAATGGAAGAAGAAGAAGTAAGTTTTTGGAGGTGATGATGTTTGGTTGGAGTCATGGGGTTAGAAATGAGATTTGTAGTGCTTATGGGTGGCTGAATGGTGGTTGGATAGAAGGTGTTAGTTGCTGGAAAATGAAAGAAAAAAAGAATTAAGAGAGGAGAGTATTGGTGGCCTATTGCTGTGAGGAAGAGAATGAGTGATCAAGAGAAAATTAGAGAAATAATGATGGTTTAGAGTAATTAGATGGAATGAAGGTATCATGTGCATGGCATAAGGCATGGTGTAATAAGAGAATAGAGTGTGTTGAAGTCTTGGCTTTTTAACTTAAAATTATGAACATGAATGGGAAAGGGAAGCATGACAATTCTTAATGAATGTGTGGCATAATACATGGTATGGCGTAATACATGTACACTCTTCATGGATGTATATTATGGTGCATGGCATGGTGACAACTTGTTAAACAAGTTGTAAATCCTTGCAAGAGAAGGAGTTAGGGAAAGGAGTACATATGGTATCCTGGCTGAGCAAGGAGTTAAGGTAAAGAAGACAAGTGTCCATTGGTGTTGCAATCTAATTGGCTCATGTTGCATGAAGGCTGGTGTGGCACAACCAGGGATGTCTAATTTTTTGGGTTTTTAAGGGATTATCCATGTTGAATTTGAAAAAGAGCCTAATATAATAATTGTTGGCCTTTTTCTTATCTTTAAAGTGATATATGGCACAAAAACTTTTATTGAGAAATTAGAGAGTTATGGCCCAAATACGAAAGTAGTGTAAAGTTATGACGGGATTATTGTTTCTTGCAAAGATAAATTTTTTGGGAAACATTGATGAGGATTTTGACTTTGTGCACTTCATCAAATTCGTAGGAAATTGAGTTAAGAAAATGTTGGTGAAAGAATTGTTCGATTTAATGGTCATACGAATGAGAAACATGAAAAATACTGAACATAGTGCAAGCTACCACTAGGTAAACATGGATCAATGTGGTATTTTAAATTCTGGAATTTATGGAGCATGAAATAGGTTTTGAGCCCTTCATAAAATTTTTAGATACTCTTATTCTCTTTAATTTGATATATCATTTGTGACAATCCAAGTTTGGTAGCCCGAGATATACTCAATTTATGACAGGGTGCTCTAGGAGCTTCTCGGATCAGCTATGTCTTCGGAAATAAATTCACCATTAATTAACCTTCGAGAATTTGGTTTTATGCCTTTCATGAACATTATAGAGCTCTTTGATATGGATCCTTAGCAAAAAATAATGGAGTGATTCAAGTACTGTACGAAGGAGATATGAGAATTTTACCAAAGACTATCAGCATTGAAATGAAACAGCCAATGGGTTGCAAAGATCTGTTAAACTATACCGATCTAGAAAGATTTTGCCTTTGATGTCTTCATGAAAATGTAGATAATTTTGTTACAGAGACTTTAACACTAAGTTTACATGAATCTAAGGTCGTATGAGAGAGTTATGAATTTTTTTTGAACAATGCGCAGGGAAAAAGTCCAAACGTTGGAATTTTGAGACAAATATACTTAATCTTCAATTTTGGGGTTGACATAGTAAGAATCGGAACTCGGGGCTAGAAACAAATATTGAAGATCTTTTCAAAACAAAGAGATTGGGACAAAAATCATTCAATTCTAAGATTGTATGCAAAATTTGGGTCTAAAACACTGACGGTATTCGAGTCGAGTTTGAAAACGATTTATGAAGAAACTGATTTATAGAAAAACGAGGGTGATGGAGTCCGAATCAGGTTTCGGCCTCTTCAGGAAAAGTTTCTAAAACGTCGAAACGAGTCACCAGAGACTGACCATGTTACCATCAGATATCGCGAGGTATATGAACGGTCAAACATATGAGACATTAAGGGTTCTGATTGGGTCGGTCAGGTTAAGTCAGGCACCCTTAATTCTTTAGGAAATGATCCTAACATGACTAGTTTCCTTACTAGATCACTAGCCTCGGGCCGAACGGTCAGAGTCCAACCTCTGGCTGGGTCCCATAGTTAAAATCCAAGAAACCCAACAATATTTTATTATTAAGTATAAACATAATGTAATTATCAAATAAATAATTTTAAATATATAATTTTAAAATAAATTATTATAATTATTTATCTATTAAATATTGTCAACAAAAAATAATTATCGAATAAATATAATTATAAATCAATCAGTACAAAATAATTAACATTATTTTCAATTAGGCAGTATTGTCGAACGTTATTAAGGTTATTATCATTTTCTTATCTCTGCTTCTCACTGTTTTTCTCATACTAGACTATTCTAGGAACAGGCTGAAGCCTCAAGCTTCCTACTGAAAGCTTAACAGAGTATCCTCATAAGTCCTGAGGGTCTAGTTTCCTATTCTCAAAAATCAGGGCTATTACAAGAATGACTCTATTTCATTAACGGGAAGGGAAGTTATGCTAAAAATACAAACAAGTATCCATAATGACTCTAACGATTAATTTGATTTTAATGAGATAAATTCTTGGGGAACCAAATGGCTGGAATTGGGCCTCGGGACCTTCACAAAAATTGTCAGGTACGGTAATATAAATACTCTGGGACAAGAATGACTCGTCTCAGATACTCTGGGTGTTTACTTGGCCAGAGTCAGTGAAATACACACAAAGTTACTAATTAAAATAGTATAGTCTATATACTTTTAATTAATTAATGAATCTTTTTATAAATAATTATTCTTTTTCCTTAATTTCTTCTAAAAATATTAATACAAGTATGCAAATCAAATCGACCGCAACCCAAGTATCATTCTAGAGAAAACAAGCACAAAAAATAATACATCTTGGTCAAGGGATCAACTACACAAAAAAATGGGGGATGTCACAACTTCTGGCTTAAACCCAAGTATTGTTTAACAAGCCACTCCTTACTCAAACCCAAGCATTCATTCAAAAGCCTGTTCATGCCATACACTGTTTCCCAACAGAAACTAAAAAGGCTGGCAACACACTAGACTTTTACACAAATACATGTTTAAATGATAGATTATGTTTGGTATTTGTGTACTTAGTGTATGAAAAAATACAAAATATGAACATATACATTAAGTGAGAAACACAAAGACCAAGGTCTACGAGAGGCATAACAGAAAAGAAAGGTCTTTACTTTTGAGTCAAAAGCTAAGAATGAAGAACACATACATGTTTTGTGAACTGATTGCAAGGATTTCTTCAAAGTCTTAGAAGTTCTCACTTTAAATTTTTGAATCTCTTCATATTTATAGTTCACACAAAGTGACTGTTTGGTAATCTAATAAAGAGACATAACTATTGTAAATCCGTTGAATAAGCTTTAGTTGTTGTGAGCATCAGACCTTGAGAAGTGAGGAGAAGACAAAAGTTCTAGTTATCAAAGGACATCAAAGCTTACACTAAAATAGAGTTCCTTGAGATTTTCAGAATAAAAGACCTTTTGTAGGCTTTCTTCTTCCAAGTAAAACATGCAGAGCATATACGGTTGACCTTTTGTGAGCTTTCTGACACACGAGCTGATCATTATCAGCTTTTTTAAAATGTGCAGAGTAGCTACATTGGTTTCTTCCCAAGAAAGCTTTGGTTGCTTCACTATCTTGTCTTCTTTTCTCTTTAGATGATAAGGGCAGTTCTTCTTGATAAAATCTTGACTCAGAGCATCATTAAAATGGACTTTGACCATTGCTTGTTGAGAGCTTGAAGTAATGTTCTTGTTGCTTCAAAAGTTTGAGGTCTGATTGATTGTCCAAAGGTTTGGACGAACACACTTTAGATCATGCTTTTCTTGAAATTTCTTGTATGGCTCAAGGAAGACTTTTTAACTTGATGGATTCCCCCTTTCATTTGTAATCTGTGACTTAATGTTTATATCCTGGAACACTTAATTGAACATGTTAGATAACACATGGGTAGAATTTATTTAATTTAAATGCCTAGATGTGTTACTAACAAATCTTGGGGTTCGGTTTAAATGATAATCAATAAGTTCTAACAAATATCAACCCATTGATTTTCAATATCAATGAATTTGATATCAATACCACCTTTCTAAACATAGTCTTTTATAAAATGGTGTTTCATTTCAATATATTTGGCACATGAATCTTATATAGGGGTTTTAGACAGATTAATAGCAGAGGTATTGTCACACAGTACAAGTATACAACTCTTAAAGATATTATGATCTTCCAATTGATATCTTACCCACAAGAGTTGCTGACAACATGCCACGACTATGATATATTTGCTTATGCTGCTGAAAAACCTATGGTGCTTTGTCTCTTGTAGGTTTGCCCCCAACAAAGTAACATCTTCCACTGGTGCTTTTTCTTTCAATTCTGTCTCCAGCAAAGTCAGCATCAAAAGTAGCCTACTAATATAAAATCCTTTTGAGACTTATAAAATAGACCAAGGTTAGTGGTTCCAACTAAGTATATGAAAATCCTCTTTAAAGTAGCTAAATATGATTCTCTAAGATCACTCTAAAAACGGGCACATAGACATACACTAAACATGATATCTGATTTACTTGTTGAAAGATAAAAGAGGGAGCTAATCATATTTTTGTAGAGAGTTTGATCTATCTTCTTACCTTTTTCATCTTTTCCAATGATGCAGGATGGATGCATTGGTGTAGTTGTAACACCCTAAATTTTAAAATAAAGGATTAATTAAGGAAAAAAATTAAATAGTTATATGTAGGTTATTTAATATCCAAAATATTATAAATAATTAAATTAAGATTCTTAGGGACTATTCATAATTTATTGGAGCCGAATAAGTTGAAATTAAGCCCGATTAAAATACCAAGTATCTCTGATTGAGATGATATTGGTCAGAGCTGTTAAGAATATTATTGGGAGTCCGAATATGTATTCAGAATAATTTTTAGATAAAGTATTGAGCCCGAACAGAGATCCTGTTTGTGGCAAAACGATGAAATATTAATGAGAGGATTAAAATTAAAAGTAAAAGCCCTTAATTTCCCTTCTCATTTTCGTTCTTATGCTGAGACCATTTAGCAAAAACACTTCTCTTCTTCATTTTCCCTCTCCATCTTTCCTCTTCAAAAATATAACCTTATTGGTGACCCATTCCTCCTCCATTTTCATTTTTGAGAGAGAACTTGAAGGGAACCATTAGAGCTTGGAGTTCTCTTTTCCTCTCCCATTTTCGTTTGGTCTCTCTCTCCATCTCTTTGGCTCCATTTTCATTTTGGGTGAGGTAAGTTCTTCTCACCATTCATGTTGGGTTTAATGCCATAGTTATGAGTTGTTATGGCATGGGAGAGTAATTTATGTAAATGGGGTATTTAATAGAAGCTATAAATGTGGAAGCCCTAAGATAGAATGTCATAAATGCAAGTTTCGATGGTAATAAATGAGGTAGATAAACCTATGGTTGGAAGGAGATGAAAGATTTATGGATATTTATGAATATTGTTGGGTTTTAGGTGAAAACCCTAACTTTAATAAATTGGGGAAAGTAGTAAATTTTGGTAGGAAAATATGTTTGAGAAGAAGTATATGAGATTGAGAGTGTGAATGTTGATAAATAAGGTGTTGTGAATGTTGGGGCTTAAGGTTTATTTTGTAACCTTCAATATGATGAATGGGGCTTGATGGGAAGGAATTCCCGAAGCCTAATAAATGAAGGAATGATGTCTATAACATGTCTTATACATGTTATGAAATTGTAGATACAATGATGGTTAATTTAAGTTGAAGTTGTGCCTTGAATGGTTGATTGATTGTGATTCTATATGTATGTTAATGTAGGATCCATTCCCCTGTGACTCGGGGGGGAGGGGGGGTCACGAAGCCGCCCATGTATTGCTACGGGGAGCTATATGTGGCCGACCCATGTGGGGGGTGGCTCTTGATGAGCAGGTGACCCCGGTGGTCCATTGGATCACAGTCGCCATGATATGAGTCATGGCCGGCCCGCAACACCATATGTTTAATATGTGTTACCGCGGTGATGGTGAAAATGACCAAGTGTTGCAAATAGGCGATGCGGTTTGGTACCAGTAAAAGATTGGTGAAATGCATGCAATTGGATGATAAGTGTACATATTTTACTACTGTAGTAGGGGTATGGTTATATGATCATACCTGAATCCCACAAATTGGTGTTTATTCCCCACAGTCAGATCTACAATTGTTAAAATACTCTGTTGTGCATATGCATTAGCTTAAGAGCATTTGCATATAGCTAGGAGGTATACTGAAGGTGATGAGATATGATGATGGTCGTGGTATGGATGAAAAGAGGTAATGAGATAACATAAAATATGTGAATACCAAATAATAGTTTGAGTGTAATAATGATGTATGTGTGAGTCCAATTTATTGAAGGACTTGATTATGTGTATGCTTATATACTTTGCTTAATCTATAGTGTTAATTGTGATATATGAATGACAGTACTATGATGATGAATGAGATGATAAATGATATGTGTATGCAAAGTATACATGATTTTAAAGCATATGTACATAATCACATGATATTCATATTCATTCTTTTGGAATGTATGACTCACTCTTCCATGTTGTCTACTTTTTAGATTTGTGATGTAGGACATTCATGGGGGATGTGAATCTCTTTTGAAGTATATTTTGATGAAAGAGGTAAATGGATGTATAGGAAGTGCCTTGGCCGGCAAAATCTGAATTTTATATAGCACATAGTATGGATGTATGTATATTTTGTAATTTGGATAATTGAATGATGATTTTGGGTGATCATGGACAAAAATTGGACCTTGGTGTGTATGGCCAATTTTCATTAATGACCTAGATGATGTATGTGGATGAATTATGATGTTGGTTAATATTGAATCCCATGAATGAATGAAGTATTTTACAACTTACAGTAATTTATGAAGTTTATGTGAAAATGATTTAAATATCATGCATTGAATGGATGAGGATTGAATTGGAAATGTATGATCAACTAATTGGCTATTGTATGTATGAATGACTGCAATTGATATGTTAGCTTAGGCCATAATTGGTAGGAAATGAAAATTGATACATGAGTTGTGTAAAAATTTCAAGGATTTTCACTTGTTCTGCATAACTCGCTCAAGCGAGTGATAATCTCGCTTGAGCGAGATCCTCTCGTATCAGGGGTATGGCTACTGGCCACATTTCACTCAGGTGGGCAGGGCCTCACCCGAGCAAGCACGAGAAGGATCGATACTGGACCACTTTTGCTTAAGCAAAATGGCCAGTGTATGGTGGCTCGCTCAAGCGAGCAAGGAGGGGAATTGATTCTGGATGAATTTCACTCAGGCGGGCCTGGCCTCGCTCGAGCAAAATATGGGTAGTAAGGTTATGTCCCTTTTTCGCTTAAGCAAGCGTGCCTCGCTCAATCGATGGGGAACCATTTAGCTACTGGAGTGATCCCGCTCAAGCGAGCAGAACTCGCTCAAGCGAGAATGGGTACCTGATGCATATTTTTCCCTTTGCTCAAGTGTGATCGTTGGCTCGCCCATGAATGGATTATTGAACTCGCTCAAGCGAGTGGGGCATTCGCTCATCCAAACATGAATGCTTTAATTATTTTGGTTTTCCCTTGAATTAAGTCTCCTTCTAGCATCCCTACACAAATGTATTTAACATAGATTGATCTATTAATCTTTGAATCATTTACCCTTTTTAAATCCAATCATATAGCACCAATATAAATTATTTTTCCGCTGTCTTTAATTGAGAGACTCTCATGAATAATTTTAACTCACCTTCTCATATCATCATATATGAGATAGGTTCTTCTTTGATCCAAGGTGCTGAATTAAAGCTTCACTACTTCATTTCTATGTCAAATAATGATTTATAAAACACAAAAAATTTACCCCCATTTTTAGGATGTCTCAACCTGGTATCAGAGCATTGATTGCTCTTGATATAGACTTAATTGATATGTGTAAGTATTTATTGGTTATAATTAGACCGTGTGGGGTATGATTGATTGAGTGAAGGGTTTCTGTGATTGAATTATGGTTGTTTGTTATTAAGTTAAGATTAATGTACTGCTGTTGAGTCTGGCCAAGATTCCTTACGCTATTTACCTTCTATGATGAATATGTTATGATTATGTATTGAGATTGACATGATTATACGATGTGATGCATGATGGACTAATGAATGTTGAAACCTTTGAGTTTATAGGTTAAAAATTTATTATTGGGTCTAGTTTACTTACGTGTGAGCCATGTTTTAATGTATAGGCTTGAAATATGGCTGGCAAACGCCTTAAATCGCTTTGCTGATCTCTTGGAAAGGCAAGGCCATCTGAATATGGGACAAGGTGCCCAAGGTCTTGATCTATTTCTCAAGAGAAAACCTTCTAAATCCCATGGAGGTTATAAGCCTGAGGATGCCTACGCGTGGATTAATGATTTGGAGAGAATTTATGCTAGCTTTAAGTGTTCTGAAGCACAAAAGGTGGAATATACGGTCTTTATGGTCCGTGATGAAGCCAAAGCACAGTGGCGTCTTACTAGGGGCGCATGATATTTGCTGATGTTCCTTTGGTTTGGGAAAACTTCAAGGTTGAATTCTTGAAGAAGTACTTTCTAGAGAGCTATAAAAGCGAGAATGAGCTTGAGTTCATGGAGCTTAAGCAAGGTGATATGACCGTGGAGGAGTATGCCTCCAAGTTTGAAAAGCTTTATGCATTTTATCCGCCTTATCAACAAGAGGGTACCGAGGCTTCAAAGTGTGTGAAGTTTGAAAATGGTTTGAGGCCTGAAATCAAGCGGGTTATTCGACATCAAGAAATAAGAAGCTTTCCTATACTTGTGAACAAGTGTCGTATTTATGAAGAGGATGATGTGACTCCTTTGAGTCATGGCAAGCATGAGCCCAAGTTGAAGGGCCAATTTTCTAGTTTCAAGAGGCAAGGTAATTTCAAGAAGAAGAAATTCTTTCGTGGTAGATCTTCCAACGCAAGAGGATGTGGTACTTTTAGAGGTGGTTATGGACATGGTAACCAAGGTTGTGGCAATGTCCAAGGCCTTACTTCCTTTAAATATGGTGCCAACCACTTGGCCCGTGTTTGCCCAAGAGATGATATGGTGTGCTATCAATGCAACCAACCTGCGCATATCCGCCCTGATTTCTCATTGAATGTAAGGAATGCCAATGTTCATACTCTTGCTCGTGTGAACCATAATAGTAACCGTGGAGGCCATGGTGGCTTTGGAGGCCGTGCTCATGGAAACAGTAATCGTTATAATGGTGGCTGCAATGGTGGCCATGGTGGAAACCAAAATGATGGAAGAAATGGCAATGGTCGAGGCAATTGCCATGGTGGAAGAAATGGTAACCGATATGGTAGTGATCAACCACAAGCAGCTGGAAGAGTCTTTGTCGTTACCAGTGAAGAAGCCGTACAAGCTGAAGATCTTATTCGTGGTGAGTATGAAATCCTTGGCACTTCGGTATATGTCATATTTGATTCTGGTGCTACGTATTCATTTATTTCCGAGGATTGTGTGAGGCACTTGAGGGTGCCTGTTTATATGATGAAAGGCTCTATATTGGTGACTACACCGATCTGGTGTTTGTTTGAGATCGGTGGCTTGGTGTGAGAATGTCGAGATGACCTTTGAGGGTAGAAAGTTTGTTGTATCCCTCGTGTGCTTACCTATGAAAGACCTGGACATTATTCTAGGCATGGATTGGTTATCTGTCAACAAAGTCTTGGTGGATTGTCATAACAAGACGGTGATTTTTCCAACTTCTAATGCTGAAGACTATGACCTACAAGGTATCTCTCAGCTTCTCTTGATGTTCTGCATGGTTGATGGGAATGGTACTTCCAATCTTGTGAAATCCCTGTTGTTTCAGAATTTCCTGATGTTTTTCAGATGAAATTCCTAGATTGCCTTCTCCACGTGAAGTGGAATTCTCTATTGATCTCATTCCTGGTGCTGAACCTATTTCTAGAGCTCCTTATAGGATGTCTCCTATGGAGGTTGCTGAATTAAAGAAGCAAGTCAAGGAATTACTTGAACGGGAGTTTATCCGCCCAAGTGTGTCTTCTTGGGGTGCTGCTATATTGTTGGTGAAAAAGAAGGATGGAAACATGAGATTGTGTGTTGACTATTTCCAACTCAATAAGTTAACTATCAAGAATAAATATCCTCTTCCTCGTATTGATGATCTTTTGGATCAATTGAATGGTGCCGTTGTGTTTTCTATGATTGACTAACGTTCTGGATATCACCAAATTTGGGTGAAGACCGAGGATATTCCTAAAATTGCTTTCCGAACACGTTATGGTCACTATAATTATATAGTGATGCCATTCGGTGTAACAAATGCTCCTGCGATTTTCATGGATTACATGAATCGCATCTTCTATGAGTATCTTTACCAATTCGTCATGGTGTTTATTGATGATATTTTGGTGTACTCTAAGAGCCATGAAGAGCATGAAAGATATCTTCACCTTGTATTGTCTATTCTTCGGGAGATAGAATTGTATGCTAAGCTCTCTAAATGTGAATTTTGGATGAATGAGATCTCTTTTCTTGGTCATGTGATTTCTGGTGATGGAGTTGCTGTTGATCGATCAAAAGTTGAAGCTGTTATGGCATGGGAAAGACTAACATCCATGATAGAAATAAGAAGTTTTCTTGGTCTTTCCAGTTATTATCAGAGGTTTATTGAGGGATTTTCCCGCTTAGCCTTACCATTGACAGAGTTAACTCGTAAGAATCAACCTTTTGTGTGGACCCGTGAATGTGAAGAAAGTTTTTAAGAGTTGAAATTAAGGCTTACTACCGCACCAGTGTTGGCATTGCCTGATTTGTTGGATGTCTTTGTGGTATATTGTGATGCTTTTATGCATGGTCTGGGTTGTGTGTTGATGCAGTGTGAGCGTGTGATAGCCTATACGTCGACATAGTTGCGACCGCATGAGGTTAATTATCCTACACATGATCTTGAATTGGCGGCGGTGGTGTTTGCTTTGAAGTTATGGCGACATTACTTGTACGGTTCTAAGTTTTTGGTCTTTAGTGATCACAAGAGCCTTAAGTACTTGTTTGATCAAAAAGAACTTAATATACACCAACGACGATGGATGGAGTTTCTAAAAGATTATGAGTTCGAATTGAGGTATCATCTCGAAAAGGCAAATGTGGTTGCTGATGTTTTAAGCCAGAAGTCATTGCATGTTTCCGCAATGATGGTGAAAGAGATAAACCTCATTGAGCAATTTAGAAACTTGAAAATGGGCATGGAAACATATACTCCAAAGAAGATGTCCCTTGAGATGTTGACATCCCAATTTTTATATAAATGCCCAAATAAGAGAAATAAATTATGATTACTTACATATGGAAAGATTAATGCCCCAAAACTATAGAAATAAATTAATTTGAGTCTATTATGATTTTACATAAGTTACTAAGCTTCATGAACTAAAATGTATACCCGGTTAAAATATGGGTGTCGGACCAAGTATCTCTGGTTGAGATGCCGTTGGTTAGGGCTGTAGATAATATTATGGGGAATCCGAATATGCATTCGGAATAATTTTTAGAATGAGTATTGAGCCCGAACAGGGATCCTGTTCGTTGTAAAATGGAGAAATTTGATGGGTGTAAAACTTAAATGAAAACCTCACCATTTCACTCTCATTTTCTTGTGACACTCCCTCTCCCTTATGCAAACACACTTCTCCTTCTTTCTCTCATTTTTCCACTCATCTCTTCCACTTCCTAAAGCTTGAACAAATTGGTGCTTCTTTTACTCTTCAATTTCGTTTCTCCATTGTGCAAGAAGAAGACCATGGTGGCTTGAAGTTTCTCCTTCTCTTCTTCCATTTTCATGCTCATCCTTCCTCCCTTGATACCCACTCTCATTTCTTGGTTCAGGTAAGTTCCTCATCATTTTTATTGTGCTTGGACCCTAGGTTATGGGTTATTGAGGCTTGGGAGAGTATTTAATGTATGTGGGTATTGAATGGGAGCTTTAAATATAAAAACCTAAGGTGGGGTGAAATGAATATGGACTCTTATGAGCATTAATTAGGGAACACGAAAATGGTGTTGAAGGATGATGAATATTGATGTGTATTTATGATATGGTTGGGTTTTTAATAAAACCCTAACCTATGATTTTAGGGGAAATATGTAATGTGAATAGGAAAGGCATTAAATGATGATTTATGATGGTGGTTGGGAACCATTAATAAGGAAAACCCACTTAAGGAGTTAGGTGTGAAAATGGTATGTGTGGGTAACTTAACTACTTAGGTTATGGCTTTTGATAATAATGAACTTTGACAAAAGGGAAGGAATTCCCGAAGCCTAACTAGGCAAATGAATAAAACCTATAAATAGTTTCTACATGATAAGAATCATGTGTACATATATATATATATATGTATACATATTGATAATGATGCTTAAATAGATGATTGATGTGGCCCTACAAATGATTGATGTAGGATTTGAGAACACTTATGAGGCGGGAACATCAAACCTGGAAGTCTACTTCTTTCGAGGTAGGAGAGGGGTGTATTTTCTAAATGTATGATGCCTTGTAGGTTGATAATGTATGTATTGATGCCATATTGCATGCTTTTCCTTGAATGGATGTAGTGCTTTATGTGTGTGATATGAAATAGAGATTGAATCTTGTGATGGTTGATTGTAAAATGGTACCTTGAAAAGGTTATGAGTTGTATAATGTGGAATGACATGTTATTGTTTCCATGTGTGGCTTGATGAATCTTGAAATCCTGAGCTAGGATAACTCTTGAATATTATGAATGGTATATATATTTGATTATGTTGGACTAACATTGTGATTGAGTATGAGTTGTACCCTAGATAAGAGAGTGAGATAATCCTTACGAGGTTAAGGCATGCATGAGCATTGTTGCATACATAGCATGGCATGCATATCATGACATTTGAATGTGGTTGTGATCATAAAGAAAAGTCTTGTGGGACTAGTATGATGATATTGAAAAGTGGTTACGATCACTTGATATTTGGAATATAAAGGGCTTTCGAGTTCCTGTGGTATTGAGTCGGTGGTTGTGATCACCTAGTGTTTGAAATGAAGGGCCCTGCGGGACCATTGAGAATGAAGGCCCGTGGTTGTGATCACGAGGCAGGAGTACCCCTTGCGAAGTGAGAAACCATTATGAATTGCTAAACGTGGTTACAATCACGAGAAAGCACCTTGCGAGGCTACTAGAGGGAGTACCCCTTGTGAGGCGGGAAACTAATGAGAATGAATGATTATGGTGGTTGCGATCACCTGAGGAAATGAAATCGGATTCGTGCATATGCATTCTTAAACACCAGCCTGTGCATTAGCCATAGAAGCATGGCATTGAGTGATACCCTATTAAGGAAGTTATGTGAGGTGTATGTGGAATCCTCTTTTGGTCACTAAATATATTTGTGTTATTAGTTTGGTGTGACCTTTATGAAATTTTATGAAATGACATTGAGTGTGATGGATTCATAAATGAATGATATGGTTAAATTGATATGACCTTGATGGAGGAATTGTTATTCATGAATATGTGGATGAACATGTGTGTTCAATGAATTGGGTGATTTGATTGATCTTAGTGTCATTTGAACTCTTTTTTGGGAGAAGATGTTAACTTGCATTCATATGTATATTATCACAAATTGTTGGATTTTTCATTATTGAGAAAGTATACTCACTCTCCATGTGGTCTATCTCTTGTGTTGTAGGGCTTGACTATGGAGCTCATGTGTGGAGGAATTGTGGGAAGGAAGTCATTTTAGGTAAAGATGCCTTGGCCGGCAATGTTTTGATTTTATGGCTTATATGTATACTATTGTAATGTACATACATGATGGACACTTTGTATAGCCATGAATTAATATAGGTAGCTTGTATGGATGATAAATAGATGAATAGTGATTTTGGAGGTCATGTAGGAAAATGAGACCCTTGTATTTATGGCTCATTTTCATTGGTGACCTTAACAATGGTTAGATAATGAAAATGATGTGTTATGCTGTTAGAATTAAGGAATGAATGAATATTTACCTAGATTTTATGTCTTGTAGAGCATATAAAATGATAAGCTTGATTTGATATGATTAATGAATTCGGAATGGGAATTGTTGAATATGATTGCTTGAAACAAGTTCTAAATGCTTAATATGATGTATGTGATATATTAATCTTGATCAATTATGCTTGAGATGGATTTACATATGTTGGGTTGTGAAAATTACATGTTTTCTACACATGTACTGGTAATCTCGCTCAAGCGAGCCCTAAATCAGTTATAGGGCCCCTGACCCAATCTCGCTCAAGCGAGAGTGGTTCTCACTCAGGCGAGAGTGGTTCTTGCTCAGGCGAGATGCCCCTACTCTTAGGGAATACATTCTGGACGTTTCTCGCTCGAGCGGGTTCGCCTTCGCTCAAGCGAGAGCAGGGTACAATTGTTACTGGATGAAATTCGCTTAGGCGAGATGGTATCTTATAACACCCCTGATTTTCTGTACTCAAATCCTGATGTAATCGTCATAATTAATAAAAATGCGAACAAATTTTTCGCGTTTGAAAATATTTCCAAGACACCACATGATCACATCAAGACCCAAATCACAGAAAACCAAAGAGTGAGATTAAATAACCTATAACTGGATCGATAAATAGTTTGCCCATAACGGTATACAAAAATAATAGAGTATACAGCGGAAGAATGTGTATACCGGGCACACGCCTAGTCCCATATATGACGATATGAGAAAAGGCTAGGCAAGCATGCAAACACCAAACACAAACTTATTACTATATCACATTCATACACTTACAACACAGGCATACATTGCCTAAGATACAATAATTATATATATATATATGTATATATACATACATTTGGGGATCTTCTCCCGACTATCTCAATCATCAATGAACATTGCTCAATTTTAATTCTTCTAATACATATCAAATCATACCTTACATTCCATATATATATTCACCATCCACAAAATTCAAGGATTATCTTATACATATTCAAAATCTCTAAATCATCTACATTCTCATAACCAATTCATTCGTTACATAAGAACTCATAAATGATGCCGGCCAAGGCACTTCCATTACCACTATTTACCTTCACCCAAGCTTTAATTAAAAATCCGAACTCACCCCATGGCAACCTGCATTACAATGCTAAAAAGGAGACCACATGGGAGAGTGAGTTATACATTCAAAATGATGAATAATATATATTGTGATCATGTGTATATGCATACAACGTCATGTGCGCTTTGCATTTAAATCATTAAATTATCATTCATTCATTATCTCATTATTACAATAGGCATACAAGCCTCATGAATCGCAATTCATATCATAAACCAGCACAAGCATATACACAATCACTTTGCCACTTATCAACAAGGGCATTCACAAATTATTCTTATCAATTCATTATATCTTTAATCAATACCTCCTCGCAAGGGGTTTATCATCTCTCGTGGTCATCCTATCTCAAATGCCATGGTCTTAAGGCTAATGCATATGTCAACTGTTTAATGTACATGAAATGGATCCATTTCTTACCATCAGGTGATCATATCCACTATACCAATCATTTCCCATTGATTATCACAATACCGTCATCACTCAGGGATACACCCTTCGTGGCACCCCGCAAGGTGATATATTCAACAATAATAGGACAACGTCCTCTTCACTCCGGGATATACCCTTCGTGGCACCCCACAAGGTGATATATTCAACAATAATAGGACAACGTCCTCTTCACTCTGGGATATACCCTTCGTGGCACCCCGCAAGGTGATATATTCAATAATAATAGGACAACGTCCTCTTCACTCCAGGACATACCCTTTGTGGCACCCCGCAAGGTGATATATTCAACAATAAATCAACAACAATAGGACAACGTCCTCTTCACTACGGGATATACCCATCGTGGCACCCCGCAAGGTGATATATTCAACAATAAATCAACAACAATAGGACAACGTCCTCTTCACTCCGGGATATACCCTTCGTGGCACCCCGCAAGGTGATATATTCAACAATAATGCATATCAATGCCATGCTATGCCATGAATGCAACAATGCAATAATGCATGTGCCCAACAACCTCGCAAGGATAGCTCACCCTCTCAATTAGGGTATATTTTAATTTGGCATTTCAATAATCATACATAATCATTTATAAAGCCCTTCAAGGCACATCACTCATATAATTTGGCATCTCATCGGCCACAAACATCATTCATAACAATCCACACATGGATGTCGAAGGCATAGCAAATAATCATAATATCAATCCACACATGTAACAACAAGGTGTTTTCAGAAGATATATATAGATATATATATATATAGCAATCATCATTGCCTCATACACATACAAGTCAATTACTTGTATCAACCACAAGGGTGTCATAATATTTCTCATTATTCATCAATGCCATTATACATTCATTTAGTGGTTTTCAACGCATCATAATTGTCATCTCCGATTTATTCAGTTATTAACATACACCTTGCTATTCAATCATTCCCATGAAGGGTTCATAATCACTCAGAGGTACAATCTCATAACTCAATGTCAACCCTTGACATTGTTCTCACATACTTCATTCTTGGTGGTTAAGGATTCATGTTTCATATCGTGCATATCATGGGTATAAACAAATTTTCTCAATCTCTCAATCGTTATCCATCACCACCCAATTATGCTATAGGCATATTTATATCCCCATACGTTCCCTCAGGTATTGCACAGGATAAGGGGAAGAAGGCCCAATACCATCAGAACCGAGAAAAGAAGGGAAAAATACCATCAGGGGGTCACTCGCTCAAGTGAGACCCACATTTGCTTGAGCGAGACAGCCCATCTCGCTTGAGCGCCTTTACTCGCTTGGGAGAAATCATGCCAGTATCAAATTTCCATGTTACTCGTTTGAGCAAGACACCACACACCCGGCCAATCGCTCGGGCGAAATTGTTCCAGTAAGGAATCCCCCTAACACTCGCTTGAGCGAGGCACCCACTCGCTTAAGCGAAATCCGACCAGAGGTCGTCGTTCCTTTCAACACTCGCTCACTCGGCGAGGGTTCCCAACACTCGGTTTTTCACTCGGTGAACTCATTCCAGAACCGACTCCTCTCGTTCGGTCTTTCACTCGACAAAATTACTCTAAAACCAACTCATCACTCGATCGGTCTTTCACTCGGCAATTCATCCTAAAACCGACTCAACAACTGATCGGTCTTCACTCGGCAAATTATTTCTAAACCAACTCATCTCTCGAGCGGTCTAACACTCAGCAAATTAATTCCAAGACCGACCATCACTCGCTCGGCCTTTCACTCGGTATATTATTCCAAAAACCGATTTCCTTCCTTTTTCACTCGAGCTAGGCTTCCTAGCACTAAGTCCTTCACTCGCGTGGAATTATTCCAAAGTGCTTCTAGACAGACTCACACCGTATACCCCCAATCGGTGCCATCACACTCGGAATTACACACTCGGAGGCACTCCACTCGGAATGAGTTACACTAAACTCAGAAATTCCCACTCGAAACTCCGCTGCCCAGAAATATCATACTCGGAGACCTTTCACTCAGGATTATATCCACTTCCTCACTCGGAAGGTCCTGTCTCGGATATAGCTCACTCGGAATGTTACTCAGAAATCACCACATCATGAAATTATTTTCTAAAATTCTTGCTCAGACGGAACTCATCCAGAATCTCGCCTATTCACCATTCACTCGTCTCGCTCGGCCGAGGCACAACAATACTAGTCACTCGCTTGAGTGAGTACCGTCCCAGCATCAAACTTCACACTCTCGCTCGCTCAGGCGCAGACACATCCGCTTGAGCGAGATTCGCCCAGTAACTCCCCTGATTGCATAACATGCATCTCGCTTGAGTGGAAGTCCCACTCGCCTGAGCGAGATTGGCCCAGAGGTCATAATACTGATACAGGGGATCCTCGCCTGAGCGAGATCCCATCTCGCCTGAGCGAGATCCCATCTCGCCTGAGCGAGATCCCATCTCGCCTGAGCGAGATTACCAGAACATAAACAAAAAACGAAATTCTCACAGCTCAACATACGAAATCATATTAAAGGCCAATTCACTCACTTCCAATAAATCATATACAACATGTGAGGCATATACAACTCGTTCTAAGCATTCTCACTTGGAAGTTCTCATTATAAGCCAAATTTGGATATCACCAACATTTCATACACATAAAAAGGCATATATAACTAGTTCCCACATTCATACTTATAAATCTTCATTTGAAACTTATTAATCATGCAAGATTCAAACTCATCATCTTTAACAAACATATTCTCATACATTATCCACAATAATCATCAACTTGCCATTCCAAACATCTCAATAACTATATGGCAAGGCAGGCATGAGTATTCATCACATACAATAATCACTATAGAATTTACTCATGCAATTTGAATGTTAACTCCTCTCCTACCTCGAGGGGAGAACCGAACGGTTCCAATGCTCCAAATGCTCCATTTCATCATCCGAAATACGATCTACAGACCAAATGCAAGTATATTCACGTAATTAATAACCATCATAATTCTAAACACTTGCTAGCTTATCATAAAGCTCAACCCCAAGTCCTAGACTTGCTAAACACCAACATATGCAGTTGTGTTAGGCTTTGGGAATTCCTTTCCCAAAGCCAAGATCCTCTAGATCATAAAAGGCCAACTAAACCCAACAACATCACCATCACATTGTTACTCAATATTCAACTTAGCTCTCATATCCTTCAATAACCACAATGGTTTAGAACCTCATCAAGTCACAATCTTTTCACACCAATCCCTCACATTCCACATTCATAACAACACTCATCATTAAATATCATTCTCCAACATCATTAAACCTATATTCTACACACATTTCACACTTTTCTCAATTTATTAGAGTTAGGGTTTCACTAAAACCCAACAACACCATAAATGCTCATTAATTTTCCACTCATCCAAGTATTAATTTCATGCACCTATAACAACCCACCATTAATGCCATAATAATAACACCCCACCTTAGGGTTTCCTCATTTAAAGCTTTTCCCAACAACCTATATGAAATAAACACTCTCCCAAATACCAAGAACCCAAAATCTAGGGCATAAAGCTCATGAAAATGATGAGGAACTTACCTCACCCAAAGAGACAACATGAGCTTCCAATAGAGAGATCCACACGAAAATAGAGGAGAAGAGGGGAAGAGGACCCAACCATGAGCTTCTTCTTCAAGCTTCCATGAAAACGAAAATGGTGGAGGAGGGGAAGACTCCACATGGCTTAGGTTTTTGGAGAGAAGAAAAAGAGGAAATGGAGAAGGGACATAAGAGAAGAAGAAGAAGAAATGTCATTACCAAATGAGGGCAAGAACCCAACGAAAATAAGAAGAGAAGAATGGGCTTTTGATTTTAATTTTTAATTCACCATTAAAATTTCATCGTTTTAAAATAAACAGGCTCACAGTTCGGGCTCAATACTAATTCCAAAAATTATTCCGAATATAGATTCGGATCCCCAATAATATTCTTAACAACCCTGACCAACGGCATATCAATCGGAGATACTTGGTCCGACACCCATATTCTATTCGAGTATAATTTTATCTCACATAAGCTCAATAAATTATAAATATCCCTAATAAATCCCAATTTAATCATTCCAATATTTTTAGGACACAAATCAACTCACATACAATTATTTATTATTTATTCTTATCAATTATTCATTTTTATAAAATTCGGGATGTTACATATCTCGCCCAAGCGAGGTTGCTTATGCATCAGGTATTAGCTACTGGAAGAAATTTGCTCAAGTGGGTAAGGTCTCACCTGAGCGAGAGCGAGGTGGATAGCTACTACACCAATTTCGCTTGAGTGAATGGTTAGTGTTTTGGAGGCTCGCTCAAGCGATGGGGAATGGGATTGGCTATTGAAGCAATCTCGCTCAAGCGAGATGGACACCTGATGCTATTTTTCCCTTTCGCTCAAGCGTGTTTCCTGGCTCGCTCAAGCGTTACCACACAGACTCGCCTAAGCGAGTGTGGTACTCGCTTGAGCGAGTGGTGCCTGTTTCCCCTAAATGCCCTTGCTTTAATTATTTTGATTCCCCTTTGCATCAAACTTTCTTTTGTGTCATCTTAATAATACCTTTGACATATTATAAAGTCATTAAACCTCATGATGCTTAATCTCTTTAAATCCAATCATACAACATCAATTTAATTGATTCTTCCGCTGTTTTTAATTGAAAATTTCTCATGAATCATTTTAAATTCACCCTCTCATACCTCCATATATGAGAAAGGTTTTTTATAGATCCGGGTGTTGATTTAGACTTCTCCACGTTTTATTATATCGAATAACTATTTGCAAAACATGAAAAATTTACCCCCATTTTTGGGGTGTTACAACCTAGTATCAGAGCTTTGTTTGTTCTTTGTTGCTGTGATTGATTATTACCAGGGCATGACATGTATTTAGTGGATGATTATCATTGTTGCTTGACTTTGTATGGATTGATTGTGGTTGAAAATTGATTTCTATAAGTCTGGTAAAGCTTTCTTCACACTATCCCCTCAATGATGAATCCTTATGATTATGTGAATGCTTATGACATCATAATATGATGAGATGCTTTTTATGAGCTTTGATGTGGATTGGTCGATGTTGGACTCCATGATGGAGGGCCATGGCTTAATTATATGATGAATTGCTATAGCATGAGACTGTAGAGAAGTTCATGAGCTAGTGTACTGATGTTAGTTGAATTTAATGTTATGGTTATAGATATTATGATGGCTCGTCATTGTCAAGATAACAATGTCGTTATAGCTAGAGCTTTGAATCGCTTTGTGGATCTTCTTGAGTCATAAAATCGTGATAGACAAGAAGCGGAAAAGAAAACTACACCTGCTGCTTAAGGTACTCAAGGCCTTGATAAGTTCTTAAAGCGGAAACCCTTCGAATTTCATGGTGGATTTAGACCCGAACAAGCTTATGTTTAGATCCGAGATGTTGAGTGGATCTTCGACAGTTTTGAATGCACTAAGCTCCAGAAAGTGGAGTATGCTATTTTTATGTTGAGAGATAAAGCCGAGACTTGGTGGAGACTCACCAAGAGTAGGATGATTGCTGCAGCTATTCCCTTGACTTGGGAAAATTTTAAGCTTGAACTCATGAGAAAATATATGCCTGAGAGCTATAAAAGTAAGAAAGAGCCTGAGTTCATGGAACTTAAGCAAGGCACAATGACGGTGGAAGAGTATGCTTCCAAATTTGAAGAACTTTGTGAATTTTACCCTCCTTATCAGCAAGAGGGAACCGAAGCCTCTAAGTGTGTGAAATTTGAGAATGGTCTACGCCCTGACATTCAAAGGGCCATGTGCCATCAAGAAATTCGAAGTTTCACGTTACTTGTGAATAAGTGTCGTATCTATAAAGAACATGCTCCCACTCATCATTCGAAATTTAACTCTAAATTAAAGGGTCAAACTTCCGGTTTCAAGAAGCAAGGGAATTTCAGAAGAGGACGTTTTCAGAGGGGTGCTTATTCTAATGTTCAAGCTAGAGGCAGTGGTCATAGTAACACCTTTGGCCGGGAAAATGTAAATGTTAATGGGCCGAAATGCTATAGGTATGGTGGTCCTCACTATGTTCACGAGTGTGTGCACCGTGATGATGTAGTATGTTTTAATTGTGATCAAGTGGGATATATCCGTCCTGCATGTCCTTTGCTCATAAGACAGGCTCCTATACAGGCTAATACTCCAAACCGTACTATTGCTCCCACTAATGTGAACCGCAGAGGCCACAATGGTGGTCGGGGCCATGGTAATGGAAACAATGGTGGTCGAAATGGTGGCCTTGGTGGCTATAATGATGGAAGGCATAGTAATGGTTGTAGTAATGGCAATGGTGCTCGTGAGGGAAATAGAAATGGTGGGAATCCTTAACCAACTGCTGGAAGAGTATTCGCTGTGACCGATGAGGAAGCAACTCAAGCCGATAACCTAGTTGAAAGTAAGTGTGAAATACTCAGAAATTCCGTGCATGTTATTTATGATTCGGGTGTGACCCGTTCTTTTAAATCTGAGGATTGTGTATGGTGATTGAGATTGCCAGTGTGCCTAATGAAAAATGCTCTTGTGGTTACTACCCCAACCGGTGCTTGTCTCAGATCGGTTAGCCGTTGTGATAATGTTGACATGCTTCTAGAAGGAAGGAAATTTGTTACTTCTTTCATTTGCCTTCCCCTAAAAGGTTTGGAGATCATTCTTGGTATGGATTGGTTTTTTGCCAATAAAGTCTTGGTTGATTGTCAACAACGGACTGTCATTTTCCCTTCTTCAGATATGGAGAAATTCGATGTGCAAGGTATAGCTCAACTTTGCATACTATTATCTCTTGCTGATGGGACAAATGGTCCCGATCCCTTAAATATTCCTATTGTGTCAGAGTTTTTGGATGTGTTTCCCGAGGAGGTACCCAGTTTGCCGCCTCCACGGGAGGTTGAATTTGCTATTGACCTTATGCCTGGTGTGGAACCATTGTCTATCACTCCTTATAGGATGTCTCCTATAGAGTTAGCTGAACTTAAGAAGCAAGTTGAGGAGTTACTTGAGAAAGAATTTGTTCGACCCAGTGTATCACCTTGAGGAGCTTCTATATTATTGGTAAAGAAGAAGGATGGAACCACGCAGTTGTGTATTGATTACCGCCAGTTGAATAAGATAACAATAAAGAACAGATATCTCTTGCCTCGTATCGATGATCTGTTGGATCAATTAAGAGGTATTTTGGTGTTTTCGAAGATTGATTTGCGTTCTGGTTACCATCAAATTCGGGTGAAAACCGAAGACATTCTGAAAACTGCTTTTAGAACGCGATATTGCCATTATGAGTGTTATGATGCCATTCGGAGTGACTAATTCTCTAGCGGTGTTCATGGATTACATGAACCGCATCTTTCATGATTACCTGGATCGCTTTGTTGTGGTATTCATTGACGATATCTTGGTGTATTCCAAGAGTCGTGAGGAACATGAGGAACACTTGAAATTTGTGTTGAACATTCTTAGAGAGAATCAGTTGTACACTAAGCTCTCTAAATGCAAATTCTAGTTAACGAGCATCAATTTTCTTGGGCATGTAATATCCGAAGAAGGTGTTTCGGTGGATCCTTCTAAGGTTGAGGCCATTATGGCATGGCCTAGACCTACATGGGTTACTAAAATCTAAAGTTTCCTTGGACTTGCCGGTTATTATCGGAGGTTCATCGAAGGATTTTCTCGTCTTGCTAAACCTTTGACAAACTTGACAAGAAAGAACGAACCTTTTGTGTGGACGGTCGAGTGTGAGAGATGTTTTGAGGAGTTAAAAATGAGACTTACTTCTAGGCCTATTTTGGCATTGCTTGATTTACATGAAGACTTTATGGTATACTGTGACGCTTCCAAGCATGGTCTTAGATGTATTTTGATGAAGAAGGAACGTGTTATAGCTTATGCTTCATGCCAATTGAGACCTCATGAAGTTAACTACCCGACTCATGACTTGGAGTTGGCGGCAGTTGTGTTCGCTTTGAAAATTTGGCATCATTATCTCTATGGTTTGAGTTCCATGGTCTTTAGTGATCACAAAAGCTTGAAATACCTTTTTCATTAGAAGGAATTGAATATGCGCCAAAAGAGATGGATGGAATTCTTGAAGGACTATGATTTTGAATTAAAGTACCATCCGGGAAAGGCTAATGTAGTTGCAGATGCTCTTAGTCAGAAGTCCTTGCATATGTCGGCCATGATGGTCAAGGAATTCGAATTGATTGAGGAATTTCAGAATTTGAATGTTGGGACCGAAATTTAATCTTCCAAGAAAATGTGCTTTGCTACGCTAAAGATATGCAACGAGTTTTTAGATCTTATGAGGAAGAAACAAGAAGATGATGAATACTTACAAGAGATGAGAAGATCTTAAAGTGATGGGAAAAATCTATTCCTTATTGAGGGTGTTGATGGCTTATGGCGTGTAAAAGGTCATGTGTACGTGCCTTAATTTGGAGATTTGAGACATACGGTGGTTGAGGAGGCACACAAAAGTATTCTTAGCATTCACCCTGGTGCGACCAAGATGTACCAAGACGTAAAGAAGAATTTATGGTGGCCCAAAATAAAACGTGACATTGCCAGCTTTGTAGCTTCGTGCCTTATTTGTCAAAAGGCGAAGGTAGAGCATTAGAGACCTTCTGGTACATTGGGACCACTTGATATCCCTGTTTGGAAGTGGGATGCCATTGCTATGGACTTTGTGTCCAGTTTACCTGGGACGAGGTCCAATTATGATGGAATCTGGATAATTGTGGATCACTTAACAAAGAGCACGCATTTTCTACCGATCAGTATAAAGAGTTCTTTGCAGGATTTGGCACAATTATACATCAAAGAAATTGTGAGGTTGCACGGTGTGCCATCAAGTATTGTTTCTGATAGGGATCCCGAATTTACTTCCCAATTTTGGGGAAGCTTACATGAGGCAATGGGTTCTAAATTGAAGCTAAGCTCGGCGTATCATCCTCAGGCTGATGGACAATTTGAAAGGACTATTCAGAGTCTTGAGAACTTATTACATGCTTGTGTTTTGGAGCATGGTGGTTCATGGGAGAAATATTTGTCTTTGATCGAATTTACCTATAATAACAGCTTTCATTCTAGTATTGGTATGGCACCTTATGAGGCATTATATGAAAGGATATGTCGAACTCCTTTATGTTGGCTTGAAGTTGGTGAGAACTTGGCCTTAAGGTCTGAGATTGTTGAAGAGACCACTGAACAAATTAAGATGATCTGAGAAAAGATGAAAATTATTCGGGACCGACAGAAGAGCTATTATGACAAGAGGAGGAAGCCACTTGAATTTCAAGTTGGTAATCATGTGTTTTTACGAGTCTCGCGGGATAAGGGTATTGGGAGAGCTTTGAATAGCAGAAAATTCAGCCCTAAGTTCATCGGACCTTATGAGGTCTTGGAACGAATCGGCAATGTTGCTTATCGGATTGCACTCCCTCCACATCTTGCAAACCTGCATAAAGTGTTCCATGTATCGCAGTTGAGGAAGTATATTCACGATCCCTTGCACATGATCCTTATTGATGATGTTGATGTGCGGGATCACTTGTCTATTCCTCCTATTTCTGTTCGTATTGTCGAGTATTCTGTGAAGAGGTTGTGGAATAAAATGGTACCTTTGGTGAAGATAGCATGGAAGCATGGAAATATAGAGACACTCATATGGGAACGCGAAGATGATATTCGGGAACGGTACCCTCACGTATTCGAATCCGGTATGTCAAAGTTCAAGGACGAAATTTCTTTTAGGTAGGGTGGATTGTAACATCCCAATTTTTATATAAATGCCCAAATAAGAGAAATAAATGATGATTATTTATATATGGAAAGATTAATGCCCTAAAAATATAGAAATAAATTAATTTGAGTCTATTATGATTTTACATAAGTTACTAAGCTTCATGAACTAAAATATATACCCGGTTAAAATATGGGTGTCAGACCAAGTATCTCTGATTGAGATGCCGTTGGTCAGGGTTGTGGATAATATTATGGGGAATCCGAATATGTATTCGGAATAATTTTTAGAATGAATATTGAGCCCGAACAGGGATCTTGTTTGTTGTAAAACAGAGAAATTTAAGTGATGGGTGTAAAACTTAAATGAAAACCTCACCATTTCACTCTTATTTTCTTGTGACACTCCCTCTCCCTTAAGCAAACACACTTCTCCTTCTTTCTCTCATTTTTCCACTCATCTCTTCCACTTCTTAAAGCTTGAACAAATTGGTGCTTCTTCTCCTCTTCAATTTCGTTTCTCCATTGTGCAAGAAGAAGACCATGGTGGCTTGAAGTTTCTCCTTCTCTTCTTCCATTTTTGTGCTCATCCTTCCTCCCTTGATACCCACTCTCATTTCTTGGTTGAGGTAAGTTCCTCATCATTTATATTATGCTTGGACCCTAGGTTATGAGTTATTGAGTCTTGGGAGAGTATTTAATGTATGTGGGTATTGAATAGGAGCTTTAAATATGAAAACCTAAGGTGGGGTGAAATGAATATAGACTCTTATGAGCATTAATTAGAGAACACGAAAATGGTGTTGAAGGATGATGAATATTGATGTGTATTTATGATATGGTTGGGTTTTTAATAAAACCCTAACCTATGATTTTGGAGGAAATGTGTAATATGAATGGGAAAGGCATTAAATGATGATGAGAAAGTCATTAATGATGAAAGATTGCCATAGAAGATGATTTATGATGGTGGTTGGGAACCATTAATAAGGAAAATCCACTTAAGGAGTTGGCTGTGAAAATGGTATGTGTGAGTAACTTAACTACTTAGGTTGTGGCTTTTGATAATAATGAACTTTGACAAAAGGGAAGGAATTCCCGAAGCCTAACTAGGCAAATTAATAAAACCTATAAATAGTTTCTACATGATAAGAATCATGTGTATATATATATACATATACATATTGATAGTGATGCTTGAATATATGATTGATGTGGCCCTACAACTAATTGATGTAGGATTGGATAACACTTGTGAGGCGGGAACATCAAACTCGGAAGTCTACTTCTCTTAAGGTAGGAGAGGGGTGTATTTTCTAAATGTATGATGCCTTGTAGGTTGATAATCTATGTATTGATGCCATGTTGCATGTTTTTCCTTGAATGGATGTAGTGCTTTATGTGTGTGATATGAAATAGAGATTGAATCTTGTGATGGTTGATTGTAAAATGGTACCTTAAAAAGGTTATGAGTTGTATAATGTGTTATGACATGTTATTGTTTCCATTTGTGGCTTGATCAATCTTTAAATCCTTGGCTGGGATAACTGTTGAATATTATGAATGGTATATATATTTGATTATGTGGGACTAACATTATGATTGAGTATGAGTTGTACCCTAGATGAGAGAGTGAGATAATCCTTACGAGGTTAAGGCATGCATGAGCATTGTTGCATACATAGCATGGCATGCATATCATGACATTTGAATATGGTTGCGATCACAAAGAAAAGTCTTGCGGGACTAGTATGATGATATTGAAAAGTGGTTGCGATCACTTGATATTTGGAATATAAAGGGCTTGTGCGTTCCTGTGGTATTGAGCTAGTGGTTGCGATCACCTGGTGTTTGAAATGGAGGGCCCTGCGAGACTATTGAGAATGAATACCCGTGATTGCGATCACGAGGCGGGAGTACCCCTTGTGAGGTGGGAAACCATTATGAATTGTTGAACGTAGTTCCGATCACGAGAAAGCACCTTGCGAGGCTGCTAGAGGGAGTACCCCTTACGAGGTGGGAAACCAATGAGAATGAATGATTATGGTGGTTGTGATCACCTGAGGAAATGAAATCAGATTCGTGCATATGCATTCTTAAACACCAGTATATGCATTAGCAATAGAAGCATGACATTGAGTGATACCCTATTGAGAAAGTTATGTGAGGTGAATGTGGAATCCTATTTTGGTCACTAAATATATTTGTGTTATTGGTATGGTGTGACCTTTATGAAATTTTATGAAATGACATTGAGTGTGATGGATTTATAAATGAATGATATGGTTAAATTAATATGACCTTGATGGAGGAATTGTTATTCATGAATATGTGGATGACCATGTGTGTTCAATGAATTGGGTGATTTGATTGATCTTAGTGTCATTTGAACTCCTTTTTAGGAGAAGATGTTAACTTGCATTCATATGTATATACAAATTGTTGGATTTTTCATCATTAAGACAGTATACTCACTCTCCATGTGGTCTATATCTTGTGTTGTAGGGCTTGACTATGGAGCTCATGTATGGAAGAATTGTGTGAAGGAAGTCATTTTGGGTAAAGATGCCTTGGCCGGTAATGTTTTGATTTTATGGCTTATATGTATACTTTTGTAATGTACATACATGATGGATACTTTGTATAGCCATGAATTAATATGGGTAACTTGTATGGATGATAAATAGATAAATGGTGATTTTAGAGGTCATGTAGGAAAATGAGACCCTTGTATTTATGGCTCATTTTCATCAGTGACCTTAACAATGGTTGGATAATGAAAATGATGTGCTATGCTGTTAGAATTGAGGAATAAATGAATATTTACCTAGATTTTGTGTCTTGTAGAGCATATAAAATGATAAGCTTGATTTGATATGATTAATGAATTTGGAATGGGAATTGTTGAATATGATTGCTAGAAACAAGTTCTAAATGCTTAATATGATGTATGTGATATATTAATCTTGATCAATTATGCTTGAGATGGATTTACATATGTTGGGTTATGAAAATTACATGTTTTCTACACATGCACTGGTAATCTCGCTCAAGCGAGATGGATTCTCGCTCAAGCAAGATGGATTCTCGCTCAAGCGAGAATCCCCTGAATTAGTTATAGGGCCCCTGACCTAATCTCGCTAAAGCAAGAGTGGTTCTCGCTTAGGCGAGATGCCCCTACTCTTGCGGTATGCATTCTGGACGTTTCTCGCTCAAGTAGGTTCGTCTTCGCTCAAGCGAGAGCAGGGTACAATTGTTACTGGGTGAAATTCGCTTAGGCGAGCTGGTATCTCGCCCAAGCAAGGTTACTTATGCATCAGGTATTCGCTACTGGAAGAAATTCGCTCAGGCGGGTAAGGTCTCGCCCGAGCGAGAGCAAGGTGGATAGCTACTGGACCAATTTCGCTTAAGCAAATGGTCAGTGTTTTGGAGGCTCGCTCAAGCGAGAGGGAATGGGATTGGCTACTGGAGTAATCTCGCTCAAATGATCAGGGTTTGCTCAAGCAAGATGGACACCTATGCTATTTTTCTCTTTCGCTCAAGCGTGTTTCCTGGCTCGCCCAAGCGTTACCACGTGGACTCGCTTAAGCGAGTATGGTACTTGCTTGAGCGAGTGGTGCCTGTTTCCCCCAAATGCTCTTGCTTTAATTATTTTGATTCCCCTTTGCATCAAACTTTCTTTTGTGTCATCTTAATAATACCTTTGACATATTATAAAGTCATTAAACCTTATGATGCTTAATCTCTTTAAATCCAATCATACAATATCAATTTAATTGATTCTTCTGCTATTTTTAATTAAAAATTTCTCATGAATCACTTTTGATTCACCCTCTCATACCTCCATATATGAGATAGGTTTTTCATAGATTCGGGGTGTTGATTTAGACTTCTCCATATTTTATTATATCGAATAACCATTTGCAAAATGCGAAAAATTTACCCCCATTTTTGGGGCGTTACATTATGAAATTGTAGATACGATTATGGTTAATTTGAGTTAAAGTTATGGCTTGAATGGTTGATTGATTGTGATTCTATATGTATGTTAATGTAGGATCCATTTTGAACGACGAGGCGGGTACGTCGTATCAATCAAAATTCTTCTCTTGAGGTAAGAGAGGAGTCTTTATGTTCTAAATGCATGAATTGAATGGTATTTGATTGTCATATATGACAATATGCTTGTTTGCCTTGCTTGTAATGTTATGATGAATTCTAATGTTATGTATGATGTTGGTGATGATGTTTGGCAACTTGCATTTATGCATTTAGAATATAAGAGGTGTGTTATATGGTAGTGTTAAATTGTTTGGCAAGTGTAAGCCTTGAATATAATGTTGTGTTTACATCCACCATAAATGAGGAATGAATGTTATTGATGATTAAATGAGAATGGTGTGAACGAATAGCATACCTTGATTGATAATGAAGGATTGATGCCATTGTGATTGATGAAAGAATTAAATTGTGTTAATTAGAAATATTGAGAATGTCACATGAAAACTTAAAACAATGGCAATAACCAACAATAATAAATCCACTAAGAGCCTTGTGGTGATGTTGGTGATGATGATAATGAGGATTAATGAGTGGCATGATTAGGATGAATAGAGTGAGATATGCATATGATTGGCATTTGCATCCATGGCATACTGCATAGCCGCCGATGTTGGAACGTTAGGGGAGTTCCCTCGACCGACCCAGTGGGACGAAGGCTCAGTGCACGAGCAAATTTTATTTTCCCCTGTGACTCGGTGTGTAAGTCACGAAGCCATCCATGTATTGCTACATATGGCCGACCCTTATGGGGGGTGGCTCTTGATGAGCAGGTGACCCCGGTGGTCCATTGGATCACAGCCGCCATGATATGAGTCATGGCCAACCCGCAACACCATATGTTGAATATGTGTTACCGCGATCATTGTGAAAATGACAAGGTGTTGCAAATGGGCGATACGGTTTGGTACTAGTAAAAGATTGGTGAAATACTTGCAATTGGATGATAAATGTACACATTTTACTACTACAGTAGGGGTATGGTTCTATGATCATACCTGAATCCTACAAATTATTGTTTATTCCCCACAGTCGGATCTGCAATTGTTGAAATACTCTGTTGTGCATATGTATTAGCTTAAGAGCATTTACAAATAGCTAGGAGGTGTGCCGAAAGTGATGAGATATAATGATGGTTGTGGTGTGGATGAGAAGAGGTAATGAGCTAACATAAAATTTATGAATACCAAATAATAGTTCGAGTGTAATAATGATGTATATATGAGTCCAATTTATTGAAGGGCTTGATTATGTGTATGCTTATATACTTTGCTTAATCTATAGTGTTAATTGTGATATATGAATGACAATACTATGATGATGAATGATAAGTGTATGTAAAGTATACATGATTTTGAAGCATATGTACATAATCACATGGTATTCATATTCATTCTTTTGGAATGTATGACCCACTCTCCCATGTTGTCTACTTTTTAGATTTGTGATGCAGGACATTCATGGGGGGTGTGAATCTCTTTTGAAGTATATTTTGATAAAGGAGGTAAATGGATGTATAGGAAGTGCCTTGGCCGGCAAAATCTGAATTTTGTATAGCACATAGTATGGATGTATGTATATTTTGTAATTTGGATGATTGAATGATGATTTTGGAAGGTCATGGACGAAAATTAGACCTTGGTGTGTATGGCCAATTTTCATTAATGACCTAGATGATGTATGTGGATGAATTATGATGTTGGTTAATATTGAATCCCATCAATGAATGAAGTATTTTACAACTTATAGTAATTTATGAAGTTTATGTGAAAATGATTCAAATATCATGTATTGAATAGATGAGGATTGAATTAGATATGTATGATCAATTAATTGGTTATTTTATGTATGAATGACTGCAATTGATATGTTATCTTAGGCCATAATTGGTAGGAAATGAAAATTGATACATGAGTTGTGTAAACATTTCAAGGATTTTCGCTTGTTTTGCATAACTCGCTCAAGCGAGTAAAAATCTCGTTCAAGTAAGATCCTCTCATATCAGGGGTGTGGTTACTGGCCACATTTCGCTTAGGTGAGCAGGGCCTCACCCGAGCGAGCACGAGAAGGATCGATACTGAACCACTTTTGCTTAAGCAAAATGGCCAGTGTATGGTGGCTCGCTTAAGCGAGCGAAGAGGGGAATTGATTCTGGATGAATTTCGCTCAAGCGGGCCAGGCCTCGCGCGAGCGAAATATGGGCAGTGAGGTTTTGTCCCTTTTTCGCTCAAGCGAGTGTGCCCCGCCCAAGCGAAGGGGAACCATTTAGCTACTGGAGTGATCTCGCTTAAGCGAAAATGGGTACCTGATGTATATTTTTCCCTTCGATCAAGCGTAATCGTTGGCTCACCCAGGCGTGGATTGTTGAACTCGCTCGAGCGAGTAGGGCATTCACTTGAGTGAAATGCCCCTTGATTCTCCAAACATGAATACTTTAATTATTTTGGTTTTCCCTTGAATTAAAGCTTCTTCTGGCATCCCTACATAAATGTATTTAACATAGTTTGATCTATCAATCTTCAAATCATTTACCCTTTTTAAATCCAATCATATAGCACCAATATAAATGATTTTTCCGTTGTCTTTAATTGAGAGACTCTCATGAATCATTTTAACTCACCTTCTCATATCATCATATATGAGATAGGTTCTTCATAGATCCAGGTTGTTGAATTAAAACTTCATCACTTTATTTTTGTGTCAAATAATGATTTATAAAATGTGAAAAATTTACCCATATTTTTAGGGCATCTCAACCTGGTATCAGAGCATTGATTGCTCTTGATACAGACTTAATTGATGTGTGCAAGTATTTATTGGTTATAATTAGACTGTGTGGGGTATGATTGATTGAGTTAAGGATTTCTTTGATTGAATTATGGTTGTTTGTTATTAAGTTCAGATTAATGTACTGCTGTTGAGTCCAGCTAAGATTCCTTATACTATTTACCTTCTATGATGAATATGTTGTGATTATGTATTGAGATTGACATGATTATGCTATGTGATGCATGATGGACCAATGAATGTTGAAACCTTTGAGTTTATAGGTTGAAAATTTATTATTGGGTCTAGTTTACTCACGTGTGAGACATGTTTTAATGTATAGGCTTGAAACATGGCTGGTAGACCTAATCGTGAGGCTGTTGCTATGGCAAACGCCTTGAATCGCTTTGCTGATCTCTTGGAAAGATAAGGCCAGCTGAATGTGGGACAAGGTGCCCAAGGTCTTAATCTATTTCTCAAGAGAAAACCTTCTGAATTCCATGGAGGTTATAAGCTTGAGGATGCCTATGCATGGATTAATGATTTGGAGAGAATTTATGCTAGCTTCGAGTGTTCTGAAGCACAAAAGTTAGAATATACAGTCTTTATGGTCCGTGATAAAGCCGAAGCATGATGGCGTCTCATTAGGGGCGCATGATATCTGCTGATGTTCCTTTGGTTTGGGAAAACTTCAAGGTTGAATTCTTGAAGAAGTACTTTCCGGAGAGCTACAAAAGCAAGAAAGAGCTTGAGTTCATAGAGCTTAAGCAAGGTGATATGACCGTGGAGGAGTATGCCTCCAAGTTTGAAGAGCTTTATGCATTTTATCCTTCTTATCAACAAGAGGGTACCGAGGCTTTAAAGTGTGTGAAGTTTGAAAATGGTTTGAGGCCCGAAATCAAGCGGGCTATTCGACATCAAGAAATAAGAAGCTTTCTAACACTTGTGAACAAGTATCGTATTTATGAAGAGGATGATGTGACTCCTTTGAGTCATGGCAAGCATGAGCCCAAGTTGAAGGGCCAATTTTCTAGTTTCAAAAGGCAAGGTAATTTCAAGAAGAAGAAATTCTTTCGTGGTGGATCTTCCAATGCAAGAGGATGTGGTACTTTTATAGGTGGTTATGGACATGGTAACCAAGGTCGTGGCAATGTCCAAGGCCTTACTTGCTTTAAATGTGGTGCCAACCACTTGGCCCGTGATTGCCCAAGAGATGATGTGGTGTGCTATCAATGCAACCAACCCGGCATATCCGCCTTCATTGCCCATTGAATGCAAGGAATGCCAATGTTGATACTCTTGCTCGTGTGAACCATAATAGTAACCGTGGAGGCCATGGTGGCTTTGGAGGTCATGGTTGAGGAAACGGTAATGGTCATAATGGTGGTCGTAATAGTGGCCATGGTGGAAACCATAATAGTGGAAGAAATGGCAATGGTCGAGGCAATGGCCATGATGGAACAAATGGTAACCGAAATGGTGGTAATCAACCATAAGCAGCTGGAAGAGTCTTTGCCGTTACCAGTGAAGAAGCCACATAAGCTGAAGATCTTGTTCGTGGTGAGTATGAAATCCTTGGCACTTTGGTATATGTCATATTTGATTATGGTGCTACGCATTCATTTATTTTTGAGGATTGTGTGAGGCACTTGAGAGTGCTTGTTTACATGATGAAAGGCTCCATATTGGTGACTACACCTACTGGTGTTTGTTTGAGATCGGTGGCTCGATGTGAGAATGTCGAGATGACCCTTGAGGGTAGAAAGTTTGTTGTATCCGTCGTGTGCTTACCTATGAAAGACCTGGACATTATTCTAGGCATGGATTGGTTATCTGCCAACAAAGTCTTGGTGGATTGTCATAACAAGACGGTGATTTTTCTGACTTCTAATGCTAAAGACTATGACCTACAAGGTATCTCTCAGCTTCTCGTGATGTTCTGCATGGTTGATGGGAATGGTACTTCCCAATCTTGTGAAATCCCTATTGTTTCTGAATTTCCCGATGTTTTTCCAGATGAAATTCCTAGATTGCCTCCTCCACGTGAAGTGGAATTCTCTATTGATCTCATTCCTGGGGTTAAACCTATTTCTAGAGCTCCTTATAGGATGTCTCCTATGGAGGTTGCCAAAATGAAGAAACAAGTCAAGGAATTACTTGAACGGGAGTTTATCTGCCTAAGTGTGTCTCCTTGGGATGCTCTTGTATTGTTGGTGAAAAAGAAGGATGGAAGCATGAGATTGTGCGTTGACTATCGCCAACTCAATAAGTTAACTATCAAGAACAAATATCCTCTTCCTTGCATTGATGATCTTTTGGATCAATTAAAGGGTGCCGTTGTGTTTTCTAAGATTGACTTACATTTTGGATATCACCAAATTTGGGTGAAGACCGAGGATATTCCTAAAACTTCTTTCCAAACACGTTATGGTCACTATGAGTATGTAGTGATGCCATTCAGTGTGACAAATGCTCTTGTAATTTTCATGGATTACATGAATCGCATCTTCTACGAGTATCTTGACTAATTCATCATGGTGTTTATTGATGATATTTTGGTGTACTCTAAGAGCCATGAAGAGCATGAAAGACATCTTCACCTTGTATTGTCTATTCTTCGGGAGAAAGAATTGTATGCTAAGCTCTCTAAATGTGAATTTTGGATGAATGAGATCTCTTTTCTTGGTCATGTAATTTCCGGTGATGGAGTTGCTGTTGATCAATCAAAAGTTGAAGCTGTTATGGCATGGGAAAGACCAACATCTGTGACAGAAAGAAGAAGTTTTCTTGGTCTTTCCGGTTATTATCGGAGGTTTATTAAGGGATTTTCCCGCTTAGCCTTACCATTGACGAAGTTGACTCGTAAGAATTAACCTTTTGTGTGGACACGTGAATGTGAAGAAAGTTTTCAAGAGTTGAAATTGAGGCTTACTACCGCACTAGTGTTAGTATTGCCTGATTTATTGGATGACTTTGTGGTATATTGTGATGCTTTTATGCATGGTCTGGGTTATGTGTTGATGCAGTGTGAGCGTGTGATAGCCTGTGCGTTAAGATAGTTGTGACCGCATGAGGTTAATTATCCTACACATGATCTTGAATTGGCGACGGTGGTGTTTGCTTTGAAGTTGTGGCAACATTACTTGTATGGTTCTAAGTTTGTGGTCTTTAGTGATCACAAGAGCCTTAAGTACTTGTTTGATCAAAAAGAACTTAATATGCGCCAACGGCGATGGATGGAGTTTCTAAAAGATTATGAGTTTGAATTGAGGTATCATCCCAGAAAGGCAAATGTGGTTACCGATGCTTTAAGCCAAAAGTCATTGCATGTTTTTGCAATGATGGTGAAAGAGATGGAGCTCATTGAGCAATTTAGAAACTTGAATGTGGGCGTAGAAACATATACTCCAAAGAAGACGTCCCTCTAGATGTTGACGGTTGCTAACGTGTTCCTTGAAACCGTAAAATTGCAACAACCGAAGGATGAATACTTGGTTGAAATAAGAAGAACTCATGAAAAAGGGAAGAACTTGTTTCTAGTGGAAGGTCATGATGGCATTTGGCGTGTGAAGGGTTGAATTTATGTTCCCTCAAGTGGTGATTTGAGGAAATGTGTACTTGAGGAAGCTCACAAAAGTGTATTGAGCATTCATCCTAGTTCTAATATGATATATCAAGAATTGAAGAAGAATTTTTGGTGGTCCGGTATGAAACATGATGTGGCAAACTTTGTTACATCTTGCCTTGTTTGTCAGAAGGCTAAGGTCGAGCATCAAAGACCATCTGGTTATTTGAGACCTTTGGAGATCCCTGTTTGGAAGTGGGATAGTATTGCTATGGACTTTATTTCTAGACTACCTAGAACTCGTGCTGGAAATGATGCTATATGGGTGATTGTGGATCAGTTGATGAAGTGTGCTCACTTCTTGCCCATGAATATGAAGAGTTCTTTGGAGAGATTAGCCCAGTTGTACATAAAGGAGATTGTTAGATTGCATGGTGTGCCATCTAGTATCATATCTGATCATGACCCTCGATTTACTTCTCGATTTTGGGGAAGCTTACATCATGAGTTAGGTTCTAAGTTGAAGCTTAGTTCCGCTTATCATCCTCAGACCGATGGATAATCCGAGAGGACTATCCAAAGCCTTGAAGATTTGTTGAGAGCTTGTGTTTTAGAGCATGGTGGATATTGGGAGAGATTTCTTCCATTGATCAAGTTCACTTATAATAACAGTTACCACAGTAGCATTAGTATGGCTCCTTATGAGGCACTCTATGGCAAAAAATGTAGAACGTCTCTATGTTGGTTGGAGACTGGTGAGAATTTGGCTTTAGGGCTGGAGATTGTTCAAGAGACTACCGAGCAAATTAAGAAGATACATGAGAATATGAAGATTACCCAGGAGCGACAAAAGAGTTATTATGATAAGAGACATAAGCCACTTGAATTTCAAGTTGGTGATCATGTGTTCCTAAGGGTCTCGCGTGATAAAGGGATTGGAAGGGCATTGAAGAGTGGAAAGTTAAGCCCTAGATTTATTGGACCTTATGAGATTTTGGAGTGGATTAGCGATGTTGCTTATCAAATTGCACTCCCTCCACATCTCGTAAATCTACACAATGTATTCCATGTGTCACAATTGAGGAAATATGTTCATGATTCCTTGCATTGATGATGTGGATGTGCGGGACAACTTGTCTATTTCTCCTGTTTCTATTCGCATTATTAAGCATTCCGTTAAGAAATTACGGAACAACTTGGTGCCTTTGGTGAAGGTCGCCTGGAAACATGGAAATGTGGAGACGTTCACCTGGGAACGTGAAGATGATATAAGAGAACGATACCCCGATGCATTCGAATCTGGTATGTTAAATTTCGAGGGTGAAATTTTCTTTTGGTGGGGTGGATTGTAATACCCTAAATTTTAAAATAAAGGATTAATTAAGGAAATAAATATTAAATAGTTGTATGTGGGTTATTTAACGTCCTAAAATATTAGAAATAATTAAATTAAGATTCTTGGGGACTATTCATAATTTATTGGAGCCGAATAAGCTAAAATTAAGCCCGACTAAAATATGGGTGTCGGACCAAGTATCTTTGATTAAGATGATATTGGTCAGAGTTGTTAAGAATATTATTGGGAGTCTGAATATGTATTCGGAATAATTTTTAGATAAAGTATTGAGCCCGAACAGAGATCTTGTTTGTGGTAAAACGATGAAATATTAATGAGAGGATTAAAATTAAAAGCAAAAGCCCTTAATTTCCCTTCTCATTTTCATTCTTGTGTTTAGACCATTTGGCAAAAACATTTCTCTTCTTCTTCTTCATGCTCCCTCTCCATCTTTCCTCTTCAAAAACCTAAGCTTAGTGGTGACCCATTCCTCCTCCATTTTTGTTTTTGAGAGAAAACTTGAAGGGAACCATTAGTGCTTGGAGTTCTCTTCTCCTCCCTCATTTTTGTTTGGTCTCTCTCTCCATCTCTTTGGCTCCATTTTCGTTTTGGGTGAGGTAAGTTCTTCTCACCATTCTTGTTGGGTTTAATGCCATAGTTATGAGTTGTTATGGCATGGAAGAGTAATGTATGTAAATGAGGCATTTAATAGAAGCTTTAAATGTGGAAGTCCTAAGGTAGGATGTCATAAATGCAAGTCTCGATGGTAATAAATGAGGTAGATGAACCTATGGTTGAAAGGAGATGAAATATTTATGGGTATTTATGAAAATTGTTGGGTTTTAGGTGAAAACCCTAACTTTACTAAATTGGGGAAAGTAGTAAATTTTGGTAGGAAAATATGTTTGAGAAGAAGTATATGAGATTGAGAGTGTGAATATTGACAAATAAGGTGTTGTGAAAGTTGGGGCTTAAGTTTTGTTTTGTAACCTTCAATATAATGAATGAGGCTTGATGGGAAGGAATTCCCGAAGCCTAATAAATAAAGGAATGATGTCTATAACATGTATTATACATGTTATGAAATTGAAGATACGATGCCTGTTAATTTGAGTTGAAGTTGTGCCTTGAATGGTTGATTGATTATGATTCTATGTGTATGTTAATGTAGGATCCATTCCGAACGATGAGGCGGGTATGTCGTATCAATCGGAATTCTTCTCTTGAGGTAGGAGAGAAGTCTTTATGTTCTAAATACATGAATTGAATGGTATTTGATTGTCATATGTGACAATATGCATGTTTGCCTTGCTTGTAGTGTTATGATGAATTGTAATGTTGTGTATGATATTGGTGATGATGTTGGCAACTTGCATTTGTGCATTTAGAATATAAGAGGTGTGCTATATGGTAGTGTTAAATTGTTTGGCAAGTGTAAGCCTTGAATATGATGTTGTGTTTACATCTACCATAAATGAGGAATAAATGTTATTAATGATTGAATGAGAATGGTGTGAATGAATAACATACCTTGATTGATAATGAAGGATTGATGCCATTATGATTGATGAAAGAATTAAATTATGTTAATTAGAATTATTGAGAATGTCACACGAAAACTTAAAACAATGGCAATAAACAACGATAATAAATCCACTAAGAGCCTTGTGGTGATGTTGGTGGTGATGATAATGAGGATTGATGAGTGGCGTGATTCGGATGCATAGAGTGAGAAATGCATATGATTGGCATTTGCATAGCCGCCGATGTTGGAATGTTAGGGGAGTTCCCTCGACCGACCTAGTGGAAGAGTGGCTCAGTGCAAGAGCAAATTTTATTTTCCCCTGTGACTCGGTGTGTAAGTCACGAAGCCGCCCATGTATTGCTACGGGGAGCTACATGTGGCCGACCCTTGTGAGGGGTGGCTCTTCATGAGTAGGTGACCCCGGTGGTCCATTGGATCACAGCCGCCATGAGATGAGTCATGGCCAACCCGCAACACCATATGTTGAATATGTGTTACCGCGATCATGGTGAAAATGACCAGGTGTTGCAAATGGGCAATGCAGTTTGGTACCAGTAAAAGATTGGTGAAATACATGCAATTGGATGACAAGTGTACACATTTTACTACTGCAGTAGTGGTATGGTTATATGATCATACCTAAATCCCACAAATTGGTGTTTATTCCCCATGGTCAGATTTGTAATTGTTGAAATATTTCGTTGTGCATATGCATTAGCTTAAGAGCATTTGCATAGAGCTAGGAGGTATGCCGAAGGTGATGAGATATGATGATGGTCGTGGTGTGGATGAGAAGAGGTAATGAGACAACATAAAATATGTGAATACCAAATAATAGTTTGAGTTTTATGATGATGTATGTATGAGTCCAATTTATTGAAGGACTTGATTATGTGTATGCTTATATACTTTGCTTAATCTATAGTGTTGATTATGATATATGAATGACAGTACTATGATGATGAATGAGATGATGAATGATATGTGTATGCAAAGTATACATGATTTTGAAGCATATGTACATAATCACATGGTATTCATATTCATTCTTTTGGAATGTATGACTCACTCTCCCATGTTGTCTACTTTTTAAATTTATGATACAGGACATTGGATGTGGATCTCTTTTGAAGTATATTTTGATGAAGGAGGTAAATGGATGTATAGGAAGTGCCTTGGCCGGAAAAATTTGAATTTTGTATAGGACATAGCATGGATGCATGTATATTTTGTAATTTTGATGATTGGATGATGATTTTGGGTGGCCATGGACGAAAATTAGACCTTGGTGTGTATGGCCAATTTTCATTAATGACCTAGATAATGTATGTGGATGAATTATGATGTTGGTTAATATTGAATCCCATGAATGAATGAAGTATTTTACAACTTATAGCAATTTATGAAGTTTATGTGAAAATGATTCAAATATCATGCATTGAATGGATGAGGATTGAATTGGATATGTATGATCAATTAATTGGCTATTGTATGTATGAATGACTGCAATTGATATGTTAGCTTAGGCCATAATTGGTAGGAAATGAAAATTGATACGTGAGTTGTGTAAAAATTTCAAGGATTTTCGCTTGTTTTGCATAACTCGTTCAAGCGAGTGATAATCTCGTTCAAGCGAGATCCTCTCGTATCAGGGGTGTGGCTACTGGCCACATTTCACTCAGGAGAGCAGGGCCTCACCCGAGTGAGTGCGAGAAGAAGATACCAGACCACTTTCCCTTAAGTGAAATGGCCAGTGTATGGTGGCTCGCTTAAGCGAGCGAGGAGGGGAATTGATTCTGGATGAATTTCGCTCAGGCAGGCCTGGCCTCGCTCGAGCAAAATGTGGGCAGTGAGGTTCTGTCCCTTTTTCGCTCAAGCGAGCGTTCCTCGCCCAAGCGAAGAGGAACCATTTAGTGAAACAACCCGACTGAAATAACAGTAAATCCGAGACAGGGGAATATTTTCCCAAATGTTCACAGGGTAGTCGGTACAAAATAAAACAAAATGGAGACAAGGGAGACAGAGAACCAATCAAGAAAAGAAGAGACCGGGTCAGGATGCCACACACTGGCAAGACCCAGCTTCGGTTAACAAAACCAGCAAAAGATAACGCTTGAGCGAGCCCTACTCACTGGAGCGATTCCTCATTCGCTGAAGCGAACCCATGCACTCAGGGATTCCGTCACTCGGAATCGGGACCACGTTCACTTGGGAACGGTCCCTACATACATGCCTCCCTCGGAAGTTTATACACAGTTCCTTATTTTTATTCTGGAAGGTCACACACATGTTCCACTCGGGAAATGATTCCCTCGGTTATTCCACTCGGAATCTATAAACTTTCCTTCACACGGAAATATTTTTCCCAGTCCAATACCACTCGGTGTATTTCGACCTTAATTCACTCGGAAATGTCTTGTGCATTCTCCACTCAGCATATTTTAATCTTCCTCCCTCGGAGAACACCTTAACCCTTCATTTCTCGGAAACGATCTCCTTAACCAAGTCTCCCTCGGAAGTACTCTAACCTCTCTTCACTCGGAAGTGAGCTCCCTAATCAAGTTCCACTCAGAAATACTCCAACCCCTCTTCACTCGGAATATACAACCTTATTCACTCGGAATATACCACCTTATTCACTCGGGATATACCACCTTATTCACTCAGAATATACCACCTTATTCACTCAGAATATACAACCTTATTCACTCAGAACCATTTTAACCATTCTTACTTCGGTCAATTCTCACTCGGGAGTACTAAACCTTTCTTCCCTCGGAAGAGGTTCTCCAGCTATATCTCACTCGGCATCATGACTATTCTTCCCTCGGAAGAAGTCCACCCGAGCACATCTCACTCGGAACCGTTTTAAGCCTTCAACACTCGAGACAGGCTCATAACTATATTCCACTCGGAAACTTATTGACTTAACATTATTCTTTCGACATCACTCGACAACACATTGACTCGCCTTCCCTCGAAAATAATCTTACTGAACATCACTCACTCGGAATTAGTTTAACCCTTCTTCATTCAGAAGAGGGTCTCTAATCTCGCCTCACACCAAATTACTTTAGCTCTCCTTTACTCGGAATCATGCAAGCCTTATTTGCTCGGTGAAATATAGATATATATATATATATATATAACTTGGACATTTCCCTACATCAACACTCACTGAATAAAATTAACACATAACATTATATATATATATATATATATATATGTATAATTATGCTCTCAAGTCCAAGAGTTCAATTCGTACACATTTAAACAAAACATTATACTAAGAGCCAGCCAAGGCTATATCAAAACCATTTACACAGTATATACATATATGTACACTTCCACTGTACAGGTGCACTTCACAAGGACTGGTGCTCTCCCATCATTCACCATCCAGAGTAATATCCACTGAAATATAGCCACAGTAGGGGTGAGTATTTTACATATTAAATGACAGTTATTGACTCAGATTAATCCTCATGTTCTCAACCATGCAATATCATATGACAACAATCAATAACACACACCCTTCCATTTAATATGGTTACACACATAACATCATTCAATCGAAATCTACTCAGCTAACTCTCGGCTATATTAAACATGTTATTCTCAACAACATTAATACATATGCATACAAGTCACATTGCACTCGGCAACAATTATAAATGTACACATGTTCATTCAGTCGGATCCGATTACTCATTAATAGCTTTTTATGTTGCAACATGGCTCTCAGCCTTTTATTCAGCTCTCAGCTGATCCGGCCATTTTACTGGTACCAAACCGTTTGCCCTCACATGTAACACAAACACTCTCAGCGTCAACAGCAGTGTTACGGGCAGCCCTGAGTCCCACTCAGTCGGCTTGCCTTGAGTCCCACTCAAGGTCTTTGATAGCATCTTATGCATATAATTACCGATTCATAATTAAGCGTCTCACGTTAATGCTCTCAGCATTTCCAATAGTGCATCCCATGCATTTTATCATCATAAATCATAAACAGGAATCGGCATAACCACTTTCGCAATATTAACTCATGCATCCTATGCATCATAATATAAACCCACACACGGAAATCACCATGGTAAACACATATCACATACACTCAACTTCTTCCTCAACAGTACATGCATCTCATGCAATCAGTATTAAACACCAACAGAACTCATTAAGATAGCCCCCATCACTTGCATTCGGCATTCAGATTTACAATAACAAGCATCTCATGCTAGCTCATATAAATCACACACGGGAATCGACAACAGTCCCTTAACACATACATCTCATGCAATTACTCAGCATTCTCATGATTATCAACATGCATTTCATGAACGAAAATCGACATGCATTACACAATTCATAGTCATCACACATCCGGGCATTACATAACTACTACTCAATCGGAATACAACTATCAACGCATTTCAAATCATAAGCATCCAACACGACAATATCACCCAGAACCCGTCCATAAACCATGCATTTGAGATATAAAATACCCCCTACTTACTGTAGAGACTCAGAAGCTCCTCGAGCTACAATGCTTGACCGATCACTCCTTTCGGTCACTCCTTCCCACTGGATAACCTTCGAACTTAGTCGTCGACTCTAATTTCGGCTTTGGAAAGACCAAAAGCTATCCTCTTCCTCGAGTAGTTTCGTCTCAACAATAGTAGACTACCTCCACAACCCCGAAGCACTTCACACTGCAGACTTCCCAACTGAGAATCTGACAGCTTCGAGTGGGAGAAAAGGAAGAAGGAGAGAAGATGACGAAGAGGAAGAAGAAGAACCTGGGAGGAGAAACAAAACAACGTCTCTGTATCCTCGAAGGAAAAGCTCTTAACTCTCTCAATCCTCTCTAACTTAACACGAATAAAATGAGGGAAAGAGAGAGGCCGAACTCTCTTATACCATCAGGGGTACATGCGTCATTTTCTCTGGCCACTTGGTATTAGTCACCCATTAATCTAATCTGCAATTAACCTTAATTAGTGACTAATCTCAGTCGGTAATTAACTTTAAATCATGATGTTACATTTAGCTACTGGAGTGATCTCGCTCAAGCGAGCAGAACTCGCTCAAGCAAGAATGGGTACCTGATGCATATTTTTCCCTTCGCTAAAGCGTGATCGTTGGCTCGCCCAGGCGTGGATTGTTGAACTCGCTCAAGCGAGTGGGGCATTCGCTTAAGCGAAATGCCCCCTGATTCTTCAAACATGAATGCTTTAATTATTTTGGTTTGCCCTTGAATTAAGGCTCCTTCTGGCATCCCTACACAAATATATTTAACATAGTTTGATCTATTAATCTTTGAATCATTTACCCTTTTTAAATCCAATCATATAGCACCAATATAAATGATTTTTTCGTTGTCTTTAATTGAGAGACTCTCATGAATCATTTTAACTCACCTTCTCATATCATCATATATGAGATAGGTTCTTTATAGATCCAGGGTGTTGAATTAAAGCTTCACCACTTCATTTCTATGTCAAATAATGATTTATAAAACGTGAAAAATTTACCCCCACTTTTGGGGCATCTCAGTAGTCATGAACTTTACTTTTGTCATGTTGAATTTGTGTTATAACTTCTTGGTGTACTTATGTTGATGTATGTATATGTCATTGTCCTTCTGCTGAATTTGCAATCCTAAGAAGAATTTTAGTTCTCCTATCATACTCACCTTGAACTCACATTGCATCAGCTCTGAGGAGTCTTTACACAAATATGTATTTGTAGCTTTAAAGATAATATCATCTACATAGATATGTACAATGATAAAATTATCTTTGTTAGCTTATCTGAACAATGTTGTGCCTACCTTCCCTCTTGAGAAATCATTCTTAACAAGAAAGAAGCTCAACATGTCATATCATGCTCTAAGAGCTTGTTTCAGACAATACAGAGCCTTTTTTAGCATGAACATATGTTCATATAGATTTGAATCTTCAAAACTAGGGGGCTGTCTGACATAGACTTCTTTAATTATGTCATTCAAAAAGGCATTCTTGACATCCATCTTGTAACATCCCAAATTTTTATGAAGATGAGTGATGTGGTAATGAGAGGATTGTATGGTTATGTTCATATGAGGTGATAAATATGGATTTAATGGGGAGTGATTGATGAGTTGAAAATAAGAACTTAGGAGTATGAATGGTTTGAGTAAGTTTCATATGCCTCATGTTATACGTAAGATGTGTTGAAGTTGAACCGATTGGATTGGTATGAGTCTTGGAGTGTTAGATTATTAAATCTTCATGTTTCTGCACTAGAATTGGTATTCTCGCTCAGGCGAGGTGGATGCTCGCTCAAGTGAGAATCCTTTTGTGTTGGTTTCAGGGCTTCTGGCCCGAATTCGCCCAGGCAAATGGATTACCCGCTTAAGCGAATCGAGTGAGAAGCGAGCAGGAGAGATTCTGGACGAATCTCGCTCAAGCGGATGTTGTTGCGCTTGAACGAGCGAGAGAGGAGAGGGATTCTGAGTGTTGGTCGCTCAAGAGAGCTTGGGACGCTTGAGCGAGTGAACTGGGGTCTGACGCTGGGGCCCGGTTTTCTCTCTCCTGATGCACATTGGTGATACGTGGTGCCTTGATGTTTGGTTCTTTTCCTCTCCCTTGTCCATGTTGGATGGGAGTGATGATTGCTGAGGGAATAGCATTAAATGTTGATGGACTTGCATTAAATGAGGATGGGATGTTGTGATGAGTAGGATGCTGATGAGGCTGAGATGATAAGGCCTTGGTTGCATGTTTTTCTTCTCACTCTCTCCCTTCATTCCTTGGGAGTGCATGTTTTAATGAGAGAAGTGCTCCTTCTTCTCCCTAGAACTTGTTGGAGCTTCTGCTTCATCTTCTTCCTCCCTTTTATCTTCTACTTCCACTCATGTATGGTATAGAATTCTAGTGGAACTGTGTGGTGTTGAGAAACAGATATGGCTGTGTGTGAAGGCTGGGTTTAGGTCCCTTTTATCCTTCCCTGTTCCCTGGTGCTTCCTCTTCATCTTTCTCTATGTGATGGGCTGGTTGTGCCTTGGTTGGAAGCTGTAGCAGTCTCTGGGTGCCTCAGTTGTGGATGCAAGATGGTCCACTGTGTTGTGAAGATGAAGACATGCATGTTGCATGGAGGCATGGTGGTCCTTCACTATTGTTGAAGGTGTATGGTGCTGTTGTGAAGAAGAGGGCATGCATGAAAGTTGGTTGTCCTCCATGGTGGTGAGGACAGTGCTGATCGAGAGTATGGTACAGTTTGTGTTGAGCTTGGGAGCTTCTCCACTGACTTGGTGGCTTTGAGGCTTGTGTGGAAATTATATTGGCTCTTCCCACGTTTAGAAAACCGAGCAGAGTGCTGTTGTGGCTGGGCCGAGTGTCCATGTGACTCTTAGAAGCTTCATCCAGGTAAGGGGAGCTATTGCATCTTAAGTGCATAGTTTATGGACGGGTTTTCCGGGTGAAACTCTTGTATCGTGATGTGTGTGGTATTCAATATGTGTCCTTTGATTGATTTCCGAGTGAGTAGTAGCCCAGACATGTATGATGATTATATATTGCTTGATGTTGTTGAATTTCGTCCATATAGGTGTTGTTGTTTATGGTGATGACTATGTTAAGATGCTTGGGATGTATGTCATGATAATGCTGAGTGCATTGTGTGATTTGTTACTGGTCCCTACGTGAGTAATGGTGTGATTGTATGTATGAGATGCATGTTATTGATGTATATGTGTATGCTGAATGCATGAATGGGGACTGTTATGATGAATACCGAGTAGGCTTATAAATAAAAGCATAAAATACTTACTGGAAAGGATAAATCCGAGTGAATAGAGGATAAATCCGAGTGATAGATGATAATCCGAGTGGATGGAATAGGATTGCCGAGTGAATGTGGTATAAGCCGAGTCATCTGACTGTTGTTGAGTTGCCGAATGAATTTAATGTTGAACGCAGATTTCCGAGTGGGCAATCGAATGAATCTGAGTTGAATTTTATATGCATACGTGTTATTGTGTTATTGAATATGAACACCTTGCGGGATGCCACGAGGGTGTTATCCCGAGTGAAGAGGACGTGGTCCTAATGTTGAGTGTGATGAAAGACCCGGATTGGATTCGGGCAGTGCCTGGGGCACTAAGCGTGAAATGAGACGCTTGATGAAATGCTGAGTGCATCGGCGTTGAACGCCGAGTGAATGAAACCGTATGCATCCGATTCGCCACTGGAATGCGTTAGACTTCTATTACCGATCGGCAACCAAAAGATGAAACATATGATGAATATGATTAAGTCCTGGAGCTGGGCTCAGGCAGACTCCGTGAGTGTGGCTCGGAGTGTGGATATTGTTTGTTATAGAGCTGGGATAAATATGAGGTGAAATCCGATTGGATGAGTAGCTGTTTGTTAAGAGGTTAGGCTTTATAGCCGAGTGAAATGGGTAAGAACCCGATTGAAGATGTTTGTGTTTGTTCATATTTAAATGGCAGTGTGTATATTTGATTGATTGATGATATATATTTGTATGTTATGGATTCTATGATTAATCCGAGCCAATATCTGTCATTTAATATGTAATGCTCACCCCTACACCATTTTTCAGTGTTTGCAGGTCGGTTTGGAATGTTATGATGGCCTTAAACCGAGCGATGGGTATTTATGATGAGGTTGTATGAATGATGTAATGTACCGAGTGCAATTAATGTATTAAAGCCTTGGTTGGCTCATATAACCTGTTGTATAATGAATGCGAACATATGTATTAGACCCGAGTGTGTGTATATGTAGGATTTACATGGAAATCATGTAAATGTATCGGATAATGGATGCTAGTGAATGAATAAAGTTAAGTTGGCATTACCCGAGTGTAAATTCCTATTGGTATATATATATATATTTTATTTGGGCATTATATATTGGAGTTGGCTTAGGATTGCTCATGATAAATCATGTTAAGATGATGGATAATCCGAGTGTTTGTATGTATACATATGTTTTAAGGATAATATGAATATATTTTAGTGTTGAGCATTGCTGAGTGGGTAGTCGGCTTTGGGAAGCAGAGAGTACATTTATGTATGAGGTTTATGTTGATTTGATGCTTCTTACTGACTGAAATATAATGGTGTTGAAGGAGTGAAATATAAGAGGTTTAGTGCTTTTCCGAGTGTGACTTATGTGTAAGCCTTTTTCTGAATGGTGGTAGCCTTAGTGAATTTTGAGTGAGAAACATTATTTGGATATGGAATAAAAAAGGTGGAAGTCTGTTCTGGTAGAACCATATGATTTGAGTTCCGAGTGAATAAATGGATATGTATGTATATAAGTATTTATGTTGAATTGATGCCTCTCACTGACTAGGGAATGATATGGTATGAATGATGTTAAGTTAATAAATTCCGAGTGGAATATTATTGTAAGAGTTGGTCTGAATATTGAGGCTTAAGTATATGAACTTCCCGAACGTGTAGGCTTGATTTCTTTCTGAGTAAGGCTATGTATGTGGCCCTTCCCTGAGTGGAAAATATGGGTAAACCCAAGTGGGGAATGGTTTGTGTTTCCCGAGTGGAATCTGAGTGAATCTCTTAAGGGAAGACTGGTTGTACTAACTTAGTTCGGAGATATATTCTAAGTATGAAATATATGTATGCTGAGTGTTAAGAGCGGAATGAGTCCGAGTGGAACCCGATTTAATGGTTTCCCGAGTGGTTAAGTATTTTATATGTCCAAGTGACTTAACCTGGTGAAATCCTCTAAGTATGGAGGAGTTCGGATAATTCCGAGTGGAATTGTTTAGGAAGTTATTTCCTAGTGATGGATGTTAAGGTGTTCTCCGTGTGAGAAATGAGGAATATTCCGAGTGGAGTATGGTTGTGGAGATCCCTTATAAGTGAAGGAAAATCCATATATTCTCCGAGTGAAAATAGGCTTGAATGCCGAGTGTGGGGCCGAATGAGTATTGGTCGGTAATGATATCAGATACCGAGTGGAATACCACTCAGAAGATGAGATGGTTTATAAATGATGTGCCGAGGGATGAGTGTGAAGTACATTCCCGACTGAACTGTGGTGGATCCTACTGAGTAGTATTTGGTTGGACAACAACCCGAGTGAAGTGGTTTTATGGAATCCGAGTGAGATACCCCTCATTTTCCGAGTGGTTTATTGTGTATGGTCTCAGTGGATAAAATATGAAACTAAGTTGTGGGGTGTACGTATGGGGAGTCATTATTGAACAATTGAAACCCCAGACTCCGAGTGATGTAGTTGTCTCGGATCCCGAGTGATGGGATTACCGAGTGAGTGGTTGCCTCTAGATACCGAGTGGTGGATTAGCCGAGTGTGGCTTCTCGCTTCAACGAGTGAGTTCTCGCTCCAGCGGGTATGTTGCTGGGAAGGCTTTTGTGTGGCTTCGCCCAAGCGAGGGTGTGCTCGCCCGAGTGAGTTTGGCTATTTCGCTCAAGCGGAGTCGGGTCTCGCTTGAGCGGATGAGCGTTGTTCTGTGGTTTTGCTTGAGCGCTGACTGTCTTCCGCTGAATGGTTTTGGGTTGGCTTTTACTTCTTTTGCCTTCCATTGCCTTCTTTTCCTTTCTATTCTTAGTCATTGGACCGAGCTCTCATATCTTCATATATGAGAGTGGATTTTGATAGATCCAGGTATGTTTTTGCAAAAAAAAAAAAATTGACCCCTGTTTTTAGGGTGTCACAAGGTGGTATCAGAGCAGACTGAGAGGCCCATGGCCAAGATATGCTTACCGAGTGTAAGCGGTTGAATGTATGATGACCAGTTGTCATTACTGCTGGTAGTATTTTATTGGTTGATGCATGCTTATGCATGGTTTGTGTGGCTGTATGCCTATGTGTTTTGCTGGGACAGTAGTGAAAGATACTACTGTTGTGAAGGTTGATTTGAGAAATAAAGTGATATAATGTTGTGTCCTTATATTTGTGGAAGTCGGATTAACTGACTAGGATTCATGTATATGGATTGATGGAAAATTATTATGATACTCTTGTGTTGGGTTGGAAATCCCCAATGAATATATATAAGGATATTGATAGATAAAATGAAATATTATGACATTCTAGCGGTGGATACAAGTAGTTGACTTGTATGTGTGTAAGGCAATGATGATTGCCAAGTATGTGAATGGTGAATATGCCTAGAATGATTTTATGTGTGGATTGATATTATTATGTTTGCTATGCCTTTGATATCCATGTGTGGATTGTTATGAGTGGTGTTTGTGGCCATTGAATGCCAATTATTTGAATGATGTGCCTTGAGGGGCCTTGTGAATATTTATACGCCATTGATGATAAAACTAAAATATATAATATACCCCTAAATGAGAGGGTAAGATAATCTAAATGAGCTTGAGACATGCATGAGTATTTTTGTATACATGGCATGACATGCATATCATGATGATGTTGATAAGTGGTTGCGATCACTTGATGATGGAAATGAAAAAGGGCTTGCGAGTTCCTATGATTATTAGACCGGTGGTTGCGATCACCTGGTATTGAAATGAAAGGCCCTGCGGGACCAATGAGATTGAATGCCCATGGTTGCGATCATGAGGCGGGAGTACCCCTTGCGAGGAGGGAAACCTATATGAAATATTGAACGTGGTTGCGATCACGAGAAGCACCTTGCGAGGTTGCCAGAGGGAGTACCCCTTGCGAGGCGGGAAACCATTGAAAATGAGTATATGATCATGGTGGTTGCGATCACCCGAGGAAATGAAATTGGATCCGTGCATATGCATCATAATGACATTAACATGTGCATCCATCTTGAAGCATGATATATTGTGATACTTTAATAATGAAATATGTGAAAATGTTAATGAAGGAATTTCCTAGTGTGTTGAATTCGGATTATGGATGTTTGATTGTGCCATTTCTTAAATGATGATTTATACCCTTGGCATGAGAACTCTGCTTGATTAATATATATATATGATTAAGTTGATTTATGGCAGATTCCTAATTTAAGAATTTGAATATGATCATGAATGTATAAATGTAAAATCAGGTATATGTTATATTGGAATTGCGTCTTGGTTTTAATGTGTTAAAACTGAGTGATGGATTAATTGATGATAGTGAAGTTCTTATAAGTATTAAGATTGTGTTAATTGATTTAAATTCTGGTGTATGCCATGCTAATGATTCATGGCCGAGTCATGATTGTGAATGGATTCAAATTCACATGCTAAGTTGGCTGGGTGAGTAATGTTGGGAAATCTCATGATGTGAGGATTTTAATATGTGATAGGTGATTGAATATAAAACCTGATGCATGCTTGGTTGGGATTTTTGTTTCGATTTGAAGTATGGTAACCCAATTGATTAGGCATAATTATGTGTGATTGGATGATTGAGAATTAATACGGTTGGATACCTGTTAGTTTGGGTACTGTCTCGGTTTTGTGATTGAAAACCGAGTAAGTGGTTGATCGAATTATGACCCATAAGGTGTAGTAATCCGATTGGATTTTGTATGATCTTATACTGTTAGACCTTGTAGAATTGGACTCTATGTTGATATGACTCGGTAGTAATTGGATGTTGTGGGGGTGTTTAGTAACCCTTGAAATTCCGAGTCAGAGAATCTGATTGATCATGTGGATTGTTGAGTCAAGTAATGGTATAACAAATTATGGAGGTTTGAAGCGTCTTAAGGTTGAAATCCGAGTACACCTTGGTACTGGATATGGTGAAAATGGAAATAATACTATAATGATTGTGTATCTGACTGGTAGATGGTGTTTATGCTCAGCGAGGAAAGTTACCAATGTAGGACCCTATTGTTATGATTGAAAATCATATTGAAAACCGAGTGGTATATCTAAGAGAATTTGATGAATTCCTTAGGCTTAAATTAATTGATGGCTAGTGATGAATGATGAATTGAGGGATTGATTGGCTGATTGACTATGATTTTATGATAAATAAGATTAAATAAGAGGTATTTACTCAGTTTGTACTGAAAACCGATTGCCATTGTGCCCTTTTAAGGTAAGTGTGGTTGGCATTTGATGATTATTATCATGAGGATTGTACTAGAATAAGTATAGGGACTGAAAATATACCTTGAATGGGTTGAAAATTTATTAATAAAATACATTTTACTGTGATGATAACTGATGTTTGCTGACTGAGGGCATGAGATGCATCACTGTTGGTGCCTAATAATGATGTTGATTCGGATGTATTGCTTATAAAATGGTAAGAATTGCCATTGATTTTCAGGAAAATTGGTTGGTATGAGTGAAATAATTGTAAGGATGCTGTTTCGATATGACTCTGCATGCCATAGGTATTGTGGCAGGCTGCATTTTGCAATGACTCTATGCACTTGTTGTGACCCTATAGGAATGAGATGTCATCCTATATGTTGGATGCAGCAGTCCATAGGTCTGGCAAATGAGACTGTAGCTGCTTATAGGAATGGCTTGAGTCTATCGGATTGCTCCGAGCAAGGTGAGAGTTATGCTGAGTGAAGTGGAATGGTGACTTCTGAGTCAATGGTGGCATTGTCAAAGCTGTTGTTAAGATGAGTCCTTATTGGAATTTTGAGGACGAAATTCTTTGAAGGTGGGGTGGATTGTAACATCCCAAATTTTTATGAAGATGAGTGATGTGGTAATGAGAGGATTGTATGGTTATGTTCATATGAGGTGATAAATATGGATTTAATGGGGAGTGATTGATGAGTTGAAAATAAGAACTTAGGAGTATGAATGGTTTGAGTAAGTTTCATATGCCTCATGTTATGCGTAAGATGTGTTGAAGTTGAACCGATTGGATTGGTATGAGTCTTGGAGTGTTAGATTATTAAATCTTCATGTTTCTGCACTAGAATTGGTATTCTCGCTCAGACGAGGTGGATGCTCGCTCAAGCGAGAATCCTTTTGTGTTGGTTTCAGGGCTTCTGGCCCGAATTCGCCCAGGCGAATGGATTACCCGCTTAAGCGAATCGGGTGAGAAGCGAGCAGGAGAGATTCTGGACGAATCTCACTCAAGCGGATGTTGTTGCGCTTGAACGAGCGAGAGAGGAGAGGGATTCTGAGTGTTGGTCGCTCAAGAGAGCTTGGGACGCTTGAGCGAGTGAAGTGGGGTCTGATGCTAGGGCCTGGTTTTCTCTCTCCTGATGCACGTTGGTGATACGTGGTGCCTTGATGTTTGGTTCTTTTTCTCTCCCTTGTCCACGTTGGATGGGAGTGATGATTGCTGAGGGAATAGCATTAAATGTTGATGGACTTGCATTAAATGAGGATGGGATATTGTGATGAGTGGGATGCTGATGAGGCTGAGATGATAAGGCCTTGGTTGCATGTTTTTCTTCTCACTCTCTCCCTTCATTCCTTGGGAGTGCATGTTCTAATGAGAGAAGTGCTCCTTCTTCTCCCTAGAACTTGTTGGAGCTTCTGCTTCATCTTCTTCCTCCCTTTTATCTTCTACTTCCACTCATGTATGGTATAGAATTCTAGTGGAACTGTATGGTGTTGAGAAACAGATATGGCTGTGTGTGGAGGCTGGGTTTAGGTCCCTTTTATCCTTCCCTGTGCCCTGGTGCTTCCTCTTCATCTTTCTCTATGTGATGGGCTGGTTGTGCCTTGGTTGGAAGCTGTAGCAGTCTCTGGGTGCCTCAGTTGTGGATGCAAGATGGTCCACTGTGTTGTGAAGATGAAGACATGCATGTTGCATGGAGGCATGGTGGTCCTTCACTATTGTTGAAGGTGTATGGTGCTGTTGTGAAGAAGAGGGCATGCATGAAAGTTGGTTGTCCTCCATGGTGGTGAGGACAGTGCTGATCGAGAGTATGGTACAGTTTGTGTTGAGCTTGGGAGCTTCTCCACTGACTTGGTGGCTTTGAGGCTTGTGTGGAAATTATATTGGCTCTTCCCACGTTTAGAAAGCCGAGCAGAGTGCTGTTGTGGCTGGGCCGAGTGTCCATATGACTCTTAGAAGCTTCATCCAGGTAAGGGGAGCTATTGCATCTTAAGTGCATAGTTTATGGACGGGTTTTCCGGGTGAAACTCTTGTATCGTGATGTGTGTGGTATTCAATATGTGTCGTTTGGTTGATTTCCGAGTGAGTAGTAGCCCGGACATGTATGATGATTATATATTGCTTGATGTTGTTGAATTCCGTCCATATAGGTGTTGTTGTTTATGGTGATAACTATGTTAAGATGCTTGGGATGTATGTCATGATAATGCTGAGTGCATTGTGTGATTTGTTACTGGTCCCTACGTGAGTAATGGTGTGATTGTATGTATGAGATGCATGTTATTGATGTATATGTGTATGCTGAATGCATGAATGGGGACTGTTATGATGAATGCTGAGTAGGCTTATAAATAAAAGCATGAAATGCTTACTGGAAAGGATAAATCTGAGTGAATAGAGGATAAATCCGAGTGATAGATGATAATCCGAGTGGATGGCATAGGATTGCCGAGTGAATATGGTATAAGCCGAGTCATCTGACTGTTGTTGAGTTGCCGAATGAATTTAATGTTGAACGCAGATTTCTGAGTGGGCAATCGAATGAATCTGAGTTGAATTTTATATGCATACGTGTTATTATGTTATTGAATATGAACACCTTGCGGGATGCCACGAGGGTGTTATCCCGAGTGAAGAGGACGTGGTCCTAATGTTGAGTCTGATGAAAGACCCGGATTGGATTCGGGCAGTGCCTGGGGCACTAAGCGTGAAATGAGACGCTTGATGAAATGCTGAGTGCATCGGCGTTGAACGCCGAGTGAATGAAACCGTATGCATCCGATTCGCCACTGGAATGCGTTGGACTTCTATTACCGATCAGCAACCAAAAGATGAAACATATGATGAATATGATTAAGTCCTGGAGCTGGGCTCAGGCAGACTCCGTGAGTGTGGCTCGGAGTATGGATATTGTTTGATATAGAGCTGGGATAAATATGAGGTGAAATCTGATTGGATGAGTAGCTGTTTGTTAAGAGGTTAGGCTTTATAGCCGAGTGAAATGGGTAAGAACCCGATTGGAGATGTTTGTGTTTGTTCATATTTAAATGGCAGTGTGTATATTTGATTGATTGATGATATATATTTGTATGTTATGGATTCTATGATTAATCCGAGCCAATATCTGTCATTTAATATGTAATGCTCACCCCTACACCATTTTTCAGTGTTTGCAGGTCGGTTTGGAATGTTATGATGGCCTTAAACCCGAGCGATGGGTATTTATGATGAGGCTGTATGAATGATGTAATGTACCGAGTGCAATTAATGTATTAAAGCCTTGGTTGGCTCATATAACCTGTTGTATAATGAATACGAACATATGTATTAGACCCGAGTATGTGTATATGTAGGATTTACATGGAAATCATGTAAATGTATCGGATAATGGATGCTAGTGAATGAATAAAGTTAAGTTGGCATTACCCGAGTGTAAATTCCTATTGGTATATATATATATATATATTTTTTATTTGGGCATTATATATTGGAGTTGGCTTAGGATTGCTCATGATAAATCATGTTAAGATGATGGATAATCCGAGTGTTTGTATGTATACATATGTTTTAAGGATAATATGAATATATTTTAGTGTTGAGCATTGCTGAGTGGGTAGTCGGCTTTGGGAAGCAGAGAGTACATTTATGTATGAGGTTTATGTTGATTTGATGCTTCTTACCGACTGAAATATAATGGTGTTGAAGGAGTGAAATATAAGAGGTTTAGTGCTTTTCCGAGTGTGACTTATGTGTAAGCCTTTTTCTGAATGGTGGTAGCCTTAGTGAATTTTGAGTGAGAAACATTATTTGGATATGGAATAAAAAAGGTGGAAGTCTGTTCTGGTAGAACCATATGATTTGAGTTCCGAGTGAATAAATGGATATGTATGTATATAAGTATTTATGTTGAATTGATGCCTCTCACTGACTAGGGAATGATATGGTATGAATGATGTTAAGTTAATAAATTCCGAGTGGAATATTATTGTAAGAGTTGGTCTGAATATTGAGGCTTAAGTATATGAACTTCCTGAACGTGTAGGCTTGATTTCTTTCTGAGTAAGGCTATGTATGTGGCCCTTCCCTGAGTGGAAAATATGGGTAAACCCAAGTGGGGAATGGTTTGTGTTTCCCGAGTGGAATCTGAGTGAATCTCTTAAGGGAAGACTGGTTGTACTAACTTAGTTCGGAGATATATTCTAAGTATGAAATATATGTATGCTGAGTGTTAAGAGCGGAATGAGTCCGAGTGGAACCCGATTTAATGGTTTCCCGAGTGGTTAAGTATTTTATATGTCCAAGTGACTTAACCTGGTGAAATCCTCTAAGTATGGAGGAGTTCGGATAATTCCGAGTGGAATTGTTTAGGAAGTTATTTCCTAGTGATGGATGTTAAGGTGTTCTCCGTGTGAGAAATGAGGAATATTCCGAGTGGAGTATGGTTGTGGAGATCCCTTATAAGTGAAGGAAAATCCATATATTCTCCGAGTGAAAATAGGCTTGAATGCCGAGTGTGGGGCCGAATGAGTATTGGTCGGTAATGATATCAGATACCGAGTGGAATACCACTCAGAAGATGAGATGGTTTATAAATGATGTGCCGAGGGATGAGTGTGAAGTACATTCCCGACTGAACTGTGGTGGATCCTACTGAGTAGTATTTGGTTGGACAACAACCCGAGTGAAGTGGTTTTATGGAATCCGAGTGAGATACCCCTCATTTTCTGAGTGGTTTATTGTGTATGGTCTCAGTGGATAAAATATGAAACTAAGTTGTGGGGTGTACGTATGGGGAGTCATTATTGAACAATTGAAACCCCAGACTCCGAGTGATGTAGTTGTCTCGGATCCCGAGTGATGGGATTACCGAGTGAGTGGTTGCCTCTAGATACCGAGTGGTGGATTAGCCGAGTGTGGCTTCTCGCTTCAACGAGTGAGTTCTCGCTCCAGCGGGTATGTTGCTGGGAAGGCTTTTGTGTGGCTTCGCCCAAGCGAGGGTGTGCTCGCCCGAGTGAGTTTGGCTATTTCGCTCAAGCGGAGTCGGGTCTCGCTTGAGCGGATGAGCGTTGTTCTATGGTTTTGCTTGAGCGCTGACTGTCTTCCGCTGAATGGTTTTGGGTTGGCTTTTACTTCTTTTGCCTTCCATTGCCTTCTTTTCCTTTCTATTCTTGGTCATTGGACCGAGCTCTCATATCTTCATATATGAGAGTGGATTTTGATAGATCCAGGTATGTTTTTGCAAAAATAAAAAATAAAAAATTGACCCCTATTTTTAGGGTGTCACACATCTGATACAACTTAATGTTGTGTTGAGCAGCACAGGCTATTAGAATTCTGATTGTTTCAAGCCTTGCTATTAGAGCAAAGGTTTCTGTGAAGTTAAACTCTTTTTGTTGATTGTAGCCTTGAGCCATAAGTATTGCCTTGTTTCTTGCTACAGTCCCATTTTTCTGGTGTTTGAGGAGCAAAAAAATTATGAGAAATGTCATTCTTTTCACAAAAGTTACTGAATTTTTCATTTTCAAATTCTCCACCATGATAACTTCTTATGGATGATATACAAAATCTTTTCTCATTTTGCACCCTTTTACAGAGTATCTTAAAGACATGGTAAAACTCATCCTTGTGGGTTAGGCAATAAACTCATGTTAGTCTAGTAAAGTCATCAATAATGACAAAACAATTTTTTTTTTACCTTACAAACTTAAGACACTAGCTAGACCAAAAAGATCCATATGGAACATCTCAAGGGGTTTACTGGTTGAAACAATATTTTTTATTTAAAAGATGATTTTACTTGTCCCCCCCCCCCCCCTTTGACAACTTTCATAGAGTCTTGTCATTATGGAACACTTTTGGCAATCCTTTAACAATCTTCAGTTTACTCAGCTTAAAGAGATTTTTGAGGTTAATGTAACCAAGCCTCTTATGCTAAAGTCAAGTCTCATCACTTTTTGAAAACAAACAAGTTACATCTTGCTCTTTTAGATCTTCCAGTTCAATCTTGTAAAGGTTTCTATGTCTAAAAGCAATAAAGCATATTGTCTTATCTTTGTTTTGGACTATACGTTTTCTTTGTCAAAAGAAACATCATATCCGCTGTCATAAAATTGACTTATGCTAAGTAGATATGTTTCAGAACTTTAAGATAGAGCGCATTATCAATGTAAAGAAAGGAAGCTTTACAAATTTTACCTACTCCTACAATGTACCTAGTTTGGTTGCCTCCAAAAGTAACCGTTCCACCTTCATGTGGTTGGAGGTCTAGGAACATGGACCTTTCTCCCGTCATGTGTCGTGAGCAGCCACTGTCCAAGTAATATTTTGGCATTTCCTTCTTCTTGTTAAAGATATCTACTACAGGAATTATCAAGTTCTTAGGTACCCAAGTTTTCTTGTGTCCTTTCGGGTTAGTGGGGTTAGTTACAATGGGTGGCTTTCTTCTCTTCTTTTGAAAACATTTAGAAGAAAGATGTCCATCCTTTCCATAGTGAAAACATAAGATCCTTGGTTTTTCAAATCCTAAAGTGAATTATTAAACTCTTCACTTGTGTTTCCAAGGTTTCATTTTTCTTCTTAAACTCTTTGATCTCATCTTTTGGCTAAGTTGCTTGGAAACTTTTGTTGCCCACAAGTCCACAACAATCTGTGTGCATCCATTCTTCCAAATTTCTCAACTCTAAAGGTTGTTGGTAAGCATCTTTTAAAAGCTGATTTTCCACAAGGTTTAGAAGTAGATGAATCCGCATTTTTGGAACCCAAATCAACATTCGCCATACATGAAACACTAAAAAACGGTAGTAAGATGATCGGATGATTGATCCTTTGGAAGTCTAAACCAATTAGAGAAGCTTCCTAGGAGGAAGAAAACTTTATTTATAACCAATTCCCTTATATTACCCTGAGGACAAGGTAGTTGAAAAGAAGGGTGGTATTGATATGCTTGGTCCTAAGGCCCAAGAAAAGAATAGGAGATAAGAAAGGTCTATTCCTACACAGGGGGAAAGTGTGAAAAGTTATTTAGAGTGTACCAAAAAAGGGTGGAAGGTGTTAGGAAATTCATTTTGGTAGTCATTTTGATTTTGATTGGGCTTGGAGAAACTTTCTTTCTCTATTGCTAGGCGCTCTGTTTTTATTTTTCCTTGTAATGTGTTCTTATTTTTCTTTGTAATCATGTACTATGCTATTAATACAATTCATCTCATCCTCTTAACATTTGTAACTAAGAAATCTACTACCAAATCACCAAATCCAAAATTTTCAAAATTAAAACACCTACCCATCCTAAAGTGATGAAAGAGAGACACTTACCTCAACAATGACAATGGCTAAAAATTGATGACCAAAGATAATTGGTGTACATGACCGAATGGAACAATCCAACAAGACTCCACCGCGAAATCAAGGGCACAACACTTCATCTCTTATTTCACCCAAACCAACAAAACAGAACCAAAAGAATGCTGACTAAACTATTCAGAGAAGGAACACGAGAACAAAGGAAACAAGACAGAAATGTAACATATGTTGAAAGGAAGACACATTGATAATGTGAGTGGATTAGTGAATGAACTCTGTAAACCGAGATGTTATTACTATGGGAGCAAAAGGAAATGAGTGGTTTAGTGGAGGGGTATTATTAATATCCTTTTCAAACCGAAAAAAAAAACCAAGTGGCGGTGAAAAGAGAAACGTGGTAAGAATATAATTTTCTAGATGATATCAATATATAATTTATGCATATAATAGGAGCTGATATGATAAGCACATGCTTATTGCTAAAAGTAATTGCTTATATATAATAAATAAATAATGAGAAAAAAAGAGTTAATGTTGATAGTTATAAAGAAATAGTTACTTTAAACTTCATTTTATGTTAAAAATGTTTTCTAATTTGCTCATTATAAATAATTCTATAAATAAAAGAAAAAAGAATTACACCAATTTCACTGCATTTTTTATTACACTTTGATTGATGGATACAATACAAAGGTAATCTTAAAGCACTTCAAAAACTAATGTCTATAATAGATGTTAGTGCTACAAGTCTCCGTTGTAACTGCATATTGATGTAATAATCTCACGTTACAAGGAAGCACCAGATTTTTGTACCATCCTACAAGTTACAAGTACAGCTACTGATCAGACCGTAAATGGTAATAACAACAATAAGATCTTCAACTAATTACAACCAAGGATAATAAACCTTTCCTGTATCAAATATTCCAAAAAGTCAATATTTGTTCTTTAGATCGCATCATCAACAGCTTTACACTTTGACCTGGAAAAGTGACTGCACTGGTTTTGGAGACAAATTTGCCACACTCTTGAACTGTCACAGGAAAGCAAAAATTCATTGTCATGAGAACCTTCATTAAGCTAAAACTCACTTAGTTTAAGTAGATAGAGAATAGGTTGAAGAAAGCAGAACAATACATTATGTTGAGAATGAGGAAACCGAGAGGCATTGGATGAATTCCATGTGTTTGAATACACAACGAAATAGCATATTTATAATAAGGATGTAAGAAATACAAGATCATAATACAATCATATACAATCAATTCTAATTACATATTGTTATATTTATAATATTCTAACACTCCCCCTCAAGATGGAGCATATAAATCATATGTCCCAAGCTTGTCACATATGTATTTAATACAAGGATCCCTAAGAAACTTTGTAAGAACATCTACCAATTGATCATTGGATTGGAATTTTCAAATTTCATAACAATGTCCCTTGATACAATCTTCTCTCTAATCTACTTCAACTTGTTTGGTCCTCTCATGAAACACCGAATTAGAAGAAATGTGCAATGCTATTTGATTATCACAAATGAGTGTCATCGGTGTTGTTTCCCCAAATTTTAGTTCTTCAAGCAACTATTTGAGCCATCACATGTAGCTAAAGTCATGGCTCGATACTCCGCTTCTGCACTTGATCGAGCTACAATACTTGCTTCTACTTTTCCAAGAAACCAAGTTATCCTCGAGGAAGGCATAATAGCCTGTTGTAGACCTTCTATCAATAAGAGATCTTGCCCAGTCAACATCTGAGTATCTAATTATTTGAGTATGACCCTTGTCTTCATACAAGAGCCCTATACCCGGTGCCCCTTTGATATAGTTTAAGATGTAGATGATCGCATCCCAATGACCTTCACAAGGGGAATTGAGAAATTGACTTACCACACAAAAGAGGAAATGTCAGAACGTGTGACAGTAAGATAATTTAGCTTTCCAACTAGTCTCCTATGTCTCCTGGGTCTGAGAAAAGCTCCCTCTGTTTCGACATAAGCTTAGTGTTGGGATCTATAGGAGTATTTACCAATTTGGCCCCCATCAAGCCAGTCTCCTCCAAAATATTCATCGTATACTTTCTTTGAGAAATCACAATGCCTGATCTAGATTGTGCCACCTCTATCCCCAAGAAGTAGCTAAACCTCCCAAGCTCTTTTTTCTGAAAATGATGATGCAAATGTTGTTTTAAAAGAGCAATGCCAATGTGATCACTGCCCATGATGACATTGTCGCCAATATACACAACCAAGTAAACACACCTGGGGGGAGAATGGCGGTAGAAAACAAAATGATCCGCCTCACTCGAGTCATGCCAAGTTCTTTTACCACAATGCTAAATTTGTCAAACCATGCTCTTGGAGATTGTTTAAGACCATAAAGGGACTTTCGAAGTCGACAAACTAATCTTGAACACCCCCCGAGTAACAAAACCAGGTAGTTGCTTCATATATACTTCTTCAGTCAGATCACCATAGATGAAGGCATTCTTGATATCTAACTAGAAAAAAGACCAATGACAAATGGCAGCGATGGAGAGAAATAGGCATACAGAGGCCATCTTAGCCACCGGGGAGAAAGTATTACCATAATCAATGTCAAAAATTTAAGTATAGCCTTTAGCCACCAAGCGAGCCTTCAATCGATCAACAGAACCATCTGGGCCAATTTTGACTGTGTAGACCCACCTACATCCGACCTCTGTCTTACCGGAGGGAAGGGGAATAAGATCCCAAATTCCATTGCTTTGTAGTGTACTCATTTCCTCAATCATGGCTTGTCACCATCCAAGATGAGACAAAGCTTCACCTGCATTTTTAGCATTGGCAACAAAAGACACACCAATATAATGGGAAAGGGACAAGCGATGATAAGACAAAGCAACATAATGAGGAGAGGGATTATGAGTGGAGCAAATATCTTTACGGATAGCAATAGGAAAACAACTATTGGGAGATAAAGCCTGAGGAGACGGAGGAGTTGACTTCAAAGGTAAGTCAGATGGGGCTTCATCAGGTGGAACCTCTAAAGTAGAATGGGGCCGACGGTGATATACCTAAAGAGGACGAGGTGGATCGGTCAGCTGTGACCACAGGAGATTGATATATGACCTGCATGGAAGAAACAGAAACAAGACTAGACACAGACTCGTCTATAATGGGATTTATAAAATATGGACTAGACTCAAAAAAGGTAACATCGACGGAAACAAAGTAACGTGAAGACTAGGAGTAACATTTGTAACCTTTTTGAGACCTTGTATAACACTAAGAAACACACATTTATTAGCCCGGGTAGAGAGTTTATCAATGCCCATGCAAAGGTTATGAACAAAACAAGTAAAACCAAAAACACGAGGTGGTAAAGAATATAAAGACTGATGAGAAAACAAGATGGAGTGGGGTATCTGATTACCACGAACAGAGGAAGACATTCAGTTAACTAAATAACATGTTGTAAGGATTGTCCCCCTAAAACCGATAAGGAACATTACCATGTAAAATAAGTGTTCGAGTTGTTTAGACAAGATGTCGATTTTTCCTTTCTGCAATCCCATTCTCTTGAGGAGTATGGGTGCAAGATGTTTGATGTAAAATCCCATAAGAAGCCATAAATGATTGAAATGAATTAGATAAATATTCACATGCATTATCACTACGCAAGGTACGTATAGGAATGTCAAACTGGGTTTTAATTTCATTATAAAAATTTTGAAAGATTAAAAGTAACTCAACGAGTCTTCATTAAAATAACCAGGTACACTTAGAGTAATCATCAATAAAGGAGACAAAATATTGATATCCTAAAGTAGACACAATACAACACAGACCCCAAATATCAAAATGGACTAAGTTAAAGGGAGACGCAACTCAACCTTTTCGATTATTAAAAGAAGTAGGACTATGTTTACCTAATTGAAACAACTCAAAATAATGTAGACAACTTGTGGGCACCATTATTTGCAATTTATGAAGACTTGGATAACCCAACCAAGCATGAAGGAGACTGGAATCCACCACTGACCTAATGTGGCAGAAGGTTGAAGTTAATAAAGCCCATGTGACTCACATCTGGTGCCGATCACCCGTCCCGAACTCCGATCCTGGATGAAAATAGAGTTCTTAGTATATGAGACAATGCAATCAAGAGAGCAAGTCAAACGACTAATAGATAATAAATTAAAGGGAGCCCCAAGCACATAAAGAACATTGTCAATAGACAAAGAAGGAAGAGGGTGAATAGTACCAAGTCCGAAGGTAAAAAACTAGAGCAAGAAAGGGTAGAGAATAAGGACTTGTTACCCAAAATATGATCAGTGGCCCTAGAGTCAAGGACCCAAGGACCAAGAGAGTGAGAAACACCAACAAAAGAATTACCTGTTTGCACTATAGAAGTCAGGGAACCTAAAACCTTACGCTCCTCAAACCACCAGAGAAAATCGTTGTAAGTGTAGGCATAGTCTGCGGTGCATATGAAGAGGTGGAGATGGGTGGCTCAATCATTTCAAAAGGTACCTGCACAACATTCATCATTCTAGGGGGCGACCATGTAATGCAAAACAACGATCAATAGTGTGTCCAAGCTTATGGCAATGCTTACATTGTGGTCGATTTTTGTCAACAACAATTGTGGTTGCGGTCCTGAGCAACCAAAGCAGAAGCGTCAGCCTCAATGGGAACAAACACCGAAGAAGCAGTCATAGGAGCGGGAGACTTGGCCTTGGCTCGGATTAGAGTTAACCAAGTGGAATCCATTGTAAGGACCACAGGAGAGCCAAGAATTTGCTCACGAACAACCTCATACTCAGGAGGAAGACCATGTAACGTTAATGTCATAAAGAGTTTGTGACGATTCTCAAGATCTATTGTTGGATTGTCAGCCAAGGGAAGAACCTAATTCCAATCATGAAGAACATTATTGACTTTGCCCAAATAATCAGATATAGAGCCAGTAAGTTGCTGAGGAGTGAGAAGTTGCATAAAAGTCTCACAAATCCCATATAACCGCTAGGTGTCATTGGTATGAAGAATCTTGGCTTACACCCAAAGAGATTCACAGTTGTAGTAAAGGCGAAAAATCTGTTTGAGTAGGGAACAGTAGATTTCAAAATGCTACAAAGTTGGGCATCTAGACTGCCCTATTTGGTGCGGTCAGCAGCAGTAATAAAGTCTTCTTTAGTTGTAAGATGATCAAGATAACCATGTCCCTTAAACCAAAGTTTGACGTCGGAAGCCCATGTGGCATAGTTGGTCCCATCAAATTTTTCAGCATTTAGAGTATTGAGAACAGTAACAGTAACAACAGCAACAGCCATAAGAAAAACAAAGGAGAGAGAAAATACACAAACAATGGAGAAAACAAACCCAAACAGCATCAAACGATGTCGGAAACGAACAACCAATAGCAAAATCTGAAGCTACACGAGAAGGCGAGTATAACGAGACAAACCGGAGGCTGGTTGGAGCCACCATGCGCTGGTGACAGTGCAGCTAGGAGAGAGAAAACACAGAACGGAGATGCGGTGTGTGGGAGCTTGCCAAGGCCGTTGGGGCGGCGTTTCAGGGATAGGCTGGACTCATGGAGGCGCTTTTGTTCCGGGGGGTGGTCGGCCAAAAAGTTGTCAGAAAACAGCAGTGGCAATTGGCAGAAACGGAGCGGTCACTGGAAAATGGAGGAGAAAAAAGAGATGGTCCGAGAGAAAAAAATGACCAAAAAATATAAAGATCAAAAGACCTGGAGAAGAAGTGCAGGTTTCAAAAAAAATTTCACCGATGAGCAGTAGGCCCAATAGGTAAACATGGATCAAGGTTGTTTTTCGTTAGGCTCTAGATACCATATTAAGAACAAGAAAACCAAGAGGTATTGAATGAATTCCGTGTGCTTAAATACACAACGGAGTAACATATTTATAATAAGAATGTAATAAATACAAGATCATAATACAATCATATACAATCAATCATAATCAGTCCTAATTACATATTGCTATATTTACAATATTCTAACACATTGCTTAATAAACATTTCGATGTATAACGATTGTGGTTAAAAAGGGAGATTTTCTTTTGGGATGTACAATTCTAACCTTCTGCTGTCTATATTTTTCACGTATGGCATTTAGACAACACCCTTTGGTATTAAGTTGCAAATCTGCCAGTGCAAGGACAACAGGTTTAAGCTCTGATGCTTTGTAATTTGAATAGTGCTCCATAGTTAAATTCTACAAAAAAAATCCACAAGAATCCCTGAATTTATTTACATTCAAGACATGAGGAAATTGTCAGCTTATAAGTAAACTGAGTTATACGCTGGACACATATCGCCCTCTGGTTTTTTCTTTTTAGTTTTTTAATAAATAAAAAATCTATCTATATCTATATATATTTGTATCTATGTCCTATGTGTGCTTGACATGTATCACCCTTTGTTTTCTTCCATCTTCCTGTTATGGGTTTTTAATCATACAATGTTACATGTAAGTACTATTACCTTATTACTATTTTATCATAGATTCTAATAAAATAAGTTATACACTGTATGTAACACAGGAAACATTCGCCCTGCCAATTTACTAGTTCATAATAAAAGTACATACCCATGGATGTTCTGACTGGTTGAGGGTCCATCTGGCAAGCAATACAGCAGATGCAGCTATTACAGAAGGTAGAAACTGCAAGAAGCTGTATTCAACAAGAGTAAGCTCTGCTAAATAATTTGCGAGGAATTCCAGTTCAATATAAGGAACCTGTATAAAAGGAAAATTTTAGAACCAATCTGATTTTGTTTGTTTTCCTTTTGAACACAATAGAAGCAACGTCTGAAGTTGAATAGTGGATGTTTAATAGCAACTACACTCAATAGTACCTTGTAAGAAGATTGTGCTGCTTGAATGAACCTCCTGAAATCAAAACAAAATTGTCAAAAAGCCAAACCAGATTGTCATATTTCTCATACGTTTTAACTAAATGACATCATTCATCAACAACACTGAAATAAATAAACATTTCCCCATGAGGGTAACTCAACTACATGAGTCAAATGATGCCATAATATTCTATTGTAAATCACATAAAATTATTTACCTATAAATCTTAATGATTTTGCCTATTAGTTTCCTTGGTCTCCCTTTGCCTTTCGTGATTGAGCCACCCTCCACTAGATCTACTCTCCTTAGTCCTTATTGGGACTTTTACACTATAAGAAAAGCAAAGGGACCCAATCAAAACCACCTATGACAAGTTCCTACCACTTTTTCCACGGTAGGTGCTACCCCAACTTTCAAAATTTTCAATTACATTTATTCCTAACTATATCCTGTCTAGTATTGTTCAGTTGTTCCAAAATCCAATAAATGAATACAACATTTTCATTTTTGCTACAAGAGTTTATTTATGATCCAATATTCAGTTCCACACAACACCAAAAGTCCTATAACTGGGTAGGATTTCTCTTAAGCTTGAGTGGTACCTAATAACACCTGAAACAGTACTCCATTTCATTCAGCATACTCAAATCTTATGGTTTACCTCTGCTTCTATTTCTCCGTTGTTTTGGGCTTTCTAAGCTAGGATTAATGTGCTTTCTACTAAACTTACATTCAAGTACTCCATCTTACTTCTAATTAAAGTATTTCTTTAAAGGTACTTCTAATTAAATAAAGTATTAAACAGAAGCCATGTGCTTCCAAAGTTCATCTCCATATTTCAAACCTCTAATTTATTTTCCCTCTCAACTCTCCAACTACAACTATATCATCTGCAAAAACAATGCATCATGACATTGATATTGACATTGAATATTGGATATGCAGCATATGCTTAGTATGCACATCAGCTGGAAAAAAATATTATATCTTATATAATACACACCTGAGAAATGATTTAATGGTGGGAACAGATAATTGAAAATGCAAAAGATTTAGAACCTCACTCTCCATTTTCAGTACCTATCATGTGCAATTATTAGGTGTTAGATAAATCACTATCGGGCATAAAATAGAATTTTAGAAGATAAAGGTTCCAACAACGCTGACCAGTGTTTTACCTCTGCTTTTGTGTATGTATTATCTGTGATGAGGCAAAAATCTTCTACTCGAGGAGCACAAATTTCTTCATACTTTCTTAAAGGCATCAAAACAAACAAATGAGAAATTTAGAATTTCTTCAAGACGTTGAAAAAAATTGAGATCATATGTACATTACAGTTGTCCCTATTGGATTCACCTAATGCATTCAAGATCAAAATCTGGAATAAATAATAATATAGAAACTTCACTATGTTCTGACTTTTCAGTCCTCACAACTATGAAAGAATAGCAAAGCAAAACAAGAGAAATGCTACTGATTTAAAAGCACATCTTACACATTTGCTATGCTGGGGGTTATTGATTTAATAGTGGAATTCCAGATAAAATTTCCTTGAAATATACACGGAGAATAATAAAATTATACTATGTGTAATCTGTTAATAAACAAATATATACACATGAAAGACCTACAAGTAAAATAATAGTGTAAGAAACTATGTAAAATAATCATCATCGTAATAGATTGAGAATATAAAAGGTATTGCATTACCAACTTCATTATAAAATGCTTCAATATTAACAGTTGAGTCTTCAGAGAGAAACATAAAAAAATTCAATGCAGAGCACAGCAACTTCCATATTACTTAATCAGCCCCAACCGGGACATTTAAAAAGTACTGAACTTACGAAGCAATCAGCATGCAAGTAACACCCAGCAACTGAAGCCTATGTTTCTGAATCAAACTACTAGAAAGAAACCGATCAATGAGATTCACTGTAAGGTAAAGAGTGTCTGTAACTAACTTATATTCCTCGGAAACCTGAAAGAAAATATAGCAAAGCTTCAGCAAAGTCATTCAACACATTGACACAACTCACCTGACTGTAATTAAAAAATTATTATTATTATTATTATTATTACTAATGTTCTTTTCATCATTGGTAGTAAGTTATAAAAGTCCAGCTCCTCTTGGTACCAATTTCTAAACTCATCAAGGAAGGTTTGTGGTGCATGATGGGAAAAGGCATGGTGAGAATGCTTAAGATGACTAACCTCAACAAGCCAATCAACCAGAATTCCACGCATGCTCGGAGTGATATCTTGTTGCAACTTGTCCATGTAATCAGTTAATGGTCTCCTTTCATACTGGGAAGAGTTAACCAAAACTTACAGTCATTTTTTTCATAATGAAACTTATCCTTTTGTTTCCTAAGCTCTAGAAAATTTTATTTTCTTAAATTTAATTAATTCATGCAACAATGTTATACTGTTACAGAACAAATAGGCACTATGCTTTCAGTACTTTGAAATAATGTTATAATGCAGTCAGATAGTCACAGAGAAACTAGAAGAAAAGCAGAAGCGGTTGGGAATGTTGAGATTTATATCATAACAATGTGATGCTACAATTATAGTAGCAATAATCAAAATATAAAATGACAGTTCTACAGCACTAACCTCCTGAACAGATATATTATTGTATATATCAGGGGCATATGAACTCCAAACTTGAGGATCCTTTATCTCTAAGTCTAAATCAATATCCACAATTCCCAAACCATCTGAGGCTTTTAGTTTCGCACAAATCATTTCTATGTCTGCATAATCCAATAAAAAATAAAAAATCAGTAATATAAGAAATGCTAACATCTAAGATTTGAATATCATCGTTACAGTGAATGTTGCCTTTCTTTTTATCCTTTTGCATAAGAGAAATCATATAAAATGGTAACTCCATGGACTTGACAGTTCCATGTATATCAATCTTGCCATTGCATTCTGCAACTAGTAATCATATAAAACATGGTTGAGAGTAGTGACTAGTGAGGGGATATTTTTTTATAAGCCAATCACAAAATCTTATTAGTGAGGGAATAGTATAAGCAGCAAGCATATAAACTATCCATCAGGTGACATGCTCAATAGCTTCTATGCGAAAGCTTGTATTCCAGGTATAATTCAGTACTTCTTGGTAATTTATAAGTTAAATGGTGAAAAAAACTATCATGATATTTTGATACACTGCAAAATATTTATACATGCAAGTAAACAATTAAGAATGAAGATATACAAAAGGAAAATGACAAACTTTAAGTGCAATATCTTATATGCTTTGATTTTGTTCTCCAATCAAAAGTGGAGTTGTACATTTGGTATTAAGTGTTCCAACTTCCAACTGATTTTCAGGATAAAACTCCAATTTTGATTGGAGAGCAACAACAAAACTCATAAGGTACTACATCTGAGTTTTGTCTGAAGAGAAATGCACAGACTTAAGCTGCAAAGAAACAGTTACCCTCCAATTTTCAACAAGAGGTGCAGACAAAAATGTCATTGATACATCTCATAATTTTCATACCTACAGTCTATAGTCTATTAATGCAAACTAGCAGCTGCACATAAGATTGTTGAAAAACCTTTGTTTGGAGCGCTCAGGAGTTCATCAGACTTCATAAAGTCCTGCACCGAAACCAGGGGATCTGCCACATGTTCTCTCATGCTATCAGACTTACAAGGTTGCAGTAGGACAGTGTCATCCGAGTCTACCATTGTTATGGTAGGCAAATCTTTCACTAACTTTGCTCTAGCATCCGCCTGAGTTGATGCCACTCCCTTTGTGTTTCTTTTCTTGTTACCTACACTACTCTATACAATGCAAACTAAACCAACATCACAAGCTCACTCTTAAAAATTACACTAAACAATCAACTTAAAATCATCCTTTCAGCTGCAGTTCAGTCCTTAAATTTATCTTTTGTTCTTAAATTTACAAAATCTGTATTCACTATTGACTATTGAGCTAGTCCTTTACAAGAACCGAACTGAAACACAAATGTAATAGAGTAATAAAAATTCAAAAATTAACTCAAATACAAACAATAAGCCATCACTGAAAAAACATTATTTTTTCAAAAAAAACTAAATTATAAATGGAGAATAATTCCACAAACTAATGTTTAATGTGTACACCATTGAAGAACATACCACATACCTGAAATTTCCTGCATTTGTTAGTGGCATCTCCTAAGACTACCCTGCCAGCATTAGCAGACACATAAGAAGCTTTGTTCTTGCACTCCTTCTTAAATGAGGGCCTTGAAGAGCCAGCTACTGCTCCCATTTCTCTTGCCCTTGCACGAGTCATCCGAACACCACTCTCTTCTGCATATCCTCTCCCTCTACCACCACCAGCTCCACCATTTTTTCTATTCATTTTGCATGCCTCAGAAACCACCACCAAAAACCTTAAAATCAAAACCTCAAATTAAAAATCCACTCTCATCTCAACGTTTCCAAAAGATCAATCACCATAAGCTAACATCATAATAACATCAATAAAGAAACAAAAACAATAACAAAAAAAACAATGCCCCTTGTATGCAAATAAAATCGAGCTCATTTTCTCATGTTGTAAACGTCCTCGAGATTTCACCCAAAATAAAAAACCCTCCTCGAAAACCTATCAATTATTCAGCGAACGAATGAACGAGTGACGAAAACCTTAGAATTGAAAGTGAGAAATTCACTCTTTTTTTTCGTTAACGTAAAATTTTGCAGGTAAATTGCAATAATGAAACGCAGTGAAAACGGAGGTGAAATGAAAGCCCGATCCGTGAAGCACGAGAATCGTAACAAATTCGGTTGAATCAGAAAGTGAAGGTTCTGGTAAAAGGAGGAATCTTGTACGAGATAATTGAATTATTCGGAGCAACGCTTACTCTGTTATTGTTATTGGGAGTTCAACATTTCTCAGACCTTGGAATTGAAAGAGAGAGAGGAAATAAGAAGGAAGTGACCGGAAAGAGAGAGTAGAGAGTGAGTGGTAATAAAAGCGAGCTGAACGCTCCAAGAGCGGGAGACAGTCACTAGAACAGTTTAAAACTTTGCTCAAAATCCAAACGACGCAATTTTCCCTACATTTCCATATCGTGCTGCCACGAATTTTATTATTAATTACTTTTTATAAAAAAAAATTACTTGATGAAAATAAGGTGGTCTTTGGGAAAACAGAGTTGAGTTGAAGTAAAAAATTTAAACGTTAATATTAATTATTCATGTCATTTGAGACAATTAAAACTCTGTTGATTCATAGAATCAAAAAGTTGCCTCAACTTAACGGAGAAATCTCCGTTCAACTTCACACGCCAAACATACTCTAAATATAGTATAAGTAATTTTATATATATATATATATATATATATATATATAAATAAAAATTAGCTTAGCGAACAGATATAATTCATTTTTATATTATCAACTAATGTTATGTAACAAAATGTAAATAAATAGATAATCCCGTCAAAAAAAGCATAAAATAAATAAATAAATGAAAAATAATAATATCAACTAATGTTATGTAACAAAATGTTCAACAGATATTTGAAAATATAATATAACTTAAGTAAATTTTGTGTGCATACACATACAAAAGTTGTGAGATATAGCGAAAGAAAAAGAAATATAAATAAGTACAAGCATGCTAGCAATAGCACAAAAGAAATATAATATTACTTTTGCTTTTAAATATAAATAAATTTTAGTAGAATATTTTATCCCTTAATATAAGTAAAATTAGATTTTTCCAATGTTATTAAATGTTTGTTTACCAAATATGTCTTCATTATATATATTTCCAAGACCACTAATTCTTTAGGTAATAAATGATACTAAGAGTATTTTGAAAATTAAATCAAATATGTGGTAACATTAATGCAAATAACTACCTCCAACCATTGTTTTTAATATGTGTAAAATTAGGTACATTTGCTTATATTTGAAACTAAAAATAGTATTCTAGTACGCCTATGTTATAATTTGTGAAATTTGAGTGTATTTAATAAAATTGTTCAATCCAAATAAGGTTTTGTTTATTTATTATTTTATTGTTTTTTAGATTTTGTGGGTGACAAAATCTTTGTTAGAATAATTAACTTTTGGAGTCCGGCTTAAAGAAGATTGTACAAGACTTTCTCAATTTATAGGAGGAATTTCATTGTATTTTTTATTTAGTTGAATCTTCACCCAAATGATATGTCCAGTATGAAGATCAGTTATGGCGGTATGTTGCAAAGATGATTTGGATGATGTACTTCTAAATCTACTTGTTCCCCCATGGATAGGGGGACACGTGCACACCCCCCATCCCTTAATCTACTGCCTAAACCCATTAAATCATTTGTAGTAGTGGGTCTGGATCATGTACCCTATCCCCCTTTTTTTGCTTATCACTGTATAAATGGACAAGGGGCCCCTATTTGTAATTGAAGTGACACGTTTGAATAGAGAACATATATACTTTTGGCTAATTTAGGGCGATCACTCTAGCTTTCCCATAATATCGACCTCTATTTGTGAACACTACTGACACCTATATAAATGTCAAGTGGCACAACAGAAGATATGTCTCGTAAGACATCTCCGATCAATGCTTAGTCAATAAGGGAGGATGTGATATCAAAATTCTCTCCTAAGGCACCTTGGAACTAAAGCGAACAGTATCACAAAATTGTGTTGTAAATGTGTAATTAATCCGCATACATTTGTCATTTACAAGAAGATGCTTATAATAGGCGGGGTTAATTAATCCGCATACATTTGTCATTTACAAAAAGCTGCCTGTGAGCAAACAGAGGAACTCCTCAAGGCGGGGTTCATCAGGGAACTCCGTTACTCCTCCTGCCTGTGAGCAAACATTATTTGTTTTTCTGTTGCCGCTGTGCGTTTTGGCTCCCGAGTGTTATCAGGATCCGGAGAACGATCACGAGGTCGTTTTTCGAACCTCTCTGGCTCATCATGAGATTTACCCTTAAACAAATAATGTTTCAGTTTGCCTTCACGAATAAGCATCTCGATGGTGTTTTTGAGTTGCTTGCACTCCTCCGTGGTATGGCCAACTGACTCGTGGAACTCACAATATTTCTTTGGATTCCCACCGCGTCTGAGTGGAGGTGGACGTTGAATCCCGTAAACGTTGAGGGTAGTCCATCCTATTTCGCGCAAGATTTGCTCATATGTCGTGTTCAGGGGTGCATAATGAGCAAAATTGAACACACGTCTATCTTGCTGTTTGAAGGGTTAGTTCCCCGCCTTATCTTTCTGAGGGAACTTATCATTCCTGGATGATTTTTCTTTATCTTTATCATGGTGTGGAGCTGAAATGGGTGGTTTATTGCGAGATGCAGTGGCTTCCAAGTGCATCTCAATACCTACGTATTTGGATGCTTTCCTGCGAAACTCCTCCATGGTGGATGGAGGTCCTTTTACCAACGACAAAGCAAAGGGCGATTTCGGCTGCATGGCCTCGATGAGGATATGCAACTAGATCGCTTCTGTCAAGTCAGGGACCATGGCTGCCTCTTTATAAAATCTCTTCAGGAAATCCTTTAGAGACTCTTTGTCACCTTGCTTGATCTGAGCCAAGGTATGGGAGGTTCTAGGCGCATCCCTAGAGATTACAAAGTGACTGCCAAAAGCTGTGGCCAAGTCCTCCCATGAATCAATGGAACCTGAAGGTAAACTCTTGAACCAGCTAAGAGCTTCACCTGTGAGGGTCCTGGGAAACATTCTGCACATGACATCTTCTTCCGCACCTAAGAACATAGCTTCATAGATGTAAGCATCTAAATGCTTAGAAGGATTCCCGTCTCCCCGGTGTATTTTCCTATGGAAATGGGTTGCATAGTTTGCAAATGTCTGGGGACATGTGCATTCATCAGTCTTTTGGAAAATGGGATACTCATCTTGTATCCCGAGGGGGATGTATTTGAAACGACTCTCCTTCCCTCATGATGGTGGGCATTTGCCAGTGGAAGGCTTCGTTGCTCTTCCATGTAAGTAGGGATGCGAGAGTAATTTGGGGTACTCGATTCCTTCTGTACATGCGTTTCATGGTGCGGCTGTTTTGCAGGGCCCGCTTTCTCGTGTATGGGATTCGCCTTTTCACGTCGAAGCTCTGCGATTTCTTCCCTCAACATTCTGTTTATGTCATCTCTCGGATCTGGAGAGCCAACATGCGTTGCCCTTTTGTGAGTATCGTTGTCAAAGCTTAGACATCTAGGATTACGTGGAGGAGAATCCTCAGTCTGCACTTTTGGTCCTGGTCTTTCCATTGATGATGAATGTAATGGGAATGGTTTAAGGATTGTGGGATTACCAATTTTACAGGTCCCACTGGGCGTGCCAATGAACTGTTCTTTACAGGGGGTGTAAAGGTATGATTGTCAAACAATTCAAAATGTACATGTAAGGTAAAATCTGATGTGAGGAAGACCTTATACAGATACAAATATGGAGTACTCTTGTATACTGGGGCGTAGTACAATGCACTCTGCGGCGGTGTAGCAGTCCGCCTGGAATAGCCTCCTTTGCCTTGACACAATTGGTAGTTGTACCTGCAATTATTCTCCGACGCTTAAGTCAGTATTTTGAAGTACTGTTAGACTTAGAAAGCAAATCTGAGAGAATTATGCAAGTATGAGTGTAAGGTTCAGAATTAGGGGGTCCCCCCTATACCTTTTTGCTGAGGTTTATATACCTGTTACTGGTGCTCTATTATTGGTAGGACCCGTTCCTTGTTTTCAGGCATAACGCAAGAAAGGTAGTGGGTCCCTGCGCCGTTCACAAGCACCATCATTGTAGTGGGTATTTCCACTCACTTGGAAAGCGTTAATGCTTCATTATTTTATTTGTTGTTCCCTCTTATGCGTGACAGCGTGATTCCCATTTTAAACCTCTCAAGACAGAGTCAATCTCGTGCCGGGGTTATAAATATGGGCTCGTTTCGCAGTATGGGAATTTTGGTATTCCGCCTGTATTGAGCCTATGGCTTGGCGGAGTAGTGTGCATTGGAAATGCTTTATGTATGTGTACAATCTTTTTAATACTTTCCACCTTGGCGGAGTAATAGGCCTTGGCGGAGTAACAAGCATTGGCGGAGTCACATGCCTTGGCGGAGTCACATGCCTTGGCGGAGTCACATGCCTTGGCGGAGTAACATGCCTTGGCGGTATGTACTCTGTATAAGAGTAATCATAGAGGATTTGAAACGTATTTCTCCTGTTCGAAATGCTGATCTGGCAAGGCATTAAAACCATGCTCTTGGGGGCCGGTGTTGGGACCGGATCATCTGCCCCCTAGCTTGTTATAGTGACTAGCGGGGTCGCTTTAATAAGCTATAGCACTTTGTTGTGTTTAGCTTTTATAGGCATGGGTTTAGGCGGTGTTTGCTAGTTCCGAATTTATGGACAAGTGTTTTCATGCATTTATTGTTTTTGTCATTACTTGCCACGCCTGTCATCAAAGCGCCTCGAAACTGCGTTTTGCCGCTTCAATCTCTCATTGCCACGTATGCCCTCGTAACGATTGCCATTCCAATGATGGGACATAAATGCGTGGGATGGCAGTTGGAATACGTTTTCGAGGTTATTACCATGGGCCTTGGATTTTGAAAATACGGCCTAGGAAATGCCTGCCTTGAGATTCATCTAACGGTCTCAGAATTAACGGAACGTCATTATGATTCATCCAACGGCCATAGGTGCATTTCTGAGATTTTCGAGGTTTCGCTTATTTCCCCCAAGCCATGCCTATAAATAGGTAAACTCTTAGGAGAGAAAACGTTTTGCTTCATCTTCCACTCTGTGTTTTAGTGTTTAAACTGCCTTCTGAATGCTGCTTCCTCGCGATTCATTTCTTGTTGCCAGTTCATCGTTTCTTTAGAGATTTAAGGTAACTTTCTTCTTCCTCTGTTTTTTGTCTTCATTGTTATTGGGTTGGTTCTGTTTTCTTTATATGTGTGTTTGTTGAAACGAGGATGAGAGGAAAAGAATCAGAGTCGTGCCCTAGGGTATCTGTTCACCCTATGTTTTCGGATATTGAGAGTGAAGATGAGGGCTTCTATACTGGGAGGGATTCAACATTTTACAGTAGCGTGGAGTGTTTTAGTAATGCTATACATTCGTTTGTAGCAGGAGGTACCCCTCAGATACAAGTGATAACAATGGCAGAATGTCAGAATGTTGTGCTGCACAGGTTAGATTGGAAAAAGATGCTTGAGACTGATCCCTATTGTTGGGTCGAGGAAGACGTCAAAGAAGCTTCTTCACGTCATGCAACGACAAGTGGTGGGGTAATGGAGTTGTCAGTGCCTGTCTGGAAGGATGAGAGATTTGAAAGGAGGTTTATCGTTCGTTCGCCAAAGACGTTTGAACGCATTTGCCATCGTCCTCAGGATGAGCGTACTTTGTATATGTACGATATCCTGTTTACTCAGTTGGGGGTGTGATTTCCGTTGAAAAAATTCTAGATGGGTGTACTCAAGTTTCTGGATTGCGCCCCCTCTCAGCTGCACCCTAATGGATGGGGAATAGTCCGCAGCTTTGAGGTGCTGGCTAAACATTTGGAGTTTACGCCTACTGTGGCGTTGTTCTTTGCTTTTTGCCGCATAATGAGGCGGGTGAATGCAAAAACCGGCGGCATGGGTTTTGTTACTCTTCAGGCGGAGCCGAAGATTGTAAATTTTAAGGCATTTGCTGACTCCGCCAAAGAAGGCGGACTTCATTTCAGAATGAGCTTTGTAAAAATTTCTGTTAGGAAGAACAAGTCCGTCTTTTAGCGGAGTGCGGAGGGGATTGATAAATTCCCGGTGGCGTGGACTCATGAGCACTTCCTCCTGACTAAACAAGCTTATGAAGTTGAGGAGAGTGTCCTGTCACCTACCTCCATGGAAGTACTCCGGACACTGAAGGAGTATAACTCCGCCCACAAGCAGTTTCTATGCCGAAGGCTGCTTGGGCGTGATGCTGAAGGATATTTAAGTAATGTTTTGAGACTTGTTGCTTGAATATTATTTCTGTTCTTTCCTGCAACTTCTAATTGTATTCGTGTATATTATGTTTGCAGGAGAGATCGCTGAATTTCCTGGGATGGAGCGTATCAAGCAAATCCGTATGAGTCGCCAGGAAATTGATGCGGAGAACAATGTGAAGCCCCGGAGGAATCTTGCTGCAGCTCTGACGAGGACTCTCCCTTTGCCTGCATCCACCAAGGTAGTGATGTTGGAGGGTGGTGCGGGACCCTCGATAGTTGATGCAGAAAGGCAATATAAAAAACGCCAAGAACCAGAAACTATCGAGGTGGAGGAAGAGGACCCCCAACCTTTGCAGAAGAGGAAGAGCAAGGGGAAAGGGAAGGTGGGTGAAGGAGCATCATCTGATGCTGTGATAGAAACTGAAGAAATTCTAGAGCCATCAGCTGTGGCTATCACTACTGAATTAGGCGGTCAGGAGGACGCCCCTGAAGAAGATGTTGTGGAAGAGGAGATGGAGGGGGTTCAAGGTTCTCCACCTCACCGAACTGAGAGTCCTGCCCTGGACTTGACTACTCGAGGAACAGCAGGTTTTCTTGTCAACGTTCCAGGGAAGCCATCTAGGTGGTCTGTCTCTCTTCCTCTGGCGGGGTCTTGTTTGAGTCCTTACTTGTATTTCACAAATGTGGGATCCCGCCAGTCAGAGAGGCGTGATCCTGACTTCATCCTCCGTCTAGATATTGACTTCGAAGAGATTGCGGATGCCACTGCTGTTGTAAGGTGGCATCTCGCTGAAATTGATGGTTACCTTGCTTCAGTGCCCCGTATTGCTGAGGTGGCTGCAGAGGCTACCATGTTTCAAGAATCATTTCATGATTCTGTTGAAAAAATTCAAAGCTTGGAGCATGACAATGAACAGTTGTCGGAGGTGATCAAGGCTAAAGATAAACACCTTGATACCACCGACTCTGATAAGAAGAAGATGGAAGAGGAGCTGGCCCGGGTCAAAGCTGAGAAGGTTCTGCTGGACAAACAAGTTTCAGATTTGAAACAGCAGAATTCAAAGCTGGGCGAGGATGTGGGTGAGCTGACCCATGTAAAGGCTGAAAATGTTCTGCTGGGATAACAAATTTTAGATTTGAAACAGCAGAACCAAAAACTAGGTGAGGATGTGAGTGAAGTTCAGCAGAGACTGGTTTCTTTTGAGACCAGTAAGGCTCTCGCTGAAGACGCCTGGGCTGCGGAGTTGGATCAAGCAGCCACTGCATATAGTGACCTTGAAAAACAGGTCGAAGAGCTGAAAGCTGAGAAAGCCATTTCCGATGCCAGCAATAAACGGCTTGATCAGGAGTTGCAATCGGCTTTGGATGCAGCTGAAGCAGCAATTGATGATGCTTTTAGTATGGCCATTCGCCAGGTCCGTCATCGCAACCCAGGCGTTGCTCTTAACATTGCAGGCATTCACCCTTATTATGAGTTTATCAACGGTGAATTAATGGTGCCTGCTCAGGGGGGTCATGTTCCTGCGCCTAATGAAGAGTATGTTCTGGCGGACTTGCCCCCCTCACAGAGTTTGTCCAAACCTAGTGAGTTTCAGCCTAGCTCCGCCCACCAAGAAGGAGTGCCACCCGAGTCTTAAAGATTAGCTCCGGGGTTTCTTTGCAAATTTTGTTTTTTGCACTTTAATAATATTGCCTTGTTCCAGGATAGGCTCTGGACCCCTTATCAATTCTTGACAATATTTAATAAAGTATAATTTCTGTAAATTTATACTTATTCATATAAACGGTGTTTGAGTCCGTAGGAGTTGTGCCTTGTAAAATGCTATTAATAAGGCAGAGTAATCGTTTGAGGACTGATGAAATATGACTAAGTATAACGAGGCGGAATAACCTTTTTGTGAATTTTAATGAAGTAAAATCCTGTAATGAGGCGGAGTAGCCTCTTAAGAATTTCAATGAAGTAAAATTCAGAAATGAGGCGGAGTAGCCTCTTAAGAATTTTAATGAAGTAGAATTCAGAAATGAGGCGGAGTAGCCTCTTAAGAATTTCAATGAAGTAAATTCTGTAATGAGGCGGAGTAGCCTCTTAAGAATTTCAATGAAGTAGAATTCTGTAATGAGGCGGAGTAGCCTCTTAAGAATTTCAATGAAGCAGAATTCAGAAATGAGGCGGAGTAGCCTCTTAAGAATTTCAATGAAGTAAATTCTGTAATGAGGCGGAGTAGCCTCTTAAGAATTTCAATGAAGTAGAATTCTGTAATGAGGCGGAGTAGCCTCTTAAGAATTTCAATGAAGCATAATTTTTACAAGTATTATACTTACTTGGATTTGTTGGTAGTGCTTGAGTTTGTCGATTATGTACTCCGCGAAACATTAGCAGTTGGGCGGAGTAAGGGTTTGGATGGAGCGTTCATCCCTTTGAATTTAAATTGGAGTGTATCTCCTGATCAAGTAAAAATTGTTGAATCCAGGGTTAGTATAGTGCAGCATAAGCTGTGACACTAATCCTTTCCGCAGGAATTTTGCTGGACCTTGGGGTCGGTATGGTGCAGCATAGGCTGTGACACCAATTCTTTCCACAGGAAGTCTGCTGGACCTTGGGGTCGGTATGGTGCAGCATAGGCTGTGACACCAATCCTTTCCCCCAAGGAGTTTTTTGTACCTTGGGGTCGGTATGGTGCAGCATGAAAGTATGGTCTTAGGCGTCGTGAAGCCCAAACAACTGCAAGTGCTGCCTTTTCAATCTTCTGATAACGGCATTCTGCACCATGCAATGTTTTACCGGTGAAGTACACCGATCGTTGGCCTTCAACTGTTTCCTTGACCAGAGCTACTGCTAAAGCCTCATCTGAAACAGACAAATAAACGATGAGTTGCTCACCTGGGCTTGGTCTTACCAGGATTGGAGGGCTGGCCAAGACATTTTTCAAGCTTTGGAAAGCCGCCTCTTGCTCTGGGCCCCAACTGAATTTCTTGTTTTTTTTCAGCATTTTGTACAAGGGAAGAGAGTGATGAGCCATTTTTGGCATGAATCGTGCTAGAGCAGCGATTTTGCTGTTGAGGGATTGTACCTCTTTTAGTGTTTTGGGGCTCTGCAACTCCTGGATAACGCGGCATTTATCAGGATTAGCCTCTATACCTCTTTGTGTCAACATGAAGCCCAAAAATCTGCCACCAGGGATAGCGAATGTGCATTTCAAAGGGTTGAGCCTCATATCATATTGTTGTAGGCGTTGAAAAATGAGGCGTAGATCTTTAACATGGTCTCCTCCTTCCGGGGTCTTGGCAATAATATCATCAATATAAACTTCTACCAGCTTTGTGTGCATATCCTCAAAAACTTTGTTGATCATGCACTGGTAGGTTGCCCCGGCGTTTTTTAACCCAAATGGCATGACGTTGTAGCAGAAGACTCCTTTATCATTAACAAACGCTGTCTTCTCTTGATCATCCTCACACATTGGAATTTGGTTATAACCGGAGTAAGCATCCATAAAAGATAGATACTTGTATCCTGAAGAATCGTCAACCAATCTATCAATGTTGGGGAGAGGGTATGGATCCTTGGGACAACATTTATTCAAATCAACATATTCTATACACATACGCCACTTGCCATTGGCTTTCTGTACCATGACCATGTTAGACAACCAGGAGGAGTAACGGAGTTCCCCAATGAACCCCGCCTTGAGGAGTTCCTCTGTTTGCTCACAGGCAGCTTTTTGTTTAGCTGGACCCATACGCCGTTTCTTTTGTGCTACAAGCTTAGTTTCAGGGTACACCACCAGGCGGTGACAACAAAAGTTGGGATCCATGCCAGGCATGTCTGCAGCGGTCCAAGCGAAAATTTCTTTATACTCATGGAGAAGTGCAATTAGTTTTGCCTCCATGTTAGCCTCAAGCTTGTCATTGATGTTTGTAATCTGTTCCGGGGTGCTACCCAAAACAATAGACTTGGAACCACCATCAGGAGTTGGTTTCAAAGGGTTCAATGGGTCTACAGAAGACTCCGCCCTGGGGTCAAGATCCACCAAATTGACGGACGCCGCCGCACTGCTCCCTTCATTCAACTTTCTTTTCTTAGACATGGCTTCAAGCTTCACCATGTTAAGACTCAAATTGTAGCAATAGCGAGCCATTTCTTGGTCACCCCTTACAGATGAGACTTGATTATCTTTGTCAATGAACTTGATTAACAAGTGGGGGGTTGAAATGATGGCTTCCATGGCATTCAGGGTAGGCCGCCCAATGATGCCATTGTATGGAGATTTCACATCAATGACAAGAATCCTGGATTTCACAGTCCTTGCTCCAGGTTCGCCATCAAAAGTAATTCTCGTGTCCAAGTAGCCTTTGGTGGGCTGTTTGGCGCCATTGAAGGCTGTAAGGTCCAGCGTATATGGTTGCAAATCTGCATCAGTTAATCCCATGCGTTTAAAACAGTCATAAAAGATAACGTCGCAGGAACTTCCCTGATCAACTAGGATACGTTTTACATCCATATTAGCGATTACTGCAATAATCACTACTGCATCATCTCCTTCAAGAATAGTAGGGCCAAAATCGTCGTCTGTGAAGGTTCTAGGCGAAGTCTGAACCCTGTTCCTGAATGGGCAATATTCTTTGCTCTTGCCTTGCACAGACAAGATCATACGATGGTGGTTTTTCCTCGCGGTGATTGAGGGTCCGCCCCCAACAAAGCCCCCAGCAATCATATCTACCACCTGCCTTTTGCCCCGCGATCTGGGTTCAGGGCTTGGTTCTCTTTGGGCGGACTCCAGAACAATACTCTTTTATTTTTCTGTTGCCGCTGTGCGTTTTGGCTCCCGAGTGTTATCAGGATCCGGAGAACGATCACGAGGTCGTTTTTTGAACCTCTCTGGCTCATCATGAGATTTACCCTTAAACAAATAATGTTTCAGTTTGCCTTCACGAATAAGCACCTCGATGGTGTTTTTGAGTTGCTTGCACTCCTCCGTGGTATGGCCAACTGACTCGTGGAACTCACAATATTTCTTTGGATTCCCACCGCGTCTGAGTGGAGGTGGACGTTGAATCCCGTAAACGTTGAGGGTAGTCCATCCTATTTCACGCAAGATTTGCTCATATGTCGTGTTCAGGGGTGCATAATGAGCAAAATTGAACACACGTCTATCTTGCTGTTTGAAGGGTTGGTTCCCCGCCTTATCTTTCTGAGGGAACTTATCATTCCTGGATGATTTTTCTTTATCTTTATCATGGTGTGGAGCTGAAATGGGTGGTTTATTGCGAGATGCAGTGGCTTCCAAGTGCATCTCAATACCTACGTATTTGGATGCTTTCCTGCGAAACTCCTCCATGGTGGATGGAGGTCCTTTTACCAACGACAAAGCAAAGGGCGATTTCGGCTGCATGGCCTCGATGAGGATATGCAACTAGATCGCTTCTGTCAAGTCAGGGACCATGGCTGCCTCTTTATAAAATCTCTTCAGGAAATCCTTTAGAGACTCTTTGTCACCTTGCTTGATCTGAGCCAAGGTATGGGAGGTTCTAGGCGCATCCCTAGAGATTACAAAGTGACTGCCAAAAGCTGTGGCCAAGTCCTCCCATGAATCAATGGAACCTGAAGGTAAACTCTTGAACCAGCTAAGAGCTTCACCTGTGAGGGTCCTGGGAAACATTCTGCACATGACATCTTCTTCCGCACCTAAGAACATAGCTTCATAGATGTAAGCATCTAAATGCTTAGAAGGATCTATCTCCTCGGTGTATTTTCCTATGGAAATGGGTTGCATAGTTTGCAAATGTCTGGGGACATGTGCATTCATCAGTCTTTTGGAAAATGGGATACTCATCTTGTATCCCGAGGGGGATGTATTTGAAACGACTCTCCTTCCCTCATGATGGTGGGCATTTGCCAGTGGAAGGCTTCGTTGCTCTTCCATGTAAGTAGGGATGCGAGAGTAATTTGGGGTACTCGATTCCTTCTGTACATGCGTTTCATGGTGCGGCTGTTTTGCAGGGCCCGCTTTCTCGTGTATGGGATTCGCCTTTTCACGTCGAAGCTCTGCGATTTCTTCCCTCAACATTCTGATCATGTCATCTCTCGGATCTGGAGAGCCAACATGCGTTACCCTTTTGTGAGTATCGTTGTCAAAGCTTAGACGTCTAGGATTGCGTGGAGGAGAATCCTCAGTCTGCACTTCTGGTCCTGGTCTTTCCATTGATGATGAATGTAATGGGAATTGTTCAAGGATTGTGGGATTACCAATTTTACAGGTCCCACTGGGCGTGCCAATGAACTGTTCTTTACAGGGGGTGTAAAGGTATGATTATCAAACAATTCAAAATGTACATGTAAGGTAAAATCTGATGTGAGAAAGACCTTATACAGATTCAAATATGGAGTACTCTTGTATACTGGGGCGTAGTACAATGCACTCTGCGGTGGTGTAGCAGTCCGCCTGGAATAGCCTCCTTTGCCTTGACACAATTGGTGGTTGTACCTGCAATTATTCTCCGACGCTCAAGTCAGTATTTTGAAGTACTGTTAGACTTAGAAAGCAAATCTGAGAGAATTATGCAAGTATGAGTGTAAGGTTCAGAATTAGGGGGTCCCCCCTATACCTTTTTGCTGAGGTTTATATACCTGTTACTGGTGCTCTATTATTGGTAGGACCCGTTCCTTGTTTTCAGGCATAACGCAAGAAAGGTAGTGGGTCCCTGCGCCGTTCACAAGCACCATCACTGTAGTGGGTATTTCCACTCACTTGGAAAGTGTTAATGCTTCATTATTTTATTTGTTGTTCCCTCTTATGCGTGACAGCGTGATTCCCATTTTCAACCTCTCAAGACAAAGTCAATCTCGTGCCGGGGTTATAAATATGGGCTCGCTTCGCAGTATGGGAATTTTGGTATTCCGCCTGTATTGAGCCTATGGCTTGGCGGAGTAGTGTGCAGTGGAAATGCTTTATGTATGTGTACAATCTTTTTAATACTTTCCACCTTGGCGGAGTAATAGGCCTTGGCGGAGTAACAAGCATTGGCGGAGTCACATGCCTTGGCGGAGTCACATGCCTTGGCGGAGTCACATGCCTTAGCGGAGTAACATGCCTTGACGGTATGTACTCCGTATAAGAGTAATCATAGGGGATTTGAAACGTATTTCTCCTGTTCGAAATGCTGATCTGGCAAGGCATTAAAACCATGCTCTTGGGGGCCGGTGTTGGGACCGGATCAATAGGGTAATCACATAGACGTAATGAAGTGATATCAAATGCTTTTGTAGAATTTGTCAGTAATATATTATTGGCGTGTCTAGCCTAGGACAACATCCTCATAATCAGGTGTGACATGTATAAGATAAACTCATCAATGGTCGACGGACCTGAAATGTCATCCCAATAAGGTAAGTGTCTAGACAAGAATAATTTTATTTCTTAAAAAAGTGTATTGGTCATGAATACATATTTAAAAATGGATGCAAATGCAATGCTTCATAATTTTCGTATGCATAAAAAGTAGTTAGGAAATATTTATGTGAGGAATGGAATACAGTATATTGCCTTTCAATTTTTTCAATTTATGGAATTTTTTCTTTATTCGACCATTTTTTTACGATTGCAAGTATGAAAAAAATTGCAGTTTTACTTCTGTCTTAAATTGAATTAAACCTGTTCGACAATATGATATTTTGTTTATTTTAAAGATTTGGCCAACTAAATTTTTCAAACAACACATAATAATTGAACCCGTTATAATATATTTGATCATGCAATTAATCTACTTGAATATGCAATTTACTTTTCATCCGTGCTATTAAAATTATGATAGAATTCGATAACTGAATAAAACCTACTCGAATCAGAGCATTAATGAGATTAAATTAAATATCTTTGTTATTATTTGAAAAGTTAATGTCTGAATTATTTGAATTATGTTTTATATACTACATGAAATTAAACTATTAGCTCGAGGGTGAATCGCATTTTAAAAAAGTTATTTTCTTAAAAATTTGCCATGATGCATTTTCTTAAAATATAAAACAGCCACGTATACATTCCGTGGTGCCTTCATTAGAATCACGCAGGAATACTATTCCAGAATTTAAGCAACAAAATCGCACGTTGTAATGTCATACAGGTTCTTTTTGGCAATTACTTATTTATTTTGATAAGTTATTCAAAATATAGTATTTTTAACTTATTTAATTTAATTTTTTATCAACAAAGTTATATTATAAACTATTAAATTTATGACTTATCACTAATAATTTATGGTTTGTAGTTTATGATTTTTGGTAGCTTATTAAAATAAAATTATTTAGCAAAATAAATTTAAAAATTGTATTAAACGACTTTAAAGGATCTATAATATTATAATTATATAAGAGGTCAATATCTTTCTCTTTAAAAATATTAAATAATAACTAAATAATTAATAAAAAATATAATTTTTGAAAAATCATAAATTATTCTTAAGTAATATTTCAAGATCTAAGAATTTATAATTTTTTAAAAGTTATAAACTTCCTATCTATCAAACTACTTTAATAATCTTTAAAAAACTATAAACCACTCAAAAAAAAAAAAAGTTGTAAACTATACCTTTGCCACGCATATAGTTTCATCATGATTTGGGGGAAAAAACAAAAAACAAAACATATAACGATAATAGTAGCTTGATCATAATCACCTCTTTGCACATCCCAACCATCACCAATTTTGCAAAGGGAACAATAAGCTCGAATCTTTAAGCCCAATAAAAAATGGTCAAATTAACTAATCAATGGTGATGTGAGATGCAACTAAAGATTTTGAGATCAATAGTCAATTGCTTGCATAGTGAATGATTTAAACAATACAGCAACCGTTTAATTAATGAAGTTTTGTTGCGTGTGTTCAAAACTATTTCCTCATTATAAATATACTACATAAATCACTTTTTTTTTACAAATTTCAAAGTCATTGACTAATGAGCGAGAAGTAATAATAATTTGACATATAGTAGGAGAAATTTTTTAACTCTACTTTTTGAATCCAAATTTCTCTCACAACTAAGTACCCATTATCCTGAGCTTAAAATCCATTATTCCAATGCTCATTTTTCGGTTGATCCAATAAATAACCCCCTAGTCGTACCAATAACTTGATTTGTGTATATCATAGATCAACAAATATTCCACTAACATGTGTAAATAGCATACTTGTTAATCCTAAGATGCAACTCATCCTTTACACATAGTTGGAAAGTCTATTTAGATTTCAGTTTGAAAGAAATAAACGTAGATCACTTGAAGTTACCATCAATAATTTTCACATTGAACCTTTTCCGATACAAATTCAAACACTTAAATAACTTGCTTGAGTAACGTCCGCAAACTACACTGCTCCATAGTAGGAACTTATAAGTGCTATAGATATCGATTTCACGTATTTCAAGAGTACGTAAACATAATTTCTTTTCATTTTAGTTGATTGTGATACAATTTGATTTAGGATTAAAAGTTTAGAAAATTAAATTCCAAACTTCACTTAAGTCATACATCAAGACTCGTGAGTGTAGAGATAAGTATCATAACATAACAGTTGATAATATGGTTTACTTTTTAAAAGGTTTGTTATATTTTTAATTTATGAATTAGTTTTTGAAATAAGTTATATATCCATTATTTTCTAATAATAAGTATAGTATTTTAACATTCAACTAACAAAGTATTAAGTAACGATATATTTGGTTTCTATTTTTATTTTTGTTTTTATTTTTTATTTTTAATTTTTAATTTTAGTTACAAAATTATTATATTTATTACTTTTAAAATTTTAATAGAAAAATAAAAAAAGAAATAAAAAATCGGTATTTCTTATATAATTTTCTAAAAAAATAGAATAAAAATTAAAATAGAAATCAAATAAAACAACTCACAACATTATCATCCTCTATGTTTTGATGGGATTCAGTACATTTGGTGTCAATTTGAGAATGAAAGTTTTGTGGCCCGCCAATGTGATTGAATTACAAGGACATTGGAAAATGGGTGGATTCAAGTTCAACTACCCCAACTGCAGCAATAGGTTAATCTTAAATTGTAGTATAGACACATTGACCCAAAATGAAAATGGTTATGTTATGCATGGACCCGCCACACAAGTCTCCTTCACTTCCCCGCTCCCCCATGCGTCCTATCCTCATTTCTTAAGGTCCTAAGATGACACGCTCATTGCACACACCCTTAAAAAAGCTAATGTCCAAGTGGGAAAGTGGGACAATCATTAAAATATCTTTAGTTCACATCTTTTTCTAGGTTTGAATTAAATTAATGGTATGGTATCATATTTCTTATGTGTTAAGTACAAGTAACTTATAATATTTTTAGAAATGTATGATTTTTTAAAAATTATTAGAATTTTTTGATGAACACAGTAAAGGAGAGATTTTTAAAAGCTATTTAAGGTAGTTCATGACTTTTCAAAATTATGAGTTTTTTTATTAATTGTTTAGTTATTATTTTTATCATTATATGTATTTTTTTAAAAATTAATAGTTTTTATCTCACATGTCACATAATTAAAATATCATGTATCTTTTAAAGTAATTTAACATAATTTAAACTAGTTTACCAAATAATTATATTTCAATAAACTACCTAGAAAACTATAACCTATAAGCTATCCAAGCCATCATAAGCTATAAGTTATGTCATAAGGCATAAGTTATAAGTTATTTGTTCATTTTGTCAAACAAAACCTTAATTAACTACATACACACACACACCTATATATACTTTATTTAGGTTCATGTTGAAAAAATCATTGTCGCGACCGAGATCGCAACGGGGGGCCGACCATAAAAAGAAATTAGGTTTCGAATTCCTTCTGGAAACCGTAGAGTCGCCACTAATGTTTTTAAGGTAAAACATAGGAAAAACCATAATCTAAGGTATTGATCCTAGGTTGAGATTTTAAGTTCGAAAGTCTGATTATAGGTGGGGAAGGTATTAACACCCTACACTGTCCGTTTCAAACGGTTACCCTAAATTGTTTAAGTTTTGAATAATCCTAATAGTTTGAAATTTAAACCTCTTAGAGATGTTTGGAGATTTATTGTCGATTTCATAATTAAAGTTATATTTTTGGTGATTAACAGGATGTTTCTGTAACATCCTAAAATTAGGATTTATTTGGCAAAGCAAGAATTAAAGAGAAATAAAATGAAAATGAGAAATTAATTAAAAAAATGCTGAAATGACAAACGCGTCCCTAAATCATTTAAATTGAAAAATCTTCTCCTTTCTTCCATTTTTCCTTCGTTGGCAACAGAGAAAGAACTCACTTCTCCTTCTTGATTCCTCTTTTTCCAATTGGCTTCACCATCTTCTGTCTTCTTCAATTTCTTCTTGAATTCACTAAATCAAAGTGAAATCAAGCACTTTTCCTTTCCCTTTTCACGTTGGAGGCTTGAATTGAAGGGGGAATTTCAAATTCTCCACTTTAAGGTAAATTGAAGAGCACCCATCATGAGTTTTGATATAATCTTGTTTCCATCCTTGAATTCTTACAATTTTATGGATTTTGAAGCATTTGGAAACTATTGAGATTGTGGATAGCTTTAGAGTTTTCAAGAATCATTGAGTTTTCATGAAAAAGTGGCATAAGTAGCTTTTAGATTGCTAATTTTATAAGGTTGCAGCTTAATAATTATCGTTTCAATGAAATAAGGTAGTTTCAGAGGGTTTCAGAGCAATTCGGAACTTGAAGCTTGGTTCGGAGGTGAGTTTCAAAGTTGGCATCTTGGTTCGGTGAGTCATAACTTACCAAAATAGCTATAATCTAATTATTTCTAACTTGGCAAGTGATATTTGTGTCAAATATGAAGTTAAAATCAATTATTATGAATTTTAGGAAGTTGTTCGATCTTGAGGAATAGAGATCGGAGCTTGCGATTAGTGGTTCGCTTGCGTTTAATCGATCGAGGAGTTTCTAAGATTCTCTATTCAAGGTAGAGGAAGGTTTTACATTCTAAATGCATAGTTTATAGCAGGATTCGAGGTATCTTGATATGTTGAATTATAAATGATATGTTTCTCTGAATTATGGTAATTATGTGGTTTATTATTTATGAGATTATGATGAAGTGCTTAAAATACAAATTATAGTTAGTATGATTGTGTGATGTACATGATACATGAGATATAATGGTTTGATTGAAAAGTATCTATGCATGATACATAGTAGATTATTTGAATTGATGATAAGAATATTGTATGAAAGGCTTGTTGTGGGTATGGAAAGATTGCATGGGATGCATTTGAATGAAATGGTTTATGTTATCTATGTAGCATGAGATGCTTTGTATGATTAAATATCATGTGGTTTCAAGGATTCCATAAATACCTTGGGTGGGACTCAAGGCAAACCTCTTAAGTGAGACTCGGGGTTAGCCCGTAACATTACCGTTGTTGCTGAGAGTGATTGTGTTACGTGAAAGGGCAAACGGTTTGGTACCAGTAAATCGGCCGGATCAGCTGAGAGCTAAGTATATGGCTGAGAGCCAATGTTGCAACACAAAGTTTAATGATGATTATTTGGATCCAATTGAATTGAGAATTGTATGTGCACATATGTATGTCATTGAGAATGCTATGATAGTAAAGCATTGAGATGTAAAAAGGATAATGTTGAATGGTAGTTTGTGGTTTGTTGATTGTTATACCTCATTGCATGATAGAGAATGGAATAATAGAATCAGTACTATAGCTGCCATTTATTATGTATATTGCTCACCCCTATTTATGGTTATTTTTACAGTGAATTTAGGACGCAACGAAGATTGATGAGAGTTCACTCAGTTTAAGTTGGAGCATTATGTATATATATGCTTTGTACATGATGCACATAGTAGTTTGTAGTAGCCTTGGCCGGCTCCTGTGCATACCTATTTTGTTATGTGTATATGTAATGCGTATATGAGAATGCTTAGTGGAATAGGTAACTGATAGCTTTACTTGGAAGCTTAGAATCCTTTTTAAGCATATACTTGATGTTGTTGATGGATGATGATATTACTTGATGATGTTGGAGTGTGGAGACCATGGATGGTCCCACCATATGCATATGAGTTTGATATCCAGGAATTGTGAACCTATATGAAATGCAATGATGATGCATGAAATTTCCAGAAATTTTTGATATACATGAAATGCATTATTGGTGAATGGAATGTTCAAAAATTGAAAAAGACGCTTGGTGCAATGTATGAGTATGATATATCCAGGTGTTATTAATATGTGATGATTGTTATGAATTATAATTAGGACTTTGAATGAATGATGTTGAATGAAAAAATGGAGCTTTCCATGATCAATATGCATAATTAGGCAACTCATAGAGTCAAATAGAGAATTATGGGTTTTGGATGGCATAAAACAATTTGAGTAGCATCTTTACATGATTTGTGGCTAGTGGAAATTGGAATGGGCCAATTTTATGGAAAATTGACCCCTAGGTTGCTTAAAATACCTCAAAATGAGCCTAATACATTTTTGCGTATAACTTCCTTCTTTTTGGGAATTTTTGAGTGCAATCGATGGCTACACATCACAAATGATGTAATTTAGCTTGTGTCAAAATTTGGTGATCATTGGATTTAAATGAAAGAGATAGGGTGGCTAGAAGTTGAGAAAATTGCATTTTCTGTTAATTCTGTCGAGGACACTGCATGAACATGAATCGATTCCCCTGCTTTAGGAATCGATTCACTGGGGAATTTCTAGAGCATGAATCGATTCCCCACTGTGGTGAATCGATTCCCAGCCCCCGTTTGTACGTGTGAATCGATTCCTCCCCCTGTTGGCACCCTGTTATGCAATTTTTCATACATGATTCGATTCAGGCCATTTCTAAATTTATTCATGCCTCTGTTCCATTAAACATTTTCATGCTTTGTTGTTTAATGGTAACATAGACAAAGGTACCAACATTGTTTTGATATTTAAATGTATTTACCACATTTTAGTAAGTAAATCAAGTGCTTTTAAATTCTTTCTCCGAATTCGAATTTAATTGTGAAAAATTTTCTTGTATTTTCGGGCTTGTTCTTATAAACTTAGGATGTTTTATTTTGGTATCAAAGCAAACTTTAAAAAGTGTAAGGCCAAGGTTAATATACTAAATGCTATGAATTGAGTGAAATCACATGATAGTTGTTAAGTATTGAATTAGTTGATGAGATCAACTATGAATAAATTGCATTCTTATCCATGAAAGGTACTAAGTGTGGTGATTATTTTCATGATATTAAATGGCTAACCGTCATGGTATGGATGCCATGACTGCTGCATTTAAGCGTTTTGCTGATATTCTAGAGAGGCAGAATCAGCCTCAACCTACAGATAATCATAGTCTTGACTGCTTCTTGAAGCGTAAACCTACTGAATTTCATAGAGGTTTTCATCCTGATCAGGCTTATGCATGGATTCAAAACTTAGAGAGGATCTTTGGTAGCTTGTTGTGCACTGAGGCACAAAAAGTTGAGTATGTTGTGTTTATGCTTCAGAATGAAGCTGAGAATAGGTGGAAGATTGCTAAAGCCAGAATGATAGCCACTGTAACTCAATTAATCTGGGAGAAATTCAAGGCATGTTTTCTTGAAAAATACTTTCCGGATACAATACGGAGTAGAAATGAGCTAGAATTCATGGAACTCAGACAGGGTAATATGAGTGTTGAAGAATATGCAACTAAATTTGAAGAACTCTGTTTATTTTATCATCCTTTTCAGCAGCCTAGGATTGAAGGCTCTAAATGTATTAAATTTGAAAGTGGCTTAAGACCTGAGATTAAGAAAGCATTCAGGCATCAAGAGATTAGAAGTTTCCCTGTTCTTGTGAATAAATACAGGATCTACGAAGAAGATGATAAGGCTTATACTGGATCAAGCAGCAAAACAGATGTTTCTTCAAGGTTACAGCCTACGAATTTTAAAAAGCAAGGAAAGTTTAATAGAGGTGGATCATCCTCTAAATCTAGAGGCAGGGGTAATTCTAATAATCATTTTATTGGTCGTCCAAGGGACGACAAATGTTTCAGATGTGGTGGTGACCACTTTACTAAAATTCCATTTACGTGCCATACAAATTATTACAAGAATTCTGGGTCATTCAAAAATTCTTTATTCAATCACTCTGCATTTCTTTGATCAATTCACGTAAGGTACTGTGCAATTCCTTCATTAGAAATCTGAATCAAATTAGGAAATTGCAAATTTTCATTGGGCCATTATCAAATTTGCTGTACGTGAATTCTGGTGCAATTAACAATTCTGGTCTTTGCCAATTTGAAATCTTGGTCAAAATTGATAGTACGCTGATTTGGGAATTAGACAATTAAATTTTTGTCTCATTGAGAAATCTTGGTCAATTAACGTGAATTCCTTATTCAATTGAAGTTTCATTCATTCGTATATTTGGCAATTTTCTTTGGCCATTCAATTACAAATATCACACGGTGTATAATTTCTTGGCCAATCACTGTGTAAATTCATGTCATTCTTGGCATTTAGCATTGGTCAAATTTAGCTATTGCAAAATTTCTTGGTCAATTGACGTCATTTCATCTAAAGGTGCACAATGTTTCTATTCGATCTTAACATTTAAAAGTATATGCGTTAAATTGAAATTCTGTGAGTATCCCAATTTGTCCAAGGTCAGCTCGTGGTTAAGTGAAAATTATATGTGCTTAATTTCATCTTTCTGAGTTGGGAAATTGACCATTCTGATGGGATTGGCAAATGCAAAAGTGATTTTTGAGCCCAGTTCAAAAAAAAAAGTTTGGGTCTATTAAAAAAAACAAAAAGCCCAGTTCAAAAAATCAGATTTTCTTTTTCTTTTTTATTTTTCTAGAAATTCTAGGTATTAAAATTTTATGCTTGCATTTTCTTGTTGCATTTTAATTTTGTTGATTGTCTAGTTTTGTTTTTTGTGTAATATCTTGTCTTTTCCATAATAAATAGAGTACCACCTTTATTCATTTAAACTTTTATTTGTTGATTTTTAGGTTAGTCCTTGTCAAATTTTAAAATCCTTTTTGTTGGTGTATGCACTACGAGCTATTAATGTATCAATTTTAACTTATTAATAAAATTAGTATTTTTCAGTTTTAGACAAATGCTATTTGTAACATCCCGGATTTTAAAGAAATTAAATTTATTGAATAATGGTAATTACTTATTTATGGTCTAATAATTGTGGGAGAATTAATTTGACATTAGAGGTGAATTATCGGTAAACTAAAATTTATCGGAACAGGGTGTTTTAACAGACAATGTGGGACCCACTTGGTCAAATTAGACAATTGATGGGTCTAGGATGTTTAGAAAAATTTTGTGGTTCGGGTGATATAGTCGAAATAATTTTTAGTGTTAAGGAACTAATCAATCGGACATGACGTATGTTATTAGACGGAGAAAATACGAGCCAAAATGGAATTAAAAGAAAATAAAAAATTCCTTTTCTCCTCTCCTCTCAACCGTGAAGCCATTCCCCTCTCTTTTACTATTTTCCTTTTTGCACAATGGGTAAAGGGATTATTGGCCAATGGAAAAGGCATGATGATGCACCTTTTTGTCCAATGGTTAACGACCAATTTTGGTCATTTTTCTTTCCTTCTCTCCTCATCACCGATGGCTTTCCCTCCTTCTTCATACACTCTCATTTTTCTCTTCTTCTTCTCCCATTCTCCACTAAAATCGAACCACCTCCTTCTCCTCCCATTTTCTTGCCAAAACTAAATCTAAGCTTGGATTCATGGAGCACAAATGGGACTTTAGAGCAAAGCTTGGCCCATCTCCTCTTCTTTCCTTCTCATTTTCGTTTTGGGGTTTGAGCTTGGAGAAAGAGGTATGATTTTTAACACCCATGGCTTTAGTTTATGGTTTTGAGCCTATTTAAGTATTGTGATGGGAGATTGGGTGTTGTTTTGATGGAAAATGGCTTGAGGAACCAAACCCTAGCTTAGAAAACTCTTGGGGATTTAGTATTGTTGTTGATGATGAGTGGGATGTATTATTGTTAACCTATGAATGTATATAAATGGTTGAAATTGATGATTATAAATTGTTGATAGGAAATTTTAGAGGAAACCCTAGGTATGATAAATTGGGGGGTTTTGGCTAAATAGGTGATTTTGATGCCTTAGAATGATTTTATATGAGGAGATGAATGTTTGATGCATTGGTGTTGATTATTGAGGTTTGGGAGATGAGTACATATGAGCATGTATGTGATTAGGGGAAATTGATGTTGATTGTTGATATTTATCATGATGTTAATAATGGGTGCAACCCATCAATAGTGAATTAGGGAGATGAATATTTGATTTGGTGAAGTCTTAGGCCTTAATATGTATCATTTAGAAATTGTTGATTGATGATGGCCTTGAATGGAGCCAAGAGGCTTATAATGAATTTGAATGAATTGTGATGATGGGTAGTAATCCACATGATGATTTGGAAGCCTTAAGGATAAGGGCCATAGTATTGTTGTTGTTGGATTTGTTTAGCCCTTTAAGATTTAGAGAATCTTGGTTTTGGGAAAGGAATTCCCGAAGCCTAACATAAGCGTATGGATTGGGGTTTAGACAAGTCTAGGACTTAACAATGAGTTTTAAGAGATAATGCCTTGTAATGGCTTATTAATTGCATATGCATATGTTTGCAACATGTAGATTCAAAGTCGAATGATGAAGCAGAGCATTTGGAGCATTGGAATTGCGGTTCTTCTCTCGAGGTAGGAGAGGAGTTTGCATTTCAAATTTGCATGAGTAAATAATTGTTGAATTATGTATATGTATGAACTCATGCATTGCCTTGCCATAATTATGTTGAATGTTGAATCGATGATGTGGTGAATGCTAGGCTTGGCAAATTGTTGAACTTTGGAAATTTTATATATATATATATATATATGAGATGGTGATGAATAGTTAGTGGTCCCTTAATGGGAATTGATGTATTGCAATGAAAGACCCATAATGAAATGAATGATAGATGATTTGAGTCATATTGTAGTTCACAAAGTACATTTCAATGCATAATCATGGAAGTGAAGGGGTCAAATAGAGTTTTATGTGGTTTTGATGACATAGGGTAGTTCCAATAGCTTCCATGTATGAATTAAAACTTGTAGAAATTGGAATGGGTCAATTTAAAGGAGAAATGACCCTTAAGTTGCATTAAAATGGCTTAAAATGGGTAAAACGTATTTATATGCATAAGTCACTCATTTTAAAGAATTTTTGAGTGAGGCCGGTGGCCACGCGTCACAAATGGTGTAATTTAGTTGGTGTTAAAATTTGGTAGCATTTGGAGTTGATATGAAAAAGTTAGAGGGGTTAGAAGTCCAAAATCTTGCATTTTCCTACATAATCTCTGCATCCTGATAGGCTGTAATCGATTAGCTCCTTAGCTTAATCGATTACTAGGATTCTGTTTTGATAGTAATCGATTAGCTTAATCGATTCCAACCCTATACACAACAATATAATCGATTACGTTCAAGGTCGTAATCGATTATGTACTAAACATAACCCAGGTAATCGATTACCCTAGTATTATAATCGATTATGTAACAAACAGAGCCAAGGTAATCAATTATCCTAGCCTTGTAATCGATTAGGCTGAACACCTGATGTATTATACCACTTACAGAAGCATTGTAATCGATTACCTTATTCTCTATAATCGATTATCACTTGTTTAATGGATTAGATCAACTTGGAAATGGCATTCTTACTACTCTTAAATACTTATCTCGTATTTCTTAGTTACTTAGGCCATTTTAATAGTTAAATGGGACATTAGTGGACCTCTTTTCGATCCCATACACCCTAGAGTGGTTATTAAACCAATGAGCGGATGATTAAATGATGAGGTGGTTGTTATAAACTGATAAATCAGCGATGATGTCGGTATCGTGTTACAATAAATAATGTTGTGATCATCCCTTGAATAGATGGGTGAATGTTATTAATGATAACTGTTGAATGCCATTGAACTTATGATGCAAGCGCAATCTTGTATGTATGGTCAAATTATATTTATGAATCATTGTGAATACCACACTAATATGTAATACAATGGTGATGAATAATGGGATGAAAATCCACTAAATGAATTTATGGTGATATTTATGAATGATATGTAATGATGTGATACCATTGAGGTTGATTGCAAGTGTTGTCTTGCATGTGTGATATGAAATAAATATATAGATATATATGAAAGATGTTAAATGAAATGCCACACTTAAAGCTTGAAAACAATGGCTAAAACCAACAATGATAAAATCCACTAAGTTGTGTATAGTGGTGTTGGTGATTATGATGATGATGCTTGATGAGTGGCATCTAGGATGCACAGTGTGAGGATGCATTTGATTTACATTTGCATTGCATCCATGGCATATCATAGCTGTCTATGTGGAATATTAGGGGGTTCCACTAGGCGGGCCCAGTGGAAGGGCGGCTCAGTACACGAGCGTCTTGTGGTTTTTCCCCTGTGACTCAGTGTGTGAGTCACGAAGCTGTCTATAGTTTGGTGACGAGGCACCCTATGTGGTGGGCCTAGTGGGTGGGCAGCTCTATGGTGAGCGAGATACCTCAGTGTCCGACAGGGCATGACTCTCTCGATGTGTGTTCGGGAGGGGCCCGTAGCACTTTTGGCAAGTGAGGCCATGTTGATCCGCAAGTCACGGGGTGACTAGTGCTACAGATGGGCGATAGCGGTTTGGTACCAGTAAAATATGATGTTGAGCATGCATGAAATGAGATATAAGTGTACACTTTTACTACTACAGTAGGGGCATAGTAGCACACCTATGCTTGACCCACAATTTGGTGTTTATTCCCATAGTCGGATCCGCATTTGTTGTTGATTATTCCATTGTGCATATGCATTAGCCTAAGAGCATTTGTATATAGCATGGAGATATGCCAGGTGGTGATGATGATTGATGATGTTTGAGATTGTGGTGTGGTGTTGGTGAAATGGGTAATTAATATACCTAAAAGACCACATAAAAGTAATAAATGATATGAATATACGAAATGATATCGAATATGACGATATGTATGTTGTGGCCCAATGTAATGAAGGGCGTATTTATTTATGATTGATAATAATGATGATTAGCCCATGGCGACTTGAGAAAAGACCGGAATGGTCAATGTTGATGATGTTGGCCCGTTGTGGCGTTGGATGTTATGTGTATATGCTTGCTTTGCTATGATTTGAATAATGAATATGAAATATACATATAGTTGACATGAGAATTTATGATGAATATTGATGTGTTTAGCAAAGCATACGTGATGTTGATATGCATATGCACATAATCTCAATTGTATTCATATCGTCATTTGAAATGTATAACTCACTCTCCCATGTGGTCTACTTTTTAGTATCGATGCAGGAAAACCATGGGATGAGAATATTTACGAAGTAAAACTCTTGGGAAGGTAAATAGTGGTAATGGAATGCCTTGGCCGGTAGCGCTATAATTTATTATGTTGTGTATAAGGTAGATATTATGACGTTGATAATTATTGTTATTAGTGGATGTAATATGTATAATGTATGACTTTAAGGATGAAATGAATATGGTCAATTATGGATTATGGGTATTGGAGATGTATGAGGCATGACCATATAGATATGTGTAATTATATTTAAGGCATTGTATGTTTATGATTTACATGTAAGATTGGATATGACCTAACAGGCTTGTGTTGTATGTTTACATGCTTTGCCAAGCCTTTTCTCATATCTTCATATATGGGACTAGGCGCATGCCCGATATACACATTCTTCTTTCGCTGTAAACTCTGTTATTTTGTATACCGTTATAGGCAAACTATTTAACGATCCAGTTATATTTTATTAAATCTCACTCTTCAGTTTTCTGTGATTTGGGTCTTGATGTAATCGTAGTTGTGTTTTGGAAATATTTCAAACGTGAAAAATTTACTCGCATTTTTTTATTAGTTAATTATTTTGATTACATCGGGATTCGGGTCTGAAAAATCGGGGATGTTATACTATTTATCCTGGAATAATAGGTCATATGAGAATTATTCCTAAAACGTCCCTAATCAAGTATTTACATGGGGACATGTAAATACATTAAGATTAGTGTGTAAATGTACTGATGATTTGATCTCACAAGTCATGGATATATGATATCAAGTCTTTATAGGGTACACATTAAGGGTAATGTTGTACTGGACAGACCCACCATGAGAACGTTGCATGGATCGTTACATGAGTGTCATAAACGGTTCTCAATGTGATAATGGTATATAGTCCTTCGACCTGAAGTCATTACGATTCCTACATAAGGAGTTTATTATTTTAATACAATCAAACGTTATCTGTAATAAGATGACCATAAAGATTGTGATTAGGCAATAGATAAATTATGCAGAGGGATGTGAGTGATGTAGATGGAATTTGTCTCTCCTATGTGACAGGAGTGATATCTATGGGCCACTTGATGGAGTGAGACTAATGAAATGCATGGCCATGCTAGGACGAATAAATATTAGATATTTATTCTATAAAGTCTACTCTGGTATCAAGTAAAATGAATTGAGCCATACAAGGATGACGACGACCATGCCTTGGGCCCAATTAGATATCGTGACAAAAGGAATAGATATATAAATAATTATCACTTATAGGTCATGTCGATGATAAATAATATTCGGACATAATGATGTATTGCTAGATACCGCTCTTATTTTATATTAATAATAAAATAGTTTATTATTAATATAACCGAATATTTTACCTATAGGGTCACACACATAGAGTAAGCCCACAAGAGGATAGTTTTATTTTAGTTGGACTAAAAATAAAACTATTTGGGCCTAACTCATTTAGAATGAGTCAGGAGCCTAATGTTTAATGAGAGCTTAGGTCAAGACCTAAGCCTATATATAGAGCATGAGATGCTTATAGGCTGCTGCTCAGAAATTAGACCATAAACAAATTTCCGTACTAGCATTCGGAGCTTTGTTTTTCTGGTGGGAGTGCTCGTGTGGACTCCCAAGGGCGAAGTTACAATTGCTTCGATCGAGGAACTTGTTTTGCGTCTACAAGAGGTAAACCCTAATTAAAAATTTTAATTTAGCATAATGCTTTGAGACATACGTGTTTGCAATTCTTTTAGGAATCCTTTGTGTTTCCGCTGCCTGACCCTAATGGGATTCCCTAACACCTTTGAGTAACCAATTCTTTCAAATTAAACTTTTTTTGCTTGTCTTCTTCTCTTCTAGTTTTGTCTTTGAGTTTCCATTTCCTTTGAAATTCTCTTGGATTTTTCTCTTCCTCCATCTCAAAGGGTAGCATTCTTTGGGAAATAGTAGATAAGAGTGAAAATTGAAGGAGGTGAAAGCAATTGAAGACCTAAAGGAGAAGTTGAGAAAATACTTGAGAGAAACACTTTGTTAATTGAATTGCTTAACAAATTTTGTTTGAGTTTTGTTGTTTGCTAAGAACCGTGGAGGAATTCACATCAAGGCTAAGAAGATTTGAAGAATTGTAAAAGGAAGCAAAGCCTTGTACTCTTTAGCAAATATTAGGAAGTTTTTAATTTTTTTAGGGCTTGTAGTAGCAAAATTTGGTCCTTGTATTTGTGGATATTTAGACTTTGGACTTGGACTTTAATTACTTTCTAAATTTCATCTAGTATAGTGCATGTGCATTTGTTTGCTTTAACTAATTGTTGTTAGTTAGTTTAATTAGTTAAGTAGTTGTAACTAAAAGTGGTTAGGTTGCTAATTGTCTTAACTATGTTTGTTGTTAGTTAAGTATAGTTAGAACAAACTCCTAGTTAGTTGTAACTATCTCATAACCAAATTAGTCTTAAGTAGTTAGGGTTGTTATAACAAGTTAGGGTAGTTACAACAATAATAACCACATAACAAACTTAGTTATAGGTTGTTAGGGTTGTTAAGGCCTACGTTTGTTTGCCTAACTAACTAAAACTGAATTTGGTTAGCTTTTCTAGGGTTTGTTACTTATCTTGTTACAACCTTAATTCTCATAACTAATCATAGTTAGACAACCTAGGATTCTACCTAGTACAAACATCTTAGGTGTTGTGTTCCTTAGGTAGAAAACCTAGAATTTGATTCTTGGGATTGTGTTTGATTTCTTGTTTTTGGTCTTGCATACATGCTCGACTAGTATCTCTTGATTGTTTTCTTGTCTACTTTTGTGAATAAGAGATAAAATGTCCTCGCTTAGGTTAATCATGGATTCTCTTGATAAAATCAACTGTAGGTTAGATAATCTAGAAAATAAGGATGAACCTAGGTTAAGAAAACATCACAAAAGGGAAAATAGGAAAGATAAAACACCTAATAAATTTGAGGTTTTAATGGAACAACTAGGTGCCCTTCATTCTAAAATAGATTCTTATGAGTCTAAGTATGATTCTTTCATAGAAAAAATAAAAAGATAAAAAAAGTTCTTGAGGAAATCCATATGAAATTAAAAGCACTTTGGGATCATATTTTAGAATGTTATACCATTGGAAATTTAGGAATTAGTTTGTGTAACAATGAAAAAGAAATAGAAAAATTAAGACACAAACATAATAGAGCTATGGATGAAAAAGTAAAACTTTATTGGAAAGAATATGATAGGTATAAGAAAAAGAAGAAAGCAATCAAAGGTGAAAATCAAAATAGAGAACATAACGTAGAAAATAATAGCTTATCCTTAAGCAACCTTAGTGTTTCAACAAAGAATCACCTTGATCATAGTTTACCTGCTCCTATGTCCAACAAGAGTTTATCCATTCCAATCATTAGTGATAGTTTTCCTAGCATTAATGATATTTTACCTTTACCCATCATCCGTTCTAAACCTCAAGATGACCTTAAAATAGAAGAATCATACCCATTTTCTCCTATCCCTAGTAAAGAGAATTGGTCAATCATTGTTCATAGTTGTCTTAGAATTAGTTCTAGCATGTATACAATCATTATAGGATCTTATAGGATTAGCATATGTCTTTACTCTTTTGAATTATCTTTTCCAAGAGTCATGTCATATGTTATCATGTTGTATAGTAGAAATTTTATAGGATTAACTTTTTGTCCATCCATGAACATGTCAATATCATTGTATTTTTCACATATTATCTATGATCATGTTGATATGATTTATTTTCATAAAGGGTTGTATAGAGAATTTTTGGCAACATTACATGACATGCATACTTTAGTACCAACTTTAGATGCCATTACTCACTATGATCCCTTTAGGAAAATCTATCTTTTTGAGGATGTTAATATTTTTCCATATCTCACATGATCATATAACTACATCTACTCATATGTTCATTTTAGTGAATTTAGATAGTAGCATGATTAATTGTCATAGAGGCATCCATAGTTTCACATGTACATTCTTATGGGAACTTTTGATTGTGTTCTTTTCTGATATTTCTTATATCATCCTTTCAAAAATAAAAAGGTTAGTGTTTGATCCTGGTGGTCAATACCTTACCTTATTTCTTGTACATTGTAGTTTCCTTTATTTTTTTAGTTTTGAACTCATTACTCTCTTTTCTTTTACAGGATATGAGGACAAATCTTTTTTTAAGAGGGGGAGTATGATGAGGACATAGTCTATAAATAATTTTTAATTGTACTTAAAATAGTTTAGGTTTATTGTTGGGTCACTTTTGGACCTTGTACATCATTTTGGGCCTTGTAATTGGCCACATTTCCTAGTTTAGTTGATTTTGGGCCTAAGGAAGAGTGGGAAGCCCAAGTTGCCTAGCTTGGCCACTACTCCACCTTGCCTATATAAGGATTGCCTCTCCATGTATTTCCACACCATTAGTTTTAAATGAAATTTATACTTTGTGAGATTTGAGTGCAAAGTCTTTCCTTTAGGATAGAGAAAATCTAACCCCTTTCAAGCTCTTATCACTAGATGACCATCCCTAAAGTGGCGAGTAGAGACTTATCCAAGTCATTGGTGGTGTCTCCTTCATCATCTTCCAAGTCATTGGTGGTATGTTTACTTTTGCGTAATTATAGCATAATTATATGTTTTTGCATGTTTCAAAAATAAGTTTTATCAAATAACTCAAATTTTTGAAAGAAAGAAAATTTATACACTCAAAGTTTTCACACAATAAAACCAATTCTGTAAAATCAATTATTGATTCTTTTATAATTTAGGAATTTTAATAAATTTAATTACAATAAGTTTATTAACAATCAAGCTAAATTTCGATAACCCGGTGAGCTTAGAGATCTTTTTAAATACTTGAGGGTTTAATCGACATAATTTCAATTTGAATTAATTTTGCTTTAATCTCTGATTTGTGTTGTTCTACAGAGAATTCAGGAAAATGATCAAGGCACATTTGTTGGTGAAAAGAAACCTTGGGCCAAACAGTTTACCTTGGTAAAAATTATTTTATCCTTTGCAAGCCCATATTGAGTCTGAGAATAAATTCTTTGGTACCCTTAAACCTAAAACAGTTTTAACCATTCCCTATACTTGATTGATTAAAAGAGCAGATGAAATAAATTAAAAAATATTTTGAGAGTTCTTACAAAAATGGGGAGTGAAAAAGATAAGCAACTTGATTCTTTTCAAAATAAAGAAAAATAAAATATGAAAAAGAAAAATCAAAAATAGTGAAAAGAATCAAGTTGGGGGTATTTATTTTTCATCAATAAAAGAAAATAAGAGTTTGGGACGAGAGAAAGCCTAAAAATTATAAAAAGCTCTTTTATGATTTTAGGATTTTGAATTCCAAGAAAAACCATTGATTCTTGTAAGCCAAGCCTCATTACAACCCGTGAAAAGACCTTGTGATTTCTGAATTAACTCTGTATGACTAACCATTGATTAGATGACAATCAAAGTTAAATTCGTTTGATTTTATGATTGATTGAGTGAAATAGGTTACCCTTTACATAGAGTTAAACACTTGTGAGGTAAGCCTGAAATTTTGCTTGGTTTGTTAATAAAATATTGTAATTAATCTTATCATTAAACCTTTATTATATTAGATATCAATTTTTGATTATTACAAATTAGTTAAATTGTGAAATTACTTTTTGTGGTAAATTCTCAAACTAACTCAAAAATTTGATTTCAAATTTTTATTTTTATTTTTCTCTCTTGCTCGAGGACGAGCAATGTCTCAAGTTGGGGGTATTTATTAGTCCTCAATTTTTCAATAAAAGCTTTAATAAAAATTTCACAAAAATCATAAAAATTAGTTTAATTTGTTAGAAAATTAGGTTTTAAATTCAATAAATGGATGTTGTTGGAAATAATTAGCCCTTGATCAATTTTCTCTAGTTTTGCAGTGAAAAAGTAGAGAATTTAAGAGAAAATTAAAGATACTGAAGGAGCTGACGTGTAGCATCAACCCCACGCGTAGCGTTGCTACTTTTGATGTTGATGCTACGTGTCACAGCCACGCGTAGCGTCAGTGCTGCGTGGACTCCACATCCAACTTGGCCAAGCACTCAACTTTGACCCAATAATGGCCACTCCACACAGCACCAATGGCCACTCCACTCAGCATAAATGGCCAAAACACAGTGAAGACACGTCCAAGTGGCCAAGCATGATCAAATTTAATAATTTGAAGAGGCCATTATCAGTTGTTTAATGGAAGCTGAGTCAGGGGTCTGACGCGTAGCGTCAACACCCTTCCTCAACCCTATAAATAGGGTCATCCAATACCATTCTAAGCATCCCATTCTCTACATTCAGAGTTCTTTTCTCTCTTCTACACTCGAGTTTGAGTGTTTCTTTTGTGAGTTTGTAGTTCTAGAATAGTTTTCTACATACTTAAGTGAATTGTGGTGTATTGTGATCGTTGTATCGTGAAGTTTCCATCGCCTTCGTAATGTCAACCTCTGTAAGTGTTGTTTCTACTTTTACTATGTGTAACTAATTTGTTTATGTTGGAATTGGTGAACTAATCTATTGAGTGTGATGTTGTGAATTTGACCTCTGGATGTTTATGATTCAAGTCCATGTTAGTATTTCAATCTTTTATTAATATGAACGTCAAACAGGAGAATGATTTTCATGTGTATTGAAACTTGTTTTATTAGTGTGAATGTCAAACGGGAGAATGATTATTCATGCCGTATTGAAACTTGTTTTGACGAAAGTAAAAGTTGGAATACCCTTGGTATCTCAATTCTATAGGGGTTGTTAACCATTGTTGCCATAAGGCCAATGTCGCGACCGGGATCGCGGTGGCACGGCCGACCCTCAAAACGATTTTGAAAATAAACAGGGAGTCGCCACCAATATTTTTTAGGATAAAATACTGGAAAAACCTTTCGTTAAAGCACTGGTTATAAAAATGAAATTCCATGATTCAGGAGTCTGATTACAGGTGAGGAAGGTATTAGCACCTCACAACTGTCCATTATAAAAACGGTTACCTCAATTTGATAGCGTGCATTATAATTAGCCCAATAATTATTTTAACTTCTTCATGAAAAGAAAAATGTATGGAACGACAAAATAAACAAAAAAAAATCAACACAAAATATTTACATGAGACCAACAGGACGTCTCGTCCAAATTAATCTCGCTCCACCTTTTTTTAAAAGAGATATTTAAGAAATACGAGATTAACAGGACGTCTCGTCCAAATTAATCTCGCTCCTCCTTTTAAAGAAATACTACAAAATATGAGATTAACAAGACGTCTCGTCTAAATTAACCTCGCTCCTTCCTTTTTTTTTAAAAAAAGTATTTAAAAAAAATATGAGATTAACAGGACGTCTCGTCCAAATTAATCTCGCTCCACCTTTTTTTGATAGCAAGACAAAAAAATGGAAACTCTAAAAATTAAATAAAGAAAGATGAGCCCGACAGGAACTATTTCCCGCTCCTACGTATTCTCGAGCTTTCGAGAAATCAGGGTCACGTAGTTCTTTAAATATTTTATTTTTAGGAAAAAGATTAAGGAAATGTTGATGGGAATCATTATGGTGAGGAACCCATACAAGGTGAAGTTCTTCGCACGTATACGAATCCTCTAAAGGTGGTGTAGACGGAAGAATTTTCCGTACGACACTGACTAAGAATGATTTATTTTGATTTTTATTTAAACTAGAAAGAAAACATAGGAAACATTTATTTCCTTTATTATATTTTTAGTACAAAGCGAAAAAAGAAAGGTAGCAGAAGCTACAAGAGAGAAAAGGAGACAGTAAGTTCGGAAAAGGGAAGAAAAGAAAAAAAATGAGTGAAAACTGAGTGGGAGAAGAGAAAACTGAGTGCAAAAAATGGAAAAAATGAGTGAAAAATAAGAAAACCGAGTGAAAAATAAGAAATCCGAGTGAAACTATGAAAATCCGAGTGAAAACAGGGAAAGCCGAGTGAAACTGGAAAGATCCGAGTGGAAAAATGAAAATTCGAGTGAAAATAGGGAAAACCGAGTAAAAATAATCTAATCCGAGTGGAACAACGAAAGATCCGAATAAAAAATGAGGAACACTGAGCAAAAATAGTAAAATCAGAGTGATAAGAGGAATACCGGGTGAAAATTGAGCAAAACCGAGTGATGATGGAGCAGGAAAGCTGATCCGAGAGGGAAAGAGGAATTAGAGGGAGTAGGAAAGTGCTAGGTGAGGTGCTGTTGAGTGGGAGGGAGGACGGTATTGGAGGAGAGAGTTTGAGGGACTGTTGGTATGAGTTTAAGGAAGGGGGTGAGGGTGAGGGAGAAGTGAGAGGGACGGAGCTTAGGCAGAGTTTTTCCTCTTCAATGCGTGTCTCCCTTGGTGCTTCAACCCCTGCCTATTTATAGGCTTGTTTGAGTGGAAGGCCAGCTCAGGCTTCCACTCTGAGTGGAAAACCAGCTCACACTTCCATTCAGAGTGAAATGGGGGACAACGGCTAAGTGGGAATTTTTAATTCCCCCCACTTCTGCCCCTGTCTGCCACCCCCAGGATTCCTGGATCCACTTGGGTGGTGGAATCCAAGTCAGCACGGGCGAACAGAGGGAGCGGGGTGGAAATCCGAGAGAGGATGGTGAAAATCCGAGTGAGAATGGTAGAATTCCGAGTGAGAATGGTAGAATTCCGAGTGAAAATGACTCGGATCAGCCTCTCAGTCAGCATTCATCCATATTGGGAGTCAATTCCGAGTGGAAAAAAAGGGTCGGTCTTCATATTGCCTCCTAAATCCGAGTGGAAAAGGCCCTTTTTATGCTAAAGACCGAATGAAATCATGTTGGTGTTGTGCAATTGGATTGAGTGAGCAATCAAAGAAATTCCGATTGGAACATTCAGTCAGAACCGAGTGAAAACTGACTTGGATTCCCATTTCCGCTTGAGCGTAACAAGAATCGCTTGGGCGAAAGACCTGAAGAGCACTCGAAAATGATCGAAGGATTCCTGGATCCACTTGGGAGGTGGAATCCGAGAGAGGATGGTAGAAATCCGAGTGGAATGAAGCATTTCCCAAAGAAAGCCGAGTGAAAAATACTCCTTTCCGAGTGAGGATTCTTCTGGGAGGAGCTGTGAGACAGTCAATCAGAACCGAGTGACAAGTGACTTGGAACCGACTGAAATTGTTGAATAACGACTCAGAATTGGGTGAGAGATGACTTAGGAACGAGTGAAAATTAGTGGAAATAGGCTCGGTAATTGGCTTGAGGAGGTTTGAGAGGGAATTATTTTGAAGAGGGTTAACTGACTGAATTGCCAGTCGGTTCCGAGTGAAAATTGGCTCGGAATTGAGTGAACAGCGGGTCACTCGGTACTGAGATGTGTGAAATGGTGCTGTTTTTACAAAAACCGAGTGAAGTGTGACTCGGAATTGGCTAAAGGATGACTCGGAGATGGGTGAAAGATGACTCGGGAATGGGCGAAAAATGTCACTCGGAATTGGTAAAAAAGGGAGTCAGAGCTAACCAAGAACTGACCAAGAATTGACTCGGAAATGTGAAGTATGGCTCGGAAATTGGTGGAAATGGGGGCTCAGAATTGATTGGCCAAAGGGGCTCGGGAAAGGTTTAAGTATGGCTCGGAAGTGGTACAAATGGTGGCTCGGAAGTCATTTAAGGAGGGCTGACACGGAATTGATTTGAAAAGGGCTGACTGAGTGAAGTATCACTCGGTTCCGACTGACTGAAGAGGGACTCTCGGTTCTGATTAAAGAGGAAACACTCGGAATTCCTTCAGTCGGATATATTTTGCTCGGATCTCATCTCTGTGTGAAGTATTCACTCGGAATTTCTTCAAAAGTGATACAGAACTTCACTGCTTGAAGGATCTACTCGGAACTGACCTTGGGAGCTCTTAATCCGAATGGAACTTGGACATTTTCACTCGGAATTTGCCTGTTTTCCACTCAGAAATTGGAAGTTTGGCCATTTGCACTTGGACATGGCCTTCTCCTCACTCAGAATTTGGAGACTTGGCAATCTTCACTCGGATCCGGCCTTCTTTCCACTCAGGAATTGAAATCTCACTCGGAATTAACTCATTCTGAGTAATTCTACTCGGATTTGATCCTCCTGAGTCATTTCACTCGGATTTCTCTTCAACAGCGACATACTCCATTCGGCAATGCTTCAATCTGAGTCATTTCACTCGGATTTCTCTTTAACAGGGACATACTCCATTCGGTAATGCTCCAATCTGAGTCATTTCACTCGGATTTGATCATTCTGAGTCCTTTCACTCGGAAATGATCATTTCTGAGTCCCTTTTTTTTGGGAATCTTCTTCATTTATGGATGGGCTGAAATAGGTGTTCACAGATACCCCTCTTTACTTCTTTTCCATGAGAAAAGCACGAAGTGTTTTTGCTTTTGAAATGGAAAGGGAGTAAAGACGTGAACACCTTTGTCAAAGTATTAAATGAGGGGGAACAAACTTAGGAATTAACACTTGAACCTTCAGTTAACAAGAGGTGAGAAGGTCGAGGTCGACTTCTGGTAGAATGGAAAGTAAAGGTTGCCTTCATAGGCGACTGAAAGTAAAGGGTGCCTGAATAGGCGGACAGGAAAGTAAAGGGTGCCTGAATAGGCAGACAGGAAAGTAAAGGATGCCTGAATAGGTGGACAGGAAAGTAAAGGGTGCCTGAATAGGCAGACAGGAAAGTAAAGGATGCCTGATAGGTGACCGGAAAGTAAAGGATGCCTTGATAGGTGGATGGAAAGTAAAGGATGCCTTGATAGGAGGCTGGAAAGTAAAGGATGCCTTGATAGGCGACTGGAAAGTAAAGGGTGCCTTGATAGGCGGCTGGAAAGTAAAGGATGCCTTGATAGGCGGTCGGAAAGTAAAGGAGATTGGGGAAGCTAACAGGACGTCTCGTCCAAATTAACTCACTGGTCCTAAAGGTTCGGGGTGATGTCCCAGTTTAACATGATTGAGAGAATTGCTCTTTGACTAAAAGAGAATGATCCTGAGGTAATGCCCCTAGTTTGAGATGGTTGGAAGGAATCTTGGGGAACTGCCCCTTGACTGGAACAGAAGAAATCTGGGGAGATGCCCCAGTTCGGCATGATTTGAATGGCTTTGGGGAAACTTCCCTTTGACTGCAAGAGGGTGAACTTGGGATGATGCCCCAATTTGACATGATCTGAAGGGCTTTGGGGAAACTTCCCCTTGACTGCAAGAGCAATCTGGGGAGATGCCCCAGTTTAAGTTACCTGGGAAGTATAGTTCTACTGGGGAAGAATTTGATGATTCGGGGTACTGCCCCTTGATTGAGAATGGAAAGTCCAGAGTCCATCGTGGAAAAAGAACTTGAGAAGTGCTAGTTTTTGGCGATTTGATTCCACTGGGGAGGAGAGTTTGAGAGATACGGACTTTAACAATTGAGGATGAGACTCTGAAGGTGCCTACTTAGGCAATGGAAGAAGAAAACATTGAAAGGTGCCAACTTTGGTGATTTAGGGAAGGGACTTGAAGGACTTGATTGAGGTGTTAATACCTGGCATGACTGTCCGTGAGATAACCTATAGAAAAATAGTAAGTAGTGCAAGGATAAATTCAAAAAAAACTGGGTAGGTCCTGTGAAAACCGCGACTGTTGAGATGACTCATGGACGAAGTAGAACGAATGAAACAACCATAGCTTCGGAGCGCATGCCTGACCAAGTCTCTGCAATGATCCCCATGATGAGGTCGAGTAGCAGGAGCATCTTATCCCTTGCGACTTTAAATGTTTACCATTCTTCCATTTTATTTTATTAAAACACATGTTTTTTATCAGATCAACCAAGTTCATAACACGTATCGAAGAGGGTGAATTTTATTCATGCACGTTAAACAAGTACAGAGAAAGAAAAATAAAGAAGGTAAATAAAATGAATGAGGTCACATAGAACAGGTCAAGGACAGGTGAAAACCGGGAAGATTCATGGATCCTCTAGTGAATCTCTGAGACTGATGAGAGCCTTAACCCCCAACACGACTTCATGTTCACCCTTCGACTTTGCTTTTGGAAAGGTAAGTTCGACAATGATTCACGTGCCCAAGCTTGGACTCGTACTTCTTCAAGTCAGAGGTCTTATTTGCATTACCAGAAATTTGACCCTAACTTTTGCCTGAGCCGCCCTTTTCGGGTTTTCGACTCACCGGGTCGCTCTAACTTTTGCCTAAGCTGCCCTTTCAGGTTTTCAGCTTAGCGAGCATTAATTTTCTTTTCTTTCCCTTTTTTTTTGACATTCCCTCCTTAAGCATAGTATTTTCTCACTGCATCTGTGTTTACAGGCATTGGCAAATCCTTGCCATCCATATTAGTGAGTATCAAGGCTCCTCCAGAAAAAGCCCTTTTCACAACATATGGTCCTTCATAATTAGGAGTCCATTTGCCCCGATTGTCCTTTTGAATTGGTAAAATTTTCTTGAGTACTAGGTCTCCCTCTTGGAACTGTCGAGGTCGTACTTTTCTCTCGAATGCTCGTTTCATACGCCTCTGATACAACTGACCATGACAGAGGGTAGTCAATCTTTTACCATCAATCAAGTTTATTTGGTCATGTCGAGCTTGAACCCATTCAGCTTCTTCTAATTTTGCTTCCATCACTACCCGAAGGGACGGGATCTCTACTTCAAAAGGAAAGACCGCTTCCATTCCATATACAAGAGAGAATGGGGTTGCCCCTGTCGAGGTTCAGACCGAGGTCCGATACCCATGTAGAGCGAAAGGGAGCATCTCGCTCCAATCTCTGTAAGTGACTACCATCTTCTGCACTATCTTCTTGATGTTCTTATTGGCCGCCTCAACCGCCCTATTCATTTTAGGCCGATAAGGAGAGGAATTGTAATGGTGAATTTTAAAGCTTTCACAGAGTTCCTTCATCATTTTGTTGTTCAAATTCATACCATTGTCAATAATGATCTGACTTGGTAGGCCGTATCGGCATATCAATTCTCGCTTGATGAATTTGACCACAACATTCCTTGTTACATTGGTATATGAAGCCGCTTCTACCCATTTGGTGAAATAATCGATGGCGACCAAGATGAAACGATGACCGTTTGAGGCTTTTGGCTCGATGGGTCCAATGACATCCATGCCCCACATTGAGAAGGGCCATGGTGCCGTCAAGACGTTTAGGGATAACGGGGGTGCATGAATATGGTCAGCGTATATCTGACATTTATGACATTTTCGAACATAGGTGAAGCAGTCTGCTTCCATGGTCATCCAGTAATAACCAGCCCTTAAGATCTTTCTAGACATGGCATGTCCATTAGCGTGAGTCCCAAAAGATCCTTCATGAATATCCCTCATGATTTCGTTTGCCTCATCAGCATCAACACAACGAAGAAGGACAGAGTCATAGTTTGTTTTGTAAAGCATATCCCTATTTAAGAAGAAACCCATGGCGAGTCGTCTTAGGGTCTTCTTATCATTTTCTGTAGCACCCTCGGGGTATTCTTGACTCTGGATATATCTTTTAATATCATGGTACCAAGGTTTCCCATCAGACTCCTTTTCCATCATTTGACAGTATGCAGGCTCACAATGCTTCTTTACTTCGATGAGAGGCATATCGTAGTCACTACTTACTTTGAACATTGAGGCAAGGGTAGCCAAAGCATCAGCCATTTGATTGTCATCCCGGAGAACATGATGAAAAGAGATCTCGTCAAACTCTTTGATCATTTCCTTGATATGATCATAATAAGGAATCAACTTACTGTCCCTATTTTCCCACTCGCCTTTCAATTGGTGGATAACCAAAGCAGAGTCCCCATAAACTTCCAATAATTTTACTTTTGCATCCAACGCTGCTTGGATTCCTAATGAGCATGCTTCATATTCAGCAATATTATTGGTACAGTCAAAACACAATCTGGCACAGATAGGGATAAATTCCTTATTGGGTGAAATCAATATATCCCCAATTCCGTGCCCCAATGCATTAGAAGCTCCGTCAAATCTCAGGGTCCATTTCTCTTTCTGACCACCTTCTTCATTAAATAGTGTCATGATATCTTCATCCGGGAAGTTAAATTGCATCGGCTGATAATCATTGATGGGTTGGTGTGCCAAGTAAATCAGCCAGGGCACTTCCTCTTATGGCCTTTTGAGTGACATATATTATGTCGTACTCAGTTAATAGCACTTGCCAACGAGCGATCCTTCCGGTCAGAGCAGGTTTTTCAAAAATGTACTTAACGGGGTCCATTTTAGAAACTAGCCAAGTGGTGTGACTCAACATGTATTGCCTTAGGCGCTTAGTGGCCCATGCTAACGCACAACAAGTTCGCTCTAAAGCGGAGTACCTCATTTCACAATCAGTGAACTTCTTGCTTAAGTAGTAGATAGCATGTTCCTTCTTTCCAGTTTCATCATGCTGTCCCAACACGCAACCCATGGATTCATTCAATACAGTCAGATACAATATAAGTGGTCTTCCTGGGGTTGGGGGCACCAAAATCGGTGGTTCTTGTAGGTACTGCTTAATCTTTTCGAAAGCTGCTTGACAGTTCTCATCCCATCGCCCCGGTTGATTCTTGCGGAGTAACTTGAAGATTGGTTCACAAGTTGCTGTCAATTGTGAAATAAATCGGGCAATATAATTGAGCCTTCCCAAGAATCCTCGGACCTCTTTTTCTGTACGGGGAGGGGGCATCTCAAGAATCGTCTTGACTTTGTCGGGATCAACCTCTATCCCTCTTTTGCTTACTATAAACCCTAGCAGCTTGCCTAACCTTGCACCGAACGTGCACTTGGCAGGGTTCAATCTTAGCCTGAACTTTCTTAACCGTTCAAAAAGCTTCCTTAAATCGCTAATGTGCCCTTCATCTGTTCTAGATTTGGCAATGATGTCATCCACATAAACTTCTATTTCCTTATGCATCATATCATGGAAAATAGTCACCATTGCTCTCTGATAAGTCGCTCTAGTATTTTTCAACCCAAAGGACATCACCTTATAACAAAATGTGCCCCATAGAGTGATAAACATGGTCTTCTCATGTCTTCAGGTGCCATTTTAATTTGATTATACCCCGAGAAACCATCCATGAATGAGAAAATGGAATGCTGAGCTGTATTGTCAACCAAAACATCGATTTGTAGTAGGGGAAAATTATCTTTGGGTCTAGCCCTATTCAAATCTCGGTAGTCCACACACATCCGTACCTTTCCATCCTTTTTTGGGACAGGGACAATGTTGGCTACCCACTGAGGGTATTTTGCCACAGCTAGGAACCCAACATCAAACTGCTTCTTAACCTCCTCTTTGATTTTTAAAAGCATTTCTGGCTTCATCCGACGCAGTTTCTGCTTTATTGGAGGGCACTCAGGTTTTAAGGGTAGTCTATGCTCGACAATGCTAGCATCGAGCCCAGGCATATCTTGATAAGACCAGGCAAAGACATCACAAAATTCCATCAACAACTTGATTAAATCTTCTCTTTGTTTTCTGCTTAGGGTAGTGCCGATCTTGACTTCCTTCTTATTTTCTTTATTCCCCAAATTAATGACCTCAACTATGTCTAGGTAGGGTTGAATCCCTTCATCCTCTTGCTCTAACAACCTTGTCAGCTCAGGCGATGGCTCACAATCTTCCCCACCTTCCTCATCGACGTAATCAACTGGGTGATCAAAGTCATGAAACAGGATTGCGACCTCACTCTCCTCAAGAGAGTCATTTTCGGATCTGCAATTTAGTGTGATATGGCCAATAATAAAAAAAGGAACAAGTGAGTAAAAAGAAGGATTCAAAACAAGGATAAGGGATACAAGAAGAGTTTTTTTTTAGAATTTTGATACGCGTTTATTGATGAAAATGATAAAAACAAGTTTTCTTCACCCTTATTACATGGAAGAGTCCCAAAGCCTTAGGCAGAGCAGAGGGACGAATAAGTACTTAAAGCATAAACAAATTACTTTGGCGAAACATTCAAAGTCGTGGGGAATTCAATGGCCTCCCAGTTATGAAGTTCTTGGCCTGGTGGACAAGCAATCACAAAATCAACACTATCACAGGGACTTTCTTCAATGACAGCCACTTGGTCTGGAGGCATCAGTCTGGCGCTCCGAAAGCTCTGGTAGAGATCACAGATGGGGACTCTTGTAGTATGAGGTTTTCTGCCGGTAAGACGAGCAGCCCTTCTTTCCCTCTTCTCTTCCTTTACCCTTTTTCTGTCGGTAGCCGTGGGCCGGTATCCTAATCCAAAACCATTTCTGTTATCAAGCAGGCGTATAGGTTCTATCTCTCCATTCAAAGCACATCCTAGCCCTCTTCCAGGTTTATACCCTCCACACAGCATAATCTTTGCCATCATTAAAGATGCACTTGGCATGTGAGCTTTTACCATCGTGACTCCTTCCCCTACATAGGTAGCGTTTGCTATCTCTAATGCTTGGAAAGAAGTTTCAAGAGCCTCTTCTGCTACCTCGATGTAAGGGGTTGACAGAGGTTTGCTGACCAGAAGGTCTTCCTCCCCAGAAACAATTATCAGCTTATTGTCAATTATGAATTTTAGTTTTTGGTGCAGGGTAGAGGGCACCACTCCAGCAGAATGGATCCACGGCCTGCCTAATAAACAGTTATAGGCAGGCGAGATATCCATGACTTGAAAAAGGACCTGGAATGTGCACGGCCCAACCTGTATGGGCAGCTCAATCTCACCCATAACCTCCCTCCGAGTTCCATCAAAAGCTCGTACTATCGTGGCACTTGGCTTCATAAAAGTCCCATCAAATAGTAACTTGGCCAATGTAGACTTTGGCATGACGTTGAGGGACGACCCATTGTCAATAAGTACTTTTGCTAAGATGTAATCTCGGTATTTTACGGAGATATGGAGAGCCTTGTTGTGCCCAATCCCCTCTGTTGGTATTTCGTCGTCAGTGAAGGTCAGATAGTTATCTGCAACAATGTGCCCCACTATTCCTTGAAACTTATCAACGGGAATATCATGACTGACATGGGCCTCATTCAGGACCTTCATCAACATCTTCCGATGTGGCTCAGAGTTCATCAACAATGATAACAAAGAGATTTTTGCAGGAGTATGGGTCAGTTGGTCAAGCATTTGATATTCGCTCTGGCGAATAAACTTTAAGAATTCATGGGCCTCTTCATCAGTCACGGCCCTTTTGATTTCACCATTGGCCCCTTCTTTGTACACCTTGGCATTTCCGGTAACCTGATCCTTCTTTGGCTCCGGAGGGGTGTATACTCTTCCACTTCGGGTTATACCTCCTGTTAGGAAATCCCTAAGCATGAGCAGCGGAAAAATAAAAGGGATTCCATAGGATTTGCAAGGTTCCGTGTTTCAAAGCACAAAACAATTTCAAATTATTTTAGGTTACCTCTTGAAGAACTCCGAAGCAGTCGTAGCCTCGTCCTTTAGGGGTCCACACGAGCACTCCCACCAGAATCGCAACACTTGCCAACTGCTAGTTTGACGGCGTGTAGCTCTTGCAACTTTTGCGAATTTGTGTCTCACTTGAGTGAACGGCCTATGAGCATCTTATGCTCTATTTATAGGCTTAGGTTTGACCTAATTTGTTCTCTCTAAAAGTGGGCTCCTTACTCATTCCAAATGAGTTAGGCCCGATAGCTTTATTTTAGTCCAACTAAAATAAGACAACATTTTTCTGATGGGCTTACTCTATGTGTGTGACCCTATAGGTAAAATACCCGGTCATATTAATAATAAACTATTTTATTATTAATATAAAATAAGAGCGGCATCTAGCAATGCATCATTATGTCTGAATATTATCAACATAACCTATAAGTGATAATTATTTAATACGTTTATTCCTTTTGTCACGATATCCTAATTGGGCCCAAGGCATGGTCGCGTCATCCTTGTACGGCCCAATTTATTTTACTTGATACCGGAGTAGACTGGATCCGAATAAATATCTAATATTTATTCTTTCTAGCATGGCCATGCGTTTTCTTAGTCTTACTCCATCAAGTGGCCTATGGATATCACTCCTGTCATATAGGAGAGACAAATCCCATCTACATCACTCACATCCCTCTGCATAATTTGTTCATTACCTAATCACAACCTTTATAGTCCTCTTGTTACAGAAGACGTTTAATTGTATTAAAACAATAAACTCCTCATGTAGGAATCGTAGTGACTTCAGGTCGAAGGACTACATATACCATTATCACATTGAGAATCATTTATGACAATCATGTAACGATCCATGCAACGTTCTCATGGTGGGTCTGTCCAGTACATCATTACTCTTAATGTGTACCCGTGTGAAGACTTGATATCATCTATATCTATGATCTGTGAGATCAGGTCATCAGTATACTCACACACTAGTCTCAGTGTATTTACATGTCCCCATGTAAATACTTAACTAGGGACATTTTAGGAATAATTTTTATATGACCTATTACTCCAAGGATAAATATGTTTAAAACAATTTTAAACTGAAATATTTATTCTATTGATAAGTAGAAAAATGATACAAATGAAAAAGCATAAAAGCTCATAGTGCATACACCAACACCTCCTACCCCAACAATATTTGTGACGGACGAAGGAGACGGGTCACTCGTTGCCGAGCTTGCAACGACCACATCTGTGTTGTACTTCCAAGGGACAGCCCAAGAATCTTTGAACACAAACGGGGTGGGTGCTTGAATAGTGATGATTGGTTGTACAGAAACAGGAGCTGCTTGAGGGTTCCTAGTGTAAAAAATTGTCAAGGGCTTAGGGACCCGTGTCCCTGTTTGTTCCTCGATCATGTCGACCTCATTTCCATGGCGTTTACAGACCTGCACAATATGGCTGTCCATAAGGCTTTGAAGGACTTTACAGAAACCTTGGTGTTCGGCAGTCTGCTCGTAATCATGTTCCACACTCCAGGTCCCCTCAATTAGTCCCCTTTCAAGCAAAAGGGAATGAACTACCCTTAATGACATTCTTATGTCAGCAACATTCTTAACGCACCCCTCATCATCTTCCAAGGCGTTGACTTCTGAATTCCCATGGTTAGGCAGGGGATTTGTGACCATATTTGGGCTGCCTTCCTTAAAGTTAATCCAGTCGGCTTTGATCAAGTCTCTTACTTTATATTTCAAAGCCATGCAGTTTTCTGTGGAATGCCCTGGTGCCCCAGCATGGTAATCACAATGAGCGTTTGGGTCATATCCCCTTGGATAAGGAGGTTGCAATGGCCTCATAGGGGATGGAGATACCAGACCTTTCTGAACGAGGATTGGAAAAAGTTCGGTATATGTTATGGGAATTGGATCGAACTGCACAGGGGGGCGCTCATTGTTGGAATTCCTTGTGTTCTGATTATGATTGGGTGGTCGAGTCACTTGCTGCGGGTGATGGTATGGCATGGGTTGCGGCGCTGGCGCTCTTACCATGGGTGGACGAAAGTGGGGAGTATAAGCCGTCGGGCCCTGAGTGGTAGCGGCCACATAAGGATTGGGAGCTTGAATCATAGTAGGAAAGAATGGTCTCGGCGAAGCCGTCTTTTGATTAGAAGATATGGAATTAGTTTCTCCATCCCTTTTCCCAGGCGCCGGCCTTCTTGTCATGCTTGCCCCAGATGAGCCCTGAGTGATCTTTCCTATTCGTATTCCACTTTTCACCCTTTCCCCAATAGTCACAATGTCGGAGAAGTTGGATGAAACGCTACCAATCATTTTGCCGTAGAAAGGTGATGGGAGTGTGTCGATAAACATCGCGACCATCTCTTTCTCCAACAGTGGGGGGTCCACTTGCGCTGCTGTCTCCCTCCAGCGTTGGGTATACTCTTTAAACGTTTCATTGTCCCTTTTCACCATATTCTGTAACTGAACCCTATTGGGCGCCATATCCATGTTATACTTGTATTGCCTAAGGAAGGCATCTGCCAGGTCCTTCCAGCAACGAATATGATTTCGCTCAAGGTGAGCATACCATGTAAGAGCAGCCCCTGCTAGACTATCTTGGAAGCAGTGGATCAATAATTGGTCGTTAGAAGAGTAGGACGCCATCTTCCGACAATACATCGTGAGATGGTTCTTTGGACAAGTCATTCCCCGATACTTGTCAAAGTCAGGCATCTTGAATTTGGGCGGGAGGACAACATCTGTGACTAGACATAGCTCAGAAGCATCTATCAGCCCAAAACCTCCAGAGCCTTCCATCATCCTCAAACGCTCCTCTAAGATTTCTATCTTTTCCTTTTGGGGAGCTGCAACTATGCTATGACCGGCTACAGGGTTCATCATGCGGGTTGTATCTTGGAGATTGGTCATATAGGGGGTTGCATATCCGCATGGATAGCCAAGCGGCTGGTTGAAAGGAGGCAATGCATGGGACTGGTTCATCAGGCCTGTACTTGGTGAGGGACCTTGAGGTTGGGCCATAGCTTGTACAGCATAATTTGGTTGGGTCGTCTGGGCTCGTGTGTTTTGGGCTTGTGCGTTGTGAGTTGGCTGGGCCATCGGGGCCTGGGTGTTTTGGGTCTGGTAGGTTTGTGGGTCATGGGCTTGCGTGTTTTGGGTTTGGTAAGTTTGTGGGTCATGAGCTTGCGGGTTTTGGGCTTGATGGAGCGATGGTATATTCGGCTGGGTAGGGTATGAAGCGTGAGGATTCATCACTTGCTGGTCATGGGCGTCTTGTTAGTTAGCGAGCGGGGGATGGTATCCTGGTGGAAGGCCATAAAGTGGAAAAGGTACTGGGTTACCGTCAGGACCGACAAATGTATGCTGTGCATAAGACTGGCTGTAAGGTAGCTGGGTCTCAACGGCAAGGTTAGGTCTTCCAACATGAATGGTGACAGGGGGTGTCATTGTGTTTGGTACTTGGGTCCTTGCTGGGTCAGAACCAAGGGGGGGTGGTACAGTGGCAGGCTGCTGTTGGGTGTTCTCAATACCTGCAGAGGAGTCCCCTTCTGTGATTCTCTTTTCCAAAAGCTTGGTCAACTCGGCTACCTGTTCTTTCAGCTGATTGAACTCGTTTCTGAAATCTTCATCCCTGATTTCTGCTTCGGCCATGAGTCTCATTTGAAGTCGGGTCGGATAAGGATGTTTACCCGTAATGTCTAATGTAAGTCAAGACACAAAATTGTTAAAAAGAAAGCATTTAAATAAAAATGGTAAAAGAAAAACCATTAGTATGGTGCACGAAGCTATCGCGGAACTCGGCCAGTATCCTCCAACCATTTCTCAGAATGTCATATTCAAGAATAATAAGTATGTGATAAATGGAAATTAACATGAGATAGTTGTGGAGACAAAAGAATCCTTCTTTCTGAATTTCAAAGTACATTACTGCTGCCAATCTTTTTTTTATGCAGGAAAAGTAAATCAGCCATTCCTAGCTCGGGCAATCATGGCCCTCATTTTACAAATCCTTTCTCTACAGTAATCAAGGAAGGTTACAATTTCTTTTGGGGTACTAAGAGGGTTAACCATCCCCTCAGCTTGCTTAAGCAGGAGCGGGAGGTCTTCCAGAACTCCATTAGCCAAATGTGCCAAGTGGGCGAAGTGGTTCATCCATGAATGAATAACTTCATCTTGTTGTGTCATTTCAGTTTTCAAAATACAGATAGCCTCATGACATTCTTGCTCAGTATCTATCGTGTGCTGTCGCTCGCCGTTTATCTCTTGCTGGCAAGCTTCTACCACCTTATTAAGCTGATGCTTTAATTGGCTAACTTGCAATTGTAGGAGCTCTTTTTGCACCAAGGCAATTTGCTTGTTCTCTTTGGCTTTTTCCAACATATCTCTCAAGAGTTGCTTGTCAGCTAGCATAGTATCCCTTTGCTTGCTCTTCATCCTCAGTTGGGTATTAGCTGTTCGGAAGCATTGACTTTGCTTCCTCAAGTAATCCCTTTTAATTTTCCATTTTTTCCAATCTCCTTGATGGTTTGCTTGCTTTCTAAGTTCTCCCTTTTCTGAAGGGCGCATTCTCGTTGAGACTTTAGCAAGTCTTTCTCTAGCTTCTTATTTTTTGCAATTAACTCCTTTATCTTGGCTTTCATGGCCTCCTCTTCTAGGGTAGGTGAGGGGACAGATGTTCTTGTCGGGAGATAGGAGGGACTTTTGAAAGGCAGCTTGACAATGGAAACCCTATTCAGGATCCATTGGTAGTATTCGTCCTTCACGGCATGGCTTCGAGCTCCTAGTTCTTTTCCTTGCCTGTGGACCATCTTCCATGCGTTTGCTATATCTCGAATAGCAGAGGTATAATCTCCTTTTGAGTAGCGAAGGACAAAAGGAATAAGTGATTCTTCATCAGGTGGCCCAAGCAGTGGATAAGCTAACTGCTGTTTGGCTATGACAGGGTTGTAGTTAATGCATCCTTGGGTGCCCATGAGAGGAACGTTCGGGTAGCTTCCACAATGATGAATAATGGTGTCAACCTTCAACCATTGTGGATACCACCTTACTTTGTCAGCTGTGAGCCCCATCAGGTGATTGGCCCATTCACGCCCGTTCTTTGTTACTAACTGGCATAACTTCAGATCAGAAATAGGACATTCAACTTTGCCAACTTGGTGGAAAACATGTGACGTGAGCCACACATACAGAGCAGGTAGACAATAAATGATTCTCTTTCCACCTTGTGTACAGCAGAAGTCCATGGTGCAGTATATATTTGCCAAGATAGCAGTGACAGGATTTTCAGATTTGAATTTGCGGGCAAGGAAAATACCAATGGCATCATAGTCTATGTAATTGTCAATATTGGGGAACAAGATAACACCATAAATGGTTAGAGCCAAGGTATCCATGAAGGCTTCCCAATCTCCTTTCTCAGCCAGCAAGTGCATGTGCTTCTCAAAATATTCCCGATCAAACCCTATGACCTGATTTCTATTTAGTTGCTTACTTCTTAAGACTTCCGGGTTTATCCTTAGGATATCAGTGATGGTAACAATATTCGCATGACGTCCAAGGTGGCGGTAAGGCATTTGTCCTTCTAGTGGCATCCCTAAGATCCGTTCGAACTCCTCAACAGACGGAGCCAATTGAAAGTCTCAGAAGGTGAAACAACAAAGAGATGGGTCATAGAACTGAATCAAAGCAGTAATTGCCTCGACTTGTACCTCTACTTCTAGCAACTTTAGGATCCTCCCATATTTCCTTGAAAATACCATTTTCTGATTCATGTCCAATTTCTTGCCTAATGCTTGCAAACTGGTTGTATCAACTTTCCTAGCCTTAACATGCAGTAATTTTTTCAACCCGGGTATATTTATACCACAACTATCTGATCTCATGTTAATTTCCATATTTTCACTCAGAGGTACTGGCTAAGCTCTTGATAGCTTCCTGCAAGAACATAAAGAAATGAGAAAATCAATCATTAGAACTGACGTGTTTTGCAAATCGATACTTCCCTAGTAACTTTGAAAATATTTTTGTATTCAGGGAAGTTTCGATTTGACAAAACTTATGACAAATCAAGGGTCATGTGAGCTACGGATTTTCTGATCATTGTCAATAAAAAAAATTGATTTTTTTTTATTTTTATTTATACCTTTTTTGATTCAAAACATCCGTAACTCAAAACCCAAAGACTTGTGCATAAAAGGAAAGGACTACTTGCCCGTTAAAAGATCACTAGTTAAAAGTATGTCATTTTTTTGAAAAAAAAGTAATCCACTAAATGGGCAAGTAGTCCTCTATTTCGGATCAGAAAAGAGAAGTGAGAATGAGAGAAGGTATAAGTAAAGTTTGCCTCTTTTGTGCCTTAAGGTGGGTTTTTCTGGAGGTCTCCTAATGGTTCTAAAGTCCATCTATCAGTGATACCTCGCATTAGGTGGCTTGTTCTAAAACTTCTAAAGGTCACTAGAGCCAAGATCCTACTCATGATGTTGACCACAAATAGTAGGAAGTATACTAAGTGTGGGCACCATGAATAAGTCGAACTCTAGCTGAGATTCTCAAGGTAACCAGACAGGAAGTACATCCCAAATGGCTCCGCTATCAACCTCCCCTAATCTTAAGTTTTATTTGGGCCCGGGTATAGGGTCCCACTCAAAAGTGTGTGCAAATTGTGAGTGTAGTGTGTGAAAGAGGCATTCAATACTTGTACCTTACTCATCCTGCACATAGAACAAACACAGAGCAACAAAATAAAGTCGACTACCCTAGGGTTCAATGATCATACAGATATTTACAGAACATAAATGATAGAATATAAACAAAACAGGAACTAAACATTGACAATGAAATAAAATAAAAGAAGAAGTTAAATAATTAATATGCTAATTAAAACATGCGCTATCAAATTGACTGGCTTGACTCTCTAATTCCCCAGTGGAGTCGCCATCTGTCACGACTGGGATCGCGGCGGCACGGCCGACCCTCGAAACGATTTTGAAAATAAACAGGGAGTCGCCACCAATATTTTTTAGGATAAAATACTGGAAAAACCTTTCATTAAAGCACTGGTTATAAAAATGAAATTCCATGATTCGGGAGTCTGATTACAGGTGAGGAAGGTATTAGCACCTCACAACTGTCCATTATAAAAACGGTTACCTCAATTTGATAGCGTGCATTATAATTAGCCCAATAATTATTTTAACTTCTTCATGAAAAGAAAAATGTATGGAACGACAAAATAAACAAAAAAAAAATCAACACAAAATATTTACATGAGACCAACAGGACGTCTCGTCCAAATTAATCTCGCTCCACCTTTTTTTAAAAGAGATATTTAAGAAATATAAGATTAACAGGACGTCTCATCCAAATTAATCTCGCTCCTCCTTTTAAAGAAATACTACAAAATATGAGATTAACAAGACGTCTCGTCTAAATTAACCTCGCTCCTTCCTTTTTTTTAAAAAAAAAGTATTTAAAAAAATATGAGATTAACAGGACGTCTCGTCCAAATTAATCTCGCTCCACCTTTTTTTGATAGCAAGACAAAAAAATGGAAACTCTAAAAATTAAATAAAGAAAGATGAGCCCGACAGGAACTATTTCCCGCTCCTACGTATTCTCGAGCTTTCGAGAAATCAGGGTCACGTAGTTCTTTAAATATTTTATTTTTAGGAAAAAGATTAAGGAAATGTTGATGGGAATCATTATGGTGAGGAACCCATACAAGGCGAAGTTTTTCGCACGTATACGAATCCTCTAAAGGTGGTGTAGACGGAAGTATTTTCCGTACGACACTGACTAAGAATGATTTATTTTGATTTTTATTTAAACTAGAAAGAAAACATAGGAAACATTTATTTCCTTTATTATATTTTTAGTACAAAGCGAAAAAAGAAAGGTAGCAGAAGCTACAAGAGAGAAAAGGAGACAGTAAGTTCGGAAAAGGGAAGAAAAGAAAAAAAATGAGTGAAAACTGAGTGGGAGAAGAGAAAACTGAGTGCAAAAAATGGAAAAAACGAGTGAAAAATAAGAAAACCGAGTGAAAAATAAGAAATCCGAGTGAAACTATGAAAATCCGAGTGAAAACAGGGAAAACCGAGTGAAACTGGAAAGATCCGAGTGGAAAAATGAAAATCCGAGTGAAAATAGGAAAAACCGAGTAAAAATAGTCAAATCCGAGTGGAACAACGAAAGATCCGAATAAAAAATGAGGAACACTGAGCAAAAATAGTAAAATCAGAGTGATAAGAGGAATACCGGGTGAAAATTGAGCAAAACCGAGTGATGATGGAGCAGGAAAGCTGATCCGAGAGGGAAAGGGGAATTAGAGGGAGTAGGAAAGTGCTAGGTGAGGTGCTGTTGAGTGGGAGGGAGGACGGTATTGGAGGAGAGAGTTTGAGGGACTGTTGGTATGAGTTTAAGGAAGGGGGTGAGGGTGAGGGAGAAGTGAGAGGGACGGAGCTTAGGCAAAGTTTTTCCTCTTCAATGCGTGTCTCCCTTGGTGCTTCAACCCCTGCCTATTTATAGGCTTGTTTGAGTGGAAGGCCAGCTCAGGCTTCCACTCAGAGTGGAAAACCAGCTCACACTTCCATTCAGAGTGAAGTGGGGGACAACGGCTGATTGGGAATTTTTAATTCCCCCCACTTCCGCCCCTGTCTGCCACCCCTAGGATTCCTGGATCCACTTGGGTGGTGGAATCCAAGTCAGCACGGGCAAACAGAGGGAGCCGGGTGGAAATCCGAGAGAGGATGGTGAAAATCCGAGTGAGAATGGTAGAATTCCGAGTGAGAATGGTAGAATTCCGAGTGAAAATGACTCGGATCAGCCTCTCAGTCAGCATTCATCCACATTGGGAGTCAATTCTGAGTGGAAAAAAAGGGTCGGTCTTCACATTGCCTCCTAAATCCGAGTGGAAAAGGCCCCTTTTATGCTAAAGACCGAATGAAATCATGTTGGTGTTGTGCAATTGGATTGAGTGGGCAATCAAAGAAATTCTGATTGGAACATTCAGTCAGAACCGAGTGAAAACTGACTCGGATTCCCATTCCCGCTTGAGCGTAACAAGAATCGCTTGGGCGAAAGACCTGAAGAGCACTCGGAAATGATCGAAGGATTCCTGGATCCACTTGGGTGGTGGAATCCGAGAGAAGATGGTAGAAATCCGAGTGGAATGAAGCATTTCCCAAAGAAAGCCGAGTGAAAAATACTCCTTTCCGAGTGAGGATTCTTCTGGGAGGAGCTGTGAGACATTCAATCGGAACCGAGTGACAAGTGACTCGGAACCGACTGAAATGGTTGAATAACGACTCAGAATTGGGTGAGAGATGACTTAGGAATGAGTGAAAATTGGTGGAAATGGGCTCGGTAATTGGCTTGAGGAGGTTTGAGAGGGAATTGTTTTGAAGAGGGTTAACTGACTGAATTGCCAGTCGGTTCCGAGTGAAAATTGGCTCGGAATTGAGTGAATAGCGGGTCACTCGGTACTGAGATGTGTGAAATGGTGCTGTTTTTACAAAAACCGAGTGAAGTGTGACTCGGAATTGGCTAAAGGATGACTCGGAGATGGGTGAAAGATGACTCGGGAACGGGCAAAAAATGTCACTCGGAATTTGTAAAAAAGGGAGTCAGAGCTAACCAAGAACTGACCAAGAATTGACTCGGAAATGTGAAGTATGGCTCGGAAATTGGTGGAAATGAGGGCTCGGAATTGATTGGCCAAAGGGGCTCGGGAAAGGTTTAAGTATGGCTCGGAAGTGGTACAAATGGTGGCTCGGAAGTCATTTAAGGAGGGCTGACACGGAATTGATTTGAAAAGGGCTGACTGAGTGAAGTATCACTCAGTTCCGACTGACTGAAGAGGGACTCTTGGTTCTGATTGAAGAGGAAACACTCGGAATTCCTTCAGTCGGATATATTTTGCTCGGATCTCATCTCTGTGTGAAGTATTCACTCGGAATTTCTTCAAAAGTGATACAGAACTTCACTGCTTGAAGGATCTACTCGGAACTGACCTTGGGAGCTCTTAATCCGAATGGAACTTGGACATTTTCACTCGGAATTTGCTTGTTTTCCACTCAGAAATTGGAAGTTTGGCCATTTGCACTCGGACATGGCCTTCTCCTCACTCAGAATTTGGAGACTTGGCAATCTTCACTCGGATCCGGCCTTCTTTCCACTCAGGAATTGAAATCTCACTCGGAATTGACTCATTCTGAGTAATTCTACTCAGATTTGATCCTCCTGAGTCATTTCACTCGGATTTTTCTTCAACAGCGACATACTCTATTCGGCAATGCTTCAATCTGAGTCATTTCACTCGGATTTCTCTTCAACAGGGACATACTCCATTCGGCAATGCTCCAATCTGAGTCATTTCACTCGGATTTGATCATTCTGAGTCCTTTCACTCGGAAATGATCATTTCCGAGTCCCTTTTTTTTTGGGAATCTTTTTCATTTGTGGATGGGCTGAAATAGGTGTTCACAGCCAAGACTTAATGCAAGTTTTTACTAAAAAAGCTCACGAGGGATCGGACTTTACGGTGAATTCTTAGAATTTATATCATGAGGGATCGGTTATAATGAATTTAAGCTGCAATGACATGAAACTTGATGATTAAATATGCATGTCTTGAGTTCCTCATTGTTATTCTAGATTAGGGATCCAATTTCCAACATAATTTGTTTATCTGTGTTTATCTAAAGTATCTTACCCATTCTAGATTGCAACTCAACTTTTTAGATAGATTTTTATTTTCTTTTTATCTCATGAACAATTCAACCATGTTATCCTGTGAATACTGTATAAATTGTATATAAATCATTCTTTTGTCTATAATTTCTTTACATTAACCATAGTAACTAGGAAATTACTGTTGTTATTGGACTTTCAATCCCAGTGGAACGATATCTAAATTTTGAAAACTACAAACGATTGGTGCGTTTGCCAATTAATGACCCGGTAGTAGACACAAACAGCTAAACAAAAATAACCAATATTACCGGGTTAACAAATATCATCAAATCACAAATATTATTAATCACAGTCTAGTATTATAAATCACAATATCATTAATCAAAATCAAATATTATTAATTATAATCAAATCAAATCAACTAAATATCAGTCATAAATATAATTCAAATTTTAATAGTTATTTAGATTAATAAGATTAATTTTAAGTCTTTATAGTCCATTCCTCGTATAGGTCTATATAGGTCCATATAGTCCAATCCTCGCATAGGTATAGTTCAGTCCATACAAGTCATAATAGTCCAAGTCCTTGCATAGGTTTAGTCTAGTTCGCATAGGCTATCCAGGTATTTGCATAGGTATTCAGATCAAGTTACACAAGATACTCAATTTAAAATTTATTATAAATTTTTAAGTTAAATAGTTATTATTTTAAAATAATAATATTATTAAATTTTAAAGAAGTAGGGGACTCCTCCCATTATTCTTATGTCTTTTCATATTATATTCCTATCCCACTCTCCCTTACCTCTTGTATCTTGGTTCGTTATGGAAAGTCCATACGCGCCTCGTCTCCGAGTTCTAAAATATACCAATTTCACTTTAATATAGTTATAAGATAAAAATTAAGATTTCTACTTAAAACAGAAATGGTAAATTTTGAATAGTGAATAGTGAATAGTGAAATATAAATAGTAATAGTAAATAGTAAAACATGAATAGTAACTGTAAATAGTAAATGTAAATAATAATGGTAAATAGTAAATCATAAATAGTAACAGTAAATAGTAATTCATTATTTGAATAGTAATTTACTATTTGTAATAATAATTTACTATTTTAATAATAATTCACTATTCTCAATAGTAATTTACTGTTGACATAGTAATTTACTATTCAAAATAGTAACTTAAAATAATATTATATCCAGTATAATAATAGATTTCTAAAATGATATGAAAGTAAACCCAAAAAGTATAAAAGAGAGTTATTCTTACCTTATAATTTTGGCAGAACCTCCTTCCATAAAAATTATTTCTCTCTCTCACTCCTACCACTATCTCTCTAACACTGCTATAATAAGAAAATTTAATCCGAAATTGTGATTTCCTTCGTTAGAAACCTCGGTATTTATAGAAAACTTTTTCACTATGCATTTCATTATTTTAATATAAAAGTACTGTGCATTTTTTGAAATTTCAATCCTGGTTACTGTGCACCTTTTAAAAATTTCGTACATGCACAGTGTTTTGTATAGTAAATGTCGGCTAAATTATTAAGTCAAATAGTAACCTTTCACTCGGTATATTTTAAATATTCAAAATTAGTCTTTTTTGAAATTTAGCGATATTATATCAGTTCTCACTAAATTTATGATAAGTAATATAAAGTTTAAATTTTAAAAATCTAAATTTTTTTGTTAATAAAAATTTATTAATACTTTTTTATTTTTTTACGATTGATAAAAATCAAGATTTTACTCAAACCGATAATTTTTAGATAAGTCTACTTGAAATGAGTTTTAGAAAATTTTCTTATAATTTAAATTCACTTTCTTGTAAATATTTTTATTTTAAGTAACTTTGTATGAATTTAAAATTATTTAAAATATTATTTTATTAAAATATTTCAAAAAATTCAAAAAATTTCAGAAAATCATAAATATTATGTAGATCAAAACGTTCTAAAGAAACATAGTCAAATTCCTTCAAAATTTTATTTTTAAAATTCTAATAAGAGTTAAATCACAAATATGTAAAAACATAAATATAAAAACATAAAATAAAAGTTATGAATAATAAATATATTTAAACTTCTTAATATAATTTCATTAATCAATGAATACTAATTAAGTCATTTTAAAATTCTCATTCAAAATACATAAATATTTTTTTTTATTATTTTATTTTAGTTTAAAAAATAAATAATTAAATATAAATACCAAAATTTCATAAAAAATGATAATAATGAACTAACTAATAGTAAGTATTTATCATTAAAAAATATATTAATATCTATTTTCTATTTGTGTTGAAAATGGGATGTTACATGTGACACATTGAAAAGTTGAAAGCTGAGCCTGAGGTGTATTGGACCCTATAAAGTGTTAAAGAGGGTTGGCCCTGTGGCCTATCAGATAACATTGCCTCCTTATTTGTCAAATCTGTATAACGTGTTTCATGTTTCTTAGTTATGAAAGTAGTTGCTAGATCCTACACATGAGATGCCAGATGATGATATTGAGATCAGAAAGAACCTGACCACTATAGCTGAGCCCATTGGTATAATGGATAGATCTGTGAAACACTTGAGAAGCAAGAATATACAATTAGTCAAGGTTGCATGACAACAGAATCAATGCATTATGTATACTTGAGAGCCAGAAGACGCTATGAGGCAACAATATCCCAAGCTATTCCATTCAGGTATGTCTATATTTGAATTTTGGGGACGAAATTCTTTAACGGAGGGGAGAATTGTAACATCCTAAAATTAGGATTTATTTGGCAAAGCAAGAATTAAAGAGAAATAAAATGAAAAATGAGAGATTAATTGAACAAATGCCAAAATGACAAACGTGTCCCTAAATCATTTAAATTGAAAAATCTTCTCTTTTCTTCCATTTTTCCTTCGTTGGCAACAGAGAAAGAACCCACTCTCCTTCTTGATTCCTCTTTCTCCAATTGGCTCCACCATAGTCTTTCTTCTTTAATTTCTTCTTGAATTCACCAAATCAAAGTGAAATCAAGCACTTTTCCTTTCCCTTTTCACGTTGGAGGCTTGAATTGAAGGGGAGAATTTCAAATTCTCCACTTTAAGGTAAATTGAAAAGCACCCATCATGAGTTTTGATTTAATCTTGTTTCCATCCTTGAATTCTTGTAATTTAATGGATTTTAAAGCATTTGGAAGCTATTGAGATTGTGGATAGCTTTAAAGTTTTCAAGAATCATTGAGTTTTCATGAAAAAGTTGCATAAGTAGCTTCTAGATTGCTAATTTTATAAGGTTATAGCTTAATAATTATCGTTTCAATGAAATAAGGTAGTTTCGAAGGGTTTCGGAGTGATTCGGAACTTGAAGCTTGGTTCGGAGGTGAGTTTTGAAGTTGGCATCTTGGTTCGGTGAGTCATAACTTACCGAAATAACTATTATCTAATTATTTCTAACTTGGCAAGTGATATTTGTGTCAAATATGAAGTTAAAATCAATTATTATGAATTTTAGGAAGTTGTTCGATCTTGAGGAATAGAGATCGGAGCTTGCAATTAGTGGTTCGCTTGTGTTTAATCGATCGAGGAGTTTCTAAGATTCTCTACTCGAGGTAGAAGGAGATTTTACATTCTAAATACATAGTTTATAGCTGGATTTGAGGTATCTTGATATGTTGAATTATAAATGATATGTTTCTCTGAATTATGGTAATTATGTGGTTTGTTATTTATGAGATTATGATGAAGTGCTTAAAATGAAAATTATTGTTAGTATGATTGTGTGATGTACATGATACATGAGATATAATGGTTTGATTGAAAAGTATCTATGCATGATACATAATAGATGATTTGAATTAATGATGTGAATATTGTAAGAAAGGCTTGTTGTGGGTATGGAAAGATTGCATGGGATGTATTTGAATGAAATGGTTTATGTTATCTATGTAGCATGAGATGTTTTGTATGATTAAATATCATGTGGTTTCAAGGATTCCACAAATACCCTGGGTGGGACTCAAGGCAAACCTCTTGAGTAAGACTCGGGGTTAGCCCGTAACACTACCATTGTCACCGAGAGTGATTGTGTTACGTGGAAGAGCAAACAGTTTGGTACCAGTAAAACGGCCAGATCGGCTGAGAGCTGAGTATATGGCTGAGAGCCAATGTTGCAACACAAAGTTTAATGATGATTATTTGGATCCAATTGAATTGAGAATTGTATGTGCATATATGTATGTCATTGAGAATTATATGATAGTAAAGCATTGAGATGTAAAAGGGATAATATTGAATGGTAGTTTGTGTTTTGTTGATTGTTATACCTCATTGCATGATGGAGAATGGAATAATAGAATCAGTACTATAGCTATCATTTATTATGTATATTGCTCACCCCTATTTATGGTTATTTTTACAGTGGATTTAGGATGCAGCGAAGATTGATGAGAGGTCACTCAGTTTAAGCTCGAGCATTATGTATATATAATGCCTTGTACATGATGCACATAGTAGTTTGTAGTAGCCTTGACCAGCTCCTGTGCATACCTTTTTTGTTATATGTATATGTATGTGTATATGAGAATGCTTAGTGGAATAGGTAACTGATAGCTTCACTTGGAAGCTTAGAATTCTTTTTAAGCATATACTTGATGTTGTGATGGATGATGATATTACTTGATGATGTTGGAGTGTGAAGACCATGAATGGTCCCACCATATGCATATGAGTTTGATATCCAGGAATTGTGAACCTATATGAAATGCAATGATGATGCATGAAATTTCTAGGAATTTTTGATATACATGAAATGCATTATTGGTGAATGGAATGTTCAAAAATTGAAAAAGATGCGTGGTGCAATGTATGAGTATGATATATCCAGGTGTTATTAATATGTGATGATTGTTATGAATTATACATTAGGACTTTGAATGAATGATGTTGAATGAAAGAAATGGAGCTTTCCATGATCAATATGCATAATTAGGCAACTCATAGAGTCAAATAGAGAATTATGAGTTTTGGATGGCATAAAACAGTTTGAGTAGCATCTATACATGATTTATGGCTAGTGGAAATTGGAATGGGCCAATTTTATGGAAAATTGACCCCTAGGTTGCTCAAAATACCTCAAAACGAGCCTAACGCATTTTTACGTATAACTTCCTCGTTTTTGGGAATTTTTGAGTGCAGCCGGCAGCTACACGTCACAAATGATGTAATTTAGCTTGTGTCAAAATTTGGTGATCATTGAATTTTAAATGAAAGAGATAGGGTGGCTAGAAGTTGAGAAAATTGTATTTTCTGTTAATTCTGTCGAGGAAATAATACTGCATAAACATGAATCGATTCCCCTGCTTTAGGAATCGATTCACTGGGGAATTTGTAGAGCATGAATCGATTCTCCATTGTGGTGAATCGATTCCCAGCCCCTGTTTGTACTGTGAATCGATTCCTGAGGGAGTGAATCGATTCCTCCCCCTGTTAGCACCCTGTTATGCAATTTTTCATACATGAATTGATTCAGGCCATTTCTGAATTGATTCATGCCTCTGTTCCATTAAAAATTTTCATGTTTTGCTGTTTAATGGTAACATAGACATAGGTACCAACATTTTTTTTGATATTTAAATGTATTTACATATTTTAGTAAGTAAATCAAGTGCTTTTAAATTCTTTCTCCTAATTCAGATTTAATTGCGAAAAATTTTCTTGTATTTTCGGGCTTGTTCTTATAAACTTAGGATGTTTTAGTTTCATCCAAATTAATCGGGTCGTCATTTAAAAATGTTATGATTTTATTTTTACGTGTTAATAGGGATATATTTATTTTTTAAAATTTGGGTCCAACAAGAATAACTTCTGCTCTTGCATATTCCCCAAGTATGAGGGGAAATCAGGGTTACGCATTTCTTCCTTTTATTATTTTAAAAAGTGTTAAATAAGTTAAAAACGTCAAGATTTAGGAAAATGATAATCAACAGGACGTCTCATCCAAATTAATCTCAAGTCATGTATATAAAAGGGGAACCTTGGGTCTATTTATTTTATTATTTTTTCTAGAGAAAAAAAGAAACTTAATGGTCTAAATTAATTTTAAAATAAAAAAATCATATTATTTGAAAACATACATCAACAGGACATGTCGTCCAAATTAATCTCTAGTATAAATATTTTAATTTTTGTTATATGTCAACGTCATTAAAATATTTTATGGTCTAAAGTAATTTTGAAATATAAAAATATATTATTTCAAAACAGGGATCAATAGGACGTCTTGTACAAATTAATCTCTAATAAAAATATTTTAATTTCATTATATGTCAACATCATTAAAATATTTTAGAAAATTTAAAACATAGATTAACAGGACGTCTCGTCCAAATTAATCTCTCATATAAGGATTTTAATCTTCGTTACATGTTAACATCGTTATTGTTTTTCATACCTAAAATCAAAATTAAATTCATCAATTTTTATTTTTTAAATCTTACGAAAATGAGACTCTAGCCTTGTTAGTAACAAACATCAAAAGAAATTCTATGTTACTAAGTATTAAATCTTCCTAGAAGCAAAAGGACTCCATACATTTAATCATGTATATTATAATTTTCTAGGAGACAAGGATCATAGAAAATCCCAAAAAGAAATTGAAGAGAAAAAGAGAAAATACCTCGTGTTATTTTTATTCTTCATGTGAATTCTGATGGTTCAGAGAATAGACTTAGAAGGGGTTGAATAAGTCTGTTCACTTTTTCAAACCAAAAAGTGATATTTAAGCGTAACAACGTTTGCACAGTAGGCCAGACTTTTGTGAGATGGAGACCGTGATTCATTGATTGAACGAATGTTATTTACTAGACTTTTACTATCAAAGATATTACCGAAAATGCATCAGACTTTGATAGTTAAGTGTAGAGAGAAAGAGACAACATACAAGCAATTTATACTGGTTCACTTCCAACACTGAAGCTACATCCAGTACCTTTAAATCTGAAGAATTTCCACTACGTAAAATATTCCTTTTACATAAACAACCCAGACCGAGCCCATGAGTATTATTAATTCTAACTACTCCTAGCTTAAGTACAACTCGTGCTTCAAGTATTGTTTTTCAAGTACCCACTTTTGGGGCATACCCATGTATTCTTTCATAAGCCATTCCTGCCTTAAACCTAAGTATTCTTTCCAAAGCCTCTTCAGGCCAAAGTGTTTCCCGACAAATCAACAAATATGTATTTACAAGAAATTGGAAATATTAGAGCAATCGAAACTTGCCTTCTTCTTTTAAAGCTCTTGTACACAAAGCATTGGGCCTTGTATGTGATTCCCTTTTCTTTCTATCACATTGTCTTTCATGTGACATGCTCATCTTTATGTTTCTGATACACTCTCACAAGATCTCTTTCTTTTCCTTTTCTTCTTCTTTTCTATTCATATGACTCTCTATTATTCTTTTGTAATCTCTTTTCTTTTCTTACAAGCCATCTATATCTAGTATTCTCTTGTGTACATCCACATATATCCCTATGTCTCACACTCTATATTTTTTTATGAGACTTACAATATATATATGGTATTTCTACTGATAGAGATAGATTTGTTGGACGACCGTTGAGGAGTGAGTTATTCAAATGCTTAAGAGAAGTCTTCTTAATGGAAATGATCTTTAGGGAGAGTCTTTCTTTTTGTTGAGTATAGATCAGAGAGCCTTCGAGATTTGTGCAGTTGCAGGCATAGAGTTAGTTTCACTAAGATGGAAAGATTTTTATCAAAAGATGAATCTTTGATATGCTTTATTTCAAAATTTCCTTTCTCGTGATAAAACTTTGTGCTAAGAAGGAAATATGCTTTGTTAAGTCATCGTATATAGGTTTAAACTTGATTCGTTCAGAGGGATCATCTGAAGCTAGATTGAGGTATGGTGAATTGTAAGGTGTTAATGATAAGACTCAAGATCAAGAGATATTTCAATCCTTTCTTGAGATTTTGAAGGGGGTCTGAAGCATCCTCTATGTGGAGACAAAGTCTGATTAAAGATGGTTGTCTTAATCAGTGAGTTCGTTCAGATTCATTAAGACTTGCTATATGACACGAAAAGGCTGGGTCTGTTATCGTCCAGAAGAATGTTTTTCTTAGGAGAGGCGTTCCGAGACTTTGTGTGTTTCTTTGATGCACAACACTCTTAGTTTTGTTTTACTAGACTTATTGGATGCGAGCTCCCCCTTTGATTTATAACTTGTGCTTTATATCCTAAAACACTCGAATGCTCTTGTCAAAATGTTTAACAATTCATAACTTGACTAATTAAGATGCTTGATGTTAGTTATCAACAAATCTACGAGTATTTCAAAGAGTCTTATTGGTTCTAACACAAAACGTTAGGTTAGGTTAACATAGATACTTAATAGTAAAAGAACACTTATTTAATCATTTCATTTGAAAAGGTAAGAAAGACAAAAGTTTTGAAACACAATTATAAAGATACTAAGTTAAAGAAAAATTTTAAAAGCCATGACTTCTCAAATTTTCAATTCTTTCAGAGACACAAACAACAACTTCTCAATTTCTTCCTTTTTTGATATCAATAAATTAAGAGAGTAATATATAGGAAAGAAAGTAGATGAGAGATGTTATTTCTGTTCTGAACTCTTGGAACAAGACCCAACTTCCTCCATCATCTAGAGGATGTGGTTCCATAGTCTTCTGGCGTCGTCTTCATTAGGAAGTCTTTTAGGTCTAGGCTCATCCCATTCCAGAGTAGGAGGATTAACCAATGCTGAGATTAGCTCTTTTCCTTTTCTGGAACAATGAGGCTTAGGAGCAGGGATAAACTTAACTGGAGCAATCAAAATCTTTGTGGAAAGCAAAATAAAGACAAACTTTTCTTTACCATTTTGAACATCTTCCAAAGACTTTCCTTTCTGAAGATCCCTTAAGATGGCTCTCTGTTCTTTCTTCAGTTTGCAGAAGATGGAAATGTCTAATGCAGTGTAGAGATTTTCATCACGGATAAGCAGGTTGGGGAGGAGCAAACCTTGGTGAGGGTGAGGATGCAATGAGGTTTCCTTCCTGGTTGAAAAACTTTTATGTGTGCGATGCCATTTGTAGAAAACAAATAATTTCAAAAAGAATAAATTAGGAGAAAGAGTAATTGAGAAATCAGAAAGAAGAGTTTGATGAGTAAAAGCAGATTGTGAAGAGCTTTTTATAAGATGGTGAAGTCTGATTGAAGAGCATCCTCTATGTGGAGACAAAGTCTGATTGAAGACGATTGCCTTAATCAGTGAGTTCGTTCAGATTTATTGAGACTTGCTATATGACGCGAAGAGTTTGGGTCTGTTATCATCTAGAAGAACGTTTTTCTTAGGAGAGACGTTCCCAGACTTTGTGTGTTTCTTTGATGCACAATACTTTTAGTTTTGTTTTACCAGACTTACTGGATGTAAGCTCCCCTTTGATTTATAACCTGTGTTTTATATCCTGAAACACTCGAATGATCTTGTCAAAACGTTTAATAATTCATAACTTAACTAATTAAGATGTTTAATGTTAGTTATCAATAAATCTAAAAATATTTCAAAGAGTCTTCTTGGTTCTAACAAATTCTATATATAAGCAAATTTCTTCTTTTCTTCCTCTTGATCAGCGGCGTGCCCCCTTTATATATATCGGATATCCCTTGCCTTTCTTCTTTAAACAGTGTGCAGTATGTAAATCTCTCTCTCCTTAACCTGAACTGCCTATATATATGGCCTGCACCTCCTTTTTTTTATCCCCCATTTTCAATTCACGCATCACATACACACATATGATATCCAAAAAACTCCTCCCTCTCTCAATTGATTAGCTTTTTATATAATAATATATATGGCTACAACTATCACAACTTTCCTCCCTTCTATCTTGTAGCATGCTTATATATATATATATAACCTGAGCCCTTTTTGCTTTGCGTTTATATACATTAGTGGCACGCCCATATATATATATTTAAAAACTCTAATTTTAAAGCTCTATCTCATTCTTTAAAATCCTCTCATCAATTTTCTCTAATCATAAAAATCTGATCCCTAAATTCAAATTTTAAATTTCTCTCTCCTATTTAAATTGTAAAATTTCTCTAAGATTAGATTAAAGAGGTTTAAAATTTATGGTTTTGAACAAATTTTAAAGATCAAAGTCCGGATCAACAATTTAAACAAGCCCACATATTCACTTTTATCCTTAAAAATTAAATCCTAAATTAGATCGAATTCTTTATTTTTATTTTATTTTTTTAAAAAAATTTAGATGGTATAACACCCCTAGTTTTCTGTACTTGAATCCCGATGTGATCGTCATAATTAATAAAAATGCGAGTAAAATTTTCACGTTTGAAAACATTTCCAAGACACCACCATGATAACACCAAGACCCAAATCACAAAAAACCAAAGAGTGAGATTATATAACCTAAAGCTGGATCGATAGATAATTTGCCCATAACGGTATACAAAAATAATAGAGTTTACAGCGGAAGAATATGTATACCGGGCACACGCCTAGTCCCATATATGACGATATGAGAAAAGGCTCGGCAAAGCACGCAATGGCACATCATATCCTAATAGACAACTATCATCATTTTACATAATTATATAAACATGCAATGCCTAAGATATAACTATATATACATATACATAAATACATTTATATATATTCGGGAATCTTCTCCCGACTATCTCAATCATCAATGAACATCATTCAATTTCAATCCTTCTAATACATATCAAATCATCTCTTACATTCTACATATATATTCACGATCCGCAATTTAAAGGATTATCCTTATACATATCCAAAATCTCTAAATTACCTATATCCTCATAAATAATTTCATTCATTATACGAGAATCCATAAATGATGCCGGCCAAGGCACTTCCATTACCACTATTTACCTTCACCAAAGCTTTGTCTTAAATCCGAACTCATCCCATGGCAACCTGCATCACAAGGCTAAAAAGGAGACCACATGGGAGAGTGAGTTAAACATTCAAAATGACGAATAATATATATATATATATATATTGTGATCATGTGTATATGCATACAAACGTCATGTGTGCTTTGCTATCAAATCATCAAATCATCATTCATATATCGTCTTATTATTATAATAGGCTTACAAGCCTCATGAATCACAATTCATATCATAATCAAGCACAACATATACACAATCATATACCACCACCATGGGCCATCACATCGTCAACATGGACCATTCCGGCCCTTCATTAGAGCCACCAAGGGCTGACATCATCATCATCAATTATAACAATTACACCCTTCAAACATTGGGCCACAACATATATATATCGTCATATTCACATCATTTCATTTATTCATATCATTTATTACCTTTATGTGGTCTTTCGGTATATTAAATTACCCTTCTCATTAATACCATCTCATCATCTCAATCATCATCAATCGTCATCATATTATGCCATATCTCCATGCTATATGCAAATGCTCTTATGGCTAATGCATATGCACAATGGAATAATCAACAACAAATGCGGATCCGACTGTGGGAATAAACACCAAGTTGTGGGTCAAGCATAGGTGTGCTACTATGCCCCTACTGCAGTAGTAAAATGTGTACACATATCTCAAAGCATGCATGCATCTCAACAACATCTTTTACTGGTACCAAACCGCTATCGCCCATCTGTAGCACTAGTCACCCTGTGACTTGCGGATCAACAACATGGCCTCACTTGCCAAAAGTGCTACGGGCCTCTCCCGAACACACATCGAGAGAGCCGTGCCCCGTTGGACACCGAGGTAACTCGCTCACTATAGAGCCGCCCGCCCACTGGGCCTGCCACATAGGGTGCCTCATCACCAAACTATGGACAGCTTCATGACTCACACACCGAGTCACAGGGAAAATCAATAATACGCTCGTGCACTGAGCCGCCCTCCCACTGGGCCTGCCTAGTGGAACCCCCTAATATTCCACATAGACAGCTATGATATGCCATGGATGCAATGCAATGCAAATCAAATGCAAGCTCACCCTGTGCATCCTAAATGCCACTCATCAATCTCCATCATCATAATCACCAACACCACCATATACACCATAGTGGATTTTATCTTTATTGGCTTTAGTCATTATTTTCAAGTTTTAATGTGGCATTTCCATCTCAACATTTTTCATATATATATTTCACATCATATCCGCAAGTCAACACTTGCAATCAACCATAACAACATTACAATAATCATATAATTACATACGAGCCCCTCAAGGCATGTCATTCATATAATTGGCACTCAATGGCCACAAACATCAGTCATAGTAATCTACAAATGGATATCAGAGGCATAGCAATAAACATAATATTAATCCACACATGTGGCAACATAGTATTACAAATTACATATATATGTATCAACAATCATATTTGCCTCACACACATGCAAGTCAATTACTTGCACCCATCATAAAAACATCATAATAATTCTCAATAATTATCAATTTGCCACTTCAATTAATTCAATACATATACATGGCAAGGCAAGCATGAGTATCCATCACATACAATAAATCACTATTCAATTTACTCATGCAATTTGAATGTTAACTCCTCTCCTACCTCAAGGGAAGAGCCGAACCATTCCAATGCTCCGGAAGCTCCTTTGCAGCATCCAGAATTCGATCTACATATTATACATATGCAATCAAACAATCAATAAGCCATCTCAAGACATTTCTCTTAATTCTTAAACATTTGCTGGCTTATCATAAAGCCCAACATCAAGTCCTAGACTTGGTAAACACCAAGCTATGTAATTGTATTAGGCTTCGGGAATTCCTTTCCCAAAGCCAAGATCCTCTAGATCTTAAAGGCTAACTACATCCCACATCATTTACTTCTCATCAAGATTCATAATATATCAATAGAGGGAAAGCATACATGTTTCCGTAACATAGCATAGACATATACATAGCTTGCCATGGCCTTAAGTCATTCCCCAATCACCTCTAAGACAAACCACACATATACCCTTAGTGAATTCTCTTGTTTCTCCATACTAAAAGGGATTTTGGGCAACAATGAGCCCATGATAATTTCAACATTAAGACATGAGGAAAGCTTACTTTTAGACTTAAAAATAGTGGGACATTTCACAAATATCACCTATTAGTCCCAATTTGATAACCATAAAAAGTTGGGTTCAAAACCCTCTTAAATTTGAATTTTATGATGCAGTAGGTCCGGTGTTTTATGTCTAATGAGAGTTATAAAACTCCAATTAATGTGAGACCAATTCTCACACCTCCGCAACATAATTATCTACAACTTTGATGAAGAACTCGGAGGCCAAAAATGTCATTAAGATGCCTAAACTGGCCAAAAACAGTAAAGAAAACAGAGCAGTTAGAAATTTCTGACAGTGGGGAAATCCACTGGCCGTGGGAAATTCCCACTGGCCGTGGATCCCACTGTCTGGACCACCAAAATTGCCATTTTTCTCCACGTTTTGAGGCAGAATGATCCACTGGCAGTGGGAAAAACCCACTGGCCATGGATCCCACTGCTGCATACTCCATTTTGCAGCTTTTTGACCCTTATAATTTTGCCAACTTTGGGACCCCTTTTGACTAGGCTATTCAACTCCAATTTGCATGAAATTTTATATACAACTTACCTACCCTAATATCAATTGTTTGGCAAAGTTTCAAGCCTAAATTCCATCTCAATCAAAATCTAAGCTATAGGGTAATTTTATGCATATTTTGGGCATTTTACATGACATACCAAATTACAAATGGTCTTGTTTTGGTCTAAACTTTCTATGGACCTATATTCATATATATAAATGTGACTTGCTCCTACAAGTCTTATTCAATAAATCATTTCTTAGGTCTTGATATGTACTAGTGGTAATTCTTACCCTTATTGGCTAAACCAAACATGTCATTCATCAAAGGCACATGAAATTCTTAATTCACAAGGCATATACATATTTCAACCCCTCATGGGTTATTAATCAACAACACATCACTCCCACCAAAGGGACACTAAACATTCATCATCAATTCATATATACATATATATCATTCTCAAGAATCCACCATTGCCAAGCATAATATTCATCACATTATCCATTATCTTATCATTCAACATAATCATGGCTTAATTATTCATCAACTCAAGTATCCATTATCAATGGTTTTTGACTGTTATTATCACATTAACAATATCTCATACTCATTCTCAACCCAACACCTCAAATCACCATTCCTACATACAAGCATATATCATCTTACACAACCTCATGAACATAGTTCAAAATATCATCAACCTCATTAATCAATCCCAATGATTCTAAAGATTCACTCCCTTCATATAAATCATTCTAAGGCATCAAAAATCATCAAAAATCACCTATTTAGCCAAAACCCCCAATTTATCATACTTAGGGTTTTCATCAAAACTCAATAACCATTTCTAATAACCATCAATCTCCATCATTAACAACACCCATACACATATTATCATGGGTTTTCACTAAAAATCATTTTTCATGGCATTATTACTCATTTCCCCCAAATCCTAGGGTTAGGGTTTGGTTCCTCAAGTCATTTTCCATCAAAACAACACCCAATCTCCCATCACAATACTTAAATAGGCTCAAAACCATAAACTAAAGCCATGGGTGTTCAAGATCATACCTCTTTCTCCTAGCTCAAGCTCCAAAACGAAAATGAGATGAAGAGAAAAGGAGATGAGCCAAGCATTTCTCCAAAGTCCCATTCTTGCTTCATGAACCCATGATGTCCAATTAATTTTGAGTGGGTGAGGAAGTGGAGGAGGTGGTCACGGTTTTGGGTGTGAAGGAGGAAGAAGAAATGAAAAATGAAGGAGGAGTAAAAGTGGAGAGGAAACCAACGAAGAAATGGAGAAAAGAAGGAGAGAAGGAATTAAAATACACCCCTTTTCATTAAAAGCTTCCCGTTTTAAAATAAACAGGATCTCCGTTCGGGCTCAATACATTATCCAAAAATTATTCCGAAGATATATTCGGATTCCCAATAATATTCCTAATAGACCTGACCAACGACATTTCAATCGGAGATACTTGGCCCGACACCCATATCTCAGTCGGGTCAGTTTTCAGCTTATCCGGTCTGCATAAATCACCTATAGTCCCAAAAATCTTAATTCAATTGTTTCTAATATATTGGGACATTAAATAATGCACAAATAATTTTCTAAACACTCTAGACCCATCAAATATTTATTTCCACTTAGTGGGTCCCATATTTCCATTAAATCACCCGATTCCAGTAAATTTTAATTTACCGATAATTCATCTCTAATGTCTAATAAATTCTCCCATAATTATTCGTCCATAAATAATTAATTATCCTCTTCCAAGAAATTTATTCCCTTTAAAAATCCAGGATGTTACAGATGGCCCTAGACAAAATTGGGTAGCAACAATCATTTTTTATCACAAAGTTTTTTTTTATCATATTTTAATTTTATACTGTAGTCAAAACTTAAACTCAATGTACTAGTGTAGTTAAGTGGAAGAAACTCACCATCCTTTAATCAAGTATTGAGGTTTGATTCTTGCATTAAGTATAAAGTAGTTTTGAAATTATAGTTCAGATATTACATCTATTGATATGTCTACAAGTCAACGAAAAATTAGTCATATTAATTAATAGTAGATACCATAGTTTCACCTTCCCCAAATACTTGAACGTGAAACAACTAGAATTCCTTGTTTTTGGTAAAGAACTAAAACTCTATTTAGTTGAACCTAGAGCTGGGTATACGGGTCAGCCTGCCTTGTAACGGGCCAACTTGCATAAGCCCGTCCCACAACGGGCCAACCCGCGTGAACCCGTATTTTAAATAGACTAATTTTTTCAGGACCATGTAAGGATTGCAAACCTGCAGGTTGGCCCGCAGGCTAGCCGGCAGGCTGACCTACATATATTTTCTTATTGTTCATTTTTTTACTTTTTAAATTTTAAAATTATTAAGATTTAGTGTAAAACACTTTTTTTACGAAACTTAAGTCACATATCATTTAAAACATTTAATCATCCAAAATTGAGAACCTTTACAATTAATTTTCTACAAATTAACAACCAATGAAATATAAATATCAACTTTCTCCTATTTCAATATAAGGAACAATGATATAATATCATCTTAGGTTAAAAATTCTTCATTTTTTTAAAAGAAATGTAGTGTGAAAAGTGAAAGAGTATAAAGAAAAAGTAGAGTTTATTTAAAATAAAATAATAAATTTAAATATATACTAACCTGCGGGTTGGCCCGCGAGCCCGCAAGTTGGATATGTTTAACCCGCAGGTTAAACAGGCTTAGCCTGTAAGCCTACATTTAAAATGGTCTTTTTTTAACCCATAACCCATATAAAAGTGAGTTAAACGGACTGATCCAGACCTGTATACCCAACTCTATTTAAACCAACCAAATTGGATTATATATTTCAAGTGAATAGTTAAAAGCTTTTTGATACTGATTCCCTATATGGAATCGAAATATTTTTACCGTGAAGGGAGTCGATTTCTGTTTATTTATAAACAAACACCAAGTAGTTCACACCAAACAAAAGCTATACAAATTTCAAAGCTTAAAATCACCGATGACATCAAATTTTATCAAAAGCAATTTTTCATCTTGCTCATTTCCAATTAAACAAACAAGCTACAATTAAGTCGGGATAATATATTACTAATAATTTACATTGCGTTGAATTTATGGGTTGAAACAACTAGAAGATAAATTATAATCATAATCATTAAATTTAAAAATGAACCACTATAATTGTGATATAAAGTATATGCATACATATACTTATTTAAAATTATATCTATTGATTTCGAAATTAGTGATAACTATTAGTATATTTTATTTTCCAAAACATATTTCTCCACTTTAGAACCATCACAAAAGCAAAAGCCATGTCCAGCTTGGCATTCTGAGGCTCCTGTGGGCAAGTTTCCCTCATCTGCAAAGCCACGGATTGGAGGCTTGTGTGTTTCTTTAGAAAGGCCAAGAAAAAGGGTCCAAAAACCTATCCCCACATAACAAAAACGACAATAATTTCAAAGCAACCACCACTTTTTGCCTTTGTGTTTTGTTAAGCAAAACTAACGTGAGGAACGTATCTTTCAAAGGATCAAAAGGTGAAATCACCGAAAATTTAAATTTTAAAAATAAGCTTCAAATTTGGAGCTTCGACTAGAGAGGTCTAGAACTTCTTTTAGCCAATAAAAAAAGTGTAGCTTTCTCTCTTTTTACTCGCGGCATGGCTCTTGATTACTGCACTTACTTTTTCTTCATCAATAATTCAACCTTAATTATTGTTACGTTACATATATTTTACCTGAGAATGATTTATTTTAGAAAAATTTATGCTGGGTCTCACAAATGCGTATATTAAAATGATAATCGGACTCCAACTTATTTTATACGCAGAAATATTTTCTACTTGTAAGGCGTAAATATATATATATATATATATATATATATATATATATATATATATATCCATCAATTTCAACTCTTATAAAAATAATTTATAATTTTTATAAGTTATTTTTGAATTATTTTAATAAGTTCACTTCATGCAACCTATTAAAATAAATTATTTTTTAATTTCTTTCGATAAGTTTTGTAATAAAATTTATAATATAAATTTTTATTTAAAAATAATTTATTACATTACATATAGAAACGTATATAAAATCTCGGTGCTTAACTTTATGCATTTGAAAGAGAGTGAGTAGAAGTGTTAAAACTTATTTTGACAATTTATATTTTATACTTTTGTTTGCAATATTTTGAAGTCAAACTTTTTCAATTTTCAAATATACTAATTATTATCAACCATTAATTGTTTTCTAAATTTTTACATTATTGTTACTATTGATATTCATTTCTTGTTTTGTATATGTTTAAATTATTGCATAAAAAAATACGCTAATTAATTTAATTTATTATCAAAATTAGATTAATGAGGTTATTGAGGTCTAACAATTGAATTTAATTATTTTTTATTGATTACACTGATTAATTATAATAAAACGAGTAAAAGCGCATCAACAGTTTTTTGTATTAATTTCAAAATTTTAATGTCACAAATAAAATTCAAATTTCCAAAATATGTTGAATTTAAACTTTCAGATTAATAGATAAAATACGTGAATTAATTATGCAAGAAAGAAAGTACATATTCATAGGTACTCAGACCATTTCAAAAGTTCAAAATAATTAAATTTCAAAATTTAAGCTTAATAGGTAATTTTTGAATTTGTACATCAATTATTATTTGACATAATTTAATATTTGTAATAATTTTCTATTATTTGGTATTGATTTATTATTTGCAATAATTAATTCACTATTATATGTGTTTCTTTTTTAAAGCTTGTCAACCTGAAATTATTCATATTTCTAAAATATTAATCTAATTCCCACCCTACGAGAGTAGTATAGTCCATTTTATTTCTATTTTTTAAACTTTAAATGTCTTCTTTTAAAGTTCATTTCAACATTTTTTAATTAAATCAATTAGCAACAAAAATAAAAATGGTTAAATCACCACAAGAAAAACATATTTTAGCAGTGATTTGTTACCAAGAGTGTTGTGGTTGTTATGGATGAAAAATTTTTTATTTTAAAATTAGTTTAGATCACGATAAACTTTTACATCCACAGATAAACATACTCATCAATATAGTATTATAAGTTTTTAAGACCTCTATGTAAAAAAACTATACATGGCAATTGAGAGTTGTTTGAAGAAAGTGATTTTGAGAACAAATACTAAAAATGAAATCGTAAAAATAAAATAAAATCAAAAGATGGATAAATCACAAAGAGTCTTATGTTTTAAAAACATCCAAAACCTTTGGTTTCCCTATATGATTTCACTCTTTTATTCTTTCCTTATCTTATTAATTTTAAGCATCTTAACTATATAGTCAATCACTAGTGCAAAACAAGGCACACTGGGCTATTTTGACATTTTACACTAGTTATTAGCCGGTGTAGATCTAACAGGTATAAAAAATATGTAATTTTACATCCAGTGTAAAAAAGAGATTTTGTACCGGTTATCTATAACTCACCCAATGTAGAAATGCAATTTTACACTATTTTTTAAAACATATCTGGTGTAAAAATGGTCTTTTATATTTATCTTTTTTATACCAACCGGTGTAAAACATGATATTTTACACTGATTTCTTTTTCCCACCCAGTACATAAATATTAATTTTAACACCGGTTGATTTTTTATAACTAGTGTGAAAACTTTTTTTTTTCTATTTTTTCTGTTTTCCCTTCATTTTTCTTTGCTTTTCAAACTTGTTTTAATTTAATGACCAAGTTATCTTGCTTGATAGATTAGCCAGTGCACAAATAAAGCATACTCAATGAATATCAAAGATTAGTTGGAAAAATAGTATCAGATGTTTTTTATGGAACACAATAATTATCATTTTAAAATACATTTGGTCAAGTCCATACAAATTATAGGACTTAATATCTGCTATGGAATTATGCAGCAAGTTGAAAACAAAAACATAGAAAATTGTTTGTCAATACACCAAAAACATGTGCACTGAACTTTTCGATTGAAAACCAGCAGCTACATAGCTATTGTAAATGTCACCACAAACCATAAATTATAACATTCTAACTCCAAATTGCAAAATCACAAATGGAAAAAATCACAGCAACATTTCAGGCCTCGCAGCAAAACAACTTCAATATGTAACATATATAAACTCATCAGATATAAGTAACAGATCCCTTCTTTTACTCTGAACTTGTACCAACATAACCACGTAAAACAAGGCCAACAGACACTGTCACTGATTAGAATACAAAACAGAACTTGTTATAGATTAAAGGGATTTTTACATAGTAAAAAAGTGAAAAATACATTATATATTTTTCACATATCGGTCATTTGATATGGTACAACAAAGTAGACCGTCAGCACTAACCTACATAGCTGAAATAAGTCATGGTTGTGTTAGAAAATTTGCTTATTTCAAAAGTTTCTAGTCCCACATTACTTAGACAACATTTCTCTTAAGGCTTTATATATAGAAAGAGAATTTATGGTGGTAAACAAGATAGAAAGGAAGTGGGCTCCCATGCAACTTAGTTTAGGCCAAAATATTTGTTTCGTGTGCAAATCTGATGATTTGCCCCCTCTACGTGCATGATGATATGCGCTGTTTCTTTTTATCACTTAAATTCTTTTTCTTTAATTTAAATTTTGAATTTGAAAAGCAGGTTTATTCTAATCTGATTAATACCCGGTTAATGAGTATGATTAATATTTAAATTTTGTAACGTTTCATTAACACAGGATTAATCGGTCTAATTATTCAGTTAATATTTTAAATGTTATGTTTATAATATTAAAAACAAATCATACACGTTTTGTGAACTAATGTGTTTCCGCATTTACACACTATTCTTCTCTCTAACCTTTTGCTAGTTCTGCTCCTGTTCTCAATAGACGGACTGTTGTATCCTGGGGGGTCACGCACTATGTAACACCCCGAATTTTATAAAAATGAATAATTGATGGGAATAAATAATAAATAATTGTATATGAGTGGATTTGTGTCCCAAAAATATTGGAAGTGATTAAATTGGGATATTTGTAATTTATTGAGCATATGTGAGATAAAATTATGCCCGATTAGAATATGGGTGTCGGACCAAGTATCTCCGATTGAGATGCCGTTGGTCAGGGCTATTAAGAATATTATTGGGGATCCGAATCTATATTCAGAATAATTTTTGGATAATGTATTGAGCCCGAACTGTGAGCCTGTTTATTATAAAACGGTGAAATTTTAATGTGAAGCAAAGATATTAAAACATAAACCCTTCTTCCCCTCTTATGCTTCACGCTACTTCTTCTCCTCCTCCTTATTCTCTTTTCCTCATCTCTTCTTCTTCTTTCCTCTCCACCCTTCTCTTCGAGAAACCGAAGCCATGTGGAGCCTTCTTCTCCTCCACCATTTTCGTTTTCATGGGAGCTTGAAGGAGAAGCTTGTGGCTGGAATTCCTCTCCCCTCTTCTCCTCCATTTTCGTGTTCTCTCTCCCTCCATTGAAAGCTCAATGTTGGCTCTTGGGTGAGGTAAGTTCCTCACCATTCTTTATGAGTTTATGCCTTAGATTTTGGTATTTGGTATTTGGGAGAGTGTTCATTTTATATGGGTTGTTGGGAGAAGCTTTAATTGAGGAAACCCTAAGGTGGGGTGTTGTCATTATGGCATTAATGGTGGGTTATTATAGGTGCATGGAGTTAATACTTGGATGAGTGGAAAATAAATGAGTATTTATGATGTTGTTGGGTTTTAGTGAAACCCTAACTTTAATAATTAGGGAAAATATGAAATATGAGTAGAATATAGGTTTAATGATATTGGAGAATGATATCAATGAAGAATGATGGCCATTTGTGGTGAATAATGAGCATTGGTAAATGTTGTTGGGTTGTGGATGGAAACCCTAGCCCTAAATATTTAGGGAAATGGATATAATATGGCTTGAAAGGTTGAATGGAATGTCAATAGGTGATATTTAATGATAAGTTGTTAATTATAATGAAGAACAATGATGAACATTGGAGATAACCCTCAATGGTAGAATAAATGGGATATGCATATTGGTTGGCGAATTGATAAGCCATGATTTGTGCCCTTAAAGTTTTATAACTAAAGATGGTTTAAGAGAAGCAAGGATGAATTATATGAGCTTAAAACGATAATGAGGATATTTGAAGAGTTGAGGTGAATTGGGAATACATCATGTAATGGATAAGGTGATGATGATGTTGTTGGGTTCAGTTAGCCTTTAAGATCTAGAGGATCTTGGCTTTGGGAAAGGAATTCCCGAAGCCTAACACAATTGCATAAGTCCACATTTACCAAGTTTAGGATTTGATGTTAAGTTTTATGATAAGCTAGCAAGTATTTAAAATTATGATGGTTATTAATTATGTGAATATACTTGCATATGGTATGTAGATCGTATTCCGGGTGATGCAATAGAGCATTCGGAGCATTGGAATCGTTTTGGCTCTTCCCTCGAGGTAGGAGAGGAGTTAACATTCAAATTGCATGAGTAAATTTGAGAGTGATTTGATGTATGTGTTAAATACTCATGCTTGCCTTGCCCTGTGTATGTATTGAATTAATTGAATTAGCAAGTTGATGATTATTGAGGATGATGCGTGAGAATATGCGGAATTGTTGTGGCAAGGTATGAATATATGTATATAAGATGATGATGAGTTTGAATTCAACTTGAATAATAAGTTTGGATGTAAATCTATAAGTATGAACGTGTGAACAGGTGGTATATACCTTTTATAATGTGTAAGAACGTTTGATAGGTCTAAATTTGACTTATAATGAGAACTTCCGAGTGAGAGTGCTTGGAACAAGGTGTATATGCCTCACCTGTTGTATATGATGGTGTATAATTTCGTATTTCCTGTAGGGATTCTGCAGAACTCACTCAAGCGAGTGAGAATCTCGCCCGAGCGAGATTGTTGTAGTATATGGGATTTGCTACTGGCCCGAATTCGCTCAGGCGAATGGCCATTTCGCCCAAACGGGATTGTTAATAGAAGCAGGGGTAGCCACTGGACAAAATCAGCCCGAGTGAAGGATCTTGGGGATAGTATTCGCCCAAGCAAGATGAGTGAACGGAGAATGGGTGAGATCCTGGACAAGTTCTATCCGAATGGGAGTTTTGAAAACAATTTAAGTTGTGGTGAATTTACCGAGTGGAAGTCTGAGTGAGAGAGGACTTAGTCTGGACTGATTTTGCCGAGTGGAGGACCGAGTGAGTGATGGTCGGTCTTGGAATTAATTTACCGAGTGAAAGACCACAAGAGAGAAGAGTCGGTTTTGAAATAATTCACGGAGTGAGGACCGATCAGGAGTTGAGTCGGTGTTGGGATGAAATGCTGAGTGAGGACCGATCGAGTGATAAGTCGATTTTAGAGTAATTGCCGAGCAAAACACCGAGCGAGAGATGACTCGGATTTGGAATGAAATTACCGAGTGAAAGACTGATTGAGAGATGACTCAGATTTGGAATAAAATTACCGAGTGAAAGACTGATTGAGAGATGACTCGGATTTGGAATAAATTGCTGAGTGAAAAGCCGAGTGAGAGACGAGTCGGCTTTGATTGATTTTGCCGAGTGGAAAACCGAGCAAGATGAGTCGGTTTTAATCGAAATTGTCGAGTAAAAACCTGAGTGTTGGGAAGCCTCACCGAGTGAGCGAGTGCGGAAAGAAGGACGACCTCTGGTCGGATTCCGCTTAAGCGAGTGGATACCTCGCTCAAGCGAGCGAGTGTGGAGATGGCTACTGGAGTAATTCCGCCTGAGCGAGTGGCCGGGTGTGTGGCGTCTCGTCCAAGCGAGGAACCTGGAAATAGATACTGGCGTTATTTCGCCCGAGCGAGATAGGCTCGCTTAAGCGAGACTGAGGTCTGATACTTAAAACCCCTTTCGCTCAGGAAAACTTGGGGCGGTTAAATGAACTATCCTCATCTCGCTCAAGCGGAGGTGAATCTCGCTTGAGCGAGATACCCAAAAACTTGGGATTTTCGTTATTTCCCTCAATAATTGATGCCGAGCCCCATTCCTTTATATTATGGGATATTTATGGAGATATATATGTGGTAATTATTGATGATATGCCACCATGGGGAAATGAAAATAAATTGATGAATCTGAAATAAATTATTTGTGATGTTTTCACCACGAAGAGTGGGATAAGAGGGAATGATGATGAGAATTTAATAAAGAGTTTATAAGATACATTTTAAGACAATGATGATAAATAATGAGAGGAAAGCCCACTAAAGGAATGTGTGATAACATTGATGAATATTACCTAATGATGCAAACATAATGTGGTTGATACAAGTAATTGACTTGTATGTGTATGAGGCTATGATGATTGCTATATATATATATGTTCCGAAAATGCCTTGTTATCACATGTGTGGCTTAATATTATGATGCTTGCTATGCCTTCGATATCCATGTGTGGATTGTTATGAATGATGTTTGTGGCCAATGAGATGCCAATTATATGAATGATGTGCCTTGCGGGGCTTTGCAAATAATTATGTATGATTATTGAAATGCCAAATTAAAATATACCCCTAATTGAGAGGGTGAGCTATCCTTGCGAGGTTGTGGGGCGCATGCATTATTGCATTGTTGCATTCATGGCATAGCATGGCATTGATATGCATTATTATTGTTGTTGAATATATCACCTTGCGGGGTGCCACGAAGGGTATATCCCGGAGTGAAGAGGACGTTGTCCTATTGTTGTTGAATTGTTGTTGAATATATCACCTTGCGGGGTGCCACGATGGGTATATCCCGGAGTGAAGAGGACGTTGTCCTATTGTTGAATATATCACCTTACGGGGTGCCACGAGGGGTGTATCCCCGAGTGATGATGGTATTGTGATAATTATTGTGAAGTGAATCACCTTGCGGGGTGCCACGAAGGGTATATCCCGGAGTGAAGAGGACGTTGTCCTATTGTTGTTGAATTGTTGTTGAATATATCACCTTGCGGGGTGCCACGAGGGGTGTATCCCCGAGTGATGATGGTATTGTGATAATTATTGTGAAGTGAATCACCTTGCTGGGTGCCACGAAGGGTATATCCCGGAGTGAAGAGGACGTTGTCCTATTGTTGTTGAATTGTTGTTGAATATATCACCTTGCGGGGTGCCACGAGGGGTGTATCCCCGAGTGATGATGGTATTGTGATAATTATTGTGAAGTGAATCACCTTGCGGGGTGCCATGAAGGGTATATCCCGGAGTGAAGAGGACGTTGTCCTATTGTTGTTGAATTGTTGTTGAATATATCACCTTGCGGGGTGCCACGATGGGTATATCCTGGAGTGAAGAGGACGTTATCCTATTTTGAATATATCACCTTGCGGGGTGCCACGAGGGGTGTATCCCCGAGTGATGATGGTATTGTGATTATTATTGTGAAGTGAATCACCTTGCGGGGTGCCACGAAGGGTGTATCCCTGAGTGATGATATTGTTATGATAATCATTGGGAAATGAATGGTATGGTGGATATGATCACCCTTGGTATGAAATCGGATCCGTTGCATATGCATTAAATAGTTGACATGTGCATTAGCCATAAGAGCATGACATTTGAAATGGGATGACCACGAGTGATGAGAAACCCCTTTCGAGGAGGTATTGAGTGAAGCCTTAATGAATTAATGATGATAATGATTATGAATGCCTTTGCTGATAAGTGGCAATATGTGATGGTGTATGTGATTATGTATGTTGTGCTTGTTTATGATATGAATTGCGATTCATGAGGCTTGTATGCCTATTATAATAATGAGATGATAAATGAATGCTAATCTTATGATTTATAGCAAAGCACATATGATGTTTGTATGCATATACACATGATCATAATATATATATTATTCGTCATTTTGAATGTATAACTCACTCTCCCATGTGGTCTCCTTTTTAGCATTGTGATGCAGGTTGCCATGGGATGAGTTTGGATTTTAATTAAAGCTTGGGTGAAGGTAAATAGCGGTAGAGGAAGTGCCTTGGCCGACATTATTTATGGATTCTTGTGTAATGAATAAATTGTATATAATGATATAGATGATTTAGAGATTTTGAGTATGTATAAGATAACCCTTTGAATTGATGGATGATGAATATATATATGTAGAATGTAAGAGATGATTTGATGTGTATTAGAAGGATTGAAATTGAATGATGTTCATTGATGATTGAGATAGTCGGGAATATATTCCCGAATGTATATAAAATTAGTTATATCTTAGGCATTGTATGCTTATGTAATTATGTAAAATGATGATGGTTGTCTATTAGGCTTATGATATGCCATTGCATGCTTTGCCGAGTCTTTTCTCATATCGTCATATATGGGACTAGGCCTGTGCCCGGTATACATATTCTTCCGCTGTAAACTCCATTATTTTCGTATACCGTTATGGGCAATTTATCTATCGATCCAGCTTTAGGTTATATAATCTCACTCTTTGGTTTTCTGTGATTTGGGTCTTGATGTGATAATGGTGGTGTCTTGGAAATGTTTTCAAACGCGAAAAATTTACTCGCATTTTTTTTATTAATTATGACGATCACATCGGGATTCGAGTATAGAAAATCAGGGGTGTTATAGTCTGGTATCAGAGCATATTTTGCTCTAAATTGGAGTTAATGGTTATTATCAGAGCATGGCTGCTCTGTGAGGATTTGATATTATGGATGATTGGAGCATGATTGCTCAATGGTGAGATGCTTATGGTGATTTTTGGAGCGAGATGCTCATTATTGGAGTATGGTTGTTTTGTATAGATTTAAGGATGATGACATGTTTGAGTATTGATTGCCCTATATGGACTTGTGAATGATAAATTGTCTAAGGATTGTAAATTGATTATAGGGCATACTTGCTTATTGAGGAGTTATTGAGAATTGTTAAAGTTGAGCTGTGATTGATGCTCATTAAGGAATTTTTATGAGATTGTGATTCATAAGGTGTAGTTATTGTTTATTGGGAGTATACCCTTTTTATCTCTGAGGTTGTATGATGTACATGTGGAGCATAGTTGCTCATTGATGATTATGAAGGAATTATGAAATTAAATATGAGTGAATGAATTTTCTCAATGTATGATGGATGTATGTAATGTGTAAGACCGGCCAAGTTCCTTACCCTATTACCTTTAAATGACGAATATACTGTTATTGTGCATTGATGTTGATATATGAAATGCAAATTGAATTGATGATGGATCCATGATTAAATGTGATCCTGGAAATGAAATATTAGAGTTGATGAATATGAAATATGAGATATGAATTGATATGATGATGATTTTATGCCATGTGTTGATCATGGATACAAAATATTGAGAAATGAATTGACATGGTGGTAGACCATGGATTATGAAAACTTTGAAGTGAGTAATGAAATTAAATTGTTGATTAGGCCTCTTGTATGATTCATACTTGTGGCTCTTAGCCGAGGCATACTTATTGAATGAAATGAAACTCACATGCTTGAGTTAATTGAATGAATAATATTGAAGAAATTCCCTAGTATGGGTATTTTTAAATTTAAATGATTGGTTGTGCCATTTGTGAAGGATGGATTTTATATCCTTTGGCACAAGAACCCTATATGTTATATGATTTAAGGGATTGTTGTATCTCCCTAGATTGGGAGACTGAATATGTGGTATGTGATTAAATATGAAATTGGATGACATGTGTGATTATGAGTCGGTGAATAGAAATTCGATCATGTCATTACCCCCTATTTTATTTGAAGGGTGCTATATAGATGATAGAAACCATATAGTGATGTGATACAATGTGAGTTATATGTTTAATTTATAAGCCTTAATTGTGATCTGTAAGGAGAATGCCTAATGTAGAAGCTCATTATTCGATTATGTAGCCTATTTGATAAGAGTTTGGTGAATCTTATAAGGCTCGAATTGATTTATAGCCAACAAATATGTAAGTGAGACAAGAATTTTAGACTATTTGAGCATGGATTTGGATGGATGAAGCTTGAGGACAAGGTATTTAATTGTGATGATTGAAAATATATGATTGGTACATTGATTGATGGTGAGGTTAATTAAGATTTGATGATTGATATGGCATGATGGATGCCAAATTAGTTGTAGAATGACAATGAAGTATGAATATGTTAGCTGTGGACTGGTGAGGATTGTCACCGAGTCTTATATGGTCTGGTATTGTTTGAATATGTGCAACCAATATGAGCAATGAGAACACGAAGTACTGGTCTCGATATGGTCTTACATGCCATAGGCATTGTGGCAGCATGCACTTATGCACCGACTTTATGTGTTTATGGTAACCACTACAGGATTGGGACGCCTTCCTGTATGTCGGATGCAGTAACACATAGGCCGGGCAGGTGTAGGGATTGTAACTGCTTATGGTGAATGTATTGAGCCTATCTGGTCATACCGAGTATGAACATGTGAGCTCTGTTGGGTGAGTTGTAATTGATGATACATGACACACTTGATGTGGAAATTTTATATTAAGAATGATGATATGATGATGAACATGACTGGGTGGACTTTGGTAAGTCCAATGTTATTCTATGGTGTTGTTGAACCTTGTTGATGTGTGGCCTGAGGTATGGCCTTGTGACATGTGTATCGATGCTGAATTTCGAGGACGAAATTCTTTTTAGGTAGGGTAGATTGTAACACCCCGAATTTTATAAAAATGAATAATTGATGGGAATAAATAATAAATAATTGTATATGAGTGGATTTGTGTCCCAAAAATATTGGAAGTGATTAAATTGGGATATTTGTAATTTATTGAGCATATGTGAGATAAAATTATGCCCGATTAGAATATGGGTGTCGGACCAAGTATCTCCGATTGAGATGCCGTTGGTCAGGGCTATTAAGAATATTATTGGGGATCCGAATCTATATTCGGAATAATTTTTGGATAATGTATTGAGCCCGAACTGTGAGCCTGTTTATTATAAAACGGTGAAATTTTAATGTGAAGCAAAGATATTAAAACATAAACCCTTCTTCCCCTCTTATGCTTCACGCTACTTCTTCTCCTCCCCCTTATTCTCTTTTCCTCATCTCTTCTTCTTCTTTCCTCTCCACCCTTCTTTTCGAGAAACCGAAGCCATGTGGAGCCTTCTTCTCCTCCACCATTTTCGTTTTCATGGGAGCTTGAAGGAGAAGCTTGTGGCTGGAATTCCTCTCCCCTCTTCTCCTCCATTTTCTTGTTCTCTCTCCCTCTATTGAAAGCTCAATGTTGGCTCTTGGGTGAGGTAAGTTCCTCACCATTCTTTATGAGTTTATGCCTTAGATTTTGGTTCTTGGTATTTGGGAGAGTGTTCATTTTATATGGGTTGTTGGGAGAAGCTTTAATTGAGGAAACCCTAAGGTGGGGTGTTGTCATTATGGCATTAATGGTGGGTTATTATAGGTGCATGGAGTTAATACTTGGATGAGTGGAAAATAAATGAGTATTTATGATGTTGTTGGGTTTTAGTGAAACCCTAACTTTAATAATTGGGGAAATGTGAAATATGAGTAGAATATAGGTTTAATGATATTGGAGAATGATATCAATGAGGAATGATGGCCATTTATGGTGAATAATGAGCATTGGTAAATGTTGTTGGGTTGTGGATGGAAACCCTAGCCCTAAAAATTTAGGGAAATGGATATAATATGGCTTGAAAGGTTGAATGGAATGTCAATAGGTGATATTTAATGATAAGTTGTTAATTATAATGAAGAACAATGATGAACATTGGAGATAACCCTCAATGGTAGAACAAATGGGATATGCATATTGGTTGGTGAATTGATAAGCCATGATTTGTGCCCTTAAAGTTTTATAACTAAAGATGGTTTAAGAGAAGCAAGGATGAATTATGTGAGCTTAAAACGATAATGAGGATATTTGAAGAGTTGAGGTGAATTGGGAATACATCATGTAATGGATAAGGTGATGATGATGTTGTTGGGTTCAGTTAGCCTTTAAGATCTAGAGGATCTTGGCTTTGGGAAAGGAATTCCCGAAGCCTAACACAATTGCATAAGTCAACATTTACTAAGTCTAGGATTTGATGTTAAGTTTTATGATAAGCTAGCAAGTATTTAAAATTTTGATGGTTATTAATTATGTGAATATACTTGCATATGATATGTAGATCGTATTCCGGGTGATGCAATGGAGCATTCGGAGCATTGGAATCGTTTCGGCTCTTCCCTCGAGGTAGGAGATGAGTTAACATTCAAATTGCATGAGTAAATTTGAGAGTGATTTGATGTATGTGTTAAATACTCATGCTTGCCTTGCCCTGTGTATGTATTGAATTAATTGAATTAGCAAGTTGATGATTATTGAGGATGATGCGTGAGAATATGCGGAATTGTTGTGGCAAGGTATGAATATATGTATATAAGATGATGATGAGTTTGAATTCAACTTGAATAATAAGTTTGGATGTAAATCTATAAGTATGAACGTTTGAACAGGTGGTATATACCTTTTATAATGTGTAAGAACGTTTAATAGGTCTAAATTTGACTTATAATGAGAACTTCCGAGTGAGAGTGCTTGAAACAAGGTGTATATGCCTCACCTGTTATATATGATGATGTATAATTTCGTATTTCCTGCAGGGATTCTGCAGAACTCGCTCAAGCTAGTGAGAATCTCGCCCGAGCGAGATTATTGTAGTATATGGGATTTGCTACTGGCCCGAATTCGCTCAGGCGAATGGCCATTTCGCCCAAACGGGATTGTTAATAGAAGCAGGGGTAGCCACTGGAAAAAATCCGCCCGAGCGAAGGATCTTGGGGATAGTATTCGCCCAAGCAAGATGAGTGAACAGAGAATGGGTGAGATCCTGGACAAGTTCTATCTGAATGGGAGTTTTGAAAACAATTTAAGTTGTGGTGAATTTACCGAGTGGAAGTCTGAGTGAGAGAGGACTTAGTTTGGACTGATTTTACCGAGTGGAGGACCGAGTGAGTGATGGTCGGTCTTGGAATTAATTTGCCGAGTGAAAGACAACAAGAAAGAAGGGTCGGTTTTGAAATAATTCACCGAGTGAGGACCGATTAGGAGTTGAGTCGGTGTTGGGATGAAATGCCGAGTGAGGACCGATCGAGTGATGAGTCAGTTTTAGAGTAATTGCCGAGCGAAACACCGAGCGAGAGATGACTCAGATTTGGAATGAAATTGCCGAGTGAAAGACTGATTGAGAGATGACTCAGATTTGGAATAAAATTACCGAGTGAAAGACTGATTGAGAGATGACTCGGATTTGGAATAAATTGCTGAGTGAAAGGCCGAGTGAGAGATGAGTCGGCTTTGATTGATTTTACCGAGTGGAAAACCGAGAAAGATGAGTCGGTTTTGATTGAAATTGTCGAGTAAAAACTCGAGTGTTGGGAAGCCTCGCCGAGTGAGCGAGTGCGGAAAGAAGGACGACCTCTGGTCGGATTCCGCTTAAGCGAGTGGATACCTCGCTCAAGCGAGTGAGTGTGGAGATGGCTACTGGAGTAATTGCGCCTAAGTTTGTGGCCGGGTGTGTGGTGTCTCGCCCAAGCGAGGAACCTGGAAATAGATACTGGCGTTATTTCGCCCGAGCGAGATAGGCTCGCTTAAGCGAGACTGAGGTCTGATACTTAAAACCCTTTTCGCTCAGGAAAACTTGGGGCGGTTAAATGAACTATCCTCATCTCGCTCAAGCGGAGGTGAATCTCGCTTGAGCGAGATACCCAAAAACTTGGGATTTTCGTTATTTCCCTCAATAATTGATGTCGAGCCCCATTCCCTTATATTATGGGATATTTATGAAGATATATATGTGGTAATTATTGAGGATATGCCACCATGGGGAAATGAAAATAAATTGATGAATCCGAAATAAATTATTTGTGATGTTTCACCACTAAGAGTGGGATAAGAGGGAATGATGATGAGAATTTAATAAAGAGTTTATAAGATACATTTTAAGATAATAATGATAAATAATGAGAGGAAAGCCCACTAAAGGAATGTGTGATAACATTGATGAATATTACCTAATGATGCAAACATAATGTGGTTGATACAAGTAATTGACTTGTATGTGTATGAGGCAATGATGATTGCTATATATATATATATGTTCTGAAAATGCCTTGTTATCACATGTGTGGCTTAATATTATGATGCTTGCTATGCCTTCGATATCCATGTGTGGATTGTTATGAATGATGTTTGTGGCCAATGAGATGCCAATTATATGAATGATGTGCCTTGCGGGGCTTTGCAAATGATTATGTATGATTATTGAAATGCCAAATTAAAATATACCCCTAATTGAGAGGGTGAGCTATCCTTGCGAGGTTGTTGGGCGCATGCATTATTGCATTGTTGCATTCATGGCATAGCATGGCATTGATATGCATTATTATTGTTGTTGAATATATCACCTTGCGGGGTGCCACAAAGGGTATATCCCGGAGTGAAGAGGACGTTGTCCTATTGTTGTTGAATTGTTGTTGAATATATCACCTTGCGGGGTGCCACGATGGGTATATCCCGGAGTGAAGAGGACGTTGTCCTATTGTTGAATATATCACCTTGCGGGGTGCCACGAGGGGTGTATCCCCGAGTGATGATGGTATTGTGATTATTATTGTGAAGTGAATCACCTTGCGGGGTGCCACAAAGGGTATATCCCGGAGTGAAGAGCACGTTGTCCTATTGTTGTTGAATTGTTGTTGAATATATCACCTTGTGGGGTGCCACGAGGGGTGTATCCCTGAGTGATGATGGTATTGTGATAATTATTGTGAAATGAATCACCTTGCGGGGTGCCACGAAGGGTATATCCCAGAGTGAAGAGGACATTGTCCTATTGTTGTTGAATTGTTGTTGAATATATCACCTTGCGGGGTGCCACGATGGGTATATCCCGGAGTGAAGAGGACGTTGTCCTATTGTTGAATATATCACCTTGCGGGGTGCCACGAGGGGTGTATCCCCGAGTGATGATGGTATTGTGATAATTATTGTGAAGTGAATCACCTTGTGGGGTGCCACGAAGGGTGTATCTCTGAGTGATGATATTGTTATGATAATCATTGGGAAATGAATGGTATGGTGGATATGATCACCCTTGGTATGAAATCGGATCCGTTGCATATGCATTAAACAGTTGACATGTGCATTAGCCATAAGAGCATGGCATTTGAAATGGGATGACCATGAGTGATAAGAAACCCCTTGCGAGGAGGTATTGAGTGAAGCCTTAATGAATTAATGATGATAATGATTATGAATGCCCTTGCTGATAAGTGGCAATATGTGATGGTGTATGTGATTGTGTATGTTATGCTTGTTTATGATATGAATTGCGATTCATGAGGCTTGTATTCCTATTATAATAATGAGATGATAAATGAATGCTAATCTTATGATTTATAGCAAAGCACACATGATGTTTGTATGCATATACACATGATCACAATATATATATTATTCATCATTTTGAATGTATAACTCACTCTCCCATGTGGTCTCCTTTTTAGCATTGTGATGCAGGTTGCCATGGGATGAGTTCAGATTTTAATTAAAGCTTGGGTGAAGGTAAATAGTGGTAGAGGAAGTGCCTTGGCCGGCATCATTTATGGATTCTTGTGTAATGAATAAATTGTATATGATGATATAGATGATTTAGAGATTTTGAGTATGTATAAGATAATCCTTTGAATTGATGGATGATGAATATATATATGTAGAATGTAAGAGATGATTTGATGTGTATTAGAAGGATTGAAATTGAATGATGTTCATTGATGATTGAGATAGTCGGGAGTATATTCCCGAATGTATATAAAATTAGTTATATCTTAGGCATTATATGCTTATGTAATTATGTAAATTGATGATGGTTGTCTATTAGGCTTATGATATGCCATTGCATGCTTTGCCGAGCCTTTTCTCATATCGTCATATATGGGACTAGGCGTGTGCCCGGTATACATATTCTTCCACTGTAAACTCCATTATTTTCGTATACCGTTATGGGCAATTTATCTATCGATCCAGCTTTAGGTTATATAATCTCACTCTTTGGTTTTCTGTGATTTGGGTCTTGATGTGATCATGGTGGTGTCTTGGAAATGTTTTCAAACGTGAAAAATTTACTCGCATTTTTTTTTAATTATGATGATCACATCGGGATTCGAGTACAGAAAATCAGGGGTGTTATACACTACGCAAACAAATCCTTAAGCCTAGTGTGCTTCTCACACGCCTCAGTCTTATATTTTTTGACAACAAGTTGATGACAAGTATAACAACATAAATACATCATAGGGAAGAGAAAAGATATCACTATATTTTATTAGGATTTTTAATAAATATCTTAGGATTTATGTCAGTTTTGTTTAGTTTTAATTTACATATTTTGTCTCGTCTACCCTTTGTTTATTTGTTTTGCAAGAAAACAAGTGAAAAGACCTAATTTTGGGTCCAAGAAGGATTGCAAGCATGAAACAAAGTCAAATAGAGTACAAAAAGAGTCAAAGTTTAGCTAACTAAAGCCCAATGAAGTCTAGGGAGAGCTCCATTGTAACACCCCTGATTTTCTGTACCCAAATCCCGATGTAATCAAGATAATAATTAATGGAAATGTGGATAAACTTTTCGCGTTTGAAATATTTCTAAAACACCTCGATGATTACATCAAGACCCGAACTGCAGAAAACTGAAGAGTGAGATTTAATAGAATATAACTGGATCGATAAATAAATTGCCCATAACGGTATACAAAATAATAGAGTTTACAGCAGAAGAAGAATGTGTATATCGGGCATACGCCTAGTCCCATATATGAAGATATGAGAAGAGGCTCGACAAAGCATGCAATGACATATCATAAGCCTAATAGACAACCATCATCTTTTCATATAATTTCATGAACATACAGTGCCTAAGATATATATAGATACATGTCTATATGAAATACATCTCCAATGCCCATAATCCATAATTGACCATATTCAATTCATCCTTAGGATCACACATTGTTATCAATTATACACTATTCACATTATATCCATCAATGACGGTGATTATCAACATCATGATATCTACTCTATACACAACATAATAAATTACAGTGCTGCCAGCCAAGGCATTCCATTACAACTATTTTACCTTCACAAAAGCTTTACTTCATAAACGTTCTCTTCCCGTGGTTTTCCTGCATCAATACTAAAAAGTAGACTACATGGGAGAGTGAGTTATACATTTCAAATGATGAATATGAATACAATTGAGATTATGTGCATATGTATATTAACATCATGTATGCTTTGCTAGAATCATCAATAATCATCATAATCTATTCATTTCAACAATATACATATTAGGTATTCATCCATCAACTCATAGCAAGGCAATCACATACACACATATTTCCTCAATGCCACAACGGGCCAACATCATTGTCATCAACCATAGACAAACCAGCCCTTCATCACATGCAACGTCATCATATTCAATATGTTTTCATTGTATTCATATTTTACATGTTGTCTTTTAGGTATTCATTTACCCATCTCATCATCATCACATCTCAATCTCAACTATCATCAATCATCATTACCTTTTGGCATATCACCATGCTATATGCAAATGCTCTTAGGCTAATGCATATGCACAACGGAATAACAACAACAAATGCGGATTCGACCGTGGGAAAATACACCAAATTGTGGGTCAAGCATAATCACATACCATGCCCCTACTGCAGTAGTAAAATGTGTACACATATATTCATAATGCATGCAAAATCACCAAATTTTTACTGGTACCAAACCGCATCGCCCATAATGCAATACCTGGCCATTTTCACCATGACCGCGGTAACAACATAATCAATATATATATGGTGTTGTGGGCCAACCATTATTCTCAACATGGCAGCTGTGATGCAAAGGACCACCGGGGACAGCCACTCCTCAAGAGCCACCCCCTACAAGGGTCAACCACATGCAGCTCCCCGTAGCTCAACATGGGTAGCTTCGTGACTTATACACCGAGTCACAGGGGAAACAACAGAAATGCTCGTGCACTGAGCCGCCCTCCCACTGGGCCAACTGGGGGAATCCCCTAATATTCCAACACCGGCAGCTATGATATGCCATGGATGCAATGCAATGCAAAAAATGCATTTCTCACATTATGCATCCTAAATGCCACTCATCAACCAACATCATCATAATCACCAACACCACCATACACACCCTAGTGGATTTTATCATTATTGGTTTCTTAACCATTGTTTTCAAGTTTTATATATGGCATTACGTCTCAACATATTTCATATATATTTCATTTCATACATGCAAACCAGTACTTGTAATCAACCACAATGGCCTTACAACATTACACAATACTCCTCAATATTACCAAACATTCATTTAGTGGGTTTTCAATTCATTATTTGTTACCACTGTCTCATATATATATATATATATATCGGTGTGGCATTCACAACATTTCATCATTATATTTCAAATCACACATACAAGATCATGCTTGTATCACACACAATGGCACATAACAATTCATCAATAATAACGATCATCCTTTACTCAAGGAAATGATCCACAATATCATTCATCATCACGCAATACTGATATCATCTTCAATTCATCGGTTTATAACAATTAATAAGTCATCTATTCATTCTCTCATTGGTCTTATAATTATTCTAGGGTATCTCTCATAACCCCATCACCAAGTTATCTTTATCATTCTGTCATACCCTACTCTTAGTGGTAAGCATATCATAGTTAATTCATCCCCAAGCATATCAATAAGTTTTTTATCTTCACTTTATCACACCATCACCATATATCCCATATACATTCCTCAAGTATCATATAATGCAGAGGAAAGGGTCCAACATAAGCCCAATTCAAAGAAAATGAAATGAAAATTCAATCTGGGCAACTCGCTCAAGCGAGACCCACACTCGCTTGAGCGAGATCAATATGACTCGCTTGGGCGACCCCTTTTGCGTAAGCGAAATGCTTCCAGCAGCGCCTCCATATTCACTCGCTCGAGTGAGATTCCCTTCTACATGGCCACTCGCTTGAGCGAGTAAAGTCACAACATCAGATCCCTCACGCCCGCTCAAGCGACTCATGCTCGCTTGAGCGAAAATCGTCCAGTACCTATTTTAGGCTTGCTCACTTGAGCGAGATCCAATATACCTCACCACTCGCTTAAGCGAGATTTGTCCAGAACCAATCTTCCCTTCTCGCTCGCTCAAGTACGGCCACGCCCACTTGAGCGAGACTTGTCTAGTGGCTACCTCACCTATGTTATACGCGTCTCGCTTGAGCGAGACCTCAACTTGCCTCTTCACTCGCTTAAGCGAGGTTTATCCAGCATTACTTTTCCTCACACTCGCTCAAGCGCGGCCATGCCTGCTTAAGCGAGATTCATCCAGTGGCTTCCCAATCCATTTTTCACATGTCTCGCCTGAGCGAGCCTTCACCTCGCCTGAGCGAGGTCAAGCCAGTGGCCATCCACCTGATGTAGGGGACTCTCGCTTGAGTGAGATCCCATTTCGTTTGAGCGAGATTCGCCTTACACACCCAAAAACTCAAGTTCTTTACTTCTTCCTAATGCCAATATCCTTACAATATAAAATTGGCCTAAACTAGCCTTTCTCACACATTAATTCATATACTTAGGTCTTGGTTCAATAATCCATACATCACCATTTTAAATTCCAATTCATCAACTATATAATAAAGGTTATAAAAACACTTCACATCACTACTTCACTCATCTTGCCACACATTCATCTTAAAATAATCCTTTACACTTTATTTAACTCATCCATTCATAGAATTTCACCAATCATTTAATTCATGTCCAACCAAGGGACAATTAAACACTTATCATTCACATCATTTATATATACGTACTTTCATAAAAATCAACATAAGCCAAGCCACCATTCATCACTTCATCAATTCAAGCATTTAACACATTTATGGCAAGGCAATGCATGAGTCACACATATACATAATTTAGCAACTATTCACTCATGAGATTTGAAATGTAAACTCCTCTCCTACCTTAAGAGAAGAACCACAATCCAAATGCTCTGATTGCCTCAATCATTTCGCGTCATCGTCCGAAATACGATCCTATTGTCAAATACACATATATATACATGCCATTAATAAACCATTACAAGGCATCATCACATAGACTCATTATCAAGTCCTAAACTTGCCTAAACTCCAATTCACATGCTTGTGTTAGGCTTCGGGAATCCCTTTCCCAAAACCAAGATTCTCTAAGTTTCAAAGGGTTAACAATCCAAACAACAACAACACTATGGACCATATCCATAAGGCTTCCAAATCATCTCATGAGTCACTCAACTATCATCACCAATTAACAATTCCCAAATGGCATATATCAAGACCTAAGACTTCATCAATTCAGATATCCATTTCCTTAGTCCATTATTACTGGGTTGGAACCATTATCAACATCATAAACATCAACACTTAAGACTAATTCCTCAAATCATCATACCTATATATATGCATATATCATCATTTGCAACTCATGACTTAGTTCGCAATTTTATCAACATCATTATTCAACCCATCCTTCAAAAATTCATTTCCATGTATAAAATCATTCTAAGGTACTAAAAATTATCAAGATCACCTATTTAGCCAAAATCCCCAATTTATCATACTTAGGGTTTTTTTTATCAAAATTAACCAATCAACATCAATATTTACCATCTTCATAAAACATTTCATCCATAATAATATTCATCCACATTGGGTACTATCCCATATTCAAGAATCACCCATCTAAGGTATTCAAACCTCGGGTTCCCATTTCCACACACATGCAAGGTTTCTAACATCACCATCTTTAACCAAATACCCCAAAACCATAAATGAGATAAGGAGGAGGTAAGAGATCTTTACCTCAAGTCCAAGCTCCACCAAAAATGAAAATGAGAGTGAGGAAGAGGGAGATGGCCAATGCAAGCTCCCAAGCTCCAAGAATGCTTCACATTTCTAAGTTTTGTTGTTGATTTTGATGAAAATGGGTATAGAAGGAGGTGGGTCATGATTTGTGGAGAGGAAGAGGAGAAAAAGAAGAAGAAGAAGAAAAAGTGAGTATATAAGAGAAGAAGAGGTCTCCACTGAAAATAAGAGGGGAGAGAGGAATTTTGTGTAAATATGGGACATTGTCCAATGGGTAAAGCCATGTATCTTGCCTATTGTCCATTTTGTCATTCAATTCTTTAACCATTGTGTAATAGAGTGTAAAGTGAGTGGAGAGAGAGAAAGAAGAGGACAGTTGAAGTGAGGAGAAGAAAAGGGAGTTTTCTTTTTTCTTTTAATCCAATTTGGTTCGTATTTTCCCTGTTTCATATCCTACGTCAAGTCCAAATAATTATTTTCTCAACACCAAAAATTATTTCAATTATACCATCATAACCACAATAATTTTCTAAGCACTCTAGACTCATCAAACATTTAATTAAGTTAAGTAGGTCCCACATTATTCGTTAAATCATCCAGTTCTGGTAAATCTTGATTTACCGATAATTCACCTCTAATGTCTAACAAAATCTCCCATATTTATTTGACCATAATTAATCAATTACCGTTATTCAATAAATTTATTTTCCTTAAAATCCGGGATGTTACATCCATTGTAACATCCCAATTTTTAATCATTGGTTAATTTTTAATTAATCGACTAATTAATTGGGAATATTAATTTAATTAAAATGGGTATGTTAATTTTTAGAATTAATCTGGTTAAGTTTTAGGTAACTAACAGTTACCAGATTAGTTTTAGAAATTAACTAAAAGGATAAAAAGACTATTTTGCCCTTAATGCTTCATTTAGTTAAGTTCCTCACTTTCTTCTCTTCATTCATGTTAGAAAAGGCAAGGAAAAGAAAGAGCTTCTCCTATTTCTTCTCCATTCCCACTGTGACTTCATCTCCTCCACCATCTTCATCATTCTTTTCATTTCTAATTCAAGCAAAGGCAAGAAAAAGCTTCAGGGTTTATTCCCTTCTTCTCTCCTCCTTAGGGCAAGCTAGTTTTTCCATTTCTCCATTTGATAAGGTAAGGGTTTTTGAACCCACTTGTGCAATTAATGAAATTTTATAGTTCCAATCCTTAATACCTTCAATTTCATGGTTATAGGGTGTTTTGGAACTCACTTTTAAGTGCAGGTTGCATCGGAGCTTTGTGAAATTATTGTTATTTGTGAGGGTTCAGGTTTCAAAAACTCTAAACTTTAAACTCACTTTTGGAACTCACTAGTTTCAAAAACTCTAAACTCTTATTGTTTAGTGAAATTATTGTTATTTGTGAGGGTTTAGGTTTTTGAATGGTTAGAAAACTGTTATAATGGTTGAAACTAGTGAATAATTAATTAATCAGAGAGTTTTAATTATGTTTCGATGTAGGTCGCTTCTGAAACGTTATCGGACCACGAGTTTAAGTTAAAATCATTGATTCCAGGTAGAGGGTATTATATATTTTAAATGTATGAGTTATGAGTAGATAAGGGATTGATTTATAATTTTTAGTAATGAATTGGTTATTTTATATGATGAAACGATAATTATGTGCTTGTGATAACAAACCATCCCTTTATTTTTTATTAATGTATGAAATGATGTTGTTGATAATGATTGGTATGTGATGGGCTCCATTCATATATTTTGATGATGAATTGATGATTATGATTCATAAATGCACGAGGTTGCAATTAATGTATATGATACATGATGTTGATTATTGATATTTGTATGAGGTTACAATTAATGAAGATGATGCTTAATGTTAATTATTGAAAATTAGGCATGAGGTTTCCATTGATGAGTATGTTATGTTGAAAATGATGGATAATATGAATAGTTAAAATAGAATAACTTTGATGCATGCTATGCTTGATTGATGGTTTGAATGAAGACCTTTGGTGATGGTAACCAAGTGGTGGCCCTGGTGATGGTAATTAGGTGGTTCGTTGGTGATTGATGGTTGTTTACATAACATATACATTAAAAGACGCTCACAGGACTACAAAAGGCCTATGATGTCAGCCTAGATGGGAGGGCGACATTTGGATAGGCACAAAACCTGTGGTGGTTTCTTAGAATTCCACAACTGCCTTTAAGTTGGACTCAAGACCAGCCTGCAACACCTAAGTTAAGATACCGTTGTACTTGGAGTGACTGGTGTTGCAAATGGGCGAGCAATTTGGTACTGATAAAAGAATTGATGATATTAGTTAAGAAAATATTTATATACTACAGTATGAATCCCATCGGTAAAGTCGGATCCATATGCATATGCATTAATATATAGTGATTGAGATTGAGATACTGCTGGGTAGCCATTGATGATGATTATGATTATAGTTGATATATTGATAATGATGTAATGTTATATATATATTAAATGACATGTGATGAATTGTTGATGAATTATAATGAAAATGGCTAATATGATTGTGTAATGAGAATTGTGAACTGGATGATAATATGGTGATATTATAAGGTAAATCCAGTTTGTATTTGTCATTGAACATATATATGCCCACCCTTTACATTGTTGATTTTTTAGTAAACTTAGCACGAGTTGAGAGGTGGTGATATGCCAAAATGGATTTGCTATGCTTAGTCCCATGGGAGGATTGGTAGTAATGTATAGTGTATAATTTTTGATATATATGCCTTGGCCGGCTCTTATCATGTATGATATGTAAATATGTAGTGGATAGGTATCTTGTAACCTTATTGGAGGTTTAGTGCTTGTTTTGATGCCAATGTATGTAAATATATTTTGATAACATGTCTATGAATAGATAGTTTATATTGAGGTAAATAAGGATGGATCCATGACAAATGCATTATATTGATAATGTCCAGGAATTGTTATATAGCATGATATTAGTATGGATTGCATTATGGGCAGGTTATGTTGCATGATATGAATGATATAATGTTGTATTGATGCTTGTAAGGTAAAACATGCATAATGGCATTGAAAACCTAGATGGTTTGCCATGTTGTTTATTATGGAATCATGCATAAATGGAAACTAGGCAGGTTATATTTTGATTTGTGAGGTTTCAGAATCTCCGGAAAAGTTAGATGGCCTCTATAATTGATTGAAAATGTGTTTGGGTAGTTTTGGACCTATTTGGTTAGGTTTGGAGGGTCCATTTGACCTAAAATGTCCCTAATTTCATTTTGTATATATCTTACTTATTTGTGGGAATTTTGAGGCATGGCTTATAGTCATAAGTTATAATTGGTGCCAATAGGCTTGTGATGAAGTTTGACGACAATCAAAGATTAATCGAAAAAATGAGGCATGAGGAAGTTAGTTAGAACCAAATTATGTAGAAAATTCTGCATAATTCCAATAGGGTTTCAAATTGGATCTATTGCATATGCATTTCATAGGATAACATATGCATTAGCCACAGGAACATTTCATTCGAGATTGGGACGACCAGGAGAAATCACTACTAGAAAAACAACTAATAGCTACACTCAGTTAGCGACCGTAACATTCCGTCGCTAATCAGTGACCGAATTAGCGACCACAACATGAAAGGGACCTTGAATACGAAAAATAGTGACCACATCAGCGACCAACAGGATCCCGTCGCTAAAATTAGCAAAGAACCGTCACTAATTCCGTCGCTACCGCATACCCCGTCGTGGCTTCGGTCGCTACAGTTATTTCCCTCCACTTTTTTGGTTTCCCTCCAACGTATCTATACCGCCAACTAATATACCGCCAACTAATAGCGATGGGGATCGTACAGTCGCTATGTCTTCAGATACATCAGCGACGCCCATATACCGTCGCTATAACCACAAGGTAGCGATGGTTAGGTAGTGTCGTCGCTATGTTTGGATACTTCAGTGATGGAGTTTTAATGTCGCTAAGGTTCCTGGAGGGTTTTAAAATGGTGGAGGGATTTCTAAATTGAGTGACGGATGTAGTCGTCGCTAGTGTGTGTATATTAGCGACACACGTTGTTATCCGTCACTATATCATTAATTTTCTAAAAATATTAGCGACCTTGTGCCGTATTCCATCGCTTTATCTCCTGCTAGGTGGCCTTTTAGTGACCTTCAGAGCGATGGGTTTTCTCCATTGCTAAGTCTTAAATCTATTTCAGACAGCCTCTTTTCCCCAATCATTTGCCCTAAAACAAACTTCCCTCCCTCTAACTCCTTTCATCTTCGGTTATCTCCCTCCTTCCCTCTGTATCCCTCCCCATCTCTGACTTCCTCCGTATGCTCCTCTTTAACTCCCTCCGTCTCTGCCCATCGCCGTTTCTGTTTCTTCTTCTCTGTGTGTGCCTCCCTAAGTTCCCCTCTCTCGATAAGTTTTTCCCTCTTCTTCGGCGACCCTCTTATCGGACGACTACTTCACTTTCTCAGTTCTCTATCTTCTGTCTCATCTTTGTGGAGGATGCTGTCTAGAAGGCACGATGTGTGGCTTTCATTTGTTTTCTCCGCCGGCTCCGTCGTGCGCCACCGCAGGTAATGGACATTATAATTCCCTTTATTTTTCTTGGTCTGTCTATGTTGGCTTGCTTGTTATCACTTCGTTGAATATGTATGTTGCTTGTTGTCGTTGTGGAAATTTTGTTATTCATCATGGAAATTTTGTTATTCATCATTTGAATCTGGTAGTTTCTATGAGCTTAATTTAAGGTATACTAACATAGAAGAGGTTGTCTAAAACTTTATTATATGTATCAATCATAGCTAGAATTGTGCTTGGCATAAGTCATTCAGTAAAACAGCTACTTCCTACTTAGCATTGGCCTTAAGCTGAGAGTTGTTGCCATAATATAGTGTACTTTTTTGGTTTCGATAATAATCAAATAACAAATGTTAGATATTTATAACAACTCCTAATTAATGTTATGCATTTTAAATGTTAACTTTTGTTTTCTTATTATAATCATCCTTCCATGTTGAGGGCTTTGTAAAAGGTTCAAGACTTCAAGAATTACACAGTTTCATTTTGGATTTTATGATGGACTTGGAAGTTGAAATGACTTTCCTCTCCTATCATTTTGGCCAGCAAAATACTTGTCTCATCTTTTGCTTTTCCTGGCTTTATTTATTTCCTTGCAATTTTTTTAACCTTTTCCTCTAAGTCAAAGACTCATTGTGACCATTGTTAGTCACATGCACCAATAGGACTAGTAAGAAGAGGGTTTTGCGGTTAGGGTGCTCCAAATTTAGTCCTGTCTAAGTAGGTGTGCAAAATCACCAAAAGTGTTCCTATTATTTTATTATACCTATTATTTTGTTCAACAATAGATGGATCAGTTATTTAATTTTAACCAATCGAATCATAATTTTATCGTCTTACCAAATTTAATTTTAGTTATGTATGGTACGGACTTTTTTTAACACAAAAACTAACTGTTTTAAGATTTCACCAATCATGCAGTTGATTGCATTAATCATATATGAGAGAGAAAGCAAAAGGTAATTTACATGTTAGCTTATAAATAACTTACGTCGTGTTTGAGTGAAATAATTTCATCATTTCTTGACTAAGTATTAGGATTTGATTTTTATTTTAGGTATAAAATATTTCTAAAATGTAGGCCAGTTGTCCTATTCATAAAGTGCCTATAAGTTAATAAGATGATTAGTTATCATGATTGACGGTGAAGAATAAAATAACCAGTTTTTAAGCTTCCTCACCATGATCTTGAGGAGAATCCAGGCTGCTCATTTTCCTCTTACTGCTGTGAGTACTATCCGACAAGCTAAGTTAAAGGCACTCAATAATTGTCTCTGAAGCTGATCAAAATTAGAATAAGTTCAAATATCAAAACCAAGATTGCATAAGCAAGTTTTGTGCTATCCATGCTCAAAACAAGTCTAGGAGAGCATCATGATAAATCAATGATAAAGGTGTTGGTGTATGCACTACGAGATATTAATGTATCAATTTTAACTTATCAATAAAATTAGTATTTTCAGTTTTAGACTAATGCTATTTATCCTGGAATAATAGATCATATGAGAATTATTCCTAAAACGTCCCTAATCAAGTATTTACATGGGGACATGTAAATACATTAAGATTAGTGTGTGAATGTACTGATGATTTGATCTCACAAATCATGGATATATGATATCAAGTCTTTACACTGGTACACATTAAGAGTAATGTTGTACTGGACAGACCCACCATGAGAATTTTGCATGGATCGTTACATGAGTGTCATAAACGGTTCTCAATGTGATAATGATATATAGTCCTTCGACCTGAAGTCACTATGATTCCTACATAAGGAGTTTATTGTTTTAATACAATCAAACGTTATCTATAATAAGATGACCATAAAGATTGTGATTAGGTAATAGATAAATTATGCAGAGGGATGTGAGTGATGTAGATAGAATTTGTCTCTCTTATGTGACAGGAGTGATATCTATGGGCCACATGATGGAGTGAGACTAATGAAATGCATGGCCATGCTAGGACGAATAAATATTAGATGTTTATTCTGTAAAGTCTACTCTGGTATCAAGTAAAATAAATTGGGCCATACAAGGATGACGACGACCATGCCTTGGGCCCAATTAGATATCGTGATAAAAGGAATAAATATATAAAATAATTATCATGTATAGGTCATGTCGATGATAAATAATTTTCAGACATAATGATGTATTGCTAGATACGCTCTTATTTTATATTAATAATAAAATAGTTTATTATTAATATAACTGAATATTTTACCTATAGGGTCACACACATAGAGTAAGCCCACCAGAGGATAGTTTTATTTTAGTTGGACTGAAAATAAAACTATTTGGGCCTAACTCATTTAGAATGAGTCAGGAGCCCAATGTTTAATGAGAGCTCAGGTCAAGACCTAAACCTATATATAGAGCATGAGATGCTCATGGGCTGCTGCTCAGAAATCAAACCATAAACAAAATTCCGTACTAGCATTCGAAGCTTTATTTTTCTGGTGGGAGTGCTCGTGTGGACTCTTAAGGGCAAAGCTACAATTGCTTCGATCGAGGAGCTCGTTCTACGTCTACAAGAGGTAAACCCTAGCCGAAATTTTTATTTAGCATAATGCCTTGAGACATTTGTGTTTGCAATTCTTTCGGGAATCCTTTGTGTTTCCGCTGCTTGACCCTAATGGGATTCCCTAACAAAAGGAACTAAGTTCTACACTCAAATCTAGGAAAATCTCAACATTAAGGTTTCTATTTCTAAATCCTTTAGAACTAGATTACAGTTTTAGTTTCCAAACCTTTTAGAACTAGATTGCAGTTTCAGTTTCTAAACCTTTTACCTTATGGAGAGAAGCCATTGCCTTAGACACATCATCATCCATAGGGATAGGGCTGATTTTTTTGGTTTTCTTGTCTCTAATCTCTGATTGCATTGATTTGAGCTGGCTTTGTATGTCCTTTAATAGCCTCAACTGCTCTTCATTAGTGGTAGAAATATTCAATTTGTATTCTTTCCTTTTTATTATAGATGATGGAAATAGGTTAGTTCAACCTAAGTTTTATAAGGGTGGTTTGATAATCAGTGGTAGAAACTGAATTGTGAAAAAAAATTAATACTTAATATTGATTTTACAAGTCATATGAGATAATTAAATTTTCCATGACAAACTTCTTATCTAAACCCCAAACCATACCAGGAATTTCATTTTTCATGTCTCCAACAACCTTTTATTTTGTGGTAATGATGATTTTAGATTATAGCAAAAAATAAAGCATTCACTCATTGATAATAGAAAATCAGAAAGGTAGAAACCTTGTTATCCAGTTGTATAGGAGAAGATACAAAACAACTATAGAAGGGGTATTAAAAATATAGGAAATACTAAAAATTACAAAATACACCCCAAGTATATCTCTATATTTGAACGTTTAGTGTCTGTTTTGGAATCTTATTTTAAAGAGAATCATGAATATGTAGTGCATGCATTACAAAAAAATATCAATAAATAACTCAAGCTATTGAAGCTTGTACTTCACTTACCATGTTCATAATGTATAGGGCCTCTACCATTTCCATAGATCTATTGTGTACTACAAGAGCAACCTGTAAACATAGGTAAAAATGTCACAGAAGATTATGTTCAGTAATAAAATTGCATAGGGAAAGTGCAAGGCATAAAAAAGGTAGATTCATATTCACTAAACAAGGCACAACCTTGATCCTGCAGCATTTTATGGAATTTTAAGCAGTATTTACTATTTAGTATTTACTAAATCTGTAGGCCAATTATTAAAGAAAAGAACCAGATGGAGAGACTTGATCTTTAACCTTTATTAAATAAGAACCCTACCACTAAAAGACTTTTAAGTGTTAATAAGGTTAAATGAAAAAGAACTACATGAGTCATACTAAATGCATCCTATTAGACTGTTTCATTATTTTCATTTTAATTCTTCCAAGGAGCTTCAACAACACTCAATCTTTACAACAAATTTAATCATTCCATAACTCTATTTCACTGTTTTGATATAGAGACTTCACATAGTCACTTGCTCACTCCATATGCATCCTATTTGGTTGAATACCTAGCATTAGTAGTAGAATAATTAGGTTGATCTAACTAGCTATCTAGTTGGTTAGTTATTAATATTTGTTGGTTTGTCAAGCTAAGAAAGAGGAAACATATTGTCATTTTTAGAGAATTGGGGTCGTTAGGCATTAAGAGGTGTAGATACTCTGGATTTGCTTGTTTTGTGAGAATTATTACTTTGGATTTGCTTTTTAGGTGTTGTAGCTTGGTTATAGGTGGATTAACTATATGTTTGTTTTATTAAAAATATATATATGTATACAATTGTGTCTCATGTAATATATCTTTCTTCTCTAATTTTAGTTTATTGCCAAAAATTGTGATTATTTACTTGATGCTAATCTTATTAGATCTTGGTCACACTACATTAGTTTCCTAGGTAGTTCATATATTGATAACCTCTATTTTGGTGGTATCTAACTGATGAATGTTATATATTTATGCATGTAAAAATGAGTTACTGTAGTTGTCATCCCAACAAATATTGCTAATTTTATATAAAAATAGGTGTAAATAAAATTAATAAATATTTATTATTCTCATGCAATAATAATCCACAGAAAAAACTTTAAAAAGGAAAAAACCTTTTGAAAAGTTGGATAAAAAAATTGAGAATAAATCTTAAGCTAGAATCAATTTTATAGTGTATAAGACACATTAACACACTTTATATCTATACATACACCTTTTTCAAGATAGAGTTTGTGTTTGTGTATTATTGGACACCTCAAGCTTGGGGTGTTGCTGGCTAATTTGTGATTTTAAAACAAAATAATGTTCAAATGAAATAGTTTTAATTTTTTAATATATTTTTAAAGCAGTTTGAAAACTACCACTTAAAACCAAAAAAACATTCACCACGTCAAATAAGGTTTTTATTTTTTTTATTTTCAATCTTGAATTTAAAATTATTCTTTAAATTTAATTTAAAAAATGAAACTTAAAATTGAAAAATATATACATACCCCGTCCATTTCACTCTCAATTTCACTCAATGAATCACCTTGCGTAACTTTCCATACCCGAAACAAAGTATCCCCATAAGCCTCCAACACCAATTTCCTTCTAAATGATACCTACGAATGAATCATCTCCAACAATTCCCTCCCATGCTGAATACTTAACCCAAAGATAAATGCCTGAAACTTCCTCCCATCCTTGGTTTTTAAATACAATGGACAAATCACACACCGAACCAAGATGAGTCTCCTTGAAGGTCATGTCATCCTCCAACATACTTGGGTTTAAATCACCAAGACGAGTCTCTATCTTCAACGTCTCTAACTCAGAAGATTTTAATTGGGTTTCCTTTTCATGGAGCATTTCCTTGAGATTAGAGACCTCTTCATAAATTTCTTATCTATGCTGATTTGATGCTTCAAGTAAAGCCTTGGTCTTGACATACTCATCTTGGAGTTGAGCGAGTTTCATTTTTTCCTCATCCACCAGTTTGTTGTGTTCCTCTAGAGTAAAGGCATTTTCTTCAGACTTGTCTATTAGTACCCTAAACTTTGAGCGTGTTCTAGGTTTTGATGATGAACTTGATCTAAAATTTGCTTTGCATGTCTCTCTTTGTTTAGTTTCCTTGCTACTTGTAACTGTCTAACCATTTGTTGGTTTGTCATGCAGACTAGCACACGTTACGCGTGGTCTCTGATCGTCTGTCGATAGCTTCGTATTCATCCCTGACTTTTTTCCCCAGGTAATCCCCTAACACTGACTTTCTTGTTATGTGTATGCTTGTCAATTGTTGTTTGTTAGTGGAGAGTAGAGCTCATTAGGTAATGGTTTTGTGTGCTGATAACATGATTTTTTATGCATGTGTAATGTTGTTTGTTAGTGGAGAGCAGAGCTCATTAGGCATTGGTTTTGTGTGCTGATAACATGAATTTTTATGCATGTGTAATGTTATTTGTTAGTGGAGAGTAGAGCTTATTAGGCATTGGTTTTGTGTGCTGATAACATGATTTGGTGTTCATAACTCTCAATATCATATACAATGTGTAGCATATATTTATCTATACTGGGAAGTTTTCTGTATGTAACAGGACGTTTCTAAATTTAGGAAATGTCTAGTTTACAGGGGAGACTCTGCCAAAATTTTGGCTGGTTCCCATGTTTAGGATACATAAAGAAGTATATTAAACTTTAACTTTTTTGGGTTTAGTCGTGTGTGTACCCACTAGGTTCCCGTTCAAGATTTAAGACAACCGACTTATATGTCGTGTTGTGTTGGATCTTGAATTGTCCCAGTTGGACAGTTTGTGATGAATTTGTAACCAGTAGGACGTAACCTATTAATGTTATATATGGTCTATGTTGTGTCGTTGATGTTCATTTAAAATTTTGGTTATGGTGTTTCGTATTGTCTCTGGGTGCATGTCTACGTGCGGTGTTTCATTCCGCACGTATCTCTGTGTACTTAGGCAGCAATGCGAAATTCTGTTGAAATTTTAAATGAACATCAACGTCACAAGATAGACCACATACAACATCGATGGGTTACAGATGGTTACATATTCATCCCGAATGGGATAGGGCCCCACCCACTTGCAACATCAAAGAGATATAGAGTGATTCACGAACGATAGTCACATAATGTTTAAATTAAAGTAACAAAAACCGTGCTTGTTAGATATTGTGAATGGAGGTACCGACAAATCGGCGATGGATGTACAACCAGCTAGATCGCAGTCGGTGAGTGACTGAGGAGTTTATGATGGGGCTGTTGGAGTTCATTTTGTTCACTACGGCAAACACGCCTAGATTTGAAGCAACTCAGAAGATTCGTTGTCTGTGCTCAAGGTGCAAATGCATGAGTTTTGAATACGTGGATGATGTCATGTGCCACCTAACTGAGAAGAGGTTCATGGAAACATACCACTGTTGCTACAACCATGGTGAGTAGTTACCGCCAAGGCCATCAAGCGTAACCGTGCAACAATCTTACTACGAGGTTGAAGGAAACAGGGATACGTACAACAACATGGAGCAGATGGTGATGGGTCATGTTAGACCCTCCACCGGGCGTATGCTAGAACATGATGACTAACCAGGGAATGAGGATGACAATGTAGAGGAGGATCCTAATATGGAGGTGAAGCATTTTTATGATTTATTGGCGGCGGCTCAGACTCCATTGTGGGACGAGTGTGAGAGTCACACTGAATTATCCGCCTCCCTAACTGCTTTAAGCCTAAAGGCAGATTATAATCTTTCAGGAGGTTGTTTTAATAGGATGGTCGATCTAATGGGTTCCACCATGCCTAGTAATCATTGAATGCCATCAAACCTGTACCATGCTAAGAAAAGCGTGGAAAACCCGGGGTTAGGTTGTCTGAAGATAGAGTGTTGCATTGGCGGGTGTATGCTGTTCAGAAATGAGTTTGCAGACAAGAGTGTCACAAAATATGTAGATTGTAATGAGGAATGCTACAAAACCGTTAAAAGGAGAGGGAAGGTAACTAGGACGGCCAGGAAGAAAATGTGGTACTTCCCCATAACACTGCGTCTTCAACGCCTGTACGCCTCATTGTCCACGGCAAAACACATGTGTTGGCATACTCTGAACCGAACACAGGAGGGGTTTCTTTGCCATCCTTCTGATGGGAAAGGATGGAAGTCTTTGGATGAGCTATATCTGGACTTTTCTGTCGAGCCACGCAATGTAAGACTTGGCTTATGTACTGATGGGTTCAACCCGTTCCGCCAATGTGTAAAAGCTTGCTCTTGTTGGCTAGTTATACTGACTCCATACAATCTACCTCCTGATATGTGTATGAAGAGGGAGGTCATGTTTTTATCTGTCCTAGTTCCAGGACCCAAAATCCAAAGGTGAACATAGACATGTTTTTGCAACCTTTGGTTGAAGAATTATCACAATTATGGGATGTTGGGGTAATGACATATGATGCATCTTTGAAGAACAATTTCATGATGTGGGCAGTTTTGATATGGACTATTAACGACTTCCTGACCTATGGTATGCTTTCTGGATGGTCAACATCTGTGAAGCTTGCTTGCCCTGTATGCATGGAACATACCGGGGGGAATCACTCCCTGCTAGTGGCAAGACAAGTTTCTTTGACTGTCATAGAAAGTTTTTACCGTTGGATCACCCGTTCAGGAGAAACAAAACCGCTTTTAAGAAGAACAAGGTTGTCAATGAACCTCCACCCCGTAGGTTATCCAGTGCACTGGTTTGGCAGAGAGTCGAAGAGTTTCCGTACATCTGGGATAAGAATGTTAAGGAGTTTGCGGGTTAAGGGAAGGAACACCACTAGGTGAAGCAGAGTATCTTGTGGGATTTTCCATATTAAAAAGACTTATTGTTAAGACACAACATTAATGTCATGCACACTGAACGAAATGTTTTCATGAATATTTTTGACACTGTGATGGACATCAAAGGGAGAACAAAGGACAACGAGAAGAGTCGTCTAGACCTTCCGATTTGGTGTTTTAGGAAGGGGTTGGAATTGAGGGATATGGGACGTGGAAGAATGTTGAAACCCCATGCAAAATATGTTTGAACTAGACCTCAACAGATTGCTGTGTGTGTTTGGATGAATGAGTTGACCCTACCTAACGGATTCGCTTCTAACTTGAGTAGATGTGTCGACGTGAAAGAGGGTGTTTGGCATGAAAAGTCATGATTACCATGTGTTTATGCAACAACTACTCCCGTACGCATTTCATGCCTTACCGAAGCCTATTTGGAAACCGTTGGTTGAGTTGAGTCACTTCTTTAAGGAGTTGACGACAACTTTGTTGATTGTGGAGAAACTTCTGAAGATAGAAGAAACTATCCCGGTATTGATTTGTAAGTTGGAGCAGATTTTCCCACCAAGTTTTTTTGACTCGATGGAGCATCTGCCTATCCACCTACTGTACGAGGCCTTAGTTGGTGGCCCGGTGCAGTATCGTTGGATGTATCCATTCGAAAGATAAACGCCAAAACTCTTTAATTTTCTTGCAAACATTTCCTATAATAGTATTTTCTAACTTAACATTTGTTTATGTTGTTGAAGATTCTTACGCTCTTTAAAAGACAAAGTATCAAGCATACGTTGAAGCATCAATTTGCGAGGCATACTTAGTCGAAGAAATGACAACTTTTGCCTCTTTCTATTTTCCAACAAAGATAGAAACTAGAATGAGTAGAATTCCCCGCAATCTTAGGGTGGCCACCCACACCGGGTTAGATGATCAAATTTCAATTTTTAACTATCCTGGTCATCTAGGGGGCAAGGTCACAAAATGTTACATTGATGAGAAAGATCGAAAGGTGGCTCACTTGTACATTCTTTTAAATTGCCCAGAAGTGGAACCCTTTCTTGAGTAAGTCACCAACTTATATGTTACATTCTAAAGTTGTGTTATATAGTATCTAAATTTTTTCCTTTAAATAGCTTATATACAAATATGCTAAAACTTGAGCAAAATGATTTAACTGATGACCAAATTCATAGTGAGGTGTCATCCAAGTTCATCGGTTGCTTCACATAACACGTAAGACCCGCATACCATGTGTTTTTATTTGTACTTCTAATGTTAGGTATCTAACGATGACCTATTTGTTATGCTATACATAGATACAAAACCCTAACAACCATATTGAAGATCCTTTACTCCAAGCCCTTTCTTGGGGGCCAGTGAAAACTGTTAAAAAATAGCCCATTTACTACGTAAATGGCTACAAGTGTAACATTTTTCAATGGAGTGAAGGGATACGTACCCATAACTATGGGGTTTGTGTTAAAGGCACAACCGGACAATTAGAGGAAGATTTTTATGGAGTGCTGACAGAGATTGTTGAAGTTTCTTTCTCTAGACGACTAAGAAAAGATATTGTTATATTCAAATGTGATTGGTATGACAACACAATCAGTGTAGGAACAAAGGTTGACAAGTACTATGGCTTAGTTGAGGTCAAAAAAAAGGGGTGGTGGCTTGAGGATCCCAACATCCCGTCTGGGGACTCCACCACCACAGCAGGGCATCAATCTATCACCCCAACAGCCTACTCCTTCACCACCACAGCACACTACTCCTTCACCACAGCAGACCATACCACAGCAGACCACTCCACTTGGTGGCTTGGAGGACCCTGGCCTCGAGGAGACCCCACCTCCAACATCCCCTACCCATGCTGGTCCCAGTGCTATCCGAAGATAAGTAAGTATACAATAATTTGATTTAACTTTCTTAGTCAGTGGCTATTTATTCAGACTTCTGTATGTAAAACTCACATAGCTGTAGGTTACTTGTATGGTAGTTTATTGTATTTTAGTTTATTTAGTACTTGTATACATTGAATTGTACTGGGAAATCTTCTGTTTGTAACAGGGCAATTGTTCAAACTTGGAAATGTTACAATTACAGGGGAGACTCTGCCGAAATTTTGGTAGCCTCCCTGTGTGTTTCCTATAATACTATTTATTTATAATTATTGGCTTCAAAATTTCAGTTTTGTTGATAGTAGTCGCACTACCAAAGTGATTACTAAGGTGTTGAAGGCCTAGTGGGATGGTCCATACATCTCATGGACAGATGCTGGGAAGGTTGTCCAGGATAGGTGGTTTGACACTTTCTCGGTAAGTTAACACTTTTGTTGTTGTGAAATTATGGGTAAAATATACTTGTTATTAATTTTAAAATATGATTTCATTATTACAGCATGATTATCAGTGGGCAGAGGGTATGATTAATGAGATTAGGAAGGTCTTTGCCACAAAGACCTCTAAAATCATCAAGAGTACCCTTTGGAAGGTGAGGGACAAGGGCGAGCGCCCTCATTGGATCCCCGAGGACCATTGGGACGGGATGGTCCAGAAGTGGGGCGGTGTCTTGTTCCAGCAGGCGAGTGCTCGGAACAAGGCAAACAAAGCTGCCGATGTTGCAGCGTCAGTTTACACTGGGGGTAGTATTTTAACCCTCGAGCATAAGAAACGATTTGTAAGTCTATTTATGTTAAACATTTTTATTATGATTAGTCTGACATGTTTAGGAATAATAACTCCAGTGCTTGTTGTCTACTACAGGAGCTGAGGGAGCACCATGAGCCTTCTTTCTTTGAGGTCATGCAAATGACCAAGAAGAACAAAGCCGATGCATGGGTAAACCAGAAGACTAGAAATCTAGCAGTATTTACTTTTAACTTACACTTGCTTATAATTTACAAATCAGATTACTAATCCTATCAGTGTTTTTGAATTTATAGGAAGCGTATCAGGCCAGGAGGGCCGAGAAGGAGGCAGACTTGGTGGCTTCGACTCCTGAGGGGGAGGTTCCTCCCACCCTGTCTTGTTCCGACGACAACGCCATCTATATGGAGGCTGTTGGTGGCGTGATCAAGAAAGGGAGGATCTTTGGATTGGGCGGCGTTAGCACGCAGTTGGTGAAAAAGGGGAAGACCTCTTCCTCTTCCTCTTCATTTGGCCTTCTGACTGAAGTTGTTCAGGTAATTCAAAACCTAAACAACGAGCTACAGGAGGAGCGACGTCAGAGGCAGCTTTTGGAGGAGCAGACCGAGGATGATTGACAGCGGGCCGAGGAGCAGCACGCCGAGACTCGTCGACAACTTGCTCAGCAGCAAGAGCTACTGATGCAGTTGATGGTGAGGCTACATCCCCTCACTTCCTAGTCACCACCACCACCACCACCACAGGATCCCCCACCACCATGATTACTTTTTTATACTTTTTTATTATGTATAGACATTGTATATTTGATTTATACTTTTTATATTGTATTCCATTCAATATTTATTTTATGTCATTCTTCATTTATTATTTTATTATGTCAATATTAGATATTTGTAATTAAATTCAAAGAAAAACACCTTATTATGATAATTACATTTAATTCATCATTGTGTTTTTAATAACAATTTAATATTAAAATAAAAAATATTCAAAATTTAATCATCAAAATTTCTAGTTTAAAAAGCAAGCGTTTAGCGAATTGAAAATATTATTCAAAATTTCTAGTTTAAAATTAAATTAAAAAAACCTATAAATATTAAAGAGGTTAAAAAACTATTTTAAAAATAAAAATAATATTAGCAACGGCCAGGGGGCGTCGCTGTATGGTTACCAACAGTGACAGATAGATTGTGGTCATTGTATTGTTAACATAGTGGCAGGATCACGTGGTCGCTATAAGTAACCATAGCGACGACCTCACGTGGTCGCTGTATGGTTACCCATAGCGACGGCGTTACGTGGTCGCTGTATGGTTACCCATAGCGATGATGCTACATGGTCGCTGTATGTTACTCATAGCGACGGCATTACGCGGTCGCTGTATGTTTACTCATAGCGACGACGTTATATGGTCGCTATTCGTAATCATTAGCGACGATGGCTGTTACCAATGTAGGAACCATATTAGCGATGACAATATGGCGTCGAAAATGTAGCAACGGAAGTATTCATTGTCGCTGTTCTGTCTGCGACCATGGTTTTAGCGACGGTCGCGTTGCCATCTTAAATGCCATCGCTAATAGTGTTAGCGATGACAATATCATAAAATAGCGACCGGTTTTATCCATCGCTAACAAGTTTTTTTTGTAGTGAATGGTAACTTATTGAGAGTGTAAATTGAGAGATGAAATCCCATTTATTAGGCACTAACTAATTATGTTATTGCTGTTAGTGTTGTCTCTTGATGTTGCTTATGGATTTTGACAATAAATGGAAATTGATAAAAAATATGATGTTGTTGTTGGATTGAAACTCCTTGAAAGAAGAATATCATTGGTTGTACTCACATATTTATATTATCATAATTTATTTGATTGTTCATCATTGAGAAAGTAAGCTTACTCTTCATGTTGTTTATTTCTAGCTCTTGAGTTGTAGGGCATGATCATGGAGTGATGCTTTTTGAGGAGATTAGGTATAGAGTGAAGAAAAAGATGACTTGATGCTTTGACTGACATGTTTTTGGATTAATCAACTATGGCATATTTCTTTTGAAATCATTGTATATGGCATTTGCTTGTATAACTATACTATTATTTAATGCCTTATAATTATGATGGTGATTGGGTATTGATGACTTGACATTTTAAGATGTTGGTTGATACATTAAGATCATTTATGATGATGCATGACATTGAATTTGAAACCTAGTCAATGGTTTTAAGTAGTTGAGAAATGAATGGTAAATGGCCTTGTTGATATTATTCATTATGAATTTGATAGCCATTATGATGGCATTGATGTTTATGTTGGGGGAAAACTCATGGATGGATATAATATCAAACGTGTTAGATTATGGTTTAATGTGATGCATGATTTAACCATGGTTTGATGATTGATTTGATGAATGGACTTGATAGGTGATGCTGAAATCCTGAGCCATTAATTTGGTGCAAAAATCTTAGTAAAATAAAATGTGACTCTCGGATTTACACTTTTGGCAAGCGCACCAGTCGTTAAAATTGTAGTGTATTTGATCGTCCCACAGGGATTGTGGTAAGTACCTCAATCTAGGACTAGTACAAGCTGAACCAACAAAAAATACATGAAGTTCATTCGATTTTTATGGTTTTAGTGTTTTATAGTTGTTTTTGTATTTTCAGAAACAGAGTTAAAGTGAAATGTGGAAAGTGATTAATAGAAAACAGGTCAGGATTGCTTCGGCTCACAATCTCCTCAAGAAACATGCAATTAAGTATAATCGAACTTCACAATCTAGAGGATAATCCGCTTTTGGTTATTCCCTAATTCCTTAGGTGAAAAACACTAATCCTTAAGCAATGAACCTTAATTCCTTAAGTGCTCGATTAACCTAAGAATCTAATGCGAAATTGGAGGTTGAACTCTAACTATTCACCTAAATTGATTAGGCCTGAACTAGTTAGAAAGCTGGAAGTTACCTAAGCTTCAACCATGATTCCTCACTGGCGAAGTTCTTCCTCAGTTCTGGATTTGTCAATCCAGCGATTCTGCTCCACTCCTCAGCTTGTTCGCCTCAAGATCTAGAAGTCGATCTACTTGCTCACAGCTTCAAGACTCCATTGTTCACCTTCGCAATCCCAACCTTAGGGATTTAGAACTCCATTGACTTCAGTTCCATCGAAGGATTGTGGAACGTCATGGAGGAGAGAGTTTAGAGAGATGAAAATGTAGTGAGAGAGTGAAAATAGAAAATGAAGTGTATTATGTTGTACGCCGTTCTGTTCTCTGCCTCCACACACACCTCTCCTTTTACAGAGTATGTACATGAATATATATATACATCTAACTAAAACTAACTAACTTAACTGATAACTTAGAGAACTTAAGTTAACGAATAAAACTAATTACACAGTTTACAGAGTAACCAACTAATTACAGCTCAGCTCTTAACAGGATCCAGCTCAGCCTTAGCTAATTTACAGCGCAGCACCAGCTAATTGACAGTTCACTACTTAAGTTACTAAGGTTGCAGCAGTGGAGAAGAAGGCAATGGAAGCGGAAACAGTATTGCACTAGGTGTGTGTTGTTGGAGGGAAGAAACAGGGTTTAAGTTACTGCTTTTTTCGCTTCAGCTGCTGGGTTTTCGCTTGAGCGGATTAACTCTCGCTTGGGCGAACTCGGGAATTGTACTGCAGTGCTGCTTTGTCGCTTAAGTGTTATGGCGAAACTTGGGCGAATTGGAAATATGTAATACAGAATGGCTTTCTCGCTCAAGCGTGATTGCTTCGCTTGAGCTAATTCTTGACCTTCGCTTGAGCGAATTTAACTCTCGCTTGAGCGAGTTGATTATTTAATCGATATTCTGCAGTTGGCGTTCGGGTTCTTCATGCAATATTCCGAGTCCTTGTTCTCTTTCGGAGTCAGTGTCTTTGGAGTCTTCTTAAGTTAGCTTACTTGAAGTCTCGCTTGGTCAGTATTTGGGCTCTTTTCAGTCAGATTCAGGAAGTCCCACTCGGATTTATCAATTTCTGCTCGGATTTGTAGGATTTTACTCGGAATTTTCTTCTTATCTTGAGTCCGCCCTGTTCCTGCACCAATAAACAGCTACTTGCCTAGCAAATATACGCTGGCTGCTTAGTGAATTTATAAATACTTCAAAATTCCTTATATAATTAATATTTTCAATCGGTTTCTTACATAAATAGCATACTTTTGAAATAATTAACTAAAACATGAATTATTAACAAATTATTAAATAATAATATCAAAACTAGACAATACTTAGTAATTTGTGTTAACTAAACAGTGGAATAATTAAGTCTTTTCAAGACTTATCACATCCCCAAACTTAAAACTTTGCTTGTCCTCAAGCAAATATTCAGACTTATTAACTAACAGCATTTGATCAACACAATCAACCTTTCCTTAACTTAATTCATACTATAATTATTGAATACCGATCATGCTTTCTTCTCGTAATTTCTAAAAGTATAAATACTTACACCTCCTTTGGGAGACAAGCTGCTGATGCTTTCCTCACTGGTCGGTGTTTAACTCTTCTCTCGGTGTATAGGGTAAATAGAATGCACTCATCACCTGCATACTAGTTAGATCAACATAGGCTTGCAACAGTTCTAAACATCATGAAATATGCCAACTCAATCGGATCAGTAAGGGCTTTTTAAGCTTATAATGGGGCTCAGCTACAGGCTCAATTATTGTTTTTCCGAGTCATAGATAGGTTACAAGATGTGTCCACTGATGCTTTGCCTCAATTCTAACTTAATTGCCTCTACTAACAACTCTCTTTACTTTTCTGACTGAATGCTACTTAATAACTCGTTCTGTTTTGCACTTTCTTTTTCTTTTAGTCCTTCGGACTTCTCCTTTTTTCTTGACTTTTTCTTTCCATCTTTTTCCGATCGAAATAAAATTTTTTCTTTTGGTGCTTTGCACCTCTTTTTCTTTTCAGTACTTTGTTCATTTTTCTCTCGGCTTTGCCTTTCTTTCATTTCTCAAGATTTTTCTCCATAATCAAGGTCGGAGTGTGTCTTTAATTACTGTTAGGCACACTCTTCATCCCCAAACTTAGAGATTGCTAGTCCCTAGCAATAAGCAAAAACCGAGTAATTCACCAGTGGAACATCCAGGGTACTCTAGTCGGGTTTTTCGTGGATAACTAAGCTTTGTAACGTTAGGTATATAAACAGAATGAAAGGTTTCAGGCTCAAACATAATCATTAGGTCAAAGGATAATTTAATAGATTAGGAAGGCTATTTTTGGCCCTGGCTAAATTAACAAAGAAGGCCTTCATCATTTCCGATTGGTTGACATACGACAATTAGCAAGCACTGAGGCAAATTCTGTCTCACTAACTAGCATGCAAGATCACTCAGAAAAAAGATAAAACAGGCTCAAAAGCTCATATGAGTATAACAGTTAATCAGCCAGTCTTGTCCCCAAACTTAATGTACGATCATACATTTAGATTGTTAACTAGCATGCCGAGTAAACAATTTAATTAATGATGAAGAATAGTTATGGGCAGAGATCATGAGTTAAGCAAAAACTGATTAATTAATATATCCGACTACAGCTTAACGCATCAGCAAACTTTAAATTATAAAGACGGAGTTGAAAGAAACAATAAGCATACTCTTGCAACTTATAATTAAGAATATTAATTTAAAGAATAAGTTGGAAAGAGACTTCCCTTTTTACCTGAGTGGCTGTGGATGGAAAAACGCGTAATCGGATTGGGACTCATAGATTTTACCAATACATATGACAAACCAAATAAAACAACAAATTAACAGAAAATAAAATTTTCATTACATAATAAAAATAGAAACAAGTCACTGTTCAGAAAGCAGTTATAATAACATCAAATTAAATACATAGGAAACATCATAAAAAACGTGGAACAACTGCTTAAACATTCTGATCTTCATCGTCTTTGTCCTGCTGGGAGGGAATCGTGAATCCAATGGAAGCTAACCACGCATTTCTATCAGGTGGGGCTCCCATTTCTGCTGAATGTTCAACTCTCAGTTTCGTGGCAATCTTTCTGAGCATCTGATCGTGGTTCAAAACCCGATCATAAATTTCAAGTTGCATCTTCTTCACAACCTGTAATTCCTGTAACACCAAAAGAATGTCAGAAGAAGAAGAAGAAGAACCAGCTCCTACAGATTGCTTGGGACATTCTGGTTCTGTGGCTTTAAACTTCATAGCACAGTTTTCAACAGCCTTAACACTTTCAACCTCTGGTGACTCATTTTCTGCACTCGCAGGAGATACATTCCTTTGAACCAGAGGAGATACATCCCTTTGCTCCTGACATCGACTAGGTACATGGACAGACGAATCAGATATAGTGATGGTTGCCACTTCTCTTTCATTATCTATTTGTTTCCTTCGCACACTTCCTTCTGCAAAATTCGGTCTAGGTTTCTGCAGAAGTCTTTGTGATCTTCTTTTCATGATTAATGTTAAAATAGTGATGATAACCAACCTAAGTAAAAAAATAAGAACAGCAATCCAACAGCAACCAAAAACTATAAGACGCATGGCTTGTGAATAGCGGAAAACAATAACAATGAACAAAAAGATAATAAACATGAACTTACAAATGCACGAAATCAGTGAAAGAAGTGAAAAGGTGATACCTTTCTTAGAAACCAGAAAGTGTCTTTTCGTCTTCAGCCTAAGTTCAGCATAGGTACTGAGGGTTGGAAGCTGAAAGGGTTTCTCTTTTATAATGTTGAATTTAATTTTCCAGAAATGCGTAAATGCGGTCAGCTTTAATTATTACTTTATTAAATGTATTACTACTATTATTATTATGTTGTTTATTATTTATTTATTTATTATATATAGATATTAGATTTTTTTTTAGAATACTCAAATACTAGAGGGGTAGAAGATCGAGGAAGAGTGGGATGAACCCAATGTGATGCCAAATGGACATAGGAGAATGGAAGATGAATAAATGAACAGACGATAAGACAAAATGGACAAATAAAAAAAAATTTAAATAAATGAAATAGAGCATATGAGAAATGAGTGAACCATTGTAATGAAATAAGAAGCGAATAATAAAAGAAAGGAATCGAAGTATGAATGAATGAAGGAATACCGAATAAATGAATAATGAGCGAAAAGAGTAAAAAGGGTGAAAGGATGATAACCGAGTGAGAAGGGAGACAGGTACCGAGTGATAAAAATTTAAGAAATGAAGAACGAATTGTTGAGGGAGGTAGAGATAATAAAAGTAAAACAAATTGAAGTGAATTGAAAGAAAGAGGTTCTGAGTCAATGAGTGAAAGCTATACTGACTGGATGAATGAAACGAGTAAACGCACAAGCCATTGGAAGAATAAATGGAAAAAAAATGAATAACGAACCACCGACTGAATACCACCGGGGAAGGAATTGGTCGAATAAATGAAAGAATTTGAATACAACTGAAAGGATGAAAACCCGAGTGAATGAACACCGGGTGAATGAAAACTAAATTTCAAAAAACTGGGTACTGAAAATACGAAAGTGACAGTCACGAATGAAAAACGAAGGAATGAAGAGGGAAACTACAGCATACGAAACCCGAGGAAAGTAAAATAAGTGGAGTGAAACAACAAATATATGAATACCGAGTGGATAATATCGGTCAGATAATGAGCGAGTGAAAAGTGAATGAATGAATGGATGCCGAGTGGGTAGAAATTATACCGAGTGAATGAATAGTTGATCGACGAATGAGGTGAACAAAACGAAAGTCCGAGTAAATGAAAGGAAAAGAATGAATACATAACTGAAGGGCTGAATGACGGGTAAGGAACGTAAAAGAGAGTGACCGAGTGGAAGACGGACGAGTAGATTGATGGTGAATGACAAAGACGAGTGGATGAAAGAATGAAAGAGAAGAACGAATGAGAATATTCCGAGTGGAGATGAGTAAAGGGTATACCGATCGATGAAGGAAATGAGTAAATGAAGGAGGGAGTGGAAGAAACCGAGTAATCTAGATCTGAGATATGAAGAATGAGTGAATGATAATGAGAGTTTGAGCGAAGAACGAAAATGACAGGAGTGGAAAATGGAATGAATGAAATACCGAGTAAATTAAAGGCCGAGTAAACAAAACAAATACAGCGAGGGGCTGAGTGAATGGAGAAACTAGGGGAATGAAAAACGAGATGACAGGAAATTGAGTGACTGGAAATACTGAGTGTAACAATCGCGAATGAAACACGAGTAGATGAAAAAGAAAAGTACAACGTAAGAAAACCGAGAAAGAAAGTAGGTGGAATGAAACAACGAGTAAATGAATACCGAGTGGATCATACTGGGTAAAAGTGAAAAAACGAATGACGAGAGGTCGGAAAATTGGAAAAACAAGTGAAAGAACATGAAAGAATGACTGACCGACCGGGCGAATAAACATGAGTGAAAGACAGACGAAGAAGGAGATAACCTGAGTGGATAAAAGAACCACTATATTGGAAACTGAGTGGATGGATATACTGAGTGGAAGAGGTCGGGGAAGGAAGCGGTGAGGGAAATGAGCGAACAATGGCCGAGTGAACAATATATGTGTATTACACATACGTGAACAAAAGACAGAGAGAGAGACGAGTAGAAAAACGAAGGGATAAGAATCTGACTGAAATAAACTGAGTGAATGTAAAAACGAGTTAATGAGAGATTTACGGAGAGATGAGTAAGGAACACAATAGAAATAAGGTAAATTGAAAAAACGAGTGAATGATATACTGAATGGAAAGAATACTGATTGAATGAAGAATGAGAAAATGAAGACGAGTGAAGGATTAACTAGGGGAATGAAGGATGAATGAAATAGAGTGACCGAGTGGAATGAAGACCGAGTAAATGAAAAACGAGTGAAAAATGAGGTGACAACGAAAGTCAGAATGATATGGAGCGACTGAGTGAGAAAAAAAACGATTGAATACAAGAATGACTGCATAAGGGTCCGAGTGAATCGGAATACCGAATGGATGAAGAAGAAGAAGATTGAGTGACAACATGAGTAAACGACAGAATGAGTGAATGAAAAGCTGGATGAACAACCAACACATGCAGAGAGATCGGGTGATGAAACTGAGGAAGAGCTGAGGTGGATTGAAACACGAATGAATGAATCAACGACTGAGAGGAAGAGTGGACAACAAAATACATGAAAAGAAGGCCGAGTGACACATAAATGAAAGAAAGTGAGTGAGGAGTGAGGAATGAGGGATCCGAGTGGAAGAAACCGACTACTAGAGAAAGCCGAGTGGATGAATGAAAAACCGAAAGACCGCGTGTATATGAGACTAATGGATACAATACTGATTGTGATGAGTGAGGAATCCGAGTGATGAAAAGCCGGCTGAAATAAGTCACTTTTCACTATCTGACCCGTTCATTACATCAACGATCAGAAATCCTTCAAAGTCTTTTTTTTTCTTTTTTTTTCGCAGAAATTTATTAAACAACACCGAGTGAAGTTCAGTTGGGAAGAAGGTTTAAGAAGAAGTAACAATTATCCGAGTGTACTTATTTTCATTCAACTCAGTACATTTTTTTTCTGCTAAGTGCGAAACAACAATCAGTATTGGTTCGCCTAACATACAAATGCTTCGCCTGAGCGAAATAGAAGAATCAAAACTCGGAATTCCTTCTTTAAACTTCACAACTTTATTCACTAACTTTTTAGTTTTTTTTTTCAAAGTTCTAAACAAAACAATCGGAACATAGGGCTGCCTCCCTAGAGCGCTTCTTTAAGGTCACTAGCTTGACCTTATTGTATCTAAGAAGATGGCTTCAGTAACAAGGAGGTTTTCTGCCTATCAAACTCTCCTCCAAAGTAGAGTTTGAGTCGCTGGCCATTCACCTTAAAAATCCGATCGGTAGTCGGATCTTTCAGTTCGACTGCACCATGAGGAAAAACCTCATTTACAGTAAAAGGCCCGGACCACTTAGATCTAAGTTTTCCAGGGAAGAGTTTCAGTCGGGAATTGAATAACAAAACCTGATCATCCTTCTGAAACTCTTTCTTATTAATTCGCTTATCATGCCATTTCTTTGTTTTCTCCTTATAAATGGAGGCACTTTGATAAGCGTTGAGTCGGAACTCCTCTAATTCATGGAGTTTCAAAACTTTTTCCTCCTGAGACTGGTCACAGTCCAAATTTAATAGCTTTGTGGCCCACCACGCTTTGTGTTCCAACTCCACAGGGAGATGGCAAGCCTTACCGTACACCAATTGATACAGGGACATGCCAATTGGAGTTTTGAAAGCTGTTCGGTAAGCCCACAATGCATCATCTAATTTTACCGACCAATCTTTTCTGGATTTTCCGACCACTTTTTCTAAAATTCTCTTGATTTCTCTATTGGACAGTTCGACTTGTCCACAAGTCTGTGGATGGTAAGGAGTGGATATCTTATGTAAAACCTCATAGTGACGTAGGGCTTTTTCCATTATCTTATTGCAAAAATGTGAACCCCCATCACTAATAATTACTCTCGGAACTCCAAACCTAGAGAAAATATTCTTCTTGATGAACCTAAGCACAACCTGTGCATCATTGGTTCTGGTCGGAATTGCCTCCACCCATTTGGAGACATAGTCCACAGCAACAAGAATGTATTCGTTGGAGAGCGACTTAGGGAAGGGTCCCATGAAGTCGATACCCCAAACGTCAAATAATTCCACAATTAGAATATTTGTCAAAGGCATGCCAGCTTTTGCAGAGAGACCTCCACTCCTTTGACATTTATCACACCTTTTTACATATTCTTTGGAATCCTGAAAGATAGTTGGCCAATAAAAGCCACTCTGCAACACCTTTGCTGTGGTACGGGAGGCACCATGATGACCTCCGTAATAGGAATCGTGGCAGTGCCACAAGAGCCTTTCTTGCTCGGATTTAGGCACACAGCGCCTGATTACTCCATCTATGCCTATTTTAAACAAAAATGGATCATCCCATAGAAAAGCCATACTATCATGAAAGAATTTTTTTCTCATTTGGGATGTCCAACCATCAGGTACCACTGAGGCACTTTTAAAGTTTGCCATGTCAGCGTACCATGGCCTAGTTATAATGGCCATTAACTTTTCGTCTGGAAATTCCTCTTTTATTAAGACAGAATCCGACTCAACTTCCAGACGAGACAATTGGTCTGCAACTGAGTTCTCTACTCCTTTTTTGTCTCGTATTTCTAAGTCAAACTCTTGGAGTAACAGAACCCACCTAATCAGTCTCGGTTTAGACTCTTTTTTAGCTAGTAAATACTTGATTGCCGAGTGGTCTGTATATACGATGACTTTGACACCAATCAAGTATGCACGAAATTTATCAAATGCATACACCACAGCAAGCATTTCTTTTTCAGTTGTGGTGTAATGTATTTGATTTTCATTTAACACTTTACTAGCATAATAGATCACATAAGTTAATTTCTCTTTTTTCTAACCCAGCACAGCTCTGATTGCAAAGTCACTTGCATCATACATCAATTCAAACGGTAAAGACCAGTCGGGTGATGCAAGGATTGGAGCTGAAGTCAAACTTTGTTTCAATGTTTCAAATGCCTTGACACAATTTTCATTAAATGCAAACACCTGATCTTTCACAAGCAAGTCGGTCAAAGGCTTAGCTATTTTTGAAAAATCTTTTATGAACCTTCTATAGAACCCAGCACATCCTAGAAAACTCCTTACTCCTTTCACGTTGATCAGAGGAGGAAGTTTTTCAATAATTTCAATTTTTGCTCGGTCTACCTGTATGCCCTCAGCAGAGATCCTATGGCCAAGGACTATCCCTTCCTTAACCATAAAGTGACATTTCTCCCAGTTAAGAACGAGATTGGTCTCTTGACATCTCATCAGCACCTTAGCTAAGTTGCTGAGGCATGTGTCAAAATTGCTCCCAAATACCGAGAAGTCATCCATGAATACTTCAATAAATTTCTCCACCATATCCCCAAAAATTGCCAGCATGCACCTTTGGAAGGTTGCTGGAGCGTTGCACAAGCCGAACGACATGCGCCTGTATGCAAAAATTCCATAGGGACATGTGAAGGCAGTCTTTTCTTGATCCTTCGGGTCAACCACAATTTGGTTATAACCCGAGTACCCATCAAGAAAACAATAGTGCTCATGTCCTGATAACCTCTCAAGCATTTGATCAACAAACGGAAGGGGGAAATGGTCTTTCCGAGTAAAGTTATTCAGCCTTCTGTAATCAATGCACATCCTCCAGCCTGTAGTTGGCCGAGTGGCAATGATTTCACCCTGGTCATTTCTTACAGTCGTCATTCCTCCCTTCTTGGGTACAACTTGGACTGGGCTAATCCAAGTGCTGTCCGAGATCGGGTAAATGATTCCCGCATCAAGGAGCTTGACCACTTCCTTTCTCATTGCTTCCTTCATAATGGGGTTCAATCTGCGTTGTGGCTGTACAACAGGGGAATAGTCATCCTCCATCAGGATTTTGTGCATACAAAAGGATGGACTGATTCCCTTCAAGTCAGAAATGTTCCAGCCAATGGCAGATTCATGAGCCTTTAATACCCCAACTAGTTTATTCTCATCCTCTTCTTTTAAGTCGGCATTAATAATGACAGGATGAGTGTCATTTCCTCTCAGGAAAACATATTTCAGATGAGAAGGTAAAGGTTTTAAATCACATTTTTTTTTCGAAAATTCCTTTCCTTTCTCAGCTTCAGTATTTTCCAAATCATTTTTCTTTTCGAAATCACCTACTTCTAAAACTTCCAGTAGGTCTAGTATTTCCGAGTGAGAGTCAATTGACTCGGTCTCAGAGTCAAAGTCATCCTCTAAAAAAGTTCGTAGAGCCTCTTCCTTAGTTTTTAGCAGTAAGGGAGTCTGGTAATTTTCAACCTCTTCAATCATTAGGCAATCCATCCGTTCAGTCGGATGTTTCATGGAATTGAAGACATTAAAAATTACTTGCTCCTCCTGAACTCTCAGCATGAGTTCACCTTTTTCCACATCAATCAATGCTCAGCCAGTAGCTAGGAAGGGTCTACCTAAGATCAAAGGGATCTCTCGGTCAGCTTCTATATCCAACACTATGAAGTCTGCTGGAAAGATAAATTTATCTACTTTTACTAACAAGTCTTCCAGCATCCCTTGGGGATATTTAATGGACCTGTCAGCCAACTGCAAGGACATGCGAGTCAGTTGCAAGTCATTAATTCCCAGTTTTTTCATCAACGATAGAGGCATCAGATTTATACTGGCTCCTAGATCACAGAGAGCACTTCCTACATGAATATCCCCTATTACACACGGTATTGTGAAAGATCCAGGATCCTCTAGCTTTTGGGGAAGTTTCTTTTGAATGATTGCGCTACACTCTTGAGTGAGAGTAATCATTTCATCCCCCCTAAGCTTCCTCTTCTTAGACAATAGTTCTTTTAAAAATTTTGCATAGGAAGGCATCTCCTGTAATGCCTCAGCAAAAGGGATATTAATGTGAAGTTTCTTGAAGACCTCTAAGAACCTAGCAAACTTCTGCTCCTCTATTTGCTTTTTAAACCTGTGCGGAAATGGAGCATTCCTCAGTTTTTCAGGAGTCAGCTTAGAAGCTTCCTCCAGAATCAGATCAACCTTTTTCTTTTTCTTTTGATGGAATTTATTTTCTTTTTCTTTTTCTGATTCATTTTTATTTTCTACTTCATCTTTATTGTCCTGCTCGGTTTCTTGTATTATTTCTTTTTCTTTTTCTGAACTTATTTCTTGACCCGGAGATGGAGAAATAATTTTTCCACTCCTAGTAATTATGGCCTTGCAATGTTCCCTTGGATTTACCTCGGTATCTCCAGGGAAATTGTCTGCTTGCCTCTCAGCTAATTGTTTAGAAAGCTGTCCTACTTGATTTTCTAAATTTCTTATGGATGCTTCCTGATTCTTAAAACTGGCCTGAGTGGCCTGGATAAACTGAGAAAGTACATTCTCGAGTTCGGATTTTTCTTTAACAGGAGGGTGAGAAGGTTGTTATGGTCTATTTGTGGGTTGACTCAGTGGGATATTCTGATTCAAATGTGGACCTTTCTGCCAGGAAAAATTAGGGTGGCTCCTGTAATTAGGATTGAAGGAATTAGAAGGATAATTCCTTTGATACTGTTGCTGCCCCATATAATTCACTTGCTCGGAAGGCACAATTGAATCACACATTCCATTTTCATGGTCTCCACCACAAAAGTCACAACTGATCATAGAAACTTGACTCGGCTTTTGGAGTTCTGAAATCTGAATGCTTAATTTTTCCAAAGCCTGAGTCATCAGTTTGCTCTGAGCCAGATAGGCATCTTGTACTTCTAATTCTAATATTCCTCTCCTAGGGACTTGGTTCCTCTCACTAATCAGACATTCATTAGAAGCCATCACATCAATCAGCTCTATAGCTTCTTCTACAGTTTTAGTTGTTAATGAGCCTCCAGCCGAGGCATCAATCAAGACTCTGGTAGCAGGCCTGACACCATTATAGAAAATAGTTACCTGCTGTACATCAAAAATCTGATGATAAGGACATCTCCTCAGGCTTTCTTTATACCTATCCCATGCTTCCATCAAGGACTCACCTTCTCTTTGCTGGAAACATGTAATTTCATTGCGCAGTTTTGCATATTTAGAAGGAGGGAAGTATTTAATCAAAAATTTCCTTTGCAAATCCTCCCAGGTGGAGATACTGCCTCTCGGTTGACTCTGCAACCAGGCTTTTGCTCGGTCCCTTAGAGAAAATGGAAACAACCTTAGTCGGATTGCTTCTTCAGGGACCCCATTCATTTTTACTGTATCACAAATTTGGAGGAAGGTTGCTAAATGCAAATTTGGATCCTCAACCTCACTTCCTCCGAATTGTTCATTTCTTACCAGCTGCAGTAAAGCTGGTTTTAGTTCAAAATTGTTAGCTGCAATCGGTGGCCTAAGGATGCTAGCTTGCGATCCTTCTTCATTCGGCCTGGAGTAGTCACCTAGTGTAACTCTCCTGTGTTCCATTTCTTTTTCTTCTTTTTGCTTTTTCTCTTTTCTTAATCTACGTTCTAACAAATCGATGTCAGGATCAAAGAAGAAAGGTTCTCCTCTGCTCCTTGACTGCATACAACAATTGTTTACACGACAATGCAACTCACAGCTACAACTACACAAAACAATAATCTACTAAAAAAAATATGTATTGAATGCAAATAGAAACAAAAGCAAATGGTTCAGTCTAGTACCGGTCCAAGGATTGTTGATATTACTCAACAATCCCCGGCAACGGCGCCATTAACTTGATGCTGAAATCCTGAGCCATTAATTTGGTGCAAAAATCTTAGTAAAATAAAATGTGACTCTCGGATTTACACTTTTGGCAAGCGCACCAGTCGTTAAAATTGTAGTGTATTTGATCGTCCCACAGGGATTGTGGTAAGTACCTCAATCTAGGACTAGTACAAGCTGAACCAACAAAAAATACATGAAGTTCATTCGGTTTTTATGGTTTTAGTGTTTTATAGTTGTTTTTGTATTTTCAGAAACAGAGTTAAAGTGAAATGTGGAAAGTGATTAATAGAAAACAGGTCAGGATTGCTTCGGCTCACAATCTCCTCAAGAAACATGCAATTAAGTATAATCGAACTTCACAATCTAGAGGACAATCTGCTTTTGGTTATTCCCTAATTCCTTAGGTGAAAAACACTAATCCTTAAGCAATGAACCTTAATTCCTTAAGTGCTCGATTAACCTAAGAATCTAATGCGAAATTGGAGGTTGAACTCTAACTATTCACCTAAATTGATTAGGCCTGAACTAGTTAGAAAGCTGGAAGTTACCTAAGCTTCAACCATGATTCCTCACTGGCGAAGTTCTTCCTCAGTTCTGGATTTGTCAATCCAGCGATTCTGCTCCACTCCTCAGCTTGTTTGCCTCAAGATCTAGAAGTCGATCTACTTGCTCACAGCTTCAAGACTCCATTGTTCACCTTCGCAATCCCAACCTTAGGGATTTAGAACTCCATTGACTTCAGTTCCATCGAAGGATTATGGAACGTCATGGAGGAGAGAGTTTAGAGAGATGAAAATGTAGTGAGAGAGTGAAAATAGAAAATGAAGTGTATTATGTTGTACGCCGTTCTGTTCTCTGCCTCCATACACACCTCTCCTTTTACAGAGTATGTACATGAATATATATATATACATCTAACTAAAACTAACTAACTTAACTGATAACTTAGAGAACTTAAGTTAACGAATAAAACTGATTACACAGTTTACAGAGTAACCAACTAATTACAGCTCAGCTCTTAACAGGATCCAGCTCAGCCTTAGCTAATTTACAGCGCAGCACCAGCTAATTGACAGTTCACTACTTAAGTTACTAAGGTTGCAGCAGTGGAGAAGAAGGCAATGGAAGCGGAAACAGTATTGCACTAGGTGTATGTTGTTGGAGGGAAGAAACAGGGTTTAAGTTACTACTTTTTTCGCTTCAGCTGCTGGGTTTTCGCTTGAGCGGATTAACTCTCGCTTGGGCGAACTCGGGAATTGTACTGCAGTGCTGCTTTGTCGCTTAAGCGTTATGGCGAAACTTGGGCGAATTAGAAATATGTAATACAGAATGGCTTTCTCGCTCAAGCGTGATTGCTTCGCTTGAGCTAATTCTTGACCTTCGCTTGAGCGAATTTAACTCTCGCTTGAGCGAGTTGATTATTTAATCGGTATTCTGCAGTTGGCGTTCGGGTTCTTCATGCAATATTCCGAGTCCTTGTTCTCTTTCGGAGTCAGTGTCTTTGGAGTCTTCTTAAGTTAGCTTACTTGAAGTCTTGCTTGGTCAGTATTTGGGCTCTTTTTAGTCGGATTCAAGAAGTCTCACTCGGATTTATCAATTTCTGCTCGGATTTGTAGGATTTCACTCGAAATTTTCTTCTTATCTTGAGTCCGCCCAATTCCTGCACCAATAAACAGCTACTTGCCTAGCAAATATACGCTGGCTGCTTAGTGAATTTATAAATACTTCAAAATTCCTTATATAATTAATATTTTCAATCGGTTTCTTACATAAATAGCATACTTTTGAAATAATTAACTAAAACATTAATTATTAACAAATTATTAAATAATAATATCAAAACTAGACAATACTTAGTAATTTATGTTAACTAAACAGTGGAATAATTAAGTCTTTTCAAGACTTATCAATAGGGAAAGGTCTTGATGAGTTTGAGATGTTTCTCACATGTTTTGTACCCTATCATGAATGTATCTTGATGAAATTAAGACCATGTAAGACTAGCCATTGCATGATTCAAGGTTCCCAAGGCATGATGTGTTGAAAATTTGAAAATGGAGGATCAGGGGGTGATCCACGGCCAGTGGGAAATTCCCACGGTTAATGGAAAATTCCCACGGCCAGTGGAATGCTCTGACTTGAAATTGTGAAATCCTGGTAAGTGGCAGAGTATTCCATGGCCAGTGGATGATTCCACTATCAATGGAATCCTTTAATGTTGGATTTTACATGCTTTTGTGCCTGTTTGGGTTAGGATTCACACTTTTTTGCTCCTTGGAATGTTTATATAATTGAATGCACATGATTTTACTAAACTTTAGTAATCACCCGATGCTTACTTGGATCTCTTCTTATATCCACTCTTGCTCTTGGATTAACTTACACGTTTCACAACCACTTGTATGATGATTATATAATTGATTGTCCTAAGTAGACGTTTGTTTGAATTGCATACCTTCTCATATCATCATATATGAGAAAGGTCTTTAAAAATGTCCAGGGTTAATTGTTCAAGTTTTTATTTGTGGTGTTCTTCTTCCAATGATTGTTTAAATTATGAAAAATTTATCCTTATTTTTAATATCTAAATAATAATATCATGAATATCATTTATCAGATTAAGGGCGCCACATTATTGATTTGGCATACCCTTAAATGTTGAAGAAAATTTATAAGAGTTGTTGTTGATGAGAATTGTTGCCATTGTAATTAATGCCTATGTGAGCTTATGATGTGTGTGAAATTGTATTGTTACAAGAGATTATGAATGCCATACTTAACCTTGAAATAATGGCAAGAGTTATTAAATTTAAAATCCACTAAGAATTGGGTGGTGATGTTGTTGAGAAAGATGATGGTTGATTGACGAGTGGCATGGTAGGATACATAGTGTGAGATTGCATATGATTGGCATCTGCATTGCATCCATGGCATATTTGCATAGTTGCTGGTATAGGATGTTAAGGGTTCCTTCGGTTGGCCCAGTGGGAGGGAAGCTCTGTGCACAAGCATTTGTTTACCCTAGTGATTCAGGGGTAGAATCATGAAGCTGTCCAGGTTAAATCATAGGGGATTGCATGTGGTTGGCCTAGTGGGGGTGGCTGAATGAGGAACAGGTTTTGTCAGTGGTTTTGTTGGATCACAGCTGCCATGGCAAGGTTCGTGGTTGACCTATAACACTATTTTGTTGTTGATGTTGTTTACCACTGTCATGGTGAAAATGACCAGTGTTGTACGATAGGCAATGCGGTTTGGTACCAGTAAAAAATTAAGATTTGTATATATATATATATATGTGTACACATTTTACTACTTCAGTAGGGACATGGTTGTATATCTATGCTTGAAACCCATAATGATGATTTATATTCCCACAGTCAGATCCACAATGCATTTATTGAGCAATTGTTGAATAAGATTCCTTGTGCATATGCATTAGCTTTAGAGCATTTGCATATAGCCTGGTAATGTGCTAAATGAGATTATGATATTGGGATGATGAATGGTGAAGGTGGAAATGAGAGAATGAAACTCAAAAGTCAATAAGTAAAATGTTTATGATGTGAACTATGTAAAATGGTTATTAATACTTGTAATAGCCCAATAGGTTGAAGGGCAATGTTATGTGAATGTGTATGTGCTTGCTATTGATGATAAATGATGGGCATGTTATATGCCTATGATGATACATTGGTGATGACTTGATGATAATTGATGTTTGTGGTGCAAAACACATCTGTTGTTTATATGGATATACACATGATCACAACATATACAAATTTGTCATTTTGAATGTAAAACTCACTCTCCATGTGTTCTTTTTAGCATTTTGATGCAGGACTTGCATGAGGTGAGATACAATCCTTTTTGGAAACCTATATTTTGGTGTGGAAGGTAAATTAGTTGTAAAGGAATGCCTTGGCTGGAAAATATTTAAAATTTAGACATTGTATGTATTTTGATGACAATGATGTTGATGTGGATGTGGTGGCAATGGCCTAAGTCTTTAAATACTTGAACCCTTAATTCTTTTGAGTATACTTCTATATGCATTGACCAGTTCTTTTGTAAATGGCCATGTTGATATTAAACAATGTGAATTTGGTAGCCATTCTAATAGCATTGACGTTTATGGTGATGGAAAACCCATGAGTTAATGAGATATTAAATTCCTATATTGTACCTAAACGTTGATGTATGGTTAGACAAGGGTGGTAATCGACTAGGACCATTTTGGAAGAGTGGTAATTGATTAGTGTAATCGATTAGGACCATTTTGAATAAGTGGTAATCGTTTAACCTAATCAATTATGACCATTCTGGATGATTGGTAATTGATTCATGTAATTGACCAGGACCATTCTGGATGGGTGGTAATCAATTAGTGTAATCGATTAGGACCATTCTAGAAGGGTGGTAATCGATTAGTGTAATCGATTAGGGCAATTCTGTTATCCTAGTAATCGATTACCCACCTGGTGTAATCGATTACCATGCCCTTGGAACTATGTTTTCATTAATCTTTGGATTTTGCTTTGTGTTTTCTTTGATCTCTTCTTATATCTTCATCTATAAGAAGGGATGGATGCCCGGTATACACTCAATTCTTTTTCGCCGTTTTAAATATCATTGTGTATACGTGTTTGGCTTTTGCTTTATGATCCATTCTTTCATATTTCTTTAAAATGTGACCTTTTGTTTTTCATGGTTTGAATCTGGATGTAAGTAGGTTGTTGCGAAGCTTTAAACTGCAAAAAATTTATTTGTATTTTCATTAATTAAATGTGCTTACATCAGGATTTGTACTAGGGGAATCGGGACCCCACAATAGGTGGTATTAGAGCATGGTTGCTCTTTATCGAATTGATGTTATTTTTCATTGATAAGTGACTGTTCATGGTTGATTATTTTTGGCGTATTATCAGAGCATTGGTTGCTCATTATTAAAACCTTATTAATCGTTATCAAAGGTTTGGTTTCTCATTGATTAAATCTTTGTGAATTATCATGAAGGTGTGATTGCTCTTTATCAAGTTATGATTGTTTTTCATTGAAATATGTTTATTCATCATTGAAGTTTTGTTATACCTTACTAGAGCATGATTGCTTATTACTAAAACCTTGTTATTCATTGTTCAAATGATGTGATTGGATACATGTGAATGAATTCTTTTAGTGAGATTGATATGCTTGTTTGTGCTAAGTCCGACTAAGTTCCTTATACTATTTACCTTCAATGACGAATAATTTGTGATTATACATTGATAACTGATATGTTGATTATGAATTGAAATAATGGTAGACCATAAGGTGTTGAAACCTTAGATATGGATTAGAATTCATTATATGGTCTAGTTTACTTATGTTTGAGCAATGTCTTAATTTATGGGTGTAAACCATGGCTGGTAGACATAATCGTGATGCTGCCGCTATGGCTAGTGCTTTGAATCATTTTATGGATTTCTTGGAAAGGCAAGGCCAACAACAAGGGCATGGTAACTAAGGTCTTGTTCGTTTTCTAAAGAGGAAACCTTCCAAGTTCCATGGAGGGTGTAAGCCTGAAGAAGCTCATATATGGATTAATGATCTAGAGAGAATCTTTGCAAGCTTCGAATGTTTTGAAGCTTAAAAGGTTGAATATATAGTCTTTATGACCCGCGATAAAGCTAAATCTTGGTGGCGTCTTACTAGAGGGCGTATGCTAGTTGCTGAAATCCTATTAACGTAGGAGAAATTCAAAATTGAGTTCTTGAAGAAGTATTTTCTGGAAAGTTACAATAGTAAAAAGGAGCTTGAGTTCATGGAACTTAAGTAAGGTGACATGACTGTGGAGGAGTATGCCTCCAAGTTTAAGGAACTATATGTATTTTATCTCTCTTATCAGTAAGAGGGAACTGAGGCTTCAAAATGTGTTAAGTTTGAGAGTGCTTGAGGCCCAAGATCAAGCAGGCTATATGACATCAAGAGATTAGAAGCTTTCTAATGCTTGTGAATAAGTGTTGTTATCTTTGAAGAAGATGATATGGTTCATTTGAGTTATAACAAACATGAACCCAAGTTGAAGGGTCAATCTTCTAGCTTCAAGAAGCATGGTCATTTGAAGAAGAAGAAATTCTTTTGTGGTGGATCCTCCAATGCAAGGGGGCGTGGTGGGTATAAGAACGATAATGGTAACCAAGGTCGGTGCAATGCCTAAGGCTTTACATGCTACAAATATGGTGCTAATCACTTGGCGAGAGATTGTCCGCAAGATGAGGTGCAACCAACTGGGGAATATTCATCCTAATTGTCCCATGAATACAAGAAATGCAACTGACAATGCTATTGTTCATGTGAATCACAATGCTAACCATGAAGGCCATGGTGGTTTTGGAGGCCGTGGTCTGGTGGTCATGGTGGTAATCATAATGGAGACTATAATGGTAATGGCTGAGGTAATGGTAATGGTGTGTGAAATGGTAACTATAAAGGTGGTAATCAACCACAAGATGCTAGTAGAGTCTTTGCCGTTACTAGTGAAGAAACCGCACAAGCGGAGAACCTTGTTCAAAGTAAGTGTGAAATTTTTAGCACCTTTGTTCGTGTTATCTTTGATTCTGGTGCTACCCATTCTTTCATCTTTGAAGATTATGTTAAGCGCTTGAAAGTGCCTATTTGTATGATGAAAAATTCAATAATGGTGACTACACCGACCAATGCTTGTTTAAGATCGGTAACTCGATGTGAAAATTTCAAAATGACTCTTGAGGGTATAAAATTGTTGTTTCCCTTGTATGTTTGCCTATGAAAGACCTAGAGATTATCTTAGACATAGATTGGTTGTCTGCCAATAAGGTTTTGGTGGATTGTCATAATAAGGTGGTGATTTTTCCGACTCCAAAAGCTGAACACTTTAAACTGCAAGGTATCTCTTAGCTCTTTATGACGTTCTACATGGTTGATGGGAGTAGTTGTCACACCCCATTTTCTGGACCCGAATCTTGATGTGATCGATATAAATAATTAATAAAATGCAGGTAAATTTTTCATATTTTCAAAATAAGTGATATCACACCACGACCCGAACCACAGAAAACTGAAGAGTGAGATTTATAAAAATGCAACTGGATCGATAACTAAATTGCCCATAACGGTATACAAGATAATAGAGTTTACAGCTGAAGAAGAATGTGTATACCGGGCATATGCCTAGTCCCATATATGAAGATATGAGAAAAGGCCCAAGCAATCATACAATTTCATAATATAAGCCTATTAGGCCACAATCGACTACGCACCTAGAACATAATCATACATCATTAATTGCATGTAGCCTCTACATGAGGTATTAATCATTAAATCAGAATATAAACTATTCTATACCTAACATACATACATCCCCAATGCCTCAAGTATAAATATGAGATTTTACAACACTCAAATTCACTAGTCACATTCCATAGTTGACATCACACATCATCAATATACAATGATATATACATGTTTATAAATCTCTCTTTATCAACATTATTATTCATAACTCAATTATTACATTATATTTAACAAATGCTATTGGCTAAGGCATTTCGTTACCACTATTTACTTTCTTCATGAGCTTCAGTTCAAAAACCCAAACTCATCCCGTGGCAACCTACATCACAATGCTAAAAAGGAGACCACATGGGAGAGTGAGTTATACATTCAAAATGACGAATATAATATATTATGATTAAGTGTACATGCATTCATTCATCATGTGTGCTTTGCTATAAAATTATTAATTCATCATTCAATCGTCATCACATTATCATAATAGGCAAACAAGTCTTATGAGTCACAATTCACAACATAAGCAAGCACAAGCACATACACAATCACTTTGCCACATATCAATCATGGGGATTCACAGTCATCATCATCAAATTATTAAGTCTTTAATCATTTCCTCCTTACAAGGGGTTTTTCATCTCTCTTGGTTATCTCATCTCAAATGCCATGCACCTATAGCTAATGCATATGTCAACTGTTTAATGCATATGCAATGAATCCATTTCAATCACCCATGCACACATGGTATCTCAAGTGATCGCAACCATTTATAATCATCATCATATTAGTTTCTCGCCTTACAAGGGGTACTCCCTCCTCGTGATCGCAGTCACGAAATATCATAGGAACTCACAAGCCTTTTTCATTTTGAGTACCAAGTGATCACAACCCCTGGCTTATCATCATACGATCCCGCAGGATGTCTCATTGTGATCGCAACCACATATTAATCATTTCATAATGGTTTCCCGCCTCACAAGGGGTACTCCCTCCTCTTGATCGTAACCATGAATATTCATCCATAATGGTCCCCACAGGGCCTTTCATTTCAACAACCAGTTGATCGCAACCACCAGCTCAATATCATATCATCATCACGTTGGTTTCCCTCCTCGCAAGGGGTACTGCCTTCATAGAATCCCGTAGGACCTTTCATTATTGTGATCGCAACCACACATTCAATGTTATGCCATGCCATGAATGCAAAATGCCATAATGCATATGCCAATTAACCTCGCAAGTATATCTCACCCTCTCATATAGGGATTATTTTAATTTGACATTTTCAATCAATAACATACAATCATTTACAAATCCCCTCAAGGCATTTTTATTCACATACTTGGCATCTTATTAGCCACAATATCATTCTCACATTAATCCACACATAGAAATCAACAAGGCATGATAACAAATACCTTTCAAGTTCGTAGCACCACATGCTAGCCAATATAATTCAAGTTACATACACAAGATTTCACACAATCATCATTTACATTCATTAATATTTCATCAATACCACCTCATAATTAGTTTGTGGATTTTTATTTCATTCATCATTGCCATTGTTTCATAACTAGAGTGGTAACATAACAATTCATTAATGCAATTCAAACCATACATATAAGTCTACAATTGTATTGCACGCAATGGCATTCTACAATTCAATCAATAATAACAATCACCCTTTATTCAAGGAGTAATCAACATCACCATAAATCATTATACATTATCAGTGTCATTCCCGATTTATTGACTTATAACAAATATTATGTCATTGAATCATTCTCTCATTGGTTTCATAATCACGCTAGGGTGTATCTCATAACCCCCCATCATCGACCTTTGTCATTATTCACTGTATTTCACTCTTGATGATAAACCTTTTCCTTTTCATGGTATATTAGGGGTATAAACCTATCATCCCAAGTATATCAATTAGTTTCAAACCCCACAATATCACATCACCATCAAATCTCCCCATATGCATTCCCTCAAGTATCTCATAATATAATGGAAGGGATCTATCATAAGCCCAAAACAAGAAAATGAAATATAATTCAGTTCTGGGCAACTCGCTTGAGTGAGACCCTTACTCGCTTGAGTGATATTAACATAGCTCGCTTGGGCAAGCCCCTTCGCGTGAGTGAAAAATCATCCAGTAGCGTTTCCACGCTTGCTCGCTTGAGCGAGATTTCCTCACACTTGGTCACTCGCTCGAGTGAGAACAATCCAGTAGCCAATTCCCTGCTCGCTCGCTTGAGCAAGATCCAACATGCCTGATACTCGCTTGAGTGAGATCCATCCAGAACCATTTTTTCCTCTCGCTCGCTCAAGCGCGGCCACACCCTCTTGAGCAAGATTCCCAGTAAGCATCCCTCTATTGCATACATATCTCACTTGAGCGAGACTCCACCAGCCTCACTACTTGCTTGAGTGAGATCCATCCAAAATCATTTCCTCTCTCGCTCGCTCAAGCGCAGCCATACCCGCTTGCACGAGATTCGTCTAGTATCTCATCCACCCATCCTACACATGTCTCGCTTGGGCGAGACACTCACTCACTTGAGCGAGATTGGGCCAGAGGCTGTAATATTGATACAGGGGATTCTCGCTTGAGCGAGATTATCAGCCCAAGTGCAGGAAACATAAGAATTCCATAACCTTACATACCAAAACCCATACAAAGCCAAATTGGTCAAATTCAACACATCATATACCTCTTATTAAGCATTTAAAACTTGTCTCAAACATTCATACTTAATAATTTCTATTCCAATTCATTAATCCTATCAAAATTAACTTATCATCATCACATATATATATTTTCAAAACAATCAACATGAGCTAAGCCATCATTCATCACATCGTCTATTCAACATACAACATATTCATGGCAAGGCAAGCATGAGTACTAATCACATACAATAATCAATATCATTCTACTCATACAATTTGAATGTAAACTCCTCTCCTACCTCAAGGGAAGAACCATAATCCATTGCACACTCCGAATGCTCCACCACATTGCCCGGAATATCATCTACATCAATACACATATATACATATATCCAATGAATGAGCCAACACAAGGCATCATTTTATTTCTAAGCAATTGTAAGCATATCTCAAGGCTTAATATCAAGTCCTAGACTAGCTAAAACACTAATTCATACCATTGTGTTAGGTTTCAGGAATTCCTTTCCCAAAACCAAGATTCTTTAAGTCTTAAAGGACCCACCAAATCCAATTACATCATTATCTATTTCATCACATAATGCAATCCCATATTACATGAATCTTTCAAATATCATCATCGTCACTTAGAGGCCAACATAAGCTAACCTTGTTTCTTTTAAACCATCCCCAATTAACAAATTCTAATGGCATAAATCATGGCCTATCGATTTACTAACCAATATGTATATCTCATTGATTCCACCATTAATGGTCATCTACTATTTTCACTATCATTCCTCATTATTTAAGCCCTCCAAAATAATATCATAATTCTTAACAGACTTATGAATCTTAAAGCTATTACTCTATTTCCTTGATTTCACAATTCCTCAACATCAACCATCAATGTTACTCATTCAAAACTTATTCTCATATATAAAACCACTCCAACATCAATAACTTAAGATTTTCTTAAGGGTTTAGTAAAGCCCTAAAATCCTAATTTCTAGGGTTTTCATCAAGAACTCACTATCATCAATTCCAACTACATTTATGCCTCATTTCAAACATCCTTGGGCTAGCAAGAATGTATCCCATTCATTATCAACATTAATAACAATCCCCAATGGTTATCCCACCTAGGGTTTGGTTCCAAAAGCCATTATTTACCCAAATAATATCCAATCTCCTATCATAATACTTAAATAAACTCAAAACCATCAACAAAAGCTATGGGTGTTCAAGAATCATACCTCTTTCTCCTAGCTCTATGCCAAACACAAAAATGAGAAAAATGAGAAAGAGGAGAACCAAGATTTGCTCTAATGCTCCACTCATGCTTCATGAATCCATGGAGACCAATAAATTTTGGTGGGTAATGGTCATGTAAAGGGGCATGGTTTGGGAAAGTGTTACATCCCGAATTTTATAAAAATGAATAATTGATGAGAATAAATAATAAATAATTGTATGTGAGTTGATTTGTGTCCTAAAAGTATTGGAATGATTAAATTGGGATTTATTATGGATATTTATGATTTACTGAGATTTAAGGAGTTAGAATTATACCCAATTAGAATATGGGTATCGGACCAAGTATCTCCGATTGAGATACCGCTGGTCAGGGCTGTTAAGAATATTATTGGGAATCTGAATCTATATTCGGAATAATTTTTGGAATTAGTATCGAGCCCGAACTGTGAGCCTGTTTGTTATAAAACGATGAATCTTTAGTGGAGAGTTAAAAATTAAAACCAAAAAGCCCATTCTTCTCTCCTTATTTTTGTTGGGTTCTTGCTTCCATTGGCAAACACATTTCTTCTTCTTCTTCTCTTACTTCCCTTCTCCTTCTCCACTTCTTCTTCTCTTCAAAACCCTAAGCCAATGGTGGTGCCTCTTCCTCCTCCCTCCATTTTCGTTCTTCCATGGAGCCTGAGGGAGATGATGTTGATTGAAGCTCCTTTCTTCTCCTCTCCCTCTCACTTTCGTTTTGGAGCTTAAGCTTGGATGAGAGGTATGGTTTTTGACCACTCATGGTTTTTATTGATGGTTTTGGGTTATTGAAGTGTTAAGATGGGAGGTTAGATGTTGTTTTGATGAATGGTGGTGTGTGGAATCAATCCTAGGTTAGAAAAAAATTATTGGGGTGTTGAATAAAGCCATTAATATAGTAAACCCTAAGGTGGGGTGGCTTAAATGTGTGCCTTTATAAGCATTTAATGAGGTACTTAAGATTAATGTTGGAAGGTGATAAGAAATAAATGGGTATTAATGAGTGTTGTTGGGTTTTTAGTGAAACCCTAACTTTAATAATTTGGGGAAAGTGTGAAATATGAGTAGAATGTCGGTTTAATGATATTGGAGAGTGATATTAATGATGAAAAATGGCCATTGGTGGTGATTAATGAGCATGGGTAAATGTTGTTGGGTTTTGGATGCAAACCCTAGCCTTAAGAATTTGGGGACATGGATATAATGTAGTTTGAAAGGTTAAATTGAATGTAATGAGTGATATTTAACATGTGTGTTGTTAATTTGGTGACGGCCTTAAAGAGGCAAGGATAATTTATGTTAAGCTCTAAGTGACAATGATGATGTTTGAAGGATTCATGTAATATAGGATTGTATTATGGAAAGGATGAGATGTTGATATTATTGGGTTTAGTTAGCCTTTAAGATCTAGAGGATCTTGGCTTTGGGAAAGGAATTCCCGAAGCCTAATACAATTATATAACTTGGTATTTAGCAAATCTAGGACTTGGGGTTGAGCTTTATGATAAGCTAGCAAGTATTTGAAATTATGGTGGTTATTAATTATGTGAATATACTTGCATATGGTATGTAGATTGTATTCCGGGTAATGCAATAGAGCATTCGGAGCACTGGAATCGTTTGGCTCTTCCCTCGAGGTAGGAGAGGAGTTAACATTCAAATTGCACGAGTAAATTTATGAGTGATTTGATGTATGTGTTAAATACTCATGCTTGCCTTGCCCTGTGTATGTATTGAATTAATTGAATTAGTAAGTTGATGATTATTGAGAATGATTCATGAGAATATATGGATTTGTTGTGGCAAGGTATAAATACATGTGATAGATACCTTATCCCACTATTAAACTAGCTACTGGAGAATAATTAAGAATCAGCCACAAGAAGGTTAAAAATTACTAAAGGAAGAAGATAATATTTCATTCATGATTCCTCAGAATAGTGAAAAGATACTTATATCAGTTTTCTAAACCCTAGGCTCTTAATGGGCCAAACAAAACATAAGTTTCTTAGACAAAATCCTTTAACCACATAGGTTGTTGGATCCTTCTCTTGGGCCTTGCTGAGCAGTTTAACTGAGGCCCACTAACGCGTGTATCACTGCCCGCTAGTTGGAGACGGACCATGTCCTCATGGCCCAAAATCTGGGATGCTTCAGGAACGTAAGGCTCTTCCATGGGGTCATTAATGCCAGGCTGGACAGCAATAATGTGAGGCACTGCTGGAGTCAGAGGAGATGAAGAGCTGGAAGGTGAGATGGGCACTTGGGAATTAGTGCATGAACTCGACGACTTAGATGTAGGGGAAGGGCCTGGAAACACGGGTTTAGAGGAAGTAAAGTCAGTTTGGGAACTGTGGGCTTGGGACTTCAAAAAAGTAAGGGAATCTGTGGCAGAAATCATGGGATTTTAGGGTGAGTAAATTGAGGGATTAGGAACCCGAGAATTCAAAGTAGAAGAGAGGAAAGGCAAAGGAATGGGTCGGATAGAAGAGGGTGGGTGCTGGCTATGGAAGGCCCTCAACTTGGAGACATGAAAAACTGGGTGTAACTGAGAGTGGGGTGGCAGATCCAACTCGTAGGCCACTGGTCCGATGCGACGAAGAACCTTAAATGGGACGAAGAAATGGCGTGAAAGCTTGGGAAATGGGCGACGGGACACAGAGCCTTGGCGGTATGGTTGGAGACGGAGCCATACAAACTCGCCTATATTAAAGGAGACATCACATCGGTGGCTGTTAGCTTGTGACAACATTCGTTACCGTGTCCGTTGTAATGAAGAGCGGGCCTGTCTCAATAGAAGGCGCTATTCGTGGAGGGTTGCTGAGAGAGATGGTATGGTAATAACTGACGAAGTAAAATCAGGAATGGATGGAGGACTCTAACCATAGAGTGCACGAAAAGGGGGCATATCGATGGCCGAGTGGTATGCTGTATTATACCAAAATTCCGCGAGGTGGAGGAAGCGGAACCATGTCCTCGGGTTGTCGCCATAAAAACAGCGAAGGTAGCTTTCGAAGGTACGGTTTAAAACTTCTGTTTGGCGGTTTGTTTCTGGATGGTATGCTGTACTGAATTTTAATTTGGTCCCTTGTGCTTTGAATAACTGCTGCCAGAAAGAACTAAGGAATAATGGATCTCGGTCAGAGACGATAGAGGAAGGGACGCCATAAAGACGACTGATGTCTACTGTGAATCGTTGGCCTAAGTCAGTGACCGTGAAGTGTGTTGAAAGGGCCAAAAAATGAGCTGATTTTGTGAAACGATCACAAACAACCCAAATCACTATATGGCCTAAGGAGTTTGGAAGATGGGTGATGAAGTCCATACTAAGATCCTTCCAAACTTTATGCGGGAGAGGTAAGGGTTGCAGTAATCCTTTTTTCTTGGTTGGCTCATATTTTGAAGCTTGACAAACTGTGCAATTTTTGATGAAATTCCTAACATCTTTCTGTATGCCTGGCCAAGCAAATGATGCTACTAAGCGGGCAAGGGTGGGTTTCGGACCTGAGTGTCTAGCTATTGGGGTGGAGTGAAACTCGTGCAAGAGGGTCTGCCGCAGGTCCATGTGCACAGGTACAAAAATCTTATCCTTGGAAAATAATATCCCATTACGAACTTGAAGAGGATTTATGTTTCTTTGTGCCTGCTGGAGAAGGACTTGACCAGTTGTGTTTTGTGAATAAAAATCTTGCAGAGTCTTGATGAGGGATGGCACAACAGAGGAGAGGGTGAACAAAAGAGGGGATTCAGAGTCATCAGAGTAACACCGAGACAAGGCATCAGCCACCCGGTTAGCCTTCCCAGGTCTGTACACAATGTCAAAACTATACCCTTGTAGTTTGGTCACCCATTTTTGCTGTTCTGGTGTCTGGAATGTCTGAGATAAAAGGAATTTTAGGCTCTGTTGGTCTGTGATGATCTAAAAATGATGTCCCAGTAAATATTGGCGCCACTTCTTTACCGCCTCTGTAACTGCATACATTTCTCTGATGTAGGTTGAAGCAAGAGCCAGGTAAGGACCAAGATGCTTGCTAAAAAATGCCAGAGGACGACCATCTTGAGTGAGAACTGCTCCTATTGCAATGGCCGAAGCATCCGTTTCCACCACAAAGGGCTTTGAGAAATTGGGGAGGGATAGGATTGGGGTAGAGGTTAGCTTATTTTTCAAAGTTGTAAATGCTTCTGCAGCTTATAAATTCCATGTAAACTCTGAATGATGTAATAAATCGGTGAGGGGAGCGGCGAGAGTGGCGTAGTGGTGAATAAATCGTCGATAAAAGCTGGTGAGACCGAGAAACCCTCGCAGGGCTGTGAGAGACCGTGGTGTAGGCCATTCTAGGATAGCTTGCAACTTGTCTGGATATGGAGCCACTCCGGATGAAGAAATAACATGACCTAAATAAGTCATTGTAGAAGTAGAAAAAGTACACTTGGAAAGCTTAACAAAAAAACAATTATCAGCCAATAATGTTAAAACAGTATTTAAGTGCTTAACATGATCAACAAGGGAAGAGCTATAAACAAGGATATCATCAAAGAAGACTAAAACAAACTAACGTAGAAAAGGCCTAAGTAAATCATTCATGGCAGCCTGAAAGGTCGAGGGAGCATTAGCCAAACCAAATGGCATGACTAGGAATTCATAATGTCCATCCCAAGTGCGAAAAGCTATTTTGTGAGTATCTGGTGGGTGAACACGTAGTTGATGGTAGCCTGAGCGTAGATCGATCTTAGAAAAAATGGTAGCTGACCCTAATTCAACCAGTAGTTCATCAATAGTAGGGATTGGAAACCTATCTTTTATGGTAATACATTTAGAGCCCTATAGTCCACACAGAAACGCCATGAGCCATCTTTCTTTTTGACCAAGAGAACAGGGGAAGAAAAGGGGCTTCTACTAGGTGTAATGATACCATCTTTAAGCATTTTATGAATTAGTTGAGACATGGCTGACTTTTGAAAGTGGGGATAGCGGTATGGTTTGACATTTACAGGGGTGGTGTTGGGAAGAAGGGGAATATGGTGGTCATGTGGTCCAGGAGGTGGGAGGCCTTGTGATTTGTTGAAAATAGAGGAATGTGACAATAGGACCTTAGAGATAGGAGGAGGTAATGAAGATATAGAAGGGTGAGTAATGTCTAAAGGTTCTGGGGAATGGAAGGTGTAGTGATAGGAAGGATTGTAAGGAGGTGACATGAAGCAATAGAATCAGTGTGCAGGAGTTGGCAAAATTGTGAGTAGGTAGATAGGATAAGAAAGGCATTAGATTCACCTGATAATGTAATGGGGTGGGATTGGTGTATGAAAGACATGCTGGGGATGGAGAAGTCGGCAGTGATAGGGCCTAAGGTACGCAGCCATTCAATGCCTAGAACAACATCTGCTCCCTAAATGGGGAGTAAGTAGAAGGAAATAGAGAAATCATGGTGTTGGATAGAGATGGGAACGTGAGGGCAGATTCTAGAGCATACGATCTAGGCACTATTTCCAACCATGACAGGGAAAGCTGGGATGTCCTGAGTGAGTAATTTGAGATGGTTAGCAATGCGTGGTTGCAAGATATTGTGTGAGCTTCTGGAGTCAATTAAGACATGAATAGGAAAACCAGAGATGAACCCTTGAAATTTTAAGGTTTAGGGGGAAGGCTGGCCAGTCAGGGCCTGAGGGGAGAGCTGAAAGTTAATGGCTTCTGGAGTAGGATCAGGTGTATCTGAGGGTGGAGAAAGGTCGGGTCAAGTTGGGGTTGCAAAGAAGTAGGTTCGTCATCAGCTAGGAGTAAAAGAAAACGGCTAGTGGTGCATTTGTGACCAGGGGTGAACTTCTCATCGCAATTGTAACAGAGGCCTAAAGCTCGTCTCTCTTGCATTTGGGCAGGTGTGAGGCGTTTAATAGGAAGTGAATTGGGTGGAGGAGGAGGGGTTTTGGTAGGTGGAGAGAAGGGTAAGTGGGAAGGGGAGGGATGAGGTACATGGGGTTTGGAATCTTTGAGCTTGGATTCTATTAGTTTGGCTAAACCAATGGCTTGGGTGATATGGGTAGGTTGCAAGATGACAAGTTCTCTTCTAATACCTGGGTAAAGACCTGATAGGAAACAATTGAGTAACATCTCAGGAGAAAGGCCAATGACCCTATTAGAAAGTTTTTCAAACTGTGCTTGATAATCTGTAACAGACCCTTACTGGCGGAGTTTAAAATGTTCTGCCTGGTGGTTCTCATAGGTAGAGAGGCCAAAACGAAGTTCTAGAGCCCGAACAAAAGTTTGCCAATCGGTTAACTATCTATTGTGATACATCCACTTAAACCAGCTTAGAGCATCACCTCTCATGTAAAAAGCCACCATAGGTAATCTGAGGTCCGGTGGAACCTGATAAAACATGGAAAACTGGTCGGCCTGAGAAAGCCAATCTAGGGGGTCTGAGCCATCAAAAGGGGCAACGTTTAATTTAGGGGGTCATAAAGGAGGAGTATTGGGGCCAGGGTGTAGGGGAAAGTTAGGGGAAAAGGGAAAATGAGGAAAATAGGGTTGGGGAATGGCAGAAGTGATGGGAGTCGTAGTATAAGTGGGGCCCGAATATGGGAAGGAAGAAGAAAAAGGAATAGTGGAGGTCAGGCCAATGGTAGAGATGGGGTTTGTAGTTTCTAAGGGAACAGGAACGGAATATGGAATAACTACGGGGATGTTGGTAGAAGCTAGGTAGGCTGTAGTCATGGGGGTGGAAAAATTTGAGGAGTTGGTAGAGGTGGACCCTTGATGAGGATGCTGCAGTTGAAGAGAGGCGACCTGCTCCAATAATCCCCCCATGAAGGTTGTCATAGATTCATGACGGTTATCCATAAGTTATTGCAGGGATTGATGCCGTGAGTCCTGAGCAAGGCGTTGGGTATCCAGTTAGGATTGAAGGAGACCCAGCTTATCTACAATACCTTGAAGGACCTCCTCAAGATCCTTAGATGTAGAGGGTTTGGGAGGCATGAGAGAGCAATGAAAGCACCAAAATTGATAGATACCTTATCCCACTATTAAACTAGCTATTGGAGAATAATTAAGAATCAACCATAAGAAGGTTAAAAATTACTAAAGGAAGAAGATAATATTTCATTCATGATTCCTCAGAATAGTGAAAAGATACTTATAACAGTTTTCTAAACCCTAGGCTCTTAATGGGCCAAACAAAACATAAGTTTCCTAGACAAAATCCTTTAACCACATAGGTTACTGGATCCTTCTCTTGGGCCTTGCTGAGCAGTTTAACTGAGGCCCACTAACGCGTGTATGAACATGTATATAAGATGATGATGAGTTTGAATTCAACATGAATAATAAGTTTGGAATGTAAATCCATAAGTATGAACGTGTGAACAGGTGGTATATGCCTTTTAAAATGTGTAAGAACGTTGGATAAGTCTAAATTTGACTTATAATGAGAACTTTCGAGTGAGAGTGCTTAGAACGAGGTGTATATGCCTCATATGTTGTATATGATGTGTTGGAAGTGGGTGAATTGGCCTTTAATATGATTTGTATGTTGAGCTGTGAGAATTTCATTTTTGTTTATGTGCTCGTAGTCTCGCTCAAGCGAGATGGGATTTCACTCAGGCGAGGATCCCTGTATTAGTATTATAGCTTCTGGAGGAAATTCGCCCAGGCGAATGGGGCCTCGCCCGAGCGAGGGCGAAAGGATTTGCTACTGGATAAAATTCGCTCGAGTGAAGGATGTTGGAGGATGGTATTCGCCTAAGCGAGGTGATTGAATGGAGTATGGGAGAAACCCTGGACGAATCCCGTCCGAGTGGGTGTTGTGAAAATAAACTATGATATGGTGAATTTTTGAGTGAAATCTGAGTGAGCTATGTCCGAGTCAGGATCTTCCGAGTGAGGAAGTGGACATAATCCAAGTAAGAAGGCTCTTGAGTGTGATGATCTGGGTAGTGGAATCCTGAACGGGGAATTTTCGAGTCTAGTGGAACCTGTCCCGAGTGGAGTGCCCCCGAATGTGTAATTCCGAGTGGGAAGATACCGATTTGGGATACTCAATGTGAGTTTGTCCAGAAGTGCATTGGAATAACTCCGTGTGAGTGAAAAAGAAAGGAGATCAGTTTTGGGAATGAGATGCAGAGTGAGTGACCAATTAGGTAGTGAGTCGGTCTCTAGAATGTTTACCGAGTGGAACCCCGTGTGAGTGAAGACTTGGATCTAGAATGAATTTACCAAGTGTGAGTGAGAGAGGACTCGGTTTGGACTGATTTTGCCGAGAGTAGAACTGAGTGAATGAGGGGTCAATCAGGATTATCTTGCTGAGTGGAAAACTTGAGTGCTTTGAGTCGGTTTCAGAGGAATTCTGCCGAGTGGAAACCTGAGTGTTGGGAGTTGGTTTTAATTGATTTTACCGAGTGGACAATCGAGTGAGATGAGTCGGTTTTGTAGTAATCTGCCGAGTGACGGACCGAGCGAGTGTGGAATCGGTCTGGAATGATTTAATCGAGTGAAAGGCTGATTGTGATGACTCAGATTTAGAATAAATTACCGAGTGAGAAACCGAGTGTGAGATGCTCGAATCCGGATTAATTTTGCCGAGTGGAAACCGAATGAATGATGGGTCGGTTTTGGGAGGATTCTGTCAACAGGAACCCGAGTGCTGGGAGATTTACTGAGCGAGTGAGTATATGCTCGGCTCTAGGAGTTATTTGCTTAGGCGAGGAGGTTTCGCCCAAGTTAGTTATGGGTTATACTGGTACCGGCCGAATTCCGCTCAAGCGAATGGCCTTAGTTATGATGCTCGCCCAAGCGAGTCGGTATGGAACTCGTTTCTGGATGATTTTCGCCCATGCTCGCTGGCTCCGCCCAAGCGAAGCTTGTGTGTCTCACTCAAGCGAGTCGGTTTTAGCTTAAGCGAAGCTCCCCCTGTTGCTTCTTATTTCTTTTCGCTCTACTCCCTTCTGTCTCGCCCATTTGTATTGTTTGGCACTCGCTCAAGCGAGTGGGGATTTCGCTTGAGTGAGGGGGACTCCTATTTTCCCAAACGCTGTGAGTGAATCGTTTTTCTCTTCTCTTTTCATTAAACTCTGATTCCATATCACTTCATGGATACTATGGTTATAAAATCTAATTTACTATTTTTATATTGGTCAACCTCTTTAATTTTAATCACATAGCATTAACTTATGCCTTATTCCCTTACCTTGTGTAATACTTTACGAACCCTTCTTGGGAATGATTGAATGGCAAGGTGTTATTAATAGCCGATGGATCAGAGATGACCATGATAATGGCAATAACGAATAACATGCAGATCATTTCCTTTAGTGAAGGATGATCGTTATTGTTTATGAATTTGTAGTAAAACCATTATGGTTTAATATGAATATTGACTAGCCATATGCTTTGAAATATAAAAATGTGATGTGTTGAGATGTGTGTTCAAATACACGAAATATGTTGGGCATAGGTTAAATTGCCATGGATGTGGATTGATGAATATACCCTAATGATTCTAAGTATGGATTGATGTTATGATGTTTGCTATGCCTTTTTGATATCCATGTGTGGATTATTATGAATGATGTTGTGGCCATTGAAGTGCCTATTATATGTATGTTGTGCCTTGAGGGGCCTTGTGAATGTTTGTATGCTATTGATAATAAAACTAAAATATACAATATACCCTTAATTGAGAGAGTGAGATATCCTTGGGAGGTTGTTGTTGGGCATATGCATTATTGCATTGCATTCATGGCATGGCATAGCATTGATACTTTGTGGTTGCGATCACAGTGATGAAAGATCCTGCGGGATTCTATGAAGGGAGTACCCCTTGCGAGGTGGGAAACCAACTTGATGATGATATGATATTGTGCCGGTGGTTGCGATCACCTGGTTGTGGAATGTGAAAGGCCCTGCGGGGACCATTATATGATGATGAGCCAGTGGTTGCGATCACTTGGTATTTGATATGATAAAGGGCTTGCGAGCACCTATGATGCCCATGGTTGTGATCATGAGGCGGGAGTACCCCTTGCGAGGCGGGAAACTTATGTGAATTGTTGAAACGTGGTTGCGATCACGAGAATGCACCTTGCGAGGCTGCTATAGGGAGTACCCCTTGCGAGGCGGGAAACCAATGATTACAAATGATTGATTATGGTGGTTGCGATCACCCGTGTTATGAAATCTGATCCGTTGCATATGCATTAAACAGTTGACATGTGCATTAGCCATAAGAGCATGGCATTTGAAATGGGATGACCACGAGTGTTGAGAAACCCCTTGCGAGGAGGTATTGAGTGAAACCTTAATGAATAAATGATGATAATGATTATGAATGCCCTTGTTTATAAGCGGAAAGGGATTGTGTATGTGTTTGTGTATATGTTATGCTTATTTATGATATGAATTGCGATTCATGAGGCTTGTATGCCTATTATAATAATGAGATGATTAATGAATGATAATTTGATGATTTGATAGCAAAGCACACATGACGTTTGTATGATCACAATATATATATTATTCGTCATTTTGAATGTATAACTCACTCTCCCATGTGGTCTCCTTTTTAGCATTGTGATGCAGGTTGCCATGGGATGAGTTCGGATTTTAATTAAAGCTTGGGTGAAGGTAAATAACGGTAGAGGAAGTGCCTTGGCCGGCATCATTTATGGATTCTTGTATAGTGAATGAATTGTTTATGAGAATATAGATAATTTAGAGATTTTGGATATGTACAAAGATAATCCCTTTGAATTGTGGATGGTGAATATATATGTAGAATGTAATAGATGATTTGATATGTATTAGAAGGATTAAAATTGAATGATGTTCATTGATGATTGAGATAGTCGGGTGAATATCCCCGAATGTAGATGTATATGTATGTATATATATGTATTTATCTTAGGCATTGTATGCTTATATAATCATGTAAAATGATGATGGTTGTCTATTAGGCTTATGATATGCCATTGCATGCTTTGCCGAGCCTTTTCTCATATCATCATATATGGGACTAGGCATGTGCCTGGTATACACATTCTTCCGCTGTGAACTCTATTATTTTCGTATACCATTGTGGGCAATTTATCTATCGATCCAGCTTTAGGTTATATAATCTCACTCTTTGGTTTTCTATGATTTGGGTCTTGATGTGATCATGGTGGTGTCTTGGAAATGTTTTCAAACGCGAAAAATTTACTCGCATTTTTATTAATTATGACGATCACATCGGGATTCGAGTACAGGAAATCATGGGTGTTATAAGAAGAGAGGAGGAAGAAGATGAAAGAAATGAAGAAGGGAGAAGGAGAAGGAGAAGCCACGGGAAAGTTAAGAAAAATGGAGAAGGTTTTTGTTTTAACTTAAACCCTTTATTAAATTTTACCGTTTTATAACATACAACATCTCTGTTCGGGCTTAATACTTTATCAAAAAATTATTCTGAATATATATTGGGACTCCCAATAATATTCTTAACATCCCTGACCAACAACACCTCAATCAGAGATACTTGGTCCGTCACCCATATTTTAAACGGGTATAAATTTAGCTCCTTACTTCTCAATAAATTATAAATATCCATAATAACTCCCAATTTAATTATTTCTAGATTTTTGGGACATAAATCAACTCATATAATTATTTAATATTTATTCCTTATATTTAATCATTTTTATAAAATTCAGGATGTTACAGTAGTACCTCCCAATCTTATGAAATTCCCATTGTTTCTGAATTTCTAGATATTTTTCCTGATGAAGTTCTTGGTTTGCCTCCTCCATGAGAGGTGAAATTTTCTATTGATCTTGTTCCTGCCACTGAGCCTGTTTTTAGAGCTTTTTATAGGATGTCTTCTATGGAGTTGTCTGAACTCAAAAAGCAAGTCGAGGAATAATTGAAAGAGAGTTTATCCGCCCAAGTGTTTCTCCTTGGGGCATACCTATATTATTGGTGAAAAAGAAAGATGGAAGCATAAGATTATGCGTCAACTATTGCCAACTCAATAAATTTATTATTAAGAACAAGTATCCTCTTGCTCACATTGATGACCTTTTGGATCAACTAAAGGGTGCTGTAGTATTTTCCAAAATTGATTTGCATTTTGGATACCACCAAATTAGGGTGAAGACCGATGACGTTCCTAAAACAACTTTTTGAACACGATATGGCCACTACGAGTATGTGGTGTTGCCATTCGACGTGACAAATGCTCCTGTGATTTTTCATGGATTACATGAATCACATTTTGCATGATTATCTTGACCAAATTTGTTATGGTGTTCATTGGTGATATTCTAGTCTACTCTAAGAGCCATGAAGAGCATGAAAGACATCTTCGCCTTGTATTGACTATTCTTTGAGATAAGTGATAAGTCTTGAAAAGACTTAACAATTTCATCTTTAATTTAACTTAATCCATTAAATTGTGTTGAGTTTGGCATTATTATTTAATAAATTATCATTCTTTCTTGTTTTAGTTATTTAATTCAAATGTGTTTAAATTGTGCAAGAAATTAATTAAAAAGATAAGTACATAAAGAAATATGTTTATTTAAGAGATTCATTAACCTAGCGTACATACGCTAGAAAGCCAGCGTACATTAGGCATTTATTTGTTGTATTTTGCAGGATCAGGTGCAGGACATCCAACGTACAAATGCTGGAATCCCAGCGTACGTACGAGCAGATCCAGTAAGTTGTAATATACTTCACTCAAGCGAATAAGGGTCATCACGCTCAAGCGAGAGAGCTCTACGCTTAAGCGTGAAGTAAACATGCAATCCATATAAAAGTCACAGCATGTATCAAGGTTAAAGTCATCAAGCCCAAATGAATAACGTACCACGCTCAAGCAAAGGAGTTCCACGCTTAAGCGAACAAGTTTCATGTTGAAGCGTGAGCCTTGCATTAATGTGAGATCACCATGCATGCTCCAGAATAACGTATTACGCTCAAGCGGACACGATCACGCTTAAGCGTGAGGTCACCAACATCAAGGAATTTATGTATCACGCTTAAGCGGACACGATCGCGCTCAAGCGTGAGGTCACCCTGCATGCATGAATTTAACGTACCACACTCAAGTGTGGTATCTGTTTGCCCAGTTTATTATTCTCTTTCAATGTGGGTTGCTAAACTCCTATGGTTGGGATTGCTGAAGCTTCTAATGGAATCTTGAATTTACATTAAGAAAATTATCTTCTGAAACATGAGGAGAACAAGCTGAGAAGTGGATCTACACTGCTGGATTGATAAATCCAGGCCTAATTGAAGAGTTTTACCAGTGAGGAATCATGGTTGAAAGCTTAGGTAACTTCTAGCTTCCTAAATAATTCAGGCCTAGTAATTAGGTGAATAGTTAGGGTTCAATCCCAATTTCGCATTAGATTTCACCGTCATTGAACACCTAGGGGATTAGGGTTTAATGCTTAGGAATTAGTGTTAATTACCTAAGGAATTGGGGATTAACCATCTGTGAATTGTCTTTTGAGTCTGAAGTTGATTAAACCTTAATTACATGTTTCTTGATGAAATTGTAAGCTGAAGCAATCCTAACCTATCTTCCATTAATAACATTACACTTCACCTTTTATACTGTTTCTGAAATTACAAAAACATAAAAAGTAATAGAAAAGCCTAAACAGAATGGATTCCATCTTCTTGTGTTTTGGTTCAGCTTGTACTAGTCCTAGGTTATGGTAATTACCTCAATCCCTATGGGACAATCAAATATATTACAAAATTTAATGATTGGTGCGCTTGCCAAAAGAATATAATCCATCAGGATATATGCATCAAGTTAATGGCGCCGTTGCCGGGGATTATTGAGTAATATCAATAATCCTTGGATCGGTACTAGACTGAACCATTTAATTTTGTTTTTGCATTTAGTAGCAGTTAAATTTCATTTTAGTATAGCAGTAGCTTATGTGTAGTAGTAGCAGTAGCATTGAAATTGATTTTATGTCTAATATCTAGTGTATGCAGTCAAGGAACAGAGGAGAGCCATTCTTCTTTGATCCTGATATTGATTTGTTAGAGCGTAGACTTAGAAAAGAGAAAAAGTAAAAAGAATAGAAAGAAATGGAACAGAGGAGAGTTACACTAGGTGACTACTCTAGGCCTATGAAGAAGGATCGCAATCTAGCATCCTTAGGCCTCTAATTGCAGCTAATAATTTTGAACTTAAACCGGCTCTGCTGTAGTTGGAAAGGAATGATCAATTCGGAGGAAGTGAGGTTGAAGATCCAAACTTGCATCTAACAACCTTCCTCCAGATTTGTGATACAGTGAAAATGAATGATGTCCCTAATGAGGCAATAAGATTGAGGTTGTTTCCTTTTTCTCTAAGGGACCGTGCAAAAGCTTGGTTACAGAGCCAACCTAGAAGCAGTATATCCACTTGGGAAGATTTACAAAGAAAATTTCTGATTAAATATTCCCTCCTTCCAAGTATGCCAAGTTGCTCATAGAAATCACTTGTTTCCAACAGAGAGAGGGTGAATCTCTGATGGAAGCATGGGATAGGTATAAGGACAGTTTGAGGAAATGTCCTCATCATAGGATCCCTGATGTGTAACAAGTTACTATCTTTTATAATGGTGTAAGACCAGCTACTAGGGTCTTGATTGATGCCTCAGCTGGAGGTTCACTAACTACAAAAACTATAGAAGAAGCTATAGAGCTGATTGATGTTATGGCTTCAAATGAATGCTTAGTTAGTGAAAGGAGCCAAATCCCTAAGAGAGGGATACTAGAATTAGAAGCACAAGATGCTTATTTGGCTCAAAGTAAGTTGATGACTTAGGCTTTAGAGAAACTAAGTGTACAGATTTCAAAATTCCGAAAGCCTAGTCAAGTCTGAATGATAAGTTATGATTTTTGTGGTGGAGACCATGAGAATGGCATATGTGATACAAATATGTCTGTTGAACAAGTGAATTTCATGGGACAACAATTTTAAAGGAATTATCCTTCTAATTCCTTTAATCCGAACTATAAAAACCACCCAAATTTTTCATGGCAGAAAGATCCATATTTGAATCAAAACATGCCATAAAATCAAACCACAAATAGATCACAACAACCACCCCCTAAAGAAAGGTTTGAACTTGAGAATGTTCTATCTCAGTTCATTCAGGCCACTTAGGCCAGCTTTAAAAATTATGAAGCGTCCATTCGGAATCTGGAAAATTAGGTTGGACAACTCTCAAAGCAGTTAGCTGAGAGACAACCAGGCAATTTTCCTGAAGATACTGAGGTAAATCTAAGGGAACATTGCATAGTAATAATCACTAGGAGTAGAAAAACTTTGGTTCTTCCTACTCCAAGTACTGAAAACACTGTAGAAGAAGAAAAAGAGCAGCAAAGTGAAGAAATAAATAAAACTAAAAATAAGGTAGAAATAGAAAAAGGGAAAGAAAACCAAGTTCATCAAAAGAAAAAGAAAAAGAATGATTTGATCTTGGAGGAAGCTGTCAAGCTAACTCCCGAGAAATTAAAGAATGCTCTATTTCCACATAGATTTAAGAAACAGATAGAAGAGAAAAAGTTTGCTAAGTTCTTAGATGTGTTCAAGAAGCTTCACATAAATATTCCCTTTGTTGAGGCATTACAAGAGATGCCATCATATGTTAAATTTTTTAAAGAACTTCTGTCTAACAAGAGAAAACTTAAGGGAGATGAAATGGTTGCCCTTACTTAAGAGTGTAGTGCAATTATTTAGAAGAAACTCCCTCAAAAGCTAGAAGATCCTGGATCTTTTACAATACCTTGTGCAATAAAGAATGTGCATGTTGGAAGTGCTTTATGTGACCTAGGAGCTAGTATAAACCTTATGCCTTTGTCCTTAATGGGGAAATTAGGAATTAATGACCTGTAACCAACTCACATGTCTTTGTAGTTGGCTGATAGGTCTATCAAATATCCTCATGGGATGCTGGAAGACTTGTTAGTTAAGGTAGATAAGTTCATCTTTCCAGCATATTTTACAGTTTTGGACATGGAAGCTGATAGAGAGATTCCCTTAATCTTAGGGAGACCCTTCTTAGCTACTAGAAGAGCTTTAATTGATGTAGAGAAGGGAGAACTCATGTTGAGAGTTCAGGAGGAGCAAGTAACTTTTAATGTCTTCAATGCTATGAAACATCTAGTTGATAAAATGGGTTATTTTATGCTTGAAGAAATTAAAAACTATAAGACTCCTATGCTGTTAAAGGCTGAAGAAGAGGCTTTACAAGCCTTTCTTGGGGATGATTTTGACTCTGAGACTGAAGAGTTAGATGACTCATATAATGAGTTGCTGAACCTACTAGAAGTATGTGAAGTAGGGGAAGTAGAAGATGAAAAGACAAAAAAATTAAATAATGCTGTACTTGAGAAGGGTAAAGAGGTGTTTGAAGAAAAACTTGATTTGAAACCGTTGCCTTCTCATATGAAATATATTTTCTTGGGAAATAATGAGTTACATCGAGTAATCATTAATGCTGAGTTAAATGATGAGGATGTAGAAAAACTGATCGGGGTTTTAAGAAAACATGAATCTGTCATTAGGTGAAACATTTTTGATTTAAAGAGGATTAGTCCATCATTTTGTATGCATTAAATTTTGATGGAGGATGACTATTCCCCAGTTGTTTAGCCACAAAGAAGGTTAAACCCTATAATGAAAGAGGCTGTGAGGAAACAAGTGGTTAAACTCCTTGATACAGGGATTATCTATCCTATCTCGGACAGTGCTTGGATCAGTCCGGTCCAAGTGGTGCCTAAGAAAGGAGGGATGACCACTGTTGAAAATGAAAAAGGTGAAGTCATTGCCACTAGACCAACTACAGGTTAGAGGATGTGCATAGATTATAGAAGGTTAAATGACTCCACTAGAAAGGACCACTTTTCTCTACCATTTATAGACCAAATGCTTGAGAGGCTGTCAGGTCATGAGTATTATTGCTTCCTTGATGGATATTCTGGTTACAACCAAATTGTGGTTGATCCAAAATATTGAGAGAAGACAGCCTTCACCTGTTCATATAGAATATTTGCATATAGGCGCATGCCTTTTGGTTTGTGCAATGCACCAGCAACCTTTCAAAGGTGTATACTGGCAATTTTTAGGGATATGGTAGAGAAGTTCATTGAGGTCTTCATGGATGACTTCTCTGTGTTTGGAAACAACTTTGATATATGCCTCAGATGTCAAGAGACTAATCTTGTCCTCAACTGGGAAAAATGTCATTTTATGGTTAGAGAAGGGATAGTCTTTGGCCACAAAGTCTCTGTAAAAGGCATTCAAGTAGATAGAGCCAAGATTGATATCATTGAAAAGCTTCCTCCTCCAATCAATGTGAAAGGAGTGAGGAGTTTCTTAGGATGTGCTGGCTTCTATAGGAGATTTATAAAAGATTTTTCAAAAATAACAAAGCCTTTGACTGAGTTTCTTGTCAAAGATCATGCTTTTGTTTTTGATGAAAAGTGTGTCAAGGCTTTTGAAAATTTAAAACAAAGATTAACTACAGCTCCAATCCTTGCAGCACCTGATTGATGTTTACCATTTGAACTCATGTGTGATGCAAGTGATTTTGCTATAGGAGCTGTGTTAGGACAAAAAAAAGAAAAATTAACACATGTTATTTATTATGCTAGTAAGGTGTTGAACAAGAATCAAATAAACTACACCACTACTGAAAAAGAAATGATTGCTGTGGTGTATGCATTTGATAAATTCAAAGCTTACTTGATTGGTGCTAAGGTCATTGTTTATACAGATCATTCAGCAATCAAGTACTTGCTATCTAAAAAAGAATCAAAGCCAAGATTGATCAGATGGGTTCTATTACTCCAAGAGTTTAATTTGGAAATAAGATATAAAAAGAGAGTATAGAACTCAGTGGCTGATCAACTCTCTCATCTGGAAGGTGAATCGGACTCTATCTTGATAAAAGAGGAATTTCCAGATAAGAGGCTGATGGCAATTGACACAGGGCCATGGTATGCTGATATGGCCAACTTTAAAAGTGCCTCTGTGGTACCAGAAGGGTGGACATCCCAAATGAAGAAAAAGTTCTTTTATGACAGTAAAACATTTCTATGGGATGATCCATTTCTGTATAAAATAGGAGTAGATGGAATTATCAGGAGATGTATGCCTGAATCAGAGCAAGAAAGACTCTTATGGCACTGCCATGACTCCTATAATGGAGGACACCATGGTGCCTCTAGAACAACAGCAAAAGTATTGTAATGTGGCTTTTATTGGCCAACAATTTTTTAGGATGCTAGAGTATATGTGCAAAGGTATGATAAGTGCCAAAGAAGTGGAGGCCTCTCTGCTAAAGCTGGCATGCCTTTGACAAATATTTTAGTTGTGGAGTTATTTGATGTTTGGGGCATTGACTTCATAGGACCATTCCCAAAGTCATCCACCAATGAATATATCCTTATTGCTGTGGATTATGTCTCCAAGTGGGTGGAGGCAATCCCTACAAGAGCTAATGATGCACATGTAGTGCTTAGGTTTATAAAGAACATTTTCTCTAGATTTAGAGTCCCAAGAGTCCTCATTAGTGATGGAGGGTCATATTTCTGCAATAGAATCATGGAAAAAGCCCTAAGACATTATGAGGTACTCCATAAGGTGTCTACTCCATACCATCCATAAACTTGTGGATAAGTTGAGCTGTCTAATAGAGAAATCAAGAGGATATTAGAGAAAGTGGTAAGGAAATCTAGGAAGGATTGGTCTGTGAGATTAGATGATGCATTATGGGCCTGTAGGATAGTATTTAAGACTCCAATTGGCATGTCACCTTATCAGTTAGTATATGGTAAGGCTTGCCATCTCCCTGTGGAGTTGGAGCATAAGGCATGGTGGGCCACAAAGCTTTTAAACATGGATTGTGACCAATCTCAAGAGGAAAGAGTCCTAAAACTCCATCAACTTGAGGAGTTCAGACTCAATGCTTATCAGAGTGCCTTAATCTATAAAGAGAAAACTAAGAGGTGGCATGATAAGTGGATTAATAGGAAGGAGTTTCACAAGGATGACAAGGTCTTGTTGTTTAATTCTAGACTGAGATTCTTTCCAGGAAAACTCAGATCCAAATGGTCTGGACCTTTTATTGTGAATGAGGTTTTCCCTCATGGTGCAATTAAAGTAAAAGAACCAACCACTAGAAGAACATTCAAAGTGCATCGCCAAAGACTAAAGCTCTACTTTGGAGGAGAGTTTGATAGGCAAAAATCCTCCATGCTTTTACAGACACCTTCTTAGGTGTCAAAGGTCAAGCGAGTGACCTTAAAGAAGCGCTTGAGGGAGGCAACCCTACATTTTGATTGTTGTAGTTTTGTGTTTGTTTTTTTAAACAAAAATTGAAAACTAAAAATTTTGAATAAGGTTTGAGTGTATAAACTTTGAATTCCAGTGTACATACGCACATCAACAAAATAATAAAATTATGGACCAGGAGGTATGCGTACATACGCTCCAAACTGGGCATTGCTACGCGTAAATAAATTAGAATCAGGCCCCCTTGGCGCTCAAGCGAGAAGATAGCTCGCTTAAGCATAGGCCGACTTGTGCCTTCTCGCTTGAGCGAGAACCCTGTATGCTTAAGTGAGCTTCTATGAGTTCAAATATGACCCCTGGGTGTGCTTTCTTGCTTAAGCGAGAACCCTATACGCTCAAGTGAGAACCCTTGTAGCTTGGGCAAATCTATACGCGCTTGAGCAAAAGACCCTATGTATGCCTTTACACTTAAGCGAGCTCGAGTCACACTTAAGCGTGGCCCTTCACGCTGGCAGTTTGAACTTGAAGAAAGAAATGACGCTTGAGCGTGCGCCTTCACACTTAAGCATGACCTATGGGAAAGTCGTCATGCTTGAACTTGACCCTTCACGCTTAAAGCGTGAACCATGGACATACCTGGCGCTTGAGCGAGGAATATGCACGCTTAAGCTTGATCGTGGGAGTACCTATACCAAACCTATTACACATGTTATGCTGTCGCGCTTGATTGAGAGAATGTCATGCTTAAGCGTGAGTACTGTACGCTTAAGTGTGATCATGCGTGCTTGAGTGTGGGCACCATAATTTACCACCTGTTACACTCTGTTGTGCCTTCGCGCTTAAGTGTGACTACTTCACGCTCAAGCGTGAACCCTGTGATCCCCTTAAGCATGTCATACGCTCAAGCGTGATTTTGTATGCTTACAGTGTGGCTTACACCTGTTATCACCTGTTGTGATTTAATGTGGGCGTATGTACGCCAAGGATTCCATGTACCTACGCGTACCTCATACATTGGGTTCAGCAGTATAAAAATCCCCTCTCAGCATATAAACCCTAACTCATATCCCTTTACATTGGAAACTTAGGTTTTGAAGAGGAAAAGGCACAATCTTTGGAATTCTTCAAAAGGTAATCTCTTTTCATTCCTTGATTTCAGTTAATAACTAGGATTTTAGTATTTCATTGTTTCAATTTCAAACTTCTTACATCTATCATATCTTTTCATCTTACATTTTTAATTCTCTATGGTTGTGTTGTTCATGCATTTGCACCCATTTAGGCTCTATAAATACCATCCTTAACACTCACAATGTCCGCGAGATCACAAAGACTCTTTAGAAAACCAGAAAGAGTTGTTGAAATGGAAAGTGTGAAGAAAACCCCAAAAGAGAAAGGAAAGGGGGTGGCAACTGTAAGCACCCCTGTTGCTCCACCACCCAAAAAGAGTAAAAGCCTTAAGGAGGAAAAGAACTCCAAGAGAAATGAGGATTTTGATGGGCATAGGTTTAGGGACCTCAAGGCTGCTCAAGAATATGAGAAAAAAATTCAAAAACAGAGGAGTAATAAGGGAAAGGGCTCTAGTCCTTGATGACGATAATTACTTTGATATTGATGTAAAGGCTGCTATGTTTACAAGGGGATGGTAATATTTTAATGAGAACTTAGGTAATGGTTATCAAGAACTCACTAGGGAATTTTATGTCAATTTAAGGGCAAATTCTATTGAAGATAAGGTACCTTTTTCTTCCTTCTTAAGAGGAGTCACTATTTCTCTCTCTAGGCACATACTGATTAAGCTTTTGAAAGTACCTATCTTAGATGGTGAAGGATGTCAATACACTTGGATAGTAGATATCTTCCATAGGGCTAAAAATGAGAATCTTAGAAAGGAAGTACTAGAGGAATGTTGTGAACAAGGGGCTGCATATATAACAAAAGTGAGTGGTGCACCAAAATGTGTCAAAAAGAGTTGTTTGAATCATCTTCCTCTCTTATAGTGCCACTACATCCTTTTATCCCTGTAACCTATGGCTCATGCTACTGAGGTTGTCATTAAGAGGTTGGTGTTGATTTACTATTTAATGAAAGGCCTGTATGTAAATTTGGGTGAGTTAAAATTGGAGGAGATGGTGAAAGCCATAGAAAAAAATCTACAACTGCCATATTGCTCTGTTATCACTTTGTTGGCCCAAAAGAATCAGGTTAGCTTGAACTATGAAGAACTAGCAAAGGTGAAGCCTGAGAGGATTATGGATAAGTACTGGGTAGTAGACCATATTGACCATTTTGTGCCTCAGAAGCCAAACCGTCACAGACAACCCAACCCATCATCTTCTGCACCACCACCTTCAACAAGTTCAGGTACTTCTTTTGATCTCTCTATGGTAATGCAAGAAATCTAGACCATGAAGAAGATGCAGCTAGGGACCTATGATCTGGTCCTGAACCATGATCTTATGCTGAGGAAGATTGCTAATGCACTGAATGTGGACCACTCTGAAGAAATGGGAGTTCCAACTGACAGAGACTTATGGTTGGCTTCCATTGGGTTCACCATTCCCCCTGATAACACACCTTTGGCAACTGAATGATGAGCAACATAATGATGAGCCTATGGCTGAGGCTGCTGATGAAGAAGAGGAAGACTGATATTTTAATTTGCTGTCATTTATGTTAAGTTAATTATGTGATGTAATAACTTTCTTTTGATGTCCTTTTTGAACAATGTATTTCCTTTTCAGTTGTAATGAAATCTTATTTCCATGTTAAGTTGTTGGTTGTTATTTCTTTTCTGCTTTGTATTATCTAATTCCTGCAACCAGCACTCACCAAATCCTTGCCATATAGGTAAAAAGGGAAGTAATCTATCCCTTACTCCCATTAATTTATTGAAGGTGTTAACTGTATTTAATTTAGAAATCATCTTAATGATTTAAGTCTTGCTGATTCTCAGGCATCAATTAGATAAATTAATTGATTCACATTGTTTGATTCATGATCCCTGTCCATAACTATTTCTATCCTTAATTATTTGTATATTCATCATGCTAGTTAGCAATCTGAATTTGTAATGTCGCATTAAGTTTGGGGACATGATTGGCTGATTACCTGAAATTTATGAGCTTTTGAGCCTTTATTATTTCTTTTCTGAGTGTGCCTGCATTATTGCTTAGTGAGACAAAATTTTCTTCAGTGCTTGCTAATGTTTATATGTTGCCAATTGGAAATGATGAAGGCCTTCTTTAATAATTAGCCAGGGCCAAATTTAGCCATCCATATTATTAATTATCCTTTGACCTAATAATTATGTTTGAGCCTGAGACCCTTTCATTCTGATGAAGTACCTAACTTTACAAGCCTATTTATCTGAGAAAAACCAAGTGAATTATCCCCGGATATACCACTGATGAACTGCTGAATCTTATCTTATTGCTAGGGATAAGCAAGTTCTAAGTTTGGGGAAAAGGAGTGTGCCTCACAGCAATTAAAGGACACACTTTGACCTTAATTATAGATAAGGATTGTGAGAAATGAAAGGAAGTGCAACAAAAGCAAAAGAAAAGTAAAAAAAATCAGCAAAGCAATTCCTATATAGAAGGAAAATGGTAGTGAAAAACAAAAAATGAATGAAAGAGAAGAAAGAAAAAAAGAAAGAGTCCAAAGGATTGAAAGAGAAGGTGTAAAGCACCACAAGTAGTTGAGTTATCCTTCATCTAAAAAAAGAAAATAAAAAGCAAAAGAGCTGGTTAGTAGAGGCATTTAAGTTAATATTGAGGCAAGGCATCGGTGGACATATCTTTTAACCCAACATTGACTAAAAAACAAAAATGGAGCCTGTAGCCTAACCCCATTACAAGCTTAAAAATCCCTTACTGATCCAATTGTGCTAACATATGTCATGATGTTTAGAATTGTTGCAAGCCTATGTTGATCTAACAATTATACAGGTGATAAATGCATGAAATTGACCCTATACACTGAGAGAAGAGTGAAACACCAATCCATGTGAGGAAAACATCACCAGCTTATTCCCAAAGGAGGTGTGAGTAATTATATTTTCAGAAGTTACAGAAAGAAAGCATGAATGGTATTCAATAATTATGATATGAATTAAGTTAAGGAAAGGTTGATTGTCTTAAGTAAGTGCAATTAATTTAATTAATCTGAGCCCTTGCTTGAGGACAAGCAAGCTTTAAGTTCGGGGATGTGATAAGTCTTGAAAAGACTTAATAATTTCATCTTTAATTTAACTTAATCCATTAAATTATGTTAAGTTTGGCATTATTATTTAATAAATTATCATTCTTTCTTATTTTAGTTATTTAATTCAAACGTGTTTAAATTGTGCAAGAAATTAATTAAAAAGATAAGTACATAAAGAAATATGTTTATTTGAGAGATTCATTAACCTAGCGTACATACGCTAGAAAGCCAGCATACATACGCTAGGCATTTATTTGTTATGTTTTACAGGATCAGGTATAGGATATCCAACGTACATACGCTGGAATCCCAGCGTAAGTATGTGTAGATCCAGTAAGTTGTAATATACTTCACTCAAGCAAATAAGGGTCATCACGCTTAAGCGAGAGAGCTCTACGCTTAAGCGTGAAGTAAACATGCAATCCACGTAAAAGTCACAACATGCATGAAGGTTAAAGTCATCATGCCCAAGCGAATAACGTACCACGCTTAAGCGAAGGAGTTCCACGCTTAAGTGAACAAGTTTCATGCTTAAGCGTGAGCCTTGCATTAATGTGAGATCACCATGCATGCATCGGAATAACGTATCATGCTCAAGCGGACACGATCACGCTTAAGCGTGAAGTCACCTGCATCATGGAATTTATGTATCGTGCTCAAGCGTAAGGTCACCCTGCATGCATAAATTTAACGTACCACGCTCAAGCATGCATAGATCACGCTCAAGCGTGGTGTCTGTTTGCCTAGTTTATTATTCTCTTTCAACATGAATTGCTGCAGTGGTTACCATTAATTATTTTATTTTATTAGTTACCGACTATGTTTGTATTTTAGTAATTTAATTATTGTATTATAATTAGTCATTCCTTTGTAATTAATTAATTAGTTTCGTTAGTTTAACTGTTAAGCGGATTCCTTTGTATTTAATTAGAGTTAGTTAGTTTTGTCGTAGCTATATATATATATATTTGTAAAAACTCTGTAAGGGACACATAAGCAATAACGCAATTCATTTTCTGATTTTCAATCTCTCTCTAAACATTTTCCCTCTCTAAACTCTCTCTTCCATGGCTTTCCACTTTCCACTTTCTGAATCCACTTCCATGGGTTGCTAAACTTTTATGGTTGGGATTGCTGAAGCTTCCAATGGAATCTTGAATCTGTATTGAGGAAATTATCTTCTGAAGCATGAGGAGAACAAGCTGAGAAGTGGATCTACACTGTTGGATTAACAAATCCAGGCCTAATTGAAGAGTTTCACCAGTGAGAAATCATGGTTGAAAGCTTAGGTAACTTCTAGCTTCCTAACTAATTCAAGCCTAGTAATTAGGTGAATAGTTAGGGTTCAACCCCCAATTTCGTATTAGATTTCACTGTCACTGAACACCTAAGGGATTAGGGTTTAATGCTTAGGAATTAGTGTTAATTACCTAAGGAATTAGGGATTAATCATCTATGAATTATCCTTTTGAGTCTGAAGTTGATTGAACCTTAATTGCATGTTTCTTGATGAAATTGTTAGCTGAAGGAATCCTAACCTATCTTCCATTAAACACGTTACACTTTACCTTTTATACTGTTTCTAAAATTACAAAAACATAAAAAGTAATAGAAAAGCCTAAACAGAATGGATTCTATCTTCTTGTGTTTTGGTTCAGCTTGTACTAGTCCTAGGTTATGGTAATTACCTCAATGCCTATGGGATGATCAAATATATTACAAAATTTAACGATTGGTGCGCTTGCCAAAAGAATATAATCCATCAGGATATATACATCAAGTTAATGGCGCCGTTGCCGGGGATTATTGAGTAATATCAACAATCCTTGGACCGGTACTAGACTGAACCATTTAATTTTGTTTTTGCATTTAGTAGTAATTAAATTTCATTTTAGTATAGCAGTAGCTTGTGTCTAGTAGTAGCAGTAGCATTGAAATTGATTTTGTGTCTAATATCTAGTGTATGCAGTCAAGGAACAGAGGAAAACCATTCTTCTTTGATCCTGATATTGATTTGTTAGAGCGTAGACTTAGAAAAGAGAAAAAGCAAAAAGAATAACAAGAAATGGAACAGAGGAGAGTTATACTAGGCGACTACTCTAGGCCTACTAAAGAAGGATCGCAATCTAGCATCCTTAGGCCTCCAATTGTAGCTAATAATTTTAAACTTAAATCGGTTCTGCTACAGTTGGTTAGGAATGATCAATTCAGCGGAAGTGAGGTTGAAGATCCAAACTTGCATCTAGCAACCTTCCTCCAGATTTGTGATACAGTGAAAATGAATGGTGTCCCTGATGAGGCAATAAGATTGAGATTGTTTCCTTTTTCTCTAAGGGACCGTGCAAAAGCCTGGTTACAGAGCCAACCTAGAGGCAGTATATCCACTTGGGAGGATTTACAAAGAAAATTTCTGATTAAATATTTCCCTCCTTCCAAGTATGCAAAGTTGCACACAGAAATCACTTATTTCCAGCAGAGAGAGGGTCAATCTCTAATGGAATTATGGGATAGGTACAAGGAGAGTTTGAGGAAATGTCCTCATCATAGGATTCCTGATGTGCAGCAAGTTACTATCTTTTATAATGGTGTAAGACCAGCTACTAGGGTCTTGATTGATGCCTCAGTTGGAGGTTCACTATCTACAAAAACTGTAGAAGAAACTATAGAGCTGATTGATGTTATGGCTTCAAATGAATGCTTAGTTAGTGAAAAGAGCCAAATCCCTAAGAGAGAGATACTAGAATTAAAAGCACATGATGCTTATTTGGCTCAAAGTAAATTGATGACTCAGGCTTTAGAGAAACTAAGTGTATAGATTTCAGAACTCCAAAAGCCTAGTCAAGTCTGCATGATAAGTTGTGATTTTTGTGATGGAGACCATGAGAATGGCATATGTGATCCAAATGTGTCTGCTAAGCAAGTCAATTTTATGGAGCAACAATTTCAAAGGAATTATCCTTCTAATTCCTTTAATCTGAACTATAGAAACCACCCAAAATTTTCATGGCAGAAAGTTCCACATTTGAATCAAAACATGCCATAAAATCAAACTACAAATAGATCACAACAACCACCTCCCCCTCCCCCTAAAGAAAAGTTTGAACTTGAGAATGTTCTATCTCAATTCATTTAGGCCACTCAGGCCAGCTTTAAAAATCAAGAAGCGTCCATCTGGAATCTGGAAAATTAGGTTGGACAGCTCTCAAAGTAGTTAGTTGAGTGACAATCGGGCAATTTTCCTAGAGATACTGAGGTAAATCCAAGGGAACATTGCAAAGATATAATCACTAAGAGTGGAAAAACTTTGGTTCTTCCTACTCCAAGTATTGAAAACATTGTAGAAGAAGAAAAAAGAGCAGGAAAGTGACTAAATAAATAAAACTAAAAATAAGGTAGAAATAGAAAAAGGGAAAGAAAACCAAGTTCATCAAAAGAAAAAGAAAAAGAATGATTTGATCTTAGAGGAAGCTGTCAAGCTAACTCCTGAGAAATTAAAGAATGCTTTATTTCCACATAGATTTAAGAAACAGATGGAAGAGAAAAAGTTTTCTAAGTTCTTAGATGTGTTCAGGAAGCTTCATATAAATATTCCCTTTGTTGAGGCATTGCAAGAGATGCCATCATATGCTAAATTTTTGAAAGAACTTCTGTCTAAGAAGAGAAAACTTAAGGGAGATGAAATGATTGCCGTTACTCAAGAGTGTAGTGCAATTATTCAGAAGAAACTCCCTCAACAGCTAGAGGATCCTGGATCTTTTACAATACCTTATGCAATTGGGGATGTTCATGTTGGAAGTGCTTTATGTGACCTAGGAGCTAGTATAAACCTTATGCCTTTGTCCTTAATGAGGAAATTAGGAATTAATGACCTGCAACCAACTCGCATGTCTTTGTAGTTGGCTGATAGGTCTATCAAATATCCTCATGGGATGCTGGAAGACTTGTTAGTTAAGGTAGATAAGGTCAACTTTCCAACATATTTTATAGTTTTGGACATGGAAGCTGATAGAGAGATTCCCTTAATCTTAGGGAGACCCTTCTTAACTATTGGAAGAGCTTTAATTGATGTAGAAAAGGGAGAACTCATGCTGAGAGTTCAGGAGAAGCAGGTAACTTTTAATGTCTTCAATGCTATGAAACATCCAGTTGATAAAATGGATTATTTTATGCTTGAAGAAATTAAAAACTATAAGACTCCTATGCTGTTAAAGGCTGAAGAAGAGGCTTTACAAGCCTTTCTTGGGGATGATTTTGACTCCAAGACTGAGGAGTTAGATGACTCACATAATGAGTTACTGAACCTACTAGAAGCATGTGAAGTAGGGGAAGTAGAAGATGAAAAGTCAAAAAAATTAAATAATATTATACTTGAGAAGGGTAAGGAGGTGTTTGAAGAAAAACTTGATTTGAAACCCTTGCCTTTTCATTTGAAATATGTTTTCTTGGGAAATAATGAGTCACATTCAGTAATCATTAATGTTGAGTTAAATGATGAGGATTTAGAAAAACTGATTGGGGTTTTAACAAAACATGAATCTGCCATTGATTTCATAATTCCTCATCATCAACCATCAATGTTACTCATTCAAAACTCATTCTCATATATGAAACCACTCCAACATCAATAACTTAAGATTTTTTAAAGGTTTTGTAAAGCCCCAAAATCCTAATTTCTAGGGTTTTCATCAAGAACTCACTACCATCAATTCCAACTATATTTATGCCTTATTTCAAACATCCTTGGGCTAGCAACAATGTATTCCATTCATTATCAACATCAATAACAATCCCCAATGGTTATCCCACCTAGGGTTTGGTTCCAAAAGCCATTATTCACCCAAATAACATCCAATCTCCCATCATAATACTTAAATAAACTCAAAACCATCAACAAAAGCTACGGGTGTTCAAGAATCATACCTTTTTCTCCTAGCTTGGTGCCAAACACAAAAATGAGAAAAGAGATAAGGAGGAGAACCAAGCTTTGCTCCAATGCTCCACTAATGCTTTATGAATCCATCGAGACTAATAAATTTTAGTGGGTAATGGTCATGGAAAGGGGCACGGTTTGGGCAAGAAGAGAGGAGGAAGAAGATGAAAGAAATGAAGAAGGGAGAAGGAGAAGGAGAAGCCACGGGAAAGTGAAGAAAAGTGGAGAAGGTTTATGTTTTAACTTAAACCCTTCATTAAATTTTATCATTTTATAACATACAACATCTTTGTTCGGGCTCAATACTTTATCCAAAAATTATTCCGAATATATATTCAGACTCCCAATAATATTCTTAACAGCCCTGACCAACAGCACCTCAATCAGAGATACTTGGTCCGTCACCCATATTTTAATCGATATAATTTTACCTCCTTACTTCTCAATAAATTATAAATATCCATAATAACTCCCGATGTAATTATTTCCAGATTTTTGGGACATAAATTAACTCATATGTAATTATTTAATATTTATTCCTCATATCTAATCATTTTTATATAATTCAATAATTATTTAACATTTACTCCTCATATTTAATCATTTTTATAAAATTTGGGATATTACAGTAGTACCTCCCAATCTTATGAAATTCCTATTGTTTCTGAATTTCAGGATGTTTTTCCTAATGAAGTTCCTGGTTTGCCTCCTCCATGAGAGGTGGAATTTTCTATTGATCTTGTTCCTGGCAGTGAGCTTGTTTTTAGAGCTCTTTATAGGATGTCTTCTATGGAGTTGTCTAAACTCAAAAAGCAAGTCGAGGAATAATCTAAAGAGAGTTTATTCGCCCAAATGTTTCTCCTTGGGTCATACCTATGTTATTGGTGAAAAAGAAAGATGGAAGCATAAGATTATGCGTCGACTATCGCTAACTCAATAAATTTATTATGAAGAACAAGTATCCTCTTCCTCACATTGATGACCTTTTGGATCAATTGAAGGGTGTTGTTGTATTTTCCAAAATTGATTTGCGTTTTGGATACCACCAAATTAGGGTGAAGCCCGATGACGTTCCTAAAACAACTTGTTGAATGCGATATGGCCACTACGAGTATGTGGTGTTGCCATTCGACGTGACAAATGCTCCTGTGATTTTTCATGGATTACATGAATCACATTTTGCATGATTATCTTGACCAAATTTGTTATGGTGTTTATTGGTGATATTCTAGTTTACTCTAAGAGCCATGAAGAGCATGAAAGGTATCTTCACCTTGTATTAACTATTCTTCGAGATAAGCAATTGCATGCTAAGCTCTTTAAATACGAATGCTATCTGAATAAGATTTGATTTCTTGGTCATGTGATTTCTTGTGATGGCGTTGCTGTCGATGCATCAAAGGTTGAAGCCTTTATGGCATGGTAAAGGTCGACATCTGTTTTTGAAGTTTGAAGTTTTCTTTGTCTAGCTGGGTATTATAGCAGATTCATTGAGGGATTTTCCCGTATCACTTTTCCTATGACCAAATTGACTCGTAAGAATCAACCTTTTGTTTGGACACCTAAATGTGAGAAAAATTTTGAAAGAGTTGAAGTAATGACTTACTTCTGCACTTATATCGATGTTGCCTAATCTATAGGAAGACTTCATTGTCTATTGTGATGCTTCCAAGCTTGAATTTGGATATGTGTTGGTGCAGAATGAACGTGTGATAGCTTATGCATTGAGATACTTATGACTGCATAAAGCTAATTATCTGACTCATGATCTAGAATTGGTAGCAGTAGTTTTTGCTTTGAGATTATGGTGACATTATCTATATGGTTCTAAATTTATGGTCTATAGTGACCATAAGAGCCTTAAATATTTGCTTGAACAGAAGGAATTAAATATGCGTCAAAGATGGTGGATGGAATTCTTGAAAGATTGTGACTTTGAATTGAAGTACCATCCTAGAAAGGCAAATGTTGTAGCCGATGCCTTAAGTTGAAAATCTTTGCATGTTTCAGCCATGTTTCAACCATGATGGTAAAGGAAATGGAATTGATGGAACAATTTCAAAATTTGAATGTTGGTGTGGAGATACATACCTCGAATAAGATTTTTTTGGCTGCTTTGAAAATTTGAAATGAGTTTTTTGAGGCGGTGAAAGAAAAATAGTTGACTAATGAGTATTTGGTTGAGTTGAAAGAAACTCAAGCTGGTGGAAAAGATTTGATGTTGACAGAAGGTCTTGATGGTATTTGGCGTGTTAAGGACCAAATTTATATTCCATCTAGTAGTGATTTGAGAAAATTCATGCTTGAAGAAGCTCACAAAAGTATGTTGAGCATTCATCCTGGTTCTACTAAAATGTATCAAGACTTGAAGAAGAATTTCTGGTGGCTTAGTATGAAGCATGATGTGGAAAATCTTGTTGCATATTGCCTTGTTTGTTAGAAGGCTAAGGTTGAACATTAGAAGCCATCTGGTTTGTTAAGACCTATTGAGATCCCAGTCTGGAAGTGGGAGAACATTGCTATGGATTTCATTTTTGGTTTGTCTAAGACTCGTGTTGGAAATGATTCTATATGGGTGATTGTTGATCAATTGATAAAGTATGTTCAGCTTTTACCCATGAACATAAAGGAGATTGTTAGATTACATGGTGGGCCATCTAGCATTGTATCCGATCGTGATCCTCGGTTTACTTCTCGGTTTTGGGGAAGCTTACATAAGGAGTTAGGCTCTAAGCTTAAACTTTGTTCTGCTTATCATCCTCAAACCGATGGACAATCTGAGAGGAATATTTAAAGCCTTGAAGATTTGTTGAGTGCCTGCATTCTTAAGTATGGTGGTTGTTGGGAGAGATTTCTTCCATTCATTGAATTTACATACAATAATAGTAACCACAATAGTATCTATATGCCCCCTTATGAGGCACTTTATGGCAGAAAATGTAGAGCGCCTCTATGTTGGTTGGAAACTGGTGAGAATTTGACTTTAGGGCCAAAACTTATTCAAGAGACTATTGAGTAGATTAGAAAGATACAAGAGAATATGAAGATCGCTCATGACTGACAAAAAAGTTACTATGACAAAAGGCAGAAACCATTTGAATTTTAAATTGGTGATCATGTGTTTCTGAAGGTCTTGCGTGATAAAGGAATTGCTAGAGCTTTGAAGAACAGGAAACTAAGTCATAAGTTCATTGGACCGTATGAAATCCTAGATCGAATCGCTGAGGTGGCCTATCAGATTGTATTTCCTTTCCATCTTGTGAACCTGCATAATGTATTTCATGTGTCACAGTTGAGGAAATATATTCTTGATCCCTCGCATGTGATTCCTGTTGATGACATAGATGTATGGGCAAACTTGTCTGTTTCACCTATCTTTGTTCGTATTATTGAGCATTTTGTTAAGAAGTTACGAAACAAGTTAGTACCATTGGTGAAGGTAGCGTGAAAACATGGTAATGAAGAGACTCTCATGTGAAAACGTGAAGACAATATACGGAAACGGTATCCGAATGTGTTTGAATTCGGTATGTTAAATTTTGAGGATGAAATTTCTTCTTAGGTCGGGTGGATTGTAACATCCTAAAAATTTAGAAAATAAATTATTAGATGATGATAATTAATTATTTGATGTCCAAAACTTATAGGAAAATTTATCAGGTAATAATTATGATTTATCGATAAATTAAAATTTACTGAAACCCGATGATTTAACCAAAGGTATGGGATCCATTAAGTCAAATTGGATATTTGATTGGTTTAAAATAATAAGATAAATATTTTGGTTATGGTGGTATGATAAAAAGAATTTTTGGAATTGTGGAGGTAATTATACGGACATTGTGTATGTTGGCAAATGATGAAATTATGAGTGAAATAGAATTAAAAGAAAATGAAAATTCCCTCTTCCTCTCTTCCATTTGACTATAACTCTCTCTCTCACTCTTCTTACTCTCTTTTAACCATTGGTTAATAGGGTTTTGAGAACCAACAGGAAAAAGAAAAAAGGTAGCTTATAGACCATTGGGTAATGACCCAAATATAACATTTTTTTTCTTCCTTCTCCTCTCCACTTCTGTCATTTTCTTCCCCTCTTTATTCCATAACATTTTTGCTTTCTTCTCCCCCCTCTCTTGTAAAAATCGTATGGCCATCCCCATAACCACTTCTCACCCAAAATCAACTTCTAAGCCTTGATTTATGAAGCATAAATGGGATATTGGAGCTAGTCTTGGGTCATTCTTTCTTCTCCATTCCTCATTTTTGTTATTCCATTTTAGCTTGGAGTAAGGTATGTGTTCATGGTACATTGTTGCTCTATTTCTTGTTTTAAGAGTTTTAAGAGCTTGAAAAAGGTTGTTTGGGTGGTTATTATGAAGAGATAAGATGTTAAGCATGATGAACCCTAGGTTAGAAGACCATTGGGATTTGGTGTTTGTTGATAATTGGAACATGAAATTATTGGCTTGATAATACTTAAAATAGTGCAAGAAAGTGATTGGAATTATTGTTTGGGTACTTTGGCTAAACCCTAGGATTGTGAAAATTGAGGCTTTTGACAAATTTTGAAGAACATGTGATTAATTGCCATCAAAATGATTATTGAGTTTAGAAATAGGTTTTGAGTGGTTTGGTGTTAAATTATTGATGTTGGAAACTTAAGGAATCAAGAAAGGTGTTGGTGTTCTAAGTGTTGAAGATTGATAAAAGTTATATTTTGGTGGTGTTGGAATGAATGAATTGGTGCAACGTGTTTTAGGGCATTGGAGACCCATTATGGATGATGGGTAGGGTGTTTGGTGTGTGTTAGTATCTTGAGGTTTAGTGTGTTTGTAACCATTAGATTATAAAAAATTTAAATTAATGGGAAGGAATTCTTGAAACCTAATAAAATAAGAAAGTAAAGCCTTTATAATATTTAGAACATGATGAGAATCATGATTATAATTATTTATGTACTTGAGAATTGAGAATGATACTTGAATGAGAAATTAATTGAATTATACATGTATTAATTATAGGACAAAATTTGAAAAGGAGAGGAGTTTATATTCTAAATACATGAGTTGAATAATTGATGATTGTTATATGTGATGTTGCTCATGTTTTCCTTGCTATTGTTGTTTTGATTCCTTGTAAATGTTAGATATGGTGGTGGTGTTTGCTTGGAAAATATGTGATGTGCATTTAGAATATTGGTGGTATACCTTGTGGTGATTGATGATTGTTTTGGAAATCTGGGCAAATGTGTGCCTTGTGTTATTACAAAGATACACATGTTCACCACTAAATTTGAATGATGATTATTGATGAGATTGGAATGGATGTTGTTGATTTGGCATACCCTTGAATGTTGATGAAGATTTATAAGAGTTATTGTTGATGAGAATTGTCAATGCCATTGTAATTGATGCCAATGTGAGCTTGTGATGTGATATAGCCCTTTCTTCAATGTAGGGTGAAATGGATCTAGCACTTTTCTCTTTTCTCTTCAATTCAAGTCAAAATCGACACAACTAATCCAAGGTGTATATTAATAACTTATCTTTAGACAATGATAATGCTTCAAATAAAAGTCACCTGAATCATAGTCAACTTATTCCCATCATAAATAATAGTGAGAGACCTTATGAAAACAATATGGTAGAAGAATCCTTGCCAATTTTGCATGTCCCTAGTGAAAAACATTGGTCACCAGTAGAGTATAGTTCCATTAGGATTAGTCATAGGATATGCATCATAATCATAAGATCATATAGAGTTAAAATTTGTTTGTTCTCTTTTGAGTTAACTTTTCCAAGAGTTATTTCATGTTTTGTTTTGTTTATTTCTAGAATGTATATATGGTTATCTTTTTCTTCTTGCCATAACATTTCTCTTAGATGTTTTCTAGGACCATTTACTCATTTTGAGCATGTTCATAACATTCATGTGCATAAAGGTTTACAAGATGAGTTAGTTACATCTTATCAGGCTTTACCTATCATAGGCCCTAGTTTGTGTTCAATTACAAAATATGATCCTCTTAGGGCATCCAACTTCATGGTTTTGCATGATATGCACTTTTCTTTTGCTAAACCTCATTATTTTACATTTCCTTCATATGACATCTCTTTTGCTCATACATCATCTTTGTTTTTCTATAAAGTTCTAGGGTTACCACATAGTTTTATATATGCATTCCTTTGGACTTATCTCATTGCATTTTATGATGATATTTGTGTCATTCTTAAATCTAGTTTCATAATTTTCATATTTGATTCTGGTTAATTTTTTTTAACAATTTTCCTATTTCTTATTTTTGGACTCATGTTGTTCCCCCTTTTTTTTGTAGAATTATTGCTGACTTTGGATCTACAGGATTTGAGGTCAAATCCTTTTGAGGAAAAGGAGCATGATGAGGACATAGCCAGTGTAACTTCTTTTTGCTAAAATAATTCTTTTGTTTCTTTTATACATTTTTTTATTATTTTAGATTAGGGTTAGAAAGCCTTATTGGGCTATAGGTTTGGGCTTTATATGGTCATCTTTGCCTTATAAGTGTTTGTATGCCTTGTATTTGGCTACCTTTCTTAGTTTTATTTAGTTTTAGTGTTTTTAGGCTTAGGAGAGAATGAAGCCCTTTAGGTTAAGTGGTGTGCCCCCTTTAGCCTATATAAGGCATGTTCTTATTTGTATTACACATATCTTGAATTAAGAGAATACATTTTAGTATTAGTGGCGTTGAATTTTCCTCCTTCATTTTAGCTAGGGTTTCTTAAACTTTGGCAAACTCTTATCCTAGGGTTTCCTCCCCTAGGTGGCGAGATTGAGGCGTATTCTCTCTAGGTGGCGCCTCCTTCCTTTCCTTTTTCCTTATTTTCCCTTGGTAAACCCTAATCCTTATTTTCATTTATCAAAAGAGAAAGAAGAAGAACTAGATCCTCTTTCCTACATTAAAGACTTAACATTTATATTTACTAAAACCCTCAAAAGTGTAGAAAGAGTCCTGTTTACTACCTCTGTTTGGCCATTTGTTTGTGGATCATAAGTGGTAGAAAAGAGAAGCTTAGTTTCAAGTTTAGCCCAAAGAGTTTTCCAAAAATGGCTAAGGAACTTGGTATCCCTATCAGAAATAATTGTTTTAGGGATGCCATACAATCTCATAATTTCTTTGAAAAATGGTTTAACAATATGACTTGCATTATCCACTTTATGACAAGGAATGAAATGAGCCATTTTACTAAATCTATCTACCACCACAAAGATAGAATCTATTCGCCTTTGTGTCCTATGCAATCCAAGCACAAAATCCATTGAGATATTAATCCAAGGAGAACATGGTGTAGGTAAGGGAGTATGAAAAACCATTAGGTGATAATTTTAATTTAGCTTTTCTACATACAATACACCTAGAGCATAGTCTTTCAAGATCTTCTTTCATCTTAGGACAATAGAAGTGTTCATTTAATATTGGTAATGTTTTATCTCTTCCAAAATGACCCATTAGACCTCCCTTATGGCTTTCTCTAAGAAGTAATTCTCTTAAGGAACTCCTAGGAATGCAACTCTTATTAGCTTTGAAAAGATAGCCATCTAGTATGTGGAATCCCTTATTTGATGTGTTTGAGCTAGATGAGTTGTAAATTGTTGAAAAATCTATATCATTTTGATACAAATTCCTTATTTTATCAAGTCCAAGAATTTTAGCTCTAAGAGAAGCTAGCAAATTATGCCTTCTTAGTAAAGCATCAGCCAAAATATTAGATTTGCCATTCTTGTACTTAATAACATATGGAAATTGTTCCAAAAATTCAACCTATTTAGCATGTCTTTTATTTAACATTATGTTGCCCTTTAATATGCTTTAGTGATTGATGATCACTATGGATTACAAACTCTTTAGGGATCAAGTAATGCTCCTAAGTTTGTAGGGCTCCAACTAAGGCATAAAATTCCTTATCATATGTAGGGTAGTTGAGGTCAGCCCCATTGAGTTTTTCATTGAAGAACACAATAGGGTAGCCTTCTTGTAACAAGACTGCTCCAATTCCTACATTGGATGCATGACACTCAAGCTCAAAGATTTTTAAAAAATTAGGCAATGCCAAAATTGAACCATGAGTGAGTTTATAAGGTCATTAAAAGCTTTCTCTTGCCTTGGTCCCCATATAAAAAGAGCATTTTTCTTAACCAACTCATTCAGTGGTGAGGCCAAGGTAGAAAAATCTCTAACAAACCTTCTGTAGAAACTTGCTAACCCATGAAAACTTCTTACTTCATTTACATTCTTAGGTGTTGGCCAATCTTGTATTGATTTTACTTTAGCATGATCTACTTCTACCCCTTTTGAACTAACTATAAATCTGAGGAAGACAATGCTATCCATGCCAAAAAAACATTTTTCAAAATTTGCATGAAGGTGATTTGTTCTCAAGGCAAGCATAACTTGTCTAAGATGTTCAAGGTGAGAGGTCATGGTCTTAGAGTAAATCAGGATATCATCAAAATAAACCATAACAAATTGCCCAATGAATTCCCTTAAAACATGGTTCATCAATCTCATAAAATTACTTGGTGCATTTGTTCAACCAAAAGGCATAACTAGCCCCTCATGCAGTCCAAGTTTGTTCTTAAAAGTGACTTTCCACTCATCACCTTCTTTGATTCTTATTTGGTGATATCCATTTTTAATGTCAACCTTAGAGAATATGGTGGAGCCATTTAATTCATCAAGCATATCATCAAGTCTAGGGATTGGATGCCTATACTTGATGGTAATATTGTTAATGGCTTTACAATCAGTGCATATTTTCATGAACCGTCTTTTTTAGGAACAAGCAAAACAGGTAAGGCATATAAACTTAAACTTTTTCTGATCCATCCCTTAGATAATAGCTTATTCATTTATTTTTCAATCTTTAGGCTTTTTTAGGATTACATCTATAAGCAGGCCTATTAGGTAAGCTAGCACCTAGGATTAGGTCTATCTGATGTTCTATGCCCCTAATAGGAGGTAATCCATTTGGAATGTCTTTTGAAAAGATGTCCCTAAATTCTTCTAAGATGTTTTGAACTACTTTGAGTAAGTTAGAAGGGAAGAGCCCATTAAGCACACAAGTGGTAGGAGTATCTTTAGTGTACATGACATATAGGGGTTGATGAAGAAGCAGGGCTTACTTCACATCATGTTTTGTTGCCAAGAGATTAGGATTAAAGTCATCATGTATGACAAATCCTTTGCCTTTGTTATCTTTTTTTCTATGTTTTTCTTTTTGTTGGGAAGAGGAAGGACCTACTTCTGTGTCCCTCTTCAATTTCATCTTAGGTCGATCCTCTAAAACCTGCGAAAAGTCAAGCGATGTAATACTGTTATCTTATTCTCATGTTTGAAAGTGAGGGTGTTAGAGAACCCCTCATGGATGACCTTCCTATCAAACTGCTAAGTGAGTTGCTTCCATAGGTACTACGTCACACTTTACTTTATCTTATGGTGAAGACTGTGGCACCCTTAATTCGATAAATAATGTTAAAGGTATCAATGTTTAGATAATGAAATCTAGGATAAATTTTTCACGATTTTAGACCATCATTGGAAGAAGAACGCCATAATTAAAGACTTTAACAACTAACCCTAGACTTTTTAAAGACCTATCTCAATATGACGATATGAGAAGGTAGATAGTTTGTACAAATGTCAACATAAAATAATCAATTACACAATCACCATACAAGTGTTTAGCGGAACACGTATGTTAATTCAAAAGCAAGAGTAGGTGTAATAAGAGACCCTAGAATACTCAAATTGATTGCTAAAGTTTAGTAAAAACATATACATTCACTTACGTAAACATACCATGAAGTAAAGAAGTATGAATCCTAACCCGAAATGGCATAAAAGTATGAAAATCTAAAATTTAAGCATAACCACTGGCAGTGGTTATACTCCACTGGCTGTGGTTGTACAACACTGGTAATAGTTGTCACTGCCACAGTGCCAAAAAACCCAATTCAAGTCAGATCCCTCCATTGGCAGTGGTTGCAATCCACTGGCCGTGGTTGGATCCGTTTTCCATGCCCCATTTTTGTAACAAAGGTCTACTTCAAGGCAAAACCCACCACTGGCCATGGTTGGTTCTGTCTTTATGCCCTAATTTCGCAAGAAAATATACTCTAGGGCAGAACCTTCCACTGGCCATGGTTGTAGTCCACTGGCCGTGGTTGGCCTTCTGTTCCACCATTTTTTAGTTTTCAAAGAAGACATGCTTTTGGACCTCAAATCATGTAATGCCTAGTCCTTTTTATGTATAAAATCAACAAGGATCACTCACATTATGGTGCAAGACATAGAAGAACATATCATCAATCCACTAAGCCTTTTTTATACAAACTCTAAACATCATTTAAATCACCAAATCTATATCTAAGTCATACGTAACCATTGTAATCATATCCTTACACTTTAATAATTCACCCATCCATGGATTTCCATCAAGATATGCAACATTCCCATCAAAGGGGCTATAAAACATTCATTGTCAATATTCATATAGTTGTTTACAAAAGAATCGGTCTATTGTATACGAATGTATACACAAAAACATATGGAACCAAGTACATGTAAACTTAAGCCATCAACACAACATCTACATTAACATCATTGTCATCGAATGCATATATGATCCCAAAAGTCAATGATTTGCCGGCCAAGGTGTGGCACCCTAAATCCGCTATTTGATATTATAGTTTTCTACTTCTAATTAATAAAAAGTAGGGAAAATTTTTCACGTTTATTTTGACTCTTAATTAAGGCACACCATAATTCAAGACTTATAATAACTACCCTAGATCTAATTAGAAACCAACCCGTATGTGAAGATATGAGAAGGTGAAAGTTAAGCAAGTACCTAATTAACTTCATCAATATGTATATATATAAAATTGTCATGCACTAAGTCCTCCATTACTCATATTGAACATTATTCATTTACATTCAAGTCTAATAGTTCATATCATGAGCATCCACAACAAAAGTTTTCCAAGAATCTACTTAGATGACAATACCATCCATATAGGCTAATAAATCATCAATCTTTACTTCTTATCAACTAGTCCTCTTTATACACTCTTAACTAGGAATGAAACATCACATTATCTCATCCTACACACCATACACCAATTATATGATAAAAAATTTAGCATTATACCCTCATAAAACCATTCCATAACTACATCCATGTAACGTACACAATGTCATGACATAAACTCAACTTTCATACATAATAACTTCATTCATAAAGGTTCATATTCACCAACCTCCAACATACTAACAAAATCATAACTCAATCTCTATATCCCAAATAAATCAATAAATAATTTAACAATACCCATTCATAATTTCAAAAGCCTAGGCATTTACACTAATAGTCAAGCTATACAAAATAATGGCTATACACACTAAATTCTACAAAAGAATTTAAATCATCAAGTCCAAAAAAGAATACCGGCCAAGGCAAATAAAATACCCTTTTCACACCATGCTGTCTCTTTAAGAAATGTATCACTCCACTAATCCATCCTACGTCACAAGGCTAAAATGGACAACATGGAGAGTGAGTATATTTTCTCAATGATGAATAATTATAATGACAATTCATGCATAGTGAAGAAATCTTACATATTTTCCTTCAACATACCCAACCTTATTGACATGATATATAGACTATAATTTGACAATCAAATTTACACTTTATACATCCTAAAGGCCAACTTATGCCAAAAGCTCTAAATATCAATCTCATTCACTAACAATAGTAATTACTACATTTGTACCATAGCCAAACAACACCAACAACATTTCTCAATTTAAGGTACTCATAAGACATATTCATTTTGGGTACTCAAATTCAAATGCCATGTCCTCACAAATAATGCATATGCTATCTAATAATCAATGCATATACAATGAGACCAACTTTGAAAAAATTCCATTTTCTTTTCATGTGCCTATTTTACTCATGTGACTACAACCACACATAGTTTTTCAATATTTTAAACCAACGCAAGGTTTCATTCTCAAGATCAATGCAAGATCATTAAATATCACATGGTATACACTACGACCATGCATAGTCGTTTATACAATCAACCAACGCAAGGTTGTTATTCTCAAGATCAATGCAAGATCATTATTTATCACATATAAGATATGTTATGCATGCCATGAGATGCAAGAAGTGTACATGATGGTCTCAATTTTCACACAATCCACTTTATTCTCATACATAAGCCAAAAGATACATCAAAGGTACATTACCATCATAATAATCAATTCACCATCACTGTCATTCAAAGAGTCTTACTTTATATATTCGTCACACATAGCAACAATAAAAGAAACCAAGGCCAACATGCAAATATACATCACACATACATGCATCATCAACTCCAAGGCTATACATTTAGAAAATACACTCCTCTCTTACCTCAAGAGAAGTACTCCGACGGGTTGGAAGAGTTGGATGGTCCCGCTTCGCAAGAATGGTCAAAACCTACATTAAATAAGTGTAGAAACACGTCAACATCTTACTAACTTTTTGTGATGTTCAAAACTTCATTTTTTATATATATACTTCATACTAACCCATAAAAGTTTCATCCTTGAGATTTTTAGGAGTATCATGGATTCTTTCAATATTTCCCAATGCTTTGTAAATTTTAGAACCTTGTGTACAAATTGTCAATGTTCAATAATTATTCATGGGGTCTTACAAGAATCCTAATAAACATTTCCCTTGACTATAATTATTTACAATACTTTTCCTTTTGTAGACAACAAGTTTCACTCTACTAATAATTCAATTAACTTGTTCTTCCCCATTAATACATAACCCATTTGGTAGTGATTTTTAATGGTTAGATCAAATCATGATAATTCTTTAGAAACACATGTTAGTTACCTAACACATGATTTATATGGTATACTCTTTAAAATACCAAGTCCTTTCTTCCTACTTGATTATTAAGTCCCCACTAACACACTAATCTTCATATTTGTTCCTAACTCTAACATCACATCTCTTCCTCTCATTAAATACTAATCCCTCATTCATTCCACTACAATTATCCCAAACCATAATAAGTCACCTATCACCAACAATAATATTCTCTAAGTTTATCTAGTAGCTTTTTCATGCCTAATGTGATCCAATAATATTTTCTAGACCATTAATCTTTCTTTCAACTCCAATAGTCCATAATTGTCATCAAATCCACTTCTACACTACACACTTTTTCTTTTTAGCTTCTCTTACCTAATAACCATTCAAATTCTCAAACTACACTTATTAGCACTCACACAATTTCATAATTACCCTTTTAAGTCCTAATGTGCTCTAACAACTTTATTCATCTTAGTAACATGCCTATTCCTCACTAATCCTTATAACTCTACACCTAATTCATGACACTTTACATTCCATACCAACCAATAATTATCCAACACTAATTCTAATTATTAACCTACATCCAACAAGAGGTTTCAAGATCATTTAATAAGGTTAATACATTTTTGGATCTATCATGTCTCTTTATCACTTTTACCATCCTAAGAGAATTTTAAAGCTTAGCATTAATTCCATACTTTTCTATAAATCATCAAATAAATTCTAGAGCATCATTCAAAGTCCCATAATTACCCCAAAATCATCCCTAAGCCATTTCAAGTCGAAACATAATTTTTCCTCTAAATTAAAGTAAGCTACTAATTTAGGATTTTGCTCCTAACTTCATCCAAAACCAAATTCATTCATTCCAACATCACCAATTCATTTCAATACACTAATTTAGGCCTTACAATCATTATAAAATCATCCAAAATAATTTAAGTCTCCTAATTACAAATTATCCATCAATTAAAGTAAGCTACCAATTTCAAGTTTTGCACCTATTAGCATCCAAAACCAATTCGTTTATTCCAACAATAATTAATCTCATTCTAAAAACTAATTCTCATCAAATTCAAGTCACAAAAACAACTATCTAACAACAATAAAAATTTCCCAATGGTCTCTTAACCTGGGTTTTAGGTTCCATATGCAAAGCATCAATTTTTCCAACAGTAATATCATAATTTATAACATATTATGCTACTAATTTAGAGCTTAACAAAGGTTAATGACTTACTCCAATGGAATTCTAAATTCTAAATTCAAGAGAGTGGTGGAGATGGAGACTTGAGAAATCCCAACACCAAAGGACCAAGCAAGCTTTTCCTAATTGAAATTAAGGCCACCAAAATCCTTAAAATTTTGTCACTTCATGATTAGGCACAAGAAAAGGGGATTTCAGTTTTGCCATAGATGAAGGGGAGGAGAAGAACACAAATGAAATAGGGAAAGAGAAGAAGAAACATGGAGCCTAGGGTTTCATGACACTTACCTAAGCTTTCCCTTCATAAAACTTTCACAAAGCTTCCATGGGTGGTGCAAACTTGGTCACGAAATGGAGAGGGAGAAGAGATGGTGATTTTCATTTTTTTCTTCTACAGAATAAGGGTTGTTCACATGAGAAATGGAGAAAGGAAGAAGAAGAGTCACTTAAGTTACATACTAAATTACCATAGTGCCCTTCATTGAATTTTTTTTGGCTCTAAGACCAAAGTTTTGGCAATTATATCATCATGGGCCCAAATAGCTGATGGAAACAGCCCATTATAGCACTCATGGTCAACTTATTTAGTTGGGTGAAATTTGTCGCTTTGGTTTGAAAACGAAGCGTTTTGTTCGACCAGGGCCCCTTTTATGTCTAATTAATTATCTATAAATTTTTTGAGGTTTATTTTTGGGTTTAACATATTTATTTGAGTGTTTTCTAATACTCAATAATTATTTTTGGGTTAGTGAATTTTTGAGGCACAATTGAGGCCCGTTGCCCGAATCAGTCATTTTCAGACGTTAAATGACGTAGATAAATCCTGAATAATTCACGATAAATTCCACGAACGCTCAAATTAATTTATGTTCAATGTTAGGACATAAATATTCATTCCTAATAATTATCTAATGTTTTTCAGCCCGTTGGGCCCGTCTCTATATTTTGCTCATATGTCGTTCGTCAATTAAACGACGACAGTAATCGCCGTATTCGTCGTATTAACTCAAGGGGTTCTCAATTAATTTTTCTACATGCCTAGGGTATCAAATAATTATTTTCTATAATTATTCTATTTATTGGCTCTAATTAATTAATTTTACTTAAAATTTAGGATGTTACACAAGGCATCCATCCCTATACAACTATTTTACCTTCACCTATAAAACATAGAGTTCCAAAATAAGATGCATCTCACCTCATATACGTCCTACATCACAACGCTAAAAAGACAACATGGAGAGTGAGTTATACATTCTAAGTGACGAATATAAATACATTTTTGATTATGTGTATATGCATATAACAAAATGTAGGCTTTGCTTCAAAACATCAATTATCATCACAACTCCATTCTATCAACATATACGTATATCATGATCATAAACTAAAACTTATAACAGAACACATACATATACACACATCATTTCCCTTCATCTTATTGGGCTAACATAAGCATCATCACCAATACACAAGGTCTTTTCATCATATGTAAATTTTTACTTGTTGTCCTTAGGTTCTCTTTCACCCATTTCAATCATCACCAATCCAATCTCATCATCATTTTTGCATATTACAGGTCTATATGCAAATGCTCTTAAGCTAATGCATATGCACAAGAATCATATTCATCAAAAACACTTACGGATCTGACTGTGGGAATATAAAACATCAATGTGGGTTCAAAAACATAAGTATATAACCATGCCCCTACTACAGTAGTAAAATATGTACATATATATGTCAAATCTCAATTTTTACAAGTACCAAAACGCATCGCCCATCTTGCAACACCAGTCATTTTCACCATGACCGCGATAAACAACATAATAACATAATGGTGCTGCGGGCCAACCATGAACCATGCCATGGCAATTGTAACATCCCAAATTTTAAAATAGAGAATAAATTAAGGAAATAAATATCAGATAATTGAATGTGAATTATTTAATGCCCCCAAAATATTAGAAATAATTTAATTAAGATTTATAGAGACTGTTAGTGATTTATTGAGATCGGATAAACAGGAAACTAACCTAGATAAAATATGGGTGTCGGACCAAGTATCTCTGATTGAGATGCCATTGGTCAGGGCTGTAGATAACATTACTGGGAATTCAAATGTGTACTCAGAATAATTTTTAGAATAAGTATTGAGCCCCAACAGAGAGCCTGTTTGTTATAAAACAGAAAGATTTAAGTAATGGGTTTAATATTAAAAACAACTCACCTTTTTCACTCTCAATTCCCATGACTCTCCCTCCTTCTTCAGTAAACTTACTTCTTCTTCTTCCTATCACTTCTCCATTCACATTCTTCTAAAAATGAGGTATTAATGGTATTAATGAGGTAGATACATTTTGTTAGGAATCCCTAAGCATGAGCAGCGGAAAAATAAAAGGGATTCCATAGGATTTGTAAGGTTCCGTGTTTCAAAGCACAAAACAATTTCGAATTATTTTAGGTTACCTCTTGAAGAACTCTGAAGCAGTCGTAGCCTCGTCCTTTAGGAGTCCACACGAGCACTCCCACCAGAATCGCAACACTTGCCAACTGCTAGTTTGACGGCGTGTAGCTCTTGCAACTTTTGCGAATTTGTGTCTCACTTGAGTGAACGGCCTATGAGCATCTTATGCTCTATTTATAGGTTTAGGTTTGACCTAATTTGTTCTCTCTAAAAGTGGGCTCCTTACTCATTCCAAATGAGTTAGGCCCAATAGCTTTATTTTAGTCTAACTAAAATAAGACAACATTTTCTGATGGGCTTACTCTATGTGTGTGACCCTATAGGTAAAATACCCAGTCTTATTAATAATAAACTATTTTATTATTAATATAAAATAAGAGCGGCATCTAGCAATGCATCATTATGTCTGAATATTATCAACATAACCTATAAGTGATAATTATTTAATACGTTCATTCCTTTTGTCACGATATCCTAATTGGGCCCAAGGCATGGTCGCGTCATCCTTGTACGGCCCAATTTATTTTACTTGATACCGGAGTAGACTGGATCCGAATAAATATCTAATATTTATTCTTTCTAGCATGGCCATGCGTTTTATTAGTCTTACTCCATCAAGTGGCCTATGGATATCACTCCTGTCACATAGGAGAGATAAATCCCATCTACATCACTCACATCCCTCTGTATAATTTGTTCATTGCCTAATCACAACCTTTATAGTCCTCTTGTTACAGAAGACGTTTAATTGTATTAAAACAATAAACTCCTCATGTAGGAATCGTAGTGACTTCAGGTCGAAGGACTACATATACCATTATCACATTGAGAATCGTTTATGACAATCATGTAACGATCCATGCAACGTTCTCATGGTGGGTCTGTCCAGTACATCATTACTCTTAATGTGTACCCGTGTGAAGACTCGATATCATCTATATCTATGATCTGTGAGATCAGGTCATCAGTACACTCACACACTAGTCTCAGTGTATTTACATGTCCCCATGTAAATACTTAACTAGGGACATTTTACGAATAATTTTTATATGACCTATTACTCCAAGGATAAATATGTTTAAAACAATTTTAAACTGAAATATTTATTCTATTGATAAGTAGAAAAATGATACAAATGAAAAAGCATAAAAGCTCATAGTGCATACACCAACACATTTATCGTTGGAAGGAGATGAGAATGTATGATTATTTTGAATGTTGATGGGCTTTGGTGAAGCCCTAACCTTATAAATTAGGGGAAATATGATGTATGGGTAGATGGGTATTAATTAATGGTGAGAATGCCATTAATGTTGGAGTGTAATCATAAATGATGATTGGTGATGGCGGTTGAAAACCATAAATGAAAACCCACTTGGAATGATTTAAATGTAAGGTTGGTAAGTGGGGTAACATAACTAATTAGGTTATTGCCTTGATGATAATGAATGGTGATTTGAGGGAAGGAATTCCCAAAGCCTAATTAGGCAAATGAATGAAGCTTGTGAATAAATTACCACATGATGAAGAGTCATGTCCATGTAATGTATCTATTCAGAATGATGCTTGAATGGATGATTGATGTGGCCTTATAATTGATTGGTGTAGGACTTGGTAACGATTGTAAGGCGGGAACATCGAACCCGGAAGTCTACTTCTCTTGAGGTAGGAGAGGGGTGTATTTTCTAAATGCATGAGAACTTGTATGATGATAATGTATATGTAAATGTAATGTGGCATGTTTTCTTGAATGGATGTAGTATTATGTGTATGTGATGTGAAATTGAGTAAGGTTCTTATAGTGATTGATTGTGGAATAAGACCCTAATGAAGTTATAAGTGGTATAATGTGTGATTTGATGAATACTTGAAGTCCTTAGCTCTAATGATTCTTGAATACTATGATTGCAATGTATATATATATGTTCGATTATATGGAATTAACTTTGTAATTAAGTATGAGACTACCCTAGATGAGAGGGTGAGATAATCCATTTGAGGTTGAGGCATGCATGAGCATTTTTACATACATAGCATGGCATGCATATCATGATGATGTTGATAAGTGGTTGCGATCACTTGATGTTTGGAATGTAAAAAGGGCTTGTGAGTTCCTGTGATTATTGGACCAGTGGTTGCGATCACCTGGTATTTGAAATGAAAGGCCCTGCGGGACCATTGCGATTGAATGCCTGTGGTTGTGATCATGAGGCTGGAGTACCCCTTGTGAGGTGGGAAACCATTATGAATTGTTGAACGTGGTTGTGATCACGAGTAAACACCTTGCGAGGCTGCTAAAGTGAGTACCCCTTGCAAGGCGGGAAACCAATGCGAATTATTGAATAATTTTGGTGGTTGCGATCACCTGATGGAATAAAATCGGATCCGTGCAAATGCATTCTTAAACACCAGCATGTGCATTAGCCATAGAAGCATGGCATAGTGTGATATCCTGTCGAGGAGATTATGTGAGGAGTAGGTGGAACTCCCTTTGAGTACTAATTGTAATTGTAATATTGGTTGATGTGACTTGTGAATTTTAATGGATATATATGTTCAACGAATTCGATGAATGATTGATTTTGTGTTGATTGAACTCCTTTTTAAGGAAAAGATATGTAATATTGCATTTATGTATATATTATCACATTTTTTAAATTTTCATCATTGAGAAAGTATACTCACTCTCTATGTGGTATATCTTTTAGCTCCTGTGTTGTAGGTGTTGGTGTATGCACTACGAGCTATTAATGTATCAATTTTAACTTATCAATAAAATTAGTATTTTCAGTTTTAGACTAATTTAATGCTATTTATCCTGGAATAATAGGTCATATGAGAATTATTCCTAAAACGTCCCTAATGAAGTATTTACATGGGGACATGTAAATACATTAAGATTAGTGTGTGAATGCAGTGATGATTTGATCTTACAAATCATGGATATATGATATCAAGTCTTTACACAGATATACATTAAGAGTAATATTGTACTGGATAGACCCACCATGAGAACGTTGCATGGATCGTTACATGAGTGTCATAAACGGTTCTCAATGTGATAATGGTATATAGTTCTTCGACCTGAAGTCACTACGATTCCTACATAAGGAGTTTATTATTTTAATACAATTAAACGTTATCTGTAATAAGATGACCATAAAGATTGTGATTAGGCAATAGACAAATTATGTAGAGGGATATAAGTGATGTAGATGGAATTTGTCTCTCCTATGTGACAGGAGTGATATCTATGTGCCACTTGATGGAGTGAGACTAACGAAATGCATGGCTATGCTAGGACGAATAAATATTAGATATTTATTCTGTAAAGTCTACTCTGGTATCAAGTAAAATGAATTGGGCCATACAAGGATGATGACGACCATGCCTTGGGCCCAATTAGATATCGTGACAAAAGGAATAAATATATAAAATAATTATCAATTATAGGTTATGTCGATGATAAATAATATTCGGACATAATGATGTATTGCCAAATACCGCTCTTATTTTATATTAATAATAAAATAGTTTATTATTAATATAACCGAATATTTTACCTATAGGGTCACACACATAGAGCATGAGATGCTCATAGGCTGCTGGTCAAAAATTAGATTACACTAAAATTTCGTACTAGCATTCGGATCTTTGGTTTTCTGGTGGGAGTGCTCGTGTGGACTCCTAAGGGCGTTTCAATCGAGGAACTCGTTGTGCATCTACAAGAGGTAATCCCTAGATCAAAAGTTTAATTACATAATGCTTTGAGACATTTGCATTTGTAATCCTTATTTTTGGGAACCCTTTATGTTTCCGCTACCTGACCCTGACGGGATTCCCTAACAGTAGGGTTTGCCTATGGAGCTATTATATGGAGAAGAGGTGTGAAGGAAGCCTATTTTGGGTAAAAAATGCCTTAGCCGACAATTGTTTTGAGTTTATGGCTTATGTGGATTTTTGTAATGTATATAGCTATAATGAATGTATTGTCTAGCCAAGGATTGGTATAGATACTCGTATGAATGATGAATAGATAATGGTGATTTTGGAAGGTCATGTAGGAAAATGAGACCCTACAGTTTATGGCTCATTTTCGTTAATGACCTTAGCCTTAATTGGATTTTGAAAAAGAAACATGATGTAATTAAAACTTATGAATGAATGATGATTTACATGAAAAACTGCATTTCATAGACTATGTTAAGTAGTAAATTAGATTAGAATGTGATTATGAGTTCGAATGAAAATCTATGAGTATAAAGGATTAGAAAAAGTTTTAAATGTATAACATGATGAAAGTGATGTGATGAATTTAATCAATTTGGCTTAAATTGAGTTTTGGCATATTGAGTTATTCAATTCCTCTGTCATCTGCCCTTTTACTGGTATTCTCGCTCTGGCGAGGTGGATTCTCGCTCAGGTGAGAATCCTACTGCATTGGTATATGGCTACTGGTCAAATCTTGCTTAGGCAAAAGTGGGTCTCGCTCGAGCGAGACCGCCCTGGTATCAGGGGTTGGCTACTGGAGAATAATCGCTTAGGCGAGTGGGGTCTCGCCCGAGCGTGAGCGATGGGTTTTGCCACTGGACCATTTTCACTTGAGCGAAAGGCCCTTGAAGGTGGTACTCGCTCAAGTGAGTGAGCGTAGGTTTGAATCTGGACAAATTTCACTTACGCTCGCTGGCTCCGCCCAAGCGAATCCTGTGGATCTCGCTCAAGCGAGATGGGGCTCCCTCGAGCGAGGTGGCCCCTGAAACTTCTTTCCTTCTTTTCGCTCAGCCCGCTCGGTGACTCGCCCAAGGGTTCTATTGGAACTCACTCAAGCGAGTGTGGTTTTCGCTTGAGCGAAGGGTGCCCTGATCCCCCTACTAGCATTGTTTCGATTATTTTTCAGTTTCTTTGCATTAAACCTTCATCCTATCTTAACTTATGGATTCTTTGCACATATTCTGAATTTTATTAATCTAAATGAAGTTTAGTCTTTTGAAACCAATTACATAGCATTAATTTAAATAAACCTTTCGCTGTCTCAATTAAGAATTTTTCAGTAATTATTTCCTTTAACCTACCTTCTCATATCTTCATATATGAGATAGGTCCTTCATAGGTCCAGGGTATTGACTAACAGCTTCACCACTTATGTTTTCCATAAATTAATGATATTATGAATCACGAAAAATTTACCCCTATTTTTGGGGTGTCTCAACCTGGTATCAGAGCTTCATCTGCTCTTACTTACTGTGATTAAATTATTAGTATAAGACCATGACATATATTTAATGAATGATTACCATTATTGCTTGATTTTGTATGGATTGGGTGTGGATTAAATGTGATTGCTATAAGTCCGGCCAGGCTTTCTTCACACTATTCTCCCTCAATGATGAATTCTTATAATTATATGAATGCATGTGACCCTAAGATATAATGATGTGCTTTTTACAAGCTTTAATGTGGACTGATCAATGTTGGACTCCATGATGGAGGGCCATGGCTTAATTATATGATGAATTACTATAGCATGAGACTATAGAGAGATCTATAAGCTAGTTTACTGATGTTAATTAATTTAATGTTATGGTTATAGATATCCTCATGGCCCGTCATCGTCAAGATCACGATGACGCTATAGCTAGAGCTTTAAATCGCTTTGTGAATCTTCTTGAGTCGTAAAACCATGATAGACAAGAAGCGGGAAGGCAACCCGCTCTTGCTGTTCAAGGTACTCAAGGCCTTGACATGTTTTTAAAGCGAAAACCATCCGAGTTTCATGGTGGATTTAGGCCCGAGCAGGCCTATGTTTGGATCCAGGATGTCGAGCGAATCTTCGATAGTTTCAAATGCAATGAGCTCCAGAAAGTGGAGTATGTTATTTTTATGATGAGAGATGAAGCTGAAACTTGGTGGAGACTCACCAAGAGTAGAATGATTGCTGCTGCTATTCCCTTGACTTGGGAAAATTTTAAGCTTGAACTTATGAGAAAATATATACCCGAAAGCTACAAAAGTAAGAAGGAACTTGAGTTCATGGAACTCAAGCAAGGTACAATGACGGTGGAAGAGTATGCTTCCAAATTCAAAGAACTCTGTGAATTCTACCCTCCTTATCAATAAGAGGGAACTGAAGCCTCTAAGTGTGTAAAGTTTGAGAGCGGTCTACGCCCTGATATTCAAAGGGCCATGTGTCATCAAGAAATCCGAAGCTTCATGGTACTTGTGAATGAGTGTTGTATTTATGAAGAACATGCTACCCCTCATCATTCTAAATTTGACTCTAAGTTGAAGGGTCAATCTTCCAGTTTCAAGAGGCAAGGAAATTTCAGAAGGGGACGTTTTCAAAGGGGTGCTTATTCTAATGTCTAAGCTAGAGGTGGTGGACATGGTAACACCTTTGGCCGGGGCAATGCAAATGCCAATGGACCGAAATGCTATAGATGTGGTGGTCCTCACTATGTTCGTGAGTGTGTGCACCATGATGATGTGGTGTGTTTCAATTGTGATCAAGTGGAACATATCCATCCTGCATGCCCTATGCTTACTAGACCGATTCCGATGCAAGCTAACACTCCCAACCCTGCTAATGCACCCACTCATATGAACCGCGGAGGCCATAATGGTGGTCGGGACCGTGGTAATGGAAACAATGGTGGCCGAAATGGTGGCTGTGGTGGCTATAATGATGGAAGGCATGGCAACGGTCGAGGTAACGACAATGGTGCTCGCGATGGAAATAGGAATGGTAGAAATCCTCAACCAAATACCGGAAGGGTGTTTGCTGTGACCGGTGAGGAAGCAGCACAAGCAGATAAGTTAGTTGAAAGTAAGTGCAAAATACTCAAACATTCAGTTCATGTTATTTACGATTCGGGTGCAACCCACTCTTTTATATCCGAGGATTGTGTTCGATGATTGAGATTACCGGTATGTTTAATGAAAAATGCCCTAGTGGTTACCACCCCAACCGGTACTTGCCTCAGATCGGTTAACCGGTGTGATAATGTTGACATGCTCCTAGAAGGGGGAAGGTTTATTGTGTCATTTATTTGCTTGCCTATGAAGGGATTAGAGATCATACTTGGTATGGATTGGCTCTCCGCTAATAAAGTTTTGGTTAACTGCCAACAACGGACCGTCATTTTCGCTTCTTCTGATGCGGGAAAATTCGATGTGCAAGGTATAGCCTAACTTTGCATATTATTATCTCTTGCCGATGGGACAAATAATCTCGATCCCCTTAGTATCCCTATGGTGTCGGAATTTTTGGATGTGTTTCCCGAGGAGATACCCAGTTTACCACCTCTACGGGAGGTTGAATTTACTATCGATCTTGTATCTAGTGCGGAACTAGTGTTTATCGCTCCTTATAGGATATCTCCTATGGAGTTGGCTGGACTTAAGAAGCAAGTTGAGGAGCTACTTGAGAAGGAGTTTGTTTGACCCAGTGTGTCACCCTGGGAGGCTCCTGTTTTATTGGTTAAGAAGAAGGATGGAACCATACGGTTGTGTGTTAACTACCGCCAATTGAACAAGGTGACAATAAAAAATCGATACCCCTTACCTCATATTGATGATCTCTTGGATCAATTCAGAGGTGCTGTGGTGTTTTTGAAAATTGACTTGCGCTCTGGTTACCATCAAATTCAGGTGAGAAACGAAGACATTCTGAAAACTGCTTTTAGGATGCGATATGGCCATCATGAATATGTTGTAATGCCATTCAGAGTGACTAATGCTCCAGTGGTGTTCATGAGTTACATGAACCACATCTTCCATGAATACCTAGATCGCTTTGTTATGGTGTTTATCGACGATATCTTGGTGTATTCCAAGAGCCGTGAGGAACACGAGGAACATCTGAAGCTTGTGTTGAATATTCTTAGAGAGAACCGGTTGTATGCTAAGCTCTCTAAATGTGAATTCTGGTTATCAAGCGTCCAGTTTCTTGGACATGTGGTATCTGGAGAAGGTGTTTCGGTGGATCCATCTAAGGTTGAAGCCGTTATGGCATGGCCTAGACCTACATCGGCTACTAAAATTCAGAGTTTTCTTGGACTTGCCAGATATTATCGGAGGTTTATCGAAGGTTTTTCTCGTCTTGCTAAACCTTTGACAAACTTGACAAGGAGGAACCAACCTTTTGTATGGACGGTTGAGTGTGAGGGGTTCTTTGAAGAGTTAAAGATGAGGCTGACTTCTACGCCTATCTTGGCATTACCTAATTTACAAGAGGACTTTATAGTGTATTATGATGCTTCCAAGCGTGGGCTCGAATGTGTTTTGATGCAGAAGGAACATGTTATAGCCTATGCTTCACGCCAATTGTGACCTCATGAAGTAAACTATCTGACTCACAATTTAGAGTTGGCGGCGGTTGTGTTCGCCTTGAAGATTTGGCGCCACTATCTCTATGGCTCGAGGTTCGTGGTCTTTAGTGACCATAAAAGCTTAAAACACCTCTTTGATCAAAAGTAATTGAATATGCGCCAAAGGAGGTGGATGGAATTCCTGAAAGACTACGATTTTGAATTAAGATACCATCTGGGAAAAGCTAATGTTGTTGCCGATGCTCTTAGTCGGAAGTCCTTGCATGTGTCAGCCATGATGGTCAAGGAATTTGAATTGATTCAGGAGTTTCAGAATTTGAATGTTGGGACCGAAATTTAATCTCCCAAGAAGCTATGTTTTGCTACCTTAAAGATATGCAATAAGTTCTTAGAGCTTGTAAAGGAGAAACAAGGAGATGATGAATACTTATAGGAGATGAGAAGATCTCAAGGCGATGGGAAAATCTATTCCTTGTAGAGGATGTTGATGGCCTATGGCGAGTAAAAGGTCGTGTGTATGTGCCTTCATTTAGAGATTTGAGACACACGGTGCTTGAGGAGGCACACAAAAGCATTTTTAGCATTCACCCCGGTGCGACCAAGATGTACCAAGATGTACCAAGATGTAAAGAAGAATTTTTGGTGGCCCGGAATGAAACGTGATATTTCCAACTTTGTAGCTTCATGCCTTACTTGTCAAAAGGCAAAGGTAGAGCATCAGAGACCTTTGGGTACTTTGAGACCACTTGATATCCCTGTTTGGAAGTGGGATGCAATTGCTATGGACTTTGTGTCTGGTTTGCCAAGAACGAGGTCCAGATATGATAGAATCTGGGTGATTATAGATCATTTGACGAAGAGTGCACATTTTCTACCGATCAGTATAAAGAGTCCTTTGCAGATTTAGCTCAATTATACATTCAGGAGATTGTGAGGTTGCATGGTGTGCCATCAAGTATTGTTTCTGATAGAGATCCCCGATTTACTTCACGATTCTGGGGAAGCTTACATGAAGCGATGTGTTCAAAGTTGAAGCTAAGCTCGGCGTATCACCCTTAGACGGACGAACAATCCGATAGGACTATTTAGAGTCTTGAGGACTTACTGTGCGCTTGTGTTTTGGAGCACGGCGGTTCGTGGGAGAAGTATTTTCCCCTGATCGAGTTCACCTACAATAATAGTTTTCACTCTAGTATTGGCATGGCACCATATGAGGTGTTATATGGAAGAAAGTGTCGAACCCCTTTATGTTGGCTGGAAGTCGGTGAGAATTTAGCCTTAGGGTCTGAGATTGTTGAGGAAACTACTAAACAGATTAAGATGATCTGATAGAAGATGAAAATCACTCAAGACCGACAGAAGAGCTATTATAACAAGAGGAGGAAGCCACTTGAATTTCAAGTAGGCGACCATGTGTTCTTACGAGTCTCTCATGATAAAGGTATCGGGAGAGCTTTGAAGAGCAGAAAATTGAGCCCTAAATTCATCGGACCTTATGAGATCTTAGAGGGGATTAGAGATGTCGCTTATCGAATTACGCTCCCTCCACATCTTGCCAACCTACATAATGTGTTCCATGTATCATAGTTGAGGAAGTATATTCACGATCCTTTGCACGTGATCTCTATTGTTGATGTCAATGTGCGGGATGACTTGTCCGTTCCTCCCGTTTCGGTTCGTATCGTCGAGTTTTCCATGAAGAGCTTGCGGAATAAAATGGTACTTTTGGTGAAAGTAGCATGGAAGCATGGGAACATGGAGACACTCACCTGGGAACGTGAGGATGACATCCGTGAGCGGTACTCTCATGCATTCGAATCCGGTATGTCAAATTTCGGGGATGAAATTTCTTTAAGGTGGGGTGGATTGTAACATCCCAAATTTTAAAATAGAAAATAAATTAAGGAAATAAATATTGGATAATTAAATGTGAACTATCTAATGCCCCCAAAATATTGGAAATAATTTAATTAAGATTTATAGAGACTGTTAGTGATTTATTGAGATCGGATAAGCAGGAAACTAACCCGGATAAAATATGGGTGTCGGACCAAGTATCTCTAATTAAGATGCCATTGGTCAGGGCTGTAGATAACATTACTGGGAATCCGAATGTGTACTCGGAATAATTTTTAGAATAAGTATTGAGCCTAAATAGAGAGCCTGTTTGTTATAAAATGGAAAGGTTTAAGTAATGGGTGTAAAATTAAAAACAACTCACCTCTTTCACTCTTAATTCCCGTGACTCTCCCTCCTTCTTTAGCAAACTTACTTCTTCTTCTTCCTATCACTTCTCCATTCATATTCTTCTTCTAAAAACCCTAATCAATGGAGTGATACCCATTTCTCTCCCTTATTTTCATTTTTTTGGAGCAAAAAGGAGAAGCTTGGAGTTTGAACTCCCTTTCTTTCCCTCTCCCATTTCGTGATCTTCATCTCCCATTCTTGGAACTCCTCCATTTCTTCACTTGAGATAAGGTTCTAGCCATTTTTCAAGAATATGAACCTTTAGTTATGTGTCCTCAATGTTAAGAGAGCATTTAATGCATGTGGGTCATTAGGAGAAGCTTTAAATGTGGAAACCTAAGGTGGGTGTAATAAATACAAGCTTTAAATGGTATTAATGAGGTAGATACATTTATGGTTGGAAAGAGATGAGAATGTATGATTACTTTGAATATTGATGGGCTTTGGTGAAGCCCTAACCTTATAAATTAGGGGAAATATGATGTATGGGTAGATGAGTATTAATTAATAGTGAGAATGCCATTAATGTTGGAGTATAATCATAAATGATGATTGGTGATGGCGGTTGAAAACCATAAATGAAAACCCACTTGGAATGATTTAAATGTAAGGGTGGTAAGTGGGGTAACCTAACTAATTAGGTTATTGCCTTGATGATAATGAATGGTGATTTGAGGGAAGGAATTCCCGAAGCCTAATTAGGCAAATGAATGAAGCTTGTGAATAAATTACCACATGATGAAGAGTCATGTCCATGTAATATATCTATTCAGAATGATGCTTGAATGGATGATTGATGTGGCCTTATAATTGATTGGTGTAGGACTTGGTAATGATTGTGAGGCGGGAACATCGAACCCGGAAGTCTACTTCTCTTGAGGTAGGAGAGGGGTGTATTTTCTAAATGCATGAGAACTTGTATGATGATAATGTATATGTAGATGTAGTGACATGTTTTCTTGAATGGATGTAGTATTATGTGTATGTGATGTGAAATTGAGTAAGGTTCTTATAGTGATTGATTGTGGAATAAGACCTAATGAAGTTATAAGTGGTATAATGTGTGATTTGATGAATACTTGAAGTCCTTGGCTCTAATGATTCTTGAATACTATGATTGGAATGTATATATATATATATATATGTTAGATTATATGGAATTAACTTTGTAATTGAGTATGAGTGTACCCTAGATGAGAGGGTGAGATAATCCATATGAGGTTGAGGCATGCATGAGCATTTTTATATACATAGCATGGCATACATATCATGATGATGTTGATAAGTAGTTGCGATCAATTGATGTTTGGAATATAAAAAGGGCTTGTGAGTTCCTGTGATTATTGGACCAGTGGTTGCGGTCACCCGGTATTTGAAATGAAAGGCCCTGCGGGACCATTGAGATTGAATGCTCGTGGTTACGATCATGAGGCGAGAGTACCCCTTGCGAGGCGGGAAACCATTATGAATTGTTAAATGATTGAATGAGGTAGAGGGGGTACCCCTTGCATGGCGGAAACCAATGTGAATGATTGAATAATTTTGGTGGTTGCGATCACCTGATGGAATGAAATCAGATCTGTGCATATGTATTCTAAAACACCAGCATGTGCATTAGCCATAGAAGTATGGCATAGTGTGATATCCTATCAAGAAGATTATGTGAGGAGTAGGTGGAACTCCCTTTGAGTACTAACTGTAATTGTAATATTGGTTGGTGTGACTTATGAATTTTAATGGATATATGTGTTCAACGAATTCGATGAATGATTGATTTTGGGTTGATTGAACTCCTTTTTAAGGAAAAGATATGTAATATTGCATTTATGTATATATTATCACATTTGTTAGATTTTCATCATTGAGAAAGTATACTCACTCTCCATGTGGTATATCTTTTAGCTCCTGTGTTGTAGGGTTTGCCTATGGAACTATTGTGTGGAGAAGAGGTGTGAAGGAAGCCTATTTTGGGTAAGGAATGCCTTGGCCGGTAATTGTTTTGAGTTTGTGGCTTTACGTGGATTTTTGTAATGTATATAGCTATAATGAATGTATTGCCTAGCCAAGGATTGGTATAGATACTCGTATGAATGATGAATAGATAATGGTGATTTTCGAAGGTCATGTAGGAAAATGAGACCTTAGAGTTTATGGCTCATTTTCTTTAGTGACCCTAGCCTTAATTGGATTTTGAAAAAGAAGCATGATGTAATTAAAACTTATGAATGAATGATGATTTACATGAAAACTGCATTTGATAGACTATGTCAAGTAGTAAGTTAGATTAGAATGTGATTACGAGTTGGAATGAAAATCTATGAGTATGAAGGTTTAGAATAAGTTTTAAATGTATAACATGATGAAAGTGATGTGATCAATTTAATTAATTTGGCTTAAATTGAGTTTTGGCATGTTGAGTTGTTCAATTCCTCTATTATCTGCGCTTTTACTGGTATTCTCGCTCAGGCGAGGTGGATTCTCGCTCAGGCGAGAATCCTACTGTATTGGTATATGGCTACTGGCCAAATCTCGCTTAGGCGAGAGTGGGTCTCGCTCGAGCGAGACCGCCATGGCATCAGGGGTTGGCTACTGGAGAATAATCGCTCAGACGAGTGGGGTCTCGCCCGAGCGTGAGCGATGGGTTTTGCCACTGGATCATTTTTGCTTGAGCGAAAGGCCCTTGAAGGTGGTACTCGCTCAAGCGAGTGAGCGTAGGTTTGGTTCTGGACAAATTTCACTTACGCTCACTGGCTCCGCCCAACCGAATCCTGTAGATCTCGCTCAAGCGAGATAGGGCTCGCTCGACCGAGGTAGCCCCTGAAACTTCTTTCCCTCTTTTTGCTCAGCCCGCTCGGTGACTCGCCCAAGGGTTCCATTGGGACTCGCTCAAGCGAGTGTGGTTCTCGCTTGAGCGAAGGGTGCCCTGATCGCCCTAATAGCATTGTTTCGATTATTTTTCAGTTTCTTTGCATTAAACCTTCATCCTATCTTAACTTATGGATCCTTTGGACATATTCTGAATTTCATTAATCTAAATAAAGTTTAATCTTTTGAGACCAATTACATAGCATTAATTTAAATAAACCTTCTGCTATCTCAATTGAGAATTTTTCATTAATTATTTCCTTTAACCTACCTTCTCATATCTTCATATATGAGACAGGTCCTTCATAGGTCCAGGGTATTGACTGACAGCTTCACCACTTATATTTTCCATAAATTAATGATATTATGAATCGTGAAAAATTTACCCCTATTTTCAGGGTGTTTCAACACCTGTGATCCAAAGGACCATCGGGGACACCTGCTCTTCAAAGAGCTACCCCCAACGGGTTAACCACATGCAACTCCCCGTAGCTAAGTATGGGCAGCTTCGTGACTCTACCATTGAGTCACTAGGATAATTAACAACGCTTGTACACAGAGCCGCCCTCCTACTGGGCCAACTGGAGGAACCCCTAACATCCCTTACTGGCAGCTATGCAATATGCCATGAATGCAATGCAAATGCCAATCATGTGCAATCCCATGTTATGTATCCTACCATACCACTCATCAACCATCACCATCATCACATCACCACTCAATTCTTAGTGGATTTTAATTTCATTGATTATTGCCATTGTTTCAAATTTTAGTGTGACATTCATAACATTTTTCATCAACATAAATTTAACTCATAAATACAAGTTTATACTTGCATCAACCATAATGGCATCAATAATCATCAACAAAAATATCCATCAATCTTTTATCAATATTCAAGGGTATGCCCAATGTAACATCCCAAATTTTATATAAATGATTAATTGAGAGGAATGAATATTAAATAATTACATATAGGTTGATTAATGTCCCAAAAATATTGAAATAAATAAATTGGAATTTTTTATGATTATTCATAATTTTTTGAAGCTGAATATGCTGAAATTTATACCCGATTAAAATATGGGTGTCGGACCAAGTATCTCTGATTAAGGTGCTGTTGGTCAGGGCTGTTAAGAATATTATTGTGAATCCGAATATTTTTTCAAAATAATTTTTGGATAAAGTATTAAGCTTGAATGGTGATCCTATTTGTTATAAAACAGTAAAGTTTTAATAAAGGGTTAAAAAGTAAAACCAAACTCTCATTTCCTTTCCTCCATTTCACATTGGCAAATCCCTCTCAAAAGAAAACTTCTCGTTGTTTCCCTTTTTTTCTTCTCACTCTCTTCTTCTTCTTCTTCTTCTTAAACCTAACCAAGGTGGTGTGTGCTTTCCCTCTCCACTTCATTTTCGTTTTTCCTCTCAAGCTTGAAAGAGACTATGGTGATTTGAAACTCCCTCTCATTCTCTTGTTATTTTCATACTCTCTGCCTCTCTCTCTTGAAGCTCACTCTTTTCTTGGCTTGAGGTAAGTTCCTTCACATTTTTAATGAGCTTATGCACTAGGTTTTGGGTTGTTAATGTTGGATGAGTGATTAAATGCATGTGGGTATTGAATGGGAATATTAAATATGGAAACCCTAAGATCGGGTGTATTAAATGCAAGCTTTTATGTACATTAATGGTGGTACACGAAAATATGATGGTTAATGATGGGAGATGATGATTATTTATGATGGTTATTAGGTTTTTAGTGAAACCCTAACTCAAGAAAATTAGGGAAAACACTAAATGTTGGTTTGGGAATTGATTTTATGAGGAAATATATGATATCGAGAGTGCAGGTATTGTTAAATATGTTTGGAGAATATTTATTAATGATGGTGAATAACATTAATGATATTGGATGGTCATTAATAGCGGTTTATGACCATTGGTGTGTGAACCCATCAATGGGTGTAGTTATAAATACTTAATAATGAACTTGGATATCAAACCCATGGTGGTTGTGGTGATAGTTAATGAAATGGGAATATAGGTTATGATGATAATGTTATAAGCACCAAGTTTGGATTAGAATATGTAAATCATGGTGATCTTGAATAGAAAATAATATTGTGCTATACCATGTGGTGTATGATCTATTCTGAACGAGGAGGCAGGAACGTTAAATCACTTGGATTACTTCTTTTAAGGTAGGAGAGGAGTTTATATTCTAAATGCATGAAATGAATAATTGTCGATTGTCGTATGTGATGATGCACAAGTTTTCCTTTGCTTATTATGTGTTGATAAATGGTGATGTTGTGCATTAAGATGTTATTTATATTTGGCAATGTGTGGTATGCATTTGGAATATTGATGGTATGCTTGGTGGTGATGTTTTCGTTTGGCAAATGTTATGCCTTGAAATATTAAGAATTAAATTGTGTTCACCATTATTATTGAATAATGATTGCTGATGATGAATGAGTATGAATGTGGGTGTTGGGCATACCTTGAACATTGATGAAAGATTGATGAATGTTATTGATGATTTTGATGCCATTGATTGATGCAAGTATCGACTCATATGTATGAGATGAAATTGTGTCGATGGAAAATATTAAAGATGCCACTTTAAAACTTGAAATAATGACAATAACCAATAATAATAAAATGCACTAAGAATTAGGTGGTGATATTGGTAATGGTGATGATTGAAGAGTGGCATGATAAAGAGCATAGTGTGAGAATGCATATGATTTGCATTTGCATTACATCCATGACATATTACATAGCTACCGGTAAGAGAATGTTAGGGGTTCCCTCGATTGGCCCAATGGAGGGCAGCTGTGTGAACGAGCATTATTGGTATTACCCTAGGGACTTGGTGTGGAAGTCATGAAGCTGCCCATGCTTAGCTATGGGAGCTGTATATGGTTGACCTTGTGGGAGTGGCTCTTTGAGGAGTAAGTATTTGCCAGTGGTCCTTGGATGACAACTGCCATGGTAAGATTCATGGTTGGCCCGCAAAACCTTTGTGTTGTTTATGTTGTTTACCGCGGTCATGGTGAAAATGACCGATGTTGCATGATGGACGATGCGGTTTGGTACCAATAAAACATGGTGTTATGCATGCAAATATTATGTTAAGTGTACACATTTTACTACTGTAGTAGGGGCATGATTATGTATTCATGCCTGATGATGCATGATTTATCCTTAATTCCTTAGTTTAAATGTGTATAATTTGTCATTACTTTTTGTGTGATTTATTGCATTTTACCACATTTTCATAATTTAAGCCTTATTTAATTTTTGATTTTTAAAATGAATTAAGGATTAATTTTTAATAAAAATAATGAAATCTTGGTTGCTCTTGTTTTATAGTGTATGATTGAGCCTACAATTGAAAAATAATTACCACAGGTCAAACGGTAGAAGCCACACCTCAAGAAATGGTAAAAAAATGCAAGAAAAAGCACAAGAACAGGCTTGGGAATCGATTCACCAACCTAGGAATCAATCCCTACACTAAATCATGACCCAGGAATCGATTCATCCCACCAGTAATCGATTCATCCCACCAGGAATTGATTACCCTGTTGATTTATACCCAGGAATCGATTCATCTATGCAGGAATCGATTCATTCGCTATGGGAATCAATTCCCCACCTCAGGAATCGATTCATGTTGCATTCATGTGCAGTTCTGACTCAAAAATTAAACTAGATGAATTGATTCACGCAGGAAACCACGCAATGAATCATGGAGGAAAAGCAGGAATGTTTTCAAGCACTACAAAAACAGGAAAACATCACTACGCAAATTATGGAAGCACTACGCCGAATGAAATATTTTATTGTAACAGAAGCCTTCCTTGAATGCTATAAATAGAGGGGAACCCGAGGCTTCAGGGAGACTATATTCCTTCACACTTCTCTAAATTCCTCTTTCGTTCTTTCTTTCTTTGGAGAAGTGTAACATCCTGATTTTTACCGATTGAGATTAAGCCACTAATTAAGGGTTGATTACAGAATTAAGATTAATGGTTGATTTAGATTGACTTCTGGTTGGTTAAAGGTAGCTGAATGATAATAATAGTAATGCCAGGAGAAAGGACGCATGTGCCCCTGGTGGTATAAAAGAGCTTCAGCTTTCTATCTCCCCCATTAGTCACGCTGTTGGAGAAAAGACTAGGAGAGCTGCGCATTTCCCCTGCACATGCAACCTGCATCCTTCTCCTTTACTGATCTTAGTTTTTGTCTCCTTCTTTTTCTTCCACTCGAAGGCTAATGGCATCTCAAGAGGAAGTATGCAGCGTTGTGTACCCAGAGTCGTTGAAGTATTTTATTGATGGAGAGACGAAGCTGCTTAAGAAGTGAGTAGGTAGCTGAGTGTTTCAGAGGTTTAGGAACCTCCACTGTTCTTACCTACGCAGTTGGATGCATGGAAGTCTGGGTGTCTTGGAGACAGGACTAGTCGGGCAAGGGAACAGCTTGGGAACCCCCACTGTCCTTGCATACAGGGAGTGTCTCGGTGGCTGAACTGCTCGAGAGTGTGAGACAGCTTCCGATTTCTTCAAGCTGTACAAAATACGACGACGGGAGCGTTCGGTGAAGGAGGGTGACTGAAGGATCGATCGGAGAGTAGCCGATCGGAGCTGTGAGCCAAAGGAGCTTCCGGAATCTTCATTCCAGGTAGGGGGGCTGCCTTACATCTCAAATGCACGATTTATGGACGGGTTCCGAGTGAAATCACTCTGCTTTGTGTGTTATACTTGAATGTGTTGTTTAGCATCTTGTGACTGATAGTTGAGCAACACCCGGGTCTATAATAGTTACAAACTATGTAGTGTCGTGGAATTCCACCTTGAGTGCATGAGATGTGGTCTGATGTGACGATTCCTGTTGGGGATCTTATGTTGAAATGCGTGTTGATTTCATCTAAAATACTGAGTGCATGTACTGAGACGTTGCTATGCCGATTCTTGTTTATGAATTAAAATAACAAAATGCATGTGGATGTTACTAGGATTGATGAGTATACTATATACAAATACAGTGCTGAATCTGTGTGACTTATAATAATTATATCAAATGCATGTGGTGGTGTCATGAGTACCGAGCCCATTATACTGGGAGATAGTGGATAATATCCGTAGATGTTATATATTAAATGCATGTTGATTCTATTGAGATGCCGAGTGTATGAGCTTGCTATGCTGATTTCGTAGGTGACTTTGTATTTAAAAGTACGGGATGCATGTTATTGACATCCAGTGCTGAGTACATAATATAAGAACTGTGGTGTTAACCCCTGTCTGGGCTTTTATATTAAAAGGCATGTGATGTATACGATGAAAATATGGATTTCGAGTGAATGTATATGCTGTGTGGAATTAGTTGTAGTTCTATAATGGCTGCATGCAATGTATTTGATGAATACGACCATATGCATTTGATTCGCCCCCTTGAAATGATGTGAGCATATAGTGTGGGACACTAATACAGAAACGGCAATCAGATGAATATGTGTGAAAAAGTCCTTTGAGCGAGGCTCATGCACCCCCTTGAGTGAGGCTCGGGGTTTAAATTTAAAGTCCTTTGAGCGGGGCTCAGGCAAACCTCTTAAGCGGGGCTCGGGGTTTAGCCTGTGACACTACCGTTGACGTTGAGAGTGTTTGTGTCACATAAGAGGGCAAACGATTTGGTACCAGTAAAACGGCCGGATCAGCTGGGAGCTGAGTAAAAGGCTGAAAGCCTATGTTGCAACAATAAACTTTAATAATAATGGATCAGATCCGATTGAATATCTGTGTGCACACTTATGATTGTCATGGAGCTCAATGTGAATTATACGAATATGTGGATATGATATTGAGAATGAAATCTTTGATATAGTTTGGAATTGACTTGAGTGAATCCGATTGGATGAATGTATGAATACTGATGTTATGGTTGTGATATATGTTGTGGTGAATAATATGAATTATATAGCCACGTATGAATTGAGTAATTCCGATTGGAGGACTGTATGTATGCTGATGCTGTTGTCGAGTGCAATATGAAATTATGGTTGTAGTATATGTTGTGCTGGATATTGTGAATTATAGAACCTGAATAAATTGAATAATTTTCGATCGGGTAATGTTGTGTTGAATGACAGTGTGTTACAACTGATTTTGTGGATAAATCTGAGCCAATAACTAACATTTAATATGTAAAAGCTCACCCCTACTGTGGCTATATTTTTTAGTATATGCAGGTCGGGTGGTGAATGACGAGAAGGCCTTAAACCCGAGTGATGGGTATCTGTGCTGTTGTAGTATACAGAGTACATCGTACCGATTATATATAGATATATTAAAGCCTTGGCCGGCTCTCATGTAATATATTGTCTAAACGTATTTATTTATGAGGATTGATTATCAGAGTTATGAACAAGAATGCATAAATATATATATATATATATATATATATATATATTTTATGTTGGTATGACGTTGTTTGGATTGACTAGGAAGAGGTGTTGAATGAATAATGTTAAGTCAATGAATTCCGAGTGGAATATTGTGGTGAGAGCTTGTCTGAAAGATGGAGGCTTAGAATAGTTCCAAGTGAACTTTAGCGAGTGGGCCTTTCTGAGTGTTGAAGGCTTAAAGGATTCCGAGTAAAATGTACTCGAGTGGACTACTTAGAGAGGAAGGCTGGTCCATATGGTACCAAGTGAAAATAGTTGCGTAAATATTCCCGAGTGGGGAAATTCCGATTGAACCAACTCCAAAGTAAGGAGTGTTGTGATGGTTCTGGTTGAGGTGTTTTAGTAGACATTCTCCAAGTGATGGGAGGTTAGAGTAAATCCAAAGGGAATTTGATTGTGGAGACTCCTTCTGAGAGAAGGAAGGTCTAAGTGTTCTCCGAGTGAGAAAAGTGAAAATATGCCGAGTGATGAATGTGTAATCTATTTCTGATTATGTTGAGGTTGAAATATACCGAGTGGTGTTTGACTGGAAAAATATTCCGAGTGAGGGGAAAATTTATAGATTCCAAGTGGAATAACCATTATTGTCCGAGTGGATTTTGTGCGTGACCTTCCTGAATGAAAATAAGAAACTGTGTATAAACTTCCGAGGGAAGTGTGACATGTTGGGATCGTTCCCGAGTGAATGGAACCCCTGATTCCGAGTGAAGGAATACCGAGTGGAGTTACTTACCTCAGCGAAGAAGGGTTCGCTCCAGCGAGTATGAATGGAAGGAAGGTTTCTGGTTAGTTTCGCTTAAGCGAATGGGTGCTTCGCCCAAGCGAGATGGGTTGTCTCGCTCAAGCGAATTTGGGTCTCGCTTGAGCGAGTGAACACTGTAATGGGCTCGCTTAAGCTTTGTTCTTCTGCTGGGCTTTCTTGTGAATGGTTTTATTTTACCTTGCCTCCCATTCATTTTATTTTGGGATCTTATTCCGCTGGGCTGTTAATGGGGGTTGGGTCTTGCCAACGTGTGGCATTTGGACCCGGTATTCCCTTACTCTGGTCGGCTTTTGCCTTCTCTTACCTTTATGCTGTTTTTAATTTACCCCGACTCTTAATCTGGGCTGATTATGAATGTTTTGAACGTTCTAAATTTTGGAAAAATTTTCCCTGGTCTCGGTTTTATTCTTTATTAAGTCGGGTTGTTTCATTTTGGTATCAGAGCGGACTTAAAAGGTCCAAGGCCAAGGTATGCCTACTCACAGTGGGCGGTTGTATGCAATATGACCGGTTGTCATCATTGCTTGTGGTATTTTATTGGATTTGATATATCTTTAATCATGAATTATGTGGTTATATGCCTATGTGTTTCGTAGAGGACAGTAGTGTAAGGTACTACTGTTGAAATGTTAATTAGGTGTAGAGATTTGTTGTTACCCTGGTTCGGTTATTCATGAAATACTTAGAGGTTATTCTAAGTCTGGGTGGATTAGAAAGAGATAAAGTAAGGGATATATATATATATATATTGAGACCCTTATATAGGTGAAGGTCGAATTAATTGGCCAGGACTCTTGTGTAGGCCATGCTAGTGGTTCATGGCTGAGGCATGCTTGTTGAATGGATTAGAACATATTTGAGTTGATTAAGTGAATGATAATGAAGGGATTCCCTAGTGTGGTGTTTCCGAGTTCAATTGATCGGTTGTGCCATTTATAAGGGATGAGTTTTATATCCTTTGGCACGAACACCCCATATGATATATGATGTACGTGATTTATGGTATAAGTGATGTGTTGCAGTTTCCTAAGTTGGGAATTTGGTTATGTGATAGGTGATTAAATGTAAAATTTGATGCATGTTTGATTGGGGTAGTGTCTTGATTTCTAGTGTGTGGAAACCGAGTGAACAATTGGTCAAATGTTAGACCCCTAGGTGTGGTAACCCAGTTGATTGGGCATGATCATATATGATTGTACGTTGGGGGAATTTGATGTAATTGGATACTTGAGGATTCGGCTTAGACTCAGTCTTGTAGCTGAAATGCGAGCGAATAATTGATTTAGTGGTGACCCATAAGGTATAGAAATCCCGATCGGATTTAGTATAACCGTATGCTATCAAATTTTATGGAGTCTTCCCACGATGGGTTCTAGGTAACCTTTGGGCTTATTAAGTCTAGTGTTTGACCGGATAGTGTGAATGGTCTAGACTCGGTGATAATTGAATCTTGTGGGAGTGTTCCATGATGGGTACTAGGTGACCCAGAGACTTTCGAGTCGGATAAATTGATTGACCTCATGGATTGTTGAGGCATGAATTGTCATAAGATGAAATGCACGTAATGAACGCAATACTGGATGGATAGTAAATGGTGAAGTTGAAATCCAAGTACGCTTGGGTATTGAGAATGGTGATGGTAGAAACATTATGATGATGATTGTGCGTTCACTGGTGTATAATGTTTATGATTAATGGAAAGGTTTACTGATGTAGAAACTTGTTATGTGGATGAAAGTCACACTGTAATCCGAGTGGTATACCTAAGTGAGCTCGGTGAATCATTTAGGTTTAACTTGAGCTATGGCCAGTGAGGTGTGATGAAATGAAGGATTAATAGGCTGTCAGATTATGGTTTTAAGATGGATAAGATCCAATGATGAGGTATTTACTTGGTAAAGCCTGGAAGCCGATTGTTGTTATGCCATCTTATAGTGATGGTGACTGGAACTCGATGATTATCATCATGTGACTTATACTAGATTATGTGTAATGATGAGGCGTGTACCTTGTGAGGGTCGGAAGCCTATTACCATTATACTGTTTTACAGTAGTGGTAAACTGTATTTCATGATTGTTGCTGTGTGATGTGCCCTAGGTGGTGCATAATGATGATGTCGATGTAAATGTATTGCTTATATATGTGTGTGTAAATTGCCATTAATTTTTATGAATTAGTATTAGTCGAGTAAGTTGGTCGGTGTGAGCGAAAGGAGTATAAAAGATGTTGTTCCGAGATGACTCTTCATACCATAGGTATTGTGGCAGTGTACACTTTTGCAGTGACTTTATGTAATTGTTGTAACCCCATAGGAATGAGACGTCATCCTATGAGTTGGATGCAGCAATTCATAAGTCGGGCAGGTGAGGTTGTAGCTGCTTATGGTAATGGTGAGTCTATCGGGCTATTCTGAGTGAAGATGAGGGTTGTGCCAAGTGGATAGTAATTGATAGTGTATCAAAATAAGAGTAGAGGATTTATTTTTAACTCTGGTGTGCTTACCTCCGAGAGGATCAGAGATTGTTTCGGCGTGAATTGGCTATTAGGTGATGGTTGAATGTCAGAATATTCTTAAATTGGATTAAGGCTTCAGATAATCCCGGGACGGTGTTCAGGACCTGTTGTAGCCACTTGGATAGGTGGTGATGCCGTTTGGTATGGTAAGTGTTCGGGCGGTGTTTATGAACTAGATGAACAATGTCTTATAGCCTTACTTGGGTCGGTTAATGACAGTGCACATTGATGGTAATTTGATTGTTCCGAGTTAGGCCTGGAGCATGACGAACATCTCTACATAGTACTGTAGTACTGAAGGAGGAGTAGTTAATTGCTAAGTGTCAACGTATGACTCGTGGTTGGATGGGATCCAACTTCTGGGACTCGTGATCTCCAAGGATGGCGTTACCGTCGGTCAATTTAAGGTGATAGTAGTGATGGTATAGGTGTGACCCAAGTCTGTCACGGAAATTGGAAGTTTTATGGGTCTAACCGAATGATACTATGGATTTAGTGAAGGATCAGGACTCTGAGATGGAATGAATGATGATGTAAGAATTCCCTCAGGTAAGGATAGTATGTTTCCGAGTGTGATAGAGTGGAGATAATTCCAAGTCGAAATCTTTCTGTGAGAAAGAACTGCCGAGAGAAGTCATGATGTTCCGAGTGAAACATCATTTTTGGGGAGTCATTATTAAGTTAAGGAATTATGTCCGAGCGTAACACTTCTGAGTAAGGTAAGATTCGAGTGATGTGACTCGTGGTGTAACATTTCTGAGTGGAATGGTACCGTGTGGAACGGTTCCAAGTAGAAAGGTATTGAGGGTGAAATTCCTAACACCCGTATGATATTCCACTGAGTAATCTTTTTCCAGGAGAAAGGTACTTCTGGACGGGGAATAGAACCTGAAATAGGAAAGTTTCCGAGTGAATGGCTCCCGAGGGGAGTAGGTACCCGAGAGGTAAATTTATTCACATTTGTGTTCGGATCGATGTTAGAACTGTTGAGTTTGAGCTCGGATTTGTCCTTGAAGTAGGCTTGAATTTTGAGTGAATTTTTGGTAAGTAGAAAGATTTCTGTGTGAGAATTGCCCTTAAACCCTGAATGATATTTTTGAATGAGAGTTCCGAGTGATATTCTCAGGGTGTAGGTATGGAATTAGCCGAAGGAATGGTTAGAAATCTGAGATTTTAAGAACCGAGTGTGGTGCCTGTACGAGATAAACTCAGGCAAACTGGCTAATTGAAGCACATTGGAGCTCTTTTGAATGTTCGGCTCGGTATTGCTAAGATATATCACGGTTTGAAGAGGAATTTTAGTAGTTGGATGTTGAATACCTGAGAGTTTAATCCGAGATAAATCGGACAATAGTGAATATTGGTGGGAATCGGTAGTATTGTTTACTGACTAGATTCTTCCCAACTGGTTGATTAACATCTAGAATGTGTCTCATGTGACATAATTTGGAGCTTATACTCTGTGTGGGTACTTAATTGTGTTGAATGATTCCGTGGAGTTAGGGATCCGACGGTGGAGGTACACCGATCGGCGTTGAGAATCTAAGGCCGAACAACCAAGGAATTAGGAAGTGCCATTAATTATGATGAACTGGCAGAATTGAATGGGGTAGCTGTACATGGGGAATTGAATCCTAAATGTGTTGAATCCTGTGAAGGATTGTTTTATTTATGCTGATGGGAAATTGCGAAGCGGTCGGAAACATTGAGAAACAAAAGGGGTGCAATCGGTTAAGTGTATGACAGCGATATTCCGAATTGTTTGTTGAGGTAAGTCTGTGTTTGAATTTCGAGGATGAAATTCTTTGAGAGGGGGAGAATTGTAACATCCTGATTTTTACCGATTGAGATTAAGCCACTAATTAAGGGTTGATTACAGAATTAAGATTAATGGTTGATTTAGATTGACTTCGGGTTAGTTAAAGGCAGCTGAATGATAATAATAGTAATGCCAGGAGAAAGGACGCATGTGCCCCTGGTGGTATAAAAGAGCTTAAGCTTTCTATCTCCCTCATTAGTCACGCTGCCGGAGAAAAGACTAGGAGAGCTGCGTATTTCCCCTGCACATGCAACCTGCATCCTTTTCCTTTACTGATCTTAGTTTTCGTCTCCTTCTTCTTCTTCCACTCGAAGGCTAATGGCATCTCGAGAGGAAGTATACAGCATTGTGTACCCAGAGCAGGTAGCTGAGTGTTTCGGAGGTTTAGGAACCTCCACTGTTCTTGCCTACGCAGTTGGATGCATGGAAGTCTGGGTGTCTTGGAGACAGGATTGGTCGGGCAAGGGAACAGCTTGGGAACCCCCACTGTCCTTGCATGTAGGGAGTGTCTCGGTGGCTGAATTGCTCGAGAGTGTGAGACAACTTCTGATTTCTTCAAGCTGTACAGAATACGACAACGGGAGCTTTCGGTGAAGGAGAGTGACTGAAGGATCGATCGGAGAACAGTCGATCGGAGCTGTGAGCCAAAGGAGCTTCCAGAATCTTCATTCCAGGTAGGGGGGCTGCCTTACATCTCAAATGCACGGTTTATGGACGGGTTCTAGGTGAAATCACTCTGCTTTGTGTGTTATATTTGAATGTGTTGTTTAGCATCTTGTGACTGATAGTTGAGCAACACCCGGGTCTGTAATAGTTACAAACTATGTAGTGTCGTGGAATTCCACCTTGAGTGCATGAGATGTGGTCTGATGTACCGATTCCTGTTGGGGATCTTATGTTGAAATGCGTGTTGATTTCATCTAAAATGCTGAGTGCATGTATTGAGACGTTGCTATGCCGGTTCTTGTTTATGAATTAAAATAACAAAATGCATATGGATGTTACTAGGATTGACGAGTATACTATATACGAATGCAGTGCTGAATCCGTGTGACTTATAATAATTATATCAAATGCATGTGGTGGTGTCATGAGTACCGAGCCCATTATACTGGGACATAGTGGATAATATCCGTAGATGTTATATATTAAATGCATGTTGATTCTATTGAGATGCCGAGTGTATGAGCTTGCTATACTGATTTTGTAGGTGACTTTGTATTTAAAAGTACGGGTGCATGTTATTGACATTCAGTGCTGAGTGCATAATATGAGAACTGTGGTGTTAACCCCTGTCTGGGCTTTTATATTAAAAGGCATGTGATGTATACGATGAAAATATGGATTCCGAGTGAATGTATATGCTGTGTGGAATTGGTTGTAGTTCTATAATGGCTGCATGCAATGTATTTGATGAATACGACCATATGCATCTGATTCGCCCCCTTGAAATGATGTAAGCATATAGTGTGGGACACTAATACAGAAACGGCAATCAGATGAATATGTGTGAAAAAGTCCTTTGAGTGAGGCTCAGGCACCCCTTTGAGTGAGGCTCGGGGTTTAAATTTAAAGTCCTTTGAGCGGGGCTCAGGCAAACCTCTTGAGCGGGGCTCGGGGTTTAGCCCGTGACACTGCCGTTGACGCTGAGAGTGTTTGTGTCACATGAGAGGGCAAACGGTTTGGTACCAGTAAAACGGCCGGATCAGCTGGGAGCTGAGTAAAAGGCTGAGAGCCTATGTTGCAACAATAAACTTTAATAATGATGGATCGGATCTGATTGAGTATCTGTGTGCACACTTATGATTGTCATTGAGCTCAATGTGAATTATACGAATATGTGGATATGATATTGAGAATGAAATCTTTGATATAGTTTGGAATTGACTTGAGTGAATCCGATTGGATGAATATATGAATACTGATGTTATGGTTGTGATATATGTTATGGTGAATAATATGAATTATATAGCAACGTATGAATTGAGTAATTCCGATTGGAGGACTGTATGTATGCTGATGTTGTTACCGAGTGCAATATGAAATTATGGCTATAGTATATGTTGTGCTGGATATTGTGAATTATAGAACCTGAATAAATTGAATAATTTTCGATCGGGTAATGTTGTGTTGAATGACAATGTGTTACAACTGATTTTGTGGATAAATCCGAGCCAATAACTAACATTTAATATGTAAAAGCTCACCCCTACTGTGGCTATATTTTTCAGTATGTGCAGGTCGGGTGGTGAATGACGAGAAGGCCTTAAACCCGAGTGATGGGTATCTGTGCTGTTGTAGTGTACAGAGTACATTGTACCGATTGTATATAGATATATTAAAGCCTTGGCCGGCTCTCATGTAATATATTGTCTAAACGTATTTATTTATGAGGATTGATTATCAGAGTTGTGAACAAGAATGCACAAATATATATATATATTTTTTATGTTGGTATGACGTTGTTTGGATTGACTAGGAAGAGGTGTTGAATGAATAATGTTAAGTCAATGAATTCCGAGTGGAATATTGTGGTGAGAGCTTGTCTGAAAGATGGAGGCTTAGAATATTTCCGAGTGAACTTTAGCGAGTGGGCCTTTCCGAGTGTTGAAGGCTTAAAAGATTCCGAGTAAAATGTACTCGAGTGGACTACTTAGAGAGGAAGGCTGGTCCATATGGTACCAAGTGAAAATAGTCGCGTAAATATTCCCGAGTGGGGAAATTCTGATTGAACCAACTCCGAAGTAAGGAGTGTTGTGATGGTTCTGATTGAGGTGTTTTAGTGGACATTCTCCGAGTGATGGGAGATTAGAGTAAATCCGAAGGGAATTTGATTGTGGAGACTCCTTCTGAGAGAAGGAAGGTCTAAGTGTTCTCCGAGTGAGAAAAGTAAAAATATGCCGAGTGATGAATGTGTAATATATTTCCGATTGTGTTGAGGTTGAAATATACCGAGTGGTGTTTGACTGGGAAAATATTCCGAGTGAGGGGAAAATTTATAGATTCCGAGTGGAATAACCATCATTGTCCGAGTGGATTTTGTGCGTGACCTTCCTGAATGAAAATAAGAAACTGTGTATAAACTTTCGAGGGAAGTGTGACATGTTGGGATCGTTCCCGAGTGAATGGAACCCCTGATTCCGAGTGAAGGAATACCGAGTGGAGTTACTCGCCTCAGCGAATAAGGGTTCGCTCCAGCGAGTGTGAATAGAAGGAAGGTTTCTGGTTAGTTTCGCTTAAGCGAATGGGTGCTTCGCCCAAGCGAGATGGGTTGTCTCGCTCAAGCGAATTTGGGTCTCGCTTGAGCGAGTGAACACTGTAATGGGCTCGCTTAAGCTTTATTCTTCCGCTGGGCTTTCTTGTGAATGGTTTTATTTTCCCTTGCCTCCCATTCATTTTATTTTGGGATCTTATTCCGCTGGGCTGTATATCGGGGCTGGGTGTTGCCAACGTGTGGCATTTGGACCCGGTATTCCCTTCCTCTGGTCAGCTTTTGCCTTCTCTTACCTTTATGCTGTTTTTAATTTACCCTGACTCTTAATCTGGGCTGATTATGAATGTTTTGAACGTTCTAAATTTTGGAAAAATTTCCCTGGTCTCGATTTTATTCTTTATTAAGTCGGGTTGTTTCAAGAAGCAGAGGAAGGCTTCTGGAGGAGCTCTTCCATTCCGGGTTTGGTCTTTCTTATTTTTAGTTTGTTTTAATTATGGAGGGCTAAAACCCTTAGATTGATTTTCTTGAAGAATATTGTAATATAATTTTGAGGTTCTTGTTTTTAATATAATATGCTTTTATTATTGTTAATTTCTTCATAATCTTACTCTGCTTATTTAATTCTATTCTGTTTAATTAAATCTGTATGCTTAATCGGTTTAATTATACAAATGGAATAGAATAAGATTTAAGTTAAAATGGATTAAGGAAATATATATGCTTAATGAATATGTTCATAATCACTTTTAATAATTATGGTTTGCTTAATTCCATAATTTGATAAGAGATTATGTATGTAGGCGATGTTCTTACATATGCTCAATAATTCGTAGATTTTACGATCTTGACTCCTTTTGCTTAATTAGGATGCTTGATTAAAATATTTATTTTTAAATGAAAGTAAAGGAATTGTGAATTAAAAAAGACACTTAGTTGATTAATTCAAATTGAGCTAAGAAATTAACAGTAATGAAAGTGTATAAATCATTTTTTGTGAACCAAGGATAAATCTAATTACAATACTCCAAGAAAATCAATCGCTTGTTATTTATTGTTCTAAATCTTATATTTACTCTGTTTTGATTTTAATTGTGACAACCAATCAAACCCCCCAAATGTATTTGTATGTTGAATTTCTGTTTGTAAAAATTAATTTTAAACTTGATTTTCCTAAATATTTGTGTTGATCTTCGAGAGAACGACCTAGGTTACACCCTAGTACTACATTAATTAATTTTAATGTACTAATTTAACGGGACCATGATAGTAACGCGTCAATTCTTGAACACACAAAGTGGTGTTTTATGTTCCCACAGTCAGATCTACAATTGCTATTAATTCTGTTGTACATGCGCATTAACCTAAAAGCATTTGCATATAGAATAGAGATATGCCAAAAGGTGGTGAGTTATGATTTATGGTTGAAATGGGTGAAATAATACCTAAAGATAACATAAAATATGAATACAAAGAAAAGACCTTATGTATGGATGATGATATTTGTGTTAGCCTAATATAGTGAAGGGAAATGATGTGTATGTGTATATACTTCGCTATGAGTTTGATTGATAAATATGATATATGTGTATGTATTTATTGGAATGCTAAATTGTAGGAATAATGGGGAGTGGATAGTTCATATTTCTATTTAAAGGCTAAGACCTTAAGTAAGGGTCATTCATAGCTGACAATGTATATATGTGACTTGTGTGTATGAGTGGTTGTGTCCAAATAGGCCTATGTTATGAAATGGCATGCTTGGTTAGACCAAAATGCATATAGATTGACATTCATGCATAAATTGATGTAGAGTTTGAATCATAGTTTGAGATTGGTTGGAATAAGTCCTAATTAAGTATATAAATGTATGCCAAGTGATGGTTAGGATTAAATCTTTAAATAATGCATTTACGGGTGCCATGTGAATTGAATTGCATAAGTTAGAGTGTATTTGCTGATAAATTCACTCAAGCGAATGGGATCTCGCTTAAGCGAGATTGGCCCTATATTAGTGTTTAGGCTTTTGGCCTAAATTTGGTGAAACGGCTTGGTCGCTCAAGCGAGTTCTAGTGTTTTTGCTTAAGCGAGATAATCCTTACTCAAGCGAGTTGGATATGCATCAGATATGTGGTTTCTTGACCAATTTTCCTCAAGTGAATATGGTTTCGCTTGAGCGATTTCTCAAAGCATTTGATTCTGCCACATTTTCACTCAAGCGGACAAGGTCCCGCTTGAGCGAATTCGTTTGAAATGGATTCTTTCTCTTTTTCACTCCAGCGAGGGTGCCTCGCTCGAGAGAATTAATTGTGAATTTGGTTTTGGATAATTTTCACCCAGGCGAGCGTAGCTTGCTCAAGCGAAATGGTTAGGTCTGATGCTTATGGTTTTCTCGCCCAGGCGAAATTGATTCGCCTAAGTGAATGAGCGTGATTTCGCTCAAGCTAATTATGCTTCGCTTGAGCGAATTGCCTAAAAGTCTGTTTTCTAATTATTTACTTATTTTTGGCCTTTTCTCGTATCTTCATATATGGGACTAGGTGTATGCCTTGTATACATATTCTTTCTGCTGCAAACTCAAGTATTTTGTATACACGTTGGGGCGATTTATTTATCGATCCAATCTATAAATTCTTAAAATCTAAATCTTATATTTTCTGTGATTCGGATCTTGATTTAATGTTGAGAGGTTGGAATTTCCTTAAACGTGAAAAATTCACACATATTTTTATTAATTAGTTAACTTGATTACATCAGGATTCGGGTCTGGGAAATCAGGGGTTGACAAGCTGGTCTCAAAGTGATGAGCAACTAGTGCTTGTTGCTGGATCAAATGCAGAAGTATCATTACTATTCTTAAATGATGTCAAGACCCTTAGTACTCCTAACTTGTGACATTGAAATATGATTGATATGTTTGTTACGTAATCCGGTCAAGTTCCTTACACTAACTACCTTCTGTGATGAACAATTTGTGATTATACATTGAAATTGATATATTCATTATGGGATGATATATAATAGACCATTGAATGTTGAAACCTTATATATATAGGTTGGAAATTGATTGTTTGGTCTATTTTGCTTATGTGTGAGCCATGTCTTAACTTATAGGTGTGAAACATGGCTGGTAGACAAAACCGTGAAGTTGCCACTATAGTAACTGCTTTGAATCGCTTTGTGGATCTCTTGGAAAGACAAGGCCAACAAAATGTGGGACAAGGTGCCCAAGGTCTTGATCATTTTCTCAAGAGAAAACCTTCTGAGTTCCATGGAGGGTATAAGCCCAAGGATGCTTATGTTTGGATCAACGATCTAGAGAGGATCTTTGCAAGTTTTGAATGTTCTGAAGCTCAAAAGGTTGAGTATGCGGTCTTTGTGATCTATGATGAAGCTGAAGCATGATGGTGTCTTACTAGAGGGCGTATGTTGGCTGCTAATGTCCTATTGACATGGGAAAATTTCAAAGTTAAACTTCTTAAAGAAGTATTTTCCAGAGAGTTATAAGTGTAAGAAAGAGCTTGCGTTCATGGAACTTAAGCAAGGTGATATGACTATAGGGGAGTATGCCTCCAAGTTTGAAGAACTTTATGTATTTTATCCTCCATATCAGCAAGAGGGTACTGAGGCTTGAAAGTGTGTGAAGTTTGAAAATGGCTTGAGGCCTGAGATCAAGCGGGCTATCTGACACCAAGAGATAAGAAGCTTTCCAACATTTGTGAACAAGTGTGGAAATCCTGATGGTGGTCGAAATGGTAATGGTCGAGGCAATGGCCATGGTGGAAGGAAAGGTAATTGTGGCGCCTGAATTCCGCTAATTGATATTATAGTTATCTACTTCTAATTAATTAAAAGTAGGGGAAATTTTTCACGTTTATGTTTCATCACTTAATTAAGGCATACCACAATTCAAAACTTATGATAACTACCCTAGACCTAATTGGAAACCCACCCATATGTGAAGATATGAGAAGGTGAAAATTAATCAAGTACCTAACCAACTTCGTCAATATATGAAATTGTCATCAACAAGACCCCCATTTCTCATATTGAACATTAATCATTCAAAATCAAGATACATACTCTTAAACCCACACATTCAAGTCTAGTGGTCCATATCACAAAAATCTACATCAAAGCTTTTTCAAGAACCTAATTAGGTGACAATACCGTCCATACATACTAATAAATCATCAAACTTTGCTTCTTATCAACTAGGCCTCTTAATATACTCATATCTAGGAGATATACATCATATTATCCCATCCTACATACCTTACACCAATTGTATGATAAAAATTCAGCAATTTCACTAACATAAATAAAGCTTCATAAATCCACTCTATAACTACTTCTATGCAACATACACAATTTTATGACATAATATCAACTTTCATGCATAATTCCTCATTCATAAAGATTCATGATCCTCAACCTCTAATATACCAACAAGTTCATAGCTCAATCTCAAAAATCTAATTGTACCAACAATTAATCTAACAAGTTCATTTGGAATTCCAAGAACTTAGGCATATACATCAATAGTCAAGCTATACAAAATAATGCCTATACACATCAAATTTTATAAAGAATTTAAATCGACATGTTCAAAAAGAAGAATGCAGGCCAAGGAAAACATGACACCCCCTTCACAGCGAGCCGTCTCCACAAAGTATACCTCTCCACCATCTCAACCTACATCATAAGGCTAAAATGGACAACATAGAGAATGAGTATATTTTCTCAATGATGGGCAATTATAATGATAAGTCATGCATAATGAGGCAATCATACATATTTTCCTTCAATATATCCTATCTCATTGATACAACATATAGACCAAAATTTGACAATCAATACATATATTGTATTACTATAAATACCAACTCATGCCAAAGAGCCTTAGGTATCATTCTCATGTCACCAATAATGGTCATCACTACACTTTCACATTAGCCAACAACACCAACGATGTTTCTCAATTCAAGACATTCATGAGATATAATCATTATGGGTATTCAAGTTCAAATGTCATGTATTCATAATTAATGCATACGTTATCCAACAATCTATGCATATGCAATGAGACCAACTTGTATAATTTTCATTTCCTCTCCATGTGCATATTTCACTCATGTGACTTACAACCAGCAGAGTTATTTAATATATAGAACCAACGCAAGGTTTCTTTCTCAAGATCAACGCAAGATCAATAATACATGTCACATTACGACCACGCATAGTTGTTTATAAAATCAACCAACGCAAGGTTGTTATTTTCAAGATCAACGCAAGGTCATTATTTATCACACATGAGATATGTTATGCATGTCATAAAATGCAATATGCAATTAAACATCACACATATACACTACTAATATCAAGGCCATGCATTTAGAAAATAAACTCCTCTCCTACCTCAAGAGAAGTATTCCGTTGGGTTGGAGGAGTTGGATGGTCCTGCTACACAAGATTGGTCAAAACCTACATCAAATAAGTGTAGAAACACATCAATCATCTTGATAATCTTTTTGTGATGTCCACAACTCCACTTTTTATGTACATACTATATACTAGTCCATAAAAGTTTCAGCCTTGAGATTTTTAGAAGTATTATGGATTCTTTTAATATCTTTTAGTACTTGTAAATTTTAGGACTTTGTCTACATTTGTCGATTTTCAAGAATCATTCATGGGGTCTTAAAACTTCTCCCTTTACTATAATTATTTACCATACTTTTCCTTTTGTAGACAACAAGTTTCTCTTAACTAATAATTCAATTAACTTGTTTTTCACCCATTAATCCATAACCCATTTGGTAGTGATTTTTAATTGTTAGATCAAACTATGCTAGTTCTTTAGAAATACACGTTACTTACCCAACACATGATTTACATGGTATATCCCTTAAAATACCAAGTCCTTTCTTCCTACTTGATTTTTAAGTTCCCACTAATACATTAATCTCCATATTTGTTTCTAACTATAACATCATATCTCATATTCTCACTAAATGCCATTTCCTCACTCATTCTATTATAATTATCCTTAACCTTAATAAGTCACCTATCACCAACAATAAACTTCTCTAAATTTATCTATTAGCTTTTACATTGTCTAATGTGTTCTAATAATATTTCTAGACCATTACTCTTTCTTCCAACTCCATTAGTCTATAATTGTCATCAAATCTACTTCTACACTGCACACTTTTTCTTCATAATCTTTCTTACCTAATGACCATTCAAATTCATAAATTACATTTATTAGCACAAACACAATTTCATGGTTACACTCTTAAGTCTTAAAGTCCTCTTAACTATTTCATTCATCTTAACAACATATCTACCCTTTACTAGTTCACATAACACTTCACTTAACTCATGACATTTTACACACCATACCAACCAATAATTATCCAACACTAATTCTAATTAATAACCCATGTCTAACAAGAGTTCACAAGCTATTAGCAAGGTCATTACTCTATTAGACCTATTATGCCTTATCACTCTTATCCTCCAAGAGAACTTTAAAGTTTAGTATTAATTCCTTTCTTCTCTACAATTCCTAAAATAAATTCTAGAGTATCACCTAAAGTTCTATAATTACTTTAAAATCATCCCTAAGACACTTCAAGACAAAAACACAATTTTCCTCTAAATTAAAGTAAGTGCTCGATTTAGGATTTTTCACCTAATATCATCCAAGACCAAATTCATTCATTCCAACATCACCAATTCATTTCAACACACTAATTTAGACCTCATAATCATTATAAAATCATTCAAACTAATTTGAGTCTCCTAATTGTAATTTTTTTCACCAATTAAAGTAAGCCTCAAGGTCCCAATTTTGCATATAATTAAATCAAAGCACCCATTTAGCATAATCCATACATTAAACTCAATTCCAACAATCAATCACATTCTAATTCAATTGTCTAATCATGTTTCTAACAACACATAAAATTCCCAATGGTCTCCTACCCTAGGTTTTAGTTCCACATGCAAAAGTTCAACAATTTAATATCAATTCAAGATTTATGAGGGTTTAAGTGCTTATCCTAATTATGGAGAAAACCCTAGAATTTCAAGAATGAGCAAAATTGGGGAATTGACAAGTTCACCAATGCTTCAAAGAACACAAATGGAGCTTTCTTTGCCTTAAAATTTTGAAATCACCAATAGGGGAAAAGAGATGAAATTCGATTTTTGAGCAAGGTGAAGAGGAAGAGGAAAGTTAAGTGGAAAAGAGAAAAGGAAATGGAGGAGATAAAGCCTTGGTTGTTTTAGGTCCTTACCTTGAGTTTTCTTCAAGAAAAACCAAGAAGAACCATGGAGGGAGCTAGTTAGTCACGTGAAAATGGAAAAGGTAGAGGAGATTTGATTTTTGGTTGGCACAAGAGTGGAGTACAACATCCACACAAAAATTTAAGGGAGAAAGGAGAGGGAAAGCTCTTTAATTGATAGGTGAAATGACCTATGTACCCCTCACTTGAAATTTTTGGCTCCAAGGCCCAATATTTTGGCAATTCATCATCTTGGGCCTTAAAAATATGAAGGGAACAGCCCATAATAGTATTCATGATTAGCTCATTTAATTGGGTGAAACTCGTCACGCTTTGGCTAAAAAACAAAGCGTTTTGGTTGCTCGGGGCCCCTGAACGTCTAATTAATTATCTATAAATTTTTCTGGGTTTATTTTTGGGTTTAACAAATTTATTTAAGTGTTTTCTAATATTCAATAATTATTTTTGGGTTAGTGAATTTTTGAGGCCCGTTGCCCGAATTGGTCGTGTTTGTAACACCCTAATTTTTAACAAATAATAATTCCAAAACAATGAGGAAACTTTTCACAAAAGCAGCCACGGGTTACTTGGCATAGAAGGAAGAAAAAGACAAGAGAAATAGAAGAGCATTCACACGCACATGGCAAGCAGCAGAGGAGTTAGGACTGGAACCGATCCATTCGGTTCAGTGTGACACACCAGCGCCTGGGCGGATTCGATGACATCGTTGTCTCGCTCAGGCGAGGTCCGATACCGCCTAGGCGGGGTATGGCAATGCAACAGCGGATGGAGGGGGTTCACAAATGAAACCCAACACCAGCCCCCATTCGTTTTCTCAAGAGGATCAACAGGGAGAACCTTTCCACAAGCAAACGCTAGTCAATCAGTATAAGGAAATAGGCAAGGGAAAGAGAAGAAAGACTCCCATACGTGGTAACTTGTGGAAGGAATGGGACCTAAACCCACTCCGTCCAGTTCAGCGAAGCATGACAACGCCTGGGCGGACTCCACCACAACGCCCATCCGTTCAAGCAGGGGTCAACACCGTCAAGTGAGACACGTTAATGCAACAACAGAAGAGGAAGGTATTTGGGGGGAGTTACACACTGACACCTACTCGCTTCAGCGCGGTTCCACACGCTTGGGGGAGCCATCCTAGTCGCTCGGGCGAGGTATGACTCCACCTAAGCGAGGCCAACACAAGCCTTCCCAAACCCGCACTCGCTGGAGCGAGTACATTGCTCGCTGGAGCGAGGAGTCTCACTTGGCTAAATAGACGCTCAGACCCAGAGTCATCCTTCACTCATTCACTCAGGAATTAGGTAGAGAAGTCCCATTCAGACTTATCCAATTCACCTTTCTTGTTACAGATCCTCATTCACTCAGGTTATAATTATCTAGTACTCGGAATCCATTTCATTCTGACTCACTGCCTTAACTCCTTCCTCAGAAGGGATTCGCTCCGGTTTTCGCTTATTCCTCACTCGACGCATATTTAGACTCTTTATTTCATCCTTCCAAACCTCAACTTAGCTCCACTTCTACCCTTAGCCATATTGGCCTCCTACGCTCGGAAGGTATACTTATGCGTCCATGTTTATCATTCGGACATCTTCAATAGCACAATATAACACGCAATGTATATATATACATATGTTTAGGAAACATCTAAATAATTACAAACGCAACATGTTCCTTCTACCCGAAGGTGTTCAAGTTTCAGAAGTAAGGACTAAGATCAAAACACGAGCCGGCCAAGGCTTAACGAAACCTTATAAACAGTATATACATATACACACATATTCCATGGTACTCAACTGCTCTGCTCTACACTCGGCTCCTCTTCATTCTTCATTCCGAGAGATATTCACTGAAAATATAGCCACTGCAGGGGTGAGCTTTTACATGTAAAATGATAATCAAAGACTCGGTATCAGCGTCAGTACACGCACCTACTTTCATTCAATCTTTCTCAGGTTAACTAAGTTCATGCAATGTAAGATAACATCTATAACATACATGCTACATATAGTTCATCTCCACACACACACACATGCATCCATGCACTCGGAAATCATACACACACCCCACACATGCTATGTGCACTACCACAATCAGCCTCATATCTATATGCATGCCTGCGGATCCGACTCGGATAATGACTTTCAGTTACGGTTTCCCTTCGTCTGGCCCCTCGTCCTTCAGCTCTTACCAGGTGGTACCGGCCTCCCATGGGCGTCTCGAGACACTTCTCTAGCTCCTACGGCTACCACGAGCACTATCAGGATCTAGCCAAGGTCTGTAGCTGGAAGTCATTCCCTCGGGGTTCATGACCCTCCATGGGTCACCCCACTCTTGCACATGCAGCTAATGCATTTACCAGTACGTATCATCACACCACCGATACCTCCCTCGTATCCATTAAGTAAGAATAGATTCAACACAACCTTTATTTTTGTTTTATCAGTCATACCAATGCATACAACAATCGGCAATCAAAATAATATCATCAGTCAGTTCAACTAACACGCACACACTCATAGTCTCACAGAGATAAGAGGGATAGAACCATGCATTTCATTCGTCATTATCAATTACTAACAGACTATGTCACCACCATCTAGATTACATGCGATCACTGCATACCCACTGTAAAACACACACAGAATCCAGAATCATGCATAAGATCTAGTCGTCATACACACATGCACACACACTCATGCAGTACATTCCTCTGGTACCTTTCGTGGACCATGCATTCGACATGCAAGCGCCCCCTACCTACAGAAGAACCTCAAGAAACGTTTCTGCTCTCGTCGTTGGGTCTGATGCCCTTCTCCTGGTTCGTTCAGTCTCCCTTGGCTCCGTCGTATCCTGCGCTTGGTTCTGGGATGGAGCGTGGTCCTTCCTCCAGTACTGTCGTCACGATCTCCAGGAGCGAAGAGCAAGACAGGGAGAAAAGAAGATGAAGACGAAGAGGGAAAAAGAGAGAATGAAGTGATGGAGGAAAAAGAATCTGAAGGAACAGTGAGTGTTTGTGACCATAGGCTTACGTTCATATATATATTCGCACGAGGAAGAGAAGAGTGGGGTGGGAGAGCGTGAGACCAATAGCCACGCGCACTCCGCCCCATCACCTGGCCATCACCATCCTTTATATTTAATTAGTTTATTCTTTTCTGATTCTTAGGGTAGTTGGGCTGCTAAATTCCTCAAATCATTTTAATCATTTTAATGGCTTAAATCCACTTGATAGTTATATACAATTAACGGTTGTTTTCTATTTGAAATCGAGTCTTGATGGTTTATTTTTCATTCGGCATTTAGCTTCAAAACTGGGATGTTACAGTTCTCCCCCTCTCAAAAGAATTTCGTCCTCGAAATTCAAACACATGCTTAGCCTCACTGAACCACTCGGAAAATCACTGCCATACCACAATAAGCAATTACACATCTATGTACCTCAAGTATTCATCCATTGCTTAAATTCCAGTCGGTAAAATTGGCTTCCAAAGCAATTTACCGACCGCTCCACCCATAAAACCGAGACATCATTCTTAACACATTTCCACTCGGAAGTGTCACCATTGACTCGGAATAACATTCCTTTCTTTCACTCAGACTACCTCAACAAACAAATCGGAATACCACAGTCATGCTCCGACTGCAACTCTTCGCTTCTCAACGTTCCCGACTACTTCATAATTTCTAATCAGCATAAATAAAACAGCTCTTCATAGTCTTCATTACATTCGGGATTCCATTTCCCACGTAGTTACCCCCATTCAACTCTGTCAGTTCACCCTAGCCATTGACACTTTCCAGTTCGTTGGCCGCTCGGCTTTACACTCCCAACACCGATCGACATATTTACACCATCGGGTTCCCCGACTCAATGAGTCACTCGGCATGACAAAGAGCTCACACAAAGCATAGGCTCGACATTGGGTCGCATGGGACACATTCTAGATGTTATTCAACCAATTGGGAAGAATCTAGTCGGTAAACAACATTACTGACTCCCTATAATACCCACTACCGACCGATTCATCTCAGATTAAGCTCTCAGATTTCCAAAATTTCGACCACAAAATTTCTTTCTTAACCAAAATGAACACTCAAACGAGTTCCCATATGCTTCAATTGGCACACTTGCCTAGATTTGCCTCGTATAGGCACCACACTCGGTTCTAACATCTCAGATTCTTAACCATTCCTTTGGCTAACTTCATGCCTATAACCCACGAATGTCACTCGGCCCTCTCACTCGAAAGTATCAATCGGGGTTTTAAGGGCAGTTCTCATCCGGAAATCCTTCCACTTGCAAAATTTACTCGTAAATCAAGCCTACCTCGAAACCAACCCGAGTCCAAGCCCAGCAGTCCCAAACACTGATCTGAGTACGATTTCAAATAAATCCTTTTCTTGGATATCTACTCCTCTTGGAGATCCTTCACTCGGAGACTTTCTATTTACCAGATTTCCACTCGGAATTCAGGCTTATTCCAAACATAAATCTGAGTTCAGACTCAACAGCTCAACATCACCCGAACACAGCTTTGAATAAGTTTACCGCTCGGTATTTACTCCCCCTTGGGTAATTCACTCGAAAACTTGCACACTCGAAGTTCCATTTGCCGACCAGAAGTACTTTTCTCCTGGATAGAGATCACTTGGTGGAACATCACACGGGTATTAGGAATTCCACACTCGATGCCTTTCCCCTCAGAACCGCTCCACACGGTACCATCCACTCGGAAGTGGTACACTTCAAGACACTTCACCCGAAATTCACACAACTCGGATATTTCACTTTGATTTTGCCTAACACAGAAGTGCCATTCGGACACAGCTCCTTATTGATGACCCAAACGATGCTTCACTCGGAATATCATAATTTTCGCTCAGCAGTTCTTTCTCCCAGAAGGATTTCACTCGGAACCATCTCCACCCTTACACACTCGGAACATACTAATCTTTACTGAGCAATCCTCACCTTACCGAACACCTTGGCTCAAGGTCCAGGTTTCCTTATTAAACTTACAGTACCACTTGGCTAACTTATAAAACTCTAATTTTAGTGGTAAATTTGATCACCCTTCTTATTTCAATAACAAATCGTCCCTTTAGTAGCCGTTCCGCACTCAACAACCTCTAATCCTCTCGGAGGCAACATGACAAGGTTAAGCAGTCCTCATTTTGATACATAGCCACTTATGATCCACTTAATACAACTCCTCTCTTTACTCGGGGCAGCCTAAAAGACTCACCATCACCATAAGCAGCTACAACTTCACCTGCCCGACTCATGAATTGCTGCATCCATCTTATAGGATGACGTCTCATTCCTATAGGGTTACAACAATTACACAGTCACTGCAACATGTACACTGCCACAATGCTTACGGCATGAAGAGTCATCTCAGGACAGCATGACTCACACTGACCTGATTTACTCAACTAATACTAATTCACACGGTAATTAATGGCAGTTCACATACACATTAGAAGCAGTACATCTACATCAACATTATGCATCACACAGGGTACATCATACAACAACAAGCATGAAAATCATTTATCACTTCTGTAAAACTGGATGACGGCAATACAACAATCGGCTTCTAGCCAACACCGAGTAAGTATGTCCTCTAAATCTTATTCATCACAAAATCATGGCTCAGATTAAATTCTCAATTCTCAGCTATATAATGACATCACTCATTCAGCTTCATGCAATTCAGTTCAGATTAGTAATTCACAATCACATGTTGTCATAACACACTGCGGACTCGGCAACGGCACTAGTGTACATACAGGCACTCAATCGGATTTCATACCAATTATTCATGGCTATAACATTGTTCACTACAGCATGCACCATAACCATAACCACACATTGCACTCAACAATAGCATCATTATATATATATATATATATATATATATGTGTTCATCCGATCGGACTTACTCAAATCAATTCCAAACTACATTAAGGATTTCATTCACAACATCATATCCAATCGGGAGTTGCTCAATAACGTACATTCTCAATTATGACACCACATTACACTCGGTAACAGTATTGGTACATACATATTCATTCAGTCGGAATCCACTTGTACGTCATCATCTAGTCGGGGTTCATTCAAATCATTCAAATCCATGCAAACCATGTTAGTCTCCCTAACAACGTTCTCACACGCACCGACCAACTCACTCAGCTAATACTTACTCACAAGAATTAATGGCAATTCACATGCATATATAAGCACATATTCACATCAACATTATCATGATGCACCACGTAGGGCACGTCACACAGCAACAATCATGTAATATAATTTACCCCTACGGTAAAACAGTATAATGGCTACAGGCTTCCGACTTACACAAAAGTCGTACACCTCTTCATTACTCATAAGTTAGCGCAACTCTCCTGATGACATTCGTCAAGTAGCAGTTACTATCACCCCAAAATGGTATAATAACAGTCGGTTTCCGACCATTACCGAGTAATTACTTCTTCCTTAGATCTTATCCACCTTAAACCATACAGTATCATATATATGTATATACGTATACATGTGTACCAACATTCAATGCATACACGCCATCATTCAACCAGAACACATTCAAGCATCATTCAATCAGAATCTATCCAGCCAGCTCTCGGCTATATCACTTACATTATTTATAATCCATATAATCACAGCCATAGGCTCACTTTGCACTTTGCGACAGCATCAACACATATATATATTCAATCATCCAATCGGAATATCAAATTCACACTCGGCCATACAATTCATATCATTCACCACAGCATGCATTACAGCCACAACATCATATCGCACCCGGCCATAACATTAATATACATACATTCATTCAATCGGATTCCATTCAATCATGTTATTCTAAATAACATTCCACATATTCATGTAATTCATATTGAGCTCAACAACCATTATAGTGTGCACACATTCCTTTCACCCGGATTTAAAAGGGACTCCTCACTCGGAAATACTCAGTCACCCTTCACTCAGGAAATACTTAACAGTTATCACTCTAAGGGTATCAGGATCGATTCCCACTCGGTATCACCCGTCCTCTTCACTCATTCTCACTCGGCAACTATAATCTCTCCTACTCTGGTTTTCCCACTAAGTCAAGACTCACTCGGATTTTATAGCTACTTAATAATTTATTGTAATGGATCCACTCAGAGTTGTAGGTGTTATCTTCTGGTCGGTAAACTCTCGCTCGGCATCACACTGTCTCATTCACTCGGGATTACCTAGGTTTCCTTTCACTCGGAGGGAGTCACTAACTCTCTTCCTACGTCAACACTCGTCTCCATTTTCTACTTATAGTTAAACTAATCTCTCACACACAACAAATACGCATACATATATTACTCAAATCTTCATGTACAGTATATGAGTTCACGCAACATAGAGGGTGTAATTAATTACAGGAACCAAATTATGTCTTCTACTCCAAAGGGTTCAGGTTCAAGTAAAAGGAACTAAGGCTAACACATTTCTTGTATCTCAAATCATATACTATTCATTCATCACACGTTCAAATTCCTTAACAAGGCACAGGCATACAACCACACCATTCATATACCAAATCATCAAACACATACAATACCGATTAAGTTAGGGCATACATTCAATCGGACTAGGAGGGAAATGACCTCCTATTCATAAATCAATGTCACAATAATGATGACCACTCGGTCATACTGCATACAACCGCTTACACTTGGTAAGTATACCTTGGCCTTGGACCTTTCGGTCTGCCCTGATACCAAAATGTAACACCCTAATTTTTAACAAATAATAATTCCAAAACAATGAGGAAATTTTTCACAAAAGCAGCCACGGGTTACTTGGCATAGAAGGAAGAAAAAGACAAGAGAAATAGAAGAGCATTCACACGCACATGGCAAGCAGCAGAGGAGTTAGGACTGGAACCGATCCATTCGGTTCAGTGTGACACACCAGCGCCTGGGCGGATTCGATGACATCGTTGTCTCGCTCAGGCGAGGTCCGATACCGCCTAGGCGGGGTATGGCAATGCAACAGCGGATGGAGGGGGTTCACAAATGAAACCCAACACCAGCCCCCACTTGTTTTCTCAAGAGGATCAATAGGGAGAACCTTTCCACAAGCAAACGCTAGTCAATCAGTATAAGGAAATAGGCAAGGGAAAGAGAAGAAAGACTCCCATGCGTGGTAACCTATGGAAGGAATGGGACCTAAACCCACTCCGTCCAGTTCAACGAAGCATGACAACGCCTGGGTGGACTCCACCACGACGCCCATCCGTTCAAGCAGGGGTCAACACCATCGAGTGAGACACGTTAATGCAACAACAGAAGAGGAAGGTATTTGGGGGGAGTTACACACTGACACCTACTTGCTTCAGTGCGGTTCCACACGCTTGGGCGAGCCGTCCTAGTCGCTCGGGCGAGGTATGACTCCGCCTAAGCGAGGCCAACACAAGCCTTCCCAAACCCACACTCGCTGGAGCGAGTACATTGCTCGCTGGAGCGAGGAGCCTCACTCGGCTAAATAGACGCTCGGACCCAGAGTCATCCTTCACTCATTCACTCGGGAATTAGGTAGAGAAGTCCCATTCAGACTTATCCAATTCACCTTTCTTGTTACAGATCCTCATTCACTCAGGTTATAATTATCTAGTACTCGGAATCCATTTCATTCTGACTCATTGCCTTAACTCCTTCCTCAGAAGGGATTCGCTCAGGATTTCGCTTATTCCTCACTCGACGCATATTTAGACTCTTTATTTCATCCTTCCAAACCTCAACTTAGCTCCACTTCTACCCTTAGCCATACTGGCCTCCTACGCTCGGAAGGTATACTTATGCGTCCATGTTTATCATTCGGACATCTTCTACAGCACAATATAACACGCAATATATATATACATATGTTTAGGAAACATCTGAATAATTACAAACGCAACATGCTCCTTCTACCCGAAGGTGTTCAAGTTTCAGAAGTAAGGACTAAGATCAAAACACGAGCCGGCCAAGGCTTAACGAGACCTTATACACAGTATATACATATACACACATATTCCATGGTACTCGACTGCTCTGCTCTACACTCGGCTCCTCCTTCAATCTTCATTCTGAGAGATATTCACTGAAAATATAGCCACTGCAGGGGTGAGCTTTTACATGTAAAATGATAATCAAAGACTCGGTATCAGCGTCAGTACACGCACCTACTTTCATTCAATCTTTCTCAGGTTAACTAAGTTCATGCAATGTAAGATAACGTCTATAACATACATGCTACATATAGTTCATCTCCACACACACACACATGCATCCATGCACTCGGAAATCATACACACACCCCACACATGCTATGTGTACTACCACAATCAGCCTCATATCTATATGCATGCCTGCGGATCCGACTCGGATAATGACTTTCATTTATGGTTTCCCTTCGTCTGGCCCCTCGTCCTTCAGCTCTTACCAGGTGGTACCGGCCTCCCATGGGCGTCTCGAGACTCTTCTCTAGCTCCTACGGCTACCACGAGCACTATCAGGATCTAGCCAAGGTCTGTAGCTGGAAGTCATTCCCTCGGGGTTCATGACCCTCCATGGGTCACCCCACTCTTGCACATGCAGCTAATGCATTTACCAGTACGTATCATCGCACCACCGATACCTCCCTCGTATCCATTAAGTAAGAACATTTTCAACACAGCCTTTATTTTTGTTTTATCAGTCATACCAATGCATACAACAATCGGCAATCAAAATAATATCATCGGGCAGTTCAACTAACAAGCACACACTCATAGTCTCACAGAGATAAGAGGGATAGAACCATGCATTTCATTCGTCATTATCAATTACTAACAGACTATGTCACCACCATCTAGATTACATGCGATCACTGCATACCCATTGAAAACACACACAGAATCCAGAATCATGCATAAGATCTAGTCGTCATACACACATGCACACACACTCATGCAGTACATTCCTCCGGTACCGTTCGTGGACCATGCATTCGACATGCAAGCGCCCCCTACCTACAGAAGAACCTCAAGAAACTTTTCTGCTCTCGTCGTTGGGTCTGATGCCCTTCTCCTGGTTCGTTCAGTCTCCCTTGGCTCCGTCGTATCCTACGCTTGGTTCTGGGATGGAGCGTGGTCCTTCCTCCAGTACTGTCGTCACGATCTCCAGGAGCGAAGAGCAAGACAGGGAGAAAAGAAGATGGAGACGAAGAGGGGAAAAGAGAGAATGAAGTGATGGAGGAAAAAGAATCTGAAGGAACAGTGAGTGTTTGTGACCATAGGCTTACGTTCATATATATATTCGCACGAGGAAGAGAAGAGTGGGGTGGGAGAGCATGAGCCCAGCAGCCACGCGCACTCCGCCCCATCACCTGGCCATCACCATCCTTTATATTTAATTAGTTTATTCTTTTCTGATTCTCAGGGTAGTTGGGCTGCTAAATTCCTCAAATCATTTTAATCATTTTAATGGCTTAAATCCACTTGATAGTTATATACAATTAACGGTTGTTTTCTATTTGAAATCGAGTCTTGATGGTTTATTTTTCATTCGGCATTTAGCTTCAAAACTGGGATGTTACAGTGTTCTGACGTTAAACGACGTTGATAAATCCCGAATAATTCACAATAAATTCCATGAATGATCAAATTAATTTTAGCTCATCTTTAGGACATAACTATTCATTCCCAATATTTTTATAATGTTTCTCAGCCCGTTGGGCTCGTCTCTGTATTCTTCTCATACGTTATTCGTCAATTAAACGACGACAGTAATCGTTGTATTCGTCGTATTAACTCAAGAGGTCCAAATTAATTTTTCTACATGTACATGGAATCAAATAATTATTTTTTGTAATTGTTATATTTATTTACTCTGATTAATTAATTCTACTTAAATTTTTGGTATGTTACAGTAATCATAATGGTGGTGATCAACCACAAGCTGCGGAAAGAGTGTTTGCTTTTACTAGTGAAGAAGCTGCACAAGCGGACAACTTCGTTCAAAGTAAGTGTGAAATTCTTGGCACCTCTATTTATGTTATCTACGATTCCGGTGCTACTTGTTCATTTATTTCTGAAGATTGTGTGAGGCGCTTGAAAGTGCCTGTTTGTATGATGAAAGGTTTCATAATGGTGACTACATCGACCGATACTTGTTTGAGATCAATGACTCGATGTGAGAATGTCGAGATGACTCTTGAGGGTAGGAAATTTGTTGTATCCCTCGTGTGCTTACCTATGAAAGACTTAGATATTATCCTAGGCATGAATTGGTTATCTGCTAACAGAGTCTTGGTGGATTGTCATAATATGGCAGTGATCTTTCCGACTCCGAATGCTTAACGTTTTGACCTTCAAGGTATCTCTTGGCTTCTTATGATGTTTTTCTTGGTTGATGGGAATGATGTTTCCCAATCTAGTGAAATTCCCGTTGTTTCAGAATTCTCTGATGTTTTTTCGGATTAGGTTCCTGGATTGCCTCTTCCACGTGAAGTGGAATTTTCTATTGACCTTATTCCTAGCAGTGAGCCTGTTTCCGGAGCTCTTTATAGGATGTCTCCTATAGAGTTGTTTGAACTTAAAAAGCAAGTTAAGGAACTACTTGGAAGAGAATTTATCCGCCCAAGTGTATCTCCTTGGGGCACGCCTGTATTGTTGGTGAAAAAGAAAGATGGAAGCATGAGATTGTGCATTGATTATCTCCAACTCAATAAATTGACCATTAAGAACAAATATCCTTTTTCTCGCATTGATGATCTCTTGGATCAGTTCAAGGGTGCTGTTGTATTCTCTAAAATTGATTTACATTCTAGATATCACAAAATAAGGGTGAAGATTGATGATATCTCAAAAACTTCTTTACGAATGTGTTATGGCCACTAGGAGTATGTGGTAATGCTATTCTGGGTGACAAACGCTTCTACGATTTTCATGGACTACATGAATCGCATCTTCCATGAGTATCTTGATCAATTTGTCGTTGTGTTTATTGATGATATTTTATCGTACTCTAAGAGCCATGAAGAGCATGAAAGGCATCTTCTCCTTGTGTTGACTATTCTTCAAGAGAAACAATTGTATGCTAATCTCTCTAAATGTGAATTCTGGTTGAATAAGATTTCATTTCTTGGTCATGTAGTTTCTTGTGATGGCATTGTTGTTGATCCATCAAAGGTTGAAGCTGTTATGGCTTGGGAGAGACCAATGTCTATAACGGAGATAAGAAGTTTCCTTAGTCTTGCCGGTTATTATCAAAGATTTATTGAAGAGTTTTCTTGTTCGGCTTTACCATTGACGAAGTTGACTCATAAGGATCAACCATTTATGTGGAATCTCGATTGCGAGGATAGTTTTCAAGAGTTGAAAGTGAGACTTGCTTCTACACCAGTATTAGCTTTGCCTGATTTGTTGGATGACTTTATGGTGTATTACGATGCTTCTAAGCTTGGTCTTAGTTGTGTATTGATGCAAAATGAGCGTGTGATAGTTATTTGTTGAGACAATTACGACCGCATAAGGTTAATTACCCCACATATGACCTTGAATTGGCGGCGGTTGTATTTGCTTTGAAGTGTTGGCGACATTATTTGTATGATTCGAAGTTTATGGTCTTTAATGATCACAAAAGTCTTAAATACCTGTTTGATCAAAAAGAGCTTAATATGCGCATGCGCCAATGATGATGGATGGAGTTTCTAAAAGAATGAGTTTGAATTGAGATGTCATCCCGGAAAGGCAAATGTTGTTGCTGATGCTTTGAGCTGAAAATCGTTGCATATTTCTACAATGATGGTGAAAAAGATAAAGGTAATTGAGCAATTTAGAAACTTGAATGTAGGCATGGAGTTGTACACCCCAAAGAAAATATCTCTTAAGATGTTAAAGGTTACGAATGTATTCCTTGAATGTGTGAGAGCGTAACAACCGAATAATGAATATCTGATAAAGATGAAGGAAGCTCAAGCTACGGGGAAGAATTCATTTTTGTTGGAAGATCATGATGGTATTTGGCGTGTGAAGGGCTGAATTTACATTCCATCTAGTGGTGATTTAATAAAGTATGTACTTGAAGAAACTCACAAAAGTGTGTTGAGCATTCATCCAGGTTCAACTAAAATGTACCAAGATTTAAATAAGAATTTCTAGTGGCCGGTATGAAGCGTGATGTGGCAAATTTTGTTGCATCTTGCCTTATTTGTCAGAGACCTTAGGAGATCCCTATATGGAAATAAGATAGTATTGCTATAGATTTTGTTTTTGGTTTATCCAAAACTCATGCTGGAAATGATGCCATATGGGTGATCATAAATCGATTGACGAAGTATGCTCACTTCTTACCCATGAGTATGAAGAGTTTGTTGGAGAAATTAGCCTAATTGTACATAAAGGAGATCATTAGATTGCATTGTGTACTATCTAGCATTGTATCTAATCGTGATCCTCGGTTTACATCCTGATTTTGGGGAAGCTTACATCTTGACTTAGGCTCTAAATTAAAGCTTAGTTCTGCTTATCATCCTCAAAATGATGGACAATCTGAGAGGACTATCCAAAGCCTTGAAGATTTATTGAGGGCTTGTATTCTTGAGTATGGTGGTTGTTGGGAGGGATTTCTTCCATTAATTGAATTTATTTACAACAACAGTTACCACAGTAGTATTTGTATGGCTCTTTATGAGGCACTTTATTACAGAAAGTGTAGAGCGCTTCTATGTAGGTTAGAAACCAGTGAGAATTTGGCTTTAGGGCTGGAGATTGTTTAGGAGACTACTGAGCAATTAAAAAGATACAAGAGAATATGAAGATTGCTCAAGACCGATAGAAAAGTTATTATGATAAGATGTTGGAAATATGCACTAAGACACTATATAGGACGCATCATTTTGTATAAGGCATTTTATGTTAAATAGTTTAACAGCCTTTATTTATCCTTGGAGTAATAGGTCATATGAGAGTTATTCCTAAAATATCTCTAGTCAAGTATTTACGTGGGGACATGTAAATACATTAAGACTAGTGTGTGAGTGTACTGATGATCTGATCTCACAGATCATGGATATAGATGATATCAAGTCTTCACACAGGTACATATGAAGAGTAATGATGTACTGGACATACCCACTATGAGAACGTTGCATGGATCGTTACATGAATGTCATAAACGATTCCCAATGTGATAATGGTATATGTAGTCCTTTGACCTGAAGTCACTACGGTTCCTACACAAGGAGTTTGTTGTATTAGCCAAGGCCTCAATACTCAAGAGGGGGGTGAATTGAGTATTTCAAATTTTTGCACGGAATCCCTTTGAAAATAGTTCTTAGTACACAAATGATACAATGTAGAAGAGGTAATAATTTTGAAGCACATAGTATACTAAAACATTTTGAGGTGAAGAGACAATATTCAAGAATTGATTTTGATAAACAAGGCAAGTTATTGGTTTAGGTAATTCTTGAAACACTTGATATGCAATAATTAATTCCAATACAAATTTAAGTCAATTTGACTTTAAACAATCTCTAACAAATTAGTTAAGCATAATTAATTTAACAAGTTATTAACAATAATAATTTACTCACTTATGCAATAATTAAATCCAACAAGATTTAAGTCAATTAATTTAAGGATTTAATTTAAGCAATTTTAACAAACCAATTAGATATAAATATTTTAGCAAGTAATTTAAATTCACAATAATAAAGGAGTTTAGGGAAAGGAGAATTTGCAAATCGATATAACGAGTTCCACCCACCCCGGTGTACGTCTCGCCTTCAAGCAACCCACTTGAAGGATTTCCACTATTGAGAATTTGAGATTACAAGCTTTGAGCAATTGCAGCTTCCTAGTGTCCCACACTCAAGAACTCAATCCTCACAAGCAAAGGGCAACCCACCCAATCTTACAATCACTCAATAACCAAAGTTGAAACCCAACCTTAAAACTCTCAGAATTTTGGTGTTTGGTTTACAAGACTTTTCTCTCTTAATAGAGTAGATATACAACTTGAAGCTCTCACAAAATAATAACTCTCACAGAGAGGATATGCAAATTTAAGTTTCTCAAAATAATTTTCACTCTCTAACTCTCAAAGAGAATAGCAAAGGTAATTATAAATAGAGAGTAATTAGCAAAGAGATGGAAACAGAGAGGAAGGAATGATTTCGTTGCTTGCTCTGTTGGTGTGTCTTTGGCCTTCAGCTTCTCTTCTATTTATAGGCAAGAATGCATACATTTTCCTAATTTTTTTAATTTCCTCTAAGCGTAAATCTAGAAAACATTCCATGATTTAAGTTCCTTGTTTCCATGCACAAGTTTCCTGACCTTGAATTTGTAAATTGGTAGCTTGATTGATTGGAATTTGAAGCATCGAGAGGTTCCCGCCATTCCTGTAACTCTGTTAACATTCAAAATTTTAAATTCAAATTTACACTGAATGAATCTTTTCAAGAATCGATTCATTTACTGTATTTGCGCATCAAGAAGTGAAATGAATCGATTTTAAATGCAAATGAATGGATTCACTACGCAAAATCACACAATGCACAACACGTGAATCGATTCATCTATAGCATGAGTCGATTCATGCATTTTGAATTTCAATTCTTAGGCCTGTTTGAACGTGTGAATCGATTCAGGTATAGGGTGAATCGATTCATGCTTCCAATTTTACAATCAGGGCCTGTTTCAACATGTGGGTCGATTTAGGTATAGGGTGAATCGATTCATGCTTCCATTTTTGCAATCCAGGGCCTGTTTCAATGTATGAATCGATTCATATGGCTATGTACTGCTGTGTGAATCGATTCATGCATCTGTTGCATAAGTTCTGGCACTTTGTTTCACCCTTTTTCATATGTGATCAATCTTTGCTTTAATCCATTGATTCTTGGGTATTTGATGATCATTTTTCATTTATTTTGAACCTTTTTACATGCCTTGTATTATTTCTTTGGAGTTCATAAATTTTACATTATCAAACATAATTAATTTATCCATAATAATTATGTTTGATCTTGATTCTTCATGATTCGCTTCTAATTAATTGCTTTCCACTTCATCCTTGTTCTTTGATCATGTCATTTCTTTGTCAACCACATTTTCCCTTTATGGTTCATCAAATATTGTATCATTCATCAAACACATTTGTTTTGTGTTCATGTGCATGCTTCATATTTATGTTTGCTTTGCCTTTGTTAACATGCTTGTCATTATCAACACCTTATCCAATTACATTCTCCCACTTTTTGATGATGACAGCTAATGTTACATATGCATTGCTAATGCAATCTTCATGATTGAGTCCATGTTTGTCATTATCAAAACCTGTTTCAACATATAAACATATTCTCCCCCTTTTTGATGATGACAAGAAATGTTCATCTCGTGGGGTGTTAGTTTTATAACAGTTATAGCTCACGATTTTGACAAACAAATAACTCCCTGTTACTGATGTATTTAGATACCAATTACTACTTTTGATCTTTAGAGTTATTCTCCCCCTTAATCATGCAATAGATTCCAATTGTGGTTTTGATTGATGTTATACCATTTTGTTGCATACCACATGTTAATATCTAGAGTAAATAATCAATCACATAATTCATCAAGTAAGCACATAATTCTCTCCCCCTTTGGCATCATCAAAAAAAAAAATAAGCATAAGAGAGTAAAATTCAGAGTAAAGATAAGTGCTATAAACCAATATTAATCACAGAAAGATAAATCAATGACAATCATCTCTTATATGTATTTTCCCCTTAATTAATGTAATAAATGCCAATTGATACCACTTGTTAATGTAGGATTATACATAGTCATAATTTAAAGGAAATACAACTTGTTAAAAAGATCATATTATATCATGCAAGATAATATCTCTCCCTTAATCATGTAATTGATTGCTAACTGATTTTTAATCATGTAATTAATATCACTTTTCAAGTATGGTAAGCATCACATGATTCTTTTCAATTAAGCACACATATAGTTCTCTTGATTGTTATTGTTACTAGTACATTTGTTAATAATTCAAAACATAAGTAAGCAAGTAATTTTCTCAATTATGGTAGGCACATAATTATTTCAAATAAGCATATAATCTTCTCACTTTTTGGCATTATCAAACACACAAGAATATTCTTCTAAGTAAGCATATAGGAGAGTAGAAACAAAATTATAAACATAATTGCCATAAACATAATCACAAAGAAGTGAAATCAAGGATAATCATTCATGTGTATGCTCCCCCTTATTACTAAAATTGATACAAGTTGTTATATTAATATACCAATTGTTAAACTAGTTGATACCAAATGTTCAAGTCTAACACCATTTGTTAAAAAATTTAACTTTTAAACATTTATCCTCCTTAATAGATACCACTTGTTAATCATTTAATCAATACTGCTTGTTTTATTGATTTTTTATAATGATGCATTTCTAGGTGTCAGAGCAATAACAGAGAAGATTTTTCAACAATGTATACTTATATCTAGGTATCAGAGTAGGGATAAAGTGATATATACAGCTTGTTTTCTTTTATGACTTAAGTCTAGTCAAACACTTATATAGAGCACATATAGCATTTATAAAAAATATACGATTATATAAGAGAAAGCATTATGCATAGATAATTAGCATCACATAGAGACAAGTCATATAGGTATATCATGGTCATAGTGCGGCTGTAAATGTGTAATACAAGTCATACACTCATTGTAATCAATTTGCTATAACATATATGTCATACCACTTGTTATCTTGATGTTGTGTATGATAACACTTAATGGATTTGCCAATTTAAGCTCTTGATATCAATTATTAACATTTAAGAATTTAGCACAAGATTGTTATCATTCAAGCATACATCATTCTTTATAATTTTGTTCAATAATTCTTTTCAAACTCAATGATGCATATTTTCAAATTTCTTTTCACAGTCAAGATCATGCATCATCAAACACATGGCACAGATAAGAATTCTAATGTGAATCAAGATAGATACCAATTGCTCAAGCATGATGTATTAAGGAAGATCATGTCATGCATTATCACTTAACATATAATGCATTGTTTCTTAGTATTTTATGCATTGTCTCTTAATATACCATGATGCATAGACATTTAACATTAATCTCTTTTGTTCATGCCTATGATGTTACTAGTCATGAAGTTAAAGTCTAGGAAATCACTTATTATACCGTACATAGAGCATACATACTTTCTCTTAGGCATTATCAAAAACAACATATAATTGCATAGAAACATTTTGCCTAAGATAGACATCTTTGTAGAACATAGAAATAAGTCATAGAAGCATAACATAGTCCTAACTTAAAACAACTGTAAAATTTGTCATAATCAACTTGTCATAACATTTTCTTGATATGAAGTTCAATGCCACTTGTTATGAAAAGATACTTGCTTGTTAGGAAAATTATATGACATACCACTTGTTAAAATAAACTATGCATAAATTATCAGAGCATAGATACCAATAGTTAAACAAAACTCCTCTTGTTTAATAATCGATACATCATTAAGAATTCATATTTAATCAAAAATTCATGCATCATTAAGAATTCATACATTATTAAAAATTCATATATCATCAAGAATTTATTATGAACAAGTATGGAATTTGGCTTTAAAATTATTTAGATATTTCTAAAAATTGTCAATAAACTATCAACCAAGTGCATAAATGTTTCAACATAGTTAAGCAAACAATCACATGGACAATATGATATTTGATCTACTAGAGTAAGGATCCGATCATACCTTGGAACTTTACAATTCCTACAACCTTCTCTTGTTCTTTGGAGTGAAGATTGTGAATCTTGATTCTTTGATCATTCGTCAATGAGAAATTACCAATTTAAAGTATGCCTACAAAATTTCAAGTTTTATGGTATCCTTTAAGAGTTGGGTCCTTTCTTGTTAGTTTAGGATTTCAAAGTTGATTTTGGAATCCATACCTTTCTTGTACACTTTTGACGAGATTTCTTTATAAAGCAATTAGATGATATATGACCATATATTTCATAATAGAAACATGTTGCATCCAAAGAATTAGTCATAGTAGAATTGTAATAGTTCCTATTTTGTTCTATATGCCTCTTTTCAAAATGATTCAACATTGTATGACCCTTTTTTTCATGGTTTGCACATTTTAGAGTAGGTATAGGTTTTTCATTAAGGGGTGTAAGGGGTTTCTTGTTCTTCTTTTCCTTTTTAAATCTTCCATGACTTATTACCCTTCTATCAAGTGTATGCTTTTGATTTTCAAGAGATTCATCAAAACCATTTGTAAGCTTCTTGAGTGTTTCTTTTAGATCTTCATTTTCTTTTTCAAGAAGCATATATTTATCAACTGGCATACATTCCTTATTTTCATCACAACTTTTAAGAGTGACATTTGAAGCTACTAATTCATCATTTTGGACTCTAAGATTTTCTTTTTCTATGTAAACATCATGCAATTCATTTTCAAGTTTCAAAATGGTTTGTTTTGAACATGCATATTTCTTTGATAATAAAACAAATTTTTTATGCAATTTATCAAAAGCTTCTAACAACTCATCTTTATTAATTTCACTTTCATCATCACTAGATTCATTTAGAGAACTTACCTCATCATCTTTGGAGTGTTTTGTCATAAGGCAGAGGTTGGAAAATTCTTCTTTCGATTCATCGAGCTTTTCTTCCGGACTTATTTTGAAGCCTTCATATTTGCTAGAAAGAGTACTAGTTCTTGCATCTTGATCATCATTAGTATTTTTATAAATTGTTTCAAGAGTTTACCACATTTCTTTAGCATTGTTACAAGTAATAACTCTAGAAACATCATTAGGTCCTAATGCTAATGTGATAAGAATTTTAGCTCTTAGATTGAATTGTGCCTTTCTTTCTTCTTCCTTAGTCCATGTATTTGGGAATGAAAGGACCAAATTGAATGGCATTCCATACTTTAAGGTCATAGGATTGGACAAATATTTTCATCCTTTCTTTACAAATAGCATAGTCTTTGCCATTGAAGATTGGAGGTCTATTTATTGTACCATTTTGCAGAAATGCATCATAAGAGGTAGAGGCCATCTTGATCTCCTACAGCTGTTAAGCCTTGTGGCAAGATTCAAGCTCTAATACCACTTGTTAGCCAAGGCCTCAATACTCAAGACGGGGGGTGAATTGAGTATTTCAAATTTTTGCATGGAATCCCTTTGAAAATAGTTCTTAGTACACAAATGATACAATGTAGAAGAGGTAATAATTAAGAACATATCATACTAAAACATCTTGAGGTGAAGAAACAATATTCAAGAATTGATTTTGATAAACAAGGTAAGTTATTGGTTTAGGCAATTCTTGAAACACTTGATATGCAATAATTAATTCCAATACAAATTTAAGTCAATTTGACTTTAAACAATTTCTAACAAATTAGTTAAGCATAATTAATTTAACAAGTTATTAACAATAATAATTTACTCACTTATGCAATAATTAAATCCAACAAGATTTAAGTCAATTAATTTAAGGATTTAATTTAAGCAATTTTAACAAACCAATTAGATATAAATATTTTAGCAAGCAATTTAAACTCACAATAATAAAGGAGTTTATGGAAAGGAGAATTTGTAAACCGATATAACGAGTTCCACCACCCCGGTGTACGTCTCGCCTTCAAGAAACCCACTTGAAGGATTTCCACTATTGAGAATTTGAGATTACAAGCTTTGAGCAATTGCAGCTTCCTAGTGTCCCACACTCAAGAACTCAATCCTCACAAGCAAAGGGCAACCCACCCAATCTTACAATCACTCAATAACCAAAGTTGAAACCCAACCTTAAAACTCTCAGAATTTTGGTGTTTGGTTTACAAGACTTTTCTCTCTTAATAGTGTAGATATACAACTTGAAGCTCTCACAAAATAATAACTCTCACAGAGAGGATATGAAAATTTAAGCTTCTCAAAATAATTTTCACTATTTAACTCTCAAAGAGAATAACAAAGGTAATTATAAATAGAGAGTAATTAGCAAAGAGATGGAAACAGAGAGGAAGGAATGATTTCATTGCTTGCTCTATTGGTGTGTCTTTGGCATTCAACTTCTCTTCTATTTAGAGGCAAGGATCCATGCATTTTCCCAATTTTTTAATTCCCTCTGAAGCATAAATCCACAAAACATTCCATGATTTAAGTTCCTTGTTTCCATGCACAAGTTTCCTGACCTTGAATCTGTAAATTGGCAGCTTGATTGATTGGAATTTGAAGCATCGAGAGGTTCCCGTAATTCCTATAACTTTGTCAACATTCAAAATTTGAAATTCAAATTTACATTGAATGAATCTATTCAAGAATCGATTCATTTAGTGTATTTGCGCATCAAGAAGTGAAATGAATCGATTCAAAATGCAATTGAATAGATTCACTATGCAAAAATCACACACTGCACAACGTGTGAATCGATTCATCTATAGCATGAATCGATTTATACGTTTTGAATTTCAATTCTTGGGCCTGTTTGAATGTGTGAATCGATTCAAGTATAGGGTGAACCGATTCATGTTTCCAATTTTGCAATCCAGGGCCTATTTCAATGTGTGAGTCGATTCAGGTATAGGGTGGATCGATTCATGCTTCCAATTTTACAATCCAGGGCCTGTTTCAATATGTGAATCGATTCATATAGCTATGTACTACTGTGTGAATTGATTCATGCATCTGTTGCATGAGTTCTGGCACTTTGTTTCACCCTTTTTCATATGTGATCAATCTTTGCTTTTATCCATTGATTCTTGGGTATTTGATTATCATTTTTATTTGTTTTGCACCTTTGTACATGCCTTTAATCATTTCTTTAGAGTTCATAAATTTTGTATTATCAAACATAATTAATTTGTCCGTAATAATTATGTTTGATCTCGATTCTTCATGATTCGCTTCTAATTAATTGCTTTCTACTTCATCCTTGTTCTTTGATCATGTCATTTCTTTGTCAACCATATTTTCCCTTTGTGGTTCATCAAATATTGTATCATTCATCAAACACATTTGTTCTTTGTTCATGTACATGCTTTATATTTGTGTTTGCTTTGCCTTTGTTAACATACTTCTCATTATCAAAACCTTATCCAATTATGTTCTCCTCCTTTTTGATGATGACAACTAATGTTACATATTCATCGCTAATGCATTCTTCATGCTTGAGTCCATGTTTGTCATTATCAAAACCTGTTTCAACATATAAACACATGTTGTTTTAATACAATCAAACGTCTTCTGTAACAAGAGGACTATAAAGGTTGTGATTAGGCAATGAACAAATTATGTAGAGGGATGTGAGTGATGTAGATGGGATTTGTCTCTCCTATATGACAGAAGTAATATCTATAGGCGACTTGATGGAGTGAGACTAAGGAAATGCATGACCATTCTAAAAAGAATAAATATTAGATATTTATTCAGATAAAGTATACTCTGGTATCAAGTAAAATAAATTGGTCTGTGCAAGGATGACGCGACCATGCCTTGGGCCCAATTAGGATATCGTGACAAAAGGAATAAACATATAAAATAATTATCACTTATAGGTTATGTTGATATTAAATAATATTCGGATATAATGATGCATTGCTAGATGCCGCTCTTATTTTATATTAATAATAAAATGGTTTATTATTAATATGACCGAGTATTTTACCTATAGGGTCACACACATAGAGTAAGCCCATCAAAAAATAACTTTTATTTTAGTTGGACTAAAATAAACATTGGGCCTAACTCATTTAGAATGAGTAAGGAGCCCACTCTTTAGAGAGAATAAATTAGGTCAAACCTAAGCCTATAAATAGAGTATAAGATGCTCATAGGCGGTTCACCCAAAAAGAGACACAAAATACACAAAAGTTGCAAAAGCTATACGCCATCAAACTAGCATTTGGAAGGTGTAGCATTTCTGGTGGGAGTACTCGTGTGGACTCTTAAAGGACGAGGCTACGACTGCTTCAATAATCTTCAAGATGTAATCCTAAAATGTAATATTTTTTTATGTTTGTATTACGCTTTGAAACACGACGCTTTGTAAATCTTATGGGAATCCTTGTATTTTCGCTGCTCATGCACTAGGGATTCCCTAATAGTGGTATCAGAGCTTGATTGCAAAACGGTGTTTTGGGCAAATGTTTATTTAAAAAACATGTAAAAAAATTTCTTTTATGAAAAGAATTGTAGAGGTTGAATCCTTTTACAAAGGTTGCATCTTTTATTAGATATGTTGTAGAGGTTGCATTTTTAATGAGATATTATGTAAAGGTTGCATTTTTTATGAGATATGTTGCAAATGTTGCACCTTTTGAAAGCTAGTATCAATTTGTTTTTGTTTTGTGTATATTGATTGCTTTTCTCAACATTTTAATTAAAGAACATGTTTTTGGGATGTGCTTTATTATATGAACATGTTGTATGTTGCAGTGGTGATTGTTTTATATGTGTTCTAATTATAAGACATGTTTTATGTTCGTTTAATTAAATTGAAATCAAGGGTTGTATGCAATGCACGTCCATATGTTTTCTCTTTTCTAATATGAATTGTTCATGTGAGATTGTGTTTAGAAAGTTTAAGAGTTAAACCCTAGCCATAATGAAAACTAGGATTCAAAAGTTGAAACCTAGCCGTAATGGTATTTTATTTATTTGTAAATGTTACAAATAAAATATTTGATTTTAATATTATATTTTAAATTCAATTTGTAAAAGTTGTAAATCAATTTTAATTGTTTGTTAAATTTAAAGTTTGTAAGAGTTACAAATTTAAATAATTTATTCTTATTAATTTTAATAGGATTTGCATCGTTTGTTATCTTTTTAAAATTAATGTGATTTGTAAGAGTTAAAATTTTAAATAATTTATTCTTATTAATTTTAATAGGATTTGCAACGTATGTGATCTTTTTAAAATTAATGTGATTTGTAGGAGTTACAAATTGATTCATATTTATTAAATTTAATATGATTTGTAATTGTTACAAATAGAAGATAAGATCTTTATTAAATTTAGTTATTTTAAAATCAAATATTTATTCCTTAATAAATTTGATAGGATTTATAAAAGTTACAAATTAAAGATAAGATCTTTATCAAATTTAATAGGATTCAAAATAAAATATCTTGAACTCTAAAGATAAGGTCTAAAATTTAAACCTTGATCTTTCCTAAAAAATAAGATGATTGTTGAGACTCTAGAGATAAGGTTTAAAAGTTAAACCTTGACTATTCCTATTTTATGATAATTGTAAGGGTCAATAGATAAGGTTTAAAAGTTAAACCTTAACCATTTTAAAATTTAAGATTTCAAATTGTTTGAAATCATAACCGAATATTTTGAGCTGTTAATGGTCAGTGGAACGTTCTGGCTCGGATATGTGTTTTAAAATTTATTTTATTTTAAATACAATTAATTACTCTATTAATTGATTAATTAACACGTCCAGTGATGAGTGGTTATGGTCTTAGATTTTTTTATTTAATTTTAAATACAGCCTGCGTGTTGTGCCTTTTGCTATTCTTAAATTTCTTCTCTCAACCCTTCACTCGTATGTAAAAAGAGTTTTCTTTATTACATTGTAATCTTGGAAAAGCCAACAAGGTGGAGACCTAGAAGAAACCTAGAGTGGTGATTCTTGACGGATATGACCTTGAAAGGAACAAAGGAGTGGTGACTCCAAGAGGATGGTGGTTTCAAGAAGTAGTACTTCACGAAGTCAAGACACTATAGTTCCTTTAAGTTTATTTTATTTTATTTTATTTTCTAGGAAGACGATAACCATCTCATAATTTTGATTGCATGTTTTGGGGTTTTATTTTGCATTAAAGCGTTTAATGAAAGTCGGTGATGAACAATAAGAAAATTGAAATCCTCAAGCCCGACAATCATACCTTCCAATAAGTAATAACGTCTAACTTGATATAGATAAAGTGCAGGTCACATCATAGTTGGGTGCCTTTATTTATGTTTAGTAGGACATGATTGGATAATTGGATTATCCAAGTATAATTTATTAAGTTTTATTCAAATAGACATTTTTCAATTGGATTGGAAAAGCCTAAAGGTATGAACATTCTAAAACACATTCTAATTAAAAACAGTCATCAATGCTAGTTTCAATAAAGTGTAGGCTCAGCCAAAGCAGGGTGCTTTTGTTGATATTAGTAAAGGATGATGGATAATTGGATTATCCAACCATTTTTTATTGGACTTATATAGGTAATTTTAATCAGATTGAAGAACCTAGAAGTGTTACTATTAAGTTTAAACGCCTTCTAATAAGTAACACTCTTTGAGACTAATGTCAATAAATGGTGGGCCTGCCAAAGCAGGGTGCTATCATTTATACTAGTAAGGCACGATGGGATAATTTTAATATCCAAATTGTTTTTATTAGGCCTAAACTTAACTAAGTTTTTCAATTGGAATGAAAATAACTTAGAGGCGTAAGGATTGAGCTTAAATTCATAAGATGAATAAGGGTAAAGCGTTACCCACTTAATCATCCAAGAGTTGCATGAGATGCAATTGGAAATGTGTTTCCTACCTAAATAACCAAGGCTTAGGCGATCAGCCAAAGCTGACTCAACACTAGGCCAAATATGGATCTTGGCCCACTAGAAAAATCTTCCAACGGGATTTTTTATGATTTAGTAAGGGTATTTGTTTTGAATCGAAATAGTGGGAGACAACATATTTATTTAATGACCAAAATTTAAATATGTTTTAAATAGAAGTGATAGATTTGCATGTAATTTGTTTTAGAATAACCATGACAAACCAAATATTGTTTTGTTGCAATCTGTCCTTTAGAAGGACACTTTATCTAGAAAAATGCCAAGATAGGTATTAAGACTTGAGAATTATCTTCAATAAAGATGAAGCGGCAGTGTGTCATGTTTGGCTTATATATCATCTATGGTTAGGTCTTGAATACTCTATGGAGTTTGCATAAACTCTGAGCTGTAAAAGGCAATATGAATATATGGGAGATATACAATATGATCGTATACAAACTTTATTAAGGCCAAGTTGGTCTGGAAGTATAAAAGGTGATCAAGAAAAGAAATTGTTTCTAGTTTTAGTCAAATAAGACATTGAAATAATTTGTCTAAAGAACTTGAAGGAGTTCAAAAGAAAGGGAAGTAAGACTTCCACTATAGGTCATGTTATAGAAGTCAAGTTATTTTACTTCACTAACATTAGTATCAGATACTAGTAGTAGATCTCAAATTTTGAAACATCAAGGAAGTAGATCACTTGCAAAGGGTGGAGAAATCTGTGTAAAATTGAGCAAAAGTTGCTACAATAAAGATAAGATCTTTACCTATTGGGCTAGTTAGTGAACTAGACATTGTGCATATTGTTTCTTGTTGGACAAGAAATATTTTTTTAATATAAAATTTTATTTCTTCAAAAGGATGTTGATGCATAATTGAGTAATGGATTCCACATCCTAAATCTCAAAACACCCATCTATAACAACTGTCAAAGTAGGTTAAAATTAGTGATTTTGAACCTTACTTACATGGTATTGTCTCTTAAGGCAAATGAATAAGAAACATATTTCTAAATACCATTAATGTGGTTATATGGACTCTTTTGATTTTGGAATCAATTAAGACATGTAAATCTTATTTATTGGAGAGATAATTGAGACCTCATTCATTGAAAAGATAAGTAATTTATTATCTAATACATGACAATGTATGTGGGCCTATTGGAACAATAACTAGATATATTTTTCAATACTTCAACATACTAATTGAAAAGTCAATGAGTATGGATTTATGTAACATAAGTTAGAAACTCTTTGAAAGGTTCAAAGAATTCATAATGAAGTGAAAAACTAAATTGGCAAGATAATTAAAGCTCTTGATTAGATCAAGATATCAAATAATTTGAGTTACAAGTTTGATAACTATCTAATAGAGTGAGAGATTACCTCTTAACTCATTCTTCATGGAATGCCATAATAGCATCTCTACAGGGAAAAGTCAAACCTTGTTGGACATAGTTTGATTATTGATTATTATCAAACATCTCTAACTCCTTCAACGTTCCTTTATTAACAAAATTTCCACACTTAACCATGTTCCATCTTAGACTTTCTTAAAGAAACCATATATGATATGGACTAGGAAGAAACTTAGTATGTCTTTACTAATAATTTGGAACTATGATGCTAATAGAACATCCAACTCTGACAAGGTCAAATCCAAATTGGATAAATGTCTTCTGTGAGATACCCAAAGAAAGCTAAGGGTTATCAGTTCTACAATCCATCTGAGAATAAAAGGCTTGTTGGTTAGAATATTGTATTCTTGATTAAGAGTACATCCCTTAAAGAATTAGTGGGAGGATAGTAGAACTTGAAGAAATTCAAGTATCACAAAGCATTCAAAAGTCAAGGATGGACTTGGAGCAGAAATCACAAAGTGTTATGACATCCTTAGCTCTGGTAGCACAAGACTTACGTAAGATCAAATAGGATATGTCACCAAACCTGAAAGATATGGATATCTTATAAATCAGGAAGGAGACATATTGCTAAATGACCAAGCTTGTTATGAAGAGGCCAATGCAAGTTTAGATTCTAAGACATGGCATAAGACCATGGGATTTGAAATGGGTTCCATGTATATTAACAAGGTATGAACCTTAGTTGACGCACCTAAAGGGTAAAACCTATAGGATACAAGTGGGTTTTCAAAAGGAAAACTAAACATGGATGGTAATAAGAGTACCTTTAAAAGCAAGATTGACAAAATTCAATTAGCTTAAAAACCATTTAGATCCTACTTGTTATAGAAGTATACCACCATTATGAGATATGATAGATATATGTCAAGATGGAAATCATCTTGAGGATGTGTATATGACACAACCTAAAGGCCTTTTATGCCTGAAACATCTAGGAAGGTATGTGAACTGCAAATGTTCCATTTATGGACTAAAGCAAGCTTTTAGAAGCTAGAATCTTCATTAAAGAATGAAGATAAATCTTGTGACTATAAAAGGGTTAGTAACTACACAATTATAGTTCTAATATTTCATGTAGAAGACATGCTTCTTCTAGAACTAATATTCTCGTTCTATAATCAAGAATATCCTTAAACACTTGAGAAGGACTAAGGATTTGATCTTGATAAATGAAATATGAACTCGTTGTAAAGGTTACACTGATGCCAATCTTCTGATTAATTTGAAAGACTTAAGATTGCAGTTAAAATATATGGCTTGTCAAGACGGTTGCGATGTAAGCTTGAAAGGTTCAAAGCAAGAAACAGTCGTTGGTTCTATTAATAAATCTAAGTATTTTGCTATGATAAATTACAAAAAAAGTCAATTTACATTTAATCATTCCAAATGTTTTGTACCCTATGAGTTTCCACTATAATGACAATGGAACCATATAACAATACAAGGAAATGGATTAATCCAAGCATATACTTAAATAGTTCCATCTTTGGAAGATGTGAAAATATGCAATGTGCATACCAACAAAATTGTTGGGAACCCATTAGTAAAACCACTTGTGTAGCAAAAGTATGAGGGCATTATAGACATCATTGGGCATTAACCTTGTCGGCTCTCAGTACAAGTGAGAGATTATTGGAAATATGCACTAAGAGCCTATATAGGACGCATTATTTTGTGTAAGGCATTTTTTGTTAAATAGTTTAACAACCTTTATTTATCCTTGGAGTAATAGGTCATATGAGAGTTATTCCTAAAATGTCTATAGTCACAGATCATGGATATAGATGATATCAAGTCTTCACAGGGTACACATTAAGAGTAATGATGTACTTGACATACCCACCATGAAAATATTGCATGGATCATTACATGAATGTCATAAACGATTCTCAATGTGATAATGGTATATATAGTTGATAAGTCTTGAAAAGACTTAATTATTTCACCTATTTATTTAACATTATTCAGTAATTATTGGTTAGTTTGTTAGTATTATTTAATAATTTGATAACAATTCGTATTTTAGTTATGAATTTCAAAAGTACTTCATTTATGTAAGAAAACGATTGAAAATATTAATTAGTTAAGGAATTTTGAAGTGTTTATAAATTCGCTAAGTAGCCAGCGTATAAATGCTAGGCAATTAGCTGTTTAATAGTGCATGAACAGGGCGTACTCGAGAAAAGAAGATAAATCCGAGTGAAAATTACAAAAAGCCGAGCAAGAATTTACAGAGCCGAGTGAGAATTCGTAAATCCGACTGAAGGAAGTTCACAAGACCGACTGGGTGAGACTTCAAAGGGTTGACCGAAAAGAATTAACGAAAAGCTGACCGCAAAGATTTCCAACATACCGACTCCAAAAGAGAACAAGGAACCAATTAAAAATAAAAAGGAAGAACCCAAGCGTCTATTTCAGAAATACTGATTGAAAAGATAATTCGCTTAAGCGATAGTTTAATTCGCTCAGGCGAGGGTCAAAGTTCGCTCAAGTAAAGCAAGCCTACGCTCAAGCGTGACCTCAAAACATCACCTTTCGCCTAAGCTACTCTATCACGCTTGAGCGAGAAAGCCATTCTGCATTACATATGTTCAATTCGCCCAAGTTTCGCCATAACGCTTGAGCGACAAAGCAACACTGCAGTACAATTCCCGAGCTCGCCCAAGCGAGAGTTAATCAGTTCATGCGAAAACCCAGCAGCTGAAGCGAAAAAGCAGTAACTTAAACCCTGTTTTTTCCCTCCAACAACACACACCTGGTGCAGTACTGTTTCCGCTTCCATTGCCTTCTTCTCCACTGCTGCAACCTTAGTAACTTAAGTAGTAAACTGTCAATTAGCTGGTGCTGCGCTGTAAATTAGCTAAGGCTGAGCTGGATCCTGTTAAGAGTTGAGCTGTAATTAGTTAGTTACTCTATAAACTGTGTAACTAGTAGTTTAGTCGTTAACTTAAGTTTTCTAAGTTATTTGCTAAGTTAGTTAAGTTAGGTAAAATATATATATATAGGTTGTACATATTATGTAAAAGAGGAGACACGCATACACAGATAAAAAATAACAGAACGGAGAACATTCATTACACACTTTGAACATCTCACTACACATCTTTCTCTCTCTAATCCTCTCCTCTATGACGTTCCACAATTCTTCGATGGAACCAAAGTCAATGGAGTTCTAAATCCCTAAGGTTAGGATTGCGAAGGTTAGCAATGGAGTCTTGAAGCTGTGAGCAAGTAGATCGACTTCTAAGATCCTGAGGCAAATAAGCTGAGGAGTGGAGCAGAATCGCTGGGTTGACAATAATGTTGGTGATCTTGAATAGAAAATAATGTTGTGCTATACCATGTGGTGTAGGATCTATTCCGAACGACGAGTCAGGAACATCAAATCGCTCAGATTACTTCTCTTAAGGTAGGAGAGAAGTTTATATTCTAAATGCATGAAATGAATAATGGTCGATTGTCATATGTGACGATGCACATGTTTGCCTTTGCTTATTGTGTGTTGATAAATGGTGATGTTGTGCATTAAGAGCTTATTTATATTTGGCAATGCATGGTATGCATTTGGAATATTGATGGTATGCTTCAACCATAAGCGCACGAGGTATCACAATAATAAAAATATTATTCCCAGAGAGATTGTACCCTATTACCGGTGTGCAATGATTCAATTATCTAGACTATTCTTTTAAAATTACTTTTTAATGAAGAAAATATACTAAAGAAAATATAAATAAATAAAAATTTTCAAGAATGAGACTCGTTTGCCTTGAATTAGATCAAATGATGGTTAAACTCTTGGGATTCGGGTATGTGAATGCGCCATTTAATGATTTTACCCAAGGCCTTCCTGTTTATGAGTTCATGTTTTAAAGGAAGATTTCCTTAATTAATTAACGCTTTCCTCTCAGAATAATATTAACATTCCCAATTAATAAAGAACAACGTTCCATCTATTACTTGGACTCATTAAGAATAATAAAATCTCATTAATCCTTGAAGTGTCATGTTCACTTTCATGACCCTTCACCTTAAGTTCAATTTCATGTGTTTCAAATGACCAGTTAACCTCTCAATTATCCTGGTGATTAAGTTCAATTGAGCCTATCTCTAGATCCTCGAAAGTATTAAGCAATCATAGAAATTGAATAGAAACAAGGGTTCCATAAATAGAAAGTTTCAAGTTTAAATCAATACACTAACATGTTACACCCTTAACCTAAGATTGGAGTTTAGTTACACATGCCTAATTCAATAAACCTATAATGGAAATCATATTCGGAAGGTTACATAATTCTAAAGGAGGATTCAAAGAAAAGATAAAGAAAAAGAAACAAGCTCTCACTATGCCTTCAAATTCTTCTTCCCAACTTTAGCAAGTTGGCATTCTTCAATGTTGATCTATCGATCTCTTGCCAAACCCCTTGAGAAAAGCTCTTAATTTTTCTTCTGAAAAGTCTCCAAAAATGTCCCTTCCCTTTTCCATAGAGTGCCCCCTTCTAAGATCTTAGAAACTACTCCTAAAACTTAGGAAAGTGCCAAACGTGCAAAATTCACTGGCAGTAGGGAAAACCCATGACTAGTGGATCGTGATAGGGGTCTAAAAAGCTCTAATTTTTGACTTTTGGCAGCAAGAACCATGGCTAGTGGGAAAAACCCACAGCTAGTGGATTCTATACCAACAAGACCCACGACTAGTGGGAATTTCCCTCGGCCAGTGGATTTCTTCTCTGCACAAAATCCTATTTTCCAGCAAGGTCCATAGCCAGTAGGAAAACCAATGGCCAGTGGACTTCTCTGACTCTAATTTTTTTTGCATAATGGCCCAAGTCAATGGGATCCATAACTAGTAGAAATTTCACATTGGTAGTGGATTTCTCTTAACTCCACCAAAAGGCTCCTGGAATGCTCTTTTTGATCTATCTTTTCTCCATAGTGTATCTTAACAGTTGATATGGCTTTTATTTCATGCTTTTGGGTGGTTTGGACTCCTTTCCTTTTATCAAATGTCTCTTGTTTCCTTGGTTATAAACCTAAAACAAAGCACTTTCTACAAAATAGAAACACCAAAGTAGCATGTGTGGTATAAAATAAAATCAATGGGATTAAGGGGAAAAAATAGCACAAATAAACCAAAAACTTAAACAAAAACACCCTAAAAACTAATGCAAACTAGACACTTATCATTGGTGACATTTTTGTTTGGCAAATGTTGTGCCTTGAAATATTAAGAATAAAAATGTGTTCACCATGATTATTGAATAATGATTGTTGATGATGAATGAGTATGAATGTGGGTGTTGAGCATACCTTGAACACTGATGAAAGATTGATGAGTGTTATTGATGATTGTAATGCCTTTGTGATTGATGCAAGTATCGACTCGTATGTATAAGATGAAATTGTGTCGATGGAAAATATTGTAGATGCCACTTTAAAACTTGAAATAATGGTAATAACCAATGATGATAAAATTCACTAAGAATTGTGTGGTGATATTGGTGATAGTGATGATTGAAGAGTGGCATGATAGGGTGCATAGTGTGATAATGCATATGATTTGCATTTGCATTGCATTCATGGTATATTGCATAGCTACCGAAAAGGGAATGTTAGGGGTTCCATCGATTAGCCCAGTAGGAGGGCGGCTCTATGCACGAGTATTATTGGTATTACCCTAGTGACTCGATGTGGAAGTCAAAAGCTGCCCATGCTTAGCTACGGGAGCTGCATACGGTTGACCTTGTGGCGGGTGGCTCTTTGAGGAGCAAGTATTTCTCGGTGGTCCTTGGATCACAGTTTCCATGGTATGATTCATGGTTCACCCGCAACACTTTTATGTTGTTTATGTTGTTTACCGCGGTCATGGTGAAAATGACTGGTGTTGCATGATGGGTGATGCGGTTTGGTACCAGTAAAACATGGTGTTATGCATGCAAATATTATGTTAAGTGTATACATTTTACTACTATAGTAGGGGTATGATTATGTATTCATGCCTGAACCCATAAATTGATGTTTTATATTCCCACAGTTGAATCCACAATTGTTATTAATTCCATTATGCATGTGCATTAGCCTAAGAGCATTTACATATAACATGGAGATATGCCAAAAGGTGATGAGTTATGATTGATGGTTGAAATGAGTGAAAGAATACCTAAAGACAATGTATAAAATATGAATACAAAGAAAAGACATTGTGTATGGATGATGATATTTATGTTAGACCAATATGGTGAAGGGCAATGATTTGTATGTGTATATACTTTGCTATGAGTTTGATTGATAAACATGATATATGTGTATGTACTTGAGATGATGAAATTATGATGATAATTGATTATTTAACGCAAAGTATACATGTTATTGAGATGCATATACATATAATCACAAATTTATTCATATTCATCACTTGGAATGTATAACTCACTCTCCCATGTTGTCTATTTTTAGCATTGTGATGCAGGATATGCATGAGGTGAGATGTATCATTTTCGAAATATATGTTTTGGTGGAAAAAGGTAAATTAGTGGCATAAGAATGCCTTGATCGGTAAACAATTGTTTTGTATAGCATATGATGCTAATATATGCTTAATATGTAATTGGATGGAGAATATTCATTTTGGAGGTCATTTGTGAAAATTAGGCTTTGGTGTGGTATGGCTAATATTTGGATGTGACCTGAACAATGTATGCAGACAAGTGTATTATTTTAGATTTCATGCCCATATGATGAATGAATGACGTTGATTATGGATTATGGCAATATTTAATGCATGAGTATAAAATTATGTTTATTAGATTGCTAAATTGTAGGTAGTGGATAGGTTATATTTCTATTTAAAGGCTAAGACCTTAAGTAAGGGTCATTCATAGCTCACAATGTATATATGTGACTTGTGTGTATGATTTGTTGTTGCCAAATAGGCCTATGTTATGAAATGGCATGCTTGGTTGGACCAAAATGTATATAGATTGACATTCATGCATAAATTGATGTAGAGTTTGAATCATAGTTTAAGATTGGTTAGAATAACTCTAAATTAGGTATATAAATGTATGCCAAGTGATGGTTGGGATTAAATCTTTGAATAATGCATTTATGGGTGCCATGTGAATTGAATTGCATAAGTTAGAGTGCATTTGCTGATAAATTCGCTCAAGCGAATGGGATCTCGTTCAAGCGAGATTGGCCTTGCATTAGTGTTTAGGCTTCTGGCCTAAATTCGCTCAAGCGGCTTGGTCACTCAAGCGAGTTCTAGTGTTTTCGCTCAAGCGAGATAATCCTCGCTTAAGCGAGTTGGCCGTACATCAGATATGTGGTTTCTGGACCAAGTTCTCTCAAGCGAATGTGGTTCGCTTGAATGATTTCTTGAAGCATTTGATTCTGCCATATTTTCGCTCAAACGGACAAGGTCCCGCTCAAGCGAATTCCTTCGAAATGGATTCTGTCTCTTTTTCACTCAAGCGAGGGTGTCTTGCTCGAGGGAATTAATTATGAATTTGGTTCTGGACAATTTTTGATCAGGTGAGCGTAGCTCATCCTAGCGAAATGATTGGGTCTGATGTGCATGGTTTTCTCGCTCAGGCAAAATTGATTTGCCCAAGTGAATGATCGTGATTTCACTCAATCGAATTATGCTTCGCTTGAGCGAATTTCCCAGAATTTTATTTTCTAATTCTTTGCTTATTTTTGGGTCTTTTCTCGTATCTTCATATATGGGACTAGGCGTATGCGCTGTATACATATTCTTTTCGCTACAAACTCAAGTATTTTGTTTACACATTGAGGTGATTTCTTTATCATTCCAATCTATAAATTTTTAAAATCTCAATCTTTGATTTTCTATGATTCGGATCTTGATGTAATGTCGAGGGGTTGGAATTTCCTAAAACATGAAAAGTTCACTCGTATTTTTATTAATTAGTTAACTTGATTACATCGGGATTTGGGTCCGGGAATTCAGGGGTTGACACCCAACAACAATATCCATTTTCATTCAACATCAATATTCATCATTTAATATTTGGGGTGAATATACACATATTCTCAACAACACAAGGCATAACATTTGCCCCAAATTCTCATAACAATTATCAATCACCATAAAACATACCACCACTATTCCAAACGCATATTACACATTTGCCAAGCACACTAACATCACCATATCCAACATCATAATTCATCAATACATCAAGGATAAGGCAAACATGTGTAATATCACATACAACAATCAACAAATAATCTACTTATCATTAAGAATATAAACTCCTCTCTTACCTCAAGAGAAGTAATCAGAGCGATTCGACGGTCCCGTCTAATCATTCGGAATAGAACCAACATTAACATATATACAAATCTTAATCAATTGGCCTATCAAGGCATTAATTTCTAATTATAAATAGTCACCATTATATCTAAACACTTAACATGTCTTAAACATGTTATAAACACCACTTTTTCTTATTTTGTTAGGTTTCGGGAATTCCTTCCCATTAATCCATATTCTCTAAAATTAAATGACTACAAACAACTCCTAAGTCACAACACACATTAAATACCACTTCTACTAATTTTACCAACTTAGTGCCTTCCACATCCTCTCAATTCCTCAAACTCCCAACATAAATAATTAGTGTCAACCATTTCAAAAATTAATTTCCTTATCCAAAATCATACTTATGACAATGAACCCCAAATTCATCAAATTTTTCCAAAAGCCTTAATTTCCACCTGTTAGGGTTTTTAAGAAAATTTGCCAAATGTAACATCCCAAAATTTATAAAAATAATTAATTGAGAGATAAATGGTAAATAATTATAAATAATTTAATAAATGTCCCAAAAATGTTGAAATAATAAAATTGAGATTTAGAGGATTATTTATAATTTATTGAGGCTTTAAGAGTTAAAATTGTACCCGATTAAAATATGAGTGTCGGACCAAGTATCTCCGATTGAGATGCCGTTAGTCAGGGATGTTAAGAATATTATTGAGAGTCTAAATATATAATCGGAATAATTTTTGGATTAGTATTGAGGCCGAACGGAGATGGGTTAAATTTTAATGATGGGTTAAATTTTAAAACCAAAAGCCCTACTCTCCCTTCTCCTTTCACGTTGGTTTTGGCTCCCCCTTAGCAATACATTTTCCTCTTCTCTTTTCATATCTCTACTTTCTTTTTCATCTTCTTCCTCTCCTCAAAAGCCTAGAGGAGCTTGGTGCATTTCCCTTCCCCATTTTCGTTGCCCCATGGTGCATGAAGGAGATGGCTTTGACTTGAAGCTCTTCCCCTCCTCTCCATTTTTGTCATCTTCCTCCCCCTCTTGGGAACCTAGTGTGTTTATTGGATTGAGGTAAGTTTCTCACAAATCTTGTTAAGTTTATGCCCTAGATTATGGGTTATTATGATTTTTGAGAAGGCTATGTGTATGGGTTATGGATTAGGAACCATTTTTAGGCAAAACCCAAAGGTGGGGTTTGATAAATATGTGTTTTTATGTTGATGTAGAGGGGTATACAAAAATGTGGTGTTTGGTGGTGGAAGATAATGATTGTATATGATGGTTGTTGGATTTTTTAATGAAACCCTAACCCTAGGAATTGGGGAAATGTAAAATGGAAGTAGAATATGTGTTTAATGATGTTAGAGAGTGACATTAATGATGAGAGATAGCCATTGATGATGGTTGATGAATATTGATAATGGTTGTTGGGTTTTGATGAAAACCTTTGCCCTAAGAATTGGGAAAATGGATATATTTTGACTTGGAAGGTTGAATTGAATGTGAATAGATGATGTTTAATAGGTGAGTTGTTATTTATAATGATGGATTAATAAAATAGAATTATAGTTGATGAGGTCTTAGATCATGGATGAATGAATTGAAATTGTTGATTGATGATGGCTTTAAAGAGGCTATGTTGGGTCATGTTGAACCTTGAGTGGTAAAGATGACAAATTGGATGGGTTGAGCGATGTTGGATGTCTTTTGATGAGGGATATGATATTGTTGTTGTGGGTAATGGCTAACCCTTTGAGACTTAGAAAACCTTGGTTTTGGGAAAATAATTCTCGAAACCTAAGAAAGTTGTGAAACCATGTTTATGACATGTTTAGGATATGATGTTATACCTTGAAAGGCAAATTAATTGAGATATATGTATGTAATATGTAGATTGTGTTCCGGATTATGTGGCGGAGCATTTGATAAGTCTTGAAAAGACTTAATTATTTCACCTTTTATTTAAAATAATCCATTAAATATTGTTTAGTTTGGCTTTACTATGTTAATAACTTGTCAATAATTCTTATTTTATTTATTTATTTCAAAAGTGTTTAATTTATGAAAGAAAATGATTAAAAAAACAATAATTAGTTAAAGAAATTTGTTTATTTATAAATTCACTAACCCAGCGTACAAGCGCTGGATAGCCAGCGTTCAAACGCTAGGCAATTATTTGTTTATATGTACAGGTGCAGTAATATAAGTTTCACGCTCAAGCGGGAAAGACCCAAGCTTAAGCGTGAAGGATACATGCAACTACGTAAAAGGAGAGAACATTGCATGGGGAAAAGGAAACTCGACCACGCTCAAGCGTGGCTCATTCACGCTCAAGCTCGCTCAAGCGAGAAAGTTCACGCTCAAGCGTGACCCCAAAATATCATCCACGCCCAAAGCTTCCAAGCTTACGCTCAAGCGTGACTCCAACAGTGCATTGAAAAATTCGACCTCGCTCAAGCGAGAGCCCTTCACGATCAAGCATGAAGGTGGTTATTTAAAGCTGATGCTTTCCCTCCAAAAAGTAGCTCTGTTCTGTTACTTTGTCTACGTTGTATTGCTGCTGTACATTAATAATTTAAGTATTGAGTTGTAATTAATTATTTATTTATAATTATGTTATTAGTTTAGTTAGTTTAATTATTAATTAAGCTTTCTTTGTAATTAATTAAGTTACTTAGTTAGTTAGATGCCTATATATACTTGTACATATTCTGTAAAAAAAACATAGAGACGGTAGAACGCAGAGCACAATTCATTTTACCATTTTCCAATCTCTCTCTAATTCTTTTCTCTCTTTAAATTCTCTCATGTCTCTCCATATTCCTTCGATAGAATCCATGTCTATGGGTTTTTAAACCCCTAGGATTGGGATTGCGAAGGTTTGCAATGAATTCTTGAAAGTGTATTGAGGAAGTCAACTTCTAAATCAAGAGGAAAACAAGTTGAGGAGTGGATCTACTTTGCTGGACTGACAAATCCAGATCTGATGAAGAAACTCACCAGTGAGGAATCATGGTTGAGGCTTAGGTAACTTCTCGCTTCCTAACTAATTCAGGCCTAGTAATTAGGTTAATAGTTAGGGTTCAACCCCTAATGCTTAGGAATTAGTGTTATTCACTTATGGAACTAGGGATTAACCATCTGTGGATTGTCCTCTTGAATCTGAAGCTTGATTAAACCTTAATTGCATGTTTCTTTATGAAATTGTAAACTGAAGCAATCCTAACCTATCTTCCATCAATCGCATTTCACCTTTTATACTGTCTCTGAAAACACAAAAACATGGAAAGCATAAAAACAACAAAAACAGGATGAATTCTATTTGCATTACGTTGGTTCAACTTGTACTAGTATAAGATTGTGGTAATTACCACAATCCCTGTGGGAACGATCAAATATATTACAAATTTAACGGTTGGATCGCTTGCCAAAAGAATAAGTCCTCTGAGAGTTATACAATAAGTCAATATTAATTTAAGATTTTATAAACCAAGTTAATGACTCAGAGATTTAGCATCAAGTTAATGGCGCCGTTACCGGGGATTGTTGAGTAATATCAACAATCCTTGGACCGGTACTAGACTGAACCGTTTAATTTTGTTTTTGCATTTAGTAAGTAGTTGATTCTTGTTTTTAGTATAGCAGTAGTTTTTGTGTAGCTGTAGCAGTAGCTTTAATATTATTTGTGTTGAACATTTGGTGTATGCAGTCAAGGAACAGAGGAGAGCCTTTCTTCTTTGATCCTGATATTGATTTGTTAGAGCATAAGCTTAGAAAGGAGAAAAAGCAAAAAGAGCAGAAAGAAATGGAACAGAGAAGAGTTACACTAGGTGACTACTCTAGGCCTACTGAAGAAGGATCGCAATCTAGCATCCTTAGGCCTCGAATTACAGCTAATAACTTCGAACTCAAACCGGCTTTGTTGCAGTTGGTTAGAAATGATGAATTCGAAGGAAGTGAGGTTGAGGATCCAAATTTGCATCGAGCAACCTTCCTCCAAATCTGTAATACTGTGAAAATGAATGGAGTCCCTAAAGAGGCAATAAGACTGAGATTATTTCCTTTTTCTTTAAGGGACAGAGCAAAAGCCTGGTTGCAGAGCCAACCAGGGGGTAGTATCTCTACTTGGGAGGATTTACAAAGAAAATTTTTGATTAAGTATTTCCCTCCTTCCAAGTATGCTAAGTTGCGCACTGAAATCACTTGTTTCCAATAGAGAGAGGGTGAATCTCTAATGGAAGCATGGGATAGATATAAAGAGAGTTTGAGGAAATGTCCTCATCATCAAATCACTAATGTGCAGCAAGTTACTATCTTCTATAATGGTGTAAGACCAGCTACTAGGGTCTTGATTGATGCCTCAGCTGGAGGTTCATTAACCACCAAAATTGTAGAAGAAGCTATAGAGCTGATAGATGTTATGGCTTCTAACGAATGTCTGGTTAGTGAAAGGAGCCAAATCCCTAAGAGAGGGATACTAGAATTGGAAGCACAAGGTGCTTATTTGGCTCAGAGTAAGTTGATGACTTAGGCTTTGGAGAAATTAAGTGTATAGATTTCAGAACTTCAAAAGCCTAGTCAAGTTTGTATGATAAGTTGTGATTTTTGTGGTGGAGATCATGAAAATGGCATGTGTGATCCAAATATGCCTACTGAGCAAGTGAATTATATGGGGCAACAACAATTTCAAAGGAATTATCCCTCTAATTCCTTTAATCCTAACTATAGGAATCACCCCAATTTTTCATGGCAGGAAGGTCCACATTTGAATCAAAACATGCCACAAAATCAAACCACAATTAGATCACAACAACCTTCTCCCCCTCCTTCTAAGGAAAAATCGGAACTTGAGAATATGTTGTCTCAGTTCATTCAGGCCACTCAGGCCAATTTTAAAAATCAAGAAGCATCCATTAGAAATTTGGAAAATCAGGTCAGATAGCTATCAAAACAATTAGCTGAGAGACAGTCTGGCAATTTTCCTGGAGATACTGAGGTAAATCCAAGGGAGCATTGCAAAGCAATAACTACTAGGAGTGGGAAAATTCTTTCCCCACCTCCAAGTCATGAAGTGAGTTTAGAAAAAGATGAAGAAAAAAAAAGAGCAGGAAAGTGAGCAAGTTAATAATGGAACTGAAAATAAAGTTGAAACAGAAAAAGAAAAAGAAAATCAAGTCCATCAAAAGAAAAAGAAAAAGATTGATTTGATTTTGGAGGAAGCTTCTAAGCTAACTCCTGAAAAATTAAAGAATGCTCTATTTCCTTATAGATTTAAGAAACAAATAGAGGAGCAAAAGTTTGCTAAGTTCTTGGATATGTTTAAAAAGCTTCACATAAATATTCCCTTTGTTGAGGCATTGCAGGAGATGCCATTCTATGCTAAATTTTTTATAGAACTTCTATCTAAGAAGAGAAAGCTTAAGGGAGATGAGATGATTGCTCTCACTCAAGAGTGCAGTGCAATTATTCAAAAGAAACTCCCTCAGAAGCTGGAAGATCTTGGATCTTTTACAATACCTTATGCAATAGGGGATGTTCATGTAGGAAGTGCCTTATGTGATCTAGAAGCTAGCATAAACTTGATGCCTTTATCTTTAATGAAGAAGTTGGGAATTAATGACCTGCAACCAACTCGCATGTCTTTGCAGTTGGCTGATAGGTCCATTAAATATCCTTATGGGATGCTGGAAGATCTATTAGTTAAGGTAGATAAGTTTATCTTCCCAGCAGATTTTGTAGTTCTGGATAAGGAGGTTGATAGAGAAATTCCTTTGATTTTAGGAAGACCCTTCTTAGCTACAGGTAGAGCTTTAATTGATTTAGAGAAGGGAGAACTCATGCTGAGAGTTCAGGAAGAGCAGGTAACTTTTAATGTCTTCAATGCTATGAAACATCCAGTTGAGAAGATGGATTGTTTTATGATTGAAGAAATTAAAAGTTATAAGACTCCTATGCTGTTAAAAACTGAAGAAGAGGTTTTACAAGCCTTTTTGGAGGATGATTTTGATTTTGAGACTGAGGAGTTAAATGACTCACATTTTGAATTGCTGAACCTACTTGAAGCATGTGAACTAGGTGATTTTGAAAATGAAAAGAAAGAAAATTTGAATAATACTAAACTTGAGAAAGGTAAGGAGGTGTTTGAAGAAAAACATGAATTAAAACCTTTGCCTTCTCATTTGAAATATGTTTTCTTAAGAGATGATGAATCACATCCTGTAATCATTAATGTTGATTTAAAAGATAAGGATGTAGAAAAATTGATAGAGGTTTTAAGGAAACATGAGTCTGCTATTGGCTGGAACATTTCTGATTTAAAGGGAATTAGTCCATCTTTTTGTATGCATAAAATTTTAATGGAAGATGACTATTCCCCTGTTGTTCAGCCACAAAGAAGATTAAACCTCATAATGAAAGAAGATGTAAGGAAAGAGGTGGTTAAACTTCTTGATGCAGGAATTATCTATCCTATCTCAGACAGTGCTTGGATTAGTCCAGTCCAAGCGGTGCCTAAGAAAGGAGGGATGACCACTGTTAAGAATAAAAAAGGTGAAGTCGTTGCCACTAGACCAACTACAGGTTGGAGAATGTGCATAGATTATAGAAGGCTTAATGACTTCACTAGAAAAGACCACTTTCCTTTACCATTTGTAGATCAAATGCTTGAGAGACTATCAGGTCATGAGTATTACTGCTTCCTTGATGGGTATTCTCGTTACAACCAAATTGTGGTTGACCCAAAAGATCAAGAGAAGTAAGCCTTCACCTGTCCCGATGGAATCTTTGCTTATAGGCGCATGCCATTTGGTTTGTGCAATGCACCAGCAACCTTCCAAAGGTGTATGCTGGCAATTTTTGGGGACATGGTAGAGAAGTTCATTGAAGTATTTATGGATGACTTCTCTGTGTTTGGAAGTAGTTTTGATATATGCCTCAGCAACCTATCTAAGGTGCTAGTGAGATGTCAGGAGACTAATCTTGTCCTTAACCGGGAAAAATGTCACTTTATGGTTAAAGAAGGGATAGTTCTTGGTCACAAAATCTCTGCTAAGGGCATTCAGGTAGATAGAGCCAAGATTGATATCATTGAAAAACTTCCTCCTCCAATCAACGTGAAAGGAGTGAGGAGTTTCTTAGGATGTGTTGGCTTTTATAGTAGATTTATAAAAGACTTTTCAAAAATAGCAAAGCCTTTGACTGAATTGCTTGTGAAAGACCATGTTTTTATTTTTGATGAAAAATGTGTCAAGGCTTTCGAAAATTTGAAACAGAGATTGATTTCAGCTCCTATCCTTGCACCACCTGATTGGTCTTTACCATTTGAACTAATGTGTGATGCAAGTGATTTTGCTGTAGGAGCTGTGCTGGGTCAAAAGAAAGAAAAATTAACACATGTGATCTATTAAGCTAGAAAAGTATTGACTGAGAATCAAATAAATTACACCACCACTGAAAAAGAAATGCTTGTTGTGCTGTATGCATTTGATAAATTCAGAGCTTACTTAATTGGTGCTAAGGTCATTGTGTATACAGATCATTCAGCAATTAAGTACTTGCTAGCTAAAAAAGAATCTAAGCCAAGGTTGATCAGGTGGGTTCTTTTACTCCAAGAGTTTGATTTAGAAATAAGAGACAAAAAGGGAGTAGAAAACTCAGTTGCTGATCAATTATCTTGTCTGGAAGGTGAATCTGATTCTATTTTAATTAAGGAAGAATTTCCAGATAAGAGGTTGATGGCAATTATCACAGGGCCATGGTATGCTGATATTGCCAACTTTAAAAGTGCCTCTGTGGTACCTGAAGGTTGGACATCTCAAATGAAGAAGAAATTCTTTCATGACAGTAAAACCTTTCTTTGGGATGATCCCTTTCTTTATAAGATAGGAGTAGATGGAGTTATCAGGAGATGTGTGCCTGAATCTGAGCAGGAAAGGCTATTGTGGCATTGCTATGACTCCTATTATGGAGGACACCATGGTGCCTCCAGAACAGCAGCAAAAGTTTTGCAAAGTGGCTTTTATTGGCCAACCATTTTTCAGGATGCTAAAGTGTATGTTCAAAGGTGTGATAAATGTCAAAGAAGTGGAGGTCTCTCTGCTAAAGCTGGCATGCCTTTGACAAACATTTTAGTTGTGGAGTTATTTGATGTTTGGGGCATTGACTTCATGGGACCTTTCCCAAAGTCATTCTCCAATGAATATATCCTTGTTACTGTGGATTATGTCTCCAAGTGGGTGAAGGTAATCCCTACCAGAACCAATGATGCACATGTGGTGCTTAGGTTTATAAAGAAGAACATTTTTTCTAGATTTGGAGTCCCTAGAGTCCTCATTAGTGATGGAGGGTCGCATTTCTGCAATAGACTTATGGAAAAAGCCCTGAGACACTATGAGGTACTGCATAAGGTATCTACTCCATATCATCCACAAACTTGTGGACAACTTGAGCTGTCTAATAGGGAAATTAAAAGAATATTAGAGAAAATGGTAGGGAAGTCTAGGAAAGATTGGTCTGTAAGACTAGATGATGTATTGTGGGCCTATAGGACAGCATTTAAAACTCCCATTGGCATGTCTCCTTATCAGTTAATTTATGGTAAGGCTTGCCATCTTCCTGTGGAGTTAGAACATAAGGTATGGTGGGCCACAAAGATGTTAAATATGGATTTTGACCAGTCTCAAGAGGAGAGAGTCCTAACACTCCATGAACTTGAGGAGTTTAGACTTAATGCTTATCAGAGTGCCTCCATTTATAAAGAGAAAACTAAAAGGTGGCATGATAAGTGGATGCATAGAAAAGAGTTTCAAAAAGATGATAAAGTTTTGTTGTTTAACTCTAGGCTGAGAATCTTTTCAGGAAAACTAAGATCCAAGTGGTCTGGACCTTTTATTGTGAATGAGGTTTTTCCTCATGGTGCAATTGAATTGAAAGACCCAACCACTGATAGAACTTTTAAGGTGAATGGCCAAAGACTCAAACTCTACTTTGGAGGAGAGTTTGATAGGCAGAAAACCTCCATGTTGTTGCAGGCATCTTCTTAGATGTCAGAAGGTCAAGCTAGTGACCTTAAAGAAGCGCTTTAGGGAGGCAACCCTACATTCTAATTGTTGAAATTCTGTATGGAAATAATAAAAGAAAACCAAAATTTTTTGTGAATAAAGTGTGAATAAAATTTGTGAACTTTTGAATAAGGTCTGAGTGTTCATACACTCAAATTTTTAGTGTGCATACTTGAAAATTCATTAGTTAGATTTAGAATCAGGTACCTTGTTCGCTTGAGCGAATCTATTTGCGCTTATGCGTGACCTCCTATTGGTCGAGTCACTTGGATGAAATCTATGTGAGCCTAGGTGAGACCTGTTTTGCTGAACTAATCGCTCGAGCGTGATTTATTCACGCTTAAGCGAGAACTATTCCAGGTTTGATCTTTCTATTTCGCTCAAGCGAATACACTGTGAGCCTAAGCGAGTGCACCCATCTTCTCTATTTTGCTCAGGCAAAGCATCTTTCGCTTAAGTGAAGTTTATACAAAATGCAAAATTACCTAAGTCTGTTCTGCTCGCTCAAGCGAAACCATTTAAGCTTAAGCGAGAAGCTCCTGTTGTTCCTCCACGCTTAAGCGAAAGCTTATTGAGCTTGAGCGTGATCGAACTTTATACCCCTGTTTGCAACTCGCGCTTGAGCACACACTATTTTCACCCTAGCGTGAGCTTACCTGTGAGCCACTGATTCTCACGCTTGAGCGAACCGTCTCACGCTTGAGCATGACTGATGATTTCCTCCTTGCGCTTAAGCGTGCCTTGCCGTCGCTCGAGCAAACTACTTCTTGTTGCACCTCACGCTTAAGCGACAGTCTACACGCTTAAATCGTGACCCCTGGTACCTGATAGCATGCTTTCACGCTTGAGCGTCCTTCATTCACGCTTGAAGCGTGATGTATAGTAACTGTCACGCTTGAGCCTGGCTCATTAAGCTTAAGCGTGATCATGATGTTTCCCCCCTGTTGTGTCTCGCGCTTGAGCGTACATTATCACACCCTGAGCGTGACCATGGGTACCTGAAAGAAAAGAATCCGCACTTGCAGCTTAGAGTTTCACGCTTGAGCGTGCCTTGTATCTAAGTGCCACGCTTAAGCGCCTCAAGCTCTCGCTTGAGCGCGATCGAGAAGAAAGGATGTACTGTTCATTTTCTCGCTCAAGCGTGATGAAGTGAGCTTGAGCGAGAGTGCCATATAGAAGCCACCTGATGCTATTTGTTTGGCGCTTGAGCGTAGTGTGACACGCTTGAGCGGGTTTTATACCTGATGCTTTCTATGTGATTTAATTTGGGCGCTGGTACGCCAAGATTGCAGTGTAACTACGCGCATCTCAGGTAACGGATTCCACAGTATAAACCCCCCCCTCAATGTACAAACACTAGATTTTTATGTTGAAACTTGGGTTTTCGAAGAGGAAAAGGCACAACATCTGATTCCTTAGAAAGGTACCATCTTTACACTTCTTTCTTTCAATTCTTAGTTACATAGTTAATGTTTTACTGTTTCACTGTCAAACTTCTTTCATTTTTCATAACCATTCATCTTACATTTTTCGGTTTGCTGTGATTGTTTGGTTTTTGTACTTATTTTTATTTAGGTTTTTTAACCACCATCTTTAACACTCATAATGAGGAGAAGATCACAAAGATTCTTAAAAAAACCTGAAGAAATTGTGGAAGTGGAAAATGTGAAGAAAACCTTAAACAATAAGGGAAAAGGGGTGGTTACTGTCAGTATCTCTGATTCTCCACCACCCAAAATAAGTAAAAGTCTGAGTGAGAGAAATAAATCCCAGGCAGTTGAAAGTTTTGATGGGCATAGGTTTAGAGATTTTAAAGCCGCCCATGATTATGAGCAAAAGTTTAAAACCAGAGGAGTAATAAGGGATAGAGCTCTGGTTCTTGAGGGAGAAAAATATGCTGACCTTAATGTGCAAACTGCTATGATTGAAAGGGGATGACAGTTCTTTAATGAGAACTTAGGCAATGGTTACCAGGAACTCACTAGAGAATTTTATGCCAATCTGAGAACTTATTCTATGGAGGATAAGTTTTCTTTTTCTTCCATCTTGAGAGGAGTCACCATTCCTCTAACTGGTGATATTTTGAATAAACTGTTGAAAGTAGCTATACTGGAGGAAGAAGGATGTCACTACTCATGGAAGGTGGATATTTTTCATAGGGCTGAAAATGAAAATCTTAGGAAAGAAAAATTAAAGGAATACTGTGAACAAGGAGCTGCATATTTGACACGGGTCAATAGTGTACCAAAAAGTGTCAGGAAGAATTGTCTGAATCACCTTCTCCTTTTATGGTGCCACTATGTCCTATCATCTTTGCAACCTGTGCTGCATGCTACTGAGATTACCATTAAGAGGTTGGTATTGATTTATTGTCTAATGAGAGGTTTGTATGTAAATTTGGGTGAGTTGATCTCGGAAGAGATGATGAAGAACCTTGAAAAGAATCTTCAACTGCCATATTGCTCTGTTATCACCCTGTTGGCCCAAAAGAATCAGGCTATGGTGAATTATGCTGAACTGACAAGGGTAAAGCCTGAGAGGATTATGGATAAGCAATAGGTGATAAACCACATTGACAATTTTATGCCTCAAGAGTCCAAGCGTCCAAGGAAACCTCAACCAACATCTTTTGCACCACCACCTTCAACAGAAGCAGGTCCTTCTTCTGATATTTCCATGATAATGCAGGAACTGTAGGTTATGAAGAAGATGCAGCTAGGAACCTATGATCTGGTCCTGAACCATGATCTTATGCTGAGAAAGATTGCCACCAAATTAAATATGGATCATGCTGAAGAAATGGGAGTTCCATCTGACAGAGATTCATGGTTGGCTTCCATTGGATTCACCATTCCCCCTGATGACACACCTTTAGCAGCTGAATTTCCACCTTATCCAGAGCAAGATGATGATGAATCTATGAATGAAGAAAGTGAAGAAGAAGATGACTGATATTTTACTTTGTGTTTATGTTATGTTGCTTCTTTGTAATGACTTTGTTTAAATATTCTCTTGAACAATGTATTTTCTTTTCAGTGTAATGGAACCTTATTTCTATGTTAAGTTGTTTGTTGTTATTTCTTTTCTCAATTATATTGTTAAGTCCATGCACTCCATTCCAAACAATTTCCTACCAGGCACTACCATTTAGGTAAAAAGGGAGGTAATTTATCCTTTCATCTTGTTAATTGATAGATTATGTTAATTATGTTTAATTTAGAATCCATCTTAATTATTTAATCTTGCTGATTCTCAGACATCCATTGGATAAATTAATTAATTTGTTGCTTGATTCATGATCCCTGTCCATAACTATTTCAATCCTATATTATTTGTTTATTCACCATGCTAGTTAGCAATCTGAGTTATAATCTTGCATTAAGTTTGGGGACATGATTGGCTGATTACCTGTTAATTATTAGCTTTTGAGCCTTTATTAATTATTTTCTGAGTGAGCCTGCATTCTTGTTAGTGAGACAGAATTTGCTTCAGTGCTTACTAAATGATTTTATGTTTGCCAATTGGAAATGATGAAGGCCTTCTTTGCTAATCTAGCCAGGGCCAAAATTAGCCATCCTAATATTATTAATTATCCTTTGACCCAATAATTATATTTTGAGCCTGAGACCTTTCATTCTTATTATGTACCTAACTTTTATAAGCCTGTTTATCTAAGAAAAACCAAGTAAATTATTCCTGGATGTTCCACTGATGAATTGCTGAGTCTTACTTGTTGCTAGGGACTAGCAAGTTCTAAGTTTGGGGATGAAGAGTGTGCCTAACAGCAATTAAAGGACACACGCTGACCTTAAGTATAGATGAGTATTTTGAGAAATGAAAGGAAGAACAGCAGAAGCAAAAGATAAGTGAAAAAAATCAGCAAAGAAAGAAGGTGCAAAGCACCACAAGAAAAAAATGGTATTGAAAAAAAAAGATGGGAGAATAGAAAGAAAGAAAGAGTCCAAAGGACTGAAAAAAAAGGGAGAGCAAAGCACCACAAGTCATTGAGTTATCCTTTATTTGAAAAATAATGAAAGCAAGAGAGCTAGTTAGTAGAGGCATTTAAGTTAAGATTGAGGCAAGGCATCAGTGAGCGCATCTTTTAACCCAACATTGACTAGAAAAACAAAAATAGAGCCTGTAGCCTAACCCCATTACAAGCTTAAAAAGCCCTTACTGATCCAATTGTGCTAGCATATTTCATGATGTTTAGAACTGTTGCAAGCCTATGTTGATCTAACAATTATGCAGGTGATGAGTGCATGTAATTAACCTTATACACTGAGAGAAGAGTGAAACACCAATTTAGTGAGGAAATATCACCAACTTGTTTCCCAAAGGAGGTGTGAGTTATTATATTTTCAGAATTTACGAAAGGAAAGCATGGATGATATTCAATAATTATGGTATGAACTAAGTTAAGGAAATGATTGATTGTTTTGAGTAAGTGCTGTTAATTGATTAATCTGAGTATTTGCTTGAGGACAAGCAAGTTTTAAGTTTGGGGATGTGATAAGTCTTGAAAAGACTTAATTATTTCACCTTTTATTTAACATAATCCATTAAATATTGTTTAGTTTGGCTTTATTATTTAATAAATTATCAATAATTCTTATTTTATTTATTTATTTCAAAAGTGTTTAATTTATGAAAGAAAATGATTAAAAAAAATAATTAGTTAAAGAAATTTGTTTATTTATAAATTCACTAACCCAGCGTACAAGCGCTGGACAGCCAGTGTTCAAATGCTAGGCAATTATTTGTTTATATGTACAGGTGCAGTAATATAAGTTTCACGCTCAAGCGGGAAAGACCCAAGCTTAAGCGTGAAGCGTACATCATCTACGTAAAAGGAGAGAACATTGCATGAGGAAAAGGAAACTCGACCACGCTCAAGCGTGGCTCATTCACGCTCAAGCGTGAAGACATAGTGTAGTGAATTTTTTGATCTCGCTCAAGAGAGAAAGTTCACGCTCAAGCGTGACCCCAAAATATCATCCACGCCCAAAGCTTCCAAGCTCACGCTCAAGCGTGACTCCAACAGTGCATTGAAAAATTTGACCTCGCTCAAGCGAGAGCCCTTCACGCTCAAGCGTGGAGGTGGTTATTTAAAGCTGATGCTTTCCCTCTAAAAAGTAGCTCTGTTCTGTTACTTTGCCTGCGTTGTATTACTACTGTACATTAATAATTTAAGTATTGAGTTGTAATTAATTATTTATTTATAATTATGTTATTAGTTTAGTTAGTTTAATTATTAATTAAGCTTTCTTTGTAATTAATTAAGTTACTTAGTTAGTTAGATACCTATATATACTTGTACATATTCTGTAAAAAAAAACATAGAGACGGTAGAACACAGAGCACAATTCATTTTTCCATTTTCCAATCTCTCTCTAATTCTTTTCTCTCTCTAAATTCTCTCATGTCTCTCCACATTCCTTCGATAGAATCCATGTCTATGGGCTTTTAAACCCCTAGGGTTGGGATTGCGAAGGTTTGCAATGAATTCTTGAAAGTGTATTGAGGAAGTCAACTTCTAAATCAAGAGGAGAACAAGTTGAGGAGTGGATCTACTTTGCTGGATTGACAAATCCAGATCTGATGAAGAAACTCACCAGTGAGGAATCATGGTTGAGGCTTAGGTAACTTCTCGCTTCCTAACTAATTCAGGCCTAGTAATTAGGTGAATAGTTAGGGTTCAACCCCTAATTTCACATTAGATTTCTCTGTTAATTGAGCACCTAAGGGATTAGGGTTTAATGCTTAGGAATTAGTGTTATTCACCTAAGGAATTAGGGATTAACCATCTGTGGATTGTCCTCTTGAATCTGAAGCTTGATTAAACCTTAATTGCATGTTTCTTTATGAAATTGTAAACTGAAGCAATCCTAACCTATCTTCCATCAATCGCATTTCACCTTTTATACTGTCTATGAAAACACAAAAACATAGAAAACATAAAAACAATAAAAACAGAATGAATTCTATTTGCATTACGTTGGTTCATCTTGTACTAGTCTAAGATTGCGGTAATTACCATAATCCCTGTGGGAACGATCAAATATATTACAAATTTAACGATTGGTGCGCTTGCCAAAAGAATAAATCCTCTGAGAGTCATGCAATAAGTCAATATTAATTCAAGATTTTACACATCAAGTTAATGACTCAGAGATTTAGCATGAGCATTCAGAGCGTGCATTGCAGTTCTTCCCTCGAGGTAGGAAAGGAGTTTACATTCAAATTGCATAAGTAGGATGATAGTGGTTATTGTATGTGATTAGTACTCATGCCTACCTTGCCATGTAGATATTGAAATAATGTGAATGGAAATTTATTGATTATTGAGAATGGTGTATCTGAATATATGTTAATTTTTACGAAAATACGTATATGATGATTATAGGTTTAATTTTGATATGATTAATGAATTGGAATGAAAATTATTGAGTATGAATGTTTGAGATAAATTTTGAATGCTTAATAAGAGGTGTAAGATGTGTTGAATTTGACCAATTTGGCTTTGTATGAGTTTTGGTATGTAAGGTTGTGGAATTCTTATATTTTCTGCACATGTGCTGATAATCTCACTCAAGCGAGATGGATTCTCACTCAAGCGAGAATCTCCTATATCAGTATTACGACCTCTGGCCCAATCTTGCTCAGGCGAATGGGTGTCTCGCCCAAGCGAGATGTGTGTGGGATGGGTGGATGCGATACTGGACGAATCTTGCTTAAGCGGGCGTGGCCGCGCTTGAGCGAGCAAGAGGAAAAATAATTCTGGACAGATCTCACTCAAGCGAGTATCGAGGCATGCTGGGTCTCGCTCAAGCAAGCGAAGATGGGAATGGCTACTGGAGAAATCTCGCTCAAGCGAAGTGGAGCTCGCTCAAACGAGATTGGCACCTGATGCTTTCCTCTTCTTCACTCAAGTGCGCATGCTGGTGAATGCCAGAAAATTTGATTCTGTATGAATCTCGCTTAAGCGAGTGAGTGTCTCACTCAAGCGAGCGTAAGTGGAAACAGATACTAGCATGATTACACCCGAGCGAGCCGATGCGCTCAAGCGAGAATGAATTGTCTCGCTCAAGCGAGTAAGGGTCTCGCTTGAGCGAATGACCCTTAATGAAATCTTATTGTCTTTTCTTTAGTTTTCTAATGATGGGCCCCATTCCAATTATGAAAAATTAATGAAACATATATATGTGGGGGCATATAATGGTTATGAATAAATAAGAGAATGCATTGGAGGGATTTTATTTCATTTTCTTGATTTTAATGGTGTTGAACCCCATTCCTTGATGGATAATTAAGGAAATGTATATGTATGTATGGGGTATGTGAGGACAATATATGTGGGGTGTCAATATAAATTGAGATATTGAAATATATATATATATATATATACCCCTGATATGTTAGGAAAACATGAATTTCCCCCACCAATGACATGATATGATAATGATAATAAAAGTGAAATGATGGGTTGTGAGATGCCTCCTCATGAGATAATGAGGCCAATGGGGGAATGAGTAAATGACGTAGTATTTGTTTTAAACCGATGAATCGGAGATGACAATGATAATGTGTAATAACAATCGATGATGTTGATCACTCCCTTGAATAAAGGGTGATTGTTATTATTGATTAAATTGTAGAATGCCATTGCATGTAACGTAACTGTAGACTTATATGTGTGGTTTGAATTGCAATACTAAATTGTTGTATTACCACACTAGTCATGAAACAATGGCAATGATGTATGATAATTTTGATTGAAAAGGGAGGTTGTTGTTGAACATACCCTTGGATAAGCAGTGATGGTTATTGTTGATGAGTGTGATGCCATTATGATTTATGCAAGTATTTGACTTGTATGTGTGAGAGGCAATGATGATTGCTAAATGTATATTCTGAAACACCTTGTTGTTTACATGTGTGGATAAATGCTATGATGCTTAATATGATTTTAATTACCATGCGTGGTTTGATGTGGCTATGAATGTTGTGCCTTGAGGGGCCTTGTGATTACTTGTATGGCAATGATAATAAAACTAAATATACAATATACCCCTAATTGAGAGGGTGAGAAATCCTTGCGAAGTTAAGATTTGGCATATGCATATTTACATTTTTCATTCATGGCATGGCATAACATTAAAATATGGTTGCGATCACAATGATGAAAGATCCTGTGGGATTCTATGAAGGGAGTACCCCTTGCGAGGTGGGAAACCAATGTGATGATGATAAGATATTGAGCCGGTGGTTGCGATCACCTGCTTGTTGAAATGAAAAGCCCTGTAGGGACCATTGTGGATGAATACTCGTGGTTGCGATCACGAGGAGAGAGTACCCCTTGCGAGGTAGAAAACCATTATGAAATGATTAAAATGTGGTTGCGATCACAATAAGATATCCTGCGGGATTGTATGATGATAAGCCAGTGGTTGCGATCACTTGGTACTTGAAATAAAAAGGGCTTGCGAGTTCCTATGATATCCCGTGGTTGCGATCACGAGGAGGGAGTACCCCTTACGAGGCGGGAAACTAATATGATAATGATTATAAGTGGTTACGATCACTTGAGATACCATGTGCGCATGGGTGATTGAAATGGATCCATTGCATATGCATTAAACAGTTGACATATACATTAGCCATAGGTGCATGGAATTTGAGAGGAGATGACCAAGAGAGATGAAAAACCCCTTACGAAGAGGAAATGATTGGAGACTTAATAATTTGACGATGATGACTGTGAATGCCCATGATTGATATGTGGCAAAATGATTGTGTATGTGCTTGTACTTGCTTATGTTGTGAATTACGATTCATAAGGTTTGTATGCCTATTATGACAATGTGATGATGATTGAATGATGAATTAATAATTTTATAGCAAAGCACACATGAAGAATGAATGCATGTACACTGAATCACAATATATTATACTCGTCATTTTGAATGTATAACTCACTCTCCCATGTGGTCTCCTTTTTATCATTGTAATGTAGGTTGCCACGGGATGAGTTTTGGTTTTTGAACTAAAGCTCATGAAGAAGGTAAATAGTGGTAAGAGAATGCCTTGGCCGGCAGTATTTGTTAAAAATAATGTAATAATTGATTTATGAATAATAATATTGATAAAGAGAGATTTATAAACATGTATATATCATTGTATATTGATGATGTGTGATGTCAACTATGGAATGTGACTAGTGAATTTGGGGATGTATGTATGTTAGGTATAGAATAGCTTATATTCTGATTTAATGATTAATACCTCATGTAAAGGCTACATGCAATTAATGATGTATGATTATGTTCTAGGTGCGTAGTCGATTGTGGCCTAATAGGCTTACATTATGAAATTGCATGATTGCTTGGGCCTTTTCTTATATCTTCATATATGGTACTAGGCATATGCCCGGTATACACATTCTTCTTCCTCTGTAAACTATATTATTTTATATACCGTTATGGGTGAGTTAGTTATCGATCCAATTACATTTTAATAAATCTCACTCTTTGGTTTTCAGTAGTCCAGGTCTTGATGTAATCACGGTGGTGTTTTGAAATTATTTCAAATGCGAAAAAAATTTACTCACATCTTTATTAATTATTATCTTGATTACATCGGGGTTCGGGTCTAGAAAAATCAGGGTGTGACAACGGTGGTATCAGAGCGTATTTTACTCTGAATTAGATTTGTTAATTATTGTCAGAACGTATTTGTTCTGCATTAAAATTCATATAGTGGATTATTGGAGCATGATTGCTCTGCATTGAACTGATATCATGGATAATTGGAGCAAGATTGCTCAATAGTGAAACATTTTGATGATCATTGGAAATATGGTTACCCTATATAGACTTAAGAGTGATAAATTATCTAGAGGATGGTGAGATGTTAAAGTATTGGTTGCCCTATATGGATTTGTGAAGGACAAATTGTCTAAGAATTATGATTTAATTATAAGGGCATTATTGCTTATTGAGGATTCCTTATGAACCATTAGTATTGAGTTATGATTGTTGTTTATGATGTATGCCCATTGTCATTGAGGTTGTATGATGTACTTGTAGGGCATAGTTGCTCATTGTTAATCTTGATAAATTCATGAGATTGAATACATGTGGATGAATTCCTCAATATGATTGGTATGGTTATTTATGTAAGTCTGGCCAAGTTCCTTACACTATTTCCTTCAGATGATGAATAATGAGTATGAATCGAGTAGATGATGAATTTATACCATGTGTGATCATGGATATGATATATCAAATATGAATTGATTTGATGATGGACCTATGTCGTGTGTTGATCACGGATAGGAGATATTAAATATGAATTGATATAGTGGTAGACCATGGATTTTGAGACCATGAAATATGTATTAAAATTAAATTGTTGGTTAGGTCTCTTGCATGATTCATACTTGTGGCTCTTAACCGAAGTATGCTTGTTGAAGGAAATGAAACTCATATGCTTGAGTTGATTGAATGAATAATAGTGAAAGAGTTCACTAATATGGGTAACTATGAATAAGAAATAGATTTCGTGTCCTTAGGCATAAGGACCCTACATATATATTATGATGTAATTGGTATGCCATGTCTCCCTAGATTGGGAACATGAATGAATGGTAAATGATAAGCATAATTACATATATGATTGAATTACATAAGGACTAGGATTGTCAAAGATGGATGTCCCAAAAGAATTAAATTGGATTTGATTTTTGATGTGTGAAAGCCAAATGAATGATTAATTAAATTGTGACTTGTGAGATGTGATATCTCTAACTTGGTATAATTTTACATGAATGAGCCGTGTGAAATTAGATCCTTCAGTGGTTTAGGCTCTATGATATTTTGAGGAATGATGATTTGATGTTGCGATTGAATCTCACAACGGATACTAAATGACCCTTTGATTTTACTAAGTATGATGATTGGCTAAGCTTTATGGTTAGTTGACCTATAGTGAAGTTGATTGGGAAATAAAGTGTTGAGGCTAGAATTATCATGAGGTGGAATATGAATAATGAATGTAAACCCTTAAGTAATTGGTGAATAATGATGTTGAATTCGGTGTATACTTGGGTTTTGGCTATGATATATGATTCTATGGTATGGCCTTGGGCTAAATTGTGTGCCCTTGATATTGTGATCATGAGGATAATTATGGAATGTGATATGATATAGAGATGACATGTGTGATTATAAGTTGGTAAATAAAATCTAATCATGTCATTACCTCTATTTTTATTTGAAGGGTGCTATATTGAATATAGAAACCAAGCAGAAGTGTGATATAATATGAGTTATACGCCTAATTTGTGGACTTTGGTTATGATTTGTGAGGGAAATCACTAGTGTGAAAGTTTATAATATGATTGTGAGCCCTACATTAACCTTGAAGTTGAATACTTGATAAGAGTTTGGTGAATCTTTAGGGCTTGAATTGATTTATAGCCGACAATATGTAAATGAGACAAGGATTATTAGGTTAATGGATCATTGCTTCCGGATGCCCAATGATAGGGTATTTACCTTATAAAGATTGGAAATCTTTATTTGATACACCAATTTATGGTGATGTTAAATGGTGTTTGATAATTTGTATGGCATGATTTATGCCAAATTATTTACATAATGACGAGGTGATATGAAAATGTTGAATTGTGGACTTGTATGAATTGTCACCAAGCCTTTTGTGAATTAGTGTTGTTTGAATAAGTGTGGTTGATGTGAGTGACAGGAATTGAAGGTACTTGTCTTGATATGACTTTACATGCCATAGGCATTGTGGCAACATGCACTTATGCACCGACCACATGTGTTTGTGGTAACCTCTACGGGATTGGGACGCCTTCCTGTGTAACATCCTAGATTTTAAAAATAAAGGAATAAATTAAGAAAATAAATATTGAATAATTGAATATGAGTCATTTGATGTCCCAAAATATTGAAAATGATTAAATTAAGATTTTTAGGGGCTGTTGGTGATTTATTGAGACCAGATAAGCTGAAAATAAGCCCGGTAGAGATATGGGTGTTAGACCAAGTATCTCTGACTGAGATGATATTGGTCAGGACTATTGAGGATAATATTAGGAGTCCAGGTATTTACTCGAAATAAAGGCCCTGCTGGTCTTAAAACGACGAATCTTTTAATGAAGGGTAAAGAATTAAAACTAAAAGCCTTCATTTCCCTTCTTATTTTCACCTATGCACCGTGACCCTCTTTGGCAAACACACTTTACTTCTTTTTCTCTATTCCTTCTTCATTTTCTTCTTCTCCTAAATCCTAAGCCAAGGTCCCCTCCTCTTATTTTCGTTTTCAAGAAGCTTCGAAGGAGGCCATTAAAGTTGAAGTCTTCTCCTTCTTCCGCTCCATTTTCTTATTACCTTTCCCTCCTTCTTGAACCCACTTTGTTTTTGGGTGTGAGGTAAGTATACTAATCATTTTGTTGAGGTTTTTGCCATATATATGTGTTAATATGATTTGGGGGAGCAATGTATGTGTGGATGGGTGGTTGAAGAGGGCATTTAATGCATAAACCCTAGAGTGGGTTATCATAAATGCATAGTTTAAGGGAAATAAATAGGGTAGATGCATTTATGTTGGGAAAAGATGATGAAAGATGATGCATTAATGAGGGGTTGGGTTTTGGTGGAAACCCTAACTATGAGAAATTGGGGAAAATGAACAATATTGGTTCAAGAGTGTGTTTTAAGAAGGAATATATGTCTTTGATGGGTGTAGGTGTTGATAAATGAAATTGGGTGAATATTGGGCTATTGTTATTGGAGGCCCTTGAATTTAATGAATGTGGCTTGATGGGAAGGAATTCCCTAAGCCTAACAAATAATAAAAATGATGCTTATAACATGTTCTATGCATGTTATGAATTATAGATGTAAGAATGATCAATTAGCATTGGATTTGTGTTTTGAATAGTTGATTGATTGAGATTTTACATGTATATTAATGTAGGACCCATTCCGAATGACGAGGCGGGTGCGTCTTATCAATTAGAATTCTTCTCTTGAGGTAAGAGAGGAGTCTTATGTTCTAAATACATGAATTTGAATGGTATATGATTGCCATATGTATTGATATACATGTTGCCTTACTTGGAGTGCTACATAATGTTATGTGTGATGTTGATGATATGTTTTGGCAACATGCTTAATGCATTTAGAATGATTTTAGTGTGTTTTATGGTGGCGTAAACTGTTGATTATAAAATGGTGATACACATGTCCACCGTAAATGTATAATGAATATTGATGATGTTTGATAGTGAATGATTGAAGCCTTATATTAATGATGAAATTGAATGATATGAATAAGAATTATTGAGAATGCCACACGAAGATTTAGATTAATAAGAATAACCAACAATAATGAATTCAGTAAAAACTTTATGGTGATGTTGGTAATGGTGTTGATGATGATGTTGATGAGTGGCATGTATAGGATGCATAGAGTGAGAAATACATATGATTGGCATTTGCATCCATGGTATACTGCATAGCTGCCGGTGTTTGAATTTTAGGGGATTCCCCCAGTTGGCCCAGTGGGAGGGCGACTCTGTGCATGAGCAATTCGTATTTCCCTTGTGACTGGGTGTGTAAGTCACGAAGCTGCCCGTGTTGTGCTTTAGGGGCCGCACGTGGTTGACCCTTGTGGGGGGTGGCTTTTGATGAGCAGGTGTCCCCGGTGGTCCTTGGGATCACAGCTGCCATGATATGACTCATGGTTGGCCCGCAACACCATATGTCGAATATGTGGTATACCGCGGTCATGGTGAAAATGACCAAGTGTTGCAAGATGGGCGATACGGTTTGGTACCAGTAAAACAATTGGTGGATGCATGTAAATTTTAAGAATAAGTGTACACATTTTACTACTGCAGTAGGAGTATGGTTAGATAATCATACTTGAAACCCATAATTGATGTTTATATTCCCACAGTCAGATCTGTAATTGTTGAAAAGTTCCATTGTGCATATGCATTAGCTTAAGAGCATTTGTATATAGCATGGAGGTATGCCAAAGAAGATGAGTTATGATGATGGATGTAATGGAGATGATATAATACGTTAAGATAGCATGAAGATATGAATACCAAATAATACTTGACTGAAATGATGTATTGTGTAATAGTCCAATGTTGTAGGACTTGATTATGTAGATGCTAGTATACCTTGCTTAACTTAAAATGATGATGAGTTATGTGTGTGATAAAGATATAATGAGAAATGAGGTGTTGTGTATATACAAGTATACATGTTAGATGCATATATACATAATCACATGGTATTCATATTCATCCCTTTGGAATGTATGACTCACTCTCCCATGTTGTCTATTTTTAGACTTGTGATGCAGGGTATTTATGGGAGGAGTAGACATTTTGAAGTGCATTTTGGTTAAGGAGGTAAATAGTGATATAGGAAGTGCCTTGACCAGAAAAATCTAGATTTTGTATAGCATATGTAATGTATATGGATGCTTATTTTGTTATCTAGATTAGAGATGATGATTTTGAGGGTCAATGTAGGAAAATTGGACCTTGGTGTGTATGGCCAATTTTCATTTATGACCCAAATGATGTAAGATGATGAATTATGATGTTGGATGATGTTAATTCTTATGAATGAATGATGAGTATGGTGTCTTGTAGCACTTTATGGAATTTATGAGAAGATATGTTCAAATGATATGCATTGAATGAATGATAATTGAATTTGAAATGTATAGATAGTTGGATGAGATTATATTTGCATGGTTGAAGGGATATAATGCATTAAAATAGATTAACATAGCATGAATTGAAGTTTGGTATGCCAAGTTGTGAAAAATCTATGTTTCTACATAAGTTCTGCAGAACTCGCTCAAGCGAGTAGTAGTCTCGCTCGAGCGAGATCCTTGTGAAACACGGGTGTGGTCACTGGTCGAAATTTGCTCAAGCGAATGGCCTTCTTGCTCAAGTGAGACTCGGCTGGAATCAGTGGTTGGTCACTGGAACATTTTCGCTCAGGTGAAGTGGCCTTGGTCTGGGACTCGCTCAAGCGAGGAGAGGGGAAATGGACACTGGACGATTTTCGCTCAGGCAAGACTTGCCTCGCCCAAGCGAAAATCGGGTAGAGAGTTTCTAATGTCACTAGAGCAATGTTGCTCAAGCGAGATGGAAATCGCTTAAGCGAGATTAGCCCCTGAGGCAATTCTCCTCCTTCGCTCAAGCGTCTCACTGGCTCGCCCAGGTGTGGCCTTCAAATCTCGCTCAAGCAAGATGGGGTTCGCTCAAGCGAAGGGACCCCCCAATGCTCAAAACTTGAGCGAGTGGCATCCTGATGTACATATTTACTTTGTTTTAAATTAATGTATTTCCCTTTGCATTAATCTTTTTCTTGCATCATCTTAAAATTAGTTTGGACCTATTATGGATCCCTAAACCTTATGAAATCTTCTCCCTATAAATTCAATCATGCAACAATTAAATTAATTAATTCTTCCGCTGTTTCTAATTAGAAGTTTATTATGAAATCATTTTTTAACCTACCCTCTCATATCTTCATATATGGGAGTGGCTTTTATAGATCCAGGTGTTGAACTAGAAAGCTTCACCACTTATTCTTCTTTTTATTGAATAATGATTTTATATTCGTGAAAAATTTACCTGTATTTTTAGGGCGTCTCAACCTGGTATCAGAGCATTGGTTGCTCTTGATACGATCATGATTAATGTTATTCATGTAATTGTTGCTTAAGATTGAATTATATGGTCCGTGATTGATTAATTTATGGATTATTTGGGTGAGTTGTGATTGTTATCATTGAATTGAGATTGATGCACTTGTTGTTGAGTCCGGCCAAGAGTCCTTACACTATTTACCTCTAATGATGAATATGTTATGATCATGTATTGAAAATGATATGATTATGTGATGTAGTACATGATAGGCTTATGAGTGCTAAAATTCTTGAATTCATAAGCCGAAAGGTTATTGTTTGGTCTAGTTTACTCATGTGTGAGCCATGTTTTAACATATAGGCTTGAAATATGGCTAATAGACCAAATCGTGAGGCTGCTGCTATGGCAAATGCCTTGAATCGCTTTGTCGATCTCTTGGAAAGACAAGGCCAGCTGAACGTGGGACAAGGCTCCCAAGGTCTTAATTTATTTCTCAAGAGGAAACCTTCAAAGTTTCATGGAGGTTATAAGCCTGAAGATGCGTATGCTTGGATTAATGATCTGGAGAGAATTTATGGTAGCTTTGAATGTTCTGAAGCGCAGAAGGTGGAGTATGCGGTCTTTATGATCCGCGATGAAGCCGAAGCTTTGTGGCGTTTTACTAGGGGACGCATGATATCTGCTGATATTCCCTTGGTTTGGGAAAACTTTAAGGTGGAGTTCTTGAAAAAGTATTTTCCAGATAGTTATAGAAGTAAGAAAGAGCTTGAGTTTATGGAACTTAAGCAAGGTGGCATGACGGTGGAGGAGTATGCCTCCAAGTTTGAAGAACTTTGTGTGTTTTATCCGCCCTATCAACAAGAGGGTATCGAGGCATCGAAATGTGTGAAATTTTAAAATGGATTGAGGCCTAAGATCAAGCGGGCTATCTAACATCAAGAGATAAGAAGTTTTCCGATGCTTGTGAATAAGTGTTGTATCTATGAAGAAGAAGATGATGTGGCTCCTTCGAGTCATGGAAAACACGAGCCTAAGTTGAAGGGCCAATTCTCTAGTTTCAAGAAGCAAGGTCACTTTAAGAAGAACAAGTTCCTTTGTGGTGGATCCTCCAATGCTAGAGGACGTGGTGCTTTTAAGGGTGGTTATGGTGGTGGTAACCAAGGTCGTGGAAATGTCCAAGGCCTAACTTGCTTCAAATATGGTGCTAACTATTTGGCACGAGATTATCCACAAGATGATGTGGTATGTTACCAATGCAATCAACTGGGGCATATCCGCCCTAATTGCCCATTGAATGCAAGGAATGCTAATGCCAATACTCCTGTACGTATGAATCCTAATGGTAACTGTGGAGGCCATGATGGCTTTGGAGGCCGTGGCCGTGGAAATGGTAATGGTCATAATGGTGGCCGAAATGGTGGTCGTGGTGGAAATCATAACGGTGGAAGAAACAGTAATGGTCGAGGTAATAGCCATGGTGGAAGGAAAGGTAACCGCAATGGTGGTGATTAACTACAAGCTGCTGGTAGAGTGTTTGCAGTTACTGGTGAAGAAGCCGCGTAAGCTGAAGATTTGTCCATGGTGAGTGTGAAATCCTTGGTATTTCGGTAAATGTTATCTATGATTCTGGTGCTACGTACTCATTTATTTCTGAGGACTGTGTGAGGCGCTTAAAGGTGCCTGTTTGCATGATGAGAGGTTCATAATGGTGACTACACCGACCGGTACTTGTTTAAGATCGGTGACTCGAAGTGAGGATGTTGAGATGAACCTTGAGGGTAGAAAGTTTGTCGTATCCCTATGAAGGACCTGGACATTATTCTAGGCATGGACCGGTTATTCGGTAACAAAGTCTTGGTGGATTGCCATACCAAGACGGTGATCTTCCCGACTTCGAATGCTGAAGGCTTTGATGTGCAAGGTATCTCTCAGCTTCTTATGATGTTCTATTTGGTTGATGGGAATGGTACATCTTAATCTTGTGAGATTCCTATTGTTTCGGAGTTTCTCGATGTGTTTCCAAAAGAGATTCCTGGGCTACCTCCTCCACGAGAAGTGGAATTTTGTATTGATCTCATTCCTGACGCTGAGCCTGTTTCTAGAGCTCCTTATAGGATGTCCCCTATAGAGTTAACTGAGCTGAAGAAGCAAGTCGAGGAATTACTCGAGCGGGAGTTTATTCGCCCAAGTGTGTCTTCTTGGGGTGCTCCTGTGTTGTTGGTGAAAAAGAAGGATGGAAGCATGAGATTGTGCGTTGATTATCGCCAACTCAACAAGCTAACTATTAAGAACAAATATCCTTTTCCACGAATTGATGATCTTCTAGATCAGTTGAAGGGTGCTGTGGTATTCTCTAAGATTGACTTGCATTCTGGATATTACCAAATTCGGGTGAAGACCGAAGATATTCTGAAAACTGCCTTCCGAACACGATATGAACACTATGAGTACGTAGTGATGCCATTTGGAGTGACAAATGCTCCTGCGATTTTCATGGATTACATGAATCGCATTTTTCACGAGTATCTTGATCAATTCGTCATGGTGTTTATTGATGATATTCTAAGAGTCATGAAGAGCATGAAAGACATCTTTGTCTTGTATTGACTATTCTTCGAGAGAAAGAGTTGTATGCTAACTCGCTAAATATGAATTCTGGATGAGTGAGATTTCTTTTCTTGGTCATGTGATTTCTGGTGATGGAGTTGCCGTCGATAGATCGAAAGTTGAAGCTGTAATGGCTTGGGAAAGACCGACGTCCGTAACGGAGATAAGAAGTTTTCTTGGTCTTGCCGGTTACTACTGGAGGTTTATTGAAGGATTTTCTCATTTAGCCTTACCGTTAATGAAGTTAACTCGTAAGAATCAACCGTTTGTGTGGACCCATGAATGCGAAGAAAGCTTCCAATAGTTGAAATTGAGACTTACTACCGCACTGGTGTTAGTGTTGCCCAATTTGATGGATGATTTTGTGGTGTATTATGATGCGTCTAAGCTTGGTGTTGGATGCGTATTGATGCAAAAAGAGTGCGTGATAGCCTATACGTGGAGACAATTGCGACCGCATAAGGTTAATTATCCTACTCATGACCTTGAATTGGCGGCGGTGGTGTTCGCTTTGAAGTTGTAGCGACATTATTTGTATGGTTCTAAATTTGTGGTCTTTAGTGACCATAAGAGCCTTAAGTATTTGTTTGACCAAAAGGAACTTAATATGCGCCAAAGAAGGTGGATGGAATTACTAAAGGACTATGAGTTCGAGTTGAGGTATTATCCTAGAAAGGCCAATGTGGTTGTCGATGCTTTGAGCTGGAAGTCATTGCATATTTCTATTATGATGGTAAGAGAGATGGAGTTGATTGAACAATTTAGAGATTTGAATGTGGGCATGGAGACATATACTCCCAAGAAGATGTCGCTTGAAATGTTAAAAGTCACGAATGAGTTTCTTGAATATATGAAGGTACGACAATCCGATGATGAATATTTAATTAAGATGAAGAAAACCCAAGAGAAAGGGAAGAATTTGTTCCTAGTGGAAGGACAAGATGGCATTTGGCGTGTGAAGGGTCGAATTTATGTTCCCTCAAGTGGTGATATGAGGAAATGTGTACTTGAGGAAGCTCACAAAAGCGTATTGAGCATTCATAATGGTTCTACTAAGATGTATCAAGAATTGAAGAAGAATTTCTGGTGCCCGGTATGAGGCGTGATGTGGCGAACTTTGTAGCATCTTGCCTTATTTGTCAGAAGGCTAAGGTCGAGCATCAAAGACCATCTGGTATATTTAAGGCCCTTGGAGATCCCTGTTTGGAAGTGGGATAGTATAACTATGGATTTCGTTTCTGGACTACCTAGAACTCGTGCTGGAAAAGATGCCATATGGGTAATTATGGATCGGTTGACGAAGTGTGCTCACTTCTTGCCCATGAATATGAAGAGTTCCTTGGAGAAATTGGCACAATTATATATAAAGGAGATTGTTAGGCTGCATGGTGTGCCGACTAGTATCATATCCGACCGTGATCCTCAATTCATTTCTCGATTTTGGGGAAGTTTGCATAATGAGTTGGGTTCTAAGTTGAAACTTAGTTCCGCATATCATCCTCAGACCAACGAACAATCCGAAATGATGATACAAAGCCTTGAAGATTTGTCGACGGCTTGTGTTCTTGAACACGGTGGATGTTGGGAGAGATTCTTGCCATTGATTGAATTCACATACAACAACAGCTACCATAGCTCTATTGGTATGGCACCATATGAGGTGTTGTATGGAAAGAAGTGTAGAACCCCTTTATGTTAGCTTGAGGTTGGTTAGAACTTGGCCTTAGGGTCGGAAATTGTTCAAGAGACTACTGAGCAGATTAAAAAGATACAGGAGAATATGAAGATTGCTTAGGACCGACAGAAGAGTTACTATGACAAGAGGCATAAACCACTTGAGTTCTGAGTGGGTGACCATGTGTTTTTGAAGGTTTTGCATGATAAAGGGATTGGAAGGGCGCTGAAGAGTGGAAAGTTGAGCCCTAGGTTCATTGGATCTTACAAGGTATTGGAGTGGATTGGCGACGTTGCTTATCGGATAGCACTCCCTCCGCATCTCGTAAATCTACATAATGTATTTCAAGTATCTCAGTTGAGGAAATATGTCCATGATCCCCTACATGTGATTCCTATGGAAGATGTCGATGTACGAGATGATTTATCTATTCCTCCTGTTTCTGTTCGTATTGTCGAGCATTCCGTGAAGAGATTGCGGAACAAGCTGGTACCTTTGGTGAAGGTCGCTTGGAAACATGGAAATATGGAGACGTTCACATGGGAACGTGAGGACGACATCAGAGAACGATATCCCGATGTATTCAAATCCGGTATGTTAAATTTCGAGGACAAAATTTTCTTTTTGGTGGGGTGGATTGTAATATCCCAGATTTTAAAAATAAAGGAATAAATTAAGAAAATAAATATTGAATAATTGAATATGAGTTATTTGATGTCCCAAAATATTGAAAATGATTAAATTAACATTTTTAGGGGTTGTTGATGATTTATTGAGACTAGATAAGCTGAAAATAAGCCTGGTAGAGATATGGGTGTCAGACCAAGTATCTCTGATTGAGATGATATTGGTCAGGGTTGTTGAGGATAATATTGGGAGTCTGGGTATGTACTCAGAATAATTTTTAGATTAAGTATTGAGCTCTAACAAAGGCCCTGTTGGTCTTAAAACGATGAATCTTTTAATGAAGGGTTAAGAATTAAAACTAAAAGCCTTCGTTTCCCTTCTTATTTTCACCTATGCATCGTGACCCTCTTTGGCAAACACACTTTACTTCTTCTCTATTTCTTCTTCATTTTCTTCTTCTTCCAAACCCTAAGCCAAGGTGACACAACTTTACCCTCCTCTCATTTTCGTTTTCAAGAAGCTTGGAAAGAGGCCATTGAAGTTGAAGTTGTAACATCCCGATTTAAAAATTAACTACCAAACGGAATTAAGCCATTAAAATAATCATTTCAAAGTAGAGATTTCTGTTAATTATAAGTAACTCAATTAACTTAACTTAAGAAATAATAGCTAAATTAATTATGAATAAGGATGATGGCTGGACGATTGTGATTGGTGCTTGTGATTGAGTGGAACTGCCAGATTCACGTTTCCCACCACACTCTTCCCTTCCTCGTGCACACATATATATATATATATAAGCCTATGGTCACTCATCTTCCTTCAGACTCCCTCTTCTTCTACTGCTTTATTCTCTCTTCTCTTCTTGTGTCTTCTCTCTTCTTCTCATCCTTCGTCTTTTCTTCCCTGTTCACTGTTTCGTTCCTGGAATCGCACAACGACGATACTGCAGAAGACTTGGAGTTCCTTCTGCTGGTAAGGGACAATCATCAGGGTGGAAGACGAGCAGCTCCCTGTTCCACGGTACGATTGCGTTCAAGAAGGCCTGCACGAGTGTGAACCTGGGCGAGGCAATCAGAGGCAAAGGACAGCGTCGGAGAATAGAGGAACCCCTCGACTTCCTTCAGTAGGTAGGGGGTGCTTTGCATTTCAAATGCATAGCTTGTGAATGGACTCCGAGTGAAGTATTACTCATGCATGTGTGTTTGAAGGTGTTTGCTATGAAATATATATATATATGATTGATAGCTTTTCTATGTCGAGACATGCGATGACCGAATCCGATGGTAGTTCTCTTATATCTGATATATGTGGTTATGAGATACACTGTTGGGTATGTGGATACATGTGTGAGTCATGGGACTGTGTGTGAATGTAGTGCATGTATCTTAAGTTGCCATATTAACTCTGGTTAATTATTTTACTCATGAATGCATGAAGTAGATATTCCCGATACCAAGAGATGGTGGGTGAATATTGTTGTTTCCGACAGAATGTTATATTCAAGTATGAGATGTTGTTGCTGTGCATGTTGACGTGACTTCTTGGTGCTCTGTTCGGGGGAAAACAGCGGGTAGACCCTGTTTGCTATCTTATATTGTCATGCATGTGAATGCTAGAAAATAAATTTGTGCTATTATGAAATAATGAGTGAATTGCATGCAGAGTGTGGTTATGACACGGGAAAGGAGGAGTATTATTGTATTGGCAAAAACATGAAAAACGTAACTGAAAGACCTTGAGTTGGACTCAAGGCAGTGCCGAGTGCACTAGCGTTGGACGCTTAAAGTCTTGAGTTGGACTCAAGCAAGCCCACCGGGTTGGACTCGGGGCTGCCCGTAGCACTTCTGTTGTCGCTTGGAGCGATTGTGTTACATGTGAGGGCAAACGGTTTGGTACCAGTAAAACAGCCGGACCAGCTTGGAGCTGGAGGAAAAAGGTTTGGAGCCTATGTTGCAACGTAAAAATTTGTAATAAAGTGGGGGTCGCATTCGACTGTAGTAGACATGCTTGCATATGCTCTTATACTGTGGTGAATTTAGTGTATGCATGCATGTATGTCAGGAATGATATGACTTATATAGCTGTGTATTAAATGTATGAATTCCGATTGTGTGATACTGTTACATGTAGATATAATGGAGGGCTGTTAACATTATAATTGCTTGAAATGTGATGTTGTATGGTGAAAGGTCTATGAGTTTCTGAGTCATTAACTCTTATTTTAAATGTAAAAGCTCACCCCTGCTATGGCAATATTTTTAGTGAACGTCTCTCGGAACTACGAGTGAGGTGGAGCTGCTTGCCGAGTGGATTGGCTGTGCATTATAGAACTATATGTATATATGTAGATACTGTGTATAATGTTTTGGTTAAGCCTTGGCCGGCTCATGTTTTGACATTGTCCTTTAAATAGAATTGAATCCCTTTGGGTTGGGAGCATGGCAGTGTGCTTGTAATTATTTGTTTACACTCCTATATATATATATGTATGCGTTTATGCCATGCTGTGTGTTCATTCCATTCTGTGCGTGAAGTCTGAGTGGTATATATGTATATTCATGACCTTTCGAGTGTGTATGGACAGTATGACTTAGTATAAAGGAAGCCAAGTTATGGTCTAGAGAGTGAGTTCGTGACTCTGTCATCGAGTGGGGGAGGTTTAGACGTTCCGAGTGTGTGAAGTTATATAACTCTGAGTAGGGATTGACGTGGAAGATTCCCCAAATGATAAGCTGTTAGGATTTCGGAGTAGAGAGCCTAAATATACTTTCTGAGTGATAATTGGTAGGATTTTCCCGAGTGCTGGATAATTAACCAATTCCGAGTGAGAATCCACCGAGTGAAGGTTTCCCGACAGAAAAGTGACACCTAAGGCTCTAAGTGGACCCCATTGTAATAAATTATTAGTAGCAAGGGAATCTGAGTGAGTCTTGACTTAGTAGGATGATTAGAGTAAGGGAGACCGTGGTTGCCGAGTGAAAAACGAATGAAGCACCCCGAGTGACGAAAAGGACGTGGAGGTTATTTCGAAAGAGAAGTCTTCGTAGATCCTGAGTGAGTGGCGATGGGAATCATTTCTGAGTCGTTCGTACATGTGTTCCGATTAAATGAAGTCGTGGAATGTGTTACATTTTCTGAATGGGGCTGGTATGTTTAAGGGCCAATCTGAGTGAATAGAGAATGGACCCATTCTGAGTGAACCAGACGTTGAAATCCGGGTGCGGGAATCCCGAGTAGAGTGAGAGCGTGCCGAGTGTAACCTTCGCTGAGCGAGTGGGCGTTGCGATGTGATCCGCCTGAGCGTTTTCCTCCTTTCGCTGTCAGCCTCCTCGAGTCGATTTTACTTCTCTTGCCTCCTCTTCCCTTATTTCTTTGTGCCAATCATTCTGGATTTTTTTATTGTGAAAAATTTTCTCTGTTTTATTATTCATTATTTAAAATAGGGTGTTATATTTTGGTATCAGAGCAAACCGAAAGGTCCAAGGCCAAGGTATGCTTACCGAGTGTAAGCGGTTGTATGTATTAGGACCGAGTGGTCATCATTATTGTGATATTCTGATTGAATATGATTGATGTTGAGATATTGATTTGAGGATAGGAGGTAACTCCTCTCCTGGTCCGATTGATTGCATGATGTATATATATATAAACGGTATAATGTGCTATAATCAGTGGATATGGAGATGAGATCCGACCGGAAGAATGTAACCTTATGAACTTACCCTTGAAGGGGTGTTATATTTTGAATTTCAGGATAAGCCATGGCGAATTGTCAAAGCATGGAGGCCATAGCCACGGCATTCCAACGTTTTGCAGACGTGTTTGAGAGGCAGGGCCAGCCTCAAGCTGAAGAAGGCCAAGTGTTAGACTGCTTCCTGAAGAGGAAGCCGAGTGAATTCTAAGGAGGACGCAACCCAGAGGTAGCTTACAAATGGACTCAGGAGTTAGAAAGGATCTTTGGGGGTCTTCACTATACCGAGGCCCAGAAGGTGGAGTGCGCAGTGTACATGCTGCGGGACGAGGCAGAGAGCTGGTGGAAGATCGCCAGAAACCGACTGATTGATGCCGATACCCAGCTGACCTGGGAAAACTTCAAGACATGCTTCTTAGAGAAATATTTCCCCGACACAATCAGGAGTCGGAAGGAACTAGAATTCATGGAATTAAAACAGGGCTCCATGTCTGTGGAAGAGTACGCAGCTAGATTTGAAGAACTGTATTTATTCTACCCGCCCTTCCAACAGCCTGGAACGGAGAGTTCTAAATGCCTTAAATTTGAGAATGGGTTGAGATCAGATATTAAGAGAGCCTGCAGATACCAAGAGATTAAGAGTTTTCCTGTATTGGTGAATAAGTGTAGAATATTTAAAGAAGATGACAAAGCCCATTCGGGCCAGAGCAGCAGGGCAAACCCCTCATTGAGGCCTCAACAATCACACTTCAAGAGGTTAGGCAACGTTAGAAGAGCTGGACTCTCCTCTAAGTTCAGAGGACAAGGAAACCGTAGGGGTCGTTCCGGGGGTCGTTCAGGGAATGGTAGATGCTTCAGATACGGAGGTGACCATTTTGCACAGGATTGTGAGGCTGGGAACGATGTTGTGTGCTTTCACTGTAACGAAAGGGGGCATGTTCGCCCTGACTATCCGCAACTGCAACCAGTGGGTGGCAATGCACGCCGTGGGGGTTTCTGTGTGGGGGGACGCGGAAACTGACAGGGCCCGCAAGCGCACGGGTTATGTCGCGTAATATAAAAGATTATCGTTCTCCACAGGGACTGTGTTCAAAGTACCAGCATATTAAAATTTAATTATCCACACAATTGATTTTTAAGGTTTTTGTAAAATAAAACACAAAATTAAGTTGCACAGAATACAAAAATAAGATTTACTTGACACTTAAAAAATCAGAGTTAAGAGTATCTTGGGATTTCGGGGGATTAAGACTCTATTTTATGTTAATGAATTTTAACTTTTCATAAATAAGAATCAAATTAAGTTTTCCAAGGCGAATTTTCCAAAAGCTAATTAATATGTTCCTCTTGGAATCCTATTATTGTACCTAACCTATGGAAAGCGCTGCTTAATCCTCAGAAAGGCCCATTATCGTTTTATGAAAATCCCTTTTATTTCCTCAAAAGAATTTTGATTACTTTCACGGTTTTACCGAGGTCACAAAAAGCATTTCAAAAATCTTAGGTTTAGTTCAAAGCTTTCCGGTAAAAATAAATCTCTCGATTCTATTTATTACCTAAACTTACTAATATACCCGTAAGTATACAGTTTTATCATTTAGGTTCTTGTTAGGAATTACTAAAAGCATTGAGCATAATTGAACTAAATGGAAAACAGAAATTTATTTAATTCCAAATCAAAATAACATTAAAATAAAATATTATCATACCCCCTTTATCCCAAGATAATTAATTTAGCTACTCATGAAATAATTTAAATTCATATAAATAATGGAAAAATAAAACATACAAGACATGGTAAAAATAAAGACTTACGAGTTTCTCCAAAAGCTCAGAATAATTTACCACTGTAATTCCTTGTTACAATAATTTCTCCACCAATTACAAATTTAAATTCTCACTTTTACAGCCCTCACACTCTTACAGAATAAAAGAAAGAAAAGAAAATAAAAAGAAAGAGAAGAAAAACGAACAGAGAAAGAAAATAAGAGAAATAAAAAAAAGAAAAGAAAGAAAAGAGAAACGAAAAACGAAGAGAAAGGAAGGAGGAATTGGAACAAACTGATGGAATTGATGCCCGTCATGATTGATTGGTGCTCTCCCTTTTATAGGCGAATGGATGAATAAATCCAGCTAAGAAAACGCGTTAAAATTGTCTTCTTCTCAGCCGCCCCACCATCACAGCTTGGAGACAGCCTGAATGGTGTCAAGTGGGAGAAAACTTTCGGTGCATGTGAGTTCCAGCTGTGCCAATTTGCATTATTTTAATACTTCCAATAATTCGGTGCTTGGATTTATTCAGCTGGGCAAATTCCGAGTGGAAAAGTGGGTCGGTTTTCATCTTTTCTGCAAAATCCGAGTGAAAGGGTTCCTTCTGTGCTCAAAACCGAGTGAAAATGGTACTGTTCGCACATAAAACCGAGTGAAATCTTCACTCGGTGTTGAGTTGAGGGGTCGGTATTTAAGAAAACCGGTCGGTTTCGCTTGAGCGAGAGTTTCTCGCTTAAGCGTTTGTTGAAGGAAATCGTCTCACTCAAGCGGATAAAGGTTCGCTCAAGCGAGAGGTTCTCTTTTTTACTGTTTCACTCGGAGAATCCTTGCTCGGATTTGCTTGTGTTGCTCAGAATTAATTGAAGAGGGACTCGGATCCGACTGAAACCATTCACTCGGCTCACGTTCATGGAGTTCATTCGGAACTGATTGAAGACTCACTTGGTTCAGATTCAATCGGTTCCCAATCATTTTCACTCGGCTGTCTCTGAATTTGGACCACTCGATTAAAGCTTTGCTTTGGAATTCACTCGGATTTGCTTTGAAATATTTCAGTCGGCCTTCATGCTTTTTACTCGGAATGGCCTTCAGTCGTCAATCAACTCACTCGGAATGGCCTTCACTTTTACTCAGGAACTGGCACTTGAAGGGTTGGAATTTGACTGATTGAATTTCTTCTTATGTCCGAGCCTTGCTTTGCTCGGAAATGCATCTTTCTGACCCAACTCACTCGGAATGGCCTTTCCTTGGAGACTTCTCACTCGGGCTCAGTGTGAAACTTGAGAGTCTGCCCGAGTGTGATTCATTTCTGGTCAGATTTTTCCTTGTCCGATTAAGACACCACTCGGAAATGCCTTGTTCTCCGAATGAAACTACTCGGATTCTCCTTAGTCAGCATTTATTCATTCAATGGCATTCCTTCTGCTCGGAATCAATTCACTCGGAATCAGCTTTTTGCCCAGAAAAGCACTTGTTCTTTGGTCAGACCTGCTTCAGTCAGCATTCTTCACTCGGATTTACTTCAATCAGCAAATTCCCACTCGGATTCACTTCAATCAGCAATCCTTTCACTCTGAAAATACCTTTGGGTAGCATTTATTAAAGCTCAGTTCCTTTTTTCACTCGGAATTGTTGCATTCGGACAGCTTCCAATCGGATTTTCCTAAAACCTAGACTTATTCCTTTTTAGCATTGATCCTTCACTCGAGTCAGCCATTTATCATTCGGAATGGCTTTGACAGGGAACTTTCCACTCGGATTTGGCTCCAACAGTGAAGTATTCCACTCGGTAATGCTCTATTCTGAATCGTTCCACTCGGAAAGGCTCCATTCTGAGCCATTCCAATCGGATTTACCTTCAACAGTGTAGTATTCCACTCGGAATTGCTCCATTCTGAGTAATTCTACTCGGATTTGGTCCTTTCTCAGTCATCCCACTCGGATTTGGTCATTTTGAGTCAGAATTCAGCATTTCTGAGTCGGATTTTAACATTTTGAGTCGGATTTCAGCATTCTGAGTCGGAATTCAGCATAAAAAGAGAGTTCTTTCTACTTTAGGCTTGTTCTTCTTGTTTCTTTATCATTTTATGATCGTTTTTCTCTTGTTTTTGACCCTTTATTACCTTAATTCCTGCAAAATAACATACCCAAGTAAGCAAAAATCGCAATAAATAAAGGAAATACAGTGGATAATGACTAAAATCTTAAGCAATTTAGACCTAATTTATTGTATTATAAAGCACTTATCAGAAACGATAGTAGAGGGAATGGTGGTAGAGGCAACGGAGCAAGGAGCAACATGATGGCTACTACAAATAACCGAGGGAGAAATACCGACCAACCAGCGGTGGGAAGAGTCTACGCCATCAACACAGAAGATGCTGTACAAGCGAATGACTTGGTACAATGTAAGTGCTCACTCGGTAGATATACACTTAATGTAGTTTTCGATTCAAGAGCCACCCATTCTTTTATAGCTGACGAGTGTGTAAGACGTTTAAAGTTACCGACTGTATATATGGATCGGACTTTAGAAGTGGCTAATCCGACTGGCACTAAGGTGTTGACATCATCGATGTGTAAAGACGTAACGTTTGTATTGGGCGATCGGAGTTTCACCTTCGATCTGGTATGCGTGCCTCTGAAGGACCTTGATATCATGCTCGGCATAGATTGGCTTTCAGCCAACAAGGTGTTAGTGGACTGTAGAAACCGAAGGATAATCTTCCCGAGGCAGAACAATAAGGACTGCACGGCATAAGGTATAGCTCAACTGTTTATGATGCTTTGTCTAACCGAGGGGGAAGCTAAAGCCCGAGTGAATGAAATTCCGACTGTTTGTGAATTCCCAAAGGTGTTTCTGGATGATGTACTGGGTGTCCCTCCAACCAGAGAAGTTGAGTTCTCTATAGACCTGATCCCTGGAGCCGAGCCAGTCTCCAGTACACCTTATAGAATGTTCCCAACAGAATTGGCCGAGTTGAAGAAGCAGGTGGATGAGCTACTCGGAAAACAATTCATTAGGCCGAGTGTGTCGCCATGGGGCGCACCTGTGCTGCTTGTTAAGAAGAAGGATGGCAGCATGAGACTATGCATAGATTACCGACAGCTAAACAAGCTCACGATTAAGAACCGATACCCGTTGCCCAGGATCGACGATCTGATTGACCAACTGTGTGGTGCTTCAGTCTTCTCAAAGATCGATTTACGGTCAGGATACCACCAAATCCGGGTGAAGGACTCAGATATTCCCAAGACTGCCTTTAGGACTCGGTATGGCCACTACGAGTATGTAGTGATGCCATTCGGTGTGACGAATGCACCTGCTATATTCATGAATTACATGAACAGCATATTCCACCCGTACTTAGACCGATTCGTAGTAGTTTTTATCGATGATATCTTGGTCTACTCCAAGACCTCTGATGAGCATGAAGAATACCTCTGAGCGGTACTCCAAGTGCTAAAGGATAAGCAGCTATTTGCAAAGTTTTCAAAGTGCGATTTCTGGATGGACAAGATCCACTTTCTCGGGCATGTGATTTCCAAGGAGGGTGTCTCGGTAGACCCTTCGAAGGTTGCAGCTATAATGGCATGGGAGAGACCTGAGTCGGTCTCTGAGATAAGGAGCTTTATGGGCCTGGCTGGTTATTATAGGCGGTTTATTGAAGGTTTTTCTAAGCTAGCTTCGCCATTGACTAAACTGACCCAGAAAAACGTTTCCTTTGTGTGGAGTCCCGAGTGCGAGAGCAGTTTCCTAGAGCTAAAAGACAAGTTGACGACCGCCCCAGTATTGGCATTGCCTAACTTGCAAGAGAGCTTCGTGGTTTATTGTGATGCGTCGGGACTCGGATTGGGATGCGTGCTGATGCAGAAAGACCGAGTGATAGCTTATGCCTCTCAGTAATTGAGGCCTCACGAACAGCATTACCTGACTCACGACCTGGAATTAGCAGCTATGGTCTTCACGTTGAAAATATAGAGGAATTACTTGTACGGTTCTAAATTCAAAGTTTACAGCGACCACAAGAGCCTTAAGTACTTATTCGACTAGAAGGAGCTGAATATGAGGCAGAGGAGATGGATGGAATTTTTAAAGGATTATGACTTCGAGCTGAAGTACCATCCGGGTAAGGCAAACGTTGTGGTCGACGCATTGAGTCGGAAATGCCTTCATATGGCAGTGATGATGGTGAAGGAGGTGGAGTTGTTGGAACAGTTCTGAGACATGAACTTGCATGTTGACATCCCCTCCTCTCAGAAAATGACGATCGGTAAGTTAAGGATTGCCAATGAATTTCTGAAATCCGTGTATGAACAGCAGCAGTCAAATTCCTACTTGGCTGAGATGAAGGAGACTCAGGCCAAAGGAAAAGACTTGTCCTTGACCGAGGGGTCAGATGGGATCTTCCGAGTGAGGAACAGAATATACGTGCCGGGTGGAGGAGAATTAAGAAGATTGGTACTCGATGAAGCCCACAAGAGCTTACTAAGTATCCACCCGGGTACCACGAAGATGCACCACGACCTAAGAACACAATTCTGGTGGCCTGGATTAAAGAGGAATGTGGCAGAATATGTGGCTCGGTGCATCACTTGTCAAAAATCAAAAGTTGAGCACCAGAAGCCGTATGGTGCATTGCAACCCCTGGAGGTTCCCGTATGGAAATGGGACTCAATTGCCATGGACTTTGTCACGGGATTGCCAAAAAACCGAGCGGGCCATGATGCGATTTAGGTCATCGTTGACCGACTGACGAAGAGTGCACACTTCCTACTTGTGAACATGAAGTACCCGTTGCACAAGTTAGCTCGGATTTACGTTCACGAAATCGTCCGACTGCATGGTATACCGACTTCTATCGTATCGGATAGGGACCCTAGGTTCACGTCTCGGTTTTGGGCTAGCCTACATCAGGAATTGGGTACGAAGCTTTGGCTAAGTTCTGCTTACCACCCCCAATCGGATGGACAATCCGAGCGAACGATACAAAGTTTGGAGGACTTGCTAAGGGCGTGTGTGTTAGAGCACGGTGGAGACTGGGAGCAGTACCTTCCCCTGATCGAGTTTACATAAAATAATAGCCACCACAACAGTATTGGTATGGCACCCTACGAAGCATTATATGGTCGAAGATGCCGAACCCCACTCTGCTGGTCGGAAACGGGTGAGAGTCTACTATTGGGGCCAGAAATTGTGAAGCAAACCTTAGAACAGATCCGAGTGAAAAGGGAAAAGATGAAGGCATCTCAGGATAGACAGAAGGGCTACTATGATAAACGAACCAAACCGCTAGAGTTTTCAGTCAGAGACAGGGTGTTTCTGAAGACTTCACCGAGCAAGGGAGTCAGATGGGCCTTGAAAAGTAGAAAGCTGAGCTCCCGATACATTGGGCCTTATGAGGTATTAGAGCGGATCGGTCCCGTAACGTACAGAGTGGCATTACCGACTCACTTGTCCCGATTGCATAACGTGTTTCACGTGTCTCAATTAAGGAAGTACTTACACGATTCCACTCACATGATGCCGGATAATGAAGCGGAGATCAAGGAGGACCTGACCACTGTGACTATACCGACTAGAATAGTGGACCGATCGGTAAAGCGTTTAAGGAGTAAAGATGTGCAACTAGTTGAAGTACAGTGGCAGCAGGATAGGTATACCTCTTATACCTGGGAACGCGAAGATGCCATGAGGAAGCAGCACCCCGAGTTGTTTACTAAGGTGAGTTACCGAGTAAATTTTGAGGACGAAATTCTTTTAAGAGGGGGAGAATTGTAACATCCCGATTTAAAAATTAACTACCAAACGGAATCAAGCCATTAAAATAATCATTTCGAAGTAGAGATTTCTGTTAATTATAAGTAACTCAATTAACTTAACTTAAGAAATAATAGCTGAATTAATTATGAATAAGGATGATGGATGGACGATTGTGATTGGTGCTTGTTATTGAGTGGAACTGCCGGATTCACGCTTCCCACCCTACTCTTCCCTTCCTCGTGCACACACATATATATATAAGCCTATGGTCACTCATCTTCCTTCAGACTCCCTCTTCTTCTATTGCTTTATTCTCTCTTTTCTTCTTGTGTCTTCTCTCCTCTTCTCGTCCTTCGTCTTTTCTTCCCTGTTCACTGTTCCATTCCTGGAATCGCACAACGACGATACTGCAGAAGACTTGGAGTTCCTTCTGCTGGTAAGGGACGATCATCAGGGTGGAAGACGAGCAGCTCCCTGTTCCACGGTACGACTACGTTCAAGAAGGCCTGCACGAGTGTGAACCTGGGCGAGGCAATCAGAGGCAAAGGACAGCGTCGGAAAACAGAGGAACCCCTCGACTTCCTTCAGTAGGTAGGAGGCGCTTTGCATTTCAAATGCATAGCTTGTGAACGGACTTCGAGTGAAGTATTACTCATGCATGTGTGTTTGAAGGTGTTTGCTATGAAATATATATATATATGATTGATAGCTTTTGTATGCCGAGACATGCGATGACCGAATCCGATGGTAGTTCTCTTATATCTGATATATGTGGTTATGAGATACACTGTTGGGTATGTGGATGCATGTGTGAGTCATGGGACTGTGTGTGAATGTAGTGCATGTATCTTAAGTTGCCATATTAAGTCTGGTTAATTATTTTACTCATGAATGCATGAAGTAGATATTCTCGATACCGAGAGATGGCGGGTGAATATTGTTGTTTTCGACAGAATGTTATATTCAAATATGAGATGTTGTTGCTGTGCATGTTGACGTGACTTCTGGGTGCTCTGTTCAGGGGAAAACAGCAGGTAGACCCTGTTTGCTATCTTATATTGTCATGCATGTGAATGCTGGAAAATAAATTTGTCCTGTTATGAAATGATGAGTGAATTGCATGCAGAGTGTGGTTATGACACGGGAAAGGAGGAGTATTATTGTATTGGCAAAAACATGAAAAACGTAACTGAAAGACCTTGAGTTGGACTCAAGGCAGTGCCGAGTGCACTAGCATTGGACGCTTAAAGTCTTGAGTTGGACTCAAGCAAGCCCACCGGGTTGGACTCGGGGCTACCCGTAGCACTTCCGTTGTCGCTTGGAGCGATTGTGTTACATGTGAGGGTAAACGGTTTGGTACCAGTAAAACAGCCGGACCAGCTTGGAGCTGGAGGAAAAAGGCTTGGAGCCTATGTTGCAACATAAAAATTTGTAATAAAGTGGGGGTCGGACCCGACTGTAGTAGACATGCTTGCATTATATATATATATATGCTCTTATACTGTGGTGAATTTACTGTATACATGCATGTGTGTTAGGAATGATATGACTTATATAGCTGTGTATTAAATGTATGAATTCCGATTGCGTGATACTGTTACATGTAGATATAATGGAGGGCTGTTAACATTATAATTGCTTGAAATGTGACGTTGTATGGTGAAAGGTCTACGAGTTTCTGAGTCATTAACTGTCATTTTAAAGGTAAAAGCTCACCCCTGCTGTGGCAATATTTTCAGTGAACGTCTCTCGGAACTACGAGTGAGGTGGAGCTGCTTGCCGAGTGGATTGGTTGTGCACTATAGAACTATATGTATATATGTAGATACTGTGTATAATGTTTTGGTTAAGCCTTGACCGGCTCATATTTTGACATTGTCCTTTAAATAGAATTGAATCCCTTCGGGTTGGGAGCATGGCAGTGTGCTTGTAATTACTTGTTTACACTCCTATATATATATATATGTATGCGTTTATGCCATGCTGTGTGTTCATTCCATTCTATGCGTGAAGCCTGAGTGGTATATATGTATATTCATGACCTTCCGAATGTGTATGGACAGTATGACTTAGTATAAAGGAAGCCAAGTTATGGTCTAGAGAGTGAGTTCGTGACTCTGTCACCGAGTGGGGGAGGTTTAGACGTTCTGAGTGAGTGAAGTTATATAACTCCGAGTAGGGATTGACGTGGAAGATTCCCCAAACGATAAGCTGTTAGGATTTTGGAGTAGAGAGCCTAAATATACTTTCCGAGTGATAATTGGTAGGATTTTCCCGAGTGCTGGATAATTAACCAATTCCGAGTGAGAATCCGCCGAGTGAAGGTTTCCCGACAGAAAAGTGACACCTAAGGCTCTAAGTGGACCCCATTGTAATAAATTATTAGTAGCAATGGAATCTGAGTGAGTCTTGACTTAGTAGGATGATTAGAGTAAGGGAGACTGTGGTTGCCGAGTGAAAAACAAATTAAGCACCCCGAGTAACGAAAAGGACGTGGAGGTTATTCCGAGTGGGAAGTCTTCGTAGATCCCGAGTGAGTGGCGATGGGAATCATTTCCGAGTCGTTCGTACATGTGTTCCGATTGAATGAAGTCGTGGAATGTGTTATGTTTTCTGAATGGGGCTGGTATGTTTAAGGGCCAATCCGAGTGAATAGAGAGTGGACCCATTCTGAGTGAACCAGGCGTTGAAATCTGGGTGCGGGAATGCCGAGTGGAGTGAGAGTGTGCCGAGTGTAACCTTCGCTGAGCGAGTGGGCGTTGCAATGTGATCCGCCTGAGCATTTTCCTCCTTTTGCTGTCAGCCTCCTCGAGTTGGTTTTACTTCTCTTGCCTCCTCTTCCCTTATTTCTTTGTGCCAATCATTCTGGATTTTTTTTATTGTGAAAAATTTTCTCTGTGTTATTATTTATTATTTAAAATAGGGTGTTATAGAAGTCTTCTCCTTCTTCCCCTCCATTTTCATAATACCTCTCCCTCCTTCTTGAACCCACTTTGTTTTTGGGTGTGAGATAAGTATACTCATCATTTTGTTGAGGTTTTTTCCATATATATGTATTAATGTGATTTGGGGGAGCAATGTATATGGATGGGTGGTTGAAGAGGGCATTTAATGCATAAACCTTAGAGTGGGTTGTCATAAATGCATAGTTTAAGTGAAATAAATAGGGTAGATGCATTTATGTTAGAAAAAGATGATGAAAGATGATGCATTAATGAGGGGTTGGGTTTTGGTGGAAACCCTAATTATGAAAAATTGGGGAAAATGAACAATGTTGGTTCAAGAGTGTGTTTTAAGAAGGAATATATGTCTTTGATGGGTGTAGGTGTTGATAAATGAAATTAGGTGAATATTGGGCTATTGTTATTTGCTGATGTTGGTAATGGTGTTGATGATAATGTTAATGAGTGGCATGTATAGGATGCATAGAGTGAGAAATGCATATGATTGGCATTTGCGTCCATGGCATACTGCATAGCTGCCGGTGTTTGAATTTTAGGGGATTCCCCCAGTTGGCCCAGTGGGAGGGCGGCTCTATGCATAAGCAATTCGTATTTCCCTTGTGACTGGGTGTGTAAGTCACGAAGCTGCCCGTGTTGTGCTTCGGGGGCCGCACGTGGTTGACCCTTTGGGGGGTGGCTCTTGATGAACAGGTGTCCCCGGTGGTCCTTGGGATCACAGCTGCCATGATATGGCTCATGGTTGGCCCGTAACACCATATGTCAAATATGTGGTATACCGCGGTCATGGTGAAAATGACCAAGTGTTGCAAGATAGGCGATGCGGTTTGGTACCAGAAAAACAATTGGTGAATGCATGCAAATTTTAAGAATAAGTGTACACATTTTACTACTGCAGTAGGAGTATGGTTAGATGTTCATACTTGAAACCCATAATTGATGTTTATATTCCCACAGTCAGATCTGTAATTGTTGGAAAGTTCCATTGTGCATATGCATTAGCTTAAGAGCATTTGCATATAGCATGGAGGTATGCCAAAGAAGATGAGTTATGATGATGGATGTAATAGAGATGATATAATACGTTATGACAACATGAAGATATGAATACCAAATAATACTTGAGTGAAATGATGTATTGTGTAATAGTCCAATGTTGCAGGACTTGATTATGTACATGCTAGTGTACCTTGCTTGACTTAAAATGATGTTGAGTTATATGTGTGATAAAGATATAATGAGAAATAAGGTGTTGTGTATATGCAAGTATACATGTTAGATGCATATGTACATAATCACATGGTATTCATATTCATCCCTTTGGAATGTATGACTCACTCTCCCATGTTGTCCATTTTTAGACTTGTGATGTAGGGCATTTATGGGAGGAGTAGACATTTTGAAGTGCATTTTGGTTGAGGAGGTAAATAGTGATATAGGAAGTGCCTTGGCCGGTAAAATCTAGATTTTGTATAGCATATGTAATGTATATGGATGCTTATTTTGTTATCTAGATTAGAGATGATGATTTTGAGGGTCATGTAGGAAAATTAGACCTTGGTGTGTATGGCCAATTTTCATTTATGACCCAAATAATGTAAGATGATGAATTATGATGTTGGATGATGTTAATTCTTATGAATGAATGATGAGTATGGTGTCTTGTAGCACTTTATGGAATTTATGAGAAGATATGTTCAAATGATATGCATTGAATGAATGATAATTGAATTTGAAATGTATAGATAGTTGGATGAGATTATATTTTCATGGTTGAAGGGATATAATACATTAAAAAGATTAACATAGCATGAATTAAAGTTTGGTATGGCAAGTTGTGAAAAATCCACGTTTCTGCATAAGTTCTGCAGAATTCGCTCAAGCGAGTTGTAATCTCGCCCGAGCGACATCCTTGTGAAACAGGGGTGTGGTCACTGGTCGAAATTCGCTCAAGTAAATGGCCTTCTCGCTCAAGTGAGACTCGGCTAGAATCAGTGGTTGGTCACTGGAACATTTTCGCTCAGGCGATGTGGCCTTGGTCTGGGACTCGCTCAAGCGAGGAGAGGGGGAAATGGACACTGGACGATTTTTGCTCAGGTGAGACTTGCCTCGCCCGAGCGAAAATCGGGTAGAGAGTTTCTAATGTCACTGGAGCAATGTCGCTCAAGCGAGATGGAACTCGCTTAAGCGAGATTAGCCCCTGAGGCAATTCTCGTCCTTCGCTCAAGCGTCTCGTTGGCTCGCCCAGGTGTGGCCTTCAAATCTCGCTCATGCGAGATGGGGTTCGCTCAAGCGAAGGGACCCCTTGATGCTCAAAACTTCCTCTCGCTCAGCCCTTCTTATTTTTGCTCAAGCATGTCTACACGAGCTCGCTCAAGCGAATATGGTACTCGCTTGAGCGAGTGGCATCCTAATGTACATATTTGCTTTGTTTTAAATTAATGCATTTCCCTTTGCATTAATCCTCTTCTTGTATCATCTTAAAATTAGTTTGGACCTATTATGGATCCCTGAACCTTATGAAATCTTCTCCCTATAAATTCAATCATGCAACAATTAAATTAATTAATTCTTTCGTTGTTTCTAATTAGAAGTTTATTATGAAATCATCTTTTAACTTACCCTCTCATATCTTCATATATGGGAGTGGCTTTTATAGATCCAGGTGTTGAACTAGAAAGCTTCACCACTTATTCTTCTTTTCATTGAATAATGATTTTAAATTCGTGAAAAATTTACCTGTATTTTTAGGGCGTCTCTTCCTGTATGTCGGATGCAACAACATGTAGGCCGGGCAGGTGTAGGCTTGTAACTACTTATGGTGAATGTTTGAGTCTATCTGGTGGTACTGGATATGAATGTGGGAGCTGAGTCGAATGAATTGAGGATTGATGAGTTGTGACTCACTTTGGATATATGAGATTTTATGCTTAGGACAAAGAAATGATGATGAACATGTCTTGATGGACTTTGGGAAGTCCAATACTATTTTATAAGAACGTTATACCTTATTGGTGTGCGGCCTGAAGTATGGCCTTATAATATATGTGTCGAGGTTAAATTTCGAGGACGAAATTTCTTTTTAGGTGGGGTGGATTGTAACATCCCAAAATTTATAAAAATAATTAATTGAGAGATATAAATGGTAAATAATTATAAATAAGTTAATAAATGTCCCAAACATGTTGAAATAATAAAATTGAGATTTATGAGGATTATTTATAATTTATTGAGGCTTTAAGAGTTAAAATTATACCCGGTTAAAATATGAGTGTCGGACCAAGTATCTCCGGTGGAGATGCCATTGGTCAAGGCTGTTAAGAATATTATTGGGAGTCTGAATATATAATCAGAATAATTTTTGGATTTAGTATTAAGGCCGAACAGAGATCCTGTACGTTGTAAAACGGTAAAATTTTAATGATGGGCTAAATTTTAAAACCAAAAGCCCTACTCTCCCTTCTCCTTTCACGTTGGTTTTGGCTCCCCTTTAGCAATATCTTCTCTTCCCATATCTCCACTCTCTTTTTCATCTTCTTCCTCTCCTCAAAAACCTAGAGGAGCTTGGTGCATTTCCCTTCCCTATTTTGATTGCCCCATGGTGCATGAAGGAGATGGCTTTGACTTGGAGCTCTTCCCCTCCTCTCTATTTTCATCATCTTTTTCCCCCTCTTGGGAACCTAGTGTGTTTATTGTGTTGAGGTAAGTTTCTCACAAATCCTGTTAAGTTTATGCCCTAGATTATGGGTCATTATGATTTTTGAGAAGGCTAAGTGTATTGGGTTATGGATTAGGAACCATTTTTAGGCAAAACCCAAATGTGGGGTTTGATAAATATGTGTTTTTGTGTTGATATATAGGGGTACACAAAAATGTGGTGTTTGGTGGTGGAAGATGATGATTGTTTATGATGGTTATTGGATTTTTTAATGAAACCCTAACCCTAGGAATTGGGGAAATGTAAAATGTAAGTAGAATGTGTGTTTAATGATGTTAGAGAGTGACATTAATGATGAGAGATAGCCATTGATGATGGTTGATGAATATTGATAATGGTTGTTGAGTTTTGATGAAAACCTTTGCCCTAAGAATTGGGAAAATGGATATATTGTGACTTGGGAGGTTGAATTGAATATGAATAGATGATATTTAATGGGTGAGTTGTTATTTATAATGATGGATTAATGAAATAGAATTATAGTTGATGAGGTCTTAGATCATGGATGAATGAATTGAAATTGTTGATTGATGATGGCTTTGAAGAGGCTATGTTGGGTCATGTTAAACCTTGAGTGGTAAAGATGACAAATTGGATGGGTTGAGCGATGTTGGATGTCTTTTGATGAGGGATATGATATTGTTGTTGTGGGTAATGGCTAACCCTTTGAGACTAAGAAAACCTTGGTTTTGGGAAAGTAATTCCCGAAAACTAAGAAAGTTGTGAAACCATGTTTATGACATGTTTAGGATATAATGTTGTACCTTGAAAGGCAAATTAATTGAGATATATGTATGTAATATGTAGATTGTCTTCCGAATTATGTGGCAGAGCATTCGAAGTGTGCATTTGGTTGCGGTTCTTCCCTCGAGGTAGGAGAGGAGTTTACATTCAAATTGCATGAGTAAGATGATAGTGGTTATTGTATGTGATTAGTACTTATGCCTTCCTTGCCATGTAGATATTGAAATAATGTGAATGGCAATTTATTGATTATTGAGAATGGTGTATGTGAATATATGTTAATTTTTATGAAAATACGTATGTGATGATGATAGGTTTAATTTTGATATGATTAATGAATTGGAATGAAAATTATTGAGTATGAATGTTTGAGACAAATTTTGAATGCTTAATAAGAGGTGTAAGATGTGTTGAATTTGACCAATTTGGCTTTGTATGAGTTTTGGTATGTAAGGTTGTAGAATTCTTATATTTTCTGCACATGTGCTGATAATCTCACTCAAGCAAGAATCCTCTGTATCAGTATTACAGCCTCTAGCCCAATCTCGCTCAGGCGAGTGGGTGTCTCGCCCAGGCGAGTGGGTGTCTCGCCCAAGCGAGACGTGTGTGGGTTGGATGAATGCGATACTAGACGAATCTCGCTCAAGCAGACGTGGCCGCGCTTGAGCGAGCGAGAGGAAAAATGATTCTGGATGGATCTTACTGAAGCGAGTATCGAGGCATGTTGGGTCTCACTCAAGCGAGCGAGGATAGGAATGGCTACTGGAGAAATCTCGCTCAAGCGAAGCGGAGCTCACTCTTGCGAGATTGGCACCTGATGCTTTCCTCTTGTTCGCTCATACGTGCATGCTGGCGAATGCCTGAAAATTTGATTCTGTATGAATCTCGCTTAATCGAGTGCATGTCTCGCTCAAGCGAGCGTATGTGGAAACAGATATTGGCGTGATTATGCCCGAGTGAGCCGATGCGCTTAAGCGAGAATGAATTGTCTCGCTCAAGCGAGTAAGGGTCTCGCTTGAGCGAGTGACCCTGAATGAAATCTTATTGTCTTTTCCTTCGTTTGCTAATGATGGGCCCCATTCCAATTATGAAAAATTAATGAAACATATATAGGTGGGGGCATATAATGGTAATGAATAAATAAGAGAATGCATTGGAGGGATTTTATTTCATTTTATTGATTTTAATGGTGTTGAACTCCATTCCTTGATGGATAATTAAGGAAATGTTTATATATGTGTGGGGTATGTGAGGACAATATATGTGGGGTATCGATATAAATTGAGATATTGAAATATATATATATATACACCCATGATATGTTAGGAAAACATGAATTTCCCCCACCAATGACATGATATGATAATGATAATAAAAGTGAAATCATGGGTTATGAGATGCCTCCTCATGAGATAATGAAACCAATGGGGGAATGAGTAAATGACGTAGTATTTGTTATAAACTGATGAATCAGAGAGGGCAATGGTAATGTGTAATAACGATCGATGATGTTGATCACTCCCTTGAATAAAGGGTGATAGTTATTATTGATTGAATTGTAGAATGCCATTGCGTGTAACATAGCTGTAGACTTATATGTATGGTTTGAGTTGCAATACTGAATTGTTGTATTACCACACTAGTCACGAAACAATGGCAATGATGTATGATAATGTTGATTGAAAAGGGAGGTTGTTATTGAACATACCCTTGGACAAGCAGTGATGGTTATTGTTGATGAGTGTGATGCCATTATGATTGATGCAAGTATTTGACTTGTATGTGTGAGAGGCAGTGATGATTGCTAAATGTATATTCTGAAACACCTTGTTATTTACATGTGTGGATAAATGCTATGATGTTTAATATGATTTTAATTACCATGCGTGGTTTGATGTGGCTATGAATGTTGTGCCTTGAGGGGCCTTGTGATTACTTGTATGCCAATGATAATAAAACAAAATATACAATATACCCCTAATTGAGAGGGTGAGAAATCCTTGCGAGGTTAAGATTTGGCATATGCATATTTGCATTTTTCATTCAAGGCATGGCATAACATTGAAATGTGGTTATGATCACAATGATGAAAGATCTTGTGGGATTCTATGAAGGGAGTACCCCTTGCAAGGTGGGAAACCAACGTGATGAATGATCTGATATTAAGCTGGTGGTTGCAATCACCTGCTTGTTGAAATGAAAAGCCCAGCAGGGACGATTGTGGATGAATACCCGTGGTTGCGATCACGAGGAGGGAGTACCCCTTGCGAGGCGGGAAACCATTATAAAATGATTAAAATGTGGTTGGGATCACAATGAGACATCCTGCGGGATTGTATGATGATAAGCCAGTGGTTGCGATAACTTGGTACTTGAAATAAAAAGGGCTTGCGAGTTCCTATGATATCCCGTGGTTGCGATCACGAGGAGGGAGTACCCCTTACGAGGCGGGAAACCAATATGATGATGATTATAAATGGTTGAGATCACTTGAGATACCATGTGCGCATGGGTGATTAAAATTGATCCATTGCATATGCATTAAATAGTTGACATATGCATTAGCCATAGGTGCATGGCATTTAAGAGGAGATGACCAAGAGAGATGAAAATCCCCTTGCGAGGAGGAAAGGATTGGAGACTTAATAATTTGATGATGATGATTGTGAATGCCCATGATTGATATGTGGCAAAATGATTGTGTATGTGCTTGTACTTGCTTATGTTGTGAATTGCGATTCATGAGGTTTGTATGCCTATTATGACAATGTAACGATGATTGAATAGTGAATTAATAATTTTATAGCAAAGCACACATGATGAATGAATGCATGTACACTTAATCACAATATATTATACTCATCATTTTGAATGTATAACTCACTCTCCCATGTGGTCTCCTTTTTAGCATTGTGATGTAGGTTGCCACGGGATGAGTTTGGGGTTTTGAACTGAAGCTTATGAAGAAGGTAAATAGTGGTAAGAGAATGCCTTGGCCAGTAGCATTTGTTAAAAATAATGTAATAATTGATTTATGAATAATAATGTTGATAAAGAGAGATTTATAAACATGTATATATCATTGTATATTGATGATGTGTGATGTCAACTATGGAATGTGACTAGTGAATTTTAGTGTTGTATAATCTCATATTTATACTTGAGGCATCGGGGATGTATGTATGTTAGGTATAGAATAGCTTATATTCTGATTTAATGATTAATACCTCATGTAGAGACTACATGCAATTAATGATGTATGATTATGTTCTAGGTGCGTAGTCGATTGTGGCCTAATAGGCTTACATTATGAAATTGCATGATTGCTTGGGCCTTTTCTCATATCTTCATATATGGGACTAGGCATATGCCCGGTATACACATTCTTCTTCTGCTGTAAACTCTATTATTTTGTATACCATTATGGACGAGTTAGTTATCGATCCAGTTACATTTTAATAAATCTCACTCTTTGGTTTTGTGGTTTGGGTCTTGATGTAATCATGGTGGTGTTTTGAAATTATTTCAAACGCAAAAAAAATTTACTCGCATCTTTATTAATTATTATCTTGAATACATCGGGGTTCGAGTCCGGAAAAATCGGGGTGTGACACCAAACATCAATTTCAATCATTTCTTTGCATCACTTAGGCATTTCCAAGACAACAACATCATATTCATATCATCATCAACAACAACATAATTCCCAATGGTTATTTACCCTAGGGTTTGGGTTCCACATACTTTCATTCATCAGAACTACACTTAATCTTCCATTATAATACTTCAATAACCTCAAAACCACCAATAAAAACCATGGGTATAATGAAACCTTACCTTTTCTCGAAGCATAATGTCAAACACGAAATTGAGAGGGAGAAAAGAGAAGATGAGTCAAGCTTTGCTTCAATATTCCATTAGAGCTTCATAAAACCAAGCTTAAGTTTTGATTTTTGCAAGAAAAATGGAACAAGAGGAGGTGGTCATGTTTTGGCCACAAGAGGAATGAAGAAGAAAATGAAATTTTAGAATGGGAAAAAAGAAGAAGCATTACCGTGAATTGCAGGAGAAAGGAGAGAGAAATTGTCAAAATTGGTCCTAGTCCAATGGTCAAAAAAGTGTATCATCTTACTTTTTCCAATGGTTAACAATTTCCTTTATCCAATGGGCAACAGAGAGTAAATAAGAGTGGGAAAAGTGCACATTCAAATAGAGAGGGAAAAAGGGAATTTACATTTTTTGTTTAATTCCATTTGACTTGTATTTTCACCGTTTATTAATATACACCGTGTTTGTATATATATCTCCTCAACACCAAAAACTATTTTAATCATATCACCATAACCATAATAATTTACTAAATATTTTAGACCCATTAAATATCCAATTTGACTTAGTGGGTCCCACACCATCCATTGAATTATTCTATTTTAGTAAATTTTAATTTACTGATAAATCATAATCAATGTCTAATTAATTTTCTCATGTATATTGGACCATAAATAATTAATTATCATCATCTAATAAATTTATTTCTCTAAAATTTTAGATATTACAAAGGTAATTAAGACTTGTTTATTAACTATATCTCACCTCTTTCATTTAACCATTGGAGTTTATATGGCCTAGGGTGATCTATTATATTTAAGCCCATTCTGTGGACTAACCACGTTTGCATAACTTCCATTGTCTACAATTAGAGAATAAAGTTTTTCATTTATATAACATCTTGTGTAAAAGATGTTCTCTCTTTGTGTATAGTCATCAAACTTTACACGACATCTAAGAAGCCTTCGAATCATGTAAAGTTCACTATCATCTCCCAAAATATGCTTATTGTCCTATGAGTCACTACTTGAGTCATCACTTAAAGAGTGAACATCAGAATCAGAGTCTGATTGACTTAAGTAGTTCCCATTATTTTTTAAAATCATAGTTTTCTTTGTTGGATAGTCAGAAGCAATATGTCCTCTACCTAGACATTTAAAACATTTGATGGCAGGAGATTTGGAAAAAGAAGGTTTTGATGTAAAGTCATTTTTATCCTTTTTAGTCTTATAGATTTTACCTTCTTTATGCAACTCACTCTTTACTTTTAGAGAAGAAGCGTCCACTCCCTTCTCCCTAGGTTTTCTTTCAAACATATTACTCTTTCTAAGGCTAGAATCTTCCTCGCCCTTCCGTTAGGGCCTTAAGGGTTAGTAGTCCCCTTTATTATAAGAATCCCCCTCACTTAGTTGGCTCTCTACTTTGGTACATTGGTGGAATAATTCCTGAATGTCTATGTGTGGTAAAAGCTCTACCTTGTTTTTATGTTCCTATTAATTCCATGTAGGAATCTTTGCATTATGGTTTCTTCATCTTCTTCTAGATTAGCCCTAATCATTGCTATCTCTAAAGCCTTATAGTAGTCTTCTATTGATTTAGACCCTTGGGTGAATCTATTTAGCTTTGCTAATAGCTCCCTACTATAGTAGTTTGGAACATATATTTTCCTAAGTAAAGCTTTAAGATCTATCTAGTCTTCAATTTGAGGAAAATTATCTTTTCTTCTTTCTTTACATATTTAAGTCCACCAGACCAAAGTGTAATTTTGAAAAGAAAGGGTTGCAATCCTAACCTTTTTATCTTCTTTTATTTGATAGAAGTTGAAGAGTTGCTCAACCCTCATCTCCCATTCTAGATAGGTCTCTACATCACTTTTACTATGAAAGGGTGGGATCTCTAATTTTACTTCTCTCAATCCTACATCATCCCTTTTGTGATGTCTCCTTAACCTAAATTTATCCTTAGTGTCACTCTCTTAATGCCTAGATTGTCTTTGATTTATCTCCCTATTTCTATGTCTAGGTTAATCATTTTTATTTTCTAGGTTATCTAACCTAGTGTTGATTTTATTTAAAATTTCCATAATCAACCTAAGTGAGGACATGTTATCTCTATCACTAGACGACATGTTGGAAAATCAAACAAGCAGACAAAGGCAAACAATTGATATTCTAGTCGAGGGTGTAGATGTAAAACAATGATTAAAAATGGAAATGAAAACTTAAGACGCATGACAGGGCCCGCAAGCGCACGGGTTATGTCGCGTGATATAAAAGATTATCGTATCCATAGGGACTGTTTTCAAAGTACCAGCATATTGAAATTTAATTATCCACACAGTTTGGTTTTTTATGTTTTTATAAAATAAAACTCAAAGGAAAGTTTACAAAGAATAAAAATAAATACAGAAACAAAATTTTATAGACACTTAAAAATCAAAATTAAGAGTATCTTGGGATTCCGGGGGATCAAGACTTTATTTTATGCTAATAATTTTAACTTTTCATAAATAAGAATCAAATTAAGTTTTCCAAGGCAAATTTTCCTTAAGCTAATTAATATGTTCCTCTCGAAATCCTATTAATGTACCTAACATACGGAGAACCACGTTCAATCCCTAAGATAGACCCTTTACTGTTTTATGAAAATCCCTTTTTATTCCTCAAAAAGTTTTTGATTACTTTCTCGGTTTTACCGAGGTCACAAAAAGTATTTCAAAACCTTGGGTTTAGTTCAAAAGCTTTCTAGTAACAATAAATCTCTTGATTCTATTAATTACTTAAACTTTCTAATATACCCGCAAGTATACAATTTTATCACTTAGGTTCTTGTTAGGAATCACTAAGAGCATTGAGCATAATTTGAACTAAATGGAAAACAGAAATTTATTTAATTCAAAGTCAAAATAACATTAACATAAAATATTGTCACACCCCCTTCATCCCAAGATAAAAATTTAGTTACTCATGATATAATTTAAATTCATACACATGATGGAAGAAAAGTAAAACATACAACACATGGTAAAAATAAAGACTTATGGGTTTCTCCAAAATGCCCAATAAATTCACCATTGTCACTCTTTGTTGTATTTGCAATATGCTTCATAATACACAAATTTAAACACTCAATTTCACTACTCTCTCTCAATTCTTTTTTACCAAATAATAATAAGAAAAGAACAAAGAAAATAAATTTTTCTCTCTGTACGAAACTGACTCCCTTTGCTCTTCTATATTTTCTGACACTGAACTCTCTGCTCTAACACTGACCTTTCCTGTGCTGCTGTCTGTTATTTATCATGTTCAGCTTAAAATTTTTTATTGTTTCCAAAACAAAACAGCCAGCTAAAACTTCCATTTTTTTCCCTTTTTTTCGTTGGCAATGTGTCTTATAATGGGAGCCCATACATGCTGTCATATTGGTTCCAAACTCACTTGCAAAGCTGTCCCATTTTTCACGTGAAAAGGCTATTTAATTCTTGCTATTTTCCTTACTGTTTGCTGTCAGATTATGCATAAATCCATTGTTGTCCAAATATAGCAGCTTTTCACGTTAAAACTGTCCCATTTTTGCTATTGTTGTCGTGAATTTGCTTAGTGGATCCCTTGTCATTTAATCATGCAAAATGAAGTGGCTAAATAATTCCCACATTGCCGTGAATTATAAGAGACAATGGAGAATGTAGTTGAATAAAATATTATGCACATGGGAGCTTTCTTTGTTGACCGTGTGGTGCCTTTGGCCAATGGACAAAGGATTGAATAAAATAATGGGCATGAATCCTTGCTTTGGAGAGCTTTTTACGTTAGCATGCTTCATGGGCTGAACAAAAAATGAATAAAATATGGAATTGTAGGAAACATGTGTTGTACCTTGAAGTGACCATTCAATGCTTCAAACAAATGAAAAATGGGTCCATTTCAAAATGCATAAAGACTTCATTCAGCTTTGCATTTCACGTTAATTCCTTGTCCAATTTCACATTCATATGCTTGCCCATTTAGAAGCAATTAACGTGAAAGCTAAAAGAGGAAGTGGATCAAATTTATTTTGCATTTAAAGAAACAAACAAATTAATTTAAATGGAATATTTAAAAATTAATTTTTATAGAAATGGAATTATGATTTGAAAATTTTGAAGTACAAAATTTTATCATTAATCCATAATTATTCCAATTCTAAAAAAATACTTTTTAAACGTTCCATTTTAGATTAATTCATACAAAACACAATACTTAAACAAAATCAGTGAAAAGAAAATAGAAACCATGAAATTCGAGGAAAATGATACAATAAACTTTTTATTTTAAATAAATTAAACAGTGAAAAATAGTGTTTTAAAACACTTATCAATGCAAAGGTATTACATGTTATACTAAGATGTTCTATACTGTGTTGTCTTCCTAGGATGTTATACTAAGATGATGTTGTACTAGTGTAACATCCCAAATTTTTGAAGAAGATAAATTTATTGGATTATGATAATTAATTATTTATGGTTCAATAATTATGGGAAAATTAATTAGACATTAGAGGTGAATTATCGGTAAATTCAGATTTACCAGAACCGGATGATTTAATGGATGGTGTAAGACCCACTTGGTCAAATTGAATATTGGATGGGTCTAGAATACTTAGAAAATTATTATGGTTATGGTGGTATAGTTAAAATAATTTTTGGTATTGAGGAGATAATTAATTGGACACGGCGTATGATATTAAACGACAAAAATATGAGCCAAATGGAATTAAAAGAAAATATAAAATCCCATTTTCCATCTCTTTCTCCATCGTCCACTTTCCCACTTTACTTTACTCTCTTCTATCCATTAGGTAATAGGATTTTTGGACCATTGGAAAAAGTAACTAGGGGCACTCTTTTATCCATTGGACAATGTCCAATTTTTACACAATTCCTCTCTCTTTTTCCTCTATCACCTTGTGCTCTCTTTCTCCATCCATTCACTCTTCATTTTCTTCTCCTTCTCCTTCCCTCCATGGCAAAAACCATCCACCTCCTTCTCCTTTCATTCATTGCCAAAATTAAAATCCAAGCATGGATTTATGAAGCTTATATTAGACATGGTAGCTTTGCTTGGATCATCTCCTTCTCACTCCTTCCCATTTTTGTTTTGGAATTGGCATGGATTTGAGGTAAGGGTTTTTGCCTCCTTGTTGTTCCATTTAAGGTTTTGTGATGTTGAGCTTGAAATGGTAATGTTAGAAATTATAGGTATTGATAGGAATGGAAACCCTAGGCTTGGATGGCTTGGAGAAGTGATTCTTGGTTATGGTGTTGCGTTAGAAATGGATGAGGGTTATGGTTTTCATATGGATTTTAGAAATGGGTTGAAATTGTTGATTGGGTGATTTGGATAAAAACGCTAAGTATTGGCATTTTGGGTTTTTTGGCAAAGTTGGTAAATTTGATGATTTTAGTGCCTTAGAATGATTTCATATAAGGAAATGAATTTTTAGAAGATTGAGATTGATTATTGATGTTGATGATATTTTGAGCTAAGCTCAATGTATTATGAATGATGATATATGCATATGAAACCCAAACTATAGGTTAGATTGATTATTGATGTTGTTTACCATTGATTAGAACTTTGATAATGATATTAAGCTTATGATGATGTATGAAAATTGTTGAAATTAATGCTTGCCAATTTGTTTGTGCACCCTTAAGAATTGATAATTTTGGTGCTTTGACATAGATAGTGAAATTGATAATTTGGTTTTCATGAGAATGATTTTGATATGCAGAAGAGATGATTGGAATGATTGGTCATGATTGTTAGTTATTAGATTTTGATGAGGCCTTAGGCCATCATGTGTGCCATATGAGTTTGTTGAGTGATTATGGTCTAAAAGGAACCTAAAGGCTTATGTTGAAATTGGATGATCTATGAGATATTGGAATGCATTATGGATAAGGGACATGGTATTGTTGTTATTGGGTTTTGGTTAGCCCTTTGAAACTTGGAAGGTCTTGGTTTTGGGAAAGGAATTCCCGAAACCTAACACAATGCTATAGATTGGTGTTTTGACAAGTTTAGGACTTGTTCATAAGCCTTACGATGTGTAAATCATTATTTAGAATTATGATGAAATCCTTGTGATGCCTTATGATTGAATGAATGCATATATGTGTGTGTTATGTAGATTATGTTTCAGATGATGGTGCGGGATGATCGGAGCATTCAAGTTGTGATTCTTCTCTCGAGGTAGGAACATTTCAATTGCTTGATTGAATGATTGATGATGGATGTAAATGAATGTATTAATGCTTGCCTTGCCATGATTATAATGAAATAATAAGATGATTGGTAATGTGATAAATGATATGCTTGGCAATTTATTGATTTTGGGAGTCATGTATATATGAGATGATGATGAATGTTTTGTGCCCCCTTGATGAGAATGAATGCGTCTATTGATAAATGATTCATGTTAGAATAGAATAATTATATGCCTTGTTAAGTGATGGTTCCATGGGATTGTATGTTCTTAGCCCCGGTTGCTGTCAAATTCAAAAAACTGATAAGGAGGAGTTTTTAAACTCTTGAATTGGTTTAGAAGGCTCTTTGAATCGATTCAAACGCCACTAGAATTCGTGTGAATCGATTCACAGTGTGCATGAATGGATTCAGGTCTCTCTGACTTGCAAAAATACCATTTCAGCTTCGTGTAAATCGATTCAAGAAGGGTGTGAATTGATTCATAACCCTTTGTAATTTTGGGACTTTGAGGATGCATGAATCGATTCATGCAGGGGCTGAATCGATTCATGGCCCTATTATGGCTACTGATAGGATATTTTCCAATTGCTGCTTTTCCTTTGCTGTTTTTGGCCCGTTTGGATATCTTAATAGCATTTTTGGCCTTCGACTTCTTCATGTAAGTTGTAGATAATAATATTACGGAGGTGTGAAAATTAGTATTACCATAATTGGAGTCTTCTAACTCTCATTAGGCATAAAACACTGGACCTAATGCATTGTAAAACTGAAATTTAAAAGGGTTTTGAACCCAACTTTTTATGATTGTCAAATTGGGACTAATAGGTGATATTTATGACATGTCCCACTATTTCTAAGACTAAAAATAAACTTTTCTCATATGTCTTAATGATGAAATTTGTCATGAGTTTTTCATTACCCCAAACCCCTTTTATTATGTAAAAATGAGAGATTGTATTAAGGGTATATGATGATGGTGTGTCTTGGTGGTGTTTGGTATTGAATTGGGGTATTGGTAAATGTGTATATGCCTAAGACATGTTATAAATACATGAAATTTCACCACTAATGATATGATATAACGAATGATGATGAAAAGTAAATAATTTGATTGTATAACACACCTTGTATGATGATGAAACTAATGAAGGGCCAATTGAATGACACTGTGTTTGTGGTAAATCGATGAATCGGAGATGATATCGATACTGGATAATGATGGATGATGATTGTTGATCATTTCATTGAATAAAATGATGATTGTGATTATTAATGATTGTTGAATGTCATTGTGATGAATACAAGTGTGATCTTATGTATGTGTGGTTTGAATTATATTGATGAATTGTTATGATGCCACACTAATATGTAAAACAATGGTAATGATCATTATGATGAGAATCCACTAAGAAATCGTATGGTGATGTTGATGAATGTTATTGATGATATTGGTGCCATTGTGATTGTTGCAAGTATTAACTTGCAAGTAAGATATAAAATATGTTGAAATGAAATACCACACTTAAAACTTGAAACAATGGCTAAAACCAACGATGATAAAATCCACTAAAGATTGTATGGTGGTATTGGTGTTGAAGATGATTGATGAGTGGCATGATATGATGCATAGTGTGAGAATGCATTTGATTTGAATTGTATTGCATCCATGGCATATCATACGCTGCCAGTAAGGAATATTACGGGATTCCCCCGGTTGGCCCAGTGGGAGGGTAGCTCTGTGCACGAGCATTCTTGTTCCCCTGTGACTCGGTGTGTAAGTCACGAAGCTGCCCATGCTAAGCTACGGGGAGCTGCATGTGGTTGACCCTTGTGGGGGGTGGCTCTAGAGGAGCAAGTTTCCCCGGTGGTCCTATGGATCACAGCTGCCATGGGATGAATTATGGTTGGCCCGCAACACCTTATGATGTTGATTATGTTGTTTACCACGGTCATGGCGAAAATGACCGGTGTTGCAAAATGGGCGATACGGTTTGGTACCAGTAAAGTTGGTGATTATGCATGCATTATGATATATGTGTAGACATTATACTACTGCAGTAGGGGCATGGTTATGTGATCATATTTGAACCCATATTTGGTATTTATTCCCATAATCAGATCCGTATTTATCATTGATAATTCCATTGTGCATATGCATTAGCCTAAGAGCATTTGCATATAGCATGTAGATATGCCAAAGGTGTTGTGATATGATGATTGATGTTGATATATGATGATGGTTGAGATTGAGATATGATGATGGTTGAGATGGGTAAATGAATACCTAAAAGACAACATATAAAATATGAATACAAAGAAAAGATGTTGTACATTATGATGTTGTATGTGATGGCCTAATATAATGAAGGGCTTGTTTGTCTATGGTTGATGACAATGATGTTGGCCCATTATGGAAATAAGAAATGATGTGTATATGTGTTGCTTTGCTATAAGTTGATTGCTAATATGGTATATGTATATTGTTGGGATGAATGAATTATGATGATTATTGATGATTTTAGCAAAGCATACTTGATGTTAATATGTGTATGCACATAATCTCAATTGTATTTATATTCATCATTTGAAATGTATAACTCACTCTCCCATGTTGTCTATTTTTAGCATTGTGATGCAGGGTTGTCTTGGGATGAGATTGAGTCTTTCAACTAAAGCTTTGGAGAAGGTAAATAGTTGTAATGGAATACCTTGGCCGACAATGAATGATAATTATGATGTGATGATTGAGTTGTATAAGATGATAGTTGATAATCATTGATTTGATGATATTGTATAGATAACGACGCATATGAATGATGTATTGATATTTGGGGTATTGGAATTTATACTCATCTGATGAATGAAATGTGTTGGTCATGTAGCCCATTTTGGGAATGTATAAGTGTTGATGATATATGAATTTGAGATTGAATTGAATGCGGTAAATTATGGAATATGAATATTGAAGATGTATGTTGCATGACCATATATATATATATACATATTCTAGGCAATGCATGTTTATGATTTATATGTAAGATTGGTTATGGCCTAACTAGGATGTAGGACTATGTTTGTTATGAATTAAGAGACAATGTACACTAGTCCTAGGTTCTTAACTAAAATTAGTTATGTGTAGGAAAACTAACCAATTTAGGTATAATAACTAACAACCTAATTAGTTATGGAACTTTATTAGTTAAAACCAACCTTAATTAGTCATGAGTAGATCCTAACAAGCAACTAATTTCAGTTTTAGGGATCTAAACAACTAACCAATTTAGTTTAAATAACCTAACAAACCTAACTTAAAGTGGTTTAGGAGTTATAACTTCTTAACTTCTAACTAAATTTGTTAAAACTAACAACTAACCCTAACAAATTTAACTAGAATTAGGTAAAATGCAACTAGAATGATGGTGTGAACTAAGCTAGCTAAAAATTATACCCTAGGTTAAGTAGAAAAAATTTCCAAAAGTCCAATGTCCTTTGCTTGAAAAGTAGATGTCCCTAGATACAAGGACTTCAGAGAAAAAAAATACAATTAAAAACTTGAATTTTTTTCATGATTTTTATGTTACAAGGCTTTGCTATCCTTACAAGGGTCTTCAAAAACCTTCAAGTCTCCACCACCAAATGAAAAAGCTACACAAAAAATAAACTCAAGTAATGGTGTTAGTCTAAGAAAAACCGAATACCACTCATCTCTCAAGTGTTTCACTTAAAGTCCTTCTCTAAATGGGTTCAAGCCTCCACCCTAAGCAATTTTCACTCTCACCTTATATATCCAAAGTATGCTACCCTCATAATGTTGATTTCGGAATTATCTCAAGGAATGCCAAAGAAAAGGAAAACTCTGACAAAACTTAGATGAGATAAAGACAAGCAATAAAAGCTAATTTGAAAAAGGTAACTCAAAATAGGAAATGAGGTTTGACAAGGGAAAGACCTAAAATAAATAAAAGCACAAATGAAAGGAGATTATACACTAAGAATTATAGACTTGCTGGGACATACAAAGACTAGACAAAACTTGACAAACAAAAACGAATTAAATGCACAAATGAAAGCAAGCACATAAAACAACACCTAGAACCCTAGAATGCACTATTTGTGTAAAAAGGTACCATTATGTAAATTGAATTTTTTAACAAAAACATGTTTATTATGTAAATATCAAAAAAATGAATTAGGCTTCAAAGGTTACAAAAACCGTGCTCCTTTTTTTTCTAAGGGATAACATTTTTCTTTTGTAATTTTTGACAAGGGCTTAACTTTTCTTTTTACACTCTTTCTTTACTTTTGTATCTTTCCTTTTCTCTTTTCCAAATTCAGAATTTCAGCACTTGAACTTACCAATACCAAAGCCCAAAACCGTAATGAGGATAATGGACCAAAAATTCAATTTCTAAGCACTTTCCTCTCACATAGCATGCATCTTTTCCCATATGACTTAAGGTATGGAAGGTATATGCTTTTTGACAATTAAAATGAAAGTAAAAATATGCAATATATAGATTATGATGTACCTATAGTGTTGGACAAAATTTCAAAAATTAATCCTAGAAGAAGACTATGGAAAGGAAACTAACAAAGCCTAACTTTGAGCACACACAACCACCTAAAAGGGAGATGGTCTAACAAGAGAATTAAATCCTTAATACCCATTAAAACAAATGAATTTTATTGACATATAATTCAGCACATACTACTCACATCATTAACAAAAAAACCTAGAAACAAGATAAGGCTCCAAGATGTACCAAAGACCTAGAATTGGCTCTACAAATTTTAAAGCTTCAAGATCAAGGTTTAAGACCTCAAAATAGAATCTTAATTGGTGCCAAAGCTAAAATCATACAAAATAGCCCACAAATTTGAAATTGAAAAGATACTGACAATATGCAAGAGGAAATTTAAAAGAAACTAAGAAGGAAAGCAAGAACATGCATCTTTTTGGTGTTTTCTTGAATTTTCTTAACAAAAATGATATGAAACTATGAACAACAAGGAACTATTTCAGAAATTCCAGCAGGAACAACCCAATGAAAAATGTGAATTCAAGAAGAAAATTGAAAAGAATGTACCTTAGACTCTTGATACCACATGATGTAGCCCTTTCTTTAATGTAAGGAAAAATGGATCTAGCGATCTTCTCTTTTTTCTTCAATTCTTGGACCACCTTGCTTTCTTTGGGATTTAGCACATGGAATTTCTTAAGGAAAAATGGAAAAACTGAAATGGAAACAAATGGAAAAGGAAGTAGAAGCTAAGCTATTTAAGGTGAAAGATAGAAACTAAGGGAAAGATGGAAGTGGAAGGATTAAAGGGTTATGGAAAGATGGAACAATAAAGGAGTTTTGGATGCCACCTCTAAGAGGATAAGCCCTAACTCACCACCATGAGGTAGTGGATCCTATGGATAAGAGCTTGCAAAGGTTAGAAGAACTCTACCCTAAAGAGAAGAGGAAAATGAGATGCTCACTTTTCTCACAAAAAGTTCCTACTCATTAAACTCTTAGGCCCAAATAGCAAAAACTAGGGAAAGATGGCCAAATACAAGGCCCAAAATGAGATACAAGGCCCTTTGACCATGTAAGGTGTAAAATCTAACCCTAAAATGTATGAAGCCTTATTTTACACTGAAAAACCTATTTTTGTAAAATATTGCATGTGAACAAAGCATAAGTCTTCAAGTGTTCATCCTTGGGCTTAGGCTCATGTATGGAGGTAAGAAAAGAAGCTAGGGTTTTCTAGGTAAGGTTCTTAGCCTTTTTGGTTCTTACCCTTGTTAAGGGACCTTTGAATGCCTCCAAACCCGTGTCTAGGATTGTGATGGGATCCTCTTTAGTTTAGTCCTCATCTTGATGTGTGTGAAATTGTGTTGTTACAAGAGATTGTGAATGCCACACTTAACCTTGAAACAATGGCAAGAGTTATTAAATTTAAAACCCACTAAGAATTGGGTGGTGATGTTGTTGAGAAAGATGATGGTTGATTAATGAATGGCATGGTAGGATACATAGTGTGAGATTGCATATGTTTGACATCTATATTGCATCCATTGTATTTGTATAGTTACCGGTATGGGATATTAGGGGTTTCTCTGGTTGGCCCAGTGGGAGGGAGGCTCTGTGCACGAGCATTAGTTTACCTTAGTGATTCAGTGGTAGAATCACAAAGCTGCCCATGCTTAATCACAAGGTAATGTGTGTGGTTGATTCATTGGGGGTGGCTCTTTTAGGAGAAGGTTTCCCTAGTGGTCCTGTTGGATCACAGTTGTCATGGCAAGGTTCATGGTTGGCCCGCAACACCATTTTGTTGTTGATGTTATTTACCACTGTCATGGTGAAAATGACCAGTGTTGCACGATGGGCAATGTGATTTGGCACTAGTAAAAAATTGAGATTTGTATATATATGTGTACACATTTTAGTACTATAGTAGGGCCATGGTTATATATCTATGACTGAAACCTACAATGATGATTTATATTCTCACAATCGGATCCATAATGCATTGATTAAGCAATTGTTGAATAAGATTCCTTGTGCATACGCATTAGCTTAAGAGCATTTGCATATAGCTTGGTAATGTGCCAAATGAGATTGTGATATTGGGATGATGAATGATGATAGTGGAAATGGGAGAATGAAACCCAAAAATTGATAAGTAAAATGTTTATGATATGAACTAAGTAAAATTATGTTAATACTTCTGATGGCTCAATAGATTTAATGGCAATGTTATGTGAATGTGTATGTGCTTGCTATTGATGATAAATTATGAGCATGTTATATTCCTATGATGATACATTGGTGATGACTTAATGATAATTGATGTTTATGGTGCAAAACATATCTGTTGTTTATATGGATATACACATGATCACAACGTATACAAATTCGTCATTTCAAATGTAAAACTCACTTTCCATGTTATCTCTTTAGTATTATGATGCGGGACTTGCATGGGGTGAGATATAATTCTTTTTGAAAACCTATATTGTGGTGCGGAAGGTAAATTAGTTGTAAAGGAATGCCTTGGCTGGTAAATGTTTAAAATTTTAATATTGTACGTATTTTGATGACAATGATGTTGATGTGGATGTGGTGGTAATGGCCTAAGTCTTTAAATACTTGAACCCTTAATTCTTTTGAGTATACTTCTATATACATTGGCCACTTATTTTGTGAATGACCATGTTGATATTGAAAAATGTGAATTTGGTAGCCATTGTAATGGCATGATGTTCGTTGTGATAGAAAACCCATGAGTTAAAGAGATATTAAATTCCTAGACTATGCCTAAATCTTGATGTATGGTTAGACAAGGGTGGTAATCGATTAGCGTAATCAGGACCATTCTAGATAGGTGGTAATCAATTAGGACTATTCTGGATGAGTGGTAATCAATTAGCGTAATCGATTAGGATCATTCTAGATGGATGGTAATCGATTAGCGTAATCAATTAGGACCATTTTGAAGAGGTGGTAATCGATTAGCGTAATCGATTAGGGAAATTTTGTTGTCTTGGTAATCGATTACCCGCCTAGTGTAATTTATTACCATGCCCTTGGAATTGCATTTTCAGTAATATTTAGCATTTTCTTTGTGTTTTCTTTATATCTATTCTTATATATTCATATATAGGAAGGGATGGATGCCCGATATACACTCAATTCTTTTCCTCTGTTTTAAATATCGTTATGTATATGTGTTGGGCTTTTGCTTTATGATCCATTTCTTTCTTATTTCTTTAAAACGTTACCTCTGGTTTTTCATGGTTTGAATATGGATTTAATGGGTTGTTATGAAGTTTTAACCCGTGAAAAATTTATTCGTATTTTCATTGATTAAATGTGCTTACATCAGGATTCAGATCTGTGGAATCGGGGCCCCATACTTCACCTTATACTTTTTCAACAGATTTTTAAAAGTTCTTCCAATGAAATATGACCTTCTATCACTTATCACTACTATAGGAACCCCAAACCTTAGAAAAATGATTTTCTTAAATAGTTTCAGTACAGTCTTAACATCTGCTTTAGGTGAGGCAATAGGCTCTACCTATTTTGACACATAATCTACGATTACCTAGATGTATTGATTTCTAAAAGATAAAGGAAAAGGTCCTATGTAATCTATCCCCTATACATCGAACAATTTATCTTCTAACATCTTACTTAAGGGCAGCTCATGGCATTTAGAAATATTACCTGATTGTTGACACGAGTCAGAAGCAAGCACATACTTTTGGGTATCCTTGAATATGTGTGGCCAGTAGAATCCAGACTGAATTACCATCGTAGCAGTGTTAGAGGTGCTTATATGCCCTCCATAGGATAGAGTGTGACAATTCTCCAAGATGAGTTAAACTTCATTTCCAAGGACACACCTTCTTATAAGTTCGTCTGCTTTTCTTTTGAACAAGAATGGTTCGTCTTAGTAGTACTGCTTAACATCTGTAAGGAACCTTTTCTTCTACTGAAAACTAAGATCAGAGGGTAAAATTCCATAGACTATATAGTTAACAAAATCAGCAAATTAGGGGACTTGTTGGATTCTGAGATTTAGAAGATGTTCATCTGGAAAAGAATCATTGATGGGAATACTCTTATCCTTCTCCTTTTCATTTGAAAGTCTGAACAAATGATCAACAACTAAATTCTCAGTGCCTTTCTTGTCCCTAATCTCAATGTCAAATTCTTGTAAAAGTAAGTCCACCTGATAAGTCTAGGTTTGATATCTTTCTTTTGCAACAGATACTTAATGGCAGAATGGTTTGTATAAATAATTACCTTATAACCTACCAAATAAGACCTAAATTTGTCAAATGCAAAGACCATAACCAAAAGTTCCTTTTTTTAGTGGCATAGTTTATTTATAATTCTTCCAAAGTCTTGCTGACATAGTAAATAACATGAAGCTTCTTTTCCTTCCTTTGTCTTAGCACAACTCCCACAACATGATCACTAGCATAACACATTAGCTCAAAAGGTTATTCATAGTCTAGGGGTTGTACAATAGGGGCTGAAACCAGTGCTTCTTCCTTAATCCTGCAAAATGCTTCCAGACATCGTGAATCAAAATTAAATAGAACATCCTTAATTATCTTGGTTATCTTGGAGAAATCCTTGATGAACCTTCTGTAGAAACATATGTGTCCAAGGAAACTCCTTATAACTTTTAAAGTCTGTGGAGGTGGCAGTCTCTTAATTACCATGATATTGGCTTTATCTACCTCTATGCTCCTTTCCAAGATCATTTAACCCAAGACTATGTCGTCACGTACCATGAAATGGCGCTTTTCACAGTTCAAGACCAAGTTGGTCTCTTTATAGCACTTTACAAAGGTTTGTAAGGCAATTATTAAAGTTCAGACCATAAATAGAGAAATCATCCATGAATACTTCCATTTTATTTTCAATTAAGTCTGAGAATATGGCCTGCATACAACTTTGAAAAGTCACAGGTGCATTGCAAAGTCCGAAGGGCAAACGCCTATAAGCAAAGGTATCCCACATATCTTTAGCAGATTTACATGTAACAATTCTACAGAATTTGTCTGGTCCTAAAGCAAGAGTAATAAGACTTTTTGCCTTATAATTATATTGAACCTTTTTCTCTTCATCACAAGTCTAATCATCTATTGTTTTTTCAATTTCTTTTCCATCCACTATACTTTTAGGTACATAGGTACATAAAGATTTTCATTCTTTCTTTCCAGAAAGCATACCCTTCACCATTAAAGCCTGGGGGCCTATTTGTGGCATTACCCTTGGGAATAAGATAAGAAGTTGAAGACATCTTTTCTCTTGAAGTTGTTAAGCTTGATCAATTATGAGTCAAGCTCTGATGCCACTTATTACAAAGTGGCCACAATACTCAAGTGGGGAAGGGGTGACTTAGGTAGTTTAAAAAATTTTTAGAATTCTTTTGAAAATTGTTCTTTTATACTTAAAGGTACTTGTTAGTCCTCAAATTTACTGTTATTTTTATAATAAAAAGTGTGTTAAAATTAATAAAAATTAGTTTAAATTGTAATAAATGGAAACTATTAAAACTGACTTGGTATAACCCATTTCTTCCATTTTTGTAGAGAAAAGCAAAGGATTTAAGTTGAAAATTTAAATTAAGCAGAAAGGCTGACGCGTAGCATCAACCCCACGCTCAGTGTTAGGATTTTGGTGCTGACACTACGTGTCAGGCCCATGCGTAGCGTTAGAGGCTACATGGACTCCACTCATATGTGGCATTGCACTTAGAAAATGGGCCAAATAATTGTTGAAAAAAGGCCAACCCACTTCTAATTAGTGTCCAAAATGCAATGGGAACCTTGTCTGAGCATCATTGGGATAGAAATTGGCAATCATGGCTAAAAATCAGGAAGATTATTTGAGGCTGAGTCAGAGGCCTGACGCATAGCGCCAGCCTCATGTGTAGTGTCAGGACCTCTACTCAGCACTATAAATAAGGCCATTTGCCATAGGTTTTGTATCATCCAATCTTCATCATTTCTTCTTTCTCTCTATGAATTCAGAGTTCTTTTTTGAGTTTATACTTAGAATAATTTCCATATACTTGAGAGTGTGGTGTTCAATTATGTTCTTTTTGTATCGTGAAGTGTGATCAAGTGTTTGTAATGTCATCAACTGTAAGTTGTATTTATACTTTCATCATGTGTAACTAATCTGTTTGTGTTGGAATTGGTGAACCAATCTATGAATATGATGTTGTGATTATAACCTCTACATGTTTATGATTAAAGTTCCATGTTAGTATTTCAATCTTTTATTAGTATGAACTTCAAATGGGAGAATGATTTTTATGCGTGTTAAAAACCACTTTAACAAAAGTAAAAGTTGAAATACCCTTATTATACTAATTACTAGGGATAGAGTTGGTAATTATTGTTGTGATAAGGCCAAGACTTAAAGCAAGTTTTTACTAACAAACCATCTGAGGGATCAGATTTTATGGTAACTATTTAGAATTTATTCACTAGGTTTAATGATTTTAAGTTGCAATGACATGAACTTGATGATTAAATATACATGTCTATGATTTCTTTGTTATGTTTTAGTGCGGGGATCCAAATTCCAACATAGTTTGTCAATCTGTGTTTTAATCTCAAGTATTGGATTTGTTCTTAAGTGCTACTCAAAGTTATTTCTAGATAATTTTGAATTTACCATCTTTCACCCAATGTATAAATCAAGGTCTAAATTTGTGAATATTGTACAATTGTGTATAAATCATTCTTTTGTTGATAAGTTTTGATACAATTACTATAGTAAATAAGAATTACTGTGACTACTGAAAGCATTAAATCCTTGAGGGAACGATATCTATTTCAAAAACTGCAATGATAAATTGGTGCGCTTGCCAATATAGGATTAAACAAATCAACTTAACAATTTTTCTGGCGCCATCGCCGGGGATTGAATTGATTTCAGTAACAGTAAATTTTAATTACTATGGTAAATTTTTTTTACTTAGGTTAAAATTTATACTTTTACTTTTTACTTAGACAATTATTTGTTTTCACTTTTTCTTCAATAATCATTGTTACACTAACTTTTTCAATTTATTTTGCGTATGCAAACTCGATGTTCTGCAAGGAGACTATTCTTTGATCCTGAGATCGAAAAGTTTGTAAAAAGAATTAAATGTTGGTAATTTACTTTTCAATCTTAGTAATGTTTTTCCTAACAATTACGTACGGATGGCAGAATCATAACTTTGGATGGAAACAAGATGTTGGACCTTCCAACAGACCTCCTGACAATCAATTCAAACAACAACCACAATCTGATCAGACATCTAAGCTGACAATGATAAAAAATCTATCCAACAATTGCTGCAATACATGCAAACGAATCAAACCGCACGTAAAGCATCGGATGTGCAATTGGAACAGCTAGCAAAGGAAGTAGCCGACATGAAAAGTTTTGGTTTTTCTGCAAACAATCTTGGAGAACACCATAGCACCCCTGAACTGATCCAACAAGTCATCTATGTGTGGTAGAGGGTACTTGTTCTTGATTGTCAGCTTGTTTAATTAATGGTAATCAATACATAATGGCATCGTTATATCCTTCTTCTTCACTAGCAATACAGGGGCTCCCTAAGGGGACACATTAGGTTAGATGAACTCTCTCTCAAGTAACTCATCCACTTGCTTTTTCAACTCAGTTAACTCTATAGGGGACATCTTGTAAGTAGCCATAGAAGTCGGTTCCGCACCTGGAACGAGATCAATAACAAACTCAACCTCACGTGGAGGTGGTAAATCAGGAACCTTATCGGGAAAGACATCAAAGAATTCAGATACCACCGGGATGCTCAAAGGGTCAGAATTATTAGTTCCATCAGCAAGAGATAACAACATGCAAAGCTGGGATATACCTTGCATATCAAATTTGTTGACGCTTGGAGGAGGAAAGATTATAGCTCTTTGTTAACAATTAACCATAACCTTGTTGGCGGAAAGCCAATCCATACCAAGGATGATCTCTAAGTCCCTATAGGCAAACAAACAAGGGAGACCATAAATCTTCTACCCTCAAGTAACATCACAATGTCATCACAACGTGTAACCGATCTAAGACAAGCACCAGTCGGAGTAATGACCATAAGAGCATTTTTCATTATATTCATCGACAATCTCAACCACCGTACATACTCCTCGGATACAAAAGAGTGAGTAGCACCCAAATCATAAATAACATGCACTATTGTACCAAGTATCTCACACTTACTTTCAATCAAGTTACTAGATTGTGCAGATTCTTCTCCAGTCATAGCAAAAATCCTTCTCAGAGTCTGGGTAGTGTTTCTTCCTGTGCCATCACCATATCTTCCACCGGTATGGCTGCTATGATAACCAGTCCGCCCACCAGTGACCCTATTACCGCGTCCATGACCACCAGTGTGGCCTCCACGGTTCATAGGAGCAGGAGTAGTAGGATGTGTAGGAGTGTTGACTGGAACACTAGGTCTCCGTGCAAGTAAAGGACATGCAGGTCGGATTTGACCCACTTGGTCATAGTTGAAGTAGACAACACTATCTTGGTGTACACACTCCCGAGCATAGTGAGCTCCTCCACATTTAGTGCATTGTGGCCCATGAGTATTTGCATTGCCTCGGCCACGGGTGTTACCAAAACCACCACCCCTACCTCGGGAAAAAAAAGGAGCACCTCTCTAAAACTGTCCTCTCCTGAAAGTACTCCGCCTCTTGAAATTAGATGATTGACCCTTCAGCCTAGAGTCAACTCTGGAAGTATGTGATGGGGCATATTTCTCATAGATACAACACTTATTCACAAGCACCGTAAAGCTCTTGATCTCCTAATGATAAATGGCCCTCTGGATGTCAGGACGTAGGCGATTCTCAAACTTCATACAGTTGGAGGCTTCAGACCCCTCTTGCTGGTAAGGAGAATATAACTCACATAGCTCTTCAAACTTGGAAGCATACTCTTCCACAGATAGGTTACCTTGCTTGAGCTACATGAACTCAAGCTCCTTCTTACTCTTATAGCTCTCAGGCACATACTTCCTCAATAGCTCAAACTTGAAATTCTCCTAAATCAAGGGAGTAGCAGCTGCAGGCATCCGACTCTTGGTGAGTCTCCACTAAGTCTTAACCTCATCTCTCAACATGAACACAACACACTCTGTAACATCCTGAATTTTATAAAAATGATTAAATATGAGGAATATATCTTTGGAATAATTTTTGGATTTAGTATTGAGCTTGAACAAAGATCTTGTTTATTTTAAAACGGAGAGGCTTTAATGATTAGTTAAAATTTTAACCCAAAACCATATTCTCCCTTCTCTTTTCTCGCTAGTTTTGGCTCCCCCAATGGCAAAAACACTTTTTCTCTTCTCTTCTCCCATTCTCCTCATCTTTATCTTCTTCCTCTCTAAAACCTAACCATGGTGATGTGCCTTCTTCCCTATTTATTTTCATTTTCCTCCATCAAGCTTGAGGGAGACTTGGTTGATTGAAGATCCTCCCTCTCTTTCCTTAAATTTTTATCACCTCCACCCTCTCTCTTGGTGACTCATTTGCTTGTTGGCTTAAGGTAAGATTCTCACCATTTCTAATAAGTTTATGCCCTAAGTTATGGGTTATTGTGATTTTGAGAGGGCCATGTGTGTGGGTTATGGATTGGGAGTCATTTTTATGCAATACTCTAAGAAGGGGTATAATAAATATGTTGTTTTGTGATGATGTATATGGGTACATAAAAATGGCATGATTAATGGTGGAAAATGATGAGTGTAAGTGGTGGTTGTTGGATTTTTAATGAAACCCTAACTTTAGGAGTTTGGGGAAAATATAAAATATGAGTGAAAAATATGTTTAATGATGTTAGGAAATATTGTTGATGGGGAGAAATAGCCATTGATTATGGTTGATGATTATTGATAATGATTGTTGGGTTTTGATAGAAACCTAGTCCTAAGAAATTAAGGGAAACATGTAATGTTGGTTTAAGGATTGAATTTAGATGGAAATGTATGATAATTAGAGTATTTGTATTATTTAGGATGTTAGAAGGATAATTATTGATGATGAGAAATGACATGAATGAAGGTAGATGGTTAATAGTGATGGTTGAAAATCATTGATATGGGAAACCATAGATGAGTATGACCTTTAAGTGAATAATGATGAATTTGAGCACTAAACCCTAATGGTAGAGATGGATTAAAGAATGAAATGAGATTGTGACTTGATGTGGTCTTAGACCATGATAGATGCCAATTGAACTTGTTTATTAATGATGGATTATATGTGGCTAAGATATGACATGTTGAACTCTAAGTGACAATAATGGCATTTGAATGATTGATGTAATATGGAATGCATCTTAGGTGATTGAAGGATGAGATATTGTTGTTGTTGGGTATGGTTAGCCCTTTTAGATTTAGAGAATCATGATTTTGGGAAAGGAATTCCTAAAGCCTAACACAATGGTATAAATTGGTGTTTTGACAAGTTTAGAACTTGTTCACAAGCCTTATGATATATGAATCATTATTTAGAATTTGTGAAGAATACCTTGAAATGGCTTATTGATTGTATGAATGCATATGTGTGTATTGTGTAGATTGTGTTCCAGATTATGCGGTGGAACGTTTAGAACATGCGGATCATTATTGATCTTCCCTCGAGGTAGGAGAGGAGTTTACATTCCAAATGCATGAGTAGAATAATTAGTGATCTATGTATATCATGATACCATGCTTGCCTTGCCATGTTTATAGTGAAATGATATGAGTGGCAAATTATTGGCTATTGAGAATGATATATGTGTATATATGTTGGTGATGAATGTTTAATGTCCCTTTGATAGGAGTAATGTGTTGTTAATGAATAACCCATGAGGGGTTGAAATATGTACATGTTAATGAACCATCCTTGAGGGGATGAAGTATATGTTTTATGAATTGAGAATTTATGTGGATGCTTGGCATTGAATGTGATAGCCATTGTGATGGTATTGAGGGTAAAGTTGAAAGATAATGCATAATTGAGGAACTCATAGAGTCAAATTGAGTTTTATGTGATTTGGATGACATGTGATAGTTCCAATAGCCCATATATGTAGTTTATGACTTGTAGGAATTAGAATGGGTCAATTCTATTGAGAATAGGCCCTTGAGTTGCACAAAAGTGCCTCAAAATGGGTAAAACATATTTATGCGCATAAGTCCCTTATTTTTTAGAATTTTTGAGTGCGGCCAATGGCCACACGTCACAAATAATGTATATAAGTTGGTGTTAAAATTTGATGGGCATTAAAATTCGTATGAAAAAGTTAGGGGATTAGAAGTTCAAAAATATGGCTTTTTTTGCATAAAAATGGGTCTGTCCTGTCATGAATCGATTCAAAACAGTGTTTGAATCGATTCAAAGGATACTGGATGGGCTTGAATCGATTCATACAAAGCCTTGAATCGATTCAAGACTTACTGGATTTACTGTTCCTCAATTTTCCAATGCTTGAATCGATTCATACAGGGTTTGAATTGATTCTAGGCTCTCTGTTTTCACTGTTTTGAGCTCCTGGAACATATGAATCGATTCATGGAGTGTCTCAATCAATTCAAAGCCCTCTATTTGTCAATTTTGGGACTTAAGAATGCATCAACCGATTCATGCAAGGGCTGAATCGATTCATGGCCCTGTTATGGCCACTGTTATGCTGTTTTTCCAACTACTATAAATCCCTTGCTATTTTTGGCCCGTTCGGGCATCTTAATGACATTTTTGGCCTCTAGCTTCTTCATGAAAGTTGTAGATAATAATGTTACAAAGTTATGAAAATTGGTCTTACCTTAATTGGAGTTTTCTAACTCTCACAAGGCGTAAATTACCGGACCCACAACATTGTAAAACTCAAGTTTAAAAGGGTTTTGAACCCAACTTTTTATGATTGCCAAATTGGGACTAATAGGTGATATTTGTAACATGTCCCTCTATTTTTAAGACTAAAAGTGAACCTTTCTCATGTCTCCATATTGAAATTTGTCATGGGCTCATTATTGCCCCAAACCCCTTTTGATTATGTAAAAATAAGAGATGGTATTTGGGGTATGTGATTTGTGGTGTGTCTTAGTGGTGTTGATGTTGATCTCATATATTAAGAAAATGTGTATATAACCTAAATCATGTTATGAAAACATGAATGTCCACCACTATTGATTTGATATAATAATTAATGATAAAAGGTAAACGATGCGGTTATATGACACACCTTGTATAATAATGAAATTAATGAGGGGACAATTGAATGGCAATGGGTTGTGTAAATCAATGAATTTGATATGATATTGATGATGATTAAAAGTGAATGATGCCACACGTGTTGAATGATAAATGTTAATGTTGAATAAAAAGGGATGTCGTTGTTGAACATGCCCTTGAAATAAGTGGTGATAATTATCATGGTTGATTGTGATGCCATTATGATTAATGGAAGTATTAACTCATATGTATGAGATGCAATGGTAACTGATGAATGTATGTTCTAAAATACCTTGTTGGTTTCCATGCGTGGATTAATGCTATGATGATTGATATGCTATGATTACCATGTGTGGGTTTATGAAAAGGTGAATGTTGAGCCTTGAGGGGCCTTGTGATTAATTGTATGCCAATGATAACAAAACTAAATATGTAATATACCCCTAAATGAGAGGGTGAGAAATCCTTATGAGGTTAAGATTTGGCATGTGCATTATTGCATTTTTGCATTCATGGCATGACATAACATTGATTATGTGGTTACGATCATAGTGAATAGTCTTGCAGGACTATCTGAAGGGAGCATGTAATAAGGACACACAAAGGGAGGACCCTCACACTACCCTAGAGAAAGGACTTGAAGCTTACAAAGGTCCTCTCAGAAGGGCCAAAACTAAAAAGGCCAAACAGAGCATCCATCAGGCCTTATCCTCTTTCCTCTCCTTGAGTGGGCCCAAGCCCAATGAAGACTTCTTGAGGATCTATTCATACTCTACTTGTAATATAATTCTTAGTTAGGTTCTCTAGGCTTATGGGTTTTATTTGGGCCTTGCCAGGTTAAATGGGCCACTTTTGGGCCTTGTACTCTCACCTTGGGCCATGTGTAGGCCATACCCTTCTCCATTAGCACTATTGGGCCTAGGCATCATGGAGAGGCCTATTTAGGAGTCACTTGGCCGAATTATCTAAAGCTCTATATAAAGAGCTCTCCCTTTGTATTTTAGACACAATTAATGCCATTTGAGATTTCACACTTTCAAAGTGAGTTTTTTTAGTGAGAGAAGCTCTCCCTTCTCTCTAGGTTAGAGTGAGCTCTAGCAAGCTCTCATCCAAGGGGTCTCCTCCCTCTTCGTTGAGAGTTAGAGGAGTTATCTCTTTCTAGGAGTGGCCTTCCATTCTTCTCCTCCATTCCATCTTCCATCCTCCTCCTTCCTTCCTTCCATTTCTACCCTTTCTCTTCTCTTTCCCCTTCCAATTCCGTGTAGTTTTTAGCCTTTTTACTCATTTCCACTTCGGTTTCCCAAAGGCAAGATTCTTCCATTCAAGGCTTGTGGAGGTTAGAAGAAGAGAAGTTCCCTAGATCCACCCTTCTTCAAAGAGTTAGAAGAAGATCCTACATCATTTGGTATCACTTGAGCTTAGGAGGTTCGTCTCTATTCTTCTTCTTTACATAATTCAGTTTTTTCTTTAGATTCCTAGCTGGAATTTTGTTGTTATGCCTTATACTTGCCTTGTTGATGCCATGATAAAGTATAAAACTCATAAAAAAGTTGTTCTTTTGAGTTTTTGTGCTAGTTTCTTCATTTCTTCAATCTTCTTGCATATTGTCTTTTTCAATTCGGTTTAGTATTGTATAACTTCTAAAATTTCAGAATTGGAACATTTAGAATTCGGTTGGAAGTTGTTAGTTTGATTGTTAGAAGTTAGTTACTTGTTAGGTGTTAGTTAGAGCCAAGTTAGTTGTTAGTTGTGCCAAGTGGAACCTTTGTTTAGTGTTCTAGGCTTTTATGTTGTTTTTCCATTACTAGAGGTGCATTGTCGTGTAGTGGAGTTTAGTTCAAGCTTGACTAATCCCCCAAAGGTTCCATTCTTGTGTTGTTAGGAGGTCTTATCTTAAGACTCTCCAAAGGTTCTCTCATTTTAGGCTTGTTAGTATTCATTCTTAGTTTCTTTCTAGGTTAATTTTTGTTTGTGAATGCACATTAGGAACACATCATATTTCAGTTTTCATATTGCTTGCATAGAATAAAATTTTATCAAAAAGTTTTGAACATAGTCCTTCCATTCTCTTTGGAAGAAGGTTGCATTGTTTTTCCTTAAGCAAGAAAGTGACATTTAAAATTTTTTAGCCTTAGCTCACTTCGGTTTTGGACATTGAATAGTGGTGTTATGCATTGAAAATTCAAGAGGCAATATAAGAAAAAGAAAGTAACAAAAGAGAAAAAAAAGTTAGAAAACCCTATACTACAAAATTGAAAAAGGGTGTTAAAAAGAAAAGAAGCCTCATTAAGAAAAGTGTAAATTTGAAATACCAAAACAAAAAGTCCAATTTTGAAATTCAATCTACTTGAAGTGAGTTGTTTGCTAATTACATTTTCCAATACATTTTCATTTGAATCTTACTTGCTTACTTTGTGTGCAACTTTAAAGTTTCTAACTTTAGGTTTCCCTTACTTTTGTTGATTGCATTTTGTTCTTTGCTTGTCTAGTTTTGTCACCAATTTTTGAATTCCTTCCATACTATATCCTTTATTCATTTGAACATTTATTGGAACACTTGAGGTGAGGGTGTAAATTGCTTGGGTGAACTTGACACCAAAGAGAAAGGGTAAGAGTTGTGAGGATACACTTGAGAGATACACTTATGAGGTTAAGTTTTTTATGAATTCATTAACATCAATTTCATTTGGAGTGTGTTCTTGTCTTGTTTTACTAGGTGACGTGGAGCTTACACATCAAGGAAGAGCTTGAAGAAAATTGTAAAGGAAGCAAAAGCCTTGTAACTAGTAGAACTTAGGCAAAATTTTCAATTCTTAGGCTTTGTGTATTAGGTTTTGTCTTGTATTTTGGACACATCTTTGGACATTGGACTTTTGGACACTATTAACTTTCATTTTCATTTGGTAATCTCGGCTAGATAGTAGAGCATTTGCATTTAGTTGTTAACTAATTTAGTTAGTTAGTTGTTGGTTATAACTAATAGTTGTTAGTTACTTGCTTGTCTTAACTAATTAGGTTAATTAGTTAGTGGTTGGAACTAATTCTAGTTACTTTAACTAATCATAAACAAATTAGTTTAGGGTCTTAACAAATCCATAACCGAATTAGTTGTTAGTTAAGGGTGGTTAAACTTAGTTACAACTTCCATAACTAAATAACTACTTCTAGTTAGGGTTTGTTAGGAGTTGGTTAGTTAGTTGAACTAATTTTGTTAGGTTAACTAACTAGTAATCGAATTTGGTTAGGCTTGTATAGGGTTAGTTAATTGTTACAAACAACCTTGGACAATCATAATAAATTTAGGTTAAAGCCAACCTAGGACTTACATAAGCAACTTAGGACTAACCTAGTAAAAGACAACCTAGGATCTTGTTTTCCCTTAGGATAGAAACCTAGTATTGATATTTTAGGATTGTTGTGTGTTTTCTTTCACTTGTTTTACATTCATCCTCCTCGACTAGTTTGTCTACATATTCTTTGTTTTTGTCTTAAATTTCTTTGATAACCTTAAAAGATGTCTTCTAGTGATAAGGAGAATAAAACCATGCTTTATAACATAATGGATAGCTTGAATAACATTAATGCTAAGCTAACAAATCTTGAGCATAATGAAAACCCTAGAGCTAGACATAGAAATCAAAGAAATCATTGACACAACAATAGTGATAGTGAAGAGGAGCCTAGACAAAGAAGACACCATAAGCATAAAAGAGAAGACATAGGCTTAAGAGAATTAAAATTAGAAATACCCTCATTTAATGGCAAGAGAGACATAGAGCCTTATCTAGAGTGAGAAATGAGAGTAGAATAAATATTCAACTCTCATCAAATAAAAGATGAAAAGAAAGTTAGGATAGCCACCCTCTCATTTCAAAACTATGCCTTAGTTTGGTGGACTCAAGTGTGTAAGGAAATAAAGAAAGATAATTTTCCACCAATAGATGATTGGTTAGACTTAAAAGCTCTATTAAGAAAACGTTATGACCCTAGCTACCAGAGAGGGGAGCTATTAACAAAGCTAAATAGACTCACCCAAGGGTCAAAGAGTGTAAAAGATTACTATAAATCATTAGAGATAGCTATGATTAGGGCAAACCTAGAAGAACATGAGGAAACCCTAATGCATAGATTCTTTCATGGCCTCAATAGGAACATTAAAAATAGAGTAGAACTCCTTCCACATGTAGACATTGAAGAATTACTTCACCGATACACTAAGGTAGAGAGCTAATTCAAAGAGAGAGAAGCCTGTAGTAGGGAAAATAAAGTCTATAAATCTAAATGGATAGGACAAGATAACAAGGATAGGTTTGATAGAAACCCTAGGGAGAGGGAAGTGGGCACTTCATCTTCCAAACCTCAAAATGAGTTATATAAAAATGGGAAAGTTTTTAGGAATCAAAGAGAAAAGAATGAATCCACATCTAAACCATAATCCTCTAGACCATCTACCATTAAATGTTTTAAATGCCTTGGTAGAGGTCACATTGCTTCTGACTGTCCAACAAAGAGAACCATGGTTTTGAAAACTAATGGAACCTACTCAAGTCAATCAGAGTCTAATTCTGATTCTCACTATTCAAGTGATGACTCAAGTAGTGATTCCCATGACAGTGAGCATATCTCAAGGGGATGATGGTGAGCTTTACAGGATAGATTCCTTGGTAGTCATGTTAAGCTAGATGATACTACACAAAGAGAGAACATCGTTTATATAAGATATTACATAAATGACAAATTATGTTCTCTTATTGTGGATAGTGGGAGTTGTGCTAAGGTAGTGAGCCAAAGACTAGTCAATAAGATAGGCTTAGAACTAATAGATCACCCTAGACCTTATAAGTTGCAATGGTTAAATGAAACGGGAGAGATGTTAGTTAATAAGCAAGTCTTAATAAATCTCACCATAGGCACATATAAAGATGAAGTTAATTATGATGTAGTACCTATGGAGGCAACTCATATACTTCTAGGAAGACCTTGGCAATTTCATAGAAAGGTCATCCATAAGGGGTTCACTAACACCCTCACATTCAAACTAGATGGTAAAAAGATAGTTTTACACCCCCTAACTCCACAACAAGTAGCTAAAGATCAACTACAAATGAAGCTTAAAAGAGATAGAGAGTTAGGATCTTCTTCAACTCATCTAGGAAAAATGAAGAAAAAATAAAAAAGAAGATAAAGGAAAAGGAGTTATTATCTATAATGACTCTAGTGTCAATCTTTTGGCCAATAAACATGATGTGAAACATGCTATGTTTTTAGATAAACAATGCTTGATTATGTATGCTAAAGATATCCCTAGCACTTCCTTGTGCTTAATGGGCAACCCTCCTCTTCCTTTGCCCAAAGGGATCCAAAATATCTTAAATGAATTTAAAGACCTCTTTCCAAAAGACATCCCAAAAGGCTTACCTCCTTTAGAGGCATTGAACATCAAATAGATTTAATTCCTGGTGCTAGTTTACCTAATAGGCCTGCATATAGATGTAATCCTAAGGAAAGCCTTGAAATTGAAAATCAAGTGAATGAACTATTATCTAAAGGTTGGATTAGAGAGAGCTTAAGCCCATGTGCTTTACCTATTTTACTTGTTCCCAAGAAGGATGGTTCATGGAGAATGTGTACCGATTATAAGGCCATCAATAACATCACCATCAAGTATAGGCATACCATACCTAGACTTAATGATATGCTTGATGAGCTTAGTGGTTCTACAATATTTTATAAGATTGATCTTAAAAGTGGCTATCACCAAATAAGAATCAAAGAGGAGATGAATGGAAAGTCGCTTTTAAAACCAAACTTGGATTATATGAGTGGTTAGTTATGCCCTTCAGCTTGACTAATGCATCAAGCACATTCATGAGATTAATGAATCATGTTTTAAGGGAATTCATTGGGCATTTTGTTGTGGTCTACTTTAATGATATTTTAATATATTCCAAGACCATGACCTCTCATCTAAACTATCTTAGACAAGTTATGCTTGCCTTAAGAACAAACAATCTTTATGCAAACCTTGAAAAATGTTCTTTTGGCATAGATAGCATTGTCTTTCTTGGATTTGTAGTAATTTCAAAGGGTGTAGAGGTAGATCACTCAAAGGTTAAGGCCATCCAAGATTGGCCAACACCTAAAAATGTGAGTAAAATAAGAAGTTTTCATGGTCTCGCAAGCTTTTATAGGAGATTTGTGAAAGATTTTTCCACCTTAGCCTCCCCTTTAAATGAGTTAGTGAAAATGAATGTTCCTTTTGTATGGGGGCCAAGGCAAGAAAAAGCCTTTCTAGATCTCAAAGATCGCCTCACTCATGCTCTAATTTTATCACTTCTAAATTTTTCCAAAACATTTAAGCTTAAGTGTGATGCATCAAATGTGAGTATAGGAGCTGAGTTATTACAAGAAGGACACCCCATTGCTTTCTTCAGTGAAAAGCTTAATGGGGCAGCCATCAACTACCCCATATATGATAAAGAATTTTATACCTTAATTAGAGCCCTACAAACTTGGGAACACTACTTGATTCCCAAAGAGTTTGTTATACATAGTGATCACCAATCCCTCAAATTCATTAAAGGGAAACATAAGTTAAATAAAAGGCATGCTAAGTAGGTTGAGTACTTGGAACAATTTCCCTATGTCATCAAGTATAAGAATGGAAAATCCAATACTGTGGCTGATGCTTTATCTAGGAGGCGCTCTTTACTTACCTCCCTAGGAGCCAAAGTTATTGGGCTTGATGAGATTAGGTCATTGTATCCAAGTGACCTTGATTTTTCTAACATCTTTAACTCATCTTCAACTTCTTCATCTCATAAAGGCTTCTACGTTTTAGATGGCTATCTCTTTAAAGCCAATAGACTTTGCATTCCCAGAAGTTCTTTAAGAGATCTTTTACTTAGAGAAAGCCATGAGAGAGGCTTAATGGGCCATTTTGGAAGAGATAAAACATTATCCATATTACATGAACACTTGTATTGGCTAAAAATGAAAAAAGATGTTCAAAAACATTGTGCTAGGTGTATTGTGTGTAGAAAAACAAAATCAAAACTTTCACCTAGTGGTTTATATACTCCTTTACCAACACCCACTGCACCTTGGATTGATATATCTATGGATTTTGTGTTGGGATTGCCTAAGACCCAAAGGGGAATGGATTCTATCTTTGTGGTTGTGGATAGGTTTAGTAAGATGGCTCACTTCATTCCTTGTCACAAGGTAGATGATGCTAGTCATATTGCTAAACTCTTTTTCAAAGAGATTGTAAGATTTCATGGTGTTCCTAAAACCATTATTTCTGATAGGGACATCAAATTCCTAAGCCATTTTTGGAAAACTCTTTGGTCAAGGCTAGGAACGAAGCTTCTCTTTTCCACTACTTGTCATCCTCAAATGGATGGACAAACAGAGGTAGCAAAAAAAACCCTTTCTCAACTTCTTAGGGTCTTAGTGCTTAAAAATGTTATATCTTGGGATGAGTGTTTGCCCCATATTGAGTTTGCCTATAATAGGGTACAACACTCCATAACCAAGCATGGTCCATTTGAGGTTGTATATGGTTTTAACCCTCTCACTCCTCTGGACCTTTTACCTATTGAGGTTTCTGACTGTGTCCTTCATATGGAGAGAGAGGAAAAGGCCAAGTTTATCAAAGATTTTCATGAGAAGGTTAAAAACCAAATACAAACTAAAATGGAACATTATGCTCGTTGTGCCAATAAAAAGAGAAAGGAAATCACCTTTGAGGTTGGAGATTGGGTTTGGTTACACCTTCGAAAAGAAAGATTTCCAAACTTAAGAAAATCCAAACTCGACCCTAAAGGTGATAGGCCTTTCCAAATAATAAAGAAAATGAATAATAATGCTTATGTCCTTGATTTGCCCGGAGATTATGGTGTGAGTGCTTCCTTCAATATTTCAGACTTGTCTCTCTTTGATTTAGATGAAGAGGATGATTCCTTAGATGTAAGGATAAATCCTTTCGAAGAGGGGGAGCATAATGAGGACACACAAAGGGATCACCCTCACACTACCCTAGAGAAAGGACTTGAAGCTTACAAAGGTCCTCTCACAAGGGCCAAAACCAAAAAGGCCAAAGAGAGCATCCACCAGGCCTTATCCTCCTTCCTCTCCTTGAATGGGCCTAAACCTAATGAAGACTTCTTGAGGATCTATTCATACTCTACTTGTAATATACTTCTTAGTTAGGTTCTTTAGGCTTATAGGTTTTATTTGGGCCTTACAAGGTGAAATGGGCCACTTTTGGGCCTTGTACTCTCACCTTGGGCCATGTATAGGCCATAACCTTCTCCATTAGCACTATTGGGCCTAGGCATCATGGAGAGGCCCATTTAGGAGTCACTTGGCTGAATTCTCTAAAGCTCTATATAAAGAGCTCTCCATTTGTATTTTAGACATAATTAATGTCATTTGAGATGTCACACTTTCAAAGTGAGTTTTTTAGTGAGAGAAGCTCTCCCTTCTCTCTAGGTTAGAGTGAGCTCTAGCAAGATCTCATCCAAGGGGTCTCCTCCCTCTTGGTGATGAGTTAGAGGAGTTATCTCCTATTATGAGTGGCCTCTGATTCTCCTCCTTCATTCCATCTTCCATCCTCCTCCTTCCTTCCTTCAATTTCCACCTTTTCCCTTCTCTTTCCCCTTCTAATTCTGTGTAGTTTTTAGTCTTTTTACTCATTTCCACTTTGGTTTCCCAAAGGTAAGATTCTTCTATTCAAGGCATGTGGAGGTTAGAAGAAGAAAAGTTCCCTAGATCCACCCTTCTTCAAGGAGCTAAAAGAAGATCCTACATCACCATGCGTGGTGGGAAACCAATATATGAATAAATAAAAGTGGTTGTGATCACCAATATGTTGAGAATGATGAACATGGTTGCGATCACAAGTACTACAATAATAAAGATTCTGTGGGATTCTATGAGATTGAGTACCCTATGCGTGGGGGAATGAGTTTATGGTTACGATCACATGACAGATTGATATGATAAAGGTGGTTACGATCACCAGTGAATTAAAATTGAAATTGATCCTATGGGAGTCTATGAAAAGGGAGTACCCCATGCATGGTGGGAAACCAACATGAGATTGAATTATAAGTGGTTGTGATCACTTAAGATACCATGTGCGCATGGGTGATTGAAATGGATCCATTGCATATGCATTAAATAGTTGACATATGCATTAGCCATAGGTACATGGCATTTGAGATGGAGATGACCCAAGAAAGATGAGAACCTCTTGAGAGAGTGTTAATTGATTAAAAGATTTAAATGACTTAATGATGATAATTATGAATGCCCATAATGATGTAGGGCTATGTGAATGTGTATGTACTTGTGCTTCTGCTTGACATGAATTATGAATAATGAGGCTTGTATGCCTAAGATAATATCCTGATGATGGTTTAATGGTGAATTGATGATTTATAGCAAAGCACACATGTTGGTTGAATGCATGTACACATAATCATAATGTATTTATATTCGTCATTTTGAATGTATAACTCACTCTCCTATGTTGTCTTCTTTTTAGCATTGTGATGCAGGTTTGCCATGGGATGAGTTTAGGTTTTTGAATTAAAGCTCTTGAAGAAGGTAGATAATGGTAATGGAATGCCTTGGCCGGCAGCATTTGCTAAACTTGATGTAATAAATGATTTGTGTATATTGAGGTTGATAAATAGAGATATGTAAATATGTATATATCATTGTATATTGATAATGGTGATAATTGAAGATGTCAACTATGGAATGTGACTAGTGAATTTGAGTGTTGAATAATCATATATATATACTTTAGGCATCAGGGATATATGTATGCTAGGAATTGGATAGCTCATATTCTGATTTAATGATTAATACCTCTTATAGAGGCTACCTACAATTGATGATGTATGATTATGACTTATGTGCATAGTCGATTGTGGCCTAATAGGCTTATGTTATGAAATTTCATGATTGCTTGAGCCTTTTTCTATATCTTCATATATGGAACTAGGCGGGTGCCCCGTATACATTTTTCTTCTACTGTAAACTCAAAATATTTTGTATACACATTTGGGCGTTTGATTTATGATCCAGTTTATAAATGATTAAATCTCACTCTTCGGTTTTCTGTGGTTCGGGTCTTAATGTAATCATTGTGGTGTTTGGAAATTATTTTAAATGTGAAAAAATTACTCACATTTTTATTAATTATTATCTTGATTACATCGGGATTCAGGTCCAGAAAATTGAGGTGTGACATACTCCACCTTCTGGAGCTCAGAACACTCAAAACTGTCAAGGATCCGCTCTATATCACAGACCTAAAAGCAAGCTTGTTCGGGTCTAAACCCACCATGGAACTCTGAAGGCTTCCTCTTTAGAAATTTGTCAAGCCCAGAAGCACCTTGAGCTACCGGAGGGGCTTGCCTATCATTGCTCTTCCTCTTACAGTTTTGCATCTCTAGGATGTCAGCAAAGCGGTTCAAGGCTTGAGCAATGGAATCATCCTGATCAGGGTGACGACGAGCCATCTAAAACTCTTAAAATCTATAATCACAACATCAAGACCAACTAACATTAGTGAGTTAGTCAATAGACACTCCTATAGTACACACTATAGTAATTTATATCATAATTAAGCCTCAATTCCCTAGTATGCCATTTATCAAAAGCAATAGGGCAATATCATGCACACATGTAGAAACATAATAATTCATCATTGAGAGGGGTTAGTGTGAAGAGAGCTTGGCTGTACTTATCAAAATCAAACATCAATCACAATTAACACATCACAAGTGCATGTATGTTGACAATCATCCAAATAAAGCATATTATGCTCTGATACCACCCAATGTGGTGCCCTAAATCTGCTATTTGATATGATAGTTTTCTACTTCTAATTAATAAAAAGTAGGGAAAATTTTTCGCATTTATTTTAACTCTTAATTAAGGCACACCACAATTCAAGACTTATAATAACTACCCTAGATCTAATTAGAAACCAACCCATATATGAAGATGTGAGAAGGTGAAAGTTAAGCAAGTACCTAATTAACTTCATCAATATGTATATATATAAAATTGTCATGCACTAAGTCCTCCATTACTCATATTGAACATTATTCACTTACATTCAAGTCTAATAGTTCATATCATGAGCATCCACAACAAAAGTTTTCCAAGAATCTACTTAGATGACAATACCATCCATACAGGCTAATAAATCATCAATCTCTACTTCTTATCAACTAGTCCTCTTTATATACTCTTAACTAGGAATGAAACATCATATTATCTCATCCTACACACCATACACCAATTATATGATAAAAAATTCTGCATTGTATCCTCATGATTAAAACCTCATAAAACCATTCCACAACTACAGCCATGCAACGTACACAATGTCATGACATAAACTCAACTTTCATACATGATAACTTCATTCATAAAGGTTCATATTCACCAACCTTTAACATACTAACAAAATCATAACTCAATCTCTATATCCCAAATATATCAACAAATAATTTAACAATATGCATTCATAATTTTAAAAACCTAGGCATTTACACCAATAGTCAAGCTATACAAAATAATGCCTATACATATTAAATTCTACAAAAGAATTTAAATCATCAAGTCCAAAAAGGGAATATCGGCAAAGGCAAACAAAATACCCTCTTCACACCATGCCGTCTCTTCAAGAAATGTATCACTCCACCAATCCAACCTATATCACAAGGCTAAAATGGACAACATAGAGAATGAGTATATTTTCTCAATGATAAACAATTATAATGATAATTCATGCATAGTGAAGTAATCTTACATATTTTCCTTCAACATATCCAACCTCATTGACATGATACATAGATTATAATTTGACAATCAAATTTACACTTCATACATCCTAGAGGCCAACTCATGCCAGAAGCTCTAAATATCAATCTTATTTCACTAACAATAGTCATCACTACATTTGTACCATAGCCTAACAACACCAACAACATTTCTCAATTTAAGGTACTCATAAGACATATTCATTTTGGGTACTCAAATTCAAATGCCATGTCCTCACAAGTAATACATATGCTATCCAATAATCAATGCATATGCAATGAGACCAACTTTGAACAAATTCTATTTTCTCTTCATGTGCCTATTTTACTCATGTGACTACAACCACGCATAGTTGTTCAATATTTTAAACCAACGCAAGGTTTCATTCTCAAGATCAACGCAAGATCATTAAATATCACATGGTATACACTACGACCACATATAGTCGTTTATACAATCAACCAACGCAAGGTTGTTATTCTCAAGATTAACGCAAGATCATTATTTATCACATATGAGATATATTATGCATGCCATGAGATGCAAGAAGTGTACATGATGGTCCCAATTTTCACACAATCCACTTCATTATTATACATAAGCCAAAAGACACATCAAGGGTATATTACCATCACGGTTATCAATTCACCACCACTGTCATTCAAAGAGTCTTACTTTACATATTCATCACACATAGCAACAATAAAAGCAACCAAGGCCAACATGCAAATATACATCACACATACATGCATCATCAACACCAAGGCCATACATTTAGAAAATACTCTCCTCTCCTACCTCAAGAGAAGTACTCCCACGGGTTGGAGGAGTTGGATGGTCCCGCTTCGCAAGAATGGTCAAAGCCTACATTAAATAAGTGTAGAAACACATCAACATCTTACTAACTTTTTGTGATGTTTACAACTCCACTTTTTATATACATACTTCATACTAACCCATAAAAGTTTTATCCTTGAGATTTTTAGGAGTATTATGGATTCTTTCAATATTTCCCAATGCTTTGTAAATCTTAGAACCTTGTCTACAAATTGTCAATGTTGAAGAATTATTAAAGGGGTCTCACAAGACTCCTAATAAACCTCTCCCTTTACTATAATTATTTACAATACTTTTCCTTTTGTAGACAACAAGTTTTACTCTACTAATAATTTAATTAACTTGTTCTTCTCCCATTAATACATAACCCATTTGGTAGTGATTTTTAATTGTTAGATCAAATCATGGTAATTCTTTAAAAACACAAGTTATTTACCCAACACATGATTTATATGGTATACCCTTTAAAATACCAAGTCCTTTCTTCCTACTTGATTATTAAGTCCTTACTAACACAGTAATCTTCATATTTGTTCCTAACTTTAACATCACATCTCTTCCTCTCATTAAATACTAATCCCTCATTCATTCCACTACAATTATCCCAAACCAAAATAAGTCACCTATCACCAACAATAATTTTCTCTAGGTTTATCTAGTAGCTTTTTCATGCCTAATGTGATCCAATAATATTTTGTAGACCATTAATATTTCTTTCAACTGCAATAGTCCATAATTGTCATCAAATCCACTTCTACACTACACACTTTTTCTTTTTAGCTTCTCTTACCTAATAACCATTAATTATTTTTGGATCCATACTTTTCTACAAAGCATCAAATAAATTGTAGAGCATCATTCAAAGTCCCATAATTACCCCAAAATCATCCTTAAGCCAATTCAAGTCCAAACACAATTTTTCCTCTAAATTAAAGTAAGCTACTAATTTAGGATTTTGCTCCTAACTTCATCCAAAATCAAATTCATTCATTCCAACATCACCAATTCATTTCAATACATTATTTTTTCCCTCATAATCATTATAAAATCTTCCAAAGTCTCCTAATTGCAAATTATCCATCAATTAAAGTAAGTTACCAATTTCAAGTTTTGTACCTATTACCATCCAAAACCAATTCATTTATTCCAACAATAATTAATCTCAGTCTAATAACTAATTCTCCTCAAATTCAAGTCATATAAACAACTATCTAACAACAACAACAATTTCTCAATGGTCTCCTAACCTAGGTTTTAGATTCCACATGCAAAGCATCAATGTTTCCAACACCGATCTCATAATTTATAACATATTATGCTACTAATTTAGAGCTTAACAAAGGTTTATGACTTACTCCAATGGAATTCTAAATTCCAAATTCCAGAGAGTGGTGGAGATGTAGACTTGAGAAATCCGAACACCAAAGGACCAAGCAAGCTTTTCCTAATTGAAATTAAGGCCACCAAAATCCTTAAAATTTTGACACTTTATGATTAGGCACAAGAAAAAGGGATTTTGGTTTTGCCATGGATGAAGAGGAGGAGAAGAACATAAATGAAATAGGGAAATAGAAGAAGAAACATGGAGCCTAGGGTTTCATGCTACTTACCTAAGCTTTCCCTTTATAAAATTTTCATAAAGCTTCCATGGGTGGTGCTAACTTGGTAACGGAATGGAAAAGGAGAAGAGATGGTGATTTTTTGTTTTTTCTTCTGCAGAATGGGGGTTGTTCACATGAGAAATGGAGAAAGGAAGAAGAAGAGTCACTTAAGATACATGCTAAATTACCATGGTGCCCTTCATTTAATTTTTTTTTGGCTCTAAGACTAAAATTTTGGCAATTATATCATCATGGGCCCAAATAGCTGATGGAAATAGCCCATTATAGAATTCATGGTCAGCTTATTTAGTTGGGTGAAATTCATCGCTTTGGTTCAAAAACGAAGCGTTTTGGTCGACCAGGGCCCCTTTTATGTCTAATTAATTATCTATAAATTTTTCTTGGTTTATTTTTGGGTTTAACATATTTATTTGAGTGTTTTCTAATACTTAATAATTATTTTTGGGTTGGTGAATTTTTGAGGCACAATTGAGGCACGTTGTAATATGTCGGATGTTAAAGAAAATAAAATCATTAGATAATGATGTTTGATTAATTATAGTCCAATAATTATGGGAGATTTTATTAGACATTAGAGGCAAATTATCGATAAATTGGGAATTTCTGGAACCGGGCGATTTAATAAATGATGTATGACTTACTTGGTTAAATTAAATATTTGATGGGTCTAGAATGTTTAGAAAATTATTATGGTTGGGGTGATATAGCTGAAATAAATTTTAATATTAAGGAAATAATTAATTGGACTCGACATATGTTATTAAACGGGGAAATTATGAGCCAAATGGAACTAAAAGAAAACTAAAAATTCCACTTTCTCTTCTCCAGTTCAGCCGTCCACTTCCTCTTTCTTTTATGCCAGTTTTCATACTATTACCCAATGGATATGGGGTTCTAAAACACAATGGACAAAAAGAAAAATGTATGGTTTTACCCATTGAACAATATCCAAAATTCTACACATTTCCCTCACTCCTCTCCCTCATTTTCGGTGGCCTACTCCCTCTCACCATTCTCTACTCTTCCCTTTTTCTTTTATTCTTCTCCATCAAAACATCCACCATTATACCCACTTTTATTTTTTAGCAAAAATCAAAACTAAGTTGGGATTTATGGAGCACTTATGGAGCATGGAAGCTTGCATGGATTATCTTCCCCTTCTTCTTCACTCCCATTTTTATTTTTCCTAAGCCGGGGATTGGAGGTAAGATTTCTAACTCCTTTTATGTATTGATAAATTTTAATGATGCTTAAGCTTGAAAGATTGGTGTTGGGTTCTGTGGGTGTTAAAGAAAATGATGAAAACCCTAGGTTTGAATATGATCCTTAAATATGGTTTGTATATGGGTTTTAAAATGGGTTGAAGTTGTTGATTTAGTAGTTTGATGGAAAATCCTAATTGTGGTGATTTGGGGATTTTAGCTAAATTGATGGCCTTAATGATTTAGATGCCTTAGAATGATTTTATATGAGGGGATGAATTTTAGAAGCATTGGTGTTGATTATTGAGGTTCCAATCTTGACGATTGAGAGATATATGTATAAAAGTATGTAGGAAATTAGAGGAGTTGATTCCTTTCAGTGTTGATATTTATGATGATGATAATAATGGTTGAACACCCTTGAGAGTGGATTAAGGAAATCGATACTTGACTTGATGAAACCTTAGGCCTTGATGTATGCCTTTTGGAATGGTTAATTGAAGATGGTCTTAAATGGAGCTAAGATAGCTTATATTAAAAATTGAGTAGTAATGATGGATTTGGATGATTCATATAATGATGGACACATTATGGATAGGGATGAGTGTTTAGACAAGTCTAGGACTTGATATTGAGCTATAAGAGATGATGCCTTATGATGGCTTATTAATTATATGTGTATATGTATGCAATATGTAGATTCAATTTCTAATGATGCAGCAGAGCTTTTGGAGCGTTGGAGTTGTAGTTCTTTTCCCGAGGTAGGAGAGGAGTTTGCATTTCAAATCGCATGAGTGAATAATTACTAAATTATGTATATGAATAAACTCATGCATTGCCTTACCATGAATGTGTTAAATGTTGAATTGATGATGTGATGAATGATGGCTTGGCCTTTATTGAATGTTATAGAGATGTATATAAATATATATATATATATATATGAGATGATGATATATGTTGGGTTGTCCCTTTGTTGGGCATGAATTATTTGTTAATGAAAATTTATGAATAGATAAATTACTTAAGTTGTGGAGCAGTGGTTAAGATAATTATGTATAATGACATGTGTGGCTGTGATGAAAATTGGTGTTAAAACCCCCATATATAGTTAAATGAATTAGAATTAAAAATGGAGAAGTATAACTTGTTGGATTAGGCCTCACATGCATGATGCAATGTATGAAAATGGTTAACTTAGGCCAATTTTACATTATGAGGATAATGGCATATGTAAGGGGTATGAAAAACATGATTTTTTAAGTGTATGATGGTGGTCTCGCTCAATCAAGATGGATTCCCACTCAAGCGAGAGTCCCCTGTATTAGACGGGTGGCCTCTGGCCCAATCTCGCTCAGGCGAGACGCATGCAAAATGGAAGGGTGAGCTACTGGATGAATCTCGCTCAAGCGGGCGTGGCTGCGCTTGAGCGAGCGAGATGGAAAATGGTTCTAGGTGGTTCTCGCTTAAGTGAGTGGTGAGGCAGGTTGTATCTCACTCAAGCGAGCGAGCCAAGAATGAGATACTGGATAATTTCCGCCTAAGCGAGCATGAGTCGCTTGAGCGTGCGAGAGGTCTGATGCTTCATGTTGTCTCGCTCAAGCGAGTGACCAGGTGTGAGGAGCCTCGCCCAAGCGAGCGAGCATGGAAACGCTACTGGGGGCATTTCGCTTACGCGAGAGGGCTCGCCTAAGTGAGCTATACTGGTCTCGCTCAAGCGAGTGTGGGTTTCGCTTAAGCGAGTTACCCAAATCTTGGAATTTCGTTCCCTTTCCTTATTTTTTGACACAAAACCCCATTTCTTTATATTGTGAGAAATTTGAGGAAATGTGTATGGGGTATTTGATGATGGCATGACATGGTGGTAATTGGAATTGATTAATACATTTGGGGTGATTTATTTATGATATATTTACGACCAACAATAGGATATGAAAGAATGAAAGTAAGAGTTTGATGATGGGCTTATGAGATACACCCTAGAGTGATTATTAAACCAATAAGAGAATAACTAAATGACATAATATGTGTTGTAAATCGATAAATTAGAGATGACATTGATATTGAATAATGATGGATGATGATGTGGATCATTTCCTTGTACAAAGGACCATTGATATACAGGATGATTGTTATTATAGATGATTGTGAATGCCATTGAGTTAATACAAGCATAGGCTTGTATGTGTGGTTTGAATTGTATTGATGAATTATTGTATTACCACACTAGTTATGAAACAATGGCAATGATAAATGAAATGAAAATCCACTAAATGATTATGTGGTGGTATTGATGAAAGATTAATGAATGTTAATGATGATTTGCGATGTTTGTGAAGCCATTGTGGTTGATTACAAGTGTTGACTTGCATGTATAATAAATGATATATTGAGATGAAAATGCCACATATAAAACTCGAAACAATGGCTAAGAAACCAACAATGAGACACTAAAATAAGTGTGGTGGTACTGGTGATTATGATGATGATGAGTGATGAGTGATGAGTGATGAGTGGCATAATAGGATGCATAGTGTGAGAATGCACTTGATTTGCATTGCATTGCATCCATGGCATATTATACGCTGTCTATGTGGAATGTTAGGAGTTCCACTAGGCGTGCCCAATGGGAGGGTGACACAATGCATGGGTATATTGTTGTTGTTGTTCCCTAGTGATTCTGGGATTGACGAAGGTGTCTATAGTTTGGTGACAAGGCACCCTATATGGCGGCCCTAGTGGGCGGGCGTCTCTGTGATGAGCAAGTTACCTCCGTGTCTGACGAGACACAGCTCTCTCGATGTGTGTTTGGGAGGGGCCCGTAGCACTTGTGGCAAGTGAGGCCATGTTGTTGATCCGTAAGTCACGGGGTGACTAGTGCTACAGATGGGCGATAGTGGTTTGGTACTAGTAAAAATATGTTGTGAAGCATGCATGCATTAAGATATATGTGTACACATTTTTCTACTACAGTAGGGGCATAGTAGCACACCTATGCTTGACCCATAATTTGGTGTTTATTCCCATAGTCGGATCCGTATTTATTGTCTATTCCATTATGCATATGCATTAGCCATAAGAGCATTTGCATATAGCATGGAGATATGCCAGAAGATGGTGATGATTGATGATGATTGAGATTATGGTATGGTGTTGATGAGATGGGTAATTGAATATCTAGAAGACCACATAAAATTAATGAATGATATGATCACCACGAAACAATATTGAATATGATGATGTGTATATTATGGCCTAATGTAATGAAGGGCATAATTACTTATGATTGATAATAAATGATGGTAAGATCGAATCAAATAAGGTCATTTATGGAATACGAATATGGGAGATTTATGATACATAACCATATAGATATATACACATATACCTTAGGTAAAGCATGTGCATGAATTTATGTGAAAAGACAATGGTTGTCTATTAGGCTTAAGTTATGTCTTTCCATTCCTTGTTAAGCCTTTTCTTGTATCCTCATAAATGGGACTAGGTGTATACCTGGTATACACATTCTTCTTTTGCTGTAAACTCTGTTATTTTGTATACCTTATGGGTAAACTATTTAACGATCCAGTTATAGATTATTTAATCTCACTCTTCAGTTTTCTGTGGTTCGAGTCTTGGTGTAATCTATTTCGGATGTGAAAAATTTACTCGTATTTTTATTATTTAACTAACTTGGTTACATCGGGATTCGAGTTTGTCAAAAGGAGGTGTGATAACCTAGTATCAGAGCGTATTTTGCTCTAAATTAGATTTATTAATTAACATGAGAGCATGGTTGCTCTGTAATGAATTGGTATTATGGATGATTGGAGCACGATTGCTCAATAGTGAGACATTTTGACGATCCTTGGAGTGTGATGCTCATTGTTGGAAAACAGTTGTTCTGTATAGACTTAAGAGTGAAAATTATTTCGGGGATGATGATATGTTAAAGTATTAAGTACCCTATATGGATTTATGAATGACTAGTTATCTAAGAACTGTGAATAGACTGTCAGGGCATTGTTTTCTCAATGGTGATTCCTAGTGAGCCATTAGTATTGGATTATGAATATAGCTCATTGAGGATTCTTGTGAATTATTATTCATGAGTTATAATTGTTGTTTATGGGAGCATGCCCATTATCATTGAGGTTATGCAAAGCACTTGCGGAGCATAGTTACTCATTGGAAAACTTGATGAAATCATGAGATTGAATACATATAGATGAATTTCTTAATGTGATTGATATGGTTGTTTATGTAAGTCCGGCCAAGTTCCTTACACTATTTCCTTCTAATGACGAATATATTGATATTATGCATTTGAATATTGATATATTGGGTATGACTTTAATTAGCGATGAATTTATACCATGTGTGATCATGGAAATGCTATATTGATTATGAATTGCTTTGATGATGAACCTATGTCGTATGTTGATCACGGATAGGAGATATTAGATGTGAAAGGTTCATGTGTTGGAATTGATTGAATAAATGATAGTGAAAAAACTCCCTAATATGGATATTCATGGAACGAAATGATTGATTAGGTTATTGTTGAAAGATGAATTGAAATGATTGGTTATGCTAAATTTTGAAAGATGGATTTTATATCCTTTAGCATAAAAACCTTGTATTATATGAAGAAAATGATTTGTTATGTCTCCTTAGATTAGGGACAAGAATAAGTGAATGGAGTGATGAAATTTGAAATTGCGTAAGCATTAGATTGAGGTTGGACTCGGTTTTATGTTTGTGAATTGAGTGAACGATTGATTTAATTATGACCCACTGGATGCGGTAACCCCGGTTGACTTGATGTGGTCTTGAAAGATCGAACCTTTTAGAATTAGACCCGATTGATTTTTATGGTATGAAGTTGGGATGAATTGTGTGCCCTTGATATTATGATCAATGGATTGACTATGAATTATGATATAATGAAGAGATGATATGTGTGATCGTGGATTGGTAAATGGAATCTAAACATGTCATTACCTCCCTTTTTACTTTGAAAGGAGTTATATTGGTGATAGAGATCACATAGCGATGTGATATTACATGATCATACGTCCAATTTATGGACTTTGGTTGTGATATATGAGGAAATCCACTAGTATGAAAGCTTATTATATGATTATGAACCCTATCTTAAACTAGAGGGTGTATACTTGATATGAGTTTGGTGAATCAATTAGGCTTGAATCGAATTATAGCCGACAATTTTTGAATTAGACAAATGATTTCTAAGTTATTTGACTATAACTTCGGGATGGATGAAGTCCAATGGTGGGGTGACTACCCTATGATGGTTGGAAAGCCATTGTTTGTACACCCATGTATGGTTATGGTGCTTGATATTTGATGGTTTGTATGGCATGAATTATGATGGAATTATGATAGGTGATAATATGATGTGAATGTATTGGTTATGGACTTATGAAACTTGTCACGAAGTCTTGTATGAAACGGTATTATTTGAATTGATATGAAATATGTGAGCAATAAGACATGAAGGTACTTATCCTGATATGTCTCTACATGCCATAGGCATTGTGGTAGTGTGCACTTATGCACCGATCTCATATGTTTTTGGTAACCACTATGGGATTGGGACGCCTTCCTGTGTCAGATGTAACAACACATAGACTGGGCTAGTGTAGTGTTGTAACTACTTACGATTAATGTATTGAACCTATCCGGTGGTACTGGATAAGAATGTAAGAGTTGTGATGAATAAACTAAAAATTGATAAGCGGTGACTCACTTTAGATATATGAGATTTTGTACTTGGACAAAGGAATGATGTTGACCATGTCCTACTTGACTTTGGGAAGTCCGATATCACTTTATGGTGTCATTGAACCCTATGGGTGCGTGGCCAAAGTGTGGCCTTATGATGTATGCCGAAGTTAAACTTTGAGGACGAAGTTTCTTTTTGGTGAGGTGGATTGTAACATCCCAGATTTTAAAGAGAATAAAATCGTTGGAAAATGATGATTGATTATTTATGGTCCAATAATTATGGGAGATTTTATTAGACATTAGAGGTAAATTATCGGTAAATTGGGAATTACTAAAATTGGATGATTTAACGAATGTTATGGGACCCACTTGGTCAAATTAGATATTTGATGGGTCTAGAATGTTTAGAAAATTATTGTGGTTATGGTGGTATAGTTAAAATAATTTTTAGTGTTAAGGAGATAATTAATTGGACTCGATGTATGTAATTAAACGGGAAAAATATGAGCCAAAAAGAATTAAAAGAAAATGAAAATTCCTCCTTCTCCTCTTCTTATAACCGTGTAACCATTCTACACATTTCATACCTTCTTTTACATAATGGGTAGTGGAAATGATGAGCCAATGGTAAAAGAAAAATGTGGCATTACTTTATCCAATGGTTAATACCCAATTTACAGTAAACTGCTCTCTCTTTCTCCTCCCAACCGTGCACCATTCTTCTTCTTCATTTTATTCATTATTTTCTTCTCTTTCTTCACCTCTTTTTACATAAAACCGTGGCCCTTCATGGTGTGCCCATTTTTCATCAAAATCAACATTTAAACATGGATTCATGATGTAAATATGGAACATTGGGGCCAATGTTGAAGTATCTTCTTCTTCCTCCTCCCCCATTTTCATTTTGAAGAAGCATGGATGTGAGGTAAGGATTCCTTGCCTCCTTGCTATTTCATTTATGGTTTTTAAGTTATTTAAGTTGAAATAGTAATGTTAGGAGTTATGGGTGTTAAAGAAAATGATGTAAACCCTAGGCTTGATGGCTTAAGAAATGATTTTGAGTATGGTTTTGTGAGTATATGAGAATGAGGGTTATGATATTCATAGGGATTTAAGGAATGGTTGGAGTTGTTGATTGGATGATTTTGATAAAACCCTAAGTGTTAATGATTTTAGGGGTTTTAGTTAAGAATGATGGGTATTGATGACATTGTACTCTAGAATGAGTTTTGTGCTATATTGAAGTTGGTGTTGATGAATGACCATATTAATCTTGTAATAATGTTAATAAATCATTGGTGTCCCTTAAGATGATGATCATAATAGAAGATGACTATAAGTGATGGACCAATGGAGTGGGAATTGATACAATAAGGTTAGGACCGAAGTATATGTCATTTGGGTTCATTTATTGATGATGGCTTAAAAGAGTCCGTGGTGACTTAAGTTGAAATTCGATGCATTGTGGATAAAGGATATGATCTTGTTGTTATTGGATGTGGTTAACCATTTTGAAACCTAGAGAATCTTGGTTTTAGGAAAGGAATTCCCGAAGCCTAACATAAGCGTGTGAATTGGAGTTTAGACAAGTCTAGGACTTGATAATGAGTTTTAAGAAATGATGCCTTATGATGGCTTATTAATTTCATGTATATATATGTGTTTGTTGATAGGATTGTCACTAGTGGAAAAAATGGATATAATCACGGTTAAAAAAGGCCTTTATTCACGGTTAAAGAACCGTGGTTGTTGCACCCGTGGTAGTAGATGATGGTCTTTAACCACGGTTAACAACCGTGGTAATAAATCACATCTAACCACGGTTAAGAACAACTGTGAATATAACTTACTATTTATATTCACGGTTATCGAGCATAACCGTGAATATAAGAACTGAAAGGTGTCAGTTACATCCACTTATATTCACGGTTATGATGGACAACCGTGGATATAGATACATTTTATCCACGGTTGTCCATCACAACTGTGAATATAAGTATTAAAAGGTTTCAGTTACAAACTACTTATATTCACGGTTGTTATGGACAACCGTGGATAAAATGTATCTATATCCACGGTTGTCCATCATAACCGTGAATATAAGTAGTTTGTAACTGAAACCTTTTAATACTTATATTCACGGTTGTGATGGACAACCGTGGATAAAATGTATCTATATCCACGGTTATGGTAGTAACCGTGGATTATTATAGTCTATATTCACGGTTGTTGCCATAACCGTGAATAAATACTGAGGTTTTTTTTTAATATGGATTCTGTTTTATCGTTTCCCAACCCTGCATTCAGACAACCAGTACAGTATACAGTATGCCACAGCAACACTATATCAAAAGAATGGTATGTATATATATAACAATTTATTTTCTATATCAATTCATAACAACCTAAAAAATGAAAGTATATACAATTAAGTTGAATGTAATCTAATAAAAGTAAACCCTAAATCCTACTAGATACATATATAAAAGAGTAAAGATCCTATATCTAGCTTTGCCTAACTTCAATGAAGTGTGAGGCCCATTGCCTTCTAACATCATCTACAAGTTCCTTTGGGAAAAATGACCGGTCATTAAAGTACTGCAAACAATGCACAAAACAATTAGAACAAAAGCTTTATTTATTACATGAAATTGATGAAATTGGTAGAAAAGTAGTCCAAATGATGAGACTTACATCTGTCCATCCATCTACTAAATGATGTTGGACAATGGTCAGCATAGTGTGCATGACGAAATAGCCACACTCGTAGGTACCCTTCTGCCTGTAAGACTACAATGGATATATAGTATAGAATAAGTGAATTCGCAACTTAAAAAATATGTACTGAAGATTTTAATGAATACGATTGACTTACTTTTGGGTACACCCATACAACTGTTTTTCCTTTGGGCTTGTTTCCAATCAATAGATTGTATCCAACCACCGCCCTACGTCAAACAAAACACAAGATAAGTTAGAATTGTATAGTTCTAAAAATGATGTAATCGAATTTGTGGTTATTTTTTAGGGATGAACTTACCGGTCTACTATATCTTTCAGGTCTTGTGGAGCTGTCCAATGCAAACTATCAAAGTACAGAGCAAGATAGTCCTTCGGACAGATCACTAGAAGCGTCCAGTGAGCCCTGCAGTTACCAGTGATAAGTGAGACTTCAAAATGCAAAAATTCATGACAATAATTATGGAATAGAATATTACCCTTTATGATAGGGGCCCATGTATATAGGCTTCCCAGACTCAAACATCCAATTCTGGATGTATGTCTGGGTGTTCTACGAGGTGTTTCCTGTAACACCCCGGATTTTCTGTACTCGAATCCCGATGTGATCGTCATAATTAATGAAAATGAGAATAAATTTTTCGTGTTTGAAAATATTTCCAAGACTTCACCATGATCACATCAAGACCCAAATCACAGAAAACCCAAGAGTGAGATTAAATAACCCTAAGCTGGATCGATAGATAAATTGCCCATAACGGTATATGAAAATAATAGAGTTTATAGCGGAAGAATATGTATACCGGGCACACGCCTAGTCCCATATATGACGATATGAGAAAAGGCTCGGCAAAGCATGTAATGGCCTATCATAAGCCTAATAGACAACCATCATCATTTTACATAATTACATAAGCATGCAATGCCTAAGATATAATTGTATATATATATAGACCTATATTCACATACATTCGGGGATATTCCCCCAACTATCACAATCATCAACATTCATCATTCAATTTTAATCTTTCTAATATACATCAAATTGTCTCTTACATTCTATATATATATATATATATATATATTCATCATCCACCAATTCAAGGTTTATCTTATACATATTCATAATCACTAAATCCTCCATGTCCTCATATACAATCTATTCATTTCATAATTTCAATACATAATAGCTCACAAATGATGCCGGCCAAGGCACTTCCTCTACCACTATATACCTTCACCAAATCTTGATCTTTAAATCCCAACTCATCCCATGGCAACCTGCATCACAATGCTAAAAAGGAGACCACATGGGAGAGTGAGTTATACATTCAAAATGACGAATAACATATATATATTGTGATCATATGTATATGCATACAAACGTCATGTGTGCTTTGCTATCAACACATCAAATTATCATTCATTCATTATCTCATTATCACAATAGGCATACAAGCCTCATGAATCACAATTCATATCATAAATAAGCACAACATATACACAATCACAAACACCATCACTTTGCCACTTATCAACAAGGGCCTTCATAATCATTACCATCATTAATTCATTAAAGTTTCACTCAAATACCTCCTCGCAAGGGGTTTCTCATCACTCGTGGTCATCCTATTTCAAATGCCATGGTCTTAAAGCTAATGCATATGTCAACTGTTTAATGCATATGCAACGGATCCGATTTCATATCACGGGTGATCGCAACCACCATAATCAATCATTCATAATCATTGGTTTCCCGCCTCGCAAGGGGTACTCCCTATAGCAGCCTCGTAAGGAGCTTTCTCGTGATCGCAACCACGTTTCAATAATTCACATAGGTTTCCCGCCTCGTAAGGGGTACTCCCGCCTCATGATCGCAACCATGGGCATCATAGGTGCTCACAAGCCCTTTTTCATATCAAATACCAAGTGATCGCAACCACTGGCTCATCATCATACAATGGTCCCCGTAGGGTCTTTCATTTTTCACAACCAGGTGATCGCAACCACCGGCTCAATCTCATATCATCATCAAGTTGGTTTCCCGCCTCGCAAGGGGTACTCCCTTCATAGAATCCCGCAGGATCTTTCATCACTGTGATCGCAACCACAAAGTATCAATGCTATGCCATGCTATGAATGCAAATGCAATAATGCATATGCCCATCAACAACCTCGCAAGGATTTCTTACCCTCTCAATTAGGGATATATTTTAATTTGGCATTTCAATAATTATACATAATCATTCATAAGGCCCCTCAAGGCATATCATTCATATAATTGGCATCTCAATGGCCACAAACATCATTCATAATAATCCACACGTGGATATCAACAATATATTTCATACGTACATTCAGCAATCATCATTGCGTCTCATACATACAAGTCAATACTTGGATTAATCATATTGGCACCACACTCATCCAAAATAGCAAACACTGCGTATTCAAGGGTATGTTCAACAACAACGTCCCTTTTCATTTAACATCATTAATCATTATGAAATATGTGTGGCATCATCCATTTTTAATCACCATTGATACTTTTTCAAAATTCATTGAGTTATAATAACTCATTGCCATTCAATTGTCCCCTCATTAGTTTCATCGTCAATTATGGTGTGTCATACAATCACATCATTACTTTTCATCATGATTCATAATATAATCAATAGAGGGGGAAAGGCATACATGTTTTCATAACATAGCATAGGCATACCCATACCTTGCACGGGTCTCAAGCCATTCCCCAAACACCACTAAAACACACCATACTTGGACCCCTAATGAAATCGCTTGTTGTTACATAATAAAAGGGGTTTCGGGCAACAATAAGCCCATGATAAATTTCAGCACTAAGGCATGAGGAAATATTACTTTTAGTCTTAAAAATAGTGGGACATGTCACAAATATCATCTATTAGTCCCCATTTGGCCACCATAAAAAGTTGGGTTCAAAACCCTCTTAAATTTGAATTTTATGACATAGTAGGTTCGGTGTTTTATACCTAATGAGAGTTAGAAAACTCCAATTAATGTGAGACTAATTCTCACACCTCCGTAACATAATTATCTACAACTTTCATGAAGAAGTTGGAGGCCAAAAACATCATTAAGGTGCCCAAACGGGCCAAAAACACTAAAGAAAATAGACCAGTTGGAAAAACAGCACAACAGTGGCCATAACAGGGCTCTGAATCGATTCAGACTCGTGTGAATCGATTCAAGCATCCCAAAATCTCAAATTTTGACAAATAGAGGGCCTTGAATTGATTCAAACTCGTATGAATCGATTCAAGCATCCCAAAATCTCAAAATTTGACAAACAGAGGGCTTTGAATCGATTCAAACTCGTATGAATCGATTCAAACGACCCTGGAGCCCCAAACAATGAAAACAGCACCTCTTGAATCGATTCAAAGGGTCTTGAATCGATTCAAGACAGCCCTGCTGCTGTTTTTATGCAGAAATGCAAGATTTTTCAACTTCTAACCCTCCTAACTTTCTCGTATAAACTCCAAATGCTACGAAATTTTACCCACAACAAATACACATCATTTGTGACGCGTGGCCACCGGCCTCACTCGAAAATTCCCAAAAATGAGGGACTTATGCGCATAAATGCGTTTTACCCATTTAGAGGCACTTTTATGCAACTCAAGGGCCTATTCCCAATGGAATTGGCCCATTCCAATTCCTACAAGTCATAAACTACATATATAGGCTATTGGAACTACCGCATGTCATCAAAACTACATAAAACTCTATTTGGCTCTATGAGTTCCTCAATTATGCATAAACCTCAAACTTATCACTAATACCATCACGATGGCTATCACATTCAATGCCAATCATCCACATAAATTCTCAATTCACAAAACACATACTTCATCCCCTCAAGGATGGTTTATTAACATGTACATATTTCAACCCCTCATGGGTTATTCATCATCATATATGCACATACATTATCATCAATAGCCAACAATTTGCCATCCATATCATTTCACTATAAACATGGCAAGGCAAGCATGAGTATCAAGCCATACAATAATCATCAATTATATAACTCATGCAATTTGAATGTAAACTCCTCTCCTACCTCGAGGGAAGAGCCGAAATCCGAATGCATGCTCTGAAAGCTCTGCCACATAGTCCGGAATACAATCTACACAACATACATATGTATTCATACAATTAATAAGCCATCTCAAGGCATTCCTCTTAATTCTAAACATTTGCTAGCTTATCATAAAGCTCAACATCAAGTCCTAAACTTGCTAAACACCAATTCATACTATTATGTTAGGCTTCGGGAATTCCTTTCCCAAAACCAAGGTTCTCTAGATCTCAAAGGGCCAACTACGTCCAACGACATCAATATCACTCTCATCATTCATAATGTGTTCCTTATTACTCAAACTATCCATTTCCCATTCAATTTCATCATGAGCCACTTGGCTCCTATCAAACCATTATCCATCAACAATCCCATATGGCACACTAATGGTCTAAGACCCCATCAAGACACGTGCTCATTTCACTAACCCCTCACATTCACCATGGCTTTAGCGTTCATATTCATCATTTCATACTCATATTAACACCTACATTGGGTATTTTCTACCCACATTCAAGTCAACCTTCCTAACCACAATACATATATTCCCCCAAATTCTTAGGACAAGAGTTTTCATCAAAACTTAACCATCACCATAAATAATCAATCCCAATCTTTCCAAGACCCATTCTAAAGAATAAATCATTAATACCTATCAATTGGCGAAAAGCCCTAAATTCCTAAACCTAGGGTTTTCATCAATAACCCACAATCATCAATTCTAACCATTCATATGCATGATTTCCAACATTCTTAGGCTAACAACAATATATCCCATTCATTATCAACAACAATAACAATTCCCAATGGTTATCCCACCTAGGGTTTGGTTCCTCAAGCCATTTTTCACCAAAACAACACCCAATCTTCCATCACAATACATAAATAGACTCAAAACCATAAACAAGAGCCATGGGTGTTCAAGATCTTACCTCATTCTCCAAGCTTAAACCCCAAAACGAAAATGAGATGAAAAGGAGAAGAAATGAACCAAGCTTTGCTCCAAGTGCCTTCCTTGCCTCATGATTCCATTAGTTCCCAAGCCTTTGGATGAAAAATAATTTATGGAGGGAGAGAGAGAGAGTGAACGGTTTTGGAGAAGAAGAATGGAGGGAGAGGAAGAAAAGAAAAGTGAATGAAAGAGGGGGAGAGAGGCCAACGAAAAAGAGAAGGGAGAAGAAGGGTTTTTGTTTTAATTTTTAATCCCCTCATTAAAATTTTTCATTTTACAACATACAGGATCTCGGTTCGGGCTTAATACTAACTCCAAAAATTATTCCGAATATAGATTCGGATTCCCAATAATATTCTTAATAGCCCTGACCAATGGCATCTCAATCGGAGATACTTGGTCCGACACCCATATCCTAATCGGGTAAAATTTTATCTCACATAAACTCAATAAATTATAAATATCCATAATAAATCCCAATTTCATTATTCCCATATTTTTGGGACACAAATCAACTCACCTACAATTATTTATTATTTATTCTCATCGATTATTCATTTTTATAAAATTCGGGATGTTACATTTCCTTGCCTCTGTATGAGAGAGGGCTCTAAGAAACCGTAAGTTCCTTAGAAACCCAAGTCCACACAGAGTTTTGCCAGAAACCTAAACAAGTTAAGACATGGTTAGCGACAAATAACTTGTATAATGAAAAAATTGGACAAAACAAGGATATACTTACAGCTCCTACAACTGAAAGATAGAGCCGTTCAGCATCGACGTCCCCGAAATAATGTCACACATGTCAGAATGTGTAACGTAAACTGGAAAATCACTGGGACGGCCGAACACTAGTGGCTGCCATGGGACCTGAACAGTGTCGTCTCCTTGCTCATACCCGATGCGCCATAGCATCCGGATGGGATCCTTGGCCGGGTCTGGCTTCTTCAATGTCTGTTCCTGTTGAACAATTGACAACCATCACATTTTGTACCATAATTGACAAGGAAATAAAGCTAGTTAGTGTTTAGGGTTTTTACCTGTCCAGGGGCAATCACCAGAAGTCTGTTGGGCCACATCAGAAAGTGGCCCACCGCCTGACCGACGGTCTTTACCTCCTGAGTTGCCACTAGCACAGCAACATCCTCCTCGAGGATGAGCACAACCGAGACCCTGGACATACCATCAGGTAATGTCTGATGGTGAACCACAGGGCCTAAGTTGTACACCATACCAGTGGCAACTGGCTCCTCCGACCCGTCAATGAACAGGTCACATTGACGGGTGTCTGGTGGCTCGACCCCCTCATCGTCAGGGTCAGCCGCAACGCACGACCCCTTAGTGCTAACCTTCCGTACCTACATATTTACACATCAAGCAAAAGTTATTCAACAATGAAATAAAGTGATTACAAACAATAAAACTGAGGAAATTAAATAAAGAATCTAACCTGTGGGTCGCTAGCTGGTGCAGTAGTCTCCTGGTGATGGCTGAGTGAGGCCTTCATCTCCTCCCTGAATCGGGCCATCTCCTGGTGGAGCCTAGATATCTCCTCCTGGTACTCAGCCTTCACAACAGCCACCTTCTGCTCCACCATTTGCTCAAGGGATGGGGCAGGGTCGGGAGCACCATAATAGGTGCGGAGGCCTGTGAAATGTGAATGATTAGCCCATAATTGTTTAACAGATAACAAAATGAATGCATAGAGTTATTTAGCACTTACCTATACCTCGACCAATAGCACGCACTCTTCCTGGGTGCTCTGGCCTGCCGATGGCGGTAGTCAAAATATCCTCCCGTCCATGGGCTACGAAAGACCCTTGGGTTGATTGCTCAACCAAGGAATCCTGAAACCAAACAAGTTAGTATTCACTTCCTTCACGTAAACTGAAAAATAGACACTGATATAAAGGGGAATACTTACTATCCGTGAGGCAACCTCCTGAGCTTGTGAGGAAGTGTATTCCCCACTCTTCTTGATCCTAGCCCACTTCCATTTGTCGTGGCGTGAATATGGGGAAGGGGATCCATAATACCAGTGTCAGTCTGACACTGACTCAGCCTCTCCTGTGCCAGCCGCTCCTCCAACCTACGGTAACCCCCACGTGACAGTGTGTGTGGGCAGTCATTTAGCTTCCTAGTCTCCTTGGCTTTCTTTCTGGTCTCCTACAACAAGAAAAATAATATTCACAGTTAGCCGTATAAATTATACATAATTTAATCATCTAAAAACCAATGTACCTGAAACTCGGCAGAATGTCTAGATGCAACAAAAGCATCCCAGGTCTCCTGATCGATGAATGGATATTTCTCTCCAGGGAACTTTCCTTGGTCGTCCCCGAATACATACCTACAATGAAAGGTACATTTAAACTAAGGATTGGTACAATTTGGTGAAGCGTTGATTAAGAATTTAAAGTTCAATATACCTCGTGGTGAGTATGGATTTGAACGACCTCCATCGCTCAGTCATAATACCGAGGACCTTCCTCCTCGCTATGTCGGAAGATGGTATGTTAAAAGAATCCTACATGAAAGGAGTTAGTCCATAAAGGAGTCCTTATTAAGAGTTACATAAAATAATACACTAAAATAAAACTTAAATAATATCTATGTTACCAGAACATCACTCCATAGCTGGTTCTTCACCACCTCCTCGACATTATCCCAGTCGGGGATAATGATGGACACCTTCGACCGTACCACAACCCCCAGATAACTGCTAAACTTCGTGGCATGCGGTCCACTGAATCTACCGGTGTTGACATCCATCTCAACAACTAGCCTCTCTCCCCGGTGACACCTAAGTGTGACGTCTGGCATCCGGGTAACACCTCTACTCTTCCAAGCAGAGGAACCACTGGCCTGTGAGTCAGAACTGGATCGTCCATCCTGGTCAGCCATGAGTATCTGTCTAAACAAGGAAAAAAACTGTCAAATATTTAATATAACATTTAAAACAACAAATAACTAATATAACATGTAATTTAATGAATCACCAACAAGATTAATACCCTATTAAGATGAAATATTTTCCCACAAGCCTTCATGGTGGTCATGACGATTGGAAACTATGTCATCTATGTCATGTTCCACGATAGATGTTGGAATACGTGTTGTAGTTGATGGAATTTCCATAATATCAAGATTGGGGTCTCCAATGTGTCTACCTTGGATAACAATTGACCACCGTTTGTCAGCTGGGTCAGCCACATAAAAAACTTGCTTCACCTGCGTTGCCATTATGAATGGTTCGTCCTTATGCCCTATCTTGTTGAGGTCAACCAACGTAACTCCTAAATCATCAGTTGTGACACCGTTCTTATTGTCAACCCATTTGCATTTAAACACAAGAATGGTGAAGGGACCGTAATCAACTTCCCATATATCTTCAATCACACCAAAGTAGCATGACTCAGCCATCACAGGGTTGTTGTCCTTTGAAGTTGAGAAATGCATTGACTGAGCCACAACCATCACTCTACTGTTTTAATTTGTACTCTTTTCATCCTGTGTCCTTGTATAAAACGAATAATTGTTTATGTCATACCCACAAAAGGTGAGGACATCAAAGTTTGGGCCCTGTGCTAGTCGATGTAATGTCGAGGATGCAGATGCATCTTTCAGGATGGTCTTTTGGAACTACTGCATGAAACTCTTGTTGTGTTCATTCAACAACCACTTTTCAGTCATTTTAGGGTTGGTTTTCTTGACTAGCTCCTTGTGTGTGGCTAGATACGGTTGCACGTCGTCCGTGTTGTTTAAAATATACAAGTGTGCCTGAAGGACATCAGCACGTGGCATGCTCTTCATTTTTTTTCCAATCGTTCCTTTCCCATCCAATCTCCCTTCATGACGAGTCATTGGAATACCAATGCTTGCAGCATGTGACATGTATTCAGTGCAAAACTCAATTGCTTCCTGTACAATATATCTTTCCACAATTGAAGCTTCGGGACGACGTTGGTTCTTCATATACCCTTTCAATATCTTCATATATCGCTCAACGGGATACATCCACCGTAAGAACACTGGACCACACCAACGGACCTCTCTCACCAAATGGATGATTAAGTGGACCATTATGTCAAAAAAAGAGGGCGGGAAATATATTTCAAGCTGACATAATATAAGTGATGCTTCCTGTTCCAACACATCCAATTCGCCGGGCACGATTACCTTGCAACATATGGCATTGAAAAACATACACAACCTTGTTATGACATTTCTCACATTTTTAGGAAGAATGTCACGAATGGCGATAGGCAGAAACTGCTGCATCAACATGTGACAATCGTGAGACTTCAACCCAACTAACTTCAAATCTTTCATGGAAACACAAGAGTTGATGTTGGAGCCATAACCAGACGGAACTTTCACACTTCGTAACGATTCACACAGACTTTGCTTTTCTTTTCTGGATAACGTATGACATGCTGGAGGCAAATATGTTCTTTTGCCCTTTGATTGTGGATGCAAATCCTGACGTATACACATCAACTCTAAGTCCATACGCGAGTTTAGGCCATCCTTAGTCTTCCCGGGTATGTTTAAGAGTGTACCAACTAAACTATCGCACACATTCTTCTCCACATGCATTACATCAATGCAGTGTCTTACATCAAGCTCCCTCCAATATGGCAGGTCAAAAAACACTGACCTTTTCTTCCAGTTGTTTTGTGCTGGGTGCTATTTTTCACACTTACCAAATTACACGTTGACATCCTTCACCTTTTCATATGCCTGGCGACCAGATAGTGGTGGAGGAGCCATTTCAAAATCTTGGGCACCGTTAAACGACTTCTTCAACCTTCGAAACGGATGATTCGCTTTAAAAAACCTTCGATGTCGAAGATAAACATTTTTCCTGCCATGATGCAACCGCACAAAACTAGTCCCCTCCTCACATACTGGACAAGCTTTGTGACCCTTCACACTGTACCTAGATAAGTTACCATACGCTAGAAAGTCATTGATTGTGCAAAATAGCATGGCACGCAATTTGAATGATCACCCGGTAAACCCATCAAACACTTTAACCCCGTCTTCCCACAACCTTTTGAGGTCTTCAACCAATGGAGTTAAATATACATCAATGTCGTTCCCCGGTTGTCGTGGACCAGAAATCATCATTGATAACATCACATATTTTCGCTTCATGCACAACCATGGCGGCAAGTTGTAAACAAACAACAAAACAGGCCACAAACTATGGTTTGTGCTCAGGTTCCCAAACGGGTTCATGCCGTCTGTGGCTAGTGCAAGCCTAACATTTCTTGGTTCATTGGAAAATTCTGGAAAAATCCTATCCATTTTCTTCCATTGCGACCCATCCACCGGATGCCTAAGTAGTCCATCAACAACCCTCTCCTCAACATGCCATCTCATAAGTTTTGCGTCATCTGCATTGGCAAACAGACGCTTTAGTCTTGGAACTATAGGTAGATACCACAACACCTTTGCAGGAGACCCTTTACTGCATACCTCATCAGAATCCGCCTCTTTCTTCTTATACCGTGACACCCCACATCTAGGACATCGATGCAGCATTTCTAACTCACCCCGGAATAATACACAATCATTTGGGCATGCATGTATTTTCTCATACTCCAAACCCATAGGACACAACACCTTTTTGGCCTCATAGTTACGATTCAGCAAGGTGTTTCCAGCTGGGAGCATTTCTTTCAACAACTTCAGTAAGTCAGTGAAACTTTTATCCGTCCACCCGTTTATGGCCTTCAAATTAAACAATCACAAAACTGCTGATAACCTCGTGAAATTGAGGCAGTTTGGATACAACGGCTGCTCAGAGTCCTCACACAGAGTTGTATATACATGAGCTTTCTTAAAACCTTCTACCCCTACATCACGGATCATATCCTCGAGTCGGTCATCCATGTTGACATCGTTGTCATGCATCGAGCTTCGATTTTTAGTCTGAGAGCTGTTACTTGGCACCACCATATCTTCACCATGCCATATCCAACGCGTATAACTATGTAGAAAACCGCCACACAGTAGATGTTCTCGCACCTCTTCCAAGTCTACCCGACGCAGGTTCAAGCATTTAACACAAGGGCAAAAATACTTTCCATTCACCCCCACTGCATTCCTCGCTACGAATTCTATAAATGATTCAACTCCCCCCTCGTACTCCAGACTTAGGCGTGATGCAGTTATCCAACTCCGATCCATACCAACTGTTTACAAGGTGCTATGATCAACCTCACTTTTTATACAAAGGTGGTGGTCCTATACCCATTCAGCATGACAATTGTTTTTGTTGGTGTATGCACTATGAGCTTTTATGCTTCTTCATTTGTATCATTTTTCTACTTATCAATAGAATAAATATTTCAGTTTAAAATTGTTTTAAAATATATTTATCCTTGGAGTAATAGGTCATATAAAAATTATTCCTAAAATATCCCTAGTCAAGTATTTAGATGGGGACATGTAAATACACTGAGACTAGTGTGTGAGTGTACTGATGACCTGATCTTACAGATCATAGATATAGATGATATCGAGTCTTCACACAGGTACACATTAAGAGTAATGATGTACTGGACAGACCCACCATGAGAACGTTGCATGGATCGTTACATGATTGTCATAAATGATTCTCAATGTGATAATGGTATATATAGTCCTTTGACCTGAAGTCACTACGATTCCTACATGAGGAGTTTATTGTTTTAATACAATTAAACGTCTTCTGTAACAAGAGGACTATAAAGGTTGTGATTAGGCAATGAACAAATTATGCAGAGGGATGTGAGTGATGTAGATGGGATTTGTCTCTCCTATGTGACAGGAGTGATATCCATAGGCCACTTGATGGAGTAAGACTAAGAAAACGCATGGCCATGCTAGAAAGAATAAATATTAGATATTTATTTGGATCCAGTCTACTCCGGTATCAAGTAAAATAAATTGGGCCGTACAAGGATGACGCGACCATGCCTTGGGCCCAATTAGGATATCGTGACAAAAGGAATAAACATATTAAATAATTATCACTTATAGGTTATGTTGATAATATTCGGACATAATGATGCATTGCTAGATGTTGCTCTTATTTTATATTAATAATAAAATAGTTTATTATTAATATGACCGGGTATTTTACCTATAGGGTCACACACATAGAGTAAGCCCATCAGAAAATGTTGTCTTATTTTAGTTGGACTAAAATAAAGCTATTGGGCCTAACTCATTTGGAATGAGTAAGGAGCCCACTTTTAGAGAGAACAAATTAGGTCAAACCTAAGCCTATAAATAGAGCATAAGATGCTCATAGGCCGTTCACTCAAGTGAGACACAAATTCGCAAAAGTTGCAAGAGCTACACGCCGTCAAACTAGCAGTTGGCAAGTGTTGCGATTCTGGTGGGAGTGCTCGTGTGGACTCCTAAAGGACGAGGCTACGACTGCTTCGGAGTTCTTCAAGAATTAATCCAAAATGAATTTCGAAATTGTTTTTGTGCTTTGAAACACGGAACCTTGCAAATCCTATGGAATCCCTTTTATTTTTCCGCTACTCATGCTTAGGGATTTCCTAACAGTGGTATCAGAGCCTGGTTGCAAAACCTTGTTTTGGGTATTTGTTTATATTTTATGATGATATGTTTTCGTTTGCAAGAGCTTTTGGAAAATATGATTTGCGAAATCGTTTCGTTGTTTAAAGCTTTGCAATTTTGTTTTGCGAAAATGTTTTGTGAAACTAGGATTCGAAAATGAACATGCATGATTATGTTGCTATTTTGAGTTATCACATATGATGCATATTATTACAATGATTAATCATGTATATGGTATGACCTCTGTTTTGGCATGATACATATAATTTTGAGTTATTCTTTATAAATTGTATATGATGCATGTTATAGAGTTTCTCAATTTTAGTATGTATATTGTTGCCGTTTAAATTTGTATGATGTATGAGTTTATGCAATTTTTATATTTGATATGTGTTTTACTCATATGATAGTCATCGTACAAACTTTGAATCAATTGAGTTGATCTTCAAACATGAATGGTTCATGTTATGGGGCGTTAAGTGATAAGGTTTAAGTGTTAAACCATGGCCGTTCCTTAATCCAGGGTTCAAGAGTTGAAACCTAGACGGCCGTCATGGAAAGGCATTGCATGTTGGCATTAGCGCAAATTGAATTCTAGGTTTTGAAACCCTAGACGGCGCTGCCTCCATGTGCCTTGACGGCTGCGTTGTGAAGTGTTCGCAACAAGGAATTAGGGTTTCAAAGTGGTTGAAACCCTAGCTGAAATTTTAGAGCTGTTAATGGTCAGTGGGACGTTTTGGCTAGGAAAGATTTGGTACTTAAGCGGTCACACCGGACCCACCTCTCTTTCCTGGGAACCAACCTGACTATAGTACTAAATTAGCGGGACCCCCGTACATTCTCTGCGTAGCGCCTTATTACCGACCCACGTGTTTAATGGCTCGTTTAAAAATTTATTTTTTTTAAATTATTTCAAATGGGTTATAATTAATTAATTAACATGTTGCATGGTGAATGGTTATGGTCTTAGTTATTTTATTTAAATACAGCCTGTGTGTTGTACCTCTCTTCATTCTGTTATATTTCTTTTCTCAACCCTTCACTCGTATGTAAAGTGAGTTTCTTTAAAAATCTTGTAATCTTGATCGAGGCAACAAAGTAGAGATCTAGAAGAAAACTCGAGTGGTGACTCTAAGCGCTTTTGTCTTTGAAAGGAACCAAGGAGTGGTGACTCCAAGAGGATGGTGGGTTCAAGAAGTAGGACTTCATGAAGCCTTGGCATATAGTTCCTTTAGGTTTATTTATTTATTTATTTTTCTTCTAGGAAGACCATAACCATCTCACAATTTCGTTTGCATGTTTTGGGGATAATTTTATTACGTTAAAGCGTTTAACAAAGACGGTAATTTTAAAATAAATTAAAATCCCTCAAAATAATATTAAGTTATAAACGCCTTCCAATAAGTACACTCGTCAACACTAATGTCAATAAATAATGGGTCTGCCAAAGCAGGGCACTATTATTTATATTAGTAAGACGCGATGGGATAATGGTAATATCCAAACTGTTTTATTGGGCTTTAACTTAACTAAGTTTTCAATTGGATTGAATAATTCTTAGAGGCGTAAACATTGGGCTAAATATTCATAAGATGAATAATTAGTAATGGTTACTTAACCCAATGACTAAGAGTTGTATAAAGATACAATTGGAAAAAGTTTCCTACCTAAATAACCAAGTATTAGGTGATCAGCCAAAGCTGACTTAACGCTTGGCAAAATATGGATCTTAGCCCACTAGAAAATCTTCCAACGGGACTTTCTGATTCGTGGAGGGTATTTTGTTTTGAATCGAAATAGTGGGAGACATATTTAATTTAAATGACCATAATTTAAATATGTTTTGAAAATGATACTTACTACATATTTTCTGTTTTAGATAACCATGACGTCAAACACACCTTCAAACCTTTCATTGTGATCAATCCTAGACAAAGAAAAATTGTCTGGTTCTAACTTCCTTGACTGGTATAGAAATTTGAGGATTGTCCTCAAACAAGAGAAAAAGTAGTATGTCCTGGAAGGTCCGATTCCGGAACCACCCACGAACAATGCCTCTAAAGCTGACAAGGATGCTTACAAGAAGCATCAGGATGACGCTTTAGATGTCCAATGCCATATGCTAGCAACCATGTCTCCTGAGCTTCAGAAGCAACATGAGCATATGGAGGCTTTCGATATGATCGAAAACCTAAGGAAACTATATCAAGGTCAAGCTGACCAAGAAAGATATGAAGTTTCTTCAGCCCTATTTAGCTGCAGACTTGAATAGGGAGGTTCTGTAGGACCTCATGTGCTCAAAATGATTGGGTACTTGGAGAATCTAGCTAGGCTAGGATTCCCCTTCCCTCAGAAGTTGGCTACCGATCTCATTTTGAAATCATTACCTGACAGTTTTAAGCCAGTCATCATGAATTACAACATGAATGCATTGGACAAAACATTGCCAGAGCTACTCAATATGTTGAGGACTACTGAGCCCAATATTTCTAAAGGAAAGGGCAAGGCCATAATGATGATCAATTCTGGCAAAGGTAAAGGAAAGGGCATGTATAAAGGCAAAGGAAAGGCTATTGTAGAAAATGGCAAGAAGATTTGGAATGGCAAGGATAAGCCAAGTACATCAGCCTTAAAACCTGTGGGCGGGGTGGCTAAGGAAGGTAAATGTCACCATTGTGGACAAAAGGGACACTGGAAGAGAAACTGTCCAAAGTACCTAGAAGAGCTTAAGAAGAAGGGAAGTGAGACTTCCACTTCAGGTATTTTTGTTATAGAAATTAACATGTCAACTTCAACATCATGGGCATTAGATACTGGATGTGGATCTCACATTTGTCTTAATGTGCAGGATCTAAGAAGGAGTAGGCAGTTGATGAAGGGCGAGGTAGACCTACGCGTTGGAAATGGAGTAAGAGTTGCTGCATTAGCTGTAGGGACTTATTTTTTATCCTTGCCCTCAGGGTTAGTCCTTGAATTGGACAATTATTATTTTGTTCCTGCAATAAGGAGAAATATTATTTCTGTTTCTTGTCTTGATAAGAAAGGGTTTTCCTTTACAATAAAGAATAATAGTTGTTCTGTTTATTTAAAAGACATGTTTTATTGTTGTGCAAATTTGAGTAATGGACTTTATGTTCTAGATCTCGAAACCCCTATCTATAACATTAATACTAAAAGGGTTAAAACAAATGATTTAAACCCAACTTATCTTTGGCATTGTCGCCTAGGACATATAAATGAGAAACGCATTTCTAAACTCCATCAAGATGGATATTTAGAATCTTTTGATTTTGAATCAATAGATACATGTGAATCTTGTTTATTAGGGAAGATGACCAAGACCCCTTTTACCGGAAAAGGTGAAAGGGCGAGTGATCTTCTTGGCTTGATACATAGTGATGTATGTGGGCCCATAGGGACAATGGCTAGGGGAGGTTTTAGTTACTTCATCACTTTTACTGATGATTTTAGTAGATATGGATTTGTGTTTCTCATGAAACATAAATCAGAATCCTTTGAAAAGTTCAAGGAGTTTAAACATGAAGTAGAGAACCAACTTGGCAAGACAATTAAAGCACTTCGATCTGATCGAGGTGGTGAATATTTGAGCCTAGAGTTTGATGAATATCTTAAAGAGTGTGGGATTATATCTCAACTTACTCCCCCTGGAACACCAGAATGGAATGGGGTTTCTGAGCGGAGAAATAGAACCTTGTTGGACATGGTTCGATCAATGATGAGTCAAACTGACCTCCCTAACTCATTCTGGGGACATGCTTTGTTGACAGCAACTTTCACACTTAACCGTGTTCCATCAAAGGCTGTCATAAAGACACCATATGAGATATGGACTGGGAAACGACCTAGTATGTCTTTTCTTAAGATTTGGGGCTGTGAAGCTTATGTTAAACGCCAAAGTTCTGATAAACTTGGGCCCAAGTCAGATAAATGTCTTTTTGTGGGATACCCAAAAGAAACTAAGGGTTATTATTTTTACAATCCTACTGAGGGCAAAGTGTTTGTTGCTCGGAATGCTGTATTCTTAGAAAGGTAATTCATCTCTACAAGAATCAGTGGGAGGAAAGTAGAACTTGAAGAAATTCAAGACTCACAAGGCATTGAAGAGCCAATGGTGGAAGTGGAGCAGGACCCACAAAATATTGTGATAACACCAGCTCCAGTAGCACAAGACTTGCATAGATCAGGTAGAATACGTCAACAACCTGAAAGATATGGATTTCTTATAACTCAGGAAGAAGATGTATTCCTAATGGATCAAAATGAGCCAACATCTTATGAAGAGGCCATTGCAAGTTCAGAATCTGAGAAATGGCTAGAAGCCATGGAATCTGAAATGGACTCCATGTACATTAATTAAGTTTGGAAGTTGGTTGATGCACCTGAAAGGGTAAAACCTATAGGATGCAAGTGGGTTTTCAAAAAGAAAACTGACATGGATAGTAATATAAGTACCTTTAAAGCAAGGTTGGTGGCTAAAGGTTTCAAGCAAATACATGGTATAGACTATGATGAAACGTTTTCCCCAGTTGCTATGCTAAAGTCTGTTCGGATTCTGCTTACTATTGCTGCATACCATGATTATGAGATATGGCAAATGGATGTCAAGACTGCTTTCCTTAATGGAAATCTTCTTGAGGAAGTGTACATGACACAACCTGAAGGCTTTGTTAAGCCTGAAGCATCCAGGAAGGTGTGCAAGCTACAACGTTCTATATATGGACTTAAGCAAGCTTCCAGAAGCTGGAATCTTCGTTTTGATGAAGCTGTTAAACAATTTGGCTTTACTAAAAATAAGGATGAACCTTGTGTCTACAAGAAGGTTAGTGACTGCACAATTGTTTTTCTGGTCCTGTATGTTGATAACATACTACTTATTGGAAATGACGTTCCTACTCTTCAGTCTGTGAAGAGTTGGTTGGGAAGCTGTTTTTCTATGAAAGACTTAGGTGAAGCAACCTACGTGTTGGGAATTAAGATCTATAGAGATAGATCAAGAAAACTTCTTGGCCTAAGTCAGAATACATACATAGACAAAGTGTTAAAAAGGTTTAACATGCAAGATTCCAAGAAAGGAACTTTGCCTATGGCTCATGGCATAAGCTTATCAAAAGCTCAATCTCCTTCCACTAAAGAAGAAAGAGAACGGATGAATAAGATTCCATATGCATCTGCTATTGGATCAATCATGTATGCCATGATATGTACCCGACCAGATGTCTCGTACGCTTTAAGCATGACGAGCATATACCAGTCTGATCCCGGTGAAAGTCACTGGACTCCTGTCAAGAATATCCTGAAGTACTTAAGAAAAACTAAGGATTCATTCTTGATATATGGAGGGGAAGAAGAGCTCATTGTAAAAGGTTACACTGATGCTAGCTTCCAAACTGATAAGGATGACTCAAGATCGTAATCTGGGTACGTGTTTTGTCTAAATGGTGGCGCTGTAAGCTGGAAGAGTTCAAAGCAAGAGACAGTTACTGATTCTACTACAGAGTCTGAGTATATTGCTGCCCCAAATGCTGCAAAAGAGGCAGTATGGATCAAGAAGTTCATAACAGAACTTGGGATTGTTCCTAGCATTGTGGACCCTATAAGTCTCTACTGTGACAATAGTGGAGCAATCGCACAAGCTAAGGAACCTAGATCACATCGACGATCCAAGCATATACTTAGGCGATTTCATCTCATTCGAGAGATCCTTGACCGAGGAGATGTAAAGATATGTAAGGTGCATACTGATGAGAATATTGCTGACCCACTCACAAAACCTCTTACACAACAAAAACATGAGGGGCACACTAGATCATTAGGCATTAGGCAAATGTCTGATTGGCTCTAGTGCAAGTGGGAGATTGTTGGTGTATGCACTATGAGCTTTTATGCTTCTTCATTTGTATCATTTTTCTACTTATCAATAGAATAAATATTTCAGTTTAAAATTATTTTAAAACATATTTATCCTTGGAGTAATAGGTCATATAAAAATTATTCCTAAAATGTCCCTAGTCAAGTATTTACATGGGGACATGTAAATACATTGAGACTAGTGTGTGAGTGTACTGATGACCTGATCTCATAGATCATAGATATAGATGATATCGAGTCTTCACACAGGTACACATTAAGAGTAATGATGTACTGGACAGACCCACCATGAGAACGTTGCATGGATCGTTACATGATTGTCATAAACGATTCTCAATGTGATAATGGTATATGTAGTCCTTCGACCTGAAGTCACTACGATTCCTACATGAGGAGTTTATTGGTTTAATACAATTAAACGTCTTCTGTAACAAGAGGACTATAAAGGTTGTGATTAGGCAATGAATAAATTATGCAGAGGGATGTGAGTGATGTAGATGGGATTTGTCTCTCCTATGTGACAGGAGTGATATCCATAGGCCACTTGATGGAGTAAGACTAAGAAAACACATGACCATGCTAGAAAGAATAAATATTAGATATTTATTCAGATCCAGTCTACTCCGGTATCAAGTAAAATAAATTGGGTCGTACAAGGATGACGCGACCATGCCTTGGGCCCAATTAGGATATCGTGACAAAAGGAATAAACATATTAAATAATTATCACTTATAGGTTATGTTGATAATATTCGGACATAATGATGCATTGCTAGATGCCGCTCTTATTTTATATTAATAATAAAATAGTTTATTATTAATATGACCTGGTATTTTACCTATAGGGTCACACACATAGAGTAAGCCCATCAGAAAATGTTGTCTTATTTTAACTAAAATAAAGCTATTGTGCCTAACTCATTTGGAATGAGTAAGGAGCCCACTTTTAGAGAGAACAAATTAGGTCAAACCTAAGCCTATAAATAGAGCATAAGATGCTCATAGGCCGTTCACTCAAGTGAGACACAAATTCATAAAAGTTGCAAGAGCTACACGCCGTCAAACTAGCAGTTGGCAAGTGTTGCGATTCTGGTGGGAGTGCTCGTGTGGACTCCTAAAGGACGAGGCTATGACTGCTTTGGAGTTCTTCAAGAGGTAATCCAAAATGAATTTCGAAATTGTTTTTGTGCTTTGAAACATGGAACCTTGCAAATCCTATGGAATCCCTTTTATTTTTCCGCTACTCATGCTTAGGGATTTCCTAACAGTTTTTATACGTCATTCATATATACAGGTTAGGACTTATTTTAAAATTTGATGAAATTTCGGCAGCATTTCGCATTGGTCTCTAAGTACACAAAATGAGAGTGGTCAAATCAAATTTAACCACAACCAAATATGCACCCAGAGAACAACACAAAATACAAGTTACCGAAAGTTTGTCAAATTTTAAAATAACTCCTAACTTGTACATACTAACAGTGGCGTATAAAAAATAATTGTTCATCCCAAACTGTCCAAACGGACAATTCAAGATTCAACACAAACAATGACATTAATTAATTTAATGACCATTTGTGTCGAATCTCAAACGGGGAACTACGGTTCACTCATGCACATCCTCATACCAGTTAGCTAGTATGAGCCTACGAGTTCGCAACATTGACAACCATATACATACAAACATAAACAAATAACATTATATGAGAGAAAAAATAGCAACAGAAATAACATTATATAATTGTGGTATTTTCAAGTAGAACTATGGTGTTGGATGATGGATTATGGAATTTGAGACATGAGGGTTGAACTTTTATTTTATGAATTATGGATATGGTGTTGGATTATGACATTTTTCAAGTTTTGTTTGGTATTGGATTTTTATTTTTTAAACATGGTGGCCCGGGTTGGGTTGGTCAAAAATCCATATTGATTCATTTTATTTTTGGGTCACTTTTTTTTGGGTCACTTTTAGTTAAGAAGAATTTTAGAGCATCTAAACTACTTCCAGGAAGGAGTAACTATTATATTTTGTGATAATGCTTCTACCATTACATTGTCTAAAAATCTAGTTCTACATGGAAGGAGTAAACACATTGATGTAAGATTTTATTTTTTGTGGGATTTATGCAACGATGGTGTTATTGAGCTAAATTATTGTAACACGGAAGAGCAATTGGCAGACATAATGACAAACCCATTTAAAGTTAAAAGTTTCTAGCATCTGTGAACTTTAGGCATGCTTGAAGAACCTAACGTAAACTGTTGCAGTGAGCATAAAGTTTAAGGGAGGGAGTGTCAACCGAGTCAGTTATTTTAGAATAAAAGATTTAGAGTTTGTTTATGTTATTGTTTTTCTGTTACCCATGTTTAAGAGTTTGTTGTTAGTGTGGGGGTAGCTGCCTATTTTTCTGCTAATCAGTTGTAGAGCTCAAGCCTATAAACTTAGCTCCATTTTCATTTGAAGGGGAATATTTCAAAAGCGATTTTTGTGTGCTAACAACAGGTACCAGACAAGCATTAAATCCAAACAAGTGAAATCCTATAGTAAAGCATACACATTGTTACACACACAGAGAAGGATCCACAATATTTCTAGCAAAGTAAAAGGAACAGAGACACAGATACAAGCTTTAACTAGAGCTAAAATAAACAAAGATAGAGACACTTTATCTCAATAATTTTGATAATATAACTACTTTTATTGACATTTACTAATGCAGGTCTCCACAACAATGAAAACACATGAAAATAGAGGCAATGTCACAGGCAATGTCAAAATAGCAGAGACAGAGTTCAACTTCAACAATAAACACACAAACTTAGAGACAACGAAGCAAACCCATTACGATTATAAAGCATAACAACGAAGCAGAGGTTAAAAAGTGAACGAAAGAAGAAGGGCAACGAAGCACTTACCTGACAATGGTGAACGAAGAAGAAGAAGGGCACGCGAAAGAAGAAGGAAGTGAATCCAGAAGCCTACGACCAACAAAGAGGAGGACGAGGAAAAAGATGATAACCAGCGCGAAAGTAAGGAGAAAGTGAAAAAAGAGTGAAAGGCGCGGCTTTTGAAGTTTCAGAAAGGATATATATTCACGGTTCCCCTTGAAACCATGAATATATTAAACATATATTCACGGTTTAACAAACAACCATGGATAAATGTTAACTATATATCCACGGTTACGATACCAACCGTGGATAAATATTAAATCTATATTCACAGTTATAGAAACAACCATGGACATACAGTACCCAGTGATTAAACCCTGAAACCTGAAGTATATATCCACGGTTGGAAATACAACTGTGAATATTGACATCTATATATATCCACGGTTCACATCATAACCGTGATCGTACCCAGGAATATATATTCACTGTTATGAACACAACCGTCGATATATATTTCAGGTACTATATATCCACAGTTGACTCCTCAACCGTGAATATATATTTGTGGGTACGTTCACGGTTATGATGTTAACGTGGATATATAGTTTTCTCTGATTAAAACGTTCACCTTATAATTTCAAAAATGCCACCACGCATGTTTTTATCACTGATCCTCTTCTACCTGTGAATAATATCCCGTTGTTATATCCAATTTTTGCACTAGTGTGTATTCCGGACGATGATGCGGAATAATCAGAGCGTTTATGTTGCGGTTCTTCTCTCGAGGTAGGAGAGGAGTTTGCATTTCAAATTTGCATGAGTGAATAATTGTTAATGATGTATATGTATGAACTCATGCATTGCCTTGCCATAAAATGTGTTAAATGTTAAATTGATGATGTGATGAATGATGGCTTGACTTTTGTTGATTACTAAGGAATTGTATATTTATATATCTATATATATATATATATATATGTGTGAAATGAAGATGAGTGCTTGATTGTCCCTTGGTTAGACCTAAATTGATTGTTGATGAAAATCTATGAATAGACAAATTATTTGAGGTTTAAAGTATTGTTTGTGATGATTATGCAGAAAGATGAGTGGGGTAGTGGTGAGAATTGTTTTAAAACCCCCTTTATGTAATTGAAGAATTAGGATTAAAAATAAAGAGGTATGGCTTGTTGGGATAGGCCTAAATACATGATTAAATATGTGTAAGGTGTTAAATTAGGCTAACCACATGTATAAGATGGATTGTGACATGCAAGTAAAGTGGAAAACTTAGGTTTGGACGTGCCCTGATGATCTCACTCAAGTAAGATGGATTCTCACTCAAGCGAGTTCCCCCTGTATTAGGGGAGTGGCCTTTGGCCCAATTTCGCTCAGGCAAACATGAGACTCGCTCAAGCGAGATGCGTACAAAATAGAAGGGTGAGCTACTGGATGAATCTCGCTCAAGAGGGTATGGCTGCGCTTGAGCGAGCAAGATGGAAAATGGTTTTGGAAGAATCTCGCTTAAGCGAGTGGTGAGGCATGTTGGGTCTCGCTCAAGCGAGCGAGCATGAAATTGGACACTGAATGGTCCTCGCTCGAGCGAGTGACCAGATGTGGGAGGTCCTGCTCAAGCGAGCGAGCATGGAAACGCTACTGGAGGCATTTTGCTTACATGAGAGGGCTCGCCTAAGCGAGCTGTACTGATCTCGCTCAAGCGAGTGTGGGTCTCGCTTGACCGAGTTACCTAAATCTTGGAATTTTGTTTCTTTCTCTTATTTTTTGATGCTAAACCTTATTTCTTTATATTATGAGATATTTGAAGAAATATATATGGGGTATTTGATGATGGCATGACATGGTGATGATTAGAATTGATTGATACCTTTGGGGTAATTTTTTTATGATATATTACCACTAAGAATGGGACATAAAAGAATGATAATGAGAATTTGATGATGAGGTTATGAGATACACCCTAGAGTGATTATGAAACCAATAAGAGAATAGCTAAATGACATAGTATGTGTTATAAATCGATAAATTTGAGATAACATTGATATTGAATAATGATGGATGTTGATGTGGATCATTTCCTTGTATAAAGGATCATTCATATTAAGGGTGAATGTTATTCTTGATGAATTGTAAAATGCCATTTTATTTGATACAAGTGTGATCTTGTATGTGTGGTTTGAAATATAATAATAAAATGTTGTGAATGCCACACCAATAAATGTATAGGTGAAACAATGGTAATGAATAATGATATGAAAATCCACTAACTGATTATGTGGTGATATTGATGAAAGATTAATGGATGTTAATGATGACGTGTGATGTTTGTGATGCCATTGTGGTTAATTGCAAGTGTTGACTTGCATGTATACAAATGATATATTGAGATGAAAATGCCACATATAAAACTTGAAAATAATGGCTAAAACCAACAATGATAAAATCCACTAAGGTGTGTATAGTGGTGTTGGTGATTATGATGATGATGATTGATGAGTGGCATTTAGGATGCACAGTGTGAGAAATGCATTTGTTTTGCATTACATTGTATCCATGGCATATCATACGTTGCCGGTGTTGGAATATTAGGGGATTCCCCCAGTTGGCCCAGTGGGAGGGCGGCTCAGTGCACGAGCATTCTTGTTGTTTCCCCTGTGACGCGATGTGTAAGTCACGAAGCTGCCCATGCTGAGCTACAGGGAGCTGCATGTGGTTTACCCTTGTGGAGGGTGGCTCTTGAGGAGCAGGTGTCCCCGTTGGTCCTATGGATCACAGCTGCCATGTTATGAATCATGGTTGGCACGCAACACCTTATATTGTTGATTGTGTTCTTTACCTCGGTCATGGTGTAAATGGCCAGGTGTTGCATTATGGGCGATGCGGTTTGGTACCAGTAAAAATTGGTGATTATGCATGCATTATAAGATATATGTACATATTATACTACTACAGTAGGGGCATGGTATTGATCATGCTTGACCCACAAATTGGTGTTTATTCCCACAGTCGGATCCGTATTTATTGTCTATTCCATTGTGCATATGCATTAGCCATAAGAGCATTTGCATATAGCATGGAGATATGCCAAAAGAAGATGATGATGATTTAGATTGTGGTATGGTGTTGATGAGATGGGTAATTGAATACCTAAAAGACCATATAAAATTAATAAAAGATATGAATTCAATGGAATGATATTGAATATGATGATGTGTATGTTATGGCCCAATATAGTGAAGGGCATAATTATTTATGATTGATGATAATAATGTTAGCCCATGGTGGCTTTGAGAAAAGACTTGAATGGTCAATGCTGATGATGTTAGCCCATTGTGGCATTGGAATAGATGTGTATATGCCTGCCTTGCTATGATTTGATTAAAATATGTATATGTTGTTGAGGTAATAATTTATGATGATCATTGATGTGTTTAGCAAAGCATACATGATGTTGATATGCATATGCATAAAATCTCAATTGTATTCATATCGTTATTTGAAATGTATAACTCACTCTCCCATGTGATCTACTTTTTAGTATTAATGCAGGAATATCATGGGACAAGGATGATTTTTATAAAGTAAAGCTTTTGGGAAGGTAAATAGTAGTAATGGAATGCCTTGGCCAGCAGTGTTTGGAATTTATTGAGTTGTGTATGAAATGGTATTATGATGTTGTTAATTACTGATGTTGATGGATGTACTGTGAATATGTATAAATATGGATGATGTATTAATATTGGAGGCATTGGAGTGTACCCATTTGGTGTATAATAGGATGTTGATTTATTAATCCTCTAAGTATGTACAAGTATTGAAAATGCACAAATCGAGGGTTGAAATGATATGGTCATATATAGATTATGAATATTAGGGATGTATGATGTATAACCATATAGATATGTATATGTATATATCCTAGGCATTGTATGTTCATGAAATTATGTGAAAAGATGATGGTTGTCTATTAGACTCAAGATATGTCGTTGCATGTTTTGTCGAGCCTTTTTTTTATATCCTCATATATGGGACTAGGCGTATGCCCGGTATACACATTCTTCTTTCACTGTGATTTCTATTATTTTGTATACCGTTATGGGAAACTATTTAGCAATCTAGTTATAGATTATCAAATCTCACCCTTTAGTTTTCTGTGGTTCGAGTCATGATGTAGTCATGGTGGTGTTTTGAAATTATTTTGAACGCAAAAAATTTACTCATATTTTTATTATTTAATTATCTTGATTACATCGGGATTCGAGTCTGAAAAATCGAGGTATGACAGGTAAATTCTTGGACTATTCAAAAATTTGATTTCAAATTTATTTTTATGTTTTTCTCTTGCTCGAGGACGAGCAAAGTCTTAAAGTTGGGGGTATTTGTTAGTCCTCAAATTTACAATAAATTTCTTAATAAAATTGTGTCAAAAATAATAAAAATTTGTTTAATTTATTTAAATTTTAGGTTTTAATTTTAATAAATGGAAGTTATTGGAAATTATCTGCCTTGATCAAATTTCTCTAGTTTTGCAGTGAAAAATTAAATAAAATCAAGAGCAAATTGAAGAACTAGAGAGCTAACCCGTAGCATCAACAACACGCGTAGCGTGAGAACTTCTGATGCTGACGCTACGCGTCACAGCCATGCGTGGCGTCAGAAGCTGTGTGGACTCCACTTCCACGTGGCCAAGCATTCAGTCAAAAGGCCAAATAATGGCCAATCCATTCAAGCAAAATGCTAAGCCGAATTGGGAGACATATGGCCATATTGTCTGAGCATTATTTGATTTAATTATTCTAAATCATGGCTACTTAATCACATGTTTAATGGAAGCTGAGTCAGGAACCTGACACGTAGCATCAGGACCCTTCCTCGGCTCCTCTCTTTTCAATCGAGTTTTGAATGTTTTTTTGTGAGTTTGTAAGTCTAGAGTGGTTTCTAGATAGTTAAGAGTGTTGTGTAGTATTGTGAGCTTTTGTATCGTGAAGTGTTTCCACGCCTTCGTAATGTCAACCTCTGTAAGTGTTGTTTTTACTTTTACCATGTGTAACTAATTTGTTTATGTTGGAATTTGGTGAATCAATCTATTATATGATGTTGTGATTATGACTTTTGCATGTTTATGATTCAAGTACCATGTTAGTATTTCAATCTTTTATTAGTGTGAACATCAAACAGGAGAATGATTTTCATGCATATTGAAACTTGTTTTATTAGTTTGAATGTCAAATGGGAGAATGATTATTCATGCTGTATTAAAATCTATTTTAATGAAAGTAAAAGTTGAAATACCCTTAATATGTCAATTACTAGGAATAGAATTGGTGATTATTGTTGCTATAAGGACAAGACTTAATGCAAGTTTTTACTGAGAAAGCTCATGAGGGATCGGACTTTACGGTGATTACTTAGAATTTATATCATGAGGGATCGATTATAATGACTTTAAGCTACAATGATATAAACTTGATAATTAAATGTGTATGTTTGTAATCATTTCATTATATTTTAGTGCGAGGATCTTAATTCCAACATAATTTGTCAATTTGTGTTTTTACCTCAAGTATCTGAGTTATTCTGAATTACATCTCAACTTTCTAGATAGATTTTATCTTTATCATCTTTTTACAACATGAACAAATCAATCATCAAATTCTATGAATATTGTATAAATTGTTTATAGATCATTCTTTTGTTAATAAGTTTTGATAAATTTACCATAGTAAATAAGAATTACTGTGAATTACTAAAACATTCAATCCTTGTCGGAACGATATCTAAATTTGAAAACTATAAACGATTGGTGCGCTTGCAAATAAAAGACCTAACAGTATATTAGGGTCCAACAAGAGTCCCTTGTATCAGAGGGGTGGCCTCTTGCCCAATCTCGCTCAGGTGAGAAGAGGTGTAGCTCAAGCGAGACGCGTGCAAAATGGAAGGGTGCGCTACTGGATGAATCTCGCTCAAGCGGGCGTGGCCGCGCTTAAGCGAGTGGCGAGGCAGGTTGGATCTCGCTCAAGCGGCAAGCCAAGAATGAGATACTCGACAATTCCCGCCCAAGAGAGCATGCTTCATGTTGTCTCGCTCAAGTGAGTGACCAGGTGTGAGGAGCCTCGCTCAAGCGAGCGAGCGTGGAAACGCTACTGGGGGCATTTCGCTTACGCGAGAGGGCTCGCCCAAGCGAGCTGTACTGGTCTCGCTCAAGCGAGTGTGGGTTTCGCTAGTTACCCAAATCTTGGAATTTTGTTCCTTTTCCTTATTTTTTGACACAAAACCCCATTTCCTTATATTGTGAGATATTTGAGGAAATATGTATGGGGTATTTGATGATGGCATGACTTGGTGGTAATTGGAATTAATTGATACATTAGGTGATTTATTATGATATGTTTACCACCAAGAATGGGATATGAAAGAATAATAATAAGAGTTTGATGATGGGGTTATGAGATACACCCTAGAGTGATTATTAAACCAATGAGAGAATAACTAAATGACATAATATGTGTTATAAATCGATAAATTGGAGATGACGTTGATATTGAATAATGATGGATGATGATATGGATCATTTCCTTGTACAAAGGATCATTGATATTGAGGATGATTGTTATTATAGATGATATTGAATGTAATAAGGACAAACTAAGGGAAGACCCTCACCCTACCCTAGAGATAGGACTTGAAGCTTACAAGGGTCCACTCACAAGGGCAAAGTCAAAGAAAGCCAAAGAGAACATACACAAAGCATTGGCTTCCTTCTTCTCTTTGTTTAGTAGGCCCAAGCCCAATGAGGAATCCTTGAGGATCTACTCATGCGTTTCTTGTAATATAGTCCCTAGTTAGATTCTCTAGGCTTATAGGTTTTATTTGGGCCTTGCAAGGTCTAATGGGCCACTTTAGGGCCATGTACTTTCCTTTTAGGCCATGTATAGGCCATCTTCCTTCCCTTTGTCTCTTTTGGGCCTTGGATCCATGAACCAAGCCCATTAGCTCCTCCTTGGCCGAAATTATGGAGGCCTATATAAGGAGCTCTCCTTTTGTAAAAACTTACATAATTATGCGTTTTGAGATTTTGACCACTTTAAGTGAGTTTTTAGTGAGAGATTCTCTTCCTTCTCTCTAGGATTAAGAGATCTTTTGCAAGCTCTCATCCAAGAGGTTCCTCCCTCATTAGTGGCGAGTTCAAGGGAGTTATCTTCCCTAGGAAGTGGCCTCCCATTCATCCATTTCCACCATCCCTTCCATTCTCCTCAATTCCTCCTTCCATCTCATCTTTTCTTTCTTATCCTTCCACTAAATTTTGTCCACTGTTAGAGTCTTTTTCCCTTTTTGTTTTTCGGGTTCAACCTCAAGATTGCATTCAACATTGGCATTTGAAGGGTGTAAGAAGGAGAAGGGCCAAGATCCATCCTATTCAAAGGAAAACTTGAAGATCCTACTACATCAAGTGGTATCATTGAGCCTTAGAGGTTCTTTTCTACTTCTTCTTCCTTTTAAGCATTTTGGTTTCAATTCTTTTACTGGCTGGTTGTGCAAATTTAATTCATATACTTGTCTTGTTAATGCCATGATATGATAGAAAATCCATAAAAAAGTGTTGTTTCTTTGAAGTTTTATGTTGGTTCCTTTTTGTCTTTCAATTTTTGGCATATTGTTCTTCCAATGTTCAGTTTGGTATATCTTGATTATGTTTAGCCTTTCAAAATTCTGAGTTGGCACAGGTTAGTTTTTGGTTTTGATCTTCTAGTTTGGTAGTTACAAGTTTGTTAGTTGTTAGAGCCAACTAGGTGTGTTAAGTGCCATTTGGAACCTTTTCTTTTATTCTAGAAAATTATTGACTCAACTTTTAGAGTGCAAATCTGTGTGGAGGAGTAATTCAAGCATCTTGATTAACTCCCAAGAGGTTCCAATCTTGAGTGTTAGGAGGTCTCATTTTAAGACTCTCCAAAAGTTAGCTTATCTTAGGAGTGTTAGAAATCTATTCTTAGCTTTTCATCTAGGTTTAATTTTTGCTGTGAATGCACTAATAGGTTACCATCTCAATTTGGTTTCATATTGCTTTGCATAAAAGAAAGTTTTGTCAAAAAGATTTAGATATAAGCCTCCATTCACTACTTTGGAAGAAGGTTGCATTGTTTGTCTCTAAGCAAGAAAGTGTCAAGTGAACTTGTTCTAGCTTAATCCTTATTTTGGTTTTGGAATAGCTTTATGGTGTTGTTTCATTAAAAAATACAAGAGGCAAGAAAAGGAAAGAAATAGAAAGATACAAACGAAAATACAAAGCTCAAATTACAAAATTGAGAAAGGGTGTTGAAAAATAAAGAGTAAAAAGTAGCCTCATTAGAAACTTGTAAACTTGAACACCAAAATCATTGTATCATTTTTGAAATTCCATAAGCTTGAAGTGAGGTGTTTGCTAGTTGACATTGTATACTCATTTTTCATTTGAACTTGATTGCTTAGTGTTGCAACTTTAGAGTTTCTAAGCTTAGGTTGTACCTTGCTTTTATGTTGCATATTAATTTCTTTGCTTGTCTAGTTTTATCCATCATCAAATTGCGAATTCCATTCATGTATAGCCTTTATTTCTTTTGAACATGTATTGCTTTAGTGTCTTGTCAATCAAAAAATCCAAAAACATTCCCATTTGAGTAGCCTTTCTTTCTTAAGCCTTTTTAGTTTGTCTTGATTCCTTCTTAAGTTTTGTCAATTGAGTTTTCTATCTAACAAACCTCTTGATAATTCCTTCTCTATAGCATTGAGGGTAGCATCTTGGAACACTTGAGGTGAGAGTAATAATTGCTTAAGTGAACTTGATCCAAAGAGAAAGAGTAAGAATTTGTAAGAGACACACTTATGAGGTTTCAAATTTTGTTCATTTTCCCTTAACAATTTCATTTAGAGTTTTTTCTTTTGTGTTGGTTTTGCTAGGTGAGGTGGAGCTTATACATCAAGGGAAGAGCTTGAAGAACATTGTAAAGGAAGCAAAAGCCTTGTAACTAGTACAACATAGGGAAATTTTCAAATTCTTAGAAAAAGTGTAGTAGGTCTTTGTCTTGTATTTTGGACACTAATTGGACATTGGACTTTGGACTCTATTAATTTTATTTCTTTTTGGTAAATTTCAAAATTAAGGAGAAGCATTTGCATTAGCTTGTTAATTAGTTACAACTAGAAGTAGTTAGTTACTTGTTGGTCTTAACTAATTTGGTTAGTTAGTCTGTAGTTGGAACTAATTCTAGTTAACCTAACTACATCCCAACCAAATTTTAGTTGGCATAACCAATTAGTTAACCGAATTTAGTTAGGAGGTTAAGTGGTTAGACATAGTTACAACCATAATAACTAAATAACTAAATTTAGTTGGGGTTAGTTAGTGTTAGTTAGAGTTAGTTGATTAGTTGAAACTAATTTGTTACTTCTAACTTCCCATAACCAAAATTGTTTAGGCTTGTTAGGGTTAGTTACTTGATTAGTTACAACCTAGGATTCTCATAAGGAACATAGGTTAATACAACCTAGGTCTTGCATAACTAATGATAGTACTACATCCTAGGATACAACCTAGTACAAAGACAACTTAGGTTCTTGTTTCCTTTAGGAAAGAAACCTAGTACGTGTATGTTAGGATTGTTGTGTGTTTTCTAATACTTGCCTTGCATCAAGCATCCTTGACTAGTTTCTTTACAATTTTGTTACCTTGTCTTGTTTTTCTTTGACAACCTTAAACAATGTCTTCTAGTGATAGGGAAAACAAATCTATGCTTCATAACATAATGGAAAGTTTGAATAACATCAACAATAGGTTAAATAACCTAGAGCATAATGAAAACCCTAGATCTAGGCATAGAAATCAAAGAAATCAAAGATATAACAATAGTGATAGTGAGGATGAACCTAGACATAGAAGACACCATGAACATAAAGAAGAAGACATTGGCTTAAGAGAGGTAAAACTTGAAATTCCCCTATTTAATGGCAAGAGTGATATTGAAGCTTACTTAGAATGGGAGATAAGAGTTGAACAATTGTTTAATTCTTATCAAATAAAAGAAGAAAAAAAAGTTAGAATAGCCATTCTCTTATTCTAAAATTATGCCTTAGTATGATGGACCCAAGTGTGTAAGGAGAGAAAGAAAGATAACTTCCCACCAATAGATGATTGGTTAGACTTAAAAGCTCTATTAAGAAAACGTTATGTTCCTAATTACTATAGAGGGGAGCTATTAGCCAAGCTAAATAGACTCACCCAAGGGTCAAAGAGTGTAGAAGATTACTATAAAGCTCTAGAGATAGCCATGATTAGGGCAAACTTAGAAGAAGATGAGGAAACCCTAATGCATAGGTTTTTGTATGGCCTAAATAAGAACATCAAGAATAGAGTAGAACTCCTTCCACATGTTGACATAGAAGAGTTACTACACCAATGTACTACAGTAGAAAGCCAATTTAAAGAAAGAGAAGCCTATAGTGGGGAAAATAAAGCCTACAAGTCTAAGTGGGTAAGTCAAGAAAATAAGGGTAGGTTTGAGAGAAACCCTAGGGAGAGGGAAGTGGGAACTTCATCTTCCAAACCACAAAGTGAGTTATATAAGAATGGAAAAAATTTTAGAAACTAAAAAGATAAGCATGAATCCACATCTAAACCACAATCCTCTAGATCTTCTACCATAAACTGTTTTAAATGTCTTGGCAGAGGTCACATTGCTTCCAACTGTCCAACAAAAAGAACTATGATTTTGAAAACTAATGGAACCCACTAAAGTTAATCAGAGTATGATTCTGATAATCACACATCAAGTGATGACTCAAGTAGTGATTCCTATGACAGTGAGCATATTTTAGGGGATGATGGTGAGCTTTACATGATTAGAAGGTTGCTTGGTAGTCATGTTAAGCTAGATGATACTACACAAAGAGAGAACATCTTTTATACAAGATGTTACATAAATGATAAATTATGTTCTCTTATTGTGGATAGTGGGAGTTGTGCTAATGTATTGAGCCAAAGACTAGTCAATAAGATGGGCTTAGAACTAATAGATCACCTTAGACCTTATAAGTTGCAATGGTTAAATGAAAAGGGAGAGATGTTAGTTAATAAGCAAGTTTTAACGAATTTCACCATAGGCACGTATAAAGATGAAGTCAATTATGATGTAGTACCTATGGAGGCACCTCACATCCTATTAGGAAGACCTTGGCAATTCGATAGGAAGGTCATCCATGAGGGGTTCACTAACACCCTCACATTTAAGTTCGATGGTAAGAAGATAGTTTTACACCCCCAACTCCCCAACAAGTAGCTAAAGATCAACTACAAATGAAGCTTAAAAGAGATACAGAGTTAGGATCTTCTTCTAATCATCTAGAAAAACATAAGAAAAACAAAAAAAAAGGATAAAGGAAAAGGAGTTGTCATCTATGATGATTCTAGAGCCAATCTTTTGGCCAACAAGCATGATCTGAAACATGTTATGTTTTCACAAAAACAATGCTTCATGTATGCAAAAGATATCCCTAGCAGTTATTTATGCTCTATGGGCACTCCTCCTCCCCTTTTGCCCAAAGGGATCCAAAAAATCTTAAATGAATTTAAAGACCTCTTTCCAAAAGATATTCCTAAAGGCTTACCTCCTATTAGGGGTATTAAGCATCAAATAGACCTAATTCCTGGTGCTAGCTTACCAAATCGACCTGCATATAGATATAACCCTAAGCAAAGTGTTGAGATTGAAAAATAAGTGAACGATCTATTATCTAAGGGATGGATTAAAGAGAGCTTAAGCTCATGTGCTTTACTTGTTTTATTAGTTCCTAAGAAAGATAGTTCATGAGAATATGTACAGATTGTAGAGCCATAAACAACATAACCATCAAGTATAGGCATCCAATACCTAGACTTTATGATATGCTTGATGAGGTAAGTGGTTCTACCATATTTTCCAAGATTGATCTTAAAAGTGGCTATCATCAAATAAGAATCAAAGAAGGAGATGAATGGAAAGCTGCTTTTAAAACCAAACTTGGATTATATGAGTGGTTAGTTATGCCCTTTGGCTTGACTAATGCACCAAGCACATTCATGAGGTTAATGAATCATGTTCTGAGGGATTCATTGGGCATTTCGTTATGGTCTACTTTGATGATATTTTGATGTACTCAAAGACCATGACCTCTCATCTAAACCATCTTAAACAAGTTATGCTTGCCTTAAGAATAAATAACCTCTATGCAAATTTTGAAAAATGTTCTTTTGGCATGGATAGCATTGTATTCCTTGGATTCATAGTGAGTTCTAAAGGTGTTGAGGTTGATCACTCTAAAATGAAGGCGATCCAAGATTGGCCAACACCTAAAAATATGAGTAAGGTTAGAAGTTTCCATGGTCTTGCAAGTTTTTATAGGAGATTTATGAAAGATTTCTCTTCCTTAGCATCCCCTTTAAATGAGTTAGTGAAAAAGAATGTTCCTTTTGTGTGGGGGCCAAGGCAAGAGAAAGCCTTTCTAGATCTCAAAGAGAAGCTCACTCATGCTCCAATTTTAGCACTTCTAATTTTTTCTAAAACCTTTGAGCTTGAGTGTGATGCTTTAAATGTGGGTATAGGAGCTGTGTTATTGCAAGAAATTCACCCCATTGCTTTCTTTAGTGAAAAGCTTAATGAGGCAACCCTCAATTATCCCACATATGATAAAAAGTTCTATGCATTGATTAGAGCCCTTCAAACTTAGGAACATTACTTGATCCCAAAAGAGTTTGTCATTCATAGTGATCACCAATCACTAAAATTTATCAAAGGGCAACATAAGTTGAACAAAAGACATGCTAAGTAGGTTGAGTTCTTGGAACAATTTCCATATGTCATCAAGTACAAAAATGGAAAATCCAATATTATGGCTGATGCTTTATCAAGAAGGCACTCTTTACTTACCTGTCTTGGAGCCAAAATTATTGGACTTGATGAGATTAGGACTTGTATCCAAGTGATACCGATTTTTCAAACATTTTCAACTTATCCTCCACTTCTTCATCTCATAAAGGCTTCTATATTCTAGATGGCTACCTCTTTAAAGCCAATAGACTTTGCATTCCTAGGAGCTATTTAAGAGATCTCCTACTTAGAGAAAGCCATGAGGGAGGCTTAATGGGCCATTTTGGAAGAGATAAAACATTAGCCATTTTACATGAACACTTCTATTAGCCTTAAATGAAAAAAGATATACAAAAATTTTGCGCTAGGTGTATAGTGGTTTGTATACCCCATTGCCTACACCTATTTCTCCTTGGGTTGATATTTCTATGGATTTTGTGTTAGGCTTGCCTAGAATCCAAAAGAGAATGGATTCTATCTTTGTTGTGGTAGATAGGTTTAGCAAGATGGTTCACTTCATTCCTTGTCACAAAGTGGATGATGCAAGTCATATTGCTAAGCTTTTTTTCAAGGAAATTGTAAGACTTCATGGTGTTCCTAAAACTATCATTTCTGATAGGGACACCAAATTCCTAAGCCATTTTTGGAAAACTCTTTGGTCAAGGCTAGGGACGAAGTTTCTCTTCTCTACCACTTGTCATCCTTAAACGGATGGGCAAACTGAGGTAGTGAATAGGACCTTTTCTCAACTACTTAGGGTCTTAGTTCATAAAAATGTCAAATCTTAGGATGAGTGTTTACCCCATATTGAATTTGCTTATAATAAGGTACAACACTCCACAACTAAGCATAGTCCTTTTGAAGTTGTTTATGGTTTTAACCCTCTCCCTCTCTTGGACCTTTTGCCCATTGATGTTTCTAATTCTATCTTTCACTTGGATGGAGAGGCAAAGGCAAAGTTTATCAAAGATTTTTATGAGAAGGTTAAAAACCAAATACAAGCTAAGAATGAGCACTATGCTCGTTGTGCTAATAAGAAGAGAAATGAAGTCACCTTTGAGGTTGGAGATTGGGTTGGGCTACATCTCAGAATGGAAAGATTTCAAAACTTGAGAAAATCCAAACTCGACCTTAGAGGTGATGGCCCTTTTCAAATACTCAAAAAAATGAATAATAATGCTTATGTCGTTGATTTGCCAGGAGATTATGGTGTGAGTGCTTCATTTAATGATTCTGACTTATCTTCTTTTGACATAGATGAAGAGGATGATGCTTAGATTTAAGGACAAATCTTTTCAAAGAAGGGGAGAATAATGAGGACACACCAAGGGAAGACCCTCACACTACCCTAGAGAAAGGACTTGAAGCTTACAAGGGTCCCCTCACAAGGGAAAAGTCAAAGAAAGCCAAAGAGAGCATACACAAAGCATTAGCTTTCTTTCTCTCTTTATTTAGTAGGCCTAAGCCCAATGAGGAATCCTTGAGGATCTACTCATACTTTTCTTGTAATGTAGTCCCTAGTTAGATTCTCTAGGCCTATAGGTTTTATTTGGGCCTTGCAAGGTTAAATGGGCCACTTTAGGGCCATGTACTTTCCTTTTGGGCCATGTATAGGCCATCTTCCTTCCCTTTGTCTCTTTTGGGCCTTGGATCCATGAAACAAGCCCATTAGCTCCTCCTTGGTCGAAATTGTGGAGGCCTATATAAGGAGCTCTCCTTTTGTAAAAACTTACACAATTATGCATTTTGAGATTTTGACCACTTTAAGTGAGTTTTTAGTGAAAGATTCTCTTCCTTATCTCTAGGATTAGGAGATCTTTTGCAAGCTCTCATCCAAGAGGTTCCTCCCTCATTGGTGGCAAGCTCAAGGGAGTTATCTTCCCTAGGAAATGGCCTCCCATTCATCCATTTCCACCATCCCTTCCATTCTCCTCAATTCCTCCTTCCATCTCATCTTTTCTCCCTTTTCCTTCCACCAAATTTCATCCACTCTTAGAGTCTTTTTCCTTTTTTGTGTTTCGGTTTCAACCTCAAGATTACATTCAACATTGGCATTTGAAGGGTAGAAGATAGAGAAGGGCCAAGATCCATCCCATTCAAAGGAAGACTTGAAGATCCTCCTACATCAGAATGCCATTGAGTTGATACAAGCATAGACTTGTATGTGTTGTTTGAATTGTATTAATGAATTGTTGTATTAGTACACTAGTTATGAAACAATGGCAATGATAAATGAAATGAAAATCCACTGAATGATTATGTAGTGGTGTTGATCAAAGATTAATAAATGTTAATGATGATTTATGATGTTTGTGATGCCATTGTGGTTGATTGCAAGTGTTGACTTGCATGTATAATAAATGATATATTGAGATGAAAATGCCACATATAAAACTCGAAACAATGGCTAAGAAACTAACCATGATAAAATCCATTATAATGAGTGTGGTGGTGTTGGTAATTATGATGATGATGAGTGATGAATGACATAATAGGGTGCATAGTGTGAGAACGCACTTGATTTGCATTGCATCCATGACATATCATATGTTGTCTATGTGGAATGTTCGGGGTTCCACTAGGCGGGCCCAGTGAGAGGGCGACCCAGTGCATGGGTATATTGTTGTTGTTGTTCCCTAGTGATTCTGGGAATCACGAAGCTGTCCATAGTTTAGTGACGAGGCACCCTATGTGGCAGACCCAGTGGGCGGGCGGCTCTATGATGAGCAAGTTACCTCAGTGTTCGATAGGACACGGCTCTCTCGATGTGTGTTTGGGAGGGGCCCGTAGTACTTATGGCAAGTGAGGCCATGTTGTTGATCCATAAGTCACGGGGTGACTAGTGCTATAGATGGGCGATAGCAGTTTGGTACTAGTAAAAATATGTTGTGAAGCATATATGCATTGAGATATATGTGTACACATTTTTATACTGCAGTAGGGGCATAGTAGCACACCTATGCTTGACCCACAATTTGGTGTTTATTCCCATAGCCGGATCCATATTTGTTGTCTATTCCATTATGCATATGCATTAGCCATAAGATCATTTGCATATAGCATGGAGATATGCCAGAAGATGATGATGATTGAGATTGTGGTATGGTGTTGATGAGATGGGTAATGGAATATCTGAAAGGCCACATAAAATTAATGAATGATATGATTACCACGAAACAATATTGAATATAATGATGTGTATATTATGGCCCAATGTAATGAAGGGCATAATTATTTATGATTGATAATAAATGATGGTAAGATCGAATCGAATAAGGTCATTTATAGAATACAAATATGGGAGATGTTTGATGCATAACCATATAGATGTATATACACATATACCTTAGGCAAAGCATATGCATGAATTTATGTGAAAAGACAATGGCTGTCTATTAGGCTTAAGTTATGTGTTTGCATGCCTTACCGAGCCTTTTCTCATATCCTCATATATAGGACTAGGCGTATGCTCGGTATACATATTCTTCTTCCGCTGTAAACTCTGTTATTTTGTATACAGTTATGGGTAAACTATTTAATGATCCAGTTATAGATTATTTAACCTGATGTAGGATCTTCTAACTAATTGAAGAAGGGTGGATCTAGGGAACTTCTCTTCTTCTAACCTCCACAAGCCTTGAATGGAAGAATCTTGGCTTTGGGAAGCCGAAGTGGAAATGAGTAAAAAGACTAAAAACTACACGGAATTGGAAGGGAAAAGAGAAGGGAAAGGGCGGAAATGGAAGGAAGGAATGAGGAAGGTGGAAGATGGAATAGAGGAGGTGAATGGGAGGCCACTCCTAGAAGGAGATAACTCCTCTAACTCACCACCAAGAGGGAGGAGACCCCTTGGATGAGAGCTTGCTAAAGCTCACTCTAACCTAGAGATAAGGGAGAGCTTCTCTCACTAAAAAACTCACTTTGAAAGTGTGAAATCTCAAATGGCATTAATTATGTGTAAAATACAAAGGGAGAGCTCTTTATATAGAGCTTTAGAGAATTTGGCCAAGTGACTCCTAATGGGCCTCTCCATGATGCCTAGGCCCAACAGTGCTAATGGAGAAGGGTATGGCCTATACATGGCCCAAGATGAGAGTACAAGGCCCAAAAGTGGCCCATTTGACCTTGCAAGGCCCAAATAAAACCTATAAACCTAGAGAACCTAACTAAGAAGTATATTACAAGTAGAGTATGAATAGATCCTCAAGAAGTCTTTATTGAGCTTGGGCCCACTCAAGGAGAGGAAATAGGATAAGGCCTGATGGATACTCTCTTTGGCCTTTTTGGTCTTGGCCCTTCTGAGAGGACCTTTGTAAGCTTCAAGTCCTTTCTCTAGGGTAGTGTGAGGGTCCTCCCTTTGTGTGTCCTCATTATGCTCCCCCTCTTTGAAAGGATTTATCCTCAAATCTAAGGAATCATCCCCTTCATCTAAATCAAAGGGAGACAAGTCTAAAATATTGAAGAAGGCACTCACACCATAATCTCCTGGCAAATCAAGGACATAAGCATTATTATTCATTTTCTTTATTATTTGGAAAGGCCCATCACCTCTAGGGCCGAGTTTGGATTTTCTTAAGTTTGGAAATCTTTCTTTTTGAAGGTGTAACCAAACCCAATCTCCAACCTCAAAAGTGATTTCCTTTATTTTTTTGTTGGCACAATGAGCATAATGTTCATTTTTAGCTTCTATTTGGTTTTTAACCTTCTCATGAAAATCTTTGATAAACTTAGCCTTTGCCTCTCCATCCATATGAAGGACAGAGTCAGAAACCTCAATAGGAAAAAGGTCCAAAGGAGTGAGAGGGTTAAAACCATAGACAACCTCAAATGGACTATGCTTGGTTGTGGAGTGTTGTACCCTATTATATGCAAACTCAATGTGGGGCAAACACTCATCCCAAGATTTAACATTTTTAAGCACTAAGACCCTAAGAAGTTGAGAAAGGGTCCTGTTTACTACCTCTGTTTGTCCATCCATTTGAGGATGACAAATGGTGGAAAAAGAAGCTTCGTTCCTAGCCTTGACCAAAGAGTTTTCCAAAAATGGCTTAGGAATTTGGTGTCCCTATCAAAAATAATGGTTTTAGGAACACCGTGAAGTCTTACGATCTCCTTGAAAAAGAGTTTAGCAATATGACTAGCATCATCTACCTTGTGATAAGGGATGAAGTGAGCCATCTTACTAAACCTATCCACAACCACAAAGATAGAATCCATTCCCCTTTGGGTCTTAGGCAATCCCAACACAAAATCTATAGATATATCAATCCAAGGTGTAGTGGGTGTTGGTAAAAGAGTATATAAACCACTAGGCAAAAGTTTTGATTTTACTTTTCTACACACAATACACCTAGCACAATGTTTTTGAACATCTTTTTTCATTTTTGGCCAATAGAAGTGTTCATGTAATATGGATAATGTTTTATCTCTTCCAAAATGGCCCATTAAGCCTCCCTCATGGTTTTCTCAAAGTAAAAGATCTCTTAAAGAACTTCTAGGAATGCAAAGTCTATTGGCTTTAAAGAGATAGCCATCTAAAATGTAGAAGCCTTTATGAGATGAAGAAATGGAAAATAAGTTAAAGATGTTGGAAAAATCAAGGTCACTTGGATACAAAGACCTAATCTCATCAAGCCCAATAACTTTGGCTCCTAGGGAGGTAAGTAAAGAGTGCCTCCTAGATAAAGCATCAGCCACAGTATTGGATTTTCCATTCTTATACTTGATGACATAGGGAAATTGTTCCAAGTACTCAACCTACTTAGCATGCCTTTTATTTAACTTATGTTTCCCTTTAATGAATTTGAGGGATTGGGGATCACTATGTATAACAAAATCTTTGGGAATCAAGTAGTGTTCCCAAGTTTGTAGGGCTCTAATTAAGGTATAAAATTCTTTATCATATGTGGGGTAGTTGATGGCTGCCCCATTAAGCTTTTCACTGAAGAAAGCAATGGGGTGTCCTTCTTGTAATAACACAGTTGCTATACCCACATTTGATGCATCACACTCAAGCTCAAATGTTTTGGAAAAATTTGGAAGTGATAAAATTGGAGCATGAGTGAGGCGATCTTTAAGATCTAGAAACTCGTTTTCTTACCTTGGCCCCCATACAAAAGGAACATTCTTTTTCACCAACTCATATAAAGGGGAGGCTAAGGTGGAAAAATCTTTCACAAATCTCCTATAAAAGCTTGCGAGACCATGAAAACTTCTTATTTCACTCATATTTTTAGGTGTTGGCCAATCTTGGATGGCCTTAACCTTTGAGTGAGATACCTATACACCCTTTGAACTTACTACAAATCCAAGAAAAACAATGTTATCCATGCCAAAAGAACATTTTTCAAGGTTTGCATAAAGATTGTTTGTTCTTAAGGCAAGCATAACTTGTCTAAGATGGTTTAGATGAGAGGTCATGGTCTTGGAATATATTAAAATATCGTCAAAGTAGACCACAACAAAATGCCCAATGAATTCCCTTAAAACATGATTCATTAATCTCATGAATGTGCTTGGTGCATTAGTCAAGCCAAAGGGCATAACTAACTACACACATAATCCAAGTTTGGTTTTAAAAGCGGCTTTCCATTTATCGCCCTGTTTCATTCTTATTTGGTGATAGCCACTTTTAAGATCAATTATGGAAAATATTGTAGAACCATTAAGCTCATCAAGCATATCATCAAGTCTAGGTATGGGATGCCTATACTTGATGGTGTTGTTATTGATGGCCCTACAATCAGCATACATTCTCCATGAACCATCCTTCTTGGGACTAAGTAAAACAGGTAAAGCACATGGGCTTAAGCTCTCTCTCTAATCCAACCCTTAGATAATAGTTCATTCACTTGATTTTCAATTTTAAGGCTTTCCTTAAGATTACATCTATATGCAGGCCTATTAGGTAAACTAGCACCAGGAATTAAATCTATTTGATGTTCAATGCCTCTAATAGGAGGGAAGCCTTTTGGGATGTCTTTTGGAAAGAGGTCTTTAAATTCATTTAAGATATTTTGGATCCCTTTGGGCAAAGGAGGAGGAGGGTTGCCCATTGAGCACAAGGAAGTGCTAGGGATATCTTTAGCATACATGATCAAGCATTATTTATGTGAAAACATAGCATGTTTCACATCATGTTTATTGGCTAAAAGATTGACACTAGAGTCGTCATAGATAACAACTCCTTTTCCTTTATCTTCTTTTTATTTTTCTTAATTTTTCCTAGATGGGTTGAAGAAGATCCAAACTCTCTATCCCTTTTAAGATTCATTTATAGTTGATCTTTAGCTACTTGTTGTGGAGTTAATGGGGTGTAAAACTATCTTTTTACCATCTAGTTCGAATGTGAGGGTGTTAGTGAACCCCTCATGGATGACCTTCCTATCAAATTGCCAAGGTCTTCCTAGAAGTATATGAGTTTCCTTCATAGGTACTACATCATAATTAACTTCATCTTTATATGTGCCTATGGTGAAATTTGTTAAAACTTGCTTATTAACTAACATCTCTCCCTTTTCATTTAACCATTACAACTTATAAGGTCTAGGGTGATCTATTAGTTCTAATCCCATCTTATTGACTAGTCTTTGGCTCACTACATTAACACAACTCCCACTATCCATAATAAGAGAACATAATTTATCATTTATGTAACATCTTGTATAAAAGATGTTCTCTCTTTGTGTAGTATCATCTAGCTTAACATGACTACCAAGCAATCTTTTAATCATGTAAAGCTCACCATCATCCCTTGAGATATGCTCACTGTCATAGGAATCACTACTTGAGTCATCACTTGAATAGTGAGAATTAGAATTAGACTCTGATTGACTTGAGTAGGTTCTATTAGTTTTCAAAACCATGGTTCTCTTTGTTGGACAGTCAGAAGCAATGTGACCTTTACCAAGGCATTTAAAACATTTAATGGTGGATGATCTAGAGGATTATGGTTTAGATGTGGATTCATGCTTTTCTCTTTGATTCCTAAAAACTTTCTCATTTTTATGTAACTCACTTTGAGGTTTGGAAGATGAAGTACCCACTTCCCTCTCCCTAGGGTTTCTATCAAACCTACCCTTGTTATCTTGTCCTACCCATTTAGATTTATAGGCTTTATTTTCCCCACTATAAGCTTCTCTCTCTTTGAATTGGCTCTCTACCTTAGTGCATTGGTGAAGTAATTCTTCAATGTCTATATGTGGAAGGAGTTCTACTCTATTTTTAATGTTCCTATTGAGGCTATGTAAGAACCTATGCATTAGGGTTTCCTCATCTTCTTCTAGGTTTAACCTAATCATAGCTATCTCTAATAATTTGTAGTAATCTTCTACACTCTTTGACCCTTGGGTAAGTCTATTTAGCTTTGCTAATAGCTCCCCTCTATAGTAACTAGGAACATAACATTTTCTTAATAGAGCTTTTAAGTCTAACCAATCATCTATTGGTAGAAAATTATCTTTCTTTCTTTCCTTACACACTTGAGTCCACCAAACTAAGGCATATTTTTGAAATGAGAGGGTGGCTATCCTAACTTTATTTTTATCTTTTATTTGATGAGAGTTGAATATTTGTTCTACTCTCATTTCCCACTCTAGATAAGCCTCTATGTCACTCTTGCCATTAAATAGGGGTATTTCTAATTTTACTTCTCTTAAGCCTATGTATTCTCTTTTATGCTCATGGTGTCTTCTTTGTCTAGGCTCTTCTTCACTATCACTATTGTTGTGTCTATGATTTCTATGTCTAGCTCTAGGGTTGTCATTATGCTCAAGATTTATTAGCCTAGCATTGATGTTATTCAAGCTATCCATTATGTTATGAACCATGGTTTTATTCTCCCTATCACTAGAAGACATCTTTTAAGGTTATCAAAGAAATTCAAGACAAAAACAAAGAATGTGTGGACAAACTAGTCGAGAAGGATGAATGCAAAACAAGTGAAAGAAAACACACAACAAACCTAAAATATCAATGCTAGGTTTCTATCCTAAGGGAAAACAAGATCCTAGGTTGTCTTTTACTAGGTTAGTCCTAAGTTGCTTATGTAAGTCCTAGGTTGGCTTTAACCTAAGTTGATTATGATTATCCTAGGTTGTTTCTAACAATTAACTAACCCTAGACAAGCCTAACCAAATTCAGTTACTAGTTAGTTAACCTAACAAAATTAGATCAATTAACTAACCAACTCCTAACAAACCCTAACTAGAAGTAGTTATTTAGTTATGGAAGTTGTAAATAAGTCTAACCACCCTTAACTAACAACTAATTCAGTTATGGATTTGTTAAGACCCTAAACTAATTCGGTTATGATTAGTTAAAGTAACTAGAATTAGTTCCAACCACTAACTAGTTAACCTAATTAGTTAAGACAAGAAACTAACTAACAACTATTAGTTATAACCAACAACTAACTAACTAAAAGTAGTTAACAACCAAATGCAAATGCTCTACTATCTAGCTGAGATTACTAAATAAAAATGAAAGTTAATAGTGTCCAAAAGTCCAATGTCCAAAGATGTGTCCAAAATACAAGACAGAACCTAGTACACAAAGCCTAAGAATTGAAAATTTTGCCTAAGTTCTACTAGTTACAAGGCTTTTGCTTCCTTTACAATTTTCTTCAAGCTCGTCCTTGATGTGTAAGCTCCACCTTTCCTAGCAAAACAAGACAAGAACACACTCCAAACGAAATTGATGTTAATGAATTCATAAAAAAATTAACCTCACAAGTGTATCCTCATAACTCTTACCCTTTCTCTTTGGTGTCAAGTTCACCCAAGCAATTTACACTCTCACCTCAAGTGTTCCAATATGCTACCCTCAATGGTATAGAGAAGGGAATTATCAAGAAGTTTGAAGGAAAGACAACTTCAAAGACAAAACTTGAGAAGGAAAAATGATAAACTAAAAAGGCTTAAGAAGAAAGGCTACTCAAAATGGAAAATATTTTTAGATTTTTGATTGACAAGACACTAAAGCAATAAAAGTTCAAATGAATAAAGGATATACTATGGATGGAATTCAAAAATTGGTGACAAAACTAGACAAGCAAAGAACAAAATGCAATCAACAAAAGTAAGGGAAACCTAAACTTAGAAACTCTAAAGTTGCACACAAAGTAAGCAAGTAAGATTCAAATGAAAATGTATTAGAAAATGTAATTAGCAAACAACTCACTTCAACTAGATTGAATTTCGAAATTGGACTTTTTGTTTTGTTATTTCTACTTTACACTTTTCTTAATGAGGCTTCTTTTCTTTTTAACACCCTTTTTTAATTTTGTAGTATAGGGTATAGGGTTTTCTACTCTTTTTCTCTTTTGTTACTTTCTCTTTCTTATCTTGCCTCTTGAATTTTCAATGCATAACACCATTATTCAGTGTCCAAAATCAAAGTGAGCTAAGGCTAAACAATTTCAAATGTCACTTTCTTGCTTAAGGAAAAACAATGCAACCTTCTTCCAAAGAGAATGGAAGGACTATGTTCAAAACTTTTTGACAAAATTTTCTTCAATGCAAGCAATATGAAAATTGAAATATGATTTATTCCTAATGTGCATTCACAAACAAAAATTAACCTAGAAAGAAACTGAGAATGAATACTAACAAGCCTAAAATGAGATAACCTTTGGAGAGTCTTAAGATGAGACCTCCTAACAACACAAGAATGGAACCTTTGGGAGATTAGTCAAGATGCTTGAACTAAACTCCACCACACGACAATGCACCTCTAGTAATGGAAAAACAACATAAAAGCCTAGAACACTAAACAAAGGTTCCACTTGGCACAACTAACAACTAACTTGGCTTTAACTAACACCTAACAAGTAACTAACTTCTAACAATCAAACTAACAACTTCCAACCGAATTCTAAATGTGCCAATCCTGAAATTTTAGAACTTATACAATACTAAACCGAATTGAAAAATACAATATGTAAGACGACTGAAGAAATGAAGAAACTAGCACAAAAACTCAAAAGAACAATAACTTTTTTATGAGTTTTCTACTTTATCATGACATCAACAAGGCAAGTATAAGGCATAACAACAAAATTCCAGCCAGCAATCTAAAGACAAAACTGAATTATGTAAGAAGAAGAAGAATAGAGAAGAACCTCCTAGCATCAAGTGATACCAAATGATATAGGATCTTCTTCTAACTCCTTTAAGAAGGGTGGATTTAGGGAACTTCTCTTCTTCTAACCTCCACAAGCCTTGAATAGAAGAATCTTGGCTTTAGGAAACCGAAATGGAAATGAGTGAAAAGACTAAAAACTACACCGAATTAGAAGGGAAAAGAGAAGGGAAAGGGTGGAAATGGAAGGAAGGAAGGAGGAGGGTGGAAGATGGAATGAAGGAGGTGAATGGGAGGCCACTCCTAGAAGGAGATAACTCCTCTAACTCGCCACCAAGAGAGAGGAGACCCTTTAGATGAGAGCTTGCTAGAGCTCACTCTAACCTAGAGAGAAGGGAGAGTTTCTCTCACTAAATGGGCCTCTCCATGATGCCTAGGCCAAATGACTCCTAAATGGGCCTCTCTATGATGCCTAGGCCCAATAGTGCTAATGGAGAAGGGTATGGCCTATACATGGCCCAAGATGAGAGTACAAGGCCCAAAAGTGGCCCATTTGACCTTGCAAGGCCCAAATAAAACCTATAAACCTAGAGAACTTAACTAAGAAGTATATTACGAGTAGAGTATGAATAAATCCTCAAGAAGTCTTCATGGGCTTGGGCCCACTCAAGGAGAGGAAGGAGGATAAGGCCTGATGGATGTTCTCTTTGGCCTTTTTGGTCTTGGCCCTTGCGAGAGGACCTTTGTAAGCTTCAAGTCCTTTCTCTAGGGTAGTGTGAGGGTCCTCCCTTTGTGTGTCCTCATTATAATCTCACTATTCAGTCTTCCGTAGTTTAAGTCTTGGTGTAATCGTTGGGGTGTTTAAAAATTCTTTCGAGTACAAAAAATTTACTCGTATTTTTATTATTTAATTATCTTGATTACATCGGGATTCAAGTCCGGAAAATCAAGGTGTGATACTCGTTGCCCGAATCGGTCATTTTTAAACGTTAAACGACGCCGATAAATCCCGAATAATTCATGATAAATTTCACGAACCCTCAAATTAATTTATGTTCATTGTTGGGACATAAATATTCATTCCTAATAATTATCTAATGTTTCCTGGCCTGTTGGGCCCGTCTGTGTATTCTGCTCATATGTCGTTCATTAATTAAACGACGACAGTAATCACCGTATTCGTCGTATTAACTCAAGGGGTTCCCAATTAATTTTTCTACATGCTTAGGGTATCAAATAATTATTTTCTATAATTATTAAATTTATTGGCTCTAATATTTAATTTTACTTTAAATTTAGGATGTTACACAAGGCATCCCTATACAACTATTTTACCTTCACCACTAAAACATAGAGTTCTAAAATAAGATGCATCTCACCTCATATACGTCCTGTATCACAATGCTAAAAAGACAACATAGAGAGTGAGTTATATATTCTAAGTGACGAATATGAATACATTTGTGATTATGTGCATATGCATATAACAAAATGTAGGCTTTGCTTCAAACACAACTCCATCATTCTATCAACATATACGTATATCATGATCATCAACTAAAACTTATAGAAGAACATATACATATTCACAGATCATTGCCCTTCATCTTATTGGGTTAACATAAGCATCATCATCGATACACAAGGTCTTTTCATCACATGTAAATTTTTACTTGTTGTCTTTAGGTTCTCTTTCACACATTTCAATCATTACCAGTCCAATCTCATCATTATTTTTGCATATCACAGTTCTATATGTAAATTCTCTTAAGCTAATGCATATATACAAGAATCATATTCATCAAAAACACTTGTGGATCCGACTATGGGAATATAAAACATCAATGTAGGTTCACACAAAGGTATACAACCATGCCCCTACTACAGTAGTAAAATGTGTACACATATATGTCAAATCTCAATTTTTATAGGTACCAAACCACATCACCCATCTTGCAACACCAATCATTTTCAACATGACCGTGATAAACAACATAACAATATAATGGTGCTATGGGCCAAACATGAACCACGCCGTGGCAATTGTGATCCAAAGGACCATCAGGGACACCTGCTCCTCAAAGAGCTACCCCCACCGGGTCAACCACATGCAGCTCCCCGTAGCTAAGTATGGGAAACTTCGTGACTCTACCACTGAGTCACGAGGGTAATTAACAACGCTCGTGCACAGAGCCGCCCTCCCACTAGGCCAACTAGAGGAACCCCTAACATCACCATCATCACATCACCACTCAATTTTTAGTGGATTTTAATTTCATTGATTAGTGCCATTGTTTTAAATTTTAGTGTGACATTCATAACATTTTTCATCAACACAAATTCAAATCATAAATACAAGTTTATACTTGCATCAACCATAATGGCATCAACAATCATGAACATCCATATCCACCAATCTTTCATCAATATTCAAGGGTATGCCCAATGTAGCATCCCAAATTTTATATAAATGATTAATTGAGAGGAATGAATATTAAATAATTACATATGGGTTGATTAATGTCCCAAAAATGTTAAAATAAATAAATTGGCATTTCTTATGATTATTCATAATTTTATGAAGCTAAATATGCTGAAATTTATACCCGATTAAAATATAGGTGTCAGACCAAGTATCTTCAATCAAGGTGTTGTTGGTCAGGGCTGTTAAGAATATTATTGTGAATCCGAATATATTTTCAAAATAATTTTTAGAAAAAGTAAAAAGCTCAAATGATGATCCTGTTTGTTAAAAAATAGCAAGGTTTTAATGAAGGGTTAAAAAGTAAAACTAAACTCTCATTTCCCTTCCTCCATTTCACGTTTGCAAATCCCTCTCAAAAGAAAACTTCTCCTTGTTTCTCTTTTCTTTTTCTCACTCTCTTCTTCTTCTTCCTAAACCTAACCAAGGTGGTTTGCGCTTTCCCTTTCCACTTTATTTTCATTTTTCCTCTTAAGTTTGAAAGAGACTATGGTGATTTGAAAGTCCCTTTCATTCTCTTGTTACTTTCGTGCTCTCCCTCTCCCTCTCTTGAAGCTCACTCTTTTCTTGGCTTGAGGTAAGTTCTTCTCCATTTTTAATGAGCTTATGCACTAGGTTTTGAGTTGTTAATGTTGGATGAATGATTAAATGCATGTGGGTATTGAATGAGAGTATTAAATATGGAAACCCTAAGGCGGGGTGTATCAAATGTAAGCTTTTATGTACATTAATTGCGGTACACGAAAATATGATGGTTAATGATGGGAGATGATGATTATTTATGATGGTTATTGGGATTTTGGTGAAACCCTAACTCAAGAAAATTGGGGAAAACCCTAACTCCCCCGTTTAAGCCCAGAAATTATCCGTGGGACTTGAGTCAAATATTTCATTCCAAAACGTCCCTCAAGTTATTCCTAACAACTTTCATGAAGATCCTAACACCCAATTTTAAACAACCAAGCCGAAAAACGTTGATTTTAAGTTACCTGGGTAAGCCAAAATGCGCGTCTATACGTATTTTAGGCGCAATGTTCTCTCCAGATATTGGATTCAAGTAATTCTTGTCCCAAAATCTCTATATCGAATTTATCTATAATGTTTATGTTGAACACTAACACCATTTCTCATCTCATAAATCCCAGAAATTAAAACACTACACCAATTCACATTTTTTCCAGCATCAGTTTGCACTAGGTGTAGTGTTTTCCACATAACTATCTCATATGGCCATCAAATTGAATGAGGCCTTCACAAATATTTTTCTAACACATTTCTCCACAACTGTGATGAATAAACCAAAGCCTAATTCGCAACCCATTTGGCCTAAAAAAATCATTTATGCAAGGGACAAAAATTCTGTCATAACCCTGCACCCTTTTAGTATTTGGGTCATATCTCACTCAATTCTCAATGGAGTTTTTTTTCTTTACATGGATTTAAAGAGAACAAAAAGTTCTACAACTTTAATGTTCATCCCATTTGCTAATTCCATCCATAAGCCCACTCAAACCTATGAGCAAGTGACTGCCTTGCACTTGACACCTAGGCTGACATGCACCATGGACCAATAACATTGCTCCATCACTTGGCCACTTGTCCCAACATGCATAACCCTTCACCACATCACTTTCAACTACTGTTGACACCTTTCTCTTGCATGAGTTAAGCTTGACACTTGCCCCACTCACTTGCTCTAGCCGTGAGACTCCTTGGAGGCCAAGGGAATTCATGCAAAGAAAATGGTCATTATGCTTCATTCTCTTTTGTTTCTTCTTTCTCTAACTTAGGTAGAATATTTCCAGTAATATTTCTCCTCTTTTCTCATGATTTCTTCATCTAAACATCATCCCACATCCATCATCATTCATCCTAAATCATCATACTACCTTACATAATTTCAAGATACCACTTTATAATCATCAACTTTTTTCTTCTCCTCCACCAAACAGCAACATCTTTCTTCTCTTTCAACCATCAAAATCACATGAAACCACCACCACCCAAGGTTTCCATTTTTCTTCCATTTGGTAAAGCCATCCATGGTGGTCTAGAAGCAAAATCTTGGAGCCTTGCCATTCTCCCTTGAACACAAAAATCTTGTTGGTAAGGGGGAGTAATTTGCTTGTTTTAGATCCATAAAATAATGCATGCATGGTAAAGTATAAGTGTCCTTAATACTTATACTTTAATATCTCTTTAAAGATCTAAGTTTGTATAGTTTGGATTTTGAGAAATCTTTGTGGAAAAAAATGGATCTTTAAGAGATATTTTGGCTGCACCATGGTTGTTGTTAGATCCTTTGAATTTTAAAATTTTTATAAAGATTACTAACACTTGATTTTTATAGCTGCAGATTTTTGTTGTAACTTTATTGCATGTGATAACTTGTTAAAACTTTATGGTGGTTGGCTTGATTGGTAGCTTATGGTGTTAGTAATATTTTTGAAAGTGTGAAATTTCTTAAAATGAGTTTTATATTTAAAAATGGATTTTTGTTGTTGCTGGAAAATTTTAATGGTTAGTAAATCACTTGATAATTTTAGATCTTAACATATAAACGTGAAAGAAATGATTTTTGGGGTTGAAATTTTGTAACAATACTTGATCTTTTAAAATTTTGTGATAAAAATAAAATTTAGTGTCAAATTTTAATTCTGTAATTTTTTTTAAAAAATAAAAATAAGTGATTTAGTGGTAGCAATTAAATGATATGTTTATGATGTTAAGAAAATAATTTATAAGAATTTTAGAAAATAATGCTTGATGAATAATTCAAATCATTGGTGCTTCTATATTTATATATTTGAGAAATATTTTTAATCATGAAAATGTTGTGAATGTTGTAAATATTAAGAGAATTAAAAAGGTACTCGAGTTTAGGCGAAAACAAAACGTTAGAAACGGTACAAAACGCATTTTATGGGTAAATGGAGGGATTTGGAAAAACTGTTTTGGAGGATTATTTTGTGATAGGAGAAATGAATTTTGAGTACAAGAAAAATACCCAAGTGAATAAAATTGATTGGGAGAAATTTTGACGTGTAATTTGTCCTTAAAACGTATTTTTACAAACATTAAAACGAAGGATTTTAGCACCTTATAACCATTTCATGTGGGAGTTGTTTTGGAAAGGATAAATGCTTAAAATATCTCTATATAATTAGTATTTTGAAAACTAAATACTTTTGGCTTTAGAATCACTTAAATCAGAATTTTCTAGGCAAAATACGACAAAAATGATGTTTTGACAAAGAAATAGAATTTTACTACTTTGTATCTTTACTTTAGAAAAGAAAGGATTCTTTTATCTTCAATATAAATCTAGGAGAATTACCTTATCATAATAATGTATTTTATTTAAGGATTTACAAAAAAAAATTAGAAAGTAAAATCAATCTAAATCGTTTGTACGACAAGAACGAAGTTTTGATAAACGGTAAAAACTAACTATTTTATATCCTTAATTTAGAAAAAGATAATTTCTTTTATTTCCTATATAGGACTAAGGGAAATGTTTTGTAATGATAAAATGTTTTACCCAAGGCTTTATAAAAATTTTTAGAAAGTCAAAACCAATTTAAATCGTTCGCCGTAAGTCAATACGGTGAAACGGCATTGGTAAAGAATTAAAAAGTCATTAGAAAAATATTTTGTCATTATTTTTTTGTTAAATTTATATCTAACCTTTAAATTATACTTTTGAGTAAAAGAACAAAATAAGTTAGAGAATTTTACTCTCTAAGAAATTTAATCAATGAATTATACTTAAAATATCTTTTAGAATTAAAAAATATGTTTTGTCCTTACTTTTATCTTAAAGGTGATATTAAATTTTAAATTCATATTTTTGAACAAAGAAACCAAATGATTTAAATAAATTGTGTTCTTTGAAAAATTTTATAAATATATTTAAATATCTTTATAGATTTATAAATAAATTGGATCTTTTAATACTAGAAAGTTTTCTTATAAATATTGTTTAAAAAATGTTGTTGATATTTTTTTTGTAAAATGGTTTGAGAAATGATTAGACTTTGGTTCCTTGTATCTACTATGCGAAAAGACCTTTACTATTAGATTCTCTAAATGCTTTAAGGACAAATACGCCTAACGAATAAGGTTCCGTCTAGATTTCGGGCACCCTAATAATAAGATAAGTACATGGCATTTTGCATTTGAAGTTGAGGAGGGATGTTAGAAAAATCCCCTAGAGTATACAGTGATGGGTACACTAAAGAATCTGTCACGCCTCGATACCTGAGGGCAGTCTAGGGAGTATAACCGAAGGCGGGAATTCTAAGTGGCATCGGATTCGTGCCCATCGCCGGACAGCCCGTAGCAAACTCTGGTGTACTTCGATAAGAGGTAGAATTTTCTATGACCGTGGAGTGCCCTTTCTGTGGTGATGTGTATGATTGGCCATTTTGATATTGGGACTGAGAATCCTTACCCTTTTATGAAAACTAGAATGAGGAAAGCTCTGGTCGCTCTAGTTGGGCAGGAGAGATAAGGTTAGATGGTTGTACTTATGATTATTAAGATAGGAGATTGATGAGTGGAAGTTGGGCCCCATTGCATATTGGTATTGAATTATATTTACAATAATGAATCTAACACATGCATAGCATGCCATCATTATATGACTAACCCTTCGGTTGATGTTGATATTTGTGTATGTGTAGTTTTATATGTCTATTATAAGGTATGATATGTGTAATCATTTCTATGGTTTTAAATCCTTAAGCCACCCTTGTATGTATTTGTTATGGGTTGAGAGCTTTGTACTCACCCCTTTGTTGTTGTGTGTTATTTTTCCTTTCCCATGATCATCAGCTAAAGGTTAAGGCGACCGCGAGCAGCATCTGGACTACTCCCAGTAAAGGGTGCGGATTGTGGGCGTTGGTTATTTATATTCGCTGTCAATGTCGAGACTGTTATAGGTCCCGATGTTTATTTAATGTTATGTTATTTTGCAGTAACTGTCATTGGGAGCCTACGAGCCCCGTACCTTTTGAGCACACTGTTATCATAAAGAATCGATCTATATTATGACTTCTATTTAAACTTCATGTGATAATCACCTATGAAAAAAAATCTCCTGTTTTTCTTAAACAATTAGTGACTTTTTAATTAAGTAGGATGTTCCAGTATAGGAATTTGTCCTAGTTAATCAAGGGTGTCACACTTGGTGTTGATGTTTTTGTTTGGCAAATGTTATGCCTTAAAATATTAAGAATGAAATTATGTTCACCACGATTATTGAATAATGATTGCTGATGATGAATGAGTATGAATGTGGGTGTTGAGCATACCATGAACATTGATAAAAGATTGATGAATGTTATTAATGATTTTAATGCCATTGATTGATGCAAGTATCGACTTATATGTATGAGATGAAACTATACTGATGGAAAATATTATAGATACCACTTTAAAACTTCAAATAATGGCAATAACCAGTGATAATAAAATCCACTAAGAATTATGTGGTGATATTGGTGATGGTGATGATTGAAGAGTGGCATGATAGGGTGCATAGTGTGAGAATGCATATGATTTGCATTTGCATTTCATCCATGACATATTACATAGCTACCGGTAAGAGAATGTTAGGGGTTCCTTTGGTTGGCCCAATGGGAGGACGGCTGTGTGCACGAGCATTATTGGTATTACCCTAGTGACTCGGTGTGGAAGTCACGAAGCTGCCCATGCTTAGCTATGGGAGCTGCATGTGGTTGACCCTGTAGGGAGTGGCTTTTGAGGAGCAAGTATTTGCTGGAGGTCCTTGGATTACAACTGCCATGGTATGATTCATGGTTGGCCCGTAACACCTTTATGTTTTTTATGTTGTTTACCGCGGTCATAGTGAAAATGAGCGGTGTTGCATGATGGGCAATGCGGTTTGGTACCAATAAAACATGGTGTTATGCATGCAAATATTATGTTAAGTGTACACATTTTACTACTGGAGTAGGGGTATGATTATGTATTCATGTCTAAACCTATAAATTGGTGTTTTATATTCCCACAGTCAGATCTGCAATTGTTATTAATTTTGTTATGCATGTGCATTAGCCTAAGAGCATTTGCATATAGAATAGAGATATGCCAAAAGGTGATGAGTTGTGATTTATGGTTGAAATGGGTGAAAGAATACCTAAAGACAACATATAAAATATGAATACAAAGAAAAGACCTTATGTATGGATGATGATATTTGTGTTAGCCTAATATGGTGAAGGGAAATGATGTATATATGTATATACTTTCCTATGAGTTTGATTGATAAACATGATATATGTGTACGTACTTGAGATGATGAAATTGTGATGATAATTGATTATTTAACGCAAAGTATACATGTTGTTGAGACGCATATACACATAATCACAAATTTATTCATATTCATCACTTAGAATATATAACTCACTCTCCCATGTTGTCTATTTTTAGCATTGTGATGCAGGATATGTATGAGGTGAGATGTATCATCTTGGAAATATATGTTTCGGTGGAAAAAGGTAAATTAGTGGCATAGGAATGCCTTGATCGATAAATAATTCTTTTGTATAGCATATGATGCTAATATATGCTTAATATGTGAAAATTAGGCTTTGGTTTGGTATGGCTAATATTTGGATATGACCTTAACAATGTATGTGGACAAGTTATTTCATGACCATGTGATGAATGAATACGTTGATTATGGATTATGGCAATATTTAATGCATAAGTATAAAATTATGTTTATTGGATTGCTAAATTGTAGGAATAATGGGGAGTGGATAGGTTATATTTCTATTTAAAGGCTAAGACCTTAAGTAAGGGTCATTCATAGCTCACAAAGAATATATGTGACTTATGTGTATGAGTGGTTGTGGCCAAATAGGCCTATGTTATGAAAGGTCATGCTTGGTTGGACCAAAATGCATATAGATTGACATTCATCCATAAATTGATGTAGAGTTTGAATCATAGTTTGAGATTGGTTGGAATAAGTCTTAATTAAGTATATAAATGTATGCCAAGTGATGGTTAGGATTAAAACTTTGAATAATGCATTTATGGGTGCCATGCGAATTGAATTGCATAAGTTAGAGTGTATTTATTGATATATTTGCTTAAGCGAATGGGATCTTGCTCAAGTAAGATTGGCCCTATATTAGTGTTTAGGCTTCTGGTCTAAATTCGCTGAAACGGCTTGGTCGCTCAAGCGAGTTTTGGTGTTTTCACTTAAGCAAGATAATCCCCGCTCAAGCGAGTTGGATATGCATCGGAATTGTGGTTTCTGGACCAATTTTGCTCAAGCGAATGTGGTTCACTTGAGCAATTTCTTGAAGCATTTGATTCTGCCACATTTTTGCTCAAGCAGACAAGGTCCCGCTCAAGCGAATTCCTTTGAAATGGATTCTTTCTCTTTTTCGCTCAAGCGATGGTGTCTCACTCGCAGAATTAATTGTGAATTTGGTTTTGGACAATTTTCGCTCAGGCAAGCGTAGCTCGCTCAAGCGAAATGGTTAGGTCTGATGCTCATGGTTTTCTTACTCAGGCAAAATTGATTTACCCAAGTGAATGAGCGTGATTTCGCTCAAGCGAATTATGCTTTGCTTGAGCGAATCGCCCAAAATTCTGTTTTCCAATTATTTACTTATTTTTGGCCTTTTCTTGTATCTTCATATACGGGACTAGGCGTATGCCCTGTATACATATTCTTTTCGTTGTAAACTCAATTATTTTGTATACACGTTGGGACGATTTATTTATCGATCCAATCTATAAATTCTTAAAATCTCAATCTTATATTTCTTGTGATTCGGATCTTGATTTAATGTTGAAGGGTTGGAAGTTCCTTAAACATGAAAAATTCACTCATATTTTTATTAATTAGTTAACTTGATTACATCAGGATTCGGGTCTGGGAAATCAGGGGTTGACAAGCTGGTATCAGAGCGATGAGCAACTAGTCCTTGTTGTTGGATCAAATGCAGAAGTGTCATTACTATTGTTAAATGATGTCAAGACCCTTATTATTCCTAACTTATGACATTGAAATGTGATTGATATGTTTGTTATGTAATCCGGTCAAGTTCCTTACACTAATTACCTTCTGTGATGAATAATTTGTGATTATACATTGAAATTGATATATTCATTATGGGATGATATATGATATATCATTGAATGTTGAAACCTTATATATATATATATGTTGGAAATTGATTATTTGGTCTAGTTTACTTATGTGTGAGCCATGTCTTAACTTATAGACGTGAAACATGGCTGGTAAACAAAACTGTGAAGCTGCCATTATAATAACTACTTTGAATCGCTTTGTGGATCTCTTGGAAAGACAAGGCCAATTGACATGGGAAAATTTCAAAGTTGAATTCTTAAAGAAGTATTTTCCGGAGAGTTATAAGTGTAAGCGAAAGCTTGGGTTCATGGAACTTAAGCAAGGTGATATGACTGTGGAGGAGTATGCCTCCAGGTTTGAAGAACTTTGTGCATTTTATCCTCCATATCAGCAAGAGGGTACTGAGGCTTCAAAGTGTGTGAAGTTTAAAAATGGCTTGAGGCCTGAGATCAAGTGGGCTATCTGACACCAAGAGATAAGAAGCTTTCCAACGTTTTTGAACAAGTGTTGCATTTATGAGAAGATGAAATGGCTCCTTTAAGTCTTGGTAGGCATGAACCTAAGTTTAAGGGACAATCCTTTAGCTTTAAGTGGCATGGAAACTTCAAGAAGAAAAAGTTCCTTCATGGTGGATCCTCTAATGAAAGAGGACGTGGTGCATTTAGAGGTGGAAATTGTAATCAAGGTTGTGGCAATGTCCAAGGCCTTACTAATCATTTGGCACATGATGGTCCATAAGAAGATGTGGTTTGCTACCAATGCAACCAACCGGGCCATATTTGTCCTAATTGTCCATTAAACGCAAGGAATATGAATGTTGATACTCTTGTTCGAGTGAATTATAATTCTAACTGTGGAGGCCATGGTGGTTTTGAAGGTCATGGTCATGGAAACGGTAATTGATGTAGGGTAAATGATGGCGAAATAGTGGTCATGGTGGAAATCATAATGGTGGTCGAAATGGTTATGGACGAGGTAATGGCCATGGTGGGAGGAATGGTAATTGTGGTGCCCTAATTCCGCTAATCAATATTATAGTTATCTACTTCTAATTAATAAAAAGTAGGGGAAATTTTTCACATTTATTTTTTGTCACTTAATTAAGGCACACCACAATTCAAAACTTATGATAACTACCCTAGACCTAATTGGAAACCCACCCATATGTGAAGATATGAGAAGGTGAAAATTAATCAAGTACCTAACCAATAACTTCGTCAATATATGAAATTGTCATGCACAAGACCCCCATTTCTCATATTGAACATTAATCATTCAAAATCAAGATACATACTCTTAAACCCACACATTCATGTCTAATGGTCCATATCATAAACATCTACATCAAAGCTTTTCTAAGAACCTAATTAGGTGACAATACCGTCCATACATACTAATAAATCATCAAACTTTGCATCTTATCAACTAGGCCTCTTAATATACTGATATCTAGGAGGTATACATCATATTATCCCATCCTACATACCTCACACCAATTGTATGATAAAAATTCAGTAGTTTCACTAACATAAATAAAGCTTTATAAATCCACTCCATAACTACTTGATGAAAACTAAATGGATCTAGAATCTTTTTCACTTAATATTGTTCTCCATTGATGATTTCTATGGAAGAATGGAAGATGGGTGGAGGTTGTATTTACATGTTGTAGACAGGTTTTGATAATGACAAGTATCCAATAACAAAAATAACATCATCCATGGATCAAAAACAAGTGAAGTAAACAAAATAAAACAACACATTGGATGTACCCAAATCAAAGGTCCAAGAAATCATGAAGACAACGCTCCCAAATGATCAAAAGAATCAAGAAAGCAATGCATGAAGATCAAGGAAAGGAACCATGACTTAAAATACATCAAGGAAAATCAAAGAGCATGGAAAAGCACCAAACAACAATGCATGAATCGATTCTTACATATATGAATCAATTCAAAGGCCTGGAAGTCTCAAAAACTCAAAACAGCAAGTTATGAATCGATTCACACCAAGCATGAATCGATTCACATGTGGTTAAAATTCAAAATGCCCAAAACAGAACTATGTTAGTGAATCGATTCAAGTAGTGGAAAACATCACTAAAAAGATAGATTTAAGTGGAAAATAAAGACCCATAACCCACTATACGCAGAGGCAAGTTGGAACCATGATGCACAACGGCTATGAGGACCTTCAAGGCTCTATAAATGGATCCCCAACTCAAGCACTAGAGAAAACAACAAGAGGCAATCAATCTTTACTTACATTTGTGCTTAGTGAGTTCATTTTATTTGTATATTCTGAATCCTTGAGCTTAGAACTTGTATATCCTCTCTTGTTGAGAGTTAGAAATTGTGAGAGCTCTTCATTTGCTTATCCACTCTATTGAGAGAGTATATTTCTTGTAAACACAAACATCAAACACCAAAGTTCACTCTAGGTTGAGTGGTTACAAAGGTTGGGGTTTAACCTTTGGGATATTGAGAGATTGTGAGATTGGATGGGTTGCCCTTTGCTTGTGAGAATTGGGTTCTTGAGTGTGCGACACTAGGAGACAATTGCTCAAAGCTTGTAACTCAAATCTTCAATAGTGGAATCCTTCAAGTGGGTTGCTTGAAGCCAAGACGTACACCGGGCTGGTGGAACTCGTTAAATTGGTTTGCAAGCTCTTCTCCCTTATCCTCTTGCACTTACATATTGCATCTGGCTGGATTCTTAATATTGATTGTGTTTTCACTCTTAAACTTGCTTGAATAACTAGTTTTGAAGTATTGTATACCAAGTGTTTGGAAAATTACCTTAATAACATTTATCCTTTATCTAGCACTATTTCTTGCATTATACTCACTATCTCTTGCACTAACACTTAACTTGTGAAAAAGGAACAAATTTCAAAGGCATTCCAAGAAAAGTTTTAAAACTCAATTCACCCCCCTCTTGAGTATTGAGGCCACTTGATTTATAGAGGTTGATGGAAGGGATGGAAGAAGATGAAGGAGACGCCACCAATCACTTGGATAAGTCTCTACTCGCCACTCTAGGGATGGTTACCTAGTGATAAGAGCTTGAAAGGGGTTAGACTTTCTCTAACCTAAAAGAAAGAGTTTGCGCTCAAATCTCACAAAGTGTAAATTTCATTCAAAACTAAATGGTGTGAAAATACATGGAGAGGTAATCCTTATATAGGCAAGGTGGAGTGGTTGCCAAGCTAGGCAACTTGGGCTTCCCACTCTTCCTTAGGCCCAAAATCAACTAAACTAGGAAGTATGGCCAACTACAAGGCCCAAAATGACGTACAAGGTCCAAAAGTGACCCAATAATAAACCTAAACTATTTTGAGTAAAATGAAAATTATTTACAAACTATGTCCACATCACTACTTCTATGCAACATACACAATTTTATTACATAATATCAACTTTCATGTATAATTCCTCATTCATAAAGATTCATGATCCTCAACCTCTAATATACCAACAAGTTCATAGCTCAATCTCAAAAATCCAATTGTACCAATAATTAATCTAACAACCTCATTCGGAATTCCAAGAACTTAGGCATATACATCAATAGTCAAGCTATACAAAATAATGCCTATACACATCAAATTCTATAAAGAATTTAAATCGACATGTTCAAAAATAAGAATACTGGCCAAGGAAAACATGACACCCCCTTCACACCGAGCCGCCTCCACAAAAGTGTACCTCTCCTCCATCTCAACCTACATCACAAGGCTAAAATGGACAACATGGAAAGTGAGTATATTTTCTCAATGATGGGCAATTATAATGATAAGTCATGTATAGTGAGGCAATCATACATATTTTCCTTCATTATATCCTATCTTATTGATATATCATATAGACCAAAATTTGACAATCAATATATATATTGTATACAATAAATACCAAGTCATGCCAAAGAGCCTTAAGTATCATTCTCATGCCACCAACAATGGTCATCACTACACTTTCACATTAGCCAACAACACCAATGATGTTTCTCAATTCAAGACATTCATGAGATATAATCATTATGGGTACTCAAGTTCAAATGTCATGTATTCACAATTAATGCATACATTATCCAACAATCTATGCATATGCAATGAGACCAACTTGTATAATTTTCAGTTCCTCTCCATGTGCATATTTCACTCATGTGACTTACAACCATGCAGAGTTGTTTAATATATAGAACCAACGCAAGGTTTCTTTCTCAAGATCAACGCAAGATCAATAATACATGTCATATTACGACCATATATAGTCGTTTATAAAATCAACCAACGCAAGGTTGTTATTTTCAAGATCAACGCAAGGTCATTATTTATCACACATGAGATATGTTATGCATGTCATAAAATGAAATATGCAATTAAACATCACACATACATACACTACCAATATCAAGGCCATGCATTTAGAAAATAAACTCCTCTTCTACCTCAAGAGAAGTATTCCATGGGGTTGGAGGAGTTGGATGGTCCCGCTACACAAGATTGGTCAAAGCCTACATCGAATAAGTGTAAAAACACATCAATCATCTTGCTAATCTTTTTATGATATCCACAACTCCACTTTTTATGCACATACTATACACTAGTCCATAAAAGTTTCATCCTGAGATTTTTAGGAGTATTGTGGATTCTTTTAATATCTTTTAGTACTTGTAAATTTCAGGACTTTGTCTACAATTGTCGATTTTCAAGAATCATTCATGAGGTCTTAAAACTTCTCCCTTTACTATAATTATTTACCATACTTTTCCTTTTGTAGACAACAAGTCTCTCTCAACTAATAATTCAATTAACTTGTTTTTCACCCATTAATACATAACCCATTTGGTTTTAATTGTTAGATCAAACTATACTAATTCTTTAGAAACACACGTTACTTACCCAACACATGATTTACATGGTATATCCCTTAAAATACCAAGTCCTTTCTTCCTACTTGATTTTTAAGTTCCCACTAACATATTAATCTTTATATTTGTTTCTAACTATAACATCATATCTCATATTCTCACTAAATGCCATTTCCTCACTCATTCCACTACAATTATCCTTAACCTTAATAAGTCACCTATCACCAACAGTAAACTTCTCTAAATTTATCTATTAGCTTTTCCATTGTCTAATGTGTTCTAATAATATTTCTAGACCATTACTCTTTCTTCCAACTCCATTAGTCCATCATTGTCATCAAATCTACTTCTACACTACACACTTTTTCTTCTTAATCTTTCTTACCTAATGACCACTCAAATTCACAAATTACATTTATTAGCACAAACACAATTTCATGGTTACACTCTTAAGTCCTAAAGTGCTCTTAACTATTTCCTTCATCTTAACAACATATCTACCCTTTACTAGTTCACATAACACTTCACTTAACTCATGACATTTTACACACCATATCAACCAATAATTATCCAACACTAATTCTAATTAATAACCCACCTCTAACAAGAGTTCTCAAGCTATTAGCAAGGTCATTACTCTATTAGACCTATTATGCCTTATCACTCTTATCCTCCAAGAGAACTTTAAAGTTTAGTATTAATTCCTTTCTTCTCTACAATTCCTCAAATAAATTCTAGAGTATCACCCAAAGTTCTATAATTACTTTAAAATCATCCCTAAGCCACTTCAACACCAAAACACAATTTTCCTCTAAATTAAAGTAAGTCCTCAATTTAGGATTTTTCACCTAATATCATCCAAGACCAAATTCATTCATTCCAACATCACCAATTCATTTCAATACACTAATTTAGACCTCATAATCATTCTAAAATCATTCAAACTAATTTAAGTCTCTTAATTGTAATTTTTTCACCAATTAAAGTAAGCCTCAAGGTCCCAATTTTGCATATAATCAAATCAAAGCACCCATTAAGCACAATCCATACATTAAACTCAATTCCAACAGTCAATCACATTCTAATTCAAGTGCCTAATCATGTTTCTAACAACATACAAAATTCCCAATGGTCTCCTACCCTAGGTTTTGGTTCTACATGCAAAAGTTCAACAATTCTAACACTAACAATATCATTTCTAATTAATAATTTAATATCAATTCAAGATTTAGGAGGGTTCAAGAGCTTACCCCAATTATGGAGAAAACTCTAGAATTTCAAGAATGGGCAAAATTGGGGAAATAATAAGTTCACCAATGCTTCAAAGAACACAAATGGAGCCCTCCTTGCCTTAAAATTTTGAAATCACCTAAGGGGGAAAAGAGATGAAATTCAGTTTTTGAGCAAGGTAAAGAGGAAGAGGAAAGTTGAGTGGAAAAGAGAAAAGGAAATAGAGGAGATGAAGCCTTGGTGGTTTTAGGTCCTTACCTTGAGTTTTCTTCAAGAAAAACCAAGAAGAACCATAGAGAGCTAGGTAGTCATGTGAAAATGGAGAAGGTAGAGGAGATGTGATTTTCAGTTGGCACAAGAGTGGAGTGCAACAGCCACATGAAAATTTAAGGGAGAAAGGAGAGGGAAAGCTCTTTAATTGATAGGTGAAATGACCCATGTACCCTTCACTTGAAATTTTTTTTAGCTCCAATGCCCAAATTTTTGGTAATTCATCATCTTGGGCCTTAAAAATCTGAAGGGAATAGCCCATAATAGTATTCATGGTCAGCTCATTTAATTGGGTGAAACTCGTCGCGTTTTGGCTAAAAAATGAAGCGTTTTGGTTGTCTAGGGCCCCAGAACGTCTAATTAATTATCTATAAATTTTTCTTGGTTTATTTTTGGGTTTAAAATATTTATTTGAGTGTTTTCTAATATTTAATAATTATTTTTGGGTTAGTGAATTTTTGAGGCCTAATTGAGGCCCGTTGCCCGAATCGGTCGTGTTCCGACGTTAAAGGACATCGATAAATCTAGAATAATTCACAATAAAATTCATAAACGCTCAAATTAATTTTAGCTCATCTTTGACATAAATATTCATTCCTAATATTTTTCTAATGTTGCTTATTAACTTAAGGGGTCCATAATTAATTTTGCTACATGTACAGGGCATCAAATAATTATTTTCTATAATTGTTCTATTTATTTAGTCTGATTAATTAATTCTACTTAAATTTTTGGGATGTTACAGTAATCATAATATTGGTGATCAACCATAAGCTGCGGGAAGAGTCTTTGCTGTTACTAGTGAAGAAGTTGTATAAGCGGACAACTTAGTTCAAAGTAAGTGTAAAATTCATGGCACTTCTGTTTGTGTTATCTACGATTCTGGTGCTACCTATTCGTTTATTTTTAAGGATTGTGTGAGGCGCTTGAAAGTACCTGTTTGTATGATGAAAGGTTTCGTAATGGTGACTACACCGACCGATACTTGTTTGAGATCGATGACTCAATGTGAGAATGTCGAGATGACTCTTGAGGGTAGGAAATTTGTTATATCCCTCATATGCTTACATATAAAATACTTAGATATTATCCTAGGCATGAATTAGTTATCTGCTAACAGAGTCTTGGTGGAATGTCATAATATGGTGGTGATCTTTCTGACTCTGAATGCTTAACATTTTGACCTTTAAGGTATCTCTCAGCTTTTTATGATGTTTTGCTTGGTTGATGGGAATGTTGTTTCCTAATCTAGTGAAATTCCCATTGTTTTAGAATTCTCTGATGTTTTTCCAAATGAGGTTTCTGGATTGCCTTCTCCATGTGAAGTGGACTTTTCTATTGACCTTATTCCTGGTAGTGAGCTTGTTTCCAGAGCTCCTTATAGTATGTCTCCTATGGAGTTGTCTGAACTTAAAAAGCAAGTTGAGGAACTACTTGGAAAAGAATTTATCCGCCCAAGTGTATCTCCTTGGGACGCGTCTGTATTGTTGGTGAAAAAGAAAGATGGAAGCATGACATTGTGCATTGATTATCGCCAACTCAATAAATTGACCATTAAGAACAAATATCATTTTTCTCGTATTGATGATCTCTTAGATCAGTTGAAGGGTGTTGTTGTATTCTCCTAAATTGATTTACATTCTGAATATCACCAAATAAGGGTGAAGATCGATGATATCCCTCAAACTACTTTCCAAACGTGTTATGGACACTACGAGTATGTGGTGATGCTATTTGGGGTGACAAATGCTCCTACGATTTTCATAGACTACATGAATCGCATCTTCCATGAGTATCTTGATCAATTCGTCGTTGTGTTCATTGATGATATTCTGGTGTACTCTAACAACCATGAAGAGCATGAAAGGCATCTTCTCCTTGTGTTAACTATTCTTCGAGAGAAACAGTTGTATGCTAAGCTCTCTAAATGTGAATCCTGGCTGAATGTGATTTCATTTCTTGGTCATGTAATTTCTTGTGATGGCATTGCTATTGATCCATCAAAGGTTAAAGCTATTATGGCTTGGGAGAGACCAACATCTATAACGGAGATAAGAAGTTTCCTTGGTCTTGCCGATTATTATCATAGATTTATTAAAGGGTTTTCTTGTTCGATTTTACCATTGACGAAGTTGACTCACAAGGATCAACCATTCGTGTGGAATCTCGATTGGGAGAATAGTTTTCAAGAGTTGAAAGTGAGATGTACTTCTGCACCAGTATTAGCATTACCTGATTTGTTGGATGACTTTATGGTGTATTGCGATGCTTCTAAGCTCGATCTTGGTTGTGTATTGATGCAAAATGAGCATGTGATAGCTCATGCATCGAGACAATTGCTACCGCATAAAGTTAATTACCCCACACATGACCTTGAATTAGCAGCGGTTGTATTTGCTTTGAAGTTGTGGCGACACTATTTGTATGATTTGAAGTTTATGGTCTTTAATAATCACAAAAGTCTTAAATACCTGTTTGATCAGAAAGAGCATTATATGCGCATGCGCCAACGACGATGGATAAAGTTTCTAAAAGAATGAGTTTGAATTGAGATGTCATCCCGGAAAGGCAAATGTTGTTGCTGATGCTTTGAGCCAAAAATCATTGCATATTTCTACAAATATGGTGAAAGAGATAGAGCTAATTGAGCAATTTAGAAACTTGAATGTAGGCGTGGAGTTGTATACCCCAAAGAAAATGTCTCTTAAGATGTTAAAGGTTACAAATGTATTCCTTGAATGTGTGAGAGCGTAATAATTGAATGATGAATATCTGATAGAGATAAAGGAAGCTCGAGCTACGGGGAAGAATTCGTTTTTGTTGGAAGGTCATGATGTTATTTGGTGTATGAAGGGCCAAATTTACATTCCATCTAGTGGTGATTTAAGAAAGTCTGTACTTGAAGAAGCTCATAAAAGTGTGTTGAGCATTCATCCAGGTTTAACTAAAATGTACCAAGATTTAAATAAGAATTTCTAGTGGCTTGGTATGAAGCGTGATGTGCAAACTTTGTTGCATCTTACCTTATTTGTTAGAAAGCTAAGGTTGAACATCAAAGACCATTTGCTTTGTACCTTTGGAGATCCCTGTGTGGAAATAGGATAGTATTGCCATAAATGTTGTTTCTGGTTTATCCAAAACTCATGTTGGAAATGATGCCGTATGGGCGATCGTAGACTGATTGACGAAGTGTGCTCACTTCTTACCTATGAGTATGAAGAGTTTGTTGGAGAAATTAGCCCAATTGTACATAAAGAAGATCGTTAGATTGCAAGGTGTGCTATCTAGCATTGTATCCGATCGTGATCCTCGGTTTACTTCCTGATTTTGGGGAAGCTTACATCTGGAGTTATGCTCTAAGTTGAAGCTTAGTTATGCTTATCATCCTCAAAATGATGGACAATCCAAAAGGACTATCCAAGCCTTGAAGATTTGTTGAGGGCTTGTGTTCTTGAGTATGGTGGTTGTTGGGAGAGATTTCTTCCATTAATTGAATTTACTTACAACAACAGTTACCATAGTAGTATCTGTATGGCTCTTTATGAGGCACTTTATGGTAGAACATGTATAGTGCCTCTATATTGGTTGGAAACTAGTGAGAATTTGGCTTTAGGGTCGGAGATTTTTTAGGAGACTACTGAGCAGATTAAAAAGATACAAGAGAATATAAAGATTGCTCAAGATCGACAAAAAAGTTATTATGGTAAGAGGCATAAACCACTTGAGTTTCAAGTTGATGATCATGTATTTTTGAAAGTCTCGCATGATAAAGGAATTGGTACAACATTAAAGAGTAGAAAATTAAGTTCTAAGTTTATTGGACCATATGAAATCCTTAAAACGATTAGTGATGTTGCTTATCAGATTGCACTCCCTCTACATCTTATGAATTTGCACAATGTATTTCATGTGTCATAGTTGAGGAAGTATATTCTTGATCCCTCGTATGTAATCCCAGTTGATGATGTTGATGTACGAGATGATTTGTCTAGCCCTCTTATTTTTGTTTGTATTGTTGAGCATTCCGCGAAGAGATTATGGAACAAGTTGGTACCTTTGGTGAAGGTCCATGGAAACATGGTAATGTGGAGACTCTCACATGGGAACGTGAAGATGATATTTGGGAGCGATATCCAAATGTGTTTGAATCTGGTATGTTAAATTTTGAGGATGAAATTTCTTTTTAGGTGGGATAGATTGTAAAATCCCAAATTTTATATAAATGATTAATTGAGAGGAATGAATATTAGATAATTACATATTGGTTGGTTAATGTCCCAAAAATGTTGAAATAAATAAATTGGGAGTTATTATGATTATTCATAATTTATTGAAGCTAAATATGGTGAAATTTATACCCGATTAAAATATAGGTGTCAGACTAAGTATCTCCGGTTGAGGTGTTGTTAGTCAAGACTGTTAAGAATATTATTTTGAATCTGAATATATTTTTGGAATAATTTTTGGATAAAGTATTAAGCCTGAATGCTGATCCTATTTGTTATAAATTGGTAAAGTTTTAATAAAGGGTTAAAAATTAAAACCAAACTCTTATTTCCTTTCCTTCATTTCACGTTGGTAAATCCCTTTCAAAAGAAAACTTCTCTTTGTTTCTCTTTTCTCCTTCTCACTCTCTTCTTCTTCTTCCTAAACCTAACCAAGGTGGTGTATGCTTTCTCTCTCCACTTTATTTTTGTTTTTCCTCTCAAGCTTGAAGGAGACTATGGTGATTTGGAACTCCCTCTCCTTCTCTTGTGATTTTCATGCTCTCCCTCTCCCTCTCTTGAAGCTCACTCTTTTCTTGGCTTAAGGTAAGTTCCTCTCCCTTTTTAATGAGCTTATGCCCCTAGGTTTTAGGTTGTTAATGTTGGATGAGTGATTAAATGCATGTGGGTATTGAATGAGAGTATCAAATGTGGAAACCCTAAGGTGGGGTGTATTAAATGTAAGCTTTTATGTACATTAATGGTGGTAGATAAAAATATGATGGTTAATGATGGGAGATGATGATTATTTATGATGGTTATTGGGTTTTTGGTGAAACCCTAACTTAAGAAAATTAAGGAAAACACTAAATGTTGGTTTGGAAATTGATTTTATGATGAAATATATGATATTAAGAGTGTGGGTATTGTTAAATATTAGGAGAATATTTATTGGTGATGGTGAATAATATTAATGATATTGGATGGTCATTAATGGTGGTTTATGACCATTGCTGTGTGAACCCATCAATGGACGTAGTTATAAATGCTTAATAATGAACTTGAATACCAAACCCATGGTGGTTTTGGTGAAAGTTAATGAAATGGGAATATAGTTAATGATGATAATGTTATAAGTACTGTAACATCCCGAATTTTAAAATAGAGAAATAATTAGGGAAATAAATATTAAATAATGGAATATGGAACTATTTAATGTCCTAAAATATTGGAATTAATTAAATTAAGATTTTTGGGGACTGCTAGTAATTTATTGGGACCGAATAAGCTAAAATTGACCCGATTAAAATATGGTTATCGGACCAAGTATCTCCGATTGGGATGATATTGGTCAAGCCTATTGAGAATATTATTGGGAGTCTGAATATGTATTCGGAATAATTTTCAGATTAAGTATTGATCCCAAACATAGATCCTGTTTGTCATAAAGCGATGAATCTTTTAATGAGAGGGTTAAAATAAAACACAAAACTCTATTTCTCCTTGGAATTTCACGTTAGCTTACTGAGCAAATTAGGAAAAACACATTCTTCTTCTTCTCTATTCCCTTCTTCATTTTCCTCTTCTTCTCTTCCAAAAACCCTAGCCAAGGTGATGAACCTTCTTCCTCCCCTCATTTTTGTCCTTGTGAGAGCTTGAAAGGAGATCATTGGAGCTTGGAACTCTTCCCCTCTTCTCTTCAAATTTTGTGTGGACCTCCCCTTCTTGGAACCCATTTTCGTTTTTGGGTAAGGTAAGTTTCTCTCATAATTTCTGGATGGGTTAATGCATTAGTTATGAGTTATTATGGCTTAGGGGAGTAATGTAGGCGAAAAGGGTGTTTAATGAGAGAATTTAATGTATGAACCCTAAGATGGGTTGTCATAAGTGCAAACTTAAAGGGGATAATAAATAAGGAAAATACATTTATTGTTGGAAAGAGATGAGAGTTATAATTCATTTATGAATGTGGTTGGGTTTTGGTGAAAACCCTAACTTTTAAGAATTGGGGGAAGTTATAAATATTGGTTGAATAATGTGTTTGAGAGAAAATACAAGTAATTGAGTGTATGGGTATTGATTGGTGAGGCATTCTTGTGAATGTTGGGCTATAGTTGTTGGTAGCCTTTAAACATAATGAGTAAGGTTTAATGGGAAGGAATTCCCAAAGCCTAATAAGTGAAGGAGAATGATGTTAATAACATGTCTTATACATGTTATGAAATTATAGATATGATTATGATTGAATAGAGTTGAATTTGTGTCTTGAATAATTGAATGATTGGAATTTTATATGTATATTAATGTAGGACCCATTCCGAACGATGAGGTGGGAACGTCGTATTAATTAGAATTCTTCTCTTGAGGTAGGAGATGAGTCTTTATATTCTAATAGCATGAATTGAATAGTATTTGATTGTCATATGTGATAACTTGCATGCTTGCCTTGCTTTTGATGTTATGGAAATTTATATTGTGTATATGATGTTGGTGATAATGTTTGGCAACATGCATTGTGTAATTAGAATAGATATGGTGTGCTATATGGTGGTGTGGATTGTTTGATAATATGATGCTATGGTTATGACCACCATAGATGTGAAATGAGTGTTGTTGATGTTTGATTGAGAATGGGTGTGAATAAATAGCATACCATGATTTGATAATGAAAAGTTGATAATTGAAATTGATGATGAGTGTCATTGTAAATAGTAAATGAATTGTTAATATGCCACATACCAAAATTGAAAACAAAGACTAAACTCAACAATGATAAATCCACTAAGGAATGTGAGGTAGTGTTGGTGATGATGATGATGTGATGATGTTTGATGAGTGGCATGTATAGGATGCATAGAGTGAGAAATGCATATGATTGACATTTGCATCCATGGCATACTGCATAGTTATAACACCCCTGATTTTCTGTACTCGAATCTCGATGTAATCGTCATAATTAATAAAAATGCGAATAAATTTTTCACGTTTGAAAAACATTTCCAAGACATCACCATGATCACATCAAGACCCAAATCACAGAAAACCAAAGAGTGAGATTAAATAACCTATAACTAGATCGATAGATAGTTTGCCCATTCGGTATACAAAAATAACAGAGTTTACAGCGGAAGAAGAATGTGTATACCTGGCGCACGCCTAGTTCCATATATGAAGATATGAGAAAAGGCTCGGCAAGCATGCAATGGCATATGGTAAGCCTAATATACAACCATCATCATTTTACATAATCACATAAGCATACAATGCCTAAGATATAAGTATATACTTATCTATATGGTCATGCGTCATACATCTCCAATATTCATATTTATAATAGACCATAACCAGCCCAACTTTAAATTCATATGTCTCCACTATTAGTATATCCTCCAAGTGTATACATATTCACAATTCGTCCATCAATATCAATAATTACAACATCATACTAATCACCATATACATAACACGTTAAATTACAATGTTGTCGGCTAAGGCATTCCTCTACAACTATTTACCTTCCCAAAAGCTTTACTTTAAAAACGTCCTCTTCCCATGGCATTCCTGCATCAATACTAAAAAGTAGACCACATGGGAGAGTGAGTTATACATTTCAAATGACGATATGAATACAATTGAAATTATGTGCATATGCTTATCAACATCATATATGCTTTGCTAAACACATCAATAATCATCATAGATTATTAACTCAACAATATATATATATATATATATATTCATTTCATACTTATTCATCAAATCATAGCAGAGCAAGCATATACACATTTATAACACTGCCACAATGGGCCAACACGTATCTATCACATCGCCACAATAGGTCAACATCATCAACATAGACCATTCTGGTCTTTCATCAAGCCACCATGGGCTAACATCATCATTTACAATCATAAACAAATACGCCCTTCATTACATTGGGCCATATCATACATATCGTCATATTCACATCATTTCGTATACTCATATCATTTATTACTTTTATGTGGTCTTTCATTATATTAACTTCTCATCTCATCAACACCAATACCATCATCTCAATCATCATCATATTCTGGCATATCTCCATACTATATGCAAATGCTCTTATGGCTAATGCATATGCACAATGGAATAGACAACAACAAATACGGATCTGACTGTGGGAAATAAACACCAAGTATGGGTTCAAGCATGATCATATACCATGCCCCTACTGCAGTAGTAAAATGTGTACACATATACCATAATGCATACATATTCATCATATTTTTACTGGTACCAAACCGCATCGCCTATCATGCAACACCTGGTCATTTTCACCATGACCGCGGTATACAACATATTCAACATATGGTGTTGCGGGCCAACCATGATTCTCAACATGGCAGCTGTGATCCAAAGGACCACCGGGGACACCTGCTCCTCAAGAGCCACCCCCCACAAGGGTCAACCACATGCAGCTCCTCGTAGCTCAGCATGGGCAGCTTCGTGACTTACACACCGAGTCACAGGGGAACAACATAAATGCTCGTGCACTGAGCCGCCCTCCCACTGGGCCAACTGGGGGAATCCCCTAATATTCCAACACCGACAGCTATGATATGCCATGGATGCAATGTAATGCAAATCAAATGCATTCTCACTCTGTGTATCCTAAATACCACTCATCAAACATCATCATCATCATCATAATCACCAACACCACCATACACCTTAGTGGATTTCAACATTGTTTGTTTCTTAGTTATAGCTTTCAAGTTTTACTGTGGCATTTTCATCTAAATATATTTCACATATATTTCACCATATTTAACATCATACATGCAAGTCGATGCTTGCAATCAACCACAATGGTATCTCAATATTACATAATATTCATCAATATTATCACACTTTCATTTAGTGGATTTTCATCTTGTTATTCATTACCATTGTCCCATGTATACATATATATGTATATATATATTGGTGTGGCATTCACAACATTTTCATTATTATATTTTGTACCACACATACAAGATCATGCTTGTATCACACACAATGGTACACAGCAATTCTTCAATAACAATATACACCTCTTTGTGCAAGAGAGTGCTTAACATCGTCATCTATCATTATTTAATGTCATTTTTCTCTAATTCATCAATTTATATCACAATTATTTCATCCCCAATAGTATTAATTAATTTCGGCCATTATCATGCTTTATCGTCATGGCATATCCCTTATACCATCTCTTATTCATCTCATAACACTAAAAAAGGGGTCCAACATAAGCCTTCCATAATTGAAATATGGCAGATTCGATTTCTGGTGGAAACTCGCTCAAGCGAGATCCACATCCGCTTGAGCGAGACAGGCCAGGTTCACTTGGGCGACCCCCTTTCGCGTGAGCAAAAAATGTCCAGTAGCGTTTTCACGCTCACTCGCTCGAGCGAAGCGCCATCACACTCGGTCACTCGCTCAAGCGAAATTACACCAGTAGTCATTTCCACACTCGGTTTTCACTCTGCAATTCATTCAAAACTGACTCATCTCACTCGGTTGTTCACTCGGTAAAATCAATCAAAACTGACTCCCAACATTCAGGTTTCCACTCGGTAGAATTTCCCTGAAACCGGCTCAAAGCACTCAGGTTTTCCACTCAGCAAGATAATCCTGACCGACCCATCATTCACTCAGCCAATTAATTCCAAATCCGAGTCGTCTCTCTATCAGTTTTCCACTCGGTAATTTCATTCCAAAACTGAGTCGTCTTAATCAGTCTTTCACTCGGTAAACATATTACAAAGCCGACCCATCTTTTGCCCGGTTTCCACTCGGCATAATCATCTCAAAAATGACTTATCTCCTACTCAGTTTCACCCGGCGAGATTATCACTAAAATAACTCCTTTTTCTTTCTCTTGGGCTAGGTCTCCTAGCACTCAGCCTTCACTCGAGTGAAGCTATTCCAGAATACCTCTGGACAGACACAGTATATCCCCATAGGTGCACACTCGGAAATGCACACTCGGACCTATTTAAGTCTTGTCCACTCGGATTATATATCTTTATTCACTTAGAAAAGAACCCCTAGGATACCTAAATCAGAACCATCACAATCACTCTCCCCGCAGGAGAGGTCCAATCGGGATTTTCCACTCGGGAATAATTAGACCTATCATTACTCGGGGAATTCTCTCACTAAGATCCCTCTCGGATTAGGTTATTAAAATGGATCTCTCAGAACACATTTACCCCCGGAGTCCTCTTAAGCCTTCACCACTCGGAAAAGGCCCAATGGCTATAGCCTCACTCGGAATTGCACATTAGAAGGCACTCCACTCGGCACAGGTTACACTGGACTCGAAAATTCCCCATTCGGGACTCCACTGCCCAGATCATCACATTCACGAGCCTTCTACTCGGATTATGCCCACTTCCTCACTAGTAAGGTCATGACTCGGACATAAGTCACTCGGAATTCACCCAGAAATTCCACCACCTCTTAATTCATTTCCAAAACTCCAACTTAGACAAAGTTTGTTCAGAAACTTACCCAATCACCATTTACTTGTCTCGCCTGGGCGAATGCCATTCCTCAAGACTCTTCGCTCAGGCGGATTTCATCCAGTAGCTAAATCCCTGATCTACTAACATTCACGCTTGAGCTAACTGGCCATTCGCTTGAGCGAAATCAGACTAGTGGCTAATTCCTTCGCCCTCGCTCGGGCGAAGCTCAATTCGCTTGGGCGAATTTACTCCAGAAGCTAATTTACTAAAGCAGGGGACTCTCGCTTGGGCGGAATCCTATCTCGCTTGAGCGAGATTACTAGGACATATGCAGTAATGAAGATTCTCATAATCTAACACTCGGAATCTCATTCCAAGCCAACTGAATCACCTCCCATGCACCATACACATCACATGAGGTATATATATAACTCTCTACCCATCCTTACTCGGAAAATCCTCATTCCACCTCATCAATCATTGTTACTCATTTAATTTTACAAAGGAAAAAGGGTTTAACTATAACCCACACCAATCCTTCATTCACCTTTCCATATAACCACTTCAAAACAATTCTTTACAATTGTGTGGTTCATTCATTCATAATTTATCACCCTCATTTCAATTACGTCGAACCAAGGGACCATCAACCGCTTATCATCAATATGTTATAAATACATACATTTTTATAACATTCAACATAAGCCAAGTCATCATTCATCACTTCATCAAATTAAACTTATAACATATTCATGGCAAGGCATTGCATGAGTTCAACATATACATAATTAATAATGAATTCACTCATGCGATTTGAAATGCAAACTCCTCTCCTACCTCGAGAGAAGAACCGCCACGCGATTACATCGATCATTCTGTATCATCGTCCGGAATGCAATCCTATCAACAACACACATATATACATGAAATTAATAAGCCATCACAAGGCATCCAATTTCAACTTAAGTCACCATGGATTTTCTTAAGCCATCACTAATCAATAAACCCTTATGGCATTTATCGTGGCCTAAGACTTCATCAAGTCAAGTATCCATTATCAATGGTCATCCACCATTATTGTTATCACCAATAACATCACTCAACCTTGCCTATCATTTTCCTATTCTCAAGATTTATTCCTCAAGTCGTCAAATCTACTCACATGCAAATATCATCAACCTCATTAATCAATCTTAATGATTCTAAAAATCCATTCCTCTCATATACTCCATTCATAGACATCCATAATCATCAAAATCATCAAGTGGGTCAAAAATCCCCAAATTATTAATACTTAGGGTTCTCTTTCCAAACATTCCAGCCTAGGATTTCCATTTCCACCCACATGCAAGGTTTCTAACATCACCATTTTCTACTCAACAACTCAAAACCATAAATAAAACAAGGTGGAGGTAAGAAATCTTTACCTCAAGCTTAAGCTCCACCAAAACAAAAATGAGAGTGAAGAAGAGAAAGGAGATGATCCCACAAGCTCCCAAGCTCCATAAACGCCATTCTAGCCTCATAAATCCAAGCTTAGCTTTCATTTTTAGCAAGAGAAAGAAGAAGAATAGAGGTGGGTGGTTTTTAGGATGAAGAGAAGACAAGGAAGACGAAAATGAAGAGTGAAAGATGGCTGCCGAAAATGAGAGAAAGAGAGAGAGGAAAAAGGTGACCAAAATTAGTCATTACCCAAGAGATAAAGCAATGCCACCATCTACTTTTACCATTGGTCCATATTTATTTTGTCCATTGTGTAAAGGAGGGTATAAAGTGTGCAAGACTTCACACTATTAAGAAATAAAGTAAAGGAAGGATTTCGCATTTTCTTTTTAATCCCATTTGGTTTGTATTTTCTCGGTTATTATCATACATCGAGTCCAATTAATTATTTCCTTGGCACCAAAAATCATTTTAAGTATACCATCTTAACCACAATAATTTTCCAAACATTCTAGACCCATCAAACATCTAATTAAATCAAGTGGGTCCCATATCACCAATTAATTCATCCGGTTTCGGTAAATCTTAATTTACCGATAATTCACCTCTAATGTCTAACAACATCTCCCATAATCATTTGACCATGAACAATCAATTATCATCATCCAATAAATTTATTTTATTTAAAAATCTGGGATGTTACAATAGTTGCCAATGTTTGAATTTTAGGGGATTCCCCTGGTTGGCCTAGTCGGAGGGCGGCTCTCTGCACGAGCAATTTGTTGTTTCTATGACTCAATGTGTAAATCACGAAGCTGCCCATGTTGTGCTACGGGGAGCCACATGTGGTTCACCCTTGTGGGGTGGCTCTTGATGAGCAGGTGTCCCCGATGGTCCATTGGATCACAACTGCCATGATAAGACTCATGGTTGGCCCGCAACACCATATGTCGAATATGTTGTTACTGTGGTCATGGTGAAAATGACCAGGTGTTGCAAGATGGGCGATGCGGTTTGGTACCAGTAAAAGATTGGTGAAAAAGCACGTAACTTGAGTATAAGTGTATACATTTTACTACTACAGTAGGGGTATGATTAGACAATCATACTTGAATCCCCCAATCGGTGTTTATTTCCCAGAGTCAGATCTACAATTGTTAAAATATTCCATTGTGCATAAGCATTAGCTTAAGAGAATTTGCATATAGTAAGGAAGTATACCAAAGGAGATGAGTTATGATGATGGTTGTATTGAGGATGAGATAATGTATTAAGACAACATAAAAGATATGAATACCAAATAATAATCTGAGTAAAGTATTGAGTTGTGTAATAGTCCAATTGTTGAAGGACTTGATTATGTATATGCTTGTATACCTTGACTAAATTATAATGTCGTTTGTGATATACGTATGATAGTATTATGTATATGAATACAATGGTGAATGATAGGTGTATGCAAAGTATACATGTTTTTATGCATATATATATAATCACATGGTATTTATATTCATTCTTTTGGAATTATGACTCACTCTCCCATGTTGTCCACTTTTTAAACTTATGATGCAGGGCACTCATAGGTGGGGTGAAACTCTTTTGAAGTACATTTTGTGGAAGCAGGTAAATAGGTGTATAGGAAGTGCGTTGGCCGACAAATCTAGATTTTTGTATAGCATATAGTGTATATGTATGCTTGTTTTGTCATCTGGATTATAGTTTGATGATTTTGAGGGCCATGTGGGAAAATTGGACCTTGGTGTGTATGTCCAATTTTCATTAATGACCCAAATGATATAAGATGATGATTTACGATGTTTATTGATGGTTAAATTTTATGAATGAATGATGTATTTCATAATTAGTAGAATTCCATGAAGTTTATGTAAAAATGGTTTGAATCCTATGCATTAAATGAATGAGAATTGATCTTGATGTGTAAAAACCATTGGATGAACTTATAAATGCATGAGGGAGTGTATCTAATGCATTAAGATAGGTTAGAATGGTAGGAAACAAAATTTGATATGCTAAGTTGTATGAAATTCACGTTTCTGCATATGTTCTGCAGAACTCGCTCAAGCGAGTGAAAATCTCGCTCAAGCGAGATTCCCCTGTAACAGTGGGGTGGCCTCTGGCCCAAATTCGCTTAGGCGAGTGATGATCTCGCTCAAGCGAGATCTACTTGGAATCATAGGTTAGCTACTGGAGTTATATCGCTCAGGCGGGTAAGGCCTTCCCCTAGCGAGAGCGAGGTGTGTAGCTACTGGACCAATTTTGCTTGAGCGAATAGTCAGTTCTTGGGGGTTCGCTCAAGTGAGCAAGGGAAAAATGGATTCTGGACGATTTTCACCCAGGCGAGCCTAGCCTCGCTCGAGCAAAAATCGGACAGTAAGGTACCTGATGCTACTGGAGTAATTCCTCTTAGGCGAGAATGCCTCGCCCGAGCGAAAAGGAAACCATTTAGATACTAGAGTAATTTCGCTCAAGCGAGCATGGCTTGCTCAAGTAAGATTGACCCCTGATGCTGATTTTCCCTTTCGCTCAAGCGTGTTGTTGGCTCACCCAGGCGTGTCCACATGAACTCGCTTAAGCGAGTGTGGCACCCACTTGAGCGAGTAGTGCCTGGCTCTTTCAAACGTTCTAGCCTTTAATTATTTTCATTCCCTATTGCATCAAACCTTCTTTTGTATCGATCTTAATAATATCTTTGACATATTTAAAAGTCATTGAACCTTATGAAATCCATTCTTTTTAAATCCAATCATACAACATCAATTTGAGTTATTCTTTCTGCTATTTTTTTAATTGAAAATATCTCTTTATTTATTTCTAACTCACCCTCTCATATCTCCATATATGAGAGAGGTTTTTCATAGGTCCGGGGTGTTGAATTAAGCTTTACCACTTCATTTCTTTGTCTAATAATGATTTATAAAACGTGAAAAGTTTACTCGTATTTTTTCGAGCCTCACAACCTGGTATCAGAGCATTGGTTGCTCTTGATACAAACATAATTGATGTTGTTCAAGTAGTTGTTGCTTATGATTGAATCATGTGAGCTATAAACACCTGAGTTTTGGATTATTTGATTGAATTATGGCTGTGTTATTGAATTAAAGTCAATGCATTGTTGTTGAGTCTGGCCAAGATTCCTTACACTATTTACCTTCTGTAATGAATATGTTGTGATTATGTTTTAAGGTTGACATGATTATATGATGTGCTGCATGATAAGCTTATAAGTGCTAAGACCTTTGAATTCATAAGTTGAAAGGTTATTATTTGGTCTAGTTTACTTATGTGTGAGCCATGTTTTGATGTATAGGCTTGAAATATGGCTGGTAGACCTAACCGTGAGGCTGCTGCTATGGCAAATGCCTTGAATCAATTTGCTAATCTCTTGGAAAGACAAGGCCAACTGAATGTGGGGCAAGGCTCCCAAGGTCTTGATCTATTTCTCAAGAGGAAACCTTCAGAGTTTCATAGAGGTTATAAGCCCGAGGATGCTTATGCCTAGGTCAACAATTTGGAGAGAATTTATGCTAGCTTTGAGTGTTCTGAAGCATAAAAGGTGGAGTATGCGGTCTTTATGATCTATGATGAAGCTGAAGCTTGGTGGCGTCTTACTAGGGGACGCATGGTGTCTGCTGATATTCCCTTGGTTTGGGAAAACATCAAGGTGGAATTCTTGAAGAAGTATTTCCTGAATAGTTACAGAAGTAAGAAAGAGCTTGAGTTTATGGAGCTTAAGCAAGATGGCATGACTGTGGAGGAGTATGCCTCCAAGTTTGAAGAACTTTGTGTATTCTATCCGTCCTATTAACAAGAGGGTACTGAGGCTTCCAAATGTGTGAAGTTTGAAAATGGGTTGAGGCCCGAGATCAAGTGGGCTATTTGGCATCAAGAGATAAGAAGCTTTCCGACGCTTGTGAACAAGTGTCGAATTTATGAAGAAGATGATGTGGCTCTTTTGAGTCATGGTAAACATGAGCTTAAGTTGAAGGGATAATTCTCTAGTTTCAAGAAGCAAGGTCACTTCAAGAAGAACAAGTTCTTTCATAGTGGATCCTCCAATGCAAGAGGACGTGGTACTTTAAGGGGTGGTTACGGTGGTGGTAACCAAGGTCGTGGCAATGTCCAAGGCCTAACTTATTTCAAGTGTGGTGCTAATCACTTGGCAAGAGATTGTCCACAAGATGAGGTAGTGTGCTACCAATGCAATCAATGGGGGCATATCTGCCCTAATTGCCCATTAAATGCAAGGAATGCTAATGTTAATACCCCTGTACGTATGAATCCTAATGGTAACCATGGAGGCCATGGTGGCTTTGGAGGCCGTGGTCGTGGAAACGGAAATGGTCATAATGGTAGCCACAACGGAGGCCGTGGTGGAAACCATAATGGTGGAAGAAATGGCAATGGTCGAGACAATGGCCATGGTGGAAGGAATGGTAACCAAAATGGTGGTGATCAACCACAAGCAGCTCGAAGAGTCTTTGCCGTCACCGGTGAAGAAGCCGCACAAGCTGAAGATCTTGTTCGTGGTGAATGTGAAATCCTTGGCACTACAGTACATGTTATATTTGATTCTGGTGCTACACATTCATTTATTTCTAAGGATTGTGTGAGGCGTTTGAAGGTGCCTGTTTGCATGATGAGAGGTTCTATAATGGTGACTACACTGACCGGTACTTGTTTGAGATCGGTGACTCGATGTGAGAATGTCGAGATGACCCTTGAGGGTAGGAAATTTATTGTATCTCTCGTATGTCTGCCTATGAAAGACCTAGACATTATTCTAGGCATGGACTGGTTATCCGCTAACAAAGTCTTGGTGGATTGTCACAACAAGACGGTGATCTTCCCGACTTTGAATGTTGAGGGCTTTGATGTGCAAGGTATCTCTCAGCGAATGGTCAGTGCTGAGGGGTTCGTTCAACCAAGCAAGGGAAAAATGGATTCTGGACGATTTTCACCCAGGCGAGCCTAGCCTCGCTCAAGCAAAAATCGGACAGTAAGGTACCTGATGCTACTGGAGTAATTCCTCTAAAGCGAGAACGTCTCGCCCGAGCGAAAGGGGAACTGTTTAGATACTGGAGTAATTTCGCTCAAGCGAGCATGGCTCGCTCAAGCGAGATTGACCCCTGCTGATTTTCCCTTTTGCTCAAGCGTGTTGTTGGGTCGCCCAGGCATGTCCACATGAACTCGCTTAAGCGAGTATGGCACCCACTTGAGCTAGTGATGCCTGGCTCCTTCAAACGTTCTGGCCTTTAATTATTTTCATTCCCCATTGCATCAACCTTCTTTTGTATCATTCTTAATAATATCTTTAACATATTTAAAAGTCATTCAACCTCATGAAATCTATTCTTTTTAAATCCAATCACACAACATCAATTTGAGTTATTCTTTCTGCTGTTTTATTTTAATTGAAAATATCTCTTTAATTATTTCTAACTCACCCTCTCATATCTCCATATATGAGAGAGGTTTTTCATAGGTCTGGGGTGTTGAATTAAGCTTTACCACTTTATTTCTTTGTCTAATAATGATTTATAAAATGCGAAAAATTTACCCGTATTTTTCCGAGCCTCACAAGCACCAAGTATTAGATTTAGAATATGTAAATCTTGGTGATCTTGAATAGAAAATAATGTTATGCAATACCATGTGGTGTAGGATCTATTCCGAATGACGAGTCAGGAACGTCAAATCGCTCAGATTACTTCTCTTAAGGTGGGAGAGAAGTTTATATTCTAAATGCATGAAATGAATAATGGTCGATTATCATATGTGACGATGCACATATTTGCCTTTGCTTATTGTGTGTTGATAAATGGTGATGTTATGCATTAAGAGGTTATTTATATTTGGCAATGTATGGTATACATTTGGAATATTGATGGTATGCTTTAACCACAAGCGCATGAGGTATCGCAATAATAAAAATATCATTCCCACAGAGATTGTGCCCTATTACCGGTGTGCAATGATTCAATTATCTAGACTATTCTTTTAAATTTGCTTTTAATGCAGAAAATATACTAAAGAAAATATAAATAAATAAAAATTTTCAAGAATGAGACTCGTTTGCCTTGAATTAGATCAAATGATGGTTAAACTCTTGGGATTCGAGTATGTGAATATGCCATGTAATGATTTTACCCAAGGCTTTCCTGTTTATGAGTTCATGTTCTAAGGGAAGATTTCCTTAATTAATTAACACTTTCCTCTCAGAACAACATTAACATGCCCAATTAATAAAGAACAATGTTCCATCTATTACTTGGACTCATTAAGAACAATAAAATCTCATTAATCCTCAAAGTGTCATGTTCACTTTCATGACCCTTCATCTTAAGTTCAATTTCATGTGTTTCAAATGACCAATTAACCTCTCAATTATCCCAACGTTTAAGTTTAGTTGAGCCTATCTCTAGATCCTTGAAAGCATTAAGCAATCATAGAAATTGAATAGAAATAGGGGTTCCATAAATAGAAAGTTTTAGGTTCAAATTAATACACTAACATGTTACACCATTAACCCAAGATTAGAGTTTAGTTACACATGCCTAATTTAATAAACCCATAATGGAAATCATATTCGGAAAGTTACACAATTCTAAAAGAGGATTCAAAGAAAAGATGAAGAAAAAGAAACAAGCTCTCACTATGCCTTCAAATTCTTCTTCCCAAATTTAGCAAGTTGCCGTTCTTCAAAGTTGATCTCTCGATCTCTTGCCAATCCCCTTGAGAAAAGCTCTTAATTTTTCTTCTGAAAAGTCTCCAAAAATGTCCCCTCCCTTTTCCAAAGAGTTCCCTCTTCTAAGATCGTAGAAGCTACTCCTAAAACTTAGGAAAGTGCCAAACGTGTAAAATCCACTGGCAGTAAGGAAAACCCACGACTAGTGGATTGTGACAGGGGTCTAAAAAGCTCCAATTTTTGACTTTTGGCAGCAAAAACCATGGCTAGTGGGAAAACCCATAGCTAGTGGATTCTAGACCAGTAGGACCCATGGCCAGTGGGAATTTCCCTGGGCCAGTGGGTTTCTTCTCTACATAAAATCTCATTTTAGCGAGTGGGAAACCCATGGCCAGTGGACTTCTCTGACTTTAATTTTTTCGCATAATGGCCCAAGTCAATGGAATCCACAACTAGTAAGAATTTCCCATTGGTAGTGGATTTCTCTTAACTCCACCAAAAGGCTCTTGGAATGCTCTTTTTTATGTATCTTTTCTCCATAGTGCATCTCAAGAGTTGATATGGCTTTACTTTCATGCTTTTGGGTGGTTTGGACTTCTTTCCTTTCATCAAATGTCTTGTTTCCTTGGTTATGAACCTAAAACAAAGCACTTTCTACAAAATAGAAACACCAGAGTAGCATGTGTGGTATAAAAGAAAATCAATGGGATTAAGGGAAAAATTAACACAAATAAACCAAAAACTTAAACAAAAACACCCTAAAAACTAATGCAAACTAGATACTTATCAGTGGTGATATTTTTGTTTAGCAAATGTTGTGCCTTGAAATATTAAGAATGAAAATGCATTCACCATGATTATTGAATAATGATTGTTGATGATGAATGAGTATGAATATGGGTGTTGAGCATATTGAAAATTGATGAAAGATTGATGAGTGTTATTGATGATTGTGATGCCATTATGATTGATGCAAGTATTGACTCGTATGTATGAGATAAAATTATATCGATGGAAAATATTGTAAATGCCACTTTAAAACTTGAAATAATGGTAATAACCAATGATGATAAAATCCACTAAGAATTGTGTGTTGATATTGGTGTTGGTGATGATTGAAGAGTGGTATGATAAGGTGCATAGTGTGATAATGCATATGATTTGCATTTGCATTGCATCCATGGCATATTCCATAGCTACCGGTAAGGGAATGTTAGGGGTTCCTTCGATTGGCCCAATGGGAGGGCGGCTGTGTGCACGAGCATTATTGGTATTACCCTAGTGACTCGATGTGGAAGTCACGAAGCTGCCCATGCTTAGCTACGGGAGCTGCATGCGGTTAACCCTGTGGCGGGTGGCTCTTTGAGGAGCAAGTATTTTCGGGTGGTCCTTGGATCACAACTGCCATGGTATGATTCATGGTTCACCCGTAACACTTTTATGTTGTTTATGTTGTTTACCGCAGTCATGGTGAAAATGACTGGTGTTGCATGATGGGTGATGCGGTTTGGTACCAGTAAAACATAGTGTTATGCATGCAAATATTATGTTAAGTGTAAAATATTATGTATTCATGCTTGAACCTATAAATAGATGTTTTATATTCTGACAGTCAGATCCACAATTGTTATTAATTCTGTTTTGCATGTGCATTAGCCTAAGAGCATTTGTATATAACATGGAGATATGCCAAAAGGTGATGAGTTATGATTGATGGTTGAAATGGGTGAAAGAATACCTAAAGACAACATATAAAATATGAATACAAAGAAAAGACCTTGTGTATGGATGATGATATTTGTGTTAGCCCAATATAGTGAAAGGCAATGATGTGTATGTGTATATACTTTGCTATGAGTTTGATTGATAAACATGATATATGTGTATGTACTTGAGATGATGAAATTGTGATGATAATTGATTATTTAACATAAAGTATACATGTTGTTGAGATGCATATACACATAATCATAAATTTATTCATATTCATCACTTGGAATGTATAACTCTCTCTCCCATGTTGTCTATTTTTAGCATTGTGATACAGGATATGCATGAGGTGAGATGTATCATTTTGGAAATATATGTTTTGGTGGAAAAAGGTAAATTAGTGGCATAGGAATGCCTTGATCGGCAAACAATTGTTTTGTATAGCATATGATGCTAATATATGCTTAATATGTATTTGAATGGAGAATATTCGTTTTGGATGTGACCTTAACAATGTATCTGGACAAGTGTATTATTTTAGATTTCATGCCCATATGATGAATGAATGATGTTGATTATGTATTATTGCAATATTTAATGCATGAGTATAAAATTATGTTTATTGGATTGCTAAATTGTAGGAATAATGGGGAGTGAATAGGTTATATTTCTATTTAAAGGCTAAGACCTTAAGTAAAGGTCATTCACAGCTCACAATGTATATATGCGAGTTGTGTGTATGAGTGGTTATGGCCAAATAGGCCTATGTTATGAAATGGCATGCTTGGTTGGACCTAAATGCATATAAATTGACATTCATGCATAAATTGATGTAGAGTTTGAATCATAGTTTAAGATTGGTTAGAATAAGTCTAAATTAAGTATATAAATGTATGCCATGTGATGGTTGGGATTAAATCTTTGAATAATGCATTTATGGGTGCCATGTGAATTGAATTGCATAAGTTAGAGTGTATTTGCTGATAAATTCGCTCAAGCGAATGGTATCTCGCTCAAGCAAGATTGGCCTTGTATCAATGTTTAGGCTTTTGGCCTAAATTCGCTTAAGCGGCTTGGTCGCTCAAGCGAGTTCTAGTGTTTTCGCTCAAGCAAGATGATCCTCACTCAAGCGAGTTAGCTGTACATCAAATATGTGGTTTCTGGACCAAATTCGCTCAAGCAAGAAATTTTAAGCTAATTTCTGGGAGACGTGTTTAATTTTAAGACCAAAAATTAAATATTTTTTAATTGATACTTACTACATATCTTTCTGTTTTAGATAACCATGACATCAAACACGCCTTCAAACCTTTCATTGCGATCGATCCTAGACAAAGAAAAATTGTCTGGACCCAACTTTCTAGACTGTTATAGGAATTTGAGGATTGTCCTCAAACAAGAGAAAAAGCAGTATGTCCTGGAAGATCTGATTCCAGAACCACCCGCGAACAATGCCTCTAAAGCTGACAAGGATGCTTACAAGAAGCATTAGGATGACGCTTTAGATGTCTAATGCCTTATGCTGGCAACCATGTCTCCTGAGCTTCAGAAGCAACATGAGCATATGGAGGCTTTCGATATGATCGAAAACCTAAGGAAACTATATCAAGGTCAAGCTGACCAAGAAAGATATGAAGTTTCTTCAGCCCTATTTAGCTGTAGACTTGAAGAGGGAGGTTCTGTAGGACCTCATGTGCTCAAAATGATTGGGTACCTGGAGAATCTAGCTAGGCTAGGATTCCCCTTCCCTCAAAAGTTAGCTACTGATCTCATTTTGAAGTCATTACCTGACAGTTTTAAGCCAATCATCATGAATTATAACATGAATGCATTGGATAAAACATTGCCAGAGCTACTCAATATGTTGAGGACTGCTGAGCCCAATATTTCTAAACAAAAGGGCAAGGCCATACTGATGGTCAATTCTGGCAAAGGTAAAGGAAAGGGCACGTATAAAGGCAAAGGAAAGGCTGTTATGGGAAAAGGAAAGACAGTTTGGAAAGGCAAGGATAAGCCAAGTACATCAGCCTTAAAACCTGTGGGTGGGGTGGCTAAGGAAGGAAATTGTCACCATTGTGGACAGAAGGGACACTGGAAGAGAAACTGTCCAAAGTACCTGGAAGAGCTTAAGAATAAGGGAAGTGAGACTTCCACTTCAGGTATTTTTGTTATAGAAATTAACTTGTCAACTTCAACATCATGGGTATTAGATACTGGATGTGGATCTCACATTTATCTTAATGTGCAGGATCTAAAAAGGAGTAGGCAGTTGATGAAGGGCGAGGTAGACCTACGCATTGGAAATGGAGCAAGAGTTGCTGCATTAGCTGTAGGGACTTATTTTTATCCTTTCCCTCAGGGCTTGTTCTTGAACTAGAAAATTGTTTTTATGTTCTGGCAATAAGAAGAAACATTATTTCTGTTTCTTGTCTAGATAGAAAAGGGTTTTTCTTTATAATAAAGAACAATAGTTGTTCTGTTTATTTGAATGACATGTTTTATTGCTATGCAAATTTGAGTAATGGACTTTATGTTCTTGATCTCGAAACCCCTATCTATAACGTTAATACTAAAAGGGTTAAACCAAATGATTTAAACCCAACTTATCTTTGGCATTGTCGCCTAGGACATATACATGAGAAACGTATTTCTAAACTCCATAAAGATGGATATTTAGACTCTTTTGATTTTGAATCAATAGATACATGCGAGTCTTGTTTATTAGGGATGATGACTAAGACCCCATTTACTGGAATGGGTGAAAGGGCGAGTGATCTTCTAAGCTTGATACATAGTGATGTATGTGGGCCAATAGGGACAATGGCTAGGGGAGGTTTTAGCTACTTTATCACTTTTACTGATGATTTCAGTAGATATGGATTTGTGTTTCTAATAAAGCATAAATCAGAATCCTTTGAAAAGTTCAAACAATTCAAACATGAAGTAGAGAACCAACTTGGCAAGAAAATTAAAGTACTTCGATCTGATCGAGGTGGCGAATACTGAAGCCTGGAGTTTGATGAATATCTTAAAGAATGTGGGATTGTCTCTCAACTCATTCCTCCTAGAACACCACAATGGAATGGTGTGTCTGAACGGAGAAATAGAACCTTGTTAGACATGGTTCGATCAATGATGAGTCAAACTGACCTCCCTAACTCCTTCTGGGGACATGCTTTGATGACAGCAGCTTTCACACTTAACCGTGTTCCATCTAAGGCTGTCATAAAGACACCATATGAGATATGGACTGGGAAACGACCCAGTATGTCTTTTCTTAAGATTTAGGGCTGTGAAGCTTATGTAAAGTGTCAGATTTCTGACAAACTTGGACCCAAATCAGATAAATGTCTTTTTGTGGGATACCCAAAGGAAACTAAGGGTTATTACTTCTACAATCCTACCGAGGGTAAAGTTTTTGTCGCTTGAAATGCTATATTCTTAGAAAGGGAATTCATCTCTAAAAGAATCAGTGGAAGGAAAGTAGAACTTGAAGAAGTTCAAGACCTACAAGGCATTGAAGAGCCAATGGTGGAAATGGAGCCGGAACCACAAAATGTTGTGATAACTCCAACTCCAATAGAACAAGACTTGCGTAGATGAGGTAGAATACGTCAACAACCTAAAAGATATGGATTTCTTGTAACTCAGGAAGGAGATGTGTTACTAATGGATCAAAATGAGCCAACATCTTATGAAGAGGCCATTGCAAGTCCAGAATCTGAGAAATGGCTTGAAGCCATGGAATCTGAAATGGACTCCATGTATACTAATCAAGTTTGGTCTTTGGTTGATGCACCCGAAGGGGTAAAACCTATAGGATGCAAGTGGGTTTTCAAAAGAAAACTGACATGGATGGAAATATAAGTACCTATAAGGAAAGATTGGTAGCGAAAGGTTTCAAGCAAATTCATGGTATAGACTATGATGAAACCTTTTCTCCAGTCGCTATGCTAAAGTCTGTTCGAATTCTGCTTGCTATTGCTGCATACCATGATTATGAGATATGGAAAATGGATGTCAAGACTGCTTTCCTTAATGGAAATCTTCTTGAGGAAGTGTACATGACACAACCCGAAGGCTTTGTTAAGCCTGAAGCATCCAGGAAGGTGTGCAAACTACAACGTTCTATATATGGACTTAAGCAAGCTTCCAGAAGCTGGAATCTTCGTTTTGATGAAGCTGTTAAACAATTTGGCTTTACTAAAAATGAGGATGAACCTTGTGTCTACAAGAAGGTTAGTGACTGCACAATTGTTTTTTTGGTCCTGTATGTTGATGACATACTACTCATTGGAAATGACATTCCTACCCTTCAGTTTGTGAAGACTTGGTTGGGAAGCTGTTTTTCTATGAAGTACTTAGGTGAAGCAACCTATGTGTTGGGAATTAAGATCTATAGAGATAGATCAAGAAAACTTCTCGGCCTAAGTCAGAATACATACATAGACAAAGTGTTAAAAAGGTTTAACATGCAAGATTCCAAAAAGGGAACTTTGCCTATGGCTCATGGCATAAGCCTATCAAAGGCTCAATCTCCTTCCACTAAATAAGAGAGAGAACGGATGAATAAGATTCCATATGCATCTGCTATTGGATCAATCATGTATGCCATGATATGTACCCGACCAGATGTCTCATATGCTTTAAGCATGATGAGCAGATACTAGTCTGATCCCGGTGAAAGTCACTGGACTGTTATCAAGAATATCCTAAAGTACTTGAGAAAAACTAAAGATTCATTCTTGATATATGGAGGGGAAGAAGAGCTCATTGTAAAGGGTTACACTGATGCTATCTTCCAAACTGATAAGGATGACTCAAGATCGTAATCAGGGTATGTGTTTTGTTTAAATGGTGGCGCTGTAAGCTGGAAAAGTTCGAAGCAAGAGACAGTTGCTGATTCTACTACAGAATCTGAGTATATTGCTGCCCCAAATGCTGCAAAAGAGGCAGTATGGATCAAGAAGTTCATAACAGAACTTGAGGTAGTTCCTAGCATTGTGGACCCTATAAGTCTCTACTGTGACAATAGTGGAGCAATTGCACAAGCTAAGGAACCTAGATCACATCAGCGATCCAAACATATACTTAGGCGTTATCATCTCATCCGAGAAATACTTGAAAGAGGAGATGTTAAGATATGTAAAGTGCACACTAATGAGAACATTGCCGACCCACTCACCAAACCTCTTGCACATCAAAAGCATGAGGGACACACTAGATCATTAGGCATTAGGCAAATGTCTGATTGGCTCTAATGCAAGTGGGAGATTGTTGGTGTATGCACTACGAGCTATTAATGTATCAATTTTAACTTATTAATAAAATTAGTATTTTCAGTTTTAGACAAATGCTATTTATCCTGGAATAATAGGTCATATGAGAATTATTCCTAAAACGTCCCTAACAAGTATTTACATTGGGACATGTAAATACATTAAGATTAGTGTGTGAATGTATTGATGATTTGATCTCACAAATCATGGATATATGATATCAAGTCTTTACACGGGTACACATTAAGAGTAATGTTGTACTGGACAGACCCACCATGAGAACGTTACATGGATCGTTACATGAGTGTCATAAATAGTTCTTAATGTGATAATGGTATGTAGTCCTTCGATCTGAAGTCACTACGATTCCTACATAAGGAGTTTACTATTTTAATACAATCAAACGTTATCTGTAATAAGATGACCATAAAGATTGTGATTAGGCAATAGATAAATTATGCAGAGGGATATAAGTGATGTAGATGGAATTTGTCTCTTCTATGTGACAGGAGTGATATCTATGGGCCACTTGATGGAGTGAGACTAATGAAATGCATGGCCATGCTAGGACGAATAAATATTAGATATTTATTCTATAAAGTCTACTTTGGTATCAAGTAAAATGAATTGGGCCATACAAGGATGACGACGACCATGCCTTGGGCCCAATTAGATATCGTGACAAAAGGAATAGATATATAAAATAATTATCACTTATAGGTCATGTCGATGATAAATAATATTCAGACATAATGATGTATTACAAGATACCGCTCTTATTTTATATTAATAATAAAATAGTTTATTATTAATATAACCGAATATTTTACCTATAGGGTCACACACATAGAGTAAGCCCACCAGAGGATAGTTTTATTTTAGTTGGACTGAAAATAAAACTATTTGGGCCTAACTCATTTAGAATGAGTCAGGAGCCCATTGTTTAATGAGAGCTTAGGTCAAGACCTAAGCCTATATATAGAGCATGAGATGCTCATAGGCTGCGGCTCAGAAATTAGACCAAAACAAAATTTCCGTACTAGCATTCGGAGCTCTGTTTTTCTGGTGGGAGTGCTCATGTGGACTCCTAAGGGCAAAGCTACAATTGCTTCGATCGAGGATCTTGTTCTGCGTCTATAAGAGGTAACCCCTAATTTAAAAATTTTAATTTAGCATAATGCTTTGAGACATACGTGTTTGCAATTCTTTTGGGAATCCTTTGTGTTTCCGCTGCCTGACCCTAATGGGATTCCCTAACAGTTTTGCATAAAGAAAATGCATCATAAAGAAAAGAGTTAGCCTTCCACACATCACTTTAGGAGAAGATTGCAAGTAGCTTAAGCAACTAGGTTTAAAATTGAACTAGTGTAACTAGCTTGTGTAATTTTAGTTTTGGTGTGTTTGTTTGGTATAATGTACTACACAATTTACAAGCAAAGAGACAAAGAATACAAAAGAGAAAAAGAAAGAGAAAAGCCCTTACATCAAAAGTCAAAAGAGAAAAGTCAAAGGGTAGCAAAATAAAAAGTGTGAAAGAAAGACTTCTTTTAGCAATAGCTTAAAAGTAGACACTAAACCATTTTGTTAATTAAAATACCAAAACCCTAAAAAGATTTGTGCTAGTTGATCATTTCACATAATTCAATTTGGACCTTCTTTGCTTCAAATTGCAATTTAGAGTTTCTAGGTTTTTGCCTTACCTTATTTTCTTTCTTGCATTTACTTTCTTGCTTGTCAAGTTTTGTGTTGTTCTTTCCATCTTCAAAAATTTCTTGTGTTGAGCTGTATTCACTTTTTAGCTTTTTCTTGTTTTTGTGTCTTGTCATATCAAAAATTCAAAAATATTCCTCTACGAGTTACCTTTTAATTCTTGAACTTTTTTAGTTTGTCTTCATTCTTTCTTAAGTTTTGTCATCTTGAGTTTTCCTCCTTTCAAAACTCCGTAGATAATTCCTTTCTCTATACCATTGAGGGTAGCATTTTAAGAACACTTGAGGTAAGAGTGTGAATTGCTTTAGTGAAACTTGAAATCTAAGAGGAAGGGTAAGAATTTGAGAGATACACTTGAGAGGTTTAAAATTTTGATTAACCTTTTCTCCTTAACAAATTTAGTTTGGAAGTGTTTTTTGTGTTGTTTTACTAGGTGCGGTGGAGCTTCTACATACCAAGTGAAGACTTTGAAGACATTGTAAAGGAAGCAAAAGCCTTGTACTTCAGACGCCCCAAAGATTTTTTATGCGATTTATGATATCATTAATTTATGGAAAACATAATTGGTGAAGCTGTCAATTAATACCCTGGATCTATAAGGAACCTGTCTCATATATGGAGATATGAGAAGGTAGGTTAAAGAAATGATCAATGAGAATTTCTCATTTGAAGACAGCGGAAAGAATAATTTACATTGGCATAATATGATCAAATTATAAGAGGGTAAACATCACAAGGATTTATGGCTTCCTATTATACCCAAGGTGTTATAAGATGATACAAGGAAAAGGTTGGATACAAAGAAATAGGAAAATATCTAAAGCAATGCAATATGGGGATTCTGGGCTCCACTCGCTCAAGTGAGAGCTGAACTCGCTTGAGCGAGATCGAGTGGGACGCTTGGGCGAGCTACATCACACGCTGAGTGAAAAGAGGAAAAGAAGTTTCAGGGGCCGTCTCGCTTGAGCAAGCCCCATCTCGCTTGAGCGAGATCCACAGGATTCGCTTGGGCGAGACAAGCGAGCGTGGGCGAGATTCTTCCAGTGTCAAACCTACGCTCACTCGCTCGAGCGAGTGCCACATCCAAAGGCCATTCGCTCAAGCAAAAATGGTCCAGTGGCAAAGTTCCTTACTCACGCTCGGGCGAGGCCCAGCTCGCCTGAGCAATTTTCATCCAGTGACCAATAACTGATGCATGGACAATCTCGCTTGGGCGAAGGAAAGCCCGCTCGGGCGAAAATTGTCCAGTATGCTTATACCTGATACTTAATCATCTCGCCTGGGGCAAGACGCCCAATTATCTAAGCGAGACCCCTCTCGCCTGAGCGAGAACCACTCTCGCCTGAGTGGGAATTGGCCAGTGGCCAAACACCAACACAGGGGATTCTCGCTCGAGCGAGAACCCATCTCGCTTGAGCGAGATTATCAGTAAAACGCTGAAAAACATGGAAAATAAACAACCTAACATGTGGAAATCTAACCAAAGCAAATCGAGGCAGGTCTATTGCACTACATACATCTTATTAAGCCTTAGTAACATATTCCAAGTATTCTTACTCATCAATTCTCCTTCCAAATCAATAATCATATCACATCATACATATCAAATAGCATATTCTATAGAACACAAAATATAGATTGTTGTCCATTCATTTATCAATCTAACAACATATCACTCCAGCTTTCAATACCCATGCGTTATCGAGGTCACCAACGAAAATGAGTCATAAATATAAGAGTCTCATTTTCCTACATGACCTCCCAAAATCATCATCATATACTCTTCATCAACAACGATTCATTGCTACACAAAATGTTCATTATATCTACATACATTACAAAAGCCCATGTAAAGGCCATAAAATCAAACATTTGACGGCCAAGGCATTCTTTACCAAAAAGGTCTTCCTTCACACCACTTCTCCACACAAGAGCTCCATAGGCAAGCCCTACAACACAGGAGCTAAAAAGATATACGACTTGGAAAGTGAGTATACTTTCTCAATGATGAAAATCTAACAATTGTGATAATATATACACAAATGCAATATTACATATCTTTTCCTTAAAAAGGAGCTTAATCAACCCAAAATCAATCATTCATCAAATTCATTAAACTCATATATCCATTAAAATTTACAAGGTCACACCAACCAATATCACAATTATAGTTAGTACTCAAAGGGAGTTCCCCCTACTCCTTACATAATCTCCTCGATAGGATATCACACTATGCCATGCTTCTATGGCTAATGCACATACTGGTGTTTAAGGATGCATATGCACGGATCCGATTTCATTCCATCAGGTGATCACAACCACCATAATCATTCATTCATTATCATTGGTTTCCCGCCTCGCAAGGGGTACTCCCACCTCATGATCGCAACCACAGGCATTCAACCTCAATGGTCCCGCAGAGCCTTCCATTTTAAATACCGGGTGATCGCAACCACTGGTCCAATAATCACAGGAACTCATAAGCCCTTTTATATTCCAAACATCAAGTGATCGCAACCACTTATCAACATCATTATGATATGTATGCCATGCTATGTATGCAAAAATGCTCATGCATGCCTCAGCCTCATATGGATTATCTCACTCTCTCATCTAGGGTACACTCATACTCAATTACAATGTTAAGTCAACATAATCAAACATATATACATTCCAATCATAGTATTCAAGAATCATTATAGCCAAGGACTTCAAGTATTCATCAAACCACACATGGAATCCATAACATGTCATCACACATTATACCACTCATAACTTCATAAGGGTCTTATTCCATAATCAATCACTATAAGGACCTTACTCAATTTCACATCACATACACATGATACTACATCCATTCAAGAAAACATGTCATATTACATCAACACATACATTATCATCATACAAGTTTTCATGCATTTAGAAAATACACCCCTCTCCTACCTCAAGAGAAGTAGACTTCCGGGTTTGATGTTCCCGCTTCACAATTGTTACCAAGTCCTACACCAATCAATTATAAAGCCACATCAATCATCCAAAGCATCATTCTCAATAGATACATTACATGGACATGACTCTTCATCATGTGGTAATTTATTTACAAGCTTCATTCATTTGCCTAATTAGGCTTTGAGAATTCCTTCCCTTAAATCACCATTCATTATCATCAAGATAATAACCTAATTAGTTAGGTTACCCCATTTACAAACCTTATATTTAACCCATTCTAAGTGGGTTTTCATTTATGGTTTCCAACCACCATCACCAATCACCATTTATGATTATACTCCAACATTAATGACACTCTCATCATTAATTAATGCCATCTACTCACACATCATATTTCCCCCAATTTATAAGGTTGGGGTTTCACAAAAACCTATCAACATTCAAAATAATCATACATTCTCATCTTCTTTTAACCATAAATGCATCTACCTCATTAATACCATTTAAAGCTTGTATTTATAACACCCACCTTAGGGTTTCCATATTTAAAGCTTCTCCTAATGACCCACATGCATTAAATGCTTCCTGAACATTGAGGACACATAACTAAAGGTTCATATTCTTGAAAAATGGCTAGAACCTTACCTCAAGTGAAGAAATGGAGAAATTCTCAAAAGAGGAGAGGGCGACACGAAATTAAGGAGAAGAAGGGAGAAGGACTTCAAGCTCCAAGCCTTCTCCAAGCCTTTATGAAACGAAAATGAGAGGAAGAATGGAGAGTAACACCTTGCCTTAGGGCTAGAGTGGGAAAAGAGAGGAAGAGAATAAGAGAAGAAGAATAAAAAGGGTGTGTTGCCAAGTGGTTCAGCCCATGAACGAAAATAAGGATGAAAAAGTGATGTTTTATTTTTAAATTTTTAATCTCTCATTAAACTCTTCCATTCTTAAACAAACAGGCTCTCTATTCGGGCTGAATACTTATTCTAAAAATTATTCTGAGTACACATTTAGATTCCCAGTAATGTTATCTACAGCCCTGACTAACGGCATCTCAATCAGAGATACTTGATCTGACGCCCATATTTTATCTGGGCTAGTTTCCTGCTTATCCAATCTCAATAAATCACTAACAGTCTCCGAAAATCTTACTTAAATTATTTCTAATATTTTGGGATCTTAAATAGTTCACATTCAATTATTTAATATTTATTTTCTTAGTTTAACTTTCTATTTTAAAATTCAGGGTGTTACAGTACTAATTAGAAACTTAGGGAAATTTTCAATTCTTAGGAATTTGTAGTAGGAATTTGGTCTTGTATTTTGGACACTCATTGGACTTTGAACTTTGGACTTTGGACTCTATTAACTTTCAATTGCCTTTGGTAATTTCAAAATTAGCTAGAGCATTTGTATTTGTTTGTTAACTAATTAGCTTTTAGTTGGTTAATTAGTTAGTTGGTTACAACTAAAAGTAGTTAGTTGTTGGTCTTAACTAATCTGGTTAGTTAGTTAGTGGTTGGAACTAATTTTAGTTAACCTAACTAATCATAACTGAACTTCTAGTTGGCATAACTAATCCAATAACCAAATTTAGTTAGTAGTTAGAGTTGTTAGATTTAGTTACAACCATAATAACTAAATAACTAATTTTAGTTAAGGTTAGTTAGAGTTAGTTGGTTAGTTGAAACTAATTTTGTTAGATAACTAATTCCCAACTGAATTTGTTAGTCTTGTTTAGGATTAGTTACTTGGTTGGTTACAACCTATGATTCACATAAAGAACATAAGCAAAGATAACCTAGGACTTGCATAACTAATCATAGTAAGACAACCTAGGATCTAACCTAGTACAAGACAACTTAGGTACTTGTTCCCTTAGGAAGAAACCTAGTACTTGATTTTTAGGATTCTTGTTTGGTTTCTTGTTCTTATCTTGCATAAGCATCCTTGACTAGTTGATAGCACTTTTGTTTGCCTTGTCTTGTTTTTTCTTTGACAACCTTAATCATGTCTTCTAGTAATAGGGAAAATAAATCTTTTCTTCATAACATAATGGATAGCCTAAATAACATCAACAGTAGGTTAACTAACCTAGAACATAGAGATGAGAACCCTAGAACTAGACATAGAAATCAAAGGCATAAGAATAGTGATAGCGAGGATGACCATAGGTCTAGAAGACATCATTATAATACTAAAAGAGAAGACCTAGGGTTAAAAGAAGAAAAATTTGAAATTCCCCCATTTAATGGTAAGAGTGATGTTGAAGCTTATCTGGAATAGGAGATGGGAGTTGAACAATTGTTTAATTCTTATCAAATTAAAGAAGAAAAGAAAGTTATGATAGCCACTCTCTCATTCTAAAACTATGCCTTAGTATGGTGGACTCAAGTGTGTAAGGAGAGAAAAAAAGATAACTTTCCACCAATAGATGATTGGTTAGACTTAAAAGCTCTATTAAGAAAAAGATATGTTCCTAATTACTATAGAGGGAAGCTATTTGCCAAGCTAAATAGACTCACCGAAGGGTCAAAAAGTATAGAAGATTACTACAAGGCCATAGAGATAGCCATGATTAGGGCAAACTTAAAAGAAGATGAGAAAACCCTAATGCATAGGTTTTTGCATGGCCTAAATAGGAACATCAAAAATAGAGTAGAACTCTTTCCATATGTTGATATAGAAGAATTATTACACCAATGTACTAAGGTAGAAAGCTAATTTAAAGAGAGGGAATCCTACAATGGGGAATACAAAAGCTCTAAGTCTAAGTGGGTAGGTAAAGATGGGTTTGAGAGACAACCTGGGGAAAAGAGAGTGGGCACTTCTTCTTCCCAAATACCAAGTGAGTTGCATAAAAATGGAAAATTTTTAGAAATTAAAGAGATAAGCATGAACCCACATCTAAACCTTAATCCTCTAGATCATCTACCATTAAATGTTTTAAATGCCTTGGTAGAGGTCACATTGCTTCTGACTGTGCTACAAAAAGAACTATGATTTTGAAAACTAATTGAACCTACTCAAGTTAATTAGAGTCTGATTTTGATAATCATAATTCAAGTGATAAGTGTTTGCTGTGACACCCTAATTTCAGGGGAAAAATTTTCGCGAATTAATTAGAAAATATCCTGGATCCATAATAAAAACACTCCCTTATATGAAGATAAGAGAGCTGGCCCCATGGCCAAGCAGAAAAAGACAGGGAAGGCAAGGGAATTAAAAGCATTCACACAGAATCACCAACAGCGCCTGAGCGAACCACAATACAACACGCACTCGCTCAAGCGAGATCTGACTCCGCTTGAGCGAGGCCGACCAACTCGCTCGGGCAAACACACATGCGCTAAAGCGGAACCATAATCAAAAGTCTTCCCCAGCAGCATACTCGCTGGAGCGAGGTCCCACTCGCTAAAGCGAGAGCCACACTCGGCTAATAATAATAATCTCACTCGGAATCTGAGTCACCCATTCACTCGGTAATGACTTAGTGCACTCGGTATAAGGGAATCCAATCACTCGGGAACTACCCCAACAACTGCCTCACTCAGCAACCCATAACTTAGCCTCTCAATTTATCCACAAAGTCAACATAAGGATCCACTCAGGAATTGAGGGTTATCCCACTCGGATTCTATCAATCAAACCACTCGGTATAATTCAATCCCCGAGTCACTCGGTATATTTGACCCCCCTTAGTCAGAGAATACATATAGGCTTCCTCTCGGCCATACATCACTCAGTCCAATCAGTCATAAACCAACTCATCATCAGAGTGGTATTCCACTCGGTAACCAGTATCATTTCCGACCAATACTCATTCGGCCACACACTCGGCATTCATGCCTATTCACTCTCGGATAATACCTTAACCACTCATTACTCAGAAATAGCCTACGAAATCAGTTCCACTCGGAATGATCCAAACTCCTCAACACTCAGAGGAATTACCCAAGTAATTCACTCGGATTACATTCATAACTTCACTCGGATCATATATGTATAAACACTTAGATTATTTCTTATCTGAGCCATCCACAACTCTTTCCTCAGAGGAGTTCACTCGGATTATACAAGATCATTCCCCGCTCGGGCTTCACCATATATTCTTCACTCAGAATCCACAAGAGCCATTAACACACAGAAAGAGGCTCACATATAACACCCTAATTTTTAATAAATAATAACCCAATAACAGGGAAATTTTTTTCACAAAAACAACCCCTGGTCAATCGGTATAAAAAAGAAGAAGACAAGGGAAAGGAAAGAACATTTACACATATAGCAATCAGCGGAAGGAACAAGGCTTGAACCGACCCATTCAGTTCAGCGGAACACATCAGCGCCTGGGCGAAATCCAAGACGACTCTGACTCGCTTAAGCGAGGTCCAGGACGCTTGAGCGAGACAACTCACTCGCTCGGGCGAAGTACCATTCGCTTGGGCGATACCACGACGAAAGCCTTCCAGCAGTACGCATTCGTGGAGCGGATTCTTCATTCGCTGAAGCGAGAAGCCCCACACGGCAAATTCATCACTCGGCAGCGGGACATCCATACACTCGGTAAACGACTAAGTCCACTCAGAAGTTCATTCCTAAGTCCATTCTGTGTTCCATAACTTAGCCCTTCAATTTTATCCATGCGGCCACACCTATACTCTACTCGGACACTGAGGGTTATCCCACTCGGATTCCAGAACTCCTTCTCACTCGGAATATATCCTATTCAAACATCACTTGACGTATTCCATCCTTAACACAACCGGGTCACATTACACTTCCACTATTCGGTATACATTCACATTCACTCGGAAAATTAGGTAGTTAAGTCCCACTCAGACTTATTCAGAACTCAACCACTCGGGATACAGACCCTTACTCACTCGAAATATACATCTTCCACTCGGATTATCAATGTTTTACACTTAGAATCCCTTCCATTCTAAGCCACTACACTAACTCTTCTCTCAAGAGAGAATCGCTCAGGGTTTTCACTCGGGAATACGAACTCTTCCTCACTCGGGTTTTACTTATATTTTTCACTCGGTAATGACCGCTCTCATTATCACTCGGGGATTCTCTCATTAGATCTTACGCAGTATAGGTTCATCCAAGGTATTTTACTCAAAATTCATTGAAGTATCATCACTCGAACAAGAAGGCATAGCCATTTGCAGCCCCACTCGGAGTTGACTCCCCAATTACGTCTACTCGGAAATCATTAACTGAGCAATATTCTAACCATCAACACCCCTCAGTCTGCCCAGACATAAACCACCCGTATACAACATATGTGTACATACATATTCATACACTCGGAATACCCATTACCTTAACATCATTCATTCCTCAGCACCTGTTATCAATGTGAACTATTACGTATAAAAACATGCACTCAGATCTCAATAGCTCAAATTATTTATATATATATATATGTATCCATATTCATTACACCACACTGTTATTATGAGCCGGCCAAGGCTACAACTGACGAAACATGACAAATTACAAAAATAAGCACTCTACGGTCGGAGTGCACCCCACTCGGACCTGAGACCTTATCATCACTTCAGAGTCCAACCTGCACACACTGAAAAATGGTGTAGGGGTGAGCTTTTACATATAAAGTGATAGCTATTAACTCAGACTTTACCTCCATTCTCAATTATATAATTTACCGGGTTCAATCCATAACGATATATATATATATACTGCCAATTAATGTAAGAGCCAAACCACATTATTCAATCGGAATTCGTATAATAACATATATTCTCAATCATAGCATCACACTGCACTTAGTAACAGTATCAACACCTGTCTATTCATTCAGTCGGAATTCACTCATGCGACATCATCTAGTCGGAGTTCACTCAATTCATTTAATCCATGCAATTCACGATAATCTCACTAACAATGCTCATAGACTCATGCATGCGGATCCGACTTAAACAGTGAGTTCAGTGCAGATTCCTTCCCGGTCCCTCGTCCACTAGCCCTTTCCGTGTGGCACCGGTCACCCCGTGACGTCTCGAGGCCCAGCTCTAGCTCCATCGGCTACCACGGGTCCTCATGGAACTAACCAGGAATCTGACTGGAACTCATTTTATATGACTCTAGATGCCTTTTCAACCCCCTGTCCACTAGCCCTTTCCGTGTGGCACCGGTCACCCCGTGACGTCTCGAGACCCAGCTCTAGCTCCATCGGCTACCACGGGTCCTCATGGAACTGGTCAGGAATCTGGGAATCATCCCACATATGCAATCTCATGCAAATTCACAACAACATCCAAGCTTACCAGACGCGTCTCACACAGCCATCAATGGGTCACAACCGATCCCCCCACACAGCATTCAGATTCATTTGGAATCCCACATTCCATTACAACAACACATGCCTCTATCATAATAACTCACAACAGCAAGCATAGGTAACCACATTACAGTACATCCACTCAACAATTTTAACAGAGTCAGTATACCTTTCCACACGGCATTCAACTGGAAATCACGCATCAATTCACATCTCATGCATTCGGGGATAATGGTAACACGCACACGCATTCACTCAACAAACTCAGATTTTAACAACATGCATCACAGAAGTATTAACAGGCACTCAAAGACGAGGTCACACAACCCTCAACCTTTCACAGATGTCCCAATTCGGAAATTGCATGCACAATCAGTCAATCACCACACATCGATCTACATATTTCACACACATATTACATTAAAGCAAACACCAGGGACCCGGTCATAAACCATACGCTTGACATGCAAGGCGCCCCCTACCTGCTGTCGGGGTTCAGAGACTCTTCAAGTTGTAGTGCTGATCGATCATCCCTCCGTTACTCCTCCAACAGCCTTCGAGCTCAGCGTTGATCCTGGGCCAGAGTTGCTCCTTTCCTCCAATGGGTCCGTCTCCTCCACAGCTCCAAAGCACTTCCAGCACAGCCTTCCAACTAGAATACCACAGCTCCAGGTAGAAGAAGAAGGAGAGGAAGAAGGCAATAGGGAGGAAGGAGAGGACAGGGAGTGGAGTCAGAGCTGTGTTGATGTTCCTCCAGGAGCCCTCGACTCTCTCACTGTTCGAGTGGTGACGTAAATGAGAGTGAAGAATAAGAGAAACAGGGAAGGAGAGACCATATGCACGCTCAAGAAGAGCTGCCAGCGTGAATAATGAGAGAAAGAGAGAGCTGAAGTTGTCTTATACTCCTAGGGACACATGCGTCCTTTCGCCTGGCACTATTATTATTATTGATTCAATTATTTCTACCCAAATCAGCAATTACTCTAATTAACCATTAATCCTAATTTTGTAATTAACCTTTAATTAATAGCTTAACTTCAATCGGTAATTAAGTTAGAAATCGGGATGTTACAGTTCTCCCCCTCTCAAAAGAATTTCGTCCTCGAAATTCAAACACATGCTTAGCCTTAATAAACCACTCGGAAATCACTGACATACCACAATAAGCAGTTACACATCTATGTTCCTTAAGTATTCATCCATCGCTTAAATCCCAGTCGGCACAATTGGCCTCCAAAGCAATTCACCGATCGCTCCACCCAGAAAACCGGGACATTATGCTTAACACATTTCCACTCGGAAATGGCACCATTGACTCGGAATAACATTCCTTTCTTTCACTCGGACTTACCTCAACAAACAGATCAGAATACCACAGCCATGTTCCGACTGCAACTCTTCGCCCATCCACGTTTTCGACTGCTTCGTAATTTCTAATCAGCATAAAACAACTCTTCATAGCCTTCATTACATTCGAGACTCCATTTCCCACGTAGTTACCCCCATTCAGCTCTGCCAGTTCACCCTAGCCATTGGCACTTTCCAGTTCTTTGGCCGCTCGGCCTTACATTCTCAACACCAATCGGCGTATTCACACCATCGGGTCTCCCGACTCAATGTGTCACTCGGCACGACCATGCGCTCACACAAAGCATAGGCTTGACATTGGGTCACATGGGACACATTCTAGACGTTATTCGACCATTTGGGAAGAATCCAGTCGGTACACAACATTACCGATTCCCTAGGATACCCACTACTGACTGATTCATTTCGGGTTTAGCTCTCGGATTTTCATATTTTCGGCCACGAGATTCCTTTCTTAACCAAAATGAACACTCAACGAGTTCCTATAAGCTTCAATTAGCACACTTGTCTGGATTTGCCTCGTACAGGTACCACACTCGGTCCATACATCTCAGCTTCTTAACCATTCCTTTGGCTAACTGCATGCCTATAACCCACGAGTGTCTCTCGGCCCTCTCACTCGAAAATTTCAATCGGGGTTTTAAGGACAGTTCTCATCCGGGAATTCTTCCACTTGCAGAATTTACTTATAATTCAAGCCTTTCGCGAAACCAACCCGAGTCCAAGCCCAGCAGTCCCAAACGCTGACCTGAGTACGATTTCAAATAAATCCTTCTCTTGGATATCTACTCCTCTTGGAGGTCCTTCACTCGGAGACTTCCTATTTACCAAATTTCCACTCGGAATCCAGGCTTACTCCAAATATAAATCTGAGTTCAATTCAGCAGTTTCACATCACCCGAACACAGCTATGAATAAGTTTACCGCTCGGTATTTTCTCTCCCTTGGGTGATTCACTCGAAAACTTACACACTCGAAGTTCCATTTTTCGACGAGAAGTACTTTTCTCCTGGAAGATCACTCGGTTGGACATCCCAAGGGTATTAGGAATTCTACACTCGCTATCTTACTATTCGGAATCGTTCCACACAGTGCCATTCCACTCGGAAGTGATACACTCCGAGTCACGTCACTCGAATCTTGCCTTACCCAGAAGGTTACGCTCAGATACCATTCCCTTAACTTAGTAATGATCCTCTCAATAAGGTTCTACTCGGAACCCCTAAAATTTTCACTCAACAGTTCTTTCCCACAAGGATTTGACTCGGAATTGTCTCCACCCTCACACTCGGAATTTACTAACCTTTCCTGAGCAATTCCTAACCTTACAATTTAGTTTGGCTCCAATCCTGGTTTCCTCATTAGGCTTACAGTATCACTCGGTTAACTTTTCAAAAACTCCGACTTCAGTGACAGTTGATCACCCTTCATATTCCATTACCAATCATCCTTTAGTAGCCAATCCATACCCAGCAACCTCTAATCCTCTCGGAAGCAGACAAATCAAAGTTAACAAATCCTCTACCTTCATTTTGGTACACAATCACATAACACTCATTTAAGATAACTCTCGTCATCACTTGGAATCGTCTGAAAGACTCACCATCACCATAAGCAGTTACAGCTTCCCTGCCCGACTCATGAATTGCTGCATCCAACTTATAGGATGACGTCTCATTCCTATAGGGTTACAACAATCACATGGTCACTGCAACGCGTACGCTGCCACATTACCTATGGTAGGAAGAGTCATCTCAGAGCAGTATGCCTCACACGGACCAGACTCACCCAACTAATACTAATTCACACGGTAGTTAATGGCAGTTTACACACATAAGTAATACACCTACATCAACATCATGCACCATATAGGGTTCATCACGCATCAATAATCATGAAAGTCATTTATCACTTCTGTAAAACAGAATTAAGGCAATACAACAATCGGCTTCTAGCCAACACCGAGTAAATATTTCCTCTAAATCTTATTCCTCACAAAACCATGGCTCGAATTAAATTCTTAACTCTCAGCTATATAATAACATCACTCACTCGGGTTCATGTAATTCACTCAGGATTAATGATAAGAGTCTAGTTTGCACTAGTTTTAGAGTCATTTTTGTTTAAGCTTTTAGGTTGTTCATGCTAGTTTTCCCCTTAATTCCAAGTGTTTTCTTTTGCTCCACACATGTTACTTGGGTGTCTCTATTTTGCAGGAATAAATCTATTTTAGGTCTATAAACCTTGAAAATGTGGCATTTGATGAAGCATTGAATGAATGAAGAAGAGTTCAAGCCATTTGAAGTTCAAAAATGAAGCAATATGACCCCTGGAATGCAAGATAGAGAAAGGATATACCTAAAAGAATAGTTTGGGACCTCAAAACGTTGTCAAAGGATAATTTCTACAAGGTCCAGAAAAACCCACTGCCAGTGGGTTTTTCCCACTGCCAGTGGGTTTTTCCCACTGCCAGTGGATCCTGCTGCCCTATGACAAAAACTTGTACAAATTGGGGTCCAGAGAAACCCACTGGCCGTGGGTTTTTCCCACTGCCAGTGGATCTTGCTGCCATGTAGAGAAAATGCATATCTTGGGGTCCAGAAAAACCCACTGGCCGTGGGTTTTTCCCACTGGCCGTGGGTTCCTCTGTTTGAATGCTCAAAAATGTACAAATTGGACCTCCAGTATGATCCACTGGCCGTGGGTTTTTCCCACTGCCAGTGGGTTTTTGCACGCACAGCAGTTTCCTTATTTTAAGGAGCAGTTTCTGAGGTTTAAGGGGACAGTTTTGGAGAGAAAAAGAGAGAGTTTTCACCTGGGATTATTGAAGAAATCAAGACCATAGGCGTTGAAGAACATCATTTGGGCAGATTTCAGAAAGATTCATAAGCACAAGTGAGAGCTTTGCTTCGTGTTCTTTACTTTCTTCTTGGGTTTTCTCTTTCTCTGTAATTTCTGAATTTGATTCCATCAATGGGCTGTGGTGAATTGAGCATGTGTAGCTAAACTTTATCTTGGGATTAGGGTGTGACAATGCTTATGTATTGAACCTCTTTTGGATTTTTCTATTTGTTAATTCATTGCTTCTATTCAATTTCCATGAACGCGTAATGCTTTTGAATACCTAGAGATAAGATCAATTGAAATTAAACTCTAAGAGAATCGAAAGGTTAATTAGTTGTTTGAACGCATGAAATTGAACTTAGAATCATAGGTCACGAAAGTGGGTATGACGATTCGAGGTTTAATAGGATTTCACCGTTCTTAACGAGTTCACATAATAAATCGAACGCGGTTCTTTATTATTTGGGCACATTAATGTTACTCTGAGAAGAGGGCTTAATTAAATTTGGAAATCCAACCTTAGAGCGTGAATTAATAAATAGAAAGGTCTTAGGAAAATTAAATACATGGCATGATCATATACCAAATCCCAAGAACTTCACCCTCATTTGTTCTATTTCAATCTCAGAATTCATTTAGTTCTTTCAGATAGCATTCCTTCTTCACTTCTGTTTTCCTTAATTTTCTAAATTACAAACCCAATTTCAATATTTTCTAGATAATTGAACCACTATGAAAACTTGTACTTGGGAACAATCTCTGTGGGACGATAACTTTTCATTACGCGATACCTCGTGCGCTTGCGGGCCTATCAATTAAGCAATTCACAATCACATATGCTATTATAACACACCACGAACTCAACAACGGCACTAATGTACATACAGACACTCAGTCGGATTTCATACCACTTATTCATGGCTATATTATTGTCCACTACATCATGCACCATAACCACAACATCACATTGCACTTGGTAATAGCACCGACATACACATATGCCCATCCAATCAGATTTACCCAAATCAATTCCAACTACATTAAGGGTTTCACTCACAATATCATATTCACACATTCACATAGTTCACACTGAGCTCATTTATCCTCATAAGTGTACACACAATCATTCAATCAAAAATTGTACCATAACATACATTCTCAATTATAACATTGCATCACACTTGGCAACAGCATCAATACATGTACATTTACTCAGTCAGACCTCATTCATACAACATCATCAAGTCGGAAACTACTCAATCATTCAAATCCATGCAGATCATGTCAGCCTCAATAATAATGCTCTTATACACATGTATTCATGCAGTCGGCGAATCAGATGCACACGATTTATTCACCAGGAGTCCAACTCGGAGGTCTTTTAGGGTTAATCTCAGAATCCTCAATACCCCATGCATTCATCTGATTGCCCCCTCTGAAAAACGTTCAATGCTGATGCACTTCACTACCAATCACACACAGCTCTTATTTGCTGACGCACAACATAAGCCACTCGACCTTCTCATTAACATATATATATATATATACACATCTTTCAGACGGGGTATTCATCACAACGATTCACAATTAATATCTATCACAATATCTGGGTGTTGCATGCATCAATAATTAATCACACACAGATCACGTATTTCAATTATCAAACAATTGTCATGTTTCAATTATAGAGCAATACATAAAAGCAGTTCTCCCTCAATCACCTATATCATATATATATATATTACGCAGAGTTCATGGGCTAGGTTACAAGACATCCGTCACAAATAGCACTCGGCAGTAATGGTAACACTCCTATTTATAAGTATTCAGTCAATGTTCGCAGAATTATTAACATGCATTCACGGACAGAGTCACACCATCACTAAACAGTTCACAAATACCATAATCCAGGAGTTGCATGCACAACTACTCCATCTTAGTATAGCTACCAACACATCTCACACATAACACATTACATGATAATCATCCAAGCCTCAATGGGTTACTACGTAATTGTCCTACTCGGCTCAACAACTCACAAAGTTAATAAATTATTAGACTTAGAATCCCTAAGGGGTCACTATTTACCTAGTATCCCATGATGGGTACCTCACAATATTCAAATATTGTTATAAGGTCTAGTACCATTCACTCGGTTTTTCACACACCCAACCAAGACAGTATCCAAGTCAAACAGATGTTCTATTTCACATTCACTCGTTCATGGTCATGCCTAATCAACTGGGTCACTACTCCTATTGGTCCAGCATCTAGTGCATCACTCACTTGGTTTCCTCAATCGCCACCGAGACCCAACCCCAATTTTAACATATATTCGACCTCACCTTTACTCACTTATTACACACCCAGATTTTCAATTTAGGAACTACCACCCATCCCTTATACTGCAAATCACATACATCATGTGCCATTCATTCATCACACATTCAAATTCCTCAACAAGGCACAGGCATACAACCACACCATTCATAGTCAACATACACCAAATCCATTAGAAATTCATAAGCACATATCATCACCCGAGTCATAATTGAACAGGCATCAACCTACAATAGAATATCATAAGCAACTAGGACAAGCTGGCATAATACACTCAACCGCCCACTAACTGTAGGCAAACCTTGGCCATGGACCTTTTGGTCTGCTCTGATACCAAATTATAACACCCTAATTTTTAATAAATAATAACCCAATAACAGGGAAAAATTTTTCACAAAAACAACCCCTGGTCAATCGGCATAAAAAAGAAGAAGACAAGGGAAAGGAAAGAACATTTACACATATAGCAATCAGCGGAAGGAACAAGGCTTGAACCGACCCATTCGGTTCAGCGGAACACATCAGCGCCTGGGCGAAATCCAAGACGACTCTGACTCGCTTAAGCGAGGTCCAGGACGCTTGAGCGAGACAACTCACTCGCTCGGGCGAAGTACCATTCGCTTGGGCGATACCACGACGAAAGCCTTCCAGCAGTACGCATTCGCTGGAGCGGATTCTTCATTCGCTAAAGCGAGAAGCCCCACATGGCAAATTCATCACTCGGCAGCGGGACATCCATACACTCGGTAAATGACTAAGTCCACTCGAAAGTTCATTCCTAAGTCCATTCTGTGTTCCATAACTTAGCCCTTCAATTTTATCCATGCGGCCACACCTATACTCTACTCGGACACTGAGGGTTATCCCACTCGGATTCCAGAACTCCTTCTCACTCGGAATATATCCTATTCAAACATCACTTGACGTATTCCATCCTTAACACAACCGGGTCACATTACACTTCCACTATTCGGTATACATTCACATTCACTCGGAAAATTAGGTAGTTAAGTCCCACTCAGACTTATTCAGAACTCAACCACTCGGGATACAGACCCTTACTCACTCGAAATATACATCTTCCACTCGGATTATCAATGTTTTACACTTAGAATCCCTTCCATTCTAAGCCACTACACTAACTCCTCTCTCAGGAGAGAATCGCTCAGGGTTTTCACTCGGGAATACGAACTCTTCCTCACTCGGGTTTTACTTATATTTTTCACTCGGTAATGACCGCTCTCATTATCACTCGGGGATTCTCTCATTAGAACTTACGCAGTATAGGTTCATCCAAGGTATTTTACTCAAAATTCATTGAAGTATCATCACTCGAACAAGAAAGCATAGCCATTTGCAGCCCCACTCGGAGTTGACTCCCCAATTACGTCTACTCAGAAATCATTAACTGAGCAATATTCTAACCATCAACACCCCTCAGTCTGCCCAGACATAAACCACCCGTATACAACATATGTGTACATACATATTCATACACTCGGAATACCCATTACCTTAACATCATTCATTCCTCAGCACCTGTTATCAACGTGAACTATTACGTATAAAAACATGCACTCAGATCTGAATAGCTCAAATTATTTATATATATATATGTATCCATATTCATTACACCACACTGTTATTATGAGCCGGCCAAGGCTACAACTGACGAAACATGACAAATTACAAAAATAAGCACTCTACGGTCGGAGTGCACCCCACTCGGACCTGAGACCTTATCATCACTTCAGAGTCCAACCTGCACACACTGAAAAATGGTGTAGGGGTGAGCTTTTACATATAAAGTGACAGCTATTGACTCAGACTTTACCTCTATTCTCAATTATATAATTTACCGGGTTCAATCCATAACGATATATATATATATACTGCCAATTAATGTAAGAGCCAAACCACATTATTCAATCGGAATTCGTATAATAACATATATTCTCAATCATAGCATCACACTGCACTTAGTAACAGTATCAACACCTGTCTATTCATTCAGTCGGAATTCACTCATGCGACATCATCTAGTCGGAGTTCACTCAATTCATTTAATCCATGCAATTCACGATAATCTCACTAACAATGCTCATAGACTCATGCATGCGGATCCGACTTAAACAGTGAGTTCAGTGCAGATTCCTTCCCGGTCCCTCGTCCACTAGCCCTTTCCGTGTGGCACCGGTCACCCCGTGACGTCTCGAGGCCCAGCTCTAGCTCTATCGGCTACCACGGGTCCTCATGGAACTAACCAGGAATTTGACTGGAACTCATTTTATATGACTCTAGATGCCTTTTCGACCCCCCGTCCACTAGCCCTTTCCGTGTGGCACCGGTCACCCCGTGACGTCTCGAGACCCAGCTCTAGCTCCATCGGCTACCACGGGTCCTCATGGAACTGGTCAGGAATCTGGGAATCATCCCACATATGCAATCTCATGCAAATTCACAACAACATCCAAGCTTACCAGACGCGTCTCACACAGCCATCAATGGGTCACAACCGATCCCCCCACACAGCATTCAGATTCATTCGGAATCCCATATTCCATTACAACAACACATGCCTCTATCATAATAACTCACAAAAGCAAGCATAGGTAACCACATTATAGTACATCCACTCAACAATTTTAACAGAGTCAGCATACCTTTCCACACGGCATTCAACTGGAAATCACGCATCAATTCACATCTCATGCATTCGGGGATAATGGTAACACGCACACACATTCACTCAACAAACTCAGATTTTAATAACATGCATCACAGAAGTATTAACAGGCACTCAAAGACGAGGTCACACAACCCTCAACCTTTCACAGATGTCCCAATTCGGAAATTGCATGCACAATCAGTCAATCACCACACATCGATCTACACATTTCACACACATATTACATTAAAGCAAGCACCAGGGACCCAGTCATAAACCATACGCTTGACATGCAAGGCGACCCCTACCTGCTGTCGGGGTTCAGAGACTCTTCAAGTTGTAGTGTTGATCGATCATCCCTCCGTTACTCCTCCAACAGCCTTCGAGCTCAGCGTTGATCCTGGGCCAGAGTTGCTCCTTTCCTCCAACGGGTCCGTCTCCTCCACAGCTCCAAAGCACTTCCAGTACAACCTTCCAACTGGAATACCACAGCTCCAGGTAGAAGAAGAAGGAGAGGAAGAAGGCAATAGGGAGGAAGGAGAGGACAGGGAGTGGAGTCAGAGCTGTGTTGATGTTCCTCCAGGAGCCCTCGACTCTCTCACTGTTCGAGTGGCGACGTGAATGAGAGTGAAGAAGAAGAGAAACAGGGAAGGAGAGACCATATGCACACTCAAGAAGAGCTGCCAGCGTGAATAATGAGAGAAAGAGAGTGCTGAAGTTGTCTTATACTCTTAGGGACACATGCGTCCTTTCGCCTGGCACTATTATTATTATTGATTCAATTATTTCTACCCAAATCAGCAATTACTCTAATTAACCATTAATCCTAATTTTGTAATTAACCTTTAATTAATAGCTTAACTTCAATCGGTAATTAAGTTAGAAATCGGGATGTTACATCACACATGGGTTACGCTCGGATATGGAGTCCTATACATAAGACTCACTCAGAAAAGCGACTAAGCCATATATATTCCACTCAGGATTCATTAACTTAGATATATTCATATAACATCATTTCCGAGTCAGTATGAAGCATCAAATCAACATAAAATTCATACATAAATGCACTCTCTGCTCCCCAAAGCCGACTACCCACTCAGCAATACTCTTCCACCGATTCACAACCTTGTTATCAATATAACACATATACACACATACGCATACACTCGGATATTCGCAACTTATCATTATTCATTCACCAAAACTCACAATCCGATACAAGTACGTGATTCCAATGTAAGTCCATATATGCAAACATACACTCGGATTTCCATACAAATGTAATAATATTCATCATACAACATTGTTGTGAGCCGGCCAAGGCTTAAATACAACAAAAGACACTCGGATTATAATTTTACATACACAGCCTTATCATAAACACCCAACACTCGGGTTAAGGCCCTTATATAATTCCAATCCGACCTGCAACACTGAAAAATGGAGTAGGGGTGAGCATTACATATTAAATGACAGATATTGGCTCAGATTATCATGGAATCCGCATTACAATAATACATAAATATCATCAATCATTCAACATACACTGCCATTTAACATAAGCAATCACAAACATCCTCAATCGGGTTTCTTACCCCTTTCACTCGGCTATAAAGCCTAATATCCTTATCAATCGGATTTTATCTCAAGTCTACCCCAAGTCTATATCAACAATGTTCACACTCCGAGCCATACTCAAGGAGTCTGTCCGAGCCCAGCTCCATGACTTAGCCATATTCATCACATGTTCCATCACATGTTGTCATCTGACTTGCCGATCGGTATTTGGAGTCCAACGCATTCCAGTGGCGAATCGGATGCATACGATTTCATTGACTCGGCGTCCAATGCCAATGCACTCGGCATTTCATGAAGCGTCTCAATTCATGCTTAGTACCCCCGGCACTGCCCCGAGTCCAACTCAAGGTCTTTCATAACATTCAACATTAGGACCACGTCCTCTTCACTCGGGATCACACCCTCGTGGCACCCAGCAAGGTGTTCATATTCAATAATACAATAACACATATGCATATAAAATTCAACTCATATTCATTCGATTGCCCACTCGGAAATCTGCGTTCAACATTAAATTCACTCGGCAACTCAACAACAGTCAGATGACTCGGCTTATACCACATACACTCGGCAAATCCTATGCCATTCACTAGGCAATTACTATGCCATGAGCCTCACATGCATGGGATCCATTCGGCCTTAGCATTTCTACGCCTCACACCATTTTATATATATAATTCCACTCGGAATCTAACACCAATAAACATCCCATGTTTTTACATATAATATTTCACTCGAATTGTCCTCTATTACTCGGATGTATCCTTTTCCATAAGCTCTCCTGCTTTTATATAATAAGCCTACTCGGCATTTATCATCACAGTCCCCATTCATTCATTCATCATGATCATATACATCAACAGCATCATATACATTTAAATATACCAGTACGCACAGGGACTAATAGAGAACTACACCATGCACTTGGCATTCATAAATTCATACATCATGCATCTCATACATATATCAAAACATTATCAAGTATATTTTCATGCATATCATGGACGGAAACAATAACATCCAACTAGGCATATCCATCATGCATATCCGGGCTACTAACCACTTGAAAATCAACAAGCAACACATCAAATATAGCACATCACAGTATAAACATTTCACCCGGAAACCCGTCCATAACCTATGCATTTGAGATGCAAAGCCCCCCTTACCTGGATGAAGCTTCCAAGGGTTACATGGGCCACTCGGCTCAGCCACAGCAGCACCCTGCTCGGCTTCCAGCGTAGGAAGAACCACACAGCTTCCCTGCCAACCCACATCAGCCTTCAACCTCTCGCTCAAGCCACACACGCACTCGCTTGAGCGAAGATGGTCCAGTGACCATTTCTTCACTGGCTCGCTCAAGCGTGACCATTCTCGCTTGAGTGAGATACACCCAGAAGCCCATCTGAACGCAACACATGAGCATCAACACTCCAAGCTCCACTCTGCTCACAGCCATGGGAGAATCCATGCTGTTTACTCGAGCAGCAACCTCCAAAGCTCAGTACAAAGCTGTTCTACACTTGAACATCACCATTCTCCCCACCATGGAGAACCACCAGCTTCCATGCAACCTGCATGCATGTCTTTATCCCTCTCTGCCTTCTTCACGCAAACAGCTCCATCAACAAGAGGAAGAAGAAGGACACCAGGGAAACAAAAAAGGAACCAACCTCTAAAACACACAGCTATGCTGTTCCTCATCACCACGCAGCTTCACTCGGCTCAACACAGCGTTGAGTGTAAGAAGAAGAAGATGAAGGAGACGAAGGAGAAGAAGAGTCTCCAGGGAGTTTTCTAGAGAGAATGGAGAGCGTTTCTCACTTCAAACACTCCTCCAAAAGTAGATGAATGACATGTGAAAGGGAACGTGAAAGTGAAGTTAAATCACCTTACAGCCCCATCATCACGCTGCTCTACCACGGCCTCCCGTCTCCATCAGCAGCCACATCCTCATTAATGTAATCCTATCAGCATTAAATGCTAACTTTCACAGCCATCATTGCACTCCACGTGGACAGGGAGAGAGAGAAAGAGAGAACCGGCCCATTAAGCACCAAAGGCACATATTATTATTATTATTATTATTACACAATAAATTGCCTAATTGGTAATTAATCCATTAATTAACCATTAATCCCATCAATCCATAACCTTAATCTGGAATTTATAATCAATTAAAATCTGGGATGTTACACTCTCCCCACCTTTAAGGAATTTCGTCCTCGAAATTCAATCAGGAACCTGCCTCAATAATAACTTGGCATAACACTGCATGCCACACAAAATAATTTACATACCAAAGCCTTCTAAGCATTCACCGACCAGTCAATTCTCCAATCGGAACAACTCCCCTCTCAAGTGGCTACTGACCACACCACAAGAAATTCTGAGACACCACACTCTCAACACCTTCAACTAGGAAGTGTCACCACTTGGCTCAGAAATCACCCACTCGGGTATCCAGAATTCCACTTCACCCATCAACTCTTTCTTTCACTTGTTTATCATTTTAATATTCAATCAAGTACTCATCCATTCAGATTCAAATCCTGACCTTGCTCGGAGCAGTCCAATAGACTCAAGTCATCTCCATAAGCAGCTATAGTCTCACTTGCTGACCTGTGAACTGCTGTATCCAACTTATAGGTTGATGTCTCATTCCTATAGGGTCACAACAGTTGCATCAAATCAATGCAAAATGTACACTGCCACAATACCTATGGCATGAAGAGTCACACTGGAACAGCATCCTCGCATTCTATTTCACTCATACCAACCCAAAATCACTTAATTAATGCCAACCTACATGAAAATTAATGGCAATTTATACCCATCTATAAGCAACACATCAGAATTAACTTCATCATTAGGCATCCACAATGGTACATCACTCACCAACAGCCAGCAATTATCCCTGATTAACACTGTAAAATGACATACTAACAGCATACATCCGACCCACACAAGGTATATATACCATCCTTACACTTATTCTAATGCAATCATCTTGATATTAATCATTAAATGCCAATCACATTCACCATAAAATGGCATAAAAGCAGTCAGTTTCTAGTCCAAACCGAGCAAAAATCCCTTCTTTAATCTTATCCATCACAAACTATTGGCCAATCAGCCTAATATTCCTTAATATCACCATTCATTACAGGTCACAACTCGGATTTAAGCCTAATAACTCACTACACCCACAGAGATGTACAACTCAGGGTCAGAAATTCAATCAACAACTCACTCGGTTTTCAATCACAAAACTGAGACAGCACCCAGCCAATAGATACTTTACCATATCAATTCCTCACAACATCCAACCACAAATGATTAGGCTCAATTAATTGGGTCACCACACATCAAACCGAGACAAAAGTTCCAACCAATCATGCACCAGGTTTTACCTTCAATCACCCATCTCATATTAAAATCCTCCAGCTTAGGAACCTGCACTCATTTAATCTACATCAAGTGCCATATAGGGGTTCACGTGCCAAGAATATAATTCACCCAATTTTCCTCACAACCGACTCAGCGTTAGAAACACTCCAAGTATCTCATAAACAATCGGGCTAAGGTAATAACAAACCTTCCAACCCCAGCAAATACATAGGCATACAGCCATATAAACCATGCATAAGCATGCATAAAATCCAATAATAGCTCACCAGCAATGATGACACTTGGTCATATTGCATACAACCGCTCACACAGTAGGCAAACCTTGGCCATGGACCTTTTGGTCTGCTCTGATACCAGAATGTGACACCCTAATTTCAGGGGAAAAATTTTCGCAAATTAATTAGAAAATATCCTGGATCCATAATAAAAACACTCCCTTATATGAAGATAAGAGAGCTGGCCCCATGGCCAAGCAGAAAAAGACAGGGAAGGCAAGGGAATTAAAACCATTCACACGGAATCACCAACAGCGCCTGAGCGAACCACAATACAACACGCACTCGCTCAAGCGAGATCTGACTCCACTTGAGCGAGGCCGACCAACTCGCTCGGGCGAACACACATGCGCTAAAGCGGAACCACAATCAAAAGTCTTCCCCAGCAACATACTCGCTGGAGCGAGGTCCCACTCGCTAAAGCGAGAGCCACACTCGGCTAATAATAATAATCTCACTCGGAATCTGAGTCACCCATTCACTCGGTAATGACTTAGTCCACTCGGTATAAGGGAATCCAATCACTCGGGAACTACCCCAACAACTGCCTCACTCAGCAACCCATAACTTAGCCTCTCAATTTATCCACAAAGTCAACATAAGGATCCACTCAGGAATTGAGGGTTATCCCACTCGGATTCTATCAATCAAACCACTCGGTATAATTCAATCCCCGAGTCACTCGGTATATTTGACCCCCCTCAGTCAGAGAATACATATAGGCTTCATCTCGGCCATACATCACTCGGTCCAATCAGTCATAAACCAACTCATCATCAGAGTGGTATTCCACTCGGTAACCAGTATCATTTCCGACCAATACTCATTCGGCCACACACTCGACATTCATGCCTATTCACTCTCGGATAATACCTTAACCACTCATTACTCAGAAATAGCCTACGAAATCCGTTCCACTCGGAATGATCCAAACTCTTCAACACTCAGAGGAATTACCCAAGTAATTCACTCGGATTACATTCATAACTTCACTCAGATCATATATGTATAAACACTTAGATTATTTCTTATCTGAGCCATCCACAACTCTTTCCTCGGAGGAGTTCACTCAGATTATACAAGATCATTCCCCGCTCGGGCTTCACCATATATTCTTCACTCAGAATCCACAAGAGCCATTAACACACAGAAAGAGGCTCACACATGGGTTACGCTCGGATATGGAGTCCTATACATAAGACTCACTCGAAAAAGCGACTAAGCCACATATATTCCACTCAGGATTCATTAACTTAGATATATTCATAAAACATCATTTCCGAGTCAGTATGAAGTATCAAATCAACATAAAATTCATACATAAATGCACTCTCTGCTCCCCAAAGCCGACTACCCACTCAGCAATACTCTTCCACCGATTCACAACCTTGTTATCAACATAACACATATATACACACATACGCATACACTCGGATATTCGCAACTTATCATTATTCATTCACCAAAACTCACAATCCGATACAAGTACGTGATTCCAATGTAAGTCTATATATGCAAACATACACTCAGATTTCCATACAAATGTAATAATATTCATCATACAACATTGTTGTGAGCCGGCCAAGGCTTAAATACAACAAAAGACACTCGGATTATAATTTTACATACACAGCCTTATCATAAACACCCAACACTCGGGTTAAGGCCCTTATATAATTCCAATCCGACCTGCAACACTGAAAAATGGTGTAGGGGTGAGCATTACATATTAAATGACAGATATTGGCTCGGATTATCATGGAATCCGCATTACAATAATACATAAATATCATCAATCATTCAACATACACTGCCATTTAACATAAGCAATCACAAACATCCTCAATCGGGTTTCTTACCCCTTTCACTCGGCTATAAAGCCTAATATCCTTATCAATCGGATTTCATCTCAAGTCTACCCCAAGTTTATATCAACAATGTTCACACTCCGAGCCATACTCAAGGAGTCTGTCCGAGCCCAGCTCCAGGACTTAGCCATATTCATCACATGTTCCATCACATGTTGTCATCTGACTTGCCGATCGGTATTTGGAATCCAACGCATTCCAGTGGCGAATCAGATGCATACGATTTCATTCACTCGGCGTCCAACACCAATGCACTCGGCATTTCATGAAGCGTCTCAATTCACGCTTAGTGCCCCCGGCACTGCCCCGAGTCCAACTCAAGGTCTTTCATAACATTCAACATTAGGACCACGTCCTCTTCACTCGGGATCACACCCTCGTGGCACCCCACAAGGTGTTCATATTCAATAACACAATAACACGTATGCATATAAAATTCAACTTATATTCATTCGATTGCCCACTCAGAAATCTGCGTTCAACATTAAATTCACTCGGCAACTCAACAACAGTCAGATGACTCGGCTTATACCACATACACTCGGCAAATCCTATGCCATTCACTCGGCAATTACTATGCCATGAGCCTCACATGCATGGGATCCATTCGGCCTTAGCATTTCTAAGCCTCAAACCATTTTATATATATAATTCCACTCGGAATCTAACACCAATAAACATCCCATGCTTTTACATATAATATTTCACTCGGATTATCCTCTATTACTCGGATGTATCCTTTTCCATAAGCTCTCCTGCTTTTATATAATAAGCCTACTCGGCATTTATCATCACAGTCCCCATTCATTCATTCATCATGATCATATACATCAACAAGCATCATATACATTTAAATATACCATTACGCACAGGGACTAATAGAGAACTACACCATGCACTCGGCATTCATAAATTCATACATCATGCATCTTATACATATATCAAAACATTATCAAGTATATTTTCATGCATATCATGGACGGAAACAATAACATCAAACTAGGCATATCCATCATGCATATCCGGGCTACTAACCACTTAAAAATCAACAAGCAACACATCAAATATAGCACATCACAGTATAAACATTTCACCCGAAAACCCGTCCATAACCTATGCATTTGAGATGTAAAGCCCCCTTACCTGGATGAAGCTTCCAAGGGTTACATGGGCCACTCGGCTCAGCCACAGCAGCACCCTGCTCGGCTTCCAGCGTAGGAAGAACCACACAGCTTCCCTGCCAACCCACATCAGCCTTCAACCTCTCGCTCAAGCCACACACGCACTTGCTTGAGCGAAGATGGTCCAGTGACCATTTCTTCACTGGCTCGCTCAAGCGTGACCATTCTCGCTTGAGCGAAATACACCCAGAAGCCCATCTGAACGCAACACATGAGCATCAACACTCCAAGCTCCACTCTGCTCACAGCCATGGGAGAATCCATGCTGTTTACTCGAGCAGCAACCTCCAAAGCTCAGTACAAAGTTGTTCTACACTTGAACAGCACCATTCTCCCCACCATGGAGAACCACCAGCTTCCATGCAACCTGCATGCATGTCTTCATCCCTCTCTGCCTTCTTCACGCAAATAGCTCCATCAATAAGAGGAAGAAGAAGGACACCAGGGAAACAAAGGAGGAACCAACCTCCAAAACACACAGCTATGCTGTTCCTCATCACCACGCAGCTCCACTCGGCTCAACACAGCGAAGAGTGTAAGAAGAAGAAGATGAAGAAGACAAAGGAGAAGAAGAGTCTCCAGGGAGTTTTCTAGAGAGAATGGAGAGCGTTTTTCACTTCAAACACTCCTCCAAAAGTAGATGAATGACATGTGAAAGAGAACGTGAAAGTGAAGTTAAATCACCTTACAGCCCAATCATCACGCTGCTCTACCACAGCCTCTCGTCTCCATCAGCAGCCACATCCTCATTAATGCAATCCTATCAGCATTAAATGCTAACTTTCACAGCCATCATTGCACTCCACGTGGACAGGGAGAGAGAGAAAGAGAGAACCGGCCCATTAAGCACCAAAGGTACATATTATTATTATTATTATTATTACACAATAAATTGCCTAATTGGTAATTAATCCATTAATTAACCATTAATTCCATCAATCCATAACCTTAATCTGGAATTTATAATCAATTAAAATCTGGGATGTTACATTTGCCCCATATTGAATTTGCTTATAATAGGGTACAACATTCCACAACTAAGCATAGTCCTTTTGAAGTTGTTTATGGTTTTAACCCTCTCACTCCCTTGGACCTTTTGCCCATTGATGTTTCTAATTCTGTCCTTCACATGGATGGAGAGGCAAAGGCCAAGTTTATCAAAGACTTTCATGAGAAGGTTAAAAACCAAATACAAGCTAAAAATGAACACTATGCTCGTTATTCCAATAAGAAACGAAAGGAAGTTACCTTTGAGGTTGGAGATTGGGTTTAGTTACTCCTTAAAAAGGAAAGATTTCCAAATTTGAGAAAATCCAAACTCGACCCTAGAGGTGATGGGCCTTTCCAAATACTTAAGAAAATGGGAAATAATGCCCATGTCCTTAACTTGCTTGGTGAATATGGTGTGAGTGCTTCTTTTAATGTGTCTGATTTAGCTCTTTTTGACATAGATGATGAGGATGATTGTATAGATTTGAGGACAAATCCTTTCAAGGAAGGGGAGCATAATGAGGACACACCAAGGAAGGATTCTTACACGACCTTAGATAAGGGGCTAGAGGCTTACAAGGGTCCCCTCACAAGGGCCAAGTCCAAGAAAGGCAAAGAGATTATCCACAAAGCCATATCTTCCTTACTCTCTTTGCTTAGTGGGCCCAAGCCCAATGGAGACACCTTGAGGACCTACTTGTACTCATCTTGTAATATAAGTCATAATTAGATTCTCTAATCATTTAGGTTTTATTTGGACCTTACTAGGTCAATTTTGGTCACTTTAGAGCTATGTACTCTTATTTTGGGCCATGTATAGGCCATACCTTTCTCATCTAGCTTACTTGGGCCTAGGATCCATAGTGAAAGCCCAATCCACTTCCCTTGGCCAAAATTCCTATAAGCTATATAAGGGAGCTCTCCTTTGTAAAATCGACACATTATTCATTTTAAGAAATAGAATCACCTTTGAGTGAAAGTTTTAGTGAAAGATTCTCCTCTTTCTCTCTAGGCTAGAGTGGATCTTTAGCAAGCTCTTATCCAAGAGGTTCTCTCCCTCTTGGTGGCAAGCTTCTAGGGAGTTATCTTCCCTTGGAAGTGGCCTCCCCTCCTTCTATTTCCATCCTTTCATCCATTCTCCTATTCTCTTCCTTTCCTTTCTTATCTTTTCTTCTTTGCCCCTTTTCACCATTTTTATTTAATCCTTCAGTCTTTTCTGTTTTTGAGTTTTAGTTTGTAACTTGGAGAATTCAACATCATTGGCATTTGAAGGCTAGAAGAAGAAGAAGGACCTAGATCCAACCTTTTCTAAAGAGACTTGAAGATTCTCTTACATCAGTCACTCTCTTGATGCCTATCTTGTCTTTGATTTCTCTCCCTATTTCTATGTCTAGGTTGATCATTTTTATTTTCTAGGTTATCTAACCTAGTATTGATTTTATTTAAAATTTTCCATAATCAACCTAAGCGAGGACATGTTATCTCTATCACTAGACGACATGTTGGAAAATTAAACAAGCAGACAAAGGCAAATAATTAATATTCTAGTCGAGGATGTAGATGCAAAACAATGATTAAAAATGGAAATGAAAACCTAAGATGCAAAGGTATTACATGTTATACTAAGATGTTCTATACATGTTGTCTTCCTAGGATGTTATACTAAGATGGTGTTGTACTAGTGTAACATCCCAAATTTTTGAAGAAGATAAATTTATTGGATAATGATAATTAATTATTTATGGTTCAATATCAATTAGACATTAGAGGTGAATTATCGGTAAATTTGGATTTACTAAAACTAGATGATTTAATGGATGATATGGCACCCACTTGGTCAAATTGAATATTGGATGAGTCTAGAATACTTAGAAAATTATTGTGGTTATGGTGGTATAGTTAAAATAATTTTTGGTATTGAGGAGGTAATTAATTGGACACAGTGTATGATATTAAATGATGGAAATGTGAGCCAAATGGAATTAAAAGAAAATATGACATCCCATTTTCCATCTCCTTTTGCACCGTCCACTTTCCCACTCTACTTTACTCTCTTCTATCCATTGGGTAATAGGATTTTTGGACCATTGGAAAAAGTAACTAGAGGCACTCTTTTATCCATTGGACAATGTCCAATTTTTACACAATTCCTCTATCTTTTCCCTCTATCACCATGTGCTCTCCTTCTCCCTCCATTCACTCTTTATTTTCTTCTCTTTCTCCTCCCCTCTATGGCAAAAACCGTCCACCTCTTTCTCCTTTCATTCATTGCCAAAATTAAAATCCAAGCATGGATTTGTGAAGCTTATATTGGACATGGTAGCTTTGCTTAGGTCATCTCCTTCTCCCCCTTCCCATTTTCATTTTGGCATTGGCATGGATTTGAGGTAAGGGTTCTTGCCTCCTTGTTGTTCTATTTAAGGTTTTATGATGTTGAGCTTCAAATGGTAATGTTAGAAATTATGGGTATTGATGGGAATGGAAACCCTAGGCTTGGATGGCTAGAAGAAGTGATTCTTGGTTATGGTGTTGTGTCAGAAATGGATGAGGGTTATGGTTTTCATATGGATTTTAGAAATGGGTTAAAATTATTGATTGGGTAATTTGGATGAAAACCCTAATATTGGCATTTTGGGGTTTTTGGCAAAATTGGTGGATTTGATGATTTTGGTGCCTTAGAATGATTTCATATAAGGAAATGAATTTTTAGAAGATTGAGATTGATTATTGATGTTGATGAAATTTTGAGCTAAGCTCAATGTATTATGAATGATGATATATGCATATGAAACCCAAACTATAGGTTAGATGACCATTAGGATCATTGTGTGTTGTTTACCATTGATTGGCACTTTGATAATGATATTAAGCTTATGATGATGTATGAAAATTGTTGAAATTGATGGTTGCCAATTTGTATGTACACCCTTAAGAATTGATAATTTTGGTGCTTTGACATAGATAGTGAAATTGATAATTTGGTTATCATGAGAATGATTTTGATGTGTATAAGAGATGATTGGAATGATTGGTCATGATTATTAGAGTTATTGGATTTTAATGAGGCCTTAGGCCATGATGTGTGTCATATGAGTTTGTTGAGTGATTATGGTCTAAAAGGAACCTAAAGGCTTATGTTAAAATTGGATGATTTATGAGATATTGGAATGCATTATGGATAAGGGACATGGTATTGTCGTTGCTGGGTTTTGGTTAGCCCTTTAAAACTTGGAAGGTCTTGATTTTAGGAAAGGAATACCTGAAGCCTTACACAATGGTATAGATTGGTGTTTTGACAAGTTTAGGACTTGTTCATAAGCCTTACGATGTGTAAATCATTATTTAGAATTATGATGAAAGCCTTGTGATAGCTTAAGATTAAATGAATGTATATATGTGTGTGTTGTATAGATTATGTTTCGGATGATGATGCGGGATGATCAGAGCATTCAAGTTGTGATTCTACTCTCAAGGTAGGAGAGGAGTTTACATTTCACTTACATGATTTGAATGATTGGTGATGGATGTATATGAATGTACTCATGCTTGCCTTGCCATGATTATAACAAAATGATTAGATGATTGGTAATGTGATAAATGATATGCTTGATAATTTGTTGATTTTGGGAGTCATGTATATATGAGATGATGATGAATGTTTTGTGGCCCTTTTATGAGAATGAATGCATCTATTGATAAATGATTCATGTTAGAATGGAATAATTATATGCCTTGTTAAGTGATGGTTCCATGGGATTATATGTTCTTAGCCCCAGTTGCTATCAAATTCATAAAACTGATGCATGAGGGAGTTTTTAAACTCCTGAATTAATTCAAGAAGGCTCTTTGAATCGATTAAGAGGCCACTCAAATTCATGTGAATCGATAAATAGTGAGCATGAATCGATACAGGCCTCTCTAACTTGCAAAAATACCATTTCAGTTTTGTGTTAATCGATTCAAGAAGGGTGTGAATTGATTCATAACCCTTTGTTTGCAATTTTAGGACTTTGAGGATGCATGAATCAATTCATGTAGGGGATGAATCGATTCATGGCCCTGTTATGGCCACTGATAGAATATTTTTCCAACTACTGCTTTTCCTTTGATGTTTTTCGTCCATTTGGGTATCTTAATGGTATTTTTGGCCTCTGACTTCTTCATGAAAGTTATAGATAATAATGTTATGGAGGTGCAAAAATTGGTCTTACCTTAATTGTAGTCTTCTAACTCTCATTATGCATAAAACACCAGACCCAGTGCATTGTAAAACTCAAATTTAAAAGGGTTTTGAACCTAACTTTTTATGATTGTCAAATTGGGACTAATAGGTGATATTTATGACATGTACCACTATTTTTAAGACTAAAAATGAACTTTTCTCATATGTGTTAATGCTGAAATTCGTCATGAGTTTATCATTACCCAAAACCCCTGTTATTATGTAAAAATAAGAGATTGTATTAGGGGTATATAATGATGGTGTGTCGTAGTGGTGTTTGGTATTGAATTGGGGTTGTAAATGTGTATATGCCTAAGACATGTTATGAAGACATGAAAGTTCACCACTAATGATATGTTATAATGAATGATGATGAAAAGTAAATAATGTGATTGTAAGACACACCTTGTATAATGACGAAACTAATGAAGAGTCAATTGAATGACAATGTGTTTGTGGTAAATTGATGAATCAGAGATGATATCAATACTGGATAATGATGGATGATGATTATTGATCATTTCATTGAATAAAAGGATGATTATGATTATTGATGATTGTTGAATACCATTGTGATGAATACAAGTGTGATCTTGTGTATATGTGGTTTGAATTATACTGGTGAATTGTTACAATGGCACACTAATATATGAAACAATGGTAATGATCATTGTTATAAGAATCCACTAAGAAATCATGTGGCGATGTTGATGAATGTTATTGATGATATTGGTGCCATTGTGATTGTTGCAAGTATTGACTTACAAGTAAGATATAAAATATGTTGAAATGAAATGCCATACTTAAAACTTAAAACAATGGCTAAAACCAACGATGATAAAATCCACTAAAGATTTTATGGTGGTGTTGGTGTTGATGATGATTGATGAGTGGCATGATAGGATACATAATATGAGAATGCATTTGATTTGTATTGCATTGCATCCATGGCATATCATACGCTGCCGGTAAGGAATATTAAGGGATTCCCCCGGTTAGCCCAGTGGGAGGGCGACTCTATGTACAAGCATTCTTATTGTTCCCCTATGACTTGGTGTGTAAGTCACGAAGCTGCCCATGTTAAGCTACGGGGAGCTGCATGTGGTTAACCCTTGAGAGGGGTGGCTCTTGAGGAGCAGGTGTCCCCGGTGGTTCTATGGATCACAGCTGCCATGGTATGAATCATGGTTGGCCCGCAACACCTTATGATGTTGATTATGTTGTTTACCACGGTCATGGCGAAAATGACCGGTGTTGCAAATTGGGCGATGCGGTTTGGTACCAGTAAAATTGGTGATTATATATACATTATGATATATGTGTACACATTACACTACTGCAGTAGGGGCATGGTTATATGATCATGTTTGAACCCACATTTGGTGTTTATTCCCACAGTCGGATCCGTATTTGTCGTTGATAATTCCATTGTGCATATACATTAGCCTAAGAGCATTTTCATATAGCATGGAGATATGCCAAAGGTGTTATGATATGATGATTGATGTTGATATATGATGATGGTTGAGATTGAGATATAAAGATGGTTGAGATGGGTAAATGAATACCTAAAAGACAACATATAAAATATGAATACAAAGAAAAAATGTTGTACATTATGATTTTGTATGTGATGGCCTAATATGATGAAAGGCTTGTTTGTCTATGGTTGATGACAATGATGTTGGCCCATTGTGGCAATAAGAAATGATATGTATATGTGTTTCTTTGCTATGAGTTGATTGCTAATATGGTATATGTATATTGTTGAGATGAATGAATTATGATTATTATTGATGATTTTAGCAAAACATACATAATGTTAATATACATATGCATATAATCTCAATTGTATTTATATTCGTCATTTGAAATGTATAACTCACTCTCCCATGTTGTCTATTTTTAGCATTATGATGTAGGGTTGTCATAGGATGAGATTGAGTCTTTGAATTAAAGCTTTGGAGAAGGTAAATAGTTGTCATGGAATGCCTTGGCCGACAATGAATGATAATTATGATGTGATGATTGAATTGTATAAGATGATAGTTAATAATCATTGATTTGATGATATTGTATAGATGACGACGCATATGAATGATGTATTGATATTTGGGGTATTAGAATTTATACTCATCTGATGAATGAAATGTGTTGGTCATGTAGCCCATTTTGGGAATGTATAAGTGTTGATGATATATGAATTTGAGATTGAATTGAATGTGGCCAATTATGGAATATGGATATTGGAGGTGTATGTTGCATGACCATATATATACATATTCTAGGAAACGCATGTTTATGATTTATATGTAAGATTGGTTGTGGCCTAATAGGCTAGTGTTCTATGCTTGCATGCTTTGCTGAGCCTTTCCTCATATCTTCATATATGGGACTAGGCGTATGCCTTGTATACGTATTCTTCTTCCGCTGTAAACTCTATTATTTTGTATACACTTATGGATGATTTAATTAGCGATCCAGTTTGTAAATTCTCATATCTCACTTTCGGTTTTCTATGGTTTGGGTCTTGATGTAATCGTAGAGGTGTTTTGAAATTATTTTAAACGTGAAAAATTTACTCGTATTTTTATTAATTATTTATCTTGATTACATCGGGATTCGGGTCCAAAAAATCAGGGTGTGACAACTAGGATGTAGGACTATGTTTGTTATGAATTGAGAGACAATGTACACTAGTCCTAGGTTCTTAACTAAAATTAGTTATGTGTAGGAAAACTAAACAAGTTAGGTATAATTACTAATAACCTAATTAGTTGTGGAACTTTATTAGTTAAAACTAGCCTTAATTAGTCATGAGAAGATCCTAAACAAGCAACTGTTTTTAGTTTTAGGGATCTAAACAACTAACCAATTTAGTTTAAACAACCTAACAAACCTAATTAAAAGTGGTTTAGGAGTTATAACTTCCTAACTTCTAACTAAATTTGTTAAAACTAACAACTAACCCTAGCAAATTTAACTAGAATTAGGTAAAATGCAACTAAAATGATGGTGTGAACTAAGATAGCTAAAAATTATACCTTAGGTTAAGTAGCAAAAATTTCTAAAAGTCCAATGTCCTTTGCTTGCAAAGTAGATGTCCCAAAATACAAGGACTTCAGAGAAAAAAAATACAATTGAAAACTTGAATTTTTTTTATAATTTTTGTGTTACAAGGCTTTGCTCTCCTTACAAGGGTCTTCAAAAACCTTCAAGTCTCCACCACTAAATGTAAAAGCTACACAAAAAACAAACTCAAGTAATGATGTTAGTCTAAGCAAAACCGAATACCACTCCTCTCTCAAGTGTTTCACTCAAAGTCCTTCTCTAAATGGGTTCAATCCTCAACCCTAAGCAATTTTCACTCTTACCTTATATATCAAAAGTATGCTACCCTTATAATGTTGATTTAGGAATTATCTCAAGGAATGCCAAAGAAAAGGAAAACTCTATGACAAAACTTAGATGAGATAAAGACAAACAATAAAAGCTAATTTGTAAAAGGTAACTCAAAATAGGAAATGAGGTTTGACAGGGGAAAGACCTAAAAGCAATAAAAGCACAAACGAAAGGAGATTATAAACTAAGAATTATAGACTTGCCGGGACACACAAAGACTAGACAAAACTTGACAAACAAAAAAAATTAAATGCACAAATGAAAGCAAGTACACAAAACAATACCTAGAACCCTAGAATGCACTATTTGTGTAAAAAGGTATCATTATGTAAATTGAATTTTTTAACAAAAATATGTTTGTTATGAAAATATCAAAAAAAGGAGTTAGGCTTCAAAGGTTACAAAAACCGTGCTCTTTTTTCTAAGGGATAACATTTTTCTTTTTATGATTTTGCCAAAAGCCTTTTAAACTTTTGTAATTTTTGAAAAAGGCTTAACTTTTCTTTTTGCACTCTTTCTTTACTTTTGTATCTTTCTTTTTCCCTTTTCCAAATTCAAAATTTCAGCACTTGAATTTACCAATACCAAAGCCCAAAAATTCAATTTCTAAGCACTTTTCTCACACATAGCATGCATCTTTTCCCATATGACTTAATGTATGAAAGGTATATGATTTTTGACAATTAAAATGCAAGTAACAATATGCAATATTCAAATTATGATGTACCTATAGTGTTGGACAAAATTTCAAAAATTAATCCTAGAAGAAGATTATGGAAAAGAAACTAACAAAGCCTAACTTTGAGTACACACAACCACCTAAAAGGGAGATGGTCTAACAAGAGAATTAAAGGCTTAATACCCATTAAAATAAATGAATTTTAATGGCATATAATTCAGCACATACTACTCACATCATTAGCAAAAAGCCTATAAACAAGATAAGGCTCCAAGATGCACCAAAGACCTAGAATTGGCTCTACAAATTTTAAAGCTTCAAGATCATGGTTTTAGACCTCAAAATAGAATCTTAATTGGTGCCAAAGCTGAAATCTAAAGCATACAAAATAGCCCACAAATTTGAAATTGAAAAGATACTAACAATATGCAAGAGGAAATTTAAAAGAAACTAAGAAGGAAAGCAAGAACATGCATCTTTTTGGTGTTTTCTTGACTTTTCTTAACAAAAATGATATTAAACTATGAACAACAAGGAACCATTTCAGAAATTCCAGCAAAAACAACCAATGGAAAATGTGAATTCAAGAAGAAAACTGAAAAGAATGTACCTTGATGTAGCCCTTTCTTTAATGTAAGGTGAAATGGATCTAGCAATCTTCTCTTTTGTCTTCAATTCTTGGACAACCTTGCTTTCTTTGGGACTCAGCACATGGAAACTCTTAAGAAAAAATAGAAAAACCAAAAAGGAAATAAATGGAAAAGGAAGTAGAAGCTAAGCTATTTAAGGTGAAAGATGGAAACTAAGGGAAAGATGGAAGTAGAAGGATGAAAGGGTTATGGAAAGATAGAACAATGAAGGAGTTTTGGATGCCACCTCTAAGAGGATAAGCCCTAACTGACCACCATGAGGGATTGGATCCTATGGATAAGAGCTTGCAAAGGTTAGAGGAACTCTAACCTAGAGGGAAGAGGAAAATGAGATGCTCACTTTTCTCACAAAAAGTTTCTACTCACTAAGATCTTAGGGCCAAATAGCAAAAACTAGGGAAAGATGGCCAAATACAAGGCCCAAAATGAGATACAAGGCTCTTTGACCATGTAAGGTTAAAAATCTAACCCTAAAATGTATGAAGCCTTATTTTACACTTAAGGTTCATCATGTGTGACTAATCTGTTTTGTTGGAATTGGTGAACCAATCTATGAATATGATGTTGTGATTATGACCTTTACATGTTTATGATTCAAGTTCCATGTTAGTATTTCAATCTTTTATTAGTATGATCTTCAAACGGGATAATGATTTTCATGCGTGTTAAAAACCACTTTAACGAAAGTAAAAGTTGAAATACCCTTATTATACCAATTACTAGGGATAGAGTTGGTAATTATTGTTGTGATAAGGCCAGGACTTAAAGCAAGTTTTTACTAAGAAAGCATCTGAGGGATCAGACTTTACGGTAACCATTTAGAATTTAGTCACTAGGTTTAATGATTTTAAGTTGCAATGACATGAACTTGAAGATTAAAATATACATGTCTATGATTACTTCGTTATGTTTTAGTGCGGGGATCCAAATTCTAATATAGTTTGTTAATCTATGTTTTAATCTCAAGTATTGGATTTGTTATCAAGTGCTACTCAAAGTTATTTCTAGATAATTTAGAATTTACCATCTTTCACCCAATGTATAAATCAAGCTCTAAATATGTGAATATTGTACAAATTGTGTATAAATCATTCTTTGTTGATAAGTTTTGATACAATTACCATAGTAAATAAGAATTACTGTGACTACTAAAAGCATTCAATCCTTGAGGGAACGGTTTCTATTTCGAAAACTACACTGATAAATTGGTGCACTTGCCAATAAAGGATTCAATAAATCAGCTTAACAAGTTTTTTGGCGCCGTCGTCGGGGATTGAATTAATTTCAGTAAAAGTAAATTTTAATTACCATGGTAAACTTTTTGTACTTTGGTTAAAACTTATACTTTTACTTTTTACTTAGACAATTATTTGTTTTCACTTTTTCTTCAATAATAATTGTTACACTAACTTTTTCTATTTAGCTTGCGTATGCAAACTCGAGCTTCTACAGGGAGACTATTCTTTGATCCTGAGATCGAAAAGTTTGTAAAAAGAATCAAATCTTTAAAATCTAAAACACAAACTACTTCTTCTTCAACTTCATCTTCTTTTCAAAATTATGAAACTTCTAATATTGCTGAACAAAGAAGAACATCGGGACAGCTTGCTGCTATTAATGGACCACCCCGTGTGTCAGGAATGTTTCAAGGACCTGTCGTAGTGGTGGAGATTAAACCTGCTACGTTAAATATAATTTAAAACAATCAATTTGCTGGCCTAAATCATAAAGAACTATATGAACATTTAACTATTTTTTATGAATTATGCATCACAATTGGTTTTGAACCCAATCAAGAAGAATCTGTTTACATGAGATTATTTCCTTTTTCTTTGATTGGGAAAGCAAAAGAATGATTTAAATCATGTCCATCCGGTAGTTTTACGAACTAGTTCGATGTTGAAAGAAAATTTTTGGAAAGATTTTATTCACCTTCTAAATATTTTTAAGTAATGACAGTCATTCACTCATTTTCATAAAATCATGATGAGTCACTAGGAGAAGCTTGGGAACGATTCAAGGCGCTTTTTAGAAAATGTCCAAACCATAATTTGGATGATGCTGGAAAGGTAAGAATCATGTATCATGGTTTATTACCTCAATTCAAGATGATGTTAGATGCTTGTGCAGGTGGTTTATTGATGAACAAGACTGTTGAAGAGGCAATTGCCATAATGGAATTCATGTTCACTAGTGACCGACAAGCAAAGCATGAAAAAGGTAATGTATCTAGGAAGCTAGGTATGCTTGAATTGGGAGTGAATGATGCAGTTCTAGCTCAGCAAAAATTACTGAAACAACAAATAGAAGCAATGAGCAAACAATTAGAGAAATTACAAATTGCTCAAGTGTCATCACCACCCCCTCCTCAACTGAAACAATGTGTGTATTGCATGGTTGAACAACCATATGATTACTGTGCACCTGATGGAAATGAACAAGAGCAAGCCAATTTTTTGCTCCACCAAAGAATACCTGTAGGTAATTTACCTTTCAATCTTGGTAATCTTTTTCCTAACAATTACCTACAGGGATGGTAGAATCAGAACTTTGGGTGGAAACAAGATGTTGGACCTATCAATAGACCTCCTAAAAACAATTCAAACAACAACCATAATCTGATTAGACATCTAGGCTGACAAGGATAAAAGAATCTATCCAATAACTGCTGCAATACATGCAAACGAATAAAACCGCACGTAAAGTGTCTGATATGCAATTGGGACAACTAGCAAAGGAAGTAGTCGACATGAAAAGTTTTGGTTTTTCTGTAAACACTCAAAACCCAAGAGAACAATGTAAGGCTATTTTTACAAGAAATGGTAAAGTTATATGAAATGATTATAATGAAAGTGAAAAGAGTGAAGAAGAAAAAGAAAAAATACAAAATAAAAAGAAGAGGAAAACCAAGAAAAAGAAAATAAAGAAGAAAAGAAAGATAAAGAGAGTGAAGAAAAAGAGGAAAATGAAATAAAAGATGATGAAAAATAAAAAGAAAAACAAAAAATTCAAAAAATAAGAAATAAAAGAATCAGTATCTGGGTTAGACACCTCATGTCAAGGATCTACCTTATCCTCGTACACCATCAAGAAAGGATAAGGAAAGAGAATATAAAAGATTCCTTGAAATTTTCAAGCAGTTACACATAAACATTCTATTTTCTGAAGCATTGAAACAAATGCCAACATATGCAAAGTTTATGAAAGAGCTGCTCACTAAGAAGAGGAGGTACAATAAAGAGATTGTTGAACTTGAAGCAGGTTGCAGTGCTATTTTGCAATACAACATGCCGTAAAAGTTGAAAGACCATAGAAGTTTCACCATTCCCATTTCCATTGGAAGTGTAAATATTGGGAAAACTTTATTAGAACTAGGGGCTAGCATTAATCTAATGCCCTTAAGTATGATGAAGCACATAGGTGACCTTGATCCTCAAAGGACAAAGGTCACTCTGCAATTGGCTGATCGATCAATCAAGAGACCCAATGGAATTATGGAAGATGTATTTATGAAGGTTGACAAGTTCTACTTCCTTATTGATTTTGTGGTTTTAGACATGGATGAGGATACTGAAGTCCCCCTAATTCTTGGAAGACTATTCATGAAGACTGCTAGAGTATTGATTGATGTAGACAATGGTAAGCTCACAGTCGGAGTACACGATGAAGAAGTAAACTTTAATGTGTTCAAAGCAATCAAACATCCCAACCCAAAACAATACTATTTTAGAGTGGATGCCCTTGATGAAGTTTGCCTCTCCATATCCAAAGGTATGTCTATTTTTGACCCTCTCAATAAGTTATTGATTGACTCTGTTAAATATTTTAATGAGAAAGAGGAGAGATAGATAGACAGGTGTTTAGAAGAACTTGAATAAGGGAAATAAACTTCCCTTGAATCAAGAAAAATTGAAGAAATCCAAGAAGCACCTATTGAAGAAATCCAGAGGCTGAACTTAAAGTGCTACCTTCCAACCTAAAGTAGATCTTTTTGAAGGAAGGTAATCTTAAACCAATTATTATTAGTAATTTGTTAACTGACATAGAAGAAGAAAAACTGGTAGAAGTACTGAAGAGAAATCAAGAAGCAATTGGATGGACGCTTGAAGATCTGAAACTATAAGTCCATCATACTGCATGCATAAGATTTTATTGGAAGATGATTTCAAGCTTGTAGCTCAACCTCAAATATGCCTCAATCTAACCATAAAAGAGGTAACCAAAAAAAAGATTCTGAAATTGCTGAAAGCAGGTATCATCTATCGTATTTTCGATAGTGCATAGGTAAGTCCTGTTCAAGTAGTTCCAAAAAAGGGAGGAGTGACAGTAATTGTAAGTGATAAAAATGAGTTAATCCCAACAAGAACTATCACAAGTTGGAGAATGTGTATTGATTATAGAAAATTAAATCAAGTAACATGAAATGACCATTTTTTACTCCTCTTTATGGATCAAATGCTTGAAAGACTATCTGGACAGGCTTATTATTGTTTTCTTGATGGATAATTCTGGATATAATCAGATTGTTGTTGACCCTCTTGACTAGGAAAAGACTGCTTTTACATATTCTTTTGGTATCTTTGCTTATAGGAAAATCCCATTCAGATTGTGTAATGCACCTACTACTTTTCAAAGATGTATGTTTGCTATTTTTACAAATTTAATTGAAAAGAGAATTAAGATTTTCATGCATGACTTCTCAGTTTTTGGGGATTCATTTGACTCATGTCTATCCAACCTGGACACCATACTAAAGTGGTGTATTGAAACAAATTTGGTGTTGAATTGAAAGAAGTGTCACTTCATGGTGCCAGAAAGAATTGTTCTTGGTCATAAAATCTCATCTAAAGGCATTGAAGTTGACCAAGCCAAAATTAAGGTGATATCTAAACTCCTACCCCCTGTAAATGTTAAAGGTATTAGAAGTTTCTTAGGACATACTGGATTTTATAGAAGGTTTATTAAAGATTTTTCAAAAATTGCTAAACCTTTGATAAACCTTCTAAACAAAGATGTTGAATTCAAATTTGATGAAGCATGTCTTAAAGCTTTTAATTCCTTAAAAGAAAAATTGGTTTCTGCCCCTGTGATTGTTGCTCCTAACTAGAATTTACCTTTTGAACTTATGTGCGATGCAAGCGATTATGTTGTTGGAGCTGTTTTAGGTCATAGGTATGAAAAGGTTTTTAGGGTTATACATTATGCTAGTAAAGTTTTGAATGAAAATCAAATAAATTATACAACTACTGAAAAAGAGTTACTAGCTATAGGATATGCCCTAGAAACATTTAGATCATATTTGATAGGCTTGAAGATAATTGTTTTTACTAATCATGCAGCCATCAAATATCTTTTGACCAAAACTGGTTCTAAACCTCAGTTAATCCGGTGGATTTTGCTCCTATAGGAATATGATAATTTAACATGCTTGAAATTTTCAATGAAAATTTAACATGCTTGAAATTTTTACACAATAAGTTGTTTTTAATAATCAATGATCAATTATTTTGCAACTAAGGCATTTTGATAAAACCAACTATAATGTTCTTATTAATAATCAAGCTAATTTCGAAAACCCGGTGAGTTGAGAGATCTTTAAACACTTGAGGGTTTCGACATAATTTTATTCAAATTGATTTTGCTTGATTCTTTGATTTGTGTTGTCATACAGAGGATCCAGGAGTATGATCAAGGCATATTTTTGGTAAACACAAAAACTTAAGGCCAAAAAGCTTATCATGGTAGAAACTAATTATCCTTTGATAGCCATTTTGAGCCTTAAAATTAATTTCTTTGGCACCCCTAGCCCATAAACATTTTTAACCATTCCCTTTATCTGATTGGGTAAAAGAGCATTCAAACGAAAAATGAAAAATATTTTGAGTGTTCTTATAAAGGGGGGGCGGGGTGAAATTGTAAACTTAGTTCTTTTTAAAAATCATCAGTGATTCATGTATATGAAAAATGAAAAAGAAAATATATATGCAAAATTAGAAAAGAAACAATGAAAAGGATTAAGTTGAGGGTATTTACCAAAAAGGGAATTGAGATATTGGGTCAAGAAAATCACCCTAGGAAATTATGAAATGCTCAACACTATAAATAGGGTTTTGCATCAGGACCTCTGCTTAACACTATAAATAGGGTCATTTGCCATGGGTTTTGCATCATCCAATCTTCATCCTTTCTTCTTTCTCTCTGTGAATTCAAAGTTCCTTTCTGAGTTTGTACTTAGAATAGTTTTCATATACTTAAGAGTGTGGTGTTCAATCATGTTTTTTTTGTATTGTGAAGTGTGATCAAGTGTTTGTAATGTCATCAACTGTAAGTTGTGTTTTTGCTTTCATGATGTGTAACTAATCTATTTATGTTGCAATTGGTGAACCAATCTATGAATATGATGTTGTGATTATGACCTCTATATGTTTATGATTTAAGTTCCATGTTAGTATTTCAATCTTTTATTAGTATGAACTTCAAATGGGAGAATGATTTTCCTGCGTATTAAAAACCACTTTAATGAAAGTAAAAATTGAAATACCCTTAATATACCAATTACTTGGGATAGAGTTAGTAATTATTGTTGTGATAAGGTCAGGACTTAAAACAAGTTTTTAGAATTTATTCACTAAGGAATCAGGTTTAGTGATTTTAAGTTGCAATGACATGAACTTGATGATTAAATATACATGTCTATGATTACTTTGTTATGTTTTAGTGCGGGGATCCAAATTCCAACATAGTTTATCAATATGTGTTTTAATCTCAAGTATTGGATTTGTTCTCAAGTGCTACTCAAAGTTATTTCTAGATAATTTAGAATTTACCATCTTTCACCTAATGTATAAATCAAGCTCTAAATTTGTGAATATTGTACAAATTGTGTATAAATCATTCTTTTGTTGATAAGTTTTGATATAATTACCATAGTAAATAAGAATTATTATGACTACTGAAAGCATTCAATCCTTGAGGGAACGATATCTATTTTGAAAACTGCAATGATAAATTGGTGCGCTTACCGATAAAGGATTCAACAAATCAGCTTAACAGTACTTAATAAGCAAATTCAAAGCAAAAATATAATACTTAGCCAAATCAATTCAATAGAGTACAATTAAAATAAAGACAACAATTAAAATAAGAGTAGGGAAAGAAGAATTGCAAACGAATATACTAGTTCCACCACTACCACTATGGTGTACATATAGTCCCCAAGCAACCCACTTGGAGAAGTTCCACTATTGAGAATTTGAGATACAAGGCTTGATGCAATTACAGTTTCACAATGTCCCACACTTGAAACTTAATCCTCACACAGTTTGGGCAACTTACCTGATCTCACAATCTCTCAATATCACTTAGGTTCAACCAACCTAACTCTTTGTAAACAAGGATTACAATGGCTATAACCTCTCTAAGGTGAATAAACAACTTGAAGGCTCAAAAAGGCTTCCTCACAATGATGTTATAAATCTAAGAGTAAAACTTAATGTTAGGTATGTACTAATTTCATTCTTCGGTATATTGTTATGTGTCTCTTCCTTTCGACTTTGATCCCTATTTATAGAGTCTTGAAGCATGTAAATCAGGAAAAAGTTGACTAGGGTTTATGCCATCTTTTGGCATTTAATATTCTCTTTCTATGTTCCTTTTTTAACTATGATATCTGATATTCTCTTTCTGCGTTTCTGTCTTTAACTCTAATATTTGATATTCTCTTTCTACGTTCCCTTTCTAACTTTGATATCTGATATTCTATTTCTATGTTTCCCTTTTTAACTTTGATATCTGATATTCTCTTTCCGCGTTTCCCTTTTTAACTCTGATATCTAATATTCTATTTTTGCGTGTCCCTTTTTAACTCTGATATCTGATATTCTCTTTTTGTGTTTCCATTTTTAACGCTGATATCTGATATTCTCTTTCTACGTTTCCCTTTTAACTTTGATATCTGATATTCGCTTTTCGCGTTTCCCTTTTTAACTTTGATATATGATATTCTCTTTTTTGTTTCCCTTTTTAACTCTGATATCTGATATTCTCTTTTTGAGTTTCCCTTTTTAACTCTGATATCTGATATTCTTTTTGTGTTTCCTTTTTTACATCTGATATCTGATATTCTCTATCTGTGTTTCCTGTTTTACCTCTGATATATGATATTCTCTTTTTGTGTTTCCTTTTTTACCGCTGATATCAGATAGATTTACACACCCTAATTGATTACATCAATATCCTAATCTATTAGTCCCGAACTAATATATTACACTTACTCAGCTAATCGATTATCGTGTGACTGATTTCAGTTCTTAGGATTTCTACATGATAGCGACCTTGTATAATTTTCATTCTTTCGCTCATAGGTCCTATACATGTAATTCTAACAAGATAACTTTATTTAATCTTGATTTCTTCAATAAGATTGTCATTATCAAAACCCGTCAAAACATATGCAAACATATGTTTGAAGAACTTCACATATGTGGGCATTTGCTGCAAAGCTTCTGTAAAAGGGACATTAACATAAAGCTTTATCAAAACCTCTAAAAACTTACCAAGTTGTTGGTGGATAGCCTTTCCTAAGGGGTTAGGATATGGGATGGGAGGTTGATATGGTTTGACCTCCGTTTTTCTTTCTTCCTATTTCTCTTCCTCAATAGGTTTAGAAATAAAAGTCTCTTGCTTATCAGCAACTCAATTTTCTTTCTACTTAGGTACTGGGTCTGGTAACTCTTTACCAGACCTTAATGAGACTGCCATGGTATGGTTTTTGGGTCCTTCTTTAGTTTTTCCAGGGAAAGTTCCTTGAGCTTTGGTAACATTGAAGGCTAACTAGGCAATTTGAGTCTTCAACATTTGATTGTGAATTGTTATGGCATCAACTTTAGAGGAGATATTCTTGATCGCATCATTAAATTCTTCATTCTGCTTCATCTGAGCTCCTACAAAAGTCTCTAGCAGTGACTCGAGTTGGATTTTTGTGGTGCATATGCAACTTGAGGAACAAATGGTCCTTGGGAAAACCTGTAACTGCCTTGCCCTCCTTGGTTAAATGGACCTTTGTTTTGGAATCCAGGTGGATCCCTAAAGGTATTGCTGAAATTTCTGTTCTGGAAGTTCCCGATTACATCAACTTATTGCTAGTCTGGCTCTTGATGGTGTGGCAAACCTAACTGACACACGTTAGCCATATGTTCTACATTGCTATACAACTCACAAATGATATTAAAAGCACATATTCCCAACTTATCAAACTTAATGGATAATACTTCTATTTTGTAGTTAACAGAGAAATAGCATCAACTAAATGCTTACCTGGAATTCTTAGGAGGAGGACTTCTCTTAGAAGACCATTAATATGAATTTTAAGCAACTTCTTCTACCAAATTGTATCCTTCCTCCGTGTTTTTAGTCATGAAGGCTCCTCCTGCTATAGCATCCAGTGTAACAAGATGGTTTGAGGTAAGTCAATTGTAGAAAATATGGTTTGTAAGCCATCTTTGTATCCCGTGATATGGGCATTCTCTGAGTAGTTCCTTATACCTTTCCCAAGCATCATATAGTGTCTCATTATCTCTTTGCATGAATGATATGATCTACTTCCTCAGTTCATCTATCTTGTTCCTTAGATAATACTTGTTGAGGAATGAAATTGAAAGTTCAGTCCAAGTAGAAATTGAACCTTTAGGTAGAGAGTATAACCAAGTTCTTGCTTTGTCTCTTAGGGAAAATAGAAATAACCTAAGTCTGATAGCATCACTTGAGGCACCATACACCTTTAATGTGTCATAATATTCTAAGAAGACTTGAAGGTGGAGGTTAGGGTTCTCAGACAGTAGCCCTCCAAATTGGTTTTGTTGCACCATTGAGAGAAAAGAGGGCTTTAATTCAAAATTATTGGCCTCTATAGTAGGCCTTGTGATACTCGGTTATGGAATTAGGAGTAGTAAAGTCTCTCAATGCTCTATTGTCTAGTTTATCCATACATTTAGTTTGTTCTTTAGCAAAGAGTCATCTTTGATGACATCTTTTGGCTAAGAGAGTGCATTCAATTTCTAGATCAAACTCTACGTCAGTATTTAGGTTCCTTATCCTTTACATTAAATCAACTACACAACAGACTAAATGTAAAGTATATGTTTTATATATATTATAAAGAAAGAAGACTAAAATTCAAGAAGAATAAAAATAAAAGAAAATCAAAAACAAAATTTTTTCCTGATCTAATCAAAGCCAAATCAATTAATATTGAGGAGGAACACATTCCTTAGCAACGACGCCAAAAACTTACAAATTTTTGTCGTATAATATAAAAGATTTATCATTCTCCACAGGGACTATATGCTCAAGTACTAACTGTGGCGCTCTTAATCTGGTAAATGATATTAAAGATTTTAATATTTAGATAATGGAAACTAGGATAATTTTTTTTCATGATTTAAAACAACCGTTGGAAGAAGAATACCACAAATAAAAACTTTAAGAATTAACCCTAGAAATTTTTAAAGACCTATCTCATATATGATGATATGAGAAGGTGAATAGTTTAGACAACAGCTACTTGGGGTAATCAATTTCATAATCACTATACAAGTGTTTACAAAACATATAGGTTAATTCAAAAGTGAAAGTGGATACGAGAAATGATCCAAATAAGCATAAGGTTATTTCCTAAAGTTTAATAAAGACATGTACAATCATTTTTACAGTCATTCCATAATTGGGAGTACATGCATTTAATTAAGGAAACATGTCAAAGAAGGGTTCTATAAGCAATCAAGGATAAAGGATTGAAGTACGAATAGAGAAACCCGAGGAGTACAAGCCCATGGCAAGAAAAGTTCATTTTTAGTCTTAGAAATAGTGGAACATGTCATAAATCTCACCTATTTGTCCTAAATTGAAAATCATAAAAGGTTTGGTTAAAACCCCTCTTAAATTTAAGTTTTACAATGCAGTGGGTCTGGTGTTTTACATATAATGAGAGTTACAAAACTCCAAATAAGATGATTCAAAGTCTTACACATCCGTAACATAATTATCTATAATTTTTTGGCAGAAGTGGGAGGCTAAAAATGTCATTAAGGTGCACAAAAGAGCCAAAAACAACAAGGAAAAGCAACAGTTGAAAAATTTCTGATAGTGGCCATTCCACAGGCTGTGGATTCATTCCACATGTCATGGAATGCACTATGTTGACCATCTAAAATTGCTAAAATTTTCCCATTTTGAGGCAGCGTGATCCACAGGCTGTGGAACCCTTTTGCTGTAAACACAATTCTGTAGCTTTTTGCCCTTGAGTTTTTGCCAGCTTTGGGTCCCCTTTTTACTAGGCTATTCAACTCCAATTTGCATGAAATTTTATACACAACTTACCTACCCTAATATCAATTATATGGATAAGTTTCAAGCCCAAATTCCATCCCAATCAAAATCTAAGTTATAGGGTAATTTTATGCATATTTTAGGCATTTTACATTTCAAGCTCTTTTTGGTTAAACCAAGCATGCCAAATTGCAAACAAAGCCTATTTGGCCACAACCAACCATGCACACAAGTTTCGTACATATATTATGGGTTGTAGGTGACTTCTACATGAAGTCTTGTCCATTAAATGAAAATATGACCTATCCACTTCCTTGTCTTGCATAATTCAATATATCATTCATACACAAGTCACATATTCATTGCCAATGATCATGAATCTCATAATATCATCCTTCATTCATCAATATAACATGCATATAAAGACCTAACGTCCACCATTCAATCCATGTCTGCAATTCATCAAGATAGCCATGCAAGACATTACTAAACCTTGGCAATCATCAAATTTCATTGTCATAAATGTCACCACCATCACACTAGCATCCAATTACATTAGCCCAAACATCATATAGTATTAGATACAAAAGAATGGGCAACACACCTTGTCAAAGGAATACAGTGTAATAATTTATAAAACTGTAACATCCTAAATTTTAGGGGGAAAAATTTTCATGAATTAATTGGGAAATAACCTGGATCCTTAATAAAACACTCCCATATATGAAGATATAAGAGCTGGTCCCATGGCCAAGAAGAAAGAGAAAAGGAAGGCAAGGGAATTAAAAACCATTCACACGGAAACACAGACAGCGCCTGAGCGGACCACCACACAGCGTACACTTGCTCAAGCGAAGCACGAATCCGCCTGGGCGAGACTCCCAACTTGCCCGAGCGATACCGCGACGACGCCTTCCAGCGACCCACATTCGCTGGAGCGAATCCTCCATTCGCTGAAGCGAGGAGTCTCACTTAGCTAATCCTTCACTCGGCATCGACACATCCATACATTCGGTAAAAGACTAAGTCCACTCGAGATTCACTCCTAAGGCAACTCGGTATGAGGGGTTCCAACACTCGGGGATCGACTCCCACGCCTACCTTCTATAACATAGTCTCTTATATTTATCCACCAAGGTACATACTAGATTCACCCGGTAAGTAGGGGACTTTCCACTCAGATTCTATAGACTCTCACTCGGAATATTTCCCGCTCGGAGCTTATACACGTTTTCACTCGGAATCAGTTAAGCCTATGCGCTCGAGATTCTTTCCACTAAGTTACTCACTAGGATGACATTGGAGGAAACTTCCCTAAGAATCCGTCTAAGTGTTTCTCTCTCGGGGAACTCATGTGAATGAATCTCACTCGAATTTCATACTTACATTTACTCGGAAATCCTCAGGCCTATATTCAATTGGGGAATAGCAGCTAACTCACTCGGCATACTACAATTTGATCACTTGGATTATAATTATCCTACGCTTAGAGTACATTCCATTCCAAACCACTCCATTAACTCCTCCTTCAGATGGGGGATCACTTAGGATCTTTTTACTCGGGAGTACAAGCTCTTCCTCACTCGGCTTACATATAATCTTTCACTCGGAATCACTCAGATTCATAACCACCCATAAACACACTAACCTCCTACGCTCGTAAGACATACTCATGCATCCATATTCACCGCTCGGACATCACTCACAGTATAGAAGAATACACAACATATATATATATATATATATATATATATATGAAAGCATTCAAATAATTACAAGAGTTTCATCATGACTTCTGTTACCCGAAGCTGTTCAAGTTCTAACGTAAAGACTAAAACCAAAACATGAGCCGGCCAAGGCTTAACAGGACCTTACACACGGTATATACATATACACATATATTCAAAAGCACTCGGCTGTTTTGTTCTACACTCAGCTCCTCCTTCATCCTTCATTCCGAGAGATGTTCACTGAAAATATAGCCATTGCAGGGGTGAGCTTTCACAGGTAAAATGACAATCAAGGACTCGGTATCAGTGTCAATACACATACTCACTTCATTCAATCATTTTCAAGTCAATTAAGGTTAGGGAAGCAGAATATTATCTATGGCATACATACAACACATACAAATGTCCACACACTCGGAAATCATTCATAACACTCAACACATGCTATGCGTACTGTTCTAATCAACCTCATATCTACATGCATGCCTGCGGATCCGACTCGAGTGATGACTTTCAGTTACAGTTTCCCTTATACTGGCCCCTCGTCCCTCAACTCTTCCCGTATGGTACCGGCCTCCCATAGGCGTCTCGAGACTCCTCTCTAGCTCCTACGGCTACCACGAGCTCTCTCGGGATCTAGCCAAGGTCTGTAGCTGGAAGTCATTCCCTCGGGCTCATTACCTTCCACGGGTCACCCCACTCTTACAAATGCAGCTAATGCATTTTCCAGTAAGCACCATCACACAACCGATACCTCCTTTGTAACCATAAGTAGAACAGATTCAACACAACCTTTACATTTGCTTTATCAGTTATACCAATATGCACAACAATCGGGCAATCAAGTAATAGCATTTGACAAATCAACTAACGAGCACACATTCATATTTCACAGTGTTAACAAAGATGGAACCATGCATTTCATACGTCAATATCAAAGGCTAACAATCCACATTACCATCATCTTGATTGTATGCAACTACTATATAACCACTGTAAAACACACAGAATCCAAAACCAACAATCATGCACAAGATCCTATCGTCATAAACACATGCACACACTCAAGCAGTACATTCATCCGGTACCGTTCGTGGACCATGCATTTGACATGCAAGCGCCCCCTACCTTCGGAGGGAACCTCAAGAAGCTTTTCTGCTCTCGTCGTTGGATCCGACGCCCTTCTTCCGATTCGTTCAGCCTTCCTTCGCCTCGTCGTACTCTGTACTCGGTTCTGGAATGAAGCGTTGTTCTTCCTCTGCCTCAACGATCGTCCTTCACCAGTTGGAGGGCTTTGACCTTCTTCCCGCACTGTCGTCAAAAACAGGGGAGGAAAAGAAGATAGAGACGAAGAAGAAAAGAGAAAATGAAGTAGTGGGAGAAGTTTTTTGCACACACGGTAATACAGGGTACACATATATATATACGCATGCGAGGGGAAGGAGTGGGATGGGAAAGCGTGAGTCGCAGTCCACTCACACCTTCCGCCACTCACAAACAGCCATATTCCACCAACTAAGTCCAATCAGCTTGTCACTAACTCACAAGCTATATTGATTATGATTAACAATTAATTCTTTACTTTGCATTCAGGTTTTTATTGTTTAATTTTCATTCGGTAATTAACTTCGGAATTGGGATGTTACAGTTCTCCCCCACTCAAAAGAATTTTGTCCTCGAAATTCAGTCGGTAACTCACCTTAGTAAACAACTCGGGGTACTGCTGCGTCATGGTGTCTTCGCGTTCCCAGGTACGAGAGGTAGTCTTGCCTTGTTGCCACTCCACTTCGACCAGCTGTACGTTTTTGCTTCTCAAACGCTTCACTGATCGGTCCACGATTCTGATCGGTGTAGTCACAGTGGTCAGGTCTTCCTTGACTTCCACTTCATCATCAGGCATTGTGTGGCTGGGGTCATGTAGATACTTCCTTAGTTGAGACACATGAAACACGTCATGCAATCGAGATAAGTGAGTCAGTAGTGCTATACGATATGCCACGGAGCCGACTCGTTCCAACACCTCATAAGGTCCAATGTATCGAGGGCTTAACTTCCTGCTCTTCAAGGCTCGCCCGACCCCTTTACTCGGTGAAGTCCTTAAAAATACCTTGTCTCCGACTGAAAACTCTAATGGTTTGGTTCGCTCGTCGTAGTAGCTCTTTTGCCTGTCTTGAGATGCCTTCATCTTCTCTCTTATCACTCGGATCTGTTCCGAAGTTTGCTTAACAATCTCTGGTCCCAATAGCAGACTCTCACCCGTTTCTGACCAGCAAAGCGGGGTTCGGCACCTTCGACCATACAACGCTTCGTAGGGTGCCATTCCAATGCTGCTGTGATGGCTGTTATTGTACGTAAACTCAATCAAGGGAAGGTACTGCTCCCATTCTCCACCGTGCTCCAACACACATGCTCTTAACAAGTCCTCTAGGCTTTGAATCGTTCGCTCGGATTGTCCATCCGATTGGGGGTGGTAGGCAGAGCTAAGCCAAAGTTTAGTGCCCATTTCTTGATGCAGGCTGGTCTAAAACTGGGACGTGAACCTAGGATCCCTATCTGATACGATGGAAGTTGGTATACCATGCAGTCGGACGATCTCTTGAATGTAGATCCGTGCTAACCTATGCATCGGGTACTTCATGTTCACAGGCAGGAAGTGTGCACTCTTCGTCAGTCGGTCAATAATGACCCAAATTGCATCATGGCCCGCTCGGTTTTTAGGCAATCCCATGACAAAGTCCATAGCAATTGAGTCCCATTTCCACACAGGAATCTCCAGGGGCTGCAATGCACCATACGGTTTCTGGTGCTCGACCTTCGACTTTTGACAGGTGATACACCGAGCCATGTATTCTGCCACATCCTTCTTTAGTCCGGGCCACCAGAACTGTGTTCTCAAGTCATGGTACATCTTCGTGGCTCCCGGGTGGATACTTAACAAGCTCTTGTGCGCCTCATCAAGCACCATTCTCCTCAATTCTCCTCCACCCGGCACGTATATTCTGTTTCTTACTCGGAAAACCCCATTCGTTCCCTCGGTCAAGGACAAATCCTTACCTTTGGTTTGAGTCTCCCTCATCTCGGTCAAGTAGGAATCCGACTGCTGCTGCTCGTACACGGATTTCAAGAAGTCATTGGCAATTCTCAGCGTGCCGATCGTCATTTTCTGAGAGGAGGGGGTGTCAACATGCAAGTTCATGTCTCGGAACTGTTCCAATAGTTCTACCTCCTTCACCATCATCACTGCCATATGAAGAGATTTCCGACTCAATGCGTCGGCAACAATGTTTGCCTTGCCCGGGTGGTACTTTCACTCGAAATCATAATCCTTTAGAAATTCCATCCATCTCCTCTGCCTCATATTCAGCTCCTTCTGATCGAACAAGTATTTGAGGCTCTTGTGATCACTGTATACTTCGAATCTGGACCCGAACAAATAATGTCTCCAGATATTTAACGTGAACACCACAGCTGCCAACTCCAAATCATGGGTCGGATAATGCTGCTCGTGTGGTCTCAATTGCCGAGAGGCATACGCTATCACTCGGTCCTTCTGCATTAGCACGCACCCTAATCCGAGTCCTGATGCATCACAATAAACCACGAAGCTCTCTTGCAAGTCAGGTAATGCCAGCACTGGTGCAGCCGTCAACTTGTTCTTCAGCTCTCGGAAACTTCCCTCACACTCGGGACTCCACACGAAGGGAATGTTTTTCCGAGTCAATTTAGTCAGTGGCAAAGCCAAATTAGAAAAACCCTCAATGAATCTTCTATAATAGCCTGCCAGGCCCATAAAGCTCCTTATCTCCGAGACCGACTTGGATCTTTCCCATGTCATTATAGCTGTCACCTTCGAAGGGTCCACCGAGACACCTTGCTCGGAAATCACATGTCCGAGGAAGTGGATCTTATCCATCCAGAATTCGCATTTTGAAAGCTTCGCAAATAACTGCTTCTCCTTTAACACTTGGAGTACCGCTCGGAGGTGTTCTTTATGCTCCTCGGAAGTCTTAGAATAGACTAGGATGTCATCAATGAAAACAACTACGAATCGGTCTAAATAGGGGTGGAATATGCTGTTCATGTAATTCATGAAGACAGCAGGGGCGTTCGTCACACCGAACGGCATCACTACATACTCGTAGTGGCCATACCGAGTCCTAAAGGCAGTCTTTGGGATATCCGAGTCCTTCACTCGGATTTGGTGGTATCCCAATCGCAGGTCGATCTTTGAGAAGACTGAGGCTCCACACAGTTGGTCAATTAAGTCATCAATTCTGGGCAGCGGGTAACGATTCTTAATTGTGAGTTTGTTCAGCTGTCGGTAGTCTATACAAAGTCTCATGCTGCCATCCTTCTTCTTAACAAGCAGCACAGGTGCGCCCCATGGTGATACACTCGGCCTAATGAATTGCTTTCCGAGTAACTCATCTACTTGCTTCTTCAACTCAGTTAATTCAGTTGGGGACATTCTATAAGGTGCGCTGGAGACTGGCTCGACCCCAGGGATCAAGTCTATAGAGAATTCGACTTCTCTATTGGGAGGGACACTCTGTACGTCTTCAGGGAACACTTCTGGAAATTCACAGACGATCGGGATTTTGTTCACTCGGGTTTTACTCTCACCCTCGGTTAGACAAAGCATCATGAACAGTTAAGGTATACCTTGTGATGTGCAGTCCTCATGGTGCTGTCTCGGGAAGATTATCCTTTGGTTTCTGCAATCTACTAACACTTCGTTGGCTGAAAGCCAATCTACTCCTAGCACGATATCAAGATCCTTCAAAGGTATGCACACTAAGTCGAAAGTGAAACTCCGATTGCACAACTCGAACGTCACTTTTTTGCACATTGATGAGGTCAGTACCTTAGGACCAGTCGGATTGGCTACTTCCAAAATCCGATCCATTTCCACGGTTGGTAATTTCAAACGTTTTACACAATCATCAGCTATGAAGGAGTGGCTGGCTCCCGAATCAAAAACTACACTAAGTGTGTATCTACCGAGTGAGCACTTACATTGCACTAAGTCATTTGCTTGTGCGACATCCTCTGCGTTGATTGCGTAGACTCTTCCAGCAGCTGGTCGATCGGCGTTTCTCCTCCGGTTATTTAGGGCAACCATCATATTCCCTCTAGCTCTGTTGTTTCCGCCTCGAGAGCTTTGTCCATCATTCCTATTGCTCTTCACCTGGAACCCTCCTTGACACACACTAGCATTTGTTTGACGGAGCTGGGGGCAGTCAGGGCGAATGTGCCCCTTATTCCCGCAGTGAAAACACTTAATATCGGTACCATTGCAACTCTGAGAAAAGTGGTCGCCACCACATTTAAAACACTTGCCATACCTGGGTCGTCCACTCATCTGTCTCCCTCGGTCACCACGATCCTGATATCTAGTGAAGGGTTCATTTCTTCCTACGTTTCCTGGCCTCTTGAAACGTGACTGCTGAGGCCTCAAATACTGGTTGGCTCTGCTGCTCTGGCCTGAGTGGGCCTTGTCATCTTCCTCAAATATTCTACATTTGTTCACTAATACAGGAAAACTCCTGATTTCTTGATATCTGCAGGCCCTCTTAATATCCGATCTCAACCCATTTTCAAATTTAAGGCACTTGGAGCTCTCCGTCCCTGGTTGTTGAAAATGTGGGTAGAATAGGCATAATTCTTCGAACCTAGTCGCATACTCTTCCACAGTCATGGAGCCCTGCTTCAACTCCATAAACTCCAACTCCTTCTGACTCCTCACTGTGTCGGGGAAGTACTTCTCTAAGAAGCATGTCTTAAAATCGTTCCATGTCAACTGAGCATCATCATCAGGGAATCGGTTTCTGGCTATCTTCCACCAGTTCTCCGCTTCATCCCGCAGCAGATACACTACACATTCCACCTTTTGGGCCTCGGTACAACGAAGACCCCCAAAAATCCTTTCCAGTTCCTGAGTCCATTTAAAAGCTGCCTCCGGGTTACGTCCTCCCTGAAACTCACTCGGCTTCCTCTTCAGGAAGTGGTCCAGCACGTGGCCATCCTCAGCTCGAGTCTGGCCTTGCCTCTCAAACACGTCTGCAAAGCGTTGGAATGCTGTGGCTATAGCCTCCATGCTTTGGCGATGCGTCATCCCTTATCCTAAAATTAACATTCAAGGATAAGTATACCGAGCCACTCGTTACCATTCGGATTTCAGCCTAATGTTCAATGACTTAGCACATCATGCTATCTCTATATATATTATACAATCAATAGGACCAGGAGGGGAAACACCCTCCTATCCACAAGCCAATATCAATCGGGTTCAACCAATATCACAACAATAATGACCATTCAGTTAAAAAGCACGCAACCGCTTACACTCGGTAAGCATACCTTGGCCTTGGACCTTTCGGTCCGCTCTGATACCAAAATGTAACATCCTAAATTTTAGGGGGAAAAATTTTCAAGAATTAATTGGGAAATAACCTGGATCCTTAATAAAACACTCCCATATATGAAGATATAAGAGCTGGTCCCATGGCCAAGAAGAAAGAGAAAAGGAAGGCAAGGGAATTAAAAACCATTCACACGGAAACACAGACAGCGCCTGAGCGGACCACCACACAACGAACACTTGCTCAAGCGAAGCACGAATCCGCCTGGGCGAGACGCCCAACTCGCCCGAGCGATACCGCGACAACGCCTTCCAGCGACCCACATTCGCTGGAGCGAATCCTCCATTCACTGAAGCGAGGAGTCTCACTTAGCTAATCCTTCACTCGGCATCGACACATCCATACATTCGGTAAACGACTAAGTCCACTCGGGATTCACTCCTAAGGCAACTCGGTATGAGGGGTTCCAACACTCGGGGATCGACTCCCACGCCTACCTTCTATAACATAGTCTCTTATATTTATCCACCAAGGTACATACTAGATTCGCCCGGTAAGTAGGGGACTTTCCACTCAGATTCTATAGACTCTCACTCGGAATATTTCCCGCTCGGAGCTTATACACGTTTTCACTCGGAATCAGTTAAGCCTATGCGCTCGAGATTCTTTCCACTAAGTTACTCACCAGGATGACATTGGAGGAAACTTCCCTAAGAATCCGTCTAAGTGTTTCTCTCTCGGGGAACTCATGTGAATGAATCTCACTCGAATTTCATACTTACATTTACTCGGAAATCCTCAGGCCTATATTCATTTGGGGAATAGCAGCTAACTCACTCGGCATACTACAATTTGATCACTCGGATTATAATTATCCTACGCTTAGAGTATATTCCATTCCAAACCACTCCATTAACTCCTCCTTCAGACGGGGGATCACTTAGGATCTTTTTACTCGGGAGTACAAGCTCTTCCTCACTCGGCTTACATATAATCTTTCACTCGGAATCACTCAGATTCATAACCACCCATAAACACACTAACCTCCTACGCTCGTAAGACATACTCATGCATCCATATTCACCGCTCGGACATCACTCACAGTATAGAAGAATACACAACATATATATATATATATGAAAGCATTCAAATAATTACAAGAGTTTCATCATGACTTCTGTTACCCGAAGCTGTTCAAGTTCTAACGTAAAGACTAAAACCAAAACATGAGCCGGCCAAGGCTTAACAGGACCTTACACACGGTATATACATATACACATATATTCAAAAGCACTCGGCTGTTTTGTTCTACACTCAGCTCCTCCTTCATCCTTCATTCCGAGAGATGTTCACTGAAAATGTAGCCACTGCAGGGGTGAGCTTTCACAAGTAAAATGACAATCAAGGACTCGGTATCAGTGTCAATACACATACTCACTTCATTCAATCATTTTCAAGTCAATTAAGGTTAGGGAAGCAGAATATTATCTATGGCACACATACAACACATACAAATGTCCACACACTCGGAAATCATTCATAACACTCAACACATGCTATGCGTATTGTTCTAATCAACCTCATATCTACATGCATGCCTGCGGATCCGACTCGAGTGATGACTTTCAGTTACAGTTTCCCTTCTACTGGCCCCTCGTCCCTCAACTCTTCCCGTGTGGTACCGGCCTCCCATAGGTGTCTCGAGACTCCTCTCTAGCTCCTACGGCTACCACGAGCTCTCTCGGGATCTAGCCAAGGTCTGTAGCTGGAAGTCATTCCCTCGGGCTCATGACCTTCCATGGGTCACCCCACTCTTACAAATGCAGCTAATGCATTTTCCAGTAAGCACCATCACACAACCGATACCTCCTTCGTAACCATAAGTAGAACAGATTCAACACAACCTTTATATTTGCTTTATCAGTTATACCAATATGCACAACAATCGGGCAATCAAGTAATAGCATTTGACAAATCAACTAACGAGCACACATTCATATTTCACAGTGTTAACAAAGATGGAACCATGCATTTCATACGTCATTATCAAAGGCTAACAGTCCACATTACCACCATCTTCATTGTATGCAACTACTATATAACCACTGTAAAACACACAGAATCCAAAACCAACAATTATGCACAAGATCCTGTCGTCATAAACACATGCACACACTCAAGCAGTACATTCATCCGGTACCGTTCGTGGACCATGCATTTGACATGCAAGCGCCCCCTACCTTCGGAGGGAACCTCAAGAAGCTTTTCTGCTCTCGTCATTGGATCCGACGCCCTTCTTCCGATTCGTTCAGCCTTCCTTCGCCCCGTCGTACTCTGTACTCGGTTCTGGAATGAAGCGTTGTTCTTCCTCTGCCTCAACGATCGTCCTTCACCAGTTGGAGGGCTCTGACCTTCTTCCCGCACTGTCGTCATGAAGAACAAAAACAGGGGAGGAAAAGAAGATAGAGACGAAGAAGAAAAGAGAGAATGAAGTAGTGGGAGAAGTTTTTTGCACACACGGTAATACAGGGTACGCATATATATATACGCATGCGAGGGGAAGGAGTGGGATGGGAAAGCGTGAGTCGCAGTCCACTCACACCTTCCGCCACTCACAAACAGCCATATTCCACCAACTAAGTCCAATCAGCTTGTCACTAACTCACAAGCTATATTGATTATGATTAACAATTAATTCTTTACTTTGCATTCAGGTTTTTATCGTTTAATTTTCATTCGGTAATTAACTTCGGAATTGGGATGTTACAAAAACAATGGAATATAATTATTCATTTGCATTTCCACTCATATCATATCCACAAAATCACAAATTATCAATTTTTCCATGTACACAATATTCATCAAGCCAATAATCATCAATATTATCATGTACAATTCATCCCTAACACCATAATTAACAATCCTTGTCAGCAAACGCATTCCATTACCTCTATTTAACTTACCCAAAAGCTTTAATTCAAAACACAATCTGATCCCATGACAATCCTACATCACAATGCTAAAAAGAGATAACATGGGAAAGTGAGTTATACATTCAAAATGATGTATCGGAATACATTGTGATCATTTGTACATGCATATAAACAACATGTATGCTTTGCAATATAATCATCAATTTATCACCAAGCCTTCATTATAGGCATACAAGTCTCATTATTCATAACTCATAGAAAGCACATACACATACACATTCATATCACCCTTCATCATCATGGGCTATCACAAGTATCAACATCAAGTTTTTACATCTTTTATCAACTCACACTCTCAACAGGTTATCATTTTTCTTGGCCAACTCCAATATCAAATGCCATGTTCCTATTGCTAATACATATGTCATAACATAAAACGTATATGCAATGGATCTAATTTATAACACATACGTACACACTATATCAAGTAATCGTAACCATGCATAGTTGCTCAAATATTCATCCCCCCGCAAGGGTCTCTTTTATAGGATCCTGCAAGATCTCAATCATTTCAACATGTCAGTGTGATCACAACCATATATAATCATTTGAATATTTTTCCCTGCGCAAGGGTCCTTTTCAAAAGATCCCGTAAGATCTCAATCATTTTGACATGTCATGTGATCGAAACCACGCATAAACTTTTGAATATTTCTCCCCCTACAAGGGTCCCTTTTCACAAGGTCCCGCAAGATTTCAATCATTTCAACATGTAAAGTGATCGTAACCACATATAATATGATATGCCATGCATGCCATGAATTCAAGAATGCATATGTTAGCCTCAGCTTCATAAGAATCTCTTACCCTTTCACTTAGGGGTATATTTTAAACTTAACATTACAAATAGTAGCACGCAACCAATTATAGCACTCTCCAAGGCGTGCAACTTGTCACATAATCTCTAAGGCATCAATTCATATTGTTCACAATATAATAGCCAAGGAGTCTCATCAATATCAATCCATACATGGAAATCAAGAAGGCATATCAATAAGTATAATTCAAATGTATAACACCAACATATATATTGTTACCACATAATTCTTAGTGGATTTCAATTTCAATTTCAATTATCATGCCATTGTTTCAAGCTTTAGTGTGGCATTCATAATCTCTTTAATCATCTTAATTTTTTTAACACCACTTCTAATTCACTAATTGGTAACAAACACAATGACATTCAATCATTGTCTCAATATTTTTCATCATCACTCATGGGTGTGTCACATAACCACATTAATCAATTCTCATCATTAATTATCATATCTCGTCAATAATGGTGAAATATACATGGTTTTAACAATATGACATAGGCACATACTTTGCCAAAATTTCAGGTCACTATCAATCACCACCAAGGACACACCACATATATATATTCTAACTGCAATCATATATTTGCCAAGCACCTCATCATTACAAGAAGAATCATCACATCATTCCAACATAACTATGCAAGGTAAACATGAGCAACATCATATACATTAATCATTAATTATTCAAATCATGCATTTAGAAGTAATTTGAGCAATTCGACGGCCCCGCCTCATCATTCAGAATAGGTCTTACATTAGCATATATATGAATCTTAATCAATTGGCCATTCAAGGCATCACCACAAATTCTAAATATTCAATACTACATCACAGACTCAACAATATGCCTTAGATATGTGATAAACACCATATTCTCAACCTTATTAGTTTTCAAGAATTCCTTCCCATTAATTAAGATTTTCTATTCTCAAAGTGGGTTAAACATACCCAAGACTTAACCATACCAAATCCAACATTATTCATTTCACTCCATTATAAAATTACCTCTCAAACCCCAATATACATCATTCCAATCACCTTTATGGTAATACAATACTTTAACCTCAATCTTAATTCTAATTACCAACACTTGATCGTTGTTCCATAACTCATCAACACCTATAATTAATATCAATCACATTAAAACTCATTTCTTTATACAAAATCACTTGAATGAAAATTAACCATATTTTCTTCAAAGTTTGGCCAAAAGCCCCAAATTCACCAATCTTAGGGTTTTTCATAAAAATCCAATAATAACCAATTCTAACCATTTTCTTGTATTATTTAAGCATCTTCGAGACAACAACACCATGTTCATTGATAAGTGTGCATGTTGTCTTGTTTTTTAGTGTTTTTAAATGTAGTTTTTGTTTATTTTTGCCCTTAATCCTCCCGATTTCCTTGATTTTTAATTTCGTTCCACATAGACTACTTGGTTGTCTCTATTTTTATTGGACTATTGATGTTTCAGGTTTATTTTGATGAGAAATGGTAACTTGGATGCAAAAAGATGCCTTTTTAAACATTAGTAGTGTGATTACGCAAGGTTAGAACAAACCATTGGTAGTGGTTACAAACCACTGCAGTGGTTGTCACTGGAATGAAGAAAATCAAGAGGATCAAGTGGAAAAGACCACCACTGGCCGTGGTTGGCACTGTTTGTGCAAGGATTCACCCAAAAAAGGCCAACACTGGCCGTGGTCTCCAACCACTGGTTGTGGTTAGCACTGTGGCTAATTTAAATGTAAGTCAGAGACAACCACTGGCGGTGGTTTACAACCACTGGCAGTGGTTGTTATCCGGTGCCTTGAAAATAACGTGTTTTAGAAGATTTGGACTATCCGACCCTAAACCACTGCCAGTGGTTGGCTGTGGTTGTTCCCATGAGCTTAGAATCTTGATTTTTAGGATGCATATTGGGGGTAGTTAAGGGGGAGTTCTGAAGACACTTTGGCATAGAGAAAAAGAAGAACAAAAAAGAGAGATTTTGAGAGGGATTTGGCAAGAGAAAATGCAAGGATTATTGGATCAACAACATTGAAGGATCAAGATTTCTAGGTATTTAGAGTATGAACTCTTCTCAAGTTTCTTGAATGTTTCTTTTCTTTTCATTAGGGATTGTTTCTGATGTTGTGTGCCTTCATAGATATGAATTGCGTTGTAATCTTGCATATGGGTAACTAAATTGTAATCTTAGGATTAAGGAGTAATTATGTGATGTATCGAACCTAGATTCCTGATTTTCTTAGTTATGACATTCTGTTTTCTATTCATTTTCACGTGTTCTCATTGCTTTTAATGATTTAGAGATGAACTTAAATGATCTTAGGCGTATCGGATAATTGAGAGATTAGCAATAGTTTGAAAGCATGAAATTGAATATGCGATTTTAGGTTATGAATGTAGGTGAAATTATTTATGGAATTAATGGATTTTCATTGCACTTAATGAACTCGAATAGTAAATTGAATGGTGTTCTTTGGTAATTGAGTGCGTTAGTAAGGTTCTGATAGGAGATTACTAATTAATCTAGGAGAATACCCTCTAGAATATGAATGCTATAATTGAGAAAGGATCGAATTTGGATAGGTATGTTGCATAAGAACACCTTAACTCCCAAGAGTCTCTTATTGATCTTGAAACCAAAAAGAATTAAATTTCCTATCATGTTTTTGCTGCTATTTAATTTATTACACTTTTTCCATCGTTAAAGAGTTTTTCTAGATAATTGAATTACTGTTAAAACTGGTATTTGGGCACAATCTCTGTAGGGACGATATTTTTATTACTGTGATACCCTGTGAGCTTGCGGTTGGCTATCAAGTTTTTGGCGCCGTTGCCGGGGATTGTGTTTCCCTCAATATTGACTAAGCGGTGTTGTGATTAGACTATATTTTCTTTTATTTTTCTGTATAATTTTTTTCTGGTTTTAGTTTCTATTCTTCTACAAATTTACACTTGGGTGTTTTTATCTGTTTGTGTTTTGTAGGACTTTTATATGAAGAAACGCAAGCTTTGAGCATATATTTGATCCGGAGATTGAAAGGACTCTGAAAAATTAGGGCCTTGAGGAGATAATTAAAACAGAGTAAGCATCAAGCTTCAAGCTCAATAAGCCAAGCATAAATGGATAATCCCGACAGTAGAGTACTCCTTGATTTTGCAGCGCCTAATGCAATGGGTAGGAGGTCTAGCATCACTAGGCCAAATATTAAGGTGAACAATTTTGAGTTGAAGCCATCTTTGCTCTCGATTGTTCAACAAAATCAGTTTGGAGGATTTCCATCCGAGGATCCTAACTTACATCTATAAATTTTTCTTGAGTATTGTGATACACTCAAGATAAATAGGTGTTAGGGAATCCCATCAGGGTCAGGCAGCGGAAACACAAAGGATTCCCAAAAAATAAGGATTGCAAATGCAAATGTCTCAAAGTATTATATAATTAAAGTTTTGATCTAGGGATTACCTCTTGTAGGCGCACAACGAGTTCCTTGATTGAAGCAATTATAGCTTCGCCCTTAGGAGTCCACACGAGCACTCCCACCAGAAAACCAAAGATCTGAATGCTAGTACGGAATTTTAGTGTAATCTAATTTCTAAGCAGCAACCTATGAGCATCTCATGCTCTATATATAGGCTTAGGTCTTGACCTGAGCTCTCATTAAACATTGGGCTCCTGACATATTCTAAATGAGTTAGGCCCAAATAGTTTTATTTTAGTCCAACTAAAATAAAACTATCCTCTGGTGGGCTTACTCTATGTATGTGACCCTATAGGTAAAATATTCGGTTATATTAATAATAAACTATTTTATTATTAATGTAAAATAAGAGTGGTATCTAGCAATACATCATTATGTCCGAATATTATTTATCATCGACATGACCTATAAGTGATAATTTTTATATTTTTATTTCTTTTGTCACGATATCTAACTGGGCCCAAGGCATGGTCGTCGTCATCCTTGTATGGCACAATTCATTTTACTTGCTACCAGAGTAGACTTTACAGAATAAATATCTAATATTTATTTGTCCTAGCATGGCTATGCATTTCGTTAGTCTCACTTCATCAAGTGGCCCATAGATATCACTTCTATCATATAGGAGAGACAAATTCCATCTACATCACTCACATCCCTCTGCATAATTTATCTATTGCCTAATCACAATCTTGATGGTCATCTTATTATAGATAATGTTTGATTGTATTAAAATAATAAACTCCTTATGTAGGAATCGTAATGACTTCAGGTCGAAAGAGTATATACCATTATCACATTGAGAACCGTTTATGACACTCATGTAATGATCCATGCAACATTCTCATGGTGGGTCTGTCCAGTACAACATTACTCTTAATGTGTGCCCGTGTAAAGACTTGATATCATATATCCATGATTTGTGAGATCAAATCATCAGTACATTCACACACTAATCTTAATATATTTACATGTCCCCATGTAAATACTTGATTAGGGATGTTTTAGGAATAATTCTCATATGACCTATTATTCCAGGATAAATAGCATTAAAATTAGTCTAAAATTGAAAATACTAATTTTATTGAGAAGTTAAAATTGATACATTAATAGCTCATAGTGCATACACTAACAATAGGGTCTTGAACGATGCAATCACGCTGAGGCTTTTCCCATTCTTCTTGATGGACAAGGCTAGAGCTTGGTTGTATGCACTTCTAGAGGGGTCAATCACTACATAGGAGCAGCTGTCTCATGCCTTCCTCAATAAATATTATCAACAGAGCAAAACAGACCAGTTGAGGAAACAGATCATCACATTCACCCAAAAAGATAATGAGACATTGTATGATGTATGGGAAAGGTACAAAGAGATGCTTTGAGAGTGTCTACACCATGGAGTGGAACGATGGTTAACGGTCCACATCTTCTACAATAGTTTAACCCCAAATCAAAGGGTTACCTTGGATGCCGCAGCTGGTAGAGCTTTCATGAGTAAGCATATGGAGGAAGGGTATAACCTCATTGAAGAAGTGGCCCAGAACACCTACCAACGGTCCTCAAGGAGTTTTCCATAAAAAACTCTAGGTAAGTACTCTCTTGATGCTATTTCGTTACTTACTGCTAAGTTAGAAGCTTTGTCTATTAAATTTGATAAGCTAGGTGCAGGTACTGCTAATGTGGTTGGTGAATTATGTGGCGTTCAAGACATACCATTACAGGTTGTCAGCTAGGAGTATCCCAAAGTACAAAAGCAGAGGTACATCAAATTAAGGTGATTGGGAACTATGGTGGTAACTATGGAAATAATTTCAGATAACCATAGGGACCACCTGGTTTCCAAAATAGACCACCTCCATTCCAAGGCAACCAGAGTAACTACAGACAACCATAAGGACCTTTCATTCCTCAAAAATCAAAATTAGAGTCCTTGATAGAGACGTTTATAGCTACTCAACTAAAGTAGAATGACGAGTTCTCCAATGCCATTAAGAAACTAGCTTCAAAGGTGGACTATTGCCACCCACAACAAGATATTAGAAACTCAGATTGCTCAACAGGCTTCCAGCTCTACCAGAATTCCAAGGACATTTCCAGGAAAACTAGAAGCAGGTCTATCAAACCACGCCATGGCTATAACGCTTAGGAGTGGTACACAATATGAAGGTCTAATGCCGCTAAAAGAAGAACAAGTTGAGAAAGACCCTAAGGAGGATGAGACCATATCACCTTCAACTACTATGGAAGAGGAGAAGTAAGAGAAGAAGAAGAAGGTTAAGCCATATCAACCTTCCATTCCATTTCCCCAACGTTTGGCCAAGGCCAAGTTGGACAAATAGTTTAGTAAGTTTCTTGAGGTTTTAAAAAAACTACATTAATATTCCTTTCACTGATGCTTTGCAGTAAATGCCTACCTAGGCGAAGTTTCTAAAGGATATTTTGTCCAACAAAAGGAAGTTGGAAGAGGATGGTACTATAGCATTTACTGAAGAGTGTAGTGCATTGATCCAGAAGAAGCTGCACCTAACCTTTAGGATCCAGGTAGTTTTTTTATCCTATAATTGGTTGGTGACATGCCGATAGATAAAGATTTGTGTGATTTAAGAGCTAGTGTTACTCTGATGCCTCTGTCTATTTCTAAGAAGCTGGGATTGAGTGAATTGAAACCTACTAGGATGTCCTTACAATTGGATGATAGATTTATTAAGTATCCTATAGGTATTTTAGAGGATTTTCCTATTAGAGTAAGAAAATTTTTTATTGATTTTGTTGTGCTGGAGATGGATAGGGATTCTATGATCCCCAATATATTAGGTAGGCCATTTTTAGCCACTGCAGGTGTCGTGATTGATGTTAAAAATGGTAAGTTATCTCTAACTATAGGGGACCAAAAGGTTGAATTTAATTTGATAGATGCTTTGAAAAACCTTTTCATGATAATGTTTGCTGTAGCATTGAATTAGTTGACCAAGTGATGAAGGTAGAGATTCTTCCTAAGGACCCACTTGATTTTGTTTTTCAAAATGAGCCTGTAGGAACACCAAAATGCAATAAGGGTTATACACCACTGAAACTTGATACTGAAGTCATGTGTGACAAAGTGGTGAACCCAAATGTGGAACTTAAGCCTTTAAATTCCACACTGAGGTTTGAATTTCATGGCTCTAATAGGTTCTTGGTTGTAATTTAGGTATAGCATCCGGCTGAAGACGTTAAACTTAGCATTGGTGGGGAGGTAACCCCATAATTTTTTATATCTCTATGTTTTCTTTGAACATTTCAATTAGTACAAAAGAAAGAAAAAAATCAAATAAAGAGAAAAACAAATAAACTAGAACTTTATGGTTTGCTATGTTATGGAGTAAGGCATAATTTTGATTACCATGATGCATGTCTTGATTTGAATCATATGAATGTGTGCTAAACTTGGTGTTCCATATTTATTTTATGACATAAAACAGTGAAAACCATAGGCTGTGGATTGCCATCACAGGTTGTGTTTTGACCCAATACTTTTCATGAAATGTATAAGTGTTTTCTGGGTGAAAAACAGTGCCAACCACTGGCAATGGTTTGGCCCAGGCACTTTCCACTACAAACATGAAATTTTTGGGCATAACACAGTGATAACCACTGGCCGTGGTTAGGTCCAGGAAGTTTCCTTTGATGCATAAACAATTTTTGGTACCAAACAGAGGCAACCACTGGCCGTGGTTGCCATCAGGCCTTGGTTCCAGGATGCTTGCAACACTTTTTGGCTAAACAAAACTAACTACGGGTCTTGGTTTACAGCCCTTGGCCGTGGTTCGGTCCAGCGTGGGGAAATTCAACATTTTAAACACCCCATGCCCTTGTGCCTCCTTTATGCGTTACACTCTTGTTTCCCCTTCCTCATCTCTTTTAAAAACATATTTTTGCATGAGTTGGTTATGAATTGAGTCTAATGCACACCACATTGTATCTATTTGTCCACATATGACTTAAAATCTTCCTTAATAGATACCTTTGATGTGTGACACCATTCTTATATCCCTTGCCATTTGTGATGTATGTAAAACTAAGATATTGGACTTATGCATCCTAACTTCTTTTTGTGTTTTGTTTAGTCCATTTCTTAGTATCTATATCAACATGTCATCTAAGGCGGCAATAAAAGCTCAAAATAAGTAAAGAAAAAAAAGGTCATTTTAAGAAAAGAAAAAAAGGGTCATTTTCCCCCTCTTTCTCAATGACAGGTACCGATTTGGCTTTTGTGTCTTTCACTCCGAATTAGACATTGAGGACAATGTCCGTCATTAGTTTGGGGTGGTGGGTACACAAAAGCTTAACTTTACTTTGTTCTTGTTCTTGTTTATGCTTTGTTTTTGTTTATGTTCTTGTTTATTTTCATGGTTTAGTTGTGTCTTGTTTGTGTATCATAGGATAACATTGATTGCCTGGTTACAATTGTTATTGTTTGTATGATGAATCATTTAAACCGACTAAGTTTTGAACATAACTTATTGGAATCTTGATAAAAAATTTTCATTATAAATAAAAATAAATATGATTGCCAAGTTGCCAGAATAACTCATACTCATGATGCTATATTTTCTATGATTTGGCTAATTACCATAATGAGCTTTTGAGCCATAAAGGGTGTTCATATCATAAAGAATTTTAATTGCCTGTGTTTCCTTCTTTGAGTGATTCACACATCTTTAGGCATTCTAGAACTTGGCTCTTGACCAATTCAAAATGGTTTGTGAACGCATGCTTGGGATGAAAAAGGCACATTAGGTTTTGTTTCTTTAAGCCTCAGAAATTGTAAAATTCATGATCCTCTAGTTTCCCCTTTTTGAGCCATGAAATGATATATTCATTCTTTCAAAGCCTCAAGATATGATAGTTTCTGATTTATATGTAAAAGAAGCAAGTAAGGCAAACTAAATTAGGTTTGAAAAATATTTGAGAAACAAAAATCAGGATAGTTTGGGGTCGGTGATTCAAAGAAAAGAAAGAAAAAGGGTATTAGTGAGTGTAAAATAAGGAATTGGTTTCAAATTAAAAAAAAATAGTGAATGAAATCAATGATGAAAGTAAATGAATCATACTCCTTATAGCTTCTGAATGTATAAGAGTTATTTGAATGAGGTTTGCCTTGTGATATTGCTCTTCTCAAAGAAATAAGCCTTTTGTACTCCCCTTTCCTTGGTTTCCATTCCCATATTATGAATCCCCCGGCCACGTTACAACCATTTTAAAGACCTTTAGACTATTGCATGTTTTCTTGATAACTGTGGAGACTGTGGTCAATTGCTAAGCTTATGGTAATGTCTAGGATGTTGTGACATGAGTAGATTGAAAGACAAGCACATACACTGAGTAAGAGTGAGTGAGTACCCGTAGTCCAATCTTAGTGAGCATTGTCTGATTTTTAGTTAGGTTCTATTCTAGTATTCTATGCAATCATTCAAAAACACAAAAACAAAATAAATAAAAATGATTCCTTAAGTTTGTTTGAGCCTGCCACTCTTCGTTGTTTGTTTGTATGAATACAATGATTGCTTGAGGACAAGCAATGTTTTTGAGTGTTTTTAGATGTAGTTTTTGTTTATTTTTCCCCTTATTCCTCCCGATTTCCTTGATTTTTAATTTTGTTCCACATAGACTACTCGGTTATCTATTTTTGCAAGACTATTGATGTTTCAGATTTATTTTGATAAGAAATGGAAACTTGGATACAAGAATAATCCTTTAGGAACCTTAGCAGTGTGATTAGGCAAGGTTGGAACAAACCACTGGCAGTGGTTTTCACTGGAATGAAAAGAATCAAGAGGATCAAGTGAAAAAGACCAACACTGTTCGGGTTGGCACTGTGGCTATTTTAAATGCAAGTCAGAGACAACCACTAAATTATCCTGGTTGACTGAGAGGCTACGAGTTTTTAAAAAAATATGGAAGTTTTTTTTTTGTATAAGAAAACTTGGTAGAATAGATACATCATACATACAACATAGTCATATACAACATATGGTCATAACAACGACTGTACAAATTGAAAGTAAAAGGGCACGCAGGCTTCCATAAATGAAAATAAAATTTAACCTATTCTACTCGTCCTCGATCCAAGAAGAGCCTGGCTGATCCTTGATACGAAGTCTGTGTCCATTCCCGTGATGTCTGGTAAAATTTAGCGTAAGGGTGAGTCTTCACCTCCATAATAATCGGGAAGGTATCTCATCAACACCTATCCCACACACAATACAAACAATCTAGGATTGAACCCCTCCCACACTCTTTGGGGTCCCTAAGATACACTCTAATTTACCTCACCACTCTTGGTCCCAGTTGACTATTCCCATTCTCCCATTCATCTCTTAGGATTTCTAAGTTCTATAAAGTCATACATAAGTAACAAACAGTCACAATCTCAGTATAATGATGCAATGCATGAGTTCATTTAGTCATTTCCATTCTCTTTATTAGTCATCATGATGCATATGAGCCCATCTCCTCCTCATCAATCTCATATACCAATGTCTATGTGCACAACAATCTCGCCTTATCCTTCCTCCCTAACTAGATCGACTGGAGCTCTCCTCGTTCTAATTTTCACAAAAGGGTAATGACCCACAGTCACTAGTGGAAAAAATGGATATAACAACAGGATATTATTCACGGGTAGAAGAGGATCAGTGATAAAAACATGCGCAGTGGCATTTTTGAAATTATAAGGTGAACGTTTTAATCAGAGAAAACTATATATCCACGGTTAACATCATAACCGTGAACGTACCATAATAAATATTCATGGTTGAGGAGTCAACCGTGGATATATAGTACCTGAAATATATATCGACGGTTGTGATCACAACCGTGAATATATATTGATGGGTATGTTCATGGTTATGATGTGAACCGTGGATATATATAGATGTCAATATTCACGGTTGTATTTCTAACCGTGGATATATAGTTCAGGTTTTAGGGTTTAATCACTGGGTACTCTATGTCCACGGTTGTTTCTATAACTGTGAATATAGATTTAATATTTATCCAGGGTTACGATACCAACCGTGGATATATAGTTAACATTTATCCACGGTTGTTTGTTAAACCGTTAATATATGTTTAATATATTCACGGTTGTGAGGGGGAACTGTGAATATATATCCTTTCTGAAACTTCAAAAGCCGCGCCTTTCACTCTTTTTTCAGTTTCTCCTTACTTTCGCTGGTTATCGTCTTCTTCCTCGTCCTGCTCTTTGTTGGTCGTAGGCTTCTGGGTTCACTTCCTTCTTCTTTCGCATACCCTTCTTCTTCTTCGTTCAGCATTGTCAGGTAAGTGCTTCGTTGCCCTTCTTCTTTCGTTCACTTTTTAACCTCTGCTTCGTTGTTATGCTGTATAATCGTAATGGGTTTGCTTCGTTCTCTCTGTTTGTGTGTTTATTGTTGAAGCTGAACTCTGTCTCTACTATTTTGACATTGCCTGTGACATTTTCATTGTTGTGGAGACGAGAAATGGCTGACGAGAATTGATATCTTTTTCATTGTTGCTATTTTGACATTGTTGCTATTTTTACATTGCCTCTGAACTCTGTCTCTGTCTCTGCTGAAATGGGTGACGAGAATTTTATTGTTTGTGCACCAAAAAAACAAAAGAATTGATATCCTTCAAAACAAAATATGTATTGAAATCAATTACCAAAAAAAAAGTACTGAAATAAAAACAGTAGCTGTAATGATCATACTGTTTTTGAGGTTGCAATATCTACAAAATTAGAATCATTTTAAGAAAAAAATATTTTAAAGGGAAATTACTTAGATATACATCATAGCTGGTGTTTTAAGAAATTAAATTGAGGAAACATGGAATTTGTTATAAGAGTTTTCTATCACATATAGCATATACCCATACATACATAAAAAAATTATAGAAAGTTTGTATTAGGAGAAGTATGTACTTATCCTACTTACGGTAGGTAGGAATTGGTCTTCCGTGTTACAATAATTTAGCGTAATAACACCATCGTTGCATAAATCCCACAAAAAATAAAATATTACATCAATGTGTTTACTCCTTCCATGTAGAACTAGATTTTTAGACAATGTAATGGTAGAAGCATTATCACAAAATATAATAGTTACTCCTTCATGGAAGTAGTTTAGATGCTCTAAAATTCTTCTTAACTAAAAGTGACCCAAAAAAAAGTGACCTAAAAATAAAATGAATCAATATGGATTTTTGACCAACCCAACCCGGGCCACCATGTTTAAAAAATAAAAATCCAATACCAAACAAAACTTCAAAAATGTCATAATCCAACACCATATCCATAATTCATAAAATAAAAGTTCAACCCTCATGTCTCAAATTCCATAATCCATCATCCAACACCATAGTTCTACTTGAAAATACCACAATTATATAATGTTATTTCTGTTGCTATTTTTTCTCTCATATAATGTTATTTGTTTACGTTTGTATGTATATGGTTGTCAATGTTGTGAACTCGTAGGCTCATACTAGCTAACTGGTATGAGGATGTGCATGAGTGAACCGTAGTTCCCCGTTTGAGATTCGACACAAATGGTCATTAAATTAATTAATGTCATCGTTTGTGTTGAATCTTGAATTGTCCGTTTAGACAGTTTGGGATGAACAATTATTTTTTATACGCCACTGTTAGTATGTACAAGTTAGGAGTTATTTTAAAATTTGAATGAACTTTCGGTAACTTGTATTTTGTGTTGTTCTCTGGGTGCATATTTGGTTGTGGTTGAATTTGATTTGACCACTCTCATTTTGTGTACTTAGAGACCAATGCGAAATGCTGCCGAAATTTCATCAAATTTTAAAATAAGTCCTAACCTGTATATATGAATGACGTATAAAAACAATTGTCATGCTGAATGGGTATAGGACCACCACCTTTGTATAAAAAGTGAGGTTGATCATAGCACCTTGTAAACAGTTGGTATGGATCGGAGTTGGATAACTGCATCACGCCTAAGTCTGGAGTACGAGGGGGGAGTTGAATCATTTATAGAATTTGTAGCGAGGAATGCAGTGGGGGTGAATGGAAAGTATTTTTGCCCTTGTGTTAAATGCTTCAACCTGCGTCGGGTAGACTTGGAAGAGGTGCGAGAACATCTACTGTGTGACGGTTTTCTACGTAGTTATACGCGTTGGATATGGCATGGTGAAGATGTGGTGGTGCCAAGTAACAGCTCTCAGACTAAAAATCGAAGCTTGATGCATGACAACGATGTCGACATGGATGACCGACTCGAGGATATGATCCGTGATGTAGGGGTAGAAGGTTTTAAGAAAGCTCATGTATATACAACTCTGTGTGAGGACTCTGAGCAGCCGTTGTATCCAAACTGCCTCAATTTCACGAGGTTATCAGCAGTTTTGCGATTGTTTAATTTGAAGGCCATAAACGGGTGGACGGATAAAAGTTTCACTGACTTACTGAAGTTGTTGAAAGAAATGCTCCCAGCTGGAAACACCTTGCCGAAAAGTAACTATGAGGCCAAAAAGGTGTTGTGTCCTATGGGTTTAGAGTATGAGAAAATACATGCATGCCCAAATGATTGTGTATTATTCCGGGGTGAGTTAGAAATGCTGCATCGATGTCCTAGATGTGGGGTGTCATGGTATAAGAAGAAAGAGGCGGATTCCCTTTTATATCAGTGTCTGTTTTTCAGTTTACGTGAAGGAAGTGAATACTAACTTGTTTGGTTTCAGGATTCCTTGGTTGAGCAATCAACCCAAGGGTCTTTCATAGCCCATGGACGGGAGGATATTTTGACTACCGCCATTGGCAGGCCAGAGCACCCAGGAAGAGTGCGTGCTATTGGTCGAGGTGTAGGTAAGTGCTAACTAACTCTATGCCTTCATTTTGTTATCTGTTAAACAATTATAGGCTAATCGTTCACATTTCACAGGCCTCCGCACCTATTACGGTGCTCCCGACCCTGCCCCATCCCTTGAGCAAATGGTGGAGCAAAAGGTGGCTGTTGTGAAGGCTGAGTACCAGGAGGAGATATCTAGGCTCCACCAGGAGATGGCCCGATTCAGGGAGGAGATGAAGGCCTCACTCAGCCACCACCAGGAGACTACTGCACCAGCCAGCGACCCACAGGTTAGATTCTTTATTTAATTTCCTCAATTTTATTGTTTGTAATCACTTTATTTCATTGTTGAATAACTTCTGCTTGATGTGTAAATATGTAGGTACGGAAGGTTAGCACTAAGGGGTCGTGCGCTGCGGCTGACCCTGACGATGACGGGGTTGAGCCACCAGACACCCGTCAATGTGACCTGTTCATTGACGGGTCGGAGGAGCCAGTTGCCACTGTTATGGTGTACAACTTAGGCCCTGTGGTTCACCATCAGACATTACCTGATGGTATGTCCAGGGTCTCGGTTGTGCTCGTCCACGAGGAGGATGCTGCTGTGCCAGTGGCAACTCAGGAGGTGAAGACCGTCGGTCAGGCGGTGGGCCACTTTCTGATATGGCCCAACAGACTTCTGGTGATTGCCCCTGGACAGGTAAAAACCCTAAACACTAACTAGCTTTATTTCCTTGTCAATTATGGTACAAAATGTGATGGTTGTCAATTGTTCAACAGGAACAGACATTGAAGAAGCCAGACCCGGCCAAGGATCCCATCCGGATGCTATGGCGCATCGGGTATGAGCAAGCAGACGACACTGTTCAGGTCCCATGGCAGCCACTAGTGTTCGGCCGTCCCAGTGATTTTCCAGTTTACGTTACAAATTCTGACATTTGTGACATTATTACGGGGACGTCGATGCTGAACGGCTCCATCTTTCAGTTGTGGGAGCTATAAGTATATCCTTGTTTTGTCCAATTTTTTCATTATACAAGTTATTTGTCGCTAACCATGTCTTAACTTGTTTAGGTTTCTGGCAAAACTCTGTGTGGACTTGGGTTTCCAAGGAACTTACGGTTTCTTAGAGCCCTCTCTCATACAGAGGCAAGGAAACACCTCACAGAACACCCAGACATACATCCAGAATTGGATGTTTGAGTCTGGGAAGTCTATATACATGGGCCCCTATCATAAAGGGTAATACTCTATTCCATAATTATTGTCATGATATTTTGCATTTTGAAGTCTCACTTATCACTCGTAACTGCAGGGCTCACTGGACGCTTCTGGTGATCTGTCCGAAGGACTATCTTGCTCTGTATTTTGATAGTTTGCATCGGACAGCTCCACAAGACCTGAAAGATATAGTAGACCGGTAAGTTCATCCCTAAAAAATAAACACAAATTCGATTGCATCATTTTTAGAACTATACAATTCTAACTTATCTTGTGTTTTGTTTGACGCAGGGCGGTGGTTGGATACAATCTACTGATTGGAAACAAGCCCAAAGGAAAAACAGTTGTATGGGTGTACCCAAAAGTAAGTCAATCGTATTCATTCAAATCTTCAGTACATATTTTTTAAGTTCCGAATTCACTTATTCTATACTATATGTCCATTGTAGTCTTACAGGCAGAAGGGTACCTTTGAGTGTGGCTATTTCGTCATGCACACTATGCTGACCATTGTCCAACATCATTTAGTAGATGGATGGACAGAGGTAAGTCTCATCATTTGGACTACTTTTCTCCAATTTCATCAATTTCATGTAATAAATAAAGCTTTTGTTCTAATTGTTTTGTGCATTGTTTGCAGTACTTTAATGACCGGTCATTTTTCCCAAAGGAACTTGTGGATGATGTTAGAAGGCAATGGGCCTCACACTTCATTGAACTTAGGCAAAGCTAGATATAGGATCTTTATTCTTTTATATATGTATCTAGTAGGATTTAGGGTTTACTTTTATTAGATTACATTCAACTTAATTGTATATACTTTCATTTTTTAGGTTGTTATGAATTGATATAGAAAATAAATTGTTATATATATACATACCATTCTTTCGACATAGTGTTGCTGTGGCATATTGTATACTGTACTGGTTTGTCTGAATGCAGGGTTGGGAAACGATAAAACAGAATCCATATTAAAAAAAAAACCTCAGTATTTATTCACGGTTATGGCAACAACCGTGAATATAGACTATATTTATCCACGGTTACTACCATAACCGTGGATATAGATACATTTTATCCACGGTTGTCCATCACAACCGTGAATATAAGTAGTTTGTAACTGAAACCAATCTATACTTATATTCACGGTTGTGATGGACAACCGTGGATAAAATGTATCTATATCCACGGTTGTCCATCATAACCGTGAATGTAAGTGGATGTAACTGACATCTTTCAGTTCTTATATTCACGGTTATGCTCGATAACCGTGAATATAAATAGTAAGTTATATTCACAGTTGTTCTTAACCGTGGTTAGATGTGATTTATTACCACGGTTGTTAACCGTGGTTAAAGACCATCATCTACTACCACGGCTGCAACAACCACGGTTCTTTAATCGTGAATAAAGGCCTTTCTTAACCGTGATTATATCCTTTTTTTCCACTAGTGAGTCCAATCATCATAATGGTCAATAACACATCTCATCAGAATGGGCACTCAACGGCCATAGAAACCCTTGTCTCTCGTCGAAGTATATCAGCGTTTACCATAGGTTATCCGATGTCGAGTGTGAATCTGAGCCATTAGAGGTCCACCCCTGATATACTCCCAAGACTGCCCTCAGGGGATCAAGAAGCCTGCTGTTTCTCTAGTGTACCCATCACTGTAAGCTCTAGGGGAATATTCCAACATCCTTCCTTAACTTCCAAATAGGATGCATATAACACACAATTTTACTTTCATTATTCTTCGATAGGGTCCTTCCGATGGCTCCATTTCATTTCTAACATCGGACTTCTCCTTTTCATGAAATTTCAATTAATTCTTTTCCTTGTTTTCTCAAAGTTCCTTAATTCATAACGGTCTCACCTGATGCTTAGAAATGAAACGAGATCTCATATTTTCCAGAAAACATGGGTACATTGGTGTTACAACACCCATCATTACATCGGATCCGATCTAATCTCATCACACTATTTTCACAGTTTATTCATCTCAAGATCCCTATTAAGACATTCCTTCATTCGTTCTTTTCTTATTTATTTCAACATGTTCATTCAATGCATCATACAAATACAACATCATAGTCTATACACATGTCATCATACCATACTCATCCTGCTTTCCATCACACATACTCATCACATATAATTAACACATATCCATGCACATAGTAGTTGCTTACAAGTATTATACAACAATCATGACACACATCATTAAAATGAGAAAGTCATGCATACCGGTATACTCATGCATATCTCTTTATAAGTGTTTTAGTTTGGTTTCTTACTCGTATCTTATCAGGCTATTTATCTCAATTATCAATCCTAACCACTCAATCTTATTACTAATAAGGTTGTATTACTAGGATGTTTTTCTTTATCCATAAATTATCCTTGGGCACTAAGTGATCTTATAATTACTAAGTACATCATCTAGGTGATTTTAGCTTATTAAAGATGTACTTTATCTAAATACTATAGTGTAGTTATACTTATTCCTCTAAGGTTCTCATCTGATTTATTTAAAATGTCTAAATGCCTTTCATTGTTTCTTACATACTACTACTAGGTTAATTTGTCCTTGATTTATTCGTATGTTATTTAAGCCGGTGCTTAGGTCCTGCCAAATAATGCTGACCTCGGTATCTCTCCTTTTCTTAAACCTTTATTCTTAGTAACATTTACTTTAGCTGGTTAAACTTCCTTATCTCAATAATTTTTTTGAGGTCCAGTCATTATTAAGCGGTCTCTATTGTTGACTTTCTTTTATTAATCCTAATCAAGTTCTATTAGTCAAGTACTTATCTACTTGGTTGCTAAATGGGTCACTAATTCCTTACTCATAATCATGAATTTAGCATTATTTTTTCTAAATTTATAGTCACTAACTTTTGTATTTTTCCTTTGCTCCCACTAGTTCTAATTACATTAACAGATTGGTTTCCTTAGTGATATCTTCTCTAGATTTTCGATCATTAACCATTAGTACCATTTCTCTATTTCCATCATTACAATCATACTAACTAATTTAATTTGTTTAGTTACCTTTATTTAATCAACTATGATTGATTTTCTCTAAGATGACAATCTATCATTTAAGGATTAGTCCTTATCTTAATTTCTATGCTTAAACACTTAATTAGAATATTCCCTCCTTAAAAGTCATTATTTAATTTATAAGTTAATCCTTTTTATTACTAGTCTAAAGTTAAAATCCAAAAATCTCTTCCATGTCCTCTACTATCATTAGTTACCAAGGTTCTAAAATTCTAATGCTTGTTTCTTACTTAAACTTCTAAATTCATTCTTATGTTATTTACCCATTTACTTTAAAAATTCCTAAAGCCTCTTTTTCTTATACCTTTACTCTAAGTAGTCACTAAAATTTGTCACTATTTTTTTTAAAACCGGATATCCAATTCTTTATTACGCATCAGAATTTCTTTTATCTCCCTTTTTCTATTCTTAGCTTATAAAACTTATTAAAATCCTATTTTAAAATTCTTCTTAGATGGTCACTAAATTTGATCACTAAAATTAGTCATGTTTATTTTCTAAATTCTAGCATTCCTTATCTTCCAAAATTTTCGCTTATTCTTAGTTCACAAAACCAATTAGGCCAACTTTGTCATTCGTCAATAAACCTCTTTTACGTAAAATTTTCCACTTCTCAAAATCAATTAATTTATCTAATCATCTTTCATAAAACTTTATAAAATATTTAAAACACAATTCCACTTTTTAAAACTTAGTGAGATAAAACGTCGGAACCGTCTGGTTGGTAAATTTTCTTAAAAAGCGTAGTGTCATCCAAACACTCCCAGCGATACGTGCCAATAATTTAATTACTAATAGCAGGGCTTATCGGAAACAAGTTATAAATTACATATTATTTACCTAAAATTTAAATAATAATAATACAACCAAATCGAATAAAACTGATCCCGCCTAAACATTAAAATTCCTAATTCTTTCTTTTGTTACGACTCCGATCGCGATAAAATCCCTCCGAGTACGTGAATGCCAAGTTACGCCAATTAAATTTATAAAATACCCATTAATTTAAAAATCTAGTAATTTTAACCGTTAGTTACGAAAATCTACGCGGTTTAAAATCTAACTATTGGATCGTGATGAAATTTAAAACGGAGGTCCCCAAATAACAAGCAATATTATAGAACAACAAAAAATGCAATCAAATGGGGAAAAGACCCCCTTACTTTGTTGGACAGTGGCTGTCCCAGAGGAAGAAAATGGTGAGCTCACCGAAAAAAAAATTGTTAAAGGTCTCGATTATTTGCGATCGCACCCGATCGTGCCTAGAACCATAAGAAATCAACATGCAAGAGTTTTTCAACCATCAAAGGGGTCACGACCAACAATTAAAAAATCACAACAACCATGCAGTCATTTGGTTAAAAGAAATTAGTTACCGATGGCCCGTCGTTCACTCTAAATCCTTTACCGTTTCGTCGCCAATCATCACCGGTTGCTCCCGAATCTAAAAACAACCAACAATTAACCAAGAGAGGGCAATGGTTCATGGTTTTGGGCTTCTAGAACAGCAAGGAAAAAGTTCAAAAATGCCTACATAGATGTGAAGAAATCTAGAGAAAAGAAAACAAAGGTTTTAAGAGTAAGAAAATTAAAACCTTACCTTATCTTGGTAAGTGATGCTCACAATCTTGGAAACCAAGACAAGAGAACCCAAGTTGAGTTTTTTTGGAAGCCTATTGCTTGAAGAAAATTGAAGAGGAGGTGGCTGTTTGGTGGAGGAATGGCCACGGTTCAAGAGGAGAAGGGAGGAGGAGGAGAGAGATGATGGTGGTTGCTGGTGGTGTGGTGTTGTGTTGTCGTGAAAGGGGGAGGGAAAGGTGGATGTTGGTGGCTATTTTTGTGATTTAGAAGTAAAAAGAAATGAAGAGCAGAAGAAGTAGAGATGCTACCGTAGGGGAGAAGAGAGTTTAGACAATGAATCTTAGAAAAGCTCTAAGTGGAGTTGATTAGCTTTGCATATGGCCCGTGTAGCAAGCATGTATCTATGGCTAACACTTGGAAAAATGAATGATTAAGGTCAGAACTTGTTTAACAAGTCCTTCTCTATTGCAAGACAAAAAGTTATTTTAGAGACAACAAGTGTCTCTTGAGTGGTGGGAGCTGATTCGTCCTTGTTGCATGAAAGATGAGGTGTCACATTCAGGGGCGTCACTTTATGTGTAGGTTTAATCGTCTTTATGGGCTGAACACAAAAGTTTTAGATCTTTTTGTTACCTTCAATTTGGTACAAAAATTTTCATTAAGAAATGAAGGAGTTATGGTCCTAATACAAAAGTAGTGTAAGGCTGTGACGGGATTATTGTTTCATGCAATGATTAATTTTCTGGGCAAAATAGGTGAGGGTTTGTGCTTCATGTTCTTCATGAACATTGTATAGGTCTACAATATGGAACCATAGCAAAAAGAATGGAGTGATTCAAGCACCAGACGAAGGAGATAGGTAAATTTTAATGAAGGCTGTTAGCATGATGATGAAACAGCTAAGAGGTTGTAAAGATCTATTAAACTGTGCCTATCTAGAAGGATTTAGCCTTCAATGTCGCATGAAAAATGTAGATAATTTTCTTACGCGGATTTTGACACCAAGTTTGCATATATCGAAGGTCGTATGAGAGAGTTATGATTTTTTTCTGTACCATGCGCAGGGAAAAAGTCCAAACGTTGGAATTTTGAGATGAATATACTTAATCTTTGATTTTGAGGTTGACAGAGTAAGAATTTGAGTTTGGGATAGAAACAGAGATTGAAGATCCTTTCAAAACAAAGAGATTGAGACCATAATCGTTCGATTATAAGATTGTATGCCAAAGTTGGGTCCAAAACACCGAATGTGCTCGGGTCGGGTTTTAAAGTGATTTCTGAGGAAATCAACTTATGGAAAAGCAGGGATGATAGAGTTTGAATCAAGTTTGACCTCTTCAGGAAAAGTTCCTAAAATGTCCAAACGAGTCACCAGAGACTGGCCGTGCCACCATCGGATATCCTGAGATATATGAACGGTCAAACGTAGGAGACATTAAGGGTTCTGATTGGGTCGGTCAGGCTAAGTCAGACACCCTTTAATCCTTTAGGAAATGATCCTAATAGGACAAGCTTCCCTATTGGATCACTGATCTCAGGCTGAACGGTCAGAGTCTGACCTCAAGCTAGGTCCCACAGTTCAAATCTGAGGAACGGAGCAGTATTATATTAAATATAATTATCAAATGAATAAATAGTATAATATATATAATTTCAAAATAAATTATTATAATTATTTATCTATTAAATATTGTCGACAAAAAATAATGATCGAATAAATATAATTATAAATTAATTTTTACCCAAAATAATCATCGTTAACGTATTATTTTTAATTAAACAATTTTATCGAATGTTATTTATTATTTTCTTACTTCTGCTTCTCTTACTCATTACATTCTCTCAGTATTCTTATATTTTATGTTAAGCTCCACTTTTCCCTATTGTTCTCATTCTAAATTGTTCGGGGAACAGGCCGAAGCCTCAAGCTTCTTACGAAATACTCAATAGAGTATCCTCAGGAGTCCTGAGGGTCTGGTTTCCTATTCTCAAAAATCAGGGCTGTTACATAATAGGCCATCAGGAAATTGAAGTTTCCCTGTCTTGATGAATAAATACAGGATCTTTAAGGAAAACCACCAATCAAAACTAAACTGTGAGAGGAGTGGTAAACAATTGAGGCCTCAACAGGCTAGTTTTAAGAAACTAAACCTATTTTATCTAGACCATTTTCGAGGAGGATCTTCTTCATCAAGAGGACGTGTAGACCATCCTCAGGGGCTAAGATGCTTCAAGTGTAGAGGGAGTCATCTAACATGTGATTATGGTAACTTAGAGGTTGTTTGCTTCCAATGCAATCAGAAAGTCCATATTCATCTGAATTTCCTGTTAAACCATCAAGGCAATATTAACACCAACATTAACATCAATATCAAAAAAATGACTATAACAACAATGGAGCCAACTGAGAAGGCATTGGTTTTCATGGAAGATTTGGTGGAAATGGGCGTGGAACCTAACCTCCAACAGGAAATGAAGGATGAAGTAGAGGAAATCACCTACAAGGAAATAATCAACAAGCAGTAGGTAAAATGTTTACCATTAGTGAGATTGAAGCAGCCCAGGCCGATGATCTTGTTTTAAGTAAGTGTGTGATAAATTGTACAACCTTGTCTGTGTTGTTTAACTCGGGTGCTACATATTCCTTCATTGTAGAGGACTGCGTTAGGCACTTGGGTTTATCTGTAAAATCTATGTTGTATAAGTTAATAGTTTTGACGCTTACTGGTATTCATCTTAGAACTGCTAGAATGTGTGAAGGTTGCTCTGTGCTCATAGGAGGTGGGAGCTTTGTTGTGAATCTTGTATGTTTACTGTTGAAAGATTTGGAAGTAATTCTAGGGATGACTGGTTGTTAGCTTACCGAGTCCTGTAGATTGCCACAATAAAATGATAATCTTTTCAAAGGGAAGGTTGAGTCTAAAGTAAATGAGTTGCCTATTGTTTATTAGTTTCTTGAAGTGTTTCCCAATGATGTCCTAGGTTTACCTCTGGAACAAGAGGTAAAGTTCTTAACTGACCTTATTCTTAGGGTTGAGCTGATGGCTAGAGTGCCGTATCAAATGTCACCTATGGAGTTAGTCGAGTTAAAGAAACAAGTTGAAGAATTGCTAGAAAAGTATTTTATCAGACCAAGTATGTCTTGGTGGGGAGTACTTATCTTGTTGATTGAAAAGAAGGATTTTAGTATGAGGTTGTGTGTGGATTACAGATAGTTGAATAAAGTGATGGTTAAGAATAAGTATCATTTATTGAGGATTGATGATCTTATATATTAGTTACGACATGTTGTTGTGTTTTCCAAAATAGATCTACGGTCGGGGTATCATCAAATCCGTGTGAAGTCTGAGGATATTCCAAAGACAACTTTTAGGACTTGTTATAGTCATTAGGAGTATCTTGTCATGCTTTTTGGAGTGAGCAATGCCGCAGCTATATTCATGGACTACATGAATTGGGTGTTCCATTAATATCCAGATCAGTTCATTATTGTCTTCATTGATGATGTTTTGATATATTTCTCAGGGAATCCCTATTGGATACGTAGCGGGAAAAACAAGGATTCCCATAGGATTTGCAAAATGTTGTGTTTCAAAGCATAAGACAAACATAAAAAATTTTACGTTTTAAGATTACCTTTTATAGAAAAATTGAAGCAGTCCTAGCCATAACCTTTTGGAATCCACACGATCACTCCTACCAGAAACGTTACACCTTCTAAATGCTAGTTTGACGGCGTGTAGCTCTTGTAACTTTTGCGTGTTTGTGTCACTTTTTAGTGAATCGACTATGAGCATCTTATAGTCTATTTATATGCTTAGGTTTGACCTAATTTATTCTCTCTAAAGAGTAGGCTCTTTACTCATTCTGAATGAGTTAGGCCCAATAGCTTTATTTTAGTCCAACTAAAATAAAATAAAAACAAAACATTTTTTGATGGGCTTACTCTATGTGTGTGACCCTATAGGTAAAATACTCGGTCATATTAATAATAAACTATTTTATTATTAATATAAAATAAGAGTGGCATCTAACAATGCACCATTATGCCTTAACATTATTTAATATCAACATAACCTACAAGTGCTAATTATTTTATATGTTTGTTCCTTTTGTCACAATATCCTAATTAGGCCCAACGCATGGTCGCGTCATCCTTGTATGGCCCAATTTATTTTACTTGATACTAGAGTAGACTTTATCCGAATAAATACCTAATATTTGTTCTTTTTATTATAGCCATGCATTTCCTTAGTCTCACTCCATCATGTGGCCTACGGATATCACTCCTATCATATTAGAGAGATAAATCCCATCTATATTGCTTACATCCCTCTACATAATTTATTCATTGCCTAATCACAACCTTTATAGTCCTCTTGTTACAAAAGATGTTTGATTGTATTAAAACAACAAACTCCTTATGTAGGAATCGTAGTGACTTCAGGTCGAAGGACTACATATACCATTATCACATTGAGAATCGTTTATGACATTCATGTAACGATCCATGCAACATTCTCATGGTAGGTCTGTCCAGTACATTATTACTCTTAATGTGTACCCGTGTAAAGACTTGATATCATCTATATCTATCCTCTTTGAGATCAGATCATCAGTATACTCACACACTAGTCTCAATGTATTTACATGTCCCTACGTAAATACTTCACTAGGGACATTTTAGGAATAACTTTCATATGACCTATTACTCCAAGGATAAATACGTTTTAAAGTCATTTTAAATTGAAATACTTATTTTATTGATAAGTAAAAAATGATACAAATGGAAAAAGCATAAAAGCTTATAGTGCATACACCAACACTATTCTAAGACATGGAAGGAACATGAGGAATATCTTTGTTTGGTGCTACAGACATTGAAAAAGAAGTAGTTGTATGCTAAATTATCCAAATGTGAGTTTTGGTTGCATGAAGTGAAGTTTTTAGGTTATATAATTTCTAAAGAATGAGTGTTGGTGGATCTGTCCAAGATAGAAGCTATAATAGCATAGGAAAGACCTAAATTAGTATAAGAAATCTGGAGTTTCTTAGGTTTAGCCGGTTATTATCAAAGATTCATTGAAGGATTCTCATGAATTACCTTATTGATGACTCATTTAACCTGTAAGGACTAATCTTTAGTTTGGATATCAGAGTGTAAGGACAATTTTATGGAGTTGAAGATAAGCCTTTGATAAGACTCATAAGTTTAAGATACGTTTTGATCCAATAAAGGAAAGTGATTTCTTATGCTTCTAGGCAGTCAAGGCCTCATGAGTCAAATTACCCAACTTATGATCTGGAATTGGCAACTATGGTTTTTGCTTTGAAAATTTGGAGGCACCATCTCTATGGTGCTAAGTTTAAAGTGTTTGATGATCAAAAGAGTTTAAAGTATTTGTTTGATCAAAATAAGCTAATTATAAGACAACGAAGATAGATATAGTTCCTTAAGGACTATGCCTTCTAATTAAAGTGCCACTTAAGGAAGGCGAATGTTATGGTAGATGCGTGTAGCAAAAAGTTCATTCATATGACATTGTTGATGGTGAAAGAGGTGGAGATGTTGGAACAATTCAGAGATTTGAATCTGGCAATAAAGGTGAAGTCTCTAATTAGCATGGTTTTGGGAACCTTGAAAATCACTAATGATTTTCTAAAGTTGTACGACAAGCAAATATCATACCTGTATCTACATGACTTTATAAAAACTCAAGCTAATGGAAAAGAAGTAAGTTTACAGGAGGGATTAGAAAAAATTTGAAGAATCAGAATTTGAATTTATGTACCAAATGATGCTGATATGAGGAAGATGATCTTAGAAGAAACATATAGGAGCATATTGAGTATCCATCTTGGATCAACAAAGATGTACCAAGATTTGAGGAAGAGTTTTTGGTGGCCTTGGATGAAGAAGTAAATAACTATGTATATGTCTTCTTGTTTGATTTTTCATAAGACACAGGTAGAGCATCAGAAGCCATCTTGTGGTTGCAACCATTGGAAATACAAGTTTGGAAATGGGTTAATATTTCCATGGATTTTTTGTCAGGTTTACCGAGGACATGGTCGGGCAATGATGTTATTTGGGTTATACTAGATAGACTGACTATGTCTGCTCATTTTCTTCCAATGATTATGAAGGATTCTTTGTAGGAAATAGCCCACTTGTATATAAAGAAGATAGTGTGACTGCATGGCATGCTATCAAGTAGAGTATAGGATTAAGATCCAAGATTTACTTCTTAATTTTTGGGGAAATTTGCATCAAGAGTTAGGAACTAAACTCAAGTTGAGCTTAGCTTACCATCCTTAGCTAAACGGACAGTCAGAGAGAACTATCCAAAGCCTAAAGGATTTTATTGAGGGCTTGTGTGTTAGAACATAGTGGTAATTAAGAGCAATTTCTTCCTTTGATTGAGTTCAGTTACAATAATAGTTATCATAGTAGTATTGGAGTGGCTCCTTATGCGGTGTTGCATGGAAGAAAGTGCTGGACTCCGCTTTGTTGGTTGGAAACTAGTGAGAACTTGACTTCGGGGTCTGAAATTGTTCAGTAAATGTCTGAATAAATTAAGATGATCAAGGAGAAAATGAAAGTCTCGTAGGATGTAACATCCTACTTTTTAGAGATAAATTATAAATATGATAATGATTAATTAGTTGACACCCAAAATACATAGGATAATTAATTAAATATTAATTGTGATGTATCAGTGAAATAAAATTAACTAAACCGGAATAATTTCACTGACGATATGGGACCCATTAAATTATTTTGGACATTTGATGAGCCTAAGATAGTAAGATGATTATGATGAGTATAGGAATATGTCTAAATTAAACTTTGAAGTTAAGAAGAAATTATACGGATATTGAAGATGTTTATAGTCGGTTAAAATACGAGCAAAAATAAAATTAAAGAAAATTCAAAAATACCCCTTTTTCACTTGACATTGTTGTGGAAATGGTGCTTCAACTTTTCATTACATTACTCATTGGATAAAAACATATAATAGACCATTGGACAAAAGGTGAATGAATGTGGACCATTGATAGTGGTTCCGCAAGCGCACGGGGTATCGCGTAATATAAAAGCTTGTGTACCATAGAGATTATGCCCAAGTACCAGTTTACAGTGATTTAATTATCCAGACAAAACTCAATTCAATTAAGGAATGTAGTAAAATAATTAAAAAAATGAAAATATGTTGACAGAAAACAAAAACCCTTTGAACAAAAATCGAATACTTTCTAAAAATCAAATTAAAGAAGAGCTCTTGGGAATTCAGTAGGTTCATATGCCAAGTACCAATTTTAATTTGAATCATTTCTTAAGTATGAAATTATGTTTCTAAGGTGAGTTTCCTAAGTTAATTAGTAATTTCCTTTCAGATTCTTACTAACGTATTCAATTACTAAAGAATCATGCTTGATTTGTTAATTGAACCCATTAAGCATTGTGAAAACTCAATCAATCCTCAAATGATTTTACCTACTTTCGTAATTCAAAACCTAAGGTTCAATTTCATGCATTTCAAACAATATGTTAATCTTTCGATCATCTATATTATTTAGACTCATCTATGCTTATTTCTAAGTCATTAGAAGCATTTAGGTCTCATGAAATTGACTAGAAAACAAAATATCCACAAATGAGAAATTCAGAGCATTCAAAATTAATACAAAAGCATATTACCCCCTAATCCCAAGAATGAAAATTAATTCCCTATGGAAGAGGTTACAAACTCACAAATCATGAATTTAAAACCCAACATTTAGGAATCCCAAAAGAATGCAAAATAAGGGTTCAGAAATAGAAGAGAAGTTCTCACTAAAATCCTCTAAATCTTGTGCCCAAAGTCTAGAATCGTGTTCTTCCTTGATGTTTTCCTCAAAAACCTCTTCAAAACCCCCTTGAAAGTCTTCTCTTTTTCACCTAAAATCTATGTCTCTGCAGTAGTTACCAGAGAGAAGAAAGAAGTCTTTTTTAATTTCAAAAAGTTCTTAAAAATTAGCAAATGTGGGTTCGTGCACTCGATCCACGGCCTGTGGATTGAGACCTGATGTTGTATACCAAAAAATTTGAAGTGTTCCTTGAGTTTGAAGGGATCCACGACTTGTGGGATGAAACCACGGCTTGTGGAATGCAACACGGTGAGGCCCACAACTTGTGGGAATTTCCCATGACCTATAGAACCTTAAAAATGCCTTAAAAGTTCCTTTTCAAGTGTGCCAAGATCTAGGAAGGCTTCCACCTTTGCTTGCAAGATCTCCAAAGATTTAGTTGAGTCATGATGGTGCATTCTTGGCTTGAATTCCTTTTGTTTATTTTAAATGCCACTTAAGTTCCTCTATTTTATTTGCAAATCAACCTAAATCATTATGAATACTGCAAATTAGAAATATCCATGTAGCATATTTGGAATGGAATTGAAAACCTAGGGAATTAGGAGAAAACTAAGTCAAAACTAACCAAAAACTAATCATGAAAAGTCCTAAAACAATGTAAACTAAGGACTTATCAAAATACCCCAAACTAGAATGTCTCTTGTCCTTAAGCAATCACTATATTCACATGATGGAAAATAAAGAATAATGAATCCAAGCAATCTTAAGGAACCCAAATGGAATAAGATTATTATTACTATATATTACTTTTAGATGATTACCAAAATGTCAAGGAAAAATCCAAGCAATTAATCAAACCATACTTTACTAAGATTGGACTAAAGGTACACTCTCTTTATTTTCCCTCTTGGTTTTTAGGATTGTGTAAAAAAATCACTCAAATCACCACATTCTAAACATTACCATAGGCTTGTAAATTGACCATAAACTCCACAGTTATCAAGAAAACATGTCACGGTCTAAAGGCCTTTTAATGGTTGTAACATGGCCGAGGGTTCACAATGTAGATATAGATATCAAGAAAAAAGAAAATAAAAAGGGTTGAAAATTCTTGAGAAAGGCAAGTTTCAAAATAAAGCATAACAAATATCTCTTGCATATTCAGAAACTCTTAGGAGTATAATTCATTTTAATTTTAAATTCAACTCTTTGTTGTATTCTCACTATCATCCTTCTTCTTTCCTTTCTTCATTTTTTTGAGAACCCAAACTACAATTTTTTTATTTTATATATTTGCATATATTTTTTTATTTAGTCTTTCCATATAGTTTCTATTCTTTTGCTTTTTCTATAAGAATTATGAAAATTAATAAGCAAAGAGGCTTCTTGAAAAAGAAATATGAAATGTGTATCAAGCTCTAATGGGGCAACTAGTGGTTTAATATAATATACAAGTTTTGTGGCTAAAGAAGAAGGTCTAAAGTGTTTTTCATTCCATGACATGCGTTCACAAACCATTTTGAATCAATCAAAAGCCAAGTTCTAGAATGTCTAAAATGCGTGAATCTCTCAATAAAGAAAAACAAGGGATAAAAATTTACATCGTAATACCTTTTTTGGCTAAAAAATCTCACTATGGTAATTAGTCCAAATCATAGAAAGCATGGATTTATCATGAGTCTTTCATCCTAACATTCTAGTAATCATTAATATTAGTTATTTATTCATTTATTTATTTCATGTTCTTAAGATGCATACGACCCAATTATTCAGAATTAAACACATCCTGTAAATCCAACAATCACAAACAGACTAACAATGTTATCCTAAGTAAAAGAAAAACAAAAACCAAAAAAATAGAACAAAATAACAAAAGACAAAAGAAATAGTGAAAATAAAAATAAACAAAAAGAAATCAGAAAATTAAGGTTCCTTTTACCCACCACCCCAAACTAATTTTGGACATTGTCCCCAATATGTAATGTGATGTGAGAGAAGTAAAAGAAACTTAATGGAAATAGATTACCTGTCATGGAGACGATGAGAAGAAATGTCCTGTAGGGAATGCTAATCATACATGGCATTAACTCGTTGAGATATCTCATCAATTCTTCCCCTTGTCTGATTTGCTCAAAGGACATAGAGTCTAGTTTGGTGTTCATTCCTTGTATCAAGGAATACATGCGCTCCATAGAAAAACTGGAATCTTCAGCTAACTGAGATGGGCCAATAGAAGACTCTATAGGGAGTGGTATCTCAGTGTCCAAAGTGTCCTTATGAGCAATATCTACATCTGAAAATAAAAAGAAAGCCTGCCTTTCATACTAGTAAAAGTAGGATTAGGTAGGGTTTAAGGTGCAGAGATTCCAAGAATAAGAAAACAATACATATCAGCTTCTTAAACAATCATACCCATAAGGATAAGTTCATCCATATTAACCCATTTGGGTTGACAAAGAAGAGTATCTTGTTCTAAATCAATTCCTATATATTTGGCTATAGGATTAATATAGCCAGCAATAACAATTTTTCAAGAGTTGGCTTTCCTAACTCTCAAAAATTTTCTACAAAGCCATTTTGTGGAATCAATTTGCACATTGTTTAGCATGGCATGCAAGAAATAAAGTTCAAGTGCCCGAATGGTACCAGGCCTATCATATCACCCAAAAATAGAGCGGTCCATAAATCTCTATAAGTACTTAAGCACAAGGTGATGTATAGAAGAGACCTTAGAGGCCGAAGCATCATAAGGATGTTTATGTGAAATGTGGCTCCAAAAGTATAATAAGTCCGAAGCATCATAAGGACCCTAGGAACATTAGCATACCCCAATAAGGAAACCCATAAATATTAGCCGCCTTATCCAAATCACTTCCCGGTAAGAATCAGTACAACATCTCTTAATTTCTATGGAACTTAGAAACTCTAGAGAAGTCCTCTCATATATGGGTTGATATAATTGAGTAAACGATTCCTAACCCATATTTTTAACGAATTTTAAGGTATCCTTAAAAATTCCTAGCTCTATTAAGGTATCCCTGCAAAAAATCTTGAAGGAATAATTTCCCTCTTTACCTTAGATTGCAACCTTATTCTTTGTTCCTCGGATGCACACTCAATGTCACTAAGGCATAGTCAGAAGACTTACCTTTAGTCTTCTTTTTCTTTGGAAGAGATTTTGTTGCCTTAGATGACATGATGTTTGGCTAAAATAAGAAATTGAAAAGCAAGTTAGGAACAAAAATTTTACAATTTTCAAGTATATAGGAACAATGTGCAAATGAATATGTATCACACTTGAAAGTAAAGGAATCACATAGCTCAAGCATCCTAACTTGTACAATGGAGAAAATGCTAAAAATGCCTTACTAATGTCACAAGCAAAAATGTATCTATCAAAATGGTGAAGTTAGATATCAACAAGTAGATACAATTAAATATGAGATCATATATACAATGAAACATATGAAGATAAAGAAAAATAGTCTTATGCATTTTCACAAATACTTGGTGGGTAAGAACACAATGCACAAAAAGCACCTCAAACTAAATTTTCAAAAGTTCTAATTTTCTTAACTCATGCTAAAACACTTCCGTTTAGTGCCAAACAATGTGTAAATATCAAAACATGGCAATAAGATGAAGAAGAAATCAATTATGGGTGGAGAAGAATGATGAACAAGCATAAGCAAGCATGAACAAATTAAGAATTTTAAAGCACACCCATTTGAATTCAAAGGATCAACAAGCATCATATAACATATGCAAGGGTACACAATGAATTAATTTTAAAGATTCCAAACAATTTTTCAAAATTTGAAAGAACCCTAACAATATGAAAAATTCCAAAATTTAAGAAGAAAGTTATGGATTCTCACTTGATATGATGATGAGGAGGAGGAAAGTAGTGGAGATTGAGTGATGGTGTTAAGAGAGATGCTTTGGATGAGACGTAAAGAGACATATCATCAATCCACTAAGCACTTATTATTCTAAATCATGCATGAACATTATGATCATAATCTCATACTTTAATAATTCATCCATCCATGGATTTTCATCAACAAAAGCATCAATGCCATCAAAATGGCTAACAAATTCAATGTCAAGCATCATCATACATTACTTGGTGATACAAAATGATCACAAGCTCATTCAAATGATTCTAGTGTATCAATTACCATTCAGGGATGTCCAGTCATCAATATCCAAACATCATCATACACATAAGGCATTAAGCATAGTATGATTATACAAAACAATGTCATATACAACATTTCCAAATGGGGATGTACAAACACTATTAGTCCAAAAACATGTTGACCAAGGCATCTATATCAATTCTTCCTTCACACCATACCTTAGCTCTTGAAGAGCTCTACTCCATGGTCATTCCCTACAACAAAAGAGCTAAAAAGTAGACAACATGGAAAGTGAGCATATTTTCTCAATGATAAATAAACAATCAAATTGTGATAACATAAATATATAAATGCAAGTCAGCATTGTAACACCCTAAATTTTGAAGAAAACAATTTATGAAATAATGGTAATTAATTATTTATGGTCAAATAATTATGGGAGATTTTATTGGACGTTAGAGGTGAATTATCGATAAACTAAAATTTACCAGAACCGGGTGATTTAACAGACGATGTGGGACCCATTTAATCAAATTAAATATTTGATGGGTCTAGAATGTTTAGAAAATAATTGTGGTTAAGGCGGTATAGCTGAAATAATTCTTAGTGTTAAGGAAATAATTGTTCGGACACGACGTAAGTTATGAAACGGGGAAAATACGAGCCAATTAGAATTAAAAAGAAAATGAAAATTTCCTATTTCTTCCCCCTACTCAACCGTAGCAATCCCCTTTCATTTCTAACATCTTTTACCCATTGGACAATGGGGAATTATTACCCAATGGTAAAAGCAAGTTGAGGCGTTCTTTTAACCATTGGACAATGTCCAATTTTGCTAAATTTCTTCTTTTCTTCTCTCACTTTTGGTAGCCTTTCTCCAATCCTATTCATCTTCATTTTTTCTTCTTCTCTTCCTCCCTCCCATTGCAAAAAACCAAACCACCACTTTCTTCTTCCATTTCTTGCCCAAAATTAAAACTAAGCATGGATTTATGAAGCATTTATGGGACATTAGGGAAATGCTTGGAGCATCATCTTCTTCTCTCTCCTTATTTTTCATTTGGCAATGAGCATGGAGGTGAGGTAAGGTTTCTTACCTCTTTATTATTTCATTTATGATTTTGGGTTGTTGGGTTGAAATGATAATGTTAGAAACTTGGATTGCTAAGGAAAATGATGAACCCTAGGTTGGATGGCTAGAGAATGTGATTATTGATAATGGTTTTGTGCTATCAATGGATATAGATTAGTGGACCTATTATGAATCAATGAAGATGGTGAGTGTTAATTATTGTTGGGTGATTTGTGTGAAAAACCCTAAGTGTTGATAGTTTTGGGGTTTTGGCCCAAATGATGAATTTGAGGGTTTGGATGCCTTAGGGTAATTTATATGCCTAATTGGGATTGATATTAATGTTGATGAATTTTTGAGCTAAGTTGATGTTATATAAATGATGATATGTGGATGTGAAACCCAAACTATAGGGTAGATGACCATTGAGACAATTGATTGTTGTTTACAAATGATTGGGACTTTGATAGTGATATAATGTTTGTAATGATGTATGTGAATTGATGGAATTGATGATTGGTGATTGTATGAAACCCTTAAGAAATTGATAATTCATTGGTCATGAGAATGATTTGGTGGGTAGAGATGATGCTTGGAAATCATTGGTGTTAAATTGTTAAGGTTCCAATCTTGAGATTTGAGGAATTGAGTTTAAGGATTTGGATGTATTATGAATAAGGAATATGATCTTGTTGTTGTTGGGTGTGGTTAGCCCCTTTGATATCTAGAGGTTCTTGGTTTTGGGAAAAGAATTCCTGAAGCCTAACACAAGAATGTGAATTGGTGTTTAGACGAGTCTAGGACTTGATACGATCCCCATAGGATGTTAATAATTTATTAACATTGTAATGATGCCTTAAGATGGCTTATTAATGGCATACATGTATATGTGTGTTTGTGATAGGATTGTGTTCCAGACGATGATGTGGAAGGATCAAGGCGTTTGGATTGCGGTTCTTCTCTCAACGTAGGAGAGGAGTTAGCATTTCAAATTTGCATGAGTGAATAATTATTGAATTATGTATATGTATAAACTCATGCATTACCTTGCCATGAATGTGTTGAATGTTGAATTGATGATGTAATGAATGATGGCTTGGCTTTTATTGAATGTTAAGAAAATTGTGTATGTGTGTGTGTATATATATATATATATATATATGAAATGAAAATGAGTGCTTGATTGTCCCTTAGTTGGACATGAATTAAATGTTGATGAAAATTTATGAATGGATGAGTTAATTAAAGTGTAGAAGATTGTTTTGTGATTATTATGTAGCCAAATGAGTGAGGTAATGATGTGGAGTGTTGTTAAAACCTCCCTTAGATATTTGAAGGTTTAAAATTGAAAATAGAGAGGCATGGTTTCTTGAAATAAGCCTAAATACATAATTGAATATAGGTAAAGTGTTAAATTAGGCCAACTATTGATGAGGAAGATATTGACATGAGAAAAAGAGTGAAAAACTTGAGGTTTAGGCGTGTGGGGATAATCTCGCTCAAGCGAGAGTCCCCTATATCAGAGGGGTGGCCTCTGGCCCAATCTCGCTCAGGCAAGAAGAAGTGAGTTACTAGACGAATCTCGCTCAAGCAGGTATGGCCGCACTTGAGTGAGCGAGGGAAAAATGGTTCTGGGTAAATCTTGCTTAAGCGAGTGGAGAGGCAAATGGAATCTCGCTCAAGTGAGCGAGCCTTGAATGAGGTACTGGATGATTTTCACCCACGCGAGTGTGAGTCGCTTGAGCGCACACGAGGATCTGATGCTAAGACTCCACTCGCTCAAGTGAGTGGCCCAGTGATAGGGAATCTCGCTCAATCGAGCGGGCATGTGTATGTTGTTGGAAGTCCTTCGCTTACACGTGAAAGGGCTTGCCCAAGCGAGCTATGTGGATCTCTCAAGCAAAGGTGAATCTCGCTTGAGCGAGTTGCCCAGAATTTCATTTCATTTCATTTTCTTGTTTTGGCTTATGATGGATCCTTCCTTTTATATTATGAGGCACTTGAGGGGATGCATATAATGGGATTTGATGATGGTATGATGTAGTGGGGTTTAGAATCAATTGATACACTTGGGATGATAAGTTTATACCTATGATATATCATGAAAAGGGAATGGTTTATCACCAAGAGTGAAATATAGTGAATAATAATGAAGGTTTGATGATGGGGATATGAGGTATACCCCTGGATGATTCTGAAACCAACGAAAGAGTAATTGAATGACATAGTATGCATTGTAAATTGATAAATTGGAGAAAAATACGATGTTGATTGTTGAGAGATGATGAAGTTAATCTCTTCCTTGCATAAGGACAATGTCCATTGAGTTTAATAGTTGTTAATCATCATTTGTTGTATACCATTGTGTGATACAAGTGCGATCTTGTGTGTGTGGTTTGAATTATATTAATGATTTATTGTGAATACCACACCAATATATGTATATATATATGAGACAATGGCGATGAATAACGAGATGAAAATCCACTAAATGAATGTATTGTAATATTGATGAATATTACGTAATGTTGTAATGCCTTTGTGGTTGATTACAAGTATTGACTGGCATGAATGATATGAAATATATGTGAAATATGTTGAGATGATAATGCCACATATAAAACTTGAAATAATGGCTAAAACCAACAATGATAAAATCCACTAAGGTGTGTATGGTGGTGTTGGTGATTATGATGATGATGATTGTTGAGTGGCAGTTAGGATGCATAGTGTGAGAAATGCATTTGATTTGCATTGCATTGCATCCATGGCATATCATACGCTGCCGGTAAGGAACATTAGGGGGTTCCCCCGGTTGGCCCAGTGGGAGGGCGGCTCAGTGCACGAGCATTCTTATTGTTTCCCCTGTGACTCAGTGTGTGAGTCATGAAGCTTCCCTTAGTTTGGTGAGGAGGCACCCTATGTGGTAGGCCCAGTGGGCGGACGGCTTTATGATGAGCAAGTACCTCGGTGTCCGACGGGGCATGGCTCCCTTGATGTGTGTTTAGGGGAGGCCCGTAGCACTTTTGGCAGTTGAGGCCATGTTGTTAATCTGCTAGTCATGGGGTGACTAGTGCTACAGATGGGCGATAACAGTTTGGTACCAGTAAAAGATGTTGTTGATATGCATGCATGCTTTGAGATATGTGTACACATTATTCTACTAAAGTGGGGGCATAGTAGCACGCCTATGCTCGTCCTACACTTGGTGTTTATTACCACATTCGGATTCATATTTGTTGTCTATTCCATTGTGCATATGCATTAGCCAAAAGAGAATCTGCATATAGCATGGAGATATGCCAGAAGTTGATGATGATTGATGATGATTGAGATTGTGGTATGGTGTTGATGAGATAGGTAATTGAATACCTAAAAGACCACATAAAACTTTATAAATGATATGAGTATAATAAAAAGATATAGAATATGACAATATGTGTGTTATGGCCCATGATAATGTAGGGCATATTTATTTATGATTGATGATAACGATGATAGCCCATGGTGGCTTTGAGAAAAGACCTGAATGGTCAATGTTGATGATGTTGGCCCATTGTGGCGTTGTGATAGATATGTATATACTTGCTTTACTAGGAATTGATGGGTGAATACAGGATATGTATATTATGAAATGAATAGATTATGATGATTATCCATGTGTTTAGTAAAGCATACATGATGTTGATACGCATATGCACATAATTTCAATTGTATTCATATCGTCATTTGAAATGTATAACTCACTCTCCCATGTGGTCTACTTTTTTGTATTGATACAGGGATGTCATGGGAAGAGAACATTTTTAAGGTAAAGCTTTTGTGAAGGTAAAATAGTGGTAATGGAATGCCTTGGCTGGCAACATTTGTGAACTATTTCATTACGAATAAATGTATATGAGGTTGTTGATAACTACTGTTATTGGATGTAATATGAATAGTGTATAAGTGTTGATAATGTATGACTCTATGGATGAATCGAATATGGTCAATTGTAAATTATGGGAATATATATGAGTTGATGATATATGACTTAGAGGATTGAATTGATTATGGTCAATTATGAAATGTAAATATTGGAGATGTATGTTGCATGATTATATGGATGGATATGTATAGATATATTTAATGCATTGTGTATTTATGATTTATGTGTAAGATTGGATGTGGCCTAATAGGCTTGTGTTGTATATTTGCATGCCTTACTGGGTTTTTTTCCATATCTTCATATATGGGACTAGGCGTATGCCCGGTACACACATTCTTCTTTCGCTGTAAACTCTATTATTTTGTATACCGTTATGGGCAAACTATTTACCGATCCAGTTATTGATAATCAAATCTAACACTTTGATTTTCTGTGGTTCGAGTCTTGATGTGGTCGTGGAGGTGTTTTGAAATTATTTCAAACGTGAAAAATTTATTCATATTTTTATTGTTTAATTATTTAGATTACATCGGAATTCAAGTCAAGAAAATCGGGGTGTTACATGTGACGCCCCAAAAATAGAGATAAATTTTTTATGATTTTAGTATTATTAATCCATGAAAAACATAGGTGGTGAAACTGTCATTCAATACCCTGGATCTAAAAAGACCTAACTCATATATGAAGATATGAGAAGGTAAGTTAAGGGAAACAACTATTGAGGAATTCTCAATTGAAAACAGCGGAAAATTTATTTAAATTATTGCTATATAGTTGGGTTCAAAGAGGTTAAACATCATAAGGATTAATGACCTTAAAATATATCCAAAGGGTTCATAAGTTGGTTTAAGATGAAGATCATATATAAAGAAAATGAAAAGTGATCAAGGCAATACAATTTGGAGGACCAGGACATCCCTCGCTCAAGCGAGGGCCACACTCGCTTGAGCGAGTCCCAAGGGAGCGCTCGGGCGAGACATAGGGCGAGCTGAGCGAAAGAAATAAGAGAAGGATCAGGGGCCGACTTACTTGAGCGAGCCCTATCTCGCTTGAGCGAGATCCTCAGAAGTCGCTTGGGCGAAGCAAGCGAGCACGAGCGAAAATCGTCCAGAATCTACCCAACGCTCACTCGTTCGAGCGAATGCTGTGAGATCCTAACTTAAATAAAAAAAACAAACCCAAAATTTCAAGAAATTCTTTTTTTTTTCGCGATTAAAGCCGAATTCGAAATATGGATTTAAAAACACTTAATTATATTATCAAATTGGGGTAATAATAAGCTCATGACACAATTCAACCTTAAATCATAAGAAAAATTCATTTTGAAAATTATAATTATCTACAAAATATCACCTATTAGATCCAATTTGAAAATTATAAAAAGTTGGGTTCAAAACCCTCTTAAACTTAGGTTTTACCATGTAATGGGTCCGGTCTTTTATGCCTCATAAGAGTTAGAAAAATCCAATTGAAGTAAAACCAATTTTCATACCTCCGTAACATAATTATCTACAACTTTCATGAAGAGGTCGGAGGCTAAAAATGTCATTAAGATGCTCAAACGGGCCAAAAACTGTAAGAAAAACAGAGCAGTTGGAAAAACAGCATGACAGTAGCCATAACAGGGCTCTGAATCGATTCAGGTTCGTGTGAATCGATTCAAGCATACTAAAATCTCAAAATTTGACAAACAGAGGGTCTTGAATCGATTCAAACTCGTATGAATCGATTCAGACACTTCCAGAAAGCCTTGAATCGATTCAGCACTCATGTGAATCGATTCAAACACGTCCAGGGACCCTTGAATCGATTCATGACCATTATGAATCGATTCAAGACAGCAATTATGCAGAAATTATGCAGATTTTACACTTGAAATGAACTTCTTCACTACCAAAACCCATGTAAACGATATCGGAATGCCACCAAATTTTAACACAAGCTAAAACACATCAATTGTGACGTGTGGCAACTGGCCGCACTCAAAAATTCCTAAAAATGAGTGATTTATGCGTACAAATGTGTTTATCTCATTTTAAGGCATTTTGTGGTAGTCAATGAGTCCACTTGTGGCAAAATGGACCCATTCCAATCTTCACAAACCACAATTAACATATCTAAGCTATTGCATTCCTTCCACTACATCAAAACCAAATAAGTCATCATTTGACCATGCTAGTTCCTAGCTCATGCATAAGACAACTATCCAAAAGCTTAAAACACACCACCTAAGGAGCTTTAATTCACACTCCCTACATCCATTCTCCATCAAACAATCAAGACCTGCCCATAAACATTTATGTCTAATTTATGAAGCTTATAATGAATTCTCTTTTCCATCACCAACATACAATCTCTATCTAATACTTATTACAAACCTTCATAACTACATTAATCACACATGAATTAGTCTAACACACATGGAAGGCATATATCAACATAACACATATAAAGCACCACACACACACATCCTTCAATTCATAATTCTCTGCACTCCTTGGCATCAACTCTCCGCTTGGCGCGTCTCTGGGGCTTCAACCTCTTCCCTGTCATTGGTTACTAAAATTAAAGAAACAACAGCAAGGGTGAGTGTTTGGTATCATAATTAATATGGAATAGAAATTCAATAACAAGATACATATTCACTAGTTGTAGTTTCTGCCATTTATCTTACCTCTTGTCCTAAATTTCCACTTACCAATCAAATTTGATTCCAATCTCTTGATCCACAATTTGTCAATCACAATCAATAATTATCACGAAACACATTCATATCATTCTACAATATTAACAATGCATCAAATAACACAACTGACTCTCATATTAATCGACGCCTAGTATCCGGATACTAAAAGGATCGGCCTTCAGCTGGGGGTCCTACTTGACACCCCGTGAACCCTGCTTGGTCCACCGAGTCCTACTTGACTCTCCACCTCAACCACTGGGTCCTACTTGACCACTGGGTAGCTCAACTGGGCATAAACACCACGGGAGCCAGAAACGAGGGGCTGTACATACCGTCGGCCGTCCTACACCACATAATTACGCATGTAAATTCATATTTCTCATATCATACTACAAGTGGCCAACAACAAAACACATACTCATCAATTGGGCGACCTACTTGTCAAGCCCATCACCACAATGCCACCATACTCATCAACTCATCACTATTCAATCCACATTGTACTCATAATCATCACAAATCATACACAATTTACATTCATACACATACAATTATCATTTTCTTGTAAGTTCTCGTTAGTTCCGCATTTAATTCACTTGCTCAATTCAATTACATTTACTTATTCTAATTAATTATAACCCGAACACCCCCCTTACCTTGGTTTCGAGCTCCAACGACTCGTTCTTGATGAGATTGGCGTTCCCTCGACGCTATGCCCAACGTTCCACGTCCGGAATCAACACCCACTTCACCGTTCGATCCTCCGACGTCTGTTTCATCACCTACGGAGGTCGAAACGCAAAACCCATCAATGTTAAACCGTTCTCGTTACTCTAAAAAGCCATTTTTCAAGCTTCTACACACTAGAGGAGTAGGAAACCAAAGCTTAGTCCTCCATGCACGACCATTTGGTTTAATGGAGAAAACGAAAGAGACGCGAAAGCTTAATTTGAAGGGGTTATTGAACTCACCTCGAAGCCACGATCTCAAAAACGTAGTTATCTCGAAGTTTCGGCGCAAGATTGAGCCTCCCTTGAAGCATGCAATCACGGCTATGGGGAGAAGGAGAAATGGAAGAAGACACGCGTGAAGAAGATGAAGGAAAGAGTGAATTTTTATTATTTAAGACCCAGGGGCAAAATGGTCTTTTTCCCTTTTTCTTTTATATTTTTCTTTAAAAGTTTTAATTAAACTTTTACCTTTACCTTTCACCCTTCACCTTTTACCCCAAGGTAACTTCAAGTTTATTTTCTTCTATTCACCTTCATTTAATCTCTTATAATTAATTAATCAAATAAATTTTATTTATTTCCACAACATTTAATTATTTGCAATTACATCTTTAATAATAATAATTCCCAAAAATCTCAATAAATTCAATTGGGTAATTATTAATATTTTTCGTCAATTAAAACTTTTCTAAAATATTAGGGATGTTACATCCACCCCCCCTAAAAAGGGATTTCGTCCCCGAAATCAACATACCTTATCTGAAAAGATCGGGGTACAATCGTCTCATGTCCGCCTCCAACTCCCACGTATAAGTTACTCCATTTATATTCCACCACTTCACTTTCACCAATGATACTTCTTTGTTTCTCAATCGTTTAGCTTGATATCCTTCAATACCAATAGGTGCCACCTCTACCGTCAAATCTTCTTTCAGCTCAATAGAATCTTCAGGTACAATCATGGAGTCACAAGGAATGTACGCTCGAAGTTGTGACACATGAAATACATTGTGAATATTAGTTAACGATTGAGGAAGATCTAATCGGTAAGCAACATCACCAATTCTCTCCAGAATCTGATATGGCCCAATGTACCGCGGGTTAAGCTTATGGCTCTTCAGTACCCGGCCTACACCTTTGGTAGGTGAAACCTTTAGGAACACCCAATCTCCCACTTGAAACTCAAGTGGCCTATGACGATTGTCATAGTAACTCTTCTGACGGTCTTGTGCAATTTTCATCTTTTTACGAATCATTATCACCTGATCATTCATTTCCTGAATTAACTCAGGCCCCAAATGGATTGCATCTCTATCTTCATTCCAGCATAAAGGCGTACGACACCGTCTTCCGTATAAAGCTTCATAAGGAGCCATTCCAATGCTACTATGGTAACTGTTATTATAAGCAAATTCTACTAATGGTAGGTATTTCTCCCATGAACCACCTTGCTCCAGTACACAAGCTCTAAGCATGTCTTCCAAGGTCTGGATTGTACGCTCAGATTGGCCATCAGTCTGGGGATGATAAGCAGAACTCAACCTCAGTTCAGTACCCAATTCCTGTTGTAAACTTCCCCAGAATCTGGAAGTAAACCGAGGATCACGATCTGAAATAATACTCGCAGGTACACCATGTAATCTTACAATTTCTGCAATGTATAATCTAGCCAACCGGTCCAATGACCATTTCATATTCATAGCTAAGAAGTGAGCACTCTTTGTTAGCCTATCCACAATCACCCATATTGCATTACAACCAGAACGGGTACGGGGTAACCCGGATACGAAATCCATAGTAATGCCTTCCCATTTCCACATTGGAATCTCCGGGGGTTGAAGTAGACCTGGGGGTCTCTGGTGTTCGACCTTACACTTCTGACATACCACACATGATCTTACATACTCTATGATTGCTTGTTTCATGCCTGGCCACCAGAACTCTCTCTTCAAATCATGGTACATTTTTGTAACACCAGGATGAATGCTAAAAGAACTTTTATGGGCTTCAGCTAACACAGCCTGCCTAAAGTCACCTTTTGTAGGCACTACAACTCGGTTTCTGAATCTCCAAATTCCATCAGTACCTTTGATCAGCTCCATATCTTTTCCTCTTGCCTGGGTATCGAGCAATTCTAGTAACTCTTCATCTTTCTCCTGAGCTACAGCTAAAGATTCTAAGAATTCATTAGAGATCTTCAGCATCCCAATCATCATTTGATTCGGAGCTTGCACAGCAACCCCAAGGTTCATATCGCGAAAGTCTTCTAACAATTCTTGCTCTTTGCCCATCAAGAAGGCTGCATGTAATACTTTTCTACTTAAAGCATCTGCCACAACATTTGCTTTTCCAGGATGGTACTTCAAATCAAAATCATAATCTTTTAGGTATTCTACCCATCTCCTTTGTCTCATGTTTAACTCTTTCTGATCGAACAAGTATTTCAAGCTTTTGTGGTCACTGAATACTACAAAACGAGAACCATATAAATAATGACGCCAGATTTTTAATGCAAACACCACTGCTGCAAGCTCTAAGTCGTGAGTAGGGTAATTCTGCTCATGGGGTCTCAATTGCCTTGAAGCATAGGCAATCACTCTGTCGTCCTGCATCAATACACATCCTAAACCAAACTTAGATGCGTCACAATATACCACAAATTCTTTTGTCACATCTGGTAGTGCAAGCACAGGTGCAGTAGTTAAACACCGCTTCAGAGTTTGAAAACTCAATTCACACTTATCTGACCATACAAATGGGTTATCCTTTCTTGTCAATTGAGTTAAAGGAAGAGCAATACGAGAAAACCCTTCAATAAAGCGACGATAGTAACTAGCCAATCCCAGGAAACTCCTAATCTCTGTCACTGATTTAGGTCTCTCCCAACCCATAACTGCTTCAATCTTGGATGGATCAACAGATACTCCATCCCTGGAAATTACATGGCCCAAGAATTGCACACTTCCTTCCCAGAAATCACATTTAGACAGCTTGGCATACAACCCTTTCTCCCGCAATATCTGTAAAACAATTCGAAGATGTTATGCATGTTCCTCAATGGACTTTGAATACACCAATATATCATCGATGAATACTACCACAAATTGATCTAAGTAAGGTTGGAAGATCCTATTCATGTAGTCCATGAAGATAGCAGGAGCATTCGTCACTCCAAAGGGCATTACAACATACTCAAAGTGTCCATATCGAGTCCGGAACGCCGTCTTGGGAATATCTTCTGATTTCACTCTTATTTGATGATATCCGGACCTCAAGTCAATCTTGGAAAATACCTCAGCGCCCCTCAACTGATCCAACAGATCATCGATTCGTGGTAAAGGGTATTTGTTTTTAATTGTCAACTTATTCAGCTGCCGATAATCGATACACATTCGCATACTGCCATCCTTCTTTTTCACCAATAATACCGGAGCTCCCCATGGTGAAGCACTCGGTCGGATAAACCCCTTTTCTAACAGCTCATTCACTTGCTTCTTCACTTCAGTCAATTCCACCGAAGACATTCTATATGGTGCACGGGACACAGGCTCGGCCCCGGGAATTAAGTCAATGGCAAAGTCAATCTCCCGATTGGGAGGTAACCCCAGAATTTCTCCCAGAAATACATCAGGAAAATCACACACTATGGGAATATCATTGGGATTAAGATTATACCGTCCTTCTGAAGTAAATAGAATAGCATAAGCTGTGGAGACATTACTTACCACACTCTTAGTGTCCAATTCCTGAGAAAATACTATAGTCTTGCGGTAACAATCCACCATAACATGGTTTGCAGACAACCAGTCAAGACCCAGGATAACATCTAAATCTTTCAACGGCATGCATATTAAATTTACCCAAAAGGAACGGTCTTCAATTTGCATTGGTAATCCTCCACACATGGTGGTGGCACGGAATGTAGAACCAGTAGGGGTGGAGACATTAAGGGCATTCTCCATTAACACCACTGGTAACCCAAACCGCCTCACACAACTTTCAGAAATAAAAGAATGTGTTGCACCTGAATCATAAATTACATTTACCAGACAGTCATGAATAATGCACTTACCCTGCACCAAATTATCAGTTCTTGCAACCTCTGAAGCATCAAAAGCGAACACTCGTCCAGTCATAACATTTTGAGCACCGCTAGATTGGGCATCAGTCCTCCTCAGGCGTTGACCTCCACGACCACTGTTATTCCTACCTCCTCTTTGAAAATTACCACCACGGGCCACAGAAGTATTAGCTCGACTGCTATGTTCATCTTGTTGCTGCCTCTGTGGGCAATCTGGCCTAAGATGCCCCGGTTGTCCACATTGGAAGCAAATAATTTGGCTGGCCGGACAATGTTTTGCAATATGGCCCTCCCGGCCACAATTATAACAGGCACGGCTACCAGAATGACTACCAGAACGGCCCGCAGAACTACGGCCCGAAGAAGAAGATGTAGTGGAAGACTTACCTCCACGGAAAAACTGACCCATCTTTTTAAAACTGAATCCTTTAGCCTTCAACGGTCTCTTGTCCCTTGTATGGGACGTCCTCTGTAACTGCACCTCCTCCGCAAGTCTGGCCTTATTTACCAGAGTAGGGTAGTCACGGATCTCCATAGGAACAATGACACTTCGGAGTTCAATTCTTAGTCCGGATTCATACTTTGCACACTTACTACCTTCAGTTCCTTCAAGAGAAAAAGGATGATAGAAATCACATAGTTCATCAAACTGCGATGTGTATTCTGCCACTGACATTCTGCCCTGCTCAAGTTTTAGGAATTCCATTTCCTTGCGGATTTTATAATTATCTGGAAAGTATTTAGTAAGAAATCTTTGCTTGAAATTCATCCACACTAATGGTTCACTCGCAGCATTCATCTGAACCTTAGTCCTTGACCACCACACACGAGCCTCATCTTTCAATTGATAAGTAGCAAATTGTACTTTCTGTTCTTCAGAGCATTCAAAGTATTCAAATGTTTGCTCAATTTCTCGTATCCAGACATGAGCCCCATCATAATCATGGCCTCCTCTATAAACAGGTGGATTCCTCTTCAGGAATTTATCAAGAGTGGGACCAGATTCAGTCCTACTCAACAGTTGGGAAAATTTTGAGAAGAATTCATCTCCTCCTCCTGAACTAGCTCCTTCAGCCATAAAGTAGTTCTACAATAACCAAACACATCACCATTAATAACCAATGATCTATCAGGGATAGAGCATTTACCTCGTACATATACATAACATAATGCCACCAGAGTGCCAAGGGAAATGATGCCAAGTGGACCTGTACAACTCAATTATCACATAAACAATTACAATATTATGCAAAAATAGTCCGACATGGGACTCAAACAATGCTCTAACACTGCCCATTTACCCGGCTCTAGAAAGAACCGCTCTGATACCACCTGTGAGATCCTAACTTAAATAAAAAAAACAAACCCAAAATTTCAAGAAATTCTTTTTTTTTTTCGCGATTAAAGCCGAATTCGAAATATGGATTTAAAAACACTTAATTATATTATCAAATTGGGGTAATAATAAGCTCATGACACAATTCAACCTTAAATCATAAGAAAAATTCATTTTGAAAATTATAATTATCTACAAAATATCACCTATTAGTTCCAATTTGAAAATTATAAAAAGTTGGGTTCAAAACCCTCTTAAACTTAGGTTTTACCATGTAATGGGTCCTGTCTTTTATGCCTTATAAGAGTTAGAAAAATCCAATTGAAGTAAAACCAATTTTCATACCTCCGTAACATAATTATCTACAACTTTCATGAAGAGGTCGGAGGCTAAAAATGTCATTAAGATGCTCAAACGGGCCAAAAACAGTAAGAAAAACAGAGCAGTTGGAAAAACAGCATGACAGTAGCCATAACAGGGCTCTGAATCGATTCAGGTTCGTGTGAATCGATTCAAGCATACTAAAATCTCAAAATTTGACAAACAGAGGGTCTTGAATCGATTCAAACTCGTATGAATCGATTCAGACACTTCCAGAAAGCCTTGAATCGATTCAGCACTCATGTGAATCGATTCAAACACGTCCAGGGACCCTTGAATCGATTCATGACCATTATGAATCGATTCAAGACAGCAATTATGCAGAAATTATGCAGATTTTACACTTGAAATGAACTTCTTCACTACCAAAACCCATGTAAACGATATCGGAATGCCACCAAATTTTAACACAAGCTAAAACACATCAATTGTGACGTGTGGCAACTGGCCGCACTCAAAAATTCCTAAAAATGAGTGATTTATGCGTACAAATGTGTTTATCTCATTTTAAGGCATTTTGTGGTAGTCAATGAGTCCACTTGTGGCAAAATGGACCCATTCCAATCTTCACAAACCACAATTAACATATCTAAGCTATTGCATTCCTTCCACTACATCAAAACCAAATAAGTCATCATTTGACCATGCTAGTTCCTAGCTCATGCATAAGACAACTATCCAAAAGCTTAAAACACACCACCTAAGGAGCTTTAATTCACACTCCCTACATCCATTCTCCATCAAACAATCAAGACCTTCCCATAAACATTTATGTCTAATTTATGAAGCTTATAATGAATTCTCTTTTCCATCACCAACATACAATCTCTATCTAATACTTATTACAAACCTTCATAACTACATTAATCACACATGAATTAGTCTAACACACATGGAAGGCATATATCAACATAACACATATAAAGCACCACACACACACATCCTTCAATTCATAATTCTCTGCACTCCTTGGCATCAACTCTCCGCTTGGCGCGTCTCTGGGGCTTCAACCTCTTCCCTGTCATTGGTTACTAAAATTAAAGAAACAACAGCAAGGGTGAGTGTTTGGTATCATAATTAATATGGAATAGAAATTCAATAACAAGATACATATTCACTAGTTGTAGTTTCTGCCATTTATCTTACCTCTTGTCCTAAATTTCCACTTACCAATCAAATTTGATTCCAATCTCTTGATCCACAATTTGTCAATCACAATCAATAATTATCACGAAACACATTCATATCATTCTACAATATTAACAATGCATCAAATAACACAACTGACTCTCATATTAATCGACGCCTAGTATCCGGATACTAAAAGGATCGGCCTTCAGCTGGGGGTCCTACTTGACACCCCGTGAACCCTGCTTGGTCCACCGAGTCCTACTTGACTCTCCACCTCAACCACTGGGTCCTACTTGACCACTGGGTAGCTCAACTGGGCATAAACACCACGGGAGCCAGAAACGAGGGGCTGTACATACCGTCGGCCGTCCTACACCACATAATTATGCATGTAAATTCATATTTCTCATATCATACTACAAGTGGCCAACAACAAAACACATACTCATCAATTGGGCGACCTACTTGTCAAGCCCATCACCACAATGCCACCATACTCATCAACTCATCACTATTCAATCCACATTGTACTCATAATCATCACAAATCATACACAATTTACATTCATACACATACAATTATCATTTTCTTGTAAGTTCTCGTTAGTTCCGCATTTAATTCACTTGCTCAATTCAATTACATTTACTTATTCTAATTAATTATAACCCGAACACCCCCCTTACCTTGGTTTCGAGCTCCGACGACTCGTTCTTGATGAGATTGGCGTTCCCTCGATGCTATGCCCAATGTTCCACGTCCGGAATCAACACCCACTTCACCGTTCGATCCTCCGACGTCTGTTTCGTCACCTACGGAGGTCGAAACGCAAAACCCATCAATGTTAAACCGTTCTCGTTACTCTAAAAAGCCATTTTTCAAGCTTCTACACACTAGAGGAGTAGGAAACCAAAGCTTAGTCCTCCATGCATGACCATTTGGTTTAACGGAGAAAACGAAAGAGACGCGAAAGCTTAATTTGAAGGGGTTATTGAACTCACCTCGAAGCCACGATCTCAAAAACGTAGTTATCTCGAAGTTTCGGCGCAAGATTGAGCCTCCCTTGAAGCATGCAATCACGGCTATGGGGAGAAGGAGAAATGGAAGAAGACACGCGTGAAGAAGATGAAGGAAAGAGTGAATTTTTATTATTTAAGACCCAGGGGCAAAATGGTCTTTTTCCCTTTTTCTTTTATATTTTTCTTTAAAAGTTTTAATTAAACTTTTACCTTTACCTTTCACCCTTCACCTTTTACCCCAAGGTAACTTCAAGTTTATTTTCTTCTATTCACCTTCATTTAATCTCTTATAATTAATTAATCAAATAAATTTTATTTATTTCCACAACATTTAATTATTTGCAATTACATCTTTAATAATAATAATTCCCAAAAATCTCAATAAATTCAATTGGGTAATTATTAATATTTTTCGTCAATTAAAACTTTTCTAAAATATTAGGGATGTTACAAATGCCACCTCCAAAAGCCTTTCGCTTAAGTGAAATTTGACCAGTGGTGAATCCCCTCCCTCTCGCTCGGGCGATATCCAACTCGCCTGGGTGATTTTCCTCCAGTAGCCAACCACTGATGCCAGGGCAGTCTCGCTTGAGCGAGACACACTCTCGCCTAAGCGAGATTTGGCTAGTAGCCAAATGTCATGCAGGGGGATTCTCGCTTGAGCGAGATTATTAGTAAAAATGCAGAAAATGAAGGAATCAAACAACACCTCATACCAAAACTCAATTTAATCCATTCCACTTAAATTCATCACATCTCATTCATCATATTCAGCATTTAAAACTTGTTCCAATCTATCTTACTCATAAATTTACCTTCCAAGTCATGAATTATATTTCAATCTAACTTACTACTCAGCATGATCTATAAAATGCAATATTTCATGTAAACTATCATTCCTCCATAAGTTTTAACTACATCAAGCTTCAATTTCATTATCCGAATAAGGCCAAGGTCATTAATGAAAATGAGCCATAAACTCTGGGCTCTCATTTTCCTACATGACCTTCTATAATCAACATTGTCTATTCATCATCCATACTAATGTGTATACCAATCCTTGGCTACACAAAACATTCATTATGACTATATATGTTACAAAAATTCAAGTAGAACCCATAAACTCAAAACAATTGCCTGCCAAGGCATTCTTTACCCAAAATAGGCTTCCTTCACACCTCTTCTCCACCCAATAGCTCCATAGGCAAGCCCTACAACACAGGAGCTAAAAAGATATACCACATTGAGAGTTAGTATACTTTCTCAATGATGAAAATCTAACAATTGTGATAATATATACATGAATGCAATATTAAACATCTTCTTCCCAAGAGAAGTTCAATTAGCACAAAACCAATCATTCATCAAATTCATTAAACACATGTATCCATCAAAATTCATAAGGTCACACCAATCATTGACACAATTACAGTTAGTAATTAAAAAGGGAGTTCCACCTACTCCTCACACAATCTCCTCAACAGGATACCACTCTATGCCATGCTTCTATGGCTAATGCATATGCTGGTGTTTAAGATGCATATGCACAGATCCGTTTACATTTCCTCAGGTGATTGAAACGACCATAATCATTCATTCATTTAAATTGGTTTCCCGCCTTGCAAAGGGTACTCCCTTTAGCAGCCTCGCAAGGTGCTTTCTCGTAATCGCAACCACGTTCAATAATTCATAATGGTTTCCCGCCTCGCAAGGGGTACTCAAGCCTCATGATTGCAACCCCAGGCATACAATCTCAATGGTCCGGTAGGGCCTTTCATTTCAAATACCAGGTGATCGTAACCATCAGTCCAATAATTACAGGAACTCGCAAGCTCTTTATATTCCAAAATCAAGTGATCGCAACCACTTTTCAACATCATCATGATATGCATGCCATGCTATGTATGTTGGTGTATGCACTACGAGCTATTAATGTATCAATTTTAACTTATTAATAAAATTAGTATTTTCAGTTTTAGACAAATGCTATTTATCCTGGAATAATAGGTCATATGAGAATTATTCCTAAAACGTCCCTAATCAAGTATTTACATGGGGACATGTAAATACATTAAGATTAGTGTGTGAATGTACTAATGATTTGATCTCACAAATCATGGATATATGATATCAAGACTTTACACGGGTACACATTAAGAGTAATGTTGTACTGGACAGACCCACCATGAGAACGTTGCATGGATCGTTACATGAGTGTCATAAACGGTTCTCAATATGATAATGGTATGTAGTCCTTCGACCTGAAGTCACTATGATTCCTACATAAGGAGTTTATTGTTTTAATACAATCAAACGTTATCTGTAATAAGATGACCATAAATATTGTGATTAGGCAATAGATAAATTATACAGAGGGATGTGAGTGATGTAGATGGAATTTGTCTCTCCTATGTGACAGGAGTGATATCTATGGGCCACTTGATGGAGTGAGACTAATAAAATGCATGGCCATGCTAGGACGAATAAATATTAGATATTTATTCTATAAAGTCTACTCTAGTATCAAGTAAAATGAATTGGGCCATACAAGGATGACGACGACCATGCCTTGGGCCCAATTAGATATCGTGACAAAAGGAATAGATATATAAAATAATTATCACTTATAGGTCATGTCGATGATAAATAATATTCGGACATAATGATGTATTGCTAGATACCGCTCTTATTTTATATTAATAATAAAATAGTTTATTATTAATATAACCGAATATTTTACCTATAGGGTCACACACATAGAGTAAGCCCACCAGAGGATAGTTTTATTTTAGTTGGACTGAAAATAAAACTATTTGGGCCTAACTCATTTAGAATGAGTCAGGAGCCCAATGTTTAATGAGAGCTCAGGTCAAGACCTAAGCCTATATATAGAGCATGAGATGCTCATAGGCTTGTGCTCAGAATTTAGTTTACACTAAAATTCCGTACTAGCATTCGGATCATTAGTTTTCTGGTGGGAGTGCTCGTGTGGACTCCTAAGGGCGAAGCTATAATTGCTTCGATCGAGGATCTTGTTCTGCGTCTACAAGAGGTAAACCCTAATTAAAATTTTAATTTAGCATAATGCTTTGAGACATACATGTTTGCAATCTTTTCTTGGGAATCCTTTGTGTTTCCGCTGCCTGACCCTAATAGGATTCCTAACAATGTATGCAACAATGCTCATGCATGCCTCAACCTCATATAGGTTATCTTACCCTCTTATCTAGGGTATACTCCTACTCAATTACCATGTTAATTCCACATATTCAAACATATGTATATATTCTGATCATAATATTCAAGAATCATTAAGTCAAGGATTTCAAATATTCATCAAGCCACACATGGAATCCATATCATGTCATCACACATTATACCAATCTTAACCTTAATAAGGTCTTATCCACAATCATTCAGTATACAAATTAACTTCTTTCAGGATTTTTCACAAACAGTCAACATGCACTACAAAGATGTTAAGAATAGTAGCATCAATCCTCCCTTTAAATACCCAAAAAAGAGAAGTCAACTATGAAGCCTTTTACATTATGATGGTAACACGTTAGGAATGAGTATAAAGAAATCTTGAAGTTTCGCATGCATTCCTAAAATAGGTTATTGATGTTTCCTGCCAAGGTAATAACGTGATAAAAATTAAAAGAGAAGAGTTCAATGGTTACCTAGAAGAATTGAAAATGGAAGCAGAGAACAAAAATTGCAGTGACCTTGAAGTGAATTGTGAGTAGCATATAGTGAAAATGCAATATTTAAATTAAGAGAGAATGGGACGAGTAATGAAAATGGAATTTATCAATTACAAAACTTTGAAAGACAGGGGCGATAATGGGCGAATACATGAGTGGGGGTTACAAAACGCTCCATTTAGCATCAGGGGCAATTTTCAACTTCTCGCTCGAGCGTGGGTATATCACGCTTAAGCGTGATCGTTCATCCGTGGTTAATTCAAGTGCGCTTGAGCGTTTGTCAGAGGAAACTTTTCACGCTTGAGCGAGGGAGAGTGGCACTTGAGCATGGTCGGTTTTGTGGGATTTCCCTTAGAAAATGAAACTTGCGCTTAGGTTGGGCTGAATCACGCTTAAGCGTGAGTGAATTTTAAAACAGGCGCTTAAGCGCTTTCGACACTCGCTCAAGCGTGCATGAAGGATTTTTGGACCTGATGTAATTTATAATCCCTCACTTTAGCGCGTAAGTATTTGCCTAAGCAAATTTATGTCAGAATCAAATTGTTTTACGCTTAAGCGTGTATCTGTCACGCTTGAGCGTGATTACTTGTGGAATGACCCCTGACGCGTTTTAATAATTCACGCTTAAGCTGGGAAGATCACGCTTGAGCATGACTTCGCACAGAATACCCACGCTTAAACATGAATTGTCACGCTTGAGCTTGTACAAACCTGACACTTTAATTTTTTGGTCTTGCTTTGAGCTTGAGCCCATTCGTTTGAGCAAATTGAGGACACTTGTTTTCCTTTTAACCATTTGCTCTTTGGTCCTTGGATGATGGATTGTGATGGTGATGAGTGTCCCTGAAAAATAAAAGAGACTTTTAAACATAACATAAAAATAGCTTAAATTGAAACTAACAAAATTAATAGAGAACATAAAAGGTTGGGTTGCCTCCTAAGAGCGCTTGTTTATCGTCATTAGCTTGACGCCTGATTTGTTTGATCATGAATCTGTCAATTGAATGATGGTGGTGACCTTCTCCACCTCTCCTCCTAAATAAGGCTTGAGTCTTTGACCATTTACAACCCAGGTTCTTTCAGATTTAGGGTCTTGTAATTCAATGGCCCCATAAGATTTTACTTCCTTCACAATGAATGGTCCTGACCATTTGGATTTTAGTTTTCCTGGAAACAATTTTATTCTTGAATTAAAAAGGAGCACAGATTGTCCTGGGTAGAAACTCTTTTTCATAATGTGTCCGTCATGGTAAGCCTTCATTTTCTCCTTATAGATCCTTGATGATTCATAGGCATCTATCCTCCATTCTTCTACCTTGTGCATCTGAATTTTTCTTTCTTGAGCTGATGCCTTTGGGTCATAATTGAGAATTTTCATTGCCCAGAATGTCTTGTGTTCAAGGTCTACTGGAAGATGGCAATTCTTTCCATACACCAACTGGTAAGGTGAAAATCCAGTTGGTTCTTTGTAGGCTGTTCTGTATGCCCATAAAGCATCATCCAGCTTTAAAGACCAATCCTTCCTGTTGTGGTGGATTGTCTTTTCTAGTATCCTCTTGATTTCTCTGTTAGATACTTCCACTTGGCCATTGGCTTGAGGGTGGTATCGAGAGGTTACCTTATGCTTTACTCCATAGTGTTCCAGACACTTTTGAAGTTGAGTGTTGTAGAAATGAGAACCTCCCTCGCTTATCAGTACCCTTGGAGTGCCAAACCTACTGAAAATATTTTTCTTGAGAAATTTGATAACGGTTTTGGCATCAGCTTTAACACAAGCCAAGGCTTCAACCCACTTTGATACATAGTCCACTGCCACAACAATATACTCATTAAAAGATGAAGTAGGTTGAGGTCCAACAAAGTCTATACCCCAGCAATCGAAGACTTCTATTTCAAGAATGGCAGTTAGTGGCATTTCGTTCCTTTTTGATATGCTACCTGTTTTCTGATATACATCACAATGCTGCACAAAAACATTAGCATCTTTAAACAATGATGGCCAATAAAAACCTGATTAGAGGACCTTAGCTGCAGTCCTTTCCCCATTGAAGTGTCCTCCATATAGGGAGCTGTGACAATGCCATAAGATGTTGTTAGCTTCTTCTTGGGACATACATCTCCTTAAAATATGGTCAGATCCAAGTTTAAACAGGTATGGATCATCCTATATGAAATGTTTTGCATCCTTTAGAAACTTTTCTTTTTCTGCCATGAAAGATCCTCAGGTAACACCCCTGCGACTTTAAAGTTTACCATGTCTACAAACCATGGCCTTTCCTTTATCATCAGTAGCTTTTCATTAGGGAATTCTTCATTCACTTCTGGTTGCAGTAGTGTGACTTCCTTCTTAACAAGGCGAGACGAATGATCTGCAATAAAATTTTCACTGCCCTTTTTGTCTTTGATTACTAGATTGAATTCTTGTATTATCAAGATCCATCTAATTAGCCTGGGTTTAGAGTCGGGTTTATTCAGCAAAATTTAATAGCAGCATGGTCAGTAAAAATAGTGACTTGGGAACCAATCAGATAAGGTCTAAATTTTTCCAGGCCATACACTGTTGCTAATAGCTCTTTTTCTGTTGTTGCATAATTTGTTTGGGCAGGGTTTAAAACTTTGCTAGCATAGTGTATAACATGAAAAACTTTTGCCTTTCTTTGTCCTAATACGGCCCCAATGGCATAATCACTGGCATCACACATTATTTCAAAATCTAACTCCTAATCAGGAGCAACTATCACAGGTGCACAAGTTAATTTATGTTTTAAAGTTTCAAATGCATGCATACAAGAATCATCAAAAATAAAGGGAGTGTCTTCGTTCAAGAGATTACTCAAAGGCTTTGCGATTTTGGAGAAGTCTTTATTGAACTTTTGATAAAATCCTACATGGCCAAAGAAGCTTCTTACTCCTTTCACATTTCCTGGTGGTGGCAGCTTCTTAATTACTTCCACTTTGGCTTTGTCCACTTCAATGCCTCTTTTTGAGATTTGATGTCCCAGCACAATTCCTTCAGTAACCATAAAGTGACATTTTTCCCAATTTAAAACTAAATTGGTTTTCACACATCTTTCCAATACTATACTCAAGTTTTCCAAGCATTGATTAAATGACGGTCCAAAAACCAAAAAGTCATCCATGAAGACTTCAATGCATTTTTCCATTAAATCTGAGAAAATAGCTAACATGCACCTTTGAAATATTGTAGGGGCATTACATAACCCAAAGGGTATTTTTCTGTATGCAAACACCCCAAAGGGACATGTGAATGTTGTTTTCTCTTGATTTTCTGGTGCAACAGCTATTTGGTTATATCTTGAGTATCCATCCAGAAAGCAATAGTATGCTTGTCCTGCAAGCCTTTCCAGCAGTTGGTCCATGAAGGGTAGAGGGAAGTGATCTTTCCTAGTTGCTGTGTTAACTTTCTATAGTCAATGCACATTCTCCATCCAGTGACTGTCCTTGTGGGAATTAATTCATTCTTGTCATTTTGTATGATGGTTACTCTTCCCTTCTTTGGAACGACCTGCACAGGACTTACCCAAGAACTATCAGAGATTGGATAAATTATACCGACTTTAAGTAACTTAATTACCTCCCCTTTTAATACTTCCTTCATGGTTGGATTCAAACGTCTCTGCGGCTGGGCAATTGGTTTGAATTCTTGTTCCATGTATATGCGGTGCATACAGTAGGCTAGGCTTATTCCTTTCAAATCTTCTAGTTTCCAACCAATTGCTGTTGAGTGCTTCTTTAATACTTGAATTAATTGTTTTTCTTCTGATTTTGACAATTGCCTATTAATAATAACAGGTTTTTGTCCATCCTTGTCAAGAAAAACTTATTTCAAGTGTGAGGGCAATACCCTTAGCTCCACTTTGGATGCTATGACTTCTTTTTCTTTTTCTGGCAGCTTCTCATAATGAATTATTTTCTGGATGTCATGCTTATCCTCCTCCAAGTTCTTCAAATTTTCTTCTATTATTTTTCCACTTGGTTCAGTGTCTGCCATTAACTCGACCAGTGGATCTTTATTGAGCATTTCATTGGATTGTTCTCTGATGGCTATTTCTTCAATATCGATTCTGAAGCACTGCTGCTTCTCCACTGGGTACTTCATTGCCTCAAACATATTGAAATCTACTTCCTCATCTTGCACTTTCACCTTTAGCTTCCCATCGTCCACATCAATAATCACCTTTGCAGATTTCATGAAGGGCCTCCCCAAAATGAAAGGCACCTCTGTATCTTCTTCAATATTCATAATGACAAAATCTACAGGGAACACGAATTTGTCAACTTATACCAGCACATCCTCTACTATGCCGTATGGAAACTTCATAGATCGATCAGCGAGTTAGGGGGTCATTCGTGTTGGTTTCACTTCAAGATCTCCGATTCTTTTTACCATTGAGAGTGGCATTAAGTTAATGCTAACTCCCAAGTCTAAGAGTGCTTTTCCTACTGGTAAAGTACCAATAGTTACTGGAATTGTGAAACTCCCTGGGTCTTTTATTTTCTGAGGCAATGCTTTTTGAATAATGGCACTACATCCTGCTGCGAGTTCCACTGTTTCTTCAGAAAATCTTTTCTTCTTTGCTAACAGCTCCTCCATGAATCTTGCATACATTGGCATTTGCTTCATGGCTTCCACAAAAGGTATGTTTATTTGCAACCTTTTGAAGATGTCCTTGAATCTTGCAAATTGCCTCTCCTTGCCTATCTTTGAAGGGTTCTTTGGATATGGCAAACTTTTCAGTTGTGGTGCTGGGTCATCTACCTTCTTCTTCCCTTCTTTTATTTCTTTCTTTTTTTCAACTTCATCCTTCTTCATATGTACATCATCATTCTTTTTGTTTTTCTCTTCACTGACTTTCTCTTTTGTTTTTTCACAATTCTTCTCTTCTACTTTTTCGCCCTTTTCTTCTTGTTGTCCAATGACCTTTCCACTTCTTGTTGTGATTGCTTTGTATTTCTCCTTCAGATTTAGGTGGGTATTAGCTCCAAATTGAGAGTTGTGATGTTCTGTAATTTGACGAGCCAATTGCCCCACTTGAGTCTCCAGATTTCTTATTGAAGCATCAGTGTTTTTTTGATTGGTGATTGAGACTTGCATGAATTTTTCTAGAGTGTCCTCTAGTTTTGATGTTCTTTCTATCAAGAAAGGACCTTGTTGATAAGGTTGTTGTCTGTTGGAAGTGCTTGCCTCTTGCTTCCATCCACCATTTTGATTATTTCTCTATCCCTGTCAAAAATTGTTAGAATAAGCGTTGTCATTGAAGTTACCCTGCTTACCTTGACTATTCATATAGAGGATGGATTGGTCTCCTTTCTCTCCTTGACAGTGTCCATTCTAATGTTCCCCTCCATAAAAGTCACAGTTTAATTGTGATTGTTGGTTGTTTGTAAAACTGTAACATCCCAATTCCGAAGTTAATTACCGAATGAAAATTAAACGATAAAAACCTGAATGCAAAGTAAAGAATTAATTGTTAATCATAATCAATATAGCTTGTGAGTTAGTGACAAGCTGATTGGACTTAGTTGGTGGAATATGGCTGTTTGTGAGTGGCGGAAGGTGTGAGTGGACTGCGACTCACGCTTTCCCATCCCACTCCTTCCCCTCGCATGCGTATATATATATGCGTACCCTGTATTACCGTGTGTGCAAAAAACTTCTCCCACTACTTCATTCTCTCTTTTCTTCTTCATCTCTATCTTCTTTTCCTCCCCTGTTTTTGTTCTTCACGACGACAGTGCGGGAAGAAGGTCAGAGCCCTCCAACTGGTGAAGGACGATCGTTGAGGCAGAGGAAGAACAACGCTTCATTCCAGAACCGAGTACAGAGTACGACGGGGCGAAAGAAGGCTGAACGAATCGGAAGAAGGGCGTCGGATCCAACGACGAGAGTTGAAAAGCTTCTTGAGGTTCCCTCTGAAGGTAAGGGGCGCTTACATGTCAAATGCATGGTCCACGAACAGTACTGGATGAATGTACTGCTTGAGTGTGTGCATGTGTTTATGACGACAGCATCTTGTGCATGATTGTTGGTTTTGGATTCTGTGTGTTTTACAGTGGTTATATAGTAGTTGCATACAATTAAGATGGTGGTAATGTGGACTGTTAGCCTTTGATAATGACGTATGAAATGCATGGTTCCATCTTTGTTAACACTGTGAAATATGAATGTGTGCTCGTTAGTTGATTTGTCAAATGCTATTACTTGATTGCCCGATTGTTGTGCATATTGGTATAACTGATAAAGCAAATGTAAAGGTTGTGTTGAATCTATTCTACTTATGGTTACGAAGGAGGTATCGGTTGTGTGATGGTGCTTACTGGAAAATGCATTAGCTGCATTTGTAAGAGTGGGGTGACCCGTGGAAGGTCATGAGCCCGAGGGAATGACTTCCAGCTACAGACCTTGGCTAGATCCCGAGAGAGCTCGTGGTAGCCGTAGGAGCTAGAGAGGAGTCTCTAGACGCCTATGGGAGGCCGGTACCACACGGGAAGAGTTGAGGGACGAGGGGCCAGTAGAAGGGAAACTGTAACTGAAAGTCATCACTCGAGTCGGATCCGTAGGCATGCATATAGATATGAGGTTGATTAGAACAGTACGCATAGCATGTGTTGAGTGTTATGAATGATTTCCGAATGTGTGGACATTTGTATGTGTTGTATGTGTGCCATAGATAATATTCTGCTTCCCTAACCTTAATTGACTTGAAAATAATTGAATGAAGTGAGTATGTGTATTGACACTGATACCGAGTCCTTGATTGTCATTTTAGCTGTGAAAGCTCACCCCTGCAGTGGCTACATTTTCAGTGAACATCTCTCGGAATGAAGGATGAAGGAGGAGCTGAGTGTAGAACAAAACAGCTGAGTGCTTTTGAATATATGTGTATATGTATATAACGTGTGTAAGGTCCTGTTAAGCCTTGGCCGGCTCATGTTTTGGTTTTAGTCTTTACGTTAGAACTTGAACAGCTTCGGGTAACAGAAGTCATGATGAAACTCTTGTAATTATTTGAATGCTTTCATATATATATATATGTTGTGTATTCTTCTATACTGTGAGTGATGTCCGAGCAGTGAATATGGATGCATGAGTATGTCTTACGAGCGTAGGAGGTTAGCGTGTTTATGGGTGGTTATGAATCTGAGTGATTCCGAGTGAAAGATTATATGTAAGCCGAGTAAGGAAGAGCTTGTACTCCCGAGTAAAAAGATCCTAAGTGATCCCCCGTCTGAAGGAGGAGTTAATGGAGTGGTTTGGAATGGAATGTACTCTAAGCGTAGGATAATTATAATCCGAGTGATCAAATTGTAGTATGCCGAGTGAGTTAGCTGCTATTCCCCAAATGAATATAGGCCTGAGGATTTCCGAGTAAATGTAAGTATGAAATTCGAGTGAGATTCATTCACATGAGTTCGCTGAGAGAGAAACACTTAGACGGATTCTTAGGGAAGTTTCCTCCAATGTCATCCTGGTGAGTAACTTAGTGGAAAGAATCTCGAGCGCATAGGCTTAACTGATTCCGAGTGAAAACGTGTATAAGCTCTGAGCAGGAAATATTCCGAGTGAGAGTCTATAGAATCCGAGTGGAAAGTCCCCTACTTACCGGGCGAATCTAGTATGTACCTTGGTGGATAAATATAAGAGACTATGTTATAGAAGGTAGGCGTGGGAGTCGATCCCCGAGTGTTAGAACCCCTCATACCGAGTTGCCTTAGGAGTGAATCCCGAGTGGACTTAGTCGTTTATCGAATGTATGGATGTGTCGATACCGAGTGAAGGATTAGCTAAGTGAGACTCCTCGCTTCAGCGAATGGAGGATTCACTCTAGCGAATGTGGGTCGCTGGAAGGCGTCGTCGCGGTATCGCTCGGGCGAGTTGGGCGTCTCGCCCAGGCGGATTCGTGCTTCGCTTGAGCAAGTGTATGCTATGTGGTGGTCCGCTCAGGCGCTGTCTGTGTTTCCGTGTGAATGGTTTTTAATTCCCTTGCCTTCCTTTTCTCTTTCTTCTTGGCCATGGGACCAGCTCTCATATCTTCATATATGGGAGTGTTTTATTAAGGATCCAGGTTATTTCCCAATTAATTCGTGAAAATTTTTCCCCCTAAAATTTAGGATGTTATATAAAGGTTTGTACTGCATGTAATTGTTGTGGGAGTTTTGCCATTTGCTATGTTAGAGCTTCAATTTGCTGAGTCAAAATTTTGTTTTGAGCTAAAATGGCATATGTTGTATTCAGTTCCAATATTCCATTCTTCTGGACTTATGTTCTATCATGCTGGGCTTGGTAATCCATGGATGATAATGCTTCAATGATTCTTGTAGCTTGTTCTGCATCCACTGTCATCATAGTGCCTCCAGCTGTTGCATCCAGTATCATTTGGGTGTTTGCTTTCAGTCCACTGTAGAAGATATTCAGTTAGGCAATATCTTCCAAGCCATGATTTGGGTATTTTCTCAATAGAGATTTGAAACGTTCCCATGCTTCACAGAAGGGTTCATCTTGCCCTTGTTTAAATGTTGTTATGTCTGATTTGGCTTTGATAAATCTGGATGGTGGGAAGAATCTGTGTAAGAATTTTTCTTCCGTAGTGTCCCAACTGTTCAAGCTTTGATTTGGATGAGATTGGAGCCATTCCTTTGCTTTACCTGCTAAAGAAAAAGGAAATAGTCTTAGATATGTGGCTTCAATTATTTCCTGTTCAAAGCCCATGGTTCCAACCAATTCATAGAAAGTTGCCAAGTAAGTGTATGGATCTTCACTTGTCATTCCATGGAATTGGTGGGAACTAATTAAACTAAGAAAAGCAGGTTTCATTTCTATAGCCCTTATTGTGTTTGGAATAACAATGCTTGAGTAATGTATGGGTCCTTGTTGTAAAGTGTAATCTCCCAGTGTTCTCATTGGTGGATTTTGATTGTTGCTATTGACATCCATCATTTTGTAAGAGGAAGTTTTTCCTGTGTGGAAGTTCTGCTTTTGCTTGGCTTTCTTGATCTTCTTGAGGAGCCTATCTATCTCTGGATCAAATGCGAGTTGTTCTTTTGGTCCCTGTCCTCTCAAGATCATAAATCAAGCACTCACTCTAGCAATGTTACCACACAAAAAATGAAAAATGCAAACAAATGAAATTTATTTACAGAGTCTTGTCAATTCAATGCTAAAATATTCAAACTTAAATCACCTCCCCGGCTGCGACGCCAAAACTTCATATAGTATTTTTATGTGGTATCATACAAAGAAATAAAGTGTTCAAGAAAAGAGAATCAAGTTTGTATAATATGAACTCAATGGAATGTTTGTGCCAAGTTTAAACACAGTGATTGTAGTATAGTATAGATGTCGTTCCCCTGAGAAGGTGTTGGTTTGAAGATCTTAGTTCTTGAATTGATTTTTACAAAAGGTTTTGGTTTGATTTTGTTGTACAAAAGATTGAATACAAAAGTAAACAGTAAGTATTGAATAATAGCAGTAAAGTGTTTGGGGTAAAGTTCAGATTTGGAAAACTGGGATTGGTTTCATCGCATCACACCTTTCGTAAGCTAAATAAATTTGCATGTATATAAATTGAAATAATAATTTCTACATCACAATCAGAGTCATTTGTATCGATATCTCGACTACAAAATTCATAAGAATGATTTCAAACCGCTGATCCCTCAGTCACTTTGAAATCATTCCAGCATTACCGATCGATTGTTTCGACGTTTATTGCGTTAGATGCCATCCCTGGTCAGCTACTCACAACGAGTATTTCATTCAGATCTGCTCTCAAAAGTTACTTCCCAGTATACTTAAGAAAACTTGAAACAAGAAAATAGTGATCAAGTACTTTCAGGCATTAATGGCAGAATGAAATATAGAAACTATCAAATCTCATTAACATAAATGAAAACTTACAGCAGCATTACTTCAGGTTTGATTTGATTACAACCAATCCTAATAAAGGAAAATTAGTTACTCATGCTATGCATTTTCACTTAAGAAAATTTGGAAATGAATACAGAATGAATGGTGGGATGCAGGAGATGTGTTTGATAATATTAAGGAGATAATCTAGCTGATGATTCCACTCCCCGTTCTCTGCTTGATTTATAGGGATCATATTTCAGCTTTTCTTTCCCCAATTGTGTAGAGCCCATGAAGAATCATTCAAAGACATGCAGAAACACACCAAGGTGGGTGAGTTGGCATCGCACCATTGGTTAATATAAAATTGAAAATCCTATGCTGCATGATAGTCCCGTTTCTATCACGCTTAAGCCCTGCTCAGCTACGCTCAAGCGAGCTTGGGTTTAGGCTTTGCTTGTTATCATTCTCGCTCAAGCGTGGAATTCTTGTGCTCAAGCGTGGAACCCTTCTTAATGTTGCACTTAAACCTCGCTTATCCACGCTCATGCGAGCTCGGGCTCACGCTTGAGCGTCTCCTTCTCTTGCTCAAGCATGAGGAAGGTCTGATGCTGATTTATCCTCGCTCAAGCTAAGCGTTGTCATGCTTGAGCGTGCCTTTTAGTTTAACATGTCCACTCCACGCTCAAGCCACGCTCAAGCGGGCTCGGGCTCACGCTCAAGCTCAAGCGGCCCTTTCCCACGCTTGAGCGTGGAAGGGTCCTGATTCCTTTTGCTTCCTTTAATTTACGCTCAAGCGTGGAACATGTCACGTTCAAGTGTCCTTCTTGTTTTATACTGGTGTTTCTTGGTTTCTTTAGGACTTTTGGCACCTTTCTTCATAGATTTTGACAAATCAAGTTTTTTACACAATGTGTTATTCACAACAAAAATCATGCTTAATTAATTACTAATCCAGTTAAATTCTTTCTAAAATGAGTTTAATTGAAGTATTAAATCAATGTATAATAACACTTATCATCGAACAGCTTATAAAACTCCCATTGGAACCACAACTTTCAAGCTAGTGTTTTGGAAACCTTTCCATTTACCTGTAGAACTTGAGTATAAATCTTTTTGGGCAGTTAAAACTCTTAATATGAACGTAGGTTACTGGAATTAAATGAGCTAGAAGAGCTCCGGTTGGTTGCCTATGAGAATGTGTAACACCCCGAATTTTATAAAAATGAATAATTGATGAGAATAAATAATAAATAATTGAATGTGAGTTGATTTGTGTCCCAAAAATATTGGAATAATGAAATTGGGATTTATTAGGGATATTTATGATTTATTGAACTGATATGAGATAAAATTATACCCGATTAGAATATGGGTGTCAGACCAAGTATCTCTGATTGAGATGCCGTTGGTCAGGGCTGTTAAGGATATTATTGGGGATCCGAATCTATATTCAGAATAATTTTTGGAATTAGTATTGAGCCCGAATTGAGAGCCTGTTTATTATAAAACGGTGAAATTTTAATGTGAAGCAAGAATATTAAAGACATAAACCTTTCTTCCTCTCTTATGCTTCACGTTACTTCTTCTCATCCTCATTATTCTCTTTTCCTTACCTCCTCTTCTTTTTCTTCTTCTCTTCAAAACCCAAAACGCATGGTGGCCTTTTTCTCCTCCACCATTTTTGTTTTTATGGAAGCTTGAAGGAGAAGCTTGTGCTGCAACTCCTCCTCCTTCTTCCACTCTATTTTCATGTGGCTCTTCCCTCTTGTGGAAGCTCAATGTTGGCTCTTGGGTGAGGTAAGTTCCTCACCATTCTTTATGAGTTTTATTCCCTAGATTTTAGGTTCTATGTATTTAGGAGAGTATTCATTGCATATGGGTTGTTGGGAGAAGCTTTAAATGAGGAAACCCTAGGTGGGGTGTTGATACTATGGCATTAATGGTGGGTTATTATAGGTGCATGAATTAATACTTGGATGAGTGGAAAATAAATGAGCATTTATGATGTTGATGGGTTTTTAGTGAAACCCTAACTTAATAAATTGGGGAAAGTGTGAAAGGTGAGTAGAATGTAAGTTTAATGATATTGGAGAATGATATTAATGATGAAAGAGGGCCATTGATGGTGATTAATGAGCATGGGTAAATGTTGTTAGGTTTTGATGAAAAACCCTTGCCTTAAAAATTTGAGAAAATGTATATATTGTGACTTGAAGGTTGAATTGGAAGTGAATGGGTGATGTTTGATATGTATGTTGTTAGTTATAGTGATGAACAATGATGAAAATTATAGATAACCCTAAATGGTGGAATCAATGGATATACATATTGGTATGATAAGATTGTGACTTGATGAGGTTCTAGACCATTGTGGTGTGCCATTTAAATTTGAATGATTAATTGTGATTATTGAAAGATTTGAGGGCTAAGTTGAATGTTGAGTAACAATGATGATGTTTGAAGGATTGAGGTGATTTGAGACTACATTATGTAATGGGTAAGATGACGATGCTGTTGGATTAGTTGGTCCTTAAGATCTAGAGGATCTTGGCTTTGGGAAAGGAATTCCCGAAGCCTAACACAATTGCATAAGTTGACATTTACCAAGTTTAGGACTTGATATTAAGCTTTATGATAAGCTAGCAAGTGTTTAGAATTATGATGGTTATTAATTATGTGAGTGTACTTGCATATGATATGTAGATCGTATTCCGGGTGATGCAATGGAGCATTTAGAGCATTGGAATCATTTCGACTCTTCCCTCAAGGTAGGAGAGGAGTTAACATTCAAATTGCATGAGTAAATTCGATAGTGATTGATGTATGTGTTAAATACTCATGCTTGCCTTGCCATGTTTATGTATTAAATTAATTGAAGTGGCAAGTTGATGTTTATAGTGGATGATGTGTGAGAATATGTGGAATCGTTGTAGCAATGTATGAATATATATGTATAAGATGAAGATGAGTTTGAATTTAACATGATTAATATGTTGGGAGGAGAATTTTATAAGTAAAAATGCTTGAACAGGCTGTATATGCCTTTCATGATGTGTATGAACTGTGGGATAAATCCAAATTTGACTTATAATGAGAAATTCCGAGTGAGAATGTTTAGAACAAGTTGTATATATCCCACATATCGTATATGTTGTGTTAGAAGTAAGTGAATTGGCTTAAAATGTGATTTCATATGTTGAGCTGTGTGAATTTTGTTTTCTGATTATGTCCTGGTATTTCTCGGTCAGGCGAGATGGGATCTCGCTCAGGCGAGAGTCCCCCTGCACCAATATTATGGCCTCTGGGATAAATTCGCCCAGGCGAGCGAGTATTCCGCTCGAGCGAGTAGAGTGTGTTGTGATCAGGTGAGGTTTTGGACGAATCTCGCTCAAGCGGGTGTGGCTGCGCTTGAGCGAGCAAGGGAGGACATTGATTCTGGATGAACTCCGCCCGAGTGAGGACTTAGAAAATAATACATGATCTGTGGTGAATTTCCGAGTGAAATTTCGAGTGGGCTATGCCAAGGTAGAACCCTCTGAGTGAGCTAGTGAATAAAATTCCGAGTGAGAGGTCTCCCTGTGTGATATTCCGAGCAGTGGAGTTCTGAGTGGAAATTTCCGAGTCCCAAGTAACTCATTCCTATTCTGAGTGGAGCCCCTCCGTGTGTGTAATTCCGAGTGGGAATGCCACCGAGTGGGGATACATGGTGTGTTGTCCAGAAGTATTCTGGAATAACTTCTCTCGGGTGAAAATGAAAGGAAGTCGGTTTTTTGGAATAAATTTCCGAGTGGAAAACCGAGTGAGAAAAGACTAGGTCAGAGATGATGTTGCCGAGTGAAAAATTGATTGAGATGACTCGGGTATGGAATAAATTGTCGAGTGAAAGGCCAAGTGAGAGACGAGTCGGCTTTGATTTATTTTGCCGAGTAGAAAACCAAGTAAGATGAGTCGGTGTTGAGATGAATTACCGAGTGAACGGTCAATCAAGTGATGAGTCAGTTTTGGTGTAATTAGCCGAGTGATAGACTATGTGAGTGTGAGTCGGCCCTGGAATGATTTGGTTGAATGAATAATGGGTCGGTTTTGAGGGATTCTGTCAAGTTAAAACCTGAGTGATGGGAGTCAGTTTTGGTGGGACTTTGCTAATTGAAAACCCAAGTATTGGGGAGCCTAGTGCAACGAGTGGGTATATGCTTGGCAGTGTGAAGTTGGTCCTGGAAGGATTTAGCTGAGTGAAGGATCAAATGGGAGGAATCGGTTCTCGAACAGGTCCACTGAGTAGAAACCAAGTGTTGGGAAATACGACCTCTGGTCGGATTTCGCTTAAGCGAGTGGACTCCTCGCTCAAGCGAGCGAGTGTGGAAATGGTTACTGGAGTAACTTCGCCCAAGCAAATGACTGGGTGTGTGGTGCTTCGCCTAAGCGAGCAACCTGGAATTTGGTACCGGCTCAATTTCGTCCGAGCGAGATAGGCTCGCTCAAGCGAGACTAGGCCTGATACTTAAAACCTCTCTCTTTGTTCGGGAAAACTTGGGGCGCTCAAGGGAACTGCCCTCATCTCGCTCAAGCGGAAGTGAATCTCGCTTGAGCGAGATACCCAAAACTTGGGATTTTTCTTTTCTTCCCTCAATAGATACCGAGCCCCATTCCCTTATATTATGGGATATCTATGGTGATTTATGTGAGGTAATTATTGATGATATGCCACTATGGGGAATTAAAAATAAACTAATGGATTTGAAATGAATTATTTGTGATGTTTTCACCACTAAAAGTGGAATATGAAGGAATGATGATGAGAATTTAATAAAAGGCTGTAAGCTACATTTTAAGACAATGAGGAGAAATAATGAGAGGAAAGCCCACTAAATGAATGTGTGGCAACAGTGATGAATATTACCTAATAATGTAAACCTATTATGGAGGAATACAAGTGTTGACTTGCCACACGATATGAAATAAATAAATGTATTATGTTGAGATGCAAAGTCAAGAACATGATTGTGTTGGGCCTAAGTGTGATTGCCATATATGTGAATGATGAATATGTCTTGGATAACTCCAAGTGTAGAATAATATTATGATTGTTTGCTATGCCTTTTGATATCCATGTGTGGATTACTATGAATGATGTTTGTGGCCATTGAATGCCAATTATATGAATGATATGCCTTGAGGGGCTTGTAAATAATTATATGATTCTTGAAATTGCCAGATTAAATTATATCCCTAATTGAGAGGGTGAGATATCCTTGCGAGGTTGTTGAGCATATGCATTATTGCATCTTGCATTCATGGCATGGCATAGCATTGGTATTATGTGGTTGAGATCACAGTGATGAAAGATCTTACGGGATTCTATGAAGGGAGTACCCCTTGTGAGGCGGGAAACCAACTTGATGATGATATGATATTGTAACGGTGGTTGCGATCACCTGATTATGGATCGTGAAAGGCCCTGCGGGGACCATTGTATAATGATGAGCCAGTGGTTGCGATCACTTGGTATTTGATATGATAAAGGGCTTGCGAGCACCTATGATGCCCATGGTTGCGATCATGAGGCGGGAGTACCCCTTGCGAGGCGGGAAACCTATGTGAATTGTTGAACGTGGTTGCGATCACGAGAAAGCTCCTTGTGAGGCTGCTATAGGGAGTACCCCTTACGAGGCGGGAAACCAATGATTATGAATGATTGATTATGGTGGTTGCGATCACCCGTGATATGAAATCGGATCCGTTGTACATGCATTAAACAGTTGACATATGCATTAGCTTTAAGACCATGGCATTTGAGATGGGATGACCACGAGTGATGAGAAACCCCTTGCGAGGTGGTATTTAAGTGAAACCTTAATGAATTAATGATGGTAATGATTATGAATGCCCTTGTTGATAAGTGGCAAAGTGATGGTGTATGTGAATGTGTATATGTTGTGCTTGTTTATGATATGAATTGCGTTTCATGAGGCTTACATGCCTAATATGATAATGAGATGATGAATGAATGATAATTAAATGATTTTATAGCAAAGCACACATGATGTTTGTATGCATATACACATGATCACAATATATATTATTCATCATTTTGAATGTATAACTCACTCTCCCATGCGGTCTCCTTTTTAGCATTGTGATGCAGGTTGCCATGGGGTGAGTTCGGATTTTAATTAAAGCTCGGGTGAAGGTAAATAGCGGTAGAGGAAGTGCCTTGGCCGGCATCATTTATGGATTCTTGTGTAATGAATAAATTGTATATGATGATATAGATGATTTAGAGATTTTGAGTATGTATAAGATAATCCTTTGAATTGATGGATGATGAATATATATATGTAGAATGTAAGAGATGATTTGATGTGTATTAGAAGGATTGAAATTGAATGATGTTCATTGATGATTGAGATAGTCGGGAGTATATTCCCGAACATATATAAAATTAGTTATATCTTAGGCATTGTATGCTTATGTAATTATGTAAAATGATGATGGTTGTCTATTAGGCTTATGATAGGCCATTGCATGCTTTGCCGAGCCTTTTCTCATATCGTCATATATGGGACTAGGCGTGTGCCTGGAATACATATTCTTCCGCTGTAAACTCCATTATTTTCGTATACCGTTATGGGCAATTTATCTATCGATCCAGCTTTAGGTTATATACTCTCACTCTTTGGTTTTCTATGATTTGGGTCTCGATGTGATCATGGTAGTGTCTCGGAAATGTTTTTCAAACGTGAAAAATTTACTCGCATTTTTATTAATTATGACGATCACATCGGGATTCGAGTACAGAAAATCAGGGGTGTTATAGAATGCCTGTAACATCTAAAAATTTATAAAAATGATTAATTGAGAGGAATAAATAATAAATAATTATATATGAGTTGATTCATGTCCCAAAAATTTAGAAATAATTAAATTGGGATTTATTATGGATATTCATAATATAGTGAGACTTAATGAGTTAAAATTATACTCGGTTAAAATATGGGTGTCGGACCAAGCATCTCCGATTGAGATATCATTGGTCAGGGCTGTTAAGAATATTATTGGGAATCCGAATATGTCTTTGGAATAATTTTTGGATTTAGTATTGAGCCCAAACAGAGATCCTGTTTATTATAAAATGGAAAGCTTTTAATGAAGGGTAAAATTTTAAAACCAAAAACCCCATTCCCCTTCTTATTTTCATGTTGCTCCTTTTCATGGGCAAATACATTTGCTTTCTTCTTCTTCCCTATTTCTCCTCTTCATCTTCCTCTCCTCTAAAAACCTAAATGTGGTATGTCTTCTTCTTCCTCCATTTTTATTTCTGCAAGCTTGAAGGAGACATGATGGATGGAAGTTCTCTCCTTCCCCTCTTCTCCTATTTTCGCCACTTTCTCCTCTCCCTTTGGTGCCCATTGTTGCTTGTTGGTTGAGGTAATCTTCTCACCATTTTTAATGAGTTTATGCCCTAGATTTTGGGGTTATGATTGTTGGGTGAGTGTTAAATGCATGTGGTAGTTTGGGAGAGCCATTAATGTGAGAAGCCCTAAGGTGGGGTATGATAACTGTTTGATTTTGTAAGGGCTTTGAGGAGTACATGAAAATGGCACATAATGGAGTAGGAAATGATGAGTATAAGTGGTGGTTATTGAATTTTTATGGAAACCCTAACTTTAGGAATTTGCAGAAGATATGAAATGTGAGTGGGAAACATGTTTAATGATGTTAGGGAATGATATTGATGAGGAAGAATGGTCATTGATGATGATTGATGGATATTAATAATGGTGATTGAGTTTTGATGAAACCCTAGCTCAAAGAAATTGGGGAAAACATGTAATGTTGGTTTGAGGATTAATTTTTGGTGGAAATGTATCATATTTAGAGTATGGCTATTGTTAATGATGTTGGAAGGATATTTATTGATTCTTGAGGTTTGGAAGATGTGTGTATGTGATTAAAGGAGTTGAATCCCTTTAGTATTGGCAACTATGATGATGATAATAATGGTTTAAGACCATTGATAGTGGATTAAGGAAATGAATACTTGATTTGATGAAGTCTTAGGCCTTGATATATGCCATTTAGAAATTATTGATTGATGATGGTCTTGAATGGAGCCAAGAGGCTTATAATGAGTTTGAATAAATAGTGATGATAGTTGAGTGATTCATAAGAGAATACTCATACACAGAGCCATCCTCCCGCTGGGCTAACCGGGGGAATCCCCTAACATTCCTTATTGGTAGCGTATGATATGCCATGGATGCAATGCAATGCAATTCAAATGCATTCTCACACTATGCATCCTATTAGCCATTTATCATTCATCATCATCACCAACACCAACATATGATTCTTAGTGGATTTTATTATCGTTGGTTATTGTCATTGTTCCAAGTTTTAAGTGTGGTATTTCATATTAACATACTTTATCTCATACACATAAGTCAATACTTGCATTAATCATAATGGCATCACAATCATCAACAATATTCATCAATCTTTCATCAACATATAAGGTATGCTTAGCATCCTTATTCAACTTTATTCATTATCCACACTACCGTATAATTCATAGTGGATTTTCATTTCACTCATCATTACCACTGTTTTATATTTTAGTATGGCATTCACAACATTTCACCGATGCAATTCAAACCACACATACAAGATCACACTTGTATCAACCACAATGACATTCAACAATCATCAATAATACAATCATCATTTGTTCAAGGTATTATCAACAACAACATCTATTTCCAATCATCATCGACATTATCTCCAATTCATTAATTATAATAACATATTTTCATTCAATTGTCCCCTCATCAGTCTCATTATTAATCAAGGGTGTGTCATACAACCACACATTAACTTCTACCATCGTTCATCACAACACATTAATAGTGGTGAAGCATATACGTTTTCATAACATGACATAGGCATACACATACTTTGTCGAAGCCTTAAGCCTTTATCAATCACCAATAAAACACACCACAATCATACACCCTTAATACAATCTCTTGTTTATTGTATAATAAAAAGGGTTTTGGACATTAACAAACACTTGGCAACTTTTAAAACACCAGGATGTACGAGGGACATGACAATATCATCATGTAACGATTGCTAAAATGTGTTAAAAATGTGTACAATCAATTGCATAAACATGTCATGACTCAACAACACTAAAACAGAGTGAAAATTGGCCAATAACACACCATGAACCGATTCAAGACTCATGTGAATCAATTTATATGGAGTGGGAGCCATGAACAGTGAAAATAGAACCCCATGAATCGATTCAAGACTCGTGTGAATCGATTCATAGAAATTAAAAAGCAATCCCACATAAACAGTAGGCTCTAAATCAATTTAGGCAATCATGTGAATCGATTCATGATCTTAGAAGTCACTCCTTTTGGAAATAGAATTCCATGAATCGATTCAAGCTTAGGCATGAATCGATTCATGCAAATCCACTAGCCTCTAAATCGATTCAGGAGAACATATGAATCGATTCAGTAGTTGGGAAAGCCATCAAACAACATTTTTAACTTAGGAAACATCATCCCATACTCCAATTCATCAAACCCAACATCAATCATGCCTAAAATATGCATTCACATGGAATCTTAACTCAACAAACCAGGTATCTATACACACACACATACTCTATCTCATCATGGGTTATCCATCAAGAAATGTATCATTCCCTTCAAAGGGATTCTAAAACTCTTAACATCATCTCATATACATATTTATATAATTTCTAAAGCCAATAAATTGCCAATCACTTCATTCAACAAATTATCATTCATCTCATCATTTTAACATAATCATGGTAAGGCAAGCATGAGTATAATCATATATATTAATCACCAGTCATCTAACTCATGCAATTGAAATGTAAACTCCTCTCCTACCTCGAGAGAAGAACAACAATTTGAATGCTTCGATCGTTCCGACACATAATCCGGAACACAATCTACACCAATACACACATATACATGCATTCAATCAACAAGCCATCTGAAGGCATCATCACAATTTCAAACAATTGTAAACATATCTTAAGGCTTGGCAATGTTAACCCTCATGTTACTATTGGGTTTTTAATTGGCAAGCGCACCAATAGTTTATAGTTTTCAAATTTAGATATCGTTCTACTAGGATTCAAAGTGCAATAATTTACAGTAATTTTTTATTTACTATGGTAAATTTATCAATGATTATTAACAAAAGAGTAATTTATAAATAATTTATACAATATTCACATAAATTGAAGGTTGATTTGTTCATAAGGTAGAAAGATAAGAAAGATAAAATCTAACTATAAAATTGAGATGTAATTTCGGATAATTCAGATACTTGAAGTAAAAACACAGATGAATAAATTAGGTTGGAATTAGGATCCTTGCATTAAAATATAATGAAATAATTACAAATATACATACTTAATCATCAAGTTCATGTTATTGCAGCTTAAAGTCATTATAACTAATTCCTTGTGATATAAATTCTAAGTATTTATCGTAAAGTCCGATCCCTCGTGAGCTTTCTCAATAAAAACTTGCATTAAGTCCTAGCCTTATGGCAATAATAATTACTAATTCTATCCCTAGTAATTGGCATATTAAGGGTATTTCAACTTTTACTTTTATTAACACAGGTTTTAATTCAGCATGAATAGTCATTCTTCCGTTTGATATTCATACTAATAAAACAAGTTTTAATACACATGACAATCATTCTCCCATTTGATGTTCATATTAATAAAGAGTTAAAATACTAACATGCACTTGAATCATAAATATGTAGAGGTTCTAATCACAATATCATATAATAGATTGATTCACCAAATTCCAACATAAACAATTTAGTTACACATAATATAAGTAAGAACAACACTTACAGAGGTTGACATTATGAAAGTGATGGAAACTTCACGATACAATGATCACAATACCACATAACACTCTCAAGTATCTAGAAAACTATTCTAGAACTACAAATTCACAAAAGGAACACTCAAACACGAGTTAATAGGAGAGGAAAGAACTCAAAGAGTGGAATGGGATACTAGATGTGTGGAGAATGACCCTATTTATAGGGCTGAGGAAGGGTCCTGATGCTACGCGTCAGGTTCGTGACTCAGCTTCCATTGAACAGCTTGAAGTGGCCATGATTGTGTAATTATTTTAATTAATCATGCCCAGACAGGTGTGCCTTGTCCCCCTCTTTTGGCTTGGCACTTAGCTGAAGTGGATTGGCCCATTTTGGGCCACTTGGCTGAGTGCTTGGCCACCTGGAAGTGGAGTCCACGTTGCTTCTGATGCTCCGTGTGACTGTGACGCGTAGCGTCAGCATCAAAAATCCCCACGCTACGCGTGGTGTTGATGCTACGCGTCAGCTTTCCAGTTCTTCAATTTTTCTCTTTAAATTCTTCATATTTTCACTGCAAAACTAGAGAAAATTGATCAAGGGAAGATTATTTCTTAAGAACATCCATTTATTGAATTTAGAACCTAAATTTCTAACAAAGTAACCAAATTTTTATTCTTTTTTACAAAATTTTTATTAAAGATTTTATTATAAATTTGAGGACTAACAAATACCCTCAACTTGAGACATTTCTCATCCTCGAGCAAGAGAGAAAATAAAATTTGAAATCAAATTTTTGAGTTAGTCTGAAAATTTATCACAAAAAGTAATTTCACAATTTACCATTTTGAAATAACCAAAAATAGATATCTTATGTAACAAAAGTTTAATGACGAAAAGCTTTACAATGTTTTATTAACAAATCAAGGATAATTTCAGGCTTACCTCCTAAGTGTTTATCTTTGTGCAAAGGGTAACTTGTTTTACTCAGTCGATCATAAAATCAAACAAATTTAATTTTGATTTTCATCTAGTCAATGGTTAATCATACAGAGATAATTCAAAAATCACAAGCTCTTTTCAAGGGTTGTAATGAGGCTTGGTTACAAGAAATTATGGTTTTTCTCGAAATTTAAAAACCTAAAATCATAAAAGTGCATTTTATAATTTTTTAGGCTTTCTCTTGGCCCAAATCTCAATTCCATTATTGATGAAAAATAAATACCCCCAACTTGATTCTTTTTATTATTTTTGATTTTTCATGTATTTATATTATTTTTTTTCATTTACATGCACTATTGTTTTTTATTTTTCTTGAAAAGAATCAAGTTGTTTAATTTTCACTCCCCATTCTTGTAAGAATACTCAAAATATCTTTCATTTTGCTTAATTCCTCTTTTAATTAATTAAGTATAGGGAATGGTTAAATTTGATAAAGGTTAGGGGTACCAAAGAATTTATTTTTAGGCTCAAAATTGGCTGTCAAAGGATAAAATAATGTTACCATGGTAAGCTTTTTTGGCCCAAGGTTTCTTTTACCAAAAATGTACCTTGATCATTTTCTTGAATTCTCTGTACAACAACACAAATCACAGATTAAAGCAAAATCAATTTGAATGAAGTTATGTTGAAACCCTCAAGTGTTTAAAAGATCTCTCAACTCACCGGGTTGAAATTAGCTTGATAGTTAATAAAATTATTGTAATTGAATTTTATCAAAATTCCTTAATTACAAAAAAGAATCTATAATTAAAAAAATGGTTTTATTGTGTAAAAACCTTAAGTGTATAAATTTTCTTATTTTCAAAAATTTGATTTATTTATTAAAAAGATAAAATTTATTTATTTTTTATTTATTTTTATTTTTTTAAGATAATACATTAAAATAAAACACACCATATAATAATAAACCATAATATAATCCAAAATCAACTAAACCAATGTAAATACCAAACTAAATGAAAATTGACATGCATGTAAAATGTGTAGAAAAATAACACCATCGGTCCTCCATGTGATCCTCATCATCTCCATCCTCATCTGCATCATCCTCTGTCTTAGCATGTGCTCCAGACGGTCCACTAGTCCTCCATGTGATCCTCATCATCTCCCTCCTCATCTGCATCATCCTGTGTGTGGCAGCCATCATCTACATCATATGCTGATGATCAAGGGTCATCCTAGCAAATCCATCAGTGATAGCATCAGTAGATGGTGGTTGAACTGGTGGTCTCCTCCTCCTCTGTCTGGGCTGAGCCTTCTGCTCTAGTGGTGGAAGTTCGCATTGTTGGACAAAATAATCTCTGTTCACTAAAACCTTGGGAACTCTCCCCGAAGAACTAGTGAACTCAGGCAATGGCACGACAACTCCTTGCCTCCTCAGTAAGGCAGATATGATGAGAGGGAAAGGAATAGGATGGTTCACCTTATACCCGAGGGCATAAAGGTGAATCTGCTCAGATATCAGCTCAGCAATGTCAATAGTATGGCCCTGAAGAATAGAGTAAAGAAGGCAACAACGATCAACTGGGATAGAAGAGAGGTGGGTGACAGGAGTGATGTTATGCAGCATGAGATGAGACTACTCCTGAGCTATAAGGGTCAGCTGGGTCTTGAAGAGGTTTGATGGAGTCCTTCCAACCTTACTCAGGTTGAAGAAGATTCCATCCTTGCTCAAGAAATGAGCAACCTGATCTAGGAAGTATCCTAAATCACCATTCTCAGTCGCAACCTTATTTCTGTTTTCCTTCCAGAAACAAGTATCGCTCTCAGGAGTAGGCTCCCAAGGATTACCCAATAGGGTACTAATGGTGTCTCAGTCATACGTAATATTTCGACCCCTAACACAACTCGTCCTCTGATGGCCGATATTTAGAGGGTCCTGGTGAGTCCTGTAGGCGTTCGCATAAACTCCATCACTAAGATAGGGTCCCCCTCAGTAGGTAGGGAAAACAGGAATCCCCATCTTCTCCTTTGGACCTCATTCCTGCAGCTCAGGATAGTCCCCAGCACTCAGATCTAAGACTCTCTCCCAGATGAGTCTTTGGCCCTTTATCTGATGGAACTGGGCCCATTTTGCATTAGTGCAAAATCTAGTGGGATCTCTAGGTCCCAGCTGCTCCTCACCTTGAAGATCTAGATCTTCAGAGGTGGTATCTGTGTTAGTGGTCCTCCTCTGTCTTTTCAGACCAGTAATAGGAATGGATTTCCTAGGTGCCATCTGCAAAAAGAAATTTTTACAAAAATCAAACACACATCACACTATATTATATAAATCATGCCTAAACATCAAAAATTAACAATCATATTTTTGGTTTTTATATTCTATGCAAAACAATGAAAACTCATCCAAAACATACACAACATAAAATTTTATTTACAACAAAATATTTACACATTATCAAAATAATGCATATTTATGGATTTTTAATATATAATAGAATTCACAAATCTTTGCAAATTATAAAACATAAATATTTACAAAGTTTAATTTATTTATTTTTATGCAAGAAAGTATAACAAACATACAATTTTAAGAAATTTTATTAAATTTTAAAAAGAAAAAATGAACAATCAACAACAAAAATTAAACAGAACAAATTTATCAAAGACAGAAAAACAGAAAAACAGAATATACGTTATTAAAAATTAAGACACAAAATTGACAGAATTCAAAAAAAAACAGAGGCTGACGCTACACGTGGGTGGGACGCTACACGTCAACCTTGTTCTGCCCACGCTACGCGTGGGGTTATAGTTCATGCCTCACGCTACGCGTTAGTGGGACGCTACGCGTGAGGTGCGCAGTTTCAATCACAAAAACAGGGGTTATGCAACAACAACCCCTCAAAACTTCATTTAATCGAAACAATCCTAAATCTAATAGCAATCAAATCCCAATGGTTTTCTAATCCTAATCCTAACCACATGCTTTCTAAAAATCAAAAGCAATCTTTTAAAAGGAAAAGAGAGAAGATACTTACTTCGAATCCTTGTGAAGTTGATGAAAGAATGAGGGAATATGGATGTTTGAGAGTGAAAATTAGGGTTCTGAGAGGAAAAGTGAGGAAGAGAGGGAAATTTAGGTTTTTAAAACATAAATTGGACCTCTTTGATTCAGTTTTAAAAACTGAACGTGGGCTCTGATGCTCTGCATGGATGGGACGCTACGCGTCAGGTTAAAATTTTTACCTCCACGCTACGCGTGGGTTTTTTTATATATATATAAATAAATAAAAATTAACAAGAACATAATTGGTTGCCTCCCATTGAGCGCTTGATTTACTGTCTCTAGCTTGACATCCTACAAATCATAAATCAGTCAGATAACAAATGGTAGTGAGTCTGTCAATCTCACCACCCAGATACAGTTTCAACCTTTGCCCATTAACCATCCAACTTCTTTTGGAAGTTGGATCTTCAATTTCAATTGCTCCATAAGATTTAACTTTCTTAATTACAAAAGGGACTGACCATTTAGATTTCAATTTACCAGGAAATAGTCTTAATCTTGAATTAAACAATAAAACTTGCTGACCTGGTATAAAGCGTCTATTTTTAATTTTCTTATCATGGTAAGCTTTCACCTTGTTCTTGTAACTTCTAGATGTCTCATAAGCATTGTTTTTCATTTCTTCTAACTCAAATAACTGCAACTTTCTTTTATCAGCTGCTACATTTGGATCAAAGTAGAGAAATTTTAGAGGCCAATATGCTTTATGTTCCATCTCTACTGGAAGATGACAAGCTTTTCCATAAACCATTTGGAAAGTAGAAAGGCCAATTGGAATCTTAAATGCAGTTCTGTATGCCCAGAGTGCATCATCAAGCTTTTGTGACCAATCTTTTCTAGAGGAAGACACGGTCTTTTCCAAAATCCTTTTCACTTCCCAATTTGAAATCTCAGCCTGTCCATTGGTTTGTGGATGATATACAGTGGCTACTTTATGTCTCACTCTATAGTGTTGTAACAATTTCTGAAGAACTTTGTTACAAAAATGTGATCCTCCATCACTAATCAAAGTTCTTGGTGTTCCAAACCTACAAAAAATATTTTTCTTCAAGAAATTCACTACAGTTTTGGTGTTAGCATTAGGTGAAGCGATTGCTTCTACCCATTTTGAAACATAATCGACTGCTAAAAGAATGTATTGATTAAATTGAGAGTAAGGAAAGGGTCCCATGAAATCAATACCCCAACAATCAAATACCTCAACCTCCTGAATGTTTATGAGAGGTATTTCTTGTCTTTTGTACAAATGAGTGAGAGTCTTTAAAAATGGAGGGCCAATACAAACCTGATTGAAGAATTTTTGCAACAGATCTTTCTCCATTAAAATGTCCTCCATAAGGGGATTTATGACAATGCCACAACACATCTTTCTTTTCCCAATCGGGTACACAACGATGTAACAAATTATCCACACCAATTTTGAATAGATGAGGGTCATCCCAAACAAAGTATTTTGAATCTTTGAAAATTTTTTTTCTTTGCTGCCAAGTTAAATCATTTGGAAGAATTCCTGCTGCTTTAAAATTGGCCATATCAGCAAACCATGGCCGTTTTGTTATTTCAAAAAGTTTTTCATCAGGAAATTCTTCCAAGATGTCTTTTTCTTTGGCAGTGACTTCATCATTCATTAATCTAGAAAGAGGGTCAGCGACCATATTTTCACTACCCTTTTTATCTTTGATTTCAAGATCATATTCTTGAAGGAGTAAAATCCATCAGATTAACCGAGGTTTAGAATCAGTTTTGGTCAAGAGATACTTGATTGCAGCATGATTAGTGAAAACTATTATTTTTTATCCAATCAAGTATGATCTAAATTTTTCTAAGGCATACACTATGGCTAGTAATTCCTTTTCAGTAGTTGCATAATTTATTTGATTTTCATTTAAAACTTTACTAGCATAGTGTATAACCCTAAAAACTTTTTCATATCTTTGACCTAAAACTGCTCCTACAGTATAATCACTTGTATCGCACATAAGTTCAAAGGGTAAATTCCAATTAGGAGCAACAATTACAGGGGCAGAAACCAATTTTTCTTTCAAGGAATTAAAAGCTTTAAGACATGCTTCATCAAACCTGAATTCAACATCTTTATTTAGAAGATTTGTTAAAGGTTTAGCAATTTTTGAAAAATCTTGAATAAATCTTCTATAGAATCTAGCATGTCCTAGAAAACTTCTAATACCTTTTACATTCACAGGGGGTGGGAGTTTAGAGATTACCTCTATTTTGGCTTGATCCACTTCAATACCTTTAGAGGAAATTTTGTGACCAAGTACAATTCCTTCTTTCACCATAAAGTGACACTTCTCCCAATTGAGCACCAAATTTGTTTCAACACACCACTTTAGTACGGTGTCCAGATTGGTTAGACATGTTTCAAATGAATTTCTAAAGACTGAGAAGTCATCCATGAAAATCTCAATGCTCTTTTCAATTAGATCTACAAAAATAGCAAACATGCATCTTTGAAAAGTAGCAGGTGCATTACACAATCCAAATGGCATCTTCCTATATGTAAATATATCAAAGGGACATGTAAATGCAGTCTTTTCCTGATCAAGAGGGTCAACAACAATTTGATTATATCCAGAATATCCATCAAGAAAGCAATAGTAAGCCTGTCCAGACAATCTTTCAAGCATTTGATCCATAAAAGGAAGTGGAAAATGATCTTTTCTTGATGCTTAATTTAATTTTCTATAATCAATGCACATTCTCCAACTAATGACAGTTCTTGTTGCAATTAATTCATTTTTATCATTAATAATTACTGTCATACCGCCTTTTTTAGAACAACTTGTACAGGACTTACCCATGCACTATCAGAAATAGGATAGATAATACCTGCTTTAAACAATTTCAAAACCTCCTTCTTGGTTACCTCTTTCATAGTTGGATTGAGTCGTCTCTGGGTTGAGCAACAGGTTTAAAATTATCTTCCAATAAAATCTAATGCATGCAATATGATGGACTTATACCTTTTAGATCTTCAAGTGTCCATCCAATTACTTCTTGATTCCTTTTCAAGACTTCAACCAGTTTTTCTTCTTCTGCTTCACTTAACAAATTACTAATAATCATTGGTTTTAAATTACCTTCTTTCCAAAAGATATACTTTAAGTTGGAAGGTAGCACTTTCAATTCAGGCCTCTTGATTTCTTCAATAGGTACTTCTTGAATTTCTTCAATTTCTCCTGATTTAGGGGAAATTTCTTTCCCTTGATCAAGATCTTCAAGATATTTGTCTACCTATTTTTATTCTTCGAATTCCACAGAATTAGTTAATAACTTATTTAATGGATCAGAATTTGACATACCTATGGATATAGAGAGGCAGACTTTGTCGAGAACATCCACTTTGAAACAATGTTGCTTTGGATTGGGATGTTTCATGGCTTTGAAAACATCAAAGTTTACTTCTTCATCGTGAACTCTTACTGCCAGCTTCCCATTATCTATATCAATGAGCACTCTAGCAGTCTTCATGAATGGTCTTCCCAAGATTAGGGGAACTTCAACATCTTCCTCCATGTCTAAAACCACAAAGTCAACAGGGAAGTAGAACTTGTCAATTTTCACAAGTACGTCTTCCATAATACCATAGGGTCTTTTGATTGATCTTTCAGCCAATTGTAGAGTCATCTTTGTTCTTTGAGGATCAAGGTCACCAATTCGCTTCATCATACTTAGAGGCATTAAATTAATGCTATCCCCTAAGTCTAACAAGGCTTTTCCAATATTCATACCTCCAATGGAGATAGGAATGGTGAAACTTCCAGGGTCTTTTGACTTTTTTGGCATGTTATGTTGCAAAATAGCACTGCAACCTGCTTCAAGTTCAACGATTTCTTCATTATTCCTCCTCCTTTTGGTGAGTAATTCTTTCATAAACTTTGTGTATTTAAATGTTGATGTAAGTTTTGATGATGACAAAACAAATAAAGAATCAAACATCAAACATCAATTATCATGAACAAATTAATTATGTTTGATGATGCAAAATGGATGAATTCCAATGAAATGATTCAAAGCAGTTATAGAGACTTAAAACAGAGAAAAATAATCATCAAAGTGCCTAAGGATCAAAGGAATGGAACCATGATTGATCACATATCAAAAAGGAATGAAATAAATCACAAAATTCATGCAACAGGTACAGGAATCGATTCATTATGCAAGGCATAGTGAAATGAATCGATTCACACGATGACAGAGGCTGGAAATTTTAATTTTAATGAGATGAATCGATTCATGGCACAAAGAACACCAAGGGGAATCGATTCACATGAGTGTTTGGCCCAGGAAATTGATTTTGAATGGCAGGAATTGATTCAAACCATTAAGGAATCGATTCACGCGTGATATGATACAGGAACTTGAAAAATCAAAGCTAGGAATCGATTCAATATGGAAGGGAATCGATTCACACATGTTGAATAGGGCAGGAATCAATTCATTGAGCCTATGAATCAATTCATAGAGTAAAACAAACAAGGGAATCGATTCATCATCCAAAAGAATCGATTCATATGTTGGATTTTACCCAGGAACTTCAAACATGAACTGATTCATTCAGTTTAAATTCAAATGGGACAGCACTGAACGCACTACGCAAATTACGCATCGTACTATGAATTAAACAATTGAAGACAGACGCTCCCTTGCTCCACTTACATTGCATTGAAGGGAATAAATTAATTGCAAGCCATGCTAAAGGAATTTTTTAATATGCCAATGCCATGCTGCTGGAGGCTATAAATAGAGAGGGACTTGAAGAAGCAATTCGTCCGAAGCATCAGAGAAGTAGTTCCTCTGAGTTTCCTTCTTCCTCCTCAACGTTGCAATATTCTCTCATTTGGATAACATGTTTTGATTCCATGAAAAACTTGAAATTAAAGTTGTTTGCATCCATGTGTGATAGGAAGGATTGAAACATCAAAATGCTGAAATTTTAAATCTTGATTCAAAGTCTTAATGATGTATGAACTCTTAATGATGTATGAAGTTTTAAATGACGCATGAACTCTTGATGATATATGAATTCTTGATGATGTATGAATTCTTGGATGTTGTATGTATGAATCCTTGATAACGTATGAATTCTTAATGATGCATGAATTTTTGATTAAATATGAATTCTTGATGATGTATCGATTATTGAACAAGAAGTATGTTGTTTAACTGGTGGTATCTAAGTGACAAACATCTTTCTTTAACAAAATGGTATCAATTGAATTAGTAAGAGGAAGAAATCATGGGGACATAATCTTGATTATGCTTGTTATTACTGCCACTATGCTTTGATAATTAATACATATATTGCGTGTACAAGTGGTATCTATGCTTTGACAATTTATGCATAATTTGTTTTAACAAGTGATATGTCATTTTCCTAACAAGTAAGTATCTTTTCATAACAAGTGACATTAAACTTCATATCAAGAAAATGTTATGACAAGTTGATTATGACAAATTTTAAAGTTGCTTCAAGTTAGGACTATGTTATGCTTATATGACTTACAAAGTTGTCATTCTTAAGCAAAATGAATCTATGCAATTATATGTTGTTTTTGATAATGCCTAAAAGAAAGTAGGTATGCTCTATGTATGTTATAACAAGTGACTGCCTAGACTTTAACTTCATGACTAGTAATATCATAAGCATGAACAAGAGAATATGTTAAGTGACAATGCATGATTATGATGATATGTTAAGTTATAATGCATATGCATACTAAGAAACAATACATGAAATGTTAAGTGATAATGCATGACATAATCTTCCTTAATACACCATGCTTGAGCAATTGGTATCTATGTCGTGTGTTTGATGATGCATGATCTTGATTGTGAAAAGAAAGTTGAAAATTTGCATTATTGAATTTGAAAAGAATTATTGAACAAAATTATAAAGAATGATGTATGCTTGAATGCTAAAATGCTTAAATGTTAAAAAATTGATATCAAGAGCTTAAATTGGCAAATCCATCAAGTAGTATCATACATAGCATCAAGATGACAAGTATGACATATATGTTATGGAAAATTAATTACAATGAGTGCATGATTTACAGCTACACCATAACCATGATATGATTCTGTGACTTATCTTTAAGTGCTGTAAATGATTTATGCCAAATGTATTCTCTTGAAGAATCACATTCTTTTTGTGCCCTAGGTAAATGCTTGACTGGACCTATATATGACATCATAGGCACAAGTTAAGAAGAGAATATTTGAGATAAAAGGGTCATGTGAAAAGGAATATAGATATATTGGCATATGTTCTAAAACAAATACATGAATAAGCCAACAATCTATATTAATTATTCCATCGTTGCTCTGATACCTAGACATAAGCGATATTGTTGAAAAATCCTCTATGTTATTGCTTTGATACCTAGAAATGCATTAAGCAATATTTGGACTATTATATGCAAGTAGTATCTAATTTTTGAGTGGTATCTATTTATATTGTGATATCTGTTGTCTCAATAAATGGCATCTATTAAAAGAAGGAGATCATGTGCTTAAGAAGTAAACAAATGGTGTCAAACTTGGACACTTAGTATCAATTAGCTTAACAATTGGTATCTAATTACATGGGTTAATAACATTTGGTATCAGACTTGATTAAATAGGTTTCACACGTTAATAAGTGGTAAGTGATATCAATTACAGTAGTAAGGGGGAGCACACACATGAATGATTATCCTTGATTTCACTTTCTGTAATTATGTTTATAGCACTTATAATTTTGTTTCTACTCTCCTATATGCTTACTTGGAAGAATATCCTTGTGTGTTTTGATAATGCCAAAATGGAAGAAAATTATGTGCTTATTTGAAATGATTATGTGCTTATGTGCCTATCCTAATTGAGAAAATTACTTGCTTACTTATATTTGACTTATTTACAAATGTGCAAGTAATGATATGTGCGCTTAATTGGAAAGAATCATGTGACGCTTCCCATACTTGAAAATGATACTCACTACATGATTAAAAATGAGTTAGCAATCAATTATATGCTTACTTGATGAATGAATTATGTGATTGATTATTGACTCTAGATGCAATAAAATGGTATATATCTTTGATCATGTTTTGAGCCTTGATTTGAAATCCATTACTTTCTATGAAATACTTGCTCTAAATCTCTCTTATTCAAACAAATGAGTTTATATGTTGATGGCATAGAGTATAACTAAGATAATGATCTTTTTGATGATGCCAAAGGGGGAGAGATTAGTGGAAAGATTAGTAAAAAGAATGAAATGTCAAAAAGGGAAAATTACTGTAACACCTAATTTTTTTTTTTAAATAATAAATCCAGAAACAGGGAAAATTTTTCACGAAATCAACCACTGGTCAATCGGCATAGAAAAAGAAAGAAGGCAATGGAAATAAAAGAGCATTCACACATAAAGCAATCAGCGGAAGGTATAGTGCTGGAACCGACCCATTCGGTTCAACGAAACACATCAGCGCCCAGGCGAAACAGCTCTAGTCGCTTCGGGCGAGGCACGATCCGCTTAAGCGATGCCAACACAAAAGCCTTCCCAAACACACATTCGCTGGAGCGGATCCTTCGTTCGCTGAAGCGAAAAACCTCACCCGGTAAATTCATCACTCGGCAACTGACTAAGTCCACTCGAAAGTTCATTCCTAAGTCCGTTCGGAACTCCATAACTTAGCCTTCCAATTTTATCCATACGGCGACACTTACACTCTACTCGGGAACTGAGGGTTATCCCACTCGGATTCCAGAACTCCTTCTCACTCGGACTTTACATCTTTCGCTCGGGTTACCGATGCCTTACACTTAAGATCCAATCCATTCTAAACCACCATTCGAACTCCTCTCTCAGAAGGGAATCACTCGAGGTTTTCACTCGGGAATACCAACTCTTCCTCACTCGGAATTTCATACTTACTTTTACTCGGAAATCCTCAGGCCTATAATCATTCGGGGAATAGCGACTGACTCACTCGGCATACTACCATTTAATCACTCGGATTATAATTACCCTACGCTCATAAGACATACTCATACAGTCCTCTTCACCACTCAACATCCCTTACAGTATAGAAGAACACACAACATATACATATATAAGCGAAAGCATTCATATAATTACAAGAACTTCATCATGACTTCTATTACCCGAAGCTGTCAAGTTTTCGTGTAAGGACTAAAACCAAAACATGAGCCGGCCAAGGCTTAACAAAACGTTATACACAGTATATATACATATATACATATATACATGTAGATATATATTCCAATAGCGCTCGGATTCATTATCCTTCACTTGGCTCCTCCTTCATCCTTCATTCCGAGAGATGTTCACTGAAAGTGTAGCCACTGCAGGGGTGAGCTTTTACATGTAAAATGACAATCAAGGACTCGGTATCAGTGTCAGTATGCACATTCACATCCATTCAATCGTTTTCAAATTAATTAAGGTTAGGCACGGCAAAATAACATTTATGACATACATACAACACACACAGGTATTCCCCACACTCGGAAATCATTCATAACACTCCACACACATTATACGTACTACTCTAATCAACCTCATATCTACATGCATGCCTGCGGATCCGACTCGAGTGATGACTTTCAGTTACAGTTTTCCCCTCTCCTGGCCCCTCGTCCTTCAGCTCTTCCCGCATGGTACCGGCCTCCCATTGGCGTCTCGAGACTCTTCTCTAGCTCCTACGGCTACCACGAGCTCCTTCGGAATCTAGCCGAGGTCTGTAACTGGAAGTCATTCCCTCGGGGCTCTTGACCTTCCACGGGTCGCCCCACTTTTACACATGCAGCTAAATGCATTTACCAGCAAGCGTCATCACACCACCGATACCTCCTTCGTAACCATTAAGTAGGAACAGATCCAACGCAACCTTTATTCGCTTTATTATTTACACCAATATGTTCAACCATCAGCAATCAAGTGATAGCATCTGACAAATCAACTAACGAGCACACATTCATATTCTCATAGTGTTAACAAGGATAGACCCATGCATATCATTCGTTATTATCAATACTAACATACTACTTCACCACCATCTAGATTACAAGCATTTACTGTTTAACCACTATAAAACACACGGAATCCAGAATCTTCAATCATGCATAGGATCCACTCATCACAAACACATGCACATACACTCAAGCAGTACACTCATCCAGTACCGTTCATGAACCATGCATTTGACATGCAAGCACCCCCTACCTACGAAAGGAACTTCAAGAAGGTTTTCTGCTCTTCGACATTGAATCTGACGCCCTTCTACTGATTCGTTCAGCCTTTCTCCACTCCGTCGTACTCTGCACTTGGTTCGGAGTTGGAGTGTTGTTCTCCCTCTACCTCAACAATCGTCCTTCACCTGTCGGGGCTCTGACCTTCTTCCCGCACTGACGTTGTGACGAACAGAAACAGGGGAAAGGAAAGAAGATGGAGACGAAGAAGAAAAAAAGAGAATGGAGTAGTGGGAGAAGTTTTGCACACACGATGATACTGAGTATACACCTATATACGCATGCGAGGAGAAGGAGTGGGATGGGAAAGCGTGAGTCGCAGTCCACTCACACCTTCCGCCAATCACAGACAGCCACATCCCATCAATTAAGTCCAATTAACTTGTCATTAACTCTCAGGCTATATTGATTATGATTAACAACTAATTCTTTACTTTACTTTCAATTTCTTATTATTTAATTTTTTATTCGGTATCAAACTTCAGAACTGGGATGTTACAATTACTATGATTATTGTTTTATTTTTTATGATGCCAAAGGAGGAGAGATTAGTGGAGAGATATAAAGGGGGAGAGATAAGATATAATGGGGGAGAGATAAGATATAAAGGGGGAGAGATATCATGTTTCCATTAGAAAAGAGGAGAAGAATATAAAAGAATTTGATAAAATAGCATGTTGTTAAAAAGAGAAAATATTATTATGCTTACTATGCTTGCTTACACTACCACGATGCTCTGAAAATTGGATGAACTATTTTGTGGTATCTATTGCATGATTAAGGGTGAGATATTATCTTGCATGATATATTATGATCTTTTAACAATTGGTATCGATTATACGTATGGCATATGTATAACAAGTGGTATCCAATTATATATGTTAGGGGGAGTTGTTTATGCCATGAATTTGAATTGTTATGAGACTAACACCCCAAGAGACAAACATTTGTTGTCATTATCAAAAAGGGGGAGAATATATTTATATGTTGATGTAGGTTTTAATAATGACACAACAAATGAAGAATCAAAGATCAAACATCAATTATCACGGATAAATTAATTATGTTTGATGGTGCAAAATGGATGAATTCCAATGAAATGATTTAAGGCAGTTATAGAGACTTAAAACAGAGAAATATAATCATCAAAGTGCCTAAGGATCAAAGGAATGGAACCATGATTGATCACATATCAAAAAGGGATAAAACAAAGCACAAAATTCATGCAACAGGTATAGGAATCGATTCATTATACAAGGCATAGTGAAATGAATCGATTCACACGATGACAGAGGCTGGAAATTGCAATTTTAATGAGATGAATCGATTCATTGCATAAAGAACACCAAGGGGAATCGATTCACACGAATGTTTGGCCCAGGAAATTGATTTTGAATAGCAGGAATCAATTCAAACCATTAAGGAATCGATTCACGCGTGATATGATACAGGAACTTGAAAAATCAAAGCTAGGAATCGATTCAATATGGAAGGGAATCGATTCATACATGTTGAACAGGGCGGGAATCAATTCATTGAGCCTACGAATCGATTCATAGAGTAAAACAAACAAGGAAATCAATTCATCATCCAAAAGAATCGATTCATACATTGGATTTTGCCCAGGAACTTCAAACATGAACCGATTCATTCAGTTTAAATTCAAATGGGACAGCACTGAACGCACTATACAAATTACGCATGGCACTATGAATTAAACAATTGAAGACAGACGCTCCCTTGCTCCACTTACATTGCATCGAAGGGAATAAATTAATTACAAGCCATGCTGAAGGAATTTCTTAATATGCCAATGCCATGCTGTTGAAGGCTATAAATAAAGAGGGACTTGAAGAAGCAATTCATCCCAAGCATCAGAGAAGCAGTTCCTCTGAGTTTCCTTCTTCCTCCTCAACGTTGCAATATTCTCTCTTTATTTCTTAATTTGCATATTCCTCTTTTAAGAGTTAATTGAGAGTTAGAGAGAAAAATATTTTTGAGTGAGCTAAATTTGTATATCCTCTCTGTGAGAGTTATCATTTTTTTGTGAGAGCTTCAAGTTGTACATCTACTCTAGTGAGAGAGAAAAATTCTTGTAAACCAAACACCAAAACACCAAGGTATTCACTCTAGGTTGAGTGGTCACAAAGGTTGGGGTTCAACCTTTGGGTATTGAGAGATTGTGAGATTAGATGGGTTGCCCTCTCTTATGAGGATTAGGTTCTTGAGTATGGGACACTAGGAGACAATTGCTCAAAGCTTGTAATCTTAAATTCTCAATAGTGGAAATCCTTCAAGTGGGTTACTTAAAGGCGAGATGTACACCGGGGTGGTGGAACTCGTTATATCAGTTTGCAAATTCTCTCTTCCCTTAAACTCTTTATTATTGTGAATTTAAATTGTATGCTAAAAATATTTATAACTAATTGTTATGTTAAAATTGCCTAAATTAAATCCTTGAATTAATTGACTTAAATCTTGTTGGATTTAATTATAACATAAGTGAGTTGAATAATATTGTTAATAACTTGGTAAATTATTTATGCATAATTAATTTGTTAGAAATTGTTTAAGTTAAATTTATATTCGAATTAATTATTGCATGCCAAGAATTTCAAGAATTTCCTAAACTAATAACTTGCCTTGTATATCAAAATCAATTCTTGAATATTGTACCTTCAACCCAAAATATTTTAGTATGATATGTGCTTCATAATTACTACATCTTTTATATTGCATCATTTGAGTACTAAGAATTGTTTTGAAAGGGATTCCACGCAAAAATTTGAAATACTCAATTCACCCCCCTCTTGAGTATCGAGGCCTTGGATAACACTTTGCATATGTTGGCATCTGTTCCAATGCCTTAAAAAATGGAATGTTTATGTGTAATTGCTTAAAGATTTCAAGGAATCTCTTGTACTCCTTTTTCTTATCCTTCTTTGATGGTGCATATGGATAAGGTAAATCTTTAACTGGAGGTGTCTGACCCAAATACTAATTTTTTTGTTTTTTAATTTTTTTGTTTTTTTGTTTTTCTTCATCATTCTTTTCTTCATCTTTTTTCTTTTCTTCTTCTTTCTTTTCTTCTTTTTCTTTTTCTTTCTTTTCTTTCTTTTCTTCTTCTTCTTCTTTTTCTTTCTCTTCTTTTTCTTTACAATCATTTCTTACAACTTTACCACTTCTTGTAAAAATAGCATTACATTGTTCTCTTGGATTTTGAGTGTTTGCAGAAAAACCAGATCTTTTCATGTCAGTTACTTCTTTTGCTAACTGTCCCAATGGCATATCTGACGCTTTACGTGCGGCTTCATTTGTTTGCATGTATTGTAGCAACTGTTGGATAGACTCTTCTATCCTAGTTAGCCTTGCTATTTGATCAGATTATGGTTATTGTTTGAATTGATTGTTAGGAGGTTGGTTAGAAGGTCCAACATCTTATTTCCAGCAAATATTCTGATTCTACCAACCCTGCGGGTAATTGTTAGGAAAAGAATTACCAAGATTAAAAGGAAAATTACCTAAGGGTATTCTTTGATGGTTCAGAAAATTGGCTTGCTCTTGCTCATTTCTATCAGGGGCACAGTAATCACATGGTTGTTCTCCCATACAATGCATACATTGTTTCAATTGAGCAGGAGGTGGTGATGACATTTGAGCAATTTGCAGTTTCTCCAATTGTTTGCTCATAGCCTCAATTTGTTGAGTCAGCAATTTTTGCTGAGCCAATACTGCATCATTCACTCCCAATTCGAGCATACCTGGCTTTCTTTGTACATTACCTTTTTCATGTTTTGCTTGTCGGTCACTGATGGACATTGATTCCAATATTTCTATTTCTTCTTCCACAGTTTTGTTCATTAAAGAACCACCTACACAAGCATCTAACATCATCTTAAATTAAGGTAACAAACCATGGTAAACGATCCTTACCTTTTTTGCATCATTTAAGTTGTGGTTTGGAAACTTCCTCAAGAGTGCCTTGAATCGTTCCCATGTTTCCCCTAATGATTCATCATTATTTTGTGAAAAAGAATGTATGGTTGTTATGGCTTCAAAATATTTTGAAGGAGAATAAAATCTTTCCAAAAATTTTCTCTCAACATTGGACCAGTTTGCAAAACTACCCGGTGGACAAGATTTAAACCATTCTTTAGCTTTACCAATCAATGAAAAAGGAAACAATCTCATATAAACAGATTCTTCTTGATTGGGTTCAAAACCAATTATGCTGCATAACTCATAAAAAACAGTTAAGTGTTCATAAGGTTCCTCATTATTTAAACCAGCAAATTGATTATTTTGAATAATGTTTAAAGTAGCTGGTTTGATTTCTACAACAGCAATAGGTCCTTGATACATCCCCGAAACACGAGGTGGTCCATTAATAACAGCAAACTGTCCCAATGTTCTTCTTTCAGCAGCCATATTAGAATTTTTAAAATTTTCAGATTTTTCAAAAGAAGATAAAGTTGAAGAAGAAGAATTTTTTTGTTTTTTAGATTTTAATGCTTTAAGTTTCTTTACAAACTTCTCGATCTCAGGATCAAAGAACACCTTTCCTACAGAAGATCGAGTTTACATAAACACACTAAATAAAGTTAGTAAAACACCTTTAAAATGAATGAATAAATGAATAAATAAAAAAATTTCACTAGGGTAAAAAATTTTTACCACGGTAATTAAAAATTTACTGTTTTACTGAATCAATTCAATCCCTGGCGACGGCGCCAGAAAACTTGTTAACCCCCGTGTTACTGTTGGGTTTTTAATTGGCAAGCGCACCAATCATTTGTAGTTTTCAAATTTAGATATCGTTCCACTGGGATTGAAAGTCCAATAATTTACAGTAATTTTTTATTTACTATGGTAAATTTATCAATGATTATTAACAAAAGAATAATTTATAAACAATTTATACAATATTCACAGAAATTGAAGGTTGATTTGTTCATAAGGTAGAAAGATAGGAAAGATAAAATCTAACTATAAAATTGAGATGTAATTCCAGATAATTCAGATACTTGAAGTAAAAACACAGATGAACAAATTATGTTGGAATTAGGATCCTCGCACTAAAATATAATGAAATAATTACAAACATATATACTTAATCATCAAGTTCATGTTATTGCAGCTTAAAGTCATTATAACCAATTCCTTGTGATATAAATTCTAAGTATTTATCGTAAAGTCTGATCCCTCGTGAGCTTTCTCAATAAAAACTTGCATTAAGTCCTAGCCTCATGGCAACAATAATTACCAATTCTATCCTTAGTAATTGGCATATTAAGGGTATTTCAACTTTTACTTTTATTAAAACAGATTTTTATTTGGTATGAATAGTCATTCTTCCGTTTGATATTCATACTAATAAAACAAGTTTTAATACACATGACAATCATTCTCCCGTTTGATGTTCATATTAATAAAGAGTTGAAATACTAACATGCACTTGAATCATAAATATGTAGAGGTTCTAATCACAACATCATATAATAGATTGATTCACCAAATTCCAACATAAACAACTTAGTTACACATAATAAAAGTAAGAACAACACTTACAGAGGTTGACACTACGAAAGTGATGGAAACTTCACGATACAATGATCACAATACCACACAACACTCTCAAGTATCTAGAAAACTATTCTAGAACTACAAACTCACAAAAGGAACACTCAAACACGAGTTAATAAGAGAGGAAAGAACTCAGAAGAGTGGAATGGGATACTGGATGTGTGGAGAATGGCCCTATTTATAGGGCTGAGGAAGGGTCTTGACGCTATACGTCAGCTTGACGCTACGCGTCAAGTTCTTGACTCAGCTTCCATTAAACAGCTCAAAGTGGCCATGATTGTGTAATTATTTTAATTAATCATGCCCAGACAGGTGTGCCTTGTCCCCCTCTTTCGGCTTGGCACTTAGCTGAAGTGGGTTGGCCCATTTTGGGCCACTTGGCTGAGTGCTTGGCCACCTGGAAGTGGAGTCCACGTTGCTTCTGATGCTACGCGTGGCTGTGACGCGTAGCGTCAGCATGAGAAATCCCCACGCTACGCGTGGTATTGATGCTACGCGTCAGCTTTCCAGTTCTTCAATTTTTCTCTTTAAATTCTTTACATTTTCATTGCAAAACTAGAGAAAATTGATCAAGGGCAGATTATTTCTTAACAACATCCATTTCTTGAATTTAGAACCTAAATTTCTACAAATTAACCAAATTTTTATTAAAGATTTTATTATAAATTTGAGGACTAACAGACAACAAGTTCTAAACTTATCAAAACACTGATTCATGCACTTGTGTTAGGTTTCGAGAATTCTTTTCCCAAAACCAAAATTTTCTAAATCTTAAAAGGAAAACCATACCCAACAACAACATTACAACATCCATCATCTATAATGATCTCAATATTAGACAATCATCCAAAGTCATCATTGTCATCCAAAATTCGACATGAGTCATCTTAGCCTTCTTAAACCGTTATCAACCAACTATTTCAAATGGCGCATATCATGGCTTAATAACTCATCAAATCAAGATATCCATTTCATTAATCCATCACTCATGGCCATTTACCATCATTATCATCATAATAAATAACACCCAATATTGATTATTTCATATTCATTTTCAAAATCAACTCCTCAAATCACTATATATATATATATACACACATATCTTCTTAATCTCAAGATTTGAACCTCATCAAAACCCAATAACCTTAATAATCAACACCAGTTTTTCCAAACATCATCTCTACCCACAAAAGTCATTCTTATGACAACCAACTTATCAATTTCTTAAATTTTGCAAAAAATCCCCCAAATCATCAATTTTAAAAATTTTTATGCATCATCATCATAAGCATAATATCGTCATCAGTATGCCAATCAATTATAAATAGCAATCAATGATCCTAATGGTCATCTATCCTAGGATTTGGGTTCCACATGCATATATCGTCATTTACAATACATTAACTTAGTTTAAAACTTCATCAATATCGATAATCAATCCTAATCCTCTAAAAATTCATTTTTTTCATATAGAATTATTCTAATGACACCAAATCATTAACACCCTCAATTTGGCCAAAAACCCTAAAACACCAATACGTAGGGTTTTCTCAAAAATCACCCAACAACATCCTTAATCAATTTTATTAAATCAATATGAACACCATAACCCTCATCTTCATATAACTTCAAGCCACATTCAAAAATTATATTTCTAATGTTCAAGCCTAGGGTTTCACCATTTTCATTAACCCCTATAAAACCCAATGCCAATATTTTAAGCTTAAGCATCATAAAAACCATAAATGGAGTAAGATGGGTTCAAAACTATACCTCATGCTCCAATGAAAACGAAAATGAGGGAGAGGAAGGAGAGATAATCCAAGCATAGCTTTAATGTTTAATATGTGCCTCATGAATCCATAAAAACCAAGAAATTTGAGTGGAAAATGGTTATGGGGAAGTGTGGTTCGGTTTTAGCAAGAAGAGAATAGAGAAGAAGAAGAAAAATAGAGATGGAGTGGAGGAGAAGAGGGCCACACGACAATAAGGAGAGAAGAAGAGGTGAAATGGTCAAAATTAGACATTGTCCAATGGTTAAAAGGGTGTACCCATTTGCTTTTACCAATGGTTAATAATTCCCTATTGTCCAATGAATAAAAAGACCAAATAAGAGAGAGAAAAGAGGCCACGGTGATGAGGAAGGAGAAATGGGAATTTCCATTTTCTTTTTAATTCCATTTGGCTCGTATTTTCTCCATTTATTAATATACGTCGTGTTCGAGTAATTATCTCCTTAATTCCAAACATTATTTTAATCATACCACTGTAACCATAATAATTTTCTAAGTATTCTAGACCCATCAAACATCTAATTTGATGAAGTGGGTTCCACACTATCCCTTAAATCACCTAGTTTTAGTAAATCCTAATTTACCGATAATTCACCGCTAGTGTCTAATTAATTTTCCCATATTTATTGGACCATAAATAAATAATTATCATTAACCAATAAATTTATTTTCTTTAAAATTTAGATGTTACACGAGGCCAATAAAAATTGGCTTGAAGCACCTTTGAGGAAGTTTTAGAAGTTCTCATATGCCCTTTACATGATAGGTTATGGCAATGTTCAAGGATCGAACGCATTTCATCTTCAGGGACATATCTCCTTATCAATCCATCTGCACACCTTTTGAAAAGAAGTGGTTCATCCCAGTAGTAATGCTTCACATTGCCAAGAATTTCTTCCTTTGCTGAAAACTAAGATCAGGATGTAAAATGCCATAAACAAGGTAATTAACAAAATCAGCAATCCAAGTAGGGTATATAATTAATTTTGGCATTTTCAATAATTATACATAATCTTTCATAAGGCCCCTCAAGGCACATCATTCATATAATTGGTAACTCAATGGCCACTAACATCATTCATAACAATTCACACATGGATATCAAAAGCATAGCAAGAATCATAATATTAATCCACACTTAGAATCATCAGGGCATATTCATCAATTCACATATATGGCAATTAAACTTATGCCCAACATAATCGTGTTCTTGAACATACATCTTAACACGTCACATTTTTATATTTCACATAGTATGGCAAGTCAATATCCATATTCAACCACAATGGTTTTACTACAATTTCATCAATAATAACCATCATCCTTTACTCAAGGAAATGATCCGCAACGTCATTTGTTATTACTCATTTTAATTATCATCTCCGATCCATCGGTTATTAACATACACCTTGCTATTCGATCATTCTCATAAAGAGTTCGTAATCACTCAAGGTACCATCTCATAACTCATCATCAACTCTTAACATTATTTTCACATGTTTCATCCTTAGTGATTAAGATTTATGTTTCTCATTATATGTATTATGGGCATAATCAAGTCATCTTAACCTTTTAATTATTATTCAACACCTCCTTATAATTGACTTAATTATATATCCCTTTATATTCCCTCAAGTATCTCATAATATAAGGACAGAAGGCCCAAAACCATCAAAACTGAGAAAAGAAGAGAAAATACCATTAGGGGTCACTCGCTCAAGCGGATCCCAACTCGCTTGAGCGAGACCACACCTTCTCGCTTGAGCGCCTTGGCTCGCTCGGGCATAAACACGCCAGATTCCTTTCCACGCTCGCTCGCTTGAGCGAAATGCCCTCACACCCGGTCACACGCTCGGGCGAAATTTGTCCAGTACCACTTCCAGGGCTGGCTCGCTTGAGCGAGGCTCCCCACAACGAGCCACTCGCTTGAGCGAATAACGCCCAGCATCAGACCCCCCATACTCGCTCAAGCGTCTCACACTCGCTTGAGCGAAAAACGTCCAGAACCCATTTCCTCTCTCGCTCGCTCAAGCGCGACAACATCCGCTTGAGCGAGACTCGTCCAGAATCTCTCCTGCTCGCTTCACACTCAACTCGCTTGAGCGAGCAGCCCACTCGCCTGGGTGAGATTAGGCCAGAGGCCACAATAATGGTGCAGGGGATTCTCGCTTGAGCGAGAATCCATCTCACTTGAGCGAGAATATTAGTTCAAGTGTAGAAACGTGAGGAATTCAACAACTCTTCATACCAAAACTCCTACCAATTCAATTTGAACAATTCTAACACATTATTCACCTCTTATTAGGTATTTAGAACATGTCTCAACCATTCATACACAATAATTTCCATTCCAATTCATTAACCATATCAAAATTAATTCATCTTCCTTACACATACCATCCTTAATAATCATTAGTTTTCCATCCATATTTTCTCAAGAACTATATTAAATTTTAACTTATCATCATCACCCACAAATAAGTATACATTCCTATGACAATCATCATCTATTCTTATATATCATCCTCACAATCCATAATTGCCATTCACATTTCAATACATATATATATATATATATGGCAAAGAAATCATGAGTACAACACACATACATCAATCACTCTTAATTTACTCATGCAATTTGAATATATAACTCCTCTCCTACCTCGAGGGAAGAGCCTTCATTAAAATTTTCTGTTTTATAACTTACAGGATCTCAGTTCGGGCTTGATACTAACTCTAAAAATTATTCCGAAGGTATATTCGGATTCCCAATAATATTCTTAACAGCCCTGACCAACGGCATCTCAATCGGAGATAGTTGGTCCGACACCCGTTTTCTAATCGGGTAAAATTTTATCTCTCATAAACTCAATAAATTATAATTACCCATAATAACTCCCAATTTAATCATTTCAATATTCTTGGGACACTCATAAATCCATCTTATAATCCTTCAATATTTATGCTTTCAATTTAATTATTTTTATAAAATTCGGGATGTTACACACATGGGAACGTGAAGATGATATAAGGGACCGATACCCTGATGCGTAGAATCTGGTATGTTAAATTTCAAGGATGAAAATTTCTTTTTGGTGGGGTAGATTGTAACACCTTAAATTTTAAAATAAAGGATTAATTAAGGAGATAAATATTATGTGGGTTATTTAATTTCCAAAATATTGGAAATAATTAAATTAAGATTTTTAGGGACTACTCATAATTTATTGGAGCCAAATATGCTAAAATTAAGCCCGATTAAAATATGGATATCAGACCAAGTATCTTCGAGTGAGGTGATATTGGTCAGGGCTGTTAAGTATATAATTGGGAATCCGAATATGTATTTGGAATAATTTTTAGATAAAGTATTGAGCCTGAACAGAGATCCTATTAGACTTAAAACGAAGATTTTAAGTGAAGGGACTTAAATAAAATGCCAAAAATCCTTTCCCTTCTCCTATTCATGTTACCTCTTCTTCTCCCTTCACACTCTCTTTTCTCTTCACCACTTCATCATCATCTTCTTCTTGTAAAAAGAAAAGCCTAGCAAGTGTGGGTGCCCTTCCTCCTTCATTCATTTTAGTTGCTTCAAGCTTGGAAGGGATAACATTGGTGCTTTGAAGCTCCCCCTCTCTCATTCTATTTTCGTGTTCTTCCTTCCCTATTCTTGGAGCTTATTTCTTTTCGCTTGAGGTAAGGTTTCCTCATCACTTTTCTTGAGCTCTAGCCCTAGGTTTTGGGTAATGGTTGTTGGGAGAGAGTTTAATGTATGTGGGTTATGAATGGGAGGCATTTATGATGAGAAACCCTAAGGTGGGTATTTTAATGTGAGTTTTATAAGGGCATAATATTGTACACGAAAATGGCATGAAGATGGTGGGAAATGATGAATATTTATGATGGTTGTTGGGTTTTTAATGAAACCCTAACCCTATAAATTGGGGGAAATAAGAAATGTGGGTGATGTGTATTTATTATTGATGGGAATTGTTATTTATGATGGGTAATAGCCATTGATAATGGTGGTTGGGAACCATTAATGTCGAAACCCATTAATGGGTTTGGCATTAAATGCATAATAATAACATTAGACACCTAACCCATGGTGGTTATGGTGGAATTAATGAAATAAATGAGGTTTGGGAATTTAAAGTGATATAAACATCAAGTAAATAAATATGAGCATTGAGTCTTAGTGGTTGGATAAAAATTAATTATGTGATATATTGTATAATGTAGGAAACAACCCCATTGACGAGGCGGGACCATCGGATCGTGTTGATTACTACTTCTCTTGAGGTAGGAGGGGGTAACTATTCTAAATGCATGATTTCATCCATTAGTGATGTGTGTATATAATTGTGTATTGTTAATTTGGCTTGAATGGATGATTTGATGATTATATGATTGAAATGCATTTAGAGAAATTGATGCTATGTGGCATATGTTTTGGGATGTTGTTGTGATGAAACTTGACTCATATTGATCAGAGTTGTTATGAATGGCTTGATGACCATAGTTGTATTGATTGATATGTTGTTGAATATCCCATGATGTGTGAATTGATAAAGAATGATTGCCACTAACTATTGATGTATATGAAATCCAATAAGAATTGGTGATGGTTAAAAATGATGAATATACGAAATCCATTAAATGGTTGTGGTGAATTGTTGAATGTGGAGTGGCATGACAAGATGCATAGAGTGAGAATGCATTGATTGGCATTTGTACCCATGGCATATCATATGCTGTCTAAGTGGAATGTTAGGGGTTCCACTAGACGGGCCCAGTGGAAGGGCGACCCAGTGCACGAGTATATTGCTGTATTTCCCTAGTGATTCTAGGAATCATGAAGCAGTCTATAGTTTGGTGACGAGGCAACCTATGTGGCGAGCCCAGTGGGTGGGCGGCTCTATGATGAGCAAGTTACCTCGGTGTCCAACGTGAACGACTCTCTCGATGTATGTTTGGGAGGGGCTCGTAGCACTTATGGCAAGTAAGGCCACGATTATAGATCCGCAAGTCACGGGGTGACTAGTGCTAAAGATGGGCGAGAACGGTTTGGTACCAGTAAAAGTATGTTATTGAGCATGCATGGACTGAGATATATGTGTACACATTTTTCTACTATAGTAGGGGTATAGTAGCACACCTATGCTTGTCCCATATTTAGTATGTTGTTGTTTCCCACAGCCGGATCCGCATTTGATAATAATTCCTTATGCACATGCATTAGCTATAAGAGCATTTGCATACAGCTGGAGATATGCCTAGTTGAAAGCCCGTGGTGGCGACGGATGATTGAGATATAAAGAGGGAAAAAATATGGTATTAACATTATGTGTATGATGATGATATTGAGAATACCAATGACTTGATTATGTGTGTTGTGGATGTATTTTCATATGTTAGGTTGTGAAAATTTGTATGTTTTCTGCGCATGTGCTAATAATCTCGCTTAAGCGAGAATCCCCTGTGTCAGTTATATGGCCTCTGGCCTAATCTCGCTCAAGCAAGATTGGTTCTCGCTCAGGCGAGACGACTCTACACTTGGCATGTGCATTCTAGACGTTTCTAGCTCGAGCGGGCTTGCCTTCGCTTAAGCGAGTGCTGTTTGGAATCGTTTCTGGGCGAGATTCGCTCAGGCGAACTGGTATCTCCCCCAAGCGAGATGATTATGTATCAGGGATGTGCTTCTGGAGGCAATTCGCTCAGGCGAGCTTCACCTCGCTCAAGTGAAATTAAGGCAGAATGGTTCTGGACCATTTTCGCTCAAGCGAATGGTCTTTGGTGTTGAACTCACTCAAGCGAGTGAGCGTGATTTTGGTTCTGGAGCGTTTTCACTCACGCTCGCTTGCCTCGCTCAAGCGACCCCTGTGGATCTCACTCAAGCGAAATGGGGACTCGCTCAATTGAGTTCCCCTGATCGTAGTTTTTCTCATTTTTGCTTCCTTGCTCCATTCTCTTGCTTGTTTTAGAACCCTTAAATCATGAAAATAATAATATTATTATTAAATTATATTTCTAATGTTTATAAACTGATGAGGCATCTTTTATCCTCTTTTGTACATATTTCATTAACTCTTAAATTTTATCCAATCTCTCGCCTTTCCCTTGTGACGGTCTCGAGTCTGATCGTCCAAGGAGCACTCTGGTACCTCCTCATATCTTTATATATGAGATAGGTTATTTAATGATCCAGGGTAACCACTCAACATTTTATATATCGTGTTTCCTCTACTTATAATTATTCTAAAATCGCAAAAAATTTACCCCCATTTTCGGGGTGTTACACACATCAGTCGGGGAGTGTCATTTCTGACACTCACCCCATACAATTCAATCCATCACAATCAACGCTTCCCAACTCTCTCTGGGAATTCCTAACATGTATTCTGTAACACCCTAAATTTTAAAAGAAAAGACTAATTAAGGAAATAATTATTAAATAGTTGTATATAGGTTATTTAATGTCCTAAAATATTAGAAGTAATTAAATTAAGATTTTTGGGGACTACTCATAATTTATTGGAGCCGAATAAACTGAAATTAAACCCGATTAGAATATGGGTGTCAGACCAAGTACCTCCGATTGGGACGATATTGGTCAGGGCTGTTAAGAATATTATTAGGAGTCCGAATATGTATTTGGAATAATTTTTAGATAAAGTATTGAACCCGAACCAAGATCCTATTGTGGTAAAACGATGAAATATTAATGAGAGTATAAAAATTAAAAGCAAAGGCCTTCTTTTTCTCTTCTCCTCTTCATTGGCTTACTGAAGCCTTTGTAGAAAATATATTTCTTCTTCTTCTTCTTCATTTCCTCTCCATCTTTCTCTTCTAAAGCCCTGGCAAAAGGTGGTAACCCATTTCATTCCTGTATTTCCAATTGAGAAAGCTTGAAAGAAGCCATTAGAGCTTGGATTCTCTTCTCCTCCTTCTCCATTTTTGTTTGGTCTCTCTCCCTCTTTGGAACCATTTTCATTTTGGGTAAGGTAAGCTCTTCTCACCACTTTTGTTGGGTTTAAATGCTATGTTTATGAGTTATTAGGATTTGGGTTAAGTAATGTATGTAAATGGGGGTTGGTGAAGAACCATAAATGTGAAGAAACCTAAGGTGGATTGTCATAAATGCTAACTTTAATGATAATAAATGAGAAGATGAACTTATTGTTGGAAGGAGATAAGGATTAATGATGCATTTATGAGTGTGGTTGAGTTTGGTGAAAAACCTAACTTTAAGATTTGGGGAAAATGATAAATGTAGTTTGGGTAATGTATTGGAGGGAAAATACAAGCCATTGAGAATATGGATAGTGAAACATAAGATGTTGTGAATGTTGGGGGTTTAAAGTTGTTTTGTAGCCTTTAAACATAATGAATGAGGCTTGATGGGAAGGAATTCCTGAAGCCTAATAAATGAAGGAAAATAATGTCTATAACATGTCTTATACATGTTATGAAATTGTAGATATGATTATGATTAAATAGAGTTGAATTTGTGTCTTGAATAGTTGATTGATTGGGATTTTACATGTATGTTAATGTAGGATCCATTCCAAACGACGAGGCGGGAACGTCGTATCATGAATAGGATGCATAGAGTGAGAAATGCATACGATTGGTATTTGCATACATGGCATACTGCATAGTCATCGATGTTGGAACATTAGGGGAGTTTCCTCAGCTGACCTAGTGGGAGGGTGGCTCGATGCACGAGCAAAATTTTATTTTCCCCTGTGACTTGATGCGTAAGTCATGAAGCCGCCCGTGTATTGCTACACGGAGTTACATGTGGCCGACCCTTGTTGGGGATGGCTCTTGAAGAGCATGTGACCCCGGTGGTCCTTTTGGATCACCGCCGCCATGGGATAAGTCATGGCCAGCTCGCAACACTATATGTTGAATATGTTTTACCACGGTCATGGTGAAAATGACCAGGTGTTGCAAGATGGGCGATGCGGTTTGGTACCAGTAAAAGATTAGTGAAACGCATGCAATTGGATGATAAGTGTACACATTTTACTACTGTAGTAGGGGTATGATTAGATGATCATACTTGAATCTCATAATTGGTGTTTATGTTCCCATAGTTAGATCTGCAGTTGTTGAAATAATTTGTTGTGCATATACATTAGCTTAAAAGCATTTGCATATAGCAAGGAAGTGTGCCAAAGGTGATGAGATGTGATGATGGTTATGTTACGGGTGAGAAAATGTATTAAGACAACATAAAAGATATGAATACCAAAGGATAATTTGAGTATAATGATGAGGTATGTTATAGTCCAATTGTTGAAGGGCTAGATCATGTGTATGATTTTATACTTTGCTTGATTTAAAAAGATTGTTTGTAATATGTGATGATGGTTGATGATTAAATATACATGAATGCAAAATATACATGTTGTAATACATATGCACATGATCACATGGTATTCATATTCATTCTTTTGGAATATATGACTCACTCTCCCATGTTGTCTACTTTTTAGACTTGTGATGCAGGGCACTCATGGGTGGAGTGAATCTTTTGAAGTACATAGGTGTAGAGGAAACGCCTTGGCCGACAAATCTAGATTTTGTATAGCATATAGTGTACATGTATGCTTATTTTGCCATCTAGATTATAGTTTGATGATTTTAAGGCTCATGAAAATTGGACCTTGGGGTGTATGGCCGATCTTCATTAAAGACCTAGATGATGTAAGATAATGAATTATGATGCTTGTTGATGATAAATTTTATGAATGAATAATGTATTTCACCACTTGTAGCATTTCATGAAGTTTAAGTAAAAATGATTTAAATCCTATGCATTGAATCAATGGGAATTGATCTTGAAGTGTATAAACAATTGGATGAACCTTTGAATGCATGGTTGAATGTATCTAGTGCATTAGTATAGGCTAAAATGGAATGAAATGAGATTTGGTATGCTAAGTTGTGTGAAATTTTGCATGTTTTGGCTGTTCCTGTAAAACTCGCTCAAGCGAGATCCTCTTGTATCAGAGGTGTGGCTACTGGCCACATTTCGCTCAGGCAGAAAGTGTAACATCCCAGATTTTTAAATAAAATAAATTTATTGGATGATGATAATTGATTGTTTATGGTCAAATAATTATGGGAGATATTGTTAGACATTAGAGGTGAATTATCGGTAAATTAAGATTTACCGGAACCGGATGAATTAACTAGTGATGTGGGACCCATGTGATTTAATTAGATATTTGTTGGGTCTAAAATGTTTAGAAAATTATTGTGGTTGAGGTGGTATAGTTAGAATAATTTTTGGTGTCAAAGAAATAATTAATTGGACTCGACGTATGATATGAAACGGGGAAAATATGAGTGAAATGGAATTAAAAGAAAATATAAATTCTCATCTTCTCCTTTCCACTTAATCATAGCATTTTTCTCTCTCTCTTTTGGGCCTTTTATCCATTGGACAATGAGGGATTAATAACTATTGGTAAAAGCAACTTGATACACTCTTTTACCCATTAGGTAATACCTAGTTGACACTAAAATTCCTCTATCTTTCTCCTTATCACCGTGGAGTGTTTTCCCTCTCCATTCACTCTTCATTTCACTTCTCCTTCATTTCCCATTTGTCCCAACATCGTCCCCCACTCTTTCTTCTTCTACCTCTTACTAAAATCAAGAGCTAAGCTTGGATTTGTGAGGCTAGAATTACGTTTATGGAGCTTGGGAGCTTGTGGGATCATCTTCTTCCTCTTTCTCACTTCATTTTCATTTTTGGTGGAGCTTGAGCTTGAGGTAAAGATTTCTTACCTCCACCTTGTTTTATTTATGGTTTTGAGTTGTTGAGTTGAAGATGGTGATGTTAGAAACCTAGCATGTGGGTGGAAATGGAAATCCTAGGCTTGAATGTTTGGAAAGAGAACCCTAAGTATTAATAATTTGGGGATTTTTGACCCACTTGATGATTTTGATGATTATAGATGTCTATGAATGGAGTATATGAGAGGAATAGATTTTTAGAATCATTAAGATTGATTAATGAGGTTGATGATATTTGCATGTGAGTAGATTTGATGACTTGAGGAATAAATCTTGAGAATAGGAAAATGATAGGCAATGTTGAGTGATGTTATTGATGGTAACAATAATGGTGGATGACCATTGATAATGGATACTTGACTTGATGAAGTCTTAGGCCATGACAAATGCCATAAGGGTTTATTGATTAGTGAAGGCTTAAGAAAATCCATGGTGACTTAAGTTGAAATTGGATACCTTGTGATGGCTTATTAATTTCATGTACATATGTGTATTGTTGATAGGATTGTATTTCGGACGGTGATGCAGAAAGATCGATGTAATCGCGTGGCGGTTCTTCTCTCGAGGTAGGAGAGGAGTTTACATTTCAAATAGCATGAGTGAATTCATTGTTAATTATGTATATGTTGAACTCATGCAATGCCTTGCCATGAATATGTTATATGTTTAATTTGATGAAGTGATGAATGATGGCTTGGCTTATGTTGAATGTTATAAAAATGTATGTATTTGTATCATATTGATGATAAGTGTCTTATGGTCCCTTGGTTGGACGTGAGCTGAATGATGGTGACAATTTATGAATGAATGAACTACATGAATTGTAGAGAATTGTTTTGAAGTGATTATGTAGAAAGATGAATGAGGGAGTGATGTGGGGTGTAGTTAAAATCTTTTCCTTGTAAGATTAGATAAGTAAGAATAATTGATGAGTCGGAATGAAGATTTTCGGAGTATGAATGGGTAGAGAGAGTCTTATATGTCTCATATGATGTATATGATATCTTAGATGTAATTAAACTGACTAGTAATGAAGTTTCGTATGATGGCTTGTGTGAATTTATGTTTTCTGTCGAAATTCTGATATTCTCGCTCAAGCGAGATGGGATCTCACCCAAGCGAGAGTCCCCTTCTCCAGAGAATTAGTTTCTGGAGGAAATTCGCCCAGGCGAATTGAGCTTCGCCCGAGCAAGGGCAAAGGAATTAGCCACTGGTCTGATTTCGCTCAAGCGAATGGCTAGTTCACTCAAGCGGCAAGAATGTTAGTAGATTAGGGATTTAGCTACTGGACGAAATCCGCCCGAGCGAAGAGTCTTGAGGGATGGCATTCGCCCAGGCGAGATAAGTAAATGGTGATTGGGTAAGTTTCTGAACAAACTTTGTCTAAGTGGGAGTTTTGGAAGTGAATTAAGAGGTGGTGGAATTTTCGGGTGAATTCCGAGTGACTCATATCCGAGTCATGACCTTCCGAGTGAGGAAGTGGGCATAATCTGAGTAGAAGGCTCGTGAATGTGATGATCTGGGCAGTGGAGTTCCGAATGGGGAATTTCCGAGTCCAGTGTAACCTGTGCCGAGTGGAGTGCCTTCCAATGTGCAATTCCGAGTGAGGCTATAGCCATTGGGCCTTTTCCGAGTGGTGAAGGCTTAAGAGGACTCCGGGGGGAAATGTGTTCTGAGAGATCCATTTTAATAACCTAATCCGAGAGGGATCTTAGTGAGAGAATTCCCCGAGTAATGATAGGTCTAATTATTCCCGAGTGGAAAATCCCGATTGAACCTCTCCTGCGGGGAGAGTGATTGTGATGGTTCTGATTGAGGTATCCTAGGGGTTCTTTTCTAAGTGAATAAAGATATATAATCCGAGTGGACAAGACTTAAATAGGTCCGAGTGTGACAGCTTAGTGAATTCCTCCGAGTGACGAGAGGTCAGAGTAATTCCGAATGGAACTTGATGGTGGAGTCTGAGTGTGCAATTCCGAGTGGGATGGCACCTATGGGGATATACTGTGAATCTGTCCATATGTATTCTGGAATACCTTCGCCCGAGTGAAGGCTGAATGCTAGGAGACCTAGCCCGAGAGAAAGAAAAAGGAGTTGTTTTAGAGATAATCTCGCCAAGTGAAATTGAGTGGGAGATAAGTCATTTTTGAGATGATTATGTCGAGTGGAAACCGGGTGAAAGATGGGTCGACTTTGTATTAAGTTTACCGAGTGAAACACTGATTGAGATGACTCGGTTTTGGAATGAAATTGCCGAGTGAAAGATTGATTGAGAGATGACTCGGATTTGGAATTAATTGGCCGAGTGAATGATGGGTCGGTCAGGATTATTTTGCTGAGTGGAAGACCTGAGTGCTTTGAGCCGGTTTCAAGGAGATCCTGTCGAGTGAAAACCTGAGTGTTGGGAGTCGGTTTTGATTGATTTTATCGAGTGGACAACCGAGTGAGATGAGTCGGTTTTGAATGAATTGCAGAGTGAAAACTGAGTGTTGGTAAGGACGACCTCTGGTCGGTTTTCCCTGAAGCGAGCTGGTGCTTCGCTCAAGCGAGCGTTAAAGGAATTGGCTACTGGATGTTTTTTGCTTACGCGAAAAGGGGGTCGCCCAAGCGAACCCGACCTGTCTCGCTCAAGCGGATGTGAATCTCGCTTGAGCGAGTTTCCACCAGATAGGTTTTACTCGATATTGCTGGTGGCAGGCTCATATTTGACCCTTCTTTTTGGCATGACGAGGTATAGCTGAGACGAATCAGGGGATGTATGAGAGATAATGTGTTAATGATAAAATATGGTGGTGATTGAGGTTGATTGGTACATTGGGACTAATTAATGATAACCCATTACCACTTAAAAATAGAATAATGAAAGGATAATTAGATGATATGGTATATGACATAAAGTGATGAAGTGGTGAGAATGTGACATTGAATAATGTTAGATGAAGATGTTGAACACTCTCTTGCACAAAGAGGTGTATAATTATGTTGATGAATTGTTGTGTACCATTGTGTGCGATACAAGCATGGTCTTGTATGTGTGGTATGAAATATGAAATTGAAAATGTTGTGAATGCCACACGATTATATATACATATGAGTATACTTGAGCAATGGTAATGAATAATGAGATGAAAATCTACTAAATGAAGTGTGATAATATTGATGAACATTATATAATATTGAAATGCCATTATGATTGATTGCAAGTATCTACTTGCGTGTATGATGTGAAATATATATGAAAATATGTTGAGATGAAAATGCCACATTAAAACTTGAAAGCTATGACTAAGAAACAAACAATGTTGAAATCCACTAAGATGTATGGTGGTGTTGGTGATTATGATGATGATGATGATGTTTGATGAGTGGCATTTAGGATGCACAGAGTGAGAATGCATTTGATTTGCATTGCATTGCATCCATGCATATCATAGCTGCCGGTGTTGGAATATTAGGGGATTCCCCCGGTTGGCCCAGTGGGAGGACGGCTCAGTGCATGAGCATTTCTGTTGTTTCCCCTGTGACTCGCTGTGTAAGTCATGAAGCTGCCCATGCTGAGCTACGGGGAGCTGCATGTGGTTGACCCTTGTGGGGGGTGGCTCTTGAGGAGCAGGTATCCCCGGTGGTCCTTTGGATCACAGCTGCCATGTTGAGAATCATGGTTGGCCTGCAACACCATATGTTGAATATGTTGTATACCGCGGTCATGGTGAAAATGACCAGGTGTTGCATGATGGGCGATGCGGTTTGGTACCAGTAAAAATATGGTGAATATGCATGCATTATGATATATGTGTACATATTTTACTACTGCAGTAGGGGCATGGTATGTGATCATGCTTGAACCCACAACTTGGTGTTATTTCCCACAGTCGGATCCGCATTTGTTGTTGTCTATTCCATTGTGCATATGCATTAGCCATAAGAGCATTTGCATATAGCATGGAGATATGCCAGAATATGATGATGATTGATGATGATTGAGATGATGGTATTGGTGTTGATGAGATGAGAAGTTAATATAATGAAAGACCACATAAAAGTAATAAATGATATGAATATATGAAATGATGTTGAATATGACGATATGTATGATATGGCCCAATGTAATGAAGGGCGTATTTGTTAGGATTGATAACAATGATGTTGTCCCATGGTGGCTTTGATGAAAGACCAGAATGGTCTATATTGATGTGTTGGCCCATTGTGGCGGTGTGATGAATGTGTATATGCTTGCTTTGCTATGATTTGACGTATAAGTATATATTGATGAGTTAATGATATATGATGATTGTTGATGTGTTTAGCAAAGCATACATGATGTTGATATGCAGATGCACATAATTTTAATTGTATTCATATCGTCATTTGAAATGTATAACTCACTCTCCCATGTGGTCTACTTTTTAGTACTGATGCAGGAATGTCATGGGAAGAGGATTTTTTTTAAAGTAAAGCTTTTGGAAAGGTAAATAGTTGTAAAGGAATGCCTTGGCCGGCAGCTTTGTAATGTAATGTGTTATGTATATAATGGATAGCATGATGTTGTAATTATTGATATTGATGGATGAATTGTGAATATAATTATACATTTGGATGATGTACTAATAGTGGAGATATATGAATTGAGGTTGGACTGGTTATGGTCTATTATGAATATGTATATCATAGGCATCGCATGCTTATGCGATTATGTAAATGATGATGGTTGTCTATTAGGCTTATGATATGCCACTGCGTGCTTTGCCGAGCCTTTTCTCATATCTTCATATATGGGACTAGGCGTGTGCCCGGTATACATATTTTTCTTCCGCTGTAAACTCTGTTATTTTTGTATACCGAATGGGCAAACTATTTATCGATCCAGTTATAGGTTACTTAATCTTACTCTTTGGTTTTCTGTGATTTCGGTCTTGATGTGATCATGGTGATGTCTTGGAAATTTTTTCAAACGCGAAAAATTTATTCGCAATTTTTATTAATTATGACGATTACATCGGGATTCGAGTATAGAAAATCAGGGGTGTTATAGAAAGGCTCTCACCTGGGTGAGAGCGAGGTGGAGAGCTACTAGACCTTTTTCGCTCAAGCAAAATGGCCAGTGTATGGTGATTCGCTTAAGCGACCGGGGGAAAATCAATTCTGCAACGATTTTGCTCAGGCGGGCCTGGCCTCGCTCAAGCAAAATATGGATAGTGAGGTTCTGTCCCATTTTCGCTCAAGCGGGCATGTCTCGCCCAAGCAAAATGGGTACCTGTTGCTTCTGGAATGATCTCGCCCAAGCGAACCGGAGCTCACTCAAGCGAGATTGACACCTAATACCTTTCTCTTCTTCGCTCAAGCGCGCTTGCTGATTCCGCCCAAGCGTAGGCCACTGATTTTGTATCAAATATTCTTTTGCATCATCTTAGTAATACCTTTGGCATATTATAAAATCATTACACCTCAGGATGCCTAATTTCTTGAGCCCAACCATACAACATCAATTTAAATGATTATTTCCGTTGTTTTTAATTGAAAATTTCTCATTAATCATTTTCAACTCGCCTTCTCATATCTCCATATATGAGAAAGGTTTTTCATAGATCCAAGGTGTTGATTAAAAGTTCCCCACCTTATTTCTGTATCGAATAATGATTCATAAAATGTGAAAATTTTACCCCTAATTTTGGGGTGTCCCAACCTGGTATCAGAGCATGGATTACTCTTGATACGAATATAATTGATGTTGTACAAGTAATTGTTACTTATGATTGGATCATATGAGCTATAATTGATTGAGTTAAGGATTTCTTTGATTGAATTATGGCTATTTGTCATTGAATAGAGATTGATGTCTATGTTCTTGAGTCCGGCCAAGATTCCTTACACTATTTACCTTCAATAATCAATATGTTGTGATTATGTTTTAAGGTTGACATGATTATATGATGTGATGCCTGATGGACCAATGAATGTTGAAACCTTTCGATTTATAGGTTTAAAAAAATTTAAAATTAATTGATTGGTGTAGTACACTCACGTGTGAGCCATGTTTTAATATACAGGCTTGAGATATGGCGGGTAGACCTAATCGTGAGGCTACTGCTATGGAAAATACCTTGAAACACTTTACTGACCTCTTGGAAAGACAAGGCCAACTGAATATGGGATAAGGTGCCCAAGGTCTTGATTTGTTCCTCAAGAGGAAACCTTTTGAATTTCATGGAGCTTATAAACCTGAGGATGCTTATGCATGGATTAATGATGTGGAAAGGATTTATGCTAGCTTCCAGTGTTCTGAAGCACAAAAGGTAGAGTATGCGGTCTTTATGGTCCGTGATGAAGCCGAAGCATGGTGGCGTCTTACTAGGGGGCGCATGATATTTGTTGATATTCCCTTGGTTTGGGAAAACTTCAAGGTTGAGTTCTTGAAGAAATATTTTCTAGATAGCTACAGAAGTAAGAAGGAGCTTGAGTTCATGGAGCTTAAGCAGGGTAATATGACTGTGGAGGAGTATGCCTCCAAGTTTGATGAGCTTTGTGTGTTCTATCCTCCTTATCAACAAGAGGGTACTGAGGCTTTGAAGTGTGTGAAGTTTGAAAATAGCTTGAGGCCCGAAATCAAGTTGGTTATTCGGCACCAAGAGATAAGAAGCTTTCCGACGCTTGTGAACAAGTGTCGTATTTATGAAGAATATGATATGACTCCTTCGAGTCATGGCAAGCATGAGTCTAAGTTGAAGGGGTAATTCTCTGATTTCAAGAGACATGGTCAATTCAAGAAGAAGAAATTTGTTCGTGATGGATCCTCAAATACAAGAAGACGTGGTGCTTTTAGAGGTGGTCATGGAGTTGGTAACCAAGGTCGTGACAATGTCCAAGGCCTTACTTGTTTCAAGTGTGGTGCTAATCACTTGGCAAGAGATTGTCCTCCAGATGATGTGGTGTGTTATCAATGCAACCAACTGGGGCATATCTGCCCTAATTGTCCATTGAATGCAAGGAATGCTAATATTGATACTCCTGCTCGTGTGAACCATAATGGTAATTGTGGAGGCCATGGTGGCTCTGGAGGCTGTGGTCGTGGAAACAGTAATGGTCATTGTAACACCCCGAATTTTATAAAAACGAATAATTGATGGAAATGAATAATAAATAATGTGATTTGATTTGTGACCCAAAAATATTAGAATGATTAAATTGGGATTTATTATGGATATTTATGAATTACTGAGATTTAAGGAGATGAAATTATACCCGAATAGAATATGAGTGTCAGACCAAATATTTCCGATTAAGATGCCATTGGTCAGGGCTATTAAGAATATTATTAGGAATCCAAATCTATATTCGGAATAATTTTTGGAATTAGTATTGAGCCCAAACTGAGAGCCTGTTTATTATAAAATGGTGAAATTTTAATGTGAAGCAAGAATATTAAAAACATGAACCCTTCTTCCTCTCATGCTTCACGCTACTTCTTCTCATCCTCATTATTCTCTTTTTCTCACTTCTTCTTCTTCTTCTTCTTCTTCTTCTTCTTCTTCTCTTCAAAACCCAAAACGCATGGTGGCCTTCCCCTCCTTCACCATTTTCATTTTTATGGAAGCCTGAAGGAGAAGCTTGTGCTGGAACTCCTCCTCCTTCTCCCACTCTATTTTCGTGTGGCTCTTTACCTCTTGTGGAAGCTCATGTTGTTTCTTTGGGTGAGGTAAGTTCCTTATCATTTTTATGAGTTTTATGCCCTAGATTTTGGGTTCTATGTATTTGGGGGAGTATTTATTGCATAAGGGTTGTTGCGAGAAGCTTTAAATGAGGAAACCCTAAGGTGGGGTGTTGTCATTATGGCATTAATGGTGGGTTATTATAGGTGCATGGAATTAATACTTGGATGAGTGGAAAATAAATGAGCATTTATGATGTTGATGGGTTTTTAGTGAAACCCTAACTTTAATAAATTGGGGAAAGTGTGAAATGTGAATAGAATGTAGGTTTAATGATTATGAGAATGATATTAATGAAGAAAGAGGGCTATTTATGGTAATTAATGAGTATTGGTAATAGTTGTTGGATTTTGATGAAAAACCCTTGCCTTAAGAATTTGGGAAGATATATATATATATATATTGGGACTTGAAGGTTGGGTTGGAAGTGAATGGGTGTTGTTTAATATGTATGTTGTTAGTTATAGTGATGAACAATGATGAACATTGTAGATAATCCTTAATGGTGGAATCAATGGATATACATATTGGTATGATAAGATTGTGACTTGATGAGGTTCTAGACCATTGTGGTGTGCCATTTAAATTTGAATGATTAATTGTGGTTATTGAAGGACATGGGAGCTAAGTTGAATATTGGGTAACAATGATGATGTTTGAAGGATTGAGGTGATTTGAGACTACATTATGTCATGGGTAAAATGATGATGTTGTCGGGTTTAGTTGGCCTTTTATGAACTAGAGGATCTTGGCTTTGGGAAAGGAATTCCCGAAGCCTAACACAATTGCATAACTTGGTGTTTAGCAAGTCTAGGACTTGGGGTTGAGCTTTATGATAAGCTAACAAATGTTTAGAGTTATGATGGTTATTGATTATGTGTATGTATATGTATGGTATGTAGATTGTATTCCGGGTGATGCAATGGAGCGTTCAGAGCATTAGAATCGTTTCGGCTCTTCCCTCAAGGTAGGAGAGGAGTTAACATTCAAATTGCATGAGTAAATTCGATAGTGATTGATGTTTGTGTTAAATACTCATGCTTGCCTTGCCATGTATATGTATTGGATTAATTGAAATGGCAAGTTGATGTTTATTGAGGATGACGTGTGAGAATATGTGGAATCATTGTGGCAATGTATGAATATATATGTATAAGATGAAGATGAGTTTGAATGTAACATGATTAATATGTGGAATGAGAATTTTATAAGTGGGAATGCTCGAACTGGCTGTATAAGTCTTTCATGATGTATATGAACTGTGGGATAAATCCAAATTTGGCTTATAATGAGAAATTCCGAGTGAGAATGTTTAGAACAAGTTGTATATATCTCACATATCGTATATGATGTGTTGAAAGTAAGTGAATTGGCTTAAAATGTGATTTCATATGTTGAGCTGTGTGAATTTCGTTTTCTGATTATGTCCTAGTATTCTCGCTCAGGCGAGATGGGATCTCACTCAGGCGAGAGTCCCCTGCACCAATATTATGGCCTCTGGGCTAAATTCGCCCAGGCGAGCGAGTGTTCCGCTCGAGCGAGTAGAGTGTGTCATGACCAGGTGAGGTTCTGGACGAATCTCGCTCAAGCGGGCGTGGCTGCGCTTGAGCGAGCAGGGGAGGACATTGATTCTGGATGAATTCTGCCTGAGTGGGGACTTAGAAAATAATACATGATCTATGGTGAATTTTCGAGTGAAATTTTAAGTGGGCTATGCCAAGGCAGAACCCTCCGAGTGAGGGAGTGGATAAAATTCTGAGTGAGAGGTCTCCCTGTGTGATATTCCGAGCAGTGGAGTTTCGAGTGGAAATTCTCGAGTTCCAAGTAACTCATTCGGAGTGTGTAATTCCGAGTGGGGATGCCACCGAGTGGGAACACATGGTGTGTTGTCCAGAAGTATTCTGGAATAACTTCACTCGTGTGAGAATAAAAGGAAGTCGGTTTTTGGAATGGGTTACCGAGTGGAAAACCGAATGAGAAAAGACTCGGTCTGGAGTATTTTTCCGAGTGGGAACCCGAGGGTGATGAGTCAGTTTTGGTATGAATTGCTGAGTGAGGACCGATCGAGTGATGAGTCAGTTTTAGAATGAAATTACCGAGTGTAAGTCTGATTGAGAGGGTGAGTCAGCTTTGGATTAAGTTTGCCGAGTGGGGGACCGAATGAAAGATGGGTCGGTCTAGATTGTTATGCCAAGTGAGAAGCCAAGTGTGAGATGACTCGGATCCGGATAAATTTTACTGAGTAAAAGCCGAATGAATGATGGGTCGATTTTGGGGAATTCTGTTAACAGGAACCTGAGTGCTGGGAGAATTGCTAAGTGAGTATATGCTCGGCTCTGGGAGTTATGTGCTGGGCAAGGAGTTTTCACCCAAGTTAAGTTATGAGTTGTGCTGGTATTGAATGATTTCCGCTCAAGCGAGTGGATACCTCGCTCAAGCGAGCGAGTGTAAAGTTAGCTACTGGAGCTATTTCGCCCGAGCGATTGGCTGGGTGTGTGGTGCTTCGCCCAAGCGAGCAACCTGGAATTTGGTACTGCCTTGATTTCGCCCGAGCGAGATAGGCTCGCTCAAGCGAGACTGGGCCTGATACTTAAAACCCTTCTCTTTGTTCAGCGAAAACTCGGGCGGAGGTGAATCTCGCTTGAGCGAGATACCCAAAACTTGGGATTTTGCTGATTCCTCAATAACTGATGCTGAGCCCCATTCCCTCATTTTATGAGATATCTATGGAAACATATGTGTGGTAATTACTGATGGTATACCACCATGGGGAAATAAAATTAATTGAGGTATACGGGACAATCTAATTGTGATGTTTTTACCACTAAGAGTGGGATAAGAGGGGATGATGAGGAAATTTTAATAATGAGGGTATATGACATATTTTAAGACAATGATGATAAATAATAAGAGGGAAAGCCCACTAAAGGAATGTGTGATAACATTGATGAATATTACCTAATGATGCAAACATAATGTGGTTGATACAAGTAATTGACTTGTATGTGTATGACGCAATGATGATTGCTATATATATATATATAAAAATGCCCTGTTATCACATATGTGGCTTATTATTATGATGCTTGCTATGCCTTTGATATCCATGTGTGGATTGTTATGAATGATGTTTTTGGCCATTGAGATGCCAATTATATGAATGATGTGCCTTGAGGGGCTTGTAAATGATTACAAATAATTATTAAAATGCCAAATTAAATTATATCCCTAATTGAGAGGGTGAGATATCCTTGCAAGATTATTGGGCACATGCATTATTGCATTGTTGCATTTATGGCATAGCATGGCATTGATATGCATTATTGTTGAATATATCACCTTGAGGGGTGCCACGAAGGGTATATCCCTGAGTGAAGAGGACGTTGTCCTATTGTTGTTGAATAATGTTGAATATATCACCTTGCGGGGTGCCACGAAGGGTAAATCCCTGAGTAAAGAGGACGTTGTCTTATTGCTGTTGAATAATATGGAATATATCACCTTGCGGGGTGCCACGAAGGGTATATCCCAGAGTGAAGATGATGTTATCGTAATTATTGTTGAATATATCACCTTGCGGGGTGCCACGATAGGTAAATCCCGGAGTGAAGATGATGTTGATCATATGGTTGTATATATCACCTTGCGGGGTGCCACGAAGGGTATATCCCGGAGTGAAGAGGACGTTGTCCTATTGTTGTTGAATAAATCACCTTGCGGGGTGCCACGAAGAGTGTATCTCTGAGTGATGATGATAATTTAAGTGATTGTGATTATTGTTGAATTTGAAAATCGGATCCGTTGCATATGCATTAAACAGTTGACATATGTATTAGCCTTAAGACCATGGCATTTGAGATGGGATGACCACGAGTGATGAGAAACCCCTTACGAGGAGGTATTTGAGTGAAACCTTAATGAATTAATGATGGTAATGATTATGGATGCCCTTATTGATAAGTGGCAAAGTGATGGTGTATGTGAATGTGTATATGTTGTGCTTGTTTATGATATGAATTGCGATTCATGAGGCTTGCATGCCTAATATGATAATGAGATGATGAATGAGTGATAATTAAATGATTTTATAGCAAAGCACACATGATGTTTGTATGCATATACACATGATCACAATATATATTATTCGTTATTTTGAATGTATAACTCACTCTCCCATGTGGTCTCCTTTTTAGCATTGTGGTGCAGGTTACCATGGGATGAGTTCGGATTTAAAGATCAATCTTGGGTGAAGGTAAATAGGGGTAGAGGAAATGCCTTGGCCGGTATCATTCGTGAATTATTTTGTATTGAAATTTATGAAGTGTTTAAGTTGTAATAATGACATAGATGTTTTAATGAAATGGAATATGTATGGGATAATCCTTTGGAATTATAAATTTGGAGATGTAAATATAGTATGTAAGAGATGATTTAATGTGTACTAGAAGAATTGGAATTGATCGATGTTCATTGATGATTGAGATAGTTGGGAGAGGATTCCCGAATGTATACGAATGTATTTATGTATATATATGTATATAGGCTTATAATAGGCTTATGAAATTAATTGTAGAATGATGATGGATGTCTAATAGGCTTATAATATGCCATTGCATGTTAACCTAGCCTTTTCTCATATCGTCATATATGGGACTAGGCGTGTGCCCGGTATACATATTCTTTCGCTGTAAACTCCATTATTTTCGTATACCGTTATGGGAAATTTATCTATCGATCCAGCTTTAGGTTATTTAATCTCACTCTTGGGTTTTCTGTGATTCGGGTCTTGATGTGATCGTGATGATATTTTGAAAACATTTCAAATGCGAAAAATTTATTCGCAATTTTATTAATCATGTCGATTACATCGGGATTCAAGTACAGAAAATTAGGGGTGTTATAGTCATAATGGTGGCCGCAACGGTGGCCGTGGTGGAAACCATAATAGTGGAAGAAAGGGCAATGGTCGAGGCAATGGCCATGGTGGAAGGAATGGTAACCGAAATGGTAGTGATCAACCACAAGCAGCTGGAAGAGTCTTTGCCGTTACCGGTGAAGAAGCAGCACAAGCTGAAGATCTTGTTCGTGGCAAGTGTGAAATCCTTGGCACTTCGGTAGATGTTATATTTGATTCTGGTGCTATGCACTCGTTTATTTCTGAAGGTTGTGTGAGATGCTTGAAAGTGCCTGTTTGCATGATGAGAGCTTCTATAATGGTGACTACACCAACCGAAACTTGTTTGAGATCAGTGACTCGATGTGAGAATGTCGAGATGACTCTTGAGGGAAGGAAATTTGTTGTATCCCTCGTGTGCTTACCTATGAAAGACTTAGATATTATTATAGGAATGGATTGGTTGTCCGCCAACAAAATCTTGGTGGATTGTCATAACAAGACGGTGATTTTTCTGACTTCTAACGCTGAAGACTATGACCTACAAGGTATCTCTCAGCTTCTTGTGATGTTCTGCATGGTTAATGGAAATGGTACTTCCCAACCTTATGAAACCCCTGTTATTTTTGAATTCTATGACATTTTTCCGGATGAGATTCCTAGTTTGTCTCCTCCACGTGAAGTGGAATTCCCTATTGATCTCATTCCTGGTGCTGAACCTGTTTCTAGAGCTCCTTATAGGATGTCTCCTATGGAGTTGGCTGAATTGAAGAAGCAAGTCGAGGAATTACTTGAACGGGAGTTTATCCGCCCAAGTGTGTCTGCTTGGGGTGCTCCTATGTTATTGGTGAAAAAGAAGGATGGAAGCATGAGATTGTGCGTTGACTATCGCTAACACGATAAGTTAACCATCAAGAACAAATATCCTCTTCCTCGTATTGATGATATTTTGGATCAATTGAAGGGTGTCGTTGTGTTTTCTAAGATTGACTTACATTTCGGATATCACCAAATTCAGGTGAAGACCGAGGATATTCCTAAATCTGCCTTCCGAAAATGATATGGACACTATGAGTATGTACTGATGCCATTCGGAGTGACAAATGCTCCTGCGATTTTCATGGATTACATGAATCGCATCTTCCATGAATATCTTGATCAATTGTTGTATTTATTGATGATATTTTGGTATACTCTAGGAGCCATGAAGAGCATAAAAGGCATCTTCGCCTTGTATTGTCCATTCTTCGAAAGAAAGAATTGTATGCTAAGCTCTCTAAATACGAATTCTGGATGGATGAGATTTCTTTTCTTGGTCATGTGATCTCCGGTGATGGAGTTGTTGTTGATAGATCGAAAGTGGAAGCTGTTATGGCTTGGGACAGACCGACGTTCATGACGGAAATAAGAAGTTTTCTTGGTCTTGCCGGTTATTATCGGAGGTTTATTGAGGGATTTTCCCGTTTAGCATTACCATTGATGAAGTTGACTCATAAGAATCAACCATTTGTGTGGACCTGTGAATATGAAGAAAGTTTTCAAGATTTGAAGTTAAGGCTTACTACCGTACCAGTGCTATCATGCCTAATTTGTTGGATAACTTTGTTGTATATTGTGATGCTTCTATGCATGGTCTTGGTTGTGTGTTGATGTAGTGTGAACGGGTGATAGCCTATGCATCGAGACAGTTGTGACAGCATGAGGTCAATTATCCTACACATGATCTTGAATTGGCGGCGGTGGTGTTTGCTTTGAAGTTGTGGCGACATTACTTGTATGGTTCTAAGTTTGTGGTCTTTAGTGATCACAAGAGCCTTAAGTACTTGTTTGATCAAAAAGAACTTAATATGCGCCAACGACGATGGATGGAGTTCCTAAAAGATTACAAGTTTGAATTGAGGTATCATCCTAGAAAGGAAAATGTGGTTGTAGATGCTTTAAGCCGGAAGTCATTGTATGTTTTCGTAATGATGGTGAAAGAGATGGAATTAATTGAGCAATTTAGAAATTTGAATGTGGGCGTGGAAACATATACTCCAAAGAAAATATCCCTTGAGATGTTGATAGTTGCTAACGTGTTCCTTAAAATTGTAAAATTACAACAATCGAAGGATGAGTACTTGGTTAAGATGAGAAGAAATTAAGAAAAAGAAAAGAACTTATTTCTAATGGAAGGTCGTGATGGTATCTGGCGTGTGAAGGGCCAAATTTATGTTCCCTAGAGTGGTGATTTAGGAAAATGTGTACTTGAAGAAGCTCACAAAAGTATATTGAGCATTCATCCTGGTTCTACCAAGATGTATCAAGACTTGAGAAAGAATTTTTGGTGGCCTGGTATGAAGCGTGATATGGCAAACTTTGTTGCATCTTGCCTTGTTTGTCAGAAGGCTAAGGTCGAGCATCAAAGACTATCTGGTTATTTGAGACTTTTGGAGATCCCTGTTTGGAAGTGGGATAGCATTGCTATGGACTTTGTTTCTGGACTACCTAGAACTCATGCTGGAAATGATGCTATATGGGTGATTATGGATTGGTTGATGAAGTATGCTTACTTCTTGCCCATGAATATGAAGAGTTCATTGGAAAGATTAGCCCAGTTGTACATAAAGAAGATTGTTAGACTTATGGTGTGCCATCCAGTATTATATCTGATCGTGACCCTCAGTTTACTTCTCGATTTTGGGGAAGTTTACATCATGAGTTAGGTTCTAAGTTGAAGCTTAGTTTCGCTTATCATCCTCAAACCGACGGCAATTTGAGAGGACTATCCAAAGTCTTGAAGATTTGTTGAGAGCCTGTGTTTTGGAGCATGGTGGATGTTGGAAGAGATTTCTTCCGTTGATTGAATTCACTTATAACAACAGTTACCACAGTAGTATTGGTATGGCTCCTTATAAGGCACTTTATGGCAGAAAATGTAGAACACCTCTGTGTTGGCTGGAGACTGGTGAGAATTTGCCTTTAGGGCTGGAGATTGTTCAGGAGACTACTGAGCAGATTAAGAAGATAAAAGAGAATATGAAGATTGCTCAAGACCGACAGAAGAGTTATTATAATAAGAGGCATAAACCACTTGAATTTCAAGTTAGTGATCACGTAGTCTTGAAAGTCTCACGTGATAAAGGAATTGGAAAGGCGTTGAAAAGTGGAAAGTTAAGCCCTAGGTTCATTGGACCTTATGAGATTTTAGAGCGGATTGGTGACATTGCTTATCGGATTGCACTCCCTCCGCATCTTGTGAATCTACACAATGTATTCCATGTGTCACAGTTGAGGAAATATGTTCATGATCCTCTGCGCGTGATCCCTGTTAACGATGTGGGTGTGCGGGACGATTTGTCTATTCCTCATGTTTCTTCGCATTGTTGAGCATTTCGTGAAGAAATTACGGAACAAGTTGGTGCTTTTAGTGAAGGTCGCTTGGAAGCATGGAAATGTGGAGACGTTCACATGGGAACGTGAAGATGATATAAGGGAAAGATATCTGATGCATTCAAATCTGGTACATAAATTTCGAGGATAAAATTTTCTTTTTAGTAGGGTGGATTGTAACACCCTAAATTTTAAAAGAAAAGACTAATTAAGGAAATAATTATTAAATAGTTGTATGTGCATTATTTAATGTCCCAAAATATTGGAAGTAATTAAATTAAGATTTTTGGGGACTACTCATAATTTATAGGAGCCGAATAAACTGAAATTAAACCCGATTAGAATATGGGTACCGGACCAAGTATCTCCGATTAGGACGATATTAGTTAGGAATGTCAAGAATATTATTGGGAGTCCGAATATATATTTGGAATAATTTTTAGATAAAGTATTAAACCCGAACTGAGATCCTGTTTGTGGTAAAATGATGAAATATTAACGAGAGTATAAAAATTAAAAGCAAAAGCCTTCTTTTTATCTTCTCCTTTTTTGTTGGCTTATTGAAGCCTTTGTAGAAAATACATTTCTTCTTCTTCTTCTTGATTTCCTCTCCATCTTTCTCTTCTAAAGCCCTAGCAAAAGGTGGTAACCCATTTCATTCCTCCATTTCCACTTGAGAAAGCTTGAAGGAAGCCATTAGAGCTTGGATTCTCTTCTCCTCCTTCTCCATTTTCATTTGGTCTTTCTCCCTCTTTGGAACCATTTTCGTTTTGGGTGAGGTAAGCTCTTCTCACTATTTTTGTTGGGTTTAAATGCTATGTTTATGAGTTATTAGGATTTGGGTTAAGTAATGTATGTAAATGGGGGTTGGTGAAGAGCCATAAATATGAAGAAACCTAAGGTGGGTTGTCATAAATGCTAACTTTGATGATAATAAATGAGAAGATGAACTTATTATTGGAAGGAGATAAGGATTAATGATGCATTTATGAGTGTGGTTGAGTTTGGTGAAAACCCTAACTTTAAGATTTGGGGAAAATGATAAATATAGTTTGGGTAATGTATTGGAGGGCAAATACAACGCATTGAGAATATGGATAGTGAAACATAAGGTGTTGTGAATGTTGGGGGTTTAAAGTTATTTTGTAGCCTTTAAACATAATGAATGAGGCTTGATGGGAAGGAATTCCTGAAGCCTAATAAATGAAGGAAAATAATGTCTATAACATGTCTTATACATGTTATGAAATTGTAGATATGATTATGATTAAATAGAGTTGAATTTGTGTCTTGAATAGTTGATTGATGTCATTGTGTTTGATGATGGAATTGAATTATGTTAATGAGAATTATTGAGAATGCCACACAAAAACTTAAACCAATGGAACCAACGATAATAAATCCACTAAAAGCCTTATGGTGGTGTTGGTGATGATGATAATGATGATTGATGAGTGGCATGAATAGGATGCATAGAGTGAGAAATGCATACGATGGGCATTTGCATCCATGGCATACTGCATAGCCACCGATGTTGGAACGTTAAGGGAGTTCCCTCGGCCGACCTAGTGGGAGGGTGGCTCGGTGCACGAGCAAAATTTTATTTTCCCCTGTGACTCGGTGTGTAAGTCACGAAGCCGCCCGTGTATTACAACGGGGAGCTACATGTGGCCGACCCTTGTGGGGGGTGGCTTTTGAAGAGCATGTGACCCCGGTGGTCCTTTTGGATCACAGCTGCCATAGGATGAGTCATGGTCGGCCCGCAACACCATATGTTGAATATGTGTTGCCGTGGTCATGGTGAAAATGACCAGGTGTTGCAAGATGGGTGGTGCGGTTTGGTACCAGTAAAAGATTGGTGAAATGCATGCAATTAGATGATAAGTGTACACATTTTACTACTGCAGTAGGGGTATGATTAGATGATCATACTTGAATCCCACAATTGGTGTTTATGTTCCTACATTCAGATCTGCAGTTGTTGAAATAATCCGTTGTGCATATGCATTAGCTTAAGAGCATTTGCATATAGTAAGGAAGTATGCCAAAGGTGATGAGATGTGATGATGGTTGTGTTACAAGTGAGAAAATGTATTAAGACAACATAAAAGATGTGAATACCAAATGATAATTTGAGTATAACGATGAGATATATTATAGTCCAATTGTTGAAGGGCTAGATCATGTGTATGATTTTTGCTTGATTTACAAAGATTGTTTGTAATATGTGATGATGGTTGATGATGAAATATGCATGAATGCAAAATATACATGTTGTGATACATATGCATATGATCACATGGTATTCATATTCATTCTTTTGGAATATATGACTCACTCTCCCATGTTATCTACTTTTTAGATCTGTGATGCAGGGCACTCATGGGTGGAGTGAATCTTTTGAAGTACATTTTGATGAAGGAGGTAAATAGGTGTAGAGGAAACTCCTTGGCCGGTAAATCTAGATTTTGTATAGCATATAGTGTACATGTATGCTTATTTTGCCATCTAGATTGTAGTTTGATGATTTTGAGGGTCATGTACAAAAATTGGACTTTGGGGTGTATGGCCGATTTTCATTAATGACCTAGATGATGTAAGATAATGAATTATGATGCTTGTTGATGATAAATTTTATGAATGAATGATGTATTTCACCACTTGTAGCATTTTATGAAGTTTAAGTAAAAATGATTTAAATCCTATGCATTGAATGAATGGGAATTGATCTTGAAGTGTATAAATAATTGGATGAACCTTTGAATGCATGGTTGAATGTATATAGTGCATTAGTATAGGCTAAAATGGCATGAAATGAGATTTGGTATGCTAAGTTGTGTGAAATTTTGCATGTTTCGTTGTTCCTACAAAACTCGCTCAAGCGAGTGAAAATCTCGCTCAAGCGAGATCCTCTTGTATCAGAGGTGTGGCTACTAGCCACATTTCACTCAGGCAGAAAGGCTCTCGCCCGAGCAAAAGCTAGGTGGAGAGCTACTGGACCTTTTTCGCTCAAGCGAAATGGCCAGTGTATGGCGATTCGCTTAAGTGACTGGTGTAACACCCTAAATTTTTAAGAAAACAATTTTTGGAATAATGGTAATTAATTATTTATGGTCCAATAATCATGGAAGGATTAATTTGACATTAGAGGTGAATTATCGGTAAATTAAGATTTACCAGAATTAGATGATTTAACATATGATGGGACCCACTTGGACAAATTAAATATTTGATGTGTCTAGAATGTTTAGAAAATTATTGTGGTTAGGGTGGTATATGTAACATCCCAAATTTTAATAAAGTACCGAGTGAATAAAGCCATTAGAGTAATAATTTCAGAAGTTGGAATTTGCTTATTAAGTACCATTAATTTAATTAATCAAAAGGTGTACTGATTTAAAGGGAGGATTGACCTTAGTGGGTGCTGATGGGACTGGGTGACGTGAGCAGACTGCTCCTCATGTTTTCCCACCCCACCATTCCTTCCCTCATGCATGTGTTTATAAGTGGACGATGGTTCTCCTTGCCATTCGTTCTTCAGAGTTCCCTGCGAGTTTCTTCTTCTTCTTTCTTCTTCTTTTCTCCTTCTCTGCTCTCTGTTTCATTCCCTGTTTCGGAAGCCGAGTGACGGTGCTGCAGAGGAGTCAGAGCTCCCTCACACGAGTAGAAGACGAGCGTCAAAGCAGAAGCAGAAACAACCCTGCACCACTCGTGGAGGGCAGTAACGTTCAAATAAAGGCTAAGCGAGTGGAAGCATTGAGTGAAGCAGCGAAGAAGGGAACCAACACCCAAGCAGAAAAGTCTCTCGGAATCTCGTAGTTGGTAGGGGGAGTACCTTACATGTTAAATGCATGGGTTATGAATGGGTTCTGAGTGTTGAAGTGATAGTTCTGTATCCTGTTGTATAATAATGCTTGCATGTGGAGTAACCGAGTGTGAGACAAGTGAGAGTGAGTGTTGCATGTTATTATCGTCCTTAAAGATGCATGCGTTGTTTGAATTCCGATACCCTATAACCCGATTGCATGTTACGTTGTGTTGACTGGAATGCTTGTTGAATCCGTTCATGTTCGTATGCATGCATGTGTTGACTGAGTCTTGACACTATTGTATACCAATTGCATATTATGTTGTACTGATTTGAAATGTTTGTTGGAACCTGTTGATCTTCATATGGATGCCTGTGTTGAGTAAGTTCTGATACTGCGGTGTACCGAGTACATGTTATGCTTGAGTTGATAAGAACGCTGATAGAAGCTTGATATTGATTGACACCGATTGCATTGGACTTATATGTTGTTAATAGAGCTATGATGATGATTGCATGGAAGTATGTGTGTGTTAAATAAATATGTGGAATCCTGGAAATGCGTATTAACGACTGCATGTGAAATATGTATAACTGAGTGAAGGTTGTGCGCATGAATACTATGTTGTGTGATGAATCCGCGTGTGGCGCATGGGATGCGTTGTGCTGAGAGCACGTAGTGTGGGACACTACCATCGGTTATAAAGCGTGGGACGCTATAAAATCCTTGAGTGGGACTCAAGGTAGCCCTGAGTGGGACTCGGGCTGCCTGTGATCACCTCCGTTGGCGCTGAGAGCGTTTGTGTCACCTGTGGGCAAAGAGTTGGGTACCTGTAAAATGGCCAAGCAGCTGGGAGCTGATTTGATAGCTGAGAGCTAGGTATAAAAAGGGCTGAGAGCCTACATTGCAACGTCTAAACCGATACACACGAATGCGGAACCGAGTGAAATGCTATGTGCCTAGTAACTGTTGATATTGTTTGAAATTGGTTATGAAGGTGTTAATAAGATGGTGAATGTATATAACCGAGTGAATATTCTGTGTCTATATTGCTACGGATGTTGTGTAGAATTAATTATGCTTGTGACAGTGTTGGTAAGATGATATATATATGTCCTCATGACCGAGTGTACTATTCCGTGTGTATATGTTGTTAATGCTGATTGAAATCTATTCCATGAATGTATGTTATGCATTGGAGAGTTGTATATATATATATATATATATATCCGAGTGAGGATTGTGGATTCTGACTGAAAATTGTTCAATAGAAGCATTCTAATTCACGTATCGCAATATACTACCACTGATTGTTGTATGTTGATATTATCAAGTTGATGCGTGTGAAAGGTGTAACATCCCGATTTAATAATTAATTTCCGAATGAAAATAAATCATTGAAATAATAATTGCAAGGTGGGAAAATTATTTAATAATTATAATTAACTTAATTAACTCAACTTAAGAAATAATGACTGGTTAAGAGTGATTAATTAATAATTGCTGGCTGATTGTGATTGGTGTACTGCTTCACGTTTTCCCACCCCACTTCCCCTTCTCTCCGTGCATGCGTATATGGGCTACTGGGCCACCCTATCATTCATTTTTCCCTTTCAGACTTCTCTTCTTTTTGTCCTCTCTTCTTCCCCTCTTCTTTGCTCTTCATTCTCCTTTTCTTCTTCTTTCTTCTCTGCTCTCTGCACCGTGAGCTCGCAACCATGGAGGCTGAGGATCAGAGTCCTCCTTCTTGACTCGACGAGCCAGAGAGGGTGAGGGTGTGCATTCCCTCTGCATGCAACCAGTCTTCTTCCCCATGGCTCCTCCGTCGACTTCCCTCTTTCTCCCTCTCCTTGCTCGAGGCTGCCGAGTCTCAGTGAAGATCTACACCACGAAGAGCTTCAAGAAGGTTGGAGCGTTCACCAACGTGTGATTGGAGCTGCTCAAGAGAGCGAGCAGAGAACTAGGCGTCTCGGAAGCTTGGAAATCCCCACTGGACCGAGTAGAAGGTCAATGTGGTGCCCTGGGGGCTTGGATCTCCCCGCTAATCTTGCATGCAGAACCGTTTAAGAGTGGGAGTGGCTCGGAGTTCCTCCAAAGCCAGGTGTAATGGTGGATGACTGATGCAGGGTCGCTCCATTGAGAACTAGTGAATGGGCTGAGCGGAGCAACCGACTGGAGCTGCAAGCCCTTGGAGCCTTTGGAATCTTCATCCCAGGTAGGGGGCGCTCTGCATGTCAAATGCATAGTTTCTGGACGGTCCGAGTGAACGTATTACCTTATGTGTTTGTATGATTATGATTATGATGACCCTGTGAGGTGTTTAACTGTTGATCATTGGATATCGTATATGTGTGTTAGTAGAGTCCTGTTGATTATTTCGTACCCACATGCATGCGTTCAGGATGTGCTGCTTGATATATATATATATTGTGCGTGCTGCTGAGTGGAGTCCGAATGAATGATAATTATTAGCTGGGTGGTGTATGACTATGGCTGTCCTAGAGATGTATGATGACATTGGTGATGTTGTGGAGTTAATGTATGAATTGCATATTAATTGTAATGAGAATGTCAAGCACATTGTGTGGTCTATTGTTGACTTCCGGGTGGATACGATATGAATTGCTTAAGATGAACTTGCTGAGTGTGGATGACTACTGTGACATGCATGAGGTTGCATTTATGAATAGAGGGTGACCTGTGGAAGGTCAGGAACCCAATGAGATGATTTCCAGCTACAGACCCTTGGCTAGATTCTGAGAGGACCCGTGGTAGCCGTGGGAGCTAGAGTTAAGTCTCGAGACGTCCATGGGAGACCGATACCACACGGTAAGGGTTATCAGACGAGGGGCCAGAAAAGGGATCTGTAACTGAGAGTTATTGTTAAGTCGGATCCGCATGCATGTAGGTAGGTGCATCATTAACGAGAGCAACACACTCCTTAAAATCTATGAATGCTATTAAGGAATTCCGACTGGATTTGTGTGTGTGTTTGACGCTGAGGCTAAGTATTATTGATGTTATTGTTAAGGGGTATGTTGTTGTGAATAGTAGGAGTTAGATGACCATGAATGACTTGAGTAATCCGACTAGTGATTTGTGTAGATGATTTATTAAATGTTAGTGAATGCTAGTATTGTTGCAGATAGATAGAGTATGTTGAAAGGGAATATGTATGCTAAGCCGAGCTAATAGCTGTCATTGTATATGTGAAAGCTCACCCCTACACCATTTTTCAGTATGTGCAGATCGGGCTCGGAAGTGCTGACAGGGCCTCAAGTCCGAGTGTGGTGTACCCCGATTGTGGAGTGCTTATATTGTATTCATTATGTATAGTCAGTGTAGCCTTGGCCGGCCCTTATGTAAAATGACGATTAAGCATATTTGTTTATAAAGATTGATTAGGAGAATTATAGATATGGGTTACTTGTATGGAATTGTAAGTATTGGTGAATATATATATATATAATGTTAAGATAATGGATATTCCGAGTGTATGATTGTGTATAGACCTGTGTTGTATGCTGGTGACTCGTGTTGGGCTCTTTCCGAGTAGGGGCTACTCATAAGGATTCTGAGAGAAATCCCTTTGATGAATTCTGAGCGGACGATATAAATAATCCGAGCGAATAGGTTGTGGCGTGCCGAGTGAGTTAGCTATCATTTTCCGAGTGAATGAGTTGAAGGATAACTCTGAATTCCGATCGTCTGGATAGCCGAGTGTGGCTTCTCGCCCCAGCGATCAAGGTACTCGCTCCAGCGAGTGTGGACTTGGGAAGACCTTGTGTTGTCATCGCTTAAGCGATTCGTGCCTCGCTCGAGCGATTGGAGCTGCTTCGCTCAAGTGTATGGGTTCTCGGTTAACCGAGTGAATTGCTGGTTTTGGGCTTCGCTGAGTGTTTCCTTCTTCCGCTGTATGCCCTCTCGAATCGGTTTTATTTTCTCTTGCCTTCCCTTCTCTTATTTCTTTTGTTACCCGGTTGCTTTATGGTCTATTCGGTTTATTCAATTTCGAAAAATTGTTTTTGTTCCGGGTTGTTTTCATTCTAAATTTAGGATGTTTCATTTTGGTATCAGAGCAGACCGAAAGGTCCAAGGCCAAGGTATACTTACCAAGTGTAAGCGGTTGTATGCAGTATGACCGAGTGGTCATCATTATTGTGACATTGATTTGTGAATAGGAGGTCATTTCCCTCCTGGTCCGATTGATTGTATGCCCTAACTTAATCGGTATTGTATGTGTTTGATGATTTGGTATATGAATGGTGTGGTTGTATGCCTGTGCCTTGTTGAAGAATTTGAACGTGTGATGAATGAATAGTATATGATTTGAGATACAAGAAATGTGTTAGCCTTAGTTCCTTTTACTTGAACCTGAACCCTTTGGAGTAGAAGACATAATTTGGTGCCTGTAATTAATTACACCCTCTATGTTGCGTGAACTCATATACTGTACATGAAGATTTGAGTAATATATGTATGCGTATTTGTTGTGTATGAGAGATTAGTTTAACTATAAGTAGAAAATGGAGATGAGTGTTGACGTGGGAAGAGAGTTAGTGACTCCCTCCGAGTGAAAGGAAACCTAGGTAATCCCGAGTGAATGAGACAGTGTGATGCCGAGCGAGAGTTTACCGACCAGAAGATGACACCTACGACTCTGAGTGGATCCATTATAATAAATCATTAAGTAGCTAGAAAATCCGAGTGAGTCTTGACTTAGTGGGAAAACCAGAGTGGGAGAGATTATAGTTGCCGAGTGAGAATGAGTGAAGAGGACGGGTGATACCGAGTGGGAACCGATCCTGATACCCTTAGAGTGATAACTGTTAAGTATTTCCTGAGTGAAGGGTGACTGAGTATTTCCGAGTGAGGAGTCCCTTTTAAATCCGGGTGAAAGAAATGTGTGCACACTATAATGGTTGTTGAGCTCAATATGAATTACATGAATATGTGGAATGTTATTTAGAATAACATGATTGAATGGAATCCGATTGAATGAATGTATGTATATTAATGTTATGGCCGGGTGCGATATGATGTTGTGGCTGTAATGCATGTTGTGGTGAATGATATGAATTGTATGGCCGAGTGTGAATTTGATATTCCGATTGGATGATTGAATATATATATGTGTTGATGTTGTCGCAAAGTGTAAAGTGAGCCTATGGCTGTGATTATATGGATTATAAATAATGTAAGTGATATAGCCGAGAGCTGGCTGGATAGATTCTGATTGAATGATGCTTGAATGTGTTCTGGTTGAATGATAGCGTGTATGCATTGAATGTTGGTACACACGTATACGTATATACATATATATGATATTGTATGGTTTAAGGTGGATAAGATCTAAGGAAGAAGTAATTACGCGGTAATGGTCGGAAACCGACTGTTATTATACCATTTTGGGGTGATAGTAACTGCTACTTGACGAATGTCATCAGGAGAGTTGCGCTAACTTATGAGTAATGAAGAGGTGTACGACTTTTGTGTAAGTCGGAAGCCTGTAGCCATTATACTGTTTTACCGTAGGGGTAAATTATATTACATGATTGTTGCTATGTGACGTGCCCTACGTGGTGCATCATGATAATGTTGATGTGAATATGTGCTTATATATGTATGTGAATTGCCATTAATTCTTGTGAGTAAGTATTAGCTGAGTGAGTTGGTCGGTGCGTGTGAGAACATTGTTAGGGAGACTAACATGGTTTGCATGGATTTGAATGATTTGAATGAACCCCGACTAGATGATGACGTACAAGTGGATTCCGACTGAATGAATATGTATGTACCGATACTGTTACCGAGTGTAATGTGGTGTCATAATTGAGAATGTACGTTATTGAGCAACTCCCGATTGGATATGATGTTGTGAATGAAATCCTTAATGTAGTTTGGAATTGATTTGAGTAAGTCCGATCGGATGAACATATATATATATATAATGATGCTATTGTTGAGTGCAATGTGTGGTTATGGTTATGGTGCATGCTGTAGTGAACAATGTTATAGCCATGAATAATTGGTATGAAATCCGATTGAGTGCCTGTATGTACACTAGTGCCGTTGCCGAGTCCGCAGTGTGTTATGACAACATGTGATTGTGAATTACTAATCCGGACTGAATTGCATGAAGCTGAATGAGTGATGTCATTATATAGCTGAGAATTGAGAATTTAATCCGAGCCATGATTTTGTGATGAATAAGATTTAGAGGAAATACTTACTCGGTGTTGGCTAGAAGCCGATTGTTGTATTGCCGTCATCCAGTTTTACAGAAGTGATAAATGATTTTCATGCTTGTTGTTGTATGATGTACCCTGTGTGATGCATAATGTTGATGTAGATGTACTGCTTCTAATGTGTATGTGAACTGCCATTAATTACCGTGTGAATTAGTATTAGTTGAGTGAATCAGGTCAGTGTGAGTCATGCTGTCCTGAGATGACTCTTCATGCCGTAAGCATTGTGGCAGCGTACATGTTGCAGTGACTGTGTAATTGTTGTAACCCTATAGGAATGAGACGTCATCCTATAAGATGGATGCAACAATTCATGAGTCGGGCAGGTGAAGTTGTAGCTGCTTATGGTGATGGTGAATCTTTTAGGCTGCCCTGAGTAAAGAGAGGAGTTGTATTAAGTGGATCATAAGTGGCTATGTATCAAAATGAGGACTGCTTAACCTTGTCATGTTGCCTCCGAGAGGATTAGAGGTTGTTGAGTGTGGAACGGCTACTAAAGGGACGATTGGTTATTGAAATAAGAAGGGTGATCAAATTTACCACTAAAATTAGAGTTTTATAAGTTAGCCGAGTGGTACTGTAAGTTTAATAAGGAAACCTGGACCTTGAGCCAAGGTGTTCGGTAAGGTGAGGATTGCTCGGTAAAGATTAGTATGTTCCGAGTGTGTGAGGGTGGAGATGGTTCCGAGTGAAATCCTTCTGGGAGAAAGAACTGCTGAGTGAAAATTATGATATTCCGAGTGAAGCATCATTTGGGTCATCAATAAGGAGCTGTGTCCGAATGGCACTTCTGTGTTAGGCAAAATCAAAGTGAAATATCCGAGTTGTGTGAATTTCGGGTGAAGTGTCTCGAAGTGTACCACTTCCGAGTGGATGGTACCGTGTGGAGCGGTTCTGAGTGGAAAGGCATCGAGTGTGGAATTCCTAATACCCGTGTGATATTCCACCAAGTGATCTCTATCCAGGAGAAAAGTACTTCTGGTCGGCAAATGGAACTTCGAGTGTGCAAGTTTTCGAGTGAATTACCCAAGGCGGAGTAAATACCGAGCGGTAAACTTATTCAAAGCTGTGTTCGGGTGATGTTGAGCTGTTGAGTCTGAACTCAGATTTATGTTTGGAATAAGCCTGAATTCCGAGTGGAAATCTGGTAAATAGAAAGTCTCCGAGTGAAGGATCTCCATGAGGAGTAGATATCCAAGAAAAGGATTTATTTGAAATCGTACTCAGATCAGCGTTTGGGACTGCTGGGCTTGGACTCGGGTTGGTTTCGAGGTAGCCTTGATTTACGAGTAAATTTTGCAAGTGGAAGGATTTCCGGATGAGAACTGCCCTTAAAACCCCGATTGATACTTTCGAGTGAGAGGGCCGAGTGACATTCGTGGGTTATAGGCATGAAGTTAGCCAAAGGAATGGTTAAGAATCTGAGATGTTAGAACCGAGTGTGGTGCCTATACGAGGCAAATCTAGGCAAGTGTGCCAATTGAAGCATATGGGAACTCGTTTGAGTGTTCATTTTGGTTAAGAAAGAAATTTTGTGGTCGAAATTTTGGAAATCCGAGAGCTTAATCTGAGATGAATCGGTCGGTAGTGGGTATTATAGGGAGTCAGTAATGTTGTTTACCGACTAGATTCTTCCCAATTGGTTGAATAACATCTAGAATGTGTCCCATGCGACCCAATGTCGAGCCTATGCTTTGTGTGAGCTTTTTGTCATGCCGAGTGACTCATTGAGTCAGGGAACCCGATGGTGTAAATATGCCGATCGGTGTTGGGAGTGTAAGGCCGAGCGGCCAACGAACTGGAAAGTGTCAATGGCTAGGGTGAAATGACAGAGTTGAATGGGGGTAACTACGTGGGAAATGGAATCCCGAATGTAATGAAGACTATGAAGAGCTGTTTTATTTATGCTGATTAGAAATTATGAAGCAGTCGGGAACGTTGAGAAGCGAAGAGTTGCAGTCGGAGCATGACTGTGGTATTCCGATCTGTTTGTTGAGGTAGTCTAAGTGAAAGAAAGGAATGTTATTCCGAGTCAATGGTGACACTTCCGAGTGGAAATGTGTTAAGAATGATGTCTCGGTTTTATGGGTGGAGCGGTCAGTAAACTGCTTTGGAAGCCAATTTTACCAACTGGAATTTAAGCAATAGATGAATACTTGAGGTACATAGATGTGTAATTGCTTATTGTGGCATGGCAGTGATTTTCCAAGTGGTTCAGTGAGGCTAAGCATGTGTTTGAATTTCGAGGACGAAATTCTTTTGAGAGGGGGAGAACTGTAACATCCCGATTTAATAATTAATTGCCGAATGAAAATAAATCATTGAAATAATAATTGCAAGGTGGGAAAATTATTTAATAATTATAATTAACTTAATTAACTCAACTTAAGAAATAATGACTGGTTAAGAGTGATTAATTAATAATTGCTGGCTGATTGTGATTGGTGTACTGCTTCACGCTTTCCCACCCCACTTCCCCTTCTCTCCGTGCATGCGTATATGGGCTACTGGGCCACCCTATCATTCATTTTTCCCTTTCAGACTTCTCTTCTTTTTGTCCTCTCTTCTTCCCCTCTTCTTCGCTCTTCATTCTCCTTTTCTTCTTCTTTCTTCTCTGCTCTCTGCACCGTGAGCTCGCAACCATGGAGGCTGAGGATCAGAGTCCTCCTTCTTGACTCGACGAGCCAGAGAGGGTGAGGGTGTGCATTCCCTCTGCATGCAACCAGTCTTCTTCCCCATGGCTCCTCCGTCGACTTCCCTCTTTCTCCCTCTCCTTGCTCGAGGCTGCCAAGTCTCAGTGAAGATCTACACCACGAAGAGCTTCAAGAAGGTTGGAGCGTTCACCAACGTGTGATTGGAGCTGCTCAAGAGAGCGATCAGAGAACTAGGCGTCTCGGAAGCTTGGAAATCCCCACTGGACCGAGTAGAAGGTCAATGTGGTGCCCTGGGGGCTTGGATCTCCCCGCTAATCTTGCATGCAGAACCGTTTAAGAGTGGGAGTGGCTCGGAGTTCCTCCAAAGCCAGGTGTAATAGTGGATGACTGATGCAGGGTCGCTCCATTGAGAACGAGTGAATGGGCTGAGCGGAGCAACCGACTGGAGCTGCAAGCCCTTGGAGCCTTTGGAATCTTCATCCCAGGTAGGGGGCGCTCTGCATGTCAAATGCATAGTTTCTGGACGGTCCGAGTGAACGTATTACCTTATGTGTTTGTATGATTATGATTATGATGACCCTGTGAGGTGTTTGACTGTTGATCATTGGATATCGTATATGTGTGTTAGTAGAGTCCTCTTGATTATTTCGTACCCACATGCATGCGTTCAGGATGTGCTGTTTGATATATATATATATTGTGTGTGCTGCTGAGTGGAGTCCGAATGAATGATAATTATTAGCTGGGTGGTGTATGACTATGGCTGTCCTAGAGATGTATGATGACATTGGTGATGTTGTGGAGTTAATGTATGAATTGCATGTTAATTGTAATGAGAATGTCAAGCACATTGTGTGGTCTATTGTTGACTTCCGGGTGGATACGATATGAATTGCTTAAGATGAACTTGCTGAGTGTGGATGACTACCGTGACATGCATGAGGTTGCATTTATGAATAGAGGGTGACTTGTGGAAGGTCAGGAACCCAATGAGATGATTTCCAGCTACAGACCCTTGGCTAGATTCTGAGAGGACCCGTGGTAGCCGTGGGAGCTAGAGTTAAGTCTCGAGACGTCCATGGGAGACCGGTACCACACGGTAAGGGTTATCAGACGAGGGGCCAGAAAAGGGATCTGTAACTGAGAGTTATTGTTAAGTCGGATCCGCATGCATATAGGTAGGTGCATCATTGATGAGAGCAACACACTCCTTAAAATCTGTGAATGCTATTAAGGAATTCCGACTGGATTTGTGTGTGTGTTTGACGCTGAGGCTAAGTATTATTGATGTTATTGTTAAGGGGTATGTTGTTGTGAATAGTAGGAGTTAGATGACCATGAATGACTTGAGTAATCCGACTAGTGATTTGTGTAGATGATTTATTAAATGTTAGTGAATGCTAGTATTATTGCAGATAGATAGAGTATGTTGAAAGGGAATATGTATGCTAAGCCGAGCCAGTAGCTGTCATTGTATATGTGAAAGCTCACCCTTACACCATTTTTCAGTATGTGCAGATCGGGCTCGGAAGTGCTGACAGGGCCTCAAGTCCGAGTGTGGTGTACCCCGATTGTGGAGTGCTTATATTGTATTCATTATGTATAGTCAGTGTAGCCTTGGCCGGCTCTTATGTAAAATGACGATTAAGCATATTTGTTTATAAAGATTGATTAAGAGAATTATAGATATGGGTTACTTGTATGGAATTGTAAGTATTGGTGAATATATATATATATATAATGTTAAGATAATGGATATTCCGAGTGTATGATTGTGTATAGACCTGTGTTGTATGCTGGTGACTCGTGTTGGGCTCTTTCCGAGTAGGGGCTACTCATAAGGATTCTGAGAGAAATCCCTTTGATGAATTCTGAGCGGACAATATAAATAATCCGAGCGAATAGGTTGTGGCGTGCCGAGTGAGTTAGCTATCATTTTCCGAGTGAATGAGTTGAAGGATAACTCTAAATTCCGATCGTCTGGATAGCCGAGTGTGGCTTCTCGCCCCAGCGATCAAGGTACTCGCTCCAGCGAGTGTGGACTTGGGAAGACCTTGTGTTGTCACCGCTTAAGCGATTCGTGCCTCGCCCGAGCGATTGGAGCTGCTTCGCTCAAGTGTATGGCTTCTCGCTTAACCGAGTGAATTGCTGGTTTTGGGCTTCGCTGAGTGTTTCCTTCTTCCGCTGTATGCCCTCTCGAATCGGTTTTATTTTCTCTTGCCTTCCCTTCTCTTATTGCTTTTGTTACCCGGTTGCTTTATGGTCTATTTGGTTTATTCAATTTCAAAAATTGTTTTTGTTCTGGGTTGTTTTCATTCTAAATTTAGGATGTTTCAAAAGGCCGATTGATATCTGATGGATTCTGATTGGTAAGGATCTTGTGTGTGTTTTGGCTGATTGGCATTGCCCCGACTATAATTGTTGCCATGTATAATTGTGTATATATATATTGTTGTATAAAGGTGAGGCAACCTGAGTCAGTATCTATCATTTAAAATTTAAGATGCTCACCCCTGCTGTGGTAAATTTTCAGTGAACATCTCTCGTAATGAGGAGTGGAGGAGGAGCTGAAATGCCGGGTGAAGTGTTGCTGCACTATGAGATATCATGACTGTGCATATGTTGTATATAGTGTTTTGAGTTAAGCCTTGGCCGGCTCGTGTTTTGTTGTTAGCCTTTAAATCAGAATTGAATTCCTTGGATCGGGAACATGACTTCTTGGTTGTAAAATCATGATATACACTTCTATATATATATATATGCCTATACTTATGCCACGTCGCATGTCTATCTCATGTTGTGAAATGTCTGGGTGATCTATATATATATGTGCATTCATATCTCTGATTGTGTAGGAAATAACATAACCCAGCGTGTAGAAAGCCAGTTCATGGTCTAGAGGGTGAGTTTACGATTCTGTAACCGAGTGGAAGAGATTTAGATGTTCGGAGTGAGTGAAAATCAGATAGCTCCGAGTAGGGATTGGCGTAGAAGACTGCCCCAACGACCAACTGCTAGGAATCCTCCCGAGCGTAGAATAGTCAATAATTCCCGAGTGAGAATTTGCTGAGTGGTGGTTTTCCCGAATGGAGAGTGACACCTTAGACTGTAGATGACCCCACTGTGGTGAACTATTGGTAATAAAGGAATCTGAGTGAGTCTTAGCTTAGTAGGATGCTTAGAGTAGGAAGGTGAGGGTTACCGAGTGAAAACTAGGCGAGATATCCTGAGTGACAAAAAGGGGCGCGAAGGTTGTCCCGAGTGAGAGGGTTCCTATATATTCCGAGTGAGAGCCAGTGAGGACCATTTCCGTATTATTCGTGTATGTATTCTGATTGTTGAAGCCGTGGAATAAATTATGTTTCTGAGTGAATTGAGATCGAATTCTTTTGAGTAAATTAGGCGCTGGAATCCGAGTGCGGAAATGCCGAGTGAAATGAGCAGACACCGAGAGAAGCCTTCGCTTGAGCGGGTATGCGTAGCTGCGTGGTTCGCTTAAGCGATTTCCCGTTTCTTCCGCTGTCATCTCATTTGAATCGGTTTTATCTCTCTTGTTCTCTTTTCCTTTCATTTTCTTGTGCCAAGGCATTCTGATTTTCCTTTAATTATGAAAAAAAAATTTCCCCTGATTTTCTTGCTTATGATTTGTTTAATTTAGGGTGTTACATTTTGGTATCAGAGCAGACCGAAAGGTCCAAGGCCAAGGCATGCTTACCGAGTATAAGCAGTTGTATGCTTCTAAGCGAGTGGTCATCCTGATTGTGATGTTAGTTGAACCTGATTGATATTGACTTGTGGATAGGAGGTTGTTCCCTCCTGGCCCGATTGATTGTGTAGCATATAGAGATGGTGTGATGTGCTAAGTTACTGAACATTAGGCTGAAATCCGATCGGTGGTAAGTGGCTTGGTATACTTATCCTTGAAGGGTGTTAATTTCAGGATAAGGAATGACGCATCGTCAAAGCATGGAGGCTATAGCCACAGCATTCCAACGCTTTGTGGACGTGTTTGAGAGGTAGGGCCACCCTCGAGCTGAGGAGGGCCAAGTGCTGGACCGCTTCCTGAAGAGGAAGCCGAGTGAATTTCTAGGAGGACGGAATCCTGAAGCGGCTTTTAAGTGGACTCAGGAGCTAGAATGGATTTTTGGGGATCTTCGCTGTACCGAGGCCCAGAAGGTAGAGTGTGCAGTGTACATGCTGCGAGACGAGGCGGAAAACTGGTGGAAGATAACCAGAAACCGATTCCCTGATGATGATGCTCAGCTGACATGGAACGATTTCAAGACATGCTTCTTGGAGAAGTACTTCCCCGACACAGTAAGGAGTCGGAAGGAGTTGGAGTTTATGGAGTTGAAACAAGGCTCCATGACTGTGGAGGAGTACGCGACCAGATTCGAAGAGTTGTGCCTATTCTACCCACCTTTCCAACAGCCTGGGACGGAAAGTTCCAAGTGCCTTAAGTTTGAGAATGGGTTAAGATTTGATATTAAGAGAGCTTGTAGATACCAAGAGATACGGAGTTTTCCTGCATTAGTAAACAAGTGTAAGATATTTGAGGAGGATGACAAGGCCCATTTGGGCCAGAGCAGCAGAGCTAACCATTCTTTGAGGCCCCAACAATCCCGTTTCAAAAGGCCAAGCAACGTTGGTAGAAACAAGTCTTTTTCCAGATTTGGAGGACGGAATCAGTCTGAAAGACGACCAGTGGTGGGAGACAGAAAATGTTTCAAGTGTGGAGGAAGCCACTATGCCCGAGACTGCAACAACAATGGTGAAATGGTGTGCTTCCATTGTAACAAAAGAGGACACATTCGCCCTGATTGCCCCCAACTCCGTCAAGCAAACACCAGCGTACGTCAAGGAGGAGGTTCCCAAGGGAGAAACCGAGTGAATGATAACCAACGACCGGGCAGCGGAGACAACAGAGCTAGAGGAAACATAATGCTTGCTTCAAGTAACCGAGAGAAGAATGCCGACCGACCAACAGTGGGAAGAGTCTACGCCATCAACACAGAGGATGCTGCACAAGCAAATGACCTGGTATAATGTAAGTGCTCACTTGGTAGTCATACACTTAATGTTGCTTTCGATTCGGGAGCCACCCATTCTTTTATAGCTGATGAGTGTGTAAAGCGTTTAAAGTTACCGACTGTATTTATGGATCGGACTTTGGAAGTGGCCAATCCGACTGGCCCTAAAGTGTTGACATCGTCAGTATGTAAGGATGTGACATTTGTGCTGTGTGATCGGAGTTTCACTTTCGATTTGGTATTCATACCTTTAAAGGATCTGGATATTGTGCTCGGAATAGATTGGCTTTCAGCCAACAAGGTGTTAGTGGATTGCAGAAACCGAAGGATAATCTTCCCGAGGCAGCACAATGAGGACGACACAGCACAAGGTATAACCCAACTGTTTATGATGCTTTGTCTAACCAAGGGTGAGAGTAAAACCCGAGTGAACGAAATCCCAACTGTCTGTGAATTCCCAGAGGTGTTTCCTGAAGACGTACCAAGTGTCCCTCCCAATAGAGAAGTCAAATTCTCTATAGACCTGATCCCTGGAGCCGAGCCAGTCTCCAGTGCACCTTATAGAATGTCCTCAACTGAATTGGCCGAGCTGAAGAAGCAAGTAGATGAGTTACTCGGAAAACAATTCATTAGGCCGAGTGTATCACCTTGGGGCGCACCTGTACTGCTCGTTAAGAAGAAGGATGGCAGCATGAGGCATTGTATAGACTACCGACAGCTAAACAAACTCACGATTAAGAATCGGTACCCGTTGCCCAGAATTGATGACCTCATTGACCAACTGCGTGGAGCCTCAATTTTCTCAAAAATCGACCTGCGATTGGGATACCACCAAATCCGAGTGAAGGAGTCGGATATTTCAAAAACTGCCTTTAGGACTCAGTATGGTCACTATGAGTATGTAGTGATGCCATTTGGTGTGACGAACGCCCCTGCTGTCTTCATGAATTACATGAACAGCATATTCCACCCGTATTTAGACCAATTCGTAGTTGTTTTCATTGATGACATCCTAATTTACTCCAAGACTCCTGAGGAGCATGAGGAGCATCTCCGAGCGGTACTTCAAGTATTGAAAGAGAAGCAGTTGTTTGCAAAACTTTCGAAATGCGACTTCTGGATGGATAAAATCTATTTCCTCGGACATGTGATTTGCGAGGAAGGTGTCTCGGTGGACCCTTCAAAGGTGGCAACTGTAATGGCATGGGAGAGACCCAAGTCGGTCTCGGAGATAAGAAGCTTTATGGGCCTGGCAGGTTATTATAGAAGATTTATTGAAGGTTTTTCTAAGTTGGCCTCGCCACTGACTAAATTAACTCGGAAAAACATTCCCTTCGTATGGAATCCCGAGTGCGAGCACAGTTTCCGAGAGCTAAAGGACAAGTTGACGACTGCTCCAGTACTGGCATTACCTGACTTGCAAGAGAACTTCATGGTTTACTGTGATGCATCAGGACTCGGATTAGGATGCGTGTTGATGCAGAAAGACCGAGTGATAGCGTATGTGTCTCAGAAATTGAGACCTCACGAGCAGCATTATCCGACTCACGACCTAGAATTGGCAGTTGTGGTGTTCGCATTAAAAATCTGGAGGCATTATTTGTTCGGGTCCAGATTTGAAGTATACAGTGATCACAAGAGCCTCAGATACTTATTCGACCAGAAGGAGCTGAACATGAGGCAGAGGAGATGGATGGAACTTTTAAAAGATTATGATTTCGAGCTAAGGTACCATCCGGGTAAGGCAAACGTTGTTGCCGACGCGTTGAGTCGGAAATCCCTTCATGTAGCAGTGATGATGGTGAAGGAGGTAGAGCTATTAGAACAGTTCCGAGACATGAACTTCTACGTTGTCACCCCCTCTTCTCGGAAGATGATGATCGGCACGCTGAGGATTACCAATGAATTCCTAAAATTCATGTGCGAGCAACAGCAGTCAGATTCCTACTTGGCTGAGATGAAGGAGACTCAGGCCCGAGGTAAGGACTTGTCCTTAACCAAAGGATCAGATGGAATCTTCCGAGTAAGAAACAGAATGTACGTGCCGAGTGGAGGAGAATTGAGAAGAATGGTACTTGATGAAGCTCACAAGAGCCTGCTAAGTATCCACCCGGGTGCCACGAAGATGTACCATGACCTGAGAACTCAGTTCTAGTGGCCCGAATTGAAAAGGAATGTGGCAGAATATGTGGCTAGGTGCATCACCTGTCAGAAGTCGAAAGTGGAGCACCAGAAGCCGTACGGTGCATTACAACCCCTGGAGATTCCCGTGTGGAAATGGGACTCAATTGCCATGGACTTTGTCATGGGATTGCCCAAAAACCGAGCGGGCCATGATACGATTTGGGTCATTGTTGACCGACTGACGAAGAGTGCATACTTCTTGCCTATGAACATGAAGTACCCGATGCATAGGTTAGCTCAGATTTATATTCGCGAAGTTGTCCGACTGCATGGTATACCGACTTCCATCGTATCAGATAGGGATCCTAGGTACACGTCCCGGTTTTGGACCAGTCTGTACCAGGAAATGGGTACAAAACTTTGGCTTAGTTCTGCTTACCACCCCCAATCTGATGGGCAATCCGAGCGAACAATCTAGAGCTTAGAGGACTTACTAAGGGCGTGTGTGTTAGAGCACGGTGGGGATTGGGAGCAATACCTTCCCCTGATCGAGTTCACGTACAACAACAGCCATCACAATAGTATTGGCATGGCACCCTACGAAGTACTGTATGGTCGAAGATGCCGAACCCCGCTTTGCTAGTCGGAAACGGGTGAGAGTCTGCTATTGGGACCAGAGGTTGTGAAGCAAACTTCAGAGTAGATCCGGGTAATAAGAGAAAAGATGAAGGCGTCTCAAGATAGGCAAAAGAGCTACCATGACAAACGCATCAGACCATTGGAATTTTCAGTCGGAGACAAGGTGTTTTTAAGGACTTCATCGAGTAAAGGGGTCGGGCGAGCCTTGAAAAGCAGAAAACTGAGCCCTCGATACATTGGGCCTTATGAAGTGTTGAAATGAGTCGGCTCCATGGCATACCAAATAGCATTACCGACTCATTTATCTCGATTGCATGACGCATTTCATGTGTCTCAACTAAGGAAGTACCTGCCAGATTCTACTCACACAATGCCTGATGATGAGGTAGAAATCAAAAGATCTGACCACTACAACTATACCGACTAGGATCGTGGACCGATCGGTAAAGCGATTAAGGAGTAAGAATGTGCAACTGGTTGAAGTGGAATGGCAGCAGGACGGGTATACCTCTTATACCTGGGAGTGCGAGGATGCCATGAGGTAGCAGTACCCCGAGTTGTTTGACCAAGGTGAGTTACCGACTGAATTTCGAGGATGAAATTCTTTTGAAGTGGGGGAGAACTGTAACATCCCAAATTTTAATAAAGTACCGAGTGAATAAAGCCATTAGAGTAATAATTTCAGAAGTGGGAATTTGCTTATTAAGTACCATTAATTTAATTAATCAAAAGGTGTGCTGATTTAAAGGGAGGATTGACCTTAGTGGGTGCTGATGGGACTCGGTGACGTGAGCAGACTGCTCCTCACGTTTTCCCACCCCACCATTCCTTCCCTCATGCATGTGTTTATAAGTGGACGATGGTTCTCCTTGCCATTCGTTCTTCAGAGTTCCCTGTGAGTTTCTTCTTCTTCTTTCTTCTTCTCTTCTCCTTCTCTGCTCTCTGTTTCATTCCCTGTTTCGGAAGCCGAGTGACGGTGCTGTAGAGGAGTCAGAGCTCCCTCACACGAGTAGAAGACGAGCGTCAAAGCAGAAGCAGAAACAACCCTGTACCACTCGTGGAGGGCAGTAGCGTTCAAATAAAGGCTAAGCGAGTGGAAGCGTTGAGTGAAGCAGCGAAGAAGGGAACCAACACCCAAGCAAAAAAGTCTCTCGAAATCTCGTAGTTGGTAGGGGGAGTACCTTACATGTTAAATGCATGGGTTATGAATGGGTTCCGAGTGTTGAAGTGATAGTTCTGTATCCTGTTGTATAATAATGCTTGCATGTGGAGTAACCGAGTGTGAGACAAGTGAGAGTGAGTGTTGCATGTTATTATCGTCCTTAAAGATGCATACGTTGTTTGAATTCTGATACCCTATAACCCGATTGCATGTTACGTTGTGTTGACTGGAATGCTTGTTGAATCCGTTCATGTTCGTATGCATGCATGTGTTGACTGAGTCTTGACACTATTGTATACCGATTGCATATTATGTTGTACTGATTTGAAATGTTTGTTGGAACCTGTTGATCTTCATATGGATGCCTGTGTTGAGTAAGTTCTGATACTGCGGTGTACCGAGTGCATGTTATGCTTGAGTTGATAAGAACGTTGATAGAAGCTTGATATTGATTGACACCGATTGCATTGGACTTATATGTTGTTAATAGAGCTATGATGATGATTTCATGGAAGTATGTGTATGTTAAATAAATATGTGGAATCCTGGAAATACGTATTAACGACTGCATGTGAAATATGTATAACTGAGTGAAGGTTGTGCGCATGAATACTATGTTGTGTGATGAATCCGCGTGTGGCGCATGGGATGCGTTGTGCTGAGAGCACGTAGTGTGGGACACTACCATCGGTTATAAAGCGTGGGACACTATAAAATCCTTGAGTGGGACTCAAGGTAGCCCTGAGTGGGACTCGGGCTGCCTGTGATCACCTCCGTTGGCGCTGAGAGCGTTGGTGTCACCTGTGGGCAAACGGTTAGGTACCTGTAAAACGGTCAAGCAGCTGGGAGCTGATTTGATAGCTGAGAGCTAGGTATAAAAAGGGCTGAGAGCCTACATTGCAACGTCTAAACCAATACACACGAATGTGGAACCGAGTGAAATGCTATGTGCCTAGTAACTGTTGATATTGTTTGAAATTGGTTATGCATGCGAAGGTGTTAATAAGATGGTGAATGTATATAACCGAGTGAATATTCTGTGTCTATATTGCTATGGATGTTGTGTAGAATTAACTATGCTTGTGACGGTGTTGGTAAGATGATATATATATGTCCTCATGACCGAGTGTACTATTCCGTGTGTATATGTTGTTAATGCTGATTGAAATCTATTCCATGAATGTATGTTATGTATTGGAGAGTTGTATATATATATATATATATATATCCGAGTGAGGATTGTGGATTCTGACTGATAATTGTTCAATAGAAGCATTCTAATTCACGTATCGCAATATACTGCCACTGATTGTTGTATGTTGATATTATCAAGTTGATGCGTGTGAAAGGCCGAGTGATATCTGATGGATTCCGATTGGTAAGGATCTTGTGTGTGTTCTGGCTGATTGGCATTGCCCCGACTATAATTGTTGCCATGTATAATTGTGTATATATATTGTTGTATAAAGGTGAGGCAACCTGAGTCAGTATCTATCATTTAAAATTTAAGATGCTCACCCCTGCTGTGGCAAATTTTCAGTGAACATCTCTCGTAATGAGGAGTGGAGGAGGAGCTGAAATGCCGGGTGAAGTGTTGCTGCACTATGAGATATCATGACTATGCATATGCTGTATATAGTGTTTTGAGTTAAGCCTTGGCCGGCTCGTGTTTTGTTGTTAGCCTTTAAATCAGAATTGAATTCCTTGGATCGGGAACATGACTTCTTGGTTGTAAAATCATGATATACACTTCTATATATATATGCCTATACTTATGCCACGTCGCATGTCTATCTCATGTTGTGAAATGTCTGGGTGATCTATATATATATATGTCCGTTCATATCTCCGATTGTGTAGGAAATAACATAACCCAGCGTGTAGGAAGCCAGTTCATGGTCTAGAGGGTGAGTTTACAATTCTGTAACCGAGTGGAAGAGATTTAGATGTTCGGAGTGAGTGAAAATCAGATAGCTCCGAGTAGGGATTGGCGTAGAAGACTGCCCCAACGACCAACTACTAGGAATCCTCCCGAGCGTAGAATAGTCAATAATTCCCGAGTGAGAATTTGCTGAGTGGTGGTTTTCCTGAATGGAGAGTGACACCTTAGATTGTAGATGACCCCACTGTGGTGAACTATTGGTAATAAAGGAATCTGAGTGAGTCTTAGCTTAGTAGGATGCTTAGAGTAGGAAGGTGAGGGTTACCGAGTGAAAACTAGGTGAGATATCCCGAGTGACAAAAAGGGGCGCGAAGGTTGTCCCGAGTGAGAGGGTTCCCATATATTCCGAGTGAGAGCCAGTGAGGACCATTTCCGTATTATTCGTGTATGTATTCTGATTGTTGAAGCCGTGGAATAAATTATGTTTCCGAGTGAATTGAGATCGAATTCTTTCAAGTAAATTAGGCGCTGGAATCCGAGTGCGGAAATGCCGAGTGAAATGAGCAGATACCGAGAGAAGCCTTTGCTTGAGCGGGTATGCGTAGCTGCGTGGTTCGCTTAAGTGATTTCCCCTTTCTTCCGCTGTCATCTCCTCTGAATGGGTTTTATCTCTCTTGTTCTCTTTTCCTTTCATTTTCTTGTGCCAAGGCATTCTGATTTTCCTTTAATTATGAAAAAAAAATTTCCCCTAATTTTCTTGCTTATGATTTGTTTAATTTAGGGTGTTACAGTATAGCTGAAATAATTTTTAGTGTTAGGGAAATGATTAATTGGACACGACGTATGATACAAAACGGGGAAAATACGAACCAAATGGGATTAAAAAGAAAATGTAAATTCCCTATTTCTCCTTCACTTAACCATAGCTACTTCCCCTTTTTCTTTTGGTCCTTTTACCCATTGGACAATAATTTTAACCATTGGACAATGTCCAATTTTGCATAAATTTCCTTCTCTCTTCTCTCCATTTTCGACAGCTCCCTTCTTCTCCTATCTAACTTCATTTTTTTTCTTCTTCTTCTTCAATCCACCATGCCAAACCGTGACCCACCTCCTTCTATACCCATTTTCATCAAAAATTAACAAAAAAGCTTGGATTTATGATGGATTAAATGGCATGTTGGAGCAAAAAGCTTAGAGCATCTTTTTCTCCCTTCCTCTTAATTTTGTTTTGTAGAGCTGAGGTAAGGGTTTCTTGCCTCCTTATTGTTCTATTCATGGTTTTGTGATGATTAAACTTGAAACATTAATGTTGGGTTGTATGGGTGTTGAGGAAAATATAAAACCCTAGGCTTGAATGGCTTGGAAAACATGGGTTTGGTTATGGAGTAGTGCTTCTTGAGGATGAATATCCTTGTGGTGGAAAGGTTTTGAGGAAATGATGAGGATTGTGGTTATGTAATTTTTGGTAAAACCCTAAGTGTGATGATTTAGGGGGTTTTGGTCTAAATGATGATTTTGATGGTTTGAATGCTTTAGAGTAAATTATATGAAGGAAATGAATATTTGATTTGATGATGTCTTAGGCTTTGATACATGCCATTTAGAAATTGTTGATTGATGATGGTCTTGAATGGAGCCAAGAGGCTTATAATGGATTTGAATAAATTGTGATGAGGATTGGATGCATTATGGCTGAGAGATATGATCTTGTGGTTGTTGGGTTTGGTTAGCCCTTTTGAGACCTAGAGAGTCTTGGTTTTGGGAAAGGAATTCCTGAAGCCTAATACAAGCGTGTGATTTAGGGTTTAGACAAGTCTAGGGCTTGATAATGAGTTTTAAGAGATGATGCCTTATGATGGCTTATTGATGACATGTATATGTGTTTGTTGATAGGATCGTATTCCAGACGATGATGCGGAATAATCGAGGCAATCAGAGCGTTTGGATTACGGTTCTTCTCTAGAGGTAGGAGAGGAGTTTACATTTCAAATTTGCATGAGTGAATAATTGTTAATTATGTATATGTATAAACTCATGCATCGCCTTGCCATGAATATGTTAAATGTTGAATTGATGATGTGATGAATGATGGCTTGGTCTTTATTGAATGTTAAAGAATTGCATATATGTATATGTATAATGATAATGAGTGATTGGTTGTCCCTTTTGTTGGACAAGAGTAAATTGATGATATAGACCCATAGATGGGTGAATTACCTAAAGTGTGAAAATACGTTTATGTTGATTACGTAGAAAAATAGGTGAGGTAGTGATGAAAAGTGTTATAGATCATCCCATAGGTAATTGATGAATTAAATCTAAATTGAGAAGTATGACTTGTTGGATTAGGCCTCACATGCATGATGCAATGTATGAAAATTGTTAACTTAGGCCAATTTTACCTCATGAGGATAATAGCATATGTGAGGGGTATAAAAAACCTGCTTTTGAGCACTTGATGGTGATCTCGCTCAAGTGAGATGGATTCTCGCTTTAGCGAGAGTCCCCTGTATCAAGGGAGTGGCCTCTGGCCTAATTTCGCTCAGGCGAGGAGAGGTCTTGCTCAAGCGAGATACGTGTGAAATAGATGGGTGAGCTACTGGACAAATCTTGCTCAAGCGGACGTGGCCGCGCTTGAGCGAGCGAGATGGAAAATAGTTCTGGACAGATCACGCTCAAGCGAGTAAAGAGGAGAGTTGAATCTCGCTCAAGCGAACGAGCCTAAGATATGATACTGGACGATTTCCGCCCGAGCGAGCATGAGTCGCTTGAGCGTGCGAGAGGTCTGATGCTTCATGTTGTCTCGCTCAAGCGAGTGACCTGGTGTGAGAAGCCTTGCTCGAGCGAGCGAGCCTGAAATGAGACACTGGAGGAATCTCGCTCAAGCGAGAGTGGCCCGCTTGTGAACACCTATTTCGGTCCGACCCAAATGGAAAAGACACCGGTCCCAAATGGAAATATAACCAGTCCAAATTCCAAAAGGGGGGAACACCCACTCCGCCCAACCGTCCTCACCTCAACACTCCGCCCAACCGTCCCCACCTCAAGAGTCCGCCAAAACGTCCTCACCTCAAGAGTCTGCCCAACCGCCCTCACCTCAACACTCCGCCCAACCGTCCCCACCTCAAGAGTCCGCCAAAACGTCCTCACCTCAAGAGTCCGCCCAACCGTCCTCACCTCAAGAGTCCGCCCAACCGTCCTCATCTCAAGAGTCCGCCCAACCGTCCTCACCTCAACACTCCTCCCAACCGTCCCCACCTCAAGAGTCCGCCCAAACGTCCTCACCTCAAGAGTCCGCCAAAACGTCCTCACCTCAAGAGTCCACCCAACCGTCCTCACCTCAAGAGTCCGCCTAACCGTCCTCACCTCAACACTCCGTCTAACCGTCCTCACCCAAGAGTCCGCCCAAACGTGTTCACTTCAAGAGTCCGCCCAACCGTCCTCACCTCAACTCCGCCCAACCGTCCTCACCTCAACTCCGCCCAACCGTCCTCGCCTCAGGAGTCCCTTAATGGCCGATGTCGCGGATCTGACAACAAAAAGACGAGTGAGTCCGGCCCAAGTAAGAAACGACGATCTCGTGGGCGGACTCAGATCAAAAATAGGCACACCAGCTGGTGGTAGATCCGGACTAGGAAGGAGAACACCGCCCCTGTGATTACATTGGAAGACTCAACCGGTGTGAAGACATAGGTAAAGGTTCTTGAGACACCACAACGTATCAATGGAGACTCCGTCCAACTGATGTCTTTGCTAACCGATCTCACAAATTTGACAACAGATGGGCGAGGTCGGAAATTTGTGCATGATGACCTGGAATCGCACTCCCCAAGAATGGCAGACAGGGAGGCGAAAGTGGACAATTAAAAATACCCCACTGAAACCCTGCTCCCCACAAACAGATAGTGGCCAGGGTGGCACCACTATGCGTATGGGTGAGTGGAAACTCTGGTTGTCCCAAACACTCAACCCATACCTTTAAGCCTTATAAATACCCCAGCCAAAGAAGCTACTGGGGTTGCGTTTTCAAGGGGCTGGCTGGTAAGTTCTTGGCACGGTTCAGAGTTGGAAAGAGGGGAAACTTCTAAATTTCGCTTCAAGAGTCTTAAGGAATTCATTCCCTTCACACAGTTCTGTCCTAGTTCACTCCTAAACACCATACCGCCCCAATACCCCCAAAACCATACCGTCCCAACACTTCCCACCACACCGTCCTAACAGCTCCTGAACACTACATCGTCCCAACATCCATCAATCTCCACACTGTCCCATATTCCTTGAACACCACACCGTCCCAGCCTCCTAAACCCAATATATCTTCCCAACATTTCCTGGATTTCCTCGCCACTGTTCGGTCCTTCAACCCCATATCCACACCAGCAGAATCCACACCGGTCAACATCTGTAAGCTGTTCCCTCAACAACCTCACCACCAGTTCTGTTCTGTGTTCTTTCCTTTCATTTTTTTTTATTATTAAACGTTCATCTGCTGAGTTTGTATTTTTGGACTTGTTTACTTTCCTAAAGTTCAGTCAGTTAAATTTCTTTTTACTTTGTAATAATAATGAAAAGAAGTAAATGTCTCTTGTGTTTTCTTTGAAATCTAGATAAAGTCAAAAAAAAAAAAGAAACAAATCATTTTTAGTCAGTGTCGTACGGAAAATACTTCTGTCTACACAATCTCTATAGGATCCGTACACGTATGAAGAACTTCGTCTTGTATGGGTTCCTTACCAAAATGATACCCACCAACATTTTCCCAATCTTTTAAAAGAAAAACTCAGAACTACGTAACCCTGATTTCTTGATAATTCAAGAATACGTAGGAGCAGGACTTTAACTTCTGTCGGGCCCATCTTTCTTATTTCCCTTTACTGATTTATTTCCTTGCTTTTTGCGTTTCTTTCGTGTTGTTGCTTTTTGTTGTTTCCGTGAAAATCAATTTAGACGTGACGTCTTGTTGATTTCCCCCTAGTTTTTGTTCAAACCTCGCCACAGTTCATAGGGAATGGATACTTAGGACAAGACGTCCCGCTTATCTCTTTCTTATCCCTGTCTTTTTTTTATTCGAGGATGTATAATTTAGGCGTGACGCCTTATTAGCATTCTTTTCCTCTCTCTGTCTCATATCGAAATCGAGTTTAATCCGGATGAAATGTCCCATTGACCTCGCTTCGATATTCTATGTTTGTACATTTCTCTCACTCCATTTTGTCGTTTTTAAATAAAAAATACAACAATGAAAAGGAAAAAATAAACCATCTTTTGCAAGGCTATTTATGTTGCGCATTTTCAATCTTGGTACTGTTTTTGACAGGCGATGTAGGGTGCTAATACCTTCCCTACTCGTAACCGACTCCCGAACTTGAATCTCAATTTTTAACCAGTGCTTTACTGAACTTAGTTTTTTCCAATGTTTTTCCTATGGATAAAAATGTTGGTGGCGACTCCCTGTTTCATACCTTTTGGTAATCTCTCTTTTCGCCGCGTCGTCGCGATCCAGGTTGCGACAGATGGCAACTCCGCTGGGGAGACTTAAGAGAGTCAGGCCAGTTTGATTGAAAGCGCATGTTCTTTTTATATAGCCTTTGTTAGCTTGGCTTTCTTCCCCCTTGTTTTATTTTCTGTTAATTGTTGTGAATGTTTGTTCTTGTTTTAATTGTATCTTGTTATTTGTTTCATTATCTATGTTTGCATGCTTGTTGAACCCTAGGGTAGAGGACCATGTTACTTTCCTGTAATTATTGAACCCTAGGGTAGACGACTTTGTATATTTGTTCTGTGTTTGTTCTTTGTGCAGAATGGGGTAAGGTAAAAGGTATGGACTGCCCTTCCACACACTACACTCACAAATTACTCGCACACACCTATGAGTGGCGCCCTATACCCGGGCCCCAAATGAAGCTTAAGTTAGGAGAGGTTGGTAACGGAATCGTATGGGATGTACTTCCTATCCGGTGTTCGTGAGAACCTCAACCAGAGTTCGACCTCTCATGATATACGCACCTAGTGGTTCCCCACTGTTGCGCCCCTGTCATGGGTAGGATCTTGGCTCTGGTGACCTTCTAGAAGTCTAGAATAAGCCACCTGGTGTGAAGAGCCACTTTTAGACAAACCATAGGGCCTAGAGAAAACTTTCAGCAAAACCTGACCTAGGCCACAAAAGGGCAAACTTTACTTTACCTTACGTCATTTTTGCTTTCCCCTTTTATCCAAGAAAATGAATTATCTACCACCCGCAGATTTACTGAGTTATTGAAATAATGACTCGTTTTGAAACACACAGTATTCTTCGGGTGAATAGATAATCCTCTTTTGGTCGTGTACCCTTTGAGTATCTATGGAAATTGACATGGGATTAAACTTAAGAAATAAGGGCTGTAACTGCCCGAAGAAGATGTCTGAGCTAGAGGCTCCCGCCTCAGGATGAAAGATTTCTTCTGTCTTCACAATTATCCCATATTAATTTCTATGATTACCATACCTAGTACTTTTGAATGATAAATTCTAAGGAATGGTCAAAGGATACTCGCCAAAGTCTGTGATGGTTTCCCACAACATTTTTTTTTCTATTTCCACCTAACATTTTTTCTTCTTCTTTCTTTTAAAAAAAAAAGAGACACCAACGTCACGGGTAGGCATCCTTACCAGACCCGGCTCCAAAAGAAACTCATGGCTGAGGCAGAAGCTGTTGAAGGAAACTTTAGAACCGAGTTCGATCAGCTGAAAGAGCGAGTCGCAGAGTTAACTAAACTCTTAGAAAAGAAACTTACCGAAGGAGGCTCCTCTGCCGGTGTTGAGGATGCCCAACAGCAGCATGCCACTGCGCCACCTCCCCTTGGTTCTGACCCAGCAAGAACCCAACTCCCTAACACAATGACACCCCCTCTCACCATTCATGTCAGGAGACCTAACCCTGCCATTGAGGCCCAGCCATCTTACGGCCAGTCTTACGCACAACATACATTTGTTGGTCTAGACGGCAACCCAGTACCTTTTCCACTTTATGGCCTACCCCTGGGGTACTATCCCCCGCTCGCCAACCAACAAGACGCCCACAACCAGTAAGCGGTAAATCCTCATGCTTCATACCCCACACAACCAAATATGCCACCACCCCACCAAACCCAAAACACGCAAACCCATGACCTACAAGCTCACCAGGCCCAAAACACACAGGTCCGTGACACACAAACCCACCAAATCCAAAACACACAAGCCCCGATGGCCCAGCCAACCTACAACGCCCAAGCCCAAAATACACAAGCCCAGATAACCCAGCCGACTTATGCTGTGGCCCATCCTCAAGGTCCCTCACCAAATACAGGCCTAGTAAACCAGTCCCATGTGTTGCCTCCGTACAACCAGTCATTTGGTTATCCGTATGGATACGGAACCCCCTATGGGACCAACCTCCAAGATACAACCCGCGCGGTCGCGGCTCCTCGAAGGGAAAGGATAGAGATCTTAGAAGAGCATTTAAGAATGATGGAAGGCGCTGGAGGATTTGGACTAATAGATGCTTCGGAGCTATGTTTAGTCACAGATGTTGTTCTCCCACCCAAATTCAAGATGCCAGACTTTGACAAGTATCGGGGAATGACTTGTCCAAAGAACCATCTCACGATGTACTGTCGGAAAATGGCATCCTACTCTTCTAACGACCAATTATTGATCCACTGCTTCCAAGATAGTCTGGCGGGGGCTGCTCTTACATGGTATGCTCACCTTGAGCGAAACCATATTCGTTGTTGGAAGGACCTAGCAGATGCCTTCCTTAGGCAATACAAGTATAACATGGATATGGCACCCAATAGGGTTCAGTTACAGAATATGGTGAAGAAGGACAATGAAACGTTTAAAGAGTATGCCCAGCGCTGGAGAGAGACAACAGCGCAAGTGGACCCCCCACTGTCGGAGAAAGAGATAGTTGCGATGTTTATCGACACGCTCCCATCACCTTTCTACGGCAAAATGATTGGTAGTGTTTCATCCAACTTCTCCGATATTGTGACTATTGGGGAAAGGGTGGAAAGCAGAATACGAACAGGAAATATTGCTCAGGGTTCATCTGGGGCAAGCATGATAAGAAAGCCGGCACCTGGGAGAAGGGACGGAGAAACTAATTCCATCTCTTCTAATCAAAAGACGGTTCCGCCGAGACCATTCACTCCTACCATGATTCAAGCTCCCAATCCTTATGTGGCCGCAGCTACTTATGGCCCGACAGCCCATACTCCTCACTTCCGCCCATCCATAGTAAGAGCTCCAATACCGCAACCCATGCCATACCATCACCCGCAGCAAGTAGCTCGACCACCCAACTATAATCAGAACCCAAGGAATCCCAACAACGAGCGCGCCCCTGCGCAGTTCGATCCAATTCCCATAACATATACCGAACTTTTTCCAGTCCTCGTTGAGAGGGGAATGATAGCTCCATGCCCCATGAGGCCGTTGCAACCTCCTTACCCAAGGGGGTACGACCCGAACGCTCATTGTGATTACCATGTAGGAGCGCCAGGGCACTCCACAGAAAATTGCATGGCTTTGAAATATAAAGTGAGAGATTTGATCAAGGCCGAATGGATCGATTTTAAAGAGGGAAGCCCTAACGTGGTCAAGAATCCCCTGCCGAATCATGGAAGCTCAGAAGTTAATGCCGTGGTGTTTGATAGTTTCGATAACAATGTTGATTTGGTGGCCGCTTGCCCACCGGGACGAGAGCTCAGTAGCTGAAAGGCTGTCAAATTCCCCACGATTTTAAATAGTTCACCAGATTAATTTATCATTTGCCTTAATGTCTTGTTTATCCCTCTGCTATGCCTAAGGCTTTGGGACTTTTCATGTAATAAGGGCGAAAAAAAAACTTGTTTTACCAGTCAATCAATAAATGTGTATCGAAATTCAAAAAAATTTCTCATCCCTTTATCCTTGCTTTTGACTCATTCTCTTCAACTTGCTTTTCCTTTCTCTTCTTTATTTTGCCATAACACACTAAATTGCAGATCCAAAAATGATCCTCTTGAGACTAGAGAAATCACAATCCCGCTTCACGATTTCAATTACCCAATCGACTATGCCAACGAAGAAGGTAAAGGAAACCTGTGAGCCACCGCTCCAGTTAACAAGATTGTTAGAACAAGAGGTTAAAGAATACCCCTAAGTCAAGAACAACTGAAGGAATCACGGGGGCAACCTATCAGAAGGCATGGAATAACAATATGGGCAAGTCCCGAATTGGACAAGTGGTAGGCCAGTCATTTAAGGAAACCTCAACAGTTGAATAGGGGAAATCGCTTATGTCTATGAATGTAGACACAACTGAGGAAGACTTTGCAAAAAAAAAATACAAAAAAAAAATACAAAAAAAAATGAAAAATAAAAAATAGAGCCCAGCTCGAAGTCCAATGCACATACCAAAACAAGGAAAGTTGGTTACGTCCAGATCATCAAGCAAGCTGTCATTTTCTGTATTGGGGAAATAAATGTCACTAGACCAAGAACCTGTGTTCTTATCATCATCAACACCTCAAAAGGTACGCTACTCCTCATGCTCATGTAACCAAGGAAATAGTCTATCAGATTGGGTTATTGCATCTTCAAGGGCATAAAAAACAAAAAAAAGGTGGCAAACAAAAAAATAATGAAAAAAAATGAAAAATCCAAAAATGAAATCAAAAAAAAAGAAAAGAAAAGAAAAGGGCCAAAATGATAACTCAGAGTAATTCTCTCATTGATGCTAAAAGACTCACCAATATTTCCTTGGGTACATAGCATAGGAGTAGAGTCTCCTATTTGAGAAGACATCAGTTCCCCAAAGGATCCAAACTAAATTTGGAAAAGGTTGGGCAGACTCAGCTGGAGTGTGATCAGTTTCAACCCTTTACTGTAAAGGATGCAGCCAAAAATAAGAAGAAGAGAAAAACACAAGAAAAAAGCTCGCTAGGTTGAAAACCTGAAAGGGCGGCCTAGGCAAAAGTTAGAGCAACCCAGTGAGTCGAAAACCTAAAAAGGCTGCTCAGGTAAAATTAGGGTCAAGATTTTGGCAGAGTAGCTAAAGTTTCCAATGCAAAACGCGTAAACTGGGGGCATGTGGACCATGGTCGAACTACCCTCTCAAAGGCAGAGTTGAACGATGTACTTGAGGTCGTGACGCAGGATTAAGGTTCTCACTAGTCTCAGGAATTCACTGGAGGATCCTTGAACTTTCCTGATCTTGACCTGTCCTATGTAACTTTATTTTATCCCATCTATTTTCCCTATTGTCCGTTCTCTGTATATTGTTTGACATACATGAATAAAGTTCATCCTTTTTCGATACGTGTTATGAATTGTATTAATCTGATAAAACATTGTGTTTTTTATAAAAATAAAATGAAAGAATGGTGAACATTTAAAGTCGTGAGGAACGAGACGCTCCCACTACTCGACCTCGTCTTAGACAATCATCGTGAAGACTCAGCCAGACATGCGTTTCAAAGCTATGATCGCCTCTTGCATTCTCTTCTGTCCATGAGTTGTCCTAAGGGCCGCGGTTTCACAGGACCTACCCAGTTTTTGAACTTATCTTTGCACTACTTACCATTTTTATGCAGGTTATCTCACAGACAGTCATGCCAAGCATTAACACCTCAATCAAGTCCTTCAAGTCCCCTCCTCGAATCACCTCAGAACTCCTTCCCTAAATCGCCAAAGTTGGCACCTTTTAGTGTTTTCTTCTTCCATCGCCTAAGCAGGCATCTTTAAAGTCTCTCGCTGAACTCCAAAGTCAGCATCTCTCAAATTCTCATCCCCCTAGTGGAACCTTCCTCGCCGAAGTTGGCACTTCTCGGAACTCCCTCCTTAGATCGTCAAAGTTGGCGCTTCTCAAAGTCTCCTCTTTAATCTCCAAAGCAGGCACCGTTCTAAGCCTCTTTCGCCAAAGTTGGTAATCTTCAAAGTCTCCCACTCAACTCCAAAATCAGCACCTCTCAAATTCTCATCCCCAATAAAATCAATCGCCAAAGTTGACGCTCTTCTAGATCTCTTCCCCAATGAATCCCAAACTTTACATTCTCAATCAAAGAGCAGTATCTCGAATCACCCAAATTCTTCCCTAATAGAACTACACTTTCTTCAAACCATCTCAAACTGGGGCATCTCCCCAGATTTCTTCTATTCCAGTCAAGGGGTAGTTCCCCAACAACCTTCAAATCACCTCCAAACTGGGGCATCTCCCCAGATTTCTTTTGTTCTAGCCAATTTCCAAGAATCCCTCCAATCATGTCAAACTGGGGCATCACCCTATGTTTCTCCTTTCTCAATCGAGGAGACGATTCCCCATGTTCCTCCTCTTACCGTCAAGGGGACGATTCCCCAAGATTCTCTTAAATCAGGTCAAACCGGGGCATCACCCCATGTTTCTCCTTTCGCAATCAAGGGGATGATTCTCCATGTCTCTCCTCCTACAGTCACAGGGAATGATTCCCCGAGATTCTTTCAAGAACCTTCAAACTGGGGCATCTCCCCAGATTTCTTTTATTCTGGCCGTTCCCCAAGATTCCTTCAAACCATCTCAAACTGGGGGGGGATCACCCCAGGATCACGCTCTTTCAGTCAAAGAGCAATTCTTTCAGTCATCTCAAACTGGGGCATCACCCTGAGCCTTTAGGTCCAGTGAGTTAATCCGGACGAGACGTCCTGTTAGCTCTCCCAATCTCTGCATTTCCTGTCAACTGAGGGTCAACCCCACAAGTTACTTTCCAGTCGCCTATTCAGGCATCCTTTCCTTTTCATTTGCCTATTCAGGCACCCTTTACTTTCCATTCGCCTATTCAGGCACCCCTTACTTTCCATTCGCCTATTAAGGCACCCTTTACTTTCCATTCGCCTATTCAGGCACCCTTTACTTTCTATTCGCCTATTCAGGCACCCTTTACTTTCCAGTCGCCTATTCAGGCACCCTTTACTTTCCATTCGCCTATTCAGGCACCCTTTACTTTCCATTCGCCTATTCAGGCACCCTTTACTTTCTAGTCGCCTATTCAGGCACCCTTTACTTTCCATTCGCCTATTCAGGCACTCTTTACTTTCTGTCCGCCTATTCAGGCCATTTACTTTTCGTTCGCCTATTCAGGCATCCTTTATTTTTCATTCGCCTATTCAAGCATTCCTTTCCTTTTCTGTCCGCCTATTCAGGCATCCTTTACTTTCAGCTCGCCTATTCAGGCACTCTTTACTTCCTGTCCGCCTATTCAGGCCATTTACTTTTCGTTCGCCTATTCAGGCACCCTTTATTTTTCATTCGCCTATTCAGGCATTCCTTTCCTTTTCTGTCCGCCTATTCAGGCATCCTTTACTTTCAGTTCGCCTATTCAGGCACTCTTTACTTTCTGTCCGCCTATTCAGGCCATTTACTTTTCGTTCGCCTATTCAGGCATCCTTTATTTTTCATTCGCCTATTCAGGCATCCTTTACCTTTCCAGTTCACCTATTCAGGCACCAGTTACTTTCTAGTTCGCCTATTCAGGCCCCAGTTATTTCTCGTTCGCCTATTCAGGCATCCTTTACCTTTCCAGTTTGCCTATTCAGGCACCAGTTACTTTCCAGTCGTCTATTCAGGCATCCTTTCCTTTCCATTTGCCTATTCAGGCATCCTTTACCTTTCAGGCACCAGTTACTTTCCAGTTCGTCTATTCAGGCACCACTTTACTTTCCAGTCGCCTATTCAGGCATCCTTTCCTTTCCATTCGCCTATTCAGGCATCCTTTACCTTTCTAGTCTACCTATTCAGGCACCCTTTACTTTTCCGTCGCCCAAAGGTGGCATCCCTCATCGCCAGGCGTGGCATAGCCTCGCTCCACTTTTTCCAGCGAAAAAAAAAAAGACAAAAAAAAAAGAGGGAGAGAGACAGAAAAAGAAGAAAAAGAAAATAGAGAGACAGAAGTGGGAAAAGCTCGTCTTTAAAGAGAAAAAGGTCACACTGACTAGTGACTGCCAGCACCATCAGACGCCATACCGATCAAGAGGTCCCATTTATCCCCTATATCGGTGTTCATGTCTTTACTCCCTTTTCACCTCAGAAATACGAAGATTCTGTATTTCTCTTGTGAAAAAGGAGTAAAGAGGCACATCTGTGAACACCTATTTCGGTCCGACCCAAATGGAAAAGACACCGGTCCCAAATGGAAATATAACCAGTCCAAATTCCAAAAGGGGGGAACACCCACTCCGCCCAACCGTCCTCACCTCAACACTCCGCCCAACCGTCCCCACCTCAAGAGTCCGCCAAAACGTCCTCACCTCAAGAGTCCGCCCAACCACCCTCACCTCAACACTCCGCCCAACCGTCCCCACCTCAAGAGTCCGCCAAAACGTCCTCACCTCAAGAGTCCGCCCAACCGTCCTCACCTCAAGAGTCTGCCCAATCGTCCTCACCTCAAGAGTCCGCCCAACCGTCCTAACCTCAACACTCCTCCCAACCGTCCCCACCTCAAGAGTCTGCCCAAACGTCCTCACCTCAAGAGTCCGCCAAAACGTCCTCACCTCAAGAGTCCGCCCAACCGTCCTCACCTCAAGAGTCCGCCCAACCGTCCTCACCTCAACACTCCGTCCAACCGTCCTCACCCAAGAGTCCGCCCAAACGTCTTCACTTCAAGAGTCCGCCCAACCGTCCTCACCTCAACTCCGCCCAACCGTCCTCACCTCAACTCCGCCCAACCGTCCTCACCTCAGGAGTCCCTTAATGGCCGATGTCGCGGATCTGACAACAAAAAGACGAGTGAGTCCGGCCCAAGTAAGAAACGACGATCTCGTGGGCGGACTCAGATCAAAAATAGGCACACCAGCTGGTGGTAGATCCGGACTAGGAAGGAGAACACCGCCCCTGTGATTACATTGGAAGACTCAACCGGTGTGAAGACATAGGTAAAGGTTCTTGAGACACCACAACGTATCAATGGAGACTCCGTCCAACTGATGTCTTTGCTAACCGATGTCACAAATTTGACAACAGATGGGCGAGGTCGGAAATTTGTGCATGATGACCTGGAATCGCACTCCCCAAGAATGGCAGACAGGGAGGCGAAAGTGGACAATTAAAAATACCCCACTGAAACCCTGCTCCCCACAAACAGATAGTGGCCAGGGTGGCACCACTATGCGTATGGGTGAGTGGAAACTCTGGTTGTCCCAAACACTCAACCCATACCTTTAAGCCTTATAAATACCCCAGCCAAAGAAGCTACTGGGGTTGCATTTTCAAGGGGCTGGCTGGTAAGTTCTTGGCATGGTCCAGAGTTGGAAAGAGGGGAAACATCTAAATTTCGCTTCAAGAGTCTTAAGGAATTCATTCCCTTCACACAGTTCTGTCCTAGTTCACTCCTAAACACCATACCGCCCCAATACCCCCAAAACCATACCGTCCCAACACTTCCCACCACACCGTCCTAACAGCTCCTGAACACTACATCGTCTCAACATCCATCAATCTCCACACTGTCCCATATTCCTTGAACACCACACCGTCCCAGCCTCCTAAACCCAATATATCTTCCCAACATTTCCTGGATTTCCTCGCCACTGTTCGGTCCTTCAACCCCATATCCACACCAGCAGAATCCACACCGGTCAACATCTGTAAGCTGTTCCCTCAACAACCTCACCACCAGTTCTGTTCTGTGTTCTTTCCTTTCGTTTTTTTTTATTATTAAACGTTCATCTGCTGAGTTTGTATTTTTGGACTTGTTTACTTTCCTAAAGTTCATTCAGTTAAATTTCTTTATACTTTGTAATAATAATGAAAAGAAGTAAATGTCTCTTGTGTTTTCTTTGAAATCTAGATAAAGTCAAAAAAAAAAAAAGAAACAAATCATTTTTAGTCAGTGTCGTACGGAAAATACTTCTGTCTACACAATCTCTACAGGATCCGTACACGTATGAAGAACTTCGTCTTGTATGGGTTCCTTACCAAAATGATACCCACCAACATTTTCCCAATCTTTTAAAAGAAAAACTCAGAACTACGTAACCCTGATTTCTTGATAATTCAAGAATACGTAGGAGCAGAACTTTAACTCCTGTCGGGCCCATCTTTCTTATTTCCCTTTACTGATTTATTTCCTTGCTTTTTGCGTTTCTTTCATGTTGTTGCTTTTTGTCGTTTCCGTGAAAATCAATTTAGACGTGACGTCTTGTTGATTTCCCCCTAGTTTTTGTTCAAACCTCGCCACAGTTCATAGGGAATGGATACTTAGGACAAGACGTCCCGCTTATCTCTTTCCTATCCCTGTCTTTTTTTTATTCGAGGATGTATAATTTAGGCGTGACGCCTTATTAGCATTCTTTTCCTCTCTCTGTCTCATATCGAAATCGAGTTTAATCCGGATGAAATGTCCCATTGACCTCGCTTCGATATTCTATGTTTGTACATTTCTCTCACTCCATTTTGTCGTTTTTAAATAAAAAATACAACAATGAAAGGGAAGAAATAAACCATCTTTTGCAAGGCTATTTATGTTGCGCATTTTCAATCTTGGTACTGTTTTTGACAGGCGATATAGGGTGCTAATACCTTCCCTACTCGTAACCGACTCCCGAACTTGAATCTCAATTTTTAACCAGTGCTTTACTGAACTTAGTTTTTTCCAATGTTTTTCCTATGGATAAAAATGTTGGTGGCGACTCCCTGTTTCATACCTTTTGGTAATCTCTCTTTTTGCCACGTCGTCGTGATCCAGGTTGCGACACCGCTCAAGCGAGATCAGGCCTGATGCTTAATAACTTCTTCGCTCAAGGGAAATTGAGGGTGCTCAAGCGACCCACCTCGATCTCGCTCAAGCGAGTGTGGGTCTCGCTTGAGCGAGTTGCCCGTAATAGAATTTTATTTCATTTTGTTTGTTTTGGGCTTATGTTGGACCCCTTCCTTTGTGTTATGAGATGATTGAGGGAATATATGAGGGGTATATAATGATGATTAAAACATGTGGTGATTGGAATTGATGGATACACTTGGAATGATTTAATCATGGTATATTCACCACGAAGAATATGATATGAAAGAATGATAATGAGAGTTTGATGATGGGGTTATGAGATACACCCTTGGATGATTATAAAACTAATGATGGGATGATTCAATGACATAATATTTGTCATAAGTTAATAAATTGGAAATGACATTGATAATGAATAATGATAGATGATGATGTTGATCACTCCCCTGGATAAAGGGTGATTATTATTATTGATGAATTGTGGAATACCATTATGTGTGAAAGAATTGTGATCTTTCATGTGTGGTTTGAATTGTATTAATGAAATGTTATGAATGCCACACTAGTTATGAAAGGATGGTAATGATAAATGAAATGAAAATCCACTAAATGATTATGTGGTGGTATTGATGAAAGACAAATAAATGTTAATGATGATTTGTGATGTTGTGATGCCACTGTGGTTGATTGCAAGTATTATCTTGCATATACGATATGTGATACATAAATGAAAGACGTCAAAATTAAATGCCACATATAAAACTCGAAACAATGGCTAAGAAACCAACAATGATGATAAAATCCACTAAAGTGTGTATGGTGGTATTGGTGATTATGATGATGATGATTGATGAGTGGCATTTAGGATGCACAGTGGGAGAAATGCATTTGATTTGCATTGCATTGCATCCATGGCATATCATACACAGTCGGTAAGGAATATTAGGGGGTTCCCCCGGTTGGCCCAGTGGGACGGCGGCTCAGTGCACGAGCGTTCTTGTTTTTTCCCTTGTGACTCGGTGTGTGAGTCATGAAGCTGCCCATAGTTTGGTGACGAGGCACCCTATATGGCTTGCCCAGTGGGCGGGCGGCTCTGTGATGAGCAAGTACCTCGGTGTCCGACAGGGCACGACTTTCTCGATGTGTGTTCGGGAAGGGCCCGTAGCACTTTTGGCAGTTGAGGCCATGTTATTGATCCGTAAGTCACGGGGTGACTAGTGCTACAGATGGGCGATAGCGGTTTGGTACCAATAAAAAATGATGTTGATATGCATGCATGCTTTGAGATATATGTACACATTTTACTACTGCAGTAGAGGCATAGTAGTATACCTATGCTTGTCCCACAATTGGTGTTTATTCCCACAGTCGGATCCGCATTTGTTGTCTATTTCATTGTGCATATGCATTAGCCATAAGAGTATTTGCATATAGCAGGGAGATATGCCAGATGATGATGATGATTGAGATTGTGGTATGGTGTTGATGAGATGGGTAATTGAGTACCTAAAAGACCACATAAAATTTATAAATGATATAACTATAACAAAATGATATTGAATATGACGATATGTATATTATGGCCCAATGTAATGAAGGGCATAATTATTATGATTAATGATATTGATGATAGCCCATGGTGGCTTTGAGAAAAGACCAGAATGGTCAATATTGATGACGTTGGCCCATTGTGGCATTGTGATAGATGTGTATATGCTTGCTTTGCTATGATATGATGGGTGAATACATGATATATATATTGTGAAATGAATAGATTATGATGATTGTTGATGTGTTTAGCAAAGCATACATGATGTTGATATGCATATGCACATAATTTCAATTGTATTCATATCGTCATTTAAAATGTATAACTCACTCTCCCATGTGGTCTACTTTTTAGCATTGATGCAGGAATATCATGGGGTGGGGATATTTTAAAAGTAAAGCATTGGTGAAGGTAAATAGTGGTAATGGAAATGCCTTGGCCGGCTATGGTTGTAATTTATTTCATTACGAATGACATGTATATAATGATGTGATGACTATTGATATTGGTGGATGTATTATGAGTAATGTATAAGTGTTAATGATGTATGACTTTGAGATTGAAGTGATATGGTCAATTATAGATTATGAGTATTGGAGATGTATAATGTATGATCATATAGATATGTATATACATATACCTTAGGCGTTGCATGTTCATGAAATTGTGTGAAAAGATGATGGTTGTCTATTAGGCTTATAATACGCCGTTGCATGCTTTACCAAGCCTTTTTCTATATCTTCATATATGGGACTAGGCGTATGCCCGGTATACACATTCTTCTTCCGTTGTAAGCTCTGTTATTTCTGTATACCGTTATAGGCAAACTATTTACCGATCCAGTTATAGATAGTCAAATCTAACACTTTGGTTTTCTGTGGTTCAAGTCTTGATGTGGTCATGGAGGTGTTTTGGAATTATTTCAAACGTGAAAAATTTACTCGTATTTTTATTGTTTAATTTTTCAGATTACATCTGGATTCGAGTCCAGAAAATTAGGGTGTTACAACTGGGGGAAAATTCGATTCTGGAATGATTTCGCTCAGGCGGGCCTGGCCTCGCTCAAGTGAAATGTGGAGAGTGAGGTTCTGTCCTATTTTTGCTCAAGCGGGCATGTCTCGCCTAAGCGAAATAGGTACCTGTTGCTTCTAGAATGATCTCGCTCAAGCCAAGCAGAGCTCGCTCAAGCGAGATTGACACCTGATGCCTTTCTCTTCTTCGCTAAAGCGCGCTTGCTGGTTCCGCCCAAGCGTGGGCCACTGAACTCACTCAAGCGAGTAGGGCATCCGCTTGAGCGAGATGCCCCTGAGCCACCCAAATGCCTTTGTTTTAATTATTTTGACTCCCCTTTGCATCAAATCTTCTTTTACATCATCTTAATAATACCTTTGACATATTATAAAATCATTACACCTCAGGATGCCTAATTTCTTGAGCCCAACCATACAACATTAATTTAAATGATTATTTCCGCTGTTTTTAATTGAAATTTTCTCATTAATCATTTTTAACTCACCTTCTCATATCTCCATATATGAGATAGGTTTTTCATAGATCCAGGGTGTTGATTAAAAGTTCACCACCTTATTTCTGTATCGAATAATGATTCATAAAACGCGAAAAATTTACCCCCAATTTTAGGGTGTCCCATATTCTAAGTCGTCTCACCACTCTTAGTCTCAATGACCATTTCTAATTCCCTATTCACCTCTCACGGATACTAAAATTCATATAATCATACTTAAACCACGAATAATCATAATCTCAATACAGTGATGCAATGCATGAGTTCATTTCGTTATTTCTATTCTTTTGTTAGTCATCATGAAGCATGTGGGTCCATTTCCTCCTCAACAATCTCATATACAATATCCATGTGCACAACAATCCCACCTTATTCTCCCTGCCCAACTAGAGTGACCGGAGCTCTCCTTGTTCTAGTTTTCACAAATGGGTAAGGACTCACAGTCCAATCATCATAATGGCCAATCACATCTTTACAGAACGGGCACACCACGGTCATAGAAAATCCTGCCTCTTGTCGAAGTATACCAGGGTTTTCCATAGGCTGTCCGGCAACGGGCGCTAATCTGATACATTGGAATTCCCATTTCCGATATACTCCCCAGACTGCCCTCGAGTATCAAGGCGCGGCAGATTCTTCAGTGTGCCCATCACTGTATGCTCTAGGGAATTATTTCAACATCCCTTCATAACTCCATATATGATTCATGATTCAACCATTCATTTTTTTATTCAGTGGTCCTCGGTAAGGTCCCCTAAATGACTCCCTTCCATTCCTAGTGTCGAGTTCTTTTCCTTTATTCGGCTTAACAAATTTTCCTTTTTTCTTTATTTTAGAAAATTTACTCGACACTTAGGAATGAAATGAGATTTAACACTTTCTCAAAAATTTCGGGTACATTGGGGCTATAACTGACAGGGCCCGTAAGCGCACGGGTTATGTCGCGTAATATAAAAGATTATCGTTCTCCACAGGGACTGTGTTCAAAGTACCAGCATATTGAAATTTAATTATCCACACAATTGATTTTTAAGATTTTTATAAAATAAACCACAAATTAAAGTTGCACAGAATATGAATAAATATAAAAATAAAATTTACTTGACACTTAAAAATCAGAGTTGAGAATATCTTGGGATTTCGGGGGATTAAGACTCTATTTTATGTTAATGAATTTTAACTTTTCATAAATAAGAATCCAATTAAGTTTTCCAAGGCGAATTTTCCAAAAGCTAATTAATATGTTCCTCTCGGAATCCTATTAATGTACCTAACCTATGGAAAGCGCTGCTTAATCCTCAGAAAGGCCCATTATCGTTTTATGAAAACCCCTTTTATTTCCTCAAAAGAATTTTGATTACTTTCACGGTTTTACCGAGGTCACAAAAAGCATTTCAAAAATCTTAGGTTTAGTTCAAAGCTTTCCGGTAAAAATAAATCTCTGGATTCTATTTATTACCTAAACTTACTAATATACCTGCAAGTATACAGTTTTATCATTTAGGTTCTTGTTAGGAATCACTAAAAGCATTGAGCATTTTTTAAACTAAATGGAAAACAGAAATTTATTTAATTCCAAGTCAAAATAATATTAACAATAAAATATTATCATACCCCCTTTATCCCAAGATAATTAATTTAGCTACTCATGAAATAATTCAAATTCATATAAATAATGGAAAAATAAAACATACAAGACATGGTAAAAATAAAGACTTACGGGTTTCTCCAAAAGCTCAAAATAATTTACCACTGTATTTCCTTGTTGTAGTATTCTCCACCAATTACAAATTTAAACAACTCACTTTTACAATTCACAACTCTTAAAATAAAATAAAGAAAAAGAAAATAAAAAGAGAAATTAAAACAAAAAAGAAAGGAAAAGGAACGAAGTAAAAAAAAATGAAAAGAAAGAAAGAGAAGGACGGGAGAGAAAGAAAGAAAAGGAAAACAAAAGAGAGAGAAGAAAGAAGAGGAATTAATGCTGATGGAATTGATTTCAAGTGATGTTGTCCGTGTTCCCTTTTATAGGCAAAGGAAGGGAAGAAGTCAGCTTGGAAAACGCGTTGCCAGTTCGTACAATTGTCTTCTTCTCAGCCGCCCACCATCACAGCTTGGAGACAGCCTGGATGGTGTCAAGTGGGAGAAAACTTTCGGTGCATGTGACTTCCAACTGTCCCAAATTGCATTATTTTAATATTTCCAATAATTCGGTGCTTGGATTTATTCAGCTGGGAAAATTCCGAGTGGAAAAATGGGTCAGTTTTCATCTTTTCTCTAAAATCTGAGTGGAAAAATGCCTTTTGTGCACAAAACCGACTGGAAAAAGGTGCATTTTCTAAAGAAGACCGAGTGAATCTTTGCTCGGTGTCGAGTTGAGGGGTCGGTGTTTGGAAGAAAACCGGTCGGTATTGAGTTGAGGGTCGGTGTTTGGAAGAAAATCGGTCGGTGTTGAGTTACTTTGAAGTCAGACAGTGTCTGAGGAGATGAGCAAAGCAACTCTGATTACTTTATTCCTTCAGAACCAATTGAAGAGTGAATCGGAACCGAGTGAAAAGTGATTCACTCGGAACTGATTAAAAGGTAACTCGGAACCGACTGGAAAGTGGCTCACTCAGGATTGGGAAGTCTGCTCACTGTTTCACTCGGCTATGTCTATGGAATTGAACCACTCGGAGAGATCTTGCTCGGATTTCTCTGGAATACACTCGGTCACATTCAAATGGTAAAATCACACCTTCACTCGGAAGTCCGAGTTGATTTCCACTCGGAATTGACTTCAGTCGTCAATCAAATCACTCGGAATGGCCTTCACTTTCACTTAGAAACTTTCGAATCCGGCTGATTGAATTTCTTTTATGTTCGAGCCTTGCTCTGCTCGGAAATGCAGCTTTCTGCCCCAACTCACTCGCATGTGCTTTTCTTTGGAGACTTCTCACTCGGGCTCAGTGTGAAACATGAGAGTCTGCCTAAGTGTGTTTCATTTCCGGTCGAATTTTTCCTTTCTTGCTAAGACACTACTCGGAAATGCCTTATTCCGCTTGAGAATGCCATTTTCTCTAAATGAAACCACTCGGATTCCTCCTTATTCAACACATTTATTCAGTGGCCTCTTCTAGTCGGAATCAACTCACTCGAAACAGCTTTTTGCCCAGAAAAGTTCTTCTTCCCTAGTCAGATCTGCTTCAGTCAGCATCCCTTCACTCGGAATTAGCTTTGGGCAGTTTTTATTGAAGGTCAGTCCCTTTTTTCACTTGTAATGGTTGCATTCGGACAGCTTCCACTCGGAATCACCTCCAACCGAGACTTATTCCTTTTCAGCATTGAACCTCCAACAGAGTCAGCCATTTATCACTCGGAATGTCTAAGACAGGGAACTTTCCACTCAGATTCTAATCCAACAGTGAAGTATTCCACTCGGATTTGCTCCATTCTGAGTAATTCCACTCGGATTTGGTCCTTTCTCAGTCATCCCACTCGGATTTGGTCATTTTGAGTCGGATTTTAGCATTCTGAGTCGGAATTCAGCATAAAAAGAGAGTTCTTTCTACTTTAGGCTTGTTCTTCTTGTTTCTTTATCATTTTATGGTCGTTTTTCTCTTGTTTTTGACCCTTTATTACCTTAATTCCTGCAAAATAACATACCCAAGTAGAATAGAGTGGAAAGAAAGCAAAAATCTCAATAAATAAAGGAAATACAGTGCATAATGATTAAAATCCTAAGCAAACTAGATCTATTTTATTGTGTTATAAAGCACTTATCAATAAAGCCCACAGTTCATCTCGGATCTGAGTCTCACATACTTTCATATTTTAGTCATTTTAGGACCCCTACTGATACCATTTTCCAAATCTTTTATTTACAAATTTCCTCATCTAGTTATCCATGCGTCATACAACATTCACAACCATACCACATCAACAAGTATTCAATAGCATCACAACATACAATGCATTATACCATATTCATCACGTAACTATCACATGTATTGTTATATACAAAATCATTCATAGTCACATATCCCATCATGTCACATAATCAGTCAACCAACAAGTGTTATATTACATGCAATATTAAGAAGTCATTACACACATGTATAGTATACATTTCAATCTTCATCATTACCACGGCTTAGCAAGTAATCGCACACTTAATGTCACTAAAAGTTTACTTATATAGGCAACTAGACGTAAGTGTTCACATTATATCCTTACCATTTATACAGTTCACGTCATTGGTATTTCCATAACTTAATTTGTTACTAAGAGTATACTATTTAGTTCAATGCTCTCTGTATTTTTCATTTATCTGCTTGTTGGGCATTCTCTATTCACTTGTGTATGATTACTTCCCTACTTAATTCAACTTCGTGAAGTCTAGTTATAAACTCTTTAGTTATCGTCAAGCGGGCTTTATTAGTTATTTCCTTTTTTTTCTAATCTAGGTGGACTTTGTTATTAATCTTATTTTCTTGATCACTAAGTGGGCCACTAATCATTTTTGCCCCCACAAAGTTTTAGTGATACTTTCACGCGACTTTGAGATTATTAAGTTCTATACTTTTCCTTCACATTCATCATTGCAACTACCTTACCCAGTTCGTTTCCTTAACTACTTCTTTTGACTGATTCTATTTGTTCCATGATTATCCATTTACTACGTAGAGGTCTAGGTATCACTTGATCTTAATATCATAAACTTAGTTTACTATTACTTAGTTACCAAAAGTCACTATTAATAGATCCAGTTTCTTTTTACTATAAGTCTAAGATTTAGGTTCCTAAATCCTTTCTTATTTAGCTAGTTGATATCCTGGGATATAAAAAGTCATTTCTTTAATGACCAAATTAATTAATCTGTTTCCTTAAATACATTCAAATTTCTTTTGCTCTATAATTGATTAGTTGTTATTTAACGACCTAGATACCATTTTAGTTTACGAGTCATAACTTAGTGTGATATTACTTAGTCACCAAAAGTTACTAATTAGTTGGTAAGACCTGTTTATTTTTTAGCTTAAAGGCTAGTGTACCCAAAATTCATCTATCAGTTACTACAAATTTGTTCTAGGCATAAAATTTCCTTCGATCTTTTTTTTTCTACTTTTAATGGCTTCTTAAATTTCTAGTATTGTACTATTTCCCTTTAAAATTCCAAATTTTAGGCTTAATTCATTCAAGTAACTAATCCTATTAATTTATTAGGATCTTTTTTGAAACCTTACTCAAAATTTTGATTTCTAGTTTATCATTTCTTTTCACTCTAAATTTCCTTAACTTATTAGAATAGTTGATTCCAAAAATTCTTTCTCCTTAATAAAGTTTCTTTTACTAAATTTAGTTCTTTTTCCCAAATTTCTAAGGCTACCATTTCCTTTCTTTTAAGTGGTCACAAAAGTGGTGGCTAAATTTACTATTAAAATTCTTCTCTAGCATTTAACTAAGGTTCCAATTATTTTTATTTCCTTATTTAACTTAATAAGCCTATTTGGGCCTAAGTTAGAGAAACTTTTAATAAAGTCCTTTTAGGATAAACTTCTCCAACAAAACATTAATTTATTAAATCAATTTATTTACTATATTTCTCTTTTTTTTGAAAAACAACATTACTTTTGTAACTTGGTAAAAAGAAACGTTTTTAACCATCTGATCGATTATTCTCTTCGAGGTGCGCGATGTTCCTAGAATGACTTCGGCGACGTATAAATAGTAAATTAAAATTACTAACGACGGGGCTTACCGGGAAATTAAATTACAATTTACATAATAACATCACAAATAAAAAAAATAATTAATACAATCATATCGAATGGAGCTGAGCCCGTCTAAACGCTAAATTTTCTAAACTTCTTTTTGTTTATACAATCGTAATAAAATCTTTTTGAGTACGTGAACGTCGAGTTACACCAAATAAAATATTTAAAATATTAACAAATTTAAAAACGTAAACTTTTAGCCGTTGGTTACGAAAATTTTTACGGTTTAACCGTTGGATCGCGACGAAATTCAAAGTAGAGGTCCCTTTATACACAAACAACAATTTAGGACAGTCAAAAATACAACCAAACGAGGAGGAGACCCCCTTTACCTTATGATATGGTCGCTGCCAGAAGAAGGAAATTAGGCGTTTACCAAAAACTCCGCTAAATGCTCCGAACGTCCTCCGATCACTCTCGGATTTGCTAAAATTGACATGTAAGAAATTTTCAAATCATAAAAGGTTATTAATGAGGACACACTAAGGAAGGACCCTCACACTACCCTAGAGAAAGGACTTGAAGCTTATAAGGGTCCCCTCACAAGGGCTAAGACCAGAAAGGCCAAAGAGAGCATTCACCAAGCCTTACCTTTCTTCCTCTCTTTTGGTGGGCCTAAGCCCAAGGATGATAGCTTGAGGATCTACCTATATTCTTCTTGTAATATACTTAGTATTTAGGTTCTTTAGGCATTTAGGATGTATTTGGACCTTGCATGGTCAATAAGGCCACTTTTGGGCCATGTACTCTTACCTTGGGCCATGTATAGGCCATACTCTTCTCTTTTAGCACCATTGGGCCTAGGAAGCATGGAGAAGCCCATTAAGTGATCACTTGGCCGAATTCTCCAAGCCCTATATAAGGAGCTCTTCTTTTGTATTTTGACACACAATTAATGTCATTTGAGATTTTACACTTTCTAAGTGAGTTTAGTGAGAGAAGCTCTCCCTTCTCTCTAGGTTAGAGTGAGCTCTAGCAAGCTCTCATCCAAGGGGTTTCCTCCCTCTTGGTGGCGAGTTCAAGGGAGTTATCTCCTCTTGGAGTGGCCTCCCACCCACCTTCTCCACTTCATCTTCCATTTTCCTCCTTTCTTCCTTCCATTTCTATCCTTTTCCCTTCTCTTTTCCCTTCTCAATTCTGTGTAGTTCTTGAGTCTTTTGTACCTTTTCCATTCATTTTTCCTTGGGAAGTTCATTCAATCAAGGCTTGTGGAGGTTAGAAGAAGAGAAGATCCCTAGATCTACCCTTCTTCAAGTGGTTAGAAGAAGTTCCTACATCATTTGGTATAACATGACCTTGGGAGGTTCTTCTCTAATCTTCTTCTTCATTTAGAATTCAGTTTTTTCTTTCAATAGCTGACTGGATTTTTAGTTTCATTTCATATACTTGCCTTGTTAATATCATGTTAAAGTAGAAATCTCAAAAAAAGTTGTTGTTCTTTTGAATTCTTGTGGTAGTTCTTTCTTTTCTTCAACTTTTGCTATTGAATTGTCCATTTCGGTTTAGTATTGTATGAGTGTCTAAAATTTCAGATTTGGCACATTAGGATTTCGGTTTTGAAGTTGTTGAATAGTAGTTAGAAGTTTGTTAATTGTTATTTGTTAGTTAGAGCCAAAATAGGAGTTAGTTTGTGCCATGTGGAACCTTGTCTAGTGTTCTAAGTTTGTTGTTAATTGTTTTCAACCAATTTTAGTGTGCATTTCCATGTGGTAGGATTAGGTCAAGCACCTTGCCTAATTCCTAAAAGGTTTCATTCTTGTTTGTAAGGAGGTCTCACTTTAAGACACTCCAAAGTCAACTCATTTTTAGGCTTGTTAGGATTCATTCTTAGTTTTCCTTCTAGGTTAATTTTGTTTTGAATGCACAAATAGGTCACTTATAATTCGGTTTCATCTTGTTGCATTAAAAGAAAATTTGTCAAAAATTTTGATCATAAGCCTTCCATACTCCTTGGAAGAAGGTTGAATTGTTTTACTTTAAGCAAGAAAGTGACAATTGAACTTGTACTAGCCTAGTATCACTTTGGTTTTGGGAATACAATTATGGTGTTGTTGCATTAAAAATACAAGAGGCAATAAAAGAAAAAGAAAAGGTACCAAAAGAGAAAAAGAGATATCAAACCCTATACTACTAAAATTGAAAAAGGGTGTTGAAAAGAAAAGAAGCCTCATAAGAAAGTTGTTAAGTGAATCACCAAAACCCAAACTTCAATTTCAAAATTCCATATACTTGAAGTGAGTTGTTTTCTAATTACATTCCAATACACTTTCATTTGAATCTTACTTGCTTACTTTGTTTGTAACTTTAGAGTTTCTAAGTCTAGGTTATACCTTACTTTTATTGTTGCATTTTAGTTTCTTGTTTGTCTAGTTTTGTCTACTAATTTTGAAATTTCTCATTCAAAGTATAGCCTTTATTCTTTTGAAAATTTATTGCTTTAGAGTCTTGTCAATCAAAAATCCAAAAATATTTCCTATTTGAGTAGCTTTTCTTCTTAAGCCTTTTTAGTTTATCATTTTTCCTTCTTAAGTTTTGTCTTTGAAGTTGTCTTTCTTTCAAACCTCTTGATAATTCCCTTCTCTATACCATTGAGGGTAGCATATTAGAACACTTGAGGTGTGAGTGTGAATTGCTTGAGTGATCTTGACACTAAAGAGAAAAGCGTAAGAGTTGTGAAGAGACACTTGAGAGATACACTTGTGAGGTTTAATCTTTGTTAAATTCATTAACAAATTTTGTTTGTGTAGTTGTTTTTGTCTTGTTTTGCTAGGTGAGGTGGAGCTTACACATCAAGGAAGAGCATGAAGAAAAAATTGTAAAGGAAGCAAAAGCCTTGTAACTAGTAGAACTTAGGCAAATTTTCAATTCTTAGGCCTTGTGTATTAGGTTTTGTCTTGTATTTTGGACACACCTTGGACATTGGACTTTGGACACTATTATTTCATTTTTACTCTAGTTAAATTTGCCTAGTATAGTTGCATTTGCATTTGGTTGTTAACTACTTTAGTTAGTTAGTTGTTGGTTATAACTAATAGTTGTTAGTTAGTTGCTTGTCTTAACTAATTAGGGTAATTATTTAGTATTTGGAACTAATTCTAGTTACTTTACCTAATCATAACTGAATTAGTTTAGGGTCTTAACCAATCCATAACCGAATTAGTTCATTAGTTAGGGTTGTTAAAATTAGTTATAACTTCCATAACTAAATAACTACTTCTAGTTAGGGTTTGTTAGGAGTTGGTTAGTTAGTTGAACTAATTTGTTAGGTTAACTAATTAGCAACCGAATTTGGTTAGGCTTGTCTAGGGTTAGTTAATTGTTAGAAACAACCTAGGACAATCATAATCAACTTAGGTTAAAGCCAACCTAGGACTTACATAAGCAACCTAGGACTAACCTAGTAAAAGATAACCTAGGATCTTGTTTTTCCCTTAGGATAGAAACCTAGTATTGATATTTTAGGATTGTTATGTGTTTTCCTTCACTTGTTTTGCATTCATCTTCCTCGACTAGTTTGTCTACACATTCTTTGTTTTTGTCTCAAATTTCTTTGACAACCATGTAACTATCCATAATAGGGAGTCACAAAACAGCCATGTAACTATCCATAATCTAAAGATCGTTTACCAAAATTTTATCATTTTATTCCGTACATTCCACCGATCGTTGCCGATTGCCGCCGATCATCCCCGATCCTAAGGAAAAGCAACATGTAACCAAATTTGGACAAGAGGGTCATGGTTTTTAACCATCAAAACAGTAAGGAAATTCATCATAAAATTTTAAATTGGGGTTCATTCTCAAGTCAAGAAAACAAGTGACAAGATTCAAGAGAAAATACTAAAATTTTCACCTTGAATGGGCTTGGATCATTGGTGGTTTTGGAGGCTCTTGATCAAGGGAAAGAGATCACCTTCTTGAGACCATGGCTTGCATGAAAGTTTGAAAGGGAGAAGTGCTTGGATGATGGCTGGACCGTAACAAAGAAGAAGAGAAAGGAGTAGGAATTTCTTTTTTTTTAGAAACAGTAAAAATTTGCAAGTCACCTAGGAGAATCCTAGTGATTCACGGTTGGCTTAGGGAAAGGATGGAGAAATCAAAGCTTCTAAGCATGCATTCCAAGTGTCCCTTGGCATTTCAGCTTGCAAAACAAGGAGTTATTATGAAGGGAACAAGTGTCCAAAAGTGTTACAATCTAATTAGACCATTCTTGCATGAAGGTTGAGGTGTCCAAGTTCTGAGGCGTCAAATTATGCATGGATTTAAGGGTCCTTGTGGGCTGAATTTCAAAATAGGCCATAAAATAAAAGTTTTATATCTTTTTATTATATTAAATTTGATATATGGCACAAAACTTTTCATTAAGAAATGAGGAAGTTATGGCCCAAATACAAAAGTAGTGCAAGGTTGTGACAGAATTATTGTTTCATGCAATGATTAATTTTTTGGGAAAACTGGGTGAGGATTTAGGCTTTGTGTCCTTCATCAATGTTGTAGGGAATTGAGTTAGAAAAAGTTTGGAGAAAGAATCGTTCAATTTCATGGTCATACGAGGGAGATACGTGAAAAATACTAAACATGGTGCAAGCTGCCACTAGGAAAATGTGAATCAGTCTAGTATTTTAAATTCTGAGATTTATGAAGTAAGAATTGGAATTTGAGACCTTCATGAAGTTTTTAGATCTTCCTTTCCTCTTTAATTTGATATATTATTTGCGATGATCCAATTTTGGTAGACCGAGATATACCTGATTTACGACAGGGTGCACTAGAAGCTTCCGGGATCAACTACCACTTTAGAAATAAATTCACCATTAATTCTCCTTTAGGAATTTGATTTTGGGCCCTTCATAACAATTGTATACTTCTTTGATATGGATTTATAGAAAAAATAATGAAGTGGTTCACTGGACGAAGGAGATATGTGAATTTATCAAAGACTACCAACATAGTGATGAAACAGCCAAGGGGTCACAAAGATTTATTAAACTGTACTTATCTAGAGGGATTTAGCCTTTAATGTCTACACAGAAAACATGTATAATTTTGTTACGGAGATTTTGACACCAAGTTTGTGCAAATCAAAGGTCGTATGAGAAAGTTATGAATTTTTTTCTGAACTATGTGCAGAGAAAAAGTCTAAACGTTGGACTTTTAAGGTGAACACATTTAATTTTCAATTTTGGGGTTGACAGGGTAAGAATCGGAGTTTAGGGATAGAAACAGAGGTTGAAGATCTTTCCAAAACAAAGATATTAAGACCAAAATCATCTTATTCCACGTTCGTACGCAAAAGTTGGGTCCAAAACACTAAAGATATACGGGTCGAGTCTTAAAACAACTTTTGAGGAAATCATTTTATGGAAAAACGAGGATGATAAAGTCCGAACCGGGCTTCGGCCTCTTCAAGAAAAGTTCCTAAAATGTTGAAATAAGTCACCAAAGATTGACCATGCCACCATCGAATATCCCAAGGTATATGAACGGTTAAACATAGGAGACACTAAGGGTTCTGATTGCGCCGGTTAGGCTAAACCAGACACCCTTGATTCTTCACGAAACGATCCTATTAAGACTAGTTTCCCTACTGGATCACTAGTCTCGGGTCAAACGGTTAAAGTCCAACTTCAAGCTGGGTTCCACAGTTCAAATCTGAAGAACCAGGTGACATTTATTATTAAAATATTAATAATAATTAATTAATTTCTTAACTAAACTTTATTATAAATAAACCTTCATGTTTTAAACTTATTATTCATGATGTTAGTCCTTAAAATAAATATTATCTAATCATTCCATTTAGTGTTTATTAATTAAAATTATTAATAATAAGGTCTATTAACCGGTTAATATCAAAATAATATATTATCTACTAATCACTTTTATTGAAGGGTTTAATTAACACCTTATGGAATCTTGGGCTCTAATAATCATCTAACCTTAGAATCTAACTTGATACTTAAATAAATCTAAACATTCTAAATCTGTTATAGCCAAAATTAGTAGATAATTGACTATCATCATTTATAAATTACCAAGACTAAACATCATTAATAAATTATCTAGCTTTAATAACAAAAATATATTCATGAATATAGATACTTCAGTAATAATTCAAACGTTAAATCAAACCCATTTATTCCTTCATCTAAATTGCCATCACAAGTTCCTCTAGGGGTCACCATTTTACACTACCTCCCTTATTCACTCATCTTCATTTAACTAAACTATCCACTGCTTACATTCTCTCAAATCTTACTTTCTCATATTCTCACGATGATCTAGGGATCAGGCCTAAGCCTCATGATAAGTGCTTTATAATACAATAAACTAGATCTAATTTGCTTAGGACTTTAATCATTATGCACTGTATTTCCTTTATTTATTGTGATATTTGCTTTCTTTCCACTATTTTCTACTTGGGTATGTTATTTTGCAAGAATTAAGGTAATAAAGGGTCAAAAACAAGAGAAAAACGACCATAAAATGATAAAGAAACAAGAAGAACAAGCCTAAAGTGGAAAGAATTCTCTTTTTAAAGCTGAAATCCGACTCAGAAAGCAGAAATCCGACTTAGAGCACTGAAATCCGACTCAAAATGGCCAAATCCGAGTGGGATAACTCAGAAATGACCAAATCCGAGTGGAAAGACTCAGAGTAGAGCATTGCCGAGTGGAATACTACACTGTTGGAGAAAATCCAAGTGAAATGTTCCCTGTCAAAGCCATTCCGAGTGATAAATGGCTGACTCGAGTGAAGGACCAATGCTGAAATGGAATAAGTCTCGGTTGGAGGTGATTCCGAGTGGAAACATCCCCGACTGCGTCCATTCCGAGTGAAAAAAGGAGACTGACTCCAATAAATACGTCCAAAGCTATTCTCCGAGTGAAAGGATTGCGGATTGAAGTAAATCCGAGTGGGAGCTTTCTGATTGCAACTAATCCGAGTGAAAAGCTGTTCTGAGTGAATGGATTCCGAGTAAAAGAGGCCACTGAAATGAATAAATGCTGACTAAGGAGGAATCCGAGTGGTTTCACTCAGAGAAGATGGCATTCTCAAGCGGAACAAGGCATTTTCGAGTAATGCCTTAAGCAAGCAAGGAAAATCCGACCAGGAGTGAATCACACTCGGACAGATTCTCACAGTTTCACACTAAGACCCAGTGAGATCTCTACAACGAAGCATACCGAGTGAAATGGGTCAGAAACCTATATTTCCGAGCAAAGTAAGGCTCGGACATGAGAGGAAATTCAATCATTCAGATTCGAGTAAAGACAACCGACTGGGTTGATTGACGACTGAAGGCCATTCCGAGTAAAAGGCAAGAAGACACTTCCAAGTGTATCATTTCAAGGAATGAAGGCCGACTGAATTATTTCAAAGCAAATCCGAGTGAATGTATCCAAATGAATCTGACCGAGTAGATTCCAAAGCAAAATCCGAGCAAAGTTTGAACCGAGTGGTTCAGATTCAGAGATAGCCGAGTGAAAATGGTTGGGAACCGATTGAATAAATTCTGATCCTGAATGAGTCTTCAATCAGTTCCGAATGAACTCCATGAACCTGAGCCGAGTGAATGGTTTCAGTCGGATCCGAGTCCCTCTTCCGTCACTTCCGAGCCACCTTCTAATCAGTTCCGAGTGAATCACTTTCACTCGGTTCCGATTCACTTTTCAATCGGTTTCGAAGAAATAAAGCAATCGGAGTTGCTTTGCTCATCTCCTCACAGCAACTAACACTGTCCGACTTCACAGTAACTCAACACCGACCGGTTTGTTCCAAATACCGACCGGTTTTCTTCTAAACACCGACCCCTCAACTCGACACCGAGCAAAGATTCACTCGGTCTTCTTTAGAAAATGCACCTTTTTCCAGTCGGTTTTGTGCACAAAAGGCATTTTTCCACTCGGATTCTAGAGAGAAGGTGAAAACCGACCCAATTCTTCACAATGCAACACCGTCCAGCACTCAGCAAAGCACCCTCCAGCAAGCTTTCACTCGGATTTTGGAGAAAAATGAAAACCGACCCATTTTTCCACTCGGAATTTGCCCAGCTGAATAAATCCAAGCACCAAATTATTGGAAATATTAAAATAATTCAATTTGGGACAGTTGGAAGTCACATGCACCGAAAGTTTCCTCCCACTTGCAATTACAACGTGTTTCTTAGCTGGATCCCCCCTTTCCATCGCCTATAAAAGGAGAAGAAGTTGCAAGCATCCAGCATCAATCACTTGAAATCAATTCCATCAGCTTCGTTCCAATTCTTCTTTCCTTTCTCCTTTCTTTATTTCCTTTTCCGTTTCTCTTTTCTTTCTTTTCTTTCTTTTTCTTCTTCGTTTTTTCTTCTCCTTTTCTTTTCTTTTTCTTTCGTTTTATTTCTCTTATTTTCTTTCTCTGTCCCGTTCCCATTTTTTCTTTTACTTTCTTTTTCTTTATTTTATTTTAAGAGATGTGAATTGTAAAAGTGAGTTATTTAAATTTGTAATTGGTGGAGAAATTATTGCAACAAGGAATTATAGTGGTAAATTATTCTGAGCTTTTGGAGAAACCCATAAGTCTTTATTTTTACCATGTCTTGTATGTTTTATTTTTCCATTATATATATGAATTTGAATTATTTCATGAGTAGCTAAATTAATTATCTTGGGATAAAGGGGGTATGATAATATTTTATTTTAATGTTATTTTGACTTGGAATTAAATAAATTTCTATTTTCCATTTAGTTTAAAAAATGCTCAATGCTTTTAGTGATTCCTAACAAGAACCTAAATGATAAAACTCTATACTTGTGGGTATATTAGTAAGTTTAGGTAATAAATAGAATCGAGAGATTTATTTTTACCGGAAAACTTTGAACTAAACCTAAGATTTTTGAAATGCTTTTTGTGACCTCGGTAAAACCGTGAAAGTAATCAAAATTCTTTTGAGGAAATAAAAGGGGTTTTCATAAAACGATAATGGGCCTTTCTGAGGATTAAGCAGCGTACATTAATAGGATTCCGAGAGGAACATATTAATTAGCTTTTGGAAAATTCACCTTGGAAAACTTAATTGGATTCTTATTTATGAAAAGTTAAAATTCATTAACATAAAATAGAGTCTTAATCCCCCGAAATCCCAAGATATTCTCAACTTTGATTTTTAAGTGTCAAGTAAATTTTATTTTTACATTTATTCGTATTCTGTGTAACTTTAATTTGTGCTTTATTTTATAAAAATCTTAAAAATCAATTGTATGGATAATTAAATTTCAATATGCTGGTACTTTGAACACAGTCCCTGTGGAGAACGATAATCTTTTATATTACGCGACATAACCCGTGACGTTGCGGGCCCTGTCAAGTTTTTGGCGCCGTTGCCGGGGACTGTTGTCCCTCAAATATCGGCAATATTGAAATTCGATTAGATCATACTTGTTAATATTTCTATTGTTATTTTTATTGTTATTTTCTTTGTAATTTTGTATTTTGTTCTATATTCTGTGTATCTGTTGTTGTTTTATTTTTGTAATTGTTTGTTTTATTTGTCATTTATTTTCTATTTATGCGACGAAGCCGTAGTGTCGATCTAAACTTAGGATTTGACCCTGAGATAGAACGTACCCTTAGAGCTTTGAGAAAACAACAAAAACAACAAAAAGAAAAACAAATGGCAGACCTGTTGGTGTATGCACTATGAGCTTTTATGCTTCTTCATTTGTATCATTTTTCTACTTATCAATAGAATAAATATTTCAGTTTAAAATTGTTTTAAAACATATTTATCCTTGGAGTAATAGGTCATATAAAAATTATTCCTAAAATGTCCCTAGTCAAGTATTTACATGGGGACATGTAAATACACTGAGACTAGTGTGTGAGTGTACTGATGACCTGATCTCACAGATCATAGATATAGATGATATCGAGTCTTCACACAGGTACACATTAAGAGTAATGATGTACTGGACAGACCCACCATGAGAACGTTGCATGGATCGTTACATGATTGTCATAAACGATTCTCAATGTGATAATGGTATATGTAGTCCTTCGACCTGAAGTCACTACGATTCCTACATGAGGAGTTTATTGTTTTAATACAATTAAACGTCTTCTGTAACAAGAGGACTATAAAGGTTGTGATTAGGCAATGAACAAATTATGCAGAGGGATGTGAGTGATGTAGATGGGATTTGTCTCTCCTATGTGACAGGAGTGATATCCATAGGCCACTTGATGGAGTAAGACTAAGAAAACGCATGGCCATGCTAGAAAGAATAAATATTAGATATTTATTCGGATCCAGTCTACTCCGGTATCAAGTAAAATAAATTGGGCCGTACAAGGATGACGCGACCATGCCTTGGGCCCAATTAGGATATCATGACAAAAGGAATAAACATATTAAATAATTATCACTTATAGGTTATGTTGATAATATTCGGACATAATGATGCATTGCTAGATGCCGCTCTTATTTTATATTAGTAATAAAATAGTTTATTATTAATATGACCGGGTATTTTACCTATAGGGTCACACACATAGAGTAAGCCCATCAGAAAATGTTGTCTTATTTTAGTTGGACTAAAATAAAGCTATTGGGCCTAACTCATTTGGAATGAGTAAGGAGCCCACTTTTAGAGAGAACAAATTAGGTCAAACCTAAGCCTATAAATAGAGCATAAGATGCTCATAGGCCGTTCACTCAGGTGAGACACAAATTTGCAAAAGTTGCAAAAGCTACACGCCGTCAAACTAGCAGTTGGCAAGTGTTGCGATTCTGGTGGGAGTGCTCGTGTGGACTCCTAAAGGACGAGGCTACGACTGCTTCGGAGTTCTTCAAGAGGTAATCCAAAATGAATTTCGAAATTATTTTTGTGCTTTGAAACACGGAACCTTGCAAATCCTATGGAATCCCTTTTATTTTCCGCTGCTCATGCTTAGGGATTTCCTAACAAGACCAACACAGACCCTTAAGAGATTTTGCCGCTCCAAGCACTAATGGAAGAGGATCCAGCATCCTTAGACCCACAGTGGAGGCTAACAATTTTGAATTGAAGCCTTCACTACTCTCAATGGTTCAACAGAACCAATTCGGAGGTTTACCCTCTGAAGATCCAAACCTTCACCTTCAAATCTTTCTTGAATACTGTGACACCCTAAAGATGAACGGAGCAACCAATGATGCCATTCGCTTAAGACTTTTCCCTTTCTCCTTAATAGATAAAGCGAGAGAGTGGTTATACTCTCTTCCTGAAGGATCCATCACGACTTGGGAACAATTGTCCAGTGCTTTTATCAATAAATGGTACCCAAGGAACAAGACTGATGTGCTGAGAAAACAGATCATCAATTTTTCACAAAAAGATGATGAATCCTTGTATGAAGCCTGGGAAAGATACAGGGAGTTGCTAAGAGAATGTTCTCACCATGGGATAGAAAGGTGGTTGACAATCCATATTTTCTATAATGGACTAACTTCCACACAAAAGATCTCTTTAGATGCTACAGCTGGAGGAGCCTTCATGAGTAAAAATGTTGATGAAGCTGAAAACCTGATTGAGGAAATAGCTCAAAACACTCACCAGTGGAACTCTGAGAGAGGATTACCTTTTAAAACACCAGGTAAGTATTTTGTTGATGCTCTTTCCCTACTTTCTACCAAAGTTGAAGCATTAACATTAAAACTTGATAAAATAGGGTCAACAGGTGCTACTAATATTGTTTATGAAGTTTGTGGTGTTTCAGGACATGGAGCTACAAACTGCTATTTAGCAATGACCCCTAATCAAGAACAAGAAATGCATCAGGTGGATGCTATTGAAAACTATGGTGGAAATTATCAAGGTAACTATAGACCTCCACAAGGTCCACCTGGCTTCCAAAATAGGCCACCTCAATTCCAAAGTAACTACAAACCTCAACAAGGAACCTATATTCCATAAAAATCAAAGCTAGAATCCTTGATGGAGACATTTGTAGCTACTCAACTTAAACAAAATGATGAATTCTCTGATGCAATAAAAAACTTGGCTTCAAAAGTGGACTCTCTTGCCACTCACAACAAAATACTGGAAAATCAAATTGTCCAACAAGCCTCCTATTCTCAAAAAGCACCAGGAACATTTCCTGGGAAACCAAAGGCTGGACCATCTAACCAAACCATGGCTGTCACTCTTAGGAGTAGTACTCAATACGATGGGCCAGTTGACAAGACAGCAAAGGAGGAAGAGAAAGTCGATGAATCTTCATCTCATCCAGTAATTGAAGAAGAGAAACCACAAGAAAAGAAGGAGGTTAAGCCATATCAACCTCCCATTCCATTTCCTCAACGCTTAGCCAAAGCAAAGTTGGACAAACAATTTGGTAAGTTCCTTGATGTTTTAAAGAAATTGTATATTAATATTTCTTTTACAGATGCTTTGCAACAAATGCCCACATATGCAAAGTTCCTGAAGGACATTCTGTCCAACAAAAGAAGACTGGAGGAAGATGGTACAGTTGCACTTACTGAAGAGTGCAGTGCTCTAATTCAAAAGAAACTTCCACCCAAGCTCTAAGATCTAGGTAGTTTCTCTATTCCTTGCATGATTGGTGACATGAATATAGATAAAGCATTGTGTGATTAGGAGCGAGTGTGAGTTTAATGCCATTATCTGTTGCTGAAAAGTTAGGATTGGGTGAACTAAAACCTACTAGGATGTCTTTACAATTGGCTGATAGATCTGTAAAATATCCTGTAGGAATTTTAGAGGATGTTCCTATTAAGATAGGAAAATTTTTTATACCTGCTGACTTTGTTGTGCTTGAAATAGACAAAGATTCTTTGATTCCTATTATTTTAGGCAGACCATTTTTAGCAACTGCAGGTGCTGTGATCGATGTCAAGAATAGTAAGTTGTCTCTAACTGTTGGAGACCAAAAGGTTGATTTCAACTTGAAAAATGTTTTAGAAAAACCTTACAATGATGTTTGTTGTACTGTGGATTTTGTCGAACAAGTGGTAAAGGATGCAACCCTTCCTAATGACCCACTTGAAACTGTTTTCATGATTGAGCCGACAGAAACATCTGATTGCTCTGAGGCCCCACATGATACTGAGGTCATGTGCGACAAAGTGGTAAGCCCCAATGTGGAATTAAAACCTTTACCAGCTTCTTTAAGGTATGAGTTTCTTGGCCCTAATTCCACATATCCTATGATTATTAATGCTGAATTGAATCCATCTGAAACTGAAAAACTTTTGAAACAACTTAGGTTGTATAGAAAGGTAATAAGTTATACAATGGATGATATCAAAGGGATTAGCCCTTCTCTTTGTATGCACAGGATTACTGTAGAAGATGAAAGTAGGCCCACAGTAGAACCACTTAGGAGATTAAATCCTAAAATGCAAGAAGTGGTTAAAAAGGAAATTTTGAAATTGTTTGATGCTGGAGTCATATATCCTGTTGATAGTAGTAAATGGGTAAGTCCTGTCCATGTGGTGCCTAAAAAGGGGGGAATAACTGTGATTGAAAATGATAAACATAACTTGATTCCTACTAGGATTGTCTCTGGTTGGCGCATGTGCATTGATTATAGGAAGTTAAATAGCGCCACGAAAAAAGATCATTTTCCCCTCCCTTTTATTGATCAGATGCTTGAAAGACTTGCGAAACACTCTTATTTCTGTTATTTGGATGGGTATTCAAGTTTTCATCAAATTCCCATTCATCCATCTGATCAAGAAAAGACTACCTTCACTTGCCCTTATGGGACTTATGCTTACAGACGTATGCCTTTTGGTTTATGTAATGCACCTGCGACTTTTCAAAGGTGTATGCAAGCAATTTTTTCTGATCTTATTGAAAATATGATGGAAGTCTTTATGGATGATTTTTCAGTGCATGGTTTGGATTTTGATAATTGTTTAACAAATTTGTGCCAAGTCTTGCAGCGCTGTGAAGAAACCAATTTGGTTCTAAATTGGGAAAAATGCCATTTTATGGTAAGAGAAGGCATAGTTCTTGGACACCTGGTGTCTGAGAGAGGTATAGAAGTTGATAAGGCTAAAGTGGAAGTGATTGAAAAATTGCCTCCACCCACAAATGTGAAAGGTGTTGGACATGCAGGGTTTTATCGCAGGTTCATTAAAGATTTCTCCAAGATCACAAAGCCTCTTACAAATCTTCTGGGTAAGGATGTGCCTTTCAATTTTGATTCATCTTGTATGGAAGCTTTTTGCAGGATTAAGCAAGCTCTAATCTCTGCCCCCATCGTGCAACCACCTGATTGGAAACTCCTATTTGAGCTGATGTGCGATGCGAGTGATTACGCAGTGGGGGCTGTGCTGGGGCAAACAAAAGATAAAAAGCTCCATGTAATTCATTATGCCAGCCGGACGCTAGATGATGCTCAGGTAAATTATGCCACAACTGAAAAAGAACTGTTAGCTATTGTCTTTGCTTTTGATAAATTTAGGTCTTACTTGGTAGGTTCACATGTTACTGTTTACACTGACCACTCTGCCATTAAGTATCTATTGAATAAAAAGGAAGCAAAGCCTAGATTAATTAGGTGGATTCTAATATTGCAAGAATTTGACTTGGAAATTAAGGACAAGAAGGGTACCGAGAACTTGGTCGCTGACCACCTATCTAGGTTGACATCTGAAAAAGAAGAAACAGATAATATTCCCATCAATGAATCTTTTCCAGATGAACAACTCTTGAATCTTAGTATCCAACGTGTTCCTTGGTATGCTGATTTTGTAAATTTTCTTGCATGTGGTATCTTACCTCCTGATCTTAGCTTTCAGCAAAGGAAAAAGTTTTATGCAGATGTCAAGCATTATTATTGGGATGAACCACTCCTTTTCAAGCAATGTGCAGATGGTATGATTCACATATGTGTTTCACAAGATGATGTCCATGCTATCTTGGATCATTGCCATTCTCTTTCCTGTGGAGGACACATGAGCACCTCTAAAACAGCCGCTAAAATATTGCAAGCTGGGTTCTATTGGCCAAATATTTTTAAGGATGTACGTAAGTATGTTCTAACTTATGATGCTTGCCAAAGAATAGGTAACATTGGTAAGAGACAAGAAATGCCATTGAATACCATTTTAGAAGTTGAACTGTTTGATGTATGGGGTATTGATTTTATGGGACCTTTTCCTTCCTCCTTTGGAAATCAGTTCATATTAGTGGCAGTTGACTATGTGTCAAAATGGGTGGAAGCCATTGCTTCACCCCATTCCGATGCTAAAACTGTTATTAAACTTTTCAAGAAAATAATATTTCCAAGGTTTGGGGTCCCAAAATATGTTATAAGTGATGGAGGGTCTCATTTTATTGAGAAAACTTTTCAGACCCTTATAAAGAAATATGGAGTTAAGCATAAGGTTGCTACACCTTATCACCCACAAACTAGTGGACAAGTTGAGGTATCCAATCGGGAAATTAAAAATATTCTTCAAAAAGTGGTGAATACATCACGTAAGGATTGGTCTATTAAGTTAGATGATTCCTTATGGGCGTATCGAACCGCATATAAAACTCTCATTGGAACCACACCTTTAGTATATGGGAAGCCCTGTCATTTACCTGTTGAGCTAGAATATAAATCTTTTTGGGCTGTTAAAACTCTTAACTTTGATCATAAGGCTGCAGGTGAACAAAGATTGTTGGAATTAAATGAGCTTGAAGAACTCCGTCTAGATGCATACGAAAATGCCAGAATTTATAAAGAAAAAACCAAACAATGGCATGATCGTCACATCCAACGGAGAACATTTAATCCAGGTGATATGGTTTTACTATTTAATTCCAGATTGAAGCTTTTTCCAGGTAAACTGAGATCCCGATGGTCGGGACCATTCATGGTGACAAAAGTCTTTCCCTTCGGAGCTATCGAACTATGGAGCGAGAAATCTGGTACATTTAGGGTAAATGGACAGAGAGTAAAGCACTATCTGACAGGTCAACCAATACAACAAGCAAGTGACTTGGACTTGTTTGATGCTCCTGATGAGTAAATCCAAACGGTGAGAAGTCTGGCTGAAGACTTAAAACTTAGCACTGATAGGGAGGTAACCGTATAAAAAGTTGTTGTTTCATTTTGAGCTAAAAAAAAAAAACCCAACTATGTCAACTGCTGGTTTGGGGTTACTCCAGGTAAGTTTTCTTATCCTTTTATCATCCATTTTAACATTGAGGACAATGTCAAATTCTGGTTTGGGGTGGTAGGTAAGAAAACTTAACTGTTTTATTTACGTTGTGTGATTGTCATTTTATTATGCATGTGTGTTTTCCTTATTTTGTTTGTAATCTTGTAATTTACCATGATTGCACGATAAATTTACTTTGAACACAAGGCTAAAGTATCTAAGGATCCCAAAATTTTAAGTAAAATTTTCAAAATTTGATTGTTTAAATGCTAAATAAATGCTTAAATGAACCTTATGTGATTAAAATTTTCTTTGAAAAGACTTTCCATGGTTAGACTTGAGCCAAAATGGGTTGTTTATCAAACAAATTTTCAAAACCCATATTTTCTTAATTAAGTGAATCTCATAGTCATTAATATTCTAGAACTTGTTTTTCAACCGATTCAAAATGGTTTTTGATTATATGTCTTAGAATGATAAAGGCACAATTAGGTCTTATTCTTAAGCCTCAGAATTTTGTATAATTTGACCCCTAGTTGCCCCTTTTGAGCCTAAAAGCGAAAATTTTTCCTTGAAACCTTTCATTGAATGATATTCTCTTAATGGTGAAAAAGTTGGAAATTTAGTGGAGCAAAGAAATAAAAAAGGACTTAAGAAAAATATGTATTGAAGAAAAGCAAGAAAAAGAAAAAGAAAATCAAAAGGATGATATTGAATGAATTCCAAAAAGTCCATAAAAGTTCAAAAATTTGCTCTGTTAAATTTATAATGGTGATTTGAATCATTCATGACTGTTAAAGCCCTTTTGTATTCCATTTTTCTTGAAATTCCTACCTTGACAATACAACCCAAGGCCATGTTACAACCTTTGAAAGACCTTTAGACTTTGACATATTTCCTATCTAAACTGTGGAGTTTCTGGTTTATTAACAAGCTTATGGTAATATTTTTTGACTATGATGATTTGAGAGATACACAAACCTTGAAACACTTGAGTGAAAATTGTGAGAAGAGTATCTCAAGTCTTGACATTGAAAATTGATTCACATAAGAAAAATAAAACTGGCATTTGAATAAATCTGTTTCTCTATTTTGGATTCCTTAGTTTATTAAGTTTAGTGTTTTCTGTATTTTATCTTGTGAATATCGTGATTGCTTGAGGACAAGCAATGTTTTGGTTTGGGGTATTTTGATAAGTGCTTTATAATACAATAAACTAGGTCTAATTTGCTTAGGACTTTAATCATTATGCACTGTATTTCCTTTATTTATTGTGATTTTTGCTTTCTTTCCACTATTTTCTACTTGGGTATGTTATTTTACAGGAATTAAGGTAATAAAGGGTCAAAAACAAGAGAAAAACGACCATAAAATGATAAAGAAACAAGAAGAACAAGCCCAAAGTGGAAAGAATTCTCTTTTTAAAGCTGAAATCCGACTCAGAAAGCAGAAATCTGACTCAGAGCACTGAAATCCGACTCAAAATGGCCAAATCCGAGTGGGATAACTCAGAAATGACCAAATCCGAGTGGAAAGACTCAGAGTAGAGCATTGCCGAGTGGAACACTGCACTGTTGGAGAAAATTCGAGTGAAATGTTCCCTGTCAAAGCCATTCCGAGTGATAAATGGCTGACTCGAGTGAAGGACTAATGCTGAAATGGAATAAGTCTCGGTTGGAGGTGATTCCGAGTGGAAACATCCCCAACTGCGTCCATTCCGAGTGAAAAAAGGAGACTGACCTCCAATAAATACGTCCAAAGCTATTCTCCGAGTGAAAGGATTGTGGATTGAAGTAAATCCGAGTGGGAGCTTTCTGATTGCAACTAATCCGAGTGAAAAGCTGTTCTGAGTGAATGGATTCCGAGTAAAAGAGGCCACTGAAATGAATAAATGCTGGCTAAGGAGGAATCTGAGTGGTTTCACTCAGAGAAGATGGCATTTTCAAGCGGAACAAGGCATTTCCGAGTAATGCCTTAAGCAGGCAAGGAAAATCCGACCAGGAGTGAATCACACTCGGACAGATTCTCACAGTTTCACACTAAGTCCGAGTGAGATCTCTGCAACGAAGCATACCGAGTGAAATGGGTCAGAAACCTATATTTCCGAGCAAAGCAAGGCTCGGACATGAGAGGAAATTCAATCATTCAGATTCGAGTAAAGACAACTGACTGGGTTGATTGACGACTGAAGGCCATTCCGAGTAAAAGGCAAGAAGACACTTCCGAGTGTATCATTTCAAGGAATGAAGGCCGACTGAATTATTTCAAAGCAAATCCGAGTGAATGTATCTGAATGAATCTGACCGAGTAAATTCCAAAGCAAAATCCGAGCAAAGTTTGAACCGAGTGGTTCAGATTCAGAGACAGCCGAGTGAAAATGGTTGGGAACCGATTGAATAAATTCTGATCCTGAATGAGTCTTCAATCAGTTCCGAATGAACTCCATGAACCTGAGCCGAGTGAATGGTTTCAGTCGAATCCGAGTCCCTCTTCCGTCACTTCCGAGCCACCTTCTAATCAGTTCCGAGTGAATCACTTTCACTCGGTTTCGATTCACTTTTCAATCGGTTTCGAAGAAATAAAGCAATCGGAGTTGCTTTGCTCACCTCCTCACAGCAACTAACACTGTCCGACTTCACAGCAACTCAACACCGACCGGTTTGTTCCAAATACCGACCGGTTTTCTTCCAAACACCGACCCCTCAACTCGACACCGAGCAAAGATTCACTCGGTCTTCTTTAGAAAATGCACCTTTTTCCAGTCAGTTTTGTGCACAAAAGGCATTTTTCCACTCGGGTTCTAGAGAGAAGGTGAAAACCGACCCAATTCTTCTCAATGCAACACCGTCCAGCACTCAGCAAAGCACCCTCCAGCAAGCTTTCACTCGGATTTTGGAGAAAAGATGAAAACTGACCCATTTTTCCACTCGGAATTTGCCCAGCTGAATAAATCCAAGCACCGAATTATTGGAAATATTAAAATAATTCAATTTGGGACAGTTGGAAGTCACATGCACCGAAAGTTTCCTCCCACTTGTAATTACAACGCGTTTCTTAGCTGGATCCCCCCTTTCCATCGCCTATAAAAGGAGAAGAAGTTGCAAGCATCCAGCATCAATCACTTGAAATCAATTCCATCAGCTTCGTTCCAATTCTTCTTTCCTTTCTCCTTTCTTTGTTTCCTTTTCCATTTCTCTTTTCTTTCTTTTCTTTCTTTTTCTTCTTCGTTTTTTCTTCTCCTTTTCTTTTCTTTTTCTTTCGTTTTATTTCTCTTATTTTCTTTCTCTGTCCCGTTCCCATTTTTTCTTTTACTTTCTTTTTCTTTATTTTATTTTAAGAGTTGTGAATTGTAAAAGTGAGTTATTTAAATTTGTAATTGGTGGAGAAATTATTGCAACAAGGAATTACAGTGGTAAATTATTCTGAGCTTTTGGAGAAACCCGTAAGTCTTTATTTTTACCATGTCTTGTATGTTTTATTTTTCCATTATATATATGAATTTGAATTATTTCATGAGTAGCTAAATTAATTATCTTGGGATAAAGGGGGTATGATAATATTTTATTTTAATGTTATTTTGACTTGGAATTAAATAAATTTCTATTTTCCATTTAGTTTAAAAAATGCTCAATGCTTTTAGTGATTCCTAACAAGAACCTAAATGATAAAACTGTATACTTGCGGGTATATTAGTAAGTTTAGGTAATAAATAGAATCGAGAGATTTATTTTTACCGGAAAGCTTTGAACTAAACCTAAGATTTTTGAAATGCTTTTTGTGACCTTGGTAAAACCGTGAAAGTAATCAAAATTCTTTTGAGGAAATAAAAGGGGTTTTCATAAAACGATAATGGGCCTTTCTGAGGATTAAGCAGCGCTTTCCATAGGTTAGGTACATTAATAGGATTCCGAGAGGAACATATTAATTAGCTTTTGGAAAATTCGCCTTGGAAAACTTAATTCGATTCTTATTTATGAAAAGTTAAAATTCATTAACATAAAATAGAGTCTTAATCCCCCGAAATCCCAAGATATTCTCAACTTTGATTTTTAAGTGTCAAGTAAATTTTATTTTTATATTTATTCGTATTCTGTGCAACTTTAATTTGTGATTTATTTTATAAAAATCTTAAAAATCAATTGTGTGGATAATTAAATTTCAATATGCTGGTACTTTGAACACAGTCCCTGTGGAGAACGATAATCTTTTATATTACGCGACATAACCCGTGCGCTTGCGGGCCCTGTCACCTCACTCTCCTAAAATACTTAGCAAGGTACTCTCAGGGGTCCCGAGAGCTTGGGCTCCTATTTCAAAAAATCAGGGTTGTTCAAAGTGCACCTAGGAAGTGGCCTATCGTTAAGTATGTTGTGATGTGGTAAAGGATGGAGAGGAGCGCATAAAGAAGTGGATACTTAGGCTCTTCCCAAGCTATTATTTGTGCTTATCTTCTAGTTATTTCTTCTAGTGTTAGGGTCAATCTCCAAATCGAATAGAAGTTGGTCAAGAAGAATAATACCTCACATACAAACACCAAATACAAACAAGTAGTTAGTGTAACAAACTCAAAATGAACAAAACAAAAAAAATCTAAACACAAAACTACCTATAGATAAGATATGTAACAAGACAAGCAAACAATTGCCCATTGCTGAATATATGGATGCAAGTCCCCAACAACAGTTTCAAAAACTTATTAGTCCTTTGGCAAGTTTTGAAAAGTATTGAGATCGTATCCACAAGGACTTGCGAGATATTCATTAATAATGTAATAATTACTTGTTAATCACAGAGAATGCATATGTCTAAAGGTTTTTTCATAAGTTTGGTGTTGGAAATTGATTGGTCTCATAAATAGAAATTTGTAAAATGAAATAAATGATAAATAAAGACATTGCGAGCAGACTCCCCTCACTCTAGTAAATCCTTTGAGATCCTATTATGTATTGTTACATATTTAACTAAGTTAGTATGACAGAAAATCACTAAACTCAATCCCTTGGTAAATAAATTCTAAATCCTAACATCAAATATCAATTCCTTTAATATTCATTGATAAGATTTGCAATAAGGTTCAGCCTTAAAAGTCGTTCAGAAACCCAAACATACATATAAATCATTATCTTATTCAAAATATGCATTAAGCATAGGGAAATGAAATGTTAACTTGATATAAATACATAAACATACATAAATATTCACTACAAAATCATAAAAAAGAGTGGGTTATATGCAATCCTAGCTAAAAAAGGTTTAGCCATATATTTCTACAACCTTAATACATCAATGACAAAGAAGAGAAAAGCAAAAACCCTAGAAACCAAGCTTAAAGGTCATTGGATGGTGGAAACCACCCTCCAAACACTTCCAAGCTTTGGTCCCATGCCAAAGATCCATAAAAATGTTTGTTTTAGGGATTTTAAGTGACCATTGCCTTAAGCTAAGCACACAAGTGGTGCTTAGGTGTCATATTTGGGCACTAAGGCACTAAAGCTTCAACAAAAACTCCTTCTCAAGTTCAAAAAATGGTCTTCAACAAGGGAAACCTATTAAAACACATCAAATTTAGTTATTAAGCTACCAATTAAGATGTTACTTTAATTAAGACAAAATAAGGACTAAATTCACATCAATTGAGCAATTGAGCATCGAATTTGTAATGACGCCCTTAATCTGATAAATAATGTTAAAGGTATCAATATTTAGATAATGAAAAGTAGGATAATTTTTTTGTAATTTTAAACCATCGTTGGATGAAGACCACCACAAAATAAAACTTTAACAACTAACCCCGGACTATTTGAAGACCTATCTCATATATGAAGATATGAGAAGGCAGATGATTTATACCAATGTTAACCTAACATAATCAATTATGTGATCACCATGCAAGTGTTTAGCGGAACACGTATAGAAATTCAGAAGCAAGAATGGATGTAATAAAGATCCAAGAATACTCAAATTGATTTCCAAAGTTTAGTAAAAACATGTATATTCACTTGCATAATGATGCCATGAAGTAAAGAATTACGAAACATAACCCAAAAAGGCATAAAAGCATGTAAAATCCAATATTGGAGAAATCCACTGGCAGTGGGAATTCCCACTGGCCATGAAACTCACTGCCAAATGCCCAGAATTTCAAATTTTTCTAAAACAGAAAAATCCACTAGCCATGGAACTCTTTGGTTCTATGATCTAAATTAAGCCATTTCTCAAACAATGTGATCCACTGGCAGTGGAATTTCCCACTAGCCATGGATCACTCCTTGATACTCCAAAATCCATTTTTTCAATCATGCTATGCCTTGGGACCTTAGATCATGCAATGCCTAGATCTTTTTATGCATAAAACCATCAAGAATCAATCATGTTAAAGCCAAGACATAAAGGGACATAACACCAATCCACTAAGTCCTTTTTATACCAACTCCAAGCATCATTAAATCATCAATTATACTTTTAAATCATGCAAAAACATTATGATCATAACCTCACACTTTAAATAATTCATCCATTTATGGATTTCCATCAACATAAGCATCAATGTTGTGAAAACGACTATCAACATTCATTTTCAATATGCATAAAGTGGTTTACAAAAGAGTTAGCATATCGTATATATATGTACACAAAAGAATTGGCCTACTATCAACACCATATCAATATCTACACCATTGACATCAAATACATATACATCATCCAAAACTTAAATGATTGTCGGCCAAGGCACTCCCAATACAACTATTATACCCTCATCAACAAAACATAGAGTTCCAAAATAAGGTGCATCTCACCCCATATGTATCCTACATCACAGAGCTAAAAATAGACAATATGGGAGAGTGAGTTTACATTCAAAATGATGAATATGAATATATTTGTGATTATATGCATATGCATACAACATCATGTGTACTTTGTAAAAACATATCAATGATCATCATGGTTAATTCAATTACACACACGTATACATATTGTGATCATATACTACAATCCATAATAAAGCACCAACGCATATACACATTCATGCCCTTAGTTATATCGAGCCTTCACATACAACATCATTATACATCAATACAACTCTTTGTGTTCATATTTTCAATTGTTGTCTTTTAGGTATTATTTCACCCATCTCAACTATCATCATAATTCATCACCTTTGGCATATCCCCATGTTATATGCAATTACTCTTAGGCTAATGCATATGCATAATGGAATTAACATCAAATGCGGTCCAACTGTGGGAATAAACACCAAATGTAGGTTCAAGCATGGATTCATAGCCATACCCCTACTATAGTATTAAATGTGTACATTTATCATAAATTGCATGCATATCACCATATTTTACTAGTACCAAACCGCATCGCCCATCTTGCAACACCGATCATTTCCATCATGACCACGATAAACAATATAAATAACATAAAGGTGTTGCGGGCCAACCATGATTCATACCATGGCAGATGTAATCCAAAGGATCACTAGGGACACCTACTCCTCAAGAGCCACCCCCATAGGGTCAACCACATGCAGCTCCCGGTAGCCAAGCATAGGCAGCTTCGTGACTTACCCACCGAGTCACAGGGAAAACAACAAGATTGCTCGTGCACAGAGCCACCCTCTCACTGGGCCAACCGGGGGAATCCCTAACATTCCTTACGGGTAGCATATAATATGCCATGGATGCAATGCAATGCAATTCAAATGCATTCTCACACTATGCATCCTATTATGCCACTCATTAATCATCATCATTAACAACATCACCACTCAACCCTTAGTAAATTTTAATTTCGTTGATTATCGCCATTGTTATGTGATAAGTGCTTTATAATACAATAAATTAGGTCTAAATTGCTTAAGATTTTAGTCATTATCCACTGTATTTCCTTTATTTATTGCGATTTTTGCTTTCTTTCCACTCTAGTCTACTTGGGTATGTTATTTTGCAGGAATTAAGGTAATAAAGGGTCAAAAACAAGAGAAAAACGACCATAAAATGATAAAGAAACAAGAAGAACAAGCCCAAAGTGGAAAGAATTCTCTTTTTAAAGCAGAAATCCGACTCAAAAAGCAGAAATCTGACTCAGAGCACTGAAATCCGACTCAAAATGGCCAAATCCGAGTGAGATAACTCAGAAATGACCAAATCCGAGTGGAAAGACTCAGAGTAGAGCATTGCTGAGTGGAATACTTCACTGTTGGAGCCAAATCCAAGTGGAAAGTTCCCTGTCAAAGCCATTATGAGTGATAAATGGCTGACTCGAGTGAAAGGATTGCTGATTGAAGTGAATCCGAGTGGGAATTTGCTGATTGAAGTAAATCCGAGTGAAGAATGCTGACTGAAGCAGGTCTGACCAAAGAACAAGTGCTTCTCTGTGCAAAAAGCTGATTCCGAGTGAATTGATTCCGAGCAGAAGGAATGCCATTGAATGAATAAATGCTAACTAAGGAGAATCCGAGTGGTTTCATTCGGAGATGGCATTGTCAAGCAGAACAAAGCATTTCCGAGTAATGCCTTAAGCAAGCAAGGAAAATCCGACCAAGAGTGAATCATACTCGGTCAGATTCTCATAATTTCACACTAAGTCCGAGTGAGATCTCTGCAACGAAGAATACTAAGTAAGTTGGGTCAGAAACCTATGTTCCCGAGCTAAGAGAGATACGGACCCGGAAAGAAATTCAATCAGTCAGATTCCAACCCTTCAAGTGCAAGTTTCTGAGTAAAAGTGGAGGCCATTCCGAGTGAGACACTTCCAAGTGAATTCCAAAGCAAAATCTGAGCAAAGTTTTAACCGAGTGGTTCAGATTCAGAGACAGCTGAGTGAAAATGTTTGGGAACCGATTGAATAAATTCTGATCCTGAGTGAGTCTTCAATCAGTTCCGAATGAACTCCATGAACCTGAGCCGAGTGAATGGTTTCAGTCAGATCCGAGTTCCTCTTCAGTCAATTCCGAGCAACACAAGTAAATCCGAGCAAGGTTTCTCCGAGTGAAACAGTGAAAAAGAGAGCCTCTCGCTTGAGCGAACCTTTATCCGCTTGAGCGAGACGGTTTCCTTCAACAAACGCTTAAGCGAGAAACTCTCGCTCAAGCGAAACCGACCGGTTTTCTTAAATACCGACCCCTCATCTCAACACCGAGTGAATATTTTACTCGGTTTTATGTACGAACAGTACCATTTTCACTCGGTTTTTAGCACAAAAGGCACCCTTTTACTCGGATTTTACAGAAAAGAGAAAACCGACCTACACTCCACAACACCAAACAACGGATCACTCTACACCATCCTCAAGCCACAACACCGTCCCATTCCCTATCCGCTGTCCCTTTCTTCTTCTAATCCATAACACATACCGCCCAGACTCCTTTCCATCCACAACACCGCCCAGACTCCTCTCCACACAACACCGCCCAGACTCCTCTCCACACCAACACCGCCCAACCGTCCTCACTTCTCAACACCGTCTCATTCCCTCCGCTGTCCCTTTTCTCCTTTCCATCATCCACACCGCCCAGACTCCTCTCCTACCAACACCGGCTCTATCCACCACATCGTCCAGCAACTCCACTGTCCCTCATACCACCATACCTGCCACATGTAAACCAACAACGCCCAGCAACCAATACCGAACAGTAAGCTTTCATTTGGTCTTGTAGAATTCCAGCACCTTTCCACTCAAAATTTGACCAACTAAATAAATCCAAGCACCGAATTATTGGAAATATTAAAATATGCAAATTGGAAACAAGTTGGCACAGCTGGAATTCACATGCACCGAAAGTTTCTCCCACTTACAAATTTTAACGCGTTTCCTTAGCTGGATTCATTCATCCATTCACCTATAAAAGGGAGAGCAACCAGGAGCAAAGAAGGACAACTTCATCCCATCAATTACCATCAGATTCATTTTCTTTTCTTTTCTTCGTTACTTTCTCTCTTTTTCTCTTTACTTTTCTTCTTTTCCATTTTTCTTTCTCTGTTCATTTTTATTCTCTTTCTTTTTATTTTCTTTTCTTTCTTTTATTTTGTAAGAGTGTGAGGGCTGTAAAAGTGAGAATTTAAATTTGTAATTGGTGGAGAAATTATTGCAACAAGGAATTACAGTGGTAAATTATTCTGAGCTTTTGGAGAAACCCGTAAGTCTTTATTTTTACCATGTCTTGTATGTTTTATTTTTCCATTATTTATATGAATTTGAATTATTTCATGAGTAGCTAAATTAATTATCTTGGGATAAAGGGGGTTATAATATTTTATTTTAATGTTATTTTGACTTGGAATTAAATAAATTTCTGTTTTCCATTTAGTTCAATTATGCTTAATGCTTTTAGTAATTCCTAACAAGAACCTAAATGATAAAACTGTATACTTACGGGTATATTAGTAAGTTTAGGTAATAAATAGAATCGAGAGATTTATTTTTACCGGAAAGCTTTGAACTAAACCTAAGATTTTTGAGATGCTTTTTGTGACCTCGGTAAAACCGTGAAAGTAATCAAAATTCTTTTGAGGAAATAAAAGGGATTTTCATAAAACGATAATGGGCCTTTCTGAGGATTAAGCAGCGCTTTCCATAGGTTAGGTACATTAATAGGATTCCGAAAGGAACATATTAATTAGCTTTTGGAAAATTCGCCTTGAAAAACTTAAATTCGATTCTTATTTATGAAAAGTTAAAATTCATTAACATAAAATAGAGTCTTAATCCCTCGAAATCCCAAGATATTCTCAACTCTGATTTTTAAGTGTCAAGTAAATTTTATTTTTATATTTATTCGTATTCTGTGCAATTTTAATTTGTGCTTTATTTTATAAAAATCTTAAAAATCAATTGTGTGGATAATTAAAATTTCAATATGCTGGTACTTTGAACATAGTCCCTGTGGAGAACGATAATCTTTTATATTACGCGACATAACCCGTGCGCTTGCGGGTCCTGTCAAGTTTTTGGCGCCGTTGCCGGGGACTGTTGTCCCTCAAATATCGGCAATATTGAAATTCGATTAGATCATACTTGTTAATATTTTTATTGTTATTTTTATTTTTAATTTTGTTTGTAATTTTGTCTTTTGTTCTTTATTTTGTGTATCTGTTGTTGTTTTATTTTTGTTATTGTTTTATTTGTCACTTATTTTCTATTTATGCGACGAAGCCGTAGTGTCGATCTAAACTTAGGATTTGACCCTGAGATAGAACGTACCCTTATAGCTTTAAGAAAACAACAAAAACAACAAAAAGAACAAAAAGAAAAACAAATGGCAAACCAACACAGACCCTTAAGTGATTTTGCCACTCCAAGCACTAATGGAAGAGGATCCAGCATCCTCAGACCCACAGTGGAGGCTAACAATTTTGAATTGAAGCCTTCACTACTCTTAATGGTTCAACAGAACCAATTCGGAGGGTTACCCTCCGAAGATCCAAATCTTCATCTTCAAATCTTTCTTGAATACTGCGACACCCTGAAGATGAAAGGAGCCACCAATGATGCCATTCGCTTAAGACTTTTCCCTTTCTCCTTGAGAGATAAAGCAAGAGCGTGGTTATACTCTCTTCCTGAAGGATCCATCACGACTTGGGAACAATTGTCCAGTGCTTTTATCAATAAATGGTACCCAAGGAACAAGACTGATGTGCTGAGAAAACAAATCATCAATTTTTCACAAAAAGATGATGAATCCTTGTATGAAGCCTGGGAAAGATACAGAGAGTTGCTAAGAGAATGTCCTCACCATGGGATAGAAAGGTGGTTGACAATCCATATTTTCTATAATGGACTAACTTCCACACAAAAGATCTCTTTAGATGCTGCAGCTGGAGGAGCCTTCATGAGTAAAAATGTTGATGAAGTTGAGAACTTGATTGAGGAAATAACTCAAAACACTCACCAGTGGAACTCTGAGAGAGGATTACCTTCTAAAACACCAGGTAAGTATTCTGTTGATGCTCTTTCCTTACTTTCTGCCAAAGTTGAAGCATTAACATTAAAACTTGATAAAATAGGGTCAACAGGTGCTACTAATATTGTTTGTGAAGTTTGTGGTGTTTCAGGACATGGAGCTACAAACTGCAACTTAGCCATGACCCCTAATCAAGAACAAGAAATGCATCAGGTGGATGCTATTGGAAACTACGGTGGAAATTATCAAGGTAACTACAGACCTCCATAAGGTCCACCTGGTTTCCAAAATAGGCTACCTCAATTCCAAAATAACTACAACCCTCAACAAGGATCCTACAATCCACAGAAATCAAAACTAGAGTCCTTAATGGAGACATTTGTAGCTACTCAACAGAAGCAGAACGATGAATTCTCTGATGCAATAAAGAACTTAGCTTCAAAGGTGGACTCCCTTGCCACCCATAACAAAATATTGGAGAATCAAATTGCCCAACAAGCCTCCTACTCTCAAAGAGCACCAGGAACATTTCCTGGGAAACCTGAGGCTGGACCTTCCAACCATGCAATGGCTATCACTCTTAGGAGTGGTACTCAATATGATGGTCTAGTTGGTAAGACTGAAGAGAAAAAGAAATTGGATGAGTCTCTATCTTACCCAATGAATAAGGAAGAAAAACCACAAGAAAACAAAGAAGAGGTTAAGCCATATCAACCTCCTATTCCATTTCCTCAGCGTCTGGCTAGAGCAAAGTTGGACAAACAATTTGGTAAGTTTCTTGATGTTTTAAAGAAATTGTATGTCAATATTCCCTTCATAGATGTTTTGCAACAAATGCCTATCTATGCGAAGTTCTTGAAGGATATTTTGTCCAACAAAAAAAAGCTTGAGGAAGATGAAACCGTGGCACTCACTGAGGGGTGTAGTGCTCTAATTCAAAAGAAAATGCCTCCAAAACTTCATGATCCAGGTAGCTTTTCTATTCCTTGTATGATTGGTGGCATAGCTATAGATAGAGCATTGTGTGATTTGGGAGCGAGTGTGAGTTTAATGCCATTATCTGTTGCTAAAAAGTTAGGATTGGGAGAGCCAAAACCTACTAGGATATCTTTACAGTTGGCTGATAGATCTATCAAATATCCTGTAGGAATTTTAGAAGATGTTCCTATTAAGGTAGGAAAATTTTTTATACCTACTGACTTTGTTGTGCTTGAAATGGACGAAGATTCTTTGATTCCTATTATTTTAGGCAGACCATTTTTAGCAACTGCAGGTACTGTGATCGATGTCAAAAATGGTAAGTTGTCTCTAACTGTTGGAGACCAAAAGGTTGATTTTAATTTGAAAAATGTTTTAGAAAAACCTTTTAATGATGTTTGCTATGGAATTGAAATTGTTGACCAAGTGGTGAAGGATGAAACTCTTCTTAAAGACCCACTTGAATCTATTTTTCTGAATAAGTTTGCAGGAACATCAAAAAGCAGTGAAGGTAACATACCACTGAGACATGACACTGAGGTCATGGTGAGGCCAAATGTTAAACTTAAATCTTCACTTTCCATACTAAGGTATGAGTTTCTAGGCCCTAATCGATTCTTGACTGTGATTGAGGGATAGAGTCTGGCTGAAGACATTAAACTTAGCACTTGTGGGGAGGTAACCCCATGTCTTTATTTTTAAGCTTTAATAAATAGAATAATAAAAAAAAAACCAACTATGTCAGATGCTGGTTTGGGGTTACTACAGGTAAGTTTTCTTATCCTTTATCATCCATTTTAACATTGAGGACAATGTCAAATTCTGGTTTGGGGTGGTAGGTAAGAAAACTTAACTGTTTTGTTTTGTTGTGTGATTGTTATATTATTCATGCATGTGTGTTTTCCTTATTTTGTTTGTAATCTTGTAATTTACCATGATTGCATGATAAATTTACTTTGAACACAAGGCTAAAGTATCTAAGGACCCCAAAATTTTGAGTAAAATTTTCAAAATTTGATTGTTTAAATGCCAAATAAATGCTTAAATGAACCTTATGTGATTAAAATTTTCTTTGAAAAGGCTTTCCATGGTTAGACTTGAGCCAAAATGGGTTATTTATCAAACAAATTTTCCAAACCCATATTTTCTTGATTGAGTGAATCTCATAGTCATTAATATTCTAGAACTTGTTTTTCAACCAATTCAAAATGGTTTTTGATTATATGTCTTAGGATGATAAAGGCACAATTAGGTCTTATTCTTAAGCCTCAGAATTTTGTATAATTTGACCCCTAGTTGCCCCTTTTGAGCCTAAAAGCGAAAATTTTTCTTTGAAACCTTTCATTGACTGATATTCTCTTAATGGTGAAAAAGTTGGAAATTTAGTGGAGCAAAGAAATAAAAAAGGACTTAAGAAAAATATGGTATTGGATGCAAAGAAAAGCAAGAAAAAGAAAAAAGAAAATCAAAAGGATGATATTGAATGAATTCCAAAAAGTCCATAAAAATTAAAAAATTTGCTCTGTTAAATTTATGATGATAATTTGAATCATTCATGACTGTTAAAGCCCCTTTTGTATTCTATTTTTCTTGAATTTCCTACCTTGACAATACAACCCAAGGCCACGTTACAACCTTTGAAAGACCTTTAGACTTTGACATATTTTCTATTTAACTATGGAGTTTCTGGTTTATTAACAAGCTTATGGTAATATTTTTTGACTATGATGATTTGAGAGATACACAAACCTTGAAACACTTGAGTGAAAATTATGAGAAGAGTATCTCAAGTCTTGACATTGAAAATTAATTCACATAAGAAAAATAAAACTGGCATTTGAATAAATCTGTTTCTCTGTTTTGGATTCCTTAGTTTATTAAGTTTAGTGTTTTCTGTATTTTATCTTGTGAATATGGTGATTGCTTGAGGACAAGCAATGTTTTGGTTTGGGGTATTTTGATAAGTACTTTATAATACAATAAATTAGGTCTAAATTGCTTAAGATTTTAGTCATTATCCACTGTATTTCCTTTATTTATTGCAATTTTTGCTTTCTTTCCACTCTAGTCTACTTGGGTATGTTATTTTGCAAGAATTAAGGTAATAAAGGGTCAAAAACAAGAGAAAAACGACCATAAAATGATAAAGAAACAAGAAGAACAAGCCCAAAGTGGAAAGAATTCTCTTTTTAAAGCTGAAATCCGACTCAGAAAGCAGAAATCCGACTCAGAGCACTGAAATCCGACTCAAAATGGCCAAATCTGAGTGAGATAACTCAGAAATGACCAAATCCGAGTGGAAAGACTCAGAGTAGAGCATTGTCGAGTGGAATACTTCACTGTTGGAGCCAAATCCGAGTGGAAAGTTCCCTATCAAAGCCATTCCGAGTGATAAATGGCTGACTCGAGTGAAAGGATTGTTGATTGAAGTGAATCCGAGTGGGAATTTGCTGATTGAAGTAAATCCGAGTGAAGAATGCTGACTGAAGCAGGTCTGACCAAAGAACAAGTGCTTCTCTGTGCAAAAAGCTGATTCCGAGTGAATTGATTCCGAGCAGAAGGAATGCCATTGAATGAATAAATGCTGACTAAGGAGAATCCGAGTGGTTTCATTCGGAGATGGCATTGTCAAGCAGAACAAAGCATTTCCGAGTAATGCCTTAAGCAAGCAAGGAAAATCCGACCAAGAGTGAATCATACTCGGTCAGATTCTCACAATTTCACACTAAGTCCGAGTGAGATCTCTGCAACGAAGAATAATAAGTGAGTTGGGTCAGAAACCTATGTTCCCGAGCTAAGAGAGATACGGACCCGGAAAGAAATTCAATCAGTCAGATTCCAACCCTTCAAGTGCAAGTTTCTGAGTATAAGTGGAGGCCATTCCGAGTGAGACACTTCCGAGTGAATTCCAAAGCAAAATCCGAGCAAAGTTTTAACCGAGTGGTTCAGATTCAGAGACAGCCGAGTGAAAATGTTTGGGAACCGATTGAATAAATTCTGATCCTGAGTGAGTCTTCAATCAGTTCCGAATGAACTCCATGAACCTGAGCCGAGTGAATGGTTTCAGTCGGATCCGAGTCCCTCTTCAGTCAATTCCGAGCAACACAAGCAAATCCGAGCAAGGTTTCTCCGAGTGAAACAGTGAAAAAGAGAGCCTCTCGCTTGAGCGAACCTTTATCCGCTTGAGCAAGACGGTTTCCTTCAACAAACGCTTAAGCGAGAAACTCTCGCTCAAGCGAAACCGACCGGTTTTCTTAAATACCGACCCCTTATCTCAACACCGAGTGAATATTTCACTCGGTTTTATGTACGAACAGTACCATTTTCACTCGGTTTTTAGCACAAAAGGCACCCTTTCACTCGGATTTTGCAGAAAAGAGAAAACCGACCTACACTCCACAACACCAAACAACGGATCACTCTACACCGTCCTCAAGCCACAACACCGTCCCATTCCCTATCCGCTGTCCCTTTCTTCTTCTAATCCATAACACACATCGTCCTCTCCTTTCCATCCACAACACCGCCCAGACTCCTTTCCATCCACAACACCGCCCAGACTCCTCTCCACACAACACCGCCCAGACTCCTCTCCAACCAACACCGCCCAACCGTCCTCACTTCTCAACACCGTCTCATTCCCTCCGCTGTCCCTTTTCTCCTTTCCATCATCCACACCGCCCAGACTCCTCTCCTACCAATACCGGCTCCATCTACCACATCGTCCAGCAACTCCACTGTCCCTCATACCACCATACCTGCCACATGTAAACCAACAACGCCCAGCAACCAATACCGAACAGCAAGCTTTCATTTGGTCTTATGGAATTCCAGCACCTTTCCACTCAAAATTTGACCAACTGAATAAATCCAAGCACCGAATTATTGGAAATATTAAAATATGCAAATTGGAAACAAGTTGGCACAGCTGGAATTCACATGCACCGAAAGTTTCTCCCACTTGTAAATTTTAACGCGTTTCCTTAGCTGGATTCATTCATTCATTCGCCTATAAAAGGGAGAGCAACCAGGAGCAAAGAAGGACAACTTCATCCCATCAATTACCATCAGATTCATTTTCTTTTCTTTTCTTCGTTACTTTCTCTCTTTTTCTCTTTAGTTTTCTTCTTTTCCATTTTTCTTTCTCTGTTTGTTTTTCTTCTCTTTCTTTTTATTTTCTTTTCTTTCTTTTATTTTGTAAGAGTGTGAGGGCTGTAAAAGTGAGAATTTAAATTTGTAATTGGTGGAGAAATTATTGCAACAAGGAATTACAGTGGTAAATTATTCTGAGCTTTTGGAGAAACCCGTAAGTCTTTATTTTTACCATGTCTTGTATGTTTTATTTTTCCATTATTTATATGAATTTGAATTATTTCATGAGTAGCTAAATTAATTATCTTGGGATAAAGGGGGTATGATAATATTTTATTTTAATGTTATTTTGACTTGGAATTAAATAAATTTCTGTTTTCCATTTAGTTCAATTATGCTTAATGCTTTTAGTAATTCCTAACAAGAACCTAAATGATAAAACTGTATACTTACGGGTATATTAGTAAGTTTAGTTAATAAATAGAATCGAGAGATTTATTTTTACCGGAAAGCTTTGAACTAAACCTAAGATTTTTGAGATGCTTTTTGTGACCTCGGTAAAACCGTGAAAGTAATCAAAATTCTTTTGAGGAAATAAAAGGGATTTTCATAAAACGATAATGGGCCTTTCTGAGGATTAAGCAGCGCTTTCCATAGGTTAGGTACATTAATAGGATTCTGAAAGGAACATATTAATTAGCTTTCGGAAAATTCGCCTTGGAAAACTTAAATTCGATTCTTATTTATGAAAAGTTAAAATTCATTAACATAAAATAGAGTCTTAATCCCTCGAAATCCCAAGATATTCTCAACTCTGATTTTTAAGTGTTTAGTAAATTTTATTTTTATATTTATTCATATTCTGTGCAATTTTAATTTGTGCTTTATTTTATAAAAATCTTAAAAATCAATTGTGTGGATAATTAAAATTTCAATATGCTGGTACTTTGAACACAGTCCCTGTGGAGAACGATAATCTTTTATATTACGCGACATAACCCGTGCGCTTGCGGGTCCTGTCATTATGAATTTTCAATGTGGCATCACAATACTGCCATTAACATATTTATAACTCTTAAATACAAGTTCATCTTGTATCAATCACAATGGTCTTAACAATCATCATCATCAACATTCATAAATCAATCATCAAGATTCTAAGGGTATGCTCACAATCATATTCATTCCTATTCAATAATAATACCCATCATTCAATAATTGTGGTGAATCTTACATATGTTCTCAATCAACACAAGGCATCATAATTGCCTTAAAATTTCAAGTCAAGGATCAAACACCATAAAGCATACCACCAATATTCTAAATGCATAACACATGTTAGCCAAGCATAACAACATCATAATGTCCAACATCAAGATTTATCAATATCACATAGGCAAGGCAACATGTGCAATATGGCATACATCAATCACTAATAATCAATTTATTCATTTAGAATATAACTCCTCTCCTACCTCAAGAGAAGAATTCTGAGCGATCCGACGGTCCCTCCTCGTCGTTCGGAAAAGACCCTACATTAACATATATACCATATTCAATCAATTGTCCAATCAAGGCATTAACTTCAAGTTCTAAATATTCATCATTATATCTAAAACATATAACATGTCTTAAACATATAACAACTCCTAAGCTCAACACACTCTAAATACCACTTCAACTAATTTTTTAACTTAGTGCCTTCCACCATTTCTTAATTTCTCAAACTCCCAACACTAATAACTATTTTCACCCATTCCAACATTTAATTCTTCATCCAAAAATCACTCTCAAGACCATAAAATTCCAATCTCATCAATATTCACCAAAACCCCCAAATTCCATATGTTAGGGTTTTATGAAAAATTTGCCAACACCACTTCCAATCATCTTTTTACATCATCTTAACACTTCCAATACCACAACATCAAAATCATAATAACAACAATATCCTCAATGGTTTTCTACCCTAAGGATGGGTTTCACATGCTTCTATTCATCAAAACAACACCCAATCAATTACTACAATGCCTCAAGAACCCAAAAATCATCAAGAAATCCATGGGTTTCAAGAAAAACTTACCCTTTCCACCAAGCCAACACCAAACACGAAAATGAGGGGAAGAGAAAAAGAGATGAGTTGAGATACACCACAAAGTTCCTTCCTTGCCTCACAAATCCAAGAAATCCCAAGCTTTTTTAGTAGAAATGGTTAATTGAAGTGGTAGAGAGAGTGAATAGTTTTTGCTTTCATAAAGAGAAGGAGAAGATAAAAAATGAAATGTATGGAGGGAGAGTAGAGAAAGCTACCAAAAACTAAAGGAGAAAGGAGAAAGAAATTGTCAAAATTGGTCTTTGTCCATTGGTCCAAAGGGTGCTTCATCCTACTTTTTCCGATGGGTAACAATTCTCTTTATCCAATGGGCAAAAGAAAGTAGAAAAAGGAGGGGAGATGCTACGGTCAAATGAGGAGGAGAAAATGGAATTTTCATTTTTCTTTTAATTCCAATTGGCTCATATTTTCACCGTTTATTATCATACACTGTGTCCGAATAAATATTTTCTCAACTCCAAAAATTATTTTAACCACACCACCATAACCACAATAATATTCTAAATATTCTAGGCCCATCAAATATCTAATTTGACTTAGTGAGTCCCACACCATCCATTAAATTATTTAATTTCAGTAAATTTTAATTTACCGATAAATCGTAATTAGTGTCTAATTAATTTTCCCATGCATATTGGGCCACAATTAATTAATTATCATCATCTAATAAATTTATCCCTCTAAAACTTGGGATGTTACAGAATTAAAGGTGAGATCCATGTAGAAAACAACCTTAAAACTACAACTAACAATGATTAATAAACCATCTCTTTTAATTTGATTCACCGTAATCCAAAAACCTTAGGATTTAGGTCTCTTTCATTTTCCTAGTTCACTATGAGGAAAAAGGCTCAGTGGGTTTGAAGCTTCATTAGCAAGCAATAGAAAGATGAGACAAAGTGGTAAAACTAATTCAAGGGTATCAAGCATGCATCAAAGGATTTAATGACGAGCGATATGGGTGGGAGTAGAAAAGGGCAGAGGTAGAAAAGCTTGATGAGAATCACACCTTGTCAAGGTTATGTAGGCATGTAGTTTTAACTTAATGAGCCACGTCTTAAGGGCCATTAGAAAAAAGAAGACAAAAGTGAATTTGTTTTTTAAGAGTATATGTTGATATCAATTACTATGACAAATATATATATATATATATATATATATCATAATTTAGAATTATCCTTAAGATTGTAAGCATCAAGCATATTGATTTTTAAGTTTTTAAAATATTTTTATTAGTCCTTAACATGAATACATTTTTCAATTGAGTCCGCTCATCAGTAATCGCCAGTAAATTGTTGACTTTTACTAACATGTATGTTAACTAACAATGAGATAGTGAATTAATTTCCAATAGCCTAGCTAAAGCTAGATGAAGTGAATGATATTAAGGGATCATTTATTATTGCCTAAGTCATTGAAACTCATTATCACCTCTTGCATGATTGACCACTATGAACTTTAGTCACCATCTTGCCATGACCTTTGAACTTGATCCAAACTCCATTAACCATTGTGTCAAAAGTTCTCCCCCGTCTGATAAAAATCCACCCTCACTACTATAGTCAAATATTTTCTACCATAACATCTTCGCCTTACAACTACACCACCCCCCATGTATATCCTATCACCTAATTCATCCCAATATTCACTCTCTAAAACATTGATAACATTATCATTCTCCAAAAATAATGAATTTCTAGTACTTTAGTAAGACATATCCCTATTTTCTTAACTTTCTACCTCAGTAATCTTTCTCATTTTCCTACACATTATCAACCCATACATACATTCTATGAAAAAATCGTAGATAAAGGATTTGTGAAAAATAGAATGGTACAATAGAATAGAAAAACAAAGTTGCATTAGTGAATAAACATGTTATCCGTAACATCCTTATTTTATTAATTAGGATATTTTAAGAAAATTTAAAGGGAACATACGATTAAAATTCATCAGCTTGTAATTAATTAAATTAATTATCCAAGGGCCGATAAATTAAAAATTTTAGGGTAACCCATTAAATCGTGGAATTGATTGGGTTTGTTTCTAAAATTTAAGTCAAGGGGTGTTCAGTTACGGTTATTAACTAAAAGGATTAAAAGACCAAACTACCATTGGCCAACCTAAATTAATCAGGTTAATTCCTTTTCAAATTTTCAGTCTCTCTTTAACACACTCACTAACTCACTCCACCTTCTTTCTTTCTCTAAAAACCTATCACCATTTTCTTTCTCCCACACATACTCGTTCTCTTATTTTTCACTTTTCTTCATCATCACCCTCACGGCACCACCTCACTACCTTTCCCTTTCTTTTTCTCTCTATAATACCACGTTACTCTCTCTCCCCTCTCTTTTATTTTCTTTCTCTAATTCACCATCACCCTCACGATCTTCTTTTTACCTCTCCACTCTCTACCTTACAGCTTCCCACTATCTTCCACATTATCTTTTTTCTTTTTTCTCTCATTCCCCATCACCTTACATCATTTATCATCCTCACAAGGCCACTATTTTCTCCACCACCTCCACACCATACCACCTCTCCCCCTTATTTTTCTCTTATAGCTTCACCTTCTCCAAGCCACCACCATCACCATTTTTTCTCTCATTACTACCACCAAACTCAAAACCTCTTTCTCCCTCTCCCTCTCTCAGATCTACTTGCATGTGTGGTCATTATTATTGTGGAACTCGAAGGTTTCAGTAAGGGTTATCCGAAAGCTTGATCGAAAATTGAACAAAGTTTCATGATCATTGATCGGTGTAAAATTGACATCGGTAAGTTAAAACTCTCTTTGTCCCTTGCATACATGTCCATCTTAGCATGCATAACCATTTTTCTTCCTCTTTTGCCTTATGTTGAAATTAAGATTTTTGAGGGTTTCTTGATCTATCTACACGGGGCTGTTCCACTACGTTTTTGGAAAAATCATGAACACAAAAATTATTTCTCTTTCTTTTCTCTTTCTAACGAGCTATAGAACACGTAAATCCAACAACTAGAGCTAGAGTTATGCCCAAAATATGAACATTGTTTTGGTTATATGTATGGCTACGAGTCAGTGGCCTTATTTCGAAATTTGAGGTTGTTTGGCTTAGAACTAGCTCTTGGTATCTTCATAAAAGTTATAGTAAATTTTGTTATAAAAATTTTAAGACCAAGATCACTTAAATCAGACACCTGTAGCTGAAGTTATGATTAAATTAAAGGAGCATGCGCATGTTACTCTTTCTAATTGCATGCATGTTTTTTTTTCCTGTTGCTTGCAATGTTTTTGACTTTCCTTTATCTCATCTAGCTTTTCTATGTGTGTTCAAGAGGCATCAAAAGGATTTCATAGCTTTGGGAATTTAGGCAAGACACCGTTGGTGGTATCAGAGTAGTTTTGCTCTACTAGGGCAAAAGGTACTTAATTATTAAAGTAAAGGATTAATCCTAGATATATAAAATTAAATAATATGTGAAGGCGTGATGAAATATGAGTTGTGTGTTGTATCATGAGAAGTGATTATGTGATCTATATAGGGACTTATTGCATTGCATTCCACTCTGTAAGCTTCACCGATCTAGTTACCTTATTTTAAGGTTCATGATATATTGTTTGTAATGTGTAACATCCCAATTTTTATATAAATATCCAATTAAGGGAAATAAATGACAAATATTTATATGTGGAAAGATTAATGTTCCAAAAATATAAAATAAATTAATTTGGATTTATTATGATTTTTCATAAATTACTAAGCTTCATGAGCTAAAATTTATACCCGGTCAACATATAGGGGTCGGACCAAATATCTCCGATTGAGATGCCATTGGTCAGTGCTATTAAGGATGATATTGGGAATCCAACTATATGCTCAGAATAATTTTTAGATAAAATATTGAGCCTGAACGGAGATCCTGTTTATTGTAAAACGGAGAATTTTAAGTGATGGGTTTAAAACTTTAATGAAAACCTCACTATTTCACTCTTATTTTCTTGTGACCTCCCTCTCCCTTGGCAAAACACACTTCACTCTCTTTTTTCTTTATCCTCCCACTTATCTTCTTCATCTCTTCCACTTCCTAAAACCTAGACAAATTGGTGCCTCTTCCCCTCTTCAATTTCATTTCCCCATTATGTGATAAGAAGACCATGGTGGCTTGAAGATCCTCCCTCTCTTCCTTCAATTTCATGCTCTCTCTTACTCCTTTGGTGCCCACTCTCTTTTCTTGGTTTAAGGTAAGCCTCTCACCAATTTTAATGAGCTAAAGCCCTAGGTTATGGGTTGTAGTGGTTGGGAGAGTGTTTAAATGCATATGGGTATTGAATGGAACCATTAAATATGTAAACACTAAGGTGGGGTGAAATAAATGTAAACTTTTATGGGCATAGAAAGGAGTACATGAAATTTCCATGGTGGAAGGTGATGAATCATATGTATTAATGATGTTTGTTGGGTTTTTAATGCAAACCCTAACCTTTGATTTTGGGGAAAATATGTAATGTGAGTGGCATAGACATTTAATGATGATGAGAATTTCATTAATGATGAGAGATTACCATAGACGATGATTTATAATGGTGATTGGGAATCATAAATGAGAAAAACCCACTTAAGGAGTTGGGTGTGAAATTGATATGTATGGGTGACTTGTGTTGTTACCCTTTTATTCATAATAAGTCTTTGATTTTCGGGAAGGAATTCCCGAAACCTAATAAATTAAAAGAATAAAGTTTATAAACAATTACTACATGATAAGAGTCATGTGTGTATATACATATATTTGTATCATAAGAATTGAGAATAATGCTTGAATAGATGATTGATGTGGTCCTACAATTGATTGATGTAGGATTTGATAACACTTATGAGGCAGGATCATCGAATCCGAGAGAATACTTCTCTTAAGGTAGGAGAGGAATGTATTTTCTAAATGTATGATACCTTGTGTAATTATAATGTATGTATTAATGCCTATTGCATGTTCTTCCTTGAATGGATGTAGTACCTCATGTGTGTGATATGAAATTAAGAATTGACTCTTGTGATGATTGATGTGGAATGATACCTTGATGAGGTTGTGAATTGTAGAGCGTGTTGATGATGTGCTAATTGCTTTCCCGTATAATGGACAATTGTATGAAATCCTTGGCTAAAGTAATTCATGAGTATTGTAAATGGTATGCCTTGGGGAATGATATACATATATGATTATGTGTTACTAACTATGATGTCAGATATAAATTATGCCCCTAATTGAGAGGGTGAGATATTCCTTATGAGGATAAGGCTAGCATGAGCATTATTGCATTAATAGCATACATAGCATTTCATTTGAATGTGGTTGCGATCATACACCAAAAGTCTTACAGGACTAGAATATGAATGATTATAGTGGTTGCGATCATTTGGTATATTGAAATGAAATTGGTCTTACAGGACTTTGAAGGGAGTACCCCATACGTGGTGGGAAACTAATATGAAATGAATAAAATATGGTTATGATCAAGAAGAAAGCCTTACGGGGTTATGAAAAGGAAGTACCCCATGCGTGGCGGGAAACCAATATGAGAACAATTAAAATATAGTTGCGATCACAATGGGAGATCCTAAGGGATTTTTTGAAAATGGACCCTTGCATGGGGGACATATCTTGAATGAATAAGAGTGGTTGCGATCACTTGATGAGATGAAAATCGGATCCGTTGCATATGCATTTTAAAACATGACATATGCATTAGCCATAGGAACATGGCATTTGAGTGAAGTAAATCGAGAAAGGGATACCCTAATGAGATTGTTATGAGATAGATATGGAATCCACTTTTGGTCACTAACTATACTTATGTTGTTGATTAATGTGAACCTTTATGAATTTCATGAATTGTGACAATGGATGTAATGAAATCATGAATTGATGATATAGTCTTATTTTATATGTCCTTGAGGATGGACTTGTTATATATATAGGTATATGAACATGTGTGTCCAATGGACTGTATAAATTGGTTGGTTCCATTGTTATTTGAACTCCCTGATAGGATAAGGTGTTAATTTGCATTCATATTTATATTATCATAATTGTTGGATTTTCATCATTGAGAAAGTATGCTCACTCTCCATGCTGTCTACTTTTTAGCCTTTGTGTTGTTGGGCTTGACCATGGAGTAGGACCCCTTCTTTTTCAAGAGATGAGGTATGGTGTGAAGAAGCGATTGGTAAATGTGCCTTGGCCGATATTTGTTTAGATTTTGATAGTTTTGTACATATCTTGGAAATGTTGTATATATGGCCTTGTTTTGTATAGCCATACCATGGTGATACTTTATATGTATGTTGATGATTTGATGCTCTAGTATGATGTTGATATATTAGGATCATTGAAAATAAGCTTGTGATCATTTTGTATCATTTATGCAATTCAAGATGATTATTGACAATGGAACTTGTTGGCCATTGATGGCATTGACACCTATATATGTTGTTGAATTAGAATATGCATGATGATTGAGCAATATCATGTGTTAGAATGTTGGTTGAATATGGAGACATGAATATGATGAATTTTATGTGACTTTTATGCATAATTGAGGAACCAATAAGGTCAAATAGAGTTTTATGAGAATTGGATAACATGATATGGTCCTAATAGCTTTCATGTATGGTTTATGATTTGTAGAAACTGGAATGGGTCAATTCCATTAAGAATTGACCCTTGAGTTACACAAAAAGGCTTAAAAATGAGCTAAAAGTGTTTATGCACATAAGTCCCTTATTTTTGGGAATTTTTTAGTGTGGCCAATTACCACACGTCATAAATGGCGTATAATTGATGGTGTCAAAATTTGGTAGCATTTGGATTTGATATGAAAATGTTAGGGTAGTTGGAAGTTGGAAAATTATGAAAAGTCTACATTATGTAGCAGGGATGCTGTCTTGAATCGATTCAAGACTTCTCTAAATTGATTCAAGATCCCCTGGATGTGTTAAAATCGATTCCTAAGTTTTCTAAATCGATTCAAGAGTTGATGGAATGGCTCAAATCGATTCATACGAGCCTTGAATCGATTCAAGGGCTCCTGTTTTCACTGTTCACCATTTCTAACTTGCTTAAATCAATTCATACGTGCCTGAATCGATTCAAGGCCCTCTGTTTTCATTATTTTAAGCTCCAAAAATGTGTGAATCAATTCATGAGGTGCATGAATCGATTCATGGCCCTGTTTCACATATTTTCATGAGATTTGATGGGTGGTTGACATCATTGAGTCATGGTACCCTTATGTAACTAAATGTACATCTTCTCCACATGTTTTAACCATCAATTCATGCATCCTTGATCCTTTTCCCTGATCCTTTCATACTTATGAATTAATATACGTGTACCACTATTCATGAAACAATAACTATGCAATTATTAATCAGGATGGACTCTTAATTTAGGCTATTCACCTTCTCATATCTTCATACTTTATATGAGATAGGTCTTTATATAGATCCATATTAGTTGTTGAATGTCTAATATGTGGTGTTCTTCTTCCCTCGTTCCTTTTTAAAACCGTGAAAAATTTACTCTCGTTTCCATTATCCAAATAATTAATATTAATAACTTATTTACCAGATTAAGGGCGCCACATTGGGTGGTATCAGAGCATGACATGTTTTTAGTGAATCATTGTCATTATTGCTTGATCTTGTATGGATTGATTGTGATTAATACTTGATTTATATAAGTCTGGCCAAGCTTTCTTCACATTATTCTCTCTCAATGATAAATTTTTATGATTATATGAATGCTCATGACATTATAATATGATGATATGCCTTCCATAGGCTTTAATGTGAATTGATTGATGTTGGACTCCATGATGGAAGGCCATAGCTTATTTATATGATGAATTGCTATAGTATAAGACTATAGGTATGTCTATGAACTAGTTTACTAATATTAGTTGGATTTAATGTTATGATTATAGATCTTGTGATAGCTTGTCATCGTCAAGATAATGATGACACTATAGCTAAAGCTTTGAACTGCATGGCTAACCTTCTTGAGTCATAAAATCATGATAGACAAGGTGCGGAAAGGCAAGCTACTTCTGTTGCTCAAGGCACTTAAGGCCTTGATAAATTCTTGAAGAAAAAACCCTGCGAATCTCATGGTGGATTTAGGCCCGTGCAAGCCCATGTTTGGATCTAGGGTTTGAGCAGATCTTCGATAGCTTCAAATGCACTGAGCTCCAGAAAGTGAAGTACGTTGTTTTTATGATGAGGGACGAAGCTAAAACTTGGTGGAGACTCGCCAAGAGTAGGATGATTGCTACTGCAACTCCCTTGACTTGGAAGAACTTCAAGTTTGAACTTATGAGGAAATATGTGCCTAAAAGTTATAAGAGCAAGAAGGAGCTTGAGTTCATAGAACTTAAGCAAAGCACCATGAATGTGGAAGAATATGCTTCCAAGTTTGAAGAGTAATGCGAGTTCTACCCTCCTTATCAGCAAGAGGGGACTGAAGCCTCAAAGTGTGTGAAATTCAAGAATGGTCTACGCCTTGACATTCAAAGGGCGATTTGTCATCAAGAGATTCAAAGTTTCATGGTGCTTGTGAATAAGTGTCACATCTATGAAGAGCATGCACCACCTCATCATTCTAAATTTGACTCTAAGTTGAAGGGTCAATCTTCTAAGTTTAAAAAGCATGGAAGTTTCAAGAGAGAACATTTCTTTAGGGGTGCTGACTGTAATGCCCAAGCTAGGGGCGGTGGTCATGGTAACACCTTTGGCCGGGGCAATGCAAATGCCAATGGGCCAAAATGTAATAGGTATGGTAAACCTCATCATGTTCGTGAGTGTGTTCACCATGATGATGTGATTTGTTTTAATTATGACCAAGTGGTACATATTCGTCCTGCATGTCCTTTGGTTATAAGGCGGGCCCCTATGCAAGCTAATACTCCTAACCATGTTATTGCTCCCACTCATGAGAATCGCGGAGGCCACAATGGTGGTGGGGGACGCAGTAATGGAAATAATGGTGGCCGTGGTGGCTATAATGGTGGAAGGCATGGTAATGGTCGTGGAAACGATAATGGTGCTTGAAATAGTGGGAATCACCCACAAACTCCTGGTAGAGTGTTTTCTATGACTGGTGAGGAAGCAGCACAAGCTGGTAACTGATAAGTGTTCATTAAGCATTGATTTCACGTTTCCATTTAAGTTAATTTAGTAGAAATTTGGATTGAATTGATTAATAATTGAAGGAATTGAACATGAATCTTGAAGATGTAATGAGTATGTTGGAGGCAAGAAAAATGTTTGTTAAAATTCTTGGAAAGTTTCAGGTATGTCAAAGAAGAACATCATCTTGGAAGTGAAGAAGAGATTGAAGAATGCAAAACCACACACCTCGCTTAAGCGAAACATTCATGCCCTTAAGCGTGGTCGGGCTTAAGCTTGGATATTTGAAGCCTCACACTTGAGCGTGACATGAGCAGGCTTGAGCATGAATCATACGCTCTAGCAAAAATAGGACAGAGGCATCAGGTCCCTCCCACGCTTAAGCATAGCATACAGAAGCTTGGGCGTGGCACTAAGAATCCTGAGCTTGAGCCTTGCGCTCAAGCGTACTGAAGTGAAAAGTCATTAGGACCCCCCACGCTTGAGCGTGGCCACAGGCAGCTTGAGCGAGGACACGCTCAAGCAAGAATATCCTTCGCTTGAGCGTGATTGAAAGAGAATGGGCCACTCAATTAATTATTAGCCAATAGTGCGATCCCAGCACAGCCACCTCTGCATGTCTCTGACCACTCCTCCATGGCACTATCACCAAGTAGCGTCTCGCTTAAGCAAATGAGAAATGAGGTTGAGCGAGACTCTTAGTATAAAAGAAAAAGGAAGTTACGAAGTTCTTCATTCTTCCTCACCACCTGACAAGCACTCTGAGAGATTTTTCCTTGTTTTTCCTTCACACACAATGATTAGTGAACATGAAATTCATGAGTAGTTAATCCATTCATTGGGATTGGTTGTAGTTGACTCAAACCCAACATAGTGTTGTTGTATGTTTACATGTATGGAAATAAGAATTGGTGGTTTCTGTGTTTCATTCTATGCTTAATGCCTGAGAATACTGGATCACTATTTTCTTGACTTTGGTTTTCTTAAGTGTATTGGAAAATAACTTTTGAAAATATATCTGAATCAAATGCTTGTTACAGTAGCTGCTAAGGATGGTATCTAATGTAACAAACGTCTAAACAATCGAGTGTTAATGCTGGAGTGTTTTCAAAGTGATTAAGGGATCAACAGTTTGGAATCACTCTTATGAATTTTGTAGTCGAGGGATCGATGCAAATGACTTTGATTGTGACGTAAAAATTATCATTTCAAATTCCATACATGTAGATTTACACAACTTATGAAAGGTGAGATAGATGAAACCAATCCCAGCTTTACACATTTGATTTCTATTAAAATTTAACATTGTTTTCTCTTTCTGTTATCAAGATCTATTATTGTCAGTTGATTATTTTCACCACCATTCTTTGTAAAAATCAAAACTTTTTGTCAAATCAATTCATAAATCCAGGCTTCCAAACTAATCCCTCCTGAGTGGAATGACATCTTTCTATCACTACAACATCCGTGTTTAAACTTGGCACGCATATTATACAAACTTGATTCTTCTCATAAAAGCTACCATTCTAAAACACCACATCAAGCTTTGTTTTCATATCAATTTTGGCATTAACAAGTTATTAACAAGTTTTGGCGCCGCCGCCGGGGAGGCGATTCAAGTTTGGAAATCTAGTTTGAATTGACAAGACTTTATGAATAGCTTCATTGTTTATTTTGTTGTTTTAATTTAACATGTGGTAACCTTGCTTGAATAAGTGTTTGTTTTATCCTTTTAAGAGGACAGGGATCAAAAGAGCAACTTGTATTTGACCCAGAAATAGATTGACTACTCAAGAAGATTAGAAGGAAAGCAAAAAAAAAGCAAAGTTTCTACATAACAGAAACTTCTTCTTCAACACTTGTTGAGAAAATGGCAGATGACAACAGTCACAACCAAAATCCACCAAGCAGAACACTTAGAGACTATGCTTTACAGCAAGGACCAAGACATTTTTCCAACATTACAATTCTAAACACTATCAGAGCACTAGAAATGAAACCAGCATTTCTTAGCCTGATTAGCTCACACCAATTCACTGAAATGTCAAGTGAAGATCCATACACTCACTTGGAAACTTTCTATGAATTAGTTAGAATAATGGGATATGACCAAGGAGTTGTTGAAGCTGCATATTTAAGATTATTTCCTTTTTCCTTAACAGGAAAAGCAAAGGAATGATTATAATCTCACCTAAACCAAAGCTTAAAAAGCTAGAACGCAGTTGAAGAAAAATTTTTACAGAGGTTCTTTCTTCCATCTAGATTCATCAAGGCCAAGTCAGACATTACAACATTTAAACAAGGCCAAGATGAACCTTTTTATGAGGTGTGGGAACATTTCAAATCACTTCTCAGGAAATGCCCAAACCATGGTTTTGAAGATATTGCACAACTTAATATCTTCTACAGTGGACTAAGGGCAGACACCAAAATGATATTGGATGCGACAACAGGAGGCATAATGATGATGGTTGATGCAGAACAAGCCACCAGAATTATTGACGCACTCTCTTCCATAGATTATCAAGCCCAACATGACAGATCTCAAGTTCAAAAGAAGGGAGTACTGGAATTGAATACCACAGATGCCATTCTAGCTCTAAACAAGATACTAACTCAGCAGATTAAGGCTCTGACATAGCAAAGAGCAAAATTACCTCAACAACTACATGCAATACAAACTTCTCATTTTGTAGGGAATCAAAAGTTACAATTGAAATTGATTTTTATGGAGGAGACCACCAAAATAGACATTGCCAAGGAGAGCAACCTGATGAATCCATCCTGTACATGAACAACCAAGGAAGGCAAGGTAACTTCAATAATAATGTTTATTCTAACAATTTTTCACAAGGTTAGAGGAACAATCAAAACCAAAATGGTGGATGGAAACAAGAAGCAAGTTTATCCAATAGGCAACAACCATACCAACAAGGCCATTCTCCTTTGCATGAGAAAACCTCAAAACTGGAGGACACTCTGGAGAAATTCATGCAAGCTTCCATCACAAATTAGAAAAACATAGAAGCTTCAATTAGAAATTTGGAGACTCAAGTGGGACAATTAGCTCGTCAAATTGCGAAACAATAAAATCCTCAATTTGGAGCTAATACTCACACAAACCCGAAAGAGAATTACAAAGTAATCATCACAAGGAGTGGAAGGATTATTAGACAAGAATTGGAGAAGAAAGACATGATGGAGGGAGAAAAGATTTTTGATAAAGAGTCAAAAGAAGGAAAAGGAGTTGTAGAGAAGAATGAAGAAGAAGAAGTGAATAAAGAAATTTATGGTGTACATATGGAGAAGGAGGACATCATTGAAAAAATTAAAAAGAAAGAAATAAAATAGGGAAAGAAAAAGGTGGATGACCCAGTACCACAACTAAAGAGTTTGCCTTATCTAAAAAATCCTTCCAAAGAGATAAGGAGAGGCAGTTTGCTAGGTTCATGGATATTTACAAAAGGTTACAAATAAATATACCTTTTGTAGAAGCAGTAGAGCAGATGCCTACCTATGCAAATTCATGAAAGGGATATTGACAAAGAAGAAAAGATTTTCTGAGGAGACAGTGGAGTTGGAAGCAGGATGTAGTGTAATCATTCAAAAAGTATTGCCACAGAAAACTAAGGATCTGGGCAGCTTTACAATTCCAGTCACTATTGGTACATTACCAGTAGGGAAAGCACTTTTAGATCTTAGAGCTAGCATAAAGTTAATGCCTTTGTCAATAGTGAAAAGAATTGAAGATTTGGAGGTGAGACCAAAATGGATGACTCTCCAACTAGCAGATCGATCCATGAAGTTTCCATATGGAGTAACAGAAGACGTGTTGGTGAGAATCGATAAATTTGTCTTCCCTATAGATTTTGTTATCATGGATATTGAGGAAGACACAGAGGTACCTCTCATTTTGGACAGACCATTCATGAAAACAGCAAAGGTGATCATCGATATGGATGATAGAAAGATCAAGATGAGAGTACAGGATAAGGAAGTAAATTTCAATGTATTTGACATAATGAAGTACCCTACAGAGAAGCAACAAGGCTTCAAAATAGATCTTGAAGATGTGGGCATTGAAAAAGAATCAAACAAGTGGCTCAATATAGACCCATTAAATAAGGTGTTGGCATGTGCTTTAGAAGAAATAAATGAGAAATAGAAAGAAGAAGTTGAAGAAATTTTGAAGGAGCTAGAGTGCAAAAAGCCTATCACCCAAGGAGAGAGCCATTATGAGGAGCTGCCGTAAAAAGTAGAGACCACCATGCAGAAGGTAGAATTGAAAGTTTTACCATCACACTTGAAATATGTTTTTTCTTGATGAGGAAGGACATAAACCTGTTATTATTAATAGTCAATTGTCAAAATCTGATGAGAAACAATTAATTCAAGTGTTGAAGAATAACTCAACCGCAATCGGATGGAGATTAGAAGACTTAAAGGGAATTAGTCCAGCATACTACATGCATCAAATTTATAGGGAGCAAGAGTTTAAACCAATTGCTCAACCCCAGAGGCGTTTGAATCCCACTATGAAGGAAGTTGTTAAAGGGGAAGTAATGAAGTTACTTGAAGCAGGAATGATTTACCCAATTTTAGATAGTTCTTGGGTAAGTCCAGTGCAAGTGGTTCCAAAGAAATGAGGCATGACTGTAATTAAAAATGACAAGGATGAATTGATCCCTACAAGGACAGTCACAGGGTGGAGAATATGCATTAATTACAGGAAGCTTAATACAGCAACCCGGAAGGACCATTTTCCATTACCTTTCATAGACCAAATGTTGGAGAGGTTAGTAGGACAAGCATACTATTGCTTTCTTGATAGATACTCAGGGTACAACCAAATAGTTGTTGCTCCAGAGGATCAAGAGAAAACCGTATTTACATGTCCTTTTGGGATTTTTGCATACAGGAAAATGCCTTTTGGATTGTGTAATGCTCCAGCCACATTTCAAAGATATATGCTGGATATTTTGTTAGATTTGGGGGGGAAATGCATTGAAGTGTTCATGGATGATTTCTCTATTTTTGGATCATCATTTGAGCATTGCCTGGAGAATTTGAATGTGGTATTAAAAAGATGTGTAGAAACCAATTTGGTCTTAAATTGGAAAAAATACCATTTCATGGTGACTGGAGGAGTTGTGTTGGGACATCAAATTTCCAGGAAAGGCATTGAAGTGGACAAAGCCAAGGTGGAGGTCATTGAGAAGCTACCACCACCAGTGAACGTAAAGGGAGTTTGGAGTTTCTCAGGCCATGCAGGATTTTATCGAAGGTTCATCAAGGACTTCTCAAAGATTGTAAGACCTCTGAGTAATCTTTTTATCAAAGATACTCCTTTCAATTTTGATAATTCTTATTTATGTGTATTTGAATCTTTGAAAAATAAATTAATCTCTGCACCTATGATAGTTTCTCCTGACTGGGAATTGGATTTTGAAATCATATGTGATGCTAGTGACTATGCAATTGGAGCAGTATTAGGACAAAGGAAAGCTAAAATTTTCCATGTCATTCACTATGTTAGCAAAGTTTTAAACTCTACTCAAATTAACTATGCAATAACTGAGAAAGAATTGTTGGCTATAGTGTATGGTTTGGAAAAATTTAGATCCTATTTAATTGGTTCTCAAATTACTGTTTTCACTGACCATGCTGCTATAAAGTATCTATTGAATAAGACTGACTCTAAACCCAGATTGATTAGATAGATTCTGTTGTTGCAAGAATTTAATCTAACAATCAAAGACAAAAAGGATAGTGAAAATTTTATTACATATCATTTGTCAAGACTTGTCAACAGAGAGGTCACAGTTACACAACCTGAGGTGAATGAAGAATTCCCAGATAAGAAGCTGTTATTAGTTCAAGAAAGGCCATAGTTTGCGGATATGGCAAATTTCAAAGTAGCTGGAGTAATACCAGAAGAATTCACATGGCAACAGAAAAAGAAGTTCTTGTAAGATGCACAATAATTTATTTGGGATGATCCATATTTCTTCAAAATAGGATCAGACCATATTTTGTGCAAATGTGTATCTCAAGGTGAAGCAAGAAGTATTCTATGGCATTGTCATAACTCAGCTTATGAAGGTCATTTTAATGAGGAAAAAATAGCTACAAAAGTCCTTCAATTTGGATTTTATTTGCCTTCACTGTTTAAGGATGCTCATGTTCATGCCAAATATTGTGATAAATGTTAGAGATTGGGGAGTATTTCCAAAAGAAATGAAATGCCCCTAAATGCCATACTGGAAGTTGAAGTTTTCGATTGCTGGGGCATTGATTTTGTTGGACCATTCCCACTTTATGCTCTAACGAGTACATCTTGGTGGTAGTAGACTATGTGTCCAAATGGGTGGAAGTTATTGCTAGTCCAATGGTAGATGCTAAAATAGTGATTAAGTTTTTGAAAAAGAACATTTTCTACAGATTTGGCACACCAAGGATTTTAATAAGTGATGGAGGATCATATTTCTGCAACACTCAACTGCAAAAATGTCTAGCACATTATGGAGTGAAGCCTAAAGTGACATCTCCATACCATCCTTAAGCAAATGAACAAGCAAAAGTATCTAATCAAGAGATAAAGAGGATTTTGGAGAAAATAGTTTCACAGAGCAAAAAGGATTAGTCACAGAAGTTGGATGAAGCTTTATGGGCTTATTGAACTGCATATAGGTCACCAACTGGCCTTTCCCCTTATCAATTGGTTTTTGGCAAAAGCTGTCACTTGCCAGTGGAGCTAGAGCACAAAGCATATTAGGCTGTGAAGTTCCTTAACTTTGATCCTCAACAAGCTGGTGAGAAAAGAAAATTATAAATGCATGAGTTGAAAGAATGGAGACTTGGAGATTATGAATCTTCTAGAATTTACAAGGAGAAAATGAAGTTTTATCATGACAAAAAGATCCTGGAGAAAAGCTTTCATCCTAGTTAATTTGTGCTTCTCTTCAATTCACAATTAAAACTCTTTCCAGGAAAGCTAGAGTCCAAGTGGTCAGGGCCATTTATAGTCAAAGAAGTTAGACCTTATAGAGCTATTGAGTTGCAAGACCCTCAATCTGAGAGAACTTAGATAGTGAATGGTCAAAGGCTTAAGCCATATTTGGGAGGAGAAGTGGAGAAGTTCACCACTCTCATCCATTTGCATGACCCATGTTAACAATTGTTCAGGCGTCAAGCTAAGGATGATAAACAAGCGCTTTTTGGGAGGCAACCCAATTACTTCTGTTTTCTTTTTATCTTGTTGTTTCTAATTAACTTATTAGTTGTGTTTAATGATTTTGATTTTGACTGATGAACAGGCACAAATCATCAAAACTCATCAAGCTTCATTCAAGCTCAAGCGCCTAAGACCTGGCTTGAGTGTGAAAGCTTTTCACTTAAGCATATACAATCTCACTCACGTGTGAGCCTACGAAATGGATTCTATAGTAAATTCACTTGAGCTCAGTGGAAAAGCTCAAGCGTGAAACCATAACTTTGCCACTGTCACAATCTCGCTTAGGCGTAAGATAGTTTGATTGAGCGTGGGTCTCAATTATGCTCAGACGCAGGGAAAACGCCCAAGCATGGATAAGCATATCTAATACTGTTGCAAATTCTCTTAAACGAGGGTAAGGTGAAACATCCTAACAAAATTAAATAAAATCCGAAACAAGGGAAAATTTTTCCCAAAAATTCTAAACGGCTAACAGGGGAAATCGGGACAAGAATCCGACCAAGAAAGAAAGGAAGAACCGGGTCAGGGTGCCCCCACGTTAGCAAGGCCCAATACCGATTAAATGTTAGCCAGCGGAAGAAAGCGCCTAAGCGAACCATGATCGCTGGAGCGAGACCTTACTCGCCCAAGTGAACAAGACACTCAGATAATTCGACCACTCAGAATCTAACCTCAAGTCCACTCGGTATTCTCATCACTCGGAATCGGAGCCTAAGTTCATTCGGGAATTATTCCCACGTACATACGTCACTCAGTGAACTCTCAGCCAGATCCTTATCTTATTCCTGAAAGGTCATATTCGTAATTCGCTCGTAACATTTGGATCTCCACTCGGGAAATGATTCCCTCGGCTGTTTCACTCGGAATCTCTGACTTTTCCTCACTCGGAATCTCTGACTTTTCCTTACTCGGAATTATTTTCCTCGGACGAATCTCACTCGGATGTGCTTCACACAGTTTTCACTCGGTATATGTAATCTTTTTCACTCGGAAAATTCTAATAAGTTCTTACTCGGGAGTTTTTAAGTCAATTCCCACTCGGAATTACATGACTTCACTCACTCGGGATATGATGGCCTTATCCACTCGGAATAGGCTTATTGAAGGGATTTCTCACGTAACACCCTTCGATTGATCCCCCTAGGGAAATAGTCCTTTAAAGAGCATAACTTACTCGGGATTTTCCCAACCTTTCTTCATTCAGAAGAGGGTCTCTAATCTCACTTCACTCGGATTTACCTTAGTTCTCACTTACTCAGAATCACGCAAGCATTATTCATTTAGTAGAAAATAAATGTACAAAACTTAAACATTCACCCACCGAACAACATAAAACACATAGCATTATATATATATAATGAAATCTGTCTAGTTTTACTCTTAATACCGAGAGAGTTCAAATCCTACACATTAAAGTAAAACGTTAAACTAAGAGCCGGCCAAGGCTATACAAAAACCATCTATACATTATATGTATATACATATGTACACTTCCACTATACAATGTACCTCCCAGCAATTGGTGCTCTCCCATCATTCCACATTCCGAGCAACATCCACTGAAATATGGCCATAATAGGGGTAAGCTTATACATATAAAATGACAGTAATGACTCGGAAAATCCTCTAGTTTTCCATTACATAGCATTATCTCATCAATCAATCTATCACATGCACTGTCATTTGATATATCCACACACAATTATTTAGTCAGAATTTATTCAGATAATATACAACCATATTAATCAGTAATAAACAACCATATTGCTCATATTGATATTTCCCATACGTACGTATACAACCACATTGAGCTCATCAAAGTATAAGTGTGCACACATTAATTTTCAGTCGGATTCGATCAGTTTTATTAAGTTTTATGTTGCAACATAGGCTCCAAGCCTTTCCTCAGCTCCAAGCTGATTCGGCCGTTTTACTGGTACCAAACCGTTTGCCCTCACATGTAACGCAGTCACTCCAAGCGACAACGGAAGTGTTACGGGCAGCCCCGAGTCCAACTCGGTAAGCTTGCCTTAAGTCCAACCCAAGGTCTTTAAGCGTCCAATGCTTAGTGCACTCGGCACTGTCTCGAGTCCAACCTGAGGACTTTCACCAAGCGTCCAACGCTGGTACACGAGTGTTTCACTCGGTATTGCCTTGAGTCCAACCCAAGGTCTTTTATTATTTTCCCCATACATATTCATTAGCACAATAGTGGCATTTCACTCGGTAATACCACATATCACATGCATCTCATGTATTCATGCTTCCAAATATAAAAATCTACACAGGAATCAACCAACAGTCCCACAATATACACTCGATATTAGCAATATCATTAACATATACCACATGCTGTTAAGTGTTAAACTACACACGAGACTCAGCATAACAAACTCTTAACACATGCACTCGGTCAACACAGATCCAGTACATTTTCATGCATTCACATGTTTACTAATACGTATTTCATGGACAGAGAAGGATATAACCTTACGTGACTCAGCTAACGCACACACACACCCGGTATTCGAAAGTGATCATCATATAATTCACACAACCATCATATTCACAACCATAAACATAAAATACAGTACTTTCACCCGGGATCCGTCCATAACTATACATTTGAGATGTAAAGCGCCCCCTACCTTCTGAAAAGATGAAAGAAACTCCTCTCGCTCAACAACCTTCAGATCCAGACGAACACCACACACAGCTTGGAGAAACTGGAAGCTTCTCCTCCTTCGAATGATCGCTCTTTCCAACAGCGGGGAACTTCAAGTCCTCCATAAAACCACAGTTGTAACTAACGAAGAAGAAGAACGAAGAAGAAGAAGAAAGGTAGAAGAAGAGGAAAAGTCTTCAAGGGAATTTTGAGAGAATGGAGAAGTGGTTGAGAGCTCCTGAACCTATACTCGAGGAAATGAGGAGAGTGGGTGGGAAACGTGCAAATGGCCGCCCCATCAAATCATGTGTCATGTCCAATTACTTCCATCAACATCAATTTTCTTTTATTTTAAATTAATTCTTAATTAACAATTAATCCTATTTTGCAATTAATCTTAATTTTAATCTGGTCATTAATTTAATAATTAGGATGTTACAATTCTCCCCCTCTCAAAGAATTTCATCCTCGAAATTCAAACACAAGCTTACCTCAATAAAATAGCTCGGGATGCTGCTGCCTCATGGCATCCTCACGTTCCCAGGTATAAGAAGTACATCCATTTTGTTGCCACGCTACTTCGACTAGTTGCACATCCTTGCTCTTCAAGCGTTTTACCGACCGGTCCACAATTTTAGTCGGTACAGCAATGGTCGTCAAATTCTCTCTGATTTCGACTTCATCATCTGGCATCTCGTGTGTACAATTGGGTAAACACTTCCTCAATTGAGACACGTGAAACATATTATGCAAGTTTGATAGATGAGTCAGCAATTCTAATCGGTATGCCACAGGACCAACCCTTTCCAATATCTCATAGGGTCCAATGTACCGGGGACTTAACTTCCCACTCTTCAAGGCTCGTTCGACCCCTTTATTCAGCAAAACCTTCAAGAACACTTTATCGCCGACCGAAAATTCAAGTGGCTTGGTCCGCTTATCATGGTAGCTTTTCTGTCGGTCTTGAGATGCCTTCATCTTTTCCCTAATTACTTGAATTTGTTCAGAAGTCTGCTTCACAATTTTCGGTCCCAACAATAGGCTTTCACCGATTTTCGACCAACAGAGTGGGGTTCGACATTTCCGACCATACAATGCTTCATATGGTGCCATGCTAATGCTGCTGTGGTGGCTATTATTATATGTAAATTCAATCAGAGGGAGATATTGGTCCCAACTACCACCGTGCTCCAACACACACGACCTCAGCAAGTCCTCCAAACTTTGTATTGTCCGCTCGGATTGCCCATCCGACTGGGGATAGTAGGCTGAGCTCAGTCGGAGTTTAGTGCCCAATTCTTGGTGCAAGCTTCCCTAAAACCGGGAAGTAAATCTTAGGTCCCTGTCCGACACGATAGAAGATGGCACGCCATGCAGTCGGACAATCTCTCGGACATCTGAGCTAACTTCTGTAAGGAATACTTCATGTTCATGGGTAAGAAATGTGCTGATTTCGTTAATCGGTCCACAATGACCCAAATGGCATCATAACCCGCTCGGGTTCTAGGCAATCCCATTACAAAGTCTATGGCAATTGAGTCCCATTTCCACACGGGGATTTCAAGAGGTTGCATTCCACCATACGGTTTCCAGTGCTCAACTTTTGACTTCTGGCAAATAATACACCGAGCCATATAGTCGACCACGTCTTTTTTCAATCCGGGCCACCAGAAGTGCATCCTCAAGTCATGGTACATCTTTGTAGTGCCCGGGTGGATGCTTAACAGGCTCTTGTGGGCTTCATCGAGCACCATCTTCCTCAATTCACCAGCACCCGACACATAGATTCTGCCCTTCACTCGGAAAATTCCATCCGAGCCCTCGGTTAAGGACAGATCCTTGCCCTTAGCCTGAGTCTCTTTCATCTCAGCTAAGTAGGGATCCGACCTCTGCTCCAGATACACTAGCTTCAGAAATTCATTGGCAATCTTCAACATACCGAGCGTTACCTTTCGAGACGAAGAGACATCTGTATGTAAGTCCATGTCTCAGAATTGCTCAAGTAATTCCATTTCCTTCACCATCATTGTTGCCACATGGATCGACTTCCGACTCAAGGCGTCGGCCACAACGTTTGCCTTACCCAGATGATACTTCAACTCGAAGTCGTAATCTTTCAAAAATTTCGTCCACCTTCTTTGCCTCATGTTCAGCTCTTTCTGATCGAATAGATATTTGAGGCTTTTGTGGTCACTATAAACCTCAAATTTGGAGCCATACAAGTAATGTCTCCATATTTTCAATGCGAAGACAACCGCTGCCAACTCCATGTCATGAGTTGGATAGTGCTGCTCGTGTGGCCTCAATTGACGAGAGGCATAAGCTATCACTCGGTTCTTCTACGTCAGTACACATCCGAGACCGAGTCCCGACGCATCACAGTAGACCATGAAGCTTTCTTGCAGATTTGGCAATGCCAACACCGGAGCTGTTGTCAACTTAGTCTTTAGCTCTCGGAAACTTTTCTCACACTCGGAACTCCACACGAAAGGGACATTCTTCTGAGTCATCTTGGTCAGGGGCAAAGCAAGCTTAGAGAACCCCTCTATAAACCTTCTATAATAACCGGCCAGACCCATGAAGCTTCTGATCTCTGAGACTGACTTAGGCCTCTCCCATGCCATTACAGCTTCCACCTTGGAAGGATCTACCGAGACACCTTCCTCGGAAATTACATGTCCAAGAAAATGGATCCTATCCATCCAGAACTCACACTTCGAAAGTTTCGTAAACAGTTGTTTCTCCTTCAATACTTGGAGTACCGATCAGAGATGTTCCTTATGCTTCTCGGGGGTTTTAGAATAAACCATGATATCATCGATAAAAACGAGCACGAACCGGTCCAAGTATGGATGGAAAATGCTGTTCATGTAATTCATGAATACAGCAGGGGCATTTGTCATGCCGAGTGGCATTACTACATACTCGTAATGACCATACCGAGTCCTAAACGCGGTCTTGGGAATATCCGAGTCCTTCACCCAGATCTGGTGGTATCCCGACCGTAAATCAATTTTTGAGAAGACCGAAGCACCCCTCAACTGATCAATTAGATCATCAATCCTCGGTAATGGATACCGATTCTTTATAGTGAGCTTGTTCAGCTGTCGGTAGTCAACACATAGTCTCATGCTGCCGTCTTTCTTTCTGACGAGTAACATCGGTGCGCCCCATGGTGACACACTCAGTCGAATGAACTGTTTATCGAGTAACTCATCAACCTGCTTCTTCAACTCGGCTAATTCAGTCGGAGACATCCTATAAGGAGCACAGGAGACTGGCTCGGCTCCAGGGATTAAGTCAATAGAGAATTCAACTTCTCTATTTGGAGGGACACCCGGCACATCATCCGGAAACACCTCATAAAAATCACAAACAATCGGAATATCATGCACTCAGATTCTACTTTCACCCTCAGTCAAACAAAGCATCACAAATAACTGGGCTATACCTTGCACTGCGTAATCATTATCGTTCTGCCTCGGAAAAATCACCCTTCGGTTTTGCCAATCCACCAGCACCTTGTTGGATGAAAGCCAATCCATGCCAAGTACGATGTTAAGGTCTTTCAGAGGCACACAAACTAAATCGAAGGTAAAACTCCAATCGCCCAACGTAAAGGTTACATCTTTGCACATCATCGATGTTAACACTTTAACGCCGGTCAGATTGGCTACCTCCAAAGTCCGATTCATATACACAGTCGGCAACCTCAAACGTCTCACATAATCGTCAGCTATAAAGGAGTGGGTAGCTCCAGAATCAAAAACTACATCAAGAGTATGAATACCGAGTGAGCACTTACTTTGCACTAAGTCATTAGCTTGTGCAGCTTGCTCGGCATTGATCGCATAAACCCGTCCAGCAGCTGGTTGCTCAGCATTTCTCTCTCGGTTATTTGGGGCATACATCATATTACCCTGAGCTCCATTGCCTCTGCCACCATTCCCTCGGCCGCCATTTCCGCGACCTCTTCCTCAGAAACCTCCACACTGTATATTTGAATTGGCTTGCTGCAGCTGAGGGCAGTCGGGGCGTACGTGCCCTTTTTCATTACAATGGAAGCATACAACATCCCTTCCAACATCACACTCTCGGGCAAAGTGGTCACCACCACATCTGAAGCACTTCCCATTCCCAGGCCGACCTCCAAAACGTCCTCCACGATTTCCCCGTCCTCGGTATTTAGAGGAGGGTCCGCCTCTTCCAACATTGCCCAGCTTCTTGAAGCGAGGCTGCTGTGGCTTCAAGGATGAGTCGGTCCTGCTGCTCTATCCTGGGTGGACATTCTTATCTTCCTCAAAAATTCTACATTTGTTCACCAACACTGGGAAATTCCGAATCTCCTGGTGTCTGAAGGCTCTCTTAATCTTGGGCCTCAATCCGCTTTCGAACTTAATGCACTTGGAACCCTCGGTTCCGGGTTGCTGAAATGGAGGATAGAACAGGCACAGTGCTTTGAATTTTGCAGCGTATTCCTCAACAGTCATGGAACCCTGCTTTAGTTCCATGAATTCCAACTCTTTCTGACTCCTCACCGTGTCAGGAAAGTATTTCTCCAGAAAACTTACTTTAAAATTCTCCTAGATCAACTGGGTACCTGCATCAGTCAATTGGGCCCTGGTGATCTTCCACCAACACTCGGCTTCAGCTCACAGTATATATACAGCATAGTCCACTTTCTGGGCCTCGGTACATTGAAGGCCACCAAAGATCCTTTTTAATTCCTGAATCCATGCATAAGCCGATTCGGGATTGAATCCTCCTTCAAACTCACTCGGCTTCCTTTTCAGGAAGCGGTCCAACCCTTGGTCATCATCAGTTCGAGGCTGGCCCTGCCTCTCGAATATGTCAGCGAAACGCTAGAATGCCGTGGCTATGGCTTCCATGCTCTGACGATTTGCCATGACTTATCCTGAAATTAATACCCCTTTCAAGGATAAGTTTACAGAATTACTCACTACCGATCAGACTTCAACCCAACATTCAACAATTATAACACATTATTATACAATCCTTAAGTATCATATAATTAATCGGACCAGGGTAGGAATAATCTTGTACCCCCAAGACAACACCTCATAGGCATATGGCCACTCGAATTATGCTTAAACATGGATCAAATCCATCAGATGCTGTAAATAATTACGACACTTAGTCATAATGCAAACAACCGCTTACTAAGAGTAAGCATACCTTGGCCTTGGACCTTTTAAGTCCGCTCTGATACCAAAATGAAACATCCTAACAAAATTAAATAAAATCCGAAACAAGGGAAAATTTTTCCCAAAAATTCTAAACGGCTAACAGGGGAAATCAGGACAGAATCTGACCAAGAAAGAAAGCAGGAAGCGGGTCAGGGTGCCCCCATGTTAGCAAGGCCCAATACCGATTAAATGTTAGCCAGCGGAAGAAAGCGCCTAAGCGAACCATGATCGCTGGAGCGAGACCTTACTCGCCCAAGCGAACAAGACACTCGGATAATTCGACCACTCGGAATCTAACCTCAAGTCCACTCGGTATTCTCATCACTCAGAATTGGAGCCTAAGTTCACTCAGGAATTATTCCCACGTACATACGTCTCTCAGTGAACTCTCAGCCAGATCCTTATCTTATTCCTAAAAGGTCATATTCATAATTCGCTCGTAACGTTTGGATCTCCACTCGGGAAATGATTCCCTCGGCTGTTTCACTCGAAATCTCTGACTTTTCCTCACTTGGAATTATTTTCCTCAGACGAATCTCACTCGGATATGCCTCCATAGTTTTCACTCGGTATATGTAATCTTTTTCACTCGGAAAATTCTAATAAGTTCTTACTCGGGAGTTTTTAAGTCAATTCCCACTCGGAATTACATGACTTCACTCACTCGAGATATCATGGCCTTATCCACTCGGAATAGGCTTATTGAAGGGATTTCTCACGTAACACCCTTCGATTGATCCCCCTAGGGAAATAGTCCTTTAAAGAGCATAACTCACTCGGGATTTGCCCAACCCTTCTTCATTCAGAAGAGGGTCTCTAATCTCACTTCACTCGAATTTACCTTAGTTCTCACTTACTCGGAATCACGCAAGCATTATTCATTTAGTAGAAAATAAATGTACACAACTTAAATATTCACCCACTGAACAACATAAAACACATAGCATTATATGTATATAATGAAAACTGTCTAGTTTTACTCTCAATACCGAGAGAGTTCAAATCCTACACATTAAAGTAAAACGTTAAACTAAGAGCCGGCCAAGGCTATACAAAAACCATCTATACATTATATGTATATACATATGTACACTTCCACTGTATAATGCACCTCCCAACAATCGGTGCTCTCCCATCATTCCATATTCCGAGCAAGATCCACTGAAATATGGCCACAATAGGGGTGAGCTTATGCATATAAAATGACAGTAATGACTCGAAAAATCCTCTAGTTTTCCACTACACAACATTATCTCATCAATCAATCTATCACATGCACTGTCATTTGATATATCCACACACAATCATTCAGTCAGAATTTATTCAGATAACATACAACCATATTAATCAGTAATACACAGCCATATTGCTCATATTGATATTTCCCATACGTACGCATACAACCACATTGAGCTCATCAAAGTTTAAGTGTGCACACATTAATTTTCAGTCGGATCCGATCAGTTTTATTAAGTTTTATGTTGCAACATAGGCTCCAAGCCTTTCCTCAGCTCCAAGCTGATTCGGCCATTTTACTGGTACCAAACTGTTTGCCCTCACATGTAACATAGTCACTCCAAGCGACAATGAAAGTGTTACGGGCAGCCCCGAGTCCAACTCGGTAAGCTTGCCTTGAGTCCAACCCAAGATCTTTAAGCGTCCAACGCTTAGTGCACTCGGCACTGCCTCGAGTCCAACCCGAGGACTTTCACCAAGCGTCCAACGCTGGTACACGAGTGTTTCACTCGGTATTGCCTTGAGTCCAACCCAAGGTCTTTTATTATTTTCCCCATACATATTCATTAGCACAACAGTGGTATTTCACTCGGTAAAACCACATATCACATGCATCTCATGTATTCATGCTTTCAAATATAAAAATCTACACAGGAATCAACCAACAGTCCCACAATATACACTCGGTATTAGCAATATCATTAATATATACCACATGCTGTTAAGTGTTAAACTACACACGGGACTCAGCATAACAAACTCTTAACGCATGTACTCGGTCAACATAGATCCAGTACATTTTCATGCATTCACATGTTTACTAACACGTATTTCATGGACGAAGAAGGATATAACCTTACGTGACTCAACTAACGCCCACACACACCCGATATTCGAAAGTGATCATCATATGATTCACACAACCATTCACAACCATAAACATAAAATACAGTACTTTCACCTGGGATCCGTCCATAACTATGCATTTGAGATGTAAAACGCCCCCTACCTTCTGAAAAGACGAAAGAAACTCCTTTGTTTTTAGCGTTGACCCGTGCTCTGCTTTTCGACGCTGATTCCGTTACTCCTTCGCTTCCTCAATCACTCTCTCGCTCAACAACCTTCAGATCCAGACGAACACCACACACAGCTTGGAGAAACTGGAAGCTGCTCCTCCCCCGAATGATCACTCCTTCCAACAGTGGGGAACTTCTAGTCCTCCACAAAACCACAGTCATAACTGACGAAGAAGAAGAACGAAGAAGAAGAAGAAAGGTAGAAGAAGAGGAAAAGTCTTCAAGGGAATTTTGAGAGAATGGAGAAGTGGTTGAGAGCTCCTGAACCTATACTCGAGGAAATAAGGAGAGTGGGTGGGAAACGTGTAAATGGCAGCCCCATCAAATCATGTGTTATGTCCAATTACTTCTATCAACATCAATTTTCTTTTATTTTAAATTAATTCTCAATTAACAATTAATCCTATTTTGCAATTAATCTTAATTTTAATCTGGTCATTAATTTAATAATTAGGATGTTACATAAGGCGCTTAAGCGTGAGGATGAAAAATCAATTTTGTCCTAATTTCACTCAAGCGCAAGGGTGACGCTTAAGCGTGAATTCATCATTTTGGTTCTGTTTAAATTTCGCTTAAGCGAACAATGTTAAGCTTAAGCGAAGATTACTCATTTCACTTTTCAACCCCGATCACACTTAAGTGAAATGTGCTACGCTTGAGCGAGCCAACCAAATTCGTATCAGGGAAATATGCTACGCTTGAGCGAGCCAACTAAATTCGTATCAGGGGCCCAATTTTAATAACTTGCTCAAGCGTGTTTAGCAAGCTTAAGCACAATCATCCAAATTCCATTTTGCCTTGAGCATGCTTAAGCGTGAATTTTGAGCTTGAGCGAGCAGTTTGAAACTGCAACGTTATAACCCATTATTGCAGAATTCAAGGGGCCATTATTCCTCCAATGATTGCAGAATAATAACTGTAACCCCCATTTCATTTCCACTCCTCTACCCATGTTCAAAACTTGCATTTGATTCTTCTATGCATACCCTTAATCCAATTACAAATCTTTCTTTCGTTGCACTTCTGTGCTACTCTCCTTATTCTTCAAATAAGGTAATTCCCAATCCATTCCTTGTAATTTCCGCATGCTTATTGTTCTTCTTTCGATGAATGATACCTTCTTGCATGAAAGAATATGGTTGGTTCTCACCAAGTTCAACTTCCATTACTCCTCATATACATGATTTATATTCTGACAATGTTCACCATGCTTTGATTCATTGATTTTCCATGAGTGATTGAGGAAATTTTTGAGAACTTTAATCTTGCTTTTTGTCACACATCAACTGCTCAATAAATGGTTTCTAACAGAAGGAAGTTGCACCTTCCCCCTTCCAGCAGGTGGCTCTAGCAGAAGGAACAAAGCAAGAACAAAGCAAGATGGCAAGAACAAAGCAAGTTACACCTTCCCCCTTCCAGCAGGTGGCTCTAGCAGAAGGAACAAGGGAAAAAGAGCCTGTACCTCGGAGGACCAAGATGCAGGTCCAAAATTCAGGGACAAAGCCAGAAACAAGCGCTACGAAGATATCCCAAATTAGACATTCATCCCTGAGTAATGTGGACATACCCAAGGAAGACCCTCACACTACATTGGAGAAAGGACTTGAAGCATATAGAGGTCCCCTCACAAGGGCCAAGACCAAACGGGCCAAAGAGAGCATTCATAAAGCCCTTTTCTCTTTTCTCTCTTCTAGTGGGCCTAAGCCCAATAAGGAACCTATGAGGATCTATGTGTACTTTACTTGTAATATACTTCCTAAATAGTTTCTCTAGGCTTATAGGATAGCTTTGGGCCTTGCAAGGTCAAATGGGCCACTTTTGGGCCTTGTACTTTTCCTTTTGGGCCATGTATAGGCCATTTGCTCATCTTTTCTCTTAATGGGCCTTGGAGTCATACTCAAGCCCACTCTTCTAGTCCTTGGCCGAAATTCTCCATGGCCTATATAAGGGCTTCTCCTTTTGTAAACAAGCACCATTAATTCATTTGTAAAATTTGAGAGCACTTAGTGTTTCCTAGTGAGAGATTCTCCTCCTTCTCTCTAGAATTAGAAAGCTCTCTCAAGCTCTTATCCAAGGGGTTTCTCCCTCCCTTGGTGGTGAGTGGAGTTATCTTCCCCCTCTTTGGGAAGTGGCCTCCAACCTTTTTCCTCTCCTTTTTCCAAGCCTTCCTCCATTGTCCACCTTCTCTCCTTCCATTTCACTCCCTTTCCCTTTGTTTTTGCGTCACTTTCCTCTAGTTTTAGGCTTAGATTTTCGGTTTCATTGCCTTTAAGAAGAAGTTCTCAAGCTTACATTGAAGGAAGATAGGAGAAAGAGCCCTAGATCCATCTCTCTTCAAGAAAGTGCATGAAGAGCCTACATCACTGAGAGAAAGGTAGACTTGGCTCTTAGAGACTATGATCCTTTTCTACAGGTGATTAGGAGAAGAAATTGGTTGAAAATCTACTACCCAAGAGACAAATATGACCCAGAGATTATGAGGGAGTTTTATGCCAATGCATGGCCCAAAGAAGGTGCAGGTGACAGAAGGACCTATGTAAGGGGAACATGGCTTTCCTATGGTAGAAATAAGATAAACAGCTATTTGGGGAACATAATAGAATTGGTTGATGGTGAAATGTGTGAGTATGCTTCCATGAGACAAAGGAATGAGTTCATTGAAACTCATGAAATAGAAGAAGCTATTTGCATTGTAGGACGTCACTTTAAAACTGGTCAAGGAGATAACCCACTGCGAATCTTAAGAAAGGATATGACCACTATCTCCCAAGTGTGGACATCATTTTTACTCATAAATGTGGCTCCTAATACACATGTCTCTGATCTGATTTATGCCAAATGCTATTTACTGTATTGTATTTTGTAGGATGATATTACAATAGATTTGGCTCAGATCATTTCAGATGAAATTCATAAATTTGTGACAGCTGACCAAAAGATTTCACAAGGAAGACAAAAGGTAAAGTAGAATCTAGGATTTCCTGTATTCATCACTGAATTTTGTACAGTAAATAGGGTTGATGTTTAGGATATTAAACCCATTAGGCCACCAATTGATAGGCGCTTCATAGAGCACTACTACACCACCCCTGCATCAGCTGCACCAGAAAATACACCACCTCTACCAGCACCAGCATCACAAGCACCAGCAGCATCTTTAAACTCAGAGATGGAAATGATTCTTTATGCCATTTACCATCTCAACCTGTAGCAAAATCACATCCTAGCATAGCAGAGTGCCAATCATAAAGGTCTTGTGCACCTTTACCATGGCTTATATCACAGCATCCCAGTGGGCCAGTTCAACCCTTGGATGGATCCTGCTCAGTTCTCAGCTCATATTGTTAGGCCTGGGGATAGGCCTATTCTTCCAGGAAAGGGTGGACCTGCCGAAGTTGGACAATCATCACAGCCACCTCCAGCCAGGGAATATGCACCAGAGCCCAATCCAGAACAGGATGCAGATGCACAGAAGGATGATGCACAGCATAATAAGTGAGGTATGAATCATTGCCATTTCCAAACTAACATTTTATTATTTCTAGTCTCGGTTCTCTTTAGTTTTAATACTTTTTATCTTCCTGCAGTTATTTTGGGTACTTAGTTTTAAAATTTCTGGACAAAATTTTGGAACTTTTCTCATGCCTTTATGATGATTGCATTTGATTGTTTGGATCTGATGACATGCTTGAAGTTGAACTGTTTTTTAATTCCTAACTAAGAAATAACTTTAAGCAAGAAAAGTAAAATGCATGCAAAGATTCATTAGGTATAGCAACTGTCGCAACCTGGATCGCGACGGCGCGGCGAACAAGAGAAAGAGTATCGAATGAAACAGGGAGTCGCCACCAACGTTTTTATCCATAGGAAAAACATTGGGAAAAAACTAGGTTCAGTAAAGCACTGGTTAAAAAAATTGAAATCCAAGTTCGGGAGTCGGTTACGAGTAGGGAAGGTATTAGCACCCTACATCGCCTGCCAAAGACAGTATCAAGATTGAAAGCACAACATAAATAGCCTTAAATAAAACATGGTTTCTTCCCTTTTATTTTGAAAATGATAGAATGGAGTAGAGAACTGTACAGACATAGAGTGTTAAAGCGAGGTTAATGGGACGTTTTGTCCGAATTAAGCTCGACTTCGATATGAGACAGAGAGGGTGAGAGAATGCCAATAAGACGTCACGTCTAAATTAAACATCCTCGGGTAAAAAGGATAGGGATAGGAAAGAGATAAGCGGGACGTCTCGTCCTAAGTATCCCTTCCCTATGAAATTATGGCGAGGCTTGAGCAAAACTAGGGGGAAACCAACAAGACGTCACGTCTAAATTGATTTTCACGGAAGTGACCAAAGAAAGGAACATTTATGAAAGAAACACAAAAGTAAGGAAATAAATCAACAAAAAAAGGAAATAAGAAAGACGGGCCCGACAGGAGTTAAAGTCCTGCTCCTACGTATTCTTGAATTATCAAGAAATCAGAGTTATGTAGTTCTGAATGTTTTTCTTTTAGGAAAAGACTTAGGAGATGATGATGGATGTCACTAAGGTGGGGAACTCGTACAAGGCGAAGTTCTTCGCACGTGTACGAATCCTAAAGGGGTTGTGTAGACAGGAGTGTCCCCATACGACACTATATTTTTTTTAAAAAAAAGAAGAAAAAAGAATTTTTAGACTGGAAAATAAAACATATATAAAATCACTTATTTTTACTATATGTGCTTGTTAGGGAAAAGGACAAAAATATTAACAGTGTAAACTATGGCACACAGACGAACATAACCAACAAACAGCGAACTGACAGGAAAATAAAAGGGTAAAAGTAAAAGAAATAAGGAACAGGGTGGAACCGGTGTGATGGGCTCAGAACCGATGTGTGAGTCAAACGCAGTGACGGTGTCTGACTGATTCCGGACTTGCACGCTGATAGAAGCACTGGACCGGTGTTGGGCACGAATGCTGAAAATGGAAGAGTGTAGCCGATATTGGTGGGAGCTAATCCGAGGTGAGGGAGTGACTGGGCGCTGTGTATGGACGATGTTGAGGATTGGCAAGGGCAATGACTAGGTAAGGTACAGTATGGAACCTGGGGAATAATTTAGTACTGGGACGGTGTAGGAGAAGTGGTGAGGAGGTCAGTTTTGGTGAGAACGGTTTCGGGAGAAAGGGACGGTGTTGTGGCTTGATGGACAATGTATTTGCTGGACGGTGTTGTATTTTGGGGGTATTGGGACGGTGTAGTGTTTAAGGAGTATTGGGAGTGTTCAGGAATTGTTGGGACGGTGTGGAGGGATTAGGACGGATTAGGGCAGAACCGGGCGGTGTTTGGGGATATAGGTACGATATGGTAAGTTTAGGAGATCGGTGTGAAGGGCTATAGTGAATCGGTGGAGTGGATGAGGATCTGAGGGAGGACAGTGCTGTTGGGAGGATGCTGTTAGGACGATGTGGGTTGGAGGCTGAGACGGTGTGGTGTTCAAGGAATATGGAGATGGTGAATTGGGAGGTGTTGGGATGGTATAGTTTGGGGAGGTGTTTATATTGGTGATTGGTGATTATGACAGTATTGGAAGTGTTCAGGAGTTGTTGGGACGGTGTGGAGGGATTAGGACGGATTAGGGCAGAACTGGGCGGTGTTCGGGGATATAGGTACGATATGGTAAGTTTAGGAGATCGGTGTGAAGGGCTATAGTGAATCGGTAGAGTGGATGAGGATCTGAGGGAGGACAGTGCTGTTGGGAGGATGCTGTTAGGACGATGTGGGTTGGAGGCTGAGACGGTGTGGTGTTCAAGGAATATGGAGAGGGTGAATTGGGAGGTGTTGGGATGGTATAGTTTGGGGAGGTGTTTATATTGATGATTGGTGATTATGACAAGTTATTGATTTTCCAGTGGGGAAGGGTTTCAGAAGGTCTTCAAAGAAATCAGAGAGAGTTTTGAAAAAAGCTTCCTTGCGAACCAGCCTCTCAAAAATTCAACCTCCATAGCTTCTTTGGCTGGGGCATTTATAGGGCCTTGAGGCCATGGACTGAGGGTTTGGGACAGCCAGAATTCCCACTCACCCATACGCGTAGTGGTGTGCAAGCCTGGCTATTAACTGTTCGTGGGGGACAGGATTTCAGCATGGCATTTTTAATTGTCCACTTCCGCCTCCCCCTGTCTGCCACTTTTGGGGAGTGCGATTCCAGGTCATCGCGCACAAACTTCTGACCTCGTCTATCCGTTGTCAAATCTGTGACATCGGCTAGCGAAGATATCGGTTGGACGGAGTCTCCCATTTATCCGATGTAGTATCTTAAGAACCTTTACCTGTGTCTAACACCGGTTGAGCCTTTCCATGTAATCACAGGGGCGGTGTTCTAATTTTTAGTCCGGATCCACTACCAGCCGGTGTGCCTATTTTGATCTGATCCCTTTCCTTGGGGCCGGACTGGCCTGTTATTCTGTTGTCAGGCGCACGACATCGGTCCGGTGTTAATTTGGGCCTTGTCCGGTGTTGCCAGTTTTAAGGCCGGGTCCGGTGTTATAACAATTTAGGCCGGACTGAAAGAGGTGTTCACAGGGGCGGTGTTCTCTCTCCTAGTCCGGATCTACTACCAGCCGGTGTGCCTATTTTCAATCTGAATCCGCCTACGAGATCGTCGTTTCTTACTTGGGCCGGACTCACTCGTTCTTTCGTTGCCAGGTGCATGACATCGGCCATCAAGGGATTCCAACAACTGGTCCGGTGTTTATAGGGCCTTGAGGTCATGGGCTGAGGGTTTGGGACAGCCAAAATTCCCACTCACCCATACGCGTAGTGGTGTGTAAACCTGGCCATTAACTGTTCGTGGGGAGCAGGATTTCAGTGTGGCATTTTTAATTGTCCACTTTCGCCTCCCTGTCTGCCATTTTTGGGGAGTGCGATTCCAGGTCATCATGCACAAACTTCTGACCTCGTCTATCCGTTGTCAAATTTGTGACATCGGTTAGCAAAGACATCGGTTGGACGGAGTCCCCACTGATCCGATGTGGCCTCTTAAGAACCTGGACCTGTGTCTTCACACCGGTTGAGTCTTTCAATCACAGGGACGGTGTTCTCCCTCCTAGTCCGGATCTACTACCAGCCGGTGTGCATATATTTCGACCTGAGTCCTCCCACGAGATCGTCGTTTCTTACTTGGGCTGGACTCACTCGTCTTTTTGTTGTCAGATCCGTGACATCGGTCATTAAGGGACTCCTGAGGTGAGGACGATTGGGCGGAGTGTTAAGGTGGAGTGTTGAGGTGAGGACGGTTGGGCGGAGTGTTGAGGCGAGGACGGTTGGGCGGAGTGTTGGGGTGAGGACGGTTGGGCGGAGTTGAGGTGAGGACGGTTGGGCGGAGTGGGTGTTCCCCCTTTTAGAATTTGGACCGGTTATATTTCCATTTGGGAACGGTGTCTTTTCCATTTGGGTCGGACCGAAATAGGTGTTCACAGCAACAATTTTTAAGATGGTAAATTGTTTTTAAAGGACAAATGGTTGAATTTAGACCTAGGAAATTGGAATAAATGTGCTTTTGAAAATTTTTGCATATGCTTGAACCTCTTACTGTTAGAATCTTAGAATACGGCCATATAACCATGTGAGTAAGTGAGTAATTAAATAGTGAGAGTCTCATTAGTAATTGTTCTGTATACATTGCCTAAATTTCTAGTTAACTTTTATCTAAGGAGTTAAGTAGGGAGATGATTAAGGCATTTTTGTAAAACAAATTAAGCCAGAGCCAAAAAGCTACCTATAATAAAAGTAATTGACCTATTCTTTAAAGCTTCATTAGTGATTATGCTCTTCCCTTTTTTCATGCAAATGGAACTCCCAGAAAAACCAAGAATTTTTGTAAGTCTGGCCCCATTACAACCTTGTTAAAGACCTTTTGATCTTCGTTGCTCTTTTGATTTTAGTTTGATTGGAAATTACTGGTAATGCTAACTAGACAATTCTAATGATGAGCAAGAGAAACAGAAGCCAAATGAGAGATAAAAAGAACTCCTTATTCTTACAGTGTTAGGTTACTTTCTCTGTGGAAATTCAAATATGCATTGTATTTTAACTGAATAGATATAAAGGAAGCCATATGTCCCAAAAAGATTAAAATTTGAATATTGTCTTTAACTTTGTTTGTACCTAGAAAAAAGCATTATGAATACTTTCTTTGTCTAAAATCCTATACTTTTTCTTGAGGACAAGCAAAACTCTAGGTTGGGGAGAGTTTGATAAGTGTTCATTAAGTATTGATTTCATGTTTCCATTTGAGCTAATTTAGTAGAAATTTGGATTGAATTGATTAATAATTTAAGGAATTGAACATCAATCTTGAAGGTGTAATGAGTATGTTCGAGGCAAGAAAAATTTTTGTTAAAATTCTTGGAAAGTTTCAGGTAAGTCAAAGAAGAACATCAACCTGGAAGTGAACAAGAGATTGAAGAATGTAAAACCACACACCTCGCTTAAGCGTGGCCGGGCTTAAGCTTGGATATTTAAAGCCTCACGCTTGAGCGTGACATGAGGAGGCTTGAGCATGAATTATACGCTCTAGCAAAAACAGGACAGAGGCATCAGGTCCCTCCCACGCTTGAGTGTAGCATAAGAAGCTTGGGCGTGGCACTAAGAATTCTGAGCTTGAGCCTTGTGCTCAAGCATATTGAAGTGAAAAGGCATCAGGACCCCCACGCTTGAGCATGGCCACAGGCAGCTTGAGCGAGGACACGCTCAAGCAAGAATATCCTTCGCTTAAGCGTGATTGAAAGAGAATGGGCCACTCAATTAATTATTGTCCAATGGTGCAATCCCAGCACAGTCACCTTTGCATGTCTCTGACCACTCCTACATGGCACTATCACCAAGTGGGGTCTCGCTTAAGTGAATGAGAAATGAGCTTGAGCGAGACTCTTAGTATAAAAGAAAAAGGGAGTTACGAAGTTCTTCATTCTTCCTCACCACCTGACAAGCACTTGTGTTTATATGTTGATACAGGTTTTGAATATGACAAACAAAATGTTCAAGGAATCAAGAAATATATCAATACAATTGAAGAATGATGTTGAGGATCAAAAGAATTAAAAATCATGAAAAACAAAGTTAGAAAAGGGTCAAAATGCAAGAAGATTCATCATCGGTGTCAAAAACATGAAAAACAATAACAGGAGGGCCAAAACGTAATTATTTTGGAAGAAACAACATAAGAATCGATTCACAGTGCATGAGGAATCGATTCATGTGCAAGAATCAATGAGGGCATCGATTCATTAATGGAGGAATCAATTCATACTATTAAAAATCCCTAGGAATCGATTCACGGGGCATGAGGAATCGATTCATGTGTAAGAATCAACGAGGGAATCGATTCATTAATGGAGGAATCAATTCATGCTATTAAAAATCCCTGGGAATCGATTCACAACTATAGGAATCGATTCATGCTCCTTGAAAACATGTGGGAATCGATTCATTGACCAGAGGAATCGATTCATATGCCTGTCAGAAGCCAAAATACACGCTGGGAATCCATTCATCATGCGATTCATTCAGTTCAAATGGTTTTGGAACGTGAGTTACAGACAGCCTTGCATCCATGATGAATTAATAATAGTAATAGACCATCATTCTCTGAGCAGAAACTGCACCTTCCATGCTATACTATGCTTGAAGTGATTAATTAATCCTGCCATTCCATACTTCACCATGGAATGTCCAAACTGCTCCCAACAGAAACTGAGAGATGCCTGACTCCACTATGCCATTCCATGCTCCACTATGCATGCTGGATTTTAATATGAAATGGCACCATCACTGAAGGAATTATTAATTTATAAGATCCATGCCTTGAACGCCTATAAATAGATAGCGAATGAAGCAGGGAAAGGCATCCCAGCAACGAAACATTTTCTTACTTCTTCCTTTCTCTTCTATGTCACTTTCTTCTTAATTAGGCAATTTACTCTCTGTTCCATTTTCTTTGAAATTAATATTTTGAGAGTTAGCTTTTGAGGAAAATATCTTTGAGTACTAAAATTTGCATATCCTCTCTTTGAGAGTTATCATTTTTGTGAAAGCTTTAACTTGTATATCCACTCTATTAGAGAGTTATCCTTGTACACTTAAACACCAAAAATCTTAGAAGTTTTGGGTTGGGGTTCAAACTTGTAAAATTGTGAGATTGAGAGATTAGGTGGGGTGCCCTTGTTCTTATGAGAATTGGGTTCTTGAGTGTGGGACACTAGGAAGCCGCGATTGCTCAAAGTTGTATCTCTAATCTCCAATAGTGGAAATCCTCCAAGTGGGTTGCTTGGAGGAGAGACGTACACCGGTGTAGTGGAACTTATAACACCCCTGATTTTCTGTACTCGAATCCCGATGTGATTGTCATAATTAATAAAAATGCGAATAAATTTTTCACGTTTGAAAATATTTCCAAGACATCACCATGATCACATCAAGACCCAAATCACAGAAAACCAAAGAGTGAGATTAAATAACCCTAAGCTGGATCGATAGATAAATTGCCCATAACGGTATACGAAAATAATAGAGTTTACAGCGGAAGAATATGTATATCGGGCACACGCCTAGTCCCATATATGACGATATGAGAAAAGGCTCGGCAAAGCATACAATGGCATATCATAAGCCTAATAGACAACCATCATCATTTTACATAATTACATAAGCATACAATGCCTAAGATATAACTAATTTTATATACATTCAGGAATATACTCCCGACTATCTCAATCATCAATGAACATCATTCAATTTCAATCCTTCTAGTACACATCAAATCATCTCTTACATTCCACATATATATATTCACCATCCACAAATACAAGGATTATCTTATACCTATTCAAAATCTCTAAATCATCTACCTTCTCATAACCAATTCATTCGTTACATAAGAATCGATAAACGATGCCGGCCAAGGCACTTCCTCTACCACTATTTACCTTCACCAAAGCTTTGACTAAAAATCCGAACTCATCCCATGGCAACCTGCATCACAATGCTAAAAAGGAGACCACATGGGAGAGTGAGTTATACATTCAAAATGACGAATAATATATATATTGTGATTATGTGTATATGCATACAACGTCATGTGTGCTTTGCTTTAAAATCATTAAATTATCATTCATTCATTATCTCATTATTACAATAGGCATACAAGCCTCATGAATCACAATTCATATCATAAACCAGCACAGGCATATACACAATCACTTACACAATCACTTTGCCACTTATCAACAAGGGCATTCACAAATTATTCTCATCGATTCATTATATCTTTAATCAATACCTCCTCGCAAGGGGTTTATCATCTCTCGTGGTCATCCCATCTCAAATGCCATGGTCTTAAAGCTAATGCATATGTCAACTATTTAATGCACATGAAATGGATTCATTTCTTACCATCAGGTGATCATATCCACCATACCATTCATTTCCTAATGATTATCATAATATTATCATCACTCAGGGATTCACCCTTCGTGGCACCCCGCAAGGTGATTCATTTCACAAAAATTATCACAATACCATCATCACTCAGGGATACACCCTTTGTGGCACCTCGCAAGGTGATATATTTAACAATAATAGGACAATGTCCTTTTCACTTCGGGATATACCCTTCGTGGCACCCCGCAAGGTGATACATTCAACAATAGATCAACAAAAATAGGACAACGTCCTTTTCACTCTGGGATATACCCTTCGTGGCACCCCGCAAGGTGATATATTCAACAATAAATCAACAACAATAGGACAACGTGCTCTTCACTCTGGGATATACCCTTCGTGGTGTAACATCCTGGATTTTTAAATAAAATAAATTTATTGGACGATGATAATTGATTGTTTATGGTCAAATAAATATGGGAGATGTTGTTAGACATTAGAGGTGAATTATCGGTAAATTAAGACTAACCGGAACCAGAGGAATTAACTGGTGATGTGGGACCCACGTGATTTAATTAAATGTTTGACGGGTCTAGAATATTCAGAAAATTATCGTGGTTAAGATGGTATATTTAAAATGATTTTTGGTGTCAAGGAAATAATTAATTGGACTCGATGTATGATAATAACCGGGGAAAATACGAACCAATTAGAATTTAAAAAAAACCAAAAATCCTTTTTCTCCTCCCATTATCACCGTGGCCTCTTTCTCTTTATCACTTGGTTCTTTTACCAGTTGGATAATGGGGAATTATTACCCATTGGAAAAAGCAAAATGTGACATCCTTTTAACCATTGGACAATGTCCAATTTTGGTCTAATTTTTCCCTTTCTCTTCCTCATTCTCGGTACACTTTTCTCCTCCACTCCATCTTTATCATTTTCTTCTTCTCCTTCATTCTTCCTTTGCACAAACCATGACCAACCCTCTTCTATACCCATTTTCATCAAAACTAATACAAAAGCTCGGATTTGTGAGGCTTGAATGGCATCTATGGAGCTTGGGAGCTTGTGGGATCATCTCCTCCCTCTTCCTCACTTCATTTTCGTTTTGGTGGAGCTTAAGCTTGAGGTAAAGATTTCTTACCTCCACCTTATTTTATTTATGGTTTTGGGGTTGTTGAGTTGAAGATGGTGATGTTAGAAACCTTGCATGTGGGTGGAAATGGAAACCCTAGGCTTGAATGTTTAAAAAGGGAACCCTAAGTATTAATAATTTGGGGATTTTGACCCACTTGATTATTTTGATGATTTTGGTACCTTGGAATGATGTTATACATAGAAATGAATATTTGAAGGATAGGAGTTGAATATTGATGTGATAAAATGGTAAACTAAGTCATGAGTTGTAAATGAAGATATATGCATGTATATAGGTATGTTGATTTGAGGGATTAATCTTAAGTGTTGATGTTGTTGGATTTGTTTAACCCTTAAGACTTGGAGAATCTTAGCTTTGGGGAAAGGAATTCCCAAAGCCTAACATGGGTATATGGAATTGGAGCTTAGACAAGTCTAGGACTTGATCATAAGTTAAGAGAAGTGATGTTTTGTGATAATTTATTGATTACATGTGTATGTGTAATTGTGGATAGGATTGTATTCCGAACGATGATGCATAATGATCAAAGCAATCAGAGCGTTGGAATTTCGATTTCTTCTCTCAAGGTATGAGAGGAGTTTGCATTTCAAATCGCATGAGTGAATTAATTGCTAATTATGTATATGTTGAACTCATGCAATGCCTTGCCATGAATGTCCTGTATGATTAATTTGATGAAGTGATGAATGATGGCTTGGCTTATGTTAATTGTTATGAAAATGTATGTATTTATATAATATTGACAATAAGTGCCTGATGGTCCCTTAGTTGGACATGAACTAAATGAGGGTGACAAATTATGAATGAATGAACCACACAAATTGTAAAGAATTGTTTTGAAGTGGTTATGTGGAAAGATGAATGAGGGAATAATGTGGAGTGTAGTTAAAATCTTCCTCTCGTAAGATTAGATAAGTAAGAATAATTGATAAGTTGGAATGAGGAATTTCCGAGTATGAATAGGTAGAGAGAGTTATATGCCTTATGTGTTGTGTATGATGTAATGGTGGTGAATCAGTTGGCCTAGAGTGAGAATTCATGAGTTAAGTTGTAAGAATTGCTGATTCTGCATATGTCCTGGTAGTCTCGCTCAAGCGAGATGGGATCTCGCACAAGCGAGAGTCCCCTGCTTCAGAGAATTAGCTTCTGGACCAATCTCTCCTAAGCGAGCTAGCCTTCCACTCAAGCGAGACGAGTGAGTAGTGAATGGGTGAGGTACTGGACGAATTCTGTCCGAGCTGGAGTCTTAATAACTTCATGAGGTGGTGAATTTCTGAGTGAGATCCCGAGCGAGTTATGTCCGAGACGGGACCTCCCGAGTGGAATATTGTTGTGAGCCATTCTGAGTGGGGCTATAGCCATTGGGCCTGTTTCCGAGTGGTGAATGCTTAAATGGACTCCGAGAGAAATGTGTTTTGAGAGAAATCCATTTTAATAAACCTATTCCGAGTGGGATCTTAGTGAGAGAATTCCCCGAGTAATGATAGGTCTAATTATTCCCGAGTGGAAAATCCTGAATGAACCTCTCCCGAGGGGAGAGTGATTGTGATGGTTCTGATTGAGGTATTCTAGGAGTCCTCTTCCGAGTGAATAAAGTTATATATTCCGAGTGGACAAGATTTAAATAGGTCCGAGTGAGACAGCTTAGTGAATTCCTCCGAGTGATGAGAGGTCAGAGTAATTCTGAATGGAACTTGATGGTGGAGTCCGAGTGTGCAATTCCGAGTGGGATGGCACCTATGGGGGTATACGGTGTGAGTTTGTCCAAAAGTACTTTGGAATAACTTCACCCGTGTTCAATAGAAGGGAAGTCGATTTAGAATAAACTGCCGAGTGAAAGACTGATTGATGACTCGGATTTGGAATGAATTTACCAAGTGGAAGACTGAGTGAGAGAGGACTCGGTCTGGGCTGATCTTGCCGAGTGGAGGACTGAGTGAGTGATGGGTCGGTCTGGATTGTCTTGCTGAGTGGAAAACCTGAGCGCTTTGAGTCGGTTTCAGGGAAATTCTGCCGAGTGGAAACCTGAATGTTGGGAGTCAGTTTTGATTGATTTTACCGAGTGGACAACCGAGTGAGATGAGTCAGTTTTGAATGAATTGCAGAGTGAAAACCGAGTGTTGGTAAGGACGACCCCTGGTCGGATTTTGTTTAAGCGAGTAGGCGCCTCGCTTAAGCGAGTGTTAGAGGAATTGGTTACTGGATAATGCTCGCTTGAGTGAGTGACCGAGTGTGATGGTGCTTCGCTCGAGCGAGTGAGCGTGAAAACACTACTGGATGTTTTTCACTTACGCGAAAGGGAGTCGCCTAAGCGAACCTGGCCTGTCTCGCTCAAGCGGATGTAAATCTCGCTTGAGCGAGTTTTACCCAGAATTGAATTGTTCTGTTTTATTTATGGTGGCAGGCTTAGTTTAGACCCTCCTTCTTGGCATTATGAGGTAAATCTGAGACGAATATGGGGATGTATGAGAGATAACGTGATGAAGGTAAAACATGGTGGTGATTAAGGTTGATTAGTACATGGGAATTAATTAATTAGGTATTTACCACCTGAACTAAAATAATGAATTATGATGAATTTGCCACCTGAGATTGAATGATGAGAGGATGATAATGAGATTGTGATGGCAGGATTATGAGATATACCATCGAATGAATTTGAAATGTATGAAGGGATAAATAAATGACATAGTATGAATTATAAGTAGATAAATTAGAGAAATGTAATATTAAATAATGTTAAATAATGAGGTTGAGCACTCTCTTGCACAAAGAGGGCATATTGATAGTGACAAATTGTTGTGTGCCATTGTGTGTGATACAAGCATAGTCTTGTATGTGTGGTATGAATTATGAAATTGAAAATGTTGTGAATGCCACACAATTATATATACATATAAAGTATACTTGAGCAATGGTAATGAATAATGAGATGAAAACCCACTAAATGAAAGTGAGGTATTATTGATGAATATTATATAATATTGTAATGCCGTTATGGTTGATTGCAAGTGTTGACTTGTGAAACAACCCGGTTTAGATAACAGCCGCTCGAAACAGGGGAAAATTTTTCCCAAGGATCATAGGGTGTTTATGGGCAAAATAAGCAATTGAAGGTTAAGAAGAGTAGAAATCCGACTCAGAAAGAGAAGGTCGGGTCAGAATGTTACACATTAGCAGACATGGCTATAGCTACAAGAATCAGCAGACGGAAGCACATAAGCAGCTACACCCGCTAGAGCGAGGATTGATTCGCTGAAGCGACGCATACACTCGGATAGTCTCCCACTCGGAATGGAGTCTAGATTCACTCGGGAAAGTCTTTGCGCTCACGCATCCCTCGGAAGTTCATTCAACACATCCTATTCTAGCCTTAGAGTTCACGATGTAAACTACGTTCACTGAAGCGGGACCTTATTCGCCCAAGCGAATAGAGCATTTGGATAATTCAATCATTCAGAATCTAAGCCCAAGTCCACTCGGTAATCTCATCACTCGGAGTCGAAACCTAATTTCCCTCGGAAGGCTCCCACACATACACGCTTTCTTCGGAGGTTTACACAATACTCTCTATTTTCATTCTAGAAATGCACAGATGTAAACCACTCAGGAAATGATTCCCTCACCCATCACTCGAGAGATGTAGTCTACTTCACACTAAGACTCCTTCACTCGGAAATACTCTAACTCCTCGCCACTCGAGATACATACTAACTCCGCTACATGCGGAAGACCCTGTCGGAATAAAATTTACTCCGTATCATCCAGATCTTACTCCCTCTAATAAGCTCACTACTACAGGCTCCACTCAGAATCGTATTATCAATTCAACCATTGGGGAACATTCACTCGGTTGATTTTCACTCAGAAATATCTAAATACCTTTCAATCGGAAAGTTGAATCTAAGAAATCTCTTGCTCCATAACATATTGACCCGCTTACCTCGAAGGTTATTTTAATGGGCATATTCCACTCGGAGTTGGCCCAACCTTTCTTCATTCGGAAGAAGGTCACGTATCACGCCTTACACAGGATTAACCTACTTCTTATTTGTTCAGAATCATGTGGCCATACATACTTAGTAAAACGCAATGTACACCACCCGGACATTCACACACAGCACAGGATGAACACACAGTATGATATATATATATATATATATATAAATATTTACATGCACATGGTCATACTCTCAACCCGAGAGAGTTCAGTTCTGATACAGTTAGACAAAGGACCAAAATAAGAGCCAGCCAAGGCTATGACAAAACCTTATATACAACATATACATATACATATACATTCCCACAGTACATAAGCACTTCACACGGTATGTAGCCCCTCCATCATTCACCGTCCCGTGTGATGTCCACTGAAATATAGCCACAGTAGGGGTGAGTATCTTAAATATTAAATGATAGATTCTGACTCGGCTTGTTCCTCAATCATGCAATAACATATTTATATATATAGCAACAATCAATAACATACTCAGTGTCATTCAATTGGAACACACACAAGACATCTTTCAATAGGAATCTACCTAGTTATCTTTCAGTTATATGCACATATTATTCTTAATAACACTAACACACATACAAACAATCACAATATAGTCAGCATCAATTGTACATGTACACAGGTTCATTCGATCGGATCTGACTCGCGTATTATTGGTTTTTATTGTTGTAACATAGGCTCTCAGCCTTTCATTCAGCTCCCAGCTGACTCGGCCGTTTTACAGGTACTAAACCGTTTGCCCTCTCTTGTGACACAAACACTCTCAGCGTCAACGGCAGTGTCACAGGCAGCCCTGAGTCCCACTTAGTCGGCTTGCCTTGAGTCCCACTCAAGGTCTTTAACAGCATCCCATGCATATAATTACCGATTCAAATGGTAGTGTCACACACTACATGCTCTCAGCATTCTTATCACCGCATCTCATGCAAGGTATTATCATTGGATTACGAACAGAATCGGTGAATCACTTCCACACTATTAACTCATGCACTCCATGCACCACATATATTTACCACATAAATCACATGGTAATCATCAACAATATTTTAACACATTCTCCTCATGCAATCATTCAGCACTCTCAAGATTATTAACATGCATTTCATGGACAGAATTAGATATGCATTCTCAACTCCTAGTTATCATACATCCGGACATCACATATCCTTTACGCAGTCAAAACACACCTATCAACGCATTTTAAATCACCAGAATCAACAAGTCATTAACACCCGGGACCCGTCCATAACCCATGCATTTAAGATATAAGATAACCCTCTACCAACTAAAAAGACTCCCAGAAGTTCCTCTATTTTCAGCATTGGTCCACTATCCTGTTTGCTTCGTCCACCACTCTTTCTTGTTCAGTCCCCTTCGAACACAGTCACACCCTTTAATCAGCTTAGGAACAGAAGGCTATTCTTCTTCCACTCGAACGATTGCTCCACACCAACAGTGGGAATCTCGGGTTCTCCACTTCACCATAGTCGCGAAGTTATGAAAAACAGAGGACAGAGAAGAAGAATGAAGAAGGGCGAAGAAGAACAAAGAAGAGGAGTAGTAGGAGAAGAGGAAGGTTTCGAGGAAATTAGAGTGAGTGGACAGTAGTTGGAGGCCTCTAAACATATACCGAAGAAATAAGGAGAGTGGGGTGGGAGAACGTGAAGTGGCAGCTTCTCACGTGTCACACATCCTAGTCAATCAACAATCAGCTTCTTAAGTTAAAATTAATCACAATTAATAAGTAATTCTCACTTTGCAATTATTTTTAGTTTAGTGGCTTAATCTCATTCGGTAGTTAATTTTTTTAAATCAGGATGTTACAATTCTCCCCCTCTCAAAGAATTTCGTCCTTGAAATTCAAACGATATCTTACCTTAGATAAATAACTCGGGATACTGCTGCCTCATGGCATCCTTGCGTTCCCAGGTATAAGAAGTACACTCGTTTTGTTGCCACGCTACTTCAACCAGTTGTACATCCTTGCTCCTCAAGCGTTTTACCGAGCGGTCCACAATTCTAGTCGGTACAGCCACGGTGGTCAAATCCTCTTTGATCTCCACTTCATCATCCAGCATTTTATGAGTGGAATCGGGTAGATACTTCCTTAGTTGAGACACATGAAATACGTTATGCAATCTGGATAGGTGAGTTGGTAATGCTATTCGGTATGCCACAGAACCGATCCGCTCTAATACTTCATAGGGTCCAATGTATCGGGGGTTCAACTTCCCACTCTTCAAGGCTCGTCCGACTCCTTTCGTCGGTGAAATCTTTAGGAACACCCTATCACCGACCGAAAACTCAAGTGGCTTAATCCGTTTATCATGATAGCTTTTCTGCCTGTCCTGAGACGCCTTCATTTTCTCCCTAATTATTTGGATCTATTCTGAAGTCTGTTTCACAATTTCTGGTCCCAACAGTAAACTTTCATTAGCTTCTGACTAACAGAGTGGGGTTCGGCATTTTCGACCATACAGTGCCTCATAGGGTGCCATGCTAATGCTGCTGTGGTGGCTATTATTATATATAAATTCGATCAGAGGGAGGTACTGCTCCCAACTACCACTATGCTCCAACACACACGCCCTCAGTAAGTCCTCCAAACTTTGTATTGTTCGCTCGGATTGCCCATCCGACTGGGGATGGTAGGCGGAACTTAGCCAAAGCTTCGTGCCTAATTCCTAGTGTAGGCTTGTCCAAAACCGAGACGTGAATCTAGGATCCCTGTCCGACACGATAGAAGTCGGCACACCATGCAGTCGGATAATTTCTCGGATATAGATCTGGACTAACTTCTGTAACGGGTATCTCATGTTCACAGGAAGAAAGTGTGCACTTTTCGTCAACCGGTCTACAATGACCCAAATGGCATCATAACCCGCTCGGGTTCTAGGCAATCCTATTACGAAGTCCATGGCAATTGAGTCCCATTTCCATACAGGGATTTCAAGGGGTTACAACGCACTATATGGTTTCTGGTGTTCGACCTTCGACTTCTGGCAAGTAACACACCGAGCCACATATTCCGCCACATTTCTCTTTAATCCGGGCCACCAAAATTGCAGTCTTAGATCGTGGTACATCTTCGTAGTGCCCGGGTGAATACTTAGCAGGCTCTTGTGGGCTTCATCAAGCACCATCCTTCTTAATTCTCCTTCACCTGCACATATATCCTACCCTTCACTTGGAAAATCCCATCCGATCCCTCGGTCAGAGACAAGTCCTTACCCTTGGCCTGAGTCTCCTTCATCTCAGCCAAGTAGGGATCTGACTTCTGCTGCTCAAATACCAGTTTCAGGAACTCATTGGCAACCTTCAATGTACAGAGCGTTATCCTCCGAGAGGAAGGGACGTCAACATACAAATTCATGTCTCGGAATTGCTCCAGTAACTCCACCTCCTTCACCATCATCACTACCACATGGAGGGATTTCCGACTCAATGCGTCGGCTACAATGTTCGCCTTACCCGGATGATACTTCAATTTAAAGTCGTAGTCTTTCAAAAACTCTGTCCATCTCCTCTGCCTCATGTTCAGCTCTTTCTGGTCGAATAAATATTTGAGGCTCTTATGGTCGCTGTACACCTCGAATTTGGAACAGTACAAGTAATGCCTCCATATCTTTAATGCGAAGACCACAGCTACCAATTCCAAGTCATGGGTCGGATAATACTGCTCGTGCGGCCTCAATTGCCGAGAGGCATAAGCTATCACTCGGTCCTTCTGCATTAGTACGCACCCCAGGCCGAGTCCCGACGTATCACCGTAGACCACGAAGCTCTCTTGTAAATTTGGCAATGCCAACACTGGAGCGGTTGTCAACTTAGTCTTTAACTCTCGAAAACTGCTCTCACACTCGGAACTCCACACGAAAGGGACATTTTTCCGAGTCAATTTGGTCAGTGGCAAAGCAAGCTTAGAAAAACCCTCAATAAACCTTCTATAATAACCAGCTAGGCCCATGAAGCTCCTTATCTCCAAGACCGACTTGGGTCTCTCCCATGCCATTACAGCTGCTACCTTTGAAGGATCTACTGAGACGCCTTCCTTGGAAATTACATGCCCGAGAAAGTGGATCTTGTCCATCCAGAAATCACACTTTGAAAGTTTTGTAAATAGCTGTTTCTCCTTTAATATTCGAAGTACCGATCGAAGATGTTCCTCATGCTCCTCAGGGGTCTTGGAATAGACCAAGATATCATCAATAAAAACGACCACGAATCGGTCTAAGTATGGGTGAAAGATGTTGTTCATGTAATTCATGAATACAGCAGGGGCGTTTGTCACACCAAACGGCATTACTATATACTCGTAGTGGCCATACCGGGTCCTGAAGGTAGTCTTGGGAATATCTGAGTCCTTCACCCGGATCTGGTGGTATCCCGATCGTAAATCGATTTTTGAGAAGACTGAAGCGCCACGCAGTTGGTCAATTAAGTCGTCAATCCTGGGCAACGGGTACCGGTTCTTAATCGTAAGCTTGTTTAGCTGTCGGTAGTCTATACATAACCTCATGTTACCGTCCTTCTTCTTAATAAGTAACACCGGTGCACCCCATGGTGATACACTCGGTCAAATGAACTGTTTGCCGAGTAACTCATCCACCTGCTTTTTCAACTCAGCCAATTCTGTTGGGGACATCCTATAGGGTGCACTGGAGACCGGCTTGGCTCCAGGAATTAAGTCTATAGAGAATTCAATTTCTCTATTTGGAGGGACACCCAGCATATCCTCCGGAAACACCTCGGGGAATTCACAAATAGTCGGAATATCGTTCACTCGGGCTCTACCCTCTCCCTCAGTTAAACAAAGCATCATAAATAACTGAGCTATACCTTGTACCGTGTAGTCATCACTGATCTGCCTCAGAAAAATTACTCTTCGGTTTCGACAGTCCACCAATACCTTATTGGCTGAAAGCCAATCCATGCCGAGTACGATGTCGAGGTCTTTCAGAGGCACACATACAAGATCGAAGGTAAAACTCCGATCGCCCAACGTAAAGGTTACATCTTTACACATCATTGATGTCAATACTTTAACGCCGGTCGGATTGGCTACCTCCAAAGTCCGATCCATATACACAGTCGGAAACCTCAAATGTCTCACACAATCGTCAGCTATAAAGGAGTGGGTGGCTCCAGAATCAAAAACTACATTAAGTGTATATCTACCGAGTGAGCACTTACTTTGCACCAAGTCATTCGCTTGTGCAGCTTCCTCGGCATTGATGGCGTAAACTCTCCCAGCAGCCGGTTGGTCGGCGTTTCTTCTCCGGTTGTTTGGGGCAAACATCATGTTTCCTTGGGCTCCATTACCTCTGCCCCCAGTTCCTCGGCCACCATTTCCACGGCCTCTCCCTCGAAGCCTCCATGGTGCACATTGGCGTTTGCTTGATGTAGTTGAGGGCAGTCAGGGCGAATGTGCCCTTTCTCATTACAATGGTAGCATACCATTTCATCATCGTTGCTACAATCCCGAGCATAATGGTTACCTCCACACTTAAAACACTTGCCGTCTCCCATACGAGAAGCTGAGCGTCCTCCCTGCTGACTCCGACCCCTAAACCTGGAGAAGGGTCTGCTTCTGCCAGCGTTACTTGGCCTCTGAAAGCGAGATTGTTGGGGCTTCAAGGAGGGGTCTGTCTTGCTGCTCTGGCCCGAGTGGGCCTTGTCATCTTCTTTAAAAATTCTACATTTATTCACCAATACAGGAAAGCTTCTAATTTCCGGGTTTCGAAACGCTCTCTTAATGTCCGACCTCAGTCCGCTCTCGAATTTAATACATTTGGAACTCTCGGTTCCGGGTGATTGGAAGGGCGGATAAAACAAACACAACTCTTCAAACCTGGCAGCATATTCCTCTACAGACAGGGAACCCTGCTTCAGTTCCATAAATTCCAATTCTTTCCAACTCCTTACTGTGTCAGGGAAATATTTCTCCAGGAAGCACGTCTTAAAATTCTCCCATATCAGCTGGGTACCAGCGTCAGTCAATCGGTTTTTGGTGATCTTCCACTAATTTTCTGCTTCGTCCCGCAGCATATACATTGCGCACTCGACTTTCTGGGCCTCAGTACAGTGAAGGCCCCCAAAGATTCTCTCCAAATCTTGAATCCACTTGTAAGCTGCTTTGGGATTAAATCCCCTTGAAACTCACTCGGCTTCCTCTTCAGGAAGCGATCCAATACTTGGCCATCTTCAGTTCGAGGCTGGCTCTGCCTCTCGAATACGTCAGCAAAACGCTGGAATGTCATGGCTATGGCTTCCATGCTATGACGATTCGCCATGACTTATCCTGAAATCAACACCCCCTCTCAAGGATAAGTTTACAGAATTACTCACTACCGATCGGATTTCAACCCAACATTCAACAACTATAACACATTATCATACAATTCTTAAATATCATATAATTAATTGGACTAGGATAGGAACAATCTTCTACCCCTAAAACAACACCTCATAGGCACATGGCCACACAAATTATACTCAATTAGGCATCAAAGTCCTCAGATGCTACAAGCAATTTATGACGACTGGTCACAATGTACATCACCGCTCACTGGGACTAAGCATACCTTGGCCTTGGACCTTTTAAGTCCGCTCTGATACCAAAATGAAACAACTCGGTTTAGATAACAGCTGCCCAAAACAGGGGAAAATTTTTCCCAAGGATCATAGGGTGTTTATGGGCAAAATAAGCAATTGAAGGTTAAGAAGAGTAGAAATCCGACTAGAAAGAGAAGGCTGAGTCAGAATATTACACATTAGCAGACATGGCTATAGCTACAAGAATCAACGAACGGAAGCACATAAGCGGCTACACCCGCTAGAGCAAGGATTGATTCGCTGAAGTGACGCATACACTCGGATAGTCTCCCACTCAGAATGGAGTCTAGATTCACTAGGGAAAGTTTTTGCGCTCACGTATCCCTCGGAAGTTCATTCAACACATCCTATTCTAGCCTTAGAGTTCACGATGTAAACTACGTTTGCTGAAGCGGGACCTTATTCACCCAAGCGAACAGAGCATTTGGATAATTTGATCATTCGGAATCTAAGCCTAAGTCCACTCGGTAATCTCATCACTCGGAGTCGAAACCTAATTTCCCTCGGAAGGCTCGCAGACATACACACTTTCTTCGGAGGTTTACACAATACTCTCTATTTTCATTCTAGAAATGCACAGATGTAAACCACTCGGGAAATGATTCCCTCACCCATCACTCGAGAGATGTAGTCTACTTTACACTAAGACTCCTTCACTCGGAAATGCTCTAACTCCTCGCCACTCGAGATACATACTAACTCCGCTACATGCGGAAGACCCTGTCGGAATAAAATTTACTCCGTATCATCCAGATCTTACTCCCTCTAATAAGCTCACTACTACAGGCTCCACTCAGAATCGTATTATCAATTCGACCATTGGGGAACATTCACTCGGTTGATTTTCACTCGGAAATATCTAAATACCTTTCAATCGGAAAGTTGAATCTAAGAAATCTCTTGCTCCATAACATATTGACCCGCTTACCTCGAAGGTTATTTTAATGGGCATATTCCACTCGGAGTTGGCCCAACCTTTCTTCATTCGGAAGAAGGTCACGTATCACGCCTTACACAGGATTAACCTACTTCTTATTTGTTCAGAATCATGCGGCCATACATACTTAGTAAAACACAACATACACCACCCGGACATTCACACACAGCACAGGATAAACACACAGTATGATATATATAAATATATATATTTACATGGACATGGTCATACTCTCAACCCGAGAGAGTTCAGTTCTGATACAGTTAGACAAAGGACCAAAATAAGAGCCGGCCAAGGCTATGACAAAACCTTATATACAGCATATACATATACATATACATTCCTATAGTACACAAGCACTTCACACGGTATGTAGCCCCTCCATCATTCACCGTCCCGTGTGATGTCCACTGAAATATAGCCACAGTAGGGGTGAGTATCTTAAATATTAAATGATAGATTCTGACTTGGATTATTCCTCAATCATGCAATAACATATTTATATATATAGCAACAATCAATAACATACTCAGTGCCATTCAATTGGAACACACACAAGACATCTTTCAATAGGAATCTACCTAGTTATCTTTCGGCTATATGCACATATTATTCTCAATAACACTAACACACATACATACAATCATAATATAGTCAGCATCAATTGTACATGTACACAGGTTCATTCGATCGGATCCGACTCGCGTATTATTGGTTTTTATTGTTGCAACATAGGCTCTCAGCCTTTTATTCAGTTCCCCTGACTCGGCCGTTTTACAGGTACCAAGCTGTTTGCCCTTTCTTGTGACACAAACACTCTCAGCGTCAACGACAGTGTCACGGGCAGCCCTGAGTCCCACTCAGTCGGCTTGCCTTGAGTCCCACTCAAGGTCTTTAACAGCATCTCATGTATATAATTACTGATTCAAATGGTAGTGTCACACACTACATGCTCTCAGCATTCTTATCACCGCATCTCATGCAAGGTATTATCATTGGATTACGAACAGAATCGGTGAATCACTTCCACACTATTAACCCATGCACTCCATGCACCACATATATTTACCATACACGGAATGAACATGCAGACACAGATTTCACACACATGACCTTTTACTCAACAACACATGCATTACACGTAATCGGTATTAGACATTATCAGAACTCAATAAGTTAATCTTTTCTTACATGCAGTCAGCATTTAGATTCAGAGTAACCTGCATGTCACATAAATCACATGGTAATCATCAACAATATTTTAACACATTCTCCTCATGCAATCATTCAGCACTCTCAAGATTATTAATATACATTTTATGGACGGAATTAGACATGCATTCTCAACTCCTAGTCATCATGCATCCGGACATCACATATCCTTTATGCAGTCAAAATACACCTATCAACGCATTTAAATCACCAGAATCAACAAGTCATTAACACCCGGAACCCGTCCATAACCCATGCATTTAAGATATAAGATAACCCTCTACCAACTAAAAAGACTCCCAGAAGTTCCTCTATTTTCAGCGTTGGTCCACTATCCTGTTTGCTTCTTTCACCACTCTTTCTTGTTCAGTCCCCTTTGAACACAGTCACACCCTTTAATCAGCTTAGGAACAAAAGGCTGTTCTTCTTCCACTCGAACGATTGCTCCACACCAACAGTGGGAATCTCGGGTTCTCCACTTCACCACAGTCGCAAAATTATGAAAAACAGGGGACAGAGAAGAAGAATGATAAAGGGCGAAGAAGAACAAGAAGAGTAGTAGGAGAAAAGGAAGGTTTCGAGGAAATTAGAGTGAGTGGACAGTAGTTGGAGGCCTCTGAACATATGCCAAAGAAATGAGAAGAGTGGGGTGGGAGAACGTGAAGTGGCAGCTTCTCACGTGTCACACATCCTAGTCAATCAGCAATCAGCTTCTTAAGTTAAAATTAATCATAATTAATAAGTAATTCTCACTTTGCAATTATTTTTAGTTTAGTGGCTTAATCTCATTCAGTAGTTAATTTTTAAATTAGGATGTTACAACTTGCGTATATGATGTGGAATGTATGTGAAATATGTTGAGATGATAATGCCATATTAAAACTTGGAAATAATGACTAAGAAACCAACAATGATGAAATCCACTGAGGTGTAAGGTGGTGTTGGTGATTATGATGATGATGTTTGATGAGTGGTATTTAGGATGCACAGAGTGAGAATGCATTTGATTTTCATTGCATTGCATCCATGGCATATCATAGCCGCTGATGTTGGAACATTAGGGGAGTTCCCTCGGCCGACCCAGTGGGAGGGTGGCTCAGTGCACGAGCAATTTGTTGTATCCCTGTGACTCGATGTGTAAGTCACGAAGCCGCCCATGTATTGCTACGGGGAGCTACATGTGGCCGACCCTTGTGGGGGGTGGCTCTTGATAAGCAGGTGACCCCGGTGGTCCTTGGGATCACAGCCACCATGATTTGATATCTGGCCGGCCCGCAACACCATATGTTGAATATGTCGTATACCGCGGTTATGGTGAAAATAACCAGGTGTTGCATGATGGGTGATGCGGTTTGGTACCAGTAAAAATATGGTGAATATGCATGCATTATGATATATGTGTACACATTTTACTACTGTAGTAGGGGCATGGTATGTGATCATGCTTGAACCCACAACTTGGTGTTATTTCCCATAGTCGGATCCGCATTTGTTGTTGATCATTCCATTGTGCATATGCATTAGCCATAAGAGCATTTGCATATAGCATTGAGATATGCCAGAATATGATGATGATTGATGATGATTGAGACGATGGTATAGTGTTGATGAGATAGGTAATTAATATACCGAAAGACCACATAAAAGTAATAAATGTTATGAATATACGAAATGATGTTGAATATGACGATATGTATGTGATGGCCCAAGGTAATGAAGGGCGTATTTGTTTATGATTGTTAATGATTATGTTAGCCCGTGGTGGCTTTGATGAAAGACCAGAATGGACTATGTATATGTATTGGCCCATTGTGGCGGTGTAACAAATGTGTATATGCTTGCTTTGCTATGATTTGATGAATAAGCATGAAATGAATATATATTGTTGAATTAATAATCTATGATTATTATTGATGGGTTTAGCAAAGCATACATGATGTTGATATGCATATGCACATAATTTCAATTGTATTCATATCGTCATTTGAAATGTATAACTTGTAACATCCTGGTTTAGATTTAATTACTGATTAAGATTAATTACGGAATTAAAATTATTGATTGAATAATAATATTAATGCCGGGAAAAATTACACATATGCCCTTGGTGGTTTAAGAGGAGTTTTCGGTCCTCTCTCCCTCGTGATTCCCACGCTGATGGGATGGGAGATTAATGGGGATGTGATGGCTGATGGGAGTGAAGCTGGTACAGGGTAGTGTGATGATAATAGCTTTAGATTTACGTTCTCAACCACTCCCTGCTCATTATACTTTGGGGTACATTACGAAACACTCATCCTTTCTCTCTAGAGTTCCTGTAGCTTCTTCTTCTTCTTCTTCTTTGCTGGTTCTTCATCTTCTCCTTCATCTTCTTCCTCCACTCGCACGCTGAGTAAAACCCCGAGTGCAAGTGGGAACACGAAGTAGGAACAGCGTGGCTGTGAGAGAACCGTGTGGTGCTGAGTGTTTTAGAGGCTGAGATCCTCTTCTGTTCTGCTTAAGCAACGATGGGTGCTTGGAAGCATGGGGTCCTCTACTATTGGTGAGGACTGGTCTGTTCGTGTGTGGGAACAGCCATGGAATCCTCTACTGGACTGAGTGTGGGGTGACGTTGTGCCTTGGAGGCTTGGCATGGAGTGTCTTAGTGGTAGATCTGTTCATGAGGAAGCAGCATTGGTTCTTCCAAAGATGAGAGCAGAGTGTTGTGTGAACAGCTGGAAGCTGGGTCGTTCTGTTGAGAACGAGTGACTGAAGAACGTTCAGTCGGTGCTGCAAGCTCAGGGAGCTTCTGGGATCTTTATTCCAGATAGGGGGGCTAATTTACATCTCAAATGTATGGTTTATGGATGGATTCCGGGTGGTTTTGCTTTAATGTGTTGTGTCATCTTTAAAATATGTTTATTGATATGTCGTAGTTGAGTATTAGTGCATAAAACACCCAGATTTATGATCATTATGGTATGCGTGATGTTGTCATGATTCCGTCCATGAGATGTATGATGATAAATATGAAATGCTGAGTAAATGCATGGAAATGTTGGCTTTTAATGAGTATGCCGAGTGCTTGTACTGTGAACCAGTGTGAATACCGAATGCATGTGGTGTGTAAATGCTGTGCTAGTTCTAGCTATGATTCTATGTGAATGTATGATATGTTGTGGCTGTTAATGAGAAAGCCGAGTATATGAGTTTATTGTACTGATCCCCGTGTGTGATTTTGTGTTTAAATGCATATGATGCTTATCATTGAACATGCGAATGCTGAGTGTATAAGATGGGGGACTGTTGTGTTATTCTCGAGTGGATATTATATGAAATAGCATGTGATACTTATTGTAAATGATAATTCCGAGTGGATGGCATTGTGATTGCTGAGTGCATGAGATGTGGGTCGGTTATGTTAATTCCCGTTTGGGATTTTATATTAAAAAGCATGTGATTTGCCAAGTGCATGTGATTGCTAAGTGCATGTATTGTGTTATTGCTATGTCGATCCCTGTTTATGAATAATAAGGATAAAATGCATGGGATGCATGTAATTGATATTTGAATGCCGAGTGTATTAGCGTTGGACACCTGATGAATAAGACCGTATGCATCTGATTCGCCACTGGAAATGCTTAGAGCATATAGCGTGGATGCTTAATACTGATCGGCAATCAAATGAATATGTGTTGAAAATATATTGAAAGACCTCAGGTTGGACTCGAGGCAGTGCCGAGTGCACTAAGCGTTGGACGCTTAAAGACCTTAGGTTGGACTCAAGGCAAGCCTACCAGGTTGGACTCGGGGCTGCCCGTAACACTTCCGTTGTCACTTGGAGTGACTGTGTTACATGCGAGGGCAAATGGTTTGGTACCAGTAAAACGACTGAATCAGCTTGGAGCTGAGAAAAGGCTTGGAGCCTATGTTGTAACAATAAAAATTGGTAATAAATAATCGGATCCGGGTGAAATGAATGTATGCACACTTATGATTGTCATTGAGCTCAATGTGAATTGTATGAATATGTGGATAAATGCATGTATACTGATGCTATGCCGAGTGCACACTTATATCCGAGTGGATGAATGCATGTATACTGATGCTATTACTGAGTGTGCATTATATTGTTGATGAGCTCAATGTAATGGTATATATATGTGTAAATGCTGTTATGGATAGTATGATTAATATAGCCATGAATGATTGGTATGAATTCCGACTGGGTGAATATATGTAAATTGGTACTGTTGCCGAGTGCAAGGTGATTATGAATGATATGAATTACTCAGTCTTGATTGAATTGCATGAATTGCATGAATCCCGAGTGGATGAAGTTATTATAGGGTTCATATTGAATGGCTGAGTGCATTATTGCTGATTGAGATATGTCATTGTGTGGTTGAGGATTCAAAGATTAATCCGAGTCAATAACTGTCATTTAATATGTAAAAGCTCACCCCTACTGTGGCTATATTTTTCAGTATATACAGGTCGGACTGGGAATGAGGAGATGGCCTCAAGTCCAAGCGATGGTCACTCCGATTGTTGAAGTGCACATATAATATATATATTGTAAATAGATATGTTAAAGCCTTGGTCGGCTCTCTTGTAATCCGAACAGATTTAATTATATGGGTTGACTATCGGGTTTGTGAACAAGTATACATTGTATGTATATATATTTTACATTGTTATGAAGTTACCCAAAATTGTTCATTATGTGGTGTCGAGAGAATAATGCTAGTCCATATATTACCGAGTGAAAATATGAGTAAACCCCGAGTGGGGAAGGGTTTGAATATTCTCGAGTGAGAAATCCTGAGTGAACCTCTTCTGAGGGAAGAGTGATTATGATGGTTCTGGTTGAGGCGTATTCTAGGAGTCCTCTACCGAGTGAATGAGGCTACATATATTCCGAGTGAATGTTATATATTTCGAGTGGCTAAGTATTGATAGGTCTGAGTGAGACTTAACTTGGTGAATTCCTCCGAGTGATGTGAGGATAGAGGAATCCCGAATGAAACTTGATTGTGGAGACTCCTTCCGAAGGAATGGAGGTTAAGTGATCTCCGAGTGAGGAAGATCAAAATATGCCGAGTGCAGAATGGATAATGAATTCTGAGTGAATTTAGGTTGAAATATACCGAGTGGTATTGTGTAACATCCTGCGTATTAATTAGGGACTAGATTAAGATTAAGTGTTAAGTAAGGTTAATTATAAATTAAAAACTTGACTGCTAACGGGACTGACTGATTGTGACGTGTAACCGTGCAGCAGGCTCTGATCCGCGTTTCCCACTCACTCTTCGCGTTTCTAGGAGTATATGGGTTGAAGCCCTTAACCACTTCTCCATTCACTCCAAATTTCCTCAAGACTTTCCATCTTCTCCTACTTCTCCTCCTTCTTTGTTCTTCTTCGTTCTTCTTCTTCTCTGTCCCCTATTTTTCGTAACTTCATGACTGTGGTGAAGTGGAGGACCCGAGATTCCCACTGTTGGTGAGGAGCAATCGTTCGAGTGGAAGAAGAACAACTTCCTGTTCCCGAGTTGATTAAAGGGTGCAACCGTGTTCGAGGGGGACTGAACAAGAAAGAGTGGTGGACGAAGCAAGCAGGACAGTGGACCAATGCTGAAAACAGAGGAACTTCTTGGAGTCTCTTTAGTTGGTAGGGGGTTATCTTATATCTTAAATGCATGGGTTATGGACGGGTTCTGGGTGTTGATGACTTGTTGATTCTGGTGATTTAAAATGCGTTGATAGGTGTGTTTTGATTGAGTAAGGGATATGTGATGCCCGGATGCATGATGACTAGGAGTTGGGTAATGCATGTCAATTTCCATCCATGAAATGCATGTTAATAATCTTGAGAATGTTGAATGATTGCATGAGGAGAATGTGTTAAAGTATCGTTGATGATTACCGTGTGATTTATGTGAAATGTAGGCTACTATGAATCTAAATGCTGACTGCATGTGAGGAAAGATTAACTTACTGAGTTCTGATAATGCCTAATACCGATTGCATATGATGCATGTATTGTTGAGTAAAAGGTCAAATGTGTAAAATCTGTGTTTGTATGATCATTCCATGTGTGGTTATATATGTGGTGCATGAGGTGCATGAGTTAATAGTGTGGAAGTGATTTACCGATTCTGTTTGTAATCTAATAACAATACTTTGCATGAGATGCATTGGTAAGAATGCTGAGAGCATGTAGTGTGTGACACTACCATTTAAATCAGTAATTATATGCATGAGATGCTGTTAAAGACCTTGAGTAGGACTCAAGGCAAGCCGACTGAGTGGGACTCAGGGCTGCCCATAACACTGCCGTTGACGCTGAGAGTGTTTGTGTTACAAGTGAGGGCAAACGGTTTGGTACCAGTAAAACGGCCGAGTCAGCTGGGAGCTGAATAAAAGGCTGAGAGCCTATGTTACAACAATAAAAGCCAATAATACACGAGTCGGATCCGATTGAATGAACCTGTGTACATGTATAATTGATGCTGACTGTGACACGATTGTATGTATATGTGTTAGTGTTATTGAGAATAATATATGCATATAGCCGAGAGATAACTAGGTAGATTCCGATTGAAAGATGCCTTGTGTGTGTTCCGATTGAATGGCACTGCGTATGTTATTGATTGTTGCTATGTATATATATATGTTATTGCATGGTTGAGGAATAATCAGAGTCAGTATCTATCATTTAATATTTAAGATACTCACCCTTACTGTGGCTATATTTCAGTGGACGTCACACGAGATGGTGAATGATGGAGGAGCTACATACCGTGTGGAGTGCTTGTGTACTGTGGAAATGTATATATATATATATATATATATATATATGCTGTATATAAGGTTTTGTCATAGCCTTGGCTGGCTCTTAATATGGTCTTTTGTCTAATTGTATCAGAACTGAACTCTCTCGGGTTGAGAGTATGATCATGTGCATGTAAATATTTATATATATATATAATACTGTGTGTTCATCTTGTGCTGTATGTGAATGTCCAGGTGGTATACGTTGCATTTTACTAAGCTTGTAGAGCCCGCATGATTCTGAATAAATAAGAGCTAAGTTAATCCTGTGTAAGGCGTGATGAGTGACCTTCTTCCGAATGAAGAAAGGTTGGGCCAACTCCGAGTGGAATATGCCCAAAATCACTTTCAAGGTAAGTTGGTCAACATGTTATAGAGCGAGAGATTTCTTAGATACAACCTTCCGATTGAAGGGTATTTAGATGTTTCCGAGTGAAAGTCAACCGAGTAAATGTTTCCCCGATGGTTGAATTGACAATACGGTTTTGAGTGGAGCCTGTAGGAGTGAACTTATTAGAGTGGGTAAGATCTGGATGATACGGAGTAGATTTTAGTCTAACAAGGACTTTCGCATGTAGAGGAGTTAGTATGTATCCCGAGTGGCGAGGAGTTAGAGCATTTCCAAGTGAGGGAAGTTATATAATCCTTTGAGCGAGATTTGACTTAGTAAGGGAGCCTTAGTGTGTAGACTACACTCCCGAGTGATATCTGGCTGAGGAGAGTACTCCGAGTGAGGAAGGAGGTATAGATCCCGAGTGAAGTGATCAAGGGGAGTCATCTCCCGAGTAGTTTATACCTGTGAACTCTAAGGCTAGAATAGGATATGTTGAATGAACTTCTGAGGGAAGCGTGAGCGCAAAGTCTTTCCCGAGTGAATCTGGACTCCATTCCGAGTGGGAAACTATCCGAGTGTATGCGTCGCTTCAGCGAATAAATCCTCGCTCTAGCGAGTGTAGCCACTTATGTATTTTCATCCGCTGACTCTCGTAGCTGGAGCTACATCTTGCTAATGTGTAATATTCTGACCCGGCCTTCTCTTTTCTGAGTCGGATTTCTACTCTTCTTAACCTTCAATTGCTTATTTTGCCCTGAACACCCTGTGATCTTTGGGAAAAAATTTTCCCTGTCTCGGGCGGCTGTCATCTAAACCGGGTTGTTTCATATTAGACTGGGGAAATACTCTGGGTGAGGGAAGCTTATAAACTCCGAGTGAAGTAATCGAGGGAATCATTTCCCGAGTGGAGATTGAGATGCTTCTGAATGAAGTATGTCTGTGACCTTTTGAATAAGGATCTGGTTGAGTTTACCAGGTGAATCATGAATGTGGGGACCGTTCCCGAGTGAACATGGTCACGAATCCGAGTGATGAAAATTACCGAGTGAATGGGCCGCTTCAGCGAATGAGGATTCGCTCCAGCGTGAATAGGGCTCGCTCAAGCGCTGCATCTTCCGCTAGTCTGTTTGACCGAAGCTGAGTGTAGCCCATGTGTGGCTTTCTGACTCGGTCTTCCCTTCTCTGATCGGTTTTTGCTTTCCCTTGCCTTACGTTTGGTTTATTTTTACCCCGACTGCTTGGTGAATTTTGGAAAAAAATTTCCCTGGTCTCAGGTTGGGTTTATTTAAGTCGGGTTGTCTTATTTTGGTATCAGAGCGGACTTAAAAGGTCCATGGCCAAGGTATGCCTACTCACAGTGGGTGGTTGTGTGCAATGTGACCGGTTGTCATCATTGCTTGTGGTATTCTATTAGATTTGATACATGCTTAAGCATAATTTGTGTGATTATATGCCTATGTGTTTTGTTGAGGACAGTAGTGAGAGGTACTACTGTTGAGATATTGATTTGGGGGTAGAGGATTGTTACTACCCTGGTTCGACTATTTATTGAATAAGAGGTTGTTCTAAGTGTGGGGTTGAATGAGAGAAAAATGGAATGATAGGTGTTGAGACCTTCATATGCATTGAAACTGTATTAATTAGTTCGGTCTCACGTGTAGGCCATGCTAGTGGTTCATGGCCGAGGCATGTTTGTTGATCGGATTAGAACTCACATATTTGAGTTGATTAAGTGAATGATAATGAAGGAATTCCCTAGTGTGGTGTTTCCGAATTCAAGTGATCGGTCGTGCCATTTGTAAGGGATCATCCCTTGGCAAGAGAACTCTATATGATATATGATGTACGTGATTTATGGTATAAGTGATGTGTTGCAGTTTCCTAAGTTGGAAATCTGGGTATGTGATAGGTGATTAAATGTAAAATCTGCTGCATGTTTGATTGGGGTAGTGTCTCGGTTTCTGGTGTGTGAAAATCGAGTGAATGATTGGCTGATGTTAGGCCACTAGGTGTGGTGACCCAGTTGATTGGGCATGATTATGTATGATCGGATATTATTGAGATGGATACCTGTCGCGACCGGGATCGCGACGGCACGGCCGACCCTCAAAAACGATTTAAAAAAAATAAACAGGGAGTCGCAACCAATATTTTTAGGATAAAATATCGGGAAAACCTTTAATTAAAGCATTGGTCAAAAAATGAGATTCCAGATCCGGGAGTCTAATTACAGGTGAGGAAGGTATTAGCACCTCACAGCTGTCCGTTATAAAAACGGTTACCTTAATTTAATAGCGCGTATTATAATTAACCCAATAATTATTTTAACTTTTCCATGAAAAGAAAATATACGAGACGACAAAATATATAAAAATAAACAGAAATAAACATGGAATATTTACATGAGATTAACAGGACGTCTCATCCAAATTAAACTCGCTCCACCCAAAAAAAATGAGATTAACAGGATGTCTCGTCCAAATTAAACTCGCTCCTCCTTTTTTAATTAGAAAAATAAAAATTGTAATAATAGTAATAATGACAATAATTACACCTTTTATGCTAATTTAAATAGAATATGTGAAGCACTCATTTTTAAAAGATTAATTGATAATTAAAAAGGAAGATAAAATCACCGAATAACAATTGATTTAACAGAAAATAAAATAAATACAACTATTAAGAATAAGGTGAAGAGTGGGACCGGTGTGGTGAGAAAGGAGTTGGATGGTGTTGTGGGCTTGAGGTGCTGGACAGAGAGGAAAGGAGGAATAAAGTGCTGTTTTTTTAGAAATGATGTGGGTTTTTAGTGGAGGGGGACGGTATTTGGAGAGGGAAAGAAGGGCAGTGAGGTGTTGAGTGAGGAGAGAAGGGGACGGTGTTGAGAGAAGGGTAGAGGGTTGTATGGTTTAGGGTGAAGAGAGAGAGGAAAGGAAGAGTGAGCGTGGATTGAGGGGAAAAAAAATGAAAGGAGCTGTGAGATATAGAGAGGGAGGTAACAGTAGTGAGGATAGAGGACGAAGTGAGGTGGGGTGAGGGAGAGTTCGGTTTGGGGCGGTGTGGAGCAGGACAGCGTGGGCGGTGTTGAGGACGGTATTTGGAGGGTGTTGTGAGGAAGGTATTGGGCGGTGTGTGGGGCGGTGTGGAGAGTAGGTGAGGAAGATTTGGGGCGGTGTGTGGAGAGGACAGTGTTTTAGGGGGCGGTGTTGAGGACGGTGTTTTAGAAGAGGAGGTCGGACAGTGAGGGGAAGATAGTATGGGGACGATGTGTGGAAGGTTTGTGAGGACTGTGTTGAGTGAGGAGAGAACGGTGTTGGGAGAAGGTGAGGACAGTGTTGGGAAGGGCTGTGAGGACGGTGTCTTGGGGCAGTGTGGAGAGGACGGTTGTGAGGCAGGGAGGGGCGGTGTTGAGTGAGGAGAGAAAATTTGTTTTTCGGGTTCTCTTCAATGAATCTTCCAGGGGATCCTTCTTCTTCTTTCGCTTGCTGTATTTATAGAACATTTGAGGAGCATGATGATTGCTTGAACAGACCCGTGACAAGCCTGGCTGCCAATTGGTGAGGATTTTTTAATATTTCCACATTGTCTTGTTGCCAGCCGCCCCTTGAAATTGTCAAACAACTTGCATGGTGGTGTTGGAAACAGCCTGGATCTTTGACAATTAAGGAAAATAAAGGCTGGTGGCAATTCTTTATCATTTTCCACCTTGTCTTATTGCCAACCAGCCTCCGTAGTTCAAGGATCCACTTGGATAGTGGACATCCAACTCAGCAAGATGAAAATCCGAGAGAAAGTGATGAAAATCCGAGTGAGGAAGGCATAATTCCGAGTGAAAATGACTCGGATCAGCCTCTCAGTCAGTATTCATCCACATTGGGAGTTAATTCCGAGTGGAATGAAGCGTTTCCCATAGAAAGCCGAGTGAAAATACTCCTTTCCGAGTGATTTTGCTCGGTATGAGGTTGCTGTGAGACACTCAATCGGAACCGAGTGGCAAATGGCTCGGAACCGACTGAAATGGTTGAATAATGACTCATAATTGGGTTTAAAAGGATTCGGTCATTGTTTAAAGGATGACTCGGAAACGACTGAAAATTGGTGGCAATGGGCTCGGTAATTGGCTTGAGGAGGGCTAACTAGCTGAATTGCCAGTCGGCTCCGAGTGAGCATTGGTTCGGATTTGAGTGAGAGTGGTCATTTGAGAGTCGGAAATGATTGGAGATTGACCCAGAACCGACTGAAAAATGTCACTCAAAAACCGATCGAATATTGCCTCAGAACTGATAAAAAGAATGACTCAGAATGATGACTCGAAACTTGGTAATAATTGACTCAGAATCCGGGTGAGAATGGTGAGCCAGCTTTGGGTGAAAATTGGTGGCTCGGGTTTGGTGAAAACAAGCTCAGTGATGTTTAAATATGGCTCGGAAATAAGTGGAATGGAGGGTGATGGCTCGGAGCCGACTGAAAATGGAAGGGAATGACTCGGTGCACACTGGAAATGTCTCACTCGGTTATGAATGGAAAGCCTTTAATTGGTACCGACTGAAGAACATCACTCGACAGACTCCTTCTTCCCTCGGTTCTGAGTGGATTTTGAGCCATTTAATAGATTCTTTCTCCCTTCACGATACGCTCGGAATTGGCTTCATATAGCAGCACTCGGAATCGGATTTAGAACTTAGGCAACCACTCAGAAACCGCCTTCTTGTTACTTGAAACTTGGAAATTTTGACATATCCACTCGGAAACCGCCTTCTTATTACTCAGAATTTGGAAGCTTGGCATTTTCACTCGGAATCCGCCTGTCTTTCAATCGGAACTTGGAAATTGGACGCTTGTCACTCGGAAATTGTCTTCTTTTCACTCAGAGGTTGGAATTTCACTGTTTTTTACTCGGATTCTGGTCTTCTTTCCATTCAGAGGTTGGAATTTGGCTTCTGCACTCGGGTCCAGCCCTCTTTGTGTCCTTCCTTGACACTTGAGGTCCACTTGGAGGCTCCTTTACTCGGAAATGATCATTCCGAGTCCTTTCACTCGGAAATGATCATTTCCGAGTCAGAGTTTTTTTTTTTTAAATTTAATTTAATTTTTTTTCTTTTTTTTCTCTTTTTTTTTCTCTCTTTTTTTATTTCTCTTTTTTATTATTTCTTTTTCCTTCTCTCTTTCTTTCTTTTATTCTTTTGCCTTATGAATTCCCCATTCTTGGTGAAAATTGACTGGAACGAAATAGGTGTTCACAGATGCCCTTCTTTACTTCTTTTTCATGAGGAAAAGCATGAAGTTTCTTCTTGCTTTTTTGAAATGAAAAGGGAGTAAAGACGTGAACACTATTGGAAAAGTAGAAAGTCAAGGTGTTACTTCTTGGTTAACAGGAATGATGAGGATGTTGTCTCTAGGTTAACAGCAAAGGTAAAAGGATGAGGGTGTTGCCTCTCGATTGACTGAAAAAGTAAAAGGATGAGGGTGTTGCCTCTCGGTTGACAGGAAAAGTAAAAGGATGAGGGTGTTGCCTCTCGATTGACTGGAAAAGTAAAAGGATGAGGGTGTTGCCTCTCGATTGACTGGAAAAGTAAAAAGATGAGGGTGTTGCCTCTCGGTTGACTGAAAAAGTAAAAGGATGAGGGTGTTGCCTCTCGGTTGACAAGAAAAGTAAAAGGTGAGGGTGTTGCCTCTCGATTGACAGGAAAAGTAAAAGGATGAGGGTGTTGCCTCTCGATTGACTGGAAAAGTAAAAGGATGAGGGTGTTGCCTCTCGGTTGACTGAAAAAGTAAAAGGATGAGGGTGTTGCCTCTCGGTCGACTGAAAAAGTAAAAGGGTAGAGCTAACAGGACGTCTTGTCCGAATTAACCCTCTATACCTAAAAGCTCGGGGTGATGCCCCGGTTTGTCATGACTGAGACCCTGGATTGAAAGGGAATAGATCTGGGGGGTAATGCCCTAGTTTGGGGTAGTCTGAAAGAATTCTTGGGGCATTTCCTTTTGTCTAAAGGGAAACCTGGGGTGATGCCCCTATTGGAATTGTTTAGGAAGTGTAGCTCCACTGGGGAAGGATAAGTCCTCCTGGTAACCTTCATGGTACCACTGGGGAAGTATTAGGTGAGTTAGGACAGAGTAATCTGGGGGTTGTCTGGGAACTGTCCTTCTAAGGAAAGAGAATGAAATCTGGGGAGATGCCCCAGTTTGACATAACTGAAGGTTGTTGGAGGACTGCCCCCTTGAAAGAAATCTGGGGAGATGCCCCAGTTTGACATAACTGAAGGTTGTTGGGGGACTGCCCCCTTGAAAGAAATCTGGGGAGATGCCCCAGTTTGACATAATTGAAGGTTGTTGGGGAACTGCCCCCTTGAAAGAAATCTGGGGAGATGCCCCAGTTTGACATAACTGAAGGTTGTTGGGGGACTGCCCCCTTGAAAGAAATCTGGGGAGATGCCCCAGTTTGACATAACTGAAGGTTGTTGGGGGACTGCCCCCTTGAAAGAAATCTGGGGAGATGCCCCAAATTGACATAACTGAAGGTTGTTGGGGGACTGCCCCCTTGAGAGAAATCTGGAGAGATGCCCCAGTTTGAGCTTTTTAGTGAGAGGAGTATGATGGATGCTAGTTTGGTAATGGTGAGCTTACTGGGGAAAGATAAGTCCTCTTAAGCCTGATCAAAGAAATATCCCGGTTGAGGGAACTGATCCCATTTTTATGGAACTCCTTGGGAGAGATCTTCAGTCTATAGGTCTCGCTGAGAGAAAACTTTGGCGAATACCTGCTTTTGGATGATGGATTTGGCGTCCCGCTGACAAAAGAATGAGTTAGTATAAAAAGACTTACAGGTAAATTTTCCCTGGCGACTAGCTCTTTAAGATAACTCATGGATGAAATAAAAACATCCTCCGACTTTTGGCGAGAGTATGTAGCGCAAATGGTTATGCTTATACCAAGCGAAGTTTGGCGCTAGGATACATTTCATCCCCCATAACTTTATGCTCTGTTGTTTCCGATTTTTTTTTATAAAAAATTTAGGCAAAAACTTGTTTATTCATAAAAAATGAGCACATGTAAGATGAAGAGAGACTTTTATTTATAAACATCAGATATGTACAGCGATGAAAATAATATTAAACACAGTGATGTGACAAGGTATATAAAGAATTGAAGGCAAATAAAAAGGAAAAGGCTCATATATCCTCAAATGATCCTCCGCGAGCAATAAGAAACTTGATCCCATATCATGACTTTGTGTTCGTCCTTTGATTTTGCTTCTGAGGGCGTAATTTGACAATGACCCTAATACCCGTTTTGAGCTCCTTTGACTTTGGCTTGAAGGGCTTATGTTGTGGAGTCGAATTTGTAGAACCGCCTTTTTAGGTTTTCGGCTCATCTTACCGCTCTAACTTTTGCCTAGGTCGCCTTTTCAGGTTTTCAACCTAGCGAGCTCTTTTCCTCTTTTTTTTTTTAATGTCCTTTTTTTTTATTATGCAAAGTATCTTTTCACTGCATCGGTATTGACAGGCATTGGCAGGTCGTCTCCATCCATATTGGTGAGTATGAGGGCTCCTCCGGAGAAAGCCTTCTTTATAACATATGGTCCCTCATAATTAGGTGTCCATTTCCCTCGGACATCCCTTTGAATTGGCAAAATCTTCTTGAGGACCAAATCACCCTCTTGGAATTGTCGGGGGCGTACTTTCTTTTCGTATGCCCGCTTCATACGTCTTTGATACAATTGTCCCTGGCAAAGGGCAGTTAATCTCTTCCATCAATTAGATTCAATTGGTCATATTTGGCCTGGACCCATTCAGCTTCTTGCAATTTAGCCTCCATGATCACCCTAAGGGATGGAATTTCTACTTCGAACGGTAGTACAGCTTCCATTCCGTAAACCAAAGAAAATGGGGTTGCCCCAGTTGAGGTTCGCACCGAGGTTCGGTATCCATGTAGTGCGAAAGGGAGCATTTCATGCCAGTCTTTGTAGGTTACTACCATCTTTTGCACTATCCTCTTTATATTTTTGTTGGCTGCCTCAACCGCTCCATTCATTTTTGGACGGTATGGAGAGGAGTTGTGATGGGAGATTTTAAAACTCTCACAAAGCTCCTTCATCATTTTGTTGTTTAAATTTGTACCATTGTCCGTGATGATTTGGTTTGGTAGGCCATACCGGCATATCAGCTCACGCTTGACGAATTTGACCACAACATTTTTCGTCACATTGGCGTATGAAGCTGCTTCTACCCACTTGGTGAAATAATCGATAGCAACCAAAATGAAACGATGACCATTCGAGGCTTTTGGTTCAATGGGCCCAATTACATCCATACCCCACATTGAAAAAGGCCATGGTGCTGACAAGACATTTAGGGATGAGGGAGGAGCATGAATATGATCAATATAAATCTGACATTTATGACACCTCCGTACGTAAGCAAAACAATCGGCTTCCATAGTCATCCAATAATACCCAGCTCTCAGTATTTTTCTTGACATAGCATGCCCATTTGTATGAGTTCCGAAAGATCCTTCGTGGATATCTTTCATGATCTGGTTTGCTTCAACGGTATCAACACACCGGAGGAGAATGGAATCATAATTCCTCTTGTATAGCACGTTACCATTCAATAGGTATCCCATGGCTAGCCTTCTCAAAGTTCGTTTGTCATTGTCCGTGATACCTTCAGGGTATTCTTGGTATTGGAGGTATCTTTTGATGTCATGATACCAGGGCTTGCCATCCGGTTCTTCTTCTATGGCCTGGCAATGGGCAGGTTCTTGTTGTTTCTTTACCTCAATGAGAGGCACTTCGTAATCATTGCTGACCTCGAACATAGCAGCTAGGGTGGCTAAAGCATCTGCCATTTGGTTATCCTCCCGTGGAACATGATGGAAGGTAACTTCATCGAACCTTTTGATCATCTCTTTGATATGAGCATGATAGGGAACTAGTTTATTATCTCTAGTCTCCCACTCATCCTTTAGTTGATGGATAACTAAAGCAGAATCTCCATAAACTTCCAGAACCTTTATTCCCATGTTTAGAGCTGCTTGTATTCCTAGAGAGCATGCTTCACATTCCGCAATATTATTGGTGCAGTCAAAACACAGCCGAGCGCAAATAGGGATGAATTCCTTATCAGGTGAGATTAAGATAACCCCAATTCCATGTCCTAGTGCATTGGATGCTCCATCGAATCTCATGATCCATCTGGTTTCCAGGCCATCTTCTTCTTTGGAAAGAGCCAAGATATATCCTCATCTGGGAAATCATGCCGCATTGGTTGATAAGCTTCAATGGGTTGGTATGCCAAGTAATCTGCCAGCGCACTCCCTTTAATTGCCTTTTGGGTGACATATGTTATGTCATATTCCGTCAGTAACACTTGCCAACGGGCAATCCTTCCAGTCAAAGCGGGTTTTTCAAAGATATACTTGATGGGATTCATCTTAGACACCAGCCAAGTAGTATGATTAAGCATGTATTGCCGTAAGCGTCGGGCAGCCCAAGCCAATGCACAACACGTTCTTTCAAGAGATGAATACCTCATCTCACATTCGGTAAATCTCTTGCTCAAGTAGTAGATGGCGCATTCCTTTCTTCCAGTCTCATCATGTTGACCCAATACATATCCCATGGATTTATTCAACACAGTCAGGTATAGGATTAATGGTCTCCCATGAACAGGTGGCACCAAGACTGGTGGCTCCAATAAGTACTGTTTTATTTTTTCAAATGCAATCTGGCAATCCTCATTCCACCGTCCAGGCTGATTCTTGCGAAGCAACTTGAAAATCGGCTCACAAGTTGCCGTCATTTGGGAAATGAATCGGGCGATGTAATTCAATCTTCCCAAGAATCCTCGGACTTCTTTTTCAGTACGAGGAGGAGGCATTTCCAGAATTGCCTTGACTTTGTCAGGATCAACTTCTATCCCCTTCTCATTCACAATGAACCCTAACAATTTGCCGGATCTTGCGCCAAAAGTGCACTTGGCGGGATTCAATCTAAGCTCAAATTTCCTCAACCTTTCGAAAAGTTTTCTCAGGTCAGCAATATGCTCCTCCTCAGACCTGGACTTGGCAATTATGTCATCCACATAGACCTCTATTTCCTTGTGCATCATGTCGTGGAAGAGAGTCACCATTACCCTTTGATAGGTGGCTCCTGCATTCTTTAATCCGAAGGACATTACTTTGTAACAAAAGGTGCCCCACAGAGTGATGAACGTGGTCTTTTCCATATCTTCTGGTGCCATCTTGATCTGGTTATATCCTGAAAATCCATCCATAAATGAGAAGATGGAATGCTGAGCTGTGTTATCAACCAATACGTCAATCTGAGGTAAAGGAAAATCATCCTTAGGACTCGCCCGATTCAAGTCTCGGTAGTCCACACACATCCTTACTCTCCCATCTTTCTTTGGAACGGGAACTATATTGGCTACCCATTGCGGATACTTAGCTACGGCTAAGAAACCAGCGTCGAATTGTTTCTTGACTTCTTCTTTGATCTTAAGAAGCATTTTTGGTTTCATTCGTCGTAACTTTTGCTTGATCGGTGGATATTCCGGCTTTAAAGGCAACTTGTGTTCCACAATGTTATTATCCAGACCTGGCATATCTTGATACGACCATGCGAAAATGTCTCGAAATTCCCGGAGTAGTCTAATCAATTCACTCTACCGTTGTTTGCTCAAGAGGGTGCCTATCTTGACTTCTTTATTTTCTCCTTCATCTCCCAGGTTAATGGTCTCAATCTTTTCCTGATGAGGTTGAATTTCTTTATCTTCTTGTTCCATTAACTTTGTCAACTCGAGTGAAGGTTCAAAGTCTTCCTCACTATCCTCATAGGCATAATCATTTGGATTATCAGAGTCATGAAATAGAACTGAGTTCTCATTGTTCTTAGAAGAATTGCTTTCAGATCTGCATTTAGTGTTATATCATAATGAATGAAAACAAAAAAAAGGCAAGCAAATGGAATGTTTAAAAGAAAGAGATTGAACAAAGATGAGGTATGAAATCAGACTGCATTCATTTAATTTAATAAACAAGCAAGTTTTCGCCTTTATTACAAAATAGATCCTAAAGCCTTAGGCATAGCAAGAGGATCGACAAGTTTTGAAAACAACAATTACTTTAGCTAAGGATTGATAGTTATGGGGAACTCCATGATTTCCCAGTTGTCCAGTTCTTGACTGGGTAAGCAAGCGTGCACTAATTCCATATCAGGGCTGTGTCTGTCTCCAACCATAGCCACCTGACCCGGATATATAATCCCGGCGCTTTTAAAGCTTTGATAGAGGTCACAGATAGGGATTCTAGCAGTATCGAACTTTTGACAGGTAAGGCGAGCGATCCTTCTCTCCCTTCTTTCTTCTCTCATCCTTTTTCTATCAGCTGCCGTAGGCTTGTATCCCAGACCATACCTATCCCTATTTTTTGGGAGACATATAGGTTGGGTTCTCCCTTCCAATTCTCGTCCTAACCCCTTTCCCAGCTTGTATCCTTCTCTCAACATTGTCTTTGCAACCATTAGAGGCATGTTTGGGAAGGATTTCTTTGTAATGCTCGTTGCATTGGCCACCTCTAAAGCCTGAAATGAGGTTTCAAGGGCTTCCTCAGTCGCTTCAATGTATGGGGTGTTGGCAGGCTTACTAACCAACAAGTCTTCTTCTCCAGAGACAATCACCAACTTGTTGTCAATGATGAACTTCAACTTTTGATGTAGAGTAGAAGGAACTACCCCAGCCGAATGGATCCACAGCCGTCCCAGTAAACAACTGTATGCGGGCGTAATATCCATGACTTGAAAAAAGATTTGAAAGGTGCATGGCCCAACTTGTATAGGCAATTCAATTTCTCCCATGACTTCTCGGCGAGTTCCGTTAAAAGCCTGGACTACCATGGAACTGGGTCTCATATGGGTCCCATCAAAAGGCAAATTTGCCAACGTAGATTTTGGCATTACATTCAAGGACGATCCATTGTCAACCAGCACCTTCGCCATGATATGATCTTGACATTTTACGGAGATATGAAGGGCTTTGTTGTGCCCTCTTCCTTCCGCTGGTGTCTCATCATCCGTAAAATTTAGATAGTTGTTGGCCACAATGTGTCCCACTATGCCCTCGAATTTATCTACCGGTAAATCATGTTTTACATGCGCCTCACTCAAAACTTTCATCAGCGTGTTCCGGTGTGGTTCGGAACTCATTAGTAAGGACAACAGAGAAATTTTTGCCGGGGTGTGGTTTAGTTGGTCCAACACCTGGTAGTCACTATGACGAATGAATCTAAGAAACTCTTGGGCTTCCTCTTCAGTTACTACCTTCTTTGCTTCACCGGAGGATTCTCCCTTCCCAGGTCTAACATTCCCTGTGGCTTTGTCAAGTTTTGGTTCTGGGGAAGCATATACTCTTCCACTTCGGGTGACACCCCCGATTCCGGCAATATTCATGATAGGGGATGATGGGGTAGGCTCAACGGCCTCAGAACTAGTAACAATCACATCAGTACCATACTTCCATGGTACAGCTCGCGAATCCTTGTAAGGGAACGGCGTTGGAGTGTTTATCGTGATGACAGTTTTAACAGGGGTTGAAGCCACAGGTGTATTTTTATTGTAAAATATGACTAGAGGTTTTGGGGCTCGAACTCGGCCTTGCTCTTGTATCATATTTATTTTATCTTCACGATGCCGGCAAACTTCTATGACGTGACTATCCATAAATCCCTGAAGGGTTTTCTGGAAGTCCCTTCGCTTTGCGGACAGGAGGTCATTGCATTCTTTATCCCATGATCCTTCTATCAATCCCATCTTAAGCATATGGGAATGAATTGTTTCCAACGGCATTTGGATGTCCTGAACCTTGGAAATACATTCCTCATCTATTTCCACAGAGTTAACACCTGGTCTCCCATGGTTAGGCAAAGGATTGGTTGTCACATTCGGGCTTCCTTCCTTGAAGCTTATCCAATCAGCTCTGATTAAATCTCTTACCTTAAACTTCAATGCCAGGCAATTTTTGGTGGAATGTCCCGGTGCACCGGCATGGTAATCACATCGCGCATTTGGGTCATACCCTCTGGGATAAGGTGGTTGAAGCGGTTTTAAAGGACAAGGTGCCACTAAGGTGTTTTCAATAAGATGGGGGAGAAGCTCTGTATAGGTCATAGGAATTAGATCAAATTGCACTTGAGTGCGGTCATCATTCTGTCTCCTCATGTTTGGATTTGGTGGGTTTATTTGTGGTGGTTGATATGGTGTTTGTGGTGGTGCGGGTGGTCGCATGACAGGTGGTCAAAAATGCAGTGGGTTTGGATTTGGAATTGCAGCTACATATGGGTGTGGTGTGTTATGGTAAGTTGACGGAAAGGTGACGGGAGTAGGTGGTCTGAGCTGGTTCCTTCTTTGGTTGTGGGAGACCAGGTTAGTCTCTCCCTCTCTTCTTTTTCCTTCTCCAAAAGAAGGTTTTCTTGCTGTCCTAGCCCCAGATGGGCTACGAGTAATCTTCCCCGTTCTCAAGCCATTCTCTATTCTTTCTCCGATAGTGACGATGTCGGAGAAGTGGGAGGAAATGCTTCCAATTATCTTGTCATAGAAAGGTGACTGGAGTGTATCAATAAATGTGGAAATCACCTCCTTTTCTGATAGAGGTGGATCGACTTGTGCTGCTACTTCTCGCCACCGTTGGGCATATTCTTTAAACGTCTCATTATCTTTCTTAGCCATGTTTTGCAACTGTACTCTATCTGGCGCCATATCCAGATTATACTTGTACTGTTGCATGAAAGCATCTGCCAGATCTTCCCAACAGCGTATACGAGATCGTTCAAGGTGGTTGTACCAGGTAAGAGGTGCTCCCGCCAAACTATCCTGGAAACAATGAATAAGCAAATGGTCATTAGAAGCATGAGAGGCCATCTTCCGACAGTACATGGTGAGATGGTTCTTTGGACAGGTTAGCCCCCAATATTTGTCAAACTCTGGCATTTTGAATTTGGGGGGAATGACAACATCAGGAATCAGACAGAGTTGTGCAGCACTGCCCATTCCAAACCTGTTTGTTCTCTCCATTTCTCGGAATTGCCTTTCCAGGAATTCTAGCCTTCCCTCCTGGGTAATAGCAGCAGTACTTGGACCCGCAGTGGCATGATGACTGGTATCCCTAACTGGTTGGTCGACATGTGCCGGGTTTGCATTAGGCATTGAGATGTGGGGTCTGGCTGTCGTCTGGGTAGCTTATGGTTGCGTAACTTGTGCAAGGATTGGATTTGCTTGAGGGTCTCGGACTGGCGGGACACTTGGCTGGGCCGTATGTAGAATCGCCTCTTGATAATCAGGTTCTTCTTGAAGCGGTGGGAAATAACCCTGTGGCAATCCGTAAGGTATGACGTTACCTTCTGCATCTACAAAGATGGGTTACTGAGCGTCAGCAGTGTTTGGTTTCCTAACATGAATGGTTAGGGGAGGCGCAGCTGGGTTTGAACTTGGTCCCCCGGTGGGACCCTGAGTGGACGGTCATTGTCTAGTGTCTTCAACCCCTACTGAAGAATCCCCTTCTGTGACCCTTCTCTCAAGAAGTTTGGCCATTTCAGCCATTTGCTCTTTCAGTTGATTGACTTCAGCTCTCAAACTCTCATTTTCTTGTTCTATTTCAGCCATGAGTCTGGTATTAAGCCGAGTCGCGTAAGGATGTTTACCCGTTATTTCTGGGAAGTCAACAAGAAATTGTTAAAAAGAAAGTATTAAACAAAAACAGCAAAAGAAAAACAAATGATACGTGAAGCGATCGCGGAATTCAACCAGTATCCTTCGACTTTTTTCAGAACTACATTCAAAAGTGATAAGTGGAAATTAACATGAGATAGTTGTGGAGACATGAAGAAACCCCCCTTTTTCAGAATACATTACTGCTGCCAGTCTATTTTTATGCAGAAAAAGTAAATCAGCCATTCCTAGCTCGGGCAATCATGGCCCTCATTTTACAAATCCTTTCTCTACAATAATCAAGGAAGGTCACAATTTCTCTTGGAGTGTTAAGAGGATTAACCATCCCCTCAGCTTACTTGAGTAGGAGCGGGAGGTCTTCCAGAACTCCATTAGCCAAATATGCCAAGTGGGCAAAGCGATTTATCCATGAATGAATATCTTCATTTTGCTGTGTTAGTTCATCTTTCAAAACATGGATAGCTTCACCACATTCTCGTTCAGCCTCTATCACACGTCGTCGCTCACCATTTATCTCATGCTGGCAGGCTTCTACCATCTCATCAAGCTGATGCTCTAATTGGCTAACTTGCAATTGCAGAAGTTCTTTCTGCACCAGGACATTTCGCTCGCGCTCTTTGGCTTTTGCCAACATGTCCCTTAGAAGCTGCTTATCAGTCAACATGGTATCTCTTTGTTTGTTCTTCGCTTTTAGTTGAGCATTAGCCGTTCGGAGGCATTGACTTTGTTTCCTCAGGTAGTCCCTTTCAATTTTTCTTTTTTTTCCAATCTTCCTGATGGTTTGCTTGCTTTCTAAATTCTCCCTTTTCTGAAGGGCACATTCTTGTTGAGATATCAGCAATTCTTTTTCTAATTCCTCGTTTTTGGCAGTTAGCTCTTTTATTTTGGCTCTCATTGCCTCTTCTTCAAGGGTAGGAGAGGTAACATGTGCGCTTGTCGGGAGATAGGAGGGACTTTTGAAAGGTAGCTTGACAATGGAAACTCTGTTTAAGACCCATTGGTAGTACTCTTCCTTCACGGCATGGCTTCGACTTCCTAGTTTTTTTCCTTGTTTGTGGACTTTCTTCCATGCATTTGCTACATCCCGAATGACAGACATGCAATCCCCTTCTGAGAAATAAACGATGAAAGAAGTAAGGGATTCTCCATCGGGTGACCCAAGTAAGGGATAGGCTAGCTGACGTTTGGCTATGACAGGGTTGTAATTAATACATCCCTGAGTACCCATGAGAGGAACATTCGGGTAGTTTCCATAATGGTGAATTATGGTGTCAACTTTCAACCATTGTGGGTACCACCTTACTTTATCAGCTGTGAGCCCTACCAGGTGATTGGCCCATTCACGCCCATTCTTCGCTACTAACTGACATAACTTCAGATCTAAGACTGGACATTCAATTTTGCTGACTTAATGGAAGACATGTGATGTAAGCCATACATATAGAGCAGGTAAACAGCAAATGATTCTCTTTCCACCTCGTGTACAGCAGAAGTCCATGGTGCAGTACATATTTGCCAATATAGCAGTGACAGGATTTTCAGACTTGAACCTATGGGCAAGGAAAACGCCAATAGCATCATAGTCCACATAATTATCGATATTAGGAAACAAGATAACTCCATAAATGGTGAGAGCTAGAGTATCCATGAAGGCTTCCCAATCTCCTTTCTCAGCTAGCAAGTGCATGTGCTTCTCAAAATACTCCCGATCAAATCCCAGGATCTGATTTCTATTCAGTTGTGCACTCCTTAACACTTCCGGGTGAATCTTTAAGACATTAGCAACGGTAACAATATTCGCTTGACGTCCAAGATGACGGTAAGGTATTTGTCCTTCTAATGGCATCCCCAGAATTTGTTCAAACTCTTCAACAGACGGAGCTAATTGGAAATCCCGGAAGGTAAAACAACGGAGAGGTGGGTCATAGAATTGAGTCAAAGCGGTAATTGCCTCGACTTGTACCTCCACTTCTAGCAGTTTTAGGATCCTCCCATATTTCCTTGAGAAAACCATCTTCTGATTCATGTCCAATTTCTTCCCTAATGCTTGTAGACTGGTTGTATCAACTTTCCTAACCTTAACATGTAGTAATCTCTTCAACTCAGGTACATTTCCACCACAACTATCTGACCTCATGTTAATTTCCATATTTCACTCAAAGATACTGGCCAAGCCCTTGATAGCTTCCTGTAAGGACATAAAGAAAAGAAAAAATCAATCACTGACATGCTTTGCAAATTGATACTCCCCTAATAACTTTCTTGAAAACATTTTGAGATTTAGGGAAGTTACAATTTGTCGAAACTTGCAATAAATCAAGGATCACACGAGCTATGAATTTTCTGATTATTTTTTCTTTTTTTTTCCTTTTTTTTTAGAAAGTTCATAACTCCAGATCCTAAGACTTAAGCAAATATAAAAGGAAAGGTCCACTTGCCCATTAGAGGATCACAGGTTAAAAATAGGTCATTCTTTGAAAAAGTAATCCTCTAAACAGGCAAGCGGTCCACTAGTTTGGATTGGAAGAGAAAACGAGAATGAGAAAAGGTATAAGTAAAGTTTGCCTCATTGTGCCTTAAGTCGGGTTTTTCTGAAGATGCCTTAATGGTTCTAAGGTTTATTTATCAGTGATGTCTCACATTGGGTGGTTTATTCTAAAATTTCTAAAGGTCACTAGAGCCAAGATCCTACTCATGATGTTGGCCACAAATAGTAGGAAGTCTACTAAGTGTGGGCACCACGAATAAGTCGAACTCTAGCTGAGATTCTCACAGTAACCAGATAGGAAGTACATCCCAAATGGCTCTGCTATCAATCTCCCCTAATCTTAAGTTTTATTTGGGCCCGGGTATAGGGTCCCACTCAAAAGTGTGTGCAAGTTGTGAGTGTAGTGTGTGAAAGAGGTATTCAATACCTGTACCTTACTCATCCTGCACATAGAACAAACACAGAGCAACAAAATAAAGTCGACTACCCTAGGGTTCAATGATCACACATATATTTACAGAACATAAAGGATAGGATACAAATAAAACAGAGACCAAATAAAATAAAGGAAAAAGTCAAATAATTAATATGCTGATTAAAATATGCGTTATCAAATTGACTGGCTTGACTCTCTAAGTCCCCAGTGGAGTCGCCATCTGTCGCGACTGGGATCGCGACGACACGGCCGACCCTCAAAAACGATTTTAAAAAAAAATGAACAGGGAGTCGCCACCAATATTTTTAGGATAAAATACCGGGAAAACCTTTAATTAAAGCATTGGTCAAAAAATGAGATTCCAGATCCGGGAGTCTAATTACAGGTGAGGAAGGTATTAGCACCTCACAGCTGTCCGTTATAAAAACGGTTACCTCAATTTAATAGCGCGTATTATAATTAACCCAATAATTATTTTAACTTTTCCATGAAAAGAAAATATACGAGACGACAAAATATATAAAAATAAACAGAAATAAACACGGAATATTTACATGAGATTAACAGGACGTCTCATCCAAATTAAACTCGCTCCACCCAAAAAAAAATGAGATTAACCAAATTAAACTCGCTCCTCCTTTTTTAATTAGAAAAATAAAAATTGTAATAATAGTAATAATGACAATAATTACACCTTTTATGCTAATTTAAATAGAATATGTGAAGCACTCATTTTTATTAATATTTATCAATCAATAAAGATTAATTGATAATTAAAAAGGAAGATAAAATCACCGAATAACAATTGATTTAACAGAAAATAAAATAAATACAAGTATTAAGAATAAGGTGAAGAGTGGGACCGGTGTGGTGAGAAAGGAGTTGGATGGTGTTGTGGGCTTGAGGTGCTGGACAGAGAGGAAAGGAGGAATAAAGTGCTGTTTTTTTAGAAATGATATGGTTTTTTAGTAGAGGGGGACGGTATTTGGAGAGGGAAAGAAGGGCAGTGAGGTGTTGAGTGAGGAGAGAAGGGGACGGTGTTGAGAGAAGGGTAGAGGGTTGTATGGTTTAGGGTGAAGAGAGAGAGAGGAAAGGAAGAGTGAGCGTGGATTGAGGGAAAAAAAAGAAAAAAAATGAAAGGAGCTGTGAGATATAGAGAGGGAGGTAACAGTAGTGAGGATAGAGGATGGAGTGAGGTGGGGTGAGGGAGAGTTCGGTTTGGGGCGGTGTGGAGCAGGACAGCGTGGGCGGTGTTGAGGACGGTATTTGGAGGGTGCTGTGAGGAAGGTGTTGGGCGGTGTGTGGGGCGGTGTAGAGAGTGGGTGAGGAAGATTTGGGGCGGTGTGTGGAGAGGACAGTGTTTTAGGGGGCGGTGTTGAGGACGGTGTTTTAGAAGAGGAGGTCGGACAGTGAGGGGAAGATAGTATGGGGACGGTGTGTGGAAGGTTTGTGAGGACTGTGTTGAGTGAGGAGAGAACGGTGTTGGGAGAAGGTGAGGACAGTGTTGGGAAGGGCTGTGAGGACGGTGTCTTGGGGCGGTGTGGAGAGGACGGTTGTGAGGCAGGGAGGGGCGGTGTTGAGTGAGGAGAGAAAATTTGTTTTTCGGGTTCTCTTCAATGAATCTTCCAGGGGATCCTTCTTCTTCCTTCGCTTGCTGTATTTATAGAACATTTGAGGAGCATGATGATTGCTTGAACAGACCCGTGATAAGCCTGGCTGCCAATTGGTGAGGATTTTTTAATATTTCCACATTGTCTTGTTGCCAGCCGCCCCTTGAAATTGTCAAACAACTTGCATGGTGGTATTGGAAACAGCCTGGATCTTTGACAATTAAGGAAAATGAAGGCTGGTGGCAATTCTTTATCATTTTCCACCTTGTCTTATTGCCAACCAGCCTCCGTAGTTCAAGGATCCACTTGGATAGTGGACATCCAACTCAGCAAGATGAAAATCCGAGAGAAAGTGATGAAAATCCGAGTGAGGAAGGCATAATTCCGAGTGAAAATGACTCGGATCAGCCTCTCAGTCAGTATTCATCCACATTGGGAGTTAATTCCGAGTGGAATGAAGCGTTTCCCATAGAAAGCCGAGTGAAAATACTCCTTTCCGAGTGATTTTGCTCGGTATGAGGTTACTGTGAGACACTCAATCAGAACCGAGTGGCAAATGGCTCGGAACCGACTGAAATGGTTGAATAATGACTCATAATTGGGTTTAAAAGGATTCGGTCATTGTTTAAAGGATGACTCAGAAACGACTAAAAATTGGTGGCAATGGGCTCGGTAATTGGCTTGAGGAGGGCTAACTAGCTGAATTGCCAGTCGGCTCCGAGTGAGCATTGGTTCGGATTTGAGTGAGAGTGGTCATTTGAGAGTCGGAAATGATTGGAGATTGACCCAGAACCGACTGAAAAATGTCACTCAAAAACCGATCGAATATTGCCTCAGAACTGATAAAAAAAATGACTCAGAATGATGACTCGGAACTTGGTAATAATTGACTCGGAATCCGGGTGAGAATGGTGAGCCAGCTTTGGGTGAAAATTGGTGGCTCGGGTTTGGTGAAAACGAGCTCAGTGATGTTTAAATATGGCTCGGAAATAAGTGGAATGGAGGGTGATGGCTCGGAGCCGACTGAAAATGGAAGGGAATGACTCGGTGCACACTGGAAATGTCTCACTCGGTTATGAATGGAAAGCCTTTAATTGGTACCGACTGAAGAACATCACTCGGCAGACTCCTTCTTCCCTCGGTTCCGAGTGGATTTTGAGCCATTTAATAGATTCTTTCTCCCTTCACGATACGCTCGGAATTGGCTTCATATAGCAGCACTCGGAATCGGATTTAGAACTTAGGCAACCACTCGGAAACCGCCTTCTTGTTACTTGAAACTTGGAAATTTTGACATATCCACTCGGAAACCGCCTTCTTATTACTCAGAATTTGGAAGCTTGGCATTTTCACTCGGAATCCGCCTGTCTTTCAATCGGAACTTGGAAATTGGACGCTTGTCACTCGGAAATTGTCTTCTTTTCACTCAGAGGTTGGAATTTCACTGTTTTTTACTCGGATTCTGGTCTTCTTTCCACTCAGAGGTTGGAATTTGGCTTCTGCACTCGGGTCCAGCCCTCTTTGTGTCCTTCCTTGACACTTGAGGTCCACTTGGAGGCTCCTTCACTCGGAAATGATCATTTCGAGTCCTTTCACTCGGAAATGATCATTTCCGAGTCAGAGTTTTTTTTTTTAAAAAAATTTAATTTAATTTTTTTTTCTTTTTTTTTTCTCTTTTTTTTTCTCTCTTTTTTTATTTCTCTTTTTTATTATTTCTTTTTCCTTCTCTCTTTATTTCTTTTATTCTTTTGCCTTGTGAATTCCCCATTCTTGGTGAAAATTGACTGGAACGAAATAGGTGTTCACAATACCTGAGAGATTAGAAAACTGGGTGAGAAATTAATGTAATTGGATACCTGAGGATTTGGGTTAGACTCGGTCTTGCAGCTGAAAACTGAGCGAATAATTAATTTAGTGGTGACCCATAAGGTATGGAAATCCCGATCAGATTTAGTATAATTTTATGCTGTCAGATTTTGTGGAGTTGGGGCCTATGATGGTCTAGACTCGGTGATAATTGGATGTTGTAGGAGTGTCTCACGAGGTGTACTAGGTGACCCCTGGCATTTCCGAGTCGGATAATCTGATTGACCTTATGGATTGTTGAGCCGAGTAAAGTGATTGTGTAATAAATTGTTGAGGCTTGAATCATCCTAAGATGAAATGCAAGTGATGAATGGGATACCTGATTGATAGTGACTGGTAAGGTTGAAATCCGAGTACGCTTGGGTATTGATTATGGTGGTATTAGAAATCATACTATAATGATAATTACACGACCAATTGGTGGATTGTGTTTATGATTAATGGAAAGGTTCACCAATGTAGAAACCTGTTATGTGATTGAAAATCATATTGTAAACCGAGTAGTATATCTAAGAGAGTTTAGTGAATCATCTAGGCTTAAATTGATTGATGGCCTATGATGAGTGATGAAATGAGGGATTATTAGGCTGTTGAGCCATGGTTTTGTGATGAATAAGATTAAAGAAGAGATATTTACTCGGTGAGGGTTGGAAGCCGATTGTTGATATGCCATTTTATGACAAGGCGTGTACCTTGTGGGGGTCGGAAACCTATTGCCATTATATTGTTTTACAGTAATGGTAAATGATATTTCATGATTGTTGTTGCATGATGTGCCCTAGGTGGTGCATAATGATGATGTTGATGTAAATGCATGCTCATATGTGTGTGTGAATTGCCACTAATTTTCATGTGGGTTAGTATTAGTTGAGTGAGTTTGGTCAGTGTGAGTGAAAGGAGTGTAATGTATGCTGTTTCAAGATGACTCTTCATACCATAGGTATTGTGGCAGCGTACATGTTGTAGCGACTCTATGTAATTGTTGTAACCCTATAGGAATGCGACGTCATCCTATAAGTAGGATGCAGTAATTCATAAGTCGGGCAGGTGAGACTATAGCTGCTTATGGTGATGGTGAGTTTATCGGGCTATTCTGAGTGAAGATGAGAGTTGTATTGAGTGAACGGTAAGTGGTTGAGTATCAAAATGAGGATAGAAGGTTTGTTTAACCTTGATGTGTTTACCTCCGAGAGAATCAGAGGTTGTTATGGGTATAAATTGGCTATTAGCCAATAAAGAAATGATTGATTATTGAAATAGAAGGGTGATCAAGTCTGTCACTAAAGATTGAAGGTTTTATAAGGCTAACCGAGTGATACTGTGGGTTTAATGAGGAAATCAGGACCTTGAGCCAAGGTAATCTGTAAGGTGAGGATTTGCTCGGGAAAGATTAGTATATACCGAGTGTGAGAAAGTGGAGATAATTCCGAGTGAAATCTTTCTGGGAGAAAGAACTACTGAGTGGAGTTATGATGTTCCGAGTGAAACATCGTTTTGGGGGAGTCATTACTAAGTTAAGGAACTGTGTCCGAATGACACATTTGTGTTAGGCGTAATCCGCGTGAAATACTTCCGAGTCGTATGACTTTCGGGTGAAGTGTCACTGGTGTGCCACTTCCGAGTGGAATGGTACCGTGTGGGACGGTCCCAAGTGGAAAGGCATCAGGTGTGAAATTCATAATACCCGTGTGATGTTCCACCGATTAATCTTTTTCCAGGAGAAAAGTACTTCTGGACGGGAAATGAAACTTCGAGTGAGTAAGTTTCCGAGTGAATGGCTCCCGAGGGGAGTAGATATCCGAGAGGAGGATTTATTTGAAATCGTACTCAGGATAGTGTTTGAGCTACTGAGTTGAACTCAGGTTTGATTTCGAAGTAGGCTTGAATTCTGAATGAATTTTTGGTAAGTAGAAAGTTTTCCGGGTGAGAATTGCCTTCAACCCCGATTAACCCCTTTTGAATGAGAGGTCCGAGTGACATTCTTAGGGTGTAGGCATGGAATTAGCCGAAGGAATGGTTAGAAATCTGAGATTTTAGAGCCGAGTGTGGTGTCTGTAAAGGATGAATCCAGGCAAACTGTGCTAATTGAAGCACATGGGAACTCTTTTGAGTGTCTGTTTCGGTATTACCGAGGTATATCATGGTTTAAAAAAGAGATTTAGTGGTCGGATGTTGAAAAGACGAGGGCTTAATCCGAGATAAAATGAACAGTAGTGAGTATTTGGAGGGAATCGGTAATGTTGTTTACCGACTAGATTCTTCCCAGCTGGTTGATTAACCTCCATAATGTGTCTCATGTGACACAATTTAGAGTTTATACTCTGCGTGGGTACTTAATTGTGCCAAGTAACTCCTATGAATTAGAGGCGCTGACGGTGGATGTACACCGAATGGCGTTGAGAGTGTAGGGCCGAGCGGCCAAAGAACTAGAGGTGCCCTTGATTAGGGTGAATTGGTAGAATTAAATGGGGTAACTTGTACGTTTTAAAAATTGAATCCCCAAATATGTTGAATTCTATGAAGAGGTTGCAATCAGGTAGGATCTGACTTTAGTGATTATACCGACTGGAATTATGGAGCGGTCGGTAAACCGCTTGAGAGGTGAAGCTATACCAAGTGGAATTATGAATCGGTCGGTGAATGCTTGGGAAGTAGTGACATACAATTAGCTGAGGCAGCAATATTCTGAGCTGCTTGTTGAGATAAGTTTATGTTGGAATATCGAGGACGAAATTCTTTAAAGGAGGGGAGTAGTGTAACATCCTGGTTTAGATTTAATTACTGATTAAGATTAATTACGGAATTAAATTTATTGATTGAATAATAATATTAATGCCAGGAAAAATTACACATATGCCCTTGGTGGTTTAAGAGGAGATTTCGGTCCTCTCTCCCTCGTGATTCCCACACTGATGGGATGGGAGATTAATGGGGATGTGATGGCTGATAGGAGTGGAGCTGGTACAGGGCAGTGTGATGATAATAGCTTCAGATTTACGTTCTCAACCACTCCCTGCTCATTACACTTTGGGGTACATTGCGAAACACTCCTCCTTTCTCTCTAGAGTTCCTATGGCCTCTTCTTCTTCTTCTTCTTCGCTGGTTCTTTGTCTTCTCCTTCATCTTCTTCCTCCACTCGCACGCTGAGTAAAACCCCGAGTGGAAGTGGGAACACAAAGTAGGAACAGCGTGGCTGTAAGAGAACCGTGTGGTGCTGAGTGTTTTGGATGTGACACCCTAATTTTAATAAATGATAAACCCACAAAAACAGGAAAAAAAATTTTCATGAATAACCACAGGTCAAACGGCATAGAAAAGGAGGAAGAAGGCAAGGGAATAAAACCATTCACACGGAAGCACCATCAGCGCCTGAGCGAACCACCAAATAGCGTACACTCGCTCAAGCGAGACCCACATCCGCCTGAGCAAGACGCCCCAACTCGCTCGGGCGAACTACCTATTCGCTTAAGCGAAAGCGAATACGAAAGCCTTCCAAAACAACATACTCGCTGAGCGAGGAATCACTCGCTGAAGCGAGAAGCCACACTCGACATTGAATCCCTTGGAAAACCGAGACATTCATTCACTCGGGGAAGTAGGTAGTTAAGTTCCACTCGGACTTATTCGAAAACCCAACCACTCGGAATACCAATCCTCACTCACTCGGAATCACTCGGTGTATTCACTCGGAATCTGTGGGGGCTCCTCACTCGGAATAACTCCCACGTCCATTTCGCTACTCGGGGTATCCTACTTACTTCTCACTCGGTAACCATATTATTTTCTGTTCTAGTTTTCCTACTAAGCCAGGACTTACTCGGGTCCTTTAGCCACTTGCTAATCTATCACATTGGGTCCACTTAGAATCTTAGGTGTCTCTCTCTGGTCGGTGAACTACTCACTCGGAAACCGTTGATTATCCTTTACTCAGGGCGTTTCACGATTTTTACTCACGGGATTCCAGTCAACTCCTATTCCAGGCTATGCGACCTCAATCGCTCGGATTATTCAACCCCTCATCACTCGGAATGACTCATTGACTCGCTTTTCTCCCACAATAACTTAGCTCCACTCCTGCTCATAGTCATACTGATCTCCTATACTCGGAGAGTATACTTACACACTCATATTTACCACTTAGGCATCACCTACAGCATAGAACAACACAACATATATATATACATAAAGGTATTCAAATATTACAACGCATTAACACGTCTTTACTACCCGAAAGCGTTCAAGTTCTGATATAGGGATTAAAATCAGAATACGAGCCGGCCAAGGCTTGACAAGACCTTACACATAATATTTACATATACACATATATTTCATAGCGCTCGGTTCCTCCACTTTACGCCCGGTCTCTTCTTCATCCTTCATTCCGAGGGATATTCACTGAAAAATGTAGCCACTGCAGGGGTGAGCTTTCACATGTAAAATGACAATCAAAGACTCGATAACAGTGTCAGCACGTACACTTACTTTCACTCAGCTATGTTCAGGATAAACTAAGATCATGCAATCAGAATAATGTCAATATCATACATACTACACAAATATATCTTCATTCACACGTACACATGCATCCATACATTAAGGAATCATTCATAACACTCGACACATACTATGCGCACTACTCCAATCGACCTCCTATCTACATGCATGTCTGCGGATCCGACTCGAGGGATGACTTTCAGTTGCAGTTCCCCCTTCACTGGCCCCTCGCCCTTCGGCTCTTCCCATATGGTACCGGCCTCCCATTGGCGTCTCGAGACTTCTCTCTAGCTCCTACGGCTACCACGAGCCCCTTCAGGATCTAGCCAAGGTCTGCAGCTGGAAGTCATTCTCTCGGGGCTCTTGACCTTCCACGGGTCACCCCATTCTTACGCATGCAGCTAATGCATTCACCAGCACGCATCATTATTCAACTGGTGCCTCCTTCGAAACCATCGTAGTAGGAATAAATTCAACACAGTCCTTATATTTACTTTGCCAACCATAACAACATGCACAGCAATCGGACAATCAAGGTAACGTCATCTAACGAATCAACCAACAATCACACATTCATGCTCTTATAGTGTTAACAGAGGTAGGACCATGCAATTCATTCGTCTATAACAAGATTAACAGGCTACATTATCATCGTTTGGGTCACATGCAATCATTGTACAACTACCATCTTACACACAGGATTCAGAATCAACAACCATGCACATTATTTAATCGCCACATACATGCACACGCACTTAAAGCAATACATTCACCCGGTACCATTCGTGGATCATGCATTTGACATGCAAGCGCCCCCTACCTACTGAAAGGAACCCAAGAAGTTCTCCTGCTCTCAACGTTTGGTCTGACACTACTCGTTTAGCTCTCTTTCGCACCGTCGCACTCTGAAATGTGGCTCGGGGATGAGAATTTGTTCTTCCTCTACCTCAGTGGTCGTCTTCCACCAGTTGGAGGGGACTCTGATCTTCCTTCAACACTGTCATTGCGATCTCCAGAACGAAGAGCAAAATAGGGGAAGAGAAGGAGAACGTGAACGAAGAAGAAGAAAAGAGAGTATGCAGTAGTGGAAGGGTTGGGTATCCACGGTGGTACAGGGTATGCATATATGCGTATGCGAAGAAAAGAAAGTGGGATGGGAAGTTGTGAGTCGCAGTCCACTCACACACTTCGCCAATCGCAAGCAGCCACCCTTCACCAACTAAGCCTAATTAACTTGTCATTATTTCTTAAGCTATGTTGATTACGATTAACAATTAATTCCCTACTTGTATTCATTTCTTAACGTTTTATTCTCATTCGATATGTAACTTCGAAATTGGGATGTTACAGTTCTCCCCCTCTCAAAAGAATTTCGTCCTCGAAATTCAGTCGGCCACCCACCTTGGTTAAACAACTCGGGGTATTGCTGCCTCATGGCGTCCTCGCATTCCCAGGTATGAGAGGTAGTCTTGCCTTGTTGCCACTCCACTTCAACCAGTTGTATGTCTTTGTTCCTCAAACGCTTTACCGATCGGTCCACGATTCTGATCGGTGTAGTCACTGTGGTCAGATCTTCCTTGATTTCCACTTTATCATCAAGCATTGTGTGGCTGGGGTTATGTATATACTTCCTTAGTTGGGACACATGAAATACGCTGTGCAATCTGGATAAGTGAGTTGGTAATGCTATACGGTATGCCATGGAACCGACTCGTTCCAATACCTCATAAGGTCCAATGTATCGGGGACTTAGCTTTCCACCTTTCAAGACTCGCCCGACTCCTTTACTCGGAGAAGTCTTCAAAAACACTCTATCTCCGACTGAAAAATCTAATGGTTTGGTTCGTTTGTCATGGTAGCTTTTCTGCCGGTCCTGAGATGCCTTCATCCTTTCCCTTATCACTCGGATTTGTTCTGATGTTTGTTTTACAATTTCCGGCCCCAGCAATAAACTTTCACCCGTTTCCGACCAGCAGAGTGGGGTTCGGCATCTTCGCCCATATAGTGCTTCATAGGGTGCCATACCGATGCTGTTGTGATGGCTGTTATTGTATGTAAACTCAATCAAGGGAAGGTACTGCTCCTAGTTTCCACCGTGTTCCAACACACACGCCCTTAGCAAGTCCTCAAGGCTCTGAATCGTTCGCTCAGACTGTCCATCCGATTAGGGGTGGTAAGCGGAGCTTAGCCAAAGCTTCGTGCCCATTTCTTGGTGCAGGCTGGTCCAAAACCGGGACGTGAACCTAGGATCCCTATCCGATACGATAGAAGTTGGCACTCCATGCAGTCGGACAATTTCTTGGACGTAAATCCGTGCTAACTTATGCAAAGGATACTTCATGTTCACAGGTAGGAAGTGTGCACTCTTCGTCAGTCGGTCAACAATGACCCAAATTGCATCATGGCCCGCTCGGTTTTTGGGCAATCCCATGACAAAGTCCATGGCAATGGAGTCCCATTTCCACACGGGAATCTCCAGGGGTTGCAATGCACCATACGGATTCTGGTGCTCCACCTTCGACTTCTGACAGGTAATACACCGAGCCACATATTCTGCTACATTCCTTTTTAATCCTGGCCACCAGAACTGGGTCCTCAAGTCATGGTACATCTTCGTGGCACCCGGGTGGATACTTAGCAGGCTTTTGTGAGCTTCATCAAGCACCATTCTTCTTAATTCTCCTCCACTCGGCACGTATATTCTGTTTCTTACTCGGAAGATCCCATCCGATCCCTCAGTCAAGGACAAGTCCTTACCTTTACCCTGAGTCTCCCTCATTTCAGCCAAGTAGGGATCCGACTGTTGTTGCTCGCACACGGATTTTAGAAATTCATTGGCAATTCTCAGCGTGCCGATCGTCATTCTCCGAGAGGAGGGGAGGTCAACATGTAAGTTCATGTCTCGGAACTGTTCCAACAGCTCTACCTCCTTCACCATCATTACTGCCACATGGAGGGACTTCTGACTCAACGCGTCGGCAACAACGTTTGCCTTACTCGGATGGTACTTTAGCTCGAAATCGTAATCCTTTAAAAATTCCATCCATCTTCTCTGCCGCATGTTCAGTTCCTTTTGGTCGAATAAGTATTTAAGGCTCTTGTGATCACTGTACACTTCAAATCTGGACACAAACAAGTAATGCCTCCAGATTTTTAACACGAACACCACAGCTGCCAACTCCAAGTCGTGGGTCGGATAATGCTGCTCGTGAGGTCTGAATTGCCAAGAGGCGTACGCTATCACCCGGTCTTGCTGCATTAGCACGCATCCTAGTCCGAGTCCTGACGCATCACAATAAACCATGAAGCTCTTTTGCAAGTCAGGTAATGCTAACACTGGGGCAGTCGTCAACTTGTCTTTCAGTTCTTGGAAACTGCTCTCACACTCAGAACTCCACACGAAGGGAATGTTTTTCTGAGTCAACTTGGTTAGTGGCAAGGCCAACTTGGAAAAACCCTCAATGAATCTTCTATAATAACCTGCCAGGCCCATAAAGCTCCTTACCTCCGGGACCGACTTGGGTCTCTCCCATTCCATTATGGCTGTCACCTTCGAAGGGTCCACCGAGACACCTTGCTCAGAAATCACATGTCTGAGGAAGTGGATCTGATCCATCCAGAATTCGCACTTTGAAAGCTTCGCAAACAACTGCTTTTCCTTTAACACTTGGAGTACCGCTCTGAGGTGTTCTTCATGCTCCTCAGGGGTCTTGGAGTAGACTAGGATGTCATCTATAAAGACTACTACAAATTGGTCTAAATATGGGTGGAATATGCTGTTCATGTAATTCATGAAAACAGCAGGGGCGTTGGTTACACCGAACGGCATCACTACATACTCGTAGTGACCATACCGAGTCCTGAAGGCAGTCCTTGGGATATCCGAGTCCTTCACTCGGATTTGGTGGTATCCTGATCGTAAGTCAACTTTTGAGAAGACCGAGGCTCCACGCAGTTGGTCGATCAAGTCATCAATTCGGGGCAATGGGTATCGGTTCTTAATCGTGAGTTTGTTTAGCTGTCGGTAATCTATGCAGAGTCTCATGTTGCCATCCTTCTTCTTAACAAGCAGCACAAGTGCACCCCATGGTGATACACTTGGTCTAATGAATTGTTTTCCGAGTAACTCATCTACTTGCTTCTTCAGCTCGGCCAATTCAGTTGGGGACATTCTATAAGGTGTACTGGAGACTGGCTCGGCTCCGGGAATCAAGTCTATAGAGAATTCAACTTCTCTATTAGGAGGGACACTCGGTACATCCTCGGGAAACACTTCTGGGAATTCGCAGACGGTCAGAATTTCGTTCACTCAGGTTTCACTCTCACCCTCGGTTAAACAAAGCATCATAAACAGTTGAGCTATACCTTGTGTTGTGTCGTCCTCATTGTGCTGCCTCGGAAAGATTATCCTCCGGCTTCTACAATCCACTAACACCTTGTTGGCTGAAAGCCAATCTATGCCGAGCACGATATCAAGGCCCTTCAAGGGCACACACACAAGGTCGAATGTAAAACTCCGATCGTCCAACACAAATGTTACACCTTTACACATTGTTGATGTCAACACCCTAGGGCCAGTCGGGTTGGTCACCTCCAAAATCCGATCCATATCCACAGTCGGTAATCGCAGTCGCCTCACACACTCATCAGCTACGAAGGAGTGGGTGGCTCCAGAATCAAAAATTATATTAAGTGTATATTTACCGAGTAGGCACTTACTCTGTACCAACTCATTCGCCTGTGCAGCATCTTCCGCGTTGATTGCGTAGACTCTTCCAGCAGTTGGTTGATCGGTGTCTCTCTTCCGGTTATTTGGGGCAAACATCATATTCCCTTTGGCTCTGTTGCTTCTGCCGCTCGGTCCTTGGTTATCGTTCCCTCGGTTCCTCTCTTGGAAGCCTCCATGATGTGCATTGGGGTTGGCTTGACGAAGTTGGGGGCAGTCGGGGCGAATGTGCCCCTTCTCCTGGCAATGAAAGCACTTGACTTCTGTACTATTGCAATCCTGAGCAAAGTGGTCACCACCACATTTAAAACACTTGCCATATCTTGGTCGTCCGCTCATCTGTCTCCCTTGGTTACTGCAACCTTGATACCTGGTAAAGGGTCCATTTCTTCCCACGTTCCCTGGCCTCTTAAACCGTGATTGCTGAGGCTTCAAGTACTAGTTGGTTCTGCTGCTCTGGCCCGAGTGGGCCTTGTCATCTTCTTCAAATATTCTACATTTGTTCACCAGTGCAGGGAAACTCCTGATCTCTTGATATCTGCAGGCCCTCTTAATATCTGATCTCAACCCATTTTCAAATTTAAGGCACTTGGAGCTCTCCGTCCCTGGTTGTTGGAAGGGTGGGTAGAATAGACATAATTCTTCGAATCTAGTTGCATACTCTTCAACAGTCATGGAGCCTTGCTTTAACTCCATAAACTCCAACTCCTTCCGACTTCTTACTGTGTCGGGGAAATACTTCTCCAAGAAGCACGTCTTGAAATCATTCCAAGTCAGCTGAGCATCATCCTCCGGAAATCGGTTTCTGGCTATCTTCCACCAGTTCTCCGCTTCATCTCGTAGCATATACACTGCACATTCTACCTTTTGGGCCTCAGAACAACGGAGACCCCCAAAGATCCTCTCCAGCTCCTGAGTCCATTTAAAAGCTGCCTCCGGGTTACGTCCTCCCTGAAACTCACTTGGCTTCCTCTTCAGGAAGCGGTCCAGCATGTGGCCACCCTCAGTCCGAGTCTGGCCCTGCCTTTCAAACACGTCCGCAAAGCGTTGGAATGCTGTGGCTATAGCCTCCATGCTTTGGCGATGCGTCATCCCTTATCCTGAAATTAACACCCTTCAAGGATAAGCATACCGAGCCACTTATTACCAATCGCATCTCAGTCTAATATTTAGTAACTTAGCGCATCAAGCCATTCCTACATATTACACAATCAATCGGACCAGGGGGAATAACCTCCTATCCGCAACTCAATATCATAACATCATTCAGGTTCAGCAATATTACAATAATCCTGACCATTCGATCAGAAGTACACAATCGCTCACACACTCGGTAAGCATACCTTGGCCTTGGACCTTTCGGTCTGCTCTGATACCAAAATGTGACACCCTAATTTTAATAAATGATAAACCCACAAAAACAGGAAAAAAAATTTTCATGAATAACCACAGGTCAAACGGCATAGAAAAGGAGGAAGAAGGCAAGGGAATAAAACCATTCACACGGGAGCACCATCGGCGCCTGAGTGAACCACCAAACAGCATACACTCGCTCAAGCGAGACCCACATCCGCCTGAGCGAGACGCCCCAACTCGCTTGGGCGAACTTCCCATTCGCTTAAGCGAAAGCGAATACGAAAGCCTTCCAAAACAACATACTCGCTGAGCGAGGAATCACTCGTTGAAGTGAGAAGCCACACTCGGTATTGAATCCCTCGGAAAACCGAGACATTCATTCACTCGGGGAAGTAGGTAGTTAAGTTCCACTCGGACTTATTCGAAAACCCAACCACTCGGAATACCAATCCTCACTCACTCGGAATCACTCGGTGTATTCACTCGGAATCTGTGGGGGCTCCTCACTCGGAATAACTCCCACGTCTATTTCGCTACTCGGGGTATCCTACTTACTTCTCACTCGGTAACCATATTATTTTCTGTTCTAGTTTTCCTACTAAGCCAGGACTTACTCGGGTCCTTTAGCCACTTGCTAATCTATCACATTGGGTCCACTTAGAATCTTAGGTGTCTCTCTCTGGTCGGTGAACTACTCACTCGGAAACCGCTAAATATCCTTTACTCAGGGCGCTTCACGATTTTTACTCATGGGATTCCAGTCAACTCCTATTCTAGGCTATGTGACCTCAATCGCTCGGATTATTCAACCCCTCATCACTCGGAATGACTCATTGACTCGCTTTTCTCCCACAATAACTTAGCTCTACTCCTGCTCATAGTCATACTGATCTCCTATACTCAGAGAGTATACTTACACACTCATATTTACCACTTAGGCATCACCTACAGTATAGAACAACACAACATATATATACATAAAGGTATTCAAATATTACAATGCATTAACACGTCTTTACTACCCGAAAGCGTTCAAGTTCTGATATAGGGATTAAAATCAGAATACGAGCCGGCCAAGGCTTGACAAGACCTTATACATAATATTTACATATACACATATATTTCATAGCGCTCGGTTCCTCCACTTTACGCCCGGTCTCTTCTTCATCCTTCATTCCGAGGGATATTCACTGAAAAATGTAGCCACTGCAGGGGTGAGCTTTCACATGTAAAATGACAATCAAAGACTCGGTAACAGTGTCAGCACGCACACTTACTTTAACTCAGCTATGTTCAGGATAAACTAAGATCATGCAATCGGAATAATGTCAATATCATACATACTACACAAATATATCTTCATTCACACGTACACATGCATCCATACATTAAGAAATCATTCATAACACTCGACACATACTATGCGCACTACTCCAATCGACCTCCTATCTACATGCATGTCTGCGGATCCGACTCGAGGGATGACTTTCAGTTGCAGTTCCCCCTTCACTGGCCCCTCGCCCTTCGGCTCTTCCCATGTAGTACCGGCCTCCCATTGGCGTCTCGAGACTCCTCTCTAGCTCCTATGGCTACCACGAACCCCTTCAGGATCTAGCCAAGGTCTGCAGCTGGAAGTCATTCTCTCAGGGCTCTTGACCTTCCATGGGTCACCCCATTCTTACGCATGCAGCTAATGCATTCACCAGCACGCATCATTATTCAACTGGTGCCTCCTTCGAAACCATCGTAGTAGGAATAAATTCAACACAGTCCTCATATTTACTTTGCCAACCATAACAACATGCACAGCAATCGGATAATCAAGGTAACGTCATCTAACGAATCAACCAACAATCATACATTCATGCTCTTACAGTGTTAATAGAGGTAGGACCATGCAATTCATTCGTCTATAACAAGATTAACAGGCTACATTATCATCGTTTGGGTCACATGCAATCATTGTACAACTACCATCTTACACACAGGATTTAGAATCAACAACCATGCACATTATTTAATCGCCACACACATGCACACGCACTTAAAGCAATACATTCACCCGGTACTATTCATGGATCATGCATTTGACATGCAAGCACCCCCTCCTACTGAAAGGAACCCAAGAAGTTCTCCTGCTCTCAACGTTTGGTCCGACACTACTCGTTCAGCTCTCCTTCGCACCGTCGTACTCTGAAATGTGGCTCGGGGATGAGAAGTTGTTCTTCCTCTACCTCAGTGGTCGTCTTCCACCAGTTGGAGGGGACTCTGATCTTCCTTCAACACTGTCGTCGCGATCTCCAAAACGAAGAGCAAAACAGGGGAAGAGAAGGAGAACGAGAACGAAGAAGAAGAAAAGAGAGTATGCAGTAGTGGAAGGGTTGGGTATCCATGGTGGTACAGGGTATGCATATATGCGTATGCGAAGAAAAGAAAGTGGGATGGGAAGTTGTGAGTCACAGTCCACTCACACACTTCGCCAATCGCAAGCAGCCACCCTTCACCAACTAAGCCTAATTAACTTGTCATTATTTCTTAAGCTATGTTGATTACGATTAACAATTAATTCCCTACTTGTATTCACTTCTTAATGTTTTATTCTCATTCGATATGTAACTTCGAAATTGGGATGTTACATTGGAGGCTGAGATCCTCCTCTATTCTGCTTAAGCAACGATGGGTGCTTGGAAGCATGGGGTCCTCCACTGTTGGTGAGGACTGGTCTGTTCGTGTGTGGGAACAGCCATGGAATCCTCCACTGGACTGAGTGTGGGGTGACGTTGTGCCTTGGAGGCTTGGCATGGAGTGTCTTGGTGGTAGATCTGCTCGTGAGGAAGCAGCGTTAGTTCTTCCAAAGCTGAGAGCAGAGTGCTGTGTGAACAGCTGGAAGCTGGGTCGTTCTGTTGAGAACGAGTGACTGAAGAACGTTCAGTCAGTGCTGTAAGCTCAGGGAGCTTCTGGGATCTTCATTCCAAGTAGGGGGCTAATTTACATCTCAAATGTATGGTTTATGGACGGGTTCCAAGTGGTTTTGCTTTAATGTGTTGTGTCATGTTTAAAATATGTTGATTGATATGTCGTAGTTGAGTATTGGTGCATGAAACACCCGGATTTGTGATCATTGTGGTCTGCATGATGTTGTCATGTTTCCGTCCATGAGATGTATGATGATAAATATGAAATACTGAGTGAATGCATGGAAATGTTGGCTTTTAATGAGTATGCCGAGTGCTTGTACTGTGAACCAGTGTGAATACCGAATGCATGTGGTGTGTAAATGCTGTGCTGGTTCTGGCTATGATTCTATGTGAATGTATGATATATTGTGGCTGTTAATGAGAAAACCGAGTATATGAGTTTATTGTACTGATCCCCGTGTGTGATTTTGTGTTTAAATGCATATGATGCTTGTCATTGAACATGCGAATGCTGAGTGTATAAGATGGGGGACTTTGTGTTATTCCCGAGTGGATATTATATGAAATAGCATGTGATGCTTATTGTAAATGATAATTCCGAGTGGATGGCATTGTGATTGCCGAGTGCATGAGATGTGGGTCGGTTATGTTAATTCCCGTTTGGGATTTTATATTAAAAAGCATATGATTTGCCAAGTGCATGTGATTGTCGAGTGCATATATTGTGTTATTGCTATACCGATCCCTGTTTATGAATAATAAGGATAAAATGCATGGGATGCATGTAATTGATATTTGAATGCCGAGTGCATTGGCGTTGGACGCCTGATGAATAAGACCATATGCATTTGATTCGCCACTGGAAATGCTTAGAGCAAATAGCGTGGACGCTTAATACCGATCGGCAATCAGATGAATATGTGTTGAAAATATATTGAAAGACCTCGGGTTGGACTCGAGGCAGTGCCGAGTGCACTAAGCGTTGGACGCTTAAAGACCTTGGGTTGGACTCAAGGCAAGCCTACCGGGTTGGACTCGGGGCTTCCCGTAACACTTCCGTTGTCACTTGGAGTGATTGTGTTACATGTGAGGGCAAACGGTTTGGTACCAGTAGGAGCTGAGAAAAGGCTTGGAGCCTATGTTGCAACAATAAAAATTGGTAATAAATAACCGGATCCGGGTGAAATGAATGTGTGCACACTTATGATTGTCATTGAGCTCAATGTGAATTGTATGAATATATGGATGAATGCATGTTTACTGATGCTATGCCGAGTGCACACTTATATCCGAGTGGATGAATGCATGTATACTGATGCTATTGCTGAGTGCGCATTATATTATTGATGAGCTCAATGTAATGGTATATATATGTGTAAATGTTGTTGTGGATAGTATGATTAATATAGCCATGAATGATTGGTGTGAATTCCGACTGGGTGAATATATGAAAATTGGTACTGTTGTCGAGTGCAAGGTGATTATGAATGATATGAATTACTCAGTCTTGATTAAATTGCATGAATTGCATGAATCCCGAGTGGATGAGGTTATTGTAGGGTTCATATTGAATGGAAGAGTGCATTATTGCTGATTGAGATATGTCATTGTATGGTTGAGGATTCGAAGATTAATCCGAGTCAATAACTGTCATTTAATATGTAAAAGCTCACCCCTACTGTGGCTATATTTTTTAGTATATGCAGGTCAGACTGGGAATGAGGAGATGGCCTCAAGTCTGAGCGATGGGCACTCCAATTGTTGAAGTGCACATATAATATATATATTGTAAATAGATATGTTAAAGCCTTGGTCGGCTCTCTTGTAATCTGAACGGATTTAATTATATAGGTTGACTATCGGGTTTGTGAACAAGTATACATTGTATGTATATATATTTTACATTGTTATGAAGTTACCCGAAATTGTTCATTACGTGGTGTCAAGAGAATAATGCTAGTCTATATATTACCGAGTGAAAATATGAGTAAACCCTGAGTGGGGAAGGGTTTGAATATTCCCGAGTGAGAAATCCCGAGTGAACCTCTTCTGAGGGAAGAGTGATTGTGATGGTTCTGGTTGAGGCGTATTCTAGGAGTCCTCTACCGAGTGAACGAGGCTACATGTATTGCGAGTGAATGTTATATATTCCGAGTGGCTAAGTATTGATAGGTCCGAGTGAGACTTAACTTGGTGAATTCCTCCGAGTGATGTGAGGACAGAGGAATCCCGAATGAAACTTGATTGTGGAGACTCCTTCCGAAGGAATGGAGGTTAAGTGATCTCCGAGTGAGGAAGATCAAAATATGCCGAGTGCAGAATGGATAATGAATTCCGAGTGAATTTAGGTTGAAATATACCGAGTGGTATAGGACTGGGGAAATACTCCGGGTGAGGGAAGCTTATAAACTCCGGGTGAGGTAATCGAGGGAATCATTTTCCGAGTGGAGATTGAGACGCTTCCGAATGAAGTATGCCTGTGACCTTTTGAATAAGGATCTGGTTGAGTTTACCGGGTGAATCATGAATGTGGGGACTGTTCCCGAGTGAACGTGGTCCCGAATCCAAATGATGAAAATTACCGAGTGAATGGGCTCGCTTCAGCGAATGAGGATTCGCTCCAGCATGAATAGGGCTCGCTCAATCGCTGCATTTTCCGTTAGTCTGTTTGACCGAAGCTGAGTCTTGCCCATGTGTGGCTTTCTGACTCGATCTTCCCTTCTCTGATCGGTTTTTGCTTTCCCTTGCCTTACGTTTGGTTTATTTTTACCCCGATTGCTTGGTGAATTTTGGAAAAAAATTTCCATGGTCTCGGGTTGGGTTTATTTAAGTCGGGTTGTCTCATAACTCACTCTCCCATGTGGTCTACTTTTTAGTATTGATGTAGGAATGCCATGGGAAGAGGATGTTTTTAAAAGTAAAGCTTTTGGAAAGGTAAATAGTAGTAACAGAATGCCTTGGCCGGCAGCATTGTAATGTAATGTGTTATGTATATAATGGATAGCATGATGTTGTAATTATTGATATTGATGGACGAATTGTGAATATAATTATACATTTGGATGATGTACTAATAGTGGAGATATATGAATTGAGGTTGGACTGGTTATGGTCTATTATAAATATGAACATTGATGATGTATGACGCATGACCATATAGATGAGTATATATACTTATATCTTAGGCATCTCATGCTTATGCGATTATGTAAAATGATGATGGTTGTATATTAGGCTTATGATATGCCATTGCATTCTTGCCGAGCCTTTTCTCATGTCTTTATATATGGGACTAGGCGTGTGCCTGGTATACACATTCTTCTTCCGCTATAAACTCTATTATTTTTGTATACCGAATGGGCAAACTATTTCTCGATCCAGTTATAGGTTTCTAAAACTCACTCTTTGGTTTTCTGTGATTCGGGTCTTGATGTGATGATGGTGGTGTCTTGGAAATATTTTCAAACGTGAAAAATTTATTCACATTTTTATTAATTATGACGATTACATCGGGATTCGAGTACAGAAAATCAGGGGTGTTATAATCTGGTATCAGAGCGTATTTTGCTCTAAATTAGGATTCTTGATTATTATCAACGCATGGTTGCTTGGTGTTAAAGTTTATGTTATGGATGATTGGAGCACGATTGCTCAATATTGGAACACTTTGGTGATTATTGGAATATGACTGTTCTGCATAGATTTAAGAGTGATAACTATGTAGAGGATGATGACATGTTAAGGTATTGATTGCCCTATATGGATTTGAGAATGACTCATTGTCTAAGAATTTTGAATTGATTATAAGGGCATTATTGCTTATTGAGGATTATTATGAATCATTAAAGTTGAGTTATGATTAATTCATGTCGAGGATTCTTTGTGAATGGTTGTCCATGTTATGATTGATGTTATGGGAATATGCCCTTTTCATTGAGGTTGTATGATATACTTGTAGAGCATAGTTGCTCATTGGAAAACTTGATGAATCATGAGATTGAATATATTTATGGATGAATTCCTCAATGTGATTGATATGGATGTTTATGTAAGTCTGGCCAAGTTCCTTACACTATTTCCTTTGAATGACGAATACATTAATATTATGCATTTGAATATTGATATTTGAGTATGACTTTAAATGATGATGAAATTGAACCATGTGTGATCATGGATATGATATATTAAATATGAATTGATTTAATGATGAACCTATGCCGTATGTGAATCACGGATAGGAGATGTTAGATGTGAAAGATTTATGTGTTAAAATTAAATTGTGTGAATAATGGTGATGAAATTCCCTAGTGTGGGTATTCATAAAATTAAGATGATTGAATATTGAAATTGTGTATCTACCGGTTGGGGTTAGACTCGGTTTCATGTTTATTGTAACATCCTGATTTTTAATTAATTACCGAGTGTGGTAAATTTCAGGTTTAAGGTTATGGATTGATTAAGTTAATGGTTGATTAAGATTAATTGCCAATTAGGCAAAATGTTGAATAATAATAATAATAATGCTAGGAAATGTCCCATGTGCCCTTGGTGTAATGAGAGCTTCGGTCCTCTCTCTTTGGCACGCTGATGGGAGTGGCCTTAATGGTGATGTGATGGCTGATGGGAATTGCATTGAATGTGAATGGAACGTTGATTGAGAGGGAGAGTGTGACGCTGGGCAGAGCCATAATGAAGGGCTTCAGCTTCACGTTTTACAATCATTCTTGGCTCATTCTCTCTTGGGGTTCAAGGAGAACCACTCTCTATTCTCTCAAAAACTTCTTGGAGCTTCTGCTCCTTCTTCGTGGCTATTCTTCTTCTTCATCTTCTTCTTCCACTCAACACTGAGTAGAACCTAGTGGAACACGAAGTGGAATAGCGTGGTGGTAGAGAAACAGCATGGTGCTGTGTGTTTAGAGGCAGAGATCCTCCCCTATTTTGTCTAACAGCGTTGGGTGCCTGGAAACCTTGGGGTCCTCCATTGTTGGTGAGGACTGTGTTGTGCCTTGGAGGCTTAGCATGGAGTGTCTTGGTGGTTGTTCTGCTCGTGAGGAAGCAGCTGTGAGTTCTTCCAAAGCTGAGAGCAGAGTGCTGTGTGAACAGCTGGTAGCTGGGTCGTCCTGTTGAAGAACGAGTGACCAAGGAGCTGTTGGTCGGATCTGCAAACTCATGGAGCTTCTGGGATCTTCATTCCATGTAGGGGGCTAACTTTACATCTCAAATATATGGTTTATGGACGGGTTCCGGGTGAATCTACTTTATTGTGTTGTAATGTATGTGTAATATGTTGTTGGTTGTTTGCCGAGTGAATGATAGCCCGGGTGTGTGAGGATTATGAACTGTGTGGTACATGTTAAACTCCGTCCATGAGATTTATGCCTATGCTGGTAAATATGAAGATGCCGAGTGCATCATACTGAAGGACAGATGAGAATATCTATTGATTGTTATATTAGTAATTCTGAGTGTATGCATGGTAATGTGGCTTTTAATGAGATGCCGAGTGAATGCATGTGCTATGAACTAGTGTGAATATTAAACGCATGTGATATTTGTTGCAAATATTAGTGCCGAGTGGATATTATATGAAATAGCATGTGATGCTTGTTGTAAAGGATAATTCCGAGTGATGGCATTGTGATTGCCGAGTGCATGAGATGTGGGTCGGTTATGTTAATTCCCATCTAGGATTTTATATTGAAAAGCATGTGATTTGCCGAGTGCATGTAATTGCCGAGTGCATGTATTGTGTTATTGTTATGCCGACCCCTGTTATGAATAATAATGATAAACTGCATTGGATATATGTTATTGATATTGAATGCTGAGTGCATGTGTATGGAAAACATAATGGAAGACCTTGGGTTAGACTCAAGGTAATGCCGAGTGCATTGGCGTTGGACGCCTGATGAAAGACCATATTCATCCGATTCACCACTGAAATGCTTGGAGCATATAGCGTTGGACGCTTAATACCGATCGGCAATCAGATGAATATGTGTTGAAAGTCCTTGGGTTGGACTCGAGGCAGTGCCGAGTGCACTATAAAAAGACCCTGGGTTGGACTTGGGGCAGTGCCGAGTGCACTAAGCGTTGGACGCTTAAAGACCTTGGGTTGGACTCAAGGCAAGCCTACCGGGTTGGACTCGGGGCTACCCGTAACATTTCTGTTGTCGCTTGGAGTGACTGTGTTACATGTGAGGGCAAACGGTTTGGTACCTATAAAATGGCCGAATTAGCTTGGAGCTGAATAAAAGGCTTGGAGCCTATGTTGCAACAATAAAAATTAATAATAATGGACCGGATCCGGGTGAATTGATGTGTGCACACTTATGATTGTTATTGAGCTCAATGTGAATTATTGAATATGTGAACATGAAATGATTAGGGTGAATCCGATTGCATTAATGCATGTATATGGATGTATTTGCCGAGTGCAATATGATGTTATGGCTGTGATACATGCTGTGATGAATATGAATAATATAGCCATAAATGATTGGTGTGAATTCCGACTGAGTGAATATGTGTACATTGGTACTGCTGCAGGGTGCAAGGTGATTATGAATGATATGAATTACTCAGTCTTAATTGAATTGCATGAATTACATGAATCCCGAGTGGATGAATGATGTTGTTAGGGTTCATATTGAATGGCAGAGTGCATTATTGCTGATTGAAATATGTGATTGTATGGTTGTGGATTTGAGGATTAATCTGAGTCAATAACTGTTATTTAATATGTAAAAGCTCACCCCTACAATATTTTTCAGTGTATGCAGGTCGGACTGGTATTGAGGAGATGGCCTCAAGTCCGAGTGATGGGCACTCAGATTGTTGTAGTGCACATATAGTATATATATTGTAAATAGACATGTTAAAGCCTTGGCCGACTCTCTTGTAATCCGAATGGATTTAATTATATGGGTTGTATATCGAGTTTAGAACAAGTGTACATTATATATATATATTTGCATTGTTATGATGTTACCCGAGTTGTTTATTATGTAGTGTTTTGAGAATAATGCTAAGTTAATGATTTCCGGGTGGAATATTAATGGGAGAGCCATTGCCGAGTGAGGCTATTGTTTGAGTGAACCTCTACCGAAGGAAGAGTTATTGTGATGGTTTTAATTGAGGTATATTCTAGGAGTCCTCTTCCGAGTGAACGAGGCTATATAAATCCCGAGTGAATGATATATATATATTCCGAGTGGCTAAGTATTGAATAAGTGTGAGTGACTTAACTTGGTGAATTACTCTTAGTGGGAATGGGTTAATGTATTACCCGAGTAATGTATGGTAAAGCTGTGACCGAGTGATTTATAGCCGAGAGGTTATGTGACCTCCGAGTGTAGAAGATCAAATTATGCCGAGTGCTGAATTGATAGTGAAATCTGAGTGAATTGTGGTTGAATTATACCAAGTGGTATTGGACTGGGGAAATAACCCGTGTGAGGGGAAGCTTGTGGACTCCGAGTGGAGTACCCGAGGGAATCATTTCCCGAGTGAAATACGCCCGTGTGTTTTATAAACTGTGATTTGGCTAAGTAAGAATTTACCAGGTGAATGTTGTATGTGGGGACAGTTCCCGAGTGGACATGGTCCCGATTTCGAGTGATGGAATACCGAGTGTGGGTTTGCTTCAGCGATTGAGATTTCGCTCCAGCAAGTGTGAATGGAAGGAAGGTTTCGGGTTGGTTTCGCTTAAGCGAATAGGTGCTTCGCCCAGGCGAGATGCGTTGTCTCGCTCAAGCGAATTTGGGTCTCGCTTGAGCGAATGAACTCTGTTGGGCTTGCTTAAGCTTGTTCTGCTGTTTTGCCGTGTGAGTGGCTTTCAATTTCCCTTGCCCTCCATTCGTTATATTTTTCCCCGATTGCTTGGTGAATTTTTGGAAAAATTTTCCCTGGTCTCTCGGTTTGGGTTTATTAAGTCGGGTTGTTTCATTTTGGTATCAAAGCATTCTTAAAAGAATTAAGGATGTTTCATTTTGGTATCAGAGCAGACTTAAAAGGTCCATGGCTAAGGTATGCTTACTGAGTGTAAGCGGTTATGTGCATTATGACCGGTTGTCATAATTGCTTATGATATTCTATTGGATTTGATGCATGCTTATGCATGGTTTGTGTGATGATACATGTTTAACCATGATTTGTGTGATATATGCCTATGTGTTTGTTGGGGACAGTAGTGAGTGGTACTACTGTTGTGGTATTAATTTGGGGTAGAGGATTTGTTACTACCCTGGTTCGGTTATCCATGAAATGCTTAGAGGTTATTCTAAGCCTGGGTTGATTGGAAAGGAAATAGAATGATATATGTTGAGACCCTTGTACAGGTAGAGGTCGGATTAATTGGCTAGGACTCTTGCGTATGCCATGCTAGTGGTTCATGGCCGAGTCATGTATGTTGAATGGATTAGAACTCATATTTGAGTTGATTAAGTGAATGATAATGAAGGAATTCCCTAGTGTGGTATTCTGAGTTAATTGAGACACTTTTGAGTGGGAAGGTGTTAAGAGTGATGTCTTGGAATTCTGTGTGGAGCGGTCGGTAAACCGCTTTAGAAGCCAACTATGCCGATTGGAATCGTGAACCGGTCGGTGAATGCTTGGGAAGCATAGATGTGTAATTGTTTAGAGTGCATGTCAGCGATATTCCGAGCTGTTTGTTGGGGTAAGTTTGTGTTGAATTTCGAGGACGAAATTCTTTGAGAGGGGGAGAATTGTAACATCCTGATTTTTAATTAATTACCGAGTGTGGTAAATTTCAGGATTAAGGTTATGGATTGATTAAGTTAATGGTTGATTAAGATTAATTGCCAATTAGGCAAAATGTTGAATAATAATAATAATAATGCTAGGAAATGTCCCATGTGCCCTTGGTGTAATGAGAGCTTCGGTCCTCTCTCTTTGGCACGCTGATGGGAGTGGCCTTAATGGTGATGTGATGGCTGATGGGAATTGCATTGAATGTGAATGGAACGTTGATTGAGAGGGAGAGTGTGACGCTGGGCAGAGCCATAATGAAGGGCTTCAGCTTCACGTTTTACAATCATTCTTGGCTCATTCTCTCTTGGGGTTCAAGGAGAACCACTCTCCATTCTCTCAAAAACTTCTTGGAGCTTCTGCTCCTTCTTCATGGTTGTTCTTCTTCTTCATCTTCTTCTTCCACTCAACACTGAGTAGAACCGAGTAGAACACAAAGTGGAACAGCGTGGTGGTAGAGAAACAGCATGGTGCTGTGTGTTTGGAGGCAGAGATCCTCCCCTGTTTTGTCTAACAGCGTTGGGTGCCTGGAAACCTTGGGGTCCTCCATTGTTGGTGAGGACTGTGTTGTGCCTTGGAGGCTTAGCATGGAGTGTCTTGGTGGTTGTTCTGCTCGTGAGGAAGCAGCTGTTGGTTCTTCCAAAGCTGAGAGCAGACTGTTGTGTGAACAGCTGGTAGTTGGGTCATCCTGTTGAAGAACGAGTGACCAAGGAGCTGTTGGTCAGATCTGCAAGCTCATGGAGCTTCTGGGATCTTCATTCCAGGTAGGGGGCTAACTTTACATCTCAAATGTATGGTTTATGGATGGGTTCCGGGTGAATCTACTTTATTGTGTTGTAATGTATGTGTAATGTGTTGTTGGTTGTTTGCCGAGTGAATGATAGCCCGGGTGTGTGAGGATTATGAACTGTGTAGTACATGTTAAACTCCGTCCATGAGATGTATGCCTATGCTGGTAAATATGAAGATGCCGAGTGCATCATACTAAAGGACAGATGAGAATATCCTGTTGATTGTTATATTAGTAATGCTGAGTGTATGCATGGTAATGTGGCTTTTAATGAGATGCCGAGTGAATGCATGTGCTATGAACCAGTGTGAATATTAAACGCATGTGATGCTTGTTGCAAATATTAGTGCCGAGTGGATATTATATGAAATAGCATGTGATGCTTGTTGTAAAGGATAATTCCGAGTGATGGCATTGTGATTGCCGAGTGCATGAGATGTGGGTCGGTTATGTTAATTCCCGTCTGGGATTTTATATTGAAAAGCATGTGATTTGCCGAGTGCATGTAATTGCCGAGTGCATGTATTGTGTTATTGCTATGCCGACCTCTATTATGAATAATAATGATAAACTGCATTGGATGCATGTTATTGATATTGAATGCCGAGTGCATGTGTATGGAAAACATAATGGAAGACCTTGGGTTAGAGTCAAGGCAATGCAGAGTGCATTGGCGTTGGACGCCTGATGAAAGACCATATTCATCCGATTCGCCACTGAAATGCTTGGAGCATATAGCGTTGGATGCTTAATACCGATCGGCAATCAGATGAATATGTGTTGAAAGTCCTCAGGTTGGACTCGAGGCAGTGCCGAGTGTACTATAAAAAGACCCTGGGTTGGACTTGGGGCAGTGCCGAGTGCACTAAGCGTTGGACGCTTAAAGACCTTGGGTTGGACTCAAGGCAAGCCTACCGGGTTGGACTCGGGGCTGCCCGTAACACTTCCGTTGTCACTTGGAGTGACTGTGTTACATGTGAGGGCAAACGGTTTGGTACCTGTAAAATGGCCAAATCAGCTTAGAGCTGAATAAAAGGCTTGGAGCCTATGTTGCAACAATAAAAATTAATAATAATGGACCGGATCCGGGTGAATTGATGTGTGCACACTTATGATTGTTATTGAGGTCAATATGAATTATTGAATATGTGAACATTAAATGATTGGGGTGAATCCGATTGGATTAATGCATATATATAGATGTATTTGTCGAGTGCAATATGATGTTATGGCTGTGATACATGCTGTGATGAATATGAATAATATAGCCATGAATGATTGGTGTGAATTCCGACTGAGTGAATATGTGTACATTGGTACTGTTGCCGAGTGCAAGGTGATTATGAATGATATGAATTACTCAGTCTTAATTAAATTGCATGAATTGCATGAATCCCGAGTGGATGAATGATGTTGTTAGGGTTCATATTGAATGGCAGAGTGCATTATTGCTGATTGAAATATGTGATTGCATGGTTGTGGATTCGAGGATTAATCCGAGTCAATAACTGTTATTTAATATGTAAAAGCTCACCCCTACAATATTTTTCAGTGTATGCAGGTCGGACTGGTATTGAGGAGATGGCCTCAAGTCCGAGTGATGGGCACTCAGATTGTTGTAGTGCACATATAGTATATATATTGTAAATAGACATGTTAAAGCCTTGGTCGGCTCTCTTGTAATCCGAACGGATTTAATTATATGGGTTGTATATCGGGTTTGTGAACAAGTGTACATTATATATATATATTTGCATTGTTATGATGTTACCCGAGTTGTTTATTATGTGGTGTTGTGAGAATAATGCTAAGTTAATGATTTTCGGGTGGAATATTGATGGGAGAGCCATTGCCGAGTGAGGCTATTGTTTGAGTGAACCTCTTCCGAGGGAAGAGTTATTGTGATGGTTTTAATTGAGGTATATTCTAGGAGTCCTCTTCCGAGTGAACGAGGCTATATAAATCCCGAGTGAATGATATATATATATATTTCGAGTGGCTAAGTATTGAATAAGTCCGAGTGACTTAACTTGGTGAATTACTCCTAGTGGGAATGGGTTAATGTATTACCCGAGTAATGTATGGTTAAGCTGTGACCGAGTGATTTATAGCCGAGAGGTTATGTGACCTCCAAGTGTGGAAGATCAAATTATGCCGAGTGCTGAATGGATAGTGAAATCCGAGTGAATTATGGTTGAATTATACCAAGTGGTATTGGACTGGGGAAATAACCCGTGTGAGGGGAAGCTTGTGGACTCCGAGTGGAGTACTCAAGGGAATCATTTCCCGAGTGAAATACGCCCGTGTGTTTTATAAACTGTGATTTAGCTAAGTAAGAATTTATCGGGTGAATGTTGTATGTGGGGACAGTTCCCGAGTGGACGTGGTCCCGATTCCGAGTGAATTCAAAATGTCGATGATGGGAGAACTTACATTCTTCCTTGGGCTACAAATTAAGCAAACTAAAGAAGGAACTTTCATTAGTCAAATGAAATATTACAAAGAACTACTCAAAAGGTTCGAAATGGATAAAGCAAATGAAATAGCCATACCCATGAGCATATCATGCTATTTGGATAAAGATGAGAAGGGTAAGGATGTTGAAATAACTAAATACCGAGGTATGATAGGCTTCTTACTTTACTTAACAGCTAGTAGGCTTGATATCATGTTTGCTGTATGTATGTGTGTTAGATATCAAGCATGTTCTAAAGAATCATATCTCACTGCCGTAAAAAGAATTTTGAAATATCTTATGGGTACTCAAAATGTTGGTTTATAGTATCCCAAAGGCGTTGAATGTATTCTTGTAGTGACATGGCCATCACCCAGGAAGAAGCCATGGACCCTACATAGTCTTTAGAGGTTGCCTTGGATGCTTTCAAGGGCCCTATGACTAGGTTAAGGGCCAAGAAAGCCAAGGAAGGTCTGCAAAAGCATTTAGCTTCGTCCATACATTCCTTGAATGGGCCCAAGCCCAAGGAGGAGCTATTGAAGACCCTTACCCTTTTCTCTTGCACTATAGAAGGGTAATGAGCTTGGTGTGGATATTTGGGCCTCTTCATTGGGTCTCATATATCTTGTACATATTTTCCATTCCTTTATATTTTAGGTATATTAGGACTATATTTTAGGAATTAGTTTGGTCTTTGCATAGCAATTAAGTTTGGGCCACTTTTAGGCCTTATACCTTGTTCCATTTTGTATTTAGGCTTGTATTGGGCCAATTTGAGTAGGATTTAGGATTGGGCCTTGGGAATTAATCCAAGGCCCATGGTTAGCTAGTCTTGGCCGAAATAATAAGAGGGATATATAAGCTCATCTCCTTTGTATTTCCATAATAACTTGAATGATTAGAGATTTTAGAATGAGAAACTCTCCCTTCTCTCTAGAAAAGTAGAAGCTTTAGGCTCCTTTCCTAGTGTCTTATCCTTTAGACCTTCTCCCAAAGATGGTGACATTCACACCTTATCTCTCTACATCCTAGAGAGTGGCAGAATCATCAACCATTCTTCTCCTCTCTATCTCCTCCATTTCTAAGTCAAATCCTCCTTAGATCTAGGTCCTTCCTCCTTCTAGCTTCCACCAAAACCAAGCTTCCACCACAAGATTCTTTTATCTTCGTCCACAAGCTTCCCAAACTGTGACAAATCCTCTCCATTATCATCAAGAATTTCGGATCTAAGAAGTTTAAGAAGAGAACACTAGTGGAAAAAATGGATATAATCACGGTTAAAAATGGCCTTTATTCACGGTTAAAGAACCGTGGTTGTTGCAGCCATGGTAGTATATGAGGGTCTTTAACCATGGTTAACAACCGTGGTAATAAATCAGATCTAACCACGGTTGTCGAGCATAACCGTGAATATAACAGACAATATATATTCACCGTGGAAAAAGAACAGCTATATTCACTGTTGTTTAGCATAACCGTGAATATAAGTAGAAAAAGAAAATTCACTTACAGACCATGTATATTCACGGTTATAGTAGGAACCGTGAATAAAGAACCTCTATATTCATGGTTGTTTAGCATAACCATGAATATAAGTAATATAAAAAATTCACTTACAGAGTATGTATAATGACGGTTATAGTAGTAACCGTGGATAAATAGTGTCTATAATCACGGTTATAGTAGTAACCGTGGATAAATAGTGTCTATAATCACGGTTGTTACCATAATCGTGAATAAACACTAAGGTTTTTTTTTAATATGGTTTCTGTTTTATTGTTCCCAAACCTGCATTCAGACAACCAGCACAATATAAAGTATCCCAGCATATCCAGCAATAAACAATATATAAAAACAATGGTATATATATAACAATTAATTTGATATGAATTCATAACAACCTAAAAAATGAAACTATATACAATTCAAATGAATGTAACCTAATAAAATGTAAACCCTAAATCCTACACTAGATACATATTTAAGAGAATAAAGATCCTATATCTAGCTAAGTTCTTTTCCTGATTTCAATGAAGTATGAGGCCCATTGCCTTCTAACATTATCTACAAGTGTCTTAGAGAAGTATGACCGGTCCTGGAAGTACTGCAAACAATGCACAAAACAATTAGAACAAAAGCTATATTTATTACATGAAATTGATGAAATTGTTAGAAAAGTAGTCCAAATGATGAGACTTACATCTGTCCATCCCTCTACTAAATGTTGTTGAACAATGGTCAGCATAGTGTACATGACGAAATAGCCACACTCGAAGGTACTCTCCTGCCTGTAAGACTACAATGGACATAAAATATAGAATAAGTGAATTCGCAACTTAAAAAATATATATTGAAGATTTGAATGAATACGATAGACTTACCTTTGGGTGCACCCACACAACTTTTCTTCCGCTGGACTTAACTCCAATCAGTCGATTGTATCCAACCACCGCCCTACATCAAATAAAACACAAGATAAGTTAGAATCGTATAGGTCCAAAATTGATGTAATCGAATTTGTACTTATTGTTTAGGGATTAACTTACCCGTCTACTATAGTTTTCTGGTCTTGTGGAACTGCCCGATGCGTAGTATCAAAGTACAGAGCAAGATAAGCCCGGGGACAGATCACCACAAGCTTCCAGTGAGCGCTGCAGTTACCAGTGATAAGTGAGACTTCAAAATGCAAAAATTAATTACAATAATTATGGAATAGAATATTACCCTTTATGATAGGGGCCCATGTATACAGTCTTCCCAAACTGAAACATCCAATTCTGGATGTATGCCTGGGTGTCCTACGTGGTGTTTGCTTGCTTCGGTATGAGAGAGGGCTCTAAGAAACCATAAGTTCCTTGGAAACCCAAGTCCACACAAAGTTTTGTCAGAAACCTAAACAAGTTGAGACATGGTTAGCGACAAATAACTTGTATAATGAAAAAATTGGACAAAAAGAGATATACTTACAGCTCCCACAGCTGAATGATGGAGATGTTCAGCATCGACGTCCCCGAAATAATCTCACACATGTCAAAATGTGTAATGTAAAGTGGTACTGCACTTGGACGGCCGAACACCAGTGGCTCCCATGGGATCTGAACAGTCTCATCTCCTTACTCATACCCGATGCGCCATAGCATCCGGATGGGATTGTCGGCTGGGTCTAGCCTCTTCAATGCCTGTTCCTGTTGAACAATTGACAACCATCACAGTTTGTACCATAATTGACAATATAACAAAATTAGTTAGTGTAAGGTTTTTACCTGTCCAGGGGAAACCTGCAGAAGTCTGTTGGGTCATATCAGAAAGTGGCCCACCGCCTGACCGACGGTCTTCACCTCTGGAGTTGCCACTGGCACAGCAGCATCCTCCTCGAGGACGAGCACAACAGAGACCTGATAAGTGCTTTATAATACAATAAATTAGGTATAAATTGCTTAGGATTTTAGTCATTATCCACTGTATTTCCTTTATTTATTGCGATTTTTGCTTTCTTTCCACTCTAGTCTACTTGGGTATGTTATTTTGCAGGAATTAAGGTAATAAAGGGTCAAAAACAAGAGAAAAACGACCATAAAATGATAATGAAACAAGAAGAACAAGCCCAAAGTAGAAAGAACTCTCTTTTTATGCTGAATTCCGACTCAGAATGCTGAAATCCGACTCAGAATGTTAAAATCCGACTCAGAAATGCTGAATTCCGACTTAAAATGACCAAATCCGAGTGGAATTACTCAGAATGGAGAAAATCCGAGTGGAATACTGCACTGTTGAAGGTAAATCCGAGTGGAATGGCTCAGAATAGAGCCTTTCCGAGTGGAACGATTCAGAATGGAGCATTACCAAGTGGAATACTTCACTTTTGGAGCAAAATCCGAGTGGAAAGTTCCCTGTCAAAGCCATTTCGAGTGATAAATGGCTGACTCGAGTGAAGGATCAATGTTAAAAAGGAATAAGTCTCGGTTTTAGGAAAATCCGATTGGAAGCTGTCCGAATGCAACAATTCCGAGTGAAAAAAAAAGGAACTGAGCTTTAATAAATGCTACCCAAAGGTATTTTCCGAGTGAAAGGATTGCTGATTGAAGTGAATCCGAGTGGGAATTTACTGATTGAAGTAAATCCGAGTGAAGAATGCTGACTGAAGCAGGTCTGACCAAAGAACAAGTGCTTTTCTGTGCAAAAAGCTGATTCTGAGTGAATTGATTCCGAGCAGAAGGAATCCCATTGAATGAATAAATGCTGATAAGGAGAATCCGAGTAGTTTCATTCGGAGAACAAGGCATTTCTGAGTGGTGTCTTAATCGGACAAGGAAAAATCCGATCAGAAATGAATCACACTCGGACAGACTCTCAAGTTTCACACTGAGCCCGAGTGAGAAGTCTCCAAGGAAGGGCCATTCCGAGTGAGTTGATTGACGACTGAAGGCCATTCTGAGTAAAAAGCATGAAGGCTGACTGAAATATTTCAAAGCAAATCCGAGTGAATTCCAAAGCAAAGCTTTAACCGAGTGGTCCAAATTCAGAGACAGCCGAGTGAAAATGATTGGGAACCGATTGAATCCGAACCAAGTGAGTCTTCAATCAGTTCCGAATGAACTCCATGAACCTGAGCCGAGTGAATGGTTTCAGTCGGATTCGAGTCCCTCTTCAGTCAATTCCGAGCAACACAAGCAAATCTGAGCAAGGATTCTCCGAGTGAAACAGTGAAAAAGAGAACCTCTCGCTTGAGCGAACCTTTATCCGCTTGAGCGAGACGGTTTCCTTCAACAAACGCTTAAGCGAGAAACTCTCGCTCAAGCGAAACCGATCGGTTTTCTTAAATACCGACTCCTCAACTCAACACCGAGTGAAGATTTCACTCGGTTTTATGTGCGAACAGTACTATTTTTTACTCGGTTTTGAGCACAGAAGGCACCCTTTCACTCGGATTTTGCAGAAAAGAGAAAACCGACCTACACTCCACAACTCCAAACAACGGATCACTCTACACCGTCCTCAAGCCACAACACCGCCCAGACTCCTCTCCACACAACACCGCCCAGACTCCTCTCCACACAACACCGCCCAGACTCCTCTCCAACCAACACCGCCCAACCGTCCTCACTTCTCAACACCGTCTCATTCCCTCTTCTATCCGCTGTCCCTTTTCTCCTCTCCAACCAACACCGCCCGGACTCCTCTCCAACCAACACCGTCCAGCAATACCACCCACACCGTCCAGCAATACCACCAACACCGTCCAGCACTCAGCAAACCACCCTCCAGCAAGCTTTCACTCGGATCTGTGGGAAAATAACATTTTTCCACTCTGAATTTCATCATTCTGCACCAATCTTCACTAAAATCCAAGCACCGAATTATTGGAAATATTAAAATATGCAAATTGGAAACAAATTGACACAGCTGGAACTCACATGCACCGAAAGTTTCTTCGACTTGCAAATTGAACGCGTTTTCATAGCTGGAATCCTCCATCCATTTGCCTATAAAAGCAGCAGCAACCCATCAGCAAAAACAGAACTTCATCCTATCAATTACCATCAGATTCATTTTCTTTTCTTTTCTTCGTTACTTTCTCTCTTTTTCTCTTTAGTTTTCTTCTCTTCATTTTTCTTTCTCTGTTCGTTTTTCTTCTCTTTCTTTTTATTTTCTTTTCTTTCTTTTATTTTGTAAGAGTGTGAGGGCTGTAAAAGTGAGAATTTAAATTTGTAATTGGTGGAGAAATTATTGCAACAAGGAATTACAGTGGTAAATTATTCTGAGCTTTTGGAGAAACCCGTAAGTCTTTATTTTTACCATGTCTTGTATGTTTTATTTTTCCATTATTTATATGAATTTGAATTATTTCATGAGTAGCTAAATTAATTATCTTGGGATAAAGGGGGTATGATAATATTTTATTTTAATGTTATTTTGACTTGGAATTAAATAAATTTCTGTTTTCCATTTAGTTCAATTATGCTTAATGCTTTTAGTAATTCCTAACAAAAACCTAAATGATAAAACTGTATACTTACGGGTATATTAGTAAGTTTAGGTAATAAATAGAAACGAGAGATTTATTTTTACCAGAAAGCTTTGAACTAAACCTAAGATTTTTGAGAGCTTTTTGTGACCTCGGTAAAACCGTGAAAGTAATCAAAATTCTTTTGAGGAAATAAAAGGGATTTTCATAAAACGATAATGGGCCTTTCTGAGGATTAAGCAGCGCTTTCCATAGGTTAGGTACATTAATAGGATTCCGAGAGGAACATATTAATTAGCTTTTGGAAAATTCGCCTTGGAAAACTTAATTCGATTCTTATTTATGAAAAGTTAAAATTCATTAACATAAAATAGAGTCTTAATCCCCCGAAATCCCAAGATACTCTTAACTCTAATTTTTTTTAAGTGTCAAGTAAATCTTATTTTTGTATTCTGTGCAACTTAATTTTGTGTTTTATTTTACAAAAACCTTAAAAATCAATTGTGTGGATAATTAAATTTCAATATGCTGGTACTTTGAACACAGTCCCTGTGGAGAACGATAATCTTTTATATTACGCGACATAACCCGTGCGCTTGCGGGCCCTGTCAAGACCCTGGACATACCATCAGGTAATGACTGATGGTGAACCACAGGGCCTAAGTTGTAGACTATGCCAGTGGCAACTGGCTCCTCCGACCCGTCAACGAACAGGTCACATTGACGGGTGTCTGGTGGCTCGACCCCAACATCGTCAGGGTCAGCCGCAGTGCACGACCCCTTAGTGCTAACCCTCCGTACCTACATATTTACACATCAAGCAGAAGTTATTCAACAATGAAATAAAGTGATTACAAACAATAAAACCGAGGAAATTAAATAAAGAATCTAACCTGTGGGTCGCTAGCTGGTGCAGTAGTCTCCTGGTGGTGGCTGAGTGAGGCCTTCATCTCCTCCCTGAATCAGGCCATCTCCTGGTGGAGCCTAGATATCTCCTCCTGATACTTAGCGTAATCAATTACAAACATTCTAGATGGTGATAATTGATTAGTTGGTCAATGTAACAGATTAGCTAATTGATTAGCTTAACAAATTAGCTAATCAATTAGCACTCTGGTAACAAATTAGCTAATTGATTAGGTCAGTTCTGAAACTACGTTTTCACTATTTTTAGGTACTTACCTTGTGATTTTCTTGTGATTCTTGCCATGGTCTTGTACTACTTGATTCTCTATGACTTGTTCTTCAATTCTTTATCCTTTAATACTTGTTGTACACCTCTTTGACATGTCTTCCTTAATCAAATACATATACCTTCAATCATGGAATGTCCGTATAGACAAATGTACATGTTTTTATCAAATTTTGGCAATCACCTTGTGCTTACTTGGATCATTTCTCATATTCACTCTTTCTCTTGAATTAACTTACATGTTCCGCAAACACTTGTATGGTGTTTGTGTAATTGATTACCCTAAGTAGACATTTGCTTAAACTATTTACCTTCTTATATCGTTATATATAAGATAAGTCTTTAAAAAGGTCTGGGGTTAATAGTTAAAGTTTTTATTTATGGTGTTCTTCTTCCAACGATTATTTAAATCATGAAAAATTTATCCTCATTTTTAATATCTAAACAAGAATATCGCTAATATTATTTACTAGTTTAAGGGCACCACATAATTAGCCTGAGTGGCTGAAAGGCAAGCTAATAAGAACCTGAAACCCCAATCTGGGAAATTTAAGAAACAAATGTAACAGGGTCCAAACCATTATCGGGGAGGATCCTCGTCATCTCGTGGTTGTGGTATTGGCCATTTTTCAGATAGAATATTTTCATTGTGGTGGTAACCATCTAGCCCAAAGTTATAACCATTTAACCCGAAACTAGAACCATCTAGCTATTTTCAAATAGAATATTTTCTAGAGGATATTCCTGGCTTGCCTCCATAACGGGAGATTAAGTTTGTCATCAATCTTATTCTCGATGTCGGGCCTGTCTCTAAGGCATTTTATCAAATGTCCCATGTCAAACTAGCTGAATTGAAGTAGCAGGTGGATGAATTATTACATAAGCAGTTCATCCACCCAAGTGTTTCACCATGAGGTGCTCCGGTGTTACTTGTTAGTAAGAAAAATGACTCTATGAGGTTATGTGTCGATTATAGGTAGTTAAACAAGTTAACTGTCAGAATAGGTATCCCTTGTCACGTATTGACAATTTATTGGATCACTTAATAGGAGCCACTGTGTTTTCTAAGATCGATTTTCGATCTGTATACCGTCAAATTCGTGTAAATTCGGATGACATTCCAAAAACAATATTCTGAACCAGATATGGCCATTATGAGTATGTAATGATGTCGTTTGTTGTAACTAATACACCAACGATTTTCATGGATTACATGAATCGTAAATTCCACCCTTGTTTGGATAAATTTGTAGTGGTATTTATTGATGACATACTGGTCTATTCTAAGTCATCGAAGGAACATGAGAAACATCTCTGACTTGTATTTTAAATGCTACGAGAAAAGCAATTATATACTAAATTATCGAAGTGTAAATTTTGGTTGGATAGAGTATAGTTTTTGGGCTACGTGATTTCTAAAGATGGTGTGGTAATAGATCCAACTAAGGTTGAGACTGTAATGGCTTGAGAGCAACCTTATTTTATTATTAAAATTCAGAGTTTCCTTGGGTTGGCTGGCTACTGTCATAGATTTATTAAAGGATTTTCCTGTTTAGCTTTGACAAAGTTAACTTGGAAGAATCAACCATTTGTATGGACATCTAAATGTGAGAAAAGTTTTCTAGAGTTGAAGCATACTCATTTCTGCGGTTGTCTTGACTTTACCTGACTTATAAAATGACTTTATAGTGTACTGTGATGCATCTAAGTTGGGTCTTAGGTGTGTATTTAGAGCTAGGTATATGGACCGCGCTAGCCCCGCCCCGCGATGGGTCAGCTCGCATAAGCCCTCCCTGTGACGGGCCAACCCACGTGAGCCCGCATTTTAAATGGGCTGGTTTTTAGGACCGCGTAAGGACCATAAGCCCACGGGTTGGCCCGTTGGCTAGCCCGCATATATTTTTTTACTTTTTTGTTTTAAAATTATTAGGATTTGGTCCAAAGCACATATATTTTTCTATGAAACTCAAGCCATATATAATTTAAAACATTTAATCATCTAAAATCGGGAACCTTCACAACTAATTTTCAACAAATTAGCAACGAATGAAATTTAAATATCAACTTTCTCATATTTCTATGTAAGGAACAATGATATAATATCATTTTAGGTTAGAAGTTCTTCCTCTTTTTAAAAGAAAGTGTAGGGTAAAAGTAAAATAGTATGAAGAAAATGTAGAGTTTATTTAAAATAAAATAACAAACTTAAATATATATTGACCCACGGGTTGGACCCGTTTAACCCGCGGGTTAAACGGTTCAGCCTGGAACCCGTATTTTAAATGATCATCTTTTTATCAACCCATAACTTGTGTAAGAGTAAGTTAAACAGACCAACCCATGAGCCCAAACCTGTATACCCAGCTCTATGTGTATTAATGCAAAATGAAAGAGTGACTGCTTACGCATCAAGACAGTTATAACCACATGAGGTGAATTATCCCATTCATGACCTTGAGTTAGCAGTTGTGGTGTTTGCCTTGAAGTTATGGAGGCTTCTTTAGTGATCATAAAAGTCTCAAATATCGTTTTTATCAGAAGGAATTGAATATCGCTAACAACGATGATGGAGTTCTTAAATGACTATGATTTTGAATTGAAGTACCATTCTGGAAAAGCTAATATTGTAGCTGATGCTTTAAGTTAAATTAATGAAAATTAAATTTAACACTTATTTTTAAATTAAAGCAATTAATACCCATTTTTTAATATATTTAAGTAATAAATATTGTTAAGTTATTAAAATTTAAATTAACAATAACCTTTTTTTAATGACAAAGTCCCCTATTTGGTCCCTCACTTTTTTACAATCGGACACTTGGGTCCTCCATTTTATAAATTGACCCCGTTAATCCTTTTCTTCTTCATCTTCGGACACTAAGGTCCCCACCGTCAATACACGTTACAACGGCACCAAATTTTGGTGACGTGGCCATTTAAATCCAAGCTGCCATGCCACGTAGAGGTTCAAACGACGCCGTTTTATGCAAATGGAAACCCTAAACCAAAATTCCCTTCTTCGTTCAGATTCCATTCACCAAACCTTACCCCTTCCTATGTTTGAAACCTCATCCCATCCCACTATCCATTTGCGATTGCCTTGAGAAATTCCCTTTGATACCCATTGTCAATGGAAGGTGTGAATCAAAACCATAGTCGCTCAACATCATCCTCAGCCTCCAGTCAGCGTCGGCCCTGTCTCCGAAGCTTGGAAATATCACATCATCGATGTCGGTGTGGAGACCCACCAATGTTGCGTGTGTCCCAAACGGCGAATAATCCAAATCGCGAGTTCTGGACATGTCCTCAACTTCGAGGTTCACAGTGTGATTTCTTTGCCTGGGTGATGGATGAGGACTTAGTAGCTCATGATGAAGAATGGAGGAAGAGTGTCATGACGAAGCTGATAGAGATGGAGGAGGTTATGACCAGACTTAGAAATGATGTTCGTAGGGAGGTCTGTGAAGGCATGACTCATGCTATGCAAAATAGAATGGGTGATTGGCAGATGCATATGCAGTCGGTCGTGAAGAAATTATGCATGGAAAGGCAGACTGAAGTCAGGCAACTAAAGATGATTTTGATGGCTCAAAGTTTTTTTATATTATTTTCTGTTATGGGGATTATGTTGATGTTGTTGAAGATGTAGGGTGTAGAATCAGGTGATGGGGGTTTAGGCTTTTGATGTAGGGTGTAATGTAATTGCTTAGGGATTAGGAATATGAAATGCGTATGGTGGATTTTTCTGCATAGACTGAGTTAAACTATTTAAATGGTTTAGCATATATATAGTTGTATGAATGAACAGGTTGATGTTATGAAAATTGCAGTTTTATTTCCTTCTCCAACACTGCTTCCTAATGTATAAAACGTCAACATTTATAGATTAAAAAAAAGAATTTTCAAAAGAAACATGATACTGTTATTGTCATCATTTGTGTATCCATCAAGGATAACCCTACCTCCCATACTTTCCAACCCTACTATTATACAATCATTATGTGCACATCATACAATCCTTTTCCATATTCATTTAGGTTCAGTCGTAGCATGCACCAATTTGGAGTTCAATACCTCACAGTTATTGTTTGTTATGTTGTCCACCTTACAATTCTCATCAAAGAAGGCCTTGCTCCAGGATTCCTTTGGGAACCTTGACAGGTATGTCCAAGCCTCTTGGTTAATCTGTCTTATCTTTACCATGTTTCCTTGAAATTGGGTGGAGGTAGTTGATCTTGCAGCCTGCTATAACAGGGACCTCAGCTCTGCTCCTTTCCATTGCTTTGAGAAATTCTGCCATAAGTGCCACACATAAAACCTATGTGGCACACCAGGCATGACCTCTTGAAGTGCTGGGATAAGCCCCTGCAAAGTAAGTAACATGATCATAAACTAATTAATATGCTACCTAAACCATAAAAAAATTAGTGCAAATACCTTTTGCATATCACTCATGAAGGTAAGCTTTCTTTCTTTATAATCACCAATATCTGCATGGAGCAGTCCCAGAAACCATTTCCAATTGTCCTTATTCTCCACCTGACACACACCATATGCTATAGGCCATATATGGTTATTGGCATCCTGACCCATAGCAACTAAAAGCTGACTCCTGTAGTAACCTTTGAGGAAACACCCATCCAATCCCACCAAAGGTCTTTGACAGGCTATAAACCCATCTCTACATCCCTTCGAACATATGTACAACCTTTCAAAAATGGGTGGACCTACTAGTTGAGGTTGGCACTCCATCTTCACAGTGGAGCCAGGATTCCTCTTTAGCAGCTCTACACAGTAGTCCTATAACATAGCAAATTGTTCTTTTTCACAACCCTCAATTAGTTCTCTGGACCTCTTCATTGATCTGTTGATCATTTTGTCCTCCAACTTCACCTTGTACTTTTCTCTAAAAAGATCATAAACCTCAGAGTGCTTAACATTTCGATGCTTCCTCATGAAGTTCACAAGCTTGCCTGTAACCCATTGTTGATCACACACTGAGTTCTTGAATACCCTAGTACAAGAATGATGATCATTAAATGTCTTGATCTGGAATGATTTCCTGATAGGGTTCAGACTACAAAAGACTTCCCATTCACAATTATTCACTTTGCACCTTGCCGTTACTCTCACCTTATCATTTTTCACCCATTTAATTTCTCTCCCTGCCTGTACAGTGTAGTCTTTTACAGCCTGTTTAAACACCTCAAGTGATGGAAATTCCATCTCACACTCCAACCTTATATTGTCAAATGTGACTGTTTCATTGAATTGAGGATAAACCTCTTTGCCATCACCCTCATCTTCTGAACATGCAGGATGTAACATCCCTGTTTTTAGTAGCAGTCTTATTTAGTAAAAATTGAAGTTTAGAAGGTCTGTAAGTGGTAATAAATGAATAAATACCGTGTAGAAGGGATGTGATATCTTAACAATATAATTTTTTATGTGTAATTATGGAAATTACATGGACCATTAATGGTATTGTGCGAATTCCGAGTGAAAAAGGTCTCTGTTCTGAGTGACAGAGAGAAATTCCGAGTGAAAGAATGAAATTCCGAGTGAAGGATTAGAGATTCCGAGTGAAGGATGAAATTCCGAGTGTAAAGTTATGTTGACCGAGTAAAACATGACTGAGAGGGATACTACCGAGTGAAATCTTGGTCTTAGAGACATCTGGAGTGAAGTGTGTTCAAGGGAACCACTTCTGGGTGAAAATTCCGAGTGAAAACACCATTGAAAGACTCATTTCTGAGTCAAACCTTGCCAATTGCTTCTTTTTCGAGTGGCAATCTCTATGATTACAGTATACCGAGTGCATAGACTCAGTCAGGGATATAACTGATGCAATCCGAGTAAGTTTGTTCAAGTTAGACCTCCCTAATAAGATAGAAGATAGCAATCCGAGTAGGTTGAGAGCCATTTTGAGTAAGGCTAAATATGTAGCCTTTCCGAGTGAATGGGTTTAAATATTACCGAGTAAGATATACTCGAGTGGGAAAATAATACTGAGTGAAATATGTGTGTAGGAATGAATTTGGATATTCCCGAGTATAAAATCCGAGGGAAGATTGGTTGTAATGACTTAGATTGGAAAATTTCTAAGTATATGATAAACCGAATGAATAATCCATATATATATCCGAGTGGATGGGGTTAGAACAAGTCTGAGTTGGACTTAGCGTAATGATATTCCCGAGTAGATAAAATAATGGGTAATCTGAGGGTTAAGTATGAAATAAACCCGAGTAAATGAAACCCTCTAAGTGATGTTTGAACGGTTCTAAATAAACAAGAATTTATTAGGTCTGAATGAGAACCCCGAGTGAATGAATGCATATGTGTTTTATGTTGAGTTGATGCTTTCTACCGACTGAAATGTGTTGTCAAAATTATTTGGGAAGTATTGATGGGAGAAATAGTGATTTAGTTAAGGATTCCGAGTGATTATATATAGATATTGTGAGGTTAAGGAATTACTTGGCTTGAATATGAGTGGTGATAAATGAATAATACTAAGTGAACAGATACCGAGTGGAGAATGGTAGTGGGAGTCCGTTCCGAGCGAATTATAGAATGCACAGAGCCATTCCGAGTGAGTCTAAGGTGTTATGAAATCCTGAGTGAAAAGTGATTTGATGTTAAGTTGACTAAGGGATGATTTGGTTGAGTGAGAAATAGATAAGAATAGATTGTTTACCGAATGGAAATCCTGAGTGAGTCCGAGTAAAGAGGATCCGACTGAGTCCAGAAGAAATCCGACCTAGGGAGGAGAAATCCAACTAAATGTTTCAAGAAGAAACAATCATGAGTGAGGACCAAGAGAGACGAGTCGGTTTTGTATTAATGTACAAAGTGGAAAACCAAACAAAGACAAGGCGGTTTTTAGAAACATTTAGCCGAGTGACAGATTGAACCACTGTGGAACCAGTCTGGGATGAATTAGCCGAGTGAAAGACCAAGTAAAATAGGAGTTAGCACTGATTGATTTTACCGAGTGAGAAAGCAAGTGTTGAGTCAGTTTTAGAAGAATTCTGAGCTAGGTATTCATCAAAACCTACCTCTTTCACAGACGGTGTCCATCAAATCCATCACATACCGTCCTCTATTTCTTTACTCCACACCGGCTAGCTACTAAGGAAGCTGTTCTTGAACCGGTGTGCACACCAAACAATTCTGAGGCGGCGTTCATCAAAACCGACCTCTTCGTAGCCTCACAACAACCGTCCTTCCACACCACAACACCGCCTTCTTGCATGGACGTTGTCCCTCAAATCACTACACACCGCCCATCACTACACACCGCCCTTCATTACTACATACCGTCTTTCCTTTCATTCAATACCGCCCTCACACTTAACACCGCCCTCATGCATGCAATACCGACCTCTTCAAATTCTCCAACACCGAACACCTTTTAATTTCCACTTCAGCTAGTGATCAGCCCACTTAATCATATAAAACCAAGAATGATTGGCACAACGAACCAATCACAGGAGAAAGTTGCATCCATTATAATATCTTTATATATTTTATTCCAATCAAATGCAAAGCTGACTGTGAAAGGAGTCAAAAAGGCTCCATTATTCCACCTAATTCTCTAACCAATGTTTCCACTTAGTTTCCCACTAACTCTCATTATTTAGCCCAGTACTATGTCTCTAAGAACACACATACATGAAACATAACCACAGACATACTTCTGTTATCATTTCCTCTTCCTGCAAGCTCTCTTTCTTAATTTCTTTCCTCTCTCACTCGGATTTGAAGCAGGACAGTGAAGGGAACCTCTTTCTTTCCATCCAGGAACTTCATTGAGGTAAGGAGGTATATTCTTGGGTGCTCTGTGGGAAAACCGAGTGAAGGAAAGGGTTAAGGAACTCGTTCCTCACCTTTCCAGGACAGATTCAGTGTTGTGTGAATTAAATGCCTTAATTGTTATTATTTGTATTTATATATATATATTTGTTATTAAATGCATATAATCAGTGATGAATTGTGAAATGATATGTACTGTATTGGACTGAAAATACTAAGAATCATGGGTACCGTGTGATTTCCAGTGAAAAATTATGAGTAGAAGATGGATTTAATGATAACAGGTTCTGTTTTATGATCCGACCGGTTTTACATCTATAACAACTCGGTTTTGCTTAGTTTCAATCGGATTCAAACTTAACTGAATGTATTTTATTCTGATAGAACAATTCTTCACTCGGTAAGCAACCTAATTTCACTCAGAGAACATTTCCTAGTATATTTTCACTCGGACGGCATCTTCCGAGTTTTATTTTACTCGGAAAACAGTTTTGTTTCACTTATAAAACCCCTTTTCAGTGATTTAACTCGGTAAACACCTTAATTTCACTCAGAAAAACTTATCAGTGTGATTCTACTCGGATTTATAATCATTTCACGTATAAAACTTCTTTCAGTCGGAATTTACTCAAGAATTAATTAATTTCACTCAGAAAACTCCTCTTTGACTGATACCACTCGGAATTATATTCTATTCCACTTAGAGACTCATTTTCACTCGGATTTGCAAACAATTCTACTCAGGAAACCATTTTTATACTGATTTCACACGGAATCATGTTTTTAATTCACTCAAAAACTTATTTCACTCAGAATTTAAGTTATTTCTTTAAGAAAACTCTTTTCAGTTTTTGTTTCACTCGGAAAACATATTAATTTCATTTAGTAAACTCTGCTCAGTTTTATTTCACTCGGATTCATAGTTAATTCATGCGGAAAACTCATTTTCACTCGGAATCAAACCTGTTTCAGTCGGAAAACAGCCTTCCAGTTCATTTTCACTCGGACCCAAACTTGTTTCAGTCGGAAAACAGCTTTCCATTGTAATTTCACTCGGATTTTTAGCCAGATCGTTTGGAAAACCCTTCTCAGTATGATTCCACTCGGAATCATATTTATTTCACTCGGATTTACCCTTATTCCACTCGGAAAACTCTGTTTTTAATGTTTTTCGCTTGGATTTTCATTTAGAAGCTATTCTTTAATACTTTTTAAACTATTGGGAAGATATAATTATTATTATCATTCTTATTCTATTATTATTATTATTCTAATTATTATCAATCTTAATATTGTTATTATTATTGTTAGTTTTATTGTTATTAACATTGTTAACGTCTTAATTATGAGTAATTACATAAAGAATATATTATTTTACTCTTTATGAAGAATATAATTTTAACCAAAATATAATAGATATATTTCTAAAATAATAAACGGATATCTTACAATGTTTAAATAATTGATGGAATTCAAAGAACTTGGGAATGATATGATGAGACTGGAAACACATAAGATACCCAAGGAATCAATTGATAAAATAAATGCAATTCGCATCATGAAAATATTTTTGAAGAAGAAAAACCTCTAGAGCATACACTTGGTACAGTGGAGGACACTCACGTTCGATCTCCATGAAGAATCTTGGGAGTACAACTGGAACGGCAACCCAATGGCATCAGAGTCGCGCCTGATAGCCGGGTGAGACGATACAATTCTAGTGTACTTTGACTAAATGACGGAGTGTAACTATGATCGTAGGGATCCAAGTTCCAAAAATATTTAAATCAATGATGAGAACCAATGAGTTCATTTGTACCATATGGAACTTGGGCGGACCCTGATCGCTCTAGATGATTGGAATGGAGATATTCCAAAGAATGAGATGAAGAAAAATCAATTTATTGGGCCCACATGCATCATGAGACATAACCAAAGATAAATCATAATAAATTCAACCCATGCATTCCATGACAACATGCTTGATTGTTATAAATATGCTAATTGTATGAATTATGTGATATTATTTGTTAACTGGATTATGTCCGCACCGGATTAACCAATCAGGGTCTTGGGTTATACTCACCCTTACTGTTGACAATTTTCAGAGGAATTAGAAAATCAAGAACCCGAGTGTGAAGAACAACAATATGCTGAACCCACTGAGAACGATCATTAAAGATAGAATATTTATTATTAATAATCAGACACCGGATGACTGTATAATATTTAAGGGTGCCTGTGTGCCCCATTCTGTTATGAGTACAATTATTTTTGAGTTTGTGAATGACTATGAAATATATCTATTATTTGCTTCCACTGATCTGCCATCTCTTTATAAAAAAAAATATTCACTTTTTCTAAAAACTGTTAACACTCTCAGTTAAATAGGATGAACCTACAGAAGGATTTGTCTTATCTAACCGAGGGTGTTACAAAGGTGGTATCAGAGCATAGTCGATTCATTAAGCTTGGGGAGTGGACCATTAGGTTTCCACGTACTCTGATGGAAATATTTAACAGTCCATAAAACATCTCAGACTAGATTTCCTATGTGGAATACTCCACATAACATATACCCTGAACCTCTTTGTTGATATTCCACCAACAACTTCCTAATGACTCACCGAAACAATGATCACGACATGGAGGAATTTCTTACTTAAAATCGTGGAGATGATAGAACAACAAGAATTACCCCATATCTCTACTAAGCAGAGCCAAGGACTAGCTAACTTTCAGCAGAACTATCTTACGTAATTCAAAGAAGGGCTACGACAGGAAATCCGTCAAGTATTATTAGGACTTTAAGAGTTAAAATAAGACCCAGTTAGAATCTGAGTATTGGACCAAGTATCTCCGATTGAGATACCAATTGGTCAGGGCTATTAAGAATACGATTGAGAATCTGAATCTACATTCGGAATAATTTTTGGAGTTAGTATTAAGCTCGAACAGAAATCCTAGTATTAAGCTCGAACAGAAATCCTGTTTGTTATAAAACGAGAAACGTTTTAATGATGGATCAAGATATCATTTATTTCCCTATTCTCCCTTCATTTTCGTCTACATGCTAGGACTTGGGATAGCTTGGAGCTTAAGGTAAAATTCTCTACTCTTTTGATATTTTTGGCCTTAGGTTTTGATTTCTATATGGCTAGGAAAATACCTTATGAATGGATTTAGAAATAGGAACCATTTTCATGCAAGACCCAAAAGGAGGGATGTACTTATGTGTGACTTAAGGTGGATGTGAAGTAGTATACAAAAAATTTTAAAATTTGAAGATGGGAGATGATAGTTATTAATGGTAATTATTTGATTTTAGTGGAACCCTAACTCTAGGATTTAAGGATTTTAACTAAGTTGATGGTTTTAATGGCTTTGAATACTCTAGAATAATTATATATGAGGAAATGAATATCTGAGGCATTAGGTGTTGATTATTGAGAATTGGGAAAGGAATGTATATAAATAAGTATGTAATTAGAGGAATTAATTTAGACTATTGATGTTATGATAATAGTTGCAAACCATTGATAGTGGATTAAGGAAATAATCGATAGTGGATTAAGATACTTGAGTTAATAAATAGATATGCCATTTTGAATTAGTTGAATTGGTGATGATCTTAGATGAAACCAAGAGGTTTATAATGAGTTCGAATAAATTTCGTGACGGGTAAGTGATTCATGTGATGATTTGGAGGTCTTAAGGCTAAGGAATCATAGTATTGTTATGGTTAGGTGTGGTTAGAGCATTAAGATTTAAAGAATCTTGGTTTTGGGAAAGGAATTTCTGAAGCCTAATACGAGAGTATAAATTGGATTTAGACAAGTCTAAGATTTGACAACGAGTTTTGAGGGAATAATGCCCTATAATGGTATATTAGTAAGTATTTCTTAAAGTTACCCCTACCAACTAAAATAGAGAGAGTTCTAAAGGCCAAGAAGTTAAGCCCCAGATACGTAGGACCCTATCAGATTTTACAAAAGATAGGAACTCATGCCTACCATATTGCTCTGCCACCGAGCTGTCAAACCTTCATAATGTCTTTCATGTTTCCCCAACTCCGCAAAATATGTACTAGGCCCTAATCATGTTCTAAGTCCTGATCAGTTTGTTCTATAGGAAAATCTTACCTTTGAAGCATCACCGGTTAAGATTGTTAACCGACATCTAAAATAACTAAGAGGCAAGGAAATCTCTTTGGTCAAAGAAGTTTGGAGTCAGTTAAATGATAGGGACGCTACTTGGGAAATTAAGGAAAAGATTAGAGGATTGTACCCTCAATTATTCCAACCTTGAATTTCGGGACGAAATTCTTAAAAGGGGAGGAGAATGTAACATCCCTGTTTTTAGTAGCAGTCTTATTTAGTAAAAATTGAAGTTTAGAAGGTCTGTAAGTGGTAATAAGTGAATAAATACCCTGTAGAAGGGATGTGATATCTCAACAATATCATTTTTTATGTGTAATTATGGAAATTACATGGACCATTAATGGTATTGTGCAAATTCCGAGTGAAAAAGGTCTTTGTTCCGAGTGACAGAGAGAAATTCTGAGTGAAAGAATGAAATTCCGAGTGAAGGATTAGAGATTCCGAGTGAAGGATGAAATTCCGAGTGTAAAGTTATGTTGACCGAGTAAAACATGACTGAGAGGGATACTACCGAGTGAAATCTTGGTCTTAGAGACATCTGGAGTGAAGTGTGTTCAAGGGAACCACTTCTAGGTGAAAATTCCGTGTGAAAACACCATTGAAAGACTCATTTCTGAGTCAAACCTTGCCAATTGCTTCTTTTTCGAGTGGCAATCTCTATGATTACAGTATACCGAGTGCATAGACTCAGTCAGGGATATAACTGATGCAATCCGAGTAAGTTTGTTCAAGTTAGACCTCCCTAATAAGATAGAAGATAGCAATCCGAGTAGGTTGAGAGCCATTTTGAGTAAGGCTAAATATGTAGCCTTTCCGAGTGAATGGGTTTCAATATTACCGAGTAAGATATACTCGAGTGGGAAAATAATACTGAGTGAAATATGTGTATAGGAATGAATTTGGATATTCCCGAGTATAAAATCCAAGGGAAGATTGGTTGTAATGACTTAGATTGGAAAATTTCTAAGTATATGATAAACTGAATGAATAATCCATATATATATCCGAGTGGATGGGGTTAGAACAAGTCTGAGTTGGACTTAGCGTAATGATATTCCCGAGTAGATAAAATAATAGGTAATCTGAGGGTTAAGTATGAAATAAACCCGAGTAAATGAAACCCTCTAAGTGATGTTTGAACGGTTCTAAATAAACAAGAATTTATTAGGTCTGAATGAGAACCCCGAGTGAATGAATGCATATGTGTTTTATGTTGAGTTGATGCTTTCTACCGACTGAAATGTGTTGTCAAAGTTATTTGGGAAGTATTGATGGGAGAAATAGTGATTTAGTTAAGGATTCCGAGTGATTATATATAGATATTGTGAGGTTAAGGAATTACTTGGCTTGAATATGAGTGGTGATAAATGAATAATACTAAGTGAACAGATACCGAGTGGAGAATGGTAGTGGGAGTCCGTTCCGAGCGAATTATAGAATGCACAGAGCCATTCCGAGTGAGTCTAAGGTGTTATGAAATCCTGAGTGAAAAGTGATTTGATGTTAAGTTGACTAAGGGATGATTTGGTTGAGTGAGAGATAGATAAGAATAGATTGTTTACCGAATGGAAATCCTGAGTGAGTCCGAGTAAAGAGGATCCGACTGAGTCCAGAAGAAATCCGACCTAGGGAGGAGAAATCCAACTAAATGTTTCAAGAAGAAACAATCATGAGTGAGGACCAAGAGAGACGAGTCGGTTTTGTATTAATGTACAAAGTGGAAAACCAAACAAAGACAAGGCAGTTTTTAGAAACATTTAGCCGAGTGACAGATTGAACCACTGTGGAACCAGTCTGGGATGAATTAGCCGAGTGAAAGACCAAGTAAAATAGGAGTTAGCACTGATTGATTTTACCGAGTGAGAAAGCAAGTGTTGAGTCAGTTTTAGAAGAATTCCGAGCTAGGTATTCATCAAAACCTACCTCTTTCACAGACGGTGTCCATCAAATCCCTCACATACCGTCCTCTATTTCTTTACTCCACACCGGCTAGCTACTAAGGAAGCTGTTCTTGAACCGGTGTGCACACCAAACAATTCTGAGGCGGCGTTTATCAAAACGACCTCTTCGTAGCCTCACAACAACCGTCCTTCCACACCACAACACCGCCTTCTTGCATGGACGTTGTCCCTCAAATCACTACACACCGCCTATCACTACACACCGCCCTTCATTACTACATACCGTCTTTCCCTTCATTCAATACCGCCCTCACACTTAACACCGCCCTCATGCATGCAATACCGACCTCTTCAAATCCTCCAACACCGAACACCTTTTAATTTCCACTTCAGCTAGTGATCAGCCCACTTAATCATATAAAACCAAGAATGATTGGCACAACGAACCAATCACAGGAGAAAGTTGCATCCATTATAATATCTTTATATATTTTATTCCAATCAAATGCAAAGCTGACTATGAAAGGAGTCAAAAAGGCTCCATTATTCCACCTAATTCTCCAACCAATGTTTCCACTTAGTTTCCCACTAACTCTCATTATTTAGCCCAATACTATGTCTCTAAGAACACACATACACGAAACATAACCACAGACATACTTCTGTTATCATTTCCTCTTCCTGCAAGCTCTCTCTCTCAATTTCTTTCCTCTATCACTCGGATTTGAAGCAGGACAGTGAAGGGAACCTCTTTCTTTCCATCCAGGAACTTCATTGAGGTAAGGGGGTATATTCTTGGGTGCTCTGTGGGAAAACCGAGTGAAGGAAAGGGTTAAGGAACTCGTTCCTCACCTTTCTAGGACAGATTCAGTGTTGTGTGAATTAAATGTCTTAATTGTTATTATTTGTATTTATATATATATATATATTTGTTATTAAATGCATATAATCAGTGATGAATTGTGAAATGATATGTACTGTATTGGACTGAAAATACTAAGAATCATGGGTACCGTGTGATTTCCAGTGAAAAATTATGAGTAGAAGATGGATTTAATGATAACAGGTTCTGTTTTATGATCCGACCGGTTTTACATCTATAACAACTCGGTTTTGCTTAGTTTCAATCGGATTCAACCTTAACTGAATGTATTTTATTCTGATAGAACAATTCTTCACTCGGTAAACAACCTAATTTCACTCAGAGAACATTTCCTAGTATATTTTCACTCGGACAGCATCTTCCCAGTTTTATTTTACTCGGAAAACAGTTTTGTTTCACTTATAAAACCCTTTTTCAGTGATTTAACTCGGTAAACACCTTAATTTCACTCAGAAAAACTTATCAGTGTGATTCTACTCAGATTTATAATCATTTCACGTATAAAACTTCTTTCAGTCGGAATTTACTCAAGAATTAATTAATTTCACTCAGAAAACTCCTCTTTGACTGATACCACTCGGAATTATATTCTATTCCACTTAGAGACTCATTTTCACTCGGATTTGCAAACAATTCTACTCAGGAAACCATTTTTATACTGATTTCACACGGAATCATGTTTTTAATTCACTCAAAAACTTATTTCACTCAGAATTTAAGTTATTTCTTTAAGAAAACTCTTTTCAGTTTTTGTTTCACTCGGAAAACATATTAATTTCATTTAGTAAACTCTGCTCAGTTTTATTTCACTCGGATTCATAGTTAATTCATGCGAAAAACTCATTTTCACTCGGAATCAAACCTGTTTCAGTCGGAAAACAGCCTTCCAGTTCATTTTCACTCGGACCCAAACTTGTTTCAGTCGGAAAACAGCTTTCCATTGTAATTTCACTCGGATTTTTAGCCAGATCGTTTGGAAAACCCTTCTCAGTATGATTCCACTCGGAATCATATTTATTTCACTCGGATTTACCCTTATTCCACTCGGAAAACTCTGTTTTTAATGTTTTTCGCTTGGATTTTCATTTAGAAGCTATTCTTTAATACTTTTTAAACTATTGGGAAGATATAATTATTATTATCATTCTTATTCTATTATTATTATTATTCTAATTATTATCAATCTTAATATTGTTATTATTATTGTTAGTTTTATTGTTATTAACATTGTTAACGTCTTAATTATGAGTAATTACATAAAGAATATATTATTTTACTCTTTATGAAGAATATAATTTTAACCAAAATATAATAGATATATTTCTAAAATAATAAACGGATATCTTACAATGTTTAAATAATTGATGGAATTCAAAGAACTTGGGAATGATATGATGAGACTGGAAACACATAAGATACCCAAGGAATCAATTGATAAAATAAATGCAATTCGCATCATGAAAATATTTTTGAAGAAGAAAAACCTCTAGAGCATACACTTGGTACAGTGGAGGACACTCACGTTCGATCTCCATGAAGAATCTTGGGAGTACAACTGGAACGGCAACCCAATGGCATCAGAGTCGCGCCTGATAGCCGGGTGAGACGATACAATTCTAGTGTACTTTGACTAAATGACGGAGTGTAACTATGATCGTAGGGATCCAAGTTCCAAAAATATTTAAATCAATGATGAGAACCAATGAGTTCATTTGTACCATATGGAACTTGGGCGGACCCTGATCGCTCTAGATGATTGGAATGGAGATATTCCAAAGAATGAGATGAAGAAAAATCAATTTATTGGGCCCACATGCATCATGAGACATAACCAAAGATAAATCATAATAAATTCAACCCATGCATTCCATGACAACATGCTTGATTGTTATAAATATGCTAATTGTATGAATTATGTGATATTATTTGTTAACTGGATTATGTCCGCACCGGATTAACCAATCAGGGTCTTGGGTTATACTCACCCTTACTGTTGACAATTTTCAGAGGAATTAGAAAATCAAGAACCCGAGTGTGAAGAACAACAATATGCTGAACCCACTGAGAACGATCATTAAAGATAGAATATTTATTATTAATAATCAGACACCGGATGACTGTATAATATTTAAGGGTGCCTGTGTGCCCCATTCTGTTATGAGTACAATTATTTTTGAGTTTGTGAATAACTATGAAATATATCTATTATTTGCTTCCACTGATCTGCCATCTCTTTATAAAAAAAAAAATATTCACTTTTTCTAAAAACTGTTAACACTCTCAGTTAAATAGGATGAACCTACAGAAGGATTTGTCTTATCTAACCGAGGGTGTTACACAGGAGTCCTTAACTCTTCAGAAATCCATGTGTCTTGACTCTCACAATTATCTCCTCCCAGGTGGTTAACTTCATCCTCACTATCACCCCCTATATCAATGTCAAAGATAGTAGGAATAGCTGACCTTCTCCTCCCTTGTGGTTTCCTCTTCTTACTCCTACCTTCATTTGTATCCTTCATCTTTCCTTTCCCCTTCTCACCTTTTTTCCCCTTCAACTTTCCTTTCCCCTTCAACCTTCCTTTCCCTTTCAACTTTCCTTTCTTACTTTTAGCCTGTTTTTGCATATCCTGCCCAATTTCCACATCTGCCATCTTAGAGTTACTATCTTCACCCTGCATTGAACCTTCACTACCTAACTGTTCTTCAACCTGAACCTGACCTTTAACTTCAACCATGCACATGTCAACATCCTCATCAACCACTATCTTCTCAACAACTTGCACTGACTGAACCCCTACCTGCATACTACTACCAACTTCACCATTATTCTCTATATGAATATCCATCATACTTATCTCATCCATTGGATGTTCAAAATACACATCTATCAGTCCTTCATTCGACTTTGCACAGGCAACCATTTCTAAGATATCCTTATCACATTTGAGTACCTTCAACCCATCATTAAGACCATACTGTGGGTCATGCCAAAATATCTTACATTTGTTATCATACCCATTATTCTCAGCAAATCTGTTAAAAGCAAAACAATCTATATAATCTGGGTCCACCTCCCCCCAAACCTCAACTTTCTCCCATTTATATTCCTTCTCACCAACATTGTTGACTACAAACCTACCACCATAATGTAGACTAAGCCTGATTTTTTACCCAAATAAATCAAACAAAATAAATATTTATTACTCATTAAAATAATACTAAAATATGACATATATAAACAATGCACGCACATGGGGGGGCATAAAAAGTAAACAATTCACAGCACGATAGGAAAAGACAATGAAAGTACAGGAATCCAATGCATGTTCACGGGACCACATAACATTGTTCCCCTCTATAAGAAAGTTCAACCCCAAAACAAAAGCAAAAAAATTGACCTAGTAGTTCGAAATACAAACCCCCAATTGTCCGAAACCCTAAACCTCCTAAAGGTTCCAAACACACACCCCTACCTAAGTTTATCCTGAAAAAAACCAAAGAATACTGACCTCCACAGAATCTCCCATTTCTGTCGACTATGACGTGTTCTTCGACCAACGCTGGTGTTGCTCCTCGTGACAGTGGGTATAAAAAATGGACGACCACGGTTCCAGAAGATGAGAGTGAAAGGAGGCAATTTCTGAAGCTAATCGAAGAGTGGGTATCGAAAATGGGTTTGGGATTCTTGAATGCAATCGAAGAGTTGGTATCGAAAATGGGTTAGGGAATTCTAAAGGGCAAGGAATCAACAAAGGAGAGAATTTTTGTTTATTTTGATTTTACCCATCTGGCATAAGACGGCGTCGTTTGAACCCCTACGTGGCATGGCAGCCTGGATTTAAACGACCACGTCACCAAAATTTGACGCCGTTGTAATGTGTATTGACGGTGGGGACCTCAGTGTCTGACGGTGAAGAAGAAAGGGAATAACATGGTCAATTTATAAAATGGAGGACCCAAGTGTCCGATTGTGAAAAAGTGAGGAACCAAATAGGGGGTTTTGTCTTTTTTTAATCTATTAGAACAATAGTCGATGGAAGAGTGATAAATACCCGCACTAAAGTTTAAACTCTACTCCCTACATTTTATATTTATATATCAAACGCTTACTGTGTTATTCTTTTGAGACGATAGTCTGTAATCACTTTCATTTGCCATTAATAGTTTTTATTTTAATATATTAAGTAGTGGATAAAGGATAAAGGATCATTTCATAAAAAAGAATAAAGGAAAATCAGGCTTCTTAAACGACGCCGTTCATTTACTTGCTAGACTAGTTCCTCATGCCAATAGTATGGTTTTTGTTTGTTCCCCTTTCCACAAGGGAAACACAAACCAAACAATTCCAACCCGCCCCAGAATCCCACACACAACCATAAGCAAAATAGCATTAACAAACCAAAATTCCGACAAACACGCTCATAATCCGCCCATTCCGAAAAATAAACAACAACGTTGTTGATTCTGAGAGACTCAATCAATATCCGTGTTCCGCTTCAATGATTCTTCCGAATCATTGCTTCTTGGTCCCCATTAAATGAGACTCTACGATGACTCTGAAAAACCACCCCACATTGTTTCTGGGGACTACCCTTCATGGCTCTCTGGAAAGTGGCACCAGAAAGAGGAGCCCATTTCTTTGGGACAAAAGGAGGTTCCCGAAGAAGGGTCTTTGCACTTGCAGGTGCTGCTGTGTGTTCGCAAAACGGCGTCGTTTGGTAAGCCATGCCTTTAGGTTTTCAAATTTTTGTGGCCAAAACGTAGGGTTACTGCGAGAAGACCTGATTTTGAGAAGTGGGTCGAGGGTAGAATGTGCTAAGGAACCGTTTTTTAGAAGTGAGGCTTTGGGTAGTTATTTGACACCTTTGTGGAAAGAAGGGCTACTTTTGATAAGGGCTTCTGTTTTCACCGCTGTTATATCTGGTGTGTGTGTTTTGGTGTGGTATGGGCAGAATAAGGCAAAGGGTTTTATTGAAGCAAATTTATTGCCTTCTGTTTGTTCAGCAATTAGTGAGCACATTCAGCGTGACCTTGTGTTTGGCAAGGTTTGGCGAATTTCGCCGTTGAGTATTACGTTGGAGTCGTGCTCTTTTGGGCCTCATAAGGAGGAATTTTCATGTGGCGAGGCTCCTACGGTGAAGCTTCGCCTCCGCCCTTTTGCTAGCTTGAGGAGGGGGAAGTTGGTGATTGATGTGGTTGTGTCGAACCCAAGTCTCTTGGTGGTGCAGAAGAAGGACTTTACTTGGTTGGGAATACCCTTCAATGAAGGTGGTAGAGAGAGGCGGTTCTCGGCTGAGGAAGGGATAGATTATCGGACCAGAACCAGGAGGCTTGCAAGAGAAGAAGCCATTGGCCAGTGGGAAAGAGAAAGGGATGGTGCAGCTAGGCATGCTGCCGAGGTGGGGTACTTTGTTCCCGAGCGGAGTTGTGGTCTATCCCATGTTGATGATGGTTTAAAGAAGATTGAGAATCGTTTAACGGAATCTACTGAGTCTGCCCCCTTTGTATGCATGAATGATGGGAAGCATGATCATCGGTCCATGGACAAAAGTGTCAATTATGACATGAAACATGCTGATTTGGAAAAATCGTTTGGAGTGAGATTTCCTGGGTCAGGACTTCAATTCTGGTCCAGAGTAATATTAGGGCCTAGGAAACACAAATTTAAGAGGAAGGCTAATGGGAGTAGCATCTACGCATCTGGTGTTGCTGTCAAAAAAAGAATGTTTGAACACAGTGCATCTGCTGCTCGTGCATACTTCTGTGATCAATCGCAATGGAAGTTTGAGGAGCCTTCATCACCTTCTGAATGTTATGGTTTTATGAGTCATGATATGCATTTCGTGAAAAGTGAGGTTGGCAATAATGCAAAATCTGTTATTCTTGGTGAGGAAAGAAGTGATGACAACCAAAGTGGAATACTATTCAAATATCAGGGAAGTCAGTCCCCATCAGTGAATGAAAATGTTAGCAGCCAATCAGATTATTTTAAATTTGCCTCTGATCCAACTTTACTGAGAAGAGAGAGAGAATTTGAAAATTTCCAATCTAGTGATGTCATTGCAGAACCTACAAAGCCAAGTCCAAGTAGTAGCACAGAGAAAAATGAGGAGTTAGTACCCCATGTTGCTGGTAATCATATTGATGATGATGGTACTTTATCTGGGGGCCAACGGGGTTTGGCATCTGCAGATTTGGTTTTCATGAAGCCAAAGTCTCAGTTGACTACTTATTTTCAAAATTCATTTGAACCCTTACTTGTGAAATTTGGCTTAATCCCATTTCTAAGAAATATTAAGGAGTTGATATCTTCCTCTCTTTCTGGTCCTATTGAAAAATTGAAGTCTGATGTGGGTCTGAAAGTTGAAGATATTGTTTCAGAACATGTTGATGGGATAGATTTTGTGCAGTCCGAAGGCATCACACAGGTTCTGCCTGTTACATTGGACTCAGTTTATTTCAGAAATGCAACACTTATGCTACTTGCATATGGTGACAAGGAAGTTAGGTAAAAATCGATCTTGTCATTTACTACTTAATCTGTAATCACTCTCCATATGAAGTGACGACACAACTCTCCAACTTATGATTTTAATATCGCGTACATAATTAGAGAGGTTTTATTAAGTTTTCTTCTATAAGTATATCATATTGACAATTAACCTGCTAAAACCAATGGCTTGTTTTGTAAGTAACTAAGCATTACAACAATTAGCTGATATAAAATGACTATTCTTGCAGAAATTTATATGGAATTTAACCTAGATACTACAACTTACAAGAAACCCAGAAGTATGAAGAATTAGTGTTGTTTTCTTTTTTATTGGATAGGATCCTTTGAATGTTAGGTTGTCAACCATAGAACGTTTGAATATCCTTAATCAAGCTATCGTTGGTCCTTTTATTTTTGGTTGCTCCTATGTGCTCCTTTCAATAATTTATATATTATAAATTGTTGAAAGCCTTACATTGACTAGAGATATGACTAGTTAATAATATATAAAGTGAGGGTATTTCTTATCCCATGAACTAACTTTTAGGATTGAGTTAGGGAGGGTCAACATCAAAATTTAGAATGGTATCAAAGCCAGGTTAAAGGTTCCATGTTATTGGGCTACCCGTATTTGTCCGCTTTCCAAATATTCATTCATGGTATGAAGGGATTGTGTTGAAAGTCCCACATTGGCTAGAGTTGTGATCAATTAATAGTATATAAGGCAAGCGTAATCTTCATCCCATAGGCTAACTTTTAGAATTGAGTTAGGCCTAATTCCAGATTTAAGATTCTATCAAAGCCAGGTTGAAGGTTCTGTGTTATTAGGCCACCTGTATTTGTTCACATTCCAAATGTTCATTCCTGAGTGTGAGGGGGTGTGTTTAAAGTCCCATATTAAATAGAGATATGACTAATCCTCATCCTATAGGCTATCTTTTAGGATTGAGTTAAGCCCAGTGTTATGACCAATCATTAAAATCTTAGTGGGTCAATGCAATTCTTGAATATAAATTGAATGTAGTATATTTGATAATTTTGAATGCTCTTGAGAAGATTACAACTGATTTCCAATAATCAGCCCCAAATCCTAGTTCTCTTCCCAAGTCTACCTAATAAAGGTACCGTCCCCTTTATTTATACTAAACCTAATAAACTTAAAGTAGATAACTAAACCAGATAAACTATTAAAAGATATTGAAAATAAAAGAGATAAACTAAAAGATAAAATAGATAAACTAAAAGATAAAATAGATAAGAAGCCAAAACTATTGCTAAATATTATCACTATCTTCCCCTTTGTTGCGCCTCCTGTAGACCTTAGTAATAGGAGGTTTAACTTTAATTCTATCAGATATGACTAATCCTCATCTTATAGGTTATCTTTTAGGATTGGGTTAGGCCTAACATCCAAATTAGGGGTGTGTTGAAAGTCCTATATTAACTAGAGATATGACCAATTAATAGTATATAAGATGAGAGTAATCCTTTATAGGCTAGTTTTTAGGATTGGGTTGAACCTAATATCCAAATTTAAGATAAATATAGTTTTTCTTCTATTAATTTACTTGTGCATTTTGCATTGTGCATATTCCGTGGATGCATATGAACATCATATAATTCTGCTTTTGCTTATCTACTTATGTATCTTATTATTAGGGCTTCTGTTTGTTTTCAGCATAACATTTGAGGTTGAATTCTGTCATTTTAGTTTTTTGAGAGCTTTTACATAATTGTAATATGGAAACACATTTCTTTCTTTTGTGTATCCTTGAAACCTGAACAATTTGATTTCAGTTTCTAAAAGTGTAAGTAAACACTTATTTCAAAGAAGATTTGTTTATTTTTATTTTTCGGATAAAACACGGAGGATAATTTTGATGTCACTCTCCATCATCAAGGAATTCAATCGGTGTTTTGTTGGAGGACCACATTGACGTTCCTTGTATCTATGGGATGAACTGAATGAGTGTATAATTACCCAGTGTTATTGCACATCTTTAATTCTTAATTATCCTTTTCAGTCTTGAAAATGGCAACTGTATCTAGGTTTATTCTTAGTTTAACTGCAAAGTGTTTTACTTGGATTCTGCATAGCTTTACACCATAAACAATCCGAATTTTATTTTTATCCATGTATGATGTATGTCACTTTTGTATCTTAAATTGGAGTCACTGAACAGTCTGAAGTCTCTGAACAGATGAGATATTTTATTTATTTTATGTGAAAAGTATTTAATTTTGGTTTTGTTGAATAAAATGAGTAAGTAGGGATGGGTATTTTGAGTAGAATGTCAGATTAGCGAGTATAAACTTGTCTGGGAGATGATGTTATGGTACCTGTATATATTATAATTATATTAGATGCCTTCATATTAATATGCATGAATTAAAGTGTCTTTACCCTGACTTTTAGGGAGATGGAGAATGCCAATGGAAATGTAAAGTTCCAAAACCACTACAGTCGTATACATGTGCATCTGAGTGGAAATTGTAACACTTGGAGATCGGATATTATATCTGAAGATGGGGGCTGGTTGTCTGCCAATGTTTTTGTTGACACTATTGAGCAGAATTGGCATGCTAATTTAAAAATTGATAACATTTTTGTCCCGGTAAGGTTTATAGTAGTTTAGAGTTCCAATTGTTCCTCTTGCTTTGCCATTTAAGTTCTGGGGATTGCTGATGTAGCTGGTCTGGCTGATTTTGGGCAGCTGTTCGAGAGGATCCTTGAAATTCCAATTACATGGTCTAAGGGAAGGGCTAGTGGTGAGGTGATTTTCTAACTGAAGTTCATTTACCTTTCTATTTGATTTTATGTTTTAGGAAGACTTTGTTTGTTTTAGTTAAAACTCTATTTTATTATTAGGTCTAATAACAGATGCTGCATTTACTAATATATTTTATGTTTTAGGAAGACTTTGTTTGTTTCCAACTAAAAACTCTATTTTCTTATTTGGTGGTTCTATAAACCTAAAATCTGCCCCCTGACTGGAACAATTAGTTTGAGTTAAAGAACCAAAGTCACTTAAGCAGTGTGGGTTAATTGGTTGTTTTTCTCCAACAATCAATACATTTCTTCTTTCTTCCGTGGCTGGTAGTCAAATTGCGGATTCATGGCCCTCCGCCGGGAAACCTCAAACATGCTGCTTGATGCGGGGAGGATAGGATTGTGGGATCGCGCTTCGTGGCTAGTCGCGGCCAATTGCGGACGCAATTCATCCTTGGCCCTGAAACTACATCTTTTTATGTTTCATTAAGGGCAAATTGTAAGTTCTCTTCCCTTTCTTTTCTATAAGGTTTTTAAAGAAACCCGATTTCTTCTCCCTCTCATCTTCATTTGCTACTTGTCCTTCATCTTTCACCCTCTTCCTTCGACACCCACCTATTCCTCTTCATTACCTACACTCCGGTGACCCTGCAGGAGCTCCAATAAGCTTCTTTGACCAACCAGCATCCTCTGACAACCCTGTAGCAACTCCAGTGAGCTTCTCTGACCACCTGCTGCAGCTCCGACAACCACTATTTTCCACTTTGCCTCTGACAGCCACTGTTTGCCTGACAGCCATTATTCCCCTTGTATTTCTTCACTTTTCTTGTTATGTTTTGGTTTTAGTGCTGCCTTAGGGACTTAGGAGGCTTGAATTGTTGCTTTTTAATGTTTTGGTTTGGACCATGTTTAGACCATGTTTTCATTTGGATAATGTTGGTTTTTAATTATCTACTATGAATTTGGAGTGTTTTTAGTTATATTTGTGTTTTTTAAGTATTTCTGCATGTATACATGTTTAAGTGTTTTACCCCGCGATAGTGTCAAATTGATTTGCTCCGCGACACCGTGATCCCAGTGTAGGGGTTGGCCACGACGTGACGCGATTTGAGATTGACTACTATTCTTCCGTGTCGTCTAAGGCCTAGTAAAAGTTGTTGAATTCAACGGGACACTTTGGTTTGATTGTTCATGTTCAATTCTGGAAGATATCTTCATCAACTTTTGTTTGGAATTATTATCTGTATGGTCAAACCCAACTGTAATTTCACCCGGTGGTCTGATTACCTTATTATTTATTCCTCTGTTATAATGTCCATATTTGTTGTTAATCATTTTAAAGTCTATTTTCAGGTTTCCTTGACAACAGATATGTTTATATGTGGGATTTGTCTGGATGTCTATGGAAGCTCATTTTGTCTGTCATATAGATTCAATGGCTTAATATTAGTATATTACTTGATGCACTAGTATGTTATTTCATAAACGCATAACTGCTCTGTTTTTCCGCTCAGATTGTGGAACTTCTGTATCTCAAGTTACCTCCAGTTCTTCCGACTCTTATAATTATCTTGTCATGATGCTAAGTTTTGTTGGTATATACACCTTTTCCTTATGTAGTATTTGTTATCCTATGTTTAGGTTCACTTGTGCATGTCAAAGGGGGAAACTTTTCCAAATTTTCATGGACAACTTGATGTGACAGAGTTGGATTTCCAACTATTGGATGCTCCATCATGTTTTTCTGTATGACTTCCTATACTCTCCTCTTATATGACACTTAAATTTTCTTTATTTATTTATCTGGTGGTCCTTCTTTAATGTGATTAAGCTTGGTGTCTCCTGAAAGGTAACTAAACCATTGCATACTCATTGCATTTCATATAGTTCTCATTCTGTAAAAAATAAAATTTCCACGGCTCACTAAGGTGATTTATTCATGTGAGGAGACAATCAACAAAAGGTTTCATATTCATTGATATAATTGAATCAAGCTGTGTCCAAGACATATCATAGCTGAAAAAATTATTTTTAATTTGAACATGCATGGTCATGCTGCAGGCGTCATTAGTGTGACATTTGTGTTGGAAATGTGTCCAGCATGTGGACACAGCACCAAGCTGGTGTTTACATGCTTTATGAATATCAATTTAAGGTTATATGATTTATGCCTCAAGATTCTTGCTGACTTCATAGCAAGGTAATCACATAGCGGTCGCAGCTTATCGCGGTAAGCCAAAAAGACTTTATAAAGGTCATAGCGGCTGCTATAACGACCTATGGCTGTTACATAGTGGACACAATAAAATAATGCAAAATATTACATATAGCTGCATAATATCATATAGAAGCAAAACAAACTACCAAAACAAACTGCCATCTAAGGAAGAGAGGTGAGGTAGAGTAGAGAGGTGGTGAGGCAGGCAGAGAGGTGGTGAGGCTGAAGAAAGTGGAGGCAGAGAGGTGAGAAGAGGACGAAGCTTAACCTGAGAGGCTGAGAGCTGAGAGGCAGAGAGGTGAGAGCTGAGAGGTAGAAAGGTGTGAGCTGAGAGGTGCACGCAGGTGGTCGGAGAAGAGAACAGAGCACACGGACTGGTCGGAGAAGAGAACAGAGCATGCGGAGAGAAGACAGCACGCGCGGACGAAGAGGAGGAAGTCGTGGTTGTGCGTTGGTCGTGCGGTGGTCGCGCAGTCGTGGCTGGCCGGAGACGCTGCTGGTCGGAGTTATGGTCGGGCACGGTGGGGTGGGAGTGAAACGAAGTGAAGGGGGAGAGGGTGAAGGGGTCAGGTTAGGGTGAGGAGCTGATGGGGGATGGTGAAATGGGCCACAGTCCCATCCCGTTTAGGAGGAAAACAAAAAAAATTGGCCCTAACCGCTATCCCCGTTATGGCACGCCGTACCGCCACGTGCATAGCGGTGGAATAGCGGCGTTTTTCTCCAAATAGCGGACGCCGCTATTTGCGGCGTTTTTTCACATAGCGAATAGCAGCGGTTCCAAAAACCGCCACGCTATTCCGTTATAACCCCACCATACCTGCTATTTGATAACACTGCTTCATAGTTGTCTGTGACAAGAAAACAAGATTTAGTTCCAGGACTGTTGAGTGGAAAACTAATGGGACTGTTGCTAGAAAAAGTTCGGAACTGGATTTCCAATATGAAAACATTTTTTTGGGATTCACAATAGGGCTTTCTGCAATGAGTTGAGTATGTTGGGCGAGTCTTTGGTTCTTCAACCTTGGTACTTGAGGCTTTTGAAACTTTAGCATTTGATTTGTTATTTTCTTTTTTCTTCCTCCAAAGTCTTGTTTGTTACTCTTGTGCTCTATTGGTGTACTTGGTTAGCTCTTCCATGGTACATTGATTAGAGGGTGCTGGGTGCTGGCTTTTGTATGTGTTTTCTTTTGTTTTATATTTTTTATTTTTCAGGTGTACATCATTTAATTTTCCCCCTATTTTCAGCATTTGATTTTGAATTGTTATAAATCTGCTGTGATACTATTTCAAGGGGATTCCCTTGCAGATATCATAAGGGATTTGGTAACATTGATCATTGATGTTTTCTTTTTCTCTTCTCTTTATATTTTCATGATCTCATTTTTTAGAATGACCATTTATTCCCAAATATATATGCATATGTAAGTATGTATGTTTGTATGCACACAAATACATGCCTGCGTGTTGTGTTATTGGTATGGAGTATGCAGCCATAACTGTTAATGACTTCAGTTCTGTACCTTTGATCACATATTAGTACTTAGGCATATACATATGCAACCATTCTAAATATTTGTCACATTGATAAACGTGATACTGAAACTCGGGTTTCCCCATTTTTGTTGTGTCTTTTGTATGTTGTTGAAGAACATATCAGCGAATTTATGCTTTCGTGGTCAAAGAATATTTTTACACAATGCAAATGGCTGGTTTGGCAGTGTTCCTCTAGAAGCATCAGGGGACTTTGGCATTCACCCTGAAGAAGGCGAGTTTCATCTTATGTGTCAGGTATTTCTCTCTTTGTCACACACACACACACACAAAAGGAGTACCTTGGACAAATAAAGCTTCTCCACTTTGTTTAAGAGTTCATTTGGATAATTTGGTCTCTTAACTTTCTAGGAGTCATCCTTTGTAGCAGGCAAGAATTTTTCACTTTTGGTTATAAAATTCTCATGTAATCTTTTTTATTTTTCTGTGATTTTTTTTATCAAAAATTAATTATTAAAAAAACATGACCTATTCTTTGACACACTCCAATTAGAACAGACCTTTAGGCTTGAAGTATGGGTTAACATAGGATACATCACTTAGAGCTGAAGAGTGGCAAGTGGTGACACTTGGACCATTTTGCAGAAGATGCTTCGATAGCATCTGATAAACTGACGGACCAACTACCCTTAAAATTTAAGCATTAATGATTTTTTTTAGCAGTTTGCAAATATGTATATCTTGTTGAACTCAACCGAAGTCCTTCATATTCCACTCTGGTGATTGTTAGTAGAACAACATCAATGCAACCACAGCCCAGGCCCATTAGGTCTTGTAGCAGTTTTCTAATAGCTTTTGGCAACTGTGCGGTGCTGTAGACAATGGTCATGTTTAATGTACTCATTGTACATTATGAGCTTTCTGAAAATAGATGTACATACATGTTAGGAAATAAGAAAATTTCATTTGTAAATGACAAGAATTCCCGATTAAATCTTAACTCTGCATGTATGAATCTTTTCATTCACACATGCATATTGTTCACAACCAATAATTCACACAGCTTATTAAACAGACAAATACTACCTCCATCCCTAAATATAAGACCCCTTTACTTAAATCACGTGTTTTAGGAAAGTTTGTTAATTTAGTTAAAATCATTTAATTTGTTTAAAATTTATAGTAGTTGTTAGAATATTGTAAATATAGAAATATGTAATTAGGATTGATTGTATATGATTGTATTTTGATTCTGTATTTGTTACATTGCTATTATAAAAAGGCTACTCTGATGTGTATTCAAACACACGGAATTCATCTAATGTCTCTCGGTTTCCTTGTTTTCAACATGGTATCCAGAGCCTAATGAGAGGCAACCCTAATCCGTGTTTTACCCAATGGGCCCACTGCTCACAGGTGAAATTTTTTTTTCGAAACCTGTGTTTCATCTCTAGGTTTTCAATCTTTTTTTTTCCGGTCGTGTATTTCCCTCCGACAGCTTTTTTTTCCCATCTTTTTCTCTGGTGAACAGTACCGCATACACTGTAGCTACCTTTTTCCGGCGACTTTTCCGGCCGACCACCACCAGATCAGGACCGCCGCCTCCCGATCGGCAGAACCCCGAAACCCCGGCTCGTTTGGCCGCCGCACGCGCGGCTTCTCTGTCCGTCAGTTTCTCTCTCCTGGCCGCACGCTTGGCTGCTCCGTTCAGCTTCCGCCTTGGCCCCTCGTGATCGCCTCCCTGTGTAGATGCTGTTTCTGCCACTAGTTGCTTGATTCGGAGATCATTTGATGCTGTTACAGTTCATTTTCCACTTTCTCTGTCCTCTGTTACTGTTCATTTTCTCTCTCCTGATGGCTGCTGCTGCTGTTACTGGTCCTATCACTGTCCTTAACACTCTGAATGCTGAAAAATTCGACGGAACCAACTATGGGACATGGGCTTCAGATATCAAACTTTGGTTTAAGGGACATGGTTATCTTGACCATTTTATAACCAAAAAAGACTCTATTCCTGCTGCTGATCGTCTTAAATGGGGTACTCTCGATGCTTAACTTTGTAGCATTTTGAAATCCACCTTGTCTCCTACTCAAACAAATTTTTCGCCCTTATGACACCTGTAAATCTCTTTGGGCGCAAGCCAAACTCCTTTATACAAATGATACTTAACGGTTATATAGGGTTTGTGAGACTCTTATGCAGCTGCTTACTCCTCAGCAGATTACTGGTCCTATCTCTGATTATCTGGGCAAGGTTAGTGGTGTTCTTCATGATTTGAATGAAGTTCTTCCTTTGGCTAACAATCCATCCACAGATCTTGAGAACCGTCGCAAGCTCTTTATGGCGTTAGCATTACACGGTCTCCCTCCTGAGTATGAGGTTGTTCGTGAGCAAATTCTTGGCTTCCCTGTGGTCCCTACCATGGATTCTACTTGGTCCACTCTCATTCTGCCAAGGCCAAGACTCCTGCATTTGTCCTTGCTCCGTCGGTGCCTGTTCCTGTTGAGGTTGACACTTCTGCTTTGATTGCTCAGGACCGCACCAACAATCGTCGTTTTGGCAGACCTCGCCCAAAATGTAAGCACTGCCATAAACTTGGACATACTATTGACCGTTGCTTCCTATTACATGGTCGCCCCCCACGAATGGCAAATGTTGTGCAAGTCCCTACTGGAGTGCCTGAGCCACACACCACCACCCCTTCGTCTGGACCGCCAGCTGTGCCCACACCTACTTACGATGACTATCTTCAGTGGTTAGAGGAGTCTAAAATTTCAGGCTCCACGGCTTCTGTAGTGCAAACGGGCCACCGATCATATCACTGGTAACAAGTCTTTATTCTCTACGTTTTCCAGTTCTAATTGTTTACCTTCTATTACTATGGCTAATGGGTCCCAAACTCCATCTCACAGACTTGGCACTGTTCATCCCCTTCCTTCTTTATCTGTTGACAATGTTCTTTATGTGCCTGGGTCTCTTTTTAATTTATTATCCATTAGTCGTTTGACTAACTCTCTTGATTGCATTGTCTCCTTTACTAAAATTTTTGTTTTCATCCAGGACTGGAGTTCGGGACGGATGATTGGCACCGGATGTGAGTCACATGGGCTTTATCAACTTCAACCTTCTGCACACGTTGGGTCAGCGGTTGATTCCAGTCTCCTCCATGCTCGGTTGGGTCACCCAAGTCTTCATAAATTACAAATAATGGTGCCCGCCCTTTCCAAGTTGTCTACATTATCTTGTGAGTCGTGTCAATTAGGTAAACATAGTCGTACTTCTTTTAATAATCGCGTCTTAGGTCGAGCTGCGTCTCCCTTTAGCTTAGTTCATTCTGATATTTGGGGTCCGTGTCGTACAATGTCTAATTTAGGCTATCAATATTTTGTTACTTCTATTGATGATTACTCTAGGTGTACCTGGTATTTTTCATGAAAAATCGTTCCGAGTTATTTTCAATCTTTCAAAATTTTTGCAATGAAATCAAAACTCAGTTTGGTGTTCCTATCCGTATCTTGCGTAGTGATAATGCTCGTGAATATTTCTCTAATGCATTTCAAACCTTTATGGCATCCCATGGGATTTTACATCAAACATCTTGTGCTCATACTCAACAGAATGGAATTGCCGAAAGAAAAAATCGACATCTTGTCGAAATCACCCGTACACTTCTTTTACATGGTAATGTTCCTCATCAGTTTTGGGGGGGTGCTGTCCTTACAGCTTGTTTTTTAATTAATCGCATGTCCTCCTTCGTCCTTGATAATCAGGTACCTCACTCCATCTTGTTTCCTCATCAGTCTTTATATTCTTTACCTCCTCGTATTTTTGGTTCTACTTGTTTTGTCCACAACCTTGGCACGGGCAGTGATAAATTCTCTACCCGGGCTACTAAGTGTGTGTTTCTTGGTTATACTAGATCTCAAAAACGTTACAAATGTTACTCTCCTCGTCTCCATCGTTATTTTGTTTCGGCTGATGTTGAGAACTGTGTGTCTAGTCCTACTTCTTCTTGTCCTGTTTCTGTTTTTCCCATGCAGGTTATATATCAGTCTTTGGTGGTTGCCGATATCCCAACCAATCCACCTCGTCCTCTTCAGGTATATCAACGCCGGTCCCGGCTTGCTCTGGAGGTTCCAGCTGATGAAGTCCCCTCTGACTCACCTTTGGAGGCAACTCCTCCATCTCCTCCGGCTTCGCCCACTTATAGTAGTTTTCCTATTGCTATCCGTAGAGGTATTCGTTCCACTCGTAATCCTTCTCCTCATTATGTTGCCTTGTCTTATCGTCGTTTGTCACCTTCCTGTTATATTGATGTGTCTTTGTCTTCTGTTGCCATTCCTAAAAATGCAGGTGAAGCTTTGTCACATCCTAGATGGTGACAAGCCATGGTTGACGAAATGAGTGCACTACAAAGCAATGGAACTTGGGATCTTGTTCCTCTTCCCTCCGGTAAGACAGTGGTCGGATGTAGGTGGGTCTACATAGTCAAAATTGGTCCAGATGGTTCTATTGATCGTCTGAAAGCTCGTTTGGTGGCCAAAGGCTATACTCAGATTTTTGGCTTTGATTATGGTGATACTTTCTCCCCGGTGGCTAAGATGTCTTCTGTACGCCTATTCCTCTCCATTGCTGCCATTAGTCATTGGCCTATTTTTCAGTTGGACTTCAAGAATGCCTTCCTCGATGGTGATCTTACAGAAGAAGTATATATGGAGCAACCACCTGGTTTTGTTGCTCAGGGGGAGTGTTCAGGATTGGTTTGTCGGCTTCGTAAGTCGCTGTATGGTCTTAAACAATCCCCAAGAGCATGGTTTGGCAGATTTAGTACTGTCGTAAAAGAATTTGGCATGACTCGGAGTGAGGCGGATCATTATGTTTTCTATCACTATTCTATCTCCGGGTGTATTTACTTGGTTGTGTATGTTGATGACATTGTCATCACAGGGAGTGATCACACTGGCATTATTCTCTTAAAACAACACTTACATCATCACTTCCAGACAAAAGATCTTGGAAGGCTTCGCTATTTCTTAGGAATAGAGGTGGCACAATCTAGTTCAGGTGTTGTGATTTCTCAAAGAAAGTATGCGTTGGATATTTTAGAGGAGACCGGCTTGATGCGGACCAAATCGGTAGATACTCCCATGGATCCTAATACTAAGCTTATGCCAGAACAGGGGGAGCCTTTCTCAGATACAAAAAGATATAGAAGATTAGTTGGAAAGTTGAATTACCTTACTGTCACATGTCCTGACATTTCCTTTGCAGTCAGTGTAGTAAGTCAATTTCTCAACTCCCCTTGTGAAGGTCATTGGGATGCAGTCATCCGCATCTTAAAATATATCAAAGGGGCACCAGGTAAAGGACTCTTGTATGAAGACAAGGGTCATACTCGAATAACTGGATATTCAGATGCTGACTAGGCAGGATCTCCTATTGATAGAAGGTCTACAACCAGGTATTGTGTCTTCCTTGGGGATAACTTGATTTCTTGGAAGAGTAAAAAGCAAAGTGTTGTAGCCCGGTCAAGTGCAGAAGCGGAGTACCGAGCCATGGCTTTGGCCACATGTGAGCTCATATGGCTCAAACACTTGCTTGAAGAACTAAAATTTGGGGAAACTACATCTATAACTCTCATTTGTGATAATCAAGCTGCGTTGCACATTTCTTCTAATCCGGTGTTTCATGAAAGGACCAAACACATTGAAGTCGACTGCAACTTCATAAGAGAGAAGATTGTATCAGGGGACATTGTTACGAAATTTGTAAATTCCAATGACCAATTGGCAGATTTTCTCACAAAGTCTCTTAGGGGTCCTCGCATTAAATACATATGTGACAAGCTTGGTGCATATGATTTATATGCTCCAGCTTGAGGGGGAGTGTTAGAAAATTGTAAATATAGAAATATGTAATTAGGATTGATTGTATATGATTATATTTTGATTCTGTATTTATTACATTGTTATTATAAAAAGGCTACTCCGATGTGTATTCAAACACACGGAATTCATCCAATGTCTTTTAGTTTCCTTGTTTTCAACAGTAGTTTTTCAAAATTGCCCCTTATCATTCAATTTTCTCCACTTATTCTCTCTCAATTTAGTCTCTCTCCACTTACTACCCAATTGTCATTAAAGAGATAAATAATCTAATTGATATGTTATTTATTATTATATTGATTCCAATAAAAGTTATACATTAATAGGGGTATTTAATGACATGAAAATTTGAAAAAGTCTTATATTAAGGGACAATTTTTTTTTTTGAAAAAGGTCTTATATTTAGGAGCAAAGGTAGTATTAAGAAAAAACAGTTCATGTATCTGTCTTTTGAAGTTGTATTTAAGATATATGCCACAGTCGAAAATTGAGTTCAAATGGGCCATATGATGTAAAATATCATTTAATCATATCTGTTGGAGAAACTACCGCTTTTGTGGTTATTCTACAAGAACATGTAGTAAAATCTTGGTCTAGTTTGTGGTTAGCAGGATTCTTTATAGTGAGTTTATTTTACATATTCGTACCCTATTTAATTTTGTGATGAAGAGTTGGAATTCTTTTCATCCATCCTTTAATATTTTGATGATCAAATTTCCAGGTTCCTGGTGTTGAAGTTAATGCTTTGATGAGAACTTTTAAGATGAGGCCTCTCCTATTCCCGGTACATTTCTTTTAGTTAATGCTTTCATGAGAAAACTTTCCTAGTGGTTTCTAACTCATAATAAAAGTGGACATGTATAGTTTATATATCATAGAGTAAAATAAGTAGTTATTATCTTTAGTTATTTTATCTTTAGAATCATTATCTTTAGTGAGTCATCTTTATCTGTAGATAGTTATCTTTAGATAGTTACTTATCTTTTCTGTTTCCCATATAAACTCTTGTACTTTCTCTTTCAAACATACATAATATACAGATTCAGTTTAGTCATAACAACCCCCCCCCCCCCCCCCCCTAATAAGCTATATAACTTCGATATGGTATTCAGAGCTTGATCGGGCCCTCCTTTTCATGACGTCCCGACCTGCTGCCGGTCAACGCAGCCTTTACATTTTCTTAAGTCATCTCTGACAAACTTGATGATCGCTATTATCTTCTATGAAAACAGCAAGTTTAACCAGTTTTATGAGGTCATCGTCTCACCATTTTGTTGTTAATCCCCTTATTCCACCCAAGTTTCTTGTAGAGCAAGATCGAGATGCAAATCGCATCAATGAAGCCTATCTTTCTTGGGAACAACAAGATCAACTTCTTCTTGCTTGGCTTGAGTCATCTCTTTTGAGGTCTTTTCTCCTAAGAGTTATTGGTTGCACCAATTCTTGGCAACTTTAGGAGAAGATTCACTCTCTCACTTCCAAGCTCAAAGTAAGGCAAAGGCAAGATAGTTTCGTCTAGAACTTCAAAACATAATGAAAGGTTCAAGATCCATCTCTGAGTATCTTCGTCGCATCAATGCATTGGTCGATACCCTAACTTCAATTGGTGAATCTATCTCTTTATTGAGCATCTTGACGCTGTTCTTGATGGCTTACTCGATGAAAATGATGTGCTCATCACCGTTCTCAACAGTAAAACTGAATACTATGACATTGAGGAAATCGAAGCTCTCCTTGCCCAAGAAGCGCGTATTGAGTTACTTCCTGTAATATTCCTATCATCAATAAAACTCAATTTGAATTCTGTTCATCTTGTTGTCTTGGCAAGGCTCACAAATTGCCTTCTCATCAATCTACACATTCTTATACGTTATTTTAATTTACAGTGAGTTGTGGGGACCAACCCCTGTTACCTTTACTTTGGGCTATTCCTATTATATCAACTTTATTGACTCTTATACACGATTTACTTGGATATATTTACTTAAATCTAAATCTGACCCCTTAACGGTTTTTCAACAATTCAAAAAGCTTGTTGAAACACAATTTGGCACTCGCATTAAAGCCATTCAAACTGACTGGGGAGGGGAATACAGACCTTTTACTAAATTCCCAACAGACCGTGGTATTCTTCTTAGAGTTATCTACCCTCATACTCATGGTTGTCAAACTCGAGAGTCTACCTAGACTCGTTTTGGCTAGGTAGACTCGACTCGGAGACTCGACTCGTAAACTCGTAAGAGTTTACCTCATACCAAAAATTATACAAAATTAATATTAGAAATGCATCCAAACAAGATATAATATCCTAAAATGGTTAAAAACTAAACATTAAACCATCCAATTGTCAACAAGTCATAACAAACACAAAGTCATATAACAAACACACATAAACCATTGTCAAACTAGAAGCAACATCAATGGAAAAACGATTATCAAATTCAAATCTCTGATGATCCTCCATCTCCATCATCATTATCTTCATCATCATAGTCCTCCTCCTCCTCATCATCAACATGGACATCCATATCAAGTCCAAGGTCATCATTTGCACCACTTGAACCTCCAAGCTCCATTTGGACCACATCCACACTGCTGCTTGGCATGTCTTCTTCATCCCCTTGTTGAACATTTTCTTCTAATAGATTTGCTTCCGTTATCCATTCATCATCGGATTGAACATCCTCAAAAGATAAGGCAGCAACATCCTTTCTTCTTTGTCTATTCTTCAACTTCAGGTTGTACATAAGATAAACCAAGTCATTCACTTTTTTTTGATGAAGGCGGTTTCTCCTCTTTGTATGAACCTATAAACAAAACCATTCATCAATTTTCTAATTTTAATTTCTAACTCATGCAATGCAAAGGTAAAGTCATCATAAAAATAAATTAGTCACCATTTCAAAGGAGCTCCAATTACGTTCACATCCCGATGAGCTACAAGTCAAGCTTAGAATACGGATAGCAAACTTCTTCAATTCAGGACATGTAGATCCATACAAATCCCACCATTCTGCTGGAAGATGCTTCTTCCTAGTATTCTTTGCAGTCTCAAGCCCAAAATGTCCTTTAGCATTATGAAATTCAGAAATTTGCAATGAAATTTTATTCCTCTCTTCGGGATCACTAACCAACCTTTCTATGCAGTTAAATAATCCTTGCTTCACCTCAAAGTCATCATCTCTAAAGTTTGCATCATAATGAAAACTAGGATTTAGGTAGTAAGCAGCTGCATGTAAGGGCCTATGCAATTGTTTATCCCACCTTTTGTCAATGATTTCCCATAAAGGCTCATAGCTACAAATTAAAAATAAACACCTTTAATGTTAAGTGTCAATGATAAACAAACACTAAATAAAAATAGTGTGCATGTTTACCTTTTTTTAATATCTTTAAAGTTAGATTTGATCTTCTCTTTGGCTTCATCCATTGCTTCATAAATGAAACCCATTGCTGGTTTTTCATCTGAATCAACCAAACGAAGGACTTGTATCAAAGGAGCAGCAGCTTTGAGGCAAGTGATGATGTTCTTCCAAAAGCGACTATCCATTGATGTGGAGGCAATCTTTTTCCCATCTTGTGTAGATGCAAACTTACATGCTTTCCATGCATCAGAACTAAACAAATTCATCAAACCAGCTTTATTTTCATTGAGGCATGATAGAGTCAGGTAGGCAGTTGCAAATCTAGTCACACCCGGCCTAATCAAGTCCTTCCCCCCAGTGAACTTCTTCAACATGGAAATAAGCATGGATCGAGAATATATGTATGTAGTCAGCTTCCTTCCTTTTTTTATAGTTACCTCATGCAACTTCAAATTCTTTTCAAAATCTTCCAATATGAGATCAATGCAATGAGCCGCGCAAGGAGTCCAGTATAAGTTCTTTCTTTTTTCCATCAACTTCTCCCCAACTGACTTGTAATTTGCAGCATTGTCTGTGACCACCTGCACTACATGCTCCTCTCCAACATAATTAACAACATCATCCAACATCTTGAAAACTTTGTCAGTTGTTTTTGAAATCTTTGAAGTATCTAGTGAATATAGAAACACTGTACCCTTCGGGCTATTCACCAAAAAATTACAAATTGAACGCCTTTTCTTGTCTGTCCACCCATCTGACATAATTGTACAGCCAGTCTTCTTCCATTCTGCCCTGAAATCTTCAAGCATTGCTTCAGTTCGATCCACTGCTTGCTTCAAAAGCGTCTCTCTTACTTCATGATATGATGGAGGTTTATAACCAACTCCATATCGTCCAATTTCCTCACACATTTTTATAAACTCTGGATTTTTAATTGCATTAAAGGGGATGGCACTAGTGTAAAAAAATCTAGCAACCTGTTCATCAACTTCCCCTTTGATGTTCTTCTTCATCATTTGGTTAAGGGTAGCTTGAACACCACCACTGTTAATTTTCTTTCCTCTTGCTGGCATATGAACGTGTTGTCCCTCATCATCATCACCTTCATCTATATCAACCAAACCTTTCCTTTTCTGCGATGCCACTTTAGCCTCTGCACAGATCTTAATCATCAATTCTTTAATTTCATCAGGCACAGTTTGACAAGGCTCAGAATCCTCCCTAGTTCCAGCAAGGTGGTGCTTGAACCTGAAAATACCTCTAACAATTTTTGCACAGTAATTACATTGGACTCTTCTCCCATTCCCATCAACATCAGTCCCATGTTTCCAACCAATGTCAGACCTCTTTCCAGGGATGTTCTTCCTTGCTTGAAGAGGAGCTTGCTGGACAGTGTTGCTGCTGGCCTTTGAGCCACCTTCTTTCTCACTCCCAGACATGCTAAATATAGAAGGGAACAAGAGGAGGAGGATAAGAAAATGTTGGCCCTGAATCTGATGAAGAAGAAAGGAAAAAAAAAAGCACACCTGTTACCGCCGGTGGGTTGTCGTCGCGGAGGCATGGTGAGGTGAGGCGAAATCGCCGTCGCAGGTGGTGGAGGAGACGAAGCTTCAGTCGCGGTGGTGGGCGTGGGTTGCGCAGGTGAAGACGCAGCCTCGCGGGTGGGGTCGTGCAGGTTCTGGAGATGCGTCACGAAGAAGAAGATGAAGAAGACTCGCGTCGGCGGCGGCGTCGGCGTCGGCGTCGGCGTCGGCGTCGGAATCGGACGATGGTGGTGGGTCGCGCACTGTGGAGGCCAACGGAAATGGTGCACGAAGAGATTGAGAGGGAGTCTGTCGCAGGAGAGAAAATAAATGAAGAAGAAGGGCGTATGAAACCTAAAAGAATCAGGCCAAAACGCTGCGTTTGACAAATTTGGGAATTAGGGTTTCATTTTTCTCAAACTCGTTCACTCGCCCAAAACTCGCGAGTTTGCACGAGTTGCAGCGAGTCCACCCGAGTTTGCGCGAGTCAGGGAGGCTCCGAGTTTCCCACGTTTTTACACGTTTTGGGGAGGTGGAAACGTAAAGAGTTTACGAGTCAACTCTAGAGTTTGACAACCATGCTCATACTCACCAAAATGGTGTGGTTGAAAGAAAACGTAGACACATTGCTGATCTTGGTCTAACCTTGTTAGCTCATGTTAGTCTTCCTATAAAATTTTGGGATCATGCCTTCTTGACTGGTGTATATCTCATTAATAGGTGACCCACTGCATCTCTTCAAACTAAAATTCTCTTTCAGCTATTGTTTCACTATAATCCTGACTATTCCTTTCTCAGGATTTTTGGTTGTGCCTGCTTTCCTTTACTCAGGCCCTATAACATATCCAAATTTCAGTTACATCAGAAGAGTGTATATTTCTCGGGTACGCCATGACGATGTGGCGGTGTGGTTTTGGGCCAATTCGTGATTTGCCACTCGAAAAAACGGTCATAACGGCGCTATTTGGGTTTCAGTGTTTGGGCCCTTTTGGGCCGGGTCGGGTCAATTTAAAGACCTAAAAGAATTAGGTTTTTGCAGCAACCCCCTCCATTTCTAAAACACTCTTCACTCGTTACCTCTCCTCCCTTGCGTCCACCGTTGAGTGCCAGCTTACATCAGCTTCCGGTGACCGTTTTCGGCGAGGAAGAGCAGCTGCGACGGCTGTGGAGTCTCCGACGACCACCTCTACAACCATTCCGGTGACTTTTCTGGTGACTTTTTCAACAAAGCTCTGTTTTTCTGCTTCTGTTTTTCTCCAACTCTGTTTTTCTCATATTTTTCTCCTTCAACTCTTTGCTGTTTATGTTGTTGTTTTTATCCTTCTCTTTCAATGGTTTAATTGACTGTTTTTCTCAAACTCTTTCAATGACATAAGAGCAGCTGTTGTTTATGTTGCTGTTTTTCTCCTTCTCTTTCAATAGTTTTCTCCAACTCCTATTTTTCTCCTTCAACTCTGTTTGTTTTGTCTTATCATTGTCTGTCACCTTCCCATTATATTGGTGTGTCTTCTGTCTTCTGTTGCCATTCCTAAAAATGTAGGTGAAGCTTTGTCTCATCGTGAATGGCGACAAGCCATGATTGAGGAAATGAGTGCTCTACAAAGTAGTGGAACTTGGGATCTTGTTTCTCTTCCCTCCGGTAAGACATTGTAGGGGGGTCTACATGGTCAAAATTGGTCCAAATGGTTTTGTTGATCGATTGAAGGCTTGCTTGGTGGCCAAAGGCTATACTAAAATTTTTGGCCTTGATTATGGTGATACTTTTTCCCCGGTGGCTAAGATGGCCTCTGTAAGCCTATTTCTTTCCATTGCTGCCATCCGTCATTGGCCTCTTTTCCAGTTAGACATCAAGAATGTCTTCTTCCATGGTGATCTTACCGAAGTACATATAGAGCAACCACCTGGTTTTATTGCTCAGGGGGAGTGTTCAGGATTAGTTTGTCGACTTCGGAAGCCCCTTGATGGTCTTAAACAATCCCCAAGAGCATGCTTTGGCAGATTCAACACCGTGGTAAGAGAATTTGGCATGACTCAGAGTGAGGCGGATCATTCTGTTTTCTATCGCCATTCTACCTCCGAGTGTATTTACTTGGTTGTGTATATTGACGACATTGTCATCACAGGCAGTGATCACACTGACATTGTTCTTTTAAAACAACACTTGCATCATCACTTCCACACAAAAGATCTTGGAAGGGTTCACTACTACTTAGGGATAGAGGTGACACAATCTAAATCAGGCGTTGTGATTTCTCAGAGAAAGTATGCGATGGATATTTTGGAGGAGACCGGCTTGATGGGGACTAAACTAGTAGATACTCCCATGGATCTCAACACCAAGCTTATGCTGGAACAGGGGGAGCCTCTCTTAGATCCAGAGAGATATAGACAACTAGTTGGAAAGCTATATTATCTTACTGTCACATGTCCTAACATCTTTGCTGTCAGTGTGGTAAGTCAATTTCTCAACTCTACTTGTGAAGGTCATTGGGATGCAATCATCTGCATAATATATCAAAGGGGCACCGAGTAAAGGGCTCTTGTATGAAAACAAGGATCTCCTATTGATAGAAGGTCTACAACGGGGTATTGTGTCTTCCTTGGGGATAACTTGGTTTCCTGGAAAAGTAAGAAGCAAAATGTTGTAGCTCGGTCAAGTGTTGAATCGCAGTATCGAGCCATTGCTTTGGCTACATGTGAGCTCATATCGCTCAAAGACTTGCTTGAACTAAAATTTGGGGAAACTACATCGATGACACTCATTTGTGACAATCAAGCAACATTGCACATTTCTTCAATTCCGGTGTTTCATGTCATGAGAGGACCAAACACATTGAAGTAGATTGCAACTTCATTAGAGAGAACAAGGGACCTTGTTATGAAATTTGTAAATTTCAATGATCAATTGACAGATGTTCTCATGAAGTCTCTTAGGGGTCCTCGTATTAAATACATATGTGACAAGCTTGGTGCATATGATTTATATGCTCCAGCTTGAGGGGGAGTGTTAAAATTTTGTAAATATAGAAATATGTAATTAGAATTGATTAGGATTGATTGTATATGATTGTATTATGATCCTGTATTTGTTAATCCTTAAATATGTTACTCCATTGTGTATTCAAACACACGGAATTCATCCAATGCCTCTCGGTTTTGTTCTTCTCAACTAATTGCATAGTGTGTTTGCTCTTAAGCAACTAGGCCAACTTGACTACTTTCTTGGAATAAAAGTCAAATACCTATCCAATGGCTCACTCTTACTCACACAGCCCCTGATGACAGGAGATCTACCTTTACCTCATGCATCTTCTTTGGACCTAATCTGATTTCTTGGTGGTCCAAGAAACAATTAGTAGTAGCTAGATCTACTACTGAAGCTGAGTACCGAAGTATGGCTCTAGCAAGTCAAGAAATCATTTGGATTCAGTTATTGCTGTCTGAATTGGCTGTTCCTTACTCGACTCCACTCATAATGTGTGATAATCAAAGCACTGTAGCTCTTGCTCACAATCCTATACTGCACCCTCGCACTAAACACTTGGAATTGGATCTTTATTTTGTTCGCGAAGAAGTTCTCAAACAACAGTTGCAGGTCACTCACATTCCTTCTTAGGATTAGCTAGCTGATGCTTTGACCAAGGCACCCTCCCCTTCCAGGTTTCAGGATTTCATATCCAAGCTTAGAGTGGGAGACTCCTCTAGTTGCTTCCCCACTTGAGCTTGCGGGGGAGTGTAGAAGGGAATAGACTTTTAGTGTAATTTGTTTTTTTGCTAGTTGTACATTAGTTTGGTTGCCAGCTGTACTTCCTTTTGCTTTTGTATGAATAGGCACCTCATGTACTCTCTCGCTTCACTTTTCAATATACAATAACAAATTTTTGTTTCTCTCTCTATCTCTCTTTCTCTGAAATTAAGACTGCTATTCACCTCATCAACCGTATTCCATCTTCATCCATAAACTTTAGCATACCTTACACTATTCTCTATAACCAACAACCAGATTTCCTTTCTCTCAAAGTTTTCGGATGTGCATGCTGCTTTCCTTTTCTTTGGCTACATCATCCTCACAAATTGGATTTCAGATTAGAAGAATGCATTTTCTTAGGCTATTCAGCAAACCATAAAGGTCACAAATGCCTTGCTTCTGATGGTCGAATATTCATCCCCAAAGATGTCTTATTTCATGAGCCTGCAGTACGTCACTATTACATGACCCAAAATTGGCTTTGTGGTTAACAAGCTTTGTCATTTCATGGCTCTTCCTCTTACCGAGCACTGGAAGGCTGCCAAGTGCTTTCTTCGTTATCTCACCGGAGCTTTGGACCAAGGTCTTCTCCTTCAAGCTGCTCCTCCTAATACTCCTTTCGGTTTATATGCCTACTGTGATGCTGACTGGGCAACGGGTGCTGATGATAGGCGTTCCACCTCTGGCTCATGCATCTTTCTTGGACTAAATCTTATCTCATGGTGGTCCAAGAGCAGAATGTTGTAGCTCGTTTGAGTGCTGAAGCTGATTATCGTAGCATTGCTCTCACCACCCAAGAACTGCTTGGAATTGAATCTCTATTGAGTGAACTCCATGTTCCTTATTCTCACGCTATTATTTACTATGACAACAAAGCGCAGTGGCTTTATGCAACAACCCTGTCCTTCATTCACAAACTAAACACATGGAAATTGACATCTATTTTGTTAGAGAAAAGGTCCTCAACAACTCTCTTTCCATCATGCATGTTCCATCTCATGACCAGCTGGCTGATATTCTCACCAAACCCCTTTCCAAGGATTGTTTTCATGCTCTAAAGTCCAAACTCAGTGTGGCCAAGTCACCCTGAGTTTATGGGGGGAATGATAGAGTAAAATAAGTAGTTGTTATTATCTTTAGTTATCTTTAGAATCATTATCGTTAATGAGTTATCTTTATCTTTAGATAGTCACTTATCTTTTCTGTTTCCTATATAAATACTCTCTTTCAAACATACATAATATACAGATTCAGTTTAGTCATAGCAAACTCTCTCTCTCTCTCTCTCTCCCCCCCCCCCCCCTCCCCCCTTCTTTCACTATGAGCTACAACTCTGATAATATACTTGTCATTCATGGCTAAAACCCTTCAGATCAATTTAAGCCTCTTCTTTTATTTCCCTTATCAAATATTAATCCCTTCATTTCTCTTCTTTTCCCCTAATTGTTGATTGCAGCTGGCTGGATCAGTAACTGCCCTCTTTAATTGTCAAGGACCACTGGATACACCTGTATTTGTTGGCACTGGAATGGTTTCTAGGACATTTTCTCACTTACAGACTGAAAATCCTGCATCTGTGGCATCTGAAGCACTTGCTATGAGTAAGGAAGCTGGAGCGCTTGCAGCATTTGATCGCATTCCATTTTCATATGTATCTGCGAATTTCACTTTCAACACTGACAACTGTGTAAGTTGAGAGTGGTAGCATTTTTTGGTTTAGAGTACCAGTGAAAGTCATGTATACCATGGTTACACTTAGTCTGCATGTTGTAGGTTGCTGATCTATATGGAATTAGAGCATGCCTTGTAGATGGTGGTGAAATTCGTGGGGCTGGGAATGCATGGATATGCCCAGAGGTAAACAGCTGCCTGTTATAAAGTCTGTCTCTTTTATTGTTTGATTATGCCATAGTTAGATTTCTTTTTAAATTTTCTGGAACTCGAACAAAGCATTAGCTTTGTCTTGTAATGTGGAACCACTGTTATGTTTTGAATTTTGGCTTTCCTTTTTTTCCATTAGTTTATGAAGGGTATGTTTGTGAGTTGGTTTTTGGAGGGGAACTAAGGGAAGGGGAAGGCTTATTATAAGTCCCTTCCCTTTGTGTTTGGGAATTTGACTTTTCCATTTATATTTTACAAAGCACCCTCCCTCCTCTCCTCCCCACGATTCTGTCTCAAAACCTCCCCCTCTCCTATCCAAACTTCCAAACATAGCCTAAGGGTACCAATTTTTTGAACCTCTTTGTTGCTTTAAATTTAGTACTATATGACACATTACAGTGATAGTCACACATGGAAAGGTAGTGATTCTTACTAATCTGGAAAGTAGCAGGTTTAATCCATATGTCTAAAAATAACATGTGGGTATTTGTTCCTATTATTTTGCCTTCCCATAGAAAACTAAATGCATGTCTAGACCCCTACTAATGTTTACTTATTTTGTTCACAGGGTGAAGAGGATGAGTCAGCAATAGATGTGAATTTATCTGGAAGTTTAGCCTTTGATAACATCGTGCTTCGTTATATACCAAGCTATTATCATCAGATGCCACTTAAATTAGGGGTATTGAATGGAGAAACAAAACTTTCTGGATCTCTTTTAAGACCGTAAGATAAACCCCTCTCCAGTTTTTAATAATTTCTCCAGTTTACGACACTAAGAACCAGCATTATTGATGTTTACATTTACAATAACCACTTGGGAGGGTGAGCCTTGAGGCAATAGTACAGTTGTTACCTTGGATCAAGTTGTCGAAATCAGAAACAACTTCTTTGCTTATGGAGATTAGGTTAAATACATCTGAGTCCTGACCTTTGCCATACTCCTCAATTGTAGGAGGGCCTCCCTCATGCTCTGGCTCACTTTCTTGTATTACAATTTTATTTCATCATGCATTTGAGGTTCTCTCTTTAATAAGCATAGGTATCAATCTTAGATAGGGACTAAAAGAGTTGAGAGAATTCATAGATAGAGAGAGGGATTTGAGAGAAATAGAAAAGACTTGAATGATAAACTTGCATTGAGTAGAAAGAGAGTACATGATTATATAGGGGAGGTTATGCTTAGTTGGCATAACAGAATTCAGTTACAAGTCATAACATAAATGAGACAAGGGACCCACGCCTTATAACTCTGTTCTAGCAGTATTAAAAATTAGTGGGCGTAACTCAACCCAAAAGCTCGCTCATAGGATGAGGATTACTCTCACCTTATATACTTTTAATTAGCCATATGATTAGTCAATATGAGACTACACACCTCTTCACTAGTCAATGCGGGTTGCCCTAAAACATAGGACTTATAGTACACTCTCTCACGGGTAGCCTAACAACGGTTTTAGGATAGACTCTGATACCATCTTAAGTTTGGGTATTGGGTCTAACTTAAATTTGATACCAATAACATGTGAAATCCGGTTGATGTTGGGTCAAAAATGTGAGGAATATGAAGGTTTCAGGAAGGAGAGGGTATTCAATTGATTAGGTAAGTGGCTGTATGAAAGGCATGGTCCCAAAATTTTATGGGCATGGAAGCATGAGACGGAAGTGTGAGGCCCATTTCTACAATATGACAATGCTTTCTCTCTACTTCACCATTTTGATGATGAGTATATGGACAGCTTAACCAATGTTGAATCCCAAGTTCACTCAAATAGGCAGAGAAGGGACAGAATTCTCCTCTCCAATCAGGCTGTACAGTCTTAATTTTTTTGTTTAATTGCAGTTCAACCATAGTTTTGAACTGTTTGAACACACCAAGAGCTTCAAACTTCTTTTGAAGAAAGTAGATCCAAGTGAAACGATTGTGAGCATCAACAAATGATAGGTAGTAGGAGTATCCACCAAAGGATACTACTAGTTGAGGTCCCTACACATCACAGTAGATGAGTTCAAGGGCCTTAGTGTATATAGTAGAGGAAAGAGATGTTGGAAGTCCCACATTGTCTGTCTCATAATATGTGGTATGGTTTAAATACCTGTTAGACTACTCTTCTCATTACCAATTGGTTTTGAGATGAAACTTTAGCATGGTATCAAAGCCATAGCTTAACTTCTTTCCAGTTGTCATATGCCAAGAATTGCCCTTTTGTTATGGATCAAAAAGTACCCTTTCCCTGGTCTGGCAGACTTTGTTGGAGGGGGCGTGTTAGAAGTCCCACATTGTCTGTTTCATAATATATGGTATGGTTTAAATATCTGTTAGGCTACTCCTCCGATTGTCAATTGGTTTTGAGATGGAACCTTAATAGGAGAAGATGGGTGCAGCATGAAGAACAAAAGAAATCAACCTATTTATTTAATGTTTGAAAATTACAGAGTTTACTAACAGCAGTGGGTACACCAGAATGAGAATGGCCTAACTGATAATGCCAGAGTGTGTGCTGATACAGAAGGTGTATAGTTGTGAGATGAAGGGTCTGCAACAGAAGAGTGCAGTAGTTGAGCAGAGGTTGAAGCAGCCTGAGGAAAAACAAGAGAAGGGAAGATGTACAACCCTTCAGTATTAACTTGACCCTTAAGTAAAATCTGATGAGAGGCCTGGCATTTAACAAAACAGTGGTCAAGGTGGAACTCAAAGTAAACAATTATATCTTGCAAACCTACTAACATTTAGAAGATTTTTAGTGATAGAAGGAACAAGAGGCAGTTTGGTGAGTGATAGTGTTGTGTTATTGTGAAAGGTGCAGTGAGATGTGAAGCAACCATAGATAAGATAGATAAATCTGTCCATTGCCATGTATGACCATGTCAAAACCAGTGGTGAGAGTGGGTTGAGCAATCTGATGAGGATTACAAGTGACATGATTTGTAGCACCAAAATCAGCAATCCATTTTTGAGATGGAGGAAAGACCAACTGTGAGGCATTGGTGAAATTGGCTAATACTGAGGAAGAAGGAAACTGGTGAGAATAGGTATGTGCAGGTGGGAAATCTTGGAATGGAGCATGAGTGAAGTGTTGTTGTGGTTGGTACTGACTTGGATAAGATTTTTAAGTTTGAGGTGGTGGTGGTGCATAAGACTGAGGTGCATAGGTAGAAACTGCATGGGGCTGTTGAAAGTAAGTGTAGGGATTAGGAAAACGATGATTTGGATGTGAAAAGGGCATGCTAAACCGAGTATTGAATCGCTGATAACAGCTTTGAGCATCATGAGCAGATTTGTAACAGATCTGGCATTGAACTGAACCACAACCACCAAGGCTGCAAGAACACCCAAAACAGCCACCATGGCCACGAAACCTATGCTGGCCAAAGAATTATTGTGGTTCAAGATTAATGAATCTATCATCTGAGGGAAACTGGGAGTTAGGAAAGGATTGAGTGATATGTATTTTATGAAGGTATAGTGGAATCTTGGATCTGATTAGGTTGGGATTCTTGCATGGAAGTAGGAAGTAATCCTTGTGTGAAATTGAGAGAGACTAAAGTTACCAATTACCGATTTCTTTCAAGACAAGATTCTTGACCTAAGGGGAGTGATTCAATTTCACCAAATTCATAATAATCCGTTTTACTCGTGAGAACGGTAACAATGGCATCATATTCTTTGGGAAGACCATCGAAGATAATATCGTACTGTTCACAAAGGGGAGCAGGATCTCCAATTGCTGCCAAAGCATGGGAGATGGCCTTGATGCAAATGAGATATTTGGAGATTGTGCGGGTTTCTTTCTTGTCCCAAAGTTCCCAAGAATGAGTGCACCCAATGACTCAAGTGCGAATGGAAGTGAAAAGCGACAATTGGAGCCAGGATAATATAAGCTGATCCTGTTGCTCCCAAACCTGATAGGCAGCACGATCTGTTTCTGTGTGAAACTATGGCAGAATGTGTGGATTAACCACAAAATGGTGAAGACAGTGTCCTTTTGAGCACAGGTTCAACCTGTTGCTTCCAAAGAAGATAGTTCTTGTCATCTAGTTTTTCGGTTACAACCTAAGAGAAGGATTTTGGAGCAGATGCATGAGGTGTAACTAAATTGGAGGCCACCATTAGGAGAGAGAAGAGAAGCTCATGATACCATAAAAGAGTTGAGAGAATTCATGGAGAGAGAGATTTGAGAGAAATAGAAAAGACTTGAATGATAAACTTGTATTGAGTAGAAAGTGAGTACATGATTATACATGGGAGTTTATGCTTAGTTGGCATAACAGAATTCTGTTACAAGTCATGACAGAAATGAGATTAGGGACCCACGCCATATAACTCTGTTCTAACTGTGTCAAACAGTTTTAACTACATCTCTAACAGGGACATGTGGTGGCCAACCCCAAAAACCCTATAAAAGCAGTGTAGGTTGTTGAAATTAAAGATAGAGTTATCTCTAATTAATTAGATTATATTAATTTGTAAATAGAGTTATCTCTAATTAATTAGATTAGATTAGTTTGTTTTTGAAGGAAAAAAGGCATGTAGCACACAAGGAGATGAGGAATACTACTATATTTTATTGAATCATAATCTGTTTAAATACAGATTTTGTAACAGGAGATAATAACAAACTTCCTAAATAATAGCCACTAACATAAAGGCTAATAACAAACAGAATTAAGCAACGGAATTTAGTAAATAATATCCCTAAAAACTAGGAGAAAACAATTGATAGGCAACTGCTGATGCACACGTTCAACACTCCTCCTTGTATCAGTGGTTGACTAGTCCAAGCTTTTCCCTCAACAACTCAAACTTGCTTTTTGGAAGAGCCTTGGTGAAGATATCTGACAACTGGTCTTCAGTCTTGCAGTACTTCAAACACACTGCACCTTCCATTTGCACATCTTTAATAAAAAATAATTTAATGTTAACATGCTTTGTTTTTCCATGAAAAACTGAATTATTGGAGATGGCTATGGCTGCCCGATTGTCCACCATAACTTCATTAGTTGTCTTTTGCTCTAACTGCAAATCAGTTAGCATTTTTCTTAGCCATAAAGCTTGATTAATAGCTATTTTGGCTGCTATAAATTCAGCTTCTGCTGTTGACTGTGCAACAATTTCTTGTTTTTCGGAACACCAAGAGGATATCCCTGATCCAAAACTGAAACAGTAGCCTGAGGTGCTTTTCATGTCATCTGAACATCCTGCCCAATCACTATCAGAATAACCTTGCAGTTTGAGATCTTGTGATGGACTGTACTTGATCCCATAATTTACAGTCCCCTTGACATACCTCAGCACTCTCTTTGCTGCTTTCAAGTGAGATTCTTTTGCACAATTCATGAATCTTGAAAGTACACTTATTGTATACAAGATATCTGGTCTTGTTGCTGTAAGGTACATCAGGCAACCAATTAAACTTTTGTAGAGTGCTTCCTCCACTTGTTCTGAACCATCATCCTTGCATAACTTCTCCTTTTGACACATGGGAGTATTCATGCTTTTACAATTCTCTATGTTGAATTTCTTCAAGATATCCTTTGCATATTTCCTTTGGCAAATGAAAATATCACCTTTGTTTTGCTTAACCTCCATACCAAGGAAGAAGGACATTTCTCCTAGGTCCATCATCTCAAAAACTTGCATCATATCATCCTTGAATTGCTGAATCAATTCAACATTGCAGGCTCTTGGGGCTTGTTTCAACCCATACAAAGCTTTCTTTAATAGATAGACTTTGTCTTCATGTCCTTTCATAGAGAAACCTTCAGGTTGCTCAACAAAAATTTCTTCCTCTAGAAATCCATTTAAGAAAGCTGACTTAACATCAAGCTGATAGATTTTCCATCCCTTCCTTGCTGCAATAGCTAGCAACATCCTAATGGTATCTTGCCTTGCAACTGGAGCAAATGTATCAAAGTAATCTACCCCAAAAATTTGAGCATACAAAAACTTTTACAACTAACCTGGCCTTTTACTTGTTGATTGAACCATCTGCATTCAGCTTTGTTTTAAACACCCATTTCACGCCTGACTTTTCTGTTCTTAGGCCTTTCAACGAGTTCCCAAGTCTGATTTTTATCAATCATTGCGAGCTCCTCCTGCATAGCAGCCCTCCATTTTGGATCTTCAATTGCATCACAATATCCAGCAGGTTCCAGAACTGCTACATTGCATCTTTCATAGATATCTGAGAGCAGTCTAGTGCCTCTTACAGGTGCATCATCGACCAGCTCATCTTGATTTTGCAAAGGGTCAACTATTGGCATTTTTTCAGCATTGTTCCAGTTCCATTGCTCATTCTCCATGAAGTAGACATCCCTACTTATCAGAATTTTCTTTGCGTGAGGTTGGAAAACTCTATAAGCCTTAGATATTGAGCTGTATCCCACAAAGATACCAGGTTCAGCTTTCTTGTCAAGCTAGCCTCTCTTAATCTGTGGCACATAAGTAAATCACAAGCATCCAAATACTTTAAAATTTTTCATAAAAGGTTTATAGCCATACCAAACCTCAAAAGGAGTCTTCCCATCAACAGCTTTAGTGGGCAGTCTATTTAGTAAAAATACTGCAGTTTTTGCAGCCTCCGCCCAGTATTCCTTAGGTAACCCTTTCTTATGAAGCATGCATCTGATCATTTCCATTATTGTTCGATTCTTTCTTTCACTAACTCCATTTTGCTGAGGGGTGTAAGGAGTTGTTAATTGATGCTCAATGCCAGCTTCCTCACAATACATATTGAATTGTTCTGAAGTGTACTCCTTGCCGTTAGCTTGAATCATGCAGCCACTTTGCTTTTGAATCCACTGCTTAAATCTCCAAAATACACCTGCTTCTTCTGACTTAGACTTGAGAAAGTAAATCCAGCACATTCTGGAAAAATCATCTATGAAGATGATATAATATTTACTCTCTTTAAGTGAAGCAGTCCTTTGGGGTCCAGCCAAATCTATGTGGATCAGCTGCAACTTCTCTGTTACTCCTTGCCGTTATCACACCTCAGAGCTTGAATCATGCAGCCACTTTGCTTTTGAATCCACTGCTTAAATCTCCAAAATACACCTGCTTCTTCTGACTTAGACTTGAGAAAGTAAATCTAGCACATTCTGGAAAAATCATCTATGAAGATGATATAATATTTACTCTCTTTAAGTGAAGCAGTCCTTTGGGGTCCAGCCAAATCTATGTGGATCAGCTGCAACTTCTCTGTTGCTCTCCAGGTTGCTTGTTTGAATGGTAATCTTGTTTGCTTGCCATATTGACAAGCCTCGCAACTTGGTAATTCAGAATCTAAGTGAGGTAAGCCACGAACCAACTCCTTCTGTTGCATATTCAACACAGCTGCATGATGAAAGTGACCTAACCTTTTGTGCCAAACCTCTGTTCTGTTTTCAGTAGCTGGATATGCTGCTTGCTCCTCCTCCATGGGATCAAGTGTGAAACTTCTGCCACTCATTTTAATACTGAAAATTTCCTTGCCATTGACATCTTTAATAAAACAATGCTTATTTTCAAAGTTGAGTTTAAATCCTTTCTCAAGTAATTGTCCCACACTAAGCAAGTTTTGATCAATCTCAGGCACATACAAAACATCATAAATTAATTTTGTACCTTTGCAACTTTCAATGGCTACAATTCCTTTTCCTTCAGCAGTAATGAAAACACCATTACCAATTCTGACTTTTGATGCCTTTGATCTGTTCAGCTCTTTGAAAAGCTCTTGATCATGGGTCATGTGATTGGTACAACCACTATCTACCAACCAACATTCAGTTGAACTACTGCTTGCAAAACATGTTGCTACAAACAATTGCTTTTCCTTCTGCTGGTCAGCAACTTGAGCCTCATTCTTCTGTTGAAAATTGCTTCTGCAGATTCTCACATGATGTCCTAGCTTGTTGCACTTGTCACACTTGATGTCAGGTCTTCTCCAACATTTGAAGGGAGGATGGCCCATTTTACCACAATGCTTACATGGAGGAAACTCTTTGTTCCTTTTTTCGTCATTTTTGCTGGTGTTGGCTGCTACTTCTTGACCTTTGAAGTTCTTGTAATTCTTCATTCTTTTCTTTTCTGCTTGGTTGATTTGCAATTTAGCTTGCAATGCCCCTTCCACAGAAACTTCATCCCTCATTTTGCTCCTTTGCTCTTGGGCTTGCATAGCACTTACAAGTTCTGCTAAGGTGATCTTTGACAGATCCTTAGTATTTTCCAATGAGGTAATAGAAGCCTCAAATTTTTCAGGGACTGATCACCAGTATTTTCTGAACTATTCTTGAATCAGAAAATTCAGTACCTAGCAATCTCACCTTGTTCGCACTGCCAAGAAGTTTGTTAGCATACTCCTTGATTGTTTCGGACTCCTCCATTTTTTGCATCTCAAATTCTCTAACTAGATTCAGTGCTTGCTTTCCCTTGATCCTTTCATCTCCTTCATATTCATCCTTGAGGAAATTCCAGATTTCAAATGCTGATTTGATTGTCATGATTCTGGTGAAAATGTCTTGAGACAGCAGCAAACAAAGTGGCTCTTGCCTTTGACTTTCTTGTTTTCCTCTCCTTGTGATTTTTAATCTGTGCCATAGTTGGATTGGTTGGTAAAGGAAGAACTTCGTAGTCTTCCTCAACAACTTCCCAAAGATCATTTGTCTCTAGGTGTGCTTCCATTCTTGCTGCCCAGATATGATAATTATCACCATCAAACACAGGCGGTGCTAGTGCTGTGTACGGAGTTTCAGAATCCATTTTTGATGGACTGAAGCAAGGTGTATAGGCTTTTATGGTGGGTTTTATTGGGTTCATTCACAAGTCCTTCTAAGAAGAGAGCTTTGATACCACTCTCAAGGAAAAAAGGCACGTAACACACAAGGAGACGAGGAATACTGCTATATTTTATTGAATCATAATCTGTTTATATACAGATTTTGTAACAGGAGATAATAACAAACTTCCTAAATAATAGCCACTAACATAAAGGCTAATAACAAACACAATTAAGCAACAGAATTCAGTAAATAATATCCCTAAAAGCTAGGAGAAAACAATTGATAGGCAACTGCTGATGCACATGTTCAACAGTTTTTTATCTTGTAAAATATTTGTATTATCTTATCTGTAATCATGTATAATCTCCCATAAATACAATAGCTTCGCTGGTGTTAAAAACACACGGAATTCATGTCTTCTCGTGTTTACTCTTTTAACATAGGTGAAAAGTGCATAAACATTATAGTGCATAGAAGGGATAACCAATATTGTAATATTTTTATACAGATTATATAATTTATGTTCATATAATATAAATGCTCAAAGTTGAAAAAAAGAACCAATCAAAATTTGTGAAATATTTGTAATTATAATTAACAATTTAACAATAAAATGTTATAGGTTAAATGAAAAATATAGTAAATAACAATAACAAAAACGTCAAGGAAGCACTTGTGCTGTTTAGCTGGTCTTTGAGATGATGTCATGGCATATTTTACATTTGATAATTGTTATTTGCTGCAAAATGTTTCGATTATTCTAATTGTTAGAATTCTTCTTCTGATATTCTGCAACGTTTTTTTTTTGCCATGTTTTACATTTTTTTAGCATAGCCACCATACTTCTGCGTTTTGCCATTGGCCGTTACGCTATCCACCTAACATCCATCACAGATTTTTGGCTTGCTTCCATGGGCTACCATTCAGTATTAAGAACATTTGATGCCAATTTTATTCTTGACATGTCTTCTCCATTTAACATAATTTCTAATTTTATGAAAGTTTTCTAATACAGAAGGTTTGATATAAAATGGACTGCACCTATGGCAGAGGGGTCTTTCAGTGATGCTCGGGGAGATATCATAATCTCACATGACTTTATTACCGTGAATTCTGCTTCAGCTGCATTTGATCTGTATACACGAGTTCAAACATCTTATCTTGATGATTTTTATCATAAAAGAGAAGATTTCAGTGCTCCAAGGGCCATTCCATTTACTATTGATGGAGTTGAGTTGGATTTACGTATGCGTGGGTTTGAATTCTTCAGTTTGGTTTCTCCATATGCTATGGATTCCCCTAGGCCTTTGCATTTGAAAGCAGCTGGAAGGATCAAGTTTCAGGGAAAGGTTTTAAAACCTAACGACAATACCAGCGAACAGAATTTTGACATGACTAGGCAGCATGTGCAAATGTTGAAGAAAGGAATTGCGGATAGCCTTATTGGCGAGGTTTCAATTTCTGGTCTCAAATTGAATCAACTGATGCTTGCACCTCAGTTGTCTGGGTTGTTGAGAGTCTCTCCCCAGCGTATCAAGGTAATGGTTTTCTTTTCATCCTAAAATTTGTTCAATTATAAGATATTATGAATTTGTTTAAGTTGTTTAGGGACACTAATAATGTGACGTTATTTTTCTCAAGACGTGCTTCTTGAGAAAGGGGAGCCTCAAGTGCTTCAATGTCATAATACTCTCTCCTACTGTTGGTAACAGTGATGAGAGCATCATACTCTTTAGGAAGGCCATCAAGAATGGCATCTAGGTGATCAACAAAGGATACTGGGTCATTGATGGAGATCATCAACGAGAGCCTTGAGACGGAGAAGATATTTAGAGATGGTTCGAGAGATTTTCTTGGTATTGCGAAGTTCATGGTGAAATTGCCTAGCCTTTGTTTGGGCATGAAAGTGAGAGTGAATCTTTTCTCGAAGTTACGTAGAATTTGTGCAATTGATGACTCTTGCAAAGAAAGAAAAGTGACAATTGCAGCCACGCAAGAAGTAGCTGATCTTTCTGCTCTCAAGAAAGATAAGCCTCATTAACATGGTTGGTGTCACAATCGAATTCGGTGAAGTATCGTGGTGGTATGATCAGATTGACCACAAAGTGATGAAGACAATGGCCCTTCAACTCTGGCTCCACTTGTTGCTTCCATAGGAGGTAGTTTTTATCATAAGCTTGTCAGTAATGGTTTGAGAGAAAGTAAGCGTTGCATTAGTTGGCACCAACGGCAAGGATGGCGTGATTGGATGGGCCATAACAGGGATTAGGCAGGCTCTAATACCATTGTTAAAAGTCCCACATTGACTAGAGATATGGCCAATCAAAAGTATATAAGGTGAAGGGTAATCCTCATCCTACGAGCTAGCTTTTAGGATTGAGTTAGGCTCAATACCCAAATTTAAGATGGTATCAGAGTCTATCCTAGTTCTATTGTTGGGTCACCCATGTTGTACACGCTCCATTCCTGGGTGTGGGGGTGTTCTATAAGTCCCACGGGCCACCCGTATTCATCCACACTCCATTCCTGAGCGTGAAGAGGTGTGTTAATAAGTCTCATTAGCCACCCGTATTCATCCGCGTTTCATTCCTGAGTGTGAAGGGGTGTGTTAATAAGTCCCGTGGGCCACCCATATTCATTCACGCTTCATTCCTGAACTTGAGGGGGTGTGTTAAAAGTCCCACATTGACTAGAGATATGGCCAATCAAAAGTATATAAGGTGAAGAGTAATCCTCATCCTATGAGCTAGCTTTTAGGATTGAGTTAGGCCCAATACCCAAATTTAAGAACCATAGTAGTATTATAGGTTAAAAAGAGAGAATTTGTTGTAACTAAATTATATTCTTGTGTGTTTTGGAATACAAAGGCTTAACCTATTTATAGAGCATCAGAGATACGACTAATCCCTAATAGATATTATATCTTTAACGGATGTGATATCTCTAACAAAGATGTCTCTAATGATATCTCTAATAGATAACGTATTATATAATCTCTAACAGATAATATATTGCTAATAGATAATATAACATACTCTATCATACTCTATTATCATTCATTAGCATGGTTTCCATTTCTCAGCTTCAGAGAATGAGAGATGGAGAAAACTGAAATTTGTTATTGTATATTAAAGTGGAGAGAGTACACAAGGTGCCTATATATACAAAAGCAAAATGGAGTACAGCTGACAACTAAACTAATGTACAGCTAACAAAAAACAAATTAGACTAAAAGTCTAGTCCCTTCTGCACTCCCCCGCAAGCTCAAGTGGGGAAGCAACTAGAGGAGTCTCCCACTCTGAGCTTGGATCTGAAATCATGAAATCTGGAAGGGGAGAGCCTTGATTAGAGCATCAACTAGCTGATCCTGAGAAGGAATATGAGTGACTTGCAACTGTTGTTTGAGAAATCTTTCACGAACAAAATAGAGATCCAGTTCCATGTGTTTGATGCGAGAGTGCAGTATAGGATTGTGAGCAAGAGCGACAGTGCTTTGATTATCACACAATATAAGTGGAGTAGAGTGAGGAACGGCCAATTTAGACAACAATGGCTGAATCCAAATGATTTCTTGACTTGTTAGAGCCATACTGTGGTACTCTGCTTCAGTAGTAGATCTAGCTACTACTGATTGTTTCTTAGACCACCAAGAAATCAGATTAGGTCCTAAGAAGATGCATGAGGCAGAGGTAGATCTATCATCAAGGTCAGCGGCCCAGTTAGAGTTACAGTAGGCCTGAATAGTATAAGATGAGAGCTTTGGTGCAGGAAAGAAGTGAAGACCAAGACCAATGGCGCCTTTTAGATATCGTAGGATTCTTTTAACAGCAAACCAGTGTGATTCACAGGAAGCTGCCAAGAATTGGCAAACCTTGTTAACAGAGAAGCTCAGATCGAGTCTTGTAATAGTCAAGTATTGCAGTGTGTTAATCACTGACTTGTAAAGAGAGGGATCAGAGAATGAGAGATAGAGAGAGAAAACTGAATTCTGTTACTGTATATTAAAGTGAAGAGAGAGTACAAACGGTGCCTATGTATACAAAAGCAAAATGGAGTACAACTAACAACTAAACTAATGTACCATGGTTGTCAAACTCGAGAGTCTACCTAGACTCGTTTTGGCTAGGTAGACTCGACTCGGAGACTCGACTCGTAAACTCGTAAGAGTTTACCTCATACCAAAAATTATACAAAATTAATATTAGAAATGCATCCAAACAAGATATAATATCCTAAAATGGTTAAAAACTAAACATTAAACCATCCAATTGTCAACAAGTCATAACAAACACAAAGTCATATAACAAACACACATAAACCATTGTCAAACTAGAAGCAACATCAATGGAAAAACGATTATCAAATTCAAATCTCTGATGATCCTCCATCTCCATCATCATTATCTTCATCATCATAGTCCTCCTCCTCCTCATCATCAACATGGACATCCATATCAAGTCCAAGGTCATCATTTGCACCACTTGAACCTCCAAGCTCCATTTGGACCACATCCACACTGCTGCTTGGCATGTCTTCTTCATCCCCTTGTTGAACATTTTCTTCTAATAGATTTGCTTCCGTTATCCATTCATCATCGGATTGAACATCCTCAAAAGATAAGGCAGCAACATCCTTTCTTCTTTGTCTATTCTTCAACTTCAGGTTGTATATAAGATAAACCAAGTCATTCATTTTTTTTTGATGAAGGCGGTTTCTCCTCCTTGTATGAACCTATAAACAAAACCATTCATCAATTTTCTAATTTTAATTTCTAACTCATGCAATGCAAAGGTAAAGTCATCATAAAAATAAATTAGTCACCATTTCAAAGGAGCTCCAATTACGTTCACATCCCGATGAGCTACAAGTCAAGCTTAGAATACGGATAGCAAACTTCTTCAATTCAGGACATGTAGATCCATACAAATCCCACCATTCTGCTGGAAGATGCTTCTTCCTAGTATTCTTTGCAGTCTCAAGCCCAAAATGTCCTTTAGCATTATGAAATTCAGAAATTTGCAATGAAATTTTATTCCTCTCTTCGGGATCACTAACCAACCTTTCTATGCAGTTAAATAATCCTTGCTTCACCTCAAAGTCATCATCTCTAAAGTTTGCATCATAATGAAAACTAGGATTTAGGTAGTAAGCAGCTGCATGTAAGGGCCTATGCAATTGTTTATCCCACCTTTTGTCAATGATTTCCCATAAAGGCTCATAGCTACAAATTAAAAATAAACACCTTTAATGTTAAGTGTCAATGATAAACAAACACTAAATAAAAATAGTGTGCATGTTTACCTTTTTTTAATATCTTTAAAGTTAGATTTGATCTTCTCTTTGGCTTCATCCATTGCTTCATAAATGAAACCCATTGTTGGTTTTTCATCTGAATCAACCAAACGAAGGACTTGTATCAGAGGAGCAGCAGCTTTGAGGCAAGTGATGATGTTCTTCCAAAAGCGACTATCCATTGATGTGGAGGCAATCTTTTTCCCATCTTGTGTAGATGCAAACTTACATGCTTTCCATGCATCAGAACTAAACAAATTCATCAAACCAGCTTTATTTTCATTGAGGCATGATAGAGTCAGGTAGGCAGTTGCAAATCTAGTCACACCCGGCCTAATCAAGTCCTTCCCCCCAGTGAACTTCTTCAACATGGAAATAAGCATGGATCGAGAATATATGTACGTAGTCAGCTTCCTTCCTTTTTTTATAGTTACCTCATGCAACTTCAAATTCTTTTCAAAATCTTCCAATATGAGATCAATGCAATGAGCCGCGCAAGGAGTCCAGTATAAGTTCTTTCTTTTTTCCATCAACTTCTCCCCAGCTGACTTGTAATTTGCAGCATTGTCTGTGACCACCTGCACTACATGCTCCTCTCCAACATAATTAACAACATCATCCAACATCTTGAAAACTTTGTCAGTTGTTTTTGAAATCTCTGAAGTATCTAGTGAATATAGAAACACTGTACCCTTCGGGCTATTCACCAAAAAATTACAAATTGAACGCCTTTTCTTGTCTGTCCACCCATCTGACATAATTGTACAGCCAGTCTTCTTCCATTCTGCCCTGAAATCTTCAAGCATTGCTTCAGTTCGATCCACTGCTTGCTTCAAAAGCGTCTCTCTTACTTCATGATATGATGGAGGTTTATAACCAACTCCATATCGTCCAATTTCCTCACACATTTTTATAAACTCTGGATTTTTAATTGCATTAAAGGGGATGGCACTAGTGTAAAAAAATCTAGCAACCTGTTCATCAACTTCCCCTTTGATGTTCTTCTTCATCATTTGGTTAAGGGTAGCTTGAACACCACCACTGTTAATTTTCTTTCCTCTTGCTGGCATATGAACGTGTTGTCCCTCATCATCATCACCTTCATCTATATCAACCAAACCTTTCCTTTTCTGCGATGCCACTTTAGCCTCTGCACAGATCTTAATCATCAATTCTTTAATTTCATCAGGCACAGTTTGACAAGGCTCAGAATCCTCCCTAGTTCCAGCAAGGTGGTGCTTGAACCTGAAAATACCTCTAACAATTTTTGCACAGTAATTACATTGGACTCTTCTCCCATTCCCATCAACATCAGTCCCATGTTTCCAACCAATGTCAGACCTCTTTCCAGGGATGTTCTTCCTTGCTTGAAGAGGAGCTTGCTGGACAGTGTTGCTGCTGGCCTTTGAGCCACCTTCTTTCTCACTCCCAGACATGCTAAATATAGAAGGGAACAAGAGGAGGAGGATAAGAAAATGTTGGCCCTGAATCTGATGAAGAAGAAAGGAAAAAAAAAAGCACACCTGTTACCGCCGGTGGGTTGTCGTCGCGGAGGCATGGTGAGGTGAGGCGAAATCGCCGTCGCAGGTGGTGGAGGAGACGAAGCTTCAGTCGCGGTGGTGGGCGTGGGTTGCGCAGGTGAAGACGCGGCCTCGCGGGTGGGGTCGTGCAGGTTCTGGAGATGCGTCACGAAGAAGAAGATGAAGAAGACTCGCGTCGGCGGCGGCGGCGGCGTCGGCGTCGGCGTCGGCGTCGGAATCGGACGATGGTGGTGGGTCGCGCACTGTGGAGGCCAACGGAAATGGTGCACGAAGAGATTGAGAGGGAGTCTGTCGCAGGAGAGAAAATAAACGAAGAAGAAGGGCGTATGAAACCTAAAAGAATCAGGCCAAAACGCTGCGTTTGACAAATTTGGGAATTAGGGTTTCATTTTTCTCAAACTCGTTCACTCGCCCAAAACTCGCGAGTTTGCACGAGTTGCAGCGAGTCCACCCGAGTTTGCGCGAGTCAGGGAGGCTCCGAGTTTCCCACGTTTTTACACGTTTTGGGGAGGTGGAAACGTAAACTCGTAAGAGTTTACGAGTCAACTCTAGAGTTTGACAACCATGTAATGTACAACTAGCAAAAAACAAATTAGACTAAAAGTCTTGTCCCTTCTACACCATTGAAGATGTTTGAATTTTATTTTGGAACACGAAATGAATTCTTGGTAAAAACATTCTTAGTTCAACAATAATTAACCACCCAACGGGTTAGTTATTGTTGACCAGTGAGATGACCTCACTTTGACTAGAGATACAACCAATTAATAGTATATAAGATGCGAGTAATCCTCATCCAATGAGCTAATTTTTAGGATTGAGTTGGATCCAACATCCAAATTTAAGAAGGTATTAGAGTCTATCCTAGATCTATTATTAGGCCATATGTGAGGATGTGTATTGAAAGTCCTACGTTATTGGACAACCCCGTATTTTTCCATGCTCCAGATGTTCATTCTTAGACGTGAGGGAGTGTGTTGAAAGTTCCACATTGATTAGAGATATTACTCCACATTGACTATAGATATTAACCAATTAATAGTATATAAGGTGAGAGTAGTTCTCATCCTATGAGCTAACTTTTAGATTTGAGTTATGCTTAATATCTAAATTTAAGAGTTATGTTCAAAGAATGGATTTTCAACAATCACTTGTTGGATTAATCAACCACTTGGGTGGTTATTTTTCTATTCCAAGAAATCCTTTTTCTAGTTTCGCTTATATTATTATGTGATATTCATTAATTTTTGTCATATTTGATGGTTAAAATATTTAGTTCTAGGGTGAACATATGATTTGCTTAAAATTTTTTGGTAGTGTTGGAATATACTGACCAGTCCTTAGTTATCAGTTAGTTTGCACAGATCGGTTACTTAGGGTCTAGCTGCCCAATTCTGTTACATTTATAAAATTCACTTGGTTTATAGGTGTGCTAGCCTTATTGTTGAAAGACTCACATTGGTTAGAGATATAACCAATTCATAGTATATAAAGGAAGGGTAATCCTCATCCTATGAGCTAGCTTTTAGGATTAAGTTAGACCAAATATCCAAATTTAAGATGGTATCAAAGCCTATCCTTAGATCTATTATTGGGTCATCCGTATTTGTTCATGCTCCATTCTTAAGCATGAGGGGCAGCGTTGAAAGTCCCACATTGGCTAGAGATATGACTAATTCAAAATATATAAAGTGAGGCTAATCCTCATCCTATGAACTAGCTTTTGGGTTGAGTTAGATCTGTCATTTTCTAATATGGTATTAGAGCCTGACTAATCCGAATGCTGGGCCACTTGCAGATGTCTAGTCCTGTAAAACTTCACGCTCCAGATGTTTAGTATGGCATAAGGAAAATGTGTTTAGATGTTGAGATAAGTCCCACATTGACTAGGAATATAGCCAGAATCCAGTTTATTAAGCTTTGAGCAATCCTTAACTTATGAGCTAGCTTTTGGGATAAGTTAGACCCACCGTTTTCTAATATTTACCAATACAAGTATTGGTCTAGTTGTTTCACTTTCTGTAATTAGAATTCATTTTAATTTTCAAATTTTAGTACAAGATTTTCAGTTCTCTTAATTTCTCTCCCATTCTCAGTTTCTATTGAACAGTTTTTATTCTTGGTGCTTATGTTAAGCTGCTGATAGGTAGCATTTATTTGTACTTTGTAGCCTAGATGGAACTCCTCTCTTAAGATTTATTGGGTTTGTCTGTCATAGAACATGGTGTACTGGGCATACTACTTCCCATTTTTGTAGACCATGCTTCCCTTTATGAATATTGCTTCTTAGTTTGGTTTAGACTTGTTAATAAGTCCCACTGGCCACCCATATTCATCTGTGTTCCATTCTTGAGTGTGAAGAGGTGTGTTAATAAGTCCCGTGGGCCACCCGTATTCATCCACGCTCCATTCCTGAGCGTGAGGGGGTGTGTTAAAAGTTCTACATTGACTAGAGATATGACCAATCAACAGTATATAGGGTGAAGGGTAATCCTCATTCTCTGAGCTAGCTTTTAGGATTGAGTTAGACTCAATATTGATACCTAGAGATTTAGTTAGTTGATTCATCCATTTTTAAATCTTCTTGTTACATGGTCAGATCACTCCTTTGTGCGATATATGTAGTATGTTCCCAAAGTGGAATGTTTATACCTGCATTGCATATACTACAACCAATCAGTCATTTAACATGTTTTTAGTTTTTGATGTAGGCAATTTTATGTTGTCAATTGTTTGTTGTGTTTCTGTGAGAATTTCAGATTATCTGGCTCTCTTTAATTTATATATTTGTTATAACTTCCAATTATTTTTTCAATACAGTTGGATGCCTCTGGTAGGCCTGATGAAAGTCTTGCAATGGAGTTTGTTGGGCCACTACAGCCCAGTAGCGAAGATGGTCTGCAAAGTGGAAAACTGTTGTCTATTTCCCTTCAGAAAGGGCAATTGAGGGCTAACATCTGTTTTCAACCATTTCATTCTGCTAATTTGGAGGTAACTATATTTAAATTTTTGGCCCACTATTTGAATCTAGATCCGTTAGTTTCTCTGCTTCCATAATGAGTCACTTTGTTGTAGACCAAAAGTTGGTTTTGAAAATCTCTTTTGTTACTCCATATTTGTGGTGGGGGCTTGTAGGTACGGCAGTTTCCACTTGATGAATTGGAGCTCGCTTCTCTCAGGGGAACCATACAGAGAGTAAGGGATCATATTGGCTTATTTGCATTTCACTATTGTACTTGTTCTTTGCTGTACTCTCTTACACATAAGAGGGTGCCATTTATGTCGGAAAGTATCTTCGAGCAATCCATCATGACTTTTGACCCTTGAATCCAAATCAGGAGGTTGGAGGTCCAAACAAACAAATTCTGATAAAAGGAAAAAATTAAACAAAGTTATGATTTTTGTTTAGTGATTTTAGTTATTATTTGGTTCATCATTTTCCTTTTTTTCAACAAGGATTATCCATCATTTCCAACTTTGGTTAATTCTTCATAGATTGTGACTATGTTGGCCAAGATATATATCAATGTTTATTCAAAATTTTGAAAATTGATGATGACTTGAACATAGGTGTATCATCTAGATTGTACAAAATAAATAGTATCATTTAGATTTCAGTCATGCCTGAATGATAATTGGTTGAGATATTCTTTAATGGTTGTCATGGATATTGGAGGTGTTCGTCATGCGGATCGATTCGGTTTTGAAGGAAAAAATGAATCGAATCACATAACCAAAAAACGTGCAGTTTTATTTGATCGGTTGAAATAAAATACAAAAACCAAACCAAACCATTGCGGTTTGGATTGGTTTGGTTAATGCGGTTTTAAACTTTCGTTTTAAATATCAAACACCTAGGCATACTTAACAAAAAATTAGCTTTCAACCTTTCTTAATCAAATAGGAAAATTTTAAAAAATTAATGATGGAAGATATTACAAATAAAACCCTTAAATCTGTAAATAATGAGATAAGGTGAGATGAATAATTTAATTATTTTCTGTTTTTAAAAATAGTTGATGACTCATAATACAAGATGTAGAAGCCTAACTATACTAAGGTGGTTCGATTCGGTTCATCAAAGGGGATCCACAAACTGAAACAAACCACGTTTGAACGTGTGATTTTTTGCAGTTGCGGTTAATGTGGTCAGCGATTTTTTTGATTTTTGTGGCTTTTGGTTTGGATTGGTTCTTTTTTTTGCAATTGATTGCTGATCAATTTGGTTTTTGAACACTCCTAATGGATACATATATTGTTCTTAAACTAGCTACTTTATTACTTTCAGGCAGAAATCCAGCTTAATCTTCAGAAAAGAAGAGGACATGGAGTCCTCTCTGTACTTAGGCCAAAATTCAGTGGTGTGCTTGGTGAAGCCCTAGATGTGGCAGCTAGGTGGAGTGGAGATGTTGTGAGTCTTTTATGAATATTTGTCATTACATTGTACCATGAACAATTAAGATATAAAAGTCACGTGACTCTTTTAAAAACTATGACTTTTTTTAGTGATCATGTTAAATTCATAGCATTTTAAAGATGTTAAATTTAATGAGAGAAACATCAATTTGGTACTCCAAAGTTGGGGTGGCCAACAACTAGTCCTCAAAAGATTATTGCCCTATTTAGTTTCCAGTTAGAGTTTCTCAACCAGTGTTGACCAGAGGCAGTTTTTCAATCTGCTAGTGAAACAAAGTTTGACCAGAGTTTGATCAACCTTGAACGTCATGCAGGACCAATAAGCCATTGGATAGTTCCGTTTTCACAACTGATTACTAAGCAAACACTATGTTCACCAAACAGGTTCTCAAATGATGAAATGTCTACCACATTAGTTCTTCCATTTACTTTCATTTGAGTAACCATTAACAGAGGCTGATGTGGCACATGACGTTAATTAGTTAACAGAAGGATTAATGTGGTAGATATTTTGATCATTTGAGGATCAATTTAGTGGTCTTGAGAATCTAGTTGGTGGATATTTTAATCATTCAAAGACCTATTTGATGGCCAGAATCTTTTGAGGACCTAGTTGGTTGCCACCTCATCTTTGGAGGATCAAATTGATGTTTTTCTTTAAATTTGATCAATCTAATGGTCTTGAACCATATTATGCTATGCCCATGATCATGAATACTAAATTTTTATAATTAATAAATTCATAGAAATGTAATCAAATAGTATAAATTTACTAATATATTTGTTGAAGTTATTAATCAGTAATCACCAATTGTGTAGTTGTTCCTTCTCTTCCAGTGCAGAAAATGAGATTTTATTGGTTCATCATCTTCTAGTGACCTCAGTAATTAGTCGATCAATAAATATCTAAAATTATTCAAGCTGTTAATATAAAAATGTTTCTGGAGCTGATAATGATTCTTTTTTGTCAAATACTGATTACCAGTTGGTGCTTTATTGTTCAGATCACTATTGAAAAAACTGTTTTGCAACAAAACTACAGTTGTTATGAACTTCAAGGTGAATATGTGTTGCCTGGCTCCCGAGACCGTAAACCTGTTGACAGAGAAGAAGGTGGCCTTATAAAGAGGCTGATGTCTGGACGTATTGGTAATGTTATATCCTCCATGGGCAGGTGGAGAATGAAACTTGAAGTTCGCAGAGCTGAGGTTGCTGAGATGCTTCCTCTTGCAAGACTTCTATCTCGAAGTATGGATCCTGCAGTTCGATCAAGATCTAAGGTTGCATTACTATCATTAGTTATAACTTGGGAGATTACATATATCCATAATTAACCATCTTAATACAGCTTAGTTGATTCAGATGATTTACTAATTACTTTTTTTAACTGTTAGGAATATGTATGATATATGTTTATGTTCAGTGTGAGTTGAAAATAAAAGATATATGAAAACTGAATATTATTTCTAATAATCTGTTCAATGTACAAGGTTCTTATTTATACAACCATGACAACTAATTCTATGCTAGAATCATGGGAGTCAATCTTCCTAATTATACTAATTACAGATAATATGGAACAAATAATTATAAATCAGGAACCAAAATATTTTACAATATTTACAACACTCCCCCTCAAGCTGGTGAATGGATATCTATCATTCCCAGCTTGCTAGTAAGATCTTGAAATTGTTTTGTGGGTATCCCCTTAGTAAAAACATTTGCCAACTGACTTCCTGATGGTATATATTTCATTTCTATATCCCCTTATGTAAGGTTGAGAGTTGAGACAATTACTTGCTCAAACACACTCCAATTGCGCTCACACCTAGACGCGCTGCATTTCAAGCTAAGAATCTTGATGGCAAGCTGTTGCAAGTTTGGTGCAGTATGTCCATACATCCGCCACCATTGAGCTACAAAACCAGTATTTGGAAGAGATTTAGAAGTGAAAATTTAAATATAATTTACTAAACAAGTAAATTAGTAATTTATTAGATTCTCACCGGGAGCAATGGTTTTCCTTTGTTTCCGTGCAAACTCGCATCCAAACAGACCACTAGCGTCCTTATAAATTGGCAGCTTAGTTAGGATCTTCTGTTGTACATCTGTACTTGGCACCAACCTCTTGATACAATCATACAACCCAGTTGTAATCTCTAAATCATATTCAATTCTTGGGTTGGAATAATAAAACTCTTATTTTAAGGTTTCATCCCAAAATCAATTTGCAATGGTTGGAGTGGCCCAGTAGGTATTTAAACCATGCGAAATATTATAAGGCAGACAATGTGAGACTTCTAACATGCCCTCTCCAACAAAGCCTGCCGGACCAGGTAAGGGGTAACTTTTGACCTATAGTGAAAAGGCAACTCTTGACCTATAAGAACCAAAAAAAATGTTCTAGCTCTGATACCAACTTGAAGAAAGAAATTTAATATTTTCTGAATTGTGTTTACAAGGTTTGTATATATATATATATATATATATATAGATTACTGTCCTGCAATAAAATCTGTACAAATCAATCACATAATAATGGTAATAAAATACATATTAATACAGATCAAATTTGTCCTAATTATGGATAAAATATTAGCTATCAAATCTGTTCTAATTAGGGACAAAATATTAGCTATCAAATCTGTCCTAATTAGGGATAAAATATTAGCTCCACAATTAGCTCTTCACAGCAACTTTGGATTCAGATAATGGCCAGCCGCATGCAATGGTTGGTGAAGTTGGCAACTCCATCTACGATCAATGATTTGAAACACATCTTTGTATTTGTTTTCATCGTGGTTGAAGGCCTCCATGATGGCCTCCTTTGCCTTATCCATCGCTTCATAGATATAGCCATGGCCGGTTTCTTTCCCCATCCACAAGTCGAAGCACTCGAACAAGAGGTGCCATGACTTTAAGGATAAAGACCACATTTTTCCAGAAATTAGGCATTCGAACAATTTGTGTTGCTTCCTTCCCCTTAGCTTCCTTACACAACTTGTTCTTCATCCATTCATCAAAGGTGGACATCTTCCTCAAGTTCCCCTTTTGTTGGTGAAACCTTTCTAATGAAAGAAAGGATGCGGCAAATCTAGTGACCACGTGTCTCACTAACTCCTTCCCTTCTATGAAACGCCTCAATAAACTAAGGGTACTAAAATGGGCATAAATAAAACCAACAACAATTATTCCCTTTTAAATTGTCTTTTTAACCAACAGAAGCTTTACAATATCTTCAAGCATCAAATCTATACAGTATGCAGCACACGGGGTCCAATAGAGGTGTGGTCTCTTCTCTTGTAACTCCTTCTCGGCCTAAACATAGTTTGAACCATTATCCGTGATCACTTGAACTACCTTATTATCTGCAATCTCCTCCACAGTAGAGTTAAGCAACTCAAACAACTTGTCACCGGTCTTCACAACTGGGGATCCATCAACAGACTTCATAAACAAGTTGATGTCCGTTTGCGTAACTGTATGGACATATTTCCACTTGGGATCATTTCTGTTTTTGGAGAAATGTGTTGAAGCTGATTCAGTGACCATTAGGACTAGGATTGGCTACTGCAACAAGTTGATCTGCAAAACTGAGGTGGCGTGCTGTAAAGAGAGAGAACAGCTGTGTTTGCAAAACTGAAGTAAGAACTAATAAAGAAGCAGACGAATAGCAGTTACAACACAGGGAAGGAGAGAGTGGAGAAGAAGACAAACTAGAAACAGAACAAGGGAGAAAGGGACCAGAGAAGATGAACTAGCACACCAGAGAAGGTGAAATCATGTCGGAGAAGATAAACCAGCACGCCGGGGAAGGTGATGAATGCAGTAGTCGAAGAAAATGCGGGAGAGAAAACAGAAACGGAAGGAAGAAGACGGGAGGAAGGGTTTTTCAAACATTTTTAGGGTTTTTTAGTGTTTTGGGCCCCGGGTTACGGGTTAGTAACCGGGTCACAGGCCCAAAACTTTTTTTTTTTTGGTTTTTTCAAGCCATTTCCGTCATGGCATGCCACCACCTGCAATTGCGCCATGGCGGCGTCATGAAAACCTACCACGCCATGAAGTTTCTATTGCGGGAAGTGTAAAATCCGCCACGCCATGGCCGCTTCTTTATAACACTGATCTGACAATTTGGATGGAAGCAACTATTATGATTTATACTTATCCTTCTGAGTTCTGACATCAAGTTGCGTAGAGATTTTTATCAAGTAAAAAATATAATCTAATTTCTTTATTGTATCTTTCAGCAAAATCTGTATTGATCTGTATGATATTCCACATGTGTGCAGGATTTCTTTATTCAAAATTTGCAGTCAGTGGGATTATATACTGAAAGCCTTCAGCAGCTGCTTGAGGTATTGTAACTGTAAGGCATCACTTTAGTCTTTCCTTTCAAATGATGCATTTGTAATTATATTTTATGCATAAACCTTAATTTTCCCAATAGAATACATTAAATAGTTATGTTTGTCTATTGACAATGATATACACAATTTGCAGACAGTGCGGGGGCTTCATACTCCCTCAAATGATGTTGTTCTAGAAGATTTAAGTCTGCCTGGTTTATCTGAACTGAAAGGTCACTGGCATGGATCTCTTGATGCTAGTGGTGGGGGAAATGGAGACACCCTGGTAAAAAAATTTCAGTTTGTGTATTCTATGTAGTTGCATGACTAAACTATTTTAAATTTGACTTTCTGGTTCTGTCATCTCAGGCAGAATTTGACTTTCACGGGGAGGACTGGGAGTGGGGAGACTACAAAACTCAGCGTGTGCTGGCAGTTGGTGCTTACAGTAATGATGATGGTTTGCACCTGGAGAGAATTTTTATCCAGAAGGATAATGCCACCGTTCATGCAGATGGAACATTGTTAGGGCCTAAAACCAACCTCCATTTTGCTGTCCTAAATTTCCCCGTCAGTCTGGTCCCAACTGTAGTTCAGATCATCGAATCTACAGCAATGGATGTTGTTCATTCTCTGCGGCAATTGTTAGCACCCATTAAGGGTATATTGCATATGGAAGGGGATCTAAGAGGAAGTTTAGCAAAACCAGAATGTGATGTGCAAGTAAGGCTCCTAGATGGTGTCATTGGTGGGGTTGATCTGGGTCGAGCTGAAGTTGTTGCTTCTCTAACCTCCACCAGTCGTTTTCTATTCAATTCAAAATTTGAGCCTATAACCCAAAATGGTCATGTACTCGTTCAAGGTAGCATTCCTGTTGCGTTTGTGCAAAATAACATGTTACAGGAAGATGTAGAATTAGACAAGAGTCAGGCAACTTGGGTTCCTGATTGGGTGAAGGAGAAGAATAGAGGAACTGCTGATGATGCCAGTGACAAAAAAGTTTCTAGAGATAGAAATGAAGAAAGTTGGAATACTCAATTAGCAGAAGGCCTTAAAGGTTTAAATTGGCAACTTTTAGATGCTGGAGAAGTCAGGATTGACGCTGACATAAAAGATGGGGGAATGACATTGGTTACGGCTTTATCTCCTCATGCCAATTGGCTTCATGGCAATGCAGATGTCATGCTTGAGGTTGGTGAAATCAATACAATTTTTTACACATTTTTGATGTTTACTTCTCTGAGCCTTGTCATATGGCTTGACTAATAGGTCAGAGGTACAGTGGATCAACCAGTACTTAATGGACATGCATCATTCCACAGGGCATCTATTTCTTCACCAGTGTTCCGAAAGCCACTAACCAACTTTGGGGGAACTGTTCACGTGAAATCAAACAGGTTATGCATCACTTCGCTAGAGAGTAGAGTAAGCAGAAAAGGAAAACTTCTTGTGAAAGGGAACCTGCCTCTCAGAACTAGTGAAGCAGCCCTAGATGACAAGATTGAATTGAAGTGTGAAGTTCTGGAAGTACGAGCACAAAAAGTATTAAGGTTGCTTTCTTGACTCCTATAGAAGGTTTCTTAAGTTAACATCTTGACTTATTCATTGATGTGAAGTGGCTTTTCTGGCCTCTAAATCATACTATCTCCGTTTCTAAATATAAGACCCTTTTCAAAAAAAAAAAGGTTGTCCCTTAATATAAGATTCTCTTTCAAATTTCCATATTATTAATTATTTTTTGACTAAAATACCCCTTCTAATGTACAACTTTTTCTTGGAATTAGTATAACAATAAACAAGATATATCAATTACATTATTTATCTCTCCTATAATAATTCGATAGCGAGTAGAGAGAAAATAAGTAGAGAAAATTAAATGATGAGTTATAGTTACACCGAGGGCAATTTTAGAAAAACTACATTAAATTTCAAACAAATATAGTGATTTTAACTAAATTAACCAACTTTCTTGATATAAGTGAATTAGATAAATGAGTATTATATTTTGGGATAGAGGTAATATATATTATTGATATTTGGAACTGTATTGTATTTTTCCTTTATAAAATTCCTGTTAAAGCAAATGTTCTACTTTTTTAGTGGTCAGGTTGATTCTCAGATGCAAATAACTGGTTCGATATTGCAACCAAACATATCTGGGAATATCAAACTAAGTCAGGGTGAAGCATATTTACCTCATGATAGAGGTGGTGCTACTGCTTCTAATAGATTCCCATCTGATCAGTCTGTGCTTCCTGCTGGTGGTGTTAGTCGAGTATTTGCTTCAAGATATGTGTCACGATTTTTCAGCTCAGAATCTGCTTCTTCAAGGGACAAAGTTTCTCAAACTTCCAGCTCTGGTATTTACTTTATGTTTATCAACATAGCTTAAGATTTTTTTTTTTTGCTTATAATTAGGTGCTGAATCCTCAGCAATCAGAATGGATTCCTTTACTATTAATTGCAAATGAAAAGCTCTCACTTTGATAGAGTATATTGTTAGTTACAGTTTGTTAGTAAAGTTGTTAGAGATATTATCTTATCTCGTAGATTAATTCTGTTATCTCTTTAGGTAGTTAGCAAAGTTGTTAGAGATATTATCTTATCTCTTAGATTGATTCTGTTTCAATTCTGCTTTAGGTTTGTTAGATTTCTTCTATATAAGTCTTGTGCTCTTCAATCTTAAAACACAATAATAATTCAACAAATATATTTTCTCTTTAAATCTTTCTCTTCTTCTTTCCTTCTTGCTGCCATAATTCTAATATGGTAATCAGAGCTTGATCGATCCTTTTTTTTTTCTTCCCATGGCTCCACCAGAAACTCCTATTATCCCAGCCAATGCACAGTTTACCTTCTCTCAAATCATTAGTGACAAGCTTGATGATAAAAACTATCTATTGTGGAAGCAACAGGTGGAACCTGTCTTGAAGGGCCATCGTCTTCACCACTTTGTAGTCAATCCCATCATCCCTCCACAATATCTAAATGAAGCTGATCGTGATGCTGATCGAGTGAATGAAGCCTACCTTTCTTGGGAGTTGCAAGACCAATTTCTCCTAGCCTGGCTCCAATCATCTCTCTCAAGTTCTTTCTTACCAAGAGTCATAAGCTGCACTAATTCTTGGCAACTATAGGAAAGAATTCACTCTCATTTTCATGCTCAGACCAAGCCAAGACAAGGCAGCCTCATCATGAACTCAAGAACACCAAGAAGGGATCACGCACAATTTCAGAGTACTTGCGTCGGATTAGAGCCCTTGTTGATGCTCTAATCTCAATAGGTGACCCTGTTCCTTTTGTAGATCATCTTGATGCTATTCTTGATGGATTACTATAGGAGTATGATGCCCTTATCACAGTCATTAATAGCAAAACAGAATATTATGATATTGCTGAAATTGAAGCCCTTTTTCTTGCACAAGAGGCTAGATTAGAGAAACAACGTGCAGTACTTTCAGCAACTCTCTCTAAACCTTGCACAACACCCCTCATCCTCAAATCTTGCTCACAATCCCACTTTGATGAATCCCACAAAAAACCCATCAAACCCAGCCTCACACTCCCAATTCCTTTGCACCTCCACCATCTTTAAATCTTGCTCGTAATCCCTGTTTGATGAACCCTACACAAAACCCATTAAACCCAACCTCATACCCCTCTTATTCTTTTACACCTTCAAATCAAAATCCATCCTCTAATCATGGCTCATCTCATTCTGGTTCTCGTGGTTCCAGAGGTGGATCTTTCTTTCGTAGAAAGGGATACTATGGTCGTGGTGGTAGACCCTTTTTACAATGTCAAATCTGTCACAAACATGGTTATGAAGCTTTTGCTTGTTTTTAATAGATTTAATACAGACTTTACACTTAATTCAGCTGCACCATATCCCTCACCATACTCCAAACCTCAACCATACCCCCACCCTTCACCATATTCCACTAATTCCTACCCTCTATCCCCACAATATCCTACCCCACCTCTAGCTCCTCTTCCACAACGACCCCTAGCCTACATTACAGGTCCTCACTCTGTTGCAGAACAGTCCATTCAAGCCTAGGTGGCTAATTCAGGAGCCACACACCATGTAACTACTGACCCTCAACATCATTTCCATCAAACCCCATTTAATGGGCCTGATCAACTTCATCTTGGCAATGGTCAAGGTTTGCCGATCTTTTCCATCAAGCACCTTTCTCACATAATTTCACTCTTAAACTTGATAATTTACTGCATGTCCCGACTATTACCAAAAATATTATAAGTGTCAGTAAGCTTGCTCGGGACAATAATTGTGTTCTTTGAATTTCATCCAACCTATTACTGCGTTAAATCTCAAGTTTCTAAGCAAATACTCCTTGAAGGCAAACTTAATGAAGGACTCTACATTTTTCCAAATCTCCTACCTACTACTGCTGCATCAAAAACAAATTTCACTACACCTTCTTCTTCATGTGTTTCACTTGTTTCCACTACATGTACTAGCCTCACACACTCACAATATTCCTTATGGCATAATAGGTTTGGCCACCCTCATGTTACTGTCCAGAATCATATCATGAAACTGTGTAATCTTCCCACATTTAATAAGGAAATTTCAGATTTTTGTATTGCATGCTGCAAAGGCAAAGCTCACAGATATCATGCTTCTCCTTCTACTACTATGCATACTGAACCTTTACAATTGGTTTATTGTGATCTATAGGGTCCTGCCCCCCTTCTTTCATCCAGTGGATACTCTTATTATCTTTCAATTGTAGATGCTTATATCATGGTGAATTCTTGAAATTCCATGCCTAGGAATGAACATATGGAACATGGACAAATATGGGTGGCCTAATAATGTGGGGGCTTATAACACCCCCCTCATGGGTGGTCCAACAACAGATCTAGGATAAGTTCTAATATCACTGTTGGTTGTTATTGGGCCTTCTCAATCCCTAAAGCTAGCTTATGGGGTAAGGTTTTCTCTCACACTTATAAAGTGCACCCAAGCCCCTTTCACAACAAATTTGGGATTAACCCAACATTAGATGAAGGTACCTGCACAACATTTGCCATTCTAGGGGCGACCTTGTAAAGCAAACATCTATCAACTGTATACCCGAACTTATGACAGTGTTTACATTTTGATCGAGTTTTATCAAACTAGCGATTGTTGTTTCGGTCTTGAATAACCAAAGCAGAAGAGTCAATCTTAATGGGAGTGAAAACTGGGGAACTGAGGAGCATCCACTGGAGTGGGAGACTTGACATGTGTGCGTAACAAAGTGGACCAAGTATAGTCCTATTGTAGATCATGAGGCTCTGAAACCATGTTAAGATTCCATCCCAAAGCCTATTGATTTTATGATGGAATCTTAACATGATATCAAAGCCAAAACTTAACTTCTCCCCGATTGTTATGGGCTAAAAGTTGTCCTTTAATTATAGGTCAAAAATTACCATTTACCTGGTTCAAAATAAAAAAAAAAAAGAGAAATTCTTTTTGTACAATACTTTTGTCCAACTTTCTTTTACAACTAAGAGAAAAGGAAGAGAAGAAAGAAAGACATATGATAACATGAGTGGTTTGACAGGGTGAGAGAAAGAAAAATGGTTGTAGAAAGTGTATGGGAATAATATAGCTCAAAAAACTAGTATAGGATGAGGAAGCTAAGAATATCACTTGATTAGAGTATAGAATAGAATAGACCAATTGAGCAAAGCACACCAATATCTTTGCCTATCCATAATCCAACAAAGAAACCCCTTTAAAGTTGTCACCAGCAATCAAGCAAGACAAAAACTGTTGTTATTGCTAAGAAACTATCTTTTAGGATTCAGGTATTCTGATCCAACCAAATCACTGCATATTTTATTTTGCTGCAATAAATCAAATACTAATCCTATTGTGTTGCAGTTTAAATCAAAGCATGAACATGGAATTGAAACTTCCTAAAATGATCATAAGTGATAAATCATGAAAACAGTTAGAAGTGTTTCAAATGACAAATATTTTACTCTATCTCTTATTGTTGAAGTTATGTAAATATAGTAATCGTCCATGTTAGGATTAATTAGATTGATTCTATATGTAATTAGTCTTAATTAGGATATTTGTATATTATGTAATTATGTAGAATCTCCTATAAATGCAAAAGCTTCGTTATGATCACCATACATGGAATTCATAAATTTCTCTCTTTTTTCTCTATTTCAACATGGTATCCAAAACCTAACAAGAGTTTCTTTTTCCTATGATCCTTTAGTGAGCCATTGTTCATTGTGTAAATTTTTTTCCAAAACCCTAATTCTCTTTGGGATTTCGAAACCTTTCGATTAGTCTTCCTCAATTTTTTTTGCTTCTATATGACATTATGTGGTTATATATATATTTTATGCATTATTTTATTGTGTCCGCTATGTAACCGCCATAGGCCGTTATAGCAGCCGCTATGACCTTTATGAAGTTTTTTTGGCTTACCACGATAAGCCACGACCGTTATGTGATTACCTTGATAGTAACCATCCATATTAAGATTAATTAAATTGATTCTATATTTATGTAATTAGTCTTAATTAGGGCAATGGTATATTTTGTAATTATGTACAATATCCTATAAATGCAAAAGCTCCGCGGTGATCACCACTCACAGAATTTATAATATGTTCTCTAGTTTCTCTATATCAACACTTACCATGCTACTAATTCATCATAAACTACAGTAGATGCTAGGATCAATCATATGATTGCTTGATCTACTACTTTTGTGTATGCTGTTCATAATTTAGTTGAGTTCATTATGCTATATTTTTTACAATAGTTGTGAGTACTTACTATGATATTATTTTTTCCTAAAAAACAAACAGTTGCAGTTAATAAGTCAACTCAGGTTGAAAAGGAGATGGAACAAGTGCAGATTAAACCAAATGTAGAAATCTGCCTTAATGATTTGAAGCTTGTGCTTGGACCAGAGTTGAAGATAGTTTATCCATTGATTCTTAATTTTGCTGTAAGTGGAGAGCTTGAATTGAATGGGTTGGCACATCCCAAATGGATAAAACCTAGAGGTATACTCACATTTGAGAATGGTGAAGTTGATCTAGTTGCAACACAGGTATGGGTAACGATTTACTTATAACTCCTGTAAAATGTGTCCGTTGGTAGTGTGGTTTCTTATAGGCTAGTTTTCTTCGGGTTTTTCTGGTATATTTCTTAACAAGTTGATACAATCTATTTTGAATGCAGGTGAGGTTAAAACGAGAGCATTTAAATATTGCTAAGTTTGAGCCTGAGTGTGGACTAGATCCAATGCTAGATTTAGCTTTGGTTGGATCGGAATGGCAATTTAGAATTCAAGGTAGAGCTAGCAATTGGCAGGACAAACTTGTGGTGACCTCAACACGTTCTGTGGAACAGGATGCACTTTCACCTACCGAGGTAAAACATGCGCATGTTGTCAACTTTCGACTCCTTTAATATATGCTCGTACCATCAAACAAGCACATATAAAGTGCCTATAGCTAGGATGATATTGTTTAAGAATTACACTTAGTCAAAGTTTAGCCTAATTTTGATCTAGTTAAAAAACAAAATATGAAAACATGAAGAGATTATTTAAAATGAGACCCATAAATTCGTTTTTGTATGACTACTGGCTCCTGCACTGCTGAATCTTCGCTCTCTTGTACTTGGGGAGTCCATGCTAGTTGCTACTTCAATTCTGACATGAAAACATGGTCTTAGGATTTTTAAAATTCACAGCACAAAGTAAAAACAAAATACAAACATTTTCAATTACAAAGGGAACAATTTACTCATTTCATACAAATTATTAACAATATGAAATCTTGTAAATTTACTGAGTTAAATATTTTCTTGAAATATGAATTATCTTGAACATGTACTGTCCATTTGTCGTCAGAGTTGTGGTCATCCTGAGCATATAAATTTAAATCTTAGATTTTTTATCCTCCTATGTGAATCCTGTTAATATTGAGTCATGTCCTTAAGCTGATTAATCTCTTAAAACCCCCAGTTGGCGCAAAACATCTGGAGACTGACCATACATGTCGATTAAAGCAGTCAAATAAAATTTCCATTTGCTGCTTAATATAAAAAAAATCCTCTAACAACTTTAGTGTGAAATCAGTTCTGTTCAGGCAGAATGGTCTTATTATTTGCTTATATCTATGCAGGCTGCCAGAAGATTTGAGAGTCAATTGGCCGAATCCATTTTGGAGGGCAATGGTCAGCTAGCTTTCGAAAAGCTTGCAACTGCTACTCTGAAAAAATTGATGCCACGAATAGAAGGGAAGGGAGAATTTGGTCAGGCTAGGTGGAGGCTAGTGTATGCACCTCAGATCCCTAGTTTGGTTTCTGTTGATCCCACAGCAGATCCTCTCAAGTCACTTGCCAGTAATATATCATTTGGCACCGAAGTTGAAGTCCAGCTTGGGAAACGCCTCCAGGTAATCATAATAAAACCAGTAATCTTTCAAAACCTTAATTCCTTGAACCTGTTTCCGTTAATTTCAGTTGACCTATTGTGTCAATCACTTACAATTCTTAGGAGATGTTAAAAGTTCCACATTCACTACAGATATGGCCAATCAAAAGTATATAAAGTGGAGGGTAATTCTCATCCTAAAACCTAGTTTTTAGGATTGAGTTAGGTCCAATACCCAAATTTAAGAAGAGAAAAAGGTGATACCCTTCAAATTGGTTTCAGTTGACAAGTCTTTTCTGATCATGATGGCTAAATATAGAAATTTTCTTATAAAAAAAGGAACTTCAGGTAAAAGTTTTTCCAATTTAGGAATAATTAGCGGTTACTCATTAACCAATCTTAGAAAATTTTTAACTAGTTAAGTGGTTTATTGAGTTCACTTTATCATTCCTAAACTAGATACTTTTTCTCACTATTATATGATCAAATAAAAACCCTAAATATAATCTCTTTTTGTTAAGATCCCTAAATATAACTTTAGTATGTGCCTACATATTTTTTGTTGTTTTTCTTGTTCTTGCCCGTGGGTTTTGTTGTCACTCATTACTGGGGAAGTAGAAACAGATCATCATATAGTTGGTAGTTGCTATTTCGTATACAAGTCTCTATTAATTTTACTTTGTTTTCGCTAAGGAACTTGTGCCTGTGTGAAGTTGCAGGCTTCCACTGTTACTCCCATATAGAGCTGGTCAAATGGGTCAGCCAGCTCAAACCACATTTGCTAGTTATAGTCCCGTGTACTAATTTATACTAAAAATTTGTTTATTCTTTCTAGGCCACAATCGTTAGGCAAATGAAGGAGTCTGAGATGGCAATGCAGTGGACCTTGAGCTATCTGCTTACGAGTCGATTGCGAGTGCTCCTACAATCTGCTCCATTCAAACGCCTTCTTTTTGAATATTCTGCTACGTCCCAGGATTGACTTGCATCCAACTAATATTTGCAACTTAATTTTTCCCCAACTAGATTAAGTTGTATCGGTGTTAATAGTAGCTGTATGGAAATTCGTGTTACAAGTCTATCCCGTGGTTGATGCCAGCTTAAATACATTCTGCATCTCCACTTCAAATTTCCCTTGCATATGCGTGAAGTGAAGGGGAATTTCGGGTTACTTTTTGAATGTGTGGAAGTAGTGTAGATGCATGTTATTTTTTTGCTCATATTGAGCTTGTTAATATGTAGATGGTCAATTCGTGAATAATTCAGCTTATAGTTTTGTACAGAAATTCAATTTTAGTGAAAAAAAAAGTATAGCATGATCATTGATGACACATGAAGGTAAGCTGTGTTAAGTGCAGTGCTTTTCTTTCTGCATCAGAACCATCAATCCTATCTGGCATCCTTAATTTCGCTTCCTATGAAGCGTAAGAACCACCGTCAACGATTATGATTGTGATAAAGTACATATACATATTTGTTTAAAATATCAATTGTAGTGTTCAAAAAATCGGATTGGATTGATTGGTTTGACCAAAAAACTAATGAATTGGTCAGGTAAGTAGTTCGAGAGACTAGGAAATAAAGCAAAATTTTGGTCCATTTGTCAAACCAAGCCTTAAACTGGCTAAAATTTGATCCAGTAAAACAGGTTTAAATAAGTTATATTTGAATTTTTTTTACATTTTTTGTTTATTAGAAGTTTAACTTCTAATATTTTTATAATAAATAAATATATTATATATAAAATGTATGAATGAATTATTATTATTTAATTATTTTTTATAAATTTTTATAGTATAAAATGTAATATGATTTATTTTTATAATTTACATAAATCTATCATTAATATATCATATGATATATATATATATATTACTAGTTTGATCAATGTTAAATTATCGAACCTTAAATCAGTATCTTTATTAGTTCAATCCTCAGTGTTATTATATAAACATCATTAGATCAATGATTAATAATAAAGTGCATTTTGACATTCAGTAGAAATCAAATCGGTAAATTGCGTCTCCATTGCTTCCTTAGTATCACATGCAAGAGTAGCTCTTGTTACAGCTATTTTTGAAATTTTGATATGGTGTTATTTTCAAAACAATGTCTAACAAACTATTAGGGAAAAAGATATTGTAAGATATGTGCGCAATGTTTATCAAGGCACCCATTGACGAGTCTGAATTGTTTGTCTTTAACACGAAAGGCAGGTGATTTCATTACTTTTTATATTTTTTACCTAATTATTTAAATAACAGATGTAAAAAATACTTTTCATATTTGTTATTAAGATAATCAGTATAAAAAATATTTTTTACATCAATTATCAAAATAACTGGTGTAAAAGATGAAAAAAATCCCCCCTCCAAATTAGGTAATCCATTTCGCCCATTTACATGGTTGAGAGTATGTGAGCACGGTGGGTCTATGCAAGTATATTGATCTTTGATTTTCACAAAATCTGGGTGGCTCTATTATTAAGGCGCAATTTTTGCTTATAGAAATTAAGTAATAAGTGGTATATGCATTTTGCATTTTAACAAGGTATAATCCAAATGTTATTATTAAGGTTGGGATAATTAAAATGAAAATAAATGTGATATGTAACAAGTTATTATTAAGGTTGGGATAACCCAAATGAAAATAGATGTGACGATATAAATTATATATAGTAAAGCAAACATGAGAAAAGATTGGTGTGTGGATTGAGGTAGATAAGGGAAACATCTATGAAAATTTGTGATTTAAATTTTGAAGGGGGGTATATTTGGATATTGTGTTAACAGGTTTTTATAATGGCAAATACAGTAGAAAGTAAACATATGAAAATTGATGAAGTAAGAACAAGATGTAACTCAAAGATCTTAGTGCTAATTGTTAGAGTAAAGTTTGAACTCATGATTGAGTAGTCTGAACCCCATGTGATTTGTTAATAATGCACATCAAGACTCTCAACTAAAATAAAGTCTGTACTGTCTGTTTGTCTAACAATTCTGTTGAAGTGTGTCAGGAGTCTGTAGAGCTCCATTTGCAAAAGAAAGGGGGAGTCCGTAAAAAAATCAATTCACTTCTGGAATGAAGAAGTCTGCACTCTTTCAAGCTTCACTAGATCAAGTCTTTTTTTGTGTCTTCAGATCTCGAGCAGATCTGTGACTCTTCGAGTTCTTAAAAGGATCTTTCCTTCTAAAAGATGAAGTTGCATCCTGCATGAACTTTCTCATGTCTTCTCTGAAGCTAGCATTAAAGAGGCAATCAACAAAAAAGTTAAAGACTTCCTCACGCCTATCAAGAAAACTGTCTCACATGTCTCAAGGTGTCAGAAAAGCTGAACTTGATCAGAACGGATAGCCTAAGGTCAATTGCTATAGAGTGTACGTGTTTTCCTAAAGTACATAAGCAAAAGGGATCTTTTGTTGAAGACTTTCGAAGTTGCCAAGATAAGAAAACTTCTCTGAAGTGTGTGTCTACACTCACTGACAGCGTAATCCTCAAGAGACCAACATCCTTCGAAGCTAACCAACGGATATTTTTCAGAAGGACTATAAATACAAGAAACTTCAGAATTCAAAGGAGTTATGAATTACTAGTTACGTAGTTACGCTATTCATTCTCATACTTGAATTATCTCTTTTAGAAACCAAAGTCCGAGAGACTTTTTCTTGAAGTTTCTAAGTTCTTGTGTTCACTATATAAGTCCTCTTTGTAGTTCTTCTTAGTGCAGACCATGACTTATAGTAGTCTGTAGCTTAGTGTACTCTAATCATTTCATATCCTTGTATGTTGAGTTATTTGATTGTAACTTCAAACACTTTCTCTACTATCTTGTTGTACATTCTAGTGTGTTGCTAGAATCTGTTAGTGTTGGGAAACACTATGGCCTGAAGAGGCTTTTGGAAGAATATTTGGGTTTATAGCCAAGAGTGGCTAGTGTTAAGAATACTTGGGTTTAAGCCATAAGTGGCTGGAGTAAAAAATACTGTAGCATTGGGCTGGTGCAGATTGTAAAAGCATTTTACAATAGTGAAAAATCCTTCGGCCCGAAGGGACTGGACGTAGCTTCTGAGTTGGAAGTGAACCAGGATAAATTCCGTTGTGTGTTTTTCTGTTCCCTTTCTCCAGTCTATTAAAATTGCATATTTCGCTAAAGCCGTCTGTAGAATTTTTTAGAAAAAGAGTTTAAGACTTATTCAACCCCCTTTCTAAGTCTAACTCTGTACCATCAATTGGTATCAGAGCTTGTCCTTTATGTTGATTACTCTCACAAGTAAAAAGGTACAAGATCCATGACCTCAACTTCTCAAGATCAGCTCATTTCAGAAGGAGCATCATCAATCAGACCACCCGCCTTCTTTGGTGAGGATTATTCTTACTGGAAAGATTGGATGGAAATGTTCATCAAGTCTACTTAGTATGATCTATAGGGAATAATCACAAAAGGTGACAATTCTAAACCTACAGACAAAGAAGGAAACCAAACCCCTAAAAGTAAATGGTCCATTGCAAACACTAAGAAGATGGAGTCAAATACTAAAGCTAGATATCTGTTGGTCTGTGTCTTAAGTAAGTTAGAGTACAATAAGGTGTACAGCTACAAAACAGCAAAGGAATCTGGGATGCTCTTCAGTGCAATTATGAAGGTACTTATAATGTTAAGAGGTCCAAGAAAATTCTTGTGACTAAAAAGTATGATAACTTCAAGATGGAAAACCATGAATCTATAAATCAGATGTTTGGAAGATTCTGGACTCTCCTCAACGAGCTTAAAGCACTGCGATCCACCCCCTCAACTGAAGACATCAACGTTAAAATTCTAGACTGTTTGCTAGAAAAGTTTGATGTAAAGTGTGCTGCATTGGAGGAAGCTAAAGACCTTAGCACTCTTACTCTGGATGAAATCCTTGGTGTTCTGAGAGTTCATGAGCTGAAGCTTAACCAGAAGGAGGTGTCCAAACCCTCATCCTCAAAGAACATTGCCCTGAAGTTTGAGGAGACTCCCAGAAGAAGCAAAGAGCCAAGAGTTGAAGAATTAACTAGCTCAGACCTTGTAACTGATGAAGAGGAGGAAGACACCGATGAAGAATTGGCCCTCGTGACTAAAAGATTCCACAGACTTCTAAAGAAGAAGAAAAACAGAGGAGGAAGGTTCAATAGAAGAGGCTCAGATCTGTCTCATGGCTAACACTGATTTAGAATTTGAATTATGTTCAGATGATTCTGAAACAGAAGAGGTAAACCAGTTTGTACTCCAAGAAAACTATGAAGCTCTTTTCAAAGACTTCAATTCTTTTGAAAAATTATAAATTACTGAAAAAGAAACAGTCCGAAACTATTTCTTTATATAAAGATAAAATATTTGAACTGAAGAAAAAGGATTCAGACCAAGAACTTCTCAAGGAGCTTGATGAGAAAGAAAGGTGAATCTTGAGGAGATTCACAAACTTAAAGAAGAAAATGATTTTCTAAAAACGGAACTCAATAGTTCAGACTCTTGTTGTATCGCATAAGGTAAGGAAATCAAGTCTCTTCAATAAGAAGTAAGTTCACTTACTACAGACCTAGCCAAATTTGTTAACGGAACTAAAAATCTTTATAAACTGATAGGAAGATCAAAAGGAAGTTCCAAAAAGGTTAGTCTGGGTTTTGTTTAAGAAACTGATTATAGAGTAAAGAATACTCCCTCTACATCCTTTCAATCTAAAGGTAAACATGTCAAGTGCAAATGTTGCAAGAAGCATGGTCATATTACTAAAGATTGTTTAAAAACGCACTTTGTGCCTGAACATAAACATGCCAAGTGCAACTATTGCAAAAGAAATGGTCATGTGATTCAAGACTGTCCAAAGAGAAAAGGGAAAAGTGTTGAGACAACTAACTCTACAGGACCCAAAAAGTTCTGGCCAAAAATAATGATTGTTCCTATTTCAGATGTGCTTGAGAAAAAAAGCAAAGAAACTCTTCTGATATCTGGAGAATGGGTGCTCGCATCACATGATGGGAAAAAGGTCTATGTTCCTAAACTTGGAACAGTTTGAAGGAGGAAAAGTTACTTTTGGAGGAAACCAGGCTGGGCGTATCACTAGGATTGGTAAAGTTGGTAAAATTTCTTCTCCTGTAATTGAGAATGTCCATTTTATTGAAGGTCTAAAATATAACTTACTGAGCATAAGTCAATTTTACGACAATGGTTATAAAGTTTCTTTTGATAAAGAAAAGTGTACAATTATTAATGCTGATGGAACTACTCTTTTCTTAGCCATCAGACACAATAACCTTTACAAGGTTGATTTGGATGAGCTGGACAGTAAAAATATAATTTGTCTCTTCTCTTTATCTGAAGAAAAGTGGATCTGGTACAAGAAGCTTGGACATGTTAGCATGAAACATATTTCCAAAATTAACAGAAAAAGGCTAGTCAAGGGACTTTCTAGAATTTCATTCAATGGAACCCAACCTTGCGTAGCATGTCAAAAAGGGAAACAACACAAATCTTCTTTCAAAAACAAAGATGTTGTTTCAACAACCAGACCACTTGAGTTGTTGCATTTAGACTTGTTTGGACCATGCCAAATCTAAAGTCTTGCTGGAAAAAGATATGGCTTTGCTATTATTGATGATTTCACCAGAATGACATCGGTTTATTTTCTAGCCCACAAGGATGAGTCTGCACAAGTATTCAAGATTTTCTGTAAGAAAATCCAATCTAAAAAAGAAATCTGTGTTGGTACAATAAGAAGTGACCGTGGCAGAGAATTTGAAAATGAAATTTTTGAAACGTTTTGTAACAAAACTGGCATCTCTCACACATTTTCTTCTCCAAGAACACCTCAACAAAATGGTGTTGTGGAAAGCAAAAGCAAAAGTCTGTTGGAGATGAAGCCGTAAGCACTTCTTGTTATATCCAGAACAGAGTCTTTATCAGACCAATATTGAATCAGACTCCCTATGAATTATGGAAGGGAAGAAAACTTAACATTTCATATTTTCACCCATTTAGAGTACATGTTATATCCTAAACATAAGAGATCAACTTGGAAAGTTTGACTCAAAATGTGACAAAGGTATTTTCATGGGCTATTTAAATACATCAAAATTTTATAAAGTCTTCAATACAAGGACTCAAACCATTGAGGAATCAATGCACGTGATGTTTGATGATCTAACAAAGACTGATAAGAAATTGGCAGATCTATATGGTGATAATGTAGGTGTCATGCAATTTGAAGAACAACCTAAACCTTCAGACTCTGTTGCTCCTCAATAACAAGAACCAGATCAACAAATAGTATCTGAAGAGGAGAAATCAAGAGATTGGAAATTCAAGGCTTATCATCATTCAAACCTTATCATTAAAGATCAAACTTAAGGAGTCCAAACCAGATCAAGGATCCAGAACCAATCATTAATGGCACTGGTTTCAGACTTTGAACTTAAGACCATTGAGGAAGCTTTGGAGGATCCAGATTGGATCATTGCCATGCAAGAAAAATTAAACCAATTTGAAAGAAACAAAGTCTGGACCCTGGTTTCAAGACCGAAGAACAAAGGCATCATTGTAACAAGATGGGTGTTTAGAAACAAACTAGATGAAGATGGAAAAGTCGTGAGGAACAACACAAGGCTTGTGGCACAAGGATACAACCAACAAGAAGGTATAGACTTTACTAAAACCTTTGCTTCTATAGCTAGACTTGAAGCTATAAGGATTCTACTTGCCTTTGCTGCCTTTAAGGGAATTAAATTATATCATATGGATGTTAAAAGCGCTTTTCTAAATGATTTTATTGAACAAGTTTTTGTAAAATAACCCCCTGGGTTTGAAGACAAATCTTTAGAAAATCATGTCTTTAAACTTAGTAAAGCACTGTATGATCTAAAACAAGCACCAAGAGCTTGGTATGATCGACTTAGTTCTTTTCTCAAATCAAAAGGCTTTACTAGAGGAAAGGTTGATACAACTTTATTTAGAAAATGTTCAGATAACCACTTTATCATAGGACAAATTTATGTAGATGACATTATCTTTGGTGCTACAAAAGAAAGTATGTGCAAACATTTTGCAAAAACTACGCAAGCTGAATGAGATGAGTGTAATGTTAGCCAAGGCCTCAACACTCAAGAGGGGGGTGAATTGAGTGTTTCAAATTTTTGCGCGGAATCCCCTTAGAAACGGTTAGTAATATACAAATGAAGCAATAATGAAGATACAATAACTTTTATGCATATATCACACTATGAAACACTTGATGTGTAGTGACAATATTCAGCCTTATGCGTGATAAACAAGGCAAGTTATTGGTTTAGGCAATTCATCAAATAGTTGGTGTGCATAGATTTATTTAAACAATAATATGATGTTTCCTATGAAGATTCAGCTCATTCAATTTATCAAACAGCTTGTGAGCATAAGATAAATGATAGGAATTAAGTAAGTATAACCCAAGAGTTGATAGGAAACAATGTTCTAGATACTTAGAGAGTTATAGCAAATTCCAGTTTTTAAGAACTTCACCAAATATTGATTCAAGCAAATTATCAAACACTTGGCATGTAGAGTTAAGTTTCTACTTGAACAACAATTTCAATTCAAACATTCAGCTCAGGCATTTCAGCAAACAGTATCAAAACCTATTAACGACATGCGAATACACGTGATGGGAGAACTGAAATTCTTTCTTGGTCTACAGATTAAACAGACTGATGATGGAATTTTTATTCATTAACAGAAGTACACCAAAGAGTTACTCATAAAATTTAAAATGGTTGATGCCAAATCCATGAGTACTCTAATGCATCTAAGTTGCATTATAAGTAAAGATGAATCTAGTACATCAGTTGATCAGACTCTATATAGAGGAATAATTAGATCACTATTGTACTTAACATCCAACAAACCAGATATAATGTTTAATGTGTGTGTGTGCAAGATATCAAGCAGACCCCAAGGATTGATACTTGTCTATAGTAAAAAGAATCCTAAGTTATCTTGTAGGTACCACTAACCTTGGGTTGCTCTATAAGAGAACAGACTCTTTTTCTCTTCATGATTTCTGTGATGTAGACTTTGTAGGTGATAAAACAGACAGAAAAAGCACAAGTGGTAGATGTCACTTTTTGGGAACTAGCTTGATTTTCTAGAGTAACAACAAGTAGAATTCCATAGCTCTCTCCACAGTAGAAGCAGAATACTTGTCTGCTGCCAGCTGTTATTCACAACTTCTATGGATGAAGTACCAGCTAGAGGATTATTCAATCAAGGAAGAAGAAATCCTAGTGTTCTATGAAAAAACTAGTGCCATAAACCTATCAAAGAATCTAATCCAGTACTCAAAGACAAACCATATAGAAGTGAAGTACCACTTCATATATGACTATGTTCAGAAAGGCATTCTTGATCTGAGGCATGTGGATACAGACCACCAATGGGTATATATTCTCACTAAGCCCCTAGCAGAAGCAAGGTTTGCGTTTATCAAGTATAGTTTAAACATTTGTAATGTTGAATGACTGAAGTGTCTGTACGTTCACAGTCTGCATGCTTTGTAACTTAGAATCATTCTCTACTTTATTCTTTGTTATTCTGAGAGATACAGTCTGTACCCCCTTTTTAAATTCTTTAAATATTCATTTCATTTCTTTTATAACATGTGGTACCTTTTTATTGTTTAAAACGCAACCGTTTTCTAAAAACTAGTTTTCCCTTCATTATGCCACGTTGCCTATAAATGTGTCTCGCTCTTACTTGTCTTTTCACCTTTTTTAAAAACCTTTGCAAATTCTCATTTCTCTCTACGAAATCTCTCTCTTTTTGAACCTCTCTCAAAACCTCTTTTTGCCCTAAAACTTTTCATCTTTCAAAAACCTCTTTCTCTGAAATGGCTGGAATCAACTTTTCAACAAAAGACATTGTTGAATCAGTATCTTTCTCTCCTCTCCAATATAAAGATGAAGGAAGATATGTCTTGGTTGAATTAAATGAAATAGGTTGGCTGTATTTTTGCTCCACGATATATGCGTATTCTGTGACGCCCCAAAAATAGGGGTCAATGTTTCACGATTGTAATATCATTAATTTATGAAAATCATAAGCGGTAAAGTTTTCATTCAATGTCCTGGATCTAAGAAGACCTAACTCATATATGAACATATGAGAAGGTAGGTGAACAAATAATCAAGAAGAGATTCTCAAACAAAGACAGCGGAAATAATTAATTAAATCAATACTACATGGTTGGATTTATCGTAGTTAATCACCCTTGTAACATCCTGTTTTTGATAATAGTCCTATTTGTAAATTTTGAAGTATGGAAGGTCTGTAAGTGATAATCAATGAATAAAACACCCAGGGGATGGTTTGTAATACTCCAAAAATTTCATTTTTTTGGGTATAATTATGGAATTTATATAGATCTTTAATGATATTATCCATTTTCCGAGTGAAACATGCCTTAGAAAGGACTGTCCGAGTAAGGAAGAGGCTCTGTTCCGAGTGACCAAGAGAAATTCCGAGTGAAGGGTGAAATTCCGAGTGAAGATTGTGTTTTTCGAGTGGAACATGGCCGAGAGGGTCTCTTCCGAGTGGAATCCCTGTCTCAAAGACATTTCTGAATGAAGAAGGTTTGATAGAACCTCTTCTGGGTGAAAGGATCCGAGTGACTCACCTTGGGGTGACTCACTGCCGAGTCAAATTGCTTAGAAAGACTCGTTTCCGAGTCAAATGTCTTCGAATGACTCATTTTCGAGTCAAGTATTTTCGAATGACTCGTTTCCGAGTCAAATGCTTCCGAATGACTCGTTTCCAAGTCAATCATCATCAAGAGTCTCATTTCCGAATGAAATTTCTCCGAGTACAACGTTTCTGAGAGAAGTACGTTCAACCGAATGAAAACTCATGACCGAGTAGTTAAATTCCGAATGGATTAGCTCTGAGTTGAGTGCAACTCTGCCGAATGAAAGATTTCCAAGTGTGACTCCGAGTGGGTAGACACCGATTGAGGAGATTCGTGTGAGTCTGTCCAGAAGAACTCTAGAATAGCTTCACCCGAGTGGAAGACCTTGTAATAGGAAGATCACTTGAGAGAACGGGAAAAGAGTCATTTAGAGTAATTGCCGAGTGAAAAACTGAGAGAAGGATGACTCAGTTGGGAATAAATTGTGCCGAGTGAAAACCGAGTAAGAGGAGTCAGTTTAGATTAACTTGATGAGTGGAAACCGAGTGGATGAAGGGTCGGTCTTGGGGAATGATGACCTCTGGTCGGATTTCGCTTAAGCGAATTAATTCCTCGCTTAAGCGAGTGAGAGTGGAATAAGTGAGGCTTGTGTGTCTCGCTCAAGCGAGTCAGAATTCGCTTGAGCGAAACTTCGCTTTGCTAGTGCAATGTATGGCACTCGCTCATGCGAGTGAGGATTTCGCTTAAGTGAGAGGGACTCGGATTTCCTTTCCTTCACACTACGTGCAGTTTCCAGTCGGTTTAGATGCTGACCGAGTGGAATTTCAGTCGGTATTCAGTGTCAGAATTAAGTTTTGACACCAATTTTGTCCTCTTATGCATATTTTAATATATCTAATCCAATCATACCCACCCTAACATGTAGGCGGCCAAAAATGGACAATAATATAGCTTACTTTCTTATCTAAAACTCCATTATTTCCATAATCAATCCACTAACAGCCCACTAAAAATCCACTCACGAGAAAGATGTTCCCCACTTGTCTTTGCATTATTAACACCACCTCTTGACCGGTACTCTTAGAACAAGTAAGCTAGTGAATTTTCTCCCTTTCAATTCCTCTTCTCCATTAATACACCTTCGAGCTGAAGCCAGGACAGTAAGGAGGACTTTTCCAATCAGCCAAGATCTTCAATCCAAGTAAGAGGGGACAGGGTTGTGAATAATTATGAAATGGGTAGAATTGTATGCTGTCCTGTACTTTCCAGCTTTATTTTCATATTTTGTTGCTCAATTTTGGAGCTGAAAATGTATGAATTTGATTCTCACTTCTTCATCAATGTTGTATAACTTTTTGTTATGTGAATTTTGAGACCTGAACCGATTGATTTGAATATGTATAGCAAAAGTTATAGCCAAAATACTATAGCATGTCTGTGTGGAATATTTATCCTATGTTTTGTGTATATATTAATATTCTGGGAATTATACATGCATAATCAGCCTTCAATGTCTTCACAAAAGTTGTAGATATTTATGTTGTGGGTCTATAGAAAGTGGTTTCAAGTTAAAAGGATGCTTGTAGCTCTAGTTATGCCTAAAATACTGAAGTATGCTCAAACTGAAAATCTGTTAACAATGAAATACGAATTTTATTTTTAAAACTGGGAATTGTGTTTAGAATTAGTGATCGGTGTCTTCATGAAAGTTGTAGATATTTGTGTTAGGAGTAATTTAGAACTGGTACCATGCCAAAATTATTTTTGTAGCTCCAGAAACGTTGAAAATACTAACATATGTACATTTTGAAAACTCTCTTTGAGGCAGTTCTGTATTCTGTGAATAAGAGGTGTTTCTGTTTGGAATATGAAATTATGGTCTTCATAAAAGTTGTAGATATTTGTTTTAGGAGTAATTTAGAACTAGTCCCATGCCAAAATTATTTTTGTAGCTCCAGAAACGTTGAAAATACTAACATCTGTACGTTTTGAAAACTCTCCTTGAGGCAGTTTGGTATTCTGTGAATAAGAGGTGTTTCTGTTTGGAATATGAAATTATGGTCTTCATGAAAGTTGTAGATATTTGTGTTAGGAGTAATGTAGAACTGGTACCATGCCCAAATTATTTTTGTAGCTCCAGAAACATTGAAAATACTAACATATGTATGTTTTGAAAACTCTCTTTGAGGCAGTTCTGTATTCTATGAATAAGAGGTGTTTCTGTTTGGAATATGAAATTATGGTCTTCATAAAAGTTGTAGATAATTCTATTATTGAACTACATAAAGTGGAATCACTTAAAAAGGATTTGATTTGCTCATGTTATGGCTGTTTTACTAACATATGATGCTGTTGGAAAATGCTGAAACTTACCTATAATGATTATTATGGTTGAGAATGATATTTTTCATATAAATAATGATTTATTATTGAAGTATTGAGAAATTATGGATTCTTATAGATGTTATTGAGTGCTCTATACTTGATTTACAGTATGAATGTTTTTGTCATAAATAATTATGAATGGCTAAATTAATGTATGTATGAATGCCTTGTGGTTTATTGAGTTATGTTATTGAAAACAGTAAATCCATGATTCTGAAAATTATCATATGTGTTGTGTCCTCTGAGGACTTGTGATTTTCCAAGTGATTATGGAAATATTGATATCATGGTATGTTAAATTGATTAAAGAAAATCAAAGGCATTCATGCATCATAAGCATTTGGACGCACCATGGAATTTAGGGGTTCCATGATTGCCTACCCTGGTGGGGGGTTACTCTAAGATGAGTTTAAGCCCTATTTTTGCAGGAGCCATGGAGTGTAGGGATTCATGGTTATGCTAAGTCCTACTTGTGTACTTTGGTACTTGAGCGCCATAGAGTGTAGGGATTCATGGCATTGTGTTAAGTCCTACTTGTGTCTCTATGAGACTTTTTACTGCAGTATTCCCACCAAACCAAATGGATCCAGCATGACATCATTTGATTAATTTAAGATTTATTAATTATAAATGAACTTGTTTGGCATATTCATCATATCATTATGTCTTGTTGGTTGTGTTTGCGCAATTTTATTTATTTTATATTTATTCTATATTCTGTCTCACTCTTACATTAATTTTTACAGTGCATGCTACACAGAATGACGAGTGATGCCATGAATAAAGCTTTTATGAGTTATTGCTTGGAATTTGGTTTTATTTTAATTTTAATGGGTTGTAACAGTATAATGTACCATGTATTATTATTTTCTATATCGTTTCCGCTTTATAATTGTTTCATGCATTTAATTATTCCCGACTAGTATGCATGATAATATTCCACGATTATCAACTTTTACGTGATTTCAGAAATTAAATTACGAGTTTCAAATGATTCTTTAAACGTGAAAAATTTATTCGGGAAATTATTAAGGACGTCACATTGGTGGTATCAGAGCATTTTCAAAAATTCAGGACCAATTGTTATGACATGCATTGATTCTTGATATACTATGTGAATTGTTTGATTACTTGTTTGAAAATATGTTAAGTGTGTGCTATATGACTTGTGCCTAACTGATAAATTACAAAATGATTTGTTTGATTACTGTTTTATAATATGATAAATGTGTTATACAATTTATTGCTTAATTGATAAACTGTAGGATACTTATAGTTATGTTATAATACGATATATTTTCCCTTAGAATTAGTATAAACCAAACTACGAATGTAGGATGGCAAGAAACAATAACAACGATATGACAGCTACTTTCAACCGCTTGGCTGAAGCCATAGAAAGACAAAATCAACCGAGAAGTACTGGAGGACTTCACGGGTTAGATCACTTCCTAAAGAAGAAGCCATCACAATTTAAAAGAGGCTATAATCCAGAGGGAGTGTATCTATGGGTCAAGGAAATGGAACGCATCTTTCGAGCCTTGCCCTGCACAGAATGTGAAAAGGTGGAGTATGCCACCTATATGATGGTTGAAGAAGCCGAAAACTGGTGGATTCATGCCAGAATTCATATGCTTGAGACTGACAGACCTTTGGACTGGGTCAACTTCAAAGACTGTTTCCTGGAGAAATATTTTCCAGCGAATATGAAAAGCTGAAAAGAGCTGGAATTTATGGAGCTGGAACAAGGCTCAATGTCTGTTGGTAAGTATGCTGTAAAATTTGAAGAATTATCTCTCTTTTACCCTCCTTTTCAACAGGCTAGTGCTGAAGCCTTAAAATTTGTCAAATTCGAGAACGGGCTGAATCTTGAAATCAAAGAGGCTATCGGATATCAAGAAATTCGGAGTTTTCCTATTCTGATCAATAAATGTCAAATTTTTGAAGAAAACCACCAAGCCAGATTGGCACAAGAAAAGGCCAATAGACAATTGAGACCTCAAACAGTTGCCTTCAAAAGGAGAGGATCGTTCTATCCAAGTCGTTTCAAAGGAGGATCATCATCATCATCTTCTGAGAGACGCAACAATATGAGGTGTCTTAAGTGCGGAGGTAATCATCATATACGTGATTGTAACAGACGCCTTGAAGATGTCACTTGCTTTCGTTGTAATCAGAAATGTCACATTAGTCCAAATTGCCCTCAGAACCGTCAAAACAACAACACTATGAATCATCATAAAGGTTCCAATTATCAGGGAGGTCGTGGAGGAAACACGCGTGCTGATCAACCTCCAAGACAGAATAGGGGGTCAACAGACCAAAGATTACAACCGGCAACAGGAAGAGTCTTTGCCATCAGTGGTTCAGAGGCAGACCAAGCAGACGATCTTGTGCAAAGTAAGTGTGAGATCAATGGTAGTATTTTATCTGTGTTGTTTGATTCTGGTGCTACTCATTCTTTTATTTCTGAGGAGTGTGTCAGACTTCTTCAATTACCTGTGAAGTCAATGATATATGATCTGACTGTTTCCACTCCCACCGGTACACAACTTAGGACTACTAAGGTGTGTAACGATTGTTCTGTGCTCATAGAAGGTAGAAACTTTCTTGTCGATCTTGTTTGTTTACCTTTGAAGGATCTGAAAGTAATTCTAGGGATGAACTGGTTATCGGCGAATCGAGTCTTGGTGGACTGTCATAACAAACCGTGATATTTCCTTTAGAAGAAAATCTTATTTCTGACAACCTCAAGATCTTTGCCTTACAAGGTGAAATTCAATTATTTGCCTTGTTTACTCTTTCCAAAGGAGATGGTGAATCTAAAGCAATCGAGATGCCAGTTGTTTCTGAATTCTCTGAAGTATTTCCTGAGGATGTCTCAAGTTTACCTCCAGAACGCGAGATAGAATTCTCAATTGACTTAATTCCAGGAGCAGAACCAGTATCTAAGGCCCCATATCGTATGTCACCTATTGAACTGGAAGAACTGAAAAAGCAAATTGAAGAGTTGTTGGAGAAGCATTTCATCAGGCCCAGTATGTCACCATGGGGAGCGCCAGTATTGCTCGTCAAGAAGAAAGATGGAAGCATGAGATTATGTGTAGATTATCGTCAGTTGAACAAATTGACGGTAAAGAATAAATATCCTTTGCCCAGAATTGATGATTTGATAGATCAATTGAGAGGTGCTACAGTATTTTCTAAAATTGATCTACGATCAGGTTATCATCAGATTCGTGTCAAGTCTGAGGATATTCCAAAGACGGCCTTTAGAACACGCTATGGTCATTACGAGTATCTTGTGATGCCCTTCGGAGTAACTAATGCCCCAGCTGTATTCATGGATTACATGAATCGAGTGTTTCATTCATACTTGGATCAGTTTGTTATTATCTTCATTGATGACATTCTGATTTATTCCAAGACATGGGAGAAGCATGAAAAGCATCTTCGAGTAGTATTGCAGATTCTGAAAGAGAAGCAGTTGTATGCTAAGTTGTCTAAATGTGAATTCTGGTTGGAAGAGGTAAAGTTCCTAGGCCATATAATCTCAAGCAAAGGAGTGTCTGTGGATCCTTCTAAAATAGAAGCTGTAACAAACTGGGAGAGACCTACTTCAGTTACTAAGATACGAAGCTTTCTAGGGTTAGCTGGTTATTATCGGAGATTCATTGAGGGGTTTTCTCGAATTTCCTTACTAATGACTCGTCTGACCCGGAAGAATCAACCTTTTGATTGGACTCTAGAATGTGAGAAAAGTTTCCAAGAACTAAAGACGAAACTTACATCTGCTCCAGTCCTAACTTTGCCTAATCCACAAGAAGACTTTATGGTTTATTGCGATGCTTCTAAGATGGGCTTAGGTTGTGTTTTGATGCAGCAACGGAAGGTGGTTGCCTATGCTTCTAGACAGTTGAGACCACATGAAATGAACTACCCGACGCATGATCTAGAATTGGCAGCGGTGGTATTTGCTTTGAAAATCTGGAGACACCATTTGTATGGAGTCAAATTTGAGGTATTCAGTGACCACAAGAGTTTAAAGTATTTGTTCGACCAAAAGGAATTGAACATGAGGCAGCGAAGGTGGATGGAGTTTCTTAAAGATTATGATTTTGATTTGAAGTACCATCCAGGAAAAGCAAATGTGGTAGGAGATGCACTTAGCAAGAAACCCATTCATATGGCATCTTTAATGGTAAAAGAGATGGAGATGATAGAACAGTTCAGAGATATGAACTTGGGTATGGAGTTGAAATCTTCAAAAAGTATGACCTTGGGAACTTTGAAAATAACCAATGATTTTCTGAAGCTGATAGGTGAAAGGCAGACAGAGGACTTGCAATTACAGGAGTTGAGAGAGTTGCAGGCGAATGGAAAGGATATGGGATTACAAGAAGGATCAGATGGAATTTGGAGAATCAGAAGCAGAATTTGTGTACCAGATGATGTTGATCTGAAAAGGACAATCCTAGAAGAAGCGCATAAAAGTATGTTGAGCATTCATCCTGGATCAACTAAGATGTATCAAGATCTAAAGAAAAGCTTTTGGTGGCCAAGGATAAAGAAAGAAATAGCTGAATATGTGTCTTCATGTCTGGTGTGTCAAAAAGCCAAAGTGGAACATCAGAAGCCATCTGGTGAACTACAACCATTGGAGATTCCTGTCTGGAAATGGGATGACATTTTAATAGACTTTGTGTCAGGTTTACCAAGGACTCATTCATGAAACGATGCAATCTGGGTTATTGTAGACAGATTGACTAAGTCAGCTCACATCCTTCCAATGAATATGAAGAATTCTCTACAAAAGTTGGCACAATTATATGTGAAAGAGATCGTGAGACTTCATGGTGTACCATCCAGTATTGTGTCAGATAGAGATCCAAGGTTCACTTCCCGATTCTGGGGAAGCTTGCATCAGGAATTGGGTTCGAGACTTCGATTAAGTTCAGCTTATCATCCCCAAACAGATGGACAGTCAGAGCGTACCATACAAAGTTTGGAAGACTTACTGCGATCTTGTGTGCTTGAACATGGTGGTAGTTGGGAGTAGTTTCTTTCACTGATTGAATTCACGTATAACAATAGTTACCATAGCAGTATTGGTATGGCTCCATTTGAAGCATTGTATGGTAGAAAGTGTCGAACGCCCCTTTGTTGGTTAGAAACTGGCGAAAGTTTGGTGTTAGGACCTGAAATTGTACAAAAGACTACTGAACAAATAGAAATAATCAGAGAGAAGATGAAGGCATCCCAAGATAGATAAAAGCACTATTATGATAAAAGGAGGAAACCACTTGAATTTCAGGTTGGTGATCATGTATTTTTGAAGGTTTCACCTCACAAGGGGATTGGCCGAGCATTGAAGAGTAAGAAGTTAAGTCCAAGGTTCATTGGACCATATGAAATTCTAAAGAGAATTGGCACAGTGGCTTATCAGATTGCACTTCCTCCTCATCTTGCAAATTTGCGCAATGTGTTCCATGTATCACAATTGAGGAAGTATGTACAAGACCCCACTCATGTGATTGCTACTGATGATGTTGAAGTTAGAGAAAATCTGACCATCCCTACAGAACCCACACAGATCATAGAAAGGTCGATTAAACACCTGAGAAACAAGAATGTACCATTAGTGAAGGTTGCATAGAAACAAGGAAATGATGTAACTCTAACTTGGGAGCGTGAAGATGCTATGAGAACGCAATACCCAGAATTGTTTCACTGAGGAGTACGTTATGTTAAATTTCGAGGACGAAATTTTTATTAGGGTGGGAGAAATGTAACATCCTGTTTTTGATAATAGTCCTATTTGTAAATTTTGAAGTATGGAAGGTCTGTAAGTGATAATCAATGAATAAAACACCCAGGGGATGGTTTGTAATACTCCAAAAATTTCATTTTTTTAGGTATAATTATGGAATTTATATAGATCTTTAATGATATTATCCATTTTCCGAGTGAAACATGCCTTAGAAAGGACTGTCCGAGTAAGGAAGAGGCTCTGTTCCGAGTGAACAAGAGAAATTCTGAGTGAAGGGTGAAATTCTGAGTGAAGATTGTGTTTTCCGAGTGGAACATGGCCGAGAGGGTCTCTTCCGAGTGGAATCCCTATCTCAGAGACATTTTTGAGTGAAGAAGGTTTGATAGAACCTCTTCTGGGTGAAAGGATCCAAGTGACTCACCTTGGGGTGACTCACTACCGAGTCAAATTGCTTAGAAAGACTCGTTTCCGAGTCAAATGTCTTTGAATGACTCATTTCCGAGTCAAGTATTTTTGAATGACTCGTTTCCGAGTCAAATGCTTCCGAATGACTCGTTTCCGAGTCAATCATCATCAAGAGTCTCATTTCCGAATGAAATTTCTCCGAGTACAACGTTTCCGAGAGAAGTACGTTCAACCGAAGGAAAACTCATGACCGAGTAGTTAAATTCCGAATGGATTAGCTCAGAGTTGAGTGCAACTCTGCCGAATAAAAGATTTCTGAGTGTGACTACGAGTGGGTAGACACCGATTGAGGAGATTCGTGTGAGTCTGTCCAAAAGAACTCTGGAACAGCTTCACCCGAGTGGAAGACCTTGTAATAGGAAGATCACTCGAGTGAACGGGAAAAAAGTCATTTAGAGTAATTGCCAAGTGAAAAACTGAGAGAAGGATGACTCGGTTGGGAATAAATTGTACCGAGTGAAAACCGAGTAAGAGGAGTCGGTTTAGATTAACTTGATGAGTGGAAACCGAGTGGATGAAGGTTCGGTTTTGGGGAATGACGACCTCTGGTCGGATTTCACTTAAGCGAATGAATTCGTCGCTTAAGCGAGTGAGAGTGGAATAAGTGAGGCTTGTGTGTCTCGCTCAAGCGAGTCGGAATTCGCTTGAGCAAAGCTTCCCTCTGCCAGTGCAATGTATGGCACTCGCTCATGCGAGTGAGGATTTCGCTTAAGCGAGAAGGACTCGGATTTCCTTTCCTTTACACTACGTGCAGTTTCCAGTCGGTTTAGATGCTGACCGAGTGGAATTTCAGTCGGTATTCAGTGTCAGAATTAAGTTTTGACACTAATTTTGTCCGCTTATGCATATTTTAATATATCTAATCCAATCATACCCACCCTAACATGTAGGCGGCCAGAAATGGACAATAATATAGCTTACTTTCTTATCTAAAACTCCATTATTTCCACAATCAATCCACTAACAGCCCACTAAAAATCCACTCACGAGAAAGATGTTCCCCACTTGTCTTTGAATTATTAACACCACCTCTTGACCGGTACTCTTAGAACAAGTAAGCTAGTGAATTTTCTCCCTTTCAATTCCTCTTCTCCATCAATACACCTTCGAGCTGAAGCCAGGACAGTAAGGAGGACTTTTCCAATCAGCCAAGATCTTCAATCCAAGTAAGAGGGGACAGGGTTGTGAATAATTATGAAATGGGTAGAATTGTATGCTGTCTAGTACTTTCCAGCTTTATTTTTGTATTTTGTTGCTCAATTTTGAAGCTGAAAACGTAGGAATTTGATTCTTACTTCTTCATCAAAGTTGTAGAACTTTTTGTTATGTGAATTTTGAGACCTGAACCGATTGATGTGAATATGTATAGCAAAAGTTATAGCCAAAATACTACAGCATGTCCTTGTGGAATATTTATCCTATGTTTTGTGTATATATTAATATTCTGGGAATTATACATGCATAATAAGCCTTTGATGTCTTCACAAAAGTTGTAGATATTTATGTTGTGGGTCTATAGAAAGTGGTTTCAAGTTAAAAGTATGTTTGTAGCTCTAGTTATGCCTAAAATACTGAAGTATGCTCAAACTGAAAATCTGTTAACAATGAAATACGAATATTATTTTTAAAACTGGGAATTGTGGTGAGAATTAGTGATCGGTGTCTTCATGAAAGTTGTAGATATTTATGCTAGGAGTAATTTAGAACTGGTCCCATGCCAACATTATGTTTGTAGCTCCAGAAACGTTGAAAATACTAACATATGTACGTTTTGAAAACTCTCTTTGAGGCAGTTCTGTATTCTGTGAATAAGAGGTGTTTCTGTTTGGAATATGAAATTATGGTCTTCATGAAAGTTGTAGATATTTATGTTAGGAGTAATTTAGAACTAGTCCCATGCCAAAATTATTTTTGTAGCTCCAGAAACGTTGAAAATACTAACATCTATACGTTTTGAAAACTCTCCTTGAGGCAGTTCTGTATTCTGTGAATAAGAGGTGTTTCTGTTTGGAATATGAAATTATGGTCTTCATGAAAGTTGTAGATATTTGTGTTAGGAGTAATTTAGAACTGGTCCCATGCCCAAATTATTTTTGTAGCTCCAGAAACGTTGAAAATACTAACATATGTACGTTTTGAAAACTCTCTTTGAGGCAGTTCTGTATTCTGTGAATAAGAGGTGTTTCTGTTTGGAATATGAAATTATGGTCTTCATGAAAGTGTTAGATAATTCTATTATTGAACTACATAAAGTGGAATCACTTAAAAATGATTTGATTTGCTCATGTTATGGCTGTTTTACTAACATATGATGCTGTTGGAAAATGCTGAAACTTACCTATAATGATTATTATGGATGAGAATGATATTTTTCATATAAATAATGATTTATTATTGAAGTATTGAGAAATTATGGATTATTATGGATGTTATTGAGTGCTCTATACTTGATTTACAGTATGAATGTTTTTGTCATAAATAATTATGAATGGCTAAATTAATGTATGTATGAATACCTTGTGGTTTATTGAGTTATGTTATTGAGAATAGTAAATCCATGATTCTGAAAATTATCATATGTGTTGTGTCCTCTGAGGACTTGTGATTTTCCAAGTGATTATGGAAATATTGATATCATGGTATGTTAAATTGATTAAAGAAAATCAAAGGCATTCATGCATCATAAGCATTTGGACGCACCATGGAATTTAGGGGTTCCATGATTGCCTACCCTGGTGGGGGGTTACTCTAAGATGAGTTTAAGCCCTATTTTTGCAAGAGCCATGGAGTGTAGGGATTCATGGTTATGCTAAGTCCTACTTGTGTACTTTGGTACTTGAGTGCCATGGAGTGTAGGGATTCATGGCATTGTGCTAAGTCCTACTTGTGTCTCTATGAGACTTTTTACTGCAGTATTCCCACCAAACCAAATGGATCCAGCATGACATCATTTGATTAATTTAAGATTTATTAATTATAAATGAACTTGTTTGGCATATTCATCATATCATTATGTCTTGTTGGTTGTGTTTGCGCAATTTTATTTATTTTATATTTATTCTATATTCTGTCTCACTCTTACATTAATTTTTACAGTGCATGCTACACAGAATGACGAGTGATGCCATGAATGAAGCTTTTATGAGTTATTGCTTGGAATTTGGTTTTATTTTAATTTTAATGGGTTGTAACAGTATAATGTACCATGTATTATTATTTTCTATATCGTTTCCGCTTTATAATTGTTTCATGCATTTAATTAATCCCGACTAGTATGCATGATAATATTCCACGATTATCAACTTTTACGTGATTTCAGAAATTAAATTACGAGTTTCAAATGATTCTTTAAACGCGAAAAATTTATTCGGGAAATTATTAAGGACGTCACAACCCTGAGGTCTAATGACTTCATAATAAGTCCAAAACGTCCGCAAGATGATTCAAGTAAAAGCTTTAGTGGAAGGGAAAGGAAGAGAATTCAAAGCAATGCAAATTGGGGCAACAGGGTACCACTCGCTCAAGTGAGGGTCACGCTCGCTTGAGCGAGACCGAGTGAGACGCTTGGGCGAGCCAGAATACGCGCTGAGCGAAAAGAATAAGAGGAGGATCAGGGGTCGACTCGCTTGAGCGAGCCGCATCTCGCTTGAGCGAGATCCTCATAAATCGCTTGGGCGAAGCAAGCGAGCATGGGCAAAAATCGTCCAGAATCTATCCAACACTCACTCACTCGCTCGAGCGAACGCCACCTCCAAATACTCCACTCTCGCTCGGGCGAGACCTTACTCGCCTAAGCGATGATTTTCCAGTAGCCAACCCCTGCCCACTCTCGCCTAAGCGAGATTTGGCCAATGGCCGTACATCATCACAGGGGCATTCTCGCTTGAGCGAGATTATCAGTAAAACGCTGCAAAACATGAAAATTGAACAACACAACATGCCAAAACTTAACTCAATCCAATTTACTTAAATTCATCACATCACATCCATCATATTACACATTTAAAACTTATTCTAAACCTTCATACCCATAGATTCTCATTCCAACTCACAATCACATTCTAATCTAACTTACTACTTGGCATAATCTATGAAATGCAGTTTTCATGTAAATCATGATTCATTCATAAGTTTTACTTACATCATGCTTCTTTTTCAAAATCTAATTAAGGCCAAGGTCACTAACAAAAATGAGCCATAAACTCTAGGATCTCATTTTCCTACATGACCTCCCAAAATCTTCATCATACATACATCATCCATATCAATTCACAGTTATTCAAGATATTCATTATAACTATATACATTACAAAAATCCACTTAAAAGCCACAACTCAAAACAATCGCCGGCCAAGGCATTCTTTACCCAAATTAGGCTTCCTTTACATCGCTCCTCCACACAAGATCTCCATAGGCAAGCCCTACAACACAGGAGCTAAAAGATATACCACATGGAGAGTGAGTATACTTTCTCAATGATAAAATCTAACAATTATGATAATATATACATAAATGCAATATTAAACATCTTCTTCCTAAAACAAGTTCAATCAGCACAAAACCAATCATTCATCAAATTCATTAAACACATGTATCCATCAAAATTCACAAGGACACACGAATCATTGACATAATTACAGTTAGTACTCAAGAGAGTTCCACCTTCTCCTCACACAATCTCTTCATCGGGATATCACACTATGCCATGTTCCGAATGCTAATGCACATAATAGTGTTTAAGATGCATATGCACGGATCCGATTACATTTCCTCAGGTGAAATCAACAACCATAATCATTCATTCATTCAAATTGGTTTCCCGCCTCGCAAGGGGTACTCCCTCTAGCAGCCTCGCAAGGTGCTTTCTCGTGATCACACCCACGTTCGACAATTCATAATGGTTTCCCACCTCGCAAGGGGTACTCCCGCCTCATGATCGCACCCACGTTCGACAATTCATAATGGTTTCCCACCTCGCAAGGGGTACTCCCGCCTCATGATCGCAACCACAGGCATACAATCTAAATGGTCCCGCAGGGCCTTTCATTTCAAATACCAGGTGATCACAACCACCGGTCCAATAATCACAGGAACTCGCAAGCCCTTTATATTCCAACATCAAGTGATCGCAACCACTTTTCAACATCATAATGATATGCATGCCATGCTATGTATGTAACGATGCTCATGCATGCCTCAACCTCATATAGATTATCTCATCCTCTCATCTAGGGTATACTCCCACTTAATTACCATGTTAATTTCAAATATTCAAACATATATATATATATATATATATATATATATTCCGATCATAATATTCAAGAATCATTAAGTCAAGGATTTCAAATATTCATCAAGCCACACATGGAATCCATAACATGTCATCACACATTATACCAATCATAACCTCAATAAGGTCTTATCCCACAATCAATTATTATAGGAATCTTACTCAATTTCACATTACATACATATGATACTACATCCATTCAAGGAAGCATGCCACATTACATTAATACATACATTATCATCATACAAGTTCTCATACATTTAGAAAATACACCCCTCTCCTACCTCAAGAGAAGTAGACTTCCGGGTTTGATGTTCCCGCCTCATAAGTATTATCAAGTCCTACACCAATCAATTATAGGACCACATCAATCATTCATTCAAACACCATTTTAACATACATATACATATATGTACACATGATTCTTATCATGTAGAGACTATTTATAGGTTTTATTCATTTGCCTAATTAGGCTTTGGGAATTCCTTCCCTTAAATCACCATTCGTTATTACCAACACAACAACCACATTTATTAGGTCACCACATACATTAGTTTCCCACCAACACCTTGGTGAGTTTTCCATTTATGACTTCTAACCAACATTATAAATCATCATTAAATACCTCTACCTTATCATTTATAACATTTTCATCATCAATTAATGCCTTTCACCTTCATCTTATATATTTCCCCCAATTTCATAAGTTAGGGTTTTTGTAAAAACCCAACCATATCATAAATGCACTTCTATATACATCATCTTTCAACCCTATTTTCATATACCTCATTTATTGCTCATAAATGTCCATATTTATTTCATCCCACCTTAGGGTTTATATATTTAATGGTTCCTTTCACTACCCACAAGTATTTAATACTCTCCCAAGTCATAACTAACCATTTCTAGGTTCAAAACATAAGGAAATGGCAAGGAACTTACCTTGCTCCAAGAAAACGAAAATGGGAATCAAGAGGGAGGATGAAGATGACGAAAATGGAAAGGAGAATGGGAGAAGCTTCAAGCATCCATTGTCTCCTCTAAGCTTCAATGGTGAACGAAAATAAGAGAGGGAGAGCACCAATTTGTTCAAGCTCTTAGGGAGGAAGAAGAAGATATGAAGAAGGGAAGAATGAGAGAAGTGTGTTTGCCTAGGGGAGTGAAAACCAGCATGGAAATAGAGTGAAAGAGGTGAGGATTTTGTTTTAATTTTAAATCTTTCATTAAACTCTTCCGTTTTTAAACAAACAGGCTCTCTATTCGAGCTCAATACTTATTTTAAAAATTATTCCGAATACATATTTGAATTCCCAGTAATATTATCTACAGCCCTGACCAACGGCATCTCAATCGGAGATACTTGGTCTGACACCCATATTTTATCCGGGTTAGTTTTCTGCTTATCCGGTCTCAATAATTTACTAACAGTCTCTGTAAATCTCAATTAAATTATTTCTAATATTTTAGGACATTAAATAGTTCACATTTAATTATTCAACATTTATTTTCTTAATTTAACTTTCTATTTTTAAAATTCAAGGTGTTACAATCCACCCCACCTAAAAGAAATTTCGTCCCCGAAATTTGACATACCGGTTTCGAATGCATGAGGGTACCGCTCACAGATATCATCCTCTCATTCCCAGGGGAGTGTCTCCACATTTCCATGGTTCCATGCTACCTTCACCAAAGGTTACATTTTATTCCGCAACCTCTTGATGGAATACTCGACGATACGGACCAAAATGGGAGGAATGGACAAGTCGTCCCGCACATCAACATCATCAATAGAGATCACGTGCAAAGGATCGTGAACATACTTCTGCAACTGTGATACGTGGAACACGTTATATAGGTTGGCAAGATGTGGAGGGAGCGCAATTCGATAAGCAACATCTCCAATCAGCTCCAAGATCTCATAAGGTCCGATGAATTTAGGGCTCAATTTTTTGCTCTTCAAAGCTCTCCCAATACCCTTGTCACGTGAGACTCGTAAGAACACATGATCACCAACTTGAAATTAAAGTGGCTTCCTCCTTTTATCATAATAGCTCTTCTGCCGGTCTTGAGCGATTTTCATCTTTTCTCTGATCATCTTAATCTGTTCAGTGGTTTCCTCGACAATCTCAGGCCCTAAGGCCAAGTTCTCTCCAACTTCAAGCCAACATATAGGAGTTCGACACCTTCTTCTATATAACGCCTCATATGGTGCCATACCGATACTAGAGTGGAAACTGTTGTTATAGGTGAATTCAATCAGGGGCAAATATTTCTCCCACGAACCGCCGTGCTCCAACACACAAGCACGTAATAAATCCTCTAGACTCTGAATAGCCTCTCAGATTGTCCATCAGTCTGAGGATGGTACGCCGAGCTTAGCTTTAATTTTGACCCCATCACTTCATGTAAGCTTCCCCGAAATCGGGAAGTGAATCGGGGGTCACGATCAGAAACAATACTTGATGGTATACCATGTAACCTCACAATTTCTTTGATGTATAATTATGCCAAATCCTGCAAGGAACTCTTCATACTGATTGGTAGAAAATGTGCACACTTTGTCAAACGATCCACAATCACCCATATCCCATCACATCTAGACCTCGTTCTTGGCAAACCAGACACAAAGTCCATAGCAATTGCATCCCACTTCTAAACGGGGATATCAAGTGGTCTCAAAGTACCCGAAGGTCTCTGATGCTCTACGTTTGCCTTCTGACAAGTAAGGCACGAAGCTACAAAGTTGGCAATATCACGTTTCATCCTGGGCCGCCAAAAATTCTTCTTTACATCTTGGTACATCTTGGTCGCACCCAGGTGAATACTAAAAATGCTTTTATGTGCTTCCTCAAGCACCGTGTGTCTCAAATCTCCAAATGAAGGCACATACATAAGACCTTTTATTCGCCATTATCCATCAACACCTTCTACAAGAAATAAATTTTTCCCATCGCTTTGAGGTCTCCTCATCTCCTATAAGTATTCATCATCTCTTTGTTTCTCCTTTACAAGTTCTAAAAACTCATTGCATAGGTAGCAAAACATAGCTTCTTGGGAGATTGTACTTCGGTTCCAACATTCAAATTCTGAAATTCCTCAACCAATTCAAATTCCTTAACCATCATGGCCAACACATGCAAGGACTTCTGACTAAGAGCATCGGCAACAACATTAGCTTTCCCCGGATGGTACATCAATTTAAAATCATAGTCCTTCAGGAATTCCATCCATCTCCTTTGGCGCATATTCAATTCCTTTTGATCAAAAAGGTATTTCAAGCTTTTGTGATCACTAAAGACCACGAACCTCGAACCATAGAGATAATGACGCCAAATCTTCAAGGCGAACACAACCGCCGCCAACTCCAGATCGTGAGTCGGGTAGTTAACTTCATGAGGTCTCAACTGGCGTGAAGCATAAGCTATAACACATTCCTTCTGCATCAAAACACATCTAAGTCCATGCTTAGAAGCATCGTAGTACACCACAAAGTCTTCTTGCAAGTCAGGCAATGCCAAGATAGGCGCAGAATTCAGCCTCATCTTTAACTCTTCAAAGCATCTCTCACATTCAACCGTCCATACAAAAGGTTGGTTCTTCCTTGTCAAGTTTGTCAAAGGTTTAGCAAGACGAGAAAAACCTTCGATAAACCTCTGATAATATCCGGCAAGTCCAAGGAAACTCTGGATTTCCGTAACCGATATAGGTCTAGGCCATGCCATAACGGCCTCAACCTTAGAAGGATCTACAGAAACACCTTCTTCGCATTTAGAGAGCTTAACATACAACTGGTTCTCTCTAAGGATGTTCAACACAAGCTTTAAATATTCCTCGTGTTCCTCACGGCTCTTGGAATACACTAGGATATCATTGATGAATACGACAACGAAGCGATCCAAGTATTCGTGAAAGATGTGGTTCATGTAGCTCATGAACACCGCTGGAGCATTAGTCACTCCGAATGGCAATACAACATACTCATAATGGTCATATCGCGTCCTAAAGGTAGTCTTCGGAATGTCTTCGGTTCTCACCCGAATTTAATGGTAACCAAAACGTAAATCAATTTTCAAAAACACCACAGTACCTCTCAATTGATCCAACAGATCATTAATACGAGGTAAGGGATATCTGTTCTTTATTGTTAGCTTGTTCAATTGGCGGTAGTCAACACACAACCGCATGGTTCCATCCTTCTTCTTGACCAACAAAACAGGAGCCCCCCAGGGTGACACACTGGGTCAAACAAACTCCTTCTCAAGTAGCTCCTCAACTTGCTTCTTAAGTTCAGCCAACTCTATAGGAGACATCCTATAAGGAGTGATAGACACCGGTTCCGCTCCAGGTACAAGATCGATAGTAAATTCAACCTCTCGTGGAGGTGGTAAACCGGGTATCTCCTCGGGAAACACATCCAAAAACCCTGACACCACCGAGATATTAAGGGGATCAGGATTATTTGTCCCACAGGCAAGAGATAGTAATATGCAAAGTTGAGCTATACCTCGCACATCAAATTTCCTCACATCAGAAGAAGGGAAAATGACAGTCTACTGTTGATAGTCAACCAAAACTTTATTGGCAGAGAGCCAATCCATACCAAGAATGATCTTCAATCCCTTTAGAGGTAGGCAAATGAAAGACACAACGAATCTTCTCCCTTCTAGGAGCATATCAACATTATCACACCGGTTAACCGGTCTGAGACAAGTACCGGTTGGGGTGGTAACCACTAGGGCATTTTTCATTAAACATACTAGTAATCTCAATCGCCAAACATAATCCTCTGATATAAAGGAATGAATCACACCCAAATCATAAATAACATGAACTGAATGTCTGAGTATTTCACACTTACTTTTAACTAAATTATCTGCTTGTGCTGCTTCCTCATCGGTCACAGCAAATACCCTTCCGGCATTTGGTTGAGGATTTGCACCATTCCTATTTCTATCACGAGCACCATTGCCGTTACCTCGGCCGTTGCCATGCCTTGCACCATTATAGCCACCTCGGCCACTATTTCGGCCACCATTGTTTCCATTACCACGGCCCCGACCACCATTGTGGCCTCTGCGGTTCACATGACTGGGTGCATTAGCACGGTTGGGAGTATTAGCTTGTACCGGAGCCGGTCTTGTGAGCAAAGGGCATGCAGGATGGATATGTCCCACCTGATCACAATTAAAGCATACCACGTCCTCACGGTGCACATACTCACAAACATAGTGTGGACCACCACACCTATAGCATCTCAGCCCATTGGCATTTGCATTGCCCTGGCCAAAGGTGTTACCATGTCCACCGCCTCTAGCTTGAACATTAGGATGAGCACCCCTCTGAAAATGTCCCCTTCTGAAATTCCCTTACCTCTTGAAACTGGAAGATTGACCCTTCAACTTAGAGTCAAATTTAGAGTGATGAGGGGAGCATGTTCTTCATAAATGCGACACTTATTCACAAGTACCGTGAAGCTTTGGATTTCTTGATGATAAATGGCCCTTTGAATATCAGCGCGTAGGCCATTCTCGAACTTTACACACTTGGAGGCTTTAGTTCCCTCTTGTTGATAAGGAGGGTAGAATTCACAAAGTTCCTCAAATTTGGAAGCATACTCTTCCACCATTATTGTGCCTTGCTTGAGTTCCATGAACTCAAGTTCCTTCTTACTCTTATAGCTTTCGGGCACATATTTTCTAATAAGTTCAAACTTAAAATTTTCCCAAGTCAGGGGATTAGCAGCAGCAATCATTCTACTCTTGGTGAGTCTCCACCAAGTTTCAGCTTCATCCCTCAGCATGAAAACAACATACTCCACTTTTTGGAGCTCATTGCATTCGAAACTATCGAAGATCCGCTAGACATCTCGGATCCAAACATAGGCTTGTTCGGGTCAAAATCCACCATGAAACTCAGATGGTTTTCGCTTCAAGAACATGTCAAGGCCTTGAGTACCTTGAACAGTAGGAGCAAGTTGTCTTTCCGCTTCTTGTATATCACGGTTTTACGACTCAAGGAGGTCCGCAAAATGATTCAAAGCTCTAGCTATAGCGTCATCATTATCTTGACAACGACGGGCCATCTCAATATCTATAATCATAACATGAGATACAACTATCATCAGTAAACTCGTTCATAAACCCCTCTATAGTTTCATACTATAGTACTTCATCATAAAAATTAAGTTATGGCCCTCCATCATGGAGTCCAATATCAACCAATTCATATTAAAGCTCATAAAAGCATATCATCATATCATGGTGTCGCATGCATTCACAAAAACATAGGAATTCATCATTGAGGGAGAATAGTCTGAAGAAAGCTTGGTCAGACTTATAGCAATCACATTTAATCCATAGTCAATTCATACATAGTCAAGCAACAATGGCAATCATTCATTAAATGCATGTCATGCTTTAATAATAAAAATTAATCACAGCAGTAAAGAGCAAATAATGCTCTGATACAAGGTTGTGACGCCCCAAAAATAGGGGTAAATTTTTTATGATTTTAACATTATTAATTTATGAAAATCATAAGCGGTAAAGTTTTCATTCAATGTCCTGGATCTAAGAAGACCTAACTCATATATGAAGATATGAGAAGGTAGGTGAACAAATAATCAAGAAGAGATTCTCAAACAAAGACAACAGAAATAATTAATTAAATTAATACTACATGGTTGGATTTATCGTAGTTAATCACCCTGAGGTCTAATGACTTCATAATAAGTTCAAAACGTCCGCAAGATGATTCAAGTAAAAGCTTTAGTGCAAGGGAAAGGAAGAGAATTCAAAGCAATGCAAATTAGGGCAACAGGGTACCACTCACTCAAGCGAGGGTCACGCTCGCTTGAGCGAGACCGAGTGAGACGCTTGGGCGAGCCACAATACACGTTGAGTGAAAAGAATAAGAGGAGGATCAGGGGCCAACTCGCTTGACTGAACCCCATCTCGCTTGAGTGAGATCCTCAGAAATCGCTTGGGCGAAGCAAGCGAGCACGAGTGAAAATCGTCCAGAATCTATCCAACACTCACTCGCTCGAGCGAACGCCACCTCCAAAAGCCTTTCGCTCAAGCGAAAATGGGCCAGTAACTAAATACCGCACTCTCGCTCGGGTGAGACCCTACTCACCTAAGCGATTTTCTTCCAGCAGCAAAACCCATCGCTCTCACTTGGGTGAGACCTTACTCGCCTAAGCGATGATTTTCTAGTAGCCAACCCCTGATGCCTGGGCAGTCTCGCTTGAGCGAGGCCCACTCTCGCCTAAGCGAGATTTGGCCAGTTGCCATACATCATCACAGGGGCATTCTCGCTTGAGCGAGATTATCAATAAAACGCTGCAAAACATGAAAATTGAACAACACAACATACCAAAACTTAACTCAATCCAATTTACTTAAATTCATCACATCACATCCATCATATTACACATTTAAAACTTGTTCTAAGCCTTCATACCCATAGATTCTCATTCCAACTCATAATCACATTCTAATCTAACTTACTACTTGGCATAATCTATGAAATGCAGTTTTCATGTAAATCATCATTCATTCATAAGTTTTACTTACATCATGCTTCTTTTTCAAAATCTAATTAAGGCTAAGGTCACTAACGAAAATGAGCCATAAACTCTAGGATCTCATTTTCCTACATGACCTCCCAAAATCTTCATCATACATACATCATCCATATTAATTCATAGTTATTCAAGATATTCATTATAACTATATACATTACAAAAATCCCCTTAAAAGCCACAACTCAAAATAATCGCTGGCCAAGACATTCTTTACCAAAAATAGGCTTCCTTCACACCGCTCCTTCATACAAGATCACCATAGCCAAGACCTACAACACAGGAGCTAAAAGATATACCACATGGAGAGTAAGTATACTTTCTCAATGATGAAATCTAACAATTATGATAATATATACATAAATGCAATATTAAACATCTTCTTCCTAAAACAAGTTCAATCAGCACAAAACCAATCATTCATCAAATTCACTAAACTCATGTATCCATCAAAATTCACAAGGACACACCAATCATTGACACAATTATAGTTAATACTCAAGAGAGTTCTGTAACACCCTCGGTTAAATAAGATAGTCCCTTCTATAGGATCATCCTATTTAACTAAGAGTGTTAACAGTTTTCAGAAAAAGTAAATTGTTTTTTAAAATAAAATAATGGCAGATCAGTGGAAGCAAATAATATATAATTCACATAGTCATTCACAAACTATAAGTAATTGTACTTTTAACAGAATGGGGCATGCAGGCACCCTTAAATAATTATACAGTCATCCATGGTCTTATTATTCATTAATAAATATTCCACTACATATATTCATCATTTAATGAGGGCTCCCAGTTGGTTCAACGTATTGCTGTTCTTCATATTCTGGTTCCTGGTTTCCTAGCTCCTCTGTTATTAATCAACAGAAAGGGTGAGTATAAACCCCAGACCCTAAAGGTTCCCGGTGCGGACATATCCAGTTATGAACACCTCTTCTGGTCCGGTCCAAGTGGAATGAATCTTTTTATACTGAATTCTAATTCAGAAAGGTCAAATCCAAGTCAAAATGAAGAAAATCCGAGTGGAATGGCCCAAAAATGGCAAATCTGAGTAAAATGACTCAGATTGAAGCATTTCCAAGTGAAATACAGCCCTGTTGAAGGCAAATCCGATTGGAATAACTCAAAAAATGGTCAAATCCGAGTCAAAATGAAGAAAATCTGAGTGGAATGGCCCAAAAATGGCAAATCCGAGTAAAATGACTCTGATTGAAGCATTTAGGAGTGAAATATACCCGTGTTGAACAAAAATCCGAGTGGAATGGCCCAAAAACTAGTAAGTCCGAGTGAAAATACTCAGAACGGATCAAATCCGAGTGAAATTACTCAAAAAGGATCAAATCCGAGTGGAATGTGCTCCTGTTAGAGAAAATCCGAGCAAGATGACTCTGATTAAAGCAAATCCGAGTGGAGTATGACCTGTAGGAAGAAAATCCGAGTGAAATGCTTCACTGATGAAGGTGAATAGGAGTGGAATGACCCCCTGTCAGAGCCATTCCGAGTGAAACAATCCCAACATCCGAGTAAGCATATCTGAAGGGGAAACATTGATTGAAAGCCCTTTGGTTGAAGTGTAAAGGCTGATTCCCAGTGAAAATACCTAAGCTTCCAAATTCTAAGTGGAAAGGGAGCCATTCCGAATGAAAAATGACCCTGTTAGAGGAGAATCCGAGCGGAAGTTCCCCTACTGCAACCAATCTGAGTGGAAAAGGGGACTGACCTTGGATAGATGCCTCCCAAAGCTATTTTCCGAGTGAAAGGATTGCTGACTGAAGTAAATCCGAGTGAGTATCACTCAATTGGAGAGAAATCCGAATTGAAAATACCCAAATTCTAACTTCTGAGTGAGGAGAAAGTTGTTTCCGAGTGAAACTGTCCAAGATTCCATTTTCTGACTGGAAAGCAAGGCTGAATTCGAGTGGTGAAAGTTTACTTCCAAACCGGTTGACGACATGCCGAGTGAAGCTTCAAACAGAAGGATTGCCGAGCAAGATTTCTCCAAGTGCTGATTGAAACATTCGAATGAAGGACATTAACCGATGCCGAGTGAGCCATTTATCCATCCTCACCAAATCGTCTTTCAAAGCCAAAAACCGACTGAATCATTTCTACCACTTCCGAGCCCTTTTAGCCAACCAACACCGAGTGAGTCATTTCACCCAATTTTCGAGCCAATTTTCAGTCGGAACCGACTGGCAATTCAGTCAGTTGGCCCTCTTCAAACCAATTCCCTCTCATCCCTCCTCAAGCCAATTACCGAGCCCATTTCCACCCATTTTCACTCGTCCCCGAGTCATCTTTCACCTATCTCCAAGTCATCCTTTAAACAATTACCGAGCTACTTCTCACCCAATTCCGAGTCCTTTTAAACCCAATTCTGAGTCATACTTCAACCATTTTAGTCAGTTCCGAGTCACTTGTCACTCGGTTCCGATTGAATGTCTCACAGCAACCTCAAACCGAGCAAAACCACTCGGAAAGGAGTATTTTCACTTGGCCTTCTATGGGGAATGCTTCATTCCACTCGGAATTGACTCCCAATATGGACGAATACTGACTGGGAGGCTGATCCGAGCCATCCTCACTCGGATTTCCACTATTTTCTCTCATATTTCTACCATCCTCTCTCGGATTGCACATGATGACCTGGATTCCACCACCCAAGTGGATCCAGGAATCTTGGAGGTGGCTGGCAGACAAGGGGCGGAACTGGAGGAATTAAAAATTCCCACCAGCCACTGTCCCCCACTACCAGGGCCGAGTGGAAGCCTGAGCTGGCATTCCACTCGGAGTGGAAGACGTAGCTGGCTTTCCACTCGATAAAGCCTATAAATAGAGGGCTGAAGCTTCGAAACAGGAGGACAGGACAGAATTCATTAAGGGAAAACTCTGTCAAATCCTCCGCTCTCTCTCTCTCCCACACTGCGCAGCCCCTCACAGCACCCAACATCCTCACCCTCTCTCTCTTTCCCACACTACGCAGCCCCTCACAGCACCCAACACCCTTACCCTCTTCTAACGCATGGTCCAGCACCCCCTCCATTAACTCCTCATCCTCTCACCCTTTCCAACTGTCCAGCCTCCCCTTCAAGCCCACCAAACTGACCTCCTCTCACACACCGTCCAGCACTTCCTCCCAGCCACCAAATACCCTCCAGCACCCTCCTCTCACCCTTTCCAACAGCCCCCACTCATCCTTCTCCTCACCTAAACCGACCTCCTCTCACACACCGTCCAACATCCCCCTCAAATCCACCAAATCCGACCTCCTCACTCCTCTCAACTCCAACACTGTCTCTCTTCTCACTCGGTAATCACTTCTCACTCGGTATTTTCCTATTTCCACTCGGTTTTACCATTTTACTCGGTTTTCCTCGTCTTCACTCGGTTTTCTGCTTTTATCACTCGGTTTTACCATTTTTACTCGGTTTCCTCCATTTCCACTCGGTTTTTTCCATTTTCACTTGGTTTTTCCATCTTTTTCACTCGGTTTTCCCTTCTCCCACTCGGTTTTCACTCATTTTTCCCTCTGTTTTCTGAACTTACTGTTTCCCTTTCTCTTTTGTAGCGTCTGCTACCTTCCCCTTTCGCTTCATAGTAAAATATAATAAAGGGAAATAAATGCTTCCTATGTCTTCTTTCAAACCTAAATAAAAATAAAAAAAAGGAAACAAATCATTTTTAAACAGTGTCGTACGGGAGCACTCCCGTCTACACAACCTCTTTAGGATTCGTACACGTGCGAAGAACTTCGCCTTGTATGAGTTCCCCGTCTCAATGACATCCATCATCATTTCCCAAGTCTTTTCCTAAAAGAACAACACTCAGAACTACGTAACCCTAATTTCTTGATAATTCAAGAATACGTAGGAGCAGGACCTCAACTCCTGTCGGGCCCATCTTTCTTACTTCTTTTTATTGATATATTTCGTCACTTTCATGTTTCTTTCATAAATGTTCTTTTTTTTGGTCGCTTCTGTGAAAATCAATTTAGACGTGACATCTTGTTGATTTCCCCCAACTTTTTGCTCAAGCCTCGCCATAATTCATAGGGAAGGGATACTTAGGACGAGACATCCCGCTTATCTCTTTCCTATCCCTTTTTTTTTTATTCGAGAATGTCTAATTTAGGCGTGAGGCCTTATTAGCATTCTCTTCCCCTCTCTGTCTCATATCGAAGTCGAGTTTAATTCGGATGAAACGTCCCATTGACCTCGCTTCGACATTCTATGTTTGTACAGTTCTCTCACTCCATTCTGTCATTTTTAAATAAAAAATACAACAACAAAAGGGAAGAAATAAACCATCTTTTGTAAGGCTATTTATGTTGCGCATTTTCAATCTTGGTACTGTTTTTGACAGGCGATGTAGGGTGCTAATACCTTCCCTACTCGTAACCGACTCCCGAACTTGAATCTCAATTTTTAACCAGTGCTTTACTGAACTTAGTTTTTTCCAATGTTTTTCCTATGGATAAAAACGTTGGTGGCGACTCCCTGTTGTTGGTGTATACACTATGAGCTTTTATGCTTCTTCATTTGTATCATTTTTCTACTTATCAATAAAATAAATATTTCAGTTTAAAATTGTTTTAAAACATATTTATCCTTAGAGTAATAGGTCATATAAAAATTATTCCTAAAATGTCCCTAGTCAAGTATTTACATGGGGACATGTAAATACACTAGGACTAGTGTGTGAGTGTACTGATGACATGATCTCACAGATCATAGATATAGATGATATCGAGTCTTCACACAGGTACACATTAAGAGTAATGATGTACTGGACAGACCCATCATGAGAACGTTGCATGGATCGTTACATGATTGTCATAAACGATTCTCAATGTGATAATGGTATATGTTGTCCTTCGACCTGAAGTCACTACGATTCCTACATGAGGAGTTTATTATTTTAATACAATTAAACGTCTTCTGTAACAAGAGGACTATAAAGGTTGTGATTAGGCAATGAACAAATTATGCAGAGGGATGTGAGTGATGTAGATGGGATTTGTCTCTCCTATGTGACAGGAGTGATATCCATAGGCCACTTGATGGAGTAAGACTAAGAAAACGCATGGCCATGCTAGAAAGAATAAATATTAGATATTTATTCGGATCCAGTCTACTCCGGTATCAAGTAAAATAAATTGGGCCGTACAAAAATGACGCGACCATGCCTTGGGCCCAATTAGGATATCGTGACAAAAGGAATAAACATATTAAATAATTGTCACTTATAGGTTATGTTGATAATATTCAAACATAATGATGCATTGCTAGATGCCGCTCTTATTTTATATTAATAATAAAATAGTTTATTATTAATATGACCGGGTATTTTACCTATAGGGTCACACACATAGAGTAAGCCCATCAGAAAATGTTGTCTTATTTTAGTTGGACTAAAATAAAGCTATTGGGCCTAACTCATTTGGAATGAGTAAGGAGCCCACTTTTAGAGAGAACAAATTAGGTCAAACCTAAGCCTATAAATAGAGCATAAGATGCTCATAGGCCGTTCACTTAAGTGAGACACAAATTCGCAAAAGTTGCAAGAGCTACACGCCGTCAAACTAGCAGTTGGCAAGTGTTGCGATTCTGGTGGGAGTGCTCGTGTGGACTCCTAAAGGACGAGGCTACGACTACTTCAGAGTTCTTCAAGAGGTAATCCAAAATGAATTTCGAGATTGTTTTGTGCTTTAAAACACGGAACCTTGCAAATCCTATGGAATCCCTTTTATTTTTCCGCTGCTCATGCTTAGGGATTTCCTAACACCTGTTTCATCCTACACTTTCTCTCTTTCTCGCCGCGCCGTCGCGATCCAGGTTGCGACAGATGGCGACTCCACTGGGGACACTTAAGAGAGTCAGGCGAGTTTGGTTGAAAGCGCGTTTTTTTATAGCCTTTGTTTATCTCAGATTTCTTCCCCTTGTTTTATTTTCTGTCGATTGTTGTGAATGTTTGTTCTTGTTTTGATTGTATCTTGTTATTTGTTTCGTTGTCTATGTTTTACATGTTTGTTGAACCCTAGGGTAGAGGACCATGTTACTTTTCTGCAATCATTGAACCCTAGGGTAGATGACTTTGTATATTTGTTCTGTGTTTGTTCTTTGTGCAGAATGAGGTAAGGTAAAAGGTATTGAATGCCCTTTCACACACTACACTCACAAATTACTTGCACACACTTATGAGTGGCGCCCTATACCCGGGCCCCAAATGAAACTTAAGTTAGGAGGGGTTGGTATACAGAATCGTATAGGATGTACTTTATATCCGGTGATCGTGAGAACCCCAACTAGAGTTCGACCTCTTGTGACATACGCACCTAGTGGTTCCCCACTATTGCGTCCCTGTCATGGGTAGGATCTTGGCTCTAGTGACCTTCTAGAAGTCTAGTATAAGCCACCCAATGTGGAGAGTCACTTTTAGACAAGCCCTAGGGTCCAGAGAAAACCTTCAACAAAACCTGACTTAGGCCACGAAAGGGCAAACTTTACTTTACCTTATGTCATTTTCACTTTCCTGTTATTAAAAAGGGATTATCTATCATCCAAAGATTCGCTTAGTCTTGGAAAATCTTTGGAACACACAAGTATTCTTCAGGTGAATGGATGATCCTCTCTTTTTTGTCATGTATCTCTGAGTCTGAAGTCATAGGTTCTCCTAATCGTCAAAGGAAAAATCCACAAAAAAAATTATACTTCATTTCCCTCGGGTTGAAGTGGCAATGACGATTGGGAAAACCTACGACTTTTGAGCTCGCATGAGTTTTAGAAATCCATGTTCCCCCCATTTTTTAACTTGTATCAAATCCCTGGGAGGAACATTGATCTTTAGGACTTGTTAATAACTGATTCCATTCTTTGTCTTGATGTTCGCAGGGGACGATTCCAAATTTGTTGGTATTTCTAAGACAGTATGGAAATTAACATGGGACACAGTAATTGTGATATAGGGGTGACTGAATTAAAGAAGTTATTGCACCTCAAGGCTAGAAAGGTCAATACTGACAGTTTACAAGCACTAGGGAAAAAACTGAGCTTGACACAAAAGATGACTTTCGCAAGGAAGTATGGGAAGATCCTGAAACTCTTGGAGGTAGACGTCCAAACAAAAGCCATCACAACTCTGACACAATTCTATGACCCACCCCTCCGATGTTTCACTTTTCAAGACTTTCAACTGGCACCCTCTATAGAAGAGTTTGAACAAATATTGGGGATGCCAGTGGAAGGATAGATTCCTTATCGCCATTTGGACCATCATGCGTCAGTCACTTCTGTCGCTCGTATTTTGAAGGTCCATCCTGAAATGTTAAAAGGAGTACAAATGAACAGAAACCAGATTCCCGGATTTACTAGGGAATTTCTAGAGAAACACATGCATGTCCTGGCAGAGAGGGAAGAATGGGAAGCTTTCATGGATACCTTGGCTCTCACTATCTACGGGGTTGTCTTATTCCCTAACTTAGACAACTACGTGGATTATGATGCTATAGGTGTTTTCACCGCTCGTAAGCACAGACTAGAAAATCCCGTCACAGTAGTATTGGCCAATGTCTATTGCACCTTGGATTTCTGCCATACCTAAGGAGGAAAGAGGATTATTTGTTGTTTGCCTGTTCTGTATGTGTGGCTCACATCCCACGCTTTTTGTCAACTATGCAAAGCCGAGTGTCCCATCTATGATTTGAAGTTGTGTCAGTTGGCAACAAAGAATGGGCGTGAGTGGGCTAATCACCTTGTGGGCCTTACAGCAGAAAAGGTGAGATGGTGTCCTCAATGGCTAGAAGTTGAGTCTATCATTTATAGCTGTGGAGGATATCCAAATGTTCCTCTAATGGGTACACAAGGTTGCATCAATTATAATCCTGTTATTGCTAAGCGGCAGTTGGCTTATCCTCTACTTGGGCCGCCGGGCGAAGCACTGCTTACTCCTTTCGTTTTGTACTATGCGAATGGGAATTACACCTCCACTATTCGAGACATAGCCAATGCCTGGAAGAAGGTCCATAGGATGGGCAAAGAACTGGGAGCAAGAAGCCATGCTGTGAAAGTTGAATACTTAGATTGGGTGGTGAATAGAGTCTCCATCGTGAAATTGCCTTTCAAGGGCCCTTCATACCAACCTGTGGACACAGTTCCTCCGCCGTGCATTATGGAGGACAAGGTTACCATATCGCTAAAAGCCCAAGTAGAAGAGCTAAAGGCAAGGAATAAAAAACTGGAAGAAGATCTCCTGAAGTGCCAACAAGAGTGCGCCCTCCATAGGAAAGAGAATTCCGAAGGAAGGCATGCTATGGAAGAGATGCGGAAAAAGAGAAAGTTGATGAAGATTACAGAATAAAACAAGATCAATGCCTTCGGGCGGCCAATTCGCAGTTAAAGATGAAAGGTCAGCAGAGCGATGCTGTATTGGCCGAAAAACAAATTTTGAAAGACATGCTGGTACGATCCAAGGAGAAGGAAAAGGAGGCTTTGGTGCAGAAAGAGATGTTACAAACCCAGGTCCGTAAATTGGAACTACAGCTAGAGGAAGTAATAAATGCCTGCGAACAAGAGATAAACACAGAGCATAAAAAAGCCCTTGATGCTGAACGACGTTGCCAGGAGACTACACAGGCTCTGAGGGCAGAGTTGGCCCAAAGTGACGAAATCATTCATTCATGGATGGATCGTTTCGCTAAATTGGCTTACCTAGCCAATGGAGTCCTGGAAGATTTTCCCTCAATGTTGGAGCAAGCCGAAGGCATGGTCAATCCCCTGTCCACTCCCAAAGAGATATCATCATTTCTGAGCTATTGCCAGGAAAGACTTTGTAAAATGAGGGCCATGATTGCCCGAGCCAAGAGTGGCTAAAGTTTTGTAATCTGAATCTTTCTAGCAACATTGTATCGTTTGGAAGAATAAAATAATGAAGCTCTTTTCATCTCCACAAGTTGTCTCATGTTAATTTCCAATATACTGTTATACCAAGTACTTTTGAATGCGACGTTCTGGGGAAAGGTTGAGGAATACGTGTCAAATTCGGAATTGTGTCCCGCGTATGCCCATTTATTTTTCTTTTATCTTCTTTAACTGTTCCCTTTATTTTTCTAACCATTTGTCGTGATTCTTTAGACACTACGGGTAAGCATCCCTACGCGACCAGGCTCAGAAAGAAACTCATGGCCGATATAGAACAAGAAAATGAGAATTTGCGAGCTGAGGTTAATCAGCTGAAGGAACAAATGGTTGAAATGGCCAAGATGTTCGAAAGGAGAATCGCAGAAAAAGGGATTCTTTAGCGGGAGTTGAAAATGCTAGGCAGCAATCTCCCATTCCCCAACACGCGCAAGGTCATGCTGGAGGACCGAGCTCAAACCCTGCGGGGCCTACTGTTACCGTTCGCCTTGGTAAGTCGAACCCTGCCATTGTTCAACAACACACTTTTGTTGATAAAGAAGGGAATGTCATACCCTTCCCACAGTATGGGTTACCCCCGGGCTATTTCCCGCCACTCCAAGAGGAGCCAGATTATCAGGAAACAATCCTTCACGTGGCTCAACCAAACATCCCACCTGTCCGGAATCCTCAAACGATTCTGGTCCATACACAGGCTGAACAACCACAAGCTGCCCAAGCCACAGCTGGACACCAAGCCTTGATTCCGAATAAGAGCCCGACACATGTTGACCGACCAGTCAAGAGTGCTAGTCACTATGTCGTCACAGGTCCAAGTACTGCCACTGCTGCTACCCAGGAAGGAAGATTAGAGTTCTTGGAAAGGCGTTTAAGGGAAATGGATGGAATGAATCGATTTGGATTAGGCAGTGCTGCACAACTCTGTCTAATTCCCGACATTGTTATTCCTCCCAAATTCAAAACGCCTGAATTTGATAAGTATCGCGGGCTGACATGTCCGAAAAACCATCTTACCATGTACTGCCGAAAGATGGCTTCGCATGCCTCCAACGACTCTCTGCTCATCCATTGTTTTCAAGATAGTTTGGCTGGAGCACTTCTGACCTGGTACAACCATCTTGAACGATCTCGTATATGCTGTTGGGAGGATCTGGCAGATGCTTTCATGCAACAGGATAAGTACAATTTGGACATGGCGCCAGATAGAGTACAATTGCAGAACATGTCCAAGAAAGACAACGAGACGTTCAAAGAATACGCCCAACGGTAGCGTGAAGTAGCAGCGCAAGTTGACCCACCTCTGTCTGAGAAAGAGGTGATCTCGACATTTATTGACACACTCCAATTGCCATTCTATGACAAGATAATTGGAAGTATTTCATCCCACTTCTCCGATATCGTCACTATCAGAGAAAGAATAGAGAATGGCCTCTGTAACGCCCCGAAACGTTGATTAAAATTTTCGAGTAAATTTTTCGCTTTTTCGAAAGATCATTTTAAAAATTCATCAATTTAATTCAGAGTTCATGTAACGATTAATAACAGCGGAAAAATTATCATACATACTAGTCGTGAATAATTAAATTCAAGAAAATATTAAAGTAACGGAAACGATTGAGAAGATAATGGTACATGACATATTATATTTATTACAACCCATAAAATCAAAGTTCAGGTAATAATTCAAATAGACATCCATCATGGCATCACTCTGCATTCTGCGTGTCATTCACTGTAAAAATTAATGTAAGAGTGAGACAGAATATAGAATAGATATAAAATAGATAAAATTGCACAAACACAATTAACAATTCATAATGATATGATGAATATGCCAAACAAGTCCATTAATAGATCTTTAATTAGTCAAATGATGTCATGCTGGATCCATTTGGTCTTGGTGGGAATACTGCAGTAAAAGTCTCATAGAGACACAAATAGGGCTTTAGCATATACCATGAATCCCTATACTTCATGGCACTTAAGTACCGAAGTACACAATATCATAAGTAGGACTTTTGCATAAACCATGAATCCCTACACTCCATGGCACACAACAAAATAGGGCTTAACTCATCATAGAGTAACCCCCCACCAGGGTAGGCAATCATGGAACCCCTAAATTCCATGGTGCGTCTGAATGCTTATGATGCATGAATGCCTTTAATTCTTTTAACATACCATGATATCCACATTTCCAAAACCTCTTGGATAATACAAGTCCTCAAGGGACACAATACACATAGTAATTCACAAAATCATGGATTTACTGTTTCAACCACATATGTCAGTAACCACAAGGCATTCATGTACATATATATTAATTATGTCATTCATAACTATTCACTATCACAATATACAGACTGTGTAATATTCATCAACATTTATAATAATTCATAATCACTCAATAATTTAATAAATAATTTCTATCCATAGAGAAAATATCATTTTCTTTCAAAATAGCCATTTTAAGTGACTTTTAGCATCCCCAACAGTAACATACATTAGCAAAACAGTCATAACATGGGCAAATCAACTCCTTTTTAGATGATTCCACTTTCTATAGCTCAATAATACAATTATCTACAACTTTCATGAATAACACAGTTTCAAATTCCGAACAGAAATATTACTTATTCACGAAATACCACACTGCCTCAAGGTGAGTTTTTCAAAACGTACATATGTTAGTAATTTCAGTGTTTCTGGAGTTACAAAAATGATTTTTGCATGAAACCAGTTCTAAATTAATCTTAACACAAATATCGACAATTTTCATGAAGATCATAAATTCAAATTCTAAGCATAAATACCATTCATCCACAAAATACAACACTGCCTCCAGGTGAGTTTTCAAAACGTACATATATTAGTATTTTCAACGTTTTTAAAGCTACACAGATTATTTTAACATGAAACCAGTTCTAAAATACTCTTAACATAATTATATACAACTTTCATGAAGACACAAACAACTAATTCATTCCACAAAATTCCCAGTATTGAAAACAAGATTCGGATTTTCAAAATTCCAGAATTTCAGAGTTTCAGCTTGCACATACTTCAGTAATTTGAGCATAACTTGAGCTACAAAAATTATTTTGATGTGAAACCACTTTCTAAAAATCCACAACTTAATTATCTACAACTTTCATGAAGACATCCAAGGCTGATTATGCATGTATAATTCCCAGCATATCAAAATATGCACTAAACATGAAGCAAATCTTTCACTCGGACATACAGTAGTATTTTGGCTATAACTTTTGCTACACATACTCAAATCAATCGATTCAGGTCTCAAAATTCACATAATAAAAAGATTTACAACTTTCATGAAGACACTAATCACTAATTCTTACCACACAATGCCCAGTTTTAACAATAAGTTACGGATTTCAAGTTCACAGATTTACAGCTTGTACATTCTTCAGTATTATGAGCATAACTTGAGATACAAAAATTATTTTAATGTGAAAACACTTTCTAAAGATCCACAACTTAATTATCTACAACTTTCATGAAGACATCCAAGGCTAATTATGCACGTACAATTCCCAATAAATCAATATATATGCAAAACAAAGGATAAATCTTCCACACGAACATGCTGTAGTATTTTGGCTATAACTTTTGCTATACTTATTCAAATTACTTGATTCAGGTCTCAAAATTCAGATATCAAAAATATCTACAACTTTCATGAAGAAGTAAGAGTCAAATTCACACGTTTTCAATTTCAAAAATGAGCAACACGTTACGAATAAATTCTGGAATCCTAGAATCAGCATACAATTCTACCCATTTCACAAATATTCACAACCCTGTCCCCTCTTACTTGATTTGATGATCTTTGGCTGACTGGAAAAGAGTCCCCTGGCTGTCCTGGTTCTATACGAAGGTGTGTTGATGGAGAAGAGTAATTGGGAGTTTCAGAATCAGTGGTATGTTTAATAATGCAAGGTGGGAGACAACTTTCCGTAAATGGGTTTCTAGTGGGCTTTTAGTGGGAATTAAGAGTGGTTTAGGTTGAAAGCAAGCTCCACTTCTGTAGCCCACCCACTGGAGTGCGCATAATGGAAGATGACTTATTAAAAAAATGCATGAAGGGACAAAACAGAAGTCAACGTCGATCTGGCAGTGAATTCCGAGTGAAATTTCACTCGGTCAGCCTCTTGGCCGACTGGAATTCCACTCGGTCCATGTATATACCGACTGGTAGTGGTCGGTATTGTGAAGAGAGGGAAATCCGAGTCCCTCTCGCTCAAGCGGATACCGACTCGCTTGAGCGAGTTCCATACAATGTGCTGGCAGAGGGGTTTCACTCAAGCGAAAACCGACTTTCATTCACTCGGTTTTCACTTAAACAGCTTAATCCACTCGGTAGAACATCCTGAAACCGAGTCCTCACTTATCACTCACTCGGAATTGATTCCTCATTAAACAGTCGGTCTGATTTCTCTTCCTTGGAGGTGACTCAGTCGGTATATTCTCCTAAAACCGAGTCATCTCAATTAGTCTTTCACTCGGGTATATCTTTCCAATTCTGAGTCATCTCTTGCTAGCCTTCCACTCGGCAATTACACTAAAATCGACCCATCGCTCTATTGATTTTCCACTCGAAGTTTCATCCCAGAGACTGACACATCTGAGTAATAATAAACCGTGTGTCTCCAGTCGGAATTTTGCCACTCAGAAATGCATTTTTCTATATAATTCACTCAGAATGAAGGCACTCAGTGATTCTTCATTCGGAATTGCAATGTCTGATCAAGATCGACTCGGAAACGAGCCTCTGGAAGACACTTGACTCGGAAATGAGTCTTTCTGTGGTGTTTGACTCAGAAATGAGTCCTTCAGGAGTAATTGACTCGGAATTGAGTCATTCGATGGCATTTGACTCGGAAACGAGTCTTTCTAAGTAAATTAACTCGGCAGTGAGTCACCCCAAGGTGAGTCACTCGGATTCTCTCACCCAGAAGTGGTTCTATCAGTTCCACTTCACACATAAGTGTCTCGGGTGTAGGAATTTCACTCGGCTATATTCCACTCGGCAAACACAACCTTCACTCGGAATTTTTAAGTCTTTCCTCTCGGAAGTGAAGCTTTTGGGCAAATTTTATTCATAGATAGAAATGCCTAGCAATGTATGACTCAGAATTGAGTCATTGGACAATATCTGACTCGGAATTGAGTCTTTCTGACATGCTTGACTCAGCAGTGAGTCTGTGAGACAATATCTCACTCGGAATAAGTCCTCCTGACCATGTTCCACTCGGAAAACATCATTTTGCACTCGGTATTTCCATTTTCCACTCGGAATTCCTCTTGGTCACTCGGAATTTTCATTCTTCACTCGGACAGAGCCCCTTTTTCACTCGGAAATTCATTTCTAAGGCATATTTTACCCGGAGAATGGATCTTATCAATACAGGTCTATGTAGTTTCTATAATTATACCCAAAAATGGAAGTTTTGGAGTATTATAAACCATCCATAAAGTGTTTTATTCATTGATTAACACTTACAAACCTTCCATGCTTCATAAATTACATAATTGAACTATTATTAAAGCAGGATGTTACAGCCTCCGAACAGGGAAGATCGCCCGAGGTCCAGCTGGGGTTAATGCAGCAAGAAGACCCTCCCATGGGGAAGGAAAGAGAAGAGAAGGAGAGACTAATCTAATCTCCCATAATCAGAGAAGAAACCAGTCGAGGCCACCCACCCCGGTCGCCTTTCCATCAACCTATCATAATACACCACATCCATATGTGGCTGACGTTCAAACACCACAACCACCACATTTCCGCCCACCTGTCATGCGACCGCCTGCACCACTACAGGCACCATATCAACCACCACAAGCGCCGTACCAACAGCCACAAATGAACCCGCCAAATCCAAATCAGAGAAGGCAAAACAATGACCGTGCCCCACCGTAATTTGATCCGATTCCCATCTCTTACACAGAGCTTCTCCCTTACCTCATCAAAAACACAATGGTAGTGCCATGCCCTCTAAAGCAACTTCAGCCACCATATCCTAGAGGGTACGACCCAAATTCACGGTGTGATTACCACGCTGGTGCATCGGGACATTCTACTGAGAATTGCCTGGCACTGAAGTTTAAAGTAAGGGACCTAATCCGGGCCGACTGGATAAGCTTTAAAGAAGGGAGCCCAAGTGTGACAACCAATCCCCTTCTAAATCATAAAGGACCGGATGTTAACGCCATAGAAGGGGATGAAGAATGCATTTCCAAAGTAGAGGACATCCAAATGCCTTTGGAAATCATACACTCCCATATGCTGAAGGTGGGATTAATAGAAGGGTCATGGGATGAAGAGTATAATGACCTCTAGTCCGCAAAGCGAAGGGGCTTCCAGGAAACCCTTCAAAGACTCATGAATGCTCGAGTCATAGAGGTCTGCAGGCACCATGAAGGACGAATAAATATGGTACAGGGACATGGCAAGGCACGAGTTCCGAAACCCCTGGTTGTATACTATAACAAGGATACGCCAGCGGCTTCGACTCCTGCCAAGACTGTCTTCACGGTAAAGGCACCAACCCCTTTCCCCTTCCAGAGTTCCCACGCTATGCCATGGAGGTACAATACAGATGTGGTCGTCACCAATCCCGAAGCGATCAACTCCATGCCATCCTCCTCTATTACAAATATAACCGGAGTGGGAAGAATGACACGGAGTGGAAGGATATATACACCACCTGAGCCCAAACAAGGCAAGACTACCGGAGAAGGAAAAACTGGGAAAGAAGTAGCCTCTGGCGAAACAAAAGGGACTGTGACTGAAGAGGAAGCCCAGGAATTTCTGAAGTTTATTCGCCATAGTGACTACCAGGTGTTGGACCAATTGAACCACACCCCTGTAAAAATTTCCTTGTTGTCTTTGCTAATGAGTTCCGAACCACATCGGAACACGTTGATGAAGGTTTTGAGCGAGGCATACGTGAAGCATGATTTACCCGTCGAACAATTCGGGGGCATAGTGGGGCATATCATTGCCAACAATTACTTGACCTTCATAGATGAGGAAGTACCTATTAAAGGAAGAGGGCACAACAAAGCCCTCCATATTTCTGTGAAATGTCGGGATTATATCCTGGCAAAAGTACTTGTGGATAATGGATCTTCTTTGAACGTCATGCCAAAATCCACGTTGGCAAAACTGCCTTTCGATGGAACATACATGAGACCTAGCTCTATGGTTGTGCGGGATTTTGATGGGACACGTAGGGAAGTCATTAGAGAAATCGAATTGCCTATACAAGTCGGACCCTGTACTTTCCAAGTACTCTTCCAAGTGATGGATATCGTGCCCGCCTACAGCTGTTTATTAGGGCGACCATGGATCCATTCGGCGGGGGTGGTTCCCTCAACGCTGCATCAAAGACTAAAATTCATCATCGACAACAAGTTGGTGACTGTTTCTGGGGAGGAGGACCTTTTGGTCAGCAAACCCATATCCACCCCATACATCGAGGCCACCGAGGAAGCCCTTGAAACATCCTTCCAAGCCCTGGAAATTGCCAATGCAACAAGCGTTGTAAAGATGTCTTTCCCCAACATATCTCTAATGGTGACGCTGAACATGTTGCGGAAAGGGTACCAACCCGGAAAAGGATTAGGGCGGGATTTAGAAGGCAGAACCCAACCAGTGAGTCTCCCGGAAAATAAAAACAGATATGGTTTGGGATATAAGCCCACTGTGACGGATAAGAAAAGGGTTGAAGAGGAAAAGAAGGGGAGGAGAGTTGCTCGCCTTACTGGTCAAGAGATCAACACTGCGAGAATCCCTATCTGCGATCTCTATCAGAGCTTTAAGAGCACCGGAGTGATATATCCGGATCAAGTTGCCATGGTTGAGAACGAGCCTGACCTCAATATGGAGCTGGTATATGCTTGCCATCCAGATCAAGAACTGAGCAATTGGGAAGTCATGGAGTTCCCTACAACCATTAACGTTCTATTAGAGTAATCATTGTATTTCATAATTTGGTGGTCCCCTTGCCATGCCCAAGGCTCCGGGACCCATTTTGTAATAAGGGCAGAACTTGTTTATTTTATTTTTGAAAACCAATGAACACATTTTATTTCCCATCACCTCATCTTTGTGCACTCTCTATTTTTCTTAAACCTTTCATTTGTTTATTCTCTTTTCACTTTATAATATAACCCGAATGCAGATCCAAAAATGATTTCCCTGAGAACGACGAAAACCTGGATTTATTTCATGACCCTGTTTATCCAAATGATTGCGTCTACGAGGAAAGTGAGGAAGACTTTGGACCCTCATCCGAATTGACGAGATTGTTGGAACAAGAGGATAAGGAGATCCGCCCACATTAGGAGGAAATTAAAATCATCAACCTTGGAGATGAAGGAGAAGATAAAATGATCAAGATAGGCACCGGCCTGAGCAAAGGCCGACAAGATGAATTGATTGAACTGCTCTGGGAATTTCAGGATGTGTTTGCTTGGTCATATCAAGATATGCCAGGATTGGATAACAGCATAATGGAACATAGGTTGCCTCTGAAACCAGAGTGTCCACTAGTTAAGCAAAACCTACGGAGAATGAAACTGGAAATGCTTCTCAAGATCAAGGAAGAGGTCAAAAAACAATTCGAAGCCGGTTTCTTGGCCATAGCCAAATATCCACAATGGGTAGCCAACATAGTCCCGGTCTCGAAGAAGGATGGAAAAGTGCGGATGTGTGTGGACTATCGAGATCTAAACAGGGCCAGCCCTAAGGACGATTTTCCTCTTCCACATATTGACATGTTGGTCCATAACACAGCCCAACACTCCATCTTCTCTTTCATGGATGGTTTCTCTGGGTATAATCAGATTAAAATGGCGCCCGAAGACATGGAAAAAACCACGTTCGTCACTTTGTGGGGTACTTTCTGTTACAAAGTAATGTCCTTTGGTTTGAAGAACGCAGGGGCAACTTATCAGAGAGCAATGGTCACTTTATTCCACGATATGATGCACAAGGAAATAGAGGTCTATGTGGATGATATCATTGCAAAATCCAGAACTGCGGAAGATCATGTCCGCGACTTAAGGATATTGTTTGAGCGGTTGAGGAGGTTTAAGCTTAGATTGAACCCTGCCAAGTGCACGTTTGGCGCAAGATCAGGCAAACTGTTGGGTTTCATTGTAAGTGAGAAAGGAATTGAAGTGGATCCCGACAAGGTCAGGGCAATCCTAGAAATGCCACCTCCTTGCACAGAAAAAGAAGTCAGAGGGTTCTTGGGAAGATTAAACTACATCGCTCGGTTTATTTCACAATTGACATCGACCTACGAACCAATCTTCAAGCTACTCCGCAAGAACCAACCGGGGCAATGGAATGAGGACTGCCAAACGGCTTTTGAGAAAATTAAGCAATACTTGAAAGAACCACCAATATTGGTACCACCAACCCCTAGGAGACCACTGATTTTATACATGACGGTATTGGATGAGTCCATGGGCTGCGTATTGGGTCAGCACGATGAAACGGGAAAGAAAGAGCATGCCATATATTACCTCAGCAAAAAGTTCACTAATTGCGAAATGCGATATTCCGCATTAGAACGAACTTGTTGCGCGTTAGCATGGGCTGTGAAACGCTTAAGGCAATACATGTTGAGTCACACTACTTGGCTAGTTTCTAAGATGGATCCTATCAAGTACATCTTTGAGAAGCCAGCCTTGACCGGAAGGATTGCTCGATGGCAAGTGTTGCTAACTGAGTACGACATAACATATGTCACTTAGAAAGCCATAAAAGGGAGCGCTTTGGCTGACTACCTAGCCCATCAACCCGTAAGTGATTACCAACCAATACCATTCGACTTCCCAGACGAGGATATTTTGGCATTGTCCGATGAAAAAGAAGACGGTAACAAAGACAAATGGATTTTAAGATTCGATGGAGCTTCTAATGCTTTAGGGCACGGAATTGGGGCCATTTTGATTTTGCCAGAAAGAGAATTCATTCCTGTCTGCGCCAGGCTATGTTTCGATTGTACCAACAATGTCGCTGAATATGAGGCGTGCTCCTTAGGGATCCAAGCGGCATTGGATATGAAAGTAAGAACACTGGAAGTCTACGGAGACTCTGCTTTAGTCGCCCACCAGTTGAAAGGTGAGTGGGAAACCAGAGATAGAAAGCTTCTCCCCTATCACGCCCACATTATGGAAATGATCAGAGATTTCGAAGAGATTTCTTTCCATCATGTTCCTCGGGAAGATAATCAGATGGCTGACGCTTTGGCCACTCTCGCTTCAATGTTCAAAGTAAACAATGACTATGACGTGCCCCTCATCGAGGTAGAAAGGCGTCATGAGCCCGCATACTGCCAAGTAGTCGAAGAACAATCGGATGGAAAACCTTGGTATCACGATATCAAGAGGTATATTCAGAGGCAAGAATACCCTGACAATGCCATAGAAAATGACAAGAGAACCCTGCAACGGCTTGCCATGGGGTTTTTCTTAAATGGAGACGTGCTTTACAAAAGAAACCATGATTCTATCCTTCTTCGCTGCGTTGATACCGTTGAAGCAAATAGAATCATGAGGGATATCCACGAGGGATCTTTCGGAACCCACATCAATGGGCACGCCATGTCAAGGAAAATCTTAAGGGCTGGTTATTTTTGGATGACCATGGAAGCAGACTGCTTCACCTATGCTCGGAGATGTCATAAGTGCCAAATATATGCTGATCATATTCACGCACCCCCGTCATCTTTAAATGTTTTGTCAGCACCATGGCCCTTCTCGATGTGGGGCATGGATGTCATTGGTCCCATTGAACCAAAGGCTTCAAACGGCCATCGTTTCATTTTGGTCGCCATTGATTATTTCATAAAATGGGAGGAAGCAGCTTCATACACTAATGTAACCAAGAGTGTTGTTGTTAAGTTCGTCAAGTGTGAGTTGATATGTTGGTATGGCCTACCGAGCCAAATCATCACAGACAATGGTACAAACCTGAACAACAAAATGATGAAGGAGCTTTGTGAGAGCTTTAAGATCTCCCACCATAATTCCTCTCCGTACCGCCCAAAAATGAATGGGGCAGTCGAGGCGGCGAACAAAAATATCAAAAAGATAGTACAGAAGATGGTGGTAACTTATAAAGACTGGAACAAAATGCTTCCCTTTGCTCTACACGGTTATCGTACCTCGGTCCGAACCTCGACTGGGGCAACCCCATTCTCTTTAGTTTATGGCATGGAAGCAGTCCTGCCTTTTGAAGTGGAGATTCCTTCCCTCCGAGTAATCATGGAAGCCAAACTGATTGAAGCTGAATGGATCCAGACTCGACATGACCAATTAAATCTGATTGATAGTAAAAGACTGACTGCTCTCTGCCATGGTCAGTTATATCAAAAGCGTATGAAGCGAGCGTTTGAAAAGAAAGTACGACCCCAACAGTTCCAAGAAGGAGACTTGGTGCTCAAGAAGGTTTTGTCGATGCATAAAGATCACTGGGGCAAATGGACTCCTAACTACGAAGGGCCTTATGTCGTGAAAAAGGCTTTTTCCGGAGGTGCTCTCATACTCGCCAACATGGATGGGGAAGATCTATCGATGCCTATAAACGCGGATGCAGTGAAAAGATACTACGCGTAAAAAAAAAAGAGAAGAAGAAAAGAGGGGGCTCGCTGGGTTGAAAACCTGAAAAGGTGACCTAGGCAAAAGTTAGAGCAATTGGTGGGGTCAAAAGCCGCCCAGACAAATTCACACCCTATAGATTCAACACTACAACGCCAATTTTTCAAGTCACAGACAAGAGGATGGGTCTAGGGCATCGAAGCCATTGTCGAGTCACGCCCTCAAAAGCAAAATCAGAAGATAAGCAGGAAATCATGGAAAAGACCAGAATCTTGTCGCTCTCAGGAAATCAATGGAGGGTCTAAAAGGCCTTCCCTTCCATCCTTACCATCAATTCCTCACACCTTGTCATATTTTTGCATTATTGTTGTCACCTGCATATATCTGTTATTCATAAATAAAACGTTTCCCTTCTTCTCACATGTGTTCATGACTAGAATGAATAAACAAGTTTTGCCTAAAAAGAATTTCTTAAAAATGAGTTTTTGAAAAGGACGAAAACGCAAAGTTATAGGGAACGAAGTGTACACCATTGCCAGATCTTACCTCGGGCAAGCTCAACCAACTCTGCGAAACAATCTCAATGAAGTCAGAAGTAATAATTATTTTGGCCATGAGTTACTTCAACGCCTGTCGCCAAGGAACTACGCCTGTAAGTTTTTAATTAGTTTCACGTTTCTCTGTTAAAGGATGGCCAGGAACCATGATCCCCAAGATGTGTAGTTGCCCAACTCTCTCCTTAGCAGATCTTCGGCATATCCGCAGTAAACCCCAAGTCCATTCTCTTTCACCCAAAGGGACATTACCCCGAATCACCAAAATTTTCTCCCCTAATGGAACCATAATTGCCAAAAACTACACTTCCCAAATCCTTCCCCAGTGGGACTACACTTCCCAGTCAACCCAAAACTGGGGCATCTCCCCAGATTCTTCTTTCGGTAAAGGGCAGTTCCCCAAGATTCCATCCAATCATGTCAAACTGGGGCATCTCCCCGGGTTTATTCTCTTAGTCAAGGGGCAGTTCCCCAAGATTCCATCCAATCATGTCAAATTGGGGCATCACCCCAGGTTCGTTCTCATTCATTCAAGGGGCAGTTCCCCAAGATTCCATCCAATCATGTCAAACTGGGGCATCTCCCCGGGTTTATTCTCTTAGTCAAGGGGCAGTTCCCCGGGATTCCATTAAATACAGTCAAACTGGGGCATCACCCCAGGTTCGTTCTCATTCATTCAAGGGGCAGTTCCCCAAGATTCCATCCAATCATGTCAAACTGGGGCATCTCCCTAGGTTTGTTCTCATTCATTCAAGGGGCAGTTCCCCAAGATTCCTTCAAATCATGTCAAACTATGGCATATTCCCCCAAGTCTTTACTGTCCAGTCAACGAAGAGGCAACACCCTCACCCTTTACTTTTCTGTTGCCGATCAAATGGCACCTTTTTACTTTCCAGTGAACGAAGAGGCAACACCCTCACCCTTTACTCTCCTGTTGCCGATCAAATGGCACACCCTTTACTCTCCTGTCGCCGATCAAATGGCACCTTTTTACTTTCCAGTCAACGAAGAGGCAACACCTTCACCCTTTACTTTCCTGTCGTCGATCAAATGGCACCTTTTACTTTCCAGTCAATGAAAAGGCAACACCCTCACCCTTTACTCTCCTGTCGCCGATCAAATGGCACACCCTTTACTCTCCTGTCGCCGATCAAATGGCACCCCCTTTACTTTCCTGTCGCCGATCAAATGGCACCTTTACTCTCCTGTCGCCGATCAAATGGCACCTTTTTACTTTCCAGTCAACGAAGAGGCAACACCCTCACCCTTTACTTTCCTGTCGCCGATCAAATGGCACCTTTTACTTTCCAGTCAACGAAGAGGCAACACCCTCACCCTTTACTTTCCTGTCGCCGATCAAATGGCACCTTTTACTTTCCAGTCAACGAAGAGGCAACACCCTCACCCTTTACTCTCCTGTCGCCGATCAAATGGCACACCCTTTACTCTCTTGTCGCCGATCAAATGGCACCTTTTACTTTCCAGTCAACGAAGAGGCAACACCCTCACCCTTTACTTTCTTGTCGCCAAACAAATTGCACCTTTTACATTTCCTGTCAACCGAGGGTCAACCCCACCTTTACAATTCCTGCCAACAGTGAGTTAATTCGGACGAGACGTCCTGTTAGCTCCCCCAATCTTTACTTTCCTGTCGTCGATCAAATGGCACCCCTTTATCTTCCTGTCGCCGATCAAATGGCACCTTTACTTTCCTGTCGCCGATCAAATGGCACCTTTACTTTCCTGTCGCCGAACAAATGGCATCCTTTTACCTTTCAGTCGCCTAAGAAGGCATCCTTTTTCTCCTGGTCGCCGAATGAGGCACCCTTCATCTCCAATCAATTGAGAATAGACACTCAATCCTCTCACCTCCTGCTAACTGGAAGACAATCCTTTCCGGTCAATTCAAAAAGAAAAACACAAAAAAAGAATTGCATAAAAAAAACAAAAAAAACAAAAAAAAACAAAAAAAAAGAAGAAAAATAGAGAATGAAGAAGAAGAGAAAAGCGAAACGGAAGAAGAAAATGCTCGTCTTTAAAGAAGAAAGGTCACACTGACTCGTGATTGCCGACACTATCAGACGCCGTCAAAAAGTCCCACTTGGCCCCTACATCGGTGTTCATATCTTTACTTCCTTTTCACTTCAAAAACACAGAAGCTTCGTGTTTCTTTTGTGAAAAAGAAGTAAAGAGGGGCATCTGTGAACACCTCTTCTGGTCCGGTCCAAGTGGAATGAATCTTTTTATACTGAATTCTAATTCAGAAAGGTCAAATCCGAGTCAAAATGAAGAAAATCCGAGTGGAATGGCCCAAAAATGGCAAATCCAAGTAAAATGACTCAGATTGAAGCATTTCCAAGTGAAATACAGCCCTGTTGAAGGCAAATCCGATTGGAATAACTCAAAAAATGGTCAAATCCGAGTCAAAATGAAGAAAATCTGAGTGGAATGGCCCAAAAATGGCAAATCCGAGTAAAATGACTCTGATTGAAGCATTTAGGAGTGAAATATAGCCCTGTTGAACAAAAATCCGAGTGGAATGGCCCAAAAACTAGTAAGTCCGAGTGAAAATACTCAGAACGGATCAAATCCGAGTGAAATTACTCAGAAGGGATCAAATCCGAGTGGAATGTGCTCCTGTTAGAGAAAATCCGAGCAAGATGACTCTGATTAAAGCAAATCCGAGTGGAGTATGACCTGTAGGAAGAAAATCCGAGTGAAATGCTTCACTGATGAAGGTGAATAGGAGTGGAATGACTCCCTGTCAGAGCCATTCCGAGTGAAACAATCCCAACATCCGAGTAAGCACATCCGAAGGGGAAACATTGATTGAAAGCCCTTTGGTTGAAGTGTAAAGGCTGATTCCCAGTGAAAATACCCAAGCTTCCAAATTCTGAGTGGAAAGGGAGCCATTCCGAATGAAAAATGACCTTGTTAGAGGAGAATCCGAGCGGAAGTTCCCCTACTGCAACCAATCCAAGTGGAAAAGGGGACTGACCTTGGATAGATGTTGCCCAAAGCTATTTTTCGAGTGAAAGGATTGCTGATTGAAGTAAATCCGAGTGAGTATCACTCAATTAGAGAGAAATTCGAATTGAAAATACCCAAATTCTAACTTCTGAGTGAGGAGAAAGTTGTTTCCGAGTGAAACTGTCCAAGATTCCATTTTCTGACTGGAAAGCAAGGCTGAATCCGAGTGGTGAAAGTTTACTTCCAAACTGGTTGACGACATCCCGAGTGAAGCTTCAAACAGAAGGATTACCGAGCAAGATTTCTCCAAGTGCTGATTGAAACATTCGAATGAAGGACATTAACCGATGCCGAGTGAGCCATTTATCCATCCTCACCAAATCATCTTTCAAAGCCAAAAACCGACTAAATCATTTCTACCACTTCCGAGCCCTTTTAGCCAACCAACACCGAGTGAGTCATTTCACCCAATTTCCGAGCCAATTTTCAGTCAGAACCGACTGGCAATTCAGTCAGTTGGCCCTCTTCAAACCAATTCCCTCTTCGCCTTTTATGAGTTCCCCGTCTCAATGACATCCATCATCATTTCCCAAGTCTTTTCTTAAAAGAACAACACTCAGAACTACGTAACCCTGATTTCTTGATAATTCAAGAATACATAGGAGCAGGACCTCAACTCCTGTCGGGCCTATCTTTCTTATTTCTTTTTATTGATTTATTTCCTCACTTTCATGTTTCTTTCATAAATGTTCTTTTTTTGGTCGCTTCTGTGAAAATCAATTTAGACGTGACGTCTTGTTGATTTCCCCCTAGTTTTTGCTCAAGCCTCGCCATAATTCATAGGGAAGGGATACTTAGGACGAGACGTCCCGCTTATCTCTTTCCTATCCCTGTTTTTTTTTATTCGAGAATGTCTAATTTAGGCGTGACGCCTTATTAGCATTCTCTTCCCCTCTCTGTCTCATATCGAAGTCGAGTTTAATTCGGATGAAACGTCCCATTGACCTCGCTTTGACATTCTATGTTTGTACAGTTCTCTCACTCCATTTTGTCGTTTTTAAATAAAAAATACAACAATAAAAGGGAAGAAATAAACCATCTTTTGTAAGGCTATTTATGTTGCGCATTTTCAATCTTGGTACTGTTTTTGACCGGCGATGTAGGGTGCTAATACCTTCCCTACTCGTAACCGACTCCCGAACTTGAATCTCAATTTTTAACCAGTGCTTTACTGAACTTAGTTTTTTCCAATGTTTTTCCTATGGATAAAAATGTTGGTGGCGACTCCCTGTTTCATCCTACACTTTCTCTCTTTCTCGCCGCGCCGTCGCGATCCAGGTTGCGACACCAGTCAACAGATAATATCATATAAATCATACAATTAACATATTTACAAATATAACAATCAAGGATGTTATCATGGGATGCATGAATTTGATTTATTATGATTTATCTTTAGTTAAGTCTCATGATGCATATGGGCCCAATAAATCAATCCACCATCACCATTATCTCATTCTTTTGCAGTCATTCTGCTCAAGTTGCCTCTTGGGCACAATATTTCCATTCTAGAGTAATCAGAGCTCACCAAGTCCTCCATTCATTATCATAAGGTACAAATGAACTCACAGGTTCTCATCAATATATTATTTTAAGACTTGGCTCTACACGATCATAGTTACACTTCGTCATTTAGTCAAAGTACACCAGAATTGCATCATCTGACCCGGCTCCAGGCGCGACTATGATGCCATTGGGTTTCTATTCCGGTTGTACTCCCAAGATTCTCCTAAGAGATCGAACGTGAATGTCCTCCAGCTTACCAGGTGTATGCTCTAGTTTTACTCCCTTAAAAATATTTTCATGATGCAAAATGCATTATTTTTACCATTTGATCCTTGGGTATCTATGTGTTTCCAGTCTCATACAAGTTCTTGGGTCCCATCAATTTTTCAGACGTTGTAAGTCTTTTTTTTATTATTCTAGAAAATATATCAGTTATATTTTGGCTAAAATAATGCTTCGTTTAAAGAGTAAGTAATACATTCCTTATTTCATTACTCATAATTAAAACAATAATAATATCAATAACAATAATAATAGTTAATAATAATAATAATAATAAGAATAACAATAATAATGATAATAATAATGATAATAATAATAATAATAACAACAACAACAACAATAATAATAATAATAATAATAATAACTAGAATAATGATAATAATAATAATAATCACATTCATAATTATAAGTTCTTTATTTCATTGTTCATAAATAATCAATAATAATATTAGTCACAATAATAATGATAATAATAATAGAAATAAGAATAATAATAATAATTGTAACATCCCAATTTTTTATGATTTTTATAAAAATAATTTAAAAAGGATTAAAGAAGAATTTCTAAATGAAATTCCGAGTGAAAATGTCAAAAACCAGATTTTCCGAATAAAATGAGTTTGATTCCGAGTGAAATAAATATGATTCCAAGTGAAATCAGACTGAGAAGATGTTTTCTGAGTAAAAATGAGTTTGATTCCGAGTGAAATAAATATGATTCCGAGTGAAATCAGACTGAGAAGATGTTTTCTGAGTGAAACAAAAAACAGGTAAAGAAGTGTGAGGCTGAATTGGGGAATCCTCTTCCGGATGAAGAAGAGTTAAACTAACTTCCGAGTGAATGAAGGTCATGCAATTCCGAGTGGGAATTGACTTGAAAACCTCCCGAGTAAGAGTTTATTAGAATTTCCCCGAGTGAAGAGAAACTAGAGTATTCTGAGTGAACGAAGCTATGAAATCCTTAAGCGAGACTTGACCTTGTAGAGAGTTCTCAGGGTAAGGGAGATTAAATATGCCGAGTGAAAACGTGTGAAACATTTCCGAGTGATACTAGACTGTGGAAAATATTCCGAGTGAGGAAAACTTATAGATTCCGAGTGAAATGGCTGAGGGAATCATTTCCCGAGTACTTAACATCTGTGACCTTCAAGAATGAAAATAGAGAGTATTGTGTAAACTTCGAAGGAAGCATGTATGTGTAGGGGCCTTCCCGAGTGAACTTAGGTTCCGATTCCGAGTGATGAGGTTATCGAGTGCCTTGTTCGCTTTGGCGAATAAGGTTTCACTCCAGCGATCATGGTTCGCTTAGGCGCTTTCTTCCGCTGGCTACTGTTTAATCGATACTGGGTCTTGCCAACGTGGGGGCATCCTGACCTGGTTCTTCCTTTCTTTGGTCGGATTCCTGTTCCGATTTCCCCCTTTTAGCCGTTCAGAATTTTTTTTTTGAAAATTTTTTCCCTTGTCTCGGATTTTATTTAATTTAGTTAGGATGTTTCAAAATTCACATAGACACCCATGGTTCTTAATATTTTTACAATTCAACACCAATCATATCATTTAATTCATCATGGTTAATAATAATCAACACAGCCAATTAATCATATACATAAAAATATATAAAACAAATATATAAACATTAAAACATTTAATTTAACAGTAATTCCTGAACCTGTCCTGGAAAGGTGAGGACTAGAAGTACCTTAGCCCTTTCCTAACACTCGGTTCCCCCCCTCAAAAATACCAGAGAATATACCCCCTAACCTTAATGGAAGATCTTTGATTAGTAGATGACGTTCTTTTATTATCCTTGCTTCAGCTCACAGTGAGGAGAAAAGGAAAATGAGAGAGAAAGAGGCTTGTACGTAGAGAAGAAATAAGAAAGAGAGGCCTTTGCTAATTTTTATTGGTTCTGAGAGTTTAGACTTGGGAATGAGTTGTGGTATTGGTTTAATAATGCAAAAGACAAGTGGGGGACAAGCTTTTTAGTGATTGAAGGTTAGGTGCGTTAATTATGGGAATAATGGAGATTTAGATAAGAAGTAAGCTGTATTTTTGTCTATTTTCGCAGCCTACTTGCAGAAGCTTGTATGATTGGGGTAGATATATTAAAATATGTAAAAGATGCTATGATTGGAGTAAAAGTCCCTGTATGTGTCTTGGGCGAAATTGTTCCAGTAATCATTTTCTCAAGCACTCGCTTGAGCGAGGCACCCTCTCGCTTAAGCGAAATCTGACCAGAGGCCATCCTTCCCTTCCACACTCGCTCGCTCGGCGAGGCTTCCTATCACTCGAAATACTTCTCTCGGAGGTGCATAACTCAGAATTCATATGACTAGAAGGATCATTCAGAATTTGTCATTCGGAAATGTTACAACTGAGGTCATTCGGAGTCAACCTTTATCTGTTCCAGAAGTACCTCACCTGAAATGACTCACTCGGTATATATTTCAGTCGGCGTCAGGAAAGTTACACTCAACTCGGAGATAACCCACTCGGATATTTATTACTTAGAAATGAATTTTTCCTTCGGTTGAACGTACTTCTCTCGGAAACGTTGCACTTAGAGAAGTTTCATTCGAAAATGAGGCACTTGATGATGTTTGACTTAGAAACGAGTCGGTTGAAGATGTTTGACTCGGAAACGAGTCACTCGAAGGCGTTTGACTCAGAAATGAGTCATTCGAGGACATTTGACTCAGAAACGAGTCATTCGAAGGTTTTGACTCAGAAACGAGTCACTCGGACCTTTCACCCAGAAGTGGTTCTATCGAACACACTTCACTCCAAATGTCTCCGAGGCCGGGACTCCACTCGGTAGTGGCACTCTCGGTCATGTCTTACTCGGAAAACATAATCTTCACTCGAAATTTCAACCTTCACTCGGAATTTCTCTTGGTCACTCGGAACAGATCCCTTTCTTCACTCAGACAGTCTTATTTAAGATATGTTTTACTCGGAAAATGGGTAATATCATTAATGGTCTATATAAATTCCATGATTTTACATAAAAATAAAATTTTTGGGATATTACAGACCATCCTCATGGTATTTATTCACTTATTAACTCTTACAGAACTTCCAAACTTCATAATTTACAAGATTAAGACTACTACTAAAAACAGGGATGTTACAAGTTCCACCTTCTCCTCACACAATCTCCTCATCGGGATAAAACACTATGCCATGTTCCGAATGCTAATGCACATGCTAATGTTTAAGATGCATATGCACGGATCCGATTATATTTCCTTAGGTGATCGCAACCACCATAATCATTCATTCATTCAAATTGGTTTCCCGCCTCGCAAGGGGTACTCCCTCTAGCAGCCTCGCAAGGTGCTTTCTCGTGATCGCAACCACGTTCAACAATTTATAAGAGTTTCCTGCCTCGCAAGGGGTACTCCCACCTCATGATCGTGACCACAGGCATACAATCTCAATGGTCCCGCAGGGCCTTTCATTTCAAATACCAGGTGATCGCAACCACTGGTCCAATAATCATAGGAACTCACAAGCCCTTTATATTCCAACATCAAGTGATCGCAACCACTTTTCAACATCATCATGATATGCATGCCATGCTATGTATGCAACGATGCTCATGCATACCTCAACCTCATATAGATTATCTCACCCTCTCATCTAGGGTATACTCCCACTCAATTACCATGTTAATTCCACATATTCAAACATATATATATATATATATATATATATATATTCCGATCATAATATTCAAGAATCATTAAGTCAAGGATTTCAAATATTCATCAAGCCACACATGGAATCCATAACACGCCATCACACATTATACCAATCATAACCTCAATAAGGTCTTATCCCACAATCAATTATTATAGGAATCTTACTCAATTTCACATTACATACATATGATACTACATCCATTCAAGGAAGCATGCCACATTACATTAATACATACATTATCATCATACAAGTTCTCATACATTTAGAAAATACACCCCTCTCCTACCTCAAGAGAAGTAGACTTCCGGGTTCGATGTTCCCGCCTCACAAGTATTATCAAGTCCTACACCAATCAATTATAGGACCACATCAATCATTCATTCAAACACCATTTCAACATACATATACATATATGTACACATGTTTCTTATCATGTAGAGACTATTTATAGGTTTTATTCATTTGCCTAATTAGGCTTCCAGAATTCCTTCCCTTAAATCACTATTCGTTATTACCAACACAACAACCCTATTTATTAGGTCACCACATACATTAGTTTCCCACCAACACCTTGGTGAGTTTTCCATTTATGACTTCTAACCAACATTATAAATCATTATTAAATACCTCTACCTTATCATTTATAACATTTTCATCATCAATTAATGCCTTTCACCTTCATCTTATATATTTCCCCCAATTTCATAAGTTAGGGTTTTTGTAAAAACCCAACCATATCATAAATGCACTTCTATATACATCATCTTTCAACCCTATTTTCATATACCTCATTTATTGCTCATAAATGTCCATATTTATTTCACCCCACCTTAGGGTTTATATATTTAATGGTTCCTTTCACTACCCACAAGCATTTAATACTCTCCCAAGTCATAACTAACCATTTCTAGGTTCAAAACATAAGGAAATGGCAAGAAACTTACCTTGCTCCAAGAAAATAAAAATAGGAATCAAGAGGGAGGATGAAGATGATGAAAATAGAGAGGAGAATGGGTGAAGCTTCAAGCATCTATTGTCTCCTCCAAGCTTCAATGGTGAACAAAAATAAGAAAGGGAGAGCGCCAATTTGTTCAAGCTCTTAGGGAGGAAGAAGAAGATATGAAGAAGGGAAGAATGAGAGAAGTGTGTTTGCCTAGGGGAGTGAAAACCAGCATGGAAATAGAGTGAAAGAGGTGAGGATTTTGTTTTAATTTTAAATCTTTCATTAAACTCTTCTGTTTTTAAACAAACAGGCTCTCTATTCGAGCTCAATACTTATTCTAAAAATTATTCCGAATACATATTTGAATTCCCAGTAATATTATCTACAGCCCTGACCAACGGTATCTCAATCGGAGATACTTGGTCCGACACCCATATTTTATCTGGGTTAGTTTTCTGCTTATCTGATCTCAATAATTTACTAACAGTCTCTATAAATCTCAATTAAATTATTTCTAATATTTTAGGACATTAAATAGTTCACATTCAATTATTCAACATTTATTTCTTAATTTAACTTTCTATTTTAAAAATTCAGGGTGTTACATATTCACCATCCTTGGTGTTGGAATTTTGGGCCACTACGACTATCAACAAGAAATATTCAACGATTTTTAGGGTTCTAAGAGATAGAAGGATATAAATCTCCCTCAATGGCATTGCAAATGCATGTAGCTGTCCAAATGAAGAACTAACATTTTCTAAAGACTACATTGGGACCACCACCTCAGAAACTGAAATGAACCCGTGTCTTTATGGTTTAGAATCCCCCCCATTCTTCTAGTGAAGGATTTGCTTCCCAAAGCAAAAATTCTACATGCTCTCATAAGATAGATTTTCTCTCCGAGAAAAAGCGCAAGGGACGTAGTAACTAAATTGGACAAGTTTTGCATGGTCCTTATGATGAAGAAGACCCAAGCCAGTCTCCCCAATGTGATTATGTGCTACCTGATCATTACTATTACCATAAAACAGAAGAAGATTCCATTTCTAGGTGTCTTGAGCAAAATCTTCCAACAACATGGGATTAACGTTCAAAGCTCAAGGGACTTAAAAATGTGTGGTGGTCTAGCTACCAAAGCCCCTACATTTTCTGCAATACTCACTCCTCTTGGAGCCCCTCGACAACTCAACCTAAATTACCTTTGAAGGATGAGAAGGAATCCTCAGATGATGATTCCTCATCAGACTCTGATCGACCAGAGTCTGGACCTTCTGCTAAGAAAGTCAAGACTTTTGTTGGCATTTCTCCCAGAACAACAAAGTCTGGACCCTCCATGACAAAGTCTGAACCTGTTGTGAAGATTACTAAACCATTGATTGCTAAACCATATAATCCTGTTCGATCATCTGGAAGAATTACAAGGAGAATGCTGAAGCATATCTCTATAAGAAAAAATGTTTCAGAAGGCTCCTCTGCTGCCAATCTTGTGACCTTTGACTCTTTAGACTCCAAGTCTACCTCACTTGAACTAGAGACTACACCACAAGCTTCACCTTCAGAAACTACATCTTAGATGATTCTGGATCAACCTTTTTCTCATTAAGAAACTCCATTTAGTGCCCCTGCTCAAGATCAAGCATTGTAGACTCACACATCCATTTTCACCTCTATGCCCATTCATAACCCAGAATCCAGACTTCAGTCAGATGGAATCAGATTACCATCCTCCTCACCTTCACTCGCGTTTACCCCTCCTCTTCTTGCATAAGAAATACCTCAAAATGATAGTCTATGTTCAACTTCTGATGCTGCTATGTACTACAAGCTCAGGAAGGAACAAAGAGTCATATTGTTGGACATACAACAAGGAAAATCTTGCAATTACAAGTGGAAGAGTAAAGTCCACTTTCATTCTACCCTCTACCAAGATCTTTATTACTCCAGACAAACTTTGTCTTGTTTCTTAGCCTTATCCATCCAGAAAAGGAAAAGAACCCGTTTAAGACTTGGTTCAACCATATGTGCCAACATGGGATGAACCCAAACCTCACAAACTCTCTGATGAAGAAGTATCCAGACTCTTGTAGTCTGATCACAACACTCAGGAAGATGTTAGACGCATGTGGAATCACATCTTATGGGTGATAGGTAAAGCATGACCTAGCTCTAATAGTTCAAACCAGTCATGATATCTCCTCTCTCGAGACTCCTAAGTCTTAATGATGATCCTCATTTGTTGATCACAAAAGAGGGAGAATATTTTGGGAAATAGTCTAAGTTAAAGTGTAGTATTTTTTATGGAGTCTATAACACATCTTGTGTTCATAAATAAAAAATGTTCAGCTTCTATGTCTTTAGACTTATTGATGATTCATTGCTTTAACTCCATTAAAGTCTGTTGCATATGTTTAACTTGACTATCTTTTGAAAAACTTGAAAGAATTTGAAAATTATGCCTTGAATGAATAATTTCATGCTTCATGAATTCAATGTTTCAATTCTTTATGTAATGCAGAATTCATTCTATCTTCGAGACTTTATGTTTGTTATCAACAAATAGGGGGAGATTGTTAGGGTAAAGTCTGAGCTCATGATTGAGTAGTTTGAAGCCCAAGTGATTTGTTAATAATGCACATCAAGACTCTACGCTAAAATAAAGTTTGTACTGTTTGTTTGTCTAACAATTTTGTTAAAGTGTGCCAGGAGTCTGTAGAGCTCCATTTGTAAAAGAAAGGGGGAGTCCATAAAAAATCACTTCGCTTCTAGAATGAAGAAGTCTGCACTCTTTCAAGCTTCACTGGTTCAAGTCTTTTTTTGTGTCTTCAGACCTCGAGTAGATTTGTGACTCTTTGAGTTCTTGAAAGGATCTTTTCATTCCAAAAATGAACCTGCATGAACTTTCTTATGTCTTCTCTGAAGTTAACATTAAAAAGGCAATCAATGAAAAAGTTGAAGACTTTCTCACATCTATCAAGAAAACTGCCTCACGTGTCTCAAGGTGTTAGAAAAGCTGAACCTCTCAAAACAGATACCTTAAGGTCAACTGCTATAGAGTGTACGTGCTTTCCTAAAGTACATAAGCAAAAAGGGTCTTTTGCTAAAGACTTTCGAAGTTGCCCAAATAAGGAAACTTCTCTCAAGCATGTGTCTGCACTCACTGACAGCGTAATCCTCAAGAGACCAACATCCTTCGAAGCTAACCAACAGATATTTTTCAAAAGGACTATAAATACAAGAAACTTTAGAATTCAAAGGAGTTACAAATTACAAGTTACGCAGTTACACTATTCATTCTTATACTTGAATTCTCCCTTTTAGAAACCAAAGTCTATAGACTTTTTCTTAAAGTTTTGAAGTACTTGTATTCACTACATAAGTCCTCTTTGTAGTTCTTCTTAGTGTAGACCATGACTTATAGTAGTCTGTAGCTCAGTGTACCCTGTAATCATTTTATATCCATGTATGTTGATTTATTTGATTGTAACTTTAAACACTTTCTCTACTATCTCATTGTACATTTTGATGTGTTACAAGAATCTATTAGTGTTAGGAAACACTATGGCCTGAAGAGGTTTTTGGAAGAATAGTTGGGTTTATAGCCAGGAGTGGCTAGTGTTAAGAATACTTGAGTTTAAGCCAGAAGTGGCTGGAGTCAAGAATACTATAGCACTAGGTGGTGAAGATTGTAAAAGCATTTTACAATAATGAAAAGTCATTTGGTCTGAAGGGACTGGACGTAGCTTCTGAGTTAGAAGTGAACCAAGATAAATTCCACTACGTTTTTTGTTCCCTTTCTCCAGTCTGTTAAAATTGCATATTTCACTAAATCCGTCTATAGAATTTTTTAGAAAAAGAGTTTAAGACTTATTTAACCCCCCTTCTAAGTCTAACTCTATACCATCACTAATAAATAGAAGGCTTCTCATGCTTCAAGAATATCATTTTATTAAGCCTAGTATTTATGTTATAGAAAAACCTAAAAAAGATTTTATGAAAGCTATCAAGTCTAAGTCATAATAAAAATAATTGCTTTTACATATCAAAAACATGTTTAAGAGTTTGAAAGAAAAATCTTTTATGGATCACATTTGATTACATTATATAAAAAGGTTTTTTAACAGGTTAGAAATGAATTTTCTATGTAATCAATTACCTTGTTTGATCTAATCATTTATTGAAGAAACAAAATTTGTCTCAACAAACAGGGATTTGATAATTGATTGTCAGGATATCAGCCATGACTCGAACGGTAGAGGGATCACCTTAAAATTCACTTTAAGAGGAGTATATATTTTTGGGTAAAAGATTTAAAGGATATTAAGGTCACACTCAAAAAATAGATAAGAAGGTCACTGATAAGTCATAGGGTAGGCACTGTTGATAAGCCTAAGATCGCCATAAGAATAAAACTTCTTAATAAGATCAAAGAATGGTTCATTCAAGAACCTAAGAGAAACTCTCAAAAGGTGAAAACTCAATTTTACTCAAACTCAACTTGCTTCTTTTGTATTACTAAGGGTCCTATTTATAAGCTTAAGTAGAATGCTTATACATTGCATTTTCTCTAGAAATCCCACTAAGTCTTAAATATTCACTCAAGCACTAATAACCTCACTAACACTTAATTTTGACTCAAATAAATTTTCATTATTTATTATAATGGCTTAGAAACTTGTATAGATAATAAAAACCTACTTAGGAAAAACGAAAAGTCTTCTAAAAATATAGCTAAAAATTAAAATGAAAATTCTAAGAAAAATAGAAAATTTAAAGTTTGGTTGACCTCTTTGACTCTTATTAGGAATCAATTACCACGATGAAGTAATCGATTACCAAAGCTTTGATAATTGATTATTGTGTGCAAAAATAGCTAGACAACTTTGTTGAACTTTGCAACAAGCATTTAACACTCATATCTTCAAACCCCAACGACTATAAATGGGTAAATCAAATCTAGAACTCTATAAATACATGTTTTATGTAATAACCCTGATTTTTGAGAATAGGAAACCAGACCCTCAAGACTTTTGAGGATACTCTGTTGAGCTTTTGGTTAGAAGCTTGAGGCTTTGGCTTATTTCCCGAGTAGCTCAGTATAAGAAAAATAGTAAAGAGCAGAGCTAGTTCAGATATTTAATATGAAGTATAAGAATGCCGAGAGAATGCAACAAGTGAGAGAAGCATCGATAAAAAAATAATAATAACAACGTTCGATAGAACTGTTTCGTAATGCATTAATAACGATTATTTCATCAAATTGAGTACTAGTTAATTTATAATTATATTATTTGATAATTATTTCCTACCAAAAATATTTAATAGATAATACTTCATCTTGGTAACTAGTACCTAGTTCCAACCAAAAATTATTTAGTTTGGAAATGTATTAAAAGTCTAATTATTTAATTTTAAGTGTTGAATATTTATTTATTTATTCAATTTAAAATTTTGTAATATTAATTAATAATAATTATTTATTTAATGATGATTATTTTAATTGAGTATTAATTAGTTGATAATTATTCAGTTGATAATTATTTAGTTAGTAATTATTCCCTGCTAATAATATTTAGTTTAACATATAATAATAATTTATACTTAATAATTAATATTTAAAATTAATATTAAAAAAATATATTATTTTGAAAATATATAAATATTTATAATCATATTTTTGAAATATATATTTAAAATTATTTATTTGATAATTACATTATAATTATAATTAATAATAAAATGTTGTCAAGTTCCTCAGTATTGAACTATGGGACCCAGCCTGAGGTTGGACTCTGACCGTTCAACCTAAGACTAATGATCTAGTAGGGAAACTAACCCATCGTGATGAATCAAGGGTGTCTGACTTGGCCTAACTGACCCAATCAGAACCCTTAACGTCTCCTACGTTCGACCGTTCATATGCTTTGGGACATCCGATGGCGGCACAGTCAGTCCCTGGTGACTTGTTTCGACGTTTTAGGAACTTTTCCTGAAGAGGCTGAAATCTGGTTCGGACTCTATCACCATCGTTTTTCTATAAATCATTTTCTTCATAAATCATTTTTAAACTCGACCTGAATACCTTCAATGTTTTGGACCCAAAATTTGCATACAATCTTGGAATCAAATGATTTTGGTCTCAATCTCTTTGCTTTGAAAAGATCTTCAATCTTTGTTTCTAGCCTCGAACTCCGATTCCTACTCTGTCAACCTCAAAATCGAAGATTAACTATGCTCGCTCAAAATTCCACTGTTTGGACTTTTTCCCTGCGCATGGTTTAGAAAAAAATTCATAACTCTCTCATACGACCTTCGATTTGCACAAAATTGGTGTCAAAATTTCCATAACAAAATTATCTATGTTTTTTAGGTAGTCAGCAAAGGCTAAATTCTTCTATACCAGTACAGTTTAATAGATCTTTACAACCCTTTAGCTGTTTCATCATCATGATGGCTGCCTTCATTAAAATTTGTATATATCCTTCGTCCGGTGCTTGAATTACTCTGTTCATTTTGATATGAATCTGTATTGTAGACTTCTACAATGTTCATGAAGGGCATGAAACCAAATTCTCAAAGAAGAATTAATGGTGAATTTATTTCCAAAGAAGTAACTGATCAGGGAAGCTCCTGGAGCACCCTGTCGTAAATCGGGTATATCTTGGCCTACCAATCTTAGATCGTCGCAAATGATAAATCAAATTAATTAGAAAAGGAAGATCTACAAACTTAGTGAAGAGCTTGAAAACCAATTCTTAATCCATAAATCCTAGAATTTAAAATACCATACTGATTCACGTTTTTCCAATGGCAACTTGCACTATGTTTAGTATTTTTCACGTTTCTCACTCGTATGACCATGAAATCAAACAATTATTTTGCCTAATTTTTTAAACTCAATTCCTTACAACTTTGATGAAGGGTACAAAGTCAAAATCCTCACCAATTTTGCCCCAAAAAATTAATCTTTGCAAGAAACATCAATCCCATCACAACCTTACACTGTGTTAGTAAATGGGCCATATCTCATTCATTTCGCAATGAAACTTTTTGTGCCATATATCAATTTAAAGATAAGAAAAAGGCCAATAATTCTTATGTTGGGCCCTTTTCCTAATTCAGCTTGCATCAACCCTTAAAATCCCAAGAAATTTAACGTCCCAGAACCTTAACACCTCAACTTTCATGCAACATAAGCCAATTAGCTTCCACCACCCAAGGCACACATGTCTTCCTCTCCTTAACTGCTTCCTTCATGCATTTCTACAGCCTACCACCTACCCTCCTATGTGTTAACTCATGATTAACTCCTTCTTTAACAAAGAGAAGTGATGACATGATATGCCATACCATCATGTCTTACCATGTTCAAACCATGAGATCATGATTCTTCCACTATCTCCTCCTTCTCTTTTACGACAGCAGCCTACCAATACTCTCCTCTCTTAATTCTTTTTCTTTCATTTTCCAGCAACTAACACCTTCCATTCAACAACCATTCAGCCACCTATAGCCACCATAAATCTCATCTCTACCCCCATGACTCCAACCAAACATCATCGCCTCCAAAAACTCACTTCTTCTTCCATTCTCCACCAAACCCATGATATCCCTCTTGTTCCAGCTCCAAATTAACTTTAATTTTATCATAAAAAATCGTCACCTAGATGGCCATTGTCAATATGTCAATTTCCTCCAAGACCGTGGCCACCATTTTGATCATCAAAATAAAAATTTTAACTCTTGATCTTTGATTCTTATTTCTTTTTATCTTCTTTCAAAATTTTAGCACTTTGCATGTCAATTCCTTGCTGTCGTTGGATGAAAGTCGTGCCTCTTTTGCTTGATCTTAGTTGCATGATTGGTTTCTAGGTACCGAAGAACGATCAGTGACGAACGGTGAAAGGTTTGAAGTAAACGGAAAACTATTGGTAAAAGATCCTCTTGAAACTAAATCAATGAATGACTGTTTATAATTTTTCTTGGCTGTCCATAACCCTCTAGGTGCCTAAAATTTTTACATGTCACGTTTTTAGCAACGTAAGGACAATCGACAACGATCAACGGACGTTTCAGAGTGCCTGACAAATTTTTAGTAAGCGTACTATTTTTCTTCCTCCGGACAGTAGTTGTTCCATGTGGTAAGGGGGTCTCACCTCGTTTAATCTTCTTTTTAATTGTTCCTAATATTGTTTGAGCGTTCGAGAGCCTCTGTTTTAAGTTTCGCCACAATACAATGGTTAGATTTCGAGTTACGTAAATTTTCATTGATGGTGACTAACTTTAATAGGATATGTTGCTAAAAAGGATTTTTAATAAATTTAATAAGCGCATCTCGATCATGGCATATTCGGGAGAGAGTTTTATCGCGATCAGTTTTAGAACGATAAACTTAGAAAAAAATTAATGTTAGGAGGGCTCGATGTACTTTGATGTGGTTGTATTATTTTTTAAAAGTTTTATAGTATTAATATGTAATTTATAATTAATTTCCAGTAAGCCCTGCCATTAGGAATTAATTTATCATCACGTATCGCCGAGAGTATTTTGACGACATCGCGCTTTTAAGAAAAATATACCGACCAGACGGTTTCAACGTTTATTTTACTAAGTTCAAGAAGTGGAATTTCTCTTAATATTATAAAGTTTTATGAAAGATGATTATATAAATAAATTGATTTTTGAAAATTGGAAAATTTTACGTGAAAGGGGTTTTATCAACAAATGACAAAGTTAGGCCCACTAAGTTTTGTAAACTAAAGTAAAGAAAATTCTTTAAAAGGTAACAAAAACAAATACTAGAACTTAGCAAATTTTTGTAACAAATTTTAGTGATTAAAATTAGTGACCAATTGAAATGAATTATAAAAAGGACTTTATTAAGTTAAGATAAGAGAAGGGTGCCTAGTGGAAATAAACGAGATCCTTAAGTGTTCAAATAAACAAATAAATGTTAAGAGTTAAATTTTTAGTAATCAATAAAATAAGTGAAAAGAAACTTAGAGAATATTTGTATAGCGCATGACATAAATATTTGACTAAGTAAGCATAATTTTAGGGCATGATATACATAAAATAAATATTTAAGTTATAGAGCATTAATCACTTGTAAAGATAAAGAATAGAGAAAGGGATCTAGGCTTGAACTAAGTAATGAAAAGAAGTAGAAATGACTTATGAATTAAATAGTAATTTTAGTGGCTAAATAATATTTGACTAAGTTTGTAATATTGGAGTGGATTCTAGATCTCTAAGCAATAATTTGATGTCATAGAGAAAGTAAGCTCTTGTCGACTAAAAGAATGGAACTAAGGAAACTAATTCGTTAATATAACTAAAGATAGTGGGAGAAAAGAAAAGGTACAAAAGTTAGTGACTAGAAATTTAGAGAAAATAATGCTAAATTAATGATTATACATAAGGAATTAGTGACCCATTTAGCGACCAAGTAAATAAGTACTCGACTAATAGAACCTGATTAGGATTAATAAAAGAAATTCGACAATAGAGACCGTGAAAGGCATCTTAAATAAATCAAATGGACACTTTAGAGAGATAAGTATGACTATACTATAATATTTAAAGGTTAAAGTGGATCTTTAATAAACTAAATTCGCCTAGATGTTGTACTTAGTAGTTATAAGATCATTGGTAACCAGGGATAATTTATGAATGAAGAAAAGTATACTAAGAACATGACTTCACTAGTAATAAGATTGATTAGGAATGATAATCAAATTAAATAGTCAGATAGATACGAGTAAGAAACCAAAATTTAATCACTTATAAAAGACGTCCATGAGTACATCTGTATGCGTGATCCCCTCATTATAATAATATGTCTAATGATTATTGTATAATACTTGTATGATGAATGTTGTGTGTGGTGACTGCTATGTAATTATGGACATGAATGAATGTGTATTAATTATATGTGATAAGTATATGTGATGAAATGTATAATGAGTATGGTATGATGACATGCGTATGGAATGTGATGTGGTAGAAATACTTAAAGAATACCATGAGCTAATGAAATGAATTGAGTGATGAATGAATGGAACTTGTATGATGCATTGAATGAATATGTTGAAATAAATAAGAAAAGAATGAATAAAGAAATGTCTCGGTAGGGATCCTGAGATGAATAAATTGCAAAAATGATGTGATGAAATTAGATCAGATCCGATGTGGTAATGGGCATTAAAGCGCCAATATACCCTGCGGTTTTTTGGAAAATGTGAAATCTCATTTCATTTCTAAGTTTCGGGTAAGACCATTATGGATTGGGAAATTTTGAGAAAAGAAAGAAAGAATTAATTACAATTTAACAAAAAGAAAGAGATTCGACGTTAGAAATGAAATGGAGTCATTGAAAGGACCCTACCGATGACTAGTGAGAAGAAATTGTGTGTTGTGTGCATCATACATGGAGGATAAGGGTGATGGTCAAAAAACTCCTTAGAGCATAACAGTGAAGGGTACACTGGGAAACAGCTAGCGTTCCAGCCCTGCGGGAGGTCTTGGGAGTATACCAGAGTGAGCGTCTAATGGTTCAAATTCGCGCCTGAGACCAGATAGCCCAAGGCAAATTTGGTATACTTTGACTCTGAGCGAGTGTTGCCAAGACTATGGAGTGTCCGTTTTGTAAAGATATGATTGGCCGTTGTGATAATAGGACTGCGGGTCCTTACTCATTTATAAAAACCAGAATGAGGAGAGCTTTGGTCGCTCTAGTGGACAAGAAGGATAAGGCGGGACTATGATATGTATTGTGTTGGGAATGATGAGGAGGAGATGGGCCCACATGCATCATGATGACTAATAAAAGATTGGAAATAATGAAATGAACTCATGCATTGTATCATTGTATTGAGATTGTGATTGCTTGTTATTTGAGTATGATGGTATAAATCTTAGAAATCCTGAGAAGTGAATGGGAAAATGGGAATGGTCAGCTAAGATCAAGAGTGTTGAGATAACTTAGAATGAATCTTAGGTACCCCTAAGGGAGTGGGAGGGATTCGATCTTGGATTGTTTGTGTTGTGTGTGGGGCAGGTGTCGATGAGACACCCTCTCGATTGTTGTGGAGGTGGAGACTCACCTTTACGCTAAATTTTTCCAGACATCGTGGGGATGGACCCAAACTTCGTATCAAGGACCAGCCGAGCTCTTCTTGGGCCGAGGATGAATAGATTAAGTTGATTTTATTTTCGTTTATGGGAGCCTACGTTCCCCTTTGCTTACAGTATGTACAGTTACTATTACGACCATGTATTATATATGATTATGTTCCACCAAGTTTTCCTATACAAAAAAAAAGCTTCCACAGTTTTCTAAAGCTCGTAACCTCTCAGTTGACCAGGATAATCTAGTGCAAGGGATTGTCCTAGTTGGTCGAGGATGTTACATTTTACATAGAAGATCCATACTCCCATATATTGGACTTCATCTTTTGATTTTTGGAATCACTCTTGAGTTCATTTTCACTACTCTTTGAGTTTTGTATAATCTTCAATTTGTATATCTACTATTTTGAGAGTTTGTTCAGATTGTAAATCTCTATTTCAAGATTGGTAATCATTGCAAAGCTTAGGATTTAACCTTTGGATTGTAAATTTGAGAGATTGTAAGAAATGTGGGGAGCATCGTTAAAATTGAGAGGATTAAGCTTTTGATGTGGGACATTGATACGCTGTCGTTGTCGGGTCAAATAAAAAGTTAAATTAATTTAGTATAAGGTAAGAAACCTCAATCGTCTCTCGAGAACCTTAGTCAAATTAAATAACTTAATTTTTATGACAAAAGGGGGAATTGTAGTTGAGATTGAAAGGAAAACTAAATAATTATATAATAATGCAAAATGTAAATTTTTGAGTGAGTGATAAATCAAATATAAAAACAACTAACCCAAATAATTAATAAATCTTTAGTTAACTAATCATTGATTACAAATATGATTAAATATAATAAATTTTCAACCTTAAATCACTTGGAATCCCTAAATGATTATATTCTAGAAAATCTGCTACAATCGAATTAATGAATTAATAAGAATACTCAACCAATATATTCTTATTAATTACTAAGATAACTTTAAAACCATAATTTGGTTGAGTTAACAAACTAAATAGAAATCTCTTATTTAGTGACTTAATCTTTGTTCTCAAATTGATTATTGATTAATCAACCAACATCATTGTAGATTATAGATTGTTTAATTATATACCAATCGGTTATACCCTTAAATAATCTATTAGCATAAGTGTTTGAGAAACAAAAAGTAATTATCTTAAATCAAAATATTAAGAGCAAGAACTCAAAGTTAACATAAAGAATAAATTCCTTGAGTTGATTTTAAAATATTAAGCTTTCATGATGACTTTAAAGAATGAAAAATAAATTTAAGTTAACTATAACTTTAATTATAAAAGTAAATAACAAATAATGAAATTAACTTACTTCATATTGAGAAAGTGAAATGAAAATCATAACTTGAGGAATGGAATATAGATCAAATAAATAAAACAAGAGATAGAAGAACTAAAAGTTAAGAAACTAAAGCAAAAACATAGAAATGTAATGAAAACTTAAGCATATATTTATTGTGTACCTCTTATGTCTCTTCCTTATAACTTCAAGCATTAATTTATAGCCAAGGTATTAGAGCACTATACACTCATGTGTTGAACATTGATGTAATTTTTTCAACATTGGTGGGATTGAGATTACATAAATTCAAAGAAAAGATAATGGTACATTTTGAAATTCATCATTCTTCACATTTTCCATCTTTTACTCCAAATCGGATCCTTTAGATTACATAATTTCACCAAACCTTCAACATTAAATTTGTAGATATTTATCTTTTTGAAAATTTGGTGCAAGAATCATGTTATTTGGACATCTACAGCTTGAGATATGTGTAAATTAGTAAACTATGTCAGTGCTAGTGGGACAGATGAGGGTTGATTGATTCAAACTCTATTTCTTTATTATTTTTAGATGCAAAATAACCAAGTGTGATCATCATAACTTAGGTCTTTGTCTTCGCTTTCCATGGGCTCCAAGATCAGCCCAATGGATCATAAAAGTCTAAGTTATGACCAAAACAAGACAAGAGATTCAAGATACAAACAAAAAATTAAAATTAAAATATATATACATAATACTTCAATTTAACTAAACAACATAAAACTTAATTAAAATACTATCATTGTAATTATTCATAATAATATATCAAACAAGGGGAGATTTAATAAAAAGAATTTTCATGATCCGAGTTTTGATGATTCCAAAATATATTTTCAAAAATATTAAAGCAATGAGAATCTCAAATCAGCACTCTAGTAATCAAATAAGATAATTGATTAGGTACAAGGTAATCAATTAAGGTATTCGATTAATTCTCACAAAAAAAAATTTGAAATTATATAAAACAGAGCTAATCAAATAAGGTAATCGATTAAAGTTAATCTGGACCAGTTTTAATTGAAACTGAACGTTGCTAATTGAATAAGGTAATCAATTAAGGAAATCTTGAATGTGTTTTAAGTAAAACAGAACCTTGCTAATCAATTAAGGTAATCGATTAAGATGATTCTGAAACTTTTAAATCAAATTAGAACATTGTTAATCGATTACTCTGTGTTATTTTGACTGATTCTTAGCTTTGCTAAACTTAAGGGATATTTTCAAGGGAATCAATTTGAAAATCATCAGATTACAATGCCTAGTTATCTCTTGAAACACTATAAATAGATGCCTAAGGCTTCATTGGAAATCACTCATATTCATTGAACTTTCTCATTCTTTCTCACACGTTTTCAAGAAGCAAAGTTTGTTTATTTCTTTTGCGCTTTTAATCTTCTTATTTTGCTCTAGAGGAGAGCTACATTCTTGTGAGTTAAAGTTATTTTATTTATGCTTTAATTTTGAAATTTTCTCTATCAAAGAGAGCTACAGTTTTTTATTAACTTTTCTACGCTTAAATTTTCTAAAACTGCTGCATTAAAAGAGAGCTACATTCATTGAGTTGATCATATTATATTTTCACTTTAAATTTTTTGTTCTACTCTATCAAGAGAGTTGTTTTTGGTGCTTTAAATGTGCAAAATATACTCTACAAAGAGAGCTACATTTTGTGATCATCACCATGTATCTTTCTTCTCTTATTTTGTTTTTACATATTCATTATAAGAGGAGTGAAAAGGTTTTGTTTTACTCATTCACAAATTGAGTTGAAGCATTGTAACAAAGGCAAGGTTGTAGCCTTAGGGTTGATTGGGTAAGAATTATGAGAAGGATAAAAGTGAAGGATAAGTTCTTGGTAGGAAAATCAAGAGACTGTATTGGCTCATCTTGTAAATCTCAAATTCTTATTAGTAGAAAATCTTAAGTAAGTTTACTTGGGGCCTGGATGTATGGGATTCTGAACCAGGATAAAAATTTGAGTGTGTCATTATCTCTCTTCCCTTACTCTATTTAATTTCAAGTTATTTATTTGCTTTACTTACTTGCTTTAATTGTTCTTATTTAATTGTTAAGATTTTAATTTCTTTATTCCTCTATGTAAAGCAAAGTAAAATTGAAATAAAGTATTAAAAGGCAATTAATTTTTAAGACTCAATTCACCCCCCCTCTTGAGTCATTGAGGTCACTTGGTTAACAAGTGGTATCAGAGTTTGACTTTTGCTACAAGGCTTAACAGCTGTAGGAGATAGAAATGCCCTCAAGTAATCTCTTTCCTGAGGGTGGTGCTACAAATAGGCCTCCCGCTTTCAATGGTGAAGGTTATGCTTCTTGGAAAGAAAGGATGAAAATTTTGTCCAATCCTATGATCTCAAGGTATGGAATGCTATTCAATTTGGTCCTTTTATTCCTAAGTATGTTGTTGAAAATGTGGAATATGTGGATTAATGAGGAGGAAAAAAAGGTACAATTTAATCTTAAAGCAAAAAATCTTATCACTCTAGCATTAGGTCTGGTTGAATTTTTTAGAGTTATTACTTATGATACTAAAAAAATGTGGGAAATTCTTGAAACAATTCATGAAGGTACTAATGATGTTAAAGATGCAAAAATTGGTACACTTACTAGTCAATATGAGGGCTTTAAAATGAGTCCAAAGGAAAGTATTTTGGATATGTAAAAATGGTTTACTCTTATTATAAATCATTTACTCACCTTAGGCAAAACTTACAGCAACAAGGAATTAATTCAAAAGATGTTGAAAAGTTTAACTAGGAAATGGCAACCAATGGTGACCGTATTAAAGCAAATGGAAAATCTCTACACCATGTCCCTTTCCACAATATTCGATAAGCTTCAAGAACATGAATAATAGCTTAAGGATTTAAAAGTAGCCGAAGAAGAAGAGCATTGCTCTTAAAGTTACATCAATAGAAGAGGAAGAAGAATCTGAAAATGAAGAACTTGATGATGAAGAGTTTGGTCTACTTGTTAAAAAGTTTGCAAGATTCATGAAGAAGAAAAGCTTTCGAGGAAGAAATCCAAACCAAGGTAAGAAGTCCTTTAAAGATTACACTAATCCTCCCACTTGTTTCGAATGTGGCAAAATAGGTCAGTTTAAGGTTGATTATCCAAACCTCAAGAAAAAGAACAATGACATCAAAGGAAAACAAAGAGCATATATAGCTTGGGAAGAAAACAATAAAGACTCATCCGAGGAGTCAGAGGAAGAAGTGGCAAACCTTTGCCTTATGACAAAGCACTCCGAAGATGGTGAGGTAAGTTCTCTAAATGTGTTTAGTGGTAATGAAAGTGAAGTTGATAAAGATGAATTGCTAGAAGCGTTTGGTGAATTGCATGAAAAATTTGTGTTAATAACAAAAAAGTATGCATGCTCAAAACAAACCATTTTGAAATTGAAAATGAGTTGCATGAAATGAACATAGAAAAAGAAAATCTTAAAGTTCAAAATGGAGAATTAATCTCATCTAATATCACTCTCATGACTTGTGATGGTAATGAAGATTGTATGTTGTTTGATAAATGTATGCTTCTTGAAAATGAAAATAAAGATTTAAAAGAAACTCTTAAGAAGTTTACAAATAGTAAAAAGAATCTAGACGCACTTCTTGAAAATCAAAAGTACACCCTTGATAGAATGGGAATAGGTTATGAAAAATCTGAAAATAACAAGGAATACAAGAACTTCTTTGTACCCCTTAAAGAAAAATCTAAACCTATTCTATTTTTGTGAAACTTATGGAAAAAGAGGTCATACAAATTCAAATTGCTTTAAAAGAAGGTTTATAAAACCATATAAGAACCATTACAAAATGCCTTATTCCTTGGATGCAACATGTTTCTATTATGGAGTGTATGGTCATATAACGTCTAATTGCTTTATAATGAATACCTCCTGAAAGTTTACTAGAAAGGTATAGATTCCAAAGGAAAATTTGAAATCCCAAACTAATGAGAAAGGACCTAACATACAAAGGGTACCTAAAACTTCAATTTTTGACTTATAGATATGTTTTAAGGTGGCAAACTCTCATTTGTATCTAGATAGCAGATGTTCAAAACACATTACCAGAGATATGTCAAAATTCTCAACCTTCACTCTAAAGAACAAAGGAAGTGTTACTTATGGAGACAACACAAAGGGAATGATACTTGGACATGGAAATGTAAGTACCAATTCCTCTACCTCAATCAATGATGTTTTATATGTTAAGGGACTAAAACATAACTTGTTAAGTATAAGTCAGTTATGTGATAAATGATTTGTTATAACTTTTAACTCAAACTATTGCATGATTGAAAACTAAGAAAACAAAGTCAAATTCGTTGGTCAAAGAATAGATAACATTTATATGATTAACCTAGATAGCTTGCCCTCAAATGATGTACAATGCTTGATTTTTAGAGAAGATGAATCATTTTTATGGCATAAGAGAATAGGCTATGTTCACATAGATCAGTTAAATAAACTGATTTCAAAAGACTTAGTGATAGGATTGCCTAAAATGAAATTTGAAAATAAATTTTGTGATGCTTGTTGTCATGAGTGGGGGTTTCGACACCACGGCGCAGACTGGTGCGGGCCCGGGTATAGGAGTTGCGAATGGGCACGGTTGATGTCACACCTCGATTTTCCAAACTCGAATTCCGATGTAATCAAGATAATTAAATAATAAAAATGCGAGTAAATTTTTTGCGTTTGAAATAATTTCAAAACACCACCACGACTACATCAAGACTCGAACCACAGAAAACCAAAGGGTGAGATTTGATAATCTATAACTGGATCGTTAAATAGTTGCCCATAATGGTATACAAAATAACAGAGATTATAGCGGAAGAAGAATGTGTATACCGGGCATACGCCTAGTGTAACAGCCCTTATTTTTGTATGATAGGTCCTTGAGACCAGTTGTTTGTATTCTATGAAAATTTTGTGTGTACTTATGAATGGGCTACAGCCGATTTGATTATATGTCTGTTTTAAAGGAATTTTGTGAGTATAAGGTAGAGGTTCTGACCTTAATTATGTGATTAATCGAGATAATTAGGATAATATAATAATGTGTTTAATAATACCCTAATAACATAGATTTATAAAATAAAACATTAAGTGAGTTAAATATAAATATTTAAGTAACTGTTTTAAATTAATAAAACAGAGTAACTCCCCGGTTTGAGTCCAGAAATTATCTGAGGGACTTAAGTAAATTATTTTTATCCCGAAACGTCCCTCAGATTATTTCTACCAACTTTCATGAAGAGCCCAACACCCAATTTTAAATAACCAAGCTTAAAAATGTTGAATTTAAGTTACCCGGGTAAGACAAAATGCGCTTCTATACGTATTTTGGGCGTAATTTATTCTCCTGATATTCGATTTGAGTCATTCTTATCCTTAAATCTCCATATCTAATTTATCTACAACTTTCATGTTGACCACTAAGACCATTTCTCATCCCATAATTCCCAAAAATTAAAACACTACACCAATTCACGTTTTTCCAGCATCAGTTTGCACCAGGTGTAGTATTTTCTACATAACTCTCTCATATGACCATGAAATTGAATGAGGCCTTCACCAAAATCTTCCTAACACATTTATCCATAACTTTGATGAAGAAATGAAAGTCCAATTCGTAGCCCATTTGGCCTAGAAAAATTATTTGTGCAAGGGACAAAAATCCCATCACAGCCCTGCACCCTTTTAGTATTTAGGCCACATCTCACTCAATTCTCAATGGAAATTTTTGTGCTTTATATGGATTTAAAGAGAACAAAAAGTCTACAACTTTGCTGTTAAGCCCATTTGTAAATTCGGTCTATAAACTATCCTAAACCTTCAAGCAAGTCACTGCCCTGCATGAGACACGTTGGCTGACATGCATAAACAACCAATAACATGGCTCCACCACTTGGACACTTGTCCCAGCCATGCATAACTCTTCTCCACATCATCTTCAACTATTGTTGACACCTTTCTCATGCATGGAACTAGTGTGACACTTGCCTATCCTCTTGCTCCAGCCGTGTGACCTCCTTGAAAGACAAGGAAAACATGTAAAACTTGTCACTTTGGCAACCATGCTTTGTTCTCCTTGCTTTTCCTTCATCCTTCTAACTTAGAGAAAAAATTCAGAGCCGTTTTCTTCATTTTCCATACACTTTCTTCATCTAAACCATCATTTCATACCCATCATCATCCATTCTAAGTCACCATACCACATCACAAAGTTCAAGATACCACTTTCTAAGACCAAAATCTTTTTCCTCCACCAAAAAACAAGCTTTTTCTTCTCTTATTCACCACTAAATTCACGTGAGCAACCACCCCTCTAGCATCCATCTCCTTTTTCTTTGATGAAGCAATCCATGGTGATGATCTAGAAGCCAACCTTGGAATCCTTGGTCTTTCTCTTGAAGGACGAAAATCTTGTTGGTAAAGGGGGGGGGTACTTTGCTTGTCTTAGATCCATAAAATTTATGCATGCATCGTGGGATATAAATGTTCCTTAGCACTTATATCTGCTACTTTAAAGATCTAACTTTTATGGTTTAATCTTGAAAATCCATGGAAAAATATTAAGATCTTTAAGGAGCATTATGGTTGCACCATGATTCTTGTTAAATCCTTTAAATTTTAAAGCTTTAATTATGAAAGTCACTAACTTGAATTTTATTGCTACAAATTTTTGGTTGTAATCATATATGCATGTTACAACTTGTTGATTTGTATATTATTTGGTTTGATTGAAGGCTTATGGTGTTAGTAAGATTTTTAGAAAATATGAAATTTCTTTAAATGAGTTTTATATTTAAAAATAAATTCTTGTTGCTGTTGGAAATTTTAATGGTTAGTAAAACAACTTAATAAATTTTAGATCCTAACGTATAACTTGAAAGAAATGATTTTGGTGATAGAAAATTGGTAACGTGACTTGAACTTGAAAATTATGTGATAAAATAAATTTTAGTACAAAACTTTATTTCTGGAAATTTTATTAAAAATAAGAACAAGTGATTTTTCTTATAACTAATTAAATAATATGTTTATGATATTAAGGAAATTATTTACAACAATTTTAGAAAATATTCCTTGATAAATAATTAGGATTTTTAGTGTTGCTGTACGTTTATATGTTTGAGAAATATTTATGATCATGAAAATGTTAGGGATGCGATAAATGTTAAAAGAATTAAAAAGGGACCCGAGTTAGGCGCGAACAAAACATCGAAAACGGTATAAAACATGTTTTGTGGGCAAGCGAAAGAAAATGGAAAAACTATTTTGGAGAATTATTTTGTGGCATGAAAGATGAATTTTGAGCATGATAAAAATACCCAAAGAAGAAAAATTGGTTGGATGAATTTTTGACGCGTGATTTGTCCTTAAAACGCATTTTACAAACGTTGAAATGACTAACCTTGGCATTCATTGAAATTTCGCGTAGGGGCTATTTTCTGGACAGATTTTATTTTTAATCTTACTTTATTTAGTTAGTATTTTCAAAGTTAAACACTTTTGGCTTTAAATCACTCGAATCGGAATTTTATAAAAAAAATACGATGAAAATAATGTTTTGACAACGAAATGAAAATTTATTACTTTGTGTATTTACTTTAGAAAAGAGGATTCTTTTATTTTCAATATAGAATTAGGAAAGATACCTTATAAATATTTCATTTATTATTTTAGAAAGATAAAATCAAGTTCTTTAGTTTATTATAAGTAAATACCACGAAACGACTTTAGTAATCGAAAAATCGAGATAAACTTTTATACCTTATACTTAAGGTAACGTTGAATTTTCTTAAATTATAAGTGGCATCGGATTCACGCCCGTCGTCGGATAGTCTGTCGCAAACTCTGGTATACTTTGACAAGAGGCGGGATTTTCTATGATCGTGGAGTGCCCGTTCTGTGGTGATGTGTGATATGTGATTAGCCATTTGATGATCAGGATTGTGAGTCCCTACCCATTTATGAAAACCAAAATGAGGAGAGCTCCAGTCGCTCTAGTTGGGCAGGGGTGATAAGGGTGGCGGGTTGTGCACATGATTGTTGCTATATGAGATTGAGGAATGGAAGTTAGGCCCCATTACATATTGGTAACGAGTTATAACTTACAATAATTGAATCTAACACATGCATAGCATGCCATCATTATATGACTAACCCTCTGCTTGTTGTTGACAATTGTGTATGTGAAGTTTTGTATTTCTATTCTAAAGTATATTGTATGTAATCTTTTCTATAATTTAAAATATTAAGCCACCCTTGTATGTATATGTTATGGGTTGAGAGCTTTGTACTCACCCCATTTGTTATTGTGTATGTTTTTTCTCTTTTTCTGTGATCATCAGTTGAAGGACAAGGCGAGCGTGGGTAGGATTTGGAGTATCTATAGTAGAGGATGCCAGTTTAGAAGCGTCATTTGTGTGTATATTTTCTGTTTACGTCGAGATCGTTATAAACTCGACATTTCTGTTATGCTTTTATTTTGTAGAAGTTGTTGGGAGCCTATGAGCTCCGTACTCTTTTAAATACTCTCTTGTTGAAAGAATCGATCTATGTAATATATTTATTTTAAATCGTGTACTGATGATCCCCATTTAAAAAAAAATACTCCTATTTTTAGTGACTCCTTAATTAAGTAGGACGTTCCAGTGTAGGAATTTGTCCTAGTTAATCGAGGGTGTCACACCTAGTCCCATATATAAGGATATGAGAAAAGGCCCGGCAAAGCATGCAGCGACATATCTTAAGCCTAATAGACAACCATCATCTTTTCACATAATTTCATGAACATACAAAGCCTATATACATATCTATATAGTCATACATCATACATCTCCAATATTCATATTCCATAATTGACCACATCCAATTCAACCTTCAAATCATGTATGTCCTTTACTTATTCATGCCTAAGAGGATTACTTAATCATCATTTTATATTCATCAGATGGGTAGAAATTCACTATCCCAAATATTAATACATCACCCATATATACATATAATTCATAATTCATCCATCAATATCAGTAAGTAACAATATCACAATATCTATTTTATACACAACTCATTAAATTACAAACATTGCCGGCCAAGGCAATCCATTACCACTATTCACCTTCCCAAAAGCTTTACTTTACAAACATCCTCGTCCCATGATATTCCTGCATCAATACTAAAAAGTAGACCACATGGGAGAGTGAGTTATACATTTCAAATGACGATATGAATACAATTGAAATTATGTGCATATGCATATCAACATCATGTATGCTTTGCTAAACACATCAATGATCATCATAAATTATTACTTCAACAACATATACATATTTCATATTCTTTAATCAAGTCATAGCAAAGTAGGCATACACACATCTATTCCAAGCCACAATGGGCCAACGTCATCAGCATTGACCATTCAGGTCTTTTCTCAAAGCCACCATGGGCTAACATCATTATCATCAATCATAAATAATTATGCCCTTCTTTACATTGGACCATAACATACACATCGTCATATTCAATATCGTTCCATCGTAATTATATCATTTATTAATTTTATGTGGTCTTTTAGATATTCATATACCCATCTCATCATTATCATATCTCAATCTCAATCATCATCAATCATCATCACCTTTTGGCATATCTTCAAGCTATATGCAAATGCTCTTAGGCTAATGCATATGCACAATGAAATAACAACAACAAATGCAGATCCAACTGTGGGAATAAACACCAAATTGTGGGTCAAGCATGATCATATACCATGCCCCTACTGCAGTAGTATAATGTGTACACATATCTCATAATGCATGCATAATCACCATATTTTTACTAGTACCAAACCACATCGCCTATTTGCAACACCGGTCATTTCACCATGACCGTGGTAAACAACATAATCAATATATGGTGTTGTGACCGGCCATATCTCATATCATAGTGGCTGTGATCCAATGGACCACCGGGGTCACCTGCTCATCAAGAGCCACCCCCCACAAGGGTTGGCTATATGTAGCTCCCCGTAGCAATACATGGACGGCTTCATACTTACACATCGAGTCACAGGGGAAATAACAGATTGCTCGTGCACTGAGCCACCCCCCACTGGGTCAGCCGAGGGAACTCCCCTAATGTTCCAACATCGGCGGCAATGATATGCCATGAATACAATGCAATGCAAATCAAATATATTTCTCACATTGTGCATCCTAAATGCCATTCATCAAACATCATCATTATAATCACCAACACCACCATATATATCTTAGAGGATTTTATCATTGTTGGTTTTAGCCATTGTTTTCAAGTTTTATATGTGGCATTTTTATTTCAATTTATCCTTTATTATACATGCAAGTCAACACTTGCAATCAACCACAATGGCATCACAAACATCACAAATCATCATTAATATTCATTAATCTTTCATCAACACCACCACATAATCATTTAGTGGATTTTCATTTCATTTATCATTACCATTGTTTCATAACTAGTGTGGCAATGCAACAACTCATCAATACAATTTTAAACCACACATACAAGGTCACACTTGTATAAAATACAATGGCATTTTACAATTCATCAATAATAACAATCATCCTCAATGAACATTATCCTTTATGCAAGGGAGAGATTAACTTCATCACCTGTCATTAATCAATATCATATTTTCTCCAATATATCAATTTATAACACATACTACGTCATTTAATTATTCTCTCATTTGTTTCAGAATCACTCAAGGGTATACTTCATATCCCCATCGTCAAACTTTCATTATTATTCACTATATTCCACTCTTAGTGATGAACCTTTTCCTTTTCATAATATATTATGGGCATAAACTTATCATCCCAAGTATATCAATCGATTTCAAACCACACCACATCATATCATCATCAAATCCCCCATGTACATTCCCTCAAGTATCTCATAATATAAAGGAAGGGATTTGGCATCAACAAAATGAGGAAAACAAAATAAAATTCCATCATGGGCAACTCACTCGAGCGAGACCCACACTCGCTTGAGCGAGATTAACATAGCTCGCTTGGGTAAGCCCCTTCGTGCGTAAGCGAAAGGCTTCCAGCAGCGTATCCACGCTCGCTCGCTTGAGCGAGATTTTCCTTTACTTGGCCACTCGCTTGAGCGAGTAGAGTTTAGCTTCAGACCTTTCATGCGCGCTCAAGAAAGTCACGCTTGCTTGGGTGGAAATCGTCCAGTACCTCATTCTAGGCTCGCTTGCTTGAGCGAGGTCCAACGTGCCTCACCACTTGGTTAAGCGAGATCCGCTCAGAACCATTTTTCCACCTCGCTCACTTAAGCGCGGCAACACCCGCTTGAGCGAGATTCGTCCAGTAAGCATCCCCCTGTTGTGCATGCATCTCGCTTGAGCGAGACCTCTTCTCGCCTGAGCGAGACTGGGCCAGAGGCCACCCCTCTGATACATGGGATTCTCGCTTGAGTGAGATCGTCAGTACAAGCCCAAAACTCAAGTTTTTCACTCATCATCACATGGAACTATCTATCTTTTGTAAAAATTGGCCTAATCCAACATCATACATAGATGAAATCATGCCCTTAGGCCTAATCCAACAAGCCATACCTCTCCATTTTCAATTCTAATTCATTTAACTACATAAGAGGGTTTTAACATAAATTTTCATCACAGCCACACATATCATTATGCATAGTTATCATAAACACTACTTCACAACTCAAGTAATTTATCTATTCATAGATTTTCATTAACAATTAATTCATGTCCAACAAAGGGACAACCCAACACTTATCATCATCTTATATATATATATACATCTCTATAACATTCAATAAAGGCCAAGCCATCATTCATCACCTCATCAATTCAACATTTAACACACTCATGGCTAGGAAATGCATGAGTTCATACATATACATAATTAACAATTATTCACTCATTCAATTTGAAATGCAAACTCCTCTCCTACCTTGAGAGAAGAACCACAACACAAATGCTCCGATTATTCCGCATCATCATCTGGAACACAATCCTATTAACAAACACATATATACATGCCATTAATAAGCCATCATAAGGCATCATCTCTTAAAACTCATTATCTAGTCCTAGACTTGTCTAAACTCCAATTCATACGCTTACGTTAGGCTTCGGGAATTCCTTTCCCAAAACCAAGATTCTCTAGGTTTCAAAAGGGCTAATTGATAAATACTAATCAAGCAATATATTCATATGATTATTTGAAGCATCCTTACAAGAAAATGAGGTAAATGGATGGAAAAACAAAGAATTTATCTTGAAATATAAACATGAATAAATATTTTAAGAAATGAAGAAATTAGCTTGAAATCCTTTAAGAAATATAGGAAAAGCCTCCAAGTCAAAGAAAGGACAAACAAGCAATCATCAAGACATCACGCTTAAGCGTGTCTTACGCTCACATGAGCGTGATCGAGCCAAGCGTCAGACCCCCTTGAAGCCTAAGCGTGGATTGAGTGTGGCCTGAGCGCAAGGAGTTAGAAATCATCACGCTTGAGTGTGATACAAGGGATGTTTGAGCGTGACTCTAAACGTGATCAAGCACAGGAAAACAAAAACTACAATGAGCATCAGGGCCTTTCACGCTTGAGCATGACCATTAAGCTCAAGCGTGAGTCATGCAGTATGGGATTTTTAATTTAATATTAACCAATGGTGCGATGCCAACTCAACCACTTTGAGGTGTTTCTGCATGTCTCGGAATATTCCTTCATGGGCTCTATGCAAGTGGGCAAGGGAAGCTGAAGCATAACCCCTATAAATCAAGCAGAAAACAGGGCATCTGGAAAAGAAGAATCATTCCCTGCATCTCCTGCAAAATCCAACCTCTCTATTATTCCTTTTACCTTCTGTATTCATTTCCAAATTTTCTTAAAGTGAAAATGCAAAGCATGAGTAACTAATTTTCCTTTATTGGGATTGGTTGTAATCAATTCAAACCTGAAGTAATGATGCTGTAAGTTTTTATGTATGTTAATAAGATTTGATAGTTTCTGTATTTCATTCTGCCATTAATGCCTGAAAGTACTTGATTACTATTTTCTTGTTTTGAGTTTTCTTAAGTATACTGGGAAGTAACTTTTGAGAGCAGATCTAAATGAAATACTTGTTGTGAGTAGCTAACCAGGGATGGCATCTAACGCAATGAACGTCGAAACAATCGATCGATAATGCTGGAATGGTTTCAAAGTGACTGAGGGATCAGCGGTTTGAAATCATTCTTATGAATTTTGTAGTCGAGGGATCGATACAAATGACTTTGATTGTGACGTAGAAATTATCAATTCAAGTTACATACATGCAAATTTATTTAGCTTACAAAAGGTGAGATGCGATGAAACCAATCCCAGTTTTCCAAATCTGATTTCTACCAAAACATCTTACTGTCATTATTTTCATTCAACACTTGCTGTTTATTTTGTATCCAATCTTTTGCACAACAAAATCAACACAAATCTTTTGTCAAAATCAATTTAAGAACTAAGCTCTTCAAACCAATACCTCCTCAGTGGAACGACATCTATACTATACTACAATTACTAGGTTTAAACTTGGAACAAACATTCCATTGAGTTCATATTATACAAACTTGATTCTTTTTCCTTGAACATTTTATTTCTTTGTATGATCTATAAAAAAGTTCTTACCAAGTTTTGCCACCACAGTCGGGGAGGTGATTCGAGTTTGAACATTTTAGCATTGAATTGACTTTATTAATAAATAGCATTTGTTTGCATTTATTTGTATGGTAACCTTGCTATAGTGAGTGCTTGATTTATGATCTTGAGAGGACAGGGACCAAAAGACCAACTTACATTTGACCCAAAAATAAACAGCCTACTCAAGAGAATCAAGAAAGCAAAGAAAAAGCAAAGTTTCCACACAGGCAAAACTTCTTCTTCTACACTTGCTGACAAAATGGCAGATGTTAACACCAATAACTAAAATCCACCAAGGAGAACACTTGGAGACAATGCTTTACAGCAAGGGCCAAGACATTTCTCAAGCATTGCAATTCTAAACACTGTCAAAGCACTAGAAATGAAACTAACATTTGTTAGTGTTATTAGTTCACACCAATTTACTGGAATGTCAAGTGAAGATCCATACACTCACTTGGCAACTTTCTATGAATTGCTTGGAACCATGGGATTTGACCAAGATGTTATTGATGTTGCATATTTAAGACTATTTCCTTTCTCTTTAGCAGGAAAAGCGAAGGAATGGCTCCAGTCACATCCAAATCAAAGTTTGAATAGTTGGGACACAGTGGAAGAAAAATTCCTACACAGATTCTTTCCTCTATCTAGATTCATCAAGGCCAAGTCAGATATTACAACATTTAAACAAAGCCAAGATGAACCTTTGTGAGGCGTGGGAACGTTTCAAATCTCTCCTGAGAAAATCCCCAAACCATGGACCTGAAGATATTGCACAACTTAATATCTTCTATAGTGGACTCAAAGCTTATACCAAAATGATATTGGATGCAGCAGCAGGAGGTACCATGATGACAGTGGATGCTGACCAAGCCACAAGGATAATAGAAGCTTTATCTTCAACAGATTACCAAGCTCAACATGATCGTCAGCAAGTTCAAAGGAAAGGAGTCCTTGATTTAAACACCATGGACGCTATTCTAGCGCAGAACAAAATTCTGACTCAACAATTGAAAGCATTGACTAAAAAGATAGCCAATCTTCCACAACAATTACATGCAGTGCAATCATCACAACCAGTGCAACAACAAATACCTGCAACATGTAATTTCTATGGAAGAGACCATCCAAATGAAAATTGTGGCTTACAAGAAGCAGCTATATACTTCATGAACAACCAAGGAAGGTCCGGTAATTTCAATTCAAATTTTTCTAACCAACCATTTTAGGGATGGAGAAGTAATCAAAATCAAGGCCAAGGATGGAAGCAAGAGCCTAGCTCTTCAAATAAACCATATCAAAATAATGGTCCTTCCTTGGTGGAGAGAACTTCTAGATTAGAGGACACCTTGGAGAAATTCATGCAAGTTTCTCTCACAAATTAAAAGAACACTGAGGCATTGCTCAGGAACTTGGAAACACAAGTGGAACAGCTAGCCCGACAAGTTGCTAAAAACCAGAAGCCTTAGTATGGAGCAAACACTAAAACAAACCCAATAAAGCAATGCAAGGTTGTGACCACACTGAATGAGGAAACAACTGAGCTGGACGATGGACATAGTGCTATCATCCACAAGGCAGTACCTCATAACACCAAAGATCCAGGGAGTTTTTCTATTCCTGTCACTATTGGAAATCTTTCAAAAAGAAAAGCTTTATTAGATCTTGGTGCTAGTGTAAATTTGATGCCATTATACACACTTAAAAAGATAGGGGATTTTTCAGTAAAGCTAACAAAAATGACTTTAAAACTAGCAAATCAATCAATAAAAACCCCCTATGGTATTGCTGAAAATGTTATGGTCAAAATTGATAAATTTGAATTTCATGAGAATTTTTTTATCATAGATATGGAGGAAGACTCTGAAGTTCCTCTAATTCTAGGAAGACCATTTATGAAAGCAGCCAGAGTCATTATAGATGTGGATAATGGAAAGCTAAAATTACGAGTGCAAGAAGAAGAAGTCATTTTCACTGTTTTTAAAAAAATAAATACTCTGAAGATAAGCAAAGTTGTGTAGTAGGTTCACTTGAAAATCTGAATGAAAGAAAGTCAAGGCCATACTTGGGAAAGATGGAAACACTCAACACTCTCATCCACCAGCTCCATGATCCATATTGAAAAATCTATCAGGCGTCAAGCTAAAGACGATAAACAAGTGCTTTTTGGGAGGCAACCCAATCATTTATATCTCCTTTTCATCTTGTGATTTCAAATCAAGTAGTTTTAATGTTATGTTTAAAGTTTTCTTTTATTTTTTAGGGAAACTCATCACATTCATCTCACCCATCATCCAACCTTAAATGATAAGTGCCAAGTTTAAGGGGAACGAAGGACAAGTTATAACAAAAGTCAAGCAAACACGCTCAAGCGTAACTTGCCAAGATCAAGCTAGGAACTTCACTTTTTGATTCTGACTTAAATTTGCTCAAGCGAATGATTTCAAAGCTTAAGCGAGGATGGAAAATAACCATCGGGTATGTTCATGCTCCAGCGTGAATTATCACGCTCAGGCGTAAGTAATCAAGTAGCCAAGCGCAAGAAACCAAGCTCAAGCGTGGCAAGGTAAGTACCATTCTATTTTGGAATCACGCTCAAGATTGATTATCCTAGCTCAAGCGAGAATTATTCAAAGCATCAGGGGGTACTACATGCGTGAGTGCCCCATTCAAGCTTGAGCGCAAGTCTTGAAACAAAAGAACTCCCAGTTTTTCAAAACCCGAGCACGCTCAAGCGTGCGTTTTTACGCCCAAGCGTGGGATTCTTTTAGTGTCAGTGGCTTGCTCGCTTAAGCGAAATACCCCAAGCTTAAAGCGCATACTTAAAAGGACCTGGCTAGGAAGCTTACGCTCAGGCGTGAATAAGGTGCGCTTAAGCAAAGCACTTAAACTTGGCAAACATAAAAATTCTTAAGCTTTCAAGGATCCGATCACGCTCAAGCGTAATCAGCCTCTCTTAAGCGAGGAAGAATAACAAGAACACCAAGGGGTGCGTCCAAGCGCAAGTTCAAGTGCAATCTTCAAAAGACATTCTGTTTCCTTTACGTTCAAGCGTGACATATCCACACTTAAGCGTGAGATCTAAAAACTAACCCCCTTCTATAAATTCAAATCCTGACAGGCAATTATCCCTATTATTTTAGAAGTTCAAAAACATAACTCCCTACTTACTCCCATTCCCTTTTCTTTATGAGTTTCTATTGACCATTATAACTGCATTACATTTCTTAATTCACTCAGGGTGCAGTACGTATTCTTCTACATTGTGCATTCTCATTGGAAGCAAGTTTGCAGCCCACATTGCTTGGCCTGGGGACAGGCCTTCTTTCTTAGGAGGGGGTGAGACTTCATAGGCTGGACCAGGACCCTCCTCACAGGGACCTCCAGTAAAAGAAGAGGAGACAGAGGATGATTCTTCAAAGGATGAATGCTGAGTTTTACTGCTTTAGTTTTATTTGCTTTAGGTTTATCACTTTAATTTTTCCTTTCTAAAATTCTCTGATTGACATTTTATGTTTTTTTTTACTTTGAATTTTTGACTGTTTGACATTACTATAGCAATTTGAAATTTTTCTATGATTATGTGTTATGACTTTTGGATGCAACCTTATTACATGCTTGTAACTGAAACATTTTTGAAGAAAACCAAACAAAATTTAATTTTTAAGCAAGAAAAGATTCTGAGTAGCAATTCTTTTGAGACAGTAACATTGATTTTGAAAAGGTAAATCGACTGACTTAAGAACCATGAAAATGAAAGAAATGAACTATTAAAATTGTTTACATGCTTGAACCTGTTTCTGTTAGAAGATGGAAGTTTGCCTTATAGCCCAATGAGTAGTGAGAAATTTAAACACTGAGAGTCTCATCAGAATTTGTTAAGTTTGCATTGCCTAATTTTCTGATTAACCTCTTTTGTAAGAAATAAAGCAAGGAAATGATCAAGGCAAATTTTGAAAATAAAATCAACCCAGAGCCAAAAAGCTACCCTTAAAAATCTGCCCTATTCTTTGGTAGCCCAATTTTGAGCCAAAAATTGTATTCTATAAAAACACCTTAACCCAAGCATGAGAAATAACTTCCTACCTTATCAGCATGCTTATTTTTGAAAGAAGCATAAAATACTTTTCCAAAAGGGTGATGAAAGAAATGGAGGCTGAAAAAGAGAATGATAAAAATAGTAAAGTTCTCCAGAAATTTAAACAAAAATAGAGAACTAGGAAAAGAGAAATAAAGAATTTTGTAGCTTAAAAAGAAGAAGCCTCATAAAACTTTGAAAATATTAGAACATATGCTCTTCTTTGTGCATGCATTTTGAATCCAAGAAAAACCAAGAATTCTTGTTTAACCCAGCCTCATTACAACCATGGAAAGACCTTTTTGATCCTCGTTATTCTTATGATTTTGATTTTGATTTGAAATGACTGAATGTTAACTAGGTAGTTCTCATGATAAATATGTGAAACAGAAACCTGGTGAGAAATAATGAGAATTCCTTATTCTTACAGCAATTGGTTACCTGCCTTGTGAAAAATTAAATGGTGCATTAGATTTCAAAGAAATGGTATTAAGGAGGATATTTGCCTTAAAGTGGTTAAACTGTGATTATTGTCTTTAAAATTTATTTGCAACTGAAATCTGATCTTCATAAATACTTGTTTCTTAAAATCCAACTTATTTTGCTTGAGGACAAGCAAAAATCTAGGTTGGGGAGAGTTTGATAAATACTAATCAAGAAATATATTCATGTGATTATTTAAAGCATCCTTACAAGAAAATAAAGTAAATGGATGGAAAAATAAAGAATTTATCTTGAAATATAAACATGAATAAATATTTTGAGAAATGAAGAAATTAGCTTGAAATCCTTTAAGAAATGCAGGAAAAGCTTCCAAGTCAAAGAAAGGATAAACGAGCAATCATCAAGACATCACGCTTAAGCGTGTCTTACGTTCGCGTGAGTGTGATCGAGCCAAGCATCAGACCCCTTTAAAGCCTAAGCATGGATTGAGCATGGCCTGAGCATAGGGAGTTAAAATTCATCACACTTGAGCATGATACAAGGGATGTTTGAGTGTGACTCTAAACGTGATCAAGCACAGAAAACAGAAACTAAAATGAGCATCAGGGCCTTTCACGCTTTAGCATGACCATTAAGCTCAAGCGTGACTCATGCAGTATGGGATTTTTAATTTAATATTAACCAATGGTGCGATGCCAACTCAACCACTTTGAGGTGTTTTTGCATGTCTCGGAATATTCCTTCATGGGCTCTATGCAAGTGGGCAAAGGAAGCTGAAGCATAACCCCTATAAATCAAGCAGAAAACAGGGCATCTGGAAAAAAAGAATCATTCCCTGCATCTCCTGCAAAATCCAACCTCTCTATTATTCCTTTTACCTTCTGTATTCATTTCCAAATTTTCTTAAAGTGAAAATGCAAAGCATGAGTAACTAATTTTCCTTTATTGGGATTGGTTGTAATCAATTCAAACCTGAAGTAATGATGCTGTAAGTTTTTATGTATGTTAATAAGATTTGATAGTTTCTGTATTTCATTATGCCATTAATGCCTGAAAGTACTTGATTACTATTTTCTTGTTTCGAGTTTTCTTAAGTATACTGGGAAGTAACTTTTGAGAGCATATCTGAATGAAATACTTGTTGTGAGTAGCTAACCAGGGATGGCATCTAACGCAATGAACGTCGAAACAATCGATCGATAATGCTGGAATGGTTTCAAAGTGACTGAGGGATCAGCGGTTTGAAATCATTCTTATGAATTTTGTAGTCGAGGGATCGATACAAATGACTTTGATTGTGACGTAGAAATTATCAATTCAAGTTACATACATGAAAATTTATTTAGCTTACGAAAGGTGAGATACGATGAAACCAATCCCAGTTTTCCAAATCTGATTTCTACCAAAACATCTTACTGTCATTATTTTCATTCAACACTTGCTATTTATTTTGTATTTAATCTTTTGCACAACAAAATCAAAACAAATCTTTTGTCAAAATCAATTCAAGAACTAAGATCTTCAAATCAACACCTCCTCAGTGGAACGACATCTATACTATACTACAATTACTGTGTTTAAATTTGGCATAAACATTCCATTGAGTTCATATTATACAAACTTGATTCTCTTTCCTTGAATACTTCATTTCTTTATATGATCTATAAAAAGGTTCTTACCACTAACCATACCCAATAACAACAAGATCATATCCTTCATCCATAATACATCCAATCATCACCACAATTCATTCAAATCTATTATAAGCCTCTTGACTCCATTCAAGACCATCATCAATCAACAATTTCTAAATGGAATATATCAAGGCCTAAGACTTCATCAAATCAAGTATCCATTTCCTTAATCCACTATCAATGGTCTTCAACCATTATTATCATCATCATAGTTGCCAACACTCAAGGGATTCAACTCTTCTAATCACATACACACTCACATACACACATCTCCCAAACCTCAAGAATCAATACCAATGTTTTCAAACATTCATTCCCCATATAAAATTATCCTAAGGCATTAAAATCATTTAACTCATCAATTTGGCCAAAACCCCAAAACTATCAACACTTAGGGTTTTATCAAAATCACCCAATCAACAACCCCAACCATTCCTTAAATCCATATGAATATCATAACCCTCATTCTTATATACTCATAAAACCAAACTCAAAAATCATTTCTTAAGCCATCATGCCTAGGGTTTACATCATTTTCTTTAACACTTATAACTTCTAATATAACCATTTCAAACCCAACATCATAAAACCACAAATGAGATAAGGTGGAGGTAAGAAATCTTTACCTCAAGTCTAAGCCCCATCAAAATGAAAATGAAGAAGAAGGAGAGGGAAAATGATCCATGCAAGCTTCCATGCTCCACAAATGCTTCACATTTCCAAAATTTAGGTTTTATTTTTGGCAAGAGAAATGGAAAGCATGGAGGTGGACGGTTTTGGTGGAGGAATATGGAAGAAGAAGAAAAAAAAAGAATGGAGAATGGTGAAAGGGAAAGATGCTACCGAAAATAAGAGAAAGAGATAGGGAATTTGTGTAAAAATTGGACATTGTCCAATGGGTAACACAATGCATCATGGTCATTTGTCCATTGGATCATAGAACCCCATATCCATTGGGTAATAGCATGAAAAGCAACATGGGAGAGAGAGGGAATGGACGGCTGAATTAGAGAAGAGAAAGTGGAGTTTTTAGTTTTCTTTTAATTCTATTTGGTTCGTGTTTTCCAATTTAATGACATATGTCGAGTCCAATTAATTATTTCCTTAACACTAAAAATTATTTCAGCTATATCACCCTAACCACAATAATTTTCTAAACATTTTAGACCCATCAAATATTTAATTTGACCAAGTGGGTGCCACATAATCTGTTAAATCATCCGATTCTGGTAATTCCTAATTTACCGATAATTCACCTCTAATGTCTAATAAAATCTCCCATAATTATTGGACCATAAACAATCAATCATCAACATCTAACGATTTTATTTTCTTTAAATTCTAGGATATTACAATCCACCCCACCAAAAAGAAACTTCATCCTCGAAGTTTATCACCGGCATATATCGTAAGACCACACTTCGGGCCACACACTAATAAGGTCCAATGACACCATAAAGTAATATTAAACTTCCCGAAGTCCAGCAAGACATGACTATCGTCACCCCTATGTTCCAAGTATAAAGTCTCATATATCCAAAACGAGTCACCACTTATAAATTCTCAGTTTATTCAATACAACTCTCACATTCTTATCCAGTACCACCAGATAGGTTCAATACATTCACCGTAAGCAGTTACAACACTACACTTGCTCGGTCTATGTGTTGTTGCATCCAACATATAGGAAGGCATCCCAATCCCATAGTTATTACCACAAACACATGAGATCGACGCATAAGTGCACGTTGCCACAATGCCTATGGCATGTAGAGACATATTAGGATAAGTACCTTCATGTCTTATCGCTCACATTATTCATATTAATTCAAATAATATCTCTTCACACACAAGACTTTGTGAGAAGTCACACAAGTCCATGAGCAATACACTCACATCATATTATCATTTAATCATGATCTAGTGTAAATCATGCCATACAATTCATCAATTGTCAGCCACCATAACTATATATTGACATATCAACTATAGATTTCCAATCATCATAGGGTAATCACCCCACCATTGGACTTCATCTATCCCGAAGTCATAGTAAAGTAACATAGAAATCATTTGTCTATTTCAAACATCGTTGGCTATAATTCGGTTCAGGCCTAATCAATTCACCTAATTCATGCCAAATATACACTTTCAAGGCTCAAATAGAGTCCACAATCATATAACAAGCTTCCACACTAGTGGATTTTCTCACATATCATAACCAAAGTCTATAAACTGGACGTATAATCCATGTAATATCATATCGTTATGTGGTCTCTATCACCAATATAACTCCTTTCGAAACAGAAAGGGGGTATCATCATGATTAAATTCCGTTTACCAACCCATGTTCACATATATTACCTCTACATTGTATCATAATCCATAATCGATTTTAACGACCATAATATCAAGGGTGTGAAATTTATTCCAATTTCATAACACCAATTTTTTTTTATCATAGTTAATGCTAAGTCATGCCCTAAATTCATCATTATTATTCACCAAACACTTAAGGGTTTACATCTAAGACACCCCGAAAATGGGGGTAATGTTTTCGCGATTTAAAAATAATTATAAGTAAAATAAACCGCAATATATAAAATGTCAAGTAATTACCCCGGATCATTTAATAACCTATCTCATATATGAAGATATGAGAAGGTACCAGAGTGCTCCTTGGACGATCGAACTCAAGATCGTCACAAGGGAAAATGGAAGATATAATTAAAATTTAAGGATGATAAGAATTTAGGAAAAAGAGAGGTCAAAGATACCTCACCAAATTACTAGACATTAATAATACAATTTCAAAATAATAACATTGTTTCTAGAGGTCACAGATCCCAAAACATTCAAGGAAATTAAGGAAAAGAAGCAAAAATGAAGAAACTAGAATCAGGGCATCTCGCTTGAGCGAGGCCCTGACTCACTTGAGTGAGACCAACATAGGTCGCTTGAGCGAGGCCAGCGAGCATGAGCGAAAACGCTCCAGAAACTATCACTACGCTTGCTCGCTTGAGCGAAAAAGGGACAGAACCTCACTGCCCATATTTTGCTTGAGCGAGGCCAACGAGTATGAGCGAAAACGCTCCAGAAGCCATCACCATGCTCACTCGCTTGAGTGAAAAAGGGACAGAGCCTCACTGCCCACATTTTACTCGAGCGAAGCCAGGCCCGCCTGAGCGAAATCCATCCAGTAAGCGCATACTTGATACGCACGCGTCTCGCTTGAGCGAGACATAAGCTCGCCTGAGCGAATTTGGGCCAGAGGCCACCTCTCTGATACAGGGGATTCTCGCTTGAGCGATAATTCATCTCGCTTGTGCGAGATTATCAGTTCATGCACAAAACATGAAAAATCTCACAACCTAACATACAAAAACTCATCCCAAGCAAAATTGATCAAAATTTACATATCATATACATCATATTAAGCATTTAAAACTTGTTTCAAGTAATCATACTCAATAATTTCCATTCTAATTCATGAATCATATCATAATCAAGTTTATCACCTTATATACTTTATAAAACACAAAATCTTAAGAAATATTTCATTCATTCATCAACTTTAGCAGCATTCCACATCATGTTTGACATCCATACATTGTCAAGGTCATTAATGAAAATTAGCCATACATACAAGGGTCTAATTTTCCTACATGACCTCCAAAATTATCATTCATCACATTAAATTACAAAATTAAGCATATATGCATCATATACTGTACAAAATGACAATATACCGGCCAAGGCTCACCCACTTTCCTTCCATATTTAATTTCATCAATACTTGACCTCTAAAAGAGTAGGGTATCATCATACCTACATCAACCTTAAAAATGGCAATTAGGAAGTGAGTAACATAATCCAAATATATCAAAGTCATACATTATGATGATACTTATACATGCCTACATATAATACATTTCTTAAGAAACATCACAAGTTTCATTCGCATACTATATCATTTCATTTCAACATGTTATGTATTTGAAGCAATACATCCACAACACACATAACCAAATCATTGGCATTCTCAATAACGTCATCATACACACAGTGTTAGTTAGTACCATATTTTTTTCCTCTTTATTTATCAAGCATCCATCGCCAACACGGGCTATCAACTAGGCATATCTTCGCTATATGCAAATGCTCTTATAGCTAATGCATATGCATAAAGGAATTATTATCAAATGCGGTACTGCAGTAGAAAAATGTATACACATATATCTCAATTCATGCATGCTTAATAACATATTTTGCTGGTACCAAACCGCTCTCTCCCCTATGTAGCATTAGTCACCCCGTGACTTACGAATCAACATCATGGCCTTACTTGCCAAAGTGCTACGGGCCCTTCCCGAACACACATCGAGAGAGTCGTGCCCCGTCAGATACTGAGGTAACTTGCTCATCACAGAGCCGCCGCCCACTAGGCCCGCCACATAGGGTGCCTCGTCACCAAACTATGGAAAGCTTCATGATTCCCAGAATCACTAGGGAAATACAATAATATACCTATGCACTGGGTCGCCCTCCCACTGGCCCCACCTAGTGGAACCCCTAACATTCCATATAGAGAGCGTATGATATTCCATGGATGCAAATGCCAATCAATGCATTCTCACTCTATGCATCCTATCATGCCACTCCACATTCAACAATTTACCATAACCACTTAGTTGATTTCGAATACTCATCATTCTCTACCACCACCAACATTCATTGGATTTCATACACACTATTAGTTAGTGGCAATCAACATTTATTAGTTCACACATTATAGGATGTTCAACCACATATCAATCAATACAACCATGGTCTCAAGCCATTCATAACAAATTCATTAACATAAATCAAAACAACACAATACTCATCATCCTAAAAGCATATGCCATATAACATCAATCATTCTAAATGCATTTCAATCATAAAATCATCGTATCATTCACTCAAGCCAATCTATCATAACATAATCATATATATATTCACATCATCAATGGATGAAATCATGCATTTAGAAATGTTACCCCTTCCTACTTCAAGAGAAGTAGTAATCAACGCGGTCCGATGGTCCCGCCTCGTCAATGGAGTTGTTTCCTACATTATGCAATATACCACACAATTATTCTCTATTCAAACCACCAAGATTCAAGTACTCTTAATTAACTACTTGTGTTTTATGCCATTTTAATTATCAACTCCTTTTATTTCATTCAATCCACCATAAGAACCATAGGTTAGGTGTTTCCCTTTATTATTATGCATTTAAAGCTAAACTCATTCATGGGTTTTCACATTGATAGTTCCCAACCACCATTATCAACCAGTCACCATCATTATTGGTTATTACTCATCATAAATAACAATTCCCATCATTAAATACATTCTCTTAGCATTAATAAATACTCTTCTACTCATATTTTCATTTCCCTCAAATTATAGGGTTAGGGTTTCACTGAAAACCCAACAACCATAATCAATGTCAATCATCTTCCACCACATTAAATGCCATTTTTGTGTACCCCACCATGCCCACATAAAACTCACATTAAATACACCCCACCTTAGGGTTTCTCATCATAAATGCTTCCCACTCATAACCCACATGCATTAAACTCTCAAAATCATCATTAACCCATAACCTAAGGCATAACACCATTAGAAATAGAGAGGAGCTTACCTCAAGCCAAGAAAAGAGTGGGTTTCCAATGGAGAAGAAAGAGAGCATGAAAATGAGAGGGAGAGGGAGAGGGAGAGCTTTAAATCACCATTATCATCTCCCCCAAGCTTGAAGCAAAAACGAAAAATGGAAGGAGGAAGGAGAGCACACCATACTTGGGGTTTTTTAGAAGAAGAAGATGATGAGTGGGGGATAGAGTATGAAGAGAAAAAGAGTGCATGAAGGGGAAGAAGAAGCAACATGAATGGGAGAAGGGAAAAAGAGTTTCAAGTGTTTTAATTTAATCCCTTCATTAAAATTTTCCGTTTTATAACCAACAGGATCTCTGTTCGGGCTCAATACTTTATCTAAAAATTATTCTGAAGTTATATTCGGATCCCCAATAATATTGTTAACAGCCCTGACCAATAGCACCTCAATCGAAGATACTTGGTCCGACACCCATATTTTAACCGGGTATTATTTTCAACTATTTAAGTCCCCATAAATTATGAAAAATCACAAAAATTCCTAATTTAATCATTTCAATATTTTTGGGACATTAATCAATTCATATTTAATTATTCATTATTTATTTCTCTCAATTAATCATTTATATAAATTTTGGGATGTTATAATCCACCCCACCTAAAAAGAAATTTCGTCCCTGAAATTTACCAACCTGATTCGAATATCTCAGGATGTCGCTTCTGTATATCATCCTCACGCTCCCACGTGGTAGTAACCACATCTCTGTGCCTCCAAGATACCTTCACCAAAGGAATCAACTTGTTTCGTAATTTTTTTGATGGAACGCTTCATAATTGTAGCAGACACAGGAGGAATAGATAAATTCTCCCTGATTTCGACATCATCAAGGGCTACCATATACGTAGGATCATGCACATACGTCCTCAGCTGCGATACATGGAATATATTGTGTAAGTTTGATAAATGCGGAGGAAGCGCAATCCTATATGCCAACTCGCCAATCCTTTCAAGGATTTCAAACGGTCTAATGAACTTTGGACTTAATTTCTTACTCTTCAAAGCTCTTCCAACGCCCTTATCTCGTGATATTCTCAAAAACATATGATCGCCAACTTGAAACTCAAGTGGCTTTCGTCGCTTATCATAGTGGCTCTTCTGACGATCTTGGGCAATTTTTATCTTTTCGAGTATTATCTTGATTTGTTCATTTGTCTCCGCAATCAACTCCGGCCTTAATGCTAGGTTTTCACCAATTTCAAGCCAACACAACGGAGTTCTATATTTCCGGCCATACAATGCTTCTTACGGAGCCATACCAATAGTACCATGATAACTATTATTGTATGTGAATTCAATCAATGGTAGGAATCTTTCCCAATAACCACCATGCTCCAAAACACAAGCCCGCAACAAATCTTCAAGGCTTTGAATTGTTTGCTCAGATTTTCCATCCGCTTGCAGATGATAAGCCGAACTAAGCTTAAGTTCAGAACCCAGTTCTCTATGCAAGCTCCCCCAAAATCGGGAAGTAAACCGCGGGTCGCGATCCAACACAATACTCAAAGGCACACCATGTAGCCTAACGATCTCCTTAATGTACAATTGTGCCAATTTCTGCAAAGGACTCTTTATGTTCATGGGCAAAAAGTGAGCACACTTCGTCAATCAATCAACAATCACCCATATTGCATCATTTCCAGTACGCGTCCTGAGCAACCCAGAAACAAAGTCTATAGCAATGTCATCCTACTTCTAAACAGGGATATCAAGAGGTCTAAGATAACCAGAGGGTTTCTGATGCTCAACCTTAACCTTTTGACAAATAAGGCAAGATGCTACAAAATTCACCACATCACGCTTCATACCGGGACACCAAAAATTCTTCTTCAAATCTTGATACATTTTTATGGAACCAGGGTGTATGCTAAACACACTTTTGTGAGCTTCTTCAAGTACCAACCTTCTTAAATCACCACCAGATGGAACATAAATTCGTCCCTTTACACGCCAAATGCCATCATGACCTTCCGTCAAAAATGAATTCTTCCTATTAGTTTGAGCTTCTTTCATCTCAATCAAATACTCATCCTTCAGATGTTACAATTTTACAGTTTCAAGGAACACATTTGCTACTGTCAACACCTCAAGGGACATCTTTTTCAGGGTATATATTTCTACGCCCACATTCAAGTTTCGAAATTGCTCAATGAGCTCCATATCTTTCACCATCATAGCAGAAACATGCAACGATTTCCAACTCAAGGCATCGGCTATCACATTTGCCTTTCTGGGATGGTATCTCAAGTCAAACTCATAATCTTTCAAAAATTCTATCCATCTTCGTTGGCGCATATTAAGCTCCTTCTGGTCAAATAGATATTTGAGACTCTTGTGATCACTAAAGACCACAAACTTTGAGCCATACAAATATAACTTCAAAGCAAAGACAACCGCCGCTAATTCAAGATCATGTGTGGGGTAGTTAACCTCATGCAGTCACAATTGTCTCAACGCATAGGCTATCACACGCTCCTTCTGCATCAACACATAACCAAGACCAAACTTGGAAGCGTCACAGTAAACCACAAATTCATCCAGTAAATCAGGCAAGGCCAACACTGGAGCAGAAGTGAGTCTTATCTTCAACTCTTGGAAACTCCTCTCGTAGTCGAGATTCCACACAAACAGCTGATTCTTACAGTTAGCTTCATCAACGGCAAAGCTAAACAGGAGAAACCTTTAATAAATCCTTGGTAATAACCAGCAAGACCAAGAAAACTCCTTATTTCAGTCACAGACGTCGGTCTTTCCCAAGCCATCATGGCTTCAATCTTAGATGGATCAACAGCAACACCATCTTTAGAAATGACATGCCCAAGGAATTGGACCTCGGATAACCAAAATTCACACTTAGAGAGCTTCGCATACAACTCTTTCTCGCGAAGGATATTCAACACAAGACGAAGATGTTCTTCATGACTCTTGGAATGGACAAGGATGTCATCAATAAACACCACCACAAATTTATCAAGATAAGCATGGAAGATGCGATTCATGTAATCCATGAAAATTACAGGTGTATTTGGCCATCACTATATATTCATAGTGGCCATAACGAGTACGAAAAGCAGTCTTTGGAATGTCATTGGTCTTTACCTGGATTTGGTGATATCCAGAACGTAAATCAATCTTTGAGAACACCACTGCATCCTTTAATTGATCCAGAAGATCATCAATGCGAGATAGGGGATATCGGTTCTTAATGGTCAACTTGTTAAGTTGTCAATAATCCATACATAACCTCATACTTCCATCCTTCTTTCTCACCAATAAAACAAGTGCACCCCAAGGAGACACACTTGGGTGAATAAATTCTCGCTCTAACAACTCTTCAACTCGGCTAACTCCATATGAGACATCCGATACGACGCTCGAGAAACAAGTTCTGCACCCGGAACAAGATCAATAGAAAACTCCACCTTTCATGGAGGAGGTAAACCAGGTACCTTATCGGGAAACACATCAGGAAATTTAGATACGACAGGGATATTCAGGGATTGAGTAGTATTTTCTCCATCCATCATGCATAGCATAACAAGAATTTGAGATATACCTTGCACTTTGAAGCGCTCGGTATGTAGAGAAGGAAACACAATGCTCCGACTCTGACAATCTACCAAGACCTTATTGGCAGATAACCAATCCATCCCCAGAATAACTTCCAAGTCCTTCATGGGCAAGCAAATAAGGGATACTATAAATCTTCGATCCTCAAGAATCATTTCAATATCATCACACCGAGTGACCGCCCGTAAACAAGTACCGGTCGGTGTAGACACCATGATAGAACCTCTCATCATGCTTATTAGAAACTTCAATCACCTCACATAATCTTTCGAAATAAATGAATATGTTTCACCCGAATCAAATAAGACATCAACACAATTACCAAGGATTTGGCACTTACTTTGAATAAGATCACCAACTTGTGCAGCTTCTTCACCGGTCATAGAGAAGACTCTTTCAGCAGTTTATTGGTTAGCTCCATGACCATGACCATTCCGGCCACCATTACCATTACCTTGGCCATTCCCATTACCACGACCGTTGCCACCGTTTCCATTTTGACCACCATTGCGGCTGCCATTACCGTTTCCACGACCATGACCTCTAAAAGCACTATAGCCTCTATGGTTTACATCATTACGTGCCACTATATCTGTGGCATTCAAGGGACAATCAGGACGAATGTGCCTCGGCTGGTTGCATCTATAACATACCACCGTCTCCTCTTGATTACATTCGCGAGCCAAGTGGTTTCCGCCACACCGGAAACAACAAAGACCATGGCCATTACCTCGGCCACCATTGGCACCATGTCTTCCACCACCGCGTCCACCTCTAAGGGAAGAGGAGCCACGCATAAAGTGTCTGTTACTCTTAAAGTTTCCTTTCTTTTTAAAGTTAGGGGATTGACCCTTCAACTTGTAGTCATGCCTCGAATAATTCTTAGGAGCCACATCATTCTCTTCAAAGATTTGACATTTGTTCACAAGAGTAGGAAAGCTCCTAATCTCTTGATGACATATAGCCTTCTTGATCTCCTGACGCAACCCATTCTCAAACTTGACGCACTTCAAAGCTTCGGTACCTTTCTGTTGGAAAGGAGGGTAAAACACACACAGCTCTTCAAATTTTGAGGCATATTCCTCTACCGACATGCTTCCTTATTTGAGCTCTATAAACTTGATAAGTGTTGATTAAGCATTGATTTCATGACTCATTTGAACTAATTTTGTAAAGACTTGAGCTAAATTGATGAATTATTAAAGGAAGTGAGCATGAAACTTTTAAGTAGTGATGGATAGGTGTATAAAAGAAAAATAGTGTTAAAACTCTTGGAAAGTTGCAGGAAATTCAACAGGAAAGTAAGGCAAGCTTAAAGCTTGAGCAGGCAAGCTTAAGTGTGAAAGATCAAGCTTAAGCTTGAGCAGGCAAGCTTAAGCGTGAAAGATCAAGCTTAAGCTTGAGCAGGCAAGCTTAAGCATGAAAGGGCAAGCTTAAGCGTGAAAGGGCAAGCTTAAGCGTGAAAGAGCAAGCTCAAGCGTGATCAGGAGCGTTTGAAAACAGCAAGCTTAAGCTTGAAGCTTGAACAAGTTGTAGAGCATCAGGACCTCTCACGCTTGAGCGTGAACACTAGGCGCTTAAGCGTGGAATGATAAAAATGGAAGCCTAAGCATGGATTAAGCATGGGCAAGCGTGAAGTTGGACAAGGAAGGCCACGCTTGAGCGTGGCTGCAGTGGTTTAAGCGTGAAACATTTAATGAGTATCAGGACCCTTCACGCTTGAGCGTGACCATCAAGCTCAAGCGTGACTCATACAGCATGGGTCTCTTAATTCTTTATTCACCAATGATGCGATGCCAACTCACCCACTTTCTTGTGTTTCTACAAGTCTCTGAAAGATGCTGCATGGGTTCTACGCAAGTGGGCATGGGAAGCTAGAGCACAACCTCTATAAATCAAGCTGCAAACAATATCAGATTCAATCCCCTGTATCTCCTTCACAATCCAACCTTTTCCATTATTTTCTATATTCATATTTTGAAGGTGAAAATGCAAAGCATGAGTAACTAAACTCCCTTATGGGATTGGCTGTAATCCATTCAACACTGAAGTAATGTTGTTGTAAGTTTTTATTTAGTAATAAGATTTGATAAGTGTCTGTATTTCCTTCTGCGTTTAATGCCAGAAAGTACTCGATCACTATTTTCTTCTTTTAAGTTTTCTCAAGTGTGCTGGGAAGTGACTTTTGAAAGCAGATATGAAAGAAATACTTATTGTGAGTAGGTAGCCAGGGATGGCGTCTAACGTAATAAACGTCAAAACAATTGATCGATAATGCTGGGATGATTTCAAAGTGACTGAGGGATCAGCGGTTTGAAATCATTCTTATGAATTTTTTAGTCGAGAGATCGATACAAATGACTGTGATTGTGACGTAGAAACTATCTTTTCAATTTTCTTATATAAAAACTTATGCAGCTTACAGAAGGTGAAGATGTGATGAAGCCAATCCCTATTTTACAAAATTGATTTCTCTCAAAAACCATTCACTGTATCTTTTACAAATTTGATTCTCTGTTAGTTATTCACTTTTTCATTCAACATCATTCATAACAAAACAAACTAAAAACCTTCTGCCTAATCAATTCAAAACTAAGATCTTCATTCTAACACCTCCCTAGTGGAACGACAACTATACTATATTACAACTTCTATGTTTAAACTTGGCACAAGCATCACACTGAGTTCATATTATACAAACTTGATTCTCTTTCATTGAACTCTTCATTCCAATATATCAAAACCCCATTATCAAGTTTTGGCGCCGCAGCCGGGGAGGTGATTTAAGTTTGAATATTTTAGCATTGAACTGACAAGACAGTGTAAATAAAATTGTTTTCAATTTGTTTTTATTTTTTTGTGTAGTAACTTTGCTATTTTGAGTACTTGATTTATGATCTTGAGAGGACAGGCTACAAAAGAACAACTTGCATTTGATCCAGAGATAGACAGGTTCCTCAAGAAAATCAAGAAAGCCAAGCAGAACTTCCACGTAGGACAAACTTCCTCTGATACAATGGATGTCAACAGCAACAATCAAAACCCACCAAGGAGAACATTTGGAGACTATGCTTTACAACAAGGGCCAAGACATTTCTCAAGCATTGCAGTTCCAAACACTGTCAGAGCACTGGAAATGAAACCAGCATTTCTTGGTTTGATTAGTTCACACCAATTTACTGGAATGTCAAGTGAAGATCTGTATACTCACTTAGCCACATTCTATGAATTGGTTGGAACCATGGGATTTAACCAAGATGTTATTGATGCTGCATATTTAAGACTATTTCCTTTCTCTTTAGCAGGAAAAGTAAAGGAGTGGTTACAATCTCATCCAAATCAAAGTTTGAATAGCTGGAACATAGTTGAAGAAAAATTTCTACAAAGGTTCTTTCCTCCATCTAGATTCATCAAGGCCAAATCAGATATTACAACATTTAGACAAGGCCAAGATGAACCTTTTTGTGAGGCATGGGAACGCTTTAAATCACTGCTCAGAAAATGCCCAAACCATGGACTTAAAGATATTGCACAGCTTAATATTTTTTACAGTGGTTTAAGGGCTGACACTAAAATGATTTTAGATGCAGCAGTAGGAGGAACAATGATGACAGTGGATGCTGACCAAGCCACAAGGATAATAGAAGCTTTATCCTCAATAGACTACCAAGCTCAACATGATCGTCAGCAAGTTCAAAAGAAAGGAGTCCTTGACTTAAACACCACAGATGCCATTTTAGCACAGAACAAAATTCTGACCCAACAATTAGAAGCATTGACCAAAAAGATATCTAATCTTCCACAACAATTACATGCAGTGCAATCATCACAACCAGGGCAACAACAAATACCTGCAACATGTAACTTTTGTGGAGGAGATCATCTCAATGAAAATTGTGGCTCACAAGAAGCAACTGTATACTTCATGAACAACCAAGGAAGGTTTGGTAATTTTAATTCAAATTTTTCTAACCAACCATTTCAGGGATGGAGAAGTAACCAAAACCAAGGCCAAGGATAGAAGCAAGAGCCCAGCTCTTCAAATAAACCATATCAAAATAATGGTCCTTCTTTGGTGGAGAGAACTTCTAGATTAGAGGACACCTTGGAAAAATTTATGCAAACTTCTTTAGCAAGTCAAAAGAACAATGAGGCATCGCTTAGGAACTTGGAAACACAATTGGGACAACTAGCCCGACAACTTGCTGAGAAACAGAAGCCTCAGTATAGAGCAAACACTGAAACAAATCCAATAGAGCATTGCAAGGCTGTGACCACACTGACTAAGGAAACAACTGAGGAAGAAGATGGACATGATGCTATCACCCCTGAAGCAGTACCTCATAACACCAGAGATCCAGGGAGTTTTTCTATTCCTGTCACTATTGGAAATCTTTCAAAAAGTAAAGCTTTATTAGATCTTGGTGCTAGTGTAAACTTGATGCCATTATCCACACTTAAAAGGATAGGGGATTTTTCAGTAAAGCCAATAAACATGACTTTAAAAATGGCAGATCAATGAATAAAAACCCCTTATGGTATTGCTGAAAATATTGAGGTCAAAGTTGATCAATTTGAATTTCATGAGAATTTTGTTGTCATAGATATAGAGGAAGATCCTGAAGTTCCTCTAATACTGGGGAGACCATTCTTGAAAGCAGTCAAAGTCATCATAGATGTGGATGACAGAAAAGTAAAAATTCAGTACAAAATGAAGAAGCTGATTTTGCTATTGAAGGTGCACTTGAAAAACAGAATGGAAGAAAGCCAAGGCCTGACTTAGGCAAGGAGGTGGAAAAACTCAACACTCTCATCCACCAGCTCCATGATCCATATTGAAAAATCTATCAGGCATCAAGCTAATGACGTTAAACAAGCGCTTATTGGGAGGTAACCCAATATATATATATATATATATATATATATATATATAGATATATATTTTTGTTTTCTTTTCATGTGAATTTTACTTTAAATATTATTAAAGTTTCTGTTTATTTTGTAGGTCACTCATCAACAGAAATCCAAATAAAAAAAAATCAAGTTTCAAACAAAGACAAACATGACGGGAGCTTAAGCTTGATTAACCATGGTCAAGCTGAATCTGTTCAAAGGAGCAAGAGTTAGGAGAAGCATCAGGAAATCATCCCGCCCAAGCGTGAAGAATCTTGCTTAAGCGAGACAAAGTAAGTCATGTCCCATATATTTCACGCTCAAGCGCTGGATATACTCGCCCAAGCGAGCCAAGGTGAGTCATACACTATCCACATCAAGCTTAAGCGAAGGAATCAAGCCTTGAGCGTGGCACCACTACAAAAGAAATTTTCAACAAAATAAACCTGATCACGCTTAAGCGTGAACTTTTGCGCTTAAGCGAGAGGACATAGAAAATCAAACAGAGGCTGCCACGCTTAAAGCAAGAATCCTCCTCGCTCAAGCGAGAAGTTGATTAAAGCATCAGGTATCAAAATTTGTGTATCACGCTCAAGCATGACAGATACACGCTTAGGCGAGCAACAATTGAATTGCCTCTGATTGAGATTCGCTTGGGTGAATGATGATGTGTTTAAGCGCTTATGTTTTATTCACTCACGCTTAAGCGTGATTTATCCCAGCACCAAGCGACAGTTTCATTTCTAAAAGGGAAACTTCACAAACCAACCACGCCCAAGCGACATCTCCCCACGCTTGACCGAGAAAATTTAAAATTGCCCTGATGCTAATAAATGGAGCGCTTTTGTAACTTCCACTCAAGTCAACACAATCCTTGGATGCACCCTACCTAGTTTGAGACCCTAATTGCTTGGCCTGGGGACAGGCCTCCTTTTCTGGGAGGGGGTGAGACTGCACAAGCTGGGCTAGGAACTTCTTCATAGAGACCTCCAGAAAGAGACCAAGGAGCAAAAGATGATGATTCCTCATTGGATGAGTGATAAATTTTACTGCTTTAGTTTTTAATTGCTTTAGTTTACTTTGAGTTGGTTTTCTTACTGCAGCATACTTTGAAAATTTTTTAAAATTTTCATGCTTTTGGTTGATTGTTTTGACGCAAAGTCACATGCTTAACACACAAAAAAAAAAGTTTTGAAAAACCCAACCAGGATTTATAATTTTTGTTTCAAGAAAAGATTCTGAGTTAGCAATTATTTTGAGGCAATAACATTGGTTTTGAGAAGGCAAATTAACTGATTTAAGACCATGAAAATGAAGGAAATGAACCATTAAAATTTGTTTGCATGCTTGAAACCCTTTTAGAATATGGAAGTATGCCTTATAAACCGGTGAGAAGGGAGAAATTTAAACACTGAGAGTCTCATTAGAATTTGCTAAGTTTGCATTGCCTAATTTTCTGATTAATATTTTTTCATAAGAAATTAAGCAAGGAAAGGATAAAGGCAATTTTGAAAATAAAATATCCTAGAGCCAAAAAGCTACCCTAAAGTATGCCCTATTCCTTGGTAGCCCACTTTTGAGCAAAAATTTTATTCTATAAAAACACCCTAACCCAAGCATGAGAAATAAAAATTCCTACCTTATCAGCATGCTTAAATTTAATAAGAGCATAAAATAGTTTTGACCAAAAGAGTCATGAAAGAAACAGAGGCAGAAAAAGAAAATGCTAAAAACAGTAAGTTCTCCAGAGATTCAAACAGAATTAGAGAACTAGAAAAAGAGAAAAAAAGAATTCTGTAGCTCAAAAAGGAAGAAACCTCATAAACTTTGAAAAGTTTCATAATTTATGCTCTTCCTTATGCATGCATTTTGAACTCAAAGAAAAACCAAGAATTCTTGTTTAGCCCAGCCTCATTACAACCTTAAAAGACCTTTTGATCCTTACTGATCTTATGATTTGATTTTGATTGGAAATGACTGGCAATGTTAATTAGGCAGTTCTTATGATGAATGTACGACACACCTGGTGAGAAATAATGAGAGTTCCTTATTCTTAATTGGTTACTTGCCTTGTGAAAAATTGAGTGGTGCATTGTAATTCAAAGGATTGGTATTAAGGATGTTATTTGCCTTAAGTTAAATTGAGATTATTGTCTTTTAAAATTTTGTCTACAACTGAATCTGATCTTATTGAATGCTTGATTTCCCTTCAAAAACTTCTTTTGCTTGAGGGCAAGCAAAAATCTAGGTTGGGGAGAGTTTGATAAGTGTTGATTAAGCATTAATTTCATGACTGATTTGAACTAATTTTGTAAAGACTTGAGCTAAATTGATGAATTATTAAAGGAAGTGAGCATGAAACTTTTAATTAGTGATGGATAGGTGTATAAAAGAAAAATAGTGTTAAAACTCTTGGAAAGTTGCAGGAAATTCAACAGGAAAGTAAGGCAAGCTTAAAGCTTGAGCAGGCAAGCTTAAGCGTGAAAGATTAAGCTTAAGCTTGAGCAGGCAAGCTTAAGCGTGAAAGATCAAGCTTAAGCTTGAGCAGGCAAGCTTAAGCGTGAAAGGGCAAGCTTAAGCGTGAAAGGGCAAGCTTAAGCGTGAAAGAGCAAGCTCAAGCGTGATCGGGAGCGTTTGAAAACAGCAAGCTTAAGCTTGAAGCTTGAACAAGTTGTAGAGCATCAGGACCTCTCACGCTTGAGCGTGAACACTAGGCGCTTAAGTGTGGAATGATAAAAATGGAAGCCTAAGCGTGGATTAAGCATGGGCAAGCGTGAAGTTGGACAAGGAAGGCCACGCTTGAGCGTGGCTGCAGTGGTTTAAGCGTGAAACATTTAATGAGTATCAGGACCCTTCACGCTTGAGCGTGACCATCAAGCTCAAGCGTGACTCATACAGCATGGGTCTCTTAATTCTTTATTCACCAATGATGCGATGCCAACTCACCCACTTTCTTGTGTTTCTACAAGTCTCTGAAAGATGCTGCATGGGTTCTACGCAAGTGGGCATGGGAAGCTAGAGCACAACCTCTATAAATCAAGCTGCAAACAATATCAGATTCAATCCCCTGTATCTCCTTCACAATCCAACCTTTTCCATTATTTTTTGTATTCATATTTTGAAGGTGAAAATGCAAAGCATTAGTAACTAAACTCCCTTATGGGATTGGCTGTAATCCATTCAACACTGAAGTAATGCTGTTGTAAGTTTTTATTTAGTAATGAGATTTGATAAGTTTCTGTATTTCCTTCTGCATTTAATGCCTGAAAGTACTTGATCACTATTTTCTTGTTTTAAGTTTTCTCAAGTATGCTGGGAAGTGACTTTTGAAAGCAGATATGAAAGAAATACTTATTGTGAGTAGGTAGCCAGGGATGGCGTCTAACGCAATAAACGTCAAAACAATCGATCGATAATGCTGGGATGATTTCAAAGTGACTGAGGGATCAGCGGTTTGAAATCATTCTTATAAATGTTGTAGTCGAGGGATCGATACAAATGACTGTGATTGTGACGTAGAAACTATCTTTTCGATTTACTTATATAAAAACTTATGCAGCTTACAGAAGGTGAAGATGTGATGAAGCCAATCCCTGTTTTACAAAATTGATTTCTCTCAAAAACCATTCACTGTATCTTTTACAAATTTGATTCTCTGTTAGTTATTCACTTTTTCATTCAACATCATTCACAACAAAACAAACTAAAAACCTTCTGCCTAATCAATTCAAAACTAAGATCTTCATTCTAACACCTCCCTAGTGGAATGACAACTATACTATATTACAACTTCTGTGTTTAAACTTGCCACAAGCATTACACTGAGTTCATATTATACAAACTTGATTCTCTTTCATTGAACTCTTCATTCCAATATATCAAAAATAACATCATCAAAACTCAAGCTCCTTTTTGTTCTTGTAACTCTCAGGAAAGTATTTCCTAAGGAACTCCACCTTAAAGTTCTCCCAATTCAAAGAAGTGTGGGCCGCCATCATACGCTCACGAGTAAGAATTCACCAAGATTCAGCTTCATCTCGAACCATAAATATGACGTATTTGAATTTTTGAGCTTTCGTACACTCTATGCTAGCAAATATCCGCTCCAAGTCATGGATCCAAACATAAGCGTCTTCTAGTTTATAGCCTCCATGAAATTCGGAAGGCTTCCGCTTAAGGAATCAGTTAAGACCATGATTTGGTTGACCAATGGGTTGTTGTTACCGTTCAAGGATATCGGCAAACCAATTGAAAGCTTCAGCCATAGCGACTACGTCAACATTACACCTATTTTCCATTGATCAATCTAGACACACAACACAAACATATTTAGAAACCTTGTGTTTCTTTCCTCAATATATACCAATCATCATCAATTATCATTAATACATGTATCATCATAATATATTCACAATTTGAAGGTAAATATGGGAAAGGAAATGCCTGGCCGGGCTTAATAACAATCATATACCTATTACCATTCATGATATGAATTAGGGGGAAATCCATGCTCCAACAATTCTTATCTATAGCAACAACATCATCACATTAAGCAACTAGTGCTCTCATGAAGCATAACAATGATTCAATGACGATACAGAACATTTCAATGTTAGGCAATCTCAATTCAATAAGAGAGTCACTCTACTTTGGTATTTCATTCATATATAACCAACAATGAGCATTAACAAAAGCTCTGATACCAGGTTAAGACACCCTAAAAATAGGGGTAAATTTTTCATGATTTAAAAATAATTATAAGTAGAAGAAACTGTGATATATAAAATGTCAAGTAATTACCCTAGATCATTTAATAACCTATCACATATATGAAGATATGAGAAGGTACCAAAGTGCTCCTTAGATGATCGAACTCAAGATCGTCATAAAGGAAAAGCGAAGGATATAATTAAAATTTAAGGATGATATGAATTTAGGTAAAAGAAAGGTTAAAGATACCTCACCAAATTGCTAGACATTAATAATACAATTTCAAAATAATAACATTGTTTCTAGAGGTCACAGATCCCAAAACATTCAAGGAAATTATGGAAAAGAAACAAAAATGAAGAAACTAGAATCAGGGCATCTCACTTGAGCAAGATCAACATAGGTCACTTGAGTGAGGCCAGCGAGCATGAGCGAAAACGCTCCAGAAACCATCACCATGCTTGGTAGAGTGAAAAAGGGACAGAACCTCACTGGCCACATTTTGCTTGAGCGAGGCCAACGAGCATGAGCGAAAACGCTCCAAAAGCCATCACCACGCTCGCTCGCTTGAGCGAAAAAGGGACAGAACCTCACTGCCTACATTTCACTCAAGCGAAGCCAGGCCCGCTTGAGCGAAATCCATCCAGTAAGCGCCTACCTGATACGCACGCATCTCGCTTTAGCGAGACACCAGCTCGCCTGAGCGAATTTGGGCCAGAGGCCACCGCTCTAATACAGGGGATTCTCGCTTGAGCGAGAATCCATCTCGCTTGAGCGAGAATCCATCTCGCTTGAGCGAGATTATCAGTTCATGCGCAAAAACATGAAAAATCTCACAACCTAACATAAAAAACTCATCCCAAGCAAAATTGATCAAAATTTACATATCATATACATCATATTAAGCATTTAAAACTTGTTTCAAGTAATCATACTCAATAATTTCCATTCTAGTTCATGAATCATATCATAATCAAGCTTATCACCTTATATACTTTATAAAACACAAAATCTTAAGAAATATTTCATTCATTCATCAACTTTAGCAGTATTCCACATCATGTTTGACATCCATACATTGTCAAGGTCATTAATGAAAATTAGCTATACATAAGGGTCTAATTTTCCTACATGACTTCCAAAATTATCATTCATCACATTAAATTACAAAATTGAGCATATATGCATCATATACTATACAAAATGACAATATGTCGGCCAAGGCTCACCCACTTTCCTTCCATATTTACTTTCATCAATACTCGACCTCCAAAAGAGTAGGGTATCATCATACCTGCATCAACCTTAAAAATGGTAACTAGGAGGTGAGTAACATAATCCAAATGTCTCAAAGTCATACATTATGGTGATACTTATACATGCCTACATATAATACATTTCTCAAGAAACATCACAAGTTTCATTCGCATACTATATCATTTCATTTTAACATATTACGTATTTGAAGCAATACATCCATAACACACATATCCAAATCATTGGCATTCTTAATAACGTCATCATACACACAATGTTAGTTAGTACCATATTTCTTTCCTCTTTATTTATTAAGCATCCATCGCCACCACGGGCTATCAACTAGGCATATCTTCGGCTATATGCCAATGCTCTTATAGCTAATGCATATGCACAAAGGAATTATTATCAAATGCGGATCCAACTATGGGAAACATCCACATGCCAAATATGGGTCAAGCATAGGTGTCCTACTATGCCCCTACTGCAGTAGAAAAATATGTACACATATATCTCAATTCATGCATGCTTAATAACATATTTTACTGGTACCAAACCATTCTCGCCCCTTTGTAGCATTAGTCACCCCGTGACTTGTGGATCAACATCATGGCCTTACTTACCAAAGTGCTACGAGCCCCTCCTGAACACACATCGAGAGAGTCGTGCCCCGTCGGACACCAAGGTAACTGGCTCATCACAGAGCCGCCTGCCCACTAGGCCCGCCACATAGGGTACCTCATCACCAAACAATGGACAGCTTCGTGATTCCCAAAATCACTAGGGAAATACAACAATATACCCGTGCACTAGGTCGCCCTCCCACTGGGCCCGCCTAGTGGAACCCCTAACATTCCAGATAGATAACGTATGATATGCCATGGATGTAAATTCCAATCAATGTATTCTCACTCTATGCATCCTATCATACCACTCTATATTCAATAATTTACCATAATCATTTAGTGGATTTCGAATACTCACCATTCTCTACCACCACCAACATTCATTGGATTTCATACACACTATTAGTTAGTGGCAATCATCATTTATTAGTTCACACATTATGGGATGTTCAACCACATATCAATCAATACAACCATGGTCTCAAGCCATTCATAACAAATTCATTAACATGAATCAAAACAACACAATACTCACCATCCCAAATGAATATGCCACATAACATCAATCATTCTAAATGCATTTTAATCATAAAATCATCATATCTTCCATTCAAGCCAATCTATCATAACACAATTATATATATATATATATATATTCACATCATCAATGGATGAAATCATGCATTTAGAAATGTTACCCCCGCCTACCTCAAGAGAAGTAGTAATCAATGCGGTCCGATGGCCTCGCCTCGTCAGTGGGGTTGTTTACTACATTATGCAATATACCACACAATTATTCTCTATTCAAACCACCAAGATTCAAGTGCTCTTAATTAACTACTTGGTGTTTTATGCCGTTTTAATTACCAACTCCTTTTATTTCATTCTATCCATCATAAGCACCATAGGTTAGGTGCTTCCCTTCATTATTATGCATTTAAAGCTAAACCCATTCATGGGTTTTCACATTAATGGTTCCCAACCACCATTATCAACCATTCACCATCATTATTGGTTATTACTCATCATAAATAACAATTCCCATCATTAAATACATTCTCTTAGCATTAATAAATACTCTTCTACTCATATTTTTTATTTCTCCCAAATTATAGGGTTAGGGTTTCGCTAAAAATCCAACAACCATGGCATATGTTAATAAACAGTGAAATACGAGCCAATTGGAATTAAAAGAAAATATAAAGTCCCTTTTTCCCTCTTTATTTCATTGTAGCACTTTTCCCACTTTCATTTACTCTCTTTTGCTCATTGGATAAAGGGAATTGTTGACCATTGGTAAAAGCAAGATGATCCACCCTTTGAACCATTGGACAAAGAGCAAGATGATCCATCCTTTGAACCATTTTGACAATTCCTCTCTCCTTTCTCCTTTAATTTTTGGTGGCCTCTTTTCACTCTCCCTCCATACTTCATTTTCTTTTTCTTCTTTATTTCTCCTAGCCCAAAACCGTGACCACCACCTCTTATGCCCATTTTTCATCAAAATCAATCTTAATCGTGATTGGCGATATTTTAACGAGAAAAATAACATTTTTAGAAAAATAAGAGTTTTAAGTAAAATTAACATTCCAGACATAATTTATCATTTATTTTTTATTATAAATACAATATTTTAAAAATTAATCACTTTTGGCTTTGAAATTACGTAAATCAGAGTTTTCCAACGAAAATATATTAAGAACAAAGTTTTCGATAAAACTGAAGAGAAAAATGACTTGCGTGTATTTTAAGTGATTTTGGGCTGAAATGCTATCGCATAATTTGGAAAGTGCTTTTATAAAGTAACTTTACTACAAACTCAAAAAGGTTTTAGCCTTAAGTCTGAAAGGACAAAGTTCTGTGGCAGATAAGTGCCACGAGACGGCATTCCACTAGATCAGTCAAATAATCATAGTAATAGCATTTTGTATACCATTTTATCATTGACTTTATAAGCTATGTATGAACTTAGTATTATCTCTCTTCATAAAGTCAAAAAGGATTTTTTAGTTATAAGGCCGAAGAACAAAGCTCTGTGGCTAATAAATACGACAAGACGATATTTACTAAATCGATCTGAGAAACTATAACATATAGTCTTGAGTTTTATCGAAGTTGCCTATCAGAAAAAAGTTTTAAGTAAGTTACTCGAATAACACTAAGTTTTAATACCGAGGGAAACGAAGCTCGGAACCGAAAGTACAACAAAGCAACGTTTCCGCTAAATCGGTGAAATAACTAAGTTCTGTCAATTTTGCGATGCCCGACAAGTCTAGATAGACTTCAATTGGGTAACTAAATGAATTTACTAGAATGGTCAATAAATTTTTAGAATCACTCAGTAATTTAAATTTCCATCTAGGCCCTAGTCTTAATACTTCTAAAAGAAATTTAGCAAGTAATTAAGACTTAGACATAAGGATTTAAGATCCCATAACTGTTTCATTTGAATTTATGTTACGTATTAACAAGGCTTACTCGACGTATTAAGGACAAGGGCACCAGGGCGTAAGGATTTTGCTTAGAACTTGATTAATAAAGGATAAGAAATGAAGTGAAGTAAATAAATGCATCATTGGCATTGGAAAATTATGATTTGGGACTCAATACTAGAGCATACAATGGGGGTACATTGAGGGCATGACCATTTTGATCCATATAATGGATCTTGGGATTATAACTGTGTCAATGGCTTTGAGTTGCGTCCAGAGCCAAGCTGTCTGTAGGCCAACAAGGTATACTTTAACTAGGACAAGTGTCACTATGACCATGTAGAACTAAGTTCTCGTGTTGTTCAGAGTGTGATCACAATTATAGATTTTTGGACCTGTGTGTCCCTTACCTTATATATGTATATATATTTTTGAGAACTTGGTGAGCTCCGATCGCTCTAGTATAGAAGCATTGTGCTCGGTGTTATATTGTGATAGGACGACTCAGATGAGTAAGATCTTGTAAGGGCCCTCATTTACATTCATGAAACACTTAATAATAAGAAAATCATAATACACCTAACTTATGCATAACATCTTGAATGATTGAATTCACTATGGATATGGTTATGAACTATGTGAGGCTGAGAATATTTGTGTTTGAATTGTGTGATAGCATAACATGTTATTGTTGTGATGATTGACTGTTGTATTGTGGTGACAATAATTGATCTCTGTCTAATAAACTATGGTTGGTATTGAATAAGTTAAATGTTAGCCTAATTGATTAGAGAACCTTAGAAAACCTAATGATAAGTGTATGTTGGTTCATCTAGGAGATAGTAGGGTCGTGTATCATAATGAGTGGTAGTTAATTGTTTCTGTATGCCCTGTAATAACACGTATTAAAGGTCTGGATGATAGGTAAATTGTCATTATAAAATTACAACTAGGTGACAAAATAAATATTGAAAAGGATAGGATTGACCGCTGAATATAATTGTATGCTAGTTCAATTAGAAACGGATTGGGTTATTGTTGTGGGACCATAATCATTCATAGAATATACATATTAAGGACACTCAAAGTAAGAGAATGGTGTAAATTTATGGTAAGTAAAACTCGCCTAATGATTTTGTTTATGTACGTGAAATCTATCAGGCATGATGGTGCACTTTTGCATGTTTTTTCAACTAGGCTAGAGTAAGATAAACTCATCCCTCTTGTTTTTATGATTTGTATTATGTATATCTATATATGCATTCTAGACATGCAAAGGACGAACTTGAAGAGGAAATGAGATTTTTTCAGAGTTGCGTAGTGAAAATAGTTGGCTCTTTAGTTCTACAGAGTAGTAATTAGGTTGATTAATGTTTATAAATTATGGGAGCCTATGTGTCCTATTTTCTTTAGAGTATGTAACCTTTGATGGATTCAACCGTGCTACTATTTGGAAAGATTATTTTACGATGCTAAAAAAAATCAGCTCTTAATTTTACAAAAAGTTAAGAAACATCTTAGTTAATTGGGACATTTCGATAGAGGGCATCATCCTAGTTAACTGAGGTTGTTACATATGGTATTGATTGGTACAAAAAAATTAAAGTCAAAAGAGTTGACTCGTGTTACTTGTAGTGTAAGTTTCTTCCATTTTCTTGTATTTTGGTGTGTTTTTTTTGGCATTTCTTTCTTGATTCTTGTCATTTTCATGTTATAATTGAAATTCCAATGTTGTACCTTGCTAATTCATGTATTTTAAGTAGTTTCTACCAAGTGTTTGATAGTTGGTTTAAGTGCTTAAAAGTTAGGTGTTAAGGTATAAGTCTTTTAAAGGTTGTTCTTGCTTGTTGTCCAGGCTTTTTCTTTGATATTTTGCTTGAGTATAGTGGCTGGATTCTAAGGCACATTATTAATATCTTATAAAGTGTAATACAAGCTCCATATATTGTCTTGATCCATCTTAATTTTAGGTGGAATTGGTAGCTCATAAACTTATAGGATTGTTAGTAATTCTTAGGCCTTTTACCTAGTGTTTGTTTTCATTTTTCTAGCACTTTTAGGTAATCTTTTGCATTTTGTTTATCCTATGATGTAATTTCATTTTATGTCATAAAATGATCCCTTCCATGCTTCATCATTGTTGTAATAGGTTGCTAGCTTAAACATCATTTATTACCATCATTGTTATTGTTTTTGTGTAATCTTGTGAGATATGTGTGGTATTGTTTTTCATTCAATTTAGGTTCATTAAAAATAGAGTTAAAATAAGGGGAAATTATAAAAAAATTATAAAAATGTTATGAAAAAGAAAAACTTGAAAGGTCTTTGAATCTCTACAAAATTCTCGATCCTTTATTGACAAAATTTTGAATTGAAGAGTGTGTATCCCCATTAAAAAAATTTCCAGAACCTTATTCTTTTCTTATGCAGTCCTTAAAGTGTGTGTATTGCCTCTTTTTATGTATAATTGAAGAGCAAAATCATTGGTGTTTGTGTGGTGAAAGTTTTAGAGTTTAGCTTGCATTTTAGTTGTTTTAAGAAACCTTTTTGTGTGCTTACTTTTTGTTGCATTTGTTTTTAGTTTGTCTTTGTTGAATCTTAGTTTATCACATCTTATATTCCATTTTTAGTTTACCTTTATTCATTTTGAGCTTTTATTACTTGTCACACTCTTAGTTTGTCTTATATTACTCCCTTTGGTTTAGCTTCCTAAATTGAACTTTTATTGCTTGTCTTTCTTTCATCTCTAGTTATGTCTTTGAGTATTTTTTTCATTGGCCTTCTTAAGATAAGTCAAGTGATTTCTATCGTTAGGATAACATCTTTGGAGTGATTGAGATTTGATTTCAGAACTTTGTTCTAAGCATTTGAGACTCTTTTGAGAGATATTGAGTGCAAACACTTGTGAGCTTGAGTACCTAGATATAATTCTTATTTTTTGCAATATTATTTTGTGTTAACCATTTTCTTTGAGTTTCAAAGTTTTTCCTTGTAGCTTGGTGGATTTTTCCATGTGGCTTGGTGGACTTTGAAGGCTTGTAATTGGAAAGCACATATTTGTAATAAATTTTAGAGTCTTTTGTGTCATTTATATTTCATTTTCTCCTTGTATTTTGGGAGCATATAGAAAAAATAGTACTACCCCTGATTCCAAATATAAGCAAATTTTAGTGAAATTTTTTGGTCCCTTATTATAAGCAAAATTAAACTTTCCCAATGTCATTAAATGCTTGCTTACCAAATATGTCCTCATTATATATATTTCCAAGGCCATTAATTCTTTATGTAATAAATGATAGTAAGGTTATTTTAGAAAATTAAATCAAATAAATGGTAACATTAATGCAAATAACTACCTCCAACCATTATTCTTCATATGTGTGAAATTAGGTATATTTGCTTATATTTGGAACCGGAGGTAGTAATATTTTAATTCAATATTTTCTTGACCCTTGTATTTGAGGGACTTAGGACTTTAAACTTTGGACTTTGGTTTTAATTAGTTGACTAGGGTAGTGCATTTAGGTATTAGTTTACTTTTGTGCACCATGACTAGTTCTTGCTTCTTAATTGCCTTCTAGGTTTAGTTTAGTTATGTCATTTAAATGCTATTAGGTTTAGTTTAATTTTTGTGCAATCCCGACTAGTATTGTCATATTAATTGTTTAGGCTAGTTTCTTGCCTTATTTACATATAGCCTAGTTTTGTTGTTAATTCTTTACTTGCTTATTTCATTGCTTGCCATTCGACTAGTATCTTATCTCACTGTTCACTTTGTGAATTAGATTGCCAGACAACATGTCATCTTATAGTGAACGTGAAAGAGATTACACAATTCCCACACAAGAGTGATTCTTGATTAATTAAATGCAAGGAATGCTAGATTAAATCATATAGAAAATGGGGAGGCAAGGTAAAGAGATAAACCAAAGGAAAATAGACCTCACAAGAGACATAGTATACATCACTATAGTGAAAGTGAGGATGAGGATAGGCCTAGAAGACACCATAGGCATCATAAGGATATAGGGCTTAGGGAAGTAAAGCTAGAGGTTCCCTCATTCCATGGAAAAAGTGACTTTGAGGCCTACCTAGAATGGGAAATAAAAGTTAAACAACTCTACAACTCTCACAAAATAAAAAATGAAAAAAAGATTAGGATAGCCACCCTCTCCTTCCAAAATCATGCCTTAGTTTTGTGGACCCAGGTGTGTAAAGAGATGAAGACAGATAACTTCCCTCTAATTGATGAATGGGATGACCTTAAGGCCTTACTATGGTGCCCCTTAGTTGTATATAAGTAAATATAATAGATATAACATAATAATTATGAGGATGAATTTTTTCAGTTTTAAAGTTCATCACCTTGCTTAAGAGACACCACGAATTAAAAGAAAATCATTTAACATCGCGCCCTAAACCTTTGATTAGTCACACTTTCCATATATGAAGATATAAGAAGAAATATGAGAAAGTTCATTTTTAGTCTTAGAAATAGTGGGACATTCCATAAATATTACCTATTAGTCCCAAATTGAAAATCATTAAAAGTTGGGTTCAAACCCCTCTTAAGTTTGAGTTTTATAATGCAATGGGTCTGGTGTTTCACGTCTAATCAGAGCTAGAAAACTCTAATTTAGGTGAGATAAATTTTTACACCTTACTAACATATTTATCTACAACTTTCATGCAGAAGTCAAAGGCCAAAAATGTCATTAAGATACCTAAAAGAGCAAAAAACAACAAGGGAAAAGTAGCAGTTGAAAAATCCTGACAGTGGCCATTCCACTGACCGTGGGAAATTCCCACTGGCCATGGAATCCACTGTTTTGACCACCCAAAATTGCTAAAAATTCCATATTTTGGGGCAGAATGATCCACTGGCAGTGGGAAATTCCTACTAGCCGTGGATCTCACTGTTGTATGCACAAATTCTGCAGCTTTTTGCCTTTAAGTTTTTGCCAACTTTGGGACCCCTTTTCACTAGGCTATTCAACTCCAATTTGCATGAAAGTTTATACACAACTTACCTACCCTAATATCAATTATGTGGCCAAGTCTCAAGCCTAAATTCCATCCCAATAAAAATCTAAGCTATAGGGTAGTTTTATGCATATTTTGGGCATTTTACATGACATACCAAAATACAATTAGCTAAGTTTTGGTCCAAACTCCATGGACCTATATTCATATATGTAAATGTGAATTGCTCCAACAAGTCTCATCCAATAACTCATTTCTTAGATCAAGATATGCTCTAGTGGCAATTCATACCTTTTTTAGCTAAACCAAGCATGTCAAATTGCAAACTAAGCCTATTTGGCCACAACCAACCATGCACATATGTTTCATACATATATTATGGGTTGTAGTTAGCCTCTTCATGAAGTTTGAATTATTAAATGAAAATATGACCTATCTAGTTCCTTGTTTTGCATTCAATTCATAATATTAATCCTACACAAGTCACATATTCATTCCAATGGATCACCATTCTTATAATATCATCATTCATTCATTGATATTGTATAACAATCAATATATCACAAGTATCATTACGCAATGTTTGGTGATGACCAAAAATTAGTCTTCCAAAACACTAAGGTTTAATTTTTACACATGACCCACCAAAATTACACATCCAACATCATTCAATATTCAAATACATGACATTATACATCTACATCATATGCTTCAATAAACGGTTGTCGGCCAAGGCGTTCCTATACAACTATTTTACATTCTCCACCAAAACATTTAGTTCCCAAAATAAGATGCATCTCACCCCATGCATATCCTGCATCACAATGCTAAAAAGAGACAACATGGGAGAGTGAGTTATACGTTCTAAGTGACAAATGTGAATACATTTGTGATTATGTGTATATACATACAACGACATGTATACTTTGCATCACAACATCAATTATCATCATGGGTACAACATTTCAACAATATATATATATCATATTCATCAACTATAATCCACAACAAAGTATATACACATACACATCATTGCCCCTCATCATTTTGTGCTAACACAACATCATCACCATACACAAAGTCTTTTCTTTGTATTCATATTTTATTCATTGTCTTTAGGTTGTCTTTCACCCATTTCAACCATCATCACAACTCATCCTCTTTTGGCATATTTCCATACTATATGCAAATGCTCTTAGGCTAATGCATATGCACAATGGAGTTAATATCAATCGCGGATCTAATTGTGGGAATATAAAACACCAATTTGTGGGTTCAAGCATAGACATACAATCATGTCCTTACTACAGTAGTAAAATATGCACACTTATCTCATTGTTTACATGCATAACATCATATTTTACCCGTACCAAACCACATCACCCATCTTGCAACACCGGTCATTTTCACCATGACCGCGGTAAACAACATATGGTGTTACAGGCCAACCATGAATCATACCATGGCAGTTATGATCCACAAGACCACCGAGGACACCTGCTCCTCAAAGAGCCACCCCTTACAGGGTCAACCACATGCAGCTCCCCGTAGCTAAGCATAGGTAGTTTCGTGACTCCACCACTAAGCCACTAGGGTAACAACAATAATGCTCGTGCACAAAGCCGCCCTCCCACTGGCCAACCGGAGGAACCCCTAATATTCCTTTACTGGCAGCTATGCAATATGCCATGGAAGCAATGCAAATGCAAATCATATGCATTCTCACACTATCCATCCTATCATGCCACTCATCAATCATCCTCATTGTAACATCCCATTTTCAACACAAATAGAAAATAGATATTAATATATCTTTCATGAGAAATACTTACTATAAGTTAGTTTATTATTATCATTTTTTTATGAAATTTTGGTATTTATATTTAATTATTTATTTTCTTAAAATAAAATAATAATAATAATAATCTTTATGAATGAGAATTTTAAAATGAATTAATTAGTATGCATTGATTAATGAAATTATATTAAAAATTTTAAATATATTTATTATTCATAACTTTTATTTTATGTTTTTATATTTATGTTTTTACATATTTGTGATTTAACTCTTATTAGAATTTTAAAATAAAATTTTGAAGGAATTAGACTATGATTATTTAGAACTTTTTGATCTATATAACATTTATGATTTTCTGGAATGTTTTAAAATTTTTGAAATATTTTAATAAAATAATATATTTTAAATAATTTTAAATTCATATAAAGTTACTTAAAATTAAAAATATTTACAAGAAAGTGAATTTAAATTATAAGAAAATTTTCTAAAATCCATTTCAAGTAGACTTATCTAAAAATTATCAGTTTGAATAAAATCTTGATTTTTACCAATCATAAAAAATCGAAAACATATGAATAAATTTTTATTAACAGAAAATTTTAGATTTTTAAAATTTAAACTTTATATTACTTATCATAAAATTACTGAGAAATGATATAATATCGCTAAATTTCAAAAAGGACTGATTTTGAATATTTAAATATACCGAGTGAAAGGTTACTATTTGGCTTAATAATTTAGTGGACATTTACTATGCAAAACATTGTGCATGTATGAAATTTTCAAAAGGTGCACAGTAAAAATGTAAGTACTTTTATATTAAAATAATGGAATGCATAGTAATTTTTCTTCCTATAAATACCGAAGGAATTCTTTTTTAGAATTCACAATTTCAGATTAAGTTTTCTTAATATAGTAGTGCTAGTGAGATAGTAGTGGAAGTAAGAGAGAGAAATAATTTTTTTGGAAGAAGGTTCTACTAAAATCCTAAGGTAAGAATACCTCTCTTTTATATTTTTAGGGTTATTTTTATATCATTTTTAGAAATTTATTATTATACTAGAAATAATATTATTTTAAGTTACTATTCTGAATAGTAAAATACTATTTCAATAGTAAATTACTATTCAAATAGTAAATTATTATTTACTGTTACTATTTACCTTTACTATTCACGTTTTACTATTTACTGTTACTATTCATGATTTACTATTTACATTTACTATTCATGATTTACTATTTACCGTTACTATTCACGTTTTACTATATTACTGTTACTATTCACTATTCAAAATTTACCATTTCTGCTTTAAGTAGTAATCTTAATTTTCATCTTGTAACTATATTAAAATGAAATTGGTATGTTTTAGAACTCGAAGACGAGGCGCGTATGGATTTTCAATAATGAATCAGTATACAAGATGTAAGGAGGAGTGGAATAGGAATATAATATGAAAAGACATAAGAATAATGGGAGGAGTCTCTTATTCCTTTTAAATTTAATAACAATATTATTATTTTAAAATAATAACTATGTAACTTAAAATTTATATAAATTTTAAATTGTGTATCTTATGTAACTTTATCTAAAATACCTATGCAAAGACCTGGATAACCTATGCAAACTGGACTAAACCTATGCAAGGACTTGGACTATTATGACCTGTATGGACTGAACTATACCTATGTGAAGACTGGATTATATATATGGACTTACATAGACCTGTGCGAGGAATGGACTATAAGGACTCTAAATCAACTCTACTAATTTAAATACCCATTAAAATTTGAATTATATTTATGAGTGATATTTAGTTGATTTGATTTGATTATAATTAACTATATTTGATTTTGATTAATGATATTGTGATTTATAATATTAGACTGTGATTGATGATATGTAATTATAATTGATAATATTTGTGATTGATGACATTATAATACTTGATTGTGGTTGATGAATGATTGATGACCTTGTGATATAAAGTTTAAGCATATAGCAAGTATGACGGAAAGTTAAAACTCAGTAAGAATTTTCTTACATTACTCTTTAAATTTTTATTTTAAGAGAAAGTATTTTATTATTTTTTTAGTCTTTTATTTTTTCTTAGAAATAATTTTCATTAACTTTATTTTTAATCTCTAGAATAAAATCTAGTATTAGAAAGAAGCTATTTTATGAAAATCAAAAGTTGAGATAATTAATACTTGAATTAAAGAAAATTTTTATAGTTTTAAGTATTCTTAGTTAATGATTTTAAAAATTATTTTCTTTTAGAAATCAAAAATTTAAATTGGTTTTCCCTAATGAAATAACTAAAGGATCGAGATTTCTAAACTCAATCTAGTTAAAATTCAAATTGGGAAAGATTATGTAAATATGTGAAGTTTTTAAGAGAAAGTTTTGAGATATTTAAGGCTTGGAAACTCAATTTTGGTGAGATCTGAATTCGAAGACTGTACTAAATTTATTTATGTATAACAGAAGTTCAAAGAAGAACTTATGGGAATGTACAGTATATTGAGATAATTTTGTGAACCTTTATGGTATTTAATAATTGAGTTTCTAAAAGTCTTAACCAACTAAATATGCGAGTAGTTCATGCATCATGAATCATTAAAGAGAAATAGGATGTGATATTGCTTGGGGACGGATTATAGAAACCGAGGATACATTAGAGGAGGCTTAATTACGAGCCTTGGGATGAGAGGGTGTTAAAGGGTGCTTCAGGTGACCTAGGGTCGCTCCCTAGTGTCGGGTACTTTCATAATAAAAACTTTCTCAGTCTGACTAGTCTCTAAGTGTTTCCACGCCAGTTGAGCTGTTCATATGCTATGAAGGCATTTATGTTATTATCCGGAATTATGGAACAGTGTAAACTCCTGGTTGGCCCAGTACAAACTAAAACTTTAAGGGCCCATATGCATAAACTAAATGAGATAGTATTAAAAGCATTACATGTCATACATGTGATTGTGATATTCTGTGTGAATGAAAGTATGATTGTTATGCGTATAAAAACCCTACAATTATAATTAATTATGTATGAGATTATGAATGATATTATTTTATTAGATTGTGAAAACCCTTATGCTTATGTCTTATCCGTAAAGTATTATATTCTGTTTCTCACTCCTTCTTGTTTGAATTTTGTGTCCAAAATATATGTTATGTGATATATAGCTAGCAGTTTAAGATGGAAGGATATGTAATTACAAGAGGGTAAAGTGGTCTCATCCTCAATCAGATAGGTGAAGAGATATGACAAGAGTAGGATTCCAAAACTCGATGGTTCAAGGATTAGGAAATGATTGGTCACATTTGTAGTAGAGGTATAATTTAGTTTTACCTTGCCTTATTACAATATCAAGTTAGATAATTGTAATAAGGTAAATGTTAAACTTTGATAAACTTTCTCATTCGGATATAATACTGTAATGATTTATCACTTATGATTTCTATAAATTGTTTTATCACTATGGATAAATATTGAAAGACAATGTTTTTTTTACTTTCAATATTCAAAGGAAATCAAATGTATATACGTCCTTGTATACGCGAGATAAAGAGTGATAAATATGTATATCTTTCTAAAAGTTTTTTTTTATATATCTTGTGTATATAAGGGGGTGTTACACTCATCATCAACATCACCACACAATTCTTAGTGGATTTTTATCTCATTCATTATTGCCATTATTTCACATTTTAGTGTGGCATTCATAATATTTCACCAATGTAATTCAATTCACACATACAAGTTCATACTTGCATCGACCACGCTAGCACCCACAATCATCAATAATAACAATCATCAATTGCTCAAGGGTATGCTCAACAACAATGTTCATCTTCGTTTATCATCAACATTTATCAATCAATATTTATGGTGAATACACATAACATAGAGCACAATATTTGTCTCAACATATCATAATAATTATCAATCACCACAAAGCATACCACTAATACTCCAAATACATATCACATATTTGCCAAGCACATAACATTGCAATACTCAACATCACAATTCATCAATACAACAAGACAAGGCAAACATGTGCAATATCACATACAACGATCAATCAATATTCAACTCATGCATTTAGAATATAAACTCCTCTCCTACCTTGTGAGAAAAAGCAATCCGAATGGTTCGACGACTCTGCCTTGTCGTATGGAATACAATCTACACATCACACACACATATACATAATTTCAATTAATTTGCCATTCAAGGCATCATCACAATTTTAAACAATTGTTAACATATCATAAAGCTTAATAGCAAGTCCAAATAGCACTTATTATGGTCTAAGACCTCATCAAACCACAATTTTATTTCATTAATCCATCACAACCACCATGGTTTTGGTGTTCACATTCATTTCTATACATCTTATGGCAACACTCATCCATGAGTTCCATTATCAATGGTCACCTACCATTACTAATGTTATCTTTCACCATAATAACAACACCACGCCTAGGTATCATACATTCATACTTAAAAATTAATTCTCTTAATCATAATATTATATATATATATATAGTCCCAAATTTTTGGATTAAGGTTCATCCAAATCCAATAACCACCTTTTTCACATTTTATCATGGTTCCTTAACCATCAATAACAATAATTAATGCTAATCATTTCAAACCTCATTTCCACCTTATAGCCTAAAATCATCAATTTCTCAAACTTTTCCAAAAGCCCCAAATTCCAATTCCAAGGGTTTACATTTAAATTGGCAAGCATCACTTACAATAATTTTTCATGCATCATTTTCAAGTATAACATCTCCACCATTTTAGTGTAACACCTCCAATGTATCAAATCAATTATAAACAGCAACCAACAAATCCTAATGGTCATCTAACCTAGGGTTTGGATTCCACATACATATATCATCATCCAAAATAATATTTAACTTAGTTTAAAATTTTATCAACATCAATAATTAATTCCAATCCTTCAAAAATTCATTTTCTTCATATAAAGTTATTATAAGGGCACAAAATCATCAACACCATCAACTTGGCCAGAAACCTTAAAATACCAATACTTAGGGTTTTATCAAAAATACCAACAACAATCTTAACCAATTTCTTGAACCATTACAAGTACAATGACCCTTATTTTCATGTAACACTAAGCTATAACCAAGAATCACATTTCAAGTGCCCAAGCCTAGGGTTTCATCATGTTCATCAACACTAATAATACTCAATTCCACAATTTCAAGCTTAAACAACATTAAAACTAACAAATGGAACAACAAAGTAAGGAATCCTTACCTCTCACCAAGCTCCAAGCCCAAAACGAAATATAGAGAGAGGGAGTAGAAAATCATCCAAGACTTGCCTCAATATCCTATATATGCTTCATAAATCCAAGCTTAGGTTTTGATTTTTGTAAGAAAATGGGTTAGGAGGGGTGTGGTTCAGTTTTTACCTTAGGAAGAAAGAGGAAGATGAAGAAAAAAATGAAGAAAGTGGAGGGGAAGAGAAGCCAACAGAAATGCCAGGGGAAATGGGAAAAAGATGACAAAATTGGTCATTAACTAATGGATAAAACAATGCTCCCAATTTTTGTCCAATATACATTCATTCCCCATTGTCCAATGGTTAAAAGGAAGTAAAGAAAAAGGGAAAAAGTGGACGATAGTGGAAGACAGGAAAAAGCAATTTTTGCATTTTTCTTTAGTTCATGCTCATTTGTATTTTTGTCGTTTATTAACATACATCGTATCTGAATAAATATCTCCTCAACACCAAAACTTATTTTAATCATACAACCATAACTACAATAATTTCCTCAATATTCTCAACCCATCAAATATTCAATTTGAATTAGTAGGTCCCACACCATCCGTTAAATCGTCTGATTTAGAAAATTTTAATTCACCGATAATCATAATTAATGTCTAATTAATTTTCCTACATACATTGGACCACAAATACTTAATTATCATCATCCAATAAATTTATTTTCTCTAAAATTTAGGATGTTACACTTACTAAGAAAAAGGTATGTGCCTTCACACTATAGAGGGGAGCTTTTAGCAAAGCTTAATAGACTAACCCAAGGGACTAAAAGTGTAGAAGACTACTATAAAGCCCTAGAGATAGCCATGATTAGGGCCAATTTAAAAGAAGATAAGGAGACCTTCATGCATATGTTTCTTCATGGGCTAAATAGGGACATGAAGAGAAGGGTTAAGCTCTTACCTCATGTAGATATTGAAGAGCTCCCACTAATGCACTAGGGTAGAGAGTCAATTAAATGAAGAAGTCTCCTATTATAAAGGGGACAACAAACCTTTTAGGCCCAAGTAGAAGGTGGATTCATCATGTGATAAATATTCTAACAAGCACCAATCTTAAAAAGTAGTAATTAATATTGTTCCCATGGGGATTGAGTTAAGTACTACAATCCAAGGAAATCACTATTTGAACCTTCATAATTAGGCAATGCATTTGGTTTGAGTTTTTAAAATTAAAATGTATTTTTGGTTTTTTAGTATGATTAAGCAATAATAAAAGCAATGACAACAATGGAATGAATTAACAACAGTGTAACACAGGTTGGAATTGAAATCAATATACAATTTCATTAAAATTCATATGAATGTTGTGGTAGATTCAGTTAAGGAAGTGTTCAAATCTCAATAGGTGAATAACCCCTAATCCCTTAGGTGATTAATACTAATTCAGCATAGATAAAACCTAATCCCTTAGGTACCAATTTACACTGAATTTAATTACAAAAATTAGAAGAACCTTAGTTATTCACCTAATTACTTAGGCCTGAAGTAACTAGGTCAACAAGTAGAAACCTGAAGCTCTCACCATGATTTCTCTCTAATGATTGCTTCTGGATGAGCCTTGGATTTCCCAATCTAAGAGGTGCAATCCCACACTTTCCATGTTTAGAACCTTTGTAAGATCCTTCAAAAATTTCCATTTAATTTTATCCTGTTTAATTAAAATCTCAATAAATTTTTTACAAAATATTTAAATAACAATTTCCCAAACCTCCTACGAAGTTAAAGGACTCCTAAGCAGCATCTATATAGCTTTCCCATAGCCTATGGATTATCTTCTCTAAGAAAAATATGCATAACAAAAATAGGGGTCTTGCATTACACGTCATCCCCATGCTACGCATGGGCATGACAGTAGCAACAATGTTGCTATCATGGATTTTAGGTCATTTGGCTAACTTCTAACCTACCAATTGGCCAGTTTTAGGTCTGATTCCCCTAAAACTTCACAAGCCACATGTTTTCCCCATTCTAAAACTGTTTGTGCTATCCGTGCCAAAATTCTCACGTATGCTCAACTTATGCAGAAGAATGCATTTAAGTTAACATAATGCAATTACATGCATCAAACCTTCCCAATGACCTTCAAATTAGGCAAGGCCTATATGCACAGCTCACAAATGATGTAAGGAACATATTGGTCCCTTCTAAGGGTCTGAAAACCCATTGAATCTCAAAATTGCCTCTCCAGTTCCTAAATCCCACATTTTTACCTATTTTCACAATCATGCATAATATACACTAAATCATCATCACATCAGCCATTCATCTATATTCATACTTGGCATATAGATTTCACATGCATCACAAAACCTACCCATGTCATGTAATCACACAATGGCTCTGTGCCACATAACACATAAACACAATAATACTACAATACCACATCATCACACATCACGAAGCATAACCTAGACATCACAGTCACACAGATATATCTAATATGCGCTATAATCAATCAACTATCCAAATGGCTCCACACCATTTGGTATCGATATACCTATAAATTCTAATTAAACTTATACACTCCACATCAACAACTTAATCTACATTCTCAATCATCAAATAAATATACATATACATATAACCATTTCACTTTACTTTGGCCTCATTTAGTGCTTTCCTTTGCGGTGTCCATCAATAACTTGCTACCAGTCACTAAAGTCACAACAAAATGGGGTGAGTGACTGGAATTAAGAATCAATGTAGAAATAAATAATCAAATATTAGGAAAAGTGTAGTCTAGCTACCCTCCTATTTAAAAGCACTAATCATTATTACTTTTTCTCTATATCTAAAGATAGTTCAATTATGTCAACCTCACTTTTAATCGAAACAACCTTAGGCTTGTTATTTAAATAACCAACATTTACCTCATCATCAAATTAATCATCATAATCTCATCACTATTCAATTAATATTATTAGATCATCATCATATTAAATCATGTCATTTCATACCTTCACCACCACACTACTGAATCACATATATATATACAGTCCAACAAACATATCAATCATATTAAAATCATTGACACCTGCCATTACCAATTATTCATTTCATTCTATTCAATAATATGAATCATCACATAAGGAGCAATAGAAATATCATCACAAGTCAAGGCATTTAAAACATAACTGATGTGGGATGATCTTTAATCTTCCTTTGAAAGAGATGGATCTTGGCCCTTCTCTTTCTTCTAACCTTTAAGGCCAATGTTGGTTGTAACTTAATGATGAAAATTGGAACAAAAAAAGGCAAAGAACTCTAAGAAATTGGACGGATTTGGTGGGAGGAAAAGGAGAGAAATTATAAAAATGAAGGAGGAAAGAAGGAGAATAGAAGGGATAGAAGGATTGGTGGAATGGGAGGCCACTCCTAGAGGAGATAACTCCCTAGAATCTCACCACCAAGGAGAGAGGAATCCTCTTGGATGAGAGCTTGCTAGAGCTTTCTCTAACCTAGAGAGAAGGGAGAGCTTCTCTCACTAAAAACTCACTTTTGAAGTGGAAAATTCTCAAATGCATTAATGTGTGTTGATTTTACAAAAGAGAGCTCCTTATATAAGCCTCTAGGGATTTCGGTCAAGGAGACTCTAAATGGGCTTCTCCATGCTTCCTAGGCCCAATGGTGCTAAAGGAGAAGAGTATGGCCTATACATGACCCAAAATGAGAGTACATGGCCCTAAAGTGGCCCATTTGACCTTGCAAGGCCCAAATAAAACCTATAAGCCTAGAGAATCTAACTAAGAAGTATATTACAAGTGAAATATGCATATATCCTCAAGGAGTCTTCATTGGGCTTGGGCCCACTAAAAGAGAGGACAGAGGATAAAGCTTGGTGAATGCTCTCTTTGGCCTTTTTGGTCTTAGCCCTTGTGAAGGGACCCTTATAAGCTTCAAGTCCTTTCTCTAGGGTAGTGTGAGGGTCCTCCTTTAGTGTGTCCTCATTATACTTCCCCTCTTCGAAAGAATTTGTCCTCAAATCTAAGGCATCATCCTCTTCATCTAAGTCAAAAAGAGACAAGTTACAAATATTAAAGGAAGCACTCACACCATACTCTCCTGGCAAATCAAGGACATAGGCATTATTATTCATTTTCTTTATTATTTGGAAAGGTCCATCACCTCTAGGGTCGAGTTTGGATTTTCTCAAGTTTGGAAATCTTTCCTTTCTAAGATGTAACCAAACCCAATCTCCAACCTCAAAGGTGACTTCCTTTCTTTTCTTATTCACACATTAAGCATAATGTTCATTTTTGGTTTGTATTTAGTTCTTAACCTTCTCATGAAAATCTTTGATAAACTTGGCCTTTGCCTCTCCATTCATATGAAGGACAGAGTCAGAAACCTCAATAGGCAAAAGGTCCAATGGAGTGAGAGGTTTAAAACCATACACGACCTCAAATGGACTATGCTTGGTTATGGAGTATTGTACCCTATTATATGCAAATTCAATGTGGGGTAAACACTCATCCCAAGATTTCATATTTTTATGTACTAAGACCCGAAGAAGTTGAGAAAGGGTCCTGTTGACTACCTTTGTTTGTCCATCCGTTTGAGGATGACAAGTGGTGGAAAAGAAAAGCTTCGTTCCTAGCCTTGACCAAAGAGTTTTCTAAAAATGGCTTAGGAATTTGGTGTCCCTATCAGAAATTATGGTTTTAGGAATACCATGAAGTCTTACAATCTCTTTAAAGAAGAGTTTAGCAATATGACTAGCATTATCTACCTTATGACAAGGGATGAAGTGAGCCATCTTACTAAACCTATCCACTACGACAAAGATAGAATTCATTCCCCTTTGGGTCTTAGACAAGCCTAACATAAAGTTTATAGATATATCAATCCAAGGTGCACTAGGTGTTGGCAAGGGAGTATATAAACCACTAGGTGAAAGTTTTGATTTAGCTTTCCTATATACAATACACCCAGCACAATGTTTTTGAACATCTTTTTTTATTTTTGGCCAATAGAAGTATTCATGTAATATGGACAAAGTTTTATCTCTTCCAAAATGGCCCATTAAACCTCCCTCATGGCTTTCCCTAAGTAATAGGTCTCTTAAAGAGCTTCTGGGAATGCAAAGTTAATAGCCATTTAAAATGTAGAAGCCTTTATGAGATGAAGAAGTGGACGAGGAGTTAAAGATGTTGGAAAAATCAAGGTCACTTGGATACAAAGACGTAATCTCATCAAGCCCAATAAATTTGGCTCCTAGGGAGGTAAGTAAAGAAAGCCTTCTAGATAAAGCGTCAGCCATAGTATTGGATTTCCCATTCTTATACTTGATGACATATTGTTCCAAGTACTCAACCCACTTAACATGCCTTTTGTTTAACTTATGTTGCCCTTTAATGAATTTGAGGGATTGGTGATCACTATGTATAACAAACTCTTTGAGAATCAAGTAGTGTTCCCAAGTTTGTAGGGCTCTAATTAAGGCATAGAATTCTTTATCATATTTCCCCATTAAGCTTTTCACTAAAGAAAGCAATGGGGTGACCTTCTTGCAATAAAACAGCTCTTATACCCATATTTGATGCATCACACTCAAGCTCAAAGGTTTTAGAAAAATTTAGAAGTGCCAAAATTGGAGCATGAGTGAGTCTATCTTTGAGATCTAAAAAGGCTTTTTCTTGCCTTGGCCCCCACACAAAAGGAACATTCTTTTTCACCAACTCATTTAAAGGGGAGGCTAAGGTGGAAAAATCTTTCACAAATCTCCTATAGAAACTTGCTAAACCACGAAAACTTCTTATGTCACTCACATTTTTAGGTGTAGGCCAATCTTGGATTGCCTTAACCTTAGAGTGATCTACCTCAACACCCTTTAAACTTACTACAAACCCAAGGAATACAATGCTATCCATGCCAAAAGAACACTTTTCAAAGTTTGTATAAAGGTTATTTGTTCTTAAGGCAAGCATAACTTGTCTTAGATGGTTTAGATGAGAGGTCATGGTCTTTGAGTACACAAGGATTTCATCAAAGTATACCACAACAAAATGCCCTATAAATTCCCTTAAAACATGGTTCATGAGTCTCATGAAGGTACTTGGTGCATTAGTTAAACAAAAAGGCATAACTAACCACTCATATAGGCCAAGCTTGGTTTTAAAAGCGGCTTTCCATTCATCTTTTTCTTTGATTCTAATTTGGTGGTAGCCACTTTTAAGATCAATCTTGGAAAAGATTGTAGATCCACTAAGCTCATCTAGCATGTCATTAAGTCTAGGTATGGGATGCCTATACTTGATGGTAATGTTATTGATGGCTCTACAATCTGTACACATCCTCCATGACCTATCTTTCTTGGGAACTAGTAAAACTGGTAAAGCACAAGGGCTTAAACTCTCTCTAATCCAACCCTTAGATAGTAGTTCATTCACTTGATTTTCCATTTCTAAGCTCTCATTAGGGTTGCATCTATAGGCAGGTCTATTTGATGCTTAATGCCCCTAATAGGAGGTAAGCCTTTTGAGATGTCTTTTGGGAAGAGGTCTTTAAATTCTTGTAAGATGTTTTGAATCCCTTTGGGCAAAGGAGGAGGAGAAGTACCCATAGAGCATAAAGAAGTGTTAGGGATATCTTTTGCATACATGATTAAGTATTGCTTATGTGAAAATATAACATGTTTCACATCATGTTTGTTGGCCAAATAGTTGGCTCTAGAGTCATCATAGATGATAACTCCTTTTCCTTTATCCTCTTTTTTATTTTTCTTATGTTTTTCTACATGGTTAGATGAAGAAGATCCTAACTCTCTATCTCTTTTAAGCTTCATTTGTAGTTGATCTTTAGCTACTTGTTATGGAGTTAGGGGGTGTAAAACTATCTTCTTACCATCTAATTTTAATATGAGGGTGTTAGTGAATCCCTCATGGATAACCTTCCTATCGAATTGCCATGGTCTTCCAAGAAGTATATGAGTTGCCTCCTTAGGTACTACATCATAATCTACTTTATCATTATATGTGCCTATGGTGAAGTTTATTAAGACTTGCTTATTAACTAACATCTCCCCTTTTTCATTAAGCCATTGCAACTTATAAGGTTTAGGGTAATCTATTAGTTCTAAGCTCATCTTATTTACTAATTTTTGGCTCACAACATTTGCACAACTCCCACTATCCATAATGAGAGAACAGAGTTTGTCATTTATATAACATCTTGTATAAAAGATGTTCTCTCTTTGTGTAGTATCATCTAGCTTAACATGACTACCAACCAATCTTCGAATCATGTAAAGCTCACTATCATCCCCTAAAATATGCTCACTGTCATAGGAATCACTACTTGAGTCATCACTTGAAGAATGAGAATCAGAATTAGACTCTGATTGACTTGAGTAGGTTCCATTAGTTTTCAAAACCATAGTTCTTTTTGTTGGACAGTCAGAAGCAATGTGACCTCTACCAAGGCATTTAAAACATTTTATGGTAGATGATCTAGAGGATTGTGGTTTAGATGTGGATTCATGCTTTTCTCTTTGATTCCTAAAAATTTTTCCATTTTTATGCAACTCACTTTATGGTTTGGAAGATGAAGTGCCCACTTCCCTCTCCCTAGGGTTTCTATCAAACCTACCCTTACTTTCTTGACCTACCCATTTAGATTTATAGGTTTTATGTTCCCCACTATTGGCTTCTCTCTCTTTGAATTGGCTTTCTACCTTGGTGCATTGGTGAAGTAATTCTTCTATGTCAACATATGGAAAGAGTTCTACTATATTCTTGATGTTCCTATTTAGGCCATGTAAGAACCTATACATTAGGGTTTCCTTATCTTCTTCTAGGTTTGCCCTAATCATAGCTATCTCTAGAGCTTTGTAGTAGTCTTCTACACTCTTTGACCCTTGGGTGAGTCTATTTAGCTTTGCTAATAGCTCCCCTCTATAGTAATTAGGAACATAACATTTTCTTAATGGAGCTTTTAAGTCTAACCAATCATCTATTGGTGGAAAATTATCTTTCTTTCTCTCCTTACACACTTGGGTCCACCAAACTAAGGTATAATTTTGGAATGAGAGAGTGGCTATCCTAACCTTCTTTTCTTCTTTTATTTGATGAGAATTAAACAATTGCTAAACTCTCATCTCCCATTCTAAATATGCTTCAACATCACTTTTACCATTAAATGGGGAATTTCAAGTTTTACTTCTCTTAAGCCTATGTTTTCTCTTTTATGCTCATTGTGTCTTCGTTGTTTAGGTTCTTCCTCACTATCACTATTGTTGTGTCTATGATTTCTTTGATTTCTATGTCTAGTTCTAGGGTTTTTATTATGCAAAAGATTTGTTAGCCTAGCATTGATGTTATTCAAGCTATCCATTATGTTATGAAGCATTGTTTTATTCTCCTTATCACTAGAAGACATCTTTTAAGGTTGTCAAAGAAATTTGAGACAAAAACAAAGAATGTGTAGACAAACTAGTCGAGGAAGATGAATGCAAAACAAGTGAAAAAAAAACACACAACAATCCTAAAATATCAATAATAGGTTTCTATCCTAAGGGAAAAACAAGATCCTAGGTTGTCTTTTACTAGGTTAGTCCTAGGTTGCTTATGTAAGTCCTAGGTTGGCTTTAACCTATGTTGATTATGGTTGTCCTAGGATGTTTCTAACCCTAGACAAGCCTAACCAAATTCGGTTACCAATTAGTTAACCTAACCAAATTAGTTCAACTAACTAACCAACTCCTAACAAACCCTAACTAGAAGTAGTTATTTAGTTATGGAAGTTGTAACTACGTCTAACAACCCTAACTAATGAACTAATTCGGTTATGGATTGGTTAAGACACTAAACTAATTCAGTTATGGTTAGTTAATGTAACTAGAATTAGTTCCAACTATGAACTAATTAACCTAATTAGTTAAGACAAGCAACTAACTAACAACTATTAGTTATAACCAACAACTAACTCACTAAAAGTAGTTAACAAACAAATGCAAATGCAACTACACTAGGCCAAATTAGCTAGAGTAAAAATGAAATAATAGTGTCCAAAGTCCAATGTCCAAAGTATGTCCAAAATATAAGACAAAACCTAATACACAAGGCCTAAGAATTGAAAATTTGCCTAAGTTCTACTAGCTACAAGGCTTTTGCTTCCTTTACAATTTTCTTCAAGCTCTTCCTTTGATGTATAAGCTCCACCTCACCTAGAAAAACAAGACAAGAAACAACTCCAAACAAAAATTTGTTAATGAATTCAAAAAAGTTTAAACCTCATAAGTGTGTCTCTCAAGTGTCTCCTCACAACTCTTACCCGTTTCTCTTTGGTGTCAAGATCACTTAAGCAATTTACACTCACACCTCAAGTGTTCTAATATGCTACCCTCAATGGTATAGAGAATGGAATTATCAAGAGGTTTGAAAGAAAGACAACTTCAAAGAAAAAACTTAAGAAGGAATAATGACAAACTAAAAAGGCTTAAGAAGAAAAGCTACTCAAATGGGAAATATTTTTGGGTTTTTGATTGACAAGACACTAAAGCAATAAATGTTCAAAGGAATAAAGGCTATACTTTGAATGGGAATACTTGACCACTAGATAGCTTAACTAGGTCCGACTTGACCACGAAAACCAAAAATGGGGGTAACATATACCGTCAATTTCCCCAACCACATAAGTCACATAATCAATCATTTCTTACTTAAGTAGCATAGAAGCCTCGCCTTTTTAATTATTAAGGGCGGCCACACTGACCAGGCCCATGAATCCCCACCTGGGTGGCCACACAGACCAGGCCCATGCATAATATCATGCCAACAATACTCAATAATAATCATGAATCTTCATAATCATATTCAACATAAACAACGCCATTTACATAATGCCATGATACACCTTTTGCATATTAGCCGTCATAATCACATCAATGCATTTTCACACACATCGCATCCTTGTTTACATGGATTATAAATATTCAGTTTCACTCAACATAATCACCACACCACATCATATCATACATGTACATGTCGTATTGTTATCACATTATATCATTGCGATCACTAGTTCATCACCATTAATATTTACACAATTCTAATCATATTAAATTATTTGATTTTTATCATCATAATCATTAAATCATACTGGATCAATATACCTATATGTGTTTATATCACCGCCTCATGATTAGCAATCCTTCACAAGCAATTAGTATTATAAATCACCTTCCAACTTCACATCATTTTGTTCATGTTTAATCATTACCATTTTATCATAAACTTCATCTACATTAATTTCTTATCAAAATCATCTATAATAATTTATAATTTCACATCTACTCACGTAGTCTTATTATCTCCCAAATATCATTTATGCATTATCAATTACAAATTATTATATTTCTCGTTCTTTGTTTTTTACTTACCTATCTCATTTCTATACATTTATGTATATACAAAACCCACTTAAACTCACCTTCTATTTATAGCTATTATATATATATATGTATATGTATATGTATCTACTTTAATCTTCTTAATATCATAACACTATTATACCACCTAATCCTTATCTAATAGTTATCCTACCTTCTTTATTTTAACAATTCCATTTACTTCCATTTCACATAATTTGTAGTTCGTCATAGATTATTCAAATTAATTTGGAACAATACGGCTACATTTCTATATTAACCTTAACCCAGCACGCCCCCTTACCTCGATTCTGAGCTTTCCAAATCTCCAAATCAATTGTAGGGTCCTTCCGAAATCCACTAAACTCCAAGATTAAAAATTAACGAAGTTCCAATTAATATAATAATCGCCAAAACCATAACCCGCAACCGCGAAACAATTCCAAACTTCAATTCAAGGTTATCAAAACTTACCGTTTCTATTTTTAACTCTTGTTTTCAAGTTCCATCGGATCGAACGACCTTCCGACCCTTAGTTCGACACCTACAATTGCTGAAATACGAAACCCATTAACTTTTCTTTGTACCCATCGTCATAAGCGTACTATTCAAGCCATCCACTATCACAAAACGTAAAATCAAGGCTCCCCCCATCATCATGCAATCCGCGGTTAGAGAGAGAAAGAGAAAGGGAGAAGAAAAAACTTGAAATTGAGGATGTATATGAACATCCCTCGTTCCCTCAATGCCTAAAACGTGGTCAATTTGAAGATTCCATTAAAGGTTGGCCTTGATTAGGCCCTAGGTCTTGAGGAAGAAGGAGAAGGTCCCTAAGTTCCACTTTTAGCTTTTGTTTTGTGTTACTGCCACTGAATATTATAAATCAGATCATGACGACGCTACACGTTAGACAAAGTCCATAACCCCCCTCCCCTTTAATTCATTTTTAAATTATAGAAATGTTATATATCCTTAATTATCATATTATATACTCATTTACACATTTATTATCCCTTATTTAAATATAGAAACATGCGGAATGTTACAACCTTCCTTAATTGAATCTTTCAGCTTCAATCACATGAAATCAAGCTCCATAGTAGCCTCAATCAATCCTAACCCTAGGGATTTAAGCACACATGGTAGGAGAGAAGTAGAATACAGAGATAGACATACTCAGAAATTGATAGAATTAAGAGAGAGAGAAATTATAGAGAGAGAATGAAAATTTGAAAATAAGAATCTGAACTAGAAAAATTGTTTGTGTTTACAAAATGTGTAACACTTATATACTAACTAAGAACTACTAACTAACACTAATAACTAACACTAATTAATTGCTAAATAGGCACTAGGGGTTTACAAATAAATAGGCTAACTTAGGTTACTTAGGTTATAAGGCAATGGGTTACAACATTTAAAAATTGTAAAGTTCCCTCGTATACATATGTGTTCATGTTAGGGAATGTGGTGGCACGCTAGTTTCCTTGGTCATGGTCTAGAGGCTGCACGTATGGATGCTAGATATGGTTGTGGGTACATCGGGCTCCTGAAGTGGCAAGGTACATGGGCATACATGTGGGAGTAAGGGTGGTGTTAACACGTTGAGTTACTAGAGTTGGTCTGAAATTGGCATATGATTAAGCGTAGCATTACGCCCAACCTTTGGAATTCCTTGTTGCTTGAAAAGATACCCAGTGTGGGCTTACGTTGGTGAGTGTAGCCATGCGTGGGTGTCAATGAGGTCCTAATGCTCAACGTGGTATCTTGGCATAGGTGTGGCGTACGTGTGTTAGGTCTCTAGGTTGACACATGATCTATATTGCCCAGCCAGCGTAAGCACGCGTGGCTGGGAACTTGGCTCTGAGGCTTTGCTTGGTTCGTAGCCTATATACCAACGTGAGTGTTATTCCTGATAGCATGGATATACGTGGTTCTTGTGGTTGATTAATGCATTTGAGCGTGAATGGGATTCCTTGGGCATGGCTATGCCACCTTTGCACTTGAAATTACATAAGAAACAAAAGCCTGGTGTTCTTATGCTGGATGTAAACGTAATTACGCTAGGGGTCAACATGGCTAAAAATATTCAACTTGTATTTGACTTTAAATTACTATAATTATACATAACTTAACTGCAAAAGTTAAAATAATTTATTATTTACCTAAATAACTGAAAATACTAAATAATTACTAAAATATTACTATCTTTATTATTTTAAGATTTAAAATACTAAATTAATGTCTAAAATATTGCCAAACAAATAAGTGTTTTGAATACTTATTAGAAGGGCAATGAAGACTCATATCCTAGAAAAAAGTGGAAAAAGGATAGGGAAAAGGGAGTATGCACTTCTTCTCCCAAAATAAAAAGTGTAAGTTCATAAAGAGAGTTCCTTTTACAAACCCTCCAAACATGTGAAAAAATAAGATACCTCTAACCCATCATGATTTTAGAAAAGTTCCATTAAATGTTTTAAATGCCTAGGAAGAGGTCATATTGCTTCTCAATGTCCCACAAAGAAAACAATGATTTTAAGGGGACATGATCACTACTCAAGCCAAGAGGAATCTTCCTCATCTCAATCAAGTGATGGCTCAAGTAGTGATTCCTATAAAAGTGAACATGTCTTGGATGATGAGGGTGAGCTTTACATGATGAGGAGACTTCTTAGAAGCCATATCAGGGAGGATGACACTACACAATGAGAGAACATCTTTTACACAAGATGTTACATAAATTCAAAATTATGTTCTCTCATTGTGGATAATGGCAGTTGTGCTAATATGGCTAGCCAAAGGCTAGTGCACAAACTTGGTTATGAATTATTAGATCACCCAAAACCTTACAAATTACAATGGCTTAATGAAAAGGATAAAATGCTAGCTAATAAACAAGTTTATCTTGCCTTCTCCATAGGAACATATAAGGATAAAATATGGTGTGATGTTGTTCTTATGGAGGCTACACATACGCTTTTGGGTAGACCTTGGTTGTATGATAAGAAGGTTACCCCATGAGGGTTTCTCTAACACCCTCACCTTTATCCATAATAATAAAAAGTTTGTTCTACGTCCCTTAACTCTAAAACAGGTCATGGATGATCAACTTTAAATGAAGTTAAAAAGGGATAGTGAGGTTGGGCCTTCCATCTCCCAACCAAAACTTAGAAAAACCTAAAAAGAAAAAGGGAAAGGAGTTGTCACTAGTGATGACTCCAAGAGGCATTCTTTTTTGTTTGCCTCTAAAAAACTAGAATTTCTTGAAAATAGTCTTACAAGGGTGAAATGATCAAATCTTGTGAAATGTTCATTAAGTCACTTTCTCCCTCTATTTGTTAGTTTACTAATGTTCTTTCAATCCTATCTTATTACATAGATCATGGAGAAGCCTTCATTAATACAACATGAGCTTATGAGGAAGTTTCTCCAACTTTTCATCTCAACTATGGATGGATAAGACCTTGATTATACATAATTTTGTTAGGGTTACTTGTAAGATGTATATAGTTATTCTAGGTTCTTATAGTTTAGGGATGTGTTTATCCTCATTTGAGTTGACATTTCCAAAAGTCATTTCTTATGTTGTTTTGCTTATATCTAAGATGTATAGAGGTTTACCTTTTTCTTCATCTAATATCATTTCCCTTAGGATTCTTTTAGGACCTTGTAAATAACTTTCATCATGTTAATAACATCCATTTACCTGAGGGTTTATATAAGGAGCTAGTTACATCTTTTCATGCCATGACCATAATAGCCCCTAGTTTAAACTTTATATCACAATATGATCCTCTTAGGGAGTTACATCCAATGATTATTCATTATATGCCCATGTTTTATGTAACACCCCATGTTTTTACATCCATGTCATCTACCATATCCTTTATGCATACCATATAGAGGATCATCCATAGGGCTATTAGGATGCCCCCTATCTTTGTCTATGTATTTTTATAGGACCATCTCATTTCATTTTCTGATGGTATTTGTGTTTTAATTCTTTTAAGGGCATGAGGTTAGTATTTGATCTTGGGTGATTTCTTTCTGTAAAATAAATAAATTATTTTTTTTGTTTGTTCATTTTCCTCTATCATAATATGGACTCATTGTTTCTCTATCTCATTGTATGAACTCGTGTCTTGGATTTGAGGACAAATTCTCTTAAAGAGGGGGAGCATGATGAGGATCCAATCTCCATATGTTTTTCATGTCTTAGATTTACTAAAATTGTAATAAAAATAATTTTAGGACTTTATTTGGGCCAATTTTGGGCTTTACATGTTGTTTTGGGCCTTGCATGGCCATAGTTTTGCCTTGGACCACTTTTGGGCCATGTATTTTTAGATTTTGGGTCTTGGGTAAAACTTTGACAAGCCCACCCAAGCTAATTTCGAATTTCTACATGGAGGTATAAAAGCCTTCATCCCTTTGTAAATCACAATTTTGAAATGATTTACACACTTTTTAGTGAGATAGTGAGATTTGTCTCTCTCTAGATACTCCCAAGTGCTTATCACTTCTCTCTTTTCTTATTCTTTAGGTTTCCTCCCTAAGGTGGTGAAAATCCTTGGCTTATCTCCCTAGTGGAGTGGTGCCACAATCCTCTCCAAACCATTTCCCTTTCATTCCTCTTCATCTCTCTTTTTCCCTTTATGCTTCTAGCCTTATTTCCTTGAGTCCAAATCCTCCATTTCCATACCTTCACCTCACGGCCAGAACCTCCTACATATCATGAGCCATGGGAAAATCAAAGAAAAGCACAACGACTTAAAGATCTAAGGAAAAGAACAAAGCTAGATCCATCCTCTCAAGAAGACAAGCCTTCATCAAAAGTACTATATATTTTATTTATTTTTGTAGAATAAAATCAATTTAAAAAACAATTAAGCTAAAGTTTAAGCTCTGTACATTCTTTTAATCTTTTAGTTTTTTATTATTTATTCTTGTTTTCTAGTAAGTTATTAATTATACATTTTATTCTTGATCTCATTTATAATCAATTTTGATTATTATTTATTAATTTAAATAAGTGTTATCTTATTTCATGGCGCTTATATGTCGTGGTTATGGGGCATTACCTTGAAAGTAAAAATCCAGTGAACCTCTGATGCAATTAAAGCCAATATTGCTCCCCTAAGGGTTTATACAACCACATACAGGTTAGTTCACTCATACACGTGCGTGTTGGAAGCTCCACAACATTGCCCAAAAACGAAAGAAGGAAGAAAAGGAAGGAGAAAAGCGAAATGCTTGTGTTAGAAGTAGTGTGTCTAACAATGCTGGCTGGGGGTCCTTTTTATATATAGGCTCATGGGATCAAAACAAGAAAGACAGACATCAATGTCATTAACCAGATGAAGCAAAATGACAAAGACAATCATGGCTACACATAATAGAACCGTGACCATAATTGTCATTAATACTTTGTCTTGTAACAGAAAAAACATGAAAAAGCCGAAATAAAAAAGATCTGATGACAACATGTTTTCTTTTTTTATCTTATGAGCCAATCCCACCTGGTCCAACGAAGCGTGTGTGTGATAGGGCTGGTTATCAATCTTATCCACTAATCTGTTATTCAAAATATCAAAAGAGATCAACTAAAATATATAAAGTCGTGTTCAAAATTACGAATTATCAATGTAAAACTTAGAAAATCAATAAATACAAAAAGTGAAAGTCATTATCCTAACCGTTCATTTATCCAAGTATCTCTCTTCCTTATAATTTTATGCCACAGCTACGTAGATACTGCATTTCATATAAGTTAGTTTATATAGTTACATTCTTAATCTGAAATAACTTAAGAGTCATTGTTTCTTTAGCATTAATTCAATAGAATTAATTGCTAAATTACAAAAAGTACAAAGACTGAAATTATGTACAGAAAATTGTCAAACAAATTGTTGTTTCATATATAATGAGACATGTACAAATTCACTTTCTTTATGATCACAATATTTCACATATTTACTAATAACAAAAACAATACAATGATTGTGGGTATGTCAATAATAAAATAATTATACTATAACTTTAAGGAAATAAAAATAAAAACTTCATAAAAATGATTTATACTTAACATAACAAATATTTTTTTTCAAGAATTTAATTAAATTTTCTGTAAAAGAAACTTATTATTTTAGTTCATGTATCAGAAAATAAATTTATTAATTATAGTAAAATATTTTAAATAAAATTAATAAAAACCATATACAAATATTATATATATTTTTTTGAAAAATATTGGTTCATGAATTCAATTAATTCTCCTAGAAGAAATATTTTACTGCATGTATAGCAAATTATTTTATAGGAGTAAAATATTTATAAATAAAAATGATAAAAACTACACAGAAATACTCTATATTTAAAATAACAATTTTTTGGTTCATGAATCTAGTTAATTTTAGTACAAGAAATCTATTATTTTAGCGCATGTATAAGAAACACTTTTATAATAGTTAAATATTTTTATATAAAAATAATAAAAGCCACACAAAAATACTGCATATTTTTTTTAAAACAATACGGTAAGTGTTGGATTCCGACTGAAGTAAAAAAAAATGTTATTGGTTGAATCTAATTAATTTCTGTCCAAGAAATCCATAATAATTTTATAATAATAGTAAAAATTAATGGTTTTTCAATTATTGTTCATATTTGAGTAAAAATTTTGTATATAAATAAGTGTGTGGAGAGAGGTTAAGTCATCATAACCATAATGATTATTTGTTGTGTGTACTGTTACTAAAGTTTCGTGTAATTGCTGTTATTGTTGTTTGTTACTACTCGCTTTTATGAGCTCAACATAACACAATAAAAAGTGTTGTTGTTGCGCGGTAAATAGAAAAAGTGAGGAGTGACACGTGTGTGTGTCTTTTGTTCATTTTTTATGAGCATTTTTTTCGATTTAAACCCTTTACCCCGTGAAACCAGAAAGAAAACCCTAGTTCTCTCGCGGTTAAAAAACAGAAGAAAAAAGGGAAAAAAATCGGGAAAAAATTGGGGATTTCAATTCCGAGGATTCTGTTAGGGTTTCGTTTGGCCGACCGCCAGATTCTCAAACCCTAATCCTTCAATTGGTTCTCGTGATCTTCGATTGGCTTGGGACTAAGCTAAATTTCTGCGATTTGTTTGGTTCAGGTACGTTGTTTTTTGATTAATTTTAATTTTCCGCGTTGTAATTTGAATTGGATGGTTTTTGTGGGTGTTTTGGTATGTGATGGACGCAATGCATGTGGGTGTTGGGTATGGTGATCTTAGATTTGTGTTTGTTGTTGGATATTTTGGTGATTTTGTGTTGATTTGGTGTTTCAGATCCGGATAGAACTTTCTGGTACGTTTGATGAGACGTGGAAATTAGGGGAATTTTGGTTTGGGTGTTTGTAGTGTTAGTTTTTCCATGGAGGGAGGAGCAGAGAACTCTAATGACACTAAAATTCCCAAAAAATCAAGATCCCTTGATCTTAAGAGTTTGTATAAATCAAAAATGACTGGAGAGACTGCAAAGAAGAACTTGAAAAGGAGAGGTGGTAGTCCTGGGGTTGGTGATGAGAAGAGGAAGAGAAAAAAGGCTAGGAAAGAAGTGTCCCTAAGCAGCTTGGAAAATGATGATGGTGGTAGGAAGAATGTTCTTGATGATGAATGTCCCAAAGGGTCTGGTTCAGGTAAGCATGACCGACATGGATTGAAGTTGGGGGTGAGTCAGAGGTTGAGTAGCAGTGTGCTAAATAGAGTCTCACTCAGTATCGGCGGTGGTGATGTTGTGATTCCTAGACGGAAAAGGAATTTGGTGGGGCGGAAGAAATCTGGAGTTGGTCAAGCACTTAATCTGGCAGCGCAGCCTAGCTGTAAAGTTGGCCATGATCAGGTGCTTAAGTTAGGTGGTGATGATTTGGGAAGGGGGATTGAGTCTCTAAAGACTAAGCATAAGAAAGAATTTGATGAATTTAAGGAGAACAGGAATAGTGATTCAAATTCAGTTCAGAATTTCAAGGAGAATGGAGATCATGCTTCTCATTCTGTTGTAAATAGTGGTGACTCCACTTTAACAAAGCCACAAAGAAAGAACAGGAAGCGGAAGACTTTGGGTTCTCATAGAACTAAAGTTTCCAAAGATGCTGAGCCTTTGGCTGATAGTTATAAAATATCAGATGATTTGCAGGAGGATGAAGAGGAAAATCTTGAGGAGAATGCAGCAATGATGCTATCTTCAAGGTTTGATCCAAACTGTACTGGATTTTCTTCCAATAGCAAGTCTTCTGTATTTCCATCTGCAAATGATTTATCCTTTTTCCTGTCTCCTAGCCAAAACATTGTTAATCAGGGTTCCAAGTCTCAGTCAGGTTCAGAATCAGCATCAGGTGATACTGCTGGCAGAGTATTGAGACCTAGGAAACAATACAAAGACAAGGGTAATTCCAGGAAGAGGCGACATTATTATGAAATTCTGTTAGGTGATGTGGGTCCATATTGGGTACTGAAGCGGAAAATTAAAATATTTTGGCCTTTGGACCAGAGTTGGTACTATGGCCTTGTTGATAACTATGATGAAAAAAGAAAGGCTCACCATATCAAATATGATGATCGTGATGAAGAATGGATTGATCTCCATACTGAGAGGTTTAAACTCTTGTTACTTCGTAGTGAAGTTCCTGGAAATGCAAGGGGTGGAAGAGCTTTAACAAAAAGCAGAAGTTCTGATGACCAAAATGGAAGCAAATCCAGGAAAGAAATGCAAAGAAGAGAAGAGATTGCAGAGGATGATAGTTGTGGTGGGAGCTTCATGGACTCAGAGCCTATTATTTCATGGTTGGCTCGATCTTCTAATCGGCTTAAATCTTCTTTTCAAGGCATCAAGAAACAGAAATCTTCTGTTGCACTTCCAAGTACTGCTTCAACATTGTTATATGATGAACCTGTTCCAGCAAGGGGACATTCAGCTAAGATTTCTTTGAAGGGTGTTAAAAATAATTTGTTGAGTGATTCTCTATCACAAGACAAACTAAGTGACAGCTTTACGGAGAAGTCCTCGTTGCAAAGCTTCACTTGCACTAAAGATAGAAAACAGCCAATTGTCTATTACAGAAGGCGGTTCCGAAGGCCAGCTCCAATATCCCCTGTTATCTCTGAAGAGAACCATGCTGCATCTGGTTCCTTGTCTACTGACCACATGGTTAGTGGGGTTATGACTGTAAAAGAACCAAGTGACAGTAGAGTTGAGGTCGAGGGGCCACTGTGGCTCACTTTCAGTGCAGGAGTATTGGAGGTTTATTGGGACTTGGAGTCAGCATCATTAAAATTTGACTTGAACTTGGTGTTGAATGACTCTTTTCTATCAGAGCTGTGGTTTCTACATACTGCATTGCTGCTTCAGTATGGTACAGTTATGATTAAGTGGCCGAGAGTATGTTTGGAGATGCTTTTTGTCGATAATGTGGTTGGCTTGAGGTTTCTGTTGTTTGAAGGCTGCTTAAACGCAGCTGCAGCCTTTGTCTTTTTTATCCTTAGGGTATTTCATCAACCTGCTTGCAGGGGCAAGTATGACGACTTGCAATTTCCAGTTACATCTATTGGATTCAAGTTTTCCAGTGTTCATGTTGTTAAGAAGCCACTTGTGTTTGCCTTTTATAATTCCTCCAGAGTGAAGAATTCGGAGTGGGAACACCTAGATTCCAAGCTTAAGAGGCATTGCCTGCTCAGTAAGCAGCTCCATCTTTCTGAATGCACATACGATAACATCCAGGCACTTCGTAATGGATCAAGTGAGTTCTCCGGGACTTCCATGCGTGAGTCCTCTTCAGTCAAGGTACTTCTCTTTTTTCTATATTTCCTGATTTCGTGTTTGGTTACTCCATAGCTTTAACCCCCTTTTAAGAACTTACTTGCCATGTTTAACACATTGCTATAATTCAACATTTAATATGCTGTCAAAGCTTCCAAAATTTATTGCTAGCTAGCTTATGTTGGATTTTGTTGTGAATCATGTCATGCAGGTTTTGCATGAACAGGTCAAGCAGAAGAGGATTAGGCCTGGGATTAGCATCATGGGTGTTTCTAAAGTGTCCACTCAAGCTGATACTCAACAGTTTTCTGATGCTGGCGAGATAAAGCTTCCTCCATTTGCTCTTTCTTTTGCTGCAGCACCTACATTTTTTCTTTGTTTGCATCTCAATTTATTGATGGAGCAGTCTGCAACTCAGATAAGCTTTTCCCATCATGCACCAATAGATGATCAGGAAAACTCTGGTTTGATGACAGATGGCTGTACTAGCACGGATGATTGCTCTAACAGGAATTCAGAAATTAGTCTGAAGAAAGATGTTGTTACTTTGTCGAATGGTGCTGCAGGTGTTGGATGGTTTTGTGCTGAATCAGATCAGATAGTTGATCACTCTACTTGCAGTGATCAAATTATCTCTGAAAATTACCAGAACATTGCTCTAAACTGTGCTGGAAGTTATATTACTCATGGTTCTGAGAGGCTTGGTTCAGCTCATGTACCTGAATGGGAATTCCACCATTCAGAGCAAGAGCTTGGCTCTTTACCTTCAAGTTCTGTAATACACCAGGATAAGGCTGATGATGGTTCTCATTCTTTTATTGGTGATCTCAGTATCCAAATTCCTATAGTCGATCAATTTGAGAGACCTGGTGATGGTGATTCATGTGGTGCTCAACACTCCCCTGATTTCTCTTGGAATAAAAATGGAAGTGTTTTACCAAGCTCCAATCCAACTGCTCGCAGAAGTTCCTGGTATCGGAACCGGAACCCACATGGGTGGTCTGATGGCAAGGCTGACTCTCTTTACAATGATTTTAGCAATGGACCTAGAAAGCCACGCACACAAGTATCATACTCAGTGCCTTCTGCAGGGGATGAATCAAGCTCCAAGAACAGGGGCAACAATCAGAAGAAGGTTCCTAACAAGAAAATCAGAAAGGCCAGTGAGAAGAAATCATCTGACATTGCCAAGGGCAAAGAGATGAATTTTGAAGATCTGCATTGTGATGTGAATGTCTTGATTACTTTTGATGATAAAGGATGGAGAGAACCTGGGGGACAGGTTGTACTGGAGCTCTTTGAACAAACTGAGTGGAGACTGTGTGTAAAAATTTTAGGAGTTACAAGGTATTCATACAAAGCACTTCAGTTTATGCAGCCTGGATCACCAAATCGTTTCTCACATGCAATTTTTTGGAGAGGAGGGAAAGATTGGGCCTTGGAATTTCCTGTCAGGAAGAGCTATCATCTTTTCAGGCAGATGTATGAAGAATGCTACAACAGGAACTTCCGTGCTTCTCAAGTTAAAAACATTCCTATTCCTGGTGTTCGTTTGATTGAAGAAAATGATGGTAATGAATCTGAGGTACCGTTTGTTCGGGGCAGTAGGTATTACCAACAGGTTGAAACAGATGCTCAGATGGCTCTGAATCCATCTCGTGTTCTGTATGACATGGATAGTGAGGATGAGCAGTGGATATCAAGCACACTAAATTTTAAAGATTGCAACACTGATTCAAACAGGTTCTCTGGGGCAATGTTTGAGAAGACGATGGACTGGTTTGAAAAGGTTGCATATTCTCAGCAGCATGATCAGTTTACCCCTGAGGAGATAGAGGACTTCATGGGCGTGGCTAATGTTGGGCCTTTGAGTGTAGTCAACACCATTTATGAGTATTGGTGGCAGAAAAGGCAGAAGAAGGGGAGGGCTTTAATACGGCACTTTCAAGTAATAGTCAATGTAAATTGTTACACATACCATTGCCATGCTGTGTATTTTAAGTTTTGAAATCTTCTGTACAGTTGTGTCAGCATTAAACTTATCTGTATGCTTCGATATTGCTTTCCTTTAATTATATCTCTGAATCTTTATGTACATTTCAGCCCCCTCCATGGGAAATATATCAACAGCGGGTGAGGGAGTGGGAAGTGAACAGGCGCACTCGTCCAAATTTGGAGAAGCCTCTAGAGCATGCTTTCTGTCGGAAGCCCCGAGATGGATCACACAACACGGGATTGAAACATCGATCACAAAAGAAAATGTCAGTCCCTGGGCAAGCAGCAATCCATATTGAAGATCAGGATGGCTTCTACCCTGTTGGTGAGCATATTTGGTTTACAAGTTGATTTCATTAGTTATTATGACATTTTAAAAACAAATAAAGAGTTTCTCCCTACATCTAATTGTTGTAAAATCAGGAAGAAGAGCAAATGGCTTACCATATGGTGATGAAAGGCTTGAATACCCAGGCCATGGTTATGATTTTCTTGATGATTCCCCAATGGCTCAGACCTCACCCAGAATATTCTCACCTCGTGATGCTGGCAGCATGAGATACTACCCTACGAGCAATGGAGTGGGGGGATATAGAATCCCCGACCTCCAGAAGAAGAAGGCCAAAATGTCCAATGTGTATCTAGATGATTCATACTTGGCTTCTTCTTCTCGGAGGATACCCGCATTCGAGTTGAGGAATGACTATTCATACATGGCTTCTTCTTCTCGGATGATTCTTTCAGACCCTGATGGTGGTGATGCGTTCAGTGTGGCTGAGCATAAACGTAACATAGCAAAGTTAAAGAGAGAGAGGGCTCAGAGACTGCTTAACAGAGCAGACATGTTAATGCACAGGGCTGTGGCTGCTCTTATGGTTGCTGAAGCAAAGAAAGCCTCTGAGGTGTCAGTTGGTGATCCTGAGTAATATGGTGAACATCTGTGCCATGATAACTTGAGGTACCCTTTCTGTTTGAGATGGAGTTGGAAAGAGACTAGGGAGTAGATTCGGCATTGTCTTTGCTAGACATGATGGTTTTTATTCTGTCAATAGGTGTTAGCCCTTTTTGTTTTCTTTATCTCTTTTTTTCTTTTTACATTATCCAGATACTCCATAGTGCTTTTCATGAGAGCTGGGTTAAGTAAGGGGAGGGGATTCTGTTACTGCAAACTGCAATTCCCTCTCTGTATCTACCAGCTTGAGGTCTGCTCAGTTCAGAGTAACTACAGCACTGATTTGCATGGTATATAGGTCTATGAATTTTTGGCTCAATATTTGTACAGATTCCGACCCCCCCCCCCCCTTCAGTGTCAAACATTCAATATGGAAATACAAATCGGTCAAATAATACAGCACCAGTTCCAATTCAAAATTGTGCTGTTTCTTTCCTAGTTTATGATTTGCAAGCCGTACCATACTGTTTTATGTTTCATGATCTACTGAAATCGTAGAAGAGTTTTAATCATAGTTTAAAACAATTTGGTATTACTTAAAATAATGCATTTTTAAATGAAAGGCGCATGACAGGTTGACATGAATGTATGACTAAACATCAACCTATCCGATTGTTTAAATTCAGTGAAAGAAATATGTCAGGAAAAATACATAATATAATAACACAAAATGTTGAACAGGTTGACTTTAAAAAATAATAAAAAATGTTGTAATTAACTTTTCATTAGTCAAGACTACCAATATAACTCATGTCATTACACAGGTACATTTGATGATGTGTATGCAGGAAAATAATTAAATAATTATGAAAATGAATGTGATTGGTTTTAAAATAATTTAATAAATAAATGAATAAATCTGGATGGGTAGGATATTTATATTGTATAAGTTTGAATTTAAATATTTTTATCGTTAAAAAATAAAATAAAATAAATTGCAAATGTGTAATAGTGATATATTTTGACTGAAGTTATATTTTGAGATGAATGAAAAATTATTTAAAGTCTATATAATGTAATAAACAATTTAAAATTTCTAAATCAAACGGCTCGCATTGAAGTTCATATAAAACATGTTCGGTTGTTGAACCCAACTTTGTACATAACCAAATTCAGATAGAAAATTGATTTATTTATTGCAAAGCTCATTGAATTAACATAGCATAATATTGACACAATAAAATGTTCAAGCTTAACTAATAAAAAAAAATTGTTTAAGATCATACGATCAAACTAACATGTTTCCCGTGCTATACAGTAGATATTGCTAATTAATCATAAGCTTAGACAATAATAGTTTAAGCAAGTTGAACAAAGTGTGTGAGTTGTTATGAGTCCCTTAATTAAAGTTCAATTCCTATTGGAACAAAAAACAATTGACAGAAGAAATGTGTAATAAAATTGATCATCATAATTTAATAATTTATTTAAAATAAAATAAAGTAATTGTACTTAGTCAATTGTGTTCAATTCTTGTTTAGAAATAATATAAAATGTCTAAGGGGAATATACTGTTATCTGTACGTTTATATTGAACTATTTATCATATAATAAAAGTTAAAGCAAGTTAAATCCACCTAACATCATGATCAATTATATTAAAATGATTAAGACAACATCTTAATTTAAGTTATTATATCTTAATATAATATTATTTAAACTCAAATAATTAACCTAAGGTCAATATTTTTCCCATAGTATGTAAGAAATATATATTGTTAGTCATAAGTTTAGATAATAAAAATTAAAGCAAGTTAGGTATAACATCTGAGTTTAAATGTAATGGTTAAACTATCGATAACCAATAATTAATTGGATTATTAATTGAAACTATAAAAGGGTTAGTTAGAACTAACTTGGTTAAGTTTAGAATAACTTAAAGTTACCATATTAGTTTTAGGAATTAATTGTAAAATTACCTAACTATTGTAACGTCCTTTAATTATTTACCTTTATTTTAGTTCATTTAATTAAAATTTACAATGAATTTTTCATAATTTAATTAATTATTCAACCATTTATTATGAAAACATTCAATTTACAGTAAATATCATAAAACAATACCTACACAACGTTTTTGAAACCCAAAATACCATTCAAAGTGAAAGATCACAAGTTTGGAAAATAGGGCCAGCTACGTGTGAGGCTCCTATCGCAGCCTTGATGTTACGTGTCAGGCTGATAGTAACAGCACCTGATGTTGTTATGCATTTAGGCCATTCGGCCAACTTTCGATACCCAGTTGGCCTGTTTTAGGTCCGATTGCCACAAAACTTCACGGGCCACCTCTTTCCCCATTTCGGAATTGTTGGCATAGTCCGCTCGTCAAAATTCCAATATATGCGCAAGTTATGCACGAAAATGCATTTAAATCAACTTATATGCAAACCTATGCGCCAAACTACCTAAATGGACTCCAAATTGCCCAAGGGATATATGCACAGTTTCTAAACGTTATAGGGAACCTATTAGTCTCTTCCGGGGGTCCCAAAACCTGTCAGATCATAAGATCACCTATTTGGTTCCTAATTTCGCCTAATTCCACCTATTCTCCAACACGCATCAAATCATCATAACGCTAAGCAATTTCTCAATCACACCATACACACAATTTACACATAATTCAAACACATTGCAACCTGCCCATGACATTCATCGAACACATAACCTTGGCCCCATGCCAATAATTCATATTTTTCATCAAATTCAACATATGCACCAATGACATCATTACTTTTCTAATTCATCACACAATCTCATGATTAAGCAAATCTTAAACATCATCATCATCAATTTATCATGCAAATCACCAATCCTCATCATCATTAACAATTATGCAGCAATCTCATAAGCCACACAATTAAGTATCATACATTAAGATACAAATAAATAACATCAAATGCAAACTATCACTAAACTATTACACAAGTCCATATATTGGCATTCTCCCTGGCATCAGCTATCTACTTGGCACACCCTCCGGGGCATTAGTACCTTCTAAATTAAGGAAAACCACAACAAGGGTTAGAGTTTGGAATATCATAATTAATATAGAACGGTAAATAACAAATATACCTAATTACTACCTATTATTCTTGATATTAATTAACTTACTAATTTCAGATATTTCTATACTTACCTCTGCCATGTTATAATCATTCATGTTCGCCTAAGCCTCAATAGGAATTCCAAAACAACACAACTCGCATACATCGCATCAAACATACATCAATACTTACATCCAAAATCATATTATCATTAATATTCTCTATTTCATATCATAATTGCAATCTACCATCAAATTCATCATATAACTTTCTCAATATCAATTCATGTACAAATCACAACTAACTCGTATGCATATTTAACTCCTAGTATCCGGATACTACAGGATCGGCCTTCAACTGGGGGTCCTATGTAACATTCAAAAATTTATATAAAATTGAGAGGAATAATTAGTGAATAATTATGTATAAGTTATTTAATGTCCCAAAATTTAGAATTGATTAAATTGGGAATTATTATGATTATTGGTAATTTATTGTGGCTTAAAGAGCTGAAAATAATACCCAAATACAATATGAGTGTCGGACCAAGTATCTTCGATTGGGGTACTGTTGGTCAGGGCTATTAAGAATATTATTGTGGATCCGAATTTATATTCGGTATAATTTTTGAATAAAGTATTGAGTCCGAATGGAGATCCTGTTTATTATAAAACAGAAAACTTTTAATAAGAGGTTAAATTATAAATGCAAAAACTCTATTTTCTGTTTTAACTTATATGGTGGTCTCCTTCTCAAAGACAAAAAGTCTTTTGCTCTCTTTTCTCTTCATTCCTTATTTTCCCACTCTTCTTCCTCTCAAACCTCTAGCCTAAGGATGTGTCCATCTCCTCTTCTATTTTTATTTCCCTCATCTTTGTAAGAAGGTGGAGCTTGTGATTGAAGCTCTCTAATTTTTGTTTTCCCTCTCTCTCTTTGGGGTTTACTTTACTCTTGGCTTGAGGTAAGTTTCCCTCACCATTTTTCATGAGCTCTAGCCCTAGGTTATGGGTTTGTGAGAGTGTTAAATGTGTATGGGTTATGGATTGGAAGACATTAATGATGTAAAACCCTAAGGTAGGGTGCATTTAATGTAAGTTTTATGAAGGTATTAATGGGTACACGAAAAGGACACTCAATATAATGGAAAATGATGAACATTGATGATGGTTATTGGATTTTTTATGAAACCCTAACCTTTAGAATTAGGGAAAATGTAAAATATGAGTGGAATACGTGTTTAATGATGTCAGGGAATATTATTAATGAAGAGGAATAACCATTGATGATGGTTCGTGGTTATTAATGATGAGTGATGACCTTTGATAATGTTAAATGATTAATAATGGTGGTTGGAAGCCATTAATATGGAAACCCATAGATGGGTATGGTCCTTAAATGCATAATAGTGATTTTGAGCACCCAACCCATGGTGGTTGTGGTGGATTAAGTGAAATAAAAGAGGTTTGAGGTTTAAAATGGTATAAACATCAAGTAGTTAATTAAGAGCATTTAAATCTTGGTGGTTTGGATAGAAAATAATTGTATGATACATTGTGTGATATAGGAAACGAACCCATCGACGAAGCAGGACCTTCGTGTTAGGGAATCCATCAGGGTTAGGTAGCGGAAAACACAAAGGATTCCCAAAAAGGATTGCAAAAACAAATGTCTCAAGGCATTATGCAAAATTAAATTTTTGATTTAGGGTTTACCTCTTGTAGACACAAAGCGAGTTCCTCGATCGAAGCAATTGTAGCTTCGCCCCTAGGAGTCTACATGAGCACTCCCACCAGAAAAACAAAGTTCTAAATTCTAGTACGGAAATTTGAAAATAATCTAATTTCTGAGCAGCAGCTTATGAGCATCTCATGCTCTATATATAGGCTTAGGTCTTAACTTGAGCTCTCATTAAACATTGGGTTCCTGACTCATTCTAAATGAGTTAGGCCCAAATAGTTTTATTTTTAGTCCAACTAAAATAAAACTATCCTCTGGTGGGCTTACTCTATGTGTGTGACCCTATAGGTAAAATATTCGGTTATATTAATAATAAACTATTTTATTATTGATCCGCTCTGGATACCGGCCCCCAATCTTGTGACGTCAGAGTGACCTCATATAAGGAAAACCGGTGTCCTGGTTCAACATTACCACACCGGATATCCGATGTCTGGCCTTCCGTCCTCATCTGACGACTGCCCCACTTATTGTCTTTATAACAGATCTTTGTTCATTTTCACAGAATATTTATATATAACTGTTGGTTTCTCAGTCACAGCAAGATAAGAGCCCCTAATAACTTATCAGCGAAGATACTGTATGTAGCAAAATATGTCACGTCAATGGCCTCAGAAAGCAAGTAGATGTGTCAGTAGATTATGCGGAAAAGGTGATTATCCTCTCTTCTTCCTATAGGGTCGTACTCTGATAATTGACCTACCCTCCTGACACATTCTGAATATTGAGCCACCCTGATTGACATAATGTACACGCTATCAGAGCTAGGGGACCCACCTGTATCCAACGACTCATTTTCTCACGTACAACTATAAATAGCTCATTTCAATACACATGCAAGGTAATGTTGTTCTAACTTACACTTTACTATTACTTCGCTTGAGCATTCATTGAGTTCTTACACTCTTCTAACTTGAGCGTCGGAGAATCTTCGCAGGTAGCACCACCTTTCGCCCCCCTGCAACGCGAATCGTTGGTGTGAAGGATCTCCAGGACAACAAGACCGGCCTCTCCCACTGAGAGACCAGATTAATACATCGGATACTCACTGTTCCGGTGTACAAACCCTAAACACACCTATATTCTTATGGCTGGTCCTACACCGGATCCTAGACCCCGGTCCAGACCAGTTCATTGGCACGCCCAGTGGGACTCGTTAGAGTTATTCCCATTTTCGTAGAAGTTTGGTTGTCACGATGGAAGGTGATGGGAGAGATTTCGTTGATGGTCACGTGGAGGATGTGACCCATCAACAGACTGGAAGGAGACTTGTCTTTGAGTCCCCTGTAACTCAGACCCGGAGGTTGGTGCAAGTGCAAACGGCTGACCCTCACGATGAGGTTATCAGGCAGCTCAGGGAGGAGCTGATGGAGTTAAAGCGGGAGAGAGGAGGAGCTGGGGACAGGGTAACGTCCCATGCAGAAGAGACTCACCACGCATCAGAGAGGGGCAGGTCTACAGCCCTCCAGTATTCGAAGATCCCCACGTATGAAGAGAGAGAGCAGACTCAAGACTCTGGTGATAGAGTCAGTACCAGGAGAAGGGAGCAGGCGGTGATGACTTCAGGGACGTACAAGCTCAGTGTCCCTTTCTCAAGAAGGCTGATGAGCATTACCATCCCGAAACATTTGCAAACAACTCAGCCACTGTCAATAGGGAAGTATAATGGAGAAACTGATCCCACTAAGCATTTGGATGCTTATGTGTATGAAGCTATGTATTTGGGAGCAGATGAAGATGTTATGTGTAGGATGTTCCCAAGAACACTAATGGAGGAGGCTCTCAATTGGTTTAAAAGCTTACCCTCAGGATCTATAGACTCTTGGGAGGAAATGGCCGTTGCATTTGAAAGCCATTTTGTCATCTCTAGGGATATCCCAAGAACTTCTCACACCCTGGCCCAGATAAGGCAGGGAGAAACTGAAACTCTTAAGGAGTTCTTGAAGAGGTTTTATAAGGAGGCAGCTTTGGTCCCCAACCTTACGGAGGCCATACAACTTCATATTGTAGTGGAAGCTCTTCAGCCAGGTTCAGCCTTTGCCCTATCTTTGGCAAAGAGCCCCCCAACAACCTTCGAGGAGTTTCGAAGGAAAGCTTCCAAGTACGTGGGCATAGAGATGCATCTGGAGGCAACCGCAACAAGAATGAAGCCTTCAGCACCCACTCAGCAGCCACGGAGAGAAAAGGAGAGAGTGAGGCATGAGAAGCATGCCTTTAGAGAAGACTTTGTAAACGCTCGCCCGCATCCACGAGATAGGCGTGTATCATCGTTCAACAACTATGCTCCGTTGAACACCAGGCATTCACAAATCATGAGGGAGGTTGGTTGGCCAACGTTGAACGTCTTTGGTATAAGGAAACCAGCCCCAGTCAAGAGGGGTGGTAACCCACGCAAGTATTGCACTTTCCATGAACAGACAGGACACAATACTGATGAGTGCAAGGCATTAAAGAATACGGTGGAAACTCTCATCCGAGAAGGAAAGCTGAAGCAGTATTTGTTCAAGAAGAAATCTGTAGACGAGCCTCAGAGGATGGAAAAAAGGAGTAGAGATCCTGATGACGAAGCTGATAATACACGTAACCCAGCAAGGAAGTTCACTGTAGCCGAAAAGCAGAAGGGAGTAGTGATTGCTGGAGATGCCCAACAAAATAACATGCCCCAGCAGCAGAGGCAGGGCAGACGAGAAGTGATTGAGATGATAGCCGGAGGATTTGCGGGAGGAGGAGCATCAATCACAGCACGGAAGAATCACCACAGGATGATTCTGTCTGTCCAGGGCAAACCAAGGGATAACCGCCCTTTCAGGGACGGTATGGCAGCTCCGACGGTGTCATTCACTGATGATGATTTTGGCCCAACAATTCCAGGAGGTGATGATGCAGTAGTTATCGTGGCAGTCATAGCCAACAAGGATGTCAAGAGGATCCTCGTCGATCAGGGAAGTTCTTGTGATGTTATCTTTTATAATTGTTTCAAACGAATGGGTTTCAATGATGCAGATTTACAACCTTACACGCAAGAACTCACAGCGTTTAATGGAGCCAAACAACCCACCAAGGGGTATCTTGACACTCTAATTTCCTTTGAAGGAGAGTCTGGAGCGAGAACAGTCAAGTCTAGAATTCTGGTGATTGATGTGGAATCCCCATACAACGGTATCATAGGCCGTCCTACACTGAATGCGATGGAAGCAATTGTATCCACTCCTCACCTCTTGATCAAATTCATTGACAAGGACAACGGTGTGTCCTCTCTCCGTGGTGATCAGGAGATGGCTCGATATTGTTATAACTTGAGCCTCAACATGGTCAAGTTGGAAGCATTCAACAAGAAGAGGAAGCTGAACGACGGAGGAACAGCGGCAGGGTCTGTCAGTCTAATTGATCTGGACCCCAGAGCGGAATTGAAGATTGATCCACTCAATCCCTCTAAGCCCACACCGGATGGTGGTTCCAGGGATGTTGTCTTAGGGGATTCCCCAGAGAAGGTCACGCACATCAATGATAAGCTGGAGTTTGCTATGGAGCAACGTTTATTAGCCCTTCTGCAGGAGTTCAAGGATCTTTTCGTATGGACAGCAGCAGACATGCCTGGGATGGACCCTGATTTCTGTTGCCACAAGCTTGCTGTGTACCCTGAAACAAGACCGGTGGCCCAGAAGAAGAGGAGGTTGGGACCGGAGAAGCAGAGGGCAGCTTGTGAGCAGACAGAGGAGTTGTTGAAAGCAGGCTTTATAAGGGAGATACGCTACTCTTCTTGGCTTTCTAATGTGGTTATGGTGCAGAAAGCTAATGGCAAATGGAGAATGTGCACAGATTATGTGGATCTTAACCGTTGCTGCCCCAAGGATCCATATCCCCTTCCCAACATTGATCGCATGGTGGATGATTCATCTGGTTACCAGTACCTCAGTTTCATTGATGCTTATTCGGGGTATAACCAGATTCCGATGTGGGAGGGAGACCAAGAGAAAACTGCCTTTATCAATGACCGCGGTGTTTTCTGCTACACCGTCATGCCTTTTGGATTGAAGAACGCCGGCGCTACCTACCAGCGCATGATTAACAAAGTCTTTGAAGGGATGCACACCAGGCTGGTCGAGGTTTATATCGATGATATTATAGCCAAAACGCCCACTGGAGGAGACCACATTGAGGATCTGCGCCAAGTTTTCACTAGGCTTCGACAGTACAACATGAGGTTAAACCCCTTAAAATGCACCTTTTCCGTTCCAGCTGGGAAATTCTTGGGATTCATGTTGACCCAACGAGGCATCGAGGCTAACCCTGGGAAGTGTCAAGCAATCCTGGACATGCAGAGCCCTAAGAGCCTGAGGGAAGTCCAATCATTGAATGGAAAGGTAGCCGCTCTGGCTCGTTTCATGCCCAAAATGGCATACAGATCCCTTCCCCTGTATAAGGCATTGAAGAAACACAAGAATTTTGAATGGGGAGAGGAGCAAGAACAAGCCTTCCAACAACTCAAGGCCGTTCTCTCAAGTCCACCGATACTGGTTAAGCCTGACCCTAGTGAGACTTTGATATTGTATTTAGCAATCTCTGATGAAGCCCTAGGCGTGGCCTTGGTTAAAGAAACCCCTGAAGGGCAGAGGCCGGTGTACTTTACTAGTAAGACGCTTTAGGGGGCGGAGGGAAGGTATCAGAAGATTGAGAAAGCTGCTCTAGCAGTCGTGTGGGCATCACGACGGTTGAGGCCCTATTTCCACGCACACCCAGTACTGGTGAGAACGGATTTGCCTCTCCGTTCAGTGCTTAGCAAGCCAGACCTCGTCGGAAGGATGATAAAATGGTCTATCGAGTTGTCTGAATTTGAAATTTCGTATGAGCCTCGAGGAGCCATCAAGGCGCAAGTGTTGGCTGATTTTGTTGTGGAGATGACTGGGGCGGACCCTGCCACCCCTCGAGCGCATTGGACCATTTACGTTGATGGATCGTCGAATAACAAAGGTTGTGGAGCAGGTGTTGTGGTAGAAAGTGATGATGGTGTGCACCTAGAAATTTCCCTCTGATTCAATTTCAAAACCTCCAACAACCAGGCTGAATACGAAGCATGCTTGGCCGGTCTCCGTGCGGCGATTGACATCGGAGCATCAGCAGTCACACTGTGCAGTGATTCCCAATTGGTGATTTCGCAGATCCAGGGGGAGTACCAAGCGAAGGAGCCGCAACTTCAATTGTACTTGAATTGTGTTAATGAGTTGAAGGGAAGATTTGAAGTTTTAGAGTTCAAGCATGTGCCCAGAGAGGAAAACACCAGAGCGGACATCTTGTCAAGACTGGCAAGTACAAAGCAGCCCGGCAGCACAACGACGGTGGTTCAAAGCACTTTGACATCACCTAGCATACCTTTGTACCCTTCTCTGAATGCTGTCATGGTGAGCTATCCGTATGAGGATTCTTGGGTCATCCCTTATATTCGCTATCTGGCTGATGGTCAACCTCCCACTGATGAAAAGGAGAGGAGACGAGTGAAGAGGGAGCTACCATATTTTACTATGGTTGATGGTGTTCTCTACAAAAGGGGATTCTCTGTCCCATATCTTTTGTGTTTGAGAGAGGATGAGGTTCAAGCGGTTTTGGAGGAAGTGCGCGAGGGGCAGTGCGGGCACCATGCTGGGGGTCGGAGCTTAATGAGAAAGGTCCTCAGGGCTGGATATTGGTGGCCCACTGTGAAGCAGGATTCTGCAGATTTTGTTAGGAAGTGTGACGCTTGTCAAAAATTCTCCAATCTCCACCATACACCGGCCCAAGAGCTGTCCTCATCTGCTGTACCTTGGCCGTTCTACCAGTGGGGCCTTGATATTTTGGGTTCATTCCCCACTGCGCCAGGAGGTATCAAATATTTGATCGTGGGGGTAGACTACTTCACCAAGTGGATCGAAGCTGAGCCCGTAGTGCACATTACTTCTGCGCGAACAAGACGTTTTGTGTATGAAAATATCATAGCTCGGTTCGGGGTGCCAGGGCGGATTGTGACTGACAACGGCACCCAGTTTACAGACAAAAAGTTCACAGATTTGCTTGAAGGACTGGGGATAATCCAGATATTTTTATCTGTTGAACACCCCCAAACCAATGGACAAGCGGAGGTAGCCAATCGAGAAGTGCTAAAGGGGTTGAAGAAGCGTCTGGGAGAAGCGAAAGGAGGATGGACTGACCAGCTATGTCATGTTTTATGGGCATACCGCACTACGCCTCATTCTTCAACTAACGAATCCCCATACCGGCTGACGTACGGGGTTGAGGCGATGATTCCAGTGGAGCTACGAACAAGATTGGCTCGTGTGGAGTATTTTTCAGCTGAAGACAACAACGCCAACCTGGCATCAGAGCTGGACGTCCTCCAGGAGTTAAGAGAAAAGGCTTTTATCAGGGATCAGGCGGTAAAAGCAAAGGCAGCACTCCGGTATAATAAACGTGTCCAATACAGGGCTTTTAACACCAGAGATCTTGTTTTGAGAAAGGCGAGTGTTGGGAATAAATTCGCTCACCAAGGAAAGCTAGCACCGACGTGGGAAGGTCCTTATAGAGTTTCTGAAGTGAATGGAAAAGGGTCATACCGGTTGGAAGAACTTGATGGAACTCCAATCCGCAACAAATGGAACACTCAGAACTTACGTGTTTATTACAGCTAGTTGGTAAGACGGCGTGTACTCTTTTTCCTTACTTGAGTTTTTTCCCATTGTGTTTTCTCAAGAAGGTTTTAACGAGGCACGACCCCAACTACGCTCTCTTTGTAATGCACTTTCAATCTTAATGAGAATACATTTTAACCACCCTATCATTCTCACTTTTCTTATGTGTTGTGATTTATAGCCGTAGCTTAACACGCATACACCTCAGGACGGATGAACTCAACTACCAATTCTGTAGTTGATGATGTAACTCCTCGAGGGACTAATAAAGACCCCTCAGGACGGATGATCTCAATCACACATCGTGTGTTTTGACGGTGTAACTCCTTGAGGTGGAATGGGTTGTAGGGCTGGTCCTTTTTCAAGGCCACAAACTGAACCCCATTCGAAGACAACATGGGTTGTAGGGCTGGTCCTTTTTCAAGGCCACAAACCGAACCCCATTCGAAGACAACATGGGTTGTAGGGCTGGTCCTTTTTCAAGGCCACAAACCGAACCCCATTCGAAGACAACATGGGTTGTAGGGCTGGTCCTTTTTCAAGGCCACAAACCGAACCCCATTCGAAGACAACATGGGTTGTAGGGCTGGTCCTTCCTCAAGGCCACAAACCGAACCCCATTCGAAGACAACATGGGTTGTAGGGCTGGTCCTTCCTCAAGGCCACAAACCGAACCCCATGCGAAGGCTTGGGCGCAGTAGGCCGGTTCATACAGAAAACCACGCTGAACCCCGAGTAACTGGTGCAGTAGGTTCAGGATTAGCCCTGATCCGAACCGCGTGTTGAAGGCTTGGATTGTAGGATTGCACCGAACTCCAAGTACGGTTAGTAGGATCGAACCGAACACCGTGTGAAGACTTGAGATGTAGGACCAAACCGAACCTCAAGAGAAAGGCGTAAAGCTTACCCTTATCAAAGCTGTACCAAAATTCAAAGGCAATGTCCGTCCTCAATTATGGAATATCCACCCCAGAGCGGTTGAACGCTAACGTACCCGTTCTACATCTCCGAGGACAGATGAGCATTTCTATCTTTTTAAGAAGTTAAAAGGTAATTCTTGAGATAAAATTTCCCTTCCCAATGTACTTATACTTGGGGACAGGGCATGCTTTAACTTAATTATCGCTTCTTCGTTACAATTTGTTATCTTAATCCGGTGTGATAAGTACGCTTTAAGCAGCTAGGTAACCACACAGAACGGATTCACAAAGCATTGAAAACAATAAAGTGTTTTGTATAGCACTAAGTTATCCAACAATCATACATTCGACGCAAGCAGTTGAAGAGAAACAACAGTGAATTTTATTTCCAAAAATGAGAAATTATTCAGGTTACAAAGTAGTTAAAGCTGGAGCTGATCCCAGTACACAGCTATGAATAAAGCATAAATTAAGAGGCCGGTGCTTGATCCTCCACAGTGGGCACTCCTGTCTTCTCCATTTTGCCCTCTACTCCAGTTTGGGCACCTTCTTACATTTCAGCTCCAGAGGCAGCGGTCGACGTTGTCGGCTCCATACTTTGACCTTCTGGAAGGGGAGGCATTTCATACAGAGATGCACGGGGTTCATGGTGCGAGCCGTCCTTATGTACTTCGACAAGTTTTCCCCCATGGAATTCGAAGAACAGATCCAATCCGTACAGATTTAGCTTCACTCCAGGGTTACGATAATAAACTTGACGGAGGGCCAGGCCGAAGGATTCATACGCCATATTTTTGCATATCTCCAAGGCTTTGGCAGCCTTGGCCTTCGCAGCAGTTAATTTTCTTTGAACCTTGGCAAAATCCTCTTCTGAAGGCCCAGCACTCACACCACCTTTCTTGAGTTCCTCAATTTGGGCTTGCATCTCCTTCCGAAGACTCTCCCACTCCCCAAGGTCTTTATTGCGACCGTCTTCCATAATTTTGAGATCGTCATCAAGCTTAGCCGATCTCTTCTTCTCCAGTTGTAATTCTTCTTCGAGGAGGGGTATGGATTTGTTCTGTTTCTGGAGGTCGGCAACTTCCCGCTCTAGAACTTGGCTTGCCTCCTCAGTTTTCCTCTGTAGCGTCTCCTTGGTTTTCTTCAATTCCGACTCTACGCCTCTATGAACTTCAGCTTGTTTAGCCGCCCATGTCTCCTTCACCGCGAGTTCGGCTTCAAGTTTTTCAACCTGCTCCATGTAATCTGCCTTCTCGCTTAGGGAATCAAGGAGGCCGGACAGTTCATCCAGCTGCCAACGCCCGGCCTTACAAGCACCTCGGACTCCAGCAGCGTCGAGGGAGGGGCGGAGGCAATACCTTGCCTTTGGAAGAGTGGGAGGCATGGACCCCTGAAACCATAAGTAAGGAGAAAGGAAGGAGTCACGCGGAGGATCAAACGCCAGAGGAGGACCATTCCCAGAGTCCGGCTCTGAAGCATTCTGTGAAGAAGGGGCAGAGGATTCAGGAACGGGCTTCTTTCCCTTATCCTTCTTCAATCCGATTTCTTCGAGCGTTTTCTGACGCTTCTTCACAGGGTCATCAGAGGAGGGCTTTTCTTGATCTGCCTTTTTTACAAGGTGCCTCTTTTTCTTCTTCTTTTCTGGGACGGCCTCCTCGTCGTCCGCTCCAGTGGCTTCAGCTTGTTTTTCTGTTTCCTCCTCATCAAAGAAAGGAACCTCTTCACCTACTGCAGAGGTCAGGGGGATGAGGGGAGTTTTGGTGGCGTTCCTCTTCGCCTGGATCTCATTCTCCTCAGAGGAGGAATCACCGTCGGCCATCATGGTCTTTAACAACAACATCTCTAGGCAGGCTCTTTCGATTTGTTCTGCAAAACAAGAAAGGTCGAGTTTGCACATAAGAAGAAAAGATAATCAGAACGGAATAACTATGCAACACAAATAAAGTAAGAGCGGATATTACGGAGGTAGGCGTTTCTGATGTCATCCTCTGCCAAGAGGAGCCTGCTGGAAAATCCTTTGAGGGTCTTCGAGGCCGTCTGCATGGCGCTCAAGACCTCAACAGAGTGAGAGGAGAGTTCACTCTTATCTGTGTAATAAGCACGGCTCATGAGGAGAAAATGCTCGTGCGTCCAGCTAAGAGGAAACTTGGTGAATCCCTCCTTGTTTCGCCAGAAGACTGGCTTATTCGGTTGAATACAGACCCGCGTGTAGTAATGCTTGAAGGAGCGTCCATCCACCTTCGTGGATTCCGTATAAGATTTGAAATTTACCATCCTTGAGTCACTACGGAGAGTAATGAACCCAAGGCCGCCCTTCTTATTAGCACGGCGGACCACTTGGCAATAGTAGAACAGTTTGGCCACAGTGGCGGAGAAGTTGAAATGCTCCCCCAGAATCTCCAGAGCCCGGACTAGACCCCAACCGTTGGGATACAGTTGTGTAGGGGCGCAGTCTAAGAAGCGTAGGACGGCCATCTGGAATTCCGTCATGGGGAAGCGTACCCCCAATTTCAAGAAGACGAAGTCGTACATGTAGACCGACCTCTCATCAGGGACGCTGTGGCATACTCTCTCAGAGGGACGTGGTGCCAGCACAGCGTATCGCGCTTTGTACTTCTTGTCTGAGTATATTTTGTAGCGGAAAGAGACCGTGCATTCCTCCTCACTCGCATGATGCGAAGGGATCTCTAGGAATTCCTCTTCCACCCAGCAGTAGGGTTTCTCCCTGTTGAGCTTTTCCCAGTCAAGCCGGTGTGCCACAACGTTGACACATCCTTCAGCAGAGCGGAGAACTGGTGTTTTTCCACGTCCAGGAAGATCCATAGTTGTGCAGGCACGGTGGAACGCGTACGTACTGTGGTAAAAAGCAACATCGTCAGAGAGATAACCTTCAGCACTTGACCCTTCATCAGAGCGGCTGGGAGCCCTCGAGTCAAGGGGAACCTCAGAGCGACGTTGGGAAGAGGACACTCGTGAGGAAGAAGCTTCAGCTCTCTCTGGGCGACGAGGCCCAGCCACAGGAGGATTCGCTGGAATCCTCCCACGACGGTGGCTAAGGGGGACGCGAGAGCCAAAACTCCCCCTGTTTGAAGGACCAGCGTTGCCTGCTCCAGGGCGCATGGTGGAAACAGAATGAACAAAAATTGCAAGGAGTTGAAGGAAAGGGAGGTTACCTAAAGGAAGAAGATCTTTGAGAAGTTTGAAGATGACAGAGAAATTTCCAAGAAATTTGAGCAGAGGTTCACTAAGCTTGAAAACAAGAGTGGATTCCAAAATCTGCTAAGAGTCCCTTTTATAGGTAATGAAGAGGCATAGTGTTCCGTCGAAGGTCACAATGCTTGCCTCAAAACGCAACCTTTCAAATTGAAACGACCCCGTCGTTTCGTCACGAATAAGCGCGAGAATGGTAACGTTTCAGTAAATGTTTTGGCAAAATGGGCCCCCCTTTCAGTTTGAATCCAGGCCCAATAAGCCCAATCGACGGTTATACTCTTGGGTAATGATGGCTCGTGCGTAAAAAATGCATTTAATGTCCAATCATGCCATGCGCATTTAATGCCTTTCAACCACTTTTCGAATACCAAGGGTTTTGATTCTCAGAGACTCTTGGGATTTCCATCATTTATTTTACGTTGTCTAAATCCATTGTACGCAGCGCGAGAAGAGCGGTCACTCGTTCATTATAGCGGACGCCACAGAGCTTTCAGAGACCTTCCAGAATGTACCACCGGCATCCAGACTTCTCTAGAGTTATGTAGCTCATATGAGCAACTTAACAGTCCCTCATACAAGCTAGGGGACAGATGATCCGGTCTGGATACCGGCCCCCAATCTTGTGATGTCAGAGTGACCTCATATAAGGAAAACCGGTGTCCTGGTTCAACATTACCACACCGGATATCCGATGTCTGGCCTTCCGTCCTCATCTCACGACTGCCCCACTTATTGTCTCTATAACAGATCTTTGTTCATTTTCACAGAACATTTATATATAACTGTTGGTTTCTCAGTCACAGCAAGATAAGAGCCCCTAATAACTTATCAACGAAGATACTGTATGTAGCAAAATATGTCACGTCAATGGCCTCAGAAAGTAAGTGGATGTGTCAGCAGATTATGCGGAAAAGGTGATTATCCTCTCTTCTTCCTATAGGGTCGTACTCTGATAATTGACCTACCCTCCTGACACATTCTGAATATTGAGCCACCCTGATTGACATAATGTACACGCTATCAGAGCTAGGGGACCCACCTGTATCCAACGACTCATTTTCTCACGTACAACTATAAATAGCTCATTTCAATACACATGCAAGGTAATGTTGTTCTAACTTACACTTTACTATTACTTCGCTTGAGCATTCATTGAGTTCTTACACTCTTCTAACTTGAGCGTCGGAGAATCTTCGCAGGTGGCACCACCTTTCGCCCCCCTGCAACGCGAATCGTTGGTGTGAAGGATCTCCAGGACAACAAGACTGGCCTCTCCCACTGAGAGACCGGATTAATACATCGGATACTCACTGTTCCGGTGTACAAACCCTAAAAACACCTATATTCTTGTGGCTGGTCCCACACCAGATCCTAGACCCCGGTCCAGACCAGTTCAATTATTAATATAAAATAAGAACGGTATCTAGCAATACATCATTATGTCTGAATATTATTTATCATCGACATGACCTATAAGTGATAATTAGTTTATATATTTATTCCTTTTGTCACGATATCTAATTGGGCCCAAGGCATGGTCGTCGTCATCCTTGTATAGCCCAATTTATTTTACTTGATACCAGAGTAGACTTTATAGAATAAATATCTAATATTTATTCGTCCTAGCATGGCATGCATTTCGTTAGTCTCACTCCATCAAGTGGCCCATAGATATCACTCCTGTCACATAGGAGAGAAAAATTCCATCTACATCACTCACATCCCTCTGCATAATTTGTCTATTGCCTAATCACAATCTTTATGGTCATCTTATTACAAATAACGTTTGATTGTATTAAAAGAACAAACTCCTTATATAGGAATCGTAGTAAATTTAGGTCAAAGGACCATATACCATTATCACATTGAGAATCGTTTATGAAACTCATGTAACGATCCATGCAACGTTCTCATGGTGGGTCTGTCCAGTACAACATTACTTTTAATGTGTACCCATGTAAAGACTTGATATCATATATCCATGATTTGTGAGATCAAATCATTAGTACATTCACACACTAATCTTAATGTATTTACATGTCCCCATGTAAATACTTGATTAGGGACATTTTAGGAATAATTCTCATATGACCTATTATTCCAGGATAAATAGTTTTAAAAACAGTCTTAAAACTGAAAATACTAATTTTATTGATAAGTTAAAATTGATACATTAATAGCTCGTAGTGCATACACCAACACTTCGGACCGTGGTGATTTCTACTTCTCTTGAGGTAGGAGGGGGTAACATTCCTAAATACATGATTTCATCCATTATTGATATGTATGTATGAATGTGTTATCCTAATTTGGCTTGGATGAATAACTTGATGTTTATATGATTGGAATGCATTTAGAATGAATTGTATTATGTGGTAAATGTTGTTGAGTTTGATTTATGGTAATGTGACTTGCTTGTGAATGTCATTGAGACCATGGTTGAATTAATTGCAATTGTGTTGGACATCCCATGACATGTAATTGATGAATAATGATTGCCACTAACTATTGATATGAATGAAATCTAATGATAATTGGTAATGGTTGAGAATAATGAGGATATTGAATTCCACTAAGTGTTGGTGGTGAGTTGTTGATTGTGGAGTGACATTTTAGGATGCACAGTGTGAGAAATGCATTGATTGGCATTTTCATCCATGGCATATCATACACTGTCTATGTGGAATGTTAGGGTTTCCAATAGGTGAGCCCAGTGGGAGGGTGACCCAGTGCACGGGTGAAATTATTGTTGTTCCCTAGTGATTCTCGGAATCACGAAGCTGCCCATAGTTCGGTGATAAGGCACCCTATGTGGCGGGCCCAGTGGGTGGGCGACTTTGTGATGAGGAAGTGACCTCAGTGTCCCTATGGGGCATGACTCTCTCGATGTGTGTTCGGGAGGGGCCCGTAGCACTTTTGGCAAGTGAGGTCATGTTGTTGATCCGCAAGTCACGAGGTGACTAGTGCTACATACAGGCGATAACGGTTTGGTACCAGTAAAAAGGGTAACGTTTTGCATACAATTAATGAGATAAGTGTACACATTTACTAATGCAGTAGGGGCATAGTAGCACACCTATGCGTAACCCATATTTTATATGATGTTTCCCACAGTCAGATCCGCGATTTGATAATGATTCCTTGTGCATATGCATTAGCCATAAGAGCATTTGCATATAGCTGGAGATATACCGAGTTTGGTAGCCTGTTGTTGGCCCATAAACAGTGTTGGGTCTTTTATTGGCAAGCACACAAATCGATTGTAGTTTTCAAATTTAGATATCGTTCCCACAAGGATTGAATGTCTCAGTAATCACAGTAATTCTTATTTACTATGGTAAAATTATCAAAACTTGTTAACAAAAGAATAATTTATATACAATTTTTACAATATTCACAGATTGAATGGTTGATTTGTTCATGTGAGGTAAAAAATATAAAAACTATCTAAAAATAAAGTTGAGTTATAATTTAGAATAGATCAAATACTTAAGGTAAAAACACAGATTAACAAACTATGTTGGAATTAGGATCCCCTTTTTCTTGAACATTTAGTTATTAACATGCATATTTAATCATCAAGTTCATGTCATTGCAGCTTAAAATCATCATAACCGATCCCCCGTGATATAAATTCTAAGTAGTTACCATAAAGTCTGATCCCTCAGATGCTTTCTCAGTAAAAACTTGCTTTATGTCCTAGCCTTAACACAACAATAATTACCAACTCTATCCCTAGTAATTGGTATATTAAGGGTACTTCAACATTTACTTTCGTTAAACCAAGTTTTAATACACGCATGAAAATTATTCTCCCGTTTGACATTCATACTAATAAAAGATTGAAACACTAACATGGCTCTTGAATCATAAACATGCATGAGTTATAATCACAACATCATATATTAGATAGGTTCACCAAATTCCAACATAAACAAATTAGTTACACATGGTAAAAGTAAAAACAACACTTACAGAGGTTAACATTACGAAGACTTTGCAATACTTCACGATACAAACGATCACAATACCACACAACAATCTCAAATATCTAGAAATTATTCTAGATTACAAACTCAAAAAAGAACACTCAAAACTCAAGTGAAAAGAGAGGAAATGAGTTACTGAATGTAGAATGGGATACCTAGAATGCCTTGAGAATGGCCTATTTATAAGGATGAGGAAGGGTCCTGATGCTACGCATCAGTTTCCTGAGTCAGCCTCCGTTAAATGCATGATTAAAGCCATGATTAAGCAATTTTTAATTACATAATGCCCAGACAATGGAGTCCCTGTCTCCCACTATGTTTTTGGCATCTGGTGGTAATGGGTTGGCTAATAGTGGCCATTTGGCTGAGTGCTTGGCCACCTGGAAATGTTTTCCACGTTGCAACTGACGCTACACGTGGCACTGATGCGTAACGTCAGCATCAAAACCCTGACGCTACGCGTGGGCTTGATGCTACCCGTCAGCTCTCTAGTTCTTGAATTTTCTCTTCGATTTCTTTGATTTTTCACTACAAAACTAGAGAAATTTGATCAAGGCAGATTAAATCCAATAACTTCCATTTATTACAATTAAAATGTAAATTTCTAACAAATTAAACAAATTTTTATTATTTTCACAAATTTTTATTATGAAAATTACTGTAAATTTGAGGACTAACAAATACCCCCAACTTAGGACATTGCTCGCCCTCGAGCAAAACAAACAAAAACAAAAACAATCTTTGTGAGATCAAATTTTGAATTAGTCTGAAAATTTACCACAAGAAATAATTTACAATTTACCATTTAAAATAATCAAAGAATAAATATCTTAATGTAAGATAGACCTAAAGATAAAATTTTCATAATGTCATATCAATAAATCAAGCTTATTTCAAGGCTTACCTCACAAGTGTTTTATCTTTGTAAAAAGGTAACCTATTTCACTCAATCAATCATAAATCAAACAAATTTAATTTTGATTTTTATCTAATCAATGGTTATTAATACAAAATCAAACAAGAATCACAAGGTCTTTTCAAGGGTTATAATGAGGCTTGGCTACAAGAAATTATGGTTTTTCTTGGAATTCAAACACCTAAAATCAGAAAAAAGCATTTCATAATTTCTTTAGGGTGCTTTTCTTGTCCCAAAATCTCACTTCCCTTTTTGGTAAATACCCCAACTTAATCCTTTTCATTGTTTCTTTTCTTTTGATTTTATGCATATATATTTTTCTTTATTTTTCATTCATTTTTCTATTTCTGTATACATGCATCATTGATGATTTGAAAGGAACTAAGTTTTCATAATTTTCATTCCCCAATTTTTATAAGCACTCGAAATATTTTTCATTTTGATCATTTGCTCTTTTATTCAGTCAAGTAAAGGGAATGATTAAAAATTATTAAGGGCTAGGGGTGCCAAAGAAATTATTTTTCAGGCTTAAAATTGACTATCAAAGGATAAATAAATTTTTACCAAGGTAAGCTTTTTGGCCCAAGGTTTTTGCTTTTACCAAAAATATGCCTTGATCATATTCATGGATCCTCTATATAAAAACACAAATCAAAGAATTAAGCAAAATCAATTTGAATGAAGTTATGTCGAAACCCTCAAGTGTTTAAAGATCTCTCAACTCATCGGGTTTTCGAAATTCGCTTGATTATTAATAAGAGTATTGTATTTGATTTTATCAAAATGTCTTAGTTACAAAAGGAATTTGATTATTGATTATAAAAATGATTTATTGTATAAATATTTCAAGTATGTAAAATTTTCAAAATTTCTCAAAATTTGATCATTTTATTTTATTTAGAAAAACACACTTATTTTTTATCAAACTAAAATATCACACCACACACAATAAATAAAACCCAAATATATAATCCAAAATGTAAATGTCAAACTAAATAAGAACTAAAATGTACTGACAGTAATGAAAATGCATAAATAAAAGTGAGATGACATCCTCAATCATCATCCTCCATCTGATCATCATTCTCCTCCTCATCAACATCACCCTCCGTGTCAGCATGAGCTCCTGATGGTCCACCTGTCTGAGGGTATGTGGGCTAATCACAGGCCAAGCTACATGAGCTACAAACTCAGCTGGTGTCATGTATGGTGCTCCCTCTCCTTGAATCCTGTACTGATAGAATGAATCATGAAGGTGCATATAGGCTCGGTGAGAAGCAACCATCATCTGTATCATATGCTGATGCTCCACACTCATCCTGACAAATCCTTCAGTGATAGCATCGGTGGATGCTGGTGGTGGTGGTCTCCTACGTCTCTGTCTGGGTTGAGCCTTCTGCTCAAGAAGTGGAAGCTCACACTGCTGAACAAAATAAACTCTGTTCACCAGAACATTGGGTACTCGACCCGATAAACTGGTAAACTCTGGTGATGTCACCTGTACCCCCTGCCTCCTCAGTAAGGCAAAAATGATCAAAGGGAAAGGTACTTGGCGATTCACCTTATACCTGAGGGCATAAAGGTGAATCTTCTCAGAGATAAGGGCAACAATGTTCATAGTGTGTCCCTAGAGGATAGAGTAGAGAAGGCAGCAACGGTCAACTGGTAGAGAAGAAAAGTGGGTGACCAGGGTGATGTTGTAGAGCATAAGATACATCCACACCTAGGCTAAATAGGTCATTTGGGTCTTGAGGAGGTTTGATGGAGATCTGTTAACCTTACTCAGGTTAAAGAAGATCCCATCCTTGCTTAATAAATGAGCAACCTGATCCAGGAAGTATCCTAGATCACCATCCTCAGTAGCGACCTTGTTTCTATTCTCCATCCAGAAACAAGTATCACTCTTAGGAGTAGGCTCCCAAGGATTACCAAGTAGGGTACTAATGGTGTCCCTGTCATATGTGATGTGCCGACCTCTCACCAAACTCATCCTCTGCTGTCCAATGTTTGGCGAGTCCTACGTGTCCTAAAAGCATTCGTGTAAAACTCCATAACTAAGATAGGGTCTGTAACATCCCTGTTTTTAGAAACAATTTCACTCTTGTAATTTTTGAATTATGGAAGGTTTGAAAGAAGAATAAGTCAATATATATACCCTGTTGATGGTCTATGGTATCTCATAAGTATCATTTTACGCATAACAATGTAAATTATAAGGATCATTAGCGAAATTATGCAAAAACCGAGTGAAAAGGGCTCTGTTCCGAGTGACAGAGAAGAATTCCGAGTGAAAGATTAGAAATTTCGAGTGGAGGATGGAATTCCGAGTCAAAACACCCTAGAATGACTTGTTTCCGAGTCAAACCTTGCCAAGTACTTCTGTTCCGAAGAAAACTGCTCTGATTGAAGTATTTCGAGTGAAAGAAAGCTTAAACACTCAAGTTTATGTTGATTTGATGCTTCTTACCGAGTGGAACATGTTATGGAAGTATTCCAAACGGTTTCCTATGTAATTACTTAGAGAACCGAGTGGAAATGGAAGAAGGAACCATTCCGAGAGAAAAATAGAGAGGCTGAACCATTACCGAGTGAGAAAGCAAGTGTTGAGTCAGTTTTTGAAGATTCCGAGCCATGAAGGGCGGATTCGCTCAAGCGAATCGAATTTCGCTTAAGATGAGCATATGTGCACACCGGATGGCTACTGGATCCGTTCTTACATTAGGAGTTCACACCGGACAGCTCTGAGCCGGTGTTCATCACAACACCGCCCCTTTCCACAGACGGGGTCCCTGAACCCCTTAACACACCGTCCTTCCCTACTTCACACTCAACACCGCCCACTACACACCGCCTGTCACTACACCCCGCCCATCACTACACTCCGCCTTATACTCCACACCGCCCCACACTCCACACCGCCCCACACTCCACACCGCCTCATACTCCATACTGCCTCACCTAATACCGTCCTCACATTGCACTCCGCCCTCACTCACCCAATACTGCCTCACATGAGATGACGACCTTGCCAGCACTAAATATTTTTTTTTATTCCACATCAGATAGTGGTCAGCCCACTTAACCATATAAAGCCAAGAATGATTGGCACAATGAACCAATCGAAGGAGAAAGTTGCCTCCATTACAATAACTTTATATATTTTATTTCTATTTAATGCAAAGCTGACTGGGAAAGGAGTCAAAAGGCTCCATTATCTCACCTAATCCTCCAACCGATGTTCCCCATTTAATTTCCACTCACTCTCTTCTTATTTAAACCAACGCCAGGACTCTTAGAGGACACACACACACGAGACTTAGCAACAGACACACCTCTGTTATCATTTCCCTTTCTTCTTTTTCTTCTACAAACAAGCTTTCTCTCTCAATTCCATTCCTCTCTCGCTCGGAATTGGTGTAGGACAGTGAAGGGGAAACCTCTTTCCTTCCATCCAAGAACTTCATTGAGGTAAGGGGGTATATTCTTGGGTGCCTTGTGGGAAAACCGAGTGAGGACAAGTTCAGTATGTATGAAATGCTTTGAATTGTTATCTTTATATGCATGTATATATATATATCTGTTACCGAGTGATGAATTGTGATATGACATGTATTGATTGCACTGAATATACAAAGAAACATGGGTACCGTGTGATTTTCAGTGAAACAAATATGATAACAGGTTATTTTACTCGGTTTTATGATATTTCTGATCGGTTTTACATTTATTTTACTCGGTTTTGCTTATTTATACTCGGAATTATGATTAATTTCATTCAAAACTCATTTTCACTCAGAATTTAAGTAGCTTCACTCATGAAAACTCTTCCCAGTGATTTTTAATTCGATAAACCTTTATTTTACTCAGAAAACTCCTTTTAGTTTATTTTCACTCGGATTATATAGTTAAAGTAACTCAGAAATCTCTTATCAACCTGATTCCACTCGGAATCAGGATTATTTTACTCGGATTGATGCCTATCTTATTCAGAAACTCACTTCAAGTTAAAATTATTCGGTATTCAACCCATTTCACTCGGAAAACTCTATTTTTAGTGATTTTCACTTGAATTCTCAATTGGAAACCAATTTTCAATACTTTTTAAGTTATTGGTAAGTTATAATTAACATTCTTATTCCATTATTATCATTATTTATTGTCATACTTAATATTGTTATCCTTATTATTATTTTTATTATCACTATACTTTGTTAAACATCTAAATTATGCGTAATTACATAAAGGATATATTATTTTACTCTTTATGAAAGAATATATATATATATATATATATATATATATATTAGACATATTTCTATATTAATAAAACGGATATCTTACAAGGTTTAAATGATTGATGGAATTCAAGAAATTTGAGAATGATATGATGAGACTGGAAACACATAAGATACCCAGGAATCAATTGATAAGATAAATGCATTTCGCATCATGAAAATATTTTTGAAGAAGAAAAAACCTCTAGAGCATACACTTGGTACAGTGGAGGACACTCACGTTCGATCTCCATGAAGAATCTTGGGAGTACAACTGGAACGGCAACCCAATGGCATCAGAGTCGCGCCTGATAGCCGGGTGAGACGATGCAATTCTAGTGTACTTTGACTAAATGATGGAGTGTAACTATGATCGTAGGGATCCAAGTTCCAAAAATATTTAAATTAATAATGAGAACCAATGAGTTCATTTTGTACCACATGGAACTTGGGCGGACCCTGATCGCTCTAGATGATTGGAATGGTGATATTCCAAAGATTGAGAAGAAGATGAAACGATTTATTGGGCCCGCATGCATCATGAGACTTAACCAAAGATAAATCATAATAAATCCGAACTCATGCATTCATTACAGCATACTTGATTGTTATAATTGTGAATATGTTATATGTACGATTAATTTCATGAAAATATGCTTGATTGTTATAATTGTGAACATGCTAAATGTACGATTATGTGATGACAACATGCTTGATTGTGATAAATATATTAAATGTATGATCTATGTGACATTGTATGTTAACTGAATTATGTCCGCATCGGATGAACCAATCAGGGTCTTGGGTTATACTCACCCTTACTGTTGAATATTTTTTAGAGGAATTAGAAACTCAAGAACCCGAGTGTGAAGATCAGCAATACGCTGAACCCGTTGAGAATAATCATTAAGGATAGAATATTTATAATCAGACACCGGATGACTATATAATATTTAAGGGTGCCTGCGTGCCCCATTCTGTTAAGAGTACAATTATTTACAGTTTGTGAATGACTATGTGATATATACAATATTACTTCCGCTGATCTGCCACGTATTTATTTATTTAAAAAAAATATTCACTTTTTCTGAAAACTGTTAGCACTCTCAGTTAAATGGGATGAACCTACAGAAGGATTTGTCTTATCTAACCGAGGGTGTTACAAAGGTGGTATCAGAGCATAGTCGATTCATTAAGCTTGTGGAGTGGACCATTAGGTTTCCACGTACTCTGATAGAAATATTGAACAGTCCATAACACTCCTAAGACTAAATATCCTATGTGGAATACTCCACATAACGCATACCCTGAATCTATTTGTTGATATTCTTTCAGCAAATTCCTAATGGCACGCCAAAATAACAATCACGTGATGGAGAATCTTCTTACCAGAATTGTGGAGGTAATAGAACGACAAGAGTTACCTCATGCTTCTGCCAGACAAGGATTAGCTGATTTTCAAAGAAACAATCCTACGCAGTTCAAAGGAGGCTTCAATCCAGAAGGAGCACAACTATGGATTGAACACCTTGAAAAGATTTTTGTCGCGATGCGATGTTCTGATGAGGATTGTGTAACCTTTGCTGTTTTCATGCTGGTTGGAGAAGCAGAACACTGGTGGACTCATGCTAGAGTCAGACTAACTACTGATGGGCATATCATTACTTGGGGACGATTTAAGACAGAATTTCTCGCTAAATATTTCCCCGAAGACATAAGGAGGCAAAATGAGCAGGAATTCTTCAATCTGAAACAAGGCAATATGACTGTTGGGGAGTACGCTGCTAAGTTTGATGAACTGGCAAAATGTTGTCCCTACTACACTCACATGGGAGAAGCATCAAGATGTGCAAAGTTCGAAGCAGGGCTACGACATGAGATTCGTCAAGCCATATGTTGTCAACAAATTACCCAATTCACTACTTTGGTTGACAGATGCCGCATATTTGAGAACACCTCTAATCTTCGACGACCTGGAGCGTCTAATCATGGGCCAGAGCGACGTATACCCGATCGACAGCAAAGAAGGGATTTTCGAGGAGATCGACCATATTTCCGATCTTTCAACTCAGCCAACCAAATCCCTCCTAAAGGTCAGGAGAACCAAAGAAGTAGAAACTGCACAATTTGTGGACGGATCGGACATCGTGATGTTGACTGTTGGTACAATAATAAAAATAACCAACAACAAGTACCCCAAAGACAGGCAGTACGACCAACAGATCAAGGAAGTGGAGGATCTACTGTAAATGTCTCTACCAACAATGCCCCGAGAATGCAAAATGTTTCCCGCAACAACAACTTCAGACAGAACAATAATCCTGGAAGGCCCAGAAATAACTCAACCGGAAGGCCAGGGGGAAATGCCAGAGTTTTTACCATGAATGGTGCAGAAGTATCACAAGAGAACGATCTTGTGCAAGGTACATGCTTTATAGGAAGTACTCTAATAAATGTATTATATGATTCTGGAGCCACTCATTCTTTCATATCTGAGAATTGTGTAAAACATTTAAAGCTTCCTACAACCTCTCTGCCCTATCAAATGATTGTCACAACTGCCGCCAATAAGCCCATTTGCTCTACTCGCATATGTCTAGAATGTCCTCTTAACATCGAAGGGAAATCTTATCAAGTAGATCTGATATGTTTACCTTTGATTGATCTAGACATTGTTCTAGGGATGAATTGGCTTGCTGCCAATCATATTCTGATTGACTGTCATAATAGATCCATCTCTCATGGGTCTACTACATCTGAATGTGATCAAGTCACAGATTCTTGCCTTGTTAACTCAGAAAAGGTAATCTCAAAAGGAATTCAACTATACATGATCCTTACGGAGACTGAAAATAAGGCCACTTCTCAACTTGAACAGATTCCTGTTGTTCAAGAATTTCCAGAAGTATTCCCTGAGGATATACGAGAGCTACCTCCAGAGCGAGAAGTCGAATTCAGCATTGATATTATACCGGGCATGGGACCAATCTCTATTGCTCCTTACCGGATGTCACCCAAGGAACTCAGTGAGCTCAAAGAGCAATTAGAAGAACTTCTAGAGAAAGGAATGATTAGACCCAGTGTCTCACCTTGGGGAGCACCAGTTCTTTTAGTCAAAAAGAAGGATGGCAGTATGCGGTTATGTGTTGACTATCGTCAGTTAAATAAAGCTACGATCAAGAACCGTTACCCTCTCCCAAGAATTGATGATTTGATGGACCAGTTACGAGGAGCCACTATCTTCTCGAAGATTGATCTGCGATCAGGTTATCATCAAATCAGGGTAAAGAAAGACGATGTACCCAAAACGGCATTTAGAACACGATATGGGCACTATAAGTATCTTGCTATGCCCTTTGGAGTTACAAATGCACCTGCAGTCTTTATGGGATACATGAATCGAATCTTCCATGAGTACTTGGACAAATTCGTGGTTGTATTCATTGACGACATTCTCGTCTACTCCAAGAGCCATGAAGAACACGAGGAGCATCTTCGAATTGTTCTGAACACGTTGCGTGCAAGGCAATTGTACGCCAAGTTTTCAAAATGTGAATTCTGGTTGACAGAAGTGAAATTCTTAGGACATGTCATCTCTAAGGAAGGAATTGCTGTGGATCCTACAAAGGTAGAAGCTGTATTAAATTGGGAACAACCCAAGAATGTGACGGAAATCCGCAGTTTCCTTGGACTGGCTGGATATTATCGTCGATTCATCGAGAATTTCTCTCGAATTGCAGCACCTTTAACTAAGCTGACTCGTAAAGATCAACCATTCGAATGGACTGATAAATGTGAAAGCAGTTTTACAGAGTTACGCCAACGACTCACTAGTGCACCTGTCTTGATTTTGCCAGATCCTGCCAAGCCATATGAAGTGTACTGTGATGCGTCAAAACAAGGATTAGGATGTGTCCTAATGCAAGAAAGAAAGGTTGTTGCCTATGCTTCAAGACAACTGAGAGCGTATGAAGTTAATTATCCCACACATGACTTGGAATTAGCTGCTGTTGTGTTTGCCTTGAAAATCTGGAGACACTACTTGTATGGTATATACTTCAAAGTCTTCAGTGATCATAAGAGCTTGAAGTATCTATTCGACCAGAAGGAGTTGAATATGCGACAACGTAGGTGGATAGAATTTATCAAAGATTATGATTTTGAACTCCGGTACCATCCTGGAAAAGCTAATGTTATGGCTGATGCACTCAGTAGAAAGGCCCTACGTCTATCATATATGATGACAAAGGAGTTAGAACTGATTGAACAGTTTCGCGATTTGAACCTAGCAGTAACACCAAAAAGGGGAAGCCTTATGGTTGGAATGCTAAGGATTTCCAATGATTTCTTGGAACAAATCAAAGAAGCTCAAGCCAATGACCAGGAATTACAAGATCTAGAAGAAAAGACAAAAGAAGGAGTCACAGAGTTTAGCAAAGATGAACATGGAATGATCAAGTATCAACAGAGGCTCTGTATTCCAGTCAACGCAGATCTTAAGAGATCTATCCTGGATGAAGCACACAAAAGTAAGTACAGCATCCACCCAGGATCAACCAAGATGTACCAAGACTTGAAGAAATTATTCTGGTGGCAAGGAATGAAAAGGGATATCGCTGAGTACGTAACAGCTTGCCTGATGTGTCAGAAGGTAAAGACGGAACAACAACGACCAAGTGGGACCCTTCGTCCTTTGGATATTCCAGAATGGAAATGGGATGAGATTGCTATGGACTTCATGGGTGGATTTCCCAGAACATCGGCTGGATGTGATGCTATTTGGGTAGTCGTGGATCGATTAACAAAGACCGCTCACTTCATTCCTATCAATATGAAGTATTCCCTAGAAAAACTCACCCAGATTTATATCAAGGAAATTGTACGATTACATGGAACTCCCACTACAATTGTGTCTGATCGAGATCCTTGTTTCACATCACAGTTTTGGAAGAGCCTGCAATAAGCTCTAGGAACTCGTCTGAAGTTAAGTTCCGCATACCACCCACAGACAGACGGACAATCAGAAAGAACAATCAAGACTCTTGAAGATTTGTTACGTCTTTGTGTCTTGGAACATGGTGGAAGTTGGCAAGAATATCTTCCACTTATTGAGTTTACTTACAACAACAGCTATCATGCAAGCATCAGAATGGCCCCTTATGAAGCTTTGTATGGAAGAAAATGCCGTACACCTTTATGTTTGTACGAGACTGGTGAAAAGACAATAATTGGACCAGAGATTGTTCAGAAGACAACAGAACAAGTTCAGAGGATTCAAATGGCAATGAAGGCTTCGCAAGATAGACAAAAGAGTTACTATGACAAGCGACGGAAGCCATTAGAATTTGAAGAAGGTGACCATGTATTTCTCAAAGTTACCCCTACCACTGGAGTAGGAAGAGCTTTGAAGGCCAAGAAGTTAAGCTCCAGATACATAGGACCCTATCAGATTTTGCAAAAGATAGGAACTCATGCGTACCGCATTGCTCTGCCACCCGAGCTGACAAACCTTCACAATGTCTTTCATGTCTCTCAACTCCGCAAATATGTACCAAGCCCTGATCATGTACTAAGTCCCGATCAATTTATTCTGAAAGAAAACCTTACTTTCGAAGCATCGCCAGTGAGGATTGCTGACCGACGACTCAAACAGCTAAGAGGCAAGGAAATCCCTTTGGTCAAGGTAGTTTGGAGTCAGACAGATGATGGGGATGCTACTTGGGAAATTGAGGAGAAAATGAGAGAATTGTACCCTCAATTGTTTTAACTTTAAATTTCGGGACGAAATTTCTAAAAGGAGGGGAGAATGTAACATCCCTGTTTTTAGAAACAATTTCACTCTTGTAATTTTTGAATTATGGAAGGTTTGAAAGAAGAATAAGTCAATATATATACCCTGTTGATGGTCTGTGGTATCTCACAAGTATCATTTTGCGCATAACAATGTAAATTATAAGGATCATTAGCGAAATTATGCAAAAACCGAGTGAAAAGGGCTCTGTTCCGAGTGACAGAGAAGAATTCCGAGTGAAAGATTAGAAATTCCGAGTGGAGGATGGAATTCCGAGTCAAAACACCCTGGAATGACTTGTTTCCGAGTCAAACCTTGCCAAGTACTTCTGTTCCGAAGAAAACTGCTCTGATTGAAGTATTTCGAGTGAAAGAAAGCTTAAACACTCAAGTTTATGTTGATTTGATGCTTCTTACCGAGTGGAACATGTTATGGAAGTATTCCGAACGGTTTCCTATGTAATTACTTAGAGAACCGAGTGGAAATGGAAGAAGGAACCATTCCGAGAGAAAAATAGAGAGGCTGAACCATTACCGAGTGAGAAAGCAAGTGTTGAGTCAGTTTTTGAAGATTCCGAGCCATGAAGGGCGGATTCGCTCAAGCGAATCGGATTTCGCTTAAGATGAGCATATGTGCACACCGGATGGCTACTGGATCCGTTCTTACATTAGGAGTTCACACCAGACAGCTCTGAGCCGGTGTTCATCACAACACCGCCCCTTTCCACAGACGGGGTCCCTGAACCCCTTAACACACCGTCCTTCCCTACTTCACACTCAACACCGCCCACTACACACCGCCTGTCACTACACCCCGCCCATCACTACACTCCGCCTTATACTCCACACCGCCCCATACTCCACACCGCCTCATACTCCATACCGCCTCACCTAATACCGTCCTCACATTGCACTCCGCCCTCACTCACCCAATACTGCCTCACATGAGATGACGACCTTGCCAGCACTAAATATTTTTTTTATTCCACATCAGATAGTGGTCAGCCCACTTAACCATATAAAGCCAAGAATGATTGGCACAATGAACCAATCGAAGGAGAAAGTTGCCTCCATTACAATAACTTTATATATTTTATTTCTATTTAATGCAAAGCTGACTGGGAAAGGAGTCAAAAGGCTCCATTATCTCACCTAATCCTCCAACCGATGTTCCCCATTTAATTTCCACTCACTCTCTTCTTATTTAAACCAACGCCAGGACTCTTAGAGGACACACACACACGAGACTTAGCAACAGACACACCTCTGTTATCATTTCCCTTTCTTCTTTTTCTTCTACAAACAAGCTTTCTCTCTCAATTCCATTCCTCTCTCGCTCGGAATTGGTGTAGGACAGTGAAGGGGAAACCTCTTTCCTTCCATCCAAGAACTTCATTGAGGTAAGGGGGTATATTCTTGGGTGCCTTGTGGGAAAACCGAGTGAGGACAAGTTCAGTATGTATGAAATGCTTTGAATTGTTATCTTTATATGCATGTATATATATATATCTGTTACCGAGTGATGAATTGTGATATGACATGTATTGATTGCACTGAATATACAAAGAAACATGGGTACCGTGTGATTTTCAGTGAAACAAATATGATAACAGGTTATTTTACTCGGTTTTATGATATTTCTGATCGGTTTTACATTTATTTTACTCGGTTTTGCTTATTTATACTCGGAATTATGATTAATTTCATTCAAAACTCATTTTCACTCAGAATTTAAGTAGCTTCACTCATGAAAACTCTTCCCAGTGATTTTTAATTCGATAAACCTTTATTTTACTCAGAAAACTCCTTTTAGTTTATTTTCACTCGGATTATATAGTTAAAGTAACTCAGAAATCTCTTATCAACCTGATTCCACTCGGAATTAGGATTATTTTACTCGGATTGATGCCTATCTTATTCAGAAACTCACTTCAAGTTAAAATTATTCGGTATTCAACCCATTTCACTCGGAAAACTCTATTTTTAGTGATTTTCACTTGAATTCTCAATTGGAAACCAATTTTCAATACTTTTTAAGTTATTGGTAAGTTATAATTAACATTCTTATTCCATTATTATCATTATTTATTATCATACTTAATATTGTTATCCTTATTATTATTTTTATTATCACTATACTTTGTTAAACATCTAAATTATGCGTAATTACATAAAGGATATATTATTTTACTCTTTATGAAAGAATATATATATATATATATATATATATATATTAGACATATTTCTATATTAACAAAACGGATATCTTACAAGGTTTAAATGATTGATGGAATTCAAGAAATTTGAGAATGATATGATGAGACTGGAAACACATAAGATACCCAGGAATCAATTGATAAGATAAATGCATTTCGCATCATGAAAATATTTTTGAAGAAGAAAAAACCTCTAGAGCATACACTTGGTACAGTGGAGGACACTCACGTTCGATCTCCATGAAGAATCTTGGGAGTACAACTGGAACGGCAACCCAATGGCATCAGAGTCGCGCCTGATAGCCGGGTGAGACGATGCAATTCTAGTGTACTTTGACTAAATGACGGAGTGTAACTATGATCGTAGGGATCCAAGTTCCAAAAATATTTAAATTAATAATGAGAACCAATGAGTTCATTTTGTACCACATGGAACTTGGGCGGACCCTGATCGCTCTAGATGATTGGAATAGTGATATTCCAAAGATTGAGAAGAAGATGAAACGATTTATTGGGCCCGCATGCATCATGAGACTTAACCAAAGATAAATCATAATAAATCCGAACTCATGCATTCATTACAACATACTTGATTGTTATAATTGTGAATATGTTATATGTACGATTAATTTCATGAAAATATGCTTGATTGTTATAATTGTGAACATGCTAAATGTACGATTATGTGATGACAACATGCTTGATTGTGATAAATATATTAAATGTATGATCTATGTGACATTGTATGTTAACTGAATTATCTCCGCATCGGATGAACCAATCAGGGTCTTGGGTTATACTCACCCTTACTGTTGAACATTTTTCAGAGGAATTAGAAACTCAAGAACCCGAGTGTGAAGATCAGCAATACGCTGAACCCGTTGAGAATAATCATTAAGGATAGAATATTTATAATCAGACACCGGATGACTGTATAATATTTAAGGGTGCCTGCGTGCCCCATTCTGTTAAGAGTACAATTATTTACAGTTTGTGAATGACTATGTGATATATACAATATTACTTCCGCTGATCTGCCACATATTTATTTATTTAAAAAAAAATATTCACTTTTTCTGAAAACTGTTAGCACTCTCAGTTAAATGGGATGAACCTACAGAAGGATTTGTCTTATCTAACCGAGAGTGTTACAGGGTCTCCCTCAGTAGGTAAGGAAAACAGAGACCTCCATCTCCTCCTGTGAATCTCATCCTGCAGCTTAGGATAATCACCAGCTCCCAGATCAAGGACCCTCTCCCAAATCAATCTTTGGCCCTTAAACTGATGAAAACGGGCCCATTTGGCATCTATCTTGAACCAAGTAGGGTCACGAGGTCTAAGTTGCTCCTCTCCTTGAAGATCAGGATCCTCAAAAGTGGTATCAGTATCTGTGGCCCTTCTTTGTGTTTTGGGACCAGTGGTGGGGATAGACTTCTTCGGAGCCATCTACAAAAGAAATTTAACTTAAACAAACATTTAAAAGGAATCAACAAAACATGCACACTTTTATTTAAAAGCAAATATCAACATGCATAAAATAAATTTCACTCATGCATCACAATATATTATTTTTTATTTTTTATTTTTTATTTTTTTATTTTTGATATAAAACAAAAATGAATTCACATAATAAAACATAAATAATTCATAAACATGCATATTTTTTATATTTTTTTAAAATAAATTAAAATTAAACAAACAATAATTTATACATGTAAACAAAACAAAATTTATTTAATTTTATATACATACATCCGACATCATACATGCATATTAAAAAAATTATTATTATTTTTTTACAGTTTTAACAAGAAAGTATAATTAACATACAAAACAAGAAATATTATTAATTTAAAAAAAAAATAGACAAACACAAAAAAAGGAACAAAATTTTTCATTTTTCTAAAATAGAAAGTAACATAACATATTTTACAAAAGATAAATAAAACCTAAAACTTAAGAAAAAGCAACGCTACGCATTAGGCCTGTTCTGCCCACGCTACGCGTCAGTGAGACGCTACGCGTGGGATCACAGTTTTTGGAACTGCAAAATAGGGTTACGCAACAGCAACCCCTATTCTTCATGTATTCAATCACCAAATAAATTCTTATCTAACAACAATCAATTCCAATGGTCTTCTATTCCTAATCCTAACCATATACAATTCTAAAATTGAAAAACATAATTTGAAAAGACAAAAGGATTAATAATTACTTGATTGATGATGATGCACTGGAGAATATGGGAGTTTGGAAGAGAATAAGGGTTTGAAAGAAGTAGGATTTCTGAAAATGAAAGGCTGGGAAGCTCAGAGGGATTTTAGGTTTTTAAAACCTGGATTGGGCCTCCCTGGTTCAGTTTTAAAAACTGAACGCAGGCTCTGATGCTACGCGTACCTGGGACACTACGTGTCTGTTTAAAAATTTTACCCCTACGTTACGCGTCTGTAGGATGCTACGCGTGGGGTTCTGTTTTTCATTTTCTTAATTTTTTTAGATAATTAAAAATAAAAATAAAGAAAATAATGGGTTGCCTCCCATCGAGCGCTTGATTTAATGTCTCTAGCTTGACACCCTACATATCACAGATCAGTCAGATAACAAATGGTGGTAAGTTTGTTGATTTCTTCACCCAGATATAGTTTCAATCTCTGGCCATTAACCATCCAACTTCTTTTGGAAGTTGGATCTTCAATCTCTACTGCTCCATATGGTTTAACTTCCTTAATCACAAATGGGCCTGACCATTTAGATTTCAATTTACCAGGAAAAAATTTTAATCTTGAATTAAATAGTAAAACTTGCTGACCTGGTGTGAAGTGTCTATTTTTTAATTTCTTGTCATGGTAAGCTTTTACCTTATTCTTGTAGCATCTGGATGACTCATAAGCATTGTTCCTTATTTCTTCTAACTCAAATAACTACAGCTTTCTTTTGTCAGCTGCTGTATTTGGATGAAAATTAAGGAATTTTAAAGCCCAGTATACTTTATGTTCCATCTCTACTGGGAGATGACAAGCTTTTCCATAGACCATTTGGAAAGCGGAAAGGCCAATAGAGGTTTTGAATCCAGTTCTGTATGCCCAGAGTGCATCATCAAGCTTTTGTGACCAATCCTTTTTGGAAAAAGACAAAATCTTTTCCAAAATCCTTTTTACTTCACGATTTGAAATCTCAGTCTGTCCATTAGTTTGTGGATGATATATTGTGGCCATCTTATGTCATACTCCATAATGCTGTAACACTTTCTAAAGAACTTTGTTACAAAATTGTGAACCTCCATCACTAATCAAAGTTCTGGGTGTTCCAAATCTACAAAAAATATTTTTCTTCAAGAAATTCACAATAGTTTTAGTATCAGCATTAGGGGTAGCAATTGATTCCACCCATTTTGAAACATAATCAACTGCTAAATGAATATATGGATTAAATCGAGAGTGAGGGAAGGGCCCCATAAAGTCAATTCCCCAACAATCAAATACCTCAACTTCTTGTATATTTGTAAGAGGCATTTCTTGCCTCCTGCCAACATTAGTTGTTCTTTGACAATTATCACAAGATTGAACAAATGAGTGAGAATCTTTGAAAAGAGAAGGCCAGTACAAACCTGATTGGAAAACTTTTGTAGCAGTTCTCTCACTATTGAAATGTCCTCCATAAGGTGATTTATGACAGTGCCACAACACATCTTTTACTTCCCAATCGGGAACACAATGACGTAACAAGTTATCCACACCAATTTTGAATAAATGAGGATCATCCCAAACAAAATATTTTGTATCTTTAAAAAATTTCTTTCTTTGCTGCCAAGTTAGATCATTTGGAAGAAATCCTGCTACTTTAAAATTGGCCATATCAGCAAACCATGACCGTTTTGTAATTTCAAAAAGTTTTTCATCAGGAAATTCTTCTAAAATTTCTTTTTCCTTGGCAGCGACCTCATTATTCATCAATCTAGAAAGATGGTCAGTAACCACATTTTCACTACCCTGTTTATCTTTTGATCTCAAGATCATATTCCTGAAGGAGCAAAATCTATTGGATTAACCGAGGTTTAAAATCAATTTTGGTCAAAAGATATTTGATTGTTGCAGTAAAAACAATTATTTTTGAACCAATCAAGTATGATTTAAATTTTTCTAGGGCATATACTATGGCTAGTAACTCTTTTTTAGTAGTTGCATCATTTATTTGATTTTCATTCAAAACTTTACTAGCATAGTGTATAACCCTAAAAACCTTTTCATGTCTTTGACCTAAAACTACTCCAACAGCATAATCACTTGCTTCGTACATAAGTCCAAAGGGTAAGTTCCAATTAAGAGCAATAATTACAGGAGCAGAAACCAATTTTTCCTTCAAGGAATTAAAAGCTTTAAGACATGCTTCGTCAAACTTAAATTCAACATCTTTATTCAGAAGGTTTGTTAAAGGTTTAACAATTTTTGAAAAGTCTTGAATGAACCTTCTATAGAATCCAGCATGTCCTAAAAAACTTCTAATACCTTTCACATTTATAGGGGTGGGAGTTTAGAGATCACCTCAATCTGGCTTGGTCCACCTCAATACCTGTAGTAGAAATTTTGTGACCAAGTACAATACCTTCCTTTACCAACTCTTCCCAATTCAGCACTAAATTTGTTTCAATACACCGCTTTAGTACAGTGTCCAAGTTGGTTAGACATGATTCAAATGAATTCCCAAAAACTGAGAAGTCATCCATGAAAATCTCAATGCTCTTTTCAATTAGATCTACAAAAATAGCAAACATGCATATTTGAAAAGTAGCAAATGCATTACACAATCCAAATGGCATCTTTCTATAAGCAAATATACCAAAAGGACATGTAAAAGCAGTCTTTTCCTGGTCAAGAGGGTCAACAGTAATTTGATTGTATCTAAAGTATCCATCAAGAAAACAATAGTTAGCCTATCCAGACAATCTTTCAAGCATTTGATCCATAAAAGGGAGTGGAAAATGATCTTTTCTTGTTGCTTGATTTAATTTTCTATAATCAATTCACATTCTCCAACTGGTGACAGTTCTTGTTGGGATTAATTCATTTTTATCATTAACAATTACTGTCATGCCACCGTTTTTTGGAACAACTTAGACAAGACTTACCCATGCACTATCAGAAATGGGATAGATAATACCAGCTTTCAGCAATTTCAAAACCTCCTTTTTGGTTACCTCTTTCATGGTTGGATTGAGGCACCTTTGAGGTTGAGCAACAAGTTTAAAATCATCTTCTAACAAAATCTTATGCATGCAGTATGATGGACTTATACCTTTCAGATCTTCAAGTGTCCATCCAATTGCTTCTTGATTTCTTTTTAGCACTTCCACTAGTTTTTCTTCTTCTATTTCACTTAACAAATTACTAATAATAACTGGTTTGAGATTACCTTCCTTTAAAAAGATGTACTTTAGGTTGGAAGGTAGCACTTTCAGTTCAGGCTTCTGGATTTCTTCAATAGGTACTTCTTGAATTTCTTTAATTTTTCTTGATTTTGGGGAGATTTCTTTCCCTCGATCTAGCTCTTCAAGATACCTGTCCATCTGTCTGTCATCTTTCTCATTCAAACATTCTACAGAATCAGTTAATAACTTATTTATAGGGTCAGAAATAGACATACCTTTGGATATGGAAAGGCAAACTTCATCTAGGACATCCACTTTAAAACAGTCTTGTTTTGAGTTGGGATGTTTCATGGCTTTGAAAACATCAAAGTTTATCTCTTCATCATGCACTCTTACTATCAGTTTCCCATTGTCTACATCAATAAGCACCCTAGCAGTCTTCATAAATGGTCTTCCCAAGATCAGGGGGACTTCAGTATCCTCCTCTATGTCTAAAACCATAAAGTCAACGAAGAAGTAGAACTTATCAACTTTTACAAGTACATCTGCCACAATACCATAGGGTCTCTTAATTGATCTATCTCCAATTATAGAGTCATTTTCATTCTCTATGGATTAAGATCACCAATACGCTTCATCATACTTAGAGGCATTAGATTAATACTAGCCCCTAAATCTAACAAGGCCTTCCCAATGTTTACACCTCTAATGGAGACGGGAAAGGTGAAATTTCCGGTGTCTTTTGACTTTTCCAGCATGTTATATTGTAAAATAGCACTGCAACCTACTTTAAGTTCAACAATCTCTTCATTGTACCTCCTCTTCTTGGTTAGCAGTTCTTTCATAAACTTGGCATAAGTTAGCATCTGTTCCAATGCCTCAGAAAATGGAATGTTTATGTGTAACCGCTTGAAGATTTCAAGGAATCTTTTGTATTCATTTTCCTTATCCTTTCTTGATGGTGCATGTGGATAAGGTAGATCCTTGACTGGAGGTATCTGACCCAAATATTGATTTTTATTTTTTTATATTTTTGATTTTCTTTTTCTTTCTCTTCATCTTTTATTTCATCAATATCTTTTTCTTTATTTTTTTTTCTTCACTCTTTTTCTCTTTTTTTTCTTCCTCTTCTTTGTCATTTTCTTCTTTTCTTATTTTTCTTTTTCATTTTTTTCATTTTTATTTTCACTTTCCTTACAATCATTTCCTACAACTTTACCACTTCTTGTAAAAATAGCCTTACATTGCTCTCTCGGGTTTTAAGTATTTGTAGAAAACTAGAGTTTTTTATGTCGGCTACTTCTTTGGCTAGTTGTCCCAATTACACATCCGATGCTTTACATGCGGCTTTATTTGTTTGCATGTATTGTAGCAATTATTGGATAGATTCCTCTATCCTTGTTAGCCTTAATGCTTGATCAGATTGTGATTGTTGTTTGAATTGATTGTTAGGAGGTCTGTTGGAAGGTTAGCATCTTGTCTCCAGCTAAAGTTCTGATTCTGCCATCCCTATGGGAAATTGTTAGGAAGAGAATTACCAAGATTAATAGGAAAATTACCTAATGGTATTCTTTGATGGATCAGAAAATTGGCTTGCTCTTGTTCATTTCTATCAGGGGCACAATAACCACATGGTTGTTCACCCATGCAATGTACACATTGTTTTAGTTGAGCAGGGGGTAGTGATGATACTTGAGCAATTTGTAATTTTTCCAACTGTTTACTCATTGCCTCAATTTGTTGATTCAACAATTTTTGCTGAGCTAAAACTGCATCATTTACTCCCAATTCAACTATACCTAGCTTTCTAGGAACATTACCTCTTTCATGTTTTGCTTGTCAGTCACTAATAGACATAGATTCCATTATGGCTGTTGCTTCTTCAACAGTTTTATTCATTAAAGAACCACCTGCACAAACATCTAACATCATCTTGAATTGAGGTAATAAACCATGATAAACGATCCTTACCTTTTCAACATCATCCAAATTGTGATTTGGACATTTTCTAAGAAGTGCTTTGAATCGTTCCCATGTTTCTCCTAAGGACTCATCATTATTTTGTGAAAAAGAATGAATTGTTGTCATTGTAACATCCTTGATGTTTTAATATTAGAAAATAAATAGCAAATAAATCAAAGTATTATTTGGATTAAAATTATAATAATATATGCGAAATTAAGTGGAAAATGGAATTTTAAGAAAAATGGCATTAGGACCCTGACGTGTAGCGTGGATAGGACGCGTAGCGTCAGGTAGGAATTAATGAGCTGACGCATAGCGTCAGCGTCACGATCAGCTTAAAATAAAGGCATGCAAAACAGTTCGGGAAGAACTCTTTCTCCTTAATTTTCTTCTCCTCTGAGGCGATTCTGCTTGGGTCTTATGGGGAGATTCAATTCCTTGTATCTTTGGACATTAGGAGGCAAGGTAAGGCCATTGGGACCTTTAATCTCTAGTTTCTTCCCTTCCCTGTCTTGGATCCGAGTTTGCATGAGGTTGATGGGACCTTGATTTTGTGTTTTATGGAATTGGGAAGCTTAAATGGTGAGTTTGGAAGTGTGAGGAAGGGTGTGTACTAATTGGTTTGGTGTTTCGGTAACCGTAGGTGCCAGAACGAGCGTTGGTCGAATGAACGACGAAGTGGGTGTCAGATTCGAAAGTGGAGCAGTGAATCAAGTGACCGGAGGGCGCAACCAATACCTTGAGCAAATTGTGGAAGCTTAGAATCGAGGTAAGGGGGTGTTTGGGTCATAATTAATTAGGATTTGATAATATGATAGCTTCGAGAGGCTTAGCAATTATTTAGAAAATATTGGGGATGATATAAAGTGGTTAAATATAATTAATATAATTTTATAAGTATGTTGAATGTGATTATATTATTGTTTGATAAAGAATTATCTTGATTGAGTTAATTATAAAATTGAATAACTACTTTGATCGATGTAAATAACGATTTGAATGATGAAAGTAATATTTATATGCGTGTATGACATTTCCACCTTGAGATGTATATGCATATTTGAGTATAACCAAGACTGTAGGGTTATGGATTATTGGTAAGTTAATGTATACATGTGATGATGTTCGGTGGTCTTGACAAGTCGGTCGCCCTGTATTGTGAGCACATGCCAATTTCTAGTAGTTGTATATGTTGTTTGTTGTTGATATGATATGTGATTATGTAGTATGGGATGACCAACGGTATGTATACCCCTCGTTTTCTGGCTCCTATGGTCTTTGTGCCCAATTGAGCTACCCAGTGGTCAAGTCGGACCCATGGTTGAGGTGGAGAGCCAAGTCGGGCTCGGTGAACCAAGTCGGGTTCACGGGATGTCAAGTCAGACTCCCAGCTGAAGGCCAATCCTTAGAGTATCCGGATACCAGGAGTCAGATGCATGCGAGTTAGTTGTGGATTATATGAAATTGATCCTTGATATATAACTAGAATGAATTATGAGTTGAGCTTGTGATGTGGATTGATGCATGCATGACTTGGATGAATACGTCGTGTGATATATGTATTTGATGTATGAATTATTATGTTGATTATGTGAATTCTGTGGTATTAAGTAAATTGGGAATCAAGGTGTATGGCTTGGGTTAGTATAGAAATTGTAAGAGGAGGTTTATACATATGAATATGTATATGTATGTGTATGTATGTGCATGAATACAGGAGGCTCAAGAATCCATGTAATGTGAGCTGTAGGTATTAATAAGTTTAATATTTCATTCTATATTAATTATGATATTCCAAACACTCACCCTTATTGTTGTTTCATTTTAGTGACCAGTGACAGGGAGGATGCTAATGCCGCGGAGGTACGCCAAGAAGAAGGTTGATGCCAAGGAATGGGAATGACTGAATGAATGTAATGTATAGGTGTATGTGTAGTAAATAGTAAGCCATGTGTGGTGGAGTAATAGATTGCTAGTTATGCATGATGAGTTGATTTTATTATGCGTATATAAGGTTAAATTAATATGGTGTGATGATGAATTATGGCACGGAGCCAATGATGTGTGAATGTTAAATGCTATGGGCAGGTTCTGTTATATGCATGATTGATGTGTGTATGTTTATGATTAATGTTTAATTGATGATTTGATTGAATTAGGAAGTTGTGCATATAGTGAATAACTAGGGGATTTAAGGAACTGAATAGGTCATTTAAAGATCTAGCGGGTTTCGGGACCCCCGGAAGATACCAATAGGTTCCTTAGGATATTTGGAAGTTGTGTGTATTGGCCTTAGGCGATTTGGAACCCATTTAGGGTGTTTGGTGCAAGGGTTTTGCACCAAGATGGTTTAAACTACATTTCACGCATAACTTGCGCATATTTTGGAATTTTGGCAAACGAATAGCGCCAATAGTTCCGGAATGGAGAAAACATGTGGCCCATGAAGTTTTATGGCAATCAGATCTAAAATGGGCCGATTGGGTAGGTTAGAAGTTGGTTGTTTAGCCTAAAATGTGTATCAGCACCTGCTGCTATTACTGTCATGCCCATGCTACACGTGAGGCTGACGCATAGCGTGATGTACGCAGAGCAGGGCTGACTCTACGCGTAGGGCTGGCACGTAACGTCAGACCCCTGTTTCAGGTTTTTGACTTCTTTCAAACTTTATTGAGTCTCAAGGTTTTGTGATGCTATATAATAATTATTTTGAACCTGTTTAGTAAAAATAAACATTATTTTGAATTAAGGTATAATTAAATTAATTAATCAAGAAAAATTTATTATGAAATTAATTAAACGGGTAGAAATAAATATAAATTGACTTAGGACGTCACAGGTGGTACAGAGCAGTTCTTTCCAGAGCTGGGGAAATGGGTAGAGTTGTTAGATTGTTTGAGTCCTATACCGGACTATTTTTTTATTCTATTACAATTGTTTGTGTGCTATTTAAATTGTAACAAGTTAACTTGGCATTATTCTCTTGGCACTCCGGGCAACATCTTATTATATGTATATGTGTGAGGTAAATATTTTACTCCCTGGTCAATTATTGGTTATTAATGGTGATGTGTTTGGATATTGTAGAATTGAGCTATGGTCGAAAGAACTAGTTTGGTTGGTGGTGACAATTTCTTTGCAAGGTTTTCATAAATGATGAGTAGGGCTGAATCTGGCGTGACTCTTGATAAATTCCTGAAGAGGAATCCACCTATCTATAAAGGAGGACATGACTATAATGGTGCGCATATGTGGCTACGTGAGATCGAGCAAGCTTTTGAATACTATGAATGCTCTAAAAAACAAAAGGTACAGTTCGCTACTTATCAATTGAAAGATGAAGCCCGTGTATGGTGGTCAAGGACTAAGATTCAAATGAATGCTGCAAGTGAACCCTTGGTATGGAGGAATTTTCGGCGGAGGTTTCTTGCTAAATATTTTCCTGATAATTATAAAATCTGCAAGGAGATGGATTTCTTGAAACTTGAACAAGGCAAAATGTCTGTAGCTGAATACACAACGAAGTTTGATGAGTTGTGTGATTTTTACCATCCTTTCTCTCTTGAAGGAACTGATGGCAGTAAATGTGTAAAATATGAAGCTGGTCTTAGGATTGAACTCTGAAGTGCAATTGTTCCCCTTGAAATCCGTGATTATCCTACTCTGGTAAATAAAGTCAAATGCTAAAGAGTACAGTTACAGAGAGCATCTCAGTCAAGGGACAAGAAACTATTGAAGACTAAGGGATTTAGTTTTAAGAAGATGGGTCAATTCTTCTGTGGTAGCTAGTCTTCTGCTTCATCATTATCTTCTTCTGGTCGAGGCTCTAACGGCCGTTCCAGTGGCTATTCTGGTAATTGCGCATGTTATAATTGTGAACAGGAAGGACACCTCTCTAGGCATTGTCCTGCTAATCAAACTGTTTGCTTCCAATGTGGACAACCTGGGCATCTTAGGTTTGATTGCACACAGAGGAAGCAGCAGGGTGGACATGGTAATAGGGATAATGCTCCTATGATTCGTGGTGGTAATCTTCAGCATGGGGGCCGAGGCGGCGGTGGCTGCAGAGGCCAATACCCTAGGCGATCTGATGCTCAGTCCAGTGGTGCTCAAAATGTTATGGCTGGACATGTGTTTGCTTTTGATGTCTCTGAAGTTGCAAGAAATGATAATCTAGTACAGGGTAAGTGTCTTATTCATGGCTGTCTTGTAAATGTTATTTATGACTCTGGTGTAACATATTCTTTTATTTCTGAAAGTTATGTTAGACGGCTTGGCTTACCAGTGATGTTAATTGAGAATGCTCTTAGTGTCTCCACTCCTACTGGTTCTACATTCCGTGCAACCACCATGTGTGGAGAATTGCCAATGCAAATTGAAGATTGTTCCTTTCTGGTAAATTTAATATGTATGCCATTGAAGAACTTGGATGTTATTTTGGGTCTTGATTGGTTAGCTGCTAATCATATTATGGTGGACTGTTATCGCAAGACCATAATCTTTTCCCAGGAACTCGATACTAAGAATGTGGTGAGTGATGTCTCCATAGCCTATGCTATTTTGTTTGTTGCTGAGGGGAGATATAATCTTAAACCTAGTGATGTTTCGGTGGTGTGTGATTTCCCTGATGTGTTCCCGGAAGATATTCTGGAATTTCCTCCTAACAGGGAGATTGATTTTGCTATTGATCTGATTCCTGGGGCGGAACTTGTGTCTTATACACCCTATCGAATGTCTTCTATGAGTTGTTAGATAAGGGGTTTATCCGACCGAGTGCTTCACCTTGGGTCGCTCCAGTATTGTTGGTGAAAAAGAAGGATGACAGCATGCGGATGTGTATTGATTACCGATAGTTGAATAAATTGACGGTTAAGAATAAATATCCTTTACCATGAATTGATGATTTGTTGGATCATTTGAGAGGCACTGTGGTATTTTCCAAGATTGACTTGAGGTCTGGATACCATCAGATAAGAGTAAAGTCAGAGGATATTCCGAAGATGATGTTTAGGATGCGGTATGGACATTTTGAATACATTATGATGCCTTTTGGAGTGACTAATGCTCCAGCTATCTTTATGGATTACATGAATCGAATTTTCTAACCTTACTTTGTGGTGTTTATTGATGACATTCTAGTATATTCGAAGTCTATTGAGGAATATGCACAACACCTTTAAATTGTTTTGCAGGTGCTACGTGAAAGGAAGTTGTATGCTAAATTGTCGAAGTGTGATTTTTAGGAAGTAAGTGTGCAATTCTTAGGGTACATGATCTCTTGTAATGGTGTGTCTGTGGATCCATACAAGATTGAGGCGGTTATGGCTTGGGAAAGGCCTAAATCAGTAACCGAAATCAGGAGTTTTTTAGGATTGGCTGGTTATTATCACCGCTTTATTGAAGGATTTTCTCGCATTGCGCTTCCCTTGACTTGATTGACAAGGAAGGAGACTCCATTTCTATGGACGGAAAAGTGTGAATTAAGTTTCAAACTTTGAAGCAATGCTTGACTTCGGCGCCGGTACTTGCACTACCTGATATGACGAAAGAATTTATGGTCTATTGTGACGCATCTAAGTTTGGTTTGGGATGTGTATTGATGCAAGATGATCGAGTGATTACTTATGCTTCTAGGCAGTTGAGGCCGTATGAGCAGAATTATCCCACTCACGATTTAGAACTTGCTGTATTGGTATTTGCATTGAAGATCTGGCGGCATTACTTGTATGGATCTCGTTTTGTGGTGTTCAGTGACCAAAAGAGTTTGAAGTATCTGTTTGATTAGAAGGAATTGAATATGAGGCAGAGGCGATGGGTGGAATACCTGAAGGATTATGACTTTGATTTGAGATACCACCTTGGTAAAGCGAATGTGGTAGCTGATGCCTTAAGCAGAAAAGTATTACATGCAGCTTTCTTGATGGGCAAAGAACAAGAATTGTTGGAAGACTTTTGTGATATAAATATTGGGGTTGTCACTCAGGCCCCAAATCAGATGGTAATTAGGATGCTGAAGATCTCCAATGAATTTTTGGAATCCTTAGCTGTGGCTCAGGATGATGATGAAGAGTTATTGGAGTTACTTGATACTCAAGCTAGAGGAAAAGATAAGGGATTAACCAGAGGCAATGATGAGATTTGGTGGTTCAGGAACCATGTTGTTGTACTCGCAGAAGGTGATTTCAGGCAAGTTGTATTAGCTGAAGCACATAAAAGTTCCTTAAGTATCCATCCTGGTATCACTAAGATGTACCATGATTTGAAGAAAGAATTTTGGTGGCCGGGAATGAAGAAAGCAATAATTGAATATGTGCGATCTTGTGTGATATGTCAGAAGTGTAAGGTTGAACACCAGAGGCCTCTTGGTTTACTTCAACCTCCGGAGATTCCAATATGCAAATGGGAAAGCATTACCATGGATTTTGTATCCGGGTTACCTCGTACCCGTTCTAGATGTAATACAATCTGGGTAATTGTGGATAGGTTGACCAAGAGTGCTCACTTCTTGGCTATAAACATGAAATGGGCATTGGACCGGTGGGCTAGATTGTATATAACTAAAATTGTAAGATTGCATGGTTTGAGTATTATTTCGGACCGTGATCCCTGATTCACTTCTAAATTTTAGGGAATTCTACAGTAGAAGTTAGGTACTGAATTGAGGTTGAGTTCAGCTTATCATCCTTAGACTGATGGCCAGTCTGAGCGGACTATATAGACCTTGGAAGACATTCTCAGAGCCTGTGTACTAGAGCAAGGTGGCTTATGGGAGAGGTATCTACCATTGGTGGAATTTGCATATAACAACAACTATCATAGCAGCATTGGGATGGCTCCTTATGAAGCTTTGTATGGTAGGCGGTACCGTACACTTTTATGTTGGAATGAAAATGGTGATGCAGTTCATTTAGGACTCGAATTAATCCAGGAAATGAATGATCAGGTAGCATTGATTCATGAGAAGATGAGGATTTTGCTCAAGACCGTCAGAAGAGTTACTATGACAATCGTTATAGGCCACTTGAGTTTCAGGTGGGAGATTGGGTATTTTTAAGGGTTTCACCTACCAAAGGTGTAGGTCGGATACTGAAGAGTCATAAGCTTAATCCAAGATACATTGGGCCATACCAGATTTTGGAAGGGATTGGTGATGTCGCTTACCGATTGGATCTTCCCCAATCGTTGACCAACATTCATAATGTGTTTCATGTTTCTCAATTGAGGGCATATATTCCTTGTGATTCAATGATTGTGCCTGATGATTCCATTGAGCTAAAAGAAAACTTGACTGTGGAGGTGACACCTATTTGTATTGAAGGATATCAGACCAAACAATTGAGGAGCAAGGAAGTCTCTTTAGTAAAAGTGAAGTGGCAGAACTTGAACAGAGTAACTTATACTTGGGAGTTGGAGTTTGATATGAGGCAGTTGTATCAGGATCTTTTCCAATAAGGTACATTGATTTTGGGGATGAAATCTCTTTTTAGGGGGAGTGGATGTAACATCCTTGATGTTTTAATATTATAAAATAAATAGTAAATAAATAAAAGTATTATTTGGATTAAAATTATAATAATATATATGAAATTAAGTGGAAAATAGAATTTTAAGGAAAATGGCATTAGGACCCTGACGCATAGCGTGGATGGGACGCGTAGCGTCAGGTAGGAATTAATGAGTTGACGCGTAGCGTCAACGTCATGATCAGCTTAAAACAGAGGCATGCAAAATAGTTCGGGCAGTACTCTTTCTCCTCCATTTTCTTTTCCTCTGAGACGATTCTGCTTGGGTCTTGTGGGGAGATTCAATTCCTTGCATCTTTAGGCATTAGGAGGCAAGATAAGGCCATTGGGACCTTTAATCTCTAGTTTCTTCCCTTCCCTCTCTTGGATCCAAATTTGCATGGGGTAGATGGGACCTTGATTTTGTGTTTTATGGAATTGGGAAGCTTAAATGGTGAGTTTGGAAGTGTGAGGAAGGGTGTGTACTAATTGGTTTGGTGTTTCGGTAACCGTAGGTGCCAGAACGAGTGTTGGTCGAACGAACGAAAAAGTGGGTGTCAGATTCGAAAGTGGAGCAGTGAATCAAGTGACCGGAGGGCGCAACCGATACCTTGAGCAAATTGTGGAAGCTTGGAATCGAGGTAAGGGGGTGTTCGGTCATAAGTAATTAGGATTTGATAATATGATAGCTTCGGGAGGCTTAGCAATTATTTAGAAAATATTGGGGACGATATAGAGTGGTTAAATATAATTAATATAATTTTATACGTATGTTGAATGTGATTATGTTATTGTTTGATAAAGAATTATCTTGATTGAGTTAATTATGAAATTGAATAACTACTTTGATCATTGTAAATAATGATTTGAATGATGAAAGTAATATTTATATGCGTGTGTGATATTTCCACCTTGAGATGTATATGCATATTTGAGTATAACCAAGACTGTGGGGTTATGGATTATTGGCGAATTAATGTATACATGTGATGATGTTTGGTGGGCTTGACAAGTCGGTCGCCCTATATTGTGAGCATATGCCTGTTTCTGGTAGTTGCATATGTTGTTTGTTGTTGATATGATAGGTGATTATGTGGTATAGGATGGCCAACAGTATGTATACCCCTTGTTTTCTGGATCCTGTGGTCTTTGTGCCCAGTTGAGCTACCCAGTGGTCAAGTCGGACCCAGTGGTTGAGGTGGAGAGCCAAGTCAGGCTCGGTGAACTAAGTCGGGTTCACGGGATGTCAAGTCAGACTCCCAGCTGAAGGCCGATCCTTAAAGTATCCGGATACCAGGAGTCAGATGCATGTGAGTCAGTTGTGGATTATGTGAAATTGATCCTTGATGTATAACTAGAATGAATTATGAGTTGAGCTTGTGATGTGGATTGGTGCATGCATGACTTGGACGGATACATCATGTGATATATGTATTTGATGTATGAATTATTATGTTGATTATGTGAATTCTGTGGTATTAAGTAAATTGGGAATCAAGGTGTATGGCTTGGGTTAGTATGGAAATTTTAAGAGGAGGTTTATACATATGAATATGTATATGTATGTGTACGTATGTGCATGAATGCAGGAAGCTCAAGAATCCATGTAATGTGTGTTGTAGGTATTAATAAGTTTAATATTTCATTCTATATTAATTATGATATTCCAAACACTCACCCTTGTTGTTGTTTCATTTTAGTGACCAGTGACAGGGAGGATGCTAATGCCGCAGAGGTACACCAAGAAGATGGTTGATGCCAAGGAATGAGAATGAATGAACGAATGTAATGTATAGGTGTATGTGTAGTAAATAGTAAACCATGTGTGGTGGAGTAATAGATTGCTAGTTATGCGTGATGAGTTGATTTTATTATGCGTGTAGAAGGGTTAAATTAATATGGTGTGATGATGAATTATGGCACGAAGCCAATGATGTGTGAATGTTGAATGCAATGGGCAGGTTCTGTTATATGCATGATTGATGTGTGTATGTTTATGATTGATGTTTGATTGATGATTTGATTGAATTAGGAAGTTGTGCATATAGTGAATAACTTAGGGATTTAAGGAACTTAATAGGTGATTTAAAGATCCGGTAGGTATTCGGACCCCCAGAATATACTAATAGGTTCATTAGGATATTTGGAAGTTGTGTGTATTGGCCTTAGGCCATTTGGAACCCATTTAGGGTGTTTGATGCAAGGGTTTTGCACCAAGATGGTTTAAACTGTATTTCACATATAACTTGCGCATATGTTGGAATTTTGGTGAATGGATGACGCCAACAGTTTCGAAAGGGGGAAAATATCTGGCCCGTGAAGTTTCGTGGAAATCAGATCTAAAACAGGCCGATTGGGTAGGTTAGAAGTTGGCCGTTTGACCTAAAATGTGTATCAACACTTGCTGCTGTTACTGTCATGCCCACGCTACGCGTGAAGCTGACGCGTAGCGTGAGGTGCACAAAGCAGGGCTGACGCTATGCGTGGGACTGGCGCGCAGCGTCAGACCCCTGTTTTAGGTTTTGACTTCTTTCAAACTTTATTGGGTCTCAAGGTTTTGTGATGCTATATAATAATTATTTTGAACCTGTTTAGTGAAAATAAACATTATTTTGAATTAAGGTATAATTAAATTAATTAATCGAGAAAAATTTATTATGAAATTAATTAAACGGGTAGAAATAAATATAAATTGACGTAGGACGTCACAATCATGGCTTCAAAGTATTTTATAGGGGAATAAAATCTTTTCAAAATTTTTTTCTCAACATCGGACCAGTTTGCAAAACTACCGGGTGGACAAGATTTAAACCATTGTTTTGTTTTCCCAATCAAAGGAAAAGGAAATAGTCTCATATAAACAGATTCTTCTTGATTGGGTTCAAAACCAATTGTGCTGCATAATTCATAAAAAATAGTTAAGTGCTTATACGGTTCTTCATGATTTAGGCCATCAAATTGATTGTTTTGAATTATATTTAGTGTGGCAGGTTTAATTTCCACCGCAACGACAGGTCCTTAGAACATTCCCGAACATCGGGGTGGTCCATTGATAGCAACAAAATGTCCCAATGTCCTTCTTTGTTCAACAGCCATGTTTGAATTTTCAGAATTTTGAAAAAAAGATGAAGTAGAAGAAGTAGTTTGTCTTTTAGATTTCAAAGATTTGATTTTTTCAACAAACTTTTCGATCTCAGGATCAAAGAAGATTTTTCCTACAGAAGATCAGGTTTGCATACACAAACTAGACAAAGAAAGTTAGTGTAACAATGATAATTGAAGAAAAAGTAAATAAATGAATGAATAAGTAAAAAGTAAAATTGAAAAATTATCTAAAGTAAAAAGTAAAAAAAATTTTACTATCATAATTAAAAATTTATTGTTTTATTGAATCAATTCAATCCCCGGTGACGGTGCCAGAAAACTTGTTGGCCCATAAACAGTTTTGGGTCTTTTATTGGCAAACGCACCAATCGATTGTAGTTTTCAAATTTAGATATCCTTCCCACAAGGATTGAATGTCTTAGTAATCACAGTAATTCTTATTTGCTATGGTAAAATTATCAAAACTTGTTAACAAAAGAATGATTTATATATAGTTTTTACAATATTCACAGATTGAATGGTTGATTTGTTCATGTGAGGTAAAAAATATAAAAACTATCTAAAAATAAAGTTGAGTTGTAATTTAGAATAGATCAAATACTTAAGGTAAAAACACAGATTAACAAACTATGTTGGAATTAGGATCCCCTTTTCTAGAACATTTAGTTATTAACATGCATATTTAATCATCAAGTTCATGTCATTGCAGCTTAAAATCATTATAACTGATCCCCCGTGATATAAATTCTAAGCAGTTACCGTAAAGTCTGATCCCTCAGATGCTTTCTCAGTAAAAACTTGCTTTAAGTCCTGACCTTAACACAACAATAATTACTAACTCTATCCCTAGTAATTGGTATACTAAGGGTACTTCAACTTTTACTTTCGTTAAACCTAGTTTGAATACACGCATGAAAATCATTCTCCCGTTTGACATTCATACTAATAAAAGATTGAAACACTAACATGGCTCTTGAATCATAAACATGCATGAGTTATAATCACAACATCATATATTAGATAGGTTCACCAAATTCCAACATAAACAAATTAGTTACACATGGTAAAAGTAAAAACAACACTTACAGAGGTTAACATTACAAAGACTTTGCAATACTTCACGATACAAACGATCACAATACCACATAACACTCTCAAATATCTAGAAATTATTCTAGACTACAAACTTAAAAAAGAACACTCAAAACTCTAGTGAAAAGAGAGAAAAAAAGTTACTGAATGTAGAATAGGATACCTAGAATGCCTTAAGAATGGCCTATTTGTAAGGATGAGGATGGGTCCTGATGCTACGCGTCAGGTTCCTGAGTCAGCCTCCGTTAAATGCATGATTAAAGCCATGATTAAGCAATTTTTAATTACATAATGCCTAGACAATGGAGTCCCTGTCTCCCACTATGTTTTTGGCATCTGGTGGTAATGGGATGGCCAATAGTGGCCATTTGGCTGAGTGCTTGGCCACCTGGAAATGTTTTCCACGTTGCAACTGGCGCTACATGTGGCACTGATGCGTAGCGTCAACATCAAAACCCTGCCGCTACGCGTGGGCTTGATGCTATGCGTGGGCTTGATGCTACACATCAGCTCTCTAGTTCTTGAATTTTCTCTTCGATTTCTTTGATTTTTCACTACAAAACTAGAGAAATTTGATCAAGGCAGATTAAATCCAATAACTTACATTTATTACAATTAAAACCTAAATTTCTAAAAAATTAAACAAATTTTTATTATTTTTATAATTTTTATTATAAAAATTACTATAAATTTGAGGACTAACCTCTGTGGTGGTGAAGGATGATTGATAAATAAAGAGAAAGAAAATGTGGTAGTAACCTTAAATACATGGTTATACTTGATGAGTTTGCCAATGATTTGATACATATATTGTAAATATGTTGATTGAAACATGTGCTATGTTGAAATGAAATAATATGATGTGTGAAAGGATCATACAATTCCTTTGAGGAACAAATGTTGTGCACATGTGTATATGTATCATCATAATGTATGATTTTAATCGCTTGGTATATGTTACTCACCTCCTAGTTGTTATTTTTAAAGGTTGATGTAGGTATATTGAACATCCTACCCCCTTTGGAGGGTGAGCAATGGTGAAGGTAAATATGGAAGGAAAGCTTGTAAGCCTTGGCCGGCAATCTTTTTTAAAGCACATAATATATGTAGATGCTTATTTTGTACATGAACATTGAATGATGTTAGGTATTCATTTTGAGGGTCATTTGCGAAAATTAGGCCTTATGTGTTTGGAAGGCTAATTTTTGGATGTGACCTTAACAATAGTTGACGTTAATTGTGATACTATGATTTTAATGCTGCATTGATGAATGAATATTGATGATGAAATTTTTATATCCAATTGATGGCATTGATGCTTATGTTGATGGAAATCCATGGATGGATGAACTATTTAAAACATGAGATTATGTTTATGATGTTCATGCATAATTAAGGAACTAATAGGGCCATATAGAGATTTAGGTGGTTTGGATGTTACGGAATAGTTTCAATGGGGTCTATGCATGATTTAGAACTTGTAGAAACTGAAATGGGCCAATTCCATTAAGAATTGACCCTTGAGTTGCACAAAAATGCTTTAAAACGGGCTACACGCGTTTCTCCATAAAAGTATCTCGTTTTTGGGAAATTTTGAGTGCGGCCAATGGCTACACGTCATATGAAAGAGTTAGGGTGGTTGGAAGTTGGAATTTATAGCTTTTTGGTGCATTTTCTGCAATCTGCTACAGTTTGCTGTCATGAATCGATTCATGATTTAGCCTGAATTGATTCATGAGCTACTGTATTTGCATGAATCGATTCATGAAATTCCTTGAATCGATTCATGGCCTACTGACTTCTATAGTGGTATTTTCTAGAATTCCTTGAATCGATTCATGTAGTTCATGAATTGATTCATAGCTTACTGCCTGGTTGGGATTTCCTTCCAATTCGCATGAATCGATTCACACGAGTCTTGAATCGATTCATGGACTTCTGTTTTGATGTTTTGGAATTCCAATTCGTATGAATCGATTCATGGTTTGCTTGAATCGATTCATGGCTTGTTATTTGGAAATTTCCTATAAGTTTTAGTGCTTGCTTGATGTGTGTGAGTCCTGGCTTTGTTTCCTTGCTCCTTATACATGTTTTCTTGGGTTAATCCTCATACCCATTCTTGCTTCTAAATCGATATACGTTTCCGCTAAACACTTGCATAGTGATTGTGCAGATGTTTACTCTAAGTTAATAATTGTATAAAACATCTACCTTCTTATATCATCATATATGGGATAGATCTTTAAATGATTTGGGGTTACTCATTAAACTTTTAATCGTGGTGTCCTTCTTCCGGTAATTATTTAAACCGCGAAAAATTTATCCTCACTTTTAATATCTAATTAATATTATCTTTAATATCATTTATCAGATTAAGGGCATCATTAAATCCTATGTGACACCCCGTGAACCCTGCTTGGTCCACTGAGTCCTACTTGACTCTCTAACTTAACCACTGGGTCCTACTTGACCATTGGGTAGCTCAACTAGGCCTTAAAGGACCACGGAGCTGAAAACGAGGGGCAACACATACCGTCAGCTGTCTCACACCACATAATCACATATATACTCATATCATACATGGTTTAACATCATCAAATTCATTTATAATTGTGAGAAACTGACATTTAACAATCATACAGGGCGGCCACGCAGACCCAGTCCTCCAACGCCATGTTACAACACTTCCAATCATTATTAAATTCATCTCTTTCACAAACTACAATGGCACTCACAATATAAAACATCATCATCAATGGTTTTAATTAATCATTCACAACTACCACACATGATTATAGTTTACATACTTCCTTATTCATTTTACTCGTTAATTAATCAATCAATGCAGCACATATCCATACCATATATTTATTTAATCATCCATACGCATATATATATATATATATATCTACATAATTACTTCCAGCTATTCTACAAATATTATAGCAATTCCTAATTAATTTGCGATCTTCCCGAACCCAGTATACATACCAATCCTAATTAATTATGACTCGAACACCCCCTTACCTCGGTTCCAAGCTTTGATAATTTGCTCTTGGTGTCAGTTTCATCCTACAATCACTTGATTTGCTTCCTGGCTTCTAAACTCGATACCGGCTTTACCAATCGTTCCTCGGATACTCATTTCGGTACCTACGGTCACCGAAACAAAAAACCCATTAGTACATTATCTTCCTTACCATGCTAGAACTAATATCCAAACTTCCTAAGTCTATAAAATTCAAAATCTGAACCCCCTATGGCCACATGCAATTCGATTTTGAGAGAGGAAGGAAGAGGAGGGAAGAAACTTTGAAATCAAGGACCCCTCATGGCTTACCTTAGTCCCCAAAGCTCAAAATACAAGCAATCTCATGTTTTCCACTAAGTTCTAGCCACAAATTGCAAGGGAGAAGAAAATAGGAAGAAAATAGGGGATTTTGGTGGTCAGCTAGGCAATGGGTATTTATTTTTGATGGTCAGCTTATTCAGTTGGCGGTAATCAATACATAACCGCATGCTACCATCCTTTTTCTTGACGAGTAACACCGGAGCACCCCACGGTGATACACTCAGTCGGATAAATTGTTTTTCGAGTAGTTCATCAACTTGTTTCTTTAGTTCAGCCAGCTCAATCGGGGACATTCTATAAGGATCTCTAGAAACTGGCTCAGCTCCAGGGATTAAATCAATAGAGAATTCAATCTCTCTATCAGGAGGAACACCAGGTACATCCTCTGGGAATAACTCGGGAAAATCATAAACAATAGGAATGTCTCGGATTCGAGACTCACTCTTCCCATCAACCATACAAAACAGCATAAGCAGTTGAGATATACCTTTGATTTCATATTCATCGGCTTTTTGTTTAGGAAAGATTACTTGCCGATTCCGACAGTCAACCAGGACTTTATTGGCTGATAGCCAATCCATACCGAGAACGATGTCAAGACCTCTCAAAGGTAGACATATTAAATTAGCAGTAAAATCCCTATCACCGAGAGTGAAAGATACGTTCTCACACCTCATGGAAGTCCATAATTTTGCACCAGTCGGATTAGACACATTTAATGGCCGATTCATAGTAACAACAGGTAATCTTATTTGCATGACACAATCATTAGAAATAAACGAGTGAGTTACACCCGAGTCAAACACCACATCAAGAGTAGTATTTTCAAATAAACACTTACTTTGAACCAAGTCATGGGCTTGAGCAGCTTCTTCTATAGTGGTAGCATACACTCGGCCTGCCGTCGGTGTACTAGAACTCCCAGCCCGATCGTTCCTTGGCATCATAGAGTTATTGTTGCGTTCCCCATTGCCTCTTCCTCCTCTGTTACCGTTTCCACGACCTCGTCCTCTGAAGCCTCCACGGTTTACACTGGTATGTGATTCAGTTGTTTGGAGAAAAGGACAGTTAGGATGGACATGTCCTTTCTCATTGCAATGGTAACAAATAACGTCCTCATCTTTGTCACAGTTCCGAGCATAGTGACTACCCCCGCATCTATAGCATTTGATGTCTCTCGGTTTATTCACCAGTCCACCACCAGTATTTCCCCGACCTCTAGATTTAGAGGAAGATTCTCCTCTCACAGACTTTCCTTGCTTTTTAAAGCTGATTGGTGGTAACCTTGAAGAACTATCCGACTTGCTACTCGAGCCGGTTGAAGCTTTATCATCCTCCTTATATATTCTACATTTACTAACAAGGATCGGAAAGCTTCTAATCTCCTGGTGTCGGAAAGCTTTCTTAATCTTTGGGTTCAAACCACTCTTAAATTTGATGCATTTCGAACCTTCTGTACCAGGCATCTGAAAAGGAGGATAGAACAAGCACAGCTCCTCAAACTTTACTGCATATTCCTCAACGCTCATATTGCCCTGTCGGAGTTCCATGAATTCCAACTTCTTTTGACTCCTAATAGTATTTGGGAAATACTTTTCAAGGAAGCATTCCTTGAAATTTTCCCAATTCAGTTCAGTCTCCATGGCAACCAATCGGCTTTTTTTCTATTCTCCACCAGTTTTCAGCTTCTTTTCGAAGCATGAAAACAGCATACTCCACTTTCTATGCTTCAGAGCACTACAAACTACCAAAGATTCGTTCTAGGTTCTGAATCCAAGCATAAGCTTGATCAGGCTGAAATCCTCCATGGAATTCAGTCGGCCTTCTTTTCAAGAAACAATCAATGCTTTGATTGTTACTCACCTGAGGCTGATTCTGCCTTTCTAGGATATCAGCCACACGCTGAAAGGTAGCAGCCATTGCGTCCATACCATGAGGGTCCATTCTTATCCTGAAATAATTATCATACTTTAGTACCACTCATGGATATGAAAGCAATTCATTTATAGTTGATTCTCCTAACTACATTACACAATAACAGTGATATGGCTTCACTCGATCATAGCATCTAGTAGCTTAACCTTGGCCTTGGACTTTTCAAGTCTTGCTCTGATACCAAATATAACATCCTTAATTTTTAAATTAATTTTTAGTAAATCAAGTAAATTTTTCACAAATAATTTAAATTTTCCAATAGAGATCGGGTTCAGTCATTAAAATTACTGATTCCTCATCAACCCGACTGACCCATTGATATGCAATTTAAACATGAATAGACTTTTCATAAACCATTTCATAATTAAAACAAAATTTGTATTAATAATATTATTGTCACAGTACAAAAGCCGACCGGCCATTACATAATACAAAAATTTTATCACTCGGTAATCAATATTTCACTCGGTAAACACAAGAGCCGGCCAAGGCTTCTACCCAGATTACTATGTACACTATGTATAGTGCATACTAATACATAATGCTTCAATCGGTCGAGTGACTTCAAATGCCATCACCGTGTCCCCTATCCACTACAAAAATAATGAGTAGGGGGTGAGTATAAACATATCAAATAATAGTTATTGAATTGGATTTAAGGTCCAATCCATAAGTATGCACAAACCGAGTCACATAACACAATCTGAACAACATTATCTATCAACAAACAGGGCGTGCACACAAAATTAGTGCATACACATGCTCAAGTAATTGGATCCATCAAGACTGTTAGTTTTTGTGTTGCAACACTGGCTCCCCGAGCCATAATTCAGCACTCGACTGATTCGGCCATTTTACAGGTACCAAACCGCTCTACGACCCTAATGTAACACTGAGTACCACTCCCAGAGTGATAGCGGTCCTCTACTCAATGTTACGGGCCAAACCCCGAGCCCCGCTCAAGAGGTTGCCTTGAGTCCTGTCGCGACAGGGATCACGGCGGCGCGGCCGACTCTCAAAACGATTTTAAAAATAAACAGGGAGTCGCCACCAATATTTTTTAGGATAAAATACTGGAAAAAACCTTTCTTTAAAGCACTGGTTATAAAAACAAAATTCCATGATTCGGGAGTCTGATTACAGGTGAGGAAGGTATTAGCACCTCACAACCGCCCGTTATAAAAACGGTTACCTCAATTTGATAGCGCGCATTATAATTAATCCATTAATTATTTTAACTTCTTCATGAAAAGAAAATATACGAGATGACAAAATATACAAAAATAAACAAAAAAATAAACACAGAATATTTACATGAGATCAACAGGACGTCTCGTCCAAATTAATCTCGCTCCGCCTTTTTTTTATAAAAATATTAAAAAAGATATAAGATTAACAGGACGTCTCGTCCAAATTAACCTCGCTCCTTCTTTTAAAGAAATACTACAAAAATATGAGATTAACAAGACGTCTCGTCTAAATTAACCTCGCTCCTTCTTTTTTTTTAAAGAGATATTTAAAGAGTATGAGATTAACAGGACGTCTCGTCCAAATTAATCTCGCTCCTCCTTTTGATAGCAAGACAAAAATAGAAACTCTAGAAATTAAATAAAGGAAGATGGGCCCGACAGGAACTATTTCCTGCTCCTACGTATTCTCGAGCTTTTGAGAAATCAGGGTCACGTAGTTCTTTAGATTTTTTTTAGGAAAAGATTAGGGAAATGTTGGTGGGTATCATTTTAGCGATGAACCCATACAAGACGAAGTTCTTCGCACGTGTACGGATCTTATAGAGGTTGTGTAGACGGAAGTATTTTCGGTACGACACTGACTAAAAATGATTTGTTTCTTTTTTGATTTTATTTAGATTTGAAAGAAAACCCATGAAACATCCATTTCCTTTTATTATTTTTATTACGAAGCAAAAGAGGGAAGGTAGCAGAAGCTACAAGAGAGAAAGGGGAACAGTAAGTTCGAAGAGGAGAGGGAAAAATGAGCGAAAACTGAGTGGAAGAAGAGAAAACCGAGTGAAAAATGGAAAAAACCGAGTGAAAATGGAAAAACTGAGTGAAAATGGGAAAACCAAGTGAAAATGGGAAAACCGAGTGAAAATAGTAGAATACCGGGTGAAAGTTTGAGAAACCGAGTGATGGAGCAGGAGAGCTGGTCTCAGGATGCTGAACAGTGAGGTGTGAAGGGTGCTGGTGAGGAGAGGGGATGTACCGAGTGGTGTTGGTGAGGAGAGAGGATTTGGGACGGTATTGGTTAAGAGGAAGGAGTTTTTTGTATTGGTGGAGGAGAGATGACAGTGGGACGATAGAGAGAGGAAAGAAGAGAAGGTATGGTGAGGGTGCTGGGCCGTGTGGATGTTTGAAGGGAGTTGGCAGGTGGGAGGACAGTTGCTGGTGAAGAGAGGGAAGGGAGCTGGTGTGAGGGAGAGAGAGAGTGAGGGTGAATTTAGGCAGAGTTTTCTCTTAATCAATGCCTTCGCCCCTTCAAAGCTTCAACGTTTGTCTATTTATAGGCTTTTCCAAGTGGAAGGCTAGCTCAGGCTTCCACTCCGAGTGGAAGGCCAGCTCAGGCTTCCACTCAGGCCTGGTAGTGGGGGACAACGGCTGGTGGGAATTTTTAATTCCTCCACTTCCGCCCCTGTCTGCCACCCCCAGGATTCCTGGATCCACTTGGGTGGTGGAATCCAAGTCAGCACGGGCGAACAGGGGGAACCTGGTGGAAATCCGAGAGAGGATAGTGGAAATCCGAGAGAGGACGACTCAGATTGGCCTCTCAGTCAGCATTCATCCACAGTGGGAGTGAATTCCGAGAGAAATGAAGGTTTTCCTAGTGAAAATGGTCTTTTCCGAGTGAGAATTCTTCTGAGAGGAGCCCTTTTATGGAAGGCCGAGTGGAGGTTTTGCTCGGTGGTGGGTTATTTATGAGGGGAATCCGAGTGAAAAGCAAAGCAATTGGATTGAGGGGACAAACAAAGCAATTCTGATTGAATTTCAATCAGATCGAGTGAAAAGTGACTCGGAATTGACTAAAGAGGACTCCTTGCTGACTGAAAAAATGTCACTCGGATTTGACTGAAGAGGACTCCTTGCTGACTAAAAAATGTCACTCGGATTTGACTGAAAAGGACTCCTTTACTGACTAAAAGATGGTGGCTCGGTAATGGCTCGGGAACGGGAGGAAATAAATGGACTCGGATCCGACTGAAATGGTTCAAGGATGACTCGAAAATGGGTGAAATGTGACTTTTGTGAAAGTCACTCAGAAATGGGGGAAAGTCACTTGGAAATCGAGTGGAAAGGGGCTCAGAAATGGGTAAAAGGATGGCTCACTCGGTGCTGACTGAAATGGCTCAGAAATTGTGTGAAATGTGACTCGGAATTGGGTAAAAGGATGGCTCACTCGGTGCTGACTGAAATGGCTCGGTATTGGTGTACATGATTCAATCGGCCTTTTTGATTAATTTAGTCAGGAATGTCTGAAAGTCCCGTTTGATTGATTGATTAATTTCCCTCTGAAGCTCATGATTTGATTTACTCAGAAAAATCTTGCTCGGATATATAGCTCAGACTCATTCATCAAGCTTAGTCTTTACTCAGAGTTGTTTCAATTGTGCATCATCTCACTCGAATGTGCTCACACATTAATTCACTCGGATACATTTGCTCGGGAATCCTCTTCACAATGGTTTCACTCGGAAGCTGATGGAAGCTTTACTCAGAACTGATTGAACAGTGTTTCACTCAGAAACTAATTAAAAGGTGACTCAGAAATGATTGAATCAGTGTTTCACTCGGAGCTGACTGAGTCTGGTGAATCAGAACCGACTGAATATGGCGAGTCAGAACTGACTTACTAAATCAGTGTTTCACTCGGAATTCTCTCAATCGGAAGTATTTGGTTCAGATCTTATTTCTGTTTGAAGCATTCACTCGGAATCACTTCAATCGGAGGTGTGCTACTCGGATCTTGTCTTTGCTTGGAATATTCACTCGGAATGTCTTCAAAAGTAACTCAAAACTTCACTGCTTGAAGGTTTTACTCGGAACTGACCTTGGGAGTCAGATTTTCCTTCAGTCTGAATCTGACCACTCAGTTACACTCAGAGTCGGTCTTTTTACTTCAGTCAAGAGAGCTTCATTCAATAACAGGTCCTCAAACTTTGTTTTCACTCGGAACTGGCTCTCTTTCCACTCAGAACTTGGAAACTTGGCATTTTCACTCGGAATCAGCCTTTACACTTTAACCAAAGGGCTTTCAATCAACGTTCGCCCCTCGGATGTGTTCACTCGGACTCGGTTTCACCCAGAAAAACACATTCCTCAATCAGATTCACTTTAATCAGCATTTCTTCATTCAGATTACTTGCATTCAGAAAGCTCCCACTCGGATTTACTTCAGTCAGCAATAGTATTCTACTCGGAAATGACTTATTCTGAGTAATTCTACTCGGATTTGATCATTTTTGTGTCATTCCACTCGGATTCCCCAACAGGAGCCTATTCCTACTCGGAAATGCTTCATTATGATTCGGATTTGATCATTTTTTGAGTCATTCCACTCGGATTCCCCAATAGGAGCATAATCCACTCGGATTTGATCTATTCTGAGTCATTTCACTTAGATTTGATCATTCCTTAAGTCATTTCACTCGGATTTGTCCCAAAAGGGCAATATTTCACTCGAAAATGCTTCAATCTGAGTCATCCTGTTCAGATTTGATCATTTTTGAGCCATTTTATTCGGATTCATCTCCAACATGGCTATATTTTACTCGAAAATGCTTCAATTTGAGTCATTCTTCTCAGCAGATCAGTCAGAAATGAAGTCCAGTCCTCTCAAAATTCTTTCCATTTGGGTCGGACCAAAAGAGGTGTTCACAAGTCCCACCCAAGGTCTTTTATGAATATCACAACATATCTCATACTCATGCATCTCAATCATATACTCACTGCCAAGGATTCTAGAAATTCATTTGAGATCTTCAACATTCTAACAACCATCTAATTTAGGGCTTGCATAACAACCCTAATGTTCATGTCGCGGAAATCCTCCAATAGTTCCTGTTCCTTTCCCATCAAGAAGGTTGCATGCAAGACTTTCCTGCTCAAAGCATCCGCTACAACATTTTCTTTGCCAGGATGGTACCTCAGATCAAAATCATAATCTTTTAGATATTCCACCCATCGCCTTTGCCTCATGTTCAACTCTTTCTGGTCAAACAAATATTTCAAGCTTTTATGGTCGCTAAATACCACAAAACGAGAACCATACAGATAATGATGATATATTTTCAAGGCAAACACCACCGCCGCAAGGTTTAGATCATGAGTAGGATAATTCTACTCGTGCGGTCTTAATTGCCTCAAAGCATATGCATTCACTCAGTCATCCTACATCAATACACACCTTAAACCAAACTTGGATGCATCATAATACACCACAAATTATTTTGCCACATCCGGTAATGCAAGCATAGGTGCAGTAGTGAAACACTACTTTAAAGTTTGGAAGCTCAATTCATATTTGTCAGTCCATACAAATAGACACTCCTTCTTAGTCAATCAAGTCAAGGGAAGCACAATACGCAAGAATCCCTCAATGAAGCGGCAATAATAGCCTGCCAATCCTAAGAAACTCCTGATATCTATTATAGATTTAGGTATCTCTTATGACATAACCATCTTAATTTTGGATAGATCAACAGATACTCCATCCTTGGAAATTACATGGCCCAGAAACTGTATACTTTTCTCCTAGAACTCACATTTTGATAACTTAGCATATAGGCGTTTCTCCCGCAATACCTGTAAAATAATCTGGAGATGCTGTGCATGCTCCTCTAGAGCCTTTGAATACACTAATATGTCATCTATAAATACCACCACAAATTGATCCAAGTATGGTTGAAAGATCTGGTTCATGTAATCCATAAAAATAGCTGGAGCATTCATCACTCTAAACGGCATCACAATATATTTAAAGTGGCCATAACGAGTCTGAAACGCCGTTTTAGGAACATCTTCTAGCTTCACTCTAATCTGATGATACTCGGACCTCAAATTAATCTTAGAAAATATACAAGCACCTCGTAGCTGATCCAACAAGTCATCAATTCATGGCAACAAATATTTATTCTTGATTGCCAATTTATTCAATTAACGGTAATCAATACACATCCGCATATTCTTTATCAACAATACAGGAGCACCCCATGGTGAGACACTCGGCCTAATAAACCCATTCTCCAACAACTCGTTCACCTGTTTCTTAACTTCGGCTAATTCCATTGAAGACATTCTATAAGGTGCATGGGACACGGGTTTGGCCCTAGGAATCAAATCAATAGCAAAATCAATTTCTCGACTCGGAGGAAACTCTGAAGTATCTTCTGGAAACATATCAGGGAATTCACACACCACAGGAATATCACTGGGTGCCAAATTATACCCCCCTACGTCACAAACAGAATGACGTATGTTTCAGAAACATCTCTGCACATGTTTAGTGTCATGCTCTTGAGAAAAGATTACGGTCTTTCGGTAACAATCTAGTATAACATGGTTAGCAAAGAACCAATCAAGACCCAAAATAACATCCAAATTCTTTAGTGGCACACATATGAAATTCACCAAGAAAGGACAATCCTCAATGATGATTGCTAGTTCCCTACACATAGTAGTTGCCGAAAATGTGGAGCCAGTAGAGGTGGAGACATTAAAGGCATTCTCCATCAATACCACAGGTAACCCAAGCCTCTGAACACAACTCTAAGAGATGAAAAAGTGTGTGGCACTAGAATCATAAATTATATTCACATGATATCCATGAATAACACACTAACCCTATATCAGATTAGCATTTCTTGCCACTTTAGAAGAATCAAAAGCGAAGACATGTCCAGCCATAGCATTCTAGGCGACACCAGACTAAGCATCAGATCTCCTTAGATGTTGTCCTCCACGCTAGATATTACCACCACGGACCATAGAAGTATTATCCCTATTGCTCTGCCCGCTCTATTGCTGCCTCTACAGACAATCAGACCTGAAATGTCCTAGTTGCCTACATTGGTGGCAAACAAGTTGGCTAGCACTGCAATGTTTTGCAATATGGCCTTTCTGACCATAATTATAGCATACACGGCCTCCAGAATGGCCAGTAGAACCACACCCAGAAGAAGATAAAGAAGTGGTAGAAGACTTACCACCTCAGAAAAACTATATCATTTTCTTAAAACTGAATCTTTTTGCTTTCAATTGGATTCATAACCTAATTCCAATCCTAACAAGATTAACTTGGTCTCAAGATATCTCTAAAGAAGGCTTTCTCTCACCCTAAACCCAGAACACTCTTAGTCTAAAAGCACAAAAGAAAAGATTACAACTTAAAAACTATGATAGAAAGACTAAAGTGAGCAAGGAGAAACTAACTCGTGTATAGACAACTAAGCAGTGGGATGCTTATTCCTAAAACCTGGGCTCTCAATTTATAGAAAAAATTGTTTCCAAATAAGGAAATAGAATATGCCTGGTTAGCAAATATAAGATGAGTTACCAAAAATAAGATGGGCCCAAAATTAAAGCCCATACACGTTAGTTGGTTTGAACCAGACTCTTTGTTGTTTGAACTACATGGTTCGAATAAGCCTTCAGTGTGGTTTGAACCACACCAGGCTAAAAAGTTAGTTCGTACTACTCCCTAAGTGGTTTGAACTGCTTGCTTTGATTTTTTCCATATTTTTTATTCCAAAAACTTTTAATGCACGATATTAGTTTTAACTCATGCTCATTTTAAGACTCTATTATCTCAAGATAAAATAAATAACTAAGGGCTAGCACTAAAAACATCAACCACTTAAAGCTCTTGTTAGCCTTCAAGTCTAAAGGTCCATGTTTAAACTTCTAGATCTTAGGTGTGTCTAATTTTATTCCTTTGCCTTAGTAGTACAGCCTTAGTCCAATTTTGTCTTAGGATTATCTTAAGTTTGTCATTATTAAAACTTATCACACATACATAAATCATAAATTATACCTCCAATTGTTTAGAATTCCAAACCTTTGATGTATTTTTCTTAGTTTTAACCATGTACCAACTTTGTACATTATGCATTTGATATTATACAACTTCAAAAACAACATATAAGAATTCAAAAATAAAAGCACACAAACACATAGGCAAAAGAAAATAAAGTAGTAAATGCTAGGTTAGCCGTCAGTAAATGATTTCTTTAATGTCCCTAACTAGAAAATATTGTGTGTGTCTTCAAGGCACTCTAAGTTTGACCACTTTAGATTGGTGGATTGAATTTACCTCAAATTAGGGCCTTACACCTTGCTCATATGTTTAACATCCCTCCTTTCTAGAAAGGTTCTCTACATTTTTAGACCCTCTATTCTTGATCATGAGAAATGGTTTTAGCCATTTTGGTTTGAATTTCTAGGCAATGTTTTGAATCTAGACTTGGTGATCCTTACAAAATATCTAGATAAAGGCTTTAAAGCTAGAATCCTTTCACTATGAGCCTTTTACTTTCTCAACTTCCTGGAAGTATGTGGAGGGTAAGAATATGTCCCTTTAGATGATGCATCAAATCCTTACCGTTCTTATTATTTTTTCTCTTTTGTCTTTTCTTTTTTTTCTTTTCCATTTTCTATATTGAGTTCATTCTTTTCTATATTTACTTCTTTCTCCTTTTCCTTTTCCACTTCACTTTCTTTATCTTTTGATTTTTATTTACTTTTTCTTTCCTATTCTTTAATCACTTTACTTTTCTCATTTTTTTTTCTTTCTTCCCTTTTCAAGTCTTCATAAACCTTGTTTTCTATTATCCAGGTGTCTTTTATGATAATTAAGTAGCATTTTATCCCAAAAATCATTAGGATCTTACCCGGAGTTGGTTTATTTAGTTTCTCAATATCATTTAGTTCTTCTAGTTGCTTGGTGTTATTTTTAGCTACTTGGCTAGAAGATTGTATGTATTGAGCCAATGCATCTTATATCCTAAAGAATGTTTCATATTTTTATTGTGGGGGATGCTTGTCTAACTCCCTTGGTTGCTCAATATTCTTGGCCCATTGGTTGATGGTTTGCATGTATTTAACAAATGCTTCATCCACCTTAAAAGATGTTTCAAATTGTTGTTGTAGGGGTAGACAAAAATGTGCCAAGAATTTTTTTTTCTAGAAATCTTCCAATTAATTATTCTACCATTGTTTTGTAATCGAAACCATTTGGTTGCTTTCTCGATCAATAAGAAAGGAAAATAACTCCTAAACGCTTGCCTCTTCTTCCTGAGTATGGAACCCTATACATCTAAATGAATCATAAATATAGAGAGATATTCATAAGGATTCCTATACTATAATATAACAAATTGATGTAATGCGATGATTTTGAGAAGAAAGATTCAACTCAATCGGCTTGTCAATATGATGTGATCTAAACATGTTAAAGTGTCCATCCCCTTGATATGTGGCATAATTAGCTAAGGTGTCTCTTGGTTATTGACCTTGGTTCATGGTAGGTGAGGTGGTTGAGGAATGCACATTGACGGTGTAGAAACACTAGCTTGAATCATAGTGATCCTTGGCAATGACTCTAGAACTATTATGTTGGGTAATTATAAAATAATTGGCAAGTGGAGTAACCTATTACGGTAGTTCTGAAAGGGATTAAGAGTGTCGAATCCGCATGGACTTGTTAGATAACATAACAAATGTGCAATATTAACTTTGTAAAGAAAAACTAAAAAGACTATAAAGAGGTTTACAAGTTTGGTCTATTTTTGGATTTTTGAAATATATTACAAATACAAGAATTTAATATAGATAAATGGTGTTGGTTTGAAGTTTCATTTTACTTCCTGAAGAATTATATAGTTCATGATATGTTTAATTACTTTTGATTAGTTAATGTAGCAAAAAATTCACTAAATCTAATTCCTGGGCAAATAGATTCTAAAGTTAAACCCCTAAGGTCTCAATTCCTTGACAACTTTCTTAGAAATTAACTTAGCATTATTTAAGCAGGATTAAGCAATTAACCTATTTATGCTTTATTCCTAGACAAATAAATTAAGTAGGATTCTATTCCAATTTCTAGATTCAAGAAGTGCTTCACAGCTATCAATTCTCCTTTTGTTATCATGTAGTGGCCCGAGTAACTTAATACATGCATCACCCTAATGAGCACTTCCCAATGGTCCCATTAACATAGAATGCATACAATGTTTTCATGAAAAATAAACATTAAGCATAAAAATAGAAACTAACATTATCAATAAGTAAGCATACATAATCAAATTAACATATAGATCCTAACAAAAGATTGACTACACTTTAGTCCCAACAAAAAGAGGTTTAGAGACACATTTCATGTGGACTATTCCCAAAAAGAGCATGGTGGATTTATCAGGCATACCTCGTTGTACCCTGAAAGTCATTGTTTGATAGTCATTAGGACTTATATGATAGGAACTACTTGATTAAGACTCAAGTGGTTGAAGCATCAGATGAGAATGCCAAGGGTCGATGACCTAGGGTTGCCTTGATGCCTATGATGATTACGGTGAATTTTGGGTATGAAATTCCTAAAAGGTGGGGAGAGTGTAACAACCCTAATTTTTTAGAATAGGAACCCAGGCTCTCGGGACCTCAATGAGTACCTTACTAAGTCTTTTAGGAGAGTTGAGGCCTTGGCCTGATCCCCAGATTGCTTTAAGTGTGAGAAAGTAAGACCCCAAGAGAATGTGAGTAGTGAACAACCCAGTTAGATGAGATAAACGAGTGATAGAAAATGTGTTTAGTGGAAATGTTTAGTTGGATAGGAAGAGAATTTATTGACTCGGTAGTAATTTATATGAGGAGATGATCATGTTTGATTTAACATTGAGATTCTTAATGAGATGAATATATTCTTGTTATTGATGCTGAATTGATGAAATAATGATTAATGAATGATGTTTAATTTTAGTAAATTATAAGTGATTTTTCTAGCCTAGCCAACCATCTGTTAATTTTAGTAATAGCCAATTTAGGATATTTAAATTTATTTAAATGTCGAGTTTGACTATAGGGCTAGATAATTACTAGAGCCCAAAATTTCATAAGACATTAATTAACCTTTTAATGAAGATGATTAGTAGCTAGTACCTTATTTTGGTATTGATCGGTTGAAATGTTATCATTAATAATTTTAGTTAATTAAGGTAAAATAAAATAATTAGATAATATTTATTTTGATGCCTAATATTGCTAACAATAAGTTTAAAATATAAAAGCTTATTGGGGTTTAGTTAAAAGATTAATTAGTTATTATTAATATTTAAATAATAAATATCACTCAGTTCCTTGGATTTAAACCATGGGACCCAGTCAGAGGTTAGAATCTGACCATTCGACCTGAGACTAGTGATCCAGTAGGGAAACTAGTCCTGTTAGGATCCCTCCGTGAAGAATCAAGGGTGTCTGACTTGGCTTAATTGATCCAATTAGAACCTTTAACGACTCTTACGTTTGATCATGCATATACTTTGGGATATCTAATTGCCGCATGGTTAGTCTCTGGTGTCTCATTTTGACATTTTAGGAACTTTTCCTGAAGAGACCGAAGCCCGATTCGGACTCTATCATCCCCGCTTTTCTATAAATTGCTTTCCTTAGAAATCGCCTTAAAGCTCGACCCGAATACCTTCAGTGTTTTGGACCCAGCTTTTGCATACGATCTTGGAATTAAACGATTTTGGTCTTAATGTCTTAATTTTGAAAAGATCTTCAATCTCTGTGTCTAGCCTCAAACTCCGATTCCTACTTTGTCAACCCCAAAATTGAAGATTAAGTATGTTCGCCTCAAAATTCCATTGTTTGGACATTTTATCCTATGCATGGTTCAGTAAAAAATTAATAACTTTTTCATACAACCTTTGATTTACGAAAAATTGGTATCAAAATATCCGTAACAAAATTATCTACGTTTTTCATGCAAACATCAAAGGCGGAATTCATCTAGATTAGTATAGTTTAATGGATCTTTCCAACCCCTTAGCTATTTCGTCACCATGCTGGATATTTTTAGTAAAATTCATATATCTCCCTCGTCCAGTGCTTGAATTGCTTCGTTCCTTTTGCAATGGATCCATATGATAGATCTCTAAAATTGTCATGATGGGTAGGAAACCAAATTCTGAAGGGAGAATTAATGGTGAATTTATTTCTAAAGCCATAGCTGACCCGAGAACTTCTAGAACATTCTGTCATAAATCAAGGATATCTCAGGCTACCAATCTTGGATCATCGCAAATGATATATCAAATTAAAGGAAAAAAAGAAGATCTACAACTTTTATGTTAGGAGTTTTTCTAAATTCCCATCCCACAAATTATTATATATTTGTTTTAAACAGCCTCCGAAGTGAGAAATAGTTATTCGTCGGGTATCCGATTTTTGGTACCCTAAATTATTTTTCCGACATCGCCAACACGCGACACCTATCCTCACCACTATCTACAACATGCCACCTAGCTCCCCACATGGCAGCACCAGACCAACTCCTTCTATAGCAAGTTCATTAGTTTGCTCTATGGCGCCCTAAATCCAATAATTAATAATAGTGACATTGATATCTAGTTAAAAAAAAGTAGGGTAAATTTTTCACATTTAGATCAATTTCCTGGATAGGGCACACCATAAATAAAAGTCATTAATTTCACCCTAGATCTAATTAAAAATCCCTCCCGTATATTAAGATATGATAAGGTGAATGACTTAGAGAATTGCCTGACCATATCATTACACACTAAGTCTGTAACATCCTAAATTTTAAAATAAATGATTAACTAAGAGAAATAAATATTAAATAATTATATTGAGTTAATTAATATCCCAAAATATTGGAAATAATTAAATTAAGATTTTTAGGAATTAATCATAATTTATTAAGGCTTTATGAGCTGAATTTTACCCGATTAAAATATAGGTGTCGGACCAAGTATCTCCAATTAAGGTGCCATCGGTCAGGGCTATTAAGAATATTATTGGGAGTTTGGATATATATTCAAAATAATTTTTAGACAATGTATTGAGCCTGAACAAAGATCCTGTTTGTTGAAAAACGATAAATTTTAATGAGAGGATTAAAAATAAAACGCAAGCTCTTTCCCCCTCTCTTCATTTCACGTTGGTTCTCTGCTTCTCTTTAGCAAAACACATTTTTTTCTTCTTCTTCTTCATTTCCTCTTCATTCTTTCTCTCTAAAAACCTAAGCAAACGGTTGAATCCATCTCCTTCCACCATTTTCGTTCTCTTGGAAGCTTGAAAGGAAGAGCTTGTGGCTGGAACCCTCCTTCCTCTTCTTTTCCATTTTTGTATGGCATCCTCCACTCCTTGGAAACTCTCTCTTTTCTTCTCTTAAGGTAAGCTTCTTGCCATTTTTCAAGAGCTTGAACCTTTGGTTATGAGTTTTAGGCGTTGGGAGAATGATTTATGTATGTGGGTTATTGAGAGAAGCCATTATTATGGAAAACCCAAAGGAGGGGTGGTTTTAAATGCAAGTCTTTTGATGGGTACACGAAATTGGTGATTTGAGTGGTGGAAAATGACGATGATTTATGGTGTTGTTGAATTTTTAAAGAAACCCTAACTATGAGAAATTGGGGAAAATGATAAATGTGTATTCAAGAATATGTTTTGAGAGGAGATATGTGATATTTGAATGATGGGTGTAGGAAAATATGTTGGAATGATATTTATTGATAGCGTTAGAGAGCATTAATGATAGGAGATGGCCATTAATGGTGATTGGTGGTCATTGGTGCATGAACCCTTTGGTGGGTAAAGATATAAATGCATACTAATGAAACTTGAATACGTAACCATGGTGGTTGAGGTGAGATTAATAAAATAGGAAGTAGTTGGATAGTTAAAATGTTAAATGCACCAAGTGTTAAAAATTAAAGTATGTAGATCTTGGTACCTTGAGTTGGAAATAATTATATAGTGCTTATGGATGATGGGCTTAAGGGTTGTTTTTTAGCCATTGAATATAGAGAATATTGATTAATGGGAAGGGATTCTCGAAGCCTAACAAAATAAAGAAAGTGATGTTTAAGACATGTTTAGTACATGTTAAAAAATTGTAAATGTAATAATGAGTAGTTAGAGCTTGAAATTATGCATTGGAAGGCCACTTGATTGAGAATTACATGTATGTTAATCTAGGATCTTTTCCGAACGACGAGGCGGGAACGTCATATCGCTTGAAATTCTTCTCTTGAGGTAGGAGAGGATTTTTATATTCTAAATGCATGAATTGAGTAGTGTTTGATTGTCATATGTGACAATATGCATGTTTGCCTTGATTATGTTGTGAAGACAATTTGAAATATTGCATATAATGACGAGTGTGCTTGGCAATATATATTTGTTCATTTGGAATATATGTGTGGTGTGCTAAATGGTGATGTTAAATTGCTTGGCTAGTGTGATGCCTTAATATGATATGGTTATGCTTATATTCACCATAAATGTGGAATGGTTATTATTGATGTTGAATGAGAATGAATGTGGATGATTAGCATGCCTTGATTGATAATGAAAGGTTGATGATTATAGTTGATGATTGATGCCATTGTGAATGATGAAAGCTTGAATTGTGATAATGAGGAACTATTGAACATGCCACACTAAAACTTGAACAATGACAATAACCAATGATAATGAATCCACTAAAAACCTTGTGGTGGTGTTGATAATAATGGTGGTTAATGAGTGGCACTATTAGGATGCATAGTTATGAGAAATGCATATGATTGGCATTTGCATTGCATGGCATATTACATAGCTGTCGGTGTTGGAATATTAAGGGATTCCCCTGGTTGGTCTAGTGGAAGGGAGGCTTTGTGCATGAGCAATCTTTGTTTTTCCCTTTGACTCGGTGTGTAAGTCATAAAGTTGCCCATGTAAGGCTATGGGGAGCTGCATGTGGTTGACCCTTGTGGGGGGTGATTCTTGATGAGTAGGTATCCCTAGTGGTCCTTTGGATCACAGCTGCCATGGTATGAATCATGGTTGGTGATAAGTCTTGAAAAGACTTAATTATTTCACCTTTTATTTAACATAATTCATTAAATATTGTTTAGTTTGGCTTTATTATTTAATAAATTGTTAATAATTCATATTTTATTTATTTATTTCAAAAGTGTTTAATTTATGTAAGAAAATGATTAAAAACATTAATTAGTTAAGAAATTATGTTTATTTATAATTTCACTAACCCAGCGTACAAACGCTGGACAGCCAGCGTACAAACGCTAGGCAATTATTTGTTTATTGATGCAGGAACAAGTCACGCTCAAGCTAAAGGCTGCAAGCTCAAGCGAGAGCCATGCAAAGAACGTCAAAAGAAAAGAAAGGAAACCACGAGCTCGCTCAAGCGAGCAAACTCACGCTTAAGCGTGACTTCAAAACACCGACCATGCCCAAGTTTCCACGCTCACGCTCAAGCGTGACTCACACATGCATTGAATAATCCGAGCGCTCAAGCGAGAGCCCTTCACGCTCAAGCGTGAAGGCAGTTATTTAAATACTGTTGTTCCCTCCCAAAAGACGCTCGACACCATCTCTATTCCTGTTGCCTGATCTTCTGCTTTTGTACATTAGTAATTTAAGTTCTGAGATGTAATGATTTATTTATTTGTAATTCTGTAATTAGTTTAGTTAGTGTTATTATTTATTAAGCTTTCTTAGTAATTAATTAAGTTAGTTAGTTAGTTATTGGCCTATATATACTTGCACATACTCTGTAAAAAAGGGGGACGAACAGAGCATAGTAGAAGAACACAATTCATTTTCTCATTTTCAATCTCTCTCTAGATCTTTTCTCTCTCTAAATTCTCTCATCCATGTCTCTCCACATTCCTTCGACAGAATCCATGTCTATGGGTTTCTAAGTCCCTAAGGTTGGGATTGTGAAGGTTTGCAATGAATTCTTGAAAGTGTATTGAGAAAGTCAACTTCTAAACCAAGAGGAGAACAAGCTGAGGAGTGGATCTACTTTGCTGGATTGACAAATCCAGATTTGATGAAGAAACTCACCAGTGAGGAATCATGGTTGAGGCTTAGGTAACGTCTGGCTTCCTAACTAATTCAGGCCTAGTAATTAGGTGAATAGTTAGGGTTCAACCCCCAATTTCACATGAGATTCCTCTGTTAATTGAGCACCTAAGGGATTAGGGTTTAATGCTTAGGAATTAGTGTTAGTCACCTAAGGAATTAGGGATTAACCATCTGTGAATTGTCCTTTAGAGTTTGAAGATTGATTGAACCTTAATTGCATGTTTCTTGATGAAATTGTAAGCTGAAGCAATCCTAACCTATCTTTCCTTAATCACATTTCATCTTTCATACTGTCTCTGAAAAATACAAAAATATAGAAAGCATAAAAACAACAAAAACAGAATGAATGCTATATGCATTGTGTTGGTTCAGCTTGTATCAGTCTAAGATTGAGGTAATTACCATAATCCCTGTGGGAACAATCAAATATATTACAAATTTAACGATTGGTGCACTTGCCAAAAGAATAAATCCTCCGAGAATTTAGCATCAAGTTAATGACTCAAGATTTTCACACCAAGTTAATGGCACCATTGCCAGGGATTGTTGAGTAATATCAACAATCCTTGGACCGGTACTAGACTGAACCATTTAATTTTGTTTTTGCATCTAGTAAGTGTTTAATTCTTGTTTTTAGTATAGTAGTAGTTAGTTTTTATGTAGCTATAGCAGTAGCTTTAATATTGTTTGTGTCTAACATTTGGTGTATGCAGTCAAGGAACAGAGGAGAGCCTTTCTTCTTTGATCCTGATATTGATTTGTTAGAGCGTAAGCTTAGAAAGGAGAAAAAGCAAAAAGAGCAGAAAGAAATGGAACAGAGGAGAGTTACACTTGGTGACTACTCTAGGCCTACTGAAGAAGGATCGTAATCTAGCATCCTTAGGCCTCCAATTGCAGCCAATAATTTTGAACTTAAACCGGCTTTGCTGCAATTGGTTAGAAATGATCAATTCGGAGGAAGTGAGGTTGAGGATCCAAATTTGCATCTAGCAACCTTCCTCTAAATTTATGATACTGTGAAAATGAATGGAGTCCCTGAAGAGGCAATAAGACTGAGATTATTTCCTTTTTCTTTAAGGGACAGAGCAAAAGCCTGGTTGCAGAGCCAACCAAGAGGTAGTATCTCTACTTGGGAGGATTTACAAAGAAAATTTTTGATTAAGTATTTCCCTCCTTCCAAGTATGCTAAGTTGTGCACTAAAATCACTTGTTTCCAACAGAGAGAGGGTGAATCTCTGATGGAAGCATGGGATAAATATAAAGAGAGTTTGAGGAAATGCCCTCATCATCAAATCACTGATGTGCAACAAGTTACTATATTCTATAATGGTGTAAGACCAGCTACTAGGGTCTTGATTGATGCCTCAGCTGGAGGTTCATTAACGACCAAAATAGTAGAAGAAGCTATAGAGCTGATAGATGTTATGGCTTCTAATGAATGTTTAGTAAGTGAAAGGAGCCAAATCCCTAAGAGAGGGATACTAGAATTGGAAGCACAGGATGCTTATTTGGCTCAAAGTAAGTTGATGACTCAGGCTTTAGAGAAATTAAGTGTACAGATTTCAGAACTTCAAAAGCCTAGTCAAGTTTGTATGATAAGCTGTGATTTTTATGGTGGAGATCATGAAAATGGAATGTGTGATCCAAATGTGCCTGCTGAACAAGTGAATTATATGGGGCAGCAACAATTTCAAAGGAATTATCCCTCCAATTCCTTTAATCCTAACTATAGGAATCAAACCATGCCACAAAATCAAACCCCAAATAAATCACAACAATCTCTTCCCCCTCCTTCTAAAGAGAAATCGGAACTTGAGAATGTGCTGTCTCAGTTCATTCAGGCCACTCAGGCCAGTTTTAAAAATCAAGAAGCGTCCATTAGAAATTTAGAAAATCAAGTTGGACAGTTGTCGAAACAATTAGCTGAAAGACAAACAGGCAATTTTCCTGGAGATACAGAGGTAAATCCATGGGAACATTGCAAAGCAATAACTACTAGGAGTGGGAAAATTCTTTCCCCACCTCCAAGTCATGAACGTAGTTTAGAAAAAGATGAAGAAAAAGAAAAAGAGCAGGAAAGTGAGCAAGATAATAATAGAATTGAAAATGAAGTAGAAACAGAAATAGAAAAAGAAAGAGAAAACCAAGTTCATCAAAAGAAAAAGAAAAAGGCTAATTTGATCCTGGAGGAAGCTTCTAAGCTAACTCCTGAGAAATTAAAGAATGCTCCATTTCCACAGATTTAAAAAACAAATAGAGGAGCAAAAGTTTGCTAAGTTTTTGGATGTGTTTAAAAAGCTTCACATAAATATTCCCTTTGCTGAGGCATTGTAGGAGATGCCATCCTATGCTAAATTTTTAAAAGAACTTTTGTCTAAGAAGAGGAAGCTTAAAGGAGATGAGATGATTGCTCTCACGTAAGAGTGTAGTGCAATTATTCAAAAGAAACTTCCTCAGAAGCTGGAAGATCCTGGATCTTTTACAATACCTTGTGCAATAGGGGATGTTCATGTAGGAAGTGCCTTATGTGATCTAGGAGCTAGCATAAACTTGATGCCTTTATCTTTAATAAAGAAGTTAGGAATTAATGACTTGCAACCAACGTGCATGTCTTTGCAGTTGGCTGATAGGTCTATCAAATATCCTCATGGGATGCTGGAAGATCTATTAGTTAAGGTAGATAAGTTTATCTTCCCAGCAGATTTTGTAGTTTTGGATATGGAGGCTGATAGAGAAATTCCTTTGATTTTAGGAAGACCCTTCTTAGCTACATGTAGAGCTTTAATTAATGTAGAGAAGGGAGAACTCATGCTGAGAGTTCAGGAGGAGCAGGTAACTTTTAATGTCTTCAATGCTATGAAACACCCAGTTGAGAAGATAGATTGTTTTATGATTGAAGAAATTAAAAGTTATAAGATTCCTATGCTGTTAAAAACCGAAGAAGAAGTTTTACAAGCCTTTTTGGAGGATGATTTTGACTTTGAGACTGAGGAGTTAAATGACTCACATTCTGAATTGCTGAACCTACTTGAAGCATGTGAAGTAGGTGATTTTGAAAAAGAAAAGAAAGAAAATTTGAATAATACTGAACTTGAGAAAGGTAAGGAAGTGTCTGAATAAAAACATGCATTAAAACCTTTGCCTTCTCATTTGAAATATGTTTTCCTAAGAGATGATGAATCACATCCTGTAATCATTAATGCTAATTTAAAAGATGAGGATGTAGAAAAATTGATAGGGGTTTTAAGGAAGCATGAGTCTGCTATTGGCTTGAACATTTCTGACTTAAAGGGAATTAGTCCATCATTTTGTATGCATAAAATCTTAATGGAAGATGACTACTCCCCTATTGTTCAGCCACAAATAAGATTAAACCCCATAATGAAAGAAGCTGTAAGGAAAGAGGTGGTTAAACTTCTTGATGCAGGAATTATCTATCCTATCTCGGACAGCGCTTGGATCAGTCCAGTCCAAGTTGTGCCTAAGAAAGGAGGGATGACCACTGTTAAAAATGAAAAAGGTAAAGTCATTGCCACTAGACCAACTACAGGTTGGAGAATGTGTATAGATTATAGAAGGCTTAATGACTCCACTAGAAAAGACCACTTTCTTTACCATTTGTAGACCAAATGCTTGAGAGACTGTCAGGTCATGAGTATTACTACTTTCTTGATGGATATTTTGGTTACAACCAAATTGTGGTTAATCCAAAAGATCAAGAGAAGACAGCCTTCACCTGTCCCTATGGAATCTTTGCTTATAGACGCATGCCATTTGGTTTGTGCAATACACCAGCAACCTTTCAAAGGTGTATGTTGGTAATTTTTGGGGACATGGTAGAGAAGTTCATTGAAGTATTCATGGATGACTTCTCTGTTTTGAGAAGTAGTTTTGATATATGCCTCAGCAACCTATCTAAGGTGCTGGTGAGATGTCAGGAGACTAATCTTGTCCTTAACTGGGAAAAGTGTCATTTTATGGTTAAAGGAGGGATAGTCCTTGGCCATAAAATCTCTGCTGAGGGCATTCAGGTAGATAGAGCCAAGATAGATATCATTGAAAAACTCCCTCCTCCAATCAATGTGAAAGGAGTGAGGAGTTTCTTAGGATGTGCTGGCTTTTATAGGAGATTTATAAAAGATTTTTTGAAAATAGCTAAGCCTTTGACTGATTTACTTGTGAAAGATCATGTTTTTATGTTTGATGAAAACTCTGTCAAGGCTTTCGAAAATTTAAAATAGAGATTGACTTCAGCTCCAATCCTTGCAGCACCTGATTAGTCTTTACCATTTGAACTAATGTGTGATGCAAGTGATTTTGCTGTAGGAGCGGTGCTGGGTCAGAAGAAAGAAAAATTAACACATGTGATTTATTATGCTAGCAAAGTATTGAATGAGAATCAAATAAATTACACCACCACTGAAAAAGAAATGCTTGCTGTGGTGTATGCATTTGATAAATTTAGAGCTTACTTGATTGGTGCTAAGGTCATTGTGTATACAGATCATTCAGCAATTAAGTACTTGCTAGCTAAAAAAGAATCTAAGCCAAGGTTGATCAGGTGGGTTCTTTTACTCCAGGAGTTTGATTTAGAAATAAGAGACAAAAGGGGAGTAGAAAACTCAGTTGCTGATCAATTATCTCATCTAGAAGGTGAATCTGATTCTATTTTAATTAAAGAAGAATTTCCAGATAAGAGGTTAATGGAAATTATCACAGGGCCATGGTATGTTGATATGGCCAACTTTAAAAGTGCCTCTGTGGTACCTGAAGGTTGGACATCTCAAATGAAGAAAAAATTCTTTCATGACAATAAAACCTTTCTTTGGGATGATCCATTTCTTTATAAGATAGGAATAGATGGAATTATCAGGAGATGTGTGCTTGAATCTGAGCAGGAAAGGCTCTTGTGGCATTGCCATGACTCCTATTATGGAGGACACCATGGTGCCTCCATAACAACAGCAAAAGTTTTACAAAGTGGCTTTTATTGGCCAACCATTTTTCAGGATGCTAAAATGTATGTTCAAAGGTGTGATAAGTGTCAAAGAAGTGGAGGTCTCTCTGCTAAAGCTGGCATACCTTTGACAAATATTTTAGTTGTGGAGTTATTTGATGTTTGGGGCATTGACTTCATGGGACCATTCCCAAAGTCATTCTCCAATGAATATATTCTTGTTGCTGTGGATTATGTCTCCAAGTGGGTGGAGGCAATCCCTACCAGAACCAATGATGCACACGTGGTGCTTAGGTTCATAAAGAAGAACATTTTTTCTAGATTTGGAGTCCCTATCATCCTCATTAGTGATGGAGGGTCATATTTCTGTAATAGAATCATGGAAAAAGCCCTGAGACACTATGAGGTACTGCATAAGGTATCAACTCCATATCATCCACAAACTTGTGGACAAGTTGAGCTTTCTAATAGAGAAATTAAAAGAATTTTAGAGAAAGTGGTAGGGAAGTCTAGGAAAGATTGGTCTGTGAGATTGAATGATGCATTGTGGGCCTATAGGACAACATTTAAAACTCCAATTTGCATGTCTCCTTATCAGTTAGTTTATGTTAAGGCTTGCCATCTTCCTGTGGAATTAGAACATAAGGCATGGTGGGCCACAAAGCTGTTAAATATGGATTTTGACCAATCTCAAGAGGAAAGAGTCCTAAAACTTCATGAACTTAAGGAGTTTAGACTCAATGCTTATCAGAGTGCCTCCATTTATAAAGAGAAAACTAAGAGGTGGCATGATAAGTGGATAAATAAAAAAGAGTTTCAAAAGGATGATAAGGTCTTGTTATTCAATTCTAGACTGAGACTTTTTCCAGGAAAGCTTAGATCTAAGTGGTCCGGACCTTTTATTGTGAATGAAGTCTTTCCTCATGGTGCAATTGAATTGAAAGACCCAACCACTGATAGAACTTTTAAGGTGAATGGCCAAAGACTCAAACTCTACTTTGGAGGAGAGTTTGATAGGCAGAAAACCTCCATGTTACTACAGGCATCTTTTTAGGTGCCAGAAGGTCAAGCTAATGACCTTAAAAAAAGCGCTTTAGGGAGGCAACCCTACATTTTGTTCTTACATTTTGTGTTTTTGTGTTTGAAATAATAAAAGAAAACTAAAATGTTTGTGAATAAAGTGTGAATAAATTTATGAATTCTTGAATAAGGTTTTAGTGTTCATACTCATTCATTCCTTAGTTAGAATTAGAATCAGGTGCCTTGTTCGTTTGAGCGAATCTATTGCGCTTAAGTGTGACGTCCTCATTGTATAGGCGTTTGAGCGAAGTCTATTGGTGCCTGAGCGTGACTAGTTATATACTGTGGCGCTTGAGCGTGATCCTTTCTTGCTTAAGCATGAATGGTGTCTGATGCTAATTCCTTCTGTTCGCTCAAGTGAGTACACTGTGAGCTTAAGCGAGTGCATCCATTTCTTTTATTTCACTCGAGTGAAACACTTTGCGCGTAAGCGAATTTAATACAGAATACAAATTATTAAAGATTTATCTGCTCGCTCAAAGCGAAAACCATTTAAGCTTAAGCGAGAAGCTCGTGTTGTTCCTCCACGCTTAAGCGGAAGCTTACCACGCTTGAGCGTGATTGATCTGTTCCTCCTTGTGCTTGAGCGAATACTACCTTCGCCTGAGCGTGAGCTCGTTTGTAAGTGCCTGATGCTCGCTCTTGAACCTTGTAGTGTCACGCTTAAGCGCTTCAGGCTCTCGCTTGAGCGCGATCGGGGCTGAGGATCTACTGTTCATTTTCTCGCTCAAGCGTCCTACTATGAGCTTGAGCGAGAATTCCATATTCAAGCCACTGATACTCACGCTTGACCCTTACCGACCGGAAAATTCTAACATCCCCTCAAACTTTGATGTTGGACCAAAGGGGGGGACTTTAAGAAAACCGGTTTTATGTAATGGAGGGTATGCATGTCATTTGGTAATTCCTCACCCGACCTCTTTCTTAGTCTCTTCATTCACTCGGTCACTCTTTCATTCTTCCACTCGTCACTAGCTCACTCGGTCCTCCACTCTCATTCTGTTCTTCTCTCGGTCCCCTCACTCCTTACTCAATCTCTCGGTTCCTCACCCGATCTCTTCCTCGGTCTCTCACCCATCACTCGGTATTTTTCTCTCCATCACTCGACCCTTCATCCACTCGGTATCTCTTCCACTCGATTCTTTATTCACTCGTTCTTTCATCCACTCTTATTCTGTCACTCTTTTGGTTCCTCACCCAATCTCTTTCTCGACTCTTCATCCACTCGGTATTTCTTTCACTCGTCTCTCCCTCTCTACAGTCGTTCTTTCATTCACTCGGCCCTTCCATTCACTCGGCCCCTCTCTGTAGTCATTCTTTCATCCACTCGTCTCTCTCTCACTCAATCACTCGGCCCTTCAATCACTCGACCCTTCATTCACTCGGTCACTCTCTTATTTTTCTGCTCGTCACTATTCATTCGGTCTTCCGCTCTTGTTCTTTCACTCTTTCGTTCCTCACCTGATCTTTTTCACTCGTTGTTTCATTCATTCGGTCTTCCACTCTCGTTCTTTCACTCTTTCGTTCCTCACCTGATCTTTTTCACTCATTGTTTCATTCACTCGGTCTCTCACCCTCTTGGTTCTCTCACCCTCTCGGTTCTCTCACCCTCTCGGTATCTCTTTCTCAGTTTTTCTCGGTCTCTCATCCACTCGGTATGTGAGCTTGAGCGTGGGTGCCAATATTGAAGGCACCTGATGCTATTTGTTTGGCGCTTGAGCGTGGTATGACACGCTTGAGCGAGTTTTATACCTGATGCTTTTTATGTCATTTAATTTGGGCGCTGGTACACTAAGATTACAGCGTAACTACGCACATCTCAGGTAATGGGTTCAACATTATAAAACCCCCTCAGTGTACAAACCCTAACTTTCTACGCTGGAAACTTGGGTTTTCAAAGAGAAAAAGTCACACTCTTGTAATTCTTGAGAAAGGTACCATCTTTTCACTGCTTTCTTTCAATTCTTAGTTACATAGTTAATGTTGACTGTTTCATTGTCAAACTTCTTTCATTTTTCATAACCATTCATCTTACATTTTTCAGTTTGCTGTGATTGTTTGGTTTTTGTCTTTATTTTCATTTAGGCTTGTTAACCGCCATTTTTACCACTCATAATGAGAAGAAGATCACAAAGATTTTTGAAAAAACTTAAAGAAATTATGGAAGTGGAAAATGTGAAGAAAACCCTAAATGATAAAGGAAAAGGGGTGGTTACTATCAGTATTTCTGATTCTCCACCACCTAAACCAACTCAAAGTCTGAGTGAGAGAAATAAATCCCAGGCAGCTGAAAGTTTTGATGGGCATCGGTTTAGAGATTTTAAGGCTGCCCAAGAGTATGAGAAAAAGTTTAAAACCAGAGGAGTAATCAGGGACAGAGCTCTGGTCCTTGATGGTGAAAAATATGCTGATGTTACTGTGCAAGCTGCTATGATTGAAAGGGAATGGAAGTTCTTTAATGAGAATTTAGGCAATGGTTGTAACATCCTGGTTTAAATTTAATTACCGATTAATGGTTGATTAGATTGATTGCTGATTGGAATAATAATAATAATAATAATAATAATAATAATAATAATAATAATAATAATAATAATAATAATAATAATAATAATAATGCTAGGTGGAGATTACACATGTGCCCTTGGTGGTGTGAAAGGGGCTTCGGTCCCCTCTCTCCCTCATTAATCGCGCTGATGTGATTAGCATTAAATGAAGATGTGATTGTTGATTGAAAGGGGTGCTGGCACAGAACAGAGTAATGATGAAAGCTTCAGCTTCACGATTCTTCCACCTACTCTCTGCCCATTTCACTTTGGGGGATATGCTAAAAACACTCTTGGGTTCTCTCCAGAATTTCTCTGGAGACTCTTCTCCTTCTTTGTTGTTGTTCTTCTTCTTCATCTTCTTCTTCTTCCACTCGAACGCTGAGCAGAACCTCGAGTGGGAAGTGGGAACACAAAGTGGGAACAACGTGGTTGAGAGAGAGAACAGTGTGGTGCTGAGTGTCTGGGAGGCTAGGATCCTCCACTATTCTGCCAAAACAGCGATGGGTGCTTGGAAACATGGAAGTCTTTCATTGTTGGTGAGGACTAGACTGTTCGAGTGGGGGAACAGCCTTGGAATCCTCCACTGGACTGAGTGGGAGGACAACGTGTGCCTTGAAGGCTTGGAACTCTCCACTGGCTGCATGGAGAGCATGGAGTGTCATGGAGGCAGAGCCATTCGAGAGTGAATGGCTTGGTGTTCCTCCAAAGCAGAGTATTATGCTGAACGACTAGAAGCTGGGTCGTTCTGTTGAGAACGAGTGACTGAAGGATGATCGGTCAGAACTGGAAGCTCGAGGAGCTGCTAGAATCTTCATTCCAGGTAGGGGGGGCTAATTTACATCTCAAATGCATGGTTTATGGACGGGTTCCGGGTGACATTACTTCACTGTGTTGTGTTGTATTGGTAATGTGTTAATTGTTGTTTGCCGATTGAGTGATAGCCCGGATATGTGTTGATGATGAATTATGTGGTGGTGCATGTTGATTTCCGTCCATGAGATGTATATAGAGTGAATGCATGTGCATGTTATCATGATTGCCGAGTGCATTATACTGAGAGACAGTTAATAAATATTTATTTGTTGTTTTATATTAAAATGCATGTTGATGCCGAGTGTATGAGTTGGTTATACTGATCCCCGTGTGTAATTTTATGTTTAAATGCATGAAATGCTTGTCATCGTACATGCGAATGCTGAGTGCATAAGATGGGGACTGTTGTGATGATCCCCGTTTGGGATTTTATGTTAAAAAGCATGTGATGCATGTGATGAATGTGTGGATTGCCAAGTGTATGCAATACTGTGCTGAATTCATTGTGATTTGATAATGAATATGAAATATAATAAAAGACCTTGGGTTGGACTCAAGGCAATGCCGAGTGCGTTGGCGTTGGATGCCTGATGAATAAGACCATATGCATCTGATTCATCACTGGGAATGCTTGGAGCATGTAGCGTTGGACGCTAAATACCGAATCGGCAATCAGATGAATACGTGTCAAATATAACAAAAGACCTTGGGTTGGACTCAAGGCAATGCTGAGTGCATTAGCATTGGACGCTTGATGAAAGACCTTGGGTTGGACTCAAGGCAAGCCTACCAGGTTAGACTCGGGGCTGCCCGTAACACTTCCGTTGTCGCTTGGAGTGACTGTGTTACATATGAGGGCAAATGGTTTGGTACCAGTAAAACGGCCGGATCAGCTTGGAGCTGAGAAAAGGCTTGGAGCCTATGTTGCAACAATAAAAATGAATAATTAATAATCGGATCCGACTGAAATGATATGTGCACACTTATAATTGTTATTGAGCTCAATGTGATTTGCATGTATATGTGGATATGTTATTGAGAATAACATCATTGATATGGTTTGGAATTGATATGAGTAAATCCGAGTGGATGAATGCATGTATACTGATGCTATGCCGAGTGCACACTTATATCTAAGTGGATGAATAGATGTATACTGATGCTATTGCTGAGTGCACACATATACTGTTGATGAGCTCAGGCGGTTGTATATATATGTGTGTAAATGTTGATGTGAATAGCATGATTAATATAGCCATGAATAATTAGAGTGAATTCCGACTAGGTGAATATATGTACATTGGTACTATTGCCGAGTGCAAGGTGATATTATGGCTGTGAATATATGTGATTGTGAATGATATGAATTACTTAACCCTGGTTGGATTGCATGAATCCCAAGTGGATGATGTTATTAGAATATTCATATTGAATGGCAGGGTGTATTATTGCTGATTGAATAATGTTATTGTATGGTTGAGAATTGAAGAATAATCTGAGTCAATAACTGTCATTTAATATGTAAAAGCTCACCCCTATTGTGGCTATACTTTTCAGTACGTGCAGGTCAGTGTGGTGAATGACGAGGAGGCCTCAAACCCGAGTGATGGGTATCTGAGCTGTTGTAGTGTATATAGTGTGCTATACCAATTGTAAAATAGATATGTTAAGCCTTGGCCGGCTCTCATGTAATCTATTGTTTAAATATATTTATATGGGTTAACTATTGGGAATGTGATCAAGTATACACATATATACATATATATATATATATTACATTGATAAGATGTTACTTGTATCGACTGAGATGTGTTGTCGAATGAATAATGCTAAGTCCATAAATTTCGAGTGGAATATAGTTGGGAGAGCCGTTTTCGAGTGAGGCTTTGGTGAGTGGGCCTTTTCCGAGTGGTAAATTCTGAATGAACCTCTTCCGAGAGAAGAAGGGTTGAGATGGTGTTGATTGAGGTGTATTCAAGGGTCCTATTCCGAGTGAATAAGGTTATACATATTTCAAGTGAACAAGGTTATATACATATTTCGAGTGAATAAGGATATATATCCCAAGTGGATAAGATTTAAATAAGCCCGAGTGAGACTTAACTTAGTGAATTCCTCCAAGTGATGTGAGGTCAGAGGAATTCTGAATGGAACTTGATTATTGAGGCCCCTTCCGAGGGAAGGGAGGTTAAGTGATCTCCGAGTGAGGAAGATCAAAATATTCCGAGTGAAGAATGGGTAATGTCTCTCTGAGTGAATTGAGGTTGAAATATACCGAGTGATATATGACTGGGAAATATTCCGGGTGGGGGAAAGCTTATAGACTCCGAGTGGAGTAACCGAGGGAATCATTTCCCGAGTGGAAATTAAGACACCTCCGAATGAGGCATGTATGTGGGCTTACTGAAATAAATAAAGCTGGGTCTTGCGAGCGTGGCATCCTGACCTGGTCTTCCCTTCCTCTGGTCGGCTTTTGCTCGCCGATTTCCTTGTGGTCGGTTTTCTACTTTCCCTTACCTTCATTCTGTTTTACTTACCCGACTCCTATTCTAAGCTGATTTATGGATGTTTGGAACGTTCTAAATTTTGGAAAAAATTTTCCTGGTCTCAGTTTTGTTCTTTAATTAAGTCGGGTTGTTTCAATGGTTACCAAGAACTCACTAGAGAATTTTATGCTAATTTGAGGACTCATTCTATAGAGGATAAATTTTCTTTTTCTTTCTTCCTAAGAGGAGTCACCATTCCTCTAACTGGTAACATTTTGAATAAGCTGTTGCACATACCTATATTGGAGGAAGAAGGCTGTCACTACACATGGAAGGTAGATATTTTTCATAGGGCTGAAAATGAAAATCTTAGGAAAGAAATATTAGAGGAATGTTGTGAACAGGGAGCTGCATATTTGACACGGGTTAATGGTGTACCAAAAAGTGTCAGGAAGAATTGTCTGAATCACCTTCCCCTTCTGTGGTGCCACTATATCCTATCATCTTTGCAACCTGTGTTGCATGCTACTGAGATTACCATTAAGAGGTTGGTCTTGATTTACTGCCTGAAAGGTTTGTATGTAAATCTGGGTGAGTTAATACTGGAGGAGATGATGAAGAACCTTGAAAAGAATCTTCAATTGCCATACTGCTCTGTTATCACACTGTTGGCCCACAAGAATCAGGCTATGGTGAATTATGCTGAACTGACAAAGGTAAAGCCTGAGAGGATTATGGATAAGCAATGGGTGATAAACCACATTGACAATTTTATGCCTCAAGAGCCCAAGCGTCCAAGGCAACCTCAATCAACATCTTTTGCACCACTACCTCCAACAGGAGCAGGTCCTACTTCTGATATTTCCATGATATTGCAGGAACTGCGGGTTATGAAGAAGATATAGCTAGGAACCTATGATCTGGTCCTGAACCATGATCTTATGCTGAGAAAGATTGCCACCAAATTGAATGTGGATCACACTGAAGAAATGGGAGTTCCACCTGACAAAGATTCATGGTTGGCTTCCATTGGATTCACCATTCTCCCTGATGACACACCCTTAGCAGCTGAATTTCCACCCTCTCCTAAGCAAGATGATGATGAGTCCATGAGTGAAGACAATGAAGAAGAGGATGACTGATATTTTACTCTGTGTTTATGTTATGATGCTTCTTTGTAATGAATTTGCGTAAATATTTCCTTGAACAATGTATTTCCCTTTTCAGTTGTAATGGAACTTTATTTCTATGTTAAATTGTTTGTTATTATATCTTCTGTATTGTTAAATTCATGCACTCCATTCCAAACAATTTCCTACTAGACACTGCCATTCAGGTAAAAAGGGAAGTAATTTATCCTTTTGTCTTATTGATTGATAAGTTATGTTAATTATGTTTAATTTAGAATCCATCTTAATAAGTTAAAGTTTGTTGATTCTCAGGCATTAATTGGATAAATTAATTGATTGGCATTGCTTGATTCATGATCCCTGTCCATAACTATTTCAATCTTATATTATTTGTTTATTCACCATGCTAGTTAGCAATCTGAGTTTATGATCTTGCATTAAGTTTGGGGACATGATTGGCTGATTACCTGTTAATTTTTAGCTTTTGAGCCTTTATTAATTCTTTTCTGAGTGTGCCTGCATGCTTGTTTAGTGAGACAGAATTTGCTTCAGTGCTTGCTAAATGATTATATGTTTTCCAATTGGAAATGATGAAGGCCTTCTTTATTAATTTAGCCAGGGCCAAATTTAGCCATCTTAATATTATTAATTATCCTTTGACCTAACAATTATATTTTTTAGCCTGAGACCCTTTCATTCTAATTATGTACCTACCTTTACAAGCCAATTTATCTGAGAAAAACTAAGTGAATCATCCCTGGATGTACCACCGATGAATTGTTGAGTCTTACTTTTTGCTAGGGACTAGCAAGTTCTAAGTTTGGGGATGAAGAGTGTGCCTAACAGCAAATAAAGGACACACTCTGACCTTAGTTATAGATGAGTACTTTGAGAAATGAAAGGAAGAATAGTAAAAGTAAAAGAAAAAAAAGTGAAAAATCAACAAAGAAAGAAGGTGCAAAGCACCACAAAAAAATGGTATTGAAAAAAAAAATTTGAAAAAGAGAAAAGAAAGAAAGAAAGAGTCCAAAGGACTGAAAGAGAAGAGAGTGCAAAGCACCACAAGTAATTGAGTATGCTTTATCTAAAAAGATATAATAAAAAGCAAAAGAGCTAGTTAGTTAAGGCATTTAAGTTAAGATTGAGGCAAGGCATCAGTGGCCACATCTTTAACCCAACATTGACTAGAAAAACAAAAATAGAGCCTGTAGCCTAACCCCATTACAAGCTTAAAAAGTCCTTACTGATCCAATTGTGCTAGCATTTGTCATAATGTTTAGAACTGTTGCAAGCCTATGTTGATCTAACAATTGTACAGGTGATGAGTGCATATCATTGAACCTTATACACTGAGAGAAGAGTGAAACACTAATTCAGTGAGGAAAGTATCACCAACTTGTTTCCCAAAGGAGGTGTGAGTAAGTATATATTCAAAATTTGTGAAAGGAAAGCATGGATGATATTCAATAATTATGGTATGAACTAAGTTAAGGAAAGGTTGATTATTTTGAGTAAGTGCTGTTATTTAACTAATCTGAGTATTTGCTTGAGGACAAGCAAGTTTTAAGTTTAGGGATGTGATAAGTCTTGAAAAGACTTAATTATTTCACCTTTTATTTAACATAATTCATTAAATATTGTTTAGTTTGGCTTTATTATTTAATAAATTGTTAATAATTCGTATTTTATTTATTTATTTCAAAAGTGTTTAATTTATGTAAGAAAATGATTAAAAACATTAATTAGTTAAGAAATTATGTTTATTTATAATTTCACTAACCCAGCCTACAAACGCTGGACAGCCAGCGTACAAACGCTAGGCAATTATTTGTTTATTGGTGCAGGAACAAGTCACACTCAAGCTGAAGGCTGCAAGCTCAAGCGAGAGCCATGCAAAGAACGTCAAAAGAAAAGAAAGGAAACCACGAGCTCGCTCAAGCGAGAAAACTCACGCTTAAGCGTGACTTCAAAACACCGACCACGCCCAAGTTTCCACGCTCACGCTCAAGCATGACTCACACATGCATTGAATAATCCGAGCACTCAAGCGAGAGCCCTTCACGCTCAAGCGTGAAGGCAGTTATTTAAATACTGTTGTTCCCTCCCAAAAGACGCTCGGCACCATCTCTATTCCTATTGCCTGATCTTCTGCTTTTGTACATTAGTAATTTAAGTTCTAAGATGTAATGATTTATTTATTTATAATTATGTAATTAGTTTAGTTAGTTTAATTATTAATTAAGCTTTCTTAGTAATTAATTAAGTTAGTTAGTTAGTTATTGGCCTATATATACTTACACATACTCTGTAAAAAAGGGGGACGAATAGAGCACAGTAGAAGAACACAATTCATTTTCTCATTTTCAATCTCTCTCTAGCTCTTTTCTCTCTCTAAATTCTCTCATCCATGTCTCTCCATAATCTTTCAACAGAATCCATGTCTATGGGTTTCTAAGTCCCTAAGGTTGGGATTGTGAAGGTTTGCAATGAATTCTTGAAAGTGTATTGAGGAAGTCAACTTCTAAACCAAGAGGAGAACAAGCTGAGGAGTGGATCTACTTTGCTGGATTGACAAATCCAGATCTGATGAAGAAACTCACCAGTGAGGAATCATGGTTGAGGCTTAGGTAACTTCTTGCTTCCTAACTAATTCAGGCCTAGTAATTAGGTGAATAGTTAGGGTTCAACCCCCAATTTCACATGAGATTCCTCTGTTAATTGAGCACCTAAGGGATTAGGGTTTAATGCTTAGGAATTAGTGTTAGTCACCTAAGGAATTAGGGATTAACCATCTGTGAATTGTCCTTTTGAGTTTGAAGATTGATTGAACCTTAATTGCATGTTCCTTGATGAAATTGTAAGCTGAAGCAATCCTAACCTATCTTTCATTAATCACATTTCATCTTTCATACTGTCTCTGAAAAATACAAAAATATAGAAAGCATAAAAACAACAAAAATAGAATGAATGCTATATGCATTGTGTTGGTTCAGCTTGTATCAGTCTAAGATTGAGGTAATTACCACAATCCCTGTGGGAACGATCAAATATATTATAAATTTAACGATTGGTGCGCTTGCCAAAAGAATAAATCCTTCGAGAATTTAGCGTCAAGTTAATGACTTAGGATTTTCACACCAGTTGGCCTGCAACACTTTATTTTGTTTATGGTGCTTACCGCGGTCATGGTGTAAATGGCCAAGTGTTGCAAGATGGGCAATGCAGTTTGGTACCTGTAAAACATAATATAAAGCATGCAATTTGATGATAAGTGTACAATTTTACTATTATAGTAAGGGTATGGTTATATGAACATCCTTGAATCCCACAATTTGGTGTTCATTTCCCACAGTCAGATCCGCAATTGTTATTTACTCCGTTGTGCATGTGCATTAGCCTAAGAGCATTTGCATATAGCAAAGAGGTATTGTAAAGGTGATGAGAAATGGTGATGGTTATGAATTGGTTAAGGAAATACCTAAAAGACAACATAAATGATATGAATATAAAGAAAATATATATTGTGTATGGTGATGATGTGTGTGGAAGTCCAATATGTTAAAGGACTTGATTGTGTATATGCTTATATACTTTGTTATGTTTGATGGAAATGGTAAAGCTATATGAACGTTAGAGTGAGGATGATGATGGAAATAATGAATGACCTATATGGATGCAAAGTATACATGACATTGATGTATATGTACATGATCATATTGTATTCATATTCATCTTTTGGAATGTATAACTTACTCTCCCATGTTGTCTACTTTTAGCTCTGTGATATCTATGGGTGAGGTGAATCTTTTTTGATGTGCATGTTGATGGTGGAGGTAAATGGTTGTATAGGAGGTGCCTTGGCCGGCCAACCCATTGATTTTGTATAGCATATAGTGTAGACATATGCTTGTTTTGTAATTGGATTAATAATGATGATATTGGAGGTTATATATAAAAATTGGACCCTTTATGTGTATGGTTAATTTTTGCATATGACCTTGATGATGTATGATGACCATTGTGGTGCTTTTCTACTGCCCAATATGATGAATGGATGATGTTATTCATAAATTCCAATCTCTTATGAATTGTATGTGAGGTTATGTTTGGTTGTTTATGCTTATGTGAGGAACCAATAGGGTTAAATTATGATTTATGAGGTTTAGATGCAATGTGATGGTTTCAATAGCTTAAATATATGATTTGTGACTTGTGGAAATTGGAATGGGCCAATTTCATGGAGAATGGACCCCTAGGTTGCACCAAAATGCCTCAAAACGTGTTAATCATATTTATGCGCATAACTCTCTCGTTTTTAGGAATTTTTAAGTCCGGCCAGCGGCCTCACGTCACAAATAATGTATTTTATCTCGTGTCAAAATTTAGTGATCATTGGATTTGATTTGAAAAAGATAGGGTGGTTAGAAGTTGGAAAAATGTGTGTTTTCTACATAAATCGATTCACCTAAAGCCCTAAATCGATTTAGAGCCTTGTCCAGTTCAAGCAAAACGTGTGAATCGATTCACCCTGGGGGCTGAATCGATTCATAGGCCTGACACTACACTAAACTTTGCCTGCTGGACGTGTGAATCAATTCATCTGTGGCCTGAATCGATTCATTCTTCTGTTTTCACCATTCTCGGCCCTGATGCACACATGAATCGATTCATCCTGGTCCTGAATCGATTCATGGTGCTGTATTGGAGGAAAATCATGATGTTTAATGTTTGTTGGGTTCCATTCAACCATTGCATGAGCATGTATCACTGTCTAAGCGTATTTAATGTATTTTAACAATTAAGTTGAGCATCCTTAAATCCTTTTTTTATATATTTCAATGTCTTATAATTTGAATTACGTTTTCCACTCTTTCTCATTGATGATCTTTAGATTAATTGTCCCTTGACTCAATTTATTCACCTCCTGATATCTTCATATATGAGGTAGGTTACCTTAATGATCCAGGGTTACTTGTTAAAGCTTTATTTCACGATTTTTTCCATTCTTTAATAGTTTTAAAAATCACAAAAAATTTACCCTCAAATATTGGGGCGTCTCAAAGTCCTACGCTACTCATATTATGCTCTAGTCATTCAATCCGAAGAGTATATTCCCTTTATTCAATCATCAAATCTAATAATCCACAAGCATATGTAACCCTAGTAAAAACCATCCAACGTCAATTTGTGAGTCATGACCATTCATAAAGGCTAAGCTTTCATCATACCTACTCTTCACTATCTAGTTCTCTTTATACACTCTTAACTAGAAATAAAGCATCACATTATCTCATCCTACACACCATACACAAATTTTAGAATAAAAATTCAGCATTGTGCTCACAAAATCAAAACCTCATAAATCCATTTCCTTGGCACAATAACATCACAAGTTTCCAAAATCAATATTCTCCATCAAGCTAAAGAATCACATGTCAAAATCAATATCTCAAGGACATCCACAAAACTAAGTAACTCCAATTCATCAATTCCAAACTTAGGCATTTACACCAATAGTCAAGCTATACAAAATAATGCCACATACATCAAAATTCACATAAATAATCACAAACATCATTGTCCTAAAATTTACTGGCCAGGGCAACATCCATACCCTCTTTACACCAAAATCGCCTCTTCATAAAGCTTCACTTCATAATCCCCACCTAATCATAAAGCTAAAATGGACAACATGGAGAGTGAGTACATTTTCTCAATGATGAGCAATTATAATGATAATTCATGCATAGTGGAGCAATCTTACATATTTTCCATCAACGCACTCAATCTCATTGATAAAATATATAGGCTATAAATCAACATTCAAGTTCACACATTATTCACTCCAAAGACCAACTCAGGATAAAAGCTTCAATTATCATTCTAATTTCACCAACAATGGTCATCACCATATTTGTACACTAGCCAAAACAACACCAACAATATTTCTCAATTCAAGGTACTTACAAGACATATTCATTTTGGATACTCAAATTCAAATGCCATGTCCTCATAACTAATGCATATGCTATCCAATAAGTAATGCATATGCAATAAGACCAACTTTGAATAATTCCATTTTTCTCTTCGTGTGCATATTTTACTCATGTGACTACAACCACGCATAATTATTCAATATTTAAAACCAACACAAGGTTTCATTCTCAAGATCAACGCAAGATCATTAAATATGCCATATGGTATAGACTACGACCACGCATATTCATTTATACAATCAACCAATGCAAGGTTGTTATTCTCAAGATCAACGCAAGATCATTAAATATCATATATGAGATATGCTATGCATGTCATGAGATGCAAAAAGTGCACGTGGTAGTCTCAATTTTCATATGAATCCTACTTTATTATCATACACATGCCAAGAAGACACATTAAGAGTGCATCACTATCACATTTGTCATTTAACCACTAATGTTATTCAAAGAGTCATACTTCACATAATCATTACACATGGGCAACAATAAAAACAACCAAGGCCAACATGCAAGTATACACCCACATGTATACAATATCAACACCATGACCATACATTTAGAAAATGAACTCCTCTCCTACCTCAACAGAAGTATTCCACGGGGTTGGAGGAGTTGAATGGTCCCGCCTCACAAGAATGATCAAAGCCTACATTTTTAATAAGGACAAGGCCATATCAAACATCATTCTATAATTAAGTCAATGTCAACAATTAAGTCACTTTTAGAAGTACATAAGCATATTCGTGTATACAAAACTTAGTTATGTTTATGCCATTACTACCTTGGAGGTTTGGAATTCAAGTTATCCTTATCACACTTTTTGTAACATCCCAAATTTTAAAATAGAGAATTAATTAAGGAAATAAATATTAAATAATTGAATACAGATTACTTAATGTCCCAAAATATTGGAAATAATTAAATTAAGATTTTTAGGGACTATTAGTAATTGATTAGGACCGAATAATCAGAAAATTAACCCGGTTAAAATATGAGTGTCAGACCAAGTATCTTTGATTGAGATGTCGTTGGTCAGGGTTGTAGATAATATTATTGGGAATCCTAATGTATATTCAGAATAATTTTTAGAATAAGTATTGAGCCTGAACAGAGATCCTGTTTATGGCAAAACAAAAAATTTAAATGAATGAGGTTAAAATTAAAACAAAACTTCACTCTCACTTTCATTATTCACGTTGTTTTTCTGTCCAAAAAGGGGAAACACTCTTGTTCTCCTTTCTTCTCATTTTCTTATTCCCATTCACTACATCTTCTTCATCTTCTTCTTCTCCAAAGAGCTTGACCAAGTGGTGCCCCTTCCCCTCTCATTTTCGTTCACCATTAGGCAAGGAGAAGACAATAGGTGCTTGAAGTTTTTCCCTTCTTCTCCTCCATTTTTGAGCTCACCTTCCTCTCCTAACAACCATTTTCTTTTCTTGATTGAGGTAAGCTTTTTCTAATTTTAATGGTATTTGAACCCTAAAATATGGATTATTAAGGCTTGGGAGAGTATTGAGTGCATATGGGTTATTAGGAGAAGCTTTAAATATGAAAACCTAAGGTAGGGTAAACTAAATGTGGACTTTTATGAGTATTAATTAGGGTACATGAAAATGGGGTTAAAGGATGATTAATATTGATGTGCATTTATGAGATGGTTGGGTTTTCATAAAACCCTAACTTATGAAATTAGGGAAAATATGTAATGTGAATGGGAGAGGCATTAAATGATGATGAAAATGTCATTTATGATGAGACATTTCCATAGATGATGATTTAAAATACTAGTTGGGAACAATTAATAAGGAAAACCCACTTAAGGAGTTAGATGTGGAAATAATATGTATAGGTAACTTATGTTGTAACCCTTTTAACCATAATAAGCCTTGATTTAAGGGAAAGAATTCCCCAAGCCTAATTGGGCAAATGAATAAAACTATAAATAGTTTCTACATGATGAGAATTATGTGTATATATAAATGTATGTATATTGAAAATGGTGCCTGAATGAATGATTGATGTGGTACTATAATTGAATGGTGTAGGACTTGATAACACTAATGAGGCGGGAACATCAAACCCGGAAGTCTACTTCTTTTGAGGTGGAAAAAGATGTAGTTTTTAAATGCATGAAATCTTATATGTTGATAATGTATGTATTGATGCCATTATGCATGTTGCTCCTTGAATAGATGTAGTGTTTTATATGTGTGATATGAAATACAGATTGAATCTTGTGATGGTTGATTGTAAAATGATATATATATATATATATTTGATTATGTGGTATTAATATTATGATTGAGTATGAGCGGTACCCTAGATGAGAGGGTGAGTTAATCCTTATAAGGCTAAGGCATGCATGATCATTGTTGCATACATAGCATGGCATGCATAACATGATACTTGAAAAGTGGTTGCGATCACTTGAGATTTGAGATATAAATGGCTTGCAAGTTCCTGTGATATTGAGCCGGTGGTTGCGATCACCTGGTGTTAGAAATAAAAGGCCCTGCGGAACCATTGAGATTGAATGCCTGTGGTTGCCATCACGAGGCGGGAGTACCCCTTGCGAGGCGGGAAACCATTATAAACTGATGAACATGGTTACGATCACGAGAAAGCACCTTGCGAGGCTGCTAGAGGGAGTACCCATTGCTAGGCGGGAAACCAATGAGAATGAATGAATGATTATAGTGGTTGCGATCACCTGATGAAATGAAATCGGATCCGTGCATATGCATCTTTAAAAACCAGCATGTGCATTAGCCATAAAAGCATGGCATTGAGTGGTATCCCAATGGGGAAGCTTTGTGAAGTGTATCTGGAATCCTCTTGATCACTAACTATATTTGTGTTATTGGTTTGGTATGGCTCAATGAATCTTGATGGATATGAGTGCTCAATGAATTGGGTAATTGATTGATTTTTAGTGTCAGTTGAACTCCTTCTTGGGAGAAGATGTTTAACTTGCATTCATATGTATATTATCACTAATTTATTGGATTTTTTATCATTGAGAAATTATACTCACTCTCCATGTGGTCTATCTTTTTAGCTCTTGTGTTGTAGGGCTTGACTATGGAACTCATGGGTGGAGGAATTGTGTGAAGGAAGTCATTTTGGGTAAAGAATGCCTTGGCAGGCAATGTTTTGAATCTATGGCTTATATGTATTCTTTTGTAATGTATATACATGATGGATAACTTGTATGAATGATAAATAGATGATGAAGATTTATGAAACATGACATTGTTAAGTTTCCCATTGATGGGTTATGCATGATGATTAAGTTAAATTATGTGTGGAATGATCGGTTAGATGTTTGAGCTTGTATACGTTTAAATTCAAGTGATTTTGATGCATAATTTGGGAACCAAATGAATTAAAATGAGTTTTAAGGACTATGGATTGTAGGTGATGATTCCAATAGCTCAAATGTATGATTTATGACCTGTGTAAACTGGAATGGGTTGATTATACCAAGAATGGACCCTTAAGTTGCCTCAAAATGCCTTAAAATGGGTTAAACGCCTTTATGCAGATATCTCCTTTTTTTTAGGAATTTTTGAGAGCGGTCAGTGGCCACACATCACAAACGATATATTATAACTTGTGTTAAAGTTTGGTAGCATTTTGATATCGTTTACATGTATTTTGATAGTTGAGAAGTTCACATTCTTGGGGAAATCTGCATAATTTCTACAACCTGATAGGGTGTAATCGATTAGCTTCCTAGCCTAATCGATTACGAGGTCTATATTTTGAAGGGAATCAATTGGCCTAGTCGATTATAGTCCCATAATCGATTATACTCAAAATTGTAATCAATTATGAGCTAAACAGAATCAAGGTAATCAATTACACTCAATGTTGTAATCAATTATGAACTAAACAGAATCCTTGTAGTCGATTAGAATGGCTCCTATAATCGATTAGGTGAAATACCTGATACGTTACATAAATTCCAGGAGCATTGTAATCGTTTACCTCTTGCTCTGTAATCGATTGGCTTAATCGATTATCCCAGGACTTAATCGATTATACTTGTTCAGATTTTGGAGTCCTATTTCCTTGGACATTCATCTTGCAATCCTTGTTTCCTTAAGCTTAAATTATAATAAAATGGTCACCCTTGAACCCTTTCGATCCTACCTTCTCATATCTTCATATATGGGATAGGTTTTTCATAGATCCAGGGTATTGAATAAAGCTTCCCTTCGCACTCCCCTGTTTAAATGATTTATAAAACCTGAAAAATTTACCCCCAAATTTCAGGGTGTTATAACCTGGTATCAGAGCTTTGTTTATTCCTTATTGCTGTGAATGATTAATATTATCAGAACATGACATGCATTTGGTGAATGATTGTCCTTGTTGTTTGACTCGTATGGATTGATTGTGAATGAAATTTGATTTTATAAGCCCGGCCAAGCTTTTTTCACACTATTCTCCCTTAATGATGAATTGTTATGATTATGTGAATGCATGTGACATCATAATATGATAATATGATTTTTATGAGCTTTAATGTGGATTGGTCGATGTCGGACTCCATGATGGGGGGCCATGACTTAATTATATGATGAATTGTTATAGCATGAGGCTATAGAGAGGTCTATGAGATAGTTTACTGATGTTAGTTGAATTTAATGTTATGATTATAGATATTATGATGGCTCGTCATCGTCAAGATAACGATGACGCTATAGCTAGAGCCTTGAATCGCTTTGTGGACCTCCTTGAGTCGTAAAACCGTGATAGACAAGAGGCGGAAAGGCAAGCTACTCTTGCTACTCAAGGTACTCAAACGGAAACCCTCTGAGTTTCATGGCTAATTTAGACAGGAGCAAGCTTATGTTTGGATCTGAGATGTTGAGCAGATCTTTGACAATTTCAAATACACTGATCTCCAGAAAGTGGAGTATGATGTTTTTATGTTGAGAGATGAAACTGAGACTTGGTGGAGACTCATCAAGAGTAGGATGATTGCTGCTGCTATCCCCTTAACTTGGGAAAACTTTAAGCTGCAACTCATGAGAAAATATGTGCTTGAGAGTTATAAAAGTAAGAAGGAGCTTGAGTTCATGGAGCTTAAGAAAGGTACAATGACGGTGGAAGAGTACGCTTCCAAATTTGAAGAACTCTATGAGTTTTACCCCCTTATTAGCAAGAGGGAACCGAAGCCTCCAAGTATGTGAAATTCGAGAATGGTCTACGCCTTGACATTCAAAGGGCCATGTGCCATCAAGAAATTCAAAGTTTCACGGTACTTAAGAATAAATATCGTATTTATGAGGAACATGCTCCACCTCATCCTTCCAAATTTGACTCTAAGTTGAAGGTTCAATCTTCCAGCTTTAAGAAGCAAGGGAATTTTAGAAGGGGACGTTTTCAGAGGCGTGCTTATTCTAGTGTCCAGGCTAGAGGCGGTGGTCAGGGTAACACCTTTGGCCGGGGCAATGCAAATGCCAATGGGCCAAAATGCTATAGGTGTGGTGGTCCTCACTATGTACGTGAGTGTGTGTACCGTGATGATGTGGTATGTTTTAATTATGATCAAGTGGGACATATCCATCCTGCATGCCTTTTGCTCGCAAGACAGACTCCTATGCAAGCTAATACTCCTAACCGTGCTATTGCTCCTGCTCATGTGAACCGTAGAGGCCACAATGGTGGTCGGGGCCATGGTAATGGAAACAATGGCGGACAAAATTGTGGCCGAGGTAGCTATAATGGTGGAAGGCATGGTAATGGTCGTGGTAACGGCAATGGCGCTCGTGGGGGAAATGGAAATGGTGGAAATCCTCAACCAACTGCTAGAAGAGTGTTTGCTGTGACCGGTGAGGAAGCAACATAAGCCGATAACTTAGTTGAAAGTAAGTGTGAAATACTCAAAAATTCAGTGCATGTTATTTATGATTCAGGTGCAACTCATTCTTTTATATCTGAGGATTGTGTTTAGCGATTGAGATTGTCGGTGTGTTTAATAAAAAATGCCCTTGTGGTTACCACCCCAACCAGTACTTGTCTCAGATCGGTTAACCGGTGCGATAACGTTGACGTGCTCCTAGAAGGGAGAAAGTTCGTTATGTCTTTCATTTGCCTACCTATGAAGGGATTGTAGATGATTCTTGGTATAGATTAGCTTTCCGCCAATAAAGTTTTGGTTGACTGTCAATAACGGACTGTCATTTACCCTTCTTCTGATATGGGGAAATTTAATGTGCAAGGTATAGCTCAACTTTACATATTATTATCTCTTGCCGATGGGCCGAATATCCCCAATTCCCTTAATATCCCTATGGTGTCGGAATTCTTGGATGTGTTTCCCGAGGAGGTACCAGGTTTACCGCCTCCACGAGAGGTTGAATTTTCTATCGACCTTGTGCCTGGCGCGGAACCGCTGTCTATCGCTCCTTATAGGATGTCTCCTATGGAGTTAGCTGGACTTAAGAAGCAAGTTGAGGAATTACTTGAGAAAGAATTTGTTTGACCTAGTGTATCACCCTGGGGAGCTCCTGTATTATTAGTAAAGAAGAAAGATGGAACAATGCGATTATGTGTTGATTACTGCCAGCTGAATAAGATGACAATAAAGAATAGATATCCCTTGCCTCGTATCGATGATCTGTTGGATCAATTAAGAGGTGTTGTGGTGTTCTCGAAGATTGATTTATGTTCTGGTTACCACTAAATTCGGGTGAAAATCGAAGACATTCCGAAAACTGCTTTTAGGACGCGATATGGCCATTATGAGTACATGGTGATGCCATTCGGAGTGACCAATGCTCCAGCAGTGTTCATGAGTTACTTGAACCGCATCTTTCATGATTACCTCGATCGCTTTGTTTTGGTATTCATCAACGTCAACTTAGTGTATTCCAAGAGCCGCGAGCAACATGAGGAACATTTGAAACTTGTGTTGAACATTCTTAGAGAGAATCAGTTGTATGCTAAGCTCTCTAAATGCGAATTCTGCTTGACGAGCATCTAGTTTCTTGGACATGTGATATCTAAAGAAGGTGTTTCGGTGGACCCTTCTAAGGTTGAGGCCGTTATGGCATGGCCTAGACCTACGTCGGTTACTGAAATCCAGAGTTTCCTTGGACTTGCAGGTTATTATTAGAGGTTCATCGAAGGTTTTTCGTGTCTTACTAAACCTTTGACAAACTTTACAAGAAAGAACCAACTTTTTGTGTGGATGGTCGAGTGTGAGAGATGTTTTGAGGAGTTAAAAATAAGATTAACTTCTGCTCCTATCTTGGCCTTGCCTCATTTACAAGAAGATTTTGTGGTGTACTGTGATGCTTCCAAGCATGGTCTTGGATGTGTTTTGATGTAGAAGGAACATGTTATAGCTTATGCTTCACCCCAATCGAGACCTCATGAAGTTAACTACCCGACTCACAACTTGGAGTTGGCAGCAGTTATGTTCGCTTTGAAAATCTAGCGTCATTATCTCTATGGTTCAAGGTTCGTGGTCTTAAGTGATCACAAAAGCTTGAAATATCTCTTTGATTAGAAAGAATTGAATATGCGCCAAAGGACTATGATTTTGAATTAAAGTACCATCCGGGAAAAGCTAATGTAGTTGCCGATGCTCTTAGTAAAAAATCCTTGCATGTGTCAGCCATGATGGTCAAGGAATCCGAATTGATTGAGGAATTTCAGAACTTGAATATTGGGACCAAAATTCAATCTCCCAAGAAGTTATGTTTTGCTACACTAAAGATATGCAATGAGTTTTTAGAGCTTGTGAAGAAAAAACAAGAAGATGGTGATTACTTATAGGAGAAAAGAAGATCTTAAGGGGATGGGAAAAATCTCATCTTGTTGAAGGTGTTGATGGCTTGTGGTGTGTAAAAGGTCATGTGTACGTGCCTTCATTTGGAGATTTAAGATATACAGTGCTTGAGGAGGCACACAAAAGCATTTTTAGTATTCACCCTGGTGCGACCGAGATGTACCAAGATGTAAAGAAGAATTTTTGGTGGCCCAGAATGAAACGTGATATTGCCAACTTTGTAGCTTCGTGCCTTATTTGTCAGAAGGCGAAGATATAGCATCAGAGACCTTCTGGTACATTGAGACCACTTGATATCCCCGTTTAGAAGTAGGATGCGATTGCTATGGACTTCGTGTCCGGTTTACCTAGAACGAGGTCTAGATGTGATGGAATCTGGGTGATTGTGGATCGTTTAACAAAGAGTACACATTTTCTACCAATCAGTATGAAGAGTTCTTTGCAGGATTTGGCACAATTATACATCAAAGAAATTATGAGATTGTATGGCGTGCCATCAAGTATTGTTTCTAATAGGGACCCCCGATTTACTTCCCGATTTTGGGGAAGCTTACATGAAGCGATGAGTTCAAAATTGAAGCTAAGCTCAGCATATCATCCTCAGACTGATGAACAATATGAGAGAACTATTTAAAGTCTTGAGGACTTATTATGTGCTTGTGTTTTGGAGCACGGTGGTTTATTGGAGAAATTATTTGCCACTGATCGAATTTACCTATAATAATAGTTTTCATTCTAGTATTGGCATGGCACCATATGAGGCGTTATATGGAAAGAGGTGTCGAACCCCTTCATGTTGGCTTGAAGTTGGTGAGAACTTGGCCTTAGGGCCTGAGATTGTGGAAGAAACCACTGAACAGATTAAGATGATCCAAGAAAGGATAAAAATTGCTCAAGACCAGTAGAAGAGTTATTATGACAAGAGGAGGAAGCCACTTGAATTTCAAGTTGGCGATCATGTATTCTTACGAGTTTCACGTGATAAGGGCATTGGGAGAGCTTTGAAGAGCAGAAAATTAAGCCCTAAGTTCATCGAACCTTATGAGATCTTGGAGCGAATTGGAGATGTTCCTTATCGGATTGTGCTCCCTCTACATCTTGCAAACCTACATAATGTGTTCCACGTGTCGCAGTTGAGGAAGTATATCCATGATCCCTTGCACGTGATCCCTATTGATGATGTTGATGTGCGGGACGACTTATCCGTTTCTCCTATTTCTGTTCGTATTCTCGAGTACTCCATGAAGAAGTTATGGAATAAAATGGTACCCTTGGTGAAGGTAGCATGGAAACATGGAGACACTCATATAGGAACACGAAGATGATATTCGGGAACAGTATCCTCATGTATTCGAATCCGGTATGTTAAATTTCGAGGACAAAATTTCTTTTAGGTGGGGTGGATTGTAACATCCCAAATTTTAAAATAGAGAATTAATTAAGGAAATAAATATTGAATAATTGAATACGTATTATTTAATGTCCCAAAATATTAGAAATAATTAAATTAAGATTTTTGGGGACTATTAGTAATTAATTGGGACCGAATAATCAGAAAACTGACCCGATTAAAATATAAGTGTCGGACCAAGTATCTTTGATTGAGATGCCGTTGGTCAGGGTTGTAGATAATATTATTAGGAATCTAAATATGTATTCGGAATAATTTTTAAAATAAGTATTGAGCCCGAACAGAGATCCTATTTGTGGCAAAACGGAAAAATTTAAATGAATGAGGTTAAAATTAAAACAAAATTTCACTCAAACTCTCATTATTCACATTGTTTTTCTGAAACTCTTGTTCTCCTTTCTTCTCATTTTTCTTATCCCCATTCACTACATCTTCTTCATCTTCTTCTTCTCCAAAGAGCTTGACCAAGTGGTGCCCCTTCCCCTTTCATTTTTGTTCATCATTGGGCAAGGATAAGACAATGGGTGCTTGAAGTTTTTCCCTTCTTCTCCCCTATTTTCAAGCTCACCTTCCTCTCCCTAGCAACCCATTTTTGTTTCTTGATTGAGGTAAGCTCTTTCTCATTTTAATGGTATTTGAACCCTAAAATATGGATTATTAAGGCTTAGGAGAGTATTGAGTGCATATGGGTTGTTGGGAGAAGCTTTAAATATGAAAACCTAAGGTGGGGTGAACTAAATATGGACTTTTAAGAGCATTAATTAGGGTGCACAAAAATGGGGTTGAAGGATGATGAATATTGATGTGTATTTATGACACGGTTGGGTTTTCATAAAACCCTAACTTATGAAATTGGGGAAAGTATGTAATGTGAATGGGAGAGGCATTAAATGATGATGAAAATGTCATTTATGATGAGAGATTTCCATAGATGATGATTTATAATGGTAGTTAGGAATAATTCATAAGGAAAACCCACTTAAGGAGTTAGATATAGAAATAATATGTATGGGTAACTTATGTTGTGACCCTTTTAACCATAATGAGCCTTGATTTAAGGGAAGGAATTCCCGAAGCCTAATTAGGCAAATAAATAGAACTATAAATAGTTTCTATATGATGAGAATCATGTGTATATATAAATATATGTATATTGAAAATGGTGCTTGAATGAATAATTAATGTGGTCTTATAATTAAATGGTGTAGAACTTGATAACACTCATGAGGGGGGAACATCAAACCCGGAAGTCTACTTCTCTTGAGGTAGGAGATAGGTGTATTTTCTAAATGCATGAAATCTTGTATGTTGATAATGTATGTATTGATGCCATATTGCATGTTGCTCTTTAAATAGATGTAGTGCTTTATGTGTGTGATATGAAATAGAGATTGAATCTTGGGATGGTTGATTGTGAAATGGTATATATATATTTGATTATGTGGTATTAATATTGTGATTGAGTATGAGTGGTACCCTAGATGAGAGCATGAGATAATCCTTATGAGGCTAAGACATGCATGATTATTGTTGCATACATAGCATGGCATGCATAACATGATACTTGAAAAGTGGTTGCGATCACTTGAGATTTAAGATATAAAGGGCTTACAAGTTCCTTTGATATTGAGTCGGTGGTTGTGATCACCTAGTGTTTGAAATGAAAGGCCCCATGGGACCACTGAGATTGAATGCGTGTGGTTGCGATCACGAGGCAGGAGTACCCCTTGCGAGGCGGGAAACCAATGAGAATGAATGAATGATTATGCTGGTTGTGATCACCTGATGAAATGAAATCGGATCCGTGCATATGCATCCTTAAACATCAGCATGTGCATTAGCCATAGAAGCATGGCATTGAGTGCTATCCTAATGGGGAAGCTAGGTGAAGTGTATGTGGAATCCTCCTGATCACTAACTTTATTTGTGTTGTTGGTTTGGTGTGGCTCAATGAATCCTTATGGATATGAGTGCTCTATGAATTGGGTGATTGATTGATTTTTAGTGTCAGTTGAACTCCTTCTTGGGAGAAGATGTTTAACTTGCATTCATATGTATATTATCACTACTTTGTTAGATTTTTCATCATTAAGAAATTATACTCACTCTCCATATGGTCTATCTTTTTAGCTCTTATGTTGTAGGGCTTGACTATGGAACTCATGGGTGGAGGAATTGTGTGAAGGAAGTCATTTTGGGTAAAGAATGCCTTGGCCGACAATGTTTTGATTCTATGGCTTATATGTATTCTTTTGTAATGTATATACATGATGGATAACTTGTATGAATGATAAATAGATGATGAAGATTTATGAAACATAACATTGTTAAGTTTCCCATTGATGGGTTATGCATGATGATTGAGTTAAACTATGTGTGGAATGATCTGTTAGATGTTTGAGCTTGAATTCGTTGAAATTCAAGTATTTTCATGCCTAATTTGGGAACCAAAAGGGTTAAAATGAGTTTTAAGGACTATGGATTGTAGGTGATGATTCCAATAGCTCAAATGAATGATTTGTGACCCTTAAGTTGCCTCAAAATGAATGATTTGTAACCCCTAAGTTGCCTCAAACGATATCAGAATGCTACCAAACTTTAATAAAAGTTATACCAAGAATAGACCCCTAAGTTGCCTCAAAATGCCTTAAAACGGGTTAAACGCCTTTATGCGCATATCTCCCTTGTTTTCAGGAATTTTTGAGAGCGGACGGTGGCCACACGTCACAAACAATTTATTATAACTTGTATTAAAGTTTGGTAGCATTCCGATATCGTTTGCATGTATTTTGATAGTTAAGAAGTTCACATTCTTGGGGAAATCTGCATAATTTCTTTAACCTGATAGGGTGTAATCGATTAGCTTCCTAGCCTAATCGATTACAAGGTCTTTATTTTGAAGGGAATCGATTGGCTTAATTGATTATAGTCCCATAATCGATTATACTCAAAATTGTAATCGATTATGAGCTAAACAGAATTAAGGTAATCTGTGAACACCTCTTTTGGTCCGACCTAAATACCAAGGATTTGATTAAAAGAGACCAGACATCTGTTGCCCAAATCAAGAATCATTTCTGAGTGATTATTTCCAGGCAGGGGTGACTCCGAGTGAGGAATTCCCGAGTGGGTTTATTTCCGAGCGAGGAGTTTGCTTGATTCTACGAAAAGATGAAGTAAACCTCTCAAACCATAATGCTTCATGACGTTGATAGAGTTTATAGACGTATGATAATGTGATGTGATGCATTAGGAAAAGTCAGAATGGTAGAAAATGTATTTCATATGTGAGTTGAAGGATTTGTATAACTCGCTCAAGCGAGTGGGAATCTCGCTCGAACGAAATTGTGGTAAATCAGAAATTTGGCATCTGGCCTGTCTTCGCCCGAGCGGATGTTGGTTTCGCCCAAGCGAGATTGATGGAGAATCAGGGGTTAGCCCCTGGATCAATTTCACTCAGGCGGAGGAATGAGCGCTCAAGCGAGAAGGCAGAGTTTTAGATACTGGAACTATTTCGCTTAAGCGAGACATGTCTCGCCCGAGCGAGATTGGTACTAGATGCATATTCCCTTCCTTCGCTCAAGCGTTGCCGAGTGGATTATCTCCGGGTAGGGTGTTTTCGAGTGGAAGATTCCCGAGGGAGGTGCCTCCAAATGACAATGGCTGACTTTGAGTGAATATTTCCCGGTTGGAGGTAAATCCGAGTGGAACATTCTCAGTTGCAGCCGCTCTGAGTGAAAAAGAGACCGATTTTGAGTAAATACCTCCCAAAGATATACGTCCGAGCAAAGGAAGCCCCTCACTATGAATGAACACTTGTCAGGCAAGGATGTCTCCGAGTGGTGTGTTCCGGAGGAGATGGCATTTTGAGCAAAGAACAGATCTTTCTGAGTTGTGTGTTTCGGAGAAGATATCTTTTCGAGCAAGGAAAAGGTCCGACCGGTAATGAGCCTCTTTTGGGTAGAAACTTTCAAAGGTCTATATTTCCGAGCGGGATGTCTCCGAGGAAGGCACTTCCGAATGATTTGCTGCCAAGAGATGTATTTCTGAGCGAAACAAAGCTCTGACCGGGAATGAGTTTCTTTTGCCCAGATTCTCTCAAGTTCCAAATTTCAGAGTGAAAAGCAAGTCTAACCTCCGAATGATAATTTCCGAGTGGAATGTCTCCGAGTGAGACGTTGCCGAGTGGAATGTCTCTGAATGTGCCATTTCCGAGTGGGTTCCTTCCAAGGGAGTTACTTCCGAACAGAAAGAGGCCCTGATTATGCCTTTCAGGCAGACTCTTAAGTTCCATAGGTCCGAATGATCATTTCCGAGTGGAATGTCTCCTAGTGAATCATTTCCGAGTCGAATGTCTCCGATTGAGTAATTTCCGAGTGGAATGTCTCCTAGTGAATCATTTTCGAGTGGAATGTCTCCGAGTGAGCTATTTCCGAGGGAAATACCTCCGAGCGAAAAGTGAATCTTTGGACAAGTACTTTTTCTAGTTAGAAATTCATCCGAGTGGATAATTGCCAATTGGAGCCATTCTGAATGAAAGGCGTTTGATTCAGATGAATGCATCTGAGTAAAGAATGACCGGTTTAAGCTATGAAAAGTGCCTGACTTCGGGTGAATACATCCGAGTGGATAATTGCCGATTGGAGCCATTCTGAATGAAAGGCATTTGACTTAGATGAATGCATCCGAGTAAAGAATGACCGGTTGAAGCTATGAAAAGTGCCTGACTTCGGGTGAATACATCCGAGTGGATGATTGCCGATTGGAGCCATTCTGAATGAAAGGCGTTTGATTTAGATGAATGCATCCGAGTAAAGAATGACCGGTTCAAGCTATGAAAAGTGCCTGACTTCGGGTGAATACATCCGAGTGGATGATTGCCGATTGGAGCCATTCTGAATGAAAGGCGTTTGAATGCATCCGAGTGGATAATGCCGATTGAAGCTATTTTGAATGATAAGCGCTTGACTTTGGATGAATACATCCGAGTGGATAATTACCGATTAGAGCCATTCTGAGTGAAAGGTGCCTAACTTCAGATGAATGCATCCGAATGGATAATTGCCGATTGGAGCCATTCTGATTGAAGTACCTCCGAGGGAAAAGAGATTCTGACTTTGGATGAGTGCTTTTTCTGGACAGAGATGTTTCTGAGTGAATCTTTTCCGAGTGAATTGATTCTGAACAAAAAGGACTGAACTTTGAAAGAGCATTTGTTAGGCAAAGTTGTATCCGAGCGGGATGTCACCCAGGAAACCATTTCCGAGTGGTTTGCTGCCGAGAGATATATATTTCTGAGTGGAATGTCTCCTAGTGAGTCATTTCCGAGTGGAATCTCTCCTAGTGAATCATTTCCGAGTGGAATGTCTCCTAGTGAGTCATTTCCGAGTGGAATGTCTCCTAGTGAATCATTTCCAAGTGGAATGTCTCAGAGTGAATCATTTCCGAGCAAAACCCCTCCGATTCGCACAGTTCCGAATGAATGCTTCAAGCAGTGACATTTCCGGACAAAGCAATTCCAAGTGAACCAAGTCCGAATAAAAAGAGGCCCTGATGCATACTTCTCGGAAAGGGATTTCCGAGTCAATAATTTTTGAATTCAAACCATCCATACCGAGTGTCAAAGGTCGGATCGGATCTATGAATTCAAGCTTTCACTCGGCCTTTTATATAAGAGAGCACCTGTTCCGCTCGGACTAATTTCCACTGTGAATGCATACTGGCTGAGACAGTGATCCGGGCCACAAGGAAGAGCACCGATCCCATGAGACCCCATTTGAAGAATCCGATTGCCATACTATGACTTGGAATCCCACCACCCAAGTCAATCCATGAATTCTGGAAATGGCAGACAGGGGACGGAAGTGGGAGTAATTAAAAATTCCCCACCAGCCGCTGCCTCCCACTACCTGTTAGTGGCTAGGCTACCTCAACTGTGAGTGGAAGCTTGTGCTGTCCAAGCACTCGGCCACCCCTATAAATACCCCATCTGAAGAGGCACAAGGGGTTAGATTTTTGGTTGGAATTTTTTAGTTGGAAATTTTGCACTCTTGATGGCATCACTCTGCCCATACTCCCCTGTTACGTTGCTCCGATCACCACAAAACCCTTTTGTCCTAGAAAACTTGAAGTTTCCCTGGCGTTCAAAGGCAGAACCCCTTCATCAAGCCTTCACACCGTCCCCTGCACCAAGCCTTCACACCGCCCCTTCTTCAAGCCTTCATACCGCGCCTTCATCAAACCTTCATACCGCCCCTTCATTAAACCTTCACACCGTCCCCTTCATCAAACCTTCATACCGCCCCTTCATCAAACATTCACACCGCCCCTTCATCGAGCCTTCATAACACCCCTTCATCAAACCTTCACACCGTCCCCTGCACCAAACCTTCACACCGTCTCTACACCAAGTCCTCACACCTGTACCCCATTACTCCACTGCTGCACTAGCGACACTATTTTCCTCCATTCAAGTCCATACCGACCTCTACACCGAGCCACCACACCGTCCAGACCCTCACCAATTACGCATCGGATCTTACACCAGAATCCCCACACCGTCCCTTCATCAAGCCTCACAACGTCTCTTCATCAAGCTGCACACCGTCCCTTCATCAAGCTGCACACCGTCCCTTCATCAAACTGCACACCGGCACCCATAATTCCACTGCTGCACCAGCGCCACTCTGGTCTCCTCTGTTCAAGTCCACACTGGATCAGCACTCTTGCCACATCGGTTCCATCTTGTTCCTTATTCTTACCATTCGTTATCCATTTTTTCCTGTTGAATTTGTTGTTTGTTGATTCTGATTCCCCATTTTAAATTAGCTTTTGCTGCTAATTTTCTTTTCTTTTATTCAGATTCATAATAAATAATAACAAAAAATAAGTGTTTCCCATTTGAACTAGCCCCTAAAGAAAAAACATCACAAAGAACTACGTAACCCTGATTTCTTGGTAACTCAAGAATACGTAGGAGTAGGACTTTAAATCCTGTCGGGCCCACCTTTCTTTTTTTAATTCCCATCTTTATTTTCTTTATGTTTCCTTGCAATTGCTTTTTTTTTCCTATCATTTCCATGAAAGATCAATTTAGACGTGACGTCTTGTTGATCTGCCCCTATTTTTAATAGACCATCTCCATGATTCACAAGGAACGGGATACTTGAGACGTGACGTCCCGCTTATCCCCTTCCCGTTTCTAACCCCGCATCTTAGTTAAATTCCATGAAAATCAATTTAGACGTGACGTCTTATTGATTTTCCCCTATTCTGGGTATACCATCACCATGATCCATAAGGAACGGGATACTTGAGACGAGACGTCCCATTTATCCCCTTCCCGTTTCTAATCCCGCATTTTGATTAAAGGATGACTAATTTAGACGCGACGTCTTGTTAGCATCCTTCCTTTTTCCTGTTTTATACTAAAGCTGAGGTTAATTTGGACGTGACGTCCTGTTGACCTACACTCCATGTTTGTTCAGTTTGTTCCTTCTATTTTTTTTACACAAAGTACAACAATAAAAAGGGGAGAAATATAACATCTTTCGTAAGGCTATTTATGTTGCGCATTTTCAATCTTGGTACTGTTTTTGACAGGCGATGTAGGGTGCTAATACCTTCCCTACTCGTAACCGACTCCCGAACTTGAATCTCATGTTTTAAACCAGTGCTTTACTGAACTTAGTTTTTTCCCAATGTTTTTCCTATGGATAAAAACATTGGTGGCGACTCCCTGTTTTTGTTTGTTTTCCATCCTTTTTCGAGAGGGTCGGCCACGCCGTCGTAATCCAGGTTGCGACATATGGCGACTCCGCTGGGGACACTTAAGAGAGTCAGGCCAGTTTGATTGAAAGCGCATGTTTTTTATATAGCCTTTGTTAGCTTGGATTTCTTCCCCTTGTTTATTTTTTGTTGATTGTTATGAATGTTTGTTCTTGTTTTAATTGTATCTTGTTATTTGTTTTGTTGTGTATGTTTTGCATGTCTGTTGAACCCTAGGGTAGAGGACCATGTTACTTTTCTGCAATCATTGAACCCTAGGGTAGACGACTTTGTATATTTGTCCTGTGTTTGTTCTTTGTGCAGAATGGGGTAAAGTAAAAGGTATTGAATGCCCTTCCACACACTACACTCACAATTACTTGTACACACCTATGAGTGGCGCCCTATACCCGGGCCCCAAATAAAGCTTAAGTTAGGAGGGGTTGGTAACGGAATCGTATGGGATGTACTTCCTATCCGGTGTTCGTGAGAACCTCAACCAGAGTTTGACCTCTATGATATATGCACCTAGTGGATTCCCCATTGTTTGCGTCCCTGTGATGGGTAGGATCTTGGCTCTGGTGACTTTCTAGATGTCTAGTATAAGCCACCCGGTGTGGAGAGTCACTTGTAGATAAGCCATAAAGCCTAGAAAAGACTTTCAACAAAACCCAACCTAGGCTACAAAAAGGGCAAACTTTACTTTACCTTACGTCATTTTCGCTTTCCCTTTTATCCAAAAAAAATGAATTATCTACCACCCACAGGTTTGCTTAATTTTCGAAATAATGACTCATTTTGGAACACACAGTATTCTTCGGGTGAATAGATAATCCTTTTTTTGATCATGTACCTCTGAGTCCCTAATCATGAGTTTTCCTAATCGTCGAAAAAAAAACCAAAATGATTTTTGTGTCCCTTTAACTAGGGCATCGATGACGATTAAGAAAACCTATAACTTTTGACGGCTTGGGCTTACATGAGTTTTGGAAATCGATGTTTCCTAAAAAAAATAAAAGAATAAAATTAAAAAAAAACATATTTCACTTTACATCAGATCCTTGGGGAAACATGGATTTCGAAATGTAATAATAACTAAATTCCTTTTTTTTCCTTTATCTTGGTGATTTGCAGGAAGCGATTCAGAAGTTGGCAGTATCTCTGAGCAAGTATGGAAATTAACATGAAACATGACAATTATGGTACAGATGTGACAGAGTTGAAGAAAATACTACAGCTTAAAGCCAAGAAGGTTGATACAGTTAGTCTGCAGGCACTGGGGAAAAGATTTAATCTGACACAAAAGATGGCCTTTGCCAGAAGATATGGGAAAATCTTAAAACTGCTGGAGGTGGAAGTCCAAACCGAAGCAATTACAGCTTTGGCACAGTTTTATGACCCACCCCTCTGCTGTTTCACATTTAGGGATTTTCAACTGGCTCCGTCAATAGAAGAGTTTGAGCAGATATTGGGGTTACAAGTGGAAGGGAAAATTCCCTATCGCCATCTTGACCATCACGCAACAACCGCTTCAATCGCCCGTGTTTTGAGAATCTCTCCCGAGGCATTGAGGAATGTGCAAATGAATATAAATCAAGTTCCCGGGTTCACTCGAGAATTTCTTGAGAAGCACATGCAGATCCTGGATGATGAAGAGGAATGGGAGGCTTTCATGGATACTTTAGCCCTCACTATTTATGGGGTTATCTTGTTCCCTAATTTAGACAATTACGTGGATTATGATGTCGTTGCTGTCTTCCTAGCTTGTAAGCATCGGCTCGAGAATCCCATTACAGCCATGTTGGCTAATGTGTATTGCGCCATGGATTTCTGCCACACGCAAGGAGGGAAGAGGATCATTTGCTATTTACCTGCTTTGTACGTATGGATCACATCTCACATCTTCCATCAGATATGTAAAGCCGAGTGTCTAGTTTCTGACCTTAAATTGTGTCAGCTGACCGTGAAAAGTGGACGTGAATGGGCTAATCACCTAGTAAGCCTTACAACTGAAAAGGTCAGGTGGTACCCTCAATGGCTAGCAGTTGAGTCGGTCATTTACAGCTGTGGAGATTACCCAAATGTTCCTCTCATGGGCACACAGGGATGCATCAACTACAACCCTGTTATTGCAAAGCGTCAGTTGGCTTATCCTCTACTCGGGCCACCGAACGAAGAACTGCTCACTCCTTTCGTTTTGTACTATACGAAAGGGAATTACACATCCGCTGTTCGGGACATACCCAATGCATGGAAGAAGGTCCATAGAATGGGAAAAGAATTGGGAGCACGAGGCCATGCTGTAGGGGCTGAATACTTTAAATGGGTCCTAAACAGGGTTTCCATTGTGAAACTGCCCTTCAGAAGTCCTTCATACAAATCTACGAATAATATCCCTCCGCCACTCATCGTGGAGGAAAAAGCCACCATGGCTCTGAAGGCACAAATAGAAGAGTTGACAACAAAGAATCAAAGGCTAGAAGAAGACCTTTTGAAATGTCAACGTAAGTGTGCCCTTCAGAAGAAGGAGAATTCCGAAGGGAAGCATGCTATGGATGAAATGCGAAAGAAGAGGAAAATTGACGAAGACTAGTAGATAAAACAAGACCAATGCCTTCGTGCAGCCAATTCACAATTGAAGATGAAAGGCCAACAGAGCGACGCCATCTTGGCCGAAAAACAAGTCCTTAAAAACATGTTGGCACAATCCAAAGAGAAAGAAAAGGAGACCTTGGTGCAAAAAGAAATGCTGCAAACCCAGGTCCACAAATTGGAGCAACAACTTGATGAAGTAATGAGGGCCTATGAGCAAGAAATACATGCTGAATAGAAGAAAGCCCTTGATGCTGAGCGACGCTTCCAGGAGGCCACGCGAGTTTTGGGGACTGAGTTAGCTCGATGGGATGAAGTCGTTCATTTATGGATGGACCGTTTCGCCAAGTTGGTATACCTATCCGATGGAATCTTGGAAGATTTTCCCTTGATGTTGAAGCAGGCCGAAGGCATGGTCAATCCTCTATCCACCCCAAAGGAGATATCGTCATTTCTGAACTATTGCCAAGAAAGACTTTGCAAAATGAGAGCCATGATTGCCCAGGCCAGGAATGGCTAAAATGTTGTAATTGAATCTTTCAAGTAACATTGTACCTCTACGGAAGAATGGAATGATGAATTAATTTGCCTTCACAATTGTTTCATGTTAATTTTCCGCCTTACTGCTTTACCTAGTACTTTTGAACGTGACGTTCTGAGGAACGGTCGGAGAATACATGCCAAATTCAGAATCGCATCCTACGTACCTCATTTGTTTTTCCTTTCTTCTTTTACCATAGTCTTTATCTGTGTTCTCTTACTTTCCTAATAAAATGTTGTGGTTCCCAGACATAACGGGTAAGCATCCTTACGCGACTCGGTTAAGGAAGAAACTTATGGCTGAAGTAGAGCAAGAGAATGAGAGCCTCAGAGCCGAGATTAGTCAGCTGAAAGAACAGATAGCTGAGATGGCCAAGCTACTCGAAAGGAGAGTCACAGAGGGGGATTCTTCGGCCAGAATTGAAGACGCTAGACAACGGCCGCCCACCCCTCGACACACTCAAGGTCCTGCTGGAGGGCCAAGCGCAAACCCTGCTGCGCCTCCCCTAACAGTTCACGTTAGGAAACCAAACCCTGCTGACGCCCAGCAACCTATCTTCATAGATGCGGAAGGTAATGTCATACCTTTTCCGTAATACAGACTGCCACAGGGTTATTTCCCACCGCTTTAAGAAGAGCCTGACTATCAAGAGGCGATCCTTTATACGGCTCAGCCAAATGTCCCACCCATCCGGGACCCTCAAGCAATTTCGATCCATACACAAGCCATTCATACACAAGCCTCGCAACCACAAGCTACCCAAGCAACCGCCAGACCATACACTTCTATACTGGATGCCAACCCGGTATATGTCCACCTGCCATTTGGAAATACCAGTCCACACGCCACAGCGGGTCCAAGTACCACTACAGTTACCCAGGAAGGGAGGTTGGAATTCCTGGAGAGACGATTAAGGGAATGGAAGGAGTCAATAGATTTGGGTTAGGCAACGCAGTAGAACTCTGCCTAATTCTGGATGTTGTTATACCTCCTAAATTCAAGATGCCGGAATTTGACAAATACCGGGGTTTAACTTGTCCCAAGAACTATCTCACCATGTATTGTCGAAAGATGGCTTCATAAGCTTCAAATGACCCGCTGTTAATTCATTGCTTCCAGGATAACCTTGCTAGAGCTGCCCTGACATGGTATAATTACCTTGAACATTCTCGCATCCGATGTTGGGAGAATCTAGCGGATGCTTTCATGCAACAATACAAGTACAATCTGGACATGGCACTAGATAGGGTACAACTGCAGAACATGGTGAAGAAGGAAAATGAAATGTTCAAAGAGTACGCCCAACGATGGCGTGAAGTAGCGGCACAGGTTGACCCGCCTCTGTCCGAAAAAGAGGTGATTTCCATATTTATTGATACGCTTCAATCACCCTTCTATGATAGAATGATTGGGAGCATTTCAGCATATTTCTCTAATATTGTCACTATTGGAGAAAGGATAGAAAATGGCCTATAGACTGGGAAGATCATTCGGGGTCCATCTGGGGCCGGGGTAGCAAGAAAACCTACGCCTGAAGAGGGTAGGAGAAAAGAAGGGGAACCAACTTTGTCTCCCATAACCAAGGAAGAAACCAGCCTAGGCCATTTACTCCCGTCACCTTTCCATCGGCATACCATAACGCACCATAACCATATGTGGCTACAATCCTAAATCCAAACCCACCATACTTCTGACCACCCATTATGCGACCTCCTGCACCACCACAAACACCATGCCAGACACCACAAATGAACCCGCCTAATCCAAACCCTAGAAGGCAAAATAATGACCGCGCCTAACCACAGTTTGACCCAATACCTATGACTTACACTGAGCTACTCCCCTATCTCATTGAAAACACATTGGTGGTTCCTTGCCCTCTAAAACCACTTCAACCACCTTACCCTCGGGGGTATGACCCGAACACATGGTGTGACTACCACGCCGGTGCACCGGGGCATTCCACCGAGAATTGCTTGGCGTTGAGGTTTAAAGTACGAGACCTAATCAAGGCCGATTGGATAAGTTTTAGAGAAGGGAGCCCGAATATAACAACCAACCCTCTGCCCAACCACGAGAGACCGGGGGTCAATGCTATAGGGAGGGTTGAGGAATGTATTTCCAGGGTTGACAACATCAGAATGCCTTTGGAGACAATACACTCCCATATGCTTGAAATGGGGTTGATAGAGGACACGTGGGACGAAGAATATGATGACGACCAGTCAGTGAAACAACAAGGTTTCCAGAAAACTCTCCAGGAGCTTATGGACAATCATACCATAGAGGTCTACAGACGTCACGGGAACGAGGTAAACATGATACAAGGGCAAACTGGGGTACGGACCCCAAAGCCCCTGGTCATATTCTACAATAAGAGTGCATCGACAGCTCCAGCTCCTGCTAAGACTGTCATCACCGTACAAGCACCCACTCTATTCCCTTTCAAAAGTTCCCATGCTGTGCCATGGAGGTATGATACAGATATGGTCGTCAGCAACCCAGGGGAAGTCGACCCCGCGCCATCCTTCTCTATTACAAATATCGCCGGAGTTGGAAGAATGACCCGGAGTGGGAGGATATATACGCCGCCTGAGCCCAAACAGGATAAAACTACTGGAGGGGTAAAGACCGGGAAAGAAGTAACCGCTGGCGAGACAAAAAAGGCTGTGACCGAGGAAGAAGCCCAAGAATTTCTCAAGTTCATCCGCCACAGCGAGTACCAAGTGCTAGACCACTTGAATCATACTCCAGCTAAGATATCCTTGTTGTCCCTGTTGATGAATTCAGAACCACATCGGGACGTATTAATGAAAGTTTTGAGCGAGGCCCATGTCAAGCATGACTTACCCGTTGACCAGTTCAGGGGCATAGTGGGACATATTGTTGCCAACAATTACTTAACCTTCACAGATGATGAAGAACCCACTGAAGAAAGTGGGCACAATAAAGCCCTTCATATTTTTGTGAAGTGTTGGGATTATATCCTGGCAAAAGTACTTGTGGATAATGGATCTTCTCTGAATGTGATGCCAAAATCCACATTGGCAAAACTACCCTTTGACGAGACATACATGAGACCTAGCTCCATGATCGTGCGGGCTTTTGATGGAACTTGCCGGGAGGTCATGGAGGAAATTGAATTGCCGATACAGGTTGGACCCTGTACCTTCCAAGTGCTCTTTCAAGTTGTGGATATCACGCCAGCCTACAGTTGTTTGCTAGGGTGGCCATGGATCCACTCAGCTGGGGTGGTCCCTTCCACACTGCATCAGAAGTTAAAATTCATCATAGATAACAAACTGTTTATTGTTTCCTGGGAGGAGGACCTTCTGGTTAGCAAAATTGTCTCTACTACATACATTGAAGCCGCCGAGGAAGCCCTTGAGACTTCATTCCAGGCCTTAAAGATAGCCAATACGACAAGCATTGTGAAGACATCCTTCCCCAATATACCTCTAGTGGTGGCAAGAAACATGTTGCAGGATGGGTACAAGCCTGGAAAAGGATTAGGGCACGAATTGGAAGGGAAAGTCCAACCGGTGCATCTCGCAGAGAACAAGAATAGATATAGCCTGGGGTACAAGCCCACTTCGGTAGATAGAAGAAGTGTCGAAGAAGAGAGAAGGGGAAGAAGGGTGGCCCGTCTTACTGGACAAGAATTCGACACCGCAAGAATCCCCGTCTGTGACCTCTATCAGAGCTTCAGGAGTGTCGGGATGATATACCCGGATCAGGTTGCCATGGTTGAAAGCGAGCCTAACCACAATGCGGAGTTGGTATATGCTTGCCACCCGGATCGAGAACTGAGCAACTGGGAAGTCATGGAATTCCCTACAACCGTTAACGTTTTGTCAGAGTAATCACTGTTATTTCATAACTTAGCGGTCCCCTTGCTATGCCCAAAGCTTCGGGACCTATTTTGTAATAAGGGCAAAACTTGTTTGTTTTGAAATTAATGAATACATTCCAGTCTCACTACCTTATCTTTGTGCAATCTTTGTCTCTTAAACCTTTCACTTGCTTGTTTCTTTTTTCATTTGTTATAATATAACCCAAATGCTGATCCAAAAAAGATCTCCCTGAGAATGATGAGAACTTGGTTTTGTTTCATGACTTTGATTATCCAAATAATTGCGCCTATGAGGAAAGTGAGGAAGACTTTGGACCCTCGCCTGAATTGACAAGATTGTTGGAATAAGAGGATAAAGAGATTCGACCTCATCAGGAGGAAATCAAAACCATTAACCTGGGGGATGAAGGGGAAGATAAAATGGTCAAGATAGGCACCTGCCTAAGCAAAGACCGGCAGGATGAATTGATTAAACTACTCCGGGAATTTCGAGATGTGTTTGCTTGGTCATATCAGGATATGCCAGGGTTGGATAATAGCATCGTGGAACATAAGTTTCCTCTGAAACCAGAATGTCCACCAATCAAGCAAAAGCTACAGAGAATAAAGCCGGAAATGCTTCTCAAGATCAAGGAAAAGGTCAAGAAACAATTCGATGCCGGCTTCTTAGCCATAGCTAAATATCCGCAATGGGTAGCCAATATAGTTCCTGTCCCTAAGAAGGATGGAAAAGTGCCGATGTGTGTGGAGTATCGAGATCTAAACAGGGCCAGCCGTAAAGATGATTTTCCTCTGCAATAGATTGATGTGTTGGTTGATAACACGACCCAGCACTCCATCTTCTCATTCATGGATGGTTTCTCCGGGTACAATCAGATTAAAATGGAACCAGAAGACATGGAAAAAACCATGTTTGTCACTCTGTGGGGTACTTTCTGTTACAAAGTAATGTCCTTCAGTTTGAAAAACGCTGGGGCAACCTATCAGAGAGCAATGGTCACTTTATTCGATGATATGATGCATAAGGAGATAGAAGTCTACATGGATGATATCATTGAAAAATCTAGAACTGAGGAAGATCATGTCGGTGACCTAAGGAAGCTATTTGAGTGGTTGAGGAAGTTTAAGCTCAGATTGAACCCTGCCAAGTGCACGTTTGGCGCAAGGTCAGGCAAACTGTTGGGTTTCATTGTAAGCAAGAAAAGAATCAAGGTAGATCCCGACAAGGTCAAGGCAATCCTAGAAATGCCACCTCCGTGTACAAAAAAAGAAGTCATAGGATTCTTGGGAAGGTTAAACTACATTGCTCGGTTTATCTCACAGTTGACATCGACCTGCGAACCGATCTTCAAGCTACTCCGCAAGAATCAACCTGGACAATGGAATGAGGACTGCCAAACAGCTTTTGAGAAAATTAAGCAGTACCTTCGAGAACCACCAATATTGGTACCACCAACCCCTGGGAGGCCACTGATCTTATATCTGACGGTACTGAACAAATCCATGGGCTACGTGTTAGGTCAGCATGATGAAACTGGGAAGAAGGAACACGCTATCTACTACTTAAGCAAGAAGTTCACTGATTGCGAGATGCGATACTCTGCCTTAGAACGGACTTTGCGCATTAGCGTGGGCCGCAAAAAGCCTAAGGCAGTATATGTTGAGTCATACTACCTGGCTAGTTTCCAAGATGGATCCCATTAAGTACATCTTTGAAAGGACAGCTCTGACCAGAAGGATTGCTCGATGGCAAGTGCTGTTAACCGAGTACGACATAACATATGTCACTCAGAAAGCCATAAAAGGGGGCGCTTTGGCCAACTACTTAGCCCATCAACCCATAAGTGACTACCAACCAATACCATTTGACTTCCCGGATGAGGATATCCTGGCATTGTCTGATGAAGAATGTGGCAGTAAAGACAAGTGGATCTTGAGATTTGATGGAGCTTCTAACGCTCTGGGATATGGAATCAGAGCCATTTTGATTTCACCAGAAAAAGAGTTCATCCCTGTCTGTGTCAGGCTATGTTTTAATTATACCAACAATGTCGCTGAGTATGAGGCGTGTTCTCTGGGAATCCAAGCGGCACTAGATGCGAAAATAAGGTCGTTAGAAGTCTACGGGGACTCCGCTCTGGTTATCCACCAGTTGAAAGGTGAATAGGAAACTAGGGATAACAAGTTGGTTCCCTATCACTCCCACATCAAAGAAATGATCAAGGACTTTGATGAGATCTCCTTTCACCATGTTCTTCGGGAAGACAACCAAATGGCTGACGCTTTGGCCACCCTTGCTTTGATGTTCAAAGTGAGTAATGATTATGACATGCCTCTCATCGAGATAGAGAATCGTCGTGAGTCCGCATACTTCCAAGTGGTTGAAGAAGAATCAGATGGAAAACCTTGGTACCACGACATTAAGAGGTATATCCAGAGTCAAGAATATCCCAACGGTGCTACGGAGAACGATAAGAGAACCCTACGACGGCTTGCCATGGGTTTCTTCTTGAATGGTGATACGCTTTACAAAAGAAACCATGACTCTGTCCTCCTTCGCTGTGTTGACACCACTGAGGCAAACAAAATCATGAGAGATGTTCACGAAGGACCTTTAATGGGCACGCCATGTCAAGAAAGATCTTGAGGGCCGGTTATTACTGGATGACCATGGAAACAGACTGCTTTGCCTATGCTCGGAGATGTCATAAGTGTCAAATATATGTTGATCATATTCACGCACCCCCGTCATCTCTAAATGTTTTGTCAGCACTGTGGCCTTTCTCGATGTGGGGCATGGATGTCATTGGTCCCATTGAACCAAAAGCTTCAAACGGTCATCGTTTCATCTTGGTCGCCATTGATTATTTCACAAAGTGGGTAGAGGCCGTTTCGTACACAATGTGACAAAGAATATCGTCGTTAAGTTCATCAAACGAGAATTGATATGTCGGTACGGTCTACCGAGCCAAATCATCACAGATAATGGTACAAATCTGAACAATAAAATGATGAAGGAGCTTTGTGGAAGCTTTAAAATCTCCCACCACAACTCCTCTCCGTACCACCCAAAAATGAATGGGGCAATTGAGGCGGCTAACAAAAATATCAAAAAGATAGTGCAAAAGATGGTGATAACCTATAAAGACTGGAATGAAATGCTTCCCTTTGCTCTACACGGGTATCGTACCTCAGTCCGAACCTCAACTGGGGTAACCCCTTTCTCTTTGGTTTATGGCATGGAAGCAGTCCTGCCTTTCGAAGTAGAGATCCCTTCCCTCCGAGTGATCATGGAAGCCAAACTGGTTGAAGCTGAATGGATCCAGGCTCGACATTACCAATTGAATCTGATTGATGGTAAAAGACTGACTGCCCTTTTTCATGGTCAGTTGTATCAAAGGCGTATGAAACGAGCATTTGAAAAGAAGGTGCGACCCCGACAGTTCCAAGAAGGAGACTTGGTGCTCAAAAAGGTTTTGCCGATTCAGAAAGACAGCCAGGGCAAATGGACTCCTAACTACGAAGGGCCTTACGTCGTGAAGAAAGCTTTTTCCGGAGGTGCTCTCATACTCACCAACGTGGATGGGGAAGATTTACCGATGCCTATAAACGGGGATGCAGTGAAGAGATACTATGGGTAAAAAAAAGGGGCTCGCTAGGTTGAAAACCTGAAAAGGCGACCTAGGCAAAAGTTAGAGCGATTGGTTGAGCCGAAAACTCGAGAGGATGGCTCAGACAAAATCACGGCCTGTAGATTCAACACTACAACGTCGACTTTTCAAGTCGTAGACGAGGAGTTCAGTCTAGGGCATCAAAGTCGTTGTCAAATCACGTCCTCGGAAGCAAAATCAGAGGATAAACAGGAAATCATGAGAAAAAACCTGGAATCTCGTCGCTCTCAGGAAATCGATGGAGGATCTAAAAGGCCTTCCCTTTCACCCTTACCATCAATTCCTTGCACCTTGTCATATCATATCTTTTGTATTATTTTCATCACCTGTACATACCTGATGATCATAAATAAGATGTTTCCTTCTTCTTACATGTGTTCATGACTAAAATGAATAAACAAGTTTTGCCTTAAGAAAATTTTTGAATTTGAAAAATGATAAAAACACAAAGTTATGGGGAACGAAGTGTATACCATTGCCGGATCTTACCTCAGATAAGCACAACCAACTCCGCTAAGCAACCTCAATGAAGTCAGAAGTGACAGTTATTTTGGCCATGAGTTACTTCAAAGCCAGTCAACAAGGGAGTCCACCTGTAAGTTTTAATTTGTTTCACGCTTCTCTGTTAAGGGGTGGCCAGGGCCCATGACCCCAAGACATGTAGTTGCCCAAAACTCTCCCCAGCAGACTCACCATTCATCCCTGAGGGGAACCCCGACCGAGTTTGCCTCCCTAGGGGAACCACAAAATGGACTCAGCTCCCCTAACTAGAGTACTTCCTCATCAGATCTGGGAAAGTTAAGTTATCCTCAGTGGAATCACCTTTCCAACAGAACCACAGTGATCAAAGGCTAGCCACGCCTTCATTCCCCAATAGGAAAACACTTTCCTCAATGGAGTTACCTTCATTAAAATGTCCCAAACTGGGACAGCCCCCAGATTTTTATCCTCCGGTGGACCTGCCATACATTCCCCAATGAACCCCAGTACACTTTTCTCAATCATTACCAGACCAAGCAAACCCATGGCACATTCCCAGTGGACCCCTAATTTCTCTTTCCGATTAAAGGACGGTACCCCAAATCGCCAAGTACCTCCCCCGGTGGAACCATGAAGGTTATCGGACAGATGCTAACCAAATCCTTCCCCAGTGGAACTACACTTCCCAAACAATTCAAACTGAGGCATCACCCTAGGTTCATTTCTTCTCGCTCAAGGGTCAGTCCCCCAAGGTTTCGAGGCAGATAGTTTAGACTGGGGCATCACCCCAGGTTCATTCTCTTTCACCCAAAGAGACAGTACCCCGAATCACCAAATCCTTCCCCAGTAGAATTACACTTCCTAAACAACTCAAACTGGGGCATCTTCCAAGATTTTTTTTGTTCCAGTCAAGGGGCAGTTTCCCCCAAGATTTTTCCAAATCATGTCAAACTGGGGCATCACCCCAGGTCTATTCTCTCAATCAAGGGGCAGTTCCCCAACAACCTTCAGTCATGACAAACTGGGGCATCACCCCAGATCTATTCTCTTTCAGTCAAGGGGCAGTTTTCCCAAGGTTCCTTCTAATCATGTCAAACTGGGGCATCACCCCAGGTTTATTCTCTTTCAGTCAAGGGGCAGTTCCCCCCAAGATTTCTCCAAATCATGTCAAACTAGGGCATCACCCCAGGTCTATTCTCTCAATCAAGGGGCAGTTCCCCAACAACCTTCAATCATGTCAAACCGGGACATCCCCCAGGCATTCTTTTTCATTCAAGGGGCAGTTCCTCAAGAACCTTCAGTCATGTCAAACCGGGGCATCACCTCGAACCTTTGGGCCCAGGTTAATCAGGATGTGACGTCCTGTTAATCCTCAGATCTCCCAACCTTTACATTTCCTGTCAACCGAGGGTCAACCCCAACCTTTACAATTCCTGTCAACAGTGAGTTAATTCGGATGAGACGTCCTGTTAGCTCCCCCAGTGTTAACCCGGAGATAGCGTCTCAACAGTTTGTTTCCACCACCAGGTTGTTAATTGGCAAGCGCACCAATCGTTTGTAGTTTTTGAAAATTTAGATATCGTTCCACTGGGATTGAAAGTCCAATAACAACAGTAATTTTCTATTTACTATGGTAAATGTGAAGAAAGTTATAGACAAAAGAATGATTTATATGCAATTTATACAATATTCACAGGATAGCATGATTGAGTAGTTCATAAGATAAAATAAAATAAAATCTATCTAAAAAGTCGAGTTATAATCTAGAATAGGTAAGATACTTGAGATAAACACAAATAAACAAATTATGTTGGAAATTGGATCCCTAATCTAGAATAACAATGAGGAACTCAAGACATGCATATTTAATCATCAAGTTTCATGTCATTGCAGCTTAAAATCATTATAACCGATCCCTCGTGATATAAATTCTAAGAATTCACCGTAAAGTCCGATCCCTCGTGAGCTTTCTCAGTAAAAACTTGCATTACAACCTGGCCTTATGGCAAGAATGGTTAACAACCCCTATAGAATTGAGATACCAAGGGTATTCCAACTTTTTACTTTCGTCAAAACAAGTTTCAATACGGCATGAACAATCATTCTCCCGTTTGACATTCATACTAATAAAATAAGTTTCAATACACATGAAAATCATTCTCCCGTTTGATGTTCATATTAATAAAAGGTTGAAATACTAACATGGACTTGAATCATAAACATGCAGAGGTCGAACTCACAATCATACTCAATAGATTAGTTCACCAATTCCAACATAAACAAATTAGTTACACATGGTGAAAGTAAAAACAACACTTACAGAGTTTGACATTACGAAGACGATGGGAATTTCATGATACAACGATCACAATACACCGAAACACACTCAAGTATCTAGAAAACTATTCTAGAACTACAACTCACAAAAGAAGTACTTAAAGTCGAGCACAAGAGAGAAAAGAAGAGAATGGGATGCTATAGGATTATTTAGAATGGTGTTGGATGGCCCTATTTATAGGGCTGAGCAAGGGTGCTGACGCTACGCGTCAGTATGACGCTACGCGTCAGGCCCCTGACTCAGCTTCCATTAAACAGCTGATAATGGCCACTTCAAATTATTAAAATTGATCATGCTTGGCCATTTGGACGTGTCTCCACTGTGTTTTGGCCATTTGTGTTGAGTGGGATGGCCCTTAGTACTGAGTGGGGTGGCCATTATTGGGTCAAAGCTGAGTGCTTGGCCAAGTTGGAAGTGGAGTCCACGCAGCACTGACGCTACACGTGGCTGTGACACGTAGCGTCAGCATCAAAAATAGTTGTTGATGCTACGCGTGGGGTGAGTCTACGGGTCAGCTCCTCTAGTGTAATTATCTCTTGATTTCTTAACTTTTTCACTGCAAAACTTAGAGAAAATTGATCAAGGGCAAATTATTTCGAACAACATCCATTTATGGAATTTAAATCCTAATTTTCTAACAAATTAAACTAATTTTTGTAATTTTTATGAAATTTTTATTAAAGCTTTTATTGAAAATTTGAGGACTAACAAATACCCCCAACTTGAGACATTGCTCGTCCTCGAGCATGAGAGAAAAATAAGAAAAATAAAAATTTGGAATCAAATTTTTGAGTTAGTCCGAGAATTTACAACAAGTAATTTTCACAATTTAACTAATTTTGTAATAATCAAAAATTAGTATAACAAAGGTTTAATGATAAAATTTATTTATAATATTCTATTAACAATCAAGCAGAATTTCAGGCTTACCTCACAGGTATTTATCTCTATGTAATAGGTAACCTGTTTCACTCAATCAATCATAAGATCAAACGAATTTAACTTTGTTTGTCATCTAATCAATGGTTATTTATACAGAATTAGTTCAGAAATCACAAGGTCTTTTCACGGGTTATAATGAGGCTTGGTTTACAAGAATTAATGGTTTTTCTTGGAATTCAAAAACCTGAAATTATAAAAGAGCATTTTATAATTTTTTTAGGCTTTCTCTTGACCCAAACTCTCATTTCTTTTGTTGATGAAAAATAAATACCCCCAACTTGATTCTTTTCACTATTTTTGACTTTTCTTTTCCATACTTTATTTTTTTCTGAAAAGAATCAAGTTGCTTATTTTCACTCCCCATTTTTGTGAGAACACTCAAAATAATTTCCATTTATTTCAACTGCTCTTTTAATCAATCAAGTATAGGGAATGGTAAAAACAGATTTAGTTTTAAGGGTACCAAGGAATTTTATTTTAGGCTCAAATTGGCTTGCAAAGGATAAAATAATTTTTACCAAGGTAAGCTGTTTGGCCCAAGGTTTTTTCACCCAAAATGTGCCTTGATCATTTTCCTAAATTTTCTGTACAACAACACAAATCAGAGATTAAAGCAAAATCAATTCGAATTGAAAATATGTTGATTAAACCCTCAAGTATATAAAAAGATATTTCTCTGCTTACCGGGCTATCGAAATTTGCTTGATGGTTAATAAACCTATTGTAATTAAATTTATCAAAATTCCTAAGTTATAAAGAACTAATAATTGATTTTACAAAATTAAGTTTCATTGTGTAAAAACTCTAAGTGTATTAACTTACTAACAAAAAATTTGATTGATTTATTAAAAGATTTATTTTATATTTTTTTAGATTATTTTTCGAATAAAATATGCAAAAACAAATAATTTCATAAAAACACACCACGCAATAATAAAATACCATAATATAAAGTGTAAATGTAAAATGTAAATATAAACTAAAAACAACTGTACTCAAAGTAAAATGGAAGAAATAAGAAGATGGCATCATCAATCCTCCATCTGATCATCATCCTCCATCTGATCATCATCCTGTTCCTCCTCCTCATCATCGCCGTCAGAGTCAGCCTGTGCACCAGACGATCCACCAGTCTCAGGGTAGGTAGGTAAATCACCGGGCCAAGCTACATGTGCTACAAACTCGGCTGGGGTAACATAAGGTGCTCCCTCTCCCTGTAACCTGTACTGATAAAATTCATCGTGAAGATGAATATAAGCTCTATGAGTGGCAGGCATCATCTGCATTATATGCTGATGCTCAAGTGATATCCGGGCGAAGCCCTGTGTAACAGCATCAGTAGATGGAGGTTGCACTGGTGGTCTCCTCCTCCTGGGTCTGGGCTGAGCCTCCTGCTCTAGTGGTGGAAGCTCGTACTGCTGGACGAAATAATCTCTGTTCACTAAAACTTTTGGGACTCTCCCCGAAGAACTAGTGAACTCAGGTGAAGGTACGACGACTCCCTGCCTCCTCAGTAAGGCAGATATGATGAGAGGAAATGTAATGGGGTGGTTCACTTTATACCCGAGGGCATAAAAGTGAATCTGCTCAGATATAAGCTCAGCAATGTCAATGGTATGGCCCTGGAGGATAGAAAATAGAAGGCAACAACGCTCAACTGGAAGAGATGAAAGGTAGGTGATAGGAGTGATGTTATGAAGCATGAGGTAGGACCACACCTGGGCTAGAGGGGTTAGCTGGGTCTTTAGGAGGTTAGATGGACTCCTTCCAACCCTACTCAGGTTGAAAAAGATCCCATCCTTGCTCAAGAAGTGAGCAACCTCCTCGAGGGAGTATCCTAACTCTCCCTCGTTAATAATCTTGTTTCTGTTTTCCTTCCAGAAACAAGTGTCATCCTCGGGAGTAGGCTCCCAAGGATTACCCAATAGGGTACTGATAGTATCTCGGTCATATGAAATATGTCGGCCCCTCACCCAACTCGTCCGCTGCTGTCCGATACTCGGTGCGTCCTGGCGAGTCCTGAAGGCATTTGCATAAAACTCCATCACTAAGATGGGATCCCCCTCAGTAGGTAGAGAAAATAGGGGTCCCCATCTCCTCCTCTGGATTCCATCCTGCAGCTCAGGATAATCTCCAGTACTAAGATCCAACACCCTCTCCCAGATGAGTCTTTGCCCCTTTATCTTATGAAAGCGGGCCCATTTCGTGTCAGTGTGAAATCTCATAGGATCCCTCGGACCTAACACTTCCTGTCCCTGAAGATCAGGATCCTCAGAGGTGGTGTCAGTATCCGTGGCCTTCCTCTGTCTTTTAGAGGGACCAGCAGTGGGAATGGATTTCCTTGGTGCCATCTGCAAAAAGTAAAAATTTTCAAAATTAAGCACACACTTAATAAATCACACATTATATACAATCAACCAAATATTTACAAATAAATATTTACATATGTAATTCACACAATTCAAAACAATATATTTTTGTATTTTTTGTGATTTATAAAGGAAGCTAATATGCATATTTTTGTATTTTTAGCAATAAAAACAAAAATTTACACAAAATAATATGCATCAACAAATTTTTATATTTTTAATTTTTATTAATGCAAAAAAGTATAACAAATACTAAATAAGAAAATTTATTAATTTAAAAGAAAATACAAACAAACTTCAAAAATAGGCATACTGGACTGATTTATTAAAAACAAAAATAAATACATACATGAAACAGTAACATCACTCAAAATTTTAACAAAATTCAAAACAGAGGCTGACGTTACGCGTGTTTGGGACGCTACGCGTCAGCCTGTTACTCCCACGCTACGCTTCGTGGGACGCTACGCGTGGGCTTGCAGTTCATCCTCACGCTACGTGTTAGTGGGACGCTACGCGTGAGCTGCGCAGAACAGAAAAAAAAACAGGGGTTGCACAGCAGCAACCCCTTTCCAAACCACATTATATCCATTCAATTCCTAATTCCTAACAGCAATCAATTCCAATGGTCTTCTAATCCTAATCCTAACCACATTTATTTCTAAAAATCAAAAATTTAAAACCAAAACTAAAGAGAAAGGATTAGAACACTTACTTGTGATTCCTTGAGCAACTAGGATTGAGAAGGTTTAGAAAAGAAAAAAGGGGGTTTTGAAAATTTAGGTTTTGAAAACGAAGTGAGGCAGAGATGAGATTTTAGGTTTTAAAGCTTAAGATGGGCCTCCCTAGATCAGTTTTAAAAACTGAACGTGGGCTCTGTCGCTACACGTGGATGGGACGCTACGCGTTAGGTCCAAAATTCAAAGTCCATGCTACGCGTCACAGTGGCGCTACGCGTGGGCTTCTGTTTTTGATTTTTCAAAATTTTGATTTTCAAAAACCTTTTCTTTTGAGTTTAAAACCCCTTTTCTTTTTAAATTGATTCTATTTTTTTTGAAAATAGCAAGAAAAGAATGGGTTGCCTCCTATTGAACGCTAGATTTAATGTCTCCAGCCAGACATTACCTCTGATTAATCAGGTGGTCTCCCAATATTCGTTGAGGATTCACCTGTCTTTTTCTTCCTCCTTCTTCTTTTCTGATGCTTAATTACCTGTTTTTTATCTTTCAAGGCATCGGTTAATTTAAAACAATTTAATTGATTGGGAAGAGATATACCTGGTTCGATTGAAAGGTAAACTTTTTTCTCATTACTTGTCCTTAGATGTTCATGAGCACTAAAGTTTACCTCTTCTTCATAAACCTTGACTGTAACCATACTTTGATCAACATCTACTCTGATCCTTACAGTCTTCATGAAAGGTCTTCCTAGGATCAGGGGGATCTCAGTATCCTTCTTCATATCTAGTACAACAAAATCAACTCTGAAGTGGTACTTATCAACCTTTAATAACACATCTTCCACAATCCCAAAAGGCTTCTTGACAGAGCGATCCGCAAACTGTAATTCTGTTTTTGCCTCTTTTAGCTCAAATTCACCAATGCGCTTTATTAAATCTAAGGGCATCAAGTTGATGTTAGCACCTAAATCTAATAACGCATTCCTGATGTTTATATTTCCAATTGTTACAGGAATGGTGAAACTCCCTGGATCTTTGCATTTTTTCGGGGTTACACAGTTTGTTTCTTGCTCTGTATTTACTTGCACATTTTTTTCTTTTTCTTTTTTTTTCATTTTTTTCTATTTTTTCACTTTCTTTCTCTTCTTCTTTCTTTTTCTCACTTTTTTCTTTACAATCAATTTTTACAACATCAGAAAAAACAGCATTATATTTTTCCCTTGGGTTTTGAGTGTTTGCAGAAAACCCAGAACTCTTTAATTCGGCTATTTCTTTTGCAAGCTGACCCATTTGTATGTCTGATGCTTTCCGGGCAGCTTCATTTGTCTCTACAAACTGCAATAACTGTTGAATAGATTCCTCTATTCTTGTCAATCTTGCATTGTTAGTTTGTTGTTGCTTAAATTGATTGTTAGGAGGTCGATTGGAAGGTCCAGCATCCTGTCTCCAGCCAATATTTTGATTTTGCCAACCCTGCAGGTAATTGTTAGGAAAAGAATTTCCATGATTGAAAGAAAAATTACCTAAGGGTGCTCTTTGATGGTTCATGAAATTGGCTTGCTCTTGCTCGTTTCCACAGTAACCACATGGTTGTTCTCCCATGCAGTGCATACATTGTTTAAGTTGAGCAGGGGGTGGTGACGCTACTTGAGCAATTTGGAGTTTTTCCAATTGCTTGCTCATAACTTCAATTTGTTGGGTTAGTAATTTTTGCTGAGCCAACACCGTATCATTTACTCCCAATTCGAGCATTCCTAGCTTCCTTTGTACATTACCTCTTTCATGCTTTGCTTGGCGGTCACTGATAGCCATTGATTCCAATATTTCTATGGCTTCCTCCACAGTCTTGTTCATTAAAGAACCACCTGCACAAGCATCTAACTGTGTTTGAATATGTATACAGGTTCAAGGATGTTCAAAGATTTTGATAATGACAAGTACTCTTGAAGAAACCTATGCAAAAACAAAGATATGGAATCAGGTGCTGAGTAACAGCGAAGATAATCGATTAGGTAACTTGTGCTAATCGATTAGGAGCTTTCTGTTTTGAAGAAATTGCATCAGGATGTAATCTAATCGATTATGGAAATGAAGATAATCGATTATGAACTCACTGGAATTAAGATAATCGATTATACACTTTAAGATAATCGATTACAACCATCAAAAATGAAATCAAATGTATCAGGTATGATGTCTAATCGATTAAGGCAGCTATACAATCGATTAGGAAGCCACTGGAATTAAGGTAATCGATTACAAGAGATGCTAATCGATTAGGAAGCTGCGAAATCAAAATTAAATGCATCAGGTCCAGATGCTAGTCGATTACAGGAAATGGAATAATCGATTATTGACTCTCTGACTTGAAGCTAATCGATTACAACGCGAGGGTGTAATCGATTACACTAGTGGAAAAACACATTTAAGTGGGAAACCAGCTCATGTCTCCACCATTCTTCAAAATTCCACTAAGTGCAATGGCTAGGAAGAAGAAGGGCACACCTCAACAGCTATTTTGGCTCTATAAATTGAAGAGGAACACAAGCACAAAGATATACCAACAAGCTACAAATCCTTTGCTCTATTTTGTGCTTTGTAAGCCCTATTTTCTTGTATCATTTCATTTGTATATCCTCTCATCTTGAGAGATTAGAAAGTGTGTGAGCTATCATTGTCTATTCACTCTACTAAGAGAGTAATTCACTTGTAAACACTTCATAAACACCAAAGATTTTCACTCTAGGTTGAGTGGTCATAAAGGTTGGGGTTCAACCTTTGGGTATTGAGAGTTTAAGAGATTGGGTGGGTTGCCCTAGTGCTAGTGAGGATTGAGTTCTTGAGTGTGGGACACTAGGAAGCTGCAATTGCTCATAGCTTGTATCTCTAAACTTCAATAGTGGAAATCCTCTAAGTGGGTTGCTTAGAGGCGAGACGTACACCGGATTGGGTGGAACTCGTTATATCGGTTTGCAAGCTTCTCTTCCTTACTCTTTTACTTTCTTATACTGCATATTAATTGATTGGTGTTGATTGGTGTTGATTGTTTGAGAAGAGCACACTTAAACTTGCTTAATTTGTTGTACTTCAAATATTGCACACCAAGTGTTTGCTAAATTGCCTCAGCAATATTTACCTTTGTAGTGCATTGCATATCATCCTTTACTTGCTTTCACTTGCATACTCTCATAAACTTGGTTATAGAAATCAATTTCAAAGGTATTCCAAGTAAAAGTTTTATAACTCAATTCACCCCCTCTCTTGAGTATTGAGGCCACTTGAATAACAAGTGGTATCAGAGCTTGACTCTTGGTAGATCAAGCTTAACAGCTTCAAGAGACTAGATGGCCTCAAGTTCTCAAAATGTTTTTCCCGAGGGTGGTGCGATAAACAGACCTCCCGCTTTCAATGGGGAAGGGTATGCCTTTTGGAAAGAGAGAATGAAAATCTTCATTCAATCAATTGACTTGAGAATTTGGAATGCCATTGAAAATGGTCCTTATATACCAATGCATACAGTAGATAGTAAAAATGTCGAAAAACCTATAGATGAATGGACAAGCGAGGAAGAAAAGAAAGTCCAATATGGCTACAAGGCCAAAAATCTAATTACTATGGCTTTAGGTCAAGATGAATTTTTTAGAATAATGACTTGCCAAACTGCTAAAGAGATGTGGGATACTCTACAAGTAACTCACGAAGGTACTAACGATGTAAAGGACTCTAAGATTAGTACACTAACTAGTCAATATGAGTGCTTTAGATTAAACTCTCATGAATCAATTGTTGATATGCAAAAAAGGTTCACTCTCATCATTAATTAACTCATTACACTTGGAAAGACTTACACTAACAAAGAGCTCATCCATAAAGTGTTGAAAAGTCTTAACAAAGAATGGCAACCGCTAGTTACCGCCATCAAACAATCTCCTAGCATAAACGAAATGTCTCTTGCCACACTATTTGGTAAGTTGCAGGAACAGGAACAAGAGCTGAAAGAATTAAAGATGGCGGAAGAGGAAGAAAAATCTTCCAAGAAAAAGGGTCTCGCTCTCAAGGCTACTTCCACAAATGAAGAAGAATCCGGAAGTGAACTTGATGAAGAAGAAGAGTTTGGACTATTTGTGAAACGCTTCGGGAAATTCATGAAAGGCAAACGCTTCCAAAGAAGCTTCAAAAACTCAAGTAAGAAACCTATTACTAAAGAAAATTCTTCCTCACCCAATTGTTTTGAATGTGGCAAGGAAGGGCACTTCAAAGCGGATTGCCCAAATCTTAAGAAGAAGGGAAAAGAGAAAAGAGGAAGAAGGAGAGCATATATAGCATGGGATGAAAATGAGATAAGCAGCTCGGATGACTCAGAAAATGAAGAAGCAAACCTTTGTCTCATGGCCAACCACCAAGAAGAAGATGATGAGGTAAATTTCCATGACTTAGATAAGGATGAATTACTTGATGCTCTAGAGGAATTGTATGATAAATTTACAAAAGTCTCCAATAGACTTAAGGTGTCTAGAAAAACTAGTGACACTCTAGAGATGCACCTTATGGAGGTTTTCAAAGAGAATGAATGCTTAAAAGAAGATTTGAAAAATGCTCAAACATGTTCCAAAAGTAAACCATGTGATTTTGCAAAGAGGTGCATTGTGTTAGAAACCAAGGTTGAAGACCTAAATAGGACACTAGAGAAGTTCACTAATGGAAGAGATAATTTGAATATCCTACTTGGGCAACAAAAATGCATGTTTAGTAAAACCGGTTTAGGATATGACCAAGAACATAGTAATCATAAAATGGAGAAACACTATAAAAATTTCTTTGCACCACCAAGCAAATCCTCCTCACCTTTTATGAAATGCAATCATTGTGGTTCCAAAGGACATAGTGCTTATAAGTGTAGTGTTAGGAAACTAGGACCAAAGGTCTTAAGAAAGGTGTGGGTTCCCAAAGGAACATCCCCACAAGCTAACCTAAAAGGACCCAACATAAAATGGGTACCTAGTTCTCTAAACTGATTTTGTTTTGTAGGTATGTTTCAAGGCAAGCAACACCCATTGGTACTTGGATAGTGGGTGTTCAAAGCATATGACGGGAGACATAAGCAAATTTACATCATTCACTCCCAAAAGGAAAGGAAGTGTCACCTACGGAGACAACACTAAAGGAAGAATCCTAGGCATTGGAAATATTGGTAAGAATTCTTCCACCTCCATAAGTGACGTATTGTATGTTGAAGGCCTCAAACATAATCTACTTAGCATAAGTCAATTATGTGACAAAGGATATAGAGTTTTATTTGAATCCAATTGTTGTATAATTGAAAATAAGCTAAACAAAGAGGTCAAATTTGTTGGAAAAAGAATTGATAACAATGCTTTATTTCAAAAGAGGATGAAACTTGGCTATGGCATAGAAGAATAGCTCATATACATGTAGACCACTTGAACAAACTTGTTTCTAAAGATTTAGTAATTGGTTTACCAAAGCTTAAGTTTGAAAATAGATTCTGTGATGCATGTCAAAAGGGAAAACAAGTAAAGGCATCTTTTCAATCCAAAAACATTGTTTCCACTCAAAGGCCTTTACAACTTTTGCACATGGACTTATTTGGACCATCCAAAATTAAAAGCTTTGGAGGAAATTACTATGGTCTAGTTATAGTAGATGACTATTCAAGATACACATGGACATTATTTCTTGCTCATAAAAATGAAGCATATCATGCATTCAAGAAACTTGCAAAGATTATCCAAAATGAGCAAAACTCAAAAATTGCATCTATTAGAACCGATCATGGGGGAGAATTTGAAAATCAATCTTTCGAAAAGTTTTACGAAAAACATGGTATTAATCACAATTTCTCAGCTCCTAGAACTCCACAACAAAATGGAGTAGTTGAAAGAAAGAATAGATCTTTAGTGGAGCTTGCTAGAACCATGCTAAATGAAAACAATATTGCAAAACATTTTTGGGCCGATGCGGTAAACACCGCATGTTATGTTATGAATAGATGTTTAATAAGGCCTATTTTAAAGAAAACCCCCTATGAGCTTTACAAGGATAGAAAACCCAACATTGCATACTTTCATATTTTTGGATGTAAATGTTTTGTGCTCAACAATGGAAAGGATAATCTAGGAAAGTTTGATGCAAAATCTGATGAGGCAATATTCCTAGGATATTCTCAATCAAGTAAATCTTATAGAATTTTCAACAAACAAACAAATACCATTGAAGAATCTATACATGTTAAAATTGATGAAAATAGCCATAACCCTCCGAGAAAGGAAGATGTTGATGATCTTGTAGGTACCTTCCAAGAGATGAACTTGGAAGACAAAGAAGAAGTCAACAATGATGAAGGTGCAACACAAATTGAGAGACAACAAGATTGGGTAACCTTGAAGGATCATCCCTTGGACAAAATCATTGGAGAAATAACCAAAGGGGTAAGTACTCGAAACGCCATTAGAAATGCATGCAATCACTTGGCTTTTGTATCCCAAATTGAACCCAAAAATATTGATGAAGCCATTATTGATGAATATTGGATGTTGGCCATGCAAGAAGAGTTAAACCAATTTGAAAGAAATGAAGTTTGGGAACTTGTGCCAAGACCCAATGACCATCTAATAATAGGCACCAAATGGGTTTTTAGAAATAAGCTAGATGAAAATGGGATAATAACAAGAAACAAAGCTAGACTAGTTGCAAAGGGATACAATCAAGAAGAGGGAATAGATTATGAAGAAATGTATGCTCCCGTAGCAAGGTTAGAAGCCATTAGGTTATTACTAGCTTTTGCATGCTGTATGGATTTCAAACTTTATCAAATGGATGTCAAAAGTGCATTTTTAAACGGCTTCATTCAAGAAGAAGTTTATGTAGATCAACCTCCCGGTTTTTAAAATCATAAATTTCCAAACCATGTCTTTAAATTGAGAAAAGCTTTATACGGTTTGAAACAAGCTCCAAGAGCTTGGTATGAAAGACTAAGCAAATTCCTTTTAGAACACAACTTTGAAAGAGGAAAGGTTGATACTACATTGTTTATAAAACGCAAAAATAATGACATTCTTTTGGTACAAATTTATATTGATGACATAATATTTGGTGCTACTAATGAAAATCTTTGTCAAGAGTTGCCAAGATTATGCAGAATGAGTTTGAAATGTCCTTGATGGGAGAACTCACCTTCTTCCTTGGACTACAAATAAAACAAGCCAATGATGGAACGTTCATTAGCCAAACTAAGTATTGTAAAGAGCTACTCAAAAGGTTTGAAATGGACAAGGCAAACGAAATAGCTATACCCATGAGCACATCCTGCTACTTAGACAAAGATGAAAAGGGTAAGGACATTGAAATCACCAAATATCGAGGTATGATTAGATCCTTACTATATTTAACTGCTAGTAGGCCCGATATTATGTTTGCGGTATGCATGTGTGCTAGATATCAAGCATGTCCTAAAGAATCACATTTAACTGCCGTAAAAAGAATTTTGAAATATCTTGTGGGCACTCAAAATGTTGGTTTGTGGTATCCCAAAGGCGTTGAATGTAATCTTTTAGGATATTTCGACTCTGACTTTGCTGGCTGTAAACTTGATAGAAAAAGTACTAGTGGCACATGTCATTTACTTGGTAGCTCCCTTGTTTCTTGGCATAGCAAGAAGCAAGCAAGTGTTGCATTATCGACGGCTGAGGCAGAATATGTAGCCGCCGGTAGTTGTTGTGCTCAAATTCTTTGGATGAGACAACAACTTCTTGATTTTGGCATTGTTTTAAACAAAGTACCCATCAAATGTGATAATACTAGTGCCATTAACATCTCAAAGAATCCAATAATGCACTCTAGAACCAAGCACATTGAGATTAGGCATCACTTTATTAGAGATCATGTGTTAAAAGGAGATTGTGTACTTGAACATGTTGAAACTTCTAGGCAACTAGCAGATATTTTCACAAAACCCTTGGCTAGAGAACAATTCATTCACATTAGAAGAGAATTAGGCATTCTTGATATGTCAAATTGTGTTTGAATGATGGAATATTTTGATAAGAACTATGTTGTATGGCATGATGAATGGTATATGTTACATTTCATGTTTGGAACCTTGCTGTATGAAAAACTTGAAGTTTTTGAATCAATAATCGATTACATGCCTCCTCACAATCGATTACTATGCTTCTGTTTCCTTAATAATCGATTAGTCCAAGCCCCTAATCGATTACAATCATTCTGTTTCTAAGATAATCGATTACCATTGATCCACAATCGATTACAAAGCTTCTGTTTCAGGTACAAAACGTTTCCTCTTCTCCATAATCGATTACCACCTTGCTCCAATCGATTAGAACGGTTCTGTTTCTTAAATAATCGATTAGTCAAAGGCTCTAATCGATTACGCTCTGCACGAAACGTTTGGAATTCCCCAGAAACAGTGAGCTAATCGATTACCCCCTGCCTCGTAATCGATTAGCCTCGGTTTTGAAGAGTCAATATTGCAACTTCTAAGGCATACTCGAACCACTCCCTCTCTTAACTCACTTCACTCCTTTCTAAACCTACTTCCCTCATTCCTAAACCTAATTCTCACCTATAAATAACCCTCTCTTCACCTTCTCATCTCACACTACCTCCTTCCTCTCAAACCTCTCCAAAACTCTCAAGCACTCTTCTCTCTTCATCTTCTTCTTTGCCTTCTCCACCATGTCCTTATCTCGCAATGTCAAGAGAGCAAGGTCTTCCGCAGCTCAAGCCCATAACCCCCTTGATTTTTCAAGGTTCTTTGCTTCTCCTAGAGACCTCCAAAATTTCATGAAAAACTTTTCTGAAAAGGAGATAATGACCCCCCACTACACCATTGCCGACACTTTCGACAACCCCAGCCTAACCTTCACTCAAAGCCTTCACCACTACAACCTCTTTCCTTTCCTCTCCCTCAAGGAAGAAGAGTACTACCCTGAACTAATAAGGGTATTTTACTGCAATCTCCGCCTTGTAAATGGCATGGTTGAGTCCAAAGTGAAGAACACAACCATTAAACTTTCCAATGCTCAATTTGCGGAAATCTCCCAACTGCCTCTCAACAATGTTGATTTTGATGGAGGAGAACCGGAAGACGAATGGGGCTTCAATGCTCTAACTGCTCGTCAATCCTTGTGGAAAGCTGACCGCCCCAGGAGCAACCACAAGTTGGTAGGCCACTTGACCATGAATAACCGTTTACTTCACTTTTTCTTGGTCAAGATGATTGTTCCTCGTGGAGGGAACTATGCTTTGGTAGAAGAGGATAATGTCCTCTTGATGTGGGCAATGCTGAATCATAAGGAGATCAACTGGGTTCAGTTGGTCAAATTTCATATGCGCCACGCCAAGGATCAACAAAAACTCCCTTATGGTATTCTCCTTACTAAAATTTTCAAATATTGTGGAGTAGACTTGGCTGGAGAATTATCAGAAAAAGTGCCTCCTAGAGCTTGCATTGGCACCCATCACCTCACCAAAATGGGTCTTGTTCTTACACATGGAGCATGGTACTCACGAATGGAGGGCATTCATGCCAACATTCCCTTCGAAGCTCCTGCTGAAGAAGAACCCGTTCCTCCTCCTCCTCAAACACAAGCAGTACCCCAAGCCTCTTCATCTGCTTCCCAAGCTGACCCTTTTGCATCTCTTTACGCCCATCTTGACCGCCGCTTCGATCGCCTTGAGAACTCCCTTCAAGAGTTTTCAATGACCGAGCAGCAACACTTCGAGATGATGCAACAATGCTATGAAGAGCTATCCCACCAAATCGCTGAAATTCGCTTTTTCAATCCGGATAATTAGATCCTTAGTCATGCTTTTGTTTGCGGTGCTTATGTTATTGTCTTTTTCTATTTTCAATATTGTCTCTTGGCTTACTTAATGTAATTCCCATCCATTTTCAATTCAATAAAATTATTTCGTTTCCGTTCATATTATATCTCTTTCATTGCACGAATTATTTTTGATGATTACAAAGGGGGAGAAGAATATCTGTTCATATCTTGTTTAACTCTTGTTTACAATCTGGAGAAGAATATCTTGTTTAAAATCTGAAAAAGATAGGATTAATAAATTCCTTTTGATAGGGGGAGAGTTAGCAAGAGATAAGAGATAAGAAATAAAAAGTGATAAGATATTTGCTGCAGAATGCGATAATGATTTAGTTAAGAGATAAAGATTCTGATTTTTTGAACTTGGTAATACAATCTGCTATTTTGAAAAACTGATAATGCAGCAGCGATATTTTTGCAAGGAAATAAAATTAGAGATAAGCTTAAATTGTTTAAACTAACAACCCTCAAGAGATGAACATAGTTGTCATCATCAAAAAGGGGGAGAATGTGTTTGAATATGTATACAGGTTCAAGGATGTTCAAAGATTTTGATAATGACAAGTACTCTTGAAGAAACCTATGCAAAAACAAAGATATGGAATCAGGTGCTGAGTAGCAGCGAAGATAATCAATTAGGTAACTTGTGCTAATCAATTAGGAGCTTTCTGTTTTGAAGAAATTGCATCAGGATGTAATCTAATCGATTATGGAAATGAAGATAATCGATTATGAACTCACTGGAATTAAGATAATCGATTATACACTTTAAGATAATCGATTACAACCATCAAAAATGAAATCAAATGTATCAGGTATGATGTCTAATCGATTAAGGCAGCTATACAATCGATTAGGAAGCCACTGGAATTAAGGTAATCGATTACAAGAGATGCTAATCGATTAGGAAGCTGTGAAATCAAAATTAAATGCATCAGGTCCAGATGCTAATCGATTACAGGAAATGGAATAATCGATTATTGACTCTCTGACTTGAAGCTAATCGATTACAACGCGAGGGTGTAATCGATTACACTAGTGGAAAAACACATTTAAGTGGGAAACCAGCTCATGTCTCCACCATTCTTCAAAATTCCACTAAGTGCAATGGCTAGGAAGAAGAAGGGCACACCTCAACAGCTATTTTGGCTCTATAAATTGAAGAGGAACACAAGCACAAAGATATACCAACAAGCTACAAATCCTTTGCTCTATTTTGTGCTTTGTAAGCCCTATTTTCTTGTATCATTTCATTTGTATATCCTCTCATCTTGAGAGATTAGAAAGTGTGTGAGCTATCATTGTCTATTCACTCTACTAAGAGAGTAATTCACTTGTAAACACTTCATAAACACCAAAGATTTTCACTCTAGGTTGAGTGGTCATAAAGGTTGGGGTTCAACCTTTGGGTATTGAGAGTTTAAGAGATTGGGTAGGTTGCCCTAGTGCTAGTGAGGATTGAGTTCTTGAGTGTGGGACACTAGGAAGCTGCAATTGCTCATAGCTTGTATCTCTAAACTTCAATAGTGGAAATCCTCTAAGTGGGTTGCTTAAAGGCGAGACGTACACCGGATTGGGTGGAACTCGTTATATCGGTTTGCAAGCTTCTCTTCCTTACTCTTTTACTTTCTTATACTGCATATTAATTGATTGGTGTTGATTGGTGTTGATTGTTTGAGAAGAGCACACTTAAACTTGCTTAATTTGTTGTACTTCAAATATTGCACACCAAGTGTTTGCTAAATTGCCTCAGCAATATTTACCTTTGTAGTGCATTGCATATCATCCTTTACTTGCTTTCACTTGCATACTCTCATAAACTTGGTTATAGAAATCAATTTCAAAGGTATTCCAAGTAAAAGTTTTATAACTCAATTCACCCCCCCTCTTGAGTATTGAGGCCACTTGAACAACACTAACATCATCTTGAACTGAGGCAATAAACCATGGTAAACGATTCTTACCTTTTCGGCATCATTCAGGTTGTGATTTAGACACTTTCTCAAGAGTGCCTTGAATTGTTCCCATGTCTCTCCTAATGATTCATCATTATTTTGAGAAAAAGAGTGTATGGCTGTCATTGCTTCAAAATATTTTGAAGGAGAATAAAATCTTTCCAAAAATTTTCTTTCAACATCGGACCAGTTTGCAAAACTACCCGGTGGACAAGATTTAAACCATTCTTTTGCTTTACCAATCAATGAAAAAGGGAAAAGTCTCATATAAACAGACTCTTCTTGATTGGGTTCAAAACCAATTGTGCTGCATAACTCATAAAAAATAGTTAAATGTTCATATGGTTCTTCATGATTTAAACCAGCAAATTGGTTGTTTTGAATAATATTTAAAGTGGCAGGTTTAATCTCCACTGGCAAAACTGGTCCTTGAAACATTCCCGAAACTCGGGGTGGACCATTAATAACAGCAAACTGTCCCAATGTTCTCCTTTCAGCAGCCATATTTGAATTTTCAAAATTAGAAGTAAAAGAAGATTTAGTTTGTGTTTTAGATTTCAAAGACTTGATTTTCTTTACAAACTTTTCTATCTCAGGATCAAAAAAATTTTACCTGCGGTAGATCGAGTTTGCATACACAAACTAGACAAAGAAAGTTAGTGTAACAATAAATAAAAAAATAATTTTAACTAAGGTAAAAAAAATATTTACCACGGTAATTAAAAATTTACTGTTTTACTGAAACAATTCAATCCCCGGCGACGGCGCTAGAAAACTTGTTAACTCGTTGATAGCGTCTCAACAGTTCGTTTCCACCATCGGGTTGTTAATTGGCAAGCGCACCAATCGTTTGTAGTTTTCAAAATTTAGATATCGTTCCACTGGGATTGAAAGTCCAATAACAACAGTAATTTTCTATTTACTATGGTAAATGTGAAGGAAGTTATAGACAAAAGAATGATTTATATGCAATTTATACAATATTCACAGGATAGCATGATTGAGTAGTTCATAAGATAAAAGAAAATAAAATCTATCTAAAAAGTTGAGTTGCAATCTAGAATAGGTAAGATACTTGAGATAAACATAAATAAACAAGTTATGTTGGAAATTGGATCCCTAATCTAGAATAACAATGAGGAACTCAAGACATGCATATTTAATCATCAAGTTTCATGTCATTGCAGCTTAAAATCATTATAACCGATCCCTCGTGATATAAATTCTAAGAATTCACCGCAAAGTCCGATCCCTCATGAGCTTTCTCAGTAAAAACTTGCATTAAGACCTGGCCTTATGGCAACAATGGTTAACAACCCCTATAGAATTGAGATACCAAGGGTATTCCAACTTTTTACTTTTGTCAAAACAAGTTTCAATACAACATGAACAATCATTCTCCCATTTGACATTCATACTAATAAAACAAGTTTCAATACACATAAAAATCATTCTCCTGTTTGACGTTCATATTAATAAAAGGTTGAAATACTAACATGGACTTGAATCATAAACATGCAGAGGTCAAATTCACAACATTATACTCAATAGATTAGTTCACCAATTCCAACAAAAACAAATTAGTTACACATGGTGAAAGTAAAAACAACACTGACAGAGTTTGACATTACGAAGACCATGGGAACTTCACGATACAACGATCACAATACACCGAAACACACTCAAGTATCTAGAAAACTATTCTAGAACTATAACTCACAAAAGAAGTACTCAAAGTCGAGCACAAGAGAGAAAAGAAGAGAATGGGATACTATGGGATTATTTAGAATGGTGTTGGATGGCCCTATTTATAGGGCTGAGCAAGGGTGCTGACGCTACGCGTCAGTGTGACGCTACGCGTCAGGCCCCTGACTTAGCTTACATTAAACAGCTGATAATGGCCACTTCAAATTATTAAAATTGATCATGCTTGGCCACTTGGACGTGTCTCCACTATGTTTTGGCCATTTGTGTTGAGTGGGGTGGCCCTTGGTGCTGAGTGGGGTGGCCATTATTGGGTCAAAGCTGAGTGCTTGGCCAAGTTAGAAGTGGAGTCCACGCAGCACTGACGCTACGTGTGGCTGTGACGCGTAGCGTCAGCATCAAAAATAGCTGTTGATGCTACGCGTGGGGTGAGGCTACGCGTCAGCTCCTCCAGTGTAATTTTCTCTTGATTTCTTAACTTTTTCACTGCAAAACTTAGAGAAAATTGATCAAGGGCAGATTATTTCCAACAACATCCATTTATGGAATTTAAATCCTAATTTTCTAACAAATTAAACTAATTTTTGTAATTTTTATGAAATTTTTATTAAAGCTTTTATTGAAAATTTGAGGACTAATACCCAGTCTTTACCTTTCCTGTCGACCAAGGGTCAACCCCAACCTTTACATTTCCTGTCAACCGAGGGTCAACCCCAGCTTTTACATTTCTTGTCAACAGTGAGTTAATTCGGACGAGACGTCCTGTTAGCTCCCCAATCTTTACCTTTCCTGTCAACCGAGGGTCAACCCCAACTTTTACATTTCCTGCCAATAGTGAGTTAATTCGGATGAGACGTCCTGTTAGCTCCCCCAATCTTTACCTTTCCTGTCAATCGAGGGTCAACCCCAACCTTTACCTTTCCTGTCAACTGAGTGTCGACCCCAACCTTTACATTTCCTGTCAACCGAGGGTCAACCCCAACTTTTACATTTCTTGTCAACCAAGGGTCAACCCCAACCTTTACATTTCCCGTCAACCGAGGGTCAACCCCAACCTTTACATTTCCAGTCTACCGGGGGTCAACCCTAATTCTTCTCACCTCCTGTTAACTGAAAGGCAATCTTTCCTGGTCAATCCAGAACTAAAAAAAAACAAAAAAAAACAAAAACAAAAATAAAAACAAAAACAAAAACAAAAACAAAAACAAAGAAAAAAAGAAAGAAAAAAGAGAGAGAGACAGATGTGGAAAATGCTCGTCTTTAAAGAGGAAAAGGTCACATTGACTCGTGATTGCCAACACCGTCAGACGCCATAACGATCGAGAGGTCCCACCTGACTCATACATCGGTGTTCATATCTTTACTTCCTTTTCACTTTAAAAACACGGAAAACTTCGTGTTTTTCTTGTGAAAAAGAAGTAAATAGGGGCATCTGTGAACACGTCTTTTGGTCCGATCCAAATACCAAGGATTTGATTAAAAAAGACCAGACATCCATTGCCTAAATCAAGAATCATTTCCGAGTGATTATTTCTAGGCAGGGGTGACTCCGAGTGAGGAATTCCCGAGTGGGTTTATTTCCGAGCGAGGTGTTTGCTTGATTCTACGAAAAGATGAAGTAAACCTTTCAAACCATAATGCTTCATGACGTTGATAGAGTTTATAGACGTATAATGATGTGATGTGATGCATTAGGAAGAGTCAGAATGGTAGAAAATGTATTTCATATATGAGTTGAAGGATTTGTATAACTCGCTCAAGCGAGTGGGAATCTCGCTCGAGCGAAATTGTGGTAAATCAAAAATTTGGCATCTGGCCTGTCTTCGCCCAAGCGGATGGTGGTTTCGCCCAAGCGAGATTGATGGAGAATCAGGGGTTAGCCCTGGATCAATTTCACTCAGGCGGAGGAATAAGCGCTCAAGCGAGAAGGCAGAGTTTTAGATATGGAACTATTTTGCTTAAGCGAGACATGTCTCGCCCGAGCGAGATTGGTACCAGATGCATATTCCCTTCCTTCGCTCAAGCGTTGCCGAGTGGATTATCTCCAGGTAGGGTGTTTCCGAGTGGAAGATTCCCGAGGGAGGTGCCTCCAAATGAAAATGGCTGACTTTGAGTGAATATTTCCCGGTTGGAGGTAAATCCGAGTGGAACATTCTCGGTTGTAGCCGTTCTGAGTGAAAAAGAGACCAATTTTGAGTAAATACCTCCCAAAGATATACGTTCGAGCAAAGGAAGCCCCTGACTATGAATGAACACTTGTTAGGCAAGGATGTCTCCGAGTGGTGTGTTCCGGAGGAGATGACATTTTGAGCAAAGAACAAATCTTTTCTAGTGGTGTGTTTCAGAGAAGATATCTTTTCGAGTAAGGAAAAGGTCCGACCAGTAATGTGCCTCTTTTGGGCAGAAACTTTCAAAGGTCTATATTTCCGAGCGGGATGTCTCCGAGGAAGGCATTTCCGAATGATTTGCTGCCAAGAGATGTATTTCCAAGCGAAACAAAGCTCTGACCGGGAATGAGTTTCTTTCACCCAGATTCTCTCAAGTTCCAAATTTCAAAGTGAAAAGCAAGTCTAACCTCCGAATGATAATTTCCGAGTGGAATGTCTCCGAGTGAGACGTTGCCGAGTGGAATGTCTCTGAATGTTCCATTTCTGAGTGGGTTCCTTCCAAGGGAGTTACTGTAACATCCCGAATTTTAAATAAAATAAATTTATTGGATGATGATAATTGATTGTTTATGGTCAAATAATTATGAGAGATGTTGTTAGATATTAGAGGTGAATTATCGGTAAACTAAGATTTACCGGAACCAGGTGAATTAACAGATGATGTAGGACCCACTTGGTCAAATTGAGTATTTGATGAGTCTAAAAATGTTTAGAAAATTATTGTGGTTAAGGTGGTATAGTTAGAATAATTTTTAGTGTTAAGAAAATAATTAATTGGATACGACGTATGGTGCAAAACGGGGAAAATACGAACCAAATGGGATTAAAAAGAAAATGTGAAATCTTCCCTTCTCTTCTTTCTTAACCGTGTGAGTTTTACACACTTTATACCCTCCTTTACACAATGGGCAAAACAAATATGGACCAATGGTAAAAGTAGATGGTGGCATTGCTTTATCTCTTGGGTAATGACCAATTATGGTCACCTTTTCCTCTCTCTTTCTCTTATTCTTGGCAGCCATCTCTCTCCCTCCATTCACTCTTCATTTTCTTCTCCTTCACCTTCTCTTCATCCTAAAACCGCCCCACCTCCATTCTTCTTCTTTCTCTTGTCCAAAAATGAAAGTTAAGCTTGGATTTATGAAGCATTTATGGAGCTTTGGAGCTTGTGGGATCATCTCCTTTCTCTTCTTTACTTTCATTTCCGTTTTTGGTGGAGCTTGGATTTGAGGTAAAGATCTTTCACCCCTTCCTTGTCTCATTATGATTTTGGGGTATTGGGTTAAAGATGGTGATGTTAGAAACCTTGCATGTGGGTGGAAATGGAACCCTAGGCTTGAATGTTTGGAATGGGAATCCTAAGTATTAATAATTTGGGGGTTTTGACCCACTTGATGATTTTGATGATTTTGGTACCTTGGAATGATGTTATACATAGAAATGAATGTTTGAAGGATAGGAGTTGAATATTGATGTGATAAAATGGTGAACTAAGTCATGAGTTGCAAATGAAGATATATGCATGTATATAGGTATGTTGATTTGAGGGATTAATCTTAAGTGTTGATGTTGTTGGATTTGTTTAACCCTTAAGACTTGGAGAATCTTAGCTTTGGGGAAAGGAATTCCCGAAGCCTAATATGGGTATATGGAATTGGAGCTTAGACAAGTCTAGGACTTGATCATCAGTTAAGAGAAGTGATGTTTTGTGATGATTTATTGATTACATGTGTATGTATAATTGTTGATAGGATTGTATTCCAGATGGTGATGCGGAAAAATCGATGTAATCGCGTGACGGTTCTTCTCTTGAGGTAGGAGAGGAGTTTGCATTTCAAATCGCATGAGTGAATTCATTGTTAATTATGTATATGTTGAACTCATGCAATGCCTTGCCATGAATGTGTTATATGATTAATTTGATGAAGTGATGAATGATGGCTTGGCTTATGTTGAATGTTATAAAAATGTATGTATTTATAACATATTGATGATAAGTGGTTGATGGTCCCTTGGTTGGACGTAATTTAAATGAGGGTGATAAATTATGAATGAATGAACCACACGATTGTAAAGAATTGTTTTGAAGTGGTTATGTGGAAAGGTGAATGAAGGAATGGTGTGGGGTATAGTTAAACCCTTTTTCCTTTGTAAAATTTAATAAGTAATAATGATTGATGAGGTGGAATGAGGATTTTCCGAGTAAGGATGGGTAGAGAGAGTTATATATATATACCTCATGTGATGTGTATGGTGTATGGGAGGTGATTCAGTTGGCGTAGAATGAGATTCCGAGTGTTAGATTGTGAGAATCTTTATTACTGCATATGTCCTGGTAGTCTTGCTCAAGCGAGATGGGATCTCGCCCAAGCGAGAGTCCCCTACTCCATAGAATTAGCTTCTGGAGGAAATTCGCCCAGGCGTATGGGGCTTCGCCCGAGCGAGGGCGAAGGATTTGTCACTGGACAAAATCCGCCCGAGCGAAGGGTCTTGGGGATTAGTATTCGCCCAAGCGAGATGAGTGGGCGGAGAATAGGAGAAACCCTGGACGAATCTCGTCCGAGTGGGTGTTGTGAAAATAAACTAAGATGTGGTGAATTCCCGTGCGAGCTATGTCTGAGACGGGAACTCCCGAGTAGAATATTGTTGTGAGCCATTCCGAGTGAGGCTATAACCATTGGGTTTTTTTCCGAGTGGTGAAGACTTAAAAGGACTCCAAGAGAAATGTATTATGAGAGAAATCCATTTTTATACACTTATTCCGAGTGGGATCTTAGCGAGAGAATTTCCTCGAGTAATGATAGGTCTAATTATTCCCGAGTGGGAAATCCTGAATGAACCTCTCCCGAGGGGAGAGTGATTGTGATGGTTCTGATTGAGGTATTCTAGGAGTCCCCTTCCGAGTGAATAAAGTTATATATTCTGAGTGGACAAGATTTAAATAGGTCCGAGTGAGACAGCTTAGTGAATTCCTCTGAGTGATGAGAGGTCAGAGTAATTCCGAATGGAACTTGATGGTGGAGTCTGAGTGTGAAATTCCGAGTGGGATGGCACCTATAGGGATATACTGTGAGTCTGTCCAGATGTATTCTGGAATACCTTCGCCTGAGTGAAGGCTGAGTGCTAGGAGACCTAGCCCGAGAGAAAGAAAAAGGAGTTGTTTTAGAGATAATCTCGTCGAGGGAAACTGAGTAGGAGATAAGTCATTTTTGAGATGATTATGCCGAGTGGAAACCGGGCGAAAGATGGGTCCGCTTTGTATTAAGTTTACCGAGTAAAAGACTGATTGAGATGACTCGGTTTTGGAATGAAATTGACGAGTGAAAGATTGATTGAAAGATGACTCGGATTTGGAATTAATTGGCCGAGTGAATGATGGGTCGGTCAGGATTAATTTGCTGAGTGGAAAACCTGAGTGCTTTGAGCCGGTTTCAAGGAGATCCTGCCGAGTGAAAACCTGAGTATTGGGAGTCAGTTTTGATTGATTTTACCGAGTGGACAACTGAGTGTGATAGGTCGGTTTTAAAGTAATTTTCCAAGTGAAGGACCGAACGAGAGGAATCGGTTCTAGAATAGGTTAAAGCGAGTGTTAAGGGAATTGGTTACTGGATTTATTTCGCCTACATGAAAGGGGGGTCGCCCAAGCGAACCCAACCTGTCTCGCTCAAGCGGAGGTAAAACTCGCTTGAGCGAGTTTCCACCAGAATGGATTTTACTCAATATTAATGGTGGCGGGCTTATGTTTGACCCTCCTTCTTGGCATTAGAGGTAAATCTGAGACGAATATAGGGATGTATGAGAGATAACGTGATGATGATAAATCATGGTGGTGATTAAGGTTGATTGGTACATGGGAATTAATTAATTATGTATTTACCACCTGAATTAAAATAATGAATTATGATGGATTTGCCACCTGAAATAGAATGATGAGAGGATGATAATGAGATTGTGAGGGTAGAATTATGAGATATACCATCGACTGAATTTGAAATGTATGAAGGGATAAATAAATGACATAGTATAAATTATAAGTAGATACATTAGAGAAAATGTAATATTAAATAGTGTTAAATGATGAATTGTTGTGTGCCATTGTGTGTGATACAAGCGTAGCCTTGTATGTGTGGTATGAATTATGAAATTGAAAATGTTGTGAATGCCACACAATTTTATATACATATAAAGTATACTTGAGACAATGGTAATGAATAATGAGATGAAAACCCACTAAATGAAAGAGAGGTATTATTGATGAATATTATATGATATTGAAATGCCATTGTGATTGATTGCAAGTATCTACTTGCGTGTATAAGGTGAAATATATGTGAAAATATATTGAGATGAAAATGCCACAATAAAACTTGAAAGCTATGACTAAGAAACCAACAATGTTGAAATCCACTAAGGTGTATGGTGGTGTTGGTGATTATGATGATGATGTTTGATGAGTGGCATTTAGGATGCATAGATTGAGAATGCATTTGATTTGCATTGCATTGCATCCATGGCATATCATAGCTGCCAGTGTTGGAATATTAAGGGATTCCCCCGGTTGGCCCAGTGGGAGGGCGGCTCAGTGCACGAGCATTTATGTTGTTCCCCTGTGACTCGGTGTGTAAGTCATGAAGCTGTCCATGCTGAGCTACGAGGAGCTGCATGTGGTTGACCCTTGTGGGGGATGGCTCTTGAGGAGCAGGTGTCCCCGGTGGTCCTTTGGATCACAGCTGCCATGTTGAGAATCATGGTTGGCCCGCAATACCATATGTTGAATATGTTGTATACCGCGGTCATGGTGAAAATGACCAGGTGTTGCAAAATGGGCGATACGGTTTGGTACCAGTAAAAATATGGTGAATATTCATGCATTATGATATATGTGTACACATTTTACTACTGCAGTAGAGGCATGGTATGTGATCATGTTTGAACCCACAATTGGTGTTATTTCCCACAGTCGGATCCGCATTTGTTGTCTATTCCATTGTGCATATGCATTAGCCATAAGAGCATTTGCATATAGCATGGAGATATGCCAGAATATAATGATGATTGATGATGATTGATGATGATTGAGATGATGAGATGGTGTTGATGAGAAGGGTACTTAATATCCCGAAAGACCACATAAAAGTAATAAATAATATGAATGAATGAAATGATGTGGATATGACGATATGTATGATATGGCCCAATGTAATAAAGGGCATATTTGTTTATTATTGATAATGATTATGTTAGCCTGTGGTGGCTTTGATGAAAGACCAGAATGGTCTATATTGATGTGTTGGCCCATTGAGGTGACGTGAAAGATATGTGTTGGCCCATTGTGGCGGTGTGACAAATGTGTATATGCTTGCTTTGCTATGATTTGATGAATGAGCATGAAATGAATATATATTATTGAACTAATAATCTATGATGATTGTTGATGGGTTTAGCAAAACATACATGATGTTGATATGCATATGCACATAATTTCAATTGTACTCATATCGTCATTTGAAATGTATAACTCACTCTCCCATGTGGTCTACTTTTTAGTATTGATGCAGGAAAACCATGGGATGAGGACGTTTAAGAAATAAAGCTTTTGGGAAGGTAAATAGTTGTAGAGGAATGCCTTGGCCGGCAGCATTGTAATTTAACGTGTTATGTATATGATGAATAGTATGATGTTGTAATTATTGATATTGATGGACGAATTATGAATATGTATACACTTGGAGGATATACTAATAGTGGAGACATATGAATTTAAAGTTGGGCTGGTTATAGTCTATTATAAATATGAATATTGGAGATGTATGACGCATGACCATATAGATAAGTATATACTTATATCTTAGGCATTGTATGCTTATGTGATTATGTAAAATGATGATGGTTGTATATTATGCTTATGATATGCCATTGCATTCTTGCCGAGCCTTTTCTCATATCTTCATATATGGGACTAGGCGTGTGCCCGGTATACACATTCTTCTTCCGCTGTAAACTCTGTTATTTTTGTATACCGAATGGGCAAACTATTTATCGATCCAGTTATAGGTTTCTAAATCTCACTCTTTGGTTTTCTGTGATTCGGGTCTTGATGTGATCATGGTGGTGTTTTGGAAATATTTTCTAACGCGAAAAATTTATTCGCATTTTTATTAATTATGACGATTACATCAGGATTCGAGTACAGAAAATTAGGGGTGTTATAGTTACTTCCGAACGGAAAAAGGCTCTGATTATGCCTTTCAGGCAGACTCTTAAGTTCCATAGGTCCGAATGATCATTTCCGAGTGGAATGTCTCCTAGTGAATCATTTTCGAGTGGAATGTCTCTGATTGAGTAATTTCCGAGTAGAATGTCTCCTAGTGAATCATTTCTGAGTGGAATGTCTCCGAGTGAGCTATTTCGGAGGGAAATACCTCCGAGCGAAAAGTGAATCTTTGGATGAGTACTTTTTCTAGTTGGAAATTCATCCGAGTGGATAATTGCCGATTGGAGCCATTCTGAATGAAAGGCGTTTGATTCAGATGAATGCATCCGAGTAAAGAATGACCGGTTGAAGCTATGAAAAGTGCCTGACTTCGGGTGAATACATCCGAGTGGATAATTGCCGATTGGAGCCATTCTGAATGAAAGGCGTTTGATTCAGATGAATGCATCCGAGTAAAGAATGACCGGTTGAAGCTATGAAAAGTTCCTGACTTCGGGTGAATACATCCGAGTAGATGATTGCCGATTGGAGCCATTCTGAATGAAAGGCATTTGATTCAGATGAATGCATCCGAGTAAAGAATGACCGGTTCAAGCTATGAAAAGTGCCTGACTTCGGGTGAATACATCCGAGTGGATGATTGCCAATTGGAGCCATTCTGAATGAAAGGCGTTTGAATGCATCCGAGTGGATAATGCCGATTGAAGCTATTTTGAATGATAAGCGCTTGACTTCGGATGAATACATCTGAGTGGATAATTACCGATTGGAGCCATTCTGAGTGAAAGGTGCCTAACTTCAGATGAATGCATCCGAATGGATAATTGCCGATTGGAGCCATTCTGATTGAAGTACCTCTGAGGGAAAAGAGATTCTGACTTTGGAAGAGTGCTTTTTCTGGACAGAGATGTTTCTGAGTGAATCTTTTCCGAGTGAATTGATTTTGAACAAAAAGGACTGAACTTTGAAAGAGCATTTGTCAGGCAAAGTTGTATCCGAGTGGGATGTCACCCAGGAAACCATTTCCGAGTGGTTCGTTGCCGAGAGATATATATTTCCGAGTGGAATGTCTCCTAGTGAGTCATTTCTGAGTGGAATGTCTCCTAGTGAATGATTTCCGAGTGGAATGTCTCCTAGTGAGTCATTTCCGAGTGGAATGTCTCCTAGTGAATCATTTCCGAGTGGAATGTCTCCGAGTGAATCATTTCCGAGCAAAACCCCTCCGATTGGCACAGTTCCGAATGAATGCTTCAAGCAGTGACATTTCCGGACAAAGCAATTCCGAATGAACCAAGTCCGAATAAAAAGAGGACCTGATGCATACTTCTCAGAAAGGGATTTCCGAGTCAATAATTTGTGAATTCAAACCATCCACACCGAGTGTCAAAGGTCGGATCGGATCTATGAATTCAAGCTTTCACTCGGCCTTTTATATAAGAGAGCACCTATTCCGCTCGGATTAGTTTCCACTGTGAATGGAAACTGGCTGAGACAGTGATCTAGGCCACAAGGAAGAGCACCGATCCCATGAGACCCCATTTGAAGAATCCGATTGCCATACTATGACTTGGAATCCCACCACCCAAGTTAATCCATGAATTCTGGAAATGGCTGACACAGGGCGGAAGTGAGAGTAATTAAAAATTCCCCACCAGCCGCTGCCTCCCACTACCTGTTAGTGGCTAGGCTGCCTCCACTATGAGTGGAAGCTTGTGCTGTCTAAGCACTCGGCCACCCCTATAAATGCCTCATCTGAAGAGGCACAAGGGGTTGGATTTTTGGTTGGAATTTTTTAGTTGGAAATTTTGCACTCTTGAAGGCGTCACTCTGCCCATACTCCCCTGTTAAGTTGCTCCGATCACCATAAAACCCTTTTGTCCTAGAAAAGTTGAAGTTTCCCCGGCGTTCAAAGGCAGAACCCCTTCATCAAGCCTTCACACCGTCCCCTGCACTAAGCCTTCACACCGTCCCCTGCACCAAGCCTTCACACCGCCCCTTCATCAAGCCTTCATACCGCCCCTTCATCAAACCTTCATACCGCCCCTTCATCAAACCTTCACACTGTCCCCTTCATCAAACCTTCATACCGCCCCTTCATCAAACCTTCACACCGCCCCTTCACTGAGCCTTCATACTGCCCCTTCATCAAACCTTCACACCATCCCCTGCACCGAACCTTCACACCGTCTCTACACCAAGTCCTCACACCTGTACCCCATTACTCCACTACTGCACCAGTGACACTATTTTCCTCCGTTCAAGTCCATACCGACCTCTACACCGAGCCACCACACCGTCCAGACCCTCACCAATTGCACATCGGATCTTACACCAGAATCCCCACACCGTCCCTTCATCAAGCCTCACACCGTCTCTTCATCAAGCTGCACACCGTCCCTTCATCAAGCTGCACATCGTCCCTTCATCAAGCTGTACACCGGCACCCATAATTCCACTGCTGCACCAGCGCCACTCTGGTCTCCTCTGTTCAAGTCCACACTGGATCAGCACTCTCGCCACATCGGTTCCATCTTGTTCCTTATTCTTACCATTCGTTATCCATTTTTTCCTGTTGAATTTGTTATTTGTTGATTCTGATTCCCTATTTTAAATTAGTTTTTGCTGCTGATTTTCTTTTCTTTTATTCAGATTCATAATAAATAATAACAAAAAATGAGTGTTTCACATTTGAACTAGCCCCTAAAGAAAAAACATCACAAAGAACTACGTAACCCTGATTTCTTGGTAACTCAAGAATACGTAGGAGCAGGACTTTAAATCCTGTCGGGCCCATCTTTCTTTTTTTAATTCCCATCTTTATTTTCTTTATGTTTCCTTGCAATTGCTTTTTTTTTTCCTATCATTTTCGTGAAAGATCAATTTAGACGTGACGTCTTGTTGATCTGCCCCTATTTTCAATAGACCATCTCCATGATTCACAAGGAACGGGATACTTGAAACGTGGCGTCCCGCTTATCCCCTTCCCATTTCTAACCCCGTATCTTGGTTAAATTCCATGAAAATCAATTTAGACGTGAAGTCTTATTGATTTTCCCCTATTCTGGGTATACCATCACCATGATCCATAAGGAACGGGATACTTGAGACGAGACGTCCCATTTATCCCCTTCCCATTTCTAATCCCCCATTTTGATTAAAGGATGACTAATTTAGACGTGACGTCTTGTTAGCATCCTTCCTTTTTCCTGTTTTATACTAAAGCCGAGGTTAATTTGGACGCGACGTCCTGTTGACCTACACTCCATTTTTGTTCAGTTTGTTCCTTTCATTTTTTTTACACAAAGTACAACAATAAAAAGGGGAGAAATATAACATCTTTCATAAGGCTATTTATGTTGCGCATTTTCAATCTTGGTACTGTTTTTGACAGGCAATGTAGGGTGCTAATACCTTCCCTACTCGTAACTGACTCCCGAACTTAAATCTCATTTTTTAAACCAGTGCTTTACTGAACTTAGTTTTTTCCCAATGTTTTTCCTATGGATAAAAACGTTGGTGGCAACTCCCTGTTTTTGTTTGTTTTCCATCCTTTTTCGAGAGGTCGGCCGCGCCGTCGCAATCCAGGTTGCGACATAATCTATTACACTCAATGTTGTAATCGATTATTAACCAAACAGAATCTTTGTAGTCGATTAGAATGGCTCCTGTAATTGATTAGGTGAAATACCTGATACGTTACATAAATTCCAGGAGCATTGTAATCGATTACCTCCTACTCTGTAATAAATTGGCTTAATTGATTATCCCAGGACTTAATCGATTATACCTGTTCAGATTTTGGAGTCGTGTTTCCTTGGACATTCATCTTGCAATCCTTGTTTCCTTAAGCTTAAATTATAATTAAATGGTCAATCTTGAACTCTTTCGATCCTACTTTCTCATATCTTCATATATTGGATAGGTTTTTTATAAATCCGGGGTATTGAATAAAGCTTCCCTTCGCACTCCCTTGTTGAAATGATATATAAAACGTGAAAAATTTACCCCCAATTTTTGGGGTATTACACGTTTTTCCATGTCTTAAGGATTTAAAACTCATTATTCGTAACTGAACAAAATCCAAGGGGTTATTTATCAAGTTCTCCATTCCATAGAAATTTTAGTTAATTTTGTTCTTTATCCCCTTAAGACAACTAATTGTCACTAATCGTCTTTAAATATTTAAGTGTCTTATTATAAGTCTTTGAAATCACCTATTATTCATAATGATTTTGTATTGTTACCAATATCAAGTAACACTCCAAAACCATGGTCATCTTCTAATTTTTATATCATGACTTTAAGTTCTCTAATCCACTTACAATACTAAGTCCCTACTAACACACTAATCTTCATACTTGTTCCTAACTCCAACATCACATCTCTTACTCTCATTAAATACTAATTCCTCATCCATTCAACTGCAATTATCCCTAACCATAATAAGTCACCTATCACTTACAACAACATTCTCTAAGTCCAACTAGTAACCATTTTATACCCAACATAACCTAATATTATTTTCTAGGCCATCAATCCTTTCTTTCAATTTCAATGGTACATGTTTTTCATCTAATTCACTTTTAACACTACACTCTTTTTCCAGCCTCTCTTACTTAATAATGATTCAAATTCTTAAACTACATTTAGTAGCACTCTCTTAATTTCATAATTATTCTTTTAAGTCCTAATGTATTTCCAACAAATTTATCTATTCTAGTAATATGCCCTTTCCTCACTGTCGCGACCGGGATCGCGGCGGCGCGGCCGACCCTTCGAAAGGATGAAACAAACAAAAACAGGGAGTCGCCACCAACATTTTTATCTAATGGAAAAACATTGGGAAAAAACTAAGTTCAGTAAAGCACTGGTTAAAAAGGTGAGATTCAAGTTCGGGAGTCGGTTACGAGTAGGGAAGGTATTAGCACCCTACATCGCCTGTCAAAAACAATACCAAGATCGAAAATGCGCAACATAAATAGCCTTACAAAAGATGTTTTATTTCTTCCTTTTTATTATTGTACTTTATAAAAAAAAAGGAGGGAACAATCTAAACAAACATGAAGTATCGAAGCAAGGTCAACAGGACATTTCGTCCAAATTAACCTCGACTTCGGTATAAAAATAGGGAAAGGGAATAATACTAACAAGACGTCGCGTCTAAATTAGTCATCCTTTAATCAAGAATACGGGGTCAGAAACGAGAAGGGGATAAATGGGACATCTCGTCCTAAGTATCCCTTTTCCTTATGAATCGTGGTGACGGTCAACCATAAATAGGGGAAAATCAACAAAACGTCACGTCTAAATTGATTCTCATGGAGGTGATAAAAACATGATAGATACAAAAAAACAAAAAAATAAAAAATAAAAAAAAGGTAAGGGTAGGCCCGACAGGAGTTAAGTCCTGCTCCTACGTATTCTCGAGTTATCGAGAAATCAGGGTTACGTAGTTCTTGACAATGGCTTTTAGGAAAAATTAGGAAGTTAGTGGTGGATAATGTCCTTGGAAAAGACCCATACAAGGCGAAGTTCTTCGCACGTGTAGAAGTTCTAGGAAAGTAGTGTAGACGGAAGTACTTCCGTACGACACTGGCTAAAGACAATTTTTATATTTTTTTTGGATTTAAAAAACACACAAAAAACACTTATTTCTTTTGTTATTACTAGTTACAAAACAAAAATAAAAGAAATTTAACAGAATAAATTTAAACAAGAGAACAGATTCAACAAAAATAAATTCGACAGAAGAATAAACAATAATAAAAAAAATGAAAGAAAAGAGACAGAACGGAACTGGTGTGGTAAGGACGTTAGGGACCAGAGTGTAAATGTGGACCGGTGTGGGCTTGAGCGGCAATAGCCGAAGTGATGCTGGTGTGGATATGGAGTTGACAGTAGGGCGCCGGGGCGGGTTCACTGCAAATTGAGACGTCTTGGTGATGCTTCAAGGTCTTGGGTAATTATGAGGTTCAAGAAATCAAGATTCTAGCTTTGAACACCGAAGCAAACTTCAAGAGCTTTGGGTCAGGATGTTCTCCAATAGAAACTTTGGAGATCGAAGCAAGTTTTTAAGGGGGAATTTGTGTTCAGAGCATCAAATCTAAAAAATAACTCCTCCTCCTTTTCCTTTTTCCCCTTGTGCCTCTTCAGTTGAGGCATTTAAAGAGATCCAAGGTGCTGGCTGAGTGCTTGAACAACTCAAAGATAGCTGGCCACCAATAATTATGGGGAACAACGGCTGGTGAGTAATTTTTTATTATTTTCCTTTTTGTTTGTTGTCAGCCGCCCCCAGGATTCGAGGATCAACTTGGATGGTGCGATTCCACTTGGACAACTCAAGCCTCCACTAGATACTTGTATGTAGTGGAGAGACAGCCTGGTCACTGACAATTATGGGGAATGGCGGCTGGTGAATAATTTTTTATTATTTTCATTTTGGTTTGTTGTCAGCCGCCCCCAGGATTCGAGGATCAACTTGGATGGTGCGATTCCAAGTCAGCATGGGCAAACAGACTCCTCGAATGGTATCACATGGAACTGGTGTTCTTCTTATGGCCCACATCGCTGTCTCTGTCAGTATCCATTCTCGGTGGAAATTAGTCGGATCAGAACAAGTGTTTACAGATACGAAAAGTCCGAGTGTAAAAATCGATCCTTCGACACTCGGTGTGAAGGTTTAAATTCATTCAAGTGACACCGGAGCCCTTTTTTATTCAGAATTGCTTCACTCGGAGGTGCTTTGTCCGGAAATGTCTCTTTTTGAAACACTCATTCATAGTCATAGCCTTTCTTTCCCCGAGTGACCCACTCAGAAATGTCTCACTCGGAGACACCTTACTCAGAAATATCTCTCTCTGAAAAGAGCTCCTTCGAAGTCAGAACTATTTTTCGTTTAAAATTGACTCATTCGGGAATTATTTTCTTGAATGTGTCTCCGCCCGAGAGGTGCTCCTTTGAAATCAAAGTCTTTCTTTGCTCGGAAGCACATCTCTCGGAAGTGACCCACTCGAAATGCCTCACTCGGAGACACCTTACTCAGAAATATTTCTCTCGGATATATCTCCGGCCGAAAAAAGCTCCTTTTTAGTCGGAACCATTTTTCGTTTAAAACTGACTCACTCGGGAATTCTTTTCTTGAATGTGTCTCCGCTCGAGAGGTACTCCTTCGAAATCAAAGTCTTTCTTCGCTCGGAAGTGAAATAACCTGGGTTAAATGAAGGCAAAACCGAGACAGGGGAAATTTTTCCCAAATTTACAGGCAACCCGGACAGAATAAACAATCTGCAGGCGAGGAAAGTAGAGAACCAATCACAAGGAAGCCCAACAGAATACAGTGCTAGAGCGAACCCAATTAGTGTACACTCGCTCAAGCGAGACCCAAATCCGCTTGAGCGAGACAACCCATATCGCTTGGGTGAAGCACCCATTCGCTTAAGCAAACTAACCAGAAACCTTCCTTCCATTCACACTCGCTGGAGTGAATCCCTTATTCGCTGAGGCGAGTAACTCCACTCGGTATTCCTTCACTCAGAATCAGGGGTTCCATTCACTCAGAAATGATTGCTATTCCACTCGGAATCCATAAACTCTCCTCACTCGGAATAACTCCTAAACAAATACCACTTGGTATATTTCAGCCTCAGCACAATCGGAATGTATCACACATCCACCAATCGGTATATCTTCACTTCTCTCACTCGGAGAACACTTAGACCTTCCTTCACTCAGAAGGGGTCTCCACAATTAAATTCCATTCAGGTTTACTCTATCCCTACACCACTCAAAGAATTACTAAGTTAAGTCTCACTTGGACTTATTTAAGTCTTATCCACTCGGAATATAGAACTGTATTCACTCGGAGTATGTCTACAAAAGTACCTCAATCAGAACCATCACAACACTCCTTACTTCGGAGTTGGTTTAATCGGAATTTCCCACTCGGTAATATTTTTACTCGACTATTTTCACTTGGTACCACATGGACCAGCCTTCCTCTCGAAGTAGTCCACTCGAGTACATTTTACTCGGAATCTTTTAAGCCTTCAACACTCGGAAGGGCCCACTCGCTAAAGTTCACTCGGAACTATTCTAAGCCTCCATCTTTCAGACAAGCTCTCACCACAATATTCCACTCAGGATTCATTGACTTAACATTATTCATTCAACACCTCTTCCTAGTCAAACCAAACAACATCATACCAACATAAAATATATATATGTATATATTTGTGCTGAACTGTTCTTTACAGGGGGTGTAGAAGTATGCTTGTAGAACAACTCAAATTATACATATAAATGTGTTTTTGATACAAAGCAATGTGCGTATAAATGTAAATACGGAGAGTATTTGTATGCTGAGGCGGAGTGCAATGTACTCTAGGGCGGTATCACAGTCCGCCTGACGGGATCTACGTTGCCTTGACCCGATTGGGGGTGGTACCTGCAATCGTTCTCCGACGCTCAAGTCAGTATTTCAGAATACTTAGAGACTTAGAAAGACAATCAGAGAGAATTATGCAAGTAAGAGAGTGTAAGGTTCAGAGAATGGGAAAAGATCCCTTATACCTTTTCGAGAGAGGTTTATATACCTGTTACTGGTGCTCCATTATTGGTAGGACCCGCTCCTTGTCTTCAGGCATAATGCTGAAAAGGTAGTGGGTCCTTGCGCCGTTTACATGCACCATTATTGTAGTAGGTATCACCACTTGTCTGGAAAGCGTTAGTGCTTTAATATTTTATTGTTATTTCCCTTTATGCGTGACAGCGTGATTCCCATTATTAACCTCTCAAGACAGAGTCAATCTCGTGCCGGGGTTGTAAGTATGGGCTCGCTACGCAGTGTAGGAAATTCAGTATTCCGCCAATATTGAGCTTATGGCTTGGCGGAGTAACAACTATGGCGGGGTTACGTTCCTTGGCGGAGTAACATGCCTTGGCGGAGTAAGGTGCCTTGGTAGTGTAACTTGCCTTGGCGGGGTTATGTTCCTTGGCGGAGTAACATGCCTTGGCGGTGTTACCTACCCTGGCGGTATGTACTCCGTATAGAAGTGATTATAATGTACTCAATCGCGTACTCCTCTTGTTCAAAATGTTGATCTGGCAAAGCATTAAAGCCATGCTCTTGGGGGCCGGTGTTAGGACCGGATCATATGCCCCCTAGCTTGTTATAGTGACTGGCCGAGTCACTTTAATGAGCTATAACACTTAAGTTTAGCTTTTGTAGGCATGGGTTTAGGCAGCGCTTGTTATTTCAGGATTTATGGACAAGTGTTTTCGTGCATTTATTAGCTGTCATCACTTGACACGCCTGTCATTAATGCGCCTCGAAACCACGTTTTTTATTCTTCAGTTTCCCATTGCCACGTATGCCCTCGTAACGATTGCCATTCCAATGATGGGACATAAATGTGCGTGATGGCAATTGAGAACTGTTTTCGAGGTTATTACCGTGGGCCTTGGATTTTGAAAATGTGGCCCATGAAATATCTGCCCTTAGATATATCTATTGGTTTCAGCAAAAAAGGAACCGTCAGTGAGACAAATCCAACGGTTGTAAACGCATATTTCAATTTTAGAACCATTGATGAGATTTATCTAACGGCTGCAAACACATCTTCGAGATTTCTGAGGATTCGCTTATTTCCCCCCAAGCCATGCCTATAAATAGGTAAACTCTCAGAAGGGAAATGTTTTGCTTCATCTCTCACTTCGTATTTGTTCGCTGAAAGTGTTTTTGCTACTCTCTTGCGAGTTTATTGGTGTTTGGAGTTCTTCTATCTTTCAGAAGCTTAAGGTACTTGCTTCTTCCTCTTCTTTGCTTCTTCATTTCCATTGGGTTAGCTTTAGTTTTCCTTTTTGTGTGTTCGTAAAAAGGAAGATGAGAGGAAAGAGGTCAGAGTCTCATTCTAGGGTTTCTGTTCGTCCCATGTTTTCTGATATTGAGAGTGAAGATGAGGCGTTTTATACTGGGAGGGACTCGACGTTTTACAACAGTGTGGAGTACTTTAGTAATGTGTCAGGAGGTGTTTTCCATACCCAAGTGTTGACAATGGCAGAGTGTCAAAACGTCGTGTTGCATGGACTGGACTAGGAGAAGACGCTCGAGATTGATCCTTATTGTTGGGTTGAGGAGGGTGTTAAGGGTACTTCCTCTCGCCATGCAACAACTAGTGGCGGTATAGTGGAGCTATCTGTGCCTATCTGGAAAAATGAATGGTATGAAGATAGGTTCATTGTTTGCTCTCCTAAGACATTCGAAAGGATTTGCCATCGTCCTCATAATAATCGTACAATATATATGTACGATATTCTGTTCACTCAGCTGGGAGTGCGTTTCCCCTTGAACAAATTCCAGATGGGCGTGCTGAGGTTCTTGGATTGTGCTCCTTCTCAGCTGCACCCAAATGGTTGGGGAATAGTTCGAAGCTTTGAGGTGATGGGGGAGCATCTGGAGTTTACGCCTACTGTGGCGTTGTTCTTTTCTTTCTGCCGCATCATGAGGAGGGTGAACGTAAAAACAGGCGGCATGGGCCTTGTTACTCTTCGGGCGGAGCCGAAGATTTTAAACTTCAAGTCGTTTGCGGACTCCGCCAAGGAAGGCGGACTCCACTTCAGAAAAAGTTTTGTAAAGGTTTCTGTGAAGGAGAGGGAGTCCGTCTTCTGGCAGAATAAGGAGGGAATTGATCGATTCCCAGTTACGTGGACACATGAGCACTTTCTCTTAACCAAGCGAGCGTATGAAGTTGAAGAGGGTGCTCTATCGGCGGCGTCTGTGGAAGTACTCCGGATGTTGAAGGAGTACAACTCTGTCCACAAGCTGATCCTTTGTCAAAGGCTGCTTGGGCGGGATGCTCAGGGATACTTGAGTAATATTACTAACAATCGCAATGTTGATTGAGTATTGCTGTTATCTTGCATCTTCTAATCATATTCTCGTTTTGTTATTTCGTAGGAGAAATCACTGAGTTCCCTGGGATGGAGCGCATCAAGCGGATCCGAATGAGCCGCAGGGAAATTAACGTGGAGAACAATGTGCAGCCCAGGAGGAATCTGACTGCCGCTCTTACAACAGCTCTTCCCTTCCCTGCCTCCACCAACATAATAAATTTTGAAGGTGGTGCAGGATCTTTTGCAGCTACTGTTGAAAGGCGTTCTAAAAAACGCCAAGAACCAGAAGCTGCTGAAGAGGAAGAAGAGGAAGTAGATCTTCATGCCTTGCAAAGGAGGAGGACTAAGGGCAAGAGGAGGGCTGAGGAAGGGACATCAATCGATGTTGCCATTGACTTGGAGGAGACTCAGGAGGTACCTGTTATGGGTACTTCTGCTGATATGGGCGGTGTTGAAGGCATCCCAGAAGAAGATGTCGCGGGGGAGCAAGCGGAGGGATTCCAAGCCCCTTCTGACCAAGATACGGGGGACGAGGCAGGGAGAGTTCATGTTTCCCCAGTCCGCCCGTCTGAGGATCCCGCCCTGAGCTTGACCACTCGAGGGACAGCAGTTTTCCCCATTGATGTGCCAGGGGAATCATCCAGGCGGTTTGTCTCTTTGCCCCAGGCGGGGTCTCGCTTGAATCCCTTTTTGTACTTTGCAAATACGGGATCCCGCCAGTCAGAGAGGCGTGATCCAGAATTCATCCTCCGCCCCGACATCAACTTTGAGGAGATTCCGGAGGCTGCTGCAGCTGCGAGGTGGCACCTTACAGAGATAGATGGTTTCTTAGCCTCTGTCCCCCGGATAGCTGACGTTGCTGCCGAGGCCAACATGTTTCAGGCGTCTTACCACGAGTCTGTGGAAAAGATTCGTAGCTTGGAACATGACAATGAGCAGCTATCCGAGGTGATCAAGGCCAAGGACAAACATCTTGACACCGCCGACTCCGACATCAAAAAATTGACGGAGGAGTTGGCTAAGGTGAAGGCTGAGAAGGTCCTGCTAGAACAACAGAATAAAAAGCTAGGCGAGGTGGTGGGCGGACTTTCCCAGGTCAAGGCTGATAATGTTCTGCTGAAGCAACAAGTTTCAAATTTAGATCAGCAGAACCAAATTTTGGGCGGAGACGTGAGCATTCTTCAGCAGAGGCTGATCTCCATAGAAATAAATAAAGCCATAGCTGAAGATGCCTGGGCGGCAGAGTTGGGCGAAGCAGCAACCGCATATGGAAATCTTGAAGTGCAGGTTCAAGAGTTGCAAGCTGAGAAGACTGCCTCAGATGCTACCAGTGAGAGGCTCGACAAGGAATTACAATCTGCCTTGGATGCAGCTGAGGCAGCGATTGATGATGCTTTCAGCATGGCTGTTCGCCAACTCTGCTACCGCAACCCAGGTGTTACTCTCTCCACCATAGGCATTCATCCCTATTACGAATTTATCAATGGAGAATTGATGGTGCCTGTGCAAGGAGGTCATATGCCTGCGCCCAATGATGAATATGTTCTGGCGGACTTGCCTCCTTCCCAAAGTTTGACCAGGCCAGGAGAAAGTCAGCTCACCTCCACTCAACAAGAAGGGAAGTCGTCTGACCCTTAAAGATCAGCTTCTCAGTCTCCTCCTCAGTCTCTTTGCAAGTCTTGTTTTTATTTATAACGTCGCCTTGTTCCAGGATAGGCTCTGGATTTTACCAATTTGGCAATATTGAATAAAGCATATTTTCTGCAAATGTATACTTGTTCATATAAGCAGTGTTCGAGTCCGTCGTATTTATGCCTTGTAAAATGATATCGAAAAGGCGGAATATTCTTCTGAGGACTTAATGAAATATGACTAAGCATAACGAGGCGGGATAGCCCTTTTGCAATTTCGGTGAAGTAAAATTCAGTAAGGAGGCGAAGTAGCCTCTTTGAGAATTTAACTGAAGTAATTTTAATAACGAGGCGTAGTAACCTCTTGAGAATTTCATTGAAATGATTTTAATAGTGAGGCGTAGTAGCCTCTTAGGAATTTCAATGAAGTTGGATTCCGTATGTAGGCGGAGTAGCCTCTTAGGAATTTAAAAGGAATTGGATTCCGTAAGGAGGCGGAGTAGCCTCTTAGGAATTTCAAAGAAGTTGGATTCCGTAAGAAGGCGGAGTAGCCTCTTAGGAATTTAAAAGGAATTGGATTCCGTAAGGAGGCGGGGTAGCCTCTTAGGAATTTAAAAGAAGTTGGATTCCGTAAGAAGGCGGAGTAGCCTCTTAGGAATTTAAAAGGAATTGGATTCCGTAAGGAGGCGGAGTAGCCTCTTAGGAATTTCAAAGAAGTTGGATTCCGTAAGAAGGCGGAGTAGCCTCTTAGGAATTTAAAAGGAATTGGATTCCGTAAGAAGGCGGGGTAGCCTCTTAGGAATTTAAAAGAAGTTGGATTTCGTAAGAAGGCGGAGTAGCCTCTTAGGAATTTAAAAGGAGTTGGATTCCGTAAGAAGGCGGAGTAGCCTCTGAGGAATTTAAAAGGAATTGGATTCCGTAAGGAGGCGGAGTAGCCTCTTAGGAATTTTAATGAAGCTGGATTCCGTAAGAAGGCGGAGTAGCCTCTTAGGAATTTTAATGAAGCACAATTTTACAAGTGTTGAACTTACTTGAACTTGTTGGGTAGTGCTTGAGTTTGTTGCTCATGTACTCCGTAAAACATTGGGAGTTAGGCAGAGTCAAGTTTTGGATGGAATGTTCATCCTTTTGCATTTTGATTGGAGTGCGACTCCTGATCGAATGAAAATTATCAAGTCCGGATTGCTATGGTGTAACATATAGCTGTGACACCAATTTATCCTGCAAGAAATTGGTTAAACCTTCGAGGCGGTATGGTGCAGCATATAGCTGTGACACCAATTCATCCTGCAAGAAATTGGTTGGATTTTGGGGTTAGCGTGGTGCAGCATATAGCTGTGACACCAGCTCTTCCCACAAGAAGCCTGCATGACCTTGGGGGCGAATTAGTGCAGCATATAGCTATGACACTAGTTCTTTCCATAGGCGGCCTGTAGGACCTTAGGGTCGGTATGGTGCAGCATATAGCTGAGACACCAATCCTTTCCCCCCAAGGAGTTTTCTGTACCTTAGGGTCGGTATGGTGCAGCATATAGCTGAGACACCAATCCTTTCCCCCTAAGGAGTTTTCTGTACCTTAGGGTCAGTATGGTGCAGCATATAGCTGAGACACCAATTCCCCAAGGAGTTTTCTGTACCTTAGGGTCGGTATGGTGCAGCATATAGCTGAGACACCAATTCCCCAAGGAGTTTTTGTTGACTCCGTTTATGAAGCGGCGTTGCATGTTGGTTGTTCTTTATGGAATAAAGAGTTATGCGTTTGTGCTTCAGTTTTAGAGTCGTTGTTTTATCTGCATGGGAACAAATTCTGCCATGGATAATCAATTCAAAGTTAGAGTGAAGATTAAATACAGGAAGGCATTTCATTGAGAATGGAACTACATAAAGGATTGAGTTGGGATATATCTTTTCGAAACCTTTTCAAGGAAAGCATACAGAGGAAGATCCTTGAGTTAGGAAGAAAAGATCATACCGTATTACCCAACTAACTGTAATATATGCGTAAATTTAAAATGTTCCATTTATTTCTGACCGGAGTGCCATCCAAGTTTTCTAGGCGGTATGTACCCTTGCCCAAAACCTCGATGACTCGGTATGGACCTTCCCAATTTGGTGCCAATTTGCCTTGGTGCGCAAATTTGTTGCCAATGTTGGCCCTTCTCAGGACCAAATCTCCCTCTTTGAAACGGCGTTCGCACATGCGTGCATTATACCGTTTGGCGGCCTTTGCTTTGACAGCTTGATCTCTCACAAAGGCTTCCTCTCTCAACTCCGCCAAAACCTCCAATTCGTGTGCGAGGTTCTGTTGATTGGCTTCCTTATTGAAATGGAGGACTCGAGCTGAAGGGGCCGTTAATTCAATGGGAATGACAGCCTCGACTCCATATGTCAGCCGATACGGAGATTCATTCGTGGTGGAGTGTGGGGTGGTTCTATATGCCCATAAAACATGGCATAACTGATTTGCCCAATCTCCCTTTGCCTCACCAAGGCGTTTTTTGAGGCCCTTCAAGATTTCTCTGTTGGCGACCTCTGCTTGTCCATTGGTTTGAGGGTGTTCCACGGAAGAGAAAATCTGCGTGATGCTGAGATTTTCTAGGAGTTCAGTGAACTTGTGATCTGTGAACTGGGTGCCATTATCAGTGACTATGCTTTCAGGGACTCCGAAACGTGCAATGATATTCTCATAAACGAATCTTCGAGTCCTGGCTGACGTTATGTGCACCACTGCCTCTGCCTCAATCCATTTGGTGAAATAATCAACACCAACTATCAAGTATTTGATACCGCCGGGCGCAGTTGGGAATGGACCTAGAATATCCATGCCCCATTGATAGAAAGGCCAGGGCGTTATTGATGATGACATTTCCTCGGCTGGAGTATGGTGAAAATTCGCGAATCGTTGACATTGATCGCATTTTTGAACATATGACGCAGCGTCTTACTTCATAGTGGGCCACCAATACCCCGCCCTGAGTATTTTTCTCACTAAACTCCGTGCCCCTGGATGATGTCCACACTGCCCTTCATGGACTTCTTCCAAAACAGCAGGCACCTCGTTTTCATTTATGCAAATTAAGTATGGGACAGAAATTCCTCGGTGGTATAGCTGCCCATCCAGGAGTGTATAATAGGGTGCCTCCTTCCTTAGCTTCTTTCGCTCAAGATCATCCGTGGGTAATTGTCCATTAACAAGATAACAAACTATTGGTGTTACCCAAGAGTTGTCATCAACGGGGCGGCCTTTAATCATATGAATTAAAGAGGGAAGGGATATACTTGGCTCCGCCAGAGTACTCTGTACAACCGTGGTTGTGCATCCCGCCTTCTTTGTGCTGGCTAACCTGGACAGGATATCAGCACGTGTATTTTCTTCGCGAGGTACATGCTTGAAAGTTACTTCATCGAAGCGCTGTTTCAACTCATTGACACAGTCCAGATATTGTTGCAGCAGAGGTTCTTTAGCCTGATACTCACCAAGAATTTGTGAGATGACTAGTTGAGAATCACTGCATAGAGTAACAGTTTTGGCCCCAATATCTTGAGCTGCTCTGAGTCCGGCTAAGCAGGCTTCATACTCCGCCTGATTGTTAGACGTAGTGAAGGTAAAGTGCAATGAAATTTCAAGATGTACCCCGTCATCACTTTCTATAACGATTCCTGCCCCACATCCTTTGCTGTTCGAAGACCCATCGACGTATATTGTCCAGTGTGAATGATCTGCATCTGGGCTGGAGCCTGTTAATTCGACTACGAAATCTGCTAGGACTTGTGCCTTAATAGCAGTTCTTGGTTCGTAAGATATGTCGAATTCAGAGAGCTCTATGGCCCATTTGATCATCCTTCCTGCCAAGTCTGGCTTGAACAATATAGTACGAAGTGGCAAATCTGTGCGAATCAGGATGGGATGTGCATGGAAATATGGTCTTAGACGTCATGAGGCCCAAACAACTACAAGTGCTGCCTTTTCAATCTTCTGATAACGACACTCTGCACCATGCAATGTTTTACCAGTGAAGTACACCGGTCGTTGACCTTCGACTGTTTCTTTGACCAGGGCCACTGCCAGCGCTTCATCTGAAACAGACAAATAAACGATGAGTTGCTCACCTGGGCTTGGTTTTACCAGGATTGGAGGGCTGGCTAAGACATTTTTCAAGCTCTGGAAGGCCGCCTCTTGCTCTGGGCCCCAATTGAATTTCTTATCCTTCTTCAGCATCTTGTATAAGGGGAGAGAGCGATGAGCCATTTTTGGCATGAATCGTGCTAGAGCAGCGATTTTGCCATTGAGGGATTGTACCTCTTTCAGTGTTTTGGGGCTCTGCAATTCTTGTATCACACGACACTTGTCAGGATTAGCTTCTATGCCTCTTTGTGTTAACATGAAACCCAAAAATCTCCCCCCAGGCACAGCAAATGTACATTTTAGTGGGTTGAGTCTCATGTTGTATTACCGCAGGCGTTGAAAAATGAGGCGTAGGTCTTCAACATGGTCTCCTCCTTCTGGAGTTTTGGCGATGATATCGTCAATATAAACTTCCACCAGCTTTGTGTGCATGCCCTCAAAGACTTTGTTGATCATGCGCTGGTAGGTGGCCCCGGCGTTCTTCAGCCCGAATGGCATGACATTGTAACAAAAGACTCCTTTGTCGTTGATAAATGCTGTTTTCTCCTGGTCATCCTCGCACATTGGAATTTGGTTGTATCCGGAGTAAGCATCCATGAAGGATAGATACTTGTATCCTGATGAATCGTCAACCAGTCTGTCAATGTTGGGGAGAGGATAAGGATCTTTGGGACAACATTTATTCAAATCAACGTAGTCTATGCACATGCGCCATTTGCCATTGGCTTTCTGTACCATAACCACGTTGGACAGCCAAGAAGAGTAACGGAGTTCCCTGATGAACCCCGCCTTAAGGAGTTCTTCAGTTTGCTCACAAGCAGCCTTCTGCTTAGCAGGACCCATACGCCGTTTCTTTTGCGCCACTGGCTTAGTTTCAGGATACACCGCCAGGCGGTGGCAACAAAAGTTAGGATCCATACCAGGCATGTCTGCAGCTGTCCAGGCAAATATTTCCTTGTACTCATGGAGGAGTGCAATCAGCCTTGCCTCCTCGTTAGGCTCCAGTTTGTCATTGATGTTAGTGATTTGCTCCGGGGTGCTGCCCAGAACGATAGGCTTGGAACCACCATCAGGAGTTGGTTTTAAAGGGTTCAGTGGGTCTATAGAAGACTCCGCCCTGGGATCAAGATCCACCAAGTTGACGGATGCCACCGCACTGTTTCCTTCGTTTAATTTTCTTTTCTTAGACATGGTTTCAAGCTTCACCATGTTAAGACTTAAATTGTAACAATAACGAGCCATCTCCTGGTCACCCCTGACAGATGAGACTTGATTATCTTTATCGATGAACTTAATTAACAAGTGGGGGGTTGAAACGATGGCTTCCATGGCATTCAGAGTAGGCCGCCCAATGATGCCATTGTATGGGGATTTAACATCAATGACAAGAACCCTGGATTTCACAGTCCTTGCTCCAGGTTCACCATCGAAGGTAATCCTTGTGTCCAAGTAGCCTTTTGTAGGCTGTTTGGCGCCATTAAAAGCTGTAAGGTCCTGTGTGTAAGGCTGCAAATCAGCGTCAGTCAGTCCCATACGTTTAAAACAGTCATAAAAAATAACGTCGCAGGAACTTCCCTGATCAACTAGGATGCGTTTTACATCCATATTAGCGATCACCGCAATGATCACTACCGCATCATCTCCCTCAGGAATGGTTGGGCCAAAATCATCATCTGTGAAAGTTATAGGCGGAGTCTAAACTCCGTCCCTGAATGGGCGATATTCTTTGTTCTTGCCCTGCACAGATAAGATCATACGATGATGATTTTTCCGGGCGGTGTTTGAGGGTCCGCCTCCTGCGAAGCCTCCAGCAATCATGTCCACCACCTGCCTTTTACCTCGTGATCTAGGTTCAGGGCTCGGTTCTCGTTGGGCGGACGCCAGAACAATGCCTTTTTGTTTCTCTGACACCGCCGCACGTTTTGGTTCCCGAGTACTATCAGGATCCGGAGAACGATCACGATGTCGCTTTTCAAACTTCTCAGGCTCATCATGAGATTTGCCTTTGAACAGGTAATGTTTCAGTTTACCTTCACGAATGAGCACCTCAATGGTATTTTTGAGTTGCTTACATTCTTCTGTGGCGTGGCCAACTGATTCATGGAATTCACAATATTTCTTTGGGTTTCCACCGCGCCTGATTGGGGGTGGACGTTGAATTCCATAAACATTGAGGGTGGTCCATCCTATTTCACGCAAGATTTGCTCGCAAGTTGTGTTCAGTGGTGCATAGTGAGCAAAATTAAACACGCGTCTGTCTTGCTGTTTGAAAGGTTGGTTCCCTACTTTGTCCCTTTGGTGGGACTTGTCATTCTTCAACGACTTCTCTTTCCCTTTGTCATGAGGTGGAGTTGCAGGGGGTGGTTTACTGCGAGATGCAGTGGCTTCCAAATGCATCTCAATACCCACGTACTTGGACGCCTTCCTGTGAAATTCCTCCATCGTGGTTGGAAGTCCCTTTGCCAAAGACAAAGCGAAAGGTGACTTTGGTTGCATAGCTTCTATGAGAATATGCAACTGGATTGCCTCAGTCAGATCAGGGACCATGGCTGCCTCCTTGTAAAATCTCTTAAGGAAATCCTTCAGAGATTCTTTGTCGCCTTGTTTGATCTGAGCCAAGGTATGAGAGGTTCTGGGTGCATCCCTAGAGATCACGAAGTGGCTTCCAAAAGCTGAGGCCAGCTCCTCCCACGAATCAATGGAACCTGAAGGTAAGCTCTTGAACCAACTAAGAGCTTCGCCTGTAAGGGTTCTGGGGAACATTCTGCACATGACATCCTCCTCAGCTCCTAGAAACATGGCCTCGTAGATATAAGCATCTAAATGCTTAGAGGGATCTGTTTCCCCAGTATATTTCCCTATAGAAATGGGCTGCATAGTTTGCAAATGTCTGGGTACATGTGCATTCATGAGCCTTTTAGAAAATATGGTGCTCATCTTATATCCAAAGGGGGATGCGTTTGAGCCTGCTCTCTTTCCTTCTTGATGCTGAGCATTCACCAGTGGGAGGCTTCGTTGCTCCTCCATGTATGTAGGAATATGAGAGTAGTGAGGAGTACTTGATTCCTCTTGCATGTGTGGTTCATGATGTGGCTGTCTTGCGGGACCAGCTTTCTCATGCACTGGGTTTGCTTTTTCACGACGAAGTTCCGCAAGTTCTTCTCTCAACATTCGAATCATGTCATCTCTTGGATCTGGAGAATCAGCTTGCGCTGCTTTTTTCTGAGCATCATCATCAAAGTTAAGACGTCTGGGATTGCGTGGAGGAGAATCCTCGTTCTGCATCTCTGGTCCTTGTCCCTCCATTGATAATGAAGATTGATCAAAGATTGTGGGATTACCAAGTTTATAGGTCCCACTGGGCGTGCCAATGAACTGTTCTTTACAGGGGGTGTAGAAGTATGCTTGTAGAACAACTCAAAATATACATATAAATGTGTTTTTGATACAAAGCAATGTGCGTATAAATGTAAATACGGAGAGTATTTGTATGCTGAGACGGAGTGCAATGTACTCTGGGGCGGTATCACAGTCCGCCTGACGGGATCTACGTTGCCTTGACCCGATTGGGGGTGGTACCTGCAATCGTTCTCCGATGCTCAAGTCAGTATTTCAGAATACTTAGAGACTTAGAAAGACAATCAGAGAGAATTATGCAAGTAAGAGAGTGTAAGGTTCAGAGAATGGGAAAAGATCCCTTATACCTTTTCGAGAGAGGTTTATATACCTGTTACTGGTGCTCCATTATTGGTAGGACCCGCTCTTTGTCTTCAGGCATAATGCTGAAAAGGTAGTGGGTCCTTGCGCCGTTTACATGCACCATTATTGTAGTAGGTATCACCACTTGTCTGGAAAGCGTTAGTGCTTTAATATTTTATTGTTATTTCCCTTTATGCGTGACAGCGTGATTCCCATTATTAACCTCTCAAGACAGAGTCAATCTCGTGTCGGGGTTGTAAGTATGGGCTCGCTACGCAGTGTGGGAAATTCAGTATTCCGCCAATATTGAGCTTATGCCTTGGCGGAGTAACAACTATGGCGGGGTTACGTTCCTTGGCGGAGTAACATGCCTTGGCGGAGTAAGGTGCCTTGGTAGTGTAACTTGCCTTGGCGGGGTTATGTTCCTTGGCGGAGTAACATGCCTTGGCGGTGTTACCTACCCTGGCGGTATGTACTCCATATAGAAGAGATTATAATGTACTCAATCGCGTACTCCTCTTGTTCAAAATGCTGATCTGGCAAAGCATTAAAGCCATGCTCTTGGGGGCCGGTGTTAGGACCGGATCATGTGTATTCTTGTTCACAATTCTGATAACCAATCCTCATAAATAGATACGTTTAGACAATATATTACATGAGAGCTGGCCAAGGCTTTAATATATCAATATACAATTGGTACAATGTACTTTGTACACTACAACAGCACAGATACCCATCACTCGGGTTTAAGGCCTTCTCGACATTCACCACCCGACCTGCACATACTGAAAAATATAGTAGGGGTGAGCTTTTACATATTAAATGTTAGTTACTAGGTCGGATTTATCCACAATTTCTTAACTATAGACTAACATGTCTCAATCAGTTGTAACACACTGTCATTCAACACAACATTACCCGATCGGAAATTATTCAACTCATTCAGACTCTATAATTCACAATATCCAGCACAACATATACTACAGCCATAATTTCATATTGCACTCGGCAACAGCATCAGCATACATATAGTTCTTCAATCGGAATTACTCAATTCATATATGGCTATATAATTCATATTATCCACCACGACATATATCACAACCATAACATCAACATTCATGCAATTGTCTAATCGGATTCACTCAAGTCAATTCCAAACTATATCAAAGATTTCATTCTCAATGTCGTGTCCACATATTCATATAATTCACATTGAGTTCAATGACAATCATAAGTGTGCACACAGGTATTCAATCGGATCCAATCCATTATTATCAAATTTTATTGTTGCAACATAGGCTCCCAGCCTTTTATTCAGCTCCCAGCTGATCCGGCCGTTTTACAGGTACCAAACAGTTTGCCCTCTCATGTGACACAAACACTCTCAGCGTCAACGGCAGTGTCGAGCCCCGCTCAAGAGGTTTGCCTGAGCCCCGCTCAAAGGACTTTAAGTTTAAACCTCGATCCTCGCTCGGTGCCTGAGCCTCGCTCAAAGGACTTTTTCACACATATTCATCTGGTTGCCGTTTCTGTATTAGTGTCCCACACTATATGCTCACAGCATTTCAAGGGGACGAATCAGATACATATGGTCGTATTCATCAAATACATTACATGCAGCCATTATAGAACTACAACTAATTCCACACAGCATATACATTCACTCGGAAATCCACATTTTCATCGCATACATCACATGCCTTTTAATATAAAAGCCCAAACAGGGGTTAACACCACAGTTCTCATATTATGCACTTAGTATTGAGTGTCAGTAACATGCATCCTGTACTTTTAAACACAAAGTCACATGCGAAATCAGCATAGCAAGCTCATACACTCGGCATCCCAATAGAATCAACATGCATTTGATATATAACATCAACGGATATTATCCACTATCTCCTAGTATAGTGGGCTCGGTATTCATGACACTACACACATGCATCTGATACAATTATTGTAAGTCACACGGATTCAGCACTGTATTCGTATCTAATACACTCGTCAATCCTAGTAACATTCACATGCATTTTGTTATTTTAATTCATAAAGAAGAACCGACATAACAACATCTCAATACATGCACTCAACATTTTAGATGAAATCAATACGTACTTCAACATAAGATCCCCAACAGGAATCAGCACATCAGACCACATCTCGCGGACTCAAGGTGGAATCACCACGACACTACACAGTTCGTAACTATTACAAACCCGGGTGTTGCTCACTGTCAGTCATAAGATACTAAACAACACATTTCAAGTATAACACACAAAGCAGAGCGATTTCACCCGAAACCCGTCCATAAATCGTGCATTTGAGATGTAAGGCAGCCCCCTACCTGGAATGAAGATTCCAGAAGCTCCTTTGGCTCACAGCTCCGATCGGCTGCTCTCCGATCGATCCTTCAGTCACCCTCCTTCACCGAACGCTCCCGTCGTCGTATTCTGCATAGCTTGAAAAGATCGGAAGCTGTCTCACACTCTCGAGCAGTTCAGCCACCAAGACACTCCCTGCATGCAAGGAAAATGGAGGTTCCTAAACCTCTGAAACACTCAGCGACCTGCTCACTTCTTGAGGAGCTTCATCTCACCATCATTAAAACATTTCAACAACTCTGGGCACTCAACGCTGCTCATATCCACTTGAGATCCCATTAGCTTTCGAGTGGAAGAAGAGGGTAAAGAAGAAGAAAAACAGTAGAAAAGAGGAGGCCAGATGCATGCACGAAGAGAAAGATGTCCACCTTTCCAGTTTCTTTTTCTCCAGCAGCGTGAATAATGAGGGAGAGGGGAAACTGAAGCCTCTTTATACCCCTTAGGGCACATGCGTCATTATCTCCAGCCAATTGCATTAATTAACCACTAGTTTTTAATCTGCAATTACCTTAATTCAGTAACTAATCTTAGCCGGTAATTAAATCAAAAATCAGGATGTTACAGGAAGCACATCTCTCAGAAGTGACCCACTCAGAAATACCTCACTCAGAGACACCTCACTCAGATATATCTTTGCTCGAAAAGTACTCATTCATAATCAGAGCCTTTCTTTGCTCGGAAGTAATTCCCTTGAAATGACCCACTTGAAAATGTCTCACTCGGAAGTATGGAACTTGGAAGTGTCTCTGCCTGAAAAGTGCTCATTCATAATCAGAGCCTTTCTTTGCTCGGAAGTAATTCCCTTGAAATGACCCACTCGGAAATGTCTCACTCGGAAGTATGGAACTTGGAAGTGTCTCTGCCCAAAAAGTGCTCCTTCAATGTTCAGAGCCCTTTTCATTCAGAATCAATTCACTCGGGAATTCTCCACTCGGATGTATCTCCGCCCGAGAGATACTCATTCGAAGTCAGATCCATTTTTCATTCAAAGCCTTTCTTCGCTTCCCTCGGAAGCAACCCACTCGGAAATTTCTCACTAACCAAAAGAATCATTCGGAATCGAAGTTCAGTCCTCTCTCGGAGATCCTTTCACCTGGGAATATCACTCGGAGTCGAAGACGTTCTTGAACCCAAGCACAAGCTCTCGGCAACTTTGAAAATGGGCCCGAACACAGGCTCTTATCAATCCTTAAGGCACATCTGAGAACAAGCTCTCGGCAATTCTTAAGGCACACCCGAGCATGAATAGAAAGAAGGGGTTCCAAGCGACAGGAGTCCCCATTCTTGGTGAAAATTGACCGGAACGAAATAGGTGTTCACACTCACCAATTTACAATTGTCCTTCACCTAACTCATGATACACTTTACTCTTTGTCAACCAATAATTACCCAACGCCAATTCTAATTAATAACCCACATCTAACAAGAGTTTTCAAACCCATTAGCAAGGTCAACACATTTATGAACCTATTCTTGTCTCTTTGTCACTTTTTACCATTTAAAGGGATTTTTAAGGCTTAGCATCAATTCCATACTTCCTACCCACACCAAATAAGTTCTAGAGCCTTACCTAAAGTCCCATAATTACTTTAAAATCATCCTTAGGCCATTTTAAGTCTAAAACAAAACTTTCTCCTAAAATTAAAGTAAGCCCTTAATTTCTAATTTTGCCTCTAATGCCAATTAATACCAATTTATTTATTTCAACAATAATTAATTCAATCCTATTATCTATTTCACATTAAATTCAAGCCACAAAAACAATTATTCAACAACAACAACAAATTCCCAATGGTCTCTTAACCTAGGTTTTGGGTTCCACATGTAATTTCTACATTTTTCCAATACTAACAACATAATCTACATCACATTAAGCTACTAATTTAATATCTATCATGAACTTATAAGATTACCCTAAGGTGACCCTAAATCCAAATTCCAGAGGGTAATGGAAATAGAGGTTAAGAAGTCCCAACACCAAATGCTTGAACAAGGTTCTCCAAAGTGCAAAAGAAGCCTCCTAGGACCCTAGAATTTCATCACAACCATGGTGAGCCTAAGATGCATTTTTAGTTTTGACATGGGTGAAGGGAGAAGAAGAGCATGAATGGAAAAAAGAGAAGGAACAATGAAGAAGATGAAGCTTGGGGTTTATTATGCTTACCTTAGCTTTTTCCTTCACGAAATTTGAAAGGAACACCATGGATGGAAACAAGCTTGGCACGGTTTGGAGAAAGGAGGAAGAAGATGGTTTTTTCACTTTGGAAGAGGAAAATGGCAGGGCTGCACCAAAAATTCAAGAGGGAAAGGAAAAGAGATGTTGTGTCTTTTTGTGCCAAATTACTACCTTGCCCTTCATTTAAATTTTGTTGCTCCAAGGCCCATTTTTTGAAAAATTTTTATTCTTGGGCCCAAAATGCTAATGGAAACAGCCCATGATGATATGCATGGCCAGCCTATTTGGTTGGATGAGATTTGCCATGTTTTTACTCGAAAGTGAAGCGTTTTGGTCGTCTGGGCCCCCTTTTTCGTCTAATTAATTATCTACAAATTTTTTCAGATTTATTTTTGGGTTTTCTTCAATTACAGCCACCACAATTCACTTCCCCAACCACCATGAGCCAACATAAGCAGCCACCATCCACCATCAACAATCACCATAACACACCACCATCAACCATAAATTCTTCTCTTTTCCTCCTTCCTCTCCAAAACCATGACCATTCCTCCACCAAACAAACACCTCCTCTTAAATTTTTTTCAAGCAATGGACTTCTAAAAACTTAACTTGATCTCCCTTACCTTGATCTTCAACACTGTGAGCCTACCTAAGCGACCAAGGTGAAAAATTTTGTATTCTAACTCTTGATCTTATTTTGTGTTTCTTAGACCAAAAATCAGTTTTCATTCTTAAGGAAAATCAAGACTTTTCTCTATTTTTAAAGGGCCAAAACCATGACCCTCCTCACCCCATTTTGGTATGCATGTTGTATTCCCTTAGGATTGGGAGCGATTGGGAGCGATCGATGATGAGCAGCAAACAGTTCAAGGCATCTAGCGAATTTTCAATGAGCCCATCTCTTTTTCTCTCTCAAAACTAAAACTACCCATTGAGGTAAGGGGGCTTTGCCTCGTCTGATTTCATTCTAAATTACTTCATAATGTTGTTTTAATATCCGGGAACCATCGCTTCAAGTTTTGTCGCGATCTAACGGTTAGATTTCAAACCGTGTAATTCTTCCTAAATGACGGTTAAAACTTTTATATTTTTAAATTAATGGATATTCGATGTTCGTGTGTTCAAAAGGATTTATCACGATCGAAGTCACAACGGGAGATTTAAGAATTTTAGTGTTTAGGCAGGATCAATTTAATTTGAGATGGTTGTATTATTTAATTTTAAATCTTATGGTGTGATCATGTAATTCATGATTTATTTCATCGGTAAGCCTTACTATTAGAAATTAATTTATCGCCAAGCATCGCTAGAATTGTTTTGATGATATTGCGCTTTTCAAGAAAATTCACCGATTGGACGGTTACAATGTTTTATTTCATCAAGTTTGAAAAGTGACATTATTTTTGAGTTATTATAAAATTTTATAAGAATTAGTATAGCTAAAACAAATTTAATAAATTAAATTGAAGTGAGAATGAGTAAAATAAGTGGCATTTGAGTAATGGAAATAAAAATATTTTGGTACTTTAATGACAATTTATAAGAAAAAAATTTTAGAACTAAATTTTGGGTAAGTAATGAAAAAGAACATAAGAACCTAGTTAAGGGTATAAGATAACTAATTAAAGGAAATGGAAATAATGGTGTAATTTAAGTGCTTAAATAAAATAAAGTGATTTTGAAACATCCTAATTTTTAGGAAAAAAAAAATTCTTGAATTAATTAGAGAATAACCTGGATCCATAATAAAAACACTCCCTCATATGAGGATAAGAGAGCTGGCCCCATGGCCAAGAAGAAAAGATGAGGAAGGCAAGGGAATTAAAACCATTCACACGGAAGCACCGACAGCGCCTGAGCGAACCACCATACAGCGTACACTCGCTCAAGCGAGACACAATCCGCCTGGGCGATACCACGACAAACGCCTTCCAGCAATACACATTCGCTGGAGCGAGTCCTCCATTCGCTGAAGCGAGAAGCCTCACTCGGCAAAACCACCACTCGGCATCAAGACATCCATACACTTGGTACACGACTAAGTCCACTCGGGATCCATTCTTAAGGCCACTCGGTATAAGGGTTCCAACACTCGAGAAACGACCCTAACACACCTACATTCTATAACATAGCCTCTTATATTTATCCACCAAGGTACACACCTGATTCGCCCGGTAAGGAGGGTTATTACACTCAGATTCCATAAACTCTCACTCGGAATATTAAGCCTATGCGCTCGGGTGTCCTTCCACTAAGTTACTCGCCAGAATGTCTCGACGGGAACTCCCCTAAGAGTTCGTCTAAGTGTTCTTCTCTCGGAAGGGACTCATACAAATGAATCTCGCTCGACTTTTATACCTACTTTTACTCAGGAATACTCAGACTTATATTCACTCGGGGAGTAGTAACTAACTCACTCGGAATCACTCGGCCATTTCAGCCTCTCAACACTTGGAATAAATTATTATCTTCCCTTTCCCCAGCAACCACTCAGCTCCGCTACTGCCCATAGACACACTAACCTCCTACGATCGTAAGGTATACTCATACATCTATATTTACCGCTCGGGCGTCACCCACAGTATAGAAGAACACGCGATATATATATATATATATATATAGGGAAGCATTTAAATAATTACAAGAGTTTCGTCATGACTTCTGTCACCCGAAGGTGTTCAAGTTCTAACGTAAAAGCTAAAACCAAAATATGAGCCGGCCAAGGCTTAACAGGACCTTACATAAAGTATATACATATACACGTATATTCAAAAGCACTCGACTGTTTTGTTCTGCACCCGGCTCCTCCTTCAAGCTTCATTCCGAGAGGATGTTCACTGAAAATGTAGCCACTGTAGGGGTGAGCTTTTTTACATGTAAAATGACAATCAAGGGCTTAGTATCAGTGTCAGTACGCGCACTTACTTTCATTCAATCGTTTCCAGGTTAACTAAGGCCATGCCAGTTAGAATAACATCTATAACATACATACTATGTCTAGTTCATCCTCACACATACATACACATGCATCCACACACTCGGAAATCATTCATAACACCCAACACATACTATTCGTACTACCCTAGTAAACCTCATATCTACATGCATGCCTGCGGATCCGACTCGAGTGATGACTTCTAGTTACAGTTCCCCCTTACTGGCCCCTCGTCCTTCAGCTCTTCCCGCGTGGTACTGGCCTTCCATTGGCGTCTCGAGACCCCTCTCTAGCTCCCACGGCTACCACGAGCCCCTTCAGGATCTAGCCAAGGTCTGTAGCTGAAAGTCATTCCCTCGGGGCTTTTGACCTTCCACGGGTCACCCCATTCTTACACATGCAGCTAATGCGTTTACTAGCAAGCATCATCACATAATCGATACCTCCTTCGCAACCATTAAGTAAGAACAGATTCAACACAGCCTTTATATTTGTTTTATCAGTCACACCAATATGTACAACAATCGAACAATCAAGTAATAGCATCTGACAAATCAACTATCGCGTACACATTCATATTCTCACAGTGTTAATAGAGATAAAACCATGCATTTCATTCGTCATTACCCAAGGCTGACAGACTACACTACCACCATCTTGATTACATGCAATTATTGTATAACCACTGTAATACACACAGAATCTAGAATCATCAATCATGCATAAGATCCAGTCGTTATAAACACATACACACACACTCAAAGTAGTACATTCATCCGGTACCGTTCGTGGACCATGCATTTGACATGAAAGCGCCCCCTATCTACAGAAGGAACTCAAGAAGCTTTTCTGCTCTCAACGTTGGGTCTGACGCCTTTCTTCTGATTCATTCGGTCTTTCTTCACTCCGTCGTACTCTGTACTCGGTTCGGGAATGGAGCGTTGTTCTTCCTCTGCTTCAACGATCGTCCTTCACCAGTTGGAGGGGCTCTGACCTTCCTCCAGCACCGTCGTCGTGATCTCCGAAAGTGAAGGGCAAGAACAGAAAAGAGGATGGGGACGAAGAAGAAAAGAGAGAATGAAATAGTGGGAAAAAGGATGAGTATTCACGGTGGTACATGGCATATATATATGCATGCGAAGGGAAGGAAGTGGGATGGGAAAACGTGATTCGTAGCCCACTCACGTAACTCGCCAATCACAAACAGCCATCTTTCACCAACTCAGCCTTAATTGACTTGTCATTACTCCTTAAGCTAATCTGATTATAATTAACAATTAACTTCTTACTTTTGAATCCAAACCTTAATGGTTTATTTTTCATTCGGCATTTAGCTTTAAAATTGGGATGTTACAGATTTTAGAAATTCAAATAAGGAAATAGGTGTTAGAAGTTAGAATCTCTAGTAACCTATAAAATGTGTGAAAAGAAACTTAGGAATTTTTAGGTAATACATGGCATAAATGATTAACTAAGAAAGAATGATTTTAGGATATGTTTATATAAGAAGTAAACATTAAAGTTTTAGAACATTAATCACTAATGAAGGTAAAGGATATGGAAGGGATTTTAGGATTTAGACTTTGGACTAAGAAATAAAAAGAAGCAGAACAACTTATAAATTAAATAACAATTTTTAGTGACTCAATAATGTTTGACTAAGTTCATGATGTAAAGGTTAAAGTAGCATCTAGATTTCTAAGCAATAACTTGACATCATAGAGAAAACAAATTTTTGTTGGTAAAAGAGTGTAACTTAGGAAACAAATTAGTTGATATAATTAAAAATAGTGGAAGTAAAGAGAAAGGTACTAAAAGTTAGTAGTTAGAAATCTAGAAACAACATCACTAAATTGATAATTACACATAAGGAATTAGTGACCCAATTAGTGACCAAGGAAATAAGTTATTCAACTAATAAAGCTTAATTAGATCAGTAAAAGAATATCAACAATGAGATCGCTTAATGATGACTAAAGAGTTTATAATTGGACATTATGAAATTAGATTGTGTATGGGGATAATCATACATAATTAAATAAGTAGAGATATGAATGACTTAATAGTATAAGCAAATCCAATTGAGTCGCAAGGCAACCCAGCTAGATATGAAACTTAAGACGTTTAAAGGGCAAAATAATGCATAAGTTGGCATATCAAATTTAATACTAATAAGTATGTTTGTTTATACAAATTCCATGAGTAAGAACTAGAGACACATGTTAGTTGTATGTTGTGATGCTACTGAATGATTAAAGTGTGAAAGGATAAGAATTCGGATCCAAGATGATTAGTGGGCATTGTATCGCCAATGTACCCATGGTTTCTAGAAAGTATGAAATCTCATTTTATTCCTAAGTATCGGGCAAAATCATTAAAAGTTTCCAATAAAGAAAAAAAAGAATTAAATAATGTCTAACAAAAGAAAAGAACTCGACATTAGGAATGAAAGAGAGTCATTGAAGGGACCCTGTCGAGGACCAACGAATGATAGATAAACCTCTGAGTCATACATCACACATGGTCAATAAGGATGGATGATTGAATAACTCCCTAAAGCATCCAGCGAAGGGTACGCTGAAGAACTCCAACGTCTTGATCCCCTATTAGCGATCTTAGGATGCGCGCATGAGGCCGGACAGCCTGGTAACTCTGGTATACTTCGACTCTGGATGAGAGTTTCTATGGCCGTGTAGTGCCTGTTCTAATGAGATGTGATTTAGATCTATTATTGATTGGACTGTGAGTCCTTACCTTTTTATGAAAATAGAACGAGGCGAGCTCTAGTGCTCTAGTTGGACAAGAAGATAAGGTGAAATCTAATGAATAATGTGTTGTGACCGATAGGGGCTTCATGCATCATACTGAGTAGTCATGCTGATTGAGAAATGAAATTCATGCATTGCATCATTATACCGAGATTGTGACTTCTTGTTGATTAATTGTGACAGCACGAATCTTAGTGATTCTCGAAGACGAGTGGGAAATGGGAATGGTCCGTCAGGACCAAGAATGCTGAGACAACTTAGAATATATACTAGAGACCCTAAAGAGATCCAGGAGGATTGACTATAATTATTATGGAGGTGGAAACTCACCCTTACAATTGTTTTTCAGACCCCCCAGCCAAGCATACTTATCAAATGAGGAATACCCCATAGAGAAGAGATGCCAGTCGCACCAGGACTAGTAGGAGTAAACCTTCAAAGAGAGCTGAATTCTGAGCAGATACCTATGTTAGTAGACGATGATGACAAGGATGAGGATTTTGAGAAATTCCCGCTTGATGCGCTAGCAGTTTCATTCGGTAAAGCCTTTAGCTGTGTACGAAAAGGGGAGACTAGTGGATGTCTCCTTGCAGCAGGGAGTATTGGTGATGACGTCGATGGAGAGGTATCTTGTGAAGCGCCGGTAGGACCAGTCTTAAGGCTATCTATGACACATCTTTAGGAGTTACATGTACGGGGATACTAAGGGCTATGCGGTCATGTCTTCAAAGGTTTAGGGTCTCCTAGCAGAGACACATGAGGTACAGTAGCCGAAGGCACGAGACAGTTCAGCAGGTCAGCGACTCATTGTATTCGAGCATGATTCCTGCTAGGTCGTCACATCCTCTAGACCTGATACAGTTGGCACCTACCTCAGATGCTCTAGAGTCATCTCAGTCTGATGATGAGTTCATGGAAGGAGATGTTTAGCTACTAGAATTATCTATTTATACAAGTAGGTATTTTATACAGGGTGCCTGCATGCCCCTTTCTTATTTCAGTTTTACAGATCTGATGAGACCACTTTATGTATGAATGATACAGTCATGTACATATATGTATATATTAGCTTTTGTTCCATCATGTGTTATCTTGTACAAAAAAACTTCCATAATTTTAATAAAAATTAGTAACCTCTCATTTAAGTGAGATAGTCTAGTGGAAGAGATTATCTTAGTTAACCGAGGGTGTTATAGGTAATTGATTACCCAAGTCTAATAATCTATTATCATGACCTTGGCTCCCAAATTTGGATCCTTGTGTAATTGTAATCATTTACACTAGTTCCTGTAATTGATTACCCTGCATAATTTTGCCCAAAAACACCATCCTAACTTGGTGTGGCCATTCCTAAGGTTCCTTTCAGTTGTACTAAATTATAGACATCAAGTTTTCAAATCTTTGGACTTAGGAATGTGGGCTTATGCTCAAATTCAAAAATTTTGGATTTGATTTTTTTTGGTGTTATGACTTTATTGGTATCAGAGCGAGGTCTTTTTGGCTTACGCTTATGTGTGTTAAATAAGTGTTATAGTGTCCATTTAAAAAGAAATAGGCCTTCGATTTTTTTATGAATCATTGTAGGGAAAATTTTAAAAAAAAAGAAATTGTGGTTTGATGGTAAATCTATGATTTAAGGAGGTGGGAAAGTTTAATGTATTAAATGCCTAGAATTTTCTTTTAAAAAAACTAATTTTTATGACTGAAACTACAATAGCCCGATTATCTTGATAATGACTAGAGCAATGTAATCCATGATTAACTAGTATTAATCGTAATTTTTTGAATGAACATGTCTTATGTGAAAACCATGCATGATTTTAGTATATATGTTAATCTTATTAGTGATCATGTCATGTGTAGTCCGCAATGTGAAATTTAATTTTGTATTAGCCTAGAATTAAGGATGTGACATAAATCAACAAGTAGAAAATTTAGTTTTAGTGGTAATTATAATAAAAGAATTTATTAATAATCTTTATATTAAAAATAAATTTAAAAACATATTCAATCTCAACCCTTGGATCAACCAAGATCAAGCGCTAAGATTGACATATGGAAAAAACCCCTAAAGTCACACCACCTCACCCCCAATGTCTCACGGCCATGACATGTGTCACCATGGGAATTATCACAAAAATCTCCATCATAAGATTCTTCTACCTAATTTATGATGTAGACCATACGTCTTTACCTACTCATGTTAATTCATGTCAAGACCACCCTACTTTTTACTAACTTGCGCTTATCATCATGCCTTTACTAGTCCATGTCTAATCACCATACCCTTTCACCAACTCATGTCAAATCACCATGTTTCTCATGCAAACTCATGTAATGTCATCATGTTTCTCTCACCAACCTTTGTCTTGACACTTTACTTTCTTTACCTGCTACTAGTAAATTCATATACCACTCTACTTCTTCAAGTAAACTAAATCGCATCACCTTACTAACTCACATCAAATCAAGTCAATCCATGTCTAAGATTATCATGACTTGTACTAACCCATGTCATATCACTATAACTCTTACTAACCCATATGTCAAATCATATTTGCCACATGTCACAAAAAGAACTTCCATTAAATCTTCATCATAAGATTTTCTCCCACCTAACCCTACTTACCTATGTTATATCATGTTAATTCATGACATGACCATTATTGCTTTTTACTAACTAATGTCATATAAATACATCATGTGTCACTAAGAGAGCCTTCATTAAATCCTCATCATGAGGTTCCTTTACCTACACTATGACACAACCTTACTTATTTGTTTTTGCTAGTAAACAAAGTCATATCACCTTACTTAGTCAAAACCAACATTTGTCACATCACCTCACTTTCTCTATTCAAACAAGTGACTCCATACTGCTATAAATTCTCTTATTTTCTCACTCATACCCTTTTACATCAACATAACTTCAAAAGCATCCTAGCATTCTCTCCTACTCACACAAAACCCTTTCTCTATCTCTTTCTCATTACACATAAATTTTTCTTCTTTTATCTCTTACTTTATCAAGGGAAGCCACCTAAAGTTGGTGCAACACTTAGGAGCAATAAGCAAGAAAGGAACAAGCCTTCTCACCCTTTCCTTCTTCATCTTAAAAGGCTTTCAAAAGGTAAGAGAGAAGTTCTTCATGATCTTAGGGATTGCATGCATGTCAAAGGGAATGTGAAGATCACCTTTAAGATCTTTACTTTTCAAGTAAAGTGTGCATAAAATAGGATTTCCTTGGTGGTTTATTATTTAGAAATAATTTCTGGAGATAGTTTTGAAAAAAAAGAAAAAAAGAGGTTTAAGAAGCTCTTGATCCATGAGAAAAACTCATTCTATAACACTTAGAATTTAAAACTCATGCATGCACAAACTTCACCTTATCTTGCTTAAAAACCCACATGTTTGGGTGTGTTAATTAATTTTACTGGGAGGATGAAAAGATGTATATATGACTATTTTGAATATTAAAATATGCCCAGGACTAAGTGTTAATAAGAATATGTGAACTATATTAAGTGGTAAGTTATGTATCCTATTATGTGCATGTGTGGTCTTTTGTTTTGTGATGAAAATTATAAGATTTTACGATATGAAATATGATATCTATATGATTGAAATCATGAGTATACTTCTCTTGAATGTGAAGTTGTGACAATGTAAAAGAAAGTTACTTCTTGCTACATTGATGCATTAAAAGTTGGTTTTGGGAATCATAATACTATACCCCATAAAGGGAAACTTAAATGCCAATGAAAAAGTTAAATGGATAAGAGAGTTTTGGAAGCATGTATGTCAAGACCATGGGGTTATAAACTTCAATTTAATAAAATATTTATATGATATTTTGGGTGTTGTCCATGAAAAAGCCTAGATAACCTCTTAGACATAGTTTGAAGAAAAGAATAGGAACAAAAAATCGGCTAAGGATTCAATTTCGTTAAAATTTAATCTTAAGAACCAAGTCGCAAATAAATAAAGTGTGTAGGAAAGGTTGGTAACATACTTCCCTGGACTAAATTAATACCTTAATAACCTTAGAATTAGCTTAACATGGCTAAAAGAAAGGAGGGTAGACTTAGAAATGCATTATAAGCCTTAGTTAAGAAATTAGAGGAAATGGTCATTTCACTAAATTAGCATTCAACATAATTAAATAAAGTTCTACATGCATAAGAAATTTAATCTTAGGACCATAATAAGTTTTTAAATAAAGGTAAAGGGTAAATTTAGCCCCTAACAAATTTCAAATTTTTGGTTTACCCCCTAGAATGATTTTTCCTACTATAGTATCCCTGTAATAAATTTATCTATAGTATGTAACCCCTGCCATTAACAAACTCTATTAAGTGTTGAGGTGTAGTTGACTCACATGCCACTAGGTGTATAGTGGCATGTGACTCAAAATTTTAATTTCCTAGTAGGATAAAGTTGGTAATTAAGAAAGATGACTAAAGGTTAATCAAGGGGTTCATTACTTATCTCTTAAAAGGGGTTCATCACTCAGGTCTTAAAAGGGCTTCCTTGTTTCCACTACTCATTTTTTCCACTTATCTCTCAAAAGAAAGAAAAAGGGGTTCTTCGTCGTAAACTCTTGCCTCTACAATCTCTTCTCCTTCTACTAATCCATGGAACAGATAAGGATGATGATGACAACAACAATGTATTGACTTTGATGAGAAAATTACTTAAGGCAAGAACCATACTAAGGATTTAGTGAAAATGATGTAGGAACTTCTTCTATCCTCTTGAAGAATGGTGGATCTAGGGCACTCTTCCTCTTCTAGCCTCTTCAAACCTTGAACAATCTTCTTGCTTAAGAGAAAACTGAAAGGGAACAAAAGGGAAAAGACTCAAACTATTCGGAATTGGAAAAGGAAAAGAGAAGGAGAAGGTGTACATGGAAGGAAGAAAGGAGGAGGATGGAGGATGGAAAGGAGGAAAGGAAGGGGAGACCACTCCAAAGGGAGATAACTCCCTTAGAACTTGCCGCCAATAGGGAGGAAATCCCCTTGGATGAGAGCTTGCTAGAGGTCACTCTAACCTAGAGAGAAGGGAGAGATTCTCTCATTAAAAACTCACTTAGAAGTGTGTAATTCTCAAAATGGCATTCAAGTGTGTCAAATTACAAAAGGAGAGCACCTTATATAGTGCCACAAGTAATTCCTCCAAGGGACTCCCTCATGGGCCTCTCTATGATGCCTAGGCCCAATAATGCAAAAGGAAAAGAGTATGGCCTATACATGGCCTAAAATGAGTGTACATGGCCCAAAAGTGGCCTTATTGACCTTGTAAGGTCCAAATAAACCCTATAAGCCTAGAGAATCTAACTAAGAAGTATATTATAAGTAAAGTATGAATAGATCCTCAAGGGTTCTTCATTGGGCTTGGACCCACTCAAAGCTAGGAATGAAGATAAGGCCCGATGTATGCTTTCTTTGGCCTTTTTGGTCTTGGCCCTTGTGAGAGCACCTTTGTATGCTTCAAGTCCCTTCTCTAGGATAGTGTGAGGGTCCTCCCTTATTGTGTCCTCATTATGCTCCCCCTCTTCGAAAGGATTTGTCCTCAAATCTAAGGCATCATGCTCTTCATCTAAATCAAAGGGAGACAAATCTGAAATATTGAAGGAGGCACTCACTCTATAGTCGCCTGGCAAATCAAGGACATAAGCATTATTATTAATTTTCTTAATAATTTGGAAAGGCTTATCAGCTCTAGGGTCGAGTTTGGATTTGCGTAAGTTTGGAAATCTCTCCTTTCGAAGGTGTAGCCAAACCCAATCTCCAGCCTCAAAGGTAATATCCTTTCTCTTCTTATTGGCACAACGAGCATAGTGTTCATTCTTAGTTTAAATTTGGTCTTTAACCTTCTCATGAAAATCTTTGATAAATTTGGCCTTTGCCACTCCAACCATATGAAGGATGGAATCAGAAACCTCAATAGGTAAAAGGTCCAAAGGAGTGAGAAGGTTAAAACCATAAACAACCTCAAAAGGACTATGCTTGGTTATGGAGTGTTGTACCCTATTATATGCAAACTTAATGTGGGGCAAACACTCATCCCAAGATTTAACAGTTTTAAGCACTAAGACCCTAAGAAGTTGAGAAAGGGTCCTATTTACTACCTCTATTTGTCCATTCGTTTGAGGATGACAAATGGTGGAAAAAAGAAGCTTCGTTCCTAGCCTTGACCAAAGAGTTTTCCAAAAATGGCTTAGGAATTTGGTGTCCCTATCAGAAATTATGGTTTTAGGAACACCATGAAGTCTTACAATCTCTTTGAATAAGAGTTTAGCAATATGACTAGCATCATCTACCATATGACAAGGGATGAAGTGAGCCATCTTACTAAACATATCCACAACCACAAAGATAGAATCCATTCCCCTTTGGGTCTTAGGCAATCCCAACACAAAATCCATAGATATATCAATCCAAGGTGTAGTGGGTGTTGGTAATAAAGTATATAAACCACTAGGCGAAAGTTTTGATTTTGCTTTTCTACACACAATACACCTAGCACAATGTTTTTGGACATCTTTTTTCATTTTTGGCCAATAGAAGTGTTCATGTAATATGGATAATGTTTTATCTCTTCCAAAATGGCCCATTAAGCCTCCCTCATGGCTTTCCCTAAGCAAAAGATCTCTTAAAGAACTTCTAGGAATGCAAAGTCTATTGGCTTTGAAAAGATAGCCATCTAAAATGTAGAAGCCTTTATGAGATGAATAAGTGGAAGATGAGTTGAAAATGTTAGAAAAATCAAGGTCATTTGGATACAAAGACCTAATCTCATCAAGTTCAATAACTTTGGCTCCTAGAGAGGTTAGTAAAGAGTGCCTCCTAGATAAAGCATCAGCCACAGTATTGGATTTTACATTTTTATACTTGATGACATAGGGAAATTGTCCCAAATACTTAACCCACTTAGCATGCCTCTTATTGAGCTTATGTTGTCCTTTAATGAATTTGAGGGATAGATGATCACTATGTATGACAAACTCTTTGGGAATCAAGTAGTGTTCCCAAGTTTGTAGGGCTCTAATTAAGGCATAAAATTCCTTATCATATGTGGGATAATTGATGGCTGCCCCATTAAGCTTTTCACTGAAGAAAGTAATGGGGTGACCTTCTTGTAAAAGCACAGCTCCTATACCCATATTAAATGCATCACACTCATGCTCAAATGTTTTGGAAAAATTTAGAAGTGATAAAATTGGAGCATGAGTGAGGCGATCTTTGAGATCTAGGTAACTTTTTCTTGCCTAGGCCCCCAAATAAAAGGAACATTCCTTTTCACCAATTCATTCAAAGGGGAGGCTAAGGTAGAGAAATCTTTCACAAATCTCTGATAAAAACTTGCAAGACCATGGAAACTTCTTATGTCACTCACATTTTTGGGTGTGGGCCAAACTTGGATGGCCTTCACCTTGGAGTGATCTACCTCTACGCCTTTTGATAACTACAAATCCAAGAAAAACAATGCATAACTTGTCTAAGATGGTTTAGATGAGAGGTCATGGTCTTTGAATAGATTAAAATGTCATCGAAATAGACCACAATAAAATACGCAATGAAATGCCTTAAAACATGATTCATGAGTCTCATAAATATGCTTGGTGCATTAGTCAAACCAAAAGGCATAACTAACCACTCATATAATCCAAGTTTGGTTTTAAAAGCGGCTTTCCATTCATCTCCTTCTATGATTCTTATTTGGTGATAGCCACTTTTAAGATCAATCTTGAAAAATATTGTAGAACCACTAAGCTCATCAAGCATATCATCAAGTCTAGGTATAGGATGCCTATACTTGATGGTGATGTTATTGATGGCCCTACAATCGGTGCACATCCTCCATGAACCATCCTTTTTGGGAACAAGTAAAACAGGTAAAACACATGGGCTTAAAATCTCTCTAATACAACCCTTAGAAACTAGTTCATTCACTTGATTCTTTATTTCAAGGCTTTCCTTAGGATTGCATCTATATGCAGGCCTATTAGGTAAACTAGCACCAGGAATTAAATCAATTTGATGTTCAATGCCCCTAATAGGAGGTAAGCCTTTTGGGATGTCTTTTGGAAAGAGGTCTTTAAATTCATTTAAAATATTTTGAATCCCTTTGGGCAAAGGAGGAGGAAGATTGCCCATTAAGCACAAGGAAGTGCTAGGGATGTCTTTTGCATACATGATCAAGCATTGTTTATGTAAGAGCATAGCATGTTTCATATCATATTTGGTGGCCAAAAGGTTGGCACTAGAGTCATTATAGATAATAACTCATTTTCCTTTATCTTTTTTTTATTTTTCTTAATTTTTCCTAGATGATTTGAAGAAGATCCTAACTCTCTATCTCTTTTAAGCTTTATTTGTAGTTGATCTTTAGCTACTTGTTGGGGAGTTAGGGGGTGTAAAACTATCTCTTTACCATCAAGTTTGAAAGTGAGGGTGTTAGTGAACCCCTTATGGATGACCTTCCTATCAAATTGCCAAGGTCGTCCTAGCAAAATATGAGTTGCCTCCATAGGTACTACATCACAATTAACTACATCTTTATATGTGCCTATGGTGAAATTTATTAAGACTTGCTTATTAACTAACATCTTTCCCTTTTCATTAAGCCATTGTAACTTATAAGGTCTAGGGTGATCTATTAGGCCTAAGCCCATCTTATGCATTAGTCTTTGACTTACAACATTAGTACAACTCCCACTATCCATAATGAGAGAACATAATTTGTCATTTATGTAATATCTTGTATAAAAGATGTTCTCTCTTAGTGTAGTATCATCTAGCTTAACATGACTACCAAGTAATCTTCTAATCATGTAAAGCTCACCATCATCCCCTAAAATATGCTCACTGTCATATGAATTACTACTTGAGTCATCACTTGAATAGTGAGAATCAGAATTATACTCTGATTGACTTGAGTAGGTTCCATTATTTTTCAAAACCATGGTTCTTCTTGTAGGACAGTCAGAAGCAATATGACCTCTACCAAGGCATTTAAAACATTTAATGGTAGATGATCTAGAGGATTGAGGTTTAGATATGGATTCATGCTTTTCTCTTTGATACCTAAAACTTTTCCATTTTTATGCAACTCACTTTGAGGTTTGGAAGATGAAGTGCCCACTTCCCTTTCCCAAGGGTTTCTATCAAACTTACCCTTATTATCTTGTCCTACCCATTTAGATTTATAGGCTCTATTTTCCCCACTAAAGGCTTCTCTCTCTTTAAATTGGCTCTCTACCTTAGTGTATTGGTGAAGTAGTTCCTCAATGTCTACATGTGGAAGGAGTTCTACTCTATTCTTAATGTTCCTATTAAGGCCATGCAAGAACCTATCCATTAGGGTTTCCTCATCTTCTTCTAGGTTTGCATTAATCATAGCTATCTCTAAAGATTTGTAATAGTCTTCTACACTCTTTGACCCTTGGGTGAGTCTATTTAGCTTTGCTAATAGCTCCCTTCTATAGTAACTAGGAACATAATGTTTTCTTAAAAGAGCTTTTAAATCCCACCAATCTCTATTGGTGGAAAATTATCTTTCTTTCTCTCCTTACACACTTGAGACCACCACACTAAGGCATAGTTTTGGAATGAGAGGGTGGCTATCCTAACCTTCTTTTCATCTTTTATTTGATGTGAATTAAAGATTTGTTCTACTCTCATTTCCCATTCTAGATAAGCCTCTATGTCACTCTTGCCGTAAAATGGGGGAATTTCTAATTTGACTTCTCTTAAGCCTATATCTTCTCTTTTATGCTCATGGTGTCTTGTTTGCCTAGGTTCCTCTTCACTATCACTATTATTATGCCTATGATTTCTTTGGTTTCTATGTCTAGTTCTAGGGTTTTCATTATGCTCAAGATTTGTTAACCTAGCATTGATGTCATTCAAGCTATCCATTATGTTATGAAGCATAGTTTTGTTCTCCCTATCAGTAGAAGACATCTTTTAAGGTTGTCAAAGAAATTCAAGATACAAACAAAGGATATGTAGACAAGCTAGTTGAGGATGATGGATGCAAAAGAAGTGAAAGAAAACACACAACAATCCTAAAATATGAATACTAGGTTTCTATCCTAAGGGAAACAAGATCCTAGGTTGTCTTTTACTATGTTAACCTTATGTTGCTTATGTAAGTCCTAGGTTTGGCTTTAACCTAAGTTGATTATGATTGTCCTAGGTTGTTTTTAACAATTAACTAATCCTAGACAAGCTTAACCAATTCGGTTGACCAAGTAGTTAACCTAACAAAATTAGTTCAACTAACTAACCAACACCTAACAAACCCTAACTAGAAGTAGTTATTTAGTTATGGAAGTTATAACAAAGTCTAACAACCCTAACCAATCAACTAATTCGGTTATGATCTAGTTAAGACCTAAACTAATTTCGATTATGATTAGTTGAAGTAACTAAAATTAGTTCCAACCACTAACTAATTAACCTAATTAGTTAAGACAAGCAACTAACTAACAACTATTAGTTATAACCACAACTAACTAACTAAAAGAAATAACAACCAAATGCAAATGTTCTAGCTCTAGCTAAAATTACCAAGAGTAAATGAAAGTTAATAGTGTACAAAGTCCAATGTCCAAAGGTTTGTCCAAAATACAAGATAAAATCCTAATACACAAGACCTAAGAGTTTGAAAATTTGCCTAAGTTCTACTAGTTACAAGGCTTAGCTTCCTTTACAACTTTCTTCAAGCTCTTCCTTGATATGTAAGCTCCATCTCACCTAGCAAAACAAGACAAACAAAGACTCTAAACAAAAATGTGTTAATGAATTCAACAAAAATGAAACCTCACAAGTATATCTCCCACTTGTCTCCTCACAACTCTTACCCTTTCTTTTGGTGTCAAGTTCACCCAAGCAATTTACACTCTCACCTCAAGTGTTCTAATATGCTACCCTCAAGGTTTTGAGAAGGGAATTATCAAGAGTTTGAAAGAAAGACAACTTCAAAGACAAAACTTGAGAAGGAAAAATGAAAAACTAAAAATGCTTAAGAAGAAAGGCTACTCAAAGTGGAAGATGTTTTTGGATTTTTTTGAATGACAAGACACTAAAGCAATTAATGTTCAAAGAATAAAGGCTACACTATGTATAAGAATTTTTTAATTCAAGACAAAACTAGACAAACAAGAAACTAAAAATGCAACAACAAAAGGAAAGTACAACCTAATCCTAGAGACTCTAAAGTTGTAATTATAATTAAGCAAGTTAGGTTCAAATGAAACTATATTGAGACTTAGGCAAACAATTCATTTCAAGTACAAAGGAATTTTGAAATTGCTTTTGAATCTTGGTGTCTTACTTCACATTTTTTCTTAATGAGGCTTCTTTTTCTTTTTCAACACCCTTTTTAATTTTAGGAGTATAGGGCTTTTGTTTTTCTTTTTCTCTTTTGTAGACTTTCTTTTCTTTTTAATGCCTCTTGTATTTTTCAAAGCACAAAACCACTTAAAGAAAATCCCTAAAAACTGAAATGAACAATGCCAAAACAATTTCAAATGTCTCTTCTTGCTTAAGGTAAAACACTTGCAACCTTCTTCTAAAAGAAGTGGAAGGACTTTGTTCAATTCTTTTTGACAAAATTTTCTTTGATGCAATAATATGAAAACCGAATATGTGATGAGTTTCTAAGGTGCATTCACAAACAAAAATTAACCTAGAAAGAAACTAAGAATGGAAACTAACAATCCTAACAATGAGATGACTTTTGGAGGGTCTTAAAGTGAGACCTCCTAACAAGACAAGAATGGAACCTTGGGAGATTAGTCAAGATGCTTGAACTAACTCCTAATCATACGGTTATGCACTTGCTATTAAGTAGAAAACAACACAAAACCTAGAACACTAGACAAGGTTCTACATGGCACACAACAACTAACTTCTATTTACTACCAACTAATAATTGAACAAACTTCTAATAACTAAGCAACAACCTATAACCGAAATACCTAAGTGCCAATTCTGAATTTTAACAACACAAAACAACAAAAAACTGAAACTCAAACAATAATATGCAAGAAATTGAAGAAATAGAAACAATTAACACAAAAACTCAAAAGAACATAAACTTTTTATGACTTTTCTACTTTAACATGGCATCAACAAAGCAAGCAAGTGATATGAACATAAAATTCCAGCTAGCAAAACAAAGCTAAAACTGAAACTAAAAGGAGGAAGAAGAGTAGAAAAGAACCTCCCAAGCTCAAGTGATACCAAATGATGTAGGAACTTCTTCTATCCTCTTGAAGAAGGGTGGATCTAGGGCACTCTTCCTCTTCTAGCCTCTTCAAACCTTGAACAATCTTCTTGCTTGAGAGAAAACCAAAAGGAAACAAAGGGGAAAAGACTCAAACTATTTGGAATTGGAAAAGGAAAAGAGAAGAAGATGTAGATAGAAGGAAAAAAGGAGAAGGACAAAGGATGGAAAGGAGGAAAGGAACGGAAGGCCACTCCAAGGGGCGATAACTCCCTTAGAACTTGCCACCAAGAGGGAGGAAATCCCCTTGGATGAGAGCTTGCTAGAAGTCACTCTAACATAGAGAGAAGGGAGAGCTTCTCTCACTAAAAACTCACTTAGAAGTGTGTAATTCTCAAAATGGCATTCAAGTGTGTCAAATTACAAAAGGAGAGCACCTTATATAGTGCCATAAGGAATTCCGCCAAGGGACTCCCTCATGGGCCTCTCTATGATGCCTAGGCCCAATAATGCAAAAGGAAAAGAGTATGGCCTATACATGGCTCAAAGTAAATGTACATGGCCCAAAAGTGGCCTTATTGACCTTGCAAGGTCCAAATAAACCCTATAAGCCTATAGAATCTAACTAAGAAGTATATTACAAGTAAAGTATGAATATATCCTCAAGGGTTCTTCATTAGGCTTGGGCCTACTCAAAGCTAGGAATGAAGATAAGGCCCGATGTATGCTTTCTTTGGCCTTTTTGGTCTTGGCCCTTGTGAAAGGACCTTTGTATGCTTCAATTCCCTTCTCCAGGATGGTGTAAGGGTCCTCCCTTATTGTGTCTTCATTAGAAAAGGTCATAAGTCATAAACCAACCTAAGTCATACACATATGATGGGATTGACAAGCATGCGAAAGAGAACTTAAATGGTATGGATTCATGCGCTAAGGACAAGGGAGTGATGAACCAAAAGTGGTTTGATACTTGAAGGACTCAAAAGGAAATTTCTTATTATACATGAATCATTTTACATTCAAAATTGTTGTGAGGGAAGCTGTCATGGATGCATACCGAGGAACAATGATATGTTACCTCTTGGTTAGGTCTTAGAAGCACAAATAGGGCGGTCTCCTTAATAGCATGGAGTCGTGCCCAACACTAAGCAAGTTCATGGCCAACCTGGTGTGTTTCAACTTAAGAAATTATGACATGGACTGTTAAGAATTGATCCTAAAGATGTTGTTGAAAAAAATTGGATTTGGTGAAGACGGTGAGTCCCTGGTTACCTTAATAATGATTAGTAGTCTTCATCCATTTCTAGTTGTAAAGATTATATTATTGGGCCCCATACATCAAGCATCATTTCACGTATTCAGAGGCTCATCATAAGTTGACTATTTACTCATGCATCCATGATTGATTGACTAACCTATAAGTGTATTATTGTGCTTGTGCGATTTGTTATGCTTGATAATGATGTGCTTATATAAAATGATGATGCTTCTCACTTAAGTAAGATGGTGGTGATTGTGTATGGTATCTATAGGGTTAATGATTAAGTAACTTTGACTATGCTATATCCTACGAGGTAGGCGTGATGAGCTCATCCCTCTTTTTATGTGGGTTTTTATATCTATGGTGTGTGTTAAGATGTCTAGCTCTTATATGAATAAAGGTAAGGCTCTAACCTTCAATAGGAGGTAGGACCATCTCATGGAGCCGTCTCTATAACATTAACAACATTTTGTGAGTAAGCCTCCATTGAGGAAGGAAGCCCCACCCGTGACACGTAATAAAATCTTCACGCTTCTTCATAAAATACAATTTTAAATGACTTAACCTTTACACTAATAGCTAAAGTGACACGACTATCGGTAAGTATGTTAAGCCTTTAAGGTTAGTTATCATAGGAACTTCAAGGATGTGGATCTAATATGTAGATCATTGATCAAGAAGGCTTATGCCAAAACCTTAAGTAGTTGGCCTGATTATGGAGATAGAGGTACTTTCTTAAAGTTGAGTTCTGTGGAAGTTAGTAGCGATAATGAAAATTACGGTCATTGTAATGATAGTGAAGACTAGGAATGATAGTAGTTATGGATTCAATAGATGTGTTATGTTGTTTATTTCATTTTTTAATGTATTTGTAAAGGAGACCGAGTAGGCTCTAACTATTTTAATACTAGAATATGATGTATGGACTTTATTATATCATGCTTCTTTTTTAACCACTTATCAAGCATCAATTTACTAAACTACTTATTTACTATAAAATAAAACCTTCACTTTTCATAACATATGACATCCTTGAATTAATTATGGTAATGTCACATTATAAATTTGTAAGGCGTATCTTAAGTAATTAAGGGAGTTATAGAAACAAACTTGGTCACTATATAAGTACAAATGTTATTGACCAATTTAGCGACCAACTTGTGACATATATTGTAAAACCAATTAACAACCACCTTAAATTAATCAATAAATTAGTAAACATAGTGATGATTTTAGAGACCACCTTAGCGACCAATCGAGTCACTAGATTTGTAACCGGTTCAACCTTACTAAGGTGGTAGCTATTCATATCAAGGTGGCTATGAATTTTGTGACCACTAATTCAGATTTAATGACTAATTTATGTAAGTGATTATTAGTGACCAAGGTACTTAGGTGGTTGATACCACCTTTTATAGTCACTATTTTAGTCGCTAACAATATTAGCAGTTGAAAAAAATGCTATATAACTTGCCTTTTCTTATTTACATAACGTAAAGCCACAACCATTTCTTCATAGCTAAGATATCTTGAGATTTATCAATGAAAATAACAAACAAATTATTATCACCTAGATCATCAAGTACGGCTTTAAGTCTTATTAGTAGCAGCTTTAACAACATCCTTTTAAATTTAATGAGTTGTCAATTTAAGATTTCCACAAGCATTCTTTAGTTTAACACATTAGCTGCAGCTTCACTATAGTTGGCAAGAAAATTCCACTTGTTACTTGAAGACACAGATTCATCATCAACACGAAAAGCTAACCCTTGGAACAATAAAAATCGAATGCAATAAACTATTATGGTTAAATGAATTTGAATAGAGCTTGACCTGCACAAAGCAATTTCAACATGTTGTTTGTGTTTTATTAGAGCTTGACAATTTCTCCAGGCTTGATCATAGGGACTATTTGGATCTACAACATGAACTTGAAACCATCACTTTTTATCTAGTTTGTAAAACCTTTTGTTATAAATACTTCACCTCTACCTTTATGTTCTCTAACATATAATCTCTTAAGATAACAACATAAGTAAAACACTACATCTTTTTTTGACTGTATTCTAACCAATTTTTATATTCTAAATAGCAATTTGGATTAAATCTATAAAAGGTATTTTTAAATTGTCTCAGTGGAAAACTAATCTATTTCGGTTGACAAGGACCCTTTTGTGGATAAAATCTCCTAATTTCATCTATATCACTTGGATGATAATCTAAAATTTTTGGCTTGAAATGAGGATCATTAGGAAGTTTTTCCAATTCAAATTCTAAATATCTTTTTTTTTCAATAATAGACCTAATAGTTTATCTCTATATTCTTCAAGTTGTGTTTGTGGTTGAGATCAAGTAGTAAACGTTTGATTTGAAGTTGATTTCCTTTTGAAATATTTTTCCATTGTTAAAGTTAAAATAAGAAAAAATCACATTTAAAAATAAATACATAGAATTAAAAAAATTATATTGCATACACATTTATACACTGTTTTAAAAATACTATATACTAACTAGTAGCAAATGTACTATAAAAAAAATACATATTAGATGAAACTTGTAAGACTTACAGTTACAATATATTAGTGCAAAAGTTGTTTTAATTTTTTTCAATGTTCCTCAATAATTTCAATATGACCAAGCAATAGTTAAAATGTCAAATAATTGTTCAATAGAAAAACATTTTAATAACAACAATACCAACAGCAACAATAAATATTTTAATACCTCAAAGGCTTAACTAGTAAGAAAATGAGGAAAGGTAGTCAAGTTTCACACTATCACAACCATGGGGTTTTGTAATTGTGAGAAAAGAACAAAGGTGGGTCGAAATATGATACTGATATCCTTTGAAATATATAGAAGAAGGAATTACGTTACATTTTAAAAGTTTCTAGAATAAAGCACGACATGGACTTATTATGCTTATTAGTTACTAGCTTCAATCTAATAAATAGGCTATTAATGTTAACGTCATTTATAGGCCAACAATTAAGATATTTTATTTTTATTAAATGAACAATTATATAAGAAGTGGGAAGGACGAGGGGATAAGACTCAAGGGCCTAAGTTCCAAGGGCTAGGATGAGGGGGGAAGACAAAGACCAAGTTGGTCTTCTGAATCACGTGTTGACCTTGGGGCTTCCGATGAGGAGTGTAGCTTTGACCTTTACATTGCTGATGACGCCAAATTTTACCATAACATAGCTGGTGACTAGTCCTCAATAGATGTTATATGTATGGATTTTACACCAGTCCAATGGGGATTTATTATTATATTCTCTATTCCAGTAGGGAAATAAAGGTCTCGGAGTGATTCCTTATACCAAAATCACCAGCCTTACGTGTTGTGGGGCGAAGGAGGTGTCACCTGCAAGGACACTCCAACGCTTAAGTTAGTGAATATTCAAGGAGAATATTAGAGCTCAAGTGTAAGTTCAAGAGAGAATGTCCTACCTTTTATTGATAATTCATGGGCACTTACACCTGGGGGTAACGGAAGAGTCATCTTGCCCAAAAAGTTTCTTATACACTGTGTCAGTACAATTCCGATCCCTTGTAGAAAGGCTGATACATGAAAGGGATATTTCCAAATGGCTCTACCTACCCGTTTGTTACTTTGCAAGTTACTTGTCTAGTATGATGATGCATAAGTCAACTTTGGCTTTCCAGTATCGAGAGAATGACTTGTACCAAAGTCATCTCAAGAGCCTCATGCGTGATGCCGAATGGCCGATGTTATACCACCTTAGTATGCGGGATACTAGTCCTGAATGACGGCTTAAACTCAAGTTATCGTATTGTCCATTGGCCAGTATTAGGATCGAATCATTTGCCCCCTAGCTTGTTGGAAAGACCATGCCGGTTGCTGGAATAAGCTATGTCTTCTACTGAGACACCTATTATAGGAATGGGTAAGAAGAACGTTTTGTTAACTTAGAAAAATTTTCTACTTGCTTTATTCATGTTCATAATTGTTGCACATTTTTTTACCATTCAAAATGTCGTGTTACACATATTGTGGGTTGCGTCAATCATGCAACAATTACTTTTAATCATGCTGGCGGTTACATTTTAATCATGACTTTAGCAGTTACTTTTGGACAATGGGATTTGGAAATTGAAATGACATGACCCAAAAAATTTGATTCAAAGTACCACTGTGTTGCCCCCAGCCACGTCTGTTGTAACATCTCATAATTTAAAGAAAATAAAATCGTTAGATAATGATGATTGATTATTTATGGTCCAATAATTATGGGAGATTTTATTGGACATTAGAGGTGAATTATCAGCAAATTAAGATTTACCAGAATTAGATGATTTAACAGATGATGTGGGACCCACTTGGTCAAATTAAATGTTTAATGGGTCTCAAATGTTTAGAAAATTATTGTGGTTACGGTGATATAGTTGAAATAATTTTTGGTATTGAAGGAATAATTAATTGGACACAACGTATGATATGAAACGGGGAAAATACGAGCCAAATAGAATTAAATAAAAATGTAAATTTCCCTTTACTCCCTAAAACCAACCATGTGGCTTTTCTACACACTTCATACCCTTCTTTACACAATAGACAAAGCAAATATTAACCAATAGGAAAAACCATAAGGATACACTTTAATAACCAATGGTCAATGGGTCAATAGAATACATTTCTCTCTCTTTTTCCCTTCATTTTCGGCAGCTTCTTCTCTACCATAATTCTCCATATTTTCTTCTTCTTCTCCCCCTCTTCTTGAACCAACCAAACCATACCCCTCTTCCTTCCATTTTTTACCAAAATTAATACTTGATCTTGGAGTTGTGAAGCATTCATGGAGCATGGAAGCTTGCATTGGTCATCTCCCTCTTCTTCACTCTCATTTTCATTTTTAGTGGAGCATGGGCTTGAGATTATGTTCCAGACGATAATGCGGAATAATCAGAGCATTTGGATTGCAGTTCTTCTCTCGAGGTAGGAGAGGAGTTTGCATTTCAAATTGCATGAGTGAATAATTGTTGAATTATGTATATGTATGAACTCATGCATTACCTTGCCATAAATGTGTTAAATGTTGAATTGATGATGTAATGAATGATGGCTTGGTCTTTGTTGAATGTTAAAGAAATTACATATGTATATATATATATATATAATAATGATGAGTGGTCAGTTGTCCCTTTTGTTGGACATGAGTAAGTTGATGATATAGACCCATAGATGGATGAACTACCTAAAGTATGGAAATATGTTTATGATGATTATGCAGAAAGATAGGTGAGGTAGTGATAAAAAGTGCTTTAGATTCTCTCATAGGTGATTGATGAATTGAACCTAAATTAAGAGGTATAACTTATTGGATTAAGCCTTACATGTATGATTGCAATGGATGAAAACTGTTAACTTAGGCCAATTTTACATTATAAGGATAATGGCATATGTATGGGGTGTAAAAATCTAAGTTTTATGTGTATGATGATAATCTCGCTTAAGCGAGTGGGAATCTCGCTCAAGCAAGAGTCCCCTGCAGCAGAGGGGTGGCCTCTGGCCTAATATCGCTTAGGCGAGAAGGGGTCTCGCTTAAGCAAGACGCGTGTAAATAGAAGGGTGCGCTACTGGATGATTCCCACTCAAGTGGGCGTGGCCTCACTTGAGCGAGCGAGTCGCTTAAGCGAGTAGCAAGGCAAGTTGAATCTCGCTCAAGCGAGCGAGCCAAGAATGAGATACTGGACAATTTCCGCCCAAGCGAGCATGAGTCGTTTAAGCGCATGTGGAGGGTCTGATGCTAAACTCTACTCGCTCAAGTGAGTGGCCAAGTGAAGGGAAAGCTCGCTCAAGCGAGCGAGCATGGATACGCTGCTGGAAGCCTTTCACTTATGTGCAAAGGGGCTCGCCCAAGTGAGCTATGTTAATCTCGCTCAAGCGAGTGTGGGTCTCGCTCAAGCGAGTTGCTCAAGATAGAATTTTATTTTGTTTTCCTTATTTTGCTGATGCCAAATCTCTTCCTTTATATTATGAGATACTTGAGGAAATATGTATGGGGTATTTGATGATGACATGGCATGGTGGTAATTGGAATTGATTGATACATTTGGGGTGATTTCTTTATGATACATTTACCACCAAAAATAGGATATGAAAGAATGATAATAAGAGTTTGATGATGGGGTTATGTGATACACTCTAGAGTGATTGCGAAACCAATGAGAGAATAGCTAAATGACATAGTATGTGTTATAAATCGATAAATTGGAGATGACATTGATATTAAATAATAATGGATGATGATATGGATCATTTCCGTGTATAAAGGATCATTGATATTGAGGATGATTGTTATTATTGATAAATTGTAAAATGCCATTGTATTTTATACAAGTGTGATCTTGTATGTGTGGTTTAAAATTATATTGATAAGTTGTTGCAATGCAACACTAGTTATGAAACAATAGTAATGATAAATGAAATGAAAATCCACTAAATGATTATGTGGTGGTATTGATGAAAGATTAATGAATGTTAATGATGATTTGTGATATTTATGATGCCATTGTGGTTGATTGCGAGTGTTGACTTGCATGTATAATATATGATATATTTAGATGAAAATGCCACATATAAAACTTGAAAAACAACGGCTAAAACCAATAATGATAAAATCCACTAAGGTGTGTATGGTGGTGTTGGTGATTATGATGATGATGATTGATGATTGATGAGTGGCATTTAGGATGCACAGTATGAGAAATGCATTTGATTTGCATTGCATTACATCCATGGCATATCATAGGTGCCGATGTTGGAACGTTAGGGGAGTTCCCTTGGCCGACCCAGTGGGAGGGTGGCTCAGTGCACGAGCAATCTGTTATTTCCCCTGTGACTCGGTGTATATGTCACGAAGTCGCCCATGTATTGCTACAGGGGGCTATACAACTTTCAACCTCTCTAACAGCTTAGTGAACTTCTGATTAGTGAACTGGGTGCCGTTGTTAGCGATGATTCTTTTAGGGACTTCAAATCTTGCAATGATATTCTCATAGATGAAACATCAGGTCCTCGTAGAAGTGTGTGCACCACAGGCTCAGTCTTAATCCACTTCAATGATTAAATATTTGATTCCCCTAGGGGTTGTTGGGAAAGGACCTGAGATGTCCAATCCCTGCTGATTGAATGGCCAAGAAACTATGGAGTTGACAATTCCTTTGTCGGTGTTTGATGCAAGTTAACAAACTTCTAAACATACTCTGTAGTACCCTTCTTCATTGTTGGCCACCAATATCCAGCTGAAAGGATCTTGTGTATAAGGCTCTATGATCTGAGCTTATGTCCGCACTGCGCTTCATGGACTTCCTCCATAACCCCTTGAATTTCATTTTTGTTCAAGAACAAAAGATAGGGGACAGAGAAACTATGTCAAAAGACCATCCCATCAACCATAGTGAAGAATGGTAGCTCATTCTTTACTCATTTCACTTTGATTCATCAGCAAGGAGTTTGCCATTAATTAAGTATCAAACAAATGGAACAACCCATGAATCTTCATTGAAGGCGCGAAAATGAATGGTGTTCATGGAGGGTGAGTGGGAGATGTTGGGTTCTAACCTTGTGTTTTAAATTACCATTGCCATGCTCCCAACTTTCTTTATACTAGCCAACCTTGAAAGGACATCTGCTTGTGTATTTTCCTCCACTGGGACATGCTTGAAAGTAATAGATTAGAAACTTTCCTTGAAATCATTGACATAAGCCAAATACTGCCGCAACAAAGGTTCTTTAGCTTGGTACTCCCTAAGGATCTATGAGATGACAAACTGAGAATCACTGCATAAGGTCACCATCCTAGCACCGATATCAAGAGTTGTTCTTAAACCAGTATGGCATGCTTTGTAGTCTACCAAGTTATTCATGGTGGTGAAGTTAAAGTATGGTGAAATCTTAAGATGGACCTTGTCATTACTCTCAACTACTACAGTGGCTCCACATCCTTTGTTATTGGATAAACTATCAACGTACATCATCTAGTGTAAACAGGACTCTTTGGGGTCTGATCCAGAAAGTTCCATGATGAAATCATCCAGTACATGAGCCTTGATACCACTCCATAGTTCATAGGTAATGTTGAACTCATATAATTCTACTGTCCACTTAATCATTCTGCCTACCACGTTAGGCTTGAAGAGGATGGCACAAAGTAGGTGGTCTGTTCGAACCACGATGGGGTGTGTGTGGAAATATGGCCTTAGCCGCGAGAAGCCCAGATGACTGCCAGGGCTGCCTTTTCGATCTTTAGGTACCGGGATTCTGCCCCCTACAACGTCTTGCCAGTGAAATATACTGGCCTTTACCCTTCTAGGGTTTTCTTTACCAGAGCGACTCCTAATGCTTCATCTGAAACAAACAAGTAAAGAATCAAACCTTTACTAGGGTCAGGTTTTACCAGAATAGGAGGTTTCGACAACACTTCTTTTAAATTTTGAAAAGCTATCTCTTGCTCTCATCTTACTTAAACTTCTTGGTCTTCTTCAAGATCTTGTAGAGGGGGAGGGACCGGTGTTCCATATTCGGTATGAAGCGCACCAATGCTACTATCTCGCCATTAAGAGATTGCACCTCTCAAAGATTCTTAAGACTCTAGAGCTCCTAGATCACTCTACACTTGTCTGGATTAGCTTCAATGCCTCGTTGAGTCAGTGTGAACCCTAAAAATATCCCACCTGGTAATACGAAAGTGCACTTCAGGGGGTTAAGACGCATGTTGTATTGCTAGAGGCGTTGAAAAATCTTTCAAAGGTCTTCGACGTGGTCCCCTCCAACTAAGCTTTTAGCAATAATGTCATCGATATACACCTCCAAAAACTTCGTGTACATGCCCTTGAAAACTTTTTTGATCATGCACTGGTATATGGCTTCAGTGTTCTTTACTCCGAATGACATGATAGTGTAGCAAAGTACACCTTGTCATTCACAAATGTCATTTTCTCTTGGCCATCTTCCCATATCAGGATCTGATTATAACCAGAATATGTATCCATAAAGGGAAAAAATTGGTACCCAGACAAGTAATCAACCATCCCATCGACGTTAGGTAAGGGGTAAGAATCCTTGGTCAGCATTTGTTAAGATCAACATAATCAGTACACATGCACCATTTGCCGTTACACTTCTAAACCATGACTAAATTAGAGAGCCAAGAGGAATACCATATTTCTTTGATAAAACCCACCTTCAATAACTCCTTTATTTGCTCACAAGCAACCTTTTGCACAACGAGCATAGTGTTCATTTTGGATTATATTTGATTTGTAACCTTCTCATGAAAATCTTTTATAAATTTTTCCTTTGCCTCTCTATCCAAGTGAAGAAAGGAGTCAAAAACTTCAATGTTCAAAAGGTCAAGTGGAGTGAGAGGGTTAAATCCATAAACAATCTTAAATAGACTATGTTTAATTATGGAGTGTATTACCCTATTATATGCAAACTCAATATGCGGTAAACACTCATCCCATGCTTTAACATTCTTTTTAACTAAGACCCTTAAAAAAGTAGAAAGGGTCCTGTTTACCACCTCTGTTTGACCATCTGTTTGAGGATGGCATGTGGTAGAGAAGAGAAGCTTAATTCCTAATTTAGCCCAAAGTGTTTTCCAAAAATGTCTTAGGAACTTAGTATCCCAATGACAAACAATGGTTTTAGGGATCCCATGCAATCTCACAATTTCTTTGAAAAACAATTTAGCAATATAACTTGCATCATCCACTTTGTGACAAGGAATGAAGTGAGTTATCTTACTAAATCTATCTACCATAAGAAAGATAGAATCCATACCCCTTTGGGTCCTAGGTAATCCAAACATAAAATCCATTGAAATATCAACCCAAGGAGCATTTGGTGTAGGTAAGAGAGTGTAAAGACCATTAGGTGAAAGTTTTGATTTAGCCTTTTTACAAGTAAAACACTTAGAACATAGTCTTTGTACATCTATTTTCATTTTTGGCCAATTGAAATGTTCATTAAGAGTTGATAAAGTTTTGCCGCTACCAAAATGGCCCATGAGTCTTCCCTCATGACTCTCTTAGCTAAAGTTCTCTCATGGATTCTCTCGGAATGTAAATTTTATTGGCTTTAAAGAGAAAACCATCTAGAATATGGACCCATGATTAAAAGTGGTTGAACCATAAGAATGGTATACAATGGAGAAGTCCACATCACTTGGATACAATTGATTTATTTCATTAAGTCCATGTAATTTAGCTCTAAGAAAAGCTAACAAATTATGCCTTCTAGATAAAGCATCTGCCACCACATTAGCCTTTCCATTTTTGTACTTAACGACATTAGGAAATTGATCCAAGAATTCAACCCACTTAGCATGTCTTTTGTTTAGCTGATGTTTCCCTTTAATGTATTTAAGGGATTGATGATCAATATGGATGAAAAACGAATTCCTGAGGCTCATAAAAGTACTTGGAGCATTAGTCAAACCAAAGGGCATAACCAACCACTCATATAGTCTAAGTTTGGTCTTAAAAGCAGCCTTTCACCCTCTTTAATTCTTATTTGGTGATAGCCACTTTTGAGGTTAATCTTAGAAAATATGATGGAGCCACTTAGCTCATCAACCATATCATCAGGTGTAGGTATAGGATGCATATACTTCATGGTAATGTTGTTTATGGCTTTACAATCTGTGCACATTCTCCATGAACCATCTTTCTTAGGAACTAGTAAAACAAGTAATACACAAGGGCTCAAACTCTCTTTTATCCATCTTTTGGAAATAACTTCATTCACTTGTTTTTCTATTTCCATACTTTCTTTAGGGTTACACCTATATGTAGGTCTATTAGGCAAGCTAGCACCTAGGATTAAATTTATTTGGTGTTCAATTCCTTTAATAAAAGGTAACCCTTTAGGAATATCTTTTGGAAAACTGGTAATGGTTTTTATAGATCATATAAAGAAATGAAGTGTTCAAGGAAAGAGAATCAAGTTTGTATAATATGAACTCAATAGAATGCTTGTGCCAAGTTTAAACACAGTAATTGTAGTATAGTATAGATGTCGTTCCACTGAGGAGGTGTTGGTTTGAAGATCTTAGTTCTTCAATTGATTTTGACAAAAGATTTCCGCCTAATTTTGTTGTGCAAAAGATTGAATACAAAAGAAACAGCAAGTGTTGAATGAAAATAATGACAGTAAAGTGTTTGAGAAAAATCAGATTTGGAAAAATGGGATTGGTTTCATCGCATCTCACCTTTCATAAGCTAAATACACTGCATGTATGTAATTTGAAATGATAATTTCTACGTCACAATCAAAGTCATTTGTATCGACCCCTCGACTATAAAATTCATAAGAATGATTTCAAACTGCTGATCCCTCAGTCACTTTGAAATTATTCCAGCATTAGTGATTGATTATTTTGACGTTCATTGCGTTAGATGTCATCCGTGATCAGCTACTCACAATGAGTATTTCATTCAGATCTGCTTCCAAAAGTTACTTCCTAGTATACTTAAGAAAACTTAAAACAAGAAAATAGTGATCAGGTACCTTCAGGCATTAAAGGCAGAATGAAATACAGAAAGTATCAAATCTCATTAACATACATAAAAACTTACAACAACATTACTTAAGGTTTGAATTGATTACAACCAATCCCAATAAAGGAAAATTAGTTACTCATGCTTTGTTTCACTTCAAGAAATTTGGAAATGAATACAGAAGGTAAAAGGAATAATAGAGAGATTGGATTTTGCAGGAGATGCAGGGAATGATTGATATCCCTGATATCTCAGATGCCCTATTTTCTGCTTGATTTATAGGGGTTATGCTTCAGCTTCCCTTGCCCACTTGCATAGAGCTCATGAAGGAATACTCCGAGACATGCAGAAACACCTCAAAGTGGTTGAGTTGGCATCACACTATTGGTTAATATTAAATTAAAAATCCCATACTGCATGAGTCACGCTTAAGCTTAATGGTCATGCTCAAGCGTGAGTTACCTGATGCCTTCTTGTAGCTTCTGTGTTACCTGCACTTGGTCACACCCAAAGTCACGCTCAAGCGTGCTCGGGCTCATGCTCAAGCGTGTGGTGTTCAAGCTCAAGCGTAAGGAGAAGAACGGATGTTGTCTCTCACACTCAGTCACGCTTAAGCGTGGCTTTCTCTTTAGTATTCATGCTTAAGCGCCCCCTTCTCACGCTTAAGCGTGGAAGGGTCCTGATGCTTGATTTTGCCATTGTGTCCCTCGTCCAAGCGTCCTTTCCTCACGCTTAAGCGTCAGGAGGCCTGATGCTTATTTCTTCATGTTGTAGCTTCTTCATCATTGCTCAACTTAGCTCCCTTGAATTCCTGTAACTTGTTAAGAATTTTGAAGCAATTTTTCTTAAGAGTTTGAAGAGTTAGTGTTTTTACACAAAGAATTTTTCATAAGAGATTTCATGCTTAATTATGTACACTTTCAGTTGAATTCTTATCAAAAATGGGTTAAATTGAAGCATGAAATCAATACTCAATAAACACTTATCAAACTCTCCCCAACCTAGATTTTTGTTTGTCCTCAAGTAAAAAGAATTAGATTTAACAATCAAGCATTCATGAAGATCAGGTTCAGTTGCAAACAAAATCTTTAAGACAGTAATCTCTTTTTTTTAGGTAATTAACATCCTTAATACCCATTCCTTTGAAATGTAATGCACTATTTAATTACTCACAAAGCAAGTAGCCAATTGTTGTAAGAATAAGGAACTCTCATTAGCTCTTACTGGGTGTCTACTTCACATATCCATCATGAGAACTGCCTAGTTAACATTGCCAGTCATTTCCAATCAAATCAAAATCATAAAAATAGCAAAGATCAGAAATGTCTTTTCATGGTTATAATAAGATTGGGCTAAACATGAATTCTTGGTTTTTCTTGGATCCAAAGTGCATGCATGAAGAAGAGCATATGTTCTGAAATTTTCAAAGTATGAGGCTTCTTCCTTTTTAAGCTACAGAATTCTTTATTTCTTTTTTTTAGTTCTCCTTTTTGTTTAAATTTCTGGATGGAGAACTTACTATTTTTCTTTAGCATTGCCTTTCTCAGCCTCCACTTCTTTCATCACCCTTTGGAAAAGTATTTTATGCTCCTTTCAAAAATAAACATGCTGATAAGGTAGGAATTTATTTCTCATGCTTGGGTTAGGGTGTTGTTATAGAATAAAATTTTTGGCTCAAAAATGGGTTACTAAAGAATAGGGTATATTTTTAAGGTTAGCTTTTTGGCTCTGGCCTAATTTTATTTTCAAAATTACCTTTATCATTTCCTTGGTTTATTTCTTACAAAAGAGGTTAATCATAAAATTAGGCAATGCAAACTTAACAACTTCTAATGATACTCTCGGTGTTTAAATTTCTCACTACTCACCGGGTTATAAGGTATACTTCCATATTCCAACAGAAAAATGTTCAAGCATGTAAATAATCAAAAATACATTTATTCTAATTTCCTGGTTCTTAATTCAGCCATTCTGCCTTTAAAAATCAGTGTTACTAAAAGGATTTTGTTGCCTAGAAATTTTTCTTTTCAAAAATTCATTCTTGGTTGTTTTTTTTCATAAATGTTTCAGTTTCAAGTATGTAATGTTGCATCCAAACACATAAGCATAGAAAAATTTCAAAATTACTAAAGTATGCTACAGTAGTGTCAGACTATCAAAAACTCAAAGTAAAAACCATAAAATGTCAATCAGAAAAGTTTGGAGAGGAAAAATTAAAGTGATAAAACTAAAGAAAATAAAACTAAAGAAGTAAAACTCATCATTCGTCCTCGGTAGAATCATCCTCTACTTCCCTTAGTGGAGGTCCCTGTGAGGAAGGTCCTGGTCCAGCTTGTGAAGTCTCACCCCCTCCCAAGAAAGAAGGCCTGTCCCCAGGCTAAGCAATGTGGGCTACAAATTGGATTGGATTCATCCAGGGATTAGGTTGTCCTACAGGACTGCTATGGTATAAGCCATGATGTATGTGTATCAAACCTTGATGATTAGCATTCTGTTGTAACAAGAGATGGTTATTCTGGATCTTGAGCTGATGGATTGCTTGTAAGATCATTAATGATTCTGAGCTAATAGGAGGCGGCAGGTTCTGATCCTGCTGGTGGTGGTGCTTGCTGTTGTGCTTCTTGAGGTTCCTGTTGAGGCTCTTGGGTAGGTCGGGTGTTGGTGTAGTGTTTTTCTATGAAGCGCCTATCGATAGGAGGCCGGATAGGCTTTAGGTCTTGAACTACAATTCCCTGCACTTCATAGAAATCAGTGATAAAAGCTGGAAATCCTAAACTTCCCTTAACCTTTTGGCCTGCTTGAGAGTATTTTTGTTTTGCTGTGGCAAATTTATGGATTTCGTCTGAGATAATCTGTGCCAAATCAATGGTGATGTTTTCTTGTAAAATACAATATAACAGATAACATCTGGCATAAATCAAATCAGATACATGGGCATTTGGGGCCACATTTGCAAGTAAGAATGAAGTCTAAACTTGAGAAAGGGTAGTCATATCCTTTCTCATGATACGCATTGGTTGTTCCCCTTGGCCAGTTTGGAAGTGATGACTAGGGATGCATATGGCTGCCTCCATATCTCGGGCAAGGATTTCCTGATTTTGCAGTCTCATTTCTCCATACTGACAAGTTTCTCCTTACTCCAATTCCATAAGATTACCTAAGTAAGTGTTGATAGCATCTCTACCATAAGAAAGCACATGTCCTCTTACATAGGTCCTCCTATCTCCTGTACCTTCCCTGAGCCAGGCATTGGTATAAAACTCCCAGACAATTTCAGGATCATATTTGTCTTTGGGATAGCAGATTTTTAGCCAATTTCTTCTTCTAATGACTTGTAAGAAAGAATCGTATTCTCCAAGGGCCAAATCTACCTTTCTTTCTGGTATGAATGTCTAGTTAGAAATATCTTCATAGCGCCTACTCTTATCTTTATTTTTGAATCTTGGGGCGCTATCTTGGTCATCTGTCCTTGGCCGTTTTTCTTTATTTCTCCTCGATGATCCTGCAGTGTTCTTTGGTGGAAAAGGAGGGGCGGTTTGTTTAACTCTTGCCATCTGTGCAAAAGGCATAACTTTAAATGATGATAATATAATAAGGAAGGCAAAGAAAAACCATAAGTGTAGTGTCCTATGTCAAAATTGTAGACCATATAAATGTTGGAAATATGCACTAAAAGCCTATATAGGTCGCATCATTTTGAATAAGTCATTTTTTGTTAAATAGTTTAAAAACCTTTATTTATCCTTGGAGTAATAGGTCATATGAGAGTTATTCCTAAAATGTCCCTAGTCAAGTATTTACGTGGGGACATGTAAATACATTAAGACTAGTGTATGAGTGTACTGATGATCTGATCTCATAGATCATGGATATAAATGATATCAAGTCTTCACACAGGTACACATTAAGAGTAATGATGTACTAGATAGACCCACCACGAGAACGTTGCATGGATCATTACATGAATGTCATAAACGATTCTCAATGTGATAATGGTATATGTAGTCCTTTGACCTGAAGTCACTACGATTCCTACATAAGGAGTTTATTGTTTTAATACAATCAAACATCTTCTGTAATAAAAGGACTATAAAGGTTGTGGTTAGGCAATGTACAAATTATGCAGAGGGATATGAGTGATGTAGATGGAATTTGTCTCTCCTATGTGACAGGAGTGATATCTATAGGCCACTTGATGAAGTGAGACTAAGGAAATGCATGGCCATGCTAGAAACAATAAATATTGGATATTTATTCAGATAAAGTCTACTTCGGTATCAAGTAAAATAAATTGGACCGTACAAGGATGACACGACCATGCCTTGGGCCCAATTAGGATATCATGACAAAAGGAACAAACCTATAAAATAATTATCACTTATAGGTTATGTTGTTAATAAATAATATTCGGACATAATGATGCATTGCTAGATGCCGCTCTTATTTTGTATTAATAATAAAATAGTTTATTATTAATATAACCGAGTATTTTACCTATAGGGTCACACACATAAAGTAAGCCATCAGAAAATAGCTTTCTATTTTAGTTGGACTAAAATAAGACTATTGGGCCTAACTCATTTAGAATGAGTAAGGAGCCCACTCTTTAGAGAGAAAATTAGGTCAAACCTAAGCCTATAAATATAGCATAAGATACTCGTAGGCGGCTACCCAAAAAGAGACACAAAAATATACAAAAGTTGCAAAAGCTACACGCCGTCAAACTAGCATTTGGAAGGTGTAGCATTTCTGGTGGGAGTACTCGTGTGGACTCCTAAAAGACGAGGCTACGATTGCTTCAATATTCTTCAAGAGGTAATCCTAAAACGCAATTTTTTTTTGTGTTTGTCTTATGCTTTGAAACACGGCGCTTTGCAAATCCTATGGGAATCCTTGTATTTCCGCTGCTCATACACTAGGGATTCCCTAACAATAAATACCATTGCTTATCATGTATGATGGAGATCATGACCAATATGCAAAGTAAGTTCTTACAGGACTTTTCACAAACAATTAACATGCATTACAAAGAATTTTGAGAATAACACCCATCCCCTTTTTAAACAACACAGAAAATAATCAAGCATATAGTATTTTTGCATCATGGTAGTCATATAATAAGAATGAATATAAAGAAATTTTTAAGACTTCAATGCATGCATTCCTAAAAGGGGTTATCATTCCTGCTTCACAAGGTAATGAAAATCAAAATAGAAAAGTTCAGTGGTTACCTTGAAGAATCTGAAGTTGATGCAGAGAATAGAAAGTATAGTGACCCTTGAAGTGAATTGTTAATGAAATGCAATGAGAATGCTTAATGTAAATTATGATGCAAGAGGAAATGGGATGATTAGTGAAAATGGGCTGGTCAGTTACAAAATTTGAAAGACAGAGGTGATAATGGGCGGTTACAGGAGTGGGAAGTTATAAAATGCTACATTTATTAGTATTAAGGGCAGTTTTAAAAAACCCTTGCTCAAGCGTGAGTATATCACGCTTAAGCGTGATCGTCCACCAGTGTTCACTTTCAGATTCGCTTGAGCGTATGACAAAGACAAATTGTTTCACGCTCGAGCGTGGGAGAATGGCGCTTGAGCGCGGTCGGATTTTTAAGAAAACTGAGAATTGCGCTTAAGCTTGGATGCATCACACTTAGGCGTGACTAAAATTTTTTAAACTGGCGCTTAAGCGCTCTAAACACATGCTTAAGCGTGTATGAAGAAACTAGGTTCCAATGCAGTTTTTATTCCTTCGCTTAAGCGTGTAGTTATTGTCCTAAGAGAATTTAAAACAAAATCACGTTAATGTTGCTTGCTTAAGCATAACAACCTTGCGCCTGAGCGTGAGCTTCCTGGTCAGACCTTTTTACTATGTGCTTTAAGCATGGATAGGGGCGCTCAAGTATGGAGTGACCCCTGATGCTTTCAACAATTCACGCTTAAGCTGGGAAGATCACGCTTGTGCTTGACTTCAAACAGAATCATACTCACATAGGCACGCTTGGGCGTGGAAGCTTTTGTTTTGGTTACGCCTGAGCGTAGTAATTCATGCTTAAGCTGGATGCTTGAATTTGGCTGAACTTGTCTTGTTCTTGGCACTTTTAGCTCTTAAAGTTGAAAGATGGGTGATGATTATGATGTTTTAACCTAAGAAATAAAGGAAAACTTTAAACACAACATAAAAATTACTTAAACTGAAATTAACAAAATGTAAAAAGGTTGGGTTGCCTCCCAAAAAGCGCTTGTTTATTGTCTATAGCTTGACGCCTGTTAGATTTTTCAATATGGATCATGCAGCTGGTGGATAAGAGTATTGAGTTTTTCTACCTCCTCTCTCAAGTCAGGCCTTGACTTTCTTTCATTCAGATTTTCAAGTGAACCTATGACACAACTTTGCTTATCTTCAGAGTATTTATTTGTTTTAAAAACAGTGAAACTGACTTCTTCTTCTTGCATTCTCAATTTTAGCTTTCCATTATCCATATCTATGATGACCCTGGCTGCTTTCATAAATGGTCTTCCTAGAATTAGGGGAACTTTAGAGTCTTCCTCCATATCTATGATAACAAAATTCTCGTGAAATTCAAATTTATCAATTTTGACCATAACATTTTAGCAATACCATAGGGGGTTTTTATTGATTGATTTGCTAGTTTTAAAGTCATTTTTCTTGGTTTTACTAAAAAATCCCCTATCTTTTTAAGTATAGATAATGGCATCAAATTTACACTAGCACCAAGATCTAATAAAGCTTTTCTTTTTGAAAGATTTCCAATAGTGACAGGAATAGAGAAACTCCCTGGATCTTTAGTGTTATGAGGTACTGCCTTATGGATGATAGTACTATGTCCATTCGTCAGCTCAGTTGTTTCCTCATTCAGTGTGGTCACAGCCTTGCATTGCTCTATTAGGTTTGTTTTAGTGTTTGCTCCATAATGAGGCTTCTGTTTTTTAGCAACTTGTCAGGCTAGTTGTCCCACTTGTGTTTCCAAGTTCCTGAGTGATGCCTCAGTGTTCTTTTGATTTGAGAGAGAAGCTTGCATGAATTTCTCCAAGGTGTCCTCTAATCTAGAAGTTCTCTCCACCAAGGAAGGACCGTTATTTTGAAATGGTTTATTTGAAGAGCCAGGCTCTTGCTTCCATCCTTGGCCTTGATTTTGGTTACTTCTCCATCCCTGAAATGGTTGGTTAGAAAAATTTGAATTGAAATTACCAGACCTTCCTTGGTTGTTCATGAAGTATACAGCTGCTTCTTGTGAGCCACAGTTTTCATTTGGATGATCTCCTCCACAAAAATTACATGTTGCAGGTATTTGTTGTTGCACTGGTTATGATGATTGCACTTCATGTAATTGTTGTGGAAGATTGGATATCTTTTTCGTCAATGCTTCTAATTGTTGGGTCAGAATTTTGTTCTGTGCTAGAATAGCGTCTGTGGTGTTTAAATCAAGGACTCCTTTCCTTTGAACTTGCTGACGATCATGTTGAGCTTAGTAATCTGTTGAGGATAAAGCTTCTATTATCCTTGTGGCTTGGTCAGCATCCACTGTCATCATGGTACCTCTTGCTGCTGCATCTAGTATCATTTTAGTGTCAGCCTTCAGACCACTGTAGAAGATATTAAGTTGTGCAATATCTTCAAGTCCATGGTTTGGGCATTTCTTGAGCAGTGATTTAAAACATTCCCATGCCTCACAAAAAGGTTCATCTTGGCCTTGTCTAAATGTTGTAATATTTGACTTGGCCTTGATGAATCTAGATGGAGGAAAAAATCTTTGTAGGAACTTTTCTTCAACTATGTTCCAACTATTCAAACTTTGATTTGGGTGCGACTAGAGCCATTCCTTCGCTTTTCCTGCTAAAGAGAAAGGAAATAGCCTTAAATATGCAGCATCAATAACATCTTGGTCAAATCCCATGGTTCCAACTAATTCATAGAAAGTCGCCAAGTGAGTGTATGGATCTTCACTTGACATTCCAATAAATTGGTGTGAACTAATCAAACTAAGAAATGCTAGTTTCATTTCTAGTGCTCTGACAGTGTTTGGAATTGCAATGCTTGAGAAATGTCTTAGCCCTTGCTGTAAAGCATAGTCTCCAAGTGTTCTCCTTGGTGGATTTTGATTGTTGCTATTGATATCCAACATTTTCTCAGAGGAAGTTTTTCCTGTATGGAAGTTCTACTTTTGCTTGGCTTTCTTGATTTTCTTGAGGAACCTATCTATCTCTGGATCAAAAGCAAGTTCTACTTTTTTGGTCCCTGTCCTCTCAAGATCATAAATTAAGCACTCACTCTAGCAAAGTTACCACCATAAAAAATAAAAAATGTAAACAAACAGAAAATTATTCACAGAGTCTTGTCAATTCAATGCTAAAATATTCAAACTTGAATCACCTCCCCGACTGCGGTGCCAAAACTTGGTAATGGTTTTTATAGATTATACAAAGAAATAAAGTGTTCAAGGAAAAAGAATCAAGTTTGTATAATATGAACTCAATGGAATGCTTGTGCCAAGTTTAAACACAGTAATTGTAGTATAGTATAGATGTCGTTCCACTGAGGAGGTGTTGGTTTGAAGATCTTAGTTCTTGAATTGATTTTGACAAAAGATTTCCGCTTGATTTTGTTATGCAAAAGATTGAATATAAAAGAAACAGCACGTGTTGAATGAAAATAATGACAGTAAAGTGTTTGAGAAAAAATCAGATTTGGAAAACTGGGATTGGTTTCATCACATCTCACCTTTCATAAGCTGAATAAATTGCATGTATATAATTTGAAATGATAATTTCTACGTCACAATCAAAGTCCTTTGTATCAATCCCTTGACTATAAAATTCATAAGAATGATTTCAAACCGCTGATCCCTCAGTCACTTTGAAATTATTCCAGCATTAGCGATCGATTGTTTTGACGTTCATTGCGTTAGATGCCATCCCTGGTCAGCTACTCACAACGAGTATTTCATTCAGATCTGCTTCTAAAAGTTACTTCCCAGTATACTTAAGAAAACTTAAAACAAGAAAATAGTGATCAAGTACCTTCAGGCATTAATGGCAGAATAAAATACAGAAAGTATCAAATCTTATTAACATACATAAAAACTTACAGCAGCATTACTTCAGGTTTGAATTGATTACAACCAATCCCAATAAAGGAAAATCAGTTACTCATGCTTTGCATTTTCACTTCAAGAAAATTTGGAAATGAATACAGAAGGTAAAAGGAATAATGGAGAGATTGGATTTTGCAGGAGATGTAGGGAATGATTGATATCCCTGATATCTCAGATGCCCTGTTTTCTGCTTGATTTATAGGGGTTATGCTTCAGCTTCCCTTGCCCACTTACATAGAGCCCATGAAGGAATATTCTGAGACATGCAGAAACACCTCAAAGTGGTTGAGTTGGTATTGCACAATTGGTTAATATTAAATTAAAAATCCCATACTGCATGAGTCACGCTTGAGCTTAATGGTCACGCTCAAGCGTGAGTGACCTGATGCCTTCTTGTAGCTTCTGTGTTACCTGCGCTTGGTCACGCCCAGAGTCATGCTCAAGCTTGCTCGGGCTCACGCTCAAGCGTGTGGTGTTCAAGCTCAAGCGTAAGGAGAAGAACTGATGTTGTCTCTCACGCTCAGTCACGCTTAAGCATGGCTTTCTCTTATTGGCATTCATGCTCAAGTGCCCCCTTCTCACGCTTAAGCGTGGAAGGGTCCTGATGCTTGATTTTGCTATTGTGTCCCTCGCCCAAGCGTCCCTTCCTCACTCTTAAGCGTGAGAATGCCTGATGCTTATTTCTTCATGTTGTAGCTTCTTCATCATTGCTCAACTTAGCTCCCTTGAATTCCTGTAACTTGTTAAGAATTTTGAAGCAATTTTTCTTAAGAGTTTGAAGAGTTAGTGTTTTTACACAAAGAATTTTTCATAAGAGATTTCATGCTTAATTATGTACACTTTCAGTTGAATTCTTATCAAAAATGGGTTAAATTGAAGCATGAAATCAATACTCAATAAACACTTATCAAAAAGTATCCCTCAACCCATCTAAAAGGCTTTACACTCCAATGGGCAAGGAAGAAAGGGAAGAGCCCACTAAGAATAAGGAAGTGCTTGGAGTGTCTTTTGGTACATCATGTAGATTGGTTGATGAAGGAGCAAGGATTTTTTCACATCATGTTTATTGCCAAAAGATTTGTTCTAGAGTCATCTTGTGAGACAATTCCTTTGCCTTTATTATCTTTTTTAATTGTTCTATATTTTTTATTTGTTAGAAAGTGGAAGGACCAACTTCTTTGTCCCTCTTCAACTTCATTTGAAGCTGATCCTCCAGAAACTACTGAGGAGTCAAGGGATGCAGAATTATTTTCCTATTTTCATGTTTAAAGGTGAGGGTATTAGAGAAACGCTCATGGATGACGTTTCTATCAAACTACCAAGGTTTCCCTAGAAGGATGTGGGTTGCTTCCATGGGTACTACATCACTTAGAACCTTATCTTTATAGGACCCTATGGTGAAGGCTATTAAGACTTGTTTATTAACTAACATCTCATCCCTCTCATTTAACCATTGTAGCTTATAAGTCCTAGGGTGATCTACTAGTTTAAGCCTATTTTGTGAACTAGCCTTTGACCAGCCATGTTTATACAACTTCCACTATCCATAATTAGAGAACAAACTTTTTTATTTATGTAACATCTTGTATAAAAGATGTTCTCTCTTTATGTACAATCATCAACCTTTAAAAGACTTCCAAGAAGTCTTTGAATCATGTAAAGTTCACCATCATCTCCCAAAATATGCTCATTGTCATATGATTCACAACTTAAGTCATCACTCAAAGAGTGATCATTAGAATAAGAGTCTGATTGACTTGAGAAGCAACCATTGTTTTTCAAAATCATAGTTTCTTAGATGGACAGTCTGAAGTAATATAACCTCTACCAAGGTATTTAAAACATTTTATAACAGAAGTTTTAGAATAAGAAGGTTTTGATGTGAAGTCATGTTTGTTTTTATTAAACCTATAGATTTTACCTTTTTTATGCAACTCACTTTTGATATGAGGAGAAGAAGTGCCCACTCTATTTTCCCTAGATTTCTATCTAACTTTTCATTTTTATTTATGTTGTAATCCTCCTTGCCTTTAAACTTGGGCTTAAAGGGTTTGAAATCCCCTTTAATATAGGAGTCGCTCTCATTAATTTGGCTTTCTATAGCATCCCTGCTTTTAGTAAGTAGCCTTAAACTTGTAGATTTTCAATCATTAGAATTCTAAAGTGATAATCAAAATAAAAACCTTTTTATAAGAATAAAAATGTAACCAAGTTGAGAAAACTCGATAAAAAGAGATATTAATTATGTATAATAATAATATCAGGGTTATACTCAATGATAAATAATAATATTAATATTATGAAAAGTAAATAATGGACCCGCGGACAGTCAAGAATTGACTATCCAATCCCAAAAGTTGTACGTAAATAATAATCTAGTTAGAATAGTACCATCATTCATGTTAAACGAGGAAGAATCGAGTCAGTCCTGCACACCTGTTGTTATATCGAAAAGGGGCCTCGGTTGTTCATTTATACACTTCGGGATGTCCGATCCCAGCACTGGTATTCCCTAATGAACCATTTCGGTATTCCAAATATGACTCCTAAAGAGCCCAAACTCTAATTCGGACCCTATCAACCCCGTTTCTTGGAAAAACCTACCGAGTTAAATCGGAACCCCTGAGTTCACCTCAAACACTTTTAATGTTTTAAGCCTAACTTTCTCATATGGTATTGGAATCAAGCAATTCTCATCTTGGTTTCTCCGTTGTGAAAAAACTAACAATCTCTATTTCTAGTCTCAAACCCCAATTCATAACCTATCATCACCAACTTGGAGAACGAAGGATTTGTACTCCGAAAATCCATTATTTAAATCCGTTATATTTCATTACTTTACGAGAAAATTCATAACTCTCTCATACGAGCTTAGAATTAGTTTGTCACAATTTCTTTAACTATGTATCGAATCCCTCTATAATTCTCGTGAAGAACTCAGAAGCTAGTTCATGCTCGATCGTCCCCGAGAAGACAAACTTCTCAAGGAAGCTTTATTTTCGTAACTAAGTGACTTAGCGGTGGTAAAACGCAAATATCTTTCTCATACGATGTCGGAATCACTTTGTTCTTTTTTCATGGCTTTGTATCATAAAACCCTACAACTTTAATGAAGAGCTCAAGAGCTGATTCTCAAAGTATTCTTCGCAGTAAATTGATCTTTACAAGTAAAGAAAATTTTAGAGCCCCAAAAAGCACTTTTTTTGTTTTATGCATAACTAGTACTTCGGATGTCACATTTTCATGTACCATATATTGTTTCGAAGAGAAAAATGAGATCTACAACTTTCATGTTGGGCACTTTTTCATATTCTGGTCGTAGCAAAAAGTCACGTTTTCCCTCAAAGTTAAATATTAAAAATCGTAACTAGGGTTTTATCTGGTACCCATTAAATCTAGACCCGACGGCCAGATTTCCCTATAAATAGGAAGGCATCCCCCTCAAACTGCCCCTTCTTCTTCTCCTCCATCTTGTCATCTCTCTCTCCCTCTCCTCCATTGACGCTCACACCAACCTCCGAAATCACCTCCATTCTTTGCCGAAAACACCTCCAACCACCATGAACCTCTACCTTTCTTCTTCTTTCACCACTTCCACTACCCAAAACCGCCACAAAAACCATCATCCCCGCCACTAAAATAGCCCCAAACATGAACTTCCAAACACCACCCTTGATCCCTACGACCTCCGTTTTCACCGATCTTTCTTCCTACGACCTCCAATCTTTGTTTTCTTGCATTTCTTCCGATTAGTTTCAATTCTAATCGTCGCGGAACACCCTTCACCACCATGGGGAGCCATTGACGTCACCTTTCTCCCTCCATGGCTGATCGTTTGCATGTTTGCCATTCTGGACTCTAATCATCACGTAGAGTCCAACCACAAAGACGGATCGTCAATCGGAGCTACGGTTTGAAAGTTGAGTTTTTGCCCCTCCGTCTAGTATCCAAAAAATACGACACCTCAGGTAAGGGGGTATATTCTCAGGTATCCTGGGGTGAACCGAGTGTTTGGATAGGTTAAGGAACCTTTGGTCCTTACCTATCCGAGGGTAGGTTCAAGAACTATTATTAAAAGTTAAGTTATTTCCCTGCCGTTAAATTAAGCCACTTAGATTTTTATTAAATTTTATTGTCGTGTATGTGATTAATTGGTTGTGTTGGAATTACTAACTATGATGATTAGATGTACAAGTTAAATGTTAAGTTGTGAAAATATTAAGGACCATGAGTGTCTACGTGGATTTCGGCGGTTAAGTTTTCGAAAAACATGATAAACGAGGATATAAGGATGGATGAACAAACGTGATAAATAAGAATATAAGGATGGACGGGCATGTGGTCTTTATTACAAACATTTATGTTATGTCCACAGTTACTCATATCGTTATATTTGTCTTTAATATGTTAACCTTGATACCTAAAGAAATCAAATCAAGAAATAATGTTGTCACCAAATACATTATTGTTGTTGTTATTATTATTATTATTATTATTATTATTATTATTATTATTATTATTATTATTATTATTAATTATTATTATTATTATTTTATTAGTATTATTTTATTATTATTTACTATCGAGCATAATGGTCGGCTTTGTCGCCGCTCTTGATAATTTATCTTATTTATTCTCTAGTTTACTTCTATTATTGAGCATAATGGCCGCTCTCAATGTTCTCTTATTTATTTAAATTCTTGACATTCATATTTTAAGCATAATGGACGGCTCTGTCGCCGCTCTCTCAAATCTATTCATTTTATTTATTTATTTTCTATCATTTGTATTATGGAATATAATGGCCGGCTCTGCCGCCTTACTAATAGCATTATTTTCTTACCATTGTTATTTTTAAAATAAGAAACCCATTTTTACTCCTCAACTTGAACATAATTTCAGCTAAAATATAGTTGGTATATTTTCTAAACAAAATATAAATAAATTACAACGTCGGAAAACAGGTAGGACCTAACAACTTGAGGACAAATATCTCGAAGCAGGAAACACGTAGATACCAGTTGTTAAAAGTAATAACAAAAATATGCATGTTGTATCATGGAAACGATTTTTGTGAAAACTAGAGCATACACCAGGGGTACGCTGGTGAACATTTACGTTTGATCCCCATGAAGGATCTTAGGAGTACAATTGGGTCGGGCATCTAATGGCTTGCATTCACTCCCAATGTCGGACGGTCCGTGGCAAGCCTAATGTACTTTGACTAAAGACAGAGTGTAACTGGGATCATGTAAAGCCAAGTCCCATTATTATGTGATATGAATGATGAGATGAGATGGATCCGTATTATGAGTAGGACCTGTGAGTCCATTAGTACCCAATGATGAGATGTGGTGTGTAAGGGACTTGGTGAGCTCTATCACTCTAGTGAGGAAACGTTGTGCCCTGGGGTAGCCTGAGCAGGACGGATTCCAATGGATGAGATAATGAGAATGATGATGATGATGGATTGATTTATTGGGCTCACATGCATCATGAGACTTAACATCAAATAATTCATAATGGACCTAACTCATGTATTACATTGTAACTTTGTTAGTTTCCATAAGTTGTACATATGTTGCTTGAATTGATCGTATTATACTATCTGTTGATTAGGTTTGCCCATACTAGGAAACCTCGGGGTCCGGAGTTTATACTCACCCTTTACCACTTATTAATAACAGAGAAGCCAGGGAACCAGGAACCAGAATATGAGGAGCAGTCGTAAGTTGGATCAGCTGGGAGTGCTCGATAAACATAGAATGTGTGTAGTTAAATATATAGTAGTTAAGTAACAAGACTAAGGATGACTGTACATATCTAAGGGTGCCTGTGAGCCCCATTCTACTTAAGAGTACAATTACTTATAGTTTATGAATGACTATGTAAATTACCTAATGCTTGCTTTCACTGATCTGCCACTATTCTACTTGTACAAAAAAAAATTCCCTCACTTTTTCTAAAAACTCATAACCTCTTAGTTAAGTAGGTTAACCTAGCAGAAGGGTTTGTCCTAGTTAACCGAGGGTGTTGCACCACTCTATTCTTTATGTTCCTATTAAGACTATGGAGGAATCTATGTGTCACGCCCTGATTTACCGGGCCTAAATCCTGATGTAATCAATACAACTAAACAATCAAAGTACAGGTAAATTTTTCATGTTTAAAAGAAAGTCCAACATTACATCAAGACCAGAACCACAGAAAACTGAAGAGTGAGATTTAAAAATTTACAGACTGGATCAATAGATAAATTTCCCATATGTGTATACAAAATAATTGAGTTTACAATGGAAAAAGAATGTATACAGGGCATACGCCAAGTCCCATATATGAAGATATGGGGAAAGGCCCAACCAAGCATGCCAAATTCACACCATGAGCCTATTTGGCCACAACCAACCTTATAATAAGTCATATGCATGCATTATAAACTGCAGATAGCCTCTACATGAGGTATTGATCATCAACTAAGGATATGGACTGTCCACTTCCTAACGTTCATATATAAATCTACTATTGTAATTTAACCACATATCTCATATAAAATCTCTAATTATCATAATGATCATAAATTCATTAATTCCTCATTGACATGAGTATCATCATCACCAACACAGTGACATCCAAGTATATTTATCCAAGCATTACATAATACTTGATAATAAAGAGTGGCTAACATATATTACCAACTGAATAGAGATGTAATCCTCAAAATTACATTAACATCATTATTCACTTATATTTCCATTTACACTATCCATCAAAATCAATAATTGTCAACATTATCATGTATAATTCATTCATGACACCACAATTGACAATCGTTGCCGGCCAAGGCATTCCATTATCACTATTTACCTTCCCCAAAGCTTTGATTCAAAAACATGATCTTATCCCATGACAATCCTGTATCATAATGCTAAAAAGGGACAACATGGGAGAGTGAGTTATATATTCAAAATAACGAATATGAATACATTGTGATCATGTGTACATGCATTTAATCAACATGTGTCCTTTGCAATATAATCATCAATTTATCACCAAATCTTCATCAAGGCATAACCATAGGCATACAAGTTTCATTGTTTACAACATAATAGCAAGCACATACCACTGAGGAGCATTCAAATACAAGTCCCCCCGTAAGGGTCCTCTTTCATGTAGTCCCGCAAAACCTTTTTCATATCAATACACTTGTGATCGAAACCATATATAATCATCCACATTTTAGTTTCTCCCACGCAAGGGTACTCCCTTTCATAGTCCCACAAGACCTTTATCATTTCAATACACTTGTGATCGCAACCACATTCATTCATTCTCATACTGGTTTCCCCCACGCAAGGGTACTCCCTTTCATAGTCCCGCAAGACCTTCATTGTGATCACAAACACATATAAAATGCTATGTCATGCATGCCATGAATGCAATAATGCACATGCTATCCTTAACCTTACAAGGATTTCTCACCCTCTTATTTAGGGTATGTTTTACATTTAACATCACAGATAGTGGCACACAACCAATTATAGTACTCTCCAAGGCAAACAACTTTTCACATAAATTCCAAGGCATCGATTTACATTGTTCGCAAACACAAAAGCCAAAGAGTCTTATCAATATTAGTCCTCGTATGGAAATCAAGATGATATACCAACAAGTATACTTCAAATACATAGCGACAATATTTGCCAATCTAAAATTTAGCCATCACTAAGATTCAATCGCACACAACTTCATAATGGAAGTAGCACATCCTTTCAAGGAAAAAGTATAAGTATGCATCATATACACATTGTCAAAATATAATTGTTATTGGATTTCAACTTCAATTATCTTGCCATTGTTTCAAGCATTAGTGTGATATTCACAATCTCTTTAATCATCTAAATTTTTCAACATCCTTTCCGATTCACTAATTGGCAACAAACACAATGGCATTCAATTATTGTCTCAATATTCTCATCTTCATTCATGGGTGTGTCACACAACCACATCTGTCAAATTTTCATCATTAATCATCATATCTTATCATTAGTGGTGGAACATACATAGTTTTCATAATATGACTTAGGCACACACACACTTTGCCAAAATCTCAAGTTATTATCAAACACCACTAAGGACACACCCCTTACATATATTTGAATGCAATCACTTGTGTTTGCATGATGAAATAGGTTTTTGATAATGACAAGCATATGACAAATTTCAAGTATCAAGTTTTAAGGAGAACATGAAAATGTAATCATCAATAATGCGAGGACTCAAAGCAAGCCAAATAATAATGTTGCTTGAGGGAAAATCCAAGGAAAAGTGCTTGAGAAGCAAAAGAACAAGTCTTGTCTCAACACACATCAAGCAAGCATCAAAACTTAAGGAAGATTGGCAACAACAAGCTATGAATCGATTCAAGCAAGGCCATGAATCGATTCATGCATGGGAAGAGTCCATGACTACAAAATAGAAGCCTCTGAATCAATTCAAACACGCATATGAATCGATTCATGCGAAAGGCAATTTCAGTTCAACTAGACAGTAAGCCATGAATTGATTCAAGGAATTACATGAATCGATTCATGAATCTAGAAATCACTTCCATGGGAATCAGTAGGCTATGAATTGATTCAAGCTAAGCCATGAATCAATTTATGCGTTTCTAGTAGCCTATGAATTAATTCAAGAGAACTCATGAATCGATTCATGAATTGAAGAGCATTCCCCATACATCAAATTCATCAAATTAAACATCAAACATATCTAAAACATGCATCCCATGAAATTTCAACTTAACAAGATATATATACTTCATCCCATCATGGATTGTTCATCAACACATGCATCATTCCCATCAAAAAGACTCTAAAACTTTCATTGTTATCAAATACATATGTAATTCCCAAAAATCAATAATTTGCCAAGCACATCATTCCTCACAAAATTAATTATTACATCATTCCAACACAACCATGGCAAGGCAAACATGAGCATTGTCATATACATTAATCACCACTTATTCAAATCATGCATTTAAAATGTAAACTCCTCTCCTACCTCAAGAGAAGAACAATGATTCACACGTTTTGATTGTCCTGCCTTATCGTTCAAAACACAATCTACTCCAACACACACATATACATGTATTTAATCAATGAGCCATCTCAAGGCATAATCACAAATCTAAACATTTATTAACATATTATAAAGCTTAATAATAGGTCCAAGACTTGTCAAAATACCAATTCATGCAATTGTATTAGGTTTCAGGAATTCTTTTCCTAAAACCAAGATTTTCTAAGTCTTAAAGGGTTAGCCATACCCAACATCAATAACATCACACCCCTCATCTATAACGCATCTAATATTATATGAACCATCTAATTAGCACTTATTATGGTCTAAGACCTCATCAAACCATAATATTATTTCATTAACCCATCACAACTACCATGGTTTTGGTGTTCACCTTCATCTCTATACATCATAGGGAAACATTCATCCATGAGTTTCATCATCAATGGCTACCTACCGTTACTAATGTCATTTCTCACCATAATATCAACACCACACCTAGGCATCACACCTTCATTCTTAGAAGTTAATTCCCTTAACCATAATATATATATACATATATATAATTTCTCAAAATTTAGGATCAATGTTCATCTAAATCCAATAACCACCATTCTCATATTTTAACATGTTTCCTTAACCATCAATAATAATAATTAATGCTAATTATTCCAAATTCCATTTCTATACATAAAAGGAATTCCCATGACAATTAAATCATCAATTCTTCAAACTTTGCTAAAAGCCCCAAATTCAAATTTCTAGGGTTTTTATCAAAAATTTCCAAACATCAATTTCAATCATTTCATTGCATCACTTAGGCATTTCCAAGACAACAACATCATATTCATATCATCATGAACAACAAAAAAATTCCCAATGGTCATCTACCCTAGGGTTTAGGTTCCACATACATTCATTCATCAAAACAACACTTAATCTTCTATTATAATGCCTCAACAACCTCAAAATCATCAACAAAATCCATGGGTGATGAAACCTTACCTCAAGCTCCAAGCCTTAACCAAAAACGAAAATAGGGAGAGGGAGAGGAGGATGATCCAACCTTAGCCCCAAAGTCTTTTTGTGCTTCATAAATCTAATGTTTTTGCAAGATTTTTAGGTGTTAATGTGTATAGAGGGAGTGGGATGATTTTTATATAGAGAAGAGAGGGGAAAAATAAAGAAAAATAAATAGAGTAGAGAAAAAGAAGAGCCCCACGATTGGAAGAAGGAGAGAGAAATTGCAAAATTGGTCATTAACCAATAGTCAGAAGGGTGCATCATCTTGTTTTTTTCCTTTGGTTAATAAATCCCCCTTGTCCAATGGATAAAAGAAGGTAGAGAAAGAAGGAAAAACTGGACGGTTAAGTAGATAAGAAAAAATGGGAATTTACATTTTCTTTTAATTCCAATTGGCTCGTATTTTCGTCGTTTATTATCATACGCTGTGTCCGAATAAATATCTCCTCAACACCAAAAATTATTTTAATCATACCACCGTAACCATAATAATTTTCTAATTATTCTAGACCCATCAAATATGCAATTTGATTTAGTGGGTCCCACACCATCTATTAAATTATCCAGTTTTAGTAAATTTTAATTTACCGATAAATCATAATTAGTGCCTAATTAATTTTCCTACATACATTGGACCATAAATAATTTATTATCATTATCTAATAATTTTACCTCTCCAAAATTTGGGATGTTACACTATGCATTAAGGTTTCCTCATCCTCCTCTATGTTAGACCTACAATATGGTTAGAACAATCAATATATAAAAGAAAAATTTTATTTGCTCTCTACTCAAGTGTTTGTCCTCACCAGTCCTCACAATTAAGGTTCAATCTCCTTAGCCTTAAGCAATTGTCACTCAATACCTCAATGCTTCAAGGATGCTACCCCCAAAATGGTGAATACTAGTCTTATCCAAGGATTGCCAAAGGTAGAAAACTCAAAGACAAAACTTAGATCGAAAAAGACAAGTAATAAAAGCACAATTTGAAAAGGTAACTCAAAGTAGGATTTAATGTGACAAGAGATTATGACTCCAAAGCAATAAAGGCTAAAAATGAAATGAAGCTTATACTATAGAATGGAATTAAAACATGACATACTTAATGAAGAAGACAAGCAAAAAGTTAAATGCAAGAAAAAGGAAGGCACATAAAAGGTTTAACCTAGAAAAACCCTATAATACAATTATTGTAAGCTTAGGTACAAAAATGCAATTTTGGAAAAAAATTTTATGCTTCTTAGAAAAACAATTTGATGCTGTAAAAGGGCTTCACACAAAACAAATGCAAGTGCTCATATTTTTTTATGGGTTTAATCTTTTTCTTTTACTTTTTTTCTATTTGTTTGCCAAGAAAACCTTAGAATTTTTTTTTTGTAAAGGGCTTCAAGCTTTTCTTTTGGGTATTTTTTCTTACTTTTGTAATATTCTTTTTCCCCTATTTAATTTTTAGATTTTTCAGCACTTAGAATTAGGCACAAAAATTCAACTTTAGCAACTATAGTCTTACAACATGTATTGCATTATCTCCCACATGTATAAGGCATGGAAGGAACATTCAAATGACAACTAAATGCAAGGAATAACAGTATTTATACATGGAATTAAAAGCCCTAGCTGCTAGACATAAATACAAAAGTAAACCCTAGAACTAAAACTTAGAAAGTATTACTAACATACCTAACAATGAGCTTACTAGGCCACTTAAAATTGAGATGGCACTACTACAAGGAAATAGAGCCTGTAAGACTATTAAAAAGATTATTTTTAATGTCTTAGAACTAAGAAAAACTAATCAATGATGAAACACAGAAAAGCCTAGAAGACAAATGATCAAGCTCTACATGTACCAATAGACCTAATTATGGCTCTAATTGATTATGTATTGCAAGAAACTTTTTTAAGAACCTAAAATCCTATAAAATTTGGCGCAAACTCAGAATCTAGAAATCAAATAAAAGCATTAAAGAGACATAATTAACTAGGCCAACTCATAATATGCAAAGAAACACAAGAAACTAGAAGAAAACATGTATCTTTTTTTATCTTTCTATAATTTTTGAACAAGAAACATACAAGAGCAAGAATGAAACATGAAATATAAACTGAAACCAACCAAGACTAGAATTGAAATAAAATTCTAAAAGAGAAAATGATGAAAAAAAACCTTAAACTCTTGATACCACTTGATGTAGGATGACTTATATGAGAAAGGAAGAATCTAGTTTTCTTCTTCTCTCTTCAAGCTTGCTTGCACTTTTCTTAGATATTGGGCATACAGAAGCTATTGGAATATAGAGGAAACCAAATTAGAAATGATAAATGGATGGGAATTGGAACACTAAAAGGTCTTATAAGATGGAAGGATGGATTAAGGGATAAAAGGTTATGAAAAAAAGGAATGTAGGATTAGATAGAGGAATTATTTATGAGTGAGATGCCACCTAGGAAGGATAATTCTCTATGAACTTACCACCTAAGGGGATGAAGCCAAAGGATAAGAGCTTGCCTAGGGCTAAGGTAACCTAGCCATAATAAAGGAAGGAGGAATCTCAACTTAACTTCTCATAAATCTTAAGTGTATTCAATATCAAAAGGTATTTTACAAATGAAAACAAGGCGTTATATAGACTAAGGGATTTCAGCCAAGCATTGGGCTTAAGGCTACTCCTTAGGCTCAAAAGCTAAACTATGCAAAAAGGTAAGCAAATACAAGGCCCAAAAGTGACCTATGAGGCATGAATGGCTATGTAAGGCTTAAACCTATGGCCCAATGGGCTTTTTAACCCTAATTCTATATAAAATGTAAAAAAATGATGTTAAAACACTCAAAGACCTAAATCTCTAAAATATTACAAGTAAACAATGAAAGGGTCTTCAAATGGGAGTCTTTGGGCTTGGGCTCATGCATGGTAGTCAGAAAAGAGGTTAGGGCTTTGTGGATAATGTCCTTGGCCTTCTTGGATATTGAGCTTGTTAAAGGCTGACTAAAACTCTCCAAACCCTTATCTAAGGCCATGGTAGGATCCTCCTGGGTCATGTTCTCATTACACCTTGAGGTACCTCCCAAAACAATCGCCTTGGACCCTCCATCCGGGGTAGGCTTGGACGGGTTAAGCGGGTTGATCTTTAACTCTGCCCTAGGGTCTATATCTACCAGGTTAACAGAACTCCCAAAAATGCCTCCATTATTCTACTTGAGCTTTTTGTTAATTTTCTCTAACTTCACTATGTTGAGGTTGAGGTTGTAGCAATACCTCGTCATCTCCTAATCACCTCAGACTAAGGATACCCTGTTGTTCTTATTGATAAACTTTATAAGGAGGTGTGGGGTCGACACAATAGCTTCCATGGTGTTCAGGATGGGATGGCCTATGATGCCGTTGTACAGAGACTAGACATCAAGTAACCCTTAGTGGGTTGCTTAGCTCTATTGAAGGTAGTCAAGTCTTTCATGTAAGGCTACAAATCTGCATCAATAAAGACCATCGTTTTAAAGAAATAATAAAATAGAAAGTCGTAAGAGCTCCCTTGATCCACTGGGATCCTTTTAACATCCATATTGGCAATGATAGTAACTATTACCACAACGTCATCGCCTCTCGGGATTGTGAGTCCAAAGTCATCATCCAAAAAAAAGATTAAAGGAGTCTACGCACTGTCTCTGAAGGGTCATTTTTCTTGTTTCTTGCCTTGAACGAACAAGATCATATGATGATGATTCTTATGTGCCGTGATTGACATGCCTCCTCCAGTAAATCCTTCTACAATCATGTTGATGACCTCGCACCTCCCCTTTAGGGAAGGGACAATATCCACTCTTCTTCTTGGACCCCCTCCACGAGTAATACCTTTTGCTTCTCCACAGAAGTAAACCTCTTGGAACCCCAGTTATCATCTAGATCTAGGGACCAGTCTTTGTGCTTCTTCTCCATGCGTTCAAGCTTGCCCAAATCATGTTCTTTTATATAATATGCCCTTATTTACTTCTATTTTACATGATCACCTCTCTACACCTTATTTCATCCTCATTGAGCATCATGTTATTCATACCATCTCTAGGATACATGCAGGACTACATGGGTTAGTTTGTGCCCTCTTGAGGGATTTTCTCTTTGTGTTCTTTTATGTTATCTTCTATTTTCTTCTCACAAAGGAAAAGAGGTTAGTATTTGACCTTAGTGGCAAATCGCATGTCTTTCCTTCTTTTTCCTTTGTTTTTCTTTTATTTTTGTTTTCCTTCTTCATTTTTATTTACTCATTTTGTTTTCCCTTCTTCTTGTAGGTTTATTACTGCCTGGAGCATTGCTTTGAGGATCTTTAGGATTTGAGGGTAAATCCTTTTAAGGAAAGGGAGCATGATAAGGACCTAGTCCATTGGGCTTCCTTTGGGTTTTACCATTACCTTGTAAATACTTTTAGTATTTTAAGGAATTAATTAGGTTTAGAAAATAATTTTTAGTTTGGGCCTTGCATGATCATAATTTTCATTTTGGGCCACTTTTAGTCCTTTTATAGGTATATACTAGCTATAGGCCACTTTTGGGTAATGTATTTTTAAATTTTGGGCCTTGGGTGAAGCTTCTACAAGCCCACCTAAGACAATTCTAAATTTTCCCTTGCTAAGAGGTATATATACCTCATTTCCTTTGTATTTCATTCATAACTTGAATTTTTTAAGTGAGTTTTAGTGAGATAGAGTCTAACCTCTTTCTAGAATCTTGAGCACTTAACTCTCTCCTTCTAGTATCTTATCCTTTGGACTTCTTCCAAATATGGTGAAAAAACACATTGACCTTATCTCTTCTCTCAAGAGTGACAGTTCCATAGATCTCTCATTGCCTCTCCATTGTTCCATCTTCTCTAGCCTTAGATCTAGGTTTTCTTTATAAATTCCCCTTCATATCCTTTCCACCTAAGTCACAGCATACATATATACATCACAAATTCTGTATTTGAAACTTTATTTAGAGTGCTTGGCTTGGATCTAGAAGAAGTATGGATAGGAAAATCCATCTCTCTTCTTAGGAATTGAAGAAATTCCTACATCAGAAGATGTACTTCTTTAGCTTTCCCCATGAATCAAAACTTCAATAACATCTTTCAACTCCATGCATTCATTAGTTGAATGACAAGTCTTCTCATGGAAGTAATAAAACCTCCTAGGGTTGCTAGATCTTTTGACTAGGGCAGGCTTCCTAACCCTGTACACACTGATGGAAGCCCAACCTACTTCCCTTAACATTTGGGAAGGCTTGGTGTTAAGGGGAGCATAATGACTAAACACTGCAATGCGTTTATCTTGTTGCCATGGTTGTTTCTTTCTACCCTGATCTTTCTAGGATGTTTTATCACCCTTGGGTTTCTCTTTTCTTTCTCCACAAGTAGTGAAGAAGGTGGTGGCTTACTCCTAGCCGTTATAGCTTCAAGGTGCATGTCAATACTCACGTACTTTGATGCCTTACGTCTAAACTTCTCAAAGATGGTGAGTGGTCTCTTTGCCAAAGACAAAGTAAAATGAGACTTAGGCTATAAAACCTCAATAACTATATACAGCTAGATGGCTTTCGTTAGATCTAGGACTATAACAGCCTCCTTGTAGAATCTTTTTAGAAAATCCTTCAAAGATTCTGTCTCACCTTGCTTGATTTGAGCGAGGGTGTAGGATGTCTTGGGCACATCCTCGTTAGTATACGTGAGAACATGTGACAGATGACGTCAGCTTCAGCTCCAAGAAACATAGCTTCATAAACATAAGCATCAAGATGCTTGCATGGATTTGTCTCTCCCATGTACTTGCTGATAGAGAGAGGTTGGGTAGTCTATAAGTGTCGGGGAATTGGGACACTCATGAGCCTTCTTGAAAAAGAAATACTCAACTTATACCTAGAAGAATGAGTGCCAAAAGGAATATTATTTCGCCTAAGGTTTTGTTGTTCTACATGAGACTGTGCTTATTGTTCTTCATCATCCGTAATGATGTTAGAATAGTGAGGCATGTGGGACACCTCAAGCCTTGATACTTTAGGTTAGTGAAGTCTGAGTGGGGACTCACCCTTTTAGCAGGCATTGAACGCTCATGCCTAAGTTCAGTAATCCCTTCCTTAAGCTTCCTGATGATTTTATCCCTAGGATCGGGAATTACCATAGGTACAACTTGCTTTACAGATGCACTTGTATTCTAAAAGGCCTAATGCCTTGGTTCTAAGAACATGAGATCCTTAACATGTCCTTTAGGAACTTTTTCCTCCATCAAGACTTAGCTTTGAAGATTATAAATGTTTTGATAATGACAAGTCAGAATGAAGATCAAGAAAATGAAGATCAAGACTCATGGCTTTTTTTCAGTAAGATCTAATAAGAAAATATGGCCATTAAAATAAAATTACAATTACACTTTAAAGCAGTGTAATCGATTACCCATTAGGTGTAATCGATTACAACATTTCGAGTCAACCAAAAGAAGCATTTTTATTGACCGTAATCGATTATCGTCACTATTTAATCGATTACCATTATTTAAAACGTTTGAAAAATATCAGAATATCTTTTCAAAAGCCAAATGTTTTAAAAATAACTACTTCGTAATTGATTACCATAATAACGTAATCGATTACCATTATTAAAACGTTTGAAAATAATTCAGAAAAATTTAAAAGACAAACATTTTAAATAACTATTTTAAAGTAATCGATTACCTCAATAAAGTAATTGATTACATGATGAACGGATCTTTTTTTAAAATAACAGTGTAATCGATTACCCAATGTATGTAATCGATTACAGACTGATTCTGATGAATAAATTCATGCACCCTTTCATCATAATGTTTGGATAAAAAGTCACATCCTTTCATAATTATTTTATATTAATCAAGAGGTACCTTTTCAAATATTTTATTATTTTCTTACACCTCTTGAAGGCCTTTCCTCTCCTATAAATAGGAGGGTATCCCAGTTGCAAAAAACAACAATTGAGAATAACAATTCTTTCATCTCTTTCTTACTCTCATGATCTTAATGGCCATATAATCTTGTTAAGATTATTACTTACCTAAGTGCTTCAATTTGTTCACATACTCTAAGAAGAGAGTACTCCTTTGTTCACTTTATTAAAAGTGTTAGATACTTGCTTGCTTGGGAAGGTTTCCCAAAGTATTGTATACAAGAGTAGTGAGACTCTTGGTGTGTCAAAATACTTCACAAAAAGGCAAGGTTGTGCCAAGGTGTGGAAGTGCTGGTGTACTATTCTTGACAATAGTGGAATCCTCAAGGGTGACTTGAGAAGACTGGAAGTAGGTAGTGGTTGGCCGAACCAGTATAAATACTGTTTGTAAATCTCTCAACCCTACTCTTTGTCTTAAATTTTATATAATTTGCTATTCATTGTCATATTCATTTGCATTTAATTAAGAGTTGAGAAAAGTGTGATTAGAAATATTAAAATTAGCATAACTCAATTCACCCCCCCCCTCTCGAGTTATAGGAGGCCACTAGAGTAACAAGCTTACGACTATAAATATGGGAATTAAATTTACAGGTTCGACTAGGCATGCCAATGAACTGGTCACTGCCGGGTGCAAGGTCTAGCGTGGTGACTAGTCCTCAATAGATGTTATATGTGTGAATTTACACCGGTCTAGTGGGGATCCGGTACTATATCCTTTATTCCAGTAGGAAATAAAGGTCTTGGAGTGATTCCTCATACCAAAATCACCAGCCTTATACATTGTAGGGAGAAAAAGGGTGTCAACTACAAGGACACTCTGAGGCTCAAGTTAGTGAATATTTAAGGAGAATGTTATAGCTCAAGCGTAAGTTCAAGAGAGAATGTGCCACCTTTCATTATCAATTTTTGGGCACTTATACCTGAGGATAACAGAAGAGTCATATTGCCTAAGAAGTTTCCCATACACTGTGTCAGTATGATTTTGATCCCTTACAGAAAGGCTGACACATGAAAGGGATGTTTCCAAATGGCTCTACCTACCCGTCTGTTACTTTACAAGTTACTTGTCTAGCACACTCATGCATAAGTCAACTTTGGCTTCTATTATTGAGAGAATGGCTCGTGTAACATCCCGATTTCTAACTTAATTACCGATTGAAGTTAAGCTATTAATTAAAGGTTAATTACAGAATTAGGATTAATGGTTAATTAGAGTAATTGCTGATTTGGGTAGAAATAATTGAATAAATAATAATAATAGTGCCAGGCGAAAGGACGCACGTGTCCCTAGGAGTATAAGACAACTTCAGCTCTCTCTTTCTCTCATTATTCACGCTGGCAGCTCTCCTTGTGCATGTATATGGTCTCTCCTTCCCTGTTTCTCTTCTTCTTCACTCTCATTCACGTCGCCACTCGAACAGTGAGAGAGTCGAGAGCTCCTGGAGGAACATCAACACAGCTCTGACTCCACTCCCTGTTCTCTCCTTCCTCCGTATTGCCTTCTTCCTCTCCTTCTTCTTCTACCTGGAGCTGTGGTATTCCAGTTGGAAGGCTGGGCTGGAAGTGCTTTGGAGCTGTGGAGGAGACGGACCCGTAGGAGGAAAGGAGCAACTCTGGCCCAAGATCAATGCTGAACTCGAAGGCTGTTGGAGGAGTAACGGAGGGACGATCGGTCAGTACTGCAACTTGAAGAGTCTCTGAACCCCGACAGCAGGTAGGGGGCACTTTGCATGTCAAGCGTATGGTTTATGACCGGGTCCCTGGTGTTTGCTTTAATGTAATATGTGTGTGAAATGTGTAGATCGATGTGTGGTGATTGACTGATTGTGCATGCAACTTCCGGATTGGGATATCTGTGAAAGGTTAAGGGTTGTGTGACCTCGTCTTTGAGTGCCTGTTAATACTTCTGTGATGCATGTTGTTGAAATCTGAGTTTGCTGAGTGAATGTGTGTGTGTGTTACCATTATCCCCGAATACATGAGATGTGAATTGATGCGTGATTTCCATTTTGAATGCCGTGTGGAAAGGTATGCTGACTCTGTAAAAATGTTGAGTGGATGTACTGTAATGTGGTTCCCTATGCTTGCTGTTATGAGTTATTATGATAGAGGCATGTGATTGTTGTAATGGAATGTGGGATTCTGAATGAATCTGATTGCTGTGTGGGGATCGGTTGTGACCCATTGATGGCTGTGTGAGACGCGTCTGGTAAGCTTGGATGTTGTTGTGGATTTGCATGAGATTGCATATGTGGGATAATTCCCAGATTCCTGACCAGTTCCATGAGGATGGGGGGTCGGAAAGGCATCTAGAGTCATGTAAAACGAGTTCCAGTCAGATTCCTGGTTAGATCCATGAGGACCCGTGGTAGCCGATGAAGCTAGAGCTGGGTCTCGAGACGTCACGGGGTGACCGGTGCCACACGGAAAAGGCTAGTGGACGAGGGACCGGGAAGGAATCTGCACTGAACTCACTGTTTAAGTCGGATCCGCATGCATGAGTCTGTGAGCATTGTTAGTGAGATTATTATGAATTGTATGGATTAAATGAATTGAGTGAACTCCGACAAGACGATGTAGTATGAGCAAATTCTGACTGAACGAATGTACGGGTATTGATACCGTTGCTGAGTGCAGTGTGATGCTATGATTGAGAATATATGTTATGGTGCAACTTCCGATTGAATGATGTGGTCTGACCCTTAAATTAATTGGCAATATATATATATATATATATATATTGTTATGGATTGAACCCGGTAAATTATATAATTGAGAATAGAGGTAGAGTCTGAGTCAATAGCTGTCACTTTATATGCAAAAGCTCACCCCTACACCATTTTTTCAGTGTGTGCAGGTCGTGCTCGGAAATGATGATAAGGTTTCAAGTCCGAGTGTGATGCACTCCGACTGATGAGTACCTGTATCGCTTTATTATGTTCTGTCCGTGTAGCCTTGGCCGGCTCTTATGTAAAATGACGATCAAACATATCCATTTATAAAGATTGAATAATCATGGTGTCATTGTGTGGTATCATATTGGTAAATGCATAATATCAAGTTAATGAGTATTCCAAGTATATGGTTACATGCTTGTGGGTCGGTGGATTGAATTTGTGGGCAGATTTATGTTTCTGAGAATATGTATTCCTATGTATGTGCTTCGTACTGACTCGATGCGTTTTTCCGACTAGGACGTGTTGCTAAATGACCCGAGGGCTGTTGATGAGTGAAATTATGTCAAGTTGGTGGTTCCGAGTGAAGATTCTGAGCGACTCCGAGTGAAGATTATAGGTAAACCTGAATGAGGGAGAGTTCTTATTCCCGAGTGGAAAACCTTGGGTAATTCTCCTCATGAGAGAGGAGTTAGCGTAGTGGTTTAGAATGGAATGGGTTCTGAGTGTAAAACATTGATAATCCGAGTGAAAGATGTAAAATCCGAGTGAGTAAGGGTCTGTATACCGAGTGGCGGAGTTCTGACTAAGTCTGAGTGGGACCTAACTACCTGATTTTCCCGAGTGAATGTGAATGCACACCGAATAGTGGAAGTGTAATGTGACCCGAATGTGTTAAGGATGGATTACGTCGAGTGATGTTCGAATAAGATATATTCTGAGTGAGAAGGGGTTTGATAGAATCCGAGTGGGATTACCCTCATTTCCCGAGTGGATCCTTAGGCTGACTTTATGAAGAAAATTGAGAGACTAAGTTATGGGTTGCCGAGGGAAGCGAATATTGGGGTTGTTCCCGAGCGAGTGGAACCCTTTAATCCCGAGTGGTTTGAGCGTTACCCAGCGAATGGCTGTCTCGTATTCCGAATGGTGGATTAGCCGAGTGTAGCTTCTCACTCCCGCGAGCGTGCGGGTTTGGAAGACTCTTACTGTGATTTCGCCCAAGCGTCCCTGGACCTCGCCCGCGCGAGTCAGAGTTGTCATGGATTTTGCCCAGGCGCTGACGTGTTTCGCTGAACCGAATGGGTCGGTTCCAGCCTTGCTCCTTCCGCTGTTTGCCATACGCATGAATATTCTTTTATTTCCCTTGCCTTCTTCTTTTTTTTTTTATGCCGATTGACCAGTGGTTGATTTTGTGAAAATTTTTCCTTGTTTTTGGAATTATTATTTATTAAAATTAGGATGTTACAGCTCGTACCAAAGTTAGCTCAAGAGCCTCTTGCGTAATGTCAAAAGGTCGGGGTTGTACCACCTTAGTATGTGGGATACTAGTCCTGAATGACGGCTTGAAGTCAAGTTACCGTATTACTCATGGGCCGGTATTAGGACCAGATCATTTGATAAACAAACATTTAATGAAACTAGGAAAGTATAATTTTTCTAATATTAAGGGAAAAAATTCTACTAAAAGTTGTTTATATTTAGAATCAAAGATAGTATTTTGGTACATTCTGAACTCTTTCTTTTGTTAAAGGTTTGCATTAAACAAAGAAAGGCTAGAAATCTAAGAAAATACACACTTAAGTCAATCTTTGTTTTTTTCCAACTTTGGTGAATATCAGGTAGACCCTTGACTACGAATAAAATAAATGATTTTTTTGCTTATCATCTAAGGCCAAGAGAAAATGATCTTGCGTAGTGCCCAATCGGCCAATTCGGTAACAAATGAAGACAAACTCATGTCTCCTAACTATGAATGAACTCAAACACCAATCGGTTGAACCCGAACGAATTTTCATTCATATACTATTAAGCCTTTCAACCTCCATTCTTGTTCTAGTATGATTGCTCTTATGGGTTGTGATTTTTGAGCTTCATCTTGGTTCATGAAATTGAGGAATTAGGGAGTAAATTATAGCTGGGAACTAGTTTGTAAGAGAACCATAAATTGGTACACATAAACTAATTTGTAGTTTCTATGAAAATTAATGAATATTGTTTCAATGTTCCACGGTCCACACACAACACAAAAAGGTACAGGGACATAGAATCCTCTTGTCTCAATCCCCTTCCTAGCTCAAACCTTTCTAGTTTCTCAACATTCTAAAGAATAGACAAGCACAATGAACAAACACACTCTTGTCACCACGACCATCATTATCTCCACTACCCTAACACCACTATTACTCATTGTTGCCACTGCTACCATCACCTCCACCAACAAAAATTTTAAAATTGTAAAATTTTATATACTTAATTTAAACAAGTGGTTTTCAAAATGAAAAAATTAAATTATTCCATCCAAACAAATAATTTTAATAATGATAGAAATTGAATTAATAAGAATTAAATTTTATGAAATTTTACATTCCTAAAAAGTTTCAAATACTCCATCTAAACACAATTTAAAGTTTTCCTATAAGAATTTCCAGTTAACTCGGTCATATGCTTTATCCAAATTATGCAACGTCCCGCCTAAATTCCCAGTATTAATCCCTAAGGTTTACTAAAAATTAGAGAAAATTTTCCTCTTCAAACAAAACAACCCCAACAAACTAACCTTGAGAACCTAGACGACACGCGGCTTAACTAGTGAAAACAAAAACTACGAGCCCGAACAAGCTTAAGGATAAACCTACCCAAGCTACAGGTTTTTAACAGGGCATCCTTCCCTTCTCATATATGACAATATGAGTAAGGAACCAATGAATACCAACCTCAGAGCATCATTTACTGTTAGTCCTCAAATTTACAATAAAATCTTTAATAAAAATTTTGTAAAACGAATAAGAATTTGGTGAATTTGTTAGAAATTTAGGTTTTAAATTCAATAAATGGATGTTGTGAACACCTCTTTTGGTCCGGTCCAAGTGGAACGAATTTTTTTTTATACTGAATTCCGACTCAGAATGGTCAAATCCGAGTAGAATGGCTCAAAAATAATCAGATCCGAGCAGGATGACTCGGATTAAAGCATTTTCGAGTAAAATATAGCCCTGTGGGAGATGAATCCGAGTAGAATGGTTCAAAAATGATCAAATCCGAACAGGATGACTCAGATTGAAGCATTTCCGAGTGAAATATTTCCCTTTTGGGATAAATCCGAGTGAAATGACTTAAGGAATGATCAAATCCGAGTGAAATGACTCAGAATGGATCAAATCCAAGTGGAATATGCTCCTGTTGGAGTGAATCAGAGTGGAATGACTCAAAAAGGATCAAATCCGAGTAGAATTACTCAGAATGAGTCAGTTCCGAGTAGAATGCTTCACTGATGAAGGTGAATAGGAGTGGAATGACTCCCTGTCAGAGCCATTCCGAGTGATGAATAGCTGACTCTGTTGGAGGATGAATGCTGAGAAGGATTGCTTTCTGATTCCATCTAATCCGAGTGAAGAAGTGCTGATTGAAGTGAATCTGATTGGGGAATGTTTTTCTGGGTGAAGGCTGAGTCCGAGTGAAATAATCCCAACATCTGAGTAAGCACATCTGAAGGAGAAATGTTGATTGAAACCTTCTGATTGAAGTGTGAAGTCTGACTCTTAGTGAATCTGGGTGGTCAGATTCCGATTGGAACAGAAGTTCGATTGTGAGTATATCTGGGTTGTCAGATTTTGATGGGAAGAAAACCGATTCCGAGTGAAAATATAAAAGTTTCCAAGCCCTGATTGCAAAGAAGGTCAACTCCGAGTGACAAATCCGAGTGACAACTCCGAATGAATATTTGCCGACTGAGCCATTCTTCAATCAGTTTTGTTGTCAATCTTCAATCAGTTTTCGAGTGACAACGACTAAATTAAAGGATTTCTGAATAAATGTGTCCGATTGGACTGAAGAAAGGAAAATCCGTGTGAAATCCTTCTGAAGACGACTCCCAAGTGAGTGCACCGAGCAGCTGATTGCCGAGTGAAAGCCATTCCTGATTGGAAAATAAGGGCGAGTGAGTGCACTGAACAATTGACGACTGAATGAAAATTTTGAGTGAGGAGAAGGCTCTTTCCGAGTGAAAATGTCCAAGAGTCCAATTTCTGAGTAAGAAGAAAGGCTCTTTCCGAGTGAAAATTGCCAAGATCCTAAATTCTGAGTGAGAAGGGTCTTTCCGGGTGAAGAATCTCCAAGGTCAGCACTAAGAGAAGAATCTCCAGTCAGCACCGAGTGAAGAATCTTCAGTCGGTTCCGAGTCATTCCTTTCTCACCCACTCCCGAGTGAGTACTCTCACTCAAATCTGAGCTATCCTTTCACCCATTCCCGAGCCAATTTTCAGTCAGAATCGAGTGACACTTCAGTCAGTCAGCCCTCTTTAAACTAATTCTGTGTCATCCCTCCTCAAACCAATTCCGAGCCCCCATTTTCACCAATTCTGAGACACTTTTCACCAATTCCGAGTGACATTTTTCAATCAGCACCGAGTCCTCTTCAATCGGTTCTGAGTCAATTTTCACTCGGTCTGATTGATTGTTCCAATCAGAATTGCCTTGTTTGTCCCCTCAATCAAATTGCACACTTTTTCACTCGGATTCTCCTCACAGCGACCCAATACCGAGCAAAAGTTCCACTTGTCCTTCCTTAGGAGAGCTCCTCCCAGAAGAATTCTCACTCGGAAAGGACTATTTTTACTCGGTTTTCTATTGGAAAACCTTCATTCCACTCAGAATTGACTCCAACTATGGATGAATACTGACTGAGAGGCTAATCCGAGTCATTTTCACTCGGAATTCTACCATGCTCTCTTAGATTTCCATCATTTTCTCTCGGATTTCAACCATGCTGACTTGGATTTCCACTATCCAAGTGGATCCTTGAATTAAGGGAGGCGGCTCACTACCAGACGAAGGAAGAAAATGCTAAAGAATTCCCACCAGCCTCCTTTGTTAAGATCCAGGCTATTTCCAACACACCATTCAAGTGGATGCTTAAATTTCAAAGGGCGGCTGGCAACAAGACAAAAGAAGAAATAATAAAATTTTTCCACCAGCCTCCATTCGGTTGTCAAAGAGCCAGGCTGTCTAAGCAATCATGCACACTTGGGGACTCCTATAAATACCCCAACAAAAAAGAAGAAAGGGGTCCAGAAGCTTTCATTGGAGGGGAGGAAGGAAGTATTCATGAAGGAGAGAAAGGAACTCTAAAGCATTTTTTAATTCCCTCACTCCACTAAAACACCGTCCCATTCCCTTTCACTCAACAGCCCTCTCTCCTTTCACAGCACCGTCCCAACCTCCTTCTCCTCTCTAAACTGTCCTCCCTTCCCTCTAAAAACCGTACCACACAGCCCCCTCAAACCCGTACGATACTGTCCCTCTTCCTCTTTCTCACTGTCCGACCTCCTCCAAACCACCACACCGTTCTCCCTCTCTACCTCACACAATACCGTCCTTTCCTCCTCACTCCACGCCGTCCTCCTTCTTTCTCAACCGTCCTCCCTTCTCCACCCAGCACTGTCCTCTAAGAACCCCATCAAACACCGTCTCTCACTCTTCCAACAGACACCGTCCCTCACCAACACCATCTGTCCTTCCTTCTCAACCGTCCAAGTCCCTTCTCAATACACTGGTCTCACTTTTCCCCCTCATTTTTTTAATACTTGTACTTGTTTATTTTTTTTATTTTTTTTTGTTGAATTAGTTATTATTCGGTGACTTTATTTTCCTCTTTAATTATCAATTAATTTCAACAAATTGATAAATATTAATAAAAATGAGAAATTCACACATTTTATTTGGATTAGTGTAAGAGTTATAATTATTATTATTATTGCATTTTTTTATTTTCTTTTCTTAAAAAGGGGTGGAGCGAGTTTAATTTGGACGAGACGTCCTGTTAATCTCATGTAAATATTCTGTGTTTATTTTTTGTTTATTTTTGTATACTTTGTCGTCTCGTATATTTATTTTTTTTCATGAAGAAGTTAAAATAATTACTGGGCTAATTATAATGCGCGCTATCATATTGAGGTAACCGTTTTTATAACGGACAGTTGTGAGGTGCTAATACCTTCCTCACCTGTAATCAGACTCCCGAATCATGGAATTTCATTTTTTATAACCAGTGCTTTAACGAAAGGTTTTTCCAGTATTTTATCCTAAAAATATTGGTGGCGACTCCCTGTTTTTCTTTTTGAAAAAGATCGTTTTGAGGGTCGGCCATGCCGCCGCGATCCAGGTTGCGACAGATGGCGACTCCGTTGGGGACTTAGAGAGTCGAGCCAGTCAACTTGATAGCGCGCGTTTTAATTAGCATACTAATTATTTAACTTCTTCCTTTATTTTATTTTTCTGTCAATGTTTGTATATGGTTTCTGTTTTATTTGTATTCTATCATTTACGTTCTATAAATGTTTGTGTAATTGTTGAACCCTAGGGTAGACGACTTTGTACATTTGTTCGGTGTTTGTTCTTTGTGCAGAATGGGGTAAGGTAAAAGGTATTGAATGCCCTTCCACACACTACACTCATATTTTTGCACACACTGATGAGTGGCGCCCTATACCCGGGCCCCAAATGAAGCTTAAGTTAGGAGGGGTTGGTAAGGAATCGTATGGGATGTACTTCCCATCCGGTGTTCGTGAGAACCTCAACTAGAGTTCGACCTCTCATGATATACGCACCTAGTGGACTCCCCACTGTTGCGTCTCTGTCATGGGTAGGATCTTGGCTCTGGTGACCTTCTAGATGTCTAGTACAAGCCACCTAATGCGAGATATCACTCTTAGACAAACCTTAGAACCATTAGGAGACCTTCATAAAAACCTGACTTAAGGCACAAAGGGGCAAACTTTACTTCTACCTTTTCTCATTTTCTTTCTTCTCATCCAAAATTAAGGGACCGCTTGCCCGTTTAGTGGATTGCTTTTTCCAAAAAATGACATACTTTTAACTAGTGATCCTTTAACGGGCAAGTAGTTTTCTTTTTATGCATAAGTCTTTGGATCCTGAGTTACGGATGTTTCGAATCATCAATATATATATATATATATATGTGTATATGTATATATATAAAACAAAAAAAATCAATTCTTTTTGTATTGACGATGATCGAAAAATCCATAACTCACATGATCCTTGACTTGACACAAGTTTTGTCAAATCATAACCACCCTAAATGCAAAAATGTTTTCAGGAAAGTTACTAGGGGAATATCGATTTGCAAAGCACGTCGTTTCCTGACGGCTCTTTCTCTCCTTTCTTTCTATTCTCACCGGAAGCTATTCAGGGCTTAACGAATACCTTTGAGCAAGATGTGGAAATTAACGTGGGATCAAACCTTTAAGAGAAGGGTCATGGTTCCCTGAGCTAGAAATAGCTGAACTTGAAGCTCCTATTGCATTTCAGAATGAAAAATTTCTTCTGTCTTCACAACTATCCCGTATTAATTTCCATGTTTACCATACCTAGTACTTCTGAACGATAAGTTCTAAGGAATGGTCAAAGGATACTCGCCAAAGCCTGTGATTGCTTCCCATGACATTCTCTTTCTTTCTATCTCTACCTAACATGTCTTTGCTTTTTCTTTTTTTAAAAAAAAAAAAAGAAACACAGACGTCACGGGTAGGCATCCTTACCAGACTCGACTTCAAAGGAAACTCATGGCTGAGGCAGAAATTGTTGAGGGAGACTTTAGGACTGAGTTCGATCAGCTAAAAGAGCGAGTGGCGGAGTTAACTAAACTCTTAGAAAAGAAACTCACAGAAGGAGCCTCCTCTGCAGGTGTTGAGGACAGCTAACAGCAGCCTGTCACCGCACCACCCCCCATTGGTTCTGACCCAGCAAGAACCCAACTACCTAACACAACGACACCCCCCTCACTATTCATGTTGGAAGACCTAACCCTGCCATTGAGACCCAGCCACCCTACGGCCAGTCTTATGCACAACAACATACATTTGTCGGTCCTGATGGCAACCCAGTACCTTTTTCACTTTATGGCCTACCACCGGGATACTATCCCCTGCTCGCTCACCAACAAGACACCTAAGACCAGCAAGCAATGAATCCTCACGCTTCATACCCCACCCAGCCAAATATGCCACCACTTCACCAAACCCAAAACACGTAAGCCCCTGACCCACAAGCTTACCAAACCCAAAACACGCAGACCCATGACCCACAAACCTACCAAATCCAAAATACACAAGCCCCGATGGCCCAGCCAACTTGCAATGCACAAGCCCAAAACACACGAGCCCAGATGACCCAGCCAACTTATGCTGTACAAACTATGGCCCAACCTCAAGGACCCTCACCAAATACAGGCCTAATGAACCAGTCCCATGTGTTGCCTCCGTTCAACCAGCCACTCGGCTATCCATACGGATACGCAACTCCTTATATGACCAATCTCCAAGATACAACCCACATGATGAACCCGGTAGGCGGTCATAGCACGGTCGTAGCTCCCCAAAAGGAAAAGATAGAAATCCTAGAGGAGCGTTTGAGAATGATGGAAGGCGCCAGAGGTTTCAGACTGATAGATGCTTCTGAACTATGCCTAGTCATAGATGTTGTCCTCCCGCCCAAATTCAAGATGCCAGACTTTGACAAGTATCGAGGAATGACTTGTCCAAAGAACCATCTCACGATGTACTATCGAAAGATGGCATCTTACTCTTCTAACGACCAATTGTTGATTCACTGCTTCTAAGATAGTCTGGTAGGGGCCTCTCTTACATGGGATGCTCACCTTGAGCGGAACCATATTCGTTGTTGGAAGGACCTGGCAGATGCCTTCCTTAGACAATACAAGTATAACATGGATATGGCACCCAACAGGGTTCAGTTACAGAATATGTTGAAAAGGGACAGTGAAACGTTTAAGGAGTATGCCCAACGCTGGAGAGAAACAGCGGCACAAGTGGACCCCCCATTATCGGAAAAAGAGATAATCGCAATGTTTATTGACACACTCCCATCACCTTTCTATGGCAAGATGATTGGTAATGTTTCATCCAATTTCTCCGACATTGTGACTATTGGGGAAAGGGTGGAAAGCGGAATACGAACAAGAAAAATCACTCAGGGCCCATCTGGGGCAAGCATGACCAGAAAGCCGGCGCCTGGGAGAAGGGATGGAGAAACTAATTCCATCTCTTCTAATCAAAAGACGGCCCCACCGAGACCATTCGCCCCTACCATGATTCAAGCTCCCAATCCTCATATGGCTGCTGCCACTCAAGGCCTGACAGCTTATACTCCCTACTTCCGTCCGCCTATGGTAAGAGCACCAATGCCACAACCCATGCCATATAATCATCCACAACAAGCGATTCGACCACCTGATCATAATCAGAATACGAGAAACCCCAACAATGAGCGCACCCCTATGCAGTTCGATCCAATTCCCATAACATATACCGAACTTTTACCAATCCTCGTTCAAAAGGGTCTGGTAGCTCCATGCCCCATGAGGCCGTTGCAACCTCCTTACCGAAGGGGGTATGACCCAAACGCTCATTGTGATTACCATGCTGGGGCACCAGGGTATTCTACAAAAAATTGCATGGCTTTGAAATATAAAGTGAGAGATTTGATCAAAGCTGACTGGATTAATTTTCGGGAAGAAAGCCCTAACATGACTACAAATCCCCTGCCCAATCATGGAGGTTCAGAAGTTAATGTCGTGGTGGCTGATATTGAAAATGGTTTTGATGATAATACTGATTTGGTGATCGCTTGCCCGCTGGACCAAGAGCTCAGTAATAGAGAGGCTATCAAACTCCCTTTGATTTTAAATGATTCACCAAAATAATTTGCCATTGCCTCAAAGTCTTGTTTATCCCTCTGCTATGCCTAAGGCTTTGGGATTTTTCATGTAATAAGGGCAAAAAAAAAAAGAAAAACTTGTTTTACCAGTCAATCAATAAATATGTATCAAAATTCAAAAAAATTCTCATCCCTTTATGCTTGCTTTTGACTCATTCTCTTTAACTTGCTTTTCCTTTCTCTTCTTTATTTTGCCATAACACACTAAATTACAGATCCAAAAATGATCCTCTTGAGACTAGTGAAATCACAATCACGCTTCACGATTTCGATTACCCGGTCGACTATGCCGACGAAGAAGGTAAGGGAAACCTGTGAGCCACCGCACAAGTTGACAAGATTGTTAGAACAAGAGGTTAAAGAATACACCTAAGTCAAGAACAACTGAAGGAATCACGGGGGCAATCTATCAGAAGGCATTAGTAATTTTGTTTCAGGATGTGGAAGGAATCTATGGAATGACAACATGGCCAAGTCCCGAATTGGACAAGTGGTAGACCAGTCATTTAAGGAAACCTCAACAGTTGCCAGCATAAATAGGGCAAATTGCTTATGCCTATAAGTGTAGACACAATTGAGGAAGACTTTACCGAAAAAAAAACTTAAAAAATATAATACAAAAAAAATGAAAAATGAAAAATAGAGCCAAGCTTGAAGTCCAATGCACATACCAAGCGGGGAAAGTTGGTTACGTCTAGATCATCAAGCAAGCTGTCATTTTCTGTATTGGGGGAATGAATGTCACTAGACCAAGAACTTGCATTCTTGTCATCATCAACACCTCAACCTTAAAAGGTACGCTATTCCTCATGCTCATGTGACCAAGGAAATAGTCTATCAGATTGAGTCATTGCATCATCAAGGGGATAAAAAAATGAAACAAAACAAAAAAAAGGGTAAAAAAAATCCAAAATGAAAAAGAAAAAAATTCAGAAAAGAAAAAAAAGAGGAAAAAATAAAGGCCAAAATGATGATTCAAAGTAATTCCCTCTCATCGATGCCAAAAGACTCACCAATATTTCCCTGAATACATGGCATAGGAGTAGAGTCTCCTATTTGAAGTAACATCAGTTTCCCAAAGGATCAAACTAAATTTGGAAAAGGATAGGCAGACTCAATTGGAGTGTGATCAGTTTCAACTTTTTACTGTAAAGGATGCAGCCCAAAATAAACAAGAACACATTATAAAGAAAGAGAAAAGCTCGCTAGGCTGAAAACCTGAAAGGGTGGCCTAGCAAAAGTTAGAGCGACCCGGTGAGTTGAAAACCTGAAAAGGCGGCTCAGGTAAAAATTAGGGTCAACATCTCAGCAGAGTAACTAAGGGTCCCAATGCAAAACATGCAAACTGAGGCATGTGGACCATGGTCAAACTACCCTCTCAAAGGCAGAGTTAAACGATGTACTTGAGGTCGTGACGTGGGATTAAGGTTCTCACTAGTCTCAGGAATTCACTGGAGGATCCTTGAACCTTCCCTGTTTCTCCCGGCCTTGACCTGTCCTATGTAACTTCATTTCATCCCATCTATTTTCCCCATTATCCATTCTCTGTATTTTGTTTGACATACATGAATAAAATTCATCCTTTTTTCGATACGTGTTATGAATTGCATTGATCTGGTAAAACCTTGTGTTTTCATAAATAAAATTAAAGAATGGTGAACATTTAAAGTCGTGAGGAACAAGACGCTCCCACTACTCAACCTCGTCTTAGACAATCATCACGAGGACTCAGCCAAGGCACGCGCTTCAAAGCTATGATCACCATCTTTTATTCTCCTCTGTCCATGAGTTATCCTAAGGGTCGCGGTTTCATAGGACCTACCTAGTTTTTGAATTTTACTTTGCACTACTAACCTTTTTTCTGCTGGTTATTACAACAGACAGTAATGTCAAGTATTGACACCTCAATCAAGTCCTTCAAGTCCCTTCCTTGAACCGCCAAAGTGGGCACTCCTCAGAATCCTTTCCTCAAATCGCCAAAGTTGGCGCTTCTCAGAATTCTTTCCCCAAATCGCCAAAGTTGGCATTTTTCAAAATCTCTTCTTCAACCTCCAATGTTGGCACTTCTCAGAGTCCCCTCCCCAAATCACCAAAGTTGGCAATTCTCAAAGCCTTCTCCTTAATCGCCAACATTAGCAATTCTCAAAGTCTTCCCCCAAATCGCCAAAGTTGGCACCGCTCAAAATCTTTTCCTCAAATTGCCAAAGTTGGCAATTCTCAAAGTCTTCTCCTTAATCGCCAAGGTTGGTACTGCTCAAACTCTCTTCTTCAAATGCCAAAGTTGGCGCATCTCAGAATTCTTTCCCCAAATCGCCAAAAGTTGGGATTTTTCAAAATCTCTTCTTCAACCGCCAAAGTTGGCACTTCTCAAAGTCTCATCTTCAATCTCCAAAGCTGGCACCGTTCGAAGTTTCTTTCTCCTTAATCGCCAAAGTTGGCAATCTTTAAAGTCTCCCGCTCAACTCCAAAATCAGCATCTCAAATTCTCTTCCCCAGTGGAATCGATCGCCAAAGCTGGCACTTCTCAAGATCTCTTCCCCGATGGTGTTAGGAAATCCCTAAGCATGAGCAGCGGAAAAATAAAAGGGATTCCATAGGATTTGCAAGGTTCCGTGTTTCAAAGCACAAAAACAATTTTGAAATTCATTTTGGATTACCTCTTGAAGAACTCCGAAGCAATCGTAGCCTCGTCCTTTAGGAGTCCACACGAGCACTCCCACCAGAATCGCAACACTTGCCAACTGCTAGTTTGACGGTGTGTAGCTCTTGCAACCTTTACGAATTTGTGTCTCACTTGAGTGAACGGCCTATGAGCATCTTATGCTTTATTTATAGGCTTAGGTTTGACCTAATTTGTTCTCTCTAAAAGTGGGCTCCTTACTCATTCCAAATGAGTTAGGCCCAATAGCTTTATTTTAGTCCAACTAAAATAAGACAACATTTTCTGATGGGCTTACTCTATGTGTGTGACCCTATAGGTAAAATACCCGGTCATATTAATAATAAACTATTTTATTATTAATATAAAATAAGAGCGGCATCTAGCAATGCATCATTATGTCCGAATATTATCAACATAACCTATAAGTGATAATTATTTAATATGTTTATTCCTTTTGTCACGATATCCTAATTGGGCCCAAGGCATGGTCGCGTCATCCTTGTACGGCCCAATTTATTTTACTTGATACCGGAGTAGACTGGATCCGAATAAATATCTAATATTTATTCTTTCTAGCATGGCCATGCATTTTCTTAGTCTTACTCCATCAAGTGGCCTATGGATATCACTCCTGTCACATAGGAGAGACAAATCCCATCTACATCACTCACATCCCTCTGCATAATTTGTTCATTGCCTAATCACAACCTTTATAGTCCTCTTGTTACAGAAGATGTTTAATTGTATTAAAACAATAAACTCCTCATGTAGGAATCGTAGTGACTTCAGGTCGAAGGACTACATATACCATTATCACATTGAGAATCGTTTATGACAATCATGTAACGATCCATGCAACGTTCTCATGGTGGGTTTGTCCAGTACATCATTACTCTTAATGTGTACCTGTGTGAAGACTCGATATCATCTATATCTATGATCTGTGAGATCAGGTCATCAGTACACTCACACACTAGTCTCAGTGTATTTACATGTCCCCATGTAAATACTTGACTAGGGACATTTTAGGAATAATTTTTATATGACCTATTACTCCAAGGATAAATATGTTTTAAAACAATTTTAAACTGAAATATTTATTCTATTGATAAGTAGAAAAATGATACAAATGAAGAAGCATAAAAGCTCATAGTGCATACACCAACAATCTCCCACTTGCACTAGAGCCAATCAGACATTTGCCTAATGCCTAATGATCTAGTGTGCCCCTCATGTTTTTGTTGTGTAAGAGGTTTTGTGAGTGGGTCAGCAATATTCTCATCAGTATGCACCTTACATATCTTTACATCTCCTCGGTCAAGGATCTCTCGAATGAGATGAAATCGCCTAAGTATATGCTTGGATCGTTGATGTGATCTAGGTTCCTTAGCTTGTGTGATTGCTCCACTATTGTCACAGTAGAGACTTATAGGGTCCACAATGCTAGGAACAATCCCAAGTTCTGTTATGAACTTCTTGATCCATACTGCCTCTTTTGCAGCATTTGAGGCAGCAATATACTCAGACTCTGTAGTAGAATCAACAACTGTCTCTTGCTTTGAACTCTTCCAGCTTACAGCGCCACCATTTAGACAAAACACGTACCCAGATTGCGATCTTGAGTCATCCTTATCAGTTTGGAAGCTAGCATCAGTGTAACCTTTTACAATGAGCTCTTCTTCCCCTCCATATATCAAGAATGAATCCTTAGTTTTTCTTAAGTACTTCAGGATATTCTTGACAGCAGTCCAGTGACTTTCACCGGGATCAGACTGGTATCTGCTCGTCATGCTTAAAGTGTATGAGACATCTGGTCGGGTACATATCATGGCATACATGATTGATCCAATAGCAGATGCATATGGAATCTTATTCATCCGTTCTCTTTCTTCTTTAGTGGAAGGAGATTGAGCTTTTGATAAGCTTATGCCATGAGCCATAGGCAAAGTTCCTTTCTTGGAATCTTGCATGTTAAACCTTTTTAACACTTTGTCTATGTATGTATTCTGACTTAGGCCAAGAAGTTTTCTTGATCTATCTTTATAGATCTTAATTCCCAACACGTATGTTGCTTCACCTAAGTCTTTCATAGAAAAACAGCTTCCCAACCAACTCTTCACAGACTGAAGAGTAGGAACGTCATTTCCAATAAGTAGTATGTCATCAACATACAGGACCAGAAAAACAATTGTGCAGTCACTAACCTCCTTATAGACACAAGGTTCATCCTCATTTTTAGTAAAGCCAAATTGTTTAACAGCTTCATCAAAACGAAGATTCCAGCTTCTGGAAGCTTTCTTAAGTCCATATATAGAACGTTGTAGCTTGCACACCTTCCTGGATGCTTCAGGCTTAACAAAGCCTTCAGGTTGTGTCATGTACACTTTCTCAAGAAGATTTCCATTAAGGAAAGCAGTCTTGACATCCATTTGCCATATCTCAAAATCATGGTATGCAGCAATAGCAAGCAGAATCCGAACAGACTTTAGCATAGCAACTGGGGAAAAAGTTTCATCATAGTCTATACCATGTATTTGCTTGAAACCTTTAGCCACCAACCTTGCTTTAAAGGTACTTATATTACCATCCATGTCAGTTTTCTTTTTGAAAACCCACTTGCATCCTATAGGTTTTACCCCTTCAGGTGCATCAACCAAGTTCCAAACTTGATTAGTGTTCATGGAGTCTATTTCAGATTCCATGGCTTCTAGCCATTTCTCAGATTCTGAACTTGCAATGGCCTCTTCATAGGATGTTGGCTCATTTTGATCCATTAGGAATACATCTCCTTCCTGAGTTACAAGAAATCCATATCTTTCAGGTTGTTGACATATTCTACCTGATCTATGTAAGTCTTGTGCTACTGGAGCTGGTGTTATCACAACATTTTATGGGTCCTGCTCCACTTCCACCATTGGCTCTTCAATGCCTTGTGAGTCTTGAATTTCTTCAAGTTTTACTTTCCTCCCACTGATTCTTGTAGAGATGAATTCCCTTTCTAAGAATACAGCATTTCGAGCAACAAACACTTTGCCCTCAGTAGGATTGTAAAAATAATAACCCTTAGTTTCTTTTGGGTATCCCACAAAAAGACATTTATCTGACTTGGGCCCAAGTTTATCAGAACTTTGGCGTTTAACATAAGCTTCACAGCCCTAAATCTTAAGAAAAGACATACTAGGTCGTTTCCCAGTCCATATCTCATATGGTGTCTTTATGACAGCTTTTGATGGAACACGGTTAAGTGTGAAAGTTGCTGTCAACAAAGCATGTTCCCAGAATGAGTTAGGGAGGTCAGTTTGACTCATCATTAATCGAACCATGTCCAACAAGGTTCTATTTCTCCGCTCAGAAACCCTATTCCATTCTGGTGTTCCAGGGGGAGTAAGTTGAGATATAATCCCACACTCTTTAAGATATTCATCAAACTCTAGGCTTAAATATTCACCACCTCGATCGGATCGAAGTGCTTTAATTGTCTTGCCAAGTTGGTTCTCTACTTCATGTTTAAACTCCTTGAACTTTTCAAAGGATTCTGATTTATGTTTCATGAGAAACACAAATCTATATCTACTGAAATCATCAGTAAAAGTGATGAAGTAACTAAAACCTCCCCTAGCCATTGTCCCTATGGGCTCACATACATCACTATGTATCAAGCCAAGAAGATCACTCGCCCTTTCACCTTTTCCGGTAAAAGGGGTCTTGGTCATCTTCCCTAATAAACAAGATTCACATGTATCTATTGATTCAAAATCAAAAGATTCTAAATATCCATCTTGATGGAGTTTAGAAATGCGTTTCTCATTTATATGTCCTAGGCGACAATGCCAAAGATAAGTTGGGTTTAAATCATTTGTTTTAACCCTTTTAGTATTAATGTTATAGATAGGGGTTTCGAGATCTAGAACATAAAGTCCATTACTCAAATTTGCACAATAATAAAACATGTCTTTTAAATAAACAGAACAACTATTGTTCTTTATTGTAAAGGAAAACCCTTTCTTATCAAGACAAGAAACAGAAATAATATTTCTCCTTATTGCAGGAACAAAATAACAATTGTCCAATTCAAGGACTAACCCTGAGGGCAAGGATAAAAAATAAGTCCCTACAGCTAATACAGCAACTCTTGCTCCGGCCCTTCATCAACTGCCTACTCCTTCTTAGATCCTGCACATTAAGACAAATGTGAGATCCACATCCAGTATCTAATACCCATGATGTTGAAGTTGACATGTTAATTTCTATAACAAAAATACCTGAAGTGGAAGTCTCACTTCCCTTCTTCTTAAGCTCTTCTAGGTACTTTGGACAGTTTCTCTTCCAGTGTCCGTTTTGTCCACAATGGTGACATTTACCTTCCTTAGCCACCCCGCCCACAGGTTTTAAGGCTGATGTACTTGGCTTATCCTTGCCTTTCCAAATCTTCTTGCCATTTCTTACAATAGCCTTTCCTTTGCCTTTATACATGCCCTTTCCTTTACCTTTGCCAGAATTGACCATCATTATGGCCTTGCCCTTTCCTTTAGAAATATTGGGCTCAGCAGTCCTCAACATATTGAGTAGCTCTGGCAATGTTTTGTCCAATGCATTCATGTTGTAATTCATGATGACTGGCTTAAAACTGTCAGGTAATGATTTCAAAATGAGATAGGTAGCCAACTTTTGAGGGAAGGGGAATCCTAGCCTAGCTAGATTCTCCAAGTACCCAATCATTTTGAGTACATGAGGTCCTACAGAACCTCCCTCTTCAACTATGCAGCTAAATAGGGCTGAAGAAACTTCATATCTTTCTTGGTCAGCTTGACCTTGATATAGTTTCCTTAGGTTTTCGATCATATCGAAAGCCTCCATATGCTCATGTTGCTTCTGAAGCTCAGGAGACATGGTTGCTAGCATAAGGCATTGGACATCTAAAGCGTCATCCTGATGCTTCTTGTAAGCATCCTTGTCAGCTTTAGAGGCATTGTTCGCGGGTGGTTCCGGAATCGTACCTTCCTGGACATACTACTTTTTCTCTTGTTTGAGGACAATCCTCAAATTTCTATACCAGTCAAGGAAGTTAGAACCAGACAATTTTTCTTTGTCTAGGATTGATCGCAATGAAAGGTATGAAGGTGTGTTTGACGTCATGGTTATCTAAAACAGAAAATATGTAGTAAGTATCATTTTCAAAACATATTTAAATTATGGTCATTTAAATTAAATATGTCTCCTACTATTTTGATTCAAAACAAAATACCCTCCACGAATCAGAAAATCCCGTTGGAAGATTTTCTATTGGGCTAAGATCTATATTTTGCCAAGCGTTAAGTCATCTTTGGCTGATCACCTAATACTTGGTTATTTAGGTAGGAAACTTTTTCCAATTGTATCTTTATACAACTCTTAGTCATTGGGTTAAGTAACCATTACTAATTATTCATCTTATGAATATTTAGCCAAATGTTTACGCCTCTAAGAATTATTCAATCCAATTGAAAACTTAGTTAAGTTAAAGCCCAATAAAACAGTTTGGATATTACCATTATCCCATCGCGTCTTACTAATATAAATAATAGTACCCTGCTTTGGCAGACCCACTATTTATTGACATTAGTGTTGACGAGTGTACTTATTGGAAGGCGTTTATAACTTAATATTATTTTGAGGGATTTTAATTTATTTTAAAATTACCGTCTTTGTTAAACGCTTTAACGTAATAAAATTATCCCCAAAACATGCAAACGAAATTGTGAGATGGTTATGGTCTTCCTAGAAGAAAAATAAATAAATAAATAAACCTAAAGGAACTATATGCCAAGACTTCATGAAGTCCTACTTCTTGAACCCACCATCCTCTTGGAGTCACCACTCCTTGGTTCCTTTCAAAGACAAAAGCGCTTAGAGTCACCACTCTAGTTTTCTTCTAGATCTCTACTTTGTTGCCTCGATCAAGATTACAAGATTTTTAAAGAAACTCGCTTTACATACGAGTGAAGGGTTAAGAAAAGAAATACAACAGAATGAAGAGAGGCACAGCACACAGGCTGTATTTAAATAAAATAACTAAGACCATAACCATTCACCATGCAACGTGTTAATTAATTAATTATAACCCATTTGAAATAATTTAAAAAAAAATAAATTTTTAAACGGGCCATTAAACACGTGGGTCGGTAATAAGGCGCTACGTAGAGAATGTACGGGGGTCCCGAAAATTTAGTACTGTAGTCAGGTTAGTTCCCAGGAAAGAGAGGTGGGTCCGGTGTGACCGCTTAAGTACCAAATCTTTCCTAGCCAGAACGTCCCACTGACCATTAACAGCTCTAAAATTTCGGCTAGGGTTTCAACCACTTTGAAACCCTAATTCCTTGTTGCGAACACTTCACAACGCAGCCGTCAAGGCACATGGAGGCAGCGCCGTCTAGGGTTTCAAAACCTAGAATTCAATTTACGCTAATGCGAACATGCAATGCCTTTCCATGACGACCGTCTAGGTTTCAACTTTTGAACCCTAGATTAAGGAACGGCCATGGTTTAACACTTAAACCTTATCACTTAACGCCCCATAACATGAACCATTCATGTTCGAAGATCAACTCAATTGATTCAAAGTTTGTACGATGACTATCATATGAGTAAAACACATATCAAATATAAAATTGCATAAACTCATACATCATACAAATTTAAACGGCAACAACATACATACTAAAATTGAGAAACTCTATAACATGCATCATATACAATTTATAAAGAATAACTCAAAATTATATGTATCATGCCAAAACAGAGGTCATACCATATACATGATTAATCATTGTAATAATATGCATCATATGCGATAACTCAAAATAGCAACATAATCATGCATGTTCATTTTCGAATCCTAGTTTCACAAAACATTTTCACAAAACAAAATTGCAAAGCTTTAAACAACAAAACGATTTTGCAAATCATATTTTCCAAAAGCTCTTGCAAACGAAAACATATCATCATAAAATATAAACAAATGCCCAAAACACGGTTTTGCAACCTAGGCTCTGATACCACTATTAGGAAATCCCTAAGCATGAGCAGTGGAAAAATAAAAGGGATTCCATAGGATTTGCAAGGTTCCGTGTTTCAACGCACAAAAACAATTTCGAAATTCATTTTGGATTACCTCTTGAAGAACTCCGAAGCAGTCGTAGCCTCGTCCTTTAGGAGTCTACACGAGCACTCCCACCAGAATCGCAACACTTGCCAACTGCTAGTTTGACGGCGTGTAGCTCTTGCAACTTTTGCAAATTTGTGTCTCACTTGAGTGAACGGCCTATGAGCATCTTATGCTCTATTTATAGGCTTAGGTTTGACCTAATTTGTTCTCTCTAAAAGTGGGCTCCTTACTCATTCCAAATGAATTAGGCCCAATAGCTTTATTTTAGTCCAACTAAAATAAGACAACATTTTCTGATGGGCTTACTCTATGTGTGTGACACTATAGGTAAAATACCCGGTCATATTAATAATAAACTATTTTATTATTAATATAAAATAAGAGCGGCATCTAGCAATGCATCATTATGTTCGAATATTATCAACATAACCTATAAGTGATAATTATTTAATATGTTTATTCCTTTTGTCACGATATCCTAATTGGGCCCAAGGCATGGTCGCGTCATCCTTGTACGGCCCAATTTATTTTACTTGATACCGGAGTAGACTGGATCCGAATAAATATCTAATATTTATTCTTTCTAGCATGGCCATGCGTTTTCTTAGTCTTACTCCATCAAGTGGCCTATGGATATCACTTCTGTCACATAGGAGAGACAAATCCCATCTACATCACTCACATCCCTCTGCATAATTTGTTCATTGCCTAATCACAACCTTTATAGTCCTCTTGTTACATAAGACGTTTAATTGTATTAAAACAATAAACTCCTTATGTAGGAATCGTAGTGACTTCAGGTCGAAGGACTACATATACCATTATCACATTGAGAATCGTTTATGACAATCATGTAATGATCCATGCAACGTTCTCATGGTGGGTCTGTCCAGTACATCATTACTCTTAATGTGTACCTGTGTGAAGACTCGATATCATCTATATCTATGATCTGTGAGACACTCACACACTAGTCTCAGTGTATTTACATGTCCCCATGTAAATACTTGACTAGGAACATTTTAGGAATAATTTTTATATGACCTATTACTCCAAGGATAAATATGTTTTAAAACAATTTTAAACTGAAAAATTTATTCTATTGATAAGTAGGAAAATGATACAAATGAAGAAGCATAAAAGCTCATAGTGCATACACCAACAGATGGACCCTAAATTTTCCATTCTCAATCAAGGGCAGTACCCCGAATCACCAAACTCTTCCCCAGTGGAACTACACTTCCAAAAACAACTCAAACTGGGGCATCTCCCCAGATTTCTTCTGTTCCAGTCAAGGGGTGGTTCCCCAAGGCTCCTCCAAACCATCTCAAACTGGGGCATCACCCCAGATCTATTCAGTCAAGGGGGGCAATTCCCCCAAGGTTCCTTCGAATCATGTTAAACTGGGGCATCACCCCAGGATCATTCTCTTTCATTCAGGGAGCGATTCCCTAAGAACCTTTAATCATGTCAAACCGGGGCATCACCCCGAGCCTTTTAAGTCCAGTGAGTTAATTCGGACGAGACGTCCTATTAGCTCCCCCAATCTCTGCATTCCAGTCAACCGAGGGTCAACCCCACACTCTACTTTCTGTCCGCCTATTCAGGCACCCTTTACTTTCTGTTCGCCTATTCAGGCACCCTTTACTTTCTGTCCGCCTATTCAGGCACCCTTTCCTTTCTGTTCGCCTATTCAGGCACCCTTTACTTTCCGTTCGCCTATTCAGGCACCCTTTACTTTCCGTTCGCCTATTCAGGCACCCTTTACTTTCCGTCCGCCTATTCAGGCACCCTTCACTTTCCGTTCGCCTATTCAGGCACCCTTTACTTTCCGTCCGCCTATTCAGGCACCCTTTACTTTCCGTTCGCCTATTCAGGCACCCTTTACTTTCCATTCGCCTATTCAGGCATCCTTTTCTTTCCAATCGCCTATTCAGGCACACTTTAGTTTCCATTCACCTATTCAAGCATCCTTTTCTTTCCAATCGCCTATTTAGGCACACTTTAGTTTACGTCCGCCTATTCAGGCACCCTTTACTTTCCGTCCGCCTATTCAGGCACCCTTTACTTTCCGTCCGCCTATTCAGGCACCCTTTACTTTACGTCCGCCTATTCAGGCACCCTTTACTTTCCGTCCACCTATTCAGGCATCCCTTTCATTTCCAGCCTATCAAGGCAACTTTTCCTTTCTAGCCTACTAGGGGTCAACCCTGATCTTCTCACTTCCTGTTCATTTGAAGATAATTTTTCCCGGTCAATTCAGAGTTCAAAAAAAAAAGAGGAAAAAAAGAAAAAAGAGAGAGGAGAGAAGAAGAGAAACAGAAGTGGAAAATGCTCGTTTTTAAGAAAAAGAGGTCACACTGACTCGTGATTGCCCACACCATCATTCGCCATACCGATCAAGAGGTCCCACTTGGCCCCCTACATCGGTGTTCATATCTTTACTTCCTTTTCATTTCAAAAACACAGAAGCTTCGTGTTTCTTTTGTGAAAAAGAAGTAAAGAGGGGCATCTGTGAACACCTCTTTTGGTCCGGTCCAAGTGGAACAAATTTTTTTATACTGAATTCCAACTCAGAATGGTCAAATCTGAGTAGAATGGCTCAAAAATAATCAGATCCGAGCAGGATGACTCGGATTGAAGCATTTTTGAGTAAAATATAGCCCTGTGGGAGATGAATCCGAGTAAAATGGTTCAAAAATGATCAAATCTGAACAGGATGACTCAGATTGAAGCATTTCCGAGTGAAATATTGCCTTTTTGGGATAAATCCGAGTGAAATGACTTAAGGAATGATCAAATCCGAGTGAAATGACTCAGAATGGATCAAATCCGAGTGGAATATGCTCCTGTTGGAGTGAATCAGAGTGGAATGACTCAAAAAGGATCAAATCTGAGTAGAATTACTCAGAATGAGTCAGTTCCGAGTGGAATGCTTCACTGATGAAGGTGAATAGGAGTGGAATGACTCCCTGTCAGAGCCATTCTGAGTGATGAATAGCTGACTCTGTTGGAGGATGAATGCTAAGAAGGATTGCTTTCTGATTGCATCTAATCCGAGTGAAGAAGTGCTGATTGAAGTGAATCTGATTGGGGAATGTTTTTCTGGGCGAAGGCTGAGTCCGAGTGAAATAATCCCAACATCCAAGTAAGCACATCCGAAGGAGACATGTTGATTGAAACCTTCTGATTGAAGTGTGAAGTCCGACTCTCAGTGAATCTAGGTGGTCAGATTCCGATTGGAACAGAAGTTCGATTGTGAGTATATCTGGGTTGTCAGATTTTGATAGGAAGAAAACCGATTCTGAGTGAAAATATAAAAGTTTCCAAGCCCTGATTGCAAAGAAGGTCAACTCCGAGTGACAAATCCGAGTGAAAACTCTGAATGAATATTTGCCGACTGAGCCATTCTTCAATCAGTTTCGTTGTCAATCTTCAATCGGTTTTCGAGTGACAACGACTGAATTAAAGGATTTCTGAATAAATGTGTCCGATTGGACTGAAGAAAGGAAAATCCGTATGAAATCCTTCTGAAGACGACTCCCAAGTGAGTGCACCGAGCAGCTGATTGCCGAGTGAAAGCCATTCCTGATTGGAAAATAAGGGCGAGTGAGTGCACTGAACAATTGACAACTGAATGAAAATTCTGAGTGAGGAGAAGGCTCTTTTCGAGTGAAAATGTCCAAGAGTCCAATTTCTGAGTAAGAAGAAAGGCTCTTTCTGAGTGAAAATTGCCAAGATCCCAAATTCTGAGTGAGAAGGCTCTTTTCGGGTGAAGAATCTCCAAGGTCAGCACTAAGAGAAGAATCTCTAGTCAGCACCGAGTGAAGAATCTTCAAAGATTCCGAGTCATTCCTTTCTCACCCACTCCCGAGTGAGTACTCTCACTCAAATCCGAGCTATCCTTTCACCCATTCCCGAGCCAATTTTTAGTCAGAACTGAGTGACACTTCAGTCAGTCAGCCCTCTTCAAACCAATTCCGTGTCATCCCTCCTCAAACCAATTTCGAGCCCCTATTTTCACCAAATCTTGAGACACTTTTCACCAATTCTGAGTGACACTTTTCAATCAGCACCGAGTCCTCTTCAATCGGTTCTGAGTCAATTTTCACTCGGTCAGATTGATTATTCCAATCAGAATTGCCTTGTTTTCTGCCTCAATCCAATTGCACACTTTTTCACTCGGATTCTCCTCACAGCGACCCAATACCGAGCAAAACTTCCACTCGGCCTTCCATAGGAGAGCTCCTCCCAGAAGAATTCTCACTCGGAAAGGACTATTTTCACTCAATTTTCTATTGGAAAACCTTCATTCCACTCAGAATTGACTCCAACTATGGATGAATACTGACTGAGAGGCTAATCCGAGTCATTTTCACTCGGAATTCTACCATGCTCTCTCAGATTTCCATCATTTTCTCTCGGATTTCAACCATGCTGACTTGGATTTCCACTATCCAAGTGGATCCTTGAATTAAGGGAGGCGGCTCACTACCAGACGAAGGAAGAAAATGCTAAAGAATTCCCACCAGCCTCCTTTGTTAAGATCCAAGCTGTTTCCAACACACCATTCAAGTGGATGCTTGAATTTCAAAGGGCGGCTGGCAACAAGACAAAGGAAGAAATAATAAAATTTTCCCACCAGCCTTCATTCGGTTGTCAAAGAGCCAGGCTGTCCAAGCAATCATGCACACTTGGGGACTCCTATAAATACCCCAACGAAAAAGAAGAAAGTGGTCCAGAAGCTTTCATTGGAGGGGAGGAAGGAAGTATTCATGAAGGAGAGAAAGGAACTCTAAAGCATTTTTTAATTCCCTCACTCCACTAAAATACCATCCCATTCCCTTTCACTCAACAACCCTCTCTCCTTTCACAGCACCGTCCCAACCTCCTTCTCCTCTCTAAACTGTCCTCCCTTCCCTTTAAAAACCGTACCACATAGCCCCCTCAAACCCGTACGATACTGTCCCTCTTCCTCCTTCTCACTGTCCGACCTCTTCCAGACCACCACACCGTTCTCCCTCTCTACCTCACACAATACCGTCCTTTCCTCCTCACTCCACGCCGTCCTCCTTCCTTCTCAACCGTCCTCCCTTCTCCACCCAGCACTGTCCTCTAAGAACCCCCTCCAACACCGTCTCTCACTCTTCCAACAGACATCGTCCCTCACCAACACCATCTGTCCTTCCTTCTCAACTTTCCAAGTCCCTTCTCAATACACCGGTCTCACTTTCCCCCCTCATTTTTTTAATACTTGTACTTGTTTATTTTATTTTTTTGTTGAATTAGTTATTATTTGGTGACTTTATTTTCCTCTTTAATTATCAATTAATTTCAACAAATATTAATAAAAATGAGAAATTTTTGTATAAGAGTTGTAATTATTTGGATTAGTGTAAGAGTTGTAATTATTATTATTATTGCATTTTTTATTTTCTTTTCTTAAAAAGGGGTGGAGCGACTTTAATTTGGACGAGACATCCTGTTAATCTCATGTAAATATTCTGTGTTTATTTTTTGTTTATTTTTGTATACTTTGTCGTCTCGTATATTTATTTTTTTTTCATGAAGAAGTTAAAATAATTACTGGGCTAATTATAATGTGCGCTATCATATTGAGGTAACCATTTTTATAACGGACAGTTGTGAGGTGCTAATACCTTCCTCACCTGTAATCAGACTCCCGAATCATGGAATTTCATTTTTTATAACCAATGCTTTAACAAAAGGTTTTTCCAGTATTTTATCCTAAAAATATTAGTGGCGACTCCCTGTTTTTCTTTTCGAAAAAGATCGTTTTGAGGGTCGGCCGTGCCGCCGCGATCCAGGTCGCGACAGATGTTGTTGAAAATAATCTACCCTTGATCAATTTTCTCTAGTTTTGCAGTAAAAATGTGAAGAATTTAAAGAGAAAAATTGAAGAACTGGAGAGCTGACGCGTAGCATCAACACCACGCGTAGCATGGGCACTTCTAATGCTGACGCTACGCGTCACACCCACGTGTAGCGTTAGGAGCTACATGGACACCACTGACAGGCGGTCAAGCACTCCGCCAATGACCCCTCCACTACCCACAAGTGTCTAAGCTGAATTGGGGGACAAGGCACATCTATCTAGGCATGATTCATTAAAATATTTATACAATAATGGCCACTTTGAGCTGATTAATAGAGGCTGAGTCAGGGACCTAACGCGTAGCGTTAGGCTGGCGCGTAGCGTCAGGACCCTTCCTCAGCCCTATAAATAGGGCCATTCTCCACACATTCAAGGCATCCCATCTCACATTCTGAGTTCTCTTCTTCTCTTATACACTCGTGTTTGAGTGGTTCTTTTGTGAGTTTGTAGTTCTAGAATAGTTTTCTAGATACTTGAGAGTGTTGTGTAGTATTATGATCGTTGTACTGTGAAGTTTCCATCACCTTCGTAATGTCAATCTCTGTAAGTGTTGTTTTTACTTTCACCATGTGTAACTAATCTGTTTATGTTGGAATTGGTGAACTAATCTATTGAGTATGATGTTGTGAATTCGGTCTCTGCATGTTAATGATTCAAGTGCATGTTAGTATTTCAATCTTTTATTAGTATGAACGTCAAACGGGAGAATGATGTTCATGCGTCTTGAAACTTGTTTTATTAGTGTGAATGTCAAATGGGAGAATGATTATTCATGCCTTATTAAAACTTGTTTTAACAAAATTAAAAGTTGGAATACCCTTAATATGCCAATTACTAGGGATAGAATTGGTGATTATTGTTACCATAAGGCCAGGACTTAATGCAAGTTTTTACTGAGAAAGCTCACGAGGGATCGGGCTTTACGGTGAATACTTAGAATTTATATCACAAGGGATCGGTTATAATGATTTTAAGCTGCAATGACATGAACTTGATGATTAAATATGCATGTCTTGAGTTCCTCCATTGTTATTCTAGATTAGGGATCCAAATTCCAACATAATTTATTTATCTGTGTTTTATCCTTAAGTATCTTAGCTATTTTAAATTGCTACTAACTTTTTAGATAGATTGTTATTTTCTTTTTATCACATGAACAACTCAGCTATGCAATCTTGTGAATATTGTATAAATTGTATATAAATTATTCTTTTGTGAATAGGTTTCGATAAATTTACCATAGTAACTAGAAAATTACTGTAACTATTGGACTTTCAATTCTAGTGGAACGATATCTAAATTTTGAAAACTACAAACGATTGGTACGCTTGCCAATTAAAAGACCCAACAGTAACACGAAGTTAACAAGTTTTCTGCAACACTATATTACGGGTCTAACAAGTTTTCTGGCGCCGCTGCCGGGGATTGAATTGATTTAGTAAAACAGTAAATTTTTAATTACCGTGGTAAAAATATTTTTTTGTGAAAATTTTTATTCATTCATTCATTCATTTTAACATTGTTTTACTAACCTTTCTTTATTTAGTGTGTTTATGCAAACTCAATCTTCTGCAGGAAAGGTGTTCTTTGATCCTGAGATCGAGAAGTTTGTAAAGAAACTTAAAGCATTAAAATCTAAAAAAACAAAAACTTCTTCAACTTCATCTTCTTTTGAAAAATCTGAAAATTTTTAAAATTCTAATATGGCTGTTGAAAAAAGAACATTAGGAGAGTTTGCTGCTATTAATGGACCACCTCATGTTTTAGGGATGTATCAAGGACCTATTGTTGCTGTAGAAATCAAACCAGCTACTTTAAACATTATTCAAAATAATCAATTTGCTGGTTTAAATAATGAGGAACCTTATGAACACTTAACTATTTTTTATGAGTTATGCAGCACAATTGGTTTTGAACCCAATCAAGAAGAATCAGTTTACATGAGATTGTTTTCTTTTTCTTTGATTGGGAAAGCTAAAGAATGGTTTAAATCTTGTCCACCCGGTAGTTTTACAAACTGGTTCGATGTTGAGAGAAAATTTTTGGAAAGATTTTATTCTCCTTCAAAATATTTTGAAGCCATGACAGCTATACATTCATTTTCACAAAATAATGATGAATCATTAGGAGAAACATGGGAACGATTCAAGGAACTCTTGAGGAAATGTCCAAACCATAACTTAAATGATGCCGAAAAGGTAAGGATCGTTTACCATGGTTTGTTACCATAGTTTAAAATGATGTTAGATGCTTGTGCAGGTAGTTCTTTAATGAACAAAACTGTGGAAGAAACAATAGAAATATTGGAATCAATGTCCATCATTGACTGACAAGCAAAACATGAAAGAGGTAATGTACAAAGAAAGCTAGGTATGCTTGAATTGGGGGTGAATGATGCAGTATTGGCTCAGCAAAAATTGCTAACTCAACAAATTGAGGCTATGAGCAAACAATTGGAGAAACTTCAAATTGCTCAAATGTCATCACCACCTCCTGCTTAATTGAAACAATGTATGCATTGCATGGAAGGACAACCATGTGGTTACTGTGCCCCTGATAGAAATGAGCAAGAGCAAGCCAATTTTCTGAACCATCAAAGAATACCCTTAAGTAATTTTCCTTTCAATCTTGGTAATTCTTTTCCTAACAATTACCCGCAGGGTTGGCAGAATCAGAATATTGGCTGGAAACAAGATATTGGACCTTTTAACCGACCTCCTAACAATCAATTCAAACAACAACCACAATCTGATTAAACAGCAAGGCTAACTAGGATAGAAGAGTCTGTCCAATAGTTGCTTTAATACATGCAAACAAATGAAGCCGAACGTAAAGTGTCGAACATGCAATTGGGATAGTTAGCAAAAGAAGTAGCTGACATGAAAAGCTCTGGTTTTTCTGCAAACACTCAAAATCCAAGAGAACAATGTAATGCTATTTTTACAAGAAGTGGTAAAGTTGTAGGAAATAATTATAAAGAAGAAAAAGAGAAAGAAGAAGAAAAAAAGGAAAAAGAAAAAAAGAAAGAAAAAGAAAAAGAAGAAAAGAAAGAAGAAGAAGAGAAAAAAGATGAAGAAAAGAATGATGGAAAAGAAAAACAAAAAAATCAAAAAATTAGAAAAGAAAAAAATCAGTATTTGGGTCAGACACCTCTAGTTAAAGATTTACCTTATCCACATGCACCATCAAAGAAGGATAAGGAAAAGGAATACAAGAGATTCCTTTAAATCTTTAAGCAATTACACATAAATATTCCATTTTCTAAGGCATTGGAACAGATGCCAACATATGCAAAGTTTATGAAAGAATTGCTCACTAAAAAGAGGAGGTATGATGAAGAAATTGTTGAACTGGAAGCAGGTTGCAGCGCTATTTTGCAACATAACATGCCAGAAAATTCGAAAGACCTTGGAAGTTTCACCATTCCTATCTTCATTGGAGGGATAAATATTGGAAAAGCCTTGTTAGACTTAGGGGCTAGCATTAATCTAATGCCTCTAAGTATGATGAAGCGAATTGGTGACCTTGACCCTCAAAGAACAAAGAGGACTCTACAATTGGCTAATAGATCAATCAAAAGACCCTATGGTATTGTGGAAGATGTACTTGTGAAAGTTGACAAGTTCTACTTCCCTGTTGACTTTGTGGTATTAGACATGGAAGAAGATGTTGAAGTTTCCCTAATCCTAGGAAGACCATTAATGAAGACTGCTAGAGTGCTCATTGATGTAGATAATGGAAAGTTGGCAATAAGAGTTCACGATGAAAAAGTAAACTTTGATGTTTTCAAAGCCATGAAACATCCCAATCCAAAACAAGATTTTTTTAAGGTGGATGTTCTCGATAAAGTCTGCTTCTCCATATCCACAGGTATGTCGAACTCTGATCCTTTAAATAAGTTATTAACTAATTCTGTGGAATTCTTGAGTGAAGAAGAAGAAGAACAGGTAGACAAATATCTTGAAGATCTTGATCAAGGGAAAGAAATTTTCCCTAAATCAAGAGAAATTGAAGAAATTCAAGAAGTACCTGTTGAAGAAATCAAGAGGCCTGAATTGAAAGTGCTGCCTTCCAATTTAAAGTATATCTTTTTGAAAGAAGGTAATTTAAAACCAGTGATTATTAGTAATTTGTTAAGTGAAATAGAAGAAGAAAAACTGGTTGAAGTCTTGAAAAGGAATCAAGAAGCAATTGGATGGACACTTGAAGATCTGAAAGGTATAAGCCCGTCATATTGCATGCATAAGATTTTACTAGAAGATAATTTTAAACCTGTTGCTCAACCCCAAAGACACCTCAATCCAACCATGAAAGAGGTAACTAAGAAGGAGGTTTTGAAATTACTGAAAGTGGGTATTATCTATCCCATTTTTGATAGTGCATGGGTAAGTCCAGTACAAGTTGTTCCAAAAAAAGGTGGTATGACAGTAATTGTTAATGATAAAAATGAATTAATCCCAACAAGAAGTGTCACTAGTTGGAGAATGTGCATTGATTATAGAAAACTAAATCAAGCAACAAGAAAAGATCACTTTCCACTTCCTTTTATGGATCAAATGCTTGAAAGATTGTCTGGACAGGCTTACTATTTCTTTCTTAATGGATATTCTGGATATAATCAAATTATTGTCGACCCTCTTGATCAGGAAAAAACTATGTTTACATGTCCCTTTGGTATATTTGCATATAGGAAGATTCCATTTGGATTGTGTAATGCACCTGCTACTTTTCAAAGATATATGTTTGCTATTTTTACAAATCTAATTGAAAAGAGCATTGAAATTTTCATGGATGATTTCTCAGTCTTTGGAAATTCATTTAAAACATGTCTAACTAATCTGGACACCGTATTGAAGTGGTGTATTGAAAAAAATTTGGTGCTCAATTGGGAGAAATGTCACTTTATGGTAAAAGAAGGAATTGTACTTGGTTACAAAATTTCCTCTAAAGGTATTGAAGTAGACCAAGCCAAAATAGAGGTAATCTCTAAACTCCCACCCCCTATGAATGTAAAAGGTATTAGAAGTTTTTTAGGACATGCTGGATTCTATAGAAGATTTATTCAAGATTTTTAAAAATTGCTAAACCTTTAACAAATCTTCTAAATAAAGATGTTGAATTCAAGTTTGATGAAGCATGTCTTAAAGCTTTTAATTCCTTGAAAGAAAAATTGGTTTCTGCCCTTGTAATTATTGCTCCTAATTGGAATTTACCCTTTGAACTTATGTGTGATGCAAATGATTATGCTGTAGGAGCAGTTTTAGGTCAAAGATATGAAAAAGTTTTTAGGGTTATACACTATGCTAGTAAAGCTTTAAATGAAAATCAAACAAATTACGCAACTACTGAAAAGGAATTACTAGCCATAGTGTATGCCTTAGAAAAATTTAGATCATACTTGATTGGATCAAAAATAATTGTTTTCACTGATCATGCTGTGATCAAGTATCTTTTGACCAAAACTGATTCTAAACCTCGGTTAATCCGATGGATTTTACTCCTTCAAGAATATGATCTTGAAATCAAAGATAAAAAGGGTAGTGAAAATATAGTCGCTGACCATCTTTCTAGATTAATGAATGATGAGGTCACTGCCAAGGAAAAATACATCTTAGAAGAATTTCTTGATGAAAAACCTTTTGAAATAACAAAATGGCCATGGTTTACTGATATAGCCAATTTTAAAGCAGCAGGAATTCTTCCAAATGATCTAACTTGGCAGCAAAGAAAAAAATTTCAAAGATTCAAAATACTTTGTTTGGGATAACCCTCAGCTATTTAAAATTGGTGTGGATAATTTGTTACGTCGTTGTGTACCCGATTGGGAAAAGAAAGATGTGTTATGGCATTGTCATAAATCCCCTTATGGAGGACATTTTAATGGAGAAAGAACTACTGCAAAAATTCTTCAATCAGGTTTGTATTGGCCCTCCATTTTTAAAGATTCTCACTCATTTGTGCAAGCTTGTGATAACTGCCAAAGAACAGGTAATGTCAACAAAAGACAAGAAATGCCTCTCACAAACATTCAGGAGGTTGAGGTATTTGATTGTTGGGGTATTGATTTCATGGGACCCTTTCCTTACTCTCAATTTAATCAATACATTCTTTTGGCAGTTGATTATGTTTCAAAGTGGGTAGAAGTAATTGCTTCACCTAATGCTGACACCAAAACTGTAGTGAATTTCTTGAAGAAAAATATTTTCTGTAGGTTTAGAACACCAAGAACTTTGATCAGTGATGGAGGATCACATTTTTGTAACAAAGTTCTTCAGAAAGTGTTACAACACTATGGAGTAAGACATAAAGTGGCCACAACATATCATCCACAAACCAATGGACAGGCTGAGATTTCAAATCGAGAAGTAAAAAGGATTTTGGAAAAGACTGTGTCTTCCTCCAGAAAAGATTGGTCACAAAAGCTTGATGATGCACTCTGGGTATACAGAACTATTGGTGTATGCACTACGAGCTATTAATGTATCACTTTTAACTTATTAATAAAATTAGTATTTTTAGTTTTAGACAAATGCTATTTATCCTGGAATAATAGGTCATATGAGAATTATTCCTAAAAACGTCCCTAATCAAGTATTTACATGGGGACATGTAAATACATTAAGATTAGTGTGTGAATGTACTGATGATTTGATCTCACAAATCATGGATATATGATATCAAGTCTTTACACGGGTACACATTAAGAGTAATGTTATACTGGACAGACCCACCATGAGAACGTTGCATGGATCGTTACATGAGTGTCATAAACGGTTCTCAATGTGATAATGGTATGTAGTCCTTCGACCTGAAGTCACTACGATTCCTACATAAGGAGTTTATTGTTTTAATACAATCAAACGTTATCTGTAATAAGATGACCATAAAGATTGTGATTAGGCAATAGATAAATTATGCAAAGGGATGTGAGTGATGTAGATGAAATTTGTCTCTCCTATGTGACAGGAGTGATATCTATGGGCCACTTGATGGAGTGAGACTAATGAAATGCATGGCCATGCTAGGACGAATAAATATTAGATATTTATTCTATAAAGTCTACTCTGGTATCAAGTAAAATGAATTGGGCCATACAAGGATGACGAAGACCATGCCTTGGGCCCAATTAGATATCGTGACAAAAGGAATAGATATATAAAATAATGATGTATTGCTAGATACCGCTCTTATTTTATATGAATAATAAAATAGTTTATTATTAATATAACCGAATATTTTACCTATAGGGTCGCACACATAGAGTAAGCCCACCAGAGGATAGTTTTATTTTAGTTGGACTGAAAATAAAATTATTTGGGCCTAACTCATTTAGAATGAGTCAGGAGCCCAATGTTTAATGAGAGCTCAGGTCAAGACCTAGGCCTATATATAGAGCATGAGATGCTCATAGGCTGGTGCTCAGAAATTAGATTACACTAAAATTCCGTACTAGCATTCGGATCGTTAGTTTTCTGGTGGGAGTGCTCGTGTGGACTCCTAAGGGCGAAGCTACAATTGCTTTGATCGAGGATCTTGTTCTGCGTCTACAAGAGGTAAACCCTAATTAAAATTTTAATTTAGCATAATGCTTTGAGACATACGTGTTTGCAATTCTTTCTTGGGAATCCTTTGTATTTCCGCTGCCTGACCCTAATAGGATTCCTAACAAGAACTGCATTTAAGACTCCAATTGGTCTTTCTCCTTTCCAAATGGTCTATGGAAAAGCTTGTCATCTTCCAGTAGAGATGAAACATAAAGCATATTGGGCTTTAAAATTTCTCAACTTTGATCCAAATGTAGCAGTTGACAAAAGAAAGTTGTAATTATTTGAGTTAGAAGAAATGAGAAACAATGCTTATGAGACATCTAGAAGTTAAAAGAACAAGGTGAAAGCTTACCATGATAAGAAAATTAAAAATAGACACTTCATACCAAGTCAACAAGTTTTATTGTTTAATTTAAGATTAAGACTGTTTCCTGGTAAATTGAAATCTAAATGGCCAGGCCCTTTTGAAATCAAAGAAGTTAAATCTTATGGAGCAATTGAAATTGAAGATCCAACTTCCAAAAGAAGTTGGATGGTTAATGGGCAAAGATTAAAACCATATCTGGGTGGTGAGATCAACAGACTCACCACCATTTGTTATTTGACTGATTTGTGATGTGCAGGATGTCTAGCTAGAGATTGTAAACCAAGCGCTCAATGGGAGGCAACCCATTATTTTCTCTTTATTTTTAACTTATTTTTATACAATATATATATATATATATAAAATAATAGTTTTTCAAATTTTAAGTTAGAAATTTAATTTTGAAAAGAAAAGGGGTTTAAAAATTAAAAGAAAAGGTTTTTGAAAATTAAAATTTTAAAAAATAAAACAGAAGCCCACGCGTAGCGCCACACTGATGCGTAGCGTCCCACCCACGCGAAGCGTCAGGGCCCTCGTTCAGTTTTTAAAACTGAACTAGAGGCAGGCCCAAGTCTATAATCTTTAAAAATCTATCTTGCCTCCCTCTGTATTTTCAGAAACCCTAATTTCCCAAACCCTCTTTTTCTCTCAAAATCTCTAATCCCCCTCATTCCTATTTTCTGTAAGGAATCCAAGTAAGTATCTCAAATCCTTTTCTCTTTACTTTGTTTTTGAATTTCGATTCTTAGAATTGTATGAGGTTAGGGATAGGATTAGACAACCATTGGGCTTGATTGCTGTTAGAAATAGGATTTAAATGGATTGAATTTGGTTTTGAAGGGGTTGCTGCTGCGCAACCCCTGTTTTACAATTTCTATTCTGCAAACCCACGCGTAGTGTCCCACTGACGCGTAGCGTGGGAAGAACAGAGCTGATGCGTAGCGTACCACCCATGCGTAGCGTCAGCCTCTGTTCCTGATTTTTGTTAATTTTTGTGTGTTATCTTCTATTATTTGTATAACTTGTTTTCTATTTTTAATAAATCTATTTAGTATGTCTCTGTTTGTTGTTTGTTGTTTTCTTTTAAATTAATAAAATTTCTTAGTTTGCATGTTTGTTATACTTTCTTGCATAAAAATAAAAATACAGAAATTTGAACAAATCTGTAAATATGTATGTTGTATGATTTTGCATGTTTTGTGAAATTTATGTTTTGTTAAAAATAAAAATATGCATGTTGTATTTTGTGTGAATTTTTAATGTTTTTGTTAAAATTTATTTTTGTATAAATAGTTTTGTAGATATTTTGTTGTCATGTATGTTTTAAATATAAAAACAAAAATAATTGTTAACTTTTTAATGTTTGATTTGTTTTTCAAATAGTGTAATGTGTTTGATTTTTAAATTTTTCTTTTTACAGATGGAACCTAAGAAATCCATTTCGACTACTGGTCCTAAGAGACAGAGAAGGACCATAGACACTGACACCATTTCTGATGATCCAGATCTTCAGGGAAAGGAGGTGCTAGGATCGAGAGATCCTACCAGATTTCGCACTGATACGAAATGGGCCTGGTTTCGTCAGATAAAGGGCCAAAGACTCATTTGGGAGAGAGTCTTGGATTTAAGTGCTGGGGACTATCCCGAGCTACAGGATAAGGTCCAGAGGAGGAGATGGGGACCCCTATTTTCCCTGCCTACTGAGGGGGATCCCATCCTAGTGATGGAGTTTTATGTAAATGCTTACAGGACTCGTCAGGACGCACCAGACATTGGTCATCAGAGGACGAGATGGGTGAGAGGTCGGTATATCACTTATGATTGGGACACGATTAGTACCCTACTGAGTAACCCTTGGGAGCCTACTCCTGAGAGCGATACTTGTTTCTGGAAGGAGAACAGAAATAAGGTCGCAAATGAGGATGGTGATTTAGGATACTTTCTAGATCAGGTTACTCACTTCTTGAGCAAAGATGGAATCTTCTTCAACCTGAGTAAGGTTGGAAGGACTCCATCTAACCTCCTCAAGACCCAGCTGACTCCTATAGCTCAGGCGTGGTCTCACCTCATGCTTCATAACATCACTCCTGTCACTCACCTTTCTTCTATTCCAGTTGATTGTTGTTGCCTTCTTTACTCTATTCTTCAGGGTCATACCATTGATATTGCTAAGCTTATTTCTGAGTAGATTCACCTTTATGCCCTTGGGTATAAGGTGAATCGTCCTATTCCATTCCCTCACATCATATCTGCCTTACTGAGGAGGCAAGGATTTGTTGTGCCATCACCAGAGTTTATTAGTTATTCGGGGAGAGTCCCTAAAGTTCTAGTGAACAGAGATTATTTCGTCCAGCAGTGTGAGCTTCCACCACTGGAGCAGGAGGCTCAGCCCAGACAGAGGAGGAGGAGACCACCAGTTCAGCCACCATCTACTGATGCTATCACTAATGGATTTGCTAGGATGACTCTTGAGCATCAGCATATAATGTAGATGATGGCTGCCACACACAGAGCTTATATGCATCTTCATGGTGCATTTTATCAGTACAGACTTCTGGGAGAGGGAGCACCTTATGTCACACCATCTGAGTTCGCAACTCATGTAGCTTGGCCTGTGATTTATCCACTTACCCTGAGACTGGTGGACCATCTGGTGCACATGCTGAGTCAGAGGATGATGTAGATGAGGATCACATGGAGGATTGATGGTGTTATTCTCTGCATCTTTTACATACACTTTAGTTTACTTTTAGTTTGATATTTACATTGGTATTTTTACTTTGTGGATTATATTATAGTTTGTCTTTTATTATGTGGTGTGTTTTATTGCGTAATTTTATCATGATGTGTTTTTGCGTGTTTTCTTTGAAAATTCAAAAAAATAAGTTTTATCGTTTAAATCAAATTTTTTGAAAATAAGGAAATTTATACACTTAAAGTTTTTACACAATAAAACCTTTTTTAAATCAATTATCAATTCTTTTTGTAATTAAGGAATTTTGATAAATTTAATTACAATAATTTTATTAACTATCAAGATAATTTCAATAACCCCGTGAGCTGAGAGATCTTTTAAACACTTGAGGGTTTCAATATAACTTCATTCAAATTGATTTTGCTTTAATCTGTGATTTGTGTTGTTGTACAGAGAATTCAAGAAAATGATTAAGGCATATTTTTTTGTAAAAGAAACTTTAGGCCAAAAAGCTTACCATGGTAAAATTATTTTATCCTTTGAAAGCCAATTTTGAGCCTGAAAAATAATTTCTTTGGAACCCTTGACCCTTATCAAATTTTAACCATTCCCTTTACTTGATTGATTAAAAGAGCAATTGATCAAAATGGAAAGAATATTTTGAGTAGGGAGAGAAAATTAACAACTTGATTCTTTTCAAGAAAAACCAAAATTATGCATATAAATGAAAAAAAAGAACAAAAATATATGCAAATTAAAAATAGAGAAAAGAATCAAGTTGGGGGTATTTGTTATCATCAATAAGGGAAATAAGATTTGGGTCAAGAAAAAGCCTAAAAATTATAAAATGCTCTTTTATGATTTCAGGTTTTTGAATTCTGACAAAAACAAAAATTTCTTGTAGCCAAGCCTCGTTATAACCCTTGAAAAGACCTTGTGATTATTGAATTAACTTTGTATGATTAACCATTGATTAGATGAAAATCAAAATTAAATTTGTTTGATTTTATGATCGACTGAGTTAAACAAGTTACCCTTTCCATAGAGATAAACACTTGTAAGGTAAACGTGAAATTATGCTTGATTTATTAATAAAATATTGTAAAGATTTTTTGTCATTAAACCTCTATTACATAATATATCTATTTTTGATTATTTCAAAATGGTAAATTGTGAAATACTTTTTGTGATAAATTCTCAGACTAACTCAAAAATTTTATTTCAAATTTTATTTTAATTTTCTCTCTTGCTCGAGGACGAGCAATGTCTCAAGTTGGGGGTATTTGTTAATCCTCAAATTTACAATAAAATCTTTAATAAAAATTTTGTAAAAAGAACAAGAATTTGGTGAATTTGTTAGAAATTTAGGTTTTAAATTCAATAAATGGATGTTGTTGAAAATAATCTGCCCTTGATCAATTTTCTCTAGTTTTTCAGTAAAAATGTGAAGAATTTAAAGAGAAAAATTGAAGAACTAGAGAGCTGACGCATAGCCTCAACACCACGCGTAGCCTGTGCGCTTCTGATGCTGACGCTACGCGTAGCGTTAGGAGCTATATGGACACCACTGACAGGCGGTCAAGCACTCAGCCAATGAGCCCTCCACTACCCACAAGTGTCCAAGCCAAATTGGGGGACAAGGCATATCTGTCTAGGCATGATTCATTAAAATATTTATACAATAATGGCCACTTTGAGCTGATTAATGGAAACTGAGTCAAGGACTAGACGTGTAGCATCAGGCTGGCGCGTAGCATCAGGACCCTTCCTCAGCCCTATAAATAGGGCCATTCTCCACACATTCAAGGCATCCCATCTCACATTTTGAGTTCTCTTCTTCTCTTATACACTTGTGTTTGAGTGGTTCTTTTGTGAGTTTGTAGTTCTAGAATAGTTTTCTAGATACTTGAGAATGTTGTGTAGTATTGTGATTGTTGTACTGTGAAGTTTCCATTGCCTTCGTAATGTCAATCTCTGTAAGTGTTGCTTTTACTTTCACCATGTGTAACTAATCTGTTTATGTTGGAATTGGTGAACTAATCTATTGAGTATGATGTTGTGAATTCGGTCTCTGCATGTTTATGATTCAAGTGCATGTTAGTATTTCAATCTTTTATTAGTATGAACGTTAAACGGGAGAATGATTTTCATGCGTCTTGAAACTTGTTTTATTAGTGTGAATGTCAAACGGGAGAATGATTATTCATGCCTTATTAAAACTTCTTTTAACAAAATTAAAAGTTGGAATACCCTTAATATGCCAATTACTATGGATAGAATTGGTGATTATTGTTGCCATAAGGTCAGGACTTAATGCAAGTTTTTGCTGAGAAAGCTCATGAGGGATCGGACTTTACGGTGAATACTTAGAATTTATATCACGAGGGATCGGTTATAATGATTTTAAGCTACAATGACATGAACTTGATGATTAAATATGCATGTCTTGAGTTCCTCCATCGTTATTCTAGATTAAGGATCCAAATTCCAACATAATTTGTTTATCTGTGTTTTATCCTCAAGTATCTTAGCTATTTTAAATTGCTACTCAACTTTTTAGATAGATTGTTATTTTCTTTTTATCACATGAACAACTCAGCTATGCAATCTTATGAATATTGTATAAATTGTATATAAATTATTCTTTTGTGAATAGGTTTCGATAAATTTACCATAGTAACTAGAAAATTACTGTAACTATTGGACTTTCAATCCTAGTGGAACGATATCTAAATTTTGAAAACTACAAATGATTGGTGCGCTTGCCAATTAAAAGACCCAACAGTAACACGAAGTTAACAAGTTTTCTATAACACTATATTACAGGTCTAACATTTACATGACATAATCTAAACCTCCAGTGAGGTGTTAATTACCTATCCACTATCAATCACATAATATATTTCATGTATCATCATATATACTAGAATATAGCATCAAACCTCATGTACATACATACTTGCCATTTAAGGCCAATCAAAGGATGGTACCTGAGATCTCATATATCCATATATATATATTCATCAAAACTCAACATTTGGCAACACATACATGTGTTTGCTAATTTAAGCCAATCGAAGGGCTATACAAAAACTTCATATATCAATCAAAGCAATATGGACCACCACAACATAGATAAATACAAAATCCATCTTCGGCATTGCATTGCTTTCACCTTCGATCTTACTAAGCGGCATTACTTCCTTGAAAACTCATTAAAATGATAGTTGGAGAAATGAGTACCACTCTAAGTAGTAATTAGCAAATGTAATAATACACTAAGTGTAATTTAGCAAAATCATACCATACATATATATATATATATCAACACATCATACATCCATAAGTAGGCTATTTTGCCTTTGTTATTTGTCAAATTCATACAAACCTCCAATACTTATTACATTACCACACACTCAATGTAATTACTCACATGCCATGGACTTCAAAAAGCATATTTATTTTCAATACATAAATCATACAAGGCGGATCCAACTCAGTAGGTGGAAATCAAAGTGCTTATTAAGGATAATGGTTGTAATATAACAAATGGGAAGCCATTAACAACCAAAGTGCTAGATAAACCAAAATGCCCCAAGAAAGGATAACCCTGATATCCATGATGAACCGAAGTGTCATAAAGATGGATATCCAGGATATTTATGACGACTTGAATTATCGATAAATTAAGATTTATTAATACCAGGTGATTTAACATATGGTGTAGGACCCACTAGGTCAAATTGGATATTTGATGGGTCTAGAATACTTAGAAAATTATTGTGGTTATGGTGGTATAGTTAAAATAATTTTTGGTGTAGAGGAAATAATTATTCGGACACAGTGTGTGATGATAAATGACAAATATACAAACCAATGGGAATTAAAAAGAAAATGAAAACTCCTTTTTCTCCTCTCATAACCGTGTGATATTTACCCGCTTTCCTACTCTCTTTTGCGCAATGGGTAAGGGAAATATTGACCAATGGAAAAAGGCATAATGATGCACTCTTTTACCCATTGGTTATTGACTAATTTTGGTCATCTTTCTTTCTTTCTCTCTTCCTCCAAAACCGTGTGGCCCTTTTCTTCTCCACTCCATCTCCATTTTTTTTCTTCTTCTGCTTTCTCTCCTTAGCAAAAATCAAACCACACTCCCCTATAACCATTTTCCACTCAAATATCTTGATTTTCAAGGATTCATAAGGCATAAAAGGGACATTAGAGGAAAACTCAACTCATCTTCCTCTCCCTCTCCCTATTTTCATGTTTCTTCTTGAGCTTGGAAGAGAGGTAAGATTTTGAACCCACCTTGCTCTAATTATGGTTTTTATGATTCTTGAGCTTGGAATATTGACATTGGGTTTTTGGGTGTTAATGCAAATGGTGAACCCTAGGCTTGAACATTGAAATGTGATTCTTGAATATGGGTTCGTGTTCCATGAGGGTGGAGGTTATTGTTGTTGAAAAGTTTTAAGAAAATTGATAAAGATTGTTATCGGGTGATTCAAGAAAAAACCCTAAGTGTTGGTAATTTGGGGGATTTAGCCAAATTGGTGGTTTTAATGATTATGGTGCCATTAGAATAATTTCATATGAAGAAAATGAATTTTTGAGGGTTGGAATCGATTATTGATGATGATGAAATTTTGAGCTAAGTTAAATTTTATTATGGATGATGATATATGCATGTGAAACCTAAACCATAGGTTAGATGACCATTGGGATCATTGATTGCTGTTTACAATTGATTGGCACATTGATGATATTATGCTTGTGATGATGTATGATGAATTATTGGAAAATGATGTTGATGAGAAAAATATAGAAATTGAGTTTGAGGATGGTTATATGATGTTTGTAGTTGGATATTGTTAGTTATGAGGATAGCTGATAAGGATAATGATAGATGACTATTGACGATGGAACCTATGATGGTTGTGATAGATTAATGAAATAAGATGGTGTTTTGATGAGGTCTTAGGCCATGATATGTGCCATATGGAGTTGTTGATTGAGAATAGATTTAAAAAAAGCCAAGATGGCTTATGTTGAAATTTGATGATAATGATAGCAATTGGATGATTTATATTATGATTGGATGCACTATGGGTTAAGGATGTGATAAAGTGGTTGTTGGGTACGGTTAACCCTTAAGATCTAGCGAATCTTGGTTTTGGGAAAAGAATTCCCAAAACCTAACACTATTATATAAATTGGTGTTTTAATAAAGTCTAGGACTTGATATTAAACTATAAGAGATATGTCAATTATATAAACTTGTCATGATGCCTTGTTATAGCCCATTAATTGAATACAAATGTATATATGTGTGTGGATAGGAGATTATATTTCGGGAAATATGGTGGAATGTTTGGAATGTACAAATTGTTGCGATTTTTCTCTTGAGGTAGAAGAGGAGTTTACATTTCAAATGCATGAGTTGAATAACTGGTGATTTATGTATATGACAATACTCATGTTTGCCTTGCCATGATTGTATTGGAAAAATGCAATAATTGATTTTTGTGAAGAGTGATGTGCTTGGCAAATTAGTGGCTAATGGGAATCATATATGAATATAGTTGAATTAGAATACGCATGATAATTAAGTTAAATTATGCATTAGAAGGTTGGTTGGATGTAAAGGCATGAAAATGAGGAATTTCATATGACTTTTATGCATAAATAAGGAACTGTTAAGGTCAAATAATGTTTTATGAGATTTGGATAGCATGAGATAGTTGCAACAACACCTATGTATGGTTTGTGACCTGTAGAAACTGGAACGGGTCAAATCCGTTAAGAATTGACCCTTGAGTTGCATAAAAATGCTTTAAAACAGGCTAAATGCATTTATGTGCATAAGTCTCTCATTTTTTAGAATTTTTTAGTGCAGCCGATTGCTACGCATCACAAATGATGTATAATAGTGGTATCAAAATTTGGTAACGATTGAATTTCGTATGAAAAAGTTAGGGTGGTTGGAACTTGAAAATTGTGTCTTTTCTACAACAGTTTGCTGTCATGAATCGATTCAAGGCTTCCCTGAATCGATTCAAGGGCCACTGTAAATGCTTGAATTGATTCATACGACCCCTGAATCGATTCATGAGCTGTTGGAATTGTTTGAATTGATTCACACGAGTCTTGAATCAATTTAAGCGGCTCTATTTTGCTGTTTTAGGCTTCCAATTCACATGAATCGATTCACACGAGTCTTGAATCGATTCAAGAGGTTCTATTTTCATTATTTTGAATTTCAAATACACACGAATCAATTCATGGGCTACTCGAATTGATTCATTGCTTAAAAATTGGCAATTTTACATAAGTTTGATGCTTGCTTGATGTGTGTTGAGCCAAGGCTTATTCTTTTGCTTCTCAAGCATTTTCCTTGGATTTTCCTCAAGCAATATTGGTATTTGGCTTGCTTTAAGTGCTTGTGTTTTTGATGATGACGTTGTCATGAGATTGTTAATTGTGATATGTCATATTATGTATGTTTGTCTTGTCCTTGATGCACTGATAATTTATGGTGATGGATATGGTGATGTTAGTGTGTTTGGCAAATATGTGACATGTATTTGGAGTGCCAATGGTATTCTTTATGGTGGTGTTGTTGATTGGCAAACGTTATGCCTTGAAATGTTAAGAATGTATTTATATCACCACATTATAGAATGTTGATTATTAATGATGAACAAGAATGAATATGGATGTTGAGTATACCTTAAATGTTGATGAAAGAGTGATGAATATTGATGTTGAATGAAAAGGGATATTATTGTTGAGCATACCCTTCAATAAATAATGATTGTTATTGTTAATGATTGTAATGCCATTGTGATTGATGTCATGGAAAAATATTATGAAATACCACACTTAAAACTTAAACAATGGCAATAACCAACGATAATAAAAATCTACTAAGAATTATATGGTGGTGTTGGTGATGATGATGATTGATGAGTGGCACGATAGGATGCATGGTGTAAGAATGCATTTGAATTGCATTGCATTGCATCTATGGCATATTAGACGATGCCGGTAAGGAATGTTTGGATCCCCTTGGTAAGCCTAGTGGGAGGGTGGCTTTGTGCACGAGCATTCTTGTTGTTCCCCTGTGACTCGGTGTGTAAGTCATGAAGCTACCCATGCTTAGCTACGGGGAGTTGCATGTGGTTGACCCTGTGGGGGGTGGCTCTTGAGGAGCAGGTGTCCCCGGTGGTCCTTGGGATCACAGCTGCCATGATATGATTCATGGTTTGCCCGCAACCCCTCATGTTGATGATTATGTTGTTTACCGCGGTCATGGTGAAAATGACCGGTGTTGTAAAATGGATGATGCAGTTTGGTACCAGTAAAAATTAGTGTTATGCATGCATTAAGAAATATGTGTACACATTATACTACTGCAGTAGGGGCATGGTTATAAGATCATGCTTGATCCCACATTCGGTGTTTATTCCCACAGTCAGATCCGTATTTGTTGATAATTCCATTGTGCATATGCATTAGCCTAAGAGAATTTGCATATAGCATGGAGATATGCCAAAGGTGTTGAGGTATGATGATGATGAGATGGGTGAAAGAGTACCTAAGGACAACATGTGAAATATAAATACAAAGAAAAGATATTGTATATAATGATGTTGTGAATGATGGCCTAATTTGATAAAGGGCATATTTGTGCCTATGTGTTGATGTCATGCTATAATTCATGGAATATGATTACAATATGTATATGTGTGGGAATGATGCAACTATGATGACATTTGATATGTTGTTGATGAGATTCGTGTTAGCCCAATGTGATGATGGGTAATGATGTGCATGTGTGTTTACTTTGCCATGGGTTTGATTGATGAACTAGATATATACATATATATGTTGTTGACTAAGGTGATCATAATGATGATTGATGGTTTGAACCAAAGTACACATGATGTTAATATGCATATGCACATAATCTCAGTTGTATTCATATTCGTCACTTGGAATGTATAACTCACTCTCCCATGTTGTCCATTTTTAGTACTGTGATGTAGGAATATCATGGGATGAGGATGTGTTTTGAAATAAAGCTTTTAGGAGAAGGTAAATAGTGGTAATAGAATGCCTTGACCGGCAACGATTGTTAAACATGATGTAATGAATGAGTTACGTATGTGGATATTGATAAATAATGAGTTTTGTATATGTATATGACAATCCTTTGTAATGTATATGGTAGATGTATGTTTAATATGTAAGTGAATGATATATTGATGTTTGGGATATTAGAATTTATGCCTATTTTGATGGATGGAATGATGTTGAATGTGTAGTCCTTTTGTATATGTACAAGTATTGATAATACATGAATTGAGGATGAGTTTCATAAATTGCAATGAATGATATTGGATGTTTGTTTGGTTGTGGCCTAATAGGCTATGTTATGTAATTGCGTGCCTTGTCGAGTCTTTTCTCATATCTTCATATATGGGACTAGGCGAGTGCCCTGTATACATATTCTTCTTCCACTGTAAATGTAACACCCTTGGCTAAATAGGACAATCCCTTCCACTAGATTATCCTGGTCAACTAAGAGGTTATGAGTTTTAGAAAAATATGGAAGTTTTTTTTTTGTACAAGAAGGCTTGGTGGAATAGATACACTTTATATACAACAAATTCATATATAATACATGGTCGTGACAGTAACTGTGCATACTGAAAGTAAAAGGGCATGTAGGCTCCCATAAATGAAACCAAAATTTAACCTATTCTACTTGTTCTCAGTCCAAGAAGAGCCTGCCTGATCCTCGATGTGAAGTTTGTGTCCATTCCCGTGATGTCTGGAAAAAATTAGCGTAAGGGTGAGTCTTCATCTCCACAACAATTATGAAGATGTCTCATCAACACCTGCCCACATACAACATAAACAATCCAGGATCGAATCCCTCCCACTCTTATTGGGGTCCCTATGATACGTTCTACGTTATCTCACCACTCTTGATCTCAGCTGACCATTCTTATTTTCCCATTCACCTTCCAGGATTACTAAGATCTATACAATTATATTCAAACAATGAGTAGTCACAATATCAATACAATGGTGTAATGCATGAGTTTATTTCGTTATTTTAAATCTTTTATTAATCATCATGATGCATGTGGGCCCATATCCTCCTTCTCAATCTTAATCAGTACCAATCCCGCCTTATCCTTCCTGTTCACTAGAACGACCAGAGCTCTCCTCATTCTGGTTTTCACAAATGGGTAAGGACTCGCAGTCTAATCATCATAATGGAAAATCACACATCTCCACAGAACGGGCACTCCACGGCCATAGAAAATTCCGCCTCTTGTTGAAGTATATCAGAGTTTGCCATGGGCTGTACAACGACGGGCGTAAATCCGAGCCATTGAAATTCCCGCCTCTGATATAGTCCCTAGACTTCCCTCGGGTATTGAGACACGGCAGATTCTTCAGTGTACCCCTCATTGTTATGCTCTAAGTAGTTTCTCGTTCATCACCCTTATCCTCCATGTATGGTGCACACAACACACAATTTCCTTTTACCAGTCACCGGTAGGGTCCTTTCAATGACTCCATTTTATTTCTAACGCCGGGTCTATTTCAATTAATTCTTTCTTTGTTTTCTCAAAATTTCTAATCCATAATGGTCTTACCCGACACTTAGAAATGAAACGAGACTTCATATTTTCCAAAAAACCATGGGGTATATTGGCGTTACAACGCCCATCATCACATCGGATCTGATCTAATCTCATCATATCATTTTCATAACTTATTCATCTCAGGATCCTTACCGAGACATTTCTTTATTCATCCTTTTCTTATTTGTTTCGATATATTCATTCATGACATCATACAAATGTCATTCACCACACAATTTATTTTGTTAAAAATCATATGCAATACACATGTTATCATCCCATACTCATCACATATTTCATTACATATACTTATCACATATAACTAACACATATTCATTTAGGCACACAATTACATAGCAGTCGCCAAACACAACATTTATCATACAAGTATTATACAACAATCATTATACATATCATGAGAGGATCATACATACAAGCATACTCATGGATATCTCTTTATAAGTGTTTTAATCTTGGTTTCTTACTCGTATCTTATCAGACTATTTATCTTGATTTATTTAAGATGTCCAATTGTCCTTCATTGTTTCTTACTTACAACTATTGGTTTTATTCATCCTCGATTTACTTGTATGTCGTTTAAGCCGGTGCTTAGGTTCTATTGACATTAGTGTTCCTACATTTGTTAAACTTCCTTAGCGTATATTTTTATTACCCTATTATCATTTTCTATTCTTCAATAATTCCAAATATTTGTACTATATGTACTTCATTCATTCTTTTGTACGTCATTAAGTCATTCACCTCTTACCTATTTAATCATGCGTGATTAGTTCCTTATTTCCTTGGTCACGAAATGGGTTACTAATCCTTTGAACTTAGTACTATTCTTGAATTTCTAGTTACTAGCTTTTGTACTTTTCCTTTGCTCCTGTGAGCTCTAATTATATTAACAGATTAGTTTCCTTAGTTGCATTCTTTTAGTCAACTAGAGTTTATTTTCTTTATGGCATTAAATTATTGCCTAGAAATCTAGAATCCACACCAATATTATGGACTTATTCAAATATTATTTAGCCATTATAAGTTATTCTACTTCTTTTTATTACTAGTTCAAGGTTTAAATTCTAAAATCCTTCCTATATCTCTTACCCTTTTTAGCGACTAATGTTCTAAAGCTTAACCGTTTATTCTGTATATGTCATGTCCTCAAATCATTCTTACTTAGTTAATTATATATGTCATGCATCATATAAAGATCTCATAAGTTTCTTGTCACTTGTTTTATTAACCACTTAAATTTTCAACTTCTAACATCTTATTTCTTATCTTGAACTCCTAATGATTTTATTTATCCTATTTAGGCACCTTTTTCTTAATTTATTAAAGTCCTCTCTCAATGATTATAAATTTCTTTTTATTTCTTTCCCTTTTTTTTCTATTTTGCATACTTAGCCCATTAAAATGCTTAAACTCAAAATTCATTCCCTAGTAAAATCTTGTTTCTTTTTATTATAACTCTAAGATCTAAGTCTAAAAATCCTTTCTTATTCAACTAATGTTTCTAGATATAAAAACTCTTTTAATTCTTTTTCTCCTTCTTTTAATGGTTACCTAAATTTCTAACCTTATATTCTTTTATTAGGATTCTAAATTCTAGATTCATTAGATGAATAACTTTGTTCCCTAATTTATTAGGATCCTTCCCTTTACCTTACTTCAAATCAATATCTAATTATCCATTTCTTTTTGTTCTTGGCCTTTTTAGTCTATTAAAATATTTAACTCCAAACTTTATTTTCTACTTAAGTTTCTTTAGTTCATTTTATTGCACTTACCTAAGTTCCTAAAATTATTATTCCTTTTTACTTCAAGTGGTCACAAAAGTGGTTGCTAAAATTGTCACCAAAGATTTTCTTCTATCTCCTAATATTAATTACTTTAATCTCCACTTATTATTATTATTATTATTATTATTATTATTATTATTATTATTATTATTATTATTATTATTATTATTATTATTATTATTATTATTATTATCATCATCATCATCATCCTTACTTAATTTATAAAACCTTATTTGGCCTAAGTTATGAAAATATTTTATTAAAGTTCTTTTGAGTAAACTTTTTAACAAAATATAAATTTATTTGATGAACTTATTTATTATATTTCTCTTTGAAAGATAATATCGCTTTTTATAAAAGGAATCATTTTTTTAACCGCCCGATTAACAATTCTTCTCTATGTGTGTGATATTTTTAAAGCAACTACGGTGATGTTTGAATGATCAATTAAATTCTAATGATGAGGCTTAAAGGGGAATTAAATTATAAATTACATAAATACACCACAAATTAAAATAATCAATACAACCATATCAAATAAAACCAAGCCCGCCGAAACACTAAATCTCTAGATTTCCGCTTTCTTGTCTGATCGTGATAAAATCCTCTGAACACATGAACATCTATTTATGCCAAATTAATTTTTAAAATTCTGACAAAATTAAAACATAGTAATTTTAACGGTCAGTTATGAAAATTTTCGCGGTTTGAGATTTAGCCATTGGATCGCGATGAAAATTAAAACTGCGGTCCCTCGAAACTTAAGCGATATTATGGAACAATTTAAAATATAATTAAACGAGGCAAAGACCCCCTTACCACACAGAACAACTGCTGCCCGGAGGAAAGAAAATGATTCACTTGCTAAAAATTTGTCGGGTACACTAAAACTTTTGTCGATCGTCATTGATCGTCCTTACGTTACTAAAAACACAACATGCAAAAGTTTTTAGGCACCTAGAGGCTTGTGGACAGCCATCAAATAACCAAGATATTGATTGGTAAATCCTGCGCCATTACTTGGTGTGTAACTCTCAGAGGATTTATTTTCTTTTGGAAAGCGCACCAATCATTAAATTTGTAATATATTTGATCGTTCCCACGGGGATTGTTGTAATTACCGCAATCTTAGACTAGTACAAGCTGAACCAACGCAAGCAGATGCAATTCATTCTGTTTTTATTGTTTTATACTTTCTATGTTTTTGTATTTTCAAAAGCAGTACAAAATATGAAATGTGATTAATGGAAGATAGGTTAGGATTACTTCAGCTTACAACTTCATCAAGGAACATGCAATCGAGGTTCAATTAAGCTTCAGATGCAAGAGGATAATTCACAGATGGTTAATCCCTAGTCTCTTAGGTGACTAACACTAATTCCTAAGCATTAAACCCTAATCCCTTAGGTGTTCAATTACAGAGAAATCTAATGCAAAATTAGGGGTTGAACCCTAACTATTCACCTAATTACTAGGCTTGAATTAGTTAGGAAGCCAGAAGTTACCTAAGCCTCAACCATGATTCCTCACTGGTGAGATTCTTCATTTGGATCTGGACTTGTCAATCCAGTAGAGTAGATCCATTTCTTAGCTTGTTCTCCTCTTGTTTCAGAAGATAATTTCCTCAATACAGCTTCAAGATTCCATTGGAAGCTTCAACAATCCCAACCTTAGGGGTTAGAAACCCATAGAAATGGATTCTGATGAAGGAACGTGAAGAGACATTGATGAGAGAATGTAGAGAGAGAAAAGAATTAGAGAGAGATTGAAAATTAGAAAATGAATCGTATTATTGTTTCTGTATGTTCTCTCCTCCCTACTGCTTCCCTTTACAAAGTATGTACAAATATATAAATAGGCATCTAACTAACTAACTAACTTCATTAATTATAAAGGAAACTAAATTAATAATTAAACTAACTAATCTAAATACATAATTACAAATAGATAATTAATTACAACTCAATACTTAAGTTATTAATGTACAGCAACAAAAAAAGAACAGCAACAGTGCAGCGCTTCATTTGGAAGGAAAAATAACAAACTGGGCAACAGAATCACGCTTAAGCGCGATCATTTTATTTACTGCACTATGTCTTCACGCTTGAGCGTGAATGGGGAAGATTGGGCGTGATCGCATGTTGTGTCTTCTTGTCTTTGTACGTAACTTGCATGGTTCTCAAGCTTAAGCGTGAAGCTTTTAAGCTTGAGCGTGAAGAATATCTTACTGCACCTACACATGTAAATAAATAAATGCCTAGCGTATGTACGCTAGGTTAGTGAATTTATAAATAAATTTTTTTTCCTTAACTAATTATTATTTTTAATCATTTTCTTACATAAATTAAACACCTTTGAAATAAATAAATAAAATAAGAATTATTGGCAATTTATTAAATAATAGTGCCAAACTAAACAATATTTAATGGATTAAGTTAAATTAAAGGTGAAAATTAAGTCTTTTCAAGACTTATCACATCCCTAAACTTAAAACTTGCTTGTCCTCAAGCAAATACTCAGATTAATTAAATCAATTTCATTTACTCAAAACAATCAACCTTTCCTTAACTTAAATGATACCATAATTATTGAATACCAATCATGCTTTCTTTTTACAAATTCTGAAAATATAATTACTCACACCTCCTCTTAGGAACAAATTGGTGATGCTTTCTCACTGGATTAGTGTTTCACTCTTCTCTCAATGTATAGGTTCAATAATATGCACTCATCACCTGCATAATTGTTAGATCTGTTAGCGTATGTACTATAAGCTTTATGTTTTTTCATTTGTATCATTTTTCTGCTTATCAATAAAATAAGTATTTCAGTTTAAAATTGTTTTAAAACGTATTTATCCTTGGAGTAATAGGTCATATGAAAGTTATTCCTAAAATGTTCCTAGTTAAGTATTTACATGGGGACATGTAATTACATTGAGACTAGTGTGTGAGTGTACTGATGACGTGATCTCACAGATCATAGATATAGATGATATCAAGTCTTCACATGGGTACACATTAAGAGTAATGATGTACTAGATAGACCCACCATGAGAACATTACATGGATCGTTACATGAATGTTATAAATGATTCTCAATGTGATAATGGTATATGTAGTCCTTCGACCTGAAGTCACTACGATTCCTACATGAGGAGTTTATGGTTTTAATACAATTAAACGTCTTCTGTAACAAGAGGACTATAAAGGTTGTGATTAGGCAATGAATAAATTATGCAGAGGGATGTGAGTGATGTAGATGGGATTTGTCTCTCCTATGTGACAGGAGTGATATCTATAGGCCACTTGATGGAGTAAGACTAAGAAAACGCATGGCCATGCTAGAAAGAATAAATATTAGATATTTATTCGGATCAAGTCTACTCCGGTATCAAGTAAAATAAATTGGGTCGTACAAGGATGACGCGACCATGCCTTGGGCCCAATTAGGATATCATGACAAAAGGAAAAAACATATTAAATAATTATCACTTATAGGTTATATTGATATTAAATAATAGTTAGACATAATGATGCATTGCTAGATGCCGTTCTTATTTTATATTAATAACAAAATAATTTATTATTAATATGACCGGGTATTTTACCTATAGGGTCACACACATAGAGTAAGCCCATCAGAAAATGTTTTGTTTTATTTTAGTTAGACTAAAATAAAGCTATTGGGCCTAACTCATTTAGAATGAGTAAGGAGCCCACTCTTTAGAGAGAACAAATTAGGTTAAACCTAAGCCTATAAATAGAGCATAAGATGCTCATAGGCGGTTCACTAAAGTGAGACATAAATTCGCAAAAGTTGCAAGAGCTACATGCCGTCAAACTAGCAGTTGGCAAGTGTTGCGATTCTGGTGGGAGTGCTCGTGTGGACTCCTAAAGGACGAGGCTACGACTGCTTCGGTGTTCTTCAAGAGGTAATCCAAAATGTTGTTTTTTTTTTGTGTTTGTTTTGTGCTTTGACACACGGCACTTTGCAAATCCTATGGAATCCCTGTTTTTTCCACTGCTCATGTTCTAGGGATTCCCTTACAAGATCAACATAGGCTTGCAAGAGTTCTAAACATCATGACATATGCTAGCACAATTGGATCGGTAAGGGCTTTTTTAAGCTTGTAATAGGGTTAAGCTACAGGCTCTATTTTTGTTTTTCTAGTCAATGTTGGGTTAAAAGATGTGCCCACTGATGCCTTGCCTTAATCTTAACTTAAATGCCTTTACTAACTAGCTCTTTTGCTTTCATTATTTTTCAGATGAAAGGTGCTTTCTACTTCCTTCTCTTTCAGTCCTTTAGACTCTTTCTTTCTTTCTTTTCTTCCATCTTTTTCAATTTTTTTTTCAATACCATTTTTTTCTTGTGGTGCTTTGCACCTTTGCTTTGCTGATTTTTCACTTTTCTTTTGCTTTTGTTGTTCTTCCTTTCATTTCTCAAAATCCTCATCTATAATTAAGGTCAGAGTGTGTCTTTTAATTGTTGTTAGACACACTTTTCATCCCTAAACTTAGAACTTGCTAGTCTCTAGCAATAAGATAAGACTCAGCAATCCATCAATGGTACATCCAGGGATAATTCACTTGGTTTTTCTCAGATAAATTGGCTTGTAAAGTTAGGTACATAAGTAGAATAAAAAGGGTCTCAGGCTTAAAATATAATTGTTAGGTCAAAGGATAATTAATAATAGTTAGGATGGCTAAATTTGGCCTGGCTAATTAACAAAGAAGGCCTTCATCATTTCCAATTTGCAAACATATAATCATTTAGCAAGTACTGAAGCAAATTTTGTCTCACTAACAATAATGTAGACACACTCAGAAAAGAATTAATAAAGGCTCAAAAGCTAATAATACAACAGGTAATCAACCAATCATGTCCCCAAACTTAATGCAAGATTATAAACTCAGATTGCTAACTAGCATGGTGAATAAACAAATAATATAGGATTGAAATAGTTATGGACAGGGATCATGAATCAAGAAATACGAATCAATTAATTTATCCGATTAAAGCCTAAGAATCAGCAAACTTTAAATTATTAAGATGGATTCTAAATTAAAGATAATTAACATAGTTTATCAATGAATGAGTCGAAAGGATAGATTACTTCCCTTTTTACCTGAATGGCAGTGAATGGTGAGGAATGGTATGCATGAATTTAACAATACAATTCAGAAAAGAAATAACAACAAACAACTTAACATAGAAATAAAGTTTCATTACACTAAAAAGAAAATACATTGTTCAAGAGAATATTTAAACAAAGTCATTACAACTTGAAAATAGCAAAATAACATATAAACAAAGTAAAAGATCAGTCATCCTCTTCTTCATTTTCTTCATTCATAGACTCATCATTATGTTGCTCAGGGTAGGGTGGAAATTCAGCTGCTAAGGGTGTGTCATCAGGGGGAATGGTGAATCTAATGGAAGCCAACCATAAATCTCTGTCAGGTGGAACTCCCATTTCTTCAGTGTGATCCATATTCAATGTGGTGGCAATCTTTCTCAGCGTGAGATCATGGTTTAGGACCAGATCGTAGGTTCCTAGCTGTATATTCTTCACAACCTGAAGTTCCTGCATTACCATAGAAATATCAGAAGAAGTACCTGCTCCTGTTGGAGGTGGTGGTGCAAAAGATGTTGGTTTAGGTTGTCTGGGACGCTTTGACTCTTGAGGCACAAAATTGTCAATGTGGTCTATCACCCAACGCTTGTCCATAATCCTTTCAGGCTTTACCTTTGTCAGCTCATCATAATTCAACCTAACCTGATTCTTTTGGGCCAACAAAGTGATAACAGAGCAATATGGCAGTCAGAGATTCTTTTCAAGGTTTTTTATCATCTTCTCCAGTATTAACTCACCCAGAGCCTCTCATCAAATAGTAAATCAACACCAACCTCTTAATGGTAATCTCAGTAGAATGAGCCGCAGGTTGCAGGGATGAAAGGACATAGTGGCACCATAAAAGGGAAAGATGATTCAAACAATTCTTCCTAACACTTTTTGGTATACCATTAACCTTTGTTCTATATGCAGCTCCTTATTCACAACATTCCTCTAAAATTTCTTTCCTAAGATTTTCATTTTCAGCCCTATGAAAGATATCTACTTTCCATGTGTAGTGACATCCTTCCTCATCCAATGTAGGTACTTTCAACAGCTTATTCAATATGTGACTAGTTAGAGGAATGGTGACTCCTCTCAAGAAGGAAGAAAAAGGAAACTTATCTTCCATAGAATGAGTCCTCAGATTGGCATAGAATTCTCTAGTGAGTTCCTGGTAACCATTGCCTAAATTCTCATTAAAGAACTGCCATCCCCTTTCAATCATAGCAGCTTTTACATTAAAATCAGAACAATTTTCTTCATCAAGGACCAGAGCTCTATCCCTTATTACTCCCCTATGTTTGAACTTATTCTCATAATCTTGGGTGGCCTTGGAATCTCTAAACCTATACCCATCAAAACCCTCAACTGTCTGAGACTTCTTTTCTCCTTCAAGACTTTTACTCTTTTCAGTTGATGGAGAATCAGGGATACTGATAGTAGCCACCCCTTTTCCTTTATCTTTTCAGGATTTTTTTACATTTTCTATTTCAACACTTTTTTTAGGTTTTCTACAATGTCTTTGTGATCTTCTGATCATGGTGAGTGTTAACGATGGTATTTATAATGCCTAAATGGATACATATATACAAACAGCAAAACCACAACAAAATGACAATGTAAGATGAACAGATATGATGGATGAAAGAAATTTAAAATTGAAACAGTGAACTACAACAATTCTAACTATAAAGTGAAAGTAAGAACTGAAAAGATGGTACCTTTCAAAGAATTTAGAGACTGTGCTTTTTCCTCTTCAAAACCCAAGGTTCTAGTGTAAAGAGTTAGGGTTTGTACACTAAGAGGGTTTTATACTGTTGAACCCAATACCTGAGGTACGTGTAGGTACACTGAAATCTTGGTGTATAAACGCCCAAATTAAAAACACACAGGTAGCATCAGGTATGAATCACGCTCAAGCGAACCATTATTCGCTCAAGCGAATGATATGTAAGTGAATGTCATGCTCAAGTGTGAAGAACTACGCTCAAGCGCCAAATAAACAAGTACCAGATTGCTTCACTAGGATGATTATGCTTAAGCTTACAGCATCGCGCTTCAGCGACAAATTTGAAACAGGACTGCCTTAACCCGATCACGCTCAAGCGTGAGCTTGGGGCACTCAGGCATGAAGCATATATACAAGCTACGCTTAAAGCATGAATAGCTAAGCTCAAGCATGGGATTCAATTAACAAGCACCAGTGACGATCACGCTTAAGCGTGGACTTGGGCGCTCAGGCGAGGGACACCTTCAAGCAAGTAATGAAACTCACGCTCAGGCGTGAATAAACACACGTTCAAATGACAAGAAGTCGCGCTCAAGCGCAAAGGGAAACTTCACACTCACGCTCATGATCACGACCACGCGCAAGCTTGATGAGTTCTCGCTTGAGCGTGTAGGAGAAACGGGGCCTTCTCATCACGATCACGCTCAGGCGTGATGATCCAAGCTTAAGCGTGAAAGTTTGCTATGAATCACGCTTCAAGCGTGAATGAATTACGCTCAAGCGCAAAGAATGAAACCGTGAGAGGTTTGATGCAGGCACGCTCATGCTTAAGCGTGGATTTACTCGCTCAAGCGCAAGGCCAAATCTAGTCCAGGCGCGATCACGCTTAAGCGTGAATATGTCATGCTCAAGCGCAGAGCCAAATACAGTAGTCACGCTCAAGCTCACTGATGCCATGCTTAAGCGTGAGGAAAAGATTTTATCCACGCTTGAGCACGAGAGGGATTCGCTTGAGCGCCAGGAGGGTCTGATGCTAATTCTAGCTAATAGATTTTCATGTAGATACATTGGGAATTGAGCGTATGAACGCTTAAACTTTATTCAAAAAAAATTTTCAAGTTTATTCACACCTTTATCAAAATTTTTAGTTTTCTTTTACTGTTTTAACACAAAATGCAACAAATCAAAATGTAGGGTTGCCTCCCTAAAGAGCTTCTTTAAGGTCACTAGCTTGACCTTCTGACATCTAAGAAGATGTCTATAATAGCATGGAGGTTTTTTGCCTATCAAACTCTCCTCCAAAGTAGAGTTTGAGTCTTTGGCCATTCACTTTAAAAGTTCTATCAGTGGCTGGTTCTTTCAATTCAATGGCACCATGAGGGAAGACCTCATTCACAATAAAAGGTCCAGACCACTTTGATCTTCTCAGTCTAGAATTAAACAACAGGACCTTATCATCTTTTTGAAACTTTTTCCTGTTTATCCACTTATCATGCCACCTCTTAGTTTTCTCTTTATAAATTGAGGCACTCTGATAAGCATTGAGTCTGAACTCCTCAAGTTCATGGAGTTTTAGAACTCTTTCCTCTTGAGATTGGTTAAAATCCATGTTTAACAGCTTTGTGGCCCACCATGCCTTATGTTCTAACTCCACAGGGAGATGGCAAGCCTTACCATATACTAACTGGTAAGGAGACATGCCAATTAGAGTTTTAAATGTTGTTCTATAGGCCCACAATGCATCATTCAATCTCACAGACCAATCCTTTCTAGACTTCCCTACTATTTTCTCTAAAATCCTCTTAATTTCTCTATTAGACAGCTCAACTTGTCCACAAGTTTATGGATGATATGGAGTAGATACCTTATGCAGTACCTCATAGTGTCTTAGGGCTTTTTCCATGATTCTATTGCAGAAATATGACCCTCCATCACTAATGAGGACTCTAGGGACTCCAAATCTAGAGAAAATGTTATTCTTTATAAACCTAAGCACCATATGTGCATAGTTGGTTCTGGTAGGGATTGCCTCCACCCACTTAGAGACATAATCCACAGCAACAAGGATATACTCATTGGAGAATGACTTTGGGAAAAGTCCCATGAAGTCAATGCCCCAAACATCAAATAATTGCACAACTAAAATATTTGTCAAAGGCATGCCAGCTTTAGCAGAGAGGCCTCCACTTCTTTGACACTTATCACACCTTTAAACATATACTCTAGCATCCTGAAAAATTATTGGCCAATAAAAGCCACATTGCAAAACTTTTGTTGCTGTTCTGGAGGCACCATTGTGTCCTCCATAATAGGAGTCATGGCAGTGCCATAAGAGTCTTTCTTACACTGATTCAAGCACACATCTCCTAATAATTCCATCTACTCCTATTTTATAAAGAAATGGATCATCCCATAGAAAAGTTTTACTGTCATGAAAGAATTTTTCTTCATTTGGTATGTTTACCCTTCAGGTACCACAGAGGCACTTTTAAAGTTGGCCATATCAGCATACCATGGCCCTGTGATAATTGCCATCAGCCTCTCATCTCGGAATTCCTCTTTAATCATGATAGAATCAGATTCAACCTCTAGACGAGAGAGTTGATCAGCCACTGAGTTCTCCACTCCCTTTTTATCTCTTATTTCCAAATCAAACTCTTGGAGTAATAGAACCCATCTGACCAACCTTGGCTTTGATTCTTTTTTAGCTAGCAAATACTTGATTGCTAAATGATCTGTATACACAATGACCTTAGCACCAATCAAGTAAGCTTTGAATTTATCAAATGCATACACCACAGCAAGCATTTCTTTTTCAGTAGTGGTGTAATTTATTTGATTCCCATTCAGCACTTTATTGGCATAATAGATCACATATGTTAATTTTTCCTTTTCCTGTCCCAGTACAGCTCCTACAACAAAATCACTTACATTACACATGAGTTCAAATGGTAAGGACCAATCAGGTGCTGCAAGGATTGGAGCTGAAATTAATCTTTGTTTCAAATTTTCAAAAGCCTTGACACAGTTCTCATCAAAAACAAAAGCATGATCTTTCACAAGTAAATCAGTCAAAGGCTTAGCTATTTTTGAAAAATCTTTTATAAATCTCCTATAGAAGCCAACACATCCTAAGAAACTCCTCACTCCTTTCACATTGATTGGAGGAGGAAATTTTTCAATGATATCAATCTTGGAGATTTTGTGGCCAAGGACTATCCCTCCTCTAACCATAAAGTGACAATTTTCCCAGTTAAGGACAAGATTAGTTTCTGACATTTCACCAGTACCTTAGATAGGTTGCTGAGGCATATATCAAAACTATTTCCAAACACAGAGAAGTCATCCATAAACACCTCAATGAACTTCTCTACCATGTCCCCAAAAATTGCCAGCATACACCTTTGAAAAGTTGCTGGTGCATTGCACAAACCAAATGGCATGCGCCTATATGCAAAGATTCCATAGGGACAGGTGAAGGCTGTCTTCTCTTGATCTTTTGGATCAACCACAATTTGGTTGTAACTAGAATATCCATCAAGGAAGCAGTAATACTCATGACCTGACAGCCTCTCAAGCATTTAGTCTACAAATGGCAAAGGAAAGTGGTCTTTTCTAGTGGAGTCATTAAGCCTTCTATAATCTATGCACATTCTCCAACCTGTAGTTGGTCTAGTGGCAATGACTTCACCTTTTTTATTTTTAACAGTGGTCATCCCTCCTTTCTTAGGCACCACTTAGACTGGACTAATCCAAGCGCTATCCGAGATAGGATAGATGATTCCTGCATCAAGAAGTTTAACCACCTCTTTCCTTACAGCTTCTTTCATTATGGCGTTTAATCTTCTTTGTGGATAAACAACAGGGGAATAGTCATCTTCCATCAAAATTTTATGTATACAAAATAATGGACTAATTCCCTTTAAATCAAAAATGTTCCTACCAATAGCAGACTCATGTTTTCTTAAAACCCTTATCAACTTTTCTACATCCTCATCTTTTAATTCAGCATTAATGATTACAGGATGTGATTCATTATCTCCTAAGAAAACATATTTCAAATGAGAAGGCAAAGGTTTTAAATCATGTTTTTCTTCAAACACCTCCTTACCTTTCTCAATTTCAGTATTATTCAAATTTCCTTTCTTTTCATTTTCAAAATCACCTACTTCATATGCTTCAAGTAGGTTTAGTAACTCAGTATGTGAATCATTTAACTCCTCAGTCTCAGAGTCAAAATCATCCTCCAAAAAGGCTTGTAAAACCTCTTCTTCAGTTTTTAACAGCATACGAGTCTTATAACTTTTAATTTCTTCAATCATAAAACAATCCATCTTCTCAGCTGGATGTTTCATAGCATTGAAGACATTAAAAGTTACCTGCTCCTCTTGAGCTCTTAGCATGAGTTCTCCCTTCTCTACATCAATTAAAGCTCTACCTGTAGCTAAGAAGGGTCTTCCTAAAATCAAAGGAATTTCTCTATCAGCTTCTATATCTAACACTACAAAATTTGCTAGAAAGATAAACTTATCTACCTTAACTAACAGATCTTCCAGCATCCCATGAGGATATTTGATAGACCTATCAGCCAACTGCAAAGACATACGAGTTGGTTGCAGGTCATTAATTCCTAACTTCCTCATTAAAGACAAAGGCATCAAGTTTATGCTAGCCCCTAGATCACATAAAGCACTTCCTACATGAACACCCCTTGTTGAACAAGGTATTGTAAAAGATCCAGGATCTTCCAGCTTTTGAGGGAGTTTCTTTTGAATAATTACATTGCACTCTTGAGTAAGAGCAATCATCTCATCTCCCTTAAGCTTTCTCTTCTTAGACAGAAGTTCTTTCAAAAATTTAGCATATGAAGGCATCTCTTGCAATGCCTCAGCAAAGGGAATATTTATGTGAAGCTTTTTAAACACATCTAAGAACTTAGCAAACTTTTTTTGTTTCTACTTCATTTTCAATTCTATTATTATCTTTCTCACTTTCCTACTCTTTTTCTTTTTCAGCATCTTTTTCTAAACTCACTTCATCACTTAGAGTTGGGATAAGAATTTTTCCACTCCTTGTAGTTATTGCCTTGCAATGTTCCCTTGGATTTACCTCAGTATCTCCAGGAAAATTGCCTGATTATCTCTCAGCTAATTGTTTTGACAGTTGTCCAACCTGATTTTCCAAATTTCGAATAGACGCTTCTTGATTTTTAAAGCTGGCCTGAGTGGCCTGAATGAATTGAGATAGAACATTCTCAAGTTCAGACTTTTCTTTAAAGGGAAGGGGAGAAGGTTGTTGTGATCTATTTGTGGTTTGATTTTATGGCATATTTTGATTCAAATATGGACCTTTCTGCCATGAAAAATTGGGGTGATTTCTATAGTTAGGATTAAATGAATTAGAGGAATAATTCCTTTGAAATTGTTGCTGCCCCATATAATTCACTTGCTCAGCAGGCACATTTGGATCACACATGCCATTTTCATGATCTCCAACACAAAAATCACAACTCAATATACAAACTTGACTAGGCTTTTAAAGTTCTGAAATCTGTACACTTAATTTCTCTAACTCCTGAGTCATCAACTTACTTTGAGCCAAATAAGCATCCTATGCTTCTAACTCTAATATCCCTCTCTTAAAGATTTGGCTCCTTTCACTAACTAAACATTCATTCGAAGCCATTAGATCTATCAGCTCTATAGCTTCTTCTACAGTTTTTATGGTCAATGAACCTCCAGCTGAGGCATCAATCAAGACCCTAGTTGCTGGTCTTACACCATTATAAAAGATGGTAACTTGCTACACATTAGTGATTTGATGATGAGGATTAAACTCTCTTTATACCTATCCCATGCTTCCATTAGAGATTCACCTTCTCTCTGCTAGAAACAAGTGATTTCAGTGTGTAATTTGGCATACTTGGAAGGAGGGAAATATTTAATCAAAAATTTTCTTTGTAAATCCTCCCAAGTGGAAATACTACCTCTTAGTTGGCTTTGCAACCAAGCCTTATGTAACACCCTAATTTAATAAATAAATAAATACCAAAACAGGGAAAATTTTTCCACAAAAATAAACCAATGGACTATAACATAACCGGGTATAATATGGAGGGAATGAAACAAGAGAAATAAAGACATTCGTAAGGCATACAGCGGGAGAACAAGGGCCTACGCGAGTCCACAACCACGCTCAAGCGAAACAGCCACCCAGTACACATTGCGCTCAAGCGAGATTCAACACGCTTGGGTGAGACAACCCGACTCACTCGGGCGAAGTACGCATAGCTTAAGCGTAACCCATCAGAGACATTCCTTTCGCTCACACTCGCTGGAGCGAACACTTAGTCGCTGGGGCGAGTAACACACTCGGTAATTCCCATCACTCGGGATCGATGTTCCATTCACTCGGGATTGTCCCTAACATTTTATACTTAGTCATTTATTTTTATCTATAAGGGTCACGTAAAATCCACTCGGGAAATGATAACTATCCCACTCGGAGTCCATAAGACTTCCCCACTTGGAATACCTCCTAATCAAACACCACTCAGTATATTTCAACCTCGATACAATCGAGATTCCCTTACACACTCATCACTCGGCATATTTACACTTCTCACTCGGAGAACACATAGACCTTCCTTCACTTAGAAGGGGTCTCCACAATCATTTATCACTCGGAATATTCCAGCCAGATTCACTCGGTATACATCATCATATTCACTCGAGGAAAATCAGAAAGTTAAGTCCCACTCGGACTCATTCGAACCTTAACCACTCGGGGTGTAGATCCTCACTCGCTCGGATTATATATATATAACATTCATTCAGATTATAAATATCATACACTCTGAATTCATCCCAATCTAGACCATTACAATAACCCTTCCCTCGGAAGAGGTTCACTCAGATTTATCACTCGAAAATAATCAAATCCTTTCCCACTCGGGATTTACCCATATCTCTCACTCGGTATTACTTACGCCTAACATTACTCGGGAAATTCTCCCATCGAATCCCATATAGTGTAGGTACATCTAAAGGGATTTTTCTCAGAATCCTTTTAAGTTTTCCCCACTCAGGAAAGAAGCCTAACACTATAGCCTCACTCAGAATCATCAACTTAACACTAATTCACCCATCAACAATTCTCAAATAATTCAACAACACTTCACAATCAATATGGTGTATGTCACTAATATAACCACACACATGTATATATGTAAACATACACTCGAATACTCATCATCCTAACATTATTCATTCACCAACACTTATTATTCGATGCAATTAACACTATACCCATGCAAAATATATATATAAGTATACGTGTACTTGTCTACAATTCTGGTAGGCATTACTCATAAACAAAGATGTTAAATTATCATATTACATGAGAGCCGGCCAAGGCTATACTGACTAAAAATAATAAATACAATATAAGCACTCAACAGTCGGAGTGCGCCTCACTCGGACTTGAGGCCTTATCACCACTTCCGAGTCTGACCTGCACATACTGAAAAATGGTGTAGGGGTGAGCTTTTACATATAAAATGACAGTTATTGACTCGGATTATACTTCAATCCTCAATTATACAATTTACATGGCTCAATCCACAATAATATACATACACTGCCAAATAATATAAAAGTCACACAACGTTACCCAGTCGGAAATTGCACAATAACATACAGTCTCAATCATAACATCACATCACACTCGGCAACAGCATCATTACATACATATTCATTCAGTCGGAATTCACTTATACAACATCATCTAGTCGAAATTTACTCAATCATTCAAATTCATGCAATCAGGTTAGTCTCAATAATAATACTCTCACACACATGCATGCGGATCCGACTTAAACCGTGATTTCAGTTGCAGATTCCTTCCCGACCCCTCGTCTACTAGCCCTTTCCGTGTGGTACCGGTCACCTCGTGACGTCTCGAGACTCAGCTCTAGCTCCATCGGCTACCACGGGTCCTCATGGAACTAGCCAGGAATCTGGAAGTCATCTCATAGGGTCCCAAACCTTCCACGGGTCACCCTTTTCTCATATATGCAATTCCCATGCAATTTCACAACAAGCATCCAAGCTTACCAAGTGCGTCTCACGCAGCCATCAATAGGTCACAACCGATTCCACACAGCATTCAGATTCACTCGGAATTCTACAGTTTCATCACAGCATCACATGCATTTATCATAGTAACTCATAACAAGTAAATCAGGGTAACAACACTACAATACATCCACTCGACATTTGTAATGAAATCAGCATGCATTTCCACCCAACATTCCAAATGGAAATCAATATATCAACTTATATCTCATGCATTCAGAAATTATAGTGATACTCATATTCATATGCATTCAGTCATCATTCTCAGAAACATTAACACGCACTTATGGACGGAATCACACAACATAAAACAGCTCACAGATATCACAAAATCCGGGAGTTGCATGCATAAATACTCAGTCACAACACATCTACCAACACGCTTCAAACACAACACAACACATTAAAGCAAATCTCCCCGGAACCCGTCCATAAACCATACACTTGACATGCAAGGCGCCCCCTACCTGTTGTCGGGGTTCAAAGACTCCTCGAGTTACAATGCTGACCGATCGCCCTTCTGTTACTCCTCCTCCGACAGCCTTCAAACTCAGTGTCAATTTTGGGCCAGAGTTGCTCCTTCCTCCAACGGATTCGTCTCCCCCACAGCTCCAAGGCACTTCCCAGCACAACCTTCCAACTGGGACACTAACAGCTCCAAGTGGGAGAAGAGGAAGAAGGGGAAGAAGGTGACAGAGAGGAAGAAGAGGACGGGGAGTGAAAACTGGGACGCGTCACTGTTCCTCCCAGAAAAGCTCTCGACTCTCTCCCTGATCTTTCCAAGCGGACGACGCGAATGAGAGTGAAGAAAAAGAGAAAATAGTGGAAAGAAGAGACCAGACGCACGCACAATAAGAGCTGTCCAACGTGAATAATGAGGGAAAGAGAAAGCTGAGGTCATCTTATACCATTAGGGGCACATGCATCCTTTCGCCTTGCATTATTAGTATTATTATCATTATTTATTCAATCATTTTCTAACCAATCTGCAATTAGTTTAATTAATCATTAATCTCAATTCTGCAGTTAACCCTTAATTAATGGCTTAATCTCAATTAGTAAAATCAGGATGTTACACCTTAGCCCTGTCCCTTAAAGAAAAAGGAAATAATCTCAGTCTTATTGCCTCTTTAGGGACACCATACATTTTCACAGTATCACAGATTTGGAGGAAGGTTGCTAGATGCAGATTTGGATCCTCAACCTCACTTCCTCCGAATTGATCATTTCTAACCAACTAAAGCAAAGCCAGTTTAAGTTCAAAGTTATTGGCTGCAATCGGAGGCCTAAGGATGCTAGATTGCGATCCTTCTTCAGTAGGCCTAGAGTAGTCACCTAGTGTAACTCTCCTCTTTTCCATTTCTTGCTGTTCTTTTTGATTTTTCTCCTTTCTAAGCTTACACTCTAACAAATCAATCTCAGGATCAAAGAAGAAAGGCTCTCCTCTGTTCCTTGACTGCATACACCAAATGTTAGACACAAACAATTCAAAGATACTGCTACAGCTACACAAAAACTACTACTATACTAAAAATGAGAATTAAACTACTACTAAATGCAAAACAAAATTAAATGGTTCAGTCTAGTACTGATCCAAGGATTGTTGATATTATTCAACAATCCCCGGCAATGGCGCCATTAACTTGATTGGTAAATCCTGCGCCATTACTTGGTGTGTAACTCTCGGAGGATTTATTTTCTTTTGGCAAGCACACCAATCATTAAATTTGTAATATATTTGATTGTTCCCACAGGGATTGTGGTAATTACCGCAATCTTAGACTAGTATAAGCTGAACCAATGCAAGTAGATGCAATTCATTCTGTTTTTGTTGTTTTATACTTTCTATGTTTTTGTATTTTTAGAAGCAGTACAAAATATGAAATGTGATTAATGGAAGATAGGTTAGGATTACTTCAGCTTACAACTTCATCAAGGAATATGCAATCAAGGTTCAATTAAGCTTCAGATACAAGAGGACAATTCACAAATGGTTAATCCATAATCCCTTAGGTGACTAACACTAATTCCTAAGCATTAAACCCTAATCCCTTAGGTGTTCAATTACAGAGAAATCTAATGCGAAATTAGGGGTTGAACCCTAATTATTCACCTAATTACTAAGCCTAAATTAGTTAGGAAGCCAGAAGTTACCTAAGCCTCAACCATGATTCCTCACTGGTGAGATTCTTCATTTGGATCTAGATTTATCAATCCAGCAGAGTAGATCCATTTCTTAGCTTGTTCTCCTCTTGTTTCAGAAGATAATTTCCTCAATGCAGCTTCAAGATTCCATCGAAAGCTTAAGCAATCCCAACCCTAGGGGTTTAGAAACCCATGGAGATGGATTCTGACGAAGGAATGTGAAGAGACATGGACGAGAGAATGTAGAGAGAGAAAAGAATTAGAGAAAGATTGAAAATGAGAAAATGAATCGTATTATTGTTTCTATATGTTGTATCCTCCTTACTGCTTCCCTTTATAGAGTATGTACAAATATATAAATAGGCATCTAACTAACTAACTAACTTCATTAATTACAAAGAAAACTTAATTAATAATTAAACTAACTAATCTAAATACATAATTACAAATAGATAATTAATTACAACTCAATACTTAAGTTACTAATGTACAGCAGCAAAATAAGAACAGCAACAGTGCAGCGCTTCATTTGGAGGGAAAAATAACAAACTGGGCAACAGAATCACGCTTGAGCGTGATGGACTCGCGCTTGAGCGTGTTCGTTTTATTCACTGCACTATGTCTTCACGCTTGAGCGTGAATGGGGAAGCTTGGGCGTGATCGCATATTGTGTCTTCCTGTCTTTGTACGTAACTTACATGGTTCTCAAGCTTAAGCGTGAAGCTTTCAAGCTTGAGCGTGAAGAATATCTTACTACACCTGCACATGCAAACAAATAAATGCCTAGCGTATGTACACTGGCTATCCAGCATAAGTGAATTTATAAATAAAATTTTTTTTCCTTAACTAATTATTATTTTTAATCATTTTCTTACATAAATTAAACACTTTTGAAATAAATAAATAAAATAAGAATTATTGACAATTTATTAAATAATAGTGCCAAACTAAACAATATTTAATGGATTAAGTTAAATTAAAGGTGAAATAATTAAGTCTTTTCAAGACTTATCAGATATTTGCTAAAATAAAGAGAAGATTTCACTATTTAATTTACCATTGTTTCTGGATTCTTTACTGCTTCAACGTCGATTGCTCTGTTGAACCTAAGGACAAGTTTTGCAACTCCAAACAGCCAAGGAAAGCCATGGTTTTTGGGACTCAAAAATAGAAAAGAATGATCAAGAAACATGCCAAGTTGCTAGAAAAATATTAAGAAAGAAAGAGACAAGGATCTAAGACTTTAAATTTGAAATCTTACCCTTAGAGGCCTAGAGAAGTCACGGTCAATGATGGCCAACCAAGAGGGAGCAACTGCATAATTTAAGATCCTAAATGATGAGGAATGAAGTATTTGAAGGTTGGTGTTAAAGAGAGTGTCTCGGGCTTGATAGAAAAAAATAGAAGAGGAAGAGTTGAAATTGGCAAGTGGTGGTGGCCATGGATGGCAAGGCTATGTGGAGGAGGTAATGACGAAGGTGTGGTGGCGATTAGTGACGTGAGAGTGGTAGGAAGAAGGGATTTTAGCTGTTGGAATAAAGGAAAATTAATGGAGGAGCAAGCATATGTGTTATACTACCAAGAGAAAGGAAATAAATTAATTAATCATGAAATAGGAATGGCAAGGTGGCATGGTATATTATGGCATGATATATGATAACATGGAAGCATGGCCATGACATGATAATTCCTTACTAAAGAAGGAGTAAAATCTAATGGAAATGGGCAACAAGTAACGTGGAAGAAAAATGGAATTAGCACATGACATTTTGATTTTTTTGTAAATTAACAACTTGTTTAACAAGAGTTAGACACTTAGAAGGCATGCTGATTTCCTTGTTGAACAAGGAGTGATTATGGGAGTGCCACATTAGGAGGGCTGGTGGCATGAGGTGGAGGTGTGTGGCAAGTTGTAGAGATGCATGGAGGAAGGGTTTTCAAGAGCTATACAAGTGTCCCTTGGGTGGAGAGGTTTAATTGGTTCTTGTTTCATGAAGACTGATGTGTCTACTTTCTGGGATGTCATATTGTGCATAGGTTTAAGGGTCTTTATGGGCCGAATTTGAAAATGGGCCAAACACATAAGTTTTATATCTTTTTGTTATCTTTAATTTGGTATATGGCACAAAAATGTTCATTAAGAAATAAGGGAGTTATGGCCCAAACATGAAAGTAGTGCAAGGCTATGATGGGATTATTGTTTCATGAAATGATTAATTGTTTGGGAAAAATAAGTAAGGATTTGGGCTTTGTGTTCTTCATCAAAGTTGTAGGGAATTGTGTTAAGAAAATTTTGGAGAAAGAATCGTTCGATTTCATGGTCATACGAGGGAGAAACACGAAAAATACTGAACATAGTGCAAGCTGTCATTAGGAAAACATGAGCTAGTATGGTATTTTAAATTCTGGGATTTATGGAGTAAGAATTGGAGTTTTAGTCCTTCATTAAGTTTGTATATCTTATTTTTCTCTTTAATTTGATATATCATTTGCGACTATCTGAGATCCGTACCCCGAGATATACCCGATTTACGACGGGGTGCTCCATGAACTTCCTGGATCAGCTACATCTTTGGAAATAAATTAACCATTAATTCTCCTTTGATAATTTGGTTTTGTGCCCTTCATCAACATTATAGAGGTCTACGATATGGATCCATAGCAAAAAGAACAGAGTGATTCAAGCACCGGACAAAGGAGATACAGGAATTTTATCGAAGGTTGCCCGCATTGAAACAAAACAGCCAAGGGGTCACAAAGATTTATTAAAATGTACCGATATAGAAAGATTTGGCCTTTGATGTCTTCATAAAAAATATAGATAATATTTTTATAGAGATTTTGACACCAAGTTTGCGTGAATCAAAGATCGTATGAGAAATTTATGAATTTTTTCTGAACCATGCACTGGGAAAAAGTCCAAACGTTGAAATTTTGAGACAAATATATTTAATCTTCAATTTTGGGGTTGACAGAGTGAGAATCGGAGTTTGAAGATCTTTTAAAATAAAGATATTGAGACCAAAATCGTTTGATTCTATGGTCGTATGCCAAAGTTGGGTCCAAAACATTAAAGGTGCTCGGGTCGGGTTTTTAAGCGATTTCTAAGGAAACCAACTTATGGAAAAACAGGGATGGTAGAGTCTGAATCAAGCTTTGGCTTCTTTAGGGAAAGTTTCTAAGACGTTGAAACGAGTCACCAAAGACTGACCGTGCCACCATCAATATCCCGAGGTATATGAACGGTCAAACGTAGGAGACGTTAAAGGTTCTAATTGGGTCGGTCAGGCTAAGTCAGACACCCTTGATCCTTTACAAAACAATCCTAATAAGACTAGTTTCCCTACTAGATCACTAGTCTCGGTTGAACAGTCAGACTTTGACCTCAGGCTGGGTCCTACAGTTCAAATATGAGGAACCGAGTGATATTTTATTATTAAATATAATTATCAAATAATTAAACAATTTAAAATATATAATTTTAAAATAAATTATTATAATTATTTATCTATTAAGTATTATTGACAGGAAATAATTATCAACTGATATAATTATAAATTAATTATTACTCAAAATAATCGTTGTTAACGTATTATTTTTAATTAAACAGTATCGTTGAGCGTTATTTATTATTTTCTTATTTTGGCTTCTCTCATTTGTCATATTCTCTCGGTATTCTTATCTTTTAAATTAAACTCCGCTTCTCTTTATTTTTCTCACTCTAAACTATTTGGGGAACAGGTCGGAGCCTCGACCTTCTTACCATAAGCTCAATAAAGTATCCTTAGAGTCCTGAGGGTTTGGTTTCCTGTTCTAAAAAATCAGGGCTGTTATAGTAAACTCTATTACTTTTGTATACACATGTGGGCGATTTATCTTGCAATCCAGTTATAAATTATTAAATCTCACACTTCGGTTTTCTATGGTTTGGGTCTTGATGTAATCGTTGAGGTGTTTCAGAAATATTATCAACACAAAAAATTTACCCGTATTTTTATTAATTAATTATCTTGATTACATCAGGATTCAGGTCTGAAAAACTGGCGTGTGACAAAAGGTGGTATCAGAGTGTGTTTTGCTTTGTATTACAGTTATTAATTATTATCATAACATGGTTGCTCTACATTGAATTGATGTTATAGACGATTGGAGCATGATTGCTCACTATTGAGATATTGATGGTGATTATTGGAGAGTGGTACTCCTTATCAGAGTGTAGTTGCTCTATATGGACTTATTAATGTTATTGTCCAAGGTTGAGTTTATGTCAGAGCATTAGTGACCCTGTATAGATTTGTGAATGACTAATTGTCTAAGACTTATGAATTAGCTATCAAGGCATTATTTTCTCAATGGCAATTCTTTATGAATCATTAGTATTGAGTTATGATTGTTGCTCATGGGAATATACTCATTATCATTGGTGATATGTAATGCACTGGTAGAGCATAGTTATTCATTGATAAACTTAGTTAACTCATGAGATTGAATACATGTGGATAAACTCCTCAATGTGATTGATATGTTTGTTTGTGTAAGTCCGGCCAAGTTTCTTACACTATTTCCTTCTAGTGACGAATACATTGATATTATGTATTTGATATTGATATATGTCGAGCATGAATGACATGATCATGAAACTATGTAGTGTATTGATCACGAATATGATATATTGGATATGAATTGATATGATGATAGACCATGGATGTTGAGACCTTGATATATATATTGAAATTAAATCTTTTGGTTGGGTCTCCCTTGTATGAATTATGTTGTGACTCATAGCCATGGTATAACTATTGAATGTGAGTGGTGCACATGCTAGAGTTAATTAAATTGATGATAGCTAAAGAATTCTCTAATATGAGTATTTATGGGGTAAAGAGATTGACTGTGCTATTTTCGAATGATGGATTTTATATCCTTAGGCACGAGGACTTTTTATAATATAACGCAATTGATTTGTTATATCTCCCTAGATTGAGAACTTGAGTATGTGATAAGATGATGAAATGTGAAATTTTGTGTGCACTAGATTTGGATAGACCTTATGGTGGTCTAGGCTCTATGTTATTTTGCGGATCATGACCAATGATGTTTGGATGTTGTGGGAGTATCCTACAACAGGTACTGGGCAACCCCTTGGACCTTTTAAGCCTAATGATTGGTCAAACCCTATGGTTAGTTGACCTATAGTAAAATTTATTATGAAATAAATGGTAAAGGTTAGAGTTATCATAAGATGGAATGTGAATGATGAATGTGACCATGGACAGTTAGTGAATAAATGTGTTGAATTTGAAGTATAACTTGGTATTGACTATGAAATAAAATTTTATGGTATGACTTTGGGCTAAATTGTATGCCCTTAATATTGTGATTATTAGATTAGCCATGGACTATGATATGACATTAGAATGACATGTGCGATTAAGAGTTGGTAAATGGAAATTGATCACATTGTTACCTCTCTTTTAATTTAAAAGGTGTTATATTGATGATAAAAACCATGTAGCGATGTGATACAATGTAAGTTATATGTCCAGCTGATGCTAAATCTCCGAGTCATTATTTTGATATGTAATTCTCAGAAGATTTATGCTTTGGCAAGCGCACCAGTCGTTAAAATTGTATCATATTTGATCGTCCCACAGGGATTGTGGTAAGTACCTCAATCTCAGACTAGTACAAGCTGAACCAACACAAGCTCAGAAAGTTCATTCGATTTTTGTTGTTTTAATGTTTTCTAGTTGTTTTTGTATTTCCAGAAACAGTGTTAAGCTGAAATATGAACGGTGATCAATAGAAAATAGGTTAGGATTGCTTCGGTTCACAAATTCATCAAGAAACATGCAATTACAGTATAATCAAACTTCATAATCCAGAGGACAATCCGCTTGTGGTTATTCCCTAATTCCTTAGGTGAAAAACACTAATCCTTAAGCATCGAACCTTAATTCCTTAAGTGCTCAATTAACCTAAGAATCTAATGCGAAATTGGAGGTTGAACTCTAACTATTCACCTAAATTGATTAGGCCTGAACTAGTTAGAAAGCTGGAAGTTACCTAAGCTTCAACCATGATTCCTCACTGGCGAAGTTCTTCATCAGTTCTGGATTTGTCAATCCAGCAAAATAGATCCACTTCTTAGCTTGTTCGCCTCAGGATCTAGAAGTTGATTTCCTCGCTCACAGCTTCAAGATTCCATTGCTAACCTTCGCAATCCCAACCTTAGGGATTTAGAACTCCATCGACTTTGGTTCCATCGAAGGAATGTGGAAAGACATGGATAAGAGAGTTTAGAGAGCGAAAGGAATTAGAGAGATGTTGGAAAATGGAAAAATGAATTGTATTCTATGTACTCTGTTTTCTGGTTATGTTATAGAATATGTACAAGCATATATATAAGCATCTACCTAACTAACGAACTTAACTTATCACTAGGAAAGCTAAGTTAATAATTAAACTAACTAACTAATTACATAATTACAGAATAACTAACTAATTACAGCTCAGCTCTTAACAAATTACAACTCATCATTAGCTAATCACAGCGCAACACTAACTAATAACATCTCACTACTTAAATTACTAAGGTGCAGAAGTAGGAGAGAAGGCAGCAGGAAACAACACTAGTACCGAGTGTCTTCTGGAGGGAACAATCAGTGTTTTAAATAACATCCTTCACGCTTGAGCGAACTGGGTTCTCGCTTGGGCGAATTTTTGACCCTCGCTTGAGCGAATTCGACTCTCGCTTGAGCGAATTGATTATTTAATCAGCATTCTAAAATTGACGCTCGGGTTCTTCATGCAATATTCGGTTCCCTGTTCTATTTTGGAGTCGGTATCTTGGGAGTCTTTTAAGTCGGACTTTTATTAATTCCCTCCGATCAACCTTTTGGGAAGTCTTTTCAGTCAGCCTCTTTGAAGTTTCGGTCAGTTTGGGCTCTTGGACTCTTTTCAGTCGGATTTGTGAAATCTCACTTGGATTTTCCAAATCTCGCTCGGCTTTTTCCTTTCAGCTTGAGCGCTCTTTTTCCTGCACTAATAAACAACTAATTTGCCCAGTGTTTGTTCACTGATTGTCTAGTATTTGTACGTTGGGTTAATGAAAACTCAATTTCTTAACTAATTAATGTTTTTAATCAGTTTCTTACATAAATTAAGCACTTTTGAAATAATTAAATAAATTATAAATTATTAGCAATTAATTAAATAATAAGGCTAAACTAATCACTAAACAATGAATTAAGTCAAATAAAAGGCAGAATAATTAAGTCTTTTCAAGACTTATCACCAGCTTATGGACTTTGATTGTGATTTATGAGGAAATTCGCTAATGTGGAAGCTTAATGCATGATTGAAAATCTTATTATAATCTTAAGGTTGCATGCTTAAATGCAAGTTTGGTGACTTGTTTAGGCTTGAATTGGTTTATAGCTGATAATGTATAAATGAGACAAATGATTATTAGGCTATTTGATTATGGCTTCTAGACGGATGAAGCCTGATGATGAGGTATTTACCCTGTGATGCCCAAGAGTCCATTATTAATATACCAAATTATGGTGATGGTAACTGATATCTGATGAGTAATATGACATGAGTTATGTCGGGTTAGATGTATAATGATGACGACGTGATATGAGTAGGTTGGTTATGGACTTGTGTGAATAGACACTAAGTCTCTTGTGAATTGGTAATATTCGAGTAAGTGTGATTGATGTGAGCGATAAGAATATGAGGTACTCGTCTTGATATGACTCTACATGCCATAGGCATTGTAGCAGCATACACTTTCACGCTGACCTAATGTTTTCATGGTAACCACTACGGGATTGGGACGCCTTCCTGTATGTCGGATGCAACGATTCATAAGTCAGGCAGGTGTAGGATTGTAACTGCTTATGGTGAATGTACTGAGTCTATCTGGTCGTACTGAGTATGAACACGTGAGCTATGTTGGATGAGTTGTAATTAATCATATGAGACTCACTTTGAATATAGAAAATTTTATGTTTGGGAAGAAGGAATAATGATGATCATGCCCTGTTGGACCATGGGAAGTCCGATACTATTTTTTGATGTTGTTCAACCTTGTGGTGTGTGGCCTGAAGTGTGGCCTTGTGATATCTATATATATATATATCGATGTCAAATGAGGACGAAATTTCTTTTTAAGTGGGGTGGATCGTAACATCCTAATTTTTAAAGAAAATAAATTTCTTAGATAATGATAATTGATTATTTATGGTTAAATAAATATGGGAAAATTATTTTGACACTAGAGGTGAACTATTAGTAAATTAAGATTTACTAATACCGGGTGATTTAACAGATGATGTAGGGCCCACTATGTCAAATTGGATATTTGATGGGTTTAGAATACTTAGAAAATTATTGTTGTTATGGTGGTATAGTTAAAATAATTTTTGGTGTAGAGGAAATAATTATTTGGACACAGTGTGTGATAATAAATGGTGAAAATACGAACCAATGGGAATTAAAAAGAAAATGAAAACTCCCTTTTCTTCTCCTCTCATAACCATGTGATATTTACCCATTTTCCTACTCTCTTTTGCACAATGGGTAAGGGAAATATTGACCAATGGAAAAAGGCATGATGGTGCACTCTTTTACCTATCGGTTATTGACCAATTTTGGTCATCTTTCTCTCTCTCTCCACCTCCAAAACCATGTGGCCCTCTTCTTCTGCACTCCATCTCTATTTTTTTTCTTCTCCATTCTCTCTTTGCCAAAAATCAAGCCACACTCCCCTATAACCATTTGCCACTCAAACATCTTGATTTTCATGGATTCATAAGGCACAAAAAGGACATTAGAGCAAAACTCAACTCATCTTCCTCTGCCTCTCCCTATTTTCATGTTTCTTCTTGAGCTTGAAAGAGAGGTAAGATTTTGAACCCACCTTGCTCTATTTATGGTTTCTATGATGCTTGAGCTTGGAATATTGACATTGGGTTTTGTGAGTGTTAATAGAAATGGTGAACCCTAGGCTTAAATATTGAAATGTGATTCTTGAATATGGGTTAGTGTTCCATGAGGGTAGAGGTTATCGTGGTTGAAAAGTTTTAAGAAAATTGATAAAGATTGTTGTTGGGTGATTCTAGAGAAAACCCTAAGCATTGGTAATCTGGAGGATTTAGCCAAATTGGTGGTTTTAATGATTATGGTGCCTTTAGAATAATTTCATATGAAGAAAATGAATTTTTGAGGGTTGGAATCAATTATTGATGATAATGAAATTTTGAGCTGTTAAATTTTATTATGGATGATGATATATACATGTGAAACCCAAACCCTAGGTTAGATGACCATTGGGATCATTAATTGCTGTTTACAATTGATTGGCACATTGATGATATTATGCTTGTGATGATGTATGATGAATTATCAAAAAATGATGTCTATGAGAAAAATAGAAGAAGTGAGTTTGAGGACGGTTATATGATGTTTGTAGTTGGATGTTGTTAGTTATGAGGATAGGTGATAAGGATAATGATAGATGACCATTGATGATGGAACCTATGATGGTTATGATGGATTAATGAAATGAGATGGTGTTTTGATGAGGTCTTAGGCCATGATATGTGCCATATGGAGTTGTTGATTGAGAATGGATTTAAAAGAAGCCAAGATGGCTTATGTTGAAATTTGATGATAATGATAGCAATTGGATGATTTATATGATGATTGAATGCATTATGGATTAAGGATGTGATATGGTGTTTGTTGGGCATGGTTAACCCATAAGATCTAGAGAATCTTGGTTTTGGGAAAAGAATTCCCGAAACCTAACACAATTATATAAATTGGTGTTTTAACAAAGTCTAGGACTTGATATTGAACTCTAAGAGATGTGTCAATTATATAAACTTGTGATGATGCTTTGTGATTGCTCATTAATTAAATACATGTATATATGTGTGTTGATATGAGATTATATTCCGAGCAATATGGCAGAACATTTGGAACGTGTAAATTGTTACGGTTCTCCTCTCGAGGTAGGAGAGGAGTTAAATTTCAAATGTATGAGTTGAATAATTAGTGAGTTATGTATATTACAATACTCATGTTTTCCTTGCCATAATTATATTGGAATGATGCAATAATTGATTTTTGTGATGAGTGATGTGCTTGGCAAATTAGTGGCTTATGGGAATCATATATGAATGTAGTTGAATTAGAATGCATATGATGACTGAGTTAAATTATGCGTTAGAATGTTGGTTGGATGTAAAGGCATGAAAATAAGGAATTTCATATGACTTTTATGCATAATTAAGGAACCGATGAGGTCAAATAAAGTTTTATGAGATTTGGATAGCATAAGATAGTTGCAACAGCACCTATGTATGGTTTGTGACTTGTAAAAACTAGAACAGGTCAAATTTGTTAAGAATTGACCCTTGAAATGCACAAAAATGCTTTAAAATAGGCTAAATGCGTTTATGTGCATAAGTCTCTCATTTGTGAGAATTTTTTAGTGCAAATAGTTACTACACATCACAAATGATGTATAATTAGTGGTGTCAAAATTTGGTAGCGATTGGATTTTGTATGAAAAAGTTAGGGTGGTTGGAAGTTGAAAATTATGCCTTTTTCTACATTTCTACAGCAGTTTGCTGTCATAATTGATTCAAGGATTCCTTGAATCGATTCATGAGCTGCTAGAATTGTTTGAATAGATTCACACGAGTCTTGAATTGATTCAAGGGCCTCTGTTTTGCTGTTTTGGGCTTCCAATTCACATGAATCGATTCACACAAGTCTTGAATCGATTCAAGAGGTTTTTTTTTCACTGTTTTGAATTTCAAACACGCATGAATCAATTCACGGGCTGCTCAAATCGTTTCATGGATTAAAGTTATCAATTTTACATAAGTTTAATGCTTGCTTGATGTATGTTGAGCCAAGGCTTGTTCTTTTGCTTCTCAAGCATTTTCCTTGGATTTTCCTCAAGCAATATTGGTATTTGGCTTGCTTTAAGTCCTTGTGTTGTTGATGATGACATTGTCATGAGATTGTTGATTGTGATATGTGGTATTATGTATGTTTTCCTTGTCCTTGATGCACTTATAATTTATGGTGATAGATATAGTGATGTTAGTGTGTTTGGCAAATATATGACATGCATTTGGAGTACCGATGGTATGCTTTATGGTGGTGTTATTGATTGGCAAACGTTATGCCTTGAAATGTTGAGATTGTATTTATATCACCATAATATAGAATGATGATCATTAATGATGAACGAGAATGAATATAGATGTTGAGCATACCTTAAATGTTGATGAAAGAGTGATGAATATTGATGTTGAATGAAAAGGGATGTTGTTGTTGAGCATACCCTTGAACAAATAATGATCGTTATTGTTGATGATTATGATACCATTGTGATTGATGCATGTATTGACTTGTATGTATGAGATAAAGTATGTTGATGGAAAAATATTATGAAATGCCACACTTAAAACTTGAACAATGGCAATAACCAATGACAATAAAGATGGATATTCAGGATATCTACGACGACTTGAAGCATCATGAATGTAGATATCCCAAAGCGAATCAAAGTGTTTGATAAATCGAAGTGCCAAGGGCAAAATTAATTCTTAGGAATTTAAAACTCCTCCTTAAGAGCAACCCCTCACCAAGGTAAGCAATAAGAAACCCTATAACTCTTGTGCCTAAACAAATGCATATGATGTCATCAACCAATGCAATATGCATGTAAGCGAACTAAAGCTTAACCTCATAATATAGACTTCATAGCCTAGCTTAACTAACCTTAATAATCATTAATTCAACATTCATCAATATAGACATCATAGCCTAGCTCCACTGACCTCAATACTCATCAATTCAACAATTATCACATTAAATAGTCCGAATCAAGTTCATGGAGCCATCAACATCATAAATAGCATAATCATCAACACATTCATAATATCAACAACAATTCACATTGAATATCAATCATCAACATATTCAAACTAAATTTCACAAAATACTAAAATATATATAAACCGACCAACAACACAAATTATTTATAACCAAGCTTTTTCGGGTATATTTTTCAAGAAATAAACATTTATATATATATATATATATATATATATTAGATATACATCTCTACTTTTAGATTATGCTTACTAGTTGTTACTCAAGCGATAAACCTTCTCTGTACGTCAACATGTACCATAAGGCATTATTCAGCTTTCCAAGCAAAGTCTCGATCTCCAATTCATCTTCAAATATAAATATCCTATATTTGAAAAATTTTAAAAAATTATCAAAAATCATTCTCGTAACCTACAAATTACCGAAACACCATAATCGAAGCTAAAATATCAAATCGACTTAATTTCGAAAGGTTCCAAAAAAATTCTAACTTACCGACGATTATGAAACATGCCGACAGGGTGTCGAAACTACCTTGGGGCTTCAAAATACTTCTAACGACCTTTGAAAGTGAACCCTACTACTCGGGGCTTTGAAAATAGAGTTTTAAGAGCCTGATCTTCACTATCTCATCAATGAATCATGACCAACTAGAAAGAGAATGAGGAAACCCAAAATTCAGCATATGCAAATGGAAATGAAAGATGGATTCATGGATGAAAGGAAAAAAAAGGATGGGTCCATGCATACGAGGGAAAAGAAGATGGAAATGAAGCCATGTATGCCAAAAATAAAGTAGAACAAAATGCATGCAAAAGGGAGAAAAAATGAAGGATGAAGATGTGCATGCAAAAATAAGGTGGAACCATGTGCATGCAAAATGAAGTGGTACAAAATGCACGCATGCCAAACGAAATAGAACAAGGAACATGCATGCATATACTCACCTTGGTGGAAGAAAATCAAGATCATAAATGGAGAGGGGTAGAGGCATGCGGTTTAGAGGTGAAAAAGAGAGAGGAAGAGATGGAGATGGAGAAGAGGGAGAGCACCGTATGGATGGTGTGAGAAAAGAGGAAGACGATGGCTTGGAGGAAAGGAGGTTACAGCATGAGAATGGAAGAATAAGGAGGACATGGTGTTGGTGGTGAGGAAGAAAGGAAAATAGAGGTGGAGAGTGGAGAAAGAGAACATGGTGAATGAGAGAAATGTGGCTTAAAGAAAGAGAGAAAGTGAAAATGAGAAAGAGAGAGAGCATATGATATATATAGAGAGAGAGAGGGAAATGAAGGGTGGAATGTGAGGAAAAGGGAAAATGGTGGAGAAGAAAAAAAGATAATAATGGTAGGCGGAGGAAGTGGAAAGCGAGAGAAAATTAATTGGTTAAGTCAGTTATGGGTAGTTCAGCCTTATAACCCTTTTGATTAACCACCAAAATCGAATGCCCTTTTGATTTAATTCCTAAAAATTACTGGATTAACTCATTAATTTAATGGGTCGCTTTAAAATTTTAATTTATCGACTCTCAAATAATTAATTAATTAATAATTATGAACTGTTAAATTTAAATCACGTGCCTGATTTATTTTCTTAAAATCTCATAATTAATTAAGATGAGGATGTTACAAATTAACTTTTAAATCCATCACACCTTTATTCATCTTCAATTTGTGCATAACATGCATAGCCTCTTGCATAATAATAGTATTATCTAAAGTCCTTCTTTTAGGAATAAACTCTTCCTCACTTTGATTTTCACTAACCTTTTCTTTTCTTTTATTATCTATCTCTTGCTTATTTTTTCTAATAACAACACTTAACAATTCCAACTCCTCATATTTTTCAGTCTCTCTACTTCTCATCTATTTCTCCCATTTTCTCTCTAACTCGTCATTTTTTCAATTTCTTGAGCTTTTTATCTTCTTTTGTCTTTTTTCAACATCTCCTTTAAAATATTCTTTATCTCATTATCCATCATCCTTTTTTTCTTTTTCTTCTTTTTTCTCTTTAATAATTCTCTTTTTGTCTTATTTTTTCTTTTATCAAATCTACTCACTTATTCAATTCTCTCACACATCTTGATTTTCGTTTTCATTACCTTGTCCATCTCAACTATAAGTGCTTCAAGTAACAACTTTTGATCACTATTAAGAAGAAGAAAAACTTAATATACTTTTACTATAATTAAAAATTAAGAAGTTGAAGCGTTAATACTAAATGATACAAAATAGAAAGGGGATCGCCTTAAAATTCAGTTTAAGGGGTTGGGGGATAAAAAATTGAGATAAAGATGTTAACATCGCACCAAAAAAAGAAATATATGAGAATGTGAGGGATAAGTCATATGTTGATTGCCATATGTAACATCTCGGATCTTTTGAGAAAGGACTATCAAGCAATAGATCATAGAGTGAGGTAGTAAGATGTTGTTTGTTTATGTGTGTGGCTGCGGCCAGTGATGTATGAATTAATTTATGGCTCATGTGTGGGCTTTGGCCAATGTGTATATGGTGTATGAGGGCAGTGAAGCCTGGATGCATGAGGTAATATGGATGAATGAGGAAATGAAGATAATGAATTATGAGATATTCATAAGATGATTAAGGTTAATTTAATAACTAATTAGAATGGTAAAGAATAAATAACTAATAGTTAGTAAAGTAATGACCTTGTACATGTACGTGAGCTTCTCTATTTTTGGCCAAGCAAATGCCATGAGTACCCGATCAGAGTCGTTCTAGTCCTACAACATTTCTCATGAAGGACCCGAGGTCCGATTCCAAAGGTTTAGACCCCTAAAAATTTATTTTATGAGTTTACAACTGGTTGTTCGTGTTACCCTTGCGCACCTTTTAGTATTTCTGGTATAACTCTTTCTCCCGATGTTGAAAAATTTTGATTCTTATTTTTAAATTCTTATATCACAATCCTCTACAATGTTCATGTTGTTCCCAAAGCCCAATTCCAAGCCCCTTTGGCCCAGTTCCTAAGACATGTCAGTAACTTGTTATTTCTTTGGTTTAATTGTATGCCTGTCAACATTTCAATCATAATTTCTTCGCCCGTGATCAAAATTGATCCATTATTTTTTTGTTAATTTTCTAAACAGAATTTTCTACAAATCTTATGAAGACACCTTGAGCTAATTCCCCACTTATTGTCCTTAGTTAATTTTTGAAGATCCTACACTTGATTCACATTTTCGTCCTGGTAGTCTCTTGTATTTTGATGATATCTTTTACTCCTGATATCAAAATTGAGTCGTTCTTGTCCTCACAAAATTATTTACAACTCTCATGAAGACTTCAAAAATTAATTCCCTGCTGTTTGGTCCCAGTTTTATTTTTAAGTACGTAGTCCCTGATTCATATGTTGGTTTATCCAGTTTTCGTATTTTGGCCATATCATCCACACACGATGATAGATTTTGATGTGATATAGCTCGTTTTAAAGTGAAATTTAAGATCTACAACTTTTGTGTTGAGAAATTTGTCTAATTCCTATCGGAACAATAATTTCTATAGCAAGCTAGTTATGAATTTGTGTCTTTCTTATATATCACTTGACACCTTGCCACCCCATGAGCCGCCACCTTATGACGCCATGTGTTTGGTCCAACCCTTCTCCTTGGCCAACAAGTTGTTTTAGCTTGGCCTTCATGTTTCCGAAACTTGGCTAGCAATCTTAATCTCCTTCTCTATAAAAGCCCATCCCTTTTTCTTTGCCTTTTTATTCCCACGACCACCACACACCATCTCCTCCTTTCTTTTCTTCTTGTAAGGCCGAATGGCCACTGCCATGGGTAGCCCCTCTTCTTTCTCTTATTTCACCAAACCACCACCTGAAACCACATCTCTTCCTCTAGACCACTACACGGCACCACCATCTCCTACATGCATGTCTCTACCCTTGTTTCTCTTTCATCGAGCCATTTTTTTCTCTTTTTCCCTTTTTCCTTTGGCATGCAACAAGCAAAACCCTCCCCCTCCTTTCTTATTCTCCATGGCCGAAAGGCCTTAGGCCATCGAAGGTCTAGCTTTCTAAAACACCATCAACCACCCTAATCCTTCCATATGTTCCTTGCTTCCCATCATCTTTAACACCATCAATAATATTAAGAGCTCCCTCCCTCTTTTGCCTTACTTGTCCGAAATCATTATCACCTTGTCAAGGTGAGGTTTTCTATTCATCTTAAGTGCAAAGAGGTGTCACCACCACTATTTTGGAACATCTTAGGTAAAGAGTCACCACCTCTCTTCTCCTCTCAAACCTGAAACCACCACCTTAGGTAAAGGGGGATGTATGGCCATTAAATCTTGATCCGTTTGTATGCATGTTATTTTTGTGATGGATCTTGTCTATTTGGGTCTTTGCATGTCAATTTGGAGAAGTTGAGATTCTTGATCTTGAAATATGCATGTTTGGTAATGGTGATGATATTTGTGATTTTGATAATGGTTATGAAGTTGATTGATGCATGTATGTATGTGTGTTTGATGATTTTAAAATTTAAGGGTTTTAAATGTTGGTATTGTGTTATGGCTGTGAGACCTTAGGTGGATATGTGGCTGTTTTATGGCTTGAAAATGCATGGGAGGTGACTTGAATGATGTCTTGGTAGATTAGCAAAATGGTGCATGATTGTCGTATATGTAGCCGTGAGTTCTTGAAGTATGAATGAAGTTTTTGTTGTTGAAAATGTATGTAAGATACCTTATGTGATGTTGGGATGCTTAGGAAAAATCATGCACGTTGTTGTTATATGGTTGTGACTTGTTTGGTAAAGGGAAAATAATTTTCTTAAATTGTAGTTGATGAATATAATGGAGATAAAAGCAAAGATTTTGGTAGTGTTTAAAAACTGAAGTTTTAAAGTGTTATAGGTCTGAAATAGTTTGAAGTAGGGGTGTTGAAAACTGTGAAACAAAGATGTTAAAAATATAGAAAATGGGTATTATAAGCTTATGGTGTTAGGTGTTAAAAACAAGAACCGATAGGTGTTGAAAATTTAAAACTAGCAGGTGTTAAAAATCTGAAATTAACAGATGTTAAAAGTTTGGAACCTACGATGTTAAAAGTTGAAATTTTAAGGAATTAATATCTGAAATTTTAAATAGGTGTTAAAAGTTAGAATTTTGGTGGTGTTGTAAACAGAGTTTTTAAGGGAATTAAAGGCTAAATTTTTAGGTGTTAAAAAGAAAAAAAATTGAATTTTCAAATGTTAAAAATAATGTTAGATGTTTTCTTTAAATGAATAATTTCTAGTAGTAATTGGACCTAGGAGAAGTTTTATAAATTAACTTAGTTAATTTAAACTCATTGGAAAGTTTTATAAAAACACTTAAATATTGAGTTTTTAGGAAGTCCTAGATAATTTGTAAAGTATTAAACACATTGTTTTCAGATATTTAATGATTTAAGGATGAAGAAATTTTTATGTAAGTTAAAGACAAAATTTGGCTTGTGACAAAAGAATTTTTATTACTAAGGTAAAATAGAAACTTAAGTTTTTGATAAAGAAACAAGAAATGGTCTAATGTTATATCTTTAGAATTTAAATAATACTAATAAGAATTTTGTGATAACTAAGTATCTAGGATAATTAATTCTTAACCTTAAGACCCTTAGTATGTAAATTGATATCACTAGTGGAAAAAAAGTTTTTCTCACCGGGTTTTTTACACTGGTTGTAATTTAATCGATGTAAAAAATAACATGGTGACAATTTTATAAATAATTTAAAATTTTACACCGGTCTATGCTTTAGACCGGTGAGAAATGGTAGTGTTTACACCAGTCTTACTTTTGGACTAGTGAGAAATTGTAGTGTTTATACCAGCCTTAATTTTGGACTGGTGAGAAATCATTATAGATTAGAGACCTTTTCATATACACCTGAATGGCTCCCTCTTATAGTTCTCCCCGTCATCTCCCTCTCTTCACCGAAACCCTCTCGCTACTAAAGAAGTGCTTTCTTCCTCAACCACCTTCATTCCCTCTCCTCTCTCCACCTCGACATCGTGCTCCTTCTCATCCATCTCGACAGAACATATAATCACAACCCATAAGCCCCTAATGCACCATTCTTCGATTGGAGCTTCTTCCTTTTACAAAACCCTCACACCTCCTCTCTCCTTTGTATGTTGTGGCCAGGATGTGTCAACGTCAGTTGCTGCTTAGGATTAATGGATTTAGGGATTTAGGGTTTAGGATACAAAGCCCCCTTTCATATTTAAAGAGTTCCCTTACCTGTAAGCTTAGTTTTCCTTATTGCTGCTTTGTCTCCTCGCCTTTAATTTTCTCTTTACTTCCTCTCTATCCTTCTATTTTCTCCCTCTGAAAGAAAGATTATACTTTCATATTGATTGCAGGTTTGGAAAAGAATGGTTGAACAATATCTGGCTGATTCTAGTGTTCCATACACAAGGTACACTAATTTCTGTCCATATTTAAGGATTGATAGAATAAGTTGAATGGTTTACTCTATTAAGTGAGTTTTCTTATTCACAAAAGGAAGTGTTTATTTATTTGTGAAGTTTAAACCTGAATATTTGCCCCCGTGTTTTTTTAAAAGCCAAGTTGATTATTGACACTTGACACTAATGTTTATACTTAAATTGATTATTAGAAATTTGAAACTATGTTTCCTTTTTGTTGTTTGCGCATTATCCATTTGCTTCGTCCTTCCAGGTTTTGTTTTCATTTGAGTTCTTACTCTTGGTTTGTTGCTTCTCACCCTCACTGAATGGGCAGAATTCCATCTTATTCAAATTATTTTACTAATGGTGGTGTTTGGTGTGATCCAAGTGCTTGTTTGGTTTTACTCCTCTTTCTGCATTATTTATATAAAGAATTAACAAGCTACTTTAAATATCCATTCTCCATGCTTGTACTAGAAATATAGAACAAAACAGGGCTGTAGTTTTTGGTTAATTGAATTTCTGGTCTTTATATTTTACTTTATGTTTGGTCTTTGTATTTTACTTTATATTTATGAAGTGTAAAAGTAACTAGACCAAGTTGATTTCAGTTTAGTTAAATTTCTTACCAGCTTTTTTCATTTTCTTATCTTTATTCCTTTGAATCAAATGGTCCAACTGTTAATTTAGAGCATGTTGGCCTCCAACTTTAAGGACAGGAGCTTATTTCATTGTATATTGAATGCCATATGGTAATTTATAGCATTTCCTTTGTTCTCTTGATTTCCCAGATTGTGTCATGTATAAAACAGCTTATATTGTATAGTTTAGGTATTGTCTTTATAAATAAAATTAAAGTGAGAGGAAAAGAGAGATGAATAAAATAAGAGCAGCAAATGTGAATTAATTACCTATATCAATTTAGTGAAAATTTGAAATTTACAGAATTCATTTCCTCTCAAACACTTTCTTTTTTCTCTCTGTTCTTTTAATGAGATTGATAGGTTAATTGGTAGTGGCCATGTTTGTTTCTTGTTGTTTAACAGACAGGACAATCAAGACATTTTGGGTTCATAAAGTTTGAGTCTTCTAAGGTAATTATTTCATCTGACTAACTTATACCTACTAAATTTGTCAGAAGCTTCAATTTCTCTGTGCTAATATTGTGTTGATTTATAGGTAGCCAAAATTATAGTTGATACTATGCATAATTATCTCATATCTGTTCATTGTGTCATTTCAGGAAAGAACATTGGAAGAGCACAAGAAGTTGGTGGATAGGATTCTGGAATGTGACAACAAATAGTGTAAAAGAATAGATACCGCTGGCATTAATTACAAATGCCCTAAAATTTTGAGCCTTTTACCTTTATCTATCTGTGAATTCTTAGCTTCTTTTTAATTTTTATAAAATAAGCAGAAAGGAAGAGAGAGATGTAAAATTTAAGTTGTCTAACATAGGGTGTCATTAACTTATTATGATGAGTTTCATGAGAAAAGAAATAAAATTGAAACACAATACTTGATACAAAGCATGTAGATCTGTGTAATGCCTTTCTTACCAAGTCTAAGATGTTTCTTTTGTTGCAACTATTTTTACCTTCGGTTATGCATGGTGTGATGGGGATATTCTATATTACATTGATTTAAATGTTGCCGTATGGATTTTAATGGGTGAGGTTTGTTGTGAGCTGATGCATGTTTTGGAACATTTTGTTTGATGCAATTGATATGTTCTGTTGATCATTCTTAAATTTGTCTTGGTTGCTGAACTTACATTCTGTTATAGTTTGTTGCATGTTTATAACTTAGTGATAACATATTACCTGATCTTTCTTCTCCAACATGTTATATGTTTGGTCTTTGAGTTTGTGTTTGTGTTTGTTTGTGTGTATTCTTAATTGATGTTTATCGTTAATGATGCTGTTGTGTTTTTTGTTTCCATTAGACAGGTTCATTTGGACAATAAAGCTATGGTTCATAATGGTATTGTTTGCTTAAATCCTAAAGCATTGACTGTATTAGGAGGTATTATTCAACCACTATATGAGGAATGGGAGATGAACCAAAAATATTTTGGACAAAAAACATTCTAAAGCATCTTTTTCCAGTTCCAAAACCAAACACAAAACGTATTGTCACTTTATCCAATCAGTCTGACTATATCTCATTCAGGTTAGTTCAATGTATTTAGTTTTTAGCATTTAGCGTTCTCTAAGGTTATTTGTTAAAATTTTATTATCTTTCATTGGTTAGATTTTGTTTGCTTTTCATTTGAAATTATGCATCTATTGCATACAAGCATCATATTTATGAAAAGCATGGTGAGTTTTCTACAAGGTACTATGTAAATTCCTATCTATTCATAAATAATTGACTCATGGATTACAGTCTTTGATACATGTTCAATAACGTTACCAATTGATTAATTTCAATAAAATAATATATAGAGTGAAATATAGTAAAATGAAACAAAATAAACAAAGAAATACAACAGTGTCATAACATATATATTTCATTACATATTAAGTTCAATCCATTATTATGTATGATTGTGTAACTCTTGTTTAGATGCAGGTGTGGAGACAAATTCTGTGCGCTTTTATAAACTAGTTAGGCAAGACAACAAATATTTTTTATGTTAAGAATCTAGTTATGCAAATTTGAGTATAATATTTAGAATAATTAACATATAAATTACTTTGATTTATAATAGCTAGTGGATGTAACTCATTTGTATTATATTATGATTGAGTTATAATTTTAAAATTTGAGTTATAATATGATTTTTTTAATATAAGTCTTCTTAATTAATGTGATAATTAAATGGAAAGTTTTTATTGGAAAATTATATTGGGTTTGCTTCTTTACCAAGTGTTGTAATGATACTTATTAGCATTTTAATAATATTGTAGTATGTATTATATGAATAAAATATATTTTTTTATCCTTAGTCAGTTTCAACGGATATATATATATATATAGTTTTAGTCCCTATTTATTTTATTGGTTTTCCCTTTAAGTTTTTTTCAAAAATAAATTTTGAAAAGCATGGGTTGATAAATATAAAATAGATTGTAATTTCTATCATGTTAATCTTTTTCATATTAATTTCTTATGGTATGCCTTTTTTGGAGTTATTGTAAATATTGTATTATGTATTTTGTGGTGCAATAATAATGCATGTTATTCCCAGATTAAATTGTCTTGCACGTATAGGTTCATTTCGTAGTTGTAGCTTGTGAGATCATGATTAGTGGAATAAGTATGAGGCTTGGAGATATTGTCACAGCTTCAAATGAAAATATTATAGAGGTCAAGATTTACTATTTTGATAGAAACTTAGTGTATGTACACAGACTTATTTTGTGTATTTTGTATTTGTTCCAAGCATTACTTTGTAGTTTTTGTATTTTGTAAATGAACATATCAAGGCCCTATGTAATTTTGTATATGAAAATGCATGTTATATCCATTTCCCCAAATCATTTATGATGGTTTGGTATGCAAATTCTGATTATAATTTTAATATATGTATTTAATGCAATTGAAAACCAATGAATTGGAACTGAATTTGTAGACTATTTTATTGAAACTGGACAAGGTTGAAATGCTACCAAAGAAAAAAAAGGAAAGTAAAAAAATAAAGAAAAAATGGAAAAAAAATAATAGTTTTTACACTCGTTGTTGTAGATAACTGGTGTAAATATTTGCTTTTTGTATCGGCCGTAATGTATAGGACCGGTGTAAAATGTAAATTTTACACCGGTTGTAACGAATGAGACCGGTGTAAATGTTATACTTTACACCGGTCGTAATGCAAACGCCTGGTGTAAAAACTATTTTTCTCACCTGTCCCAAAACCGGTGTAAAAAGTCTGTATTTTTCTCACCTGTTGTATCTACACCGGTCCTACAACTGGTGTAAAAAGCCATTTTTCTACTAGTGTATGGAGAAAGGAGTTTTAATAAAATCACTGGAGACCAGATTATTAAAAATGGTCAAGATGTGTTGTGTTAAGGCTTTTAGGTGAAAAGAGTGTTAGTAAGTAGGGACGGTGATTAATGCATAAATTATAGCGTAGTCGGTTCATTAACTTATGAGTGATGTACTGTCTGACTTGAAACTATTTATGTTGAAGTGATGGAAATGATATATGGATATATATGTGTAATGTTGTCATGATATGCATAAATTAGATTTATTATGATGAGTTCATTGTTGTGGGACATATAAGTGGTTGATTGACAATGATGTGTTATGCTATGTTGATAGAATTGTTGTGTTGTGAATAGATGAGATTAACTTATCAGGATAAGTTGATTATGGTAGTAGATTATTCTTGTGGAACTGTCTGATACTTGTTGTGTGCTTTAGATGTGAATGATGCATGTGTAATGTTAACCTTATGATTGAGAATTTATTTTGAATTGTATGAGATTAAATTTGTTGGATAAAGTGATAAAAATGAAATGTGAAATGAAAGATAAATAAGGTTCTGGTAGGGTCCATGAAAAAGATTTGAATAAATATAATTGAGGCTTCTATGATGAGTACGTCTGATGCTTTTACCTTTGGTAGTTTCTGAATGGATTGAATTAGTGAAAATGTGTTTACCGATACCTTGATAATGAAAATAGAAAAGAGTTATGAGTACGTAATGATCATTGTTCTTAATCGCGGGATAAAATGTTGAGTATAAGTGGGATATTAAAGGTTTTGAATTACTTTTTATCTAGAACAAGTATTTATTATTTTCCTTTATTTTATAAGTATAGAATTTCTAGTGTTTAGTGGTTTTGGCTTCGAAAATTTCCAAGATCAGAGTTTTCTAATGGGAAAGTGTTTTTAAAAACCATTTCTTAACAACTTGTATTTTTAAGAAAATATACTTGTAGTTAAAAATACTTAAAAATGTTTAAGAAGATTTGAGAAAATAATGTTGTAGATGAGTTTAAATTATTCTCAATATTTTAAGTTATTAAAGAAAGATATTGGTTTAAGGATTTGGGAGATTAACTGGTTTTGACAAATTTATTGAAAAAGAAAGGAGTATTTTTTAGGAAATAATGATGAGTTATGCATTTAAGGACAATGACCCATTGACGTAAGAACCCTACCCGGTAATGATAATAATAATGATAAAAAGAGAAAGATGATGAGCTTTCATACATCCTTGCATTGTGATACGTTGTTATACCGTGGCCAGTTGCATTACAGTGTTGAGTACACTAAGAGAACGAGCATGTTTCAGGTTCAGAATGAACCTTGGGAGTACTCTAGGTTCAAGCATCCAATGGCTCGGCGTAGCACCCGATGTCTGGCAATCCGTGGCCAGCCAGCGATACTTTGACGAGAACAAATGTTTCTTTGGCCGTGTAGTGCAAGTTTTTACTTAGTATGGTCATGCCCGGGGCGTGTGGTTTGGATCCATGTTGTGTGGGTTGTAATTACCCTCAGTGGTTGCGGGAACTTGAAAGGACTCTGGCCGCAATGGTATTCCACGAAGATTACTACTTTCTAGTAAACGTACTGGTGAGGTGATATTGTTGTTGATATTGATATTAATGATGATGATGAGTAAATAGGCCCCATTTTCATTATAAGATTTTAATGAAAAGAAAGGTACATAATGGACTTAACACATGCATAGCATATTTGTTGACTAACCACATTTATGGATGATGATGTAAATTGATTGATGCTTGTGATTGCTAATTATGATGGATTGCATGAACTAGTGATTCATGACCTGGGAATGTTTAGTAACTCAGGATTGTGAATAATGTATTGGTTGTTTAATAGTTGGTAAGTTGTTGTCTGTGTCTGTGAAATATATATGTATTGATGCTTGCTTATGATTTGGGATATATTAGAATGGTTTATATTTATGAGTTATGGACCCTAGGTTACGAATGGACTATGCTGGCTAGTATTGTTACTAGATGTGATAGTGGTGAAGTATAGCCTTATAAGGAATACAAAATGGGCTGTTAGTAATATTATGAATTTTGTGATGTTGTATATGGGGGAAATATATCCCCGATCATAAGTGATGTTTTGTATGATATGTCTGACATGGTAATGAGAAATGTCAGCAATGACGTATTTCCCATGAGAGGTGGACAAGTAGGGTTAGCGTCTCACCTTTACAATTTTGTAGAGACAAAATTTGAGAAGAAAAAGAAGAAGAAAGACTTGTAGTGAAATGGATAGAAGAAATAGGATAATGCCTTAGTTAGTTTACATCTCCTTGTGTCTTATGAGTGCCTACATGCCCCTGTTGTAACATCCCAATTTTTATATAAATATCCAATTAAGAGAAATAAATGACAAATAATTATGTGTGGAAAGATTAATGTCTCAAAAGTATGAAAATGAATTAATTGTGATTTATTATGATTTTTCACCATTTACTAAGCTTGATGTGCTATAATAAATACCCAGTTAAAATATGAGTGTCAGACCAAGTATCTCCGATTGAGATGCCATTGGTCAGGGCTGTTAAGGATAATATTGGGAATCCGACTATATGCTCGAAATAATTTTTAGATGAAGTATTGAGCCTGAACAGAGATCCTGTTTATTGTAAAATGAAGAAATTTTAATAAAGGGCAAAATGTTAAAACAAAACCCACTCTCCTTTCTTAATTCACGTTGCATTCCCTTCTTGGCAAACACTCTCATTCTCTTCTCCTTCCATTTCCCACTTCTCTTCATCTTTTTTTCTTCCTAAAACCTAGACAAGGTTGGTGCCTCTCCCCCTCTTCAATTTTTGTTCTCCATTGTGCAAGAAGGAGAACATGGTGGCTTGAAGCTCCTCCCTCTCTTCTTCATTTTCATCACCCTTTTCTCCCCTTTTGTTCCCATTTTCATTTCTTGGTTGAGGTAAGTTCCTCATCAATTTTAATGAGCTAAAGCCTAGGTTATGGGTTGTTATGGTTGGAAGAGTGGCTAAAGCCATGTGGGTAGTTGTAGGAGCCATTGAATATGAAAACTCTAAGGTGGGGTGAAATAAATATGGACTTTTAGGAGCATTAATTGGGGTACACGAAAATATGAGTTTGAAATGGGGAACCATGTGTATTGATGATGGTTGTTGGGTTTTTAATGAAACCCTAACCCTTTAAAATTGGGGAAAATATGGAATATGAGTGGGATAAGCATTTAATGATGATGGGAATGTTATTAATGATCAGAGATTGCCATAGATGATGATTTATGAGGGTGGTTGGAAGCCATTAATGGGAAAAACCCACTTGAGGAGTTGGGTGAGAAAATTGTATGTGTGGACAACCTAATTAGTTGGGTTGTTGCCTTTAATAATAATGAGTTGTGATTTAAAGGAAAGAATTCCTGAACCCCAAGAAAAAGAGAAAATGGAAACTTATTGTAAGTCATGATATAAGAAGACTCATATGTATGTATGCATTAGTGATATGCAAGAAATTTGAAAATGATATTGAATGAGTGGTTGATGTGATCCTATATGTATTCAATGTAGGATTTGATAACTCTTGTGAAGCAGAACCATCTAACCTGGAAGAGTACTTCTCTTGAGGTAGGAGAGGAGTATATTTTCTAAATGTATGATAAATTGTATGTTGATAATGTATGTATGGATGCACACTTGCATGTTCTTCCTTGAGTGGATGAATTACCTCATATGTATGATATGAAATTGATGTTAAGTCTTATTGATGATTGAATGTTAAGTTAATGCCTTGATGAGGTTAAGAGTTTGAGAGTGTGTTGACGACATGCTATTTGCTTTCCATGTGTGGATTAACATTTATATGAATCCTTGGCTAGAATAATGCTTGGTTATTATGAATGGTATGCCTTGGAGGATGTTACATTTATGATTATGTGATACTAACTATTATGTTAAGTACAAAACCATACCCTTGAGTGAGAGGGTGAGACATTCCTTGTGAGGATAAGGTTAGCATGTCCATTATTGCATTCATAGCATGCAAAGCATATCATTTGAAATGTGGCTGCGATCACACCAGAAGTCTTATGGGACTAGAGTATGAATAATTATAATGGTTACGATCACTTGGTACCTTTGAATGAAAATGGTCTTGCGGGACTATGGAAGAGAGTACCCTATGCGTGGGGGAAACTAATATGAAATGAATGAAATGTGGTTGCGATCACAAAGAGAACCTTGCGGGTGCTATGAAAAGGAGTACCCTTGCATGGGAGAAACTAGCTATGAATGAATAAATATACATATGTGGTTGTGATCACAATGAAGTCTTGCGGGACTACGAGAAAATGGACCTTTGCGTGGGTGACATATATTGAATGAATATCAGTGGTTGTGATCACTTGATGAAATGGAAAATTGGATCCGTTGCATATGCACTTTAAAACACGACATATGCATTAGTTATAGAAACATGACATTTGAGTAGAGTAAATCAAGAAAGAGACACCTTATTGAGATTATGGTAAGATATATGTATAAAATCCACTCTTGGTCTCTAACTATTCTTGTATTGTTAATTGGTGAGACCTTTCCATGAATATTATGAATTGTTACATTGAATGTGATCATAATAAGAATTGACGATATGGCTTTACTTGATGTGTTCTAGATAATGGACTTGTTATATATAGACACGAGTATTCAATAGAAACTATGAATCATGTAGCTCTATTGGTCATTTGAAATCCTTGATAGGAGAAGAGGTTATATTACATTCATATATATATATATATATATATATATATCTTGTTATCACAATTTGTTGATTTTCATCATTAAGAAAGTATGTTCACCTTCCATGTTGTCTACTTTTTAGCCTTTGTGTTGTAGAGCTTGACCATGGAGTAGAACCTTTTCAAAAGATGAGGTATGGTGTAAAGAAACGATTGGTACTGATGCCTTGGCCGACATGATTTTGATTTTGGAAGTTTTGGACATCTCTTGGAAATTCTATATATGGCCTTGTTTTGCATAGCCACACCATAGTTGATATTTTGTATGTATGTTGATACCTTAGAATGACGATTGATACATTAGGATTATTGGAAAGGAACTTGTGATCATTTTGTATCACCAATGCAATTCATTATGATTATTGACAATTGAACTTGTTGGCCATGTTAATGGCATTGATGCATCGTGTATGTGGTTGAATTAGAATGTGCATGATGATTGAGTTAGATTATGTGTTAGAGTGTTGGTTGAATGCAGAAACATGAATATGATGAGTTTTATGTGACTTTTATGCATAATTAAGGAACTAATAGGGTCAAATAGAGTTTTATGAGAATTAGATGGCATGTGATAGTTCCAATAGCTTCCATGTATGGTTTATGACTTGTAGAAATTGGAATGGGTCAATTCCATTAAGAATTGACCCTTGAGTTGCATAAGAATGCTTAAAAATGGGATAAACACGTTTATGCGCATAAGTCTCTTGTTTTTGAGAATTTTTGAGTGCGGCCAGTTGCCATACGTCATAAATGGTGTGTAAATGGTGGTGTCAAAATTTGGTAGCGTTTGGATTTGATATGAAATAGATAGGGTAGTTAAAAGTAGGATTTTGCAACTTTCTGGGGTAAATTCTGCACAATTGTTGTCATGAATCGATTCACACCATGTGGGAATCGATTCATGAGCTTCTGTTTTCCCCCTGGGTGTGTTCCAGAATCATGGGAATCGATTCACATCATGTAGGAATCGATTTCTGAGCCCCTGGAACTACCTGAATTGATTTCCATGACCCCCTGAATTGATTCAGAGGCTGCTAGAATGGCATAAATCGATTCATACGAGTCATGAATCGATTCATAAGGTTCTGTTTTCATTGTTCATGGCTTCCAACTTGTGTGAATCAATTCCCTAGTTGCTTGAATCGATTCATGACCCTGTTTTCACTATTTTTCATAAGTGTTGACAACTAGTTAATGTTATTGGATCATGACACGCCTACGTAACTAAATGTGCATCTCTTTAACATGATTTATCGATCAATTCATGCATCCTTGATCTTTCCCCTGATCCATTCATGCTTATGAATTAACGTACACATTTTGTTATTCATTGAATGATAATTATGCAATCACCAATCGGGGAGGACTCTTGTCTTAAGTCATTTACCCTCCCATATCTTCATATATGGTTAGGTCTTTATATAGGTCTAGGTTAATTGTTGAATATTGGAATTGTGGTGTTCTTCATCCATTGTTTATTTTCTTTTATTGCAAAAAAATTTCCCTCGTGTTCATTATTCAATTAATAATATTAATAACCTTCTTTATCGGATTAAGGGCGCCACACCTACCATTTAGAGTAATGTAAGTACTATTATTACTTCACTATTGTATAAATACAGCCTATAGGCTCATATTGTATTTCAAGTAACACATTACAGAGAGAAATAATAAACCTAATTTCCTAGAGTAAATCTCTAGGGTTTTCATATATTACGCTCTTTGTGTGAACATTTTGGCGCCCACCGTGGGGCCCGGTAAAACGGTTCCCACTCATAAATCCTTAAACCTAAAAGAAACTAATTGGTTCTGTGGTACACGAGGGGATCTACGCCTACATCATTCCTATCACCATCTACTCCAACCTTATTAGTTGAACCAGCACCTGGAACGCTTGAAGAATCGTGATAAGTGATTGTGTGACTTGCACTCTTTCCAGATAAGTGTCCTCGTGTTTTTAATTTTCTCCAACCTCTCAAAACCTTCCTCACTGCTGGAAAATCAAAATGGAAAATTGATATTTTGCTATGGCGGTAACAAACATATTTCAAACCTTCCTTCTCACAATTCCAAACGTTAATCAAGATCGGCAATCGGATATATAATCTTTATCAACCTTATCAAGCTTCCATTGTGTTATTGACTGGACCAGTTTTAATCTTTTTCTTCGCTTGACAGTGATACCAAACGAATCATTCATTATTCCACAACACGCACCGTATTGGACGATCCACGATCATGACATGACCACCTAAGTCACGCGACCAAATTTGACAACCCGAGAAAAAGAACACGTGCTGCCCCCATTTTCAACGGAAACAAAAAGAGATCAACCTGGAGATGAGCTTGCCTTTCCAGACCCAGCAACAGCATCTCCATTAGGAACACTTAGACGTGAGAAAGACTAAAATTCTTAATTTCATAATCATCTTCAGAGTTCCAATCAAAATTATCACTCTACATGCCAGAATCATCTTCACCCATCTTCAATCTCTCAACTTTACAGTATACAAATATTTGGGCTGCCCAAGCATAAAAGTGAAATACTCAATGGAAAATACAGGAGCATAAAACCCACCAACATGGAATCAATAATTCATTCACACCTCAATTTCGCTACCAGAGGGAAACAAAGAATCTCTCTCTATGGAAAAGAGAGTGATCGAGCATGTGAGAGGGAGGGAGGTTTTGTTTTTGAAGTCCTCGTGGACTGAGTCGAGCTGAATAACGAGTCATGAGTCATGACCCTAAATTGGGTACAAATTTAGGGACATAGGAACCTAGCATCAACCTGTGATACTTCATCACTCACACAATCTCGCTATTGAATTTTCACTGCTCCACTTTTACGGGGACTCATATTCGTCTCATGAAGATATGTTTAAAATTTTTCACTATCTTTGCTTTCTTCAATCAAAGCAGATCACTTGCTTTTTGATTTTCCTTATATATATTATACATACACATATATATAATCCCCTTTTGCTGATAAGTTTTTTAGCCTCAAATGTCGAATAATGGTGGCTTCAGCTTTCATTCTTTGCTTTGGAGATTCCTCAGTCATCACCCTAAGCTCCAAAGTTTTCTATAAATTTGTAGTTGTTGGAGACTGCTAATACTAAAAGTACGTCAAAGGTGAACAACGTTGAACACTGATTGACACCTTGTATAAGATGCATCATAGTAATAAATGAGTCTGCTCATCCGCAGAACATATTTCATTCTTCTTCCCACCATTTGGCCTTATCTTTACATGTTCCATCAATACCAAGACTATTTATATCCAACATCAAAAGCCTTCACACTCTATCTGTCATTACTGGTATCAGTGATCCCATTCTCAGTGTCTGTTGTAATAAACTCTCTATCCCCTAGCTTGTGTGAGGGGCTGTTAAGTTGCTCATAGAAGCTATGCTATTTGTGATAGGTCTGGATGCCGGTGTAAGATGCAGAAATATCTGTTGAGACACATATAAGTTCCGTGTTGACACAATGCCTGTTGGGTCATCCTGCGAGTGAAAGCACCATTCTCATAATGTTCCCACAACAGATTTGGACAAAGAGTCGTAGTGTAGGGAATCCCAAGAGTTTTTGGGACTCATAACTCTTGGTATTCAAGTGACTACTGGAGTGCTACGTATGATTGGGCAATAAATGCTTTTAACACGTGAGTCATTATTGCTCCAAATACGTAACTGTCATTGGGGCTGTTTTGGGCCTGAAATTTGAATTTTGGGTCTATTTCAATGAAACCTTTTGTGAATCATCATACCTTTCACGTGTTTAAGTACAAAACGACTATGTCGCTTAACTTTTAAAACGTTGTGTTTCTTTGTAAACGACACGATCTCTGACGAGCAGTTGGACCCTCTGGTGCCTATAAAAGGGTAACTTAGCAAATTTCAGGAATCACATTTGCCTTCAAACTTAGTGAAACTCTGCTGAAATTGCCTGAGAAGATTGTTGCTATCGTTCTTGTGAAGTTCTCTCTTCCACCAATCTTAACTTCCCCTTAGAGAACCTCACTTCTCTCCCTTTAAACTTCTTCATCTTCATTCCTCTTTAAATTGCAACCATGTGCCCTAGGCAAAACTACGCTGGTCCTTCGAATAGGAGTGGAAGTATCCCTTACATGCCCTCCGATCATCATGGTGGAAATATTTTTGTGGGTCCTTCCGGAGTGGGGCGTCGTGGTTCAGGGAGAGGTGAGACCTCTTCATCAAGACAACCAGTGGTTAGGCGCAATCCTGAACCCTCATCTCGTTTTGAGGCTACAGGTTCCTAAGGAAGCTCGTCTAGTTCGGACTGGTTCCTTACTGATGACGTCGCCTTTTACCACTACACAGACATCTTTAGCAACGTAACAGACGAGATGGAGATCGCCGGTCGTGGTAAAACTCCAGTTCTTCATACTGAGGAAGGGTGTGTTAATGTGGTTGTACACCGGCTCGATTGTTTGTTTTTATGGTGATGTAGGTTTTGATAATGACATAACAAATGAAGGATCAAGATCAAACATAAATGATTATGGACAAAATAATTATGTTTGATGATGGAAAATTGATGAATTCTAAAGAAATGTTTCAAGAAGTGGAAAATGATCAACAAAGTGCCCAAGTATCAAAGGATTAGAGCCAAGATTGAACACATATCAAAAGTGGAGAAAACTAAGCACAAAATTCATGCAACAGGTGCATGAATCGATTCATTATGCAAGGCAAAGAGCAATGAATCGATTCATTCGGATTCTAAGGCCCAGGATGTGCAAAATTCATCATTGAATCGATTCACTATGCCATGGAATCGATTCATACGTTTCTTAAGTGCCCAGGAAGTGATTTTTGATCATTGAATCGATTCACACGGTTTTGTAAGGCCAGGATTGCATTTTATGAAGCATGAATTGATTCACTCTTCACTTGAATCGATTCACACGTTGTGAATTGCCCAGTGACTCTATTTCAATTGCTTGAATCAATTCATGAGATATTAGAATCGATTCTCACACTGTTAGAGACCAAAAGGCACGCTGGAATCATTTAAAATTTGAAGAGAAATATTCAAAATTCAAAGGGAGACATTGTGCAACATGGTTGGAAAGTTCAAGGCAAGGCTTCACACTTTGTCCCACTCCACATGCATATGTCTCATTGGAATACCAAGTTGAATGGAGACATACATGCCTAACATTTCAAGCTCCCAAGGAATTAAATAATGCAAAGCCATGTGATGGAGGTATTCAAATTTGAACATGCCATGCTCTTGAAGTCCTATAAATAGGAGAAGGAATTACACTTGCAAGAAGTCCCAAACCATTGAAGCAATTCCATTGGTTTCTTCCTCCTCTATTCTCTTGCTCTTCTACTCATTCTCTCTTATTACATATTGGCATATTCTCTTAGTGAGTTATTTAAGAGTTAGAGAGAAAATATTTTGTGTGAGCTAAATTTGTATATCCTCTCTTTGAGAGTTATTATTTGGTGAGAGCTTCAAGTTGTATATCTACTCTAGTGAGAGAGTTATTTGATTGTAAACCAAACACCATAAACACCAAGGTATTCACTCTAGGTTGAGTGGTCACAAAGGTTGGGGTTCAACCTTTAGGTATTGAGAGATTGTGAGATTGGGTGGGTTGCCCTTTACTTGTGAGGATTGGGTTCTTGAGTGTGGGACACTAGGAGACAATTGCTCAAAACTTGTAATCTCAAATTCTCAATAGTGGAAATCCTTCAAGTGGGTTGCTTGAAGGCGAGACGTACACCGGGGTGGTGGAACTCATTATATCGGTTTGCAAATTCTCTCTTCCCTAAACTCATTTAATTTGTGCACTTAAATTGCTCACTTGATTCATTATATCATTCTTAATTAAATTGGACTAAGTGCATGCTATAAGTTGCAAACTATATTGGTTAACATTGTTGAAGTTAGATTAAATTAAATCCATGAATCAAATGTCTTAAACATTGTTGGATTTAATTATTGAGGAAGTAAAATATTGGTGTTAACAACTTGGTAAATTATCATGCTTAATTAATTTGTTAGAAGTTGTTTAAGTTACACTTATATTGGAATTAATTATTGCATGACAAGTGTTTCAAGAATTGCCTAAACTAATAACTTGCTTTACTTATCAAAATCAATTCTTGAACATGGTCTATTCAACTCAAGATATTTTAGTATGAAATGTGTTTCATAATTATCATATCTTTTATCTTGCATCATTTGTGTACTACTAACCGTTTTGAAAGGGATTCCGCGTGAAAATTTGAAATACTCAATTCACCCCCCCTCTTGAGTATCGAGGCCTTGGCTAACAAGTGGTATCAGAGCTTGACTCTTGGTAGATCAAGCTTAACGACTTCAAGAGATCAAGATGGCCTCTACATCCTATGATGCATTTCTGGAAAATGGTACAATAAATAGACCACCAATCTTCAATGGTAAAGACTATGTTATTTGGAGAGAAAGGATGAAAATCTTTATCCAAGCCTATGGTATCAAGGTATGGAATGCTATTCAATTTGGTCCTTTTATTCCTAAATACATTGTTGATAATATAGAATGCATGAAGCCTATAAACCTATGGACTAAGGAAGAAGAAAGAAAGGTACAATTTAATCTAAAAGCTAAAATTCTTATCACATTAGCATTAGAACCTAATGATGTTTCTAGAGTTATTACTTGTAACAATGCTAAAGAAATGTGGGAAACTCTTGAAACAATTTATGGAAATACTAATGATGATCAAGATGCAAGAATTAGTACTCTTTCTAGTCAAGATGAAGAATTCGAAAGAAGTCTAGAGAAAGAGACCAACGAAACAGAAGAAGAAATTGCATGCCTAATGACAAAGCACTCCCAAGATGATGAGGTATGCTCTTTAAATGCTTTTAGTGATGATAATGATGATAAAATTGATAAAGATGAATTATTAGAAGCACTTGAAGAATTGTATGAAAAATTTGTCTTGTTATCAAAGAAATATGCATGTTCAAAACAAACCATTTTGAAGCTTGAAAATGAATTGCATAATGTGCACATTGAAAAGGAAAATCTTAGAATTCAAAATGATGAATTAGTAGCTTCAAATGTATCTCTTAGAATTCAAAATGATGAATTAGTAGCTTCAAATGTATCTCCTAGGACTTGTAATGGAAATAATGATTGTATGCTTATTGATAAATGTATACTTCTTGAAAATGAGAATAAAGAACTAAAAGAAGCACTTAGTAAACTTACAAGTAGTCAAAAGAATCTAAATGCATCTCTTGAAAATCAAAAGCATATACTTGATAGAAGGAAAATAAGTCATTATAAGAATCCTCTTGCACTTTACAAAGAAAAATCTAAACTCATTCTAAGATGTACAAACCATGAAAGAAAAAGGAACTCATTGCCTACTTGTTTTAAAAGGAATCATATAGAACATAATAGGAACCATTATAATTCTACTATGAATTATTCTTTGGATGCAACATGTTTCTATTGTGGAATATTTGGTCATATATCATCTAATTGCTTTATAAAGAAATCCCGTCAAAAGTGTACAAGAAAGGTATGGATTCCAAAAACAACTTTGAAATCCTAAACTAACAAGAAAGGACCCAACTTTTAAAGGGTACCATAAAACTTGACATTTTGTAGGAACACTTTAAATCGGTAATCTCTTATTGACGAATGACCAAAGAATCAAGATTCATAATCTTCACTTCAAAGAACAAAGAATGATAAGGATATTGGATTCATAAAACTCCAAGGTACATTTGATCCTTACTTTAGTTGATTAAATATCATGTTGACTATGTGTTTTGTATGCTTAATTATGTTGAACAATCTATGGACTTGGTTGATAATTTATTGAGAATTTTTAGAAATGTCTAAATAATTTTGTAAAGCCAAATTCCATACTTGTTCATGATGAATTTTTGTGATCAAACTTTGATTTGATATGTGATACTTGATTTTGAGCATGAATGGCACAAAACTTTGAGATAGATGAATGAATAAATTTAGAACCCCTTAAATTCATGAAAATCTTAGGATCAATGATGTGTGTGCATGACTTTGATTTAAATAATTGATATAAAGTTTGATGAATAATTTCTTGGATAATATGTTTGATTTCATGAAAAACTTAAGATATATTTATCCATGTATGTTAGAAAGGATTGAAACATCAAAATGTTGAAATGTTAAATCTTTATGCTTAGATTCAAAGTCTTAAATGATGCATAAACTCTTGATGAAATATGATGTATTAATTCTTGAATGAAGCATGTATGAATCCTTGATAACGTATGAATTCCTAATGATGCATGAACTTTTGATTGAATATGAATTCTTGATGATGTATCATTTATTGAACAAGAGATATGTTGTTTAACTAGTGGTATCTAAATAACAAGCATCTTCCTTTAACAAAATGGTATCAATTGAATTAGTAAGAGGAAGATATCATGGGGACATAATCTTGATTATATACTTGCCACTATGCTTTGATGATAAATACATATTTTATGACAAGTTAATTATGACAAATCTTAAAGTTACCTTGAGTTAGGACTATGTTATGCTTATATGTCTTACAAAGTTGTCAATCTCAGGAAAAATATTTTCTATACAATTATATGTTGGTTTTGATAATGCCTAAGGAGAAAGTATGTATGCTCTATGCCTAGACTTTAATTTCATGACTAGTAATATGTTAAATGATAATGCATGATTTTGATGACATGTAAATGACAATGCATGATATGTGACAATACATGGTATATTAAGAGAAAATGCATTATAATACATGACATGCCCTTCCTTGATACACCATGCTTGAGCAAATTGGCATCTATCTTGAGTGACATATATGTTTGATGATGCATGATCTTGAATGTGAAAATAAATTTGAAAATATGTATCATTGAGTTTGAAAAGAATTATTGATTGAATCAAGAATGATGAATGATGATCTTGTGCTAAATGCTTAAATATTCATAATTGATATCAAGAGCTTAAATTGGAAAATCTATCAAGTGATATCATGACTAGATACTAGCAACAAGTGGCATGGACAATGAATAAGAAATAAATGGTGTTGATCAAGAAAAGAATGTTTGACATAAAAAAGGGTCATGAGAAAAATCATATAGATATATTGGCATGTGTTACAATACAAATGCATGAGTAAGCCAACAAGTTGTATTAACTATTCCACCATTACTTTGATATCTACATTTGAGTGTACATTGTTGAAAAATCTTCTATGATTACTACTTTGATGCCTAGAAATGCATCAAGCACTATTAATTGATGATTAACTAGTAAATTTTATATACAATTGGTATCTAACTTTTGAGTGGTATCTATTTATATTGTGATTTCTATTAGTTGAATAAGTGGCATCTATTAAAAGAATAAGATCATGTGCTTAAGAAATAAACAAATGGTATCAAACATGTTAAATAGGCCAACATAAACAATTGGTATCAATTAGCTTAACATGTGGTATTCAATTACATGTGTTAATAACATTTGGTGTTAAACTTGATTGAAGTGACTCACAAGTGGTATTAGACTTAATCAAATTGGTGTAATTGGTTTCATAACAATTGGTATCAAACTTTATCAAATTGATTTCACATGTTAATAAGTGGTATATGTTTTTTTACAAGTGATATCAATTACAATAGTAAGGGGGAGCATACACATGAATGAATATCCATCATTTTACCTCTCTATGATTATGTTTATGGCATTTATGCTTACAATTCTATTCATCTATACGCTTACTTGGAAAAATCCTTGTGTGTTTTGATAATGCCAAAATAGGAGAAAACTATATGCTTATTTGAGATGATTATGTGTTTACTTGCCTATCATAATGGAGAAAATTACTTGCTTACTTATATTTGACTTATTTACAAATGTGCAAGTAATGATATATGTGCTTACTTGAAATGATATGTGTACTTAATTAGAAAGAATCATGTGACGCTTACCATACTTGAAAGTGATATTAATTACATGATTTAAAATGAGTTAGAAATCAATTATATGCTTACTTGATAGATGAATTATGTGATTGATTATTGACTCTAGATGCAACAAAATGGTATATATATCCTTGATCATGTTATGAGTTTTTCTTGCTCTAAATCTCTCTTATTTAAGTACATGAGTTTATATGATGATGATCTTTTTGATGATGCCAAAGGGGGAGAGATTAGTGAAAGGATTAGTAAAAAGGATAAAATGTTATTTATGCCAAAAAGAGGAGAATTACTATGATTATTGTTTTATCATAAGGGAAGTTTTGATGATGCCAAAGGGGGAGAAGATTATAGATTAAATATACACTCTAAGTGGCATAAAGTCTTTTAGAAAGGGATATAAAGAGAGAAAATATCATGCTAGAACAATTATGCTTAATGATTATGCTTACACTACCACTATGCTCTAAAAATTGGATGAACTATTTTGTGGTATCTATTGTATGATTAAGAGAGAGATGATTAAAGGGGAGAGAATACATATAAAGGGGGAGAGAATATATTTATCTTACAAAGGGGGAGAGATCTTTTATCTCTAATATTCTCTTCTTAACTTGGGCATATGATGACATAAATATGTGGTATCAAATTACATGTGATAGGGGGAGTTATCCTTATAATATATTTGAACTATTATGATACTAACACCCCAAGAGACAAGCATTTGTTGTCATCATCAAAAAGGGGGAGAATGTGTTTTTATGGTGATGTAGGTTTTGATAATGACACAACAAATGAAGGATCAAGATCAAACATAAATGATTATGGACAAAATAATTATGTTTGATGATGGAAAATTGATGAATTCTAAAGAAATGTTTCAAGGCATTTTAAGTGGCTTAAATCAAGTGGAAAATGATCAACAAAGTGCCCAAGTATCAAAGGATTAGAGCCAAGATTGAACACATATCAAAAATGGATAAAACTAAGCACAAAATTTATGCAATAGGTGCATGAATCGATTTATTATGCAAGGCAAAGAGCAATGAATCGATTCATTCGGATTCTAAGGCCTAGGATGTGCAAAATTCATCATTGAATCGATTCACTATGCCATGGAATCGATTCATACGTTTCTTAAGTGCCCAGGAAGTGATTTTTGATCATTGAATCGATTCACACGGTTTTGTAAGGCCAGGATTGCATTTTATGAAGCATGAATTGATTCACTCTTCACTTGAATCGATTCACACGTTGTGAATTGCCCAATGACTCTATTTCAATTGCTTGAATCGATTCATGAGATATTAGAATCAATTCTCACACTGTCAGAGACCAAAAGGCACGCTAGAATCATTTAAAATTTGAAGAGAAATATTCAAAATTCAAAGGGAGACATTGTGCAACATGGTTGGAAAGTTCAAGGCAAGGCTTCACACTTTGTCCCACTCCACATGCATATGTCTCATTGGAATGCCAAGTTGAATGGAGACATGCATGCCTAACATTTCAAGCTCCCAAGGAATTAAATAATGCAAAGCCATATGATGGAGGTATTCAAATTTGAACATGCCATGCTCTTGAAGTCCTATAAATAGGAGAAGGAATTGCACTTGCAAGAAGTCCCAAACCATTGAAGCAATTCCATTGGTTTCTTCCTCCTCCATTCTCTTGCTCTTCTACTCATTCTCTCTTATTACATATTGGCATATTCTCTTAGTGAGTTATTTAAGAGTTAGAGAGAAAATATTTTGTGTGAGCTAAATTTGTATATCCTCTCTTTGAGAGTTATTATTTGGTGAGTGCTTCAAGTTGTATATCTACTCTAGTGAGAGAGTTATTTGATTGTAAACCAAACACCATAAACACCAAGGTATTCACTTTAGGTTGAGTGGTCACAAAGGTTGGGGTTCAACCTTTAGGTATTGAGAGATTGTGAGATTGGGTGGGTTGCCCTTTGCTTGTGAGGATTGGGTTCTTGAGTGTGGGACACTAGGAGACAATTGCTCAAAGCTTGTAATCTCAAATTCTCAATAGTGGAAATCCTTCAAGTGGGTTGCTTGAAGGCGAGACGTACACCGGGGTAGTGGAACTCGTTATATCGGTTTGCAAATTCTCTCTTCCCTAAACTCATTTAATTTGTGCACTTAAATTGCTCACTTGATTCATTATATCATTCTTAATTAAATTGGACTAAGTGCATGCTATAAGTTGCAAACTATATTGGTTAACATTGTTGAAGTTAGATTAAATTAAATCCATGAATCAAATGTCTTAAACATTGTTGGATTTAATTATTGAGGAAGTAAAATATTGGTGTTAACAACTTGGTAAATTATCATGCTTAATTAATTTGTTAGAAGTTGTTTAAGTTACACTTATATTGGAATTAATTATTGCATGACAAGTGTTTCAAGAATTGCCTAAACTAATAACTTGCTTTACTTATCAAAATCAATTCTTGAACATGGTCTATTCAACTCAAGATATTTTAGTATGAAATGTGTTTCATAATTATCATATCTTTTATCTTGCATCATTTGTGTACTACTAACCGTTTTGAAAGGGATTTCGCGCGAAAATTTGAAATACTCAATTCACCCCTCCTCTTGAGTATCGAGGCCTTGGCTAACAGATTGGGAACAGCTAAACCAGACGCACCCATACTGTTGGGTTGAAGAGGAATTTAAAGAGATTGCCTCCCGCCATGCCAAACAAGATGGGGGTTCGGCCACTCCACGTTTTAGAGTTTATTCCGAGGAGAAATATAAAGAGCGTTTCCTCATCCTGGCACCCCGGCCTACAGAAAAAGGTTTGTCATCAAGTCCCTGATGACAGGTCGGTATATATGTATGATTTCCTTTGACTGAATTTCAGATGGGCGTTCTGAGATTCCTGGAGTGCGCCCCTTTACAAGTGCATCCCAACAGGTGAAGCCTCATCCATTCTCTTAAAGTCTTAGGAGCACATTTCAACTTTAAACCCACCGTGGCTATGCTTTTTTACTACTGCCAGGTGGTCCACCGTGCGAATAAGAAAGGCGGTCTTGGCTTCGTCACCCTCCGCTGTGATGCCAAGGTTATCAACTTCAAATACTTCACTGAGTCAGCAAAGATCGATGGGCGGTCTTTCAAACACTATTACACCAAAATCCGGATCAAGCTGTAACATCCCTGATGTTTTAATGAGAATTATAAGAAATGGGAAATGATTAGTAAATGTTTTAGAAGTTTTATTTAATATGTGTTCTGTCTTAGCCAGAGATAAGAAAGCCGGTGTCGAGATCGGTCTCAGAAGCGCGAGCAGGCAGAGTTAAAGATCGGGAGTGTAGGAGAAGAGCGGACAGAGTTAGGTGGTCTGGTCCAACCGTTGTGAGGGGAGCGCCTCACACGGGGTCATAGCCCGGATTAACCTCATAACGACTGAAACAACGGGTGTAGGTAACCAAGAGGTGAGCACGGATGAGATATCCGACCTCTCAGGTTGTAGCTCAGATTTCTGAGGTATGAACACTAAGTTAGGACACCGGGGACCGATATTTATATTGGGCCTATACTCTTGCGAAGTATTAGAGAATTGTGAATAATTAAACGTTGAGGGAATAAATACGTGTAATTGATTTGATAACTATGCAATAGTTTAATATAGTGAAATTGATTAAATTTAGTAAGAATACAAATAAAATAAAGGAAAAGACGATCTTGCCCATGAGCTATATATATATAAGGAAATTCTCTTCCTTCCCTCTTCATTATTTACAAGCTACCTTTGCTGTTGGTCTGTTCCTTCACTTTCGTTTTTCTCCTCTCTTAACGCTGAGTTGCATGCGCTGGAGAGGGACTCCATTTGTGTCCAAACTTCAATTTATTCCCATTCCTGTGATCGAGGCTTCAAGGTGAGTCTACTGATCCGTTCCAATTGTGATTCCCTTATTTCTTTTATTCTTTAGCGGTTTAAAGCCATGCATGGCTATATTCGTGGCTGTTCTCCATTCCTCCGGTGAGTGTGAGCCCAAATGCAGTCCATGAACTAAGGGCGTTGAAGTGACGAGCTGTACTTTATGATCCGTAGGTAGTAGGCTAAGCAACGGAAGACTGAGTGACGGAGTTGAGACTGCGAAACCAGTGCTCAGAGGAAGGAATCGACACAGAGAGCAGATTATCGAAGCTTGGAACCAAAGTAAGGGGGGTGTTCAGGTTATAATTAATTAGAATAGGACTCGTTTCTTATTCAGGTCATTGAGGTAATGTAAACAGGTTAAGGAAAATATTGCTAAACGTAGTTGTGTGTTTATACTTGTGCATGTGTGACTGGGTTCATTAATTAGTGGAAGACCGGGTGTGGTTGAGCTTATCATGTTATGATCTTGCGATATCTAATGTTGAAATGATCAGCGTTATGTGACGATGGGTTAGCAAGCAGGCTACCCGAGTGATGAGGAATTGATATTATGATGTGAAAGATAAACTGTTGAATGATTATGTGGTGTGGGATGGCCGACGGTATATGATAGCCCCTCATTTCTGGCTCCCGTGGTTTTCGTCCCCAGTTGAGCTACCCAGTGGTCAAGTAGGACCCAGTGGTCAAGGTGGAGAGTCAAGCAGGACTCGGTGAACCAAGCAGGGTTCACGGGGTGTCAAGTAGGACCCCCAGCTGAAGGCCAATCCTTTAGTATCCGGATACTAGGAGTCAAATTGTATGAGAGTCAGTTGTGATCGTGATGAATGTGATGGAATTGTGTGGTTGGGTTAATATAGTTACTGCATGTAATACACTATGTTTCGGTATGCTTACTTTCGAATGATGTTTGATGTGTATGTATAAATATGCATGTATATTTGTTAAGTTCCATTCTATATTAATTACAATGCCAAACACTCACCCTTGCCTTTTTTTTAGTAACCAGAGACAGGGAGGGGGAAGGAGCCATGGAGTCGCGCCAAGGGGGAGAACGATGCCAGGGTCCGAGTGACTTTGAGTGACTCTCTATAGGGTTATATATGTGTATGAGAACTTCCAAGTATTACTAATTAGTTGTGTTTAATCAAGACCGGACGAATGCAAATCTACATTTTAAAATACATTACTGTCATTTACTTATGTTGTTGTGGTAGCTATGACAAACCTTTGATTAACAGAATCATTTTTAGGGTGAGACTTGCGGGAGTCCGTCTGCATGTCTTGTCTAATCCGGTGTGTGAAAGGTATTCGCTCAAGCGAATAGAAACCTCGTTTAAGTGAGAGTCCGGAATCTCGCTTAGACGAGTAGGGGCCTCGCTCAAGCGAGAAGCCCTGATTCCCTTTCTCCCATCCGTTGTACTTAAATTAACTTGCTTTCTTTTCTAGACCTCATTTAATTAATCTAACTGTGACTGCTGTCACTTAAATAAGTCAGTAAGAATAAATGCTTTTCACTAAATATCGATTAATTTTCAAGAAAAGGAAAAATTTATCGTAAGATGTAATCATTTGAATAAAAATAAATGCAAAAATGACCTAGGATGTTACACTTGGTATCAGAGCGGTTCTTTCTAGAGCCGGCGTGTGGGCCGATCTAGTGATTGTGATAGTTTTATGAAGGTTGATTGTATTTCGTTGTATTGAGATTGTGTGTGGTCTGGCATCGTTCCCTTGGCACTCCACTGGCGTAGTATTCTATGAATATAAGGTAAGTTTACAATCCCCTGACTGATCTTGGTTATTAATGGTGATGTGTTTGCTCATTGTAGAATTATTAAATGGCCGGAGAGACTAGTTCTGGGGGAAGAGATGATTTTTTCTCTAGATTTACTCAGCTGATGAGTAGGACTGTGTCCGGTCCCACTCTGGATAAATTCCTGAAAAGGAATCCTCCGACTTACAAAGGGGGACATGACTATGACGGGGCATACATCTGGATCAGGGATATCGAGCAGGTTTTTGAATATTTTGAGTGCTCTGAAGAGCAAAAGGTTTTATTTGCTACTTACCAACTAAAAGAAGAGGCTAGAGTATGGTGGTCCCGAGTGAAGGTGCAGATGAACGCAGCCAATGAGCCGTTGGTATGGGTGAATTTCCGAAGGAGGTTCCTTGTTAAATACTTCCCAGACAACTACAAAATCCGGAAAGAAATGGAATTCCTGAAGTTGGAGCAAGACCGGATGTCTGTAGCTGAGTACACCAGCAAGTTTGATGAGCTGTGTGATTTTTACCACCCTTTCTCGTTAGAAGGGACTGAAGGTAGAAAATGCGCCAAATACGAAGCTGGACTACGGATTGAGCTCCGTAGTGTAATCGTACCAATGGAGATTAGGGACTACCCAACCCTGGTGAACAAAGCAAGACTGACTAAAGAGGTGCAATTACAAAGGACGTCCCAGCCGAGAGATAAAAAGCCCCTGAAGGCAAAAGGATTCAACTTTAAGAGGATGAGTCAATTCTTTCGGGGTGGCAAGTCTTCTGCTACCTCCTCATCCTCTTCCGGTCGGGGTTCCACTGGTCGATCGGGTAATCCTTCTGGTAATCGTACATGCTACAATTGTGGTCAGGAAGGTCACATTGCCAAACATTGCCAAGCCAATCAGATTGTGTGCTTCCAGTGCGGACAACCAGGGCACCTCAGGCCCGATTGCCCTCAGAGGCAACAACAGGGCAGGACGGATAACCGAACTAACTCTTCTGGGACCCGGGGTTCCAACTTTTCGAGGAGAGGCCGGAATGGAGCTGGTAGAGGGAACCAACAATCGGGAAGATATGATGCCCAATCTAGCGATGCCCAGAACGCCATGACCGGGCGTGTATTTGCGTTTGATGCTTCAGAAGCTACGAGGAATGATAATTTGGTACAGGGTAAGTGCCTCATCTGTGGTTATCTAGTTGATGTAGTTTATGATTCAGGTGCCACCCATTCCTTTATTTCGGAAAGTTGTGTGCGACGGCTTGGTCTGCCAATCAGTTTAATGGAGAACGCTCTTATTGTTTCCACTCCAACTGGTTCCACTTTCCGTGCAACTACAGTGTGTAGAGAACTGCCGATGCAAATCGAAGCCTGTACTTTTCGAGTAAATTTTATCTGTATGCCATTGAAGGACTTAGATGTTATTTTGGGTCTCGATTGGCTCGCTGCTAATCATGTGTTGGTCGACTGTTATCGGAAGAATATTGTTTTCTCTCAGGAACTTGATATGAAGAACGGGGTGAGCGATGTCCTAACCACGTATGTTGTTTTATTCGTTTCGGAGGGTCGGCATAACCTCCTGCTAAGTGATATTCCGATTGTTTGTGAATTTCCTGACATTTTTCCAGAAGAAATTCCGGAACTACCTCCCAGTCGGGAGATTGATTTCTCTATTGACTTGATTCCCGGGGCAGAACCTGTGTCCCGAGCTCCATATAGAATGTCTTCGGTGGAATTAACCGAAGTGAAGAAACAAGTAAACGAATTACTAGAAAAGGGCTTTATCCGACCCAGTGCCTCACCCTGGGGCGCTCCGGTGTTATTGGTAAAGAAGAAGGACGGTAGTATGCGAATGTGCATTGATTACCGACAGCTGAACAAACTGACAATAAAAAATAAATATCCACTACCTCGGATTGACGATTTACTGGACCAGTTGCGAGGCGCCGCTGTGTTCTCTAAGATCGACTTGAGGTCGGGATACCACCAGATCCGAGTGAGGTCGGAGGATATCCCAAAGACAGCATTTCGGACTCGATATGGGCACTTCGAGTACGTAGTAATGCCCTTTGGAGTAACGAACGCTCCTGCCATTTTTATGGACTATATGAATCGGACTTTTCAACCGTACTTGGACCAGTTTGTGGTAGTATTCATTAATGATATTTTAGTATATTCGAGGTCGGACGAGGAGCATGCTCAACATCTTCGACTTGTTTTACAAGTACTTCGGGAGAAGAAGTTGTACGCTAAACTATCTAAGTGTGATTTCTGGGGGAGTAGTGTACAATTCTTGGGGCATATAATTTCCCAAGAGGGAATCTCAGTTGATCCGACAAAAATTGAGGCGGTTATGGCTTGGGAGAGGCCGAAGTCAATAACTGAAATCAGGAGTTTCCTCGGATTAGCTGGATACTATCGACGCTTCATTGAGGGGTTCTCCAGGATAGCACTTTCTCTGACTCGGTTAACAAGGAAAGGAAACCCCTTCGTGTGGTCAGAAAAGTGTGAATTAAGCTTCCAAACTCTTAAGCGATGTTTAACAACTGCCCCTGTGCTTGCACTGCCCGATGTAACACAGGAATTTGAAGTATATTGTGATGCATCCAAATTTGGATTGGGGTGTGTGTTGATGCAAGTTGATCGGGCAATTGCTTATGCTTCGAGGCAATTGAGGCCACATGAGGAGAATTACTCGACTCATGATCTGGAACTTGCAGCAGTGGTGTACGCACTGAAGATTTGGCGTCATTATCTGTATGGGACTCGCTTTGTAGTATTCAGTGATCACAAGAGCCTAAAATACTTGTTTGATCAAAAGGAGCTAAATATGAGACAGAGGCGATGGGTGGAGTATTTAAAGGATTACGATTTCGATTTAAAGTATCACCCAGGCAAAGCGAATGTTGTGGCAGATGCACTAAGCAGGAAGGCATTACACGTGGCTTACCTGATGGGTAGAGAATAGGAATTGCTGGAAAGCTTTAGAGATATGAATGTTGGAATTGTTATGGACGCACCAAATCGAATGACAATCGGAATGTTAAAAATCTCCAACGAATTTCTGGAGTCGATGGTAGCTGCACAGAAAGACGATAAAGAGTTACTGAGGCTGATTGATACTCAGACCCAAGGTAAAAATGTGGAGATAACTAGGGGTAACGATGGTATATGGAGATTCAGGAACCGAGTGGTGGTGCCTGCACATGGAGGCTTCAGGCAGGCAGTGCTATCAGAAGCACACAAGAGCTCTTTGAGTATACATCCGGGAGTGACAAAAATGTATCATAACTTAAAAAAGGAATTCTGGTGGCCAAGTATGAAGAAGGCAATAATCGAGTATGTGAAATCCTGTGTGATATGCCAGAAGTGCAAGGTTGAGCACCAACGACCTCCAGGTTTGCTTCGACCTCCAGAAATTCTGATCTGGAAGTGGGAAGGTATCACCATGGACTTCGTGTCCGGACTACCCTGCACTCATACCGGATACAACGCGATTTGGGTGATTGTTGATCGACTAACCAAAAGTGCGCATTTCCTGGCAATAAATATGAAGTGGTCGCTAGATCGATTAGCTAAGTTATACATTGCTGAGGTTGTACGACTGCATGGTGTGCCCTCAAGCATTATCTCCGATCGGGATCCCCAATTCACTTCAAGGTTTTGGGGGAGTTTGCAACAACAACTGGGTACTGAGCTCAAATTGAGCTCAGCCTACCATCCCCAGACCGATGGCCAATCAGAACGGACTATACAGACTCTTGAAGATATGTTAAGGGCATGTGTACTGGAACAGGGCGGATCATGGGAGAAATACTTGCCCTTGGTAGAGTTTGCATATAATAACAGTTACCATAGCAGTATTGGGATGGCTCCATATGAAGCTCTTTATGGTCGGAAATGTCGTACTCCATTATGTTGGAATGAGAACGGCGATGCCCTTCATCTGGGGCCTGAGATGATTCAAGAGATGAATGAGCAAATCGCTTTAATCCGAGAGAAGATAAAAATTACTCAAGACCGGCAAAAGAGCTATTATGACAAACGGCATAGACCCCTTGAATTCCAAGTGGGTGATTGGGTGTTCCTAAGGATTTCACCGACTAAGGGTGTAGGTCGAATTTTGAAGAGCCAAAAGCTTAATCCGAAGTATATTGGACCATACCAAATACTAGAACAGATTGGTGAAGTCGCTTATCGACTGGATCTTCCCCAATCGTTGACTAACATTCACAACGTCTTCCACGTATCGCAACTTCGAGCTTACATTCCGTGTGATACCATGATTGTACCGAGTGACTCCATTGAAGTGAAGGAGAACTTGATGGTGGAGGCGGTACCGATCGGCATTGAAGAGCATCAAACCAAACGGTTAAGGAACAAGGAGGTACCGCTGGTGAAGGTGAAGTGGCAGAATTTACATTGGATAAACTACACTTGGGAGTTAGAATCCGATATGAGACGAATGTACCCTCATCTTTTTCAACCGGAACACTGATTTCGGGGACGAAATCTCCTTTTAGGGGGGGTGGATGTAACATCCCTGATGTTTTAATGAGAATTATAAGAAATGGGAAATGATTAGTAAATGTTTTAGAAGTTTTATTTAATATGTGTTCTGTCTTAGCCAGAGATAAGAAAGCCGGTGTCGAGATCGGTCTCAGAAGCGCGAGCAGGCGGAGTTAAAGATCGGGAGTGTAGGAGAAGAGCGGACAGAGTTAGGTGGTCTGGTCCAACCGTTGTGAGGGGAGCGCCTCACACGGGGTCATAGCCCGGATTAACCTCATAACGACTGAAACAACGGGTGTAGAACCAAGAGGTGAGCACGGATGAGATATCCGACCTCTCAGGTTGTAGCTCGGATTTCCGAGGTATGAACACTAAGTTAGGACACCGGGGACCGATATTTATATTGGGCCTATACTCTTGCGAAGTATTAGAGAATTGTGAATAATTAAACGTTGAGGGAATAAATACGTGTAATTGATTTGATAACTATGCAATAGTTTAATATAGTGAAATTAATTAAATTTAGTAAGAATACAAATAAAATAAAGGAAAAGACGATCTTGCCCATGAGCTATATATATATAAGGAAATTCTCTTCCTTCCCTCTTCATTATTTACAAGCTGCCTTTGCTGTTGGTCTGTTCCTTCACTTTCGTTTTTCTCCTCTCTTAACGCTGAGTTGCATGCGCTGGAGAGGGACTCCATTTGTGTCCAAACTTCAATTTATTCCCATTCCTGTGATCGAGGCTTCAAGGTGAGTCTACTGATCCATTCCAATTATGATTCCCTTATTCCTTTTATTCTTTAGCGGTTTAAAGCCATGCATGGCTATATTCGTGGCTGTTCTCCATTCCTCCGGTGAGTGTGAGCCCAAATGCAGTCCATGAACTAAGGGCGTTGAAGTGACGAGCTGTACTTTATGATCCGTAGGTAGTAGGCTAAGCAACGGAAGACTGAGTGACGGAGTTGAGACTGTGAAACCAGTGCTCAGAGGAAGGAATCGACACAGAGAGCAGATTATCGAAGCTTGGAACCAAAGTAAGGGGGGTGTTCGGGTTATAATTAATTAGAATAGGACTCGCTTCTTATTCAGGTCATTGAGGTAATGTAAGCAGGTTAAGGAAAATGTTGCTAAATGTAGTTGTGTGTTTATACTTGTGCATGTATGACTGGGTTCATTAATTAGTGGAAGACCGGGTGTGGTTGAGCTTATCATGTTATGATCTTGCGATATCTAATGTTGAAATGATCAGCGTTATGTGACGACGGGTTAGCAAGCAGGCTACCCGAGTGATGAGGAATTGATATTATGATGTGAAAGATAAACTGTTGAATGATTATATGGTGTGGGATGGCCGACGGTATATGATAGCCCCTCATTTCCGGCTCCCGTGGTTTTCGTGCCCAGTTGAGCTACCCAGTGGTCAAGTAGGACCCAGTGGTCAAGGTGGAGAGTCAAGCAGGACTCGGTGAACCAAGCAGGGTTCACGGGGTGTCAAGTAGGACCCCCAGCTGAAGGCCAATCCTTTAGTATCCGGATACTAGGAGTCAAATTGTATGAGAGTCAGTTGTGATCGTGATGAATGTGATGGAATTGTGTGGTTGGGTTAATATAGTTACTGCATGTAATACACTATGTTTTGGTATGCTTACTTTCGAATGATGTTTGATGTGTATGTATAAATATGCATGTATATTTGTTAAGTTCCATTCTATATTAATTACAATGCCAAACACTCACCCTTGCCTTTTTTTTTAGTAACCAGAGACAGGGAGGGGGAAGGAGCCATGGAGTCGCGCCAAGGGGGAGAACGATGCCAGGGTCCGAGTGACTTTGAGTGACTCTCTATAGGGTTATATATGTGTATGAGAACTTCCAAGTATTACTAATTAGTTGTGTTTAATCAAGACCGGACGAATGCAAATCTACATTTTAAAATACATTACTGTCATTTACTTATGTTGTTGTGGTAGCTATGACAAACCTTTGATTAACAGAATCATTTTTAGGGTGAGACTTGCGGGAGTCCGTCTGCATGTCTTGTCTAATCCGGTGTGTGAAAGGTATTCGCTCAAGCGAATAGAAACCTCGTTTAAGTGAGAGTCCGGAATCTCGCTTAGACGAGTAGGGGCCTCGCTCAAGCGAGAAGCCCTGATTCCCTTTCTCCCATCCGTTGTACTTAAATTAACTTCCTTTCTTTTCTAGACCTCATTTAATTAATTTAACTGTGACTGCTGTCACTTGAATAAGTTAGTAAGAATAAATACTTTTCACTAAATATCGATTAATTTTCAAGAAAAGGAAAAATTTATCGTAAGATGTAATCGTTTGAATAAAAATAAATGCAAAAATGACCTAGGATGTTACACAAGCCAAATAAACCAGTCTTTTGGCTCATTGAGGACGGTATCCCGAAGTTTCCCCTCTGTTGGACCCATGAGCACTTCCTGCTTGCAAGCCGGGCCTACTTCACGGATGAGAGTGAACTTTCTTCTTATTCCATAGAAGTATTAAGTACCTTAAGGTCGTTTACTACTGCCCATAAGGAGATCTCCAGCAAGCGTCTCCTGGGGTCTACTTTTTTTAGGACTGAATACTTAAGTAAATAGTTTAACTTCTCTAATCTTCTATAATGATCTGATATCTTCCTGTGTTTAATGATTCCTCCTTTCTTTTGCAGACTGGATAGTGAGTAATTGCCCCGAGATTCTTGCTTTGAAATCCATGTTGGGGGGAGACGACTCTTCATCTGAAGGTGAATAGAATAACATCCAGGCCAAGAGGAATGCCACCAAGGCGATGGTGGAGTACATCCCTCTCATATCTGAGGCCGGTATGGATCCCCCTCTCTTGGAGTCCCAGGCTAATGAGGAAAGGTGTAACACCCTCGGTTAAATAGGACAGACCCTTCTATAGGATTATCCTACTTAACTAAGAGGTTAAAAGATTTTAGAAAAAGTGAAATATTTTTTTACAAGTAAAATAATGGCAGATCAGTGGAAGCAAATAGTAGGAAATTCACATAGTCATTCATAAACTATAAGTAATTGTACTCTTAACATAATGGGGCACGTAGGCACCCTTAAATACATACAGTCATCCATTGTCTTATTATTTATTTATATATATTCAACTACATATATCCTACTTTTATTGAGTGCTCCCAATTGGTCCAACGTATTGCTATTCTTTGTACTCCGGTTCTTGGTTTCCTAGCTCCTCTATTATTATTAAACAGAAAGGGTGAGTATATACTTCATACCCTGAAGGTTCCCGGTACGGGTGTGAACACCTATTTTGGTCTGGTCAATTTTCACCAAGAATGGGGAATTCCGTCACTTGGAACCCCTTCTTTATATTTGTGTTCATCTTCGGGATTGTCTTGGGCTCTGAGTGATATTCCCAAGTGGAAGGAATTCTGAAAGGACTAAATTCTGACTCAGAATGATCATTTCCGAGTAGGGTGTTTCTGAGTAAGACGTTGCCGAGTGGGATGTCTCCGAGTGAGGCATTTCCGAGTGGGCTTCTTCAAAGGGAGTTACTTCCGAATGAAGAAAAGGCTCTAACTATGAATGAATACCTCTCGGGCAAAGATTCTTTTCAGTTCCATATGTCTGAATGATGATTCCGAGTAGGGTGTCTCTGAGTGAGACGTTACCGAGTGAGATGTTTCCGAGTGGGCTGCTTCTGAGGGAGTTACTTCTGAACAAAGAAAAGGCTCTGACTAGAAAAGAATACCTTTCGAGTGAATACCTCTCGGGCAAAGATTCTTTTAAGTTCCATATGTCCGAATGATCATTTCCGAGTAGGTTGTCTCTGAGTGATACGTCGCCGAGTGGGTTGTCACTGAGTGAGGTGTTTCCGAGTGGGCTGCTTCTGAGGGAGTTACTTCCAAACAAAGACTATGAATGAATACCTTTCAGACAGAGACTCTCTTAAGTCCCATACCTCCGAGTGAGTCATTTCTGAGTGGGTTGCTTCTAAAGGAAATACTTCCGAATGAAACGCAAGTCTGATTTCAGATGAATACATCTGAGTGAAGGATTCCCGATTGAAGCTACTCTGAATGAAAAGGGACTGACTTTGAATGAATACCTCCCGGGTGGAGATACATCCGAGTGAAGGATTCCCGATTGAAATGATTCTGAATGAAAAATCGCTGACTTTGAATGAGTACCTCTCAGGCGGAGATACATCCGAGTGAATAATTCCCGATTGATGCCACTCTGAATGAAAAACGAGTCTGATGTGGGATAAGTGCTTTTTCTAGGCAAAGATGTTTCCGAGTGTAGAATCCCCAAGTGAATTGATTCTGAACAAAAAGGACTTTGACTTTGAAGGAGCACTTGTCGGGCAAAGGTATATCCGAAAGGGATGTCTCCGAGTGAGGCATTTTCGAGTGGATTATTTCAAGGGAATTACTTCCGAGCAAGGAAAGCCTCTGACTATAAAAGAACACTTGTTGGGCAAGGATATTTCCGAGTGGTGTGCTTCCGAGGGATGTATTTCCGAAGCGAAGAAAATCTCTGACCTCGAGTGAGCCTCTTTCGGGTAAAGACTCTCTCAAGTTCCATGCTTTCGAGGGACATGTCTCCGAGTGACGCATGTCCGAATGGGTTGCTTCAAAGGGAATTGCTTCTGAGTAAAGAAAGGCTCTGATTATGAATTACTTTTCGGGCAAAGATATATCCTAGTAGGGCGTCCCGAGTGAGCCATTTCTGAGTGAGTCATTTTCAAGAGATGTGTTTCCGAGCAAAGAAACACTTTGACTTCAAAGGAGCACTTTTCATTTCTGAGTTCCATACTCCCGAATGAGGTGCCTTCGAGCGAGCCATTTCCTGAGTGGTTTACTCCCGAGTAAAGAAAGGCTCTGACTATGAAGAGTACTTTTCGGGCAAAGATATATCCGAGTAGGGTGTCTCCGAGTAAGATATTTCTGAGTGGATCATTTCAAAGGAATTATTTCTGAGCAAAGGCTTTAACTATGAATGAATACTTTTCGAGCAGACATATCTGAGTGGGGTGTCTCTGAGTGAAGTATTTCCGAGTGGCTTACTTCCAAGAGATATGCTTCCGAGTGAAGAAAGACTTTGATTTCGAAGGAATACCTCTCAGACTGAGACATTCGAGTGAAGAATTCCCGAATAAATGAATTTTAAGTAAAAAAATGGTTCTGACTTCGAAGGAGCTTGTCGGTCGGAGATATAGCCGAGTGAAATATTTTTGGAGGTGTTTCCGAGTAATACGTTCCCGAATGGTCCACTTTCCAGGGGAGAAAGGCTATTGACTTTGAGTGTTTCAAGCAGAAACATTTCCGAGCAAAACACCTCTGAGTGAAGCAATCTTGGACAAAAAAGGGATTTGGTGTCACTTGAATGAATTCAAGCCTTCACACCGAGTGTCAAAGGTCGGTTTTTCCACTCGGACTTTTATGTATGTAGGCACCTGTCTCAATCGGATCAATTTCCACCGAGAATGGATACTGACAGCGGTCCGAACCAAAAGAAGAACACCGGCCCTGTGTGGCACCATTCGAAGAGTCCGTTTGCCCATGCCGACTTGGAATCGCACCATCCAACTTGATCCTTGAATTCTGGGGAGGCGGCGGACAACAGACAAAAATGAAAATAATAAAGAATTACCCACTAGCCGTCGTTCCCCCATAATTGTCAACAACCAGGCTGTTTCTCCATTACATACAATCGCACCATCCAAGTTGATTCTCTAATCCTGGGTGGCGACTGATAACAAACAAGAATGAAAATAATAAATTATTCATCAGCCGCTGTTCCCCATAATTATTGGTGGCCAGGCTGTCTTTGGGCTGTTCAAGCAATCAACCAACACTTAAATTTTTATAAATACCTCAACTGAAGGTGCGCAAGGAGAAGGGGGCGAGCATCTTGAATCACTGGAACCTCTGGCCAAAAAATATACTCCGATGTCTTGAATCTGAAGAAGAAACCTGTCCCCAACCCACATTCTCTTTCCTTCAAAATAGAAGCACCAGTTCCATTCTAAGTTGTTGGAACTCAGAGCCTCCTTACTCCGTCCAAACTGCTCATAACACCACTGAATCCTACACCGTCTCTTCATCAATACATTCTCATCACTGAGTCCTACTCCGGCACCCCACTGTACTTCGGTTATAATCACACCAGTTCCGTTCTGTCTCTTTTCTTTTGTTTTTTTTTGTATTATTATTTATCCTTCTGCCGAATTTGTAATTTTTGTTGAGTCTGTTCTTTTGTTTAAGTTTATTCCATTAAATTTATTTTATTTTGCTTTGTAATTAGTAATAACAAAAAAAGAAATAAGTGTTTCCTGTATTCTTTCATATCCAAAAAAAAATATGAAAAATTATCTTTAGCCAGTGTCGTACGGAAGTACTTCTGTCTACACTACTTTCCTAGAACTTGTACACGTGCGAAAAAAAACTTCGCCTTGTATGGGTCCTTCCCAAGGACATTATCCACCACCAACTTCTTAATTTTTTCCTGAAAGCCATTATAAGAACTACGTACCCCTGATTTCTCGGCAATTCGAGAATACGTGGGAGCAGGACTTAACTCCTGTCGGGCCCATCCTTTGTTTTTCATTTTCACATTTTTTCTTTTATATATTCCGTTCTTATCAATTACATGAAAATCAATTTAGACGTGACGTCTTGTTGATTTTCCCTCATTTTTGGTTGACCATCATCACGACTCGTAAGGAAAAGGATACTTAGGACAAGACGTCCCGTTTATCCCCTTTCCGTTTCTGATCCCGTATCTTTGATTAAAAGATGACTAATTTAGACGCGACGTCTTGTTAGCATCCTTCCCTACTCCAGTTTTATACCGAATCTGAGGTTAATTTGAACGAGACGTTCTGTTGACCTACACTTCATGTTTGTTCAGTTTGTTCCTTTCATTTTTTTTACACAAAGTACAATAATAAAAAGGAATAAACATAACATCTTTTGTAAGGCTATTTATGTTGTGCATTTTCAATCTTGGTACTGTTTTTGACAGGCGATGTAGGGTGCTAATACCTTCCCTACTCGTAACCGACTCCCGAACTTGAATCTCACCTTTTTTTTTACCAGTGCTTCGTTAAAAATTTTTTTCAATGTTTTTTTATGGATAAAAAACGTTGGTGGCGACTCCCTGTTTCGTATTAACTCGTTTTATTTCTATGGGTCGGCCGTGCCGCCGCAATCCCGGTCGCGACAGATGGCGACTCCACTGGGGACACTTAAGAGAGTCAGGCCAGTTCGATTAAAAGCGCATGTTTTTTTTATATAGTCAAGAGAGTCACGCCAGTTTGAACCCTAGGATAGAGGACTATATTTATTTCTGTGAATATTGAACCACTATATTTATTTTTGTGAATATTGAACCCTAGGGTAGATAACTTTGTGTTGTATCCTGTGTTTGTTCTTTGTGCAGAATGAGGTAAGGTAAAAAGGTACTGAATGCCATTTCACACACCACACTCACATTACTTGGACACACTTATGAGTGGCGCCCTATACCCGGGCCCCAAATCAAGCTTAAGTTAGGAGAGGTTGGTAACGGAATCGTATGGGATGTACGTCCTATCCGGTGTTCGTAAGAACCTCAACTAGAGTTCGACCTTTCATGATGTACGCACCTAGTAGACTCCCTAATTTTGCAACCATGTCATGAATAGGATCTTGGCTCTAGTAACCTTCTATAAGTCTATAGTAAGCCACCCAATGTGAGGAGTCATTATTAGACAAGCTGTAGGGCCTAGAAAAGACTTACAGAAAATCCCAACCTAGGCCACGAAAGGGCAGACTTTACTTTACCTTACGTCATTTTCATTATCACTTTTAATCCAAACGGATGAACCGTTTACCCGTCAAAGGATTACTTTACTTCAAAAATAATGGCTCGTTTTTCTGAAAAGACTGGTAATCTTTTAACGGGTAGATAGTTCCCTCTTCACTGTGTACTTCTGAGTCTCAGGTCATAGATTTTTTTTCTAATCGTCAAAAAAAATTGAAAAAAGGAAAGAATAATCTTGTTTCCCTTCAAATGGGGCGTTAACGACGATTGGAAAATCTATGACCCTTACGACTTTAGCTCGACACGGGTTTTGACGATCGATACTTCCCAAAGTGAAAATGCTTTCTGTTAAATTAATAAGGAAGTAACGGTTCGCAAAACATGACAGTAACTAATTTCTCTTCCTTATCCTCATTTTCGTTGAAGGCTATTGAAAACTTAACGAATACCTTTTGAGTATCTGTGGAAGTTAACATGGGATTAAATTCATGAGATGAGGGTTGTGGTCACCCGAACAAAATGTTTGAGCTTAAGGCTCCTGCCTCAGAATGAAGGATTTCTTTTGTCTTCACAATTATCCCGTATTAATTTCCATGTTTACTATACCTAGCACTTTTGAACGATAAGTTCTAAGGGATGGTCAAAGGATGCTCGTTAAGGCCTGTGATTGCTTCCCACGACGTTCTCCTTCCTTCTGTTTCCACCTGACATTTCTTGTTTTTCTTTTAAAGACACCGAAAGAAACCCTTACAAGACTTTCAAAGGAGACTCATTGCTGAAAGAGAACAAGAAATTGAAACCCTCAGGAGTGAAGTTAACCAGCTAAAGGAGCAAGTGGCAGAAATGACCAGACTTTTAGAAAAGAAGATCATAGAGGAGGAACCCTCTACAGACATCAAGAATGACCAATATTTACCAACCATCCCACTCCATCCTCCTGGACTGACAAAAATGCAAATTCCCTCTTCCATGACACCTCCCATTACTACCAACAGGACCGACCCCATCATTGACCCTCAACCAACCTATGGCATATCTTATGCACCACAACACGCCTTCATGGGCTCAACTAACAACCTACCCTATGCAGTACCCTCAGAATACTCTTCCCTATTCCATAACCAACAAGAGGATTATGATTTACAAACAATGAACCCCCATATTTCATAATCCTCCCAGTCGCCGGGGGCACCTATCACAAGAATGTCTGTATCGGGAGATAAGGGGAAAAGAAAAAGGGATGCTAATTCCACTTCCTATAACCAAAAAAGGGCCCAACCTAAACTAATGACTCATACTTCCTTTCAACCTGCCAATCTCCCTACACCTTCTATGGCCGCCACCACCCCTGACCAGGGCTCCAATCTTTTCCTATTCCAGCTCTACCTTCGTCCGTATATCCTTCAAACACCTTCCCATTCTCATTTGCCTGCTATTAAACCCTCTCTTCCACAGCCCTACTGTCCCTCACTAGGGCAGACTCAGCCACCTAATCCAGACCAAAGTATAATAAAACCCACTGATAGTCGAACACCGGTCCGGTTCGACCCCATTCCCATAACCTACATAGAACTTTTGCCTCACCTTATCCGTAGTTCCCTTGCAGTACCCTGTCCATTGAAACCGATGGTTCCTCCTTACCCTAAAGGTTATAATCCTAATACCCGATGTGATTACCATGCTGGAGCCCCAGGGCACTCTACTGAGGACTGTTATGCCTTAAAATTCAAAGTGAGGGATCTGATTAAAGCCAAGTGGCTAGATTTCCAGGAAAGGAGTCCCAATATAATCATAAACCCCAGGTCTAACCATGAGAATCCTGGGATCAGTATGATAAGAAGGGACTGGGGGCATGGAGAGGATGCAAGCTTTGTGATTTGCACGCCAAGTGGAGAGGTTCATGACCAGGAGACCACCTAGCTCTTTACGACTTTAAACTTCTATTTTTTATGACTTTTCAACCCAAACGCTATGCCTAAGGCATTGCGATATTTTATGTATAAGGGCAATAGCATATTTTTACCATTTCAGGTTTTTCTCAATGAATGCGTATCAAATTTCAAAATGTTTCCGTTTGCTCCCCTTATTTGTTTTAACTTTCCTTTATCCATTTGCTCTCTTTTATTTTTCCTTCTTCTCTTTGCCTTCATACACTAAAAAAACATCCATCCAAAATGATCCTTCTGAGAACAATAAGATCACAATCCTATTTCATAACTTTGACCACCTGGTTGATCACGCTAAAGAAGAGAGTACCAAAGACGAAAGTCCCTTGGCCGAATTAACCAGGATGTTTGAATAAAGGTCACCTAGCTTTATCCATAAGCGTTCGACAAGGTCAGCACACGGAGTGAAGAGGACTCACAAACAACTGGAAAAATCGATCGAGTCGCCTTAGAAGATGTTATAGTATGATGGTAGCTCAGTCTGGTGACATAAAAGTCTACATGAATAAAGATAGTGCTAGACTCCATAAAGTCTACATGAATAAAGTGTTAGTATTGACCAACGTGGATGGCAGAAGCTTGCTAAGGTTCATGAATGTAAACATGGTCAAGAAATACTCTGCCAAAACAAAAAACAAAAAAAAAACAAAAAAAACAAAAAAACAAAAAAACAAAAAAACAAAAAAACAAAACAAAAAACAAAAAACAAAAAAAACAAAAAAAAATAAAAAACAACAACAAAAAAGAAGTCAAGGTTGATGCCCTACGCATATACCAATTGGGGAAAGCTGATTCATAGATCAAACCATCACTTTTCCACAGGGGGACATAAATGTTATCACGCTAAGAATGCGACAAAAAATGATATTCCTTTCATACCTGTGTAACCAAGGGAATGATCTACTGTGATATCATTAATATCATAGTTCTTTGCCACATTGGCTAAGGGTAAATAAAACGGCTAGACCATAACAAAGGTACCAAGGGGGTCATTCAAAAAAGAGAACAAAAAAAAGAGAAAAAAAAGAAAAAAAAGAAGGAAAAATGAAGAAGAAGAAAACAATAACAAAAAAGAGAGATGAAAGAATGAACAAAAAGATAAAGACTTGGAATGAGCCCCCTCACTGGTCCCAAAAAAGGCTCGCCTCTGTTTCCTTGGATACATGGTGTTGGGGCAAATTTTCCTATTTGAAGTAACATCTATTCCCCCACAGGATGAGACTAAATCAAGAGATATCAAAAAAGCTCATTGTCAATCAGTTTAAACCTTTGTTGTGAAGGACACAACCTTGAAAAAAAAAATAAAAAAACACAAAAAAAAGCGAAATACGTCACAAGGAGAGAAAAGCTCGCTAGGCTGAAAACCTGAAAGGGTAGCCTAGGCAAAAGTTAGAGCGGCCTGGTAAGCTGAAAACCTGAATAGGCGGCTCAGGCAATAAATTGGGATCAAAATTTTGGCAGAGTAATTTAAAGATTCTTATATGAATGGTCTGATTCTAAGTTAGGGCATAAGGATCGTAGCCCGACTACCTTTTCAGAAGCAGAGTCAAATGGTGAATTCAAAGTCGTGATGTGGGATCGAGACACACTTTGTTCTCAACAGTTCACTGGAGGATTTGTAAAATCATTCCTATTCTACCCAATTATTAATATTTCCCATACGACTCCACTTGCTTCTTTGGTTTCCCTTTTTCCACACCTGCTCAGCTTGTAAATACAATCTCACCTATTTTTGACGCGTATTTGTATTGTGATTTTCCCTGATTTGATAAAACATATGTTTTCCCTTAATATATAAAATGAGAAGGTAATGAAAATTTAAAGTCGTGAGGACAAGATGTTCCTGTTACCTGATCTCGCCTTAAGTAATCATTATGAAGACTGGGCCTAACACGTTTCCAAAGCTAGGGTTACATCATCTGCTCTGTTTCAGTCATGAGTCACCTCGAATCTCTAAGGATTGTGGTTTTGTGGGGAGTCTCTTCAAGCTCCAATTTGTTTTACTTTGCAGGGTGTCGTGACATTCAGATGTGTCAAGGCTCAACCGCCAAAACTGGCACTTTCCAGGGTATATCCAATAATCTCTAGAGCTCACTCTCATCCCCACTCATTGAATCTGGTTTTCCTCGAGTTTCTTCTCATAACCCATCAAATCATTGGACAAAACGCCATCTAATGGCCAAACAAAGGCTGTCTGTACCTTTTAATTGCCGAGTAAGGTAACTTTCACTTTCCAGTCACTGGATGGAACACCAATCTTTGGCCAAACACGACGCCTTTCCGAGTTTCCATTGTGTACCTCGTAGTCAGAGTCGGTATCTTCTCAAGGTTTCTGTCCCGTTCATGAGGCATATTAGGGGCCACGTTTCCAAAAAGTCAGCTTGGTACATTCCAATAGTCTAGTGTATTCCATTACCTGGTGAAATACCACCTAGGGAATAGCTTCAGACGGAACTCCTTTTCCCAAATAGAATTATCCAACCCTCCCCTAGCAAGACCAAGAGGGCCATTAGATGAGAACCCAACCATACCTTTCTTCCCAAATGGAACAATACTCCAGAAGTAGGCTCTAGTTAGTTTATCTTCCCCGATGAGATCATCATTACCTAAACAAGTACTCGTAATACTTCTCCCGCTAAACAGCTCAAATTGGGGCATTTCCCCATACTTCTCTTCCAGTCAAGGGGCGGTTCCCCTAAATCCCTTCAATCTTCCTAACTGGGGCATCACCCCAGATCTACTCTCTCAATCAAGGGGTTGTACCTCAAGGTTCTTTCAATCATGTTCTAACTGGAGCATCTCCCCAGATTCCTCTTTCAGTCAGGGGGTAGTCCACCAACCTTCAATCATCTCAAACTAGGGCATCATCCCAAGTGTCTCCTCTTTTGATCAAGGGGCAGTTCCCCAAAATCCTTTCAATCATCGTAACTGGGGCATCGCCCCAGATTTTTCTCCCAGCCAAGGGGCGGTACCCCTAAATCTTTCAATCTTACTAAAGAACTGGGGCATCACCCCAGATCCATTCCCAATCAAGGGGCAGTACCCTGAACCACCGAATCCTCCCCCAGTGGAACTACACTTCTCAAGAAACTCAAATTGGGGCATCCCCCAGATTTCTCTCCTCCAGTAAGCCCGCCATACATCCCCGATGGACCCCAAATCTCTCTCCCAGTCAAGAGACGGTATCCTGAATCACTGAAACAGCTCAAGCTAGGGCATTTCCCCAGATCTCTTTTCCAATCAAGGGGCAATACCCTGAATTTCTAAAATAGCTCAAACTAGGGCATCTCCCCAGATCTCTTTTCCAATCAAGGGGCAATACCCTGAATTTCTGAAACAGCTCAAACTGGGGCATCTCCCCAGATCTCTTTTCCAATCAAGGGGCAATACCCCGAATTTCAAAATAGCTCAAACTGGGGCATCTCCTCAGATTTCTCTCTTTCAGTCAAGGGGCAGTACCCCTAAAACTTTTAGTCTTTCCAAACTGGGGCATCTCTCTAGATTTCTCTTCCACTTACAGTCTAGGGGCAGTACCCTAAATTCCTAAACAACTCAAATTGAGGCATCTCCCCAGATTTCTCCTGTCCTAGTTAAGGGGTAGTTTCCCCCCCATGATTCTTTCAAATCATGTCAAACTGAGGCACCTCCCCCAGGGCATTATCTTTTGTTAGCCCAAGGGCAGTACCCCGCGCTCCCAAAAAGTTCAAACTAGGGCATCACCCCAGGTCTCTCTCTGTCAAAGGGGAGCCCCCTAGCTTCTTCAAATTTCCCTAACTGGGGTATCACCCCAGATCCTTCCTCCATTCGAGGAGCGATACCCCTAACTCCTTCAGCCGAATTTTCCAAACTGGGACAGTTCCCCCTGTTCCTTTTCTCTTCCAGTCGCCAAACAGATGGCACCCTTTACTTTCCAGTCAACCGGAAGGCAACACCCTCACCTTTACCTTCCTTCCAGTCGCCAGACAAATGACACCCTTTACCTTCCTTCCAGTCGCCAGACAAATGGCACTCCTTCCTTCTAGTCGCCGGACAAATGACACCCTTTACCTTCCAATCGCTGAACAGATGGCACCCTTTACTTTCAAGTCAACCGGGAGGCAACACCCTTACCTTTACCTTCCTTCCAGTCGCTGGACAAATGGCACCCTTTACCTTCCAGTCGCCGAACAAATGGCACCCTTCGCTAAAAAAATGGCACTTTTTACCTTCCCTTCGCCGAACAAATGGCACCCTTTACCTTCCAGTCGCCGAACAGATGGCACCCTTTACTTTCCAGTCAACTGGGAGGCAACACCCTCACCTTTACCTTCCTTCCAGTCACCGGACAAATGGCACCCTTTACCTTCCAGTCGCCGAATAAATGACACTCTTTACCTTCCAGTCGTCGAAAAAATGGCACCCTTCACTGAACAAATGGCACTCTTTACCTTCCCTTCACCGAACAAATGGCACCTTTTACCTTCCAGTCGCCGAACAGATGGCACCCTTTACTTTCCAGACAACCGGGAGGCAACACCCGCACCTTTACCTTCCTTCCAGTCGCCAGACAAATGGCACCCTTTACCTTCCAGTCGCTGAACAAATAGCACTCTTTACCTTCCAGTCGCCGAACAAATGGCACCCTTCACCGAACAAATGGCACTCTTTACCTTCCCTTCGCCGAACAAATGGCACCCTTTACCTTCCAGTCGCCGAACAGATAGCACCCTTTACTTTCCAGTCAACTGGGAGGCAACACCCTTACCTTTACCTTCCTTCCAGTCGCCGGACAAATGGCACCCTTTACCTTCCAGTCGCCGAATAAATGGCACTTTTTACCTTCCAGTCGTCGAACAAATGGCACACTTCACCGAACAAATGGCACTCTTTACCTTCCCTTCACCGAACAAATGGCACCCTTTACCTTCCTGTCGCTGAACAGATGGCACCCTTTACTTTCCAGTCAACCGGGAGGCAACACCCTCACCTTTACCTTCCTTCCAGTCTCCAGACAAATGGCACCCTTTACCTTCCAGTCGCCGAACAAATAGCACTCTTTACCTTCCAGTCGCCGAACAAATGGCACCCTTCGCCGAACAAATGGCACTCTTTACCTTCCCTTCGCCAAACAAATGGCACCCTTTACCTTCCCTTCGTCGAACAGATGGCACCCTTAACTTTCTATTCAACTGGGAGGCAACACCCTCACCTTTACTTTCCTTCCAGTAGCTGGACAAATTGCACCCTTTACCTTCCAGACGCCGAACAAAGGCACCCTTTTCCTTCCAGTCACCGAACAAATGGCACCCTTTTACCTTCCAGTCACCGAACAATGGTGCCCTTTGTTTCCAGCCTACCGAGGGTCAACCCCAATCTTTTCATCTCTGGTCAATTGAGAATTGGCCCCCAATCCTCTCACCTCCTGTTAGCTGAAAGACAATCCTTTCACTTCCTGTCATCCCAAAAGATAATTCCCAGTTAACCACTTCCTGCTGAAACTGGTGCACCACCCCAATTCTATTTTACTCAAGAAAAAAAACACAAAAAAACAAACGAAAAAAAGAGAAAAGAAAGAAACAAAAAGAGAGAAAACAAAAGCTTCAAGTGTCAATTCCTAGGTTTCCCCCTCATCAGATCACCAAAGTTAGCACTCCTATTTAAATTCCTCACTTAAATCTCTGAAGCTGACACACTCGCTGTCTTTCCTAAGCCATCAAAGTTAACGCCTTACTTCATTCTTCAAGTCACAGAAATTGACACTACTATTGGTTTTCTTCAATGGAACAATACTGGCTATTGGAGTCGGCATGACTCTGACAATGGTGTCCACGTCTTTACTTCCTTTCCACTTCAAAAGCAAGAAGAGACTTCATTTTTTCTCACGGAAAAGAAGTAAAGAGAGGCATCTGTGAACACCTATTTTGGTCCGGTCAATTTTCACCAAGAATGGGGAATTCCGTCACTTGGAACCCCTTCTTTATATTTGTGTTCGTCTTTGGGATTGTCTTGGGCTCCGAGTGATATTCCTAACTGGAAAGAATTCTGAAAGGACTGAAATCCGACTCGGAATGATCATTTCCGAGTAGGGTAACCCGGAATGATCATTTCCGAGTAGGGTGTTTCCGAGTGAGACGTTACCGAGTGGGATGTCTCCGAGTGAGGCATTTCCGAGTGGGCTTCTTCAAAGGGAGTTACTTCCGAACGAGGAAAAGGCTTTAACTATGAGTGAATACCTCTTGGGCAAAGATTCTTTTAAGTTCCATATGTCCGAATGATGATTCCGAGTAGGGTGTCTCCGAGTGAGACGTTACCGAGTGAGGTGTTTCCGAGTGAATAATTCTCGATTGATGCCACTCTGAATGAAAAGCGAGTCTGATGTGGGATAAGTGCTTTTTCTAGGCAAAGATGTTTCCGAGTGTAGAATTCCCAAGTGAATTGATTCTGAACCAAAAGGACTTTGACTTTGAAGGAGCACTTGTTGGGCAAAGGTATATCCGAAAAGGATGTCTCCGAGTGAGGCATTTCTGAGTGGATCATTTCAAGGGAATTACTTCCGAGCAAAGAAAGCCTCTGACTATAAAAGAACACTTATCGAGCAAGGATATTTCTGAGTGGTGTGCTTCCGAGGGATGTATTTCTGAAGTGAAGAAAATCTCTGACCTCGAGTGAGCCTCTTTCGGGTAAAGACTCTCTCAAGTTCCATACTTCCGAGGGACATGTCTCCGAGTGATGCATGTCCGAATGGGTTGCTTCAAAGGGAATTACTTCCGAGTAAAGAAAGGCTCTGATTATGAATTACTTTTCAGGCAAAGATATATCCGAGTAAGGCGTCCCGAGTGAGCCATTTCTGAGTGAGTCATTTTCAAGAGATGTGTTTCCGAGCAAAGAAACACTTTGACTTCAAAGGAGCACTTTTCATTTCCGAGTTCCATACTCCCGAATAAGGTGCCTTCGAGCGAGCCATTTCCAAGTGGTTTACTCTCGAGTAAAGAAAGGCTCTGACTATGAAGAGTACATTTCGGGCAAAGATATATCCGAGTAGGGTGTCTCTGAGTAAGATATTTCTGAGTGGATCATTTCAAAGGAATTATTTCTAAGCAAAGGCTTTAACTATGAATGAATACTTTTTGAGTAGACATATCTGAGTGGGGTGTCTCCGAGTGAAGTATTTCCAAGTGGCTTACTTCCAAGAGATGTGCTTCTGAGTGAAGAAAGACTTTGATTTCGAAGGAATACCTCTCGAACTGAGACATTCGAGTGAAGAATTCCCGAATGAATGAATTTTAAGTAAAAAAATGGTTCTGACTTCGAAGGAGCTTGTTGGTCGGAGATATAGCCGAGTGAAATATTTTTGGAGGTGTTTCCGAGTAATACGTTCCCGAATGGTCCACTTTCGAGGGGAGAAAGGCTATTGACTTTGAGCGTTTCAAGCAGAAATATTTCTGAGCAAAACACCTCTGAGTGAAGCAATCTTGGACAAAAAGGGATTCGGTGTCACTTGAATGAATTCAAGCCTTCACACCGAGTGTCAAAGGTCGATTTTTCCACTCGGACTTTTATGTATGTAGGCACCTGTCTCAATCGGATCAATTTCCACCTAGAATGGATACTGATAGCGGTCCGGACCATAAGAAGAACACCGGCCCCATGTGGCACTATTCGAAGAGTCTGTTTGCTCATGCTGACTTGGAATCGCACCATCCAAGTTGATCCTTGAATTCTGGAGAGGCGGCTGACAACTGACAAAAATGAAAATAATAAAGAATTACCCACTAGCTGCCGTTCCCCCATAATTGTCAATAACCAGGCTGTTTCTCCATTACATATAATCGCACCATCCAAGTGGATTCTCTAATCCTGGGTGGCGGCTGATAACAAACAAGAATAAAAATAATAAATTATTCATCAGCCGCTGTTCCCCATAATTATTGGTGGCTAGGCTGTCTTTGGGCTGTTCAAGCAATCAACCAACACTTAAATTTTTATAAATACCTCAACTGAAGGTGCGCAAGGAGAAGGGGGCGAGCATCTTGAATCACTGGAACCTCTGGCCAAAAAATATACTTCGGTGTCTTGAATCTGAAGAAGAAACCTGTCCCCAACCCACATTCTCTTTCCTTCAAAACAGAAGCACCAGTTCCGTTCCAAGTTGTTGGAACTCAGGTGCTCCTTACTCCATCCAAACTGCTCATAACACCACTGAATCCTACATCGTCTCTTCATCAATACATTCTCATCACTAAGTCCTACTCTGGCACCCCATTGTACTTCGGTTATAATCACACCAGTTCCGTTCTGTCTCTTTTCTTTTGTTTTCTTTTGTATTATTATTTATCCTTCTGCCGAAGTTGTAATTTTTGTTGAATTTGTTCTTTTGTTTAAGTTTATTTTGTTAAATTTCTTTTATTTCACTTTGTAATTAGTAATAACAAAAAAAGAAATAAGTGTTTCCTGTATTCTTTCAAATCCAAAAAAAAATATGAAAAATTGTCTTTAGCTAGTGTCGTAGGGAAGTACTTCTGTCTACACTACTTTCCTAGAACTTGTACACGTGCGAAAAAAAACTTCGCCTTGTATGGGTCCTTCCCAAGGACATTATCCACCACCAACTTCTTAATTTTTTCCTGAAAGCCATTATAAGAACTACGTACCCCTGATTTCTCGGCAATTCGAGAATACATAGAAGCAGGACTTAACTCCTGTCGGGCTCATCCTTCCTTTTTCATTTTCACGTTTTTTCTTTTATATATTCCGTTCTTATCAATTCCATGAAAATCAATTTAGACATGACATCTTGTTGATTTTCCCTCATTTTTGGTTGACCATCATCACGACTCGTAAGGAAAAGGATACTTAGGACGAGACGTCCCGTTTATCCCATTTCCATTTCTGATCCCGTATCCTTGATTAAAAGATGACTAATTTAGACGCGACGTCTTGTTAGCATCCTTCCCTTCTCCTATTTTATACCGAATCTGAGGTTAATTTGAACGAGACGTTCTGTTGACCTACACTTCATGTTTGTTCAGTTTGTTCCTTTCATTTTTTTACACAAAGTACAATAATAAAAAGGAAGAAACATAACATCTTTTGTAAGGCTATTTATGTTGCGCATTTTCAATCTTGGTACTGTTTTTGACAGGCGATGTAGGGTGCTGATACCTTCCCTACTCGTAACTGACTCCCGAACTTGAATCTCACCTTTTTTTTTACCAGTGCTTCGTTAAAGTTTTTTTTTTCAATGTTTTTTTGTGGATAAAAAATATTGGTGGCGACTCCTTGTTTCGTATTAACTTGTTTTATTTCTAAGGGTTGGCCGCGCCGCCGCGATCCCGGTCGCGACAGTGGGCATACCCAGTCAACAGATAATATAACATAAATAATCCAGTTAACATATATACAAATATAACAATCAATAATGTTGTTATGGAATGCATGAGTTAGGTTCATTATAATTTATCTAAAGTTTAAGTCTCATGATGCATGTGGGCCCAATAAACCATTCAACCATCACCATTATCTCATACTTTGGAAGTCGTCCTGCTCAAGCTGCCCTTGGGCAGAACGTTTCCACACTAGATCGATCAGAGCCCACCAAGTCCCCCAACTATTATTTAATCATCATAAGGTACGAATAGACTCACAAGTTTTAATCGTTATATTATCCTGGGACTTGGCTCTACACCATCATAGTTACATTCCGTCATTTAGTCAAAGTACACCAGATTTACATCATCTGACCCGGCTTCAGGCGCGACTCTGATGCGATTGGGTTTCCCTCCCAGTTGTACTCCCAACATTCTCCTCAGAGATCGGACGTGAATGTCCTCCAACGTACCCGGTGTATGCTCTAGTTTTAATTCTTCAAAAATATCTTCATGATCCAAGATGCATTATTTTAGTTTTGTCAATACTTTGATCCCTAGGTATCTATGTGTTTCCAGCCTCGTAATATTTGTCCTCATATTGTTAGGTCTCACCAGTTTTTCAGACGTTGTAGGTTATTTTATTTATTAGTATTATTATATTTAGAAAATATGTCAGTTATATCTTGGCTAAAATAATGCTTAGTTTAAAGAGTAAGTAGTGTGTTCCTTATTTCATTATTCATAACTAAAACAATAATAATATTAGTAACAAGAATAATAATAATGCGGCATCATGTGTTATTATATGAAAAAATGAAATAAAAGGAAAAATAAATAAAGAGAATAAGGCGGCAGTGTCGGCCATTGTATTTGGTAAATAAATGATAGAAATTAAATAAAGCAAAAATAAATGTTAAGAATAAGGCGGTAGAGCTGTGCGTTATAATATAGATAAGCAGAAATGAAATAAAAAGAAAAAATTAATACAGAGAATAAGGCGGCAAAGCCATCCATTATAATATAGATTAGTAGAAATAAAAGGAAAGATAAATGCAGAGAATAAGGCAGCAGAGCTAGCCAATATATTCGATAAAATAAATGATAGAAGTCGTCCTGCTCAAGCTGCTCTTGGGCACAATGTTTCCACACTAGAGCGATCGGAGCCCACCAAGTCCCCCAATCATTATTTAATCATCATAAGGTACGAATAGACTCACAAGTTCTAATCATTATATTATCATAGGACTTGGCTCTACACCATCATAGTTACATTCCGTCATTTAGTCAAAGTACACTAGATTTGCATCGTTTAACTCGGCTTCAGGCGCGACTCTAATGCCATTGGGTTTCTGTCCCGGTTGTACTCCCAAGATTCTCCTTAAAGATCGGACGTGAATGTCCTCCAACGTACCTAGTGTATGCTCTAGTTTTAATTATTCAAAAATATCTTCATGATGCAAGATGCATTATTTTAGTTTTGTCATTACTTTAATCCCTAGGTATCTATGTGTTTCCAGCCTCGTAACATTTTTATTTTAGTTTTGTCATTACTTTGATCACTAGGTCCCACCAGTTTTTCAGACGTTGTAGGTTATTTTTATTATTTTATTTATTAGTATTATTATTTTTAGAAAATATGTCGGTTATATCTTAGCTAAAATAATGCCTAGTTTAAAGAGTAAGTAGTGTGCTCCTTATTTCATTATTCATAACTAAAACAATAATAATATTAGTAACAAGAATAATAATAATAATAATAATAATAATAATAATAATAATAAGGAGGCATCGTCTGTTATAATATAAAAAAATGAAATAAAAGGAAAAATAAATGTAGAGAATAAGGCGGCAGAGCCGACCATTATATTTGGTAAATAAATGATAGAAATTAAATAAAGAAAAAATAAATGTTAAGAATAAGGCGGTAGAGCCGTGCGTTATAATATAGAAAAGCAGAAATGAAATAAAAAGGAAAAATTAATATAGAGAATAAGGCGGCAGAGTCATCCATTATAATATAGATATGCAGAAATAAAAGGAAAGATAAATGCAAAGAATAAGGCGGAAGAGCCAGCCAATATATTCGATAAAATAAATGATAGAAATTAAATAAAACAAAAATAAATGTTAAGAATAAGGCGGCAGGGCTGTCCATTTATAATATATATAAGCAGAAATAAAAAGAAAGATAAATGTAGAGAATAAGGCGGTAGAGCCAGCCTTTAAGCTTAATATTAAATAATAATAATAATAATAATAATAATAATAATAATAATAATAATAATCATATTTATAATCATAATTATAATCGTAATCATAATAATAGTAACAGTGATATAAATGGTGACCATCCATCCTTATTTCCTTGTTTATCTCATCTTTCAAAACTTCCTCACTAGAATCCACATAGACACCCATGGTTCTTAATATTTTCACAATTCAATACCTAACATATCCACTTAATCATCATGGTTAGTAATAATCAACACAACCAATGAATCATATACATAGCAATAAAAATATATAAAAGAAATATATAAAAATTAAAGCATCTTAATTTAACAACAATTCCCGAACCTGTCCTTGAAAAGGTAAGGACCAAAAGTACCTTAGTCTTTGCAAACACACGGTCCACCCCAGGATACCAGAAAATATACCCCCTTACCTCAGGTGTCATGTTTTTGTGATACTATACGAGAGGGAGAAAATTCAATTTTTAAACCGTAGCTCCGATCGATGATCTGTCTCCGTAGTTAGACTCTACGTGATGATTAGACTTTGGATTTGCCAATATTCAAATGATTGGGTAAAAAGAGAGAGTGGCAGAAGTGGTGAAGGAAGAATAAGAGTAGAAGTTCACGGTGGTCGGAGATGGTTTTTGGTGAAGAACAGAGGTGGTTTAGTGTCAATAGAGGAGAGAGAGAGAGGGAGAGAGAGGGGTTGCATGAAGAGGGAGAGAAAGAGTGGTGCAAATTTTGAAGAGGGGTGATTCTATATTTATAGGAAAATCTTGCCACCGGGTCTAAATTTAATTGGTATCGGTTTTGAATAGTTAATTTTAAAAGAAAACAAAAAGTTACTTATAGTTACGGTTAGAATCTGAAAAAGTTTCCAACATGAAAGTTGTAGATCAGTTTTTCTCTTTGAACCGATATATGGTATGCAAGAATCAAACACCCATATGCAAAAAGTTACTTATAGTTACGGTTAGAATCTGAAAAAGTTTCCAACATGAAAGTTGTAGATAGGCTCTTTCTCTTTGAATTGATTTATCGTATGCAAAAATCTGACACCCGGAGCAAAAGTTACGCCAAAAATAGAGAAAAATCAGAGTTGGTGTAATAGTTCTTTTTTGAAAGATAATTCTGTCGCACAAAATTCATTGTGAATTAGCTTTTGGTTTCTTCACGAGAGTTGTAGGATTTTTCAATACAAAACCATGAAAAAAAGAAAAAAGTCATTTCGACATCCTATGAGAGGGATATTTGTGTTTTTCTATAGGGTGTACTATTTTATGCGAAAATCACTATTTCTCTGAAAAGTTTCGCTTTTCGGGGATGATCGAGCAAGAACTAACTTTCAGGTTCTTCACAAGAATTGTAGAGGGATTTAATACGAGAACAAAGAAATTACAACAAATTGATTCTAAGCTCGTATGAGAAAGTTATGATTTTTCAAAGAATTTAACGAGATTAAATAACGGGTTTTTCAAGTTTGGTGATGATAGATCACGAAATAGAGTTTGAGGCTAGAAATAGAGTTTGTCAGGTTTTTCATAACAACGAAACCAAGATTAAAATTTATTAATTTTGAACTCATATGAAAAAGTTATGCCCAAAACAGGAAAGATATTTGAGTTAAATTCAGAGATTCCTATTTAACTAGATAATTTTTTCTAAGAAACGAGGTTGATGAGGTTCGAATTAGAGTTTGGGCTCTTCAGGAGAAGTGTTGATTTGTCAAAACAGTTCATTAGGGATTTCCTGTGCTAAAATCAGATATCCCAAAGTGTAGAAATAGACAATTGTGGACCTCTTTTAGGTATGAATCGGGTGTCTAGGAATTGACCCGATGAATGATGGTACAAGTCTAATTAGTTTATTATATCAATGTTAGATATAGGATTAGATAGTCAATTCTTGACTACCTTCAGGGTCTTTTATTTACTTATTATCACTTACAAAACTTCCATACTTCAAAATTTACAAGGTTAAGGCTGCTTACGAAAAACAGGGATGTTACAAAGGGTCCTTAGAGCAAGAACAGTTAGAGGGGCAGAAGAAGAAAAAGAGGGGCAGGCTCATTAAAGTTGCCGATAAGAAGAAACCCACTGCTGCGCCTGACAAAAAACAGAAAATATCACATGAGGCCGGCGTGGAAAATATATCAACATCCCCGGTGGCGATCCCGGAGGCTACTACCCGTCCTGCACCGTCAACTTCACAACGGGTGAGGATGGATCTGTCCACCCATTCTTTCCTCTCCCTATTCCTAGTTTATGAGGGACCCTCTCCAGCGGCTCTCCCACCTCAACTATACAAACTTCGTCCCATATTGGAGGTGGACGAAATAAAAGAAGACATCGTCGCTGGTAAACGGCAACTGGCTGAGCTAATCGGTCTCCTGAATTCGCTGAGCTACACTGTTGACAGCGTGAAGGAAGCAGATGACCTGGCCTCTAAATTGGAACATCTGAATATCTCCGCTGCCAAGGATAGGGCTCATTTAAAGATGACGGAGGAAAAGCTGAAGAAGGCCCAGGAGCAAGAGCTAGAACATTCCACAGAAGTATCCTCCCTGAAGAACATGGCCAAGTCTCTTGAAGCGAAGGTCTTTGAACTTCAAGTGGAAGTGATCGGGGTCCCTCAACTTAAGGAAGATCTGAAAACAGAGAAAAAGAAGAACACCCATCTCTCTAAGGACTTGAAAGTAGTAGAGGTCAGTAAGCTCAAGAGCGGTGATGAGTTTGCTACGAGGGAGAGGGAGCTGCTCAAATAATTAGAAGAGCTGAAGAAAGGGAGTGCCACAGCTGGGTCGTTGGAGGAGGAAAATACTAAGCTAGGGAAGAATCTTGCTGCTGCTAAGGCCAAGGCTTCTAAAGCTCTGAAAATCTGTACTGATGTGGCATACGACTCCTTCGGCCTAGCCATTCGCTAACTTTTCTACCGTAACCCCGGCGTGAACTTCAATCTGTATGGTATCGATCCGTTCTATGAGTTTCATAATGGGAAATTGGTTACGGTGAAAGAAGGCCGGCATGAGGAGCCTGAAAATTCCCTGTATGAGATGCCACCTCTCCCCAAAGGCCAGAGCATGGGACCTTTTTCCACTACTCTGGGGTAAGAAGACCCCAAAAAGAAAAAGAATCGACTCAGGAAGGGGAGCTCGAAGGTGAGAAGACCCAGGGTGACAGAGCAGAAGAGCGGTCTACTGAGGATAACATTGGAGAGTGCTCTGGTGAGGATGGTGGGAAGAGGATGTAGGAAAAGAGGTTAGTACGAGCGAAGATCAGACGCCTACCTTTTAATTTATTTTTTCTTTCTTCTACTGCTGTGTTCTGGGATCAGCTCCGGCTTTAACGCATTTTTCAAACAAATGTGTATAAATTTACTTTGTTGAATGAATGAGATTTCTCCTTAAAATATGGCCTCTGGTGTGATTGTGACAACTAACCTACGATAGCATAACTCTTACATTTCTTTAGTAAGCTTGTTGAATTTTACCCTTGTAAAATATATTAAGCTGTCTTCTGAACTTAAGATAAGATCGCAGTAACCATATTGTAGAACGGAACATTAGGATCGGATGGAATAATTATGTCATAGAACAGAGTGTTAGGTATGCGAATATTGTCCCCAAGCATGAGTCTGTTAGAAAGGGAATAAGTATTCGTTGTAAAATGCTGCCTTTCGTCCTTTAGAGAACGAGGGAATTTATCCACTCTGTAGGAAGGCGTGCTTGTTAGATCGCTCGGGAAATCAGGTCGTCAAGAGTATTGGTCAATAATAATCCTGTAAGAACACACCACAACCGTAAGGATGACGATTCGGCCTTCTATCATAAGGATGATGATGGGAATTATCTACGCCAGGAGGTATGCTATCAATCGTAAGGATGATGATTAACACTATCCGTCCTGGGGGAAATGTACCTCAATCATAAGAGTTTGTCCGCGCCAAGAGGTACATTGTCAATTCACAGAATAGATGATTGAGATCATCCGTCCTATGGGAAATATACCTTAATCATAAGAGTTCATCCATGCTAGGAGGTACATCATCAATTCACAAGATAGGTGATTGAGATCATCCGTCCTGTGGGAAATATACCTCAATCATAAGGATGATGATTGAATCTTCACCGGTGTTCAGCCAAACCTACTAACCGTACCCAAAGTTTGGTTTAATCCTATAATCTGGGCCTTCAAATGGGGTTCGGCCAAACCTACAACCCATTTCCTGAGGTTTGGTTCAATCTTACAACTCAAGTCTTCACCAGTATTCGGCTAAACCTACTAACCATACCTGGAGTTTGATTTAATCTTATAATCGAGGCCTTCAAATGGGGTTTAGTACAACCTTGAAGAAGGTCTGATCCTTCAACCCTTTGATTCCCTCGAGGAGTTACATCACCAACTCACAGAATAGGTGATTCGGATCATCCGTCCTGAGGGTCTTCACGCAGACCGGTAAGAAACTATAAATTACAGTACAAAGAAAAATGTGAAAGAATCATATTTGTATATGAGGATCTTATTGAATTGAATGTGAATTACAATAAAAGCGTAATTGGTGTCATGCCTCGTTAAGACCTTCTTGGAAAAACCCAATAGGAAAAAACCCAAGTAAGGAAAAAAAGTACACCCCGTCTTACCAACTAGCTGTAATAGACGTGCAAGCTCTAGGTATTCTATTTATTGTGAATTGGTGTGCCATCAAGATTTTATAGGCGATAAGAGCCTTTGCCAGTGACTTCGGATACCCTGTAGGGGCCTTCCCATGTCGGAGCTAAATTGCCTTGGTGAGGTTGGTGTTGATGTTGATATTGGTGGCTTTGTTCTCGCCGCTGTAGCCTCCAAATGCATTTCTATACCCACGTACTTCGAGGCCTTCCTCCTGAACTCTTCAAATGTCGTTGGAGAACTCTTTGCTAGAGACAGGGCAAAGGCTGACCCAAGCTGTAGGGCCTCGATAACAATGTGAAGCTGGATGGCCTCTGTGAGGTCAGGCACCATAGCCGCCTCCTTGTAAAACCTCTTTAAAAACTCCTTAAGAGTTTCGTTCTCCCCTTGCCTGATCTAGGCCAAGGTGTGAGAAGTCCTAGGAATATCCCTAGAGATGACAAAATGATTCTTGAAAGCAGCTGCCATCTCCTCCTAGGAGTCTATTGAGCCCGACGGTAGACCCTTAAACCAGCTAAGGGCTTCATCAATTAATGTTCGTGTGAACATCCTGCATATTACATCTTCTTCTGCCCCCAGATACATAGCCTCATACACATAAGCATCAAGGTGCTTAGTAGGGTCAGTCTATCCATTATACTTCCCGATTGAGAGTGGTTGAGTCATTTACAAATGCCTAGGAATAGGCACACTCATGAGCCTCCTCGAGAATGGAACGTTAAGCCGATACGTTCCAGAGGCTACTGCCACTGGTTCCTTCCTTCTTCCACTGACTCTATCCCCAGAGTCATGAGTTTGCTTTCGCTCCTCGTAGGTGGGAATTTTTGAATACTGGAGAGTGGTGGATTTCTCCTTCCCAGAGGTGTGATGAGTCTCCTCAGCCTGAGACGTTGCCTTATCCTCCGTCACCTTTCTCTCTCTCCTCAACACCATCAACTCCTTCCTGAGTTGCCTTATAACTTCATCTCGAGGATCTGGAGCTTCCACAGGTATCACCCTCCTCGAGTTGGTTCTGAGAGATTCGAAAACAAGTCTCCTGCTAGCATGCTGATGGGTCACATCCACTATATGACCATCGACAAAATCACGTCTATCTCCCTCCATTTATTGAATAACGATAATAAATTATTTATGGTCTAATAATTATGGGAGAATTAATTTGACATTAGAGGTGAAATATCGGTAAATTAAGATTTACCAGAACTGGGTGATTTAACAGATGATGTGGGACCTACTTGGGCAAATTAAATATTTGATGTGTCTAGAATACTTAGAAAATTATTGTGGTTATGATGGTACCATTGAAATAATTTTTAGTGTTTAGGATATAATTAATTGGACTCGACATATGACATTAAACGGGGAAATTACGAACCAAATTAGATTAAAAGAAAATGAAATTTTCTATTTTCTCTTCTTCACTCAACCGTAGCAATCCGTTCTCTTTTCTAACATCTTTTACCCATTGGACAATGGGGATTTATTACCCAATGGTAAAAGCAAATGAAGGCACTCTTTTACCCTATGGGCAATGACCAATTTTGGTTAATTCCTTCTCTTTTCCTCTACATTTTTGGTAGGTTTCCTCTCTCTCACTCCATTCATTATGTTTTCTTCTTCTTCCTCTATACTTCTTCTCCATAACCGTCCACCCCCTTCTTCTTCCATTTCTTACCAAAATCAAAAACTAAGCTTGGATTTGTGAAGCAATTATGGAGAACAGGAGCTTTGTAATGGTCATCTCCCTCTTCTTCACTCTTATTTTCATTTAGGTATTTACATGGGCTTGAGGTAAAGGTTTCCTACCTCTTCATTATTTCATTTATGGTTTTGGGTTGTTGGGTTGAAATGATAATGTTAGAAACTTGGATTGTTGAGGAAAATGATGAACCCTAGGTTTGATGGTGAGAGAATGTGATTATTGATAATGGTTTTGTGCTATAAATGGATATGGAATAATGGACCTATGATGAATCAATGAAGATGGTGAGTGTTAATTATTGTTGGGTGATTTGTGTGAAAAACCCTAAGTGTGATAAATTGAGATATTTGCCAAATTGATGGTCTTAGTGATTTTGATGCCTTGGGAATGAATTTATATGAGAAAATGAACATTTAGAAGTATTAGGATTGATTATTAATGTTGATAAATTTAGAGCTAAGTTGATGTTATGTGAATGATGATATATGCATGTGAATCATAGGATAGATGACCATTGGGAACATTGTGTGCTGTTTACATTGGTTGGCACTTTGATGATGATAACATGCTTATGATGATATGTGAAAATGGTTCAAATTGATGGTTATCAATTTGTGTGGAATCCTTAAGAATTGATAAAATTGAGGCTTTTGGCCTAGATGCAGAGATTGATGATTTTGTTGTCATGAGAGTAACTTTTGGGTTTAGAGATGATGCTTGGAAATCATTGGTGTTAAATTGTTAAGGTTCCCATCTTGAGATTTGAGAAATTAAGTTTGAGTATTTGGATGTATTATGAATAAGGGATATGATCTTGTTGTTGTTGGGTGTGGTTAGCCCCTTTGATATCTAGAGGATCTTGGTTTTGGGAAAGGAATTCCCAAAGCCTAGCACAAGCGTATGAATTTGGAGTTTAGACAAGTCTAGGACTTGATAATGGGTTTTGAGAGATGATGCCTTATGATGGTATATTAATAGCATGTATATATGTGTTGTTGATATGATTGTATTCCGGACGATGATGCGAAATAATTGAGGCAATCAGAGCATTTTGATTACGATTCTTCTCTCGAGGTAGGAGAGGAGTTTGCATTTCAAATAGCATGAGTGAATAATTATTAATTATGTATATGTATGAACTCATGCATTGCCTTGCCATGAATGTGATAAATGTTGAATAGATAATGTGTTGTATGATGGCTTGGCTTTGATAGATGTTATGGAGAATGTATAAATATATGAGATGAGGATAAGTGTTGAATTGTTCCATTGTTGGACATGGATTATTGTTAATGAAAAGCTATGAATAGATAAATTGCTTGAATTGTAAAGTGGTGATATAATAATTATGCACAATGACATGTGTGGTTGTGATGGAAAATTATGTTGAAACCCCTATGATATAAATGATGAATTAGAATAAAAATGGAGAAGTATAACTTATGGAATTAGGTCTAAGTATGTGGTTTTAAATATGTATAATATTGAACTAGGCCAATTTTATATAGATGGATAGTAGCATTCATGGAGGAATGAAAAACTTAAGTTTCTGGGCGTGTGATGGTTATCTCGCTCAAGCGAGAGTCACCTGTATCAAGGGAATGGCCTTTGGCCCAATCTTACTCAGGCGAGATGGAGTCTCGCTCAACCGAGACGTGTGCAAAACAAGGAGTGAGTTACTGGACGAATCTCACTCAAGCAGGTGTGGCCGCGCTTGAGTAAACGAGAGGAAAAAATGGTTCTGGGTAAATCTCGCTTAAGCGAGTAGAGAGGCAAATGGAACCTCGCTCAAGCGAGCTAGCCTGGAATGGGGTACTGGACGAGTTTCGCCTGAGTGAGCTTAAGGGTGAGTAGGGTCTCGCTCAAGCGAGCGAGCCTGAATTAGACACTGGAGGAATCTTGCTAAAGCGAGAGTGGCTCACTCAAGCGAGATCGTGACCTGATACTCCAAAACTCCTTCGCTCAAGGAAAATTTTGGGCGCTCAAGTGACCCACCTTAATCTCGCTCAAGCGAGTGTGGGTCTCGCTTGAGCGAGTTTCCCCAGAATTGGATTTATTCCATTTTCTTTATTATGGGCTTAGGTTAGCCCCTTTCCCTTCTGTTGTGAGATGACTAAGGGAATGTATGAGGGTAATATGATGATGATATGACATAGTGGTGATTGGGATTGATTGGTACATTTGGGATAAATTGTTATGATATATTTACCACCTAAAATGATAATAAAAGGATGGTAATGAGAATATGATGATGGGGTTATGAGATATACCCTTGAGTGATTTTAAAACCAATGAGAGAATAATTGAATAATATAGTATGCGTTATAAATTGATGAATTAGAGAAAATATGATATTGAATAATGGTAGACGATGATGTTGATCACTCCCTTGAATAAAGGGTGTTATTATTGATGAATTATGAATGCCATTGAGTTGATACAATTATAGACTTGCATGTGTGGTTTGAATTGCATGAATGAATTGTTGTATTACCACACTAGTTATGAAACAATAGTAATGATAAATGAAATGAAAATCCACTAAATGATCATATGGTGGTATTGATGAGAGATAAATGAATGTTAATGATGATTTGTGATGTTTATGATACTATTGTGGTTGATTGCAAGTGTTGACTTGCAAGTATAATATATGATATAATGAGATGAAAATGCCATATATAAAACTTGAAAATAATGGCTAAAACCAATAATGATAAAATCCACTAAGGTGTATATGGTTGTGTTAGTGATTATGATAATGATGATTAATGAGTGGCATTTAGGATGCATAGGGTGGGAAGTGCATTTGATTTGCATTACATTGCATCCATGGCATATCATACGCTGCTAGTAATGAATATTAGGGGGTTCCCCCAGTTGGCCCAGTGGGAGGGCGGCTCAGTGCATGAGCATTCTTGTTGTTTCCCCTGTGACTCGGTGTGTGAGTCACGAAGCTGCCCTTAGTTTAGTGATGAAGCCCCCTATGTAGTAGGCCCAGTGGGCGGGTGACTCTGTGATGAGCAAGTACCTCGGTGTCCGACAGCGCACGGCTCCCTTGATGTGTGTTCAGGGAAGGCCCGTAGCACTTTTGGCAGTTGAGACCATGTTATTAATCCGTAAGTCACGGGGTAACTAGTGCTACAGATGGGCGATAGCGGTTTGGTACCAGTAAAAGATGTTGTTGATATGCATGCCTGCTTTGAGATATGTAAACATATTATTCTACTGCAGTAGGGGCATAGTAGCACGCCTATGCTTGTCCCACTCTTGGTGTTTATTCCCATAGTAGGATCCGCATTTGTTGTCTATTCTATTGTGCATATGCATTAGCGATAAGAGCATTTGCATATAGCATGGAGATATGCCAGATGATGATGATGATGATTGATGATGATTGAGATTGTGGTATGGTGTTGATGAGATGGGTAATTGAGTACCTAAAAGACTAGATAAAATTGATAAATGATAAAATTACCACGAAACTATATTGAATATAACGATGTGTATGTTATGGCCCAATATGATGTAGGGCATATTCGTTTATGATTGATGATAATGATGATAGCCTATGGTGGCTTTAAGAAAAGACCTGAATGGTCAATGTTGATTATGTTGGCCCATTGTGGCGTTGGAATAGATGTGTATATGCCTGCTTTGCTATGACTTGGTTAATGAATATGAAATATGTATATGTTGTTGAATTAACAATTTATGATGATCATTGATGTGTTTAGCAAAGCATCCATGATGTTGATATGCGTATACACATAATTTCAATTGTATTCATATCGTCATTTGAGATGTATAACTCACTCTCCCATGTGGTCTACTTTTTAGTATTGATGCAGGATGTCATGGGAAGAGAACATTTTTAAAGTAAAGCTTTTGAAAAGGTAAAATAGTGGTAATGGAATGCCTTGGCCGACAGCGTTGTGAATTATTTCATTATGAATAAATGTATATAAGATTGTTGAGAACTATTGATATTGATGGATGTATTTTGAATAATGTTGTGAGTGGTTAATATATTGATCATAAGAGTATTGGGATTCATACCTATTTGATGAATATAATGGTGTCGGTTATGTAGCCACTTTGGGAATGTATATGAGTTGAAGATATATGACTTTGAGGATGAATTGAATATGGTCGACTATGAATATTAGAGATGTAAGATGTATGATCATATATATATGTATATACGAATATCTTAGGCAATGCATATTCATGAGATTATGTGAAAGGATGATGGTTGTCTATTAGGCTTATGATATGCATCGCATGCTTTGCCGAGCCTTTTCTCATATCTTCATATATAGGACTAGGTGTGTGCCTGGTATACACATGTTTCTTCCGCTGTAAACTCTGTCATTTAGTATACCATTATGGGCAAACTATTTACCGATCCAGTTAATGATTACTAAATCTCACCCTTTGGTTTTTTGTGGTTCGAGTCTTGATGAAGTCGTGGAGGCATTTTGGAAATATTTCAAACATGAAAAATTTATTCGTATTTTTATCGTTTAATTATTTAGATTACATCGGGATTCAAGTCAAGAAAATCAGGGTGTTACAACCTGGTACCAGAGGTGGAATCATCAGATCGCGTTGATTACTACTTCTCTTGAGGTAGGAGGGGGTAACTATTCTAAATGCATGATTTCATCCATTGATTGTGTTTATTGATTGCTTGGGTGGACGATGTAATGATTTCATGATTTGAGTGCATTTAGAATGATTGATGTTATGTGGCATGTATTTGGGATGATAAATATGATATTGAACTAGTCTGAGCCGGAGTCAATGATCCGGTGTGGGACCAACCATGAGATTCAATAGATAGCTAAGGCTTTATACCGGTGCTGTATGTATTGGGTATGATTATCTGGTATCCCAGTGAGAGGAGACCGATCTTGATGTCCTGGAGATTCTTCACACTGACCTTACATATTGATGTGGACGAAAGGTGGTGTCACATGTGAAGATTACCTGACGCTCAAGTCAGTAAATGTATCAGAATAAGATGAGCTGGGAGGATGGTGGATCTACTTGACTAGAGGACAAAACCTGACTTTCCTCGAGCCACGTAAATTGAAAGTGGACTAACCACCTTGTTCTGTCGGAGTATGGAAAATATATATATAATATACATATGGTAGACAAGTATGGCTTAAGAGGTTGAGAATGCATCTTTTGGGGGAATGTCCCTGACACCAGTAATGGGAATGAGCGCTATTACCTAATGTCTCTGATATAGAGAACAGATTCCATCCGATATGCGAGGTGTTAACACGGACATACCGGTATAGGGATATCGCCTATACGGTCTTGTCAGTCTGAAGTTTTACCTGCTGAGTCAGTACTGCACACAGAAGAGATAAAGTGATATCCGTGCATTGGTACCGGTATCAAGACCGAATCAGATATTATATTGAATATGTTGATGAAATATGTCATGATGGTTTGAGACCATGTTTTGAATTAAAATCAATGATGTGAAATATCCCAATTATATACATGTGAATTGATAAATGTGATTGCCACTAACTGTCGATGTGTATGAGTTCCAACGAGAATTGTTAAGGATTGAGAATATTGAAATCCACTAAATGGTAGTCGTGAATAGACGATTGATTGAGTGGTACTTAGGATGAACAGTGTGAGAGTGCATTGATTGGCATTGCATACATGGCATATCATTCGCTGCTTGTATGGAATGTTAGGGATTCTAATAGGCAGGCCCAGTGGGAGGGTGACCCAGTGCACGGGTATACTGTTATTGCTCCCTAGTGATTTGGGGAATCACGAAGCTACCCTTAGTTTGATGACGAGGCACCCTATGTGGCAGGCCCTGTCGGAGGGCGGCTCAGTGATGAGTGGCTTACCTCGGTGTCCGACAGGGCACCGCTCCCTTGATGTGTGTTCGGGGGACGCCCGTAGCACTTTGGCAAGTAAGGCCATAATGATGACCCGCAAGTCACGGGGTGACTAGTGCTACAGATGGGCGAGAGCGGTTTGGTACCAGTAAAAGTATGATGAACGAATTAAGATATATGTGTACATATTTTACTACTGCAGTAGGGGCATAGTAGCATACCTATCCTTGTCCCACATTTGATATGTTGTTGTGTCCCAGAGTCGGATCCGCATTTGAAAATGATTCCTTTGTGCATATGCATTAGCTTTAAGAGCATTTGTATATAGCTGGAGATATGCCTAGTTGATAGCCCGTGGTGGCGATGAATGATTGTTAAATAGAGGGAAAGTAAGCTGAGGCATTAACATTAAAAGTGTGATGATTATTGAGAATGTTAAGGATATATTATATATGATATTGCGTTATGAATATACTAAATTGGACATGTATTGTGTTAAGATGGAATGATGTATCATGTGTGTGAAGCTTGTGATGGTTTCTTGAAAAATGAATATAATGCACACATGTATAAATATCATCATAATGTATGACTTTGGTACATTTGGATTATGTTACTCACCTCCTAGTTGCCATTTTTAAGCTTGATGTAGGTGTGATGTAAAATCCTACTCTTTTGAAGGTCAAGGATTGATGAAGGTAAATGCGGAAGGAATGTGGGTGAGCCTTGGCCGGCATATATATTCATTTTTGTATAGCATATAGTGTGTATATGCTTATTTTGAAATTAATTTGATAATAGTTGATTTTGGAGGTCATGTAGGAAAATTAGACCTTATGTGTATGGCTAATTTTCATTAATGACCTTGATAATGTATAAATGGTATTATTATTATTATTATTAAATTTTATTTCTATCATTTAACAAATCGATGAGGCATCTTTCATCGTCTTTTTGGTATATATTTTAATAACTCTTAAATTTAATTACATCTTCTGCTTTTCCCATGTGACGGCTCGAGTCCAGTCGTCCAAGGAGCACTCTGATACCTTCTCATATCTTCATATATGAGATAGGTTATTAAATGATCCAGGGTAATTACTTGGCATTATATATATATATATATATATTGAATTTCTTCTACTTATAATCAATTTAAATCTCGAAAAATTTATCCCTATTTTCGGGCCGGGGTGTTAGAACCTGGTATCAGAGCATTGATTGCTCATTGATGAATTATATGAATTAAATGTTATTAAAGAGTGATTGTCACTTAATGTTGACATGTTATAGTTATAGTTAAGCATTATTGGAGCTTGAATTGCTCATTGCTTTATATTGTGGTTGATATTAAGCCCAGCCAGGATTTCCTTTTCCATATTTACCTTCAAATTATGAATATATTATGATGATATTTGTATTAATGATAGCCGATGATGATTGGTATATATTGAGGAAAGAAACACAAGGTTTCTAATTATGTTTGTGTTGTGTGTATAGAGTGATTGATGGTGAATAGGCGTAATATTCACACAGCCGCTATGGCTGAAGCTTTCAATCGGTTTGCCAATATCCTAGAACAGCAACAACAACCCACTGGTCAGCCAAATCATGGTCTTGACCGATTTCTCAAGCGGAAGCCTTCCAAATTTCATGGAGGCTATAAATCGGAAGACGCTTATGTTTGGCTCCGTGACTTAGAACGGATATTTTCTAGTATGGAGTGTACGGAAGCCCAAAAAGTTGAATACGCGGTGTTTATGGTCCAAGATGAGGCTGAATCTTAGTGGATTCTCACTCAGGGGCATATGATTGCGGCTCACACTCCTTTGGATTGGAAGAACTTTAAGGTGGAGTTCCTTAGGAAATACTTTCCTGAGAGCTACAAAAACAAGAAAGAGCTTGAGTTTATGGAGCTCAAACAGGGAAGCATGTCAGTGGAAGAATATGCCTTGAAGTTTGATGAGCTATGTATGTTTTACCCTTCTTTCCAACAGAAAGGTACCGAAGCTTCAAAATGTGTAAATTTCGAGAACGGTTTGCACCAAGAGATCAAGAAGGCAATTTATCACCAAGAGATTAGGAGTTTCCCTACTATTGTGAACAAGTGTAGAATTTTTAAATAGAATGATGTGGCTCCGAAGAATTATTTAGGACATGATCATAGATTGAAGGGCCAATTCTCTAGCTTCAAGAAGAGGGGTGATTTCAAGAAAAATAGACAATTTGTGCATGGTTCCTCTTCTCTTAGAGGTGGACGTGGTGATGGAAGACATGGTGCTAGTGGTGGCCGAGGTAATGGCCAAGGACTCTGATGTTTCTAGTGTGGTGGAAACCATTTAGCCCGTGAATATGGAAATGAAGAAGTTGTGGTGTGTTATCGATGCAACCAATCGGGACACATTCTTCCCAATTGTCCTTTAAATGTTGTGGATGTGGTGACTCACAATGATGGAAACTGTGGTGGCCATGGTGTTTTTAGAGGCCGTGGTCATGGAACCGGTAATAGCGGCCGCAATGGTGGTCGAAATGGTAATGGCAACGGGAATGGTGGCAACAGTCGTGGAAATGGGAACGGCCGAGGTAATGGTAATGGTGGCCAGAATGGTCATAATCATGTTGCTAATCAACAAACTGCTGGAAGAGTAGTCGCTGTGACCGGTGAAGAAGCAGCTCAAGCCGATAACCTAGTTGAAAGTAAGTGTGAAATACTCAGAAATTCTGTGCATGTTATTTATTATTCGGGTGTGACCCATTCTTTTATATCCAAGGATTGTGTATGGTGATTAAGATTGCCAGTGTGCCTAATGAAAAATACTCTTGCAGTTACTACCCCAACCGGTGCTTGTCTCAGATTGGTTAACCGATATGATAACGTTGACATGCTCCTAGAAGGGAGAAAGTTTGTTACTTATCTCTTGCCGATGGGACAAATGGTCCCGATCCCTTAAATTTACCCATTGTGTCCAAATTTCCAGATGTATTTCCTGACGAGGTACCCAGTTTACCTCCTCCACGCGAGGTGGAGTTTTCTATTGATCTTGTTCCGGGAGTGGAACCTGTTTCCTGAGCGCCGTATCATATGTCTTCTATGGAATTAACCGAGTTGAAGAGACAAGTTGAAGAGTTATTAGAACGAGAGTTTATTCACCCGAGTGTGTTTCTTGGGGTGCGTTTGTTTTATTGGTGAGAAAGAAGGATAGAAGTATAAGGTTATGTGTGGACTATCGATAACTTAACAAGTTGACCATTAAAAACCGATATCCCCTACCTCACATTGACGATCTTTTGGATCAATTAAAGGATGCCGTTGTATTCTCAAAGAATGATTTGCGTTCCGGATATCACCAAATTTAGGTGAAGACCGAGGATATCCCAAAGACTACTTTTCAAGCGCGATATAGCCACTACGAGTATATGGTGATGCCTTTTGGTGTGAAAAATGCACCTGCGACATTCATGGATTACATGAATCGTATCTTTCATGAGTATCTTGATCGGTTCATGGTGGTGTTTATCGATGACATTCTTGTCTATTCCAAGAGCCATGAAGAACATCTTCGTGTTGTTTTGAATGTCCTTCGAGAGAAAGAGTTGTATGCGAAGCTTTCCAAGTGTGAATTTTGGTTGTCCGAGGTCTAATTTCTTGGACATATTATCTCTAAAGATGGTTTTGTTGTTGATCCATCTAAGATTAAAGCCGTGATGGCTTGGGAAAGACCGACGTCTATGACCGAAGTAAGAAGCTTTCTTGGTCTTACCGGTTATTACAGAAGATTTATTGAAGGATTTTCCCGATTGGCTTTTCCTTTAACGAAGCTAATCCGTAAGAATCAACCATTTGTGTGGAGTCTTGATTGTGAAAGGAGTTTCCAAGAGTTGAAAGTTAGACTCACTTCTACTCCTGTGCTGGTTTTGCCGGACTTATTGGATGACTTCGTGGTGTATTACGATGCTTCCAAGCTTGGTCTTGGTTGCGTGTTGATGCAAGGTGAGAGTGTGATAGCCTATGCATCGAGATAGTTGTGACTGCATGAGGTTAACTATCCCAAGCATGATCTCGAATTAGCAATGGTGGTGTTTGCCTTGAAGTTATGGCGGCACTATTTGTATGGCTCGAAGTTTATGGTCTTTAGTGATCATAAGAGTCTTAAATACCTATTTGATTAGAAGGAGCTTAATATGCGCCAACGGAGACGGATGGAGTTTCTGAAATATTATGAGTTCGAATTAAGGTATCATCCCAGAATGGCAAATGTGGTTGCCGACGCCTTGAGTCGGAAGTCATTGCATGTTTCTGCTATGATGGTGAAAGAGATGTAGCTCATCAAGAAATTTCGAAACTTGAACGTGGGTGTAGAAATATATACCCTAAAAAAGATGTCCCTTGAGGTGTTGACGATATCAAATGTATTCCTTGAAACCGTGAAATTACAACAACCGAAGGATGAGTACTTGATTGAGATGAAGGAAGCTTAAGCTAATGAGAAGAATTCATTTTTGACGGAAGGTCATGATGGCATTTGGCGTGTGAAAGGCTGAATTTATGTTCCATCTGGTGGTGATTTAAGAAGGTTGGTACTCGAAGAAGCTCACAAGAGTGTGTTGAGAATACATCCTGGTCCCATAAAAATGTATCAAGATCTGAAGAAGAATTTTTGGTGGTCCGGTATGAAGTGGGATGTGGCTAATTGTGTAGCCTCTTGCATTATTTGTCAAAAGGTTAAGGTTGAGCATCAAAAGCCATCTGATTCTTTGAGACCTCTTGATATCCCGATGTGGAGGTGGGACGACATTGCTATGGACTTTGTTTCTGGATTACCCCAAACACGTACTAGAAATGATGCTATATGGGTAATTATAGATCGGTTGACGAAGTATGCTCACTTCTTGCCCATGAATATGAAGAGTTCATTGGAGAAATTAGCCCAGTTGTACATAAAGGATATCGTTAGACTACATGGTGTACCTTTGAGCATTGTGTCAGATCGCGACCCGCGGTTCACTTCCCAATTTTGGGGAAGCTTGCACGAAGCAATGGGTTCCAAGTTGAAGCTTAGTTCGGTGTACCATCCACAAACAGATGGACAATCCGAGCGAACAATTTAAAGCCTTGAAGATTTATTGCGGGCTTATGTATTGGAGCACGGTGGTTGTTGGGAACGATTCCTACCACTAGTTGAATTTACATACAACAATAGTTATCATAATTCTATTGGTATGGCTCCCTATGAAACGTTATATGGTCAGAAATGTAGAACTCTATTGTGTTGGCTTGAAACTGGAGAGAGTTTGGCTTTAGGGTCAGAGTTGATTGCGGAGACAAATGAACAGATTAAGATGATATAAGAAAAGATCAAAATTGCCTAAGATCGTCAGAAGAGTTATTATGATAAAAGGCAGAAGCCACTTGAGTTTCAAGTTGGCGTTCACGTGTTTTTTAGAGTATCAAGAGATAAGGGTATTGGAAGAGCTTTAAAGAGTAAGAAGTTAAGTCTTAGGTTTATTAGACCTTATGAGATTCTTGAACGAATCGGTGATGTGGCTTATTGGATCGTACTTCTTCTGCACCTTGCAAATCTGCACAATGTGTTTCATGTGTCGTAATTGAGGAAGTATATTCCTGATCCATCGCATGTAATCCCAATTGATGATGTTGATGTGCGAGATGACTTAACTATTCCTCCTATTTCTGTTTGTATTGTCAAACGCTCCGTGAAGAAGCTACGGAATAAATTGGTGCCCTTGGTGAAAGTTGCATGGAAGCATGGAAATATAAAGACGTTCACATGGGAACGTGAAGACGATATAAGAGCACGGTACCCCGATGTGTTTGAATCCGGTATATTAAATTTTGGGGACAAAATTTCTTTTTAGGTGGGGTGGATTGTAACGCCCTAAATTTTAAAATAAAAGATTAATTAAGGAGATAAATATTAAATATTATAGTTAGGTTATTTAATGTTCCAAAATATTGGGAATAAATAAATTAAGATTTTTGGGAATTGTTTATAATTTATTAGAACCGGATAAGCTGAAAGTGAGCCTGGTTGAAATATGGGTGTCAGACCAAGTATCTCCAATTAGGATAATATTGGTCAGGGTTGTTAAGGATATTATTGGGAATCCGAATATGTATTCGGAATAATTTTTGGATAAAGTATTGAGCCCGAACAAAGATCCTGTTTGTCATAAAACGATGAGTCTTTAATGAGGGATTAAAAATAAAGCCAAATGACCTATTTTTCTCTTCTTATTCTCGTCAGCTCCTTGGTTCCTCTTAATAAACACCTTGCTTCTTTTTCTTCTCTATTCTTCTCCTTCATTTCTTCTTCTACTTCTCTTCAAAAACCCTACGCAAAAGGGTGGTGCCTCTCTTCTCCTCTCCCATTTCCGTTCTTGAAGGAGCTTGGAAGAGTTTGGAGCTTGAAGTCTCACCCTCCTTTCTCCTCATTTTCGTATGGCTCTTCCCTCATATGGAAAACTCTCTCATTCCTTCTCTTGAGGTAAACTCTAGCTATTTCTCAAGAGTATAAACTATGGGTTTTTTGGTTTTGATGTTGGGAAAGTGATTTAATGAGTATTGTTGGGTTTTAGAGAAACCCTAACCCTATAATTTGGGGGAAATGCAAAATATGAGTGGAGAAGCATTTATTCTGTTAGATAATTATTATTGGTGAGGTGAAATGATGTTATTAATGGTGAATGGCCATTAATAAAGCTTAATAATTGATGATGGTTGTTAGGAACCATCAATGTGGGAACCCATTAATGGGTTTGACATTAAAAATGCATAATAATAAATGTAGGCACCTAAATCGTGGTGGTTGTGGTGGAATTAATGAAATAAATAAGGTTTGAGAATTCAAAGTGATATAGACACCAAGTAAATAAATATACATTTGAATCTTGGTGGTCTGAATAGAAAATTAATTGTGTGACATATTGTAATGTAGGAAATAACCCCATCGACGAGGTGGAATCATCAGACCGCGTTGATTACTACTTCTCTTGAGGTAGGAGGGGTCACTATTTTAAATTCATGATTTCATCCATTGATGATGTGAAAATATGTATATATGATTCTGTTTAATGATTGCTTGGGTGGACGATGTAATGATTTCATGATTTGAGTGCATTTAGAATGATTGATGTTATGTGGCATGTATTTGGGATGATGAATATGATATTGAACTGGTCTGAGCCGGAGTCAATGATCCGGTGTGAGACCAGCCACGAGAGTCAATAGATGGCTAAGGCTTTATACCAATGTTGTATGTATCTGGTATGATTATCCGGTATCCTAGTGAGAGGAGACCGATCTTGATGTCCTGGAGATCCTTCACACTGACCTTACATATTAATGTGGATGAAAGGTGGTGTCACCTACGAAGATTACCTGACGCTCAAGTCAATAAATGTATCAGAATAAGATGAACATAGAGGATGGTGGATCTACTTGACTAGAGGACAAAACCTAACTTTCCTCAAGCCACATAAATTGATAGTGGACTAACCACCTTGTTCTGTCAGAGTATGGAAAATATATATATAATATGCATATGGGAGACAAGTGTGGCTTAAGAGGTGGAGAATGCATCTTTTGAGGGAATGTCCCCGACATCAGTAATGGGAATGAGCGCTATTACCTAAGCCACTTACGATTATCCCTTACATCTCTAATATGGAGAACGGATTCCATCCAATATGCGAGGTGTTAACACGGACATACCGGTATAGAAAGATCGCCTAGACAGTCTTATCAGTCTGACGTTTTACCTGCTGAGTCAGTATTGCACACAGAACAGATAAAGTGATATCCGTGCATTGGTACCGGTATCGAGACCGGATCAGATATTATATTGAATATGTTGATGAAATATGTCATGATGGTTTGAGACCATGTTTTGAATTGAAATCAATGATGTGAAATATCCCAATTATATACATATGAATTGATAAATGTGATTGCCACTAACTGTCGATGTGTATGAGTTCTAACGAGAATTGGTAAAGATTGAGAATATTGAAATCCACTAAATGGTAGTCGTGAATAGACGATTGATTGAGTGGTACTTAGGATGCACAGTGTGAGAGTGCATTGATTGGCATTGCATACATGGCATATCATTCGCTGCTTATATGGAATGTTAGGGATTCTAATAGGCAGGCCTAGTGGGAGGGCAACCCAGTGCACGGGTATACTGTTATTGCTCCCTAGTGATTCGGGGAATCACGAAGCTACCCTTAGTTTGATGACGAGGCACCGTATGTGGCAGGCCCTGTTGGAGGGTGGCTTAGTGATGAGTGGTTTACCTCGGTGTCCGACAGGGCACTGCTCCCTTGATGTGTGTTCGGGGGAGGCCCGTAGCACTTTGGCAAGTAAGGCCATAATGATGACCTGCAAGTCACGGGGTGCCTAGTGCTACAGATGGGCGAGAGCGGTTTGGTACCAGTAAAAGTATGATGCACGAATTAAGATATATGTGTACATATTTTACTACTGTAGTAGGGGCATAGTAGCACACCTATGCTTGTCCCACATTTGATATGTTGTTGTGTCCCAGAGTCGGATCCGCATTTGAAAATGATTCCTTTATGCATATGCATTAGCTTTAAGAGCATTTGCATATAGCTGGAGATATGCCTAGTTGATAGCCCGTGGTGGCGATGGATGATTGTTAAATAGAGGGAAAGTAAGCTGAGGTACTAACATTAAAAGTGTGATGATTATTGAGAATGTTAAGGACATATTATATATGATATTACGTTATGAATATACTAAATTGGACATGTATTATGTTGAGATGGAATGATGTATCATATGTGTGAAGCTTGTGATGGTTTCTTGAAAAATGAATATAATGCACACATGTATAAATATCATCATAACGTATGACTTTGGTACATTTGGATTATGTTACTCATCTCCTAGTTGCCATTTTTAAGCTTGATGTAGGTGTGATGTAAAATCCTACTCGTTTGGAGGTCGAGGATTGATGAAGGTAAATACGGAAGGAATGTAGGTAAGCCTTGGCTAGCATATATATTCATTTTTGTATAGCATATAGTGTGTATATGCTTATTTTGAAATTAATTTGATAATAGTTTATTTTGGAGGTCATGTAGGAAAATTAGACCTTATGTGTATAGCTAGTTTTCATTAATGACCTTGATAATGTATAAATAATAATATTATTATTAAATTTTGTTTCTATCGCTTAACAAATTGATGAGGCATCTTTCATCCTCTTTTTGGTATATATTTTAATAACTCTTAAATTTAATTACATCTTCTGCTTTTCCCTTGTGACGGCCTCGAGTCCGGTCATCAAGGAGCACTCTGATACCTTCTCATATCTTCATATATGAGATAGGTTATTAAATGATCCAGGGTAATTACTAGGCTATATATATTGAATTTCTTCTACTTATAATCAATTCAAATCTCGAAAAATTATCCCTATTTTTGGGCCGGGGTGTTACATAAGTTATGATTGTTGTTTATGGAAGTATAATCATTGTCATTGAGGTTATGTGATGCATAAATGAAGCATAGTTGCTCATTGTTGATTATGGTTAATTCATGAGGAATATATATATATATATATATATGAATAAATCCCTCAATGTGATTGATATGATTGTTTGTGTAAGTCCGGCCAAGTTCCTTACACTATTTCCTTCGAATGATGAATACATTGATATTATGCATTTGAATATTGATATATTGAGTATGACTTGAATTGACGATGAATTTGTACCATGTGTGATCATGGATATGACATACTGAATATGAATTGATTTGATGATGGACCTATGTCGTGTATTGGTCACAGATAGGAGATATTAAATATGAATTGATATGGTGATAAACCATGAAATGTTAAGACCTTGACATGTATGTGTATTGAAATTGAATTATTTGCTTAGTTCTCTTGTATAAATTATGAGGTGACTTGTAGCCATGGTATACTCATTGAATGTGAAATCGTGTTGGCACATGATTGGGGTTGGACTCGGTTTCATGTTTGTGAACCGAGTGAACGATTGATTTAATTGTGACCCACTAAGTATGGTGACCCTGGATAACTCAATATGATCTTGAAAGATCGAACCTTTTGGAATTAGACCCTGTGGTGGTCTAGGCTCTACGATGTTTCTATGAGCCATGTTTATTGATTTTATGTGTTGTGGAAGTATTCCGCAATGGGTACTAGGTAACCCTTGCACTTTGTAAGCCTAATGACAGATTGAATCTTATGAACGATTGAGCCGTGGCGAAATAAATTGTGGAATGAGTTGTTGAGGCTAGAGCCGATGTGTGATTGGATTAGAAATGTAAACGTAAACCCCTAAGTATTTGGTGAATAATGATGTTGAATTTGGGGTATGACTTAGCATTGGCCATGACGAAAAATTTTATGGTATGACTTTGGGCTAAATTATCTGCCCTTGACGTTAAGATTATTAGATCAATTGTGGATTATGATGTAATGTAGAGGTAATATACGTAAACATGAGTTGGTAAATAAAGTTTAAACATGACGATACCTCCCTTTTTACTTTGAGAGGAATTATATTGATGATAGATACCACCTAGTGATATGATATTACATGGATTATACGTCCAGTATATGGACTTTAGTTGTGATGCGTGAGGAAATCCACTAGTGTGGAAGATTATTGTATGATTGTGGACCTTATTTTGACCTTGAGGGTGTATACTTGATATGAGTTTGGTGAATCAATTAGGCTTAAATCGAATTATAGCCAACGATGTTTGAATTAGACAAACGATATCTAAGATATTTGACTATGACTTCGGGATGGATGAAGTCCAATGGTGGGGTGATTACCCTATGATGATTGGAAATCTATAGTTGATATGTCAATATATGGTTATGGTGACGGACGATTGATGAATTGTATGGCATGAATTAGGCCGGAGTATCTTAAACGATGGTGTGATATGAGTGTAGTACTCATGGACTTAGGTGATTTCTCACAAAGTCTCGTGTGTGAAGAAATATTATTGAATTGATTTGGATAATATGAACGATAAGGCATGAAGGTACTTATCCTGATATGTCTCTACATGCCATAGGCATTGTAGCAACGTGCACTCAAGCACCGACCTTATGTGTTTGTGGTAACCAATTGGGACGCCTTCCTGTATGTCGGATGCAGGCAACACATAGACCAGGCAAGTATAGTGTTGTAACTGCTTACGGTGAATGTATTGAACCTATCCGGTGGTACTGGATAAGAATGTAAGAGTTATGATGAATGAACTGAGAATTGATGAGTGGTGACTCACTTTGAATATATGAGGCTGTATGCTTGGACAAGTAATGATAGTAACCATGTCCTGCTGGACTTTGGGAAGTCCGATATTACTTTATGGTGTCATTGAACCCTATTGGTACGTGGCCGAAGTGTGGCCTAACGATTTATGCCGACGTTGAACTTCGAGGATGAAGTTTCTTTTTAGTGGTGTGGATTATAACACCCTAGATTTTTAAGAAAACAATTTATTGAATAACGATAATAAATTATTTATGATCTAATAATTATGGGAGAATTGATTTGACATTAGAGGTGAATTATCGGTAAATTAAGATTTACCGGAACTAGGTGATTTAACAGATGATGTAGGACCCACTTAGGCAAATTAAATATTTGATGGGTCTAAAATACTTAAAAAATTATTGTGGTTATGATGGTACCGTTGAAATAATTTTGTGTTAAGGATATAATTAATTGGACTCGATATATGACATTAAACGGGGAAATTACGAACCAAATTAGATTAAAAGAAAATGAAAATTTCTATTTTCTCTTCTCCACTCAACCATAGCAATCCCCTCTTTTTTCTAACATCTTTTACCCATTGGACAATGGGGATTTATTACCCAATGGTAAAAGCAAATGAAGGCACTCTTTTACCCTATGGGCAATGACCAATTTTGGTCAATTACTTCTCTTTTCCTCTACATTTTTGGTGGGTTTCCTCTTTCTCACTCCATTCATTATGTTTTCTTATTCTTCTTCTATACTTCTTCTCCATAACCGTCCACCCTCTTCTCCTTCTATTTCTTGCCAAAATCAAAAACTAAGCTTCGATTTGTGAAGTAATTATGGAGAATGGGAGCTTTGCAATGGTCATCACCCTCTTCTTCACTCCCATTTTCATTTGGGTATTTCCATGGGCTTGAGGTAAAGGTTTCCTACCTCTTCATTATTTCATTTATGGTTTTGGGTTGTTGGGTTGAAATGATAATGTTAGAAACTTAGATTGTTGAGGAAAATGATGAACCCTAGGTTGGATGGTTAGAGAATGTGATTATTGATAATGGTTTTGTGCTATAAATGGATATGGGTTAGTGGATCTATGATGAATCAATGAAGATGGTGAGTGTTAATTATTGTTGGGTGATTTGTGTGAAAAACCCTAAGTGTGATAAATTAGGGATTTTTGCCAAATTGATAGTCTTAGTGATTTTCATGCCTTGGGAATGAATTTATATGAGGAAATAAACATTTAGAAGTATTAGGATTGATCATTGATGTTGATAAATTTTGAGCTAAGTTGATGTTATGTGAATGATGATATATGCATGTGAAACCCAAATCATAGGATAGATGACCATTGGGAACATTGTGTGTTGCTTACAATGGTTGGCACTTTGATGATGATAACATGCTTATGATGATATGTGAAAATGGTTGGAATTGATGGTTATCAATTTGTGTGGAATCCTTAAGAATTGATAGAATTGAGGCTTTTGGCCTAGATGAAAAGATTGATGATTTTGTTGTCATGAGAAAGACTTTTGGGTTTAGAGATGATGCTTGGAAATCATTGATGTTAAATTGTTAAGGTTCCAATCTTGAGATTTGAGAAATTGAGTTGAGGATTTGGATGTATTATGAATAAGGGATATGATCTTGTTGTTGTTGGGTGTGGTTAGCCCCTTTGATATCTAGAGGAACTTGGTTTTAGGAAGGAATTCCCGAAGCCTAACACAAGCGTATGAATTTGGAGTTTAGACAAGTCTAGGACTTGATAATGGGTTTTGAGAGATGATTCCTTATGATGGTATATTAATAGCATGTATATATGTGTTGTTGATAGGATTGTATTCCAGACAATGATGCGGAATAATCGAGGCAATCGGAGCATTTTGATTGCGGTTCTTCTCTCGAGGTAGGAGAGGAGTTTGCATTTCAAATAACATGAGTTAATAATTGTTAATTATGTATATGTATGAACTCATGCATTGCCTTGCCATGAATGTGATAAATGTTGAATAGATAATGTGTTGTATGATGGCTTGGCTTTGATAGATGTTATGGAGAATGTATAAATATATAAGATGAGGATAAGTGTTGAATTGTTCCATTGTTGGACATGGATTATTGTTAATGAAAAGCTATGAATAGATAAATTGCTTGAATTGTGAAGTGGTGATATAATAATTATGCATAATGACATGTGTGGTTGTGATGGAAAATTATGTTGAAACCCCTATCATATAAATCATGAATTAGAATAAAAATCACTTGTGGAATTAGGTCTAAGTATGTGGTTTTAAATATGTATAATATTGAACTAGGCCAATTTTATGTAGATGGATAGTAGCATTCATGGAGTAATGAAAAACTTAAGTTTCTGGGCGTGTGATGGTTATCTCGCTCAAGCGAGATGGATTCTCGCTCAAGCTAGAGTCCTCTGCATCAAGGGAATAGCCTTTGACCCAATCTCGCTCAGGTGAGATGGAGTCTCGCTCAAGCAAGACGCGTGCAAAACAAGGAGTGAGTTACTGGACGAATTTCGCTCAAGAGGGCGTGGCCGCGCTTGAGCAAGCCAGAGGAAAAAATGATTCTAGGTAAATCTCGCTTAAGCGAGTGGAGAGGCAAATGGAACCTCAGTCAAGCGAGCTAGCGTAAAATAGGGTACTGGACGAGTTTCGTCCGAGCGAGCTTGAGAGTGAGTGGGGTCTCACTCGAGCGAGCGAGCCTGAATTAGACATTGGAGGAATCTTTCTCAAGCAAGAGTGGCTCGCTCAAGCGAGATCGTGACCTGATACTCGAAAACTTCTTCGCTCAAGGAAAATTTGGGGCGCTCAAGCGACCCACCTCAATCTCGCTCAATCCCCAGAATTGGATTTATTCCATTTTCTTTATTGTGGGCTTAGGTTGGTCCATTTCCCTTATATTATGAGATGACTGAGGGAATGTATGAGGGCAATATGATGATGATATGACATGGTGGTGATTGGGATTGATTGGTACATTTGGGATAAATTGTTATGATATATTTACCACCTAAAATGGAATAATGAAAGGATGATAATGAGAATATGATGATGGGGTTATGAGATATACCCTTGAGTGATTTTGAAATCAATGAGAGAATAATTGAATGACATAGTATGCGTTATAAATTGATGAATTAGAGAAAATATGATATTGAATAATGATAGATGATGATGTTGATCACTCCATTAAATAAAGGGTGTTATTATTGATGAATTGTGAATGCCATTGAGTTGATACAATTATAGACTTGTATGTGTGGTTTGAATTGCATTAATGAATTTTTGTATTATCATACTAGTTATGAAATAATGGTAATGATAAATGAAATGAAAATCCACCAAATGTTCATGCGGTGGTATTGATGAGAGATAAATGAATGTTAATGATGATTTGTGATGTTTGTGATACTATTGTGGTTGATTGCAAGTGTTGACTTGCAAGTATAATATATGATATAATGAGATGAAAATGCCACGTATAAAACTTGAAAACAATGGCTAAAACCAACAATGATAAAATCCACTATATGGTGGTGTTAGTGATTATGATGATGATGATTGATGAGTGGCATTTAGGATGCACAGTGTGAGAAATGCATTTGATTTGTATTGCATTGCATCTATGGCATATCATACGCTGCCAGTAAGGAATATTAGGGCGTTCCCCCGGTTGGCCCAGTGGGAGGGCGGCTTAGTGCACGAGCATTCCATTTGTTTCCCCTGTGACTCGGTGTGTGAGTCACGAAGCTGTCCTTAGTTTGGTGATGAGGCACCCTATGTGGCAGGCCTAGTGGGCAGGCAGCTCTGTGATGAGCAAGTACCTCAGTGTCTGACGGGGCATGGCTCCCTTGATGTGTGTTCAGGGGAGGCCCGTAGCACTTTTGGCAGTTGAGGCCATGTTGTGGATCTGCAAGTCACGGGGTGACTAGTGCTACAAATGGGCGATAGCGGTTTGGTACCAGTAAAAGATGTTGTTGATATGCATACATGCTTTGAGATATGTATACATATTATTCTACTGCAGTAGGGGCATAGTAGCATGCCTATGCTCGTCCCACACTTGGTGTTTATTCCTACAGTCAGATCCGCATTTGTTGTCTATTCCATTGTGCATATGCATTAGCCATAAGAGCATTTGCATATAGCATGGAGATATGCCAGATAATGATGATGATAATTGATGATGATTGAGATTGTGGTATGGTGTTGATGAGATGGGTAATTAAGTACCTAAAAGACCACATAAAATTGATAAATGATAAAATTACCACGAAACAATATTGAATATGATGATGTGTATGTTATGACCCAATATGATGTAGGGCATATTTGTTTATGATTGATGATAATGATGATAGCCCAAGGTGGCTTTAAGAAAAGACCTGAATGGTCAATGTTGATTATGTTGGCCCATTGTGGCGTTGGAATAGATGTGTATATGCCTGCTTTGCTATGACTTGGTTAATGAATATGAAATATGTGTATATTGTTGAATTAACAATTTATGATGATCATTGATGTGTTTAGCAAAGTATACATGATGTTGATATGTGTATGCACATAATTGCAATTGTATTCATATCGTCATTTGAGATGTATAACTCACTCTCCCATGTAGTCTACTTTTTAGTATTGATGCACGATGTCATGGGAAGAGAACATTTTTAAAGTAAAGCTTTTGTGAAGGTAAAATAGTGGTAATGGAATGCCTTGGCCGGCAGCATTGTGAATTATTTCATTATGAATAAATGTATATAAGATTGTTGAGAACTATTGATATTGATGGATGTATTGTGAATAATGCTGTGAGTGGTTAATATATTGATCATAAGAGTATTGGGATTCATACCCATTTGATGAATATAATGGTGTCGGTTATGTAGCCACTTTGGGAATGTATATAAGTTGAAGATATATGACTTTGAGGATGAATTGAATATGGTCGACTATGAATATTGGATATGTAAGATGTATGACCATATAGATATGTATATACATATATCTTAGGCATCACATGTTCATGAGATTATGTGTAAGGACAATGGTTGTCTATTAGGCTTATGATATGTCTCGCATGGTTTGCCGAGCCTTTTCTCATATCTTCATATATGGGACTAGGCGTGTGCCCGGTATACATATTTTTCTTCCGATGTAAACTCTGTTATTTAGTATACCGTTATGGGTAAACTATTTACCGATCCAGTTATTGATTACCAAATCTCACCCTTTGATTTTCTGTGGTTCGAGTCTTGATGTAGTCGTGGAGGCGTTTTGGAAATATTTCAAACACAAAAAATTTATTCGTATTTTTATTGTTTAATTATTTAGATTACATCAGGATTCGAGTCCATAAAATCAGGGTGTTATACGGACTGGGAACCAGCCATAAAAGTCTGAGATTAAGCATTTGTAAACTAGTACAGTGGGTATCCTGTATTATAATCTGACCTCTCAGTGGGAGAGTCCGGTCTTGTTGTCCTGGAGATCCTTCACACCAAGCTTTCGTGTTGATGGGGGCGAAAGGTGGTGTCACCTGTGAAGATTCTCCGACGCTCACGTCAATGAAGAGAATGAATACTCAGAGAAAACTTGAGCAATGCAATAGTGTGTTAAGAGTAGGAACAATGTCACCTTATGTATGCATGAAAATGAACCACTTGTAGATAAGCGTGGAAAATGAATTGTTAGGCACAAGTGGGGCTAGGAGACTCTGACGCAGTACTCAGTGTACAATTAAGAGTAGTTCAATGCTTAGTGTAAGATTCTGACACAAGAATGGGGAAGATCCGCCTTTTCCGCGTATCACTCCTGTAGCTGTACTTTGTACCTTCTGACGAGTGACGTGGATACTTTTCGCTATACAGGGTATCAATCATGGGAAGCGGAACAGCCACTTATCCTCTCAAAGTATAGGTGAACGGTTATGTGTAATAACATAGAGAGAGCATAGATGTTGGGTCGAGAGTCAGGAGGTGTGTGGCGTAGAGTATGTTTCCGACACATGATATAGGAAGAACGGGGTCTTTACCAATGTCCTTGTGACCACGGAACGAATCATAACCAATGTGAGAAGTGTTGTATTGGACATAGTCCGGTGACCGACTTGTCTATGAATGGGCAAATGATTATTTATTTGCGTGAGTGGAGAACATTGAGGGACTCGAAGTGCTCCTGTCAGAACATGTCCCCAGTGCATAATATGGGGCTAATTAGATGCTCATTGGGATTCCCAGGAGTTTCGTCGTATATGATGGGTCAAATAACGAATGGGTTATCCGATGTTCTAGGTTTTATCGCGGACAAACCGGTGAAGGGAAAACGCCTAGCACGGTATTTTACAGTCCGGATGTTAACCTGTGATATCGATTTACCTTCCAGAATGGATAAGATGACGTCATACTCTAGACACCGGTATATAGACCGGATCACATACACATATATATAATCCCCTTTTGCTAATCAGATTTTTAGCCTCAAATGTCGATTAACGGTGGCTTCAGCTTTCATTCTTTGCTTTGGAGATTCCTCAGTCATCACCCCAAGCTCCAAAGTTTTCTTTAGATTTATTGTTGTTGGAGAGTGCTAATACTAAAAGTGAGTCAAAGGTGAACAACATCGAACACTGATTGACACCTTGTATAAGATACATCATAGCAATAAATAAGTCTGCTCATCCGCGAAACACATTTCATTCTTCTTCCCACCATTTGGCCTTATCTTCACATGTTCCATCAATACCAAGACTATTTATATCCAACATCAAAAGCCTTCACACTCTATATGTCGTTACTGGTATCAGTGATCCCATTCTTAGTGTCTATTGTAATAAATTCTTTGACAGGTTCCTTGGATCAACAAAATCCACCATTAATTTTTTGTTATGGCAAAAGATGGCACATGAGCATAAACATAATGATAGAGGGGCTAGACAACCTTATTCATTAATAGACCTATGATTTTGTAATGGTTGCAGGACAAGGGTGGTAGAAATGAGCAAGAACCAGAGATTATACTGACACTTCTCAAGTCCCACCAAGATGACTGATCAAAGCAATATCATTACTCTTCTTCAAAAATCATCGTGACCCAAGACTTCAAGACTAGTATAAAATCTACTTCATCTAATCTATATAGAAGTTAGAAGATTTTACAAATGAGGAGGCCTTAACATTGTGTCCATTATCCCCATGAGTCTCAGGAATAGAAGAATCAATCCCTATGTCTAATGATTTATCAAAGAGTTTCCATTGACCTTTATCAGAGTTATAATTTAGAGAATTGCCTAAACTGTTCCCATTAATTTCACTGAGGCTTTGAGCTAGTCATCCCTCTGTATGATACTCATTCTTTGAGTGTATGCCATGCAAGCTCACCCATATAACTTGGAGCATTATAAGAGCCATCCACAATGACTAATCTTCAACCATGACTTCTACACCAGATGCTCTGAATTTTTCTTGCTTCCTTTGCCCTGAAAATGATTCAGGACCCTGAGTAGTATTAAGAATCCCATCAACCTTCAAGTTTGAGCCTCTTGCATGCAAAATTCTAGTCACTGCAACTATTAACTTTCCACGAACATCTATTGGAATAGCATCTTGTAAAGCTTTCATGAGTGTCTCTCCCTGGCCTACAGTAGTTAATACCTTTGTCTTTTTTTTCTTCAGTTAGAGGGCTAGGTATGGTAACATCAAGCATATTAATTACCACTTGCGCAGTCTGAACAACTTGACCATGTTCACTGTCTACCAAGGTATCAATTCTTAAGCCTTCGTTATTGATCAGTTCGACGATGACACACCGAGTCAGCCATTCGCCATGCTAAGGATTTGTCTTCCTTCCTTTACCTCACATTCATATGTATTCCAATATACTTGTCATAGGCACAACAGTAAACTACTATATGCATTAATATACTTGCAATTTTAAACTATAACAGAGACCAGAAGAGTTAGAAATATACGATTTACTATTGGATTGAAAAAATAACAACGTAAGACTACCTTATTCCTGATCTATGCTCGTTTATATCTGAAAATCAAACTAACTAATTGCATGCATATAGACCTACGGCTACAGACTAGAACAGAGAATGTGGTTGACTGTGTCTGGAGGTTCAAAGTCGAAACTGCAAATAAGGTTGATCAAAGAAAAAGTGGGGAGTCCATTAAACGTCTCCTGCCTATATTTTAAATGAGGACTGGATCGATTAACGTTATATACCAGGGGGTCGGAAAAGACAAGTGTCTTGTTGTGTTTTTTTGTTGCAGATGTTGAAAACACTAAAAACCCACCATGAAGAGCCAGCACAACGCACTTCTCAATGTCTCTCTTCTATTGGCTCCTGTTGTAACATCCCAGATATTTTAGAAAAAATTATGTGCAGCGGAAATTATTAATAAATATTTTAGAGATTTATTGGGTATTTTTAGGTATTTATTTGGTATTTTTATATTGTTGGACAATTATAAATGATTAAATATTGTGAATGTAAATAAATTTTATTGATTGGTTAATTATAAATGAGTTGTAATTAGAAGAAGAGGAAGGTTTGGTTAAAACATTTAAAATGAAATGGTAAAGGAAAATGAGGGTTAACCGGCTGGGGAAGTTACCGGTTGCCCCTGGGCCTTAATAAAGGTGGTCTCTCTCTCTCTTTCTCTCTCTCTTCCCTCTTTCACTCACATACACGCGAGCCACTATTTCTCCCTCCTTCATCTGCTTCTTTCTTCTTCGTCTTCTCCTTCCTCCATTGCTGTGAGTTGCATGCTCTAGAGGAGGACTCTATTCGTATCAAAACCGTGTAATAAGCTCATTTCCGTGACCGTGGTCTCAAGGTGAGTCCATTGATCCGTTTACATTTGTGTTCCCTTGCCCCCTTTCGTTTTCTCTGTTAACCGAGTAGCCATGCATGGCTGTGTGTGGGTCTGTTTTCCACTCCCCTGGTGAGTGTAAGCTTGAAAGTGGTCCTTAGAGCTGAGGATGGCGTAAAGCTAACGAGTTTTGTATTCCGACCCCGTAGGCAACAGATCGAACAACGAAAGGCTGATTGACGGAGCTGGTGCTGGATTTAGAAGTGAAACAATGAACCCAGTGCTCAGAGGATGAAATCGGCACCAGGAACAGATTATCGAAGCTTGGAACCGAGGTAAGGGGGTGTTCGGGTTATAATTAATTAGAATAGGGCATGCTGTGAGTCCGATCATTAAATTGATTGTGAAAATGGTAAGAAGATATTACTGAATGAAAATGGTATGTGTATGTGTATGCATGTGAGTATGGACACCGATCGGTTGAGGATCGTGTGTGGCTTGATTGAGTTTGAAATACATGTTGAGATAAATTGAAGTATATAGTGGCTTGTGTTGATGGGTTGGCAAGTAGGCCGCCTGACTGGTGATCATATGTCAATTCTAACATTTGTGCATGAGATTGATAATGTTTTAATTATATTGAGTTATATATATTGTGCATGAGATACTCTGTATACTGTTGAGGGCGGGGAGTGGTCGCCGGTGTATTGCACTGGCAAGGAGCGGCTCCTGACAGGCTTCTAGTAAAAGGATAGTATGATTATGTTATATGATTGACTGTGTGATGGATGGGCTTGACAAGTCGGTCGCCCTACGTTGTGAGCACAGGTCAGTTTCTGACAGTTGCAAATGATGATCGTAATGATATGCCTATGTTTATATAATGGAATATATGATTATGTGGTGGAGGACGACCAACGGTATGAATTACCCTATTTTTGGCTTCGGTGGTCATGTCGGACCCAGTTAAGCTACCCAGAGGTCTTTGACCCAGTGGTTGAGGGGGAGCCAAGTCGGGCTCGGTGAACCAAGTCGGGTTCACGGGATGTCAAGTCGGACTCCAGCTGAAGGTTGATCCTTTTAGTATCCGGATACTAGGCGTCAAATTTTATCTGAGAGTCAGTTATGATAATTGATGAATTATTAGTTGTGATGTGTAGATTTGCCGAGTGAAATTTGTTATATTTGCTGAGTGAAATTTGTTATGTTTGTCGAGTGAAATTTGTTATATTTGCCGAGTGAAATTTGTTATATTTACCGAGTGAAATTTATTATATTTGCCGAGTGAAATTTGTTATATTGGCCGAGTATGGATTATTATGTTTGCCGAGTATGATGTGCTGTATCTGCCGAGTGTGAAATGTTTTACTCGCCGAGTGCCAAATGTTGTGACTGCCGGGTGTGAATTAATTATCGAGTATGATGTATTATAATTGCCGAGTGTGATTTGTAAAGTGATGAAAATGCAATCGGACGGGACTTATATATATATATATATAATTTGTTAATTTCCGTTCTAGATTAATTATGATGCCAAACACTCACCCTTGCTGTTGTTTTCAATTTAGTAACCAGTGACAGGGAGGAGGTCGGAGCCCTGGAGGCGCGCCAAGCGGGAGATTGATGCCAAGGCCCGAGTGGTTTTGAATAAATTGTGTAATATACATATATATATATCTAATGAGTCTTGAGAGTGAGTGATGCTATATGTTGGGTATGGAACTAAGTGTGAATCGGTTTGCTAATTAAACGAATGTGAATTTATGTTGTTAGATGATTGGTATTAATTTTCACGTGTTTGCTATAGCAAAGCCGATCACCAGGCGAATCTTGCCTGAGAGGATTTATTCCTGTCCGAGCGAGGGCCAGTCGGTTTGATATCTGTTTTGTCTCTGTGGGAATCCCTTGTTTCTTTTCCGAGTAAAGAATAACCGAGAGATACTCTTCTGGGTGGAAGGTTAGGATGCCCCGAGTGAGCTAGGGCCCGGAGAATAATTCTGAGTAAAGAAAGAGTAAAATGTTTCTGAGTGAAGATTAGAGTGCTTCCGAGTGAAGGTAACAGTGTTTTCGAGTGAGATATGGCCGAGAGAGCCTATTCCGAGTGAAGTAAGGTTAGGGGTTTTCGGAGTGATATAAGATTGAATAAACCTTTTCTGAGTGAGGTATGAGTAAGTTGTTTCCGAGAGAGAGTTGACTGAGTGACCCCTTTTGCCGAGTGAACCCCTGACTTGTGAGTCTTCCGGGTAAGTCTGACTCGCCCTGGTAGCATTCGCTCAAGTGAATCAGAACTCGCTTAAGCGACTCCCTCGGATTTCGCCTTAGCGCATCAGGGTCCCGCTCAGGCGAGTGACCTCTCTATCTTCTTCTTCTTCTTCTTCTTCTTTTTCCGTTGTTTCTAACTCCACATTATTAAAAGGTGTATTTCCGATCGGATATTATTTTGCATACACTCTTATTATTATTCTGAATGTATCTAATACTATTTTATATTAAAACCGAGTTAAATCATTTCTGATCGGTTATTATTTTCAGTATGTTTAAGAAAAGTAAATATTATTTTATAATAAGACCTAAATTTTTATTAAACACGGAAAATTTATTGTGTAAATGATTAAATGGGTGTAAATAAAAGGTAAATCAACTTAGGATGTTACAGTTGGTATCAGAGCGGTTCTTTCTAGAGCTGGGTGCATGGGTCAACCTAGTGATTTGTGTGAGTCCTATACTGGGCTGTTTTTGCATTCTATTGTATTGTGCTTATGGTTGTTTGTGCAACTTGGCATCGTTCCCTTGGCACTCCAGCGGCGTTGTATTTTATGTGTGAGGTAAATATTCGACTCCCTGGTATAGCATTGGTTATTAATGGTGGTGTTTGTTAATTGTAGAATTACTTTATGGTTGAAAGAATTAGTGGTGAATGATTAGAAATATAAGACGGTGTAATGCAAAGGAAAAAAATATATGAATAGTGGATTATAATATAAATGGTATCTAAAGCGGTTAGGTGTATATATATGTATATATATATATATGTGTGAGGGGACATTTAAAACGTAGGTGACTTACAAAAATTAAATTATGTAGTGAATTGTAAATGGCGACTGACATAGTAGCCGTCAGTGAATTGAAAGTCGCGTAAATGGTAGAGTTTAATACTATATGGAATAGAATAGCAGGGCAGTGATGATGAAGGTTGGGGTAATCAACTGGAAAGGATCTATGGAGGAATCTAAAGAAGGACAATCAAAAATAAATTTACAAGATTAGTAGGATATTCAAGATTTCCTGGGGCATAGTGGCACCTATGTATAATCGTGTAATTGAAAAATGATTGGAGAGTAAAGAATTAGGTGAGTAAATGATGAATAATTCAAGTTAACAATGTATTAATAAGGTTAATCCTCTTAGGAGGGGTGATCCTCCTACATTGCCTTTATCGGGATAGATTAAGTGAATGTTATCGGTGTGTTTTACAAAAGCCGTTAAGCAACTGATTAGCGGGCTTTAAGAGAAATTCTGAATGGGTGATGAACAACAGTGATTGAATACTTTGGATAAGTCTAAGGTTGGTAGTCAGATGATAGCCTCTAAACAGTTATTAGTGAAATGATCGGCAATGTGTTTGAATTGACACCTTGAGTAATTAGAAGAATGTAGTATATGGGATGACGGTCAAATGAAAATGATGGGAGGTGGAGCATTGTTGATTGGGATTCTACCTCGACGTTGATCTTAGAAAGAGTGGCAGTGGCTGGCCACCCTGGACTCTTTCTAATGTTAACTCAATGTAGAGTCGGCTGGTAAGTCAAGGAGAATGAATAGTATCATGATCAGTTGAAATATGTGAGATTCTAAGAAGGATGGGTAGACTATCTACTCAATCTTTACATAGCCTTAGCTACGGAGCATTGAACTACTAAGACTGATCACCTCAGATGGTTACATGGACAGCCGAGGCCATGTGAGATTGGTAAGATAGATGTGATCTTGGTGCCCGTAGGCATTTATGTAGCAGAATAATGAGTGAATGGAGATAAGACCAGGTGATCAGTGAGTGATAGGCGATGAGAGATAAATGTTGTAACACAGTAAGAGCTGAGTTGCTGGTAAATTTTGAAAGTGGAGTGATAAGTTAAGAAAGTAATTGGATGATTTAAATACATTATAAGATATGCTGAGTGAGAAATCAACATATATTTAGTAAGATTAATAAAGTGAGATAAGATGGGGTGCGTATTTATGGTTGTTGCTTGTAAGATGATAGCTGCATACATAAAATGGTGCTACAATTTGAAGGAATATGAGCACAACGATTTTAGGAATATGGAATGACTGTATGTCGTGGATGAATAGTGGTGGGCGATGTCCCCAAGACAGGTGGATTTCGGGGACGAAATCCCTTCTTAGGAGGGGTGGATGTAACATCCCGGATATTTTAGAAAAAATTATGTGTAGCGGAAATTATTAATAAATATTTTAGAGATTTATTGGGTATTTTTAGGAATTTATTTGGTATTTTTATATTGTTGGACAATTATAAATGATTAAATATTGTGAATGTAAATAAATTTATTTGATTGGTTAATTATAAATGAGGTGTGATTAGAAGAAGAGGAAAGTTTGATTAAAACGTTTAAAACAAAATGGTAAAGGAAAATGGGGGTTAACCGGCTGGGGAAGTTACCGGTTGCCCCTGGGCCTTAATAAAGGTGGTCTCTCTCTCTTTCTCTCTCTCTTCCCTCTTTCACTCATATACGCGCGAGCCACTGTTTCTCCCTCCTTCATCTGCTTCTTTCTTCTTCGTCTTCTCCTTCCTCCATTGCTGTGAGTTGCATGCTCCAGAGGAGGACTCTGTTCGTATCAAACCATGTGATAAGCTCATTTCCGTGACCGTGGTCTCAAGGTGAGTCCATTGATCCGTTTACATCTGTGTTCCCTTGCCCCCTTTCGTTTTCTCTGTTAACCGAGTGGCCATGCATGGCTGTGTGTGGGTCTGTTTCCCACTCCCCTGGTGAGTGTGAGCTCGAAAGTGGTCCTTAGAGCTGAGGATGGCGTAAAGCTAACGAGTTTTGTATTCCGACCCCGTAGGCAACAGATCGAACAACGAAAGGCTGATTGATAGAGCTGGTGCTGGATTTGGAAGTGAAACAGTGAACCCAATGCTCAGAGGACCAAATCGGCACCAAGAACAGATTATGGAAGCTTGGAACTGAGGTAAGGGGGTGTTCGGGTTATAATTAATTAGAATAGGACATGCTGTGAGTCCGAGTCATTAAATTGATTGTGAAAATGGTAAGAAGATATTACTGAATGAAAATGGTATGTGTATGTGTATACATGTGAGTATGGACACCGATCAGTTAAGGATCATGTGTGGCTTGATTGAGTTTGAAATACATGTTAAGATAAATTGAAGTATATAGTGGCTTGTGTTGATGGGTTGGCAAGTAGGCCGCCCGACTGGTGATCATATGTCAGTTCTAACATTTGTACATGAGATTGATAACGTTTTAATTATATTGAGTTATATATATTGTGCATGAGATACTCTATATACTGTTGAGGGCGGGGAGTGGTCGCCGGTGCGTTGCACAAGCAAGGAGCAGCTCCTGACAGACTTCCAGTAAAAGGATGGTATGATTATGTTATGTGATTGACTGTGTGATGGATGAGCTTGACAAGTCGGTCGCCCTACGTTGTGAGCACAGGTCAGTTTCTGACAGTTGCAAATGATGATCGTAATGATATGCCTATGTTTATATAATGGAATATGTGATTATGTGGTAGAGGACGACCAACGGTATGAATTACCCTGTTTTTGGCTTCAGTGGTCAAGTCGGACCCAGTTAAGCTACCCAGAGGTCTTTGACCCAGTGGTTGAGAGGGAGCCAAGTCGGGCTCGGTGAACCAAGTCGGGTTCACGGGATGTCAAGTCGGACTCCCAGCTGAAGGTCGATCCTTTTAGTATCTGGATACTAGGCGTCAAATTTTATCTGAGAGTCAGTTGTCATAATTGATGAATTATTAGTTATGATGTGTAGATTTACCGAGTGAAATTTGTTATATTTGCCGAGTGAAATTTGTTATATTTACCGAGTGAAATTTGTTATGTTTGCCGAGTGAAATTTGTTATATTTGCCGAGTGAAATTTGTTATATTTGCCGAGTGAATTTTGTTATATTGGCCGAGTGTGGATTATTATGTTTGTTGAGTATGATGGGCTGTATCTGCCGAGTGTTAAATGTTTTACTCGCCGAGTGCGAAATGTTGTAATTGCCGGGTGTGAATTAATTACCGAGTATGATGTATTATAATTGCCGAGTGTGATTTGCAAAGTGATGAAAATGCAATTGGACGGGACTTATATATATATACAATTTGTTAATTTCCGTTCTAGATTAATTATGATGCCAAGCACTCACTGTGAACACCTCTTTTGGTCCGGTCCAAGTGGAACGAACCTTCTTTTATACTGAATTCTGAATCAGAATGGTAAAAATCCGAGTGGAATGACTCAAAAATGATCAAGTCCGAGCAGGATGACTCTGATTGAAGCATTTCCGAGTGAAATATAGCCCTGTTGGACAAAAATCCGAGTGGAATAACTCAAAATTTATCAAATCCGAGTAGAATGACTCGAAGTGAAGCATTGCCGAGTAGAATATTACCCTGTCGAAGGTAAATCCGAGTGGAATGACTCTGAATTGATCAAATCCGAGTAGAATGACTCGAAGTGAAGCATTGCCGAGTAGAATATTGCCTTGAGGTAAATCCGAGTACAAATTCCTGATCAAAACCAACTCCGAGTGACTATATCCGAGTGGTCATATTCTCAAGTGCCAAATTCTGAGAGAAAAGGTGGCAAGTTCTGATAGAAAAGAGAGCACCTCCGAGTGAATATATCCAAGTTCCGATGCGCAAATGAACTACTCCTGAGCCCTGAATCCGACCAAGACTTGTCCAAGTGAAGGATTCCGAGGGATTGATTGACCATCCGAGTCAAAGGGACCGATTGTGAAGAAATACCGAGTGAAGGATTACCAATTGGAGCAGCAAGTCTGATTTGGGGACAGGTGTCTTTTCCTGGGCACAGAAATTCCGAGTCAATGCTTCAAGAAGTGACAAGATCCGAGCAGAGCACCTCCGATTAAGGTCAGCTCCGAGTCAATACTGAAGCAGTAACAAGATCCGAGTGATTATCCCTCAATTGGAGAGAAATCCGAGTTGTCAAATTGTCAAAATTCAATTTCTGAGTGAGAAGAAGGCCGTTTCCGAGTGGAAATGTCCAAGTTTCCAATTTCTGAGTGAGAAGAAGGATGTTTCCGAGTGAAAAAGTCCAAGTTCCATTCTGATTGGAAGATTAGACCGACTCCCAAGGTCAGTTCCGAGTCAATACTGAAGCAGTAACAAGATCCGAGTGAGTATCACTCAGTTGGAGAGAAATCTGAGTTGTCAAATTGTCAAATTCCAATTTCTGAGTGGAAATAAGTTCGTTTCCAAGTGAAAATATCCCAGTTCTAAGTCCTGATTGAAAACAAAGCCAACTCTGAGTGAATGCACCGAGTGGTCATATTTTTAAAATAAAGCCAACCAGAGATAAGATCCGAGCAAGACACCTCCGACTGAAGCAAATTCCGAGTGAATGCTTCTTGCATAGACAAAATCCGATCAAAACACTTCTGATACCGAGTGAGTCCTCTCTCAATCCACACCGAGTGAGTCACTCTTAGTCAGCACCGAGTGAATCCTTTCACTTAATTTTTGAGCCATTTTTACAAATTTTCGAGTCACTTTCCACCCATTTCCGAGCCATTTTCACCCAATTCCGAGTCAGCCTTTTCACCCAATTCCGAGTCAGCCTTTTGCCTATTTCCAAGTCACATTTCACCCATTTCCGAGTTATCCTCCAACCATTTCCGAGTCGGTTCCAAGTCATTCTTCACTCGGTTCTGATTGAATATGTCAACCTGAGTTGTTTTGCTCGTCCCAGCTCCTCACAGCAACCTCACACCGACCAACAAGCAAAACCGAGCAAAGCTTTCACTCGGTTTTTTGCATATTTTCCACTCGGTCTTGTGCTTAAAAGGCACCTTTTCCACTCAGATTGTTTCCCACTATGGGTGTATACCGACTGAGGCACTAAATCTGAGTCAGAAGTAGAAAACCGACCCCTACTCCCCCTGTTCGCCCGCGCTGACTTGGATTCTACCACCCAAGTGGATCCAGGAATCCTGGGGGTGGCAGACAGGGGGGCGGAAGTATAGAAATTAAAAATCTCCACCAACCGCTGTCCCCCACTACCAGGCTGCCTCCACTCAGAGTGGAAGCCTGAGCTGGCCTAGCACTCAGAAACCCCTATAAATGCACAAGGGTTGGGAATTTTGAAGGGTCCGGGAGCATTCATTGGGAGAAGAAACTTTGTCCCTCTCTTCACTCACCAACACCCTTCCCTCTTCTCACCAACACCGTCCCTCTCTTCACTCGGTACAGCCTCTCTCCATACTGTCTAGCACCCTTCTCTCTCCCTCCAACACTACCCAAGTTCCTCATAAATCCTTCACACCGTCCAGCACATCATCCCTTCACACCTCACTGTTCAGCATCTCGTTCTCTCGTCACACCGGAGTCCGGCTCTCCTGCTCCATCACTCGGTCTCCCAACTTTCACTCGGTATTTTTATTTTTTACTCGGTATTTTCATTTTTTACTCGGTATTTTCATTTTTCACTCGGTTTTCTATTTTTTACTCGGATTTTTCCATTTTTACTCGGTTTTTCTATTTTTTCCACTTAAATAAATTTCTGGTATTTTCTTTTCTTTTCTTTTTTACCCCTTCCTAGGTTCGTAATAAATAAATAACAAAAAACAAGTGTTTCACGTTCAGACTAGCCAAAAAAAAACATCATCCACCATTAATCTTTTAGCCTCTTCCTAAAAAAAACCATCACCAAAGAACTACGTAACCCTGACTTCTTGGTAACTCAAGAATACGTAGGAGCAGGACTTTAAATCCTGTCGGGCCCAATCTTTTTTTTATCCCCACCTTTCCCATTTTGTTCATATTTTATTTTCTTTACGTTTTCCTTTGTAACCGCCCTTTATCAATCCCATGAAAATCAATTTAGACGTGACGTCTTGTTGATTTTCCCATAAGGAACGGGATACTTGGGACGAGATGTCCCGCTTATCCCCTTCCCATCTTTGACCCCGTGTCTTGATTAAATTCCATGAAAATCAATTTAGACGTGACGTCTTGTTGATTTTCCCATAAGGAACGAGATACTTGGGACGAGACGTCCCGCTTATCCCCTTCCCAATCTCTGACCCCGTGTCTTGATTAAATTCCATGAAAATCAATTTAGACGTGACGTCTTGTTGATTTTCCCATAAGGAACGGGATACTTGGGACGAGACGTCCCATTTATCCCCTTCCCGTTTCTAACCCCATATGTGATTAAAGGATGACTAATTTAGACGCAACATCTTGTTAGCATCCCTCCCTTTCTCTGTTTTTATATCAAAGCCGAGGTTAATTTGGACGCGACGTCCTGTTGACCTACACTCTATGTTTATCCAGTTTGTTCCTTCCATATCCTTCTGTTTTTACACAAAGTACAACAATAAAAGGGAAGAAATAAAACATCCTTTGTAAGGCTATTTATGTTGCGCATTTTCAATCTTGGTACTGTTTCTGACAAGCGATGTAGGGTGCTAATACCTTCCCTACTCGTAACCGACTCCCGAACTTGAATCTCATTTTTAAACCAGTGCTTTCACTGAACTTAGTTTTTTTCCAATGTTTTTCCTATGGATAAAAACGTTAGTGGCGACTCCCTGTTTCATACTAGTTTTTCTTTCTCGCCGCGCCATCACGATTCAGGTTGCGACAGGTTGCGACAGATGGCGACTCCATTGGGGACACTTAAGAGAGTCAGGCCAGGTTGATTGAAAGCGCATGTTCTTTTTTTATAGCCTTTGTTATCTCAGATTTCTTCCCCTTATTTTATTTTCTGTTGATTGTTGTAAATGTTTGTTATTATTTCCAATTGTATCTTGTTATTTGTTTCGTTGTCTATGTTTTGCATGTTTGTTGAACCCTAGGGTAGAGGACCATTTTATTTTTCTGCAATCATTGAACCCTAGGGTAGACAACTTTGTATACTTGTTCTGTGTTTGTTCTTTGTGTAGAATGGGGTAAGGTAAAAGGTATGGACTGCCCTTCCACACACTACACTCACAATTACTTGCACACACCTATGAGTGGCACCCTATACCCGGGCCCCAAATGAAGCTTAAGTTAGGAGAGGTTGGTAACGGAATCATATGGGATGTACTTCCTATCTGGTGTTCGTGAGAACCTCAACCAGAGTTCGACCTCTCATGATATACGCACCTAGTGGATTCCCCACTATTTGCGTCCCTGTCATGGTTAGGATCTTGGCTCTGGTGACCTTCTAGATGTCTAGTGGAAACCACCCGGTGTGGAGAGTCACTTTTAGACAAGCCATAGGGCCTAGAAAAGACTTTCAACAAAACCCTACCTAGGCCACAAAAGGGCAAACTTTACTTTACCTTACGTCATTTTTGCTTTCCCTTTTATCCAAAAAAAAAAAGAATTATCTACCACCCGCAGATTTACTGAGTTTTTGAAATAATGACTCCTTTTGGAACACACAGTATTCTTAGGATGAATAGATAATCCTCTTTTGGTCGTATACCTCTGAGTCCTGAGTCATAGATTTTCCTAATTGTCAAAAAAAATATAACTTTATTTCTGCTCCAACGGGGGGCGTCGATGATGATTTGAAAAATTATGACTATTGCGACTTGGACCCTTGGTAATCGTTGTTTCCCAAAAAAAAATTTTGCTTTACGTTAAATCAATGGGGAAGTATCGATTCCAAAACATGACATCAACTAATTTCTTTTCCTTATCCTCATTTCGTGCAAGGCTATTTAGAACTTAACGAATACCCTTTGAGTATCTATGGAAATTAACATGGGATTGAACTTAAGAAATAAGGGCTGTAACTGCCCGAAGAAAATATTTGAGCTTGAGGCTCCTGCCTCAGGATGAAAGATTTCTTCTGTCTTCACAATTATCCCATATTAATTTCCATGTTTACCATACCTAGTACTTTTGAATGATAAGTTCTAAGGAATAGTCAAAGGATACTCGCCGAAGCCTGTAATTGCTTCCCACGACATTCTCCTTCTTTCTATTTCCACCTAACATTTTTGTTTTTCTTTAAAAAACGAGACACAAGCATCACGGGTAGGCATCCTTACCAGACCCGGCTCCAAAGGAAACTCATGGCTGAGGCAGAAGCTGTTGACGGAGACTTTAGAACCGAGTTCCATCAGTTGAAAGAGTGAGTGGCGGAGTTAACTAAACTTTTAGAAAAGAAACTCACAGAAGGAGGCTCCTCTGCAGGTATTGAGGACGCCCAACAGGAGCCTGCCACCGCGCCACCCCCCTTGGTTCTGACCCAGCAAGAACCCAACTCCCTAACACAACGACACCCCCTCTCACCATTCATGTCGGAAGACCTAACCCTACCATGGAGGCCCAGCCACCTTACGGTCAGTCTTATGCACAACAGCATACATTTGTCGGTCCTGACGGTAACCCAGTACCTTTTCCACTTTATGGCCTACCACCAGGGTACTATCCCCCGCTCGCTAACCAACAAGACACCCACGACCAGCAAGCAATGAATCCTCACGCTTCATACCCCACCCAGCCAAACATGCCACCACTCCACCAAACCCAAAACACGCAAGCCCATGACCCACAAGCCTATCAAACCCAAAACACACAGGCCCATGACCCATAAGCCTACCAAACCCAAAATACGCAAGCTATCCATACGGATACGGATATCCATACGGATACGCAACCCCCTACATGACCAATCTCCAAAAGGAAAAGATAGAAATCTTAGAGAAGCGTTTAAGAATGATAGAAGGCGCCGGAGGTTTTGGACTGATAGATGCTCCTGAGCTATGCCTAGTCACAGATGTTGTCCTCCTGCCCAAATTCAAGATGCCAGACTTTGACAAGTATCGGGGAATGACTTGTCCAAAGAACCATCTCATGATGTACTGTCGAAAGATGGCATCTTATTCTTCTAACGACCAATTGTTGATCCACTGCTTCCAAGATAGTCTGGCGGGGGCCGCTCTTACATGGTATGCTCACCTTGAACGGAACCATATTCGTTGTTGGAAGGACCTAGCAGATGCCTTCCTTAGGCAATACAAGTATAATATGGATATGGCACCTAACAGGGTTCAGTTACAAAACATGGTGAAGAGGGACAATGAAACGTTTAAGAAGTATGCCCAACGATGGAGAGAGACAGCGGCGCAAGTAGACCCCCCATTATCAGAAAAAGAGATAGTCGCGATGTTTATTGACACGCTCCCATCACCTTTATATGGCAAGATGATTGGTAGTGTTTCAGCCAACTTCTTTGACATCATGACTATTAGGGAAAGGGTAGAGAGCGGAATACGAATGGGAAAGATCACTCAGGGCTCATCTGGGACAAGCATGACAAGAAAGCCGGCGCCTGGGAGAAGGGATGGAGAAACTAATTCCATCTCTTCTAATCAAAAGATGGCCCCGCCGAGACCATTTGCCCCTACCATGATTCAAGCTCCCAATCCTTATGTGGCCGCCGCCACTCAGGGCCCGACAGCTTATACTCCCCACTTCCCTCCGCCCATGGTAAGAGCGCCAATGTCGCAACCCATGCCATACCATCACCCGCAGCAAGTGACTCGACCACCCAATCATAATCAAAACATAAGGAATCCCAACAATGAGCGCACCCCTGTGCAGTTTGATCCAATTCCCATAACATATACCAAACTTTTACCAATCCTCGTTCAGAAAGGTCTGGTAGCTCCATGCCCCATGAGGCCGTTGTAACCTCCTTACCCAAGGGGGTATGACCCAAACGCTCATTGTGATTACCATGCTGGGGCACCAGGGCATTCTACAGAAAATTGCATGGCTTTGAAATATAAAGTGAGAGATTTGATCAAAGCCGACTGGATTAATTTTCGGGAAGGAAGCCCTAACGTGACCACAAATCCCCTGCCCAATCATGGAGGTAAAGAAGTTAATGTCGTGGTGGCCGATATTGAAGATGGTTTTGATGATAATACTGATTTAGTGATCGCTTGCCCACTGGACCAAGAGCTCGGTAATAGGGAGGCTGTCGAACTCCCTTCGATTTTAAATGATTCACCAAAATAATTTGCCATTGCCTCAAAGTCTTGTTTATCCATTTGCTATGCCTAAGGCTTTGGGATTTTTCATGTAATAAGGGCGAAAAAAAAACTTGTTTTACCAGTCAATCAATAAATGCGTATCGAAATTCAAAAAAAAATTCTCATCCCTTTATCCTTGCTTTTGACTCATTCTCTTTAACTTGCTTTTCCTTTCTCTTCTTTATTTTGCCATAACATACTAAATTGCAGATCCAAAAATGATCCTCTTGAGACTAGTGAAATCACAATCACGCTTCACGATTTCAATTACCCAGTCGACTATGCCGACGAAGAAGGTAAGGGAAACCTGTGAGCCACCGCACAAGTTAACAAGATTGTTAGAACAAGAGGTTAAAGAATACCCCTAAGTCAAGAACAACTGAAGGAATCACGGGGGCAATCTATCAGAAGGCATTAGTAATTTTGTTTCAAGACGTGGCAGGAATCTATGTGAATGACAACATGGCCAAGTCCCGAATTGAACGAAGGTAGGCCGGTCGTTTAAAGAAACTTCAACAGTCATCAACATAGATAGGGGGCAAATTGCTGATGCCTATAAATGCAGATATAATCAAGGGAGACTTTACAAAAAAAACAAAACAAAAAAAACAAAACAAAAAAAATAAAAAAAACAAAAAAAATGAAAAATGAAAAATAGAGTCAAGCTTGAAGTCCAATGCATATACCAAGCGGGGAAAACTGGTTACGTCCAGATCCTCGAGCAAGTTGTCATTTTCTATATAAGGGGAACAAATGTCGTCAGGCCAAGAACTTGCATTTTTGTCATCATCAACCCCTCAACCCTAAAGAGTACGCCATTCCTCATGCCTATGTAGCCAAGGAAATAGTCTGTCAGATTGAGTCGTTGCGTCACTAAGGGGATTAAAAAAACAAAACAAAAAAAAACAAAAAAAACAAAAAAAAGGCAAACAAAAAGAAATGGAAAATGAAAAAAAAATGAAAAAGAAAAAGAAAATAAAGGCCAAAATGATGATTCAAAAGTAATTCCCTCTCATTGATGCCAAAAGACTCACCAATATTTCCTTGGGTACATGGCATAGGAGTGGAGTCTCCTATTTGAAGTGACATCAGTTTCCCAAAAGGATCAAACTAAATTTGGAAAGGCTGGGCAGACTCAACTGGAGTGTAATCAGTTTCAACCTTTTACTGTAAAGGATGCAGCCAAGAATGAACAAGAAGAGAAAAACACATGAAAAGCTCGCTAGGCTGAAAACCTGAAAGGGCGGCCTAGGCAAAAGTTAGAGCAACCCGGTGAGTTGAAAACCTGAAAAGGCGGCTCAGGTAAAAATTAAGGTCAAGATTTCGGCAGAGTAACTAAAGTTCCCAATGCAAAACGTGCAAACTGAGGCATGTGGACCATGGTTAAACTACCCTCTCAAAAGGCAAAGTTGAACGATGTGCTTGAGATCGTGACGTGGGATTAAGGTTCTCACTAGTCTTAGGAATTCACTAGAGGATCCTTGAACCTCCCCTATTTCTCCTGGCCTTGACCTGTCCTATGTAACTTCATTTCATCCCATCTATTTTCCCTTTGTCCATTCTCTGTATTCTGTTTGACATACATGAATAAAATTTATCCTCTTTCGATACGTGTTATGAATTGCATTGATCTGATAAAACATTGTGTTTTTATAAAAATAAAATGAAAGAATGGTGAACATTCAAAGTCGTAAGGGACAAGACGCTCCCACTACTTGACCTCATCTTAGACAATCATCACAAAGACCCAGCCAGGCACGCGCTTCAAAGCTATGATCGCCTCTTTGATTCTCCTTTGTCCATGAGTTATCCTAAGTGTGAACACCTTTTTCGGTCCGACCCAAATAGAAAGGATTCTAAGAGGATTGGACTTCATTTCCGAATGATCTGCTGAGAAGAATGGCTCAAAAATAATCAGATCCGAGCAGGATGACTCAGATTGAAGCATTTTCGAGTAAAATATAGCCCTATTGGAGATGAATCCGAGTAGAATGGTTCAAAAATGATCAAATCTGAACAGGATGACTTAGATTGAAGCATTTCTAAGTGAAATATTGCCCTTTTGGGATAAATCCAAGTGAAATGACTTAAGGAATGATAAATCCGAGTGAAATGACTTAAGGAATGATCAAATCCAAGTGAAATGATTCAAATCCGAGTGGAATATGCTCCTGTTGGAGTGAATCAGAGTGGAATGACTCAAAAAAGATCAAATCCGAGTAGAGTTACTCAGAATGAGTCAGTTCCGAGTGGAAGCTTCCCTGTTAGAGCCATTCTGAGTGATGAATAGCTGACTCTGTTGGAGGATGAATGCTGAGAAGGATTGCTTTCTGATTGCATCTAATCCGAGTGAAGAAGTGCTGATTGAAGTGAATCTGATTGGGGAATGTTTTTCTGGGCGAAGGCTGAGTCCGAGTGAAATAATCCCAACATCCGAGTAAGCACATCCGAAGGAGAAATGTTGATTGAAACCTTCTGATTGAAGTGTGAAGTCCGACTCTCAGTGAATCTGGGTGGTCAGATTCCAATTGGAACAGAAGTCTGATTGTGAGTATATCTGGGTAGTCAGATTTTGATGGGAAGAAAACCAATTCCGAGTGAAAATGTAAAAGTTTCCAAGTCCTGATTGCAAAGAAGGTCAACTCCGAGTGACAAATTCGAGTGACAACTCCGAATGAATATTTGCCGACTGAGCCATTCTTCAATCAGTTTCGTTGTCAATCTTCAATCGGTTTTCGAGTGACAATGACTGAATGAAAGGATTTCTGAATAAATGTGTCCGATTGGACTGAAGAAAGGAAAATTCGTGTGAAATCCTTCTGAAGACGACTCCCAAGTGAGTGCACCGAGCAGCTGATTGCCGAGTGAAAGCCATTCCTGATTGGAAAATAAGGGCGAGTGAGTGCACTGAACAATTGACGACTGAATGAAAATTCTGAGTGAGGAGAAGGCTCTTTCCGAGTGAAAATGTCCAAGAGTCCAATTTCTGAGTAAGAAAAAAGGCTCTTTCTGAGTGAAAATTGCCAAGATCCCAAATTCTGAGTGAAAAGACTCTTTCCGGGTGAAGAATCTCCAAGGTCAGCACCGAGTGAAGTATCTCCAGTCAGCACTGAGTGATGCCTCTTCAGTCTGCACCGAGCCACTCTTCCAATCAGCACCGAGTGAAGTATTTCCAGTCAGCACCGAGTGAAGTATTTCCAATCAGCACCGAGTGAAGTATCTCCAGTCAGCACCGAGTGAGTCCTTTCACTCATTTTCCAAGCCATTTTAGCCAATTCCGAGTCATTCCTTTCTCACCCACTCCCGAGTGAGTACTCTCACTCAAATCCGAGCTATCCTTTCACCCATTCCCAAGCCAATTTTCTGTCAGAACTGAGTGACACTTCAGTCAGTCAGCCCTCTTCAAACCAATTCTGTGTCATCCCTCCTCAAACCAATTCTGAGCCCCCATTTTCACCAATTCTGAGACACTTTTCACCAATTCTGAGTGACACTTTTCAATCAGCACCGAGTCCTCTTCAATCGGTTCTGAGTCAATTTTCACTCGGTCTGATCAATTGTTCCAATCGGAATTGCCTTGTTTGTTCCCTCAATCCAATTGCACACTTTTTCACTCGGATTCTCCTCACAGTGACCCAATACCGAGCAAAACTTCCACTCGGCCTTTCATAGGAGAGCTCCTCCCAGAAGAATTCTCACTCGGAAAGGACTATTTTCACTCGGTTTTCTATTGGAAAACCTTCATTCCACTCGGAATTGACTCCAACTATGGATGAATACTGACTGAGAGGCTAATCCGAGTCATTTTCACTCGGAATTCTACCATGCTCTCTCAGATTTCCATCATTTTCTCTCGGATTTCAACCATGCTAACTTGGATTTCCACTATCCAAGTGGATCCTTGAATTAAGGGAGGCGGCTCACTACCAGACAGGAAGAAAATGATAAAGAATTCCCACCATCCTCCTTTGTCAAGATCCAGGCTGTTTCCAACACACTGTCCAAGTTGATTTGCTAATTTCAAAGGGCGGCTCGCTACCAAACAAAGGAAGAAATAATAAAAATTCCCACAGCCTCCATTCGGTTGTCAAGAGCCAGGCTGTCCAAGCAATCATGCACACTTGGGGACTCTTATAAGTACCCCAACGAAAGAGAAGAAGAGGGTCCAGGAGGTTTCATTTAGAGGGGAGGAAGCATTAAGGAGAAAAAGGAACTCTGAAGCATTTTTTGGTTCCCTCACTCCTCTTAAACACCGTCCCATTCCCTTTCACTCAACGCTCACCCTCTGTCCAACATCTCCTCAAAGACCGTACCTCCTCTCCCACACAACGTCCCAATTTCCCTCTCCAACAGCCCCTCTCCTCCTTCTCCTCACCTTCACCAACACAAAAACTCTAACCCACATCACACAGCCCCAACGTCCTTCTCCTCTCCCACTACACCGTCCAGCCCCTCCAACACCATACTATCTTCTCTCCCTTCGTAACCATACAACACCCCACACCAACCGACCTCCTTCAAATCTCATCCTTTCTCTCCCAACACCGTACAGTCCCCTCCAAAACGTCCTTCTCCTCTCCCACTACACCGTCCAGCCCCTTTAAATCCTCCACACCGTCCTCCTCTCTGAATCCTCACCACACCGTACAACCCCCTCCAAACCGTCCTTATTCAACCCCTTCCAAACCGTCCTCACTCTTCCTCAAACACACTCCATCCGACCTCACTCCTCCTCTCCACACCGTCTCACTCCTTCTCCCCCCAACCCAACAGCGTACAGCCCCTCCAACTCACACTGTCCGTCCTTACCAAATCCACCGTCCCTTAAACCTCATAATACCATCCTTCTCTTCTAAATTCACAATCCCTTTCCTCTCAAAAAACTGACCCCTCTCTTTTCCGACCCAACACCATCCCTCTCTCCTCATCAACCGACCTGTCCTTCTCCTTAAACTCCAAAACCGTCCAGCTCCTCTCTATTTACGACCTGTCCTTCTCCTTCACTCACCCACACCGTCCAGTTCCTTTCTCAATACACTGGTCCTGCTCTGCCCTTTATTTTTAATACTTGTATTTTTAATAATTTGGACGAGACGTCCTGTTAATCTCATGTAAATATTTCGTGTTTATTTTTGTATACTTAGTCGTCTCGTATATTTTCTTTTCATGAAGAAGTTAAAATAATTGTTGGGCTAATTATAATGCGCGCTATCATATTGAGGTAACCGTTTTTATAACGGACAGTTGTGAGGTGCTAATACCTTCCTCACCTGTAATCAGACTCCTGAATCATGGAATTTCATTTTTTTATAACCAGTGCTTTAACGAAAGGTTTTTCCAGTATTTTATCCTAAAAATATTGGTGGCGACTCCCTGTTTTATCTTTTCAAACGAAAGATCGTTTTTGAGGGTCGGCTGTGCCGCCGCGATCCCGGTCGCGACACTAAGGGCCGCGGTTTCACAGGACCTACCCAATTTTTGAATGTATCTTTGCACTACTTACCCTTTTTTCTGCAAGTTATTACAACGGACAGTCATGTCGAGCATTGACACCTCAATCAAGTCCTTTTCGTTAATGGAACCGCAGCTGCCAAAACTAGAATCTTTCAAGTCTTCTCCTTAATCGCCAAAGTTGGCACTTCTCAGAACTCCTTCCTCAAATCGCCAAAGCTGGCACCTCTCAAAGTCTTCTCCTTAATCGCCAAAGTTGGCACTTCTCAGAATTCTTTCCCCAAATCGCCGAAATTGGCATTTTTCAAAAAAATCTCTTCTTCAACCCCCAAAGTTGACACTCTTCAGAATCCCTTCCAAATCGCCAAAGTTGGCACCTCTCAAAGTTTTTTCCTCAACTGCCAAAGCTGACACTTTTTCAAACTCCCTTCCAAGGATTCTACCTAATACATTCTGATAGTCAAGCGTATCTCCTTCCCAAGCCCAAGGATAGATTCCAGCAAAGCTTTCCCCCAGTAGAATCACCAAACTCTCCCCTGTGAGCCTACAATTCAGATCATTTTCTCCCACTAGTAAGAATATTTTCTAATCAGGCTTAGAAGAACTCTCCCTAAAAGAACCCCAGCATACTTCTCTCAGTAAATCCACACATACCAGGTGGACCCCAGATTTTCCCTTCCCAATCAAGGGGCGATGCTCGAGCCATCAATCCTTCTCCAGTGGAACTACACTTCCCAGACAAATCAAACTGGGGCATCACCCCAGGATCATTTCTTCTCGCTCAAGGGGCAGCTCCCCAAGGTTTCGAAGCCGATAGTTTAAACTGGGGCATCACCCCAGGTTCATTCTCTTTCACCCAAAGAGGCAGTACCCCGAACCATCAATCCTTCCCTAGTAGAAATACATTTCCTAAACAACTCAAACTGGGGCATCTCCCCAGATTTCTTTTGTTCATTCAAGGGGTAGTTCCCCAACAACCTTCAAATCACCTTAAACTGGGGCATCTCCCCAGATTTCTTCTGTTCCAGTCAAGGGGTAGTTACCCAAGGTTCCTTCAAACTATGTCAAACTGGGGCATCTCCCCAGATTTCTTCTGTTCCAGTCAAGAAGGCAATTCCCCAAGATTCCTTCAAAATATGTCAAACTGGGGCATCACCCCAGGCTTACTCTCTTTCATTCAAGGAGGCAATTCCCCAAGATTCCTTTAGTCATGTCAAACTGAGGCATCGCCAAGAGCCTTTAAGTCCAGTGAGTTAATTTGGACGAGACGTCCTGTTAGCTCCTCCAATCTCTGTATTTCCATTCGCCTATTCAGGCACCCTTTACTTTCCATTCGCCTATTCAGGCACCCTTTACTTTCCATTCGCCTATTCAGGCACCCTTTACTTTCCAGTCGCCTATTCAGGCCCCCTTTTACCTTCCAGTCGCCTATTTAGACACCCTTTACTTTCCAGTCGCCTATTCAGGCCCCCTTTACTTTCCAGTCGCCTATTCAGGCACCCTTTACCTTTCAGTCGCCTATTTAGGCACCCTTTACTCTCCATTCGCCTATTCAGGCACCCTTTACTTTCCAGTCACCTATTCAGGCCCCCTTTTACCTTCCAGTCGCCTATTCAGGCCCCATTTTACCTTCCAGTCACCTATTCAGGCACCCTTTACTTTCCAGTCGCCTATTCAGGCACCCTTTACTTTCCAGTCGCCTATTCAGGCCCCCTTTTACCTTCCAGTTGCCTATTCAGGCCCCCTTTACTTTTCAGTCGCCTATTCAGGCACCCTTTGCTTTCCAGTCGCCTATTCAGGCACCTTTTACTTTCCATTCGCCTATTCAGGCACCCTTTACTTTCATTCGCCTATTCAGGTACCCTTTACTCTCCATTCGCCTATTCAGGTACCCTTTACTTTCCAGTCGCCTATTCAGGCACCCTTTACTTTCCAGTCACCTATTCAGGCACCCTTTACTTTCTATTCGCCTATTCAGGCACCCTTTACTTTCCATTCGCCTATTCAGGCACCCTTTACTTTCCAATCGCCTATTCAAGCACCCTTTACTTTCCCATTCGCCTAACAAGGCAACCTTTACCTTCCAGTCTATCGGGGGTCAACCCCAATTTTCTCACCTCCTGTTAATTGAAAGACAATTTTTCCTGTTCAATTCAGAACAAAAAAAAAACACAAAAAAAACCAAAAAAACCAAAAAAAAACAACAAAAAAAGAAAAGAAAAGAGAGAGACAGAAGTGGAAAATGCTCGTCTTTAAAGAAAAAAGGTCACACTGACTCGTGATTGCCAGCATGTCAGACGCTATACCGATCAAGAGGTCCCACTTGGCCCCTACATCGGTGTTCATATTTTTACTTCCTTTTCGCTTCAGAAACACAGAAGCTTCGTGTTTCTTTTGTGAAAAAGAAGTAAAGAGGGGCATCTGTGAACACCTCTTTTGGTTCGGTCCAAGTGGAACGAATCTTCTTTTATACTGAATTCTGAATCAGAATAGTAAAAATCCGAGTGGAATGACTCAAAAATGATCAAGTCCGAGCAGGATGACTCTGATTGAAGCATTTCCGAGTGAAATATAGCCCTGTTGGACAAAAATCCGAGTGGAATGACTCAAAATTGATCAAATCCGAGTAGAATGACTCGAAGTGAAGCATTGCCGAGTGGAATATTACCCTGTCGAAGGTAAATCCGAGTGGAATGACTCTGAATTGATCAAATCCGAGTAGAATGACTCGAAGTGAAGCATTACCGAGTGGAATATTACCTTGAGGTAAATCCGAGTACAAATTCCTAATCAAAACCAACTCCGAGTGACTATATCCGAGTGGTCATATTCTCAAGTGCCAAATTCTGAGAGAAAAGGTGGCAAGTTCTGATAGAAAAGAGAGCACCTCCGAGTGAATATATCTAAGTTCTGATGCGCAAATGAACTACTCCTGAGCCCTGAATCCGACCAAGACTTGTCCAAGTGAAGGATTCCGAGGGATTGATTGACCATCCGAGTCAAAGGGACCGATTGTGAAGAAATACCGAGTGAAGGATTACCGATTGGAGCAGCAAGTCTGATTTGGGGACAGGTGTCTTTTCCTGGGCACAGAAATTCTGAGTCAATGCTTCAAGAAGTGACAAGATCCGAGTAGAGCACCTCCGATTAAGGTCAGTTTCCGAGTCAATACTGAAGCAGTAACAAGATCCGAGTGCGTATCCCTCAATAGGAGAGAAATCTGAGTTGTCAAATTGTCAAAATTCAATTTCTGAGTGAGAAGAAGGTCGTTTCTGAGTGGAAATATCCAAGTTTCCAATTTCTGAGTGAGAAGAAGGATGTTTCCGAGTGAAAAAGTCCAAGTTCCATTCTGATTGGAAGATTAGACCGACTCCCAAGGTCAGTTCCGAGTCAATACTGAAGCAGTAACAAGATCTGAGTGAGTATCACTCAGTTAGAGAGAAATTCGAGTTGTCAAATTGTCAAATTCCAATTTCTGAGTGGAAAGAAGTTTGTTTCCAAGTGAAAATATCCCAGTTCTAAGTCCTGATTGAAAACAAAGCCAACTCCGAGTGAATGCACCGAGTGGTCATATTTTTAAAACAAAGCCAACCAGAGATAAGATCCGAGCAAGACACCTCCAACTGAAGCAAATTCCGAGTGAATGCTTCTTGCATAGACAAAATCCGATCAAAACACTTCTGATACCGAGTGAGTCCTCTCTCAATCCACACCGAGTGAGTCGCTCTTAGTCAGCACCGAGTGAATCCTTTCACTCAATTTCCGAGCCATTTTTACCAATTTCTGAGTCACTTTCTACCCATTTCCAAGCCATTTTCACCCAATTCCAAGTCAGCCTTTTCACCCAATTCTGAGTCAGCCTTCAGCCAATTCCGAGTCAGCCTTTTGTCCATTTCCGAGTCACATTTCACCCATTTCCGAGTTATCCTCCAACCATTTCCGAGTCGGTTCCAAGTTATTCTTTACTCGGTTTCGGTTGAATGTGTCAACCTAAGTTGTTTTGCTCGTCCCAGCTCCTTACAGCAACCTCACACCGACCAACAAGCAAAACCGAGCAAAGCTTTCACTCGATTTTTTGCACATTTTCCACTCGGTCTTGTGCTTAAAAGGCACCTTTTCCACTCGGATTGTTTCCCACTATGGGTGTATACCAACTGAGGCACTAAATCCAAGTCAGAAGCAGAAAACCGACCCCTACTCCCCCTGTTCGCCCATGCTGACTTGGATTCCACCACCCAAGTGGATCCAGGAATCCTGGGGGTGGCAGACAGGGGGCGGAAGTGGAGAAATTAAAAATCTCCACCAGCCGTTGTTCCCCACTACCAGGCTGCCTCCACTCAGAGTGGAAGCCTGAGCTGGCTGAGCACTCAGAAACCCCTATAAATGCACAAGGGTTGGGAATTTTGAAGGGTCTGGGAGCATTCATTGGGAGAAGAAACTCTGTCCCTCTCTTCACTCACCAACACCCTTCCCTCTCCTTACCAACACCGTCCCTCTCTTCACTCGGTACAGCCCCTCTCCATACTGTCCAACACCCTTCTCTCTCCCTCCAACACTGCCCAAGTTCCTCATAAATCCTTCACACCGTCCAGCACATCATTCCTTCACACCTCACTGTTCAGCATCCTGTTCTCTCGTCACACCGGAGTCTGGCTCTCCTGCTCCATCACTCGGTCTCCCAACTTTCACTCGGTATTTTTATTTTTCACTCGGTATTTTCATTTTTTACTCGGTATTTTCATTTTTCACTCGGTTTTCTATTTTTTACTCGGATTTTTCCATTTTTACTCGGTTTTTCTATTTTTCCACTTAAATAAATTTCTGGTATTTTCTTTTCTTTTCTTTTTTACCCCTTCCTAGGTTCGTAATAAATAAATAACAAAAAACAAGTGTTTCACGTTTAGACTAGCCAAAAAAAATCATCCACCATTAATCTCTTAGCCTCTTCCTAAAAAAAACATCACCAAAGAACTACGTAACCCTGATTTCTTGGTAACTCAAGAATACGTAGAAGCAGGACTTTAAATCCTGTCAGGCCCAATCTTTTTTTTATCCCCACCTTTCCCATTTCGTTCCTATTTTATTTTCTTTACGTTTTCCTTTGTAACCGCCCTTTATCAATCCCATGAAAATCAATTTAGACGTGACGTCTTGTTGATTTTCCCATAAGGAACGGGATACTTGGGACGAGATGTCCCGCTTATCCCCTTCCCATCTTTGACCCCGTGTCTTGATTAAATTCCATGAAAATCAATTTAGACGTGACGTCTTGTTAATTTTCCCATAAGGAACGAGATACTTGGGACGAGACGTCCCGCTTATCCCCTTTCTAATCTCTGACCCCGTGTCTTGATTAAATTCCATGAAAATCAATTTAGACATGACGTCTTGTTGATTTTCCCATAAGGAACGGGATACTTGGGACGAGACGTCCCGTTTATCCCCTTCCCATTTCTAACCCCATATGTGACTAAAGGATGACTAATTTAAACACGACGTCTTGTTAGCATCCCTCCCTTTCTCTGTTTTTATATCAAAGCTGAGGTTAATTTGGACGCGACGTCCTGTTGACCTACACTCTATGTTTATCCAGTTTGTTCTTTCCATATCCTTCTGTTTTTACACAAAGTACAACAATAAAAGGGAAGAAAGAAAACATCTTTTGTAAGGCTATTTATGTTGTGCATTTTCAATCTTGGTATTGTTTCTGACAGGCGATGTAGGGTGCTAATACCTTCCCTACTCGTAACCGACTCCCGAACTTGAATCTTATTTTTAAACTAGTGCTTTCACTGAACTTAGTTTTTTTCCAATGTTTTTCCTATGGATAAAAACGTTGGTGACGACTCCCTGTTTCATACTAGTTTTTCTTTCTCGTCGCGCCATCGCAATCCAGGTTGTGACACTCACCCTTGCTGTTGTTTTCAATTTAGTAACCAGTGACAGGGAGGAGGTCGGAGCCCTGGAGGCGCGCCAAGCGGGAGATCGATGCCAAGGCCTGAGTGGTTTTGAATAAATTATGTAATATACATATATATATCTAATGAGTCTTCCGAGTGTGTGATGCTATATGTTGGGTGTGGAACTAAGTGTGAATTGGTTTACTAATTGAACGAATGTGAATTTATGTTGTTAGATGATTGGTATTAATTTTCACATGTTTGCTATAGCAAAGCCGATCACCGGGTGAATCTTGCCCGAGAGGATTTATTCCTGTCCGAGCGAGGGCCAGTCGGTTTGATGTCTGTTTTGTCTCTGTGGGAATCCCTCGTTTTTTTTCTGAGTAAAGAATAATCGAGAGATACTATTCTGGGTGGAAGGTTAGGATGCCCCGAGTGAGCTAGGGCCGGGAGAATAATTTCGAGTAAAGAAAGAGTAAAATGTTTCCGAGTGAAGATTAGAGTGCTTCCGAGTGAAGGTAAGAGTGTTTCCGAGTGAGATATGGCCGAGAGAGCCTATTCCAAGTGAAGTAAGGTTAGGGGTTTTTCGAGTGATATAAGATTGAATAAACCTTTTCTGAGTGAGGTATGAGTAAGTTGTTTCCGAGAGAGAGTTGATCGAGTGACCCCTTTTGCCGAGTGAAACCCCGACTTGTGAGTCTTCCGAGTAAGTCTGACTCTCCCAGGTAGCATTCACTCAAGCGAATCGGAACTTGCTTAAGCGACTCCCTCGGATTTCGCCTTAGCGCATCAGGGTACCGCTCAAGCGAGTGACCTCTCTGTCTTCTTCTTCTTCTTCTTTTTCCGTTGTTTTTAACTCCACAATATTAAAAGGTGTATTTCCGATCGGATATTATTTTGCTTATGCTCTTATTGTTATTCTGAATGTATCTAATACTGTTTTATATTAAAACCGAGTTAAATCATTTCCGATCGGTTATTATTTTCAGTATGTTTAAGAAAGGTAAATATTATTTTATAATAAGACCTAAATTTTTATTAAACATGGAAAATTTATTGTGTAAATGATTAACCGGGTGTAAATAAAAGGTAAATCGACTTAGGATATCACACCTGTACTCCATCATCAACCTCATTGTCAGGATCAAAAATTGGCATCACATCTTGAATGTTTGAAGAATCATGACTGAGAATCTTGCCCAGTATAACAGCTTCCTTATCATGAATCGAGAAAGAGCTACACACCAATTCGTTACATGCTTGTGAGTAAAATATTTCAAATAAGACAAACCAATTATTAGACAAGGAAATACACGTTGTTTTCACCTAAGACATGTGCTTTGGATTTCAGAGAATACGTAGTGAAGGGTCTGGTTATAAAGAAAAAGCAGGGAACTCTTTTAACGGAGGAAACGAAGGTTAAAAACACTCAAAGTAAATGAGAGACCCAAGTAATATACGTTTACTCAGTAAACGACTCTTATACGTTAAGAAAATGAGAGACCCGAGTAATATACGCTTACTCAGTGAACGACTCTCATACATTAAGAAAATGAGAGACCTGACTAATATACGCTTACTCGGTATACGACTCTCATACGTTAAGAAAACAAGAGACATGAGTAATATACGTTTACTTGGTGAACGACTCTCATATGTTGAGAAAATGAGAGACCCAAGTAATATACATTTACTTGGTGAATGACTCTCATACTTTAAGTAAACGAGAGACGCAAGTAATATACACTTACTCGGCAATCGACTCTCAAAGCTCAAAAATAGGTTAAGCACGAGAGACCCGAGTGAGATGCGCTCACCGGAGGAAATGACTCTCAAGACTTAAAATGTGTTTCCGATTTAATCCAGATTCGGAACAAGGGTTTAGGGGCCACACAACATAATATCTATCATAATATGCAATAGGTGGTAATTTGGTGGGTTTCACAAGCGTAATTTAGAATTTGCACAAAAGAAGTGAGGGAAACCACCTAAGGCCCAATCTACCCCAAATAGGTCTCAAACATATGAAAATTTGTAAATATCAGGGCATGAATCGATTCAAGCCTACCCATGAATTGATTCATGCAAATCAGGTGCCAAAAACCACAATTCAGAGGGTGGTGAATCGATTCAAGGAGTCCTTGAATCGATTCATACGAACAGGATGGTAATTTTCAATATTCTAGTGGGTCTTGAATCGATTCAGACCTCCCATGAATCGATTCAAGAGGTTCTAGAATTGCATTTTGGTGAAACAGCAATCCTTAAATCGATTGAAGCATACCTTGAATCGATTCATGACAACAATTATGCAGAATTTGCCCCAAAAAGCTGAAAAATCCAACTTCTAAACCCTTTAACTTCCTCATATCAAATCCAATCACCACCAAAATTTGACACCACCTAATTTACACCATTTAAGACATGTAACCACTGACCGCACTAAAAAATATTGAAAAACGAGGAACTTATACGTAAAAACGCGTTTAGCCTATTTTAGGTAATTTTGAGCATTACAAGGGTCAATTCCTAACGGATTTGCCCCGTTGCAGTTTCTACAAACCACAAATTGCATATAGATGCCATTAAAACCATCCCAAGTTATCCAAACTCTATAGACCTCTATATGACCCTACTAGTTGCTCAATTTTTACATTTAATTCATGTTGCATTATCATTTCCTTATACATCTTCCATACATTCCCTACTCTAATGCATAGATTATGTCAAGCATCATATTTTGGCAAGTCCTGGACATATCACACATACACATTGCACCTAGTGCATTTTACAATTCCTAGAAATCATACAACATATATATACCTATCCATTAGGTGGGACCATCCATGGTCTCCGCACTCAAAACTTCATTAATATACATATATCATCATTATATCTCATCATTCATCACATCACACACATGTATTCAAAATGAGTCTAGGTCTCCAGTTGAACCATCAGATACCTAAATCCCATAAACATATATACATCAAAATAAGTATACACAGGAGCCGGCCAACGCTACTACCACTACTAGATACATTATATACAAGTATATACAATGCTCCTTACTCGAACATGGTGAACTCTCACCAATCACCGTCACGGCCTAAATCCATTAAAAAATATAGCCACAAATAGGGGTGAGCAATATACTGATGCAACAAATCTGGAGCCATTAATTTGGTGTGAAAATCATGAATTATTATTGACTTATTGTGTGACTCTTAGAGGATTTATTTTCTTTTAGCAAGAGCACCAATCGTTAAATGTGTAATATATTTGATCGTTCCCACAAGGATTATGGTAATTACTGCAATCTTAGACTCGTACAAGCTGAACCAACACAAGCAGATAGAATTCATTCTGTTTTTGTTGTTTTAAACTTTCTATGTTTTTGTATTTTCAGAAGCAATATAGAAGATGAAATATGATTAATAGAAGATAGGTTAGGATTACTTCAGCGTACAACTTCATCAAGGAACATGCAATTGAGGTTCAATTAAGCTTCAGATGCAAGAGGACAATTCACAGATGGTTAATCCCTAATCCCTTAGGTAATTAACACTAATTCCTAAGCATTAAACCCTAATCCCTTAGGTGTTCAGTGACAGAGAAATCTAATGCGAAATTGGGGGTTGAACCCTAACTATTCACCTAATTACTAGGCCTAAATTAGTTAGGAAGCTAGAAGTTACCTAAGCCTCAACCATGATTCCTCACTGGTGAGATTCTTCATTTGGATCTGGATTTATCAATCTAGCAGAGTAGATCCACTTCTTAGCTTGTTCTCCTTCTCCTCTTACTTCAGAAGATAATTTCCTTAATGCAGCTTCAAGATTCCATCGGAAGCTTCAGCAATCCCAACCCTAGGGGTTTAGAAACCCATGGAAATGGATTCTGTCGAAGGAATATGGAGAGACATGGATGAGAGAATTTAGAGAGAGAAAAGAATTAGAGAGAGATTGGAAATGAGAAAATGAATCGTGTTATTGCTTCTGTGTATGTCTCTCCCCTTTCTTACAGAGTATGTACAAATATATATCTATAGGCATCTAACTAACTAACTAACTTAATTAATTACAAAGGAAACTTAATCAACAATTAAACTGACTAATCTAAATACATATTTACAAGAAAATAATTAATTACACTCAATACTTAAATTACTAATGTACAGCAGCAGACAAAAAACAGAAACAGCGCAACATTTCGTTTAGAGGGAACAACAACAAGTTAAATAACCACCTTCACGATTGAGCGTGAAGGGCTCGCGCTTAAGCGCGCTCGAGATTATTACTGCATTGTGTCTTCATGCTTGGGCATGAATGTGGGACGCTTGGGCGTGGGTGTTGTGGTGAAGTCATGCGTGAGCGTGAGTGATGCTCGCTTAAGCGTGATCGTGTTTTCTTTTCTCTCTTTTTACGTAGATTGCACGGATTTCAAGCTTAAGCGTGAAGCTTTCAAGCTTAAGCATGAACTGCACCTACACACGCAAACAAATAAATGCCTAGCGTATGTACGCTGGGTTAGTGAATTTATAAATAAACAAATTTCATTAACTAATTATTATTTTTAATCATTTTCTTGCATAAATTACACTTTTGAAATAAATAAATAAAATAAGAATTATTGACAATTTATTAAATAATAGTGCCAAACTAAATAATATTTAATGGATTAAGTTAAATTAAAGGTGAAATTATTAAGTCTTTTCAAGACTTATCATATACATGTTAAATGACAGTTATTGCACTGGATCAATTATCCAATTCTCTATCACACAATAAGATATCATAATCAATGAACAACATATACTGCCATTCAACATAGTTCACTCACATCACATATTCTCATCATAATTCATATAGTTATCATCATCAAGTTATTCACAATATCTCATCACAAGGCTATATCATTCATGTTATTCTCGATAACATACACATATGCATTATTAATTTTGTGTTGCAACTTATAGGGCCCGCAAGCGCACGGTGTAACATCCCAAATTTTTTTTTTATGAAGATGAGTAATGTGGTAAATAATTTAGAATAGAGATTGTTGAGTATGAACGTATGAGACAAGTTTTAAATATCTATTGTAAGGTATATGAAGTATGGAATTGAGTTAAATGGGCTTTGGATGGATTTTGTTACGTGCGACTGAGGAGGACTCATGTTTCTGCCCAGGTTTTGACATTCTCGCCCAAGCAAGAGGGACTCTCGCTCAAGCGAGAATTCCTTTGTGTTGGTTACAGGGGCTCTGGCCCGATCTCACCCAAGCGAGTGGGCTACTCGCTCAAGCGAGTCGAGTGTGAAGCGAGACGTGTGATGCGTTATCAGGGGAGATTCTGGTCGGTTCTCGCTCAAGTGGGCGTGGCCGCGCTCGAGCGAGAGAAAGAGAGAGAGGAAAATAATAATAATACTAATAATGCATGAATGACTCATGTGCCTTGGTGGCTTGGTGGGCCCAGTTTTCTCTCTCTCTTTATGCACGCTGGTGGTACGTGGTGCCTTAGGAGTTACGGTTCCTTCCTCTCCCTTGTCCACGTTGGATGGGGGTAATCATTGCTGAGGGAATGGCATTAAATGCTGATGGACTTACATTAAATGAGGATGGGATATTGATGATGAGTGGGATGCTGATGAGGCTGAGATGATAAGGCCTTAGTTGTATGTTTTTCTTCTCACTCTCCCTTCATTCTTTGGGGGTGTATGTTCTGATGAGAGAAGTGCTCCTCCTTCTCTCTAGAACTTGTTGGAGCTTCTGCTTCATCTTTTTCTTCTCCTTCATCTTCTTCTTCTACTCATGCATGGTGTAGGACCGAGTGGAACTGTGTGGTGTTGAGGAACAGCGTATGGCTGTGTGTGGAGGCTAGGTTCAGGTTCCTTTTATCCTTCCCTGTTCCCTAGTGATTATTCTTCGTCTTCCTCTTCTTCTCCTTCATATGATAGGTTCGGTTGGAGCCTGCAACTGTGTGTGTGCATGTCTCGGTTTGTGGATGCATGATGGTCCACTGTGGTGAAGTTGCACTACTCTTGGAAGGATGAAGACATACATGTTGCATAGAGGCATGGTGGTCCTCCACTGTTGTTGAAGGTGTATGGTGCTGCTGTGAGGAAGAAGGCATGCATGGAAGCTGGTGGTCCTCTATGGTGGGGAGGATGGTGCTGTACGAGTGAGGAACAACTTTGTACTAAGCCTTAGAGGTTGCTGCTCGAGTGAAACAACATGGATTCTTCCATGGCTGTGAGCAGAGTGGAACTTGGATGTTGATGGTTTGAAGACTTGAGTGGTCATGGGGCTACTGGAACGTCATTCCAGGTACGGGGAGCTTTGTATCTCAAATGCATGGCTTATGGACGGATTTCCGGGTGACATAATTGTATTGTGTTGTGTTTGATGTGTATTGTGTGCTGTTGTTGAGTTGAACCCGGTTGTATGATTATTTATTGCTGCATGGTGCATGCTTATCTGTCCAAGAGATGTATAATGATATTTGTGATGATGTGAGTTAATGCATGAGATGCATGTTACTTGTATTATGTATGCCGAGTGCATTGTATAGTTATTTATGAGTCCCCGTGTGCAATTGTGTATTCAAAAAGGTATGTGATGTTGTTATTGAACTTGTGTGTGATGAATGAATGTATTGGGGACTGTGATGATGAATGCCGAGTGAAATATTGGTATGGGATGATTATTAGAGTTGATTCCCAAGTGGAAATTCCATATACCAGGGTGTGTGAGGCTTAGAAAATGCTAAGTCCGAGTGAATCCCATGAAATAGCCTGTGAGGCTTGTGATAGATGATAATTCCGAATGATGGCATAGTGATGCCGAGTGCATGTGGTATAAGCCGAGTCATCTGATTATTGTTGAGTTGCCGAATGAATTTAATGTTGAACGCAGATTTCCGAGTGGGCAATCGAATGAATATGAGTTGAATTTATATGCATACGTGTTATTGTGTTACTGAATATGAACACCTTACGGGGTGCCACGAGGGTATTATCCCGAGTGAAGAGGACATGGTCCTAATGTTGATTGTGATGAAAGACCCGGGTTGGACTCGTGCAGTGCCTGGGGCACTAAGCGTGAAATGAGACGCTTGATGATATACCGAGTGCATTGGCGTTGAACGCCGAGTGAATGAAACCGTATGCATCCGATTCGCCACTGGAATGCGTTGGACTCCTATACTGATCGGCAATCAGATGACAACATGTGGTGAATATGGCTAAGTCCTGGAGCTGGGCTCGGACAGACTCCTTGAGAGTGGCTTGGAGTGTGAATATTGTTGATATAGTCTTGGGGTAGACTTGAGATAAAATCCGATTGAGGGATTATATTATTGATGAGGATGTTAGGCTTTATAGCCGAGTGAAAGTGGTAAGAAACCCGATTGAAGATGTTTGTGATTATTTATATTGAATGGTAGTGAATGTTGTGTTGATTGATGTATATGTTATGGCATGTTATAGATTCTATGATTAATCCGAGCCAATATCTGTCATTTAATATGTAATGCTCACCCCTACACCATTTTTCAGTGTATGCAGGTCGGTCTGGGATGATGTGATGGCCTTAACCCGAGTGATTGGTGTTTATGATAAGGCCATGCATATAATATTATGTAATGAGTACAATTGATGTATCAAAGCCTTGGTTGGCTCTTATAACCTATTGTATAATGAATACAAATAATATATGTATTGGACCTGAGGGTGTGTATATACAAGATTTACATTGAAATCATGTGAATGTATTGGATAATGGATGTTGGTGAATGAATAATGTTAAGATGGAATTACCCAAGTGTATGATATGTGCCTGAGTGTGATGATATGGGTGACTTTCATTGTTTTGACTGAAAAGTGTTGTTAAACTTCTTGGCGAAGTATTGATGATTAGTATGAGGCCAAGTCTATGAATTCTGATTGGAATATTATGCTGAGAATCCTTTCTGAGTGAAATATAAATGGCTTAGTTGTTTTACCGAGTGAGTCTTATGTATATGACTCCATGACCGAGTGTGACTCATGTGTGAGCCTTTTTTTGAATGATGGTAGCCCTAGTGGATTATGAGAGGAAACATTATTTAGAGATGGAATGAAAGGTGAACATCTGTTCTGATAGAATTATATAATATGAATTCTGAGCGAATAGATGGATATGTATGTATATAAGTATTTATGTTGATTTGATGCTTCTTACCAACTGGAATATGAATGATGTTGGGTGAATAATTTTAAGTTAATGAATTTCGAGAGAAATATAGGAGGCTTAGATCCAATTCCGAATGAGGCTATAATGTTTGGCCTTTCTTTTCCGAGTGAAGAACACTTAAATGGATTTTTAGAGAATTGCCATTGATGAACCCATTCGGTGTAGGATTTGATGGGAGAATTTCCCGAGTAATCTTTGTGTGGCCTTTTCCGAGTGGAGAATATGGGTAAACCCCGAGTGGGGAATGGTTTGTGTTTTCCGAGTGGAGCCCGAGTGAATCTCTTGAGGGGAGATTGGTTATATTAACTTAGATTGGGGATATATTCTAAGTATGGAATATATGTATTTTGAGTGTTAAGTGTAGAATGAGTCTGAGTGGGACTTGATTTAATGGTTTCCCGAGTAGTTGAGTATTTCATATGTCCAAGTGACTTAACTTGGTGAAATCCTCTAAGTGTTGAGGAGTTTGGATAATTCCGAGTGGAATTGTTTAGGGAAGTCATTTCCGAGTAATGGATGTTAAGGTGTTCCCCGAGTGAGAAACGATGGATATACCGAGTGGAGTATGGTTGTGGAGATCCCTTCTGAGTGAAAGAAAATCCACATATTCTCCGAGAGAGAATAGGCATGAATGCTGAGTGTGAGGCCAAATGTGTATTGGTCGGTAATGATGTTAGTTACCGAGTGGAATATCACTCAGAAGATGAGTTGGTTTATGAATGGTGTGCTGAGTGATGAATGTGAAGTACATTCCCGATTGAATTGTGGTGAAACACACCGAGTGGTGTTTGGTTGGGTAATAACCCGAGTGAGAGGTTTTATGGAATCCGAGTGGAATAACCCGTATTTTCCCGAGTGGATCATGTGTAGTGGATAAAATGTGGAACTAAGTTATGAGGTGTATGTGCGTGGAATCATTACCGAGCGATTGAAACCCCTGACTCCGAGTGAACGGTTGTCTCAAATTCCGAGTGAGATTATTATTATTTGCCGAGTGTGGCTTCTCGCTTCAGCGAGTGAGTGCTCGCTCCAGCGAGTTTGGTTCTGAGGGAAGGCTTTTGTATGGTTTCGTCCAAGCGAATGTGTGCACGCCGAGCGAGTTTGGCTGTCTCGCTCAAGCGGAGTCGGATCGCGCTTGAGCGAGTCTACGTTGTTTCTCTTGGTTCGCTCAGGCGTTGAGTGTCTACCGCTGGATGGCTTTTGTTTGGCCTTTACTTCTCCTTACTTTCCGTTGCCTTCCTTTCCTTTCTCTTCTTGGTCATTGGACCTAGCTCTCATATCTTCATATATGAGAGTGGATTTTATAGATCCAGGTATGTTTTAACGCGAAAATTTGACCCCTATTTTTAGGGTGTCACACACGGGTTGTGTCGAGTAATATAAAAGATTATCGTTTCCACAGGGACTATTTTAAAGTACCAGTATATTGAAATTTAATTATCTAGACAAACAATTTTGGAGTTTTCAAACACACGGTATTTAAAACAAAACAACATAGACAGTAAAAATTATTTACCATACAGTAAAAATATTAACCTTGGGTAAAAATAGAGTTGAGAGTATCTTGGGATTCTGGGGGTTTAAGACGTTATTTTATGTTAATAGTTTTAACTTTTAATTAACAAGAATCAAATTAAGTTTTTCAAGGTAGATTTTCCTTCAGTTAATTAATATGTTCCGGTCAGAACTCTATTAATGTACCTAACATACAGAGAACCGCATTCAATCCTTAAGAAAGACCCATTATCATTTGGTTAAAATCTCTTTTTAATTCCTTAAAAGAATTTTGATTTCTTTCCTGGATTTTTACCAAGGTCACAAAAAGTATTTCAAAATCTTAGGATTAATTCGAAAGCTTTCTAGTAATTAGTGAATCGGTCAATCCTACCAATTACTTAAACTTACTAATATACCCGCAAGTATAAACTTTTATCACTTAGATTCTTGGTCGGAATTACTAAGAGCATTTGAGTAAAATTCAAATTAATTGAAAAACAGAAATTTATTAACTTAAAAGTCAAAACAACATTAACACAAAATATTATCACACCCCTGTCATCCCATGATAAAAATTTAGTTACCCATACAGAAAATAATATCCATACAGAAAGTAAAATAAGACATAGAATACATTACAAAATAAAAGAGGGATAATCATCAGTTTGTGTCATAAACTGTTAGTAATTTTCCTCTATTTCTTGTATTTTTTTGTTCTTTCTGTATTTCTTCTATTCTCTATAACTTTCAGCAACTTTCTTCCTCTTAATTCCCTAGCCAATCCATCATCTCCCCTTGTTTCTACCTGTGCCTACTTCCCCTTTTTATACTTGTTCTTCATTTGCTTTTTCCTATAATCCGTGGCACCCATGCTTCATGTGGCTTTAATTATGAAATTAAAATGGCAAAATAATTCCATTATTGTCGTGAGATGGTTCCATGTGTTCATGTGCTTCTTCTAATTTTTTATTGCAATAAAATAGCAAGGCAAAAAACGTTAATAGCATATGTGTAACATCCCAAAATTTATAAAAATAATTAATTAATAGAGATAAATGGTAAATAATTATAAATAAGTTAATAAATGTCCCGAAAATGTTAAAACAATAAAATTTAGGTTTATGAGGATTATTTATAATTTATTGAGGCTTTAAGAGTTAAAATTGTACGCGATTAAGATATGGGTGTCGGACCAAGTATCTCCGACTAAGATGCCATTGGTCAAGGCTGTTAAGAATATTATTGGGAGTCCGAATATCTAATCGGAATAATTTTTAGATTTAGTATTGAGCCCAAACGGAGATCCTATACGTTGTAAAACGGTAAAATTTTAATGATAGGTTAAATTTTAAAAACCAAAAGCCTCACTCTCCCTTCTCCTTTCACGTTGGTTTTGGCTCCCCTTTAGCAATACACTTTCCTCTTCTCTTCTTATATCTTCACTCTCTTTTTCATCTTCTTCCTCTCCTTAAAAACCTAGAGGAGCTTCGTGCATTTCCCTCCCCTATTTTCGTTTTCCCCATGGTGCATGAAGGAGATGGCTTTGACTTGGAGCTCTTCCTCTCCTCTCCATTTTCGTCATCTTCCTCCCCCTCTTCGGAACTTGGTGTGTCTATTTGGTTAAGGTAAGTTTCTCATAAATCTTGTTATGTTTATGCCCTAGATTATGAGTCATTATGATTTTTAAGAAGGCTATGTGTATGGGTTATGGATTAGGAACCATTTTTAGGCAAAACCCAAAGGTGGGTTGTGATAAGTATGTGTTTTTGTGTTGATGTAGAGGGGTACACGAAAATATGGTGTTTGGTGGTGGAAGATGATGATTGTTTATGATGGTTGTTGGATTTTTAATGAAACCCTAACCCTAGGAATTGGGGAAATGTAAAATGTAAGTAGAATGTGTGTTTAAGGATGTTAGAGAATGATATTGATGAGGAAAAGTAGCCATTGATGATGGTTGATGAGTTAAACACTAAAACTATGATGGTTGTGATGGGGTAAACAAATGAAATAAGATTGTGATTTGATGAGGCCTTAGGCCATAATATGTGGTTGATTGATGAGGGTCTTAAAAGAAGCTAAAAGGATTTATGATGACTTATATGTGATTGGGAGTAATATTGGTGAAGGATGTGACATTGTTGTTGTTGGGTTGGTTAGCCCTTTTGAGATTAGAAAATCTTGGTTTTGGGAAAGGAATTCCCAAAGCCTAACATAAGTATGTGAGATGTGTTTTGACAAGCCTAGGACTTGATATTGAACTCTAAAAGATGAGTCAATTATTAAAACTTATGATGATGCCTTGTGTTGGCTCATAAATTGAGTACATGTGTTTGTATGTGTGTTAATATGAGATGGCATTTCGGGCAATGTGGCGGAGCATTCAGAGCGTGCAAATCATTGTTGTTCTTCTCTGGAGGTAGGAGAGAAGTTTACATTCCAAATGCATGAGTAGAATAATTAGTGATGTATGTATATCATGATACTCATGCTTGCCTTGCCATGTTTACTTCTTTTGAGTGCTTATCTTGTACTCCTTGGTCCCTTAGGCCTACTTGACAATTAAATGGGGTATTCTAAAACCTTCTTCCAATCTCATACATACTTTTAGAATATTTACGTAGAATTCATTAGGGGTATGTGTGTGGTGTATCTTAGTAGTGATTGGGGAATGGCTTAAGGCCATGGCAAGGTATGTATACGCCTATGCTATGTTATGAAAACATGTATGCTTCCCCTCTATTGATATATTATGAATCTTGATGAAAAGTAAATGATGTGATTGTATGACACACCTTGATTGACGATGGAACTAATAAGGGGACAATTGAATGGCAATGAGTTATTATAACCCAATGAATTTTGAAAAAAGTGTTAATGATGAATAAGAATGAATGATACCACATATATTGAATGATAAATGACAATGTTGAATGAAAAGGGACGTTGTTGTTGAACATGCCCTAGAATGTTATTATTGATGGGCGTAGTGCCATTATGATTAATGCAAGTATTGACGTGTATGTATGAGATGCAATGATGATTGCTGAATTTATGTTTTGAAATGCCCTGTTGATTTCCATGCGTGGATTAATGTGAGAATGATATTTTGGGCATTGAGATGTCAAGTATACGAATAATATGCCTTGAGGGGCTTTGTAAATCATTGTATGTTATTAATTGAAAATGTCAAATTAAAATATATCCCTATGTGAGAAGGTGACATATCCTTGTGAGGTTGATGGGCATATGCATTATTGCATTTTGCATTCATGGCATGGCATAACATTGAATATGTGGTTGCGATCACAATGATGAAAGATCCTGCGGGATTCTATGAAGGGAGTACCCCTTGCGAGGCGGGAAACCAACGTGATGATGATATGATATTGAGCCGGTGGTTGTGATCACCTGGTTGTTAAAATGAAAGGCCCTGCAGGGACCATTGTGGATGAATATCCATGGTTATAATCACGAGGAGGGAGTACCCCTTGCGAGGTGGGAAACCATTATGAAATGATTGACATGTGGTTGCGATCACAATGAGACATCCTACGGGATTGTATGATGATAAGCCAGTGGTTGTGATCACTTGGTACTTAAAATGAAAAGGGCTTGCGAGTTCCTATGATGTCCCGTGGTTGCGATCACGAGGAGGGAGTACCCCTTGCGAGGCAGGAAACCGATATAATGAGAATTGATATACGTGGTTGCAATCACGAGAAAAGCACCTTGCGAGGCTGCTAAAGGGAGTACCCCTTGCGAGGCAGGAAACCAATGTGAAATGAATGATATGGTGGTTGCAATCACCTGATGGAATGAAATGGATCCATTGCATATGCATTAAACAGTTGACATATGCATTAGCCATAGATGCATGGCATTTGAGATTGACATGATCAAGAGAGATGACCAACCCCTTGTGAGGAAGAATTGAGTAAAGATTTAATAAGTTGATGATGATGATTTATGAATGCCCTTGATGATAAGTGGCAAAGTGATTGTGTATGTGCTTGTGCTCGCTTACGATATGATTTTTAATTTATGAGGCATGTGTGCCTACTTATAAGAATATAATTATGATCAATGATGAATTAGTGATTTATATGCAAAGCACACATGTTGGTTGTATGCATGTACACATAATCACAATGTATTTATATTCATCATTTTGAATGTATAACTCACTCTCTCATGTTGTCTCCTTTTTAGCATTGTGATGCAGGGTTGTCATGGGATGAGTTTTGGATTTTTGAATTAAAGCTCTTGTAGAAGGTAAATAGTGGTAATGGAATGCCTTGGCCGGCAACATTTACTAAACTTGCTGTAGTGAATGATTAGTGTATATTGAGGTTGATAAATAGAGATTTGTAAACATATATATATCACAGTATATTGATGATGGTGATAATTGAAGTGATACCATTTTGATGATATGTGATGTCAACTAAGGAATGTGAGGAATGTGACTTGTGAATTTGACTGTTGTATAATCATATATATATATATATATATATATATATATATATATCCTTAAGGCATCGGGGATGTATGTATGCCAGGAATTGGATAGATCGTATTCCGATTTAATGATTAATACCTCATGTTGAGGCTACACATAATTGTTGATGTATGATTATGAATTAGGTGCATAGTCGATTGTGGTCTAATAGGCTTATGTTATGAAATTGTATGATTGCTTGGGCCTTTTCTCATATCTTCATATATGGGACTAGGCATATGCCCAGTATACACATTCTTCTTCTGCTGTATACTCTATTATTTTGTATACTGTTATGGGCAAGTTAGTTATCGATCCAGTTATATTTTATTAAATCTCACTCTTCGGTTTTCTGTGATTTGGGTTTTGGTGTGACATCAGACTTACCCTGAAACGTGAAAAAAAAATTTACCAGCACTTTTATTAATTATTTATACCGATCACATCGGAATTCGAGTCTGGATAATCGGGTGTGACAATATGACAATTTTTACATAAAAAATTCTGCACATGGGAGCCCATTCAATATGACAATATACCGGTCACGTTGGTATTCTTGTTTTGATGTAACAACTTGCAGTTTATTTTGTTCTTACTCCTTTTTAATTATGTTCAATTGAACTTATTATTAGTGCAGGTTCATTTTGTAGTTGCAGCTTGTGAGAACATGATTAGTGGAACAAGTATGAGGCTTGGAGATATTGTCACAGCTTCAAATGGAAAGACTATAGAGGTCAAGATTTACTATTTTGATAGAAACTTGGTGTATGTAGCACCGACTCATTTTTGTGGATTTTGTATCTATTCCAAGCATTATTTTGTAGTTTCTGTATTTTGTAAATGAACATATCATAAGGCCCTATTGAAAATGCATGTTTTATATCCATTGAGGAAAGTTTTCCCCAAATCATTTATTGTTTGGTATGCAAATTTTGATTATAATTTTAATATATGTATTTAATTTAACTGAAAACCAATGAATTGGAATTGAATTTATAGACTATTTTATTGAAACTGGACAGTGTTGAAATGCTACCAAAGGAAAAAAAGGAAAAGCAAAAAAATAAATGAAAAGGGGGAAAACAATTAATAGTTTTTACACCGGTTGTGATAGACAACCGGTGTTAAATATTTACTTTTTGTACCGGCCGTAATCTATTGGACCGGTGTAAAAACCCTAAAATTTAACATTTTACACCGGTTGTAATGAAAGGGACCGGTGTAAATATTATATTTTACACCGGTCGTAATGCAAACACCCGGTGTAAAAATTGTTTTTCTCACCGGTCCTAAAACCGGTGTAAAAAGTATATTTTTCTCACCTGCTGTATCTACACCGGTCCTACAACCGGTGTAAAAAGCTAAAAAGTACCGGTGTAGAAAGCTATTTTTCTACTAGTTTTTCCTTTTTTAATCCTAATCATTAAAACTAATTGATTAGATCTTACTTGATATCCCTTATTTAAGTAATTAATTAAAACTATTTGATTAAAATATAGTTTAATATTTCTCACGAGCCGGTGCGTTACACGAGCAAGGAGCGGCTCCTGACAGGCTTCCAGTAAAAGGATGGTATGATTATGTTATGTGATTGACTGTGTGATGGATGGGCTTGACAAGTCGGTCGCCCTACGTTGTGAGCACTGGTCAGTTTCTGACAGTTGCAAATGATGATCGTAGTGATATGCCTATGTTTATATAATGGAATATGTGATTATGTGGTGGAGGACGACCAACGGTATGAATTACCCTGTTTTTGGCTTCAGTGGTCAAGTCGGACCCAGTTAAGCTACCCAGAGGTCTTTGACCCAGTGGTTGAGAGGGAGCCAAGTCGGGCTCGGTGAACCAAGTCAGGTTCACGGGATGTCAAGTCAGACTCCCAACTGAAGGTCGATCCTTTTAGTATCTGGATACTAGGCGTCAAATTTTATCTGAGAGACAGTTGTGATAATTGATGACTTATTAGTTGTGATGTGTAGATTTGCCGAGTGAAATTTGTTATATTTGCCGAGTGAAATTTGTTATATTTGCCGAGTGAAATTTGTTATGTTTGCCGAGTGAAATTTGTTATATTTGCCGAGTGAAATTTGTTATATTTGCCGAGTGAAATTTGTTATATTTGCCGAGTGAATTTTGTTATATTGGCCGAGTATGGATTATTATGTTTGCTGAGTATGATGTGCTGTATCTGCCGAGTGTGAAATGTTTTACTCGCCGAGTGTGAAATGTTGTAACTGCCGGGTGTGAATTAATTACCGAGTATGATGTATTATAATTGCCGAGTGTGATTTGCAAAGTGATGAAAATGCAATTGGATGGGACTTATATATATATACAATTTGTTAATTTCCATTCTAGATTAATTATGATGCCAAACACTCACCCTTGCTGTTGTTTTCAATTTAGTAACCAGTGACAGGGAGGAGGTCAGAGCCCTAGAGGCGCGCCAAGTGGGAGATCGATGCCAAGACCTGAGTGGTTTTGAATAAATTGTGTAATATACATTTATATATCTAATGAGTCTTCTGAGTGTGTGATGCTATATGTTGGGTGTGGAACTAAGTGTGAATCGGTTTGCTAATTGAATGAATGTGAATTTATGTTGTTAGATGATTGGTATTAATTTTCACGTGTTTCCTGTAGCAAAGCCGATCACCGGGCCAATCTTGCCCGAGAGGATTTATTCCTATCCGAGCGAGGGCCAGTCGGTTTGATGTCTGTTTGTCTCTGTGGGAATCCCTCGTTTCTTTTCTGAGTAAAGAATAACCGAGAGATACTCTTCTGGGTGGAAGGTTAGGATGCCCTGAGTGAGCTAGGGCCGGGAGAATAATTCCGAGTAAAGAAAGAGTAAAATGTTTCCGAGTGAAGATTAGAGTGCTTCCGAGTGAAGGTAACAGTGTTTCCGAGTGAGATATGGCCGAGAGAGCCTATTCTGAGTGAAGTAAGGTTAGGGGTTTTCTGAGTGATATAAGATTGAATAAACCTTTTCTGAGTGAGGTATGAGTAAGTTGTTTTCGAGAGAAAGTTGACCGAGTGACCCCTTTTACCGAGTAAAACCCCAACTTGTGAGTCTTCCGGGTAAGTCTCACTCTCCCAGGTAGCATTCACTCAAGCGAAACGGAACTCGCTTAAGCGACTCCCTCGGATTTCGCCTTAGCGCATCAGGGTACCGCTCAGGCGAGTGACCTCTCTGTCTTCTTCTTCTTCTTCTTCTTTTTCCGTTGTTTCTAACTCCACATTATTAAAAGGTGTATTTCCGGTCGGATATTATTTTGCGTACGCTCTTATTGTTATTCTGAATGTATCTAATACTATTTTATATTAAAACTGAGTTAAATCATTTCTGATCGGTTATTATTTTCAGTATGTTTAAGAAAAGTAAATATTATTTTATAATAAGACCTAAATTTTTATTAAACGTGGAAAATTTATTGTGTAAATGATTAACCGGGTGTAAATAAAAGGTAAATCGACTTAGGATATCACACCTGTACTCCATCATCAACCTCATTGTCAGGATCAAAAATTGGCATCACATCTTGAATGTTTGAAGAATCATGACTGAGAATCTTTCCTAGTATAACAGCTTCCTTATCATGAATCGAGAAAGAGCTACACACCAATTCTTTACATGCTTGTGAGTGAAATATTTCAAATAAGACAAACCAATTATTAGACAAGGAAATACACGTGGTTTTTACCTGAGACATGCGCTTTGGATTTCCAAGAATACACGGTGAAGGGTCTGGTTATAAAGAAAAAGCAGGGAACTCTCTTAACGGAGGAAACGAAGGTTAAAAACACTCAAAGTAAACGAGAGACCCAAGTAATATACGTTTACTCGGTAAACGACTCTCATACGTTAAGAAAATAAGAGACCCGAGTAATATACGCTTACTCGGTGAACGACTCTCATACATTAAGAAAATGAGAGACCCGAGTAATATACGCTTACTCGGTATACGACTCTCACACAGTAAGAAAACAAGAGACCTGAGTAATATGTGTTTACTTGGTGAACGACTCTCATATGTTGAGAAAATGAGAGACCCAAGTGATATACATTTACTCGGTGAACGACTCTCATACTTTAAGTAAACGAGAGACACGAGAAATATACGCTTACTCGGCAATCGACTCTCGAAGCTCAAAAATAGGTTAAGCACGAGAGACTCGAGTGAGATGCGCTCACCGGAGGAAATGACTCTCAAGACTTAAAATGTGTTTCTAATTTAATCCAGATTCGGAACAAGGGTTGAGGGGCCACACAACATAATATCTATCATAATATGCAATAGGTGGTAATTTGGTGGGTTTCACAAGCGTAATTTAGAATTTGCACAAAAGAAGTGAGGAAAACCACCTAAGGCCCAATCTACCCCAAATAGGTCTCAAACATGTGAAAATTTGTAAATATCAGGGCATGAATCGATTCAAGCCTACCCATGAATTGATTCATGCAAATCAGGTGCCAAAAACCACAATTCAGAGGGTGGTGAATCGATTCAAGGAGTCCTTGAATCGATTCATACGAACAGGATGGTAATTTTCAATATTCTAGTGGGTCTTGAATCGATTCAGACCTCCCATGAATCGATTCAAGAGGTTCTAGAATTGCATTTTGGTGAAACAGCAATCCTTAAATCGATTGAAGCATACCTTGAATCGATTCATGACAACAATTATGCAGAATTTGCCCCAAAAAGCTGAAAAATCCAACTTCTAAACCCTTTAACTTCCTCATATCAAATCCAATCACCACCAAAATTTGACACCACCTAATTTACACCATTTATGACATGTAACCACTGACCGCACTAAAAAATATTGAAAAACGAGGAACTTATACATAGAAACGCGTTTAGCCTATTTTTAGGTAATTTTGAGCATTACAAGGGTCAATTCCTAACGGATTTGCCCCGTTGCAGTTTCTACAAACCACAAATTGCATATAGATGCCATTAAAACCATCCCAAGTTATCCAAACTCTATAGACCTCTATATGACCCTACTAGTTGCTCAATTTTTACATTTAATTCATGTTGCATTATCATTTCCTTATACATCTTTCATGCATTCCCTACTCTAATGCATAGATTATGTCAAGCATCATATTTTGGCAAGTCCTGGACATATCACCCATACACATTGCACCTAGTGCATTTTATAATTCCTGGAAATCATACAACATATATATACATATCCATTGGGTGGGACCATCCATGGTCTCCGCACTCAAAACTTCATTAATATACATATATCATCATTATATCTCATCATTCATCACATCACACACATGTATTCAAAATGAGTCTAGGTCTCCAGTTGAACCATCAGATACCTAAATCCCCTAAACATATATACATCAAAATAAGTATACACAGGAGCCGGCCAAGGCTACTACCACTACTAGATACATTATATACAAGTATATACAATGCTCCTTACTCGAACATGGTGAACTCTCACCAATCACCGTCACGGCCTAAATCCACTAAAAAATATAGCCACAAATAAGGGTGAGCAATATACTGATGCAACAAATCCGGAGCCATTAATTTGGTGTGAAAATCATGAATTATTATCGACTTATTGTATGACTCTTAGAGGATTTATTTTCTTTTGGCAAGAGCACCAATCGTTAAATGTGTAATATATTTGATCGTTCCCATAGGGATTATGGTAATTACTGTAATCTTAGACTCGTACAAGCTGAACCAACACAAGCAGATAGAATTCATTCTATTTTTGTTGTTTTAAACTTTCTATGTTTTTGTATTTTCAGAAACAATATAGAAGATGAAATATGATTAATAGAAGATAGGTTAGGATTACTTCAGTGTATAACTTCATCAAGGAACATGCAATTGAGGTTCAATTAAGCTTCAGATGCAAGAGGACAATTCACAGATGGTTAATCCCTAATCCCTTAGGTAATTAACACTAATTCCTAAGCATTAAACCCTAATCCCTTAGGTGTTCAGTGACAGAGAAATCTAATGCGAAATTGAGGGTTGAACCCTAACTATTCACCTAATTACTAGGCCTGAATTAGTTAGGAAGCTAGAAGTTACCTAAGCCTCAACCATGATTCCTCACTGGTGAGATTCTTCATTTGGATCTGGATTTGTCAATCCAGCATAGTAGATCCACTTCTTAGCTTGTTCTCCTTCTCCTCTTACTTCAGAAGATAATTTCCTCAATGCAGCTTCAAGATTCCATCGGAAGCTTCAGCAATCCCAACCCTAGGGGTTTAGAAACCCATGGAAATGGATTCTGTCGAAGGAATATGGAGAGATAGGGATGAGAGAATTTAGAGAGAGAAAAGAATTAGAGAGAGATTGGAAATGAGAAAATGAATCGTGTTATTGCTTCTGTGTATGTCTCTCCCCTTTCTTACAGAGTATGTACATATATATATATAGGCATCTAACTAACTAACTAAATTAATTACAAAGGAAACTTAATTAACAATTAAACTGACTAATCTAAATACATATTTACAAGTAAATAATTAATTACACTCAATACTTAAATTACTAATGTACAGCAGCAGACGGAAAACAGAAACAGCGCAACATTTCGTTTAGAGGGAACAACAACAAGTTAAATAACCACCTTCACGCTTGAGCGTGAAGGGCTCACGCTTAAGCACGCTCGAGATTATTACTGCATTGTGTCTTCACGCTTGAGCGTGAACGTGGGACGCTTGGGCGTGGGTGTTGTGGTGAAGTCACGCTTGAGCGTGAGTGATGCTCGCTTGAGCGTGATCGTGTTTTCTTTTCTCTCTTTTTACGTAGATTGCATGGATTTCAAGCTTAAGCGTGAAGCTTTCAAGCTTGAGCGTGAACTGCACCTGCACATGCAAACAAATAAATGCCTAGCGTATGTACGCTGGCTGTCCAGCGTATGTACGCTGGGTTAGTGAATTTATAAATAAACAAATTTCCTTAACTAATTATTATTTTTAATCATTTTCTTGCATAAATTAAACACTTTTGAAATAAATAAATAAAATCAAAATTATTGACAATTTATTAAATAATAGTGCCAAACTAAACAATATTTAATGGATTAAGTTAAATTAAAGGTGAAATTATTAAGTCTTTTCAAGACTTATCACATCCCCAAACTTAAAACTTTCTTGTCCTCAAGCAAAGACTCAGATTAATTAAATCAATTGCATTTACTCAAGTCAATCAGCCTTTCCTTAACTTAATTCATACCATAATTATTGAATCCCATTCATGCTTTCTTTTCGTAAATTCTGAAAATATAATAACTCACACCTCCTTTGGGAACAAGCTGGTGAATCTTTCCTCACATGGATTGGTGTTTCACTCTTCTCTCTGTGTATAAGGTTCAGTTTCATGCACTCATCACCTGCATCATTGTTAGATCAATATAGGCTTGCAACAGTTCTAATGATCATGACATATGCTAGCACAATTGGATCAGTAAGGGCTTTTTAAGCTTGTAATGGGGTTAGGCTACAGGCTCTATTTTTGTTTTTCTAGTCATTATTTGGTTAAAAGATATGCTCACTGATGCCTTGCCTCAATCTTAACTTAAATTCCTCTACTAACCAGCTCTTTTGCTTTTATTATATATTTTTTTCAGATGAAGGATAACTCAACTACTTGTGGTGCTTTGCACCTTTTTCTCTTGCAGTCCTTTGGACTTTTTCTTTTTCTTTCTTCTCTTTCATTTTTTTTTCTTCAATACCATTTTTCTTCTATATAGGAATTGCTTTATTGATTTTTCACTTTCTTTTACTTTTGTTGTTCTTCCTTTCATTTCTTACAATCCTTATTTATAATTAAGGTCAGAGTGTGTCTTTTGCTTTGCTGTTAGGCATACTCTTCATCCCCAAACTTAGAACTTGCTAGTCCCTAGCAATAAGATAAGACTCAACAGTTTATCAGTGGAACATCCAGGGATAATTCTTTTGGTTTTTCTCAGATAAATAGGCTTGTAAAATTAGGTATATAATTAGAATGAAAGGGTCTCAGGCTTAAAATATAACTGTTAGGTTAAAGGATAATTAATAATATGGATGGCTAAATTTGGCCCTGGCTAATTTACAAAGAAGGCCTTTATCATTTCCAATTGGCAAACATATAATCATTTAGCAAGCACTGAAGCAAATTCTGTCTCACTAACAATAATGCAGACACACTCAAAAAAAATTAATAAAGGCTCAAAAGCTAATAAATTATAGGTAATCAGCCAATCATGTCCCCAAACTTAATGCAAGTTCATAAATTCAAATTGCTAACTAGCATGGTGAATAAACAAATAATACAAGATTGAAAATAGTTATGGACAGGGATCATGAATCAAGCAATGCGAATCAATTAATTTATCCAATTAAAGCCTAAGAATCAGCCAACTTTAAATTATTAAGATGGATTCTAAATTAAACATAATTAACATAGTTTATCAATCAATGAGACAAAAGGATAAATTACTTCCCTTTTTACCTGAATGGAAGTGAATGGTGAGGAATAGTGTGCATGAATTTAACAATACAATTCAGAAAAGAAATAACAACAAACAACTTATCATAGAAATAAAGTTCCATTACACTGAAAAGAAAATACATTGTTCAAGAGAATATTTAAACAAAGTCATTACAACTTGAAAATAGCAAAATAACACATAAACAAAGTAAAAGATCAGTCATCCTCTTCTTTATTTTCTTCATTCATAGACTCATCATTATCTTGCTCAGGGTAGGGTGGAAATTCAGCTGCTAAGGGTGTGTCATCAAGGGGAATGGTGAATCCAATGGAAGCCAACCATAAATCTCTGTCAGGTGGAACTTTATTTCTTCAGTGTGATCCACATTCAATGTGGTGGCAATCTTTCTCAGCATGAGATCATGGTTCAGGACCAGATCATAGGTTCCTAGCTATATTTTCTTCATAACCTGAAGTTCCAGCATTACCATAGAAATATCAGAAGAAGTACCTGCTCCTGTTGGAGGTGGTAGTGCAAAAGATGTTGGTTTAGGTTGTCTGGGACGCTTTGACTCTTGAGGCATAAAATTGTCAATGTGGTTTATCACCCATTGCTTGTCCATATTCCTTTGGGCCAACAAAGTGATAACAGAGCAATATGGTAGTTGGAGATTCTTTTCAAGGTTTTTCATCATCTCTTCCAGTATTAACTCACCCAGATTAACATACAGGCCTCTCATTAAACAGTAAATCAACACCAACCTCTTAATGGCAAGTTCAGTAGAATGAGCCACAGGTTGTAGGGATGAAAGGATATAGTGGCACCATAAAAGGGAAAGATGATTCAAACAATTCTTCCTGACACTTTTTGGTGCACCATTAACCTTTGTTATATATACAGCTCCTTGTTCACAGCATTCCTCTAAAATTTCTTTTCTAAGATTTTCATTTTCAGCCCTATGAAAGATATCTACTTTCCATGTGTAGTGACATCCTTCCTCATCTAATATAGGTACTTTCAATAGCTTATTCAATATGTGACCAGTTAGAAGAATGGTGACTCCTCTCAAGAAGGAAAAAAAAGGAAACTTATCTTCCATAGAATGAGTCCTCAGATTGGCATAGAATTCTCTAGTGATTTCCCGATAACCATTGCCTACATTCTCATTAAAGAACTGTCATCCCTTTTCAATCATAGCAGCTTTTACATTAAAATCAGAACAATTTTCTTCATCAAGGACCAGAGCTCTATCCCTTATTACTCCCCTATATTTGAACTTATTCTCATAATCTTGGGTGGCCTTAGAATCTCTAAACCTATACCCATCAAAACCCTCAACTGTCTGAGACTTCTTTCCTTCTTTAAGACTTTTACTCCTTTCAATTGATGGAGAATCAGGGATACTGATAGTAGCTACCCCTTTTCCTTTCTCTTTTCGGGCTTCTTTCACATTTTCTATTTCAATACTCTTTTCAGGTTTTCTACAAAGTCTTTGTGATCTTCTGATCATGGTGAGTGTTAACGATGGTATTTATAATGCCTAAATGGATACATATATACAAATAACAAAAACCATAACAAAATGAAAATATAAGATGAACAGATATGATGGATGAAAGAAATTTGAAATTGAAACAGTGAACTACAACAATTCTAACTATAAAGTGAAAGTAAGAACTGAAAAGATGGTACCTTTCAAAGAAATCAGAGACTGTGCCTTTTCCTCTTCAAAACCCAAGGTTCTAGTGTAAAGAGTTAGGGTTTGTACACTGAGAGGGTTTTATACTGTTAAGCCCAATACCTGAGGTACACATAGGTACGCTGAACCTTGAGCGTATAAACGCCCACCTTAAATCATAACAAGAAGCATCAGGTATGAATCACGCTCAATGGAATCATTATTCACTTAAGCAAATTATATGCAAGGGAATGTCATGCTCAAGCGTGAGAAACTACGCTCAAGTGATGAAGTAACAGGTATCAGATTGTTTCAATGTGGCACTCATACTTAAGCTTACAGCATTACACTTAAGCGAAAAATTTGAAACAGAAGTTTTCCAACTGCCTCAGCCCGATCACGCTCAAGCGTAAGCTTAGGGCGCTTAAGCGTGGGACTTATATACAAGTTATGCTCAAAGCGTGGGAATCAGTAGAAGGCACAAAAAGCTCATGCTCAAGCGTGAGTAATGTACGCTCAAGCATGAGGGGCAACAGGTCCCGAGCTCACTCAAGCGGCAAGATGGCACGCTCAAGCGCCAAGGCTTATAACAAGGACACGCTTAGGCGTGAGAAACTCACTTAAGCGCCAGATGCAATAGGGCCATGCACATCATGATCACGCTCCAGCGTGATACTCCTAGCTCAAGCATGAAAGTGTTCTATCAGGTACCAGGAGTCACGCTTAGAGCGTGAAGACATACACTCAAGTGCAGGAACCAGTTCGAAGGGTCACGCTCAAGCGTGGACCAGAGCTCGCTCAAGCGCGAAGCTTATACAAGGTCACGCTCAGGCGTAAATTATCACACTTAAAGCGTCAGGCACACTTACAGGAGGAAAAGTCACGCTTCAAGCGTAATTAAGTCACGCTCAAGCACCACAGTATTTTGCTCAAGCACAATCAAGTTTGCTAAAGCACCAAGGGTACCTGATTCTAATTCTAGCTAATGGATTTGCAAGTATGTAAACTGGGAATTGAGCGTATGAACACTCAAACCTTATTCAAAAATTTACCAGTTTATTCACCCCTTGATCAAAATTTTTAGTTTTTTTTTACTGTTTTAACACAAAATGCAACAAATCAAAATGTAGGGTTGCCTCCCTAAAACGCTTCTTTAAGGTCACTAGCTTGACCTTCTGACATCTAAGAAGATGTCTGCAACAGCATGGAGGTTTTCTGCCTATCAAACTCTCCTCCAAAATAGAGTTTGAGTCTCTGGCCATTCACTTTAAAAGTTCTATCAGTGGCTGGTTCTTTCAATTCAATTACACCATGAGGAAAAACCTCATTCACAATAAAAGGTCCAGACCACTTTGATCTTAGTTTTCCTGGAAAGAGTCTCAGTCTAGAATTGAACAATAGGACCTTATCATTCTTGTGAAATTCCTTTCTGTTTATCTACTTATCATGCTACCTCTTACTTTTCTCTTTATAAATTCAGGCACTCTGATAAGCATTGAGTCTGAACTCCTTAAGTTCATGGAGTTTTAGGACTCTCTCCTCTTGAGATTGATCAAAGTCCATATTTAATAGCTTTGTGGCCCACCATGCCTTATGTTCTAACTCTACAGGGAGATGGTAAGCCTTACCATATACCAATTGATAAGGAGACATGCCAATTAGAGTTTTAAATGCCGTCCTATAGGCCCACAATGCATCATCTAATTTCACAGACCAATCCTTCCTAGACTTCCATACCACTTTCTCTAATATCCTCTCAATTTCTCTATTAGACAGCTCAACTTGTCCATAAGTTTGTGGATGATATGGAGTAGATACCTTATGCAGTACCTCATAGTGTCTCCAGGATTTTTCCATGATTCTATTATAGAAATGTGACCCTCCATCACTAATGAGGACTCTAGGGACTCCAAATCTAGAGAAAATGTTCTTCTTTATAAACCTAAGCACCACATGTGCATCATTGGTTCTGGTAGGGATTTCCTCCACCCACTTGGAGACATAATCCACAGCAACAAGGATATATTCATTGGAGAATGACTTTGGGAATGGTCCCATAAAGTCAATTCCCCAAACATCAAATAACTCCAGAACTAAAATATTTGTCAAAGGCATGCCAGCTTTAGCAGAGAGGCCTCCACTTCTTTGGCACTTATCACACCTTTGAACATATACTCTAGCATCCTGAAAAATTGTTGGCCAATAAAAGCCATATTGTAACACTTTTGCTGCTGTTCTAGAGGCACCATGGTGTCCTCCATCATAGGAGTCATGGCAGTGCCATAAGAGTCTTTCCTGTTCTGATTCAGGCACACATCTCCTGATAATTCCATCTACTCCTATTTTATACAGGAATGGATCATCCCATAGGAAAGTTTTACTGTCATGGAAGAATTTCTTCTTCATTTAGGTTGTCCAACCTTCTGATACCACAGAGGCACTTTTAAAGTTGGCCACATCAGCATACCATGGCCTGTAATAATTGCCATCAGCCTCTCATCTGGGAATTCCTCTTTAATCAAGATGGAATCAGATTCACCCTCCAGACAAGAGAGTTGATCAGCCACTGAGTTCTCCACTCCCTTTTTATCTCTTATTTCCAAATTAAACTAAAGAACCCATCTGATCAATCTTGGCTTTGATTCTTTTTTAGCTAGCAAGTACTTGATTGCTGAATGATCTGTATACACAATGACCTTAGCACCAATCAAGTAAGGTCTGAATTTATCAAATGCATACACCATAGCAAGCATTTCATTTTCAGTGGTGGTGTAATTTATTTGATTCTCATTTAATACTTTGCTAGCATAATAAATCACATGTGTTAATTTTTCTTTCTTTTATCCTAGCACAGCTCCTATAGCAAAGTCACTTGCATCACACATTAGTTCAAATGGTAAAGACCAATTAGGTGCTGTAAGGATTGGAGCTGTTACTAATCTTTGTTTCAAATTTTCAAAAGCCTTCACACATTTTTCATCAAAAACAAAAGCATGATCTTTCACAAGTAAATTAGTCAAAGGCTTAGCTATTTTTGAAAAATCTTTTATAAATCTCCTATAGAAGCTAGCACATCCTAAGAAACTCCTCACTCCTTTCATATTGATTAGAGGAGGAAGTTTTTTAATGATATCTATCTTGGCTCTATCTACTTGAATGCCCTCAGTAGAGAGATTTTGTGGCCAAGGACTATCCCTCCTCTAACCATAAAATGACACTTTTCCCAGTTAAGGACAAGATTAGTCTCCTGACATCTCACCAGTACCTTAGATAGGTTGCTGAGGCATATATCAAAACTATTTCCAAACACAGAGAAGTCATCCATAAACACCTCAATCAACTTCTCTACCATGTCCCCAAAAATTGCCAACATACATCTTTGAAAAGTTACTGGTGCATTGCACAAACCAAATGGCATGTGCCTATATGCAAAGATTCCATAAGGATAGGTGAAGGCTATCTTCTCTTCATCTTTTGGATCAACCACAATTTGGTTGTAATCAGAATATCTATCAAGGAAGCAATAATACTCATGACCTGACAGCCTCTCCAGCATTTGGTCTACAAATGGTAAAGGAAAGTGGTCTTTTCTAGTGGAGTCATTAAGCCTTCTATAATCTATGCACATTCTCTAACCTGTAGTTGGTCTAATGGCAATGACTTCACCTTCCTCATTCTTAACAGTGGTCATCCCTCCTTTCTTAGGCACCACTTAGACTGGACTAATCCAAGCGCTGTCTGAGATAGGATAGATAATCCCAGCATCAAGAAGTTTAACTACTTCTTTCCTTACAACTTCTTTCATTATAGGGTTTAATCTTCTTTGTGGCTGAACAAAAGGGGAATAGTCATTCTCCATCAAAATTTTATGCATACAGAATGATGGACTAATTCCCTTTAAATCAGAAATGTTCCAACCAATAGCAGATTCATGTTTTCTTAAAACCCCTATCAATTTTTCTACATCCTCATCTTTTAAGTCAGCATTAATGATTACAGGATGTGATTCATTATCTCCTAAGAAAACATATTTCAAATGAGAAGGCAAAGGTTTCAAATCATGTTTTTCTTCAAACACCTCTTTACCTTTCTCAAGTTCAGTATTATTTAACTTTTCTTTCTTTTCATTTTCAAAATCACCCACTTCAAATGCTTCAAGTAGGTTCAGTAACTCATTATGTGAGTCATTTAACTCCTTAGTCTCAGAGTCAAAATCATCCTCCAAAAAGGCTTGTAAAACCTCTTCTTCAGTTTTTAACAGCATAGGAGTATTATAACTTTTAATTTCTTCAAGCATAAAACAATCCATCTTCTCAGCTGGAAGTTTCATAGCATTGAAGACATTAAAAGTTACTTGCTCCTCTTGAACTCTCAGCATGAGTTCTCCCTTCTCTACATCAATTAAAGCTCTACCTGTAACTAAGAAGGGTCTTCTTAAAATCAATGAAATTTCTCTATCAGCTTCCATATCCAAAACTACAAAATCAGCTAGGAAGATGAATTTATCTACCTTAACTAATAGATCTTTTAGCATCCCATGAGGATATTTGATAGACCTATCAGCCAACTACAAAGACATACGAGTTGGTTGTAGGTCATTAATTCCTAATTTGGTCATTAAGGACAAAGGCATGAGGTTAATGCTAGCCCCTAGATCACATAAAGCACTTCCTACATGAACATCCCCTATTGCACAAGGTATTGTAAAAGATCTAGGATCTTCTAGCTTTTGAGGGAGTTTCTTTTGAATAATTGTACTGTACTCTTGAGTGAGAGCAATCATCTCATCTCCCTTAAGCTTTCTCTTCTTAGACAGAAGTTCTTTCAAAAATTTAGCTTATGATGGCATCTCATGCAATGCCTCAGCAAAGGGAATATTTATGTGAAGCTTTTTAAACACATCCAAGAACTTAGCAAATTTCTGCTCCTCTATTTATTTTTTAAATCTATGTGGAAATGGAGCATTCTTTAATTTTTCAGGAGTTAGCTTGACAGCTTCCTCCAAGATCAAATCAATCTTTTTCTTTTTCTTTTGATGGACTTGATTTTCTTTTTCTATTTCTGATTCTATTTTATTTTTAGTTTTATCAATAGCTTGCTCACTTTCTTGCTCTATTTCTTTGGTTGTTTCTTTTTCTAAACTCACTTCATGACTTGGAGGTGGGAGAAGAGTTTTCCCACTCCTAGTAGTTATTGCTTTGCAATGTTCCCTAGGATTTACCTCAGTATCTTCAGGAAAATTGCCTGGTTGTCTCTCAGCTAATTGTTTTGACAGCTGTCCAACCTGATTTTCCAAATTTCAAATGGACGCTTCTTGATTTTTAAAGCTGGCCTGAGTGGCCTGAATGAACTGAGACAACACATTCTCAAGTTCAGACTTTTCTTTAGAAGGAGGGGGAGAAGGTTGTTGTGGTCTATTTGTGGTTTGATTTTGTGGGATGTTTTGATTCAAATATGGACCTTTATGCCATAAAAAATTGGGGTGATTCCTATAGTTAGGATTAAAGGAATTAGAGGGATAACTCCTTTGAAATTGTTGCTGCCCCATGTAATTCACTTGTTCAACAAGCATATTTGGATCACACATGCCATTTTCATGATCTCCACCACAAAAATTATAATTCATCATACAAACTTGACTAGGCTTTTAAAGTTCTGAAATCTGTACACTTAATTTCTCCAAAGCCTGAGTCATCAACTTACTTTAAGCCAAATAAGCATCCTGTGCTTCTAATTCTAATATCCCTCTCTTAAGGATTTGGCTCCTTTCACTAACTAAACATTCATTAGAAGCCATTACATCAATCAACTCTATAGCTTCTTCTATAATTTTAGTGGTCAATAAACCTCCAGCTGAGGCATCAATCAAGACCCTAGTGGCTGGTCTTACACCATTATAAAAGATGGTAACTTGCTACACATCAGGAATCCTATAGTGAGGACATTTCCTTAAACTCTCTTTATACCCATCCCATGATTCCATTAGAGATTCTCCCTCTTTTGCTGGAAACAAGTGATTTCAGTGCGCAATTTGGCATACTTGGAATGAGGGAAATATTTAATCAAAAATTTTCTTTGTAAATCCTCCCAAGTAGAGATACTACCTCTTGGTTGGCTCTGCAACCAAGCCTTAGCCCTGTCCCTTAAAGAAAAAGGAAATAGTCTCAGTCTTATTGCCTCTTCGGGGACTTCATTCATTTTTACAGTATCACAGATTTGGAGAAAGGTTGCTAGATGCAAATTTGGATCCTCAACCTCACTTCCTCCGAATTGATCATTTCTAACCAACTACAGCAAAGCCGGTTTGAGTTTAAAGTTATTAGCTGCAATTGGAGGCCTAAGGATGCTAGATTGCGATCCTTCTTCAGTAGGCCTAGAGTAGTCACCTAGTGTAACTCTCCTCTGTTCCATTTCTTGCTGTTCTTTTTGCTTTTTCTCCTTTCTAAGCTTACGCTCTAACAAATCAATATTAGGATCAAAGAAGAAAGGCTCTCCTCTGTTCCTTGACTGCATACACCAAATGTTAAACACGAACGATTCAAACCTTCTGCTACACACAAACTACTGCTATACTACAAACGAGAATTAAACTACTTACTAAATGCAAAAACAAAATTAAACAATTCAGTCTAGTATCGGTCCAAGGATTGTTGATATTACTCAACAATCCCCGGCAACGGCGCCATTAACTTGATGCAACAAATCCGGAGCCATTAATTTGGTGTGAAAATCATGAATTATTATCGACTTATTGTGTGACTCTTAGAGTATTTATTTTCTTTTGGCAAGCACACCAATCGTTAAATTTGTAATGTATTTGATCGTTCCTACAGGGATTGTGGTAATTACCGCAATCTTGGACTAGTACAAGTTGAACCAACACAAGCAGATAAAATTTATTCTGTTTTTGTTGTTTTAAACTTTCTATGTTTTTGTATTTTCAAAAATAATATAGAAGATGAAATATGATTAATGGAAGATAGGTTAGGATTACTTCAGCGTACAACTTCATCAAGGAACATGCAATCGAGGTTCAATTAAGCTTCAAATGCAAGAGGACAATTCACAGATGGTTAATCCCTAATCCATTAGGTAATTAACACTAATTCCTAAGCATTAAACCCTAATCCCTTAGGTGTTCAGTGACAGGGAAATCTAATGCAAAATTGGCGGTTGAACCCTAACTATTCACCTAATTACTAGGCCTGAATTAATTAGGAAGATAGAAGTTACCTAAGCCTCAACCATGATTCCTCATTGGTGAGATTCTTCATTTGGATCTGGATTTGTCAATCCAGCAGAGTAGATCCACTTCTTAGCTTGTTCTCCTCTTACTTCAGAAGATAATTTCCTCAATGTAGCTTCAAGATTCCATTGGAAGCCTCAGCAATCCCAACCTTAGGGGTTTAGAAACCCATGGAAATGGATTCTGTCGAAGGAATATGGAGAGACATGGATGAGAGAATTTAGAGAGAGAAAAGAATTAGAGAGAGATTGGAAATGAGAAAATGAATCGTGTTATTGCTTCTGTGTGTGTCTCTCCCTTTTCTTACAGAGTATGTACAAATATATATATATATAGGCATCTAACTAACTAACTAACTTAATTAATTACAAAGGAAACTTAATTAACAATTAAACTGATTAATCTATATACATAATTACAAGTAAATAATTAACTACACTCAATACTTAAATTACTAATGTACAGCAGTAAACGAAAAACAAAAATAGCGCAACATTTTATTTAGAGGGAACAACAGCAAGTTAAATAACCACCTTCACGCTTGAGCGTGAAGGGCTCACGCTTGAGCGTGAAGGGCTCACGCTTAAGCGCGCTCGAGATTATTACTGCATTGTGTCTTCACGCTTGAGCGTGAATGTGGGACGCTTGGGCGTAGGTGTTGTGGTGAAGTCACGCTTGAGCGTGAGTGATGCTCGCTTGAGCGTGATCGTGTTTTCTTTTCTCTCTTTTTACGTAGATTGCATGGATTTCAAGCTTAAGCGTCAAGCTTTCAAGCTTGAGCATGAACTGCACCTACACATGCAAACAAATAAATGCCTAGCGTATGTACGCTGGGTTAGTGAATTTATAAATAAACAAATTTCCTTAACTAATTATTATTTTTAATCATTTTCTTGCATAAATTAAACACTTTTGAAATAAATAAATAAAATAAGAATTATTGACAATTTATTAAATAATAGTGCCAAACTAAATAATATTTAATGGATTAAGTTAAATTAAAGGTGAAATTATTAAGTCTTTTCAAGACTTATCATATACATGTTAAATGATAGTTATTGCACTGGATCAATTATCCAATGCTCTATCACACAGTAAGATATCATAATCAATGAACAACATATACTGCCATTCAACATAGTTCACTCACATCACATATTCTCATCATAATTCATATAGTTATCATCATCAAGTTATTCACAATATCTCATCACAAGGCTATATCATTCATGTTATTCTCGATAACATACACATATGCATTATTAATTTTGTGTTGCAACTTATAGGGCCCGCAAGCGCACGGGTTGTGTCGAGTAATATAAAAGATTATCGTTTCCACAGGGACTATTTTAAAGTACCAGTATATTGAAATTTAATTATCTAGACAAACAATTCTGGAGTTTTTAAACACACGGTATTTAAAACAAAACAACATAGACAGTAAAAATTATTTACCATACAGTAAAAATATTAACCTTGGGTAAAAATAGAGTTGAGAGTATCTTGGGATTCTGGGGGTTTAAGACGTTATTTTATGTTAATAGTTTTAACTTTTAATTAACAAGAATCAAATTAAGTTTTTCAAGGTAGATTTTCCTTCAGTTAATTAATATGTTCCGGTCAGAACTCTATTAATGTACCTAACGTATGGAGAACCGCATTCAATCCTTAAGAAAGGCCCATTATCATTTGGTTAAAATCTCTTTTTAATTCCTTAAAAGAATTTTGATTTCTTTCCTGGATTTTTACCAAGGTCACAAAAAGTATTTCAAAATCTTAGGATTAATTCGAAAGCTTTCTAGTAATTAGTGAATCGGTCAATCCTACCAATTACTTAAACTTACTAATATACCCGCAAGTATAAACTTTTATCACTTAGATTCTTGGTCGGAATTACTAAGAGCATTTGAGTAAAATTCAAATTAATTGGAAAACAGAAATTTATTAACTTAAAAGTCAAAACAACATTAACACAAAATATTATCACACCCCCGTCATCCCAAGATAAAAATTTAGTTACCCATACAGAAAATAATATCCATACAGAAAATAAAATAAGACATAGAATACATTACAAAATAAAAGAGGGATAATCATCAGTTTGTGTCACAAACTGTTAGTAATTTTTCTCTGTTTCTTGTTGTATTTTTTTGTTCTTTCTATATTTCTTCTATTCTCTATAACTTTCAGCAACTTTCTTCCTCTTAATTCCCTAGCCAATCCATCATCTCCCCTTGTTTCTACCTGTGCCTACTTCCCCTTTTTATACTTGTTCTTCATTTGCTTTTTCCTATAATCCGTGGCACCCATGCTTCATGTGGCTTTAATTATGAAATTGAAATGGCAAAATAATTCATTATTGTCGTGAGATGGTTCCATGTGTTCATGCGCTTCTTTTAATTTTTTATTGCAATAAAATAGCAAGGCAAAAAAGGTTAATAGCATATGTGTAACATCCCAAAATTTATAAAAATAATTAATTGATAGAGATAAATGGTAAATAATTATAAATAAGTTAATAAATGTCCCGAAAATGTTGATATAATAAAATTTAGGTTTGTGAGGATTATTTATAATTTATTGAGGCTTTAAGAGTTAAAATTGTACGCGATTAAGATATGGGTGTCGGACCAAGTATCTCCGACTGAGATGCCATTGGTCAAGGTTGTTAAGAATATTATTAGGAGTCTGAATATCTAATCGGAATAATTTTTGGATTTAGTATTGAGCCCAAACGGAGATCCTGTACGTTGTAAAATGGTAAAACTTTAATGATAGGTTAAATTTTAAAAACCAAAAGCCTTACTCTCCCTTCTCCTTTCACGTTGGTTTTGGCTCCCCTTTAGCAATACACTTTCCTCTTCTCTTCTTATATCTTCACTCTCTTTTTCATCTTCTTCCTCTCCTCTCCCATTTTCGTTTGCCCCATGGTGCATGAAGGAGATGGCTTTGACTTGGAGCTCTTCCCCTCCTCTCCATTTTCGTCATCTTCCTCCCCCTCTTGGGAACCTGGTGTGTCTATTTGGTTAAGGTAAGTTTCTCATAAATCTTGTTATGTTTATGCCCTAGATTATGAGTCATTATGATTTTTAAGAAGGCTGTGTGTATGGGTTATGGATTAGGAACCATTTTTAGGCAAAACCCAAAGGTGGGGTGTGATAAATATGTGTTTTTGTGTTGATGTAGAGAGGTACACGAAAATATGGTGTTTGGTGGTGGAAGATGATGATTGTTTATGATGGTTGTTGGATTTTTAATGAAACCCTAACCCTAGGAATTGGGGAAATGTAAAATGTAAGTAGAATATATGTTTAAGGATGTTAGAGAGTGATATTGATGAGGAAAAGTAGCCATTGATGATGGTTGATGAATATTAATAATGGTGGTTGGGTTTTGATGAAACCCTAACCTTAAGAATTTGGGGAAAACATGTAATGTTGGTTTGAGGATTGATTTTAGGTGGAAATATATGATATTTAAAGTATGGGTATTGTTGATGATGTTGGGAGGATACTTGTTGATGATGAGCGATGGCATTAATGGAGATAAGTGGTTAATGGTGATAGTTGAATGTCACTAGTATAGAAACCTATAGATGGGTATGGCCTTTAAATGAATAATGATGAGTTGAACACCAAAACTATGATGGTTATGATGGGGTAAACAAATGAAATAAGATTGTGATTTGATAAGGCCTTAGGCCATAATATGTGGTTGATTGATGAGGGTCTTAAAAGAAGCTAAAAGGATTTATGATGACTTATATGTGATTGGGAGTAATATTGGTGAAGGATGTGACATTGTTGTTGTTGGGTTGGTTAGCCCTTTTGAGATTAGAAAATCTTGGTTTTGGGAAAGGAATTCCCAAAGCCTAACACAAGTATGCGAGATGTGTTTTGACAAGCCTAGGACTTGATGTTGAACTCTAAAAGATGAGTCAATTATTAAAACTTATGATGATGCCTTGTGTTGGCTCATAAATTGAGTACATGTGTTTGTATGTGTGTTAATATGAGATGGCATTTCGGGCAATGTGGCGGAGCATTCAGAGCGTGCAAATCATTGTTGTTCTTCTCTGGAGGTAGGAGAGGAGTTTACATTCCAAATGCATGAGTAGAATAATTAGTGATGTATGTATATCATGATACTCATGCTTGCCTTACCATGTTTACTTCTTTTGAGTGCTTATCTTGTACTCCTTGGTCCCTTAGGCCTACTTGACAATTAAATGGGGTATTCTAAAACCTTCTTCCAATCTCATACATACTTTTAGAATATTTGCGTAGAATTCATTAGGGGTATATGTGTGGTGTGTCTTAGTGGTGATTGGGAAATGGCTTAAGGCCATGGCAAGGTATGTATACGCCTATGCTATGTTATGAAAACATGTATGCTTCCCCTCTATTGATATATTATGAATCTTGATGAAAAGTAAATAATGTGATTGTATGACACACCTTGATTGACGATGGAACTAATAAGGGGACAATTGAATGGCAATGAGTTATTATAACCCAATGAATTTTGAAAAAAGTGTTAATGATGAATAAGAATGAATGATACCACATATATTGAATGATAAATGACAATGTTGAATGAAAAGGGACGTTGTTGTTGAACATGCCCTAGAATGTTATTATTGATGGGCGTAGTGCCATTATGATTAATGCAAGTATTGACGTGTATGTATGAGATGCAATGATGATTGCTGAATTTATGTTTTGAAATGCCTTGTTGATTTCCATGCGTGGATTAATGTGAGAATGATATTTTGGCCATTGAGATGTCAAGTATACGAATGATATGCCTTGAGGGGCTTTGTAAATCATTGTATGTTATTGATTGAAAATGTCAAATTAAAATATATCCTTATGTGAAAGGGTGAGATATCCTTGTGAGGTTGATGGGCATATGCATTATTGCATTTTGCATTCATGGTATGGCATAACATTGAATATATGGTTACGATCACAATGATGAAAGATCCTGCGGGATTCTATGAAGGGAGTACCCCTTGCGAGGCGGGAAACCAACGTGATGATGATATGATATTGAGCCGGTGGTTGTGATCACCTGGTTGTTGAAATAAAAGGCCCTGCGGGGACCATTGTGGATGAATATCCGTGGTTATGATCACGAGGAGGGAGTACCCCTTGCGAGGCGGGAAACCATTATGAAATAATTGACATGTGGTTGCGATCACAATGAGACATCCTACGGGATTGTATGATGATAAGCCAGTGGTTGTGATCACTTGGTACTTAAAATGAAAAGGGCTTGCGAGTTCCTATGATGTCCCGTGGTTGCGATCACGAGGAGGGAGTACCCCTTGCGAGGCGGGAAACCGATGTAATGAGAATTGATATACGTGGTTGCAATCACGAGAAAAGCACCTTGCGAGGCTGCTAAAGGGAGTACCCCTTGCGAGGCAGGAAACCAATGTGAAATGAATGATATGGTGGTTGCAATCACCTGATGGAATGAAATGGATCCATTGCATATGCATTAAACAGTTGACATATGCATTAGCCATAGATGCATGGCATTTGAGATTGACATGATCAAGAGAGATGACCAACCCCTTGCGAGGAGGAATTGAGTAAAGATTTAATAAGTTGATGATGATGTTTTATGAATGCCCTTGATGATAAGTGGCAAAGTGATTGTGTATGTGCTTGTGCTCGCTTACGATATGATTTTTAATTTATGAGGCATGTGTGCCTACTTATAAGAATATAATTATGATCAATGATGAATTAGTGATTTATATGCAAAGCACACATGTTGGTTGTATGCATGTACACATAATCACAATGTATTTATATTCATCATTTTGAATGTATAACTCACTCTCTCATGTTGTCTCCTTTTTAGCATTGTGATGCAGGGTTGTCATGGGATGAGTTTTGGATTTTTGAATTAAAGCTCTTGTAGAAGGTAAATAGTGGTAATGGAATGCCTTGGCCGACAACATTTACTAAACTTGCTGTAGTGAATGATTAGTGTATATTGAGGTTGATAAATAGAGATTTGTAAACATATATATATCACAGTATATTGATGATGGTGATAATTGAAGTGATACCATTTTGATGATATGTGATGTCAACTAAGGAATGTGAGGAATGTGACTTGTGAATTTGACTGTTGTATAATCATATATATATATATATATATATATATATATCCTTAAGGCATCGGGGATGTATGTATGCCAGGAATTGGATAGATCGTATTCCGATTTAATGATTAATACCTCATGTTGAGGCTACACATAATTGATGATGTATGATTATGAATTAGGTGCGTAGTCGATTGTGGTCTAATAGGCTTATGTTATGAAATTGTATGATTGCTTGGGCCTTTTCTCATATCTTCATATATGGGACTAGGCATATGCCCAGTATACACATTCTTCTTCTGCTGTATACTCTATTATTTTGTATACTGTTATGGGCAAGTTAGTTATCGATCCAGTTATATTTTATTAAATCTCACTCTTCGGTTTTCTGTGATTTGGGTTTTGGTGTGACATCAGACTTACCCTGAAACGTGAAAAAAAAATTTACCAGCACTTTTATTAATTATTTATACCGGTCACATCAGAATTCGAGTCTGGATAATCGGGTGTGACAATATGACAATTTTTGCATAAAAAATTCTGCACATGGGAGCCCATTCAATATGACAATATACCGGTCACGTTGGTATTCTTGTTTTGATGTAACAACTTGCAGTTTATTTTGTTCTTACTCCTTTTTAATTATGTTCAATTGAACTTATTATTAGTGCAGGTTCATTTTGTAGTTGCAGCTTGTGAGAACATGATTAGTGGAACAAGTATGAGGCTTGGAGATATTGTCACAGCTTCAAATGGAAAGACTATAGAGGTCAAGATTTACTATTTTGATAGAAACTTGGTGTATGTAGCACCGACTCATTTTTGTGGATTTTGTATCTATTCCAAGCATTATTTTGTAGTTTCTGTATTTTGTAAATGAACATATCATAAGGCCCTATTGAAAATGCATGTTTTATATCCATTGAGGAAAGTTTTCCCCAAATCATTTATTGTTTGGTATGCAAATTTTGATTATAATTTTAATATATGTATTTAATTTAACTGAAAACCAATGAATTGGAATTGAATTTGTAGACTATTTTATTGAAACTGGACAGTGTTGAAATGCTACCAAAGGAAAAAAAGGAAAAGCAAAAAAATAAATGAAAAAGGGGAAAACAATTAATAGTTTTTACACCGATTGTGATAGACAACCGGTGTTAAATATTTACTTTTTGTACCGGCCGTAATCTATTGGACCGGTGTAAAAACCCTAAAATTTAACATTTTACACCGGTTGTAAGGAAAGAGACTGGTGTAAATATTATATTTTACACCGGTCGTAATGCAAACACCCAGTGTAAAAATTGTTTTTCTCACCGGTCCTAAAACTGGTATAAAAAGTATATTTTTCTCACCTGCTGTATCTACACCGGTCCTACAACCGGTGTAAAAAGCTAAAAAGTACCGGTGTAGAAAGCTATTTTTCTACTAGTTTTTCCTTTTTTAATCCTAATCATTAAAACTAATTGATTAGATCTTACTTGATATCCCTTATTTAAGTAATTAATTAAAACTATTTGATTAAAATATAGTTTAATATTTCTCATGTGGCCGGGACTTTCGTTTGCTCTCCGTTTCATTCCTTCCTTATTTCTTGTGAAATTCTTATAGTTTACATATCGGTAGAAAATTTTCCTACATATTATTTGTATAAATGTTAGATGAAAATTTTCAAGAAAATTATAAACTTTTCCATGATTTTTTATATACATACCGTAGCAAATCTCTATATTTCTTGTCTTGTGTAATTTCTATAAAACTATTTGCAGGAAAATTTGCAATAAATATGTAAGAAATTTCTCTATTTTCTATGAATTTTTTTCACAGAACTTTACAATAAATTATGAGAAATCACGATATTTTCTTCAGATATACTCACAAAATTATTCAAATGAACAAAGTCTACGACAAAACGATATTAATTATTCCTTAATCCAGGAGTGGATCTTAAAGATATGCTTATATATATGGTTACTCTCTATTCTACAAAGAGACCTAAACTCTATAACATAAAAATTTCTCCTTCAGGCGTGAACAGACCTAAAGCATTCGATACACTTGTTCTCTTGCTAAGTTAATCAAGCATCAAAGTCCTTTTTACGTTTAAAAATCTCTTTTCTCCCAAGAAGACTCAGGAGATATGAAGAACATTTTTTTATGTTTGTTGCCTTCAAAAGCTTCATCAGTTATGAAGAATCCAGGTAACTTTTCCTATTTTAAAAATGTTGATATGTACTGTAATCACATCACTTTATCTTTGGTAGAAGGCATGTCTTTCCTTTCTTGGTAAATCCTTTTCAATCTAGAACCATAAATCTTATATTTTAAGTTTCCTAGTGTCAAGACAGGATCATAATGGAGGCAGCAAAGAAATTGAATTAGATAAATGGAACCGTAATCAATATTTTTTTTTTTTTTGGAAACCATCTTAGAAACCCTTCTATTTGTAAACCCGGTACCTTTTTTAAGAGATTTGAATTTTGGGAGTTGATAGAAGGTCTTAACACCTTTAACTCTCCACTCAAAAATGATTACCTTAAGATGATTGTGTAAAATTTTTATAACTTTTAAATATTTTCTTTTTCTTTTTTAACATTGACTAGCTAACTAAACAAAATATTTACAATAAACATACGAAATGATGAAAATTTAATTTTGATTTCACGGGATTAAAATCTACTACTACGTATTTCTTGGTGTGAAACTCAAAACCACGTATAGTTCCCGTACAAAAAAAGGTTTGCTAACCAATTTTAATTTTTACCTCCTTTTCTTCTTCTCATTATTAAAAACCCCTTTTGAAAGCTTTGGACTTAAATTAGCATACAACTATTATGAGCCCAGGTTAGTAGGGTTGGCATAGACCCCATGACCTGTCAGAATAATACCACATTCTGTATCCACTGAAAATCAAGATTTCAAGGTTTACATGCAATTCTTATAAAAATCAACATAACTTTTTCCTTTTTCAATAAGGAGATCACCTTATAAATGGGTATATGGATCAAGTTTGCAGGCCGACTTGTTTAATTCATTTTATGCGAATCACAAATTGAAAATAAGATTATTTAAATTTTGGGTTTATCGGATTTAACCCATAATTTAAAGAGACCTATCTTATGGGATCAATTTATATTTTAAAATTATTACCTTATTTTAAAAAATTCTATATTTTTTAATATTATTTCATGTTAATTTTTTGAAATTTAAGTATAAATGTAAGAGCTTTTAGATAATTAAATGTTTTCACTTATATATGTGTTTTTTTTTTTGAGCAAAACTTATATATGTGTTTTGAGTTTCACTAAAAAATATATATATTTTGTATCAAAGCCCAACAATTTTTAAGAAATCAGTCTTATAAAAACCAAACCATTTAAAATACAGACTATGTGGACTACCCTGTTGCGGGCCTGGTTAGCCCATATATCCATCCTCTAGGTTCATAAGAAAGAATGTGAACATTGGCCAAGAATGAAATACTTCTTTTTGAATTTAACTAAGAAAAGGTAAAATGATTTAAAAATTAAAAGAAAAATTATTTATTTAAATATTAAAGAGATAACGTAAACTAACTTATGAAATTAAAAATAATTTGGAATAATATATATAATTTTTTTGAAATTTAAATCTTGATAGAAACAATAATTTTTTATATATTGTTAATCAATACAAAGAATTTTTTAAAATGGATAACCAAAATTAACCTAATTTATGAAAATTTTGATTTTTTTTAATTTGTTGTGATATTTATTTAAAATGATAATGAGGTAGACAAAATTGTGTGGTCACACATAAAAGAAAAGAAATAGTACTTGAAGCATCACAATTAGAATAAAAATTGTGACCAGAACAAAATTTGATGTTCACACTGGTTAATTCAACTTATTTAAAAATAATCAATAACTTATACTAAATTTGAGTAAATTTTCTTTCTAATTTATTCTTGAAAAGGAAAAATTTACCTTCTACCAAACAATAAGTTCAATACCTTAATCTTTATATTTATTAATAATTTTTCAATACTAAACATTTAAACAAACTTATGATTCAAGTTGTTTATATATATACCCCTTAAACAATGCTGTACATAGAAAGATCTCCATAGAGTCAATCCTATTACCATGTAATTGTTTAAATTTTAATAATATTGTTGGTTGTGGATGACGTGGTTGAAAAAATATTAAAAGTTTTTAATAAAAACTATTAAAATAAATAATCTCATATATATATATATATATATATATATATATATATATTCACACACACCAATAAGGAATAATTTTTAAATATGTAAAGTAAATTATGAAAATGTGACGTGTTAGAGAGGATTTATTGTGTATGGATAAGTTGATTAGCCAAAAGAAGTAAAGAAAAGTTGGCGTTACCGTTATTACCGGCAATTTTCCCTCCATGGCTTAAACAGCTAAATTTTCGCATGCACTTCTTCCTCCTAATTTCTCAAACACTGCATTGCTATCAATTTCATTCCCTTCATATTTTTTTTTTCTCGGCGGATTTTCACAGGTTCATTTCTAACAACTCTTTTGTATTACTTGGTATGCATATATGCTACAAAACATGGTGCTTATTTTCCTAGAGTGGTTCACAAATTGAATTTTAATATTCTATTGACATTTCATTATATTTAAATTTTTTGATAAATATAAAAAGTTGTACAATCAAACTAATGTGTATATGATAATTTAACAAAATATACTTACGCCAATGATGTTCAGGTTTTGAGGAATTGAACATGAAGAATAGGAAGACTACAGGAGATGAAAGGGCTGAAAGAGTGATTCGGGGTCTTTTGAAACTTCCAGAAAATCGAAGATGCATCAACTGCAATCTTTTGGTATTATTCTATATACTGTGCTTAAACAGTTGCATGACTTCAGAATATCCTCCATCCAACACAAAGTGCAATATCAACCACTTTTACTTCTGCAAAAAACATGTCTGCTCTCTCTACAAATAATTCTTTAAACATAGACAGAATCTGTTGCCATTGATTGCCTGCAAATCATCATGTTGTCTTGCAATTTTTAATTTTAAGGCTATGAGAGTCATTGTTGCCCCCAAACATTTTCTAATGTGCTAAATAAAATAAATTCTATTAAAATCATGCCCATAAGTTTCAAAAGTTTTTAAAATAGGCATTTAAGTTTCTCTTGAAGCCTCTTTCACGCACTTAAAAAGACTTAAGTATGTGCTAGAGGTTTCTAACGGGGATTTAAGTATATGACATGTTAAGAGATATAAGATAGTTCAATGCTTGAGAAAAGATGGAAGGGCAAAGGGAGGAGAGATATGTCGCAAGTTCAAAGTTCGAATTCCCTATTAATATTTTTAACAATGGCTAACAACTAATATTTGCCCATATAAAAAAGTGCATGACATGTCAAAGGTAGATATCAAAATGCAAGTTTGCTCTGCGTGTATGTATATATATGAGTTACGTAAAAATACTAAGTTACTATAAAAGATAAAAATGATATATTTGAATCATATAACTATAAATTTGCATGTATAATCGTTGATGTTTATATAATATAATCCAAAGATTTTATTTGTACTTGTGCCATAAAGTTTATTGAAAGAATTAAAAGTTATTTGATACTTCATTAAATAACTCAATTTATACCATGCAATATATATTTTAAAAGATATATAAGTAATTAAACAGGAATAAATATTTATTAATGTCTTTTTCTTTTGTTTAAAATAAAAGTTAATATTTAAATCATAAGCTAAACCACTCAAACCTTCTATCATAGACCAATTCCAATGAGTTATTATTTATTTATTTCAAATATTAAATGTTTAATTATCTTTTTAATTTCATATTATTAAATAATCAAATCAATAATATATAATTTGACCCCCTCAGGAATTTCTTTCAACCTCTGCCAGTGACTATTAGTGGGAGAGTCAGAGTAACTAAACAATGAATATTATCATAATTAATCTATTTAGAGATATATTTTTAACCTTGTTTAATGAATTTAATGGATAATTGTTAGAAGTCCACGTAGGAAAAACAATGAGAGCAACTTCTTTCTATTTCTTGTTTTTTATTTTTAATTATCAAATTGTTATTTTGTTTTTTATTTAAAATTTTGTAAAAAACTTTTTTTATTTTTTTCACTTTTTCTTATGTAATTTTTTTAAAATAAGAAACATAATAATAATCTTATAATTAAAAATTAAAAATTAAAATAAAAAATATAAACTAAACAAGTTTTAAAAAATTTATAAATATTGAAGAAATTATTCATTAACTCTCAACCTTACCTAATAAACTTACTTTAACTCCCCTAATATATTGGCTCTAGGACTACTAAAATTTTAAGATGGTACTAGATAGGACTTCCCCTCATAAAAAACAAGCTTTTGAACAAGTTTGCTTCTTGAAACAAAAATAAGTCTGAATTGAATAAATTGGTTAGACTCCAACCTTTTATTTAGAAATCAGGTTATTTTCAAGCCTCAAACAATAACAGTAATATATACTCTAAAAATATATTCATTCTCTCCATGATTTGTTAAATTGCCTTGCTAAATAGATTTTAATATCTGATATGTCTCCCTAGATCCTTTCAAACTAGGGATATATGTATGTACATACATTTATTATATGGTTGTACGGTTTATATTTGCTCCTCTCACTCTTACATAAGAGAGCTTTTCTCTCTCTCACACACACATATATATATATATATATAAAACATTGTTGCCTGACAGTATATTTGAGATAACATTGTCGATTTCAATGGGTCAGGGACCACAATATGTCTGCACAACTTTCTCAACATTTGTCTGCACAAATTGCAGTGGCATACAGTGAGTATCCAAATCATTGTGCTTTTATTGTTGTTTCTTACAGATTAAGTTTCTTAATGGATTGAAAATCTAGCTTTTGATTGAGCGGCTCTATCCTTTTCTCACTTCATATAATTGTGCATGTTCGATAGAAACTTTATGTGTATATTAATAGATATTTATGGATAGTTGTTGATTGTTACTTATATGTAATGACTTTGTTTAATGAATTACAGTCGAGAATTTACTCACAGAATAAAATCTGTGTCAATGGCTAAATTTACTCCAGAAGAAGTCACTGCTCTTCAAGCAGGTGGCAATGAGGTATGCATGATCATGCTACTTTTTTTGCAAAAAATTTCATGCTGCTACTACTTTGTGAATGAACCTGCAATAACATTGAGTCCATGCACAGAGAGGAAAGCAAATTTATCTTAAAGGATGGGATCCTATGCGCCAATCTTACCCTGATTCCAGGTAACTTCGCTCCTTTTTTCACAACAATTTTGCATCTCCTATTCATATATAAAGGGCATTTGAAAATTTTCATTTGGACTTGTAACTTTCCTATAAACTATGCTCACTCAAATTTGTTAAGTGTCAGTTAAACTTGGCAAATTGACTTTTATTTTGTAAGATTGAATAAGTATTTAATTATAGTAATACTTCACACAGCATTTTGGCTAATTCAAATCTTTGCTTTCAGTAATATACACAGACTTCGAGATTTCATCAAGAGTGTCTATGTGGACAGAAAATTTACTGGTGAAAGTAGTAGTGGCAGTCTTTCTAGGTTTAGAGTGGTAACTTTTATGTACAATTTTTTACATGTATTATCAAGACTTAACAATAGAAGATGATTGAAAATGAGTTCCTTTTGGTGATTTTTGGTATATAGGATGAGAAGGAGTCACAACAAGGAAGTAAGAAGAGTAATTCATTACGTTTTGAGCTCAAAAATCCTCCACCAAGTCCTAGTACTACAAGAAGTGATGATCCAAGTTTCAAATATTTATATGATGAAAGCAAAAGTCCTAGATTTGCACAAAAATATAACAGGCCTGGTAGCTTCACCAGGAGTCCGATAAAATTTGAAGTTGTTGATGATAGGTTTCGAGACGATGATTATAGAACTCGCAGGCTTTTGAATATAGAATCAAAGCTAAGACAACTTTCAATTGATGGTCAGAAGAATGTGGACAGATCACAGCTCCCTGCTGCACGCCCTTTAGGAGAAATATTTAGGGAGACTTCTTCACCACAAGTAAGTGAACCTTCTCAAGCACAGAGTCATTTACTTACCAATTTCAGATTCTTTTGAACATTTTTTTTTCAACAACTTTTAGCTTTTTGAGATTGTTTATTTTCCTCTTTGTTTCCATCTAAGGCTAGAAAGTAGAAATGTGCTACATTCTTTGTCAACATGAGTATGGTTATCAGAGTATCTAAATTGGTTGATTGAGTAAAATGTGTGTGAGTTGTTGTAAGCCCCGTAAGATATGTTTGATTCCTGCCAACACCAACAAATGTGAGTATGATTGTACAAACATGTAGTCTAATAACAATGTGATTTTCCAGTGGTATAATTATTTGAGGAATTTCATAATAGAAATGTCTGTATGGAAGAAACAGCAGAAACATAGTTCTTCTACTATGTCCATGATGCATAATTTGGTGTTGTGTAAGGATTACACTCGTATGATTTCAATATTTAATGTACTTTTTCTGGATGTAGAAGTATCTTTTTATTTCTAAATGAATAGTCAAGAACATTCTATTATTGTTTATGCTACATCTTTTATAGAGTACATTTTTAAGAGACAACATTGCAGTTTTATGAAGTTATAAATTATCATCTGCATTTACATTTGATAAATCTTAATTGGAAAGGCCTCGCATTCTTCTGGAGGGGGTTCAGTTGAGGGAAATCCATCTGAACGTAAAACCAACCATCCAGAAAGCTCCATTGATTGGAGTACCAAGTCTCAGGCGTCTGATGTTGATGCTGGAGTTAAACCAGAAGCGCCGTCACTACCAGATGAGAATAACTGGGCCGTATTTGAAACCTCAACAGAGAACAATGGTCCTAAAACTCCAAACACAAGTACCTCTGAAACTTCTACAATAGAGGTAGTGGCAACATCTGCAAAAACTCCTTTAGACCTTTTACTTTTTGAATTGTCTGGCCCTGTGACTCCAGTGACTGGTGGCATGTCACAAGTCTCAAGTGGTGATAATAATAATGAACCAACAACAACTACAACAGAAGAAAATTCCAGTAATTGGGATTTTCCACCCAACAATGCTGATGCTTGGGCACTTACAACAACCACTGCTCCTGAGTTGCCACAACCTTCTCATGATATTCCACCACAGCAGGCTCAGCCATATCAGACAGAAGACTCCAATGAGGCCTCACATGCACTGAAATCATTAAGCTTGGAATATCTTCCTTCTGTATCAGTAGGTTCTAGTTCAACTTCAACCACACAACCAACTAGTGCACAAGTCAGAGGTGTAGCCTCAAATAATCAGGTGAGAATTGAGATAACAAACTCTTTGTTAAAATCTCGAGCATACTATTGTCATACCCAATAACTGGAGTGTGACATTTGACAATGAAATTTTCTAATTGTATTTAGAAGAAAATGTCAACATTGTCTTGGTATTTGAGAGACTTGATATGTCCTTATCTTCTTATATATTTACTTACCTTGTTCTTTAATTTGATAATGTCCAGCCATTAGTTAATCCCAATTCAAATGACTCTTCACTTGCTTTAAATCAAGTATCTTCTCAGACAACCTCAAAACCTACTCAAGATACCAGGCCATATGTTGGCTTCCATCCTAGTAAAGTGGAAACCAGGTCTAGTGGAAGAATGGAGCTTCCAGAGGTAAAGCATATAGTATAGCTACATGTCATAACTTTTTTTTTGTTTTTTTGATTTAATTTTTTGTAAGGATATATAAAAAAGTCATAATGCATAAATAAAATCTCTGCAGGACCTTTTTACATCAAGCTACTTATCTGGCCCTTCATCACTTACAGGTTGGCAAAATTATCAACCTTATGGCATGGGATATGGCATGCAGTATTATCATAACGCAATGGTACAATCTGTGCACCTTCTCATAAGTTTTTTTCTCTCTCTTGGTTTTGATATAAATGAGATTAATTGATATGATGTTTCATTTAAATTCATTTACAGCCTCCCTCAGTACTTCCTGTTGCTTCAAAGTCCATAAACCCTTTTGATGTAACCGAAGGGAGAAGTCTAGGCCACACCTCATCAGTAAGTGCATCATTAAACTATTCTTATGTACTTATTACCTTTCTGCAATTAAACCTGTAATTTCTGATGCAATTCAAAGCTAGATTAAGAGATAATCTTTAAGTTGGTAAAAAGAGTGTAATTTTTAAGCAATTTCAGCAATTGAGATTAAATGTATATCAAGTCTAATGTGGACTCAACCCGTACTTTACTAGATTCAACACTTCGGGAGCTTTTATGCTTCTTGCATTTTTTTTTTTACATGTTAATAAGCATGGAGGGTTCATCAATATATAACCATCAGTGCAATTTACAAGTTGAAACCCAATAAAGAAGTCTAACTTTTAGGCCTAAGATATAAAAAAGTTAAGTTGAATTTGTAATTGTTTATTGTATTCAATAATTTGGTACTAACTCTTTTCTATGCCAAAACTTGTTGCTACTGTTGATTATTTGAGTGAAGCTGAACAAACTGTTAAAATCGGTAGAATTCAAAGTACAAATTAAAGAGCAGATTTTTGTGTCATCAATAAGATGGAGCCATTAAAACTTTCAATCATTGTTTTACTTTATCTTCTTAATAACCTGTGAAGATGTCTTATTGATCTTTTGCTCTCAGCTTCTTTTTTTGTTTTGTTTGTTTCTTCCTTTAATATAAGATGATCGCGACAACATCGTTAGCATTTAGTGTTTAGTTTGAAATGGAAGTTTCTGCTATCTTTCTGCAGTGTTATGTTATCTGGCTTGAGTTCTTTGAATTTATATCCTTAAATAAAGCCAAGAAATAGTTTTAACCTTAAAGGCTTGGTGGTATATTGTGTAGCTTCCTTCTATGGCCTCTTTGCATGGTGTTCAACCTGCGGTACCATCGAGAATAGGATTAATGCATGCTTCAAGCATTGGATCTTTAGGGACAATGGCGTCTCAGTCCCCAAGCTATGCATTATCATTTCCTATGGGTAATGCCCTTGTTATTTTCTATTTCCTTTCAAGGTTTTTTCCTTATTCATATAATTTGGTAATATACTTATAAACTCCCAGAATTTCACACACAACAAGAAACGGAGGAAGAGATTTTCAATAATCAATAAACATCCATTCACTTGATCCATTTAGTAACGTACTCAGGCTTGCCTTTTATAGGCAAAAGGTTACAGTAAAATACTAATATAAAAGAAAAACTTAACAATGAAGATTTCTAAGCCAAATGCAACTTGTCATATTACTTCACTCTTAATATTGCCACACCTATTTATTATAATAAGTAAAATAAAAGTTCTCTTGATTATGGAGAACAACAATATTGTCACACTTGTGTTGCTTTTTCATGGTTATTTTTCTAATTCAATCTTTTCAGGTGTATACTTTGATCAAGTTAATAATGAGGTGCAACCTCTTAGGTAAATATTATTGTTGATGTTATTTTTTATTCTAGTCAATAGTCACTTGATTATAAACTATGAAATATTATTTTTGGTATGAAATAATTTATAAACTTAATATAGGTGTTAGGATATTCTGACTTATACTTGGAAAAAAAGTATAAAACACAAGTCACTAAACTAATTTCTTTTATTCAAAATAATGTATATGTGATTTATTGTATTTTACACACTTAGATATAGTGACACATTGTCCAAATTTAAAAATTTGACAAAAATAGAAAAACTAAAATATAACACTCTTAAAAGTTATGCAAATAAAAACACAACTAAAAATTGTGAGACTAAAATTGTAAAACATGTGATAATTGAGAGGAAAAAATTGTGACTAAGCCGATTTTATTAGAAATGGTATCTAGCAGAGAGGATACATAAAAAAATCAGTTTATGTTACATAAATAAAATAGTTCCTCTTTAAAATTTTGAATGTGAACATAAAGGAATAGTTTATGCACTTGACACTGCTTTTGTTTTAGTTTCTATTTAAAATAATCTTAAATTTTGATCTATTCCCCCCTATCATTCTCAGTTGAAATCTGTTATAACATAAATCTATAATTTACAAAATTTGACAGCTAATGCTGAACTGATATTCCAAGTTGAAAATGTTAATGCCATTCTAATATTGTAATTGCTATTTTGAAACTTTTTGTAGACCACAGAGAGCTGAGAGCTTCAATGGTGACTTAACTGGTTTTGGTTCTCTAGACAAAATTCAACAGTCATATGTGGGACATATGACTCCAAGCAATCCAATTTCTTTTTCCAATACAAGAAGAAATCCATTTGATGAATAGTTTTAACAACATGCCACAGTCACAATTTTGTTTTGTGTTGATCATGACAATTGGAGAATCACTATGATCCTTCGCTAAGTTGAGTTAGCTTCCTATATGTAAAATGAACATTGGCTTTGGCAAGGACATTCTTCCGTGCATGAAGAAAATCCTATGAACAGGTGAAAATCACAAGGTTGCTAATGCACTAAACTAATCATACAATGTAAGCTACAATTAGTCTCCAATTATATTTATTGGAATCTCGTGTAAATTGTTAGGGTAATTTTTTTTTTTCTCTTTTTGCAAAACATTGCAATTCAAATGTTTTCTTTTTGTTCATCATGGTTAAGAACAAATTGGGTGGAATAACATTAACAATTCCCTTGCTTATGTCGCCCAAGGAAATGTTAATATCCAATTATAGCTTTATGTTACGGGTAGATTTTGTTAAGTTCATCATATTTCAATAAATAATAGTTTATTTTATCAACCTTCTGAGAAAAATGTTAAAACATAAACAATTATTATGAAGAGCAATCATTTCCAACATGCACATACTCTAAAACTGGCATTTAAAAAAATAAAAAATAGAACAAAGAATATTCATGTAGTTGTTAACACCACTTAATATTTGACTTTGTAGACCAACAGTCACTTTATCATTTTTCAGCATAAAATGACAATGAAAGATAATACGAAATTATTAAAGTAAATATCGTTTGCAAATTAGGTCAAAGACTAAAATTTTCAAAATCTATAAACTTAATTGTCCAATTCATAGAATTTTGGGAAATAAAGTAAGGGTTAGTCTATGCAACATATTATCATTTGCGGATTAAGAGAAACCTATGCTTTCCTTCCCTTTAAATATAAAATTTTTTAAATCTCACAATTCATATATGAGATTTTACATTCCTCTTTAATCTTACGTATAGGGTCTTAATTATAACAATCTTGGTGAATTTTGTCTCCAAGTGGAGCATTGATCTGATGGGGAAACGATGAAGATTAAAATACTCGACTTACAATCTTATTTTACCAATATAAAAAGTAATGTAACAAGGAATTATCAGTGAAAAACCCAAATTTAGTGTCATCCAGCTGAAGTCATAACTCCCCGAAGAAATATTATTATTATGATTAGTATTATTATATTACTGTTACTATATATGGTTAACTCGTCAGTATGTTTTTATTGATTTTTATTTTATTTTTTCAATTATTTTTTATTAATTTCGTGTTTATATTATTGAATATATTAAAATTGGTCTTTCAGTTATTTTTTTATAAATTTTAATACTTATATTATTGAATATGTTGAAATTAGTCTCTTAAAACACCGACAAAAGAAAATAAAGTCCATTTTAAAAAAATTATCAAAGTATTTGTTCATATGACATTACATATCAGAGCATATACACGATAGATCATGTTGTCACACCCGATTTTTCAGACACAAGTCTTGATGTAATCAAGTTAATTAATCAATAAAAATACGAGTAAATTTTTCACGTTTAAGAAAGTCCAAACACTTCAACATTACATCAAGATTTGTACCCTAAAAAATCGAAGAGTGAGTTTTAAGAATATGAAAATGGGATCGATAAATAAATCGCCCCAACATGTATGCAAAATACTTGAATTTGCAGCGGAAAGAATGTGTATATAGGGCATACGCCTAACCCCATATATGAAGATATGAGAAAAGACCCAAAAATAAGCAAAGAATTGGAAAACAGAATTCCAGGCAATTCGCTCAAGCGAAGCATCATACGCTTAAGCGAAATCACGTTCATTCGCTTGGGAGAATCAATTTTGCTCGAGCGAGAAAACCATGAGCATCAGACCCAAACCATTTGCTTGGGCGAGCTATGCTCGCCTGAGCGAAAATTCTCCAGAACCAAATTCACAATTAATTCGCTTGAGCGAGACACCCCTCACTTGAGCGAAAAAGAGACAAAATCCATTTCGAAGGAATTTGCTCGAACGGGACCTTGTCCGCTTAAGTGAAAATGTGGAAGAATCAAATGCTTCAAGAAATCGCTTGAGCGAAATTAGTCTAGAGACCACACATCTGATGTACAGCCAACTTACTTGAGCAAAAACACCAGAACGCGCTTAAGCAACTAAGCTGCTTGGGCGAATTTAGGCCAGAAGCCTAAACACTGATACAGGGCCAATCTCGCTTGAGCAAGATCCCATTCGCTTGAGCGAATTTATCAGCAAATGCACTCTAACTTATGCAATTTAATTTACATGGCACATATAAATGCATTATTTAAAGATTTAATCTCAACCGTCCCTTGGCATACATTTATATACTTAATTAAAACTTATTCTAACCAATCTCAAACTATCATCCAAATTCTACATCAATTTATGCATGAATGACAATCTATATGCATTTTGGTCAAACCAAGCATGCCATTTCACAACATAAGCCTATTTGGCCATAACCACTCATACACACAAGTCACATATATACATTGTCAGCTATGAATGACCCTTATTTAAGGTCTTCTTAGCCTTTAAATGGAAATATGACATATCCACTTCCCATTATTCCAACAATTTAGCATTCCAATAAGCATAATTTCATACTTATGCATTAAATATGGCCATAATCCATAATCAACATCATTCATTCATCATATGGGCATGAAACCCAAAATAATGTGCTTGTCCACATACATTGTTAAGGTCACACCTAAAAATTAGCCATACCACATCAAAGCCTAATTTCTACAAATGACCTACAAAATGAATATTCTCGACCCATTTACATATTAAGCATATATTAACATCATATGCTATACAAAACAATTGTTTGTCAGCCAAGGCATTCCTATACCACTAATTTACCTTCTTCCACTAAAACATATATTTCAAAAATGATGTATCTCACCCCATGCATACCCTGCATCACAATGCTAAAAATAGACAACATGGGAGAGTGAGTTATACATTCCAAGTGACGAATATGAATACATTTATGATTATGTGTATATGCATATATCAATGATAAGTTTGCATTGTGTGTTGTTTTTGGTTTTTTTAGGTCTAGTTTTTAAGGTTTTTGCATATTATTTCTTGCCTGATTCCCTTGATTTTGATTCTTTTCCACACATATCACTTGGTTGTTCCTATTTTTGTAGGATCAATGATGTTCTAGGTCTCTTTTGAGGAAAAATGGCAAAGTGGATGAAAGAAGAGACCTTTGAGGCCTTTAGGAGTGCATTTTCGCAAGTTTGGAGGAAACCACTGCTAGTGGTGGCAAACCACTGGCCGTGGTTAGCATTGGAAAAGAGGAAAAGCAAGTAAGAAGCCACCACTGGCCGTGGTTATCCACCACTGGCTGTGGTTATCCATCACTGGCCGTGGTGGGCACTGTAGAGCAAAGAAAAGAAAGTCAGAAGCCACCACTGGCCGTGGTTGGCTCTGTTTGTCACAAAAAGTTATGAATTTATGTTTAAAAAGGAATAGGACTCAAACCACTGGTTGTGGTTATCCACCACTGGCCATGGTTGTCCCCTACGAGGCCTAAATCTCTAAATTGTTTAGGGTTTTTGTTGGGTGTCGCGACCGGGATCGTGGCGGGACGGCCAACCCTTTAAGATAAAACGGTGTTTCGAAATCCTTTCGAAAAAAGGAGTCGCCACCAATATTTATTTTTAGGAGAAACATTGGAAAAACCTATTAGAACATTGGTTATGAGATTCAATTTAGTTCAGGAGTCGGTTACGAATGGGGAAGGTATTAGCATCCCCACAACACCTGTTTTAAAAAAAACAGTACCAAAATTATTTAAGTGCATTCTTATTTATGATTAATTTGTTATATCATCCCAAAAGATCACAACTAAATTAAAGCTTGAATTCGGAAAATTAATAAATAAATAAATAAAGTAAAGGAAAATTACAAGAGAAACCTAAAGTGAAATAGTAGATGAATTCCATAAAAATGAACGAGTAGAATAATTTTAAAGAAGAACAAAGTTAAGAAACAACATTTTAATTTTATTTGAGATTAATATAAAGTGTCTTACTCTAATTAACTTCATTTTATTTTATCTTTTTTAAGAAAAACAACAAATAAAATTTTCAAAATTTGATTAAAACGGGAAGCTGCTTTCATAGAATGATACAAAAACAGGAACTTTTTTTTATTAAAGTATGAATCTTGAAAATTAACAAAAATTACATATGAGTTCTTAAAGTGAGATAACAAACGAAATAAAGTAACTTCTTTTTAAGAAAAAAGACAAGATTAAAAAAAAATTTAATTTTTGTTTGAGATTAATAGAATGTCTCACTCTAATTAATCTCATTTTTATTAGATAAACAAAATAAGGTAACTTCCTTAAAAAAAATTAAAAACATTTAATTTTGTTTAAGATTAATAGAATGTCTTACTCTAATTAATCTCATTTTTATTGCATAATGAAATAAAGTAACTTCCTTTTAAAAAAGAAAACAATATTAAAAAAACATTTAATTTTGTTTAAGATTAATAGAATATCCTACTCTAATTAACCTCATTTTATTTTATCCTTTTTTAAGAAGAACAATGAATGTAATTTTTTAAAATTGATTAAAACTTGTGACAGTTTTCTTAAAATAATATAAGTGTGAAGAAAACGTTTTTTTTAACTAAGCGTATTTTAAAAAGACATAAAACTAAAACTAAATTGAGTGAACTTATGAACTGTCTCAATTTATGGAATTTTAGTACAAATTAATTATTTTCTAAAAAAACAAAATAAAATGATGTCTTAAAAGAAAATTACGCTTTAACTATATGGTAAATGAAATATCTAGAAACTAAAGTGAAAATTAAACTACGGTTTCCCTATAACAAGATTGACATTCCATACAATAAAATTAAGGTAACGATCAACTCCAATAAAATTTAAATCAAACAAAATTAAAATATACACCAATGATTCAAACGTTATTTTGTACAACAAATAAATAGAAACAATAACAGAAGCATAAACAGTAACAGAAATGAAGCAATGATTCAAACACGCGGCTACAATTTCCTACTGCAAACCCAAATCACAATAACAACAAGAAATAAGAGAAAAAAAGAGAATGTCCAATTATACAACAATACTAATCTGAATCTTATACAACAATTCTGCCTTTTAGAAAACAAACACTGGTTCCATAGAAAATAAAAGAAAACAACATTCTTGCTCACTGATTAGGTCATTATTTCAAGCTCTGTATCCCCTCACCTTACTGTATTTTCACAATATTCCTACAACACCACTGTATTCTGGTTGTTGTACTTGCTGTTACTGTTATTACTGTTGCTATTTCTGCTGCTGTTGCTGCTATTGTTGCTGTTGCTGTTGCTGCTGTTGCTGTTGTTGCTGTTGTTGCTGTTACAAAATTCCACTTTAAAAATTCAAGAATATCTCCCAAAACTCAAGAGTAAGGTGATAGTCTCCTTTAAAAAAAACTTTTCCTTTTTTTTTTCTTCTATACAGAGGGGTATTTATAGAGTCTGTTCACACCCATTTGCTATATATAAAATTCAAAAATGGAAGCCCCATTTACTGCTTTAATGGAAAATAAAGAGGATGGCACCACTAGTTGAGTGGTTCTTCTAGTTGGGCCTCCACTCTTGCTAGTGGCCTTGAAGCTCTTGAAAACCTTCTCAAAATCCGTTGCACTCTCTTTGCTTTTGTTCTTTTTCTTCAAAACCTTGTACTCTTTTCTTCTCCTCTGTTTTTCTTTCTTTTCTCCTACTAACTCTCTTTTCTTTTCTTTGTAGCCGTGACCTCTCTTCCTTTCCTCTTGGTTTTCTTTTTGCTGCTTTTCTTCAATTCATTGTAACCATTATTCAAGTGACCATGTCTTTGCTAAAAATAATTCCCACTTAGTCATGAGAAGCATGGGACAAGGGAGAATGGAAATGAATAAAAAACATTGTACACATGGGATTTTGCTGGCCACTTAACGTTGCAAACAGCTAGTGGGTTTACGTTGGCAGCTTGTAGAAAGTGGAAAGGTTTTATGATGTATGTATGTGAAGTGGAAGGATGAATAATGCATAATTTTTGGCCTTTTCCTAGTGTCTTGACCGTGCACTTTAAGACAATAGAGAATGGGTTGATTAAAAAATTATTTGGGTGGAGTGAATTGTTGGAGAGAGATGACTTTAATTTGCATTAAAATATTTGGCTCTTGAAGCTTGTAGTGCCGTGAATACAAATTGAAGAATGGTAGAAGCTTTTTGCATTAAAATAATTGGAAGTGGAAAAACAAGTGGGACAAGAGACCATGGAATATGGCAAAAGTAGACTTGTTGACCGTGAGAGTGGTTGGACAATGGAACATGTGAATAAATAAATGAAAAAAATAAAAATTAGTATATTGAGCTTGCATATGGGACTGTATGAATGCTAGAAAGAATGGCAACAAAAATTTGAAGGAAATAATGGGTGAATGAAGTAGTATATTGCTGTGAGAATGGATGAGAAAAGGTGATTTTGTTGCATAAAAAATTAGAACAATAGGACCCTTTGAAGCTAGCTTTTCACGTGAAATTGAAGGGAGTGGAGCATGATTTTCATTTGAAAATTGAAACATTAGCCTTGCATTTTGAAGAGTTTGTTTCTTGGTTTTTAGCAACTAATTCATTGTCTTGTATGCACCATAATTCACGTAACACTGAAGAAGAGGGGGCTGTTCTTGCATTAATTAATTAGCTGAATTTTCTTTGCCAAAACATGGGTCCATGGCCTTAAGATAATACTTTGCATATAGTTAAATTGAAAATTTAGCCTAGAAGACCTTCCTTGACCGTGGTAATGCTCCATCATGTCTATATGCATTTTAAATTCTAACCAAATACCATGTGGAGCCAACATTGTGCATATTTCTTTGTGGTAGGCTCCATGCTTTGAAAATTCAATAATTTTCCTTGTGTGTGTGCCTTGATCTTACGTGAAAACCAAAGGCTTATACTAGCTTTTTGTTTTAATTTTGACTTAGTCAAAATTGGTAGGCTCTATGATTTTGCATTTTATCCTTTCCATTGCAATTTTGGGTAATTTTTTTGTGCACATGACACTAATTCACGTGAACAACAAAGAAAGGGGCTATTTGGTGGCTTTCGTTCTCCCTTTTATGCATCAAACAAAACTTACTCACATATTTGAGGGCTGATGCGGGCCAAATTTGAAAAATGTCCCAACATAAGAATTATAGGTCTTTCTCTTATCTTTAATTTGATATAAGGTACAAAAATTTTCATCAAGAAACGAGGGAGATATGGCTCATCTACGAAAACTATTCCAGGGTGTCACAGGAAAATATTTGCAATAAAAATAAATTCACTGAGCAAAATGGGTAGAGAATTAGCTTTTGTGCCTTTCATGAAGTTTGTATATCTCTTTGATATGGATCCATAAAAAATAAATGGAGTCATTTTAGTACCATATGTGGGAGATATGAATTTTTTCCTAAATGTGTGTAGAGCAGTCATGAAACTGGAACAAGTCTAGGAGGATTATTAAAACTATACCAATTGGTAAGGATATAGCTTACAAGGTCTTCACAAAAGTCGTAGACAATTTTGTTATGGAAATTTTGAGACTGAGTTTGCGCAAATCGAAGGTCATATGAAGAAGTTATGAATTTTTAAACGAACCATGCGCAAAATAGAGTGCCCAAATGATGGAATTATACCAATTGGTTGGACAAAAAGAGGTGTTCACATTGGGCACTCTGGGGGGATATGAAAGGGAGTTCTGCAAAGACATTTAGGGAGACATCTTTTGGGAGATTTTAAAGAACTTTTTGGGAAGCTTTCATAGGGAATCAAGAGTAGAATCCATCAAGGGAAATCAAATCTACAGATTTGGGAGGAAGAATTAGGAATCCTAGTGAGAACTAATTTGTAATTTCTGAATCCCTAGTTTGCAGTTTTGATATCTTTTATGCTTGGCATTGATTTTGTGATGTGTGACATAATGACAACAATCCTTATGGCACACTAAACTCTTTTCTTGGGGCTAAGGATGTAGTATGCCTATGTGTTACAATTAATTGTTCTTCGCATTCTAATTTATGTGATTTCAATCTCTATTCAATTTTGTATGTCTAATGCTTCTGCAAGACTTAGAGATAAACGTAGATGATCACAAATTATATGGGTAATCGAGAGATTGGCATGTAATTCGAAAATGCCTAAATTGAACCTATAATTTGGATTTATGACGGTAAGCGAAATTGTTTGAGGGTTAATCGGATTTCCTTAGAACATAAAGGGTCTAATTAACAAATTGAACGTGTTTCTTTGGGAATTAGGCACGTTAATAGGCTTCCAAGAGAAAGGTATTAATTAACTTAGGGGAATCTGCCTTAGGAATGAAATCATATAATTGGATAAGCGAGTAACCTTTAATTTTGATACTAGCATATGAACCCTTAATACCCCAAGATTTACCTTTGATTCAATTTTCCAAACTTGCTCCAATTTTCTTTTACAAAAGACGTTGAATTTCTTGTTTTCTGATTTACTATTTAAAATCGTTTGAGTAATTCATTTTAATCGATTCACTAGATAATTGAACCACCGTTATAACTAGTACTTGGGCACAATCCTTATGGGAGCAATATCTTTTTATTACTTCGATACCTCGTGCGCTTGCGGTTGGCTATCAATCAACATGTAGGCTTTGCATCAAATTATTCATTACCACAACGAATATATCATTTCCTCAACACATACATATATCATGGTCATCAACCAACCTCATAGCAAAGCATAATTGCATACACACATTCATGCCCTTTATCATATTAGGCTATCACATATAACATCACCAAACACAACATCATTTCTTTGTATTCATGTTTCATAAGTTGTCTTTAGGTAATCTTTCACCCATTTCAACCATCATCACAACTCATCACCTTTTGACATATCTCCATGTTATATGCAAATGCTCTTAGGCTAATGCACATTAATAATGGAGTTAACAATGATTATGGATTCGACTGTGGGAATATAAAACACTAATTTGTGGGTTCGAGCATAAATACATAACCATGCCCCTACCGCAGTAGTAAAATATGTATGCTTATCTTAATATTTGCATGCATAACACCATATTTTACTGGTACCAAACCACATTGCCCATCTTGCAACACCAGTCATTTTCACCATAACCATGGTAAACAACATAAACAATATAAAGGTGTTGCGGGCCAACCATGAATCATACCATGGTAGCTGTGATCCAAGGACCATTGGGAAATACTTGCTCCTTAAAGAGCCACTCCCACGGGGTGAACCACATGCAGCTTCCGTAGCTAAGCATGGATAGCTTCGTGACTTCCATACCGAGTTACTAAGGTAATACCAATAATGCTCATGCACAGAGCCACCCTCCTACTTGGCCAATCGGAGGAACCCCTAACATTCCCTTACCAACAACTATACAATATGCCATGGATACAATTCAAATGCAAATCATATGCATTCTCACACTATGCATCCTATCATGCCACTCATCAATCATTACCATCACCAGTATCACCACACAATTCTTAGTGGATTTTATTATCGTTGGTTATTGCCATTGTTTCAAATTTTAAGGTGGCGTCTATAATAGTTTCCATCGACATAACTTCATCTCATACATACAAGTCAACATTTGCATCAATCACAATGACATCACAATCATCAATAATATTCATCGTTCTTTCATTAATATTCCAAATGCATACCACACATTTGCCAAACACATAACATTGCAATACTCAACATCACAATTCATCAATACAATAAGGCAATGTAAACATGTGCAATATCACATACAATAATCAGCTAATATTCAACTCATGCATTTAGAATATAAACTCCTCTTCTTCCTTAAGAGAAGTAATCTGAGCTATTCGAATTCCCCGTCTCTTCATTCGGAATAGATCCTACATCACACAATGTACCACACATTACTTTCTACTTTAACCCACCAAGATTTATATATTCTATATTTCACACTTGGTGTATACAACATCATTACTATCAATTATATTCCCATTTCATTAACTTTCACCACAACCACCATGGGTTTAGTATTCAAGTTCATTATTATTTATTTAAAGCTACACCCATTGATGGGTGTCGCGACCGGGATCGCGACGTCACGGCCGACCCTCAAAAAGGATTTTTGGTTCAAAGAGAAAAACAGGGAGTCGCCACCAATATTTTTTAGGATAAAATATCGGAAAAACCTTTTATTAAAGCATTGGTCAAAAAAATGAGATTCCAAATTCGGGAGTCTGATTACAGGTGAGGAAGGTATTAGCACCTCACAACTGTCCCTTATAAAAACGGTTACCTCAATATGATAGCGCGTATTATAATTAACTCGGAAACTATTTTAACTTCTTCTAAAAAAAAACATACAAAATGATAAAATATACAAAAATAAACAATTAAAAAAACATGAAATTTTTTTTTACATGAGATTAACAGGACGTCTCGTCCAAATTAAACTCGCTCCATCCCTTTTTTAAGAAAAAAAATAAAAAAAATGAGATTAACAGGACGTCTCGTCCAAATTAAACTCACTCCACCATTTTTTAAGAAAATATAATAAAAAAATGAGATTAACAAGACGTCTCGTCCAAATTAAACTCGCTCCACCATTTTTTTAAAAAATATAATAAAAATTGCAATAATAATAATGACAATAATAATAATAATTACAACTTTCATGCTAGTCCAAATAGAAGGTGTGAAACACTCATTTCTATTAATATTTATCAATTAACAAAAATTAATTAATAATTGAAAAGAAACATAGTCACCAAACAGCAATTAATTTAACAGAAACATATACAAATATTAAAAATGAGGAGCAGAATGAGACCGGTGCAGTGAGGGAGCTGGTCGGTGTAACGAGAGAGAGGCTGGACGGTGTTGGATAAGGAGGCTGAATGGTGTGTTTAAAAAGGGACGGTGTTGGGTGAGGATTTGAGGGGGACGGTGTTGAATGAGAAATGGGACGGTGTTGGGATGAGGAGCTGAGACAGCATTGGGTGAGGAGTGAGGACGGTTTGGAGTGAGGGTGAGGACGGATTGGAGTGAGGACAGTTTGGAATGAGGAGTTGAGGACGGCTGAGTGAGAGGGGGTTGGGTGAGGTCGGTTTCAGTGAGGGTGAGGACTGTTTCAGTGAGGGTGAGGACGGATTGGAGTGAGAGGAAGCTGGGTGAGGTCGGATTTGGTGAGGGTGAGGACGGATTAGAGTGAGAGTGAGGACGGCTGGGTGAAAGGGAGCTGGGTGAGGTCGGTTTCAGTGAGGGTGAGGACGGTTTCAGTGAGGGTGAGGACGGATTGGAGTGAGAAGGAGTTGGGTGAGGTCGGATTTGAGAGGGACAGTGTTTAAGGAGAAATGGCAATGTTGGGATAAGGAGCTGAGGGACAGTACTGACAGTGAAGTAGAAAAGGAGAGAGGGGACAGTAAAAAAAAATTGCTTCAGAGTTCTTTCCAAAATAAAGGCCTTTTTTCTTTTTCCTCTAAAATGAACGCTTCCAGGATCCCTTTCTCCTCCTTCGTTTGCAGTATTTATAGAACATTTGAGGAGCATGTTGATTGCCTGAATAGACCCGAGATAGCCTGGCTACCAATTGGTGAGGATTTTTTATTATTTCCTCATTGTCTTGTTACTAGCCGCCCCTTGAAATTAGCAAATCAACTTGGACAGTGTGGTGGAAACAGCCTGGATCTTTGACAATCAGGTAGAATGGAGGCTGGCGGAGATTCTTTATCATTTTCTTCCTGTCTTGTTGTGAGCCGCCCCCTTTAATTAAAGGATCCACTTGGATAGTGGAAATCCATGTCAGCACGCGTAATTGATGGAATCTGACTCGGATTTCACTTTCTCTGCTGAATCCGAGTGGAAAAGGTGATTTTGTACACTAGACCTAGTGAAAGTTTTGGTCGATGTGAGGCTGCTGTGAAACATTCAATCGGAACCGAGTGACAAGTGACTCGGAACTGACTGAAGAGGACTCAGAAATGGCTGAATAATGACTCAGTGTTTAGCGTGAAGACCCCTGATGCTAAATTTTCTCTCCACTTCGCTTGAGCGAAAGTTTTTCGCTTAAGCGAAAACATTCCAGTAGCTCACTGTCCATCTTTCGCTCAAGCGAGAATTTATTTCGCTTAAGCGTTTATCGAAGGAAAACACTTTATGATGATCTCGCTCAAGCGAAGAAGGGCTCGCTCAAGCGAGAAGTCTCCCTTAACTCAGATTTGCTCTGGAATTGAACCACTGTTTCACTCGGATATGCCATTCGGAGAAACCTTTGCTCGGATTTGCTTGATAGCCACTCAGTTGAGGATGACCCTTCCTTAACTCATTCGAATGATGCACTCGGAAGTCTGAGTTGATTTCCACTCGGAATTGACTTCAGTCGTCAATTAACTCACTCGGATATACCTTTCACTCAGAAATTTGGACTTGAACGACTCTGGAATCTGGCTGATAAAAGTTCTTTCATGTCCGAGCCTTGCTTTGCTCGGAAAAACAATTTTCTGCCCCAACTCACTCGGATGTCTTCCTTGGGGGACATCACACTTGGGCTCAGTGTGAAACTGTGAGTCTGCCCGAGTGTGATTCATTTAGTGGCTTCTTCTGCTCGGAATCCATTCACTCGGAACAGCTTTTTGCCCAGAAAAGCTCTTGTTCCCTAGTCAGACCTGTTTCAGTCAGCATCCTTTCACTCGGAATTAGCTTTGGGCGGCTTTTATTGGTCAGTCCCTTTTTCACTCGGAATGGTTGCATTCAGACAGCTTCCACTCGGATTCACATCTAACAGGGACATATTTCTTTTCAGCATTGAACTTCCAACAAGGTCAGCCATTTACCACTCGGAATGTCTAAGACAAGGAACTTTCCACTCGGATTCTCCTCCAACAGTGAAGTATTCCACTCGGATTTGCTCCATTCTGAGTAATTCCACTCAGTTTTTCCTCCCACAGTGAAGTATTACACTCGGCAATGCTCCATTCTGAGTCAATCCACTCGGATTTGATCATTTCTGAGTCTTTCTACTCGGATTTCATCATTTTGAGTCGGATTTATTTTCAATCAGAAAGGTTCTAGTCGACAACCAACCCTTCAAATGCATTCAGAAATTGGAATCTTCATTCAAAAATTTCTTGACAGTTGAGGCCCACTTGGAAACTCTCTATTTGGAGACACAACACTCTGCTACGTCTCACTCGGGTTGTCCCTTACTCGGAAATGATCATTCCGAGTCATCTTACTCGGAAATGATCATTTCCGAGTCAGTTTTTTTTAAACACTTATTTTTTATTAATAATTTTAAATTATTTTTATTTTATTATTATTATTATTATTATATTTTTTTTTGAATGCTTTTCACTTGCGAATCAACCGGACTGAAATAGGTGTTCACAGATGCCCCTCTTTACTTCTTTTCTATGAAAAGAGCATGAAGTTTCTTCTTGCTTTTGGAATGGAAAGGGAGTAAAGACGTGAACACCATTATCAAAGTATCAGATGAGGGGGAAAACCTAGGAACTGACAGGAAAAGTAAAAGGTGAAGGTGTTGCCTCTCGGTTGATTGGAAAGTAAAGGGGTGCCATTTGATCGGCCACAGGAAGGTAAAAGGGTGCCATTTGATCGGCGATAGGAATATAAAGGGTGAGGGTATTGCCTCCCGGTTGACTAAAAAGTAAAGGGTGAGGGTGTTGCCTCTCGGTTGACTGGAAAGTAAAAGGTGAGGGTGTTGCCTCTCGGTTGACTGGAAAGTAAAGGGGTACCATTTGATCGGCGACAGGAAGGTAAAAGGGTGCCATTTGATCGGCGATAGGAAGATAAAGGGTGGGGGTGTTGCCTCCCGGTTAACTAAAAAGTAAAGGGTGAGGGTGTTGCCTCTCGGTTGACTGGAAAGTAAAGGGTGAGGGTGTTGCCTCCCGGTTGACTGGAAAAGTAAAAGGTTGAGGGTATTGCCTCTCGGTTGACATGACTGAAGGTTGTTGGGGAACTGCCCCTTGAATGAACAAAAGAAATCTAGGGAGATGCCCCAGTTTGATATGACTTAAAAGTTGTTGGGGAACTGCCCCTTGGATGAACAAAAGAAATCTGGGGAGATGCCCCAGTTTGATATGACTTGAAAGTCATTGGGGAACTACCCCTTGGATAAACAAAATAAATCTGGGGAGATGCCCCAGTTTAATATGACTGAAAGTCGTTAGGGAACTGCCCCTTGGATGAACAAAATAAATTTGGGGAGATGCCCCTTTTACTGGAAGAGGAATCTGGGGAGATGCCCCAGTTTGTATTTTTTCTCTTTTTTTTATTTTCGGGGGTACTGCCCCTTAGCTGGAAGGAAAAATCTGGGGAGATGCCCCAGTTTGAGCTGCTTGGTAATGGTGAAATCACTGGGGAAGGATAAGTTCTTCTAAGCTTGATCAAAGAAATATCCTGGTTGAGGGAGCTGAGCCCATTTTTGTGGTTCTTCAGGAGGAACCCTCAGTCTGCGTTCTACTTGGGTACGAACAGTGGGTCTTGCTGAGAGAAAGCTTTGGCGAATACCTGCTTTTGGATGATGAATTTGGTGTCCTTTTGACAAAAAAGTGAGTCAGTATAAAAAGACTTACAGGTAAATCTCCCTGGCAACTAGCTTTTTAAGTTAACTCATGGATGAAACAGAAACATCCTCTAACTTTTAGCGAGTGTATTTAGCGGAGATGGTTATGCTTATACCAAGCGAAGTCTGGTGCTAGGATGCATTTCGTTCCTTATAACTTTACACTCTGTCGTTTTCAATTTCAAAAATTTCTTTTAGGCAAAAAACTTGTTTATTCATAAAATTTAACCATGAACACATGTAGGAAGAAGGGAGAATTTTATTTACAAACATCATGGTATGTACAGTGGTGATGAAAATAATATTAAACACAGAGATGTGATAAGATATAGAGAATGGAAGGCAAGTGGAAAGGGGAAGGCTCATATATCCTCTAGTGATCTTCTGAGAGCAATGAGAAAACTTGACCCTTTATCATGACTTTGCGTTCGTCCTCTGATTTTGCTTTCAAGGGAGTAATTTGACAACGACCCTAATACCCGTTTTGACCTCCTTTGTCTTTGGCTTGAAGGGTTTATGTTGCAGAGTCGAGTTTATGGAACCGCCCTTTCAGGTTTTCGGCTCATCTTGCTGCTCTAACTTTTGCCTAGGCCGCCTTTTCAGGTTTTCAACCTAGCGAGCTTTTCTTCTTCTTTTCTCTTTTTTTTATATTATATTATGCAAAGTATTTCTTCACTGCATCGGCATTGACAGGCATTGGCAGGTCATCTCCATCCATGTTGGTGAGTATGAGAGCTCCTCCGGAAAAAGCCTTCTTTATAACATATGGTCCTTCATAATTAGGTGTCCATTTCCCTCGGACGTCTTTTTGAATTGGCAAAATCTTCTTGAGGACCAAATCCCCTTCTTGGAACTGTCGAGGGTGCACTTTCTTTTCGTATGCCCGCTTCATGCGTCTTTGATACAATTGTCCCTGGCAGAGGGTGGTTAACCTGTTTCCGTCAATCAGATTCAATTGGTCATATTTGGCCTGGACCCATTCAACTTCTTCCAGTTTAGCTTCCATGATCACCCTAAGGGATGGAATTTCCACTTCAAATGGCAGTACAGCTTCCATTCCGTAGACCAAAGAAAATGGTGTTGCCCCAGTTGAAGTTCGCACTGAGGTTCGGTATCCGTGTAGCGCGAAAGGGAGCATTTCATGCCAGTCTTTGTAGGTTACTACCATCTTTTGCACTATCTTCTTGATATTTTTATTGGCTGCCTCAACTGCTCCATTCATTTTCAGATGGTATGGAGAGGAGTTGTGGTAGGAGATTTTAAAGCTCTCGCAAAGCTCCTTCATCGTTTTGTTGTTTAAATTTGTACCATTGTCCGTGATGATTTGGTTTGGTAGGCCATACCGGCATATCAGCTCATGCTTGACAAATTTGACCATAAAATTTTTCATCACATTGGTGTATGAAGCTGCCTCTACCCATTTAGTGAAGTAATCGATGGCAACCAGAATAAAACGATGACCGTTTGAGGCTTTTGGCTCAATGGGCCCAATTACATCCATACCCCATATTGAAAAAGGCCATGGTGCTGACAAGACATTTAAGGATGAAGGCGGTGCATGAATGTGATTAGCATAAATCTGACATTTATGACACTTCCGTACGTAAGCAAAACAATCTACTTCCATAGTCATCCAATAATACCCAGCTCTCAGGATTTTTCTTGACATAGCGTGCCCATTCGTATGAGTTCCGAAAGATCCTTCTTGGATATCTTTCATGATTTGATTTGCTTCAACGGTATCAACACACTAGAGGAGAACGGAATCATAATTCCTCTTGTATAGCATGTTACCACTCAATAGGTATCCCATAGCTAGCCTTCTCAAAGTTCGTTTGTCATTATCCGTAATGCCTTCAGGGTATTCTTGGCACTGGAGATATCTTTTGATGTCATGATACCAAGGCTCTCCATCTGGCTCTTCTTCTATGACCTGGCAATGGGCAGGTTCTTGCTGCTTCTTTACCTCAATGAGAGGCACTTCGTAATCACTGCTGACTTCGAACATAGCGGCTAGGGTGGCTAAAGCATCTGCCATTTGGTTGTCTTCCCGTGGAACATGATGGAAGGTAATTTCATCGAACTCTTTAATCATTTCTTTAATGTGAGCATGATAGGGAACTAGTTTACTGTCTCTAGTTTCCCATTCATCCTTTAGTTGATGGATAACCAAAGCAAAATCTCCATAAACTTCCAGGACCTTTATTCCCATGTTCAGAGCTGCTTGTATTCCTAGAGAACATGCTTCATATTCCGTAACATTATTGGTGCAGTCAAAACACAACCGAGCGCAAATAGGGATGAATTCCTTATCAGGCGAGATCAGGATAACCCCAATTCCATGTCCTAGTGCATTGGATGCCCCGTCGAATCTCATGATCCATCTGGTTTCCAGACCATCTTCTTCTTTGAGGAGGGCCAAAATATCCTCATCCGGGAAATCATGCCGCATTGGTTGGTATGCCTCAATGGGTTGGTGTGCCAAGTAATCTGCTAGCGCACTTCCTTTGATTTCCTTTTGGGTGACATATGTTATGTCGTATTCTGTCAGTAACACTTGCCAACGGGCAATCCTCCCGGTCAAAGCAGGTTTTTCAAAGATATACTTGATGGGATCCATCTTAGACACCAGCCAAGTAGTATGATTAAGCATGTATTGCCGTAAGCGTCGGGCAACCCAGGCCAATGCACAACATGTTCTTTCAAGAGATGAATACCTCATCTCGCATTCAGTAAATCTCTTGCTCAAATAGTAGATGGCGCATTTCTTCCTCCCAGTCTCATCATGTTGTCCTAACACGCACCCCATGGATTCATTCAGTATGGTCAGGTATAGAATTAGCGGTCTCCCATGAACGGGCGGCACCAAGACTGGTGGCTCCAATAAGTACTGCTTTATATTTTCAAATGCAATATGGCAATCTTCATTCCACTGCCCAGGCTGATTCTTGCGGAGCAATTTGAAAATCGGCTCACAGGTTGCTGTCATTTGGGAAATGAATCGGGCGATGTAATTCAATCTTCCCAGGAATCCTCGGACTTCTTTTTCAATACGAGGAGGAGGCATTTCCAGAATTGCCTTGACTTTGTCAGGATCAACTTCTATCCCTCTCTCATTCATAATGAATCCTAACAATTTGCCAGATCTCGCGCCAAAAGTGCACTTGGCGGGATTCAATCTAAGCTTGAATTTCCTTAACCTTTCGAAAAGTTTTCTCAGGTCAGTAATGTGTTCTTCTTCAGATCTGGACTTGGTAATTATGTCATCCATATAAACTTCTATCTCCTTGTGCATCATGTCATGGAAGAGAGTCACCATTGCTCTTTGATAGGTGGCTCCTGCATTCTTCAATCCAAAGGACATTACTTTACAACAAAAGGTGCCCCACAGAGTGATGAACGTGGTCTTTTCCATATCTTCCGGTGCCATCTTGATCTGGTTATATCCCGAAAATCCATCCATAAATGAGAAGATGGAATGCTAAGCTGTGTTATCAACTAGTACGTCAATCTGAGGTAAAGGAAAATCATCCTTAGGACTCACCCGATTCAAGTCTCGGTAGTCCACACATATTCTTACTTTCCTATCTTTCTTTGGAACGGGAACTATGTTGGCTACCCATTGCGGATACTTAGCTACGGCTAAGAAACCAGCATCGAATTGTTTCTTGACTTCTTCTTTGATCTTAAGAAGCATTTCTGGTTTCATTCGTCGTAACTTTTGCTTGATCGGTGGACATTCCGGCTTCAAAGGCAACTTGTGTTCCATAATGTTATTATCCAGACCCAGCATATCTTGATACGACCATGCAAAAATGTCTCGAAATTCCTGGAGCAGTTTAATCAATTCATTCTGCCTCCATTTGCTCAAGAGGGTGCCTATCTTGATTTCTTTATTTTCCCCTTCATCTCCCAGGTTAATGGTCTCAATCTTTTCCTGATGAGGTTGAATTTCCTTATCTTCTTGTTCCATTAATCTTGTCAATTCGGGTGAAGGCTCAAGGTCTTCCTCACTCCCCTCATAGGCGTAATCATTCGGATTATTAGAGTCATGAAATAGAACTGAGTTCTCATTACTCTTAGAGGAATCGCTTTCAGATCTACATTTGGGGTTATATTATAATGAATGAAAACAAAGAAAGACAAGCAAATGGAAGGTTTAAAAGAAAGAGATTGAACAAAGATTAGGTATAAAATTGGACTGCGTTCATTTAATTTAATAAATAAACAAGTTTTTGCCCTTATTACAAAATGGATCCCAAAGCCTTAGGCATAGCAAAGGGATCAACATATTTTGAAAACAATAATTACTTTGACTGAGGATTGATAGTTATGGGGAACTCCATGGTTTCCCAGTTGTCCAGTTCTTGACCGGGTGAGCAAGCATGCACCAATTCCACATCACAGCTGGGCCCGTCTCCAATCATGGCCACTTGACCTGGATATATAATTCTGGCGCTCCTGAAGCTTTGATAGAGGTCACAGATAGGGATTCTAGCAGTGTTGAATTCCTGACCAGTAAGGCGAGCAATCCTTCTCTCCCTTCTTTCTTCTCCTATCATTTTTCTGTCAGCTGCTGTAGGCTTGTATCCCAGACCATATCTGTCCTTGTTCTCTGGGAGGCATATAGGTTGGGTTTTTCCTTCCAATTCTCGTCCTAACCCTTTTCCCAGCTTGTATCCTTCTCTCAACATTGTCTTTGCAACCATCAGAGGCACGTTTGGGAAAGACGTCTTTGTAATGCTTGTTGCGTTTGCTACCTCTAAGGCTTGAAATGAGGTTTCGAGGGCTTCCTCAGTTGCTTCAATGTATGGGGTGTTGGCAGGTTTGCTGATCAATAAGTCCTCTTCTCCAGAGACAATCACCAACTTGTTGTCAATGATGAATTTCAACTTCTGGTGCAGAGTGGAAGGGACTACCCCAGCCGAATGGATCCATGGCCGTCCCAGCAAACAACTGTATGCAGGCGTAATATCCATGACTTGAAAAAGGATTTGAAAGGTGCATGGCCCAACCTGTATAGGCAGTTCAATTTCCCCCATAACTTCTCGGCGAGTTCCGTCAAAAGCCCGGACTACCATGGAACTGGGTCTCATATGGGTCCCATCAAAAGGCAACTTTGCCAACGTAGATTTTGGCATTACATTCAAGGATGACCCATTGTCAACAAGCACCTTCACCATGATATGATCTTGGCATTTTACAGAGATATGAAGGGCTTTATTGTGCCCTCTTCCTTCTACCGGTGTCTCATCATCCATAAAAGTTAGATAGTTGTTGGCCACAATGTGTCCTACTATGCCTTCGAACTTATCTACTGGCAAATCATGTTTCACATGTGCCTCACTCAAAACCTTTATCAGTGTGTTTCGGTGTGGTTCGGAACTCATTAGCAAGGATAATAGAGAAATTTTTGCCGGGGTGTGGTTTAGTTGGTCCAACACCTGGTAGTCACTATGACGAATGAATCTTAGAAACTCTTAGGCTTCCTCTTCAGTTACGTCCTTCTTTGCCTCACCAGAGGACTCTCCCTTCCCAGGTCTAACATCCCCTGTAGCTTTGTCAAGTTTTGGTTCTGGGGGAGCATATACTCTTCCACTCTGGGTGACGCCTCCAATTCCAGCAATATTCGTGACAGGGGATGATGGCGTAGGCTCAACTGCCTCAAAACTAGTAACAACCACATCAGTGCCATACTTCCACGGCACAGCTCGTGAATCCTTGTAAGGGAACGGGATTGGTGCGTTCACCGTGATGACAGTTTTAGCAGGAGTCGAAGCCACAGGTGCATTTTTGTTGTAAAATATAACTAGAGGCTTTAGGGCTCGAACTCGGCTTTGCTCTTGTATCATATTTATTCTGCCTTCACGATGCCGGCAAACTTCTATGACATGACTGTCCATAAGTCCCTGAAGGGTTTTTTGGAAGTCCCTTCAATTTGTGGACTGGAGGTCATTGCACTCTTCATCCCATGATCCTTCTATCAATCCCATCTTAAGCATATGGGAGTGAATCGTTTCCAATGGCATTTGGATGTCCTCAACCTTGGAAATACATTCCTCATCTCTTTCCACAGCGTTAACACCTGTCCTTTCATGGTTAGGCAGAGGATTGATGGTCACATTCGGGCTTCCTTCTTTGAAGCTTATCTAATCAGCTCTGATTAAATCCCTTACCTTAAATTTCAGTGCCAGGCAGTTCTCAGTGGAATGTCCTGGTGCACCAGCGTGGTAATCACACCACGCATTTGGGTCATACCCTCTGGGATAAGGTGGTTGAAGCAGTTTTAGAGGGCAAGGTACCACCAGTGTGTTTTCAATAAGATGGGGGAGAAGCTCGGTGTAGGTCATGGGAATTGGATCAAATTGCACTTGAGTGCGGTCATTATTCTGTCTCCTCAGGTTTGGATTCGGTGGGTTCATTTACGGTGGTTGATATGGTGCTTGTGGTGGTGCAGGTGGTCGCATGACAAGTGGTCGGAAATGTGGTGGGTTCGAATTTGGAATTGCAGCCACATATGGGTGTGGCGCATTATGGTAAGTTGACGGAAAGGTGACGGGGGTAGGTGATCTGGGCTGGTTCCTTCTTTGATTGTGAGAGACCAGGTTAGTCTTTCCCTCTCTTCTTTTACCTTCTCCAAGTGAAGGTTTTCTTGCTGCTCCAACCCCAAGTGGGCCACGAGTAATCTTCCCAGTCCTCAGGCCATTCTCTATTCTTTCTCCGATAGTGACGATGTCGGAGAAATGGGAGGAAATGCTTCCAATCATCTTATCGTAGAAGGGTGACTAGAGTGTATCAATAAATGTAGAAATTACCTCATTCTCTGATAGAGGTTGGTTAACCTGTGCTGCTACTTCTCGCCACCGTTGGGCATATTCTTTAAATGTCTCGTTATCTTTCTTGGTCATGTTTTGCAACTGTACTCTATCTGGCGCCATATCCAGATTATACTTGTACTGTTGCATGAAAGCATCTGCCAGATCTTCCCAACAGCGTATACGAGATCATTCGAGATGATTGTACCAGGTCAGAGGTGCTCCAGCCAAACTATCCTGGAAACAATGAATGAGCAGAGGGTCATTGGAAGCATGAGAAGCCATCTTCCGACAGTACATGGTAAGATGGTTCTTCGGACAGGTTAGCCCCCGATATTTGTCAAATTCTGGCATTTTGAATTTAGGGGGAATGACAACATCAGGAATCAGATAGAGTTGTGCGGCACTACCCATTCCAAACCGATTCGTTCTTTCCATTTCTTTTAAACACCTTTCCAAGAACTCTAACCTTCCCTCCTGGGTAGCAGCAGCAGCACTTGGACCTGCAACGACATGATGACTAGTACCCCTAACTAGTTGGTCAACATGTGCCGGGTTTGCATTAGGCATTGAGATGTGGGGTCTGGATGTTGCTTGAGCAGCTTGTGGTTGCGTGGCTTGTGTATGGATTGGAATCGTTTGAGGATCCCGGACGGGTGGGACGTTTGGTTGAGCCGTATGAAGGATTGTTTCCTGATAATCAGGCTCTTCTTGAAGTGGTGGGAAATAGCCAAGTGGCAATCCATATGGGGGAAAGGGTATGGCATTACCTTCTTCATCTATATAGATAGGTTGCTGGGTGTCAGCAGGGTTTGATTTCCTAACGTGAATAGTTAAAGGAGGTGCAACAGGGTTTGAGCTTGGCCCTCCAGCAGGACCCTGAGTGTGTTGGGGAGTGGATGGTCGTTGTCTGGCGTTTTCAACACCTGCTGAAGAATCCCCTTCTGTGACTCTCCTTTTAAGAAGCTTGGCCATTTCAGCCATCTACTCTTTCAACTGATTGACTTCAGCTCTCAAGTTCTCATTTTCTTGTTCCATTTCAGCCATGAGTATTGTATTAAGCCTAGTCGCATAAGGATGTCTACCCGTTATGTCTGAGAAGTCAACAAGAAATTGTTAAAAAGAAAGCATTAAATAAAAGTAGTAAAAGAAAAACAAATGGTATGTGAAGCGATCGTGGAACTCGGCCAGTATCCTCTGACCTTTTCAGAACTTTGTTCAAGAGTGATAAGTGGAAATTAACATGAGATAGTTGTGGAAATAAGAGAATCCCTCTTTCTAAATTCTAATAATACATTACTACTGCTAGTCTATTCTTTATGCAGAAAAAGTAAATCAGCCATTCCTAGCTCGGGCAATCATGGCCCTCATTTTACAAATCCTTTCTCTACAGTAATCAAGGAAAGTCACAATTTCTCTTGGGGTGTTAAAAGGATTAACCATTCCCTCAGCTTGCTTGAGTAGGAGTGGGAGGTCTTCCAGAGCTCCATTAGCCAAATATGCCAAGTGGGCGAAGTGATTCATCCATGAATGAATATCTTCATTTTGCTGTGTTAGTTCATCTTTCAGAACACGGATAGCTTCACCATATTCTCGTTCAGCATCCATCGTGCGCCATCGATCGCCATTTATCTCATGTTGGCAAGCTTCTACCACCTCATCAAGCTGATGCTCTAATCGGCTAACTTGCAATTACAGAAGCTCTTTTTGCACCAAGGCATTTTGCTCGCGCTCTTTAGCTTTGGCCAACATGTCCCTTAAGAGCTGCTTATCAATCAACATGGTATCCCTTTGCTTGTTCTTCGCTTTCAGTTGAGTATTAGTCGTTCAGAGGCATTGACTTTGTTTCCTCAAGTAATCCCTTTCGATTTTTCTCTTTTTTCCAATCTCCTTGATGGTTTGCTTGCTTTCTAAATTCTCCCTTTTCTGAAGGGCACATTCTTGTTGAGATATCAGCAAGTCTTTTTCTAACTCCTTGTTTTTGGCGGTTAGCTCTTTTATCTTGGCTCTCATTGCCTCCTCTTCAAGGGTAGGAGGGGTAACGTGTGTGCTTGTTGGGAGATAGGAGGGATTCCTGAATGGCAGCTTGACAATGGAAACTCTGTTTAGGACCCATTGGTAGTACTCTTCCTTCACAGCATGGCTTCGAGTTCCCAGTTCTTTCCCTTATCTGTGGACTTTCTTCCATGCATTTGCTACATCCCGAATGACAGATGTACAATCTCCTTCTGAGTAATAAATGATGAAAGAAGTAAGGGATTCTCCATTGGGTGACCCAAGTAAGGGATAGGCTAGCTGACGTTTGGCTATGACAGGGTTGTAATTAATGCATCCCTGAGTGCCCATGAGAGGAACGTTCGGGTAGTTTCCACAATGGTGAATTATGGTGTCCACCTTCAGCCATTGCGGATACCACCTTACTTTATCAGCCGTGAGCCCTACCAGGTGATTGGCTCATTCACGCCCATTCTTCACTACTAACTGACATAACTTCAGATCTGAGACAGGACATTCAACTTTACTGACTTGGTGGAAGACATGCGACGTAAGCCACACATATAGAGCAGGTAAACAGTAAATGATTCTCTTTCCACCTTGTGTATAGAAGAAGTCCATGGTACAGTACGTATTTACCAAGATAGCAGTGACAAGATTTTCAGACTTGAACTTACGGGCAAGGAAAACGCCAATAGCATCATAGTCCACGTAATTATCAATATTAGGGAATAAGATAACACCATAAATGGTGAGAGCCAAGTTATCCATGAAAGCTTCCCAATCTCCTTTCTCAGCTAGCAGGTGCATGTGCTTCTCAAAATATTCTCGGTCAAATCCCAGGATCTGATTTCTATTCAGTTGTGCACTTCTTAACACTTCTGGGTGAATTTTTAGGACATTGGCGATGGTAGCAATATTCGCTTGACGTCCAAGATGGCGATAAGGCATTTGTCCTTCTAATGGCATTCCCATAATTTGTTCAAACTCCTCAACAGACGGAGCCAATTGAAAGTCTCGGAAGGTGAAACAACGGAGAGGTGGGTCATAGAACTGAATCAAAGCAGTAATTGCCTCGACTTGTACCTCCACTTCTAGCAACTTTAGGACCCTCCCATATTTCCTTGAGAAAACCATTTTCTGATTCATGTCCAGTTTCTTCCCTAATGCTTGTAAACTGGTTGTATCGACTTTCCTAGCCTTAACATGCAGTAATTTTTTCAACTCGGGTACATTTTTACCACAACTATCTGATCTCATGTTAATTTCCATATTTTACTTAGAGGTACTGGCTAAGCTCTAGATAGCTTCCTGTAAGAACATAAAGAAAAGAAAAATCAGTCATTGGGAACTGACATGCTTTGCAAATTGATACTCCCCTAGTATCTTTCTTGAAAACAATTTTGTATTTAGGGAGGTTATGATTTGACAAAACATGCAATAAATCAAGGATCATGTGAGCTATGGATTTTCTGATCATTGTTAATAAAAAAAATTTCTATTTTTTGTATATATTTTTTTGTAAAATTTTTTGGCTTTTTTTTAATTTTTTTTTTGCTTTTTTTTATGATTCAGAAAAATTCATAACTCAAGACCCTAAGACTTAAGCAAATATAAAAGGGAAGGACCACTTGCCCATTAAAGGATCACTGGTTAAAAGTAGGTCATTTTTTGAAAAAGTAATCCACTAAATAAGCAAGTAGTCCTTTAATTTAGATCAAAAGAGAAAATGAGAATGAGAAAAGGTATAAGTAAAGTTTGCCCCTTTGTGTCTTAAGTCAGGTTTTTCTGGAGGTCTCTTAACGGTTCTAAGGTTGGTCTATCAGTGACATCTCGCATTAGGTGGCTTATTCTAAACTTTCTAAAGGTCACTAGAGCCAAGATCCTACTCATGATGTTGACCACAAATAGTAGGAAGTCTACTAGGTGTGGGCACCATGAATAAGTCGAACTCTAGCTGAGATTCTCACGGTAACCAGACAGGAAGTACATCCCAAATGGCTCCGCTACCAACCTCCCCTAATCTTAAGTTTCATTTGGGCCCGGGTATAGGGTCCCACTCAAAAATGTGTGCAAATTGTGAGTGTAGTGTGTGAAAGAGGCATTCAATACCTGTACCTTACTCATCCTGCACATAGAACAAACACAAAGCAGCAAATAAAGTTGTCTACCCTAGAGTTCAATAATCACACAAATATTTACAGAACATAAATGATAGAATACAAATAAAACAGAAACCAAAGAAAAATAAAATAAAGGAAGAAATCAAATAATTAATATGCTAATTAAAACATGCGCTATCAAATTGACTGGCTTGACTCTCTAAGTCCCCAGCGGAGTCGCCATCTGTCGCGACCGGGATCGCGACGGCACGGCCGACCCTCAAAAAGGATTTTTGGTTTAAAGAGAAAAACAGGGAGTCGCCACCAATATTTTTTAGGATAAAATATCGGAAAAACCTTTTATTAAAGCATTGGTCAAAAAAATAAGATTCCAAATTCGGGAGTCTGATTACAGGTGAGGAAGGTATTAGCACCTCACAACTGTCTGTTATGAAAACGGTTACCTCAATATGATAGCGCGCGTATTATAATTAACTCGGAAACTATTTTAACTTCTTCTAAAAAAACATACAAAATGATAAAATATACAAAAATAAACAATTAAAAAAACATGAAAATTTTTTTTCATGAGATTAACAGGACGTCTCGTCCAAATTAAACTCGCTCCATCCCTTTTTTAAGAAAAAAAATAAAAAAATGAGATTAATAGGATGTCTCGTCCAAATTAAACTCACTCCACCATTTTTTAAGAAAATATAATAAAAAAAATGAGATTAACAGGACGTCTCGTCCAAATTAAACTCACTCCACCATTTTTTTAAAAAATATAATAAAAATTGCAATAATAATAATGACAATAATAATAATAATTACAACTTTCATGCTAGTCCAAATAGAAGGTGTGAAACACTCATTTCTATTAATATTTATCAATTAACAGAAATTAATTAATAATTGAAAAGGAAACATAGTCACCAAACAACAATTAATTTAACAGAAAATAAACATATACAAATATTAAAAATGAGGAGCAGAATGGGACCAGTGCAGTGAGGGAGCTGGTCTGTGTAACGAGAGAGAGGCTGGACGGTGTTGGATAAGGAGGCTGAATGGTGTGTTTAAAAAGGGACGGTGTTGGGTGAGGATTTGAGGGGGACGGTGTTGAATGAGAAATGGGACGGTGTTGGGATGAGGAGCTGAGACAACATTGGGTGAGCAGTGAGGACGGTTTGGAGTGAGGGTGAGGACGGATTAGAGTGAGGACAGTTTGGAGTGAGGAGTTGAGGACGGCTGAGTGAGAGGGGGCTGGGTGAGGTCGGTTTCAGTGAGGGTGAGGACGGTTTCAGTGAGGGTGAGGACAGATTGGAGTGAGAGGGAGTTGGGTGAGGTCAGATTTGGTGAGGGTGAGGATGGATTGGAGTGAGAGTGAGGACGGCTGGGTGAAAGGGAGCTGGGTGAGGTCGGTTTCAGTAAGGGTGAGGACGGTTTCAGTGAGGGTGAGGACGGATTGGAGTGAGAGGGAGCTGGGTGAGGTCAGATTTGAGAGGGACAGTGTTTAAGGAGAAATGGCAATGTTGGGATAAGGAGCTGAGGGACAGTGCTGACAGTGAAGTAGAAAAGGAGAGAGGGGACAGTAAAAAAAAATTGCTTCAGAGTTCTTTCCAAAATGAAGGCCTTTTTTCTTTTTCCTCTAAAATGAACGCTTCTAGGATCCCTTTCTCCTCCTTCATTTGTAGTATTTATAGAACATTTGAGGAGCATGTTGATTGCCTGAATAGACCCGAGATAGCCTGGCTACCAATTGGTGAGGATTTTTTATTATTTCCTCATTGTCTTGTTACCAGCCGCCCCTTGAAATTAGCAAATCAACTTGGACAGTGTGGTGGAAACAGCCTGGATCTTTGACAATCAGGGAGAATGGAGGTTGGTGGAGATTGAAACATCCTAAATTTAGAATGAAAACAACCCGGAACAAAAACAATTTTTCGAAATTGAATAAACCAAATAGACCATAAAGCAACTGGGTAACAAAAGAAATAAGAGAAGGGAAGGCAAGAGAAAATAAAACCGATTCGAGAGGGCATACAGCGGAAGAAGGAAACACTCAGCGAAGCCCAAAACCAGCAATTCACTCGGTTAAGCGAGAACCTATACACTTGAGCGAAGCAGCTCCAATCGCTCGGGCGAGGCACGAATCGCTTAAGCGGTGACAACACAAGGTCTTCCCAAGTCCACACTCGCTGGAGCGAGTACCTTGATCGCTGGGGCGAGAAGCCACACTAGGCTATCCAGACGATCGGAATTCAGAGTTATCCTTCAACTTATTCACTCGGAAAATGATAGCTAACTCACTCGGCACGCCACAACCTATTCGCTCGGATTATTTATATCGCCCGCTCAGAATTCATCAAAGGGATTTCTCTCAGAATCCTTATGAGTAGCCCCTACTCGGAAAGAGCCCAACACGAGTCACCAGCATACAACACAGGTCTATACACAATCATACACTCGGAATATCCATTATCTTAACATTATATATATATATATATATTCACCAATATTTACAATTCCATACAAGTAACCCATATCTATAATTCTCCTAATCAATCTTTATAAACAAATATGCTTAATCGTCATTTTACATAAGAGCCGGCAAAGGCTACACTAACTATACATAATGAATACAATATAAGCACTCCACAATCGGGGTACACCACACTCGGACTTGAGGCCCTGTCAGCACTTCCGAGCCCGATCTGCACATACTGAAAAATGGTGTAGGGGTGAGCTTTCACATATACAATGATAGCTATTGGCTCGGCTTAGCATACATATTCCCTTTCAACATACTCTATCTATCTGCAACAATACTAGCATTCACTAACATTTAATAAAGCATCTACACAAATCACTAGTCGGATTACTCAAGTCATTCATGGTCATCTAACTCCTACTATTCACAACAACATACCCCTTAATAATAACATCAATAATACTTAGCCTCAGCCTCAAACACACACACAAATCCAGTCGGAATTCCTTAATAGCATTCACAGATTTTTAGGAGTGTGTTGCTCTCATCAATGATGCACCTACCTATATGCATGCGGATCCGACTTAACAATAACTCTCAGTTACAGATCCCTTTTCTGGCCCCTCGTCTGATAACCCTTACCGTGTGGTACCGGTCTCCCATGGACGTCTCGAGACTTAACTCTAGCTCCCACGGCTACCACGGGTCCTCTCAGAATCTAGCCAAGGGTCTGTAGCTGGAAATCATCTTATTGGGTTCCTGACCTTCCACAGGTCACCCTCTATTCATAAATGCAACCTCATGCATGTCACGGTAGTCATCCACACTCAGCAAGTTCATCTTAAGCAATTCATATCGTATCCACCCGGAAGTCAACAATAGACCACACAATGTGCTTGACATTCTCATTACAATTAACATGCAATTCATACATTAACTCCACAACATCACCGATGTCATCATACATCTCTAGGACAGCCATAGTCATACACCACCCAGCTAATAATTATCATTCATTCGGACTCCACTCAGCAGCACGCACAATATATATATATATATCAAACAGCACATCCTGAACGCATGCATGTGGGTACGAAATAATCAACAGGACTCTACTAACACACATATACGATATCCAATGATCAACAGTCAAACACCTCACAGGGTCATCATAATCATAATCATACAAACACATAAGGTAATACGTTCACTCGGACCGTCCAGAAACTATGCATTTGACATGCAGAGCGCCCCCTACCTGGGATGAAGATTCCAAAGGCTCCAAGGGCTTGCAGCTCCAGTCGGTTGCTCCACTCAGCCTATTCACTCGTTCTCAATGGAGTGACCCTGCATCAGTCATCCACCATTACACCTGGCTTTGGAGGAACTCTGAGCCACTCCCACTCTTAAACGGTTCTGCATGCAAGATTAGCGGGGAGATCCAAGCCCCCAGAGCACCACATTGACCTTCTACTCGGTCCAGTGGGGATTTCCAAGCTTCCGAGACGCCTAGTTCTCTGCTCGCTCTCTTGAGCAGCTCCAATCACACGTTGGTGAACGCTCCAACCTTCTTGAAGCTCTTCGTGGTGTAGATCTTCACTGAGACTCGGCAGCCTCGAGCAAGGAGAGGGAGAAAGAGGGAAGTCGACGGAGGAGCCATGGGGAAGAAGACTGGTTGCATGCAGAGGGAATGCACACCCTCACCCTCTTTGGCTCGTCGAGTCAAGAAGGAGGACTCTGATCCTCAGCCTCCATGGTTGCGAGCTCACGGTGCAGAGAGCAGAGAAGAAAGAAGAAGAAAAGGAGAATGAAGAGTGAAGAAGAGGGGAAGAAGAGAGGACAGAAAGAAGAGAAGTCTGAAAGGGAAAAATGAATGATAGGGTGGCCCAGTAGCCCATATACGCATGCACGGAGAGAAGGGGAAGTGGGGTGGGAAAGCGTAAAGCAGTACACCAATCACAATCAGCCAGCAATTATTAATTAATCACTCTTAACCAGTCAATATTTCTTAAGTTGAGTTAATTAAGTTAATTATAATTATTAAATAATTTTCCCACCTTGCAATTATTATTTCAATGATTTATTTTCATTCGGCAATTAATTATTAAATCGGGATGTTACAGAGATTCTTTATCATTTTCTTCCTGTCTTGTTGTGAGCCCCCCCCTTAATTCAAGGAACCACTTGGATAGTGGAAATCCATGTCAGCACGCGTAATTAATGGAATCTGACTCGGATTTCACTTTCTCTGCTGAATCCGAGTGGAAAAGGTGATTTTGTACACTAGACCGAGTGAAAGTTTTGGTCGGTGTGAGGCTGTTGTGAAACATTCAATCGGAACCGAGTGACAAGTGACTCGGAACTGACTGAAGAGGACTTGGAAATGGCTGAATAATGACTCGGTGTTTAGCGTGAAGACCCCTGATGCTAAATTTTCTCTCCACTTCGCTTGAGCGAAAGTTTCTTGCTTAAGCGAAAACACTCCAGTAGCTCACTGTCCATCTTTCGCTCAAGCGAGAATTTATTTCGCTTAAGCGTTTGTCGAAGGAAACCACTTTTTGATGATCTCGCTCAAGCGAAGAAGGGCTCGCTCAAGCGAGAAGTCTCCCTTAACTCGGATTTGCTCTGGAATTGAACCACTGTTTCACTCGGATATGCCATTCGGAGAAACCTTTGCTCGGATTTGCTTGATAGCCACTCAGTTGATTTCCACTCGGAATTGACTTCAGTCGTCAATTAACTCACTCGGATATACCTTTCACTCAGAAATTTGGACTTGAACAACTCTAGAATCTGGCTGATAGAAGTTCTTTCATGTCCGAGACTTGCTTTGCTCGGAAAAATAATTTTCTGCCCCAACTCACTCGGATGTCTTCCTTGGGGGACATCATACTCGGGCTCAGTGTGAAACTGTGAGTCTGCCCGAGTGTGATTCATTTAGTGGCTTCTTCTGCTCGGAATCCATTCACTCGGAACAGCTTTTTGCCCAGAAAAGCACTTGTTCCGTAGTCAGACCTGTTTCAGTCAACATCCTTTCACTCGGAATTAGCTTTGGGAGGCTTTTATTGGTCAGTCCCTTTTTCCCTCAGAATGGTTACATTCGGACAGTTTCCACTCGGATTCACCTCTAACAGGAACATATTTCTTTTCAGCATTGAACTTCCAACAAGGTCAGCTATTTACCACTCGGAATGTCTAAGACAAGGAACTTTCCACTCGGATTCTCCTCCAACAGTGAAGTATTCCACTCAGATTTGCTCCATTCTGAGTAATTCCACTCAGCTTTTCCTCCAACAGTGAGGTATTACACTCGGCAACGCTCCATTCTGAGTCAATCCACTCAGATTTGATCATTTCTGAGTCTTTCTACTCGGATTTCATCATTCTGAGTCGGATTTGTTTTCAATTAGAAAGGTTCCAGTCGACAACCAACCCTTCAGATGCATTCAGAAATTGGAATCTTCATTCAAAAATTTCTTGACAATTGAGGCCCACTTGGAAACTCTCTATTTGGAGACACAGCACTCTGCTACGTCTCACTCGGGTTGTCCCTTACTCGGAAATGATCATTCCGAGTCATCTTACTCGGAAATGATCATTTCTGAGTCATTTTTTTTAAACACTCATTTTTTATTAATAATTTTAAATTATTTTTATTTTTTTATTATTTTTTTTATTTTTTTAAATTTTTTTTGAATGCTTTTCACTTGCGGATCGACCGAACTGAAATAGGTGTTCACAATGGGTTCACACACCAATGGTCATAAACCACTATTAATGACCATCCAATATCATTAATGCTATCCACCATCACCAATAAATATTCTCCTAACATATTTAACAATATCCACACTCTCAATATCTTATATTTCCTTATAAAATCAATTCCCAAACTAACATTTAGTGTTTTCCCCAATTTTCTTAAGTTAGGGTTTCACCAAAAACCCAACAACTATTATAAATAATCATCATCTCCCGCCATTAACCATCATATTTTCATGTACCACCATTCATGTACATAAAAGCTTGCATTTAATACACCCTACCTTTAGGGTTTCCATATTTAATGCTCTCACTCAATACCCACATGCATTTAATCACTGACCAACATTAACAACCCAAAACCTAGGGCATAAGCTTATTAAAAATGGAGAGGAACTTAACTCAAGCCAAGAAAAGAGTGAGCTTCAAGCGGGGGAGAGGGAGAGCACGAAAATCACAAGAGAAGAAGTGGAAGTTTCAAATCGCCATAGTCTCTTTCAAGCTTGAGAGGAAACACAAAAATGAAGTGGAGAGGGAAGCACACACCACCTTGGTTAGGTTTTAGCAAGAAGAAGAAGAAAGTGAGAAGGAGAAAATAGAAACAAAGAGAAGTTTTCTTTTGAGAGGGATTTGCTAATGTGAAATGGAGGAAGGGAAATGAGAGTTTGGTTTTAATTTTTAACCCTTCATTAAAACTATACCGTTTTATAACAAACAGGATCACCGTTCGGGCTTAATACTTTATACAAAAATTATTCTGAAAACATATTCGGATTCATAATAATATTCTTAACAGCCCTGACCAACAACACCCCAATCAGAGATACTTGGTCCGACACCCATTTTTAATCGGGTATAAATTTCAGTATATTTAGCTTCAATAAATTATGAATAATCATAATAAATCCCAAATTATTTATTTTAATTTTTTTGGGACATTAATTAACCCATATGTAATTACTTAATATTTATTCTTCTCAATTAATCATTTATATAAAATTTGGGATGTTACAATCCACCTACCTAAAAAGAAATTTCGTCCCCGAAATTTAACATACCAAATTCAAACGCATTCAAATATCGCTCTTGAATATCATCTCCATATTCCCACGTGAGAGTCTCCACATTACCTTGTTTCCATGCTACCTTCACCAAAGGTATCGACTTGTTTCACAACCTCTTCATGGAATGCTTAATAATATGAACGGAAATAGGAGAGATAGATAGATCATCTCGCACATCAACTTCATTAACTGGAATCACATGCAAGGGATCAAGAATATACTTCCTCAACTGTGACACATGAAATACATTATGCAGATTCAAAAGATACGGAGGAAGTGCAATCCGATAAGCAACATCACCGATCCTTTCAAGGATTTCATATGGTCCAATAAACTTAGGACTTTTCTGCTCTTCAATGCTCTACTAATTTCTTTATCACGTGAAACTTGAAGAAATACATGATCACCAACTTGAAACTTAAGTGGTTTATGCCTCTTATCATAATAGCTTTTATGCCGGTCTTGAGCAATCTTCATATTCTCTTATATCTTTCTAATTTATTCAGTAGTTTCTTGGACAATCTCCGACCCTAAAGCCAAATTCTCACCAGTTTCTAACCAACATAGAGGCGTTCTACATTTTCTGCCATAAAGTGCCTCATAAGGAGCCATACAGATACTATTGTGATAACTGTTGTTGTATGTGAACTCAATCAATGAAAGATACCTTCAGATTGTCCATTGGTTTGAGGATGATAAGTAGAACTAAGCTTTAACTTAGAGCCTAACTCCTGATGTAAGCTTCCCCAAAATCGGAAAGTAAATCGAGGGTCACGATCAGATACAATGCTAGATGACACAACATGTAATCTAACAATCTCCTTTATGTATAACTGGGCTAATTTCTCCAATGAACTCTTCATACTCATGGGTGAAAAGTGAGAACACTTCGTCAATTGATCCATGATCACCCATATAACATCATTTCTAGCACGAGTTCTGGGCAAACCAGAAACAAAATCCATATTAATATTATCCCATTTCCAAATAGGGATATCCAAAGGTCTCAATAAACTAGAAGGTTTTTGATGTTTGACCTAGCCTTCTGACAAATAAGGCAAGATGCAACAAAATTCACCATATCACACTTCATACTGGGCCACCCGAAACTCTTCTTCAAGTCTTGATACATTTTAGTGGTACCAGGATGAATTCTCAACAAACTTTTGTGAGCTTCTTCAAGCACAAATTTTCTTAAATCACCAATCGAGGGAACATAAATTCATCCCTTCACACGCCAAATACCATCATGACCTTCCAATAAGAATGAATTCTTTCTATTAGCTTGAACTTCTTTCATCTCGATCAAATACTCATCATTCGGTTGTTGCACCTTCACACTTTCAAGGAATACATTTGTAACCTTTAACATCTCAGGGGACATTTTCTTTTGGGTATATAACTCCAAACCCATATTCAAATTTCTAAATTGCTCAATTAGCTTCATCTCTTTCACCATCATTGCAGAAACATGCAATGATTTTTGGCTCAAAGCATCGACAGCAACATTTTCCTTTTCGGGATAATACCTCAATTCAAACTCATAGTCTTTTAGAAACTCCATCCATCATCGTTGGTGTATATTAAGCTCCTTTTGATCAAACAAATACTTAAGACTCTTATGATCACCAAAGACCACAAACTTGGAGCTATACAAATAGTGTTGCCATAACTTTAAAGCAAACACAACTGCCACCAATTCAAGATCATGCGTGGGATAATTAACCTCATGAGATCGCAACTGTCTCGATGCATAGGCTATCATGCACTCGTTTTGCATTAGTACACAACCAAGACCAAGCTAAGAAGCATTACAATACACCACAAAATCATCCAACAAATCAGGCAAAGCTCACACTAGTGTGATAGTAAGTCTCACTTTCAACTCTTGAAAACTCTTCTCATACTCGAGAGTCCACACAAATGGTTGATTCTTATGAGTCAACTTCATCAATGGCAAAGCCAGATAAGAAATTCCTTTAATAAATCTCGGGTAATAACCAACAAGACGAAGAAAACTTCTTATTTTCGTCACAGACATAAGTCTTTCCCAAGCCATAACGGCTTCAACCTTTGATGGATCGACAACAACATCATCACAAGAAATTACATGTCCGAGAAATGAAATCTTGTTCAACCAGAATTCACACTTAGAGAGCTTAACATACAACTCTTTCTCTCGAAGAATAGTTAACACAAGGCGAAGATGCCTCTCATGCTCTTCATGGCTCTTAGAGTACACCAAAATATCATCAATGAACACGATGATTGTAACACCCTAATTTTTAATAAATAATAATTCCAAAAACAGGGAGAAATTTTTCACAAAAACCAACCACTGGTCAATCGGCATAAAAAAAGAAGGCAATGGAAATAAAAGAGCATTCACACATATAGCAATCAGCGGAAGGTATAATGCTGGAACCGACCTATTCGGTTCAGTGAAACACATCAGCGCCTGGGTGAAACAGCTCTAGTCGCTCGGGCGAGGCACGATCCGCTTAAGCGATGCCAACACAAAAGCCTTCCCAAACACATATTCGCTGGAGCGGATCCTTCGTTCGCTGAAGCGAAAAGCCTCACACGGTAAATTCATCACTCGGCATCGGGGCATCCATACACTCGGTAACCGACTAAGTCCACTCGAAAATTCATTCCTAAGTCCGCTCGGAACTCCATAACTTAGCCTTCCAATTTTATCCATACGGCGACACTTATACTCTACTCGGGAACTGAGGGTTATCCCACTCGGATTCCAGAACTCCTTCTCACTCGGACTTTACGTCTTTCACTCGGATTACCACTACCTTACACTTAGGATCCAAACCACTCTAAACCACTATTCGAACTCCTCTCTCGGAAAGGAATCACTCAAGGTTTTCACTCGGGAGACACAAACTCTTCCTTCACTTGGGATTTATTTATGATTTTCACTCGGAGTCGAATAACATGTCACTCGGAAAAGCCACCCAGAAATCTTCACTCAGTACTACTAACTTAACATAATTTCGCTCCTCAACGGCCCTCGAGACGTTTAGCAACACTTCCCAGTCGGAAAACGCATCCAATCAGTACGAACCACATACATATGAATACATGCATTTACTAAGGCTTACGAATACCATACAAGTGACACCCTGACTATTCAATCTTTATAAGTGAGTATATTTAATCGTCATTTTACATAAAAGCCGGCCAAGGCTACACGGACAAAACATAATAATGCAATACAATTACTCAACAATCGGAGTGCACCACACTCGGACTTGAATCCTCATCATCACTTCAGAGTCCGACCTACACACACACTGAAAAATGGTGTCGGGGTGAGCTTCTACATGTAAAATGACAATCAAGGACGCGGTATCAGTGCCAGTACGCACACTTGCCTTCATTTAAGCGTTATCAGGTTAACTAAATTTATGCAATTCAAGATAACATCTATAACATACATACTACGTATATTTCATTTCCACACATACACACACATGCAACCACGCACTCGGAAATCATACACACATTCCACGCATACTATGTGCACTACCACAATCAGCCTCATATCTATATACATGCCTGCGGATCCGACTCGGGTAATGACTTTCAGCTACGGTTTCCCTTCTTCTGGCCCCTCGTCCTTCAGCTCTTACCAGGTGGTACCGGCCTCCCATGGGCGTCTCGAGACTCTTCTCTAGCTCCTACGGCTACCACAAGCACTATCAGGATCTAGCCAAGGTCTGTAGCTGGAAGTCATTCCCTCGGGTTCATGACCTTCCATGGGTCACCCCACTTTTGCACATGCAACTAATGCATTTACCAGTACGTATCATCACACCACAGATACTTCCTTCATAGCCACTAAGTGGAACCAGATTCAACACAGCATTTATATTTGTTTTACCAGTCACACCAATACACGCCACAATCGGGAATCAAGATGATAGCATCGAACAAATCAACTAAAGGGCACACACACATATCTTCATAGTGATAAGAAAGATATAGCCATGCATTTCATTCGTCATTATTAATTACTAACAGACTATGCCACCCCCATGAATTGCTGTATACCCACTATAAAACACACGAGATCCAGAATTTTAAATCATGCATAAGCTTTAATCATTGTAAACACATGCACACACACACTCAAGCAGTACACTCATCCGGTACCGTTCACGGACCATGCATTTGACATGCAAGCGCCCCCTACCTGTTGTCAGGGTTCAGAGACTTCTCGAGTTGCAAGGCCGACCGATCGTCCTTCCGTTACTCCTCCTCCAACAGCCTTCGAGCTCAGCGTTGATTCTGGACCAGAGTTGCTCCTTTCCTCCTACGGGTTCGTCTCCCCCACAGCTCCAAGGTACTTCCCGCACAGCCTGCCAACTGGAATACTAACAACTCCAGGTGGAAGAAGAAGGGGAGGAAGAAGGCAATGGGGAGGAAGAAGAAGGCAGGGAGTGGAACAGAGCCGCGTTGGTGTTCCTCCAGAAGCTCTCGACTCTCTCACTGTTTAACGCGATTGAGAGGGAAGAAGAGAAAACAGGGGAGAAGAGATCATATGCACGCACAAGGAGGCTGTCAGCGTGAATTAATGAAGGTAAGAGAGAGAGCTGAAGTTGTCTTATACTACCAGGGGCACATGCGTCCTTTCACGGCATTATGATCATTATTATTTATTCAATTATCCCTGACCAGTCAGCAATTTACTCTAATTAACCATTAATCCTAATTCTCTAATTAACCTTTAATTAATGGCTTAATCTTGACCATAGTTAATTTAAAATTGGGATGTTACAGTTCTCCCCCTCTCAAAAGAATTTCGTCCTCGAAATTCAATCGGTAACTTACCTTAAATAATTAACTCAGAAAATTGCTGCCTCAATCACCCACACGACTGTGCTTCCACAAGCAGTCTCTGATCAGATCGCAATTTCACTCGGCAAGGATTCACTACTCAAGCGGTTTATCGACCACACCGCAATCTCAATCAGCAAAACATAAAAAGTCAGGCCTTACCTGATTACAACCTCATCACAGAATTTAATGTATTCGGGAATTCAATTCCTAAAACGTACTATTTACCCCATATTAACTCAGCCAATTCATCATAAGCAGGGGCACTTCCTAATTTCTTGGCCGCTCGGCCCCGTGCTCTCAGCACCGACTGGTGTATTTACACCCTCGGTTTCCCTGACTCAAATGAGTCACTCGGTACAACTACAACTCATACAGGGTACAAACCCAAAATTGTATCATATGGACACGTGATGGGGGGTTAATCATCTAGTTGGGAGTAATCTAATAGGTAAACAACATCACCGACCCCCAAAAATACCCACTCCTGACCAATTCCTCTCGGTTTAAACACTCAGGTTTTCAAAATTTGACCACAAGATTTCTTCCTTACACCAGAATGAACATTCAAAAGGGCTTCCTTGTGTTCCAGTCAGTACCATTTACCAGGGTTTACTTCGCACAGGCACCACGCTCGGTGTGGAAATCTTAGGTTCTTACCCATGCCTTCGGCTAAGTTCATACCCATACTCTGAGGACGTCACTCGGTTTTCTTACTCAAAAATATTATTCGGGTTCTGAAGGCAATCCTCACCTGGAGATCTCCCCACTTGCACAGATTCGCTCGGAATTCAAGTCTATAACGAAATCAAACCTGAGTTTAAGTCCTTCAGCCGTAAACACTGAACTGAGTACGACTTCAATTAAATCCTTCCCTCAGATATCTACTACCTTCGGAGACCGCTCACTTGGAAACTCACTCACTCGGAGTCTCATTTTCCCGACCAGAAGGACTTCTCTCCTGGAAGATCACTCGGTTGGACATCACAAGGGCATTAAGAATTCTACACTCGGCATCTTTTTTTTTTCGTAGAGTCGTCCAACATGGTTCTATTCTACACGGAAGTGATACACTCTGAGACACACCACTCGAATCTCACCTTACTCAGAATGTTTCGCTCGGATACTATCCTCTTAACTTAGTAATGGTACTCTCTACGAGGTTCTACTCGGAACTCTCTAATCCTCACTCAGTAATTCTTCCTCATAAGACTTCACTCGGAATTGTCTCCACTCTTACACACTCGGAAACGTCTGAAAGACTCACCATCACCATAAGCAGTTACAGCTTCACCTGCCCGACTCATGAATTGCTGCATCCAACTTATAGGATGACGTCTCATTTCTATAGGGTTACAGCAATTACATAGTCACTGTAACGTGTATGCTACCACATTACCTATGGCAGGGAGAGTCCTCTCAGAGCAGCATGCCTCACACGGACCAGACTCACCTAACTAATACTAATTCACACGGAAGTTAATGGCAGTTCACATACAACTTAGAAGCAATACATCCGCATCAACATTATGCATCATATAGGGTACATCACGCAACAAGCAGCATGAAAGTTATTTATCATTCCTGTGAAACCGTTGATGGCAATACCACAATCGGTTTTCAGCCAATACCGAGTAGATATTCCCTCTAAATCCTATTCAACACAAAATCATGGTTCGAATTAAATTCTCAATCCCCAGCTAGATAATGAAATCACTCAGGTTCATGCAATTCAATCAGGTTTAAGTAATTCACCATCACATGCTGTCATAACATACTACGGACGCGGCAACGGCACTAATGCATATGCAGGCATTCAATCGGATGTCACCCAATTATTCATGGTTATATCATTGTTCACTACAACATACATCCTAACCATAACACACATTGTACTCAACAATAGCATGAACATACATGCGCTCATTCAATTAGATTTACTTAGATCAATTCCAACTATATTAAGGATTTCATTCACAATATCATATTCAATCGGAAATTGCACAATAACATGCATTCTCAATCATAACATCACATTACACTTGGCAACAGCATCATCACATGTACACTCATTCAGTCAGGGCTCATTCATACAACATTATCAAGTCGGAATTAACTCAAATCATGCGTATCCATGCGAATTATGCTAGTCTCAGTAATAATACTCTTACACACATGCATGCAGACCTGATTTAAACAGTGATTTCACCTCATGCAATTCTCATGTAATTCCTTACAGGCAACCAAGCTACCAGGTGCGTTTCACGCAGTCATTAATAAGTCATTACCGTTTTAACACAGCATACAGATTCACTCGGAATCTCACAGTTTCATCAAGCATCACAGGTGTTTGTCATACAACAAGCAAACAGGGTACCAATACCACATCACATCCTCTCAATACTTTATAATGAAGGCAGCATGCATCCCAACACAACATTCCGAATGGAAACCAACATATCAATTCACATACCAAGCATTCGGAAATTATCATGGCATTTCCATTCACACGAAATCCACACAGCGTTGCATGCACTCGGTAACCACAATATTCACATGCCATTCAAGTATTTTAACACCACATGGATTTATGCTTTGCCTCCTACCTTAATGCACTCGGCATCAGTGTCATCACACAAGCATTCATCTGATTGCCCACTCTGAAAAACGTTAAATGCTGATACACTTCACTACAATCACACACAGCTCTTATTCGCTGACTCGCAGCATAAGCCACTCGACCTTCTCATTAACACACATATATATATATATATATATGCATATCTTTCAGACGAGGTATTCATCACAACGGTTCTCAATCAATATCTATCATAATATCCGGGTGTTGTATGCATCAATAATTAATCACACGCAGATCACGTATTTCAATTATCAAACAATTGCCATGTTTCAATTATAGAGCAATTCATAAAAACACTTCACCCAGAACCTGTCCAAGATAAATATATCCATCAATCATTCACTCAGTTATCATAGACCAGGAACTAAAACTCTATCATAATCTAATCATTTAATCAGGGTTCACACTCAATCACCTGTATCCTATATTACGTAGGGTTCATGTGTTAGGTTACAAAATATCCGTCACAAATAGCATTCGGCAGTAATGGTGACACTCTTATTTTATAAGTATTCAGTCAGTATTCATAGAATTATTAGCATGCATTCATGGACGGAGTCGTACAATCACTAAACAGTTTTCAATACCACAATCCAGGATTTTGCATGCATCATTACGCAGTCATAGTACAGCTACCAGCACATCTCACACACAACACATTACATGATAATCATCCTAGCCTCAATGAGTTACTACGCAATTGTCCTGTTCGGCTCAACAGCTCACGAAGTTAATAAATTACTAGACTTAGAATCCCTAAGGGGTCACTATTTACCCAGTATCCCACGATGGGTACCCCTCAATATTCAAATATTGTTATAAGGTCTAGTACCATTCACTCGGTTTTTCACACACCCGACCAAGACAGTATCCAAGTCGGACAGATGTTCTACTTCACATTCACTCGTTCATGGTCATGCCTAATCAACTGGGTCACTACTCCTATTGGTCCAGCATCTAGTGCATCACTCACTTGGTTTCCTCAATCGCCACCGAGACCCAACCCCGATTTTAACATATATCTGACCTCACCATTACTCACTTATTACACACCCAGATTTTCAACCTAGGAATTACAACCCATCCCTTATACTGCAAATCACATACATCATGTACCATTCATTGTTCACACAATCAAATTCCTCAACAAGGCACAGGCATACAACCACACCATTCATAATCAACATATACCAAATTTGATAGAAGTACATGAGCACATATCGTCATCCGGGTCATGATTGAACAGGTATCAACACACAATAGAATATCATAAGCAATCTAGGATAAGTTGGCATAATATACTCAACCGCCCATAAACAGTAGGCGAACCTTGGCCATGGACCTTTTGGTCCGCTCTGATACCAAAATGTAACACCCTAATTTTTAATAAATAATAATTCCAAAAACAGGGAGAAATTTTTCACAAAAACCAACCACTGGTCAATCGGCATAAAAAAAAAAGGCAATGGAAATAAAAGAGCATTCACACATATAGCAATCAGCGGAAGGTATAATGCTGGAACCGACCCATTCGGTTCAGCGAAACACATCAGCGCCTGGGCGAAACAGCTCTAGTCGCTCGGGCGAGGCACGATCCGCTTAAGCGATGCCAACACAAAAGCCTTCCCAAACACATATTCGCTGGAGCGGATCCTTCGTTCGCTGAAGCGAAAAGCCTCACACGGTAAATTCATCACTCGGCATCGGGGCATCCATATACTCGGTAACCGACTAAGTCCACTCGAAAATTCATTCCTAAGTCCGCTCGGAACTCCATAACTTAGCCTTCCAATTTTATCCATACGGCGACACTTATACTCTACTCGGGAACTGAGGGTTATCCCACTCGAATTCCAGAACTCCTTCTTACTCGGACTTTATGTCTTTCACTCGGATTACCACTACCTTACACTTAGGATCCAAACCACTCTAAACCACTATTCGAACTCCTCTCTCGGAAAGGAATCACTCGAGGTTTTCACTCGGGAGACACAAACTCTTCCTTCACTCGGGATTTATTTATGATTTTCACTCGGAGTCGAATAACATGTCACTCGGAAAAGCCACCCAGAAATCTTCACTCAGTACTACTAACTTAACATAATTTCGCTCTTCAACGGCCCTCGAGACGTTTAGCAACACTTCCCAGTCGGAAAACGCATCCAATCAGTACGAACCATATAAATATGAATACATGCATTTACTAAGGCTTACGAATACCATACAAGTGACACTCTGACTATTCAATCTTTATAAGTGAGTGTATTTAATCGTCATTTTACATAAAAGCCGGCCAAGGCTACACAGACAAAACATAATAATGCAATACAATTGCTCAACAATCGGAGTGCACCACACTCGGACTTGAATCCTCATCATCACTTCAGAGTCCGACCTGCACACACACTGAAAAATGGTGTTGGGGTGAGCTTCTACATGTAAAATGACAATCAAGGACTCGGTATCAGTGCCAGTACGCACACTTGTCTTCATTTAAGCGTTATCAGGTTAACTAAATTTATGCAATTCAAGATAACATCTATAACATACATACTATGTATATTTCATTTCCACACATACACAAACATGCAACCACGCACTCGGAAATCATACACACATTCCACGCATACTATATGCACTACCACAATCAGCCTCATATCTATATGCATGCCTGCGGATCCGACTCGGGTAATGACTTTCAGCTACGGTTTCCCTTCTTCTGGCCCCTCGTCCTTCAGCTCTTACCAGGTGGTACCGGCCTCCCATGGGCGTCTCGAGACTCTTCTCTAGCTCCTACGGCTACCACGAGCACTATCAGGATCTAGCCAAGGTCTGTAGCTGGAAGTCATTCCCTCGGGTTCATGACCTTCCATGGGTCACCCCACTTTTGCACATGCAACTAATGCATTTACCAGTACGTATCATCACACCACGGATACTTCCTTCATAGCCACTAAGTGGAACCAGATTCAACACAGCATTTATATTTGTTTTACCAGTCACACCAATACACGCCATAATCGGGAATCAAGATGATAGCATCGAACAAATCAACTAAAGGGCACACACACATATCTTCACAGTGATAAGAAAGATATAGCCATGCATTTCATTCGTCATTATTAATTACTAACAGACTATGCCACCCCCATGAATTGCTGTATACCCACTATAAAACACACGAGATCCAGAATCTTAAATCATGCATAAGCTTTAATCATTGTAAACACATGCACACACATACTCAAGCAGTACACTCATCCGGTACCATTCGCGGACCATGTATTTGACATGCAAGCGCCCCCTACCTGCTGTCAGGGTTCAGAGACTTCTCGAGTTGCAAGGCCGACCGATCGTCCTTCCGTTACTCCTCCTCCAACAGCCTTCGAGCTCAGCGTTGATTCTAGACCAGAGTTGCTCCTTTCCTCCTACGGGTTCGTCTCCCCCACAGCTCCAAGGTACTTCCCGCACAGCCTGCCAACTGGAATACTAACAGCTCCAGGTGGAAGAAGAAGGGGAGGAAGAAGGCAATGGGGAGGAAGGAGAAGGCAGGGAGTGGAACAGAGCCGCATTGGTGTTCCTCCAGAAGCTCTCGACTCTCTCGCTGTTTAACGCAATTGAGAGGGAAGAAGAGAAAACAGGGGAGAAGAGATCATATGCACGCACAAGGAGGCTGTCAGCGTGAATTAATGAAGGTAAGAGAGAGAGAGCTGAAATTATACTACCAGGGGCACATGCGTCCTTTCACAGCATTATGATCATTATTATTTATTCAATTATCCCTGACCAGTCAGCAATTTACTCTAATTAACCATTAATCCTAATTCTCTAATTAACCTTTAATTAATGGCTTAATCTTGACCATAGTTAATTTAAAATTGGGATGTTACAATGATGAATTGATCAAGATACCCATGAAAAATAGGATTCATGTAGTCCATGAAAATCACAGGAGCATTTATCACACCAAATGGAATCACCACATACTCATAGTGGCTACATCATGTTCAGAAGGCAGTTTTAGGAATATCATCGGTCTTCACCCTTATTTGGTGATATCCAAAAAGTAAATCAATTTTTATAGAACACAATAATACCTTTCAACTAATGCAAGAGGTCATTAATGCGAGGAAGAGGATATTTGTTCTTAGTAGTTAGTTTGTTGAGTTGGCGATAGTCAACGCACAATCTCATACTTTCATCTTTCTTTTTCACCAACAACACAGGTGCGCCCTAAGGAGATATACTTGGGCAGATAAATTCTCTTTCGAGTAATTCCTTGACTTGCTTTTTAAGTCTAGACAAGTCCATAGGAGATATCCTATAAGGAGTTTGAGAAACAGGTTCAATATCGAGAATCAAATCGATAAAAAATTCTACTTCACCCAGAGAAGGCAAACCAGGAACCTCATCCAGAAAAGCATCTAAGAATTCTAAAACAATAGGGATATCATATAATGGGGAAGTATCATTCGCATCGACCAGGAAAAACATCATAAGAAGCTGAAAGATACCTTGAAGGTCAAAACGTTTAGCATTCGGAGTCGAAAAGATCACTACATTGTTATAATAATCCACCAAGATTCTGTTGGCAGACAACCAATCCATGCCTAGGATAATATCTAGGTCTTTCATAGGTAAGCACACGAGGGATATAACAAATTTCCTACCCTCAAGAGTCATCTTGATATTCTCATATTGAGTCACTAATCTCAAACAAGTACCGATTGGTGTATCACTATTACGGGACTTTTCATCGTACAAACAGGCACCATCAAGCGCCTTACATAATCCTCAGAAATAAACAAATAAGTAACACTAGAATCGTAGATAACACAAACAGAAGTGCCAAGAATTTCACACTTACTTTGAACTAAGTTATCCACTTATACAGCTTCCTCACCAGTAACAGCAAAGACTCTGCGAGCAGCTTATGGTTGATCACCGCTATTATGATTACCATTTCTTCCACCATGGCCATTGCCTTAGCCATTATAATTTCAACCACCATTATGATTTCCACCACGGCCACCATTACGGCCACCATTATAACCATTACCGTTTCTATGACCACAACCCCCAAAACCACCATGCTCCCCATGGTTAGCATTATGATTCACTCGAGCAAGGGCATCAATATTTGCATTCCTTGCATTCAATGGACAATTGGGATGAATATGCCCCGATTAGTTGCATTGGTAGCAAACCACATAATCTTGTGGACAATCACATGCCAAATGATTAACACCACACTTGAAGAAGGTAAGACCTTGGACATTGCCATGACCTTGATCTCTAGTACAACCTCTAAATGTGCCACGTCCTCTTACATTGGAGGATCCACCACAAAAGAACTTTTTCTTCTTAAAGTTTCCATGCCTCTTGAAGCTAAAGGATTAACCCTTCAACTTGGGTTCATACTTGCCAGGACTCAAAGGAGTCATATCATCTTCTTCATAAATATGACACTTGTTCACAAGTGTTGGAAAGCTTCTAATTTCTTGATGTTGAATAGCTTGCTTGATCTCGGCCTCAAGCCATTCTCAAACTTCATACACTTTAAAGCCTCAGTACCCTCTTGCTGATGAGGAGGATAAAATGCATAAAGCTCTTCAAACTTGGAGGCATACTCCTCCTCAGTCATATCCCTTTACTTAAGCTCCATGAAATGATTAATGCCCAAAAATTTAGAAATGATTTAATTAGGATTTATTATGACTATTCATAATTATTAAAGCTTAATGAGCTGCAATTAATACCCGAATAGAATATGGGTGTCAGACCAAGTATCTTCGATTTAGATGCCATTGGTCAGGGTTATAAAGAATATTATTTTGAATCCAAATATATATTCAGAATAATTAAGCCTGAATAAAGATCCTATTTATTATAAAACAGAGAAGTTTTAAGTGATGAGTTAAAAACTTAAATGACAAACCCCATTTTCACTTCTCTTTTCTCCCATTCATCTTTATCTTTTTCCACTCTCTAAAACATAGACAAGGTTTGTACATCTTCATCACCCTCATGGTGGCTTGAAGCTCTCCTCCCTTTTCTTGTATTTTTGTGACCTTCTCTCTCTCTTGGTACCCACTTTCTTTTCTTCGCTTGAGGTAAGTTACTCATAATTTTTAATGAGTTAAAGCCCCAGGTTATGGGTTGTAGTGGTTGGGAGAGTGTTTAAATGCATGTGGGGTGTTGTGTGAACCATTGAATATGCAAACCCTAAGGTAGGGTAGAATAAATATGAGCTTTTATGAGTATTGATGAGGGTAGACGAAATTGCCATGGTAGATGATAGAAATTATATGCATTTATGATGGTTGTTGGGTTTTTTATTAAACCTTATCCCTTGATTTTGGGGGAAATATGGAATATGGATAGGATATGTATTTATTGATGATAGGGAAGGTTATTAATGAAGAGAGATAGCCATTGATAGTGGATGGTTAATAATAATGGTTAAAACCCAAAATGAGAAAACCCACCAAGGATGTTGGGTGAGAAATTGATATGTGTGGGTGCCTTAAATAGTTGTGTTGTTACCCTTTTAATTATAATGAGTTTTGATTTAAGGGAAAGAATTCCCAGAACCTAAGAAAATAAGAAAATGAAAACCTATTACAAGTTATGATATAATAGGACTCATATGTATATATGCATTAGTGATATACAAGAAATTTAAAAATGATGTTGAATGAATTATTGATGTGGTCCGATAATTACTTAATGTAGGGTTTGATAACTTTAATGACGTAGGACCATCTAACCTGGAAGAGTATTTCTCTTGAGGTTGGAGAGGAGTATATTTTCTAAATGCATGATTCAATGTTATGTTGATAATGTATATATCAATGCATATTTTCATGTTTTTCCTTGTATGGATATACTACCTATATGTATGCTATCGATTGAGATTGATTTAAAAATTGATGGTTGAATTTGAATTGACACATTTAGTGTGGGCATGAATTTAGAGCATGATTATTGGCATGCTCTTTGATTCCCATGTGTGGGTTAATATTGATATACATCCCTAGTCATTGTGTTGTGAATGATTTGAATGGTATGCCTTGGATGACTTTGTAATTGGTTATACACTACTAACTACGATGTTAAGTGTGAATTGTACCCCTAAGTGAGAGGGTGAGAAATTCTTATGAAGCTAAGGCTAGCATGTGCATTATTGCATTCATGGCATGCATGCCATATCATATTACATGTGGTTGCGATCACATGAGTTATCAAAAAAAAGAGGTCTAGCAGGACTATGAAAGGGAGTACCCTTGTGTGAGGGAAACCAATATGTGAATAAATGAATGTGGTTGTGATCATAACTGTATTGAAATGATAAAGGTCTTGCGGGACTATAAGAAAGAGGACCCTTCCGGGGGAACTCGTATTTGAATGCTCAAAAGTGGTTGCGATCACTTGATATACGGAGATGATACAGATCTTGCGGGATCTTGTAAAGGGCACCCTTGCAGGGGATAAAGGCTATGCATGGTTGTAATTGTTTAGAAAAACCATGTGCGCATGGGTTATGAAAATCTATTTCGAATTGGATCCATTGCATATGCATTATAAAATATAAGATATGCATTAGCCATAGGAACATGGCATATGAGTTGAGAACGATCAAGAAAATGATACTTATTAAGGGTGTAAATTGAGAAATGGACCTCATTGTGGTCACTAACTATGGAGGTATGGTTGATATGGTAATCCTTAATGTTGCTTGTGGATTTTAGTAATAAATGTGATGATGTTCTGAATCGATGATTTGGTCTTACTTGGTAATGTCACTGATTAATTGATTTTTTATACCCAAACATGTGTGTTTGATGGAATTAATAACCGTGTAACCTTATTGGTTTATTGAACCCCCTTGATAGGAGAAGGTGTAAAGTGTATTCATATTTATATTATTATAATTTGTTTGATTTTCATCATTAAGAAAGTATACTCACTCTTTATGTTGTCTATATTTTTAGCCCTTATGTTGTAGGGTATGGCCATGGAGCAATTACTTTTCAATGAGATGGGGTGGTGTGAAGGAAGACATGGTATGGTTTCCTTGGCCGACATATTTTGTGTAAACCTTTTTTTCTATATATTCCTTGAGAAATGGTTGTAAATGACATTATTTTGTATAGCCATAGTATAGCTTAATTGCTATATTGATGAGATGATAAAGAATGTTTGATGTCCTAAAATCCTAGAATAATAGTTGATATGTTAGGATCATTGGAGGTGAACTTGTGATCTTTTTGTATCACCGTATGAAGGATGATCATTGATTTTAATGGATGTAACCTTTGATGATACATGTTGCATAGTTATGCATGTTTGCGTTATTGAAATATGTTTATGTTGGGAAGTGGATATACCATATTCTAAATAAATGATTAGTGCCTCCTATAGAGGTTGCCTACAACTCACATTATTCATATGTGACTTGGGTGTAATGTTGTTTGTTGTTAATTTGGCATAATTTGTGATTTGGTATGCTTAGTTAGGCTAAAATGCTCTTAGATTACCATTAGACATGGATTGGGTTAGAGTCCAAATTGTGGTGTGTGGCTTGTGGGAACAAGTCCTAAATATGTGTTAAAACGTAGGCCAAATGTTGGTTTGGATCAAATTTGCATGTATTTAATTTTGGCCAATCATGTTGTATGAATTTTCCAAGTCATTGTGTAAGTTCTGATAAACTCGCTCAAGCGAGATGATTCACGCTCAGGCGAGATTCTCGTGCATCAAAAGTGTGGTTTCTGGTTGAATCTTGCTTAAGTGAGCTTGGCTTCACTCGAGTGAGATCCAGAGGAATTGGTTCTGTGGAAATCTTGCTTAGGCGAGTGTGGCTTGCTTAAGTGAGTATGTATGGAAATTGATTATGGAAGTTTTTCACCTAAGCGAGGATGGCTCGCTCAAGCGAAATAACTTGGAATTAGATATTGGACAATTTTTACCCAAGCGAGTGTGGCTCGCTCAAGCAAGTTTATTGGACCTGATTTTTGTTGTTGTTCGCCCAGGTGAATTGAATTCACCCAAGCGAATGTATGTGGTTTCGCTCAAGTGAATTAGGATTTGCTCAAGCAAATCGCCCTGGATTGTACTCGTTGATCTTTTATCCTTCTTTGCATTTTTATGGCATTTCCCTTCATCACTTTCTTCATCTTTGGCCTTTTCTCATATCTTCATATATGAGACTAGGTATATGCCCGATATACATATTTTTATTCAGCAATAAACTCTACTATCTTGTATACCCTTTCGGGGTGAATATTTTACCGATCCAGTTTATGAATTTCATAATCTCAGTCTTCAGTTCTCCAAGGCTGGTCGATGGTTGGATGAACAAGGTTTTAAAATGTGAAAAATTTACATGTATTTTATTAAGTTAATTACGATAATTATACTATAATTCGGGCTCAGGGAATCGGGGTCTGACAGAGTTGGTATCAGAGCATTATATGCTTTTGGTGAAATGATTGCCATTGTTGCATGATTTTATATGAATTAATTGTGATTGATACTTGATTTGCATAAGTCCGGCCAAGCCTTCTTCACACTATTCTTTCTCAATGATGAATTCTTGTGATTATATGAATGCTCAGGACATTATAAAGCGATAATATGCCTTTGATTGGTATGGATGCAAGTTGAATGATGTTGGACTCATTGATGGAGAACCAAAGCTTAATTGTGAGTTGAAGTATTAGGGTATGATACTATAGACATGCCTATGAACCAGATTATTGATAATAGTTGTAACATCCTAGAAATTTAAGTAAAATCAATTAATTGGAGTAAATAAATAGAAAAATTATAGGAAATAATTATTTGATTTCCTATACATGTGGAAAAATTAATCATGGACTCCTTGAGTTGATACGACGAATACGACGATTACTGTCGTCGTTTAATTGACGAACAAAGTATGAGCAGAATACAGAGACGGGCCCAACGGGCTGGTAAACATTAGATAATTATTAGGAATAAATATTTGTGTCCCGACGATGAGTTAAAATTAATTTAAGCGTTCCTGGAATTTATTGTGAATTATTCGGGATTTATCAGTGTCGTTTAACATCGGAAAACGACTGATTTAGGCAACGGGCCTCAATTTGGCCTCAAAAATTCACTAACACAAAAATAATTATGTAGTATTAGAAAATACTCAAATAAATATTTTAAACCCAAAAATAGACTCGAAAAAATTTATAGATAATTAATTAGACCTATGGGGGCCCCGGGCGGCCAAAATGCTTCATTTTCGAGCCAAAATATGACGAATTTCATCAATTAAATGGGCTGACCATGTATGCTTAAATAGGCTGTTCCCATCTAAATTTGGACCCAAGAATGAAGATTTGCCAAAAAATAGGGCTTGGAGCCAAAAATTTTAAATGAAGGGTATTATTGACATTTTGCACAAAAGGCCAAATCTTTTCCTCTTCCTTCTCCCTTCCATTTTTACGTTCTGCAGCAGCCCCCCTCCATTCTCAAAGCTAAAAATTTTCCTCCTCCTCAATTCTCTTGTGCGTGAAATAGACGCCATTTTCCATGGGTTCTACTTGAAATTTCTTTGAAGGAATGACTAAGGTAGGCTTCTTAGACCCCTGAAGCTCCATTTTTCCTTTCTCCTTTCCTCTCCTCTTCATGATTTTTCCTCCTCCTCCACCTCATGCCAAAACCAAAAATTCACACTTGTTTTCTCCCATGAAAATTTGAAAATTTAAGGTTTAAGGAGGTTTTCTTTGCACTTTGGTGGAGCTTGGTGTGACATTTGGAGCTTGAACCTCTTTACCCCTCTTACATTGGCTCCTTTGAATTCAGGGATTTAGGATTTCATTGAGATAAGTCTTGAACCCTTAATAAGCTTTTACTTGTAGCATAAAGTATTGTAGATTTTATGGTTAGTGTTGGAAAACTTGATGATATGCATGTGGAACCCAAAACCTAGGTTAGGAGACCATTGGGAATTTGTTATTATTGCTTGAATAATTTTTCTAATGGCTTGAAATTGATGAAAATTGGTTATTATTATTTAATTAAGTGTTGTTGGAAGGAAGGAATTAGATTTGGGTAGCATTAGAGGCAAAATTAGAAACTAAGGGCTTACTTTCATTTTAGGGGAAAATTTTGTTTTAGATTTGAAATGGCCTATGGATGGTTTTAAAGTAGTTATGAGACTTTAGGTAATGATCTAAAATATATTTAGTGTTGGTAGAAGGTTGATTGTAAGTTTTAAAATTTTTCTTGAAGTTGGAAAAGTGGCAAGAATAAGTCCATAAATATGTTGACCTTGTCACTACAAGAAAATTCAAATTTAGGGAGGAAGAAAAATGTCACTAAATGGTATTTAATGCCTCACAAAATCTAATAGCGAGACAATAGTGAGAAAATAGCTATAGATCCTTTCATAGCAAAAAAACAAGTCGCTAATGAGCTACGAATGCAATTTCCTCACTAATGTGTCCCTGCTTATAAAATAGTGAGGAAATGTTAGTCTCTAGTTTGTTGCTAAGTTATAGGAATATTTTCATAGCAACTTTGCTATGGGATACTATTATCGGTATTGTGTCAGAAAATTGTAGCTAAACTTCCTTGGTGAACTACATCAAATCCCTCACAAATTTGTTAGTTTATTGCTTTGCCAATTTCCTCGCTTTACTATAGCAAATCGTCATAAAAAAATCAAATATTTCCTCGCTAATAGCCTCACAAACTTGACACAATGCTATAGCAAATTCCTCACTAATTTGTCACTAGTTATAAAATAGTGAGGAAACATGTGTCTCTAGTTTGTCGCTAAGTTAAAGCTATATTTTTTTAGCAACTTTGGTGAAGAATACTATTATAGGTGTTTTGTCGCTAAAGTGTAGCTAAAATTCCTCGTTAAAATGCAACAAATCCCTCGAAAGTTTGCTAGTCTATTGTGTTGGCAATTTCCTCGCTTTATTGTAGCAATGTATTATCGCAAAAACTCAAATAGTTCATCACTCATAGTCCATAATTTTCTTGTTAATTTAATTATTTTTGGTAAAATAAATTTGTGAAATTATTCATAGTTTATTTTATATCTCTCTATATATTTTCAATAACAACCTATTAAAGAAAATATAATATAAACAAAAAAATAAATGAAAAATAATATATAGTAAAATCCTATTTTTATAAAATTTCTTATAAACCAAAGAGTTGTAATCTCAATCTAGAACACCGAATTTATATAAGTGTATCAAGATCAACATTAATTACATAATACTTAGCCATGCTAAAGGCAATGTTTTAAAACTTTAAAAGTAAATATGACCTAAAAATTGTTAATTTTACAATCCACTCCAATGCTTAGCCATGAAAACATTTAGCAACAATGATGTATCAACGAGCCAGCCAGCAAATAATTTTAGTCTCTCCATAAATAATTCTCTAAGCCTTAAAACCTTGCTGATCTTGTTTTATATGTCACAAAAGGTCCTTGGTCTATCAATATCCCCACTACATATGCCATGTCACCTTTGATCAACTTCACATTCCTCCTCACTATTTTCATAGTAAAATCACAATTGCCTTGAAAACCTCATTTTCCTTCCTTGGTGGTGCTAGCAGCTGCCTTTTTTAAAACAAGATCAATGCAAGAGTTGTTCCATATGTGATCAACCCAGATGGTGTTGTCATTGGAAACGATGGTCATGGTCTAGCATCAGTTGATCTTTGCAACAAGGTAAAGGATGTCGGTAAGAAAGAAGTTTTGGATTTAGGGGGATTAATTGTAATTATACTCAATTAAAGTAACAAATAAAAATTAAGGTGCATGAATGCACCAAACTGGACTAGGATGAATAATATAAAACATAAAGAGGAAAACAAAGATATATTCAGATTTCAGAATTCTTAAAGTCATAAAATTTAAAGCAAACAATTAATAAAATAAATAAATAAATTTACATATTATGGGAATTCCTAAATTCAAACCATGGACCATAGACAAGCCAAATACAATAAATATATAATATATATACAAGTGTCAAGAAATGAATTCTAATGAGTAAATAGGCTGAAAAACATCGCACAAATAATGTACCTCATGCCTATTTTTTGATCTTTGACTATGTATCCCATAGGCGAAGGTATGAGATTAATCCTTCATGCCAGTAGTAGTGATTAGGTATTCTCAAAGTGGATATTACATTCAGGCCCCTGAGAATGACATTGTAGATGAAGTTTGCTTTGGGTCAAAAATTAATTTTTACTACAACCAACCACTATTTGATCTCAAAGCCAAATGAATACCAAGAACAATTTCACATAATACAATATCAATTTTGAATAAATAAAAACTAAGGAGAAGTACTGCACAAGACCTTTTCAGAATGAAGTTCCGTGGAATCACCATAGTTGAAGTATTTCTTTTTCAGTAAGAGTTCCTCCAACTTAGAACATATATCAATTCCACAGCTTCATCAAGAGCCTGAAATTTAATAGGAAAGCGTTGAAATTTATGTTATGATACACAAACCTAGAAACACCAACATAAAATATTCTCATGTTTCACTATATTAGAAAATAGACTAGACCTTTCTTCTAAATGGCGTTATCAAGTTTTATAGTCAAATTATCCTTCTAACACCACACCCTTGGCTAGGTAAAAAGTATACATTTTTTATGTGCAAAATATCCAGAAACTTAACACTATATCAAGTATTAATAATGCAAACTTACGCACAAGTCTTTTAAAATGGAGTAATCTGTATTAATCTCCAAAATTCTCCTCCCCTCATAAACTCTAAACTTAAAGTGTCCCCAAGATCTTGTGCCTTCATTAATCTGAAAAAATGGAATTTAAGGATAAGCCTTGAATCATGAGAATGATAAACTGCTAGTGTTCCAAAGCAAGCCCTGTAAGTCAATGACTCACCTCTCCATATTTGCAGACCAACCAAACTTCCTAGATACAAGTACATAGGGAGATGAGCTTAAGCACTTAGAGATTTAAACTTTAGCTATCTTATCTCCAAGCTGTTGTTTTATCCAATCACATAGTAGGTTATCTTCTAGTTTAGTTTCCCTCTCCTAGACCTCGTCCTCATCACCTGATTTGAGAAAACATTATGAGAAACCATGCTAAAATCTAAATTTCCAGTAAACAAGATAGTCAACAAATGGAAGCAAAGTAGAAAGCATGACAAACCTAATTCTAAATCCTTCTTGCTGATGTCAACAAATTTTTTTTCTTTGTCTGTAGGTTCTGAATGGTAACCTCATCAATAGGTGTAACCAAATAAAGAACCTACAATAACAATGGACCCAAAAGTAGAGAAAAAGGTTAGCATCACCCTCCACAGGATAGCAGGAGACCGTAGGCGGAGGCCAGGTTTCAACTTCTGACCACCTTTCTTGTCACCTCACTGACCAAAACCCCGACTACATGCCCAAATTACCAAAATATTATAATAACTAAATATACCTTAATATTCTTTTGAACTAATTTCTCCAAAAGTGGAGCAGCTTTTACACTTTTCAAACTGTTAGTTTCTAGGTAAAATATAGCCTTTTGATTTCACCCATGTTTTCAACATAATCATCTAGACTTTTAAGCTCCTCCTCACTCTTGGATGTGTAAAATCACAACAGTGGTGTTAGGCGCTTATGATTTCCAATGTCCTCAATGTATCCTAGTTTCAAGAACCTACCAAAGTTCTCCCAGAATTTCTTGTAGTTCTGGAACCATAAGCAACTATAACCATCCCTTCAATCACAATCCATAAAAATATACAAATGTTGAGTTTATTGCAATGAACCTCTTTATTTCCACTCTCAGCAAGGTCTTGAATCATATCAAATACCTTCCTGACGATTCTCTCTCTCTCTCTCATTATTCTTACTTAAAATTAAATATTGTTAGAACCAAACATTTTGGCCTGTATCAAAAATAGGAAATGTATAAATTTTTCCTATCACAATGCCCTTTATTCATGTTTAGCAGGAAAATATAGCAAAAAGAGGTATGTGAATAAATATTTCCTATGACCACATCCTTTATTTATGTTCAGCAGGAAAAATATGAAGTTCTCTTACAATTCTGCTTTCTTGAAAGATCTCTTGTGAAACATTGAGAGAAAAGGCATCGGAATCAACCACACCCTTCACAAAGCTCAAGTAATACGGAAACTGCAAAATAAATGTATAATAAAATTACTACAAAAGTATAACAGAATAAGAAAAAGGAGAATAACATTAAAGAGCTCAAGCTCTAGGTTATGTCATTTGCAATCATCAATGCTCCTTGCTCATCTATTTTTATACAAACATGAACATCTAACAAAAAAGGAATAAGGGGCTACAAAACAAAAATATGACATATATTTTCTAGTGCCAAATGAGTTTCTTAGTAGCTTTCCAATCTATTTCAAAATCACCCTTCATTGTAAACCACAAAAAGCTGAATCAAAAACTGCAACATGAAGAAATTTAAAAACAAACAAATAAAAATGCCACGTTAGACTCAATATGTCATAAGAAGTACAAGAAGTCGTGAACCACGAGGCACTGCATGGAAGCCTAATTAGGAATTATGACTTTAAATTAAATTGGAACATTGCCTGAATAGATTTCTAATTAGGAACTCTAACTTTGGCTTACTATAGTAGGATCGCTATAATACGGACTGAGACCATTGGAACCTGATCATGATGAACCACTACAACTTACTGGTCCATTGGCAGCTACATCAAAGGCCGATCTCCAGTCATCACCAGCTTCGTTGCTTCTTGGGTTACTCTCTACAGTACAAATAAGCAAACCAAATAAAAAACATTAACCAAAATAGGGAAGTTACTAGTCCAATTCCAACCAGATGCTTTCATACATTAATAAGTATACAAATAAATAAGAAATTTACACATACCTACACTGCCATTTGACCAACTAGAGGTAACAGCTGCTCGATTGTCATGAATACTCTGCCTTGTCAATTTTAAGAGAAGCGAGGATTATTTCTGGTATCGTTCTCCTTTACCGTTCTCTTCTGGTACCATTCTCTTCTTCTACCCTAATGAAACCTTCATAAATATGTAATAGACATACTCCAAGTTCTAACCAAATGCCCCAAAGCATAGAACAAAGAGCATATTGTCGCAAAATAACTTCTACTAAAACCAAATTAAGCTAATACTAAAATTGATCTACGGAAGTAAGATAGACCTAGAATTTAGCAAAAGGTTAAAACATTTATTCCACATAAATAATGCAACATGACAATATAAGAACCTATGAGGGATCATGAACAAAAACCACACGTAAAAGTAAGACCCATATCAAGGAAAGAGGCTTATGTGTGACCTTCAAGATAACAACCCATTAAAGAAAATATAAATAGGAAAAAAAAGTAAATGGAAAATATTATGTAGGAAAATCCCATTTATTTAGTAATTCTTGTAAACCTAAGAGTTGTATGTCAAGTTAAACAAAAATAGGTGGTTCTAAAAACAAATTCAAATGTCAAGTCAAACATCAAAATTCTAATACTAAACCATGTAAAAAAATCCTAATTGATAATTCACTCTAAGTTGAAGGCATTGTGATCATCAAAGTTTGCTTCATTCTCCTCCCTAGCACCATGGTCTTGTGATGCTGCAGTTGATGTTACAAGTCCATCTTGGAAACCAGGAATCCTAGATAGTAATGGAACTAGTTGAGCCTAGACAAAGGATGATAATGCATCATTTACAATTTGTGTAAGTCGTGTATCATCCGTAGGTAGAGGATAAGAAGGACGACGCCTTGTGATGAACTACCAATTTCTAAGCTATTACCTAGACCATGAACTCTTCCTTTTTTGGTGTGACATACAACATCAATCCACACTTCCTCATCAACCATAGGATGAGTCTCAGAATCTTGCCCATACTTCTCTATTATGGCAACATCATATGATTCCTACATTAAGAGAAAACATGTACATATTTACAATCTAACAATGAACTAGTTGTCATTGTGAAATATTATTTATATAAAATGAAATTCAAGTTTACTTCTATAACACAACATTATAGTATAACTTAAAAAACAAAATACATTTCAATTATACAAAATGAAGTGTTGAATTTAAAGATACTCACAACAACATTCTTTGAGCACTCAAAAACATAATCCCCATCCTTCTTTTTATGAACACGATCATACAATTCTCTAAAAGTAACATGGCGCTTCAATTCGGCCTCCTGTAACCACATATGAAGGGATTAATAAGTACTATATATAAATATAAAAATAAAATAAAATCATAGATACATTACCATTTTTCGTTTATGTTCACCGAAGCTTATTGAACCTCCAGTGTGTAAAATGGAATCAGGGATAGATGCCCTATTACTTCGTCTTGCCCATGACCTTTTTCGCCATTCTTCAGTGACCCAAATGTAAACCAAACCATCCCATACTTATCTTCTTATTTCTCTTGGACCATGACCTTTTAAATCAGCAATATTATTTGAGTTAATTTTCTTGAAGGTTGCTTGTCTTGCCATGCTACTATCATATGGAGTTGCAAACTTGTATTTTTCCTACATAAATAAAATGTTAAGAAAATCTCATAGAAAACAAAAATATGAAAATAAAAAAGCACAATAACTATTTTTAAACCTTAAAGTCATCAAATAATGTATCTTTCACGTCCATAGGCTATTCTTTCCATTTACTAGCTGTAATCGGCATCCTTGGTAAGATTTCTACTGTAATATCACGAGTCACACATGATGGGATAAACCTCCTTCTGCATGTCAAATAACAAATGATATAACAAGCCTATTAATTCAACATAACATTAATATATAATTTGTAATTTATAACCACTTACGGGCAAGTAACTGGCTCCACAGATATAATAAGCTTCTTAATAGTTATGGGGTTAGATGCTTCACTAGAAGGCACTGAGTTTGGATCAATACTTCCAATGTTATTTGGATCTAACATTGGTGTCGATTGGGTAGGTGATTTGTCGGCAGTGGGTTCCTGGACAGTAGTTAATTGTCTTCCAATAGGCTGTTGAATATTTGTTTTCTTCCAAATAGGTTCTTGAACACTAGTTGATTGTCTACTAACAGGCTGTTGAACATTTTTTATTTGCCTAATAGGAGCTGTCATACTTCTAAAAGCTTGCTGCATATTGGCTCTTTGCCTAATAGATGCTCGTTGCACTCTAGCAACTTGTGATTGCCTTTCATGAGTCTCCTGGCCATTAGTTGTCACATTGCGGGAAGTTGAATCGTCACCTGCAATAAGTAAACAAAGACAAAAAATGACATTAAAACAAATTTTGAATTAGTATATAAAAGACTAAACATTATAATTAACAATACTTGATAAGTAGGGAGAAAGTTGTGTTGGATCAAAAGCAATGTTTGGTTGTGAAAGTTCAGGTACAGTATAGCTTCTTGCATAACCCCGACTTCATTTGATTTAGGTAAGTATGTATTCCAAAGTTATTAAATAAATCCATGTAAAATGTAAATCATATTTCACTAATCATACCATTATAAATTAAAGATTAACATTCAATAATCATCACTACTTGAATGTGTATCATTCAAATCCTCATCTTCATCCATGGACTCACTACCCACAATATCTTCATTGTCATCAATAAAGGGATCATCATTCAAATTTTCCTTGGCATTATGAATGTCATTTGTGTTTACTTCTTCCATTGGGGCATGGGTATCAAATAACAACAATGGTTCATCATCTATGACAACATTGTGTGTTCTTAAGGATCCATCATCTTGATAATAATCAATGTTATGCAACTCATTTGTGTCATTATCTTCATTCATTGTTTCAGCCAAAAAGAGCTTTGGTCTGACTTTGCAAGCAGCCCACCATTCATTAGTAGCTCTATTTGTGCTTTGTGGGTAGCAAGTGTAATATACTTGTTGAGCTTGTTCAGCTAGTACAAACGGCTCATTCGAGTGAAGTTTTGATTTGATTTTAATATCAACCAATCCAAAATTTTTATCAACCTTGACTCCATTAATGGGATCAAACCAATGACACTTTAAAACTTGGACTTTATTATTTCCTAAATAAGATAATTCCAATATCTCCTCAATGATGCCATAATAGTCTAGGTCATTTTCACCATATATGTTTCCTCTAACACAAATACCACTGTTCATAGTAGCTTTATTTTGTCCATAACTTTTAGTATGGAATCTATACCCATTGACTATTATCCCATTATAAGAAGTCACAGACTTGGATGGACCAAAACTTAGGTCTCGAATTGTATGTTCCTCAATTTCACCAATACTCACTTGTAAAATTTGACAAACACAATAAATGGTTGTAAATTTTGAAATACAAAATATTAATTTTTATATCACTCATTGTGAATGAATGACTTACTTGATGCTTTAGCCACCAACTAAAGTCTTTATCGTGACTTTCCAATATTTGATCCTCAGATATATTTGGATTTGTTTCCCTTAACAAATCCTCAAATTGTCTAATAAATAAATATATAAAATTATTAATGTTAAACACAATTTAAATAACTTCTGAATTCACTAATTGAAGGAAACTTACTGGAGATATGGTTCAACTTCTATGGAATTCATAAGTACATACGTCTCAACAATTTGAAGCTCAATATCAGTTAAGAATCTTTTCAAACCTATGCCAATAGGACGACATGGGTGTTTAAAAATGGATAATTGGTCATCAATCATATCTTCACCTCCATCATCATTCCGAGGAACTTGAGTACGTCTTATCTGTATGCTAGGATCAAAATACAAGGACACGAAGTTGGAAACTTCTTCTAGAATATACGCTTCACAGATACTCCCTTCAACCCTTGCTTTATTTCGTACCTTCCTTTTTAGGTACAACATGCACCTCTCAAATGCATACATCCATCTATATTGTACTGGCCCTCCAATCTTAGCTTCGTAGGGAAGGTGTATAGTCAAATGTTCCATCATATTAAAGAATACCGGGGGGGGGAAATCTTTTCTAGCTTGCAGATTTTTTCAATGATGGAGAGCTCTAAATCTTCCATGATAGAATTATGTATTTGAGTGGCTATTATTTCTTTGAAAAACAAACTGAGTTCTGTTAAAGCTCCCCATATAGGTTTTGACAACATATCACGAAATGCCAAAGGAATCAACCTTTGCATGAAAATATGGCAGTCATGACTTTTCAACTCATATATCTTTCCATCATCTATATTGATGCAACGTGAAATATTTGACACATATCCATCAGGAAACTTTAATTTTTTTATCCACTCACACACCACCTTTTTTTGATTGACACTTAAAGCATATGTTGCCTTCAGTTTCTTAAACTTTCCATTATCAACTATTAACTCCAAGTTGGGGCGTCTACAAATCTCCTTTAAATCTTCCCTTGCATTTGCATTATCTTTAGTCTTTCCTTTTATGTCCATAACAGTGTTGAAGATATTGTCAAATACATTCTTCTCAATATGCATAACATCTAAGTTCTGTCGTATCAAATTAGTGCTCCAATAAGGCAATTCCCAAAATATGCTTTTCTTGAACCAATTAAACCTCTTACCAAATCTATGTTGTTTGAGTAGCTCTTTCCTCCATGAAGTAATCCGTCCAATTTGGTTAACTTTGTGTAAAATATATACCCTATTTAGTTGTTGTGGTGGCAAAGACTTCACCAAAGTTGATCTCTTGAAAGAATGTCGATCACGACGAAAAGCATGATCAATAGGAAGATAATGTCGATGGCAATTAAACCAACAAGGTTTCTTACCATAATCTAACATGAATGCCTTGGTTTGCTCCATGCAATAAGGACAAGAAAGATTTCCGTGTTGGCTCCACCCAAACAACATCCCATAAGCGGGGAAATCACTTATTGTCCACAATAATGCTGCTTTCATCATGAAATTTTGCTTCTTCCAAGCATCAAAGGTGTTAACACCATCGTCCCATAACACCTTTAAGTCATCCACCAAGGGCCTAAGATAGGCATCCATATATTTTCCAGGTGACTTTGGTCCAAGAATCAAAAGACTCAAGAATATGTATTCTCTTCTCATACACATACTTAGGGGAAGATTGTATGGTATGACAAAAACAGGCCAACATGAGTATGGGGTAGTTGAGTTGCCAAAAGGATTAAAATCATATAAACATAGGCCAAGTCGGACATTTCGAGGCTCTTGCGCAAATGTTGGATGGGTATGGTCAAACACTTTCCAAGCTTGAGCATCAGATGGATGAGTGATCACCAATTCATCTTGACGTACTCCATCCACATGCCAACGCATATATTGTGTAGTCTTTTTTGACATATAGAGGCGTTGAAGTCTTGGAATAATGGGAAAATACCGCAAGACTGAGTATGGCACTTTTTTCTGAGTTTTTGAACCTTCTTCCCTTGGTTTAAATCTTGCATATTGAGCAAATTTGCTTGTCACTATTTTCCTTGTAATATAGCATACAATGTCCAGGGAAAACATCAATTTTCACACATCCTAGCCCCAACTCGCTCACCATTCTCTTTGATTTGTAGAAATTTTCAGGTAACCTTTCAGACTCTGGAAGCATAGTGTCGTGACCGGGATCGCGACGGCGCGACCGACCCTTTCGAAATAAAACGGGTTTCGAAATCCTTTCGAAAAGAAAACAGGGAGTCACCACCAACGTTTTTATCCATAGGAAAAACATTGGGAAAAAACTAAGTTCAGTAAAGCACTGGTTTAAAAAATGAGATTCAAGTTCGGGAGTCGGTTACGAGTAGGGAAGGTATTAGCACCCTACATCGCCTGTCAAAAACAGTACCAAGATTGAAAATGCACAACATAAACAGCCTTACAAAAGACGTTATATTTCTCCTCTTTTATTGTTATACTTTGTATAAAAAAATGGGAGGAACAAACTAAACAAACATGGAGTGTAGGTCAACAGGACGTCGGGTCCAAATTAACCTTGGCCTTGGTATAAAACAGGAAAAGGGAAGGATGCTAACAAGACGTCGCGTCTAAATTAGTCATCCTTTAATCAAAATGTAGGGTTAGAAACGGGAAGGGGATAAATGGGATGTCTCGTCTCAAGTATCCCATTCCTTATGAATCATGGTGATGGCCTACCAAAAATAGGGGAAAATCAACAAGACGTCACGTCTAAATTGATTTTCATGGGATTTAATCAAAATGTAGGGCTGGAAACGGGAAGGGGATAAACGGGACGTCTCGTCTCAAGTATCCCGTTCCTTATGAATCATAGCGATGGTCTACCGAGAATTGGGGAAAATCAACAAGACGTCACGTCTAAATTGATTTTTTCATGGAAGTGATAAAAAGGGGAGTTACAAAGGAAAGATAAAGAAAATAAAAGTAGGAATAAAATGGGAAAGGCGGGGAATTAATTCAAATAACAGAAATTAATAATAATTGAAAAGGAAATGGATCCATCAAATAACAATCAATTTGACATAGAAAAATAAATAATACAAGTATTGAAAATGAGGAACAGATCCTGGTGGGGAATTAATCCAATCAATAGAAATTAATTACTAATTGAAAAGGAAACGGTCCCATCGAACGACAATTAATTTGGCAGGAAAATAAATAAATACAAGCATTGAAAATGAGTAACAGATGGTGATCGGTGTGATGAGGGAGAACTGGGTGCTGGTGTGAAGGGATAACAGGTGGGTGACGATGTGACGAGGGAGAATTACGCGCCGATGTTGGAGCAGACGTTGAATTATGGAGCTGGTGTGGGACTTTGTTGAGTGGACCGAGTGAAGGAATGGCAGAATTCTTCTCAAATGAAAGCTCCCGAATCCCTTCTTTTCTCTTCAGTTGGGGTATTTATAGAAATCCCAGTGTTGGCTGATTGCTTGAACAGCCCACAGACAGCCTGGCCACCAATGATTTATGGGGAACGACGGTTAGTGGGAATTCTTTATTGCTTTCTTTCTTTGTCTGTTGCCAGCTGCCCCACAAGATTAACAAACCAACTTGGATGGTGCGTTGGTGTGTGATGGAGAAATAACCTGGACATCGACAATCATGGAGAACGGCGGCTAGTGGGACTTCTTTATTATTTTCTCTTTTGTCTGTTGCCGGTCGCCCCCCCTTAATTCAAGGATCCACTTGGATGGTGGGGTTCCAAGTCAGCATGAGCAAACGGTGGAAATATGGAACCGGCGTTCTCTTTATGACTCGGATTCGTGTCTCAGCCAGTATCCATCCTCAGCAGGAATTAATCCGAATAGAATAGATACCGAGTGAAAGCTTGAATTCATAGATCTGATCCGACTTTTGATACTCGGTGTGTAGGCTTGAGTTCACAGATTATTGACTCAGAAATCCTTTTCTGAGAAGTATTCATCAGGACCTCTGTTCATTCGGAATTGCTTCACTTGGAATTGCCTTGTCTGGAGATGTCACTGTTTGAAGCATTCATTCGGAATTGTTTCAATCGGAGGGGCTTTGCTCGGAATTTGTCACTGCTTGAAGCATTCAACCAGAATTTCTTCAATCGGAGGTGTTTTGCTCGGAAGTGTCACTGCTTGAAGCAATCAACCGGAATTTCTTCAATCGGAAGTGCTTTGCTCAGAAGTGGACCACTGCTTGAAGCATTCGACCAAAATTTCTTCAATCGGAGGTGCTTTGCTCGGAACTTGTTTTTGCTTGAAGCACTCAATCAGAATTTCTTCAATCGAAGGTACTTTGCTCGGAACTTGTTTCTGCTTGAAGCATTCGACCGTAATATCTTCAATCGGAGGTGCTTTGCTCGGAAGTGGACCACTCGGGAACATATTACTTGGAAACACCTCTAAAATATTTCATTCGGCTATACCTCCGGCCGACAAGCTCCTTCAAAGTTGGAACCATTTAAAATTCATTCGCTTGGGAATTCTTCACTTGAATACTTCAGCCCGAGAGATATTCCTTCAAAGTCTTTCTTCAACCGGAAGCACATCTCTCGGAAGTAAACTACTCAAAAATACTTCACTCGGAGAAAGCCCACTCAGATGTGTCTGCTCGAAAAGTATTCATTCACAGAGCCTTTCTTTTCTCGGGAGCAAACCACTCGGAAATACTCACTCGAAAGTATCTCATTCGGGAGTATGGAACTCGGAAGTGAAAAGTGCTCCTTTGAAATCAAAGTGTTTCTTTTCTCAGAAACACATCTATTGAAAATGGCTCACTCAGAGACGCCCTGCTCAGATATATCTTTTCCCGAACAGTAATTCATAATCAGAGCCTTTCTTTGCTCGGAAGCAATTCCCTTTTGAAGCAACCCACTCGGATATGCGTCACTCGGAGACATGCCACTCGGAAGTATGTACCTTGAGAGTCTCTGTCCGAAAGAGGCTCACTTGAGATCAGAGATTTTCTTCGCTCAGAAATACATCTCTCGGAAGCAAACCACTCGAAAATGGCTTCCTTGGTGACATCCCACTCGGAAGTATAGACCTTGAAAGTTTCTGACCGAAAGAGGCTCATTCGAGGTCAGAGCCTTTTCTTCACTCGGAAATATATCTCTCGGCAGCAAACCACTCTGAAATGGCTTCCTTGGTGATATCCCACTCGGATATAACTTTGCCCGACAAACGCTCTTTCAAAGTTCAGTCCTTTTTGTTCAGAATCAATTCACTCAGAAAAGATTCGCTTAGAAACATCTCTGTCCAGAAAAAGCACTCATCCAAAGTCAGAATCTTTTTTCCCTCGGAGGTACTTCAATTGGGAATTCTTCACTCGGATGTATCCAATCGGTAAGTATTCATTCAAAGACAGTCCCTTTTTCATTTAGTGGTTTCAATCGGGAATCCTCCACTCGGAAACACCCCACCCAGAGACAATTCACTCTGCAACGTCTCACTCGGAGACATGTTACTCGAAACGCCTAAGCGTAGGAAAAGAATATGCATCAGGTATCAATCTCGCTCCGGCGAGACATGTCTCGCTTAAACGAAATTGTTCTAGTATATAAAACTTTTCCCTCTCACTTGAGCGCTCGCTTAAACGAAATTGATCCAGGGGCTAACTCCTGATTCTCCATCAATCTCGGTTGGGCGAAACCACCACCCGCTCGGGCGAAAACAGGCCAGAGGCCAAATTCCTGATTCACCACAATCTCGCTCGAGCGAGATTCCCACTCGCTTGAGCGAGATTCCCACTCGCTTGAGCGAGATATGCAGGTTTTATGCAGAACGGGAAATCCTTCAACTTAGCATATAAAATACTATTTTCTCCCACTCTAACTCTTCCTAAAGCATCATATCACATCACCATACATCTATAAACTCTATCAGCATCCTGAAGCATTATAGTTTGAGAGTTTTACTTCATCTTTTAGTAGAATCAAGCAAACACGTCGCTCAGAAATAACCCACTTGGTAAATCTTACAGCCAAAAGGATCAGTCAGAATCGAAGCTCAGTCCTCTCTCGGAGATCCTTTCACCTCTCAGAGTTAGAGACAATCTTAAACCCGAGCACAAGCTCTCGGTAATTCTTAAAGCACATCCGAACATGAATAGAAAAGAGGGATTCCAAGCGACGGAATTCCCTATTCTTGGTGAAAATTGACTGGACCGAAATAGGTGTTCACAGATGCCCCTCTTTACTTCTTTTTCACAAAATAAACACGAAGCTTCCGTGTTTTTGAAGTGAAAAGGAAGTAAAGATATGAACACCGATGTAGGGGCCAGGTGGGACCTCTTGATCGGTATGGCGTCTGACGGTATTGGCAATCACGAGTTGTTGTGACCCTTTCCTCTTTAAAGACAAGCATTTTCCACATCTGTCTCTTTTTTTTGAGGTTTTTTTTTGTCTTTTTTGTTTTTTGTTTTTTTTGTTTTTTTTTTTTGAGTTCTGAATTGACCGGGAAAAATTATCTTTCAGTTAACAGGAGGTGAGAAGATCAGGGTTGACCCCCGGTAGACTGGAAGGCAAAGGTTGCCTTGTTGGGAGAGTAAACGGTGCCTTCATAGGCGACTGGAAAGGTGAAGGGTGCCTTCATAGGTGACTGGAAAGGTAAAGGGTGCCTTCATAGGCGACTAGAAAGTAAAGGGTGCCTTCATAGGCGACTGGAAAGTAAAGGGTGCCTTCATAGGTGACTGGAAAGTAAAGGGTGCCTTCATAGGCGACTGGAAAGGTAGAGGGTGCCTTCATAGGCGACTGGAAAGTAAAGGGTGCCTTCATAGGCGACTAGAAAGTAAAGGGTGCCTTCATAGGCGATTGGAAGGTAAAGGGTGCCTTCATAGGCGACTGGAAAGGTAGAGGGTGCCTTCATAGGCGACTGGAAAGTAAAGAGTGCCTTCATAGGTGAGAGTTGGACGATGAAGGAAGATGCACAATGAAGGTAGAGGGTGCCTTCATAGGCGACTGGAAAGTAAAGGGTGCCTTTATAGGCGACTGAAAAGTAAAGGGTGCCTTCATAGGCGACTAGAAAGTAAAGGGTGCCTTCATAGGCGACTGGAAGGTAAAAGGTACCTTCATAGGCGACTGGAAAGGTAGAGGGTGCCTTCATAGGCGACTGGAAAGTAAAGAGTGCCTTCATAGGCGAGAGTTGGACGATGAAGGAAGATGCACAATGAAGTGAGAGAATGTGGCAAGAGGGAGAGAGTTGGACGATGAAGGAAGATTCACAATGAAGGAAGATGCACAATGAAGGAAGATGCGCAACAAAAGAATTGAAAGAGGAAACACGCACCAGTAGACAGTGATGGGAGGTTTTATGTTCTTCTTTTAACCTTTCTTCAAAATATGAGACAGCTTCTAGTTTTTAATAAAAAGGGGAAATTAGCGGGAATAATTATATTGAGGAGGGATTTTCACACATTAAAATATTTTTAAAATAAAGAAAATTTTAATATAAGTAAATTATAAAAAGAGATAATACTTGTTCCTTAAAGAAATTCTAAACATAATATTTTGATACTATAATTTAAATATTTGAAAAATATCACATTTTAATTAAAAAATATTTTCTGAGAAAACACTTTTCTTTTGTTAAAAAAAACCATCATAGTTCATAAATTACTTTTAAATTACTCATAATTCTATAAAAAATTTATAAAAATATGATATTTAATTAGATATTTATATATAATTTTTTATTATGATGAAAAATAATAGTTTTATTTCACATAAAAATATATAGTAATATTAAAATTTCAACCTCATAATAAGCAAAAATTGATGGGTGACAATTTAGGTAACATTAACTAGTAATTTGACCCGGGCAATGCCCACTTTTTTTTTTGTTTTTGATTTTTTTTGGTGTTTCACATTTTCGTACTTCGTTTGAGAAGAAAGTAATTATTTAAAAATGTTATACTAAATTTAATTTAATATTATTAAATAGTAAATGATAAAAATAGTCATAATAATGATATATATTATTTTGACCTACATATTATAGTATTTTTATTTTATATTTTTATGCTTCTCAAGAAGAAAAATTAATTAATTGAAAATCATATAAAAACATCTTCAATAATTATTTATATTATTTTAATACACATTAATGTTTTCAAATATATTAAAATAAATAAAAGTTTAATATAAATTAACTGTAAAAAGAAAAAATACTTGTTCCATAACAGAAATTTGAAACACAATATTTTGGTACTATAATCTAAGTATTATAAAATATCATTTTAATAAAACATATCATTTCTAAATTTTTAGTACTTATCATTATTCTTACAGTTTTTTAATTACACAAAGAAATAATTTGCAGTTCGTAAATTAATTTTACAACAGTCATCATTATATAAGATTTTTTTCTTAAAAATATGATATTTAATTAGTGTTTCACATTTTCTACTTCCTTTGGGAAAAAGTAATTAATTGAAAATTATATAAAAACATCTTCAATAATTATTTATATTATTTTAATACATATTAATGTTTTCAAATATATTAAAATAAATAAAAGTTTAATATAAGTTAACCGTAAAAAGAAAAAATACTTGTTCCTGATTTGAAACACAATATTTTGGTACTATAGTCTAAATGTATTAAAAAATATCATTTTAATAAAAAATATAATTTCTAAATCTTTAATGTTTATCATTATTCTAACAGCTTTTTAATTACACAAAAAAATAATTTATAGTTCGTAAATTAGTTTTACAACAGTCATCATTATATAAGATTTTCTGCTTAAAAATATGATATTTAGGTAGTGTTTCATATTTTCTACTTCACTTGGGAAAACTAATTATTTAAAAATCATATAAAAACATCTTCAATAATTATTTATATTAATTTAATACACATTAATGTTTTTAAATATATTAAAATAAACAAAAGTTTAATATAAGTTAATTGTAAAAAGAAGAAATACTTGTTCCTTAACAGAATTTGAAACACAATATTTTGGTACTATAGTCTAAATGTATTAAAAAATATCATTTTTAAATCTTTAATTCTTATTATTTTTCTTACAACTTTTTAATTACACAAAGAAATAATTTATAGTTCGTAAATTAATTTTACAACAGTCATCATTATATAAGATTTTCTTCTTAAAAATATGATATTTAAGTAGTGTTTCACATTTTCTACTTTGTTTGGAAAAAATTAATTATTTAAAAATATTATACTAAATTTAATTTAAAATGATTAAATAGTAATTGATAGAAATATTCATAATAATGATATATATTTTGACCTACATTATAGTATTTTTATTTCATATTTTTATGTTTCTCAAGAAGAAAAAGTAATTATTTAAAAATCATATATAACATCTTCAATAATTATTTATATTATTTTAATACACATTAATGTTTATATAATATATTAAAATAAATAAAAGTTTAATATAAGTTAACTATAAAAAGAAAAAATACTTGTTCCTTAACAAAAATTTGAAACATAATATTTTGATACTATACTCTAAATTTAGTAAAAATATATCATTTAATAAAAAATATCATTTCTAAATCTTTAATTCTTATCATTATTCTTACAGTTTTTAATTTCACAATGAAATAATTTGTAGTTCATAAATTGGAACGTTACAATGCCTTTTTATAAAAATTAATGCATTAATATATTTTCTAAATTTATATGTTTTGGTTGGAATAGTTGTAGCGAGTAAAGAATTATTTATATAATGTAAATATTATATTTTTATCTAATATTAATTATTTACATACATATATTTTTTTAAAATATAAGTTTTCATTCTAAAAATAAAATAATTATTAAAAATATAACTATTCTTGAACCAATATAAAAATATAACTCTGTCCAATATAAAAATATTTTTTTTGCCTTGTTAATAAAATATTTTTTACTTATTACATGAATTAATTTATTTCTCATGGTGAAGTAACCATTGTAATGTCTTAAATATTAATTAATGCTCAACTATATAGTTTTCATTCATGTCTAATTTAGGAAAATTTTAGAAGATTTGTTTTTTCTCCATACTAACATTTCTGACTGCCACTTCCATGCAGAGCACCTTCTTAAGTTGAAATTTGACCATAGCTTTAGTCTCATTAACCTTCGACTCAAGAGATTCCTAGTGGGTAACGAGTGTAAGCAACTTCCCTGCAAAGTCATGTAATAAATTAAATTTGGTTAGTTCACAACATGGAGGGACATGAATAGAGAATGAACCAAGGATAAAATAAAAAAGTGATTCTAAACATTTTCCTACAGATATATTTAAATACAAAAGATACATATAGAGCAACATAGCACAAGGTAAATTAATTGTAAATGTAAAGGGTCAAATTGAAAGTAAAAATTGAGACCAGGTCAAAAACTAATAAGCATAAAGAACCATACATATATTTGCTATAATTTCTTCCTGGGTTGTTTTCGATACAGCTTCCTTATACACAAGAGCAAGTTTATCTGCCAATCTGAAATCAAATCATGTGCTTGCAAATAATTAGATAAATATGGCAAATACAAGATAAGAAATAAACAAATGTATGGTCAATTTAAGCACATCATGACCAATATACAGATACTTAGAGCAATTAATAATATATGGTCAAATTAAGCACATCATGACCATTCAACATTGCATCTCACACAATCAATACAAATATAAACTATGAGATTAATAACAATTTACCATGATTTTTTCTCTCTAAGATAGTTAAAAGCAGCAAATAGATCATGCTCTAAGTATCGCCGAAGAATGTCAGCTACTAGATTTGGTGCCTGTGGACCTATTTAGGTGCTTAAAGAGCTCTACAGCATTTGAAACAACCAATGATTCATGTACTTGTCTATAAACATTAGATCCATAAATTATATAAAAACAATTTGTCCAAGAAGGACAATGAGACAATAAAGGAAAGGAATATATGAAATTAAAAATTTAAATATTAGATCAAACCAGAAATATGTTAAGTCTCAGTTAGATAAGCAATGACATGGCATTACTATTATGAAAATATTAGAGAATTAAAAATTTATATATTTGATTAATTACAATTATTAGCAGTAAGAGAATGATAAATAGAAGTCATTAGATTATTAATTATATATTTGATTAATTATATATTTTATTCCTACACCTTTCCAAATGCCAAGACTTAGATAGGAGAAGCCATAACCATGAAGCATTTGGGTTACACTTAACCAGCAAATATAATGTGATCTACAAACCGCACATAAAAGATTAATTGGCAAAAGAAAAAAAAAAGAAAAATATACAATAACTTATATAATTCAGCAAAATAGAACAAAAAACAACTAAATAAAATTCTATGGGAATAACTTTTTTCTTTAACAAATGCGTAGAGCACTCATTAGACAATCAATAATTAATCTATAATTCAATTCTTTTTGTTTGCAGTAGTAATCTATAGTTTATTCTTTATATACCCATGAAACTAATACTCGATTATACAACACCTTAACTTATATTTTGCATGCACATTGTTTTGATATGCTGGCCTCGCAACAGATTGCCATCTAGTTTTTCTAATCTAAATCAAAATTTGGGTGATAAAGTAATCACTAGTGGAAAAAGTGGATATAATCACGGTCAATGAACCGTGGTTGTTGCAGCCGTGGTAGTAGATGAGGGCGTTTAACCACGGTTAACAACCGTGGTTATAAATTATATGTAATCACGGTTGTTCGTAACCGTGGTTATAAATTATATGTAATCACGTTTGTTCGTAATTTAATCACGGTTGTCGAGAATAACCGTGAATATAACAGACTATGTATAATCACGGTTGTCTAGCATAACCGTGAATATAAGTAGTCATAAAACTTCACTTACAGACTATGTATAATCATGATTATGGTAGTAACCGTGGATAAATAGAGTCTATAATCACGGTTGTTACCATAACCGTGATTAAATAATGAGGTTTTTCTTTTTAATATTGTTTCTGTTTTATTGTTTCCCAAACCTACAATCAGACAACTAGCACAATATACAAATTATCCCAGCATATCCAGTAACAATATATAAAAAGAATGGTATGTATATAACATTAATTTGATATCAATTCATAACAACCTAAAAAATGAAACTATATACAATTCAGATGAATGTAACCTAATAAAATGTAAACCCTAAATCCTACACTAGATACATATATAAGAGAATAAAGATCCTATATCTAGCTAAGTCCTTTCTTGACTTCAATGAAGTATGCGGCCCATTGGTTTCTAACATTATCTACAAGTGTCTTCGACAAGTATGACCGGTCCTGGAAGTACTACAAACAGTGCACATAACAATTAGAACAAAAGCTATATTTATTACATGAATTTGATGAAATTGGTAGAAAACTAGTCCAAATAATGAGACTTACATCTTTCCATCCATCTACTAAATGTTGTTGGATGATGGTCAACATGGTGTGCATGATGCTTTAGCCTTAGAACTATAGGTAGATACCACAACACCTTTGCAGGAGACCCTTTAGTGCAGACCTCATCAGAATCCGCCTTTTTCTTCTTATACCATGACACCCCACACCTAGGACATCGATGCAGCATTTCTAACTCACCCTGGAATAATACACAATCATTTGGACATGCATGTATTTTCTCATACTCTAAACCCATAGGACACAACACCTTTTTGGCCTCATAGTTATGATTCGGCAAGGTGTTTCCAGCTGGGAGCATTTCTTTCAACAACTTCAGTAAGTCAGTGAAACTTTTATCCGTCCACCCATTTATGGCCTTCAAATTAAACAATCACAAAACTGCTGATAACCTCATGAAATTTAAGCAGTTTAGATACAACGGCTGCTCAGAATCCTTACACAGAGTTGTATATACATGAGATTTCTTAAAACCTTCTACCCCTACATCACGGATCATATCCTCAAGTTGGTCATCCATGTCGACATCGGTGTCATGCACCGAGCTTTGATTTTCAGTTTGAGAGCTGTTACTTGGCACCACCATATCTTCACCATGCCATATCTAACGCATATAACTACGCAGAAAACCATCACACAATAGATGTTCTCGCACCTCTTCCAAGTCTACCTGACGTAGGTTCAAACATTTAACACAAGGGCAAAAATACTTTCCATTCACCTCCACTGCATTCCTCGCTATAAATTCTATAAATGATTCAACTCCCCCTCGTACTCTACACATAGGCGTGATGCAGTTATCCAACTCCGATCCATACCAATTGTTTACAAGGTGCTATGATCAATCTCACTTTTTCTATAAAGGTGGTGGTCCTATACCCATTCAGGATGACAATTGTTTTTATACGTCATTCATATATACAGGTTAGGACTTATTTTAAAATTTGATGAAATTTCGGCAACATTTCGCATTGGTCTCTAAGTATAAAAAATGAGAGTGGTCAAATCAAATTCAACCACAACTAAATATGCACCCAGAGAACAACACAAAATACAAGTTACCAAAAGTTTATCAAATTTTAAAATAACTCCTAACTTGTACATACTAATGACATATAAAAAATCATTGTTCATCCCAAACTGTCCAAACGGACAATTCAAGATTCAACACAGATGATGAAATTAATTAATTTAATAATCATTTGTGTCGAATCTCAAACGGGGAACTACGGTTTACTCATGCATAAAAACTTTCATACTAATTAACTAGTGTATGAGCCTACGAGTTCACGAGATTAATAACCACACATATACAACAGGAGAAATAACATTATATGAGAGCAACAAACAGCAAAAAAATAACATTATATACTGTATAGTGAAATGTATACTTTGATTAAAAATAATACTTAAAAATGTATAATAATTTAGTTAACTTTTCTCCTAAATTAGTATGATGTTTTTAATTCGTGTTATTTTCAAGTACAACTATGGTGTTGGATATATGGATTATGGATTATGGTGTTGAATTATAAGACGCTTATTTAGTAATTAGATTGAACTATTATTTTATGGATTATGAATTATGGATATGGTGTTGGATGTGGGATTATGGATTATGGATTATGGATTATGAATATGGTGAAAGAACTAATTAATAGTTGAAACAATTTGAATATTTTATAAATAAGAAATTTGATTAAAACTTGATAAAACTTAAACAATTTTAGGGTGATTTGTTTGATAAAATCTAAAGGGGAAACCTTTTTTACAATTTTAAATATGATGTTTTGGTTGGTAAAATAGATTGAAGCAAAAATGTCTCCATCTTAAGCAACCTTCACTTTTATACAACAAATACATAACATAGTCCAAATTAACAATAGTATAATTGGTTAAACTGATGAACGTGGAGTGCAGGTTGTCACTCTAATAAATTCCAGACTAATTGGACACCAAAATGATCAAAATGTCATATCAATAGATGAAATATTATGTTTGATAGGAATCAAAGTCTTAAATCAAATATAAAAGGAATCAACAAACTTAGCTACAGGTTTAATGAGTGTTTATAGAAATACTTAAATATCATTCATCAATAAACAAGGTTGAGGGTTTTTAGGTTTGTTCAGAGCAATTGCGAGTGAAATGAACGAGTAAGTACACTGATAAGTTTCTTGGCAAATGGTTTTGAACTAAAAACTAAAATTAACTAAAAACTAAAAACAAAATGTTGACATACATATAACCAATAAAAAAGAACAAGCACATTATACTCGAACCAATAACACAGAGACAGAAATCCCTTTCAAAACAGAACCCATATAATGCATCAACACAACTTAAAACAGATTTAACTCAAACAGGGACCATCAGAAACAGTGGCGAGCAAAAACAGGGATGACTTACAGGACAATGCAGCAACACTAGGACAAGCAACAAGTATAACAGGACAAGCAACGAGCAAGAAGCAGGCAACAATAGCAACGAGCATACTAGGACAGATGGAGAAGATGAGAAACAGCTTGACGAAGAAGAAGAAAATGAAAAAGCAAAAAATAAGGACGACTTACCTGACAAGGACAATAAGAGAAAATCACCAAGGACGACGACAAGTAGAGAAAATCGCCAAAGATGAGCGCGAGAGGAGAAGTAGAAAGTGAAAAGGAGTATCTGGTGCGGCTTTTAAAGTTTCAGAAAGATGTATAATCACGGTTCCTCTTGAAACCGTCAATATATTACACATATATTCCCGGTTGAACAAACACCCGTGGATAAATGTTAACTATATCACCACGGTTAAGACCATAACTGTGGATAAATATTAAATCTATAATCACAATTATAGAAACAACCGTGGACATATAGTCCCCAATGATTAAACCCTAAAACCTGAACTATATATCCACGGTTAGAAATAAAACCGTGATTATAGACATCAATATATATTCACGGATAACATCAGAGCCGTGATCATACCATCAATATATAGTCACGGTTGTGTAGTCAACCCTGGATATATATTTCAGGTACTTTATATCCACGGTTGACTCCTCAACCGTGATTATATATTGATGGGTACGATCACGGTGATGATGTTAACCGTGGATATATAGTTTTTGCTGATTATATCATTTACCTTATAATTTCAAAAATGCCACCGCGCATGTTTTTATCACTGATCCACTTTAACCCGTGATTCTATGCCGTTGTTATATCCAATTTTTGCACTAGTGAATGGATGTTTCCTAGGCATGCATCATGTTTGTCTAGTGAGGGGAAATGGTTGATGGTGATGGGTAACATATGATTCGGAGCTTCAATGTAAATCTTGTCTCCATATAACGATATCCTACACATTATAATATACAATCTACGACACATCACATAATGTTCACACATGTGCACTGGCAAATGTCATTACACACATATTCTCTTTGTGTTTTAAGAGTTATTTCACTTATTTGTATGTCAGGGTTTTTACACAAAAGTCAATGGAGCTAGATAGATATTGGGAGTTATTGAGGACACGTTTAGTTGGATACTAATATGAAGAGAATATGATAAAGTAGTTTATATCAGTGTGTCACACATAATGTGAGGTAACACAAAAAAATCTGCTAAGCACAAAGATTTAACTAAAGAAAAATTGAGAAGGAAGAAGAAGCAACAAAGTACAGATTTCACCTTATTTTATTCTCCCTTTGCACCTATAAAAGGAACAACATTATTCTGAAAAAAAATACGTTAAAATACATATGCCAAGAAGGCCTGTTTGCATTTTTTAAGCAAAGATGCAAAAAAATAGTAAAAAAAGGTCTCAATCAGAATAGAATCATTGACAAGATAACTAACTAGACTAGTTGCTTCTTAATTAGTTTCTAACCATAGTTAGCCAATTCTGTTACACTTTTTGTTACACTTTGTTATTTTCTTATTTTTTTTCTATAAATACATGATTGTAATATTTATCTTTTATTCAATGAGAACTATTATGTACAAAGAAAGAGGGAAAAAATTGGTGAAGTATCAAACCACACTGACCTATTATATGTACTCAGAGCAAATGGAAAAAATGTGGAATCTTATGGTATTCAACCATTAAATATGGTAGACTATCAATTATTAATTATTAGAAATCAAAAATTAAAATTCTAGTTTACTTTGAAAATAAAGCATCTATATAACTTATACTTGAACCAAAAATACTATCCCAAAATTAGTTTGAAGGAAGAATCTCAATACCAACCTTAGCATATTTGTTTGGTAGCATTGAACACCCAATTCGACCAGCATCAATTGCACTCAAGGTTTTTTTTGAAACAAGGGAGTAATCACCGAATTGGAACTAAGGATAAAGTTAAGGCACTGTAGCTTTAGGTATGTGGCGTATGCCTTTAGACAAAATAGGAAAATGAAGTAAAATAATCTAGTTATTATAAATATAATCTAACACCGTGATCATATGTTGTAACACCCCAAATTTTGAAAATAGAAAATAAATAGAGAAAATAAATATTGAATAATTAAATATGGATTGATTAATATCCCAAAATGCTAGAAATAATTTAATTAAGATTTTTAGAGACTGTTAGTGAGTTATTTTGACCGGATAAGTTGAAAACTGACCCGGATAAAATATGGGTGTCAGACCAAGTATCTCCGATTGAGGTGCCGTTGGTCAGGACTGTAGGTAAAATTGTTGGGAATCCGAATATGCACTTGGAATAATTTTTAGAATACGTATTGAGCCCGAACTGAAAGCCTGTTTAATGAAAAATGCAAGAGTTTAAATGAAAGCTTAAAAACTTACAATAAAACTAACTCTTTCACTCTCATTTCCGTAACTCTCTCTTCCTCATGCCAACACACTCACTTCTTCTCCTTTCTACCACTTCTACATTCACACCTTTCTTCTAAAATCCCTAATCAAGAGTGATACCAATCTTCCTCTTTTGTTTTCACCCACCATTGGAGCAAGGAAGGACATTGGGTGGTTAAAGTCTCCCTTCTTCCTCCTCTATTTTCGTCCACACCACTCTCTCTCCCTTGGTGTCTATTTTGTTTCTTGATTGAGGACTTGATAACACAGGTGAAGCGCGAACATCAAACCCGGAAGTATACTTCTCTTAAGGTAGGAGAGGGGTGTATTTTCTAAATGCATGAGAATTGTGATGATAAGGTATGTATTAATGTAATAGGTCATGTTTTCTTGGATAGGTGTGATATCATGTGTATATGATAAGAATTGTGTGTGGTGTTTTGAAATAATTGTTTATATGATGAAGCCTAAATGAGGCTATGAATGGCATATTATGTGATGATGTACTATTGGTTTCATATATGACATGATGAGTATCTAGAATCTTTGGTTGGAATGGTTCTTAAATATAAGGATTGACGTTTATGTATAAATTTGTGGATAATAGTGTGGTTGAGTATGAATGTACCCTAGACGAGAGGGTAAGATAATCCTAATGAGGTTGAGGCATACATAAGCATTTCATACATGGCATGGCATGCATATCATGATGTTGTTATGATATTGATCACCTTGCGGGGTGCCACGAAGGGTATATCCCGGAGTGATGATGTTGTTATGATATGGATCACCTTGCGGGGTGCCACGAAGGGTATATCCCAGAGTGATGATGTTGTTATGATATTGATCAACTTGCGGGGTGCCACGAAGGGTATATCCTGGAGTGATGATGTTGTTATGATATTGATCACCTTGCGGGGTGCCACGAAGGGTATATCCCGGAGTGATGATGTTGTTATGATATTGATCACCTTGCGGGGTGCCAGGAAGGGTATATCCCGGAGTGATTGTTAGTCAGGTGGCCTCAATACTCAAGAGAGGGGTGAATTGAGTTTTTAAAACTTAGCTTGGAATGTCCTTAAACTTGATTCTTTTATCACAAGTTTATAAGATTATGCAGAATAAGTTTAGTTTAAGGAGATATGCAATGCACAACAAGGTTTAAATAGCTTAGACAAATTATCAAACACTTGGTGTGCAATATCCAATATTGACCAAATCAAGCAAGCTAAAATATGCAAACCACAATCAACCAACACAAATCGATCAAGAGCAATATATGAAAGTAAAAGAGTAAGGGAGAAGAGATTGCAAACTGATTTAACGAGTTCCACCAACCCGGTGTACGTCTCGCCTCTAAGCAACCCACTTAGAGGATTTCCACTATTGTAGATTAGAGAAACAACTTTGAGCAATTGCGGCTTCCTAGTGTCCCATACTCAAGAACCCAATCCTCACAAGTACAAGGGCAATCCACCCAATCTCTCAATCTCACAATATCCCAAAGGTTGAACCCCAACCTTTGTAACCACTCAACCTAGAGTGAACTTTGGTGTTTAATGTTTGTGTTTACAAGCAAAAATACTTTCTCAAAAGAGTGGATAAGCAAGTGATAGCTCACACAAATTCTAACTCTCAACAAAAGAGGATATACAAATGAAATCTCAGAATATACAAGAGTAAAAATTCACTAAGCACCAAGAATGATTGTAGAATTGATTTCCTTTTGTTCCTTGTTGTTCTCTTCTTTGTGCTTGAGTTTAGAAACCCATTTATAGAGCTAGAGGGAGTGCCAAGATCTTCCTAGCCGTTGCATGTAGTGGGCATCTCAGAAATGGTGAAAAAATGAGCTGGTTTCCCACTTAAATATGTTTTTCCACTATCGCAATTGATTACGCCTTGAGCTGTAATCGATTACACTTCGAATTTTTTAGTTCAGTTCGTGTTGTAATCGATTAGTATTCACCATCTAATCGATTAGCTTAAAGTCAAAACTTTGGTAATCGATTAGATCTTGCCCAGTAATCGATTAGCCATAGCACCTGATGCATCGATTAGTACACCCATGTAATCGATTAGTGTCGTTTCAGTAGCTTGGTAATCGATTAGCTAAAGTCCTGTAATCGATTAGCATATATACCTGATACATTTGATCCAATTTTTGATGTTGGTAATCGATTAGCATACTGGTGTAATTGATTAGTTACAAGTCAGAAGCTCTGTAATCGATTAGCCCTGTGGGTGTAACTGATTAGCTGTTCAACAGAAGCTATTTAATCGATTAGCTCTGTCTCTCTAATTTATTAGCTACGCTATTTTTGCAGGTCTGATGTTGAATCTTGTTTTTACAAGATATTCTTCAAAATTCCTTTGTCATTATCAAAATCCTTGAACCTGTAATCATATTCAAACACATTCTCCCCCTTTTTGATGATGACAACCATGTTCATCTCTTGAGGGTTGTTAGTTTAAACAATAAGCTTATCTCTAATTAAGTATTTATCTGCAAAAACCATATCTTTTGAATTCTGCATTATTTCTTATCTTTTAATCAGATTTTTAGATTTTACATTATCTCTTAAATGTTATCTCTTAAGTCCTTATCTCTTATCTATTTCAAATTTGCATTATCTCTTATCACTTAAACATTATCAAGTCTCCCCCTATCTTAAGGAATCTATGCCTTTTAGAGATAATAAACCACTTTAGAGATATTTAATCATTTAGTGATTTATTTTAGCAGCCAATATCAGATTGAACAATAATTTGGATGAATAATTACTTCTTCTCCCCCTTTGGAATCATAAAAAATAATAAAGCAAATAGAGGCATATAATGAAAGATAAATCTTTATTCAATTCAAAAGGGAAAGTACATCAATGGAAATGTTGCAGAATTAAGAACTTATGCATGATTGAGAAAAACACAAAACACATTAACCAAAACATGAAAAACGGATTTAGTTATCCGGATTGAAAAAGTAAAGCTCGGAGATTTGGTGAGATAGCTCATTATAGTGCTGTTGCATCATCTCAAAGTGCTACTGCTCAGTCATTGAAAACTCTTGAAGAGAGTTCTCAATACAGTCGAAGCGGCGGTCAAGGTGAGCGTAGAGAGATGTGAATGAATCAGTGGGGGCTTCCGGTGCAGCTTGTGTTATAGGAGGAGGAAGGACTGGCTCATCAGCAGGGGCTTCAAAAGGAATGTTGGCATTAATGCCTTCCATCCTTGAATACCAAGCTTCATGGAGAAAAACGATGCCCATTTTTGTGAGGTGATGAGTGCCAATGCAAGCCTTGGGAGGCACTTTTTTAGATAACTCACCAGCCAAATCAACTCTTACAGCTTTGAAAAGTTTGGTAAGTAAGATTGCATATGGGAGCTTTTGTTGATGTTTGGCTTGGAGCATATGTAGTTTGATCATTTGAACCCAATTAATGTCCTTCTGATTTTGCATTGCCCACATTAGGAGAACATCGTCCTCCTCTACCAACGCATAATTCCCACCGCGAGGAAACAAAATTTTCACCAGAAAAAAGTGAAGGAGACGGTTGTTCATGGTAAGGTGACCTACCAACTTGTGGTTACGCCTTGGGAGGTTAGCCTTCCACAGCGACTGGCGTGCAACAATGGGATTGAAGGTCTATTCATCCTCGGGATCTCCTCCAGCAAACTCAGCATCATTTAGTGGAAGAAGAGAGATTTCCACAAATTGAGCATTGGTGAGTCTTATGGTCACGTTCTTGACCTTGGACTCAAACAACCCATCAACCAACCTTAGGTTGCAATAGAAGACTCTAACAAGTTCAGGATAGTATAACTCCTCCTTGAGGGTGAGGAAAGCCAAAAGCTCATAGTGGTGGAGGTTTTGGGTGAAGGTGAAGCTTGGGTGGTTGAAGGTTTCCTCATTGATGAAGTGGGGAGAGATTATGGCCTTCTCAGAAAAGTTTTTAATGAAATTTTGAAGGTCTCTAGGAGAGGAGAAAAACCTAGAGAAGTCTAAGGGGTTGTTGGCTTGGGCCATGGAGGACCTTGCCCTTTTGACTGTGCGTGAGGAAGACATGGTGGTGGAGAAAGGTAAAGAAGATGAGAAGAGAGTGAGAGCTTTTGAAGCTTGAGGGAGTGGAAGAGGTAGTGTGAGAGAAGGTGAGGAGGGGTGAATTTATAGGGAAAAGGTAGGTTTAGAAAGGAGAGAAAGTGGTTTAATGTGAGTTTAATTTGGAGAAGAAAACGAGCAGCCTCGGAAAACAACAATTGACTGTCACAGACTCGATGCTAATCGATTACGAGGCATAGGTAATCGATTAGTTCACTATTTCTGAGGAATTTGAATCATTTAATACAGTGGGTAATCGATTAGGGAAGATGGGTAATCAATTAGGTTAAGAAATAGAATCATCCTAATCGATTAAGGGAGGATGGTAATCGATTAGAGGAAAGTTGAAGCGTTTTGGACCTGAAACAGAGGCTTTGTAATCGATTATGGACCAAGGGGTAATCGATTAGGTAGAAAATAGAAGCTTGGTAATCGATTAGATGTCAAGGAGTAATCGATTAGCTAAGAACCAGAAGCTTACTAATCGATTATGTCAATCTTTGTAATCGATTGTTTTGCTTAAAAACGCCCAGATTTTGCAGATTTTGTTTCAGAAGGCTGGAAATCTATTAAGTTATTCCTTAGAACATTTCAAACTTAACGAAACATAATCAGAATCAAGGAATTATCAAAATCATCTATTTATTCAAACACAATTGGTTATATCAAGGATTCCTAATTCTCTCCTAATATGTATGAATTGATTTTTTGCTAGAGGTTTGGTGAATATATCTGCTAATTGCTTAGATGTTTCAACATGTTCGAGCACACAATCACCCTTTAATACATGATCTCTAATGAAATGATGTCGAATCTCAATATGTTTGGTTCTTGAATGCATTACAGGATTCTTTGAAATATTTATAGCACTTGTGTTATCACATTTGAGAGGCACATGGTCTAACATAACACCAAAATCTAGAAGTTGTTGTCTCATCCAAAGGATTTGAGCACAACAACTACCATCTGCAACATATTCTACCTCAGCTGTGGATAGTGCAACACTTACTTGTTTCTTGCTATGCCAAGAAACAAGAGAACTACCAAGTAAGTGACATGTTCCACTAGTGCTTTTCCTATCTAGTTTACATCTTGCAAAATCCGAATCTGAATATCCAACTAATGTGCATTCAACCCCTTTGGGGTACCATAAATCAACATTTGGAGTTCCAACAAGATATTTCATTATTCTTTTTACAGCAGTTAGGTATGATTCTTTTGGACATGCTTGGTATCTTGCATACATACAAACAACAAACATGATGTTCGGCCTACTTGCGGTTAAGTAAAGTAAGGATCCGATTATACCTCTATATTTTGTAAGTTCAACATCCTTACCCTTCTCATCCTTGTCCAAATAGCATGAAGTGCCCATAGGTGTGGCAATGTCATTTGCCTTGTCCATGTTGAATTTCCTAAGCAATTCTTTGCAGTACTTTGATTGACTAATGAATGTGCCTTCATTAGTTTGCTTGATTTGTAGTCCAAGGAAGAAAGTAAGTTCCCCCATCATGGACATCTCAAATTCTTCCTGTATTAACTTAGCAAACTCTTTGCACATTGACTCATTAGTAGCACCAAAGATTATATCATCAACATATACTTGCACCAATAGTATGTCATTCTTTTTGTGCTTTATGAATAATGTTGTGTCAACCTTTCCTCTTTCAAAGTTATTTTCTAAAAGAAATTTGCTCAATCTTTCATACCAAGCTCTTGGAGCTTATTTTAAGCCATACAAGGCTTTCTTTAGTTTGAAAACATGTTTCGGAAATTGGTAGTTTTCAAAACCTGGAGGTTGATCAACATACACTTCCTCTTGAATATAACCATTCAATAAAGCACTCTTGACATCCATTTGGTACAATTTAAAGTCCTTACAACATGCAAAGGCTAATAATAATCTAATGGCTTCTAGCCTAGCTACGGGAGCATACGTCTCTTCATAATCAATGCCTTCTTCTTGATTGTAACCCTTAGCTACTAGCCTAGCTTTATTCCTTGTAATTATACCATTTTTATCTAATTTATTCCTAAACACCCATTTTGTTCCTATTATTTGGTGATCATTGGGTCTTGACACTAATTCCCAAACTTCATTTCTTTCAAATTAATTCAATTCTTCTTGCATGGCCAACATCTAATGTTCATCAATAATAGCTTCATCAATGCATTTGGGTTCTATTTGTGATACAAAGGCTAAATGATTACATGCATTCTTAATGGCGTTTTGAGTACTTACACCTTTAGTCATTTCACCTATGACTTTATCTAAGGGATGGTCCTTCAAAGTGATCCATTGTTGTGGTTCCTCATGTTGTGTTGCATCTTTGTCTTTGTTCTCTTCTTCCTTGTCATTCAAGGTTAAATCTTGAAGAGTACCTACAATATCATCAACATCTTCCTTTCTCGGGGAATTATGGCTATTTTCATCAAATTTGACATGAATGGACTCCTCAATGGTGTTTGTTTGTTTGTTAAAGATTCGATAAGATTTACTAGATTATGAATATCCTAGGAAGATTGCCTCATCAGTTTTAGCATCAAATTTTCCTAGATTATCCTTTCCATTATTGAGCACAAAGCATTTACATCCAAAAATATGAAAATATGAAATGTTGGGTTTTCTTCCCTTGTAAAGTTCATAGTGGGTTTTCTTTAGAATAGGCCTTATTAAACATCTATTCATAACATGACAAGCGGTATTTACCGCATCGGCCCAAAAATGTTTTGCAATGTTATTTTCATTTAGCATGGTTCTTGCAAGCTCTACTAAGGATCTATTTTTCCTTTCAACTACTCCATTTTGTTGTGGAGTTCTAGGAGCTGAAAAATTGTGAATGATACCATGTTTTTCGTAAAACCTTTCAAAAGATTGATTTTCAAATTCTCCCCCATGATCGATTCTAATGAATGCAATTTTAGAATTTTGCTCATTTTGGATAATCTTAGCAAGTTTATTAAATGCATGATATGCTTCATTCTTATGAGCAAGAAACAAGGTCCATGTATATCTAGAATAGTCATCTACAATTACTAGACCATAGTAATTACCACCAAAGCTCTTGATTTTGGAAGGTCCAAATAGATCCATGTGTAAAAGTTGCAAAGGCCTTTGTGTGGAAACAATATTTTTAGTTTGAAAGGATGCCTTTACTTGTTTTCCCTTTTGACATGCATCACAAAATTTGTTTTCAAATTTAAGCTTTGGTAAACCAATTACTAATTCCTTAGAAACAAGTTTATGATAGATGTCCAATTTACCTATATTTTGCATGATTAATGAAGCATAAATTGGATATAATGTACAATGTTTGCCAATTTTGTAAGCTAAATAGAAAAGAAATAGTGAATGAACATTGTACAAGTTGGTTGGCTAAATTTGTTACAATCTCAGGAAAACTCAAAGAAGAAATGAAGAAAATCACCAAGTGTTAAGCAAACAGAGTGATATTCGCTCAAGCTAAGGAGATATCGCTTGAGCTAATCTTGGTCGCTGAGAAAAATTGAAGAGCCCGCTTGGGCGAGCCATGAATGTAACAAATAACAAGTATCAGGTCAAGACTCGCTTGAGCGAGGAGTGATACGCCCAGGCGAAATCAAGCCAGTATTGAAAATGAAGTATTCGCCCGAGCGACCACTGAGGCCGCTTGAGCGAGATTGGAACAGAATGGACTAGCAGTAGTTTCGCTCAAGCGTTGTGAATAAAGAAGCCAGCGAATTTCTTCCAGAATGCAGCAATGTGAAGGGCGCTTGAGCGGCACTATTTCGCTCAAGCGGAATTTGTCCAGAACCAAATTTTAAAAGGGCTCGCTGCAGTTTATGAAGATACGGCTCAAGCGAAATGGAATAAAGTATCAGATATGAAGATTCGCTTAGGCGAATCTAGACCGCTTGAGCGAATCAAGCCCATAATGAAGCAGGACGTGGATTTCCTTCGTGCTGAAGAATGCTCATCGCCTGAGCGAAATATAAACTCGCTTGAGCGAGTTTTCTTTTATATAAGCTTACTGCATGGCGGCTGAACAGGGGGGATCGAAAAAAAAAAACAACACTTTGTACTCTGTATTTTCTTCTTCTTTTCTAAGCTGTAATGACCACCATGAGTGGCTAAACATCTCCATGGGATTGGATGTAGCTTTTCTTACTTGAAGATCATAAATGATATATTCATGATTCGGGTAAACTTGTTCTATGATTCTTGGTATTTCATTTTACGTTTAATGCTTGAATCTACTTGATCACTAGTTTCTTGAATTAAGTTTACGTTTGTTGTTGGAAAATAACTTTCGAAAACAGATCTAAATGAAATGCTCAGTGTGAGTAAATAACCAGGGATGGTATTTAACGCATTGAACGTCCAAACAATCGGTCGTAATGCTGGAATGGAATTGAAACGATCAAGGGATTGACGTTATCAAATTTGTTCTTATGAATTTCGTAGTCAAGGAATTGATACGAATGACTTTGATTGTGATGTAAAGCATTATAGTTCAAACTCCGTTTTCATGAATATACGTTATGCATCGGAAGGTAAGATCGGTGAATCCTAATCCCAGCTTTTACAATTAGATAAACTCCTTTTATTTCACTGCATAATCGTTCATATATTATCGTTTATATTGTGAACTCAAAACCATGAAAACAATCGTTTTAATCCGCCGTAATATCTTAAGTTTCAATTGCGGATGATCCTTAGTGGGAACGATATCTTTTATAACTACAACTACCGTGTTTAAAACTTGGCACGTTTCTTTGAGTGTATTATACAAACTTGATTCTCTTAAAATACCTCAGCAAGTTTTTGGCGCCGTCCGCCGGGGATCGAAGTAATTGAATTAAGTTATTACGGTGTGTGAATACTGTACGTATTGCATTTTTGTGTTGTTTAGTATCAATTTCTTGGTTAACCTCTCCTTTGCTAGCTTTGCTTATGATATTAAGAAGTCAGGGATTCAAAGAACAGGCTGAAATAGATCCTGAAATTGAAAAGACTTTGAAGAAAATCAAAGCCAAAGCCAAAGCACAACAAGAGGAGGACCAATCTTCTTCTTCTTCTTCTCCAATTTCAACACCAATAACAATTCCAAAATCTGAAGCAAATATGGAAGGACATCAACCACCAAGGCGTACCTTGGGAGACTATGCCAATCAACAAGGACCTAGATATTTTTCAAGCATAGCAATCCCACAAACCAGAGCTTTGGAAATGAAACCAGCATTTCTTAGTTTGATTAGTGCTCACCAATTTACTGGAATGTCACATGAAGACCCATATACTCACTTAGCTATATTTTATGAATTGGTAGGTACTATGGGCTTTGAGTAAGGAGATCTTGAATCAGCATACCTCCGGTTGTTCCCATTTTCTCTAGCTGGAAAGGCCAAAGAATGGTTGCAATCCCATCCAAACCAAAGCTTGAATAATTGGTCTAGTGTGGAGGAGAAATTCTTGTTTCGTTTCTTTCCACCATCAAGATTCATAAAAGCAAAGTCTGACATTTCAACTTTCCGTCAAGGAATGGAAGAACCTTTTTGTGAAGCATGGGACAGATTCAAGTCCTTATTGCGCAAATTTCCAAATCATGGATTTGAAGATATAGCGCAGCTGAATATTTTCTACAATGGTCTAAGGCCTGATACAAAGATGATTCTAGATGCTGCTGCTGGTGGAACAATGATGACAGTAGATGCTGACCAAGCAACCAGAATCATAGAAGCTTTGTCATCCACAGATTATCAAGCACAGCATGATAGGCAGCAAGTACAAAAGAAAGGAATTCTGGACTTGAATACTTCTGATGCTATTTTAGCTCAAAACAAAATTTTGACCCAACAGATCGAAGCCTTAACTCAACAGATGGCCAAACTTCCTCAACAATTGCACTCAGTTCAATCTGCACAACCTCAGCAACAAATGAATGCAAGATGTGATTTTTGTGGAGGTGACCATCCAAATGGACATTATGGGTCGCAGGAAGAAGCTGTCCATTACATGAACAATCAAGGTAGACAAAATAATTTCAATTCCAATTTTACTAATCAACCATTTCAGGGATGGAGGAATAATGCAAATCAAGGCCAAGGTTGGAGGCAAGAAGCTAATACATACAATAGACCACAGGCCCACCAACAAGGACCGTCTCTGATGGAAAAGACAACTAGATTGGAAGATACATTGGAAAAGTTCATGCAAGCTTCTCTAACAAATCAGAAGAACACAGAAGCTTCCATCAGGAATCTAGAGACTCAGGTTGGACAGCTTGCCCGTCAAATGGCAGAACAAAAAAGACCTCATTATGGAGCCAACACTGAAGCGAATCCTAAGGAGCAATGTCAGGCAGTGATGACCAGAAGCGGAAAAACTACAGGTGTAGAGTTGGGTGAAAAAGAAAAGGAAGAAGAAAGATTTTTGAAAGAAAAAGAAAAAGAAAAAAATAGAGAAAAAGATGAAAATGAAAAAAGTGAGACTGTAAATAAAGAAAAAGAAAAAGAAAAAGAGAAAGATAAAATGAGTGATGTAGAGAAAGGAAAGATGAAGGTGGATGAAGGTATACCATAGCTGAAAAGCATGCCTTACCCCAAAAATCCTTCCAAGCGGGATAAAGAAAGGCAGTTTGCTAGGTTTATGGACATATTCAAGAGATTACAGATCAATGTGCCATTCATGGAAGCCATGGAGCAGATGCCTACCTATGCAAAATTTATGAAGGATTTATTGACAAAGAAGAGAAGATTTTCGGAGGAGACAGTAGAATTAGAGGCTGGGTGTAGTGCTATAATTCAAAAAGCATTACCGCAGAAGACCAAAGATCCGGGAAGCTTTACAATTCCTGTCACCATTGGTAGTCTGCCAGTAGGAAAAGCATTACTTGACCTAGGAGCAAACATTAATCTGATGCCATTATCTATGTTGAAGAGAATTGGTGATCTGGAAATTCAACCAACTAGAATGACCCTCCAATTAGCTGATAGATCAATGAAGTTCCCTTATGGAGTTGCAGAAGATGTTCTAGTGAAAGTAGACAAATTCGTGTTTCCAGTGGATTTTGTAATCATGGATATGGAAGAGGATTCAGAAGTACCTTTGATCTTGGGACGACCATTTATGAAGACTGCAAAAGTTATCATAGATGTTGATGATGGGAAATTAAAAGTAAGAGTCCAAGACGAGGAAGTCAATTTTGATGTTTTTGAAGCCATGAAATATCCTGCAGACAAGTAGAGTTGTTTCAAAATTCATGTGGAAGAAGAGATAATTTCAAAACAGCTTCACAATATGAACAATTCAAGCCCTCTTGAAAAGGTTCTAGTGAATGCTGTTGAGAGTTTTAATAATATGGAGATGGATGAAGTGCAAGAGGTTTTGCAAAGTCTTGAAGCTGGTAAGGTGATGACAAGCGAGGAAAGCAAAATGGAAAAACTGGATGAAAAACAAAGTCCTGAGGTTCACAAGATAGAATTGAAAGAATTACCTTCAAATCTGAAGTATGTCTTTTTAGATGACCAAGGAAATAAACCAGTAATAATTAGCAGCACTTTGTTGAAAGAAGAAGAAGAAAAGCTGATTGAAATTCTGAAAAAGAATGAGCAAGCTATTGGTTGGAAACTAAGTGATTTGAAAGGCATCAGTCCATCTTATTGTATGCATCATATTTTTATGGAGCAAGAATACAAACCAGTGGCTCAACCTCAAAGGCGGTTAAATCCAATCATGAAAGAGGTCGTGAAGAAAGAAGTGCTGAAGTTGCTGGAAGCAGGAATGATCTACCCTATTTCAGATAGTGCATGGGTGAGCCCAGTTCAAGTGGTACCAAAGAAGGGAGGCATAACGGTAGTGAGGAATGAAAATAATGAGTTGATTCAAACCAGAACAGTAACGGGATGGAGAATGTGTATAGACTACCGAAAGCTCAATCAAGCAACAAGGAAAGATCATTTTCCATTGCCATTCATGGACCAAATGCTGGAAAGGTTGGCGGGACAAGATTATTATTGTTTTCTGGATGGATACTCAGGCTATAATCAAATAGCAGTGGCTCCAGAAGATCAGGAGAAAACAGCATTTACTTGCCCTTTTGGTGTTTTTGCATATCGAAAGATGCCTTTTGGACTATGTAATGCTCCAGCCACTTTTCAACGGTGCATGCTGGCAATTTTTTCAGACCTTGTGGAAAAATGCATAGAAGTCTTCATGGATGACTTCTCCGTCTTTGGTAAATCATTTCATTCTTGTTTAGAAAACCTTGATACCGTGTTGAAAAGGTGTGTGGAAACCAATTTAATGCTCAATTGGGAAAAATGTCACTTTATGGTAACTAAAGGCATAGTGTTGGGTCACACCATTTCAAACAAAGGCATTGAGGTGGATAGGGCAAAAGTTGAAGTTATTGAAAAATTACCCCCACTAATAAATGTCAAAGGTGTTAGGAGTTTTCTAGGTCATGTAGGATTTTACCGAAGGTTTATAAAAGATTTTTCGAAAATTGCTAAACCTTTGAGTAATCTGCTGCAAAAAGAGAATTCTTTTCAATTTGATAATTCATGTTTGCTTGCTTTTCAAAAGTTGAAGGAAAAACTAACTACTGCATCTATCATAGTTGCACCCGATTGGAATCTTGATTTTGAAATCATGTGTGATGCAAGTGATTATGCAATAGGTGCAGTGTTAGGACAAAGAAAATCCAGAATTTTTTATCCAATACATTACGCTAGTAAAGTTTTGAATGAAGCTCAAATCAATTATGCCACAACTGAAAAAGAATTACTAGCTGTTGTGTATGGGCTTGAAAAATTCAGATCGTATTTAATTGGTGCACGAGTAATAGTTTTTACAGATCATGCAGCAATCAAATACTTGATGAATAAATCTGATTCCAAGCCAAGATTAATTAGGTGGATTTTGCTGTTACAAGAGTTTGATTTAACCATTCTTGACAAAAAGGGCAGTGAGAATCACATTGCAGATCATTTGTCCAGACTAATTAATGATGAAGTTACAAAGATACAGCCAGAAGTTCCTGAAGAATTCCCAGATGAAAGATTGTTGTTGATTCAAGAAAGACCATGGTTTGCCGACATGGCAAATTTCAAGGCTGCCGGAGTGATTCCTGAAGACTTTACATGGCAGCAAAAGAAGAAACTTATAAAGGATGCACAACAATTTATTTGGGATGATCCTTACTTATTCAAGCTTGGATCAGATAATATTTTGAGAAGATGTGTATCTGAACAAGAAGCCAGGAGTATTCTGTGGCACTGCCATAGTTCAGCATATGGAGGACATTTCAATGGGGAAAGAACCGCTGCTAAGATCCTACAATCAGGTTTTTTCTGGCCCTCTATATTTAAAGATGCTAACTCTTTTGTGCAGAACTGTGATACCTGTCAAAGAAGTGGAAGTATTTCAAGGAGGAATGAAATGCCACTAACAACTATCCTAGAAGTAGAAGTTTTTGATTGTTGGGGCATAGATTTTGTTGGACCGCTACCCTCATCACTTTCCAATGAATACATCCTGGTAGCTGTTGACTATGTTTCGAAATGGGTCGAAGCAATGGCTTGTGCAAAGGCAGATGCCAAAACTGTAATCAAATTTTTGAAGAAAAATATTTTCAGCAGATTTGGCACTCCCCGAGTTCTGATAAGCGATGGAGGATCTCACTTTTGCAACATACAACTTCAAAAGTGTTTAGAACATTATGGTGTCAAGCATAAGGTGACTTCTCCTTACCATCCACAAGCCAATGGCCAAGTGGAAGTATCTAACAGGGAGATCAAAAGAATTCTGGAAAAGACAGTTTCCCAAGGTAGAAAAGATTGGTCTCTAAAGTTGAATGACGCTTTGTGGGCATACAGAACAGCTTTTAAAGCTCCAACAGGGTTCTCACCCTACCAATTAGTCTATGGAAAGAGCTGTCATTTGCCGGTGGAACTAGAACATAAGGCCTATTGGGCAATGAAGTTGCTCAATTTTGATCCTGAAACATCAACAAAGGAAAGGAAAATTCAGTTGGAAAAACTGGGAGAATGGAGGCGAGAGGCTTATGAATCATCCAGAATTTATAAAGACAGAATGAAAGCCTACCATGACAAAAAGATTTTAGCAAAAAGCTTCTACCCAGGACAATCAGTTCTTCTATTCAATTCAAAGCTAAAACTTTTTCCAGGAAAGCTGAAATCAAAATGGTCTGGACCTTTCCTTGTTAAAGAAGTCAAATCATATGGCACTGTTGAGTTGCAAGATCCTAATTCTGACAGAACCTGGACAGTTAATGGACAAAGACTCAAACCATATATGGGTGGCGGAGTGGAAAAGCTAGATATGCTGATCCACTTTATTGAAGAATGAAAATCAATCAGGCGTCGAGCTAACGACGTTAAACAAGCGCTACCTGGGAGGCAACCCAGTGTGTTTAATTTGTTGTTGTTTTGTTTAGTTATGCAATTGTGTGAATGTTTCTTTTTGAATGAGATGCTTTATAAATGAATGAGAAGACTAGCAGGAACCAAAGGATCGCATGATGAGATAACTTTTTGAAAAAAATATACAAGTGAAGGATATAAACTTTCAAGTATGAGGTTATTCGCTCAAGCGCATTCCATTTCGCTTAAGCGCAAAACTTATATTTTGATACTGGACAGAAGTCGCTTAAGCGACCCACTTTTAGCTTGAGCGAATGTCCTTTTCACTTGAAAAATTTCACCTTTCGCTCAGGCCAAGACAAGGGAATAGCTACTGGATAAATTTCGCTTAAGCTAATTAAAGACCGCTCAAGCGAATTATGCAGAACACTCATTGAATTGAAGAAAAACCCATTTTCTGCAATTGTCGCTCAAGCGAATTAAATCACGCTCAAGCGAAGTATCTTTTATTAAACACTGGAACAAAATCGCCCAAGCGAATTCATCTCGCTGAAGCGAATTTTGTCCAGAAAGCAAACACTGCATACTCGCTTAAGCGCCATTCATTTCGCCCTAGCGAATTTTACCCAGTGTCTTAAACACGTTGATTCGCCTAAGCGAAGGATATTTAAGTCAAGCGAAGGAATTTTGGGAGTATCAGGTACCTTTTAATTTCGATTTCGCTACAGCGAACCATAATCGCTTGAGCGAAATTAGAGAGTGGAACTTAAATTCGCTGTAGCTGTTGAATATCGCTTGAGCGAATTTAAGCGGTTACACATTCTTTTTAAAAGTACATAACCTGTTCCACTTCCGAACTCCCAAAACCTTTTTAAAAGCCCTCAACTTCTAAATCCCTCACACTATCATCGTTGATTCTGAAGGGTTTCTTGCAGTTTCTTCCTCATCATTGGTATCAAGTTCTCATTTTTCTTTTCTTTCCAAGTAAGTTCTCTCATTTCTCATGCATCTGTTCATCTTCTTCTTCGTTACGTTTGTAGCTCTTTAGTTATTTTTCAATGTGGGTTACAATGTTGTTTGATTTCAGTTTTAGGATATTTAGGGTTTGATTTTCATCTCTACAATGTTGTTTTGCATAATGAAACCCATATGTAAATTATGCCCTAGAATAAAGTAGTGAAACCATGTCCCTTAAGCATGCTCTGTTTTTTTTTTATTTCTGTGTGGCTGCTGAAAAACCAATGTATATACTTATATAATGTACCCAATTATGTACGGTGTTGGCAGAAACAATTAACCATGTCCGTTTTGTGATTAATAACATCAATAGCACAACGCTTTTTGTAACTGTCGAAACCTTTCCTCATGCTCTGTTTTTCAGTAAAATCTTATGAACTAGATGGTGTAAGCAATAAACTCTGTTTTTCAGTTTTTTTTACCTTATGAACTCAATGCGCATTTTCTGTTTTTCAGGATGGCAAGAACCAAAGTAACAAGTGCTGAACCCCCACGACAGAGCGAAAGAGAAAAGGGTAAACGAAAAAGGGTTGAAGGGAGCTCGTCCCAACAAAACCAGAAATTCAGGAGTAAGGAACATAAGCAACGCCTTGAAAACATAGACCATTGGACCTTTATTCCTGAAAGGAAGGTTGATTTACGTGCGGGAGAGTGTGATGACTTCTTGGAATTATTGAGAAGAAGAAAATGGTTGAGAGTTGCAAACCCCAGACATAAATTCGACCCAGAGATTGTCAAAGAATTTTATGCCAACGCATGGAACAAGGAGGGCACTTTGGAACGCAAAACATGGGTTAAGGGCACCTGGATATCGTATGATAGAGACACTATCAACGAACATTTAGGTGATATGCTTTGGTTACCTGATGGAGATTTGTGCACTTATGGCACCTTGAAGAAAAACCGACATATTTACCCCACACAGGAGCTTGAAGATAAACTCTGTTTACCAGGGCATCATATGTACCGAGGGGCTAGCCAGCATCCTTCCAGACTTCTGAGGAAGGATATGACAATGCTGACTAGAGTGTGGACAGCATTTCTCTTAGCAAATGTCATCCCGAATGCCCATGTATCTGATTTACCCCTTCCAAAGTGTGAGCTTCTATTCTGCATTCTCTCTCGAAATATGTCTGTTGACCTTGCTCAGATAATTTCAGATGAAATCTTTAGGTTCGCTCAGCAAAATCCGAAGACTACATTAGCTGATACAAAACCTAAAGCCAGCCTTGGTTTCCCTGCATTCATCACGGGACTTTGTGCAGTCCATGGGATCGATGTTAACCCCACCACTCCGATTAGGCCATCCATCGATCGAAAATTTATAGATTTAAATTGCAGGATACCCACACCTCCACCACAGTTAGAGACACCACCACCACCACCTGTAGTATCATCACCTACAGTTCAGCCACCTCTCCAACCACCGCCTCCACCTACTTATGATCCCACCCTCCTTGCTCATCTTCTACACATTGAGCGACAGCAGGCCGCTCTTCACAGAGGCATGCTGTATCATTATAGAGCTAGCTATTGGAGCCATCCTTCAGGCCCTTTTATGCACCCCGATCAGTTCGTGGAGCGTGTTGCTTGGCCTGGGGATAGTCCTATTTTGCAGGAGGAGGAGAGACCAGCAGCTGATGCTGCTGAGCCAGAGGCACCACCATCACCACCAGCCACATCAGCAGGACCAGCAGGACCAGCAGTTGCACCTGTCACAACACCAATTGCTACACAGACTCATCAGCAGCAGGAGGCTGAGGACAGGGAATTTGAAGAGCAGCTGGATCGAGTGGTCACTGATATCGTGATGATGCAAGACTGAGCATGCTATTGTGGTTCCTTTAAATTTTGTCAAGTTTATTTAAGTTTATGCTGCTTTATGTTTCTTTTATTATGTTACTTTATATTCAGTACTTATTATTCAGTACTTTCCGTTTATGTCAATTTCATATGATTTACAGTAGATTTTCCTGTTACGCCTAAATGAATTTTGTTACATACGTTAGTTATAATGTTTAGGCGCGGAAATTTTGTTTTCATGACATGGAAAAGTGAAGAAAGATGTGAATTAATCTTAGGCTTGCATAAAAGGAAGGATGACTAGTTTTGGAAACTCTGATAATTCTTATGAATGTTGAATGAATCTTTCTAATTCTTGAGTTAGGAATTAATTCACATTGTTTGAACCCTCTTCTGTGAGAATAAAGAAATCAAGACAATTAACCCAGTGAGATAGTGCAACTTTAAACACCGAGAGTTCATTGATTTTGTGTAATCTTTCATTGCATGAATTTCTAGCAAGGATTATTGCTTAGGCAAGCATGGACAGGATAGAGGCAAATTTTGTGTAGAATAGGTTAAACAAGAGCCAAAAAGCCAACCTTCAAGTAATCAATCCAAATTTTGTGTTTAAACCCAATTGAGCCAAAATGAATTTTGTTCTTAACCTTAGAGCATGCCTGTACGAAAAACTTAAACCAACCTTAATGCATGCTAAGGACAGGAATAATTTTTCAAGAAGGGTATGTGAAGAGTTTGGCTGTGATTGTCAAAAGAAAAGAAAAAAAAAATTTTTGGAAAACAACGTAAGATCCTCCTACCAAGGTCAAAGAATAAACAAAATGAAGGAGGAATATAAAGAAAAAGTTGAATGGCTTAAATGAAGCAAAAATGATATAATAAAAAAGCCAAGGCCAAGAAATCTAAGTGTCCTTAGTATGTCTTTGCATCCAAAGAAAAACCAATGAATTTCTTGTAAGCCTGGCCAAGTTACAACCTATTAAAGACCTCTTGATCCATGTTTGTTTGAGTGGTTATCTCATGCAATGAAATGAAATGCAATGATTGAATAACACTTGACCAATGATAAAGAGAGTAAACACTCACCTGGAAGGTATAAACAGAGAGAATTTCTTGTTTTTACAGCAGAGTGGTTACTTGCAATTATGTATTCTAGTTCAAACTTAGAATTTGGTTAGATAAAATGAAGCATGATTGAGGATTTATCATTTATGGATAGTGAAAAGTGTCCTTCATTTTATTTGCAGCTTTGATTAATTAAGATCTTTGTTTCACTTAAACTTTCTCTTGACCAATTGCTTGAGGACAAGCAAAGTTCTAGGTTGGGGAGAGTTGATAGATGTCCAATTTACATATATTTTGCATGATTAATGAAGCATAAATTGGATATAATGTACAATGTTTGCCAATTTTGTAAGCTAAATAGAAAAGAAATAGTGAATGAACATTGTACAAGTTGATTGGCTAAATTTGTTACAATCTCAGGAAAACTCAAAGAAGAAATGAAGAAAATCACCAAGTGTTAAGCAAACAGAGTGATATTCGCTCAAGCTAAGGAGATATCGCTTGAGCTAATCTTGGTCGCTGAGAAAAATTGAAGAGCCCGCTTGGGCGAGCCATGAATGTAACAAATAACAAGTATCAGGTCAAGACTCGCTTGAGCGAGGAGTGATACACCCAGGCGAAATCAAGCCAGTATTGAAAATGAAGTATTCGCCCGAGCGACCACTGAGGCCGCTTGAGCGAGATTGGAACAGAATGGACTAGCAGTAGTTTCGCTCAAGCGTTATGAATAAAGAAGCCAGCGAATTTCTTCCAGAATGCAGCAATGTGAAGGGCGCTTGAGCGGCACTATTTCGCTCAAGCGGAATTTGTCCAGAACCAAATTTTAAAAGGGCTCGCTGCAGTTTATGAAGATACCGCTCAAGCGAAATGGAATAAAGTATCAGATATGAAGATTCGCTTAGGCGAATCTAGACCGCTTGAGCGAATCAAGCCCATAATGAAGCAGGACGTGGATTTCCTTCGTGCTGAAGAATGCTCATCGCCTGAGCGAAATATAAACTCGCTTGAGCGAGTTTTCTTTTATATAAGCTTACTGCATGGCGGCTGAACAGGGGGGATCGAGAAAAAAAAACAACACTTTGTACTCTGTATTTTCTTCTTCTTTTCTAAGCTGTAATGACCACCATGAGTGGCTAAACATCTCCATGGGATTGGATGTAGCTTTTCTTACTTGAAGATCATAAATGATATATTCATGATTCGGGTAAACATGTTCTATGATTCTTGGTATTTCATTTTACGTTTAATGCTTGAATCTACTTGATCACTAGTTTCTTGAATTAAGTTTACGTTTGTTGTTGGAAAATAACTTTCGAAAACAGATCTAAATGAAATGCTCAATGTGAGTAAATAACCAGGGATGGTATTTAACGTATTGAACGTCCAAACAATCGGTCGTAATGCTGGAATGGAATTGAAACGATCAAGGGATTGACGTTATCAAATTTATTCTTATGAATTTCGTAGTCAAGGAATTGATACGAATGACTTTGATTGTGATGTAAAGCATTATAGTTCAAACTCCGTTTTCATGAATATACGTTATGCATCGGAAGGTAAGATCGGTGAATCCTAATCCCAGCTTTTACAATTAGATAAACTCCTTTTATTTCACTGCATAATCATTCATATATTATCGTTTATATTGTGAACTCAAAACCATGAAAACAATCGTTTTAATCCGCCGTAATATCTTAAGTTTCAATTGCTGATGATCCTTAGTGGGAACGATATCTTTTATAACTACAACTACCGTGTTTAAAACTTGGCACGTTTCTTTGAGTGTATTATACAAACTTGATTCTCTTAAAATACCTCAGCAGTTTATTCAAATGGTCTACATGTATATGAGCTATTCTTCTATGCCACAACCAAGTTTCATCCTCTCTAGTCATGAAGCATTGCACATCATTTGAGGACAAACTATCCATATCAATCATGTAAATATTATCAATTCTTTACCTACAAACTTGATTTCCTTGTTAATCTTATGCTTAATTATCCAACAATTTGATTCAAACAAAACTCTATATCCTTTGTCACATAATTGACTTATGCTAAGTAAATTATGTTTTAGGCCTTCAACATACAACACATCACTAATAGAAGTAGAGGAATTCTTACCAATGTTTCTAATGCCTAGAATTCTTCCTTTGGTGTTGTCTCCGTAGGTGACGCTTCCTTTCCTTTTGGGAGTGAAGGAAGTGAACTTGCTTATGTCTCCCGTCATATGCTTTGAACACCCACTATCCAAATACCAATGGGTGTTGCTTGCCTTGAAGTATACCTACAAAACAAGATTAGTTTAGAGAACTAGGTACCCATTTTATATTGGGTCCTTTAAGGTTAGCTTGTGGTAATGTTTCTTTGGGAACCCACACCTTTCTTATGACCTTTGGCCCTAATTTTCTAACATTGCAATTTGATGAGCTATGACCTTTGAAACCATAATGATTGCATTTCATAAAAGGTGAAGATAATTTCATAGGTGGCATAAAAATTGTTTTATAGTGTTTTTCTTTCTTGGTAGAGTTGTATCCTAAACCGGTTTTATCAAACATGCATCTTTAGTTTCCAAGTAATATATTTAAATTATCTCTACCATTAGTGAACTTTTCTAGTGTCCTATTTAAGTCTATAACCTTGGTTTCAAGAATATCACACTTCTCTACAAACTCACATGGTTTGGTCCTAGAGCATACTTGAACATTTTCTAATTCATCTTTCAGGCATTTATTCTCTTTACACACTTCTATAAGATCTCTCTCAAGAGTGTCAATGGTCTTTCTAGATAATTTATACTTATTAGAGAGCTTAACAAATTTATCATACAATTCTTCAAATGCTTCTAGTAATTCATTTTTATCAAGAAGACTTACCTCATTATCTTCTTCTTCTTGATGTTTTGTCATTAAGCAAAGTTTTGCTTCTTCACAATCGGACTCATCGGAGCTACTTACATCGTTTTCATCCCACGTGATGTAAGCTCTTCTTCTTCCTCTTTTCTCCTTGCCTTTCTTCTTAAGATTTGGGCAATCTGCCTTGAAGTACGCTTCCTTGCCACATTCGAAACAATTAGGTGAAGAAGATGATTCATTGGGAATAGGTCTCTTACTTTGAGGTTTGAAGTTATTTTGGAATCGTTTGTTTTTCATGAACTTTCCGAATCTCTTCACAAACAATCCAAACTCCTCCTCATCATCAAGGTCACTACAAGATTCTTCTTCATGTGTGGAGGTGGCCTTGAGAGCTAGGCCTTTCTTCTTGGAGGTTTTTTCTTCTTCCTCCGCTTGTTTTAAATCCTTTAATTCTTGCTCTTGTAGCTTTCCAAAGAGTGTGGCAAGGGACATCTCATTAATTCTTGGGGATTGTTTGATGGCGGTGATGAGTGGTTGCCATTCCCTGCTAAGACTTTTCAAAACTTTATGCACAAGCTCTTTGTTAGTATATACTTTTCCAAGAGTAATAAGGTGATTTATTATGAGTGTGAATCTCTTTTGCATTTCTACAATGGTTTCTCCAGAGTTTATCCTAAAACTCTCATATTGACTAGTTAAGGTACTAATTTTGAAGTCTTTTACATCACTAGTACCTTCATGGGTTACTTGTAAAGTATCCCACATTTCCTTAGCCGTTTGACAAGTCATTACTCTAAAGAATTCATCCGGTCCTTATGCAAGAGTAATGAGGTTTTTAGCCTTATAGTTATATTGTACTTTCTTCTCTTCATCACTAGTCCATTCATCCATGGGTTTTTCAACATTTTTACCATTGATAGTATGCATGGGTGTAAAAGGACTATTTTTAATGGCATTCCAAACTCTTAGGTCAATGGATTGAATAAATATTTTCATTCTTTCCTTCCAAAAAGCATAACCTTCCCCATTGAAAGCGGGAGGTCTATTTGTGGCACCACCCTCGGGAAAAAGGTTTAGAGAACTTGAGGCCATCTTATCTCTTGAAGCTGTTAAGCTTGATCTACCAAGAGTCAAGCTCTGATACCACTTGTTATTCAGGTGGCCTCAATACTCAAGAGAAGGGTGAATTGAGTTTTTAAAACTTAGCTTGGAATGTCCTTAAACTTGATTCTTTTATCACAAGTTTATAAGATTATGCAAAATAAGTTTAGTTTAAGGAGATATGCAATGCACAACAAGGTTTAAATAGCTTAGACAAATTATCAAACACTTGGTGTGCAATATCCAATATTGACCAAATCAAGCAAGCTAAAATATGCAAACCACAATCAACCAACACAAATCGATCAAGAGCAATATATGAAAGTAAAAGAGTAAGGGAGAAGATATTGCAAACCGATTTAACGAGTTCCACCAACCCGGTGTACGTCTCGCCTCTAAGCAACCCACTTAGAGGATTTCCACTATTGTAGATTAGAGAAACAACTTTGAGCAATTGTGGCTTCCTAGTGTCCTATACTCAAGAACCCAATCCTCACAAGTACAAGGGCAATCCACCCAATCTCTCAATCTCACAATATCCCAAAGGTTGAACCCCAACCTTTGTAACCACTCAACCTAGAGTGAACTTTGGTGTTTGATGTTTGTGTTTACAAGCAAAAATACTCTCTCAAAAGAGTGGATAAGCAAGTGATAGCTCACACAAATTCTAACTCTCAACAAGAGAGGATATACAAATGAAATCTCAGAATATACAAGAGTAAAAATTCATTAAGCACCAAGAATGATTGTAGAATTGATTTCCTTTTGTTCCTTGTTGTTCTCTTCTTTGTGCTTGAGTTTGGAAACCCATTTATAGAGCTAGAGGGAGTGCCAAGATCTTTCTAGCCGTTGCATGTAGTGGGCATCTGAGAAATGGTGAAAAAATGAGCTGGTTTCCCACTAAAATGTGTTTTTCCACTATCGTAATCGATTACGCCTTGAGCTATAATCGATTACACTTTGAATCTTTTAGTTTAGTTTGTGCTGTAATCGATTAGTATTCACCATCTAATCGATTAGCTTAAAGTCAAAACTCTGGTAATCGATTAGATCTTACCCAGTAATCGATTAGCCATAGCACCTGATGCATTTAATTCAATTCTTGATCTTGGTAATCGATTAGCACACCCATGTAATCGATTAGTGTCATTTCAGTAGCTTGGTAATCGATTGGCTGAAGTCCTGTAATCGATTAGCATATATACCTAATACATTTGATCCAATTTTTGATGTTGGTAATCGATTAGCATACTGGTGTAATCGATTAGTTACAAGTCAGAAGCTCTGTAATCGGTTAGCCCTGTAGGTGTAACCGATTAGCTGTTCAACAGAAGCTATTTAATCGATTAGCTCTATCTCTCTAATTGATTAGCTATGTTGTTTTTGCAGGTCTGATGCTGAATCTTGTTTTTACAAGATATTCTTCAAAATTCTTTTGTCATTATCAAAATCCTTGAACCTGTAATCATATTCAAACACAGTGATAATGTTGTTATGATATTGATCACCTTGCGGGGTGCCACGAAGGGTATATCCCGGAGTGATAATGGTAATTTAAGTGATTGAGATCACTAATGAATTATAAATCGGATTCGTGCATATGTATTTTAAACACTAGTATGTGCATTAGCCATAGAAGCATGGCATGGAGAGATACCCTGTTGATGAGGTTATGTGAGGAGTAGGTGGAACCCTTTTCTTTAAATTACTAACTATGATTGTGATATTGGTTGATGTGACTCTGAGAAATTTGATGGATATATGTATTTAAATGAAATTGATAAATGAATGATTTGGTGTTGAATGAACTTTCTTTGAGGAAGGAATGTTTGTACTGCATTCATGCATATATTATCTTAATTATTGGATTTTCATCATTGAGAAAGTATACTCACTCTCCATGTGGTATATCTTTTTAGCTCTTGTGTTGTAGGGCTGTACACGAAGCTCTCGTGTGGAGAAGAAGTGTGAAGGAATCCCATTTTAGTAAAGAATGCCTTGGCCGACAATATTTTGATTTGATGAGTTGTAATGTATATGATATTCTGCATATGTTGCTTAGTCTTGAATTGTCAAGGATACTTGTATGGATGATGAATATATATATATACAATGGAAATTTTAGGGTCATGGAGGAAAATAAGAACTTTTGTGCATGACTCATTTTCATTTATGACCTTATGAATGTATGAAGGATGAACTTACAATGAAACTTTCCCTACATTTTGATGAATGAATGAGCAACCATATTTGAATATTAGATTTGTGAAGTAGAGTAGATGATGGGTTGATTCTTGTAGGCACATAATGAATTATAATGTAATCATATGAGTATGCTTACTTGGAACAGGTTTTAATTGACTAATAGGATGATTTTGATGTGATGAATTGAGGAAAATTGGCTTGAGTGGAGTTTTGATAGGTTGTGTTGTTCAATGTCCATGTTTTTGCAGGTTTTCTGATAATCTCGCCCAAGCGAGATGGATTCTCGCTCAAGCGAGAATCCCTTCTGTGTGGTATTTGGTCTCTGGACAATTCTCGCTTAGGCGAGAGTGGGTCTTGCTCAAGCGAGATTGTCCTAGCATCAGTGTTTTGGTTTCTGGACCATTCTCGCCCAGGCGAGAGTGGGTCTCGCTCAAGAGAGACGGCCCTGGTATCAGGGGTTGGCCTCTGGAAGATTTTCGCTTCGGCGAGGAGGGTCTCGCCCTAGCTAGTGTTGGGAAATTTAGTTACTGGATGAATTCCGCTTGAGCGAATGGCCTCGAGGATGGTGCCCGCTCAAGCGAGTGAGCGTAGGTTTGGATCTGGACAAATTTCGCTCACGCTCGCTGGCTCTGCCCAAGTGAATCTTGGGTATCTCGCTCAAGCGAGTTGGGGCTCGCCCAAGCGAGTTGGCCCCTGATTCTCCTTTAGTTTTCTCGCTCAGCGTGTGGAGTTGCTCACCCAAGCGCCCTATATGGAACTCGCTCAAGTGAGTGGGGTTCTCGCCTGAGCAAGGGATGCCCTGATTTCCTAAAATGAAATGTTCAAATTATTATCTTTCTTCTTCACATTAAATCTTGACCCTACATTATCAACTGAATACTTTGGGCATAAAAATTGGACTTTTTAATTTTAAAAGTGGTTGACCTCTTTAAACCTAATTACATAACATTAACTTACTCAAATCCTTCTGCTATTTTTAATTGAGGAATTCTTTAATGTCACTCCTCTTAACTTACCTTCTTATATCTTCACATATGAGGTGGGTCTCTGATAGATCCAGGGTAGTGAAAGATAACTTCATCTCTTATGATTTCTTATCTTAATGTTAGTTAAATTGTGAAAAAAATTTACCCCTATTTTTGGGGGTGTCACATATGTGATTTAAAGGATACTCTATAGATATTTGTTGTAGCTCCAGATCAGTACACCTAGGCCAGTACTAGGACAGTAACTGGTTTCTTCCTTGGGCAGCCTTAACTTGAGCCTCACCTGATGAGTCAGGCGCTAAATGTATAGTGCCATTAAATTGCTTTCCTAGAAGAGGTTGAGTTTGTTGTGGATGACTTCCTGTAACCCCAAGTTAACCATTTCTTTCATTTTGGGATGAATACGGTACAGGTAACCCAAAAGGTTAAAGAGATATATCTTCCTTCAGAGGAGAAGGTTGTTGGCATATATTTAAGCATGACCATGATTTGTCCTCATCCCTCATTCCTGAAATATAATTTTAAACAAAATCATGTCATTAAGTTATCTTCATGTTGGTAATTGATGCCTCCACCTCCTAAACCATATAACAAAACAAAAGAAGGTAAAAGAATTTAAATAGGTCAAAGCCTACAGTACCATTCATAAGAACCATTTCCCACGACCCAAGCTTAACGCTCCAATTGAATAATATTCCAGAGAAATCCTCCTTTTTCTTTTCCAAGGTTGAGGCAGATAACCTTTCATTACAGTAAATTTTGTCAAAGCTATTTGATAATTTAACTAAAGAAGGTACATCCAAAAGCATGTCAAATGAAGAAGCTAAATTGAATAGACTAGGTGCTTGCTTTCATGGTATAGGACCAGATCCAGCTAACTGACTCTAACATTTGGCAGAGAGGTCCTAAATCTATCTGATAAAATATTTTGAAGGCAAAATGGTTATAGCTGTGATAGGTTAGATGGCGGGGATACAGATAACAAAATAGAGTTAGTATGCCAAAAATGTTTCATCCAAACAGGACTTCAAAATAAGATGTTGTCCAAACATCATACTACAACATTCTATTGCAGCTCATTTATTTGTCATGTTCAAGATTTATAGGAAGGCTATACGCCAAAAGTGGCAAAAGGCCAGTTGCAACTAAGACCAAGGGGAAAAAGATATTTGCAGATATATTAGAGTTACAACAGTCAGCAGCAAATACAAGTTTCCTTAATCTTAGACTATAGAAAAATGATACACAGAAAATTAAAATGTAAAATTACACAAGCAATTATAAGAGTCAAAGGTACACATATATTAATAGTGACCCACCAAGAACTACTTCACAAATCAATCCACCTCTGATAATTGATTGGGCCATAAAGATAGTTCCTTACGGTCTCCCAACAGTTCAGACATACCTTCTTCCCTAAACGTCAAATGTAATGGACCCTCACACATTCAATTGCAACCTGGCTGATGTTTGATGTCAGATAGGACGTGCTTCCTTGCCTACTTTATTGCTTCAACGCCACCAAACTTATCAGGCACCCACATGAAATGGAAAGTTACTTAAAATAAGGGAGAAAATAGGAGATGTAGTCACAGATCTTGAGTTAGCAAAAAATACATCAAGGAATAAAGGATTCTAAAATTTTTTAGGCCTCTATAATAACCTTAATTACAAGTTAGAAAATAATCCATCAAGGAAAAAAGTAATTCCAGCAAGTTTTAGGTCTCTAAAATAGTAACATTGATTGCTCTAGAGTCTAGATTCTGGAGTCTTATGGGGCATAAAAGGCAAACAACATAGCACAGAGCTAACATTCTTCTGTCATTCCAAGGTTTTGGACTGTACACAACTGTTTATAGCTAATTAAGTTACAGCAGTAACAGAAGCCAATGAGGATCTTAAAATGCTTATATCAAAGAAAATCCTAATTAGATTGATGTTAATTATGCTATGATGATATCCTGTACATGTATAATACGTCTACCTCGAACCTACCAATTTAAGTTGGGGCGTGGCATCTAATTTGTTGCATAATTAACTCTCTGATAAATAGTTCAACCAGGAATCCTAAGAGGAATCTGCAAGATCTAGTATATCTCTATTTCAGAAGTAGTATACTCTAAATTGAATGTACCAAATAAAAACCTAACAGACATGGAGAATCATCCACCTACAAAAAATTAGGCAGAGTAAAGTAAATACTTCTAAAAATCTATTATGTGTACAATAAGAATTTATACATCAACAGTTTTTTTTCTCTCTATCTCCGCCCATGAGGTCCATCACATCATCCAACTTATGTCATATTTCTCTCCTTATAGAACATTATACATGTTTTATAAATATCATTTCTCTATTTTTCTAGTTGTACCTTCTTCCCTTTGTATTAATATATTAAATTTTAAAAAAACATATGTAAGTGATGAGAAAAGAACATACGAAAGAACTGATTGCACTCAAATCACTGGCAAGCTTATTCACCGAATCTCTGGGAACGCCAATGAGGTTTTCCATAGAAAGAATTTCCTTAGCTGAAATGGTATATATGCATCAATCAACAGGAAAGACAAATCAGAACACAATTAGAAACAGAATTAACTAGATAGTGAGCAATTTAAATGATATAAATCATGCGATTAACCATCAAATATGAAAATCCTCAATTAAAATAAGAAACTGATACTTGCGGGAAATAAATATGAAAAGCAAATATCATAACAGAAATAATAAACACGATTAGAGAAAGAATGAGAGTGAAGGTTAAAGTACTTGGAGGGGCGGTGGTGGTGGTGCGGTGGAAGAGATCGAAGAATGGAGAGAGGGTTATGATTTAAGGATGAGAGAAGAAGGATCTAGAATAAGAGGAAGAGAAGAGCTTAGCCTTGGAACGTGTAGATCGAAGGTGCCTACTACTAACGAGAGAGGAGAAAGCGACGAGTAAGATGGATCGAAGGGTATGTATGGGATTTGGGGCGTGTAGAGACCAAATGGAAATGTGAAATGATTCTGGCTCTTCCATTTGGACAACCAATACCAACTTTTGTTAGGTCAAGAAAAGTTACTACTTTATAAGAGAATTGGCCTCGCAAGCCTACGACCTAACCTCTCTAATTTGCTGAGAAAATGGTTTAGCAATTTCTTAGCTAATTAATTACTACTATGTAAGATAAATATGTCCTAGTTAAATTTCCTAGCTAGAATTCACATCTTTTTTTGAATATTTTATAATAAATAATATTATTTTAAAAAAGTAATATCGTTAAGAATTAGCTAGGAAATTTTCATAGCAAACATTAAAAATAAAAAAGATAAATTATTAACATGCTTCGGCTAGGAAAATATTTTGTAGCTAACAAGTTAGCTACAAAATTAAATATTATGAGAGAAATTTTCTTGTTATATTGTCGCTAGATACTCACAAATTTTTACAAACCAAAAATTTGAAATTATTACTAGGAATTTTAACTCCTCGTAAAGTCCCTGTTAATTTTTCACTTTTTAGTTACAATTTAGTGAGGAAAAAGTTTGCTAGCCAATTTTCATAGCTAATTCTTAATTTTCTTGTAGTGTGTTAATGGGCATGAAAACTCTTGTTAGGTGTGGGTTATTAATTAGAATTAATGTTGGATAATTGTTGGTTGACAAAGAGTAGGATGTGAGATGACTTAAATGAATGGCATAAAGGATTGATGAGAATTAGGCATGTTATTGGATTAGATAATCTTGTTGGAGCATATTAGAACTTAAGAGAATAATTATGGAATTGAGAAAATGTTAGTATGGCTTAAGAATTAGATTGGTCAATGAGTAAAAGAGGTAAGAAAAAGTATAAAGTTGATAAAGAATTAGGTGAAGAACATGAACCATTAAATTTGAAAGAAAAGATATTTGGCCTAGAAAATATCATTGGATTATATTAGGCATAAAAAGGCTACTAGTTGAACTTAGAGAATGTTGTTGTAGGGATAAGTGACTTGGTCATATAAGTAGATTAGAGAATTTAAGTCATGATATTAAATTAGAAACGACCATGGTTTTGGAGTGTGTTATTTATGGTTGGTAATAATAGAAAATCATTATGCATAATGGAAGATTCCAAAGACTTATAATAAGACACTTGAATATTTGAAGACTATTTGTGACAAATTAGTTGTCTTAGGAGGATAAAGGACAAGATTGACTAAAATTGCTATATGATGGAAAACTTTGTAAGTGACATGTGTTTCTAAAGAATTATCATGATTTGATCTAACAACTAAATATCACTACCAAATGGGTTATGTATTAATGGGTGAAGAACAATTTTATTGAATCATTAGTAGAGAGAAACTTGTTGTCTACAAAAGGAAAAGTAATGTAAATAATTATAGTAAGGGGAGAGGTTTATTAGGAGTCTTGTAAGACCTCATGAATGATTCTTGAAAATTGACAATTTGTAGACAAGGTTCTAGAATTTATAAGTATTGAAAAATATTGAAAGAATTCATAATACTCCCAAAAATCTCAAGAATGAAACTTTTATGGGTTAGTATGAAGTATGTATATAAAATGTGGGGTTGTGAACATCACAAAAAGACTAGTAAGATGTTGATGAGTTTCTACACTTATTTAATGTAGGCTTTGACCATTCTTGCGAAGAGGAACCATCCAACTCCTCCAACCCGTCAGAGTACTTTTCTTGAGATAGGAGAGAAGTTTATTTTCTAAATGCATGGCCTTGATATTGATAGTCAATGTGTGTGTGATGTATATTTTCATATTAGTCTTGGTTGCTTCTATTGTGATAAATGTGTAAGGTAAGACTCTTGAATGACATTGGTGGTAAATTAATATTTATGATGGTGATATACCTTCATGTGTCTTTTTGGCCTATGCATGATAATGAATTGGATTATGTGAGAAGTTGAGAGCATTAAGTGCACTTTTGCATCTCATGACATGTATAACATACCTCATGTGTGATAAATAATGATCTTGCGTTGATCTTAAGAATAACAACCTCGCGTTGGTTGATTTTGTAAACGAATATGGTGGTCAAAGCGGATACCATGTGACATATTATTGATCTTGTATTGATCTTGATTAAGAAACCTTGCGTTGGTTCTATATATGAAATAACTATGTGTGTTGTAAGTCACATGAGTGAAACATGCACATAAAGTGGAAATTGAATTTGTTCTAAGTTGTTCTCATTGCATATGTGTTACTTATTGAATAACATATGCATTATTTGTTAGGGCATGGCATTTGAATTGGTGTATCTAAAATGAATATGCCTTTTGAGTACCTTGAATTAGGATATATTGTTGGTGTTATGGCTATTGTACTATTGTAGTGATGATGATTGTTGGTGAAATGAGATTGATATTTAAAGCTTTTAGCATGAGTTAGCCTTTGTGGTGTATGAAGTGTGAGTTTGATTGTCAATTATAGTCAATGTATTGTATCAATGAGATTGGATATGTTGAATGAAATATGTAAGATTGCTTCAATATACATGATTATGATTATAATTGTCCGTCATTGAGAAAATATACTCACTCTCCATGTTGTCATTTTTAGCCTTGTGATGTAGGTTGAGATGGTGGAGAGGTACACTCTTTGTGGAGGCGGTTTGGTGTGAAGAGTGTGTCTCATTTGCCTTGACTGACATTCTTCTTTTTGAACATGTTGATTTAAATTATTTAGAGAATTTGTTGTGTATAGGCATTATTTTGTATAACTTGACTATGGATGTATATGGCTAAGTTTTTAGAATTTTGATTGAGTTTGTTAGATTAATTGTTGGTATATTTGGATTTAGAGATTGAGTTAAGAACTTGTTGGTATATTGGAGGTTGATGATCATGAATCTTTATGAATGAGGAATTATGCATGAAAGTTGATATTATGTCACAAAATTATGTATGTTGCATAGAAGTAGTTATGGAGTGGATTTATGAAGCTTTGTTTATGTTAGTGTAAATGCTGAATTTTTATCATACAATTGGTGCAAGGTATGTAGGATGAGATAATATGATGTATACCTCCTAGTTATAAGTATATTAAGAGGCCTAGTTGATAACAAGCAAAGATTGGTGATTTATTAGTATGTATGGATGGTATTGTCACCTAATTAGGTTCTTGGAAAAGCTTTGATGTGGATATTCATGATCATGGATTTTTAGACTTGAATGTGTAGGACTATGGGTAGGTACCTTGAATTTGAAGGATTAATGACCAATATGAGAATTAGAGGAATTGGTGCATGACAATCTTATATATACATTGATGAACTTAATTAGGTACTTGCTTAACTTTCACCTTCTCATATCTTCACATATGGGTTGGTTTCTAACTAGATCTAGGGTAGTTAATATAAGTCTTAAATTGTGGTGTGCCTTAATTAAGCGATGAAATAAATGTGAAAAATTTCCCCTACTTTTATTAATTAAAAGTAGATAACTATAATATCGATTAGCGGATTTATGGCACCACATTTGGTGGTATTAGAGCATAACATGCTTTATTTGGATGATTATCGATATAATTTCACGTGCGGTGTGTTAATTGTGATTGATGATTGATTTGGCAGGTCTGGCCAAGCTCTCTTCACACCAACCCCTCTCAATGATGAATTATTATTGTATGCATGTGTGCATGATATTATGATATGAAAGCATGCCTTGGATTGATATTACCCTATTGTTTTTGATAAGTTGCATAGTAAGGAATTGAGGCTTAATTGTGAGATAAATTACTATAGTATGTGGCTGACTCACTAATGTTAGTTGGTCTTGATGTTGTGAATATAGATTTTGAGAGTTTGAGATGGCTCGTCGTCGCCCTGATCAGGATAATTCTATTGCTCGTGCCTTGAACCGTTTTGCTGACATCCTAGAAATGTAAGGCTGTGAGAGGCAGGGAAATGATAGGCAAGACCCTTCGGTAGCTCAAGGTACTTCTGGCCTTGACAAATTTCTAAAGAGGAAGCCTTTAGAGTTCCATGGCGGGTTTAGACCGAACAAGCCTGCTTTTGGGTCTGTGATATGGAACGGATCTTTGATAGCTTCAAGTGTTCTGAGCTCTAGAAAGTGGAGTATGTTGTGTTCATGTTGAGAAATAAGGCTGAAACTTTATGGATGCTTACCAAGAATCGAATGCTAGCTACTGCTACTCCTTTGATTTGGGAGAACTTCAAGTTTGAGTTGATGAAAAAGTATGTACCTAAGAGCTACAAAAGCAAGAAAGAGCTTGAGTTTATGGAGCTCAAGCAAGGCAACCTCTCTGTGGAAAAATATGCTTCCAAGTTTGAGGAATTGTGTGAGTTCTACCCTTCATACCAGCAAGAGGGGACAAAAGCTTCTAAGTGTGTAAAGTTTAAGAATGGCCTACATTCTGACATTTAGAGGGCCATTTGCCACCAGGAGATCAGAAGCTTTACGGTGCTTATGAACAAGTATCGTATTTATGAGGAGCATGTCCCATCACACACCTCTAGGTTTGACTCTAGGCTGAAGGGTGAGTCTTCCAGATTCAAGAGGCGGGGTACTTTCAGGAGAGGACAATTTTAAAGAGGTGCTTCTTCTGTTGCCCGAGGTAGGGGCGGTGGTTTTGGTGACACCCGTGGCCGGTGCAATGCAAATGCTCATGGGCCACAATGTACTAAATGTGGAGGAGCTTACTATGCTAGAGACTGTGTACACTGAGATAGTGTTGTTTGCTTCAACTGTGACCAAGTGGGTCACATCCGACCTGCATGTCCTCTACTTACATGAAGACCTAATGTTCCAGTCAACACTTCTGCACATCGTACTACTCTTGCTCTTATGAACCGTGAAGGCCACACTGGTGGTCGTGGACGTGGTAATGGGGCCACCTACGGACGGACTGGTGGTCGTGGTAGCCACACCGGTAGGAGATATGGTGGTGGCACTAAAGGAAACACTACCCAGACTCCAGGAAGGATCTTTGCTGTGACCGGAGAAGAAACTGCACATACTGGTAATTTGATTAAAAGTAAGTATGAGATACTTGGTACTACAGTGCATGTCATTTATGATTCGGGTGCTACCCACTCTTTTGTATCTGAGGAGTGTGTACGACAGTTAAGATTGCAGATAAATATAATGAAAATGCCCTTATGGTCACTACTCCGACCGGTGCTTATCCTAGATCGGTTACATGTTGTGACGATGTTGAAATGTTACATGAGGGGAGAAGATTCATTGTCTCCCTTATTTGCTTACCTATGAGGGACTTGGAGATTATCCTCGGTATGGATTAGCTTTCTGTTAATAAAGTCATGGTTGATTGTCCTCAAAGAGCCATCGTCTTTCCTTTTCCAAGCGTTGATAAATTTGATATGCAAGGTATATCCCAACTTTGCATGTTGTTATCTCTTACTGATGGAGCTAATCATTCTGATCCCTTGATCATCCCGGTGGTATCTGAATTTCTTGATGTCTTTCCCAATGAGGTTCCCAGTTTGCCACCTCCATGTGAGGTTGAGTTTGTTATTGACCTCATTCCGATACGGAATTGACTTATATGGCTCCTTATAGGATGTCTCCTATGGAGTTAACTTAATTGAAAAAGCAAGTGTAAGAGTTACTTGAGAGAGAATTCATCCGACCTAGTGTATCCCCTTGGGGAGCCCCTGTACTGCTAGTGAAGAAGAAAGATGCAACGATGCGATTATGTATTGATTACCGCCAATTAAACAAGATGAGGATCAAGAACAAGTACCCTCTACCATGCATAGATGACTTGTTGGATCAGTTGAGTGGTGCTAAGGTGTTCTCCAAGATTGACTTACGTTCTGGTTACCACTAAATCCGGGTGAAGGCTGAAGATATCCCAAAAACTGCTTTCAGGACGCGGTATAGACACTACGAGTATGTTGTGATGCAGTTTGGGGTGACTAATGCTCCAGCTATGTTCATGGACTACATGAACCGTATCTTCCATGATTACCTTGATCGGTTTGCGGTGGTATTCATTGATGATATCTTGGTGTATTCCAAGAGCCATGAAGAGCATGAAGAACATTTAAGATTGGTGCTGGGTATACTTAGGGAGAAACAACTTTATGCTAAACTCTCTAAATGTGAATTTTGGCTGGAGAGTGTCTAATTTCTTGGGCATGTGATATCTGTAGAAGGCATTTTGGTTGATCCCTCTAAGGTCAAGGCAGTTATGGCATGGTCTAGGCCTACGACTGTCAGTGAGATTCAGAGTTTCCTTGGTCTTGCTAGATACTATAGGAGGTTTATTGAAGGATTATCTCGTCTTGCTAGGCCCTTGACGAAGTTAACTAGGAAGAACCAACCATTTGTTTGGAATGTTGAGTGTGAAAAGAGTTTCAAAGAGTTGAAGATGAGACTCACTTCTACACCTATATTGGCGTTCCCTAGCTTGCAGGAAGACTTTATGGTGTATTACGATGCTTCCAAGCATGGTCTTGGATGTGTTTTGATGCAGAAGGAGTGTGTAATTGCTTATGCTTCACACCAGTTGAGACAACATGAAGTTAATTACCTTACTCATAACTTAGAGTTGGTGGAGGTTGTGTTTTCCTTGAAGAATTGGCGCCATTATCTCTATGGTTCAAGATTTGTGGTCTTTAGTGATCAAAAAATCTTGAAATACTTCTTTGATGAAAAGGAGTTAAACATGCATCGAAGGAGATGGATGGAGTTCTTGAAGAACTATGAATTTGAATTGAAGTATCATCCCAGAAAAGCTAATGTGGTTGTGGATGCTCTTAGTAGAAAGTCTTTGCATGTGTCAGCCATGATGGTCAAAGAGCTTGAGTTGGTTGAGGAGTTTCGTAATTTGAATGTTGGGACCGAGATTGAATCTACAAAGAAGCTGTGCTTTGCTACCTTGAAGGTATGTAATAAGTTCCTTGATCTTGTGAAATAAAAACAGGTGGATGATGAGTATCTAGGTAAGATAAGGAGATCTCAGGAAAGTGGAAAGAACTTATTCCTTGTAGAAGGTAATGATGGCATATGGCGTGTGAAAGGCTGAGTGTATGTACCTTCTTTTGATGATTTGAGAAGCACTGTACTTGAGGAGGCTCACAAAAGCATTTTTAGTATAAATCCCGGTGCGACTAAGATGTACCAAGATATGAAGAAGAACTTCTGGTGGCCTGGGATGATGCGGAATATTGCTAGTTGTGTGGCTTCATATCTTATATGTCAGAAGGTGAAGGTTGAGCACCAGAGACCTTCTGGTACCTTGAGGCCTCTTGACATTTTGGTTTAGAAGTGAGATGCTATTGCTATGGACTTTGTGTTCGGTTTGCCAAGGGCAAGGCCTAACTATGATGGAATTTAGGTGATTATGGACTGATTGACGAAGAGTGCACATTTCCTACCGATTAGCATGAAGAGTTCCTTGGAGGATTTGGCACGGTTGTACATTAAGGAGATAGTGAGATTGCGTGGAGTGCCCTCTAGTATTATTTCTGATAGAGACCCACACTTTACTTCTTAATTTTGGGGAAGCCTACATGAGGCAATGGGCTCTAGATTGAAGTTGAGCTCAACTTATCACCCTCAGAAGAACGGACAATCCGAGAGGACTATTCAAAGTCTTAAGGACTTGTTGCGTGCATGTGTTTTAGAACACGGTGGATCATGGGTGAATTACTTACCTTTATTGAGTTTACCTACAACAACAGCTTCTATTCTAGTATCGGTATGGCACCATATGAGGCGTTGTATGGAAGAAAGTGTAGGACCCCCTTATGTTGGCTTGAGGTTGGTGAGAATTTGGCTTTAGGGCCTGAAATTGTTGAGGAAAATACTGAGCAGATCAGGATGATTCAAGAGAAAATGAAGATTGCTTAAGACCGATACAAAAGTTACTAAGAGTTTGAGTTTCAAGTTGGCGATCATGTGTTCCTACGAGTTTCTCGTGACAAAGGTGTTGTAGAGCCTTGAAGAGTAAAAAGTTGAGCCTATGATTCATTGGTCCCTATGAGATTCTGGAGCGGATTGGCAAGGTTGCTCACCGTAACGCTTTGCCCCTTCACTTGGCAAATCTACATGATGTGTTCCATGTCTCTCAGTTGACAAAATATGTGTACGATCCTTCTCACGTACTTGGTGTTGATGATGTGGAAGTCAGAGATGATCTGACTATTCCTCCTGGCTTTGCTAAGATTGTCGGACATTTGACCAAGAGATTGCAGAGCAAGTTGATTCAACTTGTGCAAGTGGCATGGAGACATGGGGATGTGAGCACTATCACATGCGAACATGAGGATGATATGAGGAAGCGGTACCCAAAGATATTTACTTCATGTATGTAAATTTCGAGGATGAAATTTCTTTTAGGAGGGTGGATTGTAACATCCCAAAAATTTAAGTAAAATCAATTAATTAGAGTAAATGAATAGAACAATTATAGGAAATATTTATTTGATGTCCTATACATGTGGAAAAATTAATCATGGACCCCTTGAGTTAATACGATGAATACAGTGATTACTGTCATCATTTAATTGACGAACGGTGTACGAGCAGAACACAGAGACGGGCCCAACGGGCGGTAAACATTAGATAATTATTAGTAATAAATATTTATGTCCCAACGATGAGTTAAAATTAATTTAAGCATTCCTGGAATTTATTGTGAATTATTCAGGATTTATCGACGTCGTTTAACATTGGAAAACGACTGATTTGGGCAACGGGCCTCAATTGGGCCTTAAAAATTCACTAATCTAAAAATAATTATTGAGTAATAGAAAACACTCAAATAAATATTTTAAACCTAAAAATAGACCCGAAAAAATTTATAGATAATTAATTAGACGTACAAGGCCCCGGGTGACCAAAACGCTTCATTTTCGAGCCAAAATGTGATGAATTTCATCCAATTAAATGGGTTGACCATGTATGCTTAAATGGGCTTTTCCCATCAGAATTTGGACCCAAGAATGAAGATTTGCCAAAAAATGGGCCTTAGAGCCAAAAGTTTTAAATGAAGGGTATTATTAACATTTTGCACAAAAGGCCAAATCTTTTCCTCTTCCTTCTCCCTTCCATTTTTACGTTCTACAGCAGCTCCTCTCCATTCTCAAAGCTGAAAATTTTCCTCCTCCCTCTTCTCTTGTGCGTGAAATAAAAGCCATTTTCCATGGGTTCTACTTGAAATTTCTTTGAAGGAATGACTAAGGTAGGCTTCTTGGACCCCTAAAGCTCTATTTTTCCTTTCTTCTTTCCTCTCCTCTTCATGATTTTTCCTCTTCCTCCACCTCATGCCAAAACCGAAAATTCACACCTGTTTTCTCCCATGAAAATTCAAAAATTTAAGGTTCAAGGAGGTTTCCTTTGCACTTTGGTGGAGCTTGGTGTGGCATTTGGAACTTGAACCTCTTTATCCCTCTTCCATTGGTTCTTTTGAATTCAGGGATTTAGGATTGCATTGAGGTAAGTCTTGAACCCTTAATAAGCTTTTAATTATAGCATAAGGTGTTGTAGATTATATGGTTAGTGTTGGAAAAATTGATGATATGCATGTGGAACCCAAAACCTAGGTTAGGAGACCATTGGGAATTTGTTGTTGTTGCTTGAATAATTTTTCTAATGGCTTGAAATTGATGAAAATTGGTTATTATGATTTAATTAAGTGTTGTTGGAAGGAATGAATTGGATTTGGATAGCATTAGAGGCAAAATTAGAAACTAAGGGCTTACTTTAATTTTAGGGGAAAATTTTATTTTAGATTTGAAATGGCCTATAGATGGTTTTAAAGTAATTATGAGACTTTAGGTAATGATCTAAAATGTATTTAGTGTCGGTAAAAGGTATAAGGTTGATTGTAAGTTTTAAAATTTCTCTTGAAGTTGGAAAAGTGGCAAGAATAAGTCCATAAATATGTTGACCTTGTTAATGGGCATGAAAACTCTTGTTAGGTGTGGGTTATTAATTAGAATTAGTGTTGAATAATTGTTGGTTGACAAAGAGTAGGATGTGAGATGACTTAAATGAATGGCATAAAGGATTGATGAGAATTAGGCATGTTATTGGATTAGACAATCTTGTTGGAGTATATTAGAACTTAAGAGAATAATCATGGAATTGAGAAAATGTTAGTAAGAGTGGCTTAAGAATTAGATTGGTCAATGAGTAAAAGAGGTAGGAAAAAGTATAATGTGATAAAGAATTAGGTGAAGAACATGAACCATTAAATTTGAAAGAAAAGCTTGTTGGCCTAGAAAATATCATTGAATTATATTAGGCATAAAAGGCTACTAGTTGAACTTAGAGAATGTTGTTGTAGGGATAAGTAACTTGGTCATATAAGTAGATTAGAGAATTTAAGTCATGATATAAAATTAGAAACGACCATGGTTTTGGAGTGTTATTTGTGGTTGGTAATAATAGAAAATCATTATGAATAATGGGAGATTCCAAAGACTTATAATAAGACACTTGAATATTTGAAGACCATTAGTGACAAATTAGTTGTCTTAGAAGGATAAAGGACAAGATTGACTAAAATTGCTATGTGATGGAAAACTTGGTAAGTAACATGTGTTTCTAAAGAATTATCATGATTTGATCTAACAACTAAAAATCACTACCAAATGGGTTATGTATTAATGAGTGAAGAACACGTTTTTTGAATCATTAGTAGAGAGAAACTTGTTGTCTACAAAAGGAAAAGTAATGTAAATAATTATAGTAAGGGAAGAGGTTTATTAGGAGTCTTGTAAGACCTCATGAATGATTCTTGAAAATTGAAAATTTGTAGACAAGGTTCTAGAATTTACAAGTATTGAAAAATATTGAAAGAATTCATAATACTCCTAAAAATCTCATTTGTATATAAAATGTGGAGTTGTGAACATCATAAAAAGATTAGTAAGATGTTGATGAGTTTCTACACTTATTTAGTGTAGGCTTTGACCATTCTTGCGAAGAGGAACCATCCAACTCCTCCAACCCGTCGGAGTACTTCTCTTGAGATAGAAAAGAAGTTTATTTTCTAAATGCATGGCCTTGATATTGATAGTCAATATGTGTGTGATGTATATTTGCATATTGGTCTTGGTTGCTTCTATTGTGGCCATGTATGATAAATGTGTAAAGTAAGACTCTTGAATGACATTGGTGGTAAATTAATGTTTGTGATGGTGATATATCTTGATGTGTCTTTTTGGCCTATGCATGATAATGAATTTGGATTATGTGAGAAGTTGAGACCGTTAAGTGCACTTTTGCATCTCATGACATGCATAACATACCTTATGTGTGATAAATAATGATCTTGCGTTGATCGTGAGAATAACAACATCGTGTTAGTTGATTTTGTAAACGACTATGGTGGTCGAAGTGGATACCATGTGACATATTATTGATCTTGCGTTGATATTGAGAAAGAAACCTTGCGTTGGTTCTATATATTAAACAACTATGCGTGGTTGTAAGTCACATGAGTGAAACATGCACATAAAGAGGAAATGGAATTTGTTTTAAGTTGGTCTCATTGCATATGCATTACTTATTAAATAGTATATGCATTATTTGTGAGGGCATGACATTTGAATTGGTGTATCTAAAATGAATATGCCTTTTGAGTACCTTGAATTGGGATATATTGTTGGTGTTGTGGCTATTGTACTATTGTAGTGATGATCATTGTTGGTGAAATGAGATTGATATTTAAAGCTTTTGGCATGAGTTAGCCTTTGTGGTGTATGAAGTATGAGTTTGATTGTCAATTATAATCAATGTATTGTATCAATGAGATTGGATATGTTGAATGAAATATGTAAGATTGCTTCAATATACATGAAATTATGATTAGCATGTTGATTTAAATTTTTCTTTGGCTTCAATGTGGTGCTGTGGCTATTGTACTATTTGCCTTGACCAACATTCTTCTTTTTGAACATGTTGATTTAAATTCTTTAGAGAATTTGTTGTGTATAGGCATTATTTTGTATAGCTTGATGATGCCTAAGTTTTTAAAATTTTGATTGAGTTCGTTAGATTAATTGTTTGTATATTTGGATTTAGAGATTGAGCTAAGAACTTGTTGGTATATTGGAGGTTGATGATCATGAATCTTTATGAATGAGGAATTATGCATGAAAGTTGATATTATGTCACAAAATTGTGTATGTTGCATAGAAGTAGTTATGGAGTGGATTTATGAAGCTTTGTTTATGTTAGTGTAAATGCTAAATTTTTATCATACAATTGGTGCAAGGTATGTAGGATAAGATAATATGATGTATACCTCCTAGTTATAAGTATATTAAGAGGCCTAGTTGATAACAAGCAAAGATTGGTGATTTATTAGTATGTATGGATGGTATTGTCACCTAATTAGGTTCTTGGAAAAGCTTTGATGTGGATGTTCATGATCATGGATTTTTAGACTTGAATGTGTAGGACTATGGGTAGGTACCTTGAATTTGAAGGATTAATGACCAATATGAGAATTAGAGGAATTGGTGCATGACAATCTTATATATACATTGATGAACTTAATTAGGTACTTGCTTAACTTTCACCTTCTCATATCTTCATATATGGGTTGGTTTCTAACTAGATCTAGGGTAGTTATTATAAGTCTTGAATTATGGTGTGCCTTAATTAAGCGATGAAATAAATGTGAAAATTTTCCCCTACTTCTATTAATTAAAAGTAGATAACTATAATATCGATTAGCGGATTTAGGGTGCCACAATAGTTGAATTTAATGTCATGATTATAGATCTTGTGATGGCTTGTCGTCGCCAAGATAATGATGAGGCTATAGCTAGAGCTTTGAACTGATTTGCTGACCGTCTCGAGTCACAAAACCGAGATAGATAAGGTGCGGAAAGGTAGGCTACTCTTGTTGCTCAAGGCGCTCAAGGTCTTGACAAATTCTTGAAGCAGAAACGCACTGAGTTTTATGGTGGATTTAGGCCTGAATAAGCCTATGTTTGGATCTGGGATATTGAGAAGATCTTTGATAGCTTTGAATGCTCAGAGCTCTAGAAAGTAGAGTATGTAGTTTTTATGATGAGAGATAAAGCTGAGACCTGGTCGAGACTCACCAAGAGTTGAATGATTGCTGCCGCTACAGCTTTGATTTGGGAGAATTTTAAGTTGGAGCTTATCAGAAAATATACGCATGAAAGCTACAAGAGCAAGAAGGAGCTTGAGTTCATGGAACTTAAGCAAGATACCCTAACTGTGGAAGAGTATGCTTCTAAATTCGTGGAATTATGTGAATTTTATCCTCCTTACCAGCAAGAGGGAACTGTTTGTGCCTTGATATTCAGAGGGCCATATGTCATCAAGAAATTTAAAGCTTCACGGTGCTTGTGAATAAGTATCGCATCTATGAGGAACATGCTCCACCTCACCACGCTAAATTTGACTCTAAGCTGAAGGGTCAATCTTCTAGTTTCAAGGAGCATGGAAATTATCAAAAGGGATGTTCCCAAATAGGTGCTCACTCTAATGCCCAAGGTAGGGGTAGTGGTCATGGTAACACTTTTGGTCGGGGCTGTAACACCCTAATTTAAACAAATCATAGACAAGAAAAACAGAGGAAATTTTTCACAATTAAAACCAGAATACCACGGTATAAGAATGAGAGGAGAAGAAGAACAAGAGAACAAAAGAAATTCAAGAAACTAACAGTAGAAGAAGGGGAAATCGCATAGGCAGGTCACACAGCAACGCGCACGCGCTCAAGCGAAAGCTTCACTCGGTATTCGTTCATTTCACTTGGCATTTCCGCACTCGGGTTCCAACGCCTGATTCACTCGGAAGGATCCAACCTCAGTCCACTCGGACTTAACTCTTACACCTACTAGTCCCATTCGGACAATGCAACTTATTCTACAGTTTCATCAATCAGAACATATATGCGAATAATACGGAAGTGGTCCCCACTATCACTCACTCGGAATCTAGGAGGACTCCTTACTCAGAATAACCTTCACGTCCTTTTGCCACTCGGGTATTTCACTTAGTTTTCACTCGGTGACCATAATCTTCCTACTCTAGACGTTCTACTAAGTTAAGACTCACTCAGATTCCTTTGTCACTAACAGTTTACTACCGTGGGGTCCCCTAGAGTCTAAGGTGTCACTCTCCTGTCGGGAAAACCTTCACTCGGCGGATTCTCACTCGGGGTTCGTTGATTATCCTACGCTCGGGAGGAATCCTAGTAATAACCACTCGGAACGTATATTTAGGCTCTCAACTTCGATCCTAACAACTCATCGTTAGGGGCAGTCTTCTATGTCAATTCCTACTCAGAGCTATCTAATTTCACTCACTCGAAGCGTCTGAACCTCCCCCACTCGGTGACAGAGTCACAAACTCACCCTCTAGGCCATAGATTGGCTTCTTCATGATAAGTTATGTCATTTCCTACACACTCGGGAATATGAACGCACACACATATATATATGTATAGATTACCCAGGTATTACACAGTATAAGATAGACATGCAACATAGCAAAAACATAGGCATATATATACGTATATAGAAGTGCATATCACGGATTTACAACCACATTGTCATATTCCCATTCTAAGGGGATCAACTCTGTATAAAAGACTAACAAAAAAACACGAGCCGGCCAAGGCTTAACCCAAAACATTATATACAGCACATGCACAGTCATAAAATTTCCATAGTGCATCAGCACTTCACCCGGCATTTCAGCTCCTCCTCCAATCCTCTTTACGAGAGATGTTCATTGAAAAATTGTCACAGCAGGGGTGAGTATCTTAAATTTTAAATGATAGATATTGACTTAGGTTGTTTCACATTTATACAACTATATATATATATACACACACAATCACACGTGGCAATGATTAAGGTCAGAGTATTATTAATCAACCAGGACACACACACAAGATCCTTACCGATCGGAATCCACCAGTTGTCACTCGCCCTCTTACACACATCAACTCAATAACATTAACATACAACAATCAGTGACATGATGTTAAGGTCCATGAATCAGAATGCATCTTTTGAACATTCATCAGTCAGAACCCACAATTCTCATTCGGCTATATATATATATATACATAACTCTTCAACAACATAACATACATTCATAGAACAGGTTTCAATCAGCATCAACAGCATATGCACACGGATATATATATATATATACATTTATCATCTCATGCATAATCAATTCCAGCAATATCGGTAGTTAATATACACAGATTATTCACTCGGTTCCCCATTCGTGTGTAATCGGTTCTGACGTTGCAACGTAGGCTCTCAGCCTTTTGTACATAGCTCTCAGCTATCATGTCAGCTCCCAGCTGCTTGGCCGTTTTACAGGTACCCAACCGTTTGCCCACAGGTGACACCAACGCTCTCAGCGCCAACGAAGGTGTTCACAGGCAGCCCGAGTCCCACTCAAGGGCTACCTTGAGTCCCACTCAAGGATTTTACAGCGTCCCACGCTTTATAACCGATGGTAGTGTCCCACACTACGTGCTCCCAGCACAACGCATCCCATGCGCCATACGTGGATTCATCACACAACATAGAGTTCATGCACACGATCTTTCACTCAGCCATACATACTTCACATGCAGTCGGTAATACCCATTTTTAGAACTCCATATATTAATCTAACACACACATACTTCCATGCAATCATCATCATAGCTCCATTAGGTGGATACAACAACATAAAGGTCCAATGCAATCGGTGTCAATCAATATCAAGATTCTATAAGTATTCTCATCAACTCAAGCATCACATGCACTCGGTATACAACAATATCAGGACTTAATCAACGCATGTATCCATATAAGGATCAACAGATTCAAATAAGTATTCTATTCAACACAACATAACATGCAATCGGTATACAATAGTGTCAGGACTTAATCAACGCATGCATCTTCAAGGGCAATGATAACATGCAACATTCACTCTCACTTATCCTACACTCGGGTACTCCACATGCAGGCACATCATACAAACAGAATGCAGAACCACAATTATCAACACTCGAAACCCGTTCATAACCCATGCATTTAACATGTAAGGTACTCCCCCTACCAACTACGAGACTCCGAGAGACTCTTCTGCTTGGGCGCTGGTCCTTTTTCCTCGCTGCTTCACTCAACACTTTCACTCGTTTAACCTTCACTGGAACACTACTACCTTCCATGAGTGGTGTAGGGCTGCTTCTGCTTCTACTTCGATGCTCGTCCTTTACTCGTATAAGGGAGCTCTAACTCCTCTGCAGCACCGTCAATGTGGCCTCCGAAACAGGGAGTGGAAACAGAGAGTAAAGAAGGAAAAGAGAAGAAGAAAAACAAGAGAGAAAGAGAAGGAGGAAGAAGAAGAAGAACTCGTAGGGAAATTCTGAAGAATGAATGGCAAGGAAAGCCATCAACCAATTATAAACGTATGTATGAGGGAAAGGAATGGTGGGGTGGGAAAACGTGAGGAGCAGTCTGCTCACGTCACCCAGTCTCATCATCATCCACTAAAGCTAATCACCTCTTCAATCAGCACACCGTTTGATTAATTAAGTTAAGGGTAATTAGTGAACAATTTCCACTTCTGAATTATTATTTTAATGGCTTTCTTTCATCCGGTACATTGTTAAATCGGGATGTTACAGTTCTCCCCCACTCAAAAGAATTTCATCCTCGAAATTCAGTCGGTAACTCACCTTGGTCAAACAACTCGGGGTACTGCTGCCTCATGGCATCCTCGCGCTCCCAGGTATAAGAAGTATACCCGTCCTGCTGCCATTCCACTTCAACCAGTTGCACATTCTTACTCCTTAATCGCTTTACCGATCGGTCCACAATCCTAGTCGGTATAGTTATAGTGGTCAGGTCTTCCCTGATTTCCACTTTATCATTAGGCATTGTGTGAGTAGAATCTGGCAGGTACTTCCTTAGTTGAGACACATGAAACACGTCATGCAATCGAGACAAGTGAGTCGGTAATGCTATTCGGTATGCCATGGAGCCAACTCGTTCTAACACCTCATAAGGCCCAATGTATCGAGGGCTTAACTTTCCACTCTTCAAGACTCGCCCGACTCCTTTACTCGGTGAAGTCCTTAAAAATACCCTGTCTCCGACTGGAAATTCCAATGGTCTGGTGCGTTTGTCATGGTAGCTCTTCTGCCTATCTTGAGATGCCTTCATCTTTTCTCTTATCACTCGGATCTGTTCTGAAGTTTGTTTCACAACCTCTGGCCCCAATAGCAGACTCTCACCCGATTCCGACAAGCAAAGCGGGGTTCGGCATCTTCGACCATACAGTGCTTTGTAGGGTGCCATACCAATACTATTGTGATGGTTGTTATTATACGTAAACTCAACCAAGGGAAGGTATTGCTCCCAATCCCCACCATGCTCTAGTACACACGCCCTTAGCAAGTCCTCTAAGCTCTGGATTGTCAGCTCGGATTGTCCATTAGATTAGGGGTGGTAAGCGGAGCTAAGCCAAAGTTTCGTGCCCATTTCCTGGTGCAGGCTAGTCTAAAACCGGGACGTAAACCTAGGATCCCTATCCGATACGATAGAAGTCGGTATACTATGCAGTCGGATAATTTCGTGAATATAAATCTGAGCTAACCTATGCATCGGGTACTTCATGTTCACAGGTAGGAAGTGTGCACTCTTCGTTAGTTGGTCAACAATGACCCATATCGCATCATGGCCCGCTCGGTTTTTGGGCAATCCCATGACAAAGTCCATGGCAATTGAGTCCTATTTCCACACGGGAATCTCCAGGGGTTGCAATGCACCATACAGCTTCTGGTGCTCCACTTTTGACTTTTGACAGGTGATGCACCGAGCCACATATTCTGCCACGTTCCTCTTTAATCCGGGCCACCCGAACTGGGTTCTCAGGTCATGGTACATCTTCGTGGCACCGGGTGGATACTTAGTAAGCTCTTGTGAGCTTCATCAAGCACCATTCTTCTCAATTCTCCCCCACCCAGCACATATATTCTATTTCTTACTCAGAAGATTCCATCTGATCCCTCGGTCAAGGACAAATCCTTGCCTTTGGCCTGAGTCTCCTTCATCTCAGACAAGTAGAAATCTGACTGCTGTTGCTCGTACACGGATTTCAGGAATTCATTGGTAATCCTCAGCATACCGATCGTCATTTTCTGAGAGGAGGGGATGTCAACATGTAAGTTCATGTCTCGGAACTGTTCCAATAACTCCACCTCCTTCACCATCATCACTGCTACATGAAGGGACTTCTGAATCAACGCGTCGGCAACAATGTTTGCCTTACCCGGATGGTACTTTAGCTCGAAATCATAATCTTTTAAAAATTCCATCCATCTCCTTTGTCTCATGTTCAGTTCCTTTTGGTTGAATAAGTATTTGAGGCTCTTGTGATCACTGTATACTTCAAATCTGGACCCAAACAAATAATGCCTCCAGATTTTTAATACGAACACCACAGCTGCCAATTCCAAGTCGTGGGTCGGATAATGCTGCTCGTGAGGTCTCAATTGCCGAGAGGCATACGCTATCACTCGGTCTTTCTGCATTAGCACGCATCCTAATCCGAGTCCTGATGCATCACAATAAACCACGAAGCTCTCTTGCAAGTCAGGTAATGCCAATACTGGAGCAGTCGTCAACTTGTCCTTCAGCTCTCGGAAGCTGTTCTCGCACTCGGGACTCCATACGAAGGGAAAGTTTTTCCGAGTCAATTTAGTCAGTGGCAAAGCCAACTTAGAAAAACCTTCAATGAATCTTCTATAATAACCTGCCAGGCCCATAAAGCTCCTTATCTCCGAGACCGACTTGGGTCTCTCCCATGCCATTATAGCCGCCACCTTCGAAGGGTCCACCGAGACACCTTCCTCGGAAATCACATGTCCGAGGAAATGGATTTTATTCATCCAAAAATCACACTTTGAAAGCTTTGCAAACAACTGCTTCTCCCTTAACACTTGGAGTACCGCCCGGAGATGTTCTTCATGCTCCTCAGAAATCTTAGAATAGACTAGGATGTCATCAATGAAAACAACTACGAATCGGTCTAAATATGGGTGGAATATGCTGTTCATGTAATTCATGAAGACAGCAGGAGCGTTTGTTACACCGAACGGCATCACTACATACTCATAGTGACCATACCGAGTCCTAAAGGCAGTCTTTGGGATATCCGAGTCCTTCACTCAGATTTGGTGGTATCCCGATCGCAAGTCGATTTTTGAGAAGACTGAGGCTCCACGCAGTTGGTCGATCAAGTCATCAATTCGGGGAAATGGGTATCGGTCCTTAATCGTGAGTTTGTTTAGCTGTCGGTAATCTATACAAAGTCTCATGCTGCTATCCTTCTTCTTAACAAGCAGCACGGGTGCGCCCCATGGTGATACGCTCGGTCTACTAAATTGTTTTCCGAGTAACTCATCTATTTGCTTCTTCAGCTCGGCCAATTCAGTTGGGGATATTCTATATGGTGCACTGGAGACTGGCTCGGCTCCAGGGATCAGGTCTATAGAGAATTCGACTTCTCTATCGGGAGGGACACTCGGTACGTCTTCAGGAAACACCTCTGGGAATTCACAGACAGTTGGAATTTCGTTCACCCAGGCTTTACTCTCATCCTCGGTTAGACAAAGCATCATAATCAGTTGATTCATACCTTGTGCTGTGTCGCCTTCATTGTGCTGCCTCGGGAAGATTATCCTTCGGTTTCTGCAATCCACTAGCACCTTGTTGGCTGAAAGCCAATCTATTCTGAGCACAATGTCAAGGTCCTTTAAGGGTATGCACACCAAATCGAAAGTGAAACTTCGATCACACACCATAAATGTTACATCCTTGCACATTGATGATGTCAACACCTTAGCGCCAGTCGGATTGGCTACTTCCAAAGTCCGATCCATAAACACTGTAACATCCCAATTTTAAAGCTAAATGCCGAATGAAAAATAAACCATTAAGGTTTTGATTCAAAAGTAAGAAGTTAATTGTTAATTATAATAAGATTAGCTTAAGGAATAATGACAAGTTAATTAAGGCTGAGTTGGTGAAAGATGGCTGTTTGTGATTGGCGAGTTATGTGAGTGGGCTGCGACTCACGTTTTCCCATCCCACTTCCTTCCCTTTGCATGCATATATATGCCCTGTACCACCGTGAATACTCATCCTTTTTCCCACTACTTTATTCTCTCTTTTCTTCTCCGCCTCCATCCTCTTTTCTGTTCTTGCCCTTCGCTTCCGGAGATCACGACGACGGTGCTGGAGGAAGGTCAGAGCCCCTCCAACTGGTGAAGGACGATCGTTGAGGCAGAGGAAGAACAACGCTCCATTCCCGAACCGAGTACAAAGTACGACGGAGCGAAGGAAGACCGAACGAATCAGAAGAAGGGCGTCAGACCCAACGTCAAGAGCAGAAAAGCTTCTTGAGTTCCTTCTATAGGTAGGGGGCGCTTGCATGTCAAATGCATGGTCCACAAATGGTACCGGATGAATGTACTGCTTTGAGTGTGTGTGTATGTGTTTATAACGACTGGATCTTATGCATGATTGATGATTCTAGATTCTGTGTGTATTACAGTGGTTATACAACAATTGCATGTAATCAAGATGGTGGTAGTGTAGTCTGTCAGCCTTGGGTAATGACGAATAAAATACATGGTTTTATCTCTATTAACACTGTGAGAATATGAATGTGTACTCGATAGTTGATTTGTCAGATGCTATTACTTGATTGTCCGATTGTTGTACATATTGGTGTGACTGATAAAACAAATATAAAGACTGTGTTGAATCTGTTCTTACTTAATGGTTGCGAAGGAGGTATCGGTTGTGTGATGATGCTTGCTGGTAAACGCATTAGCTGCATGTGTAAGAATGGGGTGACCCATGGAAGGTCAATAGCCCCGAGGGAATGACTTCAAGCTACAGACCTTGGCTAATTCCTGAAGGGGCTCGTGGTAGCCGTAGGAGCTAGAGAGGAGTCTCGAGACGCCAATGGGAGGCCGGTACCATGCGGGAAGAGCTGAAGGACGAAGGGCCAGTAAGGGGGGAACTGTAACTGAAAGTCATCACTCGAGTCGGATTCGCAGGCATGCATGTAGATATGAGGTTGATTAGGGTAGTACGCATAGTATGTGTTGGGTGTTATGAATGATTTCCGAGTGTGTGGATGTATGTGTATGTATGTGTGAAGATGAACTATATGTAGTATGTATGTTATAGATGTTATTCTGACTGGCATGGCCTTAGTTAACCTGAAAACGATTGAATAAAAGTAAGTGTGCGTACTGACACTGATATCGAGTCCTTGATTGTCATTTTACATGTAAAAAGCTCACCCCTGCAGTGGCTACATTTTTCAGTGAACATCTCTTGGAATGAAGCATGAAGGAGGAGCTGAGTGCAGAACAAAACAGCCGAGTGCTTTCAAATATATGTGTATATGTATATACTGTGTGTAAGGTCTTGTTAAGCCTTGGCCGGCTCATATTTTGGTTTTAGCCTTTACGTTAGAATTTGAACACCTTCGGGTGACAGAAGACATGATGAAACTCTTGTAATTATTTAAATGCTTCCCTATATATATATGTCGTGTGTTCTTCTATACTGTAGGTGACGTCCGAGCGGTAAATATGGATGTATGAGTATACCTTACGAGTGTAGGATGTTAGTGTGTCTATGGGCAGTAGCGGAGCTGAGTGGTTGCTGGGGAAAGGGAAGATAATAATTTATTCCAAGTGATGAGAGGCTGAACTGGCTGAGTGGTTCCGAGTGAGTTAGCTACTACTCCCCGAGTGAATATAAGTCTGAGTATTCCCGAGTAAAAGTAGGTATAAAAGTCGAGCGAGATTCATTTGTATGAGTTCCTTCCGAGAGAAGAACACTTAGACGAATTCTTAGGGAAGTTTTCTTCGATGACATTCTGGTGAGTAACTTAGTGGAAAGATTCCCGAGCGCATAGGCTTAACGGATTTCGAGTGAAAACATGTATAAGTTCCGAGTGGGAAATATTCCGAGTGAGAGTTTATAGAATCCGAGTGAAATAACCCTTATTTACCTTGTGAATCTGGTGTGTACCTTGGTGGATAAATATAAGAGACTATGTTATAGAATGTAGGTGTGTTGGGGTCGTTTCCCGAGTGTTGGAACCCCTTATACTGAGTGGCCTTAGGAATGAATCCCGAGTGAACTTAGTCGTTTACCGAGTGTATGGATGTCTCGATGCCGAGTGGTGGTTTTACCGAGTGAGGCTTCTCGCTTCAGCGAATGGAGCACTCGCTCCAGCGAATGTGTATTGCTGGAAGGCGTTTGTCGTGGTATCGCCCAAGCGATTGTGTGCTCGTCCGAGCGAGTTGGGCGTCTCGCCCAGGCGGATTTGTGTCTCGCTTGAGGGAGTGTACGCTGTATGGTGGTTCACTTAGGCGCTGTCGGTGCTTCCGTGTGAATGGTTTTAATTCCCTTGCCTTCCTTTTCTTTTTCTTCTTGGCCATGGGACCAGCTCTCATATCTTCATATAAGGGAGTGTTTTTATTATGGATCCAGGTTATTTTCTAAATTAATTCGAGAAAAATTTTCCCCCTAAAAAATTAGGATGTTTTATTTTGGTATCAGAGCAGACCGAAAGGTCCAAGGCCAAGGTATGCTTACCGAGAGTAAGCGGTTGTGTGCTTTCTGACTGAGTGGTCATCATGATTGTGATATGAGTTGAACCTGACTGATATTGACTTGTGGATAGGAGGTTGTCCCCTCCTGGTCCGATTGATTGTATAGCATATAGAAATAGTATGATGTGTTAAGATACTGAACATTAGGCTGAAATCTGATTGGTAATGAGTGGCTCGGTATACTTATCCTTGAATGTTAATTTCAGGATAAGGGATGACGCATCGCCAAAGCATGGAGGCTATAGCCACAGCATTCCAACGCTTTACGGACGTGTTTGAGAGGCAGGGCCAGACTCGAGCTGAGGATGGCCACGTGCTGGACCGCTTCCTGAAGAGGAAGCCGAGTGAGTTTCAGGGAGGATGTAACCCGGAGGCAGCTTTTAAATAGACTCAGGAGCTGGAAAGAATTTTTGGGGGTCTTCGTTGTACCGAGGCCCAAAAGGTGGAATATGCAGTGTATATGCTGTGAGATAAAGCAGAGAATTGGTGGAAGATAGCCAGAAACCGATTCCCTGATGATGATGCTCAGCTGACATGGAACGATTTCAAGACATGCTTCTTAGAGAAGTATTTCCCCGACACAGTAAGGAGTCGGAAGGAGTTGGAGTTTATGGAGTTGAAGCAGGGCTCCATGACTGTGGAAGAGTATACAACTAGGTTCGAAGAGCTGTGCCTATTCTACCCACCTTTCCAACAACAAGGGACGGAGAGCTCCAAGTGCCTTAAATTTGAAAATGGGTTGAGATCAGATATTAAGAGGGCCTGCAGATATCAAGAGATCAGGAGTTTTCCTACATTGGTGAACAAATGTAGGATATTTAAAGAAGATGACAAGGCCCACTCAGGCCAGAGCAGCAGAGCCAACCATCACTTGAGGCCTCAGCAGTCACGTTTCAAGAGGCCAGGAAACATGGGAAGAAATGGACCCTTTACCAGATATCAAGATCGCAGTAACCAAGGGAGACAGATGAGTGGACGACCAAGATATGGCAAGTGTTTTAAATGTGGTGGTGACCACTTCGCTCAGAATTGCGATGGTGCAAATGTCGAGTGCTTTCATTGCCAGGAGAAGGGGCACATTCGCCCTAACTGCCCCCAACTCCGTCAAACAAGTGCCAATATGCATCAAGGGTGATTTCAGGTGAAGAGCAGTCAGAACGATGGTCAGAGCTCACGGGGCAGAAGCAACAGAGCCAGAGGGAATATGATGTTTGCCCCAAATAACTGGAAGAGAGACACCGATCAACCAACTGCTGGAAGAATCTACGCAATCAACGCGGAAGATACTGCACAGGCGAATGACTTGGTACAATGTAAGTGCTCACTCGGTAGGAATACACTTAATGTAGTCTTCGATTCGGGAGCTACCCATTCTTTTATAGCTGATGACTGTGTGAAGCATTTGAGGTTGCCGACTGTGTATATGGATCAGACTCTGGAAGTGGCCAATCCGACTGGCCCTAAGGTGTTGACATCAACGATGTGTAAGGATGTAACGTTCGTGTTGGACGATCAATGTTTTACCTTCGATCTTGTGTGTGTGCTTTTGAAAGGCCTTGATATCGTGCTCGGCATGGATTGGCTCTTGGCCAACAAGGTGTTAGTGGATTGTAGAAACCGAAGGATAATCTTTTCAAAGTGGCACAATGAGGACTACACGGCACAAGGTATAGTTCAACTGTTTACGATGCTTTGTTTAACCGAGGGTGAGAGTAAAGCCCGAGTGAACGAAATTCCGATTGTCTGCAAATTTCCAGAAGTGTTTCCCGAGGACGTACCAAGTGTCCCTCCCAATAAAGAGGTCGAATTCTCTATAGAACTGATCCCTGGAGCCGAGCCAGTCTCCAGTGCACCATATAGAATGTCCCCAACTGAATTGGCTGAGTTGAAGAAGCAAGTAGATGAGTTACTCAGAAAACAATTCATTAGACCGAGTGTATCACCATGGGGCGCACCTGTGCTGCTCGTTAAGAAGAAGGATGGCAGCATGAGACTCTGTATAGGTTACCGATAGCTAAACAAACTCACGATTAAGAATCGGTACCCGTTTCCCAGAATTGATGACTTGATCGACCAATTGCGTGGAGCCTCAATTTTCTCAAAAATCGACCTACGATCGGGATACCACCAAATCCGAGTGAAGGAGTCGGATATCCCAAAGACTGCCTTTAGGACTCGGTATGGTCACTACGAGTATGTAGTGATGCCGTTCGGTTTGACAAACGCCCCTGCTGTCTTCATGAATTACATGAACAGCATATTCCACCCATATCTAGACCGATTCGTAGTAATCTTCATCGATGATATCTTAGTCTACTCGAAGACTCCTGAGGAGCATGAAGGACACCTCCGAGCAGTACTTCAAGTGTTGAGGGAGAAGCAGCTATTTGCGAAGCTTTCAAAGTGTGATTTTTGGATGGATAAAATCCATTTCCTCGGATATGTGATTTTCGAGGAAGGTGTCTCGGTGGACCCTTCGAAGGTGACAGCTATAATGGCATGGGAGAGACCCAAGTCGGTCTCGGAGATAAGGAGCTTTATGGGCCTGGTAGGTTATTATAGGAGGTTCATTGAGGGTTTTTCTAAGTTGGCTTTGCCACTAACTAAGTTGACTCGGAAAAACATTCCTTTCTTGTGGAGTTCCGAGTGCGAGAGCAGTTTCCGAGGGCTGAAAGACAAGTTGACGACTGCCCCAGTGTTAGCATTACCTGACTTGCAAAAGAGCTTCGTGGTTTATTGTGATGCATCAGGACTCGGATTGGGATGCGTGTTAATGCAAAAAGACCGAGTGATAGCGTATGCCTCTTGACAATTGAGACCTCATGAGCAGCATTATCCGACCCACGACTTGGAGTTGGCAGCTGTAGTGTTCGCATTAAAAATCTGGAGGCATTATTTGTTCAGGTCCAGATTTAAAGTATACAGTGATCACAAGAGCCTCAAATACTTATTCGACCAGAAGGAGCTGAACATGAGGCAGAGGAGATGGATGGAATTTCTAAAGGATTATGATTTTGAGCTAAAGTACCCCCCGGGCAAGGCAAACATTGTTGCCGACGCATTGAGTCGGAAATCCCTTCATGTAGCAGTGATGATGGTGAAGGAGGTAGAACTATTGGAATAGTTCCGAGACATGAACTTACATGTTGACATCCCCTCCTCTCAGAAAATGACGATCGGCAAGCTGAGGATTGCCAATGACTTCCTGAAATCCGTGTACGAGCAGCAGCAGTCGGATTTCTACTTGGCCGAGATGAAGGAGACTCAGACCAAAGGTAAGAATTTGTCCTTGACCGAGGGAACGGATGGAATCTTCCGTGTAAGAAACAGAATATACGTGCCGGGTGGAGGAGAATTGAGGAGAATGGTGCTTGATGAGGCTCACAAGAGCTTGTTAAGTATCCACCCGGGTACCACGAAGATGTACCATGACCTAAGAACACAGTTCTGGTGGCCCGGACTAAAGAGGGATGTGGCAGAATACATGGCTCGGTGTATTACCTGTCAAAAGTTGAAGGTCGAGCACCATAAGCCGTATGGTGCATTGCAGCCCCTGGAGATTCCCGTGTGGAAATGGGACTCAATTGCTATGGACTTTGTCATGGGGTTGCTAAGAAACCGAGCGGGCCATGATGCAATTTGGGTCATTATTGACCGACTGACGAAGAGTGCACACTTCCTGCCTGTGAACATGAAGTACCCGATGCATAGGTTAGCACGAATTTACATTCAAGAAATTGTCTGACTGTATGGTATACCGACTTCTATCGTATCAGATAGGGATCCTAGGTTCACCTCCCGGTTTTGGACCAGCCTGCACCAGGAAATGGGCATGAAACTTTGGCTTAGTTCCGCTTACCACCCTCAATCGGATGGACAATCCGAGTGAACGATTCAAAGCTTGGAAGACCTGCTAAGGGCGTGTGTGTTGGAGCACGGTGGAGATTGGGAACAGTACCTTCCCTTGATTGAGTTTACATACAATAACAGTCACCACAACAGTATTGGTATGGCACCCTACGAAGCACTATATGGATGAAGATGCCGAACCCCACTTTGTTGGTCGGAGACGGGTGAGAGTCTGCTATTGGGACCCGAAATTGTAAAGCAAACATCAGAACAGATCCGGGTGATAAAGGAAAGAATGAAGGCGTCTCAGGACAGGCAGAAGAGCTACCATGACAAACGAACCAGACCATTAGAGTTTTAAGTCAGAGACAAGGTATTTTTAAGGACTTCACCGAGTAAAGGAGTCGGGCGAGCCTTGAAAAGCAGAAAGTTGAGCCCTCGATACATTGGGCCTTATGAGGTGTTAGAATGAGTCGGCTCCATGGCATATCATATAGCACTACCGACCCACTTATCCCGATTGCACAACATGTTTCATGTGTCTCAACTAAAGAAGTGTCTGCATGACCCCAACCACATAATGCCTGATGACGAAGTGGAAATCAAGGAGGACCTGACCACTATGACTATACCGATCAGAATCGTGGACCGATCGGTAAAGCGGTTGAGGAGCAAGAACGTACAACTGGTTGAAGTAGAGTGGCAGCAAGGCAGGACTACCTCTTGTACCTGGGAACGTGAAGACGCCATGAGACAGCAGTACCCTGAGTTGTTTAGTAAGGTGAGTTACCGACTGAATTTCGTGTGAGTTACCGACTGAATTTCGAGGACGAAATTCTTTTTGAGTAGGGGAGAACTGTAACATCCTAATTTTAAAGCTAAATGCCGAATGAAAAATAAACCATTAAGGTTTTGATTCAAAAGTAAGAAGTTAATTGTTAATTATAATCAGATTAGCTTAAGGAATAATGACAAGTTAATTAAGGTTGAGTTGGTGAAAGATGGCTGTTTATGATTGGCGAGTTACGTGAGTGGGCTGCGACTCACGTTTTCCCATCCCACTTCCTTCCCTTTGCATGCATATATATGCCCTGTACCACCGTGAATACTCATCCTTTTTCCCACTACTTCATTCTCTCTTTTATTCTCCGCCTCCATCCTCTTTTCTGTTCTTGCCCTTCACTTTCGGAGATCACGACGACGGTGCTGGAGGAAGGTCAGAGCCCCTCCAACTGGTGAAGGATGATTGTTGAGGCAGAGGAAGAACAACGCTCCATTCCCGAACCGAGTACAGAGTACGACGAAGCGAAGGAAGACCGAACGAATCAGAAGAAGGGCGTCAGACCCAACGTCGAGAGCAGAAAAGCTTCTTGAGTTCCTTCTGTAGGTAGAGGGTGCTTGCATGTCAAATGCATGGTCCACGAACGGTACCGGATGAATGTACTGCTTTGAGTGTATGTGTATGTGTTTATAATGACTGGATCTTATGCATGATTGATGATTCTGGATTCTGTGTGTATTACAGTGGTTATACAACAATTGCATGTAATCAAGATGGTGGTAGTGTAGTCTGTCAGCCTTGGGTAATGACGAATGAAATGCATGGTTTTATCTTTGTTAACACTGTGAGAATATGAATGTGTACTCGATAGTTGATTTGTCAGATGCTATTACTTGATTGTCCGATTGTTGTACATATTGGTGTGACTGATAAAACAAATATAAAGACTGTGTTGAATCTGTTCTTACTTAATGGTTGTGAAGGAGGTATCGGTTGTGTGATGATGCTTGCTGGTAAACGCATTAGCTGCATGTGTAAGAATGGGGTGACCCGTGGAAGGTCAAGAGCCCCGAGGGAATGACTTCCAGCTACAGACCTTGGCTAGATCCTGAAGGGGCTCGTGGTAGCCGTAGGAGCTAGAGAGGAGTCTCAAGACGCCAATGGGAGGCCGGTACCACGCGGGAAGAGCTGAAGGACGAGGGGCCAGTAAGGGGGGAACTGTAACTGAAAGTCATCACTAGAGTCGGATCCGCAGGCATGCATGTAGATATGAGGTTGATTAGGGTAGTACGCATAGTATGTGTTGGGTGTTATGAATGATTTCCGAATGTGTGGATGCATGTGTATGTATGTGTGAAGATGAACTATATGTAGTATGTATGTTATAGATGTTATTCTGACTGGCATGGCCTTAGTTAACCTGAAAACGATTGAATGAAAGTAAGTGTACGTACTGACACTGATACCGAGTCCTTGATTGTCATTTTACATGTAAAATCTCACCCCTGCAGTGGCTACATTTTTCAGTGAACATCTCTCAGAATGAAGCATGAAGGAGGAGCTGAGTGCAGAATAAAACAGTCGAGTGCTTTCGAATATATGTGTATATGTATATACTGTGTGTAAGGTCCTGTTAAGCCTTGGCCGGCTCATATTTTGGTTTTAGCCTTTACGTTAGAACTTGAACACCTTCGGGTGACAGAAGACATGATGAAACTCTTGTAATTATTTAAATGCTTCCCTATATATATATATGTCGTGTATTCTTCTATACTGTAGGTGACGTCCGAGCAGTAAATATGGATGTATGAGTATACCTTACGAGCGTAGGAGGTTAGTGTGTCTATGGGCAGTAGCGGAGCTGAGTGGTTGCTGGGGAAAGGGAAGATAATAATTTATTCCAAGTGATGAGAACCTGAACTGGCTGAGTGGTTCCGAGTGAGTTAGCTACTACTCCCTGAGTGAATATAAGTCTAAGTATTCCTGAGTAAAAGTAGGTATAAAAGTCGAGCGAGATTCATTTGTACGAGTTCCTTCCGAGAGAAGAACACTTAGACGAATTCTTAGGGAAGTTCCCTTCGATGACATTCTGGTGAGTAACTTAGTGGAAAGATTCCCGAGCGCATAGGCTTAACGGATTTCGAGTGAAAACATGTATAAGTTCCGAGTGGGAAATATTCCGAGTGAGAGTTTATAGAATCCGAGTGAAATAACCCTCATTTGCCGGGTGAATCCGGTGTGTACCTTGGTGGATAAATATAAGAGACTATGTTATAGAATGTAGGTGTGTTGGGGTCGTTTCCCGAGTGTGGGAACCCCTTATACTGAGTGGCCTTAGGAATGAATCCCGAGTGAACTTAGTCATTTACCGAGTGTATGGATATCTCGATGCCGAGTGGTGGTTTTACCGAGTGAGGCTTCTCGCTTCAGCGAATAGAGGACTCGCTCCAGCGAATGTGTATTGTTGGAAGGCGTTTGTCGTGGTATCGCCCAAGCGATTGTGTGCTCGTCCGAGCGAGTTGGGCGTCTCGCCCAGGCGGATTTGTGTCTCGCTTGAGCGAGTGTACACTGTATGGTGGTTCGCTCAGGCGTTGTCGGTGCTTCAGTATGAATGGTTTTAATTCCCTTGCCTTCCTTTTCTTTTTCTTCTTGGCCATGGGACCAGCTCTCATATCTTCATATAAGGGAGTGTTTTTATTATGGATCCAGGTTATTTTCTAAATTAATTCGCGAAAAATTTTCCCCCTAAAAAATTAGGATGTTTCAAACACAGTCGGTAACTTTAATTGCTTTACACACTCATCAGCTATAAAAGAATGGGTGGCTCCCGAATCAAAAACAATATTAAGCGTATATCTACCAAGTGAGCAGTTATATTGTACCAAGTCATTCGCCTGTGCAACATCCTCCGCGTTGATAGTGTAGACTCTTACCGCTGCTGGTTGGTCGGTATTCCTCTCTCGGCCATTTAGAGCAAGCATCATGTTTCCTCTAGCTCGGTTGCCTCTGCCACCCAGTCTTTGGTTATCATTCATTCAGTTTCTTTCTTGGAAACCTCCTTGACGTACACTGGTGTTTGCTTGACGGAGTTGGGGGCAATCGGGGCGAATGTGTCCCCTTTTATTACAATGAAAGCACACCACCTCACCATCGTTGTTGCAGTCTCGGGCATAATGATTTCCTCCACACTTGAAACACTTTCCGTCTCCCACAGCTGGTCGTCTTTCATGCTGGTTCCGACCCCCAATTCTGGAAAAGGATCGGTTTCTGCCAACGTTACTCAGCCTCTTGAAACGGGATTGCTGGGGCCTCAAGGAATGGTTGGCTCTGCTGCTCTGGCCCGAATAGGCCTTGTCATCCTCCTCGAATATCCTACACTTATTCACCAATGCAGGAAAACTTCGTATCTTTTGGTATGTACAGGCTCTCTTAATATCAGATCTTAATCCATTCTCAAATTTAAGGCACTTGGAGCTCTCCGTCCCTGGTTGTTGGAAAGGTGGGTAGAATAGGCACAACTCTTCGAATCTGGTCGCATACTCTTCCACGATCATGGAGCCTTGTTTCAATTCCATAAACTCCAACTCCTTCCGACTCCTTACTGTGTCGGGGAAGTACTTCTCTAAGAAGCATGTCTTAAAATCGTTCCAGGTCAGCTGATTATCATCGTCAGGGAATCGGTTTCTGCTTATCTTCCACCAGTTTTTTGCCTCGTCACACAGCATGTATACTACACATTCTACTTTCTGGGCCTCGGTACAGCGAAGACCCCCGAAAATCCGCTCCAGCTCCTGAGTCCATTTAAAAGCTGTCTCAGGGTTCCGTCCTCCTAGAAATTCACTTGGCTTCCTCTTCAGGAAGCGGTCCAGCACTTGGCCCTCCTCAGCTCGAGGCTGGCCCTGCCTCTCAAACACGTCTGCAAAACATTGGAATGCCGTGGCTATAGCCTCCATGCTTTGGTCATGCGTCATCCCTTATCCTAAAATTAACACCCCTTCAAGGATAAGTATACCAAGCCACCTAATACCGATCGGATTTCAGCCTAACGTTCAGTAACTTAGCACATCATACTATTTCTATATGCTACTCAATCAATCGGACCAGGAGGGAAACAACCTCCTATCCACAAGTCAATATCAATCAGGTTCAATCATGATGACCACTCAGTCAGAAAGCACACAACCGCTCACACTCGGTAAGCATACGTTGGCCTTGGACCTTTCGGTCTGCTCTGATACCAAAATGTAACACCCTAATTTAAACAAATAATAGACAAGAAAAATAGAGAAAATTTTTCACAATTAAAACCAGAATACCACGGTATAAGAATGAGAGGAGAAGAAGAACAAGAGAACAAAAGAAATTCAAGAAACTAACAGCGGAAGAAGGGGAAATCGCGTAGGCAGGTCACATAGCAACGTGCACGCGCTCAAGCGAAAGCTTCACTCGGTATTCGTTCATTTCACTTGGCATTTCCGCACTCGGGTTCCAACGCCTGATTCACTCAGAAGGATCCAACCTCAGTCCACTCGGACTTAACTCTTACACCTACTAGTCCCATTCAGACAATGTAACTTATTCTACGGTTTCATCAATCATAACATATACGCGAATAATACGGAAGTGGTCCCCACTATCACTCACTCAGAATCTAGGAGGACTCCTTTCTTAGAATAACCTTCACGTCCTTTTGCCACTCGGGTATTTCACTTAGTTTTCACTCGGTGACCATAATCTTCCTACTCTAGACGTTCTACTAAGTTAAGACTCACTCAGATTCCTTTGTCACTAACAGTTTACTACCGTTGGGTCCCCTAGAGTCTAAGGTGTCACTCTCCTATCGGGAAAACCTTCACTCGGTGGATTCTCACTCGGGGTTTGTTGATTATCCTACGCTCGGGAGGAATCCTAGTAATAACCACTCAGAACGTATATTTAGGCTCTCAACTTCGATCCTAATAACTCATCATTAGGGGCAGTCTTCTATGTCAATTCCTACTCGGAGCTATCTGATTTCACTCACTCGGAGCGTCTGAACCTCCCCCACTTAGTGACAGAGTCACAAACTCACCCTCTAGGCCATAGATTGGCTTCTTCATGATAAGTTATGTCATTTCCTACACACTCGGGAATATGAACGCACACATATATATATGTATAGATTACCTAGGTATTACACAGTATAAGATAGACATGCAACATAGCATAAACATAGGCATATATATACGTATATAGAAGTGCATATCACGGATTTACAACCACATTGTCATATTCCCATTCTAAGGGGATCAACTCTGTATAAAAGACTAACAGCAAAACACGAGCCGGCCAAGGCTTAACCCAAAACATTATATACAGCACATGCACAGTCATAAAATTTCCATAGTGCATCAGTACTTCACCCGGCATTTCAGCTCCTCCTCCAATCCTCTTTACGAGAGATGTTCACTAAAAAATTGTCACAGCAGGGGTGAGTATCTTAAATTTTAAATGATAGATACTGACTCAGGTTGTTTCACATTTATACAACTATATATATATATATATGCACACACAATCACACGTGGCAATGATTAAGGTCAGAGTATTACTAATCAACCAGGACACACACACAAGATCCTTACCGATCGGAATCCACCAGTTGTCACTCGCCCCCTTACACACATCAACTCAATAACATTAACATACAACAATCAGTGACATAATGTTAAGGTCCATGAAACAGAATGCATCTTTTAAACATTTATCAGTCAGAACCCACAATTCTCATTCGGCTATATATATATATATATACGCAACTCTTCAACAACATAACATAAATTCATAGAACAAGTTTCAATCCGTATCAACAGCATATGCACACGGATATATATATATATATACATTTATCATCTCATGCATAATCAATTCCAGCAATATCGGTAGTTAATATACATAGATTATTCACTCGATTCCGCATTCGTGTGTAATCGGTTCTGACGTTGCAACGTAGGCTCTCAGCCTTTTGTACATAGCTCTCAGCTATCATGTCAGCTCCCAGCTGCTTGGCCGTTTTACAGGTACCCAACCGTTTGCCCACAGGTGACACCAACACTCTCAGCGCCAACGGAGGTGTTCACAGGCAGCCCGAGTCCCACTCAAGGGCTACCTTGAGTCCCACTCAAGGATTTTATAGCGTCCCATGCTTTATAACCGATGGTAGTGTCCCACACTACGTGCTCCCAGAACAACGCATCCCATGCGCCACACGCGGATTCATCACACAACATAGAGTTCATGCACACGATCTTTCACTCAGCCATACATACTTCACATGCAGTCGGTAATACCCATTTTCAGAACTCCACATATTAATCTAACACACACATACTTCCATGCAATCATCATCATAGCTCCATTAGGTGGATACAGCAATATAAAGGTCCAATGCAATCGGTGTCAATCAATATCAAGATTCTATAAGTATTCTCATCAGCTCAAGCATCACATGCACTCGGTATACAACAGTATCAGGACTTAATCAACGCATGTATCCATATAAGGATCAACAGATTCAAATAAGTATTCTAATTAACATAACATAACATGCAATCGATATACAATAGTGTCAGGACTTAATCAACGCATGCATCTTCAAGGGCAATGATAACATGCAACATTCACTCTCACTTATCCTACACTCGGGTACTCCACATGCAGGCACATCATACAAACAGAATATAGAACCACAATTATCAACACCCGAAACCCGTTCATAACCCATGCATTTAACATGTAAGGTACTCCCCCTACCAACTACGAGACTCCGAGAGACTCTTCTGCTTGGGCGCTGGTCCTTTTTCCTCGCTACTTCACTCAACACTTTCACTCATTTAACCTTCACTGGAACACTGCTGCCTTCCATGAGTGGTACAGGGCTGCTTCTGCTTCTGCTTCGACACTCGTCCTTTACTCGTATAAGGGAGCTCTGACTCCTCTGCAGCACCGTCAACGTGGCCTCTGAAACAGGGAGTGGAAACAGAGAGCAGAGAAGGAAAAGAGAAGAAAGAAAACAAGAGAGAAAGAGAAGGAGGAAGAAGAAGAAGAACTCGCAGGGAAATTCTGAAGAATGAATGGCAAGGAAAGCCATCAACCAATTATAGACGCATGCATGAGGGAAAGGAATGGTGGGGTGGGAAAACGTGAGGAGCAGTCTGCTCACGTCACCCAGTCCCATCATCATCCACTAAAGCTAATCACCTTTTCAATCAGCACACCTTTTGATTAATTAAGTTAAGGGTAATTAGTGAACAATTTCCACTTCTGAATTATTATTTTAATGGCTTTCTTTCACCCGGTACATTGTTAAAATCGGGATGTTACAGGGGCAATGCAAATGCCAATGGACCGAAGTGTAATCGGTGTGGTGGACCTCATTTTGCTTGTGAGTGCGTACAACGGAATTATGTAGTATGCTTCAATTGTGACCAAGTGGGACATATTCATCCTGCATGTCCTTTGCTTGCAAGGCGGGCTCCAATGCAAGCCAATACTCCTACTCATGCTAACACTCCTACTCATGTAAGCTCTGTACATGTTATTTACAATTCAGGTGCTAGCCATTCTTTCATATCTGAGGATTATGTACGGCGATTGCGATTATCGGTGAACTTAATGAAAAATGCCCTTGTGGTTTCTACCCCAACTGGTACTTGTCTTAGATCGGTTACTCGTTGCGATGATGTTGACATGCTCCTAGGAGGGAGAAGTTTTACTACTTCTTTCATATGTTTACCTGTGAGAGGCTTTGAGATTATTCTTGGCATGGATTGGCTTTCTACCAATAAGGTCATGGTTGATTGTTAATAAAGAATAATCATTTCCCCTTCTCTAAGCATTGGGAATTTTGAGATGCAAGGTATAACTCAACTTTGCATACTATTATCTCTTACCGATGGGACTAATGGTCTCGATCCCCTTAGTATTTCGATGGTGTCTGAATTTTTAGATATATTTCCCAAAGAGGTTCCCGATTTACCATCTCCACTGGAGGTTGAGTTCACTATTGACCTTGTTCCCGGTGCGGATGTCTCTTATGGAGCTAGCTGAATTAAAAAATCAAGATGAAGAGTTGCTCAAGAAAGAATTTGTTTGACCCAGTGTATAGCCCTGGGGACCTCCTGTCTTACTGGTGAAAAAGAAGGATGGAGCTATGTGGTTATGTATTGATTACAGTTAATTAAATAAGATGACAATCAAGAATAGATATCCCTTGCCTCGTATTGAGGATCTGTTAGATCAATTGAGAGGTGCTGTGGTGTTCTCAAAGGTTGATTTACATTTTGGCTATCACCAAATTAGGGTAAAGACCGAAGACATCCCAAAAACAGCTTTTAGAACGCGATATGGCCACTATGAATATGTTGTGATGCCATTTAGAGTGACTAATGCTCCTGCTATGTTCATGGACTACATGAATCATATTTTTCATGAGTATCTCGATCGATTCGTGGTAGTATTCATTGATGATATCTTGGTGTATTCTAAGAGCCGCGAGGAATATGTTGAACATTTGCGAGTGGTGTTGAACGTTCTTAGGGAGACTCAACTTTATGCTAAATTCTCTAAATGCGAATTTTGGTTGGATAATGTCCAATTCCTTGGACATGTAATATCTAAAGAAGGTGTTTCTATTGATCCTTCCAAGGTTGAGGCGGTTATGGCCTAGTCTAGACCTACATTGATTACGAAAATTAGAAGTTTTCTTGGTCTTGTCGATTATTACCGGAGATTCATTGAAAGATTTTCTCGACTTGCTAGACCTTTGACAAATTTGACTAGGAAGAACCAACCCTTCGTATGGAATGTCGAATGTGAGAAAAGTTTTGATGAACTAAAGGTAAGACTTACTTCTGCGCTTATTTTGGCATTGCCTGACTTACAAAAGGATTTTGTGGTGTATTGTGATGCTTCCAAGCATGGTTTTGGATGTGTGTTGATGCAGAAGGAACGTGTCATCGCTTATTGATCGCCAACCGCAAGCACACAGGGTATCGACGTAATAAAAAGATATCGTTCCCACAGAGATTGTGCCCAAGTACTAGTTATAGCGGTGGTTCAATTATCTAGTGAATCGATTAAAATGAATTACTAAAATGATGATAAATAGTAAATTAGAAAATAGAAAATTCAACGTCTTTTGTAGGAGAAAATCAGAGCAAGTTTGGGAAATTGAATCAAAGGTAAATCTAAGGGTATTAGGGGTTCATATGCTAGTATCAAAATTAAAGGTTACTCGTCTATCCAATTATATGATTTCATTTCTAAGGTAGATTCCCTTAAGTTAAACAACACCTTTCTCTCGAAAGCCTATTAACGTGCCTAATTCCCAAAGAACCGTGTTCAATTTGTTAATTAGACCCTTTACGTTCTATGGAAATCCGATTAACCCTCAAACAATTTTACTTACCGTCGTAAATCAAAATCATAGGTTCAATTTAGGTATTTTCAAATTACATGCCAATCTCCTGATTACCCATATAATTTGTGTTCGTCTATGCTTATCTCTATGTCTTGCAGAAGCATTAGGCATACATAAATTGAATAGAAAGTGAAATGACATAGATTGGAATGCGAAGAACAATTAATTGTAACACATAGGCATACTACATCCTTAGCCCCAAGAAAAAAGTTTAATGTGCCATAAGAATTGTTGTCATCATGTCACACATCATAAAATCAATGCCAATCATAAAGGATTTCAAAAGTGTAAAATAGGGATTCAGAAATTACAAATTAGTTCTCACTAGGATTCCTAATTCTTCCTCCCAAATCTGCAGAATTGATTACCCTTGATGGTCTTGACTCTTGATTCCCGATGAAAGCTTCCTAAAAGGTCCTTCAAAATCTCCCAAAAGTTGTCTTTAAAACTGTCTCTGTAGAACCCCCTTCCTAACCCCCTAAGTGCCCAACAAAAACCCTAAACAAATTAGAGATTTGGGCCTCGTAGGAGACAACCATGGCCAGTGGTGGATAACCATGTCTAGTGGTTTGAGTCCTGTTCCATTTTAAACAAAATTTTGCTTGTAACACATAGAGCCAACCATCGCTAGTGGTGGATAACCATGGCCAGTAATGGCTTCTGACTTGCTTTTCCTCTTTTCCAGTGCTAACCACGGCCAGTGGTTTGCCACCAGTAGCAGTGGTTTCCTCCAACCTTGCCAAAATGCACTCCTAAAGGCCTTAAAGGTCTCTTTTTTCATCTACTTTACCATTTTTCCTCAAAAGAGACCTAGAACATCATTGATCCTGTAAAAATAGGAACAACCAAGTAATATATATGGAAAAGAATCAAAATTAAGGGAATCGGGCATGAAACAATATGCAAAAACCCTAAAAACTAGACCTAAAAACAACCAAAAACAACACACAATACACACTTATCAAAATACCCCAAAGTAAAACATTGCTTGTCCTTAAGCAATCATTGAATCCATGCAAGCATATAATGAAAAACCAACAGACCCATACAAACTTAAGGAATCTTGTGTTTATTTATTTTCTTTGTTTTTATGTTTTAAGAGATTGCATAAACTACCAAAATATACCAAAATCAATAGTCAAACCATATTCACTAAGATTAGACCTAGGTTACTTTTTCTCACTTTCTACTCAATGTATGTACTTATGTTTCAATCCACTCAGACCATAACATTTTAAACACTACCATAGGCTTGGCAATTGACCACAGACTCCACACTTATCAAGAAAACATGCATTGGTTAAAAGGTCTTTTAAAGGGTTGTAATGGGCCAGGGGATTCATAACATAGGAATGGAAACCAAGAAAAAAGGAAATGCAACAGGCTTAATTCTATAAGAAGAGCAGTATCATAAGAAGGCAAGCAAACCTCCATTCAATAACTCTCTATACTTTCAAACCATAAAGGGTATGATTCATTTTTTCTTTTTCTCTTCTTTTAATTTTGAGATCAAACTCCTTATCTTTCCTTTTCTTTGAATCACACACCCCAAACTATCATGGTTTTTGTTTTTCAATTCACTTCAACCACTTTTAGTTAGCTTACCATTTTTGCCTCTTGTATATGTGAACCAGAAATCCTAACGTTAAAGGTTTTGAAAGAAAATATCATATTATTTCATGGCTCAAAAGGGACAACTAATGGATTAAGCTTTTAACAAATTCTGAGATTAAAGAAAACAAAACCTAAAGTGCCTTTTTCATTCCAAGAATGCATTCACAAACCGTTTTGAATTGGTCAAAAGCCAAGTTCTAGAGTGCTATTAAATGTGTGAATCACTCAGTCAAAGAATCATGGGTTATTTACAATTTAATACATGAACACCCTATTGGCTCAAAAGCTCACAGTGGTAATTGGCCTAATCAAAGAAGCACAATCATCATGCAGAGTGATTATCCTGGCAAGAATAACAATCAAAAACTTTTTATTTATTTATTATATATATAAATATATATATTTATACAAGATTCACCCAAGTAATGCTTAAAATCCAACCAATCTACATCACATGTCGTACAAATAACAATAACTGCAATCAGTAATCAATACTAGCCTAAGGCATATGAGTAGACATATAATCATGCAAATGAACTAGAACATAAGTATACAATCATGCAAATGAACTAGAAAATAAAAATAAACAAAAATAAAAAGAAGTAAAGTAAGAACGAGCTGAACTTTTGTGTACCCATCACCCCAAACTAAAACTGGAGATTATCCCCAATGTCCATATCAAGGGGGCCAAAGAGGGCCGTAATTGAGGAACCAGGGGTAAAAGGACACAAAAGTTCTACTGATCCCCATCATGGAGAAGGGGGATCGAAGTGACCCTGCTGGGTATGCCAGTCATACATGGCATCTACCCAGTTAGAAATCTGATCAATACAGGCCCCCTGACGAGTTTGCTCAGTGGACATCTGCTGAAGCAAGGTGTACATTTGCTGCATGGAGAAAGGTGGCTCCTCATGAAAATGAGAAGGCTCACCCTACTCTGGAGGCCCGGTGGGTAGTGGCATCTTGGTAGAGAGTGGAGTATGGTCATCTGTCTCTACAAAAAGAAAAGATGTCTTGCCTTTCAAACTCGTGAAAGTAGGATCAGCCAAGGGGTGAGGAACAGAAAAACCAGGTATAACTAAACAATAAATATTATACTCCTTTACAATCATGCCCATATTTATTAATTCACCTATATCTACCATCTTTGGTTAGTGAAGAAGATTATCCAGCTTTAAATCTATACCCATATATCTTGCTATTGGATCAATGTAACCTGCAAGAACAATTTTACTAATAGTGGCATTACCAACTCGGGAAAATTGGCTACCTAACCATTTAGCAGAGTCAATATAAGTACTATTAAGCATAGAATGCAAGAAAAATACCTCAACTTGTCAGACGGTACCGGGGCTATCATACCTACCATAAAAGGAGCGGGCCATAAACCGCTGAAGGTATCGAAAAATGGGATGATAAATGGAGGAAGCTTTGGAAGAGGAAACATTGTAGTTACCCCGTGCACTAGAAATAAAGGACCAAAAGTATCCTGGTCTAACGTCCTTTGGGATGCTAGCAGCACCCCCTGGGGGAAACCCATAAATTTCAACCACCTCATCCACTTTCATTTTATAATTAGTATTATTCAATCTAAATGACATTTCCCAACCATCAGTAGTTGGGTACCTACTCACCTCCACTAAACTTAGGAATTCTAAAGAAGTACGCTCATACACGGGTTCAAATAATTCAATAAAGGAATCCCAACCCACATTTTGACTTAAGCGTATGGTATCTTCAAAAATTCCCAATTCATCAAAGTATCTTTGCAGAAAAATCTAGAGGGGATAAGCTCTCTACTTAATAAAGACTCCAACCTCATCTTTTGCCCCTCCGATGGGCATTCAATATCATTCAAATTGGAGTTGTTAGAAGACTTACCCTTGGTCTTCCTTTTCTTGGAGGGAATCTTAGGTGCCATGGAGTTGAATAAAAACTTGGAGATGACCTAATAAAACCTTCCAAAAAGGGTTAAAAAAACATTCTAATTCAAGCTCCAAAGTTTTGCATCATGACAAGAAACAACACCTATACAATCTTATAGATTCATGGATGTAATAGAGAAATGGACATATATGAATAATTAAATACCATGAGAGATGAACTAGACCAAATGCATATTCAAATCATGCAACAATTCAAGATTTTTGTCTCTTGGGCATTTCATAGAACACTTGATGGGCACTAAATAAATGAGTGCCAAATGCAACATTGAAGAGCAATGCTTCCACTCATTAAGTTTAACAGCCACAATAAACAACCAATTTCATAATATAATCCACCAATCAAACATTTAATCACCGCTAAAGATCAAAGTTTGCACAAGAACACCGATGGGGTACATGAAAAGGTATGAACACTAGATGAAGTTCAAGAAGATTTAGTGTTGCCCATTTGGTTTTATAGCATTCAATTTCATCACAAAGTAATTAGGGAAAGCTTAATTGAATCAATTTCAGAATTTCATGCTAAATCCCTAAAATTTTAGAAACCTCCAAAAACCCAATGAGAAACCCCAAACTAATGAGAAAGAGTAGAATGCTTACTTGATTTAGAGAAGAGGAAAGATGATTCAAGTAGCAAGATGATGATGACGCAAGGAGATTGAGAGGAGTTTGAGTTTCTCAAGTGGTTTGGTGGGTATTTTCAAAAGAGATAAGTGAAGGAAACAAGAAGGTAATGCATAAAAAAAGGGTACTAGGGCATGGGGTGTTTAAAAACATGAAAACCCCAACGCTGGGCCGAACTATGGCCAATGGTGAATAACCACGGCCCGTGGTATGTTCTGTTTTGGCCCATATTCTAAAATATAAACACTCATGACACATGATGGCAACCACAGCCAGTGGTGGGAAACCACAGCCAGTTGTTGCCTCTGTTTCGTGCCCAAAAATTCTTAAAATGAAGGGGGAACTTCCAGAGTTAACCATGGCCAGTGGTGGCTAACCACAGTAGTGGTTTTCACTGTTTCATTGGCAAGCATCACAAGTCAGGATATACTTACGCACATCCTTACAAAGGTGTGGCCAGTAGAACCCAACTTGTAATACTTTTGAGGCTATCTTGGATGGCATGGACTTTATCCTCCGGAACATACCTCCTAATCAAACCATCTGCACATTGTTTGAAAATGAGGGGCTCATCCCAATAGTAATGCTTAACATCTAAGGGAAACTTCTTTTTCTGCTGAAAACCAAGGTCAGGGGGTAAACTACCACATGCAAGAAAATTAACAAAATCCGCATACCAAGGCACTTGTTGGACACTAAGACTCAGTAGTTGCTCATCTAGAAAAGACTTATTGATGGGAAAACATCACCCATCTTATTTTTTTTAGATGACAACCTAGATAGGTGGTCAGCAACAAGGTTCTCAGTACCTTTTTTATCTTTTATCTCTAAATCAAATTCTTGCAAAATTAAAATCCACCTTATTAGCCTAGGCTTTGCTTCTTTTTTATGTAAAAGATACTTGATGGTAGAATGGTCACTATATACAGTAATATACGAGCCTACCACGTATGACCTAAACTTATCAAAAGCAAAGACAATAGCCAATAATTCCTTTTTAGTGGTGGCATAGTTTACCTGTGCTTCATCAAGTGTATGGCTAACATAATGGATCACATGCAGCTTCTTATCCTTCCGTTGCCCAAGCACCGGCCCCACTACGTGATTACTAGCATCACACATCAACTCAAATGAAAGTTCCTAATCAGGGGGTTGTACCATAGGAGCAGAAATCAAAGCTTATTTAATCCTGCAAAAAGCCTCAAGACAAGATGAGTCAAAAACAAAAGGCATATCCTTACCCAAAAGATTTATCAAAGGCTTGGTGATCTTGCTGAAGTCTTTAATGAACCACCGAATAAAACTCGGCATGCCCAAGAAAGCTTTGAATGCCTTTCACATTTATCGGTGGGGGCAATTTTTCAATCACCTCAACCTTAGCCTTATCCACCTTAATTCCTCTCTTAGACACCAAGTGTCCAAGAACTATGCCTTCTCTTACTATGAAATGACATTTCTCCCAATTTAAGACCAAGTTGGTCTCCTCACAGCGTTGCAAAACTTGGCACAAATTAGTCAAACAGTTACCAAAATCCAAACCATGCATAGAAAAGTCATCCATAAAAACTTCCATCATATTCTCAATCAAGTCAGAAAAGATGGCCTGCATACACCTTTGAAAAGTCACAGGTGCATTACACAAGCCAAATGGCATTTTCCTATATGCATATGTCCCATAAGGGCAAGTGAAGGTGGTTTTCTCTTGATAAGATGAATGGGGATTTAATGAAAACTTGAGTACCCATCCAAATAACAGAAATAACAATGCTTAGCAAGCCTCTCAAGCATCTGATTAATAAAAGGAAGAGGGAAATGATCTTTCTTTGTGGCACTATTTAGCTTTCTATAATCAATGCACATACGCCACCCAGAAACTATCCTAGTAGAAATTAGTTCCTGTTTATCATTTTTCATAACAGTTATCCCTCTCTTTGTAGGTACCATATGAACTGGACTTAACCACTTACTACTAGCAATAGGATATATAACACCAGGATCAAGTAATTTCAAAATTTCCTTCTTAACCACTTCTTGCATTTTTGGATTTAGTCTCCTAAGTGGTTCTACTATTGGCCTACTCTCATCTTCAACAGTTATCCTATGCATGCAAAATGAAGGGCTAATCCCTTTTATATCATCCATTGTATAACTAATAACCTTTATATACAACCTAAGTTGTTTCAAAAGCTTCTCAATTTCACATGGATTCAAGTCAGCATTTACAATGACAGGATATGTAGAATTGGGTCCAAGAAATTCATACCTTAGTGAAGCCGGTAAAGGCTTCAATTCAATAGTTGAGCTTACCATTTTCTTACACATGACTTCAGTAACATGCTTAAGTCGGGCATTTTCTTCTAGACAATCTGATGTTCCTGCAGGCTCAATTAATAAAGTAAATTCAAGTGGATCCTTAGGAAGAGTTTCTTCCTTCACCATCTGGTTAATAAAATCCATAAAATAAACATCATCAAAAGGTTTCTTTAAAGCATCTTTCAAACTAAAATCTACCTTCTGGTCTCTAACAGTCAGAGATAATTTTCCAATTTTAACATATATTATCACACCCGCGGTTGCCAAAAATGGTTTATCTAGAATAATAGGGACCATAGAATCTTTATCCATTTCTAAAACAACAAAGTCGACAGGAATGAAAAATTTACCTACTTTAATAGGCACATATTCTAAAATACCCACAAGATATTTAACAGACCTATCCGTTAATTACAATGACATCCTAGTAGGTTTTAATTCACCCAATCCTAATTTCTCAGCAATAGACAATGGCATTAAGCTAACGCTAGCTCCTAAATCATATAGTGCTCTATCAATAGCCATGTCCCCAATCACACAAGGGATAGAAAAGCTACCTGGATCCTGAAGCTTGGGTGGTAGCTTCCTTTGGATCAATGCACTGCACTCCTCAGTGACCGCTACTATACCATCCTTCTCTAATTTCCTTTTATTTGATAAGATGTCCTTCAGGAACTTCGCATATGTTGGCATTTGCTACAAGGCATCTGTAAAAGGAACATTAACATAAAGCTTCTTAAGAACTTCAAGAAACTTATGAAACTGTTTATCAAGCTTAGCCTTGGCCAAACGCTGAGGAAATGGAACTGAAGGCTGATATGGTTTTACCTCCTCCTTCTTTTCACTTTGTTTTCTTCCTCAGTTACTGGATGAGAATGAGAATATTTCACCTTCTTTTCTTTCTTGGCCTCCTCCTCAGTCATGCTAATCGGACCATCATACTGTGTACCACTCCTAAGAGTGATAGCCATGGTGTGACTGGATGGTCCCATTTCGGGCTTTCCAGGAAAGGTTTCTAGCATTCTCTGAGAGGATGAAGCCTGCTGAGAAATATGGTTCTCCAAAATTTTATTATGGGTGGCAAGAGTGTCCACCTTGGAGGTCATCTTCTTAATAGCATTGGAGAACTCATTATTTTATTTTAACTAGGTTGTCACAAAGGTCTCCATCAAGGATTCTAGCTTAGATTTCTGTGGAATATATGGTCCTTGTGGTTGTCTGAAATTACTCTGATTGCTCTGATAGGGAGGTGGTCTATTTTGGAAACAAGGTGGTCCTTGTGGCTGTCAAAAATTATTTCCATAATTTCTGCAATAGTTCCCAATAACATCCACCTATTGCATCTTGAGCTTAGTATTCTGAGTCACTCCAAGCTGACATCCTAAAATGTTATGACCTGAAACACCACATAACTCACAAACAAGATTAGAAGTACCTGTTCCTAATTTATCAAATTTATCAATTTTAACAGATAATGCCTCTACTTTAGCAGTTAATAAAGAGAGAACATCAACAGAGTACTTACCTGGAGTTCTTGGTAAACTCCTTTCTAAAGACCACTAGTATGTGTTTTGGCTAACCTCCTTAATGAGATTGTAACCTTCCTCTATGTTCTTACTCATGAAGGAACCACCAGACGTGACATCCAAAGTTAGCTTTTAATTTAGAGTGAGGCCATTATAGAAAATATGCACCGTCAACCAACGTTCAATACCATGGTGTGGTCATTCCTGAAGCATTTCGTTGTACCTTTCCCAGGCGTCATACAAGGTCTCATCATCTTTCTGAGAGAAAGTGATAATCCGCTTCCTCAACTAATCTGTCTTGCTCCATATATAGTACTTGTTGAGGAATGCGTGTGAAAGTTGCTCCCATGTAGCAATAGATCCCTCCGGAAGTGAGTACAACTAAGCTCGGGCTTTATCCCTCAATGAGAACGGGAAAAGCCTTAGCCTGATCACATAATTAGACACTCCATTCACCTTGAGTGTGTCATAATATTCAAGAAAAATCTGTAAATAGAGGTTTGGATCTTCCGACGGTAATCCACCAAATTGGTTTTGCTAAATCATTGAGAGTAAATAGGGTTTTAGCTCAAAATTATTTGCCTCAATGGTAGGCCGAGTGATACTAGGCCGCCTACCCATTGAGTTTGGGTGCTACAAAATCATGCAGTGCTCTGTTGTTGAGATCTTCCATTTGTGCTTGACTCGTTGAACTTGAAGGTTGGTGCCTGTTTTGTTTAATGTGTGTCCTAAGAGTTCTCATTTTTCGAAGACTTCTTTCAATCTCAGGATCAAATATATGCTTAAAGTTGTCACTTTTTTGCATAAAAAGGCCTGCACAAATTTATAAACAACAAAGAAAAATAAGCGTAATTCTGCAGAAAAATTGAAATAAAATTGAAAGATACATAAAATGTAGACTAGTCTAATCAAACACCACTTAGCCGATATTGGGGAAACACAATCCCCAGCAACGGCGGCAAAAACTTGATAGCCAACCGTATGCGCACGGGGTACCGAAGTAATAAAAAGATATCATTCACACAGAGATTGTTACCAAGTAGTAGTTATAACGGTGGTTCAATTATCTAGTGAATCGATTAAAATGAATTACTAAAATGATGATAAACAGTAAATTAGAAAACAGAAAATTCAACGTCTTTTGTAGGAGAAAATTAGAGCAAGTTTGGGAAATTGAATCAAAGGTAAATCTTGGGGTATTAAGGGTTCATATGCTAGTATCAAAATTAAAGGTTACTCGCCTATCCAATTATATGATTTCGTTTCTAAGGTAGATTCCCCTAAGTTAATTAACACCTTTCTCTCGAAAGCCTATTAACATGCCTAATTCCCAAAGAACCATGTTTAATTTGTTAATTAGACCCTTTACGTTCTATGGAAATCCGATTAACCCTCAAACAAATTTTCTTACCGTCGTAAATCAAAATCATAGGTTCAATCTAGGTATTTTAGAATTACATGCCAATCTCTCAATTACCCATATAATTTGTGTTCATCTTGCAGAAGCATTAGGCATACATTAATTGAATAGAAAGTGAAATCACATAGATTGGAATGCAAAAAATAATTAATTATAACACATAGGCATACTACATCCTTAGCCCCAAAAAAAGAGTTTAGCATGCCATAAGGATTCTTGTCATCATGTCACTCATCACAAAATCAATTCCAAGCATAAAGGATTTCAAAAGTATAAAATAGGGATTCAGAAATTACAAATTAGTTCTCACTAGGATTATTAATTCTTCCTCCCAAATATGCAGAATTGATTTCCCTTGATGGTCTTGACTCTTAATTCCCGATGAAAGCTTCCTAAAAGGTCCTTCAAAATCTCCCAAAAGCTATCTTCAAAACTGTGTTTGCAGAACCCCCTTCCTATCCCCTTAAGTGCCCAACAAAAACCCTAAACAAATCAAAGATTTGTGCCTCGTAGGGGACAACCATTGCCAGTGGTGGATAACCACGGCCAGTGGTTCGAGTCTTGTTCCCTTTTAAATGAAATTTTATAACTTTTTGTAACACATAGAGCCAACGATGGCCAGTGGTGGATAACCATGACCAGTGGTGGCTTCTGACTTGCTTTTCCACTTTTCCAGTGCTAACCACGGCCAGTGGTTTGCCACCACTGGCAGTGGTTTCCTCCAACCTTGCCAAAATGCATTCCTAAAGGCCTCAAAGGTCTCTTTTTTCATCTACTTTTCCATTTGTTCCGTAAAAGAGACCTAGAACATCATTGATCCTGTAAAAATAGGAACAACCAAGTAATATTTGTTGAAAAGAATCAAAATCAAGGGAATTAGGCATGAAATAATATGCAAAAACCCTAAAAACTAGACCTAAAAACAACCAAAAGCAACACACAATGCACACTTATCACTTTAGCTTCACGCCAATTATGTATGGTTCGAGGTTTATGGTCTTTAGTAATCATAAAAGCTTGAAATACCTCTTTGATCAGAAAGAATTGAATATGCATCAAAGGAGATGGATGGAATTTTAAAAGGACTATGATTTTGAATTGAAGTATCATCTGGGAAAGGCTAATATGGTTACGGATGCTCTTAATAGGAAATCCTTACATGTATCAGCCATAATGGTCATAGAACTTAAATTGATTGAGGAATTTCAGAAGTTAAATGTTGGGACCAAAATTCAATCTTCCAAGAAACTATGTTTTTCTACTTTAAAGGTGTGCGATGAATATCTTGAGCTTGTGAAGAGGAAATAAGTGCATTACAAATATTTAAATTAGATGAGAAAACCACATGGAAAGAATTTATTCCTTGTCGAAGGTGTTGATGGCCTATGGCGTATTAAAGATTGCGTATATGTACCTCCTTTTGGTGATTTGAGGAGTATGGTACTCGAAGAAGCACATAAGAGTATTTTTAGTATCCATCCTGGTACTACCAAAATGTATCAAGATGTTAAAAAGAACTTTTGGTGGCCTAGAATGAAGTGCGACTTTGCTAATTATATGGCTTCATGCCTTGTATGTTAGAAGGAAAAGGTAGAACATTAAAGACCTTCTCGTACTCTGAGACCTTTTGATATTCCTATTTGGAAATGGGATGCGATTGCTATAGACTTTGTGTCTGGTCTACCAACGGCAAGATCTCAATATGATGGAACTTGGGTGATTATGGATCGCCTAACGAAGTGTGCGTATTTTGTAACACCCTCGGTTAACTAGGACAATCTGATGTAGGAGTTTCTTCAAGCTCCTTAAGAGGAAGGTGGATCTTGGCTCCTTTCCTTGTTCTTTCTTCAATTCAAGGGCTGAATTCTTGTCTTCTAATGCTTGAACTGAAACCACAAAAAGAAACTACAAGGGAAACTTGGACGAAAATGGAGTGGAGAAGAAGAGAAAAAGTGAAAGGCTAAGGACAAGGTGGAGGGAATGAAAGGGAAGGATAGAAGGAGAAGGTGGGAGGCCACTTCCTTAGGGAAGGTAACTCCCTAATCTCACCACCAAGAGGGAGAGAATCCTCTTGGATAAGAGCTTGCTCTAGAGAACTCAATCCTAGAGAGAAAGAGGAGCTTCTCACTCTAGAAATTTGCACTCAAAGTGAAAAATCTCAAAATGATCATTATTGTGTGAAATTATAAAGGAGAGCTCCCTTATATATCCTCTCTAGAATTCAGCCAAGGGATGGAGGAATGGGCTTGGATGATGGATCCAAGGCCCAATAGTACAAGAGGAGAGAACATGGCCTATACATGGCCCAAAGTGAAAGTACATGGCCCTAAAGTTGCCTAATTGACCTAGCAAGGTCCAAATAAAACCTAAATGTCTAGAGAATCTAACTATGACCTATGTTACAAGATGAAAGCATGTAGATCCTCATGGTGCCTCCCTTGGGCTTGGGCCCACTAAGCAAAGAGAGGAAAGATGACAAGGCTTTATGGATGCTCTCTTTAGCTTTCTTGGATTTGGCCCTTGTGAGGGGATCCTTATAAGCCTCTAGTCCTTTGTCTAGGATGGAGTTAGGATCCCCCCTTAGCTTGTCCTCATTATGCTTGATGCTAATTTCCTGAGTCATTAACTTGGTGGTAAAAATCTTAGTAAAACAAAATATAACTCTCGGATTTACACTTATGGCAAGCGCACCAGTCGTTAAAATTGTAGAATATTTGATCGTCCCACAGGGATTATGGTAAGTACCTCAATCTAGGACTAGTACCAGCTGAACCACCACGAAATATAGATAGTTCATTCAGTTTTTATGATTTTAATGTTTTCTAGTTGTTTTTAGTATTTTCAGAAACAGAGTTAAGATAAATATGAAAAGTGATTAAAAGAAAGCAGACTAGGATTGCTTCGGCTCACAATTTCCTCAAGAAACATACAAATAAGTATAATCTGACTTCACAATCTAGAGGACAATCCACTAGTGGTTATTCCCTAATTCCTTAGGTGAAAAACACTAATCCTTAAGCAATGAACCTTAATTCCTTAAGTGCTCGATTAACCTAAGAATCTAATGCGAAATTGGAGGTTGAACTCTAACTATTCACCTAAATTGATTAGGCCTGAACTAGTTAGAAAGCTGGAAGTTACCTAAGCTTCAGCCATGATTCCTCACTAGTGAAGTTCTTCATCAATTCTAGATTTGTCAATCCAGCAATTCTGCTCCACTCCTCAGCTCGTTCGCCTCAGGATCTTAGAAGCCGATCTACTTGCTCACAGCTTCAAGACTCTATTGCTAACCTTCGCAATCCCAACCTTAGGGATTTAGAACTCCATCGACATTGGATTCATCGAAGGAATACAGAGAGACATGGATGGGAGAGTTTAGAGAGATGAAAATGTAGTGAGAGATTGGAAATGGAAAATGAAGTGTATTATGTTGTACGCTGTTCTGTTCCTCTCCTTACAGAGTATGTACATGAATATATATAGGCATCTAACTAAACTAACTAACTTAGCTAATATCTGAAAACTGAGTTCTTAATTAAACTAAGCTAACTAATTGAATAATTACAGAATAATTAACCAATCACAGCTCAGCTCGTAGCAGATTCCAGTTCACCATTAGCTAATGTACAACTCATCACTTAACTAATTAACATCTCACTACTTAAATTACTAAGGTACAGAAGAGAAGGCAATGGAAGACGGAAACAGCACTGGGCCGAGTGTGTGTTGTTGGAGGGAAGAAACAGAGTTTAAGTTACTGCCTTTACGCTTCAGCTTGCTGGGTTCTCGCTTGAGCGGATTAAACTCTCGCTTGGGCGAATTGAAAATATGTAATGCAGAATGGCTTTCTCGCTCAAGCGTGATAGAGTAGCTTAGGCGAGAATGATATTCTGGAGTTACGCTTGAGCTAACTTGCTTGCTTGAACTAATTTTTGACCTTCGCTTGAGCGAATTTAACTCCCGCTTGAGCGAGTTGATTATTCAATCGGTATTCTGCAGTTGGCGCTCGGGTTCTTCATGCGATATTCCGAGTCCTTGTTCTCTTTTGGATTCAGTGTCTTTGAAGTCTCACTCAGTCGGTCTTTGGAAGACTCACTCGGAATTATCAATTCTTGCTCGGATTTGTAGGATTTCACTCAGAATTTTCTTCTTTTCTCAAGTGCGTCCTGTTCCTGCACCATTAAACAGCTAATTGCCTAGCATTTATACGCTGACTGCTTAGTGAATTTATAAACATTTCCAAATTCCTTAACTAATTAATATTTTCAATCGTTTTCTTACATAAATGAAGTACTTTTGCAATTCATAACTAAAATATGAATTTTTATTAAATTATTAAATAATACTAACAAACTAACCAATAATTACTGAATAATGTTAAATAAAAAGGTGAAATAATTAAGTCTTTTCAAGACTTATCACATCCCCAAACTTAAATCTTGCTTGTCCTCAAGCAAATATTCAGACTTATTAACTAACAGCATTTGATCAACACACTCAACCTTTCCTTAACTTAGTTCATACTATGATTATTGAATACCGATCATGCTTTCTTCTTGCAATTTCTAAAAGTATAAAAACTTACACCTCCTTTGGAAGACAAGCTGCTGATGCTTTCCTCACTGGTCGGTGTTTAACTCTTCTCTCGGTGTGTAAGGTGACTAGAATGCACTCAGCACCTGCATACTTGTTAAATAAACATAGGCTTGCAACAGTTCTACACGTTATGCCATATGCCAACACAATCAGATCAGTAAGGGCTTTTTAAGCTTATAATGGGGCTAGGCTACAGGCTCAATTATTGTTTTTCCTAGTCATAGATAGGTTACAAGACGTATCCACTGATGCCTTGCCTCAATTCTGACTTAATTGCCTTTACTAACAACTCTCTTAACTTTTCCGACTGAATGCTACTTAATAACTCGTGCTGTTTTGCACCTTCTTTTTCTTTTAGTCCTTCGGACTTTTCCTTTCCTTTTCTTTCTTTTCTTTCCATCTTTTCCGATTGAATTTTTTTTTCTTGTGGTGCTTTGCACCTCTTTTTCTTTTCTGACTTTATTTATTTTTTCTCTCGGCTTTGCCTTTCTTCCTTTTATTTTTCTACATATTTATCCATAATTAAGGTCAGAGTGTGTCCTTAATTACTGTTAGACACACTCTTCATCCCCAAACTTAGAAATTGCTAGTCCCTAGCAATAAGCAAAAACCTAGTAATTCACCAGTGGAACATCCAGGGTACTCTAGTCGGGTTTTTCTTGGATAATTAGGCTTGTAATGTTAGGTATTTAAAACGAATAAAAGGGTCTCAGGCTCAATCATAATTATTGGGTCAAAGGATGATTAATAGATTAGGAAGGCTATTTTTGGCCCTAGCTAAATAAACAAAGAAGGCCTTCATCATTTCCGATTGGTTGACATACAACAATTAGCAAGCACTGAGGCAAATTCTGTCTCACTAACTAGCATGCAAGCTCACTCGAAAAAAGATAAAATAGGCTCAAAAGCTATGAATATAATAGTTAATCAGCCAGTCATGTCCCCAAACTTAATGTAAGATCATACATTCAGATTGCTAACTAGCATGCCGAGTAAACAATTTAATTAAAGATGAAAAATCGTTAGGGGCAGATATGATGAGTTAAACAAAACCGATCAATTAATTTATCCGACTACAGCTTAAGCGTCAGCAAACTTTAAAGTGTTAAGATGGATTTAAATTTAAACATAATAAGCAGATTTTATCAATGAATGAGTCAGACTATCAATGAAAGAGTCGGAGTAATAGGATACTTCCATTTTTACCTGAATGGCAATGAATGGTGAGGAATGGTGTGCATGAATTGAACAATACAAAGCAGAAAAGAAATAACATTGAATAATTAACAGGGAAATATGATTTTATTACAAATAAAAAGAAGATACACTGTTCAAAAAAAAAATTCTACAGTAAGGTTATTAAAACACAAAAGTAAATTAGCATAAGTGAAAATGGTATGGGTGGTATTTATAAAGCCTAACTGGGTGCAAATGTAAAAACAACATAATCATAGCAAAATGAAAATATGAGATGAATGAATATGATGGACAAATTAAATTCAAAATTAGTGGAATGTAATAATTTTAGTTATTAACTAGAATCAGTGAATAAAGAGATGTTACCTTTCAATGATTAAACACACAGGTAGCATCAGGTATGAAATTCGCTCAAGTGTGTTGAATCACGCTCAAGCGCTAAACACAGCATCAGGTCCCTTCAATATTGGCACTCACGCTCAAGCTCACTTCATCACGCTTGAGCGAGACAATGAACAGTATATCCTGTCTTCTTGATTTCACTCAAGCGAGAGCCTGAGGCACTTAAGCGTGGGACTCATCTTCCAGGCACGAGTGGTCACACTCAAAGCGTGAGTGTGTGCTCAAGCGCGCATCACAACAGAAGTTATGCACCACGAAAGGAACGAGTGAATGAGGGACGGGTGGATGAAGAAACGAAATGAAAAAGAAAAATACAGAGAGATGGGTGAAAAAAAACGAGAACGAGATTAGGTGGAATGAAACAACGAATGGATGCAAAAACAAATGAAAAAGAGACAGGGTGTGGGAATGAGAGACTGAGTGACGAGTGAGGGAACCGAGAGAGAGACGAATGAAAAAGATCGAGTGGAATAGTGAACGAGTGAATGAAAGATGGAGTGAGTATGGAGAAAAACACCGGGTGATGAAAAACGAATGACTGAATAACGAGTAGACGTAAGAACGGAAAAACGAGTGGAAGAACATGAAAGAATGAATGAATGAACGGGTGAAAAAAAAACGAGCGAACGACAGAAGAAGACGACGATAAACTGAGTGGATAACTGAACAACTTCAGGGGAAACTGAGTGAATGAAAATACTGAGTGGAAGAGGTCGGGGAAGGAAGCGGTGAGGGAAACAAGCGAACAAATGGCCGAGTGAACAATATATGTGTATTACACATACGTGAACGAAAGACAGAGAGAGAGACGAGTAGAAAAACAAAGGAAAAACCGAGTGAACGAAGGGATAAGAAACTGACAGAAATAAACTGAGTGAATGTAAAACGAGTTAATGAGAGAATTACGGAGAGATGGGTAAGGAACACAATGGAAATAAGGTAAATTAAAAGAACGAGTGAATGATATACTGAATGGAAAGAATACTGAGTGAATGAAGAATGAGAAAATGAAGACGAGTGAAAGATTAACTGGGGGAATGAAGGACCGAGTGAATAGAAGAATCAAGAAAGAACGAAAGAGATGCTGAGTAAATAGAAGAACTGATGAATAAAAGACGAACGGAAAAATGAGAGCAAAGCTGAGTGAATAAAACGACAAGTGGAAGAACAAAAAAGATAGAGTGCGGTAATGAAAGACTGAATGACGGGTGACGAACAGAAAAGAGAGTGACCGAGTGGAAGAGTAAACGAGTAGATTGAGGATGGATGGAAGAATGAATGGGAGAACGAATGAGAATATTTCGAGTGAAGGAGATGAGTGAAGGATATATCGATCGGATGACGGAGATGAACGAGTGGAAGAAACCGAGTGATCTAGCGAGAAACCGAGTGAATGAGGAACTGAGTGATGAGTGAGTGAGAAAAAGTGAATAAGACACTGAATGAAAAGGGTACTGAGTGTATGAATACCGAGTGGATCATAGAACGAGGGAAAGAATGAATGAAATAAGGAAAAGTGCATGAGAAATGAGTGCGACAATGAATGGACGAGTGAACAACTTCAATGAGATACGAGTGAACAGAGAAGCGAGTGGGAAAAAAACGAATGAAGGTAAGGCCGAGTGAAAGAAAGAAAGAGTGGAGGAACACACGAGAGAATGATTGACCGAGTGAATGAAGAGTGACAGAAGTGAAAGTGACCAAGACGGAGAGACGAGTGGATAAGTGAAAGTGACCGAATAAATGAAAGACGAGTGGAAGCTTAATAGAGTGAATGAAGAACGAGTGAAATAGAGTGGCCGAATGGATGAAAAACGAGTGAAAAATGAGGTGAACAACGAAAGTCAGAATGATATGGAGCGACTGAGTGAGAAAAATGAGTGAATACAAGAATGACTGCATAGGGGTCCGAGTGAATCAGAATACCGAATGGATGAAGAAGAAGACGATTGAGTGACAAAATGAGTAGACGAAAGAATGAGTGAATGAAAGAATGACTGCAGAGGGGTCCGAGTGAACGGAATACCGAATGGATGAAGAAGAATATGATTGAGTGACAAAATGAGTGGACGAAAGAATGAGTGAATGAAAGGCTGGATGAACAACCAATACATGCAGAGAGATCGGGTGATGAAACCGAGGAAGAACTCAGGTGGATTGAAAGCACGAATGAATGAATCAACGACTGAGAGGAAGAGATAAAGTATGGGAATGAATGACGGATGAGAGTGGACAACAGAATATATGAAAAGAAGGCCGAGTGACACATAAATGAAAGAAACTGAGTGAGGAGTGAGGAATGAGGGATCCGAGTGATAAAAGGCTGACTAAAATAAGTCACCCTTCATCATCTGACCCATTTATTACATCAACAATCAGAAACCATTTATTAAAGTCCCCATGAGGAGTTTCCGATCGAAAGGGTATCAGTGGGTATCAGTGGCCCGATCATGTCAATCTCGCTCAGGCTCATTAAGCTTTCGCTTAAGCGGGAAAAATGCACAGCACATCCTCAGGCCCGATTGCGCTCAAGCGTGAGCTTGAAGTGCTCAAGCGGAGGTGCAGAAAAAGCCATGCATCACCGTCATGCTTTGAGCATATGGAATGACGCTCAAGCGTAGAGGGAATCTGATTCTATTTTCTTCTATTTTCTTCATGCTGTTCAGTCTCTCACTATTTTATTTATGTACAAGAAAAACCAACACAAGATCATCCTCCAGGATCCCATTTCTTATGTCCGTACACTCTTGGTCTTTTTACTCCTTGTTTTTCCTTATTATGTTTGAAGCTAATGCTCAACATAACTTTCCTCCAATCTTTTCTTTTCCAAACTTTCTGCTTTTTCTTCTTTTTCTTTTCTTCACGCTTTTTCTTTTTCTGTTTTTTGTTAGTCTTCCTCTTTTTATGCCACAAGCAATGTTCTTCTTGACTTGATGATTCACGTTTCCTGTTGAATTCCATAGTTGCAGTAGTCATCACTAGCAAACGCTCCTCATAACATGGCTGAATTTCTTCTTCTTCTTTTATATTCTCAACATCGACCCATGTTAACTCTTCTTGTGTATGAACTTCTACTTCTTTCTCTGTGTTCACACTTAGCTCCAACAAAAATTCAGTATCATTATTGTGTTGCCAAGATATGGTTTCCATCTCAACTGAGACCTCCACCTTTTCTATCACTTCTTGCTCAACAATAGAGTCTAATTGATTTTTAGGTTCCTCAATGGCTTCTGTTGTCATTTGTTCAATTTGCACTCCTACAATACTTGCTTCATCAAAGAATTTATTAAATGACAACTCTTGCTCTTGTTCTTCTTCAGACCAATCTTCTTCATTCCAATCATCAAAGAATGCTTCACTGGATATACTATCATCTTCTAACTCTGAAGTATAATTCTTATCACTTTCTTCTTCATATTCTTCAATTGACTCTTCTTCCATCAAATATCCCTGAACTTCTATATTTTCTTCTTCTTCTTTTGTTTCTACATCAAGTTCAAGTTCAGGTTCATCCACTTCAATGTTTTCTAGCTGGTCTTCTTCTTCCCCAAACTTAATTTCTTCAGCTAGACCAACATCATCATCCCATGGCTCTTCATATTGGTCTTTTCTTCGTACAACCTTTGTATTGCTTTGCTCTTCGGCTAACTGCTTTACAATAAAATCCACTTGCTTTTGAATATTCATGATTGAATTATCAAAATTTTGGACGCCGGTTTGAGTGACTTTTATAAATTGAATTAAACTCCTTTCTAACTCTGATGGCTCCTCCTCAATTGGTTGTACCTCCTCTACATGGTTTATGCATAACGTTTGTGAATATTGAAGAAACTCTGCTAAGGTGTCATCAAGATCCATTACCTGCAACTTTTCACTTTCCAAAGGAACTAGGAAAAACATAAATGCAACAACTAACTACAAACAAGGCTACTGTAACAGTTAGTGCTAACAACTAAACAACTAAAATCAAAACAGTAGTAACTATGAACAACAATTCAAGCAAGATTTAACAAATCCTACTCGTGCAACGAAATTTACTAACAACTAACAACATCTATAGAAACTAACAAAAATGGTTCAGTCTAGTACCGGTCCAAGGATTGTTGATATTACTCAACAATCCCCGGCAACGGCGCCATTAACTTGATGCTAATTTCCTGAGTCATTAACTTGGTGGTAAAAATCTTAGTAAAACAAAATATGACTCTCGGATTTACACTTATGGCAAGCGCACCAGTCGTTAAAATTGTAGAATATTTGATCGTCCCACAGGGATTGTGGTAAGTACCTCAATCTAGGACTAGTACCAGCTGAACCAACACGAAATACAGATAGTTCATTCAGTTTTTATGATTTTAATGTTTTCTAGTTGTTTTTAGTATTTTCAGAAACAGAGTTAAGATGAATATGAAAAGTGATTAAAAGAAAGTAGGTCAGGATTGCTTCGGCTCACAATTTCCTCAAGAAACATACAAATAAGTATAATCTAACTTCACAATCTACAGGACAATCCACTAGTGGTTATTCCTTAATTCCTTAGGTGAAAAACACTAATCCTTAAGCAATGAACCTTAATTCCTTAAGTGCTCGATTAACCTAAGAATCTAATGTGAAATTGGAGGCTGAACTCTAACTATTCACCTAAATTGATTAGGCCTGAACTAGTTAGAAAGCTGGAAGTTACCTAAGCTTCAGCCATGATTCCTCACTGGTGAAGTTCTTCATCAATTCTGGATTTGTCAATCCAGCAATTCTGCTCCACTCCTCAGCTCGTTCGCCTCAGGATCTTAGAAGCCGATCTACTTGCTCACAGCTTCAAGACTCCATTGCTAACCTTCGCAATCCCAACCTTAGGGATTTAGAACTCCATCGACGTTGGATTCATCGAAGGAATACAGAGAGACATGGATGGGAGAGTTTAGAGAGATGAAAATGTAGTGAGAGATTGGAAATGGAAAATGAAGTGTATTATGTTGTACGCTGTTTTGTTCCTCTCCTTACAGAGTATGTACATGAATATATATAGGCATCTAACTAAACTAACTAACTTAGCTAATATTTGAAAACTGAGTTCATAATTAAACTAAACTAACTAATTGAATAATTACAGAATAATTAACCAATCACAGCTCAGCTCGTAGCAGATTCCAGTTCACCATTAGCTAATGTACAACTCATCACTTAACTAATTAACATCTCACTACTTAAATTACTAAGGTACAGAAGAGAAGGCAATGGAAGACGGAAACAGCACTGGGCCGAGTATGTGTTGTTGGAGGGAAGAAACAGAGTTTAAGTTACTGCCTTTACGCTTCAGCTTGCTGGGTTCTCGCTTGAGCGGATTAAACTCTCGCTTGGGCGAATTGAAAATATGTAATGCAGAATGGCTTTCTCGCTCAAGCGTGATAGAGTAGCTTAGGCGAGAATGATATTCTGGAGTTACGCTTGAGCTAACTTGCTTGCTTGAACTAATTTTTGACCTTCGCTTGAGCGAATTTAACTCCCGCTTGAGCGAGTTGATTATTCAATCGGTATTCTGCAGTTGGCGCTCGGGTTCTTCATGCGATATTCCGAGTCCTTGTTCTCTTTTGGAGTCAGTGTCTTTGAAGTCTCACTCAGTCGTTCTTTGGAAGACTCACTCGGAATTATCAATTCTTGCTCGGATTTGTAGGATTTCACTCAGAATTTTCTCCTTTTCTCAAGTGCGCCCTGTTCCTGCACCATTAAACAGCTAATTGCCTAGCATTTATACGCTGGATACTTAGTGAATTTATAAACATTTCCAAATTCCTTAACTAATTAATATTTTCAATCGTTTTCTTACATAAATGAAGTACTTTTGCAATTCATAACTAAAATACGAATTTTTATCAAATTATTAAATAATACTAACAAACTAACCAATAATTACTGAATAATGTTAAATAAAAAGATGAAATAATTAAGTCTTTTCAAGACTTATCAATGCTCCTCTTCTTCGAAAGGATTTGTCCTCAAATCTAAGGCATTATCCTCATTATCTAAGTCAAAGGAGATAAGTCAGACACATTGAATGAAGCACTTACACCATACTCACCTAGTAAATCAAGGACATAGGCTTTATTATTCATTTTCTTGATTATTTGGGCCATCACCTCTAGGGTCAAGTTTGGATTTTCTTAAGCTTGGAAATCTTTTCTTTCTAAGATGTAGCCAAACCCAATCTCCAACATCAAAGGTGACTTCCTTTCTCTTCTTATTAACATAACGAGCATAGTGTTCATTTTTAGTTTGTATTTAGGTTTTAACCTTCTCATGAAAATCTTTAATAAACTTGTACTTTGCCTCTCTATCCGTGTAAAGGACAGAGTCAGAGACTTCAATGGGCAAAAGGTCCAAAGGTGTGAGAGGGTTAAAACCATACACAATTTTAAAGGGACTATGCTTAGTTGTTGAGTGTTGTACCCTATTATAGGCAAATTCAATGTAGGGTAAACACTCATCCCAAGATTTAATATTTTTATGCACTTAGACCCTAAGAAGTTGAGAAAGGGTCTTGTTTACTACCTTAGTTTTTCTATCCGTTTGAGGATGACAGGTGGTAGAAAAGAGAAGCTTCGCTCCTAGCCTTGACCAAAGAGGTTTCCAAAAATGGCTTAGGAATTTGTCGTCCCTATCAGAAATGATAGTTTTAGGAACACCATGAAGTCTTACAATCTCTCTAAAGAAGAGTTCAGCAATATGAATAGCATCATCTACCTTATGACAAGGGATAAAGTGAGCTATCTTACTAAACCTATCCACCAGTATAAAGATAGAATCCATTCCCCTTTGGGTCTTAGGCAAGCCCAACACAAAGTCCATAGATATATCAATCCAAGGTGCACTAGGTGTAGGCAAAGGAGTATACAAACCACTAGGTGAAAGTTTAGATTTAGTTTTTCTACATACAATACACCTAGCATAATGTTTTTGGACATCTTTCTTCATTTTAGGCCAATAGAAGTGTTCATGCAGAATAGACAATGTTTTATCTTTTCTAAAGTGGCCCATTAAGCCTCCCTTAGGGCTTTCTCTTAATAACAAATCTCTTAAAGAGCTCCTAGGAATGCAAAGTCTATTGGCTTTAAAGAGATAGCCATCTAAAATGTAGAAGCCTCTATGAGATGAAGAAGTGGAAGATGAGTGGAAGATTTTGAAAAAATCAAGGTCACTTGGATACAAGGTCCTAATCTCATCAAGTCCAATAACTTTGGCTCAAGAGAGGCAAGTAAAGAATGCCTTCTTGATAAAGCATCAGCCACAGTATTAGATTTTTGATTTTTGTACTTGATGACATATGGAAATTGTTCGAAGTACTCAACCCACTTAGCATGTCTTTTATTTAACTTATGTTGCCCCTTAATGAATTTTAGTGATTGGTGATCACTATGTATAACAAAATCTTTTGGGATCAAGTAGTGTTCCCAAGTTTGTAGGGCTCTAATTAGTGCATAAAATTCTTTGTCATATATGGGATAGTTAAGAGTTACCCCATTAAGATTTTCACTAAAGAAAGCAATGGGGTGACCTTCTTGCAATAGGATAGCTCCTATTCCCATATTTGAAGCATCACACTCAAGCTTAAATGTTTTTGAAAAATTTGGAAGTGCCAAAACTGGAGCATGAGTGAGCTTCTCTTTGAGATCTAGAAAGGCTTTCTCTTGCCTTGGCCCCCATATAAAAGGAACATTCTTTTTCACCAACTCATTTAGAGGATAGGCTAACATAGAGAAATCTTTCACAAATCTCCTATAAAAACTTGCTAGACCATGAAAACCTCATACTTCCCTCATATTTTTAGGTGTTGGCCAATCTTAGATTGCCTTCACTTTGGAGTAATCTACCTCAACACCCTTAGAACTAACTACGAATCCAAGGAATACAATGCTATCCATGCCAAAAGAACATTTTTCAAAGTTTGCATAAAGATTGTTTGTTCTTAAAGTAAGCATAACTTGTTTGAGATGGTTTAGATGAGAGGTCATGGTCTTTGAGTAAATTAAGATGTCATCAAAGTAGACCATAACAAAATGCCCAATGAATTCCCTCAAAATATGATTCATGAGTCTCATAAAAGTGTTTGGTGTATTAGTTAAGCCAAAAGGCATAACTAACCACTCATATAGTCTAAGTTTGGTTTTAAAAGCGGCTTTCCATTCATCTCCTTCTTTGATTCTTATTTGGTGATAGCCACTTTTAACATCAATCTTGGAACATATAGTAGAACCACTAAGCTCATCAAGCATATCATCAAGTCTAGGTATTGGATGCCTATACTTGATGGTTATGTTGTTTATGGCTCTACAATCTGTACACATTCTCCATGAACCATTTTTTTAGGAACTAGCAAAACAAGTAAAGCACAAGGGCTTAAACTCTCTCTAATCCAACCCTTAGATAGTAGTTCATTAACTTGATTCTCTATTTCTAGGCTTTCCCTAGGGTTGCACCTATATATAAGTCTATTTGGAAGACTAGCACTGGGGATTAAATCTATTTGGTGCTCAATGCCCCTAATAGGGGGTAAGCCTTTTGGGATATCTTTTGGGAAGAGATCTTTAAATTCATTTAGGATGTTATGAATCCCTTTGGGCAAAGGAGGAGGAGAAGAGCCCATTGAGCACACAAAAGTGCTAGGGATGTCTTTTGTATACATGATCAAGCAAAGTTTTTGTGAAAACATAACATGTTTCACATCATGTTTGTTGGCCAAGTAGTTGGCTCTAGAGTCATCATAGATGATAACTCTTTTCCCTTTATCCTCTTTTTTGTTTTTCTTATGTTTTTCTAGATGATTAGAGGAAGAAGATCCTATCTCTCTATCTCTTTTTTGCTTCATTTGTAGTTGATCTTTAGCTACTTGTTATGGAGTTAGGGGGTGTAAAATTATCTTCTTACCATCTAACTTGAATATAAGGGTTTTAGTGAACCCCTCATGGATGACCTTCCTATCGAATTGCCAAGGTCTTCCTAATAGGATGTGAGTTACCTCCATAGGTACTACATCACAAGTAACTTTATCATCATATGTGCCTATGGTGAAGTTGATTAAGACTTGCTTATTAACTAACATTTCCCCTCTTTCATTAAGCCATTGCAACTTATAAGGTCTAGGGTAATCTATTAGTTCTAAGCCCATCTTATTGACTAATCTTTGGCTCACAACATTCGCACAACTCCCACTATCCATAATGAGAGAACATAGTTTATCATTTATGTAACATCTTGTATAAAATATGTTCTCTCTTTGTGTAGCGTCATCTAGCTTAACATGACTACCAAGCAATCTTCTAATCATGTAAAGCTCACCATCATCCCTTAAAATATGCTCACTGTCATAGGAATCACTACTTGAGTTATCACTTGAAGAGTGAGAATCAGAATTAGACTCTGATTGACTTGAGTAGGTTCCATTAGTTTTCAAAACCATTGTTCTTTTTGTTGGACAGTCGGAAGAAATGTGACCTCTACCAAGGCATTTAAAACATTTTATGGTAGAAGATCTAAAGGATTGTGGTTTAGATGTAGATTCATGCTTATCTCTTTGTTTTCTAAAAGCTTTTCCATTCTTATGCAACTCACTTTGTGGTTTGGAAGATGAAGTTCCCACTTCCCTCTCCCTAGGTTTCTCTTAAACCTACCCTTATTCTCTTGTCCTACCCACTTAGACTTGTAGGCTTTATTTTCCCCATTATAGGATTCTCTTTCTCTGAATTGGTTCTCTACCTTAGTGCATTGGTGTAGTGACTCTTCTATATCTACATGAGGAAGGAGTTCTACCTTATTTTTGATGTTCCTATTAAGGCCATGTAAGAACCTATGCATTAGGGTTTCTTCATCTTCTTCTAGATTGGCCCTAATCATGGCTATCTCTAAGGCTTTATAGTAGTCTTCTACACTTTTTGAGCCTTGGGTAAGTCTATTTAGCTTTGCTAATAGCTCCCCTCTATAATACTTAGGAACATATCTTTTTCTTATGAGGGCTTTCAAGTCTACCCAATCATCTGTGGGTGGAAAATCATCTATTTTCCTCTCCTTACAAATTTGAGTCCACCATACTAAGGCATAATTTTTGAAAGAAAGAGTTGTAATCCTAACTTTCTTTTCTTCTTTTATTTGATGAGAATTAAACAATTGCTCAACTCTCATCTCCCATTCTAAGTAAGCTTCAACATCACTCTTGCCATTAAATGGGGGAATTTCATGGTGTCTTCTATGGTGTCTTTATTGTTCATGGTGTCTTCTATGTCTAGGTTCATCCTCACTATCACTATTGTTATGTCTTTGATTTCTATGTTTAGCTCTAGGATTTTCATTATGCTCTAGGTTATTTAACCTATTGTTGATGTTATTCAAACTTTCCATTATATTGTGAAGCATAGATTTGTTTTCCCTATCACTAGAAGACATGGTTTAAGGTTGTCAAAGAAAACAAGACAAGGCAAACAAAGTTGTAAACACACTAGTCGAGGATGCTTGATGCAAAGCAAGTATTAGAAAACACACAACAATCCTAAAATACAAGTACTAGGTTTCTTTCCTAATGGGAAACAAGAACCTAAGTTGTCTTGTACTAGGTTGTATCCTAGGATGTAGTACTATTATTAGTTATGCAAGATCTAGGTTGTCTTTACCTATGTTCCTTATGATGATCCTAGGTTGTAACTAATCAAGTAACTAACCCTAAACAAGATTAACTATATCGGCCAACTAATTAGATTAGCTAACCAAACTAGTTCAAACAACTAACAAACCCTAACTAGAATTAGTTATTTAGTTATGGAAGTTGTAACTAGATCTAACAACCTTAACTAACAACTAACTTCGATTATAGGTTGGTTATGACCACTAACTAATTCAGTTACAATTAGTTATGATAACTAGAATTAGTTCTAACTACTAACTAACTAACCAATTTAGTTAAGATAAGTAACTAACTAATAAATTTTAGTTAAGACCAACAACTAACTAACTACTTCTAGTTTTAACCAACTAACTAATTAACAATAATCAAATGCATATGCTTCTACAAGCTAGCCAAAATTACTAATGGAAATGAAAAAATTAATGGTGTCCAAAGTCCAATGTCCAATGGGTGTCCAAAATACAAGACAAAAACCTAATACACAAAAGCTAAGAATTTATAAATGTCCCTAAATGTCTAAAATTACAAGGCTTTTTCTTCCTTTACAAAGTCTTCACTTCTCTTCACTTCTCTTCACTTAGATTTGTAGAAGCTTCACCTCACCTACAAAATAACGCCAAGACAAAAATCTCCAACGAAATTTAGGTTAACAAAAGGCAAGAAAAATTTTAAGCCTCTCAAGTGTATCTCTCAAGTGTCCTCTCTCAAGCTCCTTACCCTTACTCTTTTAGTCTCAAGACTACCAAAGCAATTGAACTCTTATCTCAAGTATCATCAAGATGCTACCCTCAATGATGTAGAGAAGAGAATTACCAAAGGGATTATGAAAGGAAGGCAACTCAAAGACAAAACTTAAGAAGGAATAAAAGACAAACTAAAAATGTTTAAGAAATAAAAGCTACTCAAATGGAAGTATTTTTGGATTTTTGATTATGACAATACCAAAGCAAGAAAAAGTTCAAGAGAATAAAAGCTACTCAAGGAAGGATTCAGATTTGACAATTTTTTGACAAAACAAGACTAGCAAGCAAAATAATATGCAAGAAACAAAGGAAGGAATTTTAAACCTAGAACACTAGATTTGCACTCTTAAGCAAACAAATGTAATTGAAACAAGTGTAAGGTATTAACTAGCAATGACTTTAGGGTTTGAAAATTGTATTTGGTTTGGAGCTTAAACTTCACAAAAATGTTAAAGAGGTCTACTTTCCACACTTTCTTTTTACACCCTTTTGACTTTTGAATTATGAGGGGTTTTTCTTTTCTTTTTCTTTTTGTACCTTTTTCTCTTTTCTTTCATCTTTTGCCTCTTGTTTTTGTTTGATATTTCTTCCAAGTTTTAGCTCCCAAAAACCGAAATCCATAACTAGCTGTACAAGTTCAATGTGCACTCTTTTGCTTAAGAAGAAAAATGCAACCTTCTTCCACCAAGATGAATGGAAGCTTATGATTCTTTTTGACAATATTTTCTTTTATGGAAACAATATGAAACCGAATTAAAGATGTCTTAATAGTGCATTCAAAAGAAAAAAATTAAACCTAGATGCAAAACTAAGAGTAGATTTCTAACACATCTAATGATGAGCTACCTTTAGAGAACCTAAAATGAAGGTCTCCTAACATAATGGATTTGGAACCTTTAGAAGATTTCCTAAAGATGATTAGGTCACTTTCACACATGGATTGCACTTGCTAAAGGTTGATGAAAAAAGTTTTTAATAGAACATAGAAAAGGTTCCAACAATGGCACAACACACCTAGTTTGGCTTTAACTACCTAACAAACATGTAACTACCACTCTAACAACTTCATAACCGAATTAACTAAAGTGCCAACTCTAAATTTTTGAAGTACTAATCAAGACAAAGGTTATACCAAATTGAAATTGAAAGAACAATATGCCAAAAATTGAAAGACAAAGAAGAACTAACACAAAACTTCAAAGAAACAAAACTTTTTTATGGATTTTCTATCATATCATGGCATCAACAAGACAAGTATATGAATTAAACTTACACAACCAGCCAGCAAAAGAATCATAAAACCAAATGCTAAAGGAAGAAGAAGTAAGAAAAGAACCTCCTAGGCTCAAATGATACCAAATGATGTAGGAGTTTCTTCAAGCTCCTTAACAGAAAGGTGGATCTTGGCTCCTTTTCCTTGTTCTTCCATCAGTTCAAGGGCTGAATTCTTGTCTTCCAATGCTTGAACCAAAACCACAAAAATAAACTACAAGGGAAACTTGGATGAAAATGGAGTGGAGAAGAAGAGAAAAAGGTGAAAGGCTTAGGACAAGGTGGAGGGAATGGAAGGGAAAGATGGAAGGAGAAGGTGGGAGGCCACTTCCTTAGGGAAGATAACTCCCTAATCTCACCACAAAGAGGTAGAGAATCCTCTTGTATAAGAGCTTTCTCTAGAGAACTCATTCCTAGTTAGAAGGAGGAGCTTCTTGTAACACCCTAATTTTTAATTAAATGAATAAAATCAACAGGGAAATTTTCCAAATTTTTAAAGTTAATAAACCGTACATAATCTGTTCAATTAACAACCTGGTCCAACGAGGAAGGAAGGGAAGGAGACAAGGAAGGAATTCATGCACAGCGAAGGAAGAAAATGCTTAAGCGAACCCAATGGCACCAGGTGCACTCGCTCAAGCGAGAGCTAACTACGCTCGGGCGATTCTACTCAAGATCTCCAGTCCGCACTAGCTGAAGCGATGCTACACTCGGCATCCTGACATTCCACTCGGTTTCTAGCATATGGTTCACTCGGTAAATCTTCACGCTCGTGCTTCACTCGGGAAGGTTCACTTCCTAATCCACTCGGACTAACCTTAATACCCGCTAGTTTAACCCTGACAGCATATCACACTCCGCTGCTCCACTCGATCGGACTATATACGTATACGTATTAGCAATCCAAAAATGATTCCCCAAGCCGCTCACTTAGAATCTATGAAGTCTTCTCACTCGGGATAACTTTCAAGTCCATCACGCCACTCGGGGTATTCTACTCACTTTTCACTCGGCAACCATAATATTTCCTACGCTAATTTTCCTACTAAGTCAAGACTCACTCGGGTTCTCTAGCTACTTACTAATTTGTTACAATAAATCCACTTAGAGTCTTAGGCGTCATTCCCCAGTTGGTGAACTCTTACTCGGTAGATTCTCACTCAGAATCGTTGATTATCCTCTCCTCAGAAAACCTCACAATCATCACTCACAGGATTCGCACCAACACCTACTCCAGACTATGCGACCTCGATCACTCGGACAATTCAACCTCTCATCTCTCGGAATGACTTGTCATCTCGCTTTTCCCCAACAACAACTTATCTCCACTTCTACCCATAGTCACACTGACTTCCTATGCTGGGAAAGTATACTTATACATCCATATTTATTGTTCGGACATCACCTACAGCATAGAATAAACACACAATATATATATATATAAAGAAGTATTTTAAATAGTTATAACGCATTAACATGTTCCTTCTACCTGAAAGTGTTCAAGTTCTAATATAAAGGCTAAAGTCAAAATACGAGCCGGCCAAGGCTTAACAAGAACTTATACACAGTATGTACATATACACATATATTCCATAGCGCTCGGTTTCTCTACTGCGCACTCGGCTCCTCCTTCATCTTTCATTCCGAGAGATATTCACTGAAAATGTAGCCATAGTAGGGGTGAGCTTTTCATAGAAAATGACAGCCAAGGACTCGGTATCAGTGTCAGTACGCACATTTACGTTCACTCGGTCGCATTCAGATTAAGTAAGGCCATGCAAATTAGAATAATATCAATAACATACACTCACATACATACTACATAAAGTTCGTCTTTATTCACACATGCATATGCATCCACACACTCGGAATTCATTCATAACACCCAACACATGCCACGCGTACTATCCTACTCAACATTATATCTACATGCATGCCTGTGGATCCGACTTGAGTAATGACTTTCAATTACAGTTCCCCCCTTACTGGCCTCTCATCCATCAGTTCTTCCCGCATGGTACCGGCCTCCCATTGGCGTCTCGAGACTCCTCTCTAGCTCCTACGACTACCACGAGCTCTCTCAGGATCTAGCCAAGGTCTGTAGCTGGAAGTCATTCCCTCGGGGCTCATGACCTTCCACGGGTCACCCCATTCCTACATATGCAACTTATGCATTTAACCAGCAAGCAACATCACTCAACTGATACCTCCCTCGTAATCATCAAGGTAGAAGCATATTCAACCCGGTCTCTATTTTTACTTTGTCAATCACACCAACATGCACAGTGATCGAACAATCAAGGTAATAACATCGGAATCAACTAACAGTCACACATTCATATTCTCACAGTATTAACAGAGGTAGAACCATGCATCTCACTCGGCTATATCAGAAAGGCTAACAGACTACATTACCACTATCTTGTTTACATGCAACTATTATCTAACTACTTATCATACACATGGAATCCAAGATCAACAATCATGCATAATATACAATCGTGACAGACATATGCATACACTTAAAGCAGTACATTCATCCGGTACTATTCGTGGACCATGCATTTGACATGCAAGCACCCCCTACCTACTGAAGGAATTCAAGAAGCTCTTCTGCTCTCCGACGTTTGGTCTTACGCCCTTTCTGACTCGTCCAGCCCCCCTTTCGCACCGTCGTGCCCTGCAATCGGCTCGGGAATAGAGAGTTGTTCTTTCTCTGCTTTAGTGATCGTCCTTCACCAGTCGGAGGGGCTATGACCTTTCTCCAGTACCATCATCATGGTCCCCAGTGATGAAGAATAAAAATAGGGGAAGAGAAGAGGACGAAGACGAAGAAGAAGAAAAGAGAGAATGAAGCAGTAAGGAAGAATGAATATCACGGTGATACAGGGTATGTATATGTATGCGAAGAGAAGGAAGTGGGATGGGAAAACATGAATCGTAGTCCACTCACGTAACTCACCAATCACAAGCAGCCATCTTTTACCAACTAAATTAATTTGTCATTATTCCTTAAATTAAACTGATTATAATTAACAATTATCTTCCCACCTTGAAATCAAGGTCTTAATAGTTTATTTCATTCGGTATTTAACTTTAAAATTGGGATGTTACACTTCTCACTCTAGAAATTTACACTCAAAGTGAAAAATCTCAAAATGATCATTATTGTGTGAAATTACAAAGGAGAGCTCCCTTATATAGCCTCTCTAGAATTCAGCCAAGGGATGGAGGAATGGGCTTGGATGATGGATCCAAGGCCCAATAGTACAAGAGGAGAGAACATGGCCTATACATGGCCCAAAGTGAAAGTACATGGCCATAAAGTGGCCTAATTGACCTAGCAAGGTCCAAATAAAACCTGAATGTCTAGAGAATCTAACTATGACCTATGTTACAAGATGAAAGCATGTAGATCCTCATGGTGTCTCCCTTGGACTTGGGCTCACTAAGCAAAGAGAAGAAGGATGACAAGGCTTTATGGATGCTCTCTCTAGCTTTCTTAGATTTGGCCCTTATGAGGGGACCCTTATAAGCCTCTAGTCCTTTGTCTAGGATGGAGTGAGGATCCTTCCTTAGCTTGTCCTTATTACAATCCCTTCCACTAGATTATCCTGGTCAATTGAGAGGTTACAAATTTTAGAAAAATATGGAATTTTTTTTTGTTCAAGAAAACTTTGTGGAACAGATATACCTTATATACGACATAGTCATATACAAGATATGATCGCAACAGTAATTGTACATACTAAAAGTAAAAGGGCATGCAGGCTCCCATAATTGAAAATGAAATTTAACCTATTCTATTTGTCCACTGTCCAAGAAGAGCCTGACTGATCCTTGATGTGAAGTTTGTATCCATCTTCCAGATATCTGGAAAAATTTAGCATAAGGGTGAGTCTTCACCTTCACAACAATCAGGGAGTGTCATCACTGACACTTGCCCCACATAATACAATGATCCAGAATCGATCTCCGCCCACTCTCTTTGGGGTCCCTAAGTTACCTTCTAAGTCATGTCACTACTCTTTGTCTCCTAAATAATTTAGTTTCTCATCCTCCTCTCGGGGTTACTAACATTCATATAATCAATACACAAACACAACACCAGTATAATGATGCAATGCATGAATCTATTTCATTATTTTTTATTTCCTTTATTAGTCATCATGATGCATGTGGGCCATCTTCCACTTATCAATCTCACATATCAATAACCATGTGCACAACCATTTGGTTTTCATAAAGGGTAAGGACCCGCAGTCTAATCATCACAATGGCCAATTACACATCTCATCAGAATGGGCACTCAATGGCCATAGAAACTCCCACCTCTCCTCGAAGTGTATCAATGGTTGCCACGGGCGGCATCGGGTGCGAATCCAAGCTTTTGGATGTCTGTCCCTGATATACTCCTAAGACCGCCCTCAGGGGATCGAGACGCCCACTGTTTCTTTAGCGTACCCATTACTTTATGCTCTAGGGGATCACTCCAACATCCCTGCTTAACTCTAGATATGATGCATAATTCAACAATTCATTTTTATTCAGTGGTCCTTGACAGGGTTCCCTAAATGACTCCCTTCTATTCCTAATGTCGAGTTATTTATTTATTTTAGTAATTTTACTCGACACTTAGCAATGAAATAAGATTCCATACTTTCTCCACAATTAGGGGTAGATTGGCGCTACAACGCCCATAATTCATCTCAGATCCGAATTCCTTACACAATCACAATTTAATCATTTCGGAATCCCTGCCGATACCACCTCCCATATTTCTCATTTATGAATTTCCTTATTCAGTTATCCATACATCATGCAACATTTATAAGTATAATACATTCATGAGGTATTTCATCCAAATTCATATATTCACAACTATATCACACCAATACTCATTTAACAACATCACAACATATAATTCCTTATACCACATTCATCATGTAACTCCATCACAACGTTCGTCACGTAACTAACATACGTATATCTACAATCATCCACAGTTATATGTTCCTAATGCTTACCCATGTATACAAACAACACACTCATCAACATTAAATTCAAAGCACCAACTTATGCATTAATTCATCATTATAGCGTTCACACTTCTTATCTAGTCGGGTCATCTTATGAATTAATCGGGCTTTCGTACGTTACTGGGTCATTTATCTCTTTATTTATTTAATTATGTATGATTCCTCCCTTTTTTTTACCATTATATTTTTCTAATGTCTATATTGGAATTCTTTAATCATTATTAAGAGGTCCCTATTGTCATCTCTCTTTTTTACTAATTCAATTCAAGCTTTATTAGTCGGCTACAAATTTACTTAGTTACTAAATGGATCACTAATTCCTTACGTATATTGATTAATTTAGTGATATTCTTTCCAAATCCCTAGTCACTAACTTTTGTACTTTTCTTTTACACCACTATTTCTAATGATATTTGGATTTATTTCCATAATTTAGTTTGTTATTAAGGCACACTATCACTCGATTTAATTCTTTATATACCTTTTGATTATTTGCTCGTTAAGCATTCTTTACTAAATGAGGTAGGATTATTTCTTTACTCCATATAATTTCCTGAGGTCCAATTATGAACTCTTTAGTCATTGTCAAGTGGTCTTACTGTTGATTTTCCTTTACCAATCCAATTAAACTTTATCAACTAAATGACTCGTTTCCTTGGTCACTAAATAGGTCAATTTAGTAATGTTCTTTCTAAATTTCTAGCTACTAATATTTTAGTGTTTTTTTTGCTTCTGCTATCTCTAGTTATATTAACGGATTTATTTCCTTAGTTGCATTCTTTTAGTCAACTAGAACTCACTTTCCCTATGACATCAAATTATTGTTTAGAGATCTAGAATCCACTCTAATATTATGAACTTAGTCAAATATTATTTAGCCATTAAATTTACTATTTAATTTATAAGTCATTTCTATTGCTCTTTATTATTTAGTCCAAGTCTAAGTTCTAAAACTTAAATGTTTATTTTATATATATCACGTCCTAAAATTATTCTTACTTGGTTGATTATTTGTATCATAAATATTCGTTAAGTTTCTTTTCACTTATTTTATTGATTACCAAAGATATAACTCTTAACATTTATTTCTTTATTAGGCTACCTAAGTATCTCATTTATTTTCTTTATGCATCTATTTTTAATCGTAACTTATTAAAGTCTCCTTTTTATAATTCATTTCAATTGGTCATTGAATTTGGTCACTAAAATTAGTCACAAAACATTCTAAATTCTAGTATTCATTTTTGTTACTTTACAAGGAATTCTCTTTATCTTAGTTTATCAATTTACTTTACAAGGCCTAACTTTGTCATTTGTTGATAAAACTTGTTTCATGTGAAATTTTCTACTTCTCAACATCAATTTATTTATCTAATCATCTTTCATAAAACTTTATAATATTAAAAAAACAATTCCACTTTTTAAAACTTAGTGAGATAAAATGTCGGAACCGTCTGGTCAATAAATTTTGTTAAAAAGCGTAGCGTCATCAAAATACTCCTAGCGATACATGGTGATAAATTAATTCCTAATAGCGGGGCTTATCGAAAACAATTTACAAATTATATATTAAACTATAAAACTTAAAAAAAATAATAATAATACAACCACATCAAATTAAGCCAAGCCTGCCTAACGCTAATTTTTCAAAGTTTTTTGTTCTAAAACCGATCGCGATAAAACTCTCTCCTGAATACATCATGATCGAGATGCGCTTATTAAATTTTTTAAAAATCCTTTTTAGTGATATATTCTATTAAAGTTAGTCACCGTCGACAAAAATTTGTGTAACTGGAAATCTAACTGTTGGATCGTGGCGAAACATAAAACGAAGGCTCTTGAATGTACAAGCAGTATTAGGGAATGATTAAAAATAAGATTAAACGAGGTGAGACCCCCTTACCTTGCCGGACAGCTGCTTCCCGGAGGAAGAAAACGGTGGTCTCACCAAAAATTCATCGAATGTTCTGAAACATTTACCGATCACTTTCGAGTCACCAAAACTAACATGCAACATATTTAAGCCATCATGAAGGTCACGGCTAGCCACACCGATAGCTCCTTGTCTGCCTTTGAATCCTTCACCGCTTTAGTATCAGCTATTGTCGATCGTCCCATGGATTCTAGAAACAAACCATGTAACCAAAACAGCCAGGAAAGCCATAGTTTTTAAGTCACAAAATAGAAAAGAAACAATCTAAAGAATATGCATGCTTGCTGAATTTTTAAGAAAACACAGAGACCAAAGACCTAAGAGTTAGAAGCTCAAGATTCACCTTGCTTTGTCTAAAGTGCCTCACGGTCAAGAGAAGAAGAAGTGCAAGGATTTTGGCTCTTGATTCTGCCTAAGTACAACATCAAGAAATACGGAAAATGAAGGCCTTTTAGTGAGTTATGGACATGATTATGAAGAGGAGAAAGTGAGATGAAGGTTCTATTTTGGAAAAGTGAGAAGAATTGGTGAAGTGTTTAATATGATAATTATTTTCTTGTATGAAAATTAAGAGGGACAATGAAGGTTTAAGCTAACGTAGAGGGAATTAAGGTGGTGAATGACGTTAAGGAGAGAAGAAGAAATGAATGACTAATTTGGTTTGGATGGTTTTGGAAAAATCTTGATATGTTTGGAAGAAGAGATTTTTTTTGCAATGGTTGTTTCCTTGGTGGCCAAGTTCTCACGGTAGTATGGAAGAAGAATGGAGAGATCAAAGCTTCTAGGAATGTATTCCAAGTGTCCTTTAGCTGTTTAACTTGCAAGGCAAAGAGTTATCAAAGAGAAAACAAGTGTCTCTTGGGTGGGAGCTGATTGGTCCTTATTACATGAAGGAGCTGATGTGGCAAAACTAGAGGCATCCACTTGTTTGGGCTTTTAAGGGCTGATGCCAGCTAAATTAGGAAAAATGCCCAACATAAGAATTGTAGGCCTTTTTCTTATCTTTAAATTGATATATCGCATAAAAATTTTCATTGAGAAATGACTGAGATATGACCCATTTACTAAAATAGTATAAGGTTGTGACGGTTGCAAATATTAATTTTCTGGGCAAACTTGGTAAGGATTTGACTTTGTGCCCCCTATGAAATTTATAGAGAATTAAGTATTATCTATAAAATATTATTGACAGGAAATAATTATCAACTAATATAATTATAAATTAATTAGTACTTAATTAAACAAAAATAATCGTTATTACAATTACTAAACAATACTGTCGGACGTTGTTATTATTACTTTCCTATCGCTGCTTCTTTCATTCGTTATGCTCTCTCTTGGTATTCTTGTACTTCATTTTAAATATCTTAACTAGTTCCGCTTTTCACTATTTTTCTCATACTGAACTACTATTTTCTCAAAACAGGCCAAAGCCTCAAGCTTCTTACCGAAAGCCCAACAAAGTATCCTCAGGAGTCTTAAGGGTCTGGTTTTCTATTCTTAAAAATCAAGGCTGTTACTCATTTTCTACCGATCAACATGAAAAGTTCCTTATAAAATCTGGCACAATTGTATATAGAGGAGATAGTAAGACTCCATGGAGTGCCATCTTGTATTGTTTTAGATAGAGATCCTCGTTTTACTTACCGATTTTGGGGAAGCTTGCATGAAGCGGTGGGTTCCAAATTGAAGTTGAGCTCGGCGTATCATCCTCAGACAGATGGACAATCCGTAAGAACTATTCAGAGTCTTGAGGACTTATTGCATGCATGTGTCTTGGAGCACGGTGGTTCATGGGAAAATATTTGCATCTGATCCAATCCACCTACAATAACAACTTTCATTCTAGTATTGGTATGGCACCATATGAGGCATTATACGGAAGGAAGTGTAGAACTCCTTTATGTTGGCTAGAAGTTTATGAGAATTTGACCTTAGGGCCTGATATTATTAAGGAGACCACTAAACAAATTAGAATGATCCAAGAAAAGATGATGATGGCTCAAGACCGACAGAAGAGCTATTATGACAAGAGAAGGAAGCCACTTGAGTTTCAAGTTGGCGGTCATGTGTTTTTGTGGGTCTCTCATGATAAAGGTGTTGGTAGGGCCCTGAAGAGAAGAAAATTGTGTCCTAGATTTATTGGCCACTATGAGATCCTTGAGCAGATTGGCGAAATTGCTTATACCCTCCATGGAACTCAGAAGGTTTCCTCTTGAGAAATCGATCAAGACCTTAGGCACCTTGTCCCATGTTTTGTTGGCCTTGTCTTTTCAAGAGATCTACAAAGTGATTCAAAGTAGTTGCCATAACAGAAGCTTCATGGTTTTGTCTACCAGCCATGTTTCGCACCTATAAGTTAAGACATGGCTTACACATAAGCAAACTAGACTAAACAATTGACTTCCAACCTATATATATATATATAGGGTTCAACATTCAATGGTCTATCATATATCATTCCTTAATGAAAATATCAATCTCAATGTATAATCACAAATTATTCATCACCAAAGGAAATTAGTGTAAGGAACTTGGCCAGACTCACACAACAAACTTATCAATCACATTTCAATATCAAACAACCACATTCCCATCAAAGAGATTCATATTTCAATAGAAGACAATTCACATGATTTAATTATGAGCAATTAATGTCTTGAAATTAGTTAACAATAATATTAACACTTCCGTATTGAGCAACTATCGCTCATCGCTCTGATACCAACTTGTCACACCATGATTTCCCAGACAAGTCTTAATGTAATCAAGTTAATTAATCAATAAAAATACGAGTAAATTTTTTATGTTTACGAAAGTATGAACCCTTCAAAATTACATCAAGATCTGTACCCTAGAAAACCGAAGAGTGAGTTTTAAGAATATGAAAATGGGATCGATAAATAAATTTCCCCAACATGTATACAAAATAACTGAGTTTGCTATGAAAAGAATGTGTATACAGGGCATACGCCTAGTCCCATGTATGAAGATATGAGAAAATGCCTAAAAATAAGCAAAGAATTAGAAAACAGAATTCCTAGCAATTTACTTAAGCGAAGCATAATGCGCTTGAGCGAAATCACACTCATTCGCTTGGGCGAATCAATTTTGCCTGAGCAAGAAAGCCATGAGCATCAGACCCAAACCATTCGCTTCAGTGAGCTACATGATAAGTCTTGAAAAGACTTAATTATTTAATGATATCTAACCTTATTTTATGTGAAAGATTAAGTTTAATTATTAAAATTGGATGTAAATTAGGAAGTATTTGTTATTTGTGTAGTTTCATTAATTAATTATTATTTTAGCAATTACCCTTAGAATTAGGAATAAATAAGATAACAAAGTGAGAAAGGCTGTTTCTTGAGTTAAGAGTCTCCTGGGCATACTAATGTTCGGCCTTAGCGTGCCTATGCTAGGCTTGTTCCATGTTCAAATACAGGTTTCAAGGAGATCAGTGTACCTGTGCTCCGTTCAAGTGTACTAATACTTAGTTGGAAGGAAGAGGTCAAGAGGCTCAATATGGTTGCGCTAGACCAGAGCGTACCTACTTTGAGACCAGTGTACCAACTTGAGGATTATGCTTAAGTTTAGGATTTAGTCTGAAGGTTAGTGTACCTACGTTATGCCTCTGTGTGCCTACACACATTTAAGCAAAAGAGGTCTAGAGATCAGTATACTTATGTAAAGCCTACGTCCACTCTTACACTGGAATTAAGAAGCATCAGGTCCCAGTCCAGAAGGTCAGCGTACCTACACTGACCTGGAATGTAGTTATGTGTGAATGAAGTTCTGAAGGAAGAATCAAGTCAGAAGCCCAGCGTACTTACGCTGGTAACTAGCGTATTGACACGTATCTAAAGGACACAAGCCCAGAATCAAACAGAAGGTCAGCGTGTCTACGCTGACCACAAGCGTACCTATGCATGGGTAAAGCTTCAGAGAGCAATTTCCAGGCAGAAAACCAGCGTGCTAATGCTGATAGAGGGCGTGCTTACATGTTCTTGTGAGGGAAACACCCTAACCTTTTGAATTTCAGTTGTAAAGTAGTTAATTTAAGTTTCTTATTTATTTTGTAAGTCTATTAGGGGTAAATTTCAGAATTAATTTAGTGATTATTGTTAGTTATTACGAGTTGATATAAATAGCTTCAATGATGTAATTATGAATACACAAGATTTTAATACATATTCATTCTTCAGATTTTCTTCTTTTTCTATATCTTTCCTCTCTCTTTAAATTCTCTACACTTTACTATGTCTTCTATTTCGATGCTCATCTTTTACCTCTCCATGGATTACTAAATCCATAAGGTTGGAGGTTGTTGAAGTTTCAATAGAAGCTTGACCCAATGATTGAGGCACTACAAGGAATGGTGCTACAACTTTGAATTGGAAGATTTAGGCTTATTTTTAAATTCTCTCCAGAGAGGAATCATGGCTGAGAATTTAGATATATCTCTTGCTACCTAATTACTTCAGGCCTATGAATGTAGGTGAATAATTAGGGTCCACTTCTCTAATTTCACATTTGGTTTCAGTGTGCATGATCACCTAAGGGATTAGGGTTTGTATGAATTGAAATTAGCGTTAATCACCTTAGGAATTAGGGATTAGTCATTTATGAAATTTGCATGTCTCTAGTGTGGATAATGTTTCTTACTCATTAAGTTTGGCTGAGATTAAATGCTGAAGCAAACTCCAATCTATTCTTACTTCTGTGTTTCACCTTAGTATTTCTTTTGCTTGTTAGTTACTGAATCTGCATATTGAAAAGGATAAAAAATATTAAATAAAAAATTTATAAAAAAAGAATTCTATGTATTATTCACATTTCTTGTTTGGTTCAGCTAGTATCAGTCCTTGGTTGTGGTAATTACCACAATCCCCGTGGGAACAATACAAATATATTACTTTGTAACGATTGGTGCACTTTCCATAAAAATCATCATACGATGAAAATGTATCAAGTTAATGGCGCCGTTGTGGGGGATTATTGCGTAATATCAACAATCTTTGGACCGGTACTAGACGGAACCATTTTTGTTTGTTGTTTGTTTAGTGTTTGTTTTAATTTTACTTAGCTATTTTTTTATTTTTTTGTGTGAATTAGTATATGCAGTTAAGGGATAAAGAGGAGCCATTCTTCTTGGATCCTAATATTAATTTTCTTGAGAAAAGGTTAAGAAAAGGAAAGAGATTAAACGAGTAAGCTAGAATGGAAAATAAAAGAGTTACACTAGGTGACTACTCTAGGCTAACTAATGAGGGGATGCAATCTAGCATTCTCAAGCCTCCCATTGCAGCAAATAATTTTGAATTGAAACCAACGTTACTGCAATTGGTAAGGAATGATCAGTTTAGAGTAAGTGAGGTTGAGGACCCAAACTTACATCTAGCTAGCTTCCTTCAGATTTGTGATACAGTTAAGATGAATGGGGTTCCTAATGAAGCAATTCGGTTGAGATTGTTTCCTTTTTCTCTTCGGGACAGAGCTAAGGTTTGGTTGCAAAGCCAACCTAGGGGTAATATTTCTACTTGGGAGGATCTAACTAGAAAATTTTTGATTAAATATTTCCCTCCTTCTAAGTATGCTAGGTTATGTAATGAGATTACTTGTTTCCAACAGAGAGAGGGTGAGTCTTTATTAGAAGCATGAGATAGGTATAAGGAGAGCTTGAGGAAGTGTCCTCATCATCAAATACCTAAAATACAGCAGGTTAACATCTTCTATAATGGAGTTAGACCAGCAACTAGAGTGTTAATAGATGCCTCAGCTAGAGGTTCTTTGACTGGCAAAACAGTGGATGAGGCTATAGAGTTAATAGATGTGATTGCCTTTAATGAATGTTTGATAGGTTAAAGGAATAGTGTCCCAAAGAGGGGAATTATGGAATTAGACATGCAAGAAGCTTACTTGGAACAAAGTAAGTTAATGACTTGGGCCTTAGAAAAATCGAGTGTGGAAATTTCTGAAATTCAAAAGCTTAGTCAAGTTTGTATGATGAATTATGATTTTTGTAGTGGTGACCATGGAAATAGGCTGTGTGATTCCAATAGTTTAGCAGAGCAAGTGAATTACATGGGGCAACAAAGAAGTTACCCATCAAATTCATTTATTCCTAACTATAGGAGTCACCCAAACTTTTCTTGGCAGAGAGGGCCTCATCTAAACCAAAATTTGAATCAAAACATGGCCCAAGGTCAACCATCACAGTAGTCCATTAGTAGACCACAATCCCAATCCACACCTTGAAAGAAAAATTTGAGTTAGAAAGTGTTTTGTCTCAGCTCATACAGGCTACTCAAGCTAGCTTTAAGAACCAAGAATCCTCCATTAGAAATTTAGAAAATCAGGAGGGCCAATTGTCAAATCAATTGGCTGAGAGGTAAACTAGAAATTTTCCAGTAGATACCGAAATTAAACCAAAAGAGGATTGTAAAGCTATCATGATAAGAAGTGGGAAAACTTTGGTTGACCCTACTCTAACTAAAAATAGGTATGAGGAAGAAAAAGAAGAGATTCAAGAAAATGAAACTAAAATAGAAAAACTAATAGAAAATAAAAAAGAAAATCAATTGAAACTAGGAAAAAGAAAAGGATAGACATTGAATTAGAAGAGGCAACAAGAATAATGCCTAAAAAACTAAAACATGCTCTATTTCCTTAAAGATTTAAAAAATAATAGAGGAGCAAAAGTTTTAAAAGTTCCTAGATGTCTTCAAGAAACTCCATATAAACATCCTATTTGCTGAGACGTTGCAAGAGATGCCCTCATATGCAAAGTTTATGAAAGAGCTTTTATCAAAAAAAGGAAATTGAAAGGAGATAAAACGATTGCCCTCACTCAAGAGTGTAGTGCAATTATTCAAAGAAAAATACCACAAAAACTTGAAGATCTAGGCTCTTTCATTATACCATGTGCAATTGGTGATGTACATGTAGAGAGTGCCTTGTGTGACTTAGGAGCTAGCATAAATCTTATGTCATTGTCTTTAATGAGGAAGTTAGGAATAAAGGATCTTCAACCAACTCATATGTCTTTGCGATTGGCTGATAAGTCAATCAAATATCCTAATGGCATGCTAAAAGATTTGTTAGTAAAGGTTGATAAGTTCATATTTCTAGCAGATTTTATGGTGTTAGACATGGAAGCTCACAAGGAAATACCTTTTATATTAGGAAGACCATTCTTAGCGACAGGTAAAGCTTTAATAGATGTAGAAAAGGGTGAATTAATGCTAAAACTTCAAGAGGAACAAGTGGTCTTTAATGTGTTTAGTTCCATGAAGCATCTAGCTGAGACATTAGATTGCTTCGTGATTAAGGAGTTTTTCACTTACAAGATTCCCATGTTACTAAAAGCTGAAGAGAAAGCTTTGAAAGCTTTCCTTGAGGATGATTTTGACTCTAGAAGTGAAGAGTTAAATAAGGAAGAAATTGAGATGTTGCATTCACTTGAGGATTTAGAATTGATGCAAAAGAAGGAAAAAATAAAAGAGGAATTAAATGGGAGGTCTAGAGAGGTAGTAGAAGAGAAACATGATTTAAAACCTTTGCCTTGTCATCTAAAATATGCCTTCTTAGGAGAGAATGAATCACATCCAGTTATCATAAGTTCTGAACTTAGTGATGAGGATGTTGAAAAACTAATGAGGGTTCTGCTAAAACATCAATCTGCTATAGGTTGGAAAATTTCTAATTTAAAGGGGATTAGTCCATCTTCTTGTATGCATAAGATTTTGATGGAAGAGGATTATTCCTTGGTTGTCCAACCATAATGGAGGCTGAATCCTATAATGAAAGAGGCTGTAAGAAAGAAAGTGGTGAAGGAATTAGATGCAAGGATTATATATCCTATCTCGGATAGCGTTTGGATTAGTCCGATTCAAGTGGTACCTAAGAAAAGAGGTATGAGCATTATAAAAAATGAGAAAGGGGAAGTCATTTCAACTAAGCCTACTACAGGTTGGAGGATGTGTATAGGCTATAGGCGGTTGAATGACTCCACTAGAAAAGACCATTTCCCTTTACCATTTGTTGACCAAATGCTTGAAAGATTGTGTAGCCATGAGTATTATTGTTTCCTAGATGGGTACTCAGGGTACAACCATATTGTGGTTGACCGAAAGATCAAGAAAAAACTTTTTTTACTTGCCCATATGGAATATTTGCTTATAGGCGCATGCCTTTCGGGTTATGCAATGTACGAGCTACCTTTCAAAGGTGTATGCTAGCGATTTCTAGAGATATGGTTGAGAAGTTCATAGAGGTTTTTATGGATGACTTCTTTGTTTTTGGGATAGATTATAATACATGTTTAGGCAATTTGGCTAAGGTTTTAATGAGATGTTAAGAGACTAACCTCGTCCTCAATTGGGAGAAGTACCATTTTATGGTAAGAGGAGGGATAGTCCTTGGCCAAAAAATCTTTGCTGAAGGAATTACAGTGTACCGTGCAAAAATAAAAATGATAGAAAAACTTCCTCCCCTGTTAATGTTAAAGGGATAAGGAGTTTTCTAGGATGTGAAGGGTTTTATTGTAGATTTATACCATAGATTTATAAAAGATTTCTCTAAGATTACGAAACCATTAACTGATTTGTTAGTGAATGATACTCCTTTTGTCTTTAGTGAGTATTGCTCAATGGCTTTTGTAAGTCTGAAAGAGAAATTAATTTTAGCCCCTATCCTTACTGCACCGGATTGGTCTTTACCTTTTGAACTAATGTGAGATGCAAGTGACTCTGCTGTAGGGGCTGTGTTAGGTCAAAAGAAGGGTAAGTTGACCCATGTCATCTATTATACAAGTAAAGTGTTGATTAGATGGTTCCTTTTACCACAAGAGTTTGATTTAGAAATTAGAGACAAAAAGGGGATAGAGAACTCTGTAGCTGACCAATTATCTCGTTAAGAAGGACATACTGAAATTGTTCCAATCAAGGAAGAATTTCTAGAAGAGAGTTTGATGAAAATAGAGCAAAGTCCATGGTATGCTGACATGGAAAACTTTAAAAGTGCAGCTATGGTACCTGTAAGAATGACATTCCAAATGAGAAAGAAATTCTTTCATGATAGCAAGAGCTTTTTATGGCATAATTCTTTCTTGTATAAGGTTGGATTAGATGGAATAATTAGGTTATGTGTGCCTCAAAATGAGCAGGAGAGAATTCTTTGGCACTACCATGATTCTCATTATGGAGAGCACTATGGTTCCTTAAGAACTACTGCCAAAGTGCTGTAATGTGGCTTTTATTGGCCAACTATCTTTCAAGATGCTAAGGTCTATGTTCAGAGGTGTCATAAATGCCAAAGGAGTGGAGGACTCTCTGCTAAAGTTGGCATGCCTCTAACAAACATTTTTATTATGGAATTATTTGATGTGTGGGGAATAGATTTCATGGGACCTTTCCCAAAGTATTTTTCTTATGAGTATATTCTTGTGGTAGTGGACTATGTGTCAAAGTGGGTGGAAGCTATACCCACTAGAACCAATGATGCACATGTGGTGCCAAGAGTGATCATTAGTGATCGGGGCCTCATTATTGTAATAAGTTAATGGAAAAGGCCCTAACACATTATGGGGTACTTCATAAGGTGTCTACTCCCTATCATCCACAAACTTATGGACAAGTAGTGTTATCTAATAGGTAAATAAAGAGGATCCTTGAGAAAGCTGTAAGTAAATCTAGAAGAGATTGGTCTGTAAAATTAGACGTTGCTTTATGGGCTTACCCCACATCTTTCAAAACTCCAATTGGCATGTCTCCTTATCAACTTGTGTATGGTAAGGCTTGCCATCTCCCTGTGGAGTTAGAGCATAGAGCTTGGTGGGCTACAAAGTTATTAAACATGGAATTTGCCCAATCTCAGGAGGAAAGAGTCTTGAAACTCCATGAGCTTGATGTTAGATTGCAAGCTTATTCTAGTGCCTTTGTATACAAGGAAAGAAAAAAGAGATTGCATGATAGGAAGCTAGAAAGGAAAGAGTTTTAGGAGGGGGACAAGGTCCTACTATTCAATTCTAGGTTGAGACTCTTTTCTAGGAAAATTGAAATCTTAATGGTCTGGTCCCTTCGTTGTTAATGAAGTATTTCCTCATGGTGCTATTGTGGTAAGGGAACCAAAAACAGGAAGAATGTTTAAGGTTAATGGTTAAAGACTCAAACTCTATTTTGGAGGAGAGTTTAATAGGCAAAAGGCCTCGGTTGAATTGTATGCTCCTGCTTAGGAGTCATACGTCAAGCTAGTAACGTTAAAGAAGCGTTTCAAGGAGGCACCCTTGCATATCTTTTCCTGTGAATTATTGTTTTTGTTAAAAGAGAAGAAAGAGAAGAAAGAGAAGAAACAAAATAATTTTTTTGCATATCTTTGAATTGTCCTTTTCCTTCAAGGAGTAACAAAATAATTTTTTTGAAAAAAAAGAGAAGAAAGAGGAAACAAAATAAAAGAGAAAGGCAAGGAAGAATTAGAAGAAACATATTATTGGTCAGAAATAAAATGTGAAGTAGGACCATGTCCAAAGAGTCTAGCATGCTTACGCTGGAATAAGGGCCTCTTACGGCCATTTTCAATCTCCGGATCAGTAGTTACGCGTGTCTACGCCTTGATTGAGTATCCTTATACTCAATGCAGACAGTGCCCATTTGGCACTGTTCATTCTGATTGTGTGGTTATGCCCCACTATAGCGTGCTTATGCTTGCCTTCTATCATATCAAGGGTGATGTGCGCATTATTACACCCATCCCAAGCGTGCTTACACTGTTTCCCTGTCCATCCTTTAAGTGTCAGGTCTCTATCGTGCATCTTCACGCTGGTGTCATGCGTTCTTATGCTCACCTACTGTGAGTCTTAAAGTGTTGATCCAGGAGATGAGCGTGTTGACGCTCCTCTCTAGCATGCCTATGCTAATTTTCTGACCTTTAGTTTTCACTTTCATTAAGGGTATACTTGAATGCCTACGCTACAATCCTGATGGTGTTCTGAGTTGTCTTTTTAATTGCGCGTCTTCACGCATAGTTCTTGTGTTCCTATGCTATTTTCATGTTGAACATCAGGAAGTGATAGTTGCTTGTGCGTACCTATGCTTCCTTGGAGTGTGCTTATGTGTGAATTCTATTTGTGTCAAGTATTTAGGATTTGTCATAAGCGTTTTGACGCTCCATTGTAACGTGCTTACGTGTAGGTCCTGCCACAATTTCCTCTGTTGTTTTTCCTTTTGAGCATGCTTACGTCCTTGATTGAGCGTCATTACGCTAAGTGTAGACAGTGCCCATTTGGCACTATTTATTCTAATAGCATTTATATGCTCTTCAATGAGTGTGTTTATGCTTTTTTTTCTTTGTTTAATAAATTTCAGGAGCCCTCCGTGGTTACGCTTAGGGGTAGCGTTCTTATGTAACCCCTCTGTCTTTACTTGCTTTGTTTTAACAGTGTTTGAGTGTCCCTATGCTCTAGTGAAGCGTGCTTACGTGTGGATCCTGTTAGCATCAGGTATTGTCTTTTTGTCTGAGCGTGCTTATGCTCACAATAAGCGTGCTTACATGCATTTCCTATTTTGGTAAAGTGTGCCTATGCTCTTAATAAGTGTGCTTACGCGTGGTCATTGGAGCCCTTTGTTTTTGTTAAGCATGCTTACGCTTGGGATGAGCGTGCTTACGTTGGTCCCCTGTCTATAAATACTTGTTCCAGCGTAGGAACCCTCACCCCAATGCTGTTACACAAGTGCTAAGCCCCTTTTCGATTGCAGCAACACAACCTTTCATTTCTTCAAATTTATAACCATTTCAATTTTCTCTTACCTCTTCAACTATCATTTCACTTCACCTTTTCTCATTTCACCTTATCATTTTATATTTCACACACTTTTCCATTTGCTAAAATATTTCATTCATTCACTTACCATGGCATCTAGACCTTCTAGTTCCATTCATAAAACTGAGAAATTGATTAAGATAGAACAAGAAAAAGCCTCCCGTAAAGAGAAAGGAAAGGGAGTGGCTACTTCTAGCACTCCTACTTCCCCTCCTCCCACTAAGGAAAGTTTGAAGAAGGGGAGAAACATTCCAAACGACAAGAAGATTTTGAATGGAAAAGGTTTAGGGATGCCAAGGCTGCTTAGGAATATGAGAGGAAATTCAGGTAAAAGAGTGTGATTAGGGACAGGTTAATGTTGCTAAATGAGGAGGATTGCCCTGACCCAATAGTGAGGGAGGCCATGTCTACAAGGGGTTGGCAAAACTTTAATAAAGTTATGGGCCATAGCTATCAAGAACTCACAAAGGAGTTCTATGCTAATCTGAGGCTTAGTGATTTGGAGGATGATACACTCCACTTTTCCTATCTAAGGGGAGTGACTATCTTACTTTCTAAAGAAGTTATTAGCAAGGCATTAAAATTGCCTGTGGTAGAGGATGCGGAATGTGAGTATACCAAGATTTTGAATGGTTTCAATTTAGAGGAAAATGCTGACTTGGTGGAGAAATTGTTGGAGGTTTGTTGTAAAAAGGGGTACTGTTTTTGAGACCACTGTTGGTGGTGCTCCCAAATTTGTTTGGAAGAACATCCTGAAGGATCTCCCTATGATTTGGTGCCAATATCTCCTCTCGTCACTGTAACCGGTGTCTCATGCTACTGAAATTATGGTGAAAAGGTTGGTCCTCATTTACTGTCTAATGCAAGAATTATATGTTGATTTGGGTGACTTAATTCTGTTTAAAATGGTTAAAGCTAATAAAAACATGCCCAATTACCATATTGTTCTATCATTTCATTATTGGCCAAGAAAAACTCTAAGAATTCGGGAGGAGGAGTTTACTAAGGTAAAAATGGAGAAGGCTCTGGACCATGCCTGGGTGAGGGACCGAATTGATCATTATATTCCTAAGGAACCTAGGCTTTCTAAACCCAAACCATCTAAACCATCATTTTCTCACAAAGAACAATCTTCTGCCCTAATCCTTACCACCATCTTGGGTGAACTGCAAGCAATCAAGAAGATGCAGCTTGGGACTTATGATTTGGTAATGAACCATGATATGCTGCTGAGGAAGATGGCCACTGCAATGAACTTGGATCCAACTGAAGAGATGAGGATCCCAACAGAAAAAGATTAATGGCTGGCTTCCATAGGATTTACTATTCCTCCAGTTGATACACCTTTGATCATAAAATTCCTCCCACATGCTGATCAGGCTGTGAATGATGAGGTGGTTGATGAAGTAATGACTGATGTTGCTGTAGAGGGAGATGGCACTGTTGTTAAGTAGTTTAGGATCTTTATTTTTTTCTTTGTAATTCAGTTTTAGACTCTGTTGTTTCTGTTTTTGGGTTGTAAAATTTGAAATACTTGTTTTTGTTTCATCTGTTATTTCATTTGCAGTTATTTCCTTACTTTTGTGTGTGCTTTGGTTCCCACTTTATGTTTTTCTTTTAATTTGTTGTTTGTAATCAATCATTGTTGTTGAAAACTTTGCACACATATGCTTATACAGGTAAAAAGGGAAGTTCCTCTATCCTTTACTCATTGAAAACTTGAAATTTAGTGATGATTATGCAAGTGAAGTTGGAAAGGAAAAAATAATCATAATAAGACTGATCACATCCCAAAAGCTGAAACGATTGTCCTAGGTAATTGCTTGAATAAAGTTACTTATATGTGCTACATTTGTGAGAATCTTTAGATTATACTTATCATATTCTATTTGTGGTGCATATTTGAAGACCTAGGAAGATAATTTGACATGATTGCATTGCTTTAAGTTTAGGGATATGATAATTGATGTTTAGCCTTGTCTATATTGTGAGTTTTGTGCCTTAATTGTTGAGAGTATGCTTGCTTAATGGCATTGTGGTAGAACTTACCTTTGTCCTTGCTTGTACATAATGGTGATTGGCATATGGAAATGATAAAGGCCTTGTTTCTATCTAGTAGCTAGAGCCAAATTTAGCCTACCTTGTACATATTTATCCATTGACCTTAATTATTGAGCCTGGGACTTTTTCTTCAATGATAATGCCTAACATTACAAGCCTTGATTATCCAATAGAAAAACCATGTTTTAACCTTGATATGTAACATTCTAGTATGTCTTGCCTTGACTAGTTGCTAGGGTCTAGCAATATTTAAGTTTGGGGATGGAGAGTGTGCCCCCGCATCAAAATAAGGCACACTTTAAAAAAAAGTTGTGAAAAATTTGCAAAGTGCAAAGGAAAGCAAAGAAAAAGATAGTCCAAAGGACAAAAGAAAATCTGTAAAAGAGAAAAGCTTTGAAGAAAAAGAGTCTGATTAAGGGTGAAAAGATCAAGCACTAAAAATTCAAAAGAAAAATGAAAAGAAAAAGAAAGCAAATAAAAGTCAAGGAAAAACAAACTTTAATGAAGCATATCCTTTACCTTGCATTGAATAGAAAAACAAAAATAGAGCCTGTAACTTAACCTCATTACAAGCTAAATAAAGTCCTTATTGATCCATGTATAGTTGCTTTTATGTATGATGCTTAGGGGAATTTCAAGCCTATTCTTACTTGTTGTTTTGCAAGTTGATGTGTGCATAATTACTACCTTAAAAACTAAGGGTAGAGAGAAACACATTGAACCTGTGAGAATGAATCATCATTATCATGTTAACATTCTTACTTTTTGCATTCAAATTATTGAGGATCAATTGAAAGGTTTTTCATTTATGTGCTGTAATAGAAATTGTTCAAGTTTGGTTTGAGCAGGAAAATGAATTTAGTACATTAAGTCGATTAATTTGAGCCTTGCTTGAGGACAAGCAACTTTTAAGTTAGGGGATGTGATAAGTCCTGAAAAGACTTAATTATTTAATGATATCTAACCCTATTTTATGTGAAAGATTAAGTTTAATTATTAAGATTGGATATAAATTAGGAAGTATTTGTTATTTGTGTAATTTCATTAATTAATTATTATTTTAGCAATTACCCTTAATTTTAGGAATAAATAAGATAACAATGTGAGAAAGGTTGTTTCCTGAGTTAAAAGTCTCCTGGGCTTGTTCCATGTTCAAATGCAGGTTTCAACGAGATCAGCGTACCTACGCTCCGTTCAAGCGTACTAACGCTTAGTTGAAGGAAGAGGTCAAGAGGCTTAACATGGTTACGCTAGACCAGAGTGTACCTACGTTGAGACCAACGTACCAACGTTGAGGATTATGCTTAAGTCCAAGATTTAGTCAGAAGGTTAGTGTACCTACGCTGTGCCTCCGCGTGCCTACGCACAATTGAGCAAAAAAGGTCTAGAGATAAGTGTACTTACGCTGAGCTTACGCCTACTTTTATGCTGGAAATAAGAAGCATCAGGTCCCAATCCAGAAGGTCAACGTACCTATGTTGACCTGGAACATAGTTACGTGTGAATGAAGTACTAAAGAAAGAATAAAGTCAGAAGCCCAACGTACTTACACTGGTAACTAGCATGCTGACGTGCATCTAAAGGACACAAGCCTAGAATCAAACAGAAGGTCAGCATGTTTATGCATAGGTAAAGCTTTAGAGAATAATTTCCAAGCAGAGAACCAGCATGTTAACATTGGTGGAGGGTGTGCTTACGCGTGTTTGCGAGGGAAACAACCTAGCCCTTTCAATTTCAGTTGTAAAGTAATTAGTTTAAGTTTCTTATTTATTTTGTAAGTCTATTAGGGGTAAATTTTAGAATTAATTTAGTGATTATTGTTAGTTATTAGGAGTTGATATAAATAACTTCAATGATGTAATTATGAACACACAAGATTTTAATACAGATTCATTCTTCAGATTTCCTTCTCTCTTTACATCTTTCCTCTCTTTCTAAACTCTCCGCACTCTACTATGTCTTCCATTTCCATGCTCATCTTTTACCTCTCCATGCTAAATCCATAATGGAGGTTACTGAAGCTTCAATGGAAGCTTGACCCAATGATTGAGGCACTTCTCTGCTACAGTATGCTTAGAACACTACAAGGGATGGTGATACAACTCTAAATTAGAAGATTTAGGCTTATTTGTAAACTCTCTCTAAAGAGTAATAATGGATGAGAATTCAGGTATATCTCTTGCTACCTAATTACTTCAGGCCTATGAATGTAGGTGAATAATGAGGGTTCACTTCTCTAATTTTGCATTAGGTTTCAGTGTGCATGATCACCTAAGGGATTAGGGTTTGTATGCATTGAAATTAACATTAATCACTCAAGGAATTAGGGATTAGTCATTTGTGAAATTTGCATATCTCTAGTGTGGATGTTGTTTCTTACTCTTTGTGTTTGGCTGAGATTGAATGCTGAAGCTTACTCCAACCTATTCTTACTTTTGCATTTCACCTTAGTATTTATGTTTCTTGTTAGTTACCGAATCTGCATATTGAAAAGGATAAATAAAAAATATTAAATCAAAAATTTATAAAAAGGAATTCTATGCATTGTTTACATTTCTTGTTTGGTTCTGCTAGTATCAGTCCTTGGTTGTGGTAATTACCACAATCCCTGTGGGAACAATACAAATATATTATGTTTTAACGATTGGTGCGCTTGCCATAAAAATCATCATATGATGAAAATGCATTACCATGCTCGCCTAAGTGAAAATTGTCCAGAATGAAATTCACAATTAATTCGCTCGAGTGAGACACCCCTCACTTGAGAGAAAAAGAGACAATCCATTTTGAAGGAATTAGCTCGAGTGGGACCTTGTTCGCTTGAGTGAAAATATGGCAAAATCAAATGCTTCAAGGAATTGCTCGAGTGAACCACACTCGCTTAAGCAAAATTGGTCCAGAGACCACATATCTGATGTACAGCTAACTCGCTGAAGTGACCAAGCTGCTTAGGTAAATTTAAGGCAGAAGCCTAAACACTGATATTGGGCCAATCTCGCTTGAGCGAGATCCTATTCGCTTGAGTGAATTTATCAGCAAATGCACTTTAACTTATGCAATTCAATTTACATGGCACCCATAAATGTATTATTCAAATATTTAATCTCAACTATCACTTAACATACATTTATATACTTAATTAAGACTTATTCCAACCAATCTCAAACTATCATCCAAATTCTACACCAATTTATGCATGAATGACAATTTATATGCATTTTGGTCCAACAAGCATGCCATTTCACAACATAGGCTTATTTGGCCACAACCACTCATACACGAAAGTCACATATATACATTATGAGCTATGAATGACTCTTATTTAAGGTCTTAGCCTTTAAATGGAAATATGACCTATCCACTTCCCATTATTTCAACAAAATAACATTCCAATAAACATAATTTCATACTTATGCATTAAATATGGCCATAATCCATAATCAACACCATTCATTCATCATATGGGCATGAAACCCAAAATAATGCGCTTGGTCCACATACATTGTTAAGGTCACACCCGAAAATTAGCCATACCACATCAAAGCCTAATTTTCACAAAAGACCCACAAAATGAATATTCTCCATCCATTTACATATTAAGCATATATTAACATCATATGCTATACAAAATAATTGTTTGCCGGCCAAGGCATTCCTATACCAATAATTTACCTTCTTCCACCAAAACATATATTTCCAAAATGATGTATCTCACCTTATGCATATCCTGCATCACAATGCTAAAAATAGACAACATGGGAGAGTAATTCCAAGTGATGAATATGAATACATTTGTGATTATGTGTATATGCATATATCAACATGTAGGCTTTGCATCAAAGTATTCATTAGCACAACAAATATATCATTTCCTTAACACATACGCATATCATGGTCATCAACTAACCTCATAGCAAAGCATAATTGCATATTCATATTCATGCCTTTTATCATATTGGGCTATCATATATAACATCACCAAAGACAACGTCATTTCTTTGTATTCATGTTTTATAAGTTGTCTTTAGGTAATCTTTCACCTATTTCAACCATCATCACAACTCATCACCTTTTGACATATCTCCATGTTATATGCAAATGCTCTTAGGCTAATGAACATGCACAACGAAGTTAACAATAATTACAGATCTGAGTGTGGGAATATAAAACACCAATTTGTGGGTTTGAGCTTGAATACATATCCATGCCCCTACTGCAGTAGTAAAATATGTACACTTATCTTAATATTTGTATGCATAACACCATATTTTACTGGTACCAAACCGCATCGCCCATCTTGCAACAATAGTCATTTTCACCATGACCGCGGTAAATAACATAAACAACATAAAGGTGTTGCGAGCCAACCATGAATCATACCATGGCAGCTGTGATCCAAGGACCATTGGGAAATACTTGCTCGTTAAAGAGCCACCCCTATAGGGTCAACCACATACAGCTCCCATAGCTAAGCATAGGCAGCTTTGTGACTTCTACACCGAGTCACTAGGGTCATATCTATAATGCTCATGCACAGAGCCACCCTTCCACTGGGCCAACCAGAGGAACCCCTAACATTCCCTTGCTGGTAGTATGTAATATGCCATGGATATAATGCAAATGCAAATCATATGCATTCTCACACTATGCATCTTATCATGCCACTCATCAATCATTACCATCACCAATATCACCACACAATTCTTAGTGGATTTTATTATTGTTGGTTATTGTCATTGTTTCAAATTTTAAGGTGGCATCTAAATTATTTTCCATCGACATAACGTCATCTCATACATACAAGTCAATACTTGCATCAATCACAATGGCATCACAATCATCAATAACATTCATCAATCTTTCATCAATATTCCAAATGCATACCATACATTTGCCAAGCACATAGCATTGCAATACTTAACATCACAATTCATTAATACAACAAGGCAAGGCAGACATGTGCAATATCATATACAACAATCAACCAATATTCAACTCATGCATTTAGAATATAAACTCATCTTCTGCCTCAAGAGAAGTAATCCGAGCGATTCGACGTTCCCACCTCTTTGTTCAGAATAGATCCTACATCACATAATATACCAGACATTACTTTCTACTTTAACCCACCAACATTTACATATACTATATTTAACACTTGGTGTATACAACTGATAAGTCTTGAAAAGACTTAATTATTTCACCTTTTTATTTAACATTATTCAGTAATTATTGGTTAGTTTGTTAGTATTATTTAATAATTTGATAAAAATTCGTATTTTAGTTATGAATTTCAAAAGTACTTCATTTATGTAAGAAAACGATTAAAAATATTAATTAGTTAAGGAATTTTGAAGTATTTATAAATTCACTAAGCAGCCAGCGTATAAATGCTAGGCAATTAGCTGTTTAATGGTGCAGGAACAGGGCGCACTTGAGAAAAGAAGACAAATCCGAGTGAAAATTACAAAAGCTGAGCGAGATTTGGAAAAATCCGAGTGAGACTTCACAAATCCGACTGAAAGGAGTCCAAAGACCGACTGAGTGAGACTTCAAAGACACTGACTCCAAAAGAGAACAAGGACTCGGAATATTGCATAAAGAACCCGAGCGCCAACTACAGAATACCGATTGAATAATCAACTCGCTCAAGCAGGAGTTAAATTCGCTCAAGCGAAGGTCAAAAATTAGCTCAAGCGTAACTCCAGAATATCATTCTCGCCCAAGCTTCGCCATAACGCTTACGCAAGAAAGCCACACTGCAGTGCAATTCTGAGCTCGCCCAAGCGAGAATTTAATCCGCTCAAGCGAGAACCCAGCAAGCTGAAGTGTAAATGCAGTAACTTAAACTCTGTTTCTTCCCTCCAACAACACACACTCGGCCCAGTGCTGTTTCCGTCTTCCATTGCCTTCTCTTATGTACCTTAGTAATTTAAGTAGTGAGATGTTAATTAGTTAAGTGATGAGTTGTACATTAGCTAATGGTGAACTGGAATCTGCTACGAGCTGAGCTGTGATTGGTTAATTATTCTGTAATTATTCAATTAGTTAGTTTAGTTTAATTAAGAACTCAGTTTTCAGATATTAGCTAAGTTAGTTAGTTTAGTTAGATGCCTATATATATTCATGTACATACTCTGTAAGGAGAGGAACAGAACAGCGTACAACATAATACACTTCATTTTCCATTTCCAATCTCTCACTACATTTTCATCTCTCTAAACTCTCCCATCCATGTCTCTCTGTATTCCTTCGATGAATCCAATGTCGATGGAGTTCTAAATCCCTAAGGCTGGGATTGTGAAGGTTAGCAATGGAATCTTGAAGCTGTGAGCAAGAAGATCGACTTCGTAGATCCTGAGGCGAACGAGCTGAGGAGTGGAGCAGAATTGCTGGATTGACAAATCCAGAATTGATGAAGAACTTCACCAGTGAGGAATCATGGCTGAAGCTTAGGTAACTTCCAGCTTTCTAACTAGTTCAGGCCTAATCAATTTAGGTGAATAGTTAGAGTTCAACCTCCAATTTCGCATTAGATTCTTAGGTTAATCCAGCACTTCAGGAATTAAGGTTCATTGCTTAAGGATTAGTGTTTTTCACCTAAGGAATTAGGGAATAACCACCAGTGGATTGTCCTCTAGATTGTGAAGTCCGATTATACTTATTTGTATGTTTCTTGAGGAAATTGTGAGCCGAAGCAATCCTGACCTGCTTTCTTTTAATCACTTTTCATATTCATCTTAACTCTATTTCTGAAAATACTAAAAACAACTAGAAAACATTAAAATCATAAAAACTGAATGAACTATCTGTATTTCGTGTTGGTTCAGCTGGTACTAGTCCTAGATTGAGGTACTTACCACAATCCCTGTGGGACGATCAAATATTCTACAATTTTAACGACTGGTGCGCTTTCCATAAGTGTAAATCCGAGAGTCATATTTTGTTTTACTAAGATTTTTACCACCAAGTTAATGACTCAGGAAATTAGCATCAAGTTAATGGCGCCGTTGCCGGGGATTGTTGAGTAATATCAACAATCCTTGGACCGGTACTAGACTGAACCATTTTTGTTAGTTTCTGTAGATGTTGTTAGTTGTTAGTAAATTTCGTTGCACGAGTAGGATTTGTTAAATCTTGCTTGAATTGTTGTTCATAGTTACTACTGTTTTGATTTTAGTTGTTTAGTTGTTAGCACTAACTGTTACAGTAGCCTTGTTTGTAGTTAGTTGTTGCATTTATGTTTTTCCTAGTTCCTTTGGAAAGTGAAAAGTTGCAGGTAATGGATCTTGATGACACCTTAGCAGAGTTTCTTCAATATTCACAAACATTATGCATAAACCATGTAGAGGAGGTACAATCAATTGAGGAGGAGCCATCGGAGTTAGAAAGGAGTTTAATTCAATTTATAAAAGTCACTCAAACCGGCCTCCAAAATTTTGATAATTCAATCATGAATATTCAAAAGCAAGTGGATTTTATTGCAAAGCAGTTAGGCGAAGAGCAAAGCAATACAAAGGTTGTACGAAGAAAAGACCAATATGAAGAGCCATGGGATGATGATGTTGGTCTAGCTGAAGAAATTAAGTTTGGGGAAGAAGAAGACCAGCTAGAAAACATTGAAGTGGATGAACCTGAACTTGAACTTGATGTAGAAACAAAAGAAGAAGAAGAAAATATAGAAGTTCAGGGATATTTGATGGAAGAAGAGTCAATTGAAGAATGTGAAGAAGAAAGTGATAAGAATTATACTTCAGAGTTAGAAGATGATAGTATATCCAGTGAAGCATTCTTTGATGATTGGAATGAAGAAGATTGGTCTGAAGAAGAACAAGAGCAAGAGTTGTCATTTAATAAAATCTTTGATGAAGCAAGTATTGTAGGAGTGCAAATTGAACAAATGACAACAGAAGCCATTGAGGAACCTGAAAATCAATTAGACTCTATTGTTGAGCAAGAAGTGATAGAAAAGGTGGAGGTCTCAGTTGAGATGGAAACCATATCTTGGCAACACAATAATGATACTGAATTTTTGTTGGAGCTAAGTGTGAACACAGAGAAAGAAGTAGAAGTTCATGCACAAGAAGAGTTAACATGTGTCGATGTTGAGAATATAAAAGAAGAAGAAGAAATTCAGCCATGTTATGAGGAGCGTTTGCTAATGATGACTACTGCAGCTATGGAATTAAACAGGAAACGTGAATCATCAAGTCAAGAAGAACATTGCTTGTGGCATAAAAAGAGGAAGACTAACAAAAAACAGAAAAAGAAAAAGCATGAAGAAAAGAAAAAGAAGAAAAAGCAGAAAGTTTGGAAAAGAAAAGATTGGAGGAAAGTTATGTTGAGCATTAGCTTCAAACATAACAAGGAAAAACAAGGAGTAAAAAGACCAAGAGTGTACGGACATAAGAAATGGGATCCTGGAGGATGATCTTATGTTGGTTTTTCTTGTACATAAATAAAATAGTGAGAGACTGAACAACATGAAGAAAATAGAAGAAAATAGAATCAGATTCCCTCCACGCTTGAGCGTCATTCCACACGCTCAAAGCATGACGGTGATGCATGGCTTTTTCTGCACCTCCGCTTGAGCGCTTCAAGCTCACGCTTGAGCGCAATCGGGCCTGAGGATGTGCTGTGCATTTTTCCCGCTTAAGCGAAAGCTTAATGAGCCTGAGCAAGATTGACATGATCGGGCCACTGATACCCCCTGATACCCTTTTTGATCGGAAACTTCTCATGGGGACTTTAATAAATGGTTTCTGATTGTTGATGTAATAAACGGGTCAGATGATGAAGGGTGACTTATTTCAGTCAGCCTTTTATCACTCGGATCCCTCATTCCTCACTCCTCACTCAGTTTCTTTCATTATATGTCACTCGTCCTTCTTTTTATATATTCTGTTGTCCACTCTCACCCGTCACTCATTCCCATACTTTATCTCTTCCTCTGCAGTCGTTCTTTCATTCTCTCATTCTTTCGTCTACTTATTTTGTCACTCAATCGTCTTTTTCTTCATCCATTCGGTATTCTGATTCACTCGGACCCCTATGCAGTCATTCTTGTATTCACTCATTTTTCTCACTCAGTCGCTCCATATCATTCTGACTTTCGTTGTTCACCTCATTTTTCACTCGTTTTTCATCCATTCGGCCATTCTATTTCACTCATTCTTCATTCACTCTGTCAAGCTTCCACTCGTTTTTCATTTATTCGGTCACTTTCACTTATCCACTTGTCTCTCCGTCTTGGTCACTTTCACTTCTGTCACTCTTCATTCACTCGGTCAATCATTCTCTCGTGTGTTCCTCCACTCTTTCTTTCTTTCACTCATCCTTACCTTCATTCGTTTTTTTCTCCTTTCCTTCACTTGGAATATTCTCATTCGTTCTCCCATTCATTCTTCCATCCACCCTCAATCTACTCATTTACTCTTCCACTCGGTCACTCTCTTTTCTGTTCGTCACCCGTCATTCAGTCTTTCATTACCGTACTCTATCTTTTTCGTTCTTCCACTTGTCGTTTTATTCACTCAGCTTTGCTCTCATTTTTCCGTTCATCTTTTATTCATCGGTTCTTCCATTTACTCAGCATCTCTTTCATTCTTTCTTGATTCTTCTATTCACTCGGCCCTTCATTCCCCCAGTTAATCTTTCACTCGTCTTCATTTTCTCATTCTTCATTCAGTCAGTATTCTTTCCATTCAGTATATCATTCACTCTTCTTTCAATTTACCTTATTTCCATTGTGTTCCTTACCCATCTCTCTGTAATTCTCTCATTAACTTGTTTTACATTCACTCGGTTTATTTCAGTCAGTTTCTTATCCCTTCGTTCACTCGATTTTTCCTTCATTTTTCTACTCGTCTCTCTCTCTATCTTTCGTTCACGTATGTGTAATACATATATATTGTTCACTCGGCCATTTGTTCGCTTGTTTCCCTCACCGCTTCCTTCCCCGACCTCTTTCACTCAGTATTTTCATTCACTCAGTTTCCCCTAAAGTTCTTCAGTTATCCACTCAGTTTATCGTCGTCTTCTTCTGTCGTTCGCTCATTTTTTTTATTCACCCATTCATTCATTCATTCTTTCATGTTCTTCCACTCGTTTTTCCGTTCTTACGTCTACTCGTTGTTCAGTCATTCGTTTTTCACCACCCGGTGTTTTTCTCCATACTCACTATATCTTTTATTCACTCGTTCACTATTCCACTCGATCTTTTTCATTCGTCTCTCTCTCGGTTCCCTCACTCGTCACTCAGTCTCTCATTCCCACACCATGTCTCTTTTTCATTCGTTTTTGCAACCATTCGTTGTTTCATTCCACCTAATCTCGTTCTCGTTTTTTTTCACCCATCTCTCTGTATTTTTCTTTTTCATTTCGTTTCTTCATCCACCCGTCCCTCATTCACTCGTTCCTTTCGTGGTGCATAACTTCTGTTGTGATGCGCGCTTAAGCGCACACTCACGCTTTGAGCGTGACCACTCGTGCCTGGAAGATGAGTCCCACGCTTAAGCGCCTCAGGCTCTCGCTTGAGCGAAATCAAGAAGACAGGATATACTGTTCATTGTCTCGCTCAAGCGTGATGAAGTGAGCTTGAGCGTGAGTGCCAATATTGAAGGGACCTGATGCTGTGTTTGGCGCTTGAGCGTGATTCAGCACACTTGAGCGAATTTCATACCTGATGCTACCTGTGTGTTTAATCATTGAAAGGTAACATCTCTTTATTCACTGATTCTAGTTAATAACTAAAATTATTACATTCCACTAATTTTGAATTTAATTTATCCATCATATTCATTCATCTCATATTTTCATTTTGCTATGATTATGTTGTTTTTACATTTGCACCCAGTTAGGCTTTATAAATACCACCCATACCATTTTCACTTATGCTAATTTACTTTTGTGTTTTAATAACCTTACTGTAGTATTTTTTTTTGAACAGTGTATCTTCTTTTCATTTGTAATAAAATCATATTTCCCTGTTAATTATTCAATGTTATTTTTTTTCAGCTTTGTATTGTTCAATTCATGCACACCATTCCTCACCATTCATTGCCATTCAGGTAAAAAGGGAAGTATCCTATTACTCCGACTCTTTCATTGATAGTCTGACTCATTCATTGATAAAATCTGCTTATTATGTTTAAATTTAAATCCATCTTAACACTTTAAAGTTTGCTGACGCTTAAGCTGTAGTCGGATAAATTAATTGATCGGTTTTGTTTAACTCATCATATCTACCCCTAACGATTTTTCATCTTTAATTAAATTGTTTACTCGGCATGCTAGTTAGCAATCTGAATGTATGATCTTACATTAAGTTTGGGGACATGACTGGCTGATTAACTATTATATTCGTAGCTTTTGAGCCTGTTTTATCCTTTTCCAAGTGAGCTTGCATGCTAGTTAGTAAGACAGAATTTGCCTCAGTGCTTGCTAATTGTTGTATGTCAACCAATCGGAAATGATGAAGGCCTTCTTTGTTTATTTAGCTAGGGCCAAAAATAGCCTTCCTAATCTATTAATCATCCTTTGACCCAATAATTATGATTGAGCCTGAGACCCTTTTATTCATTTTAAATACCTAACTTTACAAGCCTAATTATCCAAGAAAAACCCGACTAGAGTACCCTGGATGTTCCACTGGTGAATTACTCGGTTTTTGCTTATTGCTAGGGACTAGCAATTTCTAAGTTTGGGGATGAAGAGTGTGCCTAACAGTAATTAAGGACACACTCCGACCTTAATTATGGATAAATATGTAGAAAAATAAAAGGAAGAAAGGCAAAGCCGAGAGAAAAAATGAATAAAGTCAGAAAAGAAAAAGAGGTGCAAAGCACCACAAGAAAAAAAAAATTCGATCGGAAAAGATGGAAAGAAAATAAAGAAAAGGAAAGGAAAAGTCCGAAGGACTAAAAGAAAAAGAAGGTGCAAAACAGCACGAGTTATTAAGTAGCATTCAGTCGGAAAAGTTAAGAGAGTTGTTAGTAAAGGCAATTAAGTCAGAATTGAGGCAAGGCATCAGTGGATACATCTTGTAACCTATCTATGACTCAGAAAAACAATAATTGAGCCTGTAACCCAGCCCCATTATAAGCTTAAAAAGCCCTTACTGATCTGATTGTGTTGGCATATGGCATGACGTGTAGAACTGTTGCAAGCCTATGTTTATCTAACAAGTATGCAGGTGCTGAGTGCATTCTAGTCACCTTACACACCGAGAGAAGAGTTAAACACCGACCAGTGAGGAAAGCATCAGCAGTTTGTCTTCCAAAGGAGGTGTAAGTTTTTATACTTTTAGAAATTGCAAGAAGAAAGCATGATCGGTATTCAATAATTATAGTATGAACTAAGTTAAGGAAAGGTTGAGTGTGTTGATCAAATGCTGTTAGTTAATAAGTCTGAATATTTGCTTGAGGACAAGCAAGATTTAAGTTTGCGGATGTGATAAGTCTTGAAAAGACTTAATTATTTCACCTTTTTATTTAACATTATTCAGTAATTATTGGTTAGTTTGTTAGTATTATTTAATAATTTGATAAAAATTAGTATTTTAGTTATGAATTTCAAAAGTACTTCATTTATGTAAGAAAACGATTGAAAATATTAATTAGTTAAGGAATTTTGAAGTATTTATAAATTCACTAAGCAGCCAGCGTATAAATGCTAGGCAATTAGCTGTTTAATGGTGCAGGAACAGGGCGCACTTGAGAAAAGAAGACAAATCCGAGTGAAAATTACAAAAGCCGAGCGAGATTTGGAAAAATCCGAGTGAGACTTCATAAATCTGACTGAAAGAAGTCCAAAGACCGACTGAGTGAGACTTCAAAGACACTGACTCCAAAAGAGAACAAGGACTCGGAATATTGCATGAAGAACCCGAGCGCCAACTACAGAATACCGATTGAATAATCAACTCGCTCAAGCGGGAGTTAAATTCGCTCAAGCGAAGGTCAAAAATTAGCTCAAGCGTAACTCCAGAATATCATTCTCGCCCAAGCTTCGCCATAACGCTTACGCAAGAAAGCCACACTGCAGTGCAATTCTGAGCTCGCCCAAGCGAGAATTTAATCCGCTCAAGCGAGAACCCAGCAAGCTGAAGCGTAAAGGCAGTAACTTAAACTCTATTTCTTCCCTCCAACAACACACACTCGGCCCAGTGCTGTTTCCGTCTTCCATTGCCTTCTCTTCTGTACCTTAGTAATTTAAGTAGTGAGATGTTAATTAGTTAAGTGATGAGTTGTACATTAGCTAATGGTGAACTGGAATCTGCTACGAGCTGAGCTGTGATTGGTTAATTATTCTGTAATTATTCAATTAGTTAGTTTAGTTTAATTAAGAACTCAGTTTTCAGATATTAGCTAAGTTAGTTAGTTTAGTTAGATGCCTATATATATTCATGTACATACTCTGTAAGGAGAGGAACAGAACAGCGTACAACATAATACACTTCATTTTCCATTTCCAATCTCTCACTACATTTTCATCTCTCTAAACTCTCCCATCCATGTCTCTCTGTATTCCTTTGATGAATCCAATGTCGATGGAGTTCTAAATCCCTAAGGCTGGGATTGTGAAGGTTAGCAATGGAATCTTGAAGCTGTGAGCAAGAAGATCGACTTCGAAGATCCTGAGGCGAACGAGCTGAGGAGTGGAGCAGAATTGCTGGATTGACAAATCCAGAATTGATGAAGAACTTCACCAGTGAGGAATCATGGCTGAAGCTTAGGTAACTTCCAGCTTTCTAACTAGTTCAGGCCTAATCAATTTAGGTGAATAGTTAGAGTTCAACCTCCAATTTCGCATTAGATTCTTAGGTTAATCCAGCACTTCAGGAATTAAGGTTCATTGCTTAAGGATTAGTGTTTTTCACCTAAGGAATTAGGGAATAACCACCAGTGGATTGTCCTCTAGATTGTGAAGTCCGATTATACTTATTTGTATGTTTCTTGAGGAAATTGTGAGCCGAAGCAATCCTGACCTGCTTTCTTTTAATCACTTTTCATATTCATCTTAACTCTATTTCTGAAAATACTAAAAACAACTAGAAAACATTAAAATCATAAAAACTGAATGAACTATCTGTATTTCGTGTTGGTTCAGCTGGTACTAGTCCTAGATTGAGGTACTTACCACAATCCCTGTGGGACGATCAAATATTCTACAATTTTAACGACTGGTGCGCTTGCCATAAGTGTAAATCCGAGAGTCATATTTTGTTTTACTAAGATTTTTACCACCAAGTTAATGACTCAGGAAATTAGCATCAACAACATCATTACTATCAACTATATTCCTTTTTCATTAACTTTCACCACAACCACCATGGATTTGGTATTCAAGTTCATTATTATTCATTTAAAGCTACACTGATTGATGGGTTCACACACCAATGGTCATACACCACCATTAATGACCATCCAATATCATTAATTCTATCCACCATCACCAATAAATATTCTCCTAACATATTTAACAATACCCATACTCTCAATATCATATATTTCCTCATAAAATCAATTCCCAAACCAACATTTAGTGTTTTCCTCAATTTTCTTGAGTTAGGGTTTTACCAAAAACCCAACAACCATCATAAATAACCATCATCTCCTACCATTAACCATCATATTTTCGTGTACCACCATTAATGTACATAAAAGCTTGCATTTAATACAGCCCACCTTAGGGTTTCCACATTTAATGCTCTCATTCAATACCCACATGCATTTAATCACTAATCCAACATTAACAACCCAAAATCTAAGGCATAAGCTCATTAAAAATGGAGAGGAACTTACCTCAAGCCAAGAAAAGAGTGAGCTTCAAAAGGGGGAGAGGGAGAACACGAAAGTCACAAGAGATGGAGTGGGAGTTTCAAATCACCATAGTCTCCTTCAAGCTTGAGTGGAAAAATGAAAATGAAGTGGATAGGGAAAGCACACACCACCTTAGTTAGGTTTTAGAAAGAAGAAGAGAGTGAGAAGGAGAAAAGAGAAACAAGGAGAAGTTTTCTTTTGAGAGAGATTTGTCAATGTGAAATGGAGGAAGGGAAATGAGAGTTTGGTTTTAATTTTTAACCCTTTATTAAAACTTTACCATTTTATAACAAACAGGATTACCATTTGGGCTAAATACTTTATCCAAAAATTATTTTGAAAACATATTCAGATTCATAATAATATTCTTAACAGCCCTTACCAATAACACCTCAATCGGAGATACTTGGTCTGACACACATATTTTAATCGGGTATAAGTTTCAGCATATTTAGCTTTAATAAATTATGAATAATCATAATAAATCCCAATTTATTTATTTTAACATTTTTAGGACATTAATTAACCCATATGTAATTACTTAATATTTATTCCTTTTAATTAATCATTTATATAGAATTCAGGATATTACACATGTAATAGAATAAATATGTATCAAAGTAATATAAAGATTTAGAGTATTCTAAAAGAATAGTGCTTGATGATGTTTAGGAAGATTAAAGCTTTGAAAAATTTTCTAGTCACTGATATTAATTCATTTGACAGATAAGTCTTTCTATTTTCTTATGAGAGCATGATTTTTTTTGATAAACAATATAAGATCGAAACATGCAAACTTAGAGTATAAGTGACATCAGAGCAACTTAGAATATTAAAGGAATAACAAACTTCATTAATATATCAAAAAAGATATCAATGCAGAACATTGTAACAAATCATTGTGAGAATAAAATATTACAAAAGATTGATTAATATATTGATTATCCCTCTAAGACTGAACCTAAAAAACACAAAAAGACTTCTATCTTACTCCCTTTTTATTATCAACAAAGAGGAGGGACATCACAGAGGTTAAAAGGTTAAGCCATGGGCTGGGGAAGTTAAAATGAGGAAGGAGGCAGCTATAGAAATAATGATGAAGAAACAGGTTTAAAGGATATTGATTTCAGAGGAGTAGAAGAAAATAACAGATGGGCGATAAAGGAAGAAAAGGCTGATTAGGAGGTTTAGAGCAGCAGCCTTCATCTCTTATCATCTAAAGATAGTGACTCCATAAAGCATTGGCATATTCTTTTATTGGATTGGGGGCTGAAAAAAGTCTTCTAATAGAATCCTTAAAGAGCCACAGGGTCTAAGATTACCCTTGTAAAAAGGCTGATACTTTGGTAGCATTGGTTGTTTCATTCTGCCCTATTGAATCCTGATAGCTTTTGGATGCACATGGTCTGGAGCAATCAAAATTTTCTTTCCAAGAGAAACTACCCTATGAAACTTATGATATTGTTTCCTTTGCTACATATCCATTAGAACACTAGTCTCTTTTACTTTGAAAGCATAATACATATCAATGTATGATGCTGAGATGAGGTTGAGGTGTTGCATAAGCTGGTCAAAGGGTATTGGGGGAATAAAATGAGGACTAGAAGGAAGGATATGGACTTTTCTCTTGTCAAATCCAAAGGCTTTAATAATGGCTAGAATGGCAGGGTGAAAATATCCTATTTCATCTTCATCAAAGGTGGGATTCGTGGATACTTGGGAGGAGAAGGTAATAAAATAGAAGTTGAAAGGGCAAGTTCAGATTAAGGTTTAGGTGTGGTCTGGTCAGGAAGGGAGGTCTGGTAAGGATGGAATGGAGAGGTAAACTTTGCTTTAGGTAAACTTTGTTCCAAGAGCCTTAAGCTTATTCAACAGGGTTTGGAATCTTCCAAACATCTGATCCATAGTTTCATGTTCTTCCATCTTGAAAGTATCATATTGTTTAGTCAATATTATCTTTTTAAATCTTTTCACATTGAAGGTGCCTTCATAGTTGTGTTGAAGAATATCCTAGGCTTCTTTAGCTGATTTATAGCTAAATACCTTATTGTACTATGATTTGCTTAGAGCACAAGTAAGCAAGAATCTAGCTTTGGCATTTATCTCCATTTTCTTTATTTCAAAAGTACTTCATTCAACTTTAGATTTAAGCTTTCCATCTTCATCGACAAGAGCTGCATAATCACCATTTATGATGACTGCCCATAGGCCGTACTATATGGATTTTATGAACATCTCCATTCTATGCTTCCAATAAGGGTAGTCTTCACCAAAGAAGGTTGGTGGCCTATTGATAGATGAAACTTTTAGAATCAGCCGATTACTTTGAGAAGCTGTCATAGATCTTGTTCCTTTTCACTTGAGGAAGTTATCAACCTAAATGACAAGCTTTGATATAAATTGATGGTTTAGAGTCAGACTTAGAAGAGGGGTTGAATAAGTCTTAGACTCTTTTTATGGAAATTTGAACCTTTTGAGTATGCAAGTAATCAAACTTGATAAGAGCTACGAAGAAAGAAGAATGAACACCATAGATTTATACTGGTTCACTTCCAACACAGAAGCTGTGTCCAATCCATTTTAACTTGAAGGATTTCTACTATTGTAAAATTTCCTTTTACAATAATAGCACTAGACTAATGCCACAAGTATTCTTGACTCCAGTCACTTCTGGCTTAAACCCAAGTATTCTTTCAACAAGCCACTCCTAGCTCAAAACCCAAGTATTCTTTTAAAAGCCTCTTTAGGCCATAATTGTTTCCTAATGAAACTAAGCTAGCAACACACTATACTTTTACACAGTAATTGATTTGTAAGAATAAAGTGTAAGGTGTTTTATAGAATTTAGTGTATAAAAGTTATACAATGATGAATAGATATACTAAGTAAATAAAGACAAAAGGACCAAGGTCTGCTAGAGGTAGAACAACAAAGAAGGCCTTTGTCTAAGAAAAGTTAAGAAGAGATTAAGAGAACTTTGATCATAGAGAATGATTCTTCTTGATAAGCTTGTCTATCTTCTGAAAGTAAATCTCTTCAAATATATAGGTCACTTAAGATGACTATTTGACAATCTAGAGAGGAGATATAGCCATTGGAAATCCTTTGAAGAAGTTTTGCTTGATTGCAAGCACCAGACCTTTGATAAACTGATGAGATACCAAAAGGTCTTGTATAAAGGAACTTTGAAGCTTTGCATGAAAGAAGTTTCCTTGAGATCTTCAATGCATAAAGCCATTTGTTGGCTTTTTTTTTGCAAACATGCAGAGTGCAATGCTGTTATCCTTCTGTAACTTCCTGACATATAAGCTAACTTGATTTAACTTTTCTAAAAAATATAGAGTATTTACGTTGATTAAAAACTTCTTTGGTTAATCTAGTGATTTGTCTTTTATCCTTTTTTATGATAAACACATTTTCTTGATAAGAGCTTGATTTCTAAAGCATCATCAAAAGGTTTTAGAACATTGTATGATTGGTACTTTAAGGTAACGTTCATGTTGCATATTCTTATTGCATAAAAAGTTTGAGGTCTAATTTGTTGGTCCATATGTTTGGAAATTCTTAAATCATATTGTTTTGGGGTAAAGTCTAACATTAGACTTTTGATGTATCAGACTTTTTGTTTGATGGACTTCCTCTTTCTTTTGTAATCTGTGTACTTAGTATATGTTTCCTAAAACACTTAAATAAACAGGTTAGATCACACATGGATATAATTCATTTAATTTAAATGCGTTGATGTTTGTTATTAACAAATCCTGGGGTTTGGTTACAATGATGCAACTTGGGGTCTGGTCAAAGCGTATTATCAATTTCTTCTTCAAACCAGACTTGATCTCAACAATACTGTTAAGGTAAAGTCATGGAAAAGAAGCCTGAGGCCTGGCAAGGAGTAGAGAAGCGGGGCCTATCTGAATCCTAAATATAACACATTAACTCCCTTGAATAGTAAGAGGGATCGAATCATGCATGAAGTCTATAACATATGGTTGCTCAGGCTTCCTCTACCCTGGAGAAGGCCCCAAAGGCTCGAACAAAGTTAAATTCTGTGAATTCCATCGCTCTTTTGGACATGGCAAAGAGGATTATTGGTCTCTTAAAAATCAGATTGAGTACTTGATATGCCAGGGGTGCTTGGAGATTTTCATTGACCAGAAAGAAGAAGCACCATATGAAACAGGGCGAAAAAGAGAGCGAGAATTTAAAAGTCAAGTAGAGCTACAGCCAAGGGATCGACCTCGCCAAGAATACAAGCACTCCCGATGTCACCGACCTAATGATATGAGGATGACGGAAAAAAGGCTATCCATACCATCTTAAAGGGTTTCCCTGAATGTAGAGCTATTACCTCGTATAAAGTCAAACAGATAAATTTAATGTAGAGTTACCCAAACATTGGAACTATTGCTTTTGACAACTCGAACCTTCCCAAGGGAGTCCCAAACAGGGATGAGCATATGGTAGTCACTCTAGAGATTATAGAGTGTATCATGGGAAGAGTGTTGGTGTACCAAGGGAGTTCTACGGATATTCTACATTAGAAGGCATACAAATGACTTCTTCTTAAAAGGTATGACAGTGAATTGCTTAGTTTCATGGGTGATTATATGCAAGTGATGGGCTATGTCAAATTAAAGACAATCTTCGACTCAGGGGACGATAGCAAAGCAGTAATGGTGAAATACCTAGTTGTCAACTTCCCCAGCTTGTACAATGCCATTATGGGTCATCTATCCCTTGTACTTGGTACCATTGTCTCAACTCTGTACCTTACCATTAAGTTTCCACTCAAAGATGGGCATATTAGAGTCATCTAGGCTATCCTTGAGGTCGTTCAGGAGTGCTATCATGAAAGTCTCTAGCCCAAAAAGAGTTTTATAATGGACGAAGATATTGAAATGGAGTTTCATCCCAGAGATAAAAGTGAACACGAACGACCACAACTAGTCGAATCTCTAAATCTGGTATAAGTGGGATCTAGCCCGAGCCAATGCACTTGTATCAGTGCGGTACTAGATCAGGACCTGGAGGCATCCTTCGTCATTCTACTAAAAGCCAATGTAGACCTCTTCGCATAGAGTCCCTCAGACATGTCGGGGGATTGACCCAAATGTCATATATCACTCACTGAATGTCGACCCAGAGGTTAAGTTGATAACATAAAAACAATAAAAATTGGGACCTGATAGGAGAACTGTTGTCAAAGAGAAAACAAACAAGTTACTGGCAGCCAACTTCATCCAAGAGGTTAAGTACATAACCTGGCTATCCAACGTAGTCATGGTAAAAAAAGACAAGCGGGAAGTAGAGGATGTGTGTCGACTTCATTGATCTAAATAAGGTATGTCATAAATATCCCTATTCTTTACCCAGTATTAATCCTTTAGTAGATGACACCTCGAGATACCAGGTTCTAAGTTTCATGGATAGATACTCAGGATACAACTAGATACGGATGGACCTGAGAGACAAAGAGAAAATGTCCTTTATAATCAGAGGTACAAATTTTTGTATCAGGTGATGTCCTTCGGGTTGAAAAATGCTGGTGTAACCTACTAGAGGTTAGTGGACAAGATTTTTGCCAAGCAGATTGGCAGGAATATGGAGGTTTATGTTGACAAAATGGTCGTAGAGACCAATGAAGCACGTAAACACAGGATTTAGAAGAAACTTTTGCCAAGCTGAGAAGGCATAATATGTGTCTTAACTCGGACAAGTGCTCCTTTGGGGTCCAAGATTGAAAATTTTTGGGATACATGTTAACACATAAACGTATCGAGGCTACCCCTAATCAATGTTGAGCCATTTTGGAAATGAGGAGTCTGCAAAACATTAACATCTTACCGGGAGGATTGCATCCCTTTCTCAATTCCTTTCCAAGTTTGTTGAAAAATCAATGCCTTGTTATCAAGTGTTTAAGAAAACAGACACATTCGTATGGACCTAGGAGTGTGAAAAAGCCTTCGGAGAATTGAAGACCTATCTAGCTTCACCTTCCATACTAACTAAGCCCACTCTCGAGGCCGAGATGATAATACACCTAGTTGTTGGGGAATAGGCCGTCAATGTTGTATTTGATCATAAGTATATCAAACAGGGGGAGAATTAATAAGTAGATTTCTTATAATCCAAATTTTGATGATTCCAAAAATGTTTTTCAAAAAGGATAAATGATATGAGAATCTCAAATCAGCACTCTTGTAACCGATTAAGCTAATCGATTAGGCATAAGAAAATCAGTTAAGCTATTCGATTTAGCTTAGTAATAAAAATTTGAATTTATTTGAAAAAGAGTTAATCAAATAAGGTAATCGATTAAGATAAATATGGACTAGTTTTAATTAAAATAGAATGTTGCTAATCGATTAAGGTAATCAATTAAGATGAATCTGGATGTGTTTTAATTAAAACAGAGTATTGCTAATCGATTAAGGTAATCGATTAAGATGAATCTGGATGTGTTTTAAAAAAAAATAGAACGTTGCTAACCAATTAAGCTTATCGATTACACTATGTATTTTGACTGATTTTCAGATTTGCTAAACTTAAGGGATATTTTCAAGGGAATCAATTTGAAGATCCTTAGATTACAACGACTAGTTATCTACTTGAAACACTATAAAAAGAGGCCTAAGTCTTCATTGAAAAACGCACATGTGCATTAAACTTTTTTACTCTTTCTTTCATATTTTCAAGAAGCAAAGATTGATAATTTTTTTGCTCTTTTAAATGTTCACATTTTACTCTAAAAGAAAGCTACAATCTTGTGAGTTAAGTTTATCTCTTTTGTGCTTTGATTTTCAATTTTGTTCTATCAAAAGAGAGCTATAGTTTTTTTTGATCAACTTTCCTTCTATGCTTATATTTTCTAAATTCGCTCTATGAAAAAAGAGCTACATTCTTTGAGTTGATCATATTATGTTTGTGCTTTAAATTTCCTATTCTACTCTATCAAGAGAGTTTTTCTTATAGCTTCAAATTTACAATTTCTACTCTGCAATGAGAGCTATATTTCATGATCATTATCACGTGTTTTCTTCTCTTATTTTGTTTCATACATTCATTATAAGAGGAGTTAGAAGTCTTGTTTTTACTTATACACAAATTGTGTTGAAGCATTGTAACAAAGGCAAGGTTGTAGCCTTTGGGGTTATTGTTTGGATAAGAATTGTGAGAAGGATAAAAAAGTAAGGGACAAGTTCTTGGTAGGGAAATCAATAGACTTTTATTGGCTCATCTTGTAAATCTCAAATTCTTATTAGTGAAACATCTCAAGTAAGTTTACTTGGGGCCTGGACGTAGGGGATTCAAACCAGGATAAAAATTTAAGCGTGTCACTATCTCTCTTCCTTAACTTTATTTAATTTTGAGTTGTTTATTTGCTTTATTTACTTGCTTCAATTACTGTTATTTGCTCATTTATATGTTAATCTCTTCATTCCTCTAGTAAAGCAAAGTAAAATTTAGATAAAACTTTTACAAGGTAATTATTTTTAAAACTCAATTCACCCCCCTCTTAAGTTATTGAGGCCACTTGGTTAACAAGTGGTATCAAAGCTTGACTCTTGTTAGAAGGCTTAACAACTGCTTTCAATGGTGAAGGCTATGCTTTTTGGAAAGAAAGGATGAAAATTTTTGTCCAATCCTATGATCTCAAGGTATGGAATGCTATTCAATTTGGTCCTTTTGTTCCTAAATATGTTGTTTATGATGTGGAATGTGATAAGCCTATGGATTTATGGAATAATGAGGAGGAGAAAAAGGTATAATTTAATCTTAAAGCAAAAAATCTTATTACTCTAGCATTAGGCCTTGATGAATTCTTTAAACTTATTACTTGTAATACTGCTAAAGAAATATAGGAAACTCTTGAAACAATTCATGAAGGTACTAATGATGTTAAAGATGCAAAAATTAGCATGCTTACTAGTCAATATGAGGGCTTCAAAATAAGTCCTAATGAAAGTATTATGGATATGCAAAAATGGTTTACTCTTATTATAAATCACTTACTCAATTTAGGCAAAACTTACATCAACAAAAACTAATTCAAAAGGTGTTGAAAAGTTTTACTAGGGAATGACAACCAATGGTAACCGCATTCAAGAAAATGACAAACCTCTACACCATGTCCCTTTCCACACTATTTGGTAAGCTTCAAGAACATGAACAAGAGCTCAAAGACTTGAAAGTAGCCAAGGAAGAAGAAGAAAAGAAGCTCACTAGAAAGAAGAACGTTGCTCTTAAAGCTACATCATTTGAGGATAAAGAAGAATCCAAGAATGAAGAACTTGATGATATAGAGTTTGGTTTACTTGTCAAAAAGTTTGGAAAATTCTTGAAAAAGAAAGGTTTCCGAGGACGAAATCCAAACCAAGGTAAGAAATCATTTAAAAATTACACTAATCCCTCTACTTGTTTCAAATGTGGCAAAATAGGTCACTTCAAGGTTGATTGTCCAAACCTCAAGAAAAAGAACAAGGACAACAAAGGAAAATGAATAGTATACATAGCTTGGGAAGAAAACAATGAAGACTCGTCTGAGGAATCAGAGGAAGAAGTTGTCAACCTTTGCCTTATGACAAAGCACTCTAAAAATGATGAGGTAAGCTCTCTAAATGAATTTAGTGATAATGAAAGTGAAGTTGATAAAGATAAATTATTAGAAACGTTTGGTGAGTTGCATGAAAGTTTATGTTAATAACAAAAAGGTATGCATGTTCAAAACAAACTATTTTGAAACTTGAAAATGAGTTGCATGAAATTAACATAGAAAAAGAAAATCTTAGAGTTTAAAATAGAGAGTTAATCACATCTAATATCACTCTCATGACTTATGATGGTAATGAAGATTGTATGTTATTTGATAAATGTATGCTTCTTGAAAAAGAAAATAAAGACTTAAAAGAAACTCTTGAGAAGTTTACAAATGGTAAAAAGAATCTAGATGCACTTCTTGGAAATCAAAAGTATACCCTTGATAGAATGGGCATAGGTTATGAAAAATCTTAAAATAAAAAGGAATACAAGAATTTCTTTGTACCCTTAATTGAAAAACCTAAACCCATTCTAAAGTTTGTAAATTATGGAAAAATAGGTCATATAATTTCTAATTATTTTCAAAGAAGGCATATAAAACCATATAAGAATCATTACAATTTTAAAATACCTTATTTGTTGGATGCAACATGTTTTTATTGTGGAGTGTATGGTTATAAAACATCAAATTGCTTTATAAAGAAAACCTCTCAAAAGCTTCCTAGAAAGGTATGGATTCCAAAAGAAATTTTAAAATCCCAAACTAATGAGAAATGACCCAACATACAAAGGGTACCTAAATTTTGAAATCTTGTTTTGTAGGTATGCTTTAAGGTGGGAAATTCTCATTAGTATCTAGATAGCGGATGTTCAAAACATATGACCAGAGATATGTCAAAGTTCTCAACCTTTACTCCAAGGAACAAAGGGAATGTTACATATAGAGACAACACAAAGTGAAGGATACTCGGGCATGTAAGTACAAATTCCTCTACTTCAATTAATGATGTGTTATATGTTGAGGGATCAAAACATAACTTGTTAAATATAAGTCAATTATGTAGGTATGCTTTAAGGTTTTGTTATAACTTTTAACTAAAATTGTTGCATGATTGAAAATGAAAAAAATAAAGTCAAATTTGTTGGTTAGAGAATAGATAATATTTACACAATTAACCTAGATAGCTTGCCTTTAAATGATGCGTAATGTTTGATTTCTAGAGAAGATGAATCATTTCTATGGTATAGGAGAATAGGCCATATTCATATTGATCACTTAAACAAACTGATTTCAAAAGACTTATGATAGGATTGCCCAATAGAAATTTGAAAATAAATTTTATGATGTTTTCCATAAGGGAAAGTAAGTAAAGGCCTCCTTTAAATCTAAAAATATTGTTTCAACATATAGGCCTTTACATCTCCTGCATATAGATCTTTTTGGACCATCACAAATTAGAAGTTTTGGTGGCAATTACTACACTCTTGTGATTGTGGATGATTTCTCTATATTTACATGGACTTTATTCATATCTCATAAAAGTGAAGCAAGGTTGTCCAAAATGAAATGAACTTAAGAATAACATCCATTCAAACCAATCATGGGGGAGAATTTGAAAACCAAGATTTCAAAAACTTTTGTGAAAATAATGGAATCAAACATGATTTTTCTGCACCGAGAATACCTCAACAAAACAATGTTGTTGAGAGAAAGAATCATTCACTAGTAGAACTTGCTAGAATAATGTTAAACAAAAATGGAATTCCAAAAAGTTTTTGGGCCAAAGTAGTCAATATAGCCTGCTATGTTATGAATCGTTGTTTAATTTGACCCATTTTAAATAAAACCCCCTATGAGCTTTTCAAAAATAAAAACCAAATATTTCACAGTTTCATGTATTTGGATGCAAATGTTTTGTTCATAATAATAGTATGGACAACCTAGGAAAATTTGATGCCAAGTCTGATGAGGCAATCTTTTTGGGTTATTCAACTAATAGTAAATTGTATTGAGTCTTCAACAAACAAATTTTGACTATAAAAGAATCCGTTCATGTAAAGTTTAACAAAGATAACCAAGAGACTCCGAAAAAGGAAGGTATTGATGATCTTATAGGTCTAATGGAAGACATGAAGATAAGAGAAAAAGAAGAAGAAACAAACCAAGTTGTGGCTCTTAAACAAGAAGAATCACCATCTGATATACCAAGAGAATGGATATATTCAAAGAATCATCCAATGTAAAATATCATAAGTGATATCTCCAAAGGGGTAATTACTCGTAGTTCTCTTAGAGATACATGTAATCATCTTACTTTTGTTTCTCAAATTGAACCTAAAATTATTAGTGAAGTTATCTTAGATGAGCATTGGATATTAGCAATGCAAGAAGAATTACATCAATTTAAAAGAAATGAAGTATGGGAATTAATGCCAAAACCTAATAATTGTCAAGTAATAGGAACCAAATGGGTTTTTCGAAACAAACTTGATGAGTCGGGCTTAATAACTAGAAATAAAGCTAGATTAGTTGCTAAAGGTTATAATCACCAAAAGGGAATAGAGTATGATGAAGTGTATACACCCGTAGCTAGACTTGAAGCCATTAGATTGCTACTAGTATTTGCTTGTTGTATGGGTTTCAAATTATATCAAATGGATATAAAAAACGCTTTCTTAGATGGATATTTACAAGAAGTGTATGTTGAACAACCTCCTGGTTTTAAAGATTTTAAATATCCTAAACATGTTTTCAAACTTAAAAAGGCCCTGTATGGTTTAAAGCAAGCTCTAAGGGCTTGGTATGAAAAGCTAAGTAAATTTCTTTTGGAAAATAAGTTTGAAAGAGGAAAAGTTGACAAAACTCTTTTTATAAAATATGAGAATAAAGATATTCTCTTATTACAAATCTATGTTGATGACATCATTTTCAATGCTACTAACGATTTGCTTTGCAAGAAATTTTTGAGTATGATGTAGAAAGAATTGGAGAATTCAATGATGGGAGAGTTGACCTTTTTCCTTGGACTTCAAGTCAAACAAGGAAAGAATGGCTTCTTCATCAACCAATCAAAGTATTGCAAAGAACTTCTTAAGAAGTTTGACATGGACAAAGCAAAAGAAATTGCTACACCAATGGCAACCTCGTGCTATTTAGATCATGATGAAAAAGGCAAAGAAATTGATGCCACCAAGTGTAGAGGTATGATAGGATCTGTTCTCTACCTTACTGCTTGCTGTGCTGATATAATGAATGTTGTGTGTATATATGCTAGATTTCAATCTAATCCTAAAGAATCTCATTTATCTTATGTAAAAAGAATTTTAAAATATCTAGTTGGTACTCAAAATGTTGATCTATGGTATCCAAAAGGGGCAAGTTACACCATTGTTGGATATTCTGATTCAGATTTTGCTGGATGCAAAACAGATCAAAAAAGCACTTGTGGTTTGTGCCATCTTCTAGGTAGTTCTCTTGTGTCTTGACATAGCAAGAAACAAGTAAGCGTAGCCCTATCTACCACTAAGGCTGAGTATATTGCAGCCGGAAGTTGTTGTGCTCAAAGCTTATGGTTGAAGCAACAACTTACGGATTTTAGAGTATTCCAAGATCAAATTCCTCTAAAATGTGATAACACAAGCACTATTAACATAACAAAGAATCCTGTTATGCATTCTCGAACAAAACATATTGAAATAAGACATCACTTTATACAAGATCATGTGTTAAAAGGGGATTGCAAAATTGAATACGTAGTATCAAATGATCAATTAGCTAATATCTTTACAAAACCCTTGACCAAAGAAAACTTTATAAGAATTCAAGAGAATTGGGTATTCTATATGGAACATACATTGAATAAAAATCACTTGAAATTATCATGATTTCAATCTGAACGTTGAGTTGTTAATGGTCAGTGAGACGTTTTGGCTAGGAAAGACTTAGTACTTAAGCGCTAACTCTAGACCCACCTCTCTTTCCTAGAAACTAACCTTATTACAATACTGAATCTTTGGAATGGAATTCTTAATGGAACATAAAACAAATTCCTTGAAATAAAGCATGAAAAGCTCAAAAAGTATTAGAGTAATCGATTAGGTGAAAGAAAATTGAAATAGTAGCTTCTTAATTAATTAGGTAAAATAAAACTAAAATAGTAGCCATTTAATCGATTAAGTACTACTGTAATTGAATAGCGTATTCGATTATGTCAATAACAGGGAACTAAAACATGCATTCCTCTTCCATTCTTCGCGCGTCTCTTTATCTCTTCAAAACCCCCAAAATGTCTCTTCTCCTAAAGACTCTTCTTTTCCTCTTCAAACTCCTTATTTTCAACAAAGACCTTTCCTTTTCCTCATTAATTCCTCATTTACCCACTCAATCACTCATTTTCAACATAAAAACCATTCCTTTCCTCTTCTCACACCTATCTCTCACTTTTTCTCTCTCTAAAAATCTCCATTGTTAAAGCTTCAAAAAACTTCAAGCTTTTATCTTTTCTCAACTATGTCTCACGTAAGGAAGAAGCAATGAGCCAACATTGTTGGAGCCTCTTCTCGTTCCTCAAAGTATTACTCACCCCATTTCGAAACCAAGCAAGTGCAAACTCGTTACCTCACTCATTTTTTAACTCGTTACCTCACTCACTTTTTAACGAAGGTATTATCTCCCCTATGTGGCTTTCAAAAAATTTCTTCAAAGACCAAGGTTTCTCTTTAATCTCTATTTTGGAGAAACATGATATTCTAGAGTTTGCCTTATTATTTGAAGAATTTATTTATCTTGATTTAGTCAAAATGTTTTACTCATCTTTAATCTTAAAGGATGGGGTTCTTGAAGCATGTGTTAAGAAAGTAGACATGAAAATTACTGATGAAGTTTTATCTATGACGGGACTTATTCCCCAAGTAGACTTTACTTTTATTGGTCTATTAGCTGATGAATCTTGGAATTATGATCCAACTGATTCTAGAACCTCTCTTTGGCGTGAACATTATGAAACCCATAACTTTAGGACTGTTGGTAGGATTTCTTTGGATAATAGACTATTACATTATTGCTTGGCTAAGATTCTCGTTCCTAGAAGTGGAAGTTGAGGAAACATATATCTTAATCCTTTGAGCTATGATTAATAAGCATCCTATAAATTGGTTAGATATGGTTAAAACCTATATGGTTGAAAGTAAGAACCAGTCAAAACTTCCCTATGTTGTTCTTCTAACCAAGTTATTCAAGGCATTTCACATTGATTTAAAAGTAGAAATTAAAGGAAAAACTATATTCCAAAAATGAGATGGCAACGACACAAATGGAAAAAATAGGAATATCTCAATATGCTGGTGTGTGGGACTTCAACCCTCAACCTCCTTCTCATGATCCTCCTCTGAGGCCAGCACCTCAAGACCATGGAAATGTTATCCTTGAAGTCGTTTAGCGCTTGAACGATCGACTTGATAGGTTTAAAGTTCACTTTGATATTCTTAAAGAAGGCCAACAAACTCTCCTTGTTAGATTGGATAGTTTTCAAATTAATCCTCCATCTCACATGGACTAGTTGTTTTTCATTATGGTTTCTTGATTTTTTTAGGATTATACTTCGCACTCTTATGTTTTGATGGATTGCTTTATGAATATGTTTGCATCTTGAGCTTTATCTTTAGTATATGGTTCTTTTTGATAATGACAAAGGGGGAAACATTATAAGATATGATGCTATGATGAAATGAAATAAAATGAAATGAATATGATGATATAATGATATGATTAGAAATATGATAATGATATATGATGATATTATGTTTGAATATGCTTTCAGGTTCAAAGATTTTGATAATGACAAAGGACTCTTGAAGAAACTCTTGGAGAAACAAGAAACAACATCAAACCTGTAAAAACACGCAGGCTAATCGATTACGAAGGACAGATAATCGATTAGATAGCTTCTATTTTATCACCTAATCGATTACACAGTGAAGACTAATCGATTACAAGGATTCTGTTTGTCAACTAATCAATTACACCCTAAACCCTAATCGATTACCAAGATGAAAATTGATTTAAATGAATCAGGTACTTATGCTAATCGATTGCAAAACTTAGCTTCAGGAAAACACCTAATCGATTACCGGATATCAGACAATCGATTACAGGGCTACTGTTTTTACACTAATCGATTAGACACAAGGCATAATCGATTACCAAGCTGCGTAACCAAATTAAATGCATCAGGTGTCATCACTAATCAATTACAAGGCAAGACATAATCGATTACCAAGGTTCTGAGTTATAGCTAATCGATTACAAGGTATATGCTAATCGATTACAGAACAAAAAACACTGAAGATTTCAAAGTGTAATTGATTACAGTTCGAGGCGTAATCGATAACGATAGTGCCAAAATTTGGGGAAAGTGCTTTTTAGTGGAAACCAGCTCATTTCTCCACACATCTCAGGTACCCACGAGCTGCAACAGCTAGGAACTCTATTATGCTCTTCTCCCAGGTCTATAAATGCAAGACTCCTTCAAGCTACTCAAAGCAATCAATCACATCCATCAAAGGGAAATCAATTCTTGAGTCTTGTGAGTCCTATTCTTGTATAGTTTCATTTTTCTGAAACTTAGAACTTCAACTTGTATATTTTCTCTTGTTGAGAGTTAGAATTTGAGAGAGCATTCACTTGTATATCTACTCTATTTAGAGAGTCATTATCTTGTAAACACTACAAAACACAAAGGCTTTTCACTTTAGGTTGAGTGGTCACAAAGGTTGGGGTTCAACCTTTGGGTATTTAGAGTTTGAGAGATTGGGTGGGTTGCCCTTGTGCTAGTGAGGATTGAGTTCTTGAGTGTAGGACACTAGGAAGCTGCAATTGCTCATAGCTTGTAATCTCTAAACTTCAATAGTGGAAATCCTTCAAGTGGGTTGCTTGAAGGCGAGACGTACACCGGGGTTGGTGGAACTCGTTAAATCAGTTTACAAGCTCTTCTCCCTTACTCTTTTACATTGATATACTGCATTTGATTGGATTATTGTTGATTGATTGTGATTTGCTTATTTGAGCTTGCTTGAATTAGTTACTTTAAAGCAGTGCACACCAAGTGTTTGACAAATTGTTTCAGCAATATTCACATCTTGTTTTGCTTTATTTCTTGCACTATACTTGCCTTCACTTGCATAATATTTAAACTTGTGATAAAAGAATCAAGTTCAAAGGCATTTCAAGCAAAGTTTTAAAAACTCAATTCACCCTCCCCTCTTGAGTATTGAGGCCACTTGAATAACAAGTGGTATCAGAGCTTGACTCTTGTAGATCGAGCTTAACAACTTCAAGAGAACAATGGCCTCAACTTCTCTAAATCTTTTCCCTGAGGGCGGTGTAACAAATAGACCTCCCGCTTTTAATGGTGAGGGATATACATTTTGGAAAGAGAGAATAAAAATTTTTATTCAATCTATTGATCTAAGAGTTTGGAATGCCATTGAAAATGGTCCCTTTATTCCTATGCACATTGTTAATGGCAAAAATGTTGAAAAACCAATGGATGATTGGACAAGTGACGAAGAGAAAAAGGTACAGTATAATTACAGGGCTAAAAATCTCATCACTCTTGCACTAGGACCAGATGAATGTTTTCGAATAATCACATGTAAAACCGCCAATGAGATGTGGGATACTTTACAAGTAACCCATGAAGGCACTAATGATGTTAAAGACTTTAAGATCAGTACATTAACTAGTCAATATGAGTGCTTTAGATTAAACCCCGATGAATCAATAGTTGATATGCAAAAAAGGTTTACTATCATTATTAATCAACTTATTACCCTTGGAAAGACATACACTAACAAAGAGCTCATTCACAAAGTGTTGAAAAGTCTTAACAGGGAATGGCAACCGCTAGTCACCGCTATCAAACAATCACCTAGCATTAATGAAATGTCTTTTGCCACACTATTTGGTAAGTTACAAGAACAAGAACAAGAGCTGAAAGAATTAAAGATGGCAGAAGAAGAAGAAAAATCCTCCAAGAAGAAAGGCCTAGCTCTCAAGGCCACTTCTATACATAAAGAAGAATCATGTAGTGATCTTGATGAAGAAGAAGAATTTGGATTGTTTGTAAAACGATTCAGGAAGTTCATGAGAAACAAACGATTCCAAAAGAACTTCAAACCCCAAGGTAAGAAACCAATTTCAAATGAAACCTCTTCCTCACCAAACTGTTTCGAATGTGGTAAGGAAGTGCACTTTAAGGTAGACTGCCCAAATCTTAAGAAGAAGAACAAGGAGAAAAGAGGAAGAAGAAGAACTTACATCGCTTGGGACGAAAATGATGTAAGTAGCTCCGATGAGTCCGAAAATGAAGAAGCAAACCTTTGCTTGATGGCAAATGATCAAGAGGAAGATGATGAGGTTAGTCTTCTTGACTTAGATAGAAATGAACTACTTGATGCATTTGAAGAGCTGTATGATAAATTTATTAAGCTTTCTAGTAAATATAAATTGTCTAGAAAAAATATAGAAACTCTAGAGACACATCTAATTGAGCAAGTAAAGGAAAATGAGTCCTTGAAAAAGAAGATTATAGAAAAACAAACTTGCTCAAAATCATGTGAATACTTCAATAAATGTGTTGACCTAGAAAAGAAAGTCCTAGATTTAAATAGAACATTAGAAAGTTTACAAATGGTAGAGATAATTTGAATGTATTACTTGGAAACCAAAGATGTATGTTTGATAAAACTGGTTTAGGATACAACTCTACCAAAAAGGAAAAACATTACAAAAGCTTCTTTGAACCACCTAGAAGATCATCATCACCTTTTATGAAGTGTAATCATTGTGGCTAAAAGTGTGGGTTCCCAAAGGGACATTACCACAAGCTAACCTAAAAGGACCCAACATAAAATGGGTACCTAGTTCTCTAAACTAATTTTGTTTTGTAGGTATGCTTCAAGACAAGCAACACCCATTGGTATTTGGATAGTGGGCGCTCAAAGCATATGACGGGAGACATAAGCAAGTTCATATCATTCACTCCTAAGAGAAAAGGAAGCGTCACATATGGGTATAACACCAAAGGAAGAATTTTAGGCATTGGAAACCTTTGTAAAAATTCCTCTACCTCAGTTAGTGAAGTATTGTATGTTGAAGGTGTAACACCCTAATTTTTTTTCTTTATTTTTATTTTTATTTATTTATTTATTTTAATTAGAAATTCCAAAACAATGAGGAAGTTTTTCACAAAAGCAGCCACGAATCACTCAACATAGAAGGGAAGAAGAAGGCAAGGGAATAGTAGAGCATTCACACGCATAAGGCAAGCAACAGAGGAGTTAGGACTGGGACTGATTCATTCGGTTTAGTATGATGCACCAGCGCCTGGGCGGATTCCATGACATCGTTGGCTTGCTCGGGCGAGGTCTAATACCGCTTAGGCGGAGTATGGTAATGCCACAGCGGATGGAGAGGGGGTTCACAAAATAAAACCCAGCGCCAGTCCTCACTCGTTTTCTCAAAGAGAATTCTTCCACAAACACTGCTAGTCAATCAGTAGAAGGGAATGGGCAAGGGGAAAATGACAGGATATTCACGCGCGTAGCAATCGGTGGAAGGGCGAGGCTTGGGTCATCCCTTTTTACCAAACGAGGTATGGCTGCGCCTGGGCGAAGTCCAGGACGAATGGTGACTCGCTCAACCGTTGTCTAACACCGCCTGAGCGATGCGTGACAATGCAACAGCGGATGGGAAACTCCTCACGCAAACCTCACATCAGCATTCACTCGCTTCTACGGGACTAACCTTTCCTCAAGGGAATGCTAGGCTTTCAGCATAAGGGCACAGGTAAGGGAAGGAGAGGGGAGGTGCATATGTGTGGTAACCTGTGGAGGGAAAAAGTTTGTACTGACTCCGTCCAGTTCAACGAAGCGTGACAACGCCTGGGCGGACTCCTCCTCCCATAACGCCCATTCGCTCAAGCAGGGGTCAATGACGATGCCACAACGGAAGAGAAAGATATTTGGGTGGAATTCCTCACTGACACCTATTCGCTTCAGCGCGATTCCACACGCTTGGGCGAGCCGTTCTGGTCGCTCGGGCGAGGTGTGACTCCGCCTAACCCGCACTCGCTGGAGCGAGTATATTGCTCGCTGGGGCGAGGAACTTCACTCGGGAATACGGACTCTCCCCCACTCGGGTTTTACTTATATTTCTCACTCGGTGGTGATCTCTCTCATGACCACTCGGGGATTTCACTCGTTTCTTACTTGAAGTACGTTTAGGCTCTACTCGGAGTACCAACAACTTGATACTTGGGGAAGTCTCCCACGTCAATCCCCCCTCAGGGTTGCATACTCTCATTCACTCAGAACGTCTAGGACTCCCTTCCCTAATGACATTTCACAATTTCATTCTGCCTTGGCTTTCTTCATGCTAAGTCATGCTATCCCTGTGTACCCAACAGAGCATGATTATGTTTATGCATGGAACAAGGTATCATGCAGCATGGCACACACATAGATATATATATATATATACATAAGAGTGTGTATTACATTTACAAACACATCATCATACTTCTTCTAGCCCTAATAGTTCTATTTATCCAAAACACTAACATCAGGCTTGAGCCGGTCAGAGCTCAATCTAGAACATTATGTGTGACATGTACGCAGTCATTAGGCCTCCCTAGTGCATCAGCACTTCACTCATCGTTCCAGCACTTCTTCTGATCCTCATCCCGAGAGACATTCACTGAAAAATGGCCACTGCAGGGGTGAGCATCTTAGATTTTAAATGATAGATACCGACTCAGATTATCTCCCAATTATACAACAATATATATACATACAGGCACGATTATAGATAAAGCAACATCAGTTAACCAGGGCACATATAAAACTCTTACCGATCGATCTTCACTATTCATCACTCGGCTGTACACATGACATTTTTAATGACACTGATACACTTGCATATATATATATATATATATTCATGAAACAGATTTCATTTAGCATCCAAGGCATATGCACACGGAATGGTTCACTTGGGCATACACATTCATTATCCTCATACACACTATCAGATGCATGATCAAATTCCAGTCAGTATCAACAACACATACACGGAGTATTCACTCTGTTATACACGTTCATCCTTTCACTTACAACTTCACATGCATAGCCAGTCTCAAACAATGTTAACAGTAATAAGTACATAATGTTTCACTCGGTTCCGCATTCGTGTGTATCGGTTAGACGTTGCAACGTAGGCTCTCAGCCTTTTTATACATAGCTCTCAGCTATCAAATCAGCTCCCAGCTGCTTGGCCGTTTTACAGGTACCCAACCGTTTGGCACAGGTGACACCAACGCTCTCAGCGCCAACGAAGGTGTTCACAGGTAGCCCGAGTCCCACTCAGGGCTACCTTGAGTCCCACTCAAGGATTTGGCAGCGTCCCACGCTGAATAACCGAGGGTAGTGTCCCACACTACGTGCTCTCAGCACAACGCATCTCATGCGCCACACACGAATTCAACACACAACATTTATTTCATACATACATCCTCACACACACATATTTCACATGCAATCGGTAATATATTATCAGGACTCAGCATGTTAGTTCAACACGTACAGTTCTCATGCAATCATCATCATCATTAACAATGTGTGAGTTCCATGCAACCGGTATCGACCCATACCAAGCATCCATGACCATTTTCATCCACTCAAGTATAACATGCAATCAGTTTACAGCACTATCAACCTTAAACAACTTGCGCATTTATCGAAAGATCTGTAAGTTCACACAAGCATTCAAATCAGTATGACACAACATGCAATCAGTACATGGCAGTATCGGAACTAAATCAACGCATGCATTCCTATGACATGGATAGATTCAATCAAACATTCATATCGACACAACACAACATGCAGTCAGGTTCGCACGCATTTTTAAGGAAGATGCTAACATGCAATCACTCATTCTTACTTAACCTGCATTCGGAGATTCTACATGCAAACACACCACATAATAGGATACAATACTATAACTATCAGTGTCTCCAACCCTTTCGTAACCCATGCATTTAACATGTAAGATACTCCCCCTACCAACTGCGAAACTCCGAGAGATTCTTCTGCTTGAGTGATGGTTCTCCTCCTTGCTGCTTCACTCGGTACCTTCTCTGGAGTGCTACAGTCTCCTGCGAGTGGTGCAGGGGTGTTTCTGCTCCTGCCTTGACGCTCGTCCCTTCCCGTGTGGGGGGGGAGTTCCACTCCACTGCAGCACCGTCACCTTGGCTCTCGGAGCAGAGAATGAACTGGAGGGCAGAGAAGGGGAGAGAAGGGCAAGAGAGAAGAGAAAGGAAGAAGGGAGTTCGCAGAGGAGGAATCTCGAGCGTGAAAAGTAGGGGCCATCACCCATTATAAATGCTCGCACGAAAAACAGAACGGTGGGATAGGGGAATGTGGAGTGGTAGTCCTGCCCATGCCACCTTGTCTCCACCAGTATCTTCCAACGTTAACCCCTTACTCTTTCTAGTTAATTAAGTTAAGGGGGATGTTATTTTATTGGCTTTTTATTTTATCCGGTTACTTCTCATGGGGATGTTACACATATGAAGATAATTAATCATAGTTTGAATGGGGATGTTACAGTTCTCCCCCACTCAAAAGAATTTCGTCCCCGAAATTCAGTCGGTAATTCATGCAAAATTCAGTCGGTAACTCACCTAAGTGAACAACTCGGGGTACTGCTGTCTCATGGCGTCTTCGCGTTCCCAGGTACAGGAGGTAGTCTTGCCTTGCTGCCACTCTACCTTAACCAGCCTCACGTTTTTGTTCCTTAAGCGCTTTACCAATCGGCCCACGATTCCAATCGGTGTAGTCACAGTGGTCAGGTCTTCTTTGATCTCTACTTCATCATCAGGCATTGTGTGGCTGGGGTCATGTAGATACTTCCTTAGTTGAGACACGTGAAACACGTTGTGCAATCGGGATAAGTGGGTCGGTAATGCTATCCGGTATGCTATGGAGCCGACTCGTTCTAACACCTCGTAAGGTCCAATGTATCGAGGGCTTAACTTTCCACTTTTTAAGGCTCGTCCGACTCCTTTACTCGGAGAAGTCCTCAAAAACACTCTGTCTCCGACTGAAAACTCTAATGGTTTGGTGCGTTTGTCATGGTAACTCTTTTGCCTGTCTTGAGACGCTTTCATCCTTCCCTGTATCACTCGGATCTGCTCTGTGGTTTGTTTCATAATGTCTGGTCCCAATAGTAGACTTTCACCCGTTTCCGACCAGCAGAGTGGGGTTCGACATCTTCGTCCATACAGTGCTTCGTAGGGTGCCATGCCAATGCTGTGATGATGGCTGTTATTGTATGTAAACTCGATCAAGGGAAGGTACTGCTCCCAATCCCCACCGTGCTCTACACACACACGCCCTTAATAAGTCTTCTAAACTTTGAATCATCCGCTCGGATTGTCCATCCGATTGGGGGTGGTGGGCAGAACTAAGCCAAAGCTTCGTCCCCAATTCCTGATGCATGCTGGTCCAAAATCGGGACGTGAACCTAGGATCCCTATCTGATACGATAGAAGTGGGTATACCATGCAGTCGGACAATCTCATGAATGTAAATCTGAGCCAATTTATGTAACGGGTACTTCGTGTTCACAGGTAGGAAGTGTGCACTCTTCGTCAGTCGGTCAACAACGACCCAAATCGCATCATGGCCCGCTCGGTTTTTGGGTAGTCCCATGATAAAATCCATAGCGATTGAGTCCCACTTCCACACGGGAATCTCTAGGGGCTGCATTGCACCATACGGTTTTTGGTGCTCCACCTTTGATTTCTGACAAGTAATACACCGAGCCACGTATTCTGCCACATCCCTCTTTAGTCCGGGCCACCAGAACTGTTTCTTCAGGTCATGGTACATCTTCGTGGTTCCCGGGTGAATACTGAGTAGGCTTTTGTGGGCTTCATCAAGAACCATTCTTCTTAATTCTCCTCCACTCGGTATGTATATTCTGTTTCTCACCCGGAAGATCCCATCTGACCCCTCGGTCAAGGATAAATTCTTTCCTTTGGCCTGAGTTTCCTTCATTTCGGTTAAGTAGGAGTCTAACTGTTGCTGCCCGTACACGGACTTCAAGAATTCATTGGCGATCCTCAATGTACCGATTGTCATTTTCCGAGAGGAGGGGGTGTCAACATGTAAGTTCATATCTCGGAACCGCTCCAACAATTCTACTTCTTTTGCCATCATTGCTGCCATGTGGAGGGATTTCTGACTCAACGCGTTGGCCACGACATTTGCCTTACCCGGATGGTATTTTAGCTCGAAATCATAATCTTTCAAAAACTCAATCCATCTTCTCTGCCCCATGTTCAGCTCTTTTTGGTCGAATAGGTATTTGAGGCTCTTGTGGTCACTGTATACTTCAAATCGGGACCCGTACAAGTAGTGCCTCCAAATTTTCAATGCAAAAACCACTGCTGCCAGCTCCAAGTCATGGGTCGGGTAATGCTGCTCGTGAGGCCTCAATTGCCGAGAGGCATATGCTATTACTCGGTCTTTCTGCATGAGTACACACCCTAATCCGAGTCCTGACGCGTCACAGTAGACCACGAAGCTCTCTTGTAAATCGGGTAATGCCAGCACTGGAGCAGTCGTCAACTTGTTCTTCAGCTCTCGGAAGCTGCTCTCACACTCGGAACTCCACACGAAGGGGATGTTTCTCCGAGTCAATTTAGTTAGTGGTAGTGCCAGTTTAGAAAAACCTTCGATGAACCTTCTATAATAACCTGCCAAGCCCATAAAACTCCTTATCTCCGAGACCGACCTGGGCTTCTCCCATGCCATTACAGCTGTTACCTTCGAAGGGTCCACCGAGACACCTTGCTCAGAAATCACATGTCCGAGGAAGTGGATCTCATCCATCCAGAACTCGCACTTCGAAAGCTTCGCAAACAATTGTTTCTCCTTCAACACTTGGAGTACCGCTCGCAGATGTCTTTCATGCTCCTCGGAAGTCTTAGAATAGACTAGGATGTCATCGATGAAAACAACTACGAACCGGTCTAAATAGGAGTGGAATATGCTGTTCATGTAATTCATGAAAACAGCAGGGGCGTTTGTCACACCGAACGGCATCACTACATACTCGTAGTGACCATACCGAGTCCTAAAGGCAGTTTTAGGAATGTCCGAGTCCTGCACTCGGATTTGGTGATATCCCGATCGTAGATCGATTTTTGAGAAGACTGAGGCTCCACGCAGTTGGTCAATTAAATCATCAATTCTGGGTAGTGGATACTGATTCTTGATTGTGAGTTTGTTTAGCTGTCGGTAATCTATGCAAAGTCTCATGCTGCCGTCCTTCTTCTTAACAAGCAGTACAGGTGCGCCCCATGGTGATACACTCGGTCTAATGAACTGTTTTCCGAGTAACTCATCCACTTGCTTCTTCAACTCGACTAATTCAGTTGAGGACATTCTATAGGGTGCACTGGAGACTGGCTCGGCTCCAGGGATCAAGTCTATAGAGAATTCAATTTCTCTATTGGGAGGGACACTCGTTACGTCTTCAGGGAACACTTCTGGGAATTCACAGACAATCGGAATTTCGTTCACTCGGATTTTACTCTCACCCTCGGTTAGACAAAGCATCACGAGCAGTTGGGTTATACCTGGTGCCGTGTCGTTCTCAGTGTGCTGTCTCGGAAAAACTATCCCTCAGTTTCTACAATCTACTAACACTTTATTGGCTGAAAGCCAATCTATTCCGAGCACGATGTCAAGACCCTTTAAAGGCATGCAAACCAGATCGAAGGTGAAACTCCGATCATACAATACAAACGTTACATCTTTGCACATTGACGATGTGAACACGTTAGTGCCAGTCGGGCTGGCCACCTCCAAAGTCCGATTCATAGACACAGTCGGTAACTTCAAACGCTTTACACACTCATCAGCTATAAAAGAATGGGTGGCTCCCGAATCGAAAACAACATTAAGCATATTCATACCAAGTGAGCACTTATACTGTACTAGGTCATTTGCTGGTGCAACATCCTCTGCGTTGATGGTGTAGATTCTTCCTGTCGCTGTTTGGTCGGTATTCCTTTCTCGGTTGTTTGGAGCACGAATCATGTTCCCTCTGGCTCCGTTGCCTCTGCCACCAGGGCGTTGGTTATCATTCACTCAGTTTCTTTCTTGGAATCCCCCCTGACGCACATTAGTGTTTGCTTGATGGAGTTGGGGGCAATCGGGGCGAATGTGTCCTCTGTTGTTGTAGTGAAAGCACACTACCTCACCATCATCCTTGCAGTCTCTGGCATAGTGACTCCCCCCACATTTGAAACACCTTCCGTCTCTTACCACCGGTCGTCTCTCAGGTTGGTTTTGACCCCCAAATCTGGAAAAAGACTTGTTCCTGCCAACGTTGCTTGGTCTTTTGAAGCGAGATCGTTGGGGCCTCAGGGAATGGTGGTTTCTGCTGCTCTGGTCCGAATGGGCCTTGTCATCCTCCTCAAATATTCTACATTTGTTCACTAATGCAGGGAAACTCCGTATCTCTTAGTATCTGCAGGCTCTCTTAATATCCGATCTCAATCTATTCTCAAACTTAAGGCACTTGGAGCTCTCCGTCCCAGGTTGCTGGAAGGGTGGATAGAATAGGCACAATTCCTCGAATCTTGTCGCGTATTCTTCCACAGTCATGGAGCCCTGTTTTAACTCCATAAACTCCAGCTCCTTCCGACTCCTCACTGTGTCGGGAAAGTACTTCTCTAAGAAGCATGTCTTGAAATCGTTCCACGTCAGCTCATTGTCATCTTCAGGGAATCGGCTTCTGGCTATCTTCCACCAGTTCTCCGCCTCGTCTCGCAGCATATACACTGCACACTCCACCTTCTAGGCCTCGGTACAGCGAAGACCCCCAAAAGTCCTCTCTAATTCCTGAGTCCACTTAAACGCTGCCTCAGGGTTCCGTCCTCCTAGGAATTCACTCGGCTTCCTCTTCAAGAAGCGGTCCAGCACTTGGCCCTCCTCAGCTCGAGGCTGGCCCTGCCTCTCAAACACGTCTGCAAAGCGTTGGAATGCTGTGGCTATAGCCTCCATGCTTTGGCGATGCGTCATCCCTTATCCTGAAATCAACATTCAAGGATAAGTATACCTAGCCACTTACTATCAATCGGACTTCAGTCTAATATTCATTAGCTTAGCACATTATGTATTCTCATATATCACACAATCAGTCGGATCAGGAGGAACAATCTCCTATCCACAATTCAGTGTCAAAGTATCAATCAGGTTCAATTCACATCACAACAATTACGACCATTCAGTCAGGAACACACAACCGTTTACACTCGGTAAGCTTACCTTGGCCTTGGACCTTTCGGTCCGCTCTGATACCAAAATGTAACACCCTAATTTTTTTTCATTATTTTTTATTTATTTATTTATTTATTTATTTTAATTAGAAATTCCAAAACAATGAGGAAGTTTTTCACAAAAGCAGCCACGAATCATTCAACATAGAAGGGAAGAAGAAGGCAAGGGAATAGTAGAGCATTCACACGCATAAGGCAAGCAACAGAGGAGTTAGGACTGGGACTGATTCATTCGGTTTAGTATGACGCACCAGCGCCTGGGCGGATTCCATGACATCGTTGGCTTGCTCGGGCGAGGTCTGATACCACTTAGGCGAACTATGGTAATGCCACAGCGGATGGAGAGGGGGTTCACAAAATGAAACCCAACGCTAGTCCTCACTCATTTTCTCAAAGAGAATTCTTCCACAAACACTGCTAGTCAATCAGTAGAAGGGAATGGGCAAGGGGAAAATGACAGGACATTCACGTGCGTAGCAATCGGTGGAAGGGCGAGGCTTGGGTCATCCCTTTTTACCAAACGTGGTATGGCTGCGCCTGGGCGAAGTCCAGGACGAATGGTGACTCGCTCAACCGTTGTCTAACACCGCCTGAGCGATGCTTGACAATGCAACAGCGAATGGGAAACTCCTCACGCAAACCTCACATCAGCATTCACTCGCTTCTACGGGACTAACCTTTCCTCAAGGGAACGCTAGGCGTTCAGTATAAGGGCACAGGTAAGGGAAGGAGAGGGGAGGTGCATATGTGTGGTAACCTGTGGAGGGAAAAAGTTTATACTGACTCCGTCCAGTTCAACGAAGCGTGACAACGCCTGGGCGGACTCCCCCTCCCATAACGCCCATTCGCTCAAGCAGGGGTCAATGACGATGCCACAACGGAAGAGAAAGATATTTGGGTGGAATTCCTCACTGACACCTATTCGCTTCAGCGTGATTCCACACGCTTGGGCGAGCCGTTCTGGTCGCTCGGGCGAGGCACACACGTAGATATATATATACATAAGAGTGTGTATTACATTTATAAACACATCATCATACTTCTTCTAGCCCTAAGAGTTCTATTTATCCAAAACACTAACATCAGACTTGAGCCGGTCAGAGCTCAATCTAGAACATTATGTGTGACATGTACGCAGTCATTAGGCCTCCCTAGTGCATCAGCACTTCACTCATCATTCCAGCGCTTCTTCTGATCCACATCCCGAGAGATATTCACTGAAAAATGGCCACTGCAGGGGTAAGCATCTTAGATTTTAAATGATAGATACCGACTCAGGTTATCTTCCAATTATACAACAATATATATACATACAGGCACGATTATAGACAAAGCAACATCAGTTAACCAGGGCACATATAAAACTCTTACCGATCGATCTTCACCATTCATCATTCGGCTGTACACATGACATTTTTAATGACACTGATACACTTGCATATATATATATATATTCATGAAACAGATTTCATTTAGCATCCAAGGCATATGCACACGGAATGGTTCACCCGGGCATACACATTCATTATCCTCATACACACTATCAGATGCATGATCAAATTCCAGTCAGTATCAACAACACATACACGGAGTATTCACTCTGTTATACACGTTCATCCTTTCACTTACAACTTCGCATGCATAGCCAGTCTCAAACAATGTTAACAGTAATAAGTACATAATGTTTCACTCGATTCCGCATTCGTGTGTATCGGTTAGACGTTGCAACGTAGGCTCTCAGCCTTTTTATACATAGCTCTCAGCTATCAAATCAGCTCCCAGCTGCTTGGCCGTTTTACAGGTACCCAACCATTTGCCACAGGTGACACCAACGCTCTCAGCGCCAACGGAGGTGTTCACAGGCAGCCCGAGTCCCACTCAGGGCTACCTTGAGTCCCACTCAAGGATTTGGCAGCGTCCCACACTGAATAACCGAGGGTAGTGTCCCACACTACGTGCTCTCAGCACAACGCATCTCATGCGCCACACGCGGTTTCAACACACAGCATTCATTTCATACATACATCCTCACACACACATATTTCACATGCAATCGGTAATATATTATCAGGACTCAGCATGTTAGTTCAACACGTACAGTTCTCATGCAATCATCATCATCGTTAACAATGTGTGAGTTCCATGCAACCGGTATCGACCCATACCAAGCATCCATGACCATTTTCATCCACTCAAGTATAACATGCAATCAGTTTACAGCACTATCAACCTTAAACAACTTACGCATTTATCGAAAGATCCGTAAGTTCACACAAGCATTCAAATCAGTATGACACAACATGCAATCAGTACATGGCAGTATCGGAACTAAATCAACGCATGCATTCCTATGACATGGATAGATTCAATCAAACATTCATATCGACACAACACAACATGCAGTCAGGTTCGCACGCATTTTTAAGGAAGATGCTAACATGCAATCACTCATTCTTACTTAACCTGCATTCAGAGATTCTACATGCAAACACACCACACAAGAGGATACAATACTATAACTATCAGTGTCTCCACCCCATTCGTAACCCATGCATTTAACATGTAAGATACTCCCCCTACCAACTGTGAAACTCCGAGAGATTCTTCTGCTTGAGTGATGGTTCTCCTCCTTGCTGCTTTACTCGGCACCTTCTCTGGAGTGCTACAGTCTCCTGCGAGTGGTGCAGGGGTGTTTCTGCTCCTGCCTTGAAGCTCGTCCCTTCCCGTGTGGGGGGAGTTCCACTCCACTGCAGCACCGTCACCTTGGCTCTCGGAGCAGGGAATGAACTGGAGGGCAGAGAAGGGGAGAGAAGGGCAAGAGAGAAGAGAAAGGAAGAAGGGAGTTCGCAGAGGAGGAATCTCGAGCGTGAAGAGCAGGGGCCATCACCAATTATAAATGCTCGCACGAAAAACAGAACGGTGGGATGGGGGAATATGGAGTGGTAGTCCTGCCCATGCCACCTTGTCTCCACCAGTATCTTCCAACGTTAACCCCTTACTCTTTCTAGTTAATTAAGTTAAGGGGGATGTTATTTTATTGGCTTTTTATTTTATCCGGTTACTTCTCATGGGGATGTTACACATATGGAGATAATTAATCATAGTTTGAATGGGGATGTTACAGAAGGGCTCAAACACAACTTGCTTAGCATTAGCCAATTATGTGATAAAGGATATAGAGTTTTGTTTGAATCCAATTGTTGCATAATTGAGAGTAAGCTAAACAAAGAGGTTAAGATTGTTGGTCAAAGAATTGATAACATTTACATGATTGATATTGATAGTTTATCCTCAAATGATGTGCAATGCTTTATGACTAGAGAGGATGAAACTTGGTTGTGGCATGGAAGAATAGCTCATATACATGTAGACCATTTGAACAAACTTGTTTCTAAGGAATTAGTAATTGGTTTACCAAAGCTTAAATTTGAAAACAAATTTTATGATGCATGTCAAAAGGGAAAACAAGTAAAGGCATCCTTTCAAGCTAAAAACATTATTTCCACTCAAAGGCCTTTACAACTTTTGCACATGGATCTATTTGGACCTTCCAAAATCAAAAGCTTTGGTGGTTATTACTATGGTCTAGTGATTGTAGATGATTATTCAAGATATACATGGACCTTGTTTCTTGCTCATAAAAATGAAGCATATCATGCATTCAAGAAACTAGCCAAGATTGTCCAAAATGAGCAAAATTCAAAAATTGCATCCATAAGAACCGATCATAGGGGAGAATTTGAAAACCAATCCTTTGAAAAGTTTTACGAAAAACATGGTATCAATCACAATTTTTCAGCTCCTAGAACTCCACAACAAAATGGAGTAGTTGAAAGGAAAAATAGATCTTTAGTGGAGCTTGCAAGAACCATGTTAAATGAAAATAATATTGCGAAACATTTTTGGGTCGATGCGGTAAATACCGTATGTCATGTTATGAATAGATGTTTAATAAGGCCTATTCTTAAGAAAACCCCCTATGAACTTTACAAGGGAAGAAAACCTAATATTTCTTATTTTCATATTTTTGGATGTAAATGTTTTATGCTCAACAATGGAAAGGATAATCTAGGAAAGTTTGATGCAAAATCTGATAAGGCAATCCTTCTAGGATATTCATCATTTAGTAAATCATATCGAGTCTTTAACAAATAAACTAACACTATTGAGGAATCAATTCATGTGAAATTTGATGAAAATGGCCATAACTCCCCGATGAAGAAAGATGTTGATGACATTGTAGGTACCTTCCAAGAATTAACATTGGATGATAAAGAAGAAGATATCAAAGATAAGGACACAACACAAGAAGTGAGAACTCAATAAAAGGAATGGATCATCTCAAAAGACCATCATTTGGATAACATTATAGGTGATACACAAAAGGTGTAAGTACCCGTCAATTTCTTAATACTTGCAATCATTTAGCTTTTGCCTCACAAATTGAACCTAAAACCATTAATGAGGCTATTATTGATGAGCATTAGATGTTGGCTATGCAAGAAGAACTAAATCAATTTGAAAGAAATCAAGTTTGGGAATTAGTGCCAAGACCCAATGATCATCAAATAATAGGTACTAAATGGGTTTTTAGGAACAAATTAGATGAAAATGGTATAATCACTAGAAATAAGGCTAGATTAGTTGCTAAGGGGTATAATCAAGAAGAAGGAATAGACTATGAAGAACCATATGCTCCCGTAGCTAGGCTAGAAGCCATTAGATTATTGTTAGCCTTTGCTTGTTGTAAGGATTTCAAGTTGTACCAAATGGATGTCAAAAGGGCTTTCTTGAATGGATACATTCAAGAAGAAGTATATGTTGATCAACCTCCAGGTTTTGAAAACTATCAATTTCCAAATCATGTTTTCAAACTAAAGAAAGCTTTATATGGTTTAAAACAAGCTCCAAGAGCTTGGTATGAAAGATTAAGTAAATTTCTTTTAGAAAACAATTTTGAAAAAGGAAAGGTTGACACAACATTGTTCATTAAGCACAAAAAGAATGACATACTATTGGTTCAAGTATATGTTGATGATATCATTTTTGGTGCTACTAATGAATCACTTTGCAAGGAGTTTGCTAAGTTAATGCAGGAAGAATTTGAAATGTCTATGATGGGAGAACTCATATTCTTTCTAGGACTACAAATTAAGCAAACAAAAGAAGGCACTTTCATTAGTCAATCAAAATATTGCAAGGAGTTGCTTAGGAAATTTAACATGGATAAGGCAAATGATATTGCCACACCTATGGGCACTTCATGCTATTTGGATAAGGATGAAAAAGGTAAGGATATTGAACTCACAAAATATAGAGGTATGATCGGATCCTTACTTTACTTAACCGCTAGTAGACCCGATATCATGTTTTCTGTTTGTATGTGTGTAAGATACCAAGCATGCACAAAAGAATCACACCTTACTGCAGTTAAAAGAATAATGAAATATCTGGTTGGAACTCTAAATGTAGGTCTTTGGTATCCTAAAGGTATTGAATGTACTCTCATAGGATATTCTGATGCTGATTTTGCTGGATGTAAACTTGATAGGAAAAGCACTAGTGGAACATGTCACTTGCTTGTTAGCTCTCTTGTTTCTTGGCATAGTAAGAAACAAGTAAGTGTTGCTTTATCTATAGCTGAGGCAGAATATGTTGCAGCGGGAAGTTGCTGTGCTCAAATCCTTTGGATGAGGCAACAACTTCTTGACTTTGGTGTTACATTAGACCATGTGCCTCTTAGATGTGATAATACTAGTGCCATTAATATTTCAAGGAATCCTGTCATGCATTCAAGGACCAAACATATAAAGATACGACATCATTTCATTAGAGATCATGTATTGAAAGGTGATTGCATGTTTGAACATGTTGAAACTTCCAAGCAGTTAGCGGATATCTTCATAAAACCCTTTGCAAAAGAACAATTCATATACATTAGAAGAGAATTAGGAATACTAGATATGTCCAATTGTGTTTGAATAATGAGTAATTCCTTGTCCTACAGCATGTTTAATGAGTTTGTAATCAATTGTGGTATGATTCATTAACTCTCCAGCATTCTTGTATGAAATCTGCAAAATCTGTGCATTTTTGAACTATCTAATCGATTACAAAGAGACACGTAATCGATTACAAAGCCTCTGTTTTGTAAGTAATCGATTACCCCTTGTTAGATAATCGATTACGAAGCTTCTGTTCCATGCACAATCGATTAGATCCTCTATGTAATTGATTACCAACGTTTCAACTTCCTAATAATCGATTACCACACTCTCCTAATCGATTGTAAAGATTATGTTTTTAACATAATCGATTACCCATGTGCCCTAATCGATTACTCTATGTCAAAAACGTTCCAACTTCCTTTGAAACCGCGTCCTAATCGTTTAGCCTCTACTGTCTAATCGATTAGCGTTGGAACTAGAGCAGTCCAAGTGCAGATTTTCAAGGCAAATTGTTAGCCCAATCAATCCACTCCTCATTAACTCCTTTCTCTCCATTCTAAACCCTACTTTTCCCTATAAATTCACCTCCCCTCACTCTCTCATCTCACACTACCTCTTCTTCCACTCTCCCAAGCTTTAAGAGCTCTCCCTTTAAATCTCTCATTCTCTTCTCCTTCTGTATTTTTGCCATGTTTTCCTCACGCACTATTAAGAGGGCAAGGTCTTCAATGGCCCAAACCAACAACCCTCTTGATTTTTCAAGATTCTTCTCATCTTCTAGAGACCTTCAAAACTTCATCAAAAACTTCTCTGAAAAAGATATCATCTCTCCCCACTTCATCAATGCTGAAATATTTGACCACCCCAGCCTCACCTTCACCCAAAGTCTCCACCACTATAACCTCTTCCCTTTCCTCACCCTTAAGGAAGAATTTTATTATCCTGAGCTCATAAGGGTGTTCTATTGCAACCTTAGGCTTGTGGATGGGTTGCTTGAATCAAAGGTCAAGAATGTGACCCTTAGGATCACAAATGCCCAACTGGCAGAAATCACTCTACTTTCACTCAATGATGCTGAGTTCGTTGGAGGAGATCCTGAGGACGAATGAGATTTCAATGCCATTACTGCTCGACAATCACTATGGAAGGCTGCTCGGCCAAGGAGCAACCATAAACTGGTAGGCCACTTAACCATGAACAACCGTCTCCTTCACTTCTTTTTGGTAAAGATATTGGTTCCTCGTGGTGGGAACTATGCTCTGGTTGAGGAGGACGATGTTCTCTTAATGTGGGCCATGCACAACCAAAAAGAAATTAATTGGGTTCAAATGCTAAAGCTACACATTCTCCATGCAAAAGACTAGCAAAAGCTCCCATATGCCATCTTGCTCACCAAAATCTTCAAGGCTTTTGGAGTTGACTGGGCTGGAGAATTATCAGAGAAGGTGCCTCCCAAAGCATGCATTGGCACCCATCATCTCACAAAGATGGGCATAATCTATGTGAATGGAGCTTGGCACTCAAAGATGGAAGGCATTAATGCCAATATTCCTTTTGAAGCTCCTGCTGATGAACCTGCCCCTCCTCCTCCTACAACTCAAACTGAACCGTCTGCCCCTGCTGACCCCTTTGCCTCCCTTTATGCGCACCTTGACCGTCGGTTTGACAGAATTGAGAACTCTCTTCAAGAGTTCCAAATGACTGAGCAGCAATATTTTGAAATTATGCAACAACGTTACGATGAGCTGTCTCACCAAATTTTTGAATTATGCTTTTTCCATCTGGATAATTAGATCCGTTTTATTATGCTTTGTTTGAGTTGTTTTTCATTCTGTTTCTTTTTGATTTTGCAAATTTCCATTATGTAATTTCCCTTTTCTGCAATGAATAAAAGTTTCTGTTTCATTATATCTCTCTATTGCTTTACTGTTTTTGATGATTACAAAGGGGGAGAAATATTTGAGTTCATCTAATCTGAATGCTAAGTGCTAAAAACTGATTGATAATAACAAGTGATTAACAAGTGGACTAAATAATTATTGAACTGGTCTGAACCGGGGTCTAGGATCCGGTGTGGGACCAGCCACAATAGTGCAGGTGAATTAGGGTTTGTACACCTGTACAGTGGGTATCCGATATTGTAATCCGGTCTCTCAGTGGGAGAAACTGGTCTTGTTGTCTTGGAGATCCTTCACACCAACGTTTCGCATTAAGAAAGGGCGAAAGGTGGTGCCACCTGTGAAGATTCTCCGACGCTCAAGTTAGAAAAGTGTATGAACTCAATGAATACTCAAGCAATACAATAGTAAGAATATGAGATAGAACAACGTAACCTTGTATGTGTGTTGGAACATGCTATTTATAGTTAAACGTAGGAAATGAATCGTTGGATGCAAGTGGGCCCCTTGGTTCTGATAGCATGTAGAGTGTGTCAATCAAGATGACTCAGTGCTCAGAGTGTGTCAGGTGGGTAGGTTAATTATTAGAGTATGATCCTGTGATAGGGATGGAGGATAATCATATTTCACTGACAATTGTACTTACTCTCTGAGATAATTGACATAGACACATTCCGCTATACAGGGTATCTTCGCTGATAAGCTATAAGGAACTCTTATCTCATAGTGATCCCTAGGCAAATGGTTATACACGTCGTGGCAATGAGAACAGATAAGGTATCCGTCGTAGAGAGGACGGAAGAATCATTTGATGATGTGAGGACGGATACAATGACAACGGATGTCCGTTATGGCACTATCTTCCTGTGATATCGGATGCTCCTTTAATAGGTCACTCTGACGTCATAACTTTGGGGACCGGTATCCAGACCGGATCATTTGTCCCCTAGCTTATGTGAGGGACTGTTAGGTTGCTTACATGAGCTATACAGCCTTCAAGAAGTCTGGATGCCGGTGGAAAGCTCTAGAAATTCCTTCTAAAAAACTCTTTGACATATGCGTGTTTGGTTTCTCACCAATACATCCGCTCTGTAAATTGAGTAACCGCTCTTCTGATGCCATTAACAACGGATTCAGACAGAGATTCGCAGCGAGGGAAATCCCAAGAGTTTTTGGAAATCAAAACTCTTGGTATTCGAAGAGTGGTTGGGGTGCATTAAATGTGTCTGAAATGATTGGACATTAAATGCCCTTTTTAACACGTGAACCATCATTACCCAAGAGTGTAACCGTCGATTGGGCTTATTGGGCCTGAATTTCAACTTCCACAGGCCCGTTTTGCAAAAATCTTTACTGAAACGTTACCGCTTTCGCGCTTTAAGTTACGAAACGACGAAGTCGTTTGAATTCGAAAGATTGCGTTTTGAAACAAACGTCGTGACTTTTGGCAGAACACTGTGCTTCTTCGTTACCTATAAAAGGGGCACTTAACGAATTTTGGAATTCACCTCTGTCATCAAGCTTAGTAAACCTCTGCTTAAATTTCTGAAGATTCCCTTGCTGCCCTTTCCTCTTCACAAAGTTCTTCCTTCTTTTAGGTAACCTCCCTATCCTTTACCTCCATATCATTTTTAGTCATTTTGCTTCAACCATGCGCCCTAGAACAAGCAGCGCTGGTACCTCAAACAGGGGGAGTCTGAGCTCTCATGCCCCCTCTAGCCACCGTGGTGGAAGGATTCCAGTGAATTTTCCTATGGCTGGGCCTCGTCACTCAGAGAGAGTTGAAACTTCCTCCTCGCGAGCGCCAGTTGATCAGCGCCGCCCTGAGGATCCCCTTGACTCGAGGGCTACCAGCTGCTCTGATGATGGGTCAAGCAATGAAGGTTATCTCTCTAACGATGTTGCATTCTACCACAGCACACACGCATTCCGTCGTGCATCAGGTACCATGGAGATTCCAAGGTCTGGCAAAATGATGATTCTACGAACTACTGAAGGGCGTGTCAACGTCATGGCACACCGGCTGAACTGGGAAAAGCTGAACAGGGAGAGGCTGTACTGCTGGGTTGAGGAGGAATTCTTGGAAATCCCCTCACATCATGCAAATGAAGAGGGAAACCCAGTCACTCTCTGCTGCAAAATTTACTCTAACAAGAAGTACAAGGGACGTTTTCTTGTCCTTGCCCCCCGTCCAACTGAGAGGGTCTGTCACCGCGTCCCAGTCACGAGAGGTCAGTCTACATGTACGACTTCGTCTTTCAAAACTTGGGAGTCCGCTTTCCCATGACGGAGTTTCAGATGGCCGTCCTACGCTTCCTTGACTGCGCCCCTGCCCGACTGCATCCCAACGGCTGGGGCTTGGTGCGCGCACTCGAGGTTCTGGGAGAGCATTTCAATTTCACTGCCACTGTGGCCAAACTATTTTACTACTGCCAAGTGGTCCGCCGTGCCAACAAGAAGGGCGGCCTTAGGTTCATAACACTCCGTTGTGACTCAAGGGTAGTGAACTTCAAGTCCTACACTGAATCAGCTAAGGTGGATGGACACTCCTTCAAACACTACTACACGCGGGTCTGAGTTCAATCCAATAAGCTGGTCTTCTAGCTCAACAAAGAAAGGTTCACCAAATTCCCCATCAGTTGGTCGCACGAGCACTTTCTACTGCTGAGCCGTGCTTACTATACTGAGGAGAGTGAGCTTTCCTCTCACTCTGTTGAGGTGCTGAGTGCCATGCAATCGGCCTCAATGGCCCTTAAGGGGTTCTCTTGCCGGCTTCTCTTGGGAAGTGTCGATGTCCGGGACACCTATCTCCGTAATGGCCGTTCTTAACTATGGTTATGTTACATATTTATTCCGCTCTTATTGTTTTTCCTCCCATGTGTTAACTTAATTTTCCTTATTTTGTAGAACAAATTGAAAAAGTCTCTCCCGAGATGTTGTCCCTGAAATCCATGCTGGCAGATGGTGATTCTTCCTCTGAGGAGAATGACATTTAGGCCAAGAGGAATTCTACTAAGGCAATGGCTCCAACAATTCCTCTTATCTCCGCTGTGGGAGACGAGGTTCCTCTCCTTGACGAGGAGGAACCTGCAGGACAAACGGAGGCTGCAGGGCGAGGCAATGAGGAGGCCACCCCAGAGAAGAAAAAGAAAAAGAGGCATCTGGTCAAGGCAACGGACGTGGAGAAGCCTTCATCTGGTGACCCTATGAAGAAACGCCAGAAGACCCTCGAGGAATCTGGGCTGAAAAAAGACAAGGGGAAGAAGCCTATCCTTGATTCTTCTGCCCCTCCTTCGCATGCCACGTCTGAACCGAACTCTGAGAGTGGTCCTCCTCCAGTGATTAACCCTCTAAGCGAGTCTTTTCTCTCCCCTTATCTCTGGTTCCAGGGATCCATGCCCCCCACTTTTCCAAAGGCGAGGTACTGTCTCCACCCCTCTCTTGGTACTACGGAAGTTTGAGGCGCTTGCCAGGCCGGTCGCTGGCAGCTGGATGAGCTATCCGGCCTCTTGGACTCCTTAAGCGACAAGGCAGACTACATCGAACAATTTGAAAAACTTGAGGCCGATATCACTATAAAGGAGGCCTGGGCGGCCAAGCAAGCTGAGACTCATAGAGGGGTGGAGGAAGAACTGACTAAGGCCAAAGGGACGCTGCAAAAGAAGACTAAAGAAATAAGCCAGCTCCACTTTGCCAACAAATACTTGGAGCGGCAGGTTACTGAGCTTCAGCAGCAGAATAAATCCATCCCCCTTCTTGAAGAAGAGCTTCAATTGGAGAAGAAGAAATCAGCCAAGCTAGCTGACGATCTTGCAGCAACAGAGGCCGGCCATAATAAAAGCCTTGGAGAGTGGGAGGCCCTTCAGAAGGAGATGTAGGCTCAGATTGAAGAGCTAAGGAAGGGGAGTACGGGCACTGGGCCATCAGAGGAAGATTTTACTAAGCTTCAAAAGAAACTATCTACTTCTAAGGCCAGAGCTGCCAAAGCCTTGGAGATATACAAAAAAGTGGCTTTCGAATCCTTCGGCCTGGCACTTCGTCAAGTATTTTATCGCAACCCGGACGTGAAGCTTAATTTGTACGGACTGGATCCGTTCTATGAATTCCACGGAGGGAAACTTGTCGAAGTGAAGAGTGACGGCTCGCACCAGGATCCTCCCGACGCTCTTTATGAACTGCCTCCACTTCCGGAGGGTCAAAGCATGGAACCAGTACTGACCACTTCTGGCCCCGAAGGTGAGACACAAGGGGATGCTCAGGCTGACCCAGAGACCAGAGCGAATAAAGCTCAGACTAAAAGAGCTGAAGAGGGGAGAACGGAAATGCCCATACCGGAGGACCAACCACCTGCTCTTTAATTTTGTGCTTTTATTTATAGCTATGTATTGGGATCAGCTCCAGCTTTGATGCCTTGAGACATATAAAATTTTCCTTCACAGAAATAAAGTTTTCTTTCGTTTTTCTTCTATCATTTATGACAAGTATATGGTTGCCAGATAACTTAGTCGTTTACATAATACTTTACCTTTTTAATACTTTACAAATCCGCTTTGTTTAACCGTATTGTCATTTAAAGCGTATTTCTCACCCCGGAATAAAATACAAATATCGTAACAAATATGCAACACTTATGCTAAAGTATGCCCTATCCCCAAGTATAAGTATTTTGGGAAGGAAAATATTCGTTGTAAAGTGTTACCTTTAACTCCTTGAGAATTGAAAAGGTTCATTTGACTTCAACGATATAGAACGTCAATCTTTGCATTAAGCCGCCCTTTGATGATTGCTTAAGAAATGAGAACGGCGATTATACTTGGAGTTTGGTTCAATCCTACCATCCAAGTTTTCATGTAGGGTTTGGTTTAACCTTGAAAAAGGTTAAGTCCTACACCTGTTTCTTGAGGTTCGGTTTGATCCTACAACTCAAGTCTTCAACAGTGTTCAGCCATACTTACTAACCGTTCCCAGAGTTCGGTTTAATTCCTATAATCTGGGCCTTCAAATGGTGTTCGGTTCAATCCTACTAACCATACTTGGAGTTCGGTTTAATTCCTACAGTCCAAGCCTTCAGACGGTATTCAGCCAAACTTACTAACCGTTCCCAGAGTTCGGTTTAATTCCTATAATCTGGGTCTTCAAATGGGGTTCGGTTTAATCCTACAACCCATTTCCCCCTCGAGGAATTACATCGTCAATACACAGAATAGGTGATTGAGATCATCCGTCCTGAGGGTCTTTGTTTCACCCCTCGAGGAGTTACATCGTCAATACACAGAATAGGTGATTGAGATCATCCGTCCTGAGGGTCTTTGTTTCACCCCTCGAGGAGTTACATCGTCAATACACAGAATAGGTGATTGAGATCATCCGTCCTGAGGGTCTTTATACAAATACAGCTTATAGCTATGCATCACAACATAAAAATGAGAGAGTGAGATTGATAGAGTCATAAATTGCATTTTCATTAAGTTGAATATACATTACAAAGGAAGCGTAGTTGGGGTCATGCCTCATTAAGACCTTCTTGAGAAAACCCAATGGGAAAAAACTCAAGTAAGGAAAAAGAGTACATGCCGTCTTACCAACTAGCTGTAATAAATACGTAAGTTCTGAGTGTTCCACTTGTTGCGAATTGGGGTTCCATCGAGCTCCTCGAGCCGGTATGATCCCTTTCCTGTCACTTTAGAAACTCTGTAAGGGCCTTCCCATGTTGGTGCCAGCTTCCCTTGATAAGCAAATTTATTCCCCACACTCGTATTCCTCAGGACAAGGTCTCCAGTGTTAAACGCTCTATATTAGACATGCTTGTTGTATTGGAGAGCTGCCTTCGCTTTTATTGCCTGGTCTTTGATAAAGGCTCCCTCTCTCAACTCATGGAGAACGTCCAACTCTGATGCCAGATTGGCGTTATTGTCTTCCGCTGAAAAATATTCTACTCGGGCTGATCTGGTTTATAGCTCTACTGGGATCATCGCCTCGAGCCCATAAGTTAGCCGATATGGGGATTCATTAGTGGAAGAGTGTGGTGTAGTGCGATATGCCCAAAGAACATGGCATAGTTGATCAGTCCAACCTCCCTTTGCTTCTCCGAGGCGCTTCTTCAACCCTTTTAATACCTCTCGATTAGCCACCTCTACTTGGCCATTCGTCTGAGGGTGCTCAACAGACGAGAAAATTTGGATTATCCCCAATCCTTTGAGCAAGTCTGTGAACTTCCTATCTGTGAACTGGGTGCCATTGTCAGTCACAATCCGTCCTGGGACACCGAATCGAGCTATGATGTTTTCATATACAAAACGCCTTGTCCGCGCAGAAGTGATATGCACTACTGGCTCAGCCTCGATCCACTTAGTGAAGTAGTCTACCCCCACAATCAAATATTTAATACCTCCTGGAGCGGTGGGGAACGGGCCCAGGATATCAAGGCACCACTGGTAAAACGGCCAAGGCACAGCGGATGAAGAGAGTTCTTGGGCCGGTGTGTGATGGAGATTGGAAAATCTTTGACAAGCATCATACTTCTTCATAAAATCAGCTGAGTCCTATTTCACTGTGGGCCACCAATATCCAGCCCGGAGGACTTTTCTCATTAAGCTCCTGCCCCCGGTATGGTGTCCACATTGCCCCTCGTGTACTTCCTCCAACACTGTTTGTACCTCATCTTCTCTCAAACAAAGGAGGTATGGGACTGAGAATCCCCTTTTGTAAAGAACACCATCGACCATGGTGAAGTACGACAGTTCCCTTTTCACTCACTTTCTTTCTTTCTCATCAGTAGGGAGCTATCTGTCCGCCAGATAACGGATGTAGGGGATGACCCAAGAATTCTCATAAGGGTACTTGACCATTATAGCATTTAGAGATGGGAACAGAGGGGTGCTAGGTGATGTCAGCGTGCTCTGAACCACAGTCGTGGTACTGCTAGGCTGTTTTGTGCTTACAAGCCTTGATAAGATATCCGCTCTGGTGTTCTCCTCTCTTGGCACATGCTTAAATTCCAGCACTTCGAATCTCCCCTTCAATTCATTCACACAGTTCAAGTATAGTTGAAGTTGTGGCTCTCTGACCTGATATTCCCCCTGGATTTACGAAATCACCAGCTGTGAATCGCTGCACAATGTTACCTCTGATGCTCCGATGTCAATCGCTACTCGGAGGCCGGCCAGGCATGCTTCATACTCAGCTTGATTATTGGAGGTTTTAAAATTAAACCAGAGGGAAATTTCCAAATGCACACCGTCATCACTTTCCACTACAACACCGGCTCCACAGCCTTTACTGTTCGACGACCCATCAACATAAACGGTCCAATGCGCTCGAGGTGTGGCTGGATCCGCCCCCGTTATTTCCACCACGAAATCTACCAAAACTTGGGCTTTAATAGTTCCTCGAGGCTCATAGGAAATTTCAAATTCAGAAAGCTCGATGGACCACTTAATCATCCTTCCAGCGAGGTCTGGCTTACTGAGCACTGAACGAAGAGGTAGATCCGTTCTCACAAGTACTGGATATGTGTGAAAATACGGCCTCAGCCGTCGTGAAGCCCACACAACTGCTAGAGCGGCCTTCTCTATCTTTTGATATCTACCTTCAGCCCCCTGGAATGTCTTGCTGGTGAAGTACACCGGCCTCTGCACCTCTGGAGTTTCTTTAACTAGAGCCACGCCTAGGGCTTCATCAGAAATTGCCAAATACAAAATCAGAGTCTCGCCAGGGTCAGGCTTTACCAATATTGGTGGACTTGAAAGCACGGCCTTAAGTTGCTGGAAAGCTTGTTCTTGCTCATCTCCCCATTCGAAACTCTTGTGCTTCTTCAATGCCTTATACAAGGGAAGGGATCTATGTGCCATCTTGGGCATGAATCGAGCTAGAGTGGCTACCTTCCCATTCAATGATTGTACCTCCCTTAGGCTTTTGGGGCTTTGCATATCTAGTATTGCCTGACACTTTCCAGGGTTGGCCTCGATGCCCCGTTGAGTCAACATGAATCCCAAGAACTTCCCTGCTGGAACGGTAAAAGTGCACTTCAGTGGGTTCAATCTCATATTGTATTGTCGCAACTGGGTGAATACTTAGCGCAAATCATCAATGTGATCCCCTCCAGCGGGAGTCTTTGCGATGATATCATCAATATACACCTCTACCAGCTTGGTGTGCATGTCTTCGAATACTTTGTTGATCATGCGCTGGTAGGTAGCACCGGCGTTCTTTATTCTAAACGGTATGACGGTGTAGCAGAACACACCACGGTCATTGACAAAGGCCGTCTTTTCTTGATCTCCTTCCTACATTGGAATCTGATTGGACCCTGAATAAGCATCCGTGAAACTGAGGTACTGATAACCAGATGAGTCGTCTACCATGCGATCAATGTTTGGGAGGGGATACGGATCTTTGGGGCAACATCGGTTGAGATCTACGTAATCCATGCACATCCTCTACTTGCCATTGGCTTTCTGCACCATCACCACGTTAGAAAGCCAAGATGAATAGCGAATCTCCTTTATAAAACCAGCTTTCAAAAATTCCTCTGTTTGCTCACACGCTACCTTCTGCTTCTCTGGTCCCAACCTCCTCTTCTTCTGGGCCACCGGTCTCGTTTCTGGGTAAACAGCAAGTTTGTGGCAACAGAAATTAGGGTCCATCCCAGGCATGTCTGCTGCAGTCCATGCAAAAAGGTCATTAAACTCCTGCAAAAGAGCCAACAAACGTTGCTCCATGCCTGCCTCCAGATTATCGTTAATGTGCGTGACCTTCTCTGGGGAATCCCCTAAGATGACGTCCCTGGAAACACCATCCGGTGTGGGCTTCGAGGGGTTAAGAGGGTCAATCTTCAATTCCGCCCTGGGGTCCAAGTCAATCAGACTGACAGACCCAGCCGCTGTGCCTCCGTCATTTAGCTTCCTCTTCTTGTTGAACACCTCCAACTTAACCATATTGAGGCTCAAATTATAACAGTATCGAGCCATCTCCTGATCACCTCGGAGGGAAGATACACAGTTGTCTATATCAATGAATTTGATTAAGGGGTGGGGAGTAGACACAATTGCTTCCATTGCATTCAAGGTAGGGCGGCCTATGATCCCATTGTAGGGAGATTCCACATCGATCACTAGAATTCTCGATTTCACCGTTCTTGCGCCAGGCTCTCCTTCAAAAGAAATGAGGGTATCAAGGTACCCTTTGGTAGGCTGCTCCGCCCCATTAAAAGCTATGAGTTCTTGCATGTACAGCTGCAGATCTACATCATTAAAACCTATTCTTTTGAAACAGTTATAAAAAATTACATTGTAAGAACTTCCCTGATCGACAAGGATCCTCTTCACATCTTTGTTAGCAATGACATCAATGATCACTACTGCGTCGTCTCCTCCTGGGATCGTAGGGCTGAAGTCATCATTAGTGAACGACACCGCCGGAGCTGCCACACCGTCCCTGAAAGGGCGGTTGTCTCTAGGTTTGCCCTGTACAGAAAGAATCATCCGGTGGTGATTTTTCCTAGCTGTGATTGATGCTCCTCCTCCTGCGAACCCTCCAGCCATCATCTCAATCACTTCACGCCTACCTTGCCTCCGCTGTCTTGCTGTGCTCCTCTAGTGATCACCACTCCTTTTTGCTTTTCAGCCGCAGTAAACCTTCTAATGGGGTTACGACTATTGTCACCCTTATCATCCGGATCTCTCCCCCTCTTGTCCATCCTGTCAGGCTCGTCCAAGGATTTTTCTTTGAACAGATATTGCTTCAGCTTTCCCTCTCTAGTGAGGGTCTCCATAGTATTTTTCAACGCTTTGCACTCGTTTGTGTGGTGACCTGCCTGCTCATGAAAGGCACAATATTTACGTGGGTTACCAGGTCTTTTGACTGGGGGTGGCTTCCTTATACCAAAAACACTGAGCGCTGGCCAGCCAACTTCCCTCAAGATTTAGGAATGCCTGGTGTTCAGAGGAGCATAGTTGCTGAAAGACGAGACGCGCCTGTCTCGTTGATGAGGTCGGGCGCTTGCAAAGTCCTCTCTGAAGGCATGTTTTTTTGGTCTCACCCTCTCCTTCTCTCTCTGTGGCTGCTGAGGGGGTACTGGGGGCTTCATCCTAGCTGTTGTAGCCTCCAGATGCATTTCTATACCCACGTACTTAGAAGCTTTCCTCCAAAACTCCTTGAAGGTTTTTGGGGGGCTCTTCGCCAAAGATAAGGCAAAAGCAGATCCAGGTTGCAAAGCTTCCACTACAATATGGAGCTGTATGGCCTCCGTGAGGTTGGGGACCAACGCAGCCTCCTTGTAGAATCTCTTTAAAAACTCCTTAAGAGTTTCAGTCTCTCCTTGCCTTATTTGGGCTAAGGTGTGGGAGGTTCTTGGGATGTCCCTGGAAATGACAAAATAACTTTCAAACGCAGCTGCCATTTCTTCCCAGGAATCTATGGATCCTGAGGGCAGGCTCTTGAACCAGCTGAGAGCCTCCTCCGTCAGTGTTCTTGGGAACATCCTACACATGACGTCTTTATCAGCTCCCAAATACATAGCTTCATAAACATAAGTATCTAGGTGCTTAGTGGGATCAGTTTCTCTATTGTACTTCCCTATCGACAGTAGTTGAGTCGTCTGCAAATGCTTAGGGATGACAATACTCATAAGTCTCCTCGAGAAAGGAACACTGAGTCTGTAAGCTCCAGAGGTCACCACTGCTTGCTCCCTTCTCCTGGTACTGACTCTATCACCAGAGTCTTGGGTCTGTTCCCTCTCCTCGTACGTAGGGATTTTTGAGTACTGGAGGGTCGTAGATCTTTCCCTCACAGATGCATGGTGAGCCTTTTCTACATGGGACGTTACCCTGTCCCCAGCTCCTCTCTTCTCCCGCTTCAACTCCATCAACTCCTCCCTGAGCTACCTAATAACCTCATCACGAGAGTCAGGGGTTACCACTGGTACCATCCTTCGAGTGTTGTTGACAGGAGATTCAAAGACGAGTCTCCTCCCAGTCTGCAGGTGGGTCACGTCCTCCACATGAGCATCAACAAAATCACGTCCATCACCTTCCATTCTAACAACCAAACTTCTACGAAATATGGGAATAACTCTAACGGGTCCCACCGGGTGTGCCAATGAACTGGTCTGAACCGGGGTCTAGGATCTGGTGTGGGACCAGCCACAAGAGTGCAGGTGAATTAGGGTTTGTACACCGGTACAGTGGATATCTGGTATTGTAATCTGGTCTCTCAGTGGGAGAAACCGGTCTTGTTGTCCTGGAGATCCTTCACACCAACGTTTCGCGTTGAGAAAGGGCGAAAGGTGGTGCCATTTGCGAAGATTCTCCGACGCTCAAGTTAGAAAAGTGTATGAACTCAATGAATACTCAAGCAATGCAATAGTAAAAATATAAGATAGAACAACGTAACCTTGCATGTGTGTTGGAACATGCTATTTATAGTTGAACGTAGGAAATGAATCGTTGGATGCAAGTGGGTCCCTTGGTTCTGATAGTGTGTAGAGTGTGTCAATCAAGGGGACTCAGTGCTCAGAGTGTGTCAGGTGGTAGGTCAATTATCAGAGTACGATCCTGTGATAGGGATGGAGGATAATCACCTTTCCACATATTTCACTGACAATTGTACTTACTCTCTGAGATAATTGACATAGACACATTCCGCTATGCAGGGTATCTTCGCTGATAAGCTATAAGGAACTCTTATCTCATAGTGATCCTGAGGTAAACGGTTATACACGTCGTGGCAATGAGAACGGATAAGGTATCCATCATAGAGAGGATGAAAGAATCATTTGATGAAGTGAGGACGGATACAATGACAACGGATGTCCGTTATGGCACTATCTTCCTGTGATACTGGATGCTCCTTTAATAGGTCACTCTGACGTCATAACTTTGGGGACCGGTATCCAGACCAGATCAATTATCTCTATGGCATAACTTCTTTTAGATAGGGGAGATATATTTTTTTTTTCAAGAGATAACCTAATAGAGATAACATTGTGCAGAATTTGAATTAAACATGTTTTTGTAGATAAAGATTAGAGATAAGTTTATTTTTGAAACTAACGAACCTCAAGAAATGAACACTGTTTTTCATCATCAAAAAAGGGGAGAATGTGTTTGAATATGCTTTCAGGTTCAAAGATTTTGATAATGACAAAGGACTCTTGAAGAAACTCTTGCAGAAACAAGAAACAGCATCAGACCTGTAAAAACACGCTGGCTAATTGATTACGAAGGACAGATAATCGATTAGATAGCTTCTGTTTTATCACCTAATCGATTAGATATCTTCTGTTTTATCACCTAATCGATTACACAGTGAATACTAATCGATTACAAGGATTCTGTTTGTCAACTAATCGATTACACCCTAAACCCTAATCAATTACCAAGATGAAAAATTGATTTAAATGAATCAGGTACTTATGCTAATCGATTGTAGAACTTAGAACAGTCGATTACAAGGCTTCTGGAAAACACCTAATCGATTACCGGATATCAGACAATCGATTACAGGGCTACTGTTTTTACACTAATCGATTAGACACAAGGCATAATCGATTACCAAGCTGCGTAACCAAATTAAATGTATCAGGTGTCATCACTAATCGATTACAAGGCAAGACATAATCGATTATCAAGGTTTTGAGTTATAGCTAATCGATTACAAGGTATATGCTAATCGATTACAGAACGAAAAACACTAAAGATTTCAAAGTGTAATCGATTACAGCTCGAGGCGTAATCGATTACGATAGTGCCAGAATTTAGGGAAAGTGCTTTTTAGTGGAAACCAGCTCATTTCTCCACACATCTCAGGTACCCACGAGCTGCAACGGCTAGGAACTCTATTATGCTCTTCTCCTAGGTCTATATATGCAAGACTCCTTCAAGCTACTCAAAGCAATCAATCATATCCATCAAAGGGAAATCAATTCTTGAGTCTTGTGAGTCTTATTCTTGTATAGTTTCATTTTTTGAAACTTAGAACTTCAACTTGTATATTCTCTCTTGTTGAGAGTTAGAATATGAGAGAGTATTCACTTGTATATCTACTCTATTTAGAGAGTCATTATCTTGTAAACACTATAAAACACAAAGGTTTTTCACTCTAGGTTCAGTGGTCACAAAGGTTGGGGTTCAACCTTTGGGTATTAAGAGTTTGAGAGATTGGGTGGTTTGCCCTTGTGCTAGTGAGGATTGAGTTCTTGAGTGTGGGACACTAGGAAGCTACAATTGCTCATAGCTTGTAATCTCTAAACTTCAATAGTGGAAATCCTTCAAGTGGGTTGCTTGAAGGCGAGACGTACACCGGGGTTGGTGGAACTCGTTAAATCGGTTTGCAAGCTCTTCTCCCTTACTCTTTTACATTGATATATTGCATTTGATTGGATTATTGTTGATTGATTGTGATTTGCTTATTTGAGCTTGCTTGAATTAGTTACTTTAAAGCAGTGCACACCAAGTGTTTGACAAATTGTTTCAGCAATATTCACATCTTGTTTTGCTTTATTTCTTGCACTATACTTGCCTTCACTTGCATAATCTTTAAACTTGTGATAAAAGAATGAAGTTCAAAGGCATTTCAAGCAAAGTTTTAAAAACTCAATTCACCCCCCCTCTTGAGTATTGAGGCCACTTGAATAACAGATATAATGATATGATTTGAAATATGATGATGATATGTGATGATATGATGATATGATATGAATATGATGCTATGATTTGATAAAATCATGATGATGATTTAGTATGTGAAAAGATTTGATCTATACTAATATGGATTTGAGATTTATTGAAATAAGAAAATAAGTTGTCTTTAAAATATCATTTCCCCATCATCAATAAAGTTTTTGTCATCATCAAAAAAGGGGAGAATATATTTGTTCATAATAGTATATCAAACAATGGGAGAATTAATAAGTAGATTTCTTATAATCTAAATTTTGATGATTCAAAAAATATTTTTCAAAAAAGATAAATGATGTGAGAATCTCAAATAGCATTCTCATAACCGATTCAGCTAATCGATTAGGCACAAGGAAATTAGTTAAGCTATTCAATTAAGCCTAAGTAATGAAATTTTGAATTTATTTGAAAAAGAGCTAATCGAATAAGGTAATCAATTAACATGAATTTGGACTAGTTTTAATTAAAACAAAATGTTACTAATCGATTAAGGTAATTAATTAAGATGAATCGAGATCTATTTTAATTAAAACAGAGTATTGCTAATCGATTAAGGTAATCAATTAAGATGAATCTGGATGTGTTTTAAATAAAATAGAACGTTGCTAACCGATTAAGCTAATCGATTACACTACGTATTCTGATTGATTCTCAGTTTTGTTAAACTTAAGGGATATTTCCAAGGGAATCAATTTGAAAATCCTCAGATTACAACGGCTAGTTATCTACTTGAAACACTATAAAAAGAAGCCTAAGTCTTCATTGAAAAACACACATCTGCATTGAACTTTCTTACTCTCTCTTTCATATTTTCAAGAAGCAAAGCTTGATAGTTTTTTTTTTGCTCTTTTAAATCTTCACATTTTGCTCTAAAAGATAGCTATAATTTTGTGAGTTAAGTTTATCTCTTTTATGCTTTGATTTTAAATTTTGCTCTATCAAAAGAGAGTTACAGTTTTTATCGATCAACTTTCTTTCTACGCTTATATTATCTAAATTCGCTCTATCAAAAAGAGCTACATTCTTTAAGTTGATCACATTGTGTTTATGCTTTGAATTTCCCATTCTACTCTATCAAGAGAGTTTTTCTTATAGCTTCAAATTTACAATTTTTGCTCTACAATGAGAGCTATATTTTGTGATCATTATCACGTGTTTTCTTCTCTTATTTTGTTTCATATATTCATTATAAGAGGAGTTAAAAGTTTTGTTTTTACTCATACACAAATTAGGTTAAAGCATTGTAACAAAGGCAAGGTTGTAGCCTTTGGGGTTATTGTTTGGGTAAGAATTATGAGAAGGATAAAAGAGTAAGGGATAAGTTCTTGGTACGGAAATCAAGAGACTTTTATTGGCTCATCTTGTAAATCTCAAATTCTTATTAATGAAACATCTTGAGTAAGTTTACTTGGGGCCGGGACATAGGTGATTTGAACCAGGATAAAAATTTGAGCGTGTCACTATTTCTCTTCCCTAACTCTATTTATTTTTGAGTTGTTTATTTGCTTTATTTACTTGCTTTAATTACTGTTATTTGCTCATTTATATATTAATCTTTTTATTCCTCTAGTAAAGCAAAGTAAAATTAAGATAAAACTTTTACAAGGTAATTACTTTTAAAACTCAATTCACCCTCCTCTTGAGTTATATAGGCCACTTGGTTAAGAAATACGGCTTTGGTCCAAAAGGAAGATTTTATCCAAAGACCAGTATATTTTACAAGTAAGAGTCTGTAAGAAGCCAAAGTATGGTATCATAGGGTGGAGAAAATTACATACAGCTTGGTGGTAGCCGCTCGAATGTGGTGACCCTACTTCCATAGCCACCAAATTGTTGTCAAGACTGATTAACCAATTAGTAAGATGTTTCAAAAGCCAAAGTTGGCTGGAAGAATGATTGCTTAGGCCATAGAGCCTTCCGAGTACGGAATCCGCTATGAACCCTGGGGAGCTATCAAGACACAGGTCCTGGCAGATTTCCTAGTGGAGCTGGGAAGTGATAAGGAAGAATATGACGCGGAGCATGCTTTGTGGACCCTGTCTGTCGATAGGTCATCAAATGAAAAAGGGAGCAAAGTAGGAATCATACTTGAATACCCTACGGTTTAATCATTAAGGAGTCACTAAGATTTATATTCAAAGTGAGTAACAATTAGGCAGAGTATGAATTGTCGATTATGGGTTTACGAACAGCTATGGATCTGGGAGCTCTGTTATACAGGTGACGACCAACTCATAATTAATTACAAGACAGGTAGCGAGGGCATATTAGAAAAAGGATCCCGTTCTGGCCAAATATCTTTCCTAGGTAAGGCGAGGGATAATAGATAGTTTATATATTCCCAGAGTGAAAAATGAGAGAGCAAAATTACTCTCCAAATTGGCTAGCACAAAGAAGGCGGGAAACTTGAAGACAATCATACAAGTCACTTTAGAAGAACCCATCATCAAAGAAATAGAGCATATGAACAAAATTACCATTACTCATGAGGTGAATACATGGATGACCCCAATAATACATTTTCTGGTCAGAAGCGATCTCCCCTTGGATTCCTCAGAGGCTAAAAAACTTCAGACACATACAACTAATTACACTCTTATTGACAGACAATGTTACAAATGGGGATTCATATTGCCTCTCCTTAAATGTCTTGATCCAAAATAGGCAGAATATGTAATGCGAGAGCTCTACTTGACAATTTATGGTCACCACAGGGGAGTCCGTCCTTTAGCAACCCGAGTCCTTAGGGTAAGGTACTTTTGGCCTACGTTGTGAATAGATTGCTCTGAATTCATCAAGAAGTGTGACTCTTGCCAAAGAAACACTAATAGGATACACAACCATCCAGAACCACTACACAAAATCCTCTCCCCTTGGTCGTTCAATACTTAAGGCATAGATATCCTCGGTCCCTTTTCCATAGGGAAAGTGTAATATCCCCGTTTTAAAATTTAATGCTGAATGAAGAATAAACCATTAAAATTTGATTTTTAACTAAGAAATAACTGTTAATTGCATTTAACTACTTAGGATTTAGCCATTAAAATATTAAAGATGGTGATGGTCAGGGGATGGGGTGGAGTGCATGTGACTGCTGGGCACGCACTCTCCCATCCCACTCTTCTTTTGCTGTGCACATGCACATATATATATATATATATATAAGCGTGAGCCCTTGGCGGAAAAACACACTTGCTATTTCTTCAGACTCCCTTCTCCGTCACTTCATTCTCTACTTCCTCCCTTCGTCTTCATCTTTCTTCTTCTTCTATCTTACTCTTCGCTCCTGGAGGTCTGGGTTGCAGTACTGGAGAACGGACCACACTCCATCCCAGAATCAGGCACAGGATACGACAAGCCAAGGAAGACCGAACGAACCAAGAGAAAGACGTCGGACCCAACAACGAGAACAGAAAGGTTCTGAGGATTCTTCAAAAGGTAGGGGGGCGCTTGCATGTCGAATGCATGGTCTAAGAACGGTACCGGATGAATGTATTGCTGAGTGCGGGTGTGTGTGTGTGCATGTATTTATAATCATTAGAACTGATGCTGTGCATGTGTGCATGTATTCACAATTACTAAAACTGATGCATGATTTTAGATTCTGATAGTGATCTTCGTGGCGATGGTGTAGCTTGCTCGTGGATGATAATGATGGATTTATTTTGTTGTCACTATGAAATGTATGTATGTGCATGTTCTTAATTGGATTGCTCAATGTTGTTAGTCTGATGACCGATTGTAACATGCGCTGGTGTGACTGACTGAATTGATGACGAGTAGTGGGGGATAATCGTTCTTACTTAATGACTACGGTAAGGTGTTCATGGCGCGATGATGTGTAATAATGAATGTGTTAGTTGCATGAGTAAGAGTGTGGTGACCCATGGAAGGTCAAGAACCCCAAGGGAAACGACTTCCAGTTACCAACCCTGGCTAGATCCCAATAGAGCTCGTGGTAGCCGTTGGAGCTAGAGAAGAGAGTCTCGAGACGCCGTGGGGAGGCCGGTGCCACCTGGTAAGAGCTGAGGGACGAGGGGCCAAAAGAAAAAGGGGGCCGTAACTGAGAGTCTTTACCCGAGTCGGATCCGCAGGCATGCATATAGAAATAAGGCTGATTGTGGTGATGTATAAATCTATGTATGTGCAAGTGTATGATTTTGAATGCATGAATATATATTTAGATGTGGAATAAACTCTGTGAATTATGTGTGTCATGAATATTGTTGAATTGTATGAATTTGGTTACTTGAGAAAGGTTGAGTGATAGCAGGAGCGTGTACTGACGCTGATACCGAGTCTGTGAGTATCATTTTACATGTAAAAGCTCACCCCTGCAGTGGCCATTTTCAGTGAATGTCTCTCGTGAGGAGGATCAGAAACAGAGCTGGAATGCTGGGCGGAGCGCTGATGCATTTGGAAGGTTTAATTAAGGCATTGCTAGATTAAGCCCGGACTGGCTCATACCGGATGTTAATGTTTTGGGGATGAATAGAACTTTACGGGCAAGGAGAAGTCCGATTTTGTATTGTAAATATTGACATACACTTTTATGTATATATATGGATGTATGGTTTTGGTGTGCGTGATGCTATGTGCTGCCTTGTTTCCTAATTATGCTTTAATAGATACGCAGGGACAGTATGAGTGAACCGAGAATTGTCTTAGGAAAATTTATGTCGGATATGCTGGGCGGAGTCGTACCCCGCCCGAAGTGTGGGAGCAATTCGCCCAAGCGTGAGGATTCACGCTGAAGCAAGTAATTACCAGAGTGAGATATCGACCAATATCCCTTCCTATTCGTTGAGATGCTAACCCAATCCAGACCCCGATGTTGACCCCGAATTGGGCGTTATGGCTAAGTCCGCCCAGACGTCGTCATACTTAGTTGAGCTGGGTGGAATAGGTTCAGATCCCTCTTTTCTCCACAACCTACTAACGTATATGTACCCTGTAACTTCTCATTTTTTTTCTTTTTTTTTTCTTTTTTTTTTCTTTCTTCTTTCTGAATGAAATGCGAGTGTGAGGATTTACTTAGTGAACCCTTGTCCATACCCGATGGAGGAAATTACCTTGTAGTTGCGTTAAAGAGGCGTTATGTAGATTTCGTTTAGGCGGCGTCATACCTCGCCCAAGTAACTAGGACAGCCCGCCCAAGATAAATATACCCCGCCTAGCCAAGTAGGACGACTCTAACTCCGCCTTTCCACCGAATGCTACGCGTGTGAATGTATTAACATATTTCCCTTATCTATTCCTCCCGTTGAGTAACCAGCATTACTCGAAGGGAAGCCTCATTACGAAATCTCCTCTATCCGCTGCTGCATTACCATACTCCGCCTGGACGGTGTCAGACCCCGTCTGAGCGAATAAACGGTGTTGTGCAATCCGCCCTAGTGTTGGTGCGTTATGATAAACCCATTGAGCCGGCCCCAGTTTTAGTTTCCCTGTAGGTTACTATGTGCGTGTGAATACTTTTCGTTCTTCCCTTGCCTGCTCCCTCATATATCGAATAATACGGGACTGATTTGTGAAAAATTTTCTCATATTTTTGGAATTTTTAGTTGCAATTAATTAGGGTGTTACAGAAAGGGCGGGTCAAATACCTCTTGGTAGCAATAAACCTTTTTACGAAGTGGATTGAAGTAGAGCCTCTCACCACTATCTTAGTAGCCAAAGTATAGAACTTCACATGAAGAAACCTAATATGCAAACATGGACTTCCTCAAACCATCATCTTTAACAATGGACAACAGTTCACGGATAAGAACTTCAAGACATTATGCAAAAATTTGGGTATAAAAAGAAAATTCACATCAGTAGGACATCCATAAACAAATAGACAGGTCTAGGCAGCAAACAAAGTGATATTGCAAGAACTAAAAAGCAGGTAGGGGCAGGTAAAAGGAATTTGGGAAGAAGAATTACTTGGGGCCTTATAGGCCTACCACGCGACTCTTCACTCAGCAACACATGAAACTTCATTCTGACTCATGTATGGAGTGGACACCATGATCTCGGTTGAGCTTGGGGAACTGTCTCTCTAAAGATTGGCCTATGACAAAACTAAAAATGATAAAGGATGAATAGAAGGCCTCGATCTCAACTTAAAGGAGCGAGATGTAGCCTTGTAAAAATATAGGCTTCCAAACACAAATCTACCTAGAGATGGAACACTATGCTTAAACCATGACGCTTCTAGAGCAGGGATTTAGTCTTGTGGATAGCTGGGGATAACCGAAGGGTGAGAGAAGAAGCAAAATTCACAGCTAACTATGAAAGCCCATACAAGGTAAAAGAAGTGGTCAGAAAAGACGCATACCGATTAGAAGAGTTGGAGGGCAAGAGTATTCCACGAACGTGGAATGCCACGCACTTGAAAATGTACTACAACTAATATAATCATGGGTACTTTTTTTCCTACCTGGGAGGTTTTTCCCACTGGATTTTTCTCTCGAGAGATTTTAACGAGGCCCATAGAAAATTCAATAAAATTAAGTATTCAGTCATATCTCTCCACATCAACTTACATTAAGTCCTAAATGGCCATCTTGGCTTCAACTTACGTTTATGTCCTAAAACTCTAAATGTAGATACGCTCGCTCGGGGTTAACGATACTCTTGACTTTAATTTACATTAAGTCTGAAGACCAGTGCGAGAATACGCTCACTCGGGGGTAATAGCAATCTTGGTTGCAACTCATGTTTAAGTCCTAAATCTCTGAGCGTAGATACACTCACTCGGAGGTAACGATGCTCTTGACTTTAAATTATGTTAAGTCCTAAAAACCTAAGTGAGAATATGCCCACTTGGGGGTAATGACAAATTTCATCAAAAATTATGTTAAGTCCTAAAAGCCTAAGTAAGAATACACTCACTCAGGGGTAACGACAAATTTCATTATGAACTACGTTAAGTTCCAAAAACCCAAGTGAGAATTTATTTACCCGGGGGTAATGAAAATTCTGGTTTCAATTTACATTAAGTTCTAAAAACCTGAGTGAGAATATGCTCACTCAGGGGTAACGAAAAATTTTATTACGAATTATGTTAAGTCCCCAAAACCCGAGTGAGAATTCGCTCACCTGGGGGTAATGAAAAGTTTTGCTCCAAATCATGACAAACAATTTGTGATGCTTAAATTATATGAACGGAAATGTCCAAGACAATAGGAGTGAGAAAAATAGAGATTTTTTCATTAATAAAGTTAGAGATTACGAAGACAAACTACAAGATAAATCCGACATTAAACTTTGGGAATGGCAGAAGAATCATCCAGGGAAGGTTTAGTTTCATTGTTGGAGGGAAGAATGGCGAGGTCAATAGCAACATCTTCCTCATCCGATTCAAGAGGCTTGACTACTTGCCCTTCCACCACAACCTTGAAGGGGCTAACTCCCTTGCAACAATTGGCCAGAGAAGGGTTCAAAGTCGAAACCTACTCTCGACAAACATCAAACCTTGAAACAAACTTCTCAATGACTTCTTCCTATAACAATTCAATATGAGCCTCCATTCCTGAGTGCTCCTGACAATTTCTTGATTTAGATTCTTCAAAAATTTCCCGAGTAGAACTTAGAATTTGTCAAACCTCTTTAAGAGATTCCTTTTACTCTACATTCTTCATGGTAAACTCTCAACGTGCATCCTCATAGCTCGCCAGGCTCTTCTCATACAAGGCCAACTTTTCCTTAGCGATCGTTAATTTGGCCTCAGAGGAAGTCCAGTTGGCCTCTAAATCTTTTATGGACTCCTCAACATTGCCTAGGGACTCCTCGGCTGCCTTAAATTTCTCATACAATTCAGGCAAATTATTTATTACCTCTGCGGCCACTCAAAGTTTGGCATTGGCGGCTTCCTTCTTCTGGGCCCCGAAATAATCATCTATATAGCGTGATGAGGACATGAGCAGGGAAGATTCCATCACAACCCTAGACAAGGGTCTAGAGCTTTATTGAGGTCCCTTGACAAGGACAAGGATAAAGAAGGCCAAAATAAAAGATGAAAAAGGTTAGAATTGCAACCCTAAGTTTTCAAAGTTATGCTTTAGTCTAGTGGACCCAAATCTGTAAGAAGGGGAGAAAAGATAACTTTCCTCAAATAGAAGATTGGTTAGATTTGAAAGCCCTTCTAAGAAAGAGATATGTTCCAAACTACTACCAAGGGGAACTATTAGCTAAGCTAAATAAGCTCACCCAAGGCTCTAAATCTGTAGAGGATTACTATAAGGCCTTAAAAATAGCCATAATTAGGGCAAATCTAGAAGAAGATGAAGAAACCTTGATGCATAAGTTCTTACATGGTCTTAATAGGAACATTAAAAACAAGGTAGAACTCTTGCTTCATGTAGATATAAAGGAATTACTCTACTAGTACACCAAGGTAGAAAGCCAACTTAGTGAGAGGGACTCCTACAATAAAAAGGATTACCAACCCTTTAGGCCCAAGTAGAAGGGAACAAAGGATTCTAACCTTAAGAAAAGTAAGTTTAAAAGAAACGCTAAGGAGAAGGGAGTGGGCACTTATTCTCTATTTGTTAAGAGTAAGTTGCATAAAGAGGGTAAAGTGTATAGGACTGACAAAGATAAGCATGATTTCTCATTAAAACCTTCTTCTTCCAAATCTTCTGCCATAAATTATTTTAAATGTCTAGGCATAGGACATATTGCTTCAGACTGTCCTACTAAGAAAACCATGATTTTGAAAAATAATGGGAACTACTCAAGTTAATCAAACTCTGATTCTGATGTTCACTCTTCAAGTGGACTCTAGTAGTGACTCATATGACATTGAGCATATATTGGCAAATGATGGTGAACTTTATATGATACGAAGATTACTTGGAAGCCATGTAAAGGTTGATGATTGTACACAAAGAGATAACATCTTTTATACAAGATGTTACATAAATGAAAAACTATGTTCTCTCATTATGGATAGTGGAAGTTGTGTCGATGTTGCTAGTCAAATGCCAGTGCATAAAATAGGTTTAAACCTAATAGATCACCCTAGACCATATAAGCTTCAATGGTTGAATAAGAGAGGTGAAATGTTAGTCAATAAGCAAGTCTTGATAGCCTTGACCATATAATCCTGTAAAGATGAGGTTAAATATGATGTAGTTCCTATGGAAGCAACCCACATAATTCTAGGTAGACCTTGGTAATTCGATAGGAAGGTCACCCATGAGGGGTTCTCTAACACCCTCACTTTCAAACACAATGATATAAAAATAGTCTTGCATTCCTTAACTCCTCAGCAAGTTTTAGAGGATCAACATCAAATGAAGTTGAAAAGAGACAAAAAAGTAGGCGCTTCCTTTTCTCATCAAAAAGAAAAATCTAGTAAAATTAGAAAAGATAGTAAAGGTAAAGAAGTTATCATCCATGATGACTCTAAGCCTAGTCTTTTGGCTACCAAACATGATGTAAAGCAAGCCATGCTTCTTCACAAACCCTTGTATGTCATGTATCTTATAGACACTCCTAGCACTTCTGTGTGCCTAGTAGGCTCATCCCCTTTTAGTTTTCCTATAGGAGTTCAAAGTATCTTAGAAGAATTTAGGGACATCTTTCTTAAGGACATCCTAATGGATTACCACCTGTTAAGGGTATTGAGCATCAAATAGATTTAATTCCAAAATCTAGCTTACCTAATAGGCCTGCATAGAGATGTAATCCTAAACAAAGCCTTGCGATAAAAAAATAAGTGAATAAACTATTATCTAAGGGATGGATAAGGGAAAGCTTAAGTCTTTATGTTTTACCTATTTTACTTGTTCCCTAAAAGGATGGTTCATGGAGAATGTGTATAGCCTATAGAGCCATTAATAACATTACCATCAAGTGTAGGCATCCTATACCTAGACTTGATGATATGCTTGATGAATTGAGTGGCTCCACCATATTCTCTAAGGTTGACCTTCAAGTGGATATCACCAAATAAGAATCAAATAGGGTAATAAGTGGAAAGCTATTTTTAAGACCAATGCATCAAGTACTTTTATATGACTAATGAACCATGTTTTGAGAGAATTCATAGGGCACTTTGTTGTGGTCTACTTTGATGATATTCTTATTTAATCTAAGACCATGACCTCCCACCTTAAACATCTTAGACAAGTTATGCTTACCTTGAGAACAAACTAACTTTATGCAAACTTTGAAAAATGTTCTTTTGGCATGGATAGTATTGTCTTTCTTGGATTTGTAGTGAGTTCAAAAGGGGTAGAAGTTGACCATAATAGGGTCAAAGCTATACAAGACTAGCCAACACCTAAAAATGTCAATGAGGTTAAAAGTTTTCATGGTTTGGCATCCTTCTACAGAAGGTTTGTAAGAGATTTTTCTACCTTGGCCTCACCGCTCAATGAGTTAGTTAAGAAAAATGCTCCTTTTATTTGGGGTCCAAGGCAAGAAAAAGCTTTTCAAGACCTTAAGGATAAGTTCACTCATGCTCCAATCTTGGCTTTTCCTAACTTTTCAAAAACTTTTGAGCTAGAGTATGATGCATCCAATGTAGGAATAGAAGCAGTCTTGTTGCAAGAAGGCCACCTTATTACATTTTTCAATGAGAAACTCAAATACGTTGTTTCTTGGAGGGGCGGGCAGCTGCCTCGATATATGTAATGGTGGGTGGTGGAAAAAGACTTCTGGCAGGAATGACAGCAAAAGGAGTGGCAGAAAGTGTAGGGTTAGGAACAGCATAAACAGTCCCCTTGGAGGAACCTTCCTTTCGATAGGATGTCTTCATGTACATGGCAGACATTCTTTTAGGAGCGATATCACCTAAAAAGAGAAAAACTCAAGTTAGCATCTTAAAGCTGAGTAAGTAATTCATAACACCCTACTGAAATCTATACTTACATATCCAAGAGTCAAGGGCACTTGGGTCGGTGCATAGTGAAATAAGCTCTTGGGAACTGAAGAGCAGGCCCACATCCTTGAGAAAGAATCTTACATCTTCCTACTTGATGTTGGACCTCGATTTCCCATACCTAAATCCCGACGTAATTAAAATAATCAAATTAACTAAATAAATAAAAACATGAGTAAATTTTTCATGTTTTAAAAGTCTGAACGTACAACCTTACATTGAAACCCAAATCACGGAAAATCAGAACCAAAGTTAAAGATTTTACAAAAATGGATCGATAAATAATTTCCCCAAAGTGTATATGATGCATTCTCATCAGATGATGAAATTTTTGGCTAATATTTGTATCGTTCCCATAGGGATTACGATAATTACCACAACCTAGGACTAATATTATCTGAAGTAAATAGCAAATGTGAATAATTCATGATATTTTTATGTTACTGATTTGATGTTTTTGTAATTTTTAATATGCAGACTCAATAATTAACATGCAATAGAAGTAATGATATGAAACACAAAATTAAGAATAGGCTGGAGTCAACTTCAGTATTCAATTTTAATCAAAACTCACATGAATAAGATGCAAACTCTTGTTAAAGACATGTTTAAATTCCACAGATGACTAATCCCTAATTCCTTAGGTAACTCATGTTAGTTTCATTGTATATAAACCCTAATTCTTTAGGTTCTTATATACACTAAAACCTAATGTGAAATTAGAGAAGTAAAACCTAATTAATCACCTAAATTCCTAGGCTTAAAGTAATTAAGTTGCAAGGAGTATACTAGAGCTCTCAGCCATGATTCCTCTCTAGAGAGAAGCTTAAAATAAGTCTGAATCTTCTAATTCAGAGTTGAAGAACCACTCCTTGTAGTGTTTTGATATGCTTTAACTAGCATTAGCCTCAGCAATAGAGCTTGATCTCCATTGAAGATTCAGCAAACCCTAACCTTATGGATTTACCAATCCATGGTAGGAGAAGAAATAGAAACAGAGGTTGAAGACATAATGGAAAACAGAAAGAATATAGAGAGAGGTTGAAATCTGAAGAATGAATCTATAATATAAAACTTGTGTGTGTTATTTACATAACTGAAACTATATATATTAACTAAAAATAACTAACAACTACTGACTAAAGGAATTGTGAAAATGATCCTAAAGGAGTTACAAATAAATAACAAAATTTAAATTAACAGAAATATAACTCACCATAACTGAATTTCAAAATGCTGTTTCAATTCCCTCGTAGGCACACGTAAGTATGCTCCTCACCAGCGTAGGCACGCTAGCCTTCTGCCTAATCCTTAACTGTAAAACTTCTCCTGCGTGTAAGTATCATTCGAGTCAGTGTAGGCACACTAACTTTCTACTTGTATGTTTCTTTTTGACTTGCCTTTTACGTGTAGGTACGCTACCTCATAGCGTAGGTACGCGGACATCCTGTTCTCACACCTCTTGTAATTAATTCCAGTGTAAATATGTGTGTAAGTGTAGCATGAGTACACTGAGCTTCTAGATTTTTCTGGCAAACCAGCGTAGGAACGCTGCTTAGTAGTGTAGGCACGCTGCTCCTCTAATTTGTCATTGCATTTGAGCGTAAAATACAGCGTCAGTGAAATGTTGGCATGCTGGTCCTTTAGTCAGCTCAGCGTAAGCACGCTAATGAGTGGCGTAGCCATGCTGACCTTCTGGAATGGTTTTCCAACTGAGCGTTGGTTGGGCATAATACTGGCGTGCTAACGCTGGCATTAGGCGTTAGTACGCCCAGGTAACTTATAATCCAAGAAATAACTTTTCAAAATTTATTATTTATTTTACATAACTTTCTTAATAAATGCTAAAATAATGATTAAATAGTAAAACTATACCATTGAACAATTATTTAATAATTACTTCCAAACTTAATAATTAATAATAATCTTCTAAATGAAATAGAATTAAATATTGTCAATAATTAAGTCCTTTCAAGACTTATCATATCCCCAAACTTAAACTTTGCTTGTCCTTAAGCAAGAGCTCAATTTAATTAAATTAATGCATTGAGTCCATTTTCCTCATCAAGCCAAACCTGAACAAATTCAACTACAGCACATAAATGAAAAGCCTTTCAATTGATCCTCACTAATTTAAATGCAATAGTTTAAAATGCAAGACATGATGATGATGCTTCAATCTCACAAGTTAAATGTGTTTTCCTCTACACTCAATGTTTAGGATAATCAATATGCACACTTACTTGCAAAACAACATGTAAACATAAGCTTGTAACTCCCCTAAGCATCATACATAAAAACAACTGCACAAGGATCAATAAGGACTTTATTTGGCTTTTAATAAGGTTAAGTTACAGGCTCTAATTTTGTTTTTCTAGTGAATACAGGGGTAATGAATGTATTCATTGATGTTTGCCTTGCCTTGACCTTGTTTTTTTTCATAGTTTCCAAATATATTACTTCTTTTTTTTAAAAGAAAAGGAGAAGGCACTTTAAAAATTTTGGTGCTTATTCCTCTTTTGATTTTTCTTAGTTTTTTCTTTTAATAATTTTCAGATCTTTTCTCTTTTTCTTTTATTCTATAATCCTTTGAGCTCTTTTTTTTCTTCTTTGCTTTTGGTTTTTTTCATGCACCTCTTTATTGAAACCTTCTCACTTTCCTTTAACTTTTTGAAGTTTCCATATTTCAGAGTGTCAGAGTGTGCCTTTTCCTTGCTGTTGGGTACACATATCAAGGGTTGATACATAGTTTTTCTCAAGAAATCAAGCCTTGTAATGTTAGGTATAATTAATAGAACAAAAGGCTCAGGCTCAATATTTAAGGTAAATAGAGAAATATACATATGGTAGGCTTATTTGGCTCTAGCTAATAATTAGAAACACAATCTTTATCATTTCTATGTGCCAATTACAAACATGCACAAGCAAGGAAAGAGTCAAGTTCTGCCGCATTGTTATTAAGAAAGCACTCTCTCAATAAAAAAGTAGGCACAATTCCTATAGTATATTAAGGTAAGTATCAAGCATCACATCCCCAAACTTAAGACATTGCAATGATTTTAGATTAACATCCTAGGGTATCAAGTATGCACTAACAATTAAAAAATTACAAGCATGGCACAATGATTCTCAAAATCTCAACACATACAAAAATATAACATGTTCCGGCAATTTCCTAGGACAAGTGTCTCAGCTTTTTAGGATGTGAGGGCCTTATCTTTTTCCAATATTTTCTTTTCAAACAAGTATCTATATTTTTAGTTTTCAAATTTTCAAGAAGGAAGGGCTAGAGAGACTTCACTTTTTACCTATACACAAATGATAGTGGTGAAGTGCAGTATGAGTGAGTGTGTGGTTACAATGAGAAATTAAAAATGAAACACAAAATTAAGTGACACACACAAATAGGAAAACATAAACTGAGAACCTCTAATATTGTTTCAAGAAAATAAAGGTACAGAAGGAAAACACAAAATTTGAAAAGTACATCCCATAGAAAAATAAAGACAAAGAAAAATACACAACAAGGAAAAATTAATAAAAAGCCTTATAACTACTCAACATCCTCCTCTCCTACATCAACAACATCATCCATCACTTCATCAGCAGTGTCATCAACATCTCTTACTTCATTCATAGGCTGATCTGCATGAGGTGGAAATTCAGTGTTCAAGGGGGTGTCAATGGGAGGGATGGTGAATCCTATTAAGGCCAGCCATTGATCCTTGTCAGTTGGGACGCCCATTTCCTTAGTTAGATCTAGATGCATGGCAGTAGCCATCTTTCTCAGCATCATATCATGATTCATCACCAAATCATAAGTACCAAGTTGCATTTTCTTGATGGCTTGGAGTTTACTCAGGATTATGGTAAGAATTGGAGTAGAAGGTTGGTCTTGTTGGGAAACAGATGGTTGAGAAGGCTTGGATTTGGGACGCCTTAGTTCCCTTGGAATGTAATGATCAATTTTGTCCTCACCCAAATATTGTCCAGGTCCTTGTCAACTTTTACTTTAGGTAACTAAAGTAAGACCAAATAGAAACATAGCATAAGGACGTTGGATTAAAACATAGGTACTATAAGACTGATGAACTAATTCCTTTTATAGAAATGTAGTGTAAAAACGCTATAAGTGAGTATCAGTACACTCATCACTTAGAAATCTTCTTGATTCAAAATAGAAACACAACATAAGTATGTTGATCCACCAGCGTAAATACACGCAAAGCTTGATACATTCCCTAAATAGAGAGGGAAACCGCGTAAGCACGCTGCAAGTGAGCGTAGACACACGTACCCCTTAGTAAATACCTTGATCTAAACAAGTAGCCAGTGTAAGAACGCTGCTACAAAGCGCTGATATGCGCATAACCTGTTGAACTACTATACCTTATTCTAGTACAAAGCGCTGACATATGCTATCTGCTAACGTCACTACGCATAGCTTTTGACACTTTTAGTTACACCAGCGTACCGCTACGCTCATTCGGCGTGGGTACGCTATTAGTGGGAATGGTGCTTTTTAGCCATTGTCTACATTAAGCATAAGGACACCCCAAACAATCTGGTTCCTAAAATTAGTTTTTAGGTATGGGACAACCTTTTATTTATATGGGTATGCTAACCTTTTATTCAAAACCGAAATTCACCAAATTGAAAACTTAATTCTTGAAACTAAATACAATGCAGTTATTGTAACTCAAAAATTTATTTTTTTAAAGTTTTCTTTCTCTTTATTATTTTTACTTTTTCAAAAATTTGACTTATTTTTCCTTTCTCATTGTTTTTCTTCTAATTCAAATAAAGTAAAAACAAAAAAAAATGAAACTCAAGGATGCCTCTCTACAAACTTTCTTTAACATCACTAGCTTGATAAATGACACCTAAGCAGGTGCATGTAACTCAACGGAGGTGTTTTGCCTCTCAACCTCCTCTCCAAAATAGAGTTTGAGTCTTTGGCCATCGACTTTGAAAGTCTTATGAGTCTAGTTCCTTTACCTTAATGGCACCATATGGATATACTTCCTTGACAATGAAACGACCAGACTATTTTGACTTTAATTTTACTAGAAAGATTCTTAACCTATAGTTAAATAATAAAACTTGATCTCCCTTCTGAAACATTTTCTTAGCTAACCTCCTATCATGCCATCTCTTTGTTTTCTCCTTGTACAGAGAGGCACTATGATAAGCCATCAACCTGAATTCATCAAGTTCATGAAGTTTCAGGACTCTTTCCTCCTGTGATTGTACAAATTCCATATTCAACAACTTTGTGGCCCACCATGCTCTATGTTCTAACTCTGCAGGAAAATGGCAAGCTTTACCATACACAAGTTGGTAAGGTGACATGCCAATTAGAGTTTTAAATGTTATGTGGTAAGCCTACAAAGCATCATATAATTTCACAGACCAATCTTTCCTAAATTTGCCAACCACTTTCTTAGGGATCCTCTTTATTTCCCTATTTAAAAGTTCCACCTGTCCACAAGTTTATGGATGATAAGGGGTGGAAACTTTATGGAGTACCTCATAATGAATCAGGGCCTTTTCCATCGGTTTATTCCAAAAATATGACCTTCATCACTGATAATTACTCTTGGTACTCCATACCTTAAGAAAATATTTTTCTTAATGAACCTCAACACCATATGTGCATCATTGGTTTTAGTGGGAATTGCCTTCACCCATTTTGAAACATAATCTACTGCCACTAGAATATACTCATTGGAGAAAAACTTTGGGAGAGGTCCCATGAAGTTCATTCCCCAAACATCAAAAAGCTCCACAATTAAGATATTTGTTAGAGGCATGCCAGCTTTAGCAGAGACTCCTCTGCTCCTTTGGTACTTATCATACCTTTGAACATAACATATGGCATCTTGAAATATGGTTGGCCAGTAGAAGCCACTTTGTAGGACCTTTATATCTACTCTTGAAGAACCATGGTACCCTCCATACTGAGAATCATGATAATGCCAAAGAATCCTTTCTTGCTCAGTTTCTGGTACACATCTCCTGATTACTCCATCTACACTAATCTTATATGAGAATGGATCATCCCATAAAAGCTCTTACTGTCATGGAAGAATTTCTTCTTCATTCGGGATGTCCATCCTTCCGGCACCATAGCTACACTCTTAAAATTTTCCATGTCACATACCATGGAATTTGTTTTATTCGCATTAAACTTTCATCTGGAAATTCTTCCATAATTGGAATAATTTCAGTATCCCTTCCTAATGAGGACACACTAAGGGAGGACCCTCACACTACCCTAGAGAAAGGACTTGAAGCTTATAAGGGTCCCCTCACAAGGGCTAAGACCAAAAAGGCCAAAGAGAGCATTCACCAAGCCTTATCTTCCTTCCTCTGTTTTAGTGGGCCTAAGCCCAAGGATGATAGCTTGAGGATCTACCTATATACTTCTTGTAATATACTTCGTATTTAGGTTCTCTAGGCATTTAAGATTTATTTGGACCTTGCATGGTCAATAAGGCCACTTTTGGGCCATGTACTCTTACCTTGGGCCATGTATAGGCCATACTCTTCTCTATTAGCACCATTGGGCCTAGGAAGCATGGAAAAGCCCATTAGGTGAACACTTGGCCAAATTATTCAAGCCCTATATAAGGAGCTCTCCTTTTGTATTTTGGCACACAATTAATGCCATTTGAGATTTTACACTTTCTAAGTGGGTTTTAGTGAGAGAAGCTCTCCCTTCTCTCTAGGTTAGAGTGAGCTCTAGAAAGCTCTCATCCAAGGGGTTTCCTCCCTCTTGGTGGTGTGTTCAAGGGAGTTATCTCCTCTTGGAGTGGCCTCCCACCCACCTTCTCCATTCCATCTTCCATTTTCCTCATTTCTTCCTTCCATTTCCATCCTTTTCCCTTCTCTTTTCCTTTCTCAATTTCGTGTAGTTCTTAAGTATTTTTCACCTTTTTCATTCAGTTTCCCTTGAGCAATTTCATTCAATCAAGGCTTGTAGAGGTTAGAAGAAGAGACAATCCCTAGATCCACCCTTCTTCAAGTGATTAGAAGAAGTGCCTACATCATTTGGTATCACATGAGCTTAGGAGGTTCTTCTTTAATCTTCTTCTTCATTTAGAATTCAGTTTTGTCTTTCAATAGCTGGCTGGATTTTTAGTTTCATTTCATATGCTTGCCTTATTAATGCCATGTTAAAGTATAAATCTCATAAAAAGTTGTTGTTCTTTTGAATTCTTGTGGTAGTTCATTCTTTTCTTCAACTTTTGCATATTGAATTGTCCATTTTGGTTTAGTGTTGTGTGAGTGTCTAAAATTTCAGCTTTGGTACAATATGAATTCGGTTGTAAAGTTATTGAATAGTAGTTAGAAGTTTGTTAATTGTTAGTTGTTAGTTAGAGCCAAAATAGGAGTTAGTTTGTGCCATGTGGAACCTTGTCTAGCGTTCTAAGTTTGTTGTTAATTGTTTTCAACCAATTTAGTATGCATTACTGTGTGGTAGGACTAGGTCAAGCACCTTGCCTAATTCCTAAAAGGTTCCATTCTTGTTTAGTAAGGAGGTCTCACTTTAAGACACTCCAAAGTCAACTTATTTTTAGGCTTGTTAGTATTCATCCTTAGTTTTCTTTCTAGGTTAATTTTGTTTTGAATGCACAAATAGGTCACTTGTAATTCAATTTCATCTTGTTGCATTAAAAGAAAATTTGTCAAAAATTTTGATCATAAGCCTTCCATTCTCTTTGGAAGAAGGTTGCACTGTTTTTCTTTAAGCAAGAAAGTGACAATTGAACTTGTACTAGCCTAGTATCATTTCGGTTTTGGAATACCATTGTGGTGTTGTTGCATTAAAAATACAAGAGGCAATAAAAGAAAAAGAAAATATACCAAAAGAGAAAAAGAGATACAAAACCCTATACTACCAAAATTGAAAAAAGGGTGTTGAAAAGAAAAGAAGCCTCATAAGAAAGTTGTTAAGTCAAACACCAAAACCCAAACTTCAATTTCAAAATTCCATATACTTGAAGTGAGTTGTTTGCTAATTACATTCCAATACACTACTTTAGAGTCTCTAAGTCTAGGTTGTACCTTACTTTTGTTGTTGCATTTTAATTTCTTGTTTGTCTAGTTTTGTCCATCATTTTTGAAATTCCAATCCAAAGTATACCCTTTATTCTTTTGAACATTTATTGCTTTAGAGTCTTGTCAATCAAAAATCCAAAAATATTTTCCACTTGAGTAGCTTTTCTTCTTAAACTTTTTTTAGTTTGTCATCATTCCTTCTTAAGTTTTGTCTTTAAAGTTGTTTTTATTTCAAACCTCTTGATAATTCCCTTCTCTATACCATTGAGGGTAGCATATTGGAACACTTGAGGTGTGAGTGTGAATTGCTTGAGTGATCTTGACACTAAAGAGAAAGGGTAAGAGTTGTAAGGAGACACTTGAGAGATACACTTGTGAGGTTTAGTCTTTGTTGAATTCATTAACAAATTTCATTTGTGGAGTTTTTTTTTGTCTTGTTTTGCTAGGTGAAGTGGAGCTTACACATCAAGGAAAAGCTTGAAGAAAAATTGTAAAGGAACCAAAAGCCTTATAACTAGTAGAACTTAGGCAAATTTTTCAATTCTTAGGCCTTGTGTATTAGGTTTCATCTTTTATTGTGGACACACCTTGGACATTGGACTTTGGACACTATTATTTTATTTTTACTCTAGTTAATTTCACCTAGTATAGTTGCATTTGCATTTGGTTGTTAACTACTTTTAGTTAGTTAGTTGTTGGTTATAACTAATAGTTGTTAGTTAGTTGCTTGTCTTAACTAATTCTAGTTGCATTAGCTAATCATAACCAAATTAGTTTAGGGTCTTAAACAATCCATAACTGAATTAGTTCATTAGTTAGGGTTTTTAAACTTAGTTATAACTTCCATAACTAAATAACTACTTCTAGTTAGGGTTTGTTAGGAATTGGTTAATTAGTTAAACTAATTTGTTAGGTTAACTAATTAGCAACCGAATTTGGTTAGGCTTGTCTAGGGTTAGTTAATTGTTAGAAATAACCTAGGACAATCATAATCAACTTAGGTTAAAGATAACCTAGGACTTACATAAGGAACTTAATACTAACCTAGTAAAAGACAACCTAGGATCTTGTTTTTTCCTTAAGATAGAAACCTAGTATTGATAATTTAGGATTGTTGTGTGTTTTCTTTCACTTGTTTTGCATTCATCTTCCTTGACTAGTTTGTCTACACATTCTTTGTTTTTGTCTTAAATTTCTTTTACAACCTTAAAAGATGTCTTCTAGTGATAGGGAGAATAAAATAATGCTTCATAACATAATGGATAGCTTGAATAACATCAATGCTAGGCTAACAAATCTTGAGCATAATGAAAACCCTAGAACTAGACATAGAAATCAAAGAAATCATAGACACAATAATAATGATAGTGAGGAAGAACCTAGACAACGAAGATACCATGAGCATAAAAGAGATGATATAGGCTTAAGAGAAGTAAAATTAGAAATACCCCCATTCAATGGCAAAAGTGACATTGAAGCTTATCTAGAGTAGGAAATGAAAGTAAAACAAATATTCAACTCTCATCAAATAGAAGAGGAAAAGAAAGTTAGGATTGTAACTCTCTCATTTCAAAACTTTGCCCTAGTTTGGTGGACACAAATATGTAAGGAGAGAAAGAGAGATAATTTCCCTCCCACAGATGATTGGGTAGACTTCAAAGCCCTTCTTAGAAAAAGATATGTTCCTAACTATTATTGTGGGGAGCTATTATCAAAGCTAAATAGATTCACCCAAGGGTCAAAGGGTGTAGAAGAGTACTACAAATCTCTAGAGATAGCTATGATTAGGGCAAATCTAGAAGAAGATGAGGAAACCCTAATGCATAGGTTCTTAGATGGCCTAAATAGGAACATCAAAAATAGGGTAGAACTTTTTCCCCATATGGACATAGAAGAGTTACTACACCAATGCATTAAAGTAGAGAACTAATTTAAAGAGAGAGAATCCTATGGTAGGGATAATAAAGCCTATAAGTCTAGGTGGGTAGGACAAGAAAATAAGGGTAAGATGGAGAGAAACCCTAGGGAGAGGGAAGTGGGCACTTCATCTTCCAAACCACAAAGTGAGTTGCATAAAAATGGAAAAGTTTTTAGGAATCAAAAAGAAAAGCATGATTCCACATCTAAACCACAATCCTCTAGATAATCTACCATTAAATGTTTTAAATGCCTTGGTAGAGGTCATATTGCTTCCGATTGTCCAACAAAAAGAACTACGGTTTTGAAAACTAATGGGACCTACTCAAGTCAATCAGAGTCTAATTCTTATTCTCACTCTTCAAGTGATGACTCATGTAGTGATTCCTATGACAGTAAGCATATTTTAGGGGATGATGGTAAGCTTTACATGATTAGAAAATTACTTGGTAGTCATGTTAAGCTAGATGATACTACACAAAGAAAGAACATCTTTTATACAAGATGTTACATAAATGACAAACTATGTTCTCTCATTGTGGATAGTGGGAGTTGTGCTAATGTTGTGAGTCAAAGACTAGTTAATAAGATGGGCTTGAAACTAATAGATCACCCTAGACCTTATAAGTTAAAATGGTTAAATGAAAAGGGAAAGATGTTAGTTAATTAGCAAGTCTTAATAAATTTCACCATAGGAACATATAAAGATGAGGTAAATTGTGATGTAGTACCTATAGAGGCAACTTATATCCTACTAGGAAGACCTTGGCAATTTGATAGGAAGGTCATCCATGAGGGGTTCACTAACACCCTACTTTCAAACTAGATGGTAAGAAGATAGTTTTACACCCCCTAACTCCACAACAAGTAGCTAAAGATCAACTACAAATAAAGCTTAAAAGGGATAGAGAGTTAGGATCTTCTTCATCTAACCATTTAGCAAAACATAAGAAAAACAAAAAAGAGGATAATGGAAAAGGAGTTATCATCTATGATGACTCTAGAGCCAACTACTTGACCAACAAACATGATGTGAAACATGCTATGTTTTCATATAAACAATACTTTGTACACAAAAGATATCCCTAGCACTTCTTTGTGCTCTATGGGCGCTTCTCCTCCTCCTTTGCCCAAAGGGATTCAAAATATCTTAAATGAATTCAAAGACCTCTTTCCTAAAGACATCCCAAAAAGCTTACCTCCTATTAGGGGCATTGAACATCAAATAGATTTAATTCCTGGCGCTAGTTTACCTAATAGGCTTGCATATAGATGTAATACAAAGGAATGCCTTGAAATAGAAAATCAAGTGAATGAACTATTATCTAAGGGATGGATTAGAGAGAGTTTAAGCCCATGTGCTTTACTAGTTTTACTTGTTCCCAAGAAAGATGGTTCATGGAGAATGTGTACTGACTGTAGGGACATCAATAACATTACCATCAAGTATAGGCATCCAATACCTAGACTTGATGACATGCTTGATGAGCTTAGTTGTTCTACAATATTTTCCAAGATTGATCTTAAAAATGGCTATTGCTTAATAAGAATCAAAGAGGGAGATGAATGGAAAATCGTTTTTAAAACCAACTTGGATTATATAAGTGGTTAGTTATGCCCTTCGGCTTGACTAATGCACCAAGCACATTCATGAGATTAATGAATCATGTTTTAAGGGGATTCATTGGGCATTTTGTTGTGGTCTACTTCGATGATATTTTGGTATATTCTAAGACCATGACCTCTTATCTAAACCATCTTAGATAAGTTATGCTTGCCCTAAGAACAAACAATCTTTATGTAAACTTTGAAAAATGTTCTTTTGGCATGGATAGCATTATCTTTCTTGGATTTGTAGTAAGTTCAAAGGGTGTAGAGGTAGATCACTCATCTTAGATTGATATATCTATGGATTTTGTGTTGGGCTTGCCTAAGACCCAAAGGGGAATGGATTCTATCTTTGTGGTTATGGATAGGTTTAGTAAGATAGCTCACTTCATCCCTTGTCACAAGGTAGATGACGCTAGTCATATTACTAAAACCATAATTTCTGATAGGGACACCAAATTCCTAAGCCATTTTTGGAAAACTCTTTGGTCACGGCTAGGAACGAAGCTTCTCTTTAACACCACTTGTCATCCTCAAACGGATAGACAAACAGAGGTACTAAACAGGACCCTTTCTCAACTTCTTAAGGTCTTATTGTTGAAAAATATGAAATGTTGGGATGAGTGTTTACCCCACATTGAGTTTGCATATAATAGGGTACAACACTCCATAACCAAGCATAGTTTATTTGAGGTTTTATATGGTTTTAACCCTCTCACTCCTTTGGACCTTTTGCCTATCGAGGTGTCTGATTCTGTCCTTCATATGGATAGAGAGGCAAAGGCCAAATTTATCAAAGACTTTCATGAGAAGGTTAAGAACCCAATTCAAACTAAAAATGAACATTATGCTCATTGTTCAAATAAGAAAATAAAGAAAGTCACTTTTGAGGTTGGAGATTGGGTTTGGTTACATCTTAGAAAGGAAAGACTTCCAAACTTGAGGAAATCTAAACTCGACCCTACAGGTGATGGACCTTTCCAAATAATAAAGAAAATGAATAATAATGCTTATGTCCTTGATTTGCCAGGAGACTATGGTGTGAGTACTTCTTTCAATATTTCTGACTTGTCTCCCTTTGACTTAGATGAAGAGGATGATGCCTTAGATTTGAGGACAAATCTTTTCGAAGAGGGGGAGCATAATGAGGACACACTAAGGGAGGACCCTCACACTACCCTAGAGAAAGGACTTGAAGCTTATCAGGGTCCCCTCACAAGGGCTAAGACCAAAAAGGGTGTCGAGGTAGATCATTCAAAGGTTAAGGCCATCCAGGATTGGCCCACACCTAAAAATATAAGTGGCATAAGAAGTTTCCATGGTCTAGCAAGCTTTTATAGGAGATTTGTGAAAGATTTTTCCACCTTAGCCTCCCCTTTTAATGAATTGGTAAAAAAGAATGTTCCTTTTGTATAGGGGCCAAGGCAAGAAAAAGCCTATCTAGATCTCAAAGATCGCCTCGCTCATGCTCCAATTTTATCACTTCCAAATTTGTCTAAAACATTTGAGCTTGAGTGTGATGCATCAAATGTGGATGTAGGAGCTGTCTTATTACAAGAAGGTCACCCCATTGCTTTCTTTAGTGAAAAGCTTAATAGGGCAGCCATCAACCACCCCATATATGATAAAGAGTTTTATACATTAATTAGAGCCCTATAAACTTGGGAACACTACTTAATTCTGAAAGAGTTTGTCATACATAGTGATCACCAATCACTTAATTCATTAAAGGGCAATATAAGTTAAACAAAAGACATGCTAAGTAGGTTGAGTACTTGGAACAATTTCCATATGTCATCAAGTATAAGAATAGAAAAACCAATACCGTGGCTGATGCTTTATCTAGGAGGCATTCTTTACTTACCTCTCTAGGAGCCAAAGTTATTGGGCTTAATGAGATTAGGTCTTTGTATCCAAGTGACCTTGATTTTTCCAACATCTTTAACTCATCTTCCACTTCTTCATCTCATAAAGGCTTCTACATTTTAGATGGATTTCTCTTTAAAGCCAATAGACTTTGTATTCCTAGAAGTTCTTTAAGAGACCTGTTAATTAGGGAAATCCATGAGGGAGGTTTAATGGGCCGTTTTGGAAGAGATAAAACCTTGTCTATATTACATGAACACTTCTATTGGCCAAAAATGAAGAAAGATATTCAAAAATATTGTGGTAGGTGTATTGTATATAGAAAAGCTAAATCAAAACTTTTACCTAGTGGTTTATATATTCCCTTGCCAACACCTACTGCACCTTGGATTGATATATCCATGGATTTTGTGTTGGATTTTCCTAAGACCCAAAGGGGAATGGATTCTATCTTTGTGATTGTGGATAGGTTTAGTAAGATGGCTCACTTCATCCCTTGTCACAAGGTAGATGACGCTAGTCATATTGCTAAACTATTTTTTAAAGAGATTTTAAGACCTTATGGTGTTCCTAAAACCATAATTTCTGATAGGGAAACCAAATTCCTAAGCCATTTTTGGAAAACTCTTTGGTCAAGGCTAGGAACGAAGCTTCTCTTTAACACCACTTGTCATCCTCAAATGGATGGACAAATAGAGGTAGTAAACAAGACCCTTTCTCAACTTCTTAGGGTCTTAATGTTGAAAAATGTGAAATCTTGGTATGAGTGTTTACCCCACATTGAGTTTGCATATAATAGGGTACAACATTCCATAACCAAGCATAGTCCATTTGAGGTTGTCTGTGGTTTTAACCCTCTCACTCCTTTGGACCTTTTGCCTATTGAGGTGTCTGATTCTGTCCTTCATATGGATGGAGAGGCAAAGGCCAAATTTATCAAAGACTTTCATGAGAAGGTTAAGAACCAAATTCAAACTAAAAATGAACATTATGCTCGTTGTGCAAATAAGAAAATAAAGAAAGTCACCTTTGAGGTTGGAGATTGGGTTTGGTTACATCTTAGAAAGGAAAGATTTCCAAACTTGAGGAAATCCAAACTCGACCATAGAGGTGATGGACCTTTCAAAATAATAAAGAAAATGAATAATAATGCTTATGTCCTTGATTTTCCAGGAGACTATGGTGTGAGTGCTTCTTTCAATATTTCTGACTTGTCTCCCTTTGACTTAGATGAAGAGGATGATGCCTTAGATTTGAGGACAAATCCTTTTGAAGAGGGGGAGCATAATGAGGACACACTAAGGGAGGACCCTTACACTACCCTGGAGAAAGGACTTGAAGCTTATCAGGGTCCCCTCGCAAGGGCTAAGACCAAAAAGGCCACTGAGTTTTATTTTCCCTTTTTATCTCTAATTTCCAAATCAAACTCTTACAATAAAATAATCAGTCTTGGCTTTGACTCCTTTTTAGCAAGTAAATACTAAAGTGTTGAATGGTGTATATAAACAATTACTTTTGCACCAATCAGATATAATATGAATTTGTCAAAAGTATACACCACAGCAAGCATTTCTTTCTTAGTAGTGGTGTAATTGACCTATGCTTCATTCAACACTTTACTTGCATAGTAAATAACATGGGTCAGCTTATCTTTCTTTTGACCTAACACAGCCCCACAGCAAAATCACTTGCATCAAACATAAGTTCAAAAGGTAAAGACCAATCTGGTGCTGCAAGAATAGAGGCTGAAATTAATATTTGTTTTATACTTGCAAAAGCCATGCAAAAATGCAATACAAATAGAGCATCTTTCACTAACAAATCAATCAATAGATTTGCAATCCTAGAAAACTCCTTATCCCTTTAACATTAATAGAAGGAGGAAGCTTTTCTATCATCTCTATCATAGCACGGTTTACTACTATGCCTTCAACAGATATTTTGTGGCCAAGGACTATCCCTTCTCTTACCATAAAATGGCATTTCTCCCAATTGAGAACAAGGTTATTCTTTTGGCACCTCATTTGCACTTTTGCCAAGTTGCCAAGGCATGTATCATAGTCAACTGCAAAAAATGAGAAGTCATCCATAAAAACCTCGATGAACTTCTCAACCATATCCCCAAATGTGGTCAGCATACACCTTTGAAAGGTGGCTGACGCATTACATAATCCAAAAGGCATGCGCCTATAAGTGAAGATCCTATATGGGAAAGTAAAAGTTGTATTTTCTTAATCTTTTAGGTTAACCACAATTTGGTTGTACCCAGTATACCCATCCAGGAAACAATAATATTCATGGCCACACAGCCTTTCTAATATTTAATCCATAAATGGCAAAAGGAAGTGGTCTATCCTAGTAGCGTCATTTAACCGCCTATAATCTATACACATCTTTCAACCTGTTATGGGCCCTGTTGAAATTACTTCTCCCTGCTTATTCTTTACAATGGTCATGCCTCTTTTCTTGGGCACTACTTGAACCGGACTGATCAAAGCATTGTCCGAAATAGGATATATGATCCCTACATCTAAAAGCTTGACCAACCCCTTTCGCATAACTTCTTTCATCACAGGGTTCAGCCTCTGCTATAGTTAGACAACTAGAGAATAGTCCTTTTCTAATGAGGATATTCTAAGGGAGGATCCACACACTATATTGGGTAAAGGACTAGAGGCTTACAAAGGGCCCCTCACAAAGGCCAAGTCCAAGAAAAGCAAGGAGATCATCCATAAAGCCCTATCTTTCTTCATATCTTTGTTTAATGGGTCCAAGCCCAATAAAAATAGCTTGAGGATCTATTTGTATTCATGTTGTAATATAGGTCTGTTGAGCCCCAAATACTCTTAGGTCTTTTAATTGGCAAGCGCACCAATAGTTTGTAGTTTTCAAATTTAGATAGCGTTCCACTAAGATTAAAAGTTCCAATAATTCATAGTAATTTCTATTTACTATGGTAAATATATCAAAACTTATTAAAAAAAGAATGATTTATAAACAATTCATACAATATTCACAATATTTGATGATTGATTTGTTCATAAGGTAAAAAGATGGTAAAGATAAAATTTAACTAAAAAGTTGAGATGTAATTTAGAATAACTTAGATACTTGAAGTAAAAACATAGATTGACAAATTATGTTGGAATTAGAATTCTCACACTAAAATATAATGAAATGATTACAAACATACATATTTAATTATCAAGTTCATATTATTGCAGCTTAAGGTCATTATAACTAATCCTTCATGATATAAATTCTAAGTAGTCACCGTAAAGTCTGATCCCTCTTGAGCTTTCTCAGTAAAAACTTGCATTAGGTCCTGGCCTTATGACAACAATAATCACTAACTCTATCCCTAGTAATTGGCATATTAAAGGTATTTCAACTTTTACTTTCATTAAAACAGATTTTAATTTGGCATGAATAATCATTCTCCCGTTTGACATTCATACTAATAAAATAAGTTTTAATATGCATGAAAACTCATTCTCCCTTTTGATGTTCATACTAATAAAAGATTGAAATACTAACATGGTACTTGAATCATAAATATGTAGAGGTTATAATCACAACATCATATAATAGATTGATTCACCAAATTCCAACATAAACAATTTAGTTACACATGGTAAAAGTAAAAACAACACTTACAGAGGTTGACATTACGAAAACTTGGAAACACTTCACAAAACAAGAGTTCACAATACTACACAACACTCTCAAGTATCTAGAAATCACTCTAGACTTACAATCTCTTAAACTCGAAAGAAAGGAAGGGGACTCTGAATCTCAGAAGTGAAAATTAGATGCTGGAAGTGATGGAAGAAGGCCTATTTATAGGGCTGAGGAAGGGTCCTAATGCTACGTGTCAGGCGGACACTACGCGTCAGGTTCCTGACTCAGCTTCCATTAAACACGTGATTAAGGGCCATGATTAAGAATAATTAAATCCAATAATGTCAGACAATGGTTCCACATGTCTCCCAACACTACTAGAAAAATGACTAATAGCAACAGACCCTTAGCGACCGCCAAATGCCGCTGCTAATCAGTGACTGAATTAGTGACCACAACATGAAAGGGACCTTGAATACGTAAAATAGTGACTAAATCAGTGACCAACACTATACCGTCATTAAAATTGGCAAATAACCGTCGCTACTACTGTCGCTAAATCATACCCCGTCCCTGATACGGTCGCTAAAGTTATTTCCCTCCATTTTTTGGTTTCCCTCCAACGTATATATGGCACCAACTGATAACGACGGTGATATTGCAGTCGCTATGGCTTTAGAGAAATCAGTGATGTAGATATGCCGTCGCTATAAACAAGCTAGTGACGGCAGGGTTTTGTCGTCGCTATGATTAGATACTTCAGCGACGAAGTATGACCGTCGCTAATATTCACTACTAGAAAAACCCTTAATAGCCACTGCTGGTTAGCGACCACATTTACCCTGTCGCTACCTTTCCACCGTCACTGAGGCGGTCGTTAATATTCACTTCCCTCTATCTTTTTTGATTTCCTTCCATGGGTTTGTTGGCGCCAAACGTTAGTGACGGTGTATGGTACCGTCGCTATATTTAGAATATCAGCGATGTAGTGGTGTCGTCGCTATATTAAATCCTGGATGGAATTATAGAGACAGGGTGAGTTGACCGTCGCTAAATACCAATTTTTATGATAGACACGGTGGTAGCGACGTGTTGTGCCGTCGCTATGTCAATATAATATTGGTGACCAAGTAAAGCCTTTCCCCTTCATCATTCTCTAATTTCCCAAAACCTAAATCCTTTCCCTCTAATCCCTCTTCTTCCCTTCTATTAGGCCTCCTTCCCCTTCCCCTCTCTGTCCAACGAGCTCTTCCGACCGATGACCCCCTCCATTATTCTCTAATATCATAAACCCTAAATCCCTTTTCCGATTGACCGACGACCGACGACCGATGACTGACGACGAACGAGCTCTTCCGCTAATCCCTCTTCTTCCCCCTCTCTCAGGCCTGTTTCCCCTTCCCCTCTGTCCGACGAGCTTATCTGTCCGATGAGTTCTGGCCTCCAGGCCCCTCACCTCTTTCACCTCTTATGCTATTTTGCTCTTCTTCCCCTCTCTTAGGCGTCTTCCCCTCTCTTTCCCTCACCTCTTTTGCTTACGGGTGCTTCACAACAAGGGGAACAGAACCTCTCATACGAATCTCAACAACAAGGTATGTTTCTTATCTCTCTCTCTCGAATGTATATTCTTGTTGTTGGGGTATTAAGTGGTTATTGCGTTTTCTATTTTACTTCCTGAAGGTGGTGTTTGTGTGGATGATGATTGTTCTTATTTTGGTTGCAGGCCTACTGTGGATCTCTTGCTTCAGCTTGTTTGTGTTTCCTCTACTTTTCAAGTTTGTAAACTACTTCCTCTTTTTCAGGTATACAATACAATAATTATTCAACTTCATTTTTCCCTTATTCTATATGTTAATACTTAAGAGTTCATTTGTGTTAGAGTTGGTAAAATTAAATATTAATGTTGGTAAAATTAAATATTGGGTTTGTTGTTGGATGTTTTATTTAGCTTTTGTTAATAATAGTAATGTTGGACAAATCAAGGAGCTAAGTGAAGGCAGCTTGATGATTATTATAGATTGTGTTATATTTATATTTATATATCCTGACTTAGAAGACTGTGTGATGGATTTTTTCTTCTTTTTATAAAAAAAACAATTTGGGTATGAATTATGACAACAATATGTTTTTGACCTTCTGGATCTTCATTTAAGTGTAAAATATTGGTAGAGAACTTTTTAGTTGGATACTCTCTCAGCCGCATTTTGATTATAGACTGTTCTGAACAGAATATGATAAGAGATAAGTCAGATAAGCTTCTCCTGCTATTCATAAATGTTAAAAAAAATATGTCTATATGTTCCTTTAGTTTCATGATATAAAAAAAGATAGACGTATTGATTGAATTTATATAATCTAATAAAATATACTACCAGCTGAAGTCTGAATGTAAATTTACATTTGAACTACTTTTAGAATTATATATTTATTTCCTTATAGGTATTATCCAAACTGTGCAAATTTGCACAATATAAAAAATCAATACGTCTAATTCTTGTCCCACAAATGAGCTTTATATCATCCTGTCCATTGATGTCTGATGTCAGTTCAATATGAAAACCCATTTTACTTCAACATGGATATGTAGATGCAAAATGGAATAATTGAGAGTTGAAAGACAATGATGAATATTACCTAGTGAGACACTTCTCCTAGTTCGTTTAACCTTGGTGGTGGCAGTGTTATTAGTGGTTGCATTGGTTTTCTGGGCATGTTGTTGTGATAGTTTCGCCATGAGGGGAATGAAGAAAGTAAAAGAAACTGTATATGACTTAGTTGTCGAAGGAATTGATTATGCTGTTAGAATAGATTATGCTGGCAATTACACAATTAAATTCTTTCTTTCTTGTCTTTACTGCATTTTTTTGTGTCATGTACCTTTCAGTCGGTTTGACGTATCTGTTGCTCTCTAAATATTCTTTTGTTTTATTCCCATGCACACATAAATTAGCTTCGATCATGGCTTATAATAAACTGTGTAATTTACTTTAGGGATGATGATTTTGTTTTTATATAGGGTTTAGCTTAATATATTACGACTCTTCTATTTTTAAAAGTAATACATACCTCCCTTATTTGAAGATTTAATATTGCACACATTATGTTTTGTATATATTATCCAGTTACTTATATTCATAAACATAACAATATATACATTTAAACACATTTAAAGCAATGTATATTACCTTAGGCTTCATTTCAAGTTAAGAAATTTGATTTTGTAGCCCTGAATTGTGTTGGCCCAGCTCTTTTGCTTCAGTTGTGCTACTCTTAATTTGCTCTTCCAAATCCCTCTTGTGCTTTTACAGTGAGTGTAGTTTTAGCTCTAGGTTTGAGGATTCTGTCTGATATGTTTGTCTGCCATGGTTTGTTAGAAATGAGTGAAGCTGAAGGGAATTTTCTATGTTAAGAAGTTCAAAAGCATTCCTACACCCTAATGTTAGAGATTGTGTGAAATATATATAATTGTTTTGATCCTTCACCTAACAATAGTTTAGGCTTTAAGGAGAATTACCTTGACATCGATCATAGAATCAAATCAACATCTGTCGATCATCCACCCCATTTAATTTGTTTTTATTTTTTTTTTATCATAATGCTGACATCTATCTCACCAAATTCATAATCCAAGTTCCTATTTTAAGTTTTAAACTTTCTCCCCTTACCTAGCTTAAGACCGTTCATTTTAGGACTTTGTATATCTGTCAAAAGAAAAACACTGCATGTCACTCTCGGTGTGTGAGACAGTGATCATGATCATATAATATTGAGTAATTAGTAATCAATTTTCTAATTGAACGCTTTATCCAATGCCACCTTAGCTGCAATTTGCTTTGAGTGTCTTTTCTTGTTTAGTTTCCTTGCGATCTACTTAAATCTACTTTTCGTGTCTCTCTTTGTTTAGTTTCCTTGTTACTTGTAACTGTCCAACCACTTATTGGTTTGTCATGCAGACTAGCACACGTTACGCGTGGTCTCTGATAGTCTGTCGACAGCTTCATATTCATCCCTGACTTTTTTCCCCAGGTAATCCCTTAACACTGACTTTCTCATTATGTGTATGCATGTCGATTGTTGTTTGTTAGTGGAGAGCAGAGCTCATTAGGCATTGGTTTTGTGTGCTGATAACATGATTTTTTATGCATATGTAATGTTGCTTGTTAGTGGAGAGCAGAGCTCATTAGGCATTGGTTTTGGGTACTGATAACATGATTTTTTATCCATGTGTAATGTTGTTTATTAGTGGGGAGCAGAGCTCATTAGGCATTGGTTTTATGTGCTGTTAACATGATTTAGTGTTTATAACGCTCAATATCATATACAATGCGTAGCATATATATTTATCTATACTGGGAAGTTTTCTGTATATAACAGGCCGTTTCTAAATTTCAAAAATGTCTAGTTTACAGGGGAGACTCTGCCCAAATTTTGGGAGGCTCCCTTTCTTAGGGAACTTAAAAAATGAAACTGAACTTTAATAATGTAGGGTTTAGTCGTGTGGGTACCCATTAGATTCTCATTCAAGTTTCAAAACAACCGGCTGATGTACCGTGTTGTATTGGATCTTGAATTGTCCCGGTTGGACGGTTTAGTATGGATTTGTAACCAATAGGGCGTAACCCATCAATGTTGTATGTGGTCTATCTTGAGACGTTGAATGTTTATTTGAAATTTCGGTTATGGTGTTTCGTATTGTCCCGAGGGTGCATGTCTGCGTGCGGTATTTCATACTGTATGTATCTCTGTGTACTCGGGGACCAATGCGAAATGCTGCTGAAATTTCAAATGAACATCAACGACACAAGATAGACCATATACAACATTGATGGGTTACGGATGGTTACATATTCATCCTGAATGGGATAGGGCCCCACCAATTTGTAACATCAAAGAGATAGAGAGTGATTCACAACCGATAGTCAAATAAAATTACAATAATTTAAAGTAACAGAAATCGTGCTTGTTAGATATTGTAAATGGAGATACCGGCAAATCGGCGATGGATGTACAACCGACTACATCGCAATCGGTAAGTGACTGAGGAGTTTATGATGGGGCTATTGGCGTTCATTCCATTTGCTACGGCAAACACGCCTAGATTTGAAGCGACTCAGAAGATTCGTTGTCCGTACTCAAGGTGCAAATACATGAGTTTTGAATACGCAGATGATGTCATATGCCACCTAACTGAGAAAGGGTTCATGGAAACATACCACTGCTGGTACAACCATGGTGAGCAGTTACCGCGTAGACCATCAGACGTAACCATGCAACAGTCTTACTACGAGGTTGGAGGAAACAGGGATACGTACAACAACATAGAACAAATGGTGATGGATCATGTTGGACCTTCCACCGGGCGTATGCTAGAACATGATGACCAAGCAGGTCATGGAGACTCTGACAATGTAGAGGAGGATCCTAATCCAGAGGTGAAGAGATTTTATGATCTGTTAGTGGCAGCTCAGACTCCATTATGGGACTGGTGCAACAGTCACACTAAGCTATCCGCCTCCCTAGCTGCTTTAAGCCTAAAGGCAGATTATAATCTTTCTGGAGGTTGTTTTAATAGGATGGTCAATCTGATGCGTTCCACTATGCCTAGTAATCATCGAATGCCAACAAACCTGTACCATGCTAAGAAACAAGTGGCAAACTTGGGGTTGGGTTGTATGAGGATAGAGTGTTGTGTTGGCGGATGTATGATGTTCAGAAATGAATTTGCAGATAAGAGTGTCACAAAATGTCTATATTGTAATGAGGAATGCTACAAAACTGTTAAAAGGAGAGGGAAGGTAACCCGGATGGCCAGGAAGAAAATGTGGTACTTCCCTATAACACCGCGTCTTCAATGCCTGTATGCCTCATTGTCCACGACAAAACACATGCATTGGCATGCTCTGAACCGAACACAAGAGGGGTTTTTTTGCCATCCTTCCGACGAGAAAGCATGGAAGTGTTTGGATGCGCTATATCTAGACTTTTTTGGCGAGCCGTGCAATGTAAGACTTGGCTTATGTACTGATGGGTTTAACCTATTCGGTCAATACGGAAGAGCTTACTCTTGTTGGCCAGTCATACTGACCCCATACAATCTGCCTCCTGATATGTGTATGAAGAGGGAGGTCATGTTTCTATCTATACTGGTTCCAGGACCCAAAAATCCAAAGGCAAACATAGACATATTTTTGCAACCATTGGTTGAAGAGTTATCACAATTGTGGGATGTCGGGGTAATGACATACGATGCGTCTTTGAAGAACAATTTTATGATGCATGCTATTTTGATATGGACTATTAACGACTTCCCGGGCTATGGTATGCTTTTTGGATGGTCAACATCTAGGAAGCTTGCTTGCCCTGTATGCATGGAACATACCGGGGGGGAATCACTCCCTGTTAGTGGCAAGACAAGTTTCTTTGACTGTGATAGAAAGTTTCTACCGTTGGATCACCCGTTTAGGAGAAACAAAACTGCATTTAAGAAGAACAAGGTTGTTAATGAACCTACACCCCGTAGGTTATCCGGTGCACGGGTTTGGCAGAGGGTCGAAGAGTATCCCTACATCTGGGACAAGAGTGTTAAGGAGTTTACAGGTTATGGTAAAGAACACCACTGGGTGAAGCAGAGCATCTTGTGGGATTTGCCATATTGGAAAGACTTGTTGTTAAGACACAACATTGATGTCATGCACACTGAACGTAATGTTTTCATGAATATTTTTGACACTGTTATGGACATCAAAGGGAGAACAAAGGACAATGAGAAGAGTCGTCTAGACCTTCCGATTTGGTGTTCTAGGAAGGAGTTGGAATTGAGGGATGCGGGACGTGGAAGAATGTTTAGACCCCATGCAAAATATGCTTTAACTAGACCGTAACAGATTGTTGTGTGTATTTCGATGAATGGGTTGACCCTGCCTGACGGATTCACTTCTAACTTGAGTAGATGTGTCGACGTGAAGGAGGGTAGAGTGTTTGGCATGAAAAGTCATGATTGCCATGTCTTTATGCAACAACTACTCCCGTACGCGTTTCATGCCTTACCGAAGCCTATTTGGAAACCGTTGGTTGAGTTGAGTCACTTCTTTAAGGAGCTGACGACAACTTCGTTGACTGTGGAGAAACTTGTGAAGATGGAAGAAACCATCCCGGTATTGATTTGTAAGTTAAAGCAAATTTTCCCACCAAGTTTTTTTGACTCGATGGAGCATTTACCTATCCATCTACCGTACGAGGCCTTGGTTGGTGGCCCCGTGCAGTATCGTTGGATGTATCCATTCGAAAGGTGAACGCCAGCACTCTTTAATTTCCTTCCAAATATTTCTTATAATAGTTTTTTCTAACTTAACATTTGTTTATGATTTGAAGATTCTTACGCTCTTTAAAAGACAAACTGTCAAACAAAGCCTGCATTGAAGCATCAATTTGTGAGGCATACTTAGTCGAAGAAATGACAACTTTTGCTTCTTTCTATTTTCCGACGGAGATAGAAACTAGAATGAGTAGAATTCCCCGCAATCTTGGGGTAGCCACCCGCACAGGGTTTGACGAACAAATATCGATTTTCAACTATCCTGGTCATCCGGGGGGCAAGCTCATAAAATGTTACATTGATGAGAAAGATCGAAAGGCGGCTCACTTGTACATTCTTCTAAATTGCCCAGAAGTGGAACCCTTTCTTGAGTAAGTCATAAAAGTTATATGTTACATTCTAAACCTAGCTTTTATAGTATCTAAATTTGTTTCCTTTAAATAGCTTATATATAGATATGCTAAAACTTGAGCAAAATGATTTAACTGATGGCTAAATTCATAGTGAGGTGTCATCCAAGTTTGTTGGTTAGTTTGCACAACACGTAAGACCCGTATACCGAGTGTTTTTTTATCTTTTCTTCTAACTCCCGATATCTAACGATGACCTATTTGTTATGTTGTACATAGATACAAGACCCTAACAACCATATTGAAGATTCTTTACTCCAAGCCCTTTCTTGGGGCCGGTGACAACTGTTAATAAATGGCCTATTTACTACGTAAATGGCTACAAGTTTAATATTCTTTAATGGAGTGAAGGGATGCGTACCCATAACTACGGGGTTTGTGTTAGAGGCACCGCCGGATAGTTAGAAGAAGACTTTTATGGAGTGCTGATGGAGATTGTTAAAGTTTCGTTCTCTGGACGACTAAGAAGAGATATTGTTCTATTCAAATGTGATTGGTTCGACAACTCAATCGATGTTGGAACAAAGGTTGACAATAACTACGGCTTAGTTGAGGTCAAGAAGAATGGTAGATATAAAGGGTTTGATCCCTTCATTTTTGCCCAACAAGCTGAGCAGGTTTATTACACCGACTTCCCGGGAGGACATCAGGACTGGTATGCAGTAATCAAGGCCAAGGCCTGAAGTCAGATCACTGACAATGTCTCCGAGGAGGTCGATAACGCTTATCAGCTTGCACCTCACGAGCTCAACGATAGCAATTTGTTGTTCAACATTGATCCAGTCATAATGGATGAGACACTCGCCACTACGGGGGGTAAACACATTGACAAAGACCTTGTCTCTCGATCAAAATGGTCTAGGGCTGATTTGGATACTGATGAAGTTATTTAAACAGATAACCACAGTGACACTGAAACTGAGGGGGAATTTGAAACTGAAACAGACACAGAGTATGTAGTTGTTAAACATATATACATAGGTTTATATATATCTTGAGACTAACCTTTCTTTTCATGATTTTATCCACAGATGACGGGACGTCGACTGCCCTTCAGTAGGGGTGGTGGGTCCAGGACCCTGGCATTTCGTCTGGGGACTCCCACCCCAGAGCAGGGAACCACTCCATCACCACTACAACAGACCACTCCATCACCACCACAGAGGACCACCCCATCACCCCTACAGCTGACCACCCCAGAGCAGACTCCTGGAGTTGGTGGCTTGGAGGACCCTGGCCATCAGGCCACCCCACCTCTGACATCCCCTCTGCCCATGTTGGTACCCGTGCCGGCCGGAGATGAGTAAGTGACTAAAACTCAAATACTTTTATGTTATTTGTATGGTACTTTATATTAAACTTTAGTGTATATTACAGGGTTTAGTACTTGTATAGATTGAATTATACTGGGAACTCTTCTGTTTGTAACAGGGTAACTATTTAAACTTGGAAATGTTACATTTACAGGGGAGACTCTGTCGGAATTTTGGGAGTCTCCCAAGATTGTGAGTTGTTTTACTCCTAATATAATTGTTGTCATTACAGCTTTGTTGATAGTAGTCGCACTACTAAAGCGATTACTAAGGTTTTGAAGGCCCAGTGGGATGGTCCATATATATCTTGGATAGATGCTGGGAAAGTTGTCCAAGATAGGTGGTTTGACACCTTCTCGGTAAGTTACCACATCAATTTGTTGTGATTTGATTTGTAAAATAGACCTCTTATTAATTTTGATTTCTTATTTCATTTTACAGCGTGATTATCAGTGGGCAGAGGGTATGATTGATGAGATTAGGAAGGTCTTTGCCATAAAGACCTCCAAAATCATCAAGAGTACCCTTTGGAAGGTGAGGGACAAGGGTGAGCGCCCTCGTTGGATCCCCGAGGACCATTGGGACAGGATGGTCCAGAAGTGGGGCGGTGTCCCGTTCCAGCAGGTGAGTGCTCGGAACAGGGCAAATAGAGCCGCCAATGCTGCAGCCTCAGTTTACACTAGGGGTAGCATTTCAATCCTTGAGCACAAGAAAAGATTTGTAAGTATATTGATGTTAAACATTTCTATTATGATTCGTCTGAAATGTTTACAAATAATAATCTCAATGATTTTTGTCCGCCACAGGAGCTGAGGGAGCACTGGGAGCCTTCTTTGTTTGAGGTTATGCAAATGACCAAGAAGAACAAAGCCGATCCATGGGTAAACCAGAAGACTATTAATCTAGCGGTATTTGCTTTTAACTCACATATGCTTATAATTTACAAATCAGCTTACTAATCCTATCAGTGTTTTTTAATTTACAGGAGGCGTATCAGGCCAGGAGGGCCGAGAAGGAGGCGGACCTGGTGACTTCAACTCCTAAAGGGGGGGTTTCTCCCACCCTATCTTGTTCCGACGACAACGCCATCTATATGGAGGCTGTTGGCAGTGTGAACAAGAAAGGGAGGGTCTTTGGATTGGGTGGCGTCGGCACACAGCTGGTGAAAAAGGGGAAGACCCCTTCCTCTTCCTCTTCGTCTGGTCTTCCGACTGAGGTTGTTCAGGTAATTCAAAACTTGAACGACGAGCTACAGGAGGAGCGACGTCAGAGGCAGCTTTTGGAGGAGCGGGCCGAGGCGGACCGACGGCAGGCCGAGGCGGACCGACAGCGGGCTGAGGAGCAGCACAACGAGACTCATCGGCAACTTGCTCAGCAGCAGGAGCTACTGATGCAGTTGATGGCGAGACTACCTCCCCCTACTTCCGAGGCACCCCCACCACCACCACAGGATCCCCCACCACCATGATTGTGTTTTTATTATGTATACACATTGTATATTTCATTTACAGTTTTTATATTATATTCCATTCAGTATTTATTTTGTCATTCTTAATTTATTATGTCAATATTCATTGGTAATTAAATTCAAAGAAAAATGCCTTATTGTTTTCATTAATAATTCAACCTATTTAAAAAATAAATTTAATCCATTATTTTGTTTTTAATAATAATTAAATATTTTAAAAAATTATTCAAATTTAATTATAAAATTTTATCACCCAATACAAAATATTAATCAACATTTTTTAAGTTAAATTAACAAAACCTATAAATATTTAAACAATTTTTAAAAAATAAAAAATCCCATTAGCGACGGACAAAGTTGGTTACTATATAACCACTAATAGCGACGGATCCCAGTGGTCGCTGTATGGCTACCCATAGTGATGGATAAGTTGGTCGCTATAAGGTTACCATAGCGACAGAGGAATGTGGTTGCTGTATGGCTACCCATAGCGACGGACCAAGATGGTCGCTACATAACTACTAGTAGTGACGGGGTCCTGGTCGTCGCTGAACGTGGTCAGTTAACGACGGATGAAGCAACTGAAGCAGAGACCATGTTAGCGACGGTGTTATGCCGTTGGTATTTTACCGACGGGGTTTCTGTGGTCGCTGATCTATCTTCGACGAAGGTTTTAGCGACGGTCATTTTGCCGTCTGAAATACCGTCGCTAGTCATCTTAGCGACGGCCTTGGCATGGATTAGCGACCAATTGTGTCTGTCGCTAACAGGTATTTTTTTAGTTGTGCAATTCGGCTTGGTAGCTTGTATGAGTGGATTGGCCATTATTTGGCCCTTTTTGACTGAGTGCTTGGCCACCTGGAAGTGGAGAGCACGTAGCTCTGACACTATGCGTGGCTGTGACGTCTAGCGTCAGCATCAGAAGTTCTCACGCTACGCGTGGTGTTGATGCTACACGTCAGCTCTCTAGTTCTTCAATTTTCTCTCGATTTTCTTTAATTTTTCACTGCAAAGCTAGAGAAATTTGATCAAGGCAGATAATTTCCAATAACTTCCGTTTATTACACTTAAAACCTAAATTTTTTAGAAATTAAACTAATTTTTATTATTTTTTAACATAATTTTACTAAGAAATTTATTGTAAATTTGAGAACTAACAAGGTCATAATTAGATTCTCTAGCCATTTAGGATTCATTTAGGCCTTACTAGGCCAATTGGTTACTTTAGGGCCATGTTGTAACATCCTAGGCTGATTTACCCTTTTTATTTACATACGGCAAATTATTTTCAAAATAAATTTTTACGTTGAATAAAAATTTGTATCTTAATATGAATTAGTATCTATTTCCCCTAATAAATAATCCACTCGGCCTTGATGTAAAATAATATTTACCTTTTTTAGTTACATAAAATCATACTAAGAATGAACAAAACCGTTTCTAAAATAAATCCTTAAATAAAAGTATGGTAAAATAATAACCGATCGGAAATGGTTCCACTCGGTCTTGATAATCGCTAGTATTCACTTAAATATAATCAAAGTAATAATAAGAGTGTATGCGAAATAATATCCAGTCAGAATACATCCTTCGGTAAAGTGGAGTTACAACAGCGGGAGAAGAAGAAGAAGAAGACAGGGGTCATTCGCCTGAGCGAGACCCCAAGGTACCTGAGCGAAATCCGAGAGTTGCTTAAGCGAGTCCCGACTCACTTGAGCAAATGCCACACCTGAACGCTGAGTGAACAAGACGCATATGTGGACTCACATGGGGTTTCACTCAGAAAATGCTCAACTTCCATTCACTCGGACATTCCTCACTTGACTCTTTACTACCTTTCACTCAGAAAGCTTCGCTCGGTCACAACTCCCTCGGAGATAATTCAGCCTCCTTCACTCGGTTATAGTTTCTTCGGATATCCTCACTCGGACAATACCCTATCCTTACTTCCCTCGGAAGAAACTCTCTCTCGGCCACATTTTACTCAGAAACACTCTCACCTTCCCTCGGAAGCACTCAAATTTCCACTCGGACACATCCAACATCTCCTCACTCGGAATCATGATACACCTTCTTCACTCGGAATCTTTATACACTTTCTTCACTCGGAACTCTCTCCCAACCAATCCCACTCGGGACATTCTAACCTTCCACCCGGGAGGGGATCTCTCGGTTATCCTTCCCTCGGGAATGAGTCGGTTAGTTAATGAGCTGTCATAGCAAACATAAGAACATATATATATCAATGTATTTTAAAATATAAATTCGCATCCGATTCAAATTAAGTTGGCACACAAATAATATTAAACACTCGGAAACTCCTTATACATACATATACTCTACACAATCACTCAAAATCACTCAGGCCTTGGCATCGATCTCCCCCTTGGCGCGACTCCATGGCTCCGGCTTCCTCCCTGTCACTGGTTACTAAATTGAAAACAACAGCAAGGGTGAGTGTTTGGCATCATAATTAATATAGAACGAAATTTAACAAGTTATATATATATATAAGTTACGTCCGATTGCATTTTCATCACTCGGCAATTATAATACATCATACTCGGTAATTAATTCACACACGGCCAAGAGAACAAACTTCACTTGGCAAATGCAACAAATTTCACTCGGCAAATATAACAAATGTCACTCGGCAAATATAACAAATGTCACTTAGCAAATCTACACATCATAACTTATAATTCATCAATTATCACAACTGACTCTCAGATAAAATTTAACGCCTAGTATCTAGATACTAAAGGATCGACCTTCAGCTGGGAGTCCGACTTGACATCCCGTAAACCTGACTTGGTTCACTGAACCCGACTTGGCTCCCCCTCAACCACCGGGTCAAAGACCTCTGGGTAGCTTAACTGGGTCTGACTTGACCACTGAAGCCAAAAACAGGGTAGTTCATACTGTTGGTCGTCCTCCACCACATAATCACATTCCATCATATAAACATAAACATATCATTACGATTACCACTTGCAACTGTCAAAAACTGACCTATGCTCACAGCGTAGGGCGACCGACTCGTCAAGCCCCTCAACATAACATACCGATTACCACAACCATCATGTATTTCATGCTATTGTAAGCCATACACACATACATGCATACCCATACAACTCATCCAACATTATCTCAGCATTAAATCTTTCAAGCTCATGACATGATTAACTCAACCTTACACCCGATCTTTAACTGATCGGTGTACACAGTCACACATGTATAAACATGGGCACGCAACAACATTCAATAACATTTTCTTACCCTGTTCATACCGTTCAATGACTCCGAGGGGAAATAAGTCCTATTCTAATTAATCATAACCGAAACACCCCCTTACCTCGGTTCCACGCTTTGATGATCTGCTTTCGGTGTCGGTCCCTTCCTCTGTACACTGGATTCATAGTCTCAGCTCTGTTACTCAGCCTTTCACTGCTTAATCTACTACCTACAGGTCAGAATGTAAAACCTGTTAACTCAATGCTCTCAGCTCTAAGGGCCACATTTGAGCTCACACTCACCAAAGAAGTGGAGAGCAGACTTGAATACAGCCATGCATGGCCCTTGGATACCAGAGAAATGAAAGGGATAAGGAGCCACAAATAGAATGGATCAATGGACTCACCTTGAGGCGACGATCACAGGAATGGGGTTCGATTGAAGTTTTAACACGTACGGAGTCCTCCTCCGGAGCATGCAATTTAGTAACGAGAGAGGAGGAAGCGAAGAAGAAGGAGAACAGACCAAGAAAAAGAAGTGGTTCGTGAATAATGAAGAGGGGAGAGAGAGAGTTTCCTTTTATATAAAGCTCAGGGGCAAGACAGCATTTTCCCCTATTTCATTTTCATTCTCATTAAAAGTTTTAATCAATTTCACCATATTGGACTCTTTTATAATTAACCAACCAACTACCTTATTTACTTTCACAATGTTTAATTATTCATAACTGTCTAATACTTCATAAGAGTATTGACCCGATCTGGATACCGGCCAACCGGTATCCTGGCGTAGCGTCCACACCTTGGAAATCCGAGCTAACGCTTGAGAGGTTGGACACTTCATCCGTCCTTACATCTTTGTTATGTATATCCGTTTGCCTTAGCCATTACAAGAGGTTGATCCGGACTATAATTCCGAGTTAGGCATTCTCCTCACACCGGTTAGTCCAAGACCGCTCCAGGCACACCGGATAAGCATCAGTCGCAAGACAGCACGTCTTTGACCGTTCTCCCCTGTACAACCGATCTTTAATACTGTTTGGTCCTCACATCTGAGACCGGCCCGACACCGGATTCCTTGACCCTGGTTCAGGCAGATCAAATATTAAATAAATCTCTAAAATATTTGCTAATATTTTCCACTCTTCATAATTTTTATTAAAATACCAGGAATGTTACACATGTACTCTCACATTGGGCCATGTATAGGCCATCTCCTTTCCTAACTCTTAGTTTTGGGCCTAGGACTAATTAGCCAAGCCCATTTCCATGCTTTGGCCGAATGCTCCATAGCCTATATAAAGGCTTCTCCTTTTATAAAATGACACACATTAATACATTTTGAGATTTAGACACCTTGAATGTAAATTTCTAGTGAAAGATTCTCCTCCTTCTTTCTAAGATTTATAAGGCTCTTGCAAGCTCTTATCCAAGGGGTATCTCCTTCCTTGGTGGCAGGATAGGAGTTATCTCCCTCTCTTGGGAGTGGCCTCCAACCATCCTTCCCATTTCCCTTAGTCTTTTCCTACACCTTTCACCTTGTTCCTTCACTTTCATCCCTTTACTCCTTTTAATTTTTGTCCAATCCTCCATAGGTTCCTCCTTTTATGTTTCGGTTTCCCCTCTTAAAGAAGAAGATCATTATCTTGGCTTGAAGGTTGAAGAAGGAAAGATCCAAGAGCCACCTTCTCTTAAGGAGCTTGAAGAAACTCCTACATCATTTGGCATTATCTTGAGCTTGGGAGGTTCTTTCTACTTCTTCTTCCTCTTTTCAATTTCAAAAGTCTTTCTTGTCTTGGCTGGTTGGTTTTCATTTTCATGTGTGTTTGTGTTTAGATGCCATGTTAAAAGTAGAAAAGCCATAAAAAAGTTGTTGTTCTTTGAGTTTTTGTGATAGTTCTTCTTGTTCTTCAATATTTGCATATTGTCCTTGTAGCTTTTGGTTTTGTATTGTCTTGTGTTGCAACAAATTCGGAGCCATTAACTTGGTGTGAAAATCCTAAATTATTATCGACTTATTGTGTGACTCTCAGAGGATTTATTTTCTTTTGGCAAGTGCACCAATCGTTAAATTTGTAATATATTTGATCGTCCCACAAGGATTGAGGTAATTACCACAATCTTGGACCAACACAAGTTGAACCAACACAAGTAGATAGAATTCATTCTATTTTTGTTGTTTTATACTTTCTATGTTTTTGTATTTTCAGAAACAATAGAAAAGATGAAATGTGATTAATAGAAGATAGGTTAGGATTACTTCAGCTTACAACTTCATCAAGGAACATGCAATCGAGGTTCAATTAAGCTTTAGATCCAAGAGGGCAATTCACAGATGGTTAATCCCTAATCCCTTAGGTGACTAACACTAATTTCTAAGCATTAAACCCTAATCCCTTAGGTGTTCAATGACAGAGAAATCTAATGTGAAATTAGGGGTTGAACCCTAACTATTCACCTAATTACTAGGCCTGAATTAGTTAGGAAGCTAGAAGTTACCTAAGCCTCAACCATGATTCCTCACTGGTAAGATTCTTCATTTGGATCTGAATTTGTCAATTCAGCACAGTAGATCCACTTCTTAGTTTGCTTTCCTCTTATTTTAGAAGATAATTTCCTCAATGCAGTGATAAGTGCTTTATAACACAATAAATTAGATCTAGTTTCCTTAGGATTTTAATCATTATGCACTGTATTTCCTTTATTTATTGTGATTTTTGCTTTCTTTCCACTATATTCTACTTGGGTATGTTATTTTGCAGAAATTAAGGTAATAAAAGGGTCAATAACAAGGGAAAAACGACCATAAAATGATAAAGAAACAAGAAGAACAAGCCCAAAGTGGAACGAACTCTCTTTTTATGCTGAATTCCGACTCAGAATGATCAAATCCGAGTAGGATGACTCAGAAATGATAAAATTCGAGTAAGATGACTCAGAATGGAGCGTTGCCGAGTGGAATACTTCCCGGTTGGAGGTAAATCCGAGTGGAAGCTTCCCTATCAAAGCCATTCTGAGTGAAAAATGGCTGACCTTGAAGAAATATGTCTCGGTTGGAGGTGAATCCGAGTGGAAGCTGTCCGACTGTAACCATTCCGAGTGAAAAAAGGGATTGACTTTGAAGAAATACTGCCCAAAGCTATTGTCCGAGTGAAGGAATGCTGATTGAACCAGGTTAGATTTGGGGAACAACTGCTTCTTCTGGACAAAACTGCCTCCGAGTGGAAGACTCCCGAGTGACTTGATTCCGAATGAAAGAAACTCTGAACTTCAAAGAACAATTGTCAGGCAAAGGCTTTCCGAGTAGTGAGTTTCGAAGAAAGTGTCTTATCAAGCAAGGAAAGATCCGACCGGGAATGAATCACTTTCGGGCAGACTCTCAAAGTTTCACACTAAGCCCGAGTGAGATGTCTCCAAGGAAGACTTCCGAGTGAGTTAGGGCAGAGAGCTGTATTTCCGAGCAAAACAAAGCTCGGACATGTGAAGAGCTTCTATCGGCCAGATTCTAGACTCTCTCAAAATTCCAAATTTCTGAGTGAAAGGCAAAGCCGACTCCGAGTGAAAACAACCGAATGGGCTGATTGACGGTTGAGGCAATTCCGAGTGAAAATCAACTCGGACTTCCGATTAAAGGTGTCCGAGTGTATCATTTGAATGAGTAAAGGAAGGGTCGTTCTCCACTGAATTATTCCCGAGCAAATCCGAGCAAAGTCTCTCTGAGTCGTTCATTTCTAGAGACATAGCCGAGTGAAACATTTTAAGAGGTTCCGATTGAATCATTTACTTCCCGATCCTGAGTGGGTCACATGTGAAAGAAGGAGGGCATGAACCTGTGCCGAGTGAGTCACTTTTTAATCGATTCCAAATGAATGTTTCAATCGGTTCCGAGTCACTCTTTAATCAGTTCTAAGTGAATCACTTTTCAATCGGTTTCGAGTCATTCTTTAATCGGTTCCAATTGAATGTTTCAATCAGAGTTGCTTTGCTCGTCCAGCTCTCTTCACTGCCACAAACACCGACTCCATCCAACCCCTTAGCTACCACACCGGCTCCATCCAACCAATACCGACCAAGCTCCTCACAGCAACAATACCGACCAGCTCCTCACAGCAACAACACCGTCCAGTTCCTCTCCACAACGTCCAGCAAAGCAACACCGAGCAAAGCTTTCACTCGGTCTTTTATGTATGAAGAGCACCTTTTCCACTCTGATTATTTCCCACTGTGGGGTATACCGACTGTGGCACTAAATCCGAGTCAAAAAGAGAAAGCTTACCCCATATTTCCACCGAATGCCCATGCTGACTTGGATTTCCAATATCCAAGTGGATCCTTGACTTATGAGGGAGCGGGTGACAACAAGACAATGAGCTAGCCGCCGCTCCCTATAATTGTCACCATCCAAGCTGTTTCACAACACCATCCAGGCTGTATCCAAGTTGCTTTGTTGATTTAGTGGGGCGGCTGACAAGAAAAAATAATAAAAAAACCCCACTAGCCACCGTTCCCCATTTCTATAAATAGGGGAGGTCTAAAGCCACGAACATCAGCACGGACAGCATCGCTTTGGAGATTCATTTTCTCTTTCATTCATATTATTCCTCTCTTTTCTTTTTCTTTCTTTTTCCGTTCTTCTTTTCTTTCTTTCTTCTTCGTTTTTCTTCTCCGTTCCTTTTTCTTTCTTTTTCATTTTCTTTCTCTTTTTATTTTCTTTTTCTTTCTTTTATTTTAAGAGTTGTGAATTGTAAAAGTGAGAATTCCAATTTGTATTTGGTGGAGGAATATTGCAACAAGGAAATACAGTGGTAAAATTATTTTGAGCTTTTGGAGAAACCCGTAAGTCTTTATTTTTACCATGTCTTGTATGTTTTATTTTTCCATCATTTATATGAATTTGAATTATTTCATGAGTAACTAAATTAATTATCTTGGGATGAAGGGGGTATGATAATATTTTATATTAATGTTATTTTGACTATGAATTAAATAAATTTCTGTTTTCCATTTAGTTTAAAAATGCTCAATGCTCTTAGTAATTCCTAACAAGAACCTAAGTGATAAAACTGTATACTTGCGGGTATATTAGTAAGTTTAAGTAATTAATAGAATCGAGAGATTTATTGTTACTGGAAAGTTTTTGAACTAAGCCTAAGTTTTTGAAATACTTTTTGTGACCTTGGTAAAACCGTGAAAGTAATCAAAACCTTTTGGGGAATTTAAAAAAGGGATTTTCATAAAACGATAATAGGCCTTTTCTAAGGATTAAGCAGCGCTTTCCATAGGTTAGGTACATTAATAGGATTCCGAGAGGAACATATTAATTAGCTTCAGGAAAATTCACCTTGGAAAACTATTTGATTCTTATTTATGAAATGTTAAAATTTATTAACATAAAATAGAGTCTTGATCCCCCAAAATCTCAAGATATTCTCAACTCTGATTTTTAAGTGTCTAGAAAATTTTGTTTATTTATTCGTATTCTGAGCAACTTAATTTTGTGCTTTATTTTACAAAAACCTTAAAAATCAATTGTGTGGATAATTAAATTTCAATATGCTGGTACTTTGAACACAGTCCCTGTGGAGAACGATAATCTTTTATATTACGCGACATAACCCGTGCGCTTGCGGGCCCTGTCAAGTTTTTGGCACCGTTACCGGGGACTGTTGTCCTTCAAATATCGGTAATATTGAAATTCGATTAGATCATACTTGTTAATATTATTTTTATTTTTTTGTTTTGTTTGTTTCTTTTCTTTTTATATTTTTTCTGTATTTTTATTTTTACTTATTTTATTCTGTCTGTTACTTTGTATTTTGTTCTTTATTTGTGTATCCGTTGTTGTTTTATTTTTGTAATTGTTTATTTTATTTGTCATTTACTTTCTTTTTATGCGACGAAGCTGTAGTGTCGATCTAAACTTAAGATTTGACCCTGAGATAGAACATACCCTTAGAGCTTTAAGAAAACAACAAAAACAACAAAAACAACAAAAACAAGAAAAAGAAAAACAAATGACAGGCCAAAATAGAGCCTTAAGAGATTTTTCCGCTCCAAGTACAAATGGAAGAGGATCTAGCATCCTTAGACCCTCAGTGGAGGCTAACAATTTTGAATTGAAGCCTTCATTACTCTTAATGGTTCAACAGATTCAATTCGGAGGTTTACCCTCTGAAGATCCAAATCTTCACCTTCAAATTTTTCTTGAATACTGTGACACCCTGAAAATGAATGGAGCCACCAATGATGCCATTCGCTTAAGACTCTTCCCTTTCTCTTTAAGAGATAAAGCGAGGGCGTGGTTATACTCTCTTCCTGAAGGATCCATCACGACTTGGGAACAATTGTCCAGTGCTTTTATCAATAAATGGTACCCAAGGAACAAGACCGATGTGCTAAGAAAACAAATCATAAATTTTTCACAAAAAGATGATGAATCCTTATATAAAGCCTGGGAAAGATACAGGGAGTTGCTAAGAGAATGTCCTCACCATGGGATAGAAAGGTGGTTGACAATCCATATTTTCTATAATGGACTAACTTCCTCACAAAAGATCTCTTTAGATGTTGCAGCTGGACGAGCCTTCATGAGTAAAAATGTTGATGAAGCTAAGAACCTAATTGAGGAAATAGCTCAAAACACCTACCAGTGGAACTCTGAGAGAGGATTACTTGCTAAAACACCAGGTAAGTACTCTGTTGATGCTTTTTCCTTACTTTCTGCAAAAGTTGAAGCATTAACATTAAAACTCGATAAAATAGGGTCAACAGGTGCTACTAATATTGTTTGTGAAGTTTGTGGTGTTTCAGGACATGGAGCTACAAACTGCCATTTAGCAATGACCCCTAATCAAGAACAAGAAATGCATCAGGTGGATGCTATTAGAAACTATGGTGGAAATTATCAAGGTAACTACAGACCTCCACAAGGTCCACCTGGCTTCCAAAATAGGCCACCTGAATTCCAAGGTAATCAAAGTAACTACAACCCTCAACAAGGACCCTACATTCCACAGAAATCAAAACTAGAGTCCTTAATGGAGACATTTATAGCTACTCAACAGAAGCAAAATGATGAGTTCTCCAATGCAATAAAGAACTTAGCTTCAAAGGTGGACTCTCTTGCCACCCATAACAAAATATTGGAGAATCAAATTGCCCAACAAGTCTCCTACTCTCAAAGAGCGCCAGGAACATTTCCTGGAAAACCCGAGGCTGGACCTTCCAACTATGCCATGGCTATCACTCTTAGGAGTGGTACTCAATATGATGGTCCAGTTGGCAAGACTGAGGAGAAAAAGAAATTGGATGAGTCTCTATCTCACCCGATGAATAAGGAAGAAAAACCACAAGAAAAAAAAGAAGAGGTTAAGCCATATCAACCTCCTATTCCATTTCTTCAACGCCTGGCTAGAGCAAAGTTGGACAAACAATTGGTAAGTTTCTTGATGTTTTAAGGAAATTGTATGTTAATATTCCCTTCACATATGCTTTGCAGCAAATGCCCACATATGCAAAGTTCCTGAAGGACATTTTGTCCAACAAAAGAAAGCTGGAAGAAGACAGTACAGTGGCACTTACTGAAGAGTGTAGTGCTTTAATTCAAAAAAAGCTTCCACCCAAGCTCCAAGATCCAGGTAGTTTCTCTATCCCATGTATGATTGGTAACATGACAATAGATAGGGCATTATGTGATTTAGGAGCTAGTGTTAGTTTGATGCCTTTATCTATTTTTGAAAAATTAGGATTGGGTGAATTGAAACCTACTAGGATGTGTTTACAATTGGCTGATTGGTCCATTAAGTATCCTATAGGTATCTTAGAGGATGTTCCTATTAAGGTAGGAAAAATTTTTATCCCTGCTGATTTTGTTGTGCTAGAGATGGATGAGGATTCTATGATCCCCATTATATTAGGCAGGCTTTTTTAGCCACTGCAGGTGCTGTGATCGATGTCAAGAATGGTAAGTTGTCTCTGACTATAGGAGACCAAAAGGTTGATTTTAATTTGAAAAATGTTTTAGAAAAACCTTATAATAATGTTTGCTGTAGTGTGGATTTTGTTGAACAAGTGGTAAAGGAAGTAACGCTTCCTAATGACCCACTTGAAACTGTTTTCATGATTGAGCCAACAGAAACATCTGATTGCTCTGAGGCCCCACTAAAACATGATACTGAGGTCATAGGTGACAAAGTGGTAAGCCCCAATGTGGAATTAAAGCCTTTACCAGCTTCTTTAAGGTATGAGTTTCTTGGTCCTAATTCCACATATCCTGTGATTGTTAATGCTGAATTGAATCCATGTGAAACTGAAAAACTTTTGAAACAACTTAGGTTGTATAGAAAGGTAATAGGTTATACAATGGATGATATCAAAGGAATTAGTCCTTCTCTTTGTATGCACAGGATTACTATAGAAGATGAAAGTAGGCCCATAGTAGAACCACTTAGGAGATTAAATCCAAAAATACAAGAAGTGGTTAAAAAGGAAATTTTGAAATTGCTTGATGCTGGAGTCATATATCCTGTTGATAGTAGTAAATGGGTAACTCCTGTTCATGTGGTGCCTAAAAAGGGGGGAATAACTGTGATTGAAAATGATAAATATAACTTGATTCCTACTAGGATTGTCTCTGGTTGGCGCATATGCATTGATTATAGGAAGTTAAATAGCGCCACAAAAAAAGATCATTTTCCTCTCCCTTTTATTGATCAGATGCTTGAAAGACTTGCGAAACACTCTTATTTCTCTTATTTGGATGGGTATTCAGGTTTTCATCAAATTCTCATTCATCCATCTGATCAAGAAAAGACTACCTTCACTTGCCCTTATGGGACTTATGCTTACAGATGTATGCCTTTTGGTCTGTGTAATGCACCTGCGACTTTTCAAAGGTGTATGCAAGTAATTTTTTTTGACCTTATTGAAAATGTGATGGAAGTCTTTATGGATGATTTTTCAGTGCATGGTTTGGATTTTGATAATTGTTTAACAAATTTGTGCCAAGTCATACAGTGTTATGAAGAGACTAATCTGGTCTTAAACTGGGAAAAATGCCATTTTATGGTAAAAGAAGGCATAGTTCTTGGACACCTGGTGTCTGAGAGAGGTATAGAAGTTGATAAGGCTAAAGTGGAAGTGATTGAAAAATTGCCTCCACCTACAAATATGAAAGCTATTTGGAGTTTTCTTGGACATGAAGGCTTTTACCGTCAGTTCATTAAAGATTTCTCCAAGATCACAAAGCCTCTTACAACTCTTCTGGGTAAGGATGTGCCTTTCAATTTTGATTCATCTTGTATGGAAGCTTTTTACAGGATTAAGCAAGCTCTAATCTCTGCCCCCATCGTGCAACCACCTGATTGGAAACTCCCGTTTAAGTTGATGTGCGATGCGAGTGATTATGTAGTGGGGGCTGTGTTGGGGCAACGAAAGGATAAAAAGATCCATGTAATTCATTATGCCAGCCGGACGTTAGATGATGCTCAGGTAAATTATGACACAACTGAGAAAGAACTGTTAGCCATTGTCTTTGCTTTTGATAAATTTAGATCTTACTTGGTAGGTTCACATGTTACTGTTTACACTGACCACTCTGCCATTAAGTATCTATTGAATAAAAAGGAAGCAAAGCCTAGGTTAATTAGGTGGATTCTAATATTGCAAGAATTTGACTTGGAAATTAAGGATAAGAAGGGTACCGAGAACTTGGTCGCTGACCACCTGTCTAGGTTGACATCTGAAAAAAAAGAAACAGATAATATTCCCATCAATGAATCTTTTCCGAATGAACAACTCTTGAATCTTAGTATCCAACGCGTTCCTTGGTATGCTGATTTTGTAAATTTTCTTGCATGTGGTATCTTACCTCCTGACCTTAGCTTTCAGCAAAGGAAAAAGTTTTATGTAGATGTCAAGCATTATTATTGGGATGAACCACTCCTATTCAAGCAATATGCAGATGGTTTGATTCGGAGGTGTGTTTCACAAGATGAGGTCCATGCTATCTTGGATCATTGCCATTCTCTTTCCTATGGAGGGCATATGAGTACCTCTAAGACAGCTGCTAAAATATTGCAAGCTGGGTTCTATTGGCCAAATATTTTTAAGGATGTACGTAAGTATGTTCTAACTTGTGATGCTTGCCAAAGAACAGGTAACATTGGTAACAAGTTGAGGTATCCAATCGGGAAATTAAAAATATTCTTCAAAAAGTGGTGAATACATCACGTAAGGATTGGTCTATTAAGTTAGATGATTCCTTATGGGCATATTGAACCACATACAAAACTCCCATTGGAACCACACCTTTTAAGCTAGTATATGGGAAGCCTTGTCATTTACCTGTTGAGCTAGAATATAAATCTTTTTGGGCTATTAAAACTCTTAACTTTGATCATAAGGCTGCAGGTGAACGTAGGTTATTGGAATTAAATGAGCTTGAAGAACTCCATCTAGATGCATACGAAAATGACAGAATTTATAAAGAAAAAACCAAACAATGGCATGATCGTCACATCTTTCACTATTTAATTCCAGATTGAAGCTTTTTCCAGGTAAACTGAGATCCCGATGGTCGGGACCATTCAAGGTAACAAAAGTCTTTCCCTTTGGAGCTGTCGAACTATAGAGCGAGAAATCCGGTACATTTAGGGTAAATGGACAGAGAGTAAAGCACTACTTGACATGTCAACCAATACAACAAGCAAGTGACTTGGACTTGTTTGATGCTCCTGATGAGTAAATCCAAACGGTGAGAAGTCTGGATGAAGACTTAAAACTTAGCACTGATAGGGAGATAACCCTATAAAAAGTTGTTGTTTCATTTTAAGTTAAAAAAAAACCAACTATGTCAAATGCTGGTTTGGGGTTATTCCAGGTAAGTTTTCTTATCCTTTTATCATCCATTTTTAACATTGAGGACAATGTCAAATTCTGGTTTGGGGTGGTAGATAAGAAAACTTAACTATTTTGTTTACGTTGTGTGATTGTTATATTTTTCATGCATGTGTGTTTTCCTTGCTTTGTTTATAATCTTGTAATCTACCATGATTGCAGGATAAATTTACTTTGAACACAAGGCTAAAGTATCTAAGGACCCCAAAATTTTGAGTGAAATTTTCAAATTTTGATTATTTAAATGCCAAATCAATGTCTAAATGAACATTATGTGATTAAAATTTTCTTTGAAAAGACTTTCCATGGTTAGACTTGAGCCAAAATGGCTTATTTATCAAACAAATTTTCAAAACCCATATCTTCTTGATTGAGTGAATCTCATAGTCATTAATATTTTAGAACTTGTTTTTCAACCGATTCAAAATGGTTTTTGATTATATGTCTTAGGATGATAAAGGCACAATTAGGCCTTATTCTTAAGCCTCAGAATTTTTGCATAATTTGACCCCTAGTTGCCCCTTTTGAGCCTAAAAGTGAAAATTTTTCTTTGAAGCCTTTCATTGACTGATATTCTCTTAATGGTGAAAAAGTTGGAAATTTAGTGGAGCAAAGAAATAAAAGAGGACTTAAGAAAAATATGTATTGAATGCAAAGAAAAGCAAGAAAAAAGAAAAGAAAATCAAAAGGATGATATTGAATGAATTCCAAAAAGTCCATAAAAGTTCAAAAATTTGCTCTGTTAAATTTATGATGGAAATTTAAATCATTCATGACTATTAAAGCCTTTCTGTATTCCATTTTTCTTGAAATTCCTACCTTAACAATACAACCCAAGGCCACGTTACAACCTTTGAAAGACCTTTAGACTTTGACATATTTTCTATCTAAACTGTGGAGTTTCTGGTTTATTAACAAGCTTATGGTAATATTTTTTGACTATGATGATCTGAGTGATACATAAACCATAAAACACTTTGAGTGAAAATTGAGAGAAGAGTATCCTCTGTCTTGATAATGAAAATTGATTCACATAAGATAATTAATATTGGCATTTGAATAAATCTTTTTCTCTATTTTGGATTCCTTAGTTTGCTGAGCTTAGTGTTTTCTGTATCTTATCATGTGAATATGGTAATTGCTTGAGGACAAGCAATGTTTTGGTTTGGGGTATTTTGATAAGTGCTTTATAACACAATAAATTAGATCTAGTTTGCTTAGGATTTTAATCATTATGCACTGTATTTCCTTTATTTATTGTGATTTTTGCTTTCTTTCTACTATATTCTACTTGGGTATGTTATTTTGTAGAAATTAAGGTAATAAAAGGGTCAATAACAAGGGGAAAATGACCATAAAATGATAAAGAAACAAGAAGAACAAGCCCAAAGTGGAAAAAACTCTCTTTTTATGCTGAATTCCAACTCAGAATGATCAAATCTGAGTAGGATGACTCAGAAATGATAAAATCCGAGTAAGATGACTCAGAATGGAGCGTTGCCGAGTGGAATACTTCCCGGTTGGAGGTAAATCCGAGTGAAAGCTTCCCTATCAAAGCCATTCTGAGTGAAAAATGGCTGACCTTGAAGAAATATGTCTCGGTTGGAGGTGAATCCGAGTGGAAGCTGTCCGACTGTAACCATTCCGAGTGAAAAAAGGGACTGACTTTGAAGAAATACTGCCCAAAGCTATTGTCCGAGTGAAGGAATGCTGATTGAACCAGGTTAGATTTGGGGAACAACTGCTTCTTCTGGACAAAACTGCCTCTGAGTGGAAGACTCCCGAGTGACTTGATTCCGAATAAAAGAAACTCTGAACTTCAAAGAACAATTGTCAGGCAAAGGCTTTCCGAGTAGTGAGTTTCGGAGAAAGTGTCTTATCAAGCAAGGAAAGATCCAACTGGGAATGAATCACTTTCGGGCAGACTCTCAAAGTTTCACACTAAGCCCGAGTGAGATGTCTCCAAGGAAGACTTCCGAGTGAGTTAGGGCAGAGAGTTGTATTTTCAAGCAAAACAAAGCTCAGACATGTGAAGAGCTTTTATCAGCCAGATTCCAGACTCTCTCAAAATTCCAAATTTCTGAGTGAAAGGCAAAGCCGACTCCCGAGTGAAAACAACCGAATGGGCTGATTGACGGTTGAGGCAATTCCAAGTGAAAATCGACTCGGACTTCCGATTGAAGGTGTCCGAGTGTATCATTTGAATGAGTGAAGGAAGGCTCATTCTCCACTGAATTATTCCCGAGCAAATCTGAGCAAAGTCTCTTCGAGTCGTTCATTTCCAGAGACATAGCCGAGTGAAACATTTTAAGAGGTTCCGATTGAATCATTTACTTCCCAATCCTAAGTGGGTCACATGTGAAAGAAGGAGGGCATGAACCTGTGCCGAGTGAGTCACTTTTCAATCAATTCTGAATGAATGTTTTAATCAGTTCCGAGTCACTCTTTAATCAGTTTCGAGTGAATCACTTTTCAATCGGTTTCGAGTCATTCTTTAATCGGTTTCGATTGAATGTTTCAATCAGAGTTGCTTTGCTCGTCCAGCTCTCTTCACTGCCACAAACGCCGACTCCATCCAACCCCTCAGCTACAACACCGGCTCCATCCAACCAATACCGACCAAGCTCCTCACAGTAACAATACCGACCAGCTCCTCACAGCAACAACACTGTCCAGTTCCTCTCCACAACGTCCAGGAAAGCAACACCGAGCAAAGCTTTCACTCGGTCTTTTGTGTACGAAGAGCACGTTTTCCACTCGGATTATTTCCCACTGTGGGTGTATACCGACTGTGGCACTAAATCCGAGTCAGAAAGAGAAAGTCGACCCCATATTTCCACCGAATGCCCATGCTGACTTGGATTTCCATTATCCAAGTGGATCCTTGACTTATGAGGGGGCGGCTGACAACAAGACAATGAGCTAGCCGCCGCTCCCTATAATTGTCACCATCCAAGATGTTTCACAACACCATCCAGGCTATATCCAAGTTGCTTTGTTGATTTAGTGGGGCGGCTAACAAGAAAAAATAAAAAAAAAACCCCACTAGCCACCGTTCCCCATTTCTATAAACAGGGGAGGTCTGAAGCCACGAACATCAGCACGGACAGCATCGCTTTGGAGATTCATTTTCTCTTTCATTCATATTATTCCTCTCTTTTCTTTTTCTTTCTTTTTCCGTTCTTCTTTTCTTTCTTTCTTCTTCATTTTTCTTCTCCGTTCCTTTTTCTTTCTCTTTCATTTTCTTTCTCTTTTTATTTTCTTTTTCTTTCTTTTATTTTAAGAGTTGTGAATTGTAAAAGTGAGAATTCCAATTTGTAATTGGTGGAGGAATATTTCAACAAGGAAATACATTGGTAAAATTATTTTGAGCTTTTGGAGAAACCCGTAAGTCTTTATTTTTACCATGTCTTGTATGTTTTATTTTTCCATCATTTATATGAATTTGAATTATTTCATGAGTAACTAAATTAATTATCTTGGGATGAAGGGGGTATGATAATATTTTATATTAATGTTATTTTGACTTTGAATTAAATAAATTTCTGTTTTCCATTTAGTTTAAAAAATGCTCAATGCTCTTAGTAATTCCTAACAAGAACCTAAGTGATAAAACTGTATACTTGCGGGTATATTAGTAAGTTTAAGTAATTAATAGAATCGAGAGATTTATTGTTACTGGAAAGTTTTTGAACTAAGCCTAAGTTTTTGAAATACTTTTTGTGACCTTGGTAAAACCGTGAAAGTAATCAAAACCTTTTGGGGAATTTAAAAAAGGGATTTTCACAAAACGATAATGGGCCTTTTCTAAGGATTAAGCAGCGCTTTCCATAGGTTAGGTACATTAATAGGATTCCGAGAGGAACATATTAATTAGCTTAAGGAAAATTCACCTTGGAAAACTTAATTTGATTCTTATTTATGAAAAGTTAAAATTCATTAACATAAAATAGAGTCTTGATCCCCCAAAATCCCAAGATATTCTTAACTCTAATTTTTAAGTGTCTAGAAAATTTTGTTTATTTATTCGTATTTTGAGCAACTTAATTTTGTGCTTTATTTTACAAAAACCTTAAAAATCAATTGTGTGGATAATTAAATTTCAATATGCTGGTACTTTGAACACAGTCCCTGTGGAGAACGATAATCTTTTATATTACGCGACATAACCCGTGCGCTTGCGGGCCCTGTCATGCAGCTTCAAGATTCCATTGGAAGCTTCAGCAATCCCAACCCTAGGGGTTTAGAAACCCATGGAAATGGATTCTGACAATGGAAATTGGAGAGGCATGAACGAGATAATCTAGAGAGAGAAAAGAATTAGAGAGAGATTGGAAATGAAAAATGAATCATGTTATTGCTTTTGTGTGTTTTCTCTCTCGTTTACAGAGTATGTACAAATATATATAGACAACTAACTAACTAACTAACTTAATTAATTACAAAGGAAACTTAATTAATAATTAAACTAACTAATCTAATTACATAATTACAGGGAAATAATTAATTATATACATTACTTAAGTTACTAACGTACAGCAGAAAACAGCAACGGTGTAGCACTTCACTTGGAGGGAAAAATAATGAACTGCACAACCAACTTCACGCTTGAGCGTGAATGACTGACGCTTAAGCGCGTGCTTTAATTTAAGCTTTCTACTGAATATTTGCTTGAGCGTGAATGGTTTTTGGACTTCACGCTTGAGCGTGAATGGTCACGCTTGAGCGTGATCGAGATTTCCTTTTACGTGAATTGCATGGATCTCACGCTTGAGCGTGGAACTTCCAAGCTTGAGCATGAAAGTTATTTTACTGCACCTGCACATGCAAACAAATAAATGCCTAGCTATACAAGTTGGCTGTTCAGCGTATGTACGTTGGGTTAATGAATTTACAAATAAACAAATTTCCTTAACTACTTTCTCTTTTTAATCATTTTCTTGCATAATTTAAACACTTTTGAAATAAATAAATAAAACCAAAATTATTGATAATTTATTAAATAATAATGCCAAACTAAACAAAATTAAATGGATTAAGTTAAATTAAAGGTGAAATAATTAAGTCTTTTCAAGACTTATCATATCCCTAAACTTAAAACTTGCTTATCCTCAAGCAAATACTCAAATTAATTAAATTAATTACACTTAATCAAAGCAATCAACCTTTCCTTAACTTAATTCATACCATAATTATTGAATACCATTCATGCTTTCTTTTCGTAAATTCTGAAAATATAATAACTCACACCTCCTTTGGTAACAAGCTGATGAATCTTTCCTCACATGGATTAGTGTTTCACTCTTCTCTTAGTGTATAGGTTTAATTGCATGCACTCATCACCTGCATAATTGTTAGATCAACATAGGCTTGTAACAGTTCTAAACATCATGACATATGCTAGCACAATTGGATCAGTAAGGGCCTTTTAAGTTTGTAATGAGGTTAGGCTATAGGCTCTATTTTGGTTTTTCTAGTCAATGTTGGGTTAAAAGATGTGCCCACTGATGCCTTGCCTCAATCTTAACTTAAATGCCTTTACTAACCAGCTCTTTTGCTTTTCATTATATATATATATATATATCTTTTTTCTTCAGATGAAGGATACTCAACTGCTTGTGGTGTTTTGCACCTTATTCTTTTTCAGTCCTTTCTTTCTTCTCTTTTATTTTTTTCAATGCCATTTTTATTTTATTATGGTGCTTTGCACCTTTGCTTTGCTGATTTTTCACTTTTCTTTTGCTTTTGCTGTTCTTCCTTTCATTTCTCAAAATTCTCATTTATAATTAAGGTCAGAGTGTGTCTTTTGCTTTGTTGTTAGGCACACTCTTCATCCCAAACTTAGAACTTACTAGTCCCTAGCAATAAGATAAGACTTAGCAGTTCATCAGTGGAACATCCAGGGATAATTCACTTAGTTTTTCTCAGATAAATAGTCTTGTAAAGTTAGGTACATAATCAGAATGAAAGGGTCTCAAGCTCAAACATAATTATTGGGTCAAAGGATAATTAATAACATTAAGGATGGCTAAATTTGGCCCTGGCTAATTTCAAAAGAAGGCCTTCATCATTTCTAATTGGCAAACATATAATCATTTAGCAAGTACTGAAGCAAATTCTGTCTCACTAAACAAGAATGTAGGCATACTCAGAAAAGAATTAATAAAGGCTCAAAAGCAAATAATATAACAGGTAATCAGCCAGTCATGTCCCCAAACTTAATGTGAGATCATAAATTCAGATTGCTAACTAGGATGGTGAATATACAAATAATACAGGATTGAAAATACTTATGGACAGGGATCATAAATCAAGAAATGCAAATCAATTAATTTATCCAATTGATGCTTAAGAATCAGCAAAATTTAAATAATTGAGATGGATTTCAAATTAGACACAGTTAACAAATTTCACCAAATTAATGAGATGAAAGGATAGATTACTTCCCTTTTTTACCTATATGGCAGCGATTGGTGAGTGATGGATGCAGGAATAATACAATTTAGATGAGAAATAACAACAAACAACTAAACAGGGAAATATAAGTTCATTACAACTGAAAAGGAAATACATTGTTTAGGAAAGGAAAACATTAAAAGAAAGTTATTACAACCCAGAATTAACTTAACAGAACTATAAACAAAGTAAAAGATCAGTTATCCTCTTCTTCATTTTCTTTATCCATACGCTCATCCTTATCCTGCTCAGGATGGGGTGGAAATTTAGTTGCTAAAGGTGTGTCATCAGGGGGAATGGTGAATCCAATGGAAGCCAATCATAGGTCTCTGTCAGGTGGAACTCCCATTTCTTCAGTGTGGTTCACATTCATTGCAGTGGCAATCTTCCTCTGCATGAGATCATGGTTCATGACCAGATCATAGGTTCCTAGCTGCATCTTCTTCATAACCTGAAGTTCCTGCATTACCATGGAAATATCAGAAGAAGTACCTACTCCTGTTGAGGGTGGTGGTGCAAAAGATGTTGCTTTAGATTGTCTGGGACGCTTTGACTCTTGAGGCATAAAATGGTCAATATGGTCTATCACCCAACGCTTGTCCATAATCCTCTCAGGCTTTACCTTTGTCAATTCTTCATAGTTCAACCTAGCCTGATTCTTTTGGGCCAACAAAGTGATAACAGAGCAATATGGCAGTTGGAGATTCTTTTCAAGGTTTTTCATCATCTCCTCCAGTATTAACTCACCCAGATTAACATACAGGCCTCTCATTAAATAGTAAATCAACACCAACCTCTTAATGGCAATCTCAGTAGCATGAGCTACAGGTCGTAGGGATGAAATGACATAGTGACACCATAAGAGGGGGAGATGATTCAAACAATTCTTCCTGACACTTTTTGGTGCCCCATTCACTTTTGTTATAAATGCAGCTCCTTATTCATAACATTCCTCTAATATTTCTTTCCTAAGATTTTCATTTTCAACCCTATGAAATATATCTACTTTCCAAGTGTATTGACATCCTTCCTCATCCAAAATAGGTACTTTCAATAGCTTATTCAATATATGACCAGTTAGAGGAATGGTGACTCCTCTCAAGAAGGAAGAAAATGGAAACTCATCTTCAACAGAATTGGCCCTTAGATTGGTATAAAATTCCCTAGTAAGTTCCTGGTAACCATTCTGTAACATCCCAATTTTAAAGCTAAATGCCGAATGAAAAATAAACCATTAAGGTTTTGATTCAAAAGTAAGAAGTTAATTGTTAATTATAATCAGATTAGCTTAAGGAATAATGACAAGTTAATTAAGGCTGAGTTGGTGAAAGATGGCTGTTTGTGATTGGCGAGTTACGTGAGTGGGCTGCGACTCATGTTTTCCCATCCCACTTCCTTCCCTTCGCATGCACATATATGCCTTGTACCACCGTGAATACTCATCTTTTTTCCTACTACTTCATTCTCTCTTTTCTTCTTCGCCTCCATCCTCTTTTTTGTTCTTGCCCTTCGCTTCCGGAGATCACGACAACAGTGCTGGAGGAAGGTCAGAGCCCCTCCAACTGGAGAAGGACGATCGTTGAGGCAGAGGAAGAACAACGCTCCATTCCCCAACCGAGTGCAGAGTACGACGGAGCGAAGGAAGACTGAACGAATCAGAAGAAGGGCGTCAGACCCAACGTCGAGAGCAGAAAAGCTTCTTGAGTTCCTTCTGTAGGTAGGGGCGCTTGTATGTCAAATGCATGGTCCACGAACGGTACCGGATGAATGTACTGCTTTGAGTGTGTGTGTATATGTTTATAACGACTGGATCTTATGCATGATTGATGATTCTGGATTCTGTGTGTATTACAGTGATTATACAACAATTGCATGTAATCAAGATGGTAGTAGTGTAGTCTGTCGGCCTTGGGTAATGACGAATGGAATGCATGGTTTTATCTCTGTTAACACTGTGAGAATATGAATGTGTACTCGATAGTTGAATTGTCAGATGCTATTACTTGATTGTCCGATTGTAGTACATATTGGTGTGACTGATAAAACAAATATAAAGACTGTGTTGAATCTGTTCTTACTTAATGGTTACGAAGGAGGTATCGGTTGTGTGATGATGCTTGCTAGTAAACGCATTAGTTGCATGTGTAAGAATGGGGTGACCCGTGGAAGGTCAAAAGCCCCGAGGGAATGACTTCCAGCTACAGACCTTGGCTAGATCCTGAAGGGGCTCGTGGTAGCCGTAGGAGCTAGAGAGGAGTCTCGAGACGCCATTGGGAGGCCGGTACCACGCAGGAAGAGCTGAAGGACGAGGGGCCAGTAAGGGGGGAACTGTAACTGAAAGTCATCACTCGAGTCGGATCCACAGGCATGCATGTATATATGAGGTTGATTAGGGTAGTACGCATAGTATGTGTTGGGTGTTATGAATGATTTCCGAGTGTATGGATGCATGTGTATGTATGTGTGAAGATGAACTAGACGTAGTATGTATGTTATAGATGTTATTCTGACTGGCATGGCCTTAGTTAACCTGAAAATGATTGAATGAAAGTAAGCGTGTGTACTGACATTGATACCGAGTCCTTGATTGTCATTTTACATGTAAAAAGCTCACCCCTGCAGTGGCTACATTTTTCAGTGAACATCTCTCGGAATGAAGCATGAAGGAGGAGCTGAGTGCAGAACGAAACAGCCGAGTGCTTTTGAATATATGTGTATATGTATATACTGTGTGTAAGGTCCTGTTAAGCCTTGGCCGGCTCATATTTTGGTCTTAGCTTTTACGTTAGAACTTGAACACCTTTGGGTGACGGAAGACATGATGAAACTCTTGTAATTATTTAAATGCTCCCTATATATATATATATATATGTGTCGTGTGTTCTTCTATACTATAGGTGACGCCCGAGCAGTAAATATGGATGTATGAGTATACCTTACGAGTGTAGGAGGTTAGTGTGTCTATGGGCAGTAGCGGAGCTGAGTGGTTGCTGGGGAAAGGGAAGATAATAATTTATTCCAAGTGTTGAGAGGCTGAAATGGCTGAGTGGTTCCGAGTGAGTTAGTTACTACTCCCCGAGTGAATATAAGTCTGAGTATTCCCGAGTAAAAGTAGGTATAAAAGTCGAGCGAGATTCATTTGTATGAGTTCCTTCCGAGAGAAGAACACTTAGACGAACTCTTAGGGGAGTTCCCTTCGATGTCATTCTGGTGAGTAACTTAGTGGAAAGATTCCCGAGCGCATAGGCTTAACGGATTCCGAATGAAAACATGTATAAGTTCTGAGGGGGAAATATTCCGAGTGAAAGATTATAAAATCCTAGTGAAATAACCCTCATTTACCAGGTGAATCCAGTGTGTACCTTGGTGGATAAATATAAGAGACTATGTTATAGAATGTAGGTGTGTTGGGTCGTTTCCCGAGTGTTGGAACCTCTTATACCGAGTGGCATTAGGAATGGATCCCGAGTGGACTTAGTCGTTTACCGAGTGTATGGATGTCTCGATGCCGAGTGGTGGTTTTGCCGAGTGAGGCTTCTCGCTTCAGCGAATGGAGGATCGCTCCAGCGAATGTGTATTGCTGGAAGGCGTTTGTCATGGTATCGCCCAGGCGGATTGTGTCTCGCTTGAGCGAGTGTACGCTGTATGGTGGTTCGCTCAGGCGCTGTCGGTGCTTCCGTGTGAATGGTTTTAATTCCCTTGCCTTCCTTTTCTTTTTCTTCTTGGCCATGGGGCCAGCTCTCATATCTTCATATAAGGGAGTGTTTTTATTATGGATCCAGGTTATTTTCTAATTAATTCGAGAAAATTTTTCCCCCTAAAAATTAGGATGTTTCACATTCCACAAATTCTCATTAAAAAATTGCCACCCTCTTACTAACATGGCAGCTTTCACAGTGTAATTAGAACAATTTTCTTCTTCTAGGACTAAAGCTCTTTCCCTTATTACTCCTCTATTTATAAATTTTTTCTTATATGCTTGGGCAGCCTTGGAATCTCTAAACCTATGCCCATCAAAACCCTCAACTGTCTGAGACTTCTTTTCTTCTTCAAGGCTTTTACTCCTTTCAGTTGATGGAGAATTAGGGATACTGATAGTAGCCACCCCCTTTCCTTTCTCTTTTGGGGTTTTCTTCATACTTTCCTTTTCAACAATTTTTTTAGATTTTCCAAAAAGTCTTTATGATCTTCTGATCATTGTGAATGTCCAGGATGGTATTTATAAATCCTAAATGAGTACAAATGCACAAACAACACAATCACAGCAAAATGAAAATGTGAGATGAAAAGATATGATCGATGCAAGAAATTTGAAATTGAACTCTGAAATAAAAGAAGTCTAACTATAAACTAAAATCAAGAAATGAAAAGAAGTTACCTTTAAAAGGAATCCAGAGATTATGCCTTTTTCTCTTCAAAACCCAAGTTTTCAACGTACAGAGTTAGGGTTTCTACGCTAAAAGGGTTTTATACTGTTGAACCCTTTACACGAGGTATGCATAGTTACGCTGAAATATTGGCGTATAAATGCCCATATTAAAGCACAAATAGGTAGCATCAGGTATGAATCACGCTCAAGCGAACCATTATTCACTTAAGCGAATGGTATGCAAGGGAATGTCAAGCTCAAGCGTGAAAATGTTATGCTCAAGCGCCAAACTAACAGGGACCATGCCGCTTCACAGTGACGACCATGCTTAAGCATGATTGATATCCGCTTAAGCGACAAGTTGGAACAGAAAGCTTCCAATCTAATCACACCCGAGCACGCTCAAGCAAGGCTATTGCACGCTCAAGCGTGCAAATCAGTCGCTTACAAGAGAGCTCATGCTCAAGAGTGAGTAATGTACGCTTAAGTGCACAATGCATAACATGTAACAGTTTGGTGCAGGCTCAATCTTGCTTAAGCTTGCTATTGTTTCGCTAAAGTGCAATGCACAACAGGGCCATGCATATCACGATCACGCTTAAGCGTGATGCTCCTAGCTCAAGCGCAAAAGTTTTCTATGTATCACACTTCAAGTATGAATGACCAAGCACAAGTGCAAGAATCAGAATGAAGGGTCACGCTCAAGCGTGGACCTGAGCTCACTCAAGCGCGAGGCTCACACAAAGTCACGCTCAGGCGTGAGACAGTTACGCCCAAGCAAACAGGCACACGTATAGGAGGAAAAATCACGCTTCAAGCGTAATTAAGTCATACTCAAGCGCCATAGTATTTCGCTCAAGCGTAATCAAGTTCGCTCAAGCGCCATGGGTACCTAATTCTAATCCTAGCTAATGGATTTACATGTAAGTACACTGGGAATTGAGCGTATGAACTCTCATACCTTATTCAAAAATTTTACAAGTTTATTCGTACCTTGATAAAAAAAATTTTGTTTTCTTTTATTAATTCCAATATAAAACACAAAATGCAACAATCAAAATGGAGGGATGCCTCCCTCAAGCACTTCTTTAAGGTCACTAGCTTGACCTTCTGACATCTAAGAAGATGCCTGCAACAACATGGAGGTTTTCTGCCTATCAAACTCTCCTCCAAAGTAGAGTTTAAGTCTTTGGCCATTCACTTTAAAAGTTCTATCAGTGGCTGGTTCTTTTATCTCAATTGCACCATGAGGGAAAACCTCATTCATAATAAAAGGTCCAGACCACTTTGATCTTAGTTTTCTAGGAAAGAGTCTCAGCCTAGAATTAAACAACAACTGAAACATCCTAGGTAAATTAAATAAAATCCGAGACAAGGGAAAAAAATTTCCAAAAATTCCGAACGGCTAAAAGGGAAAAAATCGAAACAGGAATCCGACCCAAGAAAGGAAGGACTGGGTCAGGATGCCCCCACGCTGGCAAGGCCCAATATCGATTAAATAATAGCCAGCGAAAGAAAGCGCCTAAGCGAACCATGATCGCTAGAGCGAAACCTTATTCGCCCAAGCGAACAAGGCACTCGGATAATTCGACCACTCGGAATCTAAACTCAAGTCCACTCGGTATCCTCATCACTTGGAATCGGAACCTAAGTTCACTCGGTGACCTTATCACTCAGAATCGGAACCTAAGTTCACTCGGGAATTATTCCCTCGGCCATTACACTCGGAATATTTTCCTCACTCGAAATATTTTCCTCAGTCTCGTATCACTCGGAAATGTTTCACCTATTTTTCACTCGGCATGTTTGGTCTCTCTTACCTTGAGAACCCTCTACAAGGTCAAGTCTCGCTTAAGGATTTCATAACTTCGTTCACTCAGAATACTCTAGCTCCTTTCCATTTGGGGAATTTCTAATAAGTTCTTACTCCGGAAGTTTTTAAGTCAATTCCACTCGGAATTACATGACATCACTCACTCGGGATATCATGGCCTTATCCATACGGGATAGGCTTATTAAAGGGATTTCTCACATAACACCCTTCGATTGATCCTCCTAGGGAAATAGTCCTTTAATGAGCATAACTCACTCGAAATTAGCCCAACCCTTCTTCATTCAGAAGAGGGTCTCTTATCTCACCTCACTCAGATTTACCTTAGCTCTCCCTTACTCGGAATCACGCAAGCATTATTCATTTGGTAGAACATAAATGTACAAAACTTAGACATTCACCCACATCATTACCCACTGAACAAGATAAAACACATAGCATTATATATATTGAAATATGTTTAGTTTTACTCTCAATACCGAGAGAGTTCAAATCCTACACATTAAAAACAGAACGTTAAACTAAGAGCCGGCCAAGGCTATACAAAAACCATCTATACAATATATATATACATGTACACTTCCACTGTACAATGCACTTCCCAACAACTGTTGCTCTCCCATCATTCCTCATTCCGAGCAACATCCACTGAAATATGGCCACAATAGGGGTTAGCTTTTACATATAAAATGACAGTAATGACTCAGAAAATCCTCTAGCTTTCCACTACACAGCATTATCTCTCAAACAATCTATCACATGCACTGTCATTTGATATAACCATACACAGTATCATTCAATCAGAATTTATTCAAATAACACACAACCATTTTAATCAGTAATACACAGCCATATTGCTCATATTGATATTCCCCATACATACGCATATAACCATATTGAGCTCATCAACAGTATAAGTGTACACACATTAATTTCAGTCGGATCCGATCAGTTTTTTATTAATTTTTATGTTGCAACATAGGCTCCAAGCCTTTTTCTCAGCTCCAAGCTGATCCAACCGTTTTACTGGTACCAAACCGTTTGCCCTCACACGTAACACAATCGCTCCAAGCGACAACGGGAATGTTACGGGTAGCCCCGAGTCCAACTCGGTAAGCTTGCCTTGAGTCCAACCCAAGGACTTTCACCAAGCATCCAACACTAGTACACGAGTGTTTCACTCGGTATTGCCGTGAGTCCAACCCAAGGTCTTTTATTATTTTTCCATACATATTCATTAGCACAACAGTGGCATTTCACTCGGTAAAACCACATAACACATGCATCTCATGTATTTATTATGAAATCCCATCAGATTCATCCCAGCATTTACATGTATATAATCATAAGATATCAATCAGGGATTTACCCTCGGCTTCTCAGTACAAGTACTCGGTAATCATACCATTATTCGCAACAACACGGTTTCATGCTTTCTAATATAAAAATCTACACAGGAATCAACCAACAGTCCCACAATATACACTCGGTATTAGCAATATCAATAACATATACCACATACTGTTAAGTGTTAAACTACACACAGGACTCAGCATAACAAACTCTTAACGCATGCACTCGGCCAACACAGATCCAGTACATTTTCATACATTCACATGTTTACTAACACACATCTCATGGACGGAGAAGGATATAACCTTACGTGACTCAGCTAACGCACACACACACCCGATATTCAAAAGTTATTATCATATGATTCACACAATCAACATATTCATAACCATAAACACAAAATGCAGTACTTTCACCCGGGATCCGTCCATAACTATGTATTTGAGATGTAAAGCGCCCCCTACCTACTGGAAAGACGGAAAAAGCTCCTCGATTTTTAGTGTTGACCCGTGCTCTACTCGTTCCCTCAGTCCCTCTCGCTCAACAACTTTCAGATCCAGACGAACACCACACACAGCTTGGAGAAACTGGGAGCTGCTCCTCCTCCGAACAATCGCTCCTTGCTAACAGTGGGATCTTCGAGTCCCCTAAAATACCACAGTCGCACGTTGATGGGGAGGAAGGAAAATAAAGAAGAAAAAGAGAAGTAGAAGGAGAAAAAGAAAAGTCTCATAGGAATTTAAGAGAATGAAGGGGTGGTTTATCTTCAGCACATGGGCCAAGAGAAAAAGGCAGAGAGTGAGCGGGTGGGAAACATGCAAATGGGGCCACCATCCAATCATGTGTCATATCCAATCACTTCCATCAGCATCAAGTTTTCTTTTATTTTAAATTAATTCTCAATTAGCATTTAATATTAATCTTGCCATTAATTAAATAATCGGGATGTTACAACAACACCTTATCATCTTTTTGAAACTTTTTTTTATTTATCTACTTATCATGCCACTTCTTAGTTTTCTCTTTATAAATTGAGGCACTCTGATAAACATTGAGCCTGAACTCCTCAAGTTCATGGAGTTTTAGAACTCTTTCCTCTTGAGATTGGTTAAAATCCATGTTTAACAGCTTTATGGCCCACCATGCCTTATGTTCTAACTCCACAGGAAGATGGCAAGCCTTACCATATACTAACTGATAAGGAGACATGCCAATTGGAATTTTAAATGCTGTCCTATAGGCCCACAATGCATCATTTAATCTCACAGACCAATCCTTCCTAGACTTCCGTACCATTTTCTCTAATATTCTCTTAATTTCTCTATTAGAGAGCTCAACTTGTCCACAAGTTTGTGGATGATATGGAGTAGATACCTTATGCAGTACCTCATAGTGTCTCAGGGCTTTTTCCATGATTCTATTGCAGAAATGTGACCCTCCATCACTAATGAGGACTTTAGGGACTCTAAATCTAGAGAAAATGTTCTTCTTTATAAACCTAAGCACCATATGTGCATCATTGGTTCTGGTAGGGATTCCCTCCACCCACTTGGAGACATAATCCACAACAACAAGAATATACTCATTGAAGAATGACTTTGGGAAAGGTCCCATGAAGTCAATGCCCCAAACATCAAATAACTCCACAACTAAAATATTTGTCAAATGCATACCAGCTTTAGCAGAAAGATTTCCACTTCTTTGACACTTATCACACCTTTGCACATATACTCTAGCATCTTGAAAAATTGTTGGCCAATAAAAGCCACATTGTAACACTTTTGCTGCAGTTCTAGAGGCACCATGGTGTCCTCCATAATAGGAGTCATGGCAGTGCCATAAGAGTCTTTCTTGCTCTGATTCAGGCACACATCTCCTGATAATTCCATATACTCCTATCTTATAAAGAAATAGATCATCCCATAGAAAAGTTTTAATATCATGAAAGAATTTTTTCTTCATTTGGGATATCTGCCCTTCTGATAATTGCCATCAGTATACCATGGCCCTCTGATAATTGCCATCAGTATACCATGGTACCACAAAGGCACTTTTAAAGTTAGCCATATCAGTATACCATGGCCCTCTGATAATTGCCATCAGCCTCTCATCTGGGAATTCCTCTCTAATCAAGATAGAATCAGATTCACCCTCTAGACAAAAGAGTTGATCAGCCACTAAGTTCTCCACTCCCTTTTTATCTCTTATTTCCAAATCAAACTGTTGGAGTAAAAGAACTCACCTGATCAATCTTGGCTTTGATTTTTTTTTAGCTAGCAAGTACTTGATTACTGAATGATCTGTATACATAATGACCTTAGCACCAATCAAGTAAGCTCTGAATTTATCAAATGCATACACCACAGCAAGCATTCTTTTTCAGTAGTGGTGTAATTTATTTGATTCTCATTTAACACTTTACTAGCATAATAGATCACATGTGTTAATTTTTCTTTCTTTTTTCCTAGCACAGCTCCTATAGCAAAGTCACTTGCATCACACATTAGTTCAAATGGTAAAGACCAATCAGGTGCGGCAAGGATTGGAGCTGTTACTAATCTTTGTTTCAGATTTTTAAAAGCCTTGACACATTTTTCATCAAAAACAAAAGCATGATCTTTCGTAACTAAATCAGTCAAAGGCTTAGCTATTTTTGAAAAATCCTTTATAAATATCCTATAGAAGCCAGCACATCCTAAGAAACTCCTCACTCATTTTACATTGATTGGAGGAGGAAGTTTTTCAATGATATCAATTTTGGCTCTATCTATATGAATGCCCTCAGTAGAGATTTTGTGGCCAAGGACTATCCCTCCTCTAACCATAAAATGACACTTTTCCCAGTTAAGGACAAGATTAGTCTCCTGACATCTCATCAGCACCTTAGAAAGGTTGCTGAGGCATATATCAAAACTACTTCCAAACATAGAGAAGTCATCCATAAATACCTTAATGAACTTCTCTACCATGTCCCTAAAAATTTCCAACATACACCTTTGGAATGTTGTTGGTGCATTGCACAAACCAAATGGCATGTGCCTATATGCAAAGATTCCATAGGGACAGGTGAAGGCTATTTTATGGATATAGAATGATGGACTAATTCCCTTTAAATCAGAAATGTTCCAACCAATAGCAGACTCATGTTTTCTTAAAACCCCTATCAATTTTTCTACATCCTCATCTTTTAAATCAGCATTAATGATTACAGGATATGATTCATTATTTCCTAAGAAAACATATTTCAAATGAGAAGGCAAAGGTTTTAAATCAAGTTTTTCTTCAAACACTTCTTTACCTTTCTCAAGTTCAGTATTATACAAATTTCCTTTCTTTTTATTTTCTAATTCACCTACTTCACATGCTTCTAGTAGGTTCAGCAACTCCTTATGTGAGTCATTTAACTCCTCAGTCTCAGAGTCAAAATCATCCTCAAGAAAGGCTTGTAAAACCTCTTCTTCAGTTTTTAACAGCATAAGAGTCTTATAACTTTTAATTTCTTCAGGCATAAAACAATCTATTTTCTCAGCTGGATGTTTCATAGCATTAAACACATTAAAAGTTACCTACTCCTCTTGAACTCTCAGCATGAGTTCTCTCTTCTCTACATCAATTAAAGCTCTTCCTGTAGCTAAGAAAGGTCTTTCTAAAATCAAAGAAATTTCTCTATCAGCTTCCATATCCAAAACTACAAAATCTGTTGGATAGATGAACTTATCTACCTTAACTAATAGATCTTCCAGCATCCCATGAGGATATTTGATAGACCTATCGGCCAACTACAAAGACATGCGAGTTGGTTGCAGGTCATTAATTCCTAACTTCCTCATTAAAGACAAAGGCATGAGGTTTATGCTAGCCCCTAGATCATATAAAGCACTTCCTACATGAACATCCTCTATTGCACAAGGTATTGTAAAAGATTCAGGATCTTCTAACTTTTGAGGAAGTTTCTTTTGAATAATTGAACTACACTCTTGAGTGAGAGCAATCATCTCATCTCCCTTAAGCTTTTTCTTCTTAGACAGAACTTCTTTCAAAAATTTAGTATATGAAGGCATCTCTTGCAATGCTTCAGCAAAGGGAATATTTATGTGAAGCTTTTTAAACACGTCCAAGAATTTAGTAAACTTTTGCTCCTTTATTTGTTTCTTAAATCTATGTGGAAATGAAGCATTCTTTAATTTCTCTGGAGTTAGCTTGACAGCTTCCTCCAAGATCAAATCAATCTTTTTCTTTTTCTTTTGATGGACCTGATTTTCTTTTTCTTTTTCTGTTTCTAATTTATTTTCGGTTTTATCAATAGCTTGCTCACTTTCCTGCTTTATTTCTTTGATTATTTCTTTTTCTAAACTCACTTCATGACTTGGAGGTGGGAGAAGAGTTTTCCCACTCCTAGTAGTTTTCGCTTTGCAATGTTCCCTAGGATTTACCTTAGTATCTCCAGGCAAATTGCCTGATTGTCTCTCAGCTAATTGTTTTGACAATTGTCCAACCTGATTTTCTAAATTTTGAATGGACACTTCTTGATTTTTAAAGCTGGCCTGAGTGGCCTGAATGAATTGAGATAGAATATTCTCAAGTTTAGACTTTTCCTTAGAGGGAGAAGGAAGAGATTGTTGTCTATTTGTGATTTGATTTTGTGGCATGTTTTGATTCAAATGTGGACCTTTCTGCCATTAAAAATTGGGGTGATTCCTATAGCTAGGATTAAAGGAATTAGAGGAATAATTCCTTTGAAATTATTGTTGCCCCATGTAATTTACTTGCTCAGCAGGCACATTTAGATCACACATGCCATTTTCATGATCTCCACCATAAAAATCACAACTCATCATACAAACTTGACTAGGATTTTGAAGTTCTGAAATCTGTACACTTAATTTCTCCAAAGCCTGAGTCATCAACTTACTTTGAGCCAAATAGGCATCCCGTGCTTCTAATTCTAATATCCCTCTCTTAGGGATTTGGCTCTTTTCACTAACTAAACATTCATTTAAAGTCATTAAATCAATCAATTCTATAGCCTCTTCAACTATTTTAGTGGTCAATGAACCTTCAGCTGAGGCATCAATCAAGACCCTAGTTGCTAGTCTTACACTATTATAGAATATAGTAACTTGCTGCACATCAGGAATCCTATGGTGAGGATATTTCCTTAAACTCTCTTTATACCTATCCCATGCTTCCATTAGAGATTCACCCTCTCTCTTCTGGAAACAAGTGATTTCAGTGCGCAATTTGGCATACTTGGAAGGAGGGAAATATTTAATCAGAAATTTTCTTTGTAAATCCTCCCAAGTAGAGATACTACCTCTTGGTTGGCTTTACAACCAAGCCTTAGCCTTGTCCCTTAAAGAAAAAGGAAATAATCTCAGTCTTGTTGCCTCTTCAGGGATTCCATTCATTTTTACAGTATCACAGATTTGGAGGAAGGTTGTTGGATGCAAATTTGGATCCTCAACCTCACTTCCTCTGAATTGATCATTTCTAACCAACTGCAGCAAAGCCGGTTTGAGTTCAAAGTTATTAGCTGTAATTGGAGGCCTAAGGATGCTAGATTGCGATCCTCCTTCAGTAGGCCTAGAGTAGTTACCTAGTGTAACTCTTCTCTGTTCTATTTCTTACTATTTTTTTTGCTTTTTCTCCTTTCTAAGCTTACGCTCTAACAAATCAATATCAGGATCAAAGAAGAAAGGCTCTCCTCTATTCCTTGACTGCAAACACCAATTATTAAACACGAACAATTCAAAGCTACTGATACTACTACACACAAACTACTACTATACTAAAAATGAGAATTAAACTACTACCAAATATAAAAACAAAATTAAACGGTTCAGTCTAGTACCGGTCCAAGGATTGTTGATATTACTCAACAATCCCCGGCAATAGCGCCATTAACTTGTTACAACAAATTCAAAGCCATTAACTTGGTGTGAAAATCCTGAATTATTATCGACTTGTTGTGTGACTCTCAGAGGATTTATTTTCTTTTAGAAAGCGTACCAATCGTTAAATTTGTAATATATTTGATCGTCCCACAGGGATTGAGGTAATTACCACAATCTTGGACTAGCACAAGCTGAACCAACACAAGTAGATAGAATTCATTCTATTTTTGTTGTTTTATACTTTTTATGTTTTTGTATTTTTAGAAATAATAGAAAAGATGAAATATGATTAATAGAAGATAGGTTAGGATTACTTTAGCTTACAACTTCATCAAGAAACATGCAATCGAGGTTCAATTAAGCTTCAGATGCAAGAGGACAATTCATAGATGGTTAATCCCTAATCCCTTAGGTGACTAACACTAATTCCTAAGCATTAAACCCTAATCCCTTAGGTGTTCAGTGACAGAGAAATCTAATGCGAAATTGGGGGTTGAACCCTAACTATTCACCTAATTACTAGGCCTGAATTAGTTAGGAAGCTAAAAGTTACCTAAGCCTCAACCATGATTCCTCACTGGTGAGATTCTTCATTTGGATCTGAATTTATGGATTCAGCAGAGTAGATCCGCTTCTTAGCTTGCTCTCCTCTTATTTTAGAAGATAATTTCCTCAATGCAGCTTCAAGATTCCATTGGAAGCTTCAGCAATCCCAACCCTAGGGGTTTAGAAACCCATGGAAATGGATTCTGACAATGGAATGTGGAGAGACATGGACGAGAGAATCTAGAGAGAGAAAAGAATTAGAGAGAGATTGGAAATGAAAAATGAATCGTGTTATTGCTTCTGTGTGTTCTCTCTCTCGTTTACAGAGTATGTACAAATATATATAGACAACTAACTAACTAACTAAGTAACTTAATTACAAAGGAAACTTAATTAATAATTAAACTAACTAATCTAATTACATAATTACAGGGAAATAATTAATTATATACATTACTTAAGTTACTAACGTACAGCTGAAAACAACAACGGTGTAGCACTTCACTTGGAGGGAAAAATAACGAACTGCACAACCAACTTCACGCTTGAGCGTGAATGACTGATGCTTAAGCACGTGCTTTAATTTAAGCTTTCTAATGAATGTTCGCTTGAGCATGAATGGTTTTTTGACTTCACGCTTGAGCGTGATCGAGATTTCCTATTACGTGAATTGCATGGATCTCACGCTTGAGCGTGGAACTTCCAAGCTTGAGTGTGAAAGATATTTTACTGCACCTACACATGCAAACAAATAAATGCCTAGCATATGTACGTTAGCTGTTCAGCTTATGTACGCTGGGTTAGTGAATTTACAAATAAACAAATTTCCTTAACTACTTTCTCTTTTTAATCATTTTCTTGCATAATTTAAACACTTTTGAAATAAATAAATGAAACCAAAATTATTGACAATTTATTAAATAATAATGCCAAACTAAACAAAAATAAATGGATTAAGTTAAATTAAAGGTGAAAAAATTAAGTCTTTTCAAGACTTATCATCTTTTCTTGTTTAGGCTTTCAAAATTCTGAGTTTGGCACTTATCTTGTTTCGGTTTTGAGTATTACCTTTGCTTGTTAATGGTTTGTTGAATGCTAGAGCCAAATAGGTGTGTAAGTGCCATTTGGAACCTTTTCTATTATTCTAGAAATTTTAATTGCTTCAAGCTTTTAGTTGTGCTAAAACCGTGTAGTGGAGTTAACTCAATCATCTTTGGTTAACTCCCTAAAAGGTTCCAATCTTGTATGTAGGAGGCCTCACCTTAAGGCCCTCTAAAAGTTACCTCATTTTTAGGCTTGTTAGTGATCCAATCTTAGTTTTCATCTAGGTTTAATTTTCATTTCAAGCATATTAGGTCAACATTCCATTTTTGGTTTTGCATATTGTTAGCATAAAAGAAAATTGTCAAAAAGAACATTACACCTTCCATTCATCTTGTGGAAGAAGGTTTCACATTTTTCCCTAAGCAAAAGAGTTACAATTGAAGTTAGTAAGCTAGCCAAGTGATTTTGGTTTTGTCATAAGAAAGTGGTGTTAGATTTGAAAATTAGTAAAAGGCAAAAAGAAAAGAGAAAAGACTAGACAAAAGCCAAAAGGAAAAAGGAAAAAGAAAACCCTAAAGACTAAAAGTAGAAAAAGGGTACCCAAAAAAAAGTTGAAAATTCCTCTAACAAAGTTGAAAAGTGAAACACCATACTTTGAACCTTAATTTCGAAATCACAAAGACTTAAGAGAAGTGTTTGCTAGTTGACATTTTACACTTGTTCAATTACACTTGCTTGCTTAGTAGTTGCAACTCTAGAGTTTCTAGGCTTAGGTTTCCTTTCCTTTGTTCTTGCATATTATTTTCTTGCTTGTCTTGTTTTGTCCATCATCTATAATTTTGAATTCCACTAGTGTAGTTTTATTCATTTGAACTTTTCTTGCTTTGGTCTTGTCATAATAAAAAAATAAAAAAAGAATCCAAATTGAGTAGCTTCTTTCAAATTAGGCTTTTTAGTTTCTCTCCTTTCTTTCTTAAGTTTTGTCATTGAGTTTTCTTCCTTTCACAATCCTTTGATAATTTCTTTCTCTATACCATTAAGGGTAGCATCTTGAGAAACTTGATATTGGTGTGGAAATTGCTTGAGTCTCTTGATCCTAAGAGAAGGAATACACTTGAGAGAGACACTTGTGAGGTTTTGATATGTTGTTTCAATTTGACCTAACCAATTTCGTGTGGAAGTTTGCTTGTTTTGTTTTGCTATGTGTGGTGGAGCTTCTACAATTCAAGAGAAGAATTTGAAGACCTTTGTAAAGGAAGCAAAAGCCTTGTACTAGTAGAAACTTAGGCAAATTTTTCAATTCTTAGAAAAGTATAGTAGGATTTTTGTCTTGTATTTTGGACACCCATTGGACTTTAGACTTTGGACTCTTAATTTTTCCTCTAAGTAATTTCGGCTAGATTTTAGTAGCATGTGCATTTGAGTGTTTGTTAATTAGTTAGTTGGTTAAAACTAGAAGTAGTTAGTTAGTTGTTGGTCTTAACTAAAAATGGTTAGTTAGTTGCTTGTCTTAACTAAGTTGGTTAGTTAGTTAGTAGTTGAAACTAATTCTAGTTATCATAACTAACCCTAACCGAATTCCTAGTTGGCATAACTAATATCATAACCTAAATTAGTTGCTAGTTAGGGTTGTTAGATCTAGTTTAAACTACCATAACTATATAACAAATTATAGTTAGGGTTTGTTAGGTGTTAGTTAGTTAATTGAACTAACTTGGTTGGATAACTACCTTATGGCCAAATTAGTTAGCTTTGTTTAGGGTTAGTTACTTGATTAGTTACAACCTAGAATTCTCATAAAGAACATAGGTAAAGACAACCTAGGTCTTGTTTAGCTAATCATAGTACTACATCCTAGGATACAACCTAGTACAAGACAACTTAGGTACTTGTTTCCCCTTAGGAAGGAAACCTAGTACTTGTATTTTAGGATTGTTGTCTGTTTTCTAATACTTGCCTTGCATCAAGCATCCTCAATTAGATTGATTACAACTTTGTTTTCATTGTCTCTAATTTCTTTGACAACCTTAAAATATGTCTTCTAGTGATAGGGAGAACAAACCTATGCTTCATAATATAATGGAAAGTTTGAATAACATCAACAATAGGTTAACTAACCTAGAGCATAATGAGAACCCTAGAACTAAACATAGAAATCAAAGACATAATAATAGTGATAGTGAGGATGATCCTAGACATAGCAGACATCATGAACATAAAAGAGAAGACATAGGCTTAAGAGAGGTAAAACTAGAAATTCCCCTTTTAATGGTAAGAGTGATGTTGAGGCTTACCTAGAATGAGAGATGAGAGTTAAGAAATTCTATAATTCTGTAATTCTCATCAAATAAAAGAAGAAAAGAAAGTTAGGATTGCAACTCTTTCATTCTAAAATTATGCCTTAGTGTGGTGGACTCAAATATGTAAGGAGAGGAAAAGAGATGACTTTCCACCCATAGATGATTGGGTAGACTTAAAAGCCCTCTTAAGAAAAAGATATGTTCCTAACTATTATCGAGGGGAGCTATTAGCAAAGCTAAATAGACTCACCCAAGGCTCAAAAAGTATAGAAGACTACTACAAAGCCTTAGAGATAGCCATGATTAGGGCCAATCTAGAAGAAGATAAAGAAACCCTAATGCATAGGTTCTTACATGGCCTCAATAGGAATACAAAAAATAGGGTAGAACTCCTTCCTCATGTTGATATAGAGGAGTTATTACACCAATGTACTAAAGTAAAGAACCAATTCAAAGGGAGAGAATACTATAGTGGGGAAAATAAAGCTTACAAGTCTAAGTGGGTAGGTCAAGAGAATAAGGGTAGGTTTGAGAGAAACCCTAGGGAAAAGGAAGTGGGCACTTCTTCTTCAAAATTACCAAGTGAGTTGCATAAGAATGGCAAAGTTTTTAGGCACCAAAAAGATAAGTATGAATCCACATCTAAACCACCATCCTCTAGATCTTCTACCATAAAATGTTTTAAATGTCTTGGTAGAGGTCACATTGCTTCCGACTGTCCAACAAAAAGAACTATCATTTTGAAAACTAATGGATTTTGTGTTAGGCTTGCCTAAGACCCAAACGGGAATGGATTCTATCTTTGTAGTGGTGGATAGGTTTAGTAAGATAGCTCACTTCAACCTTTTTCATAAGGTAGATGATGCTAGTCATATTGCTAAACTCTTCTTTAGAGAGATTGTAAGACTTCATGGTGTTCCTAAAACTATCATTTCTGATAGGGACACCAAATTCCTAAGCCATTTTTGGAAAACTATTTGGTCAAGGCTAGGAACGATCTTCTCTACCACCTGTCATCCTCAAATGGATGGCCAAACCAAGGTAATGAACAGGACCCTTTCTTAACTTCTTAGGGTCTTAGTGCATAAAAATGTTAAATCTTGGGATAAGTGTTTACCCCACATTGAATTTTCCTATAATAGGGTACAACACTCAACAAGTAAGCATAGTCCCTTTGAAGTTGTGTATGGTTTCAACCCTCTCACACCTTTGGACCTTTTTCCCATTGAAGTCTCTGACTTTGTCCTTCATATGGATGGAGAGGCAAAGGCCAAGTTCATTAAAGATTTTCATGAGAAGGTTAAAACCCAAATACAAACTAAAAATGAACACTATGCTCGTTGTGCTAACAAGAAGAGAAAGAAAGTCACCTTTGAGGTTGGAGATTCGGTTTAGTTACACCTTAGAAAAGAGAGATTTCCAATCTTGAGAAAATCCAAACTCGACCCTAGAGGCGATGGACCCTTCCAAACAATCAAAAATTTGAATAATAATGCCTATGTCCTTGATTTACCAGGTGAGTATGGTGTGAGTGCTTCATTCAATGTGCCTAACTTATCACCTTTTGATTTAGATGAAGAGGATGATGCCTTAGATTTGAGGATAAATCCTTTTGCAGAGGGGGAGCATAATGATGACATCCTAAGGGAGGACCCACACACTATATTGGACAAAGGGCTAAAGGCTTATAAAGGACCCCTCACTAGGGCCAAGTCCAAGAAAGCTAAAGAGGACATTCATAAAGCCTTGTCATCTTTCATCTATTTTCTTAATGGGCCCAAGCCCAAGGGAGACACCATGAGGATCTACATGCTTACATCTTGTAACATAGGTAATAGTGAGATTCTCTAAGATACTTACGTTTTATTTGGACCTTGCTAGGTCAATTAGGCCACTTTAGGGCCATGTACTTTCCCTTTGGGCCATGTATAGGCTATGTTCTCTTCCTTTTTCACTATTGGGCCTTGGAACCATCATCCAAGACCACTTATCCTTCCCTTGGCTGAAATCCAAAAAGACTATATAAGGGAGCTCTCCTTTGTAATTTCACACAATAATGATCATTTGAGATTTTTCACCTTTGAGTGCAAATTTTCTAGAGTAAGAAGCTCCTCCTTCTTTCTAGGATTGAGTCTCTAGAGTAAGCTCTTATCCAAGAGGATTCTCCCCCTCTTAGTGACAGGATTAGGGAGTTATCTTCCCTAAGGAAGTGGCCTCCCACCTTTACCTTCCATCTTCCTCTTCATTCCTTCTATCTTGTCCAAACCATTCCACTTTCTCTTTTTCCTTCCACCAAATTTCGTCTACTCCATAGAGTTCCTTCCCTTTTGTTGTTTCGGTTCCAACCTTGAGGAAAGGACTTCATCCTTGGCTTGAAGGAACAACAAGGAAAGGAGCCAAGATCCATCCCTTTCAAAAGAGACTAGAAGAAACTCCTACATCATTTGGTATCATTTGAGCCTAGGAGGTTCTTTTCTTACTTCTTCTTCCTTTAGAATTTGGTTTTGATTTTCAATAGATTGATGGTTGTGCAATATTATTTCATATAATTGTCTTCTTGATGCCATGATATAGTAGAAAATCCATAAAAAGTTGGTGTTGTGAAATTTTGTGTTGGTTCTTCTTTTCTTTCAATTTTGGCATATTGTTCTTCTCATGTTTGGTTTGGTTTGATCTTGTTTTGTTTAGGACATATAAAAATTTTGAGTTTGGCACTTAGTAATTTGGTTTTGAGTAGTTATTTTTGGTAGTTACAAGTTTGTTAGTTGTTAGAGCCAACTAGGTGTCTTAGGTGTCATTTGGAAACTTTTCTTTTGTTCTAGAAAATTGTTGACTCAACTTTTAGAAGTGTAAATCTGTGTGGGGGAGTAATTCAAGCATCTTGATTAACTCCTAAGAGGTTCCAATCTTGAGTGTTAGGAGGTCTCATTTTAAGACTCTCCAAAAGTTAGCTCATCTTTAGGAGTGTTAGAGATCTATTCTTAGATTTTCATCTAGGTTTAATTTTGTTTTGCATACACAATTAGGTCACCTTTATTTTAGTCTCATTTTGTTGCATAAAAGAAAATTTTGTTGTCAAAAATAATCATAAGGCCTTCCATTCATCTTAGTGGAAGAAGGTTGCATATTTTTTTCCTTAAGCAAAAGAGTGTATATTGAAACTTGTAAAGCTAGTTAGGTTTCAGTTTTTGAGGTGCTTATAACTTGAGAAACAAAAAGTATCATACAAAAACAAGAGGAAAAAAGATAAAAGAAAAGAGAGAAAGATACAAAAGAAGAAGAAAAACAAAAACCCTTACAAGTCAAAATTTCAAAAGGTGTAAAAAACAAGTGTAAAAAGTATACCTCTTTAACAAATTTTGTGAAGTTTAAGCACCAAACCTTATTCAATTTTCAAAACCTAAAGTCTTGTGCTAGTGATAGCTTACATTTGTTTCAATTACATTTGCTTACTTAATCGTGCAACTCTAGTGTTCTAAGTATAAGATTCTCTCCTTGTTTCTTGCATATTATTTTGTTTGTTTGTCTTGTTTTGTCTACCTTGGTCAAATCCAAATACTTCTTTGTGTAGCTTTATTTCTTTTGAACTTTTCTTGTTTTGGTATTTTTATAGTAAAAAAAAACCAAAAAGATTTCCATTTGAGTAGCTTTTCTTTCTTAAACATTTTTAGTTTGTCTTTTGTTCCTTCTTAAGTTTTGTCTTTGAGTTGTCTTTCTTTCAAAATTCTTTTGGTAATTCCCTTCTCTACATCATTGAGGGTAGTATCTTGAGGATACTTGAGATAAGAGTTCAATTGCTTTGGTAGACTTGAGACTAAAGAGTAAGGGTAAGGAGCTTGAGAGAGGACACTTGAGAGATACACTTGAAAGGTCTAAACTTTTTCTTGCCTTTTGCTAACCTAAATTTCGTTGGAGATTTCGTCTTGGCATTATTTTGTAGGTGAGGTGAAGCTTCTACAAATCCAAGTGAAGAGAAGAGAAGATTTTGTACAGGAAGCAAAAGCCTTGTAACACTAGACACTTAGAGAAATTTGTGAATTCTTAGGCTTTGTGTATTAGGTTTTTGTCTTGTATTTTGGACACACATGGGACATTGGACACTATTAATTTTTTATTTCCATTGGTAATTTCGGCTAGCTAGTAGAAGCATATGCATTTGGTTGTTGTTAATTAGTTAGTTGTTAGTTGGTTAAGTAGTTAATTGGTTACAACTAGAAGTAGTTAGTTAGTTGTTGGTGTTAACTAATTTGGTTAGTTAGTTAGTAGTTGAAACTAATTCTAGTTAACCTAACTATATCCCAACCAAATTTTAGTTGGCATAACCAATCCATAACCAAATTTAGTTAGGAGGTTAAGTGGTTAGACTTAGTTATAACCATAATAAATAAATAACAAAATTTAGTTAGGGTTAGTTGGTGTTAGTTAGAGTTAGTTGATTAGTTGAAACTACTTAGTTACTTCTAACTTCCCATAACCAAAATTCTTCTACCTTGTTAGGATTAGTTACTTGATTAGTTACAACCTAGGATTCTCATAAGGAACATAGGTTAAGACAACCTAGGTTTTGCATAACTAATCATAGTACTACATCCTAGGATACAACCTAGTACAAGACAACTTAGGTTCTTGTTTCCCTTTAGGGAAAGAAACCTAGTACTTTTATTTTAGGATTGTTGTGTGTTTTCTAATTCTTACCTTGCATCAAGCATCCTCGACTAGTTTGTTGACAACTTTATTTCCTTGTCTTGCTTTTCTTTGACAACCTTAAAACAATGTCTTCTAATGATAGGGAAAACAAATCCATGCTTCATAACATAATGGAAATTTTGAATAACATCAACAATAGGTTAAATAACCTAGAGAATAATGAAAACCCTAGAGCTAGGCATAGAATCAAGGAAATCCAAGACATAACAATAGTGATTGTGTTTTACCCGATTTAAAATGTTTTTGGGGACCTCAAGAGTCAATTCTCAATGGAATTGGCCCATTCCAATTTCTACAAGTCATAAACTACACATAGAAGCTATTGGGACTAACCCAAGCCATCAAAATCACATAAATCTCTATTTGACTCTATGAGTTCCTCAATTATGCATAAACCTCAAACTTATCACCAATACCATCACAATGGCTATCACATTCTATGCCAATCATCTACATAAATTCTCAGTTCACAAAACATATACCTCATCCCCTCAAGGATGGTTCATTAACATGTACATATTTCAACCCCTCATGGGTTATTCATCATCATATATACACATACATTATCATCAATAGCCAACAATTTGCCATTCATATCATTTCACTATAAACATGGCAAGGCAAGCATGAGTATCAAGCCATACAATAATCTTCAATTATACAACTCATGCAATTTGAATGTAAACTCCTCTCCTACCTCGAGGGAAGAGCCGAAATGATTCCAAAACTCCGAACGCTCCATTGCATCACCCAAAATACAATCTACATACCATACGCAAGTATATTCACATAATTAATAACCATCATAATTCAAATACTTGCTAGCTTATCATATAGCTTAACCCTAAGTCCTAGACTTGAAGAACACTAACTTATGCAATTGTGTTAGGCTTCGGGAATTCCTTTCCCAAAGCCAAGATCCTCTAGATCTAAAAGGGCCACTACCCTCAACAACAACAAATCATACTCCTCATCAAAAAACATCCATTTTCTTTTTAACTCATCCAATTTGTCCTCTTTACCACTCAAGGTTCATCATGACCCAACATAATCTCTTCAAAACCATCACCAATTTAACAATTTTATATATATACCCAATGGTCTAAGACCTCATTAGACACATGTTTATCTTACTAACCTTTCACTTTGAACATCTCATATTCATTTTCAAAATCCTATCCTTTACTCAATCATATACATGTGTACTCACTTGCTTACACCTTCCAAGCCTCAAGATTGGGTCCCCATTAAAATCTACTCAATTCAATCATCCTACCAAACATTTCCAAGCATTATTTCTATCCACAATACTATTTTCATGCCAACCACATCATTAATTTCACTCTCTATGTTAAAAGCCAAATCACATACACATAGAGTTTCACCAAAACTAAATGATCGTTTTCAATATTCATCAATCATCACTTATGGCCATTCTCTTTCATCAACATCACTCTCAATATTCATTAAACATACATTCAATTCATATTCTATATCTTCCCCAATCTATTGAAGTTAGGGTTCCATATTTAAAGCTTCCATTAAATACCCCATCTACCTATATTACTCCCCCAAGCCTTAAAACCCAAAAACATAATATTAACTTCATCAAAGGTGGTGAGAAAAGCTTACCTCATCATGGAAATGAAAATAGAGCCAAGGGAGGGAGAAAGACCCAACGAAATTGGAGAAGAAGGGAAGAAGATCAACACCCAATGGTTTCCTTCAAGCTTCCATGAGAATGAAAATGGAAAGAAAAGGGCATCAACCTCCTTTAGGTTTTTAGGAAGAAGAAGAAGAAAAAGAGGAGAAGAATGAAGAAGGATGAAGGAAAAGAATAGAAGGAAGAAGAAGGAAAGTGGCGTGGAAAAATGGGAGGATGAAGAGAGTTTTATTTTTAAGTTTTTTACTCCTCATTAAGATTTTACCGTTTTATAACAAACAGGCTCTCGGTTCGGGCTCAATACATATTCTAAAAATTATTCTGAATACACATTCGGATTCCCAACAATTTTATCTACAGCCCTGACCAATGGCATCTCACTCGGAGATACTTGGTCCGACACCCATATTTTAATTGGGTATAATTTTAACTCCTTAAATCTCAACAATTTATAAATATCCTCAATAAATCTCAATTTCATCATTCCAATATTTTTAGGACACAAATCAACTCACATTCAATCATTTATTATTTATTCTCGTCAATTATTCCTTTTATAAAATTCGGGATGTTACAATGGGTTTACCGGGCAATCATTCAAATTGCGTGCCATGCTATTTTGCACGATCAATGACTTTTCAGCGTATGGTAACTTATCCGGGTACAGCGTGAAGGGTCATTAAGCTTGTCTAGTATGTGAGGAGGGGACTAGTTCTGTGCGGTTGCATCATGGTAGGAAAAATGTTTATCTTCGACATCGAAGGTTTCTTAAAGCGAATCATCCATTTCGGAGGTTGAAGAAGTCGTTTAACGGTGCCCAAGACTTTGAAATGGCTCCTCCACCACTATCTGGTCGCCAGACATATGAAAAGGTGAAAGACGTCAACGTGCAGTTTGGTAAGTGTGAAAAACAGCACCCGACACAAAACAACTGGAAGAAAAAGTCAGTGTTTTTTGACCTGCCATATTGGAGGGAGCTTGATGTAAGACACTGCATTGATGTAATGCATGTGGAGAAAAATGTGTGCGACAGTTTGGTTGGTACACTCTTAAACATACCCGGGAAGACTAAGGATGGCCTAAACTCGCGTATGGACTTGGACTTGATGGGTATACGTCAGGATTTGCACCCACAATCAAAGGGCAAAAGAACATATTTACCCCCAGCATGTCATACGTTGTCCAGAAAAGAAAAGCAAAGTCTGTGTGAATCGTTACGAAGTGTGAAAGTTCCGTCTGGTTATGGCTCCAACATTAACTCTTGTGTTTCCATGAAAGATTTGAAGTTAGTTGGGTTGAAGTCTCACGATTGTCACATGTTGATGCAGCAGTTTCTGCCTATCGCCATTCGTGACATTCTTCCTAAAAATGTGAGAAATGTCATAACAAGGTTGTGTATGTTTTTCAATGCCATATGTTGCAAGGTAATCGTGCCCGGCGAATTGGATATGTTAGAACAGGAAGCATCACTTATATTATGTCAGCTTGAAATGTATTTCCCACCCTCTTTTTTTGACATAATGGTCCACTTAATCATCTATTTGGTGAGAGAGGTCCGTTGGTGTGGTCCAGTGTTCTTACGGTGGATGTATCCCGTTGAGCGATATATGAAGATATTGAAAGGGTATATGAAGAACCAACGTCGTCCCGAAGCTTCAATTGTGGAAAGATATATTACAGAGGAAGCAATTGAGTTTTGCACTGAATACATGTCACATGTTACAAGCATTGGTATTCCAACGACTCGTCATGAAGGGAGATTGGATGGGAAAGGAACGATTGGAAAAAAAATGAAGAGCATGCCACGTGCTGATGTCCTTCAGGCACACTTGTATATTTTAAACAACACGGACGACGTGAAACCGTATCTAGCCACACACAAGGAGCTAGTCAAGAAAACCACCCTAAAATGACTGAAAAGTGGTTGTTGAATGAACACAACAAGAGTTTCATGCAGTGGTTCCAAAAGACCGTCCTGAAAGATGCATCTGTATCCTCTACATTACATTGACTAGCACAGCGCCCGAACTTTGATGTCCTTACCTTTTATGGGTATGACATAAACAACTATTCGTTTTATACATGGACACAGGATGAAAAGAGTACAAATCAAAATAGTGGAGTGATGGTTGTGGCTCAGTCATTACATTTCTCAACTTCAAAGGACAACAACCCTGTAATGGCCGAGTCATGCTACTTTGGTGTGATTGAAGATATATGGGAAGTTGATTACGGTCCCTTCACCATTCCTGTGTTTAAATGCAAATGGGTTGACAATAACAACGGTGTCAAAACTGATGATTTAGGAGTTACGTTGGTGGACCTTAACAAGATAGGGCATAAGGACGAACCATTCATAATGGAAACGCAGGTGAAGCAAGTTTTTTATGTTGCTGACCCAGCTGACAAACGGTGGTCAATTGTTATCCAAGGTAGACACATTGGAGACCCCAATCTTGATATTGTGGAAATTCCATCAACTACAACACGTATTCCAACATCTATCATGGAACATGACATAGATGATGTAGTTGCCAGCCGTCATGACCACCATGAAGGCTTGTGGGAAAATATTTCATCTTAATAGGGTATTAATCTTGTTAGTGATTCATTGAATTACATGTTATATTAGTTATTCGTTGTTTTAAATGTTATATTAAATATTTGACAGTTTTGTTTCCTTGTTTGGATAGATACTCATGGCTGACCAGGATGGACGATCCAGGTCTGACTCACAAGCCAGTGGTTCCCCTGCTCAGAGGAGCAGAGGTGTTACCCGGATGCCAGACGTTGCACTTAGGCGTCACCGGGGAGAGAGGCTACTTGTTGACATGGATGTCAACACCGGTAGATTTAGTGGACCGAATGCCACGAAGTTTAGCAGTTATTTGGGGGTTGTGGGTCGGTCGAAAGTGTCCATCCTTATCCCCGACTGGGATCATGTCGAGGAGGTGGTGAAGAACCAGCTATGGAGTGATGTTCTGGTAACTTAGATATTATTTAAGTTGTATTTTAGTGTATTATTTCATGTAACTCTTAATAAGGACTCCTTTATGGACTAACTCCTTTCATGTAGGATTCTTTTGACATACCATCTTCTGACATAGCGAGGAGGAAAGTCCTCGGTATTATGGCTGAGCGATGGAGGTCATTCAAATCCATACTCACCACGAGGTATATTGAACTTTAAATTCTTAATCAATGCTTCACCAAATTGTACCAATCCTTAGTTTAAATGTACCTGAATTGTAGGTATGTATTCGGGGACGACCAAGGAAAGTTCCCTAGAGAGAAATATCCCTTTATCGATCTGGAGACCTGGGATGCTTTTGTTGCATCTAGACATTCTACCGAGTTTCAGGTACATTGGTTTTTAGATGATTAAACTATGTATAATTTAAACGGCTAACTCTGAATATTTTTTTCTTGTTGTAGGGGACCAGAAAGAAAGCCCAGGAGACTAGGAAGCTAAATGACTGCCCACACACACTGTCACGTGGGGGTTACCGTAAGTTGGAAGAGCGGCTGGCACAGGAGAGGCTGAGTCAGTGTCAGACTGACACTGGTATTGTGGATCCCCCTTCCCCACCTACACGCCACGACAAATGGAAGCGGGCTAGGATCAAGAAGAGTGGGGAATACACTTCCTCACAAGCTCAGGAGGTTGCCTCACGGATAGTAAGTATTCCCCTTTGTATCAGTGTCTATTTTTTGGTTTACGCGAACGAAGTGAATACTAACTTGTTTGGTTTCAGGATTCCTTGGTTGAGCAATCAACCCAAGGGTCTTTCGTAGCCCATGGACGGGAGGATATTTTGACTACCGCCATCGGCAGGCCAGAGCACCCAGGAAGAGTGCGTGTTGTTGGTCGAGGTGTAGGTAAGTGGTAAATAACTCTATGCTTTCATTTTGTTATCTGTTAAACAATTATAGGCTAATCATTCACATTTCACAGGCCTCCGCTCCTATTACGGTGCTCCTGACCCTGCCCCCTCCCTTGAGAAAATAGTGGAGTAGAAGGTGGCTGTTGTGAAGGCCGAGTACCAGGAGGAGATATCCAGGCTCCACAAGGAGATGGCCCGATTCAGGGAGGAGATGAAGGCCTCACTCAGCCACCACCAGGAGACTACTACACCAGCTAGCGACCCACAGGTTAGATTCTTTATTTAATTTCCTCAGTTTTATTATTTGTAATCACTTTATTTCATTGTTGAATAACTTCTGCTTGATGTGTAAATATGTAGATATGGAAGGTTAGCACTAAGGGGTCGTGCGCTGCGGCTGACCCTGACGATGATGGGGTCGAGCCACCAGACACCCGTCAATGTGACCTGTTCATTGACGGGTCGGAGGAGCCAGTTGCCACTGGTATGGTGTACAACTTAGGCCCTGTGGTTCACCATCAGACATTACCTGATGGTATGTCAAGGGTCTCTGTTGTGCTCGTCCTCGAGGAGGATGCTGCTGTGCCAGTGGCAACTCCAGAGGTGAAGACCGTCGGTCAGGCGGTGGGCCACTTTCTGATGTGGCCCAACAGATTTATAGTGATTGCCCCTGGACAGGTAAAAAACCTAAACACTAACTAATTTGGTTATATTGTCAATTATGGTACAAAATGTAATGGTTGTCAATTGTTCAACAGGAACAGACATTGAAGAAGCCAGACCCGGCCAAGGATCCCATCTGGATGCTATGGCGCATCGGGTATGAGCAAGGAGAGGACACTGTTTAGATCCTATGGCAGCCACTAGTGTTTGGCCGTCCCAGTGATATTCCAGTTTACTTTACACATTCTGACATGTGTGACATTATTTCGGGGACGTCTATGCTAAACGGCTCCATCTTTCAGTTGTGGGAGCTGTAAGTATATCCTTATTTTGTCAAATTTTTTCATTATACAAGTTATTTGTCACTAACCATGTCTTAACTTGTTTAGGTTTCTGGCAAAACTCTGTGTGGACTTGGGTTTCCAAGGAACTTATGGTTTCTTAGAGCCCTCGCTCACACAGAAGCAAGGAAACACCCCGCAGGGCACCCAGGCATACATCCAGAATTGGATGTTTGAGTCTAGGAAGTCTGTATACATGGGCCCCTATCATAAAGGGTAATATTCTATTCCATAATTATTGTCATGAATTTTTGCATTTTGAAGTCTCACTTATCACTGGAAACTGCAGGGCTCACTGGACACTTGTGGTGATCTGTCCGAAGGACTATCTTGCTCTGTACTTTGATACTTTGCATCAGATGGTTCCACAAGACCTGAAAGATATAGTAGACCGGTAAGTTAATTCCTAAAAAATAAATACAAATTCGATTACATCATTTTTAGAACTGTATGATTCTAACTTATCTTGTGTTTTGTTTGATGTAGGGCGGTGGTTGGATACAATCTACTGATTGGAAACAAGTCCAACGGAAGAAAAGTTGCATGGGTACACCCAAAAGTAAGTCAATCGTATTCATTCAAATCTTCAATACATATTTTTTAAGTTGTGAATTCACTTATTCTATACTATATGTCCATTGTAGTCTTACAGGCAGAAGGGTACCTACGAGTGTGGCTATTTTGTCATGCACACTATGCTAACCATTGTCCAACAACATTTAGTAGATGGAAGGACAGATGTAAGTCTCATCATTTGGACTACTTTTCTACCAATTTCATCAATTTCATGTAATAAATAAAGCTTTTGTTCTAATTGTTTTGTGCATTGTTTGCAGTACTTTAAGGACCGGTCATATTTCACAAAGGCACTTGCAGATGATGTTAGAAAGCAATGGGCCTCACACTTCATTGAAGTTAGGCGAAGCTAGATATAGGATCTTTATTCTTTTATATATGTATCCAGTAGGATTTAGGGTTTACTTTTATTAGATTATATTCAACTTAATTGTATATACTTTCATTTTTTAGGTTGTTATGAATTGATATAGAAAATAAATTGTTATATACATACCATTCTTTTTATATAGTGTTGCTGTGACATACTGTATACTGTACTGGTTGTCTGAATGTAGGTTTAGGAAACGATAAAACAGAAACCATATTAAAAAAAAAACCTCAGTATTTATTCACGGTTATGGTAACAACCGTGAATATAGACTATATTTATCCACGGTTACTACCATAACCGTGAATATAAGTACTAAAAGGTTTCAATTACAAACTACTTATATTCACGGTTATGATGGACAACCGTGGATATAGATACATTTTATCCACGGTTAGTAGCATAACCGTGAATATAAGTAGTTTGTAACTGAAACCTTTTAGTACTTATATTCACGGTTATGATGGACAACCGTGGATAAATAGAATCTATATTCACGGTTATACTGGACAACCGTGAATATAGATACTCTTTATCCACGGTTATTAGCATAACGGTGAATATAAGTAGTTTGTAACTGAAACCTTTTAGTTCTTATATTCACGGTTGTGCTCGATAACCGTGAATATAAACAGTAAGTTATATTCACGGTTGTTCTTAACCATGGTCAGATGTGATTTATTACCACGGTTGTTAACCGTGGTTAAAGGCCCTCATCTACTACCATGGCTGCAACAACCACAGTTCTTTAACCGTGAATAAAGGCCATTTTTAACTGTGATTATTTCCATTTTTTCCACTAGTGTTTGATGACATTTTAATTTACTCAAAGACCATGACCTCTCATCTAAACCATCTCAAACAAGTTATGCTTGCTTTAAGAACAAACAATCTCTATGGAAATTTTGAAAAATGTTCATTCGGCATGGATAGCATTGTATTCCTTGGATTCGTAGTTAGTTCTAAGGGTGTAGAGGTAGATCACTCAAAAGTAAAGGCAATCCAAGATTGGCCAACACCTAAAAATTTGAGTGAAGTAAGAAGCTTTCATGGTCTAGCAAGTTTCTATTGGAGATTTGTGAAAGATTTCTCTACCATAGCCTCCCTTCTAAATGAATTAGTGAAAAGGAATGTTCCTTTTATATAGGGGCCAAGGCAAGAGAAATCCTTTCTAGATCTCAAGGAGAAGCTCACTCATGCTCCAATTTTTTCACTTCCAAATTTTTCAAAAACCTTTGAGCTTGAGTATGATGCCTTAAATGTGGGAATAGGAGTAGTTCTATTACAAGAAGGTCACCTCATTGCTTTCTTTAATGAAAAGCTTAATGGGGAAACTCTTAACTGTCCCACATGCAACAAAGAATTTAATGCATTAATTAGAGCCCTACAAACTTGGGAACATTACTTGATCCCAGAAGAGTTTGTTATACATAGTGATCACCAATCATTAAAATTTATTAAGGGGCAACATAAGTTAAACAAAAGACATGCTTAGTGGGTTGAATACTTGGAATAATTTCCGTATGTCATCAAGTACATAAATGGAAAATCCAATACTGTGGCTGATGCTTTATCAAGAAGGCACTCCTTACTTGCCTCTCTTGGAGCCAAAATTATTGGACTTGATGAGATTAGGACTTTGTACCCAAGTGATATTGATTTTTCAAACATTTTTAACTCATGTTCCACTTCTTCATCTCATAAAGGCTTCTACATTCTAGATGGCTACCTCTTTAAAGCCAATAGACTTTGCATTCCTAAGAGCTCTTTAAGAGATCTTTTACTTAGAGAAAGCCATAAGGTAGGCCTAATGGGCCACTTTAGAAGAGATAAAACATTGTCTATTCTACACGAACACTTCTATTGGCCTAAAATGAAGAAATATGTACAAAAACTTTATGCTAGGTGTATTGTATGTAGAAAAACTAAATCAAAACTTTCACCTAGTGGTTTGTATACTGCTTTGCCTACACCTAATGCACCTTGGGTTGATATATCTATAGATTTTGTGTTGGGCTTGCCTAAGACCCAAAGGGGAATGGATTCTATCTTTGTAGTGGTGGATAGGTTTAGTAAGCTGGCTCACTTCATCCCTTATCATAAAGTAGATGATGCTAGTCATATTGCTAAACTCTTCTTTAGAGAGATTGTAAGACTTTATGGTGTTCCTAAAACTATCATTTCTGATAGGGGCACCAAATTCCTAAGCCATTTTTCGAAAACTCTTTGGTCAAGGCTAGGAACGATCTTCTATACCACCTGTCATCCTCAAACGGATGGCCAAACTGAGGTAGTGAACAGGACCCTTTCTCAACTTCTTAGGGTATTAGTGCATAAAAATGTTAAATCTTGGGATGAGTGCTTACCCCACATTGAATTTTCCTATAATAGGGTACAACACTCAACAACTAAGTATAGTCCCTTTGAAGTTGTCTATGGTTTCAACCCTCTCACACTTTTGGACCTTTTGCCCATTGAAGTCTCTAACTCTATTCTTCACATGGATGGAGAGGCAAAGGCCAAGTTCATTAAAGATTTTCATGAGAAGGTTAAAACCCAAATACAAACTAAAAATGAACACTATACTCGTTGTACTAACAAGAAGAGAAAGGAAGTCACCTTTGAGGTTGGAGATTGGGTTTGGTTACACCTTAGAAAAGAGAGATTTCCAAACTTGAGAAAATCCAAACTCCACCTTAGAGGTGATGGACCCTTCCAAATAATCAAAAATATGAATAATAATGCCTATGTCCTTGATTTACCAGGTGAGTATGGTGTGAGTGCTTCATTCAATGTGTCTGACTTATCTCCTTTTGATTTAGATGAAGAGAATTATCCCTTAGATTTGAGGACAAATCCTTTTAAAGAAAGGGAGCATAATAAGGACATCCTAAGGGAGGACCCACACACTATATTGGACAAAGGGCTAGAGGCTTATAAAGGACCCCTCACTAAGGCCAAGTCCAAGAAAGCTAAAGAGGACATTCATAAAGCCTTGTCATCTTTCATCTCTTTGCTTAATGGGCCCAAGCACAAGGGAGACACCATAAGGATCTACATGCTTACATCTTGTAACATAGGTCATAGTGAGATTCTCTAAGATACTTAGGTTTTATTTGGACCTTGGTAGGTCAATTAGGCCACTTTAGGGCCATATACTTTCCCTTAGGGCCATGTATAGGCCATGTTCTCTTCCTTTTGCACTATTGGGCCTTGGAACCGTCATCCAAGCCCACTTATCCTTCCCTTGGCCAAAATCCAAAAAGACTATATAAGGGAGCTCTCCTTTGTAATTTCATAAAATAATGATTATTTGAGATTTTTCACCTTTGAGTGCAAATTTTCTAGAGTGAGAAGCTCCTCCTTCTCTCTAGGATTGAGTCTCTAGAGCAAGCTCTTATCCAAAAGGATTCTCTCCCTCTTGGTGGCGAGATTAGGGAGCTATCTTCCCTAAGGAAGTGGCCTCCTACCTTCACCTTCCATCTTCCTCTTAATTACTTCCATCTTGTCCAAACCATTCCACTTTCTCTTTTCCCTTCCACCAAATTTCGTCCACTCCATAGAGTTCCTTCCCTTTTTTTGTTTTGGTTCCAACCTCGAGGAAAGGACTTCATCCTTGGCTTGAAGGAAGAATAAGGAAAGGAGCCAAGATCTATCCCTTTCAAATGAGACTAGAAGAAACTCCTACATCAGAGGCTTAATGGGCCATTTTGGAAGAGACAAAACTTTAGCCATTTTACATGAACACTTCTATTGGCCTAAAATGAAGAAAGATGTACAAAAAATTTGTGCTAGGTGTATAGTGTGTAGAAAAGCTAAATCTAAACTTTCACCTAGTGGTTTGTATACTCCTTTGCCTACACTTAGTGCACCTTGGATTGACATATCTAGGATTTTGTGTTAGGCTTGCCTAGGACCCAAAGGGGAATGGATTCCATCTTTGTAGTGGTGGATAAGTTTAGTAAGATGGCTCACTTCATCCCTTGTCATAAGGTAGATGATTCTAGTCATATTGCTAAACTCTTATTTAAGGAAATTGTAAGACTTCATGGTGTTCCTAAAACTATCATTTCTGATAGGGACACCAAATTCCTAAGCCATTTTTGGAAAACTCTTTAGTCAAGGCTAGGAACAAAACTTCTGTTTTCTACCACCTGTCATCCTCAAACAGATGGCCAAACAGAGGTAGTAAACAGGACCCTTTCTCAACTACTTAGGGTCTTAGTGAATAAAAATGTTAAATCTTGGGATGAGTGTTTACCCCATATTGAATTTGCTTATGATAGGGTATAACACTCCATAACTAAGCATAGTCCTTTTTAAATTGTTTATGGTTTTAATCCTCTCACTCCCTTGGACCTTTTGCCCATTGATATTTCTAATTTTGTCCTTCACATGGATGGAGAGGCAAAGGCCAAGTTTATCAAAGATTTTCATGAGAAGGTTAAAAACCAAATATAAACTAATAATGAACACTATGCTCGTTATGCTAATAAGAAGACAAAGGAAGTCACCTTTGAGGTTGGAGATTGGGTTTGGTTACATCTTAGAAAAGAGAGATTTCCAAACTTAAGAAAATCCAAACTCGACCCTAGGGGTGATGGACCTTTCTAAATTCTCAAGAAAATGGGGAATAATGCCTATGTCCTTAATTTACCTAGGGAATATGGTGTGAGTGCTTCTTTTAATGTATCTAACTTATCTCTTTTTGATTTAGATGAAGAGGATAATGCCTTAGATTTGAGGACAAATCCTTTCGAAGAAGGGAAGCATAATGAGGACATTCTAAGGAAGGATCCACACACTATATTGGACAAAGGACTAGAGGCTTACAAAGGGCCCCTCACAAGGGCCAAGTCCAAGAAAAGCAAGGAGACCATCCATAAAGCCCTATCTTCCTTCATCTCTTTGTTTAATGGGCCTAAGCCGAATAAAGATAGCTTGAGGATCTATATGTATTCATCTTGTAATATAGGTCATAATTAGATTCTCTAGCCATTTAGGATTCATTTGGGCCTTACTAGGCCAATTGGTCACTTTAAGGCCCTGTACTCTCACATTGGGCCATGTATAGGCCATCTCCTTTCCTAACTCTTAGTTTTGGGCCTAGGATCCAATTAGCCAAGCCTATTTCCATGCTTCGACTGAATACCCCATAGCCTATATAAAGGCTTCTCCTTTTGTAAAATGACACACATTTATACATTTTGAGATTTAGACACCTTGAGTGCAATTTTCTAGTGAGAAATTCTTCTCCTTCTCTCTAGGATTTGTAAGGCTTTTACAAGCTCTTATCCAAGGGGTCTCTCCCTCCTTGGTGGCGAGATAGGAGTTATCTCCCTCTCTTGGGAGTGGCCTTCAACCATCTTTCCCATTTTCTTTAGTCTTTTCCTACACCTTTCACCTTGTCCTTCACTTCCATCCCTTTACTCCTTTCAATTTTCGTCCAATCCTCCATAGTTTCCTTCTTTTATGTTTCATTTTCCCCTCTTAAAGAAGAAGGTCATCACCTTGGCTTGAAGGTTGAAGAAGGAAAGATCCACGATCCACCTTCTCTTAAGGAGCTTGAAGAAACTCCTACATCATTTTCCATCAGAATTTTATACATACAAAAAGATGGACTAATCTCCTTTAAATCTAAAAGTTTCCAACCTATAGCAAATTTATGTCTCAGCAGAACCCTCATTAATTTTTCAACATCCTCATTACTAAGTTCAGCACTTATAATCACTAGATGTGACTTATTTTCCCCTAGAAAAGCATACTTCAAATGAGAAGACGGGGGCTTTAACTTTTATTTCTCCTCTATTACCTCCTTAGGCTTCTCATTTAACTCCTCGTTCACTAAATCGCTCACTTCATCACTCTTTTAAACTATTTCTTCCTTCTCAAGCAGATTCAGCATCTCAATTTCCTCTTCATTCAACTCCTCATTTTCAGAGTCAAAATCATCTTCAAGGAAAGCTTTCAACGCTTCCTTTTCAGCTTTCAATAACATGGGAACTTTATAATTAGGGATTTCCTCAATCGTAAAGTAATCCAAGTTCTTATCTAGATGCTTCATAGCATTAAAAGCATTGAAGATCACTTGTTCCTCTTGAACTCTTAGCATTAACTCACCTTTTTCAACATCAATTAAAGCTCTACCTGTTGCTAAGAATGGTCTCCTTAAAATTAAGGGTGTTTCCTTATCAGTTTCCATATCTAAAACAACAAAATCTAATGGGAAGATGAATCTATCAACCTTCACTAACAAATCTTCCAGCATTTCATGAGGATACTTAATTGATCCATCAACCAACTACAAAGACATGCGTGTTGGTTGACCATCATTTATCCCTAATTTCCTCATTAAAGATAATGACATTAGATTGATGCTAGCTCCTAAGTCACATAGTGCACTTTCTACATGCACATCACCAATTGCACAAGGTATAGTTAAAGAGCCATGATCTTCAAGTTTTTAAGGTACTTTTTCTGAATAATTACACTATACTCTTGAGTGAGAGCAATTGTTTCATCACCTTTCAATTTTCTTTTGTTAGATAATAGCTCCTTCATAAACTTTTCATAAGATGACATCTCTTGCAAAGCCTCAACAAATGGGATGTTAATGTGAAGCTTCTTAAACACATCTAGGAACTTAGCAAACTTTTGATCCTCAATTTGTTTTTCAAATCTTTGAGGGAATGAAGCATGTTTTAGTTTTTCAGGAGTTATCTTAGTTGCCTCCTCTAATTCAATATCAATTTTTTTCTTTTTCTTAATTTCTTTTTCTTTTTCTAATTCAATTTCATTTGATTTTTCAGTTACTTATTTTTCTTGAATCTTTTCTTTTTCTTTCTCACTTCTGCCTTGAGTTGGAGTAGAAACAACTAAAGTTTTCCCACTCCTTGTCATGATAGCCTTACATTGTTCTTTTGGATTTAATTTAGTGTTAGCCGGAAAGTTTCCAGCTTACCTCTCAGCTAATTGCTTTGATAATTGTCCAACCTGATTTTCCAAATTTCAGATGGACGCTTCCTGATTCTTGAAGTTGGCCTGAGTAGCCTGAATAAACTAAGACAAAACACTCTCTAATTCAAATTTCTCTTTAACAGATGAGGGTTGAGGTTGTGATTTATTTATTGGTTGTTGTGATGGTTGACGTTGAGCCATATTTTGATTCATGTTTTGATTTAAATGAGGCCCTTTTTGCCAAGAAAAGTCTGGGTGATTCCTATAGTTAGGATTAAATGAATTAGATGGATAACTCCTTTGTTGACCCATGAAATTCACTTGCTCAGCCTAACCATTGGAATCACACAATCATTTTCATGGTGACCACCACAAAAGTCACAACTCATCATACACACTCGACTAGGCTTTTGAATCTCAAAAATTTGAACGTTTAACTTTTCTAAAGCCTGAGTCATCAGTTTACTTTGTGCTAAGTAAGCATCATGCATTTCTAATTCCATAATTCCCCTCTTAGGTATATTATTCCTTTCGTTAATTAAACACTCATTGGAGGCCATCACATCTATCAGTTCGATAGCCTTCTCTACTATTTTGGTAGTCAGAGAACCACTAGCTAAGGCATTAATCAACACTCTAGTTGCTGGTCTGGCTCCATTATAAAAAATAATAACTTGCTGCATTTTTGGTATATAATGATAAGGATATTTCCTCAAGCTCTCCTTATACCTATCCTATGCTTCCAATAAAGACTCAACTTTTCTCTGTTGGAAACAGGTGATTTCATTACGCAGCCTAGCATACTTGGAAAGGGGAGAATATTTGATTAAAAACTTCCTAGTCAAATCCTCCCAAGTAGAGATACTTCCTCTTGGTTGGCTTTGCAACCATGCCTTAGCCCTGTCCCGAAGAGAAAAATGAAACAATCTTAGTTAGATTGCTTCGTCAGGAACACCACTCATCTTAATTGTCACAGATTTGAAGGAAAATAGCTAAATGTAGATTAGGATCCTCAACTTCACTTCCTCCAAACTGATTATTTCTTACTAATTACAATAATGCTGGTTTTAACTAAAAATTATTTGTTGCAATTGGTGGCCTGAGAATGCTAGATTGCATCCCCTCCTCAGTTGGCCTAGAGTAGTCACCTAATGTAACTCTTCTATTTTCCATCCTAGCTTGATCTCTTAATTTCTTTTCTTTATGAAACCTTCTTTCAAGAAAATTCATATCAAGATCAAAGAAGAATGGTTCCTCTTTATCCCTATCCTACATATACTAAATTCATACAAGAAAACTAGATATACTCTACTCTACTCTACTGCTAATACTACCTAATGTTAAAACTAACTAACAATAGAATTATAACTAAACTAACAACAAAAATAAAAAGTGGTTCAGTCTAGTACCGGTCTAAAGATTATTGATATTACTCAACAATCCCCGACAATGACACCATTAACTTGATGCATTCTCATCGAATGATGAAATTTTTGGCAAGTGCACCAATCATTAAAAAGTAGAATATTTGTATCGTTCCCATAGGATTGCGGTAATTACCATAACCTAGGACTGATACTATTTGAACCAAACAACAAATGTGAATAATTCATGATATTTTTATGTTTTTAAGTTGATGTTTTTGTAATTTTTCATATGTAGACTTAGTAATTAACATGCAACAAAAGTAATGATATGAAACACAGAATTAAGAACAGCTGGAGTCTGCTTCGGCATTCAATTTCTATCAAAACTCACATGAATAAGATACGAACTCCAATTAAAGGCATGTTTAAATTCCATAGATGACTAATCCCTATTCCTTAGGTGATTAATGTTAGTTTCATTGTATATAAACCCTAATTCCTTAGGTACTTATATACATTGAAACCTAATGCAAAATTAGAGAAGTGAACCTTAATTATTCACCTAAATTCTTAGGCCTAAAGTAATTAAGTTGCAAGGAGTATACCAGAGCTCTCATCCATGATTCCTCTATTGAGAGAAGCCTAAAATAAGTTTGAATCTTCCAATTCAGAGTTAAAGAACCACTCCTTATAGTGTTCTGACATGCTCTAACTAGATTTAGCCTCAGCCATAAAGGTTGGTCTCCTTTGAAGCTTCAGCAAACCCCAACCTTATGGATTTAGCAATCCATGGCAAGAGAGGAAATGGAAACAGAGAGAATATGGAGACAGAAAATTATAGAGAGAGGTTGAAATTTGTAGAATGAATCTATAATATAAAACTTGTGTGTGTTACTTACATAACTAAAACTATATATATCAATTAAAAATAACTAACAACTACTAACTAAAGGAATTATGAAAATGCCCCTAAAGGACTTACAAATAAATAACAAAACTTAAATTAACAGAAATATAACTCGGCACAACTAAATTTCAAAATGTTGTTTTAATTCCCTCGCATGCGCACGTAAGCATGCTCCTCACCAGCGTAGGCACGCTTGCCTTTTGCCTGATCCTTAACTATTAAGCTGCTCCTACGCGTAAGTACGCTTCGGGTCAGTGTAGGCACTTTGACTTTCTACTTGGATGTTTCCTTTTGACTTGCCTTTCACACGTAGGTACGTTGCCTCACAACGTAGGTACGCTGACATCCTATTCTTATTCCTGTTGCAATTAATTTCAGCGTAAATATAGGTGTAAGTGTGGCGTGAGTATGTTGAGCTTTTGGATTTCTCTGATCAAGCTAGCATAGGCATGCTGCTCAGTAGTGTAGGCACGCTACTCCTCTGATTTTTTATTGCGTTTGAGAGTAAAATGTAGCGTCAGTGCAATGTTGGCACACTGGTCCTTTAGTCAGCTTAGCGTAAAGACGTTAATGAGTGGCATAGCCACGCTAACCTTCTGGAATGGTTTTCCAACTGAGCGTTAGTTAGGGGTAATACTGGTGTGCTAACACTGGCTTCTGGAACCTTAAAATTAACATAGTTAAAAGCCTAGCGTAGGTACGCTGGCATTAGGCGTTAGTACGCTCAGTAACTTATAATCCAAGAAACAATTTTTCAAAATTTTTATTTATTATTTATTTTCACATAAATTTCTTATTAAATGCTAAAATAATGATTAAATAGTAAAACTACACAATTGAATAATTATTTAATAATTACTTCCAAACTTAATAATTAATAATAATCTTCTAAATGAAATAGAGTTAAATATTGTCAAATAATTAAGTCTTTTCAAGACTTATCAGTATACAGAAATAATTTGAGTTTATAGTGGAAGAAAAATGTGTATACAGGACATATGCCTAGTCCCATATACGAAGATATGAGAAAAGACCCAAAAGTAACGAAAGGAATAAAGAAAGTTAGTTTCAGGTTATCTCGCTTAAGCCAAACCATATTCACTTGAGCGAGACTAGGAGCATTCTTAAACTCGCTTGAGTGAAAAATAGCAAAGTATCAGACCCTCAATTTAGCTTGAGCGAGCCATGTTCGCTCGAGCAAAAATAGTCCACAAGGAAAACATAATTAATTCGCTTAAGTGAGACACCTCTCGCTTGAGCAAAAACACCACAGAATCAAATCCTTATGAATTCGCTTGAGCGATACCCAACCTACTTGAGCAAAAACGAGGCAGAATTAATTCTTTCATAATTCGCTTACACGAGGCCTAGCTCGCTTAAGTGAAAAACATACATAAGCAATTATACATAAATTAGCTTGAGCGAGCACCTACTCGCTTGAGCGAGATCTCGACAAGACCAATTCCTCTGGCCCTCACTAGAGCGAGACCATACCCGCTTGAGTGAAAATAGACCAGAATTCACACATCTGATGAGAATCATCTCGCTTGAGCAAGATTATCAGTAAATGCAATTTAACTTAGGCAATTCGAGTTATATAGGACACAATAATGCATTTCTCAAGGATTTTCCCCGAATCATCCATTGGCCTATGTTCATACACCTAATTATGACTTGTTACAAAACATATCATGCCATAATTCAAGCTCTAAACCATCCTATGCATAAATGGCAATTTAAGTGCATTTGTGTCCAACTAATCATCCCAATCCGCAATGTAGGCCTATTTGGCCATAACCACACATACGCACAAGTCATATGCATACATTATGAGTTATGGGTAACCTCTACATGAGGTATTAATCATCAAATAGGAATATGGCCTATCCATTTCCCAATGTCCATACATTTCAACACTTCAAATACACATGATTATACAATATGCATCACCAATGATCATAATCCATAAACAACATTATTCATTCATCAATGTGGCATAAAGCCAATGTACTACAATTGTCATCCATCAATGTCAAGGTCATAACAAAAAATTAGCCAACACCAAGGTGTAATTTTCAAACATGACCCATGGAATATGCATCCAATATCACTCAATATTCAAATACCTATTATGCATTCATCTACATCATATGCTTTACAAAACAATTACCGGCCAAGACATTCCTATACAACTATTTTACCTCATCCACCAAAATATATATTTCCAAAATATGATGCATCTCACTCCATGCATATCTTGCATCACAATGCTAAAAAGACAACACGGAGAGTAAGTTATACATTCCAAGTGACAAATATGAATATATTTATGATTATGTGTATATATATATAAACAACATGTATACTTTGCATCATATCATCAATCATCATCACAATTCCCTCATTCCAACGTCATATACATATATTATATTCATCAATGAAACTCATAGCAAGGTATATACACATTCACATCATTGCCCTTCATTACATTGGGCTAACACATTTATCATCACCCATACACAAGATCTTTTCTTTGTATTCATATTTTACTTGCTGTGTTTAGGTTTTCTTTCACCCATATCAATCATCACCTCAACTTATTTTTTTTTTTGGAATATCTCCATGTTATATGCAAATGCTCTTAGGCTAATGCATATGCACAAAGGAATCATTATCAATTGTGGATCCGACTGTGGGAATATAAAACACTAATGGTGGGTTCAAGCATAAATATACAACCATACCCATACTGAGTAGTAAAATGTGTACACATATATGTCAAATCTCAATTCTTTTGCAGGTACCAAACCACATCAATCATCTTGTAACACTAGTTATTTTCACCATGACCATGGTAACATACACATCATAATGGTGTTGCGGGCCAACCATGAACTAAGCCATGGCAACTGTGATCCAAAGGACCCTCGGGGACACCTGCTTCTCAAAGAGCTATCCCCCACCGGGTCAAGCACATTCAGCTCGCTGTAGTCAAGCATGGGCAACTTCATGACTACCACTGAGCCACTAGCGTAACAACAATGCTCGTGCACAGAGTCACCCTCCCACTGGGCCAACCAGAGGAACCCCTAACATCCCTTACCAACAACTATGCAATATGCCATGGATGCAATACAGATGCAAATCATATGGAATCTCACAATATGCGTCCTATCATACCACTCAACAATCATCACTATCATCAACATCACCACACCATTCTTAGTGGATTTTAATCTCATTGATTATTACCATTGTTTTAAATTTTAGTGTCACATTCACAACAATTTCCATTAACATAAATCCAACTCATACATACAAGTTTATACTTGCATTAACCACAACAACATCACAATCACCAATAATAACAATCATCAATCTTTCATTGATATTCAAGGGTATGCCCAATAACCATATCCATTCTTATTCATCATCAAATATTCATCAATCAATATTTGTGGTGAATACACATATATTCTTAATAGCGTCGGACACAATATTTATCCCAACATCTCATAGTAAATTTTCAATCACCACAAATCATACCACTAATATTCCAAATGCATATCACACATTTGCCAAACACACAACATTATAATACTCAACATTACAATTCATCAATATAACAAAGGCAAGGAAAAACATGTGCATTGTCACATACAACAATCAACCAATATTCAACTTATGCATTTAGGATATAAACTTTTTTCCTACCTTGAGACAAGTAATCTGAGCGATTTGACGGTTCTGCATCGTCATTCGGAATAGATCCTATATTACACAATATACCATACCATTATTTTCTATCTAAGCCACCAAAATTTACATGTTCTCAAATAAACACTTGGTCTTTATACCATTATCATTATTCAACCACTTTCCTTTTCATTTATTTCACCACAACCATCATGGGTTTGGTGTTCATATTCATTATTAAGCATTTTAAAGCTATACCCCTAAATGGATTCCCACATTAATGGCTATCAACCTCCATTAATGACTATCTCATACATTAATAACATTCTCCCAACAATATTAATGATATCCACACTCTAAATATCATACATTTCTATTCAAAATTAACTCTCCAAACAATAATACATATTTCCCCCAATTCTTAGGGTTAGGGTTTCATCAAAACCCGACAACCATCATCATTGCACATCATCGTCCATCACATTAATTACCATTTTCACACATCATCATCAATCCTTATAAACATTGTATTTATGACACCTCACCTTAAGGTTTTCCATCATTAATGACTCTCATCAATAACCCATACACCATACACTATCATAAACCATGAATCACTATACCAAAAATGGGATATTACAACATTCATATTAAAGCATTTATATTAATAAATGGTATAAAAATAATGATGAGTTATTTTATAGCATTTTCACTCTAAAATACTATAATATATTAGATATATAAACAATATTTTTCTAAGAAAATGCTTAAAAATTTTATTATAATAATTATTTTAATATAATAACAGCATTTAGGTAGGAAATGACATAAGTATCTATATTTATGGCATTTCCGTGGTTTTAGAAAACAAACGCTATAATAATGTATTCAAATTACAGCATTTCCATATTTCTTTAATAAAACGCTATTGCAGGTCCAATTTTTTACTTTCATTTTTTTCATTTATACGCTGCTTCAGCTTCACTTTTTCCATTGTTTCAGCGCCCCTTTTCCAATCTTCAGCAATTAATTTTTTGTTACCATCTTACGCCCCTTTGGAGTTCAGCAATTAATCTTCAGTATACCAACTTGTCTTCTAACATCATCAAGGAAATAAGTAATTATTTTTTGCTCTTTATATTGATGGTTTTTTCAATTATTTTTAATTGTTTTTAAATGTTACGCATACGGTGACGATAATATCCTTCAGCACGTAAGATTCTTTCTTTTTCTATCAGATTCTTGAATTTGTTGTCTTGGAGTTATTGTTGCCTAAATGGAAATGGATAAATAAGTAAATAATTGTTTAAGTTTAATCAATAATATTGAATTTGAATCTTAAAAATATTGATAAAAAAACTAACTTTACCATTTGAGAACGATCCTATTTGAATTGAGCAAGCTAAATATAAAAAATAAAATAAAATTTCACATAATGTAAAATATAAATAGTAGGGACCCTGTTCTTATGTCTCATTAATATGACACTTGATGTAATTACTTTATTATTATTTGACCTTTGCAAATAGGTGTAATTGGCCCCAATCAATTATTGTTGCATACATGTGACGAATTACTATGTTATAACTTGTTTTATTTGTTCGTATTTGTTTGTGTAGCTGGTTTTGTTTGTTTGGCACTGTAAAATTGGTTGCATACCCTGCAATGATTAGTCTTTAGTTATGGAAAAGAATTAGAAAACTTATCTGAATGTGCAATTCTATTTTGCAGAAGAACTACACAATCATACGAAAAGGAATGTGAAGCTCCAATTGATGATGGATATCACTAGAGAAAGTATGGCCAAAAAGAGATCATGAATACCAAATATCCAAGGTATATGTATTATTTGAATTCCTTCTGCAGTACCTTTCTCGGCTTTTTTCTAAGATCAAATGTGGCATTTTTCTCATCAGTTTAAAGCATGCTATGATGCTGACATTTATAAATTACATATAATTCCTCATGATTGTAATTTGCTTTTAGCTTTGAATTGATTTTAACTATGTGAAACTAAAGTGTGACTATATGAAAATAACTATTTAAGACATTATAGTTTTAGATTATCCTTATAGTTAATTATATGTTGATGTGTTTGTCATGCAAACTTTGGTTAATGGTGAGCTAATTAATTTTTGAGAGTGAGTTTAAAAAATCATGAAAAATATAAAACCATCTACTAACATAATGAATCAATATCTGTTAAAACATGGGTGTTGACTTGGGCCAAATGATCCTAGACTTGAGACGTTGACTTGGGCTAAAATTTTGCTTCATACTCTGTACATTTATCACCAAAATACTCAATCTAATCATAACCTATCACTGATGCTTGATGATTGCTTAGAAATTGCTGCAAGGTTTCACCTATATATATATAAATTTATGTTAGTTACTGTCATTGAATCCAATAATATAGATGTCATGTAGTGAATTTCAACTTTGGACTTATTAATGTACATATTATATATTATCTTTAATTGACATTAATTACTAATAGAATAGAACATACCTTGGGTTAATAAAGCAATGTTATCATTCATAACCCCATCAATTATCTTCAAGTCATTCCATATAAAATATGCTTCTTTCACCAATTTTGTTTTGATCTTTTAATACACACAAATATAATAGGTTTTTTTAAGAATAACTTTACAATTCTTACATAATCTTTTATCAGGTTTTTTATTAGAAAAAAGTTAACTTATGTTCTTAAAATTTTGTTCTTGTATGTAATTAAATGTTCCTTTTATTTTTTTAAATATGTATCGACAATCTTAAAATTATAAGCTAAAATAAAATCAATGATAAATTACATTTCTTTATTAAAGTTTCCAAAACCAAAATCATTAACCTCTTTTGCTACATGATTAGTATGATGGTCTCATTAAGAATATAAGAATTCTTATCAAATAAACAAAATTCATAATTATATTTATTATTATCTATGAAAAAAAGAGGAGTACATGATGTCGCGTGTTTGTGTTGCATGGTGATCATTTTCTTTTATTATTACGTGGGCTTGCACTAGCCAGTAGCCACGTTGAAAATTGTGGATAAGTCAGCAAAATAGAGTTTTGTTTGGAAGTTAGAGCAATAATGAATGATGAATATACATAGCCCCGTTTTGTAATCATTATAATGTGCATATTTACAAATTACAATCCCAGGTTAAGTTGAGTATATTCATCATTCCATTACCAAACTCTGCTTGCAATTGTTTGGCCATTGATATTAGCCTTAACCATCTGGCAAATGGCATTCAGAAAGATGGTAAAATTAGGCCCACGGTACACGTACACTTTATTTTGGCCCATTATTAAAGCTAATGTCATGTGTCAAATTAATAGTATCTTTTCGGTCTTGAAATATATAACTAGCAAGCAGGGCCATTATAACGTTCATTTCTTCCTAAATTACCATGTCTTTGAATATCAATAAGCCATTTTAATTAATATTACCAGATATTATCATGCCTTTTCCGTATTACAGGCTTAGGTATATAAATGTTGAAAATAAATGTCCATATTTAAATGCCAAACTTACTAAATATGAAGACAAATTGATTTTTGTTTTTGGTTTTACTTTTGTTAATGACATGCTTAAGAGAAGTCTATTCTTTAAATAATATATATATATATATATATATATATATATATATATATAGGTACAAGGAAGATGACCAAATAAAGAAAACACTCAATTATTTCTAAAACGCAATTTGTTACAAAAATAATGGAAGAAAATGAATTCAATTAATGTTGAACATGTCTTTTTCTATTTGATTATAAAACATGCTACTTTTTCAACTTCTGAAATGTAATTAATAAAAGTCACATCCATGCTAGTAAACTATATAAAAAACACATGAATGCGCAAGAACTCATATTTCCTTCATCTGAAGTAGTCTATGTACCATTTTATTAGGCTTTAAATACTAAATAAAAGCCGCATCGATACTCTTATAAATTTACGATTAAATTTTATTAGGCTCACCAAAGATCCATGCTTTAAGGGGCCACCTTAAAACCCATCCATTTTATTTGTTTTTGTTATTCTTTTTGAGTAAATAAAAGGCCCTTATGATATTTAATTTTTATTTCATTTTGTGTGTTATTTATTTTCTTTTTGCATTCTACTTTTCTTTTTCATGATATTTTTGGTCAACTGATTACAGATTCGACTCAAGAAAGGTTCTAGTTCCTTTGTTGAAGCTTGGGCTGCTGGGTTCTAGAAATAATCTTGTGTGGCTATTAATTTTTTATTCTACAAAGGTATTAATTAATTAACTAATCTCAATGCTACCTAAATTTTCAAACTTTATTTGTTTACTTATAGTATTATAAGGTCTTTGATTTTATACTCTTCTGCTTGAGCTGGATGATTTCATTTGTACAGGGCTGCTTACTTTGACAACTTCATTATTCTGTTAGAACTACACATAATTTTCTTTTCTCATATGTTCCTGTAATAACCTCTCTTTGTAACTCATTTAGAGACTGTAATATACCTTTTTATTGTCCTTTTATGGCTACAATGTTAGTCATACCTATTTATGATAATAACAAGGATTCACATAATCATAACCTTCTATATTAATTAGTTTATCATTCAGTCCATTGTGTAGGATAGTATGGATCAAAAGTGGATGTTGGCCAACTGTTTGACAAAAGAATATGAAGATGGAGTGAAAGAGTTTATTCAATTTGCAGTTGCCAATGTAAAACATCCAAATAGACTAATCTGCCCTTGTTTACAATGTTGTTTTGCAAAACGAGTTACAACATTAGAGATGGAAGAACATTTAATATACAATGGAATTGATCCAAGTTGTACACGTTGGACAAGACACAGTGAGAGCATAGTTAATAGTAGTAGTGTTGACTATAGCAGAAGGTCTATAAATGATGTTAATGAAAATATACCAGAGGTAGACAGAACTGAAGATATTCCAAATGTATTGGAAAAGACCTTCGAGATTGTCCTTAAATGTTTGAGGCACTAGTGAATGATGCAAAAAATCCATTGTATCATGGTTGCTCTAAATACACAAGACTTTTAGCAGTGTTGAAGTTATATAACTTTAAGGCAGTGAATGAATGGTCGGATAAAAGCTTCACAGAGTTACTTACACTATTGAAGGATTACCCGAGGGTAATGTGCTTCCTGGCCGTACGTACGAGGCCAAAAAAATGTTACGGTCTATTGGAATGAGCTATGAAAAGATACATACGTGTCCAAATGACTGTATTTTATTTCAAAATGAATATGCAGCATTTAATGTGTGTCCTAAGTGCAATGCCTCACAATATAAGAAGAAAGAGTCAAGTCCGGTGAAGGTTGTCTGGTATTTTCCCATAATCTCGAGGTTCAGACACATGTTTTGTAACACCCCTATTTTTATTTTTATATTAAAATTTTAAAGGAATTAAATTAAGGTTCTTTAGAACTTTTTAATCTATGTATTATTTATGATTATTTGGAATTTTTTGGAATTTTTGAATTATTTTAATAAAATAATATTTTTTAAATAATTTTAAATTCATATAAGTGACTTAAAATTAAAAATATTTATAAGAAAATAAATTTAAATTATAATAAAATTTTCTAAAATCTATTTCAAGTAGACTTATCTAAAAATGATCGGTTTGAGAAAAATCTTGATTTTTCCAATTGTTAAAAAATTGGAAACGTATCAATAAATTTTTATTAACAAAAAATTTTAGATTTTTAAAATTTAAACTTTATATTACTTATTATAAAATTAGTGAGGACTGATATAATATCGTTAAATTTCAAAAAGGACTGATTTTGAATATTTAAAATATATTGAATGAAAGGTTACTATTTAGCTTAATAATTCAGCCGACATTTACTATGCAAAACACTGTGCATGTACGAAATTTTCAAAAGATGCATAGTAACTAGGATTGAATTTTCAAAAAATGCACAATACTTTTATATTAAAATAATGGAATGCATAGTATTTTTTCTTCCTATAAATACCGAAGGAATTCTTCTTTAGAATTCATAATTTCAGATTAAGTTTTCTTAATATAGTAGTGCTAGTGAGATAGTGGTGGAAGTAAGAGAGAGAAATAAATTTTTTTGGAAGAAGGTTCTGCTAAAATCCTAAGGTAAGAATACCTCTCTTTTATATTTTTTAGGGTTATTTTCATATCATTTTTAGAAATCTATTATTATACTGGAAATAATATTATTTTAAGTTACTATTCTAAATAGTAAAATACTATTTCAATAGTAAATTACTATTCAGATAGTAAATTACTATTTACTGTTACTATTTACCTTCACTATTCATGATTTACTATTTATTATTACTATTCACGATTTATTATTTACCATTACTATTTACTGTTACTATTCATGATTCACTATTTACTATTCACTATTCAAAATTTACCATTTTTATCTTGTAACTATATTAAAATGAAATTGGTACGTTTTAGAACTCGGAGACGAGGAGTGTACGGATTTACAATAACGAATCAGTATACAAAAGGTAAGGGGGAGTGAGATAAGAATATAATATGAAAAGACATAAGAATAATGGGAGGAGTCTCATACTCCTTTTAAATTTAATAATATTATTATTTTAAAATATTAACTCTTTAACTTAAAATTTATAATAAATTTTAAATTAAATATCTAATGTAACTAACTCTAACATACCTATGCAAGGACCTGTACTTTTATAACCTATATGAACTAGACTATACCTATGTAAGGACTTGGACTACTATGACCCGTATGGACTGAACTATACCTATGCAAGGACTAGATTATATGGACTTACATAGACCTATGCGAGGAATTGACCAAAAGAACTCAAAATCAACTATATTAATAACCATTTAAATTTTGAATTATGATATGTATTAATGATATTTAATTTAATTAATTTGATTATGATTGATTATATTTGTGATTGATGATGTTTAACTGTGATTGACATTTTTGATTATGATTGATGATCTTGTGATATAAAGTTAAGCATATAGCAAACATGACAAAAAACTAAAACTCAGTAAGAATTTTATTACCTTAGTCTTTAAATTTTTTATCTTTTATTTCTTCTTAGAAATTATTTTTATTAACTTTACTTTTAATATTTAGAATAAATTTTTTAGAAGTCATTTTATAAAAATTAATTTATAAAAAGGTTAAGATAATTAAATTTTGAATTAAAGAAAAATTTTATAATTTTAAGTATTTTTGGTTAATGATTTAAAGATTATTCTCTTTTAACAAAATAAAATTTTCAAAAGAAAATTATTTTCTTTTTCCAACTTAATAACTAAAGATATTTGGAAATAATTGAAATTTCTAAATTTGATCTTGTTAAGATTCAATTTGAGAAAGATTATGTAAAGTTTTATATGAAAGTTTTGAGATATTTAAGGCTTAGAAACTCAATTTTGGTAAGATTTGAAAACTGTACTAAATTTATTTTTGTGGGACAGAAATTTAAAGAATTGAGAAAATATACAGTTTATTGAAATGATGTTGTAAACCTTTAAGATATTTAATAATTGAGTTTTTAAAAGCCTTAATTAATTAAATACGTGAGTAGTTCATGCATCATAAATCATTAAAGTGAAACAAAATGATATTGTCTGGGGACGGATTATAGAAACCGAGGATACATTAGAGGAGGCTTAATTACGAGCCTTGGGATGAGAGGGTGTGAAAGGGTGCTTCAGGGGACCTGGGGTAGCTCTCTAGTGTCGGGTACTTTCACAATAAAAACTTTCTCAATTTGACTAGTCTCTAAGTGTTTCCTTGTCAGTTGAGCTGTTCATACTATTATTATTCAGACTTATGGAACAGTGTGAACTCTTGGTTAGCCCAGTGCAAATTAAAGTTTAAGGGCCCACATATATAGGTAAGTTATGATGAAGATATTGCATAACATTCATGCATTCATAATTGATTGTGTATGATTGTGATTGTGATTGATATTATTATATATTAGTTAATGAAAACCCTTTATTGCTTATGCCCCATTTGGGAATATTATATTCTGTTTCTCACTCCTTTCTCCGTGCTTTTGTTTCATATGTTTTAAATTGATGGTTCAGAGAGAAGGATTGAAGAATCTCGACAGTAAATATAGTACGTCCTAGAAAGGGAGCTCGGTATGAATACCGTGGTCCAATGAATAAATAAAGTTATTAAGTAACTGCTTCTAGGCCATGGAGTTTCCTCTCTTTCTTATAATGTTTAATATTTATTTTCTTCGAATGAATGTAAAATTACTTTATAAAGTTTTAATAATATTTATGAGGTATTTCAGAAATGATGTATGTAATTTATTCCGATAGTTTTCTTTTAATGATCATTTCTTTAAAAAAATTACAAATTTTTCTAGTATGTATTAAGGTGTAACAGAGGGTGTTACAAAGTGGTATCAGAGTAGTTAATCCAATAGGCCTGGGGAAAAGGTCTATCTTGCTTTATCTGTAAACTCTGTATAGGTAATAGAAAATAGAATATATGACTTGGTAGTAACTGTGATTGATGTGACAAATCTCAGTTATTGTGAAACAGGAAACTAATGGCTGGAAACGATCTTGCTGGAGTTGTAGAATGCTTAATCAATGCAATGGGAGCACGTGAAGGTCAAGGTAACGATGCCTTGAGAAGGCTGGACTTATTCGAAAAGCGCAATCCACCTCGTTTCAAGGGAGGATATAACCCTGATGGAGCACAAACCTGGATTCGAGAGATAGAGAAGATCTTTTGAACATTACAATGTAATGAAGTTGATAAGATAGTCTTCGCTACTTATGCCTTATCTGAGGATGCCGAACATTAGTGGGATAGCATGCGTAGATAATTCAAAGTCAACGACATGGAGATCACTTGGTATTATTTTAAGGATATGTTTCTGGAGAAATACTTTCCAGCTGATGTTAAAGAGAAAAGACAATTTGAATTCTTGTCGCTAACCCAAGGAAATATGACCGTTGGAGAGTACGCATCCAGGTTTGAAAAGTTGTCTCATTTTCATTCTCATTATAATGATGCTACTAATGAAGGTGATCAGTGCGCAAAGTTTGTAAATGGATTGCGGCCAGAAATTAAAGAAGCTATATGAATACAGGAAATCCGTGAATTTTCTGTATTGGTAAATTGCTGCAGGAGAGGATCATAAGGATAGAATGACCAAAGTCGTGAGCCCATTCACAAGGCGGGAGAAATGAGAAGTAGAGGACCTCACCATCACCAAAGAAGAGACTTCAGGAGAAATAAGCCTTACCAAGTGCCATTTCACCAGTTTGGAGCAGCATCTGTTCCTAATAGACACCAAGCTTCAACTGGAAGCTATGACACGACATCTGCACCAAATTTTAAATGTTTTATCTGTGGAGGACCCCATTTGAAAAGGGATTGTCCTAAAAACACTTATGTTTGCTTTAAGTGTAACAAACCAGGTCATCACATCAAGGATTGCCCAAAGATGAAGAGGGAAAACCCTGAAGGTGAAAGTACAAGCATAAATACTCAGGGAGGCATACACAGTGCATTCAGAAGGCCGAAGGAGAAAGGAAAGGTTTTTGCAATCACCGAAGAAGAAGCATCTCATTCTGATTCCATGGTGGAAGGTAAATGTATCATTAATAAGATTCCTTTAACTATTATGTATGACTCAGGTGCATCACATTCCTTTCTTGGCAATGACTATGTAGAAAAACTAAAATTACCTGTGATAGAATCACCATTTGACTTATCTGTACATACTCCTAGAAACAATCCCATTGTCACTTCTAAAGCCTGTTGGAAATGCCCTATTATCATAGATGGTAGAGACCGGGACCACGGCGGCACGGTCGACCCTTCGAAAGGATGAAGCAAGCAAAAACAGGGAGTCGCCACCAACGTTTTTATCCATTGGAAAAAAAAACTTCAACATGGCACTGGTTAGAAAGAGTGAGATTTGAACTCGGGAGTCGGTTACGAGTAGGGAAGGTATTAGCACCCTACATCGCCTGTTAAAATAGTACCAAGATCAAAAATGCGCAACATGAATAGCCTTACAAGGGATGTATTATTTCTTCCTTTTTATTATTGCATTTTTTTGTTTATTTAAAGAAAAACGGAAGGAGCGGACTGAACAAACGAATGTCGAAGCAAGGTCAACAGGACGTCTCGTCTGAATTAACCTTGATTTCATTATAAACGGGGAAGGGAGAGGATGCTAACAAGGCTTCGTGTCTAAATTAGTCATCCTTTAATCAAAATACGGGGATAAGAACGAGAAAGGGATAAACGGGACGTCTCGTCCTAAGTATCCCGTTCCTTATGAATCGTGGTGATAGTCAACCAAAAATGGGGGAAAATCAATAAGACGTGACGTCAAAATTGATTTTCGTGGAGCTTATAAAAATGGAATAATTACAAAAAAAACGTAAAAATGAAAAAGGAAGGATGGGCCCGACAGGAGTGAAGTCCTGCTCCTACGTATTTTTGAATGGTCGAGAAACCAGGGTTACGTAGTTCTTGACAATGGCTTTCAGGAAAAATTAGGAAGTTGGTGGTGGATAATGTCCTTGGGAAAGACCCATACAAGGCGAAGTTCTTCGCACGTGTACAAGTTCTAGGAAAGTAGTGTAGACGGAAGTACTTCCGTACGACACTGGCTAAAGATAATTTTTATATTTTTTTTTAATTTGAAAGAACACACAGAAAACACTTATTTATTTTATTATTACTAGTTAAAAAGCAAAAATAAAAGAAATTTAACGGAATAAACATAAACAAGAGAACAGATTCAACAAAAATTGCAAATTCGGTAGAAGAATAAATATTAATAAAAAACGAATAAAGAGAGACAGAACGGAACTGGTGTGGTAAGGACGTTAGGGACTGGAGTGCAAATGTGGACCGGTGTGAGCTTGAGCAGCAATAGCCGAAGTGATGCTGGTGTGGATGTGGAGTTGACAGTAGGGCGCCAGGGCGGGTTCACTACAAATTGGGACGTCTTGGAAATGCTTCAAGGTCTTGGGCAAATATGAGGTTCGAGAAATCAAGATTCTAGCTTTGAACACCGGAGCAAACTTCAAGAACTTTGGGTCAAGATGTTCTCCAACAGAAACTTTGGAGATCGGAGCAAGCTTTCAGGGGGATTTGTATTCAGAGCATGCACTCCAAAAATCACCAACCTCCTCTTTTCGTGCCTCTTCAGCTGAGGCACTTATAGAGATCCAAGGTACTGGCTCGGTGCTTGAACAACTCAAGGACAGCTTGGCCACCAACAATTATGGGGAACAGCGGCTGGTGAGTAATTTTTTATTATTTTCATTTTTGTTTGTTGTCAGCCGCCCCCAGGATTCGAGGATCAACTTGGATGGTGCGATTCCACTTAGATAGCTCAAGCCTCCACTAGATCCATGTATGTAGTGGAGAGATAGCCTGGTCGCTGACAATCATGGGGAATGGCGGCTGGTGAGTAATTTTTTATTATTTTCATTTTGGTTTGTTGTCAGCCGCCCCCAGGATTCGAGGATCAACTTGGATGGTGCGATTCCAAGTCAACATGGGCAAACGGACTCCTTGAATGGTATCACATGGGACCGGTGTTCTTCTTATGGCCCAGATCGCTGTCTCTGTCAGTATCCATTCTCGGTGGAAATTGGTCGGATCGGAACAGGTGTTTACAGATATGAAAAGTCCGAGTGTAAAAATCGATCCTTCGACACTCGGTGTGAAGGTTTGAATCCATTCAAGTGACACCGGATCCCTTTTTCGTTCAGAATTGCTTCACTCGGAGGTGCTTTGTCCGGAAATGTCTCTGCTTGAAGTCATAGCCTTTCTTCCTTCGGAAGTGACCCACTCGGAAATGTCTCACTCCATATATCTCTGCTTAAAAAGTGCTCTTTCGAAGTCCAACTCACTGGGGAATATCTCTTTCCGAGAAGTATTCATTAGAGCCTCTTTTCGTCAAGAATCGCTTCACTCGGAGATGATTCGCCCAGAAGTGTTTCTGCTTGAAGCACTCAATTAAAGTCATAGCCTTTCTTCTCTCCAATGTGACCCACTCAGAAATGTCTTACTCGGAGACACCTTACTCAGAAATATTTCTCTTGGATATATCTCCGGCCGAAAAAAGCTCCTTCGAAGTCAGAACCATTTTTCGTTTAAAATTGACTCACTCAGGAATTCTTTTCTTGAATGTGTCTCCGCTCGAGAGGTACTCCTTCGAAATCAAAATCTTTCTTCGCTCGGAAGCACATCTATCAGAAGTGACCCACTCGGAAATACCTTACTCGGAGACACCTCACTCGGATATATCTTTACCCGAAAAGTACTCATTCATAATCAGAGCCTTTCTTTGCTTGGAAGTAATTCCCTTGAAACGACCCACTCGGAAATATCTCATTCGGAGATACCTCAGTCTGATATATCTTTGCCCGAAAAGTACTCATTCACAGTCATAGCCTTTCTTCGCTCGGAAGTAATTCCCTTGAAATGACCTACTCGAAAATGTCTCACTCGGAAACACCTCACTCGGATATATCTTTGCTCGAAAAGTACTCATTCATAGTCAGAGCCTTTCTTTTCTCGGAAGTAATTCCCTTGAAATGACCCACTCAGAAATATCTCACTTGGAAACACCTCACTCAGATATATCTTTGCTCGAAAGGTACTCATTCATAGTCAGAGCCTTTCTTTGCTCGAAAGTAATTCCCTTAAAATGACCCACTCAGAAATATCTCACTCAAAAACACCTCACTCAGATATATTTTTGCTCGAAAAGTACTCAGTCATAGTCAGAGCCTTTCTTTGCTCGGAAGTAATTCCCTTGAACTGACCCACTCGGAAATGTCTCACTTAGAAACACCTTACTCGGATATATATTTGCTCGAAAAGTACTTATCCGAAGTCAGACTCGCTTTTCGTTCAGAATGGCTTCAATCGGGAATTCTTCACTCGGATGTATCTCTGCCCGAGAGGTACTCATTCGAAGTCAGAGCCATTTTTTTATTCAAAATGGCTTCAATCGGGAATTCTCCACTCGGATGTATCTCCGCCCGAGATGTACACATTCGAAGTCAGAGCCATTCTTTTTATTCAGAATGGCTTCAATCGGGAATTCTTCACTCAGATGTATCTCCGCCCGAGAGGTACTCATTCGAAGTCAGAGCCATTCTTTTCGCTCGGAGGTACTTCCCTCGGAAGCAACCCACTCAGAAATGTCTCACTCAGAAATCTTACAACCAAAAGGATCATTCGAAATTGAAGTTCAGTCCTCTCTCGGAAATCCTTTCACCTAGGAATATCACTCGGAGTCGAAGACATTCTTGAACCCGAGCACAAGCTCTCGGCAACTTTGAAAATAGACCCGAACACAGGCTCTTGTCAATCCTTAAGGCACATCCGAGAACAAGCTCTCGGTAATTCTTAAGGCACACCCGAGCATGAATAGAAAGAAGAGGTTCCAAGCGACAGAACTTCCCATTTTAGTGAAAATTGACCGGACCGAAATAGGTGTTCGTAGATGCCCCTCTTTACTTCTTTTCCATGAGAAAAGCATGAAGTCTCTTCTTGCTTTTGAAGTGGAAAGGAAGTAAAGACGTGAACACCATTATCAAAGTCATGCCGACTTCAATAACCAGGAGAACCAGTATTTTTCCATTGAAGAAAACCAACAGTAGTGCCATTTTCTGTGACTTGAAGAATGAAGCAAGGCGTCAACTTCGATGGCTTGGGAAATACAACGAGAGTGTCAGCTTCAGCAATTTAAGTGAAGCAATGGTGACGATCTTGAGGAATACAAACAGGAGTGCTAACTTTGATGGTCAGATGAGGAGGGAAACCTAGGAATTGACACTTGAAGCTTTTACTCTCTTTTTTGCTTTATTGTTTTTTTTGTTTTTTTTTGTTTTGTTTTGTTTTTTTAACTGACATAAAGGATTACCCTATCATTTTGAGTAGCCTAGGAATGGGCATCTGAAGCTTTAGAAAAAATGAATGAATTGGGGGTACGCCCCTGATTCAAAATGAAATAGCCTAGGCAGGGGTTCTTAAGACCATGACTGGAAAGTAGATGCTATGGAGGTGATGCTTCTGGCTTAAAGGAGATAACAGACTTGGGGGTGACGCCCCAGGTTGAAAGGAATTGAAAGGATTAGGGGTTATACCCCAAGTTGACAGGAATTTAAGATTGGGGTTAACGGGACGTCTCATCCAAATTAACCCTCTGTTGATGGGAAATGAAAGGATTGGGGTTGACCTTCGGTCGACTGGAGATAAAGGGTTGACCTTCGGTTGACTGAAAATAAAGAGATTAGGGTTAACCCTCGGTTGACAGGAAAAGAGATTGGGGTTGACCCTCGGTTGACAGGAAATAAAGAGATTGAGGTTGACCCTCAGTTGACAGAAAAGTAAAAGGTTGGGGTTGGCAGGAGAGTAAAAGATTGGGGTTGACCCTCGGTTGGCAAGAAACTAAAAGATTGGGGTTGACCCTTGGTTAACTGGAAATGAAAAGATTGGGGTTGACCCTCGGCTGTTGGAAATGAAAAGATTGGGGTTGACCCTTGGTTGATAGGAAATAAAGGTGGGGTTGACCCTTCGATTGACAGGAAAGTAAAATGTGGGGTTGACCCTCTTGGTTGACAGGAAAGTAAAAGGTGGGGTTGACACTCGATTGACTGGAAATAAAGAGATTGGGGTTGACCCTCGGTTGACAGGAAATAAAGAGATTGGGTTGGCAGGATGTCTCGTCCAAATTAACCCCCTGTTGACAGGAAATGAAAAGATTGGGGTTGACCCTCGGTTGACTAGAGATAAAGATTGGGGTTGACCCTTGGTTGACTGGAAAGAAAGATTGAGGTTGACCCTCGGTTGACTGGAAATAAAGATTGGGGTTGACCCTCGGTTGATTGGAAATAAAGATTGGGGCTGACCCTCGATTGACTAGAAATAAAGAGATTGGGTTGGCAGGACGTCTCGTCCAAATTAACCCCCTGTTGACAGGAAATGAAAAGATTAGGGTTGACCCTCGGTTGATTGGAGATAAAGATTGGGGTTGACTGGAAAGAAAGATTGGGGTTGACCCTCGGTTGACTGGAAATAAAGATTGGGGTTGACCCTCGGTTAACTAGAAATAAAGATTGGGGTGTTACCTCTTGTTTGAAAGATCTGAGAGTTAACAGGACGTCACGTCCAAATTATCCCAGATTTAAAGATTCGGGGTGATGCCTTAGTGTGAAATGATTGAAAAAAACCTTGGGGGACTCCCCCTCGAGTGAAAGAAAAAGGTCTGGGGTGATGCCCCAGTTTGAGATGATTGAAAGAATCTTGGGGTACTGCCCCTCGAGTGAAAGAGAATAAACCTGAGGTGATGCCCCAGTTTGACATGATTGAAGGAATCTCGGGGAACTGCCCCTTAAGTGAAACAGAATAAACCTGGGGTGATGTCCCAATTTGACACGATTAAAAGGATCTTGGGAGACTGCCCCTTAACTGGAACAAGAGAAATCTGGGGAAATGCCCCCAGTTCGAGCTATTTGGGAATTCAGGGAACTACCCCTTGACTAGAACCAGAGAAATCTGGGGAGATGCCCCAGTTCGAGTTGTTTGGTGATTCAGGGTACTGCCCCTTGATTGAAAGAGAAAAAGAAACATGGGGTGATGCCCCAGTTTTGAGAAGGGATATATAAAGTTTAGGGCGCGGCCCTTCAGTTGAAAGAGAAAGAGAGACCTGGGGTGATGCCCTAGTTTTGAATTGTTTGCTGGTGGAGAAAGTAATGACAACAGGGAGGAAAGGTGCCTAGCATGGCGACCAAAAAGGTGTCTGGAGGAGTGCAAACACCAGTGGTTAAGATTCCATTGGGGAAGGATTGGACCGGTGTCAGTTTTACGACAGTTGTAATTTCACTAGGGAGAGGATTTGATGATTCCACTTGGTGAAAGAGTTCTACTTGAAGCTGTTTTCTAGGTGGTATTTTGTTGAGGAAAGGGATATGCTTGACTGTTGGGTTATATCAGGTAGATTTCTTGGAAACGTGACCCCTAAGATGCCTCATGAATGAAATAGAAACCTGGAGGAAGTGCCAACTCTGACAACGAGAAAACTTGAAAGAGCCCTGGAAACTTGAAGAAATACCAGTTTTAGTTAAACGAGGTATTGATTTTGACTTTGTGGAAACCTCAAAGTACCATGAAGTTTAACGGGGCGCCAACTTGGCACTGTGAAAACCTGGAAGAATGCCGTGTTCGGCAATGGAAAAGTGAAAGATGTCTCATTCAGTGACTGGAAGGTAGAAGGGTGTCTCGTTCGGTGACTGGAAAGTGAAGGTTGCCTCGTTTGGTGACTAGAAGGTGTTTTATTCGATGACTGGTCATTAAGAGATGCTAGTTTTAGGTAAAGAACTTGAAAGACACTAAATTTGGCAATCTATAAAAAGAAACTTGAGAGAAGCCAATTTTGATGAGTGAGGATGAGAATTTGAGAAGCGCTAACTGTGGTAATTACGGGATAGACTTTAGAAAGTGCCAGCTTCAGCGATCGTGATTTCACTGGGGAAAAGAACTTGATGAAGTTGTCGAGACTTGACACATCTATCTGCTGCAACAACCTGCGAAAAAGGTTAGTGGTGCAAAGTAAAATAAATTGGAATTTGAAGAGACTTCCCACAGAAACACAATCCCCACAGACTCAAGGCGACTCATGACTGAAACAAAACGAATGAGGTAACCCTAGCCTCATGGAACGTGTCTGGCCCAGTTTGCATAATGATTGCTTGAGGTGAGATCAAGTAATAGGAGCGTCTTGCCTTTACGACTTTAAATAGTTATTACTTTCTCATTTTATATATTAGGAAAAAACACATGTTTTTTTTTTTCAAATCAAGGAAAATCACAACACGAACACGTATCAAAAAGAGGTGAGATTGTATTCATAAGTTGAGCGGGTGTGGTAAAAGGGAAGAAAAAGAAACAAGTGGAGTCATATGGGAAATATAGATAATTGGGTGGAATAGGAATGGTTTTACAGATCCTCTAGTGAATCCCTGAGAACAACATGTATCTCAATCTCACATCATGACTTCGAATTCACCATTTGACTCTACCTCTGAAAGGTAGTCTGACCATGATCCTTGTGCCCCAGTTTGGAATTGGACTATCTGCATAGGAAGCTTTAAATTACTTTGCCAAAATCTTGACCCTAATTCCTTGCCTGAGCCGCCTTTTTAGCTTTTCAGCTCACCGGGTCGCTCTAACTTTTGCCTAGACTGCCCTTCCAGGTTTTCAGCCTAGCGAGCTTTTCTCTCTTTGTGACGTCATTTTTTTAATCAAGGTTGCGTCCTTCACAACAAAGGTTTAAGCTGATTGAAAATGAGCTTGTTTGGTCTCTCTTGATTTAGTCTCATCCTATGGGGGAATAGATGTTATTTCAAATAGGAAAGTTTGTTCCAACACCATGTATCCAAGGAAACAGAGGCGAACCCCTTTTTTTTTACACCAATAAGGAGGTCCATTCTAAGTTTTTATTCCCTTTTTCATTGACCTGTATTCTTCTCTTTTGTTGTTTTTTTTTTGAATGACCCCCTTGGTACCTTTGTTATGGTCCAGTCATTTTATTCATGTCGTTAGCCAGGATGGCAAAGAACCATGGTATCAATGGAGTTGTTAGCAACGACTTAATGTAGTAGACCATTCCCTTGGTTACACTGGCATGAGAATACTTATACGACACAGAAGGAATATCGTTTTTGTCGCATTCTTAGCTTGATAACATTTATCCCCCATGTGGAAAAGTGATGGTTTGATCTATGATATGAATCAGCTTGCCCCAATTGGTATATGCGTAGGGCACCAACCTTGACTCCTTTTGTTTTTTTTTGTTTTTTTAATCATTTTTTTTGGCAGAGTATTTCTTGACCATATTTATGTTTATGGGCCTTAGCTAGCCTTTGTAACCCATGTTGGTCAATACTAACACTTCCTTGAAGGGTAGATATGCCATTATGGAGTCTGGTACTATCTTCATTCATGTAGACTTTTATGTCACTAGACTGAGCTACCATCATACTATAACATTTTCTAAGGCGACTTGATCGATTTTCCAGTTGTTTGTGAGTCCTCTTCACTCCGTGTGCTGACCTTGTTGAACGCTTTTGGATAGAGCTAGGTGACCCTTATTCAAACATCCTGGTTAATTCGGCCAAGGGACTTTCGTCTTTGCTACCCTCTTCGTCAACGTGATCAACCAGGTGGTCAAAGTTACGAAATAGAATTGTGATCTCATCGTTCTCAGAAGGATCATTTTTGGATCAATATTTTTTAGTATATAATGGCAAACAGAGAAAAGTAAAATAAGGAAAATAGAAAAAAGCCAATGGATAAAGGGAAAGTCGAATCAAATAGGGGAAACAAGCAGAAACACTTTAAAATTTGACACGCATTCATTGAGAAAAACTTGAAATGATAAGAACATGTTTTTGCCCTTATTACATAAAATATCCCAATGCCTTAGGCATAGCGTTTGGGTTGGAAAGTCATCAAAACAGAATTTAAAGTCGTAAGGAGCTAGGTGGTCTCTTGGTCATGAACCTCTCCTCCTGGTGGGCAAATCACAAAGCTTGCATCCTCTCTATGCCCCCAGTCCCTTTTTATCATACTGATCCCAGGATTCTCATGGTTAGACAGGGGTTTATGATTATATTGGGACTCCCTTCCTGGAAATCTAGCCACTTGGCTTTAATCAGATCCCTCACTTTGAATTTTAAGGCATAACAGTCCTCGGTAGAATGCCCCGGGGCTCCAGCATGGTAATCACATCGGGTGTTAGGATTATAACCTTTGGGGTAAGGGGAACCACTGGTTTCAATGGACAGGGTACCGTAAGGGAGTTACGGATAAGGTGAGGTAAAAGTTCTGTGTAGGTCATGGGAATGGGGTCGAACCGGACCGGTGTTTGACTATCAGCGGGTTTTATTATGCTTCGGTCGGGATTAGGTGGCTGAGTCTGCCCTAGTGGGGGACAGTAGGGCTGTGGAAGAGAGGGTTTAATAGCAGGCAAATGAGAGTGAGAAGGTGTTTGAGCGATGTACAGATGGAAGTAGAGTTGGAATAGGAAAGGATAGGAGTCCTGGTCAGGGGTGGTGGCCATGTAAGGTGTAGGAAGATTGGCGGGTTGAAAGGAAGTATAAGTCATTGGTCCTGGTTGGGCCTTTTTTCGGTTATAGGAGGTGGAATTAGTATCCCCTTTTCTCTTCCCTTTGTCTCTTAATGCAGACATTCTTGTGATAAGTGCCCCAGACAGTTGGGAGGATTATGACACATGGGGATTCATCATTTGTAAATCATGATCCTTTTGTTGGTTATAGAATAGGGGAGAGTATTCTGAGGGTACTGTATAGGGAAAGTTCTTGTTTGAGCCTATGAAGGCATGTTGTTGTGCATAAAATATGCCATAGGTTAGTTGAGGGTCAATGATAGGGTCGGTCATGTTGATAGTAATGAGAGGTGTCATGGAAGAGGGAATTTGGATTTTTGCCTGCCCAGGAGGATGGAGTGGGGTGGTTGGTAGACGTTGGTCATTCTTGATACCCGCAGAGGGTTCCTCTTCTGTGATCTTCTTTTCTAAAAGTCTGGTCATCTCCACCACTTGCTCCTTTAGCCGGTTGATCTCACCCCTTAGGTTTTCAATTTCTTGCTCTCTTTCAGCCATGAGTCTCTTTTGAAGTCTAGTTCCGTAAGGGTGTCTTTCCATAGCGTCGGTGAAAAACAAAAGTGTCAGGTGGAAATAGAAGGAAAGAGAATGACGTGTGAAGCAATCACAGGCCTTGACGAGCATCCTTTGATTGTTCCTTAGAACGCATCGTTCAAAAGTACTAAGTAGGTAAACATGGAAATTAATATGGGATAGTTGTGACGACAGAAGAAATCCTTCATTCTGAGGCGGGAGCCTTAAGCTCAAACATTTTGTTCGGGCAACCACAACCCTCATCTCATGAATTTAATCCCATGTTAACTTCCATAGATACTCAAAGGGTATTTGTTAAGTTCTGAATAGCCTCCAACGATAATGAGGATAAGGAAGAGAAATTAGTTACTGTCATGTTTTGAGACTGGTACTTCCCCATTGATTTAACGTAAAGCGATTTTTTTCTTGGGGAGACAGCGATTACCAAGGGTCTAAGTCACAACAACCATAGGTTTTCTAACCGTCATTAACGCCCCTATTGGAGTAGAAACAAAATTATTTTTTTGATTTTTTTTACGATTAGGAAAATCTATGACTCAGGACTTAGAGGTACATGACCAAAAGAGAATTATCCATTCGTCTGAGGAGTATGATGTTCCAACAAAATGAACCATTAATTCTAAGTAAAGTAAATCTTCGGCGGGTAGATAATTCATTTATTTGGATTAAAAAGGAAAGTGAAAATGACGTAAGGTAAAGTAAAGTCTGCCCTTTTGTGGCCTAAGTCAGGCTTTTTGAAGGTCTTTTCTAGGTCCTGTGGTTTGTTCTAATAGTGACTCCTCACATTGGGTGGCTTACTCTAGACTTCTAAAAGGTTACTAGAGCCAAGATCCTACTCATGATATGGTCGCAACAGTAGGGAATCTACTAGGTGCGTACATCATGGAAGGTCGAACTCTAGTTGAGATTCTCACGAACACCGGATAGGAAGTACATCCCATACGATTCCGTTACCAACCCCTCCTAACTTAGGTTTCATTTGGGGCCTGGGTATAGGGCGCCACTCATAAGTGTGTGCAAAAAATGTGAGTGTAGTGTGTGCAAGGGCATTCAATACCTTTTTACCTTACCTCATTCTGCACAAAGAACAAACACAGAATACAAATACAAAGTCATCTACCCTAGGGTTCAATATTCACAAAAACATATAGTCTTCTACCCTAGGGTTCAACAATCATGCAAACATTGACAATAAAAACAAATAACGAGATACAATTTAAATAAGAACAAACATTTAGAAAGTCAATAGAAAATAAAACAAGAGAAGAAATCAAAGCAAACAAAGGATATAAAGAAAAATATGCATTTTCAATCAAACTGGCCTGACTCTCTTAAGTAGTCCCCAGTGGAGTTGCCATCTGTCGCGATCGGGATCGCGGCGGCGTGGCCTACCCTTCGAAAGGATGAAGCAAGCAAAAACAGGGAGTCGCCACCAACGTTTTTATCCATAGGAAAAACATTGGAAAAAAACTTTAACAAGGCACTCGTTAAAAAGAGTAAGATTTGAACTCGGGAGTCGGTTACGAGTAGGGAAGGTATTAGCACCCTACATCGCCTGTTAAAATAGTACAAAGATCGAAAATGCGCAACATGAATAGCCTTACAAGGGATGTATTATTTCTTCCTTTTTATTATTGCATTTTTTTTGTTTATTTAAAGAAAAATGGAAGGAGCGGACTGAACAAACGAATGTCGAAGCAAGGTCAACAGGACGTCTCGTCCAAATTAACCTTGATTTCATTATAAACGGGGAAGGGAGAGGATGCTAACAAGGCGTCGCATCTAAATTAGTCATCCTTTAATCAAAATACGGGGATAGGAACGAGAAAGGGATAAACGGGACGTCTCGTCCTAAGTATCCCGTTCCTTATGAATCGTGGTGATAGTCAACCAAAAATGGGGGAAAATCAATAAGACATCACGTCTAAATTGATTTTCATGGAGGTGATAAAAAATGGAATAATTACAAAAAAACGTAAAAATGAAAAAGGAAGGATGGGCCCGACAGGAGTTAAGTCCTGCTCCTACATATTCTCGAGTGGTCGAGAAATCAGGGTTATGTAGTTCTTAACAATGGCTTTCAGGAAAAATTAGGAAGTTGGTGGTGGATAATGTCCTTGGGAAAGACCCATACAAGGGGAAGTTCTTCGCACATGTACAAGTTCTAGGAAAGTAGTGTAGACGGAAGTACTTTCGTATGACACTGGCTAAAGACAATTTTTATATTTTTTTTATTTGAAAGAACACACAGAAAACACTTATTTCGTTTATTATTACTAGTTACAAAGCAAAAATAAAACAAATTTAATGGAATAAACTTAAACAAGAGAACAGATTCAACAAAAATTACAAATTCGGCAGAAGAATAAATATTAATAAAAAATGAATGAAGAGAGACAGAACGGAACTGGTGTGGTAAGGACGTTAGGGACCGGAGTGCAAATGTGGACTGGTGTGAGCTTGAGCAGCAATAGCCGAAGTGATGCTGGTGTGGATATGGAGTTGACAGTAGGGCGCCAGGGCGGGTTCACTGCAAATTGGGATGTCTTGGTAATGCTTCAAGGTCTTGGGCAAATAAGAGGTTTGAGAAATCAGGATTCTAGCTTCAAACACCGGAGCAAACTTCAAGAACTTTGGGTCAAGATGTTCTCCAACAGAAACTTTGGAGATCGGAGTAAGTTTTCAAGGGGATTTGTATTCAGAGCATGCACTCCAAAAATCACCAACCTCCTCCTTTCGTGCCTCTTCAGCTGAGATATTTATAGAGATCCAAGGTACTGGCTCGGTGCTTGAACAACTCAAGGACAGCCTGGCCACCAACAATGATGGGGAACAGCGGCTGGTGAGTAATTTTTTATTATTTTCATTTTTGTTTGTTGTCAGCCGCCCCCAGGATTCGAGGATCAACTTGGATGATGCGATTCCACTTGGACAGCTCAAGCCTCCACTAGATCCATATATGTAGAGGAGAGACAGCCTGGTCGCTGACAATCATGGGGAATGGCGGCTGATGAGTAATTTTTCATTATTTTCATTTTGGCTTGTTGTCAGCCGCCCCCAGGATTCAAGGATCAACTTGGATGGTACGATTCCAAGTCAGCATGGGCAAACGGACTCCTCGAATGGTATCACATGGGACCGGTGTTCTTCTTATGGCCCAGATCGTTGTCTCTGTCAGTATCCATTCTCGGTGGAAATTGGTCGGATCGGAACAAGTGTTTACAGATACGAAAAGTCCAAGTGTAAAAATCGATCCTTCGACACTTGGTGTGAAGGTTTGAATTCATTCAAGTGACACCGGATCCCTTTTACGTTCAGAATTCCTTCACTCGGAGGTGCTTTGTCCGGAAATGTCTCTGCTTGAAGTCATAGCCTTTCTTCCTTCGGAAGTGACCCACTCAGAAATGTCTTACTCGATATATCTCTGCTTAAAAAGTGCTCTTTCAAAGTCTGACTCACTCGGGAATATCTCTTTCCGAGAAGCAGTCATCAGAGCCTCTTTTCGTTCAGAATCGCTTCACTCGGAGATGATTCGCCCGGAAGTGTTTCTGCTTGAAGCACTCAATTAAAGTTATAGCCTTTCTTCTCTCCAATGTGACCTACTCAGAAATGTCTTACTCGGAGACACCTTACTCAAAAATGTTTCTCTCGGATATATCTCCGGCTGAAAAAAAGCTCCTTCGAAGTCAGAACCATTTTTCGTTTAAAATTGACTCACTCGGGAATTCTTTTCTTGAATGTGTCTCCGCCCAAGAGGTACTCCTTTGAAATCAAAATCTTTCTTCACTCGGAATCATATCTCTCAGAAGTGACCCACTCGCAAATACCTCACTCGGAGACACCTCACTCGGATATATCTTTGCCTGAAAAGTACTCATTCATAATGAGAGCCTTTCTTTGCCCGGAAGTAATTCCCTTGAAACGACCCACTGGGAAATATCTCACTCGGAGACACCTCACTTGGATATATCTTTGCCCGAAAAGTACTTATTCATAGTCAGAGCCTTTCTTTGCTCAGAAGTAATTCCCTTGAAATGACCTACTTAGAAATGTCTCACTCGGAAACACCTCACTTGGATATATCTTTGCTCGAAAAGTACTCATTCATAGTCAGAGCCTTTCTTTGCTCGGAAGTAATTCCCTTGAAATGACCCACTCAGAAATATCTCACTCGGAAACACCTCACTCGGATATATCTTTGCTCGAAAAGTACTCATTCATAGTCAGAGCCTTTCTTTGCTCAGAAGTAGTTCCCTTGAAATGACCCACTCAGAAATGTCTCACTCGGAAACACCTCACTCGGATATATCTTTGCTCGAAAAGTACTTATCCGAAGTCAGACTCACTTTTCGTTCAGAATGGCTTTAATCGGGAATTCTTCACTCGGATGTATCTCTGCCCGAGAGGTACTCATTCAAAGTCAGAGCCATTTTTTTATTCATAATGGCTTCAATCAGGAATTCTCCACTCGGATGTATCTCTGCCTGAGAGGTACACATTCAAAGTCAGAGCCATTCTTTTTATTTAGATTGGCTTTAATCGGGAATTCTCCACTCTGATGTATCTCTCCCCGAGAGGTACTCATTCGAAGTCAGAGCCATTCTTTTCGCTCGGAGGTACTTCCCTCGGAAGCAACCCACTCAGAAATGTCTCACTCAGAAATCTTACAACCAAAAGGATCATTCGGAATCAAAATTCAATCCTCTCTCGGAAATCCTTTCACCTGGGAATATCACTCAGAGTCAAAGATATTCTTGAACCCGAGCACAAGCTCTCAGCAACTTTGAAAATGGGCCCGAACACAGGCTCTTGTCAATCCTTAAGGCACATCCGAGAACAAGCTCTCGGTAATTCTTAAGGCACACCCGAGCATGAATAGAAAGAAGGGGTTCCAAGCGACAGAACTTCCCATTTTGGTGAAAATTGACCGGACCGAAATAGGTGTTCACACTAAGGATTCGAGATTTCTAACCGCCAACCAAGTGAGTGCCTCTTTAAAAGGAGGGGCTCAAGGATTCATGCTATTGCTTTCAACGAAAGGAGAGCAAGAATCAAAAATAAAAAATCTGCGGGTTGTGTGTGAATTTCCTGACGGTTTTCCTAAAGATATCCCTGGTTTACCCCCAGAAAGAGATGTGGAATTCGCCATTGATCTAGTACCTGGAGTTGGACCCATTTTAATTGCACCATACCAAATGTCACCTCTAGAATTAGCAAAGTTAAAGAAACAACTTGAAGAGATGATAGAGAAGCAGTTTATACGACCTAGTGTATCCCCCTAGGGTGCACCAGTGTTATTGGTTAAGAAAAAGGATGGTAGCATGAGGTTATGTGTAGATTATCGGCAACTGAACAAGGTGACAATCAAGAACAAATATCCTCTGCCAAGGATTGACAACTTAATGGATCAACTGCGTGGTGCCACTGTGTTCTCCAAAATTGATTTGAGGTCTGGATACCATCAAATAAGGGTGAAGAAAGAAGATGTACCGAAAACTGCTTTTAGAACACGCTATGGCCATTACGAATATCTAGTAATGCCTTTTGGTGTAACTAATGCACCAGCGTATTCATGGATTACATGAATAGGAATTTTTCATCCATATCTAGATAAATTTGTAGTGGTGTTCATTGATGATATATTAGTGTACTCTAAAAGCAGAGAAGAACATGATGAACACTTGAAGATTGTGTTGGAAATCCTAAAAAAGAAACAACTATATGAAAAGATGTCGAAGTGTGAATTCTGGTTGGAAGAAGTGAAATTTTTAGGACATGTAATTAGTCAAGGAGGAATAGCTGTAGACCCTTCCAAGGTGGAGGCAGTTTTAAAATGGGAGAGACCTACCACGATCACTGAGATTAGAAGTTTCTTGGGCTTAGCTGGATACTATAGGAGATTTATTGAAGGATTTTTAAAGTTAGGATACCCACTAACCAAGCTAACACAGAAAGGATAACCTTTTGTGTGGAGGACACAATGCGAGAATAGTTTCCAAGAGCTGAAAGATTGACTTACTTCTGCGCCAGTGTTAGTACTCCCTGATCCACATTGAAGTTTTGAAGTTTACTGTGATGCGTCTAAGCAAGGACTAGGAAGTGTACTCATGCAAGACAAAAATGTGGTAGCCTATGCGTCACGCCAATTAAGGCAACATGAGATTAAATACCCTACCCATGACTTAGAGTTAGCCGTTGTAGTTTTTACCTTAAAGATTTGGAGGCATTATCTATACGGTGCAACATTCGATGTGTTTAGCGATCATAAGAGTCTCAAGTATTTATTTGACCAAAAGGAGTTAAACACGAGACAACGGAGATGGATGGAGTTCTTAAAGGACTATGACTTTGAGTTGCAATACCATCTCAGAAAAGCAAATGTAGTAGCTAATGCTTTGTGTCAAAAGTCTCTACATGCGTCCACAATGATGATTAAAGAGCTGGAATTGATAGAGAACTTCAGAGATCTTAACCTAGCAGTAAAGATTAATGTTAATAACTACAGATTAGGAGCATTGCAAGTGACAAATGAATTTCTGAGGCAAGTGTTAAAGGCTCAATGAGAGGATGAATTCTTGTAAGAGAAGAAAGAACTCTTGAAACAAGAAAAAGAAGTCGAGTTCAATGTGGGAAATGACCAATTGTTGAGGTATAAGGATCGAGTGTGTATCCCTGACAAAGAGGAGTTGAGGAAAGCAATTCTGGAAGAAGGCCACAAAAGTTATATGAGCATTCATTCTGGAGCTACTAAAATGTATCAATATTTGAAGAAGTTATTTTGGTGGCCTGGAATGAAGAAAGCGGTGGTAGAGTACGTGGCTGCATGTCTAATTTGCCAGAAGGTTAAAGTGGAACATCAAAAACCCCCTGGAATGCTACAATCAATGGAAATACCAGAATGGAAATGGGATAGCATTACCATGGATTTTGTGACTTCTTTACCTAAAAATCCATTAGGACATGATTCAATATAGGTAATAGTTGATAGATTAACCAAATCTCCCCACTTTATTCCCATTAATATTCGTTACCCTATGGAGAAGCTGGCAAAATTATACACCGAGGAGATTGTGAGATTGCATGGAATTCCTTCAAGTATCATTTCTGATCGAGACCTTCGTTTTACATCACAATTCTGGAAGATCTTACACAAGGCTTTGGGAATAAGACTACATCTGAGTTCAGCATATCATCCTCAAACAGATGGGCAATCAGAAAGAACAATCCAATCTCTAGAAGACTTGTTACGAGCTTGTGTGTTAGAGCATAAAGGAAGTTGGAATCAATTCTTACCATATGTGGAGTTCACCTACAACAACAGTTTTCATGCTAGCATTGGCATGGAACCTTTTGAAGCATTATATGGAAGAAAATGTAGGACCCCGCTATGTTGGTTTGAGACTGGTGAAAACTTGATACTAGGACCAGAGTTAGTACAACAAACCATGGATAAAATCAAAATAGTTTAGGAAAAGATGAAGGCAACACAGAGCTGGCAGAAAAGTTACTATGACAAAAGAAGGAAGCCGCTCGAATTTCAAGAAAGCGATCATTTATTCTTAAAAGTCACACCTACGACTGGGGTCGGTCGGGCAATGAAATCTTGAAAACTAACTCCTAGATTTATTGGTCCATATCAAATAATTCATAAAGTTAGTCCTCTTGCCTACCAAATAGCATTACCACCTTTTCTTTCTAATATCCATAATGTTTTTCATGTGTCAAACTTACGAAAGTATATATCTGATCCTACATATTTTATTGAACCCGATGTCATACAAGTTAAAGATAATCTTACAGATGATGCACCACCTGTCAGAATAGGTGATAGAAGAATAAAAAAGTTAAGAGATAAGACAATTCCGCTTGTAAAGGTCATTTGGAGTGAAACGAGAGGAGAAGATGCTGCGTGAGAACTAGAAATTGAGATGAAAGAAACTCATCCCCATTTGTTTTACTCAATAATGTAAATTTCGAGGATAAAATTTTTCTAAGGGGAGTAGAGTTGTAACACCCATATTTTTATTTTTATATTAAAATTTTAAAGGAATTAAATTATGGTTCTTTAAAACTTTTTAATCTACGTATTATTTATGATTTTTTGGAATTTTTTGGAATTTTTGAATTATTTTAATAAAATAATATTTTTTAAATAATTTTAAATTCATATAAGTGACTTAAAATTAAAAATATTTATAAGAAAATAAAGTTAAATTATAAGAAAATTTTCTAAAATCTATTTCAAGTAGACTTATCTAAAAATGATCGGTTTGAGAAAAATCTTGATTTTTCTAATTGTTAAAAAATTGGAAACTGTCACGACCTGGATCGCGGCGGAAGGCCGACCGTAAAAAGAAAATAAGGTTTCTTGAGTTCTCTCTTGAAACCGTGGAGTCGCCACTAATGTTTTTAAGGTAAAACATCAAAAAAAACTATAACATGAAGGTACTGGTCCTAAATTGAGATTTTAAGTTCGGAAGTCTAATTACAGGTAGGGAAGGTATTAGCACCCCACACTATCCATTTTAAACGGTTACCCTAAATTGTTTAAGTTTGAATAATCCTACTACTTTATAATTTAAACCTCTTAGAGATGCCTTATGGATTTGTTGTTGATTTAATGATTTTTAAAATTATAAATTTTACGATTAACAGGACGTCTCGTCCAAATTAATCGAGTTGTCGTTAAAAGCGTGATGATTTTATTTTTACTAGTAAAAGAGATATATATTTTTTAAAATTTGGGCCTGACAGGTATAATTGTTCCTGGTCCTACGTATTCCCCAAGCACTAGGGGAAATGAGGGTTACGTAGTTCTTTGGGTTATTTTAAAAACTACGAAATAGATCAAAAAATGTCAAGATTTAAAACATTAACCAACAGGACATCTCGTCCAAATTGATTTCAAATATTATATAAGAAAAAGGAACCTTGGGTTTTATTGATTTTATTATATTTTTAGAGAAAAAACTTAATAGTCTAGATTGATTTAAGAATGAAAAGTTTATTTGAAGACCTAGATTAACAGGACGTCTCGTCCAAAGAATCTATAAAGATATTTTGATTTTGTTATATTATCGATATTACTAAAGTGTTTTATCGTCTAAATTATTTTAAAAAAATTTACATAGATTGACAGGACGTCTCGTCCAAAAAATCTATAAAGACCCTAAATTTGTTATCAAAATATTTTTTAAGGTCTACGTTAATTTTGAGACTATTAAAATTTATTTTATTTAAAAACTTAGACCAAAAGAATGTCTCGTCCAAATTGATCCTAATGTGAATATATTAATTTTTGTTACCTATTGGCATCACTAGAATACTTTATGGTCTAGAAATTAAACATAGGTTAATGAGACGTCTTACCTAAATTAACCCTAGCATAGAGATTTTAATTTTAGGCACATACCAACATTAGTTTTATTCCCTATTTTACAAATGTAATACTCTAAACTTAGTAGCAAACAGGTGATCGGTGATACTAATTATTAGAATATTCCTAAAGGGAAAGAGATTCCATAATTTAATTATTTAATAAAATAGGATTACATACAATCACAATAAACAAATTAAAAAGAAAAAGAAAAAAAATACCTTTTTTAATTGTTTTCCTGATAATTGTATCTAATATTACAATTTTTCCTGTAGCCGTGTGTCAATTGCCCAACGTGAATCCTTGTTTTCTCTAAATCTCCTTTGGCAATAGCGTGGGTACTAACCCTTTTTAATCAGCCTCCTCTCCCCTTCAGCGTGGATGCCTTCATAAATATATATACCATTCGTTGCTTCAAAACCCTCTTTACTTCCTAATTGCGTGATCTCTTATATAATAATATAATAAGCCTTTTTCAATTGTGTTATCTCTAATTCTCTTAGGCTTATAATATAGTAATAATTAAGCCTTATCTATGCATGAATATATAATAATATCCATTTCCCTTTTTTTCATTATCTCATAGCATATAGATAATAGGATTAGCTTAATTAATATAATTATAAAATCTGAAGTTGATTTTTTTATATAATATATATATTTATATATTCAAAATTCTATCTCATATATATATATATATATATATAAAACCTTATCACATTTTATAATATACTCATTTATTTAAAAAGCTTTATCTCATCCTATTTAAAAAACTTTATCTCTTTCTTCCTCTAATCTTCTAAAATCTTATTCCTTATGAAATTCAAAAACCTCCTTCTTGAATTTTAAAATTTTCTAAGTCTAGAAGTTCAAAAATTTATGGTTCTAATAAGGATTTAAAAATTTTGGAGACCACAACCCAGATTAATAATTTGAAATTCAAACAAGCCCACAGGTTCACTTTTTTCTTAAAAATAATTCCTAAAAAAATTATTTTTATATGTTTATATTTTATATTTTTTGGTATTTTGATTATTTATTATGTTTTGAAAATTTTAAATGGGTTTGGACAAAATTGGGTAGCAACAGCTTGCCCCTCTTTACTTTTCTCTTACTGTGTTACAGTAATGGATAAGTAAAGACAGTGTGAAACAATTTTGTCCAGGGCGCCAGGTTTAAAGAATGTCGTGTTTGACGACGAAGAAATTAAAATGGTGCCTCACTCGACGACTAAAAATTCATATGATGCCATGTTTGGCGACAGGAAAGTAAAAGAGTGCCCCGCTCGGCGACTGGAAATTTAAAAGATGCCAAGTTTGGCTCTAGGAAAGTAAAATGATGCCCCGCTCGACAATTAAAATGGTGCCCCGCTTGGCAACTGAAAAGTAAAATGGTACCCCGCTCGGTGACTGGAAAGTAAAATCATGCCCCGCTTGGTGACTAAAAACTTAAATGATGCCATGTTCGGAGACAGGAAAGTAAAAGGGTACCTTGCTCGGTGACTGAAGATTTAAAAGATGCCATGTTTGGCTCTAGGAAAGTAAAATGGTGCCCCGCTTGACAATTGAAAAGTAAAATGGTGCCCCGCTTGGCTACTGAAAAGTAAAATGGTGCCTCGTTCGGCGATTGAAAACTAAATGGTGCCCCGCTCGGCTTCTGGAAAGTAAAATGGTGCCCCATTCGGTAACTAAAAATTTAAATGATGCCATGTTTGGCTCTGGGAAAGTAAAATAGTGCCCTACTTGGCAAGTAAAATGGTGTCCCGCTTGGCAACTGGAAAGTAAAATGGTGCCCCGCTTGGCTACTAAAAGTAAAATGGTGCCCCGCTCGGTTACTAGAAAGTAAAATGGTGCCTCACTCGGCTACTAGAAAGTAAAATAGTGCCCCGTTCGGCTGCTAGAAAGTAAAATGGTGCCCAGCTCGACGACTGGAAATTTAAAGGACGCCATATTTGGCGAGAGAAAAGTAAAAGGGTGCCCGGCTCGGCGACTGAAAATTTAAATGGTGCCCCGTTCGGCTACTAAAAAGTAAAAGTGTGCCTTGTTCGGCAACTGGAAAGTAAAATGGTGCCCCGCTTGGCTGCTGGAAAGTAAAATCGTACCCCGCTCGGCTACGGGAAAATAAAATTGTGCCCCGATCGGCTGTTGGAAAATAAAATATGCCATATTCGGCGACAGGAAATTAAAATCAAGTTTGAAATCCGGGGAGCAACCTTTAGAACTATAATCTTTATAGATTTTAGGTTTATACTCATGGGTGAAATGGATGAACAAGGTGATTTTCTCTTCAGAGCATGTATTCAGCGCGGTCCTTGTGATGCTTGTCTGAGGTGCTAACAAATAACAGAGCCTCTCACTCCCATGACTTTCCTTTTCTCTTTTTGTGAAAATAATTGTCATCGCCTTTTTTATTTTGTTAAAACACATGTTTTGTCACATTAATGAAACTCATGTATAAATGCATATTGAAAAGGTAGCACCTTTATTTATGTGGGTTGATCAAGTACTAGAAAAGACAAAGGGAAATTAGATGCAAAAAAAAAAACAAATGTGGTTAAAGAGTTTGGTAGTAGGGGATGTAATGGGGTTTGCAGATCCTCTAGTGAATCCTTGAAAACCGCAAGAATCTTGATCCTGTATCACAATGACGAGTTTATCCTTTGATCTTGCTTCCGAAAAAGTAATTCAACTATAGTCCTTGTGCCCCAGTCGGATCCTATTTTGCTTGTACAGAGAATTTTAGTTGCTTTGCCAAAATCTTGACCCTAATTTTTGCTTGAGCCGCCTTTTTAGGTTTTCGACTCACCGGGTCGCTTTAATTTTTGCCTAGACTGCCTTTTCAGGTTTTCAGCTTAGCGAGCTTTTCTTTCTTTCTGACATGTTTTTTTTTTAAAATCAAGGTTGTATCCTTCACAATAAAAGGTTTAAGCTGATTATACTAAAACTGAACCCGCTTGGCCTCCTTTGATTTACTTTCATCCTTTTGGGGACAGATATCACTTCAAATAGGCAACTTTGCCCCAACGCCATGTACTGAAGGAAATGAGATGAGCCTTTTTTTTGCCTCAATGAGAAAGGACCATTCCGAGTCTCTTTTTCTTGATTTTTTCATTTGATTTTTCTTTTTTTTTGACCTTTGAATGATCCCTTGGTACTTTTATTGCTCAGCATGGTAGACCATTTCCTTGGTTACATTAGCATGGGGAGTAGCTACATCTCCTTAAGGTTGATTGCAACAGGGATGAAATATTGTTTTTTTGTTGCGTTCTTGGCTTGGTGACATCCATTCCCCATATAAAAAGGTGACGACTTACTTGGTGATCTGGACATGCCCCGATATGGTAATGCGAGAGCATCAGCTTGCCCTAGTTGGTATATGCATAACACGCTAACCTTGATTTTTTTTGTTGTTTTTGTTTGTTTGTTTGATTTTTTCTTTTTTTGGCAAAGCATCTCTTGATTACGTCTGTATTTATGGGCATCAGAAAGTCATCTCCATCCATGTTGGTCAATACCTAAGCTTCCTTAAATGATAGATATGCCTTTGTTCATCATGTCATGAAACAGGGTTACCATCGCCCTCTGATAAATTGCCCCAGCATTTTCAATAAAGGACATTAATAACTTAATCAATTTCCCCTATTGTTCTTGACTCAGGGAAGTGTCAATCTTGACCTTTTTATCTTGATGATCTTGATTACCTTTTGATAGGGCTGAATTTCTCTAGCCTTTTGTTCCCTGGTTAATTTGGGCGAGGGACCATAGTCTTCCTTACCCTCTTCGTCAGCGCAATCAACTGAATACTCAAAGTCGTGAAATGGGATCGTGACCTTGCTATCTTCAAGTAGATCATTTTTGGATTTGTATTTGGATGAATGGTTGAATAAGGGATAAAGGGAAGGGGAATCGATAAAAAGGTACAAAGAAAGAGGTATCCAAATTCAAATACGCATTTATTAACAAAAAAAATGACAAAACATGCTTCGCCTTTATTGTAAAAAGAAAAGACCCTAAAGCCTTGGGCATAGCAATAAGAATATTGAGTTATTAAGGCAATTACAAATTATTTTGAATCAAAAATTAAAATCGTAGGGAGCTCAACAGCCTCCGAATTATAAAATTATCACAGTAATTGTCTTCAATAACAGCTACTTGATCTTCTTCCACAATATTAACCGCAGAGCCCTCATGGTTAGGCAAGAGATTTATAGCCATGTATGATTTCCTTCCAAGAAGTTAAGCCATTTGGCTTTAACAATGTCTTGCACTTTGCGTTTCAGAGCCAAACAATTTTCTGTTGAGTGCCCTAGTGCCCCAGCATGATAGTCACACCGAGTACTTGGATCATATCCCTTGGGATAAGGTGGTCCAAAAGTTATGGAAGGACAGGGCACCACAAGGGAGTTTTGGATAAGGTGCGGTAATAGTTCAGTGTAACTCATAGGGATTGGGTCAAACTGAATAGGGTTGCAACCATTGTTTGTCCTTCTCTGATTTTGATTAGGGTTTAATGGCCGAGCCCATTGTTGTGGTGGCTGTACTGGCATGTGATGATGATTGTGCGGTGGTATGGGTAACTGATAACAAGGTGGTTGAGGGGAAGGTTGAGAATGGTTATTGGTAGTAGCAGCTACTTGAGGATATAACATGAATTTATCGGGGTTATTTTAGGGAAGAAATGCAGGGTTGTGCGGCTTTTGAGGAAAGTTCCTTAAATCATAGGTGACAGCATTAACCCCACCTTCCTTTCTTTTTCCAATATGCACATGTTTTTTCATGGAAGGTTCCCCGGATGTAGTTTGGGAAATTTTCCCTGTCCTTACCCCACTTTCCACTCTTTCTCCAATAGTAACGATGTTAGAGAAATTTGATGATACACTCCCAATCATCCTGTCATAGAAAGGAGCTCGAAGGGTGTCAATGAACATTGCTACAATTTCCTTCTCTAGTAGCGGAGGGTCCACTTGCGCAGCTATTTCTCGCCAACGCTGGGCATATTCCTTGAAAGATTCATTATCTTTCTTAGTCATTTTTTGTAATTGCATCCTGTCTGGCGCCATGTCTAGGTTGTATTTGTATTGTTTCAAGAAAGCATCAGCTAGGACTCTCTAGCAGTGTATGCGAGCGCATTCTAGATGCATGTACCAAGTTAGGGCGGCTCATGCCAAACTATCTTGGAAACAGTGAATAAGAAGTTTATCATCAAGGGCATGGGAAGCCATATTTCGACAATACATGGTCAAATGATTCCGAGGACAAGACGTGCCCCGATATTTGTCAAATTCAGGCATTTTAAATTTGGGGGGTTTCACCACATTTGGAACTAGGCAAAGTTCAGATGCGTCTGTTGGGCCAAAACCTCCCACACCTTCCATGACGTGAAGGCGTTCTTCGAGGATCTTTATCTTTCCCTTAGGCTCAGCATTTGTAATAGCAGGATTGGTGGTTTGCAAGACGAAAGGGCGAGGCATCATATACCCATAAGGATAATTATGCTGTGATTGGAGGTGAGGAAATTGTTGTTTTTGATATTCCAGATTTGACTGTATCTCCCCTTGTGGGTTCGGAATAAGTGTAGTTGCCTGAATTGTAGGCAACTGAGTGTTTCAAAACTCAGAAGTCTATGGGCTCGAGACTTGATTCTGAGCCTGTGGGTTTAACGGGGGTATTACGTTCCCATCTCCTGGACCCAGAAAGGGTATGAGGTTACCATCCTGATCAGTGATAGTTTGAGGAGGCATGTATCCATATGGCATGCCATATAATGGTGGTTGCATGGTGCGGGGTTTAGCAGTTTTGCCCGGGTTTCCGATATCGTTAGCAGGCGGAGCATCCTGGGCAAGAGCAAAACAAGGAGGGTACAATAGAGAAGTTGGTTGACGCTCGTTGTTTGTGGATGGGCCCTCCTCTGTGACCTCATTCCTTAAGTTCTCAGTCTCGTTATCCGTTTCAGCCATGAGTCTTATCTAAAGCCGGGTTCTTTAAGGATGTCTCCCCATGATTTCTCTTTTTCTTTCTTTTCTTTATTAATGAAAAAATGCATTAGTGAAAAGGAAAAGGAAAAGAAAGAGACCAGAAAGAAAAATTAAAGATAAAAAAATTAAAAAATTAAAAAAACAATGATTGAAGCGATCATGAGCCTTGGCGAGCATCCTTTTACCGTTCCTAAGAACATCTCGTTCAAAAGTACTAAGTTAAGCAATGTAGAAACTAATATGGTATCATTATGGACGTAAAGCAATCATTTTATTACTTTATTAAAAGCAGTCATTACATCCAACAGAAATAATCAGTCTCTCCTAGCTAGGGAAATCACAGCCCTCATTTCATCAAGCCGATTTTTACAATATTCTAGGAAAACTACAATCTCTTTGGGGGTAGTAAGGGGATTTGTTGTTTCTTCAGCCTTTCTCAGCAGATGTGGGATGTCTTCCAAAGTTCCGTTAGCCAGATACGCCAGCTGGTGGAAGCGACACATCCATGAGTGAATGATTTCATCCTGATTTGCTACTTCGACTCTCATAGACTATATCATCTCCTAACATCTATTCTCTATTTCGTATGCACGCCATTTCTTATCATTTATTTCTTGTCGAGAAGTTTCTGTCATATCTTTGATTTGTTTCTCCATGATAGTGATTTGAGATTGCAGAAAACTCTTTTGTGCTACGGCCTTCTGTTCATTTTCTCTTGCTCTTTCCATCATCTGTTTCAATAGCTGTTTGTCTACAAGAATGACATCCCTTTCTTCATTCTTGGCTTTTAGCTGGGAGTTAGCCGCTTGAAGGCATTGATCTAACTTCTACATATGAATCATTTCGGCCTTTCGATTTCTACTAATGCCCTCATAGGCTTGTTCTTTTTTATGATTTTCTCTCTTCAAAAGAGCACAATCTTGATAGGCTTTTGTCAAGTCATCTTCTAACTTCTTATTCTTGGCTCTCAACTCCTCTATTTCTCTGACCCTTTCATTTTCAAAGGGGGGTCCAGTTGATGACTCATACCTCGGAGGGGGATCGAATGTCCTGAATGGTAACTTGATGATGGAGACCCGATTTAGGATCCACTGATAGTATTCTTCTTTGATACCGTGACTTCTGACACCTAGCTTTTTCCCTTTCTTGCAGACTTTCTGCCAGGCACCCCTTATATGCTTGAGGGTAGAAGCGTATTCCCTATTTGTGTAGTAAAGGACAAAGGGGGCCAATGACTCTTCACTTGGTGGTTCGAGCAAAGGGTAAGCCAATTGGCACTTGGCTATGACCAAATTATAATTGATGCATCCGCGAACGCCTATGAGCGAGACATTCAGATAGCTTCCACAATGGTGAATGATGGTGTCAACCTTTCAGCAGTGAGCCCAATAAGATGGCTGGCCCATTCACGCCCGCTCTTCACAATCAACTGGCACCACTTTAGGTTTGATATAGGGCATTCAACCTTGCCCATTTGGCTGAAGACATGTGATGTGAGCCACACATATAAAGCAGGTGAGCAACAAAGGATTCTTTCCCCCTTGAGTATGGCAATAGTCCATGTACAGTAAACATCCGCCAAAAGTGCAGCAAGAGGATTTTCACGATGAAGTTTGCGGGCCAGGAAAACATCTATGGCATCATAGTCTATATAATTCTCGATTCGAGGAAACAAGATGATACCATAGAGGGTAAGTGCTAAGGTATCCATGAAAGTTTCCCAATCTTTTTTTTCAGCCAAGCTGTCCATGTGTTTTTCCAAATACGCCCTGGTAAACCCTGGTATCTGATTCCTGCATAGTCGCGCTTCTTCTAGCTCGGTCGGACTAATCTTCAGTATTGAAGAAAGGGAGGTGACGTTATCATACTGCCCAAGTCATCTGTAAGGTACCTGCCCCACTAATGGTAAGCCCAAAATCTGCTCGAACTCTTCCACTGATGGCGCTAACTGGAAGTCTTGAAATATGAAGCATCGAAGAGGCGGGTCATAAAATTGGACTAAAGCAGTGAGTGCTTCGACCTGTACTTCAACTTCCAAAAGCTTTAGGATCCTTCCATATTTCCTTGAGAAGGTCATTCTTTGGGTCAAATTCAGCTTCTTTCCCAAAACCTGCAGGCTAGCAGTGTCAATTTTCCCAACCTTGACATGTAGTAACTTCCTCAATTTGGCCTTATTAGCCTCACATTCATCTAAATCCATATTAGTTTCCATTTTTCGTTGGATACTCGCCAAGTTCCGATTACTTTCTGGAAGAGGAAAAGAAAAAAAATTAACTTATGGGCTTGTTATCATTATTTCTTAAAAATATTTTCTACGTGAATAAATTACAGACATCTCAAAACATCCACTTTTTGGAAAACTTTGCATAAAAACTTATGATCCAAAAGGTCTATAATTTAAAGCATGAAATTGAACGGGCTTGAACTATTTGCCCCATGTAAAATTATTGGGCTTTTTTAAAAAAAACGTTTGTTGGAAAATGAGTCTTTTAATTTAGAAAAAATGGAAGGTAAAATACCATTGCACCTTGTGTTCCCTATATAGGGTTTGTCTGAAGGCCTCTTATCGGTTCTAAGGTTTCTCTAATAGTGTCCTCTTACATTGGGTGGCTATTTTAAATCACTAAAGGCCACTAGAGCTCAGACTCTACCCATGATGTGGACCACAACGGTAGGAAATCTACCAGGTTTGGGCACCATAAGAAAGTCACACTCTAGCTGAGGCTCTCACGATGTCAGACGGAGACGAATGTCCCAAATGACACCGCTACACAACCTCCCCTAAACTTAATGGTTTATTCTGACCCCTGGGTGTAGGGTCCCACTCAGAATGTGTGTCAAAAAGTGTAAGTGTAGTGTGTGAGGGGCATGTATACATGCAATTTACCCTTCCTTCATAGGAAACAAACACAGATCAATAAAAAAATCATCTACCCTAAGGTTCAATAATACAAAATATAACGTTGTCGCGACCGGGATCGCGGCGGGAAGGCCGACCCTTAAAAATATTAAAAACGAGTTTTGAAATCCTTTCGAAAAGAAAATAGGGAGTCACCACCAATATTTTTAAGGGTAAAATACCGGAAAAACCTTTCATTAAAGCACTGATTATGAAAGTAAAAATTCTAAGTTCGGGAGTCTAATTACAGGTGAGGAAGGTATTAGCACCTCACAACTGTTCGTTATAAAACGGTTACCTTAAGATAATAGCGCGCATTATAATTAGCCCAAAAATCATTTTAACTTCTTCAGAAAAGGAATGCGAAATGACAAAGCATACAAAAAATAAACAAAAAATAGGCAAAGAATTTTTTTTTTAAAAAATGCGATTAACAAGACGTCTCGTCCAAATTAACCTCGCTCCCCCCCTTTTTTTTAAAAAAAAGATATTATTAAAAAATAAAACAAATGAGATTAACAGGATGTCTTTTCCAAATTAATCTCCCTCCTTCTTTTAAAGAAATACTACAAAAATATTAGATTAACAAGACGTCTCGTCTAAATTAATCTCGTTCCTCTTTTTTTTTTTAAAGAAATATTACAAAATGTGAGGTTAACAAGACGTCTCGTCTAAATTAATCTCGTTCCTCTCTTTTAATAATAAGATAAAAATGGAAACTCTAAAAACTAAATAAAGAAAGATAGGCCCGACAGGAACTGTTTCCCGCTCCTACGTATTCTCGAGCTTTTGAGAAATCAGGGTCATATAGTTCTTTGAAAATGGCTTTCAGAAAAAAAAATTAGGAAGTTGATGGTGGATAATGTTCTTGGAAAAGACCCATACAAGGCGAAGTTCTTCGCACGTGTACAAGTTCTAGGAAAATAGAGTAGATGGAAGTACTGCCATACGACATTGGTTAAAGATAATTTTTATATTTTTTTGAATTTGAAGGGACACAGAGAAAACACTTATTTCCTTTTTTGTTATTACTAGTTACAAAGCAAAATAAAAGAAATTTAACAGAATAAACTTAAACAAGAGAACAGATTCATCAAAAATTACAAATTTGGCAAAAGAATAAGCAATAAAAAAGAAAGGAGGCAGAACGGAACTGGTATGGTAAGGACGTTGAAGACCGGGACTGGTGTGGTAAGGACGTTGAAGACCGGGACTGGTGTGGTAAGGACGTTGAAGACCAGGACTGGTGTGGTAAGGACGTTGAAGACCAGGACTGGTGTAGTAAGGACGTTGAAGACCAGGACTGGTGTTCCTATTTTGAAGAAAACAAGAGAATGTGGGTTAGGGGCAGGTGATAAGTCTTGAAAAGACTTAATTATTTCACCTTTTATTTAACATAATTCATCAAATATTGTTTTGTTTGGCTTTATTATTTAATAAATTGTTAATAATTTGTATTTTATTTATTTATTTCAAAAGTGTTTAATTTATGTAAGAAAATGATTAAAAACATTAATTAGTTAAGAAATTATGTTTATTTATAATTTCACTAACCCAGCGTACAAACACTGGACAGTCAGCGTACAAATGCTAGGCAATTATTTGTTTATTGGTGCAGGAACAAGTCACACTTAAACTGAAAAGAGAAGGAAGAAAAATCCGAGCGAGACTTCAAAAATCCGAGTGAGACTTCAAAAATCTGACTGAAAAATACTTCAAAACACCGACTGCAAAATGGAACAAAATATCGAATGAAGAACCCGAGCGAGACTTCAAAAACACCGATTGAAAAATACTCTAAATTCAGAATGCCGACTGAATAATCTGAGAGCTCAAGTGAGAGCCTTTCACGCTCAAGCATGACGGCAGTTATTTAAACGCTGTTGTTCTCTCCAAAAGACGCTCAGCACCATTTCTGTTCCTGTTGCTTTCTCTTCTGCTTTTGTACCTTAGTAATTTAAGTTCTGAGATGTAATTAGTTATTTATTTCGTAATTATGTAATTAGTTTAGTTAGTTTAATTATTATTTAAGCTTTCTTAGTGATTAGTTAAGTTAGTTAGTTAGATGCCTATATATACTTGTACATACTCTATAAAACACAGAGACAGAGAACAGAGCACAACATAGAACACGATTCATTTTTCCATTTCCAATCTCTCTCTAATTCCTTTCTCTCTCTAAATTCTCTCATCCATGTCTCTCCAATTTCCTTCGATAGAATCCATGTCGATGGGTTTCTAAGTCCCTAAGGTTGGGATTGCGAAGGTTTACAATGAAATCTTGAAGGTGTATTGAGGAAGTCGACTTTTAGATCTTGAGGAGAACGAGCTGAGGAGTGGATCTACTTTGCTGGATTGACAAATCCAGATCTGATGAAGAACTTCACTAGTGAGGAATCATGGTTGAAGCTTAGGTAACTTCCAGCTTTCTAACTAATTCAGGCCTAGTAATTAGGTGAATAGTTAGAGTTCAACCTCCAATTTCGTATTAGATTCTTATGTTAATTGAGCACTTAAGGGATTAAGGTTTGATGCATAGGAATTAGTGTTATTCACCTAAGGAATTAGGGAGTAACCACTTGCGGTTTGTCCTCTTGATGTCTGAAGCTTGAGTATACCTTAATTGTATATTTCTTGATGAAGTTGTAAACTAAAGCAATCCTAACCTACCTTCTATCAATCACATTTCATCTTTCATACTGTCTCTGAAAATACAAAAACATAGAAAACATAAAATCCATAAAAACTGAATGAATCTTATATGCATTGTGTTGGTTCAGCTTGTATCAGTCTAAGATTGAGGTAATTACCACAATCACTATGAGACGATAAAATATATTACAATTTTAACGACTGGTGCGCTTGCCAAAAGAATAAATCCTCCGAGTTAATGACTCAGGATTTACACACCAAGTTAATGGCGCCGTTGCCGGGGATTGTTGAGTAATATCAACAATCCTTGGACCGGTACTAGACTGAACTTTTTTTTTAGTCTTTATAACTTTTGTTAGTTGTTGGTGAATTTTGTTGTAGGAGTAGATTTTGTTAAGTGTTGGTATTGTGTTGAGTGTTTGTTGTTAGTTGTTTTTGGCTATTTTAGTGGTAGCATTAACCATTACAGTAGCCTGGTTTGTAGTTAGTTGTTGCATTTTTTTTTCTAGTTCCTTTGGAAAGTGAAAAGTTGCAAGTGATGGATCTTGATGACACCTTAGCAGAGTTTCTTCAATATTCACAAACATTATGCATGAACCATGTAGAGGAGGTACAACTAATTGAGGAGGAGCCATCGGAGTTAGAAAGGATTTTAATTCAATTTATAAAAGTCACTCAAACTGGCCTCCAAAATTTTGATAATTCAATCATGAATATTCAAAATCAAGTGGATTGTATTGCAAAGTAGTTAGCCGAAGAGCAAAGAAATACAAAGGTTGTACGAAGAAAAGACCAATATGAAGAGCCATGGGATGATGATGTTGGTCTAGCTGAAGAAATTAAGTTTGGGGAAGAAGAGGACCAGCTAGAAAACATTGAACTGGATGAACCTGAACTTGAAGTTGATGTAGAAATAAAAGAAGAAAAAGAAAATAAGGAAGTTCAAGGATATTTGATGAAAGAAGAGTCAATTGAAGAATGTGAAGAAGAAAGTGATATGAATTATACTTTAGAAGTGGAAAATGATAGTATATCTAGTGAAGCATTCTTCGACGATTGAAATGAAGAAGATTGGTCTGAAGAAGAACAAGAGCAAAAGTTGTCATTGAATAATTTCTTTGATGATGCAAGTGTTGTAGGAGTGCAAATTGAACAAATGACAACAGAAGCCATTGAGGAACCTGAAAATCAATTAGACACTATTGTTGAGCAAGAAGTGATAGAAGAGGTTGAGGTCTCAGCTGAGATGGAAACCATATCTTGGCAACATAATAATGATACTGAAATTTTGTTGGAGCCAAGTGTGAATACAGAGAAAGAAGTAGAAGTTCATGCACAAGAAGAGTTAATATGTTTAGATGTTGAGAATATAAAAGAAGAAGAAATTCAGCCATGTTATAAGGAACGTTTGCTAGTGGTGACTACTGCAGCTATAGAAATCACAAGGAAACGCGAATCATCAAGTTAAGAAGAACATTGCTTGTGGCATAAAAAGAAGAAGACTAACACAAAACAGAAAAAGAAAAAGAGTGAAGGAAAGAAAAAGAAGAAAAAGCAGAAAGTTTAGAAAAAGAAAGATTGGAGGAAAGTTATGTTAGGCATTAGCCTCAAACATAACAAGGAGAAAAGTAGATCTGAAAGACCAAGAGTGTATGGTCTTAAGCAATGGGATCCTGGAGGATGAGCCTATGTTTGTTTTTCTTATACATAAATAAAGTAGTGAGAGAAGTTTTCAAAAAAAAAAAAGAAGAGAAAAATAGAAAAAAAAAGAAAGAAGAAGAAGTGAAAAAAAAAGAAAGACTGAACAGCATGAAGAAATTAGAATCAGGTTCCCTTCACGCTTGAGCGTGAGCTCCACGCTTGAGCAAAAGGAAAGTGACGCTTAAGCGTGATCTAAGCGTATCCTTGTATAAGCCTTGGCGCTTGAGCGTGCCCTCTTGCCGCTTGAGCGAGCTCGGGACCTGTTTCCCCTCCCGCTTGAGCGTACATTACTCACGCTTGAGCGTGAGCTTTTTGTGCCTTCTCCTGATTCCCACGCTTTGAGTGTGAGCTCTTTTGCCTCTCAACAAACTGCTCGCTTGAGCGTCATTCTACACGCTCAAAGCGTGACTGTGATGCATGACCCTTTTTGCACTTCCGCTTGAGCGTACGTTAACACGCTCTGAACGAGACCAATTGTGCCTTGTATATTTGCTCCATGCTTAAGCGCTTCAAGCTTACGCTTGAGCGCGATTGGGGCTGAGGATGTACTGTTCATTTTCTCGCTCAAGCGTGCTACTATAAGCTTGAGCGAGAGTGCCATATTCAAGCCACATACTCACGCTTGACCCTTACCGACCGGAAACTTCTTCACCCCCCCAAACTTTGATGTTGGACCAAAGGGGGGACTTTAATAAATGGTTTCAGGTCGTTGATATAATGAACGGGTCAGATGATGAAGGATGATTTGTTCCAGTGGGCCCTTTTATTACTCGGTTTCTCACTTCATTCACTCGGTCATTCATTCGATCTTCCACTCGTCTCTCTCTCTCAGTCTCTCTTTCAGTTATGTTTCATTCACTCGATTCCCTCACCCCTCACTTAGTCTTTCGATTCCCTCGCCCGACCCCTTTCTCGATCTCTCCAACTCGGTATCTTTTTCATTCGTTCTTTTATGCACTCTCATTTTGTCTCTTTCTCGATTCTTCATCCACTCGGTGTTCCGTTCACTCGGCTCTCTCTGCAGTCGTTCTCTCATCCACTCATTGTCACACTTGTCTCTTATGCACTCTCTTTCATTTCATTCACTCATCTTTCGTTCCTCACCCGATATAGATCACTCGGTCTTTCATTCATTTGTTCTTCCATTTGTTCTTTCATCCACTCATCTTCTTCATCCACTCGGTCACTCTTTCACTATTTCGTTCCTCACCTGTCACTCAGTCTTTCATTCCCGCACCCTATATCTTTTTCATTCGTTGTTGCATTCACTCGTTGTTTCATTCCACCTAATCTCTTTCTCGGTTTTCTCACACACCTCTCTGTATTTTTCTTTTTCATCTGTTCTTTCATCCACTCTCATTCTGTCACTCACTCGTCTTTTAGCCACACGGTATTTCTTTCAATCGTTGTTGCATCCACTCATTTTTCATTCACTTAGTTTCTCACTCATTCACTCGTCACTCATCCACTCGGTATCTTTTTCACTCATTCTTTTATCCACTCTTTCACTCTTCCAATCGTCAATTATTTCACTCATTTTTTTTCATCCACTCGTCACTTCATCCACCCGTCCTTCATCCACTCGGTATCTCTTTCACTCGTCACTTCATCCACCCGTCCCTCATCCACTCGTTCCTTTCGTGGTGCATAACTTCTGTTGTGTTGTGCGCTTGAGCGCACACTCTCATGCTTTGAGCGTGACTACTCGTACCTGAAAGAAAAGAATCCACGCTTGACCCTTTGCTGACCACGCTTTGGTAGATGAGTCCCACGCTTAAGCGCCTCAAGCGAAGAAAGGATTTACTGTTAATTTTTCCACTTAAGCGTGCTGCTAGGAGCTTGAGCGTAAGTGCCAATATTGAAGACCTCTGATACTGTTTGTTTGGCGCTTGAGCGAATAATGATTCGCTTGAGCGAATTTTATACCTGATGCTTTATGTGTGATTTAAATTGGGCGTTGGCGCGCCAATATTTCAGCGTACTTATGCGTATCTCTCAGGTAGTGGGTTGAGCATTTTGTTTTCCACTCGGTCTCTGTTTATGTTAGGATGTTTCTGTGTAATGACTTTATTTAAATATTTTCTTGAACAATGAATTCCCTTTCTTTCAGTTGTAATGGAACTTTATGTATTTGATAAATTGTTTGTTATTATTTCTTTTCTCAATTGTATTGTTAAATCCATGCATGCCATTCCAAACAAGTGCTTTCCATGCACTGCCATTCAGGTAAAAAGGGAAGTATTCTATCATTCCGACTCATTAGTTGATAAACAATGTTAATTGTGTTTAATTTAGAATCCATCTTAATAATTTAAAGTTTGCTGATTCCCAGGCTTTAATTGGATTAATTAATTGATTGGCATTGCTTGACTCATGATCCCTGTCCATAGCTATTTTTCATTATTAATTATTTGTTTATTCGGCATGCTAGTTAGCAATCTGAATTTATGATCTTGCATTAAGTTTGGGGACATGACTGGCTGATTATCTATTATATTCTTAGCTTTTGACCCTTTATTAATTCTTTTCTGAGTGAACCTGCATTCTAGTTAGTGAGACAGAATTTGCTTCAGTGCTTGCTAAATGGTTATATGTCTGCCAATCGGAAATAATGAAGGCCTTCTTTGTTAATTAGCCAGGGCCAAAATTAGCCATCCTAATTTTATTAATTATCCTTTGACCCAATAATTATGTTTGAGCCTGAAACCCTTTCATTTTTATTATGTACTTAACTTTATAAGCCTAATTATCTGAGAAAAGCCGACTGAATTATCCCTGGATGTACCACTGATGAATTACTGAGTCTTACTTAATGCTAGGGACTAGCAAGTTCTAAGTTTGGGGATGAAGAGTATGCCTAACAGCAATTAAGGACACACTCTGACCTTAGTTATAGATGAGTGATGAGTACCTTGAGAAATGAAAGGAGGAACAGCAAAGATGAAAAGAAAAATAAAAAAATTAGCAAGGAAAGAAGGTGCAAAGAACCATAAGAAAAAAATTTCTTGATTGAAAAAGATGGAAGAAAAAAAAGAAAAGAAAAAGTCCAAAGGACTAAAAGAAAAGAAGGTGCAAAGCACCACAAGTGATTGAGTTACCATTCATATGATAAATAATGTAAATAAAAAAAGAAAGGAGGTAGAATGGAACTGGTATAGTAAGGACGTTGAAGACCGAGACTGGTGTGGTAAGGACGTTGAAGACCGGGACTGGTGTGGTAAGGACGTTGAAGACCAAGACTGGTGTGGTAAGGACGTTGAAGACCAGGACTGGTGTAGTAAGGACGTTGAAGACCAGGACTGGTGTTCCTGTTTCGAAGAAAACAATAGAATGTGGGTTAGGGACAGGTTCTTCAGATTCAGGAGACTAGAGTAAATTTTTACCAGGAGTTTCTAGAGTTCAAGATGCTCCCTTTGTGCCTCTTCAGCTGAGGCATTTATAGAGGCTTCTGGGTGTTAGCTAAATGCTTGGACAGCTCAAAGACAGCCTGGCCATTGACAATTATAGGGGACAGCGGCTGGTGGGTATTTTTTTATTATTTTTATTTTTGTCTGTTATCAGCCGCCCCCAGGATTCTAGGATCAACTTGGATGGTGCGATTCCAAGTCAGCATGGGCAATCGGACTTCTCGAATGGTGTCACATGAGTCCATTATCAAGTTCATGAAAGCACCTTCCCACGTCAGATAAGAGAGGACACCGGTCTCACTTAGATGGTCTCAGGAATGATGTCTCTTCCGTTGGTTCAGATCGGTATTCCTCAGACCTGGGCCAGTGTTCTTCTTATGGCCTGGATCACTGTCTGTCAGTATCCATTCTCGGTGGAAATTAGTCGGATTGAAACAGGTGCTTATGTAACATCCTGATTTTTAATTAATTACCGGGTGTGATAAATTTCAGATTAAGGATTATGATTGGTTTATTTGATGGCTAAATAGATTAATTAGGGAATAATAATAATATTAAACTTGTAAATGACCCTTGTGCTTTGGTGGTCAATTGGGTCCGGTTCTCTCTCTCTCTTTGTCCACGTGGAGTGCAATGATGGCTGTGAGAGTTGGCATTTCATGCTGATAGGATTGCATTAATGAGGATGGGATGTTGAGATGATGAGAGTGGGACGCTGATGGGGCTGTAAGGTGATATAGCTTCACTTCCACGTTTTCCCTTCACACATTATTCATTTCCTTGTTGGTTGCATGTCTTGAAGAGAGAAACACTCTTCCTTCTCTCTAAACTCTCTGGAGACTTTTATTTTTATTCGTCTTCTTTATGCTGTTCTCCATCTCCTCTTTTCTTCTCTCCAAAAACCCAAGCCGTGTGGAGTGTCTTCTCCTCCTTCACCATTTTCGTTTTATGGATGCTTGAAGGAGAAGCTTATGCTGGAACTCCTCCCTTTCTCCCACTCTATTTCCGTGAGGATTTCTCCCTTTATGGGAAGCCCAATGTTGGCTCTTGGGTGAGGTAAGTTCTCCACCATTCTTTATGAGTTTTACGCCCTAGATGTTGGGTCCTATGTATTTGTGGGAGTGTTTATGGCATATGGGTTGTTGGGAGAGCTTTAAAGTGAGGAAACCCTAGGTGGGGTGTTGTTATTATGACTTTAATAGTGGATTATTATGGAGATGCATGAATTAATATTTGGATGGGTGGAAAATATTTTAGATTAAGGATTATGATTGGTTTATTTGATGGCTAAATAGATTAATTAAGGAATAATAATAATATTAAACTTGTAAATGACCCTTATGCTTTGGTGGTCAATTGGGTCCGGTTCTCTCTCTCTCTTTGTCCACGTGGAGTGCAATGATGGCTGTGAGAGTTGGCATTTAATGCTGATAGGATTGCATTAATGAGGATGGGATGTTGAGATGATGAGAGTGGGACGCTGATGGGGCTGTAAGGTGATATAGCTTCACTTCCACGTTTTCCCTTCACACATTATTCATTTCCTTGTTAGTTGCATGTCTTGAAGAGAGAAACACTCTTCCTTCTCTCTAAACTCTCTGGAGACTCTTCTTCTCCTTCGTCTCCTTCATCTTCTTCTTCCACTCACGCATCGTATAGGACTGAGTGGAACAACGTGGTTGTGGTGGAAGAATCAGCGTATGGCTGTGTGTGGAGGCTGGGTTCAGGTCCCTTTCCTGTTCCCTGGTGCTTCCTTTTCATCTTCCTCTTCTCCTTCCTTCATATGATGCGCTCAGTTTGGGAGCCTTCAGCTGTGTGAGTGCCTGGGTTGTGGATGAGGGTCCACTGTATGAGGCTGTGCTGTTTGTGTGAAGAAGAAAGCATGGATGGTTGCATGGAAGCTGGTGGTTCTCCATGGTGGGGAGAATGGTGTTGTTCGAGTGTAGAACAGCTTTGTACTAAGCTTTGGAGGTTGCTGCTCGAGTAAACAGCATGGATTCTTCCATGGCTGTGAGCAGAGTGGAGCTTGGAGTGTTGATGCTCATGTGTTGCGTTCAGATGGGCTACTGGGTGTATCTCGCTCAAGCAAGAATGGCCACGCTTGAGCGAGCCAGTAAAGAAATGGTCACTGGACCATTTTCGCTCAAGCGAGTGAATGTGTGGCTTGAGCGAAAGGCTGAAGACTGATGCTGGTTGGCAGGTAAGCTGTGTGGCCCTTCCTACGTTGGAATGCCGAGCAGAAGCTGCTATAGCAGGGCCGAGTGGCCTATATGACTCCTGGAAGCTTCATCCAGGTAAGGGGGGCTTTGCATCTCAAATGCATGGCTTATGGACGGATTTCCGGGTGACATAATTGCATTGTTTTGTGTTTGATGTGTATTGTATACTGTTGTTGAGTTGAACCCGGATGTATGTTATTTATTACTGCATGGTATATGATTATCTGTCCATGATAAGTATGATGCTTGTTGATGATGTTCATGCTAGAATGTATGAGATGCATATGATGAATAAATGCTTGAGATGCATATTATGTTAATGCCGAGTGCATTGTATGGTTATGTATAGGTCCCCGTGTGTAATTGTGTGTTTGAAATGCATGTGATGCTTGATATTGAATTTGTGTATGCTGAGTGCATAGAAAGGGGATTGTTGTGCTAATGCCGAGTGGAATATTTGGTGTAAAAGCATGGGATGTTTATTGAGGTTAGATTCCGAGTGGAATTCTATGTGAATTTGTATGTGAGGCTTAGAAATGCTAAGGCTGAATGGATCCCATGAAATAGCCTGTGAGGCTTATGGTAGATGATGATAATCCGAGTGAATGGCATAGTGATTGCCGAGTGAATGACATAGTGATTGCCGAGTGAATGGCATAGTGATTACCGTGTGGATGTGATACTGGCTGAGTCATCTGATTGTTGTTGAATTGCCGTGTGCATATAATGCTGAATGCTATATACCGAGTGGGCAATCGGATGAATATGCGTTTAATGAACTTGATTGTGTTGATGTGATATAAGACCCGGGTTGGACTCGGGTAGTGCCTAGAGCACTAAGCATGGGACGCTATTGAGGATTCTGAGATTAATCCTAAAAGACCTCCGAGTTGGACTCGAGGCCATGCTTGGAGCATGAGCATTTGATGCTTAATGGAAGTCCTTGGGTTGGACCCAAGGCAGATGCCGAGTGCATTGGAGTTGGACTCTGAGTCAATGTGACCATATGCATCCGATTCGCCACTGGAATGCTTGTAGCATGTATATATACCGATCGGCAATCAGATGATGAGATGTGTGGAAATGTGATTAAGTCCTGGAGCTGGGCTCAGGCACACTCCTTGAGCAAGGCTCGAAGTTGAGTGAAATCTGAGTGGATCAGTATACTAGTTGCTGAGTGAATTAGGCTTTATAGCCGAGTGAAATGGGTAAGAAACCCGATTGGAGATGTTTGTGTTTGCTCACATTTAAATGGCAGTGTGCATATTTAATTGATGATATATATATAATTGTATGTTGCGGATTCTGTGACTAATCCGAGCCAATATCTGTCATTTAATATGTAATGCTCACCCCTACACCATTTTTCAGTATATGTAGGTCGGATTGGATGATGTGATGGCCTTAACCCGAGTGTTGGGTATTTATTGATGAGGCTGTGTACATAATGTAATGTACCGAGTGTCTTTTGTTGTTTTAAAGCCTTGGCCGGCTCATAACAATGTTGTATCATGAATATGAAATATATATATGTACTGGAATCCGAGTGCATGTTAATATATATATACTTCGAGTGAATGGTATTATATGCATACCGACTGATTATGTTGGTGATGGAAAGTATAAAGATAATAAGTATCTGAGTGTATGCGTATGTGTATATACATATATGTTACGTTGATAACATGGTTATGAATCGGTGGAAGTGTACTGCTGTATTGGTAGTCGGACTTAAAGTTAGAGAGTATGTTTATATAAGTGATTTATGTTGATTTGATGCTTCATACCGACTAGGAAATGATGTTGTATGAATATTCCTAAGTTAATGAATCCTGAGTGAAATGTAAGTGGCTTAGTTGCTTTTCCGAGTGAGTCTTATGTATGTGACTCCATATCTGAGTGTGACTCATCTGTATGTTAGTAGCTCTTGTGGATTCCGAGTAAAAAAATATATAGTGAACCCCGAGTGGGAAATGATTTTGTATAAACCTGAGTGGGAATCTGAGTGAACCTCTCCAAGGGAATAGTTATTATGATGGATTAGATTGGACATATTCTGAGTGGCTTATACCTATATATATGATCCGAGTGAAGTTATGCATGTATTCCGAGTGAGCATGGGAACCTATTCCGAGTGAATAGGGTAATATGTATTCTGAGTGTGTAAGTGTGGAATGAGTCCGAGTGAACTACTTGGGTAATTCCTCTGAGTGTTAAGGAGTTTGGATCATGCCGAGTGGAATTGATTTTGTAGGCTATTTCTGAGTAATGAGTGGTTAAGGTATTATCCGAGAGTGAATAGGCATGAATGCCGAGTGTGTGGCCGAATGAGTATTGGTCGGTAATGATACTAGTTACCGAGTGGAATACCACTCTGATGATGAGTTGGTTTATGAATGATTAGACCGAGTGATTTATGGCCGAGAGGAAGCCTATGTATTCTCTGAGTGATAGAGTTCAAATATGCCGAGTGACTCGAGGTTGAATTATACCGAGTGGTGTTTGGTTGGGTAATAACCCGAGTGTGAGGGGTTTGATAGAATCCGAGTGGAATCACCTTTATTTCCCGAGTGGATCCTTATGTTGACTCTGTGAATAAAATTGAGAGACTAAGTCATGGGTTGCCGAGTGAGGCAATTGTTGGGGTAGTTCCCGAGTGATTGGAAATCCCTTATACCGAGTGGACTAAGTCATTACCGAATGAATGGTTGTCTCGAATACCGAGTGATGGGAATGCCGAGTGTGGCTTCTCGCTTCAGCGAGTGAGATCTCGCTCCAGCGAGTATGTTATTTGGGAAGGCTTTTATGTGGTTTCACTTAAGCGAATGATGGTTCGCCCGAGCGAGTTGTGCGGTCTCGCTCAAGCGGAGTCGGATCTCGCTTGAGCGAGTGGGCGCTGTATTGTGGGCTTCGCTCAGGCGCTGTGTTCAGTTTTATTTTTCCTTGCCTTCTTTCCCATTTTTTATTTCCTTTCTTTGATTGGCACTTTGCCTTTCTGCCTTGCGCTGCTTGTCTTCTTGATTGGTCATTGGACCTAGCTCTCATATCTTCATATATGGGAGTGGCTTTTTATTATGATCCAGGTATACTCTAAATAAAACGCAAAAAATTTTCCCCTAAAAATTAGGATGTCACATTTTGGTATCAGAGCAGACCAAAGGGTCCATGGCCAAGGTATGCTTACCGAGTGTAAGCCGTTGTATGCAATATGACTGAGTGGCATTATTGCTGTGATATTCTGTCGGATTTGATGCATGCTTATGCATGGTTTGTATGGCTGTATTCCTATGTATTTGCTGGGGGTGGAAGGTTTGTTATTACCTTAGCCCGATTGTTTATGAGATACTTGGAGTATTTCTAAACCTGAGTCGGCTGAGAAGAAGTATAATGATGGGTGTTGAAACCCTTAAGTGTTGGAACGGTGTTAACTGGTTTAGCCTCTTGGGTAAGCCATGATAATGGCTCATTGCCGAGGAAAATTTATTGAATGAATTAGAACTCATATGTTGAGTTAGCTGAGTGAATAATATTGAGGAATCCCATAGTGGGAGGATTTGAAATTGTGCATGTGCTTGTGCCATTTGAGATGGATGCTTTATTCCTTGGGCATGTGAACCCCTATATGGTTTATGATGTAATTGATTAGTTGTAGTCCCTAGATTGAAAATTTGAATATGATCATGAATGAATAAATGTGAAATCAGGTATATGTTATATTGGAATTGTGTCTCGGTTTTAATGTGTCAAAACCGAGTGAAGGATTAATTGATGATAGACCACTAGTGTGGTGACCCAGCTGATTGGACATGATCAAGTAGGATCGGATATTAGTGAGATGGATATCTGAGAGATTGGAAAACTGGGTGAGAATTGATATGGTCGGGTACCTGTTTGGTTTGGGTACTGTCTCGGTTTTGTAGTTGAAAACCGAGTGAATTGTTGATTGAGTTGTTACCCGGTGTTGTATATTTGAGTGAATGTAATGCAGTATTGGCTTAAGGCTAAGTTATGATCGGTAAATGAATGATGGTATTAAGGATTATTAGGCTGATTGGCCAAAGATTTATGATAAATAAGATTAAAGAAGAGATATTTGCTTGGTCTGAACAGAAAATCGATTGTGGATATGCCATTTTATGGTGAGTGTGATAGATATTTGATGATTATTATCATATGATTCACACTAGAATAGGTATATGGGCTGCATATATACCTTGAATGAGTCGGAAATCCATTGATAATATGCATTTTACTATAAGAATGATTAATGTTTGCTGACTGTTGGCATGAGATGCATCACTGTTGGTGCCTAATGGTGGTATTGATTCGGATGTATTACTTATAAAATGGTAAGAATTGCCATCAATTTTCATGTAGATTGGCATTATCTGAGTGATTTTGGGTCGGTATGAATGAAATAGGATGTGAGGATGCTGTTCCGAAAGGCTCTCCATGCCATAGGTATTGTGGCAGTGTGCGTTTTTGCTGTGACTCTATGCAACTGTTGTGACCCTATAGGAATGAGGCATCATCCTATAAGTTGGATGCAGCAGTTCATAGGTCAGCAAGTGAGACTGTAGCTGCTTATGGAGATGGCTTGAGTTTATTGGACTGCTTCGAGCAAGGTCAGGATTTGAATCTGAATGGATGAGTATGTGGTTGAGTATTAAAATGATGGACAAGTGAAGAAAAGGGTTGCTGGGTGAAGTGGAATTGTGGATACCCGAGTGGGTGATTTCCGAGCCAATTGGTGACACTTCCAAGTGGAAGGTGTTAAGAGTGGGCTATCCTAGAATTTCTTGTGGTGTGGTCAGTAACCACTTGTGAGGGGAGTTGTTCCGATTGGAAAATTGACTGGTCGGTGAATGCTTAGAAGGCATTGGTATGTAAGTTATTTTGTGTGGCATGCAGTGTTATGCCGAGTTGTTATTGAGGCAGGTTCCTGATTGAATTTCGAGGACGAAATTCCTAAAAGGTGGGGAGAAATGTAACATCCCGATTTTTAATTAATTACCGGGTGTGATAAATTTCAGATTAAGGATTATGATTGGTTTATTTGATGGCTAAATAGATTAATTAAGGAATAATAATAATATTAAACTTGTAAATGACCCTTGTGCTTTGGTGGTCAATTGGGTCCGGTTCTCTCTCTCTCTTTGTCCACGTGGAGTGCAATGATGGCTGTGAGAGTTGGCATTTAATGCTGATAGGATTGCATTAATGAGGATGGGATGTTGAGATGATGAGAGTGGGACGCTGATGGGGCTGTAAGGTGATATAGCTTCACTTCCACGTTTTCCTTTCACACATTATTCATTTCCTTGTTGGTTGCATGTCTTGAAGAGAGAAACACTCTTCCTTCTCTCTAAACTCTCTGGAGACTCTTCTTCTCCTTCGTCTCCTTCATCTTCTTCTTCCACTCACGCATCGTATAGGACTGAGTGGAACAACGTGGTTGTGGTGGAGGAATCAGCGTATGGCTGTGTGTGGAGGCTGGGTTCAGGTCCCTTTCCTGTTCCCTGGTGCTTCCTTTTCGTCTTCCTCTTCTCCTTCCTTCATATGATGCGCTCAGTTTGGGAGCCTTCAGCTGTGTGAGTGCCTGGGTTGTGGATGAGGGTCCACTATGTGAGGCTGTGCTGTTTGTGTGAAGAAGAAGGCATGGATGGTTGCATGGAAGCTGGTGGTTCTCCATGGTGGGGAGAATGGTGTTGTTCGAGTGTAGAACAACTTTATACTAAGCTTTGGAGGTTGCTGCTCGAGTAAACAGCATGGATTCTTCCATGGCTGTGAGCATAGTGGAGCTTGGAGTGTTGATGCTCATGTGTTGCGTTCAGATGGGCTACTGGGTGTATCTCGCTCAAGCGAGAATGGCCACGCTTGAGCGAGCCAGTGAAGAAATGGTCACTGGACCATTTTCGCTCAAGCGAGTGAATGTGTGGCTTGAGCGAAAGGCTGAAGACTGATGCTGGTTGGCAGGTAAGCTGTGTGGCCCTTCCTACGTTGGAATGCCGAGCAGAAGCTGCTATGGCAGGGCCGAGTGGCCCATATGACTCCTGGAAGCTTCATCTAGGTAAGGGGGGCTTTGCATCTCAAATGCATGGCTTATGGACGGATTTCCGGGTGACATAATTGCATTGTTTTGTGTTTGATGTGTATTGTATACTGTTGTTGAGTTGAACCCGGATGTATGTTATTTATTACTGCATGGTATATGATTATCTGTCCATGATAAGTATGATGCTTGTTGATGATGTTCATGCTAGAATGTATGAGATGCATATGATGAATAAATGCTTGAGATGCATATTATGTTAATGCCGAGTGCATTGTATGGTTATGTATAGGTCCCCGTGTGTAATTGTGTGTTTGAAATGCATGTGATGCTTGATATTGAATTTGTGTATGCTGAGTGCATAGAAAGGGGATTGTTGTGCTAATGCCGAGTGGAATATTTGGTGTAAAAGCATGGGATGTTTATTGAGGTTAGATTCCGAGTGGAATTCTATGTGAATTTGTATGTGAGGCTTAGAAATGCTAAGGCCGAATGGATCCCATGAAATAGCCTGTGAGGCTTATGGTAGATGATGATAATCCGAGTGAATGGCATAGTGATTGCCGAGTGAATGACATAGTGATTGCCGAGTGAATGGCATAGTGATTACCGTGTGGATGTGATACTGGCTGAGTCATCTGATTGTTGTTGAATTGCCGTGTGCATATAATGCTGAATGCTATATACCGAGTGGGCAATCGGATGAATATGCGTTTAATGAACTTGATTGTGTTGATGTGATATAAGACCCGGGTTGGACTCGGGCAATGCCTAGAGCACTAAGCGTGGGACGCTATTGAGGATTCTGAGATTAATCCTAAAAGACCTCCGAGTTGGACTCGAGGCCATGCTTGGAGCATGAGCATTTGATGCTTAATGGAAGTCCTTGGGTTGGACCCAAGGCAGATGCCGAGTGCATTGGAGTTGGACTCTGAGTCAATGTGACCATATGCATCCGATTCGCCACTGGAATGCTTGTAGCATGTATATATACCGATCGACAATCAGATGATGAGATGTGTGGAAATGTGATTAAGTCCTGGAGCTGGGCTCAGGCACACTCCTTGAGCAAGGCTCGAAGTTGAGTGAAATCTGAGTGGATCAGTATACTAGTTGCTGAGTGAATTAGGCTTTATAGCCGAGTGAAATGGGTAAGAAACCCGATTGGAGATGTTTGTGTTTGCTCACATTTAAATGGCAGTGTGCATATTTAATTGATGATATATATATATAATTGTATGTTGCGGATTCTGTGACTAATTCGAGCCAATATCTGTCATTTAATATGTAATGCTCACCCCTACACCATTTTTCAGTATATGCAGGTCGGATTGGATGATGTGATGGCCTTAACCCGAGTGTTGGGTATTTATTAATGAGGCTGTGTACATAATGTAATGTACTGAGTGTCTTTTATTGTTTTAAAGCCTTGGCCGGCTCATAACAATGTTGTATCATGAATATGAAATATATATACTTTGAGTGAATGGTATTATATGCATACCGACTGATTGTGTTGGTGATGGAAAGTATAAAGATAATAAGTATCTAAGTGTATGCATATGTGTATATACATATATGTTATGTTGATAACATGGTTGTGAATCGGTGGAAGTGTACTGCTGTATTGGTAGTCGGACTTAAAATTAGAGAGTATGTTTATATAAGTGATTTATGTTGATTTGATGCTTCATACCGACTAGGAAATGATGTTGTATGAATATTCCTAAGTTAATGAATCCTGAGTGAAATGTAAGTGGCTTAGTTGCTTTTCCGAGTGAGTCTTATGTATGTGACTCCATATCTGAGTGTGACTCATCTGTATGTTAGTAGCTCTTGTGGATTCCGAGTAAAAAAATATATAGTGAACCCCGAGTGGGGAATGATTTTGTATAAACCCGAGTGGGAATCCGAGTGAACCTCTCCAAGGGAATAGTTATTATGATGGATTAGATTGGACATATTCTGAGTGGCTTATACATATATATATGATTCGAGTGAAGTTATGCATGTATTCTGAGTGAGCATGGGAACCTATTCCGAGTGAATAGGGTAATATGTATTCTGAGTGTGTAAGTGTGGAATGAGTCTGAGTGAACTACTTGGGTAATTCCTCTGAGTGTTGAGGAGTTTGGATCATTCCGAGTGGAATTGATTTTGTAGGCTATTTCTTAGTAATGAGTGGTTAAGGTATTATCCGAGAGTGAATAGGCATGAATGCCGAGTGTGTGGCCGAATGAGTATTGGTCGGTAATGATACTAGTTACCGAGTGGAATACCACTCTGATGATGAGTTGGTTTATGAATGATTAGACCGAGTGATTTATGGCCGAGAGGAAGCCTATGTATTCTCTAAGTGATAGAGTTCAAATATGCCGAGTGACTCGAGGTTGAATTATACCGAGTGGTGTTTGGTTGGGTAATAACCCAAGTGTGAGGGGTTTGATAGAATCCGAGTGGAATCACCTTTATTTCCCAAGTGGATCCTTATGTTGACTCTGTGAATAAAATTGAGAGACTAAGTCATGGGTTGCCGAGTGAGGCAATTGTTGGGGTAGTTCCCGAGTGATTGGAAATCCCTTATACCGAGTGGACTAAGTCATTACCGAATGAATGGTTGTCTCGAATACCGAGTGATGGGAATGCCGAGTGTGGCTTCTCGCTTCAGCGAGTGAGATCTCGCTCCAGCGAGTATGTTATTTGGGAAGGCTTTTATGTGGTTTCGCTTAAGCGAATGGTGGTTCGCCCGAGCGAGTTGTGCGGTCTCGCTCAAGCGGAGTCGGATCTCGCTTGAGCGAGTGGGCGCTGTATTGTGGGCTTCGCTCAGGCGCTGTGTTCGGTTTTATTTTTCCTTGCCTTCTTTCCCATTTTGTATTTCCCTTCTTTGATTGGCACTTTGCCTTTCTGCCTTGCGCTGCTTGTCTTCTTGATTGGTCATTGGACCTAGCTCTCATATCTTCATATATGGGAGTGGCTTTTTATTATGATCTAGGTATACTCTAAATAAAACGCAAAAAATTTTCCCCTAAAAATTAGGATGTCACAGCTTACATACATAAAAAGCCTGAGTGTAAGAATCGATCCTTCGACAGTCGGTGTGGAGGCTTGAATTCATTCAAGTGACACTGGATCCTTTTTCGTTCAGAATTGCTTCACTCAGAGGTGCTTTGGCCGGAAATGTCTCTGCTTGAGAGACTTTAGTCATAGCCTTTCTTCCTTCGAAAGTGACCAACTCAGAAATGTCTTGGATATATCTCTGCTTAAAAAGTGCTTCTTTCAAAGTCTGACTCACTCGGGAATATCTCTTTCTGAGAAGTATTCATCAGAGCCTCTTCGTTCAGAATCGCTTCACTCGGAGATGATTCGCTCGGAAGTGTTTCTGCTTGAAGCACACATTCATAGTCAGTCTTTCTTTCCCTGAGTTACCTACTCGAAAATGTTCAATATTGATTCACTCGGGAATTCTTTACTCGAATGTGTTTCCGCCCAGGAGGTACTCCTTTGAAATCAGTCTCTTCGCTCGGAAGTACATCTCTCGGAAGTGACCCACTCAGAAATGTCTCAGTTGGAGACATCCTACTCGGATATATCTTTGCCTGAAAAATACTCATTCATAGTCAGAGCCTTTCTTTGCTTGGAAGTGTCTCACTCGGATACACCTCACTCGGAAGTATGGAACTTGGAAATGTCTGCCCGAAAAGTGCTCCTTCGAAGTTCAGGCCCCTTTTGTTCAGGATCGATTCACTCGGGAATTATCCACTCGGAGACACCCTATTCGGATATATCTGCCCGAAAAGTATTCATTCATAGTCAGAGCCTTTCTTTGCTCAGAAGTAATTCCCTTGACATGGCCCACTCGGAAATGTCTCACTCGGAGATACCTCACTCAGATATATCTTTGTCTGAAAAGTACTCTTCCGAAGTCACTCGCTTTTCATTCAGAATGGCTTCAATCAGGAATTCTTCACTCGGATGTATCCCCACCCGAGAGGTACTCATTCGAAGTCAGACATTTTTCATTCAGAATGGCTTCAGTCGGGAATTCTCCACTCGAATGTATCTCCGCCCGAGAGGTACTCATTCGTAGTCAGTCGCTTTTCACTCGGAATAGCTTCAGTCGGGAATTCCCCACTCGGATGTATCTCCGCCAGAGAGGTACTCATTCGTAGTTAGTCTCTTTTTGCTCGGAATGGCTTCAGTCGGGAATTACCCACTCGGATGTATTTCCACCCGAGAGGTACTCATTCGAAGTCAGATATTTCCCATTCAGAGGTACTTCCCTTGGAATTAACCTACTCGAAAATATCTCACTCGGAGACACATCACTCGGATATATCTTAGCCCGAAAAGTACTCTTCATAGTCAGAGGCTTTCTTCGCTTGGAAGTAATTCCCTTGGAAGCAACCCACTCAGACATGCGTTACTCGGAGACATCCCACTCAGAAGTATGGAACTTGAGAGAGTCTGGCCGAAAGAGGTTCATTCCAGGTCAGAGCCTTTCTTCGCTCAGAAGTACATCTCTCAGAAGCAACCCACTCGGAAATGCCTTACTCGGAGACATCCCACTCGGTAATTCTTCTCTCAAAAATATCTCTGTCCGAGAAGTACTCATTCAAAGTCAGACTCGGAAATTCTTCACTGATCTCTAATTTGGGCAATGGATGTCTGGTGCTTTTTTTTAATTAAAAATTTCCATTGATCCTTGATTAAGGTAACGGATGCTTTTGATGCTTTTGACCTTGAAGTGCACCCATGTTTCATGCAACGCACTTTCTCATAGCGCTGTTACCAACTTGTCACGCTTAAGCACGTAGCTTTCACTCTCAAGCGTGAGGAGGTCTTGCTTAAGCGAGAGGCCCCTAATGCTCTCAATTTTTCTTAATTCATGCTTAAGCTTACACTTTGGGCCGGACCAAAAGAGGTGTTCACAGATGCCCCTCTTTACTTCTTTTCCACGAGAAAAACATGAAGTCTCTTCTTGTTTTTGAAGTGGAAAGGAAGTAAAGACGTGAACACCATTGTCAAAGTCATGCAGACTCCAATAACTAGGAGAGCCAGTATTGTTCCATTGAAGAAAACCAATAGTAGTGCCAATTTCTGTGACTTGAAGAATGAAGCAAGGCGTCAACTTTGATGGCTTTGGCGATCTGATAAGGGGGAAACCTAGGAATTGACACTTGAAGCTCTTGCTCTCTCTCTCTCTCTCTCTTTTTATTTTTTCTTTGTTTTTTCTTTGTTTTTTTTTGTTTTTTTGTTTTCTTTTTGGAGTTCTGAATCTGAAAAAAAAGAAGTGGGGCGATGCACCAGTTTTAGCAAGAAGTGGTTAACTGGGAATTATCCTTTGGATGACAGGAAGCGAAAGGATTGTCTTTCACTTAATAGGAGGTGAGAGGATTGGGGCTAATTCTTAATTTACTGGAGATGAAAAGATTGGGGTTAACCCTCGGTAGACTGGAAATAAAAGGTGCCTCGTTCGGGGATTGGAAGGTAAAGGGTGTCTCGTTCGACAACTGGAAGGTAAAGGGTGCCTTTTGTTCGGCGACTGGAAGGTAAAGGGTGCCATTTGTTCGACGACTGGAAGGTGAAGGGTGCCATTTGTTTGGCGACTGGAAGGTAAAAGGTGCCATTTGTTCGGTGACTAGAAGGTAAAAGGGTGCCATTTGCTCGGCGACTGGAAGGTAAAGGGTGCTATTTGTTCGGCGACTGGAAGATAAAAGGTGACATTTGTTCGGCAACTAGAAGGTAAAGGGTGCCATTTGTTCGGTGACTGGAAGTTAAAGGGTGCCATTTATTCGGTGACTGGAAGGTAAATGGTGCCATTTGTTCGGCGACTGGAAGGTAAAGGGTGCCATTTGTTCGGCGACTGGAAGGTAAAGGGTGCCTTCTTAGGCGATAAAGAAGAAAACCCTGAATGGTGCCAGCTTTGGCGATTGAGGAAGAAAACCCTAAAAAGTGCCAGCTTTGGCGATTGAGGAAGGGTCTTCTTAAAGTGCCAGCTTTGGCGATTGTGGTTCCACTGGGAATGAGGAACTTGAAAAGTGCAAGCTTTAGCAGTTGAGGAGGAGACTTTGAAGGTGCCTGCTTAGGCGATTGCAGTTCCACTGGGGAAGAGAACTTGAGAAGTGTCAGCTTTGGCGATTACGATTCCACTGGGGAAGAGAACTTGAGAAGTGCCAATTTTAGCAGTTGAGGAGGAGACTTTGAAGGTGCCTGCTTAGGCGATGGAGGAAGAAACTTTAAAAGGTGCCAGCTTTGGCGATTGAGGAGGAGACGTTGAGAATTGCCAACTTTGGCGATTAAGGAGAAGACTTTGAGAATTGCCAACTTTGGCGATTAAGGAGGAAATTTTGAGAAGTGCCAGCTCTGGCAATTATGGAGCAAACTTTGAAGGTGCCGACTTTGGCGATTATGGCGAGTCTTTAGGAAGTGCCAGCTTTGGCGGTTTGAGAAGGAAACTTTGAAGGTGCCTGCTTAGGTGATTTGAAGGTAAAGGGTCTGGGGTGATGCCCCAGTTTGAACAAGATCAAAAGATTTTAAGGGTACTATCCCTTGGCTGGGAGAAAAATATGGGGTGATGCCCCAGTTATGAAGATCGAGAGGATTTTGGGGAACTGCCCCTTGATCGAAAGAGGAGACACTTGGGGTGATGCCCCAATTTGAGATGATTAAAGGTTGGTGGACTACCCCCTGACTGAAAGAGGAATCTGAGGAGATGCTACAGTTACAACATGATTGAAAGAACCTTGAGGTACTACCCCTTGATTGAGAGAGTAGATCTGGAGTGATGCCCCAGTTAGGAAGATTGAAGGGATTTAGGGGAACCGCCGCTTGACTGGAAGAGAAGTCTGGGGAAATGCCCTAATTTGAGCTGTTTAGTGATTCAGGATACCATCTCTTGACTGGGAGAGAGATCTGGGGTCCACCGAGGATGTATGGCGGGCTTGCTGGAGGAGAGAAATCTGGGGGATGCCCCAGTTTAAGCTATTTTGGATGATTCGGGGTACTGCTCCTTGATTGGGAGAGAGATCTAGGGTCCACCGGGGATGTATGGCGGGCTTACTGGAGGAGAGAAATCTGGGGGGTGCCCCAGTTTGAGTTGCTTGGAAAGTGTAGTTCCATTGGGAAAGGATTTGGTGGTTCGGGGTACTGCCCCTTGATTAGGAATGGATCTGAGGTGATACCCAGTTTTTTAGAAAGATTGAAAGATTTAGGGGTACTGCCCCTTGGCTGGGAGAGAAAAGAAACGGCGGAAAATGTCCTAGTTTGGAAAATCTGGCTGAAGGAGTTAGGGGTATTGCCCCTTGAATAGAGGAAGGATTTGGGGTGATACCCCAGTTTTTGGAAAGATTGGAAGATTTAGGGGTACTACCCCTAGGCTGGGAGAAGGATCTGGGGTGATGCCCCAGTTAGGGAGATTGAAGAAGCTAAGGGCGCTCCCCTTTGACAGAGAGAGACCTGGGGTGATGCCCTAGTTCGAACTTTTTGGGAGCGCAGGGTACTGCCCTTGGGTTAACAAAAGATAATGACCTGGGGGAGATGCCCCAGTTTGACATGATTGAAAGAGTCTTGGGGGAAATTGCCCCTTGACTGGGACAGAAGAAATCTAGGGGGATGCTCTAGTTTAAGTTGCTTGGGAATTTAGGGACTTGCCCTTTTGACTGGAAGAGAGAAATCTAGGGAGATGCCCCAGTTTTTTTTTGGAAAGACTGAAAGTTTTAGGGGTATCACCCCTAGACAGGGAGGAATCTGGGGTGATTCCCCAGTTTTTGGAAATACTTAAAGTTTTAGGGGTACTGCCCCTTGACTGAAAGAGAGAAATCTGGGGAGATGCCCCAGTTTGAGCGTTTTTCTTTAGAAATTCGGGGTACTGCCCCTTGACTGGAAGAGAGAAATCTGGGGAGATGCCCCAGTTTGAGCTTTTTATGAATTCGGGGGACTGCCTCTTGATTGAAAGAGAAATCTAAGGAGATGCTCCAGTTTGGAAGATTGAAAGGAATTAGGGGTGCTCCTCCTAGAAAGAAACTGGGGGTGATGCCCCAGTTCAAACTTTTTAAAATTCGGGGCACTGCCCCTTGGCTGACAAAAGACCTGGAGGTGATGCTCCAGTTGTAAAGGAATGATAGACTTGGGGGTAAAATCCCAGGTTTGAAAGATTTGGGAGTTAACAGAAACTTGGGGTACTGTCCCAGATTTGGCGAGATTGAAAGAGCTTGGGATACCATTCCTTGAATGGGAAGGAGTAGAAGTCCGGGGAGATGCCCCAGTTTGAGCTATTTAGAGGGAGAAGTATTGCGAGTACTGGTTTAGGTAATGATGATCTCATTGGGGAAGATAAACCAACTAGAGCCTACTTGTGGAGTATTGTTCCATTTGGGAAGAAAGGTATGGTTGGGTTCTCATCTAATGGCCCTCGTGGTCTTGCTAGGGGAGGGTTGGATGATTCCATTTGGGAAAAAGAGTTCCGTCTGAAGCTATTCCCTAGGTGGTATTTCACCAGGCGATGGAATACACTAGACTATTGGAATGTACCAAGTTGACTTTTTGGAAACATGGCCCCTAATATGCCTCATGAACGGGACAGAAACCTTGAGAAGATATCGACTCCGACTATGATGTACGCAATGGAAACTTGGAAAGGCGCCATGTTCAGCCAAAGACTGGTGTCCCATCCAGTGACTGGAAAGTGAAAGTTACCTTACTCGGCAATTAGAAGGTGCAGATAGCCTTTGTTTGGCCATTAGATGGCGTTTTGTCCAATGATTTGATGGGTTATGAGAAGAAACTCGAGGAAAACCGGATTTAATGAGTGAGGATGAGAGTGAGATCTAGAGATTATTGGATATACCCTGGAAAGTGCCAGTTTTGGCGGTTGAGTCTTGACACATTTGCTTGTCATGACACCCTGCAAGAAAGGTTAGTGGTGCAAAGTAAAACAAATTGGAGCTTGAAGAGACTCCCCGTAAAACCACAATCCTTAGAGATTCGAGGTGACTCATGACTGAAATAGAGCAGATGAAGTAACCCTAGCTTTGGAAACGTGTCAAGCCCAGTCTTCATAATGATTACTTGAGGCGAGATCAGGTAACAGGAACATCTTGTCCTCACGACTTTAAATTTTCACTACCTTCTCATTTTATATATTAAGGGAAAACATATGTTTTATCAAATCAGGGAAAATCACAATACAAACACGTATAAAAAAATAGGTGAAATTGTATTTACAAGTTGAGCAGGTGTGGGAAAAGTGAAACCAAAGAAGCAAGTGGAGTCGTATGAGAAATATTAATAGTTGGGTAGAATAGGAATGATTTTACAGATCCTCTAGTGAACTGCTGAGAACAAAGTGTACCTTAATCCCACATCACGACTTTGAATTCACCATTTGACTCTCTGCCTCTAAAAAGGTAGTCAGACCACGATTCTTGTGCCCTAACTTGGAATCAGACCATTCGCATAAGAATCTTTAAATTACTCTACCAAAATCCTGATCCCAATTTATTGCCTGAGCCGCCTATTCAGGTTTTCAGCTTACCAGGTTGCTCTAACTTTTGCCTAGGTTGCCCTTCCAGGTTTTCAGCCTAGCGAGCTTTTCTCTCCTTGTGACGTGTTTCGCTCTTTTTTTGTTTTCTTTTTGGTTTTTTTGTTTTTTTGTTTTTTTTCTGTGTTTTTTTTTCAAGGTCGTGTCCTTCACAACAAAGGTTTAAGCTAATTGACAATGAGCTTATTTGGTCTCTCTTGATTTAGTCTCATCCTGTGGGGGAATAGATGTTATTTCAAAGGTTTTCTCCAACACCATGTATCCAAGGGAACATGGATGAGCCCTTTTCGGCACCAATGAGGGGGCTCATTCTGAGTCTTTATCTTTTTGTTCATTCTTTCATCTCTTTTTGTTATTGTTTTCTTCTTCTTCATTTTTTCTTCTTTTTTTTTGAATGACCCCCTTGGTATCTTCGTCATGGTCTAGCCGTTTTATTTACCCTTGGCCAATGTGGCAAAGAACTATGATATTAAGGGTATCACAGTAGACCATTCCCTTGGTTACACTGGTATGAAAGAAATATCATTTTTGTCGCGTTCATAGCTTGATAACATTTATACCCCCATGTGGAAAAATGATGGTTTGATCTATGAATCAGCTTGCCCTAATTGGTATATGCGTAAGAAACCCACCTTGACTCCTTTTTTGTTGTTTTTTTTAGATCATCATTTTTTGGCGGAGTATTTTTTTTTACCATGTTTACATTTATGGGTCTGAGCAAGCCTTTGTCTAGCATTTCCTTGAAGGGTAGATATGCCATTATAGAGTCTGGCACTATGTAAACTTTTATGTCACCAGAATGAGCTACCATTATACTGTAACGTCTTCTAAGGCGACTCGATCGATTTTCCAGTTGTTTGTGAGTCCTCTTTGTAACACCTTATTTACTTGCGACTAAAAATTCCAAAAATATGAGAAAATTTTTCACAAAAACAGGCACGTATTATTCGATATAGAAGGAAGCGGGCAAGGGAAGAATGAAGAGCATTCATACGCATATAGCAACCTACAGAGAAGCTAAGACTGGGACCGGCTCATTGGGTTTATCGTAACACACCAACAATGGGCGGATTACACAACACCGTTTGCTTCCTCGGACGGGGTATGACACCGTCCAGGCGGAGTATGGTAATGCAGCAGCGGATGGAGGGAATTCTACAAGGAAAGCTTTTCTTCGAGTAACACTGGTCACTCAATAGGAGGAAATAGATAAGGGAAAGATGTTAATACATTCCCACGCATAGCACTCGGTAGAAGGGCGGAGTTCAAATCATCCTACTTGGCTAGGCGGGGTATGTTTGTCCTGGGCGGGCTCCAGGGCGAAGGTGACCCGCTCAACCGTTGTCTCACACCGCCTAAACGATGTGTGGCAATGCAACATCAGACGTGAACTCTTCAAGTAAACCTTACATTAGCGTCTATTCGTTCCTACTGGCTGATCCTTTCTCAGAGAACGCTGGGCGTTCAGCTTCAGAGGACAGGTAAGGGAAGAAGAAGGGAGATATACATATGCAGGAGTAGTTTGTGAAGGAAAGAGGAAGTGATTACACCGCCGTCCAGTTCGGCAAGGCACAACAACGCCTGGACGGACTCAACCACAACGCCCAAATCAGGGGTCAACACCGGTGTCTGGATTGCATTGGCATCACGATGGAGAGGAGAGGTAATTGAATGGTGTCCCATTTTAACAACTACTCGCTCCAGCGCGAGTCCTCACGCTTGGGCGAATTGCCCCCATACTTCGGACGGGGTACGACTCCGCCCAAACGTATCCGACATAAGTCTTCCTAAAGACAATTCATAATTCACTCAGACTTGGCTATAGCCTGCTCAATCATGCTGTCCCTGCGTATCCATTAAAGCACAATTATGAAACAAGGTAGCACATAGCATGTCACACACAAAACCATACATCTATATATATAAGAGCGTATGTCAATATTTACAACACAAAATCGGATTTCTCCTTGTCCATAAGGTTCTATTTATCCCAAAACACTAACATCCGGTATGAACCAGTCAGGGCTTAATCTAACATCGCCTTAATTAAGCCTTCCAAATGCATCAACACTTCGCTCAGCGTTCCAACTCTGCTTCTGATCCTCATCTCGAGAGACATTCACTGAAAAATGGCCACTGCAGGGGTGAGCTTTTACATATAAAATGATACTCACAGACTCGGTATCAGCGTCAGTACACACTCCTGCCATCATTCAACCTTTCTCAAATAACCAAGCTCATACAGTCCAAACAACATTCATGCCACACATAATACACAGAGTTTATTTCCACATCCATACATATATTCATGCACTCGGAGTTCCTACGCACATATACATTCATGCATTCAAAATCATACACATATACATACATAGATTTATACATCACCACAATCGGCCTTATATCTATATGCATGCCTACGGATCCGACTCGGGTAAAGACTCTTAGTTACGGTCCCCTTTTCTTCTGGCCCCTCGTCCCTCAGCTCTTACCAGGTGGCACCGGCCTCCCACGGCGTCTCGAGACTCTCTTCTCTAGCTCTTACGGCTACCACGAGCACTATCGGGATCTAGCCAGGGTTGGTAACTGGAAGTCGTTCCCTTGGGGTTCTTGACCTTCTATGGGTCGCCCCACTCTCACTCATGCAACTAACACATTCATTAATACCCATCATCTCGCCACGAACACCTTCTCCGTAGTCATTAAGCAAAAGCGGACTACTCGTAATCATTCAGTCAATCACACCAACGCATGTTACAATCGGTCATCAGACTAGCAACACTGAACAAACCATTTAAGAGCATGCATATACATAATTTCCATAGTGACAAGAAAATAGATCCATGCATATCATTCATCATCATCATCCACTAACAGGCTACACCATCCCCATGAAATCACTATCAGAATCTTAAGTCATGCATCAGTTTTAATGATTATGAATACATGCACACACACACACCTACACTCAGCAGTACGTTCATCCGGTACCGTTCGTAGACCATGCATTTGACATGCAAGCGCCCCCTACCTTTTAGAAGAACCTCAGAAATCTTTCCGTTCTTGTCGTTGGGTCTGATGTCTTTCTCCTGGTTCGTTCGGTCTTTCTTGGCTTTGTCGTATCCTGCGCCTGATTCTGGGATGGAGTGTGGTCCGTTCTCCAGTGCTGCAATCAAGATCCCCAGGAGCGAAGAATAAGATAGAGGAAGAAGGAGGATGAAGACGAAGAGAGAAAAGCAGAGGATGAAGTGACGGAGGAAGGAGTCTGAAGGGATAGTGAGCGTGTCCTTAACCATAGGCTTACGTTTTTATATATGTATGTGCGCACAAGTAAGAGAAGAGTGGGATGGGAGAGTGTGAGCTCAGCAGCCACACGCACTCCACCCCATCCCCTGACCACCACCATTTTTTTTATATTTTTTAATGGCTTAAATATAATTAACAGTTATTTTCTAGTTGAAATCAAGTCTTAATGGTTTATTCTTCATTCGGCATTTAGTTTCAAAACTGGGATGTTACAGTTCTCCCCCACTGAAAAAGAATTTCGTCCCCGAAATTCAGTCGGTACTCACCTAGGTAAACAACTCGGGGTACTGCTGTCGCATGGTATCTTCGCGTTCCCAGGTACAAGAGATAGTCTTGCCTTGCTGCCACTCCACTTTAACCAGCTTTATATTTTTGTTCCTCAAGCGTTTTACCGATCGGTTTACAATTCCAACCGGTGTAGTCACAGTGGTTAGATCTTCTTTGATCTCTACCTCGTCGTCAGGCATCGTGTGGCTGGGGTCATGCAAATACTTCCTTAGTTGAGACATGTGAAATACGTTGTGCAATCAGGACAAGTGAGTTGGTAATGCGATGCGGTATGCTACAGGGCCGATCCGTTCTAACACCTCATAAGGTCCAATGTATCGAGGGCTTAACTTCCCACTTTTTAAGGCTCGTCCAACTCCTTTACTCGGAGAGGTTCTCAGAAACACTCGATCTCCGACTGAAAATTCCAATGGCTTGATGCGCTTGTCATGGTAGCTCTTTTGCCTGTCTTGTGATGCTTTCATCCTTTCCTGTATCACTCGGATCTGCTCTGTGGTTTGCTTCACGATGTCTGGTCCCAATAGTAGGCTTTCACCCGTTTCCGACCAGCAGAGTGGGGTTCGGCATCTGCGCCCATATAATGCCTCGTAAGGTGCCATGCAATGCTGTGATGATGGCTGTTGTTGTACGTAAACTCGATCAAGGGAAGGTACTGCTCCCAGTCCCCACCATGCTCTAACACACACGCTCTCAATAAATCTTCTAGACTCTGAATTGTTCGCTCGGATTGTCCATCCGATTGGGGGTGATAGGCAGAACTAAGCCAAAGCTTCGTCCCCAATTCTTGATGCATGCTAGTCCAAAACCGGGACGTAAACCTAGGGTCCCTATCTGATACGATGGAAGTAGGTATGCCATGCAGTCGGATAACTTCTTGAATGTAAATCCGAGCCAACTTATGCAATGGGTACTTCATATTTACAGGTAAGAAGTGTGCACTCTTCGTCAATCGGTCAACAATGACCCAAATGGCATCATGGCCCGCTCGGTTTTTAGGTAATCCCATGATAAAATCCATCGCAATCGAGTCCCATTTCCACACGGGGATCTCTAGAGGCTGTATTGCACCGTACGGTTTTTGGTGCTCTACCTTCGATTTCTGACAAGTGATACACCGGGCCACGTATTCAGCCACATCCTTCTTTAGTCCGGGCCACCAGAACTGCCTCCTCAAGTCGTGGTACATTTTCGTGGTTCCTGGGTGAATGCTGAGTAGGCTTTTGTGGGCTTCGTCAAGCACCATTCTTCTCAATCTTCCTCCACTCGGTATGTATATTTTGTCTCTCACCCGGAAGATCCCATCTGACCCCTCGGCCAAGGATAAGTCCTTTCCTTTGGCTTGAATTTCCTTCATTTCAGCTAGGTAAGAGTCCGCCTGTTGCTGCTCGTACACGGATTTTAAGAATTCATTGGCAATCCTCAACGTACTGATTGTCATTTTCTGAGAGGAAGGGGTGTCAACATGCAAGTTCATGTCTCGGAGCCGCTCCAACAACTCAACTTCTTTTGCCATCATGGCTGCCATGTGGAGGGATTTCTGACTCAATGCGTCGTCCACGACATTTGCCTTACCCGGGTGGTATTTTAACTCAAAATCGTAGTCCTTTAAAAACTCAATCCATCTCCTCTGCCTCATGTTCAGCTCCTTTTGGTCGAATAGGTATTTGAGGCTCTTATGATCGCTGTACACTTCAAATTTGGACCCGTACAAGTAATGCCTCCAGATTTTCAATGCAAAAACCACTGCTGCCAGCTCTAAGTCATGGGTCGGGTAATGCTGCTCGTGAGGTCTCAATTGTCGAGAGGCATATGCTATCACTCGGTCTTTCTGCATGAGTACACACCCTAATCCGAGTCCTGACGCGTCACAATAGACCACGAAGCTTTCTCGTAACTCAGGTAATGCCAACACCGGAGCAGTCGTCAACTTATTCTTCAGCTCTCGAAAGCTGTTCTCACACTCGGGACTCCACACGAAAGGAACGTTTTTCCGAGTCAATTTAGTCAGGGGTAATGCCAGTTTAGAAAAACCTTCGATGAACCTCCTATAATAACCTGCCAAGCCCATAAAACTTCTTATTTCCGAGACCGATCTGGGCCTCTCCCATGCTATTATAACGGCTATCTTTGCAGGATCCACCGAGACGCCTCGCTCGGAAATCACATGCCCGAGGAAGTGGATCTTATTCATCCAGAATTCGCACTTCGAAAGCTTTGCAAACAATTTTTCTCCTTCAACACTTGGAGTACCGCTCGGAGATGTCCTTCATGCTCCTCAGACGTCTTAGAATAAACTAGGATGTCATCGATGAAGACAACAACAAACCGATCTAAGAAGGAGTGGAATATGTTGTTCATGTAATTCATGAAAACAGCAGGGGTGTTGGTCACACCGAACGGCATCACTACATACTCGTAGTGACCATACCGAGTCCTAAAGGCAGTTTTAGGAATGTTCGTGTCCTTCACTCGGATTTGGTGATACCCCGATCGTAGATCAATTTTCGAGAAGACTGAGGCTCCACGCAGCTGGTCAATTAAATCATCAATTCTAGGCAGTGGGTACCGATTCTTGATTGTGAGTTTGTTTAGCTGTCGGTAATCTATACAAAGTCTCATGTTGCCATCCTTCTTCTTAACAAGTAGCACAGGTGCGCCCCATGGTGACACGCTCGGTCTAATGAACTGCTTTTCGAGTAACTCATCCACTTGTTTCTTCAACTCAGCCAACTCAGTTGAGGACATTCTATAGGGTGCGCTGGAGACCGGCTCGGCTCCAGGGATCAAGTCTATAGAGAATTCGACTTCTCTATTGGGAGGCACACTCGAAACGTCTTCAGGGAACACTTCTGGGAATTCGCAGACAACCGGAATTTCGTTCACTAGAGTCTCACTCTCATCTTTGGTTAGACAAAGCATCATAAATAGTTGGGTTACACCTGGTGCCGTGTCGTTCTCAGTGGGCTGTCTCGGAAAAACTATCTCTCGGTTTCTACAATCTACTAATACCTTATTGGCAGAAAGCCAATCTATCCCCAGCACGATATCAAGACCCTTTAAAGGCATGCAAATCAGATCGAAGGTGAAACTCCGATCATACAACACAAACACTACGTCCTTGCATACTGATGATGTGAACACGTTAGTGCCAGTCGGGCTGGTTACTTCTAAAATCCGATTCATAGGTGCAGTCGGTAACTTCAGACGCTCTACACACTCATCAGCTATAAAAGAATGGGTGGCTCCCGAATCAAAAACAACGTTAAGTGTATTCTTACCGAGTGAGCACTTACATTGTACTAGGTCGTTTGCTGGTGCAACATCTTCTGCATTGATGGTGTAGATTCTTCCTGCTGCTGGCGGACCGGTATTCCTCCCTCGGCTGTTCAGAGCACGCATCATGTTTCCTCTGGTTCTGTTGCCTCTGCCACCAGGTCGTTGGTTATCATTCACTCGGGTTCTATCTTGAGATCCTCCTTGACGTACATTGGCGTCTGTTTGGCGGAGTTGGGGGCAGTCAGGACGAACGTGTCCCTTCTCTCCGCAGTGGTAGCATTTAACATTTGTATCATTGCAATCCTTAGCAAAGTGGTCACCGCCGCATTTAAAGCATCCGCCATATCTTGGTCGTCCACTTATCTGTCTCCCTCGGTCACTATGACTCTGATATCTAGTGAAGGGTTCATTCCTCCTCACGTTCCCTGGCCTCTTGAAACGTGACTGCTGAGGCCTTAGGTGCTGGTTGGCTCTGCTGCACTGGCCCGAATGGGCCCTGTCATCCTCTTCGAATATTCTACATTTGTTCACTAATGCAGGGAAACTCCGTATCTCATGGTATCTGCAGGCCCTCTTGATATCTGATCTCAATCCGTTCTCAAACTTAAGACACTTGGAGTTCTCCGTCCCAGGCTGCTGGAAGGGTGGATAGAATAGGCACAATTCCTCGAATCTGGTCGCGTATTCTTCCACAGTCATGGAGCCCTGTTTTAACTCCATAAACTCCAGCTCTTTCCGACTCCTCACTGTGTCGGGAAAGTATTTCTCTAAGAAGCAGGTCTTGAAATCATTCCACGTCAGTTGATTATCATCTTCGGGGAATCGGCTTCTGGCTATTTTCCACCAGTTCTCCGCTTCATCTCGCAGCATATACACTGCACATTCCACCTTCTGGGTCTCGGTACAGTGAAGACCCCCAAAAATCCTCTCTAGTTCCTGAGTCCATTTGAAAGCTGCCTCCGGATTACGCCCTCCCTGAAACTCACTCGGCTTCCTCTTCAGGAAGCAGTCCAGCACGTGGCCATCCTCAGGTCGAGTCTGGCCCTGCCTTTCAAACACATCCGCAAAGCGTTGGAATACTGTGGCTATAGCCTCCATACTTTGACGATGCGCCATTCCTTATCCTGAAATCGACATTTAAGGATAAGTATACGGAGCCACTTACTACCGATCGGGTTATTAGTCCAACAATTAATAGCTTAGCACATTATATCATTCGTCTAGGTTATACACACAATCGGACCAGGGGAAAACAACCTCTTGTCCTCAAGTCAACATCAATCAAGTTTAACTAGTATCAGAACAATTTCAACCATTCAATCAAAAAAAAGAGACACACACAACCGCTTACATTCGGTAAGCATACCTTGGCCTTGGACCTTTTGGTCCGCTCTGATACCAAAATGTAACACCTTATTTACTTGCGACTAAAAATTCCAAAAAGATGAGAAAATTTTTCACAAAAACAGGCACGTATTATTCGATATAGAAGGAAGCGGGCAAGGGAAGAATGAAGAGCATTCATACGCATATAGCAACCTACAGAGAAGCTAAGACTGGGACCGGCTCATTGGGTTTATCGTAACACACCAACAATGGGCGGATTACCAACACCGTTTGCTTCCTCGGATGGGGTATGACACCGTCCAGGCGGAGTATGGTAATGCAGCAGCGGATGGAGGGAATTCCACAAGGAAAGCTTTCCTTCGAGTAACACTGGTCACTCAATAGGAGGAAATAGATAAGGGAAAGATGTTAATACATTCCCACGCATAGCACTCGGTAGAAGGGTGGAGTTCGAATCATCCTACTTGGCTAGGCGGGGTATGTTTGTCCTGGGCGGGCTCCAGGGCGAAGGTGACCCGCTCAACCGTTGTCTCACACCGCCTAAACGATGTGTGGCAATGCAACATCAGACGTGAACTCTTCAAGTAAACCTTACATTAGCGTCTATTCGTTCCTACGGGCTGATCCTTTCTCAGAGAATGCTGGGCGTTCAGCTTCAGAGGACAGGTAAGGGAAGAAGAAGGGAGATATACATATGCAGGAGTAGTTTGTGAAGGAAAGAGGAAGTGATTACACCGCCGTCCAGTTCGGCAAGGCACAACAACGCCTGGATGGACTCAACCACAACGCCCAAATCAGGGGTCAACACCGGTGTCTGGATTGCATTGGCATCACGACGGAGAGGAGAGGTAATTGAATGGTGTCCCATTTTAACAATTACTTGCTCCAGCGTGAGTCCTCACGCTTGGGCGAATTGCCCCCATACTTCGGGCGGGGTACGACTCCGCCCAAACATATCCGACATAAGTCTTCCTAAAGACAATTCATAATTCACTCAGACTTGGCTATAGCCTGCTCAATCATGCTGTCCCTGCGTATCCATTAAAGCATAATTATGAAACAAGGTAGCACATAGCATGTCACACACAAAACCATACATCTATATATATAAGAGCGTATGTCAATATTTACAACACAAAATCGGATTTCTCCTTGTCCATAAGGTTCTATTTATCCCAAAACACTAACATCCGGTATGAACCAGTCAGGGCTTAATCTAACATCGCCTTAATTAAGCCTTCCAAATGCATCAACACTTCACTCAGCGTTCCAACTCTGCTTCTGATCCTCATCTCGAGAGACATTCACTGAAAAATGGCCACTGCAGGGGTGAGCTTTTACATATAAAATGATACTCACAGACTCGGTATCAGTGTCAGTACACACTCCTGCCATCATTCAACCTTTCTCAAATAACCAAGCTCATACAGTCCAAACAACATTCATGCCACACATAATACACAGAGTTTATTTCCACATCCATACATATATTCATGCACTCGGAGTTCCTACGCACATATACATTCATGCATTCAAAATCATACACATATACATACATAGATTTATACATCACCACAATCGGCCTTATATCTATATGCATGCCTGCAGATCCGACTCGGGTAAAGACTCTCAGTTACGGTCCCCTTTTCTTCTGGCCCCTCGTCCCTCAGCTCTTACCAGGTGGCACCGGCCTCCCACGGCGTCTCGAGACTCTCTTCTCTAGCTCCTACGGCTACCACGAGCACTATCGGGATCTAGCCAGGGTTGGTAACTGGAAGTCGTTCCCTTGGGGTTCTTGACCTTCTATGGGTCGCCCCACTCTCACTCATGCAACTAACACATTCATTAATACCCATCATCTCGCCACGAACACCTTCTCCGTAGTCATTAAGCAAAAGCGGACTACTCGTAATCATTCAGTCAATCACACCAACGCATGTTACAATCGGTCATCAGACTAGCAACACTGAACAAACCATTTAAAAGCATGCACATACATAATTTCCATAGTGACAAGAAAATAGATCCATGCATATCATTCATCATCATCATCCACTAACAGGCTACACCATCCCCATGAAATCACTATCAGAATCTTAAGTCATGCATCAGTTTTAATGATTATGAATACATGCACACACACACACCCACACTCAGCAGTACGTTCATCCGGTACCGTTCGTAGACCATGCATTTGACATGCAAGCGCCCTCTACCTTTTAGAAGAACCTCAGAAATCTTTCCGTTCTTGTCGTTAGGTCCGATGTCTTTCTCCTGGTTCGTTCGGTCTTTCTTGGCTTTGTCGTATCCTGCGCCTGATTCTGGGATGGAGTGTGGTCCGTTCTCCAGTGCTACAATCAAGATCCCCAGGAGCGAAGAGTAAGATAGAGGAAGAAGGAGGATGGAGACGAAGAGAGAAAAGCAGAGGATGAAGTGACGGAGGAAGGAGTCTGAAGGGATAGTGAGCGTGTCCTTAACCATAGGCTTACGTTTTTATATATGTATGTGCGCACAAGTAAGAGAAGAGTGGGATGGGAGAGTGTGAGCTCAGCAGCCACGCGCACTCCACCCCATCCCCTGACCACCACCATTTTTTTTTATATATTTTTTAATGGCTTAAATATAATTAACAGTTATTTTCTAGTTGAAATCAAGTCTTAATGGTTTATTCTTCATTCGGCATTTAGTTTCAAAACTGGGATGTTACACTCTTCACTCAGTGTGCTGACCTTGTCAAACGCTTTTGGATAGAGCTAGAAGACCCTTATCCAAACATCCTGGTTAATTCGGTCAAGGGACTTCCGTCTTTGGTATCCTCTTCATCAGCGTGATCAACCGGGTGGTCAAAGTTATGAAATAGAATTGTGATCTCATTGTTCTCAGAAGGATCATTTTTGGATTGATGTTTTATTTTTGTATGATGGCAAAGAGAAGGAGAAAAATAAAAGAGAGCTAATGGATAAAGGGAAAGTTAAAACAAATAAGGGAAACAAGCAGAAACACTTTGAAATTTGTCACGTATTCATTGAGAAAAACTTGAAATGATAAGAACATGCTTTTGCCCTTATTACATAAAATATCCCAATGCCTTAGGCATAGCGTTTGGGTTGGAAAGTCATCAAAACAAAATTTAAAGTCGTAAGGAGCTAGGTGGTCTCTTGGTCATGAACCTCTCCACCTGGTGGGCAAATCACAAAGCTTGCATCCTCTTCATGCCTCCAGTCCCTTTTTATCATACTGATCCCATGATTCTTATGGTTAGACCTGGGGTTTATGATTATATTGGGATTCCCTTCCTGGAAATCTAGCCACTTGGCTTTAATTGGGTCCCTCACTTTGAATTTTAAGGCATAACAGTCCTTAGTAGAGTGCCCTGGGGCTCTAGCATGGTAATCACATCGGGTATTAGGATTATAACCTTTGGGGTAAGGAGGAACCATCAGTTTTAATGGACAGGGTACTGCAAGGGTGTTACGGATAAGGTGAGGCAAAAGTTCTGTGTAGGTTATGGGAATGGGGTTGAACCGGACCGATGTTCGACTATCAGTGGGTTTTATTGTGCTTCGGTCAGGATTAGGTGACTGAGTCTGCCCTAATGGAGGACAGTATGGCATGGGCTGTGGATGAGAGGGTTTAATAGCAGGCAAATAGGAGTGGGTAGGTGTTCAAGCGATGTATGGATGAAAGTGGAGCTGGAATGGGAAAAGATTAGAGCCCTGGTCAGGGGTGGTGGCGGCCATGTAAGGTGTAGGGAGATTAGCAGGTGGAAAGGAAGTATGAGTCATTAGCCTGGGTTGGGCCCTTTTTTGGTTATAGGAAGTGGAATTAGCATCCCCTTTTCTCTTCCCCGTATCTCCCGATGCAGACATTCTTATGATAGGTGCCCCAGGCGATTGGGAGGATTGTGAAATATGGGGGTTCGTTGTTTGTAAATCATGATCCTCTTGTTGGTTATGGAACAGGGGAGAGTATTCTGAGGGTACTGCATAGGGTAGGTTGTTATTTGAGCCCATGAAGGCGTGTTGTGGTGCATGAGACATGCCATAGGTTGGTTGAGGGTCAATGATGGGGTCGAACCTGTTGGTAGTAATGGGAGTTGTCATGGAAGAGGGAATTTGCATTTTTGTCAGTCCAGGAGAATAGAGTGGGATGGTTGGTAAATATTGGTCATTCTTGATGTCTGTAGAGGGTTCCCCCTCTATGATCTTCTTTTCTAAAAGTCTGGTCATCTCTGCCACTTGCTCCTTTAGCTGGTTAACTTCACTCCTGAGGTTTTCAATTTCTTACTCTCTTTCAGCCATGAGTCTCCTTTGAAAGCCTAGTAAGGGTGTCTTTCGGTGTCTTTGAAAAAAAACAAAAAATGTCAGGTGGGAACAGAAGGAAGGAGAATGTCGTGGGAAGCAATCACAGGCCTTGACGAGTATCCTTTGACCATCCCTTAGAACTTATCGTTCAAAAGTACTAGGTATGGTAAACATGGAAATTAATACGGGATAGTTGTGAAGACAGAAGAAATCCTTCATTTTGAGGCGGGAGCCTTAAGCTCAAACATTTTGTTCAGGCCACCACAGCCCTCATCTCATGAATTTAATCCCATGTTAACTTCCACAGATACTCAAAGGGTATTCGTTCAGTTTTGAATAGCCTCCAACGAAAATGAGGATAAGGAAGAGAAATTAGTTACTGTCATGTTTTGAGACCGGTACTTCCCCATTGATTTAACGTAAAGCGATTTTACTTGGGGAAGCAGCGATTTCTAAAACTCGTGAGGGTTTAAGTTTAGAGGACCATAAGTTCTTTAATCGTCAATAATGCCCCAGTTGGAGGGAAGTAAAAATTATTTTCCTTTTCTTTTTCTTTTGATGACTAAGGAAACTTATGACTCGGGACTTAGAAGTACACGATGAAGAGGGAACTATTTAGCTATCAAAAGATTACCAGTTTCTTCAAGAAATGTAAGTCATTATTTTTGAAGTAAGGTAATCATTTGGAAAGTAAATGGTTCACCCATTTGGATTAACAGGAAATTAAAAATGACGTAAGATAAAGTAAAGTCTGCCTTTTCGTGGCCTAGGTCGGGATTTTCTAAAAGTTTTTTTTTCTAGGCCTTACAGCTTGTCTAATAGTGACTCCTCACATTGGGTGGCTTGTTCTAAAACTTCTAAAGGTCACTAGAGCCAAGATCCTACTCATGATGTTGACCACAACAGTAGGAAGTCTACTAGGTGTGGGCACCATGAATAAGTCGAACTCTAGCTGAGATTCTCACGGTAACCAAACAGGAAGTACATCCCAAATGGCTCTGCTATCAACCTCCCCTAATCTTAAGTTTCATTTGGGCCCGGGTATAGGGTCCCACTCAAAAGTGTGTGTAAGTTGTGAGTGTAGTGTGTGAAAGAGGCATTCAATACCCGTACCTTACTCATCCTGCACATAGAACAAACACAGAGCAACAAATAAAGTCATCTACCCTAGGGTTCAACAATCACACAAACATTAACAGAAAGTAAATGATAAAATACAAACAAAACAGAAGCCATATACAAACATTGACAGATAATAAAATAAAGGAAGAAGTTAAATAATTAATATGCTAATTAAAACATGCGCTATCAAATTGACTGGCTTGAGTCTCTAATATGTCCCCAGCGGAGTCGCCATCTGTCACGACCGGGATCGTGGCGGGAAGGCCGACCCTCAAAAATATTAAAAACGAGTTTCAAAATCCTTTCGAAAAGAAAATAGGGAGTCGCCACCAATATTTTTAAGGGTAAAATACCGAAAACACCTTTCATTAAAGCACTGGTTATGAAAGTAAAAATTCTAAGTTTGGGAGTCTAATTACAGGTGAGGAAGGTATTAGCACCTCACAACTGTCTGTTATAAAACGGTTACCTCAAGATAATAGCGTGCATTATAATTAGCCCAAAAATCATTTTAACTTCTTCAGAAAAGGAATGCAAAATGCCAAAGCATACAAAAAATAAACAAAAAATAGGCACAAAATTTTTTTTAAAAAAATGAGATTAACAAGACATCTCGTCCAAATTAACCTCGTTCCCCCTTTTTTTTTAAAAAAAATATTATTAAAAAATAAAACAAATGAGATTAACAGGAAGTCTCATCCAAATTAATCTCGCTCCTTCTTTTAAAGATATACTACAAAAATGTGAGATTAACAAGACGTCTCGTCTAAATTAATCTCGTTCCTCTTTTTTTTTAAAGAAATATTACAAAATGTGAGGTTAACAAGACGTCTCGTCTAAATTAATATCGTTCCTCCCTTTTAATAATAAGATAAAAATGGAAACTCTAAAAACTAAATAAAGAAAGATGGGCCCGACAGGAACTATTTCCCGCTCCTACGTATTCTCGAGCTTTCAAGAAATCAGGGTCACGTAGTTCTTTGAAAATGGCTTTCTGAAAAAAAATTAGGAAGTTGGTGGTGGATAATGTTATTGGAAACGACCCATACAAGGCGAAGTTCTTCGAACGTGTACAAGTTCTAGCAAAATAGTATAGATGGAAGTACTACCATACGACACTGGTTAAAGATAATTTTTATATTTTTTTGAATTTGAAGGAACACAGAGAAAACACTTATTTCCCTTTTTGTTATTACTAGTTACAAAGAAAAATAAAAGAATGTGGGTTGTGGACAGGTTCTTCAGATTTAGGAGACATCCTACTCGGATATATCTTTGCCCAAAAAATACTCATTCATAATTAGAGCCTTTCTTTGCTCGGAAGTGTCTCACTCGGATACACCTCACTCGGAAGAATAGAACTTGGAAATGTCTGCCCGAAAAGTGCTCCTTCGAAGTTCAGGCCCTTTTTGTTCAGGATCGATTCACTCGGGAATTATCCACTCGGAGACACCCTATTCAGATATATTTGCCCAAAAAGTATTCATTCATAATCAGAGCCTTTCTTTACTTGGAAGTAATTCCCTTGACATGGCCCACTCGGAAATGTCTCACTCGGAGACACCTCACTCGGATATATCTTTGTCCGAAAAGTACTCTTCCGAAGTCACTCGCTTTTCGTTCAGAATGGCTTCAATCAGGAATTCTTCACTCGGATGTATCCCCGCCCGAGAGGTACTCATTCGAAGTCAGACATTTTTCATTTAGAATGGCTTCAGTCGGGAATTCTCCACTCAGATGTATCTCCGCCCGAGAGGTACTCATTCGTAGTCAGTCTCTTTTCGCTCGAAATGGCTTCAGTCGGGAATTCCCCACTCGGATGTATCTCCGCCCGAGAGGTACTCATTCGTAGTCAGTCTCTTTTTTCTCGGAATGGCTTCAGTTGGGAATTACCCACTCGGATGTATCTCCACCCGAGAGGTACTCATTCGAAGTCAGATATTTCCCATTCAGAGGTACTTCCCTCAGAATCAACCCACTCAAAAATATCTCACTCGGAGACACATCACTCGGATATATCTTAGCCCAAAAAGTACTCTTCATAGTCAGAGGCTTTCTTCGCTTGAAAGTAATTCCCTTGGAAGCAACCCACTCAGACATGCGTCACTTGGAGACATCCCACTCAGAAGTATGGAACTTGAGAGAGTCTGGCCGAAAGAGGTTCATTCCAGGTCAGAGCCTTTCTTCGCTCGGAAGTACATCTCTCGGAAGCAACCCACTCGGAAATGCCTCACTCGGAGACATCCCACTCGGTAATTCTTCTCTCAAAAATATCTCTGTCCGAGAAGTACTCATTCAAAGTCAGACTCGGAAATTCTTCACTGATCCCCAATTTGGGCAATGGATGTCTGGTGCTTTTTTTTAATTAAAAATTTCCACTGATCCTTGATTAAGGTAACGGATGCTTTTGATGCTTTTGACCTTGAAGTGCACCCATGTTTCATGCAACGCACTTTCTTATAGCGCTGTTTCCAACTTGGCACGCTTAAGCGCGCAGCTTTCACTCTTAAGCGTGAGGAGGTCTCGCTTAAGCGAGGGACCCCTAATGCTCTCAATTTTTCTTAATTCACGCTTAAGCTTACACTTTGGGCCGGACCAAAAGAGGTGTTCACAATCGTCCTCTACCCCAAGGTTCGATAATAATATATATCAACAAAACACGTGGCATAAACATAGGCAAGAAATCATATTGCATAATTCTAATCTACTCAAACAAATTAAACGGGCTTCACCCTCACTGTCCCCTGTGGAGTTGCCATCTGTCGCGACCTGGATCGCGGCGAGAGGCTGACCGTAAAAAGAAAATAAGGTTTCCTGAGTTCTCTCCAGAAATCGTGGAGTCGCCACTAATGTTTTTAAGGTAAAACATCAGAAAAAACCGTAACGTGAAGGTACTGGTCCTAAATTGAGATTTTAAGTTCGGGAGTCTAATTACAGGTAGGGAATGTATTAGCACCCTCACACTGTCCATTTTAAACGGTTACCCTGAATTATTTAAGTTTGAATAATCCTACTACTTTATAATTTAAACCTCTTAGTGATGCCTTATGGATTTGTTGTTGATTTAATGATTTTTAAAATTATAAATTTTGCGATTAACAGGACATCTTATCCAAATTAATCGAGTTATCATTAAAAGCGTGATGATTTTATTTTTACTAGTAAAATAGATATATATTTTTTAAAATTTGGGCATGATAGGAATAATTGTTCCTGGTCCTATGTATTCCCCAAGCGCTAGGAGAAATCAGGGTTACGTAGTTCTTTGGGTTATTTTAAAAAATACGAAGTAGATCGAAAAATGTCAAGATTTAAAACATTAACCAACAGGATGTCTCGTCCAAATTGATTTTGAATGTTGTATAAGAAAAAGGAACCTTGGGTTTTATTGATTTTATTATATTTTTAGAGAAAAAACTTAATAGTCTAGATTGATTTAAGAATGAAAAGTTTATTTGAAGACTAGATTAACAGGACGTCTCGTCCAAAGAATCTATAAAGATATTTTGATTTTGTTATATTATCGATATTACTAAAGTGTTTTATCGTCTAAATTATTTTAAAAAAATTAACATAGATTGACAGGACGTCTCGTCCAAAAAATATATAAAGACCCTAAATTTGTTATCAAAATATTTTTTAAGGTCTATGTTAATTTTGAGACTATTAAAATTTATTTTATTTAAAAACTTAGACCAAAAGGATGTCTCGTCCAAATTGATCCTAATATGAATATATTAATTTTTGTTACCTATTGGCATCACTAGAATACTTTATGGTCTAGAAATTAAACATAGGTTAATGAGACGTCTTACCTAAATTAACCCTAGCATAGAGATTTTAATTTTAGGCACATACCAACATTAGTTTTATTCCCTATTTTACAAATGTAATACTCTAAACTTAGTTAGTAGCAAACAGGTGTTCGGTGATACTAATTATTAGAATATTCCTAAAGGGAAAGAGATTCCATAATTTAATTCTTTAATAAAATAGGATTAAATACAATCACAATAAACAAATTAAAAGGAAAAAGAAAAAAAATACCTTTTTAATTGTTTTCTTGATAATTGTATCTAATATTACAATTTTTCCTGTAGCCGTGTGTCAATTGCCCAACGTGAATCCTTGTTTTCTCTAAATCTCCTTTGGCAATAGCGTGGGTACTAACCCTTTTTAATCAACCTCCTCTCCCCTTCAGCGTGGATGCCTTCTTAAATATATATACCATTCGTTGCTTCAAAACCCTTTTTACTTCCTAATTGCGTGATCTCTTATATAATAATATAATAAGCCTTTTTCAATTGTGTTATCTCTAATTCTCTTAGGCTTATAATATAATAATAATTAAGCCTTATCTATGCGTGAATATATAATAATATCCATTTCCCTTTTTTCATTATCTCATAGCATATAGATAATAGGATTAGCTTAATTAATATAATTATAAAATCTGAAGTTGATTTTTTTATATAATATATATATTTATATATTCAAAATTCTATCTCATATATATATATATATATATATATATTTAAAAAACCTTATCACATATACTCATTTATTTAAAAAGCTTTATCTCATCCTATTTAAAAAACTTTATCTCTTTCTTCCTCTAATCTTCTAAAATCTTATCCCTTATGAAATTCAAAAACCTCCTTCGTGAATTTTAAAATTTTCTAAGTCTAGAAGTTCCAAAATTTATGGTTCTGATAAGGATTTAAAAATTTTGGAGACCACAGCCCAGATCAATAATTTGAAATTCAAACAAGCCCACAGGTTCACTTTTTTCTTAAAAATAAATCCTAAAAAAATTATTTTTATATTTTTATATTTTGGTATTTTTATTATTTATTATGTTTTGAAAATTTTAAATGGGCCCGGACAAAATTCGATAGCAACAGAAACGTATCAATAAATTTTTATTAACAGAAAATTTTAGATTTTTAAAATTTAAACTTTATATTACTTATTATAAAATTAGTGAGGACTGATATAATATCGCTAAATTTCAAAAGGACTGATTTTGAATATTTAAAATATACCAAGTGAAAGGTTACTATTTGGCTTAATAATTCAGCCGACATTTACTATGCAAAACACTGTGCATGTACAAAATTTTCAAAAGATGCACAGTAACCAGGATTGAATTTTCAAAAAATACACAGTACTTTTATATTAAAATAATGGAATGCGTAGTAATTTTCCTTCCTATAAATACCGAGGGAATTCTTCTTTAGAACTCACAGTTTTAGATTAAGTTTTCTAACTATAGTAGTGCTAGTGAGATAGTGGTGGAAGTAAGAGAGAAATAAATTTTTTTGGAAGAAGGTTCTGCTAAAATCCTAAGGTAAGAATACCTCTCTTTTATATTTTTTAGGGTTATTTTCATATCATTTTTAGAAATCTATTATTATACTAGAAATAATATTATTTTAAGTTACTATTCTGAATAGTAAAATACTATTTCAATAGTAAATTACTATTTCAATAGTAAATTACTATTAAGATAGTAAATTACTATTTACTGTTACTATTTACCTTTACTATTCATGTTTTACTATTTATCGTTACTATTCATGATTTACTATTTACCATTACTATTTATGATTTATTATTTACCGTTACTATTCATATGTTACTATTTACTATTACTATTCATGATTTACTATTCACTATTCACTATTTACTATTCAAAATTTACCATTTCTACTTTAAGTAGTAATCTTAATTTTTATCTTGTAACTATATTAAAATGAAATTGGTATGTTTTAAAAAACGGAGACAAGGCGTGGATGGATTTACAATAACGAATCAGTATACAAGAGGTAAGGGGGAGTGAGATAAGAATATAATATGAAAAGACATAAGAATAATGGGAGGAGTCCCCTACCCCTTTTAAATTTAATAATATTATTATGTTAAAATATTAACTCTTTAACTTAAAATTTATAATAAATTTTAAATTAAATATCTAACGTAACTAACTCTAACATACCTATGCAAGGACCTGTACTTTTATAACCTATATGAACTGAACTATACCTATGCAAGGACTTGGACCACTATGACCCATATGGACTGAACTATACCTATGCAAGGACTGGATTATATGGACTTACATAGACTTATGCGAGGAATTGACCAAAAGAACTCAAAATCAACTTATGATATGTATTAATGATATTTAATTTAATTGATTTGATTATGATTGATTATATTTGTAATTGATGATGTTTAACTGTGATTGATGATCTTGTGATATAAAGTTGAGCATATAGCAAGCATGACGAAAAGCTAAAACTCAGTAAGAATTTTCTTACCTTACTCTTTAAATTTTTTATCTTTTATTTCTTCTTAGAAATTATTTTTATTAACTTTACTTTTAATATTTAGAATAAATTTTTTTAGAAGAAGTCATTTTATGAAAATTAATTTATAAAAAGGTTGAGATGATTAAATTTTGAATTAAAGAAAAATTTTATAATTTTAAGTATTTTTGGTTAATGATTTAAAGATTATTCTCTTTTAATAAAATAAAATTTTCAAAAGAAAATTATTTTCTTTTTCCAACTTAATAACTAAAGATATTTGGAAATAATTAAAATTTCTAAATTTGATCTTGTTAAGATTCAATTTGAGAAAGATTATGTAAAGTTTTATATAAAAGTTTTGAGATATTTAAGGCTTAGAAACTCAATTTCGGTGAGATTCAAAAACTGTACTAAATTTATTTCTGTGGGACAGAAATTTAGAGAATTGAGAAAATGTACAGTTTATTGAAATGATGTTGTAAACCTTTAAGGTATTTAATAATTGAGTTTCTAAAAGCCTTAACCAATTAAATACGTGAGTAGTTCATGCATCATAAATTATTAAAGTGAAACAAAATGATATTGTCTGGGGACGGATTATAGAAACCGAGGATACATTAGAGGAGGCTTAATTACGAGCCTTGGGATGAGAGGGTGTGAAAGGGTGCTTCAGGGGACCCGAGGTAGCTCCCTAGTGTCGGGTACTCTCACAATAAAAACTTTCTCAATCTGACTAGTCTCTAAGTGTTTCCATGCCAGTTGAGCTGTTCATATTATTATTATCCGGACTTATGGAACAGTGTAAACTCCTGGTTAGCCTAGTGTAAATTAAAGTTTAAGGGCCCACATATATAGGTAAGTTATGATGAAGATATTGCATAACATTCATGCATTCATAATTGATTGTGTGTATGATTGTGATTGTGATTGTGATTGATATTATTATATATTAGTTTGTGAAAACCCTTTATTGCTTATGCCCCATTTGGGAATATTATATTCTGTTTCTCACTCCTTTCTCCGTGTTTTTGTTTCATATGTTTTAAATTGATGGTTCAGAGGAAAGGATCGAAGAATCTCGGCAGTAAATATAGTACATTCTAGAAGGGGAGCTCAGTATGAATACCGTGCTCCAATGAATAAATAAAGTTATTAAGTAACTATTTTTGGGCCATGGAGTTTCCTCTCTTTCTTATAATGTTTAATATTTATTTTCTTCAGATGAATGTAAAATTACTTTATAAAGTTTTAATAATATTTATGAGGTATTTCAAAAATGATGTATATAATTTATTCCGATAGTTTTCTTTTAACGATCATTTCTTTAAAAAAATTATGAATTTTTCTAGTATTTATTAAGGTATAACAGAGGGTGTTACATGTTTCGTAGCACAAAAACTACAAAACACATGACTTGGCATGAAGATGAAAGGATTAAAGATGGAATGCTTAGGCATCCAGCATATTCTCCTCAATGGAGAAAAATTAATGATGAATACCCTAATTTTGGAGATGAACCAAGAAACCTACGTCTCGCATTGTCCACTAATTGTATGAATCCTCATGGTGTTCAAAGTAGCTCTCATAGTACATGGCCGGTGATATTAGTAATTTATAACCCACCGCCATGGTTATGTATGAAGCGTAAGTACATGATTTCCATGTTAATTTCTAGGCCCACACAACCAGGAAATAATATAGATGTCTTTTTGTCTCCATTGATAGAAGATTTGAAGAAAATATGGGAAATAGGTGTCGATGTGTTTAATGGACATAAGGAAGACGGCTTTAACTTAAAAGCAATTTTGTTTGGTACAATTAATGATTTTCCAGCCTATGATAATTTGTCAGGATATAGTGTTAAAGGAAAATGTGCATGTCCTATGTAACATCCCAAATTTTAAAATAGAGAATAAATTAAGGAAATAAATATTGAATAATTGAATACGAATTATTTAATGCCCCAAAATATCAAAAATAATTAAATTAAGATTTTTGGGAGTTGTTAGTAACTTATCTGGACCGAATAAGCAGAAAACTAACCCGGATAAAATATAAGTGTCCGACCAAGTATCTCTGATTGAAATGCCGTTGGTCAGGGCTGTAGATAATATTACTAGGAATCCGAATGTGTATTCGGAATAATTTTTAGATAAAGTATTGGGCCCGAACGGAGAGCCTGTTTATTGAAAAATGAAAGAATTTAGTGATGGGCTTAAAAACTTAAACAAAACCTCACCTTTTTCACTTTCATTCTCGTGACTCTCACTCTCCCTTATGTAAACTCACCTCTTCTTCTTTCTATCATCTTCCTACTCATCTTCTTCACTCTTCTCTCTCTTATACACCTAAGAAAAATCTTGGTGCCTTCTTCCTCCTTCACTTTCGTTTTCAAGGAGCAAGGAGAAGACAATGGATGCTTGAAGCTTCTCCTATTCTCTTCTCTATTTTCGTCACAACCTCCCTCCCTCTTGATTTTCATTTTCGTTTTTGGAGCAAGGAAGGTTTCTTGCCTTTTCTTGTGTTTTGAACCTAGAAAATGGGTAGTTGTGATTTGGGAGAATAGTTAAAGTAAGTGGGTATTGAATAGAAACTTTAAATAAGGAAAACCAAAGGTGGGGTAAAATAAATGAAGGCATTTATGAGCAATAAATGGAGTACACGAAAATAGGGTTGAAGAATGAGGAATATTGAAGTGTGATGATGCATGATTTATCTCTAATTCTCCAATTTAAATGTGTATAATTTGCCATCACTTAGTGTGTAACATATTGCATTTTAACACATTTTTATCATTTGATCTTTATGTAATATTTGATTGTTAATTTGTGCCAAAAGAAAATAGATCAAAGAAACTCAAGAATTCCAATCCAAAATGAAGATCAAAGTGCCTAAGGATCAAAGGAATCAAGAAATATTCAAAAGGATCTCAAAAAGGGTAAAAAGTGTGCAAAATATGGAGAATCAGGGGGATGAATCGATTCATCCCCCTCTTGAATCGATTCATGCGAATTGAATGCACCAGGAAGTGAAATTTTGAGCCATGAATCGATTCATTCTGGCTTGAATCGATTCATACGTCTGAATCATGCAAAAATTAGCATTTTGAATCGATTCATTTGAGTTTCAAAGGCAATGAATCGATTCTTCCATCAAATGAATCGATTCATACGTGTAAAATTAGCCCAGAATTGCATTTTGGAAGCATGAATCGATTCCTCCCACCAATGAATCGATTCATGAGTGAATAATTGGCCCAGAAACACGTTTTTCAAGCTTCTGGAAGGTGGGCAAAGCACTGAGATGGTGGGAAATGCACTGAAGATGATCATGGAGCACCATTGATTTGATTAATCAAGAGTGCATCTTCCATTATGAATTAATTATGGCAAAAACTTGCTTTTGAAATCCTATAAATAGGCACAAGAGGAAGGGGCAGAGACACACCATTCTTCATTCAATTCTTCCTTCCTCCTTCACGTTCTCTGTTTCTCTTCTCTGTTGGAAATTCTTCCAGCAACTTCTTCATTTCCGGGTTAGTTTTATTGTTGTAGTTGTAATTATGGAGGGCTAAAACCCTTAGATTGATTTTCTTGGAGAATGTTGTAATGTAATTTTGAGGTCATTAATTTTAATATAGTATGCTTTTATTATTGTTATTTCTTCATAATCATTCTCTACTTATTTAATTCCATTTTGTTTAATTGAATTTGTATGCTTAATCGGTTTAATTATTCAAATGGAGTTAAATAAGATTTCAAATTAGAATTGATTAAGGAAATATGCATGCTTAATGAATATTTTCATAATCACTTTTAATAATTATGGTTTGCTTAATTCCATAATTTGAGAATAGATTATGTATATAGGCGATGTTCTTATGTATGCTCAATAATTCTTAGATTTTAAGATCTTGACTCCTTTTGCTTAATTAGGATGCTTGATTAAAATATTCATTTTTAAATGAAAGTAAAGGAATTGTGAATTGAAAAAGACGCTTAGTTGATCAATTCAAATTGAGCTAAGAAATTAACATTAATAAGTATACAAGTTATCTTTAATGAACCAAGGATAAATTTATTTACAATACTCCAAGAAAATCAATCGCTTGTTATTTATTGTTTTAAATCCTTTATTTACCTTGTTTTAATTTTAATTGTGACAACAAAAAAATCAATCAAACCCCCCCCCCCAATTGTATGTTAGTGAACTTATGTTTGTAAAAATTTTTAGTTGTTTAGTTTTTATTTTTAATTGTTAAAAATTAGTTTAAGACTTGATTTTTCCTAAATTTCTGTGTTGATCATTGAGAGAACGACCTAGGTTGACACCCTAGTACTACGTTAATTAATTTTAATGTACTAATTTGACGGAATCACGACTGCAAAAAAAATATCACGTCAAATTTTGGCGCCGTTGCCGGGGATCAACGATCTTTAGGAAAAATTCTTGTTTTAAATTAATTTTTTTTTATTTGAAAAAAAAAACAAAAGAAAAAAAATTTAAAAAAAAAATTTCTCTTTTTGTTTGTTTGTTTCTTTGTTTTATTTCTTTTGCATGATTTAGGATTCTTATGATTTATTGCTCATCATGATCAAATATCTTGTTGTATGCTATGTATGACTAAGAAGAACTTTTGAGCATTTATATTCATTTGATCCTGAAATTGAAAGAACTTTTCATAGGTTAGTTAGAGAAGCTAGATTTAATAATAATTTTGTTGATATTGATAGTGATAGTATTTTTTCTGAATCTGTTGAAAGTACTACTGCTAGTTTTTCTGATATGGCTGAACCTCGTGAAAGAACTCTTAGAGAACTAGCTGCTCCTGAATTCACTTACGAAAGTTTGTGTATTCAATATCCTGATGAGGATGTCCCTTTTATTCTTAAGACCGGACTTATACATTTGTTGCCTAAGTTTCATGGTCTTGCGGGTGAAGATCCGCACAAACACCTCAAAGAATTCCACATTGTGTGCTCCACAATGAAACCCCAAAACGTTCAAGAAGACCATGTCTATCTTAAAGCGTTTCCTCATTCTTTAGAGGGTGTTGCTAAGGATTGGTTGTACTACCTTGCTCCAAGATCAATCACAAGTTGGAATGACTTAAAGAAAATGTTCTTGGAAAAATTCTTTCCTGCCTCTAGAACAACAGCAATCCGTAAAGACATATCTGGCATTAGGCAACTCTCTGGAGAAAGTCTTTATGAATATTGGGAGAGATTTAAAAAACTCTGTGCAAGTTGCCCTCACCACCAAATTTTTGAACAACTTCTTCTTCAGTACTTCTATGAAGGTTTACACCACGTTGATCGCAACATGATTGATGCGGCAAGTGGAGGAGCTTTAGGAGATATGACTGCTGCTGAAGCAAGAAACCTGATTGAGAAGATGGCATCTAACTCTCAACAAATTGGTGTGAGAAATGATTCTTTCAAACCCATGTTTGATTCCAATTCTAGTTCATCTGGAATTAAACTTGAGAGCAAACTTGACGCTCTCACCACTTTAGTCACACAATTGGCAGTAAATCAAAAATCCATGACTGCTAAAGTGTGTGGAATCTGCTCTTCACAAGAGCACCCCATTGATTGTTGTCCTTCTCTACAAGAAAAGGATAATAATAGTCCTCAAGCTTATGCAAGTAACATCTACCATGATAGACCTCCACCACCACAAAACCATGACCTTTCCACCAATAAATACAATCCAGGTTGGAGGAACCATCCAAATTTGAGATGGGGAAACCAACAACAAAATCCCCAACCTCCATTTCAAAACAATGCACCAACCTTCCAAAGACAGACACCTCAACCATCCACAAGTGGCCCTTCTTTGGAGGATCTGGTGAAACAAATGGCTGCACAGAATTTGGAGTATCAACAGAGGAATGATGCTACCATCCAGAGTTTAAGCAACCAAATTGGGCAATTGGCTTCATCATTAAGCCAGTTACAATCTCAAAACTCTGACAAATTACCATCTCAACCAGCTGCAAATCCAAGAAATGTGAGTGCAATTCAGTTAAGATCAGGTAAGAACCTTGAAGTACCCATACCTAAGGAACCTGAAAAACAAACAGATGTGCCCACAACGGTTGAGAATGATGAACCCTCTTCAAGCACAAGAAAGTCTGAGATACAACCACCCCAAATTCCACCTCATATCCCTCTTCCTTTCCCACCAAAAGCAATTCCAAGCAAGAAGATGGAAGAAGTGGATAAAGAAATTTTGGATACTTTTAGGAAAGTGGAAGTGAATATACCTCTTCTCGATGCAATCAAGCAAATTCCCAAGTATGCCAAATTTCTGAAGGAGTTGTGTACTCACAAAAGGAGACTCAAGGGCAATGAAAGAATAAGCATGGGAAGAAATGTATCTGCACTGCTTGGTAAGGAAAATATCCCTGAGAAATGCAAGGACCCAGGTACGTTTTCTATACCCTGTATCATAGGCAATAATAAATTTGAAAATTGCATGTTAGATTTAGGAGCTTCAATAAATGTTATGCCTATGTCTATTTTCAAATCATTGTCTCTTGGAAATTTACAACCTACTGGTGTAGTAATTCAGCTAGCCAATAGGAGCACTGCCTATCCTGCTGGAGTTATAGAGGATGTTTTGGTTCAGGTAGAACAGCTTGTTTTTCCTGCTGACTTTTTTGTACTTGATATGGAAGAAGGTATGCCTCAAATTCCTGTTCCTATCATTTTGGGAAGACCATTTTTGAAAACAGCCAAAACTATAATTGATGTCCATGCTGGAACTCTTTCTATGGAATTTGGTGACACTAAGGTAAGATTTAACATTCTAGATGCCATGAAATATCCTTCTGAAAATCATTCTATTTTCCAAATTGACATTATTGATGAACTAGTTTTTGAACATTTTTCTGATGTTGATTTGGAATGCATAGATGATTCATACAGTTGTTTTGCATGCAATAATTCTGAGAATTGTCATATTTGTGCTGAAATTGAAAAATACATAACTGCTGATTTAGAGTCTATAGAAATACCTGTTCTAAATGCAGATTTTGAAGAAGACTCTAACAAAATTTTTGAGGTGCAAGAATCCAAATCTGTTTTGTTAGTTCCATCTACTTTGCAGGCACCTAATCTGGAGCTAAATTTCTTACTTGAAAATCCCAAGTATTCATACTTGGGAAATGATGAAGAGCTCCCGGTGATAATCTTTACTTCTCTTAATGAAAATCAAGAAGAAAAATTGCTGCAAAATTTGGAAAGGCACAAGAAGGCTAGACCACTATCCAATCTACTTCAAAAGGATGTGGTATTTGAGTTTAATCCACCTTGAGGGAGTTTTTCTTACCCATCTCTTTACTTTTTCATTATATTGTCTATTTTGTATGCTCTGTCTTACATTGAGGACAATGTATGATTTAAGTGTGGGGGTGGGATCATTTATGTGTGTTTTGTGTGTGTGTGTTTTGTGTAATTAAATTTTGTGTGACTTTGTTTAATTTAAAAAAAAAAAAATTTTAAATAAAAGATTTTGTGTGTGTTTTTGTTTTAAAATGGCATGTTTTATTGGAATTTTAAGATATGCATGAGTACAAGTAAATTCTTTCATGTCTGATATGAGCTTAATGATATGTTATAATTTGAACTCAAACATTTTTGGTATGTTGAGAATGACATGATAATTGAGAAATGATCATATATGATGGAATTATACCTTGTGAGATTTTTGAGCCTTTAAATTTGATGGATCACTTTAAACCATCTTAATCCTTTCATGTGTGATTAATTCCTGAAGACTTACATCTTAATTTTTGTCTTGTTTCTTGATGATACTTGAAACTCATATGAATGTATTTTGATACAGGCATTTTGTTCAGTTGAGCCATTAAGCCAGATAAACCTACCATGAATAAATTATCTCTTGCTAGCCATTTTGAGCCTATTTAACTGTTTCCTTGTTACAGCTCAAATAAGCCATGGATGAAGAACCAAAAATATACCTACCGTAAGAAATATATTGAAGCTTTGGAATCAAGACAAAACAGGCATTCAAATAAGTGTGGGAGTGTGCAAAAAGGAATTGCAACTCTTATTTCAAGTGTTATGCAATCTCATTAAAAAAAAAAAAAAAAAATTTACCAAATACCATGCAATAAAAGTTTTACCCTCACTGTTTGCCAATAAAATTAGTTACTTCATTATTCTTTCTGGTATATATATAAATATTTCATCCATTTTAACCTTGGCCACATTGCAACCCTGTGAAAGCCCTGTTGATCTATACATGCATTTGTGTTGATTGTGGAATTAAGAAACTTGCCAAATTTTTAGACTGTTTGTTTTTCAGGAATTGTTTTGAGTGTATACACAAACTTTAAACACTTGAGAGTTGAGAGTATGTCTTGTGAGGTTCTATCACTTATGATCTTCTTTTCAGTTTAATTTAATTTTTACATGCCTAAGTGTTTGAATGATTTTTATATATATCTTGATGCTCTGTATCTTTCATGTTAAAAACTCTTGTTTCTTTGTATATTTCTAAGATTTCATGACAAGCATGCCAGTTCTGTGTGTGTTGTTTTCAACTTAATGTTTTCAAATAAATTGTGATACTTGTTTTTATTTTGATTTTGCCCGGGAGTGCAAAAGAATAAGTGTGGGAGTATTTGATGATGCATGATTTATCTCTAATTCTCCAATTTAAATGTGTATAATTTGCCATCACTTAGTGTGTAACATATTACATTTTAACACATTTTTATCATTTGATCTTTATGTAATATTTGATTGTTAATTTGTGCCAAAAGAAAATAGATCAAAGAAACTCAAGAATTCCAATCCAAAATGAAGATCAAAGTGCCTAAGGATCAAAGGAATCAAGAAATATTCAAAAGGATCTCAAAAAGGGTAAAAAGTGTGCAAAATATGGAGAATCAGGGGGATGAATCGATTCATCCCCCTCTTGAATCGATTCATGCGAATTGAATGCACCAGGAAGTGAAATTTTGAGCCATGAATCGATTCATTCTGGCTTGAATCGATTCATACGTCTGAATCATGCAAAAATTAGCATTTTGAATCGATTCATTTGAGTTTCAAAGGCAATGAATCGATTCTTCCATCAAATGAATCGATTCATACGTGTAAAATTAGCCCAGAATTGCATTTTGGAAGCATGAATCGATTCCTCCCACCAATGAATCGATTCATGAGTGAATAATTGGCCCAGAAACACGTTTTTCAAGCTTCTGGAAGGTGGGCAAAGCACTGAGATGGTGGGAAATGCACTGAAGATGATCATGGAGCACCATTGATTTGATTAATCAAGAGTGCATCTTCCATTATGAATTAATTATGGCAAAAACTTGCTTTTGAAATCCTATAAATAGGCACAAGAGGAAGGGGCAGAGACACACCATTCTTCATTCAATTCTTCCTTCCTCCTTCACGTTCTCTGTTTCTCTTCTCTGTTGGAAATTCTTCCAGCAACTTCTTCATTTCCGGGTTAGTTTTATTGTTGTAGTTGTAATTATGGAGGGCTAAAACCCTTAGATTGATTTTCTTGGAGAATGTTGTAATGTAATTTTGAGGTCATTAATTTTAATATAGTATGCTTTTATTATTGTTATTTCTTCATAATCATTCTCTACTTATTTAATTCCATTTTGTTTAATTGAATTTGTATGCTTAATCGGTTTAATTATTCAAATGGAGTTAAATAAGATTTCAAATTAGAATTGATTAAGGAAATATGCATGCTTAATGAATATTTTCATAATCACTTTTAATAATTATGGTTTGCTTAATTCCATAATTTGAGAATAGATTATGTATATAGGCGATGTTCTTATGTATGCTCAATAATTCTTAGATTTTAAGATCTTGACTCCTTTTGCTTAATTAGGATGCTTGATTAAAATATTCATTTTTAAATGAAAGTAAAGGAATTGTGAATTGAAAAAGACGCTTAGTTGATCAATTCAAATTGAGCTAAGAAATTAACATTAATAAGTATACAAGTTATCTTTAATGAACCAAGGATAAATTTATTTACAATACTCCAAGAAAATCAATCGCTTGTTATTTATTGTTTTAAATCCTTTATTTACCTTGTTTTAATTTTAATTGTGACAACAAAAAAATCAATCAAACCCCCCCCCCAATTGTATGTTAGTGAACTTATGTTTGTAAAAATTTTTAGTTGTTTAGTTTTTATTTTTAATTGTTAAAAATTAGTTTAAGACTTGATTTTTCCTAAATTTCTGTGTTGATCATTGAGAGAACGACCTAGGTTGACACCCTAGTACTACGTTAATTAATTTTAATGTACTAATTTGACGGAATCACGACTGCAAAAAAAATATCACGTCAAAGTGCATTTATGAAATGGATGAGTTTTAATGAAACCCTAACTTATGAAATTGGGGGAAATATGTAATATGAATGTGAAATGCATTAATTGATGGTGAAAACGTTATTAATGATGAGGTATAGCCATAAATTATGATTGGTGATGGTGGTTAGATGCCATAAATGAAAAACCCACTTAAAATGAGTTGAATGTGGGGTTGGTATATGTGGTAACCTAACTAATTAGGTTGTTGCCTTGATAATAATGAATGATAATCAAAGGGAAGGAATTCCTGAAGCCTAATTAGGCAGAGGAACAAAACCTATAAATAGTTTCTACATTATGAGAATCATGTGTACATATATATATGTATATATATATATATTGAAATGGTGTTTGAATGAATGATTAATGTGGTCCTATAATTGATTGGTGTAGGACTTGATAACACTTGTGAGGCGGGAACATCAAACCCGTAAGTCTACTTCTCTTGAGGTAGGAGAGGGGTGTACTTTCTAAATGCATGAAACCTTGTATGTAATAATGTATGTATTAATGCTATGTTGCGTGTTGTTCCTTGAATGGATGTAGTGCTGTGAGTGTGTAATATGAAATAGAGAATTAAATCTGCGATGGTTGATTTTGGAATGATATATATATATATATATATATATTCATGTATTTGATGATGTGGAATGAATATGGTGATTGAGTATATGAGTGGTACCCTAAATGAGAGGGTGAGACAATCCTTATGAGGTTAAGGCATGCATGAGCATTGTTGCATACATAACATGGCATGCATAACATGGTACTTGAAAAGTGGTTGCGATCACTTGAGATTTGTGATACAAAGGGCTTGCGAGTTCCTTTGATTATTGAACCGATGGTTGTGATCACCTGGTTTTTGAAATGAGAGGCCCTGCGGGACCATTGAGATTGAATGCCTGTGGTTGCAATCACGAGGCGGGAGTACCCCTTGCGAGGCGGGAAACCATTATAAATTGTTAAACGTGGTTGCGATCACAAGAAAGCACCTTGCGAGGCTGCTAGAGGAAGTACCCCTTGTGAGGCGGGAAACCAATGTGAATGAATGAATGATTATAGTGGTTGCGATCACCTGATGAAATGAAATCGGATCCATGCATATGCATCTTAAACACTAGCATATGCATTAGCCATAGGAGTATGGCATAATATGATATTCCATTGAGGAAGTTTTGTGAGGTGTATGTGGAACTCTCTTTGATCACTAACTGTAATTGTGTTATTGATAGGTGTGGCTATGTGAATCTTGATGAATATGTTTGTTCAATGGATTGGATAGATGATTGATTTTTCTTATGCCATTTGAACTCCTTTCTAGAAGGAGATGTTTAATCTTGCATTCATAAGTATGTTATCACTAATCATTGGAATTTCATCATTGAGAAAATATACTCACTCTCCATGTGGTCTATCTGTTTAGCTCTTGTTTTATAGGGTTGCCCATGGAGCTCTTGTATGGAGAAATGGTGTGAAGGAAGTCCATTTTGGGGTAAAGAATGCCCTGGCCAGCAAATGTTTGATTTATGGCTTTTACGTAGGCTTTTGTAACGTATGTAGATATAATGACCTTTTGAATAGCCATAAATTAATATGCATAATTGGTGTGGATGATGAATATATGATGATGATTTTGGAGGTCACGTATGAAAATAAGACCCTAGTGCTTATGGCTCATTTCCATTGGTGACCTTAACCTTGGTTGGATAATGACAATGATGTATGATGCCGTTAGAATTGATGAATGAATGAAGGTTTCTATAAAAATTGTATGTTATGGAACACATATAGTAAATAGCTTAATTAGAACATGATTTATGAGTTGTTTAATTCCCCTGTTATCTGTGTTTTTACTGGTATTCTCGCTCAGGCGAGAATCCCCTGCTTGGTGTATAGCCACTTGCCAAATCTCGCTTAGGCGAGAGTGGGTCTCGCTCAAGCGAGATTGCCCACGCATCAGATGTTAGCCACTGGAGAAAAATCGCTCAGGCGAGTAGGGTCTCGCCTGAGCGTGAGTGAGGTATTTTGCCACTGGACCATTTTCGCTTAAGCAAAAGGCCTTTGGATGTGGCACTCGCTCAAGCGAGTGAACGCATGCTAGATTCTGGACGGATTTCACTTACGCTCGCTTGCCTTGCCCAAGCGAACCTTGAGAATTTTGCTCAAGCGAGTTGGGGCTCGCTCAAACGAGATGGCCCTTGATACTCCTTCTCTTCTTTTCGCTCAGCTTGTGCCATAGCTTGCCCAAGCGCTCCACTCGGTCTCTCTCAAGCAAGTGCGACTCTCGCTTGAGCGAGTTATTCTCTGATTCTCCAAATTTCATTGTTTAATTATTTTCCCCTCTCTTTACATCAAATCTTCTTTTGTACCATCTTATAAATACCTTGGGCATATTTTGAAGTCGTCAATCCTCATGATGTTTAACCTCTTTAAAACCCAACCATATGGCATTAATTTAAATAATTTCTTCCGCTGTTTCCAATTGAACATTCCTTATTAATCGCTTTCTTTAACCTACCTTCTCATATCTCTATATATGAGACAGGTCCTTCATAGATCCAGGGTATTGAATGACAGCTTCACCCCTTTATATTTTCATAAATTAACGATATTAAAATCATGAAAAATTTACCCCTATTTTCGGGGTGTTTCATCCTATATGTGAGGAAGATACACAATGAAAGTGGTTGGAGCATTGTAGGAAGCATGTTTACTTAAGACATTAAAGATATCTACCTCTAAATCATCATCACCGGTGGTGGAAAAAAGCATTTGATAGATTTAATTTACCATTGACAGGTGATAAACTTTTTGAAAAGGTAAAGGATATAAATATCAAATTTAGTAAACCTTTCTCAAGAGAGCTTGTCATTAGTGGGTGGAAGAAAATGTCAATATTCTTTGACTTGCCATATTGGAAGTCATTATATGTAAGACACTTCCTTGATGTGATGCATATTGAAAAAAATATTTGTGATAGTCTCATTGGTACATTGCTTCATGTACAAGGGAAAACTAAGGACAGTGTCAATGCAAGGTTAGACTTGGTCGATATGGGAATAAGGAAAGAGTTGAAGCCGGTTAAAAAGAAAAGCAGGATATATCTACCTCCAGCAGCCCATAGTCTTTCAAGAGATGAGAAGAAAATTTTTTGTAAGTTCCTTCATGGAATTAAAGTGTTGGAGGGGTTCTGTTCTAACATTAATAAGATTGTTTCTATGAAAAACCTAAAACTAATAGGTCTTAAATCTCATGATTGTCATGTTCTAATGGAGCATTTTTTACCAATTGGTATACGATCCATTTTTCCAACAAAAGTTAAGGGAAGTATCATAAAGTTATGTTTCTTCTTTAAGGCAATTTGTAACAAAGTCATTGATCCTGTAAAGTTACCTGGACTACAAAGACCAATTGTTATGACTTTGTGTGAACTTGAAATGTATTCCCTCCTTCATTCTTTGATATAATGATTCATTTAACTATTTACCTTATTAGAGGGACACAATTGTGTGGTCCAGCTTACATGAGATGGATGTATCCTTTTGAGCGATATATAAAGATCTTGAAGGGTTATGTGAAGTGTCCAAGTTGACCAGAAGATTGTATAGTTGAAAGATACATAGTTAAAGAAGCTATTAAGTTTTGCACTGAGTTCCTTACAAATGTAGAAGCAATCAGGCTACCTGTTTCCTGTGGCATAGGACGTGTAATGGGGGAAGAGATAATTGGAAACGATATTTTGACCATAACAAAGATAGAATGGGAGCAAGCACATTTGTATGTTCTACATAATGATGATGAGGTTGACCCATATGTGGCAAGGCACAAAGAGATCATTAAGTATTCTCATCCAACTAGGTCTAAAAATTAGATTACATTAGAACATAATCGGTCTTTTATAACATGGTTGAAAGATTTTGTTCTTACTCAATCAGTCATAAATCCTAGTTCAATTTCAGATGGATTGAAATGGTTAGCAAGTGGGCCAAGTTTACATGTCTTTTCTTTCAGGGGTTATGTGATCAATGGGTACACATTCAACACTAGAGAGCAAGATGACCGAAGCACTATGCAAAATAGTGGTATGACACTCATAGCAGAATCTATGCATATGTCAAGTGCCAAAGACAAAAATCCTATATATGCAGATATGTCATACTTTGGGATCATTGAACGTATATTGGAGTTAGATTACACAAAGTTCCAAGTTCCTGTGTTTGGTTGCAAATGGGTTGACAATAAAAATGGTGTTCAAGTTGATGAGTTTGGATATATATGGGTGGATCTAAATAAAGAAGGTTATAAAGATGAACCTTTCATTCTAGCATCTCAAGCTTAACAAGTATTTTATGTTTCCGATCCTATTAATATGAAGTGGTCCATTGTACTTTTAAACAACAAAATACAGGACCATCATGGTAAAAATGATGAGGATGTTCATGTTGATTACAATCCTTATCTTAGGATATCTGAGACACTTGAAAGTGATCTAATTATGGATGAAGAATTATACATGAGAAATGACAATGGTGTTGGAATTTGGATTAATCCATCATTTCATGTTTATAAAAGACCGACAAGTCTTTCTGTTACAAGGAAAAGAAAAAGATCATCTTAAACATGTATAAATTCAATTTAAATGTTAAATTTCTTAACTTCATTGTTACATGTCTTTACATATGAATTAAATTTCTCAACTTCTTTGTTTATATTGTAGGATGATGACCACTCCTTCCCATGAAGGGAGCAACATGGATACTAGCAAATGTAAACTTACCATTATGAAGAAGATTATCAATGCAAGAAACAAGGGTCAAAAAATTGATGTGGTGCTCTTGTATAAGTTTTATTTCTTCCTATTTCATTTGTAAGTAAAAAAGTTTATTATTTATTTATATTTTACTAGGTTGCTTGGAATAACAAGGGGTTACCAATTGAGCCTGGTAGCAAAGAACTATCTAGTTATATTGGGGTTATCACTTGACAATTTGTACCAATTACTATTGATAATTGGAGACAAGAAGATTTGGATCCTCTAAAAGAACAAGTTTGGCAGGATGTATTGGTACTATATTAAACTTGACTATAGCTTTCAATAAGTTGTTTGTTATATAAGAATAAATATAATAATTGGTCATTTGTGAATGATTTGCAGTCATGTTTTAACATTGATGATAGTCATAAAAAATGGGTATGTATAGAAGCTGGCAAGCTGCATAGAAATTTTAGGACTGAAATGACCAAATTTTCTTTCAAGCATGCTAATGGAATTGGCAAACATCCTCTAAAGAAGTATGTTGAATGGATTACTGATAAAGAGTGGAGTGATTTTATTGTGCAACGCCTATCTGAAGCTTTTAAGGTAATGTTATTTGTATAAATGTCATTGCTAGAGATAACTATATATGGACTAATATTTTCTTACCATTTGATTATATAGTTTAAGAGTGTTAAGAATCGGCAAAGTGCATCAAACACCACACATAAATATAGAAAGTCACGTTTGGGATATGCTAGACTTGAGCAAAAGTTGGTAAGTGTTTATTACCTCTCCATGTTTTGCTATTATATTTTGTTTTTAGAATTCAACTAATTAATTGTTTCATTATATAGTTGAAGGAGGCAGATTCAGATATTACTTTTGTACCTCATCATATTTTATGGAAGGCTACTCGTGTTAAAAAATGAGGGGTGATTGTAGATGAAGACTTTGCTAATGTATGGGAGAAATGTGTAAGTATTCTTTCATTTTGGATTTCATTACTATTGTCATTTTATTAGTTTAACTTACTATCATCATAAATTTCTCATGGTGCTTATATGTTAGGAAACCTTGTCACAATCTGTTTCATAAGAGGAGCGACATTCTCATGGTAAAAATGACATACTTGTGAAAGCCTTCAGTCGACCATAATATCCTGGTCGTGTAAGGGCACAAGGATTTGGAGTTTGTCATAGAGATTATTTCAAGGGAGAAATAATCGGTAAACAAGACCGTATGTATACTGTTATGGTAAACCTTGAGGCTAAATTAGAAAGAATGGCAAATGAATTAGATGATATGAAAAATAGACTTCAAGTAAAAGAAGCAAAAGAGAAAGATGTTGCAGAGAAACAAGCTCATATAGCAGCCACACGTAGTATACATGATAGTTGCACGGTTACAAGTTTAAACCTCCCTTTGGTATTCAATTTTTCTATATAGTCATTACTACACTAAGCATTTATTTGTATGTAGGTAATTTCCATAATTACAATATTTAACACTTTTTTTTTATTTGTTATTGGTTCAGGGAATCTCTGAATGTAACCTTTTTTTATCAATCCCATCACATCACATGGTTGGAAAAGGAAAGATCTATCATGGAGAAGAACACAACACATTACATAATAAACCACTACTATCCAATCATGTAAAGGTTATGGTTGAAGTTGCTATTGAGAAAAAGGCACTAGTAGATTAATTATGGTGAATGCAACTCAAATTTCATTAGGATAGAACAAATCAATGAAATCTTTCAACATAAATGGTTAAGTACTTTTGTGAATTGCGTATATATTAGGTACTAGTAGATTAATTATCTTGGAAAATTATTTTCATTCTTTTCTATGAATGTCAAATTTATGTTAATAAAATGTTGGCTATATTTACATTTAAGGTATTTGTATTTTGAGTTAATGCTCTCAACTCAAAAGACAAGTAAGTTTATGTTCTTATCATCAATTGGGGGGAAATCACAATACATAGTTGATGTGCTTACAAGGAATCAAGATAAAGACAAATTGTTTTTTTCTCCATTTAATACAGGGTGTGTAAAAGGTTATTTATTTACCAGTCATTTTTTGATTTGTTATTATCTAAATATCATTTTTTTACAATGAAGAGCATTTACACTTTCACCTGTTACAGGGGATATTGGTTATTGATTGTCATCAATCTTGCAATGGACACTATATATTTTCTGAATTCAGTACAGTTTGATCCTACTGAATACCCAAGCATGAAGGATATGTTCAATAGGTAAATTTTTATTTAATTTTGTATATGTATTTAGAGTTAGTCTATCTTCATGAAAACTCAATGATAAATCATGTTATGATAGGGCCATGGCTATTTATCGAGCTCAAAGAGGAATTAGATTGCCAAAATCTAAACTACACGCAGTCAATTGGACTATTGTGGAGGTAGTTATATATATTGGTTTTATATAATTATTCCAGTAGAAAAATATTATTTTAACAAGTTTTTCATTTATTTTTAGTGCCCTCGTCAAAGAAATAATATTCACTGTGGATATTATGTTATGAGATTCATGAAGGAAATCATCTTAGAAAATCAAATGACAATTCCTGTTGAGGTTTATGAATTTCGATTGATATATATAGTTTTGAATTATGCTTTGATTGAAATTGGTCTTTGAATGCTATTAATTTATTTCTTGTTAGCTTTTGGGTTTTAAGTTTTAGTTCTTTAAATAAGATTGTATAACATGATTTATGTTGCCTTGTGTTTAGCTAGGACTACCATTATGTTTCCTTGACCTGGAAAGAAGTTTAGGAGGCTTAAAAAAGTTTTATATTTGGACTTGAGATTTTATATGGGGTAGGAATTAGTCTTTGGATGCTATTAATTTGTTTCTTGTTAGCCTTTGGGTTTTAAGTTTTGGTTCTTTAAATAAGATTGTATGACATGATTTGTGTTGCTTTGTGTTTAGCTAGGATCATGTTTCCTTAACATGGAAAGAACTTTAGGACGCTTACGAAAATTTTATATTTGGACTTGGGATTTTATGTAGGGGTAGGAATTACTCTTTGGATGCTAGTACTTCGTTTCTTGTGAGCCTTTAGGTTTTAAGTTTTTGTTCTTTAAATATGATTGTTTTATATGATTTGTGTTGCCTTGTGTTTGGCTAGGACTACCATTGTGTTGAGAATGTAAATAGTAATTTTAGTTAGTATGTGTGCTTACATATACTAATGTTTGTCTTATAGTATTTCCTTGATTATAGATGTGGTACCTACTCCCATGAGCAACTAAATGAAGCGAAGGAAGATTAGGCTCGCCATATTATTAGCAATATACTTAATTAATTTCATTATCATGAGTAGCCAATGGTCATATTTTGGGAACATATGATTGACCATAAAATGCTTATAAATTTTTTGGAGGTTATACTTATTTGATTTATGAGTAGGAAACTCATTTCTTGTTCTTTGGATATATATATATATATATATATATATATATAACTTGATTGGCAATAAAGTATACGTTTGTGTGCTAAAGGCAATGTGTATATGAGTTTGTATGCAAAAAGCAATATGTATATTTTTATTACAAAGAGATGTTATTTAGATATATTGACCAATGTGAAAGTTAATAAGAATTAGTTATATTTATCAACTAATTTTCAACTTGTGAATTAGGTAATATTATCATGTATTCACTTTTTAATTTGAATATGTATAATTAATAGAAATTGGAATAAAGAAAAAATATTTAAAAATAAAAATAGTTTCATAGCATTTATAATGACAAGGAAGTGTCATAAAAGAGTGACTTATAATAAAGTTTGCAACATTTAAAATTAAATAAAGAAATATTGTAAAAAGTATAATGTTATTATAGCATTTGGGTATGAAAAATTAAATTGTTGTAGTAAACTAACTCAATAACAGCATTTTAAAAATAAAATGTTGTAAATATATAACTTTATTACGGAGTTTGTGTTAAAAAATGCTTTAGAAAGTATTACATATTACGGTGTTTCCGTGTTTTTTGAAATGCTGTAATTATGCATCTGTTACAGCATTTCCACAAACGCTATCAAACATTTCCACCTATTACCACATGCAAAACAACAACATTTAAAAATGTTGTGAAATACAGTGCAGAAACGCTGTAAAAAACCATTTTGGGCATAGTGAATACCCAAAACCTAGGTCTCAAGCTCAAGAAAAATAGTGAGGAACTTACCTCAAATTAACAAACAAAAATGAGCTTCAAGAGAGTAAAAGAGAGCACAAAAATGAGAGGGGAAGATGAGAGCTTCAAATCACCATCATCTCCTTCGTGCTTGTGAGGAGAAACGAAAATGGAAGGAGAATGAAGACATGCATACACCTGCTAGAATTTGAGGAGAAGAAGAAGGGAATGAGAAAGAGAAGAAGAGAGTGTTTTGCCTTAGGGAAAAGAAGTGTCATGAAAATGAGAGAGGAGAAGAGATTTTGGCATTTTATTTTGACCCTTCATTAAAGTTTCTCCATTTTATAACAAACACGATCATCGTTCATGCTCAATACTCATCTAAAAATTATTCCGAAGCCATATTTAGATTCACATTAATATTCTTAACAACCCTGACCAACAGTACCTCAATCAGAGATACTTGGTCTAACATCTACAATTTAATCGGGTATTAATTTTAGCTCATAAGCCACAATAAATTATGAATAATCATAATAAATCCCAAATTTAACCAAGTTTTTGGGACATTAATCAACTCATATTTAATTATCTACTATTATTCCTCTCAATTAAGTATCTATATAAATTTTGGGATGTTACACTCAATGAAAGACAGGTCCTCCCAATTAATCTGGTATTAAATGGGTTCTCGAGTCCAATATAGTGGAAAGGATGGGCAATCATCTGGATCATGGAGAAAATCCACCTTGGGCACGTCTAGACTCACTCGTATTTTGAAAAATAAACTTTTAAAATTTTTGTATGTCTTGTTAAACGCCTCTATGAGACGTTGACCAGACACCCCACTCAATGAAACCCAACTCACGGGGACCTTAAACATAATAAAGGCGGGAAAATAAAGTTTTATATACATAAACATAATCTAACTCACTAGGGCTCACTTAAGCATAGAAACCTTCTCTTCAAGGGAGAAATACAAGCACTCCACGTTTTGTGCTAGGGAAGAACCATTGAAAACTGTGTTTGAATATGATTACAGGTTCAAAGGATTTTGATAATCACAAAGGAATCAAGAAGAACATCTTGTAAAAACAAGATTCAGAATCAGACTTGCAAAAATAGCGTAGCTAATCGATTAGAGACACATAGATAATCAATTAGATAGCTTCTGTTTTGAATTAAATGCATTAGGAACATATGCTAATCGATTACAAGACCTAAGGCAATCGATTACAGAGCTTCTGGAACGACACTAATCGATTACCTAAATGTAATAATCGATTACCAACATCAGAAACTAAATTAAATGCATTAGGTATATATGCTAATCAATTACAGGACTTCAGCCAATCGATTACCAAGCTACTGGAACATCACTAATCGATTACACATGTGTGCTAATCGATTACGAAGTCAACAATTGAATGAAATGCATCAGGTATTATATCTAATCGATTACTGAGCAAAGATATAATCGATTACTAGGATTCTAAGTTGCAGCTAATCGATTAGGATATAAATGCTAATCGATTACAGCACGATCTGACATGAAAAATTCAAAATATAATCGATTACAGCTCGAGGCGTAATCGATTACGATAGTGGGAAAACACGATTTAGTGGGAAGACAGCTCATTTTTTCACCACTTCTCAGATGCCCACTACATGCAACGGCTAGGAACTTCTGCAGCTCATCCATGGCTCTATAAATGCAAGGAAAACACAAGTACGAAAAAGAACAACAAGAAGCAATCATTCCTTACCTTCATTTGTGCTTAGTGAGTCTATTCTTGTGTATACTCTGAAATTTCAAGCCTAGAACTTGTATATCCTCTCATCTTGAGAGTTAGAATTTGTGTGAGCTTTCACTTGTACATCTACTCTATTGAGAGAGTTAGTTGCTTGTAAACACTACACCAAACACAAAGGTTTTCACTCTAGGTTGAGTGGTCACGAAGGTTTGGGTTCAACCTTTGGGTATTGAGAGTTTGAGAGATTAGGTGGGTTACCCTTGTGCCAGTGAGAATTGAGTTCTTGAGTGTGGGACACTAGGAAGCTGCAATTTCTCATAGCTTGTAATCTCTAAACTTCAATAGTGAAAATCCTTCAAGTGGGTTGCTTGAAGGTGAGACGTACACCGGGGTTGGTGGAACTCGTTAAATTGGTTTGCAAGCTTTTCTCCCTTACTCTTTTACATTTATATACTGCACTTAATTGATTTGGATTGATTGATTGTGATTTGGATACTTGAGTTTGCTTGATTTAGTTAACTTTGAACATTGCATACCAAGTGTTTGATAAATTGTCTCAGCTATATCTATCTCTTGTTTTGCATTGTCTTTTGCATTATACTTGACTTCACTTGCATAATTTCTAAACTTGTGATAAAAGAACTAAGTTCAAAGGCATTCCAAGCAAAGTTTTAAAAACTCAATTCACCCCCCCTCTTGAGTATTGAGGCCACTTGAATAACAAGTGGTATCAGAGCTTGACTCTTGGTAGATCAAGCTTAACAGCTTCAAGAGATAAAGATGGCCTCAAGTTCTCTAAACCTTTTTCCCGAGGGTGGCGCCATAAATAGACCTCACGCTTTCAATGGGGAAGGCTATGCTTTTTGGAAGGAAAGAATGAAAATCTTCATTCAATCTATTGATTTAAGAATTTGGAATGCAATTGAAAATGGTCCTTACACGCCAATGCATACTGTTGATAATAAAAATGTTGAAAAACCTATGGACAAATGGACTAGTGATGAGGAGAAGAAAGTGCAATACGACTATAAAGCTAAAAATCTCATCACTATGGCATTAGGTCCCGATGAATTTTTCAGAATAATGACTTGTACTTCTGCTAAGGAAATGTGGGATACCCTTCAAGTAACTCATGAAGGAACTAGCGATGTTAAGGACTCTAAGATTAGTACTTTAACTAGTCAATATGAAAGTTTTAGAATGAATTCCGATGAAACTATTTTAGAACTTCAAAAGAGATTTACTTTGATTATTAATCATCTTATTACACTTGGTAAATCTTATACTAACAAGGAACTTATCCACAAAGTTCTAAAAAGTCTTACTAGGGAATGGCAACCTCTTGTTACGGCCATTAAGCAATCTCCCAATATAAATGATATGTCTCTTGCCACTTTGTTTGGTAAACTCCAAGAACAAGAACACGAATTGAAAGACTTGAAATAAGCGGAGGAAGAAGAAAAAGTCTCTAAGAAGAAAGGCCTAGCTCTCAAGGCCACCTCCACACATGAAGAAGAATCTTTTAGTAACCTTGATGATGAGGAGGAATTTGGATTGTTTGTGAAGAGATTCGGAAAGTTCATGAAAAACAAACGATTCCAAAAGAATTTCAAACCTTAAGGTAAGAGACCTATTCCCAATGAATCATCTTCTTCACCTAATTGTTTTGAATGTGGCAAGGAAGGGCACTTCAAGGTGGATTTCCCAAATCTCAAGAAGAAAGGCAAGGAGAAAAGAGGAAGAAGAAGAGCTTACATCGCATGGGATGAAAATGATGTAAGTAGCTCTGATGATTCAGACAATGAAGAAGCAAATCTTTGTTTAATGGCCAATCACTCTAAAGAGGAAAATGAGGTAAGTCTCCATGACCTAGATAAAGAAGAATTGCTTGATGCTCTTAATGAATTGTATGATAAATTTACAAAAGTCTCTAATAGGCTCAAATTGTCTAGAAAAACAAGCGACACTCTAGAAATGCATCTTATGGAAGTTTGCAAATAAAATGAATGTTTAAAAGAAAAGTTAGAAAATGTCCAAGCATGCTCTAAGAGTAAACCTTGTGAATTTGCTAAGAAATTCATTGATCTAGAAGAGAAGGTCCTAGACTTAAACAAAACCTTAGAGAGATTCACTAATGGTAGGGATAATTTAGATGCACTTCTTGGAAAACAACGTTGCATGTTTAATAATCAAGGATCACATGCTAGCATGAAAGAAAAACATTACAAAACTTTCTTTGTACCACCTAGAAAATCATCTACACCTTTCATGAAATGTAACTATTGTGGCTTCAAAGGACATAATGCATCTAATTGTAATGTTAGAAAGCTAGGACCAAAGGTTGTGAGAAAAGTATGGGTTCCTAAAGGAATATTACCACAAGCTAACATTAAAGGACCCAACATACAATGGGTACCTAGTTCTCTAAATTAATCTTGTTTTGTAGGTATGCTTCAAGGCAAGCAACACCCATTGGTATTTGGATAGTGGGTGTTCAAAACACATGACGGGAGACAAAAGCAAGTTCATATCATTTACTCCACGAAATAAGGGATTCGTTACTTATGGAGATAACACGAAGGGAAGAATACTAGGAATCAGAAATGTCGGTAAAAACTCTTCCACTTCTATAAACGATGTATTATATGTTGAAGGACTTAAACATAACTTGCTTAGTATTAGTCAATTATGTGACAAAGGCTATAAAATTGTTTTTGAATCAAATGGTTACATAATTGAAAATAAGCTAGACAAGGAAATAAAATTCGTTAGTCAAAGAGTTGATAATATTTATATGATTAATCTTGATTGTCTTGCTTCAAATGATGTGCAATGCTTCATAACTAAAGAGGATGAATCATGGCTATGGCATAGAAGAATTGCTCACATTCATATAGACCATTTGAATAAACTCGTTTCAAAAAATTTAGTAATTGGCTTACCAAAATTAAAGTTCGAAAATAAATTCTGTGACGCATGTCAAAAGGGAAAACAAGTAAAGGTTTCTTTTCAAGCGAAAAATGTTGTTTCAACAAATAGACCTTTACAGCTTTTACATATGGATTTATTTGGACCTTCAAAAATTAAAAGTTTTGGTGGAAATTATTATGGTCTTGTGATTGTGGATGATTATTCTAGATATACATGGACTCTGTTTCTTACTTATAAACATGAAGCATATCATGCATTTAAGAAACTTGCCAAGATCATCCAAAACGAACAAAATTTGAAAATAGCATCCATTCGAACTGATCATGGGGGAGAATTTGAAAACCAATTTTTTGAAAAGTTTTGTGAAAATTTTGGCATTGATCATAATTTTTCGGCTCCAAGAACTCCAAAACAAAATGGAGTAGTTGAAAGGAAAAATCGATCTTTAGTGGAGCTCGCAAGAACTATGATAAGTGAAAGTAACATTTCAAAACATTTTTGGGCCGATGCGGTAAATACTGCTTGCCATGTTATGAACCGATGTTTGATAAGGCCTATATTAAAGAAAACCCCCTATGAACTTTATAAAGGAAGAAAACCAAATATTTATTATTTTCACATATTTGGATGCAAATGTTTTGTTTTAAACAATGGAAAGGATAATCTCGGCAAATTTGATGCAAAATCTGATGAAGCAATATTCTTAGGTTATTCATCTACTAGTAAAGCATATCGACTCTTTAACAAACGAACATGTACAATTAAGGAGTCTATACATGTCAAATTTGATGAACTTAACCAAAATTCTCCGAGAAAGGAAATTGATGATCTTGTAGGTACTTTCCAAGAAATGAACTTGGAAGATGAAGAAGGAAATAAAAATGAAGGAGATACAACACAAAATGAAGAACCTCAACAAAAGGAATGGATCACCTTAAAGAATCACCCCTTGGACAATATCATAGGAGTTTGCTAAGTTAATGCAGGAAGAATTTGAGATGTCCATGATGGGGGAACTTACTTTCTTCCTTGGACTACAAATCAAGCAAACTAATGAAGGCATATTCATTAGTCAATCAAAGTACTGCAAGGAATTGCTTAAGAAATTTAACATGGACAAGGCAAATGACATTGCCACACCTATGGGCACTTCATGTTACTTGGACAAGGATGAGAAGGGTAAGGACGTTGAACTCACAAAATTTAGAGGTATGATTGGATCCTTACTTTACTTAACCGCTAGTAGACCGGATATCATGTTTGCTATTTGTATATGTGCAAGATATCAAGCATGCCAAAGGAATCATACTTAACTGCAGTGAAAAGAATAATGAAATATCTTGTTGGAACTCAAAATGTTGGTCTATGGTACCCCAAAGGGGTTGAATGCACTTTAGTAGGATATTCTGATTCGGATTTTGAAGGATGTAAACTAGATAGGAAAAGCACTAGTGGAATATGTCACTTACTTGGTAGTTCTCTTATTTCTTGGCATAGCAAGAAACAAGTAAGTGTTGCACTATCCACAGCTGAGGCAGAATATATTGCAGCTGGTAGTTGTTGTGCTTAAATCCTTTGGATGAGACAACAACTTCTAGATTTTGGTGTTATGTTAGACCATGTGCCTCTCAAATGTGATAACACAAGTGCTATAAATATTTCAAAGAATCCTGTTATGCATTCAAGAACCAAACATATTGAGATTCGACATCATTTCATTAGAGATCATGTTTTAAAGGGTGATTGTGTGCTCGAACATGTTGAAACTTCTAAGTAATTAGCAGATATCTTCACCAAACCTCTAGCAAAAGAGCAATTCATTCATATTAGAAGAGAATTAGGAATCCTTGATATAACCAATTGTGTTTGAATAAATGAATAATTTTGATAATTGCTTGACTCTGAATTATGTTTCATAAAGTTCGAAATGTTCTAAGGAATAACTTTATAAACTTTTAGTCTTCTGAAACAAAATCTGTAAAATTTGGGCGTTTTTAAGCAAAATAATCAATTACAAAGGTTGAAATAATCGATTAGTAAGCTCCTGATTCTTACCTAATCAATTACTCCTTGATACCTAATCGATTACAAAGCTTCTGTTTTCTACCTAATCGATTACCACTTGGTCCATAATCGATTACAAAGCCTCTGTTTCAGGTCCAAAACGTTTCATCTTTCCACTAATCGATTACCATCCTTCCTCAATCGATTAGGACGATTCTGTTTTCAACCCAATCGATTACCCACCTTCCCTAATCGATTACTGTAACACCTTAATTTAATAAATAATTAAAAACCAATACGGGGAAAAATTTTTCCAAAATTAAGTAACCAAAGACTATAAGGCAACCGGATAACGCAAAGGGCGGAGTGCAACGAAGAACAAGGGAAATGAGAGATCATCCACACGCATAAGGCAAATAACAGAAGGCTAAGACTGGAACCGGTTCGTGGGTTTAGTGTAATATACCAGCGCCAGGGCGGATTACGTAATATCATTGGCTCACTCAGACGGGGTATGATACCGCCTAGGCGGGGTATGACAATGCAACAACGGATAGAGGGGATTTCTCAAGGAAGCTTTTTCACGAGTAACACTGGTCATTTAGTGGAAGGGAATAGGTAAGGGAAGAGAGAAGGGAGCAATGCTGGGACCGACCCGCACTGTCCAGCGAAACACAGCAGCGCCTGGACGAGGACTAAGATAACACTGACTCGCTCAAGCGAGGTCCGAGGCCGCCTGAGCGAAGCATAACAATGCAACCACAGAAGGAGGAAGTGATTACACCGCCGTCCAGTTCGGCAAGGCACAACATCGCCTGGACGGACTACATCACAACCTCCACTCACTCAGACGATGTCCAACACCACCCAGCGAGACATAATAATGCGACAACGGAGGAGGAAGGTACATAGGCGGAGTCTCACGTTGATATCTGCTTGCTTCAGCATGGTTCCACGCGCTTGGGCGAACCGTCCTAGTTACTTGGGCGAGGTATGACACCGCCTAAGCGAGGTCAGCACAACGCCCCACAAACACAAGGTAATTTCTCAATCGGACTTTACATCTTTCATTCGGATTATCAATGCCTTACACTTAGGATCCAATCCGCCCTAAACCACTAATTGAACTTCTCTCTCTCTCGGTTTTTAACTTCAAAATTGGGACGTCACAGTGTACATATGCGGTAGTAGGTTGTGGAGGAAGGAGGGGCCTGAACTTATTCCGCCCAACTCAGCTAATTATGACAACGCCTGGGCGGACTCAACCACAACGCCCAAATCAGGGGTCAACACCGGTGTCTGGATTGCATTAGCATCACAACGGATAGGAAGGATAATGGGCGGTATCTCACTCTGATAATTACTCGCTTCAGCGCGAGTCCTCACGCTTGGGCGAATTGCCCCCACACTTCGGGCGGGGTACGACTCCGCCCAAACGTATCCGACATAAGTCTTCCTAGAGACAATTCATAATTCACTCAGACTTGGCTGTAGCCTGCTAAATCATGCTGTCCCTGCGTATTCATTAAAGCACAAGCATGAAACAAGGTAGCACATAGCATGTCACACACGAAATCATACATCCAGATATATATAATAAGAGCATATGTCAATGTTTACAAACACAAAATCAGATTTCTCCTTGTCAATAAGGTTCTATTTATTCCAAAACACTAACATCCGACATGAACCAGTCAGGGCTTAATCTAACATCGCATTAATTAAGCCTTCCAAATGCATCAGCACTTCGCTCAGCGTTCCAGCTCTGCTTCTGGTCCTTATCTCGAGAGACATTCACTGAAAAATGGCCACTGCAGGGGTGAGCATCTTAAATTTTAAATGATAGATACCGACTCAGGTTATCTGCCAATTACACAACAATACATATACGTACAACACGATTAAGATCAGGGCAACATCCATCGGTCAAGACATATATGAGTAACTCTTACCGCTCTATAATTACCGATCGACACTCGACTGTAGTCATAGCATTTTCAGTGACACGGATACGCTTGCATGCATATATATATACGTATATTCATGAAACAGTTTTCATTCAGCATCTAGGGTACGTACACACGGAATGGATTACTTGGCATACACGTTCAGTATACTCATACACGATATCAAATGCATAATTAAATTTCAGTCAATAACACATGCACAGAGCATCCACTCAGTCCTACACATTTTACCCATTCACTTCCCACTCGGCATACTTAACCAATTTCAACAACATTAACAGTAGTAGTAATATTAACAATTATAAGCACAGAAGGTTTCACTTGGTTCCGCATCGTGTGTATCGGTCAGACGTTGCAACGTAGGCATCTCAGCCTTTTTTTTTATACATAGCTCTCAGCTATCAGATCAGCTCCCAGCTGCTTGGCCGTTTTATAGGTACCCAACCGTTTGTCCACAGGTGACACCAACGCTCTCAGCGCCAACGGCGGTGTTCACAGACAGCCCGAGTCCACTCAAGGGCTACCCCGAGTCCCACTCAAGGATTTTACAGTGTCCCACGCTGGATGACCGAAGGTAGTGTCTCACACTACGTGCTCCTAGCACAACGCATCCCATGCGCCACACGCGGATTCGGCGCACAACATTTATTTCACGCATGCATTCTCGCATTCAAGCACACACACACACCATGCAATCAGTAGTACACATTATCCGGACTCAATATATAGCTTCCATGCAATCAGTTATCATTCCATATTCAGACATCCATAACATTTCGTTCGATCAAGACATGCAATCGGTTTACAGCTTCATTCAACGCATGCATCATTCTAAAAATCACAAGTTTGCTCAGGCATTTCGATTCATCTCATCCTAACATGCAATCGGTGTAAGACAGCGTCAAATTTGTTTAAAGCAGGCATTTCCTATACACAACAATTTATTAAAGCATTCATATTGATACAACCCGACATGCAATGTGAGATCCTGCAGCACATACCTGTGTGAAAGGTGCTAACATGCAACACTCATTTCTCACTCGTCATGCAACTGAACTATACACACTCACATGCAACGCAATACACCATCAGAGCACGGATATAGCAAGCATCAGCACTCGAAACCTGTTCATAACCCATGCATTTAAGATAGAAGATACTCCCCCTACCAATTACGAAACTCCAAGGGATTTCTTCCTGCTTGAGTGGTGGTTCTCCTCCCTGCTGCGTCACTTGACGATCGTCCCTTCTCGTGTGGGGAGTTCCACTCCACTGTAGCACCGTCGCCTTGGTTCTCGAAGCAGGAGATGGACTGGAGGGCGGAGAAGGCAAGAGAGAAAACAAGAGGAATGAAGAAGGGAGTTCGCGGAATTCTCTGTGTGAAGAGCATGGCCTCGCCTGTATAAGTACCCGCGTGGAGAACAGGATGGTGGGATGGGGAAACGTGATAATCCTGCCCATGCCACCATGCTTCCACGTTAATTATCCTATTACTTCTTAGTTAATTAAATTAAGGGAGGTGTTGACTTGTTGACTTGTTATTTAACTCAGTTGCTTTAATTAAAATGGGGATGTTACAATTACCCACTGTACGAAACGATTCAAATTCCTCAAAAATAGTTACCTAATCGATTACCTATGCCTCGTAATCGATTAGCATCTAGTCTGTGATAGTCAAACGCTGTTTTCTGAGGCCTGCTCATTTTCTATTCGCATTCAACTCCCAATAAACCACTTTATCTCCTTTCTAAACCTACTTTTTCCTATAAATACATCCCTACTCACTTTCTCTTCTCACACTACCTCTTCCACTTCCTCAAGCCTTAAAAAGCTCTCACTCTCTTCTCATCTTCTATCCCTTTCTCCACCACCATGTCTTCCTCACGCAATGTCAAAAGGGCAAGGTCCTCCATGGCCCAAGCCAACAATCCCCTTGATTTCTCCAGGTTTTTCTCAAGCCATAGAGACCTTCAACACTTTATCAATCACTTTTCTGAAAAAGACATCATGACCCCTCACTATACCATTGCTGAAACTTTTGATAACCACAGCCTCACCTTCACCCAATGCCTCCACCACTACAACCTCTTCCCCTTCATCACCCTCAAGGAAGAACTTTACTATCCGGAACTCATCTGGGTATTTTACTGCAACCTCAAGCTTGTCAATAGGGTGATAGAATCAAAGGTCAAAAATGTAACCATCAAACTCACAAATGCCCAGTTGGCGGAAATTTCTTTTCTGCCTCTCAATGATGCAGAGTTCGACGGAGGAGATCCTGAGGATGAATGGGGTTTCAATGCTCTCACTGCCCGACAATCCTTATGGAAGGCTGATCGCCCTAGAAGCAACCACAAGCTGGTGGGTCACTTGACCATGAACAACCGCCTCCTACACTTCTTCTTGGTCAAGATGTTGGTTCCCCATGGCCGGAATTATGCTTTGGTAGAAGAGGATGATGTCCTCTTGATGTGGGCTATGCTGAACCAAAAAGAGATAAATTGGGTTCAAATGATCAAGCTCCATATGCGCCAAGCCAAGGATCAGCAAAAACTTCTCTACGCCATTCTACTCACCAAAATCTTCAAACATTGTGGAGTAGACTTGGCTGGAGAGCTATCAGAAAAAGTGCCTCTAAAGGCTTGCATTGGCACCCATCACCTCACCAAGATGGGTCTTGTTTTTCTGAATGGGGCTTGGTATTCAAGGATAGAAGGCTATCATGCCAACATTCCCTTTGAAGCCCCTGCTGATGAACCAGTTCCTCCTCCTCCTGCAACACAACCTACACAGGAAGGCTCCTCTGATCCATTCGCATCTCTCTATGCTCACCTTGACCGCCGCTTCGACCGCATTGAGAACTCTCTTCAAGAGTTTTCCATGACTGAGCAGCAGCACTTTGAGCTGATGCAACAACGCTATGAGGAACTCTCACACCAAATTTCCAAGCTTTGATTTTTTAATCCAGATAACTAAATCCATTTTTCATGTTTTCATGAATGTGTTTTATGTTCTGCTTTAGTTTTTATAAATTCTGCAATATTTCCTTTGATGTACTTTCCCCTTGTTTTCAATTGAATAAAGTTTTACCTTTCATTACCTGCCTCTAATTACTTTATTATTTTTGATGATTCCAAAGGGGGAGAAGAAATAATTATTCATTGCTCATTATTCATCTGTTCTGGCTGCTAAAACAAATATGCTAAAATGATTAATTATCTCTAAGTGGTTAATTATCTTCAAAAGGCATAGATTCCTAAAGATAGAGGGAGATTTGAAAATGTTTAAGAGATAATGTATACCAGATTTTTTTTAAGAGATAAACTTGCAAAAATCTAGCTAAGAGATAAGAGATAAGAGATCATGCTGAATTCAAAAGATATGTTTTTTGCAGAGAAAGAATTAGAGATATGCTTGTTGTTTAAACTAACAACCCTCAAGAGATGAACATGGTTGTCATCATCAAAAAGGGGGAGAATGTGTTTGAATATGATTACAGGTTCAAAGAATTTTGATAATGACAAAGGAATCAAGAAGAACATCTTGTAAAAACAAGATTCAGAATCAGACTTGCAAAAACAGCGTAGCTAATCGATTAGAGACACATACCTAATCAATTAGATAGCTTTTGTTTTGAATTAGATGCAATAGGAACATATGCTAATTGATTACAAGACCTGAGGTAATCGATTACAGAGCTTCTGGAACGACACTAATCGATTACCTAAATGTAATAATCGATTACCAACATCAAAAACTGAATTAAATGCATTAGGTATATATGCTAATTGATTACAGGACTTCAACTAATCGATTACCAAGATACTGGAACATCACTAATTGATTACACATGTGTGCTAATCAATTACGAAGTCAACAATTGAATGAAATGCATCAGGTATTATATCTAATCGATTACTGAGCAAAGATATAATCGATTACCAGGATTCTGAGTTGCAGCTAATCGATTAGGATATAAATACTAATCGATTACAGCACGATCTGACATGAAAAATTCAAAATATAATCGATTACAGCTCGAGGCATAATCGATTACGATAGTGGGAAAACACGATTTAGTGGGAAGACAACTCATTTTTTCACCACTTCTCAGATGCCCACTACATGCAATGGCTAGGAACTTCTGCAGCTCATCCATGGCTCTATAAATGCAAGGAAAACACAAGTACGAAAAAGAACAACAAGTAGCAATCATTCCTTACCTTTATTTGTGTTTAGTGAGTTTATTCTTGTGTATACTCTAAAATTTCAAGCCTAGAACTTGTATATCCTCTCATCTTGAGAGTTAGAATTTGTGTGAGCTTTCACTTGTACATCTACTCTATTGAGAGAGTTATTTGCTTGTAAACACTACACCAAACACAAAGGTTTTCACTCTAGGTTGAGTGGTCACAAAGGTTGGGGTTTAACCTTTGGGTATTGAGAGTTTGAGAGATTAGGTGGGTTACCCTTGTGCCAGTGAGGATTGAGTTCTTGAGTGTGGGACACTAGGAAGCTGCAATTGCTCATAGCTTGTAATCTCTAAACTTCAATAGTGGAAATCCTTCAAGTGGGTTGCTTGAAGGTGAGACGTACACCGGGGTTGGTGGAACTCGTTAAATTGGTTTGCAAGCTTTTCTCCCTTACTCTTTTACATTTATATACTGCACTTAATTGATTTGGATTGATTGATTGTGATTTGGATACTTGAGTTTGCTTGATTTAGTTAACTTTGAACATTGCATACCAAGTGTTTGATAAATTGTCTCACCTATATCTATCTCTTGTTTTGCATTGTCTTTTGCATTATACTTGACTTCACTTGCATAATTTCTAAACTTGTGATAAAAGAACTAAGTTCAAAGGCATTCCAAGCAAAGTTTTAAAAACTCAATTCACCCCCCCTCTTGAGTATTGAGGCCACTTGAATAACAAAAACCCCTTCCCATAAACGAGCAATAGCCTTCTCGCTTTATGAAGTAGGAGTTTCTTCAAGCTCCTTAAGAGAAGGTGGATCTTGGATCTTTCCTTCTTCAACCTTCAAGCCAAGGTGATGATCTTCTTCTTTGAGAGGGGAAACTGAAACATAAAAGGAGAAAACTATAGAGGATTGGACGAAAATTGAAAGGAGTAAAGGGATGGAAGTGAAGGAACAAGGTGAAAGGTGTAGGAAAAGACTAAGGGAAATGGGAAGGATGGTTGGAGGCCACTCCCAAGAGAGGGAGATAACTCCTATCTCACCACCAAGGAGGGAGAGACCCCTTGGATAAGAGAAGGAGGAGAATCTCTTACTAGAAAATTGCACTCAAGGTGTCTAAATCTCAAAATGTATTAATGTGTGTCATTTTACAAAAGGAGAAACCTTTATATAGGTTATGGGGCATTTGGTCAAAGCATGGAAATGGGCTTGGCTAATTGGATCCTAGGCCCAAAACTAAGAGTTAGGAAAGGAGATGGCCTATACATGGCCCAATATGAGAGTACATGGCCTTAAAGTTACCAATTGGCCTAGTAAAGCCCAAATGAATCCTAAATGACTAGAGAATCTAATTATGACCTATATTACAAGATGAATGCAAGTAGATCCTCAAGCTATCTTCATTGAGTTTGGGCCCATTAAACAAAGAGATGAAGGAAGATAGGGCTTTATCGATGGTCTGCTTACTTTTCTTGGACTTGGCCCTTGTGAGGGGCCCTTTGTAAGCCTCTAGTCCTTTGCCCAATAAAGTGTATGGATCCTTCCTTAGAATGTACTCATTTTGCTCCCCTTCTTTGAAAGGATTTGTCCTCAAATCAAAGGCATCATCCTCTTCATCTAAATCAAAAGGAGATAAGTCAGATACATTAAATGAAGCACTCACACCATATTCCCCATGTAAATCAAGGACATAGGAATTATTCCCTATTTTCTTGAGAATTTAGAAAGGTCCATCACCCCTAGGGTCGAGTTTAGATTTTCTCAAGTTTGGAAATCTCCCTTTTCTAAGATGTAACCAAACCCAATCTCCAACCTCAAAGGTGACTTCCTTTGTCTTCTTATTAGCACAACAAGCATAGCGTTCATTCTTAGTTTGTATTTATTTTTTAACCTTCTCATGAAAATCTTTGATAAACTTGGCCTTTGCCTCTCCATCCATGTGAAGGACAGAATCAGAAACATCAATGGGCAAAAGGTCCAAGGGAGTGAGAGGATTAAAACCATAAATAATTTGAAAAGGACTATGCATAGTTATGGAGTGTTGTACCCTATTATAAGAAAATTCAATGTGGGGTAAACACTCATCCCAAGATTTAACATTTTTATTCACTAAGACCCTAAGTAGTTGAGAAGAGGTCCTGTTTACTACCTCTGTTTGGCCATCCATTTGAGGATGACAGGTGGTAGAAAAGAGAAGCTTCATCCCTAGCCTTAACCAAAGAGTTTTCCAAAAATGGCTTAGGAATTTGGTGTCCCTATCAGAAATAATAGTTTTAGGAACACCATAAAGTCTTACAATTTCCTTAAAGAAGAGTTTAGCAATATGACTAGCATCATCAACCTTATGATAAGGGATAAAGTGAGCCATCTTACTAAACTTATCCACCACTACAAAGATAGAATCCATTCCCTTTTGGGTCCTAGGAAAGCCTAACACAAAATCCATAGATATATCAATCCAAGGTGCACTAGGTGTAGGCAAAAGAGTATACAAACCACTAGGTGAAAGTTTAAATTTAGCTTTTTTACACACTATACACCTAGCACAAAGTTTTTGTACATCTTTTTTCATTTTAGGCCAATAGAAGTGTTCGTGTAAAAAGGCTAAAGTTTTGTCTCTTCCAAAATGGCCCATTAAGCCTCCTTCATGGCTTTCTCTTAGTAAGAGATCTCTTAAAGAGATCCTAGGAATGCAAATTCTATTGGCTTTAAAGAGGTAGCCATCTAGAATTTAGAAGCCTTTATGAGATGAAGAAGTGGAAGATGAGTTAAAAATGGTTGAAAAATCAAGGTCACTTGGATACAAAGTCCTAATCTTATCAAGTCCAATAACTTTGACTCCAAGAGAGGCTAGTAAAGAGTGCCTTCTTGATAAAGCATCAGCCACAATATTGGATTTTCCATTTTTGTACTTGATGGCATATTGAAATTTTTCCAAGAACTCAACCCACTTAGCATGTCTTTTGTTCAACTTATGTTGCCCTTTAATAAATTTTAGTGATTGGTGATCACTATGGATGACAAACTCTTTTAGGATCAAGTAATGTTCCCAAGTTTAAAAGGCTCTAATTAATGCATAGAACTTTTTATCATATGTGGGATAATTAAGAGTTGCCCCATTAAGCTTTTCACTAAAGAAAGCAATGGGGTGACCTTCTTACAATAGGACGGCTCATATTCCCATATTTGAAGCATCACACTCATGCTTAAAAGTTTTTAAAAAATTTGGAAGTGCCAAAATTAGAGCATGAGTGAGCTTTTTTTTGAGATCTAGAAAGGCTTTCTCTTGCCTCAGCCCTTACACAAAAGGAATATTCTTTTTCACCAACTCATTTAGAGGGGAGGCTAAGGTAGAGAAATCTTTCACAAATCTCCTATAGAAACTTGCTAGACCATGAAAACTTCTTACTTCACTCATATTTTTAGGTGTTGGCCAATCTTGGATTGCCTTCACTTTAGAGTGATCTACCTTAACACCTTTAGAACTTACTACAAATCCTCGTAATATAATGCTATCCATGCCAAAAGAACATTTTTCAAAATTTGCATAGAGATTGTTGGTTCTTAAAGCAAGCATAACTTGTTTGAGATGGTTTAGATGAGAGGTCATGGTCTTTGAGTAAATTAAAATGTCATCAAAGTAGACCACAACAAAATGCCCAATGAATTCCCTCAAAACATGATTCATGAGTCTCATAAAAGTACTTGGTACATTAGTCAAGCCAAAAAGCATAACTAACCACTCATATAATCCAGTTTGGTTTTAAAAGCGGCTTTCCATTCATTTCCTTCTTTGATTCTTATTTGGTGATAACCACTTTTAAGATCAATCTTGGAAAATATAGTAGAACCACTAAGCTTATCAGGCATATCATCAAGTCTAGGTATTGGATGTTTGTACTTGATGGTTATGTTGTTTATGGCTCTACAATCTGTACACATTCTCTATGAACCATCTTTCTTAGGAACTAGTAAAACTGGTAAAGCACAAGGGCTTAAACTCTCTCTAATCCAACCCTTAGATAGTAGTTCATTCACTTGGTTTTCTATTTCAAGGCTTTCCCTAGGGTTACACCTATATGTAGGTCTATTTGGGAGACTAGTCCCAGGGATTAAATCTGGTGCTCAATGCCCTTAATAGGAGGTAAGCCTTTTGGGATATCCTTAGGGAAGAGGTCTTTAAATTCATTCAAGATGTTTTGAATCCCTGTAGGCAAAGGAGGAGGGGAAGAGCCTATTGAGAACAAAGAAGTGATAGGGATGTATTTTGCATACATGATCAAGCATTGTATGTGTAAAAACATAGCATGTTTCACATCATGTTTATTGGCCAAATTATTGGCTCTAGAGTCATCATAGATGACAACTCCTTTTCCTTTATCCTTTTTTTTGTTTTTCTTATGTTTTTCTAGATGATTAGAAGAAGAAGATCCTAACTCTCTATCTCTTTTAAACTTTATTTGTAGTTGATCTTTAGCTACTTGTTGCAAAGTTAGAGGGTGTAAAACTACCTTCTTACCATCTAAGTTGAAAGTGAGGGTGTTAGTGAACCCTTTATAGATGACCTTCCTATCAAATTGCCAAGGTCATTGTAAAACGATATGAGTTGCCTCCATAGGTACTACATCATAATTGAATTCATCTTTATATGTGCCTATGGTAAAGTTGATTAAGACTTGCTTATTAACTAACATTTCCTTTTTTTCATTAAGCCATTGCAACTTATAAGGTCTAGGGTGATCTATTAGTTCTAAGCCCATCTTATTTACTAATCTTTGGCTCACTACATTTGCACAACTTCCACTATCCATAATGAGAGAACATAGTTTGTCCTTTATGTAACATCTTATATAAAAGATGTTCTATCTTTGTGTAGTGTCATCTAGCTTAACATGGCTACCAAGTAATCTTCTAATCATGTACAGCTCACCATCATCCCCTAAAATATGCTCACTATCATAGGAGTCACTACTTGAGTCATCACTTGATGTGTGATTATCAGAATCAAACTCTGATTGACTTGAGTAGGTTCCATTAGTTTTCAAAATCATAGTTCTTTTTGTTAGACAGTCGAAAGCAATGTGACCTCTACCAAGACATTTAAAACATTTTATGGTAGAAGATCTAAAGGATTATGGTTTAGATGTGGATTCATGCTTATCTTTTTGGTGCCTAAAGACTTTTCCATTCTTATGCAACTCACTTGGTAATTTGGAAGAAGAAGTGCCCACTTCCTTCTCCCTAGGGTTTCTCTCAAACCTACCCTTATTCTCTTGACCTATCCACTTAGACTTATAGGCTTTATTTTCCCCACTATAGGATTCTCTCTCTTTGAATTGGTTCTCTAACTTAGTGAATTGGTGTAGTAACTCTTCTATATCAACATGAGGAAGGAGTTCTACCCTATTTTTGATGTTCCTATTGAGGCCACGTAAGAACCTATGCATTTGGGTTTCTTCATCTTCTTCTAGATTGTCCCTAATCATGGCTATCTCTAAGGCTTTGTAGTAGTCTTCTAAACTTTTTGAGCCTTGGGTGAGTTTATTTAGCTTTGCTAATAGCTCCCCTCGATAATAGTTAGGAACATATCTTTTTCTAAAGAGGGCATTTAAGTCTACCCAATCATCTATGGGTGGAAAGTCATATCTTTTCCTCTCCTTACATATTTGAGTCCACCAAACTAAGGCATAATTTTGGAATGAAAGAGTTGCAATCCTAACTTTCTTTTCTTCTTTTATTTCATGAGAATTAAACAATTGCTCAACTCTCATCTCCCATTCTAGGTAAGCCTTAACATCACTCTTACAATTAAAGGGGGAATTTCTAATTTTACTTCTCTTAAGCCTATGTCTTCTCTTTTATGTTCATGGTGTCTTCTATGTCCAGGCTCATCCTCACTATCATTATTGTTATGTCTTTGATTTCTTTGATTTCTATGACTATTTCTAGGGTTCTCATTATGCTTTAGGTTAGTTAACCTATTGTTGATGTTATTTAAACTATCCATTATATTATGAAGCATAGATTTGTTCTCCCTATCACTAGAAGACATCTTTTAAGGTTGTCAAAGAAATTGGAGACAATGAAAACAAAGTAGTAAGAAATCTAGTCGAGGATGCTTGATGCAAGGCAAGTATTAGAAAGTACGTAACAATGCTAAAATACAAGTACTAGGTTTCTTTCCTAAGGGGAAACAAGTACCTAAGTTGTCTTGTACTAGGTTGTATCCTAGGATGTAGTACTATGATTAGCTAAACAAGACCTAGGTTGTCTTTACCTATGTTCCTTATGAGAATCCTAGGTTGTAACTAATCAAGTGACTAACCCTAAACAAAGCTAACTAATTCGGCCACAAGGTAGTTATCTAACCAAATTAGTTCAACTAACTAACTAACACCTAACAAACCCTAACTAGAATTAGTTATTTAGTTATGATAGTTTTAACTAGATCTAACAACCCTAACTAGTAACTAATTTTGGTTATGATATTAGTTATGCCAACTAGGAATTCGGTTAAGATTAGTTATGATAACTAGAATTAGTTCCAACTACTAACTAACTAACCAACTTAGTTAAGACAAGCAACTAACTAACCAATTTTAGTTAAGACTAATAGCTAACTAACTACTTCTAGTTTTAACCAACTAACTAATTAACAAACACTCAAGTGCACATGCTACTAAAATCTAGCCAAAATTACTTAGAGGAAAAATTAAGAGTACAAAGTCTAAAGTCCAATTCGTGTCTAAAATACAAAACAAAAATCCTACTACACTTTTCTAAAAATTGAAAAATTTGCTTAAGTTTCTACTAGCACAAGGCTTTTACTTCCTTTACAAAGCTCTTCAAATTTTTCTCTTGAATTGTAGAAGCTCCACCACACCTAGCAAAACAAAATAAGCAAACTTCCACACGAAATTGGTTAGGTCAAATTGAAACAACAAACCAAAACCTCACAAGTGTCTCTCTCAAGTGTATCCCTTTCTTAGGATCAAGAGACTCAAGCAATTTCCACACCAATCTCAAGTGTCTCAAGATGCTACCCTTAATGGTATAGAGAAATAAATTATCAAAGGATTGTGAAAGAAAGAAAACTCAATGACAAAACTTAAGAAAGAAAGGAGACAAACTAAAAAGGCTAATTTGAAAGAAGCTACTCAATTTGGATTCTTTTTTAATTTTTATTATTATGACAAGACCAAAGCAAGAAAAGTTCAAATGAATAAAGCTACACTAGTGGAATTCGAAATTATAGATGATGGATAAAACAAGACAAGCAAGAAAATAATATGCAAGAACAAAGGAAAGGAAACCTAAGCCTAGAAACTCTAGAGTTACCACTACTAAGCAAGCAAGTGTACTTGAACAAGTGTAGAATGTCAACTAGCAAACACTTCTCTTAATTCTTTGTGATTTCAAATTAAGGTTCAAAGTATGGTGTTTTACTTTTCAACTTTGTTAGAGGAATTTTCAACTATTGTTTTTGGTACCGTTTTTCTACTTTTAGTCTTTAGGGTTTTCTTTTTCCTTTTTCCTTTTGGCTTTTGTCTTGTCTTTTCTATTTTCTTTTTTTTTACCTTTTACCAATTTACAAATCTAACACCACTTTCTTATGACAAAACCAAAATCACTTAGCTAGCTCACTAACTTCAATTGTTACACTTTTGCTTAGGGGAAAATGTGCAACCTTCTTCCACAAGATGAATGGAAGGTGTAATGTTCTTTTTGACAATTTTCTTTTATGCTAACAATATACAAAACTGAAAATAGAATGTTGACCTAATGTGCTTGAAAGAAAAATTAAACCTAGATGAAAACTAAGATTGGATCACTAACAAGCCTAAAAATAAGGTAACTTTTGGAGGGCCTTAAGGTGATGCCTCCTACACATAAGATTGGAACCTTTTAGGGAGTTAACCAAAGATGATTGAGTTAAATCTACTACACAGTTTTAGCACAACTAAAAGGTTGAAGCAATTAAAATTTCTAGAAAACTAGAAAATGTTCCAAATGGCACTTACACACCTATTTGGCTCTAGCATTCAACAAACCAACAACAAGCAAATGTAACACTCAAAACCAAAACAAGATAAGTACCAAACTCAGAATTTTGAAAGCCTAAACAAGACAAGACAATACAAAACCAAAAGCTACAAGGACAATATGCAAAAATTGAAGAACAAGAAGAACTATCACAAAAACTCAGAATAACTTTTTTTTATGGCTTTTCTACTTTTAACATGGCATCTAAACACAAACAAACATGGAAATGAAAACCAACCAGCCAACACAAGAAAGACTTTCAAAATTGAAAAAAGGAAGAAGAAGTAGAAAGAACCTCCCAAGCTCAAGATGATACCAAATGATGTAGGAGTTTCTTCAAGCTCCTTAAGAGAAGGTGGATCTTGGATTTTTCCTTCTTCAACCTTCAAGCCAAGGTAATGATCTTCTTCTTTGAGAGGGGAAACCAAAACATAAAAGGAGGAAACTATGGAGGATTGGACGGAAATTGAAAGGAGTAAAGGGATGGAAGTGAAGGAACAAGGTGAAAGGTGTAGGAAAAGACTAAGAAAAATAGGAAGGATGGTTGGAGGCCACTCCGAAGAGGGGGAGATAACTCCTATCTCACCACCAAGGAGGGAGAGACCCCTTGGATAAGAGCTTGCAAAAGCCTCACAAATCCTAGAGAGAAGAAAGAGAATCTCTCACTAGAAAATTGCACTCAAGGTGTCTAAATCTCAAAATGTATTAATGTGTGTCATTTTACAAAAGGAGAAGCCTTTATATAGGCTATGGGGCATTCGGCCAAAGCATGGAATGGGCTTGGCTAATTGGATCCTAGGCCCAAAACTAAGAGTTAGGAAAGGAGATGGCCTATACATGGCCCAATGTGAGAGTACATGGCCCTAAAGTGACCAATTGGCCTAGTAAGGCCCAAATGAATCCTAAATGGCTAGAGAATCTAATTATGACCTATATTACAAGATGAATACAAATAGATCCTCAAGCTATCTTCATTGTGCTTGGGCCCATTAAACAAAGAGATGAAGGAAGATAGGGCTTTATGGATGGTCTCCTTGCTTTTCTTGGACTTGGCCCTTATGAGGGGCCCTTTGTAAGCTCTAGTCCTTTGTCCAATATAGTGTGTGGATCCTCACTTAGAATGTCCTCTTTACTTTGGAGGGAGGAGGGTTTCAACCGAACCTCCTCCCTAACCCAGGAGTAAAAGTTCATAAAAGACATGATTTTTCAAAAAGGATAACAAAGAGAAGAAGAAAAGAAACGAAATGATGACAAAGAAAGAAAAAAGGGAAGAAAGGCACTAACCTCTCTAAAAACAACAAAAATAACAAAAAATGGCAAAGACAATAGAAACAACAGAAACAACAGAAAGCAAGAGGAGTAAAAACAATGGCAACAAAGATGGAAAATAGGAGAGGGAAGAAGGATTATATATAGGATACTTAGTAGCCCATCCCTCCCCCAAGAAGTGGAATCCAACGGTTGGGAGCCATCTAGGCACCTTTACGGCTACGATGTCATAATGGCCCTTTAGGGGAAAATTGCCTTTAGCACGTGGCACTAAAGTTTACCATTTTTGAAACAACATACTAGAACCCAAGAGATGCATTCAAGAGCCTAGGGATGTAAAACTTCTTATCATTATGAAAACAGCTAGGCGCAGACATCGTGTGAGGAAACGAAATGTTAGTTAGCTGCCATACAACACATATTTTCCACTGGGTTCCTCCTTATTTTCATTCAAAAAACTTCTTTACTCGGAGTATTTCTTCTCGGAGCATTTCTTCATTTGGAGCATTTCCATACTCAGAGCATTTCTTCACTCGTAGAATTTCCTCACTCAGAGCATTTCCTCACTCAGAGTATTTCTTCACTCTAAGCATTTCCTTACTCCGGGCATTTCCTCACTGAAGGCATTCCCTTACTCGGAGTATTTCTACACTCAGAGAATTTCCTCACTCAGTATTTCCCTTGTTTGAGAGGCGCATGAGAGCACAAAACCTAGTCACTTGGCTCGGCTCTATGCCTGAGCCTCCTGACTAAGGGGCTCCTATTCCCATTGGATGAAGAGGGCCCTATGCTACCCCATCTTCCCCCTTTTTAGGCAAGAATGAAGGGGATTCTGATTTCCCTTGATCCTAAATTGATACGGTTATATCCACGTCATCTTGGGCCTAAATCAAAGGCTCTTTTTTCTTTCCTATCTACTCATTGTACAAATGGCCTTGAAGCCCCCATTTTGTAATTCAAGTGACACATTTTGAGTAATACAAACCTAATTCTCTGAGGGTGATTCTCTAGGGATTTTATGTTTTACGCTCTCATTATTAACAATATTTGCGTTAACGGTCTTATATTTTAAGGATCAATTTTAAATACTGATTTTAACATATTGAATAACATAAAAATTGAAATCAATAAAAAAATAACTAAAAGAATAAAACTAAAAATTGATAAAAACATATAAACCAAAACATATTTAACACTTGTTATTATTAGAAGCATATGGAATGAAAATTGAAAAATCAATAATAAAATTTTTGCAAGATTAGGGACTTTTGATACCTAACCATAAGCGCACGGGATTTCAAAGTAATAAAAGACATTGTTCCCACAGAGATTGTGCCCAAGTACTAGTTATAACGGTGGTTTAATTATCTAGTGATGTTTAATTCAAATGAATTACCAAAACGATGATGAACAGTAAATTAGAAAATAGAAAATTTAACATCTTTTGTAGAAGAAAATTAGAGCAAGTTTGGGAAATTGAAGGTTACTCGCCTATCCAATTATATGATTTCATTCCTAAGGCAGATTCCCCTAAGTTAATTAATACCTTTCTCTCAAAAGCCTATTAACGTGCCTAATTCCCAAAGAACCACGTTCAATTTGTTAATTAGACTTTTTACATTCTATGGAAATCCGATTAACCTTTAAACAATTTTGCTAACCGTTGTAAATCAAAATCATAGGTTCAATTTAGGTATTTTTGAATTACATGTCAATCTCTCGATTAACCATATAATTTGTGATCATCTACGCTTATCTCTAAGTCTTGCAGAAGCATTAGGCATACATAAATTGAATAAAGATTGAAATCACATAAATTGGAATGTGAAGAACGATTAATTGTAACACATAGGCATACTACATCCTTAGCCCCAAGAAAAGAGTTTAGTGTGCCATAAGGATTATTGTCATCATGTCACACATCATAAAATGAATGCAAAGTATAAAAGATATCAAAAGTGTAAACTAGGGATTCAGAAGTTACAAATTAGTTCTCATGAGGATTCCTAATTCTTCCTCCCAAATCTACAGATTTGATTTCCCTTCATTGGATTTGACTCTTGATTCCCTAATGAAAGCCTCCCAAAATGTTCTTCAAAATCTCCCAAAAGTTGTCTCTAAAACTGTCTCTACAGAACTCCCTTTCTCTTGATCTCTAAGTGCCCAACAAAAACCCTAAACAAATTAGAGATTTAAGCCTCGTATGGGACAACCACGGCCAGTGGTGGATAACCACGACTAGTGGTTCAAGTCCTAATCCATTTTAAACATAATTTTGTAACTTTTTGTAACAAACAGAGCCAACCACGGCTAGCGGTGGATAACCACGGCTAGTGGGGGCTTCTGACTTCCTGTTCTTTGCTCCACATTGCTCCGTAGTGCTCCATAGTGCCCACCATGGCTAGTGGTGGATAAGCATGGCCAGTAGTGGCTTCTGACTTGCTTTTCCTCTTTTCCAATGCTAACCACTGCCAGTGGTTTGCTACCACTGGCAGTTGTTTCCTCCAACCTTGCCAAAATGCACTCCTAAAGGCCTCAAAGGTCTTTTCTTTCATCTACTTTACCATTTTTCCTCAAAAAAGACCTAGAATATCATTGATCCTGCAAAAATAGGAACAACCAAGTAATATGTGGTGAAAAGAATCCAAATCAAGGGAATCGGGCATGAAACAATATGCAAAAAACCTAAAAATAACCAAAAACAACAAACAGTGCACATTTATCAAAATACCCCAAACTAAAACTTGCTTGTCGTCAAGCAATCACTGAATCCATACAAGCATATAATGAAAAACCAGCAGACCCAAGCAATCTTTAGGAATCTTATGTTTATTTATTTTCTTTGTTTTTGTGTTTTTAAGAAATTACATAAACTACCAGAATATACCACAATCAACAATCAAACCATATTCAATAAGATTAGACCTATGGTACTCTTTCTCATTTTTCTCCTTAGTGTATGTGCTTTCATTTCAATTCACTCAGACCACAACATTCTAAACACTACCACAGGCTTGGCAATTGACCACAGACTCCATAGTTATCAAGAAAACATGCATTAGTCAAAAGGTCTTTTAAAGGGTTGTAATAGGGCCAAGGGATTCATAACATGGGAATGGAAACCAAGAAAATGGAAATACAAAGGGCTTAATTCTGTAAGAAGAGCAGTATCACAAGAAGGCAGCAAACCTCAATTCAATAACTCTCTATACTTTCAAACCGTAAAGGGTATGATTCATTTTTCTTTTTCTCTTCTTTTTTCTTTTAAGATCAAACTCCTTATCTTTCCTTTTCTTTGAATCACACACCCCAAACTATCATGGTTTTTGTTTTTCAATTCACTTCAACCACTTTTAGTTAGCTTACCATTTTTGCCTCTTCTATATGTGAACCAAAAATCCTAATGTTATAGGTTTTGAAACAAAATATCATATTATTTCATGGCTCAAAAGGGACAACTAATGGATTAAACTTTCAACAAATTCTGAGGTTAAAGAAAACAAAACCTAAAGTGTCATTTTCATTCCAAACATGCATTCATAAACCATTTTGAATTAGTCAAAAGCCAAGTTCTAGAGTTCCTAAAGATGTGTGAATCACTCAGTCAAAGAATCATGGGTCATTTACAATTTAATGCACTGAACACTCTATTGGCTCAAAAGCTCATAGTGGTAATTGGCCTAATCAAAGAAACACATTCATCATGCAAAGTGATTATTCTGGAAAGAATAACAATTAAAAACTTATTTATTTATTTATATATTTTTTATTATTTTTTTTACAAGATTCACCCAAGTAATGCTTAAGATCCTACCAATCTATATCACATGTCATACAAATAACAATAACTGCAATCAGCAATCAATGCTAGCCTAAGGCGTATAAGCAGACATACAATCATGCAAATGAACTAGAACATACGCATACAATCATGCAAATGAACTAGAAAATAAAAATAAACAAAAATAAAAAGAAGTAAAGTAAGAATGAGTTGAACTTTTGTGTACCTATCACCCCAAACTAAAACTGGACATTGTCCCCAATGTCCATATCAAGGGGGCCAAAAAGGGCCATAATTAAGGAACCAGGGGTACAAGGACACAAAAGTTCAACTGATACCTGTCATGTGGAAGTGACCCTGCTAGGTATGCCAGTCATACATGGCATCTACCCGGTAAAATATCTAATCAATACGGGCCCCCTGACGGGTTTACTTAGCGGACATCTGCTGAAGCAAGGTGTACATTTGCTGCATGGAGAAAGGTGGCTCCTCACTAAAATAAGATGGCTCACCTTGCTCTGGAGGCCCAGTGGGTAGTGGCATCTCGGTAGATAGTAGAGTATGATCATCCTTATCTGTAAAAAGAAAAGATGTCTTCCCTTCCAAACTAATGAAAGTAGGATTAGGCAAGGGGTGAGGAACAAAAAATCCAGCTATTACCAAACAGTATATATCATGTTCCTTAACAATCATCCCCATATTAATCAATTCAGCCATGTCAATCCTCTTGGGTTGATGGAGGAGATAATCTTAGTCCAGATCTATGCTTACATACCTAGCGATGGGGTTGATGTAACCAGCCATAACCATCTTACCAGTGGTGGCATTGCCAACCTGAGATAACTGGCTACATAACCACTTGGTAGAATTGATATGAGTATTATGAAGCATAAAGTGGAGAAAGAATACCTCTGGCTGACACATATTTGAGAAGTAATAGCACCCATCCCCTTTTTAAACAACCCAGAAAATAATCAAGCATAAAGTATTTTTACATCATGGTAGTCATATAGTAGGAATGAATATAAAAAAAATTTTTAGACTTCAATGCATGCATTCCTGAAAGGGGTTATCATTCCTGCTTCACAAGGTAATGAAAATCAGAAGAGAAAAGTTCAATGGTTACCTTGAAGAATCTGAAGTTGATGTAGAAAATAGAAAGTACAGTGACCCTTGAAGTGAATTGTTAATGAAATACAATGAGAATGCTTAATGTAAATTATGATGCAAGAGGAAATGGGATGATTAGCGAAAATAGGCTAGTCAGTTACAAAATTTGAAAGACAGAGGTGATAATGGGCAGTTACAGGAGTGGGAAGTTACAAAACGTTGCATTTATTAGTATCAGGGGCAGTTTTAAAAAACTCTCGCTCAAGTGTGAGTATATCACGCTTAAGCATGATCGTCCACCAGTGTTCACTTTCAGATTTGCTTAAGCGTATGACAAAGATGAATTATTTCATGCTCGAGCGCGCTGTCGGCTTTTTAAGAAAACTGAGAATTGTGCTTAAGCTGGCTGGATCACACTTAGGCGTGACTGAAATTTTTAAAACTGGCCCTTAAGTGCTCTAAACACACGCTTAAGCGTGTATGAAGAAACTAGGTTCCGATGCAGTTTTTATTCCTTCGCTTAAGCGAACAACCTCATGCCTTAGCATGAGCTTCCTAGTCAGACCTTTTTACTACGTGCTTTAAGCATGGATAGGGGCGCTCAAGCGTGGAGTGACCCCTGATGCTTTTAACAATTCACGCTTAAGCCTGGAAGATCACGCTTGCGCTTGACTTCAAACAGAATCATACTCACATAGGCACGCTTGGGTGTGGAAGCCTTTGTTTTGGTTACGCCTGAGCGTAGTAATTCATGCTTGAGTTGGATGCTTGAATTTGGCTGAACTTGTCTTTTTCTTGGCACTTTTAGCTCTTAAAGTTGAAAGATGGGTGATGATTGTGATGACTTAACCTGAGAAATAAAGGAAAACTTTAAACATAACATAAAAATTACTTAAACTGAAATTAACAAAATGTAAAAAGGTTGGGTTGCCTCCCAAAAAGTGCTTGTTTATCGTCTTTAGCTTGACGCCTGTTAGATTTTTCAATATGGATCATGCAGCTGGTGGATGAGAGTATTGAGTTTTTCCACCTCCTCTCTCAAGTCAGGCCTTGACTTTCTTTCATTCAGATTTTCAAGTGAACCTATGACATAACTTTGCTTATCTTCAGAGTATTTATTTGTTTTAAAAACAGTGAAATTGGCTTCTTCTTCTTGCACTCTCAATTTTAGCTTTCCATTATCCACATCTATGAGACACTGGCTGCTTTCATAAATGGTCTTCCCAAAATTAGGGGAACTTCAGAGTCTTCCTCCATATCTATGATAACAAAATTCTCATGAAATTCAAATTTATCAATTTTGACCATAATATTTTTAGCAATACCATAGGGGGTTTTTATTGATTGATCTGCTAGTTTTAAAGTCATTTTTGTTGGTTTTACTGAAAAATCCCCTATCTTTTTAAGTATGGATAATGTCATCAAATTTACACTAGCACCAAGATCTAATAAAGCTTTTATTTTTGAAAGATTTCCAATAGTGACAGGAATAGAGAAAGTCCTTGGATCTTTGGTGTTATGAGGTACTGCCTTGTGGATGATAGTACTATGTCTATTTGTTAGCTCAGTTATTTCCTCATTCAGTGTGTTCACAGCCTTGCATTGCTCTATTGGGTTTGTTTCAGTGTTTACTCCATAATGTGGCTTCTATTTTTCAGCAACTTGTCAAGCTAGTTGTCCCACTTGTGTTTCCAAGTTCCTGAGTAATAACTCAGTGTTCTTTTGATTTGCGAGAGAAGCTTGCATGAATTTCTCCAAGGTGTCCTCTAATCTAGAAGTTCTCTCCACCAAGGAAGGACCATTATTTTGATATGGTTTATTTGAAGAACTAGGCTCTTGCTTCCATCCTTGGCCTTGATTTTGGTTACTTCTCCATCCCTAAAATGGTTGGTTAGAAAAATTTGAATTGAAATTACCAGACCTTCCTTGGTTGTTCATAAAGTATACAGCTATTTCTTGTGAGCCACAGTTTTTATTTGGATGGCCTCCTCCACAGAAATTACATGTTGCAGGTATTTGTTGTTGCACTGGTTGTGATGATTGCACTGCATGTAATTGTTGTGGAAGATTGGATATCTTTTTAGTCAATGATTCTAATTGTTGGGTCAGAATTTTGTTCTGCACTAGAATAGTGTCTGTGGTGTTTAAATCAAGGACTCTTTTCCCTTGTTGACAATCATGTTGAGCTTGGTAATCTGTTGAGGATAAAGCTTCTATTATCCTTGTGGCTTGGTCAGCATCCACTGTCATCATGGTACCTCCTGCTGCTGCATCTAGTATCATTTTAGTGTCAGCCTTCAGACCACTGTAAAAGATATTAAGCTGTGCAATATCTTCAAGTCCATGGTTTGGGCATTTCCTAAGTAGTGATTTAAAACGTTCCCATGCCTCACAAAAAGGTTCATCTTGGCCTTGTCTAAATGTTGTAATATCTGACTTGGCCTTGATGAATCTAGATGGAGGAAAAAATCTTTGTAGGAACTTTTCTTCAACTATATTCCAACTATTCAAACTTTGATTTGGGTGCGATTGGAGCCATTCCTTTGCTTTTCCTGCTAAAGAGAAAGGAAATAGTCTTAAATATGCAGCATCAATAACATCTTGGTCAAATCCCATGGTTCCAAACAATTCATAGAAAGTCGCCAAGTGAGTGTATGGATCTTCACTTGACATTCCAGTAAATTGGTGTGAACTAATCAAACTAAGAAATGCTGGTTTCATTTCTAGTGCTCTGACAGTGTTTAGAATTGCAATGCTTGAGAAATGTCTTGGCCTTTGTTGTAAAGCATAGTCTCCAAGTGTTCTCCTTGGTGGATTTTGATTGTTGATATTGACATCCGCCATTTCCTCAAAGGAAGTTTTTCCTGTGTGGAAGTTTAGCTTTTGCTTGGCTTTCTTGATTTTCTTAAGGAACCTATCTATCTCTGGATCAAAAGCAAGTTGTTCTTTTGGTCCCTATCCTCTCAAGATCATAAATTAAGTACTCACATTAGCAAAGTTACCACCATAAAAAATAAAAAATGTAAACAAATAGAAAATTATTCACAGAGTCTTGTCAATTTAATGCTAAAATATTCAAACTTGAATCACCTCCCCGGCTACGGTGCCAAAACTTGGTAATGGTTTTTATAGATCATACAAAGAAATGAAGTGTTCAAGGAAAGAGAATTAAGTTTGTATAATATGAACTCAATGGAATGCTTGTGCCAAGTTTAAACATAGTAATTGTAGTATAGTATAGATGTCGTTCCACTGAGGAGGTGTTGGTTTGAAGATCTTAGTTCTTGAATTGAGTTTGACAAAAGATTTCCGCCTGATTTTGTTGTGCAAAAGATTGAATACAAAAGAAACAGCAAGTGTTGAATGAAAATAATGACAGTAAAGTGTTTGAGAAAAAATCAGATTTGGAAAACTGGGATTGGTTTCATCGCATCTCACCTTTCATAAGCTGAATAAATTGCATGTATGTAATTTGAAACGATAATTTCTACGTCACAATCAAAATCATTTGTATCAATCCCTCGACTACAAAATTCATAAGAATGATTTCAAATCGTTGATCCCTCAGTCACTTTGAAATTATTCTAGCATTAGCGATCGATTGTTTTGATGTTCATTATGTTAGATGCTATACCTGGTCAGCTATTCACAATGAGTATTTTATTCAGATCTGCTTCCAAAAGTTACTTCCCAGTATACTTGAGAAAACTTCAAACAAGAAAATAGTGGTCAAGTACCTTCAGGCATTAATGGCAGAATGAAATACAGAAAGTATCAAATCTCATTAACATACATAAAAACTTACAGCAGCATTACTTCAGGTTTGAATTGATTACAACCAATCCCAATAAAGGAAAATTAGTTACTCATGCTTTGCATTTTCACTTCAAGAGAATTTGGAAATGAAAACAGAAGGTAAAAGGAATAATGGAGAGATTGGATTTTGATGGAGATGCAGGGAATGATTGATATCTCCCAATATCTCAAATGCCCTATTTTCTACTTGATTTATAAGGGTTATGCTTCAGCTTCCCTTGCCCACTTGCATAGAGCCCATGAAGGAATATTCCGAGACATACAGAAACACCTCAAAGTGGTTGAGTTGGCATCGCATCATTGGTTAATATTAAATTAAAAATCCCATATTGCATGAGTCACGCTTGAGCTTAATGGTCACGCTCAAGCGTGAGTGACCTGATGCCTTCTTGTAGCTTCTGTGTTACCTGTGCTTGGTCACGCCCAGAGTCACGCTCAAGCGTGCTCGGCCTTACGCTCAAGCGTGTGGTGTTCAAGCTCAAGCGTAAGGAGAATAACTGATGCTGTCTCTAACGCTCAGTCACGCTTAAGCGTGGCTTTCTCTTATTGGCATTCACGCTCAAGCGCCCCGTTCTCACGCTTAAGCGTGGAAGGGTCCTGATGCTTGATTTTGCCATTGTGTCCCTCGCCCAAGCGTCCCTTCCTCACGCTTAAGCATGAGGAGGCCTGATGCTTATTTCTTCATGTTGTAGCTTCTTCATCGTTGCTCAACTTAGCCCCCTTGAATTCCTGTAACTTGTTAAGAATTTTGAAGTAATTTTTCTTAAGAGTTTGAAGAGTTAGTCTTTTTACATAAATAATTTTTCATAAGAGATTTCATGCCCAATTATGTACACTTTTAGTTGAATTCTTATCAAAAATGGGTTAAATTGAAGCATGAAATCAATACTCAATAAACACTTATCACATGCCTAGGGGTCACATCCCCATCAACACCCATAACTTCTAACATTACCATTTCTAAGTCAATCAACAACAAAACTATAACTAGAATAGTGAGGGGAGTAATAATCCATACCTCAAGCCCATGCTCCACCAAAAATGAAAATAGTGAAGAGGAAGGAGAACCCATTTGATCTTTACCCCAAAGTGCCAGTCAAGCTTCATGAATCCATGCTCAAGTATTAATTTTGGCAAGAGATGAAGGTGAGAATGGAGGGGTTCGGTTTTGTCTTAGAAGAGGAAGGAGGAAGTGGAAAAAATAAAGAAGAATATGAGAGGGAGAAGCCACTGAAAATGTAGAGGGAAAGAGAAAGAAATTAATCAAAATTGGTCATTGCCCATTGGGTAAAAGAGTGCCTTCATTTACTTTTACCATTGGGTAATAAATCCCTATTATCCAATGGGTAAAAGATGTTAGAAAAGAGAGGGGATTGCTACGGTTGAGTGGAGAAGGGAAAATAGAAATTTTTATTTTCTTTTAATCGAATTTGGTTCGTAATTTCCCCGTTTAGTAACATATGTCGAATCCAAATAATTATCTCCTTAATACTAAAAATTATTTCAACTATATCACCCTAACCTCAATAATTTTCTAAATATTCTAGACCCATCAAATATTTAATTCGACCAAGTGGGTCCCACATCATCTGTTAAATCACCCGGTTCCGGTAATTCTTAATTTACCGATAATTCACCTCTAGTGTCAAATTAATCCTCCCATAATTATTGGACCATAAATAATTAATTACCATTACTCAATAAATTGTTCTATTTAAAATTTAGGGTGTTACACCACTTGCATCATAGACCGAATTGTAGGAAACCAAGTGGCACAATGTAATATAAGACAATAATATCTGGATCGGTGAAATAGAACCCCAAATGCATACGCAATAAAATATAATATAATAGCAACGGAATATAAGGCGGATACACGATATCCTTCCCTTCCCATATATGAAGATATGAGAAAGGAACCAAGAATACAAATCCCATGCTAGATATACAAAGGCTCCATGCTCAATCTCATACAATAACAATTCTTGGATATTTTCAATCATGGCTTAGTACCCAAATAACATATAGTCATAATTCTTGAATATCAAGATCATATATATATATATAGGTCCATCACCTGTTATCCAATCCATGCATACATCTATCCAGCTACTAGAGTTTTATACATACAAAATAATGGTAAATATATAGTACCAAAAGAATAAGGATCCCCTTTAAATACCAATCACTAATTAGCCAGTACTAGCATTAGAATCATCAACGAAATAATTACATTGTCTTTCTATCAATATCAACAACATCAAAAAGATCATATCACCGGCCAAGGAATTCCATTACACCTATTTACCTTGCTCACAAAAAACACTAACTCCCAAAATGAAGGCTATAGTGCCACAACCATAGATCTTGTATCACAATGCTAAAAATAGACAACATAGGAGAGTGAGTAAACATATTTGAAATGATAGATATAATGCGATTGTAATAACATATATATGGGCATATAATTCATATTTTCCCAAAGGGAAATAATTCAATATATCAATATCAAAATGTCAATATATATATATATATATATATATATATATATATATTCATACTCACAAGCCCATTATACATCAGACATCAAATTGTCACCAAGGTAACCTATATCACAATCATCCATCAATCATCCATAATTGTTAGTTTATTCTCTCGATTCTTATCATCATCTTTCCACCATATTTGGGCATCAATTCTTTGTCATATCATTGAGCTATATGAAATTACTCAACAACAACAATAATAACCATGCAGATCCGACTATAGGAAATATATATCAACATGTGGGTAAGCATACTATAGTATCAACAATAATGTGTACATATATATATATATATCAGAATATGCTCGACAACCTCTTTTACTGGTACCAAATCCTCTCACTCATAATGCAACACAGTCACACACACCTTAACATACGATAAAAACAACAATGACAATTAATGCTGAAAGTGTCATGGGCTGGCCACGATTTTCACCATCATGGCATCTGAAAGTCTAATTGAATCACCGCGATCATCATAGGCGTCTTTATGATTCAACCATGGAATCCATAGGGTAATCAACAAAAATGTTCGTGTACAAGGCTGCCCTCCCACTAGGCCAACCTGTGGAACCCCTAACATTCTGAACCAGATGTCCAACATGATATGCCATTCAATGTGATATCCCAATCATTCAATACACCACTAACTCAGGATGGATTTTCTATCTCTCAACCAATTTTTCAGTGGCACACAACATTGATTTCATTTATCTATTTATTATTCTCATATAATCAAACAAGATATTACCAAGCCATCAATATTTCATAAGGGTGTGCATCAGAATTCATTAACTATTCCATTTACAATATTATTCATCAATAATTCCTTGGTGGTCAAACAATTGCCTACAAACATTTGTCCTAGTTTATAAAATAAGCTTATACTAATTGTTTCCTTGATTTATCTACACACCTATTAGTATTTTGGTCATAATTTGTTCATTCGTAATCAAAATTGTTTCATTTATTTTCTGTAAATTTTTTAACTAAATTTTCTACAACTTTTATGAAGGCCTTAAAATTTAATTCCTTGCCAAATTTGCCTAGTTTTAAATTTAAAACACTACTTGCAAATTTGTTTCTACTCCGAATAGCCTTCGGTGTTTGGCACGTATCTTCCTTTCCCAATATCAAAAAATTTTATGTTGTAGCTCGTTTTAGAGAGGAAAAAATATCTAAAACTTTCATGTTGGCCATTTTTGTAAATTCCCATCCTATTTCATAATTTCCTCTCTCTTTGCCCATGGGATTTGCTTTTAAATATTAATTTAATCTTGTTGCCTTTTTATATGAAACTTAAACCATATCTTCCAAAATTTTTTTTGAATCTTCTAAGACCCTTTATGTCATGTCCCTTGGAAATTAAATTTCCTATGAAATCATGTTTGATCCTGTTGGTTGCATGTCATGTTTCTAGTCACCTTGCTTGTAAATTAAAAATCTTACCATGGTGAATTCTTGTACCTTTTCCCCCCTCTCCCACTCATGATACACATACACACCACTCAGCTCTATATATTTGTGCCTCCCCCTTTCATTTTTAGATTCTAACTCTACTCTCTCTTACCTTCTCTTTGCTTCTCCATTAACTCTCTAAACCCTATTCTTTTCTATTTCTTTTGGCATCCTCCACCACTACCACCTGAGCTCCACCATTAGTCACCACCCTTTTTTTCTCCATTTTTCTTCACAACGACACTACCCAAACTCACCCTCCTTACCTTAGCTTGCTTTTTCCTTGCAAGATCACCCAAAAACCTAACCTTCTCCTCCTCTTTCTTTTCTAGTGAACCCAAGAGCCTTCTCTTCCATGGAGGTCTAACTTTAAGCTCCCAATGGCCCAAAAACTTCCATGCATGTCACCATCTCACCATTTCCAGCACCATTGCCAATTTAGAAGCTCTCACCCTCTTTCTTCTCTTTGGACCCAAGAGCATCACCATGGCCAAGGAAAGGTTTTTACTTTTTATCTCACTAAGGCAGCAGCTGCACTCTTCACCTTGGGGCTTGGAGACGCCATTTGGAAAGCTAAGAAGCAAGGAAAGGACCATCCATCATCACCTCCTCCAACCCGTGAGGAAACCTTAAGGTAAAGGGGGACCATTGGCCCATTAAACCTTGATCCATGGACATGCACGTTGTTTTTATGATAAGCCTTAAACATTTATGGTCTTGCATGTTAATTTTGTAAAGCTTAATGTATGCATGTTTCGTGATAGTGATGATGTATGTGATTTTGATATGGATATGAGATTGTGAAGTGCATGTGTGTTTATTTGTAGTCAAGTTAAAATTTAATGGCTTTGCATATTGGTGACAAGTTATGGCCGAGAGGGCCTAGGTAGGTGTATGACTATTTTGTGGCTTGAAATTACATGATTGATAGACAATATGATGTTTCTAAGTGTTTGCAAAATGGTGCATGGTGTTGTTGTGATGGCTGAGAGTTCTTGATGTGATCATGGTGATTTAGTTAATTGGAAATGCATAGTGTTGTGCTATATAATGTTCTTGGTGAATCAAATTTTTATGCATGTGTTTTGTGTTGTAGCCGTGAGTCATGAAGGTGAAAGCTTGGTGATTTCTCTTGTTTTAACATTGTTCATTATGGTTCTGAAGTGTTTAAATGCTTAAATGAATTGTCATGTGTGTATTTTGGGTATGGTCAAGGGGCTTTAAGTATATGCACAATGATTTTCTTGATTGAAAACTTAAGAAGTATCAAAAATAGAATGGTGTTAAAAGCTAGAATTGATATATAGGTGAAATAAAAACTGAAGTTTTTGAAAAAGAAATAAGAAATGACTATATGTTGAGTTCTTTAGAATTTAATTAATACTAATGAAAATTTTGTGATAACTAAGCCTTTTAAATATTTATTCTTGACCCTAAGATTATTGGTAAATAAATTGGTAAGGAAAAATGGATTTTTAACATGTAAATAAATGGGTTTTTAGCATGTGAATGCTTGCTGCCATATTGCATTTAATTGAGAGAAAGATGAGTTTTTGTAAATTTAATTGAGACCAAGATATTTAAAATGGTTAAGGTCTTAAACAAGATTTTTGGGTGTAAAGAGTGATTGAGTAGAAGTAGAAATTGTGCATGAGTTAGATTAGAAACTTAATGTTTGATGAGATTCTAAATATGTTATGTTGATCTTTGAGTAATTATTGGGTTTAATGTGATACTTTTGAATGATAAGTTGTAGTGTAATTGGTTCTTTGATTTTGTGGGTTAAAGTGCTTTATTAATGATGATATGTTTGTTTTGTGGTGATAGAATTGATGTGTAGTTGAATGTGTTGTGGAATTATCTTATGATTGTTGTGCATTTCTGATAAGTTTGATTATATGAATGTGCACGTGTGGTGCTGACTTGTGATTGAGATTTGTTATGAATCATATGAAATCAAGATGATAAATCAACTGATAAAAATGAAATATGAAATGAAAAATTAGTTAAGTTTCGATAAAGTCTATGGAAAGGATTAAAATAAATATGATTGTGAATTTTGTGAGGAGCAGGTCGGTTACCTTTACCCTTGATGATTTCTAATGGTTTGAATTGATGATAATGTGTTTGATGGTACCTTGAGAGTCAAATTGAAAATGAGTTGTGAGTACATGATGGACATTCTCCTTAATCGCGAGATGGAAGAATGCTTGAGTAATAAGAAAAGTGGAATATTAATGATTTTAGATTATATTCTATCTTTGGATAGTATTTAATATTTTTCCTTATTTTATAAGTATAAAATTTTAATAGTCAAGCAGTTTTGGCTTTGGGATTTCCAAAAATCGGGGTTTTCTAGTGGAATGGTGTTTTCAAAAATTATTTCTCTAAAACACGTATTTTAAAAAAAATATTGTATAGTTAAGTTGCTAAAAAATATTTAAAGAGCTTTGAGAAATAATGTTGTAAATTAATTTAGACTATTTTCAATATTTCAATTTTTTTTAAAGAAAAACATTAATTTAAGGATTTGAGAGAACGAATGGTTTTTACAATTTACTTCCTTAGGAAGGTTGTTTCTTTGTTGTGATGAGTTATACCTTTAAGGACAATGAACCATTGGCGTAGGGACCTACAAGATAACTATGAGATGATAATAATAAAGAGTGAAAGATGATGAGTATTCATGCATCATTGCATTGTGAGATGTTGTTGTACCATGGCTAGTTGTATTATAGTGATGGGTACACTAGAGAACCTAGCATTGCAGTTCCACGATAAGGAACCTTGGGGTATCCTTGGGTTCAGACGTCTAAGTGGCCTGGTGTAGCACCCGGTGCTGAATTGCCTATGGCAAGCCTAGGGATACCCTGACTCATACAAATGATTTTTGAGGTCGTGCAGTGTAAGTTCTGACCACTGTTGTTGGATCCATAGATGTGATCAGTTACGACCCTGTACCCTTTTTTCTTGGTTGTGAGAACTTGACATAACTCTGGTCGCACTTGTATTCCACGAAGATCATTCCTACCCAGTAGAGGTACTGGCAAGATGATGTTATTGTTATTGATGATGACGACGATGATAATGATAAGTTGATGGGCCCTATTTGCATCATGAGATTTAAATGAATGAAAGAGACATAATGGACCTAACACATGCATAGCATCTAGATTGACTAACCATATTGATGAATGATTATATGGATCGATTGATGACTTATGATTATAAGTTGTATGTTGATTTTATGATGATCTATGTGAATTTGATATTCATGATTATCAGATGGGTGGTACTTGTATGATATATAATAATCTGTTGTGGTCGTGCTTGTAGCTAGAGTCTATAAATGTATGTGTATGTATATGTATATCTATATTGGTGTTTAGGTATGAATATGAATGTGTTAGTATAGTTATATTTTGTGAGTTGTGAACCTTATATTACTAGTGGTCTGTGTTGGTTGGGTGTTAATTTTAAATGTAATAATGATTTGTGAACGGTATGGTGTGTGTTTGAGACATCCCCTCATTGATCACCAATGTCTATCCTGGAAACTGGCCTAAACATGGCAAATTTTTCATGTTGGAAACCTCCCAGGCGATAAACATTGGAAGCCCAACGGGACACGTCATGAAAAACAACATAATATCACCAATATAGAGCCTACTAATCGATTACCAAAAATAGGTAATCGATTATCAACTCATCAGAGCACCATAATCAAATGCAGTAGAAGGGTAATCGATTAGTTAATTGATTATAGGGCTTGTAATCAAATACCCTAATCGATTACAGGGCTGGCAAAAGGCTAGTAATCGAATACTCCATCAGGGCTAATCGATTACAAGGCTGACTAAGAGCTTGTAATTGATTAGCATAATCGATTATAGGGCTGATAGAGAGCTTGTAATCGATCTATCAGAACTCTACATTATGCAGAATTTTACGTTGGGATTAACTTCTGGACCCCTAACTTGGTCATTTAACTCTGAATGGTTTTAAACTTTGACACACGTGTAAATACATTATTTAAAAATTATTGAGATTGTCTAAACTCAAAAATTCTTAAAAACAAATGAGATATGTGGAAAAATGCATATGAGCCATTTCTAACCTTCATGGACTTCAATTGCCATGCTAGAACAAACTAGAACCTAAGCACTACAAACACATTTCATATGATGCATATAAGGTATGCAACTGATCCAGAGGTCTCGAAACCTTCCAGATTCATATATCATCTGTTTAGTTCCTTAAACCTACTTAAATCTTATTTGATCCTATAAGCTAACCATATTAACCATCATGTCTTATATCTATAAGTATCTTCCATGCTTCAAATAAGTCAATCACACTACTTACAAACTATCCAATCATCAATAAGCATACTAATAATACAAATGCATATCTTGCTTCAATAATTTAAACATGGCTATCATTCTATCAACAGTGCTTATGAAGTACATAAATTCATTACAATTTCAAGCATGCCTTCACACCACAGTCTATCGACCATACCAACACCAATCTTGAAGCATAGCCTAGATATTAATACATCATTTCCAAAACACTACATCATTATATTTCCAACGTAATATCAAGTTTCCAAAATCATCATCATTCATACTCATAAAACATATATATAAATATATATATATATCTACACACCAAACCATTACAAGTGTAACATGTAACATCCTAAAAATTTTATTCTCATGTATAATCATTTTGATTTAGACCATCAATGATATTATCTATTTTATCTCAACTTTCTACATAAATTTTTGGTTAGGACAACATCTTCAATTTAACCTTTTACCATGGTAAATAATTTTAACTTTATACCTTAGGTAAAAGTTAATCAAGTAACTTATTACCTATTTCCTTAGTTATTAATTCCTTTGGTTTTTCCAATTACTCTCATCAAATTGCCACATACTCCACTCAAAATGCGTCATCTTGTACACATTTTAATTGTTAGTTAGAGTCCGAATTTGGAAATGTGGTTAACTACAAAGTTGTTCCTCTTTGTCTTAGCTTTCCAACAAGACCAAATCTGTTAAAATCCATTAAGATATGAGAGAGATATGCCTAAAATACCGAAACAGTGTCAGAATTGATATTTTACTTCAATCATATCCTCTTGTACATATTTTAATACCTTGTTAGAGTCCGAATTTGAAAACGTGGTGAACTACAAAGTTGTTTCTCGTTGTCTTAGCTTTCCAACAAGATAAAATTTGTTAAAATCCATTAAGATATGAGAGAGATATGCCTAAAATAGCGAAACAGTGTCAAAGTTGATATTTACTTCAATCATACAAGCTACATTATGTAGGCTGCGGAAATGGTCAACAATCCAGCTCATTTTTCTCACCTAAAACCTCCATTATCACCATAATTCATGCACCTAACATCCCACTACAATCCCATTATGAAAATCTTGTCCCCCACTTGTCATTTGCATCATTAAATCAACACTACATCTTGTTCCCAAGTCTGAATTCTTAGAACAAGTTAAAGTTAGTGAAGTCTCTCTCTTATTTTCTTTCACTTTCTCCATCAAGTTCACTCTTGATCTGAAGCTAGGACAATAATACAACACTTTCAACCACTTTAGGAACCTCCATTAAGGTAAGAGGGGATAGGGTTGTGAATAATTATGAAATGGGTAGAATTGTATGCTGTTCTAGGATTCCAGTTTTAATTTCGTATTTTGTTGCTCAGTTTTGAGATTGAAAACGTGTGAATTTGATTCTGACTTCTTCATGAAAGTTGTAGATATTTTTGTTATCTGAATTTTGAGACCTGAATCAATTAATTTGAATATGTATAGCAAAACTTATAGCCAAAATACTACAGCATGTCTGAGTGGAATATTTGTTCTATGTTCTGTGTATATATTGATATTCTGGGAATTTTACATGCATAATCAACCTTTGATGTCTTCACAAAAGTTGTAGATAATTGTGTTATGGATCTATAGAAAGTGGTTTCAAGTCAAAATGATTTTTGTAGCTTGAGTTATGCCTAAAATACTGAAGTATGTTCAAGCTGTAAATCTGTTAACTTGAGATACGTATATTATTTTTTAAATTGGGAATTTTGTGGTGAGAATTAGTGATTGGTGTCTTCATCAAAGTTGTAGATCTTTTTGTTATGTGAATTTTGAGACCTTAATTGACTGATTTGGATATGTATAGCATGAGTTATAGCCAAAATACTATAGCATGTCCGATTGAAATACTTGTCTTATGTTTTGTGTATATATTAATATTCTGAGAATTATACATATGTTTTTATACTTTGATGTCTTCATGAAAGTTGTAGATATTTATGTTATGGATCTATAGAAAGTGGTTTCAAGTTAAAAGAATGTTTGTAGATCTAGTTATGCCTAAAATACTGAAGTATGCTCAAACTAAAAATCTGTTAACAATGAAATGATATGTGTAGCATGAGTTATAGCCAAAATACTATAGCATGTCCGATTAAAATACTTGTCTTATGTTTTGTGCATATATTAATATTCTGGGAATTATACATATGTTTTTAGACTATGATGTCTTCATGAAAGTTGTAGATATTTATGTTATGGATCTATAGAAAGTGGTTTCAAGTTAAAAGGATGTCTGTAGCTTTCGTTATACCTAAAATACTGAAGTATGCTCAAACTGAAAATCTGTTAACAATGAAATACGAATATTATTTTTAAAACTGGGAATTTTGTGATGAGAATTAATGTTCAGTGTCTTCATGAAAGTTATAGATATTTGTGTTAGGAGTAATTTAAAACTGGTCCCATGCCAAAATTATTTTTGTAGCTCCAGAAACATTGAAAATACTAACATATGTACGTTTTGAAAACTCTCTTTGAGGCAGTTCTGTATTCTGTGAATAAGAGGTGTTTCTGCTTGGAATATGAAATTATGGTCTTCATGAAAGTTGTAGATAATTCTATTATTGAGCTATAGAAAGTGGAATCACATAAAAAGGATTTGATTTTCTCATGTTATGGCTGTTTTACTAACGTATGTCGCTGTTGGAAATGTTGAAATTTACTTACAATGGTTATTGTGGATGAAAAAGATATTTTCTCTATGAGTAACAATTTATTATTGAATTCTTGAGATATTATGAAGTATTATGGATGTTGATAAGTGTCTAATGAGTATTATACAGTTTGTGTATTTTGGTGGTGAATAATTATGAATGACTAAATTAAGATATATATATGAATGCCTTGCGGTTATTGATACATGTGGTTGAAACAGTAAATCCATGATTTTGAAAATTATTATATATGATATGTCCCTTTGAGGACTTGTGGTTTTTCCAAGAGGTTTTGGAAATGTTGATATCATGGTATGTTAAATGGTAAAAAGAATTAAAGGCATTCATGCATCATAAGCATTTGGACGCACCATGGAATTTAGGGGTTCCATGATTGCCTACCCTGGTGGGGGTTACTCTATGATGAGTTTAAGCCCTATTTTCGCAGGAGCCATGGAGTGTAGGGATTCATGGTTATGCTAATTCCTACTTGTGCACTTATTTTCACAGGAGCCATGAAGGTGTAGGGATTCATGGTTATGCTAATTCCTACTGGTGTCTCTATGAGACTTTTTACTGTAGTATTCCCACCAAACCTAATGGATCCAGCATGACATCATTTAACTAATTTAAGATTTATTAATTATAAATGAACTTGTTTGGCATATTCATCATATCATTACACCTTGTTGGTTGTGTTTGTGCAATTTTATTTATTTTATATTTATTCTATATTCTGTCTCACTCTTACATTAATTTTTACAGTGAATGCTACACAGAATGAAGAGTGATGCCATGAATGGAGTTTACGTGAATTATTGCTTGGAATTTGACTTTATTTTTAATTTGATGGGTTGTAATAATATAATGTTTCATGTACTATATTTTTCTAAATCGTTTCCGCTATATAAATATTTCATGACTTTTATTATTCGCGACTAGTATGATAATAATCCGCGTTTATCAACTTTTACATGACTTATTACAAATTTCAAAAATGATTTTTAAAACGCGAAAAATTTATTCGAAAAATTACACGGGACGTCACATTGGTGGTATCAGAGCATTTTCAAAAATTCAGGACCAATTGCTATGACATGTATTGATTCTTGATATACTATGTGAATTATTTGATTATTTGTTTGAAAATATGATAAGTATGTGCTATATGACTTGTGCCTAACTGATAAAATGATTTGTTTGATTACTGCTTGATAATATGATAAATGTGTTATACAATTTATTGCTTAACTGATAAACTGTAGAATACTTATAGTTATGTTATAATACAATATATTTTCCCTTAGAATTAGTATAAACCAAACTACGAATGTAGGATGGCAAGAAACAACAACAACAACAACGATATGGCAGCTGCTTTTAATCGCTTGGCTGAAGCCATAGAAAGACAAAATCAACCAAAAAGTACAGGAGGACTTCACGGGTTAGATCACTTCCTAAAAAGGAAGCCATCACAATTCAAAGGAGGTTATAATCCGGAGGTAGCATACCTATGGGTTAAGGAAATGGAGCACATCTTCCGAGCCTTGCCCTGCACAGAATTCGAAAAGGTGGAGTATGCCACTTATATGATGGTTGAGGAAGCAGAAAACTGGTGGATACATGCCAGAACTCGTATGATTGAAACCGACAGACCTTTGGACTGGATCAACTTCAAATACTGTTTTCTGGAGAAATATTTTCCAGCGAGTGTGAAAAGCCGAAAAGAGCTGGAATTTATGGAGCTGAAACAAGGCTCAATGTCCGTTGGAGAATATGCTGCAAAGTTTGAAGAACTATCTCTCTTTTACCCTCCTTTTCAATAGGCTGGTGCCGAAGAATTAAAATGTGTCAAATTCGAGAATGGGCTGAATCTTGAAATCAAAGAGGCGATAGGATATCAAGAAATTTGGAGTTTTCCTATTCTGATCAATAAATGCCGAATTTTCGAAGAAAATCACCAAGCCAGACTGGCACATGAAAAGGCCAATAGACAACTGAAACCTCAGTCAGTTGATTTCAAAAGGAAAGGGACATTCTATCCAAATCGATTCAACGGAGGATCATCATCTTCTCAAAGACGCAACAATCATACGAATATCAGGTGCCATAATTGCGGAGGTAATCACCATATACGCGATTGCACCCGACACCTAGGAGATGTTACCTGCTATCGTTGTAATCAGAAAGGACACATCAGTCCGAATTGCCCACAGAACCGACAAAACAACGACAGCAACACTATGAATAATCAAAGAGGCTCTAACTATCAGGGAGGTCGTGGAGGAAACATGCGAGCTGTTCAACCTCCAAGACAGAACAGGGAGTCAACAGACCAGAGGTTACAACCAACAACTGGAAGAGTCTTTGCCATCAGCGGTTCAGAGGCAGACCAAGCTGATGACCTCGTGCAAAGTAAGTGTGAGATCAATGGTACTATCTTATCTGTGTTATTTGATTCTGGTGCTACACATTCTTTTATTTCTGATGAGTGTGTTAGACGTCTTCAATTACCTGTGAAGCCGATGATATATGATTTGATTGTTTCCACTCCCACCGGTACACAACTTAAGACTACTAAGGTGTGTAACGAATGTTCTGTACTCATAGAGGGTAAAACATTTCTAGTAAATCTTGCTGTTTACCTTTGAAGGACCTGGAAGTAATCCTAGGGATGGACTGGTTATCGACAAATCGAGTCTTGGTGGACTGTCATAACAAGACTGTGATATTCCCATCAGAAGAAAATCTTACTTTCGACAATCTCAAACTCTTTGCCTTACAAGGTGAAAGTCAATTATTTGCCTTGTTTACTCTTCCACAAGGAGATGGTGAATCTAAAGCAATCGAGATGCCAGTTGTTTCTGAATTTCTTGAAGTATTTCCTGAGGATGTCTCAAGTTTACCACCAGAACGTGAGATAGAATTCTCAATTGATTTAATTCCAGGAGCAGAACTAGTATCTAAGGCTCCATATCGCATGTCACCTATTGAACTAGCAGAACTAAAGAAGCAAATTAAAGGGTTATTAGAGAAGCATTTCATCAGACCCAGTGTGTCGCCATGGGGAGCGCCAGTATTACTTGTCAAGAAGAAAGATGGAAGCATGAGATTATGTGTAGATTATCGTCAGTTGAATAAATTGACGGTGAAGAATAAATATCCTTTGCCCAGAATTGATGATCTGATAGATCAATTGAGGGGTGCTACAGTATTTTCCAAGATTGATCTGCGATCGGGTTATCATCAGATTCGTGTCAAGTCTGAGGATATTCCAAAGACAGCTTTCAGAACACGCTATGGTCATTACGAGTATCTTGTGATGCCCTTCGGAGTAACCAATGCCCCAGCTGTATTCATGGATTACATGAATCGAGTGTTCCATTCATACTTAGATCAGTTTGTTATTATCTTCATTGATGACATCCTGATTTATTCTAAGACGTGGGAGGAACATGAAAAGCATCTTCGAGTGGTATTACAAATTCTGAAAGAGAAGCAGTTATATGCCAAGTTGTCTAAATGTGAATTCTGGTTGAAGGAAGTAAAGTTTCTAGGCCATGTAATCTTAAGCGAAGGAGTGTCCGTGGACCCTTCCAAAATTGAAGCTGTAACAAACTGGGAGAGACCTACTTCAGTCACTGAGATACGAAGCTTTCTGGGATTAGCTGGTTATTATCGAAGATTCATTGAGGGGTTTTCTCAAATTGCCCTACCAATGACTCGTCTAACCCGGAAGAATCAACCTTTTGATTGGACGCCAGAATATGAGAGAAGTTTCCAGGAACTAAAAATGAAGCTTACATCTGCTCCAGTCTTAACCTTGCCTGACCCACAAGAAGACTTTGTGGTGTATTATGATGCTTCTAAGATGGGCTTAGGTTGTGTCTTGATGCAGCAACGAAGAGTGGTTGCCTATGCTTCTAGACAGTTGAGACCGCATGAAATGAACTATCCAACGCATGATCTAGAATTGGCAGCAGTGGTATTTGCTCTGAAAATCTGGAGACACCATTTATATGGAGTCAAGTTTGAAGTGTTCAGTGACCACAAGAGCTTGAAGTATTTGTTCGATTAAAAGGAATTAAACATGAGCCAGCGAAGATGGGTGGAATTTCTTAAAGATTATGATTTTGATTTGAAGTACCATCCAGGAAAAGCAAATGTGGTGGCAGATGCACTTAGCCGGAAGTCCATTCACATGGCATCTTTGATGGTAAAAGAAATGGAGATGATAGAACAGTTCAGAGACATGAACTTGGGTGTGGAGATGAAATCTTCAAAGAATATGATCTTGGGAACCTTAAAGATAACCAATGATTTTCTGAAGCTGATAAGTGAAAGACAGAAAGAAGATTTGCCATTACAAGAGTTGAGAGAATTACAGGCGAATGGAAAAGATATGGGATTACAAGAAGGATCAGACGGAATTTGGAGAATCAGAAGCAGAATTTGTGTACCGGATGATGTTGGTCTGAGAAGGACGATCCTAGAAGAAGCGCATAAAAGTATGTTGAGCATTCATCCTGGATCAACCAAGATGTATCAAGACCTGAAGAAAAGCTTTTGGTGGCCAAGGATGAAGAAGGAAATAGCCGAATATGTGTCTTCATGTCTAGTATGTCAAAAAGCCAAGGTGGAACATCAGAAGCCATCTGGTGAACTGCAATCATTGGAGATTCCTGTTTGGAAATGGGATGACATTTCTATGGACTTTGTGTCAGGATTACCAAGAACACGTTCAGGGAATGATACAATCTGGGTTATTGTAGACAGATTGACAAAGTCTGTTCATTTTCTCCCAATGAATATGAAAAACTCTCTGCAAAAATTGGCACAATTATATGTGAAGAAGATCGTGAGACTTCATGGTGTACCTTCTAGTATTGTGTCAGATAGAGATCCAAGGTTCACCTCCCGATTCTGGGGAAGTTTGCATCAGGAGTTGGGTTCGAAGCTTCGATTAAGCTCAGCTTATCATCCCCAAACAGATGGACAGTCAGAGCGTACCATACAAAGTTTGGAAGACCTACTGCGATCTTGTGTACTTGAACATGGTGGTAGTTGGGAGCAGTTTCTTCCACTGATTGAATTCACGTATAACAATAGCTACCATAGCAGTATTGGTATGGCTTCATTCGAAGCATTGTATGGTAGAAAATGTCGAACGCCCCTTTGTTGGTTAGAAACTGGTGAAAGTTTGGCATTAGGACCTGAAATTATGCAGCAGACTATTGAACAAATAGAAATAATCCGAGAAAAGATGAAGGCATCCCAAGATAGACAAAAGCACTACTATGACAAAAGGAGGAAACCACTTGAATTTCAGGTTGGTGATCATGTATTCTTGAAGGTTTCACCTCACAAGGGGATTGGTCGAGCATTGAAGAGTAAGAAGTTGAGTCCAAGGTTCATTGGACCATATGAGATCCTGAAGAGGATTGGTACAGTGGCGTATCAGATTGCACTTCCTCCTCACCTGGCAAACCTGCACAATATGTTTCATGTATCACAACTAAGGAAGTATGTACAAGACCCCACTCATGTGATTGTTAATGATGATGATGAAGTTCGAAAAAATCTGACCATCCCTACAGAACCCAAACAGATCATAGAAAGGTCAATTAAACAACTGAGAAACAAGAACGTACCATTAGTGAAGGTTGCATGGAAACAAGGGAATGATGTAACTCTGACTTGGGAGCGTGAGGATGCTATGAAGACGCAATACCCAGAATTGTTTCACTGAGGAGTGCGTTATGTTAAATTTCGAGGACGAAATTTTTATTAGGGTGGGAGAATTGTAACATCCTAAAAATTTTATTCTCATGTATAATCATTTTGATTTAGACCATCAATGATATTATCTATTTTATCTCAACTTTCTACATAAATTTTTAGTTAGGACAACATCTTCAATTTAACCTTTTACCATGGTAAATAATTTTAACTTTATACCTTAGGTAAAAGTTAATCAAGTAACTTATTACCTATTTCCTTAGTTATTAATTCCTTTGGTTTTTCCAATTACTCTCATCAAATTGCCACATACTCCACTCAAAATGCGTCATCTTGTACACATTTTAATTGTTAGTTAGAGTCCGAATTTGGAAATGTGGTTAACTACAAAGTTGTTCCTCTTTGTCTTAGATTTCCAACAAGACCAAATTTGTTAAAATCCATTAAGATATGAGAGAGATATGCCTAAAATACCGAAACAGTGTCAGAATTGATATTTTACTTCAATCATATCCTCTTGTACATATTTTAATACCTTGTTAGAGTCCGAATTTGAAAACGTGGTGAACTACAAAGTTGTTTCTCGTTGTCTTAGCTTTCCAACAAGACAAAATTTGTTAAAATCCATTAAGATATGAGAGAGATATACCTAAAATACCGAAACAGTGTCAAAGTTGATATTTACTTCAATCATACAAGCTACATTATGTAGGCTGCGGAAATGGTCAACAATCCAGCTCATTTTTCTCACCTAAAACCTCAATTATCACCATAATTCATGCACCTAACATCCCACTACAATCCCATTATGAAAATCTTGTCCCCCACTTGTCATTTGCATCATTAAATCAACACTACATCTTGTTCCCAAGTCTGAATTCTTAGAACAAGTTAAAGTTAGTGAAGTCTCTCTTTTATTTTCTTTCACTTTCTCCATCAAGTTCACTCTTGATCTGAAGCTAGGACAATAATACAACACTTTCAACCACTTTAGGAACCTCCATTAAGGTAAGAGGGGATAGGGTTGTGAATAATTATGAAATGGGTAGAATTGTATGCTGTTCTAGGATTCCAGTTTTAATTTCGTATTTTGTTGCTCAGTTTTGAGATTGAAAACGTGTGAATTTGATTCTGACTTCTTCATGAAAGTTGTAGATCTTTTTGTTATCTGAATTTTGAGACCTGAATCAATTAATTTGAATATGTATAGCAAAACTTATAGCCAAAATACTACAGCATGTCTGAGTGGAATATTTGTTCTATGTTCTGTGTATATATTGATATTCTGGGAATTTTACATGCATAATCAACCTTTTATGTCTTCACAAAAGTTGTAGATAATTGTGTTATGTATCTATAGAAAGTGGTTTCAAGTCAAAATGATTTTTGTAGCTTGAGTTATGCCTAAAATACTGAAGTATGTTCAAGCTGTAAATCTGTTGACTTGAGATACGTATATTATTTTTTAAATTGGGAATTTTATGGTGAGAATTAGTGATTGGTGTCTTCATCAAAGTTGTAGATCTTTTTGTTATGTGAATTTTGAGACCTTAATTGACTGATTTGGATATGTATAGCATGAGTTATAGCCAAAATACTATAGCATGTCCGATTGAAATACTTGTCTTATGTTTTGTGTATATATTAATATTCTGAGAATTATACATATGTTTTTAGACTTTGATGTCTTCATGAAAGTTGTAGATATTTATGTTATGGATCTATAGAAAGTCGTTTCAAGTTAAAAGAATGTTTGTAGATCTAGTTATGCCTAAAATACTGAAGTATGCTCAAACTAAAAATCTGTTAACAATGAAATGATATGTGTAGCATGAGTTATAGCCAAAATACTATAGCATGTCCGATTAAAATACTTGTCTTATGTTTTGTGCATATATTAATATTCTGGGAATTATACATATGTTTTTAGACTATGATGTCTTCATGAAAGTTGTAGATATTTATGTTATGGATCTATAGAAAGTGGTTTCAAGTTAAAAGGATGTCTGTAGCTTTCGTTATACCTAAAATACTGAAGTATGCTCAAACTGAAAATCTGTTAACAATGAAATACGAATATTATTTTTAAAACTGGGAATTTTGTGATGAGAATTAATGTTCAGTGTCTTCATGAAAGTTATAGATATTTGTGTTAGGAGTAATTTAAAACTGGTCCCATGCCAAAATTATTTTTGTAGCTCCAGAAACATTGAAAATACTAACATATGTACGTTTTGAAAACTCTCTTTGAGGCAGTTCTGTATTCTGTGAATAAGAGGTGTTTCTGCTTGGAATATGAAATTATGGTCTTCATGAAAGTTGTAGATAATTCTATTATTGAGCTATAGAAAGTGGAATCACATAAAAAGGATTTGATTTTCTCATGTTATGGCTGTTTTACTAACGTATGTCGCTGTTGGAAATGCTGAAATTTACTTACAATGGTTATTGTGGATGAAAAAGATATTTTCTCTATGAGTAACAATTTATTATTGAATTCTTGAGATATTATGAAGTATTATGGATGTTGATAAGTGTCTAATGAGTATTATACAGTTTGTGTATTTTGGTGGTGAATAATTATGAATGACTAAATTAAGATATATATATATGAATGCCTTGCGGTTATTGATACATGTGGTTGAAACAGTAAATCCATGATTTTGAAAATTATTATATATGATGTGTCCCTTTGAGGACTTGTGGTTTTTCCAAGAGGTTTTGGAAATGTTGATATCATGGTATGTTAAATGGTAAAAAGAATTAAAGGCATTCATGCATCATAAGCATTTGGACGCACCATGGAATTTAGGGGTTCCATGATTGCCTACCTTGGTGGGGGGTTACTCTATGATGAGTTTAAGCCCTATTTTCACAGGAGCCATGGAGTGTAGGGATTCATGGTTATGCTAATTCCTACTTGTGCACTTATTTTCGCAGGAGCCATGAAGGTGTAGGGATTCATGGTTATGCTAATTCCTACTGGTGTCTCTATGAGACTTTTTACTGTAGTATTCCCACCAAACCTAATGGATCCAGCATGACATCATTTAACTAATTTAAGATTTATTAATTATAAATGAACTTGTTTGGCATATTCATCATATCATTACACCTTGTTGGTTGTGTTTGTGCAATTTTATTTATTTTATATTTATTCTATATTCTGTCTCACTCTTACATTAATTTTTACAGTGAATGCTACACAGAATGAAGAGTGATGCCATGAATGGAGTTTACGTGAATTATTGCTTGGAATTTTACTTTATTTTTAATTTGATGGGTTGTAATAATATAATGTTTCATGTACTATATTTTTCTAAATCGTTTCCGCTATATAAATATTTCATGACTTTTATTATTCGCGACTAGTATGATAATAATCCGCGTTTATCAACTTTTACATGACTTATTACAAATTTCAAAAATAATTTTTAAAACGCGAAAAATTTATTCGAAAAATTACACGGGACGTCACATAACACCTTAATTTTCAATTAGTGGATAAACCGGGACCAGGAAAATTTTTCCACAATTAGAGGGGATTCAAAGGAAAATGTTTAGCTGAGAATCAAGGAGGGTAGAATTAGGAAAAGAAGGAAAGGAAAGGTGTAACATCCCGATTTAAAACAAGTACCGGGTGAAACAAAACCATTAAAATAATAATATCAGAAGTGGAAAATTATTTATTAATTACCATTAACTTAATTAATCAAATGAGGGCTGGTTAAGTGTGTTTAACTATTGATTGTTGCTGATGGTGACTGGGTGACGTGAACAGAATGTTGCTTAACGTTTTCCCAGCCCACCTTTCCATTCCTCCGTGCATGCATATATGATTGGTCGATGGGTCTCTTTGCCATTCATTCCTTCAGTTTTTCTCTGCGACTTCTCTCTTCTTCTTCCTTCTTTTCTTCTCCTTTGTTCTTCTTCTTCTCCTTCCCTGCTCTCTGTTTCCATTTTCTGCCTTCGGAAGCCACGTTGATGGTACTACAAAGGAGTCAGAGCTCCCTCATGCTAGTGAAAGGCGATCATCGAAGTGGAAGAAGAAACAGCCCCTGTTCCTGAGTCAATCGTGGAAGACGACAGTGTTCAAGAAGAGGCCGAACGAGTGGGAGTAACGAGCGAAGCAGCAAGGCAGAGGACCAACATCCAAGCGGAAGAGTCTCTCAGAGTTTCGTAGTTGGTAGGGGGAGTACCTTATATTTTAAACGCATGGGTTATGGACGGGTTCCGGGTGCTGATGATTGTTGTTTTTGTATTCTATTTGTGTGTTGTGCTTGCATGAGGAGTGTGTAATACCCGGGTGCATGATGCATGAGAACTGAGTGTTGCATGTCTAGTCCCGTCCTTGAAATGCATGCTGATAGCTTGAGAATATCGAATGATTGCATGAAAAGAGTGTGCTGAATTGTTGATGATGATTACCGTGCGGTTTATGTGACATATAAGTTGTTACGAATATAAAATACTGACTGCATGTGATTGAATGTTGACATAGTGAATCGGGTAATATATCCCACTGATGCATGTGTTGTCTGAGTCCTAATACTGCTGAGTACCGACTTCATTGAATCCTGATACTGCTTAACACTGACTGCATGGGACGCGTATGTTGTTGTATTCATCTATTTGAGCTATGATATTGATTGCATGAGAAGCATGTGTGTAGGACTAATATATTGAGTTCTGAGAATGCTTATTACCGATTGCATGTGATGCATGTATGTTTGGGTGAAAGGTTGTGTATAAGAATGCTGTGTTATGTGATGAATCCGCGTGTGGCGCATGGGATGCGTTGTGCTGGGAGCACGTAGTGTGGGACACTACCATCGGTTAATTAAAAGCGTGGGACGCTGTGAAATCCTTCGAGTGGGACTCAACGTAGCCTCTGAGTGGGACTCGGGCTGCCCGTGAACGCCTCCGTTGACGCTGAGAGCGTTGGTGTCACCTTATGGGCAAACGGTTGGGTACCTGTAAAACGGCCAAGCAGCTAGGAGCTGAATGGATAGCCGAGAGCTATGTATAAAAAGGCTGGGAGCCTACGTTGCAACGTCAAAAACTGATTACACACGAATGCGGAACCGAGTGAATTATTCCATGTGCATTATTTGTTAATATTGATACAAATCTGTTCTATGAATAATTGTTAATGTCGTTGTATTGTTATGTGCATATATCTGAGTGAGACTGATGGACTCTTATCGTGAAGTGTTGAATGTGTACGTTTTGGTTTACTTGGTATTGTGTTTATTTGATAGTAGCTGTGTACTTTATATTGCTGCATGAGTAAGGATAATCCGAGTCAGTATCTATCATTTAATATCTAAGATACTCACCCCTGCTGTGGCAACTTTTCAGTGAATGTCTCTCGAAAGGAGGAGTGGAGGAGGAGCTGAATGCCGAGTGAAGTACTGGTGCACTATGGAGATTATGCGTTTATGTATATGCTGTGTACATGTCCTGTTGAGCCTTGGCCGGCTCGTATTTCAGTTGTAGTCTCTTTATACTAGAACTTGAACCCTCTTGAGTAGAAGACAAGACCGTGTGCCTGTACTTATTTATATCCCTTTCTTTATCCATCTTATCGTGTCTTGTTCTATATTGCGTGAATGATCCGAGTAATATATATATGTACGCGTACTTACCGAGTGTGTGAGGTTGGTATAACCATGGGTAGAAATGGGATTAAGAGTTGATAAGGGGAGTGAGACAGTGATTCATTCTGAGTGCCGAAGGGTTTAAGTATTTCCGAGTGAATGAGAATACAGAACACCGAGTGAGAACTGATCTAGATACTTTCCGAGTGATAATTGATAGGATTTTCCCGAGTGTAGGATAATTAACAATTTCCGAGTGAGAATCTGCCGAGTGAAGGTTTTCCGACTGAAGGGCGACACCTAAGGTTCTAAGTGGACCCCATTGTAGTCAATCGTTTATAGTAAGGGAACCCGAGTGAGTCTTGACTTAGTAGGATGACTAGAGTAGGAAGAATTATGGTTACCGAGTGAAAATAAAAGTGAAAAATCCTGAGTGACGAAAGGGGCGTGAAGGCTATTCCGAGTGAGAAGTCTTCATGGGTTCCGAGTGAGTGGTGATGGGAAACATTTCCGAGTTATTCGTATACGCGTCCCAAATGAATGAAGTCGTAGAATGCGTTATGTTTTCTGAATGGGGCTGGTATGTTTAATGACCAATCCGAGTGAATAGGGAGTGGACCTTTCCGAGTGAACCAGGCATTGAAATCCGGTGCGGGAATGCCGAGTGAAGTGAGGGAGTGCCGAGTGTAGCCTTCGCTGAGCGAGTGGGGTCACTGTGTGATCCGCCTGAGCGTTTACTTCTTTCGCTGTCAGCTCCGCGAGTCGATTTCATTCCTCTTGCCTTCTTTTCCCTCATTCCCGTGTGCCGATTATTCTGGTTTCTATTGTGAAAAATTTTCTTTGTTTTATTTATTTATTTATTTATTTATTTATTTACTTTTCAAAATTAGGGTGTTACATTTTAGTATCAGAGCAGACCGAAAAAGTCCAAGGCCAAGGTGTGCTTACCGAGTGTAAGCGGTTGTATGTGTTATGACCAAGTGGTCATCATTATTGTGATATTCTGATTGAGTATGATTGATGTTGAGATATTGATTTGGGAATAGGAGGTAACTTCTCTCCTGGTCCGATTGATTGCATGACGTATATATATATATATATATATATATAAATGGTATAATGTGCTATAATCAGTGGATATGGGGATGAGATCCGATCGGAAAAATGTAACCTTGTAAACTTATCCTTGAAAGGGTGTTAATTTCAGGATAAGTTATGGCAAATCGTCAAAGCATGGAGGCCATAGCCACGGCATTCCAACGTTTCGCTGACGTGTTTGAGAGGCAGGGCTAGCCTCAAGCTGAAGAAGGCCAAGTGTTGGACCGCTTCCTGAAGAGGAAGCCGAGTGAATTTCAGGGAGGACATAACCCTGAGGCAGCTTACAAATGGACTCAAGAGTTAGAGAGGATTTTTGGGGGTCTCCACTGCACCGAGGCCCAGAAGGTGGAGTACGCAGTGTACATGCTGCGGGACAAGGCAGAAAACTGGTGGAAGATCACCAGAAACCGACTAACTGATGCTGATACCCAGCTGACCTGGGAAAATTTCAAGACATGCTTCTTAGAGAAATATTTCCCCGACACAATCAGGAGTCGGAAGGAAGTTGAATTCATGGAATTAAAATAGGGCTCCATGTCTGTGGAGGAGTACGCGCTAGATTTGAAGAACTGTGCTTATTCTACCCGCCCTTCCAGCAACCTGGGATAGAAAGTTCTAAATGCCTTAAATTTGAGAACGGATTGAGATCAGACATTAAAAGAGCCTGCAGATACCAAGAGATTAGGAGCTTCCCTGTATTGGTGAATAAGTGTAGAATATTCAAAGAGGACGACAAGGCCCACTCGGGCCAGAGCAGCAGAGCAGACCATTACTTAAAGCCCCAGCAATCCCGCTTCAAGAGGCCGAACAATGCTAGTAGGAGCAGACCTTTTTCCAGATTTGGGGGTCGGAGCTAGCAAGAAAGACGACCAGTTATGGGGAACAGAAAATGTTTTAAGTGTGGAGGAAATCACTACTCTCGAGACTGCAACAACGATGGTGAGATAGTGTGCTTCCATTGTAATAGGAAGGGGCACATTCACCCTGACTGCCCCCAACTCCGTCAAGCAAACACCAATATGCGTCAGGAAGGCTTCCAAGAGAGGAACTGTGGGAACGATAGTCAAAGACCGGGGGGCAGAGGCGGCAGAGCCAGAGGAAACTTGATGCTTGCTCCAAGTAATCGAGAAAGAAATACCGACCAACCAGTGATGTGAAAAGTCTACGCCATCAACGCAGAAGATGTTGTGCAAGCGAATGACTTGGTACAATGTAAGTGCTCACTCGGTAGATATACACTTAATGTAGTTTTTGATTCGGGAGCCACCCATTCTTTTATAGCTGATGAGTGTGTAAGGCGTTTAAAGTTACCGACTGTGTATATAGATCGGGCTTTGAAAGTAGCCAATCCGACTGGCACTAAGGTGTTGACATCATCGATGTGTAAGGACGTAGCGTTTGTGTTGGGCGATCGGAGTTTCATCTTCGATTTAGTGTGCATGCCTTTAAAGGATCTCGACATTGTACTCGGTGTTGATTGGCTTTCAGCCAACAAGGTGTTGGTAGACTGTAGAAACCGCAGGATAATTTTTCTGAGGCAAAGCAATAAGGACTATACGGTGCAAGGTATATCTCAGCTATTTATGATGCTTTGTCTAACTGAGGGTGAGAGTAAGGCCCGAATAAATGAAATTCTGACTGTTTGTGAATTCCCATAAGTGTTTCCGGATGATGTGTCGGGTGTCCCTCCAACTAGAGAAGTTGAGTTCTCTATTCACCTGATCCCTGGAGCCGAGCCAGTCTCCAGTGGACCTTATAGAATGTCCCCAACAGAATTGGCCGAGCTGAAGAAGCAGGTGGATGAGTTACTCAGTAAACAATTCATTAGACCGAGTGTATCACCATGGGGCGCACCTGTACTACTTGTTAAGAAGAAGGATGGCAGCATAAGACTATACATAGATTACCGACAGCTAAACAAACTCATAATTAAGAACCGATACCCGTTGCCCAGGATCGACGATCTGATTGACCAACTGCGTGGTGCTTCAATCTTCTCAAAGATCAACTTACGGTCGGGATACCACCAAATCCGGGTGAAGGACTCGGATATTCCCAAGACTGCCTTTAGGACTTGGTATGGCCACTACGAGTATGTAGTGATGCCGTTCGGTGTAACAAATGCACCTGCCATATTCATGAATTACATGAACATCATATTCCACCCGTACTTGGACCGATTCGGGGTAGTTTTCATCGATGATATCTTAGTCTACTCCAAGACCTCTGATGAGCATGAAGAACACCTCCGAGCGGTACTTCAAGTCTTGAAGGAGAAGCAGCTGTTTACAAAATTTTCAAAGTGTGATTTCTGGATGGATAAGATCCACTTTCTCAGACATGTGATTTCCAAGGAGGGTGTCTCGGTAGACCCTTCGAAGGTGGCAGCTATAATGGCATGGGAGAGACCCGAGTCGGTCTCGGAGATAAGGAGCTTTATGGGCCTGGCTGGTTATTATAGGCGGTTTATTGAAAGTTTTTCTAAACTAGCTTTGCCACTGACTAAATTGACCCGGAAAAACGTTCCCTTCGTGTGGAGTTCCGAGTGCGAGAGCATTTTCTGAGAGCTAAAAGACAAGTTGACGACCGCTCTAGTACTGGCATTGCCTGATTTACAAGAGAGCTTCGTGGTTTATTGTGATGCGTCAGGACTCGGATTGGGATGCGTGCTAATGCAGAAGAACCGAGTGATAACTTATGCCTCTCGGCAATTGAGGCCTCACAAACAGCATTACCCGACCCATGACTTGGGATTAGCAGCTGTGGTCTTCGCATTGAAAATATGGAGGCATTACTTGTACAGTTCTAAATTCGAAGTTTACAGCGACCACAAGAGCCTCAAATATTTATTCGACCAGAAGGAGCTGAACATGAGGCAGAGGAGATGGATGGAATTTTTAAAGGATTATGACTTCGAGCTAAAGTACCATCCGGGTAAGGCAAACGTTGTTGCCGACGCGTTGAGTCGGAATCCCTCCATATAGCAGTGATGATGGTGAAGGAGGTGGAGTTGTTGGAACAGTTCCGAGACATGAACTTGCATGTTGACATCCCCTTCTCTCGGAAAATAACAATCGGTACGTTAAGGATTGCCAATGAATTTCTGAGATCCGTGTATGAACAACAACAGTCAGATTCCTACTTGGCTGAGATGAAGGAGACCCAGGCCAAAGGAAAGGACTTGTCCTTGACCGAGGGATCGGACAGAATCTTCCGAGTGAGAAACAGAATTTACGTGCTGGTGGAGGAGAATTAAGAAGAATGGTGCTCGATGAAGCCTACAAAAGCCTACTAAGTATCCACCCGGGTACCACGAAGATGTACCATGACCTAAGGACACAATTCTGGTGGCCTGGATTAAAGAGGGATGTGGCAGAATACGTGGCCCGGTGTATTACCTGTCAGAAATTGAAAATCAAGCATCGGAAGCCGTGTGGTGCATTGCAACCCCTGGAAATCCCCGTATGGAAATGGGACTCAATCGCCATGGACTTTGTCATGGGATTGCTAAAAAACCGAGGGGGCCATGATGCGATTTGGGTCATTGTTGACCGACTGACAAAGAGTGCACACTTCCTACCTGTGAACATGAAGTACCCGTTGCATAAGTTAGCCCGGATTTACGTTCGTGAAATTGTCTGACTGCATGGTGTGCCGACTTCTATCATGTCGGACAGGGGCCCTAGATTCACGTCTCAGTTTTGGACCAGCCTACACCAGGAATTGGGTACGAAGCTTTGGCTAAGTTCCGCTTACCACCCCCAATCGGATGGACAATCCGAGCGAACGATACAAAGTTTAGAGGACTTACTAAGGGCGTGTGTGTTGGAGCACGGTGGAGATTGGGAGCAGTACCTTTCCCTGATCGAATTTACGTACAACAACAACCACCACAACAGTATCGGTATGGCACCCTACGAAGCACTATATGGTCGAAGATGCCGAACCCAACTTTGTTGGTTGGAATCGGGTGAGAGTCTGCTATTGGGACCAGAAATTGTGAAGCAAACCTCAGAACAGATCCGGGTGATAAGGGAAAGGATGAAGGCGTCTCAGGATAGGCAGAAGAGCTACCATGATAAACGAACCAAACCGCTAGAGTTTTCAGTCGGAGACAGGGTGTTTCTGAAGACTTCACCAAGTAAGGGAGTCAGACGAACATTGAAAAGTAGAAAGCTGAGCCCCCGGTACATTGGGCCTTATGAGGTATTGGAGCGGATCGGTCCCATAGCATACCGAGTGGCATTACCGACTCACTTATCCTGATTGCATAACGTGTTCCATGTGTCTCAATGAAGGAAGTTCTTACACGATTCCACTCACACGATGCCGGATGATGAAGTAGAGATTAAGGAGGACCTGACTACTGTGACTATACCGACTAGAATAGTGGACCGATTGGTAAAGCGTTTAAGGAGTAAGGATGTGCAACTAGTCGAAGTAGAATGGCAGCAGGACGGGTATACCTCTTATACCTGGGAACGTGAGGATGCCATGCGGCAACAGTACCCCGAGTTGTTTGATCAAGGTGAGTTACCGATTGAATTTCGAGGACGAAATTCTTTTGAGCGGGGGAGAACTGTAACATCCTGATTTAAAACAAGTACCGGGTGAAACAAAACCATTAAAATAATAATATCAGAAGTGGAAAATTATTTATTAATTACCATTAACTTAATTAATCAAATGAGGGCTGGTTAAGTGTGTTTAACTATTGATTGTTGCTGATGGTGACTGGGTGACGTGAGCAGACTGCTGTTTCACGTTTTCCCACCCCAGCTTTCCATTCCTTCATGCATGCATATATGATTGGTCGATGGGTCTCTTTTCCATTCATTCCTTCAGTTTTCCTCTGCGACTTCTCTCTTCTTCTTCCTTCTTCTCTTCTCTTTCGTTCTTCTTCTTCTCCTTCCCTGCTCTCTATTTCCATTTTCTACCTTCGGAAGCCACGTTAACGGTACTGCAGAAGAGTCGGAGCTCCCTCATGCTAGTGAAAGGTGATCGTCGAAGTGGAAGAAGAAACAGCCCCTATTCCTGAGTCAATCGTGGAAGACGACAGTGTTCAAGAAGAGGCCAAACGAGTGGGAGTAACGAGCGAAGCAGCAAGGCAGAGGACCAACATCCAAGCGGAAGAGTCTCTCAGAGTTTCGTAGTTGGTAGGGGGAGTACCTTATATTTTAAACGCATGGGTTATGGACGGGTTCCGGGTGCTGATGATTGTTGTTTTTGTATTCTATTTATGTGTTATGCTTGCATGAGGAGTGTGTAATACCCGGGTGCATGATGCATGAGAACTGAGTGTTGCATGTCTAGTCCCGTCCTTGAAATGCATGCTGATAGCTTGAGAATATCGAATAATTGCATGAAAAGAGTATGCTGAATTGTTGATGATGATTACCGTGCGGTTTATGTGACATATAAGTTGTTACGAATATAAAATACTGACCGCATGTGATTGAATGTTGACATAGTGAATCGGGTAATATATCCCACTGATACATGTGTTGTCTAAGTCCTGATACTGCTGAGTACCGATTGCATGATATGCTTGTGCTGTTGGATTTACTTCATTGAATCCTGATACTGCTTGACACCAACTGCATGGGACGCGTGTGTTGTTGTATTCATCTATTTGAGCTATGATATTGATTGCATGAGAAGCATGTGTGTAGGACTAATATATTGAGTTCTGAGAATGCTTATTACCGATTGCATGTGATGCATGTATGTTTGGGTGAAAGGTTGTGTATAAGAATGCTGTGTTGTGTGATGAATCCACGTGTGGCGCATGGGATACGTTGTACTGGGAGCACATAGTGCGGGACACTACCATCGGTTAATTAAAAGCGTGGGACGCTGTGAAATCCTTTGAGTGGGACTCAAGGTAGCCTCTGAGTGGGACTCGGGCTGCCCGTGAACACCTCCGTTGACGCTGAGAGCGTTGGTGTCACCTTGTGGGCAAACGGTTGGGTACCTGTAAAATGGCCAAGCAGCTGGGAGCTGAATGGATAGCCGAGAGCTATGTATAAAAAGACTGGGAGCCTACGTTGCAACATCAAAAACCGATTACACATGAATGCGGAACCGAGTGAATTATTCTGTGTGCATTATTTGTTAATATTGATAGAAATCTGTTTTGTGAATAATTGTTAATGTCGTTGTATTGTTATGTGCATATATCCGAGTAAGACTGATGGACTCTGATCGTGAAGTGTTGAATGTGTACGTTCTGGTTTACTTGGTATTGTGTTTATTTGATAGTAGCTGTGTACTTTATATTGCTGCATGAGTAAGGATAATCCGAGTCAGTATCTATCATTTAATATCTAAGATACTCACCCCTGTTGTGGCAACTTTTCAGTGAATGTCTCTTGAAATGAGGAGTGGAGGAGGAGCTGAATGCCGAGTGGAGTACTGGTGCACTATGGAGATTATGCATTTATGTATATGCTGTGTACATGTCTTGTTGAGCCTTGGCCGGCTCGTATTTCAGTTGTAGTCTCTTTATACTAGAACTTGAACCCTCTTGAGTAGAAGACAAGACCGTGTGCCTGTACTTATTTATATCCCTTTCTTTATCCATCTCACCATGTCTTGTTCTATATTGCGTGAATGATCCGAGTAATATATATATGTACGCGTACTTACCGAGTGTGTGAGGTTGGTATAACCATGGGTAGAAATGGGATTAAGAGTTGATAAGGGGAGTGAGACAATGATTCATTCTGAGTGCCGAAGGGTTTAAGTATTTCCGAGTGAATGAGAATACAGAACACCGAGTGAGAACTGATCTAGACACTTTCCGAGTGATAATTGATAGGATTTTCCCGAGTGTAGGATAATTAACAATTTCCGAGTGAGAATCTGCCGAGTGAAGGTTTTCCGACCGAAGGGCGACACCTAAGGTTCTAAGTGGACCCCATTGTAGTCAATCGTTTGTAGTAAGGGAACCCGAGTGAGTCTTGACTTAGTAGGATGACTAGAGTAGGAAGAATTATGGTTACCGAGTGAAAATAAAAGTGAAAAATCCCGAGTGACGAAAGGGGCGTGAAGGCTATTCCGAGTGAGAAGTCTTCATGGGTTCTGAGTGAGTGGTGATGGGAAACATTTCCGAGTTATTCGTATACGCGTCCCAAATGAATGAAGTCGTAGAATGCGTTATGTTTTCTGAATGGGGCTGGTATGTTTAATGACCAATCCGAGTGAATAGGGAGTGGACCTTTCCGAGTGAACCAGGCGCTGAAATCCGGGTGGGGGAATGCCGAGTGAAGTGAGGGAGTGCCGAGTGTAGCCTTCGCTGAGCGAGTGGGGTCACTGTGTGATCCGCCTAAGCGTTTCCTTCTTTCGCTGTCAGCTCCGCGAGTCAGTTTCATTCTTCTTGCCTTCTTTTCCCTCATTCCCTTGTGCCGATTATTCTGGTTTCTATTGTGAAAAATTTTCTTTGTTTTATTTATTTATTTATTTATTTATTTATTTATTTACTTATCAAAATTAGGGTGTTACAAAAGGAATGCAACCTATCCACATGGAAAACAGTAGAAGATGCAGGACTTGAGCGAACCCGACAGCGCCCACTCGCTAGGCGAGATTCAATATCGCTCGAGCGCGACAACCCCACACGCTTAGGCGAAGTTCGCATGGCTTAAGCGTGACCCATCAGAGATCTTCCCTTCGGTCACACTCGCTAGAGCGAGCACGTAGCCGCTGAGGTGAGTAACTCTACTCGGTATTCCCATCACTCGGATTTCAGAATCTATGTTCCCTCGGAAAGTCTTTGCTCTCGCTTCTCTTGGATTAATCTTTACACTTACAAGCTCTTTTCGGGAGTTACTTCACGCTCTTTGATTTCGTTCTTACAAAACACCATGTTGACCACTCGGGAAACGATAACTACCTCACCTGGGATCCAAGGGTGTTTTCACTCGGAATATCTTTCGCGGTCCTTTTTATCACTCAGGTATTTCACTCATTTTGCACTTGGCACACTTAACACTTCTTGCTCAGGTTCTCTTACTAAATCAAGTCTCACCTAAGGGTTCTCTAGCTCCCAATAAGTTTACTATAATGGGTTTCACTTAGAATCTTATAGGTCACTCTTCAGTTGGAAAACACTCACTCGGAAGGTTCTCACTCGGAAACATGTTGCTATTCTCTACTCGAGAAAATCCTAACAGTTTATTACTCTGAAGGGTTTCAGGTCAATCCCCACTCGGAATTATACGACCTCATTCACTCGGAACACCTAAACCTTTCTTCACTCGGGGTAAAATCACTACCTCGCTTCCCACGACAATAACTTAACTCCATTTGTACTGGAAGTCATACCAACCTCATATACTCAGAAAAACATGAATATATATATCACTCGGACTTCACGCATAGCATAGAATAAACATACAGTATGATATAAATATATATATATAAGAGTGTATATAATAATTACAAGCATGTTGTCATACTCTCAACCCGAGAGTGTTCAAATTCTGATTTAAAGAGACTGAGATCAAAGTACGAGCCGGCCAAGGCTTAACCAAAACCTTATACACAGTATCTACAAATATACACATATATCCATAGAGCACAAACAGCCCACTCGGTATGCAACTCCACCTTCATTCGTTGTTCCGAGAGACATCCACTGAAAAATATTGCCACAGTAAGGGGTGAGTATCTTAGATATTAAATGATAGATACTGACTCAGATTATTCCTCAGTTATGCAACAGTATCACATATTCATACATAGCAATAATCAATAACATAATAAAGCCAATCATTCAGATGCACACAAAGCATTTACCGATCAGAATCCATCAACTATCACTCGGCTATATGCACCTATCATTTCACTAACATTATCACATGCGTAATCAAATTCCTATCAACATCAGCAGTACATATACACATATTATTTCACTCGGTTCCGCATTTGTGTGTTATCGGTTTTCATTCATTACAACGTAGGCTCCCAGCCTTTTATTCAGCTCCCAACTGACTTGGCCATTTTACAGGTACCAAACCGTTTGCCCTCAGGTGACACCAACGCTCTCAGCGTCAACGGCGGTGTTCACGGGCAGCTCCGAGTCCCACTCAATAGGGCACCTTGAGTCCCACTCAAGGATTTAACAGCGTCCCATGCTTTAATAACCGATGGTAGTGTCCCACACTACATGCTCTCAGCATTAACGCATCCTATGCGCCACACGCGGATTCAACACACAGCACAATTTTCATACACAATTTTCATTCGGCCATACATGCATCACATGTAATCGGTAAAATACATTATCAGAACTCAATAGATTATTCCAACAACATATGCATCTCATGTAATCGGCATCAGAACTCAATAGATTAATACGACGTCACATGCATCGGTGTGATATATTATCAGATTCACTAAGTCAACATTTTATCACATGCAGTCAGTATTTTAAACTCATAATAACTTGCATGTCACATAAGCCACACGGTAATCATCATCAACACTCTAGCACATCCTTTTCATACAATCATTCAACATTCTCAAGGCTATCAACATGCATTTCATGGGCGAAACTAAACATGCAACACTCAACTCTCACTCATCATACACCCGGGTATCACACACTCCTCATACAAGCACAACACACAATCAGAATACCAAAACAGCAATCGTCAACACCCGGAACCCGTCCATAACCCATGCATTTAAGATATAAGATACCCCCTACCAACAAGGTACTCTGAGAGGTTCCTTAGTTTTTGACGTTGATCTTCTACTCTGTTCGCCTCGTCCCCGCTCCTACTCGCTTGGTCTCCCTTGAGCGCCGTCGCACCGGGGAACAAGAAGCTGTTCGTCGTCCCTTCGATGATCGTTTCTCACCAGCCAAAGGAAACTATGGACTTTTGTGGCTCCGTCGTCATGGGTTCCCAGAAACAAAGAATAAAGAACAGGGAGAAAAAGAAGAAGACGAAGAACAAAGAAGGCGAAGAGAGGGCGAGGAGAAGAGAAGAGAAGAGAGAACGAAGCAGCAGAGAAAATGAATAACCACAGTGGCATAGGGCATATGTATATGCGTACGAAGAGAAGGAGAGTGGGGTGGGAAAGCGTGAATCGCAGCCCCACTCACATGACCCGCCAATCATAAGCAGCCAACCATTAACAATTAAGCATAATTAATCTGCCACTATTTCTTAAGTTAGATTAATTAAGTTGATTATAATTAACAAATAATTTTATACTTTGAAATTATACTTTTAATGGCTTAATTTCATTTGGTATTTAATTTCAAAATTGGGATGTTACAATTCTCCCCCTCTTAAAAGAATGTCGTCCCTAAAATTCACTCGGTAACTCACCTTGATTAAACAACTCGGGGTACTGATGCCTCATAGCATCCTTGCATTCCCAGGTATAAGAGGTATACCCGTCTTGCTGCCACTCTACTTCAACTAGTTGCACATCCTTGTTCCTCAAACGCTTTACCGATCGGTCCACGATTCTAGTCGGTACAGTTACAGTGGTTAGATCTCCCTTGATCTCCACTTCGTCATTCGGCATTGTGTAAGTGTAATCGTGTAGATATTTACTTAGTTGAGATACGTGAAACACATTATACAATCGGGATAGGTGAGTCGGTAACGCTATTTGGTATGCCATCGAGCCGACTCGCTCCAATATCTCATAAGGTCCAATGTATCGGGGGTTCAACTTCCCACTTTTCAAGGCTCGCCCGACTTCTTTGCTCGGTGAAATCTTTAGAAACACTCTATCTCCGACTGAGAATTCCAGTGGTTTGGTCCGTTTGTCATAGTAGCTCTTCTGTCTGTCCTGAGACGCCTTCATCTTTTCCCTTATTCCGTGGATTTGTTCTGAGGTTTGTTTTATAATTTCCAGTCCTAATAGTAAATTCTCACCCGTTTTCGACCAACAGAGAGGGGTTCGGCATTTTTGTCCATACAAGGCTTCGTAGGGTGCCATACCTATACTGCTGTGGTGGCTATTGTTGTACGTAAATTTGATTAAGGGCAGATACTGTTCCCAACATCCACCATGTTCCAACATACACGCCCTCAGTAAGTCCTCTAGACTTTGTATCGTTCGTTCGGATTGTCCATCCGATTGGGGGTGGTAGGCGAAACTTAGCCAAAGTTTTGTACCTAATTCTTCGTGTAAGCTTGTCCAAAACCGGGACATGAATCAAGGATCCCTATCTGAGAGATAGAAGTAGGCACTCCATGCAATTGGACAATATCGCGGATGTAAATGTGGGCTAACTTATGCAATCGGTATCTTATGTTCACAGGTAAGAAGTGTGCGGTCTTAGTCAATCGGTCAACAACGACCCAAATTGCGTCATGCCCTGCTCGGGTTTTGGGTAATCCCATGACAAAGTCCATGGCAATTGAGTCCCATTTCCACACGGGAATCTCCAGGGGTTGCAATGCACCATACGGCTTCTGGTGCTCGATTTTCGATTTCTGACAGGTGATACACCGAGCCACATATTCTGCTACATTTCTCTTTAATCCGGGCCACCAGAATTGTAGTCTTAGATCATGGTACATCTTTGTAGTACCCGGGTGAATACTCAGCAGGCTCTTATGGGCCTCATCAAGCACCATCCTTCTTAATTCTCCTCCACCCGGCACATATATCCTGTTCTTTACTCGAAAAATCCCATCCGGTCCCTCGGTCAGAGACAAGTCCTTACCCTTGGCCTGAGTCGCCTTCATCTCAGCCAAGTAGGGGTTTGATCTCTGTTGCTCAATTACTAGTTTCAGAAACTCATTGGCAATCTTCAATGTACCGAGTGTTATTTTCTGAGCCGAAGGGACGTCAACATGCAGGTTCATGTCTCGGAATTGTTCCAATAACTCTACCTCTTTCACCATCATCACAGCCATATGGAGGGATTTCCGACTCAACACGTCGGCAACAACGTTCGCCTTACCCGGATGATACTTCAGCTTGAAGTCATAATCCTTTAAAAATTCCATCCATCTCCTCTGCCTCATGTTCAGCTCCTTTTGGTCGAATAAATATTTGAGGCTCTTGTGATCACTGTACACCTCAAATCTGGATCCATACAAGTAATGCCTCCATATCTTTAACGCAAAGACCACAGCTGCCAATTCCAAGTCGTGGGTCAGGTAATGCTGCTCGTGAGGCCTCAGTTGCCGAGAGGCATAAGCTATCACTCGGTCTTTCTGCATTAGCACGCACCCCAGGCCGAGTCCCAACGCATCGCAATAGACTACGAAGTTCTCTTGCAAGTTTGGTAATGCCAACACTGGAGTGGTCCTCAACTTATTCTTCAACTCTCGGAAACTGCTCTCGCACTCGGAACTCCAAGCGAAAGGGATGTTTTTCCGAGTCAATCTAGTTAGTGGCAAAGCCAGCTTAGAAAAACCTTCAATAAACCTTCTATAATAGCCAGCTAGGCCCATAAAGCTTCTTATCTCCGAGACCGACTTGGGCCTCTCCCATGCCATTATAGCTGCTACCTTTGATGGGTCCACCGAGACACCTTCCATGGAAATTACATGTCCGAGAAAGTGGATTTTATCCATCTAGAAATCGCACTTCGAAAGCTTTGCAAACAACTGCTTCTCCTTCAATACTTGAAGTACCGCTCGGAGGTGTTCTACATGCTCCTCAGGGGTCTTAGAATAGATTAGGATATCATCAATGAAAACTACTACGAATCGGTCTAGATATGGGTGGAATATGTTGTTCATGTAATTCATGAATACAGCAGGGGCGTTTGTCACACCGAACGGCATCACTACATACTCGTAGTGGCCATACCGAGTCCTAAAGGCAGTCTTTGGAATATCCGAGTCCTTCAACCGGATTTGGTGGTATCCCGATCGTAAATTGATCTTCGAGAAGACTGAAGCACCATGTAGTTGGTCAATCAAATCGTCGATCCTGGGCAATGGGTATCGGTTCTTAATCGTGAGCTTGTTTAGTTGTCGGTAATCTATGCATAATCTCATGCTGCCATCCTTCTTTTTGACGAGCAGCACAGGTGCGCCCCATGGTGATACACTCGGTCGAATGAACTCTTTCCTGAGTAACTCATCCACTTGCTTTTTCAATTCAGCCAATTCTAATGGGGACATCTATAAGGTGCACTGGAGACTGGCTCAGCTCCAGGAGTCAAGTCTATAGAGAATTCAACTTCTCTAGCCTGAGGGACACCCAGCACATCCTCCGGAAATACCTCAGGGAATTCACGAACAGTCGGAATATCGTTTACTCGGGCTCTACTCTTTCCCTCAGTCAAACAAAGCATCATAAATAGCTGAGCTATACCTTGTACCATGTAATCTTCATCATTCTGCCTTGGAAAAATTACTCTTCGGTTTCGACAGTCCACCAATACCTTGTTGGCTGAAAGCCAATCTATGCCAAGTATAATGTCGAGGTCCTTCAGAGGCACGCACACTAAATCGAAGGTGAAACTCCGATCGCCCAACACAAACGTTAGATTTTTTCACATCGATGATGTCAACACCTTAGTGCCAGTCGGATTGGCTACTTCCAATGTCCGATCCATATACACAGTTGGCAACTTTAAACGTCTTACACACTCATCGACTATAAGAGAATGGGTTGCTCCAGAATCGAAAACTACATTAAGTGTATATCTACCGAGTAAGAACTTACTTTGCACCAAGTCATTCGCTTGTGCAGCTTCTTCAGCGCTGATGGTGTAGACCCTCCCAGCAGCCGGTTGGTCGGTATTTCTCCTTCGGTTATTTGGAGCAAACATCATGTTTCCTCTGGCTCCATTGCCTCTGCCCCCCGATCTTTGACCATCGTTTCCACGGCTCCTCCCTTGGAAACCTCCCTGGCGCACATTAACATTTGCTTGACGTAGTTGGGGACAGTCAGGGCGAATGTGCCCCCTCTTATTACAATAGTAGCACACCATCCCACCATCGCTGTTGTAGTCTCGAGCGTAATGATTTCCTCCACACTTAAAACATTTTCTGTCTCCCATAACTGGTCATCTTTCTTGCTGGCTCCGACCCCCAAATCTGGAAAAGAGTCTGTTCCTACCAGCGTTGTTCGGCCTCTTGAAGCGAGATTGCTGGGGCTTCAAGGAATGGTCTTCTTTGCTACTCTGGCCCGAGTGGGCCTTGTCATCCTCTTCAAAAATTCTGCACTTATTCACCAATACAGGAAAACTCCTAATTTCTTGGTATCTGCAGGCTCTTTTAATGTCTGATCTCAATCCGTTCTCAAATTTAAGGCATTTGGAACTCTCCGTTCTGGGTTGTTGGAAGGGCGGGTAGAACAGGCACAATTCTTCAAATCTGGCTGCGTATTCTTCCACAGACATGGAACCCTGTTTCAGTTCCATGAATTCCAGTTCCTTCCGACTCCTTACTGTGTCGGGGAAATATTTCTCTAGGAAGCATGTTTTGAAATTTTCCCAGGTCAGCTGGGTGTCAACATCAGTCATTCGGTTTCTGGCGATCTTCCACCAGTTTTCTGCTTCGTCCCGCAGCATGTACACTGCGCACTCCACCTTCTGGGCCTCGGTACAGTGAAGGCCCCCAAAAATCCTCTCTAACTCTTGAGTCCATTTGTAAGCTGCCTCGGGGTTAAGTCCCCCATGGAACTCACTCGGCTTCCTCTTCAGGAAGCGATCCAGTACTTGGCCATCTTCAGCTCGAGGCTGGCCCTGCCTCTCAAACACGTCAGCAAAACGTTGGAATGTCGTGGCTATGGCTTCCATGCTTTGACGATTCGCCATGACTTATCCTGAAATTAACACCCCTTCAAGGATAAGTTTACAAGGTTACACTCTACCCATCGGATCTCATCCCATCATCCAACTATAGCACATTATCAGACAATTCTTTAACATCACATAATTAATCGGACCAGGAGGGGAATAATCTCCTATCCTCAAATCAACATCTCATCATCAACCACGTTCAACAGATTATCACAATAATGATGACCACTCAGTCATAGTACACACAACCGCTTACACTCGGTAAGCATACCTTGGCCTTGGACCTTTTAGGTCTGCTCTGATACCAAAATGTAACACCTTAATTTTCAGTTAGTGGATAAACCAGGACCAGGAAAATTTTTCCAAAATTAGAGGGGATTCAAAGGCAAATGTTTAGCTGAGAATCAAGGAGGGTAGAATTAGGAAAAGAAGGAAAGGAAAGGAATGCAACCCATCCACCAGGCAAACAGCGGAAGCTGCAGGACTTGAGCGAACCCGACAGCGCCCACTCGCTAGGCGAGATTCAATATCGCTCAAGCACGACAACCCCACACACTTAGGCGAAGTTCGCATGGCTTAAGTGTGACCCATCAGAGACCTTCCCTTCGCTCAAACTCGCTGGAGCGAGCACGTAGTCGCTGAGGTGAGTAACTTCACTCGGTATTCCCATCACTTGGATTTCAGAATCTATGTTCACTCGGAAAGTCTTTGCTCTCGCTTCTCTTGGATTAATCTTTACACTTACAAGCTCCTTTCGGGAGTTACTTCATGCTCCTTGACTTCGTTCTTACAAAACACCATGTTGACCACTCGGGAAACGATAATTACCTCACCCGGGATCCAAGGGTGTTTTCACTCGGAATATCTTTCTTGGCCCTTTTTATCAGTCAGGTATTTCACTCATTTTCCACTCGGCATACTTAACACTTCTTGCACAGGTTCTCTTACTAAATCAAGTCTCACCTAAGGGTTCTCTAGCTCCCATTAAGTTTACTACAATGGGTTTCACTTAGAATCTTATAGGTCACTCTTCAGTTGGAAAACACTCACTCGGAAGGTTCTCACTCAGAAACATGTTGCTATTCTCTACTCGAGAAAATCCTAACAGTTTATTACTCTGAAGGGTTTCAGGTCAATCCCCACTCGGAATTGTACGACCTCATTCACTCGGAACACCTAAACCTTTCTTCACTCGGGGTAAAATCACTACCTCGCTTCCCACGACAATAACTTAACTCCATTTGTACTGGAAGTCATACCAACCTCACATACTCAGAAAAACATGAATATATATATCACTCGGACTTCACACACAACATAGAATAAACATACAGTATGATATAAATATATATATATATATATATAAGAGTGTATATAATAATTACAAGCATGTTGTCATACTCTCAACCCGAGAGTGTTCAAATTCTGATTTAAAGAGACTGAGATCAAAGTACGAGCCGGCCAAGGCTTAACCAAAACCTTATACACAGTATCTACAAATATACACATATATCCATAGAGCACAAACAGCCCACTCGGTATACAACTCCACCTTCATTCGTTGTTCCGAGAGACATCCACTGAAAAATATTGCCACAGTAGGGGGTGAGTATCTTAGATATTGAATGATAGATACTGACTCGGATTATTCCTCAGTTATGCAATAGTATCACATATTCATACATAGCAATAATCAATAACATAATAAAGCCAATCATTCAGATGCACACAAAGCATTTACCGATCAGAATCCATCAACTATCACTCGGCTATATGCACCTATCATTTCATTAACATTATCACATGCGTAATCAAATTCCTATCAACATCAGCAGTACATATACACATATTATTTCACTCGGTTCCGCATTTGTGTGTTATCGGTTTTCATTCGTTGCAACGTAGGCTCCCAGCCTTTTATTCAGCTCCCAGCTGACTTGGCCATTTTACAGGTACCAAACTGTTTGCCCTCATGTGACACTAACGCTCTTAGCGTCAATGGCAGTGTTCACGGGCAGCCCTGAGTCCCACTCAATAGGGCACCTTGAGTCCCACTCAAGGATTTAACAGCGTCCCATGCTTTAATAACCGATGGTAGTGTCCCACACTACATACTCTCAGCATTAACGCATCCCATATGCCACACGCGGATTCAACACACAGCAGAGTTTTCATACATAATTTTTATTCGGCCATACTTGTATCACATGCAGTCGGTAAAATACATTATCAGAACTCAACAGATTATTCCAACAACATATGTATCTCATGTAATCGGCATTAGAACTCAATAGATTAATACAACATCACATGCATCGGTGTGATATATTATCAGATTCACTAAGTCAACATTTTATCACATGCAGTCAGCATTTTAAACTCATAATAACTTGCATGTCACATAAGCCACACGGTAGTGATCATCAACACTCCATCATATCCTTTTCATACAATCATTCAACATTCTCAAGGCTATCAACATGTATTTCATGGGCGGAACTAAACATGCAACACTCAACTCTTACTCATCATGCACCCGGGTATCACACACTCCTCATACAAGCACAACACACAATCAGAATACCGAAACAACAATCGTCAACACCCGGAACCCGTCCATAACCCATGCATTTAAGATATAAGATACCCCCTACCAACAAGGTACTCCGAGAGGTTCCTTAGTTTCTGACGTTGATCTTCTACTCTGTTCGCCTCGTCCCCGCTCCTACTCGCTTGGTCTCCCTTGAGCGCAGTCGCACCGGGGAACAGGAAGCTGTTCGTCGTCCCTTCGATGATCGTTCCTCACGAGCCGAAGGAAACTCTGGCCTTCTACGGCTCCGTCGTTATGGGTTCCCAGAAACAGAGAATAAAGAACAGGGAGAAGAAGAAGAAGACGAAGAACGAAGATGGCGAAGAGAGGACGAGGAGAAGAGAAGAGAAGAGAGAATGAAGCAGCAGAGAAAATGAATAACCACAGTGGCATAGGGCATATGTATATGCGTATGAAGAGAAGGAGAGTGGGGTGGGAAAGCGTGAATCGCAGCCCCACTCACGTGACTCGCCAATCATAAGTAGCCAACCATTAACAATTAAGCATAATTAATCTGCCACTATTTCTTAAGTTAGATTAATTAAGTTGATTATAATTAACAAATAATTTCATACTTTGAAATTATACTTTTAATGGTTTAATTTCATTCAGTATTTAATTTCAAAATTGGGATGTTACAACAAGGCTTGCCAAAATAGCATCATATGAATAAAAACATCAACTACAAGTTTTTCTTCCCATGGCAACAAGCTCTCTGGCATCACCAAGCGACATCTTCACCATCCTCCAAGAAATTCACTGAAGCCATAAGTAAAGGGGTGAGTACCACTTAAAGCAGTAAATAAGAAATAGTGCCAAGGATTCATAGTTATCATAATGCATTTATTAATTCAACACACTGTATCAATACTCTTTATAAAGCATCATAACCATATAACCAATTGACATAAAAATCTCTCTATAGAGTCAATTCATAATATGTTTCCACATCAATTAATCATCCTCAAAATCAGAGCATTAGGCTCCTATAGATCAATGTCAATCATCACCAATTGTATTCATACCACCACAACTCTATCACTAATATATATAACTCTAGAGTTTCAAATGATATCATAATATGCCATGGCTTTTGAAAATAATTCTTTTTCAATTCATGAAAGCATGTTATTCGGATTTGTCTTTCCAATACAACAACAGTACCAAGGATAATCTACTCAGTGAATCGTAGCACTATGAACAGTGGCACCCTAAGCAACCACATAGTGAATTGTAGCACTAGAATTGGTGGTGCTCGAGAACTATATAGTGAATCATATCACTATAGCAGTAGCCTTATTGGAACTCGAGAACTGGTCAGTGAACCGTAGCATTATAAGCGGTAGTCTCATTGGTAAATTGTAGTGTCGGGTGAATCATTGCGCCAAATGCATATGATGTCATGAAAATTCATAATGCATATGATGTGAATCCTAACACATATAATCAAATGCAACTTAACATCATAGCCAACCTTTCTAAACCATTTTATAACATTCATTTCACAATCATCACCCATCACTTTGGTAAATTCTCAATTCATATATGGATCTTACCGATACTAAACAATGTCATAAAAATAATTCAAGAATTATATGTCATCATAGTCATAATCAATATTATTGTTTCGAATCATACTAAACATATCAACATGAATATTCATCAACGAAATACTCAACCATGATTCACTTCTCACAATTCATGATGGTACTCATGGTCACATAAACATAACTACACATGTTTTAATATAAAAGAGAGGTAAAAACCTTAAACATTATTAAACTAGTCTAATCTGGGGTCAAGGATCCGGAGTGGGGACCAGCCACAATAGTCAATGATTTAAGTGTTTGTACACCAGTATAATGGGTATCTGATATTGTAATCTAAACTCTTAGTGGAAGAATCCAGTCTTGTTGTCCTAGAGATCCTTCACACCAAGCATTCACATTGATGAAGGGTGAAATATAGTGTCACCTATGAAGATTCCCTGATGCTCAAGTTAGTGAAGAGAATGAGAACAACATCACCTTTTGTGAGTGTAAAAATTGACTATTTATAGATGAACATGGAGAATGAACTGTTAGGCATAGGTGGGACTAGGAGACAAATAGTACAATGCTCAGTGTACGATTTTGACACATGACGAGGGGGGAGCCGTATTTCTTGTGTATCATTCCTGTGGCTGTACCTTGTACTTTCTGTCGGGTGACATGGATACTTTCTGGTATGTAGGGTATCAATATGTGCACACCGGCTTAAGCATCTGGCCCACCTCAAGTAACGAGGATTTGAGTAATGGAGCAGCCACTAATCCTCTCAAAGTATGGGTGAATGGTTATGTATAATAAAATAGGGAGAGTATAAGTGTTGGGTCAGGAGATATAAAGTGTCTTGCGTAGAGCATGCTCTTGACACATGGTATGGGAAGAACAGTGTCTTTGCCAATGTCCCTGTAACCACACCTTATACCTTTTACCTGGCAGAACGGATCATATCTGGTGTGTGAGGTTTTGTCCTGGACATACCGGTATAGGAAGAACGCCTATACGGTCTAGTAGTCTGGTGGCCTACCTGCAGCTTCAGTAACATGTGGAAAATAGATAAAATGACACCCTTGCCCCTGGTACAGGTATCTAGACCGGATCATCTGTCCCTTAGCTTGTGTGAGGGACTAGTAGAGTTGTTCATATAAGCTAAACTGTCTACATATGAAGTCTTGATACCGGTGTAACACTTGAGCATATCTGCAGGTACGTGTATGCGCCATACTGATAACCTGCTTATTGATTCGTTCTTAAGATGAAGATGCTGCTTTCAAGATGCCTATACAACAGATTCAGACAATGATAGTGGTTGTGAGAGGATCCCAAGGGTTTTGGGAATCAAAACTCTTGGTATTCGAGTGTTATAAATGTGGAGTCTCGAAATGCTTCCCATGATGGGCATTAAATGCCTTTAACACGTGAGTCATAATGGCCTCAGAGCATGTAGTTTCATAACCGTCACTAGGGCTGTTATAGGCCTAAAATTTTAATTTTTGGGCCCATTTCAGAAGAAACTTTTCATGAATCGTCGCCATTTTTGCGCGCTTGGACTTGAAACGACTATGTTGTTTAGCTCTGAAATGTTGCATTTTCTGACAAACAACGTAACTTCTGGTTGGTGGTTGGACCCTCTAGTGCCTATAAAAGGAACACTTAGCATTCTCTAGAAAGTATTTGCATCTGCTACCTTAGTAAAACTTTGTGGAAATTTCGAGAAGACAGTTGCTTCCATTTTCTACAAAGTTTCTTCCTCTTCCAACCTTACTTTCCTTTAGGTAACCTTACTTCTCTCTTTTTCTTAAGCTTCTTCATCTTCATTACCTTTACATTGCAACCATGCGCCCTAGGCAGAACCGCACTGGTCCTTCGAATAGGAAGGGGAGTACCCCTTGTAGGCCCTCCGGAAGGCAGAACCACGAGGCCTCACTCCGGAAGGTTTCTGTGGGTCCTTCCGGAGTGAGGCCTCGTGGTTCAGGGAGAGGTGAAACCTCTTCATCAAGGCGGCTAGTGGCAAGGCCCAATCCTGAATCCTCCTATAGTTCTAAGGCCAACGGTTCCCAAGGAAGCTCGTCAAGTTCAGAATGGTTCCTTGTTGATGACGTTACTTTTTACCAGAGCACGGACGCCTTTTGCAACACGGTAGACAAGATGAAGATCGCAGGGCATGGTAAAGTTCCAATTCTACACACTCAGGAGGGGTGCATCAACGTTGTGGCATACCGGCTACACTAGGAAACCCTAAACAAGACTTACCCTTACTGCTGGGTAGAGAAGGAGTTCAAGGAGATCCCTTCTCGACACGTACGTGAGGACGGTGGCCCGATGTCCCCACACTTTAGAGTCTTCACAGAAGAAAGGCTACGGGAGAGGTTTATGGTCTTGGCACCCCAACCACGGGAGAGGATCTGCCACAAGGTTCTAGATAATCGCTCTGTATATGTGTACGACTTCGTCTTCCAGCACCTCGGAGTGCGCTTCCCTCTAAATGACTTTCAAATGGGCATTCTGAGATTTCTGGAGTGCGCCCCTTCACAAGTACATCCCAACGGGTGGAGTCTCATCCGCTCTCTCGAGGTCTTGGGAGCACATTTCAACTTCAAACCCACCGTGGCTATGCTTTTTTATTATTGTTAGGTGTTCTGCCGTGCGAACAAGAAGGGCGGTCTTGGATTTGTCGCCCTGCGATGCGACTCTAGGGTGATAAACTTCAAGTCTTTCACTGAATCGGCCAAGATCGATGGTCGATCTTTCAAGCAATACTACACCAGGATCTGGATCCAACCGAATAAGTTGGTCTTCTGGCTCAATGAGGACGGCATTCCGAAGTTTCCTCTTAGCTGGACCCATGAGCATTTCTTGCTTGCAAGCCCGGCTTACTTCACAGATGAGAGTGACCTCGCTTCCCACTCCATCGAAGTAGTGAGTTCCCTAAAGGCGTTCACTGCTACCCACAAGGAATTCCTCTACAAGCGTCTCTTAGGGTCCACCTTCATGCGCAATGAATATTTAAGTAATAATCCTTATTTCCTTATTCTGTTGTGACAATCCGACATCTACTTGTTATTAATATTTTCTTTCCTTCTTTTTACAGATTAGATAAAGAGGAATAGTCCCAAAATGCTGGCCTTGAAATCCTTGCTAGGAGACGTTGACTCTTTATCCGAGGGCGAAGAGAACAACATCCAGGCCAAGAGGAATACCACCAAGGCCATGGCTGAGTTCATTCCTCTCACCTCTGAGGCTGGTGAGGACCCCCTCTCCTGGAGTCTAAAGTCGATGAGGAGGAGACCTTACAGTAAAAGCAGTCGGAAGGGAAAAAGAAAAGAGGTAGGCTCGTAAAGGTTGCTGATAAGAAGGGAACCATTGCCGTGCCTGAGAAGAAGCAGAGAATCTCCCATGAAGCTGGCGTGGCAGGTACGACAACATCTTTTGGGGCCGCCTCTGAGCCCACTGCCCGTCCTGCTCCTCCAACTTTCCAATGGGTAAGCATGGATCCACCCCACACTTCTTTCCTCTCCCTGTTCCTGACTTACGAGGAGCCCTCGCCTGCTGCTCTTTATTAGTCCTCAAATGTACTGTTATTTTTATAATAAAAAGTGTGTTTATTTTAAATAAAATTAGTTTAAATTGTAATAAATTTATGTTTTTAATTTAATAAATGGATGTTATTGGAAATAATCTGTCTTGATCAAATTTCTCTAGTTTTGCAGTGAAAAATTAACGAAAATCAAAAGAAATTGAAGAACTGGAAAGATGACGTGTAGCGTGGGAAATTTGGATGCTAATGCTACGTGTCACAGCCACGAGTAGCGTCAGAGCTATGTGGACTCCATTTCCAGGTGGACAAGCACTCAATAAATTGACCTATTATTGGCTAATCCACCAGCAGCTAATGTCCAAGCCGAATTGGGAGACAAGGCCACACATGTCTGGGCATTATTGAATAAAAAATTCTTAATCATGGCTACTTAATCACGTGTTTAATAGGGATGACTCAGGAACCTGACGAGTAGTGTCAGGACCCTTCTTCAGTCCTATAAATAGGCCACTTCCAAGGCATCCACTCTATTCCATCTGAGAATTCAAAGCTTCTTTTCTCTTCTTTCACTCAAGTTTGAGTGTTCGTTTGTGAGTTTGTAAGGTTAGAGTGATTTCTAGATACTTAAGAGTGTTGTGTAGTATTGTGACCTCTTGTATCGTGAAGTGTTTCCAAATCCTCGTAATGTCAAACTCTGTAAGTGTCGTTTTAACTTTTACCATGTGTAACTAAATTGTTTATGTTGGAATTTGGTGAATCAATCTATTATATGATGTTGTAATTATGACCTCTGCATATTTATGATTCAAGTACATGTCAGTATTTCAATCTTTTATTAGTATGAACGTCAAACGGGAGAATGATTTTCATGCGTATTGAAACTTGTTTTATTAGTGTGAATGTTAAACAGGAGAATGATTATTCATGCTGTATTAAAATCTGTTTTAATGAAAGTAAAAGTTAAAATACCCTTAATATACCAATTACTAGGAATAGAGTTGGTGATTATTATTGTTATAAGGCCAGTACTTAATGTAAGTTTTTACTAAGAAAGCTCACGAGGGATTGGACTTTACGGTGACTACTTAGAATTCATATCACGAGGGATCAGTTATAATGATTTTAAGCTACAATAACATGAACTTAATAATTAAATATGTATGTTTGTAATTATTTCATTATATTTTAGTGGGAGGATCCTAATTCCAACATAATTTGTCAATCTGTGTTTTTACCTCAAGTATCTGAATTCTTCTGAATTACATCTCAACTTTCTAGATAGATTTTATCTTTATCATCTTTTTACCTCATGAACAAATCAATCATCAAATTTTATGAATATTGTATAAATTGTTTATAAAGCATTCTTTTGTGAATAAGTTTTGATAAATTTACCATAGTAAATAAGAATTACTATGAATTACTGGAACTTTCAATCTCAGTGCGACGATATCTAAATTTGAAAACTACAAACGATTGGTGCGCTTGCCATTTAAAGACCCAACAGTATTCAGGGTTTAACAAGTTTTCTGGCGCCGCTGCGGGGGATTGAACTGATTCAGTAAAATAGTAAATTTTTAATTACCGTGGTAAAATATTTTTTACCTTAGTTAAATTTTCAATTTTATATTCATTCATTTATTCATTTTTTTAACATTGCTACACTAATTTTCTGTATTTAATTTGTTTATGCAAACTCGATCTTCTGTAAGGAAAGTGTTCTTTGATCCTGAGATTGAGATGTTTGTAAAGAAACTCAAAGCTTTAAAATCTAGAAAACAAAAACTTCTTGTTCTTGTACTTCATCTTCTTTTGAAAAATTTGAAAATTCAAATATGGCTGTTGAACAAAGAAGAACATTGGGATAGTTTGTTGCTATCAGTAGACCACCCTGTGTTTCAGGGATGTACCAAGGACCTATTGCTACTGTAGAAATTAAACCAGCTACTGTAAACATTATTCAAAATAATCAATTTGCTGGTTTAAATAATGAGGAACTATATGAATATTTAACTATTTCTTATGAGTTATGCAGCACAATTGGTTTCGAACCTAATCAAGAAGAATCTGTTTACATGAGATTGTTTCCTTTTTCTTTAATTGGGAAAGCTAAAGAATGGTTTAAATCTTGTCCACCCGGTAGTTTTGCAAACTAGTCCGATGTTGAAATAAAATTTTTGGAAAGATTTTATTCACCTTCAAAATATTTTGAAGCGATGATAGCCATACATTCTTTTTCACAAAAACACGATGAATCACTTGGTGAAGCATGGGAAAGATTCAAAGCGCTTCTTAGGAAATGTCTAAACCATAATTTGGATGATGCTGGGAAGGTAAGAATCGTTTATCATGGTTTATTACCTCAGTTTAAGATGATGTTGGATGCATGTGTAGGTGGTTCTTTAATGAATAAAACCGTTGAAAAGGCAATATCAATCATGGAGTCTATGTCAACCAGTGACCGTCAAGCCAAGCATGAAAGAGGTAGTACATCAAGGAAACCACGTATGCTTGAGTTGGGAGTAAATGATGCAGTTTTAGCTCAGCAAAAATTACTAACACAATAAATGAAGACAATGAATAAACAATTGGAAAAACTTCAAATTGCTCAAGTATCATCACTACCACCCGCTCAATTGAAACAATGTGTGCATTGCATGGGCGAAGAACCATGTGGTTACTGTGCCCCTGATGGAAATGATCAAGAACAAGCCAATTTCCTGATTCACCAAAGAATACCTTCAGGTACTTTTCCTATCAATCTTGGTAATTCTTTTTCTAACAATTACCTACAGGGTTGGTAGAATCAGAATCTTGGCTGGAAATAAGATGTTGGACCTTCCAACGGACCTCCTAACAATCAATTCAAACAATAACAACCACAATCTAATCAAACAGTAAGGCTAACTAGGATAGAGGAATCTATCCAACAATTGCTACAATATATGCAAACAAATGATGCCGCATGTAAAACGTCAGATATACAATTGGGACAGTTAGCAAAAGAAGTAGCTGACATGAAAAGCTCTGGTTTTTCTATAAATACTCAAAATCCAAGAGAACAATGTAAGGCTATTTTTACAGGAAGTGGAAAAGTTGTAGGAAATGATTCTAAAGAAAAAGAAAAAGAAGAAGAGAAAAAAGAAAGAGAAGAAGAAGAGAAAAAAGAAGAAAAAGAAAAAAAATGAAAAAGAGAATAAAGAAAAAATGAAGAAAATGATAAAAAAGAAAAACAAAAAAATCAAAAAAATAAAAAACAAAAAAATCAGTATTTGGGTCAGACACCTCCAGTTAAGGATCTACCTTATCCACATACACCATCAAAGAAGGATAGGGAAAAGGAATACAAAAGATTTCTTGAAATCTTCAAGCAATTACACATAAACATCCCATTTTCTGAGGCATTGGAACAGGTGCCAACATATGCAAAGTTTATGAAAGAATTGCTTACCAAAAAGAGGAGGTATAATGAGGAAATTTTTGAACTTGAAGTAGGTTGCAGTGCTATTTTGCAATATAACATGCTAGAAAAGTCAAAAGACCCTGGAAGTTTCACCATTCCTGTCTCTATTGGAGGTGTAAATATTGGGAAAGCCTTGTAAGACTTAGGGGTTAGCATTAATCTAATGCCTCTAAGTATGAATCGAATTGGTGATCTTCATCTTTAGAGAACAAAAATGACTCTGTAATTGGCCAATAGATCAATCAAGAGACTCTACAGTATTGTGGAAGATGTATTTATAAAAGTTGACAAGTTCTACTTCCCTATTGACTTTGTGGTTTTAGACATGGAAGAGGATGCTGAAGTCCCCCTGATCCTGGGAAGACCATTTATGAAGACTGCTAGGGTACTCATTGATGTGGATAATGGGAAATTAGCAGTAAGAGTACATGATGAAGAGGTAAACTTTGATGTTTTCAAAGCCATGAAACATCCTAACTCAAAACAAGACTGTTTTAAGGTGGATGTTCTCGATGAATTTTGCCTTTCTATATCCAAAGGTATGTCAATTTCTGACCCTCTAAATAAGTTATTAACTACCTCTATAGAATGTTTAAGTGAAGAAGAAGAAAAACAAGTAGACAAGTATCTTGAAGACCTTGATTAAGGGAAAGAAATTTCCCCTAAATCAAGAAAAAATGAAGAAATTCAAGAAGTACCTGTTGAAGAAATCCAGAGGCCTGAATTGAAAGTGCTACCTTCCAACCTAAAGTATATCTTTTTAAAAGAAAGTAATCTAAAACCTATAATTATTAGTAATTTGTTAAGTGAAACAGAAGAAGAAAAGTTGGTAGAAGTGTTGAAAAGAAATCAAGAAGCAATCGGATGGACACTTGAAGATCTAAAAGGTATAAGTCTATCATACTGTATGCATAAGATTTTGTTGGAGGACAATTTTAAACCTGTTGCTCAACCTCAAAGGCACCTCAATCCAACCATGAAAGAGGTAACCAAGAAGGAGGTTTTGAAATTGCTGAAAGCAGGTATTATTTATCCCATTTCTGATTGTGCATGGGTAAGTCCTGTACAAGTTGTTCCAAAAAAGGGTGGTATGACAGTAATTGTTAATGATAAAAATGAATTAATCCCAACAAGAACTGTCACTAGTTGGAGAATGTGTATTGATTATGGAAAATTAAATCAAGCAACAAGAAAAGATCATTTCCACTCCTTTTTATGGATCAAATGCTTGAAAGATTGTCTGGACAGGCTTACTATTGTTTTCTTGATGGATATTCTGGATATAATCAAATTGTTGTTGACCCTCTTGATCAGGAAAAGACTGCTTTTACATGTCCTTTTGGTATATTTTCTTATAGGAAGATGCCATTCGGATTATGTAATGCACCTGCTACTTTTTAGAGATGCATGTTTGCTATTTTTGCAGATCTAATTGAAAAAAGCATTGAGATTTTCATGGATGATTTCTCAGTCTTTGGGAATTCATTTGAATCATGTCTAACCAACTTGGACACCGTACTGAGGTGGTGTATTGAAACAAATTTAGTGCTAAATTGGGAGAAATGTCACCTCATAGTGAAAGAAGGAATTGTACCCGGTCACAAAATTTCTTCTAAAGGTATTGAAGTAGACCAAGCCAAAATTGAGGTAATCTCTAAACTCCCACCCTCTGTAAATATAAAAGGTATTAGAAGCTTTTTAGGACATGCTGGATTCTATAGAAGGTTTATTCAAGATTTTTCAAGAATTGCTAAACCTTTAACAAATCTTCTAAATAAAGATGTTGAATTCAAGTTTGATGAAGCATGTCTTAAAGCTTTTAATTCCTTGAAAGGAAAATTGGTTTCTGCCCCTGTAATTATTGCTCCTAATTGGAACTTACCCTTTAAAATTATGTGCAATGCAAGTGATTATGTTGTGGGAGTAGTTTTAGGTCAAAAATATGAAAAAGTTTTTAGGGTTATACACTATGTTAGTAAAGTTTTAAATGAAAATCAAATAAATTATGCAACTACTGAAAAAGAATTACTAGCCATAGTGTATGCCTTAGAAAAAATTAGATCATGTTGCAATCAAAAATTTAGATAAAAAATAATTGTTTTTACCGATCATGTTGCAATCAAGTACCTTTTGACCAAAACTGATTCTAAACCTCGGTTAATCCGATGGATTCTGCCCCTTCAAGAATATGAGCTTGAAATCAAAGATAAAAAGGGTAGTGAAAATATGGCCGCTGACCATCTTTCTAGATTGATGAATGATGAGGTTACTGCCAAAGGAAAAGACATCTTGGAAGAATTTCCTAATGAAAAACTTTTTAAAATAACAAAACGGCCATGGTTTGCTGATATGGCCAATTTTAAAGCAGCAGGAATTCTTCCAAATGATTTAACATGGAAGCAAAGAAAGAAATTTTTTAAAGATGCAAAATACTTTGTTTGGGATGACCCTCATCTATTCAAAATTAGTGTGGATAATTTGCTATGTCGTTGTGTACCCGATTGGGAAAAGAAAGGTGTGTTGTGGCATTGTCACAAATCACCTTATGGAGAACATTTTAATGGATAAAGAACTGCTGCAAAAATTCTTCAATCAAGTTTGTATTGGTCCTCCATTTTTAAGGATTCTTACTCATTTATGCAAGCTTGTGATAGCTGCCAAAGAATAGGTAATGTTAATAGAAGATAAGAAATGCCTCTAACAAATATTTAGGAGGTTGAGGTATTTGATTGTTGGGGTATGGATTTCATGGGACCCTTTCGTTACTCTTAATTCAATCAATATATCCTTTTGGCAGTTGATTATGTTTCAAAATAGGTAGAATCAATCGCTTCACCTAACGCTGACACCAAAACTGTAGTGAATTTCTTAAAGAAAAACATTTTCTACAGGTTTGGAACACCAAGAACCTTGATCAGTGATGAAGGATCACATTTTTGTAACAAAGTTCTTCAGAAAGTGTTACAACACTATAGAGTGAGACATAAAGTAGCCATAACATATCATCCACAAATCAATGGACAGGTTGAGATTTCAAATCGTGAAGTGAAAAGAATTTTGGAAAAGACTGTGTCTCTATCCAGAAAAGATTGGTCACAAATGCTTGATGATGCACTCTGGCCATATAGAACTGCATTTAAGACTCCTATTAGCCTTTCTACTTTCCAAATGGTCTATGGAAAAGCTTGTCATCTTCCAGTAGAGATAGAACATAAAGCATATTAGGCCTTAAGATTCCTCAACTTTGATCCAAACGCGACAGCTGATAAAAGAAAGTTGCAGTTACTTGAGTTGGAGGAAATGAGAAACAATGCTTATGAGTCATCTAGAAGTTACAAAAATAAAGTGAAAGCTTACCATGACAAGAAAATTAAAAATAGACACTTCATACCAGGTCAACAAGTTTTATTATTTAATTCAAGATTAAGACTATTTCCTGGTAAATTGAAATCTAAGTGGTCAGGTCCTTTTGTAATTAAGGAAGTTAAATCTTATGGAGTAGTTAAAATTAAAGATCCAACTTTCAAAAAAAGTTGGATGGTTAATGGGAAAAGATTGAAACCATATCTGGGTAGTGAGATCGACAGACTCACTACCATTTGTTATTTCAACCTGACGCATAGCATCCCAGCCACGCGTAGCATCAGGGCCCATGTTCAGTTTTTAAAACTGAACCAGAGAGGCCCAATTTAGGTTTTTAAAACCTAAATTCCCTCTCTACCATAGAAACCCTACTTCTCAATCATCCAGACCTCAAGCATTCTCAATCACCCATATTCTTGTTGGTGTATGAACTACGAGCTATTAATGTATCAATTTTAACTTATCAATAAAATTAGTATTTTCAGTTTTAGACTAATGCTATTTATCCTGGAATAATAGGTCATATGAGAATTATTCCTAAAACGTCCCTAATTAAGTATTTACATGGGGACATGTAAATACATTAAGATTAGTGTGTGAATGTACAGATGATTTGATCTCACAAATCATGGATATATGATATCAAGTCTTTACACGGGTACACATTAAGAGTACTGTTGTACTGGACAGACCCACCATGAGAAAGTTGCATGGATCGTTACATGAGTGTCATAAACGGTTCTCAATGTGATAATGGTATATAGTCCTTCGACCTGAAGTCACTATGATTCCTACATAAGGAGTTTATTGTTTTAATACAATCAAATGTTATCTGTAATAAGATGACCATAAACATTGTGATTAGGCAATAGATAAATTATGCAGAGGGATATGAGTGATGTAGATGGAATTTGTCTCTCCTATATGACAGGAGTGATATCTATGGGCCACTTGATGGAGTGAGACTAATGATATGCATGGCCATGCTAGGACGAATAAATATTAGATATTTATTCTGTAAAGTCTACTCTAGTATCAAGTAAAATGAATTGGGCCATACAAGGATGACAACGACCATGCCTTGGGCCCAATTAGATATCGTGACAAAAGGAATAAATATATAAAATAATTATCACTTATAGGTCATGTCGATGATAAATAATATTCGGACATAATGATGTATTGCTATATACCGCTCTTATTTTATATTAATAATAAAATAGTTTATTATTAATATAACCGAATATTTTACCTATAGGGTCACACATAGAGTAAGCCCACCAGAGGATAGTTTTATTTTAGTTAGACTGAAAATAAAACTATTTGGGCCTAACTCATTTAGAATGAGTCAGGAGCCCAATGTTTAATGAGAGCTCAGGTCAAGACCTAAGCCTATATATAGAGCATGAAATGCTCATAGGCTGCTGCTCAGAAATTAGACCATAAACAAATTTCCGTACTAGCATTCGGAGCTCTGTTTTTCTGGTGGGAGTGCTCGTGTGGACTCCTAAGGGCAAAGCTACAATTGCTTCGATCGAGGAACTCGTTCTGCGTCTACAAGAGGTAAACCCTAATTAAAAATTTTAATTTAGTATAATGCCTTGAGACATTTGTGTTTGCAATTCTTTTTGGAATCCTTTGTGTTTCCGCTGCCTGACCCTAATGGGATTCCCTAACAATTCTCTCATTTTTCTTTCCAAGGATCTCCAAGTAAGTTTTCTTTCCTTTTTCTTTTAAATTTTTATGTCTTTGATTTTTAGAATGTATGTGGTTAGGATTAGGATTAGAAGACCATTGGAATTTGTTTGCTGTTAGGAATAGAAATTGTTGATTGAATGTGGTTTGGGGGGTTGCTTTATCACAACCCCTGTTTTTGTTTTCCTAAAATTACGTACTTCACGCATAGCGTCTCACTGACGCGTAGTGTAAGGCATGAACTGTGACCCCATGCGTAGCGTCCCAGTGACACGTAGCGTGGGAAGAACAACCTGACACGTAGCGTCAGCCCATGTTTTGGATTTTTATTAATTTTTGTGTTTTATTTTTTGTTTAATGTATATATTGTTTTCTGTGTTATTTTGAATATATATATATATATATATATATATTCTGTCCCATTTTTTGTATATATGTTTGTTTATTTGTTTTTCTTTTAAATTAATAAAATTTCTTAAATTGTATGTTTGTTATACTTTCTTGCCTAAAAATAAATAAATTTGTTAAATTTTGTAAATATATGTGAATTGTAATTTTCTAAGTTTGTATGTAAAATTTCATGTTGTGTGAATTTTATTTCTTTCATAAAATTATATGATGTGTGTATTATACTTAAAAAAATAAAAAAAGATATAAAAATAAAAATCCAAAAATATGCATGTTAAATTTTTTGATGTTTTACATGATGTATTTTGTTAAAATATAAAAATCAAAGATATGTATGATTTAGTTTAAAATAGTGTGATGTGTTTGATTTTTGTAAATTTTCTTCTACACATAGCACCGAAGAAGTCTGTTCCCATCACTGGTCCCAAGACACCGAGGAGGACCACAGATACTGATACCACCTCTGAAGATCCTGATCTTCAAGGTGAGGAGCAATTGGGACCCCGAGATCCTACCAGATTCAGGATCGACGCCAAGTAGGCGAGATTCCATCAGATCAAGGGCCAGAGACTCATCTGGTAGAAGGTCCTTGATCTCAGTGCTGGAGATTATCCTGAGTTGCAGGATGAGATACAGAGGAGGAGATGAGGACCTCTATTTTCTCTACCTACTGAGGAGGATCCCATCCTGGTTATGGAGTTTTATGCTAATGCTTATAGGACACCCCAGGACTCACCGAACATCAGCCAGCAAAGGACGAGCTTGGTGAAGGGTCGGTACATCACTTATGACAGGGACACTATTAGTACCTTACTGGGTAATCCTTGGGAGTCTACTTCCGAAAGCAATACTTGTTTCTGGAAGGAAAATAGAAACAAGGTTGCCACTGAGGATGGTGATCTAGGATACTTCCTGGATCAGGTTGCTCACTTTTTAAGCAAAGATAGAATCTTCTTTAACCTTAGTAAGGTTGGAAGAACTCCATCGAACCTTCTTAAGACCCAGCTGACCCCTATAGCTCAGGCATGAATGTACCTTATGCTTCATAACATCACTCTTGTTACCCACCTTTCTTTTCTTCTAGTGGATAACTGCTACCTTCTCTACTCCATTCTTCAAGGCCACACCATTGATATTACTGAGCTTATATCTGAGCAGATTCATCTTTATGCCCTCGGGTATAAGGTGAATCGCCTTGTTTCTTTCCCTCTCATCATTTCTGCCTTACTGAGGAGGCAAAAAGTTGTTGTGCACCAGAGTTTACTAGTTCTTTGGGGAGAGTCCCCAAGGTCTCAGTAAACAGAGATTACTTTGTTCAGCAGTGCAAGCTTCCACCTTTGGAGTAGGAGGCTCAGCCCAGACCGAGACGTAGGAGACCAGCCCATCCACCTTCTGCTGATGCTATTTTAGATGGATTTGCTAGGATAAGCATAGAGCATCAACATATGATGCAGATGATGGCTGCTTCTCATCGTGCTTATGTTCATTTACATGATGCATTTTATCAGTAAAGGATACAGGGAGAGGGAGCACCATTCATGACACCAGTCGACTTTGCAGCCCATGTGGCTTGGCCTGGTGATTCGCCCATATACCCTGAGGCTGGTGGACCTTCTGGAGTAGGTGATGACACTGAGGGAGCTGATACTATTGCTGAGGAGGGTGATGATAAGGATAACCACATGGAGGACTGATGGTGTTATCTTATATTTTCTGCACTTTTTGTACATTTTATTTATGTTTAGTTTTACATTTATTGGTTTGATATTTGGTATATTTTAATTTTGGGATTATACTATAGTTTATTTTTATACGTATGGTTTGATTTTTATGGTTAGTTTTATTATTTTCTGTGAAAAATACATTCTAAAAAATTTATGCGCTTAAAGTTTTGAACAATAAGCCAATTCTAAAAATGAGAAAAATCTTTTTATAACTAAGGCATTTAGGTAAAACTGATTACAATGAGCTTATCAATTATTAAACTAATTTCGAAAACCCAGTGAGCTGAGAGATCTTTAAACACTTGAGGGTTTTGACATAACTTCTTTCAAATTAATTTTACTTAATTCTTTAACTTGTGTTGTTGAACAGAGGATCCAAGAGCATGATCAAGGCAAATTCTTTGGTAAACACAAGAAACTAGGGCCAAAAATCCTACCATGGTAAAAATATATTTATCCTTTGATAGCCAATTTTGAGCCTTAAAATAGTTTCCTTGGTACCTTTAACTCTTAATTTGAGTGTTCTTACAAAAATGGGGAGTGAAAATTAACAACTTGATTCTTTCAAAAATATCAAAATTGTGCATATAAATGAAAAATGAAAAGAAATATATGCAAATAAAAAATAGTGAAGATAATCAAGTTGGGGGTATTTATCATCAAAAGGGAAGTAAGAATTTTGGGTCAAGAAAAGCACCCTAAAAAGAAATTATGAAATGCTCTTTTATTATTTCAGGTGTTTGAAATCTAAGAAAATCCATAATTTCTTGTAACCCAAGCCTCATTACAACCCTTAAAAAGACCTTGTGACTCTTGTGTAACTCTGTATAAATGACCATTGACAAGATGAAAATCAAAATTGAATTTGTTTGATTTTATGATCAATTGAGATTGACAGATTCCTTTTCACAAAGATAAACACTTGTGAGGTAAGCCTTGAAATAAGCTTGATTTATTGGTATGACATTGTAAAAATTTTATCTTTAAGCCTTAGTTACATAAGATTCCTCATTTTTATTGGTAAAATTGTAAATCACTTTTTGCAGTAAATTCTCAGACTTAACTTTATTTTGATTTTTCTTTCTTTTGCTCGAGGGCAAGCAAGGTCTTAAGTTGGGGGTATTTGTTAGTCCTCAAATTTACTGTTATTTTTATAATAAAAAGTGTGTTTATTTTAAATAAAATTAGTTTAAATTGAAATAAATTTATGTTTTTAATTTAATAAATAGATGTTATTGGAAATAATCTGCCTTGATCAAATTTTTCTAATTTTGTAGTGAAAAATTAAAGAAAATCAAGAGAAAATTAAAGAACTGGAAAGCTGGTGCGTAGCATCAACATCACGCGTAGCATGGGATATTTTGATGCTGACCCATTATTGGCTAATCCACCAGCAGCTAATGTCCAAGTTGAATTGGGAGACAAGGCCATACATGTCTGGGCATTATTGAATAAAAATTCTTAATCATGGCCACTTAATCATGTGTTTAATGGGGGCTGATTCAGGAACCTGACGCTACGCGTCAGGACCCTTCTTCAATCCTATAAATAGGCCACTTCTAAGGCATCCACTGTATTCCATCTGAGAATTCAAAGCTTCTTTTCTCTACTTTCACTCGAGTTTGAGTGTTCGTTTGTGAGTTTTTAAGGTTAGAGTGATTTCTAGATACTTAAGAGTGTTGTGTAGTATTGTGAGCTCTTGTATTGTGAAGTGTTTCCAAATCCTCATAATGTCAAACTCTGTAAGTGTTGTTTTCACTTTTACCATGTGTAACTAAATTATTTATGTTGGAATTTGGTGAATCAATCTATTATATAATATTGTATTTATGACCTCTGCATATTTATGATTCAAGTACATGTCAGTATTTCAATCTTTTATTAGTATGAACGTCAAACGGGAAAATGATTTTCATGCGTATTGAAACTTGTTTTATTAGTGTGAATGTCAAACGGGAAAATGATTATTCATGTCGTATTAAAATCTGTTTTAATGAAAGTAAAAGTTAAAATACCCTTAATATGCCAATTACTAGGAATAGAGTTAGTGATTATTGTTGCTATAAGGCCAATACTTAATGCAAGTTTTTACTGAGAAAACTTACGAAGGATCGGACTTTACGGTGACTACTTAGAATTTATATCACGAGGGATCGGTTATAATGATTTTAAGTTGCAATAACATGAACTTGATAATTAAATATGTATGTTTGTAATTATTTCATTATATTTTAGTGTGTGGATCCTAATTCCAACATAATTTGTCAATCTGTGTTTTTACCTCAAGTATCTGAATTCTTCTGAATTACATCTCAACTTTCTAGATAGATTTTATCTTTATCATCTTTTTACCTCATGAACAAATCAATCGTCAAATTTTGTGAATATTGTATAAATTGTTTATAAAACATTCTTTTGTGAATAAGTTTTGATAAATTTACCATAGTAAATAAGAATTACTATGAATTACTGGAACTTTTAATCTCAGTAGAACGATATCTAAATTTAAAAACTACAAACGATTGTTGCATTTGCTAATTAAAGACGCAACAGTATTTAGGGTTTAACACTCTTCCACCTCTACTATACAAACTCCATCCTACCTTGGAGGTGGAAGAAATGAAAGATGCAATCGTCGCCAGCAAATGGCAACTGGCAAAGCTGACCGGCCTCATTGACTCCCTGAGCCACACTGTTGACAGTGTGAAGGAAGCAGATGAGCTGGCTTCCAAGCTAGAGCACCTGAACATCTCCACTGCCAAGGACAGGGCTCATTTGAAGACAGTAGAGGAAAAGCTGAAAAAGGCCTAGGAGCTAGAGCTGGAACTTTCTATGGAAGTATCCGCCCTAAAGAAGACGGACAAATCTCTTGAAAGAAAGGTTACTGAACTTCAGGCGGAGGCGACCGGGGTTCCTCAGCTTAGGGAGGATCTCAAGGTGGAGAAACAAAAGAATGCCCAGCTCTTTGAGGACCTGAAGGCAGTGGAGGCCGGTAAGCTTAAGAGCGGTGAAGAGTTTGCTGCAAAGGAGGGGGAGCTGCTCAAACAAATTGAAGAGTTGAAGCAGGGGAGTGCCACAGTTGGGTCATTAGAGAAGGAAAATTCCAAGGAAGGACCTGGCTAAGGCAATAGCCAGGGCGACCAAGGATGTATAGGCCTGCATCGCTGTGGCTGATGAATCCTTTGGCTAAGCTATCCGTCAAGTCTGCTATCGCAATCCCGGAGTGAAGTTCAACTTTTATGATATGAGCCCCTTTTACGAATTCCACAACGGGAAGCTAGTTGCGGTAGTTAATAGCCAGCATATGGAACCTACTTCTTTATACGAGCTGCCACCTCTTCCTAAAGGCCAGAGCATGGGACCTTTTTCCACTACTCTGGGCCAAGAAGACCCCAAAGAAAAAGAATTGACTTAGGAAGGGGAGCCCGGAGGTGAAAAGGCCCAGGGCAACAGAATAGAAGAGCAGTCTGCTAAGGATAACACTGGAGAACACCTTAGTGAGGACGGTGGGAAGGAGGACGGAGGAAAAAAGGCTAGTACAAATGAAGATCAGACGCCCACCTCTTAGCTTTATAAGTTTTTTACTCTTACTGTTGTGTACTTGGATCAGCTCCAGTTTCAATTCAAGTTCTGAACCATTATGTACAAATTTGATTTGTTGAATGAACGAATTTCCTTCTTTAAATATTGTCTCTGATATGATTGCGAGAAATGAACTGTTATGATATAACTCTGATGTTTTTCCATACACTTGTTAAGTTTTTACCTTCGTAAAATTCATTAAGTCGTTCTCTGAGTTGAAACTTAGGAATAAGTAGTATTGATCACAATGTAGGATGGAACAATTAGATCAGATTCCCAGTAACCATACCATATAACATAGACTTGAACTCGACGCATATTGTCCCTAAGCATATGTTGATTGTGAAGGGTATGAGTATTTGGTGTTGAATATTACCCTTTAACTTTTAAGAATGAGAGCTTTAGTCCACTCTGATAATAGACGTGCCTATTGAATTACTCGTAGAGTGATATCGTTCAAGAGAGAAGTAATGACTAGGCGTATCCGTCCTGCAAGAACCTGCCTCAATCATAAGGATGATGATTGGGCCTTCAATCACAAGAGTGGTGATTGGAATTGTCCACGCCAGGAGGTATAACATCGACCATAAGGATGATGGGTAATATTATCCACCCTGGGGAATTGTTCCTCAATCATAAGGATGATGATTGGGTCTTCATCGGTGTTCGACCAAACCTACTAACCGTTCCCAGGGTTCAGTTTTCATCCTACAATTTGGGTTTTCCAATTGGGTTCGGCCAAACCTATAACCCATTTCCTGAGGTTTGGTTCAATCCTACAACTTAGGTCTTCACCTGTGTTTGGCCAAACCTACTAACCGTACCTGGAGTTCAGTTTATTCCTACAATCCAGGTCTTCTAAGGGAGTTCGGTACAACCTTGTAGAAGGTCTGATCCTACATGTAACATCCCAAATTTTAAAATAGAGAATAAATTAAGGAAATAAATATTGAATAATTGAATACGAATTATTTAATGCCCCAAAATATTAGAAATAATTAAATTAAGATTTTTGGGAGTTGTTAGTAACTTATCTGGACCTAATAAGCCGAAAACTAACCCAGATAAAATATGGTGTCCGACCAAGTATCTCTGATTGAGATGTCGTTGGTCAGGGCTGTAGATAATATTACTGGGAATCCGAATGTGTATTCAGAATAATTTTTAGATAAAGTATTGGGCCCGAACAGAGAGCCTGTTTATTGAAAAACGGAAGAGTTTAGTGATGGGCTTAAAAACTTAAACAAAACCTCACCTCTTTTCACTCTCATTCTCGTGACTCTCACTCTTCCTTATGCAAACTGATGCTAAATCTCCGAGTCATTAATTTGGTTGGAAAATCTTGAATTAATATTGACTTATTGTATGACTCTCATAGGATTTATTCTTTTGGCAAGCGCACCAATCGTTAAATTTGTAATATATTTGATCGTTCCCACAGGGATTATGGTAAGTACCTCAATCTTAGACTGATACAAGCTGAACCAACACAATGCAGATAGAGTTCATTTTGTTTTTGTTGTTTTATATTTCTAATGTTTTTGTATTTTCAGAGACAATATGAAAGATGAAATGTGATTAATGAAAGATAGGTTAGGATTACTTCAGCTTACAATTTCATCAAGAAACATGCAATTAAGGTTCAATTAATCTTCAAACTCAAGAGGACAATCCACAGATGGTTACTCCTTAATTCCTTAGGTGAATAACACTAATTCCTAAGCATTAAACCCTAATCCCTTAGGTGCTCAATTAACAGAGAAATCTAATGTGAAATTGGGGGTTGAACCCTAACTATTCACCTAATTACTAGGCATGAATTAGTTAGGAAGCTGGAAGTTACCTAAGTCTTAACCATGATTCCTCACTGGTGAGATTCTTCATCAGATCTGGATTTGTCAATCTAGCAAAGTAAATCCACTCCTCATCTTGTTCTCCTCTTGATTTAGAAGTTGACTTCCTCAATACACTTTCAAGAATTCATTGCAAACCTTCGCAATCCCAACCCTAGGGGTTTAGAAACCCATGGAAATGGATTCTGTCAAAGGAATATAGAGAGACATGGATGAGAGAATTTAGAGAGAGATAAGAACTAGAGAGAGATTGAAAATGGGAAAATGAATCGTGTTCTATATTCTACCGTCTCTGTACACTTACATAGAGTATGTACAAGTATATATATAGGTAAATAACTAACTAACTTAATTAATTACAAAGAAACCTTAATTAATAATTAAACTAACTAAACTAATTACATAATTAGAAATAAATAATTAATTACAAACATTACTTAAATTACTAAAGTACAGCGGGAAAACAGTACAGCAACGGTGCAGAGCTTCTTTTGGAGGGAAAACATCAGCTTAAATAACCACCTTCACGCTTGAGCGTGAAGGACTCTCGCTTGAGCAGGGTCGAATAATTCACTACAGTATTGCTTTCACGCTTGAGCGTGATGGAGAAGCTTGGGCGTGATGGTGTTTTGGAGTCACGCTTAAGCGTGAGTTTGCTCGCTTGAGCGAGATCATGCTTTCCTTTGTTTCTTTTCACTTACTTTGCATGGCTCTCTCGCTTGAGCTTGCAACCTTCAAGCTTGAGCGTGAACTACTCTTGCACATGTAACAAATAAATTCCTAGCGTTTGTACACTGGCTGTCCAGCGTTTGTACGCTAGGTTAGTGAATTTATAAATAAACATAATTTCTTAACTAATTATTGTTTTTAATCATTTTCTTGCATAAATTAAACACTTTTGAAATAAATAAATAAAATAAGAATTATTGACAATTTATTAAATAATAAAGCCAACCTAAACAAGATTTAATGGATTATGTTAAATAAAAGGTGAAATAATTAAGTCTTTTCAAGACTTATCACAAACTCACCTCTTCTTGTTTCTAACACCTTCCCACTCATCTTCTTCACTCTTCTCTCCCTTATACACCTAAAAAAAAGCTTGGTGCCCTCTTCCTCCTTCACTTTCGTTTTCAAGGAGCAAGGAGAAGACAATGGATACTTGAAGCTTCTCCCATTCTCCTCTCCATTTTCGTCACAACCCCCCTCCCTCTTGATTCTCATTTCGTTTTTGGAGCAAGGTAAGTTTCTTGCCTTTTCTTGTGTTTTGAACCTAGAAAATGGGTAGTTATGATTTGGGTGAGTAGTTAAGGTAAGTGGGTATTGAATAGAAGCTTTAAATAAAGAAAACCAAAGGTAGGGTGAAATAAATGAAGGCATTTATGAGAAATAAATGGAGTGCACAAAAATAGGGTTGAAGGATGAGGAATATTGAAGTGCATTTATGGAATGGTTGAGTTTTAGTGAAACCCTAACTTATAAAATTGGGGGAAATGTGTAATATGAATGTGAAATACTTTAATTGATGGTGAGAATATTATTAATGATGATGTATAGCCATAAATGATGATTGGTGATGGTGGTTAGATGCCATAAATGAAAAACCCACTTAAAATGAGTTGAATGTGGGGTTGGTATATGTGGTGACCTAACTAATTAGGTTGTTGCCTTGATAATAATGAATGATGATCAAAGGGAAGGAATTCCCGAAACCTAATTAGGCAAATGAATAAAACCTATACATAGTTTCTACATGATGAGAATCATGTGTACATATATATGTATATGTATATTGAAATGGTGTTTGAATGAATGATTAATGTGGTCCTATAATTGATTGGTGTAGGACTTGATAACACTTACGAGGCAAGAACATCAAACCCGGAAGTCTACTTCTCTTGAGGTAGGAGAGGGGTGTATTTTCTAAATGCATGAAACCATGTATGTTGATAATGTATCTATTGATGCCATGTTACGTGTTGTTCCTTGAATGGATGTGATGCTGTGAGTGTGTAATATGAAATAGAGAATTAAATCTGCGATGATTGATTTTGGAATGGTATATATATATATATATTCATGTAATTGATGATGTGTAATGAATATTGTGATTGAGTATGACTGGTACCCTAGATGAGAGGGTGAGACAATCCTTATGAACATTGTTGCATACATAGCATGGCATACATTACATAGTACTTAAGAAGTGGTTGTGATCACTTGAGAATTGTGATATAAAGGGCTTACGAGTTCTTGTGATTATTGAACCGGTGGTTGTGATCACCTGGTATTTGAAATGAGAGGCCCTGCGGGACCATTGAGATTGAATGCCTGTGGTTGCGATCACGAGGCGGGAGTACCCCTTGCGAGGTGGGAAACCATTATAAACACTAGCATGTGCATTAGCCATAGGAGCATGGCATAATGTGATATCCCATTGAGGAAGTTTTGTGTGGTGTATGTGGAACTCTCTTTGATCATTAACTGTAATTATGTTATTGGTGGGTGTGACTATATGAATCTTGATGAATATGTATGTTGAATGAATTGGATAAATGATTGATTTTTCTTATGCCATTTGAACTCCTTTCTAGGAGGAGATGTTTAATCTTGCATTCATATGTATGTTATCAGTAATCATTAGATTTTCATCATTGAGAAAATATACTCACTCTTCATGTGGTCTATTTTTTAGCTCTTGTGTGGTAGGGTTGCCAATGGAGCTCTTGTGTGGAGAAATGGTGTGAAGGAAGTCCATTTTGGGTAAAGAATGCCTTGGCCGGTAAATGTTTGATTTTATGGCTTTTACGTAGGCTTTTGTAATGTATATAGATATAATGACATTTTGTATAGCCACGAATTAATGTGGATAATTAGTGTGGATGATGAATATATGATGATGATTTTGGAGGTCATGTATGAAAATGAGACCCTAGTGCTTATGGCTCATTTCCATTGGTGACCTTAACCTTGGTTGGATAATGACAATGATGTATGATGCAGTTGGAATTGATGAATGAATGAAGGTTTATATAAAAATTGCATGTTATGGAACACACATAGTAAATAGCTTAATTAAATCATGATTCATGAGTTGGAATGAAAATTTATAGGTATGATGGTATGGAACGAGTTTTAAAGGCTTAACATGATGTATGTGATGTGATGAATTTAACCAATTTAGCTTGAATTGAGTTTTGGTATATTGAGTTGTTTAATTGCCCCGTTATCTATGTTTTTACTAGTATTCTCGTTCAAACGAGATGGATTCTCGCTCAGGCAAGAATCCACTGCATTGGTGTATAGCCATTGGCTAAATCTCGCTTAGGTAAGAGTGGGTCTCGCTCGAGCGAGATTGCCCATGCATCAGATGTTAGCCACTGGAGAAAAATCGCTCAGGCGAGTAGGGTCTCGCCCAAGCGTGAGTGAGGTATTTTGCCACTGGGCCATTTTCGCTTGAGCGAAAGGCCTTGGATGTGGCACTCGCTCAAGTGAGTGAATGTATGCTAGATTTTGGATGAATTTCACTTACGCTCGCTTGCCTCGCCCAAGCGAACCCTGAGAATCTCGCTCAAGCGAGTTGGGGCTCGCTCAAGCGAGATGACCCTTGATACTTTTTTTCTTCTTTTCACTCAGCGTGTGCCATAGCTTGCCCAAGCACTCCACTCAGTCTCGCTCAAGCGAGTGCGACTCTCGCTTGAGCGAGTTATGCTCTGTTTCTCCAAATTTCATGGTTTGATTATTTTCCCTTCTCTTTACATCAAATTTTCTTCTTGTACCATCCTATAAATACCTTGAGCATATTTTGAAGTCATTAATCCTCATGATGTTTAACCTCTTTAAATCCAACCATATGGCATCAATTTAAATAATTCATTCCGCTGTTTTTAATTGGAAATTCCTCATTAATGGTTTTCTTTAACCTACCTTCTCATATCTCCATATATGAGATAGGTCTTTCATAGATCCAGGGTATTGAATGATAGCTTCACCCTTTTTTGTTTTCATAATTTAATGATATTAAGATCGTGGAAAATTTACCCCCATTTTTGGGGTGTTTCACTACAACCTTTGGTTCACTCAAGGAGTTACATTGCCAATTACAGAATAGGTAATTGGGATCATCCGTTCTGAGGGTCTCCACACAAACCGACGCAATGCTATAAATCACAACATAAGAAAAAAAAGTGAAGACATCATGTTCATAAATTGAATTCTCATTGAATTGAATGTGTATTACAAAGAAAGCATAGTTGAGCCCATTGGGAAAAAACACAAGTAAGGAAAAAGAGTACATGTTATCTTACCAACTAGCTGTAGTAAATGCGTAAGTTCTGAGTGTTCCACTTGTTACAGACTGGTGTGTTATAACCCTTTGCCAGTCACCTCGGACACTCTGTAAGGGCCTTCCCATGTCAGTGCTAATTTACCTTGGTGAGCAAACTTATTTGCCACACTCGCCTTCCTTAGAACATGATCTCCTATATTAAATGCTTTGTGTTATACACGCTTGTTGTACCGGAGGGCGGCCTTCGCTTTAATTTCCTGATCCCTGATGAAAGCTTATTCTCTAAGCTCTTGAAGAACATCCTACTCCGATGCCAGATTGGCATTATTATTCTCCTCGGAAAAATACTCTACCCTTGTTGACCTGGTCTGGAGTTCCACCAGAATTATCGCCTCAACACCGTAAGTAAGGCGGTACGGGGATTCATTAGTGGAGGAGTAGGGTGTAGTATGGTATGCCCATAAGACATGGCACAGTTGATCCGTCCATCCACCCTTTCCTTCACCCAGTTTAAGGATGCTCAACAGATGAGAAGATTTGGACTATCCCCAGTCCTTCAAGCAACTCTGTGAACTTTCTGTCAGTGAATTGGGTTCTGTTGTCAGTAATGATCCGTCCTGGGACTCCAAATCGTGCTATGATATTCTCGTATACGAAGCGTTGTGTCCGAGCTGAGGTGATGTGCATAACGGGCTCTACTTTTATCCACTTGGTAAAGTAATCCACCCCAACTATGAGATACTTGATTCCACCAGGCGCTGTTAGGAACGGACCCGGGATATCCAGGCCTCACTGATGAAAAGGCCATGGTACGGCGGACGTAGAAAGTTCCTAGGCAGGTGTGTGATGAAGATTGGAAAATCTCTGACATAGATCACACTTCATTATGAACTCAATGACGTCTTTCTTCATTGTGGGCCACCAGTAACCTGCTCTTAGAACCTTCCTCATCAGGCTTCTACCTCCGGTGTGGTGTCCATATAGCCCCTCATGTACTTCTTTCATAATACTTTGTACCTCATTTTCATTCAAACACCTGAGGTAGGGCATAGAAAATCCCCTCTGTATGAGCATGCCATCCACCAACGTAAAGTACGGTAGCTCCTTTCTCAACTTCTTCCTTTCCAAGTCATCAGTGGGCAGCTGCCCATCGATGAAGTACCGTATGTAAGGAACTACCCATGACTTCTCATCAAAGGCATCATACGTTATTACATTCAACGACAGGGTCAAGGGGATGCTGGGCAATGTCAGAGTGCTCTGCACTACTGTGGTTGTACTCCCAGGTTGCTTCGTACTCGCCAAACTAGAAAGTATATCTGCCCTGGTGTTCTCCTCTCGAGGTATGTGTTTAAATTCCAACAATACAAATCTCTTCTTCAGCTCATTCACACAATTCAAGTACAACTGGAGCTAGGGTTCATGAACCTGATACTTTCCCTGAATCTGTGATATCACCAGTTGTGAATTGCTACAGAAGGTTACTTCTGTTGCTCCAATATCAATTGTAGCTAGAAGTCCGGCAAGACAAGCTTCGTACTTAGCTTGGTTGTTGGAAGTTTTAAAATTGAACCGGAGAGAAATTTCCAAGTGGACACCATCATCACTCTTAACCATGACACCTGCTCCAGATCCTTTACTATTTGATGAACCATCCACATAAATGGTCCAGTGAGCACGAGGTGCGGCTGGGTCTGTCCCCATCATCTCCATAACGAAGTCAGCTAAAACCTGGGCCTTGATAGCTCCCCGTGGCTCATAGGAAACCTCGAACTCTGAAAGCTCGATAGACCACTTAATCATTCTCCCCGTGATATCTGGCTTGCTCAGTGCAGATCGGAGTGGTATATCCTGTAACATCCCAATTTTAATAAATAGGAACCGGGCAAAATAAAGCCATTTAAAATGATAATTTAAGAGAGGAAATCTGTTCACTAATTACACTTAACTTAATTAATTAAAAGGTGTGAGGAGATTAACGTTGGAAGGTGCTGACGGGACAGGATGGCATGGGCAAGACTACTGCCTCACGTTTCCCCATCTCACCTACCTATTCTTCATGCATGTGTTTATATTGGGTGATGGCCCTTGCCCTTTCACCCTCGAAAACCCCTCTGCGGACTCCCTTTTTCTCCCTTCTTCTCTTCTCTCTTGCTCTTCTCTTCTCCTTCTCTGCTCTCTATTCCATACTCTGCTTCAGAGAGCCAAGGCGAAGGTACTGCAGTGGAGTCAGAGCTCCCTCATGCGAGTAGAAGACGGGTGTCAAAACAGAAGCAAAAAACAGCCCTACACCACTCGTGGAAAACAACAGTGTTCCAGAGGGAACGCTGAGTGAAGCAACAAGGGAGAGAACCAACACCCCAAATAGAAGAATCTCTCGGAGTCTCGCAGTTGGTAGGGGGAGTACCTTACATGTTAAATGCATGGGTTACGAACGGGTTTGGAAGACATTGATAATTATGGAACTGTATTCTGTTGCATGATATACTTGCATGTAGAATATCCGAGTGCATGATAAATGAGAGTGAGTGTTGCATGTTATCATCGTCCTTGAGGATGTATACCTTACCATAGAGCCCAATTGCATGTCATGCTGTGTTGATGGGAATGCTTGTTGAATCCATTCGTGTTTATAGGGATGCATGCATTGATTAAGTTCTGACATTGTCATATACCGATTGCATGTTGTGCTATGTTGATTTGAAATTCTTGTGTGAACCTGTTGATCTTCGTATAGATGCATGCGTTGATTTAAGTTCTGATACTGCTGTAAACCGAGTGTATGTTATACTTGAGTTGATGAAAATGCTCATAGAAGCTTAATACTGATTGACATCGATTGCGTTGGGCTCATATGTTGTTAATGGAACTATGATGATGATTGCATGAAGGTTGAATGTGTTAGATTAACATGCAGAGTCCTGAAAATGTGTATTATCGACTGCATGTGAAATACGTGTGATTGAATAGAGGTTGTGTGCATGAATTCAATGTTGTGTGATGAATCCGCGTGTGGCGCATGGGATGCGGTTATGCTGAGTGCACGTAGTGTGGGACACTACCATCGGTTATTCAGCGTGGGACGCTGCAAAATCCTTGAGGGGGGACTCAAGGTAGCCCTTGAGTGGGACTCGGGCTGCCTGTGAACACCTGCGTTGGCGCTGAGAGCGTTGGTGTCACCTGTGGGCAAATGGTTGGGTACCCGTAAAACGGCCAAGCAGCTGGGAGCTGAACGGTAGCCGAGAGCTATGTACAAAAGGCTGAGAGCCTACGTTGCAACGTTAGAACCGATTACACACGTATGCGGAACCGAGTGAATAATCTGTGCTTATATGGCTACTGATGTTATGTGGAATTAATTACGCATGTGATGATGTTAGTGAAGTGGTGTTTACTTGTGAATGAGTGCGTTATTTCGTGTGCATGTACTATAATTGCTGACTGAAACCTGCTCCATGAATGTATAATATGTTGTTGAGAAGTTATGAATACGTTTATACTCGAGTGAAAATTGTGTACTCCGATTGATAAATGTTATGAAGAAATATCCTGACTTAAGGACCCCTAGCATTGTGTCACTGACCGTGGAGTGTTAATATTATCGAGTTGTCGTAGGATTATGTGTATGTATGGGTATATGTCGTTGTATGAATAAGAAGTAACCTGAATCGGTATCTATCATTTAAAATTTAAGATGCTCACCCCTGCAGTTGCCATTTTTCAGTGAACATCTCTCGAGATGAGGATCGGAGGAAGAGTTTAAATACTGGGCGAAGTGCTGATGCACTTTGGAAGCTTTATGACTCTGTTTATGCTGTGTATAATGTTTGGAGTCAGCCTTGGTCGGCTCGTGTTTTGTTTATAGCCCCTCTTAGACAGACTTGAATCCCTCGGAATGGGGACGGGGCAACGTGGTTGTAAATTTGATATATATATATACCTATGTTTATGCCATATTGCATGACTATTTATTTCTAGGTGATGTCTGGGTAATTTATATGTAGATATGCGTGTTAGTACTTTCGAGGGGGAGGACTCTTGTAATTCCGAGTGAGGATTGGTGCGGAAGGCTGTCCCGAGCAGCGAGTTGTTAGGATTCAAAGATGGGAGTCTAGATAAGCTTTCCGAGTGTAATTGCTAGGATTCTCCCCCGAGTGTCAAATAACCAACGATATCCGAGTGAGAAGTTGCCGAGTGAAGATTTCCAACTGGAGAGTGACACCTTAGAATTTAAGGGGGCCCTACTACAGAGAATTGATAGTGATAGAAGAATCCGAGCGAACCTTGACTTAGTGGGAAAAATAGAACGGAGAATAATATGGATACCGAGTGGATGGGACAGTTCGATCCTGAGTGAGAGTATGTATAAATCCCGTGTGAGGATGGTTTTGCCTAGTGGAAATTATAAGTGAAACCCGAGTGAGGAAGAGTTCGTATTCCCGAGTGAAAACCCTGAGCGATCCTCTCCTGTGAAAGAAGTTAGTGTAAGAGGGTTAGAATGGAATGGATTTCGAGCGTAAGTTATTTATAATCCGAGTGAGTTAGCTATCATTTTCCGAGTGAATGAGTGAAGGATGACTCTGGGTCCGAGCGTCTACTTAGCTGAGTGTGGCTCCTCGTTCCAGCGAGCATGGTACTTACTCCAGTGAGTGCGGCTTTTGGAAGGCTTGTGATGGCCCCGCTTTGGCAGAGTCATACCTCGCCCGAGCGACTAGGACGGTTCGTCCAAGCATGTGTGATCGAGCTGAAACGAGTAGATGTTATTGAGGAACTTCGCCTAAATACCCCTTTCTTCCGTGGTTGCATTATCCTGTCTCGCTCGGCGGTGTTGGACCCCGCCTGAGCGAATGGACGTTGTGATGGACTTCGCCCAGGCGTTGTTATGCTTCGCTGAACTGGGCGGAGTTGATTCATGTTCCATTCCTTCCGCAGGTAGCCATGCGTGTGTGTGTATGTGTGTTCCTTAACTTCCACTCGCCTTCCTCTTCTCTTCTATGCCATCGGATCAATAGTGGTTTTATTTTTTTTTTGTGAAAAATTTTTCTTCTGTATTTGAGTTAATTAATTATTAAAAATAAGGGCGTTACATTTTGGTATCAGAGCAGACCAAAAGGTCCAAGGCCAAGGTATGCTTGCCAAGTGTAAGCGGTTGTGTGTGTTTTCTGACTAAATGGTCGTAATTGTTGTGATGTTAGTTGGACCTGATTGATATTGGCTTGTGGATAGGAGGTTGTTTCCCCTCCTGATCCGACTGATTGCATAACACATAGGGATAGCATGATGTGCTAAGTCATTGAACACTAGGCTGAAACCCGAATAGTATGAGTGGCTCGGTATACTTATCCTTGAATGTTGATTTCAGGATAAGGGATGACGCATCATCAAAGCATGGAGGCTATAGCCACAGCATTCCAACGCTTTGCAGACGTGTTTGAGAGGCAGGGCCAGCCTCGAACTGAGGAGGGCCAAGTGCTGGACCGCTTCCTGAAGAGGAAACCGAGTGAATTTCTAGGAGGATGGAACCTTGAGGCAGCCTTCAAATAGACTCAGGAGCTGGAGAGAATTTTTGGGGGTCTTCATTGTACCGAGGCCCAAAAGGTGGAATGTGCAGTGTATATGCTGTGAGATAAAGCGGAGAACTGGTGGAAGATAGCCAAAAGCCGATTCCCTGATGATGATGCTCAGCTGACATGGAACGATTTTAAGACATGCTTCTTAGAGAAATACTTCCCCGACACAGTGAGGAGTCGGAAGGAGTTGGAGTTTATGGAGTTGAAACAAGGCTCCATGACTGTGGAAGAATACGCGACAAGACTCGAGGAATTATGCCTATTCTACCCACCCTTCCAACAACCTGGGACGAAGAGCTCGAAGTGCCTTAAGTTTGAGAATGGATTAAGATTAGATGTTAAGAGGGCCTGCAGATACCATGAGATACGGAGTTTCCCTGCATTGGTGAATAAATGTAGGATATTTGAGGAGGATAACAAGGCCCATTCGGGCCAGAGCAGCAGAACCCACCATTCCTTGAGCCCCAACAATCCCGCTTCAAGAAGCCGAGCAGCGTTGGCAGGAACAAGTCTTTTTCCAGATTTGGGGGTCGGAACCAACCTGAAAGACGACCAGTGGTAAGAGACGGAAGATGTTTCAAGTGTGGAGGAAGTCACTATGCCAGAGACTGCAAGGATGATGGTGAAGTGGTGTGCTTTCACTGTAATAAGAGAGGACACATTCGCCCCGATTGCCCCCAACTCCGCCAAGCAAACACCAGTGTACGTCAAGGAGGATTCCAAGAGAGAAACCGAGTGAATGATAACCAACGACCTGGTGGCAGAGGCAACAGAGCCAGAGGAAACATGATGCTTGCTCCAAACAACCGAGAGAGGAATACCGACCAACCAGCAGCGGGGAGAGTTTACACCATCAACGCAAAGGACGTGACACAAGCAAATGATCTAGTACAATGTAAGTGCTCACTCGGTAGTCATACACTTAATGTTGTTTTCGATTCGGGAGCTACCCATTCTTTTATATTTGATGAGTGTGTAGAGCGTTTAAAGTTACCAACTGTGTTTATGGATCGGACTTTGGAAGTGGCCAATCCGACTGGCCCTAAGGTGTTGACATCGTCAATGTGCAAGGATGTAACGTTTGTGTTGTGTGGTCGGAGTTTCACTTTTGATTTGGTGTTCATACCTTTAAAGGGCCTTGATGTTGTACTCGGAATCGACTGGCTTTCAGCCAACAAAGTGTTAGTAGATTGTAGAAACCAAAGCATAATCTTACCGAGGCAGCACAATGAGGACGACACAACACCAGGTATAACCCAACTGCTTATGATGCTTTGTCTAACCGAGGGTGAGAGTAAAGTCTGAGTGAACAAAATTTTGATTGTCTGTGAATTCCCTGAAGTGTTCCCTGAAGATGTACCGAGTGTCCCTCCCAATAGAGAAGTCGAGTTCTCTATAGACTTGATCCCTGGAGCCGAGCCGGTCTCCAGTGCACCCTATAGAATATCCCCAACTGAACTGGCTGAGCTGAAGAAGCAAGTGGACGAATTACTCGGAAAACAATTCATTAGACCGAGGGTATCACCATGGGGCACACCTGTGCTGCTTGTTAAGAAGAAGGATGGCAGCATGAGACTTTGTATAGATTACCGGCAACTGAACAAACTCATAATTAAGAATCGGTACCCGTTACCCAGAATTGATGATTTAATTGACCAACTGCGTGGAGCCTCAGTCTTCTCAAAAATCGACCTACGATCGGGATATCACCAAATCCGAGTGAAGGACTCGGATATCCCAAAAACTGCCTTTAGGACTCGGTAGGGCCACTACAAGTATGTAGTGATGCCGTTCGGTGTGACAAACGCCCCTGCTGTCTTCATGAATTACATGAACAACATATTCCACTCCTATTTAGACCGATTCGTAGTTGTCTTCATTGATGACATCCTAGTCTATTCTAAGACTTCCGAGGAGCATGAAGGACATCTCCGAGCAGTACTTCAAGTGTTGAAGGAGAAGCAGTTGTTTGCGAAGCTCTCAAAGTGCGAATTCTGGATGGATAAGGTCCACTTCCTCGGACATGTGATTTCCGAACAAGGTGTCTCGGTGGATCCTTCGAAGGTGACAGCTGTAATGGCATGGGAGAGACCCAAGTCGGTCTCGGAGATAAGGAGTTACATGGGACTGGCAGGTTATTATAGAAGGTTCATTGAGGGTTTTTCTAAGCTGGCGTTACCACTAACTAAATTGACTCGGAAAAACATTCCCTTTGTGTGGAGTCTCAAGTGTGAGAGCAGCTTCCGAGAGCTGAAGAACAAGTTGACGACTGCTCCAGTGCTGGCATTACCCGACTTACAAGAGAGCTTTGTAGTTTATGGTGATGCATCAGGACTCGGATTAGGATGCGTGCTCCTGCAGAGAGACCGAGTGATAGCGTATGCCTCTCGGCAATTGAGACCTCACGAGCAGCATTATCCGACCCACGATTTGGAGTTGGCAGCTGTGGTTTTCGCACTAAAAATTTGGAGGCATTATTTGTACGGGTCCAGATTTGAAGTATACAGTGATCACAAGAGCCTCAAATACCTATTCGACCAAAAAGAGCTAAACATGAGGCAGAGGAGATGGATAGAATTCTTAAAGGACTACGATTTCGAGCTGAAATACCATCCGGGTAAGGCAAATGTCGTTGCCGACGCGTTGAGTCAGAAATCCCTCCATATGGCAGCAATGATGGCAAGAGAAGTGGAGTTGTTGGAGCAGCTCCGAGACATGAACTTACATGTTGACACCCCCTCCTTTCGGAAAATAACAATCGGTACATTAAGAATCGCCAATGAATTCCTGAAATCCGTGTACGAGCAGCAGCAGTCAGACTCCTACTTGGCTGAGATGAAAGAGACGCAGGCCAAGGGAAAGGATTTGTCCTTAACCGAGGGATCAGATGGGATCTTCCGAGTGAAAAACAGAATATACATCCCGAGTGAGAAAGAATTACGGAGAATGGTGCTTAATGAAGCTCATAAGAGCCTCCTCAGTATTCACCCGGGTACCACGAAGATGTACCATGACCTGAGGAAACAGTTCTGGTGGCCCAGACTAAAAAAGAATGTAGCAGAATACGTGGCTCGATGTATTACTTGTCAGAAGTCAAAAGTGGAGCACCAGAAGCTGTACGGTGCAATGCAGCCCCTGGAGATTCCCGTGTGGAAATGGGACTCGATTGCTATGGATTTTGTTATGGGATTGCCCAAAAACCGAGCGGGCCATGATGTGATTTGGGTCATTGTTGACCGACTGACGAAGAGTGCACACTTCCTGCCTGTGGACATGAAGTACCCGATGCCTAAGTTAGCTCGGATTTACATTCATGAGATTTTTCGACTGCATGGTATACCCACTTCTATCGTATCGGATAGGGACCCCAGGTTCACATCCCAGTTTTGGACCAACCTGCACCAGGAAATGGGCACTAAACTTTGGCTTAGTTCTGCCTACCACCCCCAATCGGATGGACAATCCGAGCAGACGATTCAGAGTTTAGAAGACTTATTAAGAGCATGTGTGTTAGAGCACGGTGGAGATTGGGAGCAGTACCTCCCCTTGATTGAGTTTACGTACAATAACAACCATCATAACAGCATTGGCATGGCACCCTACGAAGCACTATATGGACGAAGATGCCGAACCCCACTTTGCTGGTCGGAAACGGGTGAGAGTCTGCTATTGGGACCAGACATTGTGAAGCAAACCACTGAGCAGATCCGAGTGATACAGGGAAAGATGAAGGCGTCTCAAGACAGGCAGAAGAGTTACCATGACAAACGCACCAAACCATTGGAGTTTTCAGTTGGAGACAGAGTGTTTTTGAGGACTTCTCCGAGTAAAGGAGTCGGATGAGCTTTGAAAGGTGGAAAGTTAAGCCCTCGACACATTGGACCTTATGAGGTGTTGGAACGAGTCGGCACCATGGCATACCGAATAGCATTACCGACCCACTTATCCCGATTGCATGACGTATTTCATGTGTCTCAACTAAGGAAGTATTTACATGACCCCAGCCACACAATGCCTGATGATAAAGTGGAACTCAAGGAAGACCTGACCACTGTGACTACACCGATTAGAATCGTGGACCGATCGGTAAAGCGCTTGAGGAACAAAAACGTAGGGCTGGTTAAAGTGGAGTGGCAGCAAGGCAAGACTACCTCTTGTACCTGGGAACGCGAAGACGCCATGAGACAGCAGTACCCCGAGTTGTTACTTAGGTGAGTAGCCGACTGAATTTCGAGGATGAAATTCTTTTGAGTGGGGGAGAACTGTAACATCCCAATTTTAATAAATAGGAACCAGGCAAAATAAAGCCATTTAAAATGATAATTTAAGAGAGGAAATCTGTTCACTAATTACACTTAACTTAATTAATTAAAAGGTGTGAAGAGATTAACGTTGGAAGGTGCTGACGGGACAGGATGGCATGGGCAAGAGTACTGCCTCACGTTTCCCCATCTCACCTACCTATTCTTCGTGCATGTGTTTATATTGGGTGATGGCCCTTGCCCTTTCACCCTCAAAAACCCCTCTGCGGACTCCCTTTTTCTCCCTTCTTCTCTTCTCTCTTGCTCTTCTCTTCTCCTTCTCTACTCTCTATTCCATACCCTGCTTCGGAGAGCCAAGGCGAAGGTACTGCAGTGGAGTCAGAGCTCCCTCATGCGAGTAGAAGACGGGTGTCAAAATAGAAGCAAAAAATAGCCCTACACCACTCGTGGAAAACAACAGTGTTCCAAAGGGAACGCTGAGTGAAGCAACAAGGGAGAGAACCAACACCCCAAATAGAAGAATCTCTCGGAGTCTCGCAGTTGGTAGGGGGAGTACCTTACATGTTAAATGCATGGGTTACGAACGGGTTTGGAAGACATTGATAATTATGGAACTGTATTCTGTTGCATGATATACTTACATGTAGAATATCTGAGTGCATGATAAATGAGAGTGAGTGTTGCATGTTATCATCGTCCTTGAGGATGCATGCCTTACCATAGAGCCCGATTGCATGTCATGCTGTGTTGATGGGAATGCTTGTTGAATCCATTCGTGTTTATAGGGATGCATGCGTTGATTAAGTTCTGACATTGTCATATACCGATTGCATGTTGTGCTATGTTGATTTGAAATGCTTGTGTGAACCTGTTGATCTTCGTATAGATGCATGTGTTGATTTAAGTTCTGATACTGCTGTAAACCGAGTGTATGTTATACTTGAGTTGATGAAAATGCTCATAGAAGCTTAATACTGATTGACATCGATTACGTTGGGCTCATATGTTGTTAATGGAACTATGATGATGATTGCATGAAGGTTGAATGTGTTAGATTAACATGCAGAGTCCTGAAAATGTGTATTACCGACTGCATGTGAAATACGTGTGATTGAATAGAGGTTGTGTGCATGAATTCAATGTTGTGTGATGAATCCGCGTGTGGCGCATAGGATGCGGTTATGCTGAGTGCACGTAGTGTGGGACACTACCATCGGTTATTCAGCGTGGGACGCTACAAAATCCTTGAGGGGGGACTCAAGGTAGCCCTTGAGTGGGACTCGGGCTGCCTGTGAACACCTCCGTTGGCGCTGAGAGCGTTGGTGTCACCTGTGGGCAAATGGTTGGGTACCCGTAAAACGGCCAAGCAGCTGGGAGCTGAACGGTAGCCGAGAGCTATGTACAAAAGGCTGAGAGCCTACGTTGCAACGTTAGAACCGATTACACACGTATGCGGAACCGAGTGAATAATCTGTGCTTATATGGCTACTGATGTTATGTGGAATTAATTATGCATGTGATGATGTTAGTGAAGTGGTGTTTACTTGTGAATGAGTGCGTTATTCCGTGTGCATGTACTATAATTGCTGACTGAAACCTGCTCCATGAATGTATAATATGTTGTTGAGAAGTTATGAATACGTTTATACCCGAGTGAGAATTGTGTACTCCGATTGATAAATGTTATGAAGAAATATCCTGACTTAAGGACCCCTGGCATTGTGTCACCGACCGTGGAGTGTTAATATTATCGAGTTGTCGTAGGATTATGTGTATGTATGGGTATATGTCGTTGTATGAATAAGAAGTAACCTGAATCGGTATCTATCATTTAAAATTTAAGATGCTCACCCCTGCAGTTGCCATTTTTCAGTGAACATCTCTCGAGATGAGGATCGAAGGAAGAGTTGAAATACTCGGCGAAGTGCTGATGCACTATGGAAGCTTTATGACTCTGTTTATGCTGTGTATAATGTTTGGAGTCAGCCTTGGTCGGCTCGTGTTTTGTTTATAGCCCCTCTTAGACAGACTTGAATCCCTCGGAATGGGGACGGGGCAACGTGGTTGTAAATTTGATATATATATATATACCTATGTTTATGCCATATTGCATGACTATTTTTTTCTAGGTGATGTCTAGGTAATTTATATGCAGATATGCGTGTTAGTACTTTCCGAGTGGGAGGACTCATGTAATTTCGAGTGAGAATTGGTGCGGAAGGCTGCCCCGAGCAGGGAGTTGTTAGGATTCGAAGATGGGAGTCTAGATAAGCTTTCCGAGTGTAATTGCTAGGATTCTCCCCCGAGTGTCAAATAACCAACGATATCCGAGTGAGAAGTTGCCGAGTGAAGATTTCCAACTGGAGAGTGACACCTTAGAATTTAAGGGGGCCCTACTGCAGAGAATTGATAGTGATAGAAGAATCCGAGCGAACCTTGACTTTGTAGGAAAAATAGAACGGAAAATAATATGGATACCGAGTGGATGGGACAGTTCGATCCCGAGTGAGAGTATGTATAAATCCCGTGTGAGGATGGTTTTGCCAAGTGGAAATTATAAGTGAAACCCAAGTGAGGAAGAGTTCGTATTCCTGAGTGAAAACCCTGAGCGATCCTCTCCTGTGAAAGAAGTTAGTGTAAGAGGGTTAGAATGGAATGGAGTCCGAGCGTAAGTTATTTATAATCCGAGTAAGTTAGCTATCATTTTCTGAGTGAATGAGTGAAGGATGACTCTGGGTCCGAGCGTCTACTTAGCTGAGTGTGGCTCCTCGTTCCAGCGAGCATGGTACTCGCTCCAGTGAGTGTGGCTTTTGGAAGGCTTGTGATGGCCCCGCTTAGGCGGAGTCATACCTCGCCCGAGCGACTAGGACGGTTCGCCCAAGCATGTGTGATCACGCTGAAACGAGTAGATGCTATTGAGGAACTCCGCCTAAATACCCCTCTCTTCCGTGGTTGCATTATCCTGTCTCGCTCGGTGGTGTTGGACCCCGCCTGAGCGAATGGACGTTGTGATGGACTTCGCCCAGGCGTTGTTATGCTTCGCTGAACTGGGCGGAGTTGGTTCATGTTCCATTCTTTCCGCAGGTAGCCATGCGTGTGTATGTGTGTGTGTTCCTTAACTTCTACTCGCCTTCCTCTTCTCTTCTATGCCATCTGATCAGTAGTGGTTTTATTTTTTTTTGTGAAAAATTTTTCTTCTGTGTTTGGGTTAATTAATTATTAAAAATAAGGGCGTTACATATCCATTCTCACTATAATTGGGTGCATGTGGAAGTACGGTCTTAAACGACGTAGAGCCCAAATAACTTGAGGGTGGCCTTCTCGATCTTCTGATACCAGCCCTCAGCTCCTTGTAGCGTTTTGCTTGTAAAATACACTGGCCTCTACCCCTCCGGGGTTTCCTTGACTAATGCTACCCCCAAAGCTTCATCTCAGATTACCAAGTACAAGATGAGAGTTTCTTTGGGTCAAGTTTTATGAAGATCAGAAGGCTCGACAACACTTCCTTAAGCTCCTGAAAGGCTTGCTCTTGCTCCTGTCCCCACTCGAACTTCTTAGATTTCTTTAACACTTTATACAGGGGAAGGGATCTATATGCCATCTTAGGCATGAATCGAGCCAAGGCTGCCACCTTCCTATTCAAAGATTGAACCTCCCTCAGGTTCTTCAAACTTTGCATGTTCAGTATTGCTTGGCACTTCCCCAGATTGGCCTCAATGCCATGCTGAGTTAACATGAAACCCAAGAACTTCCCAGCTGGGACAACAAAAGTGCACTTCAGTGGGTTTAGCCTCATGTTATATTGCCTCAAGCGCGTAAATACCTGGCGTAAATCTTCAATATGAACACCCCTAGCCGGGGTCTTGGCTTTGATGTCATCAATGTACACCTCTACCAGCTTGGTGTGCATGCCTTCAAACACCTTGTTAATCATACGCTGGTAAGTGGCCCCAGCGTTCTTCAAATCGAAAGGCATGATGATGTAGCAGAAAACACCACGGTCATTGACAAAAGCCGTCTTCTCTTGATCCTCCTCCCATATCAGAATCTGGTTGTACCCCGAATATGCATCCATGAAACTCAGGTACTGATAACCAGAGGAATCATCCACCATTCAATCTATATTAGGGAGAGGATACGGATCCTTTAGACAGAAACTATTGAGATCCACATAATCAGTGCACATCCTCCATTTACCATTGGCCTTCTGGACCATCACCACGTTCAAGAGCCAAGAGGAATAACAGATTTCCCAGATAAATTTGGCATTCAGTAACTCCTCTGTCTGCTCACAGGCTACCTTCTACTTCTCTGGCCCTAATCTTCTTTTCTTTTGGGCAACGGGCCTCATCTCTGTATAGACATATAATTTGTGACAGCAAAAGTTAGGATCAATCCCAGGCATATCCGCAGCAGTCCATGCAAAAAGGTCCTTAAATTCCTGGAGGAGTGCGAGCAGACACAGCTCCATTAATGACTCCAGCTTATCATTGATATGAGTAACCTTCTCTAGGGAATCTCTTAAGGCGATGTCCTTGGAACCTCCGTCCAACGTGGGCTTTGAAGGGTTGAGTGAATCAATCTTTAACTTCGCTCTGGGGTCAAGATCAATCAGACTGACATACCCCACCATTGTTCCTCCATCGTTCAACTTCCTCTTTTTGTTGAATGCCTCCTACTTCACCATGTTTAGGCTCAGGTTATAACAGTACCTGGCCATCTCTTGATCACCTCAGAGCGAAGATACGCTGTTGTCCATATCGATGAATTTAATAAGGAGATGTGGAGTGGATACGATCGCTTCCATGGTATTCAAGGTAGGGCGGCCTATAATGCAATTGTAAGGTGACTCCACATCAATCACCAACACCTTGGACTTCACCGTCCTTGCTCCCAGCTCGCCTTCAAAGGACACAAGGGTGTCAAGGTAACCCTTGGTAGGTTGCTTCACTCCGTTAAAGGTTGTGAGTTCCTACGTGTAAGGTTGTAAGTCTGAGTCATTAAAACCTATTCTTTTAAAATAGTTATGAAAAATAACATCACAAGAACTCCCTTCATCAACAAGGATCCTCTTAACGTCCTTGTTAGCGATCACAGCGACTATGACCACAGTGTCATCGCCCCCAGGGATGGTTGGGCCAAAATCTTCATCAGAGAATGATACCACCGGTGCTGCCACACCATCTCTGAAAGGGCGGTTGTCCATGGGTTTCCCTTGGTTGGACAGAATCATTCGATGATGATTCTTCCAGGATGTGATCGAAGCTCCACCCCCAACAAACCCTCCAACAATCATATCAATTACTTCGCGCCGGCCTTGCCTTTGCTGTTGGGGCATGCCATCCTGCTGAGCAACCTCGCTGATAACAACTCCCTTTTGTTTCTCAACGACTGTAAACCTCCTAACCAGGTTACGACTCTTATCACCTTTATCGTCGCGATCACTTCCTCTCTTCTCAGTCTGGTCCGGTTTATCTAAGGATTTCTCCTTGAATAGGTACTGCTTCAACTTTCCCTCTCTGATGAAAGGCTCCATAATGTTCTTTAACACCTTACACTCATCAGTGGAGTGGCCCATCTGCTTGTGGAAACCGTAGTACTTACGCGGATTACCAGCTGTCTTAACGGAGCCGACTTCCTAATCCCATACACATTGAATGTAGGCCATCCGACCTCCCTTAAGATCTGGGAATGCCTAGTGTTCAGCGGGGCATATTTGCTTAAAGAAGCTACGCGCCTATCCTGCTGCTGAGGTCGGGGGCTCCTAAAGTCATCTCTCTGGGCATGTCTCTTCAGTCTCACCCTCTCCTTATCTCTCCGTGGTTGAAGGGAAGGCACTGGTGGCTTAACCCTAGCCGTCGTAGCCTCCAAATGCATTTCTATGCCTACATACTTCGAGGCCTTCCTTCGGAGCTCTTCAAATGTCATCGGAGGACTCTTTGCCGAAGACAGGGCAAAGGGTGATCCGGGCTATAAGGCCTCAATGACAATATGCAGCTGAATGGCCTCTGTGAGGTTAGGCACCATAGCTTCCTCCTTATAAAACCTTTTCAGAAACTCCTTAAGAATTTTACTCTCCCCTTGCCTGACCTGGGTCAACGTGTGAGACGTCCTAGGGACATCCCTAGAGATGACGAAATGATTCTCAAAAGTAGCTGCCATCTCCTCCCAAGAGTCTTTGACCCTGAGGGTAGACCCTTGAACCAGCTAAGGGCCTCCTCCACTAAGGTTCGTGGGAACATCCTGCACATCACGTCCTCATCAGCCCCGGTATATAGCTTCATAAACATAAGCATTAAGATGCTTAGTGGGGTCTGTCTTTCCATTATACTTCCCGATAGGCAGTGGTTGAGTCGTCTGCAAATGCCTGGGAGTAAGCACACTCATGAGCCTTTTGAGAATGGAACGTTGAGCCGATACGTCCCGGAGGCTACTACCACTGGCTCCTTTCTTCTTCCCTCACTCTATCCCCAGAGTCATGAGTTTTTTCTCTCTCCTTGTATGTGGGAATCTTTGAATCCTGGAGAGTGATGGATTTTTCTCTCCCAAAAGTGTGATGAGTCTCCTCTGCCTGAGACATCACCTTATCTTTTGTCACCCTTCTCTCTCTTTAACTCCATCAACTCCTCCTTGAGCTGCCTTATAACTTCGTCTCGAGGGTCTAGAACTATTACAGGTATCACCCTCCTCGAGTTGGTTCCAGGAGATTCGAAAAGAAGTCTCCTGTAAGCATGTTGATGGGTCACATGCTCTACATGACTGTCAACAAACTCACGTCCATCTCCCTACATGGATGACTACCAAATTTTCTGTGAAAAGTGGGAATAACTCTAACGTGTCCCACTGGGCGTACCAATGAACTGGTATAATCCGGGGTCAAGGATCCTGAGTTGGGACCAACCATAATAGTTAATGATTTAAGTGTTTGTACACCAGTACAGTGGGTATCCAGTATTGTAATCCAAACTCTCATTGGGAGAATCCGGTCTTGTTGTCCTGGAGATCCTTTACACCAAGTTTTTGCATTGATGGGGGGCGAAAGGTAGTGTCACCTACGAAGATTCTCCGACACTCAAGTTAGTGAAGAGAATGAGAAATCCAAGGAAACTTTAGCAATGAAACAGTATATCAAGAATCAGAACAACGTAACCTTTTATGAGTATGAAAATCGACTATTTATAGATGAGCGTGGAGAATGAACCATTAGGCACATGTGGGACCAGGAGATAAATAGTACAATGCTCAGTGTACGATTCTGACACATGACACGGGGGGAGCCGCATTTCTCACGTATCATTCTTGTGGCTGTACCTTGTACCTTCTATCGGGTGACGTGGATGCTTTTCAGCATGTAGGGTATCAATATGTGCACACCAGCTTGAGGACCTAGCCCACCTCAAGTAACGAGGATTTGAGTAGTGGAGTAGCTACTGATCCTCTCAAAGTATGGGCGAATGGTTATGTATAATAAAATAATGAGAGTATAAGTGCTGGGTCAGAAGATATAAAGTATGTTGCGTAGAGCATGCTCTTGACACATGGTATGGGAAGAACGGTTTCTTAGCCAGTGTCCCTATAACCACACCTTATATCTTTTATCAGGCAGAACGGATCATATCCGGTGTGTGAGGTGTTGTCCTGGACATACCGGTATAGGAAGAATGCCTATACGGTCTAGTAGTCCGGTGGCCTACCTGCAGCTTCGGTAACATGTGGAAAATAGATAAAATGACACCCTTGCCCCTGGTACCGGTATCTAGACCGGATCAATTATCATTTATTCCAAATATAAACCTGAACTCATCTAGACTGTGGTATATGATCCAGTATGGGACCAACCACAAGAATCAATGGATGACTAAGATAGGATACAGGCTTTATGTGTATCCGATTTATGTATCTGGTGTCTCAATGAGATGAGACCGGTCTTGACGTCCTGGAGATATTTCACACCGTTCCCACACGTTGATATGGGCGAAAAGTGGTGCCACCTGCAAAGATTCTCCCACGCTCAAGTCAGTGATTGTATTCCAGAAAAAAATAGCATAAAGTTATAAGAGATAGTTTAATGAGTTCCAGAGAGAATTTTAGAGAAAACTTGACAAAGTTCTCATACCTGATTGGCTCGTTTTATGAGGATCCGATAGTGGTATAACCACCAACCTCCACTATATGGATAAATGATTATTTAATATACACCTACCAGCATGATTGGAGCAAGTGGCAATTTTATAAGTAAGCGTGGAGAATGTAGGGCTGGATTTAGGAGACAAGATACTCATTTCCAGGATCAAATTTTGGCTCGTAGTATCGAAAATGGAATCTTAGTCGTTATCCCTATAACAGCGCCCATTATCTTCCATCAAGTGGCATGTATGCATACGGTGTGTGTGGTGTTATCCTGGATAGACCGGTATAGGGAGAACACCTAATACTGATTTATAGTCTGGATGTATACCTATCACTTTGGTGACACGTTAAGGAGTGGTCAAATGATGTCCATGTATATGCTATAGTACGGATACTGGTATCGAGACTGGATCATTTGTCCCCTAGCTTGTGTGAGGGACTGTTAAGTTGCTCATATAAGCTAAGCTGCCTGCAAGAGGTCTGGATGCCGGTGTGACATATAAAAAATACTTGCTAAAATGGGTATAAGTTCCGTGTTAACGTCTGGGCTGTTCAGTGAACGAAGGCACCGCTCTCTTAATGTTCCCACAACAGATTCAGACAAAGATTCGTTGTGGGGAGAATTCCAAGAGTTTTTTTTGGAACTTATAACTCTTGGTATTCAAGTAACTACTGTAGTGTGTAAACATTTCAAATGATTGGGCAATAAATGTTTTTGGCACGTGAGCGAGTCATTATTGCCTCAGATTTGGTAACCACCATTGGAATTTTAGATTTTGGGCCCATTTCGAATGAACTTTTCACGAATCATCATGGTTTTCGCACGTTTGAGTATGAAACGATGGAGTCGTTTTAACTTTTGAAAGGTCACGTTTGGAGGCATACAGATAAGTGCTTATTTTATAATTAAATTCATGACTCAATTGGACCCATTTTTTGGATAACTTAACTAAATTGATAAATAATTGAGCATGATTTTGATTATAAATAAAGTGTTAAGAAAAGAAGCTTGAATTGCAAAAATCAGTTAGGAAGTTGTCAAAAGCCTTGAAGAAACAAAGAAGCACCAGAACATCAAAGCAAGGACGCTTGAGCGTGGCACACTGCACGCTTAAGCGTGGAAGAAACAAAAGGCCTACGCTGCCCATGCGCTCAAGCGAAATTGAAGAACACATCAACAGCCTCTCACGCTTGAGCGTGAGCCCGAGCTCGCTTAAGCGTGACCTTATGCATGACTGGCGCTTCAGCGTGGCTATATGTAGCTCAAGCGTGACCCTGGGCATGGATTGAAGGAAAGCAAGTAGCATCAGACCCCCCCACGCTTGAGCGTGAGAAGGGGACGCTCAAGCGCTCTCGTGTTCACGCTTGAGCGAGCATGAGCATGGCTTGAGCGTGAATTAAACATTCTGCACCACAAGTAAGCCACGCTTGAGCGAGGATGAAAGGAATCAAGCGTGAATCAAGCGTGGAAACCAGTATACTGAATTGGAAGGCCACGCTTAAGCGTGGTTAAGTCAGCTTGAGCGTAAAACTATCACTAAGCATCAGAACCTTTCACGCTTGAGCGTGACAATCAAGCTCAAGCGTGACTCATGCAGTATGGGATTTCTAATTTAATATTCACCAATGGTGCGATGCCAACTCAACCATTTTCTTGTGTTTCTGCATGTCTCTGAATATTCCTTCATGGGGTTTATGCAAGTGGCAAAGGGAGCTGAACCAGAACCCCTATAAATCAAGCAGAAAACAAGACAAGAGGCATCAGATTCAATCCCCTATATTTCATTTACAATCCAAACTTTCCATTATTTTCTGTATTCATTCTTTTCATGGTGAAAATGCAAGGCATGAGTAACTAAACTCCCTTATGGGATTGGCTGTAATCCATTCAACACTGAAGTAATGTGTTGTAAGTTTTTATTTAGTAATGAGATTTGATAAGTTTCTGTATTTCCTTCTGCGTTTAATGCCTGAAAGTACTTGATCACTATTTTCTTGTTTTAAGTTTTCTCAAGTATGCTGGGAAGTGACTTTTGAAAGCAGATATGAAAGAAATACTTATTGTGAGTAGGTAGCCAGGGATGGCGTCTAACGCAATAAACGTCAAAACAATCGATCGATAATGCTGGGATGATTTCAAAGTGACTAAGGGATCAGTGGTTTGAAATCATTCTTATGAATTTTGTAGTCGAGGGATCGATACAAATGATTGTGATTGTGACGTAGAAACTATCTTTTCGATTTACTTATATAAAAACTTATGCAACTTACAGAAGGTAAAGATGTGATGAAGCCAATCCCTATTTTACAAAATTGATTTCTCTCAAAAACCATTCACTGTATCTTTTACAAATTTGATTCTCTGTTAGTTATTCACTTTTTCATTCAACATCATTCACAACAAAACAAACTAAAAACCTTCTGCCTAATCAATTCAAAACTAAGATCTTCATTCTAACACCTCTCTAGTGGAACGACAACTATACTATATTACAACTTTTGTGTTTAAACTTGGCACAAGCATTACACTGAGTTCATATTATACAAACTTGATTCTCTTTCATTGAACTCTTTATTCCAATACAATCAAAACCCAATCATCACATACGACACAACCTTTGAGTGATCGTTGAACCCCTTCGTCACCTATAAAATGGTAACTTAGCAAATTTTAGAAATCACATTTGTCTTCAATCTTAGTGAAACTCTACAGAAATTCTGAAGAACCCGTTGCTATTATTTTTGTGAAGTCCACTTCTTCTTCCAACCTTAACTTCTCCTTAGGTAACCTCACTTCTCCTTCCTCTCAGACTTGTTATTTTCTACATTCTTTTTTAAACCATAACCATGCGCCCTAGGCAGTTCAGCGCTGATACCTTGAATAGAGGGAGACAAAGTTCTCGTGCCTCCTCAGGCCACCATGGTGGGAGGATTCCTGTGGATCTTCCTATGGCTGGGTCTCATCGACCAGAGAGGGTTGGAACTTCCTCTTCACGGCGGCTAGTGGTTAGGTACCGCCCTGAGGGTTTCTCCAACTCGAGGGCCACCAGTCACTCTGATAGTGGATCAAGTACAGATGGGTACCTCTTTGATGATGTTGCCTTTTATCACAGTATCGAAGCATTCCAGCACGCGTCAGGTGAGATGGAGATTCCTGGTTCTGGAAAAATATTGATCCTCCGAACTACTGAAGGGTGTGTCAACGTTGTTGCACACCAGCTAAACTGGGAGAGGCTTAACAGGGAGCACCCATATTGCTGGGTTGAGGAGGAATTCAAGGAAATCGCCTCATGCCACGCCAAAGAAGATAGGAGTCCAGTCAAACCGCGCTTCCAAGTTCATTCTAAGGAAAAGTACAAAGGCCGCGTCCTCGTCCACGTACCCCGGCCAATGGAAAGGGTCTGCCATTGGGTCCCAGATGAGAGGTCGGTATACATGTACGACTTCGTTTTCCAGAACCTGGGGGTGTGTTTTCCTTTAACGGAATTCCAGGTGGCCGTCCTTCGTTTCTTGGAGTACGCCCCCATGCAGTTATATCCAAATGGTTAGGGTTTGGTCCATGTTCTGGAGATCCTCGGAGAGCACTTTAACTTCAAACCCAATGTGGCAAAGCTTTTTTATAACTTCCAAGTGGTTCGCCGTGCCAACAAGAAGGGCGACCTCAGGTTCATCACGCTCCAATGTGACTTGAGGGTAATAAACTTCAAGTCCTTCATCGAATCTGCAAAGATCGATGGACGCTCTTTCAAGCAGTACTAGACGCGGATTCAGGTGCAGCCAAACAAGCCGGTCTTATGGCTTAACAAAGATAGGATTTCAAAGTTTCCCACTAGCTGGACGCATGAGCATTTTCTGCTAATAAGCCGTGCTTACTACACTGAAGAGGGTGAACTTTCCCCACACTCCGTGGAGGTGTTGAGCACCATGAAGTCCTGCTCAACAGCCCTTAAGGGATTTTCCTGCAAGCACCTCCTTGGGAGTGCCACTGTCAGGGATAAATACCTTAGTAAATATCCATTCTCTGATCTTTATATTTGTTTTATGTTTCTTAATATGCCTCGTTTTAGCCTTGGTACTTATGTTGTTTTTCCTTTTTTGCAGAACAAATCGAAGAAGTCTCTGCGGATATACTTTCCCTAAAGTCTATGCTGGCGGATGATGATTCTTCTTATGATAAGAATAATATCCAAGCCAAGAGGAACTCCTTCAAGGCTGAAGCTCCAATAATTCCACTGCCCTCCGCTGTGGGAGACGAGGTGCCTCTGAATGAGGAACAGGGTAGTGAAGAAGAGGCTCAACAGCAAAAGTAACCTGTCCCTGAGAAGAAGAGGAGAAGAGTGCTGGTAAAGGATGGGACAAGAAAAAGCCTTCCGCTGAAGGGTCCCTTAAGAAGCGGTAGAGGACATTAGAAGAGACTGGTATAAAGAAGGACAAGGGGAAGAAACCAGTCGAATCTCCTCTCATTCTTCCGTCCAACACCGACTTAGGGACGCGGTCAGAAGATGAAGTTCCCATCATCAGCTCCCCTCCAAAGGAGTCCTTCCTTTCTTCTTTCCTCTTGTTCCAAGGCTCCATGCCACCAACACTCCCCAAACCAAGGTACTACCTCCGACCCTTACTTGAGGCTGATAAGGTAAAAAGTGCTTACAAGGCCGGCCGCTGGCAGCTAGATGAACTCTCAGGCTTGTTGGATTCCCTGAGTGAGACAGCGAACTATATGGAGCAGGTTAAAAAACTTGAAGCTGATATCGCGGTGAAGGAAACCTGGGCGGCCAAACAAGTAGAAGCTGCAAGAGGAGTTGAAACGGAGCTAAGAAAAGCGAAAGAGTTGGAGAAGAAACAAATTGCTAAAATAAGTCATCTTCACATAACGAACAAGTCCTTGGAGCGGTAAGTTTCTAAACTCCAGCAATAAAATAAATCAATTCCCCTTCTGCAAGAGAAGCTCCAGCTTAAGAAAAAGAAGTCTGTCAAGCTGAGCGAGGACCTTGCAGCAGCAGAGGCTGGCCATGGCAAGAGAATTGGGGAGTGGGAGGCCAGGGAGAAGGAGTTGTTGGCCTAAATTGAAGAGCAAAAAAAGGGGAGTTGACATCTAGGTCAACGGAGGAGGAAAATGCCAAGCTTCAAAAGAGATTGGCTACCTCCAACGTTAAAGTGGCTAAGGCTGTGGAGATCTGCAAGAATGCGGCCTTTGAATCCTTTGGCCTAGCTGTTCGCCAGATCTTTTATCGCAACCCCAATGTGGAACTCGATTTATATGGGATCAATCTGTTCTATTAGTTTCATGGAGGAAAACTGGTTGCGGTTAAGAGTGATGGTTCGCGTGAGGATCCTTCTGATTCTCTTTATGAATTGCCTCCTCTCCTCGAAGGTCAGAGCATAGAGCCTTCGCCAATCACTTTAGGCTTTGAAGGTTCTGCTCCAGAAAATATTTCAAAGGATGGGGAGCCCGGAGGTGAAGGAGCCCAAGAGTGGAGGGAAGAGGGCAGAGAAAAGAAGGTCCCCATAGCGGAGCATCAGACACCAGCCCTTTAGTTTTGTAATTTACTTTTATTGCTGTATACTGGGATCAGCTCCAGTTTCATTTCAACTTGTATAAAATTTCCATTGAATGAATGAAATTTTCCTTGACTTTGTCTTTAACATTTGCGAGAAATGAACTGCTATAACATAAGTTAGACGTATTTGTTATACTTTTACCTTTACAATATTCGCTAATCTGTTATGTACAATTAACTTAAGGTCAAGTTGCAATAAGTACCCCAGAGTAAATCAATTAGATCGGATTTGAAATAAACAAGTTATTGAAGGGAAAATCATTCATACGAATACAGTCTCCAAGTATGAGTATGTTAAGAGATAAATACCTGTTATAAGGTGCTGCCCTTAACTCTTTTGGGGATGAAAAATTCTATCTGATCTTTACGATGGTAATATTGCAGAACGGATAACAAGCATTGGCATATATTAATCTTATTGAAGAAAGAACATCGTTCAACATAAGAGTAGCGTTCCGTGCTTAGGAACCTGTAAGAAAAGTACTTCAACCATAGGATTGATGGTTGGGCCAACAATCACAAGAGTGGTGATTGGAATTATCTGTACTAGGAGTTACATCATTAATTCACAAAGTAGGTGATTGAGATCATCTGTCCTGGGAAAGTATACGTCAATCATAAAAGTAACAATTGGGTCTTTATCCTGCAAGAAAATACCTCAACCATAAGGATGATGATGTTAGGAAATCCCTAAACATGAGCAGTGGAAAAAAAAGGGATTCCATAGAATTTGCAAAGTTCTATGTTTCAAAGCACAAAACAAACACAAAAATTCGTTATGGATTACCTCTTGAAGAACACCGAAGCATTCGTAGCCTCGTCCTTTAGGAGTCCACACGAGCACTCCCACCAGAATCGCAACACTTGCCAACTGCTAGTTTGACGGCGTGTAGCTCTTGCAACTTTTGCGAATTTATGTCTCACTTGAGTAAATGGCCTATGAGCATCTTATGCTCTATTTATAGGCTTAGGTTTGACCTAATTTGTTCTCTCTAAAAAGTGGGCTCCTTACTCATTCCAAATGAGTTAGGCCCAATAGCTTTATTTTAGTCCAACTAAAATAAGACAACATTTTCTGATGGGCTTACTCTATGTGTGTGACCCTACAGGTAAAATACCCGGTTATATTAATAATAAATTATTTTATTATTAATATAAAATAGGAGTGGCATCTAGCAATGCATCATTATGTCTGAATATTATCAACATAACCTATAAGTGATAATTATTTAATATGTTTGTTCCTTTTGTCACGATATCCTAATTGGGCCCAAGGCATGGTCGCGTCATCCCTGTACGGCCCAATTTATTTTACTTGATATCGGAGTAGACTGGATCTGAATAAATATCTAATATTTATTCTTTCTAGCATGGCCATGCGTTTTCTTAGTCTTACTCCATCAAGTGGCCTATAGATATCACTCCTGTCACATAGGAGAGACAAATCCCATCTACATCACTCACATCCCTCTGCATAATTTGTTCATTGCCTAATCACAACCTTTATAGTCCTCTTGTTATAGAAGACGTTTAACTGTATTAAAACAATAAACTCCTCATGTAGGAATTGTAGTGACTTCAGGTCGAAGGACTACATATACCATTATCACATTGAGAATCATTTATGACAATCATATAATGATCCATGCAACGTTCTCATGGTGGGTCTGTCCAGTACATCATTCCTCTTAATGTGTACCCGTGTGAAGACTTGATATCATCTATATCTATGATCTGTGAGATCAGGTCATCAGTACACTCACACACTAGTCTCAGTGTATTTACATGTCCCCATGTAAATACTTGACTAGGGACATTTTAGGAATAACTTTTATATGACCTATTACTCCAAGGATAAATATGTTTCAAAATAATTTTAAACTGAAATATTTATTTTATTGATAAGCAGAAAAATGATACAAATGAAAAAGCATAAAAGCTCATAGTACATACACCAATAGATGATTGGGTCTTCCATCATAAGGATGATGATGGGAATTGTCCGCGCCAAGAGTTACATCGTCAATTCATAGATCTAGATCGGGGAATATGATCCGGTGTGGGACCAGCCACAAGAATCAATGGATTAGGATACTGGCTTTATGAGTATCCGGTCTATGTATCTGGTGTCTTAATGAGAAGAGACCGGTCTTGACGTCCTAGAGATCTTTCACACCGTCCCCACACGTTGATGTGGGCGAAAGGTGGTGCCACCTGTGAAGATTCTCCCATGCTCAAGTCAGTGATTGTATTCCAGGGAAAAAGAATAGCATAGAGTGATAAGTGATAGCTTAATGAGTTCTAGAGAGAGTTTTAGAGAAAACTTGAGAAAGTCCTTATACTGATTGGCTTATTTTACGAGGATTTGATAATGGTATAACCACCAACCTCTACTATGTGGATAAATAATTATTTAATATACACTTACCAGCATGATTGGAGCAAGTGGTAATTTTATAAGTGAGCGTGGAGAATATAGGGCTGGATTTAGGGGATAAGATACTCATTTCCAGGAGCAGATTTTGGCTCGTAGTATGGAAAATGGAATCTTAGTCATTATCCCTATAACAGCGCCCATTATCTTCCATCAACTGGCATGTGTGCATCTGGTGTATGTAGTGTTATCCTAGACAGACCGATATAGGGAGAATGCCTGATACGGATTTATAATCCAAATGTATACCTATCACATCGGTGACACGTTAAGGAACGGTCAAATGACGTTCATGTATATGCTATAGTATGGATACCGGTATCAAGACCGGATCAAAACCCGATCCTAAATCTAATTTCCTAATTGCTACTCAAGCGATAAACCCCGTCGTATGTCGAAACATACCTTACGATGATTCCGGCCTCCGGTATAGTCTTTGAAATACTGATTCAGCTTCCAATTATAGTGTTCCCTAACTCAAACTTCCTTAAATCATCAATAACTATTCTGACAACCCCAAATTAACTTAAATTAATTTAAACATATAATCCAAAGTTAATTTTGCTAGCTCAAAATAGTTTCGTTACAAGATGACTTATCAAAAAGCTTCGACTATACCCTGAAATTCTCTAATACTTTGAATTTTCATCGTTTCCTCCTAAAATCAATTTCCAATAACTGCTTAATAACAACCCGTGCCTGATCAATCAACTAATTAGACACCATGGCCCATAATTTCTTCTTAATCGAAAAGAAAGGGGAGTAGGGAAAGGTTTAAACCTTGTCTTACAAATTGAACAATGTAAGAAAGAATGGTTATATAAACTTCATCTTTAGACTCCTATGGCTTCCACGGCTTCAAGCTAAGAGAAAAAAGAGGAGTTCACATCAATATGCATACATCTAATGAAACCCGTAAGGTAGGAAAAAGGTAAATGAGAACATACACCTACCTTGAGGAAGATTAGAGTAGCGATGAAAAAGGAGAAGGCAAGATGGGGCAGGGTCTCGTGAAGATGGCAATGAGGATGAAGAAGAAAACAGGGGAGGGACAAAGAGAGATGAGAGTGAGAGAGAGAGAGGTGGGGATGTACGGCTAGGGGAATGAAAAATTAAGAGAAAATAAGGTGAAAAAGAAAAGAAAAGGAAATTAAGGAAATAGGATTAGTGAATAAAAATAAAAATAAAAGTAAGTGAGGATAGTATTTAAGAGATGGGGAAATTAAATAATTAATCATACCAACTTCACTTTAGCTAGAATAATTAATTTAATTCTTAGCTCCTTAATTTATTCAGGAAATTTAAATTAGGATGTTATAGTGTTAAGCATAATGGTGTATCTAATGAATATAAGTTAATTTAGTCTTATATCAATGATTCATGCAATGATTGTGATTCTACTGTTAGTCCTCAAATTTATAATAAATTCCTTAATAAAAATTTTGTGAAAATAATAAAGATTTGTTTAAATTGTTAGAAATTTAGGTTTTAAATTCAATAAATGGATGTTGTTGGAAATACTCTGCCCTTGATCAATTTTCTCTAGTTTTGTAGTGAAAAATTAAAGAATTTAAAGAGAAATATTGAAGAACTGAAGAGCTGACGCGTAGCATCAACCCCACGTGTAGCTTGGGGATTTCTGATGTTGACACTACGCGTCACGCCCACGTGTAGCGTCAGAAGCTACGTGGACTCCACTTCTAGATGGCCAAGCACTCAGCCTTTGACCCATTATGGCCTCTCCACTTTGCATAAATGGACACACCAAATTGGGGGACAAGGACTAATAGCAAGGCATGATTGATTAAATAATTCCATAGTGGCCATTTCGACCTGTTTAATGGGAGCTAACTCAGGGACCTGACGCGTAGCGTCAGGACCCTTCCTCGGCCCTATAAATAGGGCAATTTTCCACACTTCCAAGCGTCCAATCTCACATTCTGAGTTCTCTTTCTCTTTTATACACTCGTGTTTGAGTGTTTCTTTTGTGAGTTTGTAATTTTAGAATATTTTTCTAGATGCTTGAGAGTGTTGTGTAGTATTGTGATCGTTGTATCGTGAAGTTTCCATCGCCTTCGTAATGTCAATCTCTGTAAGTGTTATTTTTACTTTCACCATGTGTAACTAATTTATTTATGTTGGAATAGGTGAACTAATCTATTGAGTATGATGTTGTGAATTTGACCTCTGCATGTTTATGATTCAGTTACATGTTAGTATTTCAACTCTTTATTAATATGAACATCAAACAGGAGAATGATTTTCATGTGTATTGAAACTTGTTTTATTAGTGTGATTGTCAAATGGGAGAATGATTATTCATGTCATATTAAAATCTATTTTAATAAAAGTAAAAGTTGAAATACCCTTAATATGGAAATTACTAGGGATAGAATTGGTAATTATTATTGCCATAAGGCCAGAACTTAATGTAAGTTTTTACTCAGAAAGCTCACAAGGGATCATACTTTACGGTAATTACTTAGAATTTATATCACGAGGGATCGGTTATAATGATTTTAAGCTGCAATGACATGAACTTGATGATTAAATATGCATGTCTTGAGTTCCTTCATTGTTATTCTAGACTAGGGATCCAAATTCCAACACGGAGTTAACAAGTTTTCTGCAACACTATTCTGGGTCTAACAGCTACATGACTATATCATTATGGTTGTATGATAAGTAGAGCAGGACCTTATAAGGCGTGATAAGATTAAGTGTATCTAGGGTACAGTTCATAATGAATATGATATGCCCAGTAACTGTTTGGTGTGAATTTGATGTATATGTGATAGTGGTAAATTATAGCCTTATAATGGATATGAATTTCTTAATGATGATATGAGTCTGTGATGTTGAATATGGGGAAAGTAATGTTTGTGTGGTATATGATGTCATGGTAAGGGGAAACATTAGTGAAGATTAACTTCCCGTTGAGTGGTGGACAAGTAGGATTAGTGTCTCATGTAACATCCTAGATTTTAACAAAAATAAAATCATTAGATAATGATGATTGATTATTTATGGTCCAATAATTATAGGAGATTTTATTAGACGCTAGAGGTGAATTATACGGTAAATTAAGATTTACCAAAATCAGATGATTTAATGGATGATGTGGGACCCACTAAGCTAAATTAAATATTTGATGGGTCTAGAATACTTAGAAAAGTATTGTGGTTATAGTGGTATAGTTAAAATAATTTTTGGGGTTAAGGAAATAATTGTTCAGACATGACGTAAGTTATTAAACGGTAAAAACATGAGCCAATTGGGATTAAAAGAAAATGCAAATTCCCATTCCCTCTTCTCCACTCAACCGTAGCAATCGCCTCTCTTTTCTAACATTTTTTACCCATTGGACAATAGGGATTTATTACCCAATGGTAAAAGCAAATGAAGGCACTCTTTTACCCAATAGGCAATGACCAATTTTGGTCAATTTCTTTCTCTTTTCCTCTACATTTTCAGTGGCTTCTTCTTCTCTCCACTTCATTCAGTTTCTTCTCCTTCTCCACCCATCCTCTTTCCCCAAAATTGTGATGACCTTTCCACTTCTATTTTTGCCAAAAATCAAAAATTAAGCATGGATTTATGGAGCATTTATGGGATATTGAGACAATGCTTGGGCCATCTCCTTCTTCCCTCTCTTATTTTCATTTTGATGTAAGCATGGAGCCTAGAGGTAATATTTCTAACTTCTTTTTACCCATTGATGAATTTTTATGATGCTTAAGTTTGAAATACTGACATTAGGCTTTATGGGTATTGATGAGAATCGTGAAACCCTAAGCTTGGAATAATGGGAATGTGATTCTTGAACATGGCTTGATGTTGTATGATGAGGAGAATTAGAATGATCATAATGATTTAAGAAAATTGACTAAAAATGTTGTTGGGTGATTTAAAGAAAAACCCCAAGTATAGAGATATGGGGGTTTTTGACCAAATGGATGATTTAGATGACTTTGGTGCTTTAGAATGATTTATATAAGGGGAATGAATTTTAGAAGCATTGAGATTGATTAATGAGATTGGTAAAATTTTGAATTATGTTCATGAGGTTGTGTATGATGATATATGCATGTATATAGGAATGATGATTTGAGGAGTTGGGTTGAGAGTGAATATGAGATATTGTTGTTGTGATAATAATAGTTAACAACCATTGATAGGGGATTGTTGATTGGTGATGGTCTTAGATGGACTCAAAAGGCTTATAATGGATTTGAATGAATTGTGATGATGATTAGATGTATTATGGATGAAGGATATGATCTTGTTACTATTGGGTGTGGTTAGCCCTTTTGAAACTTTGAGAATCATGGTTTTGGGAAAGGAATTCCCGAAGCCTAACACAAGCATGTGAATTAGTGTTTAAACAAGTCTAGGACTTGATACAATCCCCATAGGATGTTAATAATTTATTAAAATTGTAATGATGCCTTATGATGGCTCATTAATTGAATGAATGCATGTATAATATGTAGATTGTGTTCCAGACAATGATGCGGAATAATCAGAGCATTTGGATTGTGGTTCTTCTCTCGAGGTAGGAGAGGAGTTTGTATTTCAAATTGCATGAGTGAATAATTGTAGAATTATGTATATGTATGAACTCATGCATCACCTTGCCATGAATGTGTTAAATGTTGAATGTTAAGAAATTGCATATGTATGTATGTATATATATATATATATGTATAATGATGATGAGTGATTAGTTGACATTTTTGTTGGGCATGAGTAAATTGATGATATAGACCCATAAATGGATGAATTGCCTAAGGTATGGAAAATATGTTTATGATAATTAAGCATAATGGTGTGTTTGGTGGTGAAGAAAAATGGTTTAGAAACCTCTTTTATGTAGTTGATGAACTAGAATAAAAATGGAGAGGTATGGCTTGTTGAATTATGTGTATAATAATGAATTAGGCTAATTTTACATAGGATGGATATGGGTATATGATATGGAGTGAAAAACTTAATTTTTGGGCGTGTACTGACAATCTCGCACAAGCAAGATGAATTCTCGATCAAGCGAGAGTCCCCTGTATTAGAGGCGTGGCCTCTGGCCCAATTTTGTTTAGGCAAGCAGGTGTCTCGCTCAAGCGAGACACGTGCAAAACGGAAGGGTACGCTACTAGATGAATCTCGCTCAAGCGGGCATGGCCGCGCTTGAGCGAGCGAGATGGAGAATGGTTCTGTGATGATTTTGCTCAAGCGAGCGTGACTCGCTTAAGCGAGTGAACGTAGAGATTGGTTCTGGGCTATTTTCGCCCGAGCGAGTGGCTGGCCTTGGGAAGCCTCACTCAAGCGATCGAGTGAGGGGTTGGATACTAGAGTATTTTAGCCCAGGCAAGGATGCCTTGCCCAAGCGAAGAGGGTTGCGAATTGAGGGTCTCGCTCAAGCGAGAGTGGCTCGCTCAGGCAGGATCGGAGCCTGATACTAAAAATCTTCTCACTCAAGAGAATTTGAGCATGCTCAAGCGACCCGTCTCAATCTCGCTTGAGTGAGTAGGGCCTCGCTCAAGCGAGTTGCCCAGTGTGAAATTTTATGTTATTTTCTTTATTTTGGCTGATATTTAACCCTTTTCTTGTATTGTGAGGTACCTGAAGGAATGTATAAGGGGTATTTAATGATGACATGACATAGTGGCGTTTAGCATTGATTGAAACATTGGGAAAATATGTTATACCCATAATAAGTGATGAAAACATAAAGGTCCTCCACCAAGAGTAGGATATGAATGAAGGATAATGAGTAATGAATGGATGATGATGTTGATCATTTTCTTATATAAAGGATGATTGTCATTGAGGTTGATTGTTATTATTGATGAATTGTTATGTACCATTGTGAGTGATACAAGTATGATCTTGTATGTGTGGTTTGAAATATAATAATGAAATGTTACGAATGCCACACCAATATATATATAGATGAAACAATGGTAATGAATAATGATATGAAAATCCACTAACTGATTTTATGGCGATATTTATGAAAGTTTGATGAATGATGTTTATGTTTGTGATTCCATTGTGGTTGATTGCAAGTGTTGACTTGCATGTATAATATATGATATATTGAGATGAAAATGCCACATATAAAACTTGAAAACAATGGCTGAAACCAACAATGATAAAATCCACTAAAATGAATATGGTGGTGTTGGTGATTATGATGATGATGATTTATGAGTGGCATAATAGGATGCATAGTATGAGAATGCACTTGACTTGCATTGCATTGCATCCATGGCATATCATACGCTGTCTATGTGGAATGTTAGGGGTTCCATTAGGCGGGCACAGTGGGAGGGAGACCCAGTGCACAGGTATATTGTTGTTGTTGTTCCCTAGTGATTCTTGGAATCACGAAGTTGTCCATAGTTTGGTGACGAGGCACCCTATGTAGTGGGCCTAGTGGGCAGGCGGCCCTGTGATGAGCAAGTTACCTCGGTGTTCGATGGGATACGGCTCTCTTGATGTGTGTTTGGGAGGGGCCTGTAGCACTTGTGGTAAGTGATGCCATGGTGTTGATCCGCAAGTCACAGGGTGACTAGTGCTATGGATGGGCGATAACGGTTTGGTACCAGTAAAAATATGTTATGAAGCATGCATGCATTGAGTTATATGTGTACACATTTTCCTACTGTAGTATGGGCATAGTAGCACACCTATGCTTGACCCACAATTTTGTGTTTATTCCCACAGTCGGATCCGCATTTGTTGTCTATTCCATTGTGCATATGTATTAGCCATAAGAGTATTTGCATATAGCATGGAGATATGCCAAAAGATGATGATGATTGATGATGATTGAGATTGTGGTATGGTGTTGATGAGAGGGGTAATTGAATATCTAAAAGACCATATAAAATTAATAAATGATATAATTACCACGAAACAATATCGAATATGACGATGTGTATGTTATGGCCAAGCAACAATTTCAAATGACCAAGCAACATCATTTTGAGCTCATGGAGCAACGTTATGAGGAGCTCTCAAACAAAATTTCTGAAATGTGTTTCTTTAATCCAGATAATTAGATCCTTCTTGTTTTGTTATGGTTGTTTCCTTTTGTTATGCAATTTCAATTTCTACACTTTGCTTTTGTAATTTCCTTTATCAATGAATAAATGAATGTTTCCCTTTCCTGTTCTCTCTATGTTATAATCCATTAATTGATAAATCTATTTTAGATAATGGCAATAAACAAGTGGATTAATAACAAACAGTTAACACATATTGATTCTTAACTGGCTTTAATTCTATATGATTATTAACTAGTTCTAAAATCAGAGCAACAAGAAATGTATGCATAAACTCCTTGAGAAAGGGGGAGAAAACTTTATTTGGACTAACACCCTCATGAGATAAACAATGTTTGTCATCATCAAAAAGGGGGAGAATGTGTTTGAATATGTGTTTCAGGTTGTATAGTTTTGATAATGACAAAGAGGTCAAAAACTAATTGAAGAATCAAGGCAAAGAGTTCAAGTATTCATAAAAAGAACACATACAAAGAGAAAAACAGAGAAGACAGCATCAGACCTGCAAAAACACGAAGCCTAATCGATTACAGGACCTCATAAAATCGATTACTGAAGTTCTGTCAAACACCTAATCGATTACCTCATCAACACTAATCGATTATGAAGGTTCTGTTTGTCACCTAATCTTGCACCAAGGAGGCCAATCGATTACCAAGCTGAGAAAATGAATTAAAAGCATCAGGTGCATCTGCTAATCGACTACAAGGATGACACAATCGATTACCAATGTTCTGTAATGCAACTGTCGCGACCGGGATCGCGACGGCGCGGCCGACCCTCGAAACGATTTTAAAAATAAACAGGGAGTCGCCACCAATATTTTTTAGGATAAAATAGTGGAAAAACCTTTTGTTAAAGCACTGGCTATAAAAATGAAATTCCATGATTCGGGAGTCTGATTACAGGTGAGGAAGGTATTAGCACCTCACAACTGTCCGTTACAAAAACGGTTACCTCAATTTGATAGCGCGTATTATAATTAACCCAATAATTATTTTAATTTCTTCATAAAAAGAAAAATGTACGGAACGACAAAATAAACGAAAATATAAACAAGGATCAACACAAAATATCTACATGAGATTAACAGGACGTCTCGTCCAAATTAATTTCGCTCCGCCTTTTTAAAGAGATATTAAAAAATGAGATTAACAGGACGTCTCGTCCAAATTAATCTCGCTCCGCCTTTTTAAAGAGATATTAAAAAAATGAGATTAACAGGACGTCTCTTCCAAATTAATCTCGCTCCACCTTTTTAAAGAGATATTAAAAAAATGAGATTAACAGGACGTCTCGTCCAAATTAATCTCGCTCCTCCTTTTTAAAGAGATATTAAAAAATGAGATTAACAGGACGTCTCGTCCAAATTAATCTCGCTCCGCCTTTTAAAGAGATATTAAAAAATGAGATTAACAGGACGTCTCGTCCAAATTAATCTCGCTCCTCCTTTTGATGGCAAAACAAAAAAAGAAACTCTAAAAATTAAATAAAGAAAGGTGGGCCCGACAGGAACAGTCTCCCGCTCCTACGTATTCTCGAACTTTCGAGAAATTAGGGTCACGTAGTTCTTTAAGTGTGTTTTTTTTAGGAAAAGATTAGGAAGATATTGATGGGGGTCATTTTTATGAAGAATCCATACAAGGCGAAGTGCTTCGCACGTGCACGGATCTTAAAAGGGTTATGTAGACGGGAGTGCTCCCGTACAACACTACTTTTTTTACAAAATCACTTATTTTATTAGATGTACTTGTTAGGGAAAAGGATAAAATAAAAAAAAACGACACACAGACAATCATAACCAACAAATAGCAAACTCACATGAAAGTAAAAGACTAAAAGTAAAGGAGATAAAGAACAGAGTGGAACCGGTGTGAAAGGCACGGAACCGGTGTGGGGAAGTCAAGCACAGTGACGATGTCTGGCCGGTTTCAGACTTGCACGCTGACAGGAACAATGGACTGGAGTTAGATCCAAATCTTGAAAATTGAAAGACGTAACCGGTGTCGTGGGAAGTTGATCCGAGGTGAGTTACTGGGTACGGTGCAAAGACGATGTATAAGAGCAATGAAGACAGTAATAGGGCAAGGCAGCGAACTAGAACGGGATGGATTCTGTATGGAGACGGTGTGAGTACGGGGTAGGGGTGATGGACAAGGCAACAGCTTTGAATACTCAGAATTCCCAAGCTTCCCAAAACTGAGGGGTTTATATTGGTGATTATGACAGGTTATAGGCTTCCAGCGGAGGAGGATCTTCAGAAGGTCTTAAAGAAATTAGAGAGAATTTTGAGGAAAAAAGAAGCTTCTTTGCGAATTGAGTCTCTCCCCCCAAAAACGTCCGCCCCCGTAGCTTCTTTGGCTGGGTCATTTATAGGGCCTTAAGGCCATGGGCTGAGGGTTTGGGACAGCCAGAATTCCCACTCACCCATACGCGTAGTGGTGTGCAAACCTGGCCATTAACTGTTCGTGGGAAGCAGGATTTCGGCATGGCATTTTTTAATTGTCCACTTCTGCCCCCTGTCTGCCACTTTTGGGGAGTGCGATTCCAGATCATCGTGCATAATCTTCCGACCTCGTCCATCCGTTGTCAGATCTGTGACATCGGTTAGCGAAGATATCGGTTGGACGGAGTCTCCTTTGATCTGATGTGGCATCTCGGGAACCTTTTCCAATGTCCAACACCGGTTGAGCCTTTCAAAGTAATCACGGGCGGTATCCTCTTTCCGTCTGGGTCCACCACCAGCCGGTGTGCCTGTTACTCCTCACGACATCGGTCCGGTGTTAACTTAGGTCTTGTCCTGTGTTGCCAGTTTCTTTAAGGCCGGGTCTAGTGTTATAACAATTTAGGCCGGACCGAAAGAGGTGTTTACAGATGCCCCTCTTTACTCTCTTTCACCAGAGAAATGTAAATTTCCGAGGTGAAAAAGGAGTAAGGATATGAACACCGATGTAGGACCTAAAGCCGGTGTGGGGCTCAATGATGTGGCCATTTAAACAGCCGACGTGTCCTACACGTGGTCCACGTCATGAGGTGACTAAGCATCCCACGTGTCGTCATCTAACTGGCCGTTTTCAAAATTCAAAATTCGCGCCATTGGGCCGGAATGCCAAAAGTCGGCCCTTTTTAATGGGCCTTGGGCTGGAATGCGGAAGGTTCTGGATCTTCCCCCCTCCCCCTATAAAAGAAACTTCGGGGATCCATCACTTTCACTGCTTTCTTGATTCTGAAGTGCTGTCTCTCCGACGTTCAACCTAGCCGGTGTTCAGAGTTTTCCTCCGGTGTTAAAGCTTTGCTCCGGTGCTACGTCCTGGCTCGTACGAAGAGAACTGCACGAATCGCCTCAGCAGGTAGCCATTATCTCCTTCATTTTAATTCGTAGATAAGTCATGGGGGACACCGGTTCGAGTAGTGACTCCATTGAGGTCCTGTCTGGTCCTCCTTCAATTACATCCCGGCGTCAGCCGGGTGGAGTTTCGAGCCGAGGTCTGAGTCACCAAAGTGGGGCAACCTCAGGGGCGTCACATCGGTTCGCCTCATCGGGACATCGTTTCTCCACATTGCCTTTGTGGGAAACAGAGGGGTTTGACACATCGTCAGACTCTTCGTTTAACTTTGGCACTGCTAGTGAAAGGGGAAGCAGTGCCGATCTATATCTTACTGATGATGTGGACTTTTACAGCTGTATTCCTTTTCTTCGTCATACCGTCCGAATGGCTTCCGAAAATTCCTCTACCGGCGTCGCTGTGATCACTGATCCCGTTGAGACCAATGTCTTGGCACACCGGATCAACTGGCTAGCTGAGAAAGCCAGGGACCCTTATTTCTGGGTTCATGAGGACCCAAAGACAATTGTTTCCCGGTATGCTGAAGATGCTGCCGACGTCACCATCGAAGATGTCGTTGTTCATGCCGATGTTGAGCATGAAAACGACTTTACAGTATTCTGCCCCCAAACCTCGGACAGGATTTGCCATCAACCGGGGTCAAGGAATCTCTTTATGTATGAGATGGTCTTCTCCAAGATCGGCGTCTGTTTCCCATTGACGGAGTTTGAGATGGGGGTACTCTGGTTTCTTGACTGCTCTCCCAGCCAACTTCATCCCAATGGCTGGGGCTTGGTAAGGGCTTTGGAGGTACTTGGGGAGTACTTCCACTTCGTCCCCACAGTGGCCCTCTTTTTCACTTATTGCAGGGTGATGCGCCGGGGTAACTCTGGAGGGGGTCTAGGCTTCATCAACCTCCGCTGCGACTCAAAGGTGGTTAACTTCGAAAGTTACACCGAATTGGCCAAGACGGACGGGGTCAGTTTCAAACACTCCTACGTCAAAGTCGAGGTCAATGCTGGTAGGCCGGTGTTCTGGGAGAATTCTGATTATTCCAGAAAGTTTTACACCGGTTGGACTCATGAACACTTTCTCCTGACAAGCAACGCCTACATCGTCAGTGAGAGTAACTTGTCAACTGAGTCCAAGAAAGTCCTGGACGCTCTGAAGGGTTATTCGGTCATTGCCAAGTTCTCCTGCAAGAGGCTTTTGGGGACGGAGTCAGGCCGGGATACTTACCTTGGTAGACATTGTTTACTTTCCTCCTTTTTATCTATTTATTTCTGATACATTCACACCGGTACTGACATCGTTTTTCTCTTTGTAGGCGAGATGGCTCGGATAGACATCCTCAGGAAACTGAGGGAGGCTGCTGAAGCTTGGAACGCCGCCGCTGCTGAACAGGAGAACAGGGTGACTCCTCGACGCACGCCGGCCAAGATGGTGAGCATACCGGCAGAAAATATTGAGGCAATGACTTTGGGACCAGCTGAAAGGGTCCCAGCTAAAAAGAAGTCCAACCTCGGCTCAACCTCCAAGCCGAAAAAACAGAAGGCTCCAAAGGTTGTGGCCGAGGTAGAGGTGCCAACGGAGGAGGAGGCTGGTCCTGTAAATATTTCCCCAGTCCGGTCTCAACCTGAGGACATCGTTGTCAACTCCCGCCTCTCGGACTTTCTGGAATATGTTGGAGGGACACCGGCTCGGGTCCATATCCCCTTCAAGCTCAAAGCCGATCTTCCTGCTCCTGAGGCTCAATCTGCTGCCGAAGCAGCCATTTTCAATTTGGTTGAGGCGGCCGGGGTCCTCAGCTCTTTGGGCCGCTCTTACTATTCCGGTGTCGAGGCTAAGGAATGCCTAGATCGGATGAAGAAGGCTGAGGCTTTGAGAGTTGAGGCTCAGACTGCTTTGACCCAGAAGGAGCAGGAACTGGTCAAAAGCAAGGAGGACCTGTCCGAACTCACTGCTGCCTACACATCGGCTGCTAAGAGGGCAGATGCTGCTGAAGCTAAGGCTAAGGCTTCAGAGGACGCTCTTCAAGCTCTCCGGACCAAACTAGAGGAGGCCAAGGCTGCGAAAGCTGAAGTTGACAAGAAAAACAAGGAGCTATCCGAGAAGCTCGCCGATGTGAAAAAGGAGCAGGCAAGGGAACGGACAGAAGCCGAAGAACAGATGGCTGAATTTTCGGTATTGGCCGATGTCGCCTTTAGTTCCGCTGTTCGTCAGGTTGTACACCGGAATTCCACTGTGCAACTTAACCTGAATGGCATAGGTGTCTACTATGAATTTCATGGTGGCCACTTATATGCTATGGACCGGGGTCAGGCTTCGGAACCTGAGGATGTTCCTTATGAGCCGATGCCCCTCCCCGAAGGCCAAAGCATGGAACTAAGGACGGTGTCGGAAGAATCCGAGAGGACAGCTTCTGCTAGACCGGACTCTCCTGCATCTAACTCTTAGTATTTTTCTCTTCCCTTTTTTCCTTAGCCTTGTTCCGGGATGGGCTCCGGAGTTTTAACTTTGTAATGGCCTCAGTGCCCTCATCAATGCAATACAATTTTCCACATCCGCTTGTCTTATTCTTTAAATATCTCCAGGTATTTCTCTCGTGTGACCGGTGTAGGGTAACAACTTGAAGTAACACCGTCTGATTAACAATTTGTACTTGGAATTAGGACTTCATTTCTTTCGCCAATTCAATTCGAACATCGTCTATTACAAAGCATGACACCTTGAATAAAAACCACCCCGTCCATAACCTCAATTACCTTTCGAATCTCCGGTGTAATGGGTGTGACCTGAGCCTTGGTAATCTCATCCCCGAAACCAATTCGGTCCGAGGTAGATTTCCAGATACCGTTTGTTGCTTCCCAAAAGTAGTAACCAGTGTGGCCATAGGGACACCGTCTCTTATAACCATAGGGCCTACTTCATTTGACTTTGAGAGCCATGACACCAGCTTTGGGATCACCATATTCCGTGATAGGGTGAATCCTTACCAGTGCCCATATCGGATCAACACCGTTTTTTTTTTTTTTTTTGAAAATTCTTTTCACTTGCTGATGAGCTGAAATAGGTGTTCACAGACGTGAATACCTTTGTCAAAGTATCAGATGTAGGGGAAAAACCCAGGGATTGACACTTGAGCCTTTCAGTCAACATGAGGTGAGAAGAACGGGGTTGACTTCTGGTAGAATGGAAAGTAAAGGGTGCTTTGATAGGCGGCTGGAAAGTAAAAGGGATGCCTTGATAGGCGGCTGGAAAATAAAGGATGCCTTGATAGGCGGCTGGAAAGTAAAAGGATGCCTTGATAGGCGGCGGGAAAGATAAAGGATGCCTTGATAGGCGGCTGGAAAATAAAGGATGCCTTGATAGGCGGCTGGAAAGTAAAAGGATGCCTTGATAGGCGGCGGGAAAGATAAAGGATGCCTTGATAGGCGGCTGGAAAATAAAGGATGACTTGATAGGCGGATGGAAAATAAAGGATGCCTTGATAGGCGGCGGGAAAATAAAGGATGCCTTGATAGGCGGCTGGAAAGTAAAAGGATGCCTTGATAGGCGGATGGAAAATAAAGGATGCCTTGATGGGCGGCTGGAAAATAAAGGATGCCTTGATAGGCGGATGGAAAATAAAGGATGCCTTGATAGGCGGATGGAAAATAAAGGATGCCTTGATGGGCGGCTGGAAAAATAAAGGATGCCTTGATAGGCGGCTGGAAAGTAAAAGGATGCCTTGATAGGCGGATGGAAAATAAAGGATGCCTTGATGGGCGGCTGGAAAATAAAGGATGCCTTGATAGGCGGATGGAAAATAAAGGATGCCTTGATAGGCGGCGGGAAAATAAAGGATGCCTTGATAGGCGGCTGGAAAGTAAAAGGATGCCTTGATAGGCGGATGGAAAATAAAGGATGCCTTGATAGGCGGCTGGAAAGTAAAGGATGCCTTGATAGGCGGCATGGAAAGTAAAAGGTGGAGTCAACTGGGGATGCATGATGGGTTTTCTAAAGGAAAGAAATCTGGGGATGATTCAATTTAAGCTATCTTGGATGATTCGGGGAACTGCTTTTTGAAAATAGAGAAAAGGTCTGGGACCAATACTCCAATTTTGGAAAGATTAGAAGGCTTAGGGGTACTTCCTCAAGGCCGGGAGAAAAATCTGGGATGATGCCCCAGTTAGAGTGGTTGAAGAGGCTTGGGGTGCATTTCCTTTTGCCGGAGTGAGACCCGAGGTAATGTCCCATTTCACTTCCCAGGAGCATGGGGTACCATCCTTGGGTTGACCAAAGATAAAAACCTGGGGAAGATCCCCCAGTTTGACATGATCTAAAGAGTTTTGGGGGAATCTAGGGAGATGCCTCATGACTGGGAAGGAAGAAATCTGGGGAGATGCCCCAGTTTGACATGATCGAAGGATTCTTGGAGAATGGTTATAACAAAAGGAGTTTGGGAAGATGTCCCAGTTGAGCTTATTTGGGAGGCGTAGTTTCACTGGGGAAGAATTTGGTGGTTCAGGTATTGCCTCTTTGATGGAAAGTTTAGGATTCATTGGAGAGAGAGATCCAGAGAAGTGCCATCTTTGGCAAATGATTCCACTGGGGAGGATATTTCAAGAGGCACAGACTTTAGTAATTGAGGATGAGAGTTTGTAGGTGCCTGATGAAAGAGTAAAACATTGAAAGGTGCCAACCTTGGCGTTTTAAGGAGGGAATTTTGAGAGGTGCCAACTCGGGCGATTCAAGGAAGAGATTTGAAGGGCTTGATTGGGGTGTTAGTGCCTGGCATGACTATCTGTGAGATAACCTGCAGAAAAATGGTAAGTAACGCAAAGATAAGTTTCAAAATCGGGTGAGTCCTATGAAACCGCGACTCTTACGAGAACTCATGGACGAAGTAGAACGAATGAGGCAACCCTAGCTTCAGAGCGCGTGCCTGGCCAAGTCTCTGCAATGATTACCTAAGATGAGGTTGAGTAGCAGGAGCATCTTGTCCCTTGCGACTTTAAATGTTTACCAATCTTCCATTTTACTTTGTTAAAATACATGTTTTTATCAGATCACCAAATTCATAACACGTATCGAAGAGGGTGAACTTTATTCATGCACGTTAAACAAGTACAGAGAAAGAGAAAAAAAAATAAAAAAAAAATAAATAAAGAAGGTAAATGAAATGAATGAGGTCACATAGGTCCAGAACAAATGAAAACGGGGAAGATTCATGGATCCTCCAGTGAATCTCTGAGACTGATGAGAGCCTTAACCCCCCAACACGACTTCATGTTCACCCTTCGACCTTGCTTTTGGAAAGGTAAATTCGACAGTGATTGCACGAGCTTGGACTCGTACTTCTTTGAGCCAGAGGATCATTTGCATTGCCAGAAATTCGACCCTAACTTTTGCCTGAGCCGCCCTTTTTCGGTTTTCGACTCACCGGGTCACTCTAACTTTTGCCTAAGCTGCCTTTTCAGGTTTTCAGCTTAGCGAGCATTAATTTTCTTTTCTTCCTCTTTTTTTTTTGTTTTTTTTTGTTTTTTTTTGTTTTATTTTTTTTTTCTTTTTTTTTTTTCTTTTGTCTTGCTCTGACATCTCCTCCCTAAGCATAGTATTTTTTCACTGCATCTGTGTTTACAGGCATCGACAAATCCTGGCCATCCATATTAGTGAGTATTAAGGCTCCTCCAGAAAAAGCCCTCTTCACAACATATGGTCCTTCATAATTAGGAGTCCATTTGCCTCGATTGTCGTTTTGAATTGGTAAAATTTTCTTGAGTACCAGGTCTCCTTCTTGAAACTGTCGAGGTCGTACTTTCTTCTCAAATGCTCGTTTCATACGCCTCTGATACAACTGACCATGACAGAGGGCAGTCAATCTTTTTCCATCAATCAAGTTTAATTGGTCGTGTCGAGCTTGAACCCACTCAGCCTCTTCTAATTTTGCTTCCATCATTACCCGAAGGGACGGGATTTCTACCTCAAAAGGCAAAACTACTTCCATTCCATATACGAGGGAGAACGGGGTTGCCCCTGTCGAGGTTCGAACCGAGGTACGATACCCATGCAAAGCGAAAGGGAGCATCTCGTTCCAATCTCTGTAGGTGACTACCATTTTCTGCACTATCTTCTTGATATTCTTATTGGCCGCCTCAACCGCCCCATTCATTTTAGGTCGATAAGGGGAGGAATTGTAATGGTGAATCTTGAAGCTTTCGCAGAGTTCCTTCATCATTTTGTTATTCAAATTCGTACCATTGTCAGTAATGATCTGACTTGGTAGGCCATATCGGCATATCAGTTCTCGCTTGATGAATTTGACCACAATACTCCTTGTTACACTGGCATATGAAGCTGCTTCTACCCATTTGGTGAAATAGTCGATGGCGACCAAGATGAAACGATGACCGTTTGAAGCTTTTGGCTCGATGGGTCCAATGACATCCATGCCCCACATTGAGAAGGGCCAGGGAGCCGTCAAGACATTTAGGGATAACGGGGGTACACGAATATGGTCAGCGTATATCTGACATTTATGACATTTTCGGACATACTTGAAGCAATCCGCTTCCATGGTCATCCAGTAATAACCAGCCCTTAAAATCTTTCTAGACATGGCATGTCCATTAGCGTGAGTCCCGAAAGATCCTTCATGAACATCCTTCATGATTTCGTTTGCCTCATCAGCATCAACACAACGAAGAAGGACAGAGTCATAGTTTCTTTTGTAAAGCACATCCCTATTTAAGAAGAAACCCATGGCGAGTCGCCTTAGGGTCTTCTTATCATTTTCTGTAGCACCCTCGGGGTATTCTTGACTCTGGATATATCTCTTAACATCATGGTACCAAGGTTTCCCATCAGACTCCTTTTCCATCATTTGACAGTATGCAGGCTCACAATGCTTCTTTACTTCGATGAGAGGCATATCGTAGTCACTACTTACTTTGAACATTGAGGCAAGGGTAGCTAAAGCATCAGCCATTTGATTGTCATCCCGGAGAACGTGATGAAAAGAGATCTTGTCAAACTCCTTGATCATTTCCTTGATGTGATCATAATAAGGAATTAATTTACTGTCCCTAGTCTCCCACTCGCCTTTTAATTGGTGAATAACCAAAGCAGAGTCCCCATAAACTTCTAACAACTTTACTTTTGCATCCAACGCTGCTTGGATTCCTAATGAGCATGCCTCATATTCAGCAATATTATTGGTACAGTCAAAATACAATCTGGCGCAGATAGGGATAAATTCCTTATCGGGTGAAATCAAGATAGCACCAATTCCGTGCCCCAATGCATTGGAAGCTCCGTCAAATCTCAGGGTCCATTTCTTTTGACCACCTTCTTCATTGAATAATGCCATGATATCTTCATCCGGAAAGTTAAATTGCATCGGCTGATAATCATTGATGGGTTGGTGTGCCAAGTAATCAGCCAGGGCACTTCCTCTTATAGCTTTTTGAGTGACATATATTATGTCGTACTCAGTTAACAACACTTGCCAGCGAGCGATCCTTCCAGTCAGAGCAGGTTTTTCAAAAATGTACTTGACGGGGTCCATCTTAGAAATTAGCCAAGTGGTGTGACTCAACATGTACTGCCTTAGGCGCTTAGCGGCCCATGCTAACGCACAACAAGTCCGCTCTAAAGCGGAGTACCTCATTTCACAATCAGTGAACTTCTTGCTCAAGTAGTAGATAGCATGTTCCTTCTTTCCAGTTTCATCGTGTTGTCCCAACACGCAGCCCATGGATTCGTTCAATACAGTCAAATACAATATAAGTGGCCTTCCTGGGGCTGGGGGCACCAAAATTGGTGGTTCTTGTAGGTACTGCTTAATCTTTTCGAAAGCTGCTTGACAATTCTCATCCCATCGCCCTGGTTGATTCTTGCGGAGTAACTTGAAGATGGGTTCACAAGTTGCCGTCAATTGCGAAATAAATCTGGCGATATAATTGAGCCTTCCCAAAAATCCTCAGACCTCTCTTTCTGTACGGGGAGGAGGCATCTCAAGAATCGCCTTAACTTTGTCGGGATCAACCTCTATCCCCCTTTCACTTACTATAAATCCTAGCAGCTTGCCCGACCTTGCACCGAAAGTGCACTTGGCGGGGTTCAATCTTAGCTTGAACTTTCTCAATCGTTCAAAAAGCTTCCTTAGATCGCTAATGTGCTCTTCATCTGTTCTAGACTTGGCAATGATGTCATCCACGTAGACTTCTATTTCCTTGTGCATCATATCATGGAAAAGAGTCACCATTGCTCTCTGATAAGTTGCCCCAGCATTTTTCAACCCAAAGGACATCACCTTATAACAAAATGTACCCCATAGAGTAATAAACGTGGTCTTCTCCATGTCTTCAGGTGCCATCTTAATTTGATTATACCCCGAGAAACCATCCATGAAGGAGAAAATGGAATGCTGAGCTGTATTATCAACCAAAACATCGATCTGTGGTAGGGGAAAATCATCCTTGGGACTAGCCCTATTCAAATCTCGGTAATCCACACACATCCGTACTTTTCCATCCTTTTTAGGGACAGGGACGATGTTGGCTACCCACTGAGGGTATTTTGCCACAGCTAGGAATCCAGCATCAAATTGTTTCTTAACCTCCTCTTTGATCTTTAAAAGCATTTCTGGCTTCATTCGGCGTAATTTCTGCTTTATCGGTGGGCATTCAGGTTTCAAGGGTAGTCTATGCTCGACAATGCTAGCATCGAGCCCAGGCATATCTTGATAAGACCAGGCAAAGACATCACAAAATTCCATTAACAACTTGATTAAATCTTCTCTTTGTTCTGTGCTTAGGGTAGTGCCGATCTTGACTTCCCTCTTATTTTCTTCATTCCCTAAATTAATGACCTCAACTATGTCTAGGTAGGGTTCAATCCCTTCATCCTCTTGCTCTAACAACCTTGTCATTTCAGGCGGTGGTTCACAATCTTCCCCACCTTCCTCATCAGCGTAATCAACTGGGTGATCGAAGTCGGGAAACGGGATTGCGACCTCACTCTCCTCAAGGGAGTCACTTTCGGATCTGCAATTTAGTGTGATATGGCAAATAAAAAGAAAGAACAAGCGAGTAAAAAGAAGGGTTTTAAAACAAGGATAAGGGATACACGAAGAGCCTTTTTTTGAATTACGATACGCGTTTATTGATGAAAATGATAAAAACAAGTTTTTTCGCCTTTATTACATGGAAGGGTCCTAAAGCTTTAGGCAGAGCAAAGGGACGAATAAATACTTAAAGCATAAACAAATTACTTTGGCAAAACATTCAAAGTCGTGGGGAGCTCGATGGCCTCCCAGTTGTGAAGTTCTTGGCCTGGTGGACAAGCAATCACAAAATCAGCACTATCACAAGGGTCTTCTTCAATGACAGCGACTTGGTCTGGAGGCATAAGTCCGGCGCTCCAAAAGCTCTGATAGAGATCACAGATGGGGATTCTTGCGGTACGAGGATCTCTGCCAGTAAGACGAGCAACCCTTTTTTCTCTCTTCGCTTCCTCTACCCTTTTTCTGTCGGCAGCCGTGGGCCGGTATCCTAACCCAAAACCGTTTCTGTTATCAAGAAGGCGTATTGGTTCTATTTCTCCATTCAAAGCACATCCTAGCCCTCTTCCAGGTTCATACCCTCCACGCAGCATAACCTTTGCCATCATTAAAGATGCACTTGGCATACAAACTTTTGTCATTGTGGCTCCTTCCCCCACATAGGTAGCGTTTGCTATCTCTAATGCTTGGAAAGAAGTTTCAAGGGCCTCTTCTGCTGCCTCGACGTAAGGGGTTGACAGGGGCTTGCTGACCAGAAGGTCTTCCTCACCCGAAACAATTATCAGTTTGTTGTCAACTATGAATTTTAATTTTTGGTGCAGTGTAGAGGGTACCACTCCAGCAGAATGGATCCACGGCCTGCCTAATAAACAACTATAGGCAGGCGAGATATCCATGACTTGAAAAAGGACCTGGAACGTGCACGGCCCAACCTGTATGGGTAGCTCAATCTCACCCATAACCTCCCTCCGAGTTCCATCAAAAGCTCGTACTATTGTGGCACTTGGCTTCATAAAAGTCCCATCAAATGGTAATTTGGCCAATATAGACTTTGGCATGACATTGAGGGATGACCCATTGTCAATAAGTACTTTTGCTAAGATGTAATCTCGGCATTTTACGGAGATATGGAGAGCCTTGTTGTGCCCAATCCCCTCTGTTGGTATTTCATCATCAGTGAAGGTCAGATAGTTATCTGCAACAATGTGCCCCACTATTCCTTGAAACTTATCAACGGGAATGTCATGACTAACATGAGCCTCATTTAGGACCTTCATCAACATCTTCCGATGTGGCTCAGAGTTCATCAGCAATGACAACAAGGAGATTTTTGCAGGAGTATGGGTCAGTTGGTCAAGCACTTGATATTCACTCTGGCGAATAAACCTTAAGAATTCATGGGCTTCTTCATCAGTCACGGCCCTTTTGATTTCGCCATTGGCCCCTTCTTTGTTTACCTTGGCATTTCCGGTAACCTGATCCCTCTTCGGCTCTGGAGGGGTGTATACTCTTCCACTTCGGGTTATACCTCCTACCCCAACAATATTTGTGACGGACGAAGGAGACGGGTCACCTGCTGCCGGGCTCGTAACGATCACATCTGCGTTGTACTTCCAAGGGACAGCCTGAGAATCTTTAAACGCAAACGGGGTGGGTGCTTGAATAGTGATGGCTGGTTGTACAGAAACAGGAGCTGCTTGGGGGTTCCTGGTGTAAAATATTGTCAAGGCTTAGGGACCCGTGCCCCTGTTTGTTCCTCGATCATGTCGACCTCATCTCCACGGCGTTTACAGACCTGCACAATATAACTGTCCATAAGGCTTTGAAGGACCTCACAGAAACCTTGATGTTCGGCAGTCTGTTCGCAATCATGTTTCACACCCCAAGCTCCTTCAATTAACCCCCTTTCAAGCAAAAGGGAATGAACTACCCTTAATGGCATTCTTATGTCAGCAACATTCTTAACGCACTCCTCATCATTTTCCAAGGCGTTGACCTCTGAATTTCCATGGTTGGGCAGGGGATTTGTGGCAACATTTGGGCTACCTTCCTTAAAGTTAATCCAGTCAGCTTTGATCAAATCCCTTACCTTATACTTCAAAGCCAGGCAATTTTCTGTGGAATGTCCTGGTGCCCCAGCATGGTAATCACAATGAGCATTTGGGTCATATCCCCTTGGGTAAGGAGGTTGCAACGGCCTCATAGGGGATGGAGCTACCAGACCTTTCTGAACGAGGATTGGAAAAAGTTCGGTGTATGTTATAGGAATTGGATCGAACTGCACAGGGGAGCGTTCATTGTTGGAATTTCTTGTGTTTTGATTATGATTAGGTGGTCGAGTCACTTGTTGCGGGTGATGGTATGGCACGGGTTGCGGTACTGGCGCTCTTACCATGGGTGGATGGAAGTGGGGAGTATAAGCTGTCGGGCCCTGAGTGGTAGCGGCCACATAAGGATTGGGAGCTTGAATCATAGTAGGAAAGAATGGTCTTGGCGAAGGCGTCTTTTGATTAGAAGAGATGGAATTAGTTTCTCCATCCCTTTTCCCAGGCGCCGGCCTTCTTGTCATGCTTGCCCCAGATGAGCCCTGAATGATCTTTCCTGTTCGTATTCCGCTTTCCACTCTTTCCCCGATAGTCACAATGTCAGAGAAGTTGGATGAAACACTACCAATCATCTTGCCGTAGAAAGGTGATGGGAGCGTATCAATAAACATCGCGACTATTTCTTTTTCCGATAATGGGGGATCCACTTGTGCCGCTGTCTCTCTCCATCGTTGGGCATATTCCTTGAATGTTTCACTGTCCTTTTTCATCATGTTTTGTAAATGAACCCTGTTGGGTGCCATATCCATGTTATACTTGTATTGTCTAAGGAAGACATCTGCCAGGTCCTTCCAACAACGGATATGGTTCCGATCAAGGTGAGCATACCATGTAAGAGCGGCCCCTGCCAGACTATCCTGGAAGCAGTGGATCAAGAGTTGGTCATTAGAAGAGTAAGACGCCATCTTTCGATAGTACATCGTGAGATGGTTCTTAGGACAAGTCATTCCCCGATACTTATCAAAGTCTGGCATCTTGAATTTGGGTGGGAGGACAACATCTGTGACTAAACATAGCTCCGAGGCATCTATTAGTCCAAAACCTCCAGAGCCTTCCATCATCCTCAAACGCTCTTCTAAGATTTCTATCTTTTCCTTTCGAGGAGCTGTGACCATACGGGTTGCGTCTTGGAAATTGGTCCCATAGGGGGTTCCGTATCCATATGGATAACCGAGTGGCTGGTTGAACGGAGGCAAAGCATGGGACTGGTTTGTTAGGCCTGTATTTGGTGAAGGACCTTGGGGTTGGGACATAGCCTGTGTAACATAACTCGGTTGGGTCACCTGAGCTCGTGTATTTTGGGCTTGTGCGTTGTAGGTCAGCTGGGTCATCGGGGCTTGCATATTCTGAGTTTGGTGATTTTGTGGGTCAGGAGCTTGTGTGCTTTGGGTTTGGTGGAGTGATGGTATATTTGGCTGGGTAGGGTATGAAGTGTGAGGATTCATGGCTTGCTGGTCATGGGCGTCTTGGTTAGCGAGCGGGGGATAGTATCTTGGTGGGAGGCCATAAAGTGGAAAAGGTATTGGGTTGCCGTCAGGGCCGACAAATGTATGCTGTGCATAAGACTGGCCATAAGGTGACTGGGCCTCAATGACAGGGTTAGGTCTTCCAACATGAATGGTGACAGAGGGTGTTGTTGTGTTTGGTACTTGGGTTCTTGCTGGGTCAGAACCAAGAGGGAGTGGTACAGTGGCAGGCTGCTGCTGGTTGTTCTCAATACCCGCAGAGGAAACCCCTTCTGTGATTCTCTTCTCCAGGAGCTTGGTTAACTCGGCTACTTGTTCTTTTAGCTGATTGAACTCGCTTCTGAAATCTTCATCCCTGATTTCTACTTCGGCCATGAGTCTCGTTTGGAGTCGAGTCGAATAAGGATGTTTACCCGTAATGTCTATTGTAAGTGAAAACACAAAATTGTTAAAAAAAGAAAGCATCAAATAAAAATGGCAATTGAAAAATAAACAGTATGGTGCACAAAGTTATCGCGGAACTCGGCCAGTAACCTCCAACCATTCCTCAGAACGTCACATTCAAGAGTAATAAGTATGTGATAAATGGAAATTAACATGAGACGGTTGAAGAGACAAAAGAATCCTTCTTTCTGAATTTCAAAGTACATTACTGCTGCCAATTTTTATGCAAGAAAAGTAAATCAGCCATTCCTAGCTCGGGCAATCATGTCCCTCATTTTACAAATCCTTTCCTTACAGTAATCAAGGAAATTTACAATTTCTTTTGGGGTACTAAGAGGGTTAACCATCCCCTCAGCTTGCTTAAGCAGGAGTGGGAGGTCTTCTAGGACTCCATTAGCCAAATGTGCCAAGTGGGCGAAGCGATTCATCCATGAATGAATAACTTCATCTTGTTGTGTTATTTCAACTTTCAAAACACGGATAGCTTCACGACATTCTTGCTTAGTATCCATCGCGTGCTGTCGCTCGCCGTTTATCTCTCGCTGGCAAGCTTCTACCACCTCATTAAGCTGACGCTCTAATTGACCGACTTGCAATTGTAGGAGCTCTTTTTGTACCAAGGCAATTTGCTCATTCTCTTTGGCTTTTTCCAACATATCCCTCAAGAGTTGCTTGTCAGCCAACATAGTATCCCTTTTCTTGCTCTTCATCCTCAGTTGAGTATTAGCTGTTCGGAGGCATTGACTTTGCTTCCTCAAGTAATCTCTTTCAACTTTCCGCTTCTTTCCAATCTCCTTGATGGTCCGCTTATTTTCTGAGTTCTCCCTTTTTTGAAGGGCACATTCTTGTTGAGATTTTAGCAAGTCTTCCTCTAGCTTCCTATTTTTTACAATTAACTCCTCTATCTTGGCTTTCAAGGCCTCCTCTTCAAGAGTAGGTGAGGGAACAGGTATTCTTTTCGGGAGATGGGAGGAACTTTTGAAAGGCATCTTGACAATGGAAACTCTATTCAGGATCCATCAGTAGTATTCGTCCTTCACGGCATGGCTTCGAGCTCCCAGTTCTTTTCCTTGCCTGTGAACCATCTTCCACGCATTTGCTATATCCTGAATAGCAGAGGTATAATCTCCTTTTGAGTAGCGAAGGACAAAAGGAATGAGTGATTCTTCATCAGGTGGCCCAAGCAATGGATAAGCTAACTGTCGTTTGGCTATGACAGGGTTGTAGTTAATGCATCCTTGTGTACCCATAAGAGGAACATTCGGGTAGCTTCCACAATGATGAATAATGGTGTCAACCTTCAACCATTGTGGATACCACCTTACTTTGTCAGCTGTGAGCCCCGTCAAGTGATTGGCCCATTCACGCCCGTTTTTTGTTACTAACTGGCATAATTTCAGATCAGAAATAGGACATTCAACTTTGCCGACTTGGTGGAAGACATGTGACGTGAGCCACACATACAGAGCAGGTAAACAACAAATGATTCTTTTTCCACCTTGCGTAGAACAGAAGTCCATGGTGTAATATATATTTGCCAAGATAGCAGTGACGGGATTTTCAGACTTGAATTTACGGGCAAGGAAAATGCCAATGGCATCATAGTCTATGTAATTGTCAATGTTGGGGAACAAGATAACACCATAAATAGTTAAAGCCAAAGTATCCATGAAAGCCTCCCAATCTCCCTTCTCAGCCAGCAAGTGCATGTGCCTCTCAAAATATTCTCGATCAAACCCAAAGACTTGATTTCTATTTAGCTGCTTACTTCTTAAGACTTCCGGATTAATCCTTAGGATATCAGCGATGGTAAGAACATTCGCATGGTGTCCAAGGTGGCGGTAAGGCATTTGTCCCTCTAGTGGCATACCCAGAATCTGTTCGAACTCCTCAACAGACAGAGCTAATTGAAAGTCTTGGAAAGTGAAACAACAGAGAGGTGGGTCATAAAACTGAATCAAAGCAGTAATTGCTTCGACTTGTACTTCCACTTCTAGTAACTTTAGGATCCTCCTATATTTCCTTGAAAAAAACATCTTCTGATTCATATCCAATTTCTTGCCTAATGCTTGCAGACTGGTTGTATCGACCTTCCTAGCCCTGACATGCAGTAATTTTTTCAACACAGGTATATTTGTACCACAACTATCCGATCTCATGTTAATTTCCATACTTTCACTCAGAGGTACTGGCTAAGCTCTTGATAACTTCCTGCGAGAACATGAGAAATGAGAAAAATCAGTCGCAAGAACTGACGTGTTTTGCAAAACGATACTCCCCTAGTAACTTTAAAAATATTTTTGTGTTCAGGGAAGTTTCGATTTGACAAAACTTATGACAAATCAAAGGTCATGAGAGCTACGGATTTTCTAATCATTGTCAATAAAAAATTTGATTTTTTTTTTGATGATTTTTTTTGATTCAAAACGTCCGTAACTCAAATCCCAAAGACTTGTGCACAAAGAGAAAGAACTATTTGCCCCTTAAAGAGTCACTAGTTAAAAGGGTCATTTTTTTGAAAAAAGTAATTCCCTAATCAGGCAAGTAATCCTCTATTTTGGATTAGAAGGAAAAGTGAGAGTGAGAAAAGGTAGAAGTAAAGTTTGCCCCTTCGTGCCTTAAGGTGGGTTTTTCTGGAGGTCTCGTAATGGTTCTAAGGTTCATCTATCAGTGATACCTCGCATTAGGTGGCTTGTTCTAAAACTTCTAAAGGTCACTAGAGCCAAGATCCTATTCATGATGTTGATCACAAATAGTAAGAAGTATACTAAGTGTGAGCACCATGAATAAGTCGAACTCTAGCTGAGATTCTCACGGTAACCAGACAGGAAGTACATCCCAAATGGCTCCGCTATCAACCTCCCCTAATCTTAAGTTTTATTTGGGCCCGGGTATAGGGTCCCACTCAAAAGTGTGTGCAAATTATGAGTGTAGTGTGTGAAAGAGGCATTCAATACCCGTACCTTACTCACCCTGCACATAGAACGAACACAGAGCAACAAAATAAAGTCGACTACCCTAGGGTTCAATGATCACACAGATATTTACAGAACATAAATAATTGAATACAAACAAAACAGAAACTAAACATTGACAAGGGAATGAAATAAAGGAAGAAGTTAAATAATTAATATGCAAATTAAAACACGCGCTATCAAATTGACTGGCTTGACTCTCTAAGTCTCCAGTGGAGTCGCCATCTGTCGCGACCGGGATCGCGGCGGCGCGGCCGACCCTCGAAACGATTTTAAAAATAAACAGGGAGTCGCCACCAATATTTTTTAGGATAAAATAGTGGAAAAACCTTTTGTTAAAGCACTGGCTATAAAAATGAAATTCCATGATTCGGGAGTCTGATTACAGGTGAGGAAGGTATTAGCACCTCACAACTGTCCGTTACAAAAACGGTTACCTCAATTTGATAGCGCGCATTATAATTAACCCAATAATTATTTTAATTTCTTCATAAAAAGAAAAATGTACGGAACGACAAAATAAACGAAAATATAAACAAGGATCAACACAAAATATCTACATGAGATTAACAGGACGTCTCGTCCAAATTAATTTCGCTCCGCCTTTTTAAAGAGATATTAAAAAATGAGATTAACAGGACGTCTCGTCCAAATTAATCTCGCTCCGCCTTTTTAAAGAGATATTAAAAAAATGAGATTAACAGGACGTCTCATCCAAATTAATCTCGCTCCGCCTTTTTAAAGAGATATTAAAAAAATGAGATTAACAGGACGTCTCGTCCAAATTAATCTCGCTCCTCCTTTTTAAAGAGATATTAAAAAATGAGATTAACAGGACGTCTCGTCCAAATTAATCTCGCTCCGCCTTTTAAAGAGATATTAAAAAATGAGATTAACAGGACGTCTCGTCCAAATTAATCTCGCTCCTCCTTTTGATGGCAAAACAAAAAAAGAAACTCTAAAAATTAAATAAAGAAAGGTGGGCCCGACAGGAACTGTCTCCCGCTCCTACGTATTCTCGAACTTTCGAGAAATCAGGGTCACGTAGTTCTTTAAGTGTGTTTTTTTTAGGAAAAGATTAGGAAGATATTGATGGGGGTCATTTTTATGAAGAATCCATACAAGGCGAAGTGCTTCGCACGTGTACGGATCTTAAAAGGGTTGTGTAGACGGGAGTGCTCCCGTACAACACTATTTTTTTTACAAAATCACTTATTTTATTAGATGTACTTGTTAGGGAAAAGGATAAAATAAAAAAAAACGACACACAGACAATCATAACCAACAAATAGCAAACTCACATGAAAGTAAAAGACTAAAAGTAAAGGAGATAAAGAACAGAGTGGAACCGGTGTGAAGGGCACGGAACCGGTGTGGGGAAGTCAAGCACAGTGACGATGTCTGGCCGGTTTCAGACTTGCACGCTGACAGGAACAATGGACCGGAGTTAGATCCAAATCTTGAAAATTAAAAGACGCAACCGGTGTCGTGGGAAGTTGATCCGAGGTGAGTTACTGGGTACGGTGCAAAGACGATGTATAAGAGCAATGAAGACAGTAATAGGGCAAGGCAGCGAACTAGAACGGGATGGATTCTGTATGGAGACGGTGTGAGTACGGGGTAAGGGTGATGGACAAGGCAACAGCTTTGAATACTCAGAATTCCCAAGCTTCCCAAAACTGAGGGGTTTATATTGGTGATTATGACAGGTTATAGGCTTCCAGCGGAGGAGGATCTTCAGAAGGTCTTAAAGAAATTAGAGAGAATTTTGAGGAAAAAAGAAGCTTCTTTGCGAATTGAGTCTCTCCCCCCAAAAACGTCCGCCCCCGTAGCTTCTTTGGCTGGGTCATTTATAGGGCCTTAAGGCCATGGGCTGAGGGTTTGGGACAGCCAGAATTCCCACTCACCCATACGCGTAGTGGTGTGCAAACCTGGCCATTAACTGTTCGTGGGGAGTAGGATTTCGGCATGGCATTTTTTAATTGTCCACTTCCGCCCCCCTGTCTGCCACTTTTGGGGAGTGCGATTCCAGATCATCGTGCATAATCTTCCGACCTCGTCCATCCGTTGTCAGATCTGTGACATCGGTTAGCGAAGATATCGGTTGGACGGAGTCTCCTTTGATCCGATGTGGCATCTCGGGAACCTTTTCCAATGTCCAACACTGGTTGAGCCTTTCAAAGTAATCACGGGCGGTATCCTCTTTCCGTCCGGGTCCACCACCAGCCGGTGTGCCTGTTACTCCTCACGACATCGGTCCGGTGTTAACTTAGGTCTTGTCCTGTGTTGCCAGTTTCTTTAAGGCCGGGTCTAGTGTTATAACAATTTAGGCCGGACCGAAAGAGGTGTTCACAGCAACTAATCGATTGCAATTAAAGAACTAATCGACTACAGAGTTTCTATTTATCCATATAATCGATTGCACATGATTCATAATCGATTACCATGCTGCTTAACACAATTAAATGCATCAGGTGCCACTCACAATCGATTACAAGGTAAAGAACAATCAATTAGCAAGGTTCTGTCTCTTAGCTAATCGATTACATGGGAAAGGCTAATCGATTACCTGACAAATTACACTAAAGAATTCAAAGTGTAATCGATTATAGCTTGAGGCCTAATCGATTACACTAGTACCAGAATTTGGGGAAAGCATTTTTAAATGGGAAACCAGCTCACTTCTCCATTGTTACTCTAATGCCCATACTGTGCAACGACTCTAAAGACTTTAGGGCACCTCTCCAAGGCCTATAAATGCAAGACTCAATCAAGCTACTCTAAGCATCTAAATCCATCAAAGGGAAATCAAATCTTGAGTCTTATGAGTTATATTTCTTTGTGTAGTTTCAATTTCTGAAAACTTAAAGCTTATATTTGTAAATCCTCTCCTGTGAGAGTTTAGAAATTGTGAGAGCTTTCATTTGTTTATCTACTCTATTAAGAGAGTTTATTGATTATAAAACCAAACACCAAAACATCAAGGTTATTCACTCTAGGTTGAGTGGTCACAAAGGTTGGGGTTCAACCTTTGGGTATTGAGAGTTTGAGAGATTGGGTGGGTTACCCTTGTGCTAGTGAGGATTGAGCTCTTGAGTGTGGGACACTAGGAAGCTGTAATTGCTCATAGCTTGTATCTCTAAACTTCAATAGTGAAAATCCTTCAAGTGGGTTGCTTGAAGGCGAGACATACACCGGGTTGGTGGAACTCGTTAAATTGGTTTGCAAGCTTCTCTTCCATACTCTCTTGCATTTACATTTTGCTTTTGGCTTGATTATTGTTGTTGATTGTGAAAGCCCCTTTTATATTTGATTGAACAACTTATGTTATAGTGTTGCACACCAAGTGTTTGATATATTGCCTAAGTGACATTTGTATATTGTTTTACATTGATTATTGCACTACACTTGCTATCTATTGCATACAAGTATATTTTGTGAAAGAGGAATCAATTTCAAAGGCATTCTAAAGAAAAGTTGTTAACACTCAATTTACCCCCCCTCTTGAGTATTGAGGCCACTTGAACAACAAGTGGTATTAGAGCTTGACTCTTGGTAGATCAAGCTTAACAACTTTAAGAGAACAATGGCCTCTAATTCTTTAAATCTTTTTCCTGAGGGTGGTGCCACAAATAGACCTCCTGCTTTCAATGGGGAAGGCTATTCTTTTTGGAAAGAAAGGATGAAAATTTTTGTACAATCTATTGACCTTAAAGTTTGGAATGCGATTGAAAATGGTCCTTTCATACCCATGCATATTGTAGATGGTAAACAAGTAGAAAAATTGGTGGATGATTGGACTGGTGAAGAAGAAAAGAAAGTCCAATATAACTATAAAGCCAAAAATCTAATCACCTTGGCTTTAGGCCCTGATGAATTCTTTAGAGTAGTTACATGTAAATCCTCCAAGGATATGTGGGATACCTTACAAATAACCCATGAAGGTACAAGTGATGTTTAAGACTCTAAGATTAGTACCTTAACTAGTCAGTATGAAAGCTTCAGATTAAATTCTGGAGAAATAATTGTTGATATGCAAAAGAGGTTCACCCTTATTATAAATCATCTCATTACTCTTGACAAGACTTACACTAACAAACAACTTATTCATAAAGTGTTAAAAAGTCTAACCAGGGAATGGCAACCTCTTGTGACCGCCATAAAACAATCTCCAAGCATCAATGAAATGTCTCTTGCTACACTATTCGGTAAGTTACAAGAACAGGAACAAGAGTTGAAAGAATTGAAGATGGCAGAAGAGGAAGAAAAGTCTTCCAAGAAGAAAGGTCTAGCTCTCAAGGCCACTTCTATCAATGAAGAAGAATCCGGCAGTGAGCTTGATGAAGAAGAAGAGATTGGACTGTTTGTGAAGCATTTCGGAAAATTTATAAGAAACAAATACTTCCAAAAGAGCTTCAAACCTCAAGGTAAGAAACCAATCTCTAATGAAAATTCTTCCTCACCAAATTGCTTTGAGTGTGGCAAGGAAGTGAACTTCAAGATGGATTGTCCAAATCTCAAGAAGAAGAACAAAGATAAAAGAGGAAGAAGAAGAGCTTACATTGCTTAGGATGAAAATAAGGTAAGTAGCTCGGATGAATCCGAAAACGAGGAAGCCAACCTATGCCTCATGGCAAATCATCAAGATGAAGATGATGAGGTAAGTTTTCTTGACTTAGATAAAGATGAATTGCTTAATGCATTTGAGGAATTGTATGACAAATTTGTTAAAATTTCAAATAAATACAAATTGTATAGGAAAACTATTGATACTCTAGAAATGCATCTCATGGAACTTAGTAAAGAAAATGAATGTTTGAAAGAGGAAGTAACTAATGCTCAACCATGCTCCAAGATTAAACCATGTGAATTTGCTGTAAAATGTGATCATCTAGAAAAAAAAGGTCCTAGACTTGAATACAACTCTTGAGAATTTCACATATGGTAGAGATAATTTGAATGTGTTACTTGGAAATCAAAGATGCATGTTTAACAAAACCGGATTAGGATATGACTCCACTAAAAAGGAAAAACATTACAAAAATTTCTTTGTGCCACCTAGAAAATTCTCATCACCATTCACTAGATGTAATCATTGTGGCACTAAGGGTCATAATGCTTCAAATTGTCATATTAGAAAATTTGGACCAAAAGTGGTAAGAAAGGTATGGGTTCCCAAAGGGACATTACCATAAGCTAACCAAAAAGGACCCAACATAAAATGGGTACCAAGTTCTCTAAACTAATTTTGTTTTGTAGGTATGCTTCAAGGCAAGCAACACCCATTGGTACTTGGATAGTGTGTGTTCAAAGCACATGATGGGAGATGTGAGCAAATTCACAACATTCACTCCCAAAAGAAAAGGAAGCGTCACTTATGGGGATAATACCAAAGAAAGAATACTTGGTATTGGAAACATTGGTAAAAATTCCTCTACTTCAATTAGTGATGTATTATATGTTGAAGGACTCAAGCATAACTTGCTTAGTATAAGTCAATTATGTGATAAAGGATACATGTGATAAAGGATATAGAGTATTATTTAAGTCTAATTATTGCATAATTGAAAATAAGCTAAACAAGGAAGTTAAGTTTGTTGGTAAAAGAATTGATAATATCTACATGATTGATGTTGATAGTTTGTCTTCAAATGTTGTATAATGCTTCATGACTAGAGAGGATGAATCATGATTATGGCATAGAAGAATAGCACATATACATGTAGACCATCTAAACAAACTTGTTTCTAAAGAATTAGTAATTGGTTTGCTAAAGCTCAAATTTGAAAATAAATTTTGTGATGCATGTTAAAAAGAAAAGCAAGTAAAGGCATCTTTTCAAGCTAAAAACGTTGTTTCTACTCAAAGGCCTTTACAACTTTTGCACATGGATCTATTTGGGCCTTCCAAAATCAAAAGCTTTGGTGGTAATTACTATAGTCTAGTAATTGTAGATGACTATTCAAGATATACATGGACCTTGTTTCTTGCTCACAAAAATGAAGCATATCATGAATTTAAGAAATTAGCCAAGGTTATCCAAAATTAACAAAATTCAAAGATTGCATCCATAAGAACTGATCATGGGGGAGAATTTAAAAACCAATCATTTGAAAAATTTTGTGAAAAACATGGTATTGAACACAATTTTTCAGCTCCTAGAACTCCACAACAAAATGGAGTGGTTGAAAGGAAAAATAGATCTTTGGTGGAGCTTGCAAGACCCATGTTAAATGAAAATAACATTGCAAAATATTTTTGGGCCGATGTGGTAAATACTACTTGTCACGTAATGAATAGATGTTTGATTAGGCCTATTCTAAAGAAAACCCCCTATGAACTTTACAAAGGTAGAAAACCAAACATTTCTTACTTTCATATATTTGGATGCAAATGCTTTGTACTTAATAATGGAAAGGATAATCTAGGAAAGTTTGATGTAAAATCTGATGAGGCAATCTTTCTTGGATATTCATCATCAAGTAAATGTTATCGAGTATTTAACAAACAAACAAACACTGTTGAGGAGTCAATTCATGTGAAATTTCATGAAAATAGCCATAACTCCCCGAGAAAGGAAGATTTTGATGATATTGTAGATACTCTCCAAGAATTGAACTTGAATGAAAAAGAAGAAAAAGACAACAAAGAAGGAGACACAACATAAGGTGTGGAAGTTCAACAAAAGGAATGGATCACCTCAAAAGACCATCCATTGGACAACATTATAGGTGATATCACTAAAGGTGTAAGTACCCGATGCTCTTTCAATACTTGCAATCATCTAGCGTTTGTATCTCAAATTGAACCTAAAACCATTGATGAAGCTATTATTGATGAACATTGGATGTTGCCCATGCAAGAGGAACTAAATCAATTTGATAGAAATAAAGTTTGGAAATTAGTGCCAAGACCCAATGATCACCAAATAATAGGTACTAATTGGGTTTTTAGAAATAAACTTTATGAAAATGGTATAATCACTAGAAACAAGGCTAGGCTAGTAGCTAAGGGATACAATGAAGAAGAAGGTATAGATTATGAAGAAACATATGCACCCGTAGCTAGGTTAGAAGCCATTAGATTATTATCAGCCTTTGCATGTTGTAAAGACTTTAAATTGTACCAAATAGATGTTAAGAGTGCTTTCTTAAATGGATACATTCAATAAGAGGTATATGTTTATCAACCTCCTGGTTTTAAAGACTATCAACTTCCAAATCATGTTTTCAAACTAAGAAAAGCATTATATGGTTTAAAACAAGCTCCAAGAGCTTGGTATGAAAGATTGAGCAAATTTTTCTTGAAAAACAATTTTGAAAGAGGAAAGGTATACAACATTATTCATTAAGCATAAGAAGAATGACATACTATTGGTGCAAGTATATGTAGATGATATCATTTTTGGTGCTACTAATGAATCACTTTTCAAGAAGTTTGTTAAGTTAATGCAGGATGAATTTGAAATGTCCATGATGGGAGAACTCACATTCTTCCTTGGGCTACAAATTAAGCAAACCAAAGAAGGTACATTTATTAGTCAATCCAAATATTACAAGGAGTTGCTTAAGAAATTCAACATGGACAAGGCAAATGAAATTGCCACACCTATGGGCACTTCATGTTATTTGGATAAGGATGAGAAAGGTAAGGATGTAGAACTCACAAAGTATAGAGGTATGATTGGATCCTTACTTTACTTAACCGCTAGTAGACTGGATATCATGTTTGCTATTTATATATGTGCAAGATACCAAGCATGCCCAAAAGAATCACACCTTACTGCTGTAAAAAGAATAATGAAATACTTGGTTGGAACTCAAGATGTTGGTTTATGGTACCCCAAAGGGATTGAATGCACTCTTGTTGGATATTCTGATTCTGATTTTGCAGGATGTAAACTTGATAGAAAAAGTACTAGTGGTACTTGTCACTTGCTTAGTAGTTCTCTTGTATCTTGGCATAGCAAGAAACAAGTAAGTGTTGCATTATCCACAGCTGAGGCAGAATATATTGCAGCTGGTAGTTGTTATGCTCAAATCCTTTGGATGAGACAACAACTTCTAGATTTTGGTGTTATGTTAGACCATGTGCCTCTCAAATGTGATAATACGAGTGCCATTAATATTTCTAAGAATCCTGTTATGCATTCTAGAACCAAACATATTGAGATTAGACACCATTTCATTAGGGATCATGTGTTAAAGGGTGATTGTGTGCTTAAACATGTTGAAACCTCTAAGTAATTAGCTGATATCTTCACAAAACCATTTCCAAAAGACCAATTCATACATATAAGAAAAGAGTTAGGAATATTAGACATTTCAAATTGTGTTTGAATATTGATTGATGTTGATGATTCTTTGAGTTACAATGTGTTTGTTAAGTGAAAATTGGTTGATTAATGAAATAAGCATGTTCTATTCCATGAAAATTGAGTACTTGATGCTTTATGATTGAAGAACATGTGTTTTTAAGCATTTATGGGCTGTCATAATCGATTAGATAGCTTCCTCCATTCGATTAGAATCGTTTTGTCCTTTTTATAATCGATTAGATCAATTCAACTAATCGATTAGAGAGTCTCTGTGTTCCAGATAATCGATTAGCACACATGCCAAATCGATTAGGGATGCTCTGTCTTCCAGCCAATCGATTACATACTCCTCATAATCGATTTCCAAGGTTCTGTTTTTAATACAATCAATTACCAACCTGGCCCAATCGATTAGAACACCTGACAATTCAAGTTCTGAAAGGGTGTAATCGATTACAAGAAACCCCGTAATCGATTACGAGTATATTAGAAACGTGATTTTTGTAGAATCCGTGTGCAAATCGTTTGCCCAATCCACACTCACCCCTCTAAACCCTATTTCTCACTTCAAAACCCTATAAATACCCCCTCATTCACCTCTTCTACCTCGCACCTCCAAAACTTCTCTTTCCTCCAATCTTTCTCAAGATTCCCAAAGGCCTCTCAACCTTCTTCATCTTTTCTTCTCCACTCACACAATGTCTTATTCTAGGAATGTGAAAAGAGCTAGGTCCTCACTTGCCCAAACCAATAACCCCCTTGATTTTTCAAGGTTCTTCACCAATCCTAGAGACCTCCAAAACTTCATTCAAAAATTCTCTGAAAAGGATATCATCTCCCCCCACTACATCAATGTTGAGAGTTTTGACCATCCTAGCTTCACCTTCACTCATTCCCTTCACCACTACAATCTCCTTTCTTTCCTCACTCTCAAAGAGGAAGTATACTACCTGGAACTCATGCAAGTCTTTTTCTGTAATTTAAGGCTTGTTGATGGGCTACTTGAGGTGAGAGTCAAGAATGTGACTCTAAGGATCACAAATACACAACTTGCTGAAATTACCCAACTTCCCCTTTTTGATGCTGAATTTGCTGGTGGATATCCAGAGGATGAATGGATTTCAATGCCATCACCGCTCATCAATCCCTTTGGAAAGCTGACCTTCCCTAAAGCAATCACAAATTGGTAGGCCATCCTACTATCAATAACCGCCTCCTTCACTTTTTCTTAGTTAAACTCTTGGTCCCTCATGGTGGTAATTATGCCTTGGTTGAAGAGGATGATATGCTCTTAATGTGGGCTATGCAAAATAAGAAAGAAATTAATTGGATTTAGCTGTTAAAATTGCATATGTTCAAGGCCAAGGAACAACAAAAGCTTCCATATGTCATCCTGCCTACAAAAATTTTCAAAGCTTTTGGTGTTGACCTTGCTGGAGAACTTCCTGAGAAAATACCTCCAAAGGCATGCATTGGCACCCATCATCTCAACAAAATGGGTATAATATATGTCAATGGAGCTTGGCTCTCCAAGATGGAAGGCATTCATGCCAACATTCCCTTTGAACCTCCAGCCAATGATCCTGCCCCTCCTGCAACTCAAGAACCACAAGGCGAACCATCTGCTCCCATTGACCCTTACACCTCTCTCTATGCTTATCTGAATCAGCGCTTGAAAGAATTGACATCACTCTTCAACAATTTCAAATGACCGAGCAACGACATTTTGAGCTCATGGAGCAACGTTATGAGGAGCTCTCAAACAAAATTTCTGAAATGCGTTTCTTTAATCCGGATAATTAGATCTTTCTTGTTTTGCTATGGTTGTTTCCTTTTGTTACGCAATTTCAATTTCTGCACTTTGCTTCTATAATTTCCTTTACCAATGAATAAATGAATGTTTCCCTTTACTATTCTCTCTATGTTATAATCCATTAATTGTTTTTGATGATTACAAAGGGGGAGAAAAATCAGTGTTCATCTATTTTAGATAATGGCAATAAACAAGTGGATTAATAACAAACAGTTAACACATATTGATTCTCAAATGGCTTTAATTCTGTATGATTATTAACTGGTTCTAAAATCAGAGCAACAAGAAATGTATGTATAAACTCCTTGAGGAAGGGGGAGAAAACTTTATTTGGACTAACACCCTCATGAGATGAACATTGTTTGTCATCATCAAAAAGGGGGAGAATGTGTTTGAATATGTGTTTCAGGTTGTATAATTTTGATAATGACAAAGAGGTCAAAAAGAAATTGAAGAATCATGGCAAAGAGTTCAAGTATTCATAAAAAGCACACATACAAAGAGAAAAACAGAGAAGACAGCATCAGACCTGCAAAAACACGAAGCCTAATCGATTACAGGACCTTGTATAATCGATTACTAAAGTTCTGTCAAACACCTAATCGATTACCTCATCAACACTAATTGATTATGAAGCTTTTGTTAGTCACCTAATCGATTTGCACCAAGAAGGCCAATCGATTACCAAGCTGAGAAAATGAATTAAAAGCATTAGGTGTATCTGCTAATAGACTACAAGGATGAAACGATTGATTACCAATGTTCTGTAAGGCCACTAATCGATTGCAATTAAAGAACTAATCGACTACAGAATTTCTGTTTGTCCAATAATCGATTGCACATGAGTCATAATCGATTACCATGTTGCGTAACACAATTAAATGCATCAGGTGCCACTCACAATCGATTACAAGGTAAAGAACAATCGATTAGCAAGGTTCTGTCTCTTAGCTAATCAATTACATGGGAAAGGCTAATGGATTACTTGACAAATTACACTGAAGAATTCAAAGTGTAATCGATTACAGCTCGAGGCCTAATCGATTACACTAGTGGCAGAATTTGGGGAAAGCATTTTTAAGTGGGAAACCAGCTCACTTCTCCATTGTTACTCTAATGCCCATACTATGCAATGGCTCTGAAGACTTTAGGGCACCTCTCCAAGGCCTATAAATGCAAGACTCATTCAAGCTACTCCAAGCATCCAAATCCATCAAAAGGAAATCAAATCTTGAGTCTTGTGAGTTCTATTTCTTTGTGTAGTTTCAATTTCTGAAACTTAGAGCTTATATTTGTAGATCCTCTCTTGTGAGAGTTTAGAAATTGTGAGAGCTTTCATTTGTTTATCTGCTCTATTGAGAGAGTTTATTGATTGTAAAACCAAACACCAAAACACCAAGGTTATTCACTCTAGGTTGAGTGGTCATAGAGGTTGGGGTTCAACCTTTGGGTATTGAGAGTTTGAGAGATTGGGTGGGTTGCCCTTGTGCTAGTGATGATTGAGTTCTTGAGTGTGGGGCACTAGGAAGCTATAATTGCTCATAGCTTGTATCTCTAAACTTCAATAGTGGAAATCCTTCAAGTGGGTTGCTTGAAGGCGAGACGTACACCGGGTTGGTGGAACTCGTTAAATTGGTTTACAAGCTTCTCTTCCCTATTCTCTTGCAATGGGGTGACCTTCTTGCAATAGAACAGCTCCTATACCCACGTTAGATGCATCACACTCAAGCTCAAATGTTTTAGAAAAATTTGGAAGTGATAAAATTGGAGCATGAGTGAGGCGATCTTTGAGATCTAGGAAAGCTTTTTCTTGCCTTGGCCCCTAAACAAAAGGAACATTCTTTTTCACTAATTCATTTAAAGGGGAGGCTAAGGTAGAAAAATCTTTCACAAATCTCCGATAAAAACTTGCAAGACCATGAAAACTTCTTATGTCACTCACATTTTTGGGTGTGGTCCAATCTTGGATGGCCTTAACCTTTGAGTGATCTACCTCTACACCTTTGGAACTTACTATAAATCCAAGAAAGACAATGTTATTCATGCCAAAAGAATATTTTTCAAGGTTTGCATAAAGATTGTTGGTTCTTAGGGCAAGCATAACTTGTCTAAGATGGTTTAGATGAGAATTCATGGTCTTTGAATAGATTAAAATATCATCAAAATAGACCATAACAAAATGCCCAATGAATTCCCTTAAAACATGATTCATTAATCTCATGAATGTGCTTGGTGCATTAGTCAAGCCAAAGGGGATAACTAACCACTCATATAATCCAAGTTTTGTTTTAAAAGCGGTTTTCCATTCGTCTCCCTCTTTGATTCTTATTTGGTGATAGCCACTTTTAAGATCAATCTTGGAAAATATTGTAGAACCACTTAGCTCATCAAGCATATCATCAAGTCTAGGTATAGGATGCCTATACTTGATGGTGATGTTATTGATGGCCCTACAATCGGTGCAGATTCTCCATGAACCATCTTTTTTTGAAACAAGTAAAACAGGCAAAGCATATGGGCTTAAACTCTCTCTAATCCAACCCTTAGATAGTAGGTCATTCACTTGATTTTCGATTTCAAGGATTTCCTTAGGATTACATCTATATGCAGGCCTATTAGGTAAACTAGCACCAGGAATTAAATCGATTTGATGTTCAATGCCCCTAATAGGAGGTAAGCCTGTTGGGATGTCTTTTGGAAAGAGGTCTTTGAATTCATTTAAGATATTTTGAATCCCTTTAGGCAAAGGGGGAGGAAGGTTGCCCATTGAGCACAAGGAAGTGCTAGGGATATCTTTAGCATACATGATCAAGCATTGTTTATGTGAAAACATAGCATGTTTCACATCATGTTTGGTGGCCAAAAGGTTGGCACTAGAGTCATCATAGATAACAACTCCTTTTCCTTTATCTTTTTTTTATTTTTCTTAATTTTTCCTAGATGAGTTGAAGAAGATCCTAACTCTCTATCTCTTTTAAGCTTCATTTGTAGTGAAGGGGTGTAAAACTATCTTCTTACCATCTAGTTTGAAAGTGAGGGTGTTAGTGAACCCCTCAAGGATGACCTTCCTATCAAATTGCCAAGGTCTTGCTAGTAAGATATGAGTTGCCTCTATAGGTACTACATCACAATTAACTTCATCTTTATATGTGCCTATGGTGAAATTTATTAAGACTTGCTTATTAACTAACATCTCTCCCTTTTCATTTAACCATTGTAACTTATAAGGTCTAGAGTGATCTATTAGTTCTAAGCCCATCTTATGCACTAGTCTTTGGCTTACGACATTAGCATAACTCCCACTATCCACAATGATTGAACATAATTTGTCATTTATATAACATCTTGTATAAAAGATGTTCTGTCTTTGTGTAGTATCATCTAGCTTAACATGACTACCAAGCAATCTTCTAATCATGTAAAGCTCACCATCATCCCCTAAAACATACTCACTGTCATATGAATCACTACTTGAGTCATCACTTGAAGAGTGAGAATCAGAATTAGACTCTGATTGACTTGAGTAGGTTCCATTATTTTTCAAAACCATGGTTCTCTTTGTTGGACAGTCAGAAGCAATGTGACCTCTACTAAGGTATTTAAAACATTTAATGGTAGATGATCTAGAGGATTGTGGTTTAGATGTGGATTCATGCTTTTCTCTTTGATTCCTAAAAATTTTCCCATTTTTATGCAACTCACTTTGAGGTTTGGAAGATGAAGTGCCCACTTCCCTCTCCCTAGGGTTTCTATAAAACCTACCCTTGTTAATCTTGTCCTACCCACTTAGATTTATAGGCTTTATTATCCCCACTATAGGCTTCTCTCTCTTTGAATTGGTTCTCTACCTTAGTGCATTAGTGAAGTAGTTCCTCAATGTCTACATGTAGAAGGAGTTCTACTCTATTTTTAATGTTCCTATTAAGGCCATGTAAGAACCTATGCATTAGGGTTTCCTCATCTTCTTCTAGGTTTGCCCTAATCATAGCTATCTCTAATGCTTTGTAGTAGTCTTCTACACTTTCTAACCCTTGGGTGAGTCTATTTAGCTTTGCTAATAGCTCTCCTCTATAGTAACTAGGAACATAACATTTTCTTAATAGAGCTTTTAAATCCAACCAATCATCTATTGGTGGAAAATTATCTTTCTTTCTCTCCTTACACACTTGAGACCACCATTTTAAGGCATAGTTTTGGAATAAGAGAGTGGCTATTCTAACTTTCTTTTCATCTTTTATTTGATGAGAGTTAAAGATTTGTTCTACTCTCATTTCCCATTCTAGATAAGCCTCTATGTCACTCTTCTTATTAAATGGGGGTATTTCTAATTTGACTTCTGTTAAGTCTATTTCTTCTCTTTTATGCTCATGGTGTCTTCTTTGTCTAGGCTTCTCTTCACTATCACTATTATTATGTCTATGATTTCTTTGATTTCTATGTCTAGTTCTAGGGTTTTCATTATACTCAAGATTTGTTAGCCTACCATTGATGTTATTCAAGCTATCCATTATGTTATGAAGCACAGTTTTATTCTCCCTATCACTAGAAGACATCTTTTAAGGTTGTCAAAGAAATTCAAGACAAAAACAAGGAATGTGTAGAAAAACTAGTCGAGGAGGATGAATGCAAAAAAGTAAAAGAAAACATACAATAATCATAAAATATCAATATTAGGTTTCTAACCTAAGGGAAAACAAGATCCTAGGTTGTCTTTTACTAGGTTAGTCCTATGTTGCTCATGGAAGTCCTAGGTTTGGCTTTAACCTAAGTTGATTATGATTGTCCTAGGCTGTTTCTAACAATTAACTAACCCTAGACAAGCCTAACCAATTCAGTTTACTAGTTAGTTAACCTAACAAAATTAGTTCAACTAACTAACCAACTCCTAACAAACCCTAACTAGAATTAGTTATTTAGTTATGGAAGTTGCTACTACATCTAACAACCCTAACTAACAACTAATTCGGTTATGGTCTAGTTAAGACACTAAACTAATTTTGGTTATGATTAGTTAAAGTAACTAGAATTAGTTCCAACCTCTAACTAATTAACCTAATTAGTTAAGACACATAACTAACTAACAACTATTAGTTATAACCAAAAACGAACTAACTAAAAGTAGTTAACAACCAAATACAAATGCTCTACCAACTAGCCAAATTTACCAATTGCAAATGAAAGTTAATAGTGTCCAAAAGTCCAATGTCCAAAAGGTGTGTCCAAAATACAAGACAAAACCTAATACACAATGCCTAAGAATTGAAACTTTTTCCTAAGTTCTACTAGTTACAAGGCTTTTGCTTCCTTTATAATTTTCTTCAAGCTCTTCCTTGATGTGTAAGCTCCACCTCACCTATCAAAACAAGACAAGAAAATACTCCAAATGAAATTTGTTAATGAATTCACACAAAAAAAATTAAACCTCACAAGTGTATCTCTCAAGTGTCTCCTCACAACTCTTACCCTTTCTTTTGGTGTCAAGTTCACCCAAGCAATTTACACTCTCACCTCAAGTGTTCCAATATGCTACCCTCAAGGTATTGAGAAGGGAATTATCAAGAAAGTTAAAGGAAAGACAACTTCAAAGACAAAACTTGAGAAGGAAAAATGACAAACTAAAAAGGCTTAAGAAGAAAGGCTACTCAAAATGGAAAATATTTTTAGACTTTTGATTGACAAGACACTAAAGCAATAAATGTTCAAAGAATAAAAGCTACACTATGGAAGGATTTCGAAAATGAAGACAAAACTAGACAAACAAGAAACTAAAATGCAATCAACAAAAGGAAAGTACAACCTAAAACTTAGAGACTCTAAAGTTTCAATCACAAGTAAGCAAGTAAGATTCAAATGAAAATGTATTGAGAATTAGGCAAACAACTCACTTCAAGTAGAAAGGAATTTCAAAATTGGTCTTTTAGTTTTGGTGTTTTACTTCACACTTTTCTTAATGAGGCTTCTTTTTCTTTTCAACACCCTTTTCAACTTTTGGTAGTATAGAGTTTTGTTTTTCTTTTCCTCTTTTTGAATACTTTCTTTTCTTATCTTGCCTCTTGAATTTTAATGTCATAATACCACTAAAATATTCGCAAAACCGAAGTGAGCTAAAAGGCTAGGCAATTTCCAAAAGTCACTTTCTTGCTTAAGGAAAAACACTTGCAACCTTCTTCCAAAAAGAGTGGAAGGATAATGTTCAAAAATTGTTTTGACAAAATTTTCTTCTATGCAACAAGATGGAAAGCGAATATGAAGTGATCCTAATGTGCATTCACAAACAAAAATAACCTAGAAAGAAATTAAGAATGAATACTAACAAGCCTAAAAATGAGATGACTTTTGGAGAGTCTTAAGGTGAGACCTCCTAACAAGACAAGAATGGAACCTTTGGGAGATTAGTCAAGGTGCTTGAACTAACCCCACCCACATGGCTATGCATCTACTACAAAGGTAATTCAACATAAAAACCTAGAACACTAGACAAAGGTTCCACATGGCATAACTAACAACTAACTTGGCTCTAACTGCCAACTAACAATTAACAAACTTCTAACAACCAAGGTAACAACTCCTAACTGAATTCCTAAAGTGCCAAATTCTGAATTTTTGCAAGACACTACAATACCAAACCGAAACACAAGCAAGATGCACAAATTTTGAAGGAAAGCAAGAACTATCATAAAAAAACTCAAAAGAACAACAAATTTTTATGAGTTTTCTATTTTAACATGTCATCAACAAAGTAAGTATAAGGCATATCAATAAAATTCCAGCCTGCAAAATGAAAGCAAAACCAAATTCTATTTAAGGAAGAAGAGTAGAAAAGAACCTCCCAAGCTCAAGTGATACTAAATGATGTAGGATCTTCTTCTATCTTCTTGAAGAAGGGTGGATCTAGGGCTCTCTTCTTCTTCTAATCTCCACAAGCCATTGATAAAGCTTCTTGCTCTTGAAAACCAAAATGAAAAGGGAGGGAAAAGACACTAGACTACACGGATTTAGAAGGGGAAAAAGAGAAAGAAAAGGTGGAAATAGAAGGGAGAAAGGAGGAGAATGGAATGGAGGAGGTGAATGGGAGGCCACTCCAAGGGGAGATAACTCCCTAGAACTCGCCACCAAGAGGGAGGAAAACCCCTTGGATGAGAGCTTGCTAGAGCTCATTCTAACCTAGAGAGAAGGGAGAGCTTCTCTCACTAAAACTCACTTTAAAATATGAAATTCTCAAATGGCATTAAGGTATGTCAATTTACAAAGGGAGATAGAGCTTGGAGAATTCACCCAAGGGATATCTAAATAGGCCTCTCCATAATGCCTAGGTGCAATAGAGCTTCTAGAGAAGAGTATAGCCTATACATGGCCCAAAGTGAGAGTACATGGCCCAAAAGTGGCCCAATTGACCTTGCAAGGCCCAAATGAAACCTATAAGCCTAGAGAATCTAACTAAGAAGTATATTACAAGTAGAGTATGAATAGATCCTCAATAAATCTTCATTGGGCTTGGGCCCACTCAAGGAGAGGAAGGAAGATAAGGCCCGATGGATGCTCTCTTTGGCCTTTTTGGTCTTGGCCCTTGTGAGAGGACCCTTGTAAGCTTCAACACAACTAAAAAAACAACTGTTAGCGAAGGACAAAATTGGTCGCTAATCCATACAAAGGTTGTCACTAACAAAACTAGCGACAATATTTCAGACAGCCAAATGCCCGTCGCTAAAACCTTCATCGAAGATAGATCAGTGACCACATAAACACCATCGCTAAAATGCCGACGGGATAATGCCGTCACTAACATGGTCTCTGTTTCATTGACTTCAACCGTCGCTAACTGACAACGTTCAGCGACCACTAGAAACCGTCGCTACTGGTAGCCATACAGCGACAGAGTAACGACGTCGCTATTAGTAACCATACAACGACCTCACACCTCCGTCGCTATTAACAGCCACCCTGCGACCACTTATAGCCATCGCTATAGGTAGTCATACAGCGACCACTGTCCTCCATCGCTGTTTGGCATCCGTCGCTACTGTTAGTCATGCAGCGACCACTGTCCTCCGTCGCTGTTTGTGGCCAAACAGCGACCACTCCTATCCATCGCTATTGACAGTCATATAGCGACCATCTTCGTCCGTCGCTAATGGGAATTTTTAATTTTTTTTAAATTGGTTAAATATTTATAGGTTTTGTTAATTTAACTTTAAAAATGTTGATTAATATTTTGTATTGGCTGATAAAATTTTGTAATTAAATTTGAATAAATTTTTTAAATATTAAATTATTATTTGAAACAAAATAATGGATTAAATTTATTTATCAAATAGGTTGAATTATTAATGATAATCACAATAAGGCGTTTTTCTTTGAATTTAATTACCAATAAATATTGACATAATAAATGAAGAATGACAAAATAAATACTGAATGGAATATAATATAAAAACTGTAAATGAAATATACAATGTGTATACATAATAAAAATACAATGATGGTGGTGGGGGATCCTGTGGTGGTGGTGGGGGCGCCTGGGAAGTGGGGGGAGGTAGCCTCGCCATCAACTGCATCAGTAGCTCCTGCTGCTGAGCAAGTTGCCGACGAGTCTTGGCGTGCTGCTCCTTGGCCCGCTGTCGGTCCGCCTCGACCCGCTCCTCCAAAAGCTGCCTCTGACGTCGCTCCTCCTGTAGCTCGTCGTTCAGGTTTTGAATTACCTGAACAACCTCAATCGGAAGACCAGACGAAGAGGAAGAGGAAGGGGTCTTCCCCTTTTTCGCCAGCTGCGTGCCGACGCCACCCAATCCAAAGATCCTCCCTTTCTTGTTCACACCGTCAACAGCCTCCATATAGATGGTGTTGTCGTCGGAACAAGACAGGGTGAGAGGAACCTCCCCTTCAGGAGTCGAAGCCACCAGGTCCGCCTCCTTCTCGGCCCTCCTGGCCTGATACGCCTCCCGTAAATTCAAAAACACTGATAGGATTAGTAAGTTGATTTGTAAATTATAAGCATGTGTAAGCTAAAAGTAAATACCGCTAGATCTATAGTCTTTTGGTTTACCCATACACCGGCTTTGTTCTTCTTGGTCATTTGCATGACCTCAAACAAAGAAGGCTCCCGGTGCTCCCTCAGCTCCTGTGGTGGACAAAAAACATTGACATTATTATTTGTAAACATGTCAGACGAATCATAATAGAAATGTTTAACATAAATATACTTACAAATCTTTTCTTGTGCTCGAGGGTTGAAATGCTACCCCCAGTGTAAACTGAGGCTGCAACATCGGCGGCTCTGTTTGCCCTGTTCCGAGCACTCGCCTGCTGGAACGGGACACCGCCCCACTTCTGGACCATCCCGTCCCAATGGTCCTCCGGGATCCAACGAGGGCGCTCACCCTTGTCCCTCACCTTCCAAAGGGTACTCTTGATGATTTTGTAGGTCTTTGTGGCAAAGACCTTCCTAATCTCATCAATCATACCTTCTGCCCACTGATAATCATGCTGTAAAATGAAATGAGAATTCAAAATTAATAAGAGGTCTATTTTTCAAATCAAATCACAACAAATTGATGTGTTAACTTACCGAGAAGGTGTCAAACCACCTATCTTGGACAACCTTCCCAGCATCTGTCCAAGATATATATGGACTATCCCACTGAGCCTTCAAAACCTTAGTAATCGCTTTGGTAGTGTGACTACTATCAACGAAGCTGTAATGACAACAATTATATCAGGAGTATAACATACAATCTAGGGAGACTCCCAAAATTCCGACAGAGTCTCCCCTGTAAATGTAACATTTTCAAGTTTAAATAGTTACCCTGTTACAAACAGAAGAGTTCCCAGTACAATTCAATCTATACAAGTACTAATTAAAGTAACATACAATAAACCAACAAGTCTTTCCACTAAAGTTTTAAATAAAGTACCATACAAATAACATAAAAGTATTTGAGTTTTAGTGACTTACTCGTATCCAGCCGGCACAGGTACTAACATGGGCAGAGGGGATACCGGAGGTGGGTGGCCTGATGGCCAGGGTCCTCCAAGCCACCAACTCCAGGAGTCTGCTCTGGGGTGGTCAGCTGTGGTGGTGATGGGGTGGTCAGGTGTGGTGGTGATGGAGTGGTCCGCTGTCGTGGTGATGGAGTTGTCTGCAGTGGTGATGGAGTGGTTCCCTGCTCTGGGGTGGGAGTCCCCAAACGGGATGCCGGGGTCCTAGACCCACCACCCCTACTGAAGGGCAGTTGACATCCTGTTATCTGTGGATAAAATCAAGAAAAGAAAGGTTAGTCTTAGGATATATATAAACCTATGTATATATGTTTAACAACTACATACTCTGTGTCTATTTTAGTTTCAAATTCCCCCTTAGTTTTAGTGTCACTAGGGTTATCTGTTTGAACAAGTTCATCAGTATCCAAATCAGCCCTAGACCGTTTTGATCGAGATACAAGGTCTTTGTCAATGTGTTCACCCGCGTAGTGGCGAGTGTCTCATCCATTATGACTGGATCAATGTTGAACAACAAATTACCATCGTTGAGCTCATGTGGTGCAAGCTGATAAGCGTCATCGACCTCCTCAGAGACATTGTCAGTGATCTGACTTCGAGCCTTGGCCTTGATGACTGCATACCAGTCCCAATGTCCTCCCGGGAAGTTGGTGTAATAAACTTGCTCATCTTGTTGGGAAAAAATGAAGGGATCAAACCCTTTATATCTACCATTCTTCTTGACCTCAACTAAGCCGTAGTTGTTGTCAACCTTTATTCCAACACCGATTGTGTTGTCGAATCAATCACATTTGAATAGAACAATATCTCTTCTTAGTCGTCCAAAGAACGAAACTTCAACAATCTCTGTCAGCACTCCATAAAAGTCTTCTTCTAACTGTCCGGCGGTGCCTCTAACACAAACCCCGTAGTTATGGGTACGTATCCCTTCACTCCATTGAAAAATATTAAACTTGTAGCCATTTACGTAGTAAATAGGCCATTTTTTAATAGTTTTCATCGGCCCCCAAGAAAGGGCTTGGAGTAAAGAATCTTCAATATGGTTGTTAGGGTCTTGTATCTATGTACAACATAACAAATAGGTCATCGTTAGATACCGGGAGTTAGAAGCACAGATAAAAAACACTCGGTATACGGGTCTTACGTGTTATGCGAACTAACCAACGAACTTAGATGACACCTCACTATGAATTTGGTCATCAGTTAAATCATTTTGCTCAAGTTTTAGCATATCTGTATATAAGCTATTTAAAGGAAACAAATTTAGATACTATAAAAGCTAGGTTTAGAATGTAACATATAACTTTTAAGACTTACTCAAGAAAGGGTTCCACTTCTGGGCAACTTAGAAGAATGTACAAGTGATCCGCCTTTCGATCTTTCTCATCAATGTAACATTTTGTGAGCTTGCCCCCCGGATGACCAGGATAGTTAAAAATCAATATTTGTTCATCAAACCCTATGCGGGTGGCTACCCCAAGATTGTAGGGAATTCTACTCATTCTAGTTTCTATCTCCGTTGGAAAATAGAAAGAAGCAAAAGTTGTCATTTCTTCAACTAAGTATGCCTCACAAATTGATGCTTCAACGCAGGCTTTGTTTGACACTTTATCTTTTAAAGAGCATAAGAATCTTCAAATCATAAACAAATGTTAAGTTAGAAAAAACTATTATAAGAAATGTTTGCAAGGAAATTAAAGAGTTCTGACGTTCACCTTTCGAATGGATACATCCAACGATACTGCATGGGGCCACTAACCAAGGCCTCGTACGGTAGATGGATAGGCAAATGCTCCATTGAGTCAAAAAAACTTGGTGGGAAAATCTGCTCCAACTTACAAATCAATACCAGGATAGTTTCTTCCATCTTCACAAGTTTCTCCACAGTCAATGAAGTTGCCGTCAACTCCTTAAAGAAGTGACTCAACTCAACCAACGGTTTCCAAATAGGCTTCGGTAAGGCATGAAACGCATACGAGAGTAGTTGTTGCATAAAGACATGGCAATCATGACTTTTCATGCCAAACACCCTGCCCTCCTTCACGTCGACACATCTACTCAAGTTAGAAGCGAATCCGTTAGGCAGGGTCAACCTATTCATCCAAATACACACAGCAATCTGTTGTGGTCTAGTTAAAACATATTTTGCATGGGGTTTAAACATTCTTCCACGTCCCGCATCCCTCAATTCCAACTGCTTCCTAGAACACCAAATCGGAAGGTCTAGACGACTCTTCTCGTTGTCCTTTGTTCTCCCTTTGATGTCCATAACAGTGTCAAAAACATTCATGAAAACATTAGGTTCGGTGTGCATGACATCAATGTTGTGTCTTAACAACAAGTCTTTCCAATAAGGAAAATCCCATAAGATGCTCTGCTTCACCCAGTGGTGTTCCTTACCATAACCCGCAAACTCCTTAACACTCTTGACCCAGATGTAGGGATACTCTTCGACCCTCTGCCAAACTCGTGCACCGGATAACCTACGGGGTGGAGGTTCATTAACAACCTTGTTCTTCTTAAAAGTGGTTTTGTTTCTCCTAAACGGGTGATCCAACGGTAGAAACTTTCTATGATAGTCAAAGAAACTTGTCTTGCCACTAACAGGGAGTGATTCCCCCCCCGGTATGTTCCATGCATACAGGGCAAGCAAGCTTCCCAGACGTTGACCATCCAAAAAGCATACCGTAGGCCGGGAAGTCGTTAATAATCCACATCAAAACAGCACGCATCATGAAATTGTTCTTCAAAGACGCATCGTATGTCATTACCCCGACATCGAATAATTGTGATAACTCTTCAACCAACGGTTGCAAAAACACGTCTATGTTCGCCTTCGGATTTTTGGGTCCTGGAACCAGTATAGATAGAAACATGACCTCCCTCTTCATACACATATCAGGAGGCAGATTGTATGGGGTCAGTATGACTGGCCAGCAAGAATACGCTATTCCGTATTGACCAAACTGGTTAAACCCATCAGTATATAAGCCAAGTCTTACATTACGCGGCTCGCCAGAAAAGTCCGGATATAGCACATCCAAACACTTCCATGCTTTCCTGTCGGAAGGATGGCAAAGAAACCCCTCTTGTGTTCGGTTCAGAGCATGCCAGCGCATGTGTTTTGCCGTGGACAATGAGGCATACAGGCGTTAAAGACGCGGTGTTATAGGGAAGTACCACATTTTCTTCCTGGCCGTCCGAGTTACCTTCCCTTTCCTTTTAACGGTTTTGTAGCGTTCCTCATTACAATGTAGACATTTTGTGACACTCTTATCTGCAATCTCATTTCTAAACAGCATACATCTGCCAACACAACACTCTATCTTCACACAACCAAACCCCAAGTTTGCCACTTGTTTCTTAGCATGGTATAGGTTTGTTGGCATTCGATGATTATTAAGCATGGTAGAACCCATCAGATTGACCATCCTATTAAAACAACCTCCAGAAAGATTATAATCTGCCTTTAGGCTCAAAGGATAACTCAGTGTGACTCTTGCACCTGTCCCACAATGGAGTCTGAGCCGCCACTAACAAATCATAAAATATCTTCACCTTCGGATTAGGATCCTCCTCTACATTGTCATCCTCATTCCCTGCTTGGTCATCATGTTCTAGCATACGCCATGTGGAGGGTCCAACATGATCCATCACCATTTGTTCTATGTTGTTGTACGTATCCCTGTTTCCCTCAACCTCGTAGTAAGGCTGTTGCACGGTTACGCCTGATGGTCTAGGTGGTAACTGCTCACCATGGTTGTACCAGTAGTGGTATGTTTCCATGAACCCTTTCTCAGTTAGATGGCATATGACATCATCCGCATATTCAAAACTCATGCATTTGCACCTTGAGCACGGACAACGAATCTTCTGAGTCGCTTCAAATCCATGCGTGTTTGCTGTAGCGAATTGAATGAAATCCAATAGCCCCATCATAAACTCCTCAGTCACTCGCCGATTACGATCTAGTCGGTTGTACATCCATCGCCGATTTACCGGTACCTCCATTTACAATATCTAACAAGCACGATTTCTATTACTTTAAATTATTTAAATTTTATTTGACTATCGGTTGTGAATCACTCTCTATCTCTTTGATGTTGTAAATTGGTGGGGCCCTATCCCATTCGAGATGCAACCATCCGTAACCCATCGATGTTGTATGTGGTCTATCTTGTGTCGTTGATGTTTATTTGAAATTTCAACAGCATTTCGCATTGGTCCCCGAGTACACAGAGATACGTACGGTATGAAACACCGCACGCAGACATGCACCCTGGGGACAATACGAAACACCATAACTGAAATTTGAAATGAACATTCAACATCTCAAGATAGACCACATACAACATTGATGGGTTACGCCCTACTGGTTACAAATTCATACCCAACTGTCCAACCGGGATAATTCAAGATCCAACATAACACAGTACATCAGCCGGTTGTTTTGAAACTTGAACGGGAATCTAATGGGTACACACACGACTAAACCCTACATTATTAAAGTTTAGTTTCATTTTTTAAGTTCCCTAAGAAAGGGAGCCTCCCAAAATTTGGCAGAGTCTCCCCTGTAAACTAGATATTTCCCAAATTTAGAAATGGCCTGTTACATATAGAAAACTTCCCAGTATAGATAAATATATATGCTACGCATTGTATATGATATTAAGCGTTATGAACACCAAATCATGTTATTAACACACAAAACCAATGCCTAATGAGCTTTTCTCTCCACTAATAAACAACATTACACATGCATAAAAAATCATGTTATCAGCACACAAAACCAATGCCTAATGAGCTTTTCTCTCCACTAATAAACAACATTACATATGCATAAAAAATCATGTTATCAGCACACAAAACCAATGCCTAATGAGCTTTGCTCTCCACTAACAAACAACATTACATATGCATAAAAAATCATGTTATCAGCACACAAAACCAATGCCTAATGAGCTCTGCTCTCCACTAACAGACAACAATCGACATGCATACACATAATGAGAAAGTCACTGTTAGGGGATTACCTGGGGAAAAAAGTCAGGGATGATTATGAAGCTGTCGATAGACGATCAGAGACCACGTGTAACATGTGCTAGTGGTTGGACAGTTACAAGTAGCAAGGAAACTAAACAAAGAGAGACACGTAAAGCAAATTATAGATTAAGTTCATTATCAATAAAGATTGATTTAATTGATTAAGTGTTTGTTTGTTATTAGTTTAAGTTATTTAAATGTAATTGATTAGAAATAAATTTTTTATTTTATGGTGAATTGAAATTTGATGGTATCTTTTTATGACATGTGAAATCTATATTAACTATTAAATAATTAAAAAAATTCTATTTCACATCCTCAATGACCAAAGAAGCATTAAAAAATTAACTGTATCCTAGAGGGGATTTGAGCATACATCAATTAGAGAAGACCAAACCAATAAACCAGTTTCATGCAGTGACTTTGATTGAATCAGGGTGACCTGTGAAGAAGCAGAAAGTAATATCCTTGAAAATGATTATTTTCTTAGTTCCATACAATTAAGTTCCAAAAGAGTGGGTTTTTGTATAAATCAAATATTTTATAAACCTATGGTTCTGGCTTGGAGATCAAGTTTTTGTAAAGTGCAAGTGGATTCAAATTACGATCGTCGTGTAAAATGTTAGGATTAGCCACATGATGCAACAAGACTAGGGAGATTTTTTAGGTGAACAAGACTTCATACATACATCTAATTAACTAGTGCTATGTTAAAATGACAATCATTCGTAACTAGATTTATTTTTCTGTACAGCAAGTCATAGCTATGTTCCTAATGGAAAAAATTCATGAATCTAGTAAGACATTAAAAGTCAAGGTTTATGACAATGATTACAGCCTGAAAAGTAGGTCAGGTTAGCAGGTTAGACAAGATTTCTTCCTGTTCTATACAAGTACAACCAAGGTGGCCACAACTACTTAGGAATTAGGATCATCAAATTTTACAATCTTAACTAGGTACATTGTCTAAATCCCCTTACAACGGTGGAAATCATAGGCAGACACAGGATGGCATTCTCAATTACTCATCAAAGTGCAGATTTTTAAGATTGTGTATTGAGTATTCAAAAGCAAATCACCTTATACATAAACTAGAGACATTACCATATACAGTTCTACCTAGTACACTTGAAAATTGAAGGTGTAAGGTCATTCAACTATAGAGAAATGGCCTTGCCTACAAACAAGTCTTGACATTAAAATATACTTCACATTAAAATACTATACCATTTTAGCATCAAGTCTTGACATTAAAAGTTTGACAACAGAGGCCAAACACCAAGTAAAAGTAAAATGTTCTTATCCGTAACATTGACTACAAGATTGCACTATGACTACAAGATTGAGATAACAAAAACAAAATATAAAATTAAGCCAATTTGTACAAATAAACACATATATAGTGAAGGGAGGGATTACAGGAAGAAGGAAAGCCTGAAAACAGCAGTGGCTGGGGCTGTTTAAGGCTACTGAAAACTAAAAAAGAGAAGACCCACAGCTATTCTCTTGCTGCAGTGGTGGCCGGAGTTGCAGAGCTCGCCGAAGAAGGAGAAGGTCGTGCAACAGAAGAAGTTGTTGCAGGCTTGCAGTAGAGAGAAAAAGAGAGAAATGGGAGAAACAGGAGAACAGGAAGAGAAAAGTTTAGGTTTTCTGAAATATACAATGAAATATACAATGATTCAAATCAATTTTTAGCTATAGCGGCCGCGATTCCGCTGTTTAACTACTATGAAATATACAATGATTAAATTCAATTTTTAATATGATATTGGAACTTGATTTACTTTAAGTGTTAAATTATCTTTAGATATTTAATCCAAATATCATATAGTATATTTCCAATCTTAAGTAAAAAAGAATGTGATGTATGTTACTCATAACCTTCAGATTTGATATAACAGGAATTATCAACATAATGGACATGACAAATGGCATAACTAACACACAAGAATACAACACTATAAATCTGTTGATAAGAATTGCCTTAATTGGAAGAATTTTGCAATGAAAATCATCAAAATGGAAATGCAGAACAACTTCCACCAGAACAGTTAAAGCACTATAGAAATAGAGCTCAGAAATAAACTGAAACTGAAACCTCATGAGATACTGCAAATCCAGAAAATAGAGCTTAAAAATAAACTAAATCAATTTAATCATAATTCTCAGTTTTTGAAATGCAGGGTTACCACATTTAAATTTTAATTGTAACCCTCATAAAAAAATCTAGATTTATTTTTTTGAAACGGACAAGTGAATTGACTTATCCTTCAAGTGATTAATAAAATGGTTTTTCTAAACTGTCGACTAAACTGGATAAAAAATTAAACAAGAGAAAGTTATCTTAATAAATCATGCAGATATTAGTCAAATGACCATCCATGGCAGTACTGAGGCCCAATATATTACTTACATGCTAATCTTATTACAAGTTGTTGCTATAAGATAGCCACCAATTAAAAAAGAAAATAAAGTAATCAATAAACATTTTACAAAATTTTAAGGACTTAATCTACCTCATGAGAACTTTTCATCTAATAGTTGGATCAATAACAATCAACTTGTGAATTAATTTTTGTCTCGAAAGTTTGTACAACATCACTTGATATGAAGAGTAGATTCACATAAAAAGTAGAACTGAATGTAAATCTTTATTCTACAGGGAGTAAAGATGCAAACAGTACATAACGACTAGGTTTTAGTAATATTACTTCAAACTGAATGCCCAAATCATGAAAATTTGTTCAATGTATAGAGGAACGTGGAAAACAAAAGGAAATAATACAGGTGTGTGAAAGATAATGATTAAATCAGAAGATGCAGCTAAGTATGAAAGCTATCAGCACTATCCAAATCATATAGCTATCATGGTGGATGGATGTTTTATTTTTTGGAATATTGAAATGACAGAAGTGCATCTTTTCCTTAAGTATCTACTCTCAATACATTCTGGATTTGTTGATAATTATGCATAAGCTATGAATTATGAATTTGAGTATTTTTGAAGCGTATGTCTTTGTATGCACATATATACAGATTATAGATCCATGATAGAAATAGAGAATATATATATATATATATATATAGAGAGAGAGAGAGAGAGAGAATGTTATTGAATTTGCGTTACTTAGATCAATTGTGTAACAGACTTATATAGTCTATTATGCCGAGTCAGCATAACAGAATTACAACAGAATGCATAAGCACATTAGCACATTGAGACACTCTAGCACAAACTAAACTATCCTCAAACATGCCCATGTGTAAGCCCAGGGTGCCTCAACTGACAGATTCTAACAGAGAACTAGAAATTTCAGAAACTAAACTATTCTCTAACATGCCCGTGTAAGCTCAGGGTGGTGCCTTGGAAGTAGCCAAACTGAGTTTGGATCTAAGGGCTTGAAACCATTGTTTTGACAAAGGTTTGGTTAGTATATCTGCTTGCTGGTCCTGAGAGGGAATGTGCTCTATAATTAGAGTTTTACTGATTACCCTTTCCCTTACAAAGAATAGGTCAACTTCTATACGCTTGGTATCGCCACAACACTCTGATTGTCAGTATATTCTAATGTGGTTAGTGTAACATCCCAATTTTTAAAATAGAGAATTAAATCAAGGAAATTAAATATTGACAAATTGAAAGTAAATTATTTAATGTCCCAATATATTGAAATTAATTAAATTAAGAATTTTAGGAATTGTTGGTGATTTATGGAGACCAGTTAAGCTGAAAATGAGCCCGGTTGAGATATGGGTGTCAGACCAAGTATCTCTGAATGAGATGATATTGGTCAAGGCTGTTAAGGATAATATTGGGAATCTGAATATGTATTTGGAATAATTTTTAGATGAAGTATTGAGCCCGAACGAAGAGCCTGTTGGTCATAAAATGATAAAATCTTAATGAATGGGTTAAAATTAAAAACCAAAACCCAATCTCTCCTCTAAAAACTCACGTTGGCTTTTTTTCCCCTTGGCAAAATCATGGTTCTTCTTCTTTCTATCTACTTTCTCTTCACTTCTTCTCATCTTCTTCTCCTCCCAAACGGCTTAAGCTAGGAGGTGCCATCTCCATCTCCTCCATTTTCGTTGAAAAAGCTTGGAATCTTGGATTCCTCTCATTTTCGTGTACCTCTTCCTCTTCCTTGAAAACCCACTTTGTCTTGTGTGTGAGGTAAGTTACACTCACTCATTTAGTAAGTTTTGGCCATGGATGTGTGTATTTATTCTTTGTGGGAGTAATGTGTGTGGAGAGTGGTTGTTAAGGGCATTGAATGCTTATGCCCTAAGGTGGATGGCAATAAATATGGGTATTTATGAGGAGTTAATGGTGGTTGGTGCATTTATGATGGAAAGGAGATGAAAGATTGATGTATTAATGAATGTGGTTGGGTTTTGGAGAAAACCCTAACCTTGAGATTTAGGGGAAAATGGGTAATGTTGATTTAAGAATAGGAGTTATGAAGAAATGCATGACATTGAGAAATATGAATGTTGGTAGATAGAGTTTTGTGAAGCTTGGGACTAGGGTTGTCTTGTAACCCTTGAAATTAATGGTGGTGGTTTAATGGGAAGGAATTCTCAAAGCCTAATAAAGAATAAAAATGGTATCTACAACATGTCTAGCACGTGTTGTGAAATTATAAATATGAATATGACTAAATAGAATAGAATTGATGACTTGAGTAGTTGATTAATTAAGGTTTTACATGAATGTGAATGTAGGACCTATTCCGAACGATGAGGCGGGAGCGTCTTATCAATCAAAATTCTTCTCTTGAGGTAGGAGAGGAGTCTTATGTTCTAAGTGCATGAATTTGAATGTTATTTGATTGTGGTATGTATTGTCATGCATGTTAGCCTTGCTTGAATGTTGTGAAAAATAATGATGTGGTGTATAATGTAGATGATGTGTTTGGAAACATGCTTTGAATGCATTTAGAAAAAATTTTGATGTGTGGTGTGGTGGCATGAATTGTTTGATGAATGTGTAGTTAGATAAATATATGTCCACCGAGAAAGCATAACAAATGCTAATGATTTTGATGGAGAATAAATTGTATTCTTGTATAGTATTAAAGTGGAAAGATGTTATTGATCACTATTGAGAATGCCACACAAAGATTCAAATTAATGAGAATAACCAACAAGATCGAATTCATTAAAAACCTTATGGTGGTGTTGGTGACGATGATAATGAATGATGAGTGGCATGTATAGGATGCATAGAGTGAGGAACGCATATGATTTGCATTTGCATCCATGGCATACTGCATAGCTGCCAGTGTTGGAATTTTAGGGGATTCCTCCGGTTGGCCCAGTGGGAGGGTGGCTCTGTGCACGAGCGAATTATATTTTCCCCTATGACTTGGTGTGTAAGTCACGAAGCTGCCCATGTTGTGCTACGGGGAGCCGCATGTGGTTGACCCTTGTGGGGGGTGGCTCTTGATGAGTAGGTGTCCCCGGTGGTCCTTGTGATCACAGCTGCCATGATATATCTCATGGTTGGCCCGCAACACCATATGTTGAATATGTTGTATACCGCGGTCATGGTGGAATGATCAGGTGTTGCAAAATGGGCGATGCGGTTTAGTACCAGTAAAACGATTGGTGAATGCATGCAATTTAATGAATAAGTGTACATATTTTAATACTGCAATAGGGGTATGGTTAGATGACCATGCTTGAATCCCACATTCGGTGTTGTAATCCCATAGTCAGATCTGCAATTGTTGAAATACTTCTTTGTGGATATGCATTAGCTTAAGAGCATTTGCATATAGTAAGGAGGTATGCCAAAGTGATGAGATATGATGATGAATGTGATGAGGTTGTAAAAATATATTTTAAGACAACATAAAAGATATGAATACCAAATAATGGTTATGTGATAGTTCAATTGTTGAGGAACGTGATTATGTATGTGCTGGTGTACTTTGTTTGGAATTGTGTTGTTATTTATGATAAATGTATGATGGAATTGTGAGGGTATATGACATGGTGAATGTTATAGATGTGCAAAGTATACATGTGTAGATGCATGTATACATAATCATATGGTATTCATATTCATACCTTTGGAATGTGGACTCACTCTCCCATGTTGTCTATTTTTAGAGTTGTGATGTAAGGTACTACTGGGAAGAGTTAGCATTTTGAAGTACATTTTGGCTGTGGAGGTAAATAGTTGTATAGGAAGTGCCTTGGCCGGCGATATCTAGATTTTGTATAGCATATGATGTAATGAATGCTTGTTTTGATAATTTTAGGTGATAGATGATTTTGGTGGTCATAAAGGAAAATTGGATCTTAGTGTATGATCAATTTTTATCTATGACCCAAGGGATGTAAATTGATGAATGATGATGCTTGTTGATATTTGATCTTATGAATGAATGGACGTATATATAAAAATTTATGTTTTGGTGGTTATATGAATTGGTGTGTTGGATTCCTTATGTTTTCATGAATTAGAATGGACTTTAATGGATAATGATGAATGAGGCAAGTTACAAAGGTGTCATATAATGTGTAAACCATGTTAAAATTAAATGAATTGCAGTAGATTGAGTTTTGGTATGGTGTGTTGTATGTTAAGTATGCAATTTCACGTTTTCTGCATAAATCCTGCAGAACTCGCTCAAGCGAGTGAGAATCTCGCTCGAGCGAGATAGTTATGAATCAGAGTTTTGGCCTCTGGCCTTATTTCACCTGAGTGGGTGTATATTTTGCCCAAGCAAAATTGTCATGGAATCAGGGGTTAGCCTCTGGACAATTTTCGCTCAGGCGGAAGAGTGGTCGCTCGAGCGAGGAGGATGAGAATTTGACACTGGACTATTTTCGCCCAGGTGAGAGTTGCCTCACCCAAGAGAAAATCGACCAGAGAGCCACTATCGTTTTTGGAACAATCTCGCTTAAGCGAGACATGTCTCGCTCGTGTGAGATTGGTATCTGATGCAACCTTCCTCCATTCGCTCAAGCGTCTCGTTGGCCCGCTTAAGGATTTCCTTTGCAACTCACTCAAACGAGGTGGGGCTCGCTCAAGCGAGAGGAGCCCATGATGCAAATTATCTCTCTTCGCTCAGTCTCCCCTTGCCTCGCCCATGCGTGACTACGTTGGCTCGCTCAAGCGAATGGGATTCTCGCTTAAGCGAGGGGCACACTGATGCTCATGATGGCTTGTTTTAAATAAATTTTTGATTTCTATGCGCTAATTCTCCAAAAAGCATTACCTTAAGGGTATTATTGATATATTAAGAATCATGGAACCTTATAACTCTCTCTTCTTGAATTCATCAATACATCAATCAATTTAAATTAATTCTTCTGTTGTTTTTAATTGAACAATTATTACTAAATCATATTTTCTTTTAATTACCCTCTCATATCTTCATATATGGGAGTGGTTTACCATAGATCCCGGTGTGGTATAAAAATGCTTCACCACTAAATTTCTTTCATTGAATTGTGATTTATAAAAACGTGAAAAATTTACCCCTATTTTTGGGGGCGTCTCAGCCTGGTATCAGAGCATTAGTTGCTCTTGATACGACCATGATTAATATTATTCATGTGGTTATTGTTTGTGATTGATTGGTTTATGAATTATTTGGTTGAATTGCAATGGTTATTGTTGAATTATGATTGATGCAAATGTTGTTGAGTCCGGCCAAGAGTCCTTACACTATTTACCTCTAATGATGAATATGTTGTGATCATGTATTGAAAATGATATGATTATGTGATGTAATACATGATAGGCCTATGAATGCTAAAATTCTTGAATTCATGAGTTGAAAAGTTATTGTTTGGTCTAGTGTACTTATGTGTGAGCCATGTTTGAATGTATAGGCATAAGATATGGCTGGTAGACCTAATCGTGAGGCTGCTGCTATGGCAAGCGCCTTGAATCGATTCACCAATCTCTTGGAAAGACAAGGCCAGCTGAATGTTGGACAAGGTTCCCAAGGTCTTGATTTATTTCTCAAGAGAAAACCTTCTGAATTCCATAGAGGTTATAAGCCCGAAGATGCGTACGCTTGGATCAATGACTTGGAAAGAATCTATGCTAGCTTCGAATACTCTGAAGCGCAAAAGGGGGAATACACGGCCTTTATGATCCGCGATGAAGCTGAAGCTTGGTGGCGTCTTACTAGGGGGCACATGGTATCTGCTGATGTTCCCTTGGTTTGGGAAAACTTCAAGGTGGAATTCTTGAAGAAATACTTTCCGGACAGCTATAGGAGCAAGAAAGAGCTTGAGTTTATGGAACTTAAGCAAGGTGGTATGACGGTGGAGGAGTATGCCTCCAAGTTTGAAGAACTATGTGCATTTTATCCGCCCTATCAACAAGAGGGTACTGAAGCTTCCAAATGTGTGAAGTTTGAGAATGGACTGAGGCCCGAGATCAAGCGGGCTATCCGACATCAAGAGATACAGAGTTTTCTAACGCTTGTGAATAAGTGTCGAATTTATGAAGAAGACGATGTGGTTCCTTCAAGACATGGAAAGCATGAGCCTAAGTTGAAAGGCCAATTTTCTAGTTTCAAGAAACAAGGGCACTTTAATAAGAAATTCTTTAGTGGTGGGTCCTTGAACACTAGAGGCCGTGGTGCTCCTAGAGGCGGTTATGGTGGTGGTAACCAAGGCCGTGGAAATGTCCAAGGCCTAACTTGTTTCAGATGCGGTGCTAACCATTTGGCATGTGATTGTTTGCAAGATGACGTTGTGATGCAATCAACCTAGGCATATTCGCCCTAATTGTCCATTGAATGCAAGAGGTGCTAATGTTGACACTCCTAACCGCATGAACTATGGTGCTAAGCGTGGTGGCTTTGGAGGTCGTGGGCGTGGAAATGGTGATGGACAAAATGGTGGCCGTAATGGTGGCCATGGTGGAAATCACAATGGTGGAAGAAATAGTCGAGGTAATGGCCGTGGTGGAAGAAATGGAAATCGTAATGGTGGTGACCAACTACAAGCTACAGGTAGAGTATTTGCAGTTACTGGTGAAGAAGCTGCTCAAGCTGAAGATCTTATCCGTGGTGAGTGTGAAATTCTTGGCACTCCGGTGCATATTATTTATGATTTTGGTGCTACGCACTCGTTTATTTCTGAAGATTATGTGAGGCGCTTACGGGTGCCTATGTGTATGATGAAAGGCTCTATATTGGTGACTACACCGACCGGTGCTTGCTTAAGATCGGTGACTCGATGTGAGAATGTCGAGATGGACATTGAGGGTAGGAAATTTGTTGTATCCCTCGTATGCTTGCCTATGAAGGATTTGGATATTATTCTAGGCATGGATTGGTTATCCGCTAACAAGGTTTTGGTTGATTATCATAGAAGGGCGGTGATCTTCCCGACTTCCAATGCTGAAGATTTTGATGTACAAGGTATCTCTCAGCTTCTTATGATGTTCTGCTTGGTTGATGGGAATGGTGTTTCCCAATCTGGTGGAATTCCTGTTGTTCAGAGTTTCCCGATGTGTTTCCAGAAGAGATTCCCGGATTACCTCCTCCATGAGAAGTGGAATTTGCTATTTGATCTCATTCCTGGCGCTGAACCTGTTTCTAGAGCTCCTTATAGGATGTCTCCCATAGAGTTAACAGAATCAAAGAAACAAGTACAAGAATTGCTTGAACGGGAGTTTATTCGCCCAAGTGTGTCTCCTTGGGGTGCTCCTGTACTATTGGTGAAAAAGAAGGACGGAAGCATGAGATTGTGCGTTGATTATCGCCAACTCAACAAACTAACCATTAAGAATAAATATCCTCTTCCTCGTATTGATGATCTGTTGGATCAATTGAAGGGTGTTGTTGTATTTTCAAAGATCGATTTGCGTTCTGGATATCACCAAATTCGAGTGAAGACCGAAGATATTCCGAAAACTGCTTTCCGAACGCAATATGGACACTATGAGTATGTAGTGATGCCATTTGGGGTGACGAATGCTCCTGCGATTTTCATGAATTACATGAATCGCATCTTTCATGAATATCTTGATCAATTCGTTGTGGTGTTTATTGATGATATTTTGGTGTACTCCAAGAGTCATGAAGAGCATGAAAGGCATCTTTGTCTTGTATTGACCATTCTTCGCTAGAAAAAGTTGTATGCGAAGCTCTCCAAGTATGAATTTTGGCTGTTTAAAGTCCAGTTTCTTGGGCATGTTATCTCAAAAGATGGAGTTGTCGTTGATAGATCAAAAGTTAAAGCTGTAATGGCTTGGGAAAGACCGACGTCTGTGACGGAGATAAGAAGTTTTCTTGGTCTTTCCGGTTACTATCGGAGGTTTATCGAAGGATTTTCCCGTTTGGCTTTACCAATAACGAAGTTGACTCATAAAAATCAATCTTTTGTGTGGACACGTGAATGTGAAGAGAGTTTTCAGGAATTAAAATTGAGGCTTACTACTACACCAGTGATAGCATTACCCGATTTGACGGATGATTTTGTGGTATACTGTGATGCATCTAAGCTTGGTCTTGGATGTGTGTTGATGCAGAAGGAACGTGTGATAGCCTATGCGTCGAGACAGTTGCGACCGCATGAGGTTAACTATCCCACACACGATTTGGAATTGGCGGCGGTGGTGTTTGCTTTGAAGTTGTGGAGACACTACTTGTATGGTTCGAAGTTTGTGGTCTTCAGCGACCACAAGAGTCTTAAATATCTTTTCGATCAGAAGGAACTGAATATGTGCCAAAGACGATGGATGGAGTTTTTAAAAGACTATGAGTTCGAATTGAAGTATCACCTCGGAAAGGCAAACGTGGTTCCGATGCTTTAAGCCAGAAGTCATTGCATGTCTCCATGATGATGGCGAAGGAGATGGAGTTGATAGAACAATTTAGAGATTTAAATGTGGGCGTGGAGACTTACACTCCCAAGAAAATGGCGTTGGAGATGTTGAAAGTCACAAATGAGTTTCTGGAATACGTGAAGGTTCAACAACCGGAGGATGGGTATCTTAATGAGATGAAGAAAACCCAAGGGAAAGGGAAGAATCTGTTCTTAGTGGAAAGTCAAGATGGCATTTGGCGTGTAAAGGGCCGAATTTATGTTCCCTCAAGTGGTGATGTAAGAAAATGTGTACTTGAGGAAGCTCACAAAAGCATATTGAGTATCCATCCTGGTTCTACCAAGATGTATCAAAACTTGAAGAAGAATTTTTGGTGGCCTGGCATGAAGCGCGATGTGGCAAACTTTGTGGCATCTTGCCTTGTTTGTCAGAAGGCTAAGGTCGAGCATCAAAGACCATCTGGTTATTTGAGACCGTTGGAGATCCCTATTTAGAAATAGGATAGTATAGCTATGGATTTTGTTTCTGGACTACCCAGAACTCATGTTGGAAATGATGCTATACGGGTTATTGTGGACCGATTGATGAAGTGTGCTCACTTCTTACCCATAAATATGGAGTGTTCTTTGGAGAAATTGGCATAAATATATATAAAGGAGATTGTTAGACTGCATGGTGTGCTGTCTAGTATCATATCCAACCGTGAACCTCAGTTTACTTCTCGGTTTTAGGGAAGTTTGCATGATGAGCTGGGTTCTAAGTTAAAACTTAGTTCCGCGTATCATCCTTAAACCGACGGACAATCCAAAAGGACAATACAAAGTCTTGAAGATTTGTTGAGAGCTTGTGTTCTTGAACATGGTGGATGTTGGGAGAGATTCCTGTCATTGATTGAATTCACATACAACAATAGCTTCCATTCTAGCATTGGCACAGCACCATATGAGGCATTGTATGGAAGGAAGTGTAGAACTCCCTTGTGTTGGCTTGAAGTTGGAGAGAACTTGGCCTTAGGGCCAGAGATCATTCAAGAGACTACGGAGCAAATTGAGAAGATACAAGAGAATATGAAGATTGCTCAAGATAGGTAGAAGAGTTATTATGACAAGAGGCATAAATGATAGGACCCGCAAGCGCACGGGTTATGTCGCGTAATATAAAAGATTATTGTTCTCCATAGGGACTGTTTTCAAAGTACCAGCATATTGAAATTTAATTATCCACACAATTGATTTTTAATGTTTTTGTAAAATAAAACACAAATTAAAAATAAATTTAGAAACAAAATTTACTTGACACTTAAAAATCAGAGTTGAGAGTATCTTGGGATTTTAGGGGATTAAGACTCTATTTTATGTTAATGAATTTTAACTTTTCATAAATAAGAATCAAATTAAGTTTTTCAAGGCGGATTTTCCTTAAGCTAATTAATATGTTCCTCTCGGAATCCTATTAATGTACCTAACCTATGGAAAGCGCTGCTTAATCCTTAGAAAAGGCCCATTATCGTTTTGTGAAAATCCCTTATTTATTCCCCAAAAGATTTTGATTACTTTCACGGTTTTACCGAGGTCACAAAAAGTATTTCAAAACCTTAGGCTTAGTTCAAAAACTTTCCAGTAATAATAAATCTCTCGATTCTATTAATTACTTAAACTTACTAATATACCCGCAAGTATACAGTTTTATCACTTAGGTTCTTGTTAGGAATTACTAAGAGCATTGAGCATTTTTTGAACTAAATGGAAAATAGAAATTTATTTAATTTAAAGTCAAAATAATATTATCATAAAATATTATCACACCCCTTTCATCCCAAGATAATTAATTTAGTTACTCATGAAATAATTCAAATTCATATATATGATGGAAAAATAAAACATACAAGACATGGTAAAAATAAAGACTTACGGGTTTCTCTAGAAGCTCAAAATAATTTTACCACTGTATTTCCTTGTTGCAATATTCCTCCACCAATTATAAATTGGAACACTCACTTTTACAATCCTCACCACTCTTTTATAAAATAAAAGAAAGAAAAAGAAAATAAAAAAGAAAGAAACAGGACAGATAAAGAAAATAAAAAGAGAAAGAAAATGAAGGAAAAAGAAAACAAAAGGAATGGAAAAGAAAACGAAAGAGAAAGGAAAAGAAAGGAATTAAAGTGAGTGAATCAGAACTCGATCAAAAGGCGATGATGGAATGGCTTCAGACCTCTCCCCTATTTATAGAAATGGGGAACGGCGGCTAGTGGGGCTTCTCTTTTGTCTTCTTGTGAGCCGCCCCACAAGATCAGCTTGGATACAGCCTGGACCTCGACAACCATACAGCCTGGATACAGCCGCCTCACCATAATTCAAGGATCCACTTGGATAGTGGGAATCCAAGTCAGCATGGGCAATCGGTGGAGATATGGAACCGACATTCTCCTTATCACTCGGATTAGAGCCTCAGCCAGTATCCATCCTCAGTAAGAATTAATCCGAGCGGAATAGGTGCTTTTCATACATAAAAGACCGAGTGAAAGCTTGAATTCACCGATTATTGACTCAGAAATTTCTTTTTGAGTAGCATTCATCAGGACCTTTGTTCATTCTGAATTGCTTCACTCGGTGTTGCTTTCCTCGGAACTTGTTTCTGTTTGAAGCAATTCGAGCTGGACGGTGTGGTATGGATTTGAGGAGCTGAACGTTGTGGGCTTGAGGAGCTTGACGGTGTTGAGATGAGTTGGACGGTATTGAGAGGAGCTAGACGGTGTCGAGAGGAGCTGGACGGTATTGAGAGGAGCTGGACGGTATTGAGAGGAGCTAGACGGTGTTGAGAGGAGCTGGACGGTGTTGAGCCTGTAGATTTATGGAGCCAGTGTGTAATTGGACGAGCAAAGCACTTCCGATTGCTTTACTGATTGAAACATTCATTCGGAATTGTTTCAAAAGTGACTCACTCGGGATCGGGAAGTTTTCATTCAAATGATTCAATCGGCACCTCCAAAATGTTTCACTCAGCTATGTCTCTGGAATTGAACCACTCGGAGAAACCTTGCTCGGATTTGCTTGGGAATAATTCAGTCGAGAACGACCCTTCCTTCACTCCTTGAAATGATCCACTCGGAAACATTTACTTAGAAGTCCGACTTGCTTCTCACTCAGAATGGCTTTCAATCGTCAATCAACCCATTTGGTTGTACTCACTCGGGAGTCGGCCTTGCCTTTCACTCAGAAATTTGGAACTTGAGAGAATCTGGAATCTGGCCGATAGAAGCTCTTCCCAGGTCCAAGCTTTGCTTTGCTCGAAAATACATCTCTCGGCCCTAACTCACTCGGAAGTGTCTTCCTCGGTTGAAAAGACACTTTCTCTGAAACACACTACTCGGAAAGGCCTTGCCTGACAAGTGTTCTTTCGAAGTTCAGATCTTTTTCATTCGGAATCAACTCACCCGGGAGTCTTCCACTCGGAGACAATTTTGCCCAGAAAAAACACTTGTTCCCCAAATTAGACTCGCTTTAATCAGCATTCCTTCACTCGAACAATAGCTTTGGGCGGTATTTATTCAAAGTCAGTCCCTTTTTCACTCAGATTATTTGTAGTCAGAAAGCTTCCACTCGGATTCACCTCCAACAGGGAAATATTCCACTCGGCAACGCTTCATTCTGAGTCATCTTACTCGGATTTGATCACTTCTGAGTCATCCTACTCGGATTTGATCATTTTTGAGTCATCCTACTCGGATTTGATCATTCTGAGTCAGAATTCAGTATAAAAAAGTGAATTCTTTCAACTTGGGCTTGTTCTTCTTGATTCTTTATCATTTGATGGTCATTTTTCTCTTGTTATTGACCCTTGTATTATCCTAATTTCTGCAAAATAAAATACCCAAGTAGAATATAGTGGAAAGAAAGCGAAAATCATAAAAATTAAGGAAATACAGTGGATAATGATTAAAATCCTAAGCAAACTAAATCTAATTTATTGTGTTATAAAACACTTATCAAAATACCCCAAACCAAAACATTGCTTGTCCTCAAGCAATTACCATATTCACATGATAAGATACAGAAAACACTAAGCTCAGCAAACTAAGGAATCCAAAATAGAGAAAAAGATTTATTCAAATGCCAATATTAATTTTCTTATGTGAAGCAATTTTCATTATCAAGACAGAGGATACTCTTCTCTCAATTTTCTCTCAAAGTGTTTCATGGTTTGTGTATCACTCAGATCATCATAGTCAAAAAATATTACCATAAGCTTGTTAGTAAACCAAAAACTCTACAGTTTAGATAGAAAATATGTCAAAGTCTAAAGGTCTTTCAATGGTTGTAACGTGGCCTTGGGTTGTATTGTCAAGGTAGGAATTTCAAGAAAAATGGAATACAAAAGGGCTTTAACAGTCATGAATGATTCAAATTACCATCATAAATTTAACAGAGCAAATTTTTGAACTTTTATGGACTTTATGGAATTCATTCAATATCATCCTCTTGATTTTCTTTTTCTTTTTTCTTGCTTTTCTTTGCTTCTCATACATATTTTTCTTATGTACTTTTTTATTTCTTTGCTCTACTAAATTTCCAACTTTTTCACCATTAAGAGAATATCAGTCAATGAAAGGCTTCAAAGAAAAATTTTTACTTTTAGGCTTAAAAGGGGCAACTAGGGGTCAAATTATGCAAAAATTCCGAGGCTTAAGAATAAGGCCTAATTATGCCTTTATCATCCTAAGACATATAATCAAAAACCATTTTGAATCGGTTGAAAAACAAGTTCTAAAATATTAATGACTATGAGATTCACTTAATCAAGAAGATATGGGTTTTGAAAATTTGTTTGATAAATAACCCATTTTGGCTCAAGTCTAACCATAGAAAATCTTTTCAAAGAAAATTTTAATCACATAAAGTTTATTTAGACATTGATTTGGCATTTAAACAATCAAATTTTGAAAATTTTACTCAAAATTTTGGGGTCCTTAGATACTTTAGCCTTGTGTTCAAAGTAAATTTATCATGCAATCATGGTAAATTACAAGATTACAAATAAAATAAGGAAAACACACATGCATGAAAAAAAAACAATCACACAACGTAAACAAAATAGTTAAGTTTTCTTATCTATCACCCCAAACCAGAATTTGACATTGTCCTGAATGTTAAAATGGATGATAAAAGGATAAGAAAACATACCTGTAGTCACCCCAAACCAGAATTTTGATAATTTTGAATTTTTATTTTTTATTTATTTATTTTTATTATTATTATTTTTTGAACTCAAAGAAAAATAAAGACATGGGGTTACCTCCCCACAAGTGCTAAGTTTAATGTCTTCAGCTAGACTCTATTCCTCAATCACAGTCAAGAACCGATTAGGGTCTAGAAATTCATACCTTAGTATGGAAGGTAAAGGTTTAAGTTCAACATTTGGGCTCACCACTTTTTCATGTATGACCTCAGTATCATGTCTGAGTGGTATATTACCTTCACTGCTTTTTGATGTTCCTGCAGACTTATTCAAAAAAACAGATTCAACTGGGTCATTAAGAAGAGTTTCTTCCTTCACCACTCGGTCAACAATTTCAATTCTACAGCAAACATTATCATGAGAAGGTTTTATCAAAACATCTTTCAAATTAAAATCAACCTTTTGGTCTCCTATAGTCAGAGACAACTTACCATTCTTGACATCGATCATAGCACCTGCAGTGGCTAAAAAAGGTCTGCCTAATATAATAGGGATTATAGAATCCTCATCCATCTCTAGCACAACAAAATCAGCAGGGATAAAAATTTTTCCCACCTTAATAGGAACATCCTCTAAGATACCTACAGGATACTTAATGGACCTATCAGCCAATTGTAAACACATCCTAGTAGGTTTCCATTCACCCAATCCTAATTTTTCAAAAATAGATAAAGGCATCAAACTAACACTAGCTCCTAAATCACATAATGCCTTATCTATTGTCATGTTACCAATCATACATGGGATAGAGAAACTACCTGGATCCTGAAGCTTAGGTGGTATATTCTTTTGAATTAAAGCACTACACTCTTCAGTAAATGCTACTGTACCGTCTTCTTCCAGCTTTCTTTTGTTGGACAAAATATCCTTCAAGAACTTCGCATAGGTAGGCATTTGCTGCAAAACATCTATGAAGGGAATATTGACATACAATTTCTTTAAAACTTCAAGAAACTTACCAAATTGTTTATCCAACTTTGCTCTAGCCAGGCGCTGAGGAAATAGAATGGGAGGTTGATATGGCTTAACCTCTTCTTTCTTTTCTTATGTTTTTTCTTCCTTAATCATTGGGTGAGATGAAGACTCATCTAATTTCTTTTTCTCCTCAGTCTTGCCAACTGGACCATCATATTGAGTACCACTCCTAAGAGTGATAGCCATGGCATGGTTGGAAGGTCCAGCCTTGGGTTTCCCAGGAAATGTTCCTGGTGCTCTTTGAGAGTAGGAGGCTTGTTGGGCAATTTGATTCTCTAGTATTTTGTTAGGGGTGGCAAGAGAGTCCACTTTTGAAGCTAAGGTCTTTATTGCATTGGAGAACTCATCATTCTGCTTCTGTTGAGTAGCTACAAATGTCTCCATTAAGGACTCTAGTTTTGGTCTGCCATTTGTTTTTCTTTTTCTTGTTTTTATTGCCTTTGTTGTTTTCTTAAAGCTCTAAGGGTACGTTTTATCTCAGGGTCAAATCCTAAGTTTAGATCGATATTACGGCTTTATCGCATAAAACAAAAATAAATGACAATAAAACAACTAATCATAAAAATAAAACAACAACAGATACATAAAATAAAGAACAAAATACAAGATTACAAACAAAATAAAATAAACAATAAAAATACAGAAAAATATTAAAATAAATTTACAGAAAAAGAAATAAACAAAACAAATAAAATAAAAGAAAACAACAACAATAAACAAATACGAAGAACGGAATAATATCAAAAAAAATATCACACTAAATATACAACAGTAAAAAAGAATAACAAAATTTAAGAACAACAAAATGAATTAAAAATAACAGAACAATTAATCAGAAAAACAAAAATAGTAACAGTAAAAGAAAAAAAGAACAAAATACAAAATACAAAATAACTGAATAAAATAATCACTAAAAACAAATAAATATACAAGAAGAAATAAATCAAACAAACAAAATAAAATAAAAAAAAATAAAAATAAAAATATTAAGAAGTATGATCTAATCGAATTTCAATATTGCCGATATTTGAGGGACAACAGTCCCCGGCAACAGTGCCAAAAACTTGACAGGGCTCGCAAGCGCACGGGTTATGTCGCGTAATATAAAAGATTATCGTTCCCCACAGGGACTATTTTCAAAGTACCAGCATATTGAAATTTAATTATCCACACAATTGATTTTTAATGTTTTTGTAAAATAAAACACAAATTAAAAATAAATTTAGAAACAAAATTTATTTGACACTTAAAAATCAGAGTTGAGAGTATCTTGGGATTTCGGGGGATTAAGACTCTATTTTATATTAATGAATTTTAACTGTTCATAAATAAGAATCAAATTAAGTTTTCCAAGGCGGATTTTCCTTAAGCTAATTAATATGTTCCTCTCGGAATCCTATTAATGTATCTAACCTACGGAAAGCGCTGTTTAATCCTTAGAAAAGGCCACTTATCATTTTGTGAAAATCCCTTATTTGATCCCCAAAAGATTTTGATTACTTTCACGGTTTTTTGAGGTCACAAAAAGTATTTTAAAACCTTAGGCTTAGTTCAAAAACTTTCCAGTAATAGTAAATCTCTTGATTCTATTAATTACTTAAACTTACTAATATACCCGCAAATATACAGTTTTATCACTTAGGTTCTTGTTAGGAATTACTAAGAGCATTGAGCATTTTTTGAACTAAATGGAAAACAAAAATTTATTTAATTTAAAGTCAAAATAATATTATCATAAAATATTATCACACCCCCTTCATCCCAAGATAATTAATTTAGTTACTCATGAAATAATTCAAATTCATATATATGATGGAAAAATAAAACATACAAGACATGGTAAAAATAAAGACTTACGGGTTTCTCCAGAAGCTCAAAATAATTTTACCACTGTATTTCCTTGTTGCAATATTCCTCCACCAATTACAAATTGGAACACTCACTTTTACAATCCTCACCACTCTTTTATAAAATAAAAGAAAGAAAACCTATGAGTTAGAGACAGCCGTGCGCGTGGTGATCGTCGAGTCTCGTGGTGGTCGGATATGATGATGGTAATGGAAGGAGAAATAGAACTGAGTAAACAAAAGACCTAACGATGAGCCTTCATTTCACAGAGAGAAGAAAGACAGACGGAGGGAGGAAGGAAGGGAAGAGAAAAGAAAAACTTACCTAGGTTTCTCAAAGAAGCTGACTGTCAAACCGTCGGCGGTGCGAGGCACGATGGTGCTAGGCGGTTCGCCGACGAAGCTATGTTGGAGACGATGCTAGAGTGCGACGCGAGGGAAAGGGAAGGGCTGATACTGAGAGGGAAATCAAATTAGGGTTAGGGGAAATGATTTGGGGGGAGGGAAAGCCACTGTCAAGTTAGATTAAAAACTTAACGACGGATAAAATATCGTCCCTAACAAAGTCACTAAACTGGCAGATATAGCGACGGTATGCAATATCCATCACTACTTAGCGATGGCATACAATATCTGTCCCTAATTTTGAGTAGCTATCAGATAGTGTTAGTGACAGTATTCAATATCCGTCACTACTTCGTGACGACGACATAACCATCGCTACAAATAACAAATAGCGACGAAACAGGGCCGTCGTTAATTTGGCGAAATAAAACACTTGGAGGGAAACCAAAAAAAGGAGGGAATGAAATCTAGCGACCGCAGTAGCAACAGGGTCACTATTAGCGACGGTATATGTACCGTAGCAATGACTTGGCACCAACAAGTGGGAAACAAAAAAATGGAGGGAACAAAATATAGCGACCGCACTAGCGACGACGTGTCATTAGCGACGGTGTTAGCGACGGCGTTAGTCATACTTGTTAGTGACGGGTGTAGCTGGTCACTAAATTAGTCACTAAGATATTTTCCCAGTCCCTATTTCTTAGTCGGTCGCTAATGCGGTTGCTACTTAGCGACGACATTCTGTGGTCGCTATTTTGAGGTGGCTAATTGGGGTTTTTTTTAGTAGTGCAAGTCCTTTCTCTAGGATGGTGTGAGCGTCCTCCCTTAGTGTGTCCTTATTAGGTTGTGAGATACAACCTAGAGTGATTATGAAACCAATGAGAGAATAATTAAATGACGAGGTGTTTGTTACAAACCGATGAATCAAAGATGATATCGGTATCACGTTATAATAAATGATGTTATGATCATTACTTGAATAAAAGGATGAATATTATTATCGATAAATTGTTAAATTCCATTGTATTTTATACAAGTGTGATCTTGTATGTGTGGTTTGAAATACAATGATGAAATGTTGTGAATGTCACACCAATATATATATAGATGAAACAATGGTAATGAATAATGATATAAAAAATCAACTAATTGAATACATGGTGATATTGATGAAAGTTTGATAAATGATGTTTATGTTGTGATGCCATTGTGGTTGATTGTAAGTATTGTCGTGCATATACAATATGAGATACATATATATATGAAAGATATCAAAATGGAATGTCACATGTAAAACTCGAAACAATGGCTAAGAAACCAACAATGATAAAATCCACTAAAATAAGTGTCATGGTATTGGTGATTATAATGATGATGATTGATGAGTGGCATTTAGGATGCATAGTGTGAGAAATGCATTTGATTTGCATTTCATTACATCCATGGCATATCATACGCTGTTGGTAAGGAATATTAGGGGGTTCCCTCGGTTGGCCCAGTGGGAAGGCGGCTCAGTGCACAAGCATTCTTGTTGTTTCCCCTGTGACTCGGTGTGTGAGTCATGAAGCTTCCCTTAGTTTAGTGACGAGGCACCCTATGTGGCTGGCCCAGTGGGTGGGCGGCACTGTGATAAGCAAGTACCTCAGTGTACGACGAGGCACGGCTCTCTCGATGTGTGTTCGGGAGGGGCCCATTGCACTTTTGGCAGTTAAGGCCATGTTGTTGATCCGCAAGTCACGGAGTGACTAGTGCTACAGATGGGCGATAGCGGTTTGGTACCAGTAAAAGATGTTGTTGATACGCATGCATGCTTTGAGATATGTGTACACATTTTTCTACTACAGTAGGGGCATAGTAGCATACCTATGCTCGACCCATAATTTGGTGTTTATTCCCACAGTCGGATCCGCATTTGTTATCTATTCCATTGTGCATATGCATTAGCCATAAGAGCATTTGCATATAGCATGGAGATATGTCAGATGATGATGATGATTGATGATGATTGAGATTATGGTATAGCGTTGATGAGATAGGTAATTGAGTACCTAAAAGACCACATAAAATTGATAAATGATATAATTACTACGAAACCAATATTGAATATGACAATGTGCATATTATGGCCCAATGTAATGAAGGGCATAATTACTTATGATTGATGATAATAATGTTAGCCCATAGTGGTTTTGAGAAAAGACCTGAATGGTTGATATTGATGATGTTGGCACTTTGAGGCATTGGGAATGATGTGTATATGCCTGCTTCGCTATGACTTGATTAAAGAATATGAAATATGTATATGTTATTGAAGTTAACAATTTGTGATGATCATTATTGTGTTTAGCAAAGCATACATGATGTTGATATGCATATGCACATAATTTCAATTGTATTCATATCGTCATTTGAAATGTATAACTCACTCTCCTATGTGGTCTACTTTTTAGTATTGATGCAGGGATGTCATGGGAAGAGGATATTTTTAAAGTAAAACTTTTGGGGAGGTAAATAGTGGGAACGGAATGCCTTGGCCAGCAGCATTTGTAATTTATTGAGTTGTATATAAAAATGGATATTATGATGTTGTTAATCACTGATATTGATTTATGAACTGTGAATAATATATATATATATATGGATGATGTATCAATATTAGGAGCATTGGATTTTTACCAATTTGGTGTATAATAGGATGTTGATTTATTAATCCTCTAAGTATGTACTGTTAGAAATATGCACTAAAAGCCTATATAGGATGCATCATTTTGAATAAGTCATTTTTGTTAAATAGTTTAACAACCTTTATTTATCCTTGGAGTAATAGGTCATGTGAGAGTTATTCCTAAAATGTCCCTAGTCAAGTATTTACGTGAAGACATGTAAATACATTAAGACTAGTGTGTGAGTGTACTGATGATCTGATCTCACAGATCATGGATATAAATGATATCAAGTCTTCACATGGGTACACATTAAGAGTAATGATGTACTGGACAGACCCACTATGAGAACGTTGAATGGATCATTACATGAATGTCATAAACGATTCTCAATGTGATAATGGTATATGTAGTCCTTTGACCTGAACTCACTATGATTCCTACATAAGAAGTTTGTTGTTTTAATACAATCAAACATCTTTAGTAACAAGAGGACTATAAAGGTTGTGGTTAGGCAATAAACAAATTATTCAGAGGGATGTGAGTGATGTAGATGGGATTTGTCTCTTCTATATGACAGGAGTGATATCTATAGGCCACTTTATGGAGTGAGACTAAGGAAATGCATGGCCATGCTAGAAAGAATAAATAATGGATATTTATTCAGATAAAGTCTACTCCGGTATCAAGTAATGGGCCGTACAAGGATAACGCGATCATGCCTTGGGCCCAATTAGGATATCGTGACAAAAAGAACAAACATATAAAATAATTATCACTTATAGGTTATGTTGATAATAAATAATATTTAGACTTAATGATGCATTGCTAGATGCCGCTCTTATTTTATATTAATAATAAAATAGTTTATTATTAACTGAGTATTTTACCTATAGGGTCACACACATAGAGTAAGCCCATCAGAAAATAGCTTTTATTTTAGTTGGACTAAAATAAAACTATTGGGTCTAACTCATTTAGAATGAGTAAGGAGCCCACTCTTTAGAGAGCAAATTAGGTCAAACCTAAGCCTATAAATAGAGCAAAAGATGCTCATAGGCGGCTACCCAAAAAAAGAGACATAGAATACGCAAAAGTTGCAAAAGCTACACGCTGTCAAACTAGCATTTGGAAGGTATAGCATTTCTGGTGGGAGTACTCGTGTGGACTCCTAAAGGACGAGGCTACGATTGCTTCGATATTATTCAAGAGGTAATCCTAAAACACAATTCTTTTTTGTGTTTGTCTTATGCTTTGAAACACGACGCTTTGCAAATCCTATGGGAATCCTTGTATTTCCGCTGCTCATACACTAGGGATTCCCTAACAGTGGTATCAGAACCTGGTTGCAAAACCGTGTTTTGGGCAAATATTTGTTTAAAAAAACATGTGAAAAAAAATTATTTTATGAAAAGAATTGTAAAGGTTGAATCTTTTTGCAAAGGTTGCCTCTTTTCTTAGATATGATTCAAAGGTTACATTTTTATTGAAATATTATGTAAAGGTTGCATTTTTTATGAGATATGGTTCAAAGGTTGCACCTTTTGAAAGTTAGTATCAATTTAATTTTGTTTTGTGTATATTGATCATTTTTCTCAATATTTTAATTAAAGAACATATTTTTTAGGATGTGCTTTATTATATGAACATGTTGTATGTTGCAATGGTGATTGTTTTATATGTGTTCTAATTATAAGGCATGCTAATTTTATGTTCGTTTAATTAAATTGAAATCAAAGGTTGTATGCAATGTATGTCTATATGCTTTCTCTTTCTAATATGAATTGTTCATGCGAGATTGTATTTAGAAAGTTTAAGAGTTAAACCCTAGCCATAAGTTGAAACCTAGCCATCGTGGTAATTTATTTATTTGTAAATGTTACAAATAAAATATTTGATTTTAATATTATATTTTCGATTTGTAAAAGTTGCAAATCAAATTTTAAATGTTTGTTAAATTTAAAGTTTGTAAGAGTTACAAATTTAAATAATTTATTCTTATTAATTTTAATAGGATTTGCATTGTATATGATCTTTTTAAAATTAATATGATTTGTAGGAGTTACAAATTGATTTATATTTATTAAATTTAATATGATTTGTAATTGTTACAAATAGAAGATAAGATCTTTATTAAATTTAATAATTTTAAAATCAAATATTTAATCCTTAATAAAATTGATAGGATTTACAAAAGTTGCAAATTAAAGATAGGATCTTTATCAAATTTAATAGGATTCAAAATAAAATATCTTGAACTCTAGAGATAAAGTTTAAAATTTAAACCTTGATCGTTCCTAAAAATAAGATGATTGTTGATACTCTAGAGATAAGGTTTAAAAGTTAAACCTTGACTATTCATATTTTAGGATAGTTGTTGGGGTCAAAAGATAAAGTTTAAAAGTTAAACCTTATTTGTTCCAAAATTTATGATTCAAGAGTTGAAACTTAAAATTAGGATTTCAAATTGTTTGAAATCATATCCAAATATTTTGAGTTGTTAACGGTCAGTGGGACGTTCTGGATAGGAAAGGCTCGGTACTTAAGCAGTCACACTGGACCCACCTCTCTTTCCTGGGAACTAACCTAATTACAGTACTAAATTTTTGGGTTGGAACGCCACTCGACACCATATAAAGGGTAGCCTCCCCTTGACCCTGTCCGTTGAATAGTCAATGGAACCACCAAACTTTTTTGCGTAGTTTTTCTTTAATGACCCGTGTGTTTAATTATGTGTTTTAAAATTATTTTATTTTAAATATAATTAATCACTTTATTAATTGATTAATTAACACGTCTAGTGGTGAATGGTTATGGTCTTAGATTTTTTCTTATTTTAAATACAGCCTGCGTGTTGTGCCTTTTTCTATTCTTGAATTTCTTTTCTCAACCTTTCGCTCGTATGTAAAACAAGTTTCTTTATTACATTGTAATCTGGAAGAAGACAACAAGGTGGAGACCTAGAAAAAACCTAGCTTGGTGACTCTTGATGGGTATGACCTTGAAAGGAACAAAGGAGTGGTGACTCCAAGAGGATGGTGGTTTCAAGAAGTAGGACTTCATGAAGTCAAGGCACTATAGTTCCCTTAGCTTTATTTTATTTTATTTTATTTTCTAGGAAGACCATAACCATGTCACATTTTTGATTGCATGGTTTGGGGTTTTATTTTATGTTAAAGCGTTTAATGAAAGTCGGTAATGAACAATAAGAAAATTGAAATCCCTCAAGCTTGACAATCATACCTTTTAATAAGTAATAACGTCTAACTTGATATAGATAAAGTGTAGGTCACGTCATAGTTGGGTGCATTTATTTATGTTTAGTAGGACATGATTGGATAATTGGATTATCCAAGTATAACTTATTAAGTTTTATTCAAATAGACATTTTTCAATTGGATTGGAAAAGCCTAAAGGTATGAACAGTCTAAAACACGTTCTAATAAACAACAGTCATGAATGCTAGTTTCAATAAAGTGTAGGTTCTGCCAAAGCAGGGTGCTTTTATTGATATTAGTAAAGGATGATGGATAATTGGATTATCTAACTATTCATTATTGGACTTATCTAGGTAACTTTAATCAGATTGAAGAACCTAGAAGTGTTAATATTAAGTTTAAATGCCTTCTAATAAGTAACACTCGTAGAGACTAATGTCAATAAATAGTGGGCCTGCCAAAGCAGGGTGCTATCATTTATACTAGTAAGGCATGATGGGATAATTGTAATATCCAAATTGTTTTTATTAGGCCTAAACTTAACAAAGTTTTTCAATTGGATTGAAAATAACTTAGAGGCGTAAGGATTGAGCTTAAATTTATAAGATGAATAAGGGTAAAGAGTTATCCACTCAATCATCCAAGAGTTGCATGAGAAGCAATTGGAAATGTATTTCCTACCTAAATAACCAAGGGTTGGGCGATCTGCCAAAGCTGACTCAACACTAGGCCAAATATAGATCTTGGCCCACTAGAAAAATCTTCCAACAGGATTTTTTATGATTCAGTGAGGGTATTTGTTTTGAATCAAAATAGTGGGAGACAACATATTTATTTAATGACCAAAATTTAAATATGTTTTGAATAGAAGTGATAGATTTGCATGTAATTTGTTTTAGAATAACCATGACAAACCAAATATTATTTTGTTGCAATCTGTCCTTTGGAAGGACACTTTATCTAGAAAAATGCCTAGATAGGTATCGAGACTTGAGAATTATCTTCAATAAAGAGGAAGTGGCAGTGTGTCATGTTTGGCTTATATATGATCTATGGTTGGGTCTTGAGTACCCTATGGAGTCTGCATAAACTCTGAGCTGTAAAAGGCAATATGAATATATAGACTCTATTAAGGCCGAGTTGGTCTGGAAGTCTAAAAGATGATCAAAAAAGGAAATTATTTCTAGTTTTAGCCAAATAAGACGGTAAAATAATTTGTCTAAAGAACTTGAAGGAGTTCAAAAGAAAGGGAAGTAAGACTTCCACTACAAGTCATGTTATAGAAGTCAAGTTATTTTACTTCACTAACGTTAATACCAGATACTAGTAATAGATCTCACATTTTGAAAGATCAAGGAAGTAGATCACTTGCTAAGGTGGAGAAATCTGTGTAAAATTGAGCAAAAGTTGCTACAATAAAGATAAGATCTTTACCTATTGGGCTAGTTATTGAACTAGACATTGTGCATATTGTTTCTTGTTGGACAAGAAATGTTTATTTATATAAAATAACGTTATTTCTTCAAAAGGATGTTGATGCACAATTGAGTAATGGATTCCATATCCTAAATCTCAAAACACCCATCTATAACATAACTGTCAAAGTAGGTTAAAATAAGTGATTTTGAACCTTACTTACATGGTATTGTCTCCTACGGCAAATGAATAAGAAACACATTTCTAACTACTATTAATGTGGTTATATGGACTCTTTTGATTTTAGAATCAATTGAGACATGTAAATCTTATTTATTGGAGAGATAATTGAGACCTCATTCATTGAAACTATGTGTAATCTATTATTTAATGCATGACGATGTATGTAGGCCTACTGGAACAATAACTATATATGTTTTTCAATACTTCAACATACTAATTGAAAAGTCAATGAGTAAGGATTTATGTAATGTAAGTTAGAAAGTCTTTGAAAAGTTCAAAGAATTCATAATGAAGTGAAAAACCAATTTGGCAAGACAATTAAAGCTCTTGATTAGATCAAGATAGCAAATAATTTGAGCTACAAGTTTGATAACTATCTAATAGAGTGAGAGATTACCTTTTAACTCATTCCTCATGGAATGCCATAATAGCATCTTTACGGGGAAAACTCAAACCTTGTTGGACATAGTTTGATTATTGATTATTATCAAACATCTCTAACTCCTTCAACGTTCCTTTATTAACAAAATTTCCACACTTAACCATGTCCCATCTTAGACTTTCTTAAAGAAACCATATATGATATGGACTAGGAAGAAACCTAGTATGTCTTTACTAATAATTTAGAACTATGATGCTTCTATAGAGCATCCAACTCTGACAAGGTTAGATCCAAATTGGATAAATGTCTTCTGTGAGATATCCAAAGAAAGCTAAGGGTTATCATTTCTATAATCCATCTGAGAACAAAAGGCTTATTGCTTAGAATGTTGTATTATTGAATAAAAGTACATCTCTTAAAGAATCAGTGGGAGGATAGTAGAATTTGAAGAAATTCAAGTATCACAAAGCATTCAAAAGTCAAGGATGGACTTGGAGCAGAAATCACAAAATATTGTGACATCATTAGCTCCGGTAGCACAAGACTTGTGTAAGATCAAATAGGATATGTAACCAAATCTGAAAGATATGGATATCTTATAAATCAGGAAGGAGGCATATTGCTAATTAATCAAGTTTCTTATGAAGAGGCCAATACAAGTTTAGATTCTAAGACATGGCATAAGACCATGGGATTTGAAATGGGCTCCATGTATATTAATAAGGTACGAACCTTGGTTGACGCACCTAAAGGGTAAAACCTATAGGATGCATGTGGGTTTTCAAAAGGAAAACTAAACATGGATGGTAATAAAAGTACCTTTAAAAGCAAGATTGACAAAATTCAATTAGCTTAAAAACCATTTAGATCCTGCTTGTTGTAGCAGTATACTACCATTATGAGATATGGTAGATAGATGTAAAGATGGAAATCATCTTGAGGATGTGTATGTGATGCAACCTAAAGGCCTTTTATGCCTGAAACATCTAGGAAGGTATGTGAACTGCAAATGTTCTATTTATGGACTAAAGCAAGCTTTTAGAAGCTAGAATCTTCATTAAAGAATGAAGATAAATCTTGTGACTATAAAAAGGTTAGTAACTACACAATATAGTTCTAGTATTACATGTAGAAGACATACTTCTTCTAGAAATAATAATATTCTCATTCTATAGTCAAGAGTATCGTTAAACACTTAAGAAGGACTAAGGATTTGATCTTGATAAATTAAAGATGAGCTCATTGTAAAGGTTACATCGATGCCAATCTTTTGATTAATTTGAAAGACTTAAGATTGCAATTAAAATATATGTGTTGTCAAGATGGTTACAATGTATGCTTGAAAGGTTCAAAGTAAGAAACAATCGTTGGTTCTACTAACAAATCTAAGTATTTTGCTATATTAAATTACAAAAGAAGTCAATTTACATTTAATCATTCCAAATGTTTTGTACCCTATGAGTTTCAACTATGATGACATTAGAACCATAGAACAATATAAGGAAGTGGTTTAATCCAGCACATACTTAAATAGTTCCATCCTTGGAAGATGTGAAAATATGCAATGTGCATACCCACAAAATTATTGGGAAGCCACTAGTAAAACCGCTTACGTAGTAAAAGCATAAGGGCACTGTAGACGTCAATGGGCATTAACCATATCGGCTCTAAGTGCAAGTGGAAGATTGTTGGAAATATGTACTAAAAGCCTATATAGGACGCATCATTTTGAATAAGTCATTTTTTGTTAAATAGTTTAACAACCTTTATTTATCCTCAGAGTAATAGGTCAAATGAGAGTTATTCCTAAAATGTCCCTAGTCAAGTATTTACGTGGGGACATGTAAATACATTAAGACTAGTGTGTGAGTGTATTGATGATCTGATCTCACAGATCATGGATATAAATGATATTAAGTCTTCATACGGGTACACATTAAGAGTAATGATGTACTGGACAGACCCACCATGAGAACGTTGCATGGATCGTTACATGAATGTCATAAACGATTCTCAATGTGATAATGGTATATGTAGTCCTTTGACCTGAACTCACTATGATTCCTACATAAGGAGTTTGTTGTTTTAATACAATCAAACGTCTTCTGTAACAAGAGGACTATAAAGGTTGTGGTTAGGCAATGAACAAATTATGCAGAGGGATGTGAGTGATGTAGATGGGATTTGTCTCTCCTATGTGACAGGAGTGATATCTATAGGCCACTTGATGGAGTGAGACTAAGGAAATGCATGGACATGCTAGAAAGAATAAATATTAGATATTTATTTGGATAAAGTCTACTCCGTATCAAGTAAAATAAATTGGATTGTACAAGGATGACGCGACCATGCCTTGGGCCTAATTAGGATATCGTGACAAAAGGAACAAACATATAAAATAACTATCACTTATAGGTTATGTTGATAATAAATAATATTCAGACATAATGATGCATTGCTAGATGCTGCTCTTATTTTATATTAATAATAAAATAGTTTATTATTAATATAACCGAGTATTTTACCTATAGGGTCACACACATAGAGTAATCCTATCAGAAAATAGCTTTTATTTTAGTTGGACTAAAATAAAACTATTAGGCCTAACTCATTTAGAATGAGTAAGTAGCCTACTCTTTAGAGAGCAAATTAGGTCAAACCTAAGCCTATAAATAGAGCATAAGATGCTCATAGGCGGCTACCCAAAAAAAGAGACACAAAATACGCAAAAGTTGCATATTGCTACGTGCCGCCAAACTAGCATTTGGAAGGTGTAGCATTTCTGGTGGGAGTACTCGTGTGGACACCTAAAGGACGAGGCTATATTTGCTTCGATATTCTTCAAGAGGTAATCCTAAAATGTAATTTTTTTTGTGTTTGTCTTATGCTTTGAAACACGGCGCTTTGCAAATCCTATGGGAATCCTTGTATTTTCGCTACTTATACACTAGGGATTCCCTATCATGTGCAAGTATTGGAAATACATAAATCGAGAGTTGAAACGATATGGTCAATTATAGATTATGAATATTGGATATGTATGATGCATGACCATATGGATATGTACATGCATATATCTTAGGCATTGTATGTTCATGAAATTATATGAAAAGATGATGGTTGTATATTAGGCTTATGGTATGCCTTTGCATGCTTTGCCGAGCCTTTTCTTATATCCTCATATATGAGACTAGGCATATGCCTGGTATACACATTCTTCTTTCGCTATAAACACTATTATTTTGTATATTGTTATGGGAAAACTATTTAGCGATCCAGTTATAGATTATTTAATCTCACCTGTTGGTTTTCTATGGTTCGAGTCTTGATATAGTCGTGGTAGTGTTTTGAAATTTTTATTATTTAATTATCTTGATTAAATCAGGATTCGAGTCTAGAAAATCAGGGTGTTACACGCACCTTTGCCCGAGGTTACCTGGAGAGCTTAGGTCAGCTAAAGCAAGGATAGACCCATGGAGCTTTGGTCTATCATGAGGTTATCTCCTCCCTCTTATGGCAAGGATTTCGACTTAGGATAACATACTTTGAGTTAGGATTCCTATAGGAAATAGTTTGATGCCAAGGCAAACGGCAATAGTAGGATTTTTCCTCCGGATAGACCTTGACTAGGCCTAGGTTTTAGGGATGTCATTAAGACAGTTAGGTTACCTTTTATATTAGATACTTGAGTTGTATTTTACTATGTTTTAGGAGCCAACGTGCCCCTGATTTCATTTCGAGTATGTAAAGTAATGTTGAATCATATATTAACTGATATGATTAATAAGATGATGATCCACCATCTTTTATGTTTCCTATGTACAAAAAAAACTTTCTCATTTTTACAACTTTCACATGACACTCTTAGTCAACTAATTGTCTTAGCTGACTAGGAATGTCACATTTTTCTAGACATTTATTTTATATTTATGTTAAGTTTTAGGAATTCCTTTCCCTTAACTATTATTTTCTAACAATTTAAATAGTCACATCCAAGTTCCAGGTATGCCAAATAGTTGGTATATTTTTTTTTGCGTCATTTGCAACACTCCTTTTATATTTAGTCATCCAAATATTGCTTATAATTGAGATTTCACCTAGCAAATATTAATTTATATTGCTAAATAATTATTACAACATTCCACTAGCCTCATAAAAATTTACTAAGAATGGATTTCTATATCATTTCCCTTATAAATAATATTTATTTTTACATAGAGCTTTATGCCAAATCAACCTCCTTCTCATCATCATCATATATAATTCATTCTAGGCATTTCATCATGCGTTCTTATAATTATCAACATCATTCATGCGTTCTTATAATTATCAACATCATTCATGGCAAGAAATTAATTTCTGCTCCATTAAAAAGCCATAAAATTAACACTTTCTCATGATTTCCTCAACTTCCTTCATCAATAAATCATGCCATTAATTCTAAAATTTATTTCCATAATTATCAACACTTTTCATGGCCATAAATCACATTTTCCCTAAATTTCAAAAATCAAAGGTTGCCAAGACTTAAGGTTCTCCATCTAAATCACCAATAATTATCGCTAATAATTTATTTTCTACATCCTAAGCATTTTTAATGGTTAAAATCTTATGTTCCTCATTAACATCACCAAAGTAATATTTTTTATCTCAACAACAACAACAATGCAGATTTCCACTGTACCTATGTGAACTTCCAGCCAGGAGAAAAAAAGAAGGGCGTGCACATGAATTAGAGAAGTGGGGGGAATAAAAATTGGAAACTGAGGACATTGAAATTGGACTTCCAGCCATAAGAGAAAATGTTGTGTGAGTTTCAAAGATGCAATTGTTGCAATTGCTAAATTGAAAAAGGAATGGAGAGTTCTAGAGGGAGAGAGATATATCGTGTGAAATTGGGAAGAAAGAGAGAAAGGAAATTGAATTTAAGAGTGAAGCTTTAAGGAATAAATAAATAAATAAAATATAAAAAAGCCATCGTGTTGCGTGTGCACATGGGTTTTATGTCCATTTAAGTCCGATAATTATCCTAAAATTATCCCAAGCATATCCTCATACTCACCATACTTATCTTACTGACCCTGACCATATAGTGCCCAAAATGAGTCATTTAGTCTCACATCACCAGTTAAATTGATCGGGTTTAGTAAATTTTATTTCATCGATAAATCTTAATTAATATTTAATTAATTATCCTATAAAATTTGGAAATTAAATAATTAATTTTCAAAACATTTATAATTAATTTCTTAAGGTTAGGGTGTTAAATAATTTATATTTCATTAATTAATTAATTATCTCCACATAATAATCATTTATTTAAAATCTTGGAAGTTACAAACTAAAAAAATAATTAATTTTATGTTTTTTTACATTATGAATATTTATTTTTATTTTTAATTTAAATACTATATGATCAAGGTAAGCCAGTTGATCCGGTCTGGACACCGATCCCTAAAGTTGTGACATCAGAATGACCTTTTTAGAAGGGTAACCGGTACCACAGGGAGGCATCGTCACACCGGTCATCCGTTTATATGCTATCGGCCTCACAGGTATACTTTCAGACTACGACTCTGTATGATACGTTCTCCATACCGGAATGCCGAGGTTCTTAGCCTGTATACCAGAAAGTATCCACGTCACCCGACAGAAGGTATAGGGTACAGCCCCAAAGACGTTACACGAGAAATGCGGCTCTCCTCGCGTCGCGTGTCAGAGTCGTACACTGAGCAGTGTACTATTTGTCTCCTGGCCCCACCTACGCCTAACGATTCATTTTCCACGCTCAACTATAAATAACATGTTCAAATACACATGCAAGGTTACATTGTTTTATCTCACATATTACTATTGCATCGCTTGAGTCTTCGTTGAGTTCATTTTACACTCTTCTAACTTGAGCGTCGGGAATCTTCGCAGGTGACACCACCTTTCGCCCACTCCAACACAAAACTTTGGTGTGAAGGATCTCCAGGACAAAGAGACCAGTTTCTCCTACTAAGAGGCCGGATTATAATACCGAATACCCACTGTACCGGTGTACAAACACTAAAATATATATACTTTTATAGGTGGTCCCACACCGGATCCTAGACCCTAGTCCAGACCAGTTCATTGGCACGCCCAGTGGGACTCGATAGAGTTATTCCCACTTTTCACAGAAGTTTGGTAGTTCAGGATGGAAAGTGATGGACGCGATCTTGTTGATGGTCATGTGGAAGATGTGACCCATCAACAAACTGGGAGGAGACTCATTTTTGAATCTCCTGTAACCCATACGAGGAGGATGGTACCTGTAGCAACCCCTGACCCTCAGGACGAAGTTATAAGGCAGCTCAGGGAGGAGTTGATGGAGCTGAGAAGGGAGAAAAGAGGAGCTGAGGACAGAGTGACGTCTCAAGCAGAAGATACTCATCATGCATCCGTGAAGGAAAAGTCCACGACCCTCCAGTACTCAAAGATCCCTACATACAAGGAGAGGGAACAGACTCAGGACTCTGGTGATAGAGTCAGTATCAGGAGGAAGGAGCAGGTAGTGGTGACTTCTGGGACATATAGACTCAGTGTTCCTTTCTCGAGGAGACTCATGAGTGTTGTTATCCCCAAACACCTGCAGATAACTCAGCCACTTTTAATCAGAAAGTATAATGGAGAAATTGATCCCACTAAGCACCTCGATGCTTATGTGTATGAGGCCATGTATCTGGGAGCTGATGAGGATGTCATGTGTAGAATGTTCCCAAGAACACTGACGGAAGAGGCTCTTAGTTAGTTCAAGAGCTTACCATCAGGGTCTATAGATTCCTGGGAAGAGATGGCAGCTGCATTCGAGAGCCATTTTGTTATTTCTAGGGATATTCCAAGGGCTTCTCACACTTTGGCCCAGATAAGACAGGGAGAAAATGAAACTCTTAAGGAGTTTTTGAAGAGATTCTACAAGGAAGCTGCATTGGTCCCTAACCTCACAGAGGCTATACAGCTCTATATCGTGGTTGAGGCTTTGTAACCTGGTTCTGCTTTTGCCCTATCTTTGGCGAAAAGCCCTCCAACGACCTTCGAGGAGTTCCGAAGGAAAGCTTCAAAGTATGTTGGCATAGAGATGAACTTAGAAGCTACTGCAGCCAGAGTGAAGTCACCAGCACCCACACATCTACCATGGAGAGATAAGGAGAGGGTAAGGCCAGAAAAGCATGCCCTGAGGGAAAATTTCATGAACACTCGACCTCCACAGTGAGACAGACACGTCTTCGCTTTCAGTAATTGCGCCCCGCTGAACTCCAGGCATTCCCAAATCCTGAGGGAGGTTGGCTGGCCCACACTCAGTGTCTATGGGGTAAGGAAACCTCCTCCAATGAAAAGACCAGGAAACTCACGTAAATATTGTGCCTTTCACGAGCAAGTTGGCCATCACACAGATGAGTGTAAGGCGTTGAAGAATGCAGTGGAAACTCTCATTAGAGAGGGAAAACTGAAACAATATTTGTTCAAGGAGAAGTCTTTGGATGAGCCCGACAGGATGGATAAGAGGGGGAGAGATCCAGATGACAAAGGCAATAACAGTCGTAACCCGGTTAGGAGGTTCACAGCTACGGAGAAACAGAAGGGAGTAGTGATTGTTGGAGAAGCTCAACAGGACGATATGCCTCAGCAACAAAGGCAAGGCCAACGTGAGGTAATAGAGATGATAGCGGGAGGATTTGCTGGTGGAGTAGCGTCAATCACAGCGAGGAAGAATCACCACCGGATGATCTTGTCGGTTCAGGGGAAGCTTAGGGATAACCGCCCTTTCAGGAACGGTGTTGCAGCGCCGGTGGTATCATTTACAGATGACGATTTTGGCCCAACGATCCCAGGAGGTGACGATGCAGTGGTTATCATCGCTGTCATAGCCAACAAAGATGTTAAGAGAATCTTCGTCGATTAGGGAAGTTCTTGCGATGTAATTTTTTATAATTGTTTCAAAAGAATGGGTTTTAATGATGCAGATTTGCAACCATATACGCAAGAGCTCACAGCGTTCAATAGAGTGAAGCAACCCACCAAAGGGTATCTTGATACCCTCATTTCTTTTGAAGGTGAGCCAGGAGCGAGAACAGTGAAGTCTAGAATCCTGGTGATTGATGTGGAGTCCCCCTACAACAGGTTCATAGGCCGCCCTACCCTGAACGCGATGGGAGCAATCGTGTCTACTCCACACCTCCTTATCAAGTTCATTGACAAGGACAACTGTGTATCTTCCCTCCGCGGTGATCAAGAGATGGCCAGGTATTGTTATAACCTGAGCCTCAATATGGTTATGTTGGAAGCGTTCAACAAGAAGAGGAAGCTGAATGATGGAGGAACAACGGCTGGGTCTATCAGTTTGATTGATCTAGACCCCAGAGTAGAATTAAAGATTGACCCTCTCAATCCCTCAAAGCCCACACCGGATGGTGGTTCCAGAGACATCGCCTTAGGGGACTCCCCAGATAAGGTCACACACATTAATGACAAGCTGGAGTTGGTCATGGAGCAGCGCTTGGTGGCACTTCTTCAGGAGTTCAAAGACCTTTTCGCATCGACCGCTACGGACATGTCTGGGATGGACCTTGATTTCTGTTGCCATAAGTTGGCTGTCTATCTAGAGACAAGACCGGTTGCCCAGAAGAAGAGGAGATTGGGGCCGGAGAAACAGAAAGCAGTGTGTGAGCAAACAGAAGAATTGTTGAAGGCTGGCTTTATTAGAGAGATCCATTATTCGTCTTGGCTCTCCAATATAATAATGGTGCAGAAGGCCAATGGCAAGTGGAGGATGTGTATAGATTACGTGGATCTCAATCGGTGTTGCCCGGAGAACCCATATCCACTCCCAAACATCGATCGTATGGTTGATGATTCATCTGGTTATCAGTACCTCAGTTTCATGGATGCTTATTCAGGGTATAATCAAATTTGGATGTGGGAGGAAGATCAAGAAAAGACGATTTTTGTCAATGACCGTGGTGTTTTTTGCTACATCGTCATGCCGTTTGGATTGAAGAACGCTGGCGCTACTTACCAGTGCATGATTAATAAAGTATTCGAAGGCATGCACACCAAGTTGGTAGAGGTGTATATTGATGATATTATAGCTAAGACTCCTATTGGAGGTGACCATATTGAAGATTTACGCCAAGTGTTCACTCAGTTGCGACAATACAACATGAGGTTGAACCCATTAAAGTGCACCTTTGCAGTCCCATCTGGGAAGTTTTTGGGTTTCATGTTAACCCAGCGCGGCATTGAGGCCAATCCTGGTAAGTGTCAGGCGATACTGGATATGCAAAGCCCTAAGAGTCTGAGGGAGGTACAGTCTTTGAATGGGAAGGTGGCCGTTCTGGCTCGATTCATGCCCAAAATGGCACATAGGTCTCTCCCCCTGTACAAGGCGTTGAAAAAGCATAAGAAGTTCGAGTGGGGAGAAGAGCAAGAATAGGCTTTCCAGCAGCTCAAGGCCATGCTCTCAAGTCCACCAATTTTGGTAAAACCAGATCCTGGTGAAACTCTCATCCTGTACTTGGCAATTTCTGATGAAGCCTTGGGCGTAGCTTTAGTCAAGAAAACTCCAGAAGGACAGAGGCCAGTCTACTTCACTAGTAAGACATTTCAGGGAGCAGAGGGCAGATACCAGAAAATAGAAAAGACCGCTCTTGCAGTTGTATGGGTGTCACGATGGTTGAGACCTTATTTTTATGCATATCCGGTGTTGGTGAAAACGGACCTGCCACTCCGATACGTGCTCAGTAAACCCGACCTCGCTAGGAGGATGATCAAGTGGTCGATCGAGCTTTCTGAGTTTGAAATTTCTTATGAACCACGAGGAGCCATTAAAGCCTAAGTCCTGGCTGATTTCATTATAGAAATGACTAGGTCGGATCCAGCCACACCTCGAGCACATTGGACCGTTTATGTTGATGGGTCGTCAAACAGTAAAGGTTATGGAGCCAGTGTTGTTGTGGAAAGTGATGACGGTGTGCATTTGGAGATCTTTCTTCGATTTAATTTTAAAACTTCCAACAATCAAGCTGAATATGAGGCATGTTTGGCCGGCCTCCGGGCGGCAATAGATATCGGTGCAATAAAAGTAACATTGTGCAGTGACTCACAGCTAGTGATTTCACAAATTCAAGGAGAATATCAAGTCCGTGAGCCCCTACTTCAGTTGTATTTGAATTGTGTGAATGAGTTCAAGGGGAGATTCGACGCGTTGGAGTTTAAGCATATGCAAAGGGAAGAGAATACTAGAGCGAACATCTTATCGAGACTTGCAAGCACAAAACAGCCTGGTAGCACAACGACGGTGGTGCGGAGCACGCTGACATCACCTAGTATTCCTTTATTCCCTTCTCTTAACGCTATATTGGTTAATTACCCCTACGAGAATTCTTGGGTTATTCCTTATATCTGTTATCTGGCTGATGGACAACTTCCCACCGATGAGAAGGAGAGGAGAAGAGTAAAGAGGGAATTGCCATATTTCACTATGGTTGATGGTGTCTTGTACAGAAGAGGATTCTCAATGCCCTATCTCGTCTGTCTGAAAGAAAATGAAGTATAAGATGTAATGGAGGAGGTACACGAGGGGCAATGTGGGCACCATGCTGGGGGAAGAAGCTTAATGATAAAAGTCCTCAGGGCTGGGTATTGGTGGCCCAGAGTGAAGCAGGGCGCAATTGATTTTGTGAAAAAGTGTGATGCTTGCCAGAGATTTTCTAATTTTCATCACACACTGGCCTGAGAACTTTCTTCATTCGTTGTACTGTGGCCTTTCTATCAATGGGGCCTCGATATTTTGGGTCCAATCCCCACCGCTCCAGGAGGCATCAAGTATCTGATCGTGGGAGTTGATTACTTCATCAAGTGGATTGAGGCGGAACCGGTAGTGCATATCACGTCAACACGGACGTGACGTTTTGTGTATAAGAATAACATAGCTCAGTTTGGCATTCCAGGGCAGATTATAACTGATAATGACACCCAGTTCACAGATAGGAAATTCACAGATTTACTTGAGGGACTGGGAATAGTCCAGATCTTTTCATCTGTTGAAAACCCTCAAACTAATGGCCAAGCAGAGGTAGCCAATAGGGAGGTGTTGAAGGGGTTGAAGAAGCGCCTTGGTGAAGCAAAAGGAGGATGGACCGATCAATTATGCCATGTCCTGTGGGTGTATTGGACTACGCCACACTCTTCCACTAACGAATCCCCATATTGATTGACTTATGGGGTCGAGGAGATGATTCCGATGGAGCTTCAGACCAGATTGGCTCGAGTGGAATACTTTTCAGCTGAGGACAATAACGCCAATTTGGCATCAGAGCTAGATGTCCTCCATGAGTTGAGAGAAGAAGCTTTTGTTAGAGACCAGATAGTAAAGGCGAAAGCAACTCTCTGGTACAATAAGCGTGTGCAATGCAGAGCTTTCAATACGGGAGATCTTGTTCTGCGCAAGGCGAGTGTGGGAAATAAATTTGCTCATCAAGGAAAATTGGCACCAACATGGGAAGGCCCTTACAGAATCTCCGAGGTAACTGGAAAGGGGTCATACCGGCTCAAGGAGCTTGATGGAACACCAATCCGCAATAAGTGGAACGCCCAGAATTTACGTATTTATTACAGCTAGTTGGTAAGACAACATGTACTCTTTTTCCTCACTTGAGTTTTTTCCCATTGGGTTTTCTCAAGAAGGTTTTAATGAGGCATGACCCCAACTATGTTCCCTTTGTAATGTACATTCAATTTAATGAGAATACAATTCCTGTCACTCTCACCCTTTTTCCTTTCAATGTTGTGATTCATAGCCATAGGCTGTTACGCATAAGGACCCCCAGGACAGATGATCTCAATCACATATCCTGTGAATTGACGATCTAACTCCTTGAGGGGTGAAATGGGTTGTAGGGTCAAACCGAACCCCATTTGAAGGCCCAGATTGTAGGATTAGACCAAACTCTGGGTACGGTTAGTAAGTTTGGCTGAACACCGTTTGAAGACTTGGGTTGTAGGATTAAACCGAACCCCAAGTGTGGTTAGTAGGATTAAACCGAACGCCATTGAAGACATAGGTTGTAGGATCAAACTAAACCCCATTGGAAGGCTCGGATTGTAGGAATAAACCGAACTCCGGGTACGGTTAGTAGGACTAAACCGAACGCCATAGAAGACACGGTTAGTAGGATTAAACCGAACGCCATTAAAGACATGGGTTGTAGGATCAAACCGAACCCCATTGGAAGGCTCGGATTGTAGGAATAAACCGAACTCTAGGTACGGTTAGTAGGACTAAACCGAACGCCATAGAAGACAGGGTTAGTAGGATTAAACCAAACGCCATTGAAGACATGGGTTGTAGGATCAAACCGAACCCCATTGGAAGGCTCAGATTGTAGGAATAAACCGAACTCCGGGTACGGTTAGTAGGACTAAACTGAACGCCATAGAAGACACGGTTAGTAGGATTAAACCGAACGCCATAGAAGATATGGGTTGTAGGATCAAACCGAACACCATTCGAAGGCTCGGATTGTAGGATTAAACCGAACTCCGAGCACAGCTAATAGGTTTGGCCAAACGTTCATCATTCTCATTATTGAATTCGCCCAGAAGTACTTCCCCTGGGAATTCCTCACTCGGAAATATTTTCCCTTGGAATTCCATACTCAAAAACACTTCAAATCCAGTGTCAAGATCATGAATTCTTTAGTCGGCAATATCTCACTGAAGTCCGACTCGTGAATCCTTTACTCGGGAATTATTTACTCGGGAATATCTTTACCCGAAACGTATTCATTTGAAATCAAAGCCTTTCTCTGTCAAGTGTTTCGCCTAGAAAATGCTTCGCTCGGTGCGATACCACGCGTGGGTCAAAAATGCTTCGTTCGGTGTCAAGCCACACGAGGTCAGAAATGTCCCCCTCAGTGTCATCTTACTCGAAAAGTGACACACTCAGAGACATTCCATCCGGAAAAGTCACACTCAGAAAAACTCCCACCCGAATAAGGACTCGGATTATGGGGCAACCGCTTATTCTGATTATGCATTATCAAAGCGGACTAAATCCCTCGTCCCTAAAGTTTAGAGCAATATAAAATCTCACTCGGAATCTTCTACCCGAAAGTATTACTTGGTTTTCTTTAAGATAAGCTCGGGCACAAGCCCTCGGAACCAAAGAAATAGAAGACTCAGATAATGCACACATATCTTCACCAAATGGCACGAGGAGTCTCCAGGTAAAGGAACTTCCCAGGTAATAAGGCCAAAATCTGCCTCACTCAGAGTTAAATGTCAACTCAGAATTACTTACTTAGAACCGTTCACTCAATAACGCTTGGGGACAACATTCAACGGTTAACAAAGTACTGCGAAGATGACAACATAGCATATACCTACAAGTTATGTAACAAGCATACGCTTCTCGTGAATGATAAAGGCAAACTGAAGGAAAATTTCATTTACTTGAGGGAAAAATTGTATACACATGAGTTTATGAAAACTGGAGCTGATCCTAGTACACAGCTATTAAATGAAAACACAAAATTAAGGAACATTTTCGGCTCCAGTTTCCTTTGTTATGGGCACATCTGTTTCCCCCTCCTTGGTTTCTTCTCGACAATTGATTTAGTATATTTTAGAGTTTAGTGTCATTAGTCAGATTTTCTTGATCCAATTTTGTATTCCAACAGGGTTGGCACCAATTTAGTATGCTTCATGTTTTTTGGTTGAAAAATATGCCCCATGTTTAATATGATTCTTTCTTTCTTTCTGAATGTGTGTTTCTTTCTTTCTGAATTTAATTTTCTTTAGTAAATAAGTATTGCAATTCAAATGCTATACTATTGTTTCAATGTTTAAGTAAAACTCTGCTTTGTACTTTGGTCATTAGCATCTAACATTCTTGAATGGTGGAAAATGTTTGTTGAACAACCAAAAATTGGTATATAATAAATTACTTATCAGAAAAAGCTGTCTAATTTTTATTCAACGTTCACCATCGCCTAGGTACTTCACACGCAGGGAATCATACACTAAATTATATTTATACAGGACAATACTTACATTTAACTACTAGTATTCTTTTATTACACATCACTGCGTGATTGTTTATAAAAATAAAAGGCTAAGTTATTAAAATAGAAGAATGTGATTATGTAATTTTTGAGGAACTGAGGGAGGGTTTGAAATAAAAATAAATTACTATAGATAAATTTGACATTACTCGGGGTTATTAACCATTGGTAAATTTTGCATTACTTGTGGTTATTAACCATGGATAAATTTTGTATTACTTACGATTATCAACCATAGATAAATTTTGCATTAGTTGGGGTTATCAACCATGGATAAATTTTGTATTAGTTAGGGTTATCAACCATGGATAAATTTTGCATTAGTTGGGGTTATCAACCATGGATAATGGTATTACCCAAGGTTAATTAAAACCATAGTTAATCTATTTATGACGGAAGGAATCTCCATGGTTTTAGTAACTATGGGTAATAATATTAAGAGAGGTTTTAACCCCAGCTAATACAAAAAAAAACCATTGGTAAAATTAATTTTTTTGGTAGTGTACTATGAGTTAATACTTAATAATTTATATAATGTACTAAATTACTACTATTTTATATATTACTATATCACTAATAATCAAAAATAAATATAAGTTTTTAACATTGGGTCATTCATTCAAAGATTCACAATTTCACATGAATTTTTATTTCATTGAAGCACTCCATTATAGGAAGTTATTTTACTTCTTATGTTATACAAGAATAATATAAAGTAATGGTTTTATTTGGTTAAAGTGTGAGTAAGAGGTCTTGGTGTGAGGATGAGGATTAAAGTTATTGCTCATGCAAGTATAGGAAGGGGTACTATTAACTTTTAAAAATTAGAGGTATAGGGATGGGTACTACAGTACCATACCAAAACCTATGTGAGTTTCATCCCTATTTGAATTCTTACGTCATTAACTTTTTATATTAAAATATTTACATTAATGTATAACTTTTCTTGAAATCAAAATAGCAATAAATGAGATATTAATTAAAGCATTTATCTCTCGTATTTTAATTGGGAAACAAGTGAAGAGAGATTAAGTTAAGAGAAAATTTCGAAAATTTATTAGAAATTTTAGAAAAATTTAATCATTTAAACCAAATTAATAAACTTTCTTAATACATATGAATTAGATAAAATGATCTTATATTAGAGGACCAAGATAGTATAAATTATTAAGAAAATGGTTTTTATAGCATTTTTAGATGCAAAATCACTAAGGATAACATCAACATCAATACTCTCTAACATATTCTTTTCAATAGATAATTATCAAACAATTCAATCTTTCTAATATAAAATAATTTAGTATGTAGGTGTAGTTCTCTTCCAAATTTTCTTTCTTTCATATATAAAAAATAAATCCATTATAGGACTTGGAAATTTTATGAGTTTCACCTTTTTTTAAAGAACGCATATGTTTTATCCTTGAAATTGTTCCATTGCACTCTTGAAATTTGATTCATTAAAATTGTATTTGTTGCAACTTCTACTTTCTAATTTTTTTATTTATCGTTGAAATACTTCAATGGACAAGAAAAGAATGGCGCAAGACCTAGAGACAATATAACTAAGGCAAGAGATACACAATAAGCAAGAAAGGCCCACTTGTCAAAGAAAGGCGGAAAGGAAAAACACAAAGTGTCTATTTGGTAAGACATTTTAGCTAGCTGAAAATTGAAATCAATAGTTAAAATGTTACAAAACATAAACTAAAGGCGTTTGACGAGTAGTTAAAATGTCATTTTTTAGCTAGCTCATAACGTTTTTTGAAATGCTACTTTAAGTAGCATTTTTAATTTTAGTTATCAGCTGAAATCTTTTGTTACCTTATTATCCATACATATTTTTAATAATTCCTATTACTACTTTTAATTTTATTTTTAAAAGATTATGGAATGCTCTTTAATATTTACATTATTTATTATTATTATTATTATAAATATTTATTTTATCAAAACTTTATTGATATGTGAAACTAACTTCTATGAAGAATACTTATATGAATTGTCATATTTGAACTATATGTTTTTTATTTATATATTTCATAGACTTTTTTGTTATAAAGAAACAAAAAGAACCTTAAACATTATTTTATTAATCTTAAAACTAATTAAAATATCTTAAAAAAAGTTACATGTTGTGTGCATAAAAAAAACAAGTTTTGCCTAAGCATGTTTGTTTATGTTATTTTGTATGTTTTACTACTGAAACAACCAATTCTACTAAATACTTCTAATACAATAAATCGACTTATCAGCTTTCAATAGTTTTTCAGTTTTCAACTAGTTTTACCAAACACACATAAAGATTATAGGTTAGAAAAGTACAAAGAATCACCTTTGTTTTACAGCCTCGGGGGTCGGCTCTTCTATCAAATTTATATTAATTAATGAGTTTTGTCGGTGTTCCAACAACGTGTCTCAATATACAAGTAATAAAGTGAGGAGAGAAGTGTCATATTTTTTAAGTGAATATCACCTTATAATAAGCTTGATGATGGAATTTGGAGAGCATATATGTAATTTGAGAAGTTAAAACAAAAATAGCAATTGATAATATGAGATTTAAATCAATGATAAATAGCTAAGTGTTAAATCTAAATCTCTTGAACCCAGTTGATAAAATTTTGATGATTCGGCCCTCTAAAAATAATGTCAAGATCTATGATTCTAAAGTGAACTAACAATCTTATTTAAAGTGGAACAATAACTTAAGTAATAGAAGTGATACAAAAAAACTAAATGAAAAGGTCCAAAGAACATCTCTATTCAAAGTGATGTAGGCAAGCCTACTTTGGAGAAGATGATGGATCTAGCTCTCCTTTCCTTTCCTCTTGGAATTACAATGCCTTGGAGAAATTTTGAAGATGCAATAGAGATTAGGAGATATGACCGAAAATGTGAGAGGAGATTAAAGGAATTTAGGAGGTTGGAAGGTGGTTAAGGAAGTGGTTAGGGTGGTTGAAGGGAGTTTGTTGGAGTTTGTTAGGGAGGAAAGAAAGAGTGGCGCCACTCCTCTATGGAGAAGATAAAACACTACAAAAAAAGTTACTTTTAGTGATAGACAAAAACTGTCACTAAAAGTAAAATATCTGTAGGAAAATGTGTCATATACTTTGACCCATGGACATGGTTGTCAATTATGTAAGAGGTATAAAAACCAATTATTTTCTATGACTATAGCTTTTACCTACAACTGTTATGTTTTTCCTATGGTTGTTTTGGCAATAGGTAGAGATGGTGTTAAACTTCCTCTCATGCTTTTACCTATGGTAGCAATGTGTGTGGTAAAAGGTATTGAGTAAATTTACCCATACTTTGTTGGGTCTATAGGTAAAAGTTACTCACATACACCTACATCTCCTTCCATAGGTAATGTCAAGGTATAATTACTAAAAATAAAATTTTAATGATTTTTAAAACATTAATTATATTTTATACTGCAACATAAAATCAATTCACACTTTAAATTTAATTAAATGGAAATTAGAAATTTAAAATTAATACAGTATACCACTCAATTTATTTGATTTTATATTTATTTGTTGATCCCTTCTTAACAAAATATTAGACAAGAACTATAATTAATTTGAGTCATACAAAATGACTATCTAATTATACTATGAATTTTGAACAGGATATATAATAAAATAATATAAGTTCTACACAGTCTTGAATTGAATAGGATATGAATTTTGTAAAAAGATAATGTGGACATACCCAAGGAAGACCCTCACACTACATTGGAGAAAGGACTTGAAGCATATAGAGGTCCCCTCACAAGGGCAAAGACCAAACGGGCCAAAGAGAGCATCCATAAAGCCCTTTTCTCTTTTCTCTCTTCTAGTGGGCCTAAGCCCAATAAGGAACCTATGAGGACCTATGTGTACTTTACTTGTAATATACTTTCTAAATAGTTTCTCTAGGCTTATAGGATAGCTTTGGGCCTTACAAGGTCAAATGGGCCACTTTTGGGCCTTGTACTTTCCCTTTTGGGCCATGTATAGGCCATTTGTTCATCTTTTCTCTTAATGGGCCTTGGATCCATGACCAAGCCCATCTAGCTAGTCCTTGGCCGAAATTCCCATGGCCTATATAAGGGCTTCTCCTTTTGTAATCAAGCACCATTAATTCATTTGCAAAATTTGAGAGCACTTAAGTGTTGTTCTTAGTGAGAGATTCTCCTCCTTCTCTCTAGAATTTGAGAGCTCTCTCAAGCTCTTATCCAAGGGGTTTCTCCCTCCCTTGGTGGTGAGTGGAGTTATCTTCCTCCACCTTAGGAAGTGGCCTCCAACCTTTCCCTCTCCTCTTTTCCAAGCCTTCCTCCATTGTCCACCTTCTCTCCTTTCCATTTCCACTCTCTTTTCCTTTGTTTTTACGTCACTCTCCTCTAGCTTTAGGCTTTAGTTTTCGGTTTCCCTTACCTTGAAGAAGAAGTTCTCAAGCTTACTTTGAAGGAAGATAGGAGAAAGAACTCTAGATCCATCTCTCTTCAAGAAAGTGCATGAAGAGCCTACATCATGTGGTATCATTGAGCCTTGGGAGGTTCTTTTCTTCTTCTCTTCCATTTTAAATTTCGGTTTTCATTTCTTTTTGCTGGCTGGAATTCTGTTTCTTAGTCATTCATATGCCTTATTCATGCCATGTTAGCATAGAAAAATCATAAAAAGTCTTGGTTCTTTTGAGTTTTTGTGCTAGTTTCTTTGTGGTTTCAATTTTTTGCATATTGGAGGGTCATTTTCGGTTGGTTATTGTTACCATTCTGTTTTGGTCTCTAAAATTTCAGAATTGGCACATGTTAAATTCGGTTATTAGGTGGTTAGGTTGTTGTTACATGTTAGTTAATTGTTAGTTGTTAGTTAGAGCCAATTTAGGAAGTTAGTTAAGTGCCATGTGGAACCTTTTTCTAGAGTTCTAGGAAGTTAATTGTTTCTCCTTTTTAGTGTGCAAAACCGTGTGATATAGGGGCAATTCAAGCATCTTGATTAGCTCCTATAAAAGGTTCCATTCTTGTTAGGAGGTCTCACATTAAAGACACTCCAAAGTCAACTCAATTTTTAGGATTGTTAGTTTCTATTCTTAGTTTGATTCTAGGTTTAATTTTGTTGCACTATTAGGATATCTCTTTTACATTCCTATTGTCATCTTGCTTGCATCAAAAACAAAACTTGTCAAAAAAAAAAATTTAGTCACCTCCTATACATCAATTTAGGAGAAGGTTGCATAGTTTACCTTAAGCAAGAAGCATTAATTGAACTAGTTGAACCATTTGTGCAATTCGGTTTTGGTATTATAAAAATTGGTGTTGTTATCTTGAAATCTTGAGAGGCAAAAAGAAAAGAAAGAAAAGTATCAAAAGAAAAGAAAAGAATCACAAGAAAAGAAAAATACAAAAGAAGAAAAAAAAAAAGAGTGTTAAAGAGAAAGCCTCATTACAAAGTTGAATTTGAGACACCAAACATCATCACCAAAATTTCGAAATTACTAATACCAAAAGAGAATTGTTTCATTACTTGATATTTCTAAGACTTGTTCATTAAGACTTCATTGCTTATTCTTGCAACTCTAGAGTTTCTAGGCTAGGTTATACCTTAAACTTTGTTTCTTGTATTTGTTTTCTTGTTTGTCTTGTTTTGTCATTTTCAATTCTATTCCAAGTTAGCTTTCATTCTTTTGAACTTTTATTTGCTTTTAGAGTATTGTCATTCCAAGTTAATTGTTGAACCTTCATTCGATTCCATTTGAGTAGCCTTTATTTCTTAAGCCTTTTTAGTTTGTCATTTTTGCTTCTTAAAGTTCTGTCTTGAGTTTATATTCTTTTGGACTTCTAAGATCACTCCATTTCGCCATTAAGTGAGGGTAGCATATTGAAACACTTGAGATTGGTGTGGAAATTGATTGAGCTTGAAAATCTCTAAGAGAAGGCATACACTTGAGAGATACACTTTTGTGAGGTTTAAAGTTTCTTTGTGATTTCTATTAACCAAATCTTGTTTGGAGTTGTTGCCTTGTGTTCTCTTGCTAGGTAAAGTGGAGCTTATACATTAAGAAGGACTTGTGAAGACACTTGTAAAGGAGGCAAAAGCTTTGTAACTAGTAGATATTAGGCAAAGTTTTTCAATTCTTAGGCTTTCTGTAGTAGGATTTTGTCTTGTATTTTGGACACAACAAGGACATTGGACTTTTTGGACATTATAATTTTCCCTTTTGCTTGGTAAATTTCGAATTAGGATAGTGCATGTGCATTTGTTTGTTAACTACTTTTAGTTAATTGGTTAGAGTTAGTTAGAAGTTACAACTATAATTAGTTAGTTAGTTGGTAGTTAGTTGAGTGTCTTAACTAATTAGTTAGTGGTTGGAACTAATTCTAGTTGTCATAACTAATTGTTAGTTGGGTTAACTAATACATAACCGAATTAGTTAGGTAGTTATAGTGGTTAGACTTTGTTACAACTTCCATAACTAATTAACTACTTTTGGTTAGGGTTGTTAAGACTTGGTTAGTTAGTTGAAATAATTTTTGATAGGTTAACTACTTCTTAAAACCGAATTTGGTTAGGCTTGTCTAGGGTTAGTTAATCACTAGCAATATCCTAGGACAACCATAATCAACTTAGGTTAAGGACAACTTAGGATTTACATAAGCAACATAGGACTAACCTAGTTAAAGACAACCTAGGACTTTGTTTCCCTATAGGATAGAAACCTAGTATTGATATTTTAGGTTTGTTGAAGTGTTTTTTTCACTTGTATTGCATTCATCTTCCTCGACTAGCTTGTCTATACATACTTTGTTTTTGTCTTGAATTTCTTTGACAACATTAAAAGATGTCATCTAGTGATAGGGAGAACAAAAACATGCTTCATAACATAATGGATAGCTTAAACACCATTAATGCTAGGCTAAACAATCTTGAGCATAATGAACCCCCTAGAACTAGGCATAGACAAAGAAATCAAAGACATAACACTAGTGATAATGAGGAAGAAACAAGACAAAGAAGGCACCATGACCATAGGAGGGATGACATAGGCTTAAGAGAGGTAAAATTAGAAATTCCCCCATTCAATGGAAAAAGTGACATTGAAGCTTACTTAGAGTGGGAGATGAGGGTAGAACAAATATTCAACTCTCATCAAATAAAAGATGAAAAAAAAGTTAGGATTGCAACTCTTTCTTTCCAAAATTATGCCCTAGTTTGGTGGACCCAAATTTGTAAGGAGAGAAAAAGAGACAACTTCCCTCCCATAGATGATTGGGTAGACTTAAAAGCTCTCCTTAGAAAAAGATATGTTCCTAACTATTATAGGGGTGAACTATTAGCAAAGCTAAATAGGCTCACCCAAGGCTCCAAATATGTAGAAGATTACTATAAAGCCTTAGAGATAGCCATGATTAGAGCCAATCTAGAAGAGGATGAGGAAACCCTAATGCATAGGTTCTTACATGGGCTTAATAGGAACATCAAAAATAGGGTAGAACTCCTTCCACATGTGGATATAGAAGAGTTACTCCACCAATGCACCAAAGTAGAAAACCAATTTAAGGAAAGAGAATCCTATAGTGGGGATAACAATAGAGCCTATAAGTCAAAATGGGTAGAAAATAAGGGTAAGTTTGAGAGAAACCCTAGAGAGAGAGAAGTGGGCGCTTCCTCCTCTAAACCCCAAAGTGAGTTACACAAAAATGGCAAAGTCTTTCGCAATCAACATGATAAGCATGAACCATCATCAAAACCACAATCCTCTAGATCTTCTTCCATAAAATGTTTTAAGTGTCTTGGAAGAGGACACATTGCTTCAGACTGTCCAACAAAAAGAACAATGATTTTAAAAACCAATGGAACCTACTCAAGTCAATCAGAGTCTAATTCTGATTCTCACTATTCAAGTGATGACTCTAGTAGTGATTCCAGTGACAGTGAGCATATTTTAGGGGATGATGGCGAGTTGTACATGATTAGAAGGTTGCTTGGTAGTCATGTAAAACTCGATGACACAACACAAAGAGAGAACATCTTTTATACAAGATGTTACATTAATGACAAATTATGTTCTCTCATTGTGGATAGTGGGAGTTGTGCAAATGTTGCAAGCCAAAGACTAGTCAAAAAGATGGGATTAGAGCTTATAGACCATCCAAGTCCCTATAAACTACAATGGTTAAATGAAAAAGGGGAAATGGTAGTCAATAAGCAAGTCCTAATCAATTTCACCATAGGCACATATAGAGATGAAGTCAAATGTGATGTAGTACCTATGGAAGCAACTCATATACTATTAGGAAGGCCTTGGCAATTTGATAGGAAGGTCCTTCATGAGGGGTTCACTAACACCCTCACATTTAAACTAGATGGTAAGAAGATAGTATTACATCCTCTAACTCCACAACAAGTAGCTAAAGACCAAATCCAAATGAAAGCTAAGAGAGAGAAAGAGTTAGGATCTTCTTCCCATATGAGTTTAGAAAAACCAAAGAAAAACAAAAAAGACAATAAAGGGAAAGGAGTTATTGTCTATAATGACTCCCAACCTAATCTCTTCGCAACAAAATATGATGTGAAACATGCCATGTTTTCACAAAAGCATTGCTTGATCATATATCCAAAAGATATCCCTAACACTTCCTTGTGTTCAATGGGCACCTCTCCTCCCCCCTTGCCCAAAGGGATCCAAAATATCTTACAAGAATTTAAAGACCTCCTCCCAAAAGACATTCCAAAGGGGTTACCTCCTATTAGGGGCATTGAGCATCAAATAGACCTTATACCTGGGGCTAGTTTGCCAAATAGACCGGCCTATAGATGCAACCCTAAGGAAAGTTTAGAAATAGAAAAACAAGTGAATGAACTACTTTCCAAAGGTTGGATTAGAGAAAGTTTAAGCCCTTGCGCATTACCGGTTTTACTTGTACCCAAGAAAGATGGTTCATGGAGAATGTGTACGGATTGTAGAGCCATTAATAACATCACCATCAAGTATAGGCATCCCATACCTAGACTTGATGACATGTTAGATGAGCTTAGTGGATCTACAATCTTCTCCAAGATTGATCTTAAAAGTGGCTATCACCAAATTAGAATAAAAGAAGGAGATGAATAGAAAGCCGCTTTTAAAACCAAGCTTGGCCTTTATGAGTGGTTAGTGATGCCTTTCGGCCTAACTAATGCACCAAGTACCTTCATGAGACTTATGAACCATGTTTTAAGGGATTTCATAGGGCATTTTGTTATGGTATACTTTGATGACATTCTTGTGTACTCAAAGTCCATGACATCTCATCTAATCCACCTAAGACAAGTTATGCTTGCCTTGAGAACAAACAATCTTTATGTTAACTTTGAAAAATGTTCTTTTGGCATGGATACCATTGTCTTTCTTGGTTTTGTAGTTAGTTCTAGAGGTGTTGAGGTAGATCACTCTAAGGTTAAGGCAATCCAAGATTGGCCTACACCTAAAAATGTGCGTGAAGTAAGAAGTTTCCATGGTCTCGCAAGTTTCTATAGGAGATTTGTGAAAGATTTTTCAACCCTAGCCTCCCCTTTAAATGAATTGGTTAAAAAGAATGTTTCTTTTGTGTGGGGGCCTAGGCAAGAAAAAGCCTTTCAAAATCTCAAAGATAGACTCACTCATGCTCCAATTTTAAAACTTCCAAATTTTTCTAAAACCTTTGAGCTTGAGTGTGACGCATCAAATGTGGGCATAGGAGCTGTGCTTTTACAAGAAGGACACCCCATTGCTTTCTTTAGTGAAAAACTTAATGGGGCCACTATTAACTATCCCACATACGATAAGGAATTTTATGCCTTAATTAGAGCCCTACAAACTTGGGAGCACTACTTAATCCCAAAAGAGTTTGTGATACATAGTGATCACCAATCTTTGAAATTCATCAAAGAGCAACATAAGTTAAACAAAAGGCATGCTAAGTGGGTTGAGTATTTGGAACAATTTCCTTATGTCATCAAGTATAAAAATGGTAAAACCAATACTGTGGCTGATGCTTTATCTAGGAGGCACTCTTTACTTACCTCTCTAGGAGCCAAAGTTATTGGGCTTGATGAAATTAGGTCTTTGTACCCAAATGATCTTGACTTTTCAAATATTTTTAACTCATCTTCCACTTCTACATCTTATAAGGGCTTCTACATTTTAGATGGTTATCTTTTTAAAGCCAATAGACTTTGTATTCCACGAAGCTCTTTAAGAGATCTCCTACTTAGAGAGAGTCATGAGGGAGGACTCATGGGTCATTTTGGAAGAGATAAGACTTTGTCTATCTTACATGGACACTTTTATTGGCCCAAAATGAAAAAGGATGTTCAAAAACATTGCTCTAGGTGTATTGTTTGTAGAAAGGCTAAATCAAAACTTTCACCTAGTGGTTTATATACTCCCTTGCCAACACCTAGTGCACCTTGGATTGATATATCAATGGACTTTGTGTTAGGCCTGCCTAAGACCCAAAGGGGAATGGATTCTATCTTTGTGGTTGTGGATAGGTTTAGCAAGATGGCTCACTTCATCCCTTGCCATAAGGTTGATGATGCTAGTCATATTGCTAAGATCTTCTTTAAAGAGGTTGTGCGATTACATGGTGTGCCCAAAACCATTGTTTCTGATAGGGACACCAAATTCCTAAGCCATTTTTGGAAAAATCTTTGGTCAAGGCTAGGAACACAACTCCTCTTTTCCACAACTTGTCATCCTCAAACGGATGGCCAAACAGAGGTAGTAAACAGGACCCTCTCACAACTTCTTAGGGTCTTAGTACACAAAAATGTAAAATCTTGGGATGAGTGTTTACCCCACATTGAGTTTGCATATAATAGGGTACAACACTCCACAACCAAGCATAGTCCATTTGAGGTTGTATATGGTTTTAACCCTCTCACACCCTTGGACCTTTTGCCCATTGAGGTTTTTGATTCTGTCCTTCATATGGATGGAGAGGCAAAGGCCCAATTTATCAAAGATTTTCATGAGAAGGTTAGATACCAAATACAAACTAAAAATGAACATTATGCTCGTTGTGTAAATAAACAAAGAAAGGAGATCACCTTTGAGGTTGGAGATTGGGTATGGTTACACCTTCGAAAGGAACGCTTTCCCAATTTGCGAAAATCCAAACTCAACCCTAGAGGTGATGGGCCTTTTCAAATTCTTAAGAAAATTAATAATAATGCTTATGTCCTAGATCTACTAGGAGATTATGGTGTGAGTGCTTCTTTTAATATAACTGATTTGTCTCCCTTTGATATAGATGATGAGGATGATGCCTTTGATTTGAGGACAAATCCTTTTGAAGAGGGGGAGCATAATGTGGACATACCCAAGGAAGACCCTCACACTACATTGGAGAAAGGACTCGAAGCATATAGAGGTCCCCTCACAAGGGCAAAGACCAAACGGGCCAAAGAGAGCATCCATAAAGCCCTTTTCTCTTTTCTCTCTTCTAGTGGGCCTAAGCCCAATAAGGAACCTATGAGGACCTATGTGTACTTTACATGTAATATACTTTCTAAATAGTTTCTCTAGGCTTATAGGATAGCTTTGGGCCTTACAAGGTCAAATGGGCCACTTTTGGGCCTTGTACTTTCCCTTTTGGGCCATGTATAGGCCATTTGTTCATCTTTTCTCTTAACGGGCCTTGGATCCATGACCAAGCCCATCTAGCTAGTCCTTGGCCGAAATTCCCATGGCCTATATAAGGGCTTCTCCTTTTGTAATCAAGCACCATTAATTCATTTGCAAAATTTGAGAGCACTTAAGTGTTGTTCTTAGTGAGAGATTCTTCTCCTTCTTTCTAGAATTTGAGAGCTCTCTCAAGCTCTTATCCAAGGGGTTTCTCCCTCCCTTGGTGGTGAGTGGAGTTATCTTCCTCCACCTTAGGAAGTGGCCTCCAACCTTTCCCTCTCCTCTTTTCCAAGCCTTCCTCCATTGTCCACCTTCTCTCCTTTCCATTTCCACTCTCTTTTCCTTTGTTTTTGCGTCACTCTCCTCTAGCTTTAGGCTTTAGTTTTCGGTTTCCCTTACCTTGAAGAAGAAGTTCTCAAGCTTACTTTGAAGGAAGATAGGAGAAAGAACTCTAGATCCATCTCTCTTCAAGAAAGTGCATGAAGAGCCTACATCAAAAGAGATGTTATTTTTTATCAATCATTCAACACACGAGGATTAATCAATACTTCCTAAAAGATATAATCTTGTATCATCAACTCTATTTAATAAAGTAAAAAAAAACTATTAAAGTGACATAATCTTTTATATGAAATACTATAAAAGGGAGAAACAAAAACCATTAGCTAACGATCTATATACTATAGTGTTTAACTTCAACATTCAAATCCACTAATTTCCTAAATTTACTAGAGCAATCATGATATTAGTATCAATCTTGAGGGATGCAAAATCAATCCATTGGTCAACATTGGCCTGAAAAATGTAACATTGAAACAAATAGCAATCAGAAACAATATATAAAAGTACATGAATCTTGAATGTTCATGTTAGGCTCTATCTCAAAGTAGTTATAGATTACCTTACTTTTCAATCAATTTTGGCAGCAACAACACCAGGCAAGTCAGAAAATGTAGTAACATCAGAATATAGGAGATTTGAGAAAACACTCACAAATAATTCAATTGTTATTGCTAGTAGTATGTTGATTGTTACCACTAGAATCACTTGGAGTACTTGCATCCTCGGGAACCTAAGGGGGAAATATATTTTTTCAAATAAAAATATCAAAAGTAAATATATAGAAGATTTTGAATTTTTACCTCTGGAACAACAGCTTGTAAAGTAAAATTAATTTGTGGATCTTCTAAAACTCTTGTTTGAAGAAAAAAACTAGATTTCCAAATAGATTCTCTAATTTTTGAAGCCTAATCTCAACATTAGAGCTTTAAGAAGTAACACTCGAACTTGCTAGACGTGGAAGCTTTCTAAGACAATACACATGTCTTCTTTTTTCATGTCCTTTCACTCTTGCATATAATCATTTTTCCAATCTATATCATTGGAACTTTCTGCCTCCCCCATATGCTTCTTTAGCTCATACTACACAATACATTACAAACATAAAACAACTGGACGTGAGATTGTATATCCCATTGTCCTATCCCAAACCCATTGGAAAATAAAAATAAATTGGTAACAAAGGAATTGATGAAAACTATGTAGTGCAAGCATGTAATCCTTTGTTTATGATGAAAACCAAAAACAACAATTGATGAAAACCAAAATCAAAAATTCAAATGCAAACAACAATAAGAGGGATCATTTTGAAAATTCAAAAGAAATTCTCATTCAAAATAAGAGGGAAAGGAGAAAACAAAGCATATAAGTGCTTAAAATATAATTTTATTTATCTAAAAGTAACAATTAACTGAATGATTAGCTAATAATTCAACCATGGTATCTGATATAACAATTAGCTAAATAATCAACTAATAATTCATACATCTATGGTTTTAGCTTTAACAATTTGGTACCTGAGATAACAATTTAACTTAAGATTACAACTAACTTACAAAACAATGGTCACTCTAATTTAATATAATACCTTCGAAGCCTTTAATAATTCCATATGCCACAACTAACACAAAATTCTTACCCTAATTTTATCCATACCAGATTTCAAATAAAGTCCTTAATAACTTACACATTCATGGCATACATGAGATATATCACACTAAAATACCACACTCAAAGCATTTTTATAATAAGCAGGGAAACATATCATATTGATATATACAATTACTAAAGAAACCATTAACCAAAAGTTTGACAAAATGTGGCTTAATCTCTATTCTATCTCTAGTAAAAAATCATAAAAGTAATGAAAAATAAGAAAAGAACAACAATTATAACTTAGATCTGATAAGAGAAAATGATTAGAGAGTTAGTAGTTAGTATTTAGTTCTAGAATTACCTAGAGTTTATTATAACTTTGCATGAAACATCAGTTCTTAACTTTAATTACTTCTAGCAGTGATCATACATCTCTATCTCTAACACATAAACACATGTTAGCATGCACACACTTCTATAACTTGATTTTATGATTGACATCATAATTTACCTTTCCTTTATTTGAACACCAATGATGAACTAAAGTATGAAATTAAGATGAATCGACCCTTTTATCAGGAATATTGGAAATTATTTCTTCCTCGGTTTGACTTTCGTCATATGCATTTGACTTTAGATCATGCTTGAATTGCCTCCACTTGCCACTCATGTTATCTTTTAGAATTTCTCTTGTTTGCTCAGCTAACTTGGGAATAAATTGAAATTTACTTTATTATAAAAACCATTAGAAAATTGTTAGGCTTCTACAAAAACAAAATGTTACAACAAGTAAATGAAATAAAGATAAATAAAAGATTATACAACACCTGAGTTAATTCAAGCATATTAATAATATAAGACTCAGGCATGTCCTTCCAGCTAATATAATTTATAGGAGCACATTGGTGCCTCCTTACCAAAATGCTTATTGCATTCAATAGAGTTTTTCCTTCCCACCCCATAGGATCCCAAATGATCTACTTCAGAAAGTATGAATTACCCTCCTAGCAAGTCCTACACATCTAGCATATGAATATAACCTCTAGTCTTCGTACCACCTAAAACATATATATATATATGTCATCAATGAAATATATGTCAAGCAATATGTATATACTTATATAGTTATAATTAAGGAAAAAATTATACTTACTTCTATTTGAACTTTCACTTGAATTAGATTCAACATGGTTGTCCTCTTGCCTTTATTGTTCTAATTATGACTAAAAAACATATTTAAGATTTAACATCAATATTATTTAGAATGAAAGAAAAAATAAACCTCAAGATAAAAGAAAAATAAGCTAATAAAATTTATACCTCCAAGTTGAGCACTTCCTTCGTTGAAACTATCAATTGATTGCTCCAAAGCTTCAGATTGGCCATTTATTTTAATAGTCTTCAACAATCTACGCCTCCCTATAGTATTTATTACCTAAACTCCAAAATTAGTATCATTCTTATTACGTCAAAGTTATATAATTTAACCCAAATGGTGTAGATGCAAACATATAATTAGAAAAATACATACCTTACTCTAAAACATTTATAGAAATGAAATAAATTAGAAAAAAATATTCTTCACCACCATCCTCATCCTCTATATCATCAACTTCCTTATTATTTTTCAAAATGTCTTCCATATGTTTTGTAACTTCCATGATATCATCATTATCATCAACTTCAGGTCTAATCAAGTCATTGTCATTTATCTCTTGTAACATTGGCTCATTCCCTTGTTCTATGTCATTGGATTATGCATCACCTAAATCATACTCATCCCTAAGTTTAACATGCACAACAACAAGGCAATCTTCTTGCTTCTTATTATCCATATAGACCACTTTCTTAGCTTGAGAAACCCAAATAAATAGGTCATCACATATATCATCTACCATGTGTTACAAATAATTGAAATTTACTAATGTCATGCTCATGTCATCAATTTTGAATCCTCTATTAATGTCAACCCAATCACACTTGAAAAGTAAGACCATAAATCTTCCTCACTAATCTAATTGAATTATATCTGTCAATGCACCATAATAGTTAATTTCCCCTTCTATAGGACGTTTATCTCTTGAACCAGCATAACTTACTATTTTAACAGTAACAACAATGCCACTATTTTGAGTCTTTGAGTTCCTTTCACGCTTCTTTGTGTGGAATCTAACTCCATTAACAATATAACCACTATAACTTCTCTTAATTTCTAATGGACCACGTGATAACCACTTAAGCTCATCTATCATTAGAGCACTACCTTGCTCCTCTAGACGTGTAACCTATCATAATTTAAATGATTAAAAAATTATATGATCATGGAATTCAATATTAAAATTGAATTCAACATAATTTGAATGATTGCTAATCCTTACCCGTTCACGAAACCAATCATTAAATGTTTGACTATGAATTTTATCAACTTCATACGGAGATAATCGACGGTTTCATCTTTTAATAAGATCAATGTGTTTTCTAGGTAAGAAAAGAATAAGTATAAGGATCAAACATAATTTTTAACAGTTAAATATAAGTATAAAAGTGTTCATCTTACTTTTGAAAGGGGTCAATGTTTTTGTTATTGAAAAGCACATACCTATGTGCTTGTAGTAATGTTTTCTTATCTAAAGAGACTTGAGAAACTCTTTTTCTTTGTCTTACATTGAAACCAACTTGGCTCTTTCTCCCTAAAGGTTTACCTCTTGGATTCATAAGACTTGGGTTCTCCATAAAATAAGAATCATCATTTGACTAGGTCGATTAAAGCTGGTTTCAACCCTAGAGGTATCTTGAACAAAATGTCAAGCACTCGTGAGCCAAATATCCCTCCGCAATTGACCCTTCTGGATGTGCTTGATTACGAACGAAGGACTTGAGTGTAAGGAGGAACCTAAAAATTAGATCTAATTAGGATAAGAACATTTGATTTTGTAATATTTAAAGGATACTAAATAATAGGAAAAAGGTACTTCAATAGGATACATCTATCGATAATGAACTGGACCCATAATTTTTGCCTTATAAGCCAAATGGATTGTCAAATGTACCATCACAGTGAAGAAATATGGAGGAAAAATCTTCTTTAATTGGCACAATGTTTGAGCTATTCAGTGATCCAAATGCTCTAGATTATGAATATTAAGCACCTTCCCATATAATTCTTTGAAGAAATGACAAAAATCAACTATTGCAAAAACCACTTTGTCAGGCAAACACCTTTTCATCACTATAGGAAGAAATTCTCGCATTAAAAGATGACAATCATAACTTTTTAAACCAAATATATTGTGTTGCTTCACTTTTACACATCTAGAAATATTTAATGAGTACTCATATGCAGCTTTTATTGCTTTGAGAACTTCTAAAAACATTTCTTTTTTCCTTTGATATCAATTAATAACAAGCTCTAGAAAGATACTTTTTACCTTTAGCTGGATGCACCTTTCCATGTAGTTAACTTCTTATGTTCATGTCTACAAGGTCATAGCGTGCCTTATCACCATGTTTTGATGTTTCTTCTAAATGCAACAATGTTCCAATTATGCTGTCATAGACATTTTTTTTCAATGTGCATCACATCAAGATTATGATGAAGAACATTATATTGCCAATAAAGCAACGTGAACAAAATACTTTTCTTTTTCCATGGTGATTTGCTCACAATTTCAACATCTTCCGATTGTCTCAAAACAGAACTTCTTTTAGGTACTTTGGGTGGAGGTCTAAATTCTTCTTTTCCATAAAAATCTCATTTATTATATCTCCATTTATGGTGAGGTTCTAACCAACGATGATGGCTCATTTAACTAAACTTTCCATTACAATTCAACCACTTAGAAGGAGGGTCAAAACCATAACATGGACAAGCATATTGACCTTTGGTACTTCATCCAGATAAATTTACATATGTAGGAAATCATTAATGGTCCATATTACCGTAGCACGTATTTGGAAAGACTCTTTCTTACACGCATCAAAAGTTCTTATCCCAATTTTCCATAATTCTTTTAATTCTTCCATAAGAGGCTACATATAGACATCAATTTTATCACCTGGACCAGTTGGACCAGGAATAAGCAATGAGAGTATCAAACAAGGTTACTTCATACATATCCAAGGAGGAAGATTATATGGAACCAAGATAACAGGCCAAGTGCTATAAGAAATTGTCATAGTTTTGAAAAGATTAAAGCCGTCAGAAGCCAAACCTAGTTGAACATTACAAGGGTCACACGAAAAATTAGGATATCGACTATCAAAATTGTTCCAAGCAGGAGAATCAGCTGGATGTCTCAAGAGTCCATCCTTGGTTCGACCATCTTCAATTCATGTCATAGAAGAAGTTATTTTAATGACAAGAAAAGCCTTTATAGTCTAGGTTTGAGAGGAAACCAATGAAGAATATTTGTCGGTATCTTTTTTCTACCATCTATATCATTAGAGTTGACTTTCCATCTTAAGCGTTCATATTTTAGGTAAATTTTAGCATTATCCAAATCCCTCCAAAATAATACACAACCACTGCGACAAGCCTGAATTTCTTCATACCCTAAACCTAATCCTAAAATAATATTCTTCGTGTTATAAAATGGTTTGGGTATTTTATTTTCTTCTGGTAATGCATCTCTTAACAACTCTAACAGCATTGCAAAGCTTTTGTCGGTCCATCCATTTAGACACTTTAATGGTACAAGTATATGATGAAGGATAGTTTTGTAAACTTCTTACAACCAGGATAAAGGTCTTTTTATGCCTCATTTAGCAACTCATAAAACTTACCTGAACTATTACCCCATTCTGATTGTTGAACATTGTTCTCATTTATGAATGATTTTGAACTGTCATCATTCATATTTACACATATCATCACTCGCATCTAATGTATGCATTCCAAAAGCATCATGGATTAATGTATCCACATCATGATCAAACTCCCCTTCTTCTTGGCATGTAATCATGATTATTTATACAGTTGAAGAGAATAGGCGGTTATAACAATCAACCTGATACACTAAGAGAAGCTTATAGAGGAAGCTGAAATAGAATTAATACAAGCAGAAACAAAATAAAAAAGACTGAGTACATATATTCACATAGAAGTCTAGCACTATATTAGTGATAGTGCCTTGATGTGGGCTCTTAGAAGGAAGTTTTTGGTTTATTCCTTCTTAAATGTGTCTTTCTAGCTAGCTATTTTTTATCATTATCTCATTTTCTCTATGTACTTTTTTGCTCTCTGGGGTCAGGGTGGAGAAGGTTGTAGTGTATTGTGCTCGAGACATAATTAAGTGCTTGGTCAATTTTGCCTACCCTGCTTTAATGCTGGTAGGTCATCTCAATCTCAAACATAAGCCAATTTTTCAATCCCAAATGCAAAATATCTCAAAGTAACTTTGAATGAAAAAGATAGCCAAAGATTTTAGTAGATTGTAACATACTATTTAGTCCTTATTTTTGCCCCATGCTACTTTTGGTTTGGTTGTTACATTTTTTTCTTCTAATAAAACATCTTATAATATAAAAAACCACTTTTTCTTATAGACCAAATCTGAAATAAGATAAACATCACTCAATTTTGATCAATCAGTGACATATTTCTAATTTTCTTAAGTTATATACAACTACTAACATAATCTTAATTATGTTGTTATAACTTGTGTTGCACTATTAAAATCTACCAAAGCTTATATTCTGAATTGCAAATGATTCCATTGCTCTAGTGGTTTGTTTAAGATTGATTAAGTGAGAAACAAAAAAATTTTGTATTATATTCTGAAGAAGAAAGCTTTTATAAGTTCAAATTAAGGAAAGATCCATCTGCTATACATGCATATGACATTGCATTAGATGGGAAGATTGCACGGTGCCCAACTTAAAGAAGAACTAACCTTATCCAATTTAATTTTTCATTTAAGGAGCCCACACCAATATAGTTTTACATCCTATTTGAACAAACATTTAATTAAATCAAATCAACTGAGAACGTTAACTAAAATATTGGGTAATAAATAAGTTCAAGGGCTAAGAGACATGGACAAGAAGAGCATTTTATAACGTATACTTCAGGCTACCATAACCAGTTGACTTCAGAATTCATGAAATTATCAAAACTGAGGTTGGGGATGATAGAAATATGGGAAATCTACTACAATGGGACTTAAAGTCACTAAATGTGTAAATGTAATACGGTTACACTACAACAACTAAATCTGATGCAATAAATAATTACAAGAACGGATATCATTATTACTACTATGACAACCCGACAAAAACACCCTGTCATTTCTCGGTTAGGACTAATTATAGCTTTTAAGCCTTACTTATCCCAAGTTAGAAATTCTTCAAAACACCACAATTGGGTAAATGTCATTGGCATAATCCATTATTTTTATCATGGACAACTTTTACCAAGATCAGTGGTCAATTTGGACATTGAACACACATCAATATGCTAGTTACTTATCATTTTGTGGCAACAATAACCACAACCACTGAACCACACTCAAAACAAGTATAGTTAAAGCTCACAAATCCAATCTTTACCTACCAAAGCAACAACAGCTAAAAAATACTCATGATAGTAGCACAAGCACAGGTGATTCCAATAAATCAAGGCAGAAAAAACTACTTTTAATTATACAAGTTATATTAAAGTTTTCATATACATTAACCTCATTCATACTTCACCAAATCTTGGGCATGATGAATTGCCAAAATCGTCACCATTCATACTGGTGAAGGTACTGTTTAATTTTTCATCCAAGATTGCACTAGTAACCCTATTAAGCTTAATTCCAATAATTCTTTACTTTAAATCCTTCTACCATCTATCGCTAATTCATAGCCACTTCTATTTTGTCAGTCCTGTAGCACTTTCAAGATCATCCTACTAATTACCTTTCTTACCACTTGGTTGTATTCTAAATGTCCTATTTCTATAATTGTCAACAGAAGATTATATACTCTATCAAGGTAAATGAGTGTGTTAACTCAGATAAAGGATCTCACTCCCTTCCATGTAGTACTAAATTCTTTCCCACCTTAACTTCAAGTATTATTTTTAAACTTCAAATAGCCTTATTCAAAACTCAAATTAATAACAAATCCAACCATAGGTTCATCATGAAATCAATATTCCCGATGCTCCAAACTATAATAATTTTACCAAAATAGAGGATCTAATAAAGCAAATTAAGTAAAATTGACAAATATGGGACATACCTAGAATTCTGAAAAATAGTAAGTGAGATTGAAGAGAGTGAGATCGAACTGAAATAGATCAAGAGAAATTCAGGTAAAATCAAATTGAGAATGAAGAGAAACACATTTAGTTCAGAAATTAAATATACAATCACATCTATCAAAAAATTACAACAAAGAAAGAAAAAGTGAGAGCAAAAACCTAAAAACCAGATGAAGAACAGAAGAGAGATGCATTAATTAAGAGATCCATCGACAAAACAAAGAAATGAAATTAGCTTCGAGAATGAGAAGAAAAGGGCACAGGCTCCATTGACAAAAAAACATTACATTCTTATTTGGTCAATTTTGTGTTTTAGGTTTTAGTTTTCTCCTTTAAATGAGAAGAAAAGGGCATAAGTTTCACTGGTTTTTTATTTATGAGGAATGATTTGAAATAAAGTTTAAGTATTAACTTTTCTCAATCAAAATTAATAAATTAATGATATTTGTTGTACTATAATTTTATTTTATTTTTTGACTCACTTGTTTCTCATACTACGAAGAAGGCATCGTAAATTCCCCTCAACAAACACATTTTTATATTTTCACCATCTTTTTATCATTATATTCGTTTGGGCAAAAGAAAACTAAGTAACAATACAAAGTCATGTACCCAAAACCAAAGGTATATGTTACTTTTATCTACAATTTTTAGCTTTATCACTAAAAGTGTCCGTAGGCATAAGTAACTTTTTTTGTAGTGAGTCAACCGCCACCTTAGGGGGTGATGCCTAAGGATAAGGTATTCGGGCTTTGTGCTAAGCATAAGGGAGAGACTAGAGAGAAGATTCTCACACTAAAATTCTTTCAAATGTATTCCATTAGTTCAAAATACAAAGGAGTGGGGGATTAAATACCTCCACCTCCTTAAATTCAAAATTGGCTTGGGTGGGCTCGTAAAAGTGTCACCTAAGGCCCAAAAACTAAAAATACATAGCCTAAAAGTGGCCCAAAATGAAAATTATGGCCATGCAAGGCACAAATCTAAGGCTTTCTAAACTAAATTTATTACATTTCTAATATTTCCTAGTTATTTAGAAAATATAAAACAATCATGGATTTGTCCTCATCACAAAGCATTTTTATAATCTATCATTAAAAACTTGACCTAAATCTGACTCAAACTATCCTAATCTAAAAAAGGAAAGCAATGTCTTAAAATATGGCATAATAGCAAAAGTCTAAGCATTATCTTTAAACCTTAGATGTAGTTGAAGAATATCATCAGAAACTTAACCTTAAAAATTCAAACCAAATCTAAAAGGTTAACGGCCAAATCTAAAGCACAAACACTAATAGAAAAATAATTTTTAAACTCCAAACATTGTATATATTTTAACTATGATGTAACGTATCTTTCAAAAAGGAAGACATAATAACCAAGATTTTGAAAAGAGCTAAAAGTTTGACTGAGCAAATTTTCAGCACTTACATGGTAGATGATCATGATGCATAGTTACATAATGTTGGTTATTGCATCAGATGCGACTTTGACGGAACATTTAAATATATGGTGCACACGTTACGCCTTTTCTTTCATTTCTTAATTTTATTCAAATCTTCCTAAACATTCCTTGCAATACCTCACAAATTATATTTCCTTGTTTAGAGTGTAGAGGCAACCATTTTGTACCTCGTTTGCATCTTGTTTGTGTCAGAAAGAGAAGTATTTTCAACTGATTGGATTTTTCTTTTTGTTCAAGGTTAGTGATCTTTTTTATTCCTTTAAATTTATGGTTTAAGGTTCATTAGGACACTTGTAAAAACTATAGGTTATGTGATTTATACGATTGTACTTTTGAAAATATTGATAGTTTTTCCATTTGTTTTATGAAATTAGTTTGTTAGGATTAGATTTCACATTATGGATCTCTATGATAGAAATTTAAAACTTCAGAACTAAATTTAAAATAAAAATTTTAAAAAATACAACTTTCAAAATTTAAAATCTTAGAAATTTTAAAATAAAAATTTAAAATTATCATATAAGCTTGCAAAGATGCTCTCCAAGTCATTAATCCACACATACGCTTCTTCAGGCTTATACCCTCCATAGAACTCGGAAGGTTTCCTCTTGAGAAAACGATCAAGACCTTGGGCACCTTGTCCCACATGTTGTTGGCCTTGCCTTTCCAAGAGATCTGCAAAGCGATTCAAAGCACTAGCAATAGTGACCGCATCACAATTATGTCTACCAGCCATGTTTCACGCCTATAGATTAAGACATGGCTCACACATAAGTAAACTAGGCCATATAATTAATTTTGATCCATATCTAAGGTTTCAACATCTAATGGTCTACCATAATATCATTTCATAATCCACATATCAATTTCAATGCATAATCACAAGGTATTCATCATTGAAAGTAAATAGTATAAAGAACTTGGCCGGACTAAGAACAAACAAGCATATCAATCTCATTTGAAGAATTCATTCACATGTATCCAACCACATCATTTAAATAATGCACAACAAGGCTTTAGTAATGGGCAACTATGCTCTGGTATGGTATAACAAAGCTTCAATAATGAACAACCATATTTCAATGTAAAACAACATCATTTCAATAAGAGAAATCACGCTTTAATAATAATTCATTCACAAAGATCCAACAATGAGCAATCAATGCTCTGATAATGCATAACAAAACTTTAATATGCAATCAACACATTTTGATAAGAAGTAATCATAATTTAATAAAGACAAACCATGCTCTGATACCACCCAATTATGGCGCCCTTAATTTGATAATTAGTAGTAGTGGTAATATCAAAATTAAAGTAAAGTTTTTGTGATTAAACAACCATCAGAATAAGGATACCACAAGTAAAAGAGAATTATTTGGATTATAAAACAAAACCCTTATAATTACACACGGAAAGAGTTTAAAGTCAGTGAAGAGAAATGTATGTGTAAGGGTATCCATCTCATCCCATATATGAAGATATGAGAAGAGATCTGAAGAAAACATAAGGTATTCATCAAAGGTAATTGGAAGTGTATGTATTTGATTAAGGAAAACATGTCAAAGAGGTGTGAAACAAACAACCAATGATAAAGGATTGAAGTACTAGGCATACAGGACCAAGGAGTACAAGACCATGGCAAGAAAACACTCGAATAACCCATCTGGGCATTCCGCTGGTCGTGGGAATAATCCACAGGTCGTGGAACCATTCCACTGGCCGTGGGAAAATCCCACTAGCCGTGGAATGCACTACCATTATGCCTAGAAATGCATATTTTCAAGACAGAGCATTCCACTGGCCGTGGGAAATTCCCATTGGCCGTGGAATGCACTGCCTTCACGCCCCATCTTATGTAATTTTATGGACAGAGTGATCCACTTGTCGTGGATCACTCCTGATCCTCCAATTTCCATTTTCAAATCATATCATGCCTTGGGACCTTAGATCATGTAATTCCTAGACCTTTTATGCATAAAATCATTAAGAATCAGTCATATTATGGCATAAGACATGAGGGGAATATCATCAATCCACTAAGCTCTTTTTGTACCAAATCCAAACATCATTTAAATCATGAAATCCATATCTAGATCATGCATAAACATTACAATCACAATCTCACACGTTAATATTTCATCCATCCATGGATTCCCATCATTATAAATATCAACACCATCAAAATGGCTATCAAATTTTCATTGTCAATATTCACATAGTTGTCTACAAAAGAATTGGCCTATTATATACATATGTATACACAAAAGAATATAAAGTCAAATATTTTTAGAATTGGGCCATCAACACTACATTTACATTAACACCATTATCATCAAAGTACATACATCATCCAAAACTCAAACGTTTACTAGCCAAGGCATTCCATTACCACTAATTTACCTTCAGCACCAAAATATATGTTTCCAAAATAAATTACATCCTCGTCCCATGCAAGTCTTGCATCACAATGCTAAAAAGACAACATGGAGAGTGAGCTATACATTCTAAGTGGCGAATATGAATACTTTGTGATAATGTGTATATGCATATAAACAACATATAGGCTTTGCATCAAAATCATCAATTATCATCATAACTTCGTCATTCTACCAATACATATATCATAACCATCAAATAAAACTTATAGCAAAGCATATACCCATACACACATCACTACCCTTCATCATATTAGGCTAACACAAGTATCATCACCAATACACAAAGTCTTTTTGTCGTAAATATTTTACTTGTTGTCTTTAGGGTTTTTTTCACCCATTTCAATCATCACCTAACGTTTTCATCATTCCAAACTCATCCTCATTTTGGCATGGCTATATACAAATGCATAAGAATCATACTCATCAAAACACTTTCGGATCCGACTGTGGGAATAACAATCATTAATGTAGGTTTCAAACATAGATATACAACCATGCCCCTATTGCAGTAATAAAATGTATACACATATATTCACAAACACTACAACATTTTTGGGCAATGGTAACGCTAATCTCAGCAACAGGTAAAAAATCGTTTTATTAGTATATAATAGGAAACAGTTTTTTATTTTATTGCCATAGGTATGTAAAATTTAAATTTTTTAAAGGCAACGGTAAAGAACCGTTTCTTTAGATAAAGGAGTACGCTTAATAACCATTGTATAAATATTAATATTAGAGACAATTACAAACCGTTTTCTTATGTCACACCCCGGTTTCCCGGACTCGAATCCCGATGTAATCAAGATAAATAATTAATAAAAATATGAGTAAATTTTTTTGCGTTTAGAATATTTCCAAAACACCTTGAAAATTACATCAAGACCCGAGCCACAAAAAACTGAAGAGTGAGATTTAAGAATTTATAACTGGATCGTAAGGTAAATCGCCCATATATGTATACAAAAAAAATAATAGAGTTTACAACAGAAGAAGAATATGTATACAGGGCACACGCCTAGTCCCATATATGAAGATATAAGAAAAGGCTCGACAAGGAACGCAATTACATAACATAAGCCTATTAGGCCGCAACCAAGCAAGCATTTAAATATCATTCATTGCCTTTCGTGAAATTCAACCTCAATTCATGTATTATCAATACTTGTACATTTACAAAAGGACTACATGTCCAACATCATTTCATCCATCAAAATGGGCATAAGTTCCAACACCCCAAATATCAATACATCATTCACTTACGTTGCTATCTATACAATATCCATCAAATCAATGATTATCAACTTTTATCATATACAATTCATTCATCACACCATAATTCATATTCATTACCGGCCAAGGCATTCCATTACAACTATTTACCTTCTCCAAAGCTTTAGTTCAAGGACTCAATCTCATCCCATGACAACCTTGCATCACAATGCTAAAAGGAGACAACATGGGAGAGTGAGTTATACATTTAAAATGATGAATTTAAATACATTGTGATCATGTGTACATGCATACAAGTAACTTGTCTGTTTTGCAATAAATTCATCGATTCATCATTAAGCCATCTTCAGACTATCATTTTAGGTGTACAAGCCTCATTGTTCACAATTCATAATAAGTACAAGCACAAGCACATACACATTCACATTGCCCTTCACCATCATGGGCATTTACAATTATCATCAACTAAGTCATTAAGTCTTTATTCAATTTACTCTCTCAAGAGGTTTTTAACTTTCTTGTGTCATCTCCATCTCAAATGCCATGTACCTATGGCTAATGCATATGTCATACTATTTAATGCATATGTAATTGGTCCATTTCAATCACCCATGCGCATATGGTTTCTCAAGTGATTGCAACCACTTATATTCAATCAAACATACATCCTCCACGCAAGGGTCCATTTTCATAGAATCCCGTGGGACCTTTATCATTATGATCGCAACCATATTTATTAATCTCATCTTGGTTTCCCCCACGTATAGGGTACTCTTTCTCATAGTCCCACAAGATCATTGTCATTTCAATACACTGGTGATCGCAACCACCTTCATCATTTCAATCTATCATGTGATTGCAACCACAGACTTATTCCCCAACGCATAAGGTACTCATTCTTATAGAATCCTACAGGATCTTTTATCATTTCAATATACTCATGATTGCAACCACGTACATTCATTTCCCTTACGCAAAGGTGCTCTTTCTCATATAGTCCCGTAGGACCTTTCATTGTGATCGTAACCATATATTCAATGATATGATATACATGCCATGAATGCAATAATGCAACAATGCATATGTCAAATCTTAACCTCACAAGGATTCTTTCACCCTCTCACTTAGGGGTATATTTTCTATTTAGCATTGTCATTAGTGGCATACAATTAATCGTAAGGCCCCTCAAGGCACAACATTCATAGTTACATCAAACCACACATGGTAATCAAAAGCATATCAATCATCATAGAATTAATCCACACATGGAAACCAACAAGGCATTTCACAATATATATTCATAAATCACCATCTTTTCTCATACATACAACTCAATGTTTACATCAATCACAATGGCATTACAACCATCAACAACACCTCTCATCATCAATATCCCGTCAATATTCAAGGGTATGCTCAACGACAATATCCCTTTTCATTCAGCTTTAATATTCATTATTCAAAATGTGTGGTAACATGCATACACCCATAACAATGTTTATCTTTGTTCATCATCAACAATTTCCCTACAATTATAATCTTAACTCATAATTGCAAGCTAATCTTGCATCAATCAAAATCATTAATAATATTCGTCAATCTTTTATTGACCCTTAAGGTATCCTCAATATCCATATTCATCCTTATTCATCATCAATAATTTATCATTCATATTGTGGTTATATATATATATGCTTACAACAATTCAATGCATAACATTTTCCAATCAACAACACCACCACAAAGCATTACCATTCACAATCCAAATGCATGTCACATATTGGCCAAACACACTAACATCTTCATGTCCATCATCACAATTCACCAATACATCATGGACAAGGTAAACATGCATAAGGTCGCATATAACAATCAACAATTTCACCAAAATATGGTATACCACGAATTAAAAGAAAATCATTTAACGTTGCACCCCAGACCTTTGATTAATCACACTTGCCATATATGTGTATTTGCATGTTGTAGATAGGTTTTGATAATGACAAGTACACAAGAACAGGAAGAGTATCACTCATGGATCAAAAACAAGTGAGATGAATAAATTAAAAGAATCCAATTGATGTACTCAAATTAAAGATTCATGGAATCATGAAGAACATGCTCCCATATGATCAAAGAACCAAGAAAACAATGCATGAAGATCAAGGAAAGGAACCATGACTCAAAATGCATCAAGGAAACATCAAAAAGCATGGAAAAACAACAAACAGCATTACTTGAATCGATTCACACACGTACGAATCGATTCAGAGGCCTGGAAGTCTTAAAAATATGAAAACAGAATGTTCTAAATTGATTCACAATAGCCTAAATCGATTCACACGAAGCTAACAGCCCAGGAATTCAAAACAGAACAGCCTGAATCGATTCACTAAAGCCTGAATCGATCCATACACTCCTGGAAGCCCAAAATGCCTAAGTCAGAATGCCTTGAATCGATTCGAAAACGTATGAATCGATTCAAGAAGTGGGAAACATCACTAAAAAGACATTTTTAGGTGGGAAACATAGATCTAATACCCACTATACACAGAGACAAGCTGGAACCATGATCTGCAACGGCTAGGAGGACCTTCAAAGCTCTATAAATGGATCTCCAACTCAAGCACAATACACACCAACAAGAGGCAATCAATCTTTACTTACATTTGTGCTTAGTGAGTTCATTTTCTTTGTATATTCTGAATTCTTGAGCTTAGTGTATTTGTATGTTGTAGACAGGTCTTGATAATGACAAGTATCCAAAAACAATAAGAGCATCATTCATGGATCAAAAACAAATGAAATGAACAAATCAAAAGAATACAATTGATGTACTCAAATCAAAGATTCAAGAAATCATGAAGAACATGCTCCCATATGATCAAAGAATCAAGAAAACAATGCATGAAGATCAAGGAAAGGAACCATGACTCAAAATACATCAAGGAAACCTGAAAAAGCATGGAAAATAACAAACAGCATTGCTTGAATCGATTCAAAGGCCTGGTAGTCTTAAAATTTTGAAAACAGAATGGCCTGAATCGATTCACCAAGGCCTGAATCGATTCACATGAAGCTGACAACCCAAGAACTCAAAACAGAACATCCTGAATCGATTCACCAAAGCCTGAATCGATTCACACCCTCCTGAAAGCCCAAAATACCCAAATCAAAATGTCTTGAATCAATTCAAAAAGGTATGAATCGATTCAAGTAGTGGAAAATACCATTAAAAAGATACTTTTGAGTGGGAAACTCAGATCCAAACACCCACTACATGAAGGGATAACCTAGAACGCATTATACAACGACTAGGAGGACCTTCAAGGCTCTATAAAAGGATCCCTAACTTAAGCACAAAAACATAACAAGAGGCAATCAATCTTTACTTACATTTGTGCTTAGTGAGTTCATTTTCATTGTATATTCTAAATCCTTGAGCTTAGAACTTGTATATCCTCTCTTGTTGAGAGTTAGAAATTGTGAGAGCTCTTCATTTGCTTATCCACTCTTTTGAGAGAGTATGTTGCTTGTAAACACAAACATCAAAGACCAAAGTTCACTCTAGGTTGAGTGGTTACAAAGGTTGGGGTTCAACCTTTGGGTATTGAGAGATTGTGAGATTGGCTGGGTTGCCCTTGTGCTAGTGAGGATTGAGTTCTTGAGAGTGGGACAGTAGGAAGCTGCAATTGCTCATAGCTTGTATCTCTAAACTTCAATAGTGGAAATCCTTCAAGTGGGTTGCTTGAAGGCGAGACGTACACCGAGTTGGTGGAACTCGTTAAATTGGTTTGCAAGCTCTTCTATCTTATCCTCTTGCATTTACATATTGCATCTGGCTAGATTGTTAATATTGATTGTGTTCTCACTCTTAAACTTGCTTGAATAACTAGTTTTGAAGTACTGCATACCAAGTGTTGGATAAATTTCCTTAATAACATTTATCCTTTGTCTAGCACTATTTCTTGCATTAACAAATTTCAAAGGCATTCCAAGAAAAGTTTTAAAACTCAATTCACCCCCCCTCTTGAGTATTGAGGCCACTTGATTAACACTTAGAACTTGTATATCCTCTCTTATTGAGAGTTAGAGCTTTCATTTGCCTATTCATTCTTTGAGAGAGTATATTGCTTGTAAACACAAACACCAAACACCAAATTTCATTCTAGGTTAAGTGGTTACAAAGGTTGGGGTTCAACCTTTAGGATATTGAGAGTTTGAGAGATTGGGTGGGTTGCCCTTGTGCTAGTGAGGATTGAGTTCTTGAGTGTGGGACACTAGGAAGCTGCAATTGCTCATAGCTTGTATCTCTAAACTTCAATAGTGGAAATCCTTCAAGTGGGTTGCTTAAAGGCGAGACGTACACCGGGTTGGTGGAACTCGTTAAATTGGTTTGCACGCTCTTCTCCCTTACTCTCTTGCATTTACATACTACATCTGGCTGGATTGTTATTATTGATAGTAATTTCCTCTCTTAAACTTGCTTGAACAACTAGCATTAAAGTGTTGTACACTAAGTGTTTGACAAATTGCCTAAGAAATATTTACATCTTGTTTTGCATTGTTTCTTCCATAATATTTTCTATCTCCTACATATTCAATTAACTCATGAGAAAGAAATCAATTTCAAAGTCATTCCAACGAAAAGTTTTAAAACTCAATTCACCCCTCTCTTGAGTATTGAGGCCACTTGAATAACAAGTGGTGTCAGAACTTGACTCTTGGTAAATTAAGCTTAACAGCTTCAAGAGAACAATGGCCTCTAATTCCTAAATCTTTTACCTGAGGGCGGTGCCACAAATAGACCTCCTACTTTCAATGGGGAAGGCTATGCTTTTTGGAAAGAAAGGATGAAAATTTTTGTACAATCTATTGATCTTAAGGTTTGGAATGCAATTGAAAATGGTCCTTTCATACCCATGCATACTATAAACGGTAAGCAAGTAGAAAAATTGATGGATGATTGGACTAGCGAAGAAGAAAAGAAAGTCTAATATAACTATAAAGTAAAAAATCTAATCACCTTAGCTTTAGGCCCTGATGAATTCTTTAGAGTAGTTACATGTAAATCCGCCAAGGATATGTGGGATACCTTACAAATAACCCATGAAGGTACAAGTGATGTCAAAGACTATAAGATTAGAACCTTAATTAGTCAGTATGAAAGCTTTAGATTAAATTCTGGTGAAACAATTTTTGATATGCAAAAGAGGTTCACCCTTATTATAAATCATCTCATTACTCTTGGCAAGACTTACACTAACAAAGAAATTATTCATAAAGTGTTAAAAAGTCTTACTAGGGAATGACAACCTCTAGTTACCGCCATCAAATAATCTCCTAGCATCAATGAAATGTCTCTTGCTACACTATTCGGTAAGTTACAAGAACAAGAACAAGAGTTGAAAGAATTAAGGATGGCGGAAGAGGAAGAAAAATCTTCTAAGAAGAAAGGTCTAGCTCTCAAGGTCACTTCTATCAACGAAGAAAAATCTGGTAGTGAGCTTGATGAAGAAAAAGAATTTGGATTATTTGTGAAACGTTTCAGGAAATTTATGAGGAACAAACGATTCCAAAAGGAGGAACGCTACACAGAGCTTGCCACCCAGATCTCCAGCCTCAAATTCCCTCAGCCTTAGTTGACCTTCTTTTCTACATGTTGCTTGAAATTGTTATGTTCTTATGGTTATCTTATTTAAAACCTTATTGCCCTTCTGAGGCATTTCTCATTGTTATGTTTTTGCTTGGATTTTAGAACTTTGTTGTTAATTATCATGGTTGTGTTTGCTGGTTATTAATCCTTAATTATGCAATGATTATTTCCTTTTCTTTCCTAGAGCTTATACTGTTTTTGATAATGACAAAGGGGGAGAGATATTAGATATTGAATACTTTTCTAAAGGGGAGAGTAATAAGAGTAATGTAGTAATGTATGATCAGATGCATATAAATGCAATGATTCAATAACAAAGGGAGAGACACACTCTGTTCTAAAAACTTAAAATTTTTCAACAAGTAGTTTTTTCTCATTGTTACTTAAATATAAATGTTAACACCCCAAGAGATGGCCATTGGTTGTCATCATCAAAAAGGGGGAGAATGTATTTGCATGTTGTAGACAGGTTTTGATAATGACAAGTATCCAAAAACAAGAAGAGCATCATTCATGGATCAAAAACAAATGAAATGAACAAATCAAAAGAATACAATTGATGTACTCAAATCAAAGATTCAAGAAATCATAAAGAACATGCTCCCATGTGATCAAAGAATCAAGAAAACAATACATGAAGATCAAGGAAAGGAACCATGACTCAAAATGCATCAAGGAAACCTGAAAAAGCATGGAAAAATAACAAACAGCATTGCTTGAAACGATTCACATACATATGAATCAATTCAGAGGCCTGGAAGTCTTAAAATTTTAAAAACAAAATGGCCTGAATCGATTCACCAAGGCCTGAATCCTTTCACACAAAGCTGACAGCCCAAGAACTCAAAACAGAACATCCTGAATCGATTCACCAAATCCTGAATCGATTCACACCCTCCTGAAAGCCCAAAATGCCCAAATCAGAATGTCTTGAATCGATTCAAAAAGGTATGAATCGATTCAAGTAGTGGAAAATACCATTAAAAAGACACTTTTGAGTGGGAAACTCAGATCCAAACACCTACTACACGAAGGGACAACCTGGAACTCATTATGCAACGGCTAGGAGGACCTTCAAGGCTCTATAAAAGGATCCCCAACTCAAGCACAAAAACATAACAAGAGGCCATCAATCTTTACTTACATTTGTGCTTAGTGAGTTCATTTTCATTGTATATTTTGAATCCTTGAGCTTAGAACTTGTATATCCTCTCTTGTTGAGAGTTAGAAATTATGAGAGCTCTTTATTTGCTTATCCACTCTTTTGAGACAGTATGTTGCTTATAAACACAAACATCAAAGACCAAAGTTCACTCTAGGTTGAGTGGTTACAAAGGTTAGGGTTCAACCTTTGGGTATTGAGAGATTGTGAGATCGGGTGGGTTGCCCTTGTGCTTGTGAGAATTGGATTCTGGAGTGTGGGACACTAGGAGACAATTGCTCAAAGCTGGTATCTTAAATCTTTAATGGTGGAATCCTTCAGGTGGGTTGCTTGAAGGAGAGACGTACACCGGGTTGGCGGAACTCGTTAAATTGGTTTGCAAGCTCTTCTCTCTTATCCTCTTGCATTTATATATTGCATCTGGCTGGATTGTTAATATTGATTGTGCTCTCACTCTTAAACTTGCTTGAATAACTAGTTTTAAAGTACTACATACCAAGTGTTTGATAAATTGCCTTAATAACATTTATCCTTTGTCTAGCACTATTTCTTGCATTATACTCACTATCTCTTGCACCAACACTTAACTTGTGACAAAAGAACAAATTTCAAAGGCATTCCAAGAAAAGTTTTAAAACTTAATTCACCCCCCTCATGAGTATTGAGGTCACTTGATTAACAAGTGGTATCAGAGCTTGACTCTTGGTAGATCAAGCTTAACAGCTTCAAGAGAACAATGGCCTCAAATTCTCTAAATCTTTTTCCTGAGGGTGGTGCCACAAATAGACCTCCCGCTTTCAATGGTGAGGTTTACGCTTTTTGGAAAGAAAGAATGAAAATCTTTGTGCAATCTATAGACTTAAAAGTTTGGAGTGCCATTGAAAATGGTCCTTTTGTAACAATGCATACTGTAGATGGTAAGCAAGTAGAAAAGTTGATGGATGATTGGACTAGCGAAGAAGAAAAGAAAGTCCAATATAACTATAAAGCCAAAAATCTAATCACTTTAGCTTTAGGCCCTGATGAATTCTTTAGAGTAGTAACATGTAAATCCGCCAAGGATATGTGGAATACCTTACAAATAACCCATGAAGGTACAAGTGATGTCAAAGACTCTAAGATTAGTACCTTAACTAGTCAATATGAAGGCTTTTGATTAAATTCTGGAGAAACAATTGTTGATATGCAAAAGAGGTTCACACTTATTATAAATCATCTCATTACTCTTGGGAAGACTTACACTAATAAAGAACTTATTCATAAAGTGTTAAAAAGTCTCACTAGGGAATGGCAACCTCTAGTCACTGCCATCAAGCAATCTCCTAGCATCAATGAAATGTCTCTCGCTACACTATTCGGTAAGTTACAAGAACAGGAACAAGAATTGAAGGAATTAAGGATGGCGGAAGAGGAAGAAAAATCTTCCAAGAAGAAAGGTCTAGCTCTCAAGGCCACTTCTATCAATGAAGAAGAATCCGATAGTGAGTTTGATGAAGAAGAAGAATTTGGATTGTTTGTGAAACGTTTCAGGAAATTCATGAGGAACAAACAATTCTAAAAGGGCTTCAAATCTCAAGGTAAAAAACCTACCTCTAATGAAAACTCTTCTTCACCAAACTGTTTTGAATGTGGAAAGGAAAGACACTTCAAGATAGATTGTCCAAACCTAAAAAAGAAAAACAAAGATAGAAAGGGAAAGAGAAGAGCATATATCGCATGGGATGACAACAACGAAGTAAGTAGCTCGGATAAGTCAAAAAATGAAGAAACAAACCTTTGCCTCATGGCCAATCACCAAGATGAAGACAATGAGGTAAATTTTCATGACTTAAATAAAGAAGAACTACTTGATGCTCTTGAAGAATTGCATGATAAATTTATAAAGGTTTCTAATAAACATAAATTATCTAGAAAGACTATTGATACTCTTGAAATGCATCTAGTAGAACTTAATAAAGAAAATGAATTTTTGAAAAAGGAAGTTGCAAATGTTCAAGCATGCTCCAAAAATAATCCTTGTAATTTTGTAAAGAAATGTGACATCCTAGAAACCAAGGTCTTAGACTTAAATAAAACCTTAGAGAAGTTTACTAATGGTAGAGATAATTTGAATGTATTACTTGGAAATCAAAGATGCATGTTTGATAAAACGGGATTAGGATATAATTTTACCAAAAAGGAAAAGCATTACAAAAACTTCTTTGTACCACCTAGAAAATCTTCATCACCATTCACTAAATGCAATCATTGTGGTGTTAAACGACATAATGCTTTAAATTTCCATATTAGAAAGCTTGGACTAAAAATGGTGAGAAAGGTGTGGGTTCCTAAAGGGACACTACCACAAACTAACCAAAAAGGACCCAACATAAAATGGGACCAAGTTCTCTAACTTAACATGTTTTGTAGGTATGCTTTAAAGCAAGTAACACCCATTGGTATTTGGATAGTGGGTGTTCAGAACACATGACGGGAGACGAAAGCAAGTTCATATCATTCACTCCACGAAATAAAGGATTTGTTACATATGGAGATAGCATAAAGGGAAGAATTTTAGGAATCGGAAACGTTGGTAAAGATTCTTCCACTTCTATAAATGATGTGCTATATGTTGAGGGACTTAAGCATAACTTGCTTAGCATTAGTCAATTATGTGATAAGGGCTATAAAATTGTCTTTGAATTAAATTATTGCATAATTGAAAATAAGTTGAACAAGGAAGTAAAGTTCATTGGTCAAAGAGTTGATAATATTTATATGATTAATCTTGATTGCCTTGCTTCAAGTGATGTGCAATGCTTTATAACTAAAGAAGATGAATCATGGCTATGGCATAGAAGAATTGCTCACATTCATATAGACCACTTAAACAAACTTGTTTTAAAAGATTTAGTAATTGGTTTACCAAAGCTGAAATTTGAAAACAAATTTTATGAGGCTTGCCAAAAGGGAAAACAAGTAAAGGTCTCCTTTCAAACCAAAAATATTGTTTCAACAACTAGACCTTACAACTCTTACACATGGATTTATTTGGACCTTCAAAAACCAAAAGTTTTGGTGGAAACTATTATGGTCTTGTGATTGTGGATGATTATTCTAGATATACATGGACATTGTTTCTTGCTCATAAAAATGAAGCATATCATGCATTTAAGAAACTTGCCAAGGTCATACAAAATGAACAAAACTTGAAAATAGCATCCATTCGAACAGATCATGGGGGAGAATTTGAAAATCAATCTTTTGAAAAGTTTTGCGAAAAATTTGGCATTGAACATAATTTTTCAGCTCCAAGAACTCCACAACAAAATGGGGTTGTTGAAAGAAAAAATCGATCTTTAGCGGAACTCACAAGAACTATGCTAAATGAAAGTAATATTGCAAAACACTTTTGGGCCGACGCGGTTAATACCGCTTGCCATGTTATGAACCGATGTTTGATAAGGCCTATTTTAAAGAAAACCCCCTATGAGTTTTATAAAGGAAGAAAACCAAATATTTCTTATTTTCATGTATTTGGATGCAAATGTTTTGTTTTAAACAATGGAAAAATAAATCTCAGCAAATTCGATGCAAAATCTGATGAAGCGATATTCTTAGGTTATTCATCCACTAGTAAAGCATATCGACTCTTTAACATACAAACATGTACAATTGAAGAATCTATACATGTCAAATTTAATGAACTTAACTAAAATCCTCCGAAAAAGGAAATTGATGATCTTGTAGGTACCTTCCAAGAAATGAACTTGGAAGATGAAGGAGAAAACAAAAATGAAGGAGAAACAACATAAAATGATGAATCTCAACAAAAGGAGTGGATCACCGTAAAGAATCACCCCTTGGATAATATCATAGGTGAAATAACAAAAGGTGTAAGTACTCGAAACACTACTAGAAATGCATGCAATCACTTAGCTTTTGTACCACAAATAGAACCCAAAGATATAAATGAGGCTATTATTGATGAACATTGGATGTTGGCCATGCAAGAAGAATTAAACCAATTTAAAAGAAATGAAGTTTAGGAACTTGTGCCAAGACCCAATGATCACCAAATAATAGGTACTAAATGGGTATTTAGGAACAAGCTAGATGAAAATGGAATAATCACTAGAAACAAAGCTAGGTTAGTTGCTAAGAGTTACAATCAAGAAGAAGTTATAGAATATGAAGAAACATATGCCCCCCGTAGCTAGGTTAGAAGCTATTATACTATTGTTAGCCTTTGCATGTTGTAGAGATTTCAAATTGTACCAAATGGATGTCAAGAGTGCTTTTTTGAATGGATACATTCAAGAAGAAGTATATGTTGATCAACCTCCAGGTTTTAAAAACTATCAATTTCCAAATCATGTTTTCAAACTGAGAAAAGCTTTATATGGTTTAAAACAAGCTCCAAGAGCTTGGTATGAAAGATTGAGCAAATTTCTTTTAGAAAACAATTTTAAAAGAGGAAAGATTGACACAACACTATTCATCAAGCACAAAAAGAATGACATACTATTGGTCCAAGTATACGTAGATGATATTATATTTAGTGCCACTAATGAGATACTTTGCAAGGAGTTTGCTAAGTTAATGCAAGAAGAATTTGAAATGTCCATGATGGGAGAACTTACATTCTTCCTTAGGCTACAAATTAAGCAAACAAAAGAAGGTATATTCATTAGTCAATCTAAATACTACAAGGAATTACTTAGGAAATTCAATATGGACAAGGCAAATAAAATTGCCACCCCTATGAGCACATCTTGCTACTTGGACAAAGATGAGAAAGGTAAACATGTGGAAGTTACCAAATATTGAGGTATGATTGGATCTTTACTCTATCTTACTGCAAGTAGACCGGACATAATGTTTGCCGTATGTATGTGTGCAAGATATCAAGCATGTCCAAAAGAATCACATTTGACTGCTGTAAAATGAATAATGAAATACTTGGTTGGAACTCAAGATGTTGGTTTATGGTACGCCAAAGGGGTTGAATGCACTCTTATTGGTTACTCTGATTCTGACTTTGCAGGATGTAAACTTGATAGGAAAGCACTAGTCGTACTTGTCACTTGCTTGGTAGTTCTCTTGTATCTTGGCATAGCAAGAAACAAGTGAGTGTTGCATTGTCCACAGCTGAGGCAGAATACGTTGCAGCTAGTAGTTGTTATGCTCAAATCCTTTGGATGAGGCAACAACTTCTAGATTTCGGTGTAATATTAGACCATGTGCCTTTTAAATATGATAATACAAGTGCTATTAATATTTCAAAGAATCCTGAACATTCTAGAACCAAACATATTGAGATCAGACATTATTTCATTAGAGATCATGTGTTAAAGGGTGATTGTGTGCTTGAACATGTTGAAACCTCTAAGCAATTAGCTGATATATTCACAAAACCTCTTACAAAGGAACAATTCATAAATATTAGGAGAGAATTAGGAATATTAAAGATGTCTAATGTGAACTAATTATATTCATTTCAAACAAATTGGTGAAACAATTGACTATCTTTGATTGAATGATTCTTATCATTGAGCATGAGGATTGAATAAGTATGTGACTTGATTTTAGACATGATAGTTATGAATGTTGATTGTATTATGATTCTCAAGAATGAATAATTCATGAGCTGCATTATTGTTTGGTTTAAATATTATGAATAATTGATTGCTTTAGAAGGTAAAAAGAACCATAAAAACTAATGTTTCAATGATCCACAAGCATTGCTCTGTGCCCAGAATCAATTCAGTAGCTTAAAACTATAATACAAGAGGAAACAGAATCGATTGAATCAATTCACAGACCTGATTCTTCAATTTTTTACAAACAGAGAGGTCTGAATCGATTCACGCGAAGTTTGAATCGATTCAAACCCCTGATGCCCATTAATTCCCACACACAGCAATGTCTGAATCGATTCACAGTCCCTCTGAATCGATTCACACGAGTAATTTTGCCTATATCACACTATTTAGGCTCATGTTTCTCATTTCACTTCAAACTCTCTTACTCCTTTTCTCCTCTTTCTCTCTAAAACACCTCTCTCACTCTAGAAACCTCCCCTCCAAACCTCCATTACTCAAGGCCTCTTCATCCCATCCAAGAAAGAAACAAAGAGAAAATGTTGTCGGCTCTTCCACTCCCCAACATTCAGATTTATCATGTTTTTTCACCACACAAAAAGAATTAGAAAGGTACCAAACACTTTTTCTGAAAAATAATTAATCTCACCACATCGGATTAATGTTCCCTTTTTTGAATCCTCTGGTCTTTCCCTTATCACTACTCTTCATCAACAAGAACTTGTTGATTTCATGGCTCTTGAGGAGATTACAATTTACCCCGAATTGATCCGTGTATTCTACTCAACATTGCGCCTACAAGATGATCGATATTATGCTAAAGTGAAAGGCAAGACCATTGTGCTTGACAATGAAGTCATGAACAAAGTTGGAAAACTTCCAATAAGTAACGCTCACTTCCATGGCAAAGAACCTTCTCCTTCCTGGAACTACAACCCATTAGAGGCAAGAGCTTTCTTTAATCTCACTGCCTCTGCAAGTACCGTTGGAACCTTAAGCATTGATCACCGCCTTTTACACTATATTCTAGTCAAGATCCTTCTCCCACTAGGTGGAAATTATACAAGACTCAATGAGGCTCAGATTCTATTACTTTGGGCTATTCTCCACCAAAAAGAGATCAACTGGACTGACATTGTAAGGTATCACATGCTTGATGCTCAAAACCTCACTCGCCTCCCATATGCTATTTTTATCACCAAACTTCTTCGTCATTACAAGATGGATCTGAAAAACAAAGTCAAAGAACTAATCGGACCAAAAGGACCCATTGGCAAATCTCATCTCACCCAGATGAACATCATTGAGTATCATGGATTCTGGCAATATCTCTGCTGTCCTCGTGATGATAACGAACCTGCTGCTCCTCCACCTTCTCCACCCACTGCTGCTGATGACCTCTTTGCTCGCCTAACTGCACATATGGATCGTCGCTTTGATGTAATGGAAGCAAATCTCAATACTCGGCTTGATAAGCTTGAAGCCAACATGGAGGAACGCTACACAGAGCTTGCCACCCAAATCTCCAGCCTCAAATTCCCTCAGCCTTAGTTGACCTTCTTTTCTATATTTTGCTTGACATTGTTATGTTCTTGTGGTTATCTTATTTAAAACCTTATTGCCCTTCTGAGGCATTTCTCATTGTTATGTTTTTGCTTGGATTTTAGAACTTTATTGTTAATTCTCATGGTTGTGTTTGCTGGTTATTAATCCTTAATTATGCAATGATTATTTCCTTTTCTTTCCTAGAGCTTATACTGTTTTTGATAATGACAAAGGGGGAGAGATATTAGATATTGAATACTTTTCTAAAAGGGAGAGTAATAAGAGTAATGTAGTAATGTATGATCAGATGCATATAAATGCAATGATTCAATAACAAAGGGAGAGACACACTCTGTTCTAAAAACTTGAAATTTTTCAACAAGTAGTTCTTTCTCATTGTTACTTAAATATAAATGTTAACATCCCAAGAGATGGCCATTAGTTGTCATCATCAAAAAAGGGGAGAATGTATTTACATGTTGTAGATAGGTTTTGATAATGACAAGTATCCAAAAATAAGAAAAGCATCATTCATGGATCAAAAACAAATGAAATGAACAAATCAAAAGAATACAATTGATGTACTCAAATCAAAGATTCAAGAAATCATGAAGAGCATGCTCCCATGTGATCAAAGAATCAAGAAAACAATGCATCAAGATCAAGGAAAGGAACCATGACTCAAAATGCATCAAGGAAACCTAAAAAAGCATGGAAAAACAACAAATAGCATTGCTTGAATCGATTCACATACGTATGAATCAATTCAGAGGCCTGGAAGTCTTAAAATTTTGAAAACAGAATGGCCTGAATCGATTCACCAAGGCCTGAATTGATTCACACGAAGCTGACAGCCCAGGAACTCAAAACAGAACATCCTGAATCGATTCACCAAAGCCTGAATCGATTTACACCCTCCAGAAAGTCCAAAATGCCCAAATCAGAATATCTTGAATCAATTCAAAAAGGTATGAATCAATTCAAGTAGTGGAAAATACCATTAATAAGACACTTTTGAGTGGGAAACTCAGATCCAAACACCCACTACATGAAGGGATAACCTGGAACTCATTATGCAATGGCTAGGAGGACCTTCAAGGCTCTATAAAAGGATCCCCAACTCAAGCACAAAAACATTACAAGAGGCAATCAATCTTTACTTACATTTGTGCTTAGTGAGTTCATTTTCATTGTATATTTTGAATCCTTGAGCTTAGAACTTGTATATCCTCTCTTATTGAGAGTTAGAAATTATGAGAGCTCTTCATTTGCTTATCCACTCTTTTGAGAGAGTATGTTGCTTGTAAACACAAACATCAAAGACCAAAGTTCACTCCAGGTTGAGTAGGTACAAAGGTTGGGGTTCAACCTTTGGGTATTGAGAGATTATGAGATTGGGTGGGTTGCCCTTGTGCTAGTGAGGATTGAGTTCTTGAGTGTGGGACACTAGGAAGCTGCAATTGCTCATAGCTTGTATCTCTAAACTTCAATAGTGGAAATCCTTCAAGTGGGTTGCTTGAAGGCGAGACGTACACCGGGTTGGTGGAACTCGTTAAATTGGTTTGCAAGCTCTTCTCTCTTATCCTCTTGCATTTACATATTGCATCTGGCTGGATTGTTAATATTGATTATGTTCTCACTCTTAAACTTGCTTGAATAACTAGTTTTGGAGTACTGCATACCAAGTGTTAGATAAATTGCCTTAATAACATTTATCCTTTGTCTAGCACTATTTCTTGCATTATACATCATCAAGTAAATCCTATCGAGTATTTAACAAATAAACAAATACTATTGAGGAATCAATTCATGTAAAATTTAATGAAAATAGCCATAACCCTCCAAGAAAGGAAGATTTTGATGATCTTGTAGGTACTTTCCAAGAATTGAACTTGGATGACAAAGAAGAAGATAACAAAGAAAAAAACACAACACAAAGAGTGGAAAATCAACAAAAGGAATGGATCACCTCAAAAGACCATCCTTTGGATAACGTTATAGGTGATATCACAAAAGGTGTAAGTACCCGACGCTTTTTTTTTATACTTGCAATCATTTAGCATTTGTCTCTCAAATGGAACCTAAAACCATTGATGAAGCTATTATTGATGAACATTGGATGTTGGCCATACAAGAAGAACTAAATCAATTTGAAAGAAATGAAGTTTGGGAATTAGTGCCAAGACCCAATGATCACCAAATAATAGGTACTAAATGGGTTTTTAGGAACAAACTAGATGAAAATGGAATAATCACTAGAAACAAAGCTAGGTTAGTTGCTTAGGGTTACAATCAAGAGGAGGGCATAGATTATGAAGAAACATATGGTCCCGTAGCTTGGTTGGAAGCTATTAGACTATTGTTAGCCTTTTCATATTGTAGAGACTTTAACTTGTACCAAATGGATGTCAAAAGTTCCTTCTTGAATGGATACATTCAAGAAGAAGTATACGTTGATTAACCTCCTGGCTTTGAAAATTATCAATTTCCAAATCATGTTTTCAAACTAAGAAAAGCTTTATATGGTCTAAAACAAGCTCCAAGAGCTTGGTATGAAAGATTAAGCAAATTTCTTTTAGAAAATAATTTTAAAAGAGGAAAGGTTGATACAACATTGTTCATTAAGCACAAAAAGAATGACATACTATTGGTTCAAGTATATGTAGATGATATCATTTTTGGTGCTGTTAATAATTCACTTTGCAAGGCGTTTGCTAAGCTAATGCAGGACGAATTTGAAATGTCCATGATGGGAGAACTTACATTCTTCCTTGCGCTCCAAATTAAGTAAACTAAAGAAGGCATATTCATCAGTCAATCCAAATACTGTAAGGAATTGCTTAGGAAATTTAACATGGACAAGGCAAATGAAATTGCCACCCCTATGAGCACATCTTGTTATTTGGATAAGGATAAGAAAGGTAAGGATGTAGAACTCACAAAGTATAGAGGTATGATTAGATCCTTACTTTATTTAACTGCCAGTAGACCGGATATCATGTTTGTTGTTTGTATATGTGCTAGATATCAAGAATGTCCAAAAGAATCACACTTGACTACCGTAAAACGAATAATGAAATACTTGGTTAGAACTCAAGATGTTGGTTTATGGTACCCCAAAGGGGTTGAATGCACTCTTGTTGGTTACTCTGATTCTGACTTTGCAGGATATAAACTTGATAGGAAAAGCACTGGTGGTACTTGTCACTTGCTTGGTAGTTCTCTTGTATCTTGGCATAGCAAGAAACAAGTGAGTGTTGCATTGTCCACAGCTGAGGCATAATACATTGTAGCAGGTAGTTGTTGTGCTTAAATTCTTTGGATGAGGCAACAACTTCTAGATTTTGTTGTTATATTAGACCATGTGCCTCTTAAATGTGATAATACAAGTGCCATTAATATTTCAAAGAATCCTGTGATGCATTCTAGAACCAAACATATTGAGGTTAGACACTATTTCATTAGAGATCATGTGTTAAAGGGTGATTGCATGCTTGAACATGTTGAAACCTCTAAGCAATTAGCTGATATATTCACAAAACCTCTTGCAAAGGAACAATTCATAAACATTAAGAGAGAATTAGAAATTTTAAAGATGTCCAACATGAACTAATTACACTCATTTCAAACAATTTGGAAGAAACATTTGACTATCTCTGTTGATCAATAATTCTTATTATTGAGCATGAAAGTTGAATAAGCATGTAACTAGATTCTCTTTGACATAAAAGTTATCTTGTGAATCCTGAATGTAGTTGGCATTTTGATTCTTAAAGCATGAATAATTCATGAGTTGAATTGCACAAATGATTGAGTTAAATTATTCATGAATGATTGATTGTTTTATAAGGCAAAAAGAACCATAAATACTGGTGTTTTAATGATTAAAAAGCATTGCCCTATGCCTAGAATCAATTTAGCAGTTTAAAACTACAGTTCAAAGGGAAACAGAATCATTTGAATCGATTCAACCGTCCCCCGAATCGATTTAAAGACCTGATTCCTAAATTTTTCTTGAAATAGAGGTCTGAATCGATTCACGTATAGTTCGAATCGATTCAAACCCCTGATACTCCTTAATTCTCACAAACAGCAACGTCTGAATTAATTCACAGTCACTCTGAATCGATTCACGCGACTAATTCTCCCTATTTCAAGTTGTTTTGGGCTCATTTCCTCATTTTACTTCAAATTTCTCCTATTCCTTTTCTCCTTCTTATCTCTAAAAATACCTCTATCACTCTAGAAACCTTCCCTCCAAACCTCCATTCCTCATGGCCTCTTCATCCCAACCAAGGAAGAAACAAAGAGCAAATGTTGCTGGTTCTTCTGTCCCTTAACATTCCGATTTGTCACGCTTCTTCACCACCCAAAAGGAATTAGAAAGGTACCAAAACACCTTTTCTGAAAAACAATTGATTTCACCACATTGGATTGATGTTGCATTCTTTGAATCTTCTGGTCTTTCTCTCATTACTACTTTTCACCAACAAGAACTTGTTGGCTTCATGGCTCTTGAGGAGGTTGATATATACCCTGAATTGATCCGTGTGTTTTACTCCATATTGCACCTCCAAGATGATCGATATTATGCCAAAGTGAAAGGCAAGACCATTGTTCTTGACAATGAAGTCACGAACTAAGTTGGAAAACTTCCTATAAGTAATGCCCACTTCCATGGCAAAGAACCCTCTCCTTCCTGGAACTACAACCCATTAGAGGCCAGAGCATTCTTCAATCTCACCGCTCTTGCAAGTACCATTGGCATCCTAAGCATTGATCACCGCCTCTTGCACTATGTTTTAGTCAAAATCCTCCTCCCTTTAGGTGGAAATTATACTAGACTTAATGAGTCTTAAATTCTACTCCTTTGGGCTATTCTCAACTAGAAAGAGATCAATTGCATCAACATTGTGAGGCATCACATGCTTGATGCTCAAAACCTTACTAGCCTCCCATATGCTATTTTTATCACCAAGCTGCTTCGTCATTACAAGGTGGATCTGAAAAACGAAGTCAAAGAAATGATCGGAACAAAAGGACCCATTGGGAAATCTCATCTCACCAAGATGAACATTATTGAGTATCATGGATTTTGGCAATATATCTGCTGTCCTCGTGATGATAATGAACCTGCTGCTCCTCCACCTCCTCCACCCGCTCCTGCTGATGACCTCTTTGCTCGCCTCACTGCTCATATGGATCGTCGCTTTGATGCAATTGAAGCAAATATCAACACTCGGCTTGATAAGCTTGAAGCAAACATAGAGGAACGCTACACAGAGCTTGCCACCCAAATCTCCAACCTCCAATTCCCTCAGCCTTAGTTGGCCTTCTTTTCTATATTTTGCTTGACATTGTTATGTTTTATGGTTATCTTGTTTAAACTTTGTTTCCCTTCTGAGGCGTTTCTCATTGTTATGTTTTTGCTTGGATTTTATGTTGTTTATTTTCATGGTTGTTCAAACTTGATGATTATTAATCCTTAATTATGCAATGATTATCTCCTTTTCTTTCCTTAAGCTTATATTGTTTTTTTATAATGACAAATGAGGAGAGATATTAGATATTGAATACTTTTCTAAAGGGAAGAATAATAAGAGTAATTGAATGATAATATCAGATAATAAGAGTAAATGTATGATCAGATGAATATACATATCTAACTAAAAAACAAAGGGGGAGACACACTCTGGTCTAAAAACTTGAAATTGTTCAAACAAGTGGTTTCTTCTCAACTGTTACTTAAATATTAATACTAACACCCCAAGAGATGGCCATTGGTTGTCATCATCAAAAAGGGGGAGAATGTATTTGTATGTTGTAGATAGGTTTTGATAATGACAAGTATACAAGAACAGGAAGAGTATCACTCATGGATCAAAAACAAGTGAAATAAACAAATCAAAAGAATCCAATTGATATACTCAAATCAAAGATTCAAGGAATCATGAAGAACATGCTCCCATATGATCAAAGAACCAAGAAAACAATGCATGAAGATCAAGGAAAGGAACCATGACTCAAAATGCATCAAGGAAACATAAAAAAGCATGGAAAAACAACAAACAGCATTGCTTGAATCGATTCACACACGCACGAATCGATTCAGAGACCTGGAAGTCTCAAAAATATGAAAAAAGAATGTTCTAAATTGATTCACAATAGCCTGAATTGATTCACACGAAGCTGACAGCCCAGGAATTCAAAACAGAATAGCCTGAATCAATTCACCAAAGCCTGAATCGATTCACACGCTCCTGGAAGCCTAAAATGCCCAAGTCAGAATGCCTTGAATTGATTCGAAAACGTATGAATCGATTCAAGAAGTGGGAAACATCACTAAAAAGACATTTTTAGGTGGGAAACATAGATCTAAAACCCACTCTACGTAGAGACAAGCTGGAACCATGATCTGCAACGGCTAGGAGGACCTTCAAAGCTCTATAAATGGATCTCCAACTCAAGCACAATACACACCAACAAAAGGTAATCAATCTTTACTTACATTTGTGCTTAGTGAGTTCATTTTCTTTGTATATTCTGAATTCTTGAGCTTAAAACTTGTATATCCTCTCTTGTTGAGAGTTAGACATTGTGAGAGCTTTCATTTGCCTATTCACTCTTTGAGAGAGTATATTGCTTGTAAACACAAACACCAAACACCAAATTTCACTCTAGGTTGAGTGGTTACAAAGGTTGGGGTTCAACCTTTAGGATATTGAGAGTTTGAGAGATTGGGTGGGTTGCCTTTGTGCTAGTGAGGATTGAGTTCTTGAGTGTGGGACACTAGGAAGCTGCAATTGCTCATAGCTTGTATCTCTAAACTTCAATAGTGGAAATCCTTCAAGTGGGTTGCTTGAAGGCGAGACGTACATCGGGTTGGTGGAACTCGTTAAATTGGTTTGCACGCTCTTCTCCCTTACTCTCTTGCATTTACATACTGCATCTGGCTGGATTGTTATTATGGATAGTGATTTCCTCTCTTAAACTTGCTTGAACAACTAGCATTATAGTGTTGCACACTAAGTGTTTGACAAATTGCCTAAGCAACATTTACATCTTGTTTTACATTGTTTCTTCCATAATATTTTCTATCTCCTGCATATTCAATTAACTTGTGAGAAAGAAATCAATTTCAAAGGCATTCCAATGAAAAGTTTTAAAACTCAATTCACCCCCTCTTGAGTATTGAGGCCACTTGAATAACAATATAAAGATATGAGAAGCGATATGAAAAAAGTTCATTTTTAGTCTTTGGAATAGTGGGACATGTCATAAATATCGCCTATTAGTCCCAAATTGAAAATCATAAAAAGTTTGGTCCAAACCCCTCTTAAAATTGAGTTTTTCACTGCAATGCGTCTGGTATTTTACATCAAATGAGAGCTATAAAACTTAAATTAAGGTGAGGCCAATTTCTATAGCTCCCTAACACAATTATCTACAACTTTAATGAATAAGTCGAAGGCCAAAAATGTCATTAAGATACCCAAACGAGCCAAAAACAACAAGGGAAAAATAGCAGTTAGAAATATTTGGCAGTGGCAATTCAACTTGTCATGGAACTCACTGTTCCCACCACCAAAAACTACCATTTTTCCATGTTTTTAAGGCATAATGATTCACTGGCCATAGGAATTCCCACTGGTAGTTTTATGCATATTTTGGGCATTTTACATGACAAACCAAAATACAATTGGCTATGTTTTGGTCTAAACTCTCTATGGACCTATATTCACATATACAAATGTGACTTGATCCAGCAAGTCTAATCCTATAATTCATTTCCTAGATCAAAGTATGTCCGAATAGAATTTCAAGCCCTTTTTGGCTAAACCAAGCATGTCATTCGTCACATGTAACACCCTAAATTTAAAAATAAAGGACTAATTAAGGAAATAAATATGAAATAGTTGTATGTGGGTTATTTAATATCCCAAAATATTAGAAATAAGGGTGTCAGACCAAGTATCTTCGATTGGGACGATATTGGTTAGGGCTATTGAGAATATTATTGGGAGTCTAAATATGTATTCAGAATAATTTTCAGATAAAGTATTGAGCCCAAACAGAGATCCTGTTTGTGGTAAAACGATGAAATATTAATATGAATAATAAAATTTAAACCAAAAGCCTTCTTTTTCTCTTCTTCTTTTCATTGGTTTACTGAATGCATTACCAAAAACACTCTTCTTCTTCTCTTTCTTCATTTCCTCTCCATCTTTCCCTTCTAAATCCCTAGCAAAAGGTGGTAAACCATTTCTCCTCCATTTCCACTTGTGAAAGCTTGAAGGAAGCCGTTAGAGTAGGGATTCTCTTCCTCTCTTCTCCATTTACGTAGCTCACTCTCTCCCTCTTTGGAACCCATTTTCATTTTTGGGATGAGGTAAGCTTTCCTCACCATTTTGATGGATTTAATGCCTGGGTTATGAGTTTTATGGCTTAGGAGAGTAATGTATATGAATGGGGGTTGGTGAAGAGCCATAAAAGCGAAGACATTCATACAGGTTATCATAAATGCAAGCTTTGATGGTAATAAATGAAGTAGATGAATTTATTGTTGGAAAGAGATGAAGATTTATGATGCATTATGAATATTGTTGAGTTTAGTGAAAACGCTAACTCTAAGATTTGGGGAAAATGATAAATGTAGTTTGGGTAATGTGTTGGAGGGCAAATACAAGCCATTGAGAATATGGATAGTGATACATAAGGTGTTGTGAATATTGGGGGTTTAAAGTTTGTATTGTTATCTTAAACATAATGAATGAGGCTTGATGGGAAGGAATTCCCGAAGCCTAATAAATGAAGTAAAAGATGTCTATAACATGTTTTATACATGTTATGAAATTGTAGATATGATTATGGTTAATTAGAGTTGAATTTGTGTCTTGAATAGTTGATTGATTGGGATTTTACATGTATATTAATGTAGGACCCATTCCGAAAGACGAGGCGGGTACGTCGTATCAATCGGAATTCTTCTCTTGAGGTAGGAGAAGAGTCTTTATGTTCTAAATGCATAAGTTGAATAATATTTGATTGTCATATGTGACAATACGCATGTGCCTTACTTGTAATGTTATGAAGAATTGCAATGTTATGTATGACATTGGTGATGTGTTTTTGGCATCATGCATTGATGCATTTAAAATAATTATGGTGTGCTATATGGTGGTATAGATTGTTTGACAATGTAGTGTCTTGAATATGATGATACACTTATGTCCACCATGAATGTGGAATGAATGTTGTTGATGTTTGATTAAGAATGGGTGTGAATGAATAGCATACCTTGATTGATAGTGAAAGATTGATGTCGTTGTGTTTGATGATGGAATTGAATTATGTTAATGAAAACTATTGAGAAATGCCATACGAAAACTTAAACCAATGGCAATAACCAACGATAACAATTCCACTAAAAGCCTTGTGGTGGTGTTGGTGATGATGATAATGATGATTGATGAGTGGCATGAATATGATGCATAGAGTGAGAAATGCATAGATTGGCATTTGCATCCATGGCATACTGCATAGCCGCCGACGTCGGAGCGTTAGAGGAGTTCCCTCAGCCACCTAGTGGGAGGGTGGCTCGATGCACTAGCAAAATTTTACTTTTCCCTGTGACTCGGTGTGTAAGTCACGAAGCCGCCCATGTATTGCTACGGGGAGCTACAAGTGGCCGACCATTGTTGGGGTAGCTCTTGATGAGAATGTGACCCCGGTGGTCCTTTTGGATCATAGCCGCCATGGGATGAGTCATGGCCAGCCCGCAACACCATATGTTGAATATGTGTTACCGCGGTCATGGTGAAAATGACCAGGTGTTGCAAATGGGCGATGCGGTTTGGTACCAGTAAAAGGTTGGTGAAATGCATGCAATTTGATGATAAGTGTACACATTTTACTACTGCAGTAGGGGTATGGTTAGATGATCATAGTTGAATCCCACAATCGGGGTTTATATTCCCAAAGTCAGATCTGCAATCGTTGAAATAATTTGTTATGCATATGTATTATCTTAAGAGCATTTTCATATAGCAAGGAAGTATGCCAAAGATGATGAGATATGATGATGGTTGTGTTAAGGATGAGAAAATGAATTAACATAATATAAAACGTGTGAATATCAAATAATAATTTGAGTAAAATGATGAGATGTGTAATAGTCCAGTTTGTTGAAGGACTAGATCATGTGTATGATTTTATACTTATTTGATTTACAAAGATGTTTATATTATATGATGATAGTTGATGATGAAATATGCGTGAATGCAAAGTATACATGTTGTGATACATATGCACATGATCACATGGTGTTCATATTCATTCTTTTGGAATATATGACTCACTCTTCCATGTTGTCCACTTTTTAGACTTATGATGCAGGGCACTCATGGGTGGAGTGAATCTTTTGAAGTACATTTTGATGAAGAAGGTAAATAAGTGTATAGGAAGTGTAGCACCCTAAATTTTAAAATAAAGGATTAATTAAGGAGATAAATATTAAATGATTATAGTTGGGTTATATAATGTTCCAAAATATTAGGAATAAATAAATTAAGATTTCTGGGAACTGTTTATAATTTATTGGAACCGGATAAGCTGAAAATGAGCCCGGTTGAAATATGGGTGTCAGACCAAGTATCTCTGATTGGGATGATATTGGTCAGGGTTGTTAAGGATATTATTGGGAATCTGAATATGTATTCAGAATAATTTTTGGATAAAGTATTGAGCCCGAACAAAGATCCCGTTTGTCATAAAATAATGAGTCTTTAATGAGGGATTAAAAATAAAGCCAAATGACCCATTTTTCTCTTCTTATTCCCGTCAGCTCCTTGGTTCCTCTTAACAAACACCTTGCTTCTATTTCTTCTCTATTCTTCTCCTTTATTTCCTCTTCTACTTCTCTTCAAAAACCCTAAGCAAAAGGGTGGTGGCTCTCTTCTCTTCTCTTATTTCCGTTCTTGAAGGAGCTTGGAAGAGTTTGGAGCTTGAAGTCTCACCCTCTTTCTCCTCATTTTTGTGTGGCTCTTCCCTCTCCTTGGAAAACTCTCTTATTCCTTCTCTTGAGGTAAACTCTTGCTATTTCTCAAGAGTATGAACTATGGGTTTTGGGGTTTTAAAGTTGGGAAAGTGATTTAATGAGTGTTGTTGGGTTTTAGAGAAATCCTAACCCTATGATTTAGGGGAAATACAAAATATGAGTGAGAAGCATTCATTGTGTTAGATAATTGTTATTGGTCAGGTAAAATGATGTTATTAATGGTGAATGGCCATTAATGAAGCTTAATAATTGATGCTGGTTATTAGGAACCATCAATGTGGGAACCCATTAATGGGTTTCACATTAAAAGTGCATAATAATGAATGTAGGCGCCTAAACCGTGGTGGTTGTCTTAGAACTAATGAAATAAATAAGGTTTGAGAATTCAAAGTGATATAGACACCAAGTAAATAAATATACATTTGAGTCTTGGTGGTCTGAATAGAAAATTGATTATGTGACATATTGTAATGTAGGAAATCACCCCATCGGCGAGGTGGAATCATCAGACCGTGATGATTACTACTTCTCTTAAGATAGAAGGGGGTAACTATTCTAAATGCATGATTTCATCCATTGATGATGTGAAAATATGTATATATAATTGTGTTTAATGATTGCTTGGGTGGATGATATAATGATTTCATGATTTGAGTGCATTTAGAATGATTGATGTTTTGTGGTATGTAGTTGAGATGATGAATATGATATTGAACTGGTCTGAGCCAGAGTCAATGATCCAGTATGGGACCAGCCATGGGAGTCAATAGATGGCTAAGGTTTTATACCGGTGCTATATGTATCCGGTATGATTATCCGGTATCCCAGTGAGAGGAGACCGATCTTGATGTACTAGAGATCCTTCACATCGACCTTACACATTGATGTGGATGAAAGGTGGTGTCACCTGCGAAGATTACCTGACGCTCAAGTCAGTAAGTGTATCAAAATAAGATAAGCATGGAGGATGGTGGATCTACTTTGACTAGAGGACAAAACCTGACTTTCCTCGAGCCACGTAAAATGAAAGTGGACTAACCACCTTGTTCTGTTGGAGTATGGAATATATATATAATATGCATGTGGGAGACAAGTGTGGCTTAAAAAGTGGAGAATGCATCTTTTGGGGGAATGTCCCCGACACGAGTAATGGGAATGAGCGCTATTACCTAAGCCACTTATGATTATCCCTTACATCTCTGCTATGGAAAATGGATTCCATCTGATTTATGACGTGTTAACATGGACATACCGGTATAGGGAGATCACCTATACGGTCTTATCAGTCCGAAGTTTTACCTGCTGAGTCAGTATTACACACAGAACAGATGAAGTGATATCTGTACTTTGGTACCGGTATCGAGACCGGATCAGATATTATGTTGAATATGTTAATGAAATATGTCATGATGGTTTAAGACCATGTTTTGAATTGAAATCAATTATGTGAAATATCCCAATTATGTATGTGTGAATTGATAAATATGATTGCCACTAACTGCCGATGTATACGAGTTCCAACGAGAATTGGTAAAGATTGAGAATGTTGAAATCCACTAAGTGGTAGTTGTGAATAGACGATTGATTGAGTGGCATTTAGGATGTACAGTGTGAAAGTGCATTGATTGGCATTGCATCCATGGCATATTATTTGCTGCTTATATGGAATGTTAGGGGTTCCAATAGGTAGGCCCAGTGGGAGGGCGACCAAGTGCATGGGTATACTGTTATTGCTCCCTAGTGATTCGGGGAATCACGAAGCTACCCTTAGTTTGGTGACGAAGCACCCTATGTGGTAGGCCCTGTGGGAGGGCAGCACTGTGATGAGTAGTTAACCTTGGTGTCTGACGGGGCACGGCTCCCTTGATGTGTGTACGGGCAGGCCCGTAGCATTTTGGCAAGTAAGGCCATAATGATGACCCGCAAGTCATGGGGTGACTAGTGCTACAGATGGGCGAGAGCGGTTTGGTACCAGTAAAAGTATGATGTTGTAAGCATGCACGAATTAAGATATATGTGTACACATTTTACTACTACGGTAGGGGCATAGTAGCACACCTATGCCTCTCCCACATTTGATATGTTGTTGTGTCCCACAGTCGGATCCGCATTTGAAAATGATTCCTTTGTGCATATACATTAGCTTTAAGAGTATTTGCATATAGTTGGAGATATGCCTAGTTGATAGCCCGTGGTGGAGATGGATGATTGTTAAATAGAGGGAAAGTAAGCTGAGGTACTAACATTAAAAGTGTGATGATTATTAAGAATGTTAAGGATATATTGACAGGGCCCGCAAGCGCACGGGTTATGTCGCGTAATATAAAAGATTATCGTTCTCCACAGGGACTGTTTTCAAAGTACCGGCATATCAAAATTTGATTATCCACACAATTCTCTTTCAATTTTTGGTATTTGTGAAAAATAAAAATTAACAGTAAAAAATTTTACCTTACAGTAAAAATAAAAATTTACCGTGGGTGACAAACAGAGTTGAGAGTATCTTGGGATTCCGGGGGTTTAAGATATTATTCTACGTTGACAATTTCAACTTTTTATAAACAAAAATCAAATTGAGTTTTCCAAGGCGAATTTTCCAAAAGCCAATTAATATTTTCCTCTCGGATTCCTATTAATGTACCTAACTTACAGAAAGCGCTGCTTAATCCTAAGAAAGGCCCATTATCGTTTTATGAAAATCCCATTTTTACTTCCTCAAAAGAATTTTGATTACTTTCACGGTTTTACCGAGGTCACAAAAAGCATCTCAAAAATCTTAGGTTTAGTTCAAAGCTTTCCGGTAAAAATAAATCTCTCGATTCTATTTGTTACCTAAACTTACTAATATACCCGTAAGTACATAGTTTTACCATTTAGGCTCTTGTTAGGAATCACTAAAAGCATTAAGTAAAATTTGAACTAAATGGAAAACAGAAATTTATTTACTTTAAGTCAAAATAACATCAACGTAAAATATTATCGTACCCCCGTTTTCCCAAGATAAAAATTTAGTTACACATGATACGGTATAAATTCATACATATAATGAAAAGGAAATACAACATACAATTCATGGTAAATAAAACTTACGGGTTTCTCCAAAAGCCCAGTAAATTTTCCACCGTAAATCTTCGTTCCGGATCCCTCCACCGTATACAAATTTAACCGCTCAATTTCACTGTCCTCTCAATTCTTATTTCACAAAATAAAACTACAATACAAAGAAATAAAATTCCACACTTCACGCACACTGTTTTTCTTTTGTTTAATTTTCTGACTCACTCTCTGCACAAAATTCTTTCTGCTACTGTCCCCTTCTCACTGCAAAAACTGACCTCCTCTGCTATTGCTGAACATCCCATTTATAATTCTGCAGGTAAGAATATTTTATTCTTTCTTCCAAGGCCAGCCATCTCATGCTTCCACTTTGCCTCCTCTTTTCTTCCTTTTTCGTTGGCATAATGCTTCATAAATGGGAACCCATTCTCTGCTGGTGAGTGCTACCAAATTAATTCAAAACTATCTTGCAAAGCTGTCCCATTTTCACGTGAAAAGGCTGTCCATTTCTTGCTGTTTTCTTTGCTGTTTGCTGTCAGCTCATGCATAAATCCATTGCTGTCCAAATACAGCAGCATTTTCACGTTGGAAAGCTGTCCCTTTTCCTTGTCCATTTCATTCTTTTGTGATGCATGTACATGAAATGGTTTTGTCCTTTTGCTAATGTCTTGGCCGTGAATTGGTTCTCCACCAAAGAGCTTGCCTTTTGCCTTGCCAAGTGGTATAATGAGGAAAGCACTTTGATGTAATAAAATTAACTAAAATATTATGGAAATGGAGACCAATTCAGCCGTGAGAATGGAGCTGTGATTGATGACTCAATTATTAGATTAAATAATGATATGAATGCATATAAAATTAGGCACATGGAGTCTTGCATTTTTGGTAGCATTGCCGTGAGTTCCTTGTCTTTGGCTATGTAAAGAATGATAAAATAATGGAGTGGAATATTGGTGGCTGTGTGGTCTTCTTTAAAGTGTCCAATTGCTGCCCAAACACTAGCAATTTCACGTTGAGAAATTGGAATGAAGGATGGCTGAATAATTTGCATGGTGGACCCAAGTAGCTTTAGAAAAATTTCAACATTTTGCCTCCATCCTTTAGCTTTTACGTTGGACTCATTCAGCTATGCATTTCACTTTCATTTCATGCTTCAATTAGCTTTCATGATGTATCAAGCTGCATAATAAAAACGTTAATTCCTTGTCCAATGAGAAGCTAATTTACGTGAAAATGCTAAGGAGGATTTATTGAATTAATTTGATTTTTGCATTTTAAGAGAAACAATCACTTCAATTAATTTAAATGGAATATATATAAAAATTTATTTAATAGAAATGGGATTATGATTTAAGTTCTCGAAAATTTTGAAGTACTAAATTTTAGCACTAATCCATAATTATTCCAATTCTAAAAAAAATACTTTTTTTAATATTCCATTTAAATTAATTCATACAAAATACAACACTTAAACAGAAACAATAAAAAGAAAACAAAAATTATGAAAATTGGACAAAATGATACAGCAAACATTTTATTTTAAACAAATTAAACAGTGAAAAATAGTGTTTTAAAAACACTTATCAAAATACCCCAAACCAAAACATTGCTTGTCCTCAAGCAATCACCATATTCACACAATAAGAAACAGGAAACACTTAGCTTAGTAAATTAGGAAACCCAAAACAGAGAAATTGATTTATTCAAATGCCAAAATTAAATTTCTTATGTGAGTCAATTTTCAATGTCAAGACTTGAGATACTCTTCTCACAATTTCACTCTAAGTGTCTCATGGTTTGTGTATCACTCCAATCATCATAGTCGAAAATATTACCATAAGCTTGTTGATCAACCAGAAACTCCACAGTTTAGATAGAAAGCATGTCAAAGTCTAAAGGTCTTTCAAAGGGTTGTAACGGGGCCATGGGTCGTATTGTCATGGTAGGAATTTCAAGAAAAATGGAGTACAAAAGGGCTTAAACATTCATGAATGATTCAAACTTCCATCATAATTTCAGAAACTAACAGAGCAAATTTTTGAATTTTTATGGACTTTTTGTAATTCATTCAATATCATCCTTTTGATTTTCTTTTTCTTGCTATTGTTTACATTCCATACATATTTTTCTTAAGTCCTTTTTATTTCTTTGCTCCACTAAATTTCCAACTTTTTTACCATTAAGAGAATATCAGTCAATGAAAGGTTTCAAAAAAAAAAATTTTCACTTTCAGGCTCAAAAGAGGCAACTAGGGGTCAAATTGTGCAAACATTCTGAGGCTTAAGAATGAGACCTAATTGTGCCTTTATCATCCTAAGACATACAATCAAAAACCATTTTGAATCGGTTGAAAAACAAGTTCTAGAATATTAATGACTATGAGATTCACTCAATCAAGAAAATATGGGTTTTAAAAATTTGTTTGATAGATAACCCATTTTGGCTCAAGTCTCACCATGGAAAGTCCTTTCAAAGAAAATTTTAATCACATAAGGTTCATTTAGACATTGATTTGGCATTTAAACAATCAAATTTTGAAAAATTTTACTCAAAATTTTAGGGTCCTTAGATACTTTAGCTCTGTGTTTAAAGTTAATTTATCATGCAATCATGGTAAATTATGAGATGACAAACAAAACAAGAAAAACACACATGCAAAATAAAATAACAATCATACAATGTAAACAAAACAGTTAAGTTTTCTTACCTACCACCCCAAACCAGAATTTGACATTGTCCTCAATGTTAAAATGGATGATAAAAGGATAAGAAAACTTACCTGGAGTAACCCCAAACCGGGATTTGGCTTAGTTTTTGTTTTGTTTTCTTTTTTTTTTTCTTTTTTTTTTCTTTTTTTTTTTTTTTTTCAGATTCAAAATAAAACAACAAATTTTTATAGGGTTACCTCCCTATCAGTGCTAAGTTTTAAGTCTTCAGCCAGACTTTTCACCATTTGGATTTATTCATCAGGAGCATCAAACAAGTCCAAGTCACTTGCTTGTTGTATTGGTTGACCTGTCAAGTAGTGTTTTACTCTCTGTCCATTTACCTTAAATGTACCAGATTTCTCACTCCATAACTCGACAGCTCCAAAGGGAAAGACCTTTGTTACCTTGAATGGTCCTGACCACCGGGATCTCAGTTTACCTGGAAAAAGCTTCAATCTGGAATTAAACAGTAAAACCATATCACCTGGATTGAATGTTCTCCGTAGGATGTGACGATCATGCCATTGTTTAGTTTTTTCTTTATAAATTCTGGCATTTTCGTATGCATCTAAACGGAGCTCTTCAAGCTCATTTAATTCCAACAACCTACGTTCACCTGCAGCTTTATGATCAAAGTTAAGAGTTTTAACAGCCCAAAAAGACTTATATTCCAGCTCAACAGGTAAATGGCAAGGCTTCCCATAAACTAGCTTAAACGGTGTGGTTCCAATGGGAGTTTTGTATGCGGTTCTATAAGCCCATAAAGAATCATCTAACTTAATAGACCAATCTTTACGTGACGTATTAACCACTTTTTGAAGAATGTTTTTAATTTCCCGATTGGATACCTCAACTTGTCCACTAGTTTGTGGGTGATAAGGTGTAGCAACCTTATGCCTAACTCCATATTTCTTTAGAAGGGTCTGAAAAGTTTTCTCAATAAAATGAGACCCTCCATCACTTATAACACATTTTGGGACCCCAAACCTTGGAAATATTATTTTCTTGAAAAGTTTAATAACAGTCTTAGCATCAGAATGGGGTGAAGCAATGGCTTCCACCCATTTCGAAACATAGTCAACTGCTACTAATATGAACTGATTTCCAAAAGAGGAAGGAAAAGGTCCCATAAAATCAATACCCCATACATCAAACAATTCAACTTCTAAAATGGTATTCAATGGCATTTCATGTCTCTTACCAATGTTACCTGTTCTTTGGCACGCATCACAAGTTAGAACATACTTACGTACATCCTTAAAAATATGTGGCCAATAAAACCCAGCTTGTAATATTTTAGCTGCTGTCTTGGAGGTGCTCATGTGCCCTCCACAGGAAAGAGAATGACAATGGTTCAAAATATCATGGACCTCATCTTGTGAAACGCACCTTCGAATCAAACCATCAGCACATTGCTTGAATAGGAGGGGTTCATCCCAATAATAATGTTTGACATCTGCATAAAACTTTTTCCTTTGCTGAAAGCTAAGGTCAGGAGGTAAAATACCACATGCAAGAAAATTTACAAAATCAGCATACCAAGGAACACGTTGGATACTAAGATTCAAGAGTTGTTCATCCGGAAAAGATTCATTGATAGGAATATTATCTGTTTCTTCTTTTTCGGATGTCAATCTAGACAGGTGGTCAGCGACCGGATTCTCAGTACCCTTCTTGTCCTTAATTTCCAAGTCAAATTCTTGCAATATTAGAATCCACCTAATCAGCCTAGGTTTTGCTTCCTTTTTATTCAATAGATACTTAATGGCAGAGTGATCAGTGTAAACAATAACATGTGAACCCACCAAATAAGATCTAAATTTATCAAAAGCAAAGACAATGGCTAACAGTTCCTTCTCAGTTGTGGCATAATTTATTTGAGCATCATCCAGCGTCCGGCTGGCATAATGAATTACATGAAGCTTCTTGTCCTTCCGTTGCCCAAGAACAGCCCCCACTGCGTAATCACTCGCATCACACATCAATTCGAATAGGAGTTCCCAATCAGGGGGTTGTTTTTGGACCGTCCAACCATACCATGGCTATCACTCTTAGGAGTGGTACTCAATATGATGGGCCCATTGGCAAGACTACAAAGGAGGAGAAGAAAGTGGATGAATCTTTATCTCATCCAGTGATTGAAGAAGAGAAACCACAAGAAAAGAAGGAGGAGGTTAAGCCATATCAACCTCCTATTCCATTTCCTCAGCGCTTGGCTAAAGCAAAATTGGACAAACAATTTGGTAAGTTTCTTGATGTTTTAAAGAAATTGTATATCAATATTCCCTTCACAGATGCTTTGCAGCAAATGCCTACATATGCGAAGTTCCTGAAGGACATTTTGTCCAACAAAAGAAGACTGGAGGAAGATGGTACAGTGGCACTTACTGAGGAGTGCAGTGCTCTAATTCAAAGGAAACTTCCACCTAAGCTCCAAGATCCAGGTAGTTTCTCTATTCCTTGTATGATTGGTGACATGAATATAGATAAAGCATTATGTGATTTAGGAGCGAGTGTGAGTTTAATGCCATTATCCGTTGCTGAAAAGTTAGGACTGGGTGAGCTAAAACCTACTAGGATGTCTTTACAGTTGGCTGATAGATCTGTCAAATATCCAGTAGGAATTTTAGAGGATGTTCCTATTAAAGTAGGAAAATTTTTTATACCTGCTGACTTTGTTGTGCTAGAAATGGACGAAGATTCTTTGATTCCTATTATTTTAGGACGACCATTTTTAGCAACTGCAGGTGCTGTGATCGATGTCAAGAATGGTAAGTTGTCTCTGACTGTTGGAGACCAAAAGGTTGATTTTAACTTGAAAAATGCTTTAGAAAAACCTTTTAATAATGATGTTTGCTGTAGTGTGGATTCTGTTGAACAAGTGGTAAAGGAAGAAACCCTTCCTAATGACCCACTTGAAACTATTTTCATGATTGAGCCTGCAGGAACATCTGATTGCTCTGAGGCTCCACTAGAACATGATACTGAGGTCATGGGTAACAAAGTGGTAAGCCCCAATGTGGAATTAAAACCTTTACCAGCTTCATTGAGGTATGAGTTTCTTGGTCCTAATTCCACATATCCTGTGATTGTTAATGCTGAATTGAATCCATGTGAAACTGAAAAACTTTTGAAACAACTTAGGTTGTATAGAAAGGTAATAGGTTATACAATGGATGATATCAAAGGAATTAGCCCTTCTCTTTGTATGCACAGGATTACTGTAGAAGATGAAAGTAGGCCCACAGTAGAACCACTTAGGAGATTAAATCCAAAAATGCAAGAAGTGGTTAAAAAAGAAATTTTGAAATTGCTTGATGTTGGAGTGATATATCCTGTTGATAGTAGTAAATGGGTAAGTCCTGTCCATGTGGTGCCTAAAAAAGGGGGAATAACTGTGATTGAAAATGATAAACATAACTTGATTCCTACTAGGATTGTCTCTGGTTGGCGCATGTGCATTGATTACAGGAAGTTAAATAGCGCCACGAAAAAAGATCATTTTCCTCTCCCTTTTATTGATCAGATGCTTGAAAGACTTGCAAAACACTCTTATTTCTGTTATTTGGATGGGTATTCAGGTTTTCATCAAATTCCCATTCATCCATCTGATCAAGAAAAGACTACCTTCACTTGCCCTTATGGGACTTATGCTTATAGGCGTATGCCTTTTGGTCTGTGTAATGCACCTGCGACTTTTCAAAGGTGTATGCAAGCAATTTTTTCTGACCTTATTGAAAATGTGATGGAAGTCTTTATGGATGATTTTTCAGTGTATGGTTTGGATTTTGATAACTGCTTAACAAATTTGTGCCAAGTCTTGCAGCGTTGTGAAGAGACCAATCTGGTCTTGAACTGGGAAAAATGCCATTTTATGGTAAGAGAAGGAATAGTTCTTGGACATTTGGTGTCTGAGAGAGGTATAGAAGTTGATAAGGCTAAGGTGGAAGTAATTGAAAAATTGCCCCCACCAACAAATGTGAAAGGTATTCGGAGTTTTCTTGGACATGCAGGGTTTTACCGTCGGTTCATTAAAGATTTCTCCAAAATCACAAAGCCTCTTACAACTCTTCTAGGTAAGGATGTGCCTTTCAATTTTGATTCATCTTGTATGGAAGCTTTTTGCAGGATTAAGCAAGCTCTAATCTCTGCCCCCATCGTACAACCCCCTGATTGGGAACTCCCATTCGAATTGATGTGTGATGCGAGTGATTACGCAGTGGGGGCTGTTCTTGGGCAACGGAAGGACAAGAAGCTTCATGTAATTCATTATGCCAGCCGGACGCTGGATGATGCTCAAATAAATTATGCCACAACTGAGAAGGAACTGTTAGCCATTGTCTTTGCTTTTGATAAATTTAGATCTTATTTGGTGGGTTCACATGTTATTGTTTACACTGATCACTCTGCCATTAAGTATCTATTGAATAAAAAGGAAGCAAAACCTAGGCTGATTAGGTGGATTCTAATATTGCAAGAATTTGACTTGGAAATTAAGGACAAGAAGGGTACTGAGAATCCGGTCGCTGACCACCTGTCTAGATTGACATCCGAAAAAGAAGAAACAGATAATATTCCTATCAATGAATCTTTTCCGGATGAACAACTCTTGAATCTTAGTATCCAACGTGTTCCTTGGTATGCTGATTTTGTAAATTTTCTTGCATGTGGTATTTTACCTCCTGACCTTAGCTTTCAGCAAAGGAAAAAGTTTTATGCAGATGTCAAACATTATTATTGGGATGAACCCCTCCTATTCAAGCAATGTGCTGATGGTTTGATTCGAAGGTGCGTTTCACAAGATGAGGTCCATGATATTTTGAACCATTGTCATTCTCTTTCCTGTGGAGGGCACATGAGCACCTCCAAGACAGCAGCTAAAATATTACAAGCTGGGTTTTATTGGCCACATATTTTTAAGGATGTACGTAAGTATGTTCTAACTTGTGATGCGTGCCAAAGAACAGGTAACATTGGTAAGAGACATGAAATGCCATTGAATACCATTTTAGAAGTTGAATTGTTTGATGTATGGGGTATTGATTTTATGGGACCTTTTCCTTCCTCTTTTGGAAATCAGTTCATATTAGTAGCAGTTGACTATGTTTCGAAATGGGTGGAAGCCATTGCTTCACCCCATTCTGATGCTAAGACTGTTATTAAACTTTTCAAGAAAATAATATTTCCAAGGTTTGGGGTCCCAAAATGTGTTATAAGTGATGGAGGGTCTCATTTTATTGAGAAAACTTTTCAGACCCTTCTAAAGAAATATGGAGTTAGGCATAAGGTTGCTACACCTTATCACCCACAAACTAGTGGACAAGTTGAGGTATCCAATCGGGAAATTAAAAACATTCTTCAAAAAGTGGTTAATACGTCACGTAAAGATTGGTCTATTAAGTTAGATGATTCTTTATGGGCTTATAGAACCGCATACAAAACTCCCATTGGAACCACACCGTTTAAGCTAGTTTATGGGAAGCCTTGCCATTTACCTGTTGAGCTGGAATATAAGTCTTTTTGGGCTGTTAAAACTCTTAACTTTGATCATAAAGCTGCAGGTGAACGTAGGTTGTTGGAATTAAATGAGCTTGAAGAGCTCCGTTTAGATGCATACGAAAATGCCAGAATTTATAAAGAAAAAACTAAACAATGGCATGATCGTCACATCCTACGGAGAACATTCAATCCAGGTGATATGGTTTTACTGTTTAATTCCAGATTGAAGCTTTTTCCAGGTAAACTGAGATCCCGGTGGTCAGGACCATTCAAGGTAACAAAGGTCTTTCCCTTTGGAGCTGTCGAGTTATGGAGTGAGAAATCTGGTACATTTAAGGTAAATGGACAGAGAGTAAAACACTACTTGACAGGTCAACCAATACAACAAGCAAGTGACTTGGACTTGTTTGATGCTCCTGATGAATAAATCCAAATGGTGAAAAGTCTGGCTGAAGACTTAAAACTTAGCACTGATAGGGAGGTAACCCTATAAAAATTTGTTGTTTTATTTTGAATCTGAAAAAAAAAAAAAAAAGAAAAGAAAAAAAAAAGAAAAAAAAAAAAAGAAAACAAAACAAAAACTAAGCCAAATCCCGGTTTGGGGTTACTCCAGGTAAGTTTTCTTATCCTTTTATCATCCATTTTAACATTGAGGACAATGTCAAATTCTGGTTTGGGGTGGTAGGTAAGAAAACTTAACTGTTTTGTTTACATTGTATGATTGTTATTTTATTTTGCATGTGTGTTTTTCTTGTTTTGTTTGTCATCTCATAATTTACCATGATTGCATGATAAATTAACTTTAAACACAGAGCTAAAGTATCTAAGGACCCTAAAATTTTGAGTAAAATTTTTCAAAATTTGATTGTTTAAATGCCAAATCAATGTCTAAATGAACCTTATGTGATTAAAATTTTCTTTGAAAGGACTTTCCATGGTGAGACTTGAGCCAAAATGGGTTATCTATCAAACAAATTTTTAAAACCCATATTTTCTTGATTGAGTGAATCTCATAGTCATTAATATTCTAGAACTTGTTTTTCAACCGATTCAAAATGGTTTTTGATTGTATGTCTTAGGATGATAAAGGCACAATTAGGTCTCATTCTTAAGCCTCAGAATGTTTGCACAATTTGACCCCTAGTTGCCTCTTTTGAGCCTGAAAGTGAAATTTTTTTTTTTTGAAACCTTTCATTGACTGATATTCTCTTAATGGTAAAAAAGTTGGAAATTTAGTGGAGCAAAGAAATAAAAAGGACTTAAGAAAAATATGTATGGAATGTAAACAATAGCAAGAAAAAGAAAATCAAAAGGATGATATTGAATGAATTACAAAAAGTCCATAAAAATTCAAAAATTTGCTCTGTTAGTTTCTGAAATTATGATGGAAGTTTGAATCATTCATGAATGTTTAAGCCCTTTTGTACTCCATTTTTCTTGAAATTCCTACCATGACAATACGACCCATGGCCCCGTTACAACCCTTTGAAAGACCTTTAGACTTTGACATGCTTTCTATCTTAACTGTGGAGTTTCTGGTTGATCAACAAGCTTATGGTAATATTTTCGACTATGATGATTGGAGTGATACACAAACCAGGAGGTCAGTTTTTGCAGTGAGAAGGGGACAGTAGCAGAAAGAATTTTGTGCAGAGAGTGAGTCAGAAAATTAAACAAAAGAAAAACAGTGTGCGTGAAGTGTGGAATTTTATTTCTTTGTATTGTAGTTTTATTTTGTGAAATAAGAATTGAGAGGACAGTGAAATTGAGCGGTTAAATTTGTATACGGTGGAGGGATCCGGAACGAAGATTTACGGTGGAAAATTTACTGGGCTTTTGGAGAAACCCGTAAGTTTTATTTACCATGAATTGTATGTTGTATTTCCTTTTCATTATATGTATGAATTTATACCGTATCATGTGTAACTAAATTTTTATCTTGGGAAAACGGGGGTACGATAATATTTTACGTTGATGTTATTTTGACTTAAAGTAAATAAATTTCTGTTTTCCATTTAGTTCAAATTTTACTTAATGCTTTTAGTGATTCCTAACAAGAGCCTAAATGGTAAAACTATGTACTTACGGGTATATTAGTAAGTTTAGGTAACAAATAGAATCGAGAGATTTATTTTTACCGGAAAGCTTTGAACTAAACCTAAGATTTTTGAGATGCTTTTTGTGACCTCGGTAAAACCGTGAAAGTAATCAAAATTCTTTTGAGGAAGTAAAAATGGGATTTTCATAAAACGATAATGGGCCTTTCTTAGGATTAAGCAGCGCTTTCTGTAAGTTAGGTACATTAATAGGAATCCGAGAGGAAAATATTAATTGGCTTTTGGAAAATTCGCCTTGGAAAACTCAATTTGATTTTTGTTTATAAAAAGTTGAAATTGTCAACGTAGAATAATATCTTAAACCCCCGGAATCCCAAGATACTCTCAACTCTGTTTGTCACCCACGGTAAATTTTTATTTTTACTGTAAGGTAAAATTTTTTACTGTTAATTTTTATTTTTCACAAATACCAAAAATTGAAAGAGAATTGTGTGGATAATCAAATTTTGATATGCCGGTACTTTGAAAACAGTCCCTGTGGAGAACGATAATCTTTTATATTACGCGACATAACCCGTGCGCTTGCGGGCCCTGTCAAGTTTTTGTGGTATCAGAGAATTCATCATTTTGTTTAAGTTGAGTAGCTACAAATGTCTCCATCAAGGATTCTAGCTTTGATTTTTGTGGAATATAGGGTCCTTGTTGGGGTTTGTAGTTACTCTGATTACCTTGGAATGGCCTGTTTTGGAAGCCAGGTGGACCTTGTGGAGGTCTGTAGTTACTCTGATAATTTCCACCATAGTTTCCAATAGCATCTACTTGATGCATTTCAGGTTCTTGATTAAGGGTCATTGCTAAATGGAAATTCGTAGCTCCATGTCCTGAAACACCACAAACTTCACAAACAACCTTAGCAGCACCTGTTGACCCTATCTTATCAAGTTTTAATGTTAATGCTTCAACTTGGGCAGAAAGTAGGGAAAGAGCATCAACAGAGTACTTACCTGGTGTTTTAGCAGGTAATCCTCTCTCAGAATTCCACTGGTGGGTGTTTTGGGCTATCTCCTCAATCAGGTTCTGGGCTTCATCCACATTTTTGCTCATGAAGGCTCCTCCAGCTGCAGCATCCAAAGAGATCTTTTGCGTGGAAGTTAGTCCATTATAGAAAATATGGACTGTCAACCACCTCTCTATCCCATGGTGAGGACATTCTCTCAGCATCTCCTTGTATCTCTCCCAGGCTTCATACAAGGATTCATCATCTTTTTGTGAAAAATTAATTATTTGTTTTCTTAACAAATCAGTTTTATTTCTTGGGTACCACTTATTGATGAAAGCACTGGATAGTTGTTCCCAAGTTGTGATGGATCCTTCAGGAAGAGAGTATAACCACGCCCTCGCTTTATCTCTTAAGGAGAAAGGGAAAAGTCTCAAGCGAATGGCATCATTGGTGGCTCCATTCATTTTCAAGGTGTCACAGTAAAAATAAAAATTTACCGTGGGTGACAAACAGAGTTGAGAGTATCTTGGGATTCCGGGGGTTTAAGATATTATTCTACGTTGACAATTTCAACTTTTTATAAACAAAAATCAAATTGAGTTTTCCAAGGCGAATTTTCCAAAAGCCAATTAATATTTTCCTCTCGGATTCCTATTAATGTACCTAACTTACAGAAAGCGCTGCTTAATCCTAAGAAAGGCCCATTATCGTTTTATGAAAATCCCATTTTTACTTCCTCAAAAGAATTTTGATTACTTTCACGGTTTTACCGAGGTCACAAAAAGCATCTCAAAAATCTTAGGTTTAGTTCAAAGCTTTCCGGTAAAAATAAATCTCTCGATTCTATTTGTTACCTAAACTTACTAATATACCCGTAAGTACATAGTTTTACCATTTAGGCTCTTGTTAGGAATCACTAAAAGCATTAAGTAAAATTTGAACTAAATGGAAAACAGAAATTTATTTACTTTAAGTCAAAATAACATCAACGTAAAATATTATCGTACCCCCGTTTTCCCAAGATAAAAATTTAGTTACACATGATACGGTATAAATTCATACATATAATGAAAAGGAAATACAACATACAATTCATGGTAAATAAAACTTACGGGTTTCTCCAAAAGCCCAGTAAATTTTCCACCGTAAATCTTCGTTCCGGATCCCTCCACCGTATACAAATTTAACCGCTCAATTTCACTGTCCTCTCAATTCTTATTTCACAAAATAAAACTACAATACAAAGAAATAAAATTCCACACTTCACGCACACTGTTTTTCTTTTGTTTAATTTTCTGACTCACTCTCTGCACAAAATTCTTTCTGCTACTGTCCCCTTCTCACTGCAAAAACTGACCTCCTCTGCTATTGCTGAACATCCCATTTATAATTCTGCAGGTAAGAATATTTTATTCTTTCTTCCAAGGCCAGCCATCTCATGCTTCCACTTTGCCTCCTCTTTTCTTCCTTTTTCGTTGGCATAATGCTTCATAAATGGGAACCCATTCTCTGCTGGTGAGTGCTACCAAATTAATTCAAAACTATCTTGCAAAGCTGTCCCATTTTCACGTGAAAAGGCTGTCCATTTCTTGCTGTTTTCTTTGCTGTTTGCTGTCAGCTCATGCATAAATCCATTGCTGTCCAAATACAGCAGCATTTTCACGTTGGAAAGCTGTCCCTTTTCCTTGTCCATTTCATTCTTTTGTGATGCATGTACATGAAATGGTTTTGTCCTTTTGCTAATGTCTTGGCCGTGAATTGGTTCTCCACCAAAGAGCTTGCCTTTTGCCTTGCCAAGTGGTATAATGAGGAAAGCACTTTGATGTAATAAAATTAACTAAAATATTATGGAAATGGAGACCAATTCAGCCGTGAGAATGGAGCTGTGATTGATGACTCAATTATTAGATTAAATAATGATATGAATGCATATAAAATTAGGCACATGGAGTCTTGCATTTTTGGTAGCATTGCCGTGAGTTCCTTGTCTTTGGCTATGTAAAGAATGATAAAATAATGGAGTGGAATATTGGTGGCTGTGTGGTCTTCTTTAAAGTGTCCAATTGCTGCCCAAACACTAGCAATTTCACGTTGAGAAATTGGAATGAAGGATGGCTGAATAATTTGCATGGTGGACCCAAGTAGCTTTAGAAAAATTTCAACATTTTGCCTCCATCCTTTAGCTTTTACGTTGGACTCATTCAGCTATGCATTTCACTTTCATTTCATGCTTCAATTAGCTTTCATGATGTATCAAGCTGCATAATAAAAACGTTAATTCCTTGTCCAATGAGAAGCTAATTTACGTGAAAATGCTAAGGAGGATTTATTGAATTAATTTGATTTTTGCATTTTAAGAGAAACAATCACTTCAATTAATTTAAATGGAATATATATAAAAATTTATTTAATAGAAATGGGATTATGATTTAAGTTCTCGAAAATTTTGAAGTACTAAATTTTAGCACTAATCCATAATTATTCCAATTCTAAAAAAAATACTTTTTTTAATATTCCATTTAAATTAATTCATACAAAATACAACACTTAAACAGAAACAGTAAAAAGAAAACAAAAATTATGAAAATTGGACAAAATGATACAGCAAACATTTTATTTTAAACAAATTAAACAGTGAAAAATAGTGTTTTAAAAACACTTATCATATATTATATATGATATTGCGTTGTGAATATACTAAATTGGACATGAATTGTGTTGAGATGGAATGATGTATCATGCGTGTGAAACTTGTGATGGTTTCTTGAAAAATGAATATAATGGTCACATGTATAAATATCATTATAATCTATGACTTTGGTACATTTGGATTATGTTACTCACCTCCTAGTTGCCATTTTTAACTTGATGTAGGTGTGATGTAAAATCCTATTCTTTTGGAGGTCGAGGATTAATGAAGTTAAATGTGAAAGGAATATGGGTGAGCCTTGGCCGGCATATATATTCATTTTTATATAGCATATAGTGTGTATATGCTTATTTTGAAATTAATTTGATAATAGTTGATTTTGGAGGTCATGTAGGAAAATTAGACCTTATGTGTATAGCTAATTTTCATTAATGACCTTGATAATGTATAAATGATATTATTATTATTAAATTTTATTTCTATCGTTTAACAAATCGATGAGGCATCTTTCATCCTCTTTTTGGTATATATTTTAATAACTCTTAAATTTAATTACATCTTCTGCTTTTTCCTTGTGACGGCCTCGAGTCTGGTCGTCCACGGAGCACTCTGATACCTTCTCATATCTTCATATATGAGATAGGTTACTAAATAATCTGGGGTAATTACATGGCATTATATATATATATATATTGAATTTCTTTTACTTATAATCAATTCAAATCTCGAAAAATTTATCCCTATTTTTGGGCTGGGGTGTTACAACCTGGTATCAGAGCATTAATTGCTCATTGATGAATTATATGAATTAAATGTTGTTAAAGAGTGATTGTCACTTAATGTTGACATGTTATAGTTATAGTTAAGTATTATTGGAGCTTGAATTGCTCATTGCTTTATATTGTGGTTGATATTAAGCCCGGCCAGGCATTTCCTTTTCCATATTTACCTTCAAATTATGAATATATTATGATGATATTTGTGTTAATGATAGTCGATGATGATTGGTATATATTGAGGAAAGAAACACAAGGTTTCTAATTATGTTTATGTTGTGTGTATAGAGTGATTGATAACGCATAGGCGTAATATTGACACAGCTGTTATGGTTGAAGCTTTCAATCGATTTGCCAATATCCTAGAATAGCAACAATAACCCACTGGTCAGCCAAATCATGGTCTTGACCGATTTCTCAAGCAGAAGCCTTCCAAATTTCATGGAGGCTATAAACCGGAAGACGCTTATGTTTGGATCCATGACTTAGAACGGATATTTGCTAGTATGGAGTGTACGGAAGCCCAAAAAGTCAAATATGTGGTGTTTATGGTCTGAGATGAAGCTGAATCTTGGTGGATTCTCACTCGTGGGTGTATGATTGCAACTCACACTCCTTTGGATTAGGAGAACTTTAAGGTGGAGTTCCTTAGGAAATACTTTCTTGAGAGCTACAAAAACAAGAAAGAGCTTGAATTTATAGAGCTCAAACAGGGAAGCATGACAGTGGAAGAATATGCCTCGAAGTTTGAAGAGCTATGTGTGTTTTACCCTTTTTTCCAACAGGAAGGTACCGAAGCTTCAAAATGTATTAAGTTTGAGAACGGTTTGCACCAAGAGATCAAGAAGGCGATTTGTCACCAAGAGATTAGGAGTTTCCCTTCTCTTGTGAACAAGTATAGAATTTTTGAAGAGAATGATGTGGCTCCTAAGAATTATTCGGGACATGATCATAGATGGAAGGGCCAATTCTCTAGCTTTAAGAAGAGGGGTGATTTCAAGAAAAATGGACAATTTGTGCATGGTTCCTCTTCTCTTAGAGATGGACGTGGTGGTGGAAGACATGGTGCTAGTGGTGGCCGAGGTAATGGCTAAGGACTCCGATGTTTCCAGTGTATTGGAAACCATTTAGCCCGTGAATGTAGAAATGAAGTTCTGGTGTGTTATCGATGCAACCAACCGGGACACATTCATCCCGATTGTCCATTAAATGTTGTGGATGTGGTGGCTCGCAATGATGGAAACTGTGGTGGCCATGGTGCTTTTAGAGGTCGTGGTCGTGGAACTGGTAATGGCGGCCGTAATGGCGGTCGAAATGGTAATGGCAACGGGAATGGTGGCAACGGTCGTGGAAATGGGAACGGCCGAGGTAATGGTAATGGTGGCCGGAATGGTCACAATCATGGTGCTAATCAACAAACTACTGAAGAGTATTCGCTGTGACCGGTGAAGAAGCAGCTCAAGCCGATAACCTAGTTAAAAGTAAGTGTAAAATACTCAAAAATTCTGTGCATGTTATTTATGATTCGGGTGCGACCCATTCTTTTACATCTGAGGATTGTGTATGGCGATTGAGATTGTCGGTGTGCCTAATGAAAAATGCTCTTGCGGTTACTACCCCAACCGGAGCTTGTCTCAGATCGATTAACTGATGTGATAACGTTGACATGCTCTAAGAAGGGAGAAAGTTTGTTACTTCTTTCATTTGCCTACCTATGAAGGGCTTGGGGATTATTCTTGGTATGGATTGGCAATCCGCCAATAAAGTCTTGGTTGACTGTCAACAACGGACTATCATTTTCCCTTCTTCAGATGTGGGGAAATTTGATGTGCAAGGTATAGCTAAACTTTGCATACTATTATCTCTTACCGATGGGACAAATGGTCCCCATCCCTTAAATATTCCCATTGTGTCTGAATTTTTGGATGTATTTCCTGATGAGGTACCCAGTTTACCTCCCCCACACGAGGTGGAGTTTTCTATTGATCTTATTCCGGGAGCGAAACCTGTTTCCCGAGCGCCGTATCGGATGTCTCCTATGGAATTAACCAAGTTGAAGAGACAAGTTGGAGAGTTATTAGAACGAGAGTTTATTCTCCTGAGTGTGTCTCCTTGTGGTGCGCCTATTTTATTGGTGAGAAAGAAGGATGGAAGTATGAGGTTATGTGTCGACTATCGACAACTTAACAAGTTGACCATTAAAAACCGATATCCCCTACCTCGCATTGACGATCTTTTGGATCAATTGAAGGATGCCGTTGTATTCTCAAAGATCGATTTGCGTTCCGGATATCACCAAATTCAGGTGAAGACCGAGGATATCCCAAAGACTGCTTTTCGAACGCGATATGGCCACTACGAGTATGTGGTGATTCCTTTTGGTGTGACAAATGCACCTGTAATATTCATGGATTACATGAATCGCATCTTTCATGAGTATCTTGACCGGTTCGTGGTGGTGTTTATTGATGACATTCTTGTCTATTCAAAGAGTCGTGAAGAACATGAAGAACATCTTCGTCTTGTTTTGAATGTCCTTTGAGAGAAAGAGTTGTATGTGAAGCTTTCCAAGTGTGAATTTTGGTTGTCCGAGGTCCAATTTCTTGGATATATTATCTCCAAAGATGGTGTTGCTGTTGATCCATCTAAGATTGAAGCCGTGATGGATTAGGAAAGACCGACGTCTATGACCAAAGTAAGAAGTTTTCTTGGTCTTGCCGGTTATTACCAGAGATTTATTAAAGGATTTTCCCGATTGGCTTTGCCTTTGACGAAGCTAACCTGTAAGAATCAACCATTTGTGTGGAGTCTTGATTGTGAAAGGAGTTTCCAAGATTTGAAAATTAGACTCACTTATGCTCCTGTGCTGGCTTTGCCGGACTTATTGGATGACTTCGTGGTGTATTGCGATGCTTTCAAGCTTGGTTTTGGTTGCGTGTTGATTTAAGGTGAGCGTCTGATAGCCTATGCATCGTGATAGTTGCGACCACATGAGGCTAACTATCCCACGCATGATCTCAAATTAGCAGCGGTGGTGTTTGCCTTGAAGTTATGGCGGCACTATTTGTATGGCTCGAAGTTTGTGGTCTTAGTGATCATAAGAGTCTTAAATACCTATTTGATCATAAGAAGCTTAATATGAGCCAACGGAGATAAATGGAGTTTCTAAAAGATTATGAGTTCGAATTAAGGTATCATCCCGGAAAGGTAAATATGGTTGTCGACGCCTTGAGTCGGAAGTTGTTGCATGTTTTCGCTATGATGGTGAAAGAGATGGAGCTCATTGAGCAATTTCGGAACTTGAACGTGGGTGTAGAAATATATGCCCCGAAAAAGATGTCCCTTGAGGTGTTGACAGTAGCAAATGTATTCCTTGAAACCGTGAAATTACAACAACCGAAGGATGAGTACTTGATTGAGATGAAGAAAGCTCAAGCTAATGGGAAGAATTCATTTTTGATGGGAGGTCATGATGGCATTTGGCTTGTGAAAGGCCAAATTTATGTTCTATCTGGTGGTGATTTAAGAAGGTTGATACTCGAAGAAGCTCACAAGAGTGTGTTGAGCATACATCTTGGTGCCACAAAAATGTATCAAGATCTGAAGAAGAATTTCTGGTGGCCCGGTATAAAGCGGGATGTGGCTAATTGTGTAGCCTCTTGCATTATTTGTCAAAAGGTTAAGGTTGAGCATCAAAAGCCATCTGGTTATTTAAGACCTCTTAATATCCCGATGTGGAAATGGGATGACATTGTTATGGACTTTGTTTCTGGATTACCTAAAACACGTACTAGAAATGATGCTATATGGGTGATTGTAGATCGGTTCACGAAGTGTACTCACTTCTTGCCCATGAATATGAAGAGTTCATTGGAGAAATTAGCCCAGTTGTATATAAAAGAGATCGTTAGACTACATAGTGTACCTTTGAGCATTGTGTCGGATCGCGAACCACAGTTCACTTCCCAATTTTGGGGAAGCTTGCACGAGGCAATGGGTTCCAAGTTGAAGCTTAGTTTGGCGTATCATCCACAAACGGATGGACAATCCAAGCGAACAATTCAAAGCCTTGAAGATTTGTTGCAGGCTTGTGTATTGGAGCATAGTGGTTGTTGGGAAAGATTCCTACCACTAATTAAATTTACATACAACAATAGTTATCATAGTTCTATTGGTATGGCTCCCTATGAAGCGTTATATGGTCGGAAATGTAGAACTCCGTTGTGGTGGCTTGAAACTGGAGAGAGTTTGGCTTTGGGGCCAGAGTTGATTACGGAGACAAATGAACAGATTAAGATGATACAAGAAAAGATGAAAATTGCCCAAGATCGTCAGAAGGGTTATTATGATAAAAGGCAAAAGCCACTTGAGTTTCAAGTTGGCGATCATGTGTTTTTGAGAGTATCAAGAGATAAGGGTATTGGAAGAGCTTTAAAGAGTAAGAAGTTAAGTCTTAGGTTTATTGGACCTTATGAGATTCTTGAACGAATCGGTGATGTGGCTTATCGGATCGCACTTCCTCCGCACCTTGCGAATCTGCACAATGTGTTTCATGTGTCGCAATTGAGGAAATATATTCCTGATCCCTCGCATGTAATCCCAATTGATGATGTTGATGTGCGAAATGACTTAACTATTCCTCCTGTTTCCGTCGTATTGTCGAACGCTCCATGAAGAAGCTACGGAACAAATTGGTGCCCTTGGTGAAAGTTGCATGGAAGCATGGAAATATAGAGACATTCACATAGGAACGTGAAGACGATATAAGAGCACGGTACCCCGATGTATTCGAATTCGGTATGTTAAATTTGTGGGACGGAATTTCTTTTTAGGTGGGGTGGATTGTAACACCCTAAATTTTAAAATAAAAGATTAATTAAGGAGATAAATATTAAATGATTATAGTTGGGTTATATAATGTTCTAAAATATTGGAAATAAATAAATTAAGATTTTTGGAAACTGTTTATAATTTATTGGAACCGGATAAGCTGAAAATAAGCCCGATTGAAATATGGGTGTCGGACCAAGTATCTCTGATTGGGATGATATTGGTCAAGGTTATTAAGGATATTATTGGGAATCTGAATATGTATTTGGAATAATTTTTGCATAAAGTATTGAGCTCGAACAAAGATACTGTTTGTCATAAAACGATGCGTCTTTAATGAGGGATTAAAAATAAAGCCAAATGACCCATTTTTCTTTTCTTATTCCCGTCAACTCCTTGGTTCCTCTTAACAAACACCTTGCTTCTATTTCTTCTCTATTCTTCTCCTTCATTTCTTCTTCTACTTATCTTCAAAAACCCTAAGCAAAAGGGTGGTGGCTCCCTTCTCCTCTCCCATTTCCGTTCTTGAAGGAGCTTGTAAGAGTTTGGAGCTTGAAGTCTTACCCTCTTTTCTCCTCATTTTCATGTGGCTCTTCCCTCTCTTAGAAAACTCTCTTATTCCTTCTCTTGAGGTAAACTCTTGCTATTTCTCAAGAGTATGAACTATGGGTTTTTGGGTTTTGATATTGGAAAAGTGATTTAATGAGTGTTGTTAGGTTTTAGAGAAACCCTAACCCTATGATTTGGGTTATTGGGTTAGATAATTGTTATTGGTCAGGTTAAATGATGTTATTAATGGTGAATGGCCCTTAATGAAGCTTAATAATTGATGATGGTTGTTAGTAACCCATTAATGGGTTTGACATTAAAAGTGCATAATAGTGAATGTAGGCGCCTAAACCGTGCTGGTTCTCATAGAATTAATGAAATAAATAAGTTTTGAGAATTCAAAGTGATATACACACTAAGTAAATGAATATACATTTGAATCTTGGTGGTCTGAACAAAAAATTGATTGTGTGACATATTGTAATGTAGGAAATAACCCCATCGACGAGGTGGAATCATCAGACCGTGTTGATTACTACTTCTCTTGAGATAGAAGGGGGTAACTATTCTAAATACATGATTTCATCCATTGATGACATGAAAATATGTATATATAATTGTGTTTAATGATTGCTTGGGTGGACGATGTAATGATTTCATGATTTAAGTGCATTTAGAATGATTGATGTTTTGTGGCATGGATTTGGGATGATGAATATCATATTGAACATGTCTGAGCCGCAGTCAATGATCCAGTGTGGGACCAGCCACAGGAGTCAATAGATGGCTAAGGTTTTATACCGGTGTTGTATGTATCCGGTATGATTATCCGGTATCCTAGTGAGAGGAGACCGATCTTGATGTCCTAGAGATCCTTCACATCGACCTTATGCATTGATGTGGACGAAAGGTGGTGTCACCTACGAAGATTACCTGACGCTCAAGCTAGTAAATGTATCAAAATAAGATGAGCATGGAGGATGGTGGATCTACTTTGACTAAAGGACAAAACCTGACTTTCCTCGAGCCACGTAAATTGAAAGTGGACTAACCACCTTGTTCTGTTGGAGTATGGAATATATATATATATATATATATAATATGCATGTGGGAGACAAGTGTGGCTTAAAAAGTGGAGAATGCATCTTTCAAGGGAATGTCCCTAACACCAGTAATGGGAATGAGCGCTATTACCTAAGCCACTTACGATTATCCCTTATATCTTTGATATGGAGAATGGATTCCATCCGATATGTGAGGTGTTAACACGGACATACCGGTATAGGGAGATTACCTATACGGTCTTATCAGTCTGAAGTTTTACCTACTGAGCCAGTATTGCATATAGAACGGATGAAGTGATATTCGTACTTTGGTACCGATTGTTAGGAAATCCCTAAACATGAGCAGCGGAAAAAAAAGGGATTCCAAAGGATTTGCAAGGTTCCGTGTTTCAAAGCACAAAACAAACACAAAAATCGTTTTTAGATTACCTCTTGAAGAATACCGAAGCAGTCGTAGCCTCGTCCTTTAGGAGTCCACACGAGCACTCCCACCAGAATCGCAACACTTGCCAACTGCTAGTTTGACGGCGTGTAGCTCTTGCAACTTTTGCGAATTTGTGTCTCACTTGAGTGAACCGCCTATGAGCATCTTATGCTCTATTTATAGGCTTAGGTTTGACCTAATTTGTTCTCTCTAAAATTGGGCTCCTTACTCATTCCAAATGAGTTAGGCCCAATAGCTTTATTTTAGTACAACTAAAATAAGACAACATTTTCTGATGGGCTTACTCTATGTGTGTGACCCTACAGGTAAAATACTCAGTCATATTAATAATAAATTATTTTATTATTAATATAAAATAAGAGCGGCATCTAGCAATGCATCATTATGTCTGAATATTATCAACATAACCTATAAGTGATAATTATTTAATATGTTTGTTCCTATTGTCACGATATCCTAATTGGGCCCAAGGCATGGTCGCGTCATCCTTGTACGGCCCAATTTATTTTACTTGATACCGGAGTAGACTGAATCTGAATAAATATCTAATATTTATTCTTTCTAGCATGGCCATGCGTTTTCTTAGTCTTACTCTATCAAGTGGCCTATAGATATCACTCCTGTCACATAGGAGAGACAAATCCCATCTACATCACTCACATCCCTCTGCATAATTTGTTCATTGCCTAATCACAACCTTTATAGTCCTCTTGTTACAGAAGACGTTTAATTGTATTAAAACAATAAACTCCTCATGTAGGAATCGTAGTGACTTCAGGTCGAAGGACTACATGTACCATTATCACATTGAGAATCGTTTATGATAATCATGTAACGATCCATGCAACGTTCTCATGGTGGGTCTGTCCAGTACATCATTACTCTTAATGTGTACCTGTGTGAAGACTTGATATCATCTATATCTATGATCTGTGAGATCAGGTCATCAGTACACTCACACACTAGTCTCAGTGTATTTACATGTCCCCATGTAAATACTTGACTAGGGACATTTTAGGAATAATTTTTATATGACCTATTACTCCAAGGATAAATACGTTTTAAACAATTTTAAACTAAAATATTTATTTTATTGATAAGCATAAAAAATGATACAAATGAAAAAGCATAAAAGCTCATAATGCATACACCAATAATCTCCCACTTGCACTAGAGCCAATCAGACATTTGCCTAATGCCTAATGATCTAGTGTGCCCCTCATGTTTTTGTTATGTAAGAGGTTTTGTGAGTGGGTCAGCAATATTCTCATTAGTATGCACCTTACATATCTTTACATCTCCTCGGTCAAGGATCTCTCGAATGAGATGAAATCGCCTAAGTATATGCTTGGATCGTTGATGTGATCTAGGTTCCTTAGCTTGTGCGATTGCTCCACTATTGTCACAGTAGAGACTTATAGGGTCCACAATGCTAGGAATAATCCCAAGTTCTGTTATAAACTTCTTGATCCATATTGCCTCTTTTGCAGCATTTGAGGCAGCAATATACTCAGACTCTGTAGTAGAATCAGCAACTGTCTCTTGCTTTGAACTCTTCCAGCTTACAGCGCTACCATTTAGACAAAACACGTACCCAGATTGCGATCTTGAGTCATCCTTATCAGTTTGGAAGCTAGCATCAGTGTAACCTTTTACAATGAGCTCTTCTTTCCCTCCATATATCAAGAATGAATCCTTAGTTTTTCTTAAGTACTTTAGGATATTCTTGACAGCAGTCCAGTGACTTTCACCGGGATCAAACTGGTATCTGCTCATCATGCTTAAAGCGTACGAGACATCTGGTCGGGTACATATCATGGCATACATGATTGATCCAATAGCAGATGCATGTAGAATCTTATTCATCCGTTCTCTTTCTTCTTTAGTGGAAGGAGATTGAGCTTTTGATAAGCTTATGCCATGAGCCATAGGCAAAGTTCCTTTCTTGGAATCTTGCATGTTAAACCTTTTTAACACTTTGTCTATGTATGTATTCTGACTTAGGCCAAGAAGTTTTCTTGATCTATCTCTATAGATCTTAATTCCTAACACGTAGGTTGCTTCACCTAAGTCTTTCATAGAAAAACAGCTTCCTAACCAACTCTTCACAAACTGAAGAGTAGGAACGTCATTTCCAATAAGTAGTATGTCATCAACATACAGGACCAGAAAAACAATTATGTAGTCACTAACCTTCTTGTAGACACAAGGTTCATCCTCATATTTAGTAAAGCCAAATTGTTTAATAGCTTTATCAAAATGAAGATTCCAGCTTCTGGAAGCTTGCTTAAGTCCATATATAGAACGTTGTAGCTTGCACACCTTCCTGGATGCTTCAGGATTAACAAAGCCTTCGGGTTGTGTCATGTACACTTCCTCAAGAAGATTTCCATTAAGGAAAGCAGTCTTGACATCCATTTGCCATATCTCATAATCATGGTATGCAGCAATAGCAAGTAGAATACGAACAGACTTTAGCATAGCGACTGGAGAAAAGGTTTCATCATAGTCTATACCATGAATTTGCTTGAAACCTTTCGCTACCAATCTTTCCTTATAGGTACTTATATTTCCATCCATGTCAGTTTTCTTTTTGAAAACCCACTTGCATCCTATAGGTTTTACCCCTTCGGGTGTATCAACCAAAGACCAAACTTGATTAGTGTACATGGAGTCCATTTCAGATTCCATGGCTTCAAGCCATTTCTCAGATTCTGGACTTGCAATGGCCTCTTCATATGATGTTGGCTCATTTTGATCCATTAGCAACACATCTCCTTCCTGAGTTATAAGAAATCCATATCTTTCAGGTTGTTGACGTATTCTACCTGATCTACGCAAGTCTTGTTCTACTGGAGTTGGAGTTATCACAACATTTTGTGGTTCCGGCTCCATTTCCACCATTGGCTCTTCAATTCCTTGTAGGTCTTGAACTTCTTCAAGTTCTACTTTCCTCCCATTGATTCTTTTAGAGATGAATTCCCTTTCTAAGAATACAGCATTTCGAGCGACAAACACTTTGCCCTCGGTAGGATTGTAGAAGTAATAACCCTTAGTTTCCTTTGGGTATCCCACAAAAAGACATTTATCTGATTTGGGTCCAAGTTTGTCAGAAATCTGACGCTTCACATAAGCTTCACAGCCCCAAATCTTAAGAAAAGACATACTGGGTCGTTTCCCAATCCATATCTCATGTGGTGTTTTTATGACAGCCTTAGATGGAACACGGTTAAGTGTGAAAGCTGCTGTCATCAAAGCATGTCCCCAGAAGGAGTTAGGGAGGTCAGTTTGACTCATCATTGATCGAACCATGTCTAACAAGGTTCTATTTCTCCGCTCAGAAACACCATTCCATTGTGGTGTTCTGTTAACCCGACGACGGCGTCTCAACGGTTCGTTTCCACCACCGGGTTTGTTAATTGGCAAGCGCACCAATCGTTTGTAGTTTTCAAAATTTAGATATCGTTCCACTGGGATTGAAAGTCCAATGACAACAGTAATTTTCTATTTACTATGGTAAATGTGAAGGAAATTATAAACAAAAGAATGATTTATATACAGTTTATACAATATTCACAAGATAGCATGATTGAGTGATTCATAAGATAAAAGAAAATAAAATTTATCTAAAAAGACGAGTTGCAATCTAGAATAGGTAAGATACTTGAGATAAACACAGATAAACAAATTATGTTGGAAATTGGATCCCTAATCTAGAATAACAATGAGGAACTCAAGGCATGCATATTTAATCATCAAGTTTCATGTCATTGCAGCTTAAAATCATTATACCCGATCCCTCGTGATATAAATTCTAAGAATTCACCGTAAAGTCCGATCCCTCGTGAGCTTTCTCAGTAAAAACTTGCATTAAGACCTGGCCTTATGGCAACAATGGTTAACAACCCCTATAGAATTGAGATACCAAGGGTATTCCAACTTTTTACTTTCGTCAAAACAAGTTTCAATATGGCATAGATAATCATTCTCCCGTTTGACATTTACACTAATAAAACCAGTTTTGATACACATGAAAATCATTCTCCCGTTTGACGTTCATATTAATAAAAGGTTGAGATACTAACATGGACTTGAATCATAAACATGTAGAGGTCGAATTCACAACATTATACTCAATAGATTAGTTCACCAATTCCAACATAAACAAATTAGTTACACATGGTAAAAGTAAAAACAACACTTACAGAGTTTGACATTACGAAGACGATGGAAACTTCACGATACAACGATCATAATACACCGAAACACACTCAAGTATCTAGAAAACTATTCTAGAACTACAACTCACAAAAGAAGTACTCAAAGTCGAGCACAAGAGAGAAGAGAAGAGAATGAAATGCTGTGTAAAGGATGATTTGAATGGTGTTGGATGGCCCTATTTATAGGGCTGAGCAAGGGTGCTGACGCTACGCGTCCCTGTGACGCTACGCGTCACACCCCTGACTCAGCCTCCATTAAACACTTGATAATGGCCACTTCAAATTATTAAATTTGATCATGCCTGGCCATATGGACATGTCTCCACGAGTTTTGGCCTTTCATGGTGAGTGGGATGGCCCTTTTGGCTGAGTGGAGTGCCCATTATTGGGTCCAAGTGGAGTGGTTGATCAAAGTGGAGGTGGAGACCACGCAGCACTGACGCTACGCGTGGCTTTGATGCGTAGCGTCAGCATCAAAAATAGCTGTTGATGCTAAGCGTGGGGTGAGGCTACGCGTCAGCTCCTCCAGTGTAATTTTCTCTTGATTTCTTAACTTTTTCACTGCAAAACTAGAGAAAATTGATCAAGGGCAGATTATTTCCAACAACATCCATTTATTGAATTTAAATCCTAATTTTCTAACAAATTAAACTAATTTTTATAATTTTTATGAAATTTTTATTTAAGCTTTTATTGAAAATTTGAGGACTAACAAATACCCCCAACTTGAGACATTGCTCGTCCTCGAGCAACAGAGAAAAATAAGGAAAATAAAAATTTGAAATCAAATTTTTAAGTTAGTCCGAAAATTTACCACAAAAAATAATTACACAATTTTAACTATTTTGTAATAATCAAAAACTGATATCAAATATAACAAAGGTTTAATGATAAAATTATTTACAATATTCTATTAACAATCAAGCAGAATTTCAGGCTTACCTCACAAGTGTTTATCTCTATGCAATTGGTAACCTGTTTCACTCAATCAATCATAAAATCAAACAAATTTAACTTTGTTTGTCATCTAATCAATGGTTATTTATACCGAGTTAATTCGAAAATCACAAGGTCTTTTCACGGGTTGTAATGAGGCTTGGCTTACAAGAATTAATGGTTTTTTCTTAGAATTCAAAAACCTGAAATCATAAAAGAGCATTTTCATAATTTTTAGGCTTTTCTCTTGACCCAAACTTCTCATTTTCTTTTATTGATGAAAAATAAATACCCCCAACTTGATTCTTTTCACTATTTTTGACTTTTGTTTTTCATGCTTTCCTTTTGAAAAGAATCAAGTTGCTTATTTTCACTCCCTATTTTTGTGAGAACACTCAAAATATTTTTCATTTATTTCAACTGCTCTTTTAATCAATCAAGTATAGGGAATGGTTAAAACAAAATTAGGTTTTAAGGGTACCAAAGAATTTTATTTTAGGCTCAAATTGGCTTGCAAGGGATAAAAGACTTTTTACCAAGGTAAGCTGTTTGGCCCAAGGTTTTGTTTCACCAATAAATGTGCCTTGATCATTTTCCCGAATTCTCTGTACAACAACACAAATCAGAGATTAAAGCAAAATCAATTCGAATTGAAAATATGTCGATTAAACCCTCAAGTGTTAAAAAAAATCTCTCAACTCACCGGGTTATTGAAATTTGCTTGATGGTTAATAAACTTATTGTAATTAAATTTATCAAAATTCCTAAGTTATAAAGAATCAATAATTGATTTTACAAAATTTAAGTTTCATTGTGTAAAAATTCTAAGTGTATAAATTAGTTTACTAACAAAAATTTGATTGAAAGATAAAAATTTTATTTTTGGATTATTTTTTTCGAAAAATAAGCAAAAAACGAATAACTACGTAAAAACACACCACACAATAATGAAATACCATAATATAAAGTGTAAATGTAAATGTAAATATAAACTAGAATCAACTGTACTCAAAGTAAATGCAGAAAAATAAGAAGATGACATCATCAATCTTCCATCTGATCATCATCCTGCTCCTCCTCCTCATCATCACCATCGCCATCAGAGTCAGCCTGTGCGCCAGAAGATCCACCAGTCTCAGGGTAGGTGGGTAAATCTCCGGGCCAAGCTACATGTACTGCAAACTCGGCCGGGGTAACATAAGGTGCTCCCTCTCCCTGTAACCTGTACTGGTAAAATTCATCGTGAAGATGAATATAAGCTCTATGAGTGGCAGCCATCATCTGCATCATATGTTGATGCTCAAGTGATATCCGGGCAAAGCCCTGTGTGACAGCATCAGTAGATGGAGACTGCACTGGTGGTCTCCTCCTCCTAGGTCGAGGCTGAGCCTCCTGCTCTAGTGGTGGAAGCTCGCACTGCTGCACAAAATAATCTCTGTTCACTAGAACTTTAGGGACTCTCCCTGAAGAACTAGTAAACTCTAGTGAAGGCACAATGACTCCCTGCCTCCTCAGTAAGGCAGATATGATGAGAGGAAAGGGTATGGGGCGATTCACTTTATACCCAAGGGCATAAAAGTGAATCTGCTCAGATATAAGCTCAGCAATATCAATGGTGTGGCCCTGGAGGATAGAATAGAGAAGGCAACAACGATCAACTAGAAGGGATGAAAGGTGGGTGACAGGAGTGATATTATGAAGCATGAGGTGGGACCACGCCTGGGCTATGGGGGTCAGCTGGGTCTTTAGGAGGTTAGATGGACTCCTTCCAACCCTACTTAGGTTGAAAAAGATTCCATCCTTGCTCAAGAAATGAGCAACCTCCTCGAGGGAGTATCCTAACTCTCCCTCAGCAGCAATCTTGTTTCTGTTTTCTTTCTAGAAACAAGTGTCATCCTTGGGAGTAGGCTCCCAAGGGTTACCCAATAGGGTGCTGATAGTGTCCCGGTCATATGAAATATGCCGGCCTCTCACCCAACTCGTCCGCTGCTGTCCTATGTTCAGTGCGTCCTGGCGGGTCCTGAAAGCATTTGCATAAAACTCCATCACTAAGATGGGGTCCCCCTCAGTAGGTAGAGAGAATATAGGTCCCCATCTCCTCTGCTGAATTCCATCTTGAAGCTCAGGGTAATCTCCTGCACTCAGATCAAGTACCCTCTCCCAGATAAGTCTCTGGCCCTTGATCTGATGAAACCGTGCCCACTTCACATCAGTGCGAAATCTGGTGGGATCCCTCGGTCCTAACACCTCCTGTCCCTGAAGATCAGGATCCTCAGAGGTGGTGTCGGTATCTGTGGTCTTCCTCTGTCTTTTAGAGGGACCAGCAGTGGGAATAGATTTCTTTGGTGCCATCTGCAAAAAAAAAATAATAATAAAAAGTTTAAAATTAAACACACATTAAACAATAAATTAATCCATAAAAAATATTTTTGGTTTTTCTAAAATTGAAATTCAAATATACCACAACATATTTTTGTATTTTTATGATTTATAAAGAAAGTAACACACATATTTTTAAATAATTTTCAAAACAAAGTACAATTTATTCAAAATTTATACAAATTTGTTTTTATGCAAGAAAGTATAACAAATACTAAATATAAAAATTTATTAATTTAAAAAGAAAACAACAAACAACAAACACACAGCAAAAATTAACAAAAATTAAAAACAGAGGCTGACGCTACGCGTGGTGTGACGCTGCGCATCAGCCTGTTCTGCCCACGCTACGCGTCTGTGGGACGCTATGCGTGGGCTCACAGTTCATCCTCACGCTACGCGTCAGTGGGACGCTACGCGTGAGCTGCACAGAACAGAAAAGAAACAGGGGTTGCACAGCAGCAACCCCTTTCCAAACCACATTATTCATTCAATTCCTAACAGCAATCAATCCCAATGGTCTTCTAATCCTAATCCTAACCACATTTATTTCTATAAATTGAAAATTTTAAAAACAAAACTAAAGAGAACGAATTAGAACACTTACTTGTGGTTCCTTGAGCAATAGGATTGAAAGAGCTTGGAAGGGAGAAAGAGGTTTTGAAATTTAGGGTTTTGAAAACTAAAGTGAGGCAGAAAGGAGATCTTAGGCTTTAAACCCTAAGATGGACCTTTCTGATTCAGTTTTAAAAACTGAACGTGGGCTCTGACGCTACGCGTGGATGAGACGCTACGCGTCAAACCTATAATTCAGAGTCCACGCTACGCGTCACATGGGCGCTACGCGTGGGCTTCTGTTTTATGATTTCAAAATTTTGATTTTCATAAACCTTTTCTTTTCAGTTTTAAACCCCTATTCTTTTAAAAAAAAAAATTTTTTTATCTAAATTTTTTTTTATATTAAAAAATATTTAAAAATAAGAGAAAAGAATGGGTTGCCTCCCATTGAGCGCTAGATTTAATGTCTCCAGCCAGACATTACCTCTGATTTAATCAGGTGGTCTCCCAATATTCGTTGAGGAATCACCTGTCTTTTTCTTCCTTTTTTTTCTTTTTCGATGCTTAATTACCTGTTTTTCATCTTTCAAAGCATCGGTTAAGTTAAAACAATTTAATTGATTGGGAAGAGGTATACCTGGTTCGGTTAAAAGGTAAACTTTTGCCTCATTACTTATCCTGAGATGTTCATGAGCACTGAAGCTTACCTCTTCTTCATAAACTTTGACTGCAACCGTACTTAGATCAACATCTACTCTGTTTCTTGCAGTCTTCATAAAAGGTCTTCCTAGGATCAGGGGGATCTCAGTGTCCTCCTTCATATCCAGCACCACGAAGTCAACCTTGAAGTGGTACTTGTCAACCTTTACCAGTACATCTTCCACAATCCCAAAAGGCTTTTTGACAGAGCGATCTGCAAACTGTAATTTTGTCTTTGCTTCCTTTAACTCATATTCACCAATGTGTTTTATTAAATCTAAGGGCATCAAGTTAATGTTAGCCCCTAAATCTAATAACGCATTTCTGATGTTGATATTTCTGATTGTCACAGGAATGGTGAAACTCCCCGGATCTTTACATTTTTTTGGGGTTATACAGTTTGTTTCTTGCTCTGTATCTCTTTGCACATTTTTTTCTTTTTCATTTTTTTCATTTTTTTCTATTTTTTCACTTTCTTTCTCTTCTTCTTCTTTCTTTTTCTCACTCTTTTCTTTACAATCAATTTTTACAACATCAAAAGAAACAGCATTACATTGTTCCCTTGGGTTTTGAGTGTTTGCAGAAAACCCAGAAATCTTTAATTCAGCTATCTCTTTTGCAAGCTGACCCATTTGTATGTCTGATGCTTTACGGGCAGCTTCATTTGTCTCTACAAACTGCAATAACTGTTGAATAGATTCCTCTATTCTTGTCAATCTTGCATTGTCAGTTTGTTGTTGCTTGAATTGATTGTTAGGAGGTCTGTTGGAAGGTCCAGTGTCCTGTCTCCAGCCAATATTCTGATTTTGCCAACCCTGTAGGTAATTGTTAGGGAAAGAATTTCCATGATTAAAAGGAAAATTACCTAAGGGTGCTCTTTGATGGTTCATGAAATTGGCTTGCTCTTGCTCATTTCTACAGTAACCACATGGTTGTTCTCCCATGCAGTGCATACATGTTTTAAGTTGAGCAGGGGGTGGTGATGCTACTTGAGCAATTTGAAGTTTTTCCAATTGCTTGCTCATAACTTCAATTTGTTGGGTCAGTAATTTTTGCTGAGCCAACACTGCATCATTTACTCCCAATTCGAGTATTCCTGGCTTCCCTTGCATATTACCTCTGTCATGCTTCGCTTGGCGGTCACTAATAGCCATTGATTCCAATATTTCTATGGCTTCCTCCACAGTCTTGTTCATTAAAGAACCACCTGCACAAGCATCTAACATCATCTTAAACTGAGGCAATAAACCATGGTAAACGATTCTTACCTTCTTGGCATTATTCAGGTTGTGGTTTGGGCACTTTCTCAAGAGTGCCTTGAATCGTTCCCATGTCTCTCCTAGTGATTCATCATTATTTTGAGAAAAAGAATGTATGGCTGTCATTGCTTCAAAATATTTTGAAGGAGAATAAAATCTTTCCAAAAATTTTCTTTCAACATCGGACCAGTTTGCAAAACTACCCGGTGGACAAGATTTAAACCATTCTTTTGCTTTCCCAATCAATGAAAAAGGAAAGAGTCTCATGTAAACAGACTCTTCTTGATTGGGTTCAAAACCAATTGTGCTGCATAACTCATAAAAAATAGTTAAATGTTCATATGGTTCTTCATGATTTAAACCAGCAAATTGGTTGTTTTGAATAATGTTTAAAGTGGCAGGTTTAATTTCCACTCGTAAAACTGGTCCTTGAAACATTCCCGAAACTCGGGATGGACCATTTATAGCAGCAAACTGTCCCAATGTTCTCCTTTCAGCCATATTTGAATTTTCAAAATTCTTAAAAGTAGAAGAAGACTTAGTTTGTGTTTTAGATTTCAAAAACTTAATTTTCTTTACAAACTTTTCTATCTCAGGATCAAAATAAATTTTACCTGCGGTAGATCGAGTTTGCATACACAAACTAGACAAAGAAAGTTAGTGTAATAATGATAAGAAATAAATAATAATAAAAAATTAACTAAGGTAAAAAAAATATTTACCCCGGTAATTAAAATTTTACTGTTTTATTGAAATAATTCAATCCCCGGCGACGGCGCCAGAAAACTTGTTAACCCGACGACGGCGTCTCACAAGGTTCTATTTCTCCGCTCAGAAACACCATTCCATTGTGGTGTTCTGTTAACCCGGCGACGGCGTCTTAACGGTTCGTTTCCACCACCGGGTTTGTTAATTGGCAAGCGCACCAATCGTTTGTAGTTTTCAAAATTTAGATATCGTTCCACTGGGATTGAAAGTCCAATGACAACAGTAATTTTCTATTTACTATGGTAAATGTGAAGGAAATTATAAACAAAAGAATGATTTATATACAGTTTATACAATATTCACAAGATAGCATGATTGAGTGATTCATAAGATAAAAGAAAATAAAATTTATCTAAAAAGACGAGTTGCAATCTAGAATAGGTAAGATACTTGAGATAAACACAGATAAACAAATTATGTTGGAAATTGGATCCCTAATCTAGAATAACAATGAGGAACTCAAGACATGCATATTTAATCATTAAGTTTCATGTCATTGTAGCTTAAAATCATTATACCCGATCCCTCGTGATATAAATTCTAAGAATTCACCGTAAAGTCCGATCCCTCGTGAGCTTTCTCAGTAAAAACTTGCATTAAGACCTGGCCTTATGGCAACAATGGTTAACAACCCCTATAGAATTGAGATACCAAGGGTATTCCAACTTTTTACTTTCGTCAAAACAAGTTTCAATATGGCATAAATAATCATTCTCCCGTTTGACATTTACACTAATAAAACCAGTTTTGATACACATGAAAATCATTCTCCCGTTTGACGTTCATATTAATAAAAGGTTGAGATACTAACATGGACTTGAATCATAAACATGCAGAGGTCGAATTCACAACATTATACTCAATAGATTAGTTCACCAATTCCAACATAAACAAATTAGTTACACATGGTAAAAGTAAAAACAACACTTACAGAGTTTGACATTACGAAGACGATGGAAACTTCACGATACAATGATCACAATACACCGAAACACACTCAAGTATCTAGAAAACTATTCTAGAACTACAACTCACAAAAGAAGTACTCAAAGTCGAGCACAAGAGAGAAGAGAAGAGAATGAAATGCTGTGTAAAGGATGATTTGAATGGTGTTGGATGGCCCTATTTATAGGGCTGAGCAAGGGTGCTGACGCTATGCGTCCCTGTGACGCTACGCGTCACACCCCTGACTCAGCCTCCATTAAACACTTGATAATGGCCACTTCAAATTATTAAATTTGATCATGCCTGGCCATATGGACATGTCTCCACGAGTTTTGGCCTTTCATGGTGAGTGGGATGGCCCTTTTGGCTGAGTGGAGTGCCCATTATTGGGTCCAAGTGGAGTGGTTGATCAAAGTGGAGGTGGAGACCACGCAGCACTGACGCTACACGTGGCTTTGATGCGTAGCGTCAGCATCAAAAATAGCTGTTGATACTAAGCGTGGGGTGAGGCTACGCGTCAGCTCCTCCAGTGTAATTTTCTCTTGATTTCTTAACTTTTTCACTGCAAAACTAGAGAAAATTGATCAAGGGCAGATTATTTCCAACAACATCCATTTATTGAATTTAAATCCTAATTTTCTAACAAATTAAACTAATTTTTATAATTTTTATGAAATTTTTATTTAAGCTTTTATTGAAAATTTGAGGACTAACATGTTCCAGGAGGAGTGAGTTGAGCGACAATCCTACATTCTTTAAGATATTCATCAAACTCCAAGCTTAAGTATTCGCCACCTCGATCAGATCAAAGTACTTTAATTTTCTTGCCAAGTTGGTTCTCTACTTCATGTTTGAATTCTTTGAACTTTTCAAAGAATTCTAATTTATGCTTCATTAGAAACACAAATCCATATCTACTGAAATCATCAGTAAAAGTGATAAAGTAGCTAAAACCTCCCCTAGCCATTGTCCCTATTGGCCCACATACATCACTATGTATCAAGCTTAGAAGATCATTCGCCCTTTCACCCATTCCAGTAAATGGGGTCTTAGTCATCTTCCCTAATAAACAAGACTCGCATGTATCTATTGATTCAAAATCCAAAGAGTCTAAATATCCATCTTTATGGAGTTTAGAAATACGTTTCTCATTTATATGTCCTAGGCGACAATGCTAAAGATAAGTTGGGTTTAAATCATTTGGTTTAACCCTTTTAGTATTAACGTTATAGATAGGGGTTTCGAGATCAAGAACATAAAGTCCATTACTCAAATTTGCACAACAATAAAACATGTCATTCAAATAAACAGAACAACTATTGTTCTTTATTATAAAGGAAAACCCTTTCCTATCTAGACAAGGAACAGAAATAATGTTTCTCCTTATTGCCGGAACAAAATAACAATTGTCCAATTCAAGGACTAACCCTGAGGGCAAGGATAAAAATAAGTCCCTACAGCTAATGCAGCAACTCTTGCTCCATTTCCAACACGTAGGTCTACCTCGCCCTTCATCAACTGCCTACTCCTTCTTAGATCCTACACATTAAGACAAATGTGAGATCCACATCCAATATCTAATACCCATTATGTTGAAGTTGACATGTTAATTTCTATAACAAAAATACCTGAAGTGGAAGTCTCACTTCCCTTCTTCTTAAGCTCTTCTAGGTACTTTGGACAGTTTCTCTTCTAGTGTCCCTTTTGTCCACAATGGTGACATTTACCTTCCTTAGCCACCCCGCCCACAGGTTTTAAGGCTGATGTACTTGGCTTATCCTTGCCTTTCCAAATTTTCTTGCCATTTCCTATAATAGCCTTTCCTTTGCCTTTGCCAGAATTGACCATCATTATGGCCTTGCCCTTTCCTTTAGAAATATTGGGCTCAGCAGTCCTTAACATATTGAGTAGCTCTGGCAATGTTTTGTCCAATGCATTCATGTTGTAATTCATGATGACTGGCTTAAAATTGTCAGGTAATGATTTCAAAATGAGATCGGTAGCCAACTTATGAGGGAAGGGGAATCCTAGCCTAGTTAGATTCTCAAAGTACCCAATCATTTTGAGCACATGAGGTCCTACAAAACCTCCCTCTTCAAGTCTACAGCTAAATAGGGCTGAGGAAACTTCATATCTTTCTTGGTCAGCTTGACCTTGATATAGCTTCCTTAGGTTTTCGATCATATCGAAAGCCTCCATGTGCTCATGTTGCTTCTGAAGCTCAGGAGACATGGTAGCCAAGATAAGGCATTGGACATCTAAAGCATCATCCTGATGCTTCTTATAAGCATCCTTGTTAGCTTTAGAGGCGTTTGCAGTGGGTGGTTCTGGAACTGGACTTTCCAAGACATACTGCTTTTTCTCTTGTTTGAGGACAATCCTCAAGTTTCTATACCAGTCAAGGAAGTTAGAACCAGACAATTTTTCTTTATCTAGGATTGATCGCAACGAAAGGTTCGAAGGTGTGTTTGACGTCATGGTTATCTAAAACAAAAAATATGTAGTAAGTATCATTTTCAAAACATATTTAAATTATGGTCATTTAAATTAAATATGTCTCCCACTATTTTGATTCAAAACAAAATACCCTCCACGAATCAGAAAATCCCGTTGGAAGATTTTCTAGTGGGCTAAGATCCATATTTTGCCAAGTGTTAAGTCAGCTTTGGCTAGTCACCTAATACTTGGTTATTTAGGTAGGAAACTTTTTCCAATTGTATCTTTATACAACTCTTACTCATTGGGTTAAGTAACCATTACTAATTATTCATCTTATGAATATTTAGCCCAATGTTTATGCCTCTAAGTTATATTCAATCCAATTGAAAACTTAGTTAAGTTAAAGCCCAATAAAACAGTTTGGATATTACCATTATCCCATCGCGTCTTACTAATATAAATAATAGTGCCCTGCTTTGGCAGACCCACTATTTATTGACATTAGTGTTGACGAGTGTACTTATTGGAAGGCGTTTATAACTTAATATTATTTTGAGGGATTTTAATTTATTTTAAAATTACCGTCTTTGTTAAACGCTTTAACGTAATAAAATATCCCCAAAGCATGCAAATGAAATTGTGAGATGGTTATGGTCTTCCTAGAAGAAAAATAAATAAATAAATAAACCTAGAGGAACTATATTGCCATGGCTTCATAAAGTCCTACTTCTTGAATCCATCATCCTTTTAGAGTCACCACTCCTTGGTTTTCTTCTATGTCTCTACTTTGTTGGCCCGATCAAGATTACATGATTAAATAGAAACTCGCTTTACATACAAGTGAAGGGTTGAGAAGAGAAATACAACAGAATAGAGAGAGGCACAGCACGCAGGCTGTATTTAAATAAAATAACTAAGACCATAACCATTCACCATACAACGTGTTAATTAATTGATTATAACCTATTTAAAAGCATTAAAAGAGTAATTAATTTTTAAAACGGGCAATTAAACACGTGGGGTCGGTAATAAGGCGCTACGCAGAGAATGTACGGGGGTCCCGAAAAATTAGTACTGTAGTCAAGTTGGTTCCCAGGAAAGAGAGGTGGGTCCGGTGTGACCGCTTAAGTACCAAGTCTTTCCTAGCCAGAACGTCTCTTGACCATTAACAACTCTAAAATTTCGGCTAGGGTTTCAACCACTTTGAAACCCTAATTCCTTGTTGCGAACACTTCACAACGCAGCCGTCAAGGCACATGTAGGCAACGCCGTCTAGGGTTTCAAAACCTAGAATTCAATTTGCGCTAATGCCAACATGCAATGCCTTTCCATGACGGCCGTCTAGGTTTCAACTCTTGAACCCTAGATTAAGGAACGGCCATGGTTTAACACTTAAACCTTATCACTTAACGCCCCATAACATGAACCATTCATGTTCGAAGATCAACTCAATTGATTCATAATTTGTACGATGAATATCATATGAGTAAAACACATATCAAATACAAAAATTGCATAAACTCATACATCATACAAATTTAAACGGCAACAACATACATACTAAAATTGAGAAACTCTATAACATGCATCATATACAATTTACAAAGAATAACTCAAAATTATATGTATCATGCCAAAACAGAGGTCATAGCATATACATGATTAATCATTGTAATATATGCATCATATGCGATAACTCAAAATAGCAACATAATCATGCATGTTCATTTTCGAATCCTAGTTTCACAAAACATTTTCGCAAAACAAAAATGCAAAGCTTTAAACAAGAAACGATTTCGCAAATCATATTTTCCAAAAGCTCTTACAAACGAAAACATATCATTATAAAACAGAAACAAATGCCCAAAACACGGTTCTTGCAACCAGGCTCTGATACCACTGTTAGGAAATCCCTAAACATGAGCAGCGGAAAAAAAAGGGATTCCAAAGGATTTGCAAGGTTCCGTGTTTCAAAGCACAAAACAAACACAAAAATCATTTTTAGATTACCTCTTGAAGAACACCGAAGCAGTCGTAGCCTCGTCCTTTAGGAGTCCACACGAGCACTCCCACCAGAATTGCAACACTTGCCAACTACTAGTTTGACGGCGTGTAGCTCTTGCAACTTTTGCGAATTTGTGTCTCACTTGAGTGAACCGCCTATGAGCATCTTATGCTCTATTTATAGGCTTAGGTTTGACCTAATTTGTTCTCTCTAAAAATGGGCTCCTTACTCATTCCAAATGAGTTTGGCCCAACAGCTTTATTTTAGTCCAACTAAAATAAGACAACATTTTTTGATGGGCTTACTCTATGTGTGTGACCCTACAGGTAAAATACTTGGTCATATTAATAATAAATTATTTTATTATTAATATAAAATAAGAGCGGCATCTAGCAATGCATCATTATGTCCGAATATTATCAACATAACCTATAAGTGATAATTATTTAATATGTTTGTTCCTTTTGTCACGATATCCTAATTGGGCCCAAGGCATGGTCGCGTCATCCTTGTACGGCCCAATTTATTTTACTTGATACCGGAGTAGACTGAATCTGAATAAATATCTAATATTTATTCTTTCTAGCATGGCCATGCATTTTCTTAGTCTTACTCCATCAAGTGGCCTATAGATATCACTCCTGTCACATAGGAGAGACAAATCCCATCTACATCACTCACATCCCTCTACATAATTTGTTCATTGCCTAATCATAACCTTTATAGTCCTCTTGTTACAGAAGACGTTTAATTGTATTAAAACAATAAACTCCTCATGTAGGAATCATAGTGACTTCAGGTCGAAGGACTACATATACCATTATCATATTGAGAATCGTTTATGACAATCATGTAACGATCCATGCAACGTTTTTATGGTGGGTCTGTCCAATACATCATTACTCTTAATGTGTACCCGTGTGAAGACTTGATATCATCTATATCTATGATCTGTGAGATCAGGTCATCAGTACACTCACACACTAGTCTCAGTGTATTTACATGTCCCTATGTAAATACTTGACAAGGGACATTTTAGGAATAATTTTTATATGACCTATTACTCCAAGGATAAATACGTTTTAAAACAATTTTAAACTGAAATATTTATTTTATTGATAAGCATAAAAATGATACAAATGAAAAAGCATAAAAGCGCATAGTGCATACACCAACACCGATATCGAGACCGGATCAGGTATTATGTTGAATATGTTGATGAAATATATCATGATGGTTTAAGACCATGTTTTGAATTGAAATCAATTATGTGAAATATCCCAATTATGTATGTGTGAATTGATAAATATGATTGCCACTAACTGCCGATGTGTGTGAGTTCCAACGAGAATTGGTAAAGATTGAGAATATTGAAATCCACTAAGTGGTAGTCATGAATAGACGATTGATTGAGTGGCATTTAGGATGCACAGTGTGAAAGTGCATTGATTGGCATTGCATCCATGGCATCTTATTCGCTGCTTATATGGAATATTAGGGGTTCTAATAGGAAGGCCCAGTGGGAGGGCGACCCAGTGCACGGGTATACTGTTATTGCTCCCTAGTGATTCGGAGAAGCTATCCTTAGTTTGGTGACGAAGCACCCTATGTGGCAGGCCCTATGGGAGGGCGGCTCTATGATGAGTAGTTAACCTCGGTGTCCGACGGGGCATGGCTCCCTTGACGTGTGTTTGGGGCAGGCCCATAGCACTTTGGCAAGTAAGGCCATAATGATGACCCGCAAGTCACGGGGTGACTAGTGCTACAGATGGGCGAGAGCGGTTTGGTACCAGTAAAAGTATGATGTTGTAAGCATGCACGAATTAAGATATATGTGTACACATTTTACTACTACGGTAGGGGCATAGTAGCACACATATGCTTGTCCCACATTTGATATGTTGTTGTGTCCCACAGTCGGATCCGCATTTGAAAATGATTCCTTTGTGTATATACATTAGCTTTAAGAGCATTTGCATATAGCTGGAGATATGCCTAGTTGATAGCCCGTGGTGGTGATGGATGATTGTTAAATAGAGGGAAAGTAAGCTGAGGTACTAACATTAAAAGTGTGATGATTATTGAGAATGTTAAGGATATATTATATATGATATTGCGTTGTGAATATACTAAATTTGACATGTATTGTGTTGAGATGGAATGATGTATCATGCGTGTGAAGCTTGTAATGGTTTCTTGAAAAATGAATATAATGCACACATGTATAAATATCATCATAATGTATTGCTTTGGTACATTTGGATTATGTTACTCACCTCCTAGTTGCCATTTTTAACTTGATATAGGTGTGATGTAAAATCCTACTCTTTTGGAGGTCGAGGATTGATGAAGGTAAATGCGGAAGGAATGTGGGTGAGCCTTGGTCAACATATATATTCATTTTTGTATAGCATATAGTGTGTATATGCTTATTTGGAAATTAATTTGATAATAGTTGATTTTGGAGGTCATGTAGGAAAATTAGACCTTATGTGTATAGCTAATTTTCATTAATGACCTTGATAATGTATAAATGATATTATTATTATTAAATTTTATTTCTATCATTTAACAAATCGATGAGGCATCTTTCATCCTCTTTTTGGTATATATTTTAATAACTCTTAAATTTAATTACATCTTCTGCTTTTCCCTTGTGACGGCCTCGAGTCCGGTCGTCCAAGGAACACTCTGATACCTTATCATATCTTTATATATGAGATAGGTTACTAAATGATCCAGGGTAATTACATGGCATTATATATATATATATATTGAATTTATTTTACTTATAATCAATTCAAATCTCGAAAACTTTATCCCTATTTTCGGGCCGGGGTGTTACAGGAAGTGCCTTGGCCGGCAAATCTAGATTTTTGTATAGCATATAGTGTATATGTATGCTTATTTTACCCTCTAGATTGTAGCTTGATGATTTTGAGGGTCATGTACGTAAATTGGACCCTTGTGCGTATGGCCGATTTTCATTGATGACCTAGATGATGTAAGATAATGAATTATGATGCTTGTTGATGATCAATTTTATGAATGAATGATGTATTTCACAACTTGTAGCATTTCATGAAGTTTATGTAAAAATGATTTAAATCCTATGAATCAAATGAATAGGAATCGATTTTGAAGTGTATAAACAATTGGATGAACCTTTGAATGCATGGTTGAATGTATCTAGTGTATTAGCATAGGCTAAAATAACATGAAATGAGATTTGGTATGCTAAGTTATGTGAAATTTTGCATGTTTTCGCCATTTCTGCATAACTCGCTCAAGCGAGTGATAATCTCGCTCAAGCGAAATTCCTCATGAAACAGGGGTGTGGCCACTGGCCACAATTTGCTCAGGCGGGAAGGGCCCTGCCCGAATGAGTTCGAGTAGGAGAGTCACTGGACCATTTCGCTCAAGCAAAATAGCCAGTGTACGGAGGCTCGCTCAAGCAATCGAGGGAAAAATCGATTCTAGACGGTTTTTGCTCAGGCAGGCCTAGCCTTGCTCGAGCGAAATATGGGCAGTGAGGTTCTGTCCCATTTTCGCTCAAGCGGGCGTGCCTCGCCCAAGCGAAATAGGTACCTGTTGTTTCAAGGGCGATCTCGCTTAGGCGAGCTGAGCCTCGCTCAAGCAAGATTGGCACCTGATGCTCTTCTCTTCTTCACTCAAGCGTATTTCGTATCTCGCCCAAACGTGACCACGCGAACTCGCTTAAGCGAGTGTGGTACTCGCTTGAGCGAGTGGTACCTGATTCCCTTAAAATGTTGTTATGACAACTAGTTTGATTTTTCCTTTGCATTAATATTCCTTCCTGCATCATCTTAATAATACTTTGAACATATTTTGAACCATTAAATTTCATGAAATTTATTCTCTTTAAACTCAATCATACAACATCAATTTAAATGATTCTTTCCACTATTTTTAATTGAAAATTTCTCATTAATCATTTTTAACTCGCCTTCTCATATCTCCATATATGAGATAGGTTTTTCATAGATCCAGGGTGTTGATTAAAACTTCACCACTTTAATTTTGTATAAAAAAAATGACTTGTAAAACGTGAAAAATTTACCCCTAATTTTTGGGGCGTCTCAACCTGGTATCAGAGCATTGCTTGCTCTTTGATAAAGACTTAGTAGATGTGATGCAAGCAATTCTTGCTTATGATTGAATTGTTGGAGTTGTTTTTAATTTAGTTAGTGACTTCTTGATTTAATTGTGACTTTTGGCATCGAATGAAATTGATGTACTTGTTGTTGAGTCCAGCCAAGATTCCTTCCACTATTTACCTTTTATAATGAATATGTTGTGATTATGTATTAAGGTTGACATCATTATATGATATGATGTTTGATGGACCAATAAATGTTGAAATCTTTGAGTTTATAGGTTGAGAATTTATTGTTGGTCTAGACTACTCATGTGTGAGCCATGTTTTGATATATAGGCTTAAGATATAGCGGGTAGACCTAATTGTAAGGCTGCTGCTATGGCAAACACCTTGAATTGCTTTGCTGACCTCTTGGAAAGACAAGGCCAACTGAATGTGGGACAAGGTGCCCAAGGTCTTGATCTGTTTATCAAGAGGAAACCTTCTGAATTTCATAAAGGTTATAAACCTGAGGATGCTTATGCATGGATCAACAATCTGGAAAGAATTTATGCTAGCTTCGAGTGTTCTGAAGCACAAAAGGTGGAGTATGCGGTCTTTGCGGTCCGTGATGAAGCTGAAGCATGGTGGCGTCTTACTAGAGGGCGCATGATATCTGCTGACATTCCTTTGGTTTGGGAAAACTTCAAAGTTGAATTCTTGAAGAAATATTTTCTGGATAGTTACAGAAGCAAGAAAGAGCTTGAGTTCATGAAGCTTAAGCAGGGTAATATGACTGTGGAGGAGTATGCCTCCAAGTTTGATGAACTTTGTGTGTTCTATCCTCCTTATCAACAAGAGGGTACTGAGGCTTCAAAGTGTGTGAAGTTTGAAAATGGTTTGAGGCCTAAGATCAAGCAGGCTATACGACATCAAGAAATTAGAAGCTTTTTGACGCTTGTGAACAAGTGTTGTATTTATGAAGAAGATGATATGACTCCTTCGAGTCATGGAAAGCATGAGTCTAAGTTGAAGGGGCAATTCTCTGATTTCAAGAGACATGATGAATTCAAGAAGAAGAAATTCTTTCATGGTGGATCTTCAAATGCAAGAGGACGTGGTGCTTTTAGAGGTGGTCATGGAGTTAGTAACCAAGGTCGTGGCAATGTCCAAGGCCTTACTTGCTTTAAATGTGGTGCTAACCACTTGGCCCGTGATTGCCCAAGAGATAATGTGGTATGCTACCAATGCGACTAACCTGGGCATATTCGTCCTAATTGCCCATTAAATGCAAGGAATGCCAATGTTGATACTCTTGCTCATGTGAACCATAATGGTAACCATGGAAGCCATGGTGGCTTTGGAGGTCGTGGTCGTGGAAACGGTAATGGTCATAATGGTGGTTGAAACGGTGGCCGTGGTGAAAACCATAATGGTGGAAGGAATGGCAATGGTCAAGGCAATGGCCATGGTGGAAGAAATGGTAATCGTAATGGTGGTGATCAACCACAAGCAGCTGGAAAAGTATTTGGCGTTACTGGTGAAGAAGTTGCACAAGCTGAAGATCTTGTCGTGGTAAGTGTGAAATCCTTGGCACTTCGGTGGATGTTATATTTGATTCTAGTGCTACGCACTCGTTTATTTCTGAGGATTGTGTGAGGCGCTTGAAAGCGCCTGTTTGCATGATGATAGGTTCTATAATGGTGACTACACCGACCGGTACTTGTTTGAGATCGGTGACTCGATATGAGAATGTCGAGATGACTTTTGAGGGTCAAAAATTTGTCGTGTCCCTCGTATGCTTACCTATGAAAGACTTAGATATTATTCTAGGCATGATTAGTAGTCCGCCAACAAAATCTTGGTAGATTGTCATAATAAAACGGTGATTTTTCTGACTTCTACACTGAAGACTATGACCTATAAGGTATCTCTCAGCTTCTTGCAATGTTCTACATGGTTGATAGGAATGGTACTTCCCAACCTTGTGAAATTCTTATTATTTCTAAATTTTCTGACATTTTTTCGGATGAGATTCCTGGTTTGCCTCCTCCACGTAAAGTGGAATTCTCTATTGATCTCATTCCTGGTGCTGGACCTGTTTCTAGAGCTCCTTATAGGAGAGATGTCTCCTACAGAGTTGACCGAAATAAAGAAGCAAGTCGAGGAATTACTTGAACGAGAGTTTATCCCCCCAAGTGTGTCTCCTTGGGGTGCTCCTGTGCTATTGGTGAAAAAGAAGGACGGAAGCATGAGATTGTGCGTTGACTATCACCAACTCAATAAGTTAACTATTAAGAACAAATATCCTCTTCCTCGTATTGATGATCTTTTGGATCAATTGAAGGGTGTCGTTGTATTCTCTAAGATTGACTTGCGTTCTGGATATCACCAAATTCGGGTGAAGACTGGGGATATTCCTAAAACTACCTTCTGAACACGTTATGGTCACTATGAGTATGTAGTGATGCCATTTGGAGTGACAAATGCGGCTGTGATTTTCATGGATTACATGAATCGCATTTTCCACTAGTATCTTGACTAATTCATCGTGGTGTTTATTGATGATATTTTGGTGTACTCTAAGATCCATGAAGAGCATGAAAGACAGCTTCGCCTTGTGTTATCCATTCTTCGAAAGAAAGAATTGTATGCTAAGCTCTCTAAATGTGAATTCTGGATGAATGAGATTTCTTTTCTTGGTCATGTGATTTCCGGTGATGGAGTTCCCGTTGATAGATCAAAAGTGGAAGCTATTATGGCTTGGGAAAGACCAACGTCGGTGACGGAAATAAGAAGTTTTCTCTGTCTTACCGGTTATTATCGGAGGTTTATTGAGGGATTTTCCCGTTTAGCCTTACCATTGATGAAGTTGACTCGTAAGAATCAACCATTTGTGTGGACCCGTGAATGTGAAGAAAGTTTTTAAGAGTTGAAGTTAAGGCTTACTACCGCACCAGTGCTAGCATTGCCTGATTTATTGGATGACTTTGTTGTATATTGTGATGCTTCTATGAATGGTCTTGGTTGTGTGTTGATGTAGAGTGAACGAGTGATAGCCTGTGCGTCGAGACAGTTGTGACCACATGAGGTCAATTATCCTACACATGATCTTGAATTTGTGGCGGTGGTGTTTGCTTTGAAGTTGTGGCGACATTACTCGTATGGTTCTAAGTTTGTGGTCTTTAGTGATCACAAGAGCCTTAAGTACTTGTTTGACCAAAAGGAACTTAATATGCGACAATGGCGATGGATGAAGTTTCTCAAGGATTATGAGTTCGAATTGAGGTATCATCCCGGAAAGGCAAATGTGGTTGCCGATGATTTAAGCCGGAAGTCATTGCATGTTTCTGCAATGATGGTGAAAGAGATGGAATTAATTGAGAAATTTAGAAATTTGAATATGGGTGTGGAAACATATACTCCAAAGAAAATGTCCCTTGAAATATTGACTATTGCTAATATGTTTCTTGAAACTGTGAAATTGCAACGACTGAAGGATGAGTACTTGGTTGAGATAAGGAGAACTCAAGAAAAAGGGAAGAACTTGTTTCTAGTGGAAGGTCATGATGGCATTTGGCATGTGAAGGGTCAAATTTATATTCCCTCGAGTGGTGATTTGAGGAAATGTATGCTTGAGGAAGTTCACAAGAGTGTATTGAGCATTCATCCTAGTTCCACCAAGATGTACCAAGACATGAAGAAGAACTTTTGGTGGCCCGGTATGAAACGCGATGTGGCAAACTTTGTTGCATCTTGCCTTGTTTGTTAGAAGGCTAAGGTTGAGCATCAAAGACCATCTGGTTATTTAAGACCTTTGGAGATCCCTATTTGGAAGTGGGATAGTATTGCTATGGACTTTGTTTCTGGACTACCTAGAACCCGTGCTAGAAATGACGCTATATGGGTGATTGTGGATCGGTTGATGAAGTGTGCTCACTTCTTGCCCATGAATATGAAAAGTTCATTGGAAAGATTAGCCCAGTTGTACATAGAGGAGATTGTTAGACTGCATGGTGTGCCATCTAGCATTATATTCGATCGTGACCCTCAGTTTACTTCTCAATTTTGGGGAAGTTTACATCATGAGTTGGGTTCTAAGTTGAAGCTTAGTTCCGCTTATCATCCTCAAACTAACGGACAATCTAAGAGAACTATCCAAAGCCTTGAGGATTTGTTGAAAGCCTGTGTGTTGGAGCATGGTGGATGTTGGGAGAGATTTCTTCCGTTGATTGAATTTTCATATAACAAGAGTTACCACAGTAGTATTGGTATGGCTCCTTATGGGGCACTTTATGGCAGAAAATGTAGAATGCCTCTGTGTTGGCTGGAGACTAGTGAGAATTTGGCTTTAGGGCCAGAGATTGTTCAGGAGACTACTGAGCAGATTAAGAAGATACAAGAGAATATGAAGATTGCTCAGGACCGACAGAAGAGTTATTATGATAAGAGGCATAAATGGTATGGTATTTTTATAAATCATACAAAGAAATGAAGAGTTCAAGGAAAGAGAATCAGGCTTGTATAATATGAACTCAATGGAATGTTTGTGCCAAGTTTAAACACAGTGATTGTAGTATAGTATAGATGTCGTTCCACTGAGGAGGTGTTGGTTTGAAGATCTTAGTTCTTGAATTGATTTTGACAAAAGGTTTGGTTTGATTTTGTTGTACAAAAGATTGAATACAAAAGAAACAGCAAGTGTTGAATGAAAATAATGACAGTAAAGTGTTTGGGTAAAAAAAATATTTGGAAAACTGGGATTGGTTTCATCGCATCGCACCTTTCGTAAGCTAAATAAATTTGCATGTATGTAAATTAAAATAATAATTTCTACGTCACAGTCAAAGTCATTTGTATCGATCCCTCGACTATAAAATTCATAAGAATGATTTCAAACCGCTGATCCCTCAGTCACTTTGAAACCATTCCAGCATTACCGATTGACTATTTTGACGTTCATTGCGTTAGATGTCATCCCTGCTCAGCTACTCACAACAGGTATTTCATTCAGATTTGCTCTCAAAAGTTACTTCCCAGTATACTTAAGAAAACTTGAAACAAGAAAATAGTGATCAAGTATCTTCAGGCATTAATGGCAGAATGAAATATAGAAAGTATTAAATCTCATTAACATACATAAAAACTTACACAGCATTACTTCAGGTTTGAATTGATTATAACCAATCCCAATCAGCAAAGTTAGTTACTCATGCTATGCATTTTCACTTAAGAAAATTTGGAAATGAATACAGAATGAATTGTGGGATGTAGGAGATGTGTTTGATGATATGAAGGAGATAATCCAGCTGATGATTCCACTCCCCGTTCTTTGCTTGATTTATAGAGATCATGTTTCAGCTTTTCTTTCCCTACTTGCGTAGAGCCGATGAAGAATCATTCAAAGGCATGCAGAAACACACCAAGGTGGGTGAGTTGGCATTGCACCATTGGTTAATATAAAATTAAAAATCCCATGTTGCATGAGTCACGCTTGAGCTTAATGGTCACGCTTAAGCGTGAGGGGCCTGATAGTCTTGTTTTTGTCACGTTTAAGCCCTGCTTAGCTACGCTTAAGCGAGCTCGGGTTTAGGCTTTGCTTGTCATTATTCTTGCTCAAGCGTGGGACTCTTGTGCTCAAGCATGGAATCCTTATTGATGTTGCGCTTAAACCACGCTCAGCCACGCTCAAGCGAGCTCGGGCTCACGCTTGAGCATCTCCTCCTCCCGCTCAAGCGTGAGGAAGGTCCTGCTGCTGATTTATCCTCGCTAAAGCTAAACTTTGTCATGCTTGAGCGTGCCTTTTAGTTGCAACACGTCCACTCCACGCTCAAGCCACGCTCAAGCGGCCCTTTCCCACGCTTGAGCGTGGAAGGGTCCTGATTCATTTTGCTTCCTTTAGTTCATGCTCAAGTGTAGAACATGTCATGTTCAAGCGTCCCTCTTGTTTTATGCTGGTGTTTCTTGGTTTCTTCAGGACTTTTGGCACCTTTCTTCATAGATTTTGAAAAATCAAGTTTTTTTACATAATGTATTATTTACAACAAAAATTATGCTTAATTAATTACTAATCCAGTTAAATTCTTTCTAAAATGAGTTTAATTAAAGTATTAAATCAATGTATAATAATCACTTATCAAATTCTCCCCAACCTAGATTTTTTCTTGTCCTTAAGTAAAAGAAGTTTGGAAAGGAAATCAAGCATTTAATAAGATCAGATTTAGTTGCAGACAAAATTTTTGAAGGCAATATTCTTGGTTTTTCTTAAGGTAAATACATCCTCAATACCAATCCTTTGAAATGCAATGCACCATTCAATTTTTCACAATGGAAGTAACCAGTTAAGAATAATGAACTCTCATTATTTCTCACCAGGTATCTGTGTCACACATTCATCATAAGAACTGCCTAATTAACATTGCCAATCATTTCCAATCAAACTCAAATCATAAGAGCAGTAAGGATCAAAAGGTCTTTTAAGGGTTGTAATGAGGTTGGGCTAAACAAGAATTCTTGGTTTTTCTTAAGTTCAAAATGCATGCATAAGGAAGAGCATAAGTTACGAGACTTTTCAAAGTTTTATGAGGTTTCTTCCTTTTTGAGCTACAGAATTTTTTCTCTTTCTCTAGTTCTCTATTTCTTATTTAAATCTCTGGAGAACTTACTATTTTTAGCATTCTCTTTTTCTGCCTCTGTTTCTTTCATGACTCTTTTGGAAAAATGTTTTATGCTCTGATCAACTTTAAGCATGCTGATAAAGTAGGCTTTTTATTTCTCATGCTTGGGTTAGGGCATTTTTATAAAAAAAAACGTTGGCTCAAAAGTGGGCTACCAAAGAATAGGGCATATTTTTTAGGGTAGTTTTTTGGCTCTGGGTTATTTTATTTTCAAAATTGCCTTTATCCTTTCCTTGCTTAATTTCTTATGAAAAATGTTAATTAGAAAATTACGCAATGCAAACTTTAGCAACTCTAATGAGACTCTCAGTGTTTAAATTTCTCCCTTCTCACCGGGTTATAGGGTATACTTCCATATTCTAAAAAGGTTCAAGCATACAACAAATTTTAATGGTTTACTTCCTTCATTTTCATGGTCTTAAATCAGTTAATTTTCCTTCTCAAAAACCAATGTTATTGCCTCAAAATACTTACTAACTCAATCTTTTCTTAATTAAAAGGTTTAAATCCTGGTTGGGTTTTTCAAAACTGTTTTAGTTTCAAGCATGTAACTTTGCATCAAAACAATCATAACACAAAAGCATGAAAAAAGTAAAAATTTTCAAAGTATGCTGCAGTAATATCAGACTAAAAAAAAACTCAAGAGTAGACTAAAGCAATTAAAGACTAAAACAGTGTGGAACTAAAGTAGTTTAAGACTTAAGCAGAAACTCATCACTCATCCTCAGAAGAGTCATCCTCTGTCTCCTGTTCCCTTTCTGGAGGTCCCTGTGAAGAAGGTCCTGGCCTAGCTTTTGAAGTCTCACCCCCTCCCATAGAAGGAGGCCTGTCCCCAGGCCAAGCAAAGAGGGCTCCAAATTGGACTGGGTCCATCCAAGGGTTGGGTTGTCCTGCAGGAATACTATGATATAAACCATGATGTATATGCAGCAGACCTCTATGATTGGAATTTTGCTATAATAAGAGATGGTTGTTTTGGATCTGAATCTAGTACATTCTCTGTAAGAGCATCAATGTTTCTGAGCTGAGGGTTGAAGGAGGGAGTTCTGATCCTACTGGTGGTGCTTGCTGTGTATCTGAGGTAGGTGGGGGTGGTGCTTCTTGTGCAATTGACTCTTGGGTACTGCAATACCGGTCAATGAAGCGTTTGTCTATGGAAGGCCTAATGGGTTTGAGGTCTTATACCTCAATCCCATGAGTTGCACAAAAATCAGTGATAAATGCAGGAAAGCCTAGACTCCCTTTTACCTTTTGCCTTGCTTGGGAGTATTTCTGATCAGCCTTCACAAACTTATGAATTTCATCTGAAATTATTTGGGCTAGATCAATGGATATGTCATTTTGCAAAATGCAATATAGTAAATAGCACCTACTAAAAATGAGATCAGAAACATGCGCATTAGGTGCAATGTTGGCAAGCATGAAAGAAGTCCATACTTGAGAGATGGTGGTCATGTCTTTCCTTAAAATGCGCAGTGGGTTTTCTCCTTGGCCCATCTGAAAGTGACGACCTGAAATGCATATGGCCTCCTCAAGATCATTGGTGGCAATAAATTAGTTTCTTGTAAGCAAGCAGCGTATTCACAGATTTCTCCTTCTCCTAGCTCCAAGATGCTTCCGAGGTAGAAGTTAATCTCATCCCTGCCATATGAGAGCCAATGACCTCTTACCCATGTTCTTTGGTCACCTTCTCCCTCCTTGGGCCAAGTATTAGCATTAAATTCTCTGACTATCTCTGGGTCATACTTCTCCCTTGGATAGCAAATCTTGAGCCAGTTTCTTCTTCTCACAACATGTAAAAACGCATCACATTCCCCTAAAGCCAAATCTACCTTTCTTTCCAGGATAAATGTCCAATTGGAAATATCTTCATAGCGCCTGCTCTTGTCTTTGTTTCTGAATTTTGGGGCATTATCTTGGTCTTCGTTCCTTTGCCTCTTTCCCTTATTTCTTCTCGAACTTCTTGGTGGGGAAGTGGTTGCAGGAGAACTTGGTGCAACTTGCTTGGTCCTGGCCATTCTGCGAAAGAGCATAACTTTAATTGAGGATATAATGAGGATGGAAAAAGACCATATGTGCAGTGTCTGTGTCAAGATTGTAGGCCATATAAATGTCATTGATTATCATGTATGATGATTAGTATGCAAATTAACTTCTTTCAGGATTTTTCACAAATGGTCAACATGCACTACAAAGATATTAAGAATAATAGCATCAACCCTCCCTTTAAATACCCAAAAAAGAGAAGTCAACTATGATGCCTTTTACATTATGATGGTAACACATTAGGAATGAGTATAAAGAAATCTTGAAGTTTCACATGCATTCCTAAAAGAGGTTATTGATGCTTCCTGCTAAGGTAATAACGTGATAAAAATTAAAAGAGGAGAGTTCAGTGGTTACCTGGAAGAATCAAAAATGGAAGCAGAGAACAAAAATTGCAGTGACCATGAAGTGAATTGTGAGTAGCATGCAGTGAAAATACTATATTTAAATTAAGAGAGAATGGGATAAGTAATGAAAATAGAATTTGTCAGTTATAAAACTTTGAAAGACAGGGGCGATAATGGGCGGTTACATGAGTGGGGGTTACACAACGCTCCATTTATTAGCATCAGGGGTAATTTTCAAACCTCTCGCCCGAGCATGGGTATATCACGCTTAAGCGTGATCGTTCAGTAATGGTTAATCTAAGTGCGCTTGAGCGTTTGTCAGAGGAAACTTTTCACGCTTGAGCATGGGAGAATGGCACTTGAGCGTGGTCCGTTTTGTGGGATTTCCCTTAGAAAATGAAACTTGCGCTTTGGTTGGGCTAAATCACGCTTAAGCGTGAGTGGATTTTAAAACAGGCGTTTAAGCGCTTTCAACACTCGCTCAAGCGTGCGTGAAGGATTTTTGGACCTGATGCAATTTATAATCCCTCGCTTAAGCGCGTAGTTATTCACCTAAGCGAATTTAATTCTGAATCAAATTATTTTTCGCTTAAGCGTGTATCTGTCACGCTTGAGTGTGATTGCTTGTGGAATGACCCTTGATGCTTTTAATAATTCACACTTAAGCTGGGAAGATCATGCTTGAGCGTGACTTCAAACAAAATGCCCATGCTTGAGTGTGAATTATCACGCTTGAGCTTGTACAAACCTGACACTTTGATTTCTGGTCTTGCTTTGAGCTTGAGCCCATTTGAGTGGATTGAAGACACTTGTTTTCCTTTTGACCATTTGCTCTTTGGTCATTGGATGATTGATGGTGATGGTGATGAGAGTTCCTGAAAAATAAGAGAGACTTTTAAACATAACACAAAAATTGCTTAAATTGAAACTAACACGATTAACAGAGAACATAAAAGGTTAGGTTGCCTCCCAAGAGCGCTTGTTTATCGTCATTAACTTGACGCCTGATTTGTTTGATCATGGATCTGTCAGTTGAATGATGGTAGTGACCTTCTCCACCTCTCCACCTAAATAAGGCTTGAGTCTTTGACCGTTTACAACCCAGGTTCTTTCAGATTTAGGGTCTTGTAATTCAAAGGCCCCATAAGATCTTACTTCCTTCACAATGAATGGTCCTGACCATTTGGATTTTAGTTTTCCTAGAAGCAATTTTATCCTTGAATTGAAAAGGAGCACAGATTGTCCTGGGTAAAAAATCTTTTTCATAATGTGTCTGTCATGGTAAGCCTTCATTTTCTCCTTATAGATCCTTGATGATTCATAGGCATCCATCCTCCATTCTTCTAACTTGTGCATTTGAATTTTTCTTTCTTGAGCTGATGCCTTTGGGTCATAATTGAGAATTTTCATTGCCTAGAATGCCTTGTGTTCAAGCTCTACTAGAAGATGGCAATTCTTTCCATACATCATGGTAAGGTGAAAATCCAATTGGTGCTTTGTAGGTTGTTCTGTATACCCATAAAGCATCATCCAGCTTTAAGGACCAATCCTTCCTGTTGTGGCCGATTGTCTTTTCTAGTATCCTCTTGATATCTCTATTGGATACTTCCACTTGGCCATTGGCTTAAGGGTGGTATGGAGAGGTTACCTTATGCTTTACTCCATAGTGTTCCAGACACTTTTGAAGTTGCGTGTTGTAGAAATAAGAACCTCCGTCGCTTATCAGTACCCTTAGAGTGCCAAACCTGCTGAAAATGTTTTTCTAGAGAAATTTGATAACGGTTTTGGCATCAGCTTTAACATAGGCCAAGGCTTTAACCCACTTTGATACATAGTCCACTGCCACAATAATGTACTCATTAGAAAATGAAGTAGGTAGAGGTCCAACAAAGTCTATACCCCAGCAATCGAAAGAATGGAAGTTAGTGGCATTTTGTTCCTTTTTTATATGCTACCTGTTTTCTGACATACATCACAATGCTGCACAAAAACATTAGTATCTTTAAACAATGATGGCCAATAAAAACCTGATTGGAGGACCTTAGCTGCAGTCCTCTCCCCATTGAAGTGTCCTCCATATAAAGAGCTGTGACAGTGCCATAAGATGTTGTTAGCTTCCTCTTGGGACACACATCTCCTTAAAATATGGTCTGATCCAAGTTTAAGCAGGTATGGATCATCCCATATGAAATGTTTTGCATCCTTCAAAAACTTTTTCTTTTGTTGCCATGAAAGATCCTCAAGCAACACCCCTACGGCTTTAAAGTTTGCCATGTCTGCAAACCATGGCCTTTCCTTTATCATCAGGGAATTCTTCATTCACTTCTGGTTGCAGTAGTATGACTTCCTTGTTAACAAGGCGAGACAAATGATCTGCAATAAAATTTTCATTGCCCTTTTTGTCTTTGATCACTAGATTGAATTCTTGTATTAGCAAGATCCATCTAATTAGCCTGGGCTTAGAGTTAGGTTTATTCAGCAGATATTTAATAGCAGCATGGTCAGTAAAAATAGTGACTTGGGACCCAATCAGATAAGGTCTAAATTTTTCCAGGCCATACACTATTGCTAACAACTCTTTTTCTATTGTGGCATAATTTGTTTGGGCAGGGTTCAAAACTTTGCTCGCATAGTGTATACATGAAAAACTTTTCCCTTCCTTTGTCCTAATACGGCCCCAATGGCATAATCACTAGTGTCGTAACCTATATCACGACGGCGCGGCCGACCCTCTTGAAATAAAACGAGTTTCGAAATCCTTTCAAAAAGAAAACAGGGAGTCGCCACCAACGTTTTTATCCATAGGAAAAACATTGGGAAAAAAACTAAGTTCAGTAAAGCACTGGTTTAAAAAATAAGATTCAAGTTCGGGAGTCGGTTACGAGTAGGGAAGGTATCAACACCCTACATCGCCTGTCAGAAACAGTACCAAGATTGAAAATGCGCAACATGAATAGCCTTACAAAAGATATTTCTCCCCTTTTATTGTTGTACTTTGTGTAAAAACAGAAGGAACAAACTAAACAGACATGGAGTGTAGGTCAACAGGACGTCGCGTCCAAATTAACCTTGGCTTTGGTATAAAACGGGAAAAGGGAAGGATACTAACAAGACCTCGCGTCTAAATTAGTCATCCTTTAATCAAAATACGGGGTTAGAAACGGGAAGGGGATAAACGGGACGTCTCGTCCCAAGTATCCCGTTCCTTGTGGTGATGGCCTACCAGAAATAGGGGAAAATCAACAAGACGTCACATCTAAATTGATTTTCACGGAATTTAATCAAGATACTGGGTCAGAAATGAGAAGGGGATAAACGGGACGTCTCGTCCCAAGTATCCCGTTCCTTGTGGTGATGGCCTACTGGAAATAAGGGAAAATCAACAAGACGTCACGTCTCAATTGATTTTTCATGGAAGTAGATAAAAATGAAGTTACAAAGGAAAAATAAAGAAAATAAAAATAGGAATAAAAATGGGAAAGGTGGGCCCGACAGGATTTAAAGTCCTGCTCCTACGTATTCTTAAGTTACCATGAAATCAGGGTTACGTAGTTCTATAGATGTTTTTTTTTAGGAAATGGATGAACGAAATTTTCTTCTTTTTAAGTAAAAACTTAAAAGTAAAGGACAAAAAAAAGAAGATAGAAAAAAGGGGGGTAGCAGAAGCTACAAGAGAGAAAGAGAAACAGTGAATTCGGAAAAGAGAAAGAAAAATGAGTGAAAACCGAGTGAGAGAAGAAAAACCGAGTCGGAGAAGAAAAACCGAGTGGGAGAAGAAAAAACTGAGTGGGAGAAGAAAAAACAGAGTCGAAGAAGAAAAAACCGAGTGGGAGAAGGAAAACCGAGTGAGGACGAGAGAGAGACCGAGTGATGGAAGGAAACGTACCAGAGTGTTCTCCTTTCTGAGAGGATGAGTGTGGGTAAGAGTGGTGGGACGGTATAAAGGCTTGGTGCAGGGACGGTGTTGTAAGGATTTGAGAGGTGCTGCTCGGTGCTGTTTGAGAGGAGAAGGACGGTGTGGGTTTGAGAAGAGCAGGTCGGTATTGTGGATTTAGGGAGGAGCAGGACGGTGTTGTGAGGATTTGAGAGGCTGGACGGTGTTATGGGAATTTGAGGTGCTGGAATGGTGTGGGATTTAGGAGGAGTTTCTTGGTGTGGATTTAAGAGGTAGAGGGTGGACAGTGTGGATTAGGAGAGATTGAGAGTGGTGTGGGAAGAAGAGGACGGACAGTGTGGAGAGGAGAGAGAGACGGTGTTATATGGTGTGTTGAAGGGAGAGGGAGAACAGTGTGGGAAGAGGAGGATGGACAGTGTGGAGAGGAGAGAGGGACGATGTTGTACGATGTGTTGAAGGGAGAGGGACGGTGTTGGTGAGTTTTAGGGGGCTGTATGGTGGATTTGAGAGAGGGAGGACTGTGAATTATAGGAGAAGGGCGGAGTGGTGTGAGTTTTTAAGACTCTGTTTTTTCTCTTTAAAGAAAAAAAAGCTTCAGGATTCTCTCTAATGAAGGCTTTAGGATCCCTCCAAAATTTAACCCCAGAAAATCCAACCACTTGTGCATCTTTAGATGGGGTACTTATAGGGGTTGTCGAGTGCTTGGACAGCACAGGCTTCCACTCAGAGTGGAGACAGCCTAGCCACTAACACGTAGTGGGGGGACAGCAGCTGGTGGGGAATTTTTAATTTCTCCACTTCCGTCCCCTGTCTGCCATTTCCAGGATTCATGGATCCACTTGGGTGGTGGAATCCAAGTCAACATGGGCGAACAGTGGAAATAGGGAGCCGGTGTTCTCTTATGACTCGGGTTAGTGCCTCAGTCGGTATACACCCATAGTGGGAAATAATCTGAGTGGAAAAGGTGCTGTTCATACACAAAAGACTGAGTGAAAGCTTTGCTTGGTGTTGCTTTGCCGGTCGGTGTTGGGTTGCTGTGAGGAGCTGGATGAGCAAAGCAATTCTGATTCGAACACTCAATCGAAACCGAGTGAAAAGTGACTTGGAACTGACTGAAGGGTGACTCGGAACTGACTGAAGGGTGACTCGGAACAGCCTGAAGGGTGGCTCGGAACTGGCTGAAGAGTGACTCGGAACAAGTTCAAACGATTCAATCGGCACTGATTGAAGAATGACTCGAAACAAGTTCAAATGATCCAATCGGCACTGATTGAAGAATGACTCGGAACAAGTTCAAATAATCCAATCGGCACTGATTGAAGAATGACTCAGAACAAGTTCAAATGATCCAATCGGCAGTAATTGAAGAGTGACTCAGAACAAGTTCAAATGATCCAATCGGCATTTCCTAAAATTTTTACTCGGCTATGTCTCTGGAATTGAATCACTCAGAGAAATTTGTTCGGATTTGCTTGGGAGTCATTCATTCGAGAACGACCCTTCCTTCACTCCATTCGGACACATTCATTCAGAAATCCGACTGGCTTCTCACTCGGAATTGCCTTCAGTCGTCAATCATTCCATTCGGTTGTACAATCGGGAGTCATCCTTGTTTCTTCAATCAGAATGGAACTTTGAGAAAATTTGACGATTCGGACGTATTTACTTACTTTTCAATCAGAAATGGTTTCACTCGGCAATCAACAGTTTGGATGCATTCACTTTGTCCTTACTTTCCAATCAGGATGATTTCACTTGTCATCCATCCTTTGGATGCATTCACTCGAAAACCGGCCTTATTCCCCACTTAGAATTCGGAACTCAGCTTCAATAATGCTTCCCACTCGGATGTGTTCATTCAAGAGTAATTTAATAGGAATCCGGCTTTCTTTTCAATCAGAATTTGGATTGACAATCAACCCTTCGCATTCATTCGGAGTCGGCCTTGTTTTCACTCGGAACAGCTTCAATCATCAATAAACTCTTCGGATTTATTCACTCGGAGTCGGGGTTGACCCTTGGTCGACAGGAAAAGATTGGGGTTGATTCTTGGTCGACAGGAAAAGATTGGGGTTGATTCTCAATTGATCAAAGATGAAAAGACTGGGGTTGACCCTTGGTCGACAGGAAAAGATTGGGGTTGACCCTCGGTTGACAGGAAATGTAAAAGTTGGGGTTGACCCTCAGTTGACAGGAAATGTAAAAGTTGGGGTTGACCCTCGGTTGACAGGAAATGTAAAGATTAGGGTTGACCCTCGGTTGACAGGAAACGTAAAAGTTGGGGTTGACCCTCGGTTGACAGGATGTAAAAGTTGGGGTTGACCCTCGGTTGATAGGGAGTGTAAAAGTTGGGGTTGACCCTCGGTTGACAGGAAATGTAAAAGTTGTGGTTGACCCTCGGTTGACAGGAAATGTAAAGATTGGGGTTAACCCTCGGTTGACAGGAAATGTAAAAGTTGGGGTTGACCCTTGGTTGACAGGAAACGTAAAGGTTGGGGTTGACCCTCGGTTGACAGGAAATGTAAAGGTTGGGGTTGACCCTCGGTCGACAGGAAAGGTAAAGACTGGGGGAGCTAACAAGACGTCTCATCTGAATTAACTCACTATTGCCAGGAATTGTAAAGGTTGGGAGATCTGAGGATTAACAGGACATTACATCCTGATTAACCTGGGCCTAAAGGCTCGGGGTGATGCCTCAGCTTGACATGATTGAAGGTTCTTGGGGAACTACCCCTTGAATGAAAGAGAATGCCTGGGGGATGCCCTAGTTTGACATGACTGAAGGTTGTTGGGGAACTGCCACCCCAGTTTGACATGATTTGGAGAAATCTTGGGGGGAACTGTCCCTTGATTAAAAGAGAATAAATCTGGGGTGAAGCCCCAGTTTGACAAGATTTGAAGGAATCTTGGGGAACTGCCCCTTGATTGAAAGAGAATAATCCTGGAGTGATGCCCCAGTTTGACATGATTTGTAGGAATCTTGGGGAACTGCCGCTCGACTGAAAGAGAATAGATCTGGGGTGATGCCCCAGTTTAACAACATTTAAAGGAATCTTGAGGAACTCCCCTTTGACTGGAAGAGAATAGATCTGGGGTGATGCCTCAGTTTGACACGATTTGAAGGAATCTTGGGGAACTGCCCCTTGGCTGGAAGGGAATAGATCTGGGGTGATGCCCCAGTTTGACACGATTTAAAGGAATCTTGGGGAACTGCCCCTTGGCTGGAACAAAAGAAATCTGAGGAGATGCCCCAGTTTGAGTTGTTTAGGAAGTGTAATTCTACTGGGGAAGGGTGTGGTGATTCGGGGTACTATCTCTTTGGGTGAAAGAGAATGAACCTGGGGTGATGCCCCAATTTGAATTGTTTGGGACGTGTAGTTCCACTAGGGAAGGATTTGGTTAGCATCTGTTCGGTAACCTTCATGGTTCCACTGGGGGAAGTACTTGGCAATTTGGGGTACCGTCCTTTAATCGGAAAGAGAAATTAGGGGTCCACTGGGAATGTGCCATGGGTTTGCTTGGTCTGGTAATGATTGAGAACAGTGTACTGGGGTTCATTGGGGAATGTATGGCAGGTCCACCGGAGGAGAAAAATCTAGGGGCTGTCCCAATTCGGGACATTTTAATGAAGGTAACTCCATTGAGGAAAGTGTTCTCCTATTGGGGAATGAAGGCGTGGCTAGCCTTTGATCACTGTGGTTCTGTTGGAAAGGTGATTCCACTGAGGATAACTTAACTTTCCCAGATCTGATTAGGAAGTACTCTAGTTAGGGGAGCTGAGTCCATTTTGTGGTTCCCCTAGGGAGGCAAACTCGGTCGGGGTTCCCCTCGGGGATGAATGGAGAGTCTGCTGGGGAGAGTTTTGGGCAACTACACGTCTCGGGGTCATGGGCTCTGGCCACCCCTTAACAGAGAAGCGTGAAACAAATTAAAACTTACAGGTGGACTCCCTTGGCGACTGGCTTTGAAGTAACTCATGGCCAAAATAACTGTCACTTCTGACTTCATTGAGGTTGCCTAGCGGAGTTGGTTGTGCTTATCTGAGGTAAGATCCGGCAATGGTATACACTTCGTTCCCCATAACTTTATGTTTTTATCATTTTTCAAATTCAAAAATTTTCTTAAGGCAAAACTTGTTTATTCATTTTAGTCATGAACACATGTAAGAAGAAGGAAACATTTTATTTATGATCATCAGGTATGTCCAGGTGATGAAAACAATACAAAAGATATGATATGACAAGGTGCAAGGAATTGATGGTAAGGGTGAAGGGGAAGGCCTTTTAGATCCTCCATCGATTTCCTAAGAGCGATGAGATTCTGGTTTTTTCTCATGATTTCCTGTTTATCCTCTGATTTTGCTTCTGAGGACGTGATTTAACAATGGCTTCGATGCCCTAGACTGACCTCCTCGTCTACGACTTGAAAGTCAACATTGCAGTGTTGAATCTACAGGCCGTGATTTTGTCTGAGCCGCCCTCTCGGGTTTTCGGCTCAACCAATTGCTCTAACTTTTGCCTAGGTCGCCTTTTCAGGTTTTCAACCTAGCGAGCTCTCCCCCTTTTTTTTTACGCATAGTATCTTTTCACTGCATCTGCGTTTATAGGCATCGGTAAATCTTCCCCATCCATGTTGGTGAGTATGAGAGCACCTCCGGAAAAAGATTTCTTCACGACGTAAGGCCCTTTGTAGCTAGGAGTCCATTTGCCCCGGCTGTCTTTCTGAATCGACAAAACCTTTTTGAGCACCAAGTCTCCTTCTTGGAACTGTCGGGGTCGCACTTTCTTTTCAAATACTCGTTTCATACACCTTTGATACAACTGACCATGACAGAGGGTAGTCAGTCTTTTGCCATCAATCAGATTTAGTTGGTCATGTCGAGCCTGGATCCATTCAGCTTCAACGAGTTTGGCTTCCATGATCACTCGGAGGGAAGGGATCTCTACTTCGAAAGGCAGGACTGCTTCCATGCCATAAACCAACGAGAAAGGGGTTACCCCAGTTGAGGTTCGGATTGAGGTACGATACCTGTGTAGAGCAAAGGGAAGAATTTCATTCCAGTCTTTGTAGGTTACCACCATCTTTTGCACTATCTTTTTAATATTTTTGTTAGCCGCCTCGACTGCTCCATTCATTTTTGGGCGGTATGGAGAGGAGTTATGGTGGGAGATTTTAAAGCTCTCGCAAAGCTCCTTCACCGTTTTATTGTTCAGATTTGTACCATTATCTGTGATGATTTGGCTCGGTAGACCGTACCGGCATATCAATTCTCGTTTGATGAACTTAACGACGACATTCTTTGTCACATTGGTGTACGAAGCGGCCTCTACCCACTTTGTGAAATAATAGATGGCAACCAAAATGAAACGATGACCGTTCGAAGCCTTCGGTTCAATGGGACCAATGACATCCATACCCCACATCGAGAAGGGCCACGGTGCTGACAAAACATTCAGAGATGACGGAGGTGCGTGAATATGATCAGCATATATTTGACACTTATGACATCTCTGAGCATAGGCAAAGCAGTCTGTTTCCATGGTCATCCAGTAATAACCGGCCCTCAAGATCTTTCTTGACATGGCGTGGCCATTCGAGTGGGTTCCAAAAGATCCTTCGTGAACATCTCTCATGATTTTGTTTGCCTCAGTGGTGTCAACACAGCGAAGGAGAACAGAGTCATAGTTTCTTTTGTAAAGCATATCGCCATTCAAGAAGAAACCCATGGCAAGCCGTCGTAGGGTTCTTTTATCGTTCTCCATAGCACCGTTGGGATATTCTTGACTCTGGATATACCTCTTAATGTCGTGGTACCAAGGTTTTCCATCTGATTCTTCTTCAACCACTTGGCAGTATGTGGGCTCACGACGATTCTCTATCTCGATGAGAGGCATGTCATAATCATTACTCACTTTGAACATCGAAGCAAGAGTGGATAAAGCGTCAGCCATTTGATTGTCTTCCCGAAGAACATGGTGAAAGGAGATCTCATCAAAGTCCTTAATCATTTCTTTGATGTGGGAGTGATAGGGAACCAACTTGTTATCCCTAGTTTCCCATTCACCCTTCAACTGGTGGATAACCAAAGCGGAGTCCCCGTAGACTTCTAACGACCTTATTTTTGTATCTAGTGTCGCTTGGATTCCTAGAGAACATGCCTCATACTCAGCGACATTGTTGGTACAATCAAAACATAGCCTGGCGCAGACAGGGATAAACTCTTTTTCTGGTGAAATTAAGATGGCTCCGATTCCGTGTCCCCAAGCATTAGAAGCTCCATCAAATCTTAAAATCCACTTGTCTTTACTGTCGCCTCCTTCATCAGACAATGCCAGGATATCCTCATCCGGGAAGTCGAATGGCATTAGTTGGTAGTCACTTATGGGTTAATGGGCTAAGTAGTCGGCCAAAGCGCTCCCTTTTATGGCTTTCTGAGTGACATATGTTATGTTGTACTCGGTTAACAGCACTTGCCATCGAGCAATCCTTCCAGTCAGAGCTGGCCTTTCGAAGATGTACTTAATGGGATCCATCTTGGAAACTAGCCAGGTAGTATGACTCAACATAAACTTCCTTAGGCGTTTTGCGGCCCACGCTAATGCGTAACAAGTCTGTTCTAAGGCAGAGTATCGCATCTCACAATCAGTGAACTTCTTGCTTAAGTAGTAGATAGCGTGTTCTTTCTTCCCGGTTTCATCATGCTGACCTAACACGTAGCCCATGGATTCTTTCAGTACCGTCAGATATAAGATCAGTGGCCTCCCAGGGGTTGGTGGTACCAATATTGGTGGTTCTCGAAGGTACTGCTTAATTTTCTCAAAAGTTGTTTGGCAGTCCTCATTCCATTATCCTGGTTGGTTCTTGTGGAGTAGCTTGAAGATTGGTTCGCAGGTCGATGTCAACTGCGAGATAAACCGAGCAATGTAGTTTAACCTTCCCAAGAATCCTCTGACTTCTTTTTCTTTACACGGAGGTGGCATTTCTAGGATCGCTTTGACCTTGTCGGGATCTACTTCGATTCTTTTCTTGCTTACAATGAAACCCAACAGTTTGCCTGACCTTGCGCCAAACGTGCACTTGGCAGGGTTCAATCTGAGCTTAAACTTCCTCAACCGCTCAAACAGCTTCCTTAGGTCACCGACGTGCTCTTCCTCAGTTCTAGATTTTGCAATGATATCATCCACGTAGACTTCTATCTCCTTATGCATCATATCATGGAATAAAGTGACCATTGCTCTCTGATAGGTTGCCCCAGCGTTTTTCTAACCGAAGGACATTACTTTGTAACAGAAAGTGCCCCATAGAGTGACAAACGTGGTTTTTTCCATGTCTTCCGGCACCATTTTAATCTGATTGTACCCAGAGAAGCCATCCATGAACGAGAAGATAGAGTGTTGGGCTATGTTATCGACTAAAACGTCAATCTGCGATAGAGGAAAATCGTCTTTAGGGCTGGCCCTGTTTAGATCTCGATAATCCACACACATCCACACTTTTCCATCCTTCTTCGGGGCAGGAACTATATTGGCTACCCATTGCGGATATTTAGCTATGGCTAAGAAGCCAGCCTCGAATTGTTTCTTGACCTCTTCCTTGATCTTGAGAAGCATTTCAGGCTTCATTCTCTGTGGCTTTTGCTTGATTGGTGGACATTCTGGTTTCAGAGGCAACTTATGTTCCACGATGCTATTATCCAACCCTGGCATATCCTGATATGACCAAGCAAACACATCCCAAAATTCCCGGAGTAGTTTAATCAATTCATCATGCCGGTCTTTGCTTAGGCAGGTGCCTATCTTGACCATTTTATCTTCCCCTTCATTCCCCAGGTTAATGGTTTTGATTTCCTCCTGATGAGGTCTAATCTCTTTATCCTCTTGTTCCAACAATCTTGTCAATTCAGGCGAGGGTCCAAAGTCTTCCTCACTTTCCTCATAGGCGCAATCATTTGGATAATCAGAGTCATGAAACAAAACCAAGTTCTCATCATTCTCAGGGAGATCATTTTTTGATCTACATTTGGGTTATATTATAACAAATGAAAAAAAGAAACAAGCAAGTGAAAGGTTTAAGAGACAGAGATTGCACAAAGATGAGGTAATGAGACTGGAATGTATTCATTAATTTTAAAACAAACAAGTTTTGCCCTTATTACAAAATGGGTCCCGAAGCCTTGGGCATAGCAAGGGGACCACCAAGTTATGAAATAACAATGATTACTCTGACAAAATGTTAACGGTTGTAGGGAATTCCATGACTTCCCAGTTGCTCAGTTCTCGATCCGGGTGGCAAGCATACACCAACTTCGCATTGCGGTTAAGCTCGCTTTCAACCATGGCAACCTGATCCGGGTATATCATTCCGGCGCTCCTGAAGCTCTGATAGAGGTCACAGACGTGGATTCTTGCAGCCTCGAATTCTTGTCCAGTAAGGCGAGCCACCTTTCTTCCCTTTCTCTCTTCTTCGACCCTTTTTCTATCTGCCGAAGTGGGCTTGTACCCCAGGCCATATCAATTCTTGTTCTCTGGGAGATGCACTGGTTGGACTTTCCCTTCCAATTCGCGCCCTAATCCTTTTCCAGGCTTGTACCCATCCCGCAACATGTTTCTTGCCACTACTAGAGGTATATTGGGGAAGGATGTCTTCATAATGCTTGTCGCATTGGCTATCTCTAAGGCCTAGAATGAAGTCTCGAGGGCTTCCTCGGCGACTTCAATGTATGGGGTAGAGACGCGTTTGCTAACCAGAAGGTCCTTCTCTCCAGAAACAATCACCAGCTTGTTATCGATGATGAATTTTAACTTTTGATGTAGTGTGGAAGGGACCACCCCAGCTGAGTGGATCCATGGCCGTCCTAACAAATAACTGTAGGCTAGCGTGATATCCATAACCTGAAAGAGCACTTGGAAGGTACAGGGTCCAACCTGTATCGGCAATTCAATTTCCCCCATGACCTCCCGGCGAGTTCCATCAAAAGCCCGCACGACCATGGAGCTAGGTCTCATGTATGTCCCATCAAAGGGTAGTTTTGCCAATGTGGATTTTGGCATCACATTCAGAGAAGGTCCATTATCCACAAGTACATTTGCCAGGATATAATCTCGACACTTCACAGAGATATGAAGGGCTTCGTTGTGCCCTCTTCCTTCAGTGGGTTCTTCATCATCTGTGAAGGTTAAGTAATTGTTGGCAACAATATGCCCTACTATGCCCCCGAACTGGTCAACGGGTAAGTCATGCTTAACATGGGCCTCGCTCAAAACTTTCATTAATACGTCCCGATGTGGTTCTGAATTCATCAACAAGGACAACAAGGATATCTTAGCTGGAGTATGATTCAACTAGTCTAGCACTTGGTACTCGCTGTGGCAGATGAACTTGAGAAATTACTGGGCTTCTTCCTCAGTCACAGCCCTTTTTGTCTCGCCAGCGGTTACTTCTTTCCCGGTCTTTACCTCTCCGATAGTTTTATCCTATTTGGGCTCAGGCGGCGTATATATCCTTCCACTTCGGGTCATTCTTCCTACTCCGACGATATTTGTAATAGAGGAGGATGGTGCGGGGTCGACTGCCCCCGGATTGGTGACGACCACATCTGTATCATATCTGCATGGCACGGCATTGGAGCTTTTGAAAGGGAATGGAGTGGGTGCTTATACTGTGATGAGAGTCTTAGCAGGAGCTGGAGCTGCCGATGCACTCTTATTGTAGAATATGACCAGGGGCTTCAGGGTCCGTACCCCAGTTTGCCCTTGTATCATATTTACCCCGTTCCTGTGACGTCTATAGACCTCTACAGTATGATTGTCCATAAGCTCCTGAAGAGTTTTCTGAAAGCTTTATCGTTTCACTAACTGGTCATCCTCATATTCTTTGTCCCATGTGTCCTTTATCAACCCCATTTCAAACATATGGGAGTGTATTATCTTCAAAGGCATTCTGATATTGTCAACCCTGGGAATACATTCTTCATCCCTCCCTATAGCATTGACCCCTGGTCTCTCGTGGTTGGGCAGAGGGTTGGTTGTTATATTCGGGCTCCCTTCTCTGAAACTTATCTAATCGGCCTTGATTAGGTCTCGTACCTTGAACTTCAACGCCAAGCAATTCTCAGTGGAATGCCCCGGTGCACCGGCGTGGTAGTCACACCGTGCGTTCGGGTCATACCCCCAAGGGTAAGGTGGTTGAAGTGGTTTTAGAGGGAAAGGAACCACCAATGTGTTTTCAATGAGATAGGGGAGAAGCTCGGTGTAAGTCATAGGTATTGGATCAAACTGCGGTTGGGCGCGGTCATTATTTTGCCTTCTAAGGTTTGGATTAGGCGGGTTCATTTGTGGTGTCTGGTATGGTGTTTATGGTGGTGCAGGAGGTCGCATAATGGGTGGTCGGAAGTATGGTGGGTTTGGATTTGGGATTGCAGCCACATATGGTTGTGGTGCGTTATGGTATGCCGATGGAAAGGTGACGGGGGTAAATGGCCTGGGCTGGTTTCTTCCTTGGTTATGGGAGACCAAGTTGGTTTCCCCTTCTTTTCTCCTACCCTCTCCAGGCATAGGTTTTCTTGCTACCCCAGTCCCAAATGGACCCCGAATGATCTTCCCAGTCCGTAGGCCATTTTCTATCCTTTCTCCGATAGTGACAATATCGGAGAAATATGCTGAAACGCTCCCAATCATTCTATCATAGAAGGGTGATTGAAGCGTATCCATAAATGTGGAAATCACCTCTTTTTCAGACAGAGGCGGGTCAACCTGTGCCGCTACTTTACGTCATCGTTGGGCGTACTCTTTGAACGTTTCATTTTCCTTCTTCACCATGTTCTGCAGTTGTACCCTATCTGGTGCCATGTCCAGATTATACTTGTATTGTTGCACGAAAGCATCCGCTAGATTCTCCCAACATCGGATATGAGAACGTTCAAGGTGATTATACCATGTCAGGGCAGCTCCAGCAAGGTTGTCCTAGAAGTAATGAATTAACAGCAGGTCATTTGAAGCATGTGAAGCCATCTTTCGACAATACATGGTGAGATGGTTCTTGGGGCAAGTTAAACCCCGGTATTTGTCAAATTCCAGCATCTTAAATTTAGGAGGGATAACAACATCCAGAATTAGGCAGAGTTCTGCTGCGCTGCCTAACCCGAATCTGTTAACTCCTTCCATTTCTCTTAATCGTCTCTCCAGGAATTCCAACCTCCCTTCCTGGGTAACTGCAGTGGTACTTGGACCCGCTGTGGCGTGTCGGCTGGTATTTCCAAATGGCAGGTGGACATATGCCGGGTTGGTATTCGGTATAGAAGTGTATGGTCTGGCGGTTGCTTGGGTAACTTGTGGTTGCGGGGCTTGTGTATGAATGGCTTGTGTATGGATCGGAATTGCTTGAGGGTCCCGGACGGATGGGATATTTGGCTGAGCAGTATGAAGGATCGCCTCTTGATAATCAGGCTCTTCTTAAAGCGGTGGGAAATAACCCTGTGGCAGTTCGTATTGCGGAAAAGGTATGACATTACCTTCCGCATCTAAGAAGATAGGTTACTGGGCGTCAGCAGGGTTTGGTTTCCTAACGTGAACTGTCAGGGGAGGCACAGCAGGGTTCGCGCTTGGCCCCCTAGCAGGACCTTGAGTGTGTCGGGGGTGGGTGGCTGTTACCTAGCGTCTTCAATTCCAGCCGAAGAATCCCCCTCTGTGACTCTCCTTTCGAGTAGCTTGGCTATCTCGGCCATCTGTTCTTTCAGCTGACTAATCTCAGCTCTGAGGCTCTTATTCTCTTGCTCTACTTCGGCCATGAGTTTCTTCCTTAGCTGAGTCACGTAAGGATGCCTACCTGTTGTGTCTGGGAACCAAAACATTTAGTTAGGAAAGCAAAAGAAAACAGATAAAGACTATGGTAAAAGAAGAAAGGAAAAACAAACGAGGTACGTGGGATGCGATTCTGAATTTGGCATGTATTCTCTGACCGTTCCTCAGAACGTCGCGTTCAAAAGTACTAGGTAAAGCAGTAAGGCGGAAATTAACATGAAACAATTATGAAGGCAAATTAATTCATCATTCCATTCTTCCGTAGAGGTACAATGTTACTTGAAAGATATGATTACAACATTTTAGCCATTCCTGGCCTGGGCGATCATGGCTCTCATTTTGCAAAGTCTTTCTTGGCAATAATTCAGAAATGACGATATCTCCTTTAGGGTGGATAAAGGATTGACCATGCCTTCGGCCTGCTTCAACATTGAGGGAAAATCTTCAAAGATTCCATTGGATAGATATGCCAACCTGGAAAAATGGTCCATCCATAAATGAACGACTTCATCTCGTTGAGCTAACTCAGTCCCCAAAACTCGTGTGGCCTCTTGGCAGCATCGCTCAGCATCAAGGGCTTTCTTCTGTTCAGCGTGTATTTCTTGCTCATAGGCCCTTATTATTTCATCAAGTTGTTTCTCCAATTTGTGGACTTGGGTTTGCAGCATTTCTTTTTGCACCATGGTCTCCTTTTTTTTCTCTTTGGATTGTGCCAGCATGTTTTTCAGGACCTGTTTTTCAGCCAATATGGCGTCACTCTGTTGGCCCTTTATTTTCAATTGTGAATTGGCTACACGAAGGCATTGGTCTTGTTTCATCCAGTAGTCTTCGTTAATCTTCCTCTTCTTTCGTATCTTATCCATAGCATGTCTCCCTTCGGAATTCTTCTTCCTCTAAAGGGCACACTCTCGTTGACTTTTCAAAAGGTCTTCCTCTAGCTTTTGATTCTTTGCTATCAACTCTTCTATTTGTGCCTTCAGAGCCATGGTGGCTTTGTCCTCCATCATGAGTGGCGGAGGGAAATTATTCACAGATTGGTATGAAGGACTTCTGAAGGGCAGTTTTACAATGGAAACCCTGTTTAAGACCCATTCAAAGTATTCAGCCCCTACAGCATGGCTTTGTGCTCTGAATTCTTTTCCCATTCTATGGACCTTCTTCCATTCATTGGCTACGTCCCGAATAGTGGATGTGTAATTCCCTTTCGCATAGTACAAAATGAAGGGAGTGAGCAGTTCTTCGTTCGGTGGACCTAGTAGAGGATAAGCCAACTGAAGCTTTGCAATAACAGGGTTGTAATTGATGCATCCCTGTGTGCCCATGAGAGGAACATTCGGGTAATCTCCACAATTGTAATTGACCGACTCAACCACTAGCCATTGAGGGTACCACCTGACCTTTTCAGCTGTAAGGCTTACTAGGTGATTAGCCCATTCACGCCCATTTTTCACGGTCAGCTGACACAATTTCAGATCGGAAACTGGACACTCGGCTTTACATATCTGATGGAAGATGTGAGATGTGAGCATACGTACAAAGCAGGTAAATAGCAAATGATCCTCTTCCCTCCTTGCGTGTGGTAGAAATCCATGGCGCAATACACATTAGCCAACATGGCTGTAATGGGATTCTCGAGCCGATGCTTACGAGCTAGGAAGACAGCAACGGCATCATAATCCACGTAATTGTCTAAATTAGGGAACAAGACAACCCCGTAAATAGTGAGGGCTAAAGTATCCATGAAAGCCTCCCATTCCTCCTTATCAGCCAAGATCTGTATGTGCTTCTCAAGAAATTCTCGAGTGAACCCGGGAACCTGATTTCTATTCATTTGCACATTCCTCAATGCCTCGAGAGAGATTCTCAGAACACGGGCGATTGAAGCGGTTGTTGCGTGATGGTCAAGGTGGCGATAGGGAATTTACCCTTCCACTTGTAACCTCAATATCTGCTCAAACTCTTCTATTGATGGAGCCAGCTGAAAATCTCTAAACGTGAAACAGCGGAGGGGTGGGTCATAAAACTGTGCCAAAGCTGTAATTGCTTCGGTTTGGACTTCCACCTCCAGCAGTTTTAAGATTTTCCTATATCTTCTGGCAAAGGCCATCTTTTGTGTCAGACTCAATCTCTTCCCCAGTGCCTGCAGACTAACTGTATCAACCTTCTTGGCTTTAAGATGTAGTATTTTCTTCAACTCTGTCACATCTGTACCATAATTGTCATGTTTCATGTTAATTTCCATACTTGCTCAGAGATACTGCCAACTTCTGAATCGCTTCCTACAAATCACCAAGATAAAGAAAAAAGGAATTAGTTATTATTACATTTCGAAATCTATGTTTCCCCAAGGATCTGATGTAAAGTGAAATATTTTTTGTTTTTTGTTTTTTTGTTTTTTTGGGAAAACATCGATTTTTCAAAACTCATGTAAGCCCAAGATGTCCAAAGTCATAGGTCTTCTTAATCGTTATTGATGCCCTAGTTAAAGGGACACAAAAAATCATTTTGGTTTTTTTTCGACAATTAGGAAAACTCACGATTAGGGACTCAGAGGTACATGATCAAAAGAGGATTATCTATTCACCCGAAGAATACTGTGTGTTCCAAAATGAGTCATTATTTCAAAAATTAAGCAAACCCGTGAGTGGTAGATAATTCATTTTTGGATAAAAGGGAAAGCGAAAATGACGTAAGGTAAAGTAAAATTTGCCCTTTTATAGCCTAGGTCAGGTTTTGTTGAAAGTCTTTTCTAGGCCTTATGGCTTATCTACAAGTGACTCTCCACACCGGGTGGCTTATACTAGACATCTAGAAAGTCACCAGAGCTAAGATCCTACCCATGACAGGGACGCGAATAGTGGGGAATCCACTAGGTGCATATATCATGAGAGGTCAAACTCTGGTTGAGGTTCTCACGAATACCGGATAGGAAGTACATCCCATACGATTCCGTTACCAACCCCTCCTAACTTAAGCTTCATTTGGGGCCCGGGTATAGGGCACCACTCATAGGTGTGTGCAAGTAATTGTGAGTGTAGTGTGTGGAAGGGCATTCAATACCTTTTACCTTACCCCATTCTGCACAAAGAACAAACACAGAGTCGTCTACCCTAGGGTTCAATGATTACAAAAAAGTAACATGGTCCTCTACCCTAGGGTTCAACAAACATGCAAAACATAGACAACAAAATAAATAACAAGATACAATTAAAACGAGAACAAACACTTACAATAATTAACAGAAAATAAAACAAGGGGAAGAAATCCAAGCTAACAAAGGCTATATAAAAAAACATGCGCTTTCAACCAAAATGGCCTGACTCTCTTAAAGTAGTCCCCAGTGGAGTCGCCATCTGTCGCAACCTGGATCGCGACGCCGCGGCCGACCCTCTCGAAATAAAACGAGTTTCGAAATCCTTTCGAAAAGAAAACAGGGAGTCGCCACCAACGTTTTTATCCATAGGAAAAACATTGGGAAAAAAACTAAGTTCAGTAAAGCACTGGTTTAAAAAATGAGATTCAAGTTCGGGAATCGGTTACGAGTAGGGAAGGTATCAGCACCCTACATCGCCTGTCAGAAACAGTACCAAGATTGAAAATGCGCAACATGAATAGCCTTACAAAAGATATTTCTCCCCTTTTATTGTTGTACTTTGTGTAAAAACAGAAGGAACAAACTGAACAGACATGGAGTGTAGGTCAACAGGACGTCGCGTCCAAATTAACCTTGGCTTTGGTATAAAACAGGAAAAGGGAAGGATACTAACAAGACCTCGCGTCTAAATTAGTCATTCTTTAATCAAAATACGGGGTTAGAAACGGGAAGGGGATAAACGGGACGTCTCGTCCCAAGTATCCCGTTCCTTGTGGTGATGGCCTACCAGAAATAGGGGAAAATCAACAAGACATCACATCTAAATTGATTTTCATGGAATTTAATCAAGATACGGGGTCAGAAATGAGAAGGGGATAAACGGGACGTCTCGTCCCAAGTATCCCGTTCCTTGTGGTGATGGCCTACTGGAAATAAGGGAAAATCAACAAGACGTCACGTCTAAATTGATTTTTCATGGAAGTAGATAAAAATGAAGTTACAAAGGAAAAATAAAGAAAATAAAAATAGGAATAAAAATGGGAAAGGTGGGCCCGACAGGATTTAAAGTCCTGCTCCTACGTATTCTTGAGTTACCAAGAAATCAGGGTTACGTAGTTCTATAGATGTTTTTTTTTAGGAAATGGATGAACGAAATTTTCTTCTTTTTAAGTAAAAACTTAAAAGTAAAGGGCAAAAAAAAGAAGATAGAAAAGAGGGGGGTAGCAGAAGCTACAAGAGAGAAAGAGAAACAGTGAGTTCGGAAAAGAGAAAGAAAAATGAGCGAAAACTGAGTGAGAGAAGAAAAACCGAGTCGGAGAAGAAAAACCGAGTGGGAGAAGAAAAAATCGAGTGGGAGAAAAAAACAGAGTCGAAGAAGAAAAAACCGAGTGGGAGAAGGAAAACCGAGTGAGGACGAGAGAGAGACCGAGTGATGGAAGGAAACGTACCAGAGTGTTCTCCTTTCTGAGAGGATGAGTGTGGGTAAGAGTGCTGGGACGATGTGAAGGCTTGGCTCAGGGACGGTGTTGTAAGGATTTGAGAGGTGCTGCTCGGTGCTGTTTGAGAGGAGAAGGACGGTGTGGGTTTGAGAAGAGCAGGTCGGTATTGTGGATTTAGGGAGGAGCAGGACGGTGTTGTGAGGATTTGAGAGGCTGGACGGTGTTATGGGAATTTGAGGTGCTGGAATGGTGTGGGATTTAGGAGGAGTTTCTCGGTGTGGATTTAAGAGTTAGAGGGTGGACAGTGTGGATTAGGAGAGATTGAGAGCGGTGTGGGAAGAGGAGGACGGACAGTGTGGAGAGGAGAGAGGGACGGTGTTATACGGTGTGTTGAAGGGAGAGGGAGAACATTGTGGGAAGAGGAGGACGGACAGTGTGGAGAGGAGAGAGGGACGGTGTTGTACGGTGTGTTGAAGGGAGAGGGACGGTGTTGGTGAGTTTTAGGGGGCTGTATGGTGGATTTAAGAGAGGGAGGACTGTGAATTATAGGAGAAGGGCGGCGTGGTGTGAGTTTTTAAGACTCTGTTTTTTCTCTTTAAAGAAAAAAAAGCTTCAGGATTCTCTCTAATGAAGGCTTTAGGATCCCTCCAAAATTCAACCCCAGAAAATCCAACCCCTTGTGCATCTTTAGATGGGGTACTTATAGGGGTTGCCGAGTGCTTGGACAGCACAGGCTTCCACTCAGAGTGGAGACAGCCTAGCCACTAACAGGTAGTGGGGGGACAGCAGCTGGTGGGGAATTTTTAATTTCTCCACTTCCGTCCCCTGTCTGCCATTTCCAGGATTCATGGATCCACTTGGGTGGTGGAATCCAAGTCAACATGGGCGAACAGTGGAAATAGGGAGTCGGTGTTCTCTTATGACTCGGATTAGTGCCTTAGTCGGTATACACCCATAGTGGGAAATAATCCGAGTGCAAAAGGTGTTGTTCATACACAAAAGACTGAGTGAAAGCTTTGCTCGGTGTTGCTTTGCTAGTCGGTGTTGGGTTGTTATGAGAAGCTGGATGAGCAAAGCAATTCTGATTCGAACACTCAATCAGAACCGAGTGAAAAGTGACTCAGAACTGACTGAAGGGTGACTCGGAACTGACTGAAGGGTGGCTCGGAACCGCCTGAAGGGTGGCTCGGAACTGGCTGAAGAGTGACTCGAAACAAGTTCAAACGATTCAATCGGCATTGTTTGAACAATGACTCGGAATAAGTTTAAATGATCCAATCGGCACTGATTGAAGAATGACTCGGAACAAGTTCAAATGATCCAATCAGCACTGATTGAAGAATGGCTCGGAACAAGTTCAAATGATCCAATCGGCACTGATTGAAGAGTGACTCGGAACAAGTTCAAATGATCCAATCGGCATTTCCTAAAATTTTCACTCGGCTATGTCTCTGGAATTGAATCACTCGAAGAAACTTGTTCGGATTTGCTTGGGAGTCATTCAGTCAAGAATGACCCTTCCTTCACTCCATTTGGACACATTCATTCAGAAATCCGACTGGCTTCTCACTCGGAATTGCCTTTAGTCGTCTATCATTGCATTCGGTTGTACAATCGGGAGTCGTCCTTGTTTCTTCAATCAGAATGAAACTTTGAGAAAATCTGACCATTCGGACGTATTTACTTACTTTTCAATCAGAAATGGTTTCACTCAGCAATCAACAGTTCGGATGCATTCACTTCGTCCTTACTTTCCAATCAGGATGATTTCACTCGTCATCCATCCTTTAGATGCATTCACTCGGAAACCGTCCTTATTCCCCACTCAGAATTCGGAACTCAGCTTCAACAATGCTTCCCACTCGGATGTGTTCATTCAAGAGTAATTTAATAGGAATCGGCTTTCTTTTCAATCAGAATTTGGATTGACAATCAACCCTTCGGATTCATTCGGAGTCGGCCTTGTTTTCACTCGGAACAGCTTCAATCATCAATCAACTATTCGGATTTATTCACTCGGAGTCGGTCTTTTTTTCAATCAGAATTCAAAACTCAGCTTTAATCCTTCGGGTGCAATCACTCGGAAACCGACTCTCTTCTTACTCAGGACTTGGAACTTGAGAATCTGGCCAAAAGTGATTCATTCCTGGTCAGATCTTTCTTTGTTTAAAGAGGCACACTACTCGGAAATGCCTTGCCTGACAATTGTGCTTATGAGGTTTAGAGTTTCTTCCACTCGGAATCAATTCACTCGGGAGTCTTCCACTCGGAGGCAATTTTGTCCAGAAGAAGCAGTTGTTCCCCAACCTAATTCGCTTCAATCAGCAATCCTTCACTCGGATTAGTTGCAGTCGGGGAGCTTCCTCTCGGATTCACCTCCAATTGAGGGATACTCACTCATAACAGTCCCACTTCGCTCGGAATCTCCTTCCCCGAGCCTTTTCTTTGAAGCCTTTCCTTCGTTTTTTGGAAATTCCTTGAAGTCCACTTGGAATGCCACCCGGCTACGTCTCACTCGGGGACTCTTTACTCGAAAATGATCATTCTGAGTCATCTTACTCAGAAATGATCATTTCCGAGTCAGTTTTTTTTTCTTTTTTTTTTAGAATCCTTTTCACTTAGGCTGGACCAAAAGAGGTGTTCACAACTGGCATCACACATTATTTCAAAATCTAACTCCCAATTAGGAGCAACTATCACAGGTGCACAAATTAATTTGTTTTAAAGTTTCAAATGCATGTAGACAAGAATCATCAAAAATGAAGGGAGTGTCTTTGTTCAAGAGATTACTCAAAGGCTTTACGATTTTGGAGAAGTCCTTGATGAACCTTCGATAAAATCTTGCATGGCCCAAGAAGCTTCTCACTCCTTTCACATTCCCTGGTGGTGGCAACTTCTCAATTACTTCCATTTTGGCTTTGTCCACTTCAATGCCTCTTTTGGAGATTTGATGTCCCAACACAATTCCTTCAGTAACCATAAGGTGACACTTTTCCCAATTTAAAACTAAATTGGTTTTCACACATCTTTCCAATACTATACTCAAGTTTTCCAAGCATTGATTAAATGACGGTCCAAAAACCGAAAAGTCATCCATGAAGACTTCAATGCATTTTTCCACTAAATCTGAGAAAATAGCTAACATGCATCTTTGAAATGTTGTAGGGGCATTACATAACCCAAAGGGCATTTTTCTGTATGCAAACACCCCAAAGCGACATGTGAATGTTGTTTTCTCTTGATCTTCTGGTGCAACAGCTATTTGGTTATATCCTGAGTATCCATCCAGAAAGCAATAGTATGCTTGTCCTGCAAGGCTTTCCAGCATTTGGTCCATGAGGGGTAGAGGGAAGTGATCTTTCCTAGTTGATGTGTTTAACTTTCTGTAGTCAATGCACATTCTCCATCCAGTGACTGTCCTTGTGGGAATTAATTCATTCTTATCATTTTGTATGACGGTTACTCCTCCCTTCTTTGGAACAACCTACACAGGACTTTCCCAAGAACTATCAAAGATTGGATAAATTATACTGGCTTCAAGTAACTTAATTACCTCCCCTTTTACTACTTCCTTCATGGTTGGATTCAAACATCTCTGCGGCTGGGTAATTGGTTTGAATTATTGTTCCATGTATATGCGGTGCATACAGTAGGCTGGGCTTATTCCTTTCAAGTCTTCTAGTTTCCAACCAATTGCTGTTGAGTGCTTCTTTAATACTTGAATTAATTGTTTTTCTTCTGATTCTGACAATTGCCTATTAATAATAATAGGTTTTTGTCCATCCTTGTCAAGAAAAACGTATTTCAAGTGTGAGGGCAACATCTTTAGCTCCACTTTGGATGCTATGACTTCTTTTGCTTTTTCTGGCAGCTTCTCATAATGAATTATTTTCTGGATGTCATGCTTATCCTCCTCTCAGCTCTTCAAATTTTCTTCTATTATTTTTCCACTTAGTTCAGTGTCTGCCATTAACTCGACCAGTGGATCTTTATTGAGCAATTCATTGGATTGTTCTCTGATGGCTATTTCTTCAATGTCGATTCTGAAGCACTGCTGCTTCTCCGTTGGGTACTTCATTGCTTCAAACATATTGAAATCTACTTCCTCATCTTGCACTCTCACCTTTAGCTTCCCATCGTCCACATCAATAATCACTTTTGCAGTTTTCATGGAGGGCCTCCCCAAAATGAGAGGTACCTCTGTATCTTCTTCAATGTCCATAATGACAAAATCTATAGGGAACACGAATTTGTCAACTCGTACCAGCACATCCTCTGCTATGCCATATGGAAACTTCATAGATCGATCAGCGAGTTGGAGGGTCATTCGTGTTGGTTTCACTTCAAGATCTCCGATTCTTTTTACCATTAAGAGGGGCATTAAGTTAATGCTAGCTCCCAAGTCTAAGAGTGCTTTTCCTACTGGTAAAGTTCCAATAGTTACTGGAATTGTGAAACTCCCTGGGTCTTTTGTTTTCTGAGGCAATGTTTTTTGAATAATGACACTACATCCTGCTGCGAGTTCCACTGTTTCTTCAGAAAATCTTTTCTTCTTTGTTAACAGCTCCTTCATGAATCCTGCGTACGTTGCCATTTGCTCCATAGCTTCCACAAAAGGTATGTTTATTTGCAACCTTTTGAAGATGTCCATGAATCTTACAAATTGCCTCTCCTTGTCTATCTTTGAAGGGTTCTTTGGATATGGCAAACTTTTCAGAGATGGTGCTAGGTCGTCTACCTTCTTCTTCCCTTCTTTTATTTCTTTCTTTTTTTCAACTTCATCCTCCTTCATATGTACATCATCATTCTTTTTGTTTTTCTCTTCACTGACTTCCTCTTTTGTTTTTTCACAATTCTTCTCTTCTACCTTTTTGCTTTTTTCTTCTTGTTGTCCAATGACCTTTCCACTTCTTGTTGTGATTGCTTTACATTGCTCCTTTGGATTTGGGTGGGTATTAGCTCCAAATTGAGAGTTATGATGTTCTGCAATTTGACGAGCCAATTACCCCACTTGAGTCTCCAAATTTCTTATTGAAGCATCAGTGTTTTTCTGATTGGTGATTGAGACTTGCATGAATTTTTCTAGAGTGTCCTCTAGTTTTGATGTTCTTTCTGTCAAGAAAGGACCTTGTTGATAAGGTTGTTGTCTGTTGGAAGTGCTTGCCTCTTGCTTCCATCCACCATTTTGATTATTTCTCCATCCCTGCAAAAAATTGTTAGAATAAGCGTTGTTATTAAAGTTACCCTGTTTACCTTGACTATTCATATAGAGGATGGATTGGTCTCCTTGCTCTCCTTGACAGTGTCCATTCTGATGTTCCCCTTCATAAAAGTCACAGTTCAATTATGATTGTTGATTGTTTGTAGAGGTTTGTACTACATGTAATTGTTGTGGGAGTTTTGCCATTTGCTGTGTTAGAGCTTTAATTTACTGAGTCAAAATTTTATTTTGAGCTAAAATGGCATATGTTGTATTCAGTTCCAATATTCCCTTCTTCTGGACTAGTGTTCTATCATGCTGGGCTTGGTAATCCGTGGATGATAATGCTTCAATGATTCTTGTAGCTTGTTCTGCATCCACCGTCATCATAGTGCCTCCAGCTGTTGCATCTAATATCATTTTGGTGTCTGCTTTCAGTCCATTGTAGAAGATATTCAGTTGGGCAATATCTTCCAAGCCATGATTTGGACATTTTCTCAATAGAGATTTGAAACATTCCCATTCTTCACAGAAGGGTTCATCTTGCCCTTGTTTGAATGTTATGTCTGATTTGGCTTTGATAAATCTGGATGGTGGGAAGAATCTGTGTAAGAATTTTTCTTCTACAGTGTCCCAACTGTTCAAGCTTTGATTTGGGTGAGATTGGAGCCATTCCTTTGCTTTACCTGTAAAAGAAAAAGGAAATAGTCTTAGATATGCAGCTTCAATTATTTCCTGTTCAAAGCCCATGGTTCTAACCAATTCATAGAAAGTTGCCAAGTGAGTGTATGGATCTTCACTTGTCATTCCATGGAATTGGTGGGAACTAATTAAACTAAGAAAAGCAGGTTTTATTTCTATAGCCCTTATTATGTTTGGAATAGTAATGCTTGAGTAATGTCTGGGTCCTTGTTGTAAAGTGTAATCTCCTAGTGTTCTCCTTGGTGGATTTTGATTGTTGCTATTGACATCCGTCATTCTGTCAGAGGAAGTTTTTCCTGTATGGAAGTTCTGTTTTTGCTTGGCTTTCTTGATCTTCTTGAGGAGCCTATCTATCTCTGGATCAAATACGAGTTGTTCTTTTGGTCCCTGTCCTCTCAAGATCATGAATCAAGCACTCACTCTAGCAATGTTACCACACAAAAAATGAAAAATACAAACAAATGAAATTTATTTACAGAGTCTTGTTAATTCAATGCTAAAATATTCAAACTTAAATCACCTCCCTGGCAACGACGCCAAAACTTGGTATGGTATTTTTATAAATCATACAAAGAAATGAAGTGTTCAAGGAAAGAGAATCAAGCTTGTATAATATAAACTCAATGGAATTTTTGTGCCAAGTTTAAACACAGAGATTGTAGTATAGTATAGATGTCGTTCCACTGAGGAGGTATTGGTTTGAAGATCTTAGTTCTTAAATTGATTTTGACAAAAGGTTTGGTTTAATTTTGTTGTACAAAAGATTGAATACAAAAAGAACAGCAAGTGTTGAATGAAAATAATGACAGTAAAGTGTTTAGGTAAAAATCAGATTTGGAAAACTGGGATTGGTTTTATCGCATCGCACCTTTCGTAAGCTAAATAAATTTGCATGTATGTAAATTGAAATAATAATTTCTACGTCACAATCAAAGTCATTTGTATCGATCCCTCGACTACAAAATTCATAAGAATGATTTCAAACCGCTGATCCTTCAGTCACTTTGAAACCATTCCAGCATTACTGATCGATTGTTTTGACGTTCATTGCGTTAGATGTCATCCCTAGTCAGCTACTCACAACGAGTATTTCATTCAGATCTGCTCTCAAAAGTTACTTCCTAGTATATTTAAGAAAACTTAAAACAAAAAAATAGTGATTAAGTATCTTCAGGCATTAATGGCAGAATGAAATACAGAAAGTATTAAATCTCATTAATATACATAAAAACTTACAGCAACATTACTTTAGGTTTGAATTGATTACAACCAATCCCAATCAGGAAAATTAGTTACTCATGCTATGCATTTTCACTTAAGAAAATTTGGAAATGAATACAGAATGAATGGTGGGATGCAGGAGATGTGTTTGATGATATGAAGGAGATAATCCAGCTGATGATTCCACTCCCCGTTCTCTGCTTGATTTATAGAGATCATTGTCGCAACCTGGATCGCGACGGCGCGGCCGACCCTCGAAACGGTCGTTTGTTTCGAAAAGAAGAAAACAGGGAGTCGCCACCAACGTTTTTATCCATAGAAAAAACATTGGAAAAAAACTAAGTTCAGTAAGGCACTGGTTAAAAATTGAGATTCAAGTTCGGGAGTCGGTTACGAGTAGGGAAGGTATTAGCACCCTACATCGCCTGTCAGAAACAGTACCAAGATTGAAAGCGTAATATAAATAGCCCTAAATAAAACATGGTTTCTTCCTTTTTTTTGTATTTTTATTAAAAAAAATGACGGAATGGAGTGAGAAAACTGTACAAACATAGAATGTCGAAGCGAGGTCAATGGGACGTTTCATCCGAATTAAACTCGACTTCGATATGAGACAGAGAGGGGAAGAGAATGCTAATAAGGCGTTACGCCTAAATTAGACGTTCTCGAATAAAAAAAACAGGGATAGGAAAGAGATAACCGGGACGTCTCGTCCTAAGTATCCCTTCCCTATGAATTATGGCGAGGCTTAAGCAAAAACTAGGGGGAAATCAACAAGACGTCACGTCTAAATTGATTTTCACGGAAGCGACAAAAAAAAAGAACATTTATGAAAGAAACATGAAAATGAGGACATAAATCAATAAAAAGAAATAAGAAAGATGGGCCCGACAGGAGTTGAGGTCCTGCTCCTACGTATTCTTGAATTATCAAGAAATCAGGGTTACGTAGTTCTGAGTGTTTTTCTTTTAGGAAAAGACTTGGGAGATGATGATGGATGTTACTGAGGTGGGGAACTCGTACAAGGCGAAGTTCTTCGCACGTGTACGAATCCTAAAGAGGTTGTGTAGACGGGAGTGCTCCCGTACGACACTATTTAAAAATGATTTGTTTCCTTTTTTTATTTTATTTAGATTTGAAAGAAAACATAGGAAGCATTTATTTCCCTTTATTATATTTTTACTATGAAGCGAAAGGGGAAGGTAGCAGAAGCTACAAAAGAGAAAGGGAAACAGTAAGTTTAGAAAACAGAGGAAAAATGAGCGAAAACTAAGGGGAAGAAGAGAAAACCGAGTGAGAAAGAGGGAAAAACCGAGTGAAAATGAAAAAAAAAACCAAGTGGAAATGGAGGAAACCGAGTAGAAATGAAATACCGAGTGATAAAAGCAGAAAACCGAGTGAGGACAAGGAAAACCGAGTAAAAAATGGTAAAACCGAGTGGAAATAGGAAAATACCGAGTGAAAGTATTAAATTACCGAGTAAGGAGTGAATACCGAGTGAGACTGAGTGAGAAAAGGGACGGTGTTGGAGTGGGGAGTGAAGAGATCGGATTTGGTGGACTTGAGGGGAAGGCTGGACGGTGTTGGTGGTTTTAAGGAAGAAGGACGGTTGATGTGGGTTTGAGGAGAACGGTTGGTGGAGAAGGGAATTGGGACGGTGTGTAGGAGAGAGGAGTGAGGAGGTCGAATTGGTGAGGAGAAGGAGGAGTGGGGCTGTTGGAGAGGGTGAGAGAAAGGAGCTAGAGAGTGTTTGGTGGCTAGAAGGGGGCTAAACAGTGTGTGAGAGAGAGAGGATGGGGGTGAATTCAAGCAGAGTTTTCTCCCTTCATCAATGTCTGCCGTTTCGAAGCTTCAGCCCTCTATTTATAGGCTTTTTCGAGTGGAAAGTCAGCTCAGGCTTCCACTCCGAGTGGAAAGCCAACTCAGGCTTCCACTCTGAGTGGAATGCCAGCTCAGGCTTCCACTCGGTCCTGGTAGTGGGGGACAGTGGCTGGTGGGAATTTTTAATTCCTCCACTTCCGCCCCTTGTCTGCCAGCCACCTCCAGGATTCCTGGATCCACTTGGGTGGTGGAATCCAGGACAGCATGTGCAATCTGAGAGAGGATGGTAGAAATCCGAGTGGAATGAAGGATTTCTCAAAGAAAGCCGAGTGAAAAATACTCCTTTCCGAGTGAGGATTCTTCTGGGAGGAGCTGTGAGACATTCAATCGGAACCGAGTGACAAGTGACTCGGAATCGACTAAAATGGTTGAATAATGACTCAGAATTGGGTTTAAAAGGACTCGGAATTGGGTGAGAGATGACTTGGGAACGAGTGAAAATTGGTGGAAATGGGCTCGGTAATTGGCTTGAGGAAGTTTGAGAGGGAATTGTTTTGAAGAGGGTTAACTGACTGAATTGCCAGTCGGTTCCGAGTGAAAATTGGCTCGGATTTGAGTGAGAGTGGTCATTTGGGAGTGGGTGAGAAAGGAATGACTCGGTAATTGGTCAAAAGTGAGTCAGAAATGATTGAAGACTGACCAAGAATTGACTCGGAAATGTGTAAAGGATGACTCGGAGATGGGTGAAAGATGACTCGGGAACGGGTGAAAAGTGTCTCGGGAATGGTTAATGGAATGGCTCAGAATTTGGGTGAAAAAGGAGGGGATTCGGTATTTGAAGGATTGGCTCGGAAATTGATGGAAATGGGCTCGGAATTGATTGTTTGAAGAAGGACGACTCAGAATTGGGTGAAGAGTGACGACTCGGTATTGGGCAAATGATTCAATCGGCCCTTATTTGAAGGATGAGTGAAGATTGGCTCGGAAATCCTTCCATTCGGTTGTTGTCACTCGGAAACCGATTGAAGATTGATCATTCGGCACAGGTTCACTCCTTCCTAAAATGTTTCACTCGGAACATAGCATTTTCACTCGGAAAAGGCTTACTTCCCACTCAGGACTTGGAAACTGGGTATTTTCACTCGGAAAAGCTTTCGTCCAATCAAAATTTGTCCTTCCAGTTACACTTTGAGTCGGATTTTAATTCACTCAGACTTGTTTTCACTCATCGGATTTAACTTGCAATTAGAAAGCTCTCACTCGGATTAATTGCAATCAAAGAGCAATCCTTCTCAGCATTCATCCTTTAACAGAGTATCACTCGGAATGGCTTGACAGGAAGCCTTCCACTCGGATTCACCTTCAACAGGGAAGCATTTCACTCGGATCTGACTCCTTCTGAGTAATTCTACTCGGATTTGATCCTTTCTGAGTCATTCCACTCTGATTCACTCCAAAAGGAGCATATTCCACTCGGAAATGATTCATCCTATTTAATTATACTCGGATATGATCATTTATGCGTCATTCCGCTCGGATTCCCCCAACAGGAGCCTATTCCACTCGGAAATGCTTCATTATGACTCGGATTTGACCATTTTTGAGTTTTGTCACTCGGATTTATCTCCACCAAGGCTGTATTTCACTCGAAAATGCTTTAATCTGAGTTATTTTGCTCAGATTTGATCACTTTTGAGTCATTCTACTCGGATTTGCTTCCAACAGGGTAATATTCCACTTGGAAAACCATTTTTTGAGTTTCTTTTTTTTTTCACTTGGTTCTGATTATTTTGGAGCCATCCCATTCAAATTTGACCATTCTGAATTGGAATTCAGTATAAAAAAGATTCATTCCACTTGGACCGGACCAAAAGAGGTGTTCACAGATGCCCCTCTTTACTTCTTTTTCACAAAAGAAACACGAAACTTCTGTGTTTTTGAAGTGAAAAGGAAGTAAAGATATGAACACCGATGTAGGGGGCCAAGTGGGACCTCTTGATCGGTATGGCAACTGATGGTGTGGGCAATCACGAGTCAGTGTGACCTCTTTTTCTTAAAAACGAGCATTCTCCACTTCTGTTTCTCTTCTTCTCTCCTCTCTCTTTTCTTTTTTCCTTTTTTTTTTGTTTTTTTTTTGTTTTTTTTTTTGAACTCTGAATTGACCGGGAAAAATTGTTTTCAAATGGACAGGAAGTGAGAAGATCGGGATTGACCCCCGGTAGACCGGAAGGTAAAGGGTGCCTGCATAGGCGGACGGAAAGTAAAAGGGTGCCTGAATAGGCGGACGGAAAGTAAAGGGTGCCTGAATAGGCGAACGGAAAAGTAAAGGGTGCCTGAATAGGCGGACGGAAAAGGTAAATGGGTGCCAGCTTCGGCGACTGGAAAAGTAAAGGGTGCCTGAATAGGCGGACGGAAAGTAAAGGGTGCCTGAATAGGCGATTGGAAAGTAAAAGGGTGCCTGAATAGGCGGACGGAAAGTAAAAGGTGCCTGAATAGGCGAGTGGAAAGTAAAGGGCCTGAATAGGCAAATGGAAAGTAAAAGGTGCCTGCATAGGCGAATGAAAGTAAAAGGTGCCTGCATAGGCGAATGAAAGTAAAAGGTGCCTGCATAGGCAAACGAAAGTAAAAGGTGCCTGCATAGGCGAACGAAAGTAAAAGGTGCCTGCATAGGCGAATGAAAGTAAAAGGTGCCTGAATAGGCGGATGAAAGTAAAAGGTGCCTGCATAGGCGAGTGGAAAGTGAAGGATGCCTGAATAGGCGAACAGAAAGTAAAGGATGCCTGAATAGGCGACTGGAAACTAAAGTGTGCCTGAATAGGCGATTGGAAATGCAGAGATTGGAGGAGCTAACAGGACGTCTCGTCCAAATTAACTCACTGGACTTAAAGGCTATTGGCGATGCCTCAGTTTGACATGACTGAAGGAATCTTAGGGAATTGCCTCCTTGACTGAGAGAGAATGAACCTGGGGTGATGCCCCGGTTTGACATGACTGAAAGTTCTTGGGGAATTACTCCTTGACTGAAAAAGAATGAACCTGGGGTGATGCCCCAGTTTTTAAAGGAATCTTGGGGAATTGCCCTTGACTAGAACAGAAGAAATCTGGGGAGATGCCCCAGTTTGACATGGTTTGAAGGAACCTTGGGGAACTACCCCTTGACTGGAACAGAAGAAATCTGGGGAGATGCCCCAGTTTGAGTTGTTTAGGAAATGTATTTCTACTAGGGAAGGATTGATGGTTCGGGGTGTTACCTCTTTGGGTAAAAGAGAATGAACCTGGGGTGATGCCCCAGTTTGATTTGTCTGGGAAGTGTAGTTCCACTGGAGAAGGATTGATTGCTCGAGCATCGCCCCTTGATTAGGAAGGGAAAATCTGGGGTCCACCTGGTATGTGTGGATTTACTGAGAGAAATGTGTTGGGCCCTTTGGGGAGAGTTCTTCTAAGCCTGATTAGAAAATGTCCTTACTAGTAGGAGAAGATGATCTGAATTGTAGGCTCATTGGGGAGAGTTTGGTGATTCTACTGGGTGAAAGTTTTGCTGGAAACTATCCTTGGTCTTGGGAAGGAGATACGCTTGACTGTCAGAATGTATTAGGTAGAATCCTTGGAAGGGAGTCTTGGCAATTTAAGGAAGGGATTCTGAGGAGCGCCAGCTTTGGTGATTTGAGGAAAGGATTCTGAGAAGTGCCAGCTTTGGCGATGGAAGGAGAGACTTGAAGGACTTGATTGAGGTGTCAATACTTGACATGACTGTCCATTGTAATAACCTGCAGAAAAACGGTAAGTAGTGCAAATATACATTCAAAAACTGGGTAGGTCTTGTGAAACCGCGGCCCTTAGGATAACTCATGGATAGAGGAGAATCAAAGAGACGATCATAGCTTTGAAGCGCGTGCCTGGCTGAGTCTTTGTGATGATTGTCGAGGTCAAGTAGTGGGAGCGTCTTGTCCCTTACGACTTTAAATGTTCACAATTCTTTCATTTTACTTTTATAAAAACATAATGTTTTATCAGATCAATGCAATTCATAACACGTATCGAAAAAGGATAAATTTTATTCATGTATGTCAAACAGAATACAGAGAATGGACAACGGGGAAAATAGATGGGATGGAATGAAGTCACGTAGGACAGGTCAAGGCCAGGAGAAACAGTGAAGGTTCGAGGATCCTCCAGTGAGTTCTTGAGACTAGTGAGAACCTTAATCCTACGTCACGACCTCGAGTACACCGTTTGATTCTGCCTTTGAGAGGATAGTTCAACCATGGTCCACATGCTCCAATTTGCCTTGGAAACTTTAGTTACTCCGCCGAAATCTTGACCCTAATTTTTACCTGAGCCGCCTTTTCAGGTTTTCAACTCACCGGGTTGCTCTAACTTTTGCCTAGGCCGCCCTTTCAGGTTTTCAGCCTAGCGAGCTCTTTTCTTTCTTTATAATGTGTTCCTGTTTATTTTGGTTGTATCCCTTTCAGTAAAAGGTTGAAACTGATTACACTCCAGTTGAATCTGCCTAACCCTTTTCAAATTTAGTTTGATCCTTTGGGGAACTGATGTCACCTCAAATAAGAGAGTCTTCTCCTATGCTATGTACCCAAGGAAATATTGGTGAGTCTTTTGGCATCGATGAGAGGGGGTTACTTCGAGTCATCATTTTGGCCTTTATACTTTTTTGATTTTTTTTTTTCGTTTGCCCTTCTTTTTCCTTTTTTTTTGTTTTTTTTTGTTTTGTTTTTTTGTTTTGTTTTGTTTTTTTTTTTTAACCCCCTTAATGACGCAATGACTCAATCTGACAGACTATTTCCTTTAGGCATAAGGAACGGCGTACTCTTTGAGATGTTGATGATAACAAGAATGCGAATTCTTGGCCTGACGATATTTGTTCCCCTTATACAGAAAATGACAGCTTGCTCAAGGATCTGGACGTAACCGGCTTTCCCCGCTTAGTATGTGCATTGGACTTCAAGCTTGACTCTATTTTTCATTTTTCATTTTTTTTTGTTTTTTTTTTGAATTTTTGGAAAAGTATCCCTTGACTGTATCTGCATTTAAGGCATTAGCAATTTTCCCTATTTATGCCGGTAACTGTTGTGGTTTTCTTAGTTGACTGGCCTACCATTTATCCAATTCGGGACTTGGCAATGTTATCATCCACATAGATTCTTTCCACGTCCTGAAACAATATTACTAATGCCTTCTGATATATCACCCTGTGATTCCTTCAGTTGTTCTTGATTCAGGGGTATTCCTTAACCTCTTGTTCTAACAATCTTGTTAACTTGTGTGGTGGCTCACACGCTTCCCTACCTTCTTTGTCAGCACAATCGAACGGGTAGTTGAGGTCGTAAAATGGGATTGTGATTTCATTAGTCTTGAGAGGATCATTTTTGGGTCTGCAATTTAGTGTACTATGGCAAAATAAAAAAGAGAAAGGAAAAACAAGAGGATAAGTCAAAAGTAAGGATAAAAGGATGAGAAAAATTTTGAATTTTGATACGCATTTATTGATTGACTGGTAAAACAAGTTTTTTTTTCCGCCCTTATTACATGAAAAGTCCCAAAACCTTAGGCATAGCAGAGGGATAAACGAGACATTAAGGCAATTACAAATTACTTTGGTGAATCATTTAAAATCGTAGGGAGTTTGACGGCCTTCCAATTACTGAGCTCTTGGCCCGACGGGCAAGCGATCACCAAATCAGCATTGTTATCAAAACTATTTCCAATATCGACCACCACGGCATTAACTTCTGAGCCTCCATGATTAGGCAGGGGATTCTTGACCACGTTAGGGCTTCCTTCATTAAAATCGATCCAGTCGGCCTTGATCAAATCTCTCACTTTATATTTCAAAGCCATGCAATTTTCTGTGGAATGCCCTGGTGCCCCAGCGTGGTAATCACAATGAGCGTTTGGGTCGTATCCCCTTGGATAAGGAGGTTGCAATGGCTTCATGGGGGATGGAACCAACAGACCTTCCTGAACAAGGATTGGAAAAAGTTCGGTATATGTTATGGGAATTGGATCGAACTGTACAGGGGTGCGCTCATTGTTGGGATTCCTTGGGTTCTGATTATGATTGGGTGGTCAAGCCACTTGCTGCGGGTGATGATATGGCATGGGTTGCGGCATTGGCGCTCTTACCATGGGCGGGCGGAAGTGAGGAGTATGAGCTGTCGGGCCATAAGTGGCTGCGGCCACATAAGGATTGGGAGCTTGAATCATGGTAGGAGTGAACGGTCTCGGCGGAGTTGTCTTTTGATTAGAAGAGACGAAATTAGTTTCTCCATCCCTTCTCCCAGGTGCCGGCTTTCTTGTCATGTTTATCCCAGATGAGCCCTGAGTGATCTTACCCGTTCGTATTCCACTCTCCACTCTTTCCCCAATAGTCACGATGTCGGAGAAGTTGGCTGAAACACTACCAATCATCTTGCCGTAGAAAGGTGATGGGAGCATATCGATAAACATCGCGACTATTTCTTTTTCCGACAATGGGGGGTCCACTTGCGCCGCTGTCTCTCTCCATCGTTGGGCATACTCCTTGAACGTTTCACTGTCCCTCTTCACCATATTTTATAAATGAACCCTGTTGGGTGCCATATCCATGTTATACTTGTATTGTCTAAGGAAGGCATCTGCCAGGTCCTTCCAACAACGAATATGGTTCCGCTCAAGGTGAGCATACCATGTAAGAGCGGCCCCTGCCAGACTATCTTGGAAGCAGTGGATTAACAGTTGGTCATTAGAAGAGTAAGATGCCATCTTTCGACAGTACATCATGAGATGGTTCTTTGGACAAGTCATTCCCCGATATTTGTCAAAGTCTGGCATCTTGAATTTGGGTGGGAGGACAACATCTGTGACTAAACATAGCTCCGAAGCATCTATTAGTCCAAAACCTCCGGCGCCTTCCATCATTCTTAAACGCTCTTCTAAAATTTCTATCCTTTCCCTTCGAGGAGCCATGACCGCACGGGTTGTATCTTGGAGGTTAGTCCCATAGGGGGTTCCGTATCTATACGGATAGCCGAGTGGCTGGTTGAACAGAGGCAAAGCGTGGGACTGGTTCACTAGGCCTGTATTTGGTGAGGGACCTTGGGGTTGGGCCATAGCATAAGTCGGCTAGGTTATCTGGGCTCGTGTATTTTGGGCTTGGGCGTTGTAGGTTGGCTGGGCCATTGGGGCTTGTGTGTTTTAGGTTTGGTAAGTTTGTGAGTCATGGGCTTGCGTGTTTTGGGTTTGGTAAGTTTATGGGTCATGGGCTTGCGTGTTTTGGGTTTGGTGGAGTGGTGGCATATTTGGCTGCGTAGGGTATGAAGCGTGGGGATTCATCGCTTGTGGGTCGTGGGTGTCTTGCTGGTCAGCGAGCGGGGGATAATACCCCAGTGGTAGGCCATAAAGTGGAAAAGGTACTGGGTTACCGTCAGGACCGATAAATGTATGTTGCTGTGCATAAGACTGGCCGTATGGTGGCTGGGCCTCAATGGTAGGGTTAGGTCTTCCGACATGGATGGTGAGAGGGGGTGTCGTTGTGTTAGGGAGTTGGGTTCTTGCTGGGTCAGAACCAAAAGGGGGTGCCGTGGTGGCAGGCTGCTGTTGGGCATCCTTAACACCTGCAGAGGAGCCTCCTTCGGTGAGTTTCTTTTCTAAGAGTTTAGTTAACTCCGCGACTCGCTCTTTCAGCTGATCGAACTCGGTTCTAAAATTTCCTTCAACAGCTTCTGCCTCAGCCATGAGTTTCTTTTGGAGCTGGGTCTGGTAAGGATGCCTACCCGTGACGTTGGTGTCTTTTTTTTAAAAAAAGAGAAGAAAAAAAATGTTAAGCAGAAATAGAAAGAAGGAAAATGTTGTGGGAAACAATCACAGACTTTGGCGAGTATCCTTTGACCATTCCTTAGAACTTATCATTCAAAAGTACTAGGTATGGTAAACATAGAAATTAATATGGGATAATTGTGAAGACAGAAGAAATCTTTCATCCTGAGGCGGGAGCCTCTAGCTCAGGCATCTTCTTCAGGCAGTTACAGCCCTTATTTCTTAAGTTCAATCCCATGTCAATTTCCATAGATACTCAGAGGGTACACGACCAAAAGAGGATTATCTATTCACCCGAAGAATACTGTATGTTTCAAAACGAGTCATTATTTCAAAAACTAAACAAATCTGCGGGTGATAGATAATTCATTTTTTCCATTTTTTTTTTTAAAAAAAAATTTTTGGATAAAAGGGAAAGCAAAAATGACGAAAGGTAAAGTAAAGTTTGCCCTTTTATGGCCTAGGTCGGGTTTTGTTGAAAGTCTTTTCTAGGCCCTATGGCTTGTCTAAAAGTGACTCTCCACATCGGGTGGCTTATACTAGACTTCTAGAAGGTCACTAGAGCCAAGATCCTACCCATGACAGGGACGCAACAGTGTAGAACCACTAGGTGCGTATGTCACAAGAGGTCGAACTCTAGTTGGGGTTCTCACGATCACCGGATAGGAAGTACATCCTATACGATTCTGTATACCAACCCCTCCTAACTTAAGTTTCATTTGGGGCCCGGGTATAGGGCGCCACTCATAAGTGTGTGCGAGTAATTTGTGAGTGTAGTGTGTGAAAGGGCATTCAATACCTTTTTACCTTACCCCATTCTGCACAGAGAACAAACACAAAACAAATATACAAAGTCGTCTACCCTAGGGTTCAATAATTACAGGAAAGTAACATGGTCCTCTACCCTAGGGTTCAACAAACACGCAAACATAGATAATGAAACAAATAATAAGATACAATTAAAACGAGAACAAACATTCACAACAATTAACAGAAAATAAAACAAGGGGAAGACAAGCTAACAAAGGCTATATAAAAAGAACATGCGCTTTCAATCAAATTGGCCTGACTCTCTTAAGTGTCCCCAGTGGAGTCGCCATCTGTCGCAACCTGGATCGCGACGGTGCGGCCAACCCTCAAAATGGTCGTTTGTTTCGAAAAGAAGAAAATAGGGAGTCGCCACCAACGTTTTTATCCATAGAAAAAACATTGGAAAAAAACTAAGTTCAGTAAGGCACTGGTTAAAAATTAAGATTCAAGTTCGGGAGTCGGTTACGAGTAGGGAAGGTATTAGCACCCTACATCACCTGTCAGAAACAGTACCAAGATTGAAAGCGCAATATAAATAGCCTTAAATAAAACATGGTTTCTTCCTCTCTCTTTTTTTGTATTTTTATTAAAAAAAATGACGGAATGGAGTGAGAAAACCATACAAACATAGAATGTCGAAGCGAGGTCAATGGGACGTTTCATCCGAATTAAACTCGACTTCGATATGAGACAGAGAGGGGAAGAGAATGCTAATAAGGTGTCACGCCTAAATTAGACGTTCTCGAATAAAAAAAACAGGGATAGGAAAGAGATAACCGGGACGTCTCGTCCTAAGTATCCCTTCCCTATGAATTATGGCGAGGCTTGAGCAAAAACTAGGGGGAAATCAACAAGACGTCACGTCTAAATTGATTTTCACGGAAGCAACAAAAAAAAAGAACATTTATGAAAGAAGCATGAAAATGAGGACATAAATCAATAAAAAGAAATAAGAAAGATGGGCCCGACAGGAGTTGAGGTCCTGCTCCTACGTATTCTTGAATTATCAAGAAATCAGGGTTACGTAGTTCTGAGTGTTTTTCTTTTAGGAAAAGACTTGGGAGATGATGATGGATGTTACTGAGGTGGGGAACTCGTACAAGGCGAAGTTCTTCGCACGTGTACGAATCCTAAAGAGGTTGTGTAGACGGGAGTGCTCCCGTACGACACTATTTAAAAATGATTTGTTTCCTTTTTTTATTTTATTTAGATTTGAAAGAAAACATAGGAAGCATTTATTTCCCTTTATTATATTTTTACTATGAAGTGAAAGGGGAAGGTAGCAGAAGCTACAAAAGAGAAAGGGAAACAGTAAGTTCGGAAAACAGAGGAAAAATGAGCGAAAACTGAGGGGAAGAAGAGAAAACCGAGTGAGAAAGAGGGAAAAACCGAGTGAAAATGAAAGAAAACCGAGTGGAAATGGAGGAAACCGAGTAGAAATGAAATACCGAGTGATAAAAGCAGAAAACTGAGTGAGGACGAGGAAAACCGAGTAAAAAATGGTAAAACTGAGTGGAAATAGGAAAATACCGAGTGAAAGTAGTAAATTACCGAGTGAGGAGTGAATACCGAGTGAGACTGAGTGAGAAAAGGGACGGTGTTGGAGTGGGGAGTGAAGAGATCGGATTTGGTGGACTTGAGGGGAAGGCTGGACGGTGTTGGTGGTTTTAAGGAAGAAGGACGGTTGATGTGGGTTTGAGGAGAACGGTTGGTGGAGAAGGGAATTGGGATGGTGTGTAGGAGAGAGGAGTGAGGAGGTCGAATTGGTGAGGATAAGGAGGAGTGGGGCTGTTGGAGAGGGTGAGAGGAAGGAGCTAGAGTGTGTTTGGTGGCTGGAAGGGGGCTGGACAGTGTGTGAGAGAGAGAGGATGAGGGTGAATTCAAGCAGAGTTTTCTCCCTTCATCAATGCCTACCGTTTCGAAGCTTCAGCCCTCTATTTATAGGCTTTTTCGAGTGGAAAGCCAGCTCAGGCTTCCACTCCGAGTGGAAAGCCAGCTCAGGCTTCCACTCGGTCCTGGTAGTGGGGGACAGTGGCTGGTGGGAATTTTTAATTCCTCCACTTCCGCCCCTTGTCTGCCAGCCACCTCTAGGATTCCTGGATCCACTTGGGCGGTGGAATCCAGGTCAGCATGTGCAATCCGAGAGAGGATGGTAGAAATCCAAGTGGAATGAAGCATTTCTCAAAGAAAGCCGAGTGAAAAATACTCCTTTCTGAGTGAGGATTCTTCTGGGAGGAGCTGTGAGACATTCAATCGGAACCGAGTGACAAGTGACTAGGAACCGACTGAAATGGTTGAATAATGACTCAGAATTGGGTTTAAAAGGACTCGGAATTGGGTGAGAGATGACTTGGGAACGAGTGAAAATTGGTGGAAATGGGCTCGGTAATTGGCTTGAGGAAGTTTGAGAGGGAATTGTTTTGAATAGGGTTAACTGACTGAATTGCCAGTCGGTTCCGAGTGAAAATTGGCTCGGATTTGAGTGAGAGTGGTCATTTGGGAGTGGGTGAGAAAGGAATGACTCGGTAATTGGTCAAAAGTGAGTCAGAAATGATTGAAGACTGACCAAGAATTGACTCGGAAATGTGTAAAGGATGACTCGGAGATGGGTGAAAGATGACTCGGGAACGGGTGAAAAGTGTCTTGGGAATGGTTAATGGAATGGCTCAGAATTTGGGTGAAAAAGGAGGGGATTCGGTATTTGAAGGATTGGCTCGGAAATTGATGGAATTGGGCTCGGAATTGATTGTTTGAAGAAGGACGACTCAGAATTGGGTGAAGAGTGACGACTCGGTATTGGGCAAATGATTCAATCGGCCCTTATTTGAAGGATGAGTGAAGATTGGCTCGGAAATCCTTCCATTCGGTTGTTGTCACTCGGAAACCGATTGAAGATTGATCATTCGGCACAGGTTCACTCCTTCCTAAAATGTTTCACTCGGAACATAGCATTTTCACTCGGAAAAGGCTTACTTCCCACTCAGGACTTGGAAACTGGGTATTTTCACTCGGAAAAGCTTTCGTCCAATCAAAATTTGTCCTTCCAGTTACACTTTGAGTCGGATTTTAATTCACTCAGACTTGTTTTCACTCATCGGATTTAACTTGCAATTAGAAAGCTCTCACTCGGATTAATTACAATCAAAGAGCAATCCTTCTCAGCATTCATCCTTTAACAGAGTATCAATCGGAATGGCTTGACAGGAAGCCTTCCACTCGGATTCACCTTCAACAGGGAAGCATTTCACTCGGATCTGACTCCTTCTGAGTAATTCTACTCGGATTTAATCCTTTCTGAGTCATTCCACTCTGATTCACTCCAAAAGGAGCATATTCCACTTGGAAATGATTCATCCTATTTAATTCTACTCGGATATGATCATTTATGCGTCATTCCGCTCGGATTCCCCCAACAGGAGCCTATTCCACTCGGAAATGCTTCATTATGACTCGGATTTGACCATTTTTGAGTTTTGTCACTCGGATTTATCTCCACCAAGGCTGTATTTCACTCGGAAATGCTTTAATCTGAGTTATTTCGCTCGGATTTGATCACTTTTGAGTCATTCCACTCGGATTTGCTTCCAACAGGGCAATATTCCACTTGGAAAACCATTTTTTGAGTTTCTTTTTTTTTTACTCGGTTCTGATTATTTTGGAGCCATCCCATTCAGATTTGACCATTTTGAATTGGAATTCAGTATAAAAAAGATTCATTCCACTTGGACCGGACCAAAAGAGGTGTTCACAATCATGTTTCAGCTTTTCTTTCCCTACTTGCGTAGAGCCCATGAAGAATCATTCAAAGACATGCAGAAACACACCAAGGTGGGTGAGTTGGCATCGTACCATTGGTTAATATAAAATTGAAAATCCCATGCTGCATGAGTCACGCTTGAGCTTAATGGTCACGCTTAAGCGTGAGGTTCCTGATAGTCCTATTTCTGTCACGCTTAAGCCCTGCTCAGCTATGCTCAAGTGAGCTCGGGTTTAGGCTTTGCTTGTCATTATTCTTGCTCAAGCATGGGACTCTTGTGCTCAAGTGTGGAATCCTTATTGATGCTGCGCTTAAACCACGCTCAAGCGAGCTCGGGCTCATGCTTGAGCGTCTCCTTCTCCCGCTCAAGCATGAAGAAGGTCCTGATGCTGATTTATCCTCGCTCAAGCTAAACTTTGTCATGCTTGAGTGTGCCTTTTAGTTGTAACACGTCCACTCCACGCTCAAGCCACGCTCAAGTGAGCTCGGGCTCACGCTCAAGCGGCCTTTTCCCACGCTTGAGCGTGGAAGGGTCCTGATTCATTTTGCTTCCTTTAGTTCACGCTCAAGTATGGAACATGTCATGTTCAAGCATCCCTCTTGTTTTATGCTGGTGTTTCTTGGTTTCTTCAGGACTTTTGGCACCTTTCTTCATAGATTTTGAAAAATCAAGTTTTTTTACACATGTGTTATTTACAACAAAAATTATGCTTAATTAATTTCTAATCCAGGTAAATTCTTTCCAAAATGAGTTTAATTGAAGTATTAAATCAATGTATAATAGTCACTTATCAATAAACCACTTGAATTTCAAGTTGGTGATCACGTATTCTTGAGGATCTCGCGTGATAAAGGGATTGGAAGGGTGTTGAAAAGTGGAAAGTTAAGCCCTAAGTTCATTGGACCCTACGAGATTTTGGAACGGATTGGCGATGTTGCTTATCGGATTGCACTCCCTCCGTATCTCACGAATCTACACAATGTATTCCATGTGTCACAGTTGAGGAAATATGTTCATCATCCTTTGCATGTGATCCCTGTTGATGATGTAGATGTGCGGGACGATGTGTTTATCCCTCCTGTTTCTATTCGCATTGTTGAACATTCTGTGGAGAAATTGCGGAACAAGTTGGTACCTTTGGTGAAAGTCGCTTGGAAGCATGGAAATGTGGAGACGTTTGCATGGGAATGTGAAGATGGTATAAGGGAATGATACCCTGATGCGTTCGAATCTAGTATGTTAAATTTTGAGGACGAAATTTTCTTTTTGGTGGGGTGGATTGTAACACCCTAAATTTTAAAATAAAGGACTAATTAAGGAAATAAATATGAAATATTTGCATGTGGATTATTTAATGTCCCAAAATATTGGAAATAATTAAATTAAGATTTTTGGGGACTACTCATAATTTATTTGAGCCGAATAAGCTGAAATTAAGCCCGATTAAAATAAGGGTGTCAAACCAAGTATCACCGATTGGGACGATATTGGTCAGGGCTATTGAGAATATTATTGGGAGTCCGAATATGTATTCGAAATAATTTTCAGATAAAGTATTGAGCCCAAACATAGATCCTATTTATGGTAAAATGATGAAATATTAATATGAGGAATAAAATTAAAACCAAAAGCCTTCTTTTTCTCTTCTCCTTTTCGTTGGTTTGCTGAATACATTACCAAAAACACTTTTCTTCTTCTCTTTCTTCATTTCCTCTATCTTTCCCTTCTAAAACCCTAGCAAAAGGTGGTAAACCATTTCTCCTTTATTTCCACTTGTGAAAGCTTGAAGGAAGCCATTGGAGCTTGGATTCTCTTCCTCTCTTCTTCATTCTCGCAGCTCACTCTCTCCCTCTTTGGAACCCATTTTCGTTTTTAGGGTGAGGTAAGCTTTCCTCACCATTTTGATGGATTTAATGCCTTGGTTATGAGTTTTATGGCTTAGGAGAGTAATGTATATGAATGGGGGTTGGTGAAGAGCCATAAATGTGAAGACATTCATATGGGTTATCATAAATGCAAGCTTTGGTGGTAATAAATGAAGTAGATGAATTTATTGTTGGAAGGAGATGAAGATTTATGATGCATTATGAATATTGTTGAGTTTGGTGAAAACCCTAACTCTAAGATTTGGGAAAATGATAAATGTAGTTTGGGTAATGTATTGGAGGGCAAATACAAGCCATTGAGAATATGGATAGTGATACATAAGGTGTTGTGAATGTTGGGGGTTTAAAGTTTGTCTTGTAACCTTAAATATAATGAATGAGGCTTGATGGGAAGGAATTCCCGAAGCCTAATAAATGAAGGAAAAGATGTCTATAACATGTTTTATACATGTTATGAAATTGTAGATATGATTATGGTTAATTAGAGTTGAATTTATGTCTTGAATAGTTGATTGATTGGGATTTTACATGTATATTAATGTAGGACCCATTGTAACATCCTGGTTTAGAATTAATTGCCAATTAAGATTAATTAGAGAATTAAGATTATTGATTGAATAATAATAATGCTGGGAAATGACATAGATACCCTTGGTGGTGTAAAATGGGGCTTCGGTCCCCCCTCTCTCTCTCTCTCTTTGGCACGCTGATGGGATTGCATTAAATGAAGATGGGACTGTTGATTGAGAGGGAGAGTGGACGCTGGGCAGAGCAATGATGGAAGCTTCAGCTTCACGTTTTTCTTGCCCACTCTCTGCCCATTCTTACTTGGTTATGCTGAAAAACAATCTTGGGTTCTCTCCAGAAATTCCCTGGAGACCCTTCTTCTTCGTTGCTGTTCTCCATCTTCATCTTCTTCATTTTCTTTTCCACTCAACACTGAGTAGAACCGAGTGGAACAGTGTGGTTGTGAGAAAGATCTGTGTGGTGCTATGTGTTTTGGAGGCAGAGATCCTCCCCTGTTTTGCCTAATAGCGTTGGGTGCCTGGAAGTCTGGGAGTCCTCCATTGTTGGTGAGAACTGGACCGCTTGAGCGTGGGGGGACCGCGTTGTGCCATGGAGGCATGGGACTCTCCACTGTCTTGTAAACAGAGCATGGAGTGTCTTGGTGGTAGATCTACTCGTGAGGATGCAGCGTTGGTTCTTCCAAAGCTGAGAGCAGAGTGCTGTGTGAACAGCTGGAAGCTGGGTCGTTCTGTTGAGGACGAGTGACTGAAGAACGTTCAGTCGGTGCTGCAATCTTAGGGAGCTTCTGGGATCTTCATTCCAGGTAGAGGGGCTGATTTATATCTTAAATGTATGGTTTATGGACGGGTTCCGGGTGGTTTTGCTTTAATGTGTTGTGTCATGTTGAAATATGTTGATTGATATGTTGTAGTTGAGTATTGATGCATGAAACACCCGGATTTGTGATCATTGTGGTCTGTGTGATGTTGCCATGATTCCGTCCATGAGATGTATGATGATAAATGTGAAATGCCGAGTGAACGCATGTAAATGTGAATGGCATTATGGTTGCCAAGTGTATTAAACTGAGACAGTGGACAAATATTCATGTGTTTATACTAAAATGCATGTTAATGCCGAGTGGGTTTTATATGAAAAGCATGTGATGCTTATTGCAAATGTTAATGCCGAGTGGATCTCATGAAATAGCATGTGATGTTTGTTGTAAATGATAATTCCGAGTGGATGGCATTGTGATTGCCGAGTGCATGAGATGTGGGTCGGTTATGTTAATTCCCATTTGGGATTTTATATTAAAAAGCATATGAATTGCCAAGTGCATGTGATTGCCGAGTGCATGTATTGTGTTATTGCTATGCCGATCCCTGTTTATGAATAATAATGATAAAATGCATGGGATGCATGTTATTGATATTTGAATGCCGAGTGCATATGTGTGGAAAACATATTGAAAGACCTTGGGTTGGACTCAAGGCAATGCCGAGTGCATTGGCGTTGGACACCTGATGAAAGAACCGTATGCATCTGATTTGCCATTGGAAATGCCGAGTACATATAGCGCTGGACACTTAATATTGAATCGGCAATCAGATGAATACGAGTGAAATATAATGAAAGACCTTGGGTTGGACTCAAGGAAATGCCGAGTGCATTGGCGTTGGACGCCTGATTGAATAAGATCGTATGCATCTAATTCGCCACTGGAAATGCTTGGAGCATATAGCGTTGGACGCTTAATACCGACCGGCAATCAGATGAATATGTGTTGAAAATATAATGAAAGACCTCGGGTTGGACTCGAGGCAGTGTCGAGTGCACTAAGCGTTGGACGCTTAAAGACCTTGGGTTGGACTCAAGGCAAGCCTACCGGGTTGGACTCGGGGCTGCCCGTAACACTTTCGTTGTCACTTGGAGTGACTGTGTTACATGTGAGGGCAAATGGTTTGGTACCAGTAAAATGGCCGAATCAACTTGGAGCTGAGAAAAGGCTTGGAGCCTATGTTGCAACAATAAAAATTGATAAAGATAACCGGATCCGGGTGAAATGAATGTGTGCACACTTATGATTGTCATTGAGCTCAATGTGAATTGTATGAATATGTGGATGAAGGCATGTATACTGATGTTATTGCTGTTATTGCCGAGTGCAATATGATGTTATGGTTGTGATACATGCTGTGATGAATATGAATTATATAGCCATGAATAATTGGTGTGAATTCTGACTGAGTGAATATATGTACATTGGTACTGTTGCCGAGTGCAAGGTGATGTTATAAGTGTGAATATGTGACTGTGGATGTCGTGAATTACTCAGTCATGATTGAATAGCATGAATCTCGAGTGGATGAAATTGTTGTAGGGTTCATATTGAATGACAGAGTGCATTATTATTGATTGAGATATGTTATTGAATGGTTGAGGATTCGAAGATTAATCCGAGTCAATAACTGTCATTTAATATGTAAAAGCTCACCCCTACTGTGGCTATATTTTTTAGTATATGTAGGTCGAACTGGGAATGAGGAGATGGCCTCAAGTCCGAGTGATGGGCACTCTTATTATTGAAGTGCACACATAGTACGTATATTATAAATAGATATATTAAAGCCTTGGCCGGCTCTCTTGTAATTTGAATGGATTTAATTATATGGGTTGTCTATCGGGATTGTGAACAAGTATACATTTATATGAATATATATATTACGTTGATATGATGTTACTTATACCGACTGAGATGTGATGTCGAATGGATAATGCTAAGTTAATAAATTCCGAGTGGAATATTGTTGGTAGAGCCGTTTCCGAGTGAGGCTTTAGTGTGTTGGCCTTTTCCGAGTGATGAAGGCTTGAGACAGTTCCGAGTAAGATGTACTCGAGTGGGTTACTTCCGAGGGAAGACTAGTCCATATATTACCGAGTGAAAATATGAGTAAACCCCGAGTGGGGAAAGGTTTGAATATTCCCGAGTGGGAAATCCTGAGTGAACCTCTTCTGAGGGAAGAGTAATTGTGATGGTTCTGATTGAGGTATTCTAGGAGTCCTCTTCCGAGTGAACGAGGCTATATATATTCTGAGTGAATGTTATATATTCTGAGTGGCTAAGTATTGATAAGTCCGAGTGAGACTTAACTTGGTGAATTCCTCCGAGTGATGTGAGGACTGAGGAATTCCGAGTGGGACTTGATTTTGGAGACTCCTTCCGAGGGAAGGTAGGTTTCTGTGATCACCGAGTGAGGAAGATCAAATTATGCCGAGTGTAGAATGGATAATGTATTCCGAGTGAATTGTGGTTGAATTATACCGAGTGGTATTGGATTGGGGAAATACTCCGGGTGAGGGAAGCTTATGGACTCCGAGTGGAGTAATCGAGGGAGTCATTTCCCGAGTGGTGATTATAACGCTTTCGAATGAAGCATGTGTGTGGGCTTCTCGAATAAACTAAGTATTTGGCTAAGTGTGAATTTGTCGAGTGAAGCATGACCCTATAGGGACAGTTCCCGAGTGGACGTAGTCCTAAATCCGAGTGATGGAATTACCGAGTGAATAGGTTCGCTTCAGCGGAAGAGGATTCGCTCCAGCGAGAAAAGGGCTCGCTCAAGCGCTGCACCTTCCGCTGGTCTGTTTGACCGAAGCTGAGTCTTGCCCATGTGTGGCTTTCTGACTCGGTCTTCCCTTCTCTGATCGGTTTTTGTTTCCCTTGCCTTACGTTTGATTTATTTACCCCGACTGCTTGGTGAATTTTGGAAAAAAAAATTTCCCTGGTCTCGGTTTGGGTTTATTTAAGTCGGGTTGTTTCACCCATTCTGAACGATGAGGCAGGTACGTCGTATCAATCGAAATTCTTCTCTTGAGGTAGGAGAGGAGTCTTTATGTTCTAAATGCATGAGTTGAATAGTATTTGATTGTCATATGTGACAATATGCATGTGCCTTGCTTTTAATGTTATGAAGAATTGTAATATTATATATGACGTTGGTGATGTGTTTTTGGCATCATGCATTGATACATTTAGAATAATTGTGATGTGCTATATGGTGGTATGGATTGTTTGACAATGTAGTGTCTTGAATATGATGATACACTTATGTCCACCATGAATGTGGAATGAATGTTGTTGATGTTTGATTGAGAATGGGTGTGAATGAATAACATACCTTGATTGATAGTGAAAGATTGATGTCATTGTGTTTGATGATGGAATTGAATTATGTTAATGAGAACTATTGAGAAATGCCCTACAAAAACTTAAACCAATAGCAATAACCAACGATAATAATTCCACTAAAAGCCTTGTGGTGTGTTGGTGATGATGATAATGATGATTGATGAGTGGCATGAATAGGATGCATAGAGTGAGAAATGCATATGATCGGCATTTGCATCCATGGCATACTACATAGCCGCCGATGTTGGAAGTTAGGGGAGTTCCCTCGGCCGACCCAGTAGGAGGGTGGCTCTGTACACGAGCAAGATTTTACTTTCCCCTGTGACTCGGTGTGTAAGTCACGAAGCCACCCATGTATTTCTACGGGGAGCTACATGTGGCTGACCCTTGTGGGGGGTGGCTCTTGATGAGCATGTGACCCCGGTGGTCCTTTTGGATCACAGCCGCCATGGGATGAGTCATGGTCAACTCGTAACACCATATGTTGAATATGTGTTACCGCAGTCATGGTGAAAATGACCAGGTGCTGCAAATGGGCGATGCGGTTTGGTACCAGTAAAAGGTTGGTGAAATTCATGCAATTTGATGATAAGTGTACACATTTTATTACTGCAGTAGGGGTATAGTTAGATGATCATACTTGAATCCCACAATCGGTGTTTATATTCCCACAGTCAGATCTGCAATCGTTGAAATAATCCGTTGTGCATATGCATTAGCTTAAGAGCATTTGCATATAGCAAGGAAGTATGCCAAAGGTGATGAGATATTATGATGGTTGTGTTGAGGATGAGAAAATGAATTAACACAACATAAAAGGTGTGAATATCAAATAATAATTTAAGTAAAATGATGAGATGTGTAATAGTCCAATTTGTTGAAGGACTAGATCATGTGTATGATTTTATACTTGTTTCATTTACAAAGATGTTTATATTATGTGATGATAGTTGATGATAAAATATGCGTGAATCCAAGTATACATGTTGTGATACATATGCACATGATCACATGGTGTTCATATTCATTCTTTTGGAATATATGACTCACTCTCCCATGTTGTCCATTTTTTAGACTTGTGATGCAGGGCACTCATGGATGGAGTGAATCTTTTGAAGTACATTTTGATGAAGGAGGTAAATAGGTGTATAGGAAGCGCCTTGGCCGGTAAATCTAGATTTTTGTATAGCATATAGTGTATATGTATGCTTATTTTACCCTCTAGATTGTAGCTTGATGATTTTGAGGGTCATGTACGAAAATTGGACCCTTGTGCGTATGGCTGATTTTCATTAATGACCTAGATGATGTAAGATAATGAATTATGATGCTTGTTGATGATCAATTTTATGAATGAATGATGTATTTCACAACTTGTAGCATTTCATGAAGTTTATGTAAAAATGATTTAAATCCTATGCATCAAATGAATGGGAATCAATTTTGAAGTGTATAAACAATTGGATGAACCTTTCAATGCATAGTTGAATGTATCTAGTGTATTAGCATAGGCTAAAATGGCATGAAATGAGATTTGGTACGCTAAGTTGTGTGAAATTTTGCATGTTTTCGTTGTTTATGCATAACTCGCTCAAACGAGTGATAATCTCGCTCAAGCGAGATTCCTCATGAAATAGGGGTGTGGCCACTGGCCACAATTCGCTTAGGCGGGAAGGGTCCTGCCCGAGCGAGTTCGAGTAGGAGAGTCACTGGGCCATTTTCGCTTAACCAAAATGACCAGTGTATGAAGGCTCGCTCAAGCGAGCGAGGGAAAAATCGATTCTGGACGGTTTTCGCTCAGGCGGGCCTAGCCTCGCTTAAGCGAAATGTGGGCAATGAGGTTCTGTCCCATTTTCGCTTAAGCGGGCGTGTCTCGCCTAAGCGAAATGGGTACCTGTTGCTTCTGGGGCGATCTCACTCTGGAGAGCTGAGCCTCGCTCAAGCGAGATTGGTACCTGATGTTCTTCTCTTCTTCGCTCAAGCGTATTTTCTATCTCGCCCAAGCGTGATCACGCGAACTCGCTTAAGCGAGTGTGATTCCCTTAAAATGTTGTTATGACAATTACTTTGATTTTTCCTTTGTATTAATATTCCTTCTTGCATCATCTAAATAATACTTTGAACATATTATGAACCATTAAATTTCATGAAATTCATTCTCTTTAAACTCAATCATACAACATCAATTTGAACGATTCTTTCCGTTGTTTTTAATTGAAAATTTCTCATTAATCATTTTTAACTCACCTTCTCATATCTCCATATATAAGATAGGTTTTTCATAGATTCAGGGTGTTGATTAAAACTTCACCACTTTAATTCTGTATCGAAAAAAATGACTTGTAAAACATGAAAAATTTACCCCCAATTTTTGGGGCGTCTCATCACACAACTAAATATTACATCATTTCAACATAATCATGGCAAGGGAAGCATGAGCACTATCATATACAATAATCATCAATTATTCAACTCATGCATTTGAAATGTAAAACTCCTCTCCTGTCTCGAGAGAAGAACCGCAATGATTCGCACATTCCAAACATTCCGCCACATTGCCTGGAATATAATCTCTTATCAACACACATATATATACATATATTCAATTAGTGAGCCATCACAAGGCATCATCATAAGTTTAAATAATTTACACCTCTCTTAGAGTTCAATATCGAATCCTAGACTTTGTTAAAACATCAATTCATATAATTGTGTTAGGTTTCGGGAATTCATTTCCCCAAACCAAGATTCTCTAAATCTAAAAGGGTCAACCATACCCAACAACAACAATACTACATCCATCATCTATAATGATCTCAATATTACGCAATCATTCAATGTCATCATCATCATCACAATTTCAACACAAGCCATCTTAGCCCATTCTAACCCATTGTCAATCAACATATCTAAATGGCACTCATCATGGTCCAAGACTTCATCAAACCACAATATCCATTTCATTAATCCATCACTCATGGTCATCTACCATTTCAATCAACACTCAACCTTAAATATCATTGATCCACTTTCAATTCAACCCTCTTAGTCACAATATATACATTTTTCCAAAATTTAGGATTAAGGTTCATTAAAATTCAATAGCCATCATACTCATTGCTTCAATTTATCTATAACTATATTACAACCTCTAACATACTCATTAACTTAAAGTCATCACTATATCCTTTTGGTTTCTCAATCCTCAACATCAATAATCATAATCAATGTCACTCATTTAAAAACTCATTCCCATATACCAAATCACTCAATCATTAATTGATCCTTATGTTCTCAAGATTTGTCATAAAGCCCTAAATTATGAATTCTGGGGTTTTCCATAAAAATTCATCAATAACCAATTTTAACCATTTTCTTACATTATTCAAGCATCCTCAAGGCAACAACACCATGTTCATATCATCAACAACAACAAAAATCCCCAATGGTCATCTAACCTAGGGTTGGGTTCCACATGCCATTATCCATCAAAATAACACCTAATTTCCTATTATGATACTTCAATAACCTTAAAATTACCAACAAAAGCCATGGGTGTTCAAAAATCTGACCTCTCTTCCAAGCTCAATATCAAACATGAAAATAAGGGAGAGAAAAGAAGAGGTGAGCCAAGTTTTTCCTCCATGTCCAATACAAGCTTCATAAATCCAAGGAATCCTTTTGATTTTGGGTGAAGATGGCCATGGGAGGTGGTGGTTCAGTTTTGGCAAGATGGGGAATAAAGAAGAAGAAGAAGAAGAAGAAAGAAAGAGGGGGAAGGAAAAAAAGTTCCATCGAAAATGAAGAAAGGGAGGAGAGAGAAAGCCCAAAAGTTGATTCTTTGTCCAATGGTCCATACAATGCCTTACCTTTTGCTTTTTGGTGGACAAAAGAGATTAGAGAAAGTGGAAAAGGTGTCCACGGTGAATTAGGGAGGAGAAAAGGGAGTTTAACATTTTCTTTTAATTCATTGTTACCTGTATTTTTGTCATTTATTAACATACGTCGCATCAGAATAATTATTTCCTTAATACCAAAAATTATTTTAATCATAGGGGAAGGAAAAAATGTTCCATCGAAAATGAAGAAAGGGAGGAGAGAGAAAGCCCAAAAGTTGATTCTTTGTCCAATGGTCCATGCAATGCCTTGCCTTTTGCTTTTTGGTGGACAAAAGAGATTAGAGAAAGTGGAAAAGGTGTCCACGGTGAATTAGGGAGGAGAAAAGGGAGTTTAACATTTTCTTTTAATTCATTGTTACTTGTATTTTTGTTGTTTATTAACATACGTCGCATCTGAATAATTATTTTCTTAATACCAAAAATTATTTTGATCATACCACCATAACCACAATAATTTTTTAAGTATCCTAGACTCATCAAACATCCAATTTGACTTAGTGGGTCCCACACCATCTGTTAAATCACCCGGTTTCAGTAAATCTTAATTTACTGATTCACCTCTAGTGTCTAATTAATCTTCCCATATATATTAGACCATAAATAATTAATTATCATTATCTAATAAATTTATTTTCTCTAAACTTTGGATGTTACATCTTATGATTAGACAACCATTTGAAAGTGTTGACATAAATAATAAATAATTTCATTATAAAATTGTTTATGTAGATATATTATATTTTAATATATTTTAAAAAACAATAAAAATATTGTTAACAAAATTAATTTCCCCAAAGCCAACTCCCTCCTCTTTACTCACAAATTTTTGTTCCCTCCTTAGTGCCTCTGACTCCTTCTTCTGCCCCATCACAACCGCAGGCCCAATTTTTCAACGTTGCTCCACTTTTCTCTAGCTTCTTGAACCATTGTTTCTTCTATTTCTCATCATTCTCCATACACCCCGCAAACCCTTTGTATACAAATTGTTTTTTGTTTATTTGATTTCCCCTTTTCTTCTTGTAGAGTCTATGAATGTCTAATTCTAAATCTTTTTTCGAATGTCCCTGTCTCTTTTGTGCAGCAGCATCTGTAGCTCAGTGTGCTAGAACCACCGAGATAATTTTTTCGTAAGTGTCTCCTCTCTGTAAGGGTTTCTTCTCCAAAGATAATTAGTTTTTCAGTGTTTTTAGGCTTTGTTTATAGTTTAAGCCTATTTTTCCTGTGTTATATACTAAAAAGTTTTATTATCTCTGATTTATTAACCACTGTTACACCTCATTTTGATTTCTATTGGATATATTTTATTTAAAAAATTTTAAATAGAATTTGTCTACCTCTTCCAACAATTAAGTTTAGCAATTTATAAGTGTAAAAGATTCATACCCCTTTTGTCTTATAAGTTTTTGGGTTGTGTGTTTGTTCTTTTAGTTCTTTTCCTCGATATTGTGGTACGTCTCCTTACTGATACCACCAATTGTTTTTAAATGAACATGGGTTTAATAAAAAATTATGGAAATTTATTTACCAATGCTGAGGTACAGAACCTTGGTGAAAAGGTAAATGGATGAAAATTTACATAATAAACATAGGCAAAAGTTATATATGTACAACTCTGAACTCTAAATCCATATAAGGATGTAAATTCTGATATACATGTAATGTTGGGAGAAAGAATCAACATATCAACTAATTGTTCTGCCAATCAGCCGTGTTTGTCTTTTCTAGAATTCCAAGATTAAGAATTGTTCTTATGTGGACTCAACAGCCTTCATTAAAGAGATAATAAAATAATAAAACAGTTTGTTTAACCATTATTTTACATAGAATTAAAAATCAAAAATGTTTTTTAGATGAGAATTGTACTTAGACTTAAATCACGAGATTACATTATTTTAAACCCAAACTTTTCATTTTTTTAATTTCTTATCCTATGTAACACAAATTTTAGAAAAACAATAATAAAATCAAGGCAATCATCACTCATCAAAGACAAATCAAAAGAGACAAGAAGCACAAATTACTGAGTAGAAACAACAAATTAAGAAGAATTTAGAATAATTGGTTATGTTTTGATAAGACTGTTTATTTTTGAGAGAATATTGGGTGTTTAAGTTGATAGTGTGGTGAATTAGTTTGAAATTTTTTTATTGTTATTTTTACTTAGTGAATGACTTAATGTAGTGTATCCGTGTGAAGTTTCATGCTCTGCTGCATGTGACATACTCTTGCATGCATAACAATCTTTGATAGCATACTTTCTTCACTTAGATATGTTATAATTTGGTACTTTGTTGATTAACCAAAGATGGTTTAAATTTCTGTTAAGATCTGAATTTTTCATCCATATCTTACATGATTCATTGAACTATAATAAGTGGAGAGCAATAACAGACTTTAAAATTTTGAGGACCAAAATTAAAGGAAGAACTTTAGTACGGAATCTGGTATCTGAGATCATTTTTTTCTTAAGTTTTGTGTCTCTATATTTTGGTTCAAACTTTAGAGTCAAATTTCTTTTAGGAGAACTAAAAAGTTCAAGATAGGATGTTATTATATAGTATGTACTTTATTTGCATAAATTCTGACATTCAAACCTTAATGGAGCATAATGGGGAGAACTAGAAAAAAGGACAATTATAATCTGTCAATAAACTATGTTCAATATTAATTCACTAAAAGCGTTTATGTGAGCTGATAAATAATCCCAAATGAAAAGTGTATACACTCAATCCTAAAAGTCTAGCATAAACCTTTGAAATATGCTTTGTCCAACATTGTCTAAGATATCCTTTAGCTTCTTCAACACTGTATCCAAGTGGGATGCAACAACCTTAATAATAAAAAGTACGTTAAAAAGCAATAGAAAAATAAATGCATCCAACAAAATCAAAATCAAAATAAATAAATAAATAAAATACAAAGAGACTAAATTACCACTCCCATTGCTTTTGCCAACCCAAGTCTAGTTGTTGGAATAACAGGGTTTGCCTGCTTATACATCCAAGCTATTTTATCATGGACATAAGCTCTGTCATTAATCTTTTGAAGCAGAATTCCCAAGCACCTATGTTCAAGTTCAACATTGTTTTTCACATCTTTTCCAAATTTAAATAATGGGCACTATATATTACTATATCCATAGTCCATGATTCATAGAAGAAAATGTGACACTATATTATCATGGACATACACTATATTTCCAGTTTTTCACATCCAAGCTATTTTATCATGGACATACACTTTATATATTTTACTATATACTTTATATTTTACTATATACTTTATAATAATATACTTTATCATGGACATACACTTTATATTTTATTATCATGGACATACACTATACGTATGAAGCTCTTTCGCTATTCAACTAATTGAGTTCATGTTTCCCAATTGTTAGCCATTGGACATTTCACCCCTGCACGCTTTCGTGTCTATGTTGCAAGGATCGATATGGATCTATGCAAGAAAATAAATAAATATTGGGATAGCAGTATAGAATTACATGATATAAAATATATTTATATTCATACATGTAATTGAATACTCTATAATAATTTTATTAAATCCTGAGCTAATAACAACTTTTGTTTTTAGTTTTAGTATTGTGCTACATAACTTGTCATAGACTAATCATACTTCATGGCATAATTGTTACCTTTCTTTTGATTCACAGTTAGACCACAGCACTTGTTCCTTATTTCCTAGATTATAACCCCACCTTTTTTGGCCCCATTTCCAAACTATTCACGTCTTTATAGTGGGTAGGATTTGGAATCGGTGACGGTGAGGTATGGGTCACACGGTTCTGTAGTTGGTTCATATAAGGTAGTGATGCATATTTTAACATTGAACGAGATAAAGATAACATTACTTACAAGGTTGTTGATTAAGATTGTATAAAAAAGAAAATATGGTATATAATTTTATTAAGATATAATATAAATTTATATTATATAATACATTACAATTTTATACATTAAAATAATTATCAAGGAATAATTATTAATAAAGTTTCAAGAGAATTTTATGCTCCTTGATTGATAATATAGTGTCAATATATATAGAAAGATTTACACAGATTATTTTTTAACTTTTAGCCCTTATTCATAATTAAATTTACAAATTAGTCCTCGTTGTTTGTTATTTTAACCTCATTTGTTTTTTTTCTAGAAATTAAAAGTAAATATTAATTGTTTTAAATGGTCGTAATTTAATGGTTGCATGCTTATATTTAATATTTAATTTCTGTCTCACAAGATTTGTTTCCTTTCCTCTCTTGAAGTCTTTGGCACTACGCTATCTTTAGCTGCGCGGGTAAGTTTTTTTTTAGTTCTACCTCCATCTCCCAGCCATTGTCTCCTCTTTTTCTCCATTACTACTTGGTCTACATATTATGAATACTTGCAAGAAGGTAGAAACTTGTTTAGCTTAGTAATTTTGTAGCTAAATCTGTGATACCAGTTTTGCATATTAGATGTGTTAGCTAAAATAGAAACATTTATTTTTTATTTTAATTGATGTCAATTACTTGCTTTATGTGGTCATTTCTAAAATATAATTTGTTGTGAACAGAACTATTTTTTTTTGGCTTTTTTTTGCTGAAACATAATTATTACTAGGAATGACAACATAAGCTGACTTGATTGCCATAGTCCACATTACTATTAGGAATTAGACAGAGTTACTATTAGGAATAGATGCTTATATTTAAAATAGTACTTTGGTTTTGTTTCTTTTAGTTGCATGCTTATATTTAATATTTAATTTCTTATTGTTATCCATTACTTTTCTAGTAAATTCAATGGATAAAGAATGGATGAAATTGCCAAGATATAGCATAGAATATGTTACTGGAGTTGAGGATTTCCTAACTTTTGCATTCACAAAGGGAAAACCTCAAGGAGGAGAGATTTTATGTCCTTGTTGTAAATGTCACAATGCATTATGGAGGAAAAGGGCAACAATATTTGATCATTTGGTAGCATATGGATTTGAAAAGGGGTATGATGTGTGGACTCGACATGGTGAAAAGCTACTAGATATGGATGATTTTGACGAAGATATTTTTATTGAAGATGAGGTACTTGATGGTATGGATGGTCTTTTGAATGATAGATTTCAACATGTAGCAGAAGAAGAATATGATGTTGATAAGGGATTGAGTGAAGATGCTAAGAAGTTCTATAATCTAATAGAAGAAGCTAAGCAAAAGTTGTATTCGGGCTGCATAAATTTTTCTAAATTATCATTCACCATTCGACTATATCTGTTGAAGTGTTTGTATGGTTAGAGTAACGCATCATTTAAAGCTATCTTGGAATTTTTAAAGGGCTATGCCTTAATTGAATATTCCTGAGTCATTGAACAAAACTAAAGGCATGATAAAGGACTTGGGTCTTGATTATAAAAAAATAGATGCTTGTCCCAATGATTGCATGCTATATTAGAATGATCACGAGCATGACACCTCATGCCATATTTGCCATGAATCATGGTGGGTTAAAAATATCGATGATGATGGTCATCTAGAGGAAACTAAAAAGGCTCACAAAGTTCCAGCTAAAGTCTTGTGACATTGCCCATTAATCCCTTAAGTAAAGAGGTTATTCATGTGTTTAAAGACGGCTAGCTCATTAAGATGGCATGAAGAAGAGCGCTCAAAGGATGGAAAGTTAAGGCATCCCACAGATGGAGAGGTGTCGCGACCTGGATTGCGGCGGCACGGCCGACCCTCAAAACGATCTTTTTCGAAAAGAAAAACAGGGAGTCGCCACCAATATTTTTAGGATAAAATACTGGAAAAACCTTTCGTTAAAGCACTGGTTATAAAAATGAAATTCCATGATTCAGGAGTCTGATTACAGGTGAGGAAGGTATTAGCACCTCACAACTGTCCGTTATAAAAACGGTTACCTCAATATGATAGCACGCATTATAATTAACCCAATAATTATTTTAACTTCTTCATGAAAAGAAAATATACGAGATGACAAAACATACAAAAATAAACAAAAATAAACACGAAATATTTACATGAGATTAACAGGACGTCTCGTCCAAATTAAACTCACTCCGCCTTTTCAAAAAATGAGATTAACAGGACGTCTCGTCCAAATTAAACTCGCTCCACCTTTTTAAGAAAATAAATAAAATGTATGAAGCACCCATCCTTGTTAATATTTAATGTGAATCTTAGTGGGGATTAATTCAAAAATTAATTAACAATTAAAAGGAAATGGATTCATCAATTAACAGTTAATTAATTTAGGCGGAAAAATAAATAATAACAAGCACTAATAATGAAGGAACAGATTTTTTTTTGATGAGGGAATAATCCGGTCAACAAAAGTTAATTACTTATTGAGAAGGAAACAATTCCATCGAATAGCAATTAATTTTAAAAAAAAATAAATAATACAAGCATAAAAAAAAAATAGGGTCAGATAGGGATCAGTGTAATCGAGAGAGGAACTGAATGGTGTTGTGAGCTTGAGGTGCGGGACGATGTTGAAAGGGAATTTAGGAGGAGTTTGGTGTTGGTTTGAGGAAAAGGGGGGGTACGATGTTGAAAGGGAATTTAGGAGGAGTTTATTGGTGGAAAAGGGAAGAGGGACAGTGGGTTAAGAGGAAAGGCTATACGCTGTTGGGTTGGGAGGAGAAGGACGGTTGGGAGAGAAGGAGTGAGACGGTGTGGAGAGGAGGAGTGAGGTCGGATAGAGTGTGTTGAGGAAGAGTGAGGACGGTTTGGAAAGGGTTGAATAAGGACGGTTTGGAGGGGGTTGTACGGTGTGGTGAGGATTCGGAGAGGAGGACGGTATGGAGGATTTAAAGGGGCTGGACGGTGTAGTGGGAATTTGGAGGTTGGGACGGTATAGAGAAGGAGAGGAACGGTGTTATTTTGGAGGGGACTGTACGATGTTGGGAGAGAACGGATGGGATTTGAAGGAGGTCGGTTGGTGTGGGGTGCTGTATGGTTACGAAGAGAGAGAAGATAGTATGGTGTTGGAGGGGCTGGACGGTGTAGTGGGAAAGGAGAAGGACGTTAGGGCTGTGTGATGTGGGTTGGACTTTTTGTGTTGGTGGAGGTGAGGAGAAGGAGGAGTGGGGCTGTTGGAGAGGGAAATTGGGACGTTGTGTGGGAGAGGAGGTACGGTCTTTGAGGAGATGTTGGACAGAGGGTGAGCGTTGAGTGAAAGGGAATGAGATGGTGTTTAAGAGGAGTGAGGGAACCAAAAAATGCTTCAGAGTTCCTTTCTCTCCTTAATGCTTCCTCACCTCAAAATGAAAGCTTCTAGATCCCTTTCTTCTTTTTCGTTGGGGTATTTATAGGAGTCCCCAAGTGTGCATGATTGCTTGGACAGCCTGGCTCTTGACAACCAAATGGAGGCTGGTGGGAATTTTTATTATTTCTTCCTGTCTGGTAGTGAGCCGCCCTTTGAAATTAACAAATTAACTTGGACAGTGTGTTGGAAACAGCCTGGATCTTAACAAAGGAGGCTAGTGGGAATTCTTTATCATTTTCTTCTTGTCTGGTAGTGAGCCACCTCCCTTAATTCAAGGATCCACTTGGATAGTGGAAATCCAAGTCAGCATGGTTAAAATCCGAGAGAAAATGATGGAAATCTGAGAGAGCATGGTAGAATTCCGAGTGAAAATGACTCGGATTAGCCTCTCAGTCAGTATTCATCCATAGTTGGAGTCAATTCCGAGTGGAATGAAGGTTTTTCAATAGAAAACTGAGTGAAAATAGTCCTTTCCGAGTGAGAATTCTTCTGGGAGGAACTCTCCTAGGGAAGGTCGAGTGGAAGTTTTGCTCGGTATTGGGTCGCTGTGAGGAGAATCCGAGTGAAAAAGTGTGTAATTGGATTGAGGGAACAAACAAGGCAATTCCGATTGGAACAATCGATCAGACCGAGTGAAAATTGACTCAGAACCGATTGAAGAGGACTCGGTGCTGATTGAAAAGTGTCACTCGGAATTGGTCAAAAGTGTCTCAGAATTGGTGAAAATGGGGGCTCGGAATTGGTTTGAGAAAGGAATAACTCGGAATTGGCTAAAATGGCTCGGAAAATGAGTGAAAGGACTCACTCGATGCTGACTGGAGATACTTCACTCAGTGCTGATTGGAAATACTTCACTCGGTGCTGACTGGAAATACTTCACTCGGTGCTGATTGGAAGAGTGGCTCGGTGCAGACTGAAGAGGCATCACTCGGTACTGACTGGAGATACTTCACTCGGTGCTGACCTTGGAGATTCTTCACCCGGAAAGAGCCTTCTCACTCAGAATTTGGGATCTTGGCAATTTTCACTCAGAAAGAGCCTTTTTCTTACTCAGAATTTTCATTCAGTCGTCAATTGTTCAATGCACTCACTTGCCCTTATTTTCCAATCAGGAATGGCTTTCACTCGCCAATCAGCTGCTCGGTGCACTCACTTGGGAGTCGTCTTCAGAAGGATTTCACACGGATTTTGCTTTCTTCAGTCCAATCGGACACATTTATTCAGAAATCCTTTCATTCAGTCGTTGTCACTCGGAAACCGATTGAAGATTGACAACGAAACTGATTGAAGAATGGCTCAGTCGGCAAATATTCATTCGGAGTTGTCACTCAGATTTGTCACTCGGAGTTGACCTTCTTTGCAATCAGGGCTTGGAAACTTTTACATTTTCACTCGGAATCGGTTTTCTTCCCATCAAAATCTGACTACCCAGATATACTCACAATCGGACTTCTGTTCCAATCGGAATCTGACCACCCAGATTCACTGAGAGTCGGACTTCACACTTCAATCAGAAGGTTTCAATCAACATTTCTCCTTCGGATGTGCTTACTCGGATGTTGGGATTATTTCACTCAGACTCATCCTTCGCCCAGAAAAACATTCCCCAATCAGATTCACTTCAATCAGCACTTCTTCACTCGGATTAGATGCAATCAGAAAGCAATCCTTCTCAACATTCATCCTCCAACAGAGTCAGCTATTCATCACTCAGAATGGCTCTGACAGGGAAGCTTCTACTCGGAACTGACTCATTCTGAGTAATTCTACTCGGATTTGATCCTTTTTGAGTCATTCCACTCTGATTCACTCCAACAGAAGCATATTCCACTCGGATTTGAATCATTTCACTCGGATTTGAATCATTCCTTAAGTCATTTCACTCGGATTTATCATTCCTTAAGTCATTTCACTCGGATTTATCCCAAAAGGGCAATATTTCACTCGGAAATGCTTCAATCTGAGTCATCCTATTCGGATTTGATCATTTTTGAACCATTCTACTCGGATTCATCTCTAATAGGGCTATATTTTACTCGAAAATGCTTCAATCTGAGTCATCCTGCTCGGATCTGATTATTTTTAAGCTATTCTTCTCAGCAGATCATTCGGAAATGAAGTCCAATCCTCTCAGAATCCTTTCTATTTGGGTCGGACCGAAAGAGGTGTTCACAAGAGGCATGGAAAGATTTTGATAGACATCATCCTGATTTTACTGTTGATTATCGTAACATAAGACTCAGATTGGCTAGTGATGGATTTAATCCATTTAGATCCATGAATGTGTCTCGCAGTACATGGCTTGTAGTATTGATACATTACAATTTTCCACCATGGTGGTGCATGAAGGCTAAGTATTCTATGTTGTCATTGTTGATTCCAAGACCAACCTCACCAGGGAATGACACCGATGTGTTCCTCCAACCACTAATTGAAAAGTTAAAAGTGTTATGGGATATTGGAGTAGAAACATATGATTCCTCATTAGGGAAAAGTTTTCATATGCGGGCATCATCATTGTGGACTATTAGTGACTTTCTTGGGTATGCTATGTTAAGCGGGTGGAGCACAAAAAGGCATTTATCAAGTCCCTATTATAATTATAACACTAATTCGACTTGGCTGCCCTATAGTCGGAAGATGTGTTATATAAACCATCGTGTTTTTCTACCTATGGATCATAAATATAGATCCAATATAAGAGATTTTATTACGACGAGAGAATCTAGGCATCCACCCATTTTGTTAGAAGGTAATGATATCCTAGAGTTGTTAGCTAACTTTGATAATGTGTTTGGAAAGAAGCAAAAGAAAGTCAAGGATGGTCCATGGAAAAAGAGATCTATTTTATTTGAGTTGCCGTATTGGAAACATAATATTTTACGTCATAATCTTGATGTGATGCACATTGAGAAAAATATATTTGATAATATAATTGGGACATTGCTAGACATTCCTGGGAAGACAAAGGATCATCAAAAGGCTCATTTTGCAAGACTTAGGAGTTAGAAAGAACCTTCACCCGATAGAAACAAATGAAGGCGAAAACTTAATGTTTGCAAAAGCATGTTTCTCAATGAATGCAAGTGAGAAAAATGTATTCTGTGGTGTTTTAAAGAAAGCCAAAATACCAGATGGTTGTGCGTCAAACATTTCTAGATGTGTTCACCCCTCAGAAAAAAAATGGCTATAAGAGCCACGATGCACATTTTATGTTGTATTATTTGTTGCAAGTGGCGCTGAAGAGTACATTGCCACCTCAAGTTGCCCATCTTTTAATTCATCTTTGTTCATTTTTTTTGTTGCTTGTGTCATAAAGTAATTGATGTGATAGATTTGGATATCTTGAAAATAAAGATTGCTGAAACCCTTTGCCAATTAGAGACCATTTTTCCTCCTTGTTTTTTTTTTGATATAATGGTCTATTTGCCTATACATTTGGTGCATGAGGTAAGAATGGGAGGACCGGTTCAATTTCGGTGGATTTTCCAGAATGATATCTGGGTAAATTAAAGAGTTATGTTTAGAATAAAAGTCATCCTGAAGGCTCTATTACTAAGGCATACATAGTTGAAGAATACTTGACTTTGTGTTCATGATATTTGCATGATGGTGTTGATATAAGGCATAATAGAATGAATAGAAATAGTGATTCATGTGAAGTTAAAGGTTTAAATTTCTTTTCTATTATGGGTCATCCTTTGGGAGGAAAGAAAGGTAACACAATTTCATTGGATTTGAAGTCAAGGGGTTAAGCCCACCGCTACATCATGTTCAATTATGATGAAGTTGAATAATTCATCAGGTAAATTTATATTAGCGTTTGAAAAAGATTTCTCAAAATATATTTTCATAATTTCTTAAACCTTGTAATTTAAATTATAGGGGGCGTGAAAATGAGATGACAAACCTAAAAAAAGAAATAGGTGAGGGAAGGCAAAAAGTCAAGGAGAAGATTTTTGTTGAATGGTTTAAAAATCATGCCTTGAAGGATAATGTATCTAACCAACTCAAAGTGTTGTCTAGAGGACCAAATACAATTGCAAGGTTTTTTTCTAATTATGTCATAAATGGTTATAGATTTCATACAAAACAACGTGATTTGAAATGGAAAACATAAAATAGTGGTGTCACACTAGTGTCAATAACCCAAAGCTTTGCAAGCACTAAAGATACGAATCTGATAACAAAGCCTGTAACTTACTATAGATCAATTGCTAAAATTATTGAGCTAGATTATTATGGCAATTTCAGGTTTGTGTTATTTAGATGTGAATGGTTTGAGGTTGAAGAGGACAGCTTGGAATAACATGTGTTTAATTTAACAAACGATGTTACATTGATGACCCATTTGTGTTAGCATCCCAAGTCCATCAATGATTCTACATTCAGGATCCTTTTAATGAAAATAAGAGTTATGTTATGAAGACTGTTGCAAGGGATTTTTTTAATTTGAAAGAGCAATCAGAGTTGGATACCAAAGATTCATATCAAAGTGAGCCATCAGATCATGCAATAAATCTTGCTATTGATGATGAAAATTTTGAAGTTGAACTAACTAGAATGGACTTGCCTCCAACAGTCATTGAAAATATTTTTCCCAAGTCAAATGATGCAGAACTCAATTCAAAAGATTCTGACAAGGATGATTCTTTACGTGACTATATGGATTGATTTCCATATGTTTTATATTTTAATTATAATAATTATACTAATAAGGTAATGTTAGAAAGTGTTATAGATATTGACTTCCATCAATGCAAGTTTTCTTTATTTAAAACATGACTACAACTATATTTGTATGTTAATGTTATTATGTGTTTTTAAAATGTAGATATTGTCATCTGATATCAATAAAGTTTCTAGTGTTGTAGCTATATCATTCATTAATTTGAAAACCCTTACCAGTAAGCATTATATTTATCCCTTAGTTGAATTTGTAATTTGTAATTTGTAATTCTAGTGTTGAATACCATTTTTGTGTGTGTTCAACTTTTATCCATTAATCATTTTATCTTAATGTTATAGAGAAATGCAAGAGAGAAGTAACTTTAATGTTGAATATCAAGCTAAGTCTAGTGCTGGTTGCTTAAGAAGTATAAGATCAAGGTGGAAAATGCTAGAAAAAAAAGAAGGAAGAAGCCCAAAGGAAACATTAAATAGAGTTGATTTCTACTCAAAAGCAACAACCAAAGCTTGACCCAAGGAAGCAAGTATTGCCTACCTCAATTGATGTCCAACCAAAAGCATCTAACAAAAGTGTTGGTAAAATACAACATTCAAGACAAGATCAAAAGAAACAAGTTGAAGCTAGCACAAGTGTGGTCCAATCAAAAGCAATTGCACTTCCAAAATCTACGCCTATGGTCCATCCTCAACTATCCAAGAAAATTGATGATCATAGCGAGGGATCTATTCCAAAAAAGAACCTAAAGAGGAAAAATCAAGCTGAAGCATCAATGAAAAAACCAGCACCCTTAAAGAAACAAAAGGGAAGCAATGTCAATGAAAGATTTTTTAGAAAAACAAGACAAGCAACAAAGTCAAACGGATGAGTCATGTGCATAATGGATATCATGAAAATACAAGGGAGCAAGAAATTGAGGAAGATATTAATAACCAACATGATGTTGGTGAAGGTATTAATGATAAAATAGTGTAAGGTATCATCTATGTACACTAGTTTGTGTTAGTTTCTTGTACTAATATTGTAAATATAAACAATTTCATTTGCTTTATTATTATTGGTATTAATTAGAGGCAACACTAAAAAATCAAGAGGAAAGACTTTGTGTTTAAAAATTCATGCATGTTCAAATGATGAAAGGGAAGACATTTTATTAGATGATCAAGGACTTCCTATTGGACCAATAGCATCTAAATTTAGTAACTTTTTGGGCACAATAGCAATAAGTGCAGATTTATGTCCCCTTACTTACACTAATTGGAAGAGTATAACAAACAAAGATGGCATATTGGATTATGTCAAGGTACTAAATTTTTTAACTTTGTGTATCATATGTGTTTCAATACATTTTATGATTTGAATATCTAATTATGTTCTTTTTCTTTGTAGAAAAAATCCATACTTCCTAATAATGGAGAAAAGGCTATGCTCAATATTATAAATAATGCTTGGAGGAGACATAAATACTCGATTAAGAAGAATTACTTAGATGAGAAGGCGAGCATATGCGAGCTACTAAAATATCGTCCTAACAATGTACTAGAATCACAGTTTAAGGAATTAATTGAGTATTGGGGGCTTGAAACCACTCAAGTAAGATAGATATTAAAATTATATTTTATTTTACATTGCAAATTTATAATTTCATATTTTATTGAGTTCTTTATTTATGAACATAGGAAACGAGTGATCAAAATACTAAGAACTCTCAACAAAAATGGAGACATCTAGCAAGCCCTATAAGTTTTGTTGTTATTAGGTAAAGATTGGTATTTCATTTTCATTAACATATTTTATATGATTTAATTATTTGGTATTCTTTACTAAAATCATTATTTCATTCATGTAGCGTTCTAGCAAAGCTGATAGAGAGTCCCCTACACAAGCAGAGATGTTCATTGAAACTCGACAAAGTAAGAAAGGAAAGGAATTAAATGAAGAAACACGAGATGCAATTGTAAGTTTCAATTCTGGATTTTTTTTGTTTAAGTTAAGTAAAGATCCTTGCTATTTGGCTGAACATTATCAATAGACAAAAAATTATTTCATTATTGTTAAACAAAAGAAATTTGTTTGTCATTAATTTTAATGGGTTGATTTTGATTTTGACTTTGATATGTCTCCTTATTAATTCAGAAGCATCTTGTTTTCTATTGTTAAATATAATAGTTCATTCTTTTGTTTATAGAATAACTCTCTCAAGAGATATTATGGTTGGTTGTCTGGTTGCTTTTCAAGCTATCTAGTTTCAAGGATGAAGCTACTTTCGGATGAAAAGTTTAAAACATTCAATTCAAATTTCTAGATTATGGCACTTTTTTTCTAGGTGTTTTTACTCGCTAGTTGCTTGTCTCAAGGCTCTTATTTTGTGTTTTAATTTTGAATCTGATGATGTTAACTCTACACCAAATATTGCTCCTCATTATAACTACTTGCCCCTTTACCCTCCAAAATGTACACTCTCTGTATGCTTCAGAAATGGAGCTGGTCTTGGTCAATCATGGGATGGAATAGAATCACAGTTTTTGCAGTCATATATTTCTTAGCTGTAAAGTATGGATACAGATTTTTCAAATGCATTTTCTATTTGTGCATTGCAATTGGAGTGTCTTGTTTCCCTCTGTAATTAAATCACTAGGATGAACTTATAGCCAAGAGCATGCTAATTAGTTTACATATGTATATATGTATATTCTAATTTATATATCAATTAAAAAAGCTTTTGCTTTTTCTCTTCAACGGGTAGAAAATTACATCACAAGTCAATCCTCCTTACACCCTCTTGTGCATTCTACAATTGTGTTGAAATTGGCAATCTCATCCTTACAAAATGACACGTTATCAAGTGGTTTGACAAATGTTTGAAGTTGAAGTGTTCAGTGGAAGCTAAATAAAATTCAACTTTATTAAAATTAATTTTAAATTATTGATGATAGGTTAGATGTGTTCTTAAATAATTTTAAACCCAAATTCTATTCATAATAAAGAATCAATTTTTAAAATTTTTGATTTAAATTATATGAAAATTGATTGTTAATATTAAATAAATTGGTCCCTCACTTTTTAAATATGGTGGCAACATACGTGGGACTTGTAGCAACTTTCCACTTTCAACAACAAAATAGTTGGAAATAAAAATTAGGAAATAAAATTATTTAAGATATGATTGCCAATTGTCATTTATTTTGGCTCTACACAATATGCTCATGTGCCATCTACATTATTTAAAAGTATGAGAATATTTGTCATATTTTAATGTTATGATATTAGAAAAGGACAAACATATTTAAAAATAAATATGGGACTTGTGTGCTGAAGATAATTTCGTATTTTTCATTTTAAGTCCAAGTGTATGACTCTAACTAGCGGTATGCAGCATGCAATAGCATAGGTGTAGTTTTTTAGTTTGTTTTTCCAAGAAGAGTGAGTCTAAAAAGTTAGTAACATGAATACATGCTACAAAGCTTATAACAGCCAGCTGCACATGTAATGGACCATACAATAAGGCAAAAATTGAAATGCATGTAACTTGTTCTACAAATATTGGATTTTAGTGTCATTAATTTCTCTTGTGGAAAGCTTATAACATTTGTATATTTTGTTGAGTTAAAACTTCATGGTATAAATTGGTTTTGTTTTTTTACTGATTGTACCTTTGAAAATGCTAGACAAAACTTGAAGACTTGATTGATAATTTTGGCCAGACTTCAACAAAGGCCTTTCAATCCCTATTTGGCAAAGAAAAGCCTGGAAGAGTACGTTGTTTAGGAAGGACAATATCCCTCACTCTATTGAAAAGACAAAATGAAATGGTAGAGATTAAGAAAAGGCGTGCTATTAAAGTTAAAGAGTTGACTGATAAAGTTCAAGAGATAGAAACAAAGTATACTAAACAAATGGCAGCAATGGAGCAAAAAGTTCAAGTACTTATAAGGACCATGTTAAATCAAAATAACTTAGAGATGGATGTAGAAGCTTTGGCAGCCTTTTTATCTACTCCCGGTGATGCTAATAGTGGGTTGTGTTCATCTACATCCACACATGAGGTAATTAGGAAATTAAAGTTAATGTAATTATGATATACTTGTTTCTGTTAATTTCCAAGGTGACTTTGTAATTTGCTAAACAATTTTGGATATAATTGTTTTTGTTTATTTTAAAAAATAAATTTGAATCTTTACATGTTATTATTTACTTTGTAAGTAAATCATGATATGGATGGGGATAAATTGGATGATAACTTGAAAGAAGAAGATGAAGATGAAGACTTGACTTGAATTGATTTGTTTTTTGTGAAAATATTTTTTTACTTTAAATTTGATGGATGTAAAAGATTGATTTGATTAATAGTAGTGATGGATAACATGGTAGATGACTTTTTTATGACTAGTAGTCATGGATGACACTATGAATGGTTTTTTTATAACTAGTAGTAATGGATGACAATTGTTTTTGCTCACAAAAACATTTTAATTTAAATCACAATGTGATTTATAAAATTTAGGTGCTTGCTATGCCATTTTAATTTGAATATATCATAATGCATGTGATTTAGAAAATTGTAATTGACATATTAAGAGTCTATACTATTTTAACTTGAATATATGTATCACAATGCATGTGATTTAGAAAATCATGATTGATATATTAAGGGTCAATAATTATTTTATTTTAATTATGAAATATATTTTTTAAAGGAATAACAAACATTTGTTAGTATAAGGTAATAATTTTAAAGTTTTGCTATATGTCATCCAAAGATGATAAAGTTAACCTGTCATATAAGGCAACGACTAAGAACTGTTGCCAATAATGAAAACATTGTCATTTTAAGGAACGGTTATTAAATGTTGCATTATGAAATGTTGCCCTTTATGCAACATTTAATAACCATTGCATAAGGGGTCAACAATTAAAAATCATTGTCATATCATGTTAATAAAACTGTTGCTTGTGATCACATAAAACACAACGGTTTTATGCTTTCATTACTTTTGTTAGTCAAAATCGTTCCCATTGGCAAAGGAAACGCTAATAAATACAACGGCCAGGAAAATGTTCCATAGGATACATAAATGGTTTTTTCACTTAAAGCAACAGTTTCTGACTGTTCTAGGAAATCGTAAATGTTGTAGTGAATATCAATTTTACTGGTACCAAACCGCACCGCCTATTGTGCAACACTGGTCATTTTCACCATGACAGTGATAAACAACATAATGGTGTTGCGGGCCAACCATAAACCATGCCATGGAAGCTATGATCCAATACTGGGGGCACCTACTCCTCAAAGAGCCACCCCTACCAGGTCAACCACATGCAACCCTCCGTGATTAAGCATAGGTAGCTTCGTGACTCTACCACTGAGTCACTAGCGTAAACAACAATGCTCGTGCATAAAGCTGCCCTCCCACTGGGCCAACCAGAGGAACCCTTAACATCCCATAGTGGCAACTATGTAAATATGTCATGGATGCAATGCAGATGCAAATCATATGCAATCTCACACTATGCACCCTATCACGCCACACATCAATCATCCGTCATTATTCTCATCAATAGCACCACCTAATTATTAGTGGATTTTAATCTCATTAATTCTTACCATTGTTTCAAATTTCAGTGTGGCATTCACAATATTTTTCATTAACATAAATTCATCTCATAAACACAAGCTTACACATGCATCAATCATAATGGCACCAATAATCATCAATAATAACATTTTTCAATCTTTTATCAACATTCAAAGGTATGCCCAACAACAATATTCATTCTCATTTCATCGTCAATAATCATCATTCAACATTCATGGTGAACAAACACATACTCGCACAATACAAGGCACAACATTTGCCCCAAATTCTTATAACAATTATCAATCACCATAACGCATACCACCAATATTCTAAATGTACATCACATATTTGCCAAGCACAATAACATCACAATGTCCAACATCACAAGTCATCAATACAACACAGACAAGGCAAACATGTGTAATGTCATATACAACAATCAACCAATACTCAACTCATGCATTTAGAATATAAACTCCTCTAATATCTCAAGAGAAGTAATCCGAGCAATTTGACAGTCCCGCCTCGTCGTTCAGAATAGGTCCTACATTAACATATATATAAATTTCAATCAATTGGCCTATCAAGGCATTAGTTTCAATTCTAAATATACACCATTATATTTAAAATTTTCAACATGTTTTAAACATGTTATAAACACCACTTTCTTATTTTGTTAGGTTGTAGAAATTCTTTCCCATTAATCCACACTTTCTATAATTAAATGACTACAACACAAACTCCTAAGTCACATGCACACATACACCAAATACCACTTCTACTAATTTCACTAACTTAGTGTCTTCCACATTTTTCTTGATTTCTCAAATTCCCAACATCAATAGTTAGTGTCAATCATTCCAAAATTCATTTCCTTATCCAAAATCACTTAAAAGGATATTAATCACACTCTCTCCAAAGTTTTTCCAAAAGCCCTAAATTCACCAATCTTAGGGTTTTCACTTAAATTAGCAAATATCAATTCCAACCATTTCTTTGCATCATTTAAGCATCTTCAAGACAACAACACCATGTTCACATCATCATCATCAACAACAACAATTTCCAATGGTCATCTACTCTAGGGTTTGAGTTCCACATGCATTCTTTCATCAAAGCAACACTTAAACGTTCATTATAAAGCTTCAACAACCTCAAAACTACCAAGATAAGCCATTAAATACTAAAAATACATACTTCTTCACCAAGCCCCAATAGAAAATGAAAATGAGAAGGAAGAAGAGGAAGATGACTCAAGCTTGGCTCCAATGTCCAATATGTGCTTCACAAATTCAAGCTTAAGTATTGATTTTGCAAGAAAATGGCACAAGAGGGTGTGATCACGGTTTAGGCTTGAGAGGATGAAGAAGATGAAGAAAAAACAAAGTGTATAGAGAAGGAGAAGAAGAATGCAACCAAAATTAAGAGGGGAAGGAGAGAGAAAATGTCAAAATTGGGTATTACCCAATGGTTAATGCATTGCCTCTTTTGGGTTTTACCATTGGTCAACAAATCCCCTTTATCCATCGTACAAAAAGGCATAAAGAGAGAGGGAAAAATGTTGCACGGTGATGAGAAGAGAAGAAAAAGGATTTTGCATTTTTTTTATTTCCATTCCGCTTGTATTCTCGCTGTTTATTAACATACGTCACGTCCGTATAAATATCTTCTCAACACCAAAAATTATTTTAATCATACCACCATAACCACAATAAATTCATCATTATTCTAGACCCATCAAATGCCCAAAATTATTTAACGGGTCCCACACCTTCCGTTAAATTATGTGGTTTCAGTAAATTTCAATTTACCGATAATTCATAATTATTGTCTAATTAATTTTTTCACATATATTAGACAACAAATAATTAATTTTCATCATTCAATAATTTATTTCTCTAAAATTTAAATGTTACACCAACAATCTATCTATATTTATAACCAAAATCAATAGACAACAGAAACTCTTATTAGATACTTAAATGATCAGGTCATATAATTCAAAAGCTGAACACTACATATCTTTAATTAATTACTTATAATCAATAATTGATAATTGATTATATTATTTTAATGGTTAGATAGTGCTAATCATCAAATTAAAATATTGGAAAATCCAACCATCTAAACTTGGATAGTAGTAATACAGATGGAGAGTGGAATCCAACAGTAAAACCAATTAAAACCAAAAATGTTACGGGTAGTGTGATAAAACTTGAGTGTAAGAAATAAGAGATAATGATAATATCGCGATTCAACAATTTGTACGATTAAAAGGAAAAAAGAAAGAAAAAGGAAAGTGTGATCATAAGATACATGTACATGATATATAAATTAAAGAATAAAGAAAAATACTTAAAAAGAACGAAAATTGTGGAAAAAAATTAGTATACAAAGTGTTCTTTGGGAATAACTTTTCCTTCTAATCACTAAGCCAAAAAGTAAAATTCATTACCGGTCTTTATTCGTGGGGTAGCGGAATCACAAAATTAAGAAGAAAAAATACATTATTAACTGTTAATAAGTTCAGTTGATGACGACAATGTAAGCATTTTCTTCCTAAAGCTCTCTTAAAAATTTTGGGAGAAAAATAAGTGATTTTTTACGAAATTAAGTACAATAGAAAAATCACAGTTCAAGTTATTGAGTGAACCGTACAAATAAATAACAACCGAAGCGCGAATAAAATTTATCAGTGGGTCAATTAATTTATCAGTAAGGCGTGAGATAGCCAAACTATGATCTAAGAAAGAGAATAATAACCTATTTAGTTAGCTGTTAAGAAGTTTTAATAGAGGTTCGCCGAATAGTATTTTCTAATTAGTTAATCAATCAATTTGAAAATTATATATATAATTAATATTATTTATTGGATAATTTTAATTCTAAATAAGCATACGATAATTATTCATCAAGTATAAATGTATAATGTTGTTAAGTAAATATGAAGTATATACAAAATTATTAGGTTTCGAAGTAGCATGGAGAATTGGATCAAAGAAACATAAAAAAAGAGCATAGGAGTGAGAGAATATGTCACGAAGTAAAAAATCTATCCTTTATTACATTCGGTATTTATTTGGCGGATTGTTATGTCATTTAAATGGGGTTGAATCAATAAAAAAATTAAATTTATTTACTCAACTGAAATTTGACTGTCTTAGACAATATATAAAATTAATATTAATTTTTTTTACAACTAGTTACTAAATAAACATTTAATAGGTGTGTTAAAGATTTTAAGCTGAGTCAACTCCTTGCCTCTTGGGTAACTGAGAGAGGGAAAGCTTTTGAATTAAAAACCTGTAATGGTTAGGCCATAAATGAATGTGTGAAGAACAATTATTTTTAAAAATTAAGAGGAATAGCATTGCTTTACTCCTATAAGTTGGTCGTGCACATACATATTTCTAAATTAAATGAGCATTTTGCTTATTTTTTTATGGGTTGAACATCTTTAATTTTTTGGGGATTCTTACCTTTTTATCCCACTAATATTTTCATCTTGGCAACTTTGGGTGTGAAGTGGGATGAACAGAACTCTACCAGAGTGGAAGCTAATCTATCCATATTTTTTAAAACGATTATGATTCATTTCAGATCTTATTCCATAGGCTAACCCCCTATCATAAAATGTTATCACTTCTTATTCTTCATCATGGCCAGCTCATCATTCTGTTAGATTATTTGATGGGAATATAGGCATGGTGAAAAAAAAAAGCGTACCTTGAGGACCATTGACAACCATTGACATGAAAAACTATTTTTAATTACTTTTAACAATTACTTAGAGATTTTTAGTTTCCAATCGGTGAATCTCAACTAAGAGCTTTAATCCCACCTCGATTATGTTGATATTCCCCAATAAAAAAGAATTACTTTGAGTAGAAGATATCTATGATTAAAAAAAATTATATCTTTTATTAGGGTTTAAAATGTAATCACCAAATTAAAATCTCCATAATTATTTCAGGAATAAATAAAAATATAGATAAATTTTGCACAATTTTATATGATACTAATATCCTTAACAAGTATTAAAAATTTAAACAACAACTAAATATAAATAAGTCTATAATTTAAACAAAATAAGTATAAGTGACTAAAATATAATGAGATAAATAAAATTAGGCTTCTCATCATTAAAATTTCATAGTAACGATATTAGTAATATTATCGAATATTAATAATAACAATACTGATACTACTAGAACAATAGTAACTTAATAATAATAGAAGTAATAATAGAAGGTTAAAATAAAATAAAAATATAAGGAAAAATAATAACACTATTACACAATTTAATACCGTATTAACGAAATAAAATAATTAATTAACTAAACTTAGAAAAGACAGTAAAATATCTTGTCCATGACAAATACACTATAGACTATCCTTATTTGCAAAGTGTAATTTATAATCACCGTAACCATCTTATCTATATTATTTATGAAGTATGGCTTTCTAAAGCAATAATGAAGAAACTATAGAAGATTCAGTATATGATGCCTAGCTTAAATGAAATGTAAATCCACTAGATCTACCTTCCCAATTGGTTATAATAAAGTCCCTATGAAGAACTCCACTTATTGTTGATGACTGCACAAAACACCCAAATATCCGTTATCTCTTTTATCTTTGTATTTTAGAAACATATATTTACCATCATCTGAATCCCTTGTTTAGAAAAGAAATTAAACTATTCTCCTTACCAAGACATTTCTATTAAATTACCTATGAAAATCACACAACAGACGGTGAGAAAGATGTCATAAGCTAAATTATCTTTGACTGATGGAAGTATAAAATGAGTTTTACTAAAATGTAGAACCTTATTTAATTAATTAGAACACGAGAAAAGTGAGATTTCAAGGAAGTTATCCATATTTAAACTACAACTCTTTTCAATTTTGCTAACTGACCTGTAAGTACGACTACTACTTAAGATACTGAATACTACATCCACCCTTAAACTTCCAGTAATGTCACTGTTATCTCCTAAGCTAATAACTATCAAACTAAACACAAAGGAAATTACCATGCCTAAAGGCCCAACTGCTTAAAGGAGATGGCAATTGCATATATATATATATATATATATATATATATATATATATAATGCCCCTATAATTAATTGCTTATTTCCTACGTGACTGAAACGGATGGACAACATGAAGGTTTACAAATGCATCATTATGCTTACACATGCATCAAACAATGAAAAATGTGAGCTGACTATATCAGTCTGAAACAAGAGAGATGCGTGTTGGGTGAATGGCAATTGGCCACACAACAACTATACTATTATTATTATTATTATTATTATTATTATTATTATTATTATTATTATTGAATGTCAATTGGCCATACAGCAACTGTGCCTATACCACGCGGAAGGGAGCAGGGCACATTGAAGAATTCATGGTCAGGCCCAGCAGCATTGGTGCGTGAAAGAGAAAGTCAGCGAGGCAAGCATGTGGCGTGGAAGTATGTTGTCAGCAGGTCACAACATATGACGGGGTCACCCACTCACTATGGGACGAGGATGCATGGGCGTGATTACGCCACCTGCAGCGTGTTAACGAGCCCCGGGCGAGACAGGCACACACAAGGCACACGGTGCGTGGACCAAAAGCATTAGGATCCCAGTTGACACCCCAGCGTACACATGCTGGGGAGCATTCCTACGCGCATATGTACCGAAAATGGAGGGGTAGCAGGCAGCGCAGGGGATAACCACACTGATATTAGTATTAGACTTTCAAGGTTTTCTGCACTACCTCTATCAATTACATGTTACAGACCATTTCATTAAAGCAAATATGCATAATGTAAGATCACATGAATTATTTGTTTGCATTAATTTCATGTATAACTCCACTCCAAAATTGAAATTAATTTCAACCTTTCTTTTGTTAAACTATACATGATTTCACTAACACAATTTCACAGATAATGAATTACAACTTTATACCAAAAGGAAGCAACTTTAATTTTGCATTTTTTCAAGTAAAACATGGGCAGAGAATCCTCCATAAAACTCAACACTCACATGCAGCTGATCAATGTGCACACCAACAGAGCCCAGGTTGCTCAATTAAAATGTGTTCATAAGACCATAAAAACTTCCATTTTCTTTAAATTGTCACAAGGTTTTTGTTGAACTCAAACAACAACCACACTGAATTCTTAACTAAAATAGGAACAATATGGTTTTTAGACTGTAACGCCTTTATTTTAAAACCCGAAACAGGGGAAATTTTTCCCAATTTAGAAAAAATACCTGGATCAATAAAAAGCCACTCTCATATATGAAGATATGAGAGCCAGGTCCATAGACCATGAAGAACCGGGTCCAATTAAATAAAGAAAGGGAAAGGAAGGAAAAGGAAAAATAAAGGCCAAACAAAAGCCATCCAGCGGAAGACACACAGCGCCAGAGCGAACCCGAGAGAAACAACGCAAACTCGCTCAAGCGAGATACGACTCCGCTTGAGCGAGGCAGCCAAACTCGCTCGGGCGAGCACACATTCGCTTGGGCGAAACCACTCTAAAGCCTTCCCTCAGAACCACACTCGCTGGAGCGAATGCCTTGTTCGCTGAAGCGAGAAGCCACTCACCCGGTAATTCGATCACTCGGCATCAAGACATACATTCACTCGGAGTCATGGGTTTCAATCGCTCGGAAATGACTCCACACACATACATCCTTTAACTTAGTTCCATACATTTTTATCCACAAGGCCGCACAATAATCCACTCGGGAAATGAGGGGTATCCCACTCGGATTCCATAAAACTTCCTCACTCGGGTTATTTCCCAACCAAACACCACTCGGTGTATTTAACCACAATTCAATCGGGAATGTACTTCACATTCATCACTCGGCATATGATATCTTACTCACTCGAGGAAACCATTAAGTCCCACTCAGACTTGCTCAGATCCTAACCACTCAGGATATGGAATCTCTTTCACTCGGATTTTACATGAATCACATACTTAGAGTATATTCTAATCTCAATCTATTACAACAACTCTCCTCTCGGAAGAGGATCACTCGGATTTCCACTCGGGATATTCAAATCATTCCCCATTCGGGGTTTACCCATGTTTTCCACTCAGAATCATTCAAGCCTATTCTCTCGGAAGAGGCCACACACCATAGCCTCACCCGGAATCATCAACTTAACACTAGTTCATCCATCAACACTTCTTACATAATTCAATAACACATTCCAGTCGGTAAGAAGCATCAAATCAACATAAACACTTATTCATATATACACATATTCACATAAATGTAAACTTGTCCACGAATCCGATCAGAATTACTCAACCTCCCCAACACTTGGAGAAACTCACCAAGACAACACTTAGTCACTCAAAATACATAATATATTACTCATTCGGAACAGGTACCCATAATTCATTCGATATGTAAATAATATCTTTCACTTAGAATCCACTAAGGCCATCACCACTCAGAAAAGGCCCATACATGAGTCTCACTCGGATATGGAGTCATATACATAAGACTCACTCGGAAAAGTATCTAAGCCAATTATATTTCACTCAGGATTCATTAACTTAGAATTATTCATTCAACATCATTTATATTCAACCCAAGTGATAACATGGCCATATAAAATACACGTATATGTATACTCTCCAACTCACCAATCCGACTACCCATTCAGCAACACTCTTCAACTGATTCATAACCATGTTATCAATGTATCATCTATATATATATATACATACTCTCGGATAATTCCTTAACAGTATTCACTCTAACCATCCTCATCAATTCTCAGCCAATACAATTACAGGTTATCAATGTAAACCAAGAATATATAAATATATTCATGCACTCGGATTCCATGCATACATATTTGTATTCGTTATACATCATGGTCATATGAGCCGGCCAAGGCTTAAATACATCAAAACTCACTCGGTACATTACATTATGTACACAGCCTCATCGTAAATACCCAACACTCGGGTTTAAGGCCATCACATCATCCAATTCGACCTGCACATACTGAAAAATAGTGTAGGGGTGAGCTTTACATATTAAATGACAGATATTGGCTCGGATTAATCATAGAAATCCTCAACATGCAATAACATATAACATCAATCAGCACATCAAACACTGCCATTCAATATGAACAATCACAATCATCTTCCGATCGGGAATTCACCCATTTCACTCGGCTATAAAGCTCAACTTACTCAGTAACAAGTATAATAATCCAATCGGAATTCACCCTAACTCCGAGCCTTGCTCCAGGACTTAGTCATATTCATATGTTGTCATTTGATTGCCGATCGGTAATAGAAGTCCAACGCATTCCAGTGGCGAATCGGATGCATACGGTTTCATTCACTCGGCGTCCAACGCCAATGCACTCGGCATTTCATCAAGCGTCTCATTTCACGCTTAGTGCCCCAGGCACTGCCCCGAGTCCAACTCGAGGTCTTTCATCATATTCAACATTAGGACCACGTCCTCTTCACTCGGGATTATACCCTTCGTGGCACCCCGCAAGGTGATATACTCAACACGTATGCATATACATTCAACACATATTCATTCGATTGCCCACTCGGAAATTTACGTTCAACACTCTATGCACTCGGCATTTTCATAGCAAATCAGATGACTCAGCCTGTATCACATCCACTCGGCAATCACTATACCATTCACTCGGATTATCATCATCCACGAGCCTCACATGCTATTTCATGGGATCCACTCGGCCTTAGCATTTCTAAGCCTCACATACTATTTTATATAGAATTCCACTCAGTAATCAACACTAGTAATCATCCCATGTTTTCTCATATACATTCCACTCGGAATTATCATGCCAGTCCCCATCCTATGCACTCAGCATACACAAATTCTATATCATGCATCGCATGCATACAATTATACCATTACTCACATAGGGACCAATAACAAACTACACAATTCACTCGACATTCATATTACAATTATCATGCATCTCATATATTAACTCATATCATCACAAATAGTGTCATACAGCTCTTGAACGGATAATCATGCACCATGCAGTAATAAATATCATACATCCAGGTTCAACTCAACAACAGCACACAATACACATCAAACACAATACAGTGCAATTATGTCACCCGGAAATCCGTCCATAAGCCATGCATTTGAGATGCAAAGCCCCCTTACCTGGAATGACGTTCCAGAAGTCACATGGGTCACTCGGCCCAGCCACAGCAGCACTCTACTCGGCATTCCAATCGTGGGAAGAGCCAACATGGCTCCCATTCGTCCCAGCAACATGCTCACAGCCATCAACGCTCTGCTCGTAGCTTTGGAGAGCCAACTCTGTCTCTACACGGCCTCAAAACCACCAAGGCTCAACACAGTCCTTACGTAACCCAGTGAAGGACTCCAAACGCTGCTTCCACCACAAGAGCAGCAACCACCAAGCACGTCTCAAAGCTGCTCCACACTCGAACAGCACCGTCCTCACCACCATGGAGGACAACCAAGCTTCCATGCACCATCCATGCATGCCTTCTTCTTTACAACGGCACAACCCCAAAAATAGTGGACCATCTTCCACAACCGAGGCACCCACACGCAGCTGCAGGCTCCCAACTGAGCCACAAACAGCCCCGTCAACGAAGATGAAGAAGAGAAGAAGAAGAAGGACCAACAAGAAGGAGAAGCACCAAGGAACAAAGGAGGAACCAACCTCCAAAACATAGCACCACGCTATTTCCTTTCACAGCCACACCGTCCCACTCAGCTCAACACAGTTTGTGAGTGGAGAAGAAGATGAAGGAGAGGACGAAGGAGCAGGAGCTCCAACAAATTCTAGAGAGAAAGAGGAGCGTTTCTCTCCTCCATGACATGCACCAACGAAGAATAAAGAGAGAGTGAGAAGAAAAACATGCAACCAAGGCCTTATCATCTTAGCCCATCAGCGTCCCCCTCTCATCATCTCAACATCCCATCCTCATTTAATGCAAGTCCTTTAGCATTTAATGCTAATTCTCTCAGCAATCATCACTCCCTTCCAACGTGGACAAAGAGAGAGAGAACTGAAGTTCACACACTCACCAAAATGCATATGTGTGGTCATTTGGCCTTATTATCATAATCATTATTATTATTTTCCTCTTAGTGAATTTCGCCTAGAGTCCCAGCATCAGACTCCCTTCACTCGCTCAAGCGTCCCAAGCTCGCTTGAGCAAAAAACACTCAGTATGTATTTCCTCTCTCTTTCTCTCGCTCGAGCGCGGCCACACCCGCTTGAGCGAGAACCGTCTAGTGTCTTCACCAACATCATTTGCACGCATCTCGCTTGAGCGGATCACCGTCTCGCCTGAGCGAGATATCAGGACATATACAATAATGAAGATCCTAACACACGGAATCTCATTCGAAGCCAACTGAATCAGTTCCAAAATATCATACGCATTACATGAGGTATATATATACCACTCTCTCTATCCATTCATACTCGAGAAGTCTTTATTTCCACTCATCAATCACTCTCTTTTAAATTCTGATTGTCAACTATAAAATGAAGGTTTTAAAACACCTCTCATTACCACATTGCTCATCTTCATAAAAAATTTGGGATGTTACATAGACCATATTTAAATACTTGTAAACACTAGATTTCTCCCTAACAAGGAATTTCCTCTAAAACACAACAAATAACAGTTTGACACCTTGATTGCTTTTAAAAGTCTATAACACTGGCTATATATGACTATGACAATCACATTCAGACAAACCTATAACTTTATAGGAAATTAATAGAAAAATAACTGTCATATAACTTTTAATACAGGTCTGTATATATATACACATATATAAAATCTTAATATATTATGAAGCATAACCTCCAAGTTCAGAAGTTGGCCTATCAATTTCAATATATTAGAGTTAAATCTTCTTCCAAGCTTTCTTTAGATAAGATAAAAGTCCACATTTACTACAACTACTTAATATTAGAAACTTGATTTACCTGCACGAACACCTCCTATGTTCCAACAGATTTTATAATAATTAAAAAACCAGATTAACACTAGGTAGAAGAGTGTCCTCTGCTGAAAGAATTGCAACAGACTAGTATACTTGGGTCAAAGACCAATGATTCAAAAGGCTGGTTTTTAGAAGAAAAGTCAAGATTTATTTCTAAGAAAAGAAGATTTGACCCTAACTATCTACCAACAAACAGCAGGAAAGAATCCTTTGGTAGTTGAGAATTAAAACTAACTCTAGTCTAGTCTATTGTTCACATCAATAGCTTATGTACATTGGTTGATGACAAAAAGATGAACAACATCAGATTCAGAAAACTAAACAAGTAACAACATTATTGTTTATCATTTTGAAAATAAAACAAAAGTCAAATTTGCCAGCACAAGAAGATCTTCTTTACACAAAGCTATGTAGAGACTAAAATAGGCAAAGTTAATTAAAATAAACACGTTCATCATGGATACCTCTACTAGCTACCAAATATATCATTAATCCATTATAAGTATAAAGCAAATTTTAGCATGTGTAATAACCTGTCTATATATTTATACATATATATAGGGATGGTAAAACAGGCTAGGCCCGCCAAATTTGGCAAGAATTTTAGTCTGCCTCCCGCCACAGCCCACCCCGCTAATTTGGCGGGCCCAAACCTTAGCGGGGCGGCCCGGCCCAACGAGCCCCCGCCAAAAGAAAAAAATTATAAATATTACTAATTTATACTTTATTCTATTAAAATATATACTTTCATTTTCTAAAATTAAAAAAAAAGTAACATCTCTTACTATTTATACATTTCTTTTAATAATATCTTTAATTTTTTTAAAAATTATTTTTCTAATTTTTAAATCTTAATTTGACACATTACGGGCTGGCCTGCCAGCCCACCATTAGGCGGTGCGGGCCCTATATTTTGGCCCGTTTAGTTTAGTGGGGCGGGCCAGCCTGACCCTCTTTTTAGCAGGGTGGGTCAGGGCCCAACGAGCCAACCTATTTTACCATCCCTATATATATATATATATATTTCAGAATTCTAGATGTCCTATAACATCATCAGAAGCATCAAAATAACAAGACCATGTTACATATGACCATGTAGACATGCCTCCAATATGATTATCAAAATAGACATATCCATCTATAAATATATATATGTATATGTACACCTATGCAGTCACACGTCTACCATTCATATCCACTATGGCAATAGCATTGCAATATCCACCCGGATCATGAGACAAAATCACCTCCATGTACATTCATTGAAAATCCACATACTTAGAAGGTGAGTATAATTTAAGAGAATAAATGGTAACTTAATAATCCATTAGAGCACACATACTATATCGCAACATAAGTATGAATCATATCACAATAATTCATAAATCAAACATCTATCGATTTGCGATCACTTCATAAATTAAAATGTAAGAAGATAATGCTATGACTTTTAAAGTCTCTCATTCAATTATGCAAGAAAACTATGAGATCCAGATCCGACTTCAGGATATCGAAAGTGCCAAGATAACCCACTCAGTGAACCAAAGCACTATAAGCGACGGGCATCTGGGTAACCACATAGTGAACCATATCACTATAATCGGTGGTACCTGAAACATCCTTAATTCTTTTAAGAATGCATTGATACCAAAATGAAACAACCCAACTTAATTAAACCCAAAACCGAAGACCAGGGAAAATTTTTCCAAAATTCACCATGCAGCCGGGTAAAAATAAACCAAACATAAGGCAAGGGAAAGCAAAACCGATCAGAGAAGGGAAGACCGAGTCAGAAGGCTATGTATGGGCAAGACTCAGCTCCAATCGCACAGCCAGCGGAAGGACAAAGCTTTAGCGAGCCCATTACAGTGTTCACTCGCTCAAGCGAGACTCAAATCCGCTTGAGCGAGACAACCCATCTCGCTTGGGCGAAGCACCATTCGCTTAAGCGAAACCCACCAGAAACCTTTCTTCCATTCACACTCACTGGAACGAATACCTTGTTCGCTGAGGCGAACACCCACACTCGGTAAATTTCGTCACTCGGATTTGGGACCACGTCCACTCGGGAACGGCCCCCACATACATGATTCACCCGGTAAATTCATACTTAGCCAAATTACAATTATAAACACACGGGCGTATTTCACTCGGGAAATGATTCCCTCGGATACTCCACTCGGAGTCCACAAGCTTTCCTCACCCGGAGTATTTCCCCAGTCCAAAACACTCTGTATAATTCAACCACAATTTACTCGGAATACATTATTCATTCAGCACTCGGCATAATTTAATTTTCCTCACTCGGAAGTCACCCAAACCTCCATTCCTTTGGAAGGAGTCACCACAATCAAGTTTCATTCAGAATTCTCTATCCTCACATCACTCGGAGGAGTTCACCAAGTTAAGTCACTTGGACTTATTTAAAACTTAACCACTCAGAATATATAACATTCACTCGGAATATGTATAGCCTCGTTCACTCGGAAGAGGTCTCTTAGAATACCTCAATCAATACCATCATAATTACTCTTCCCTCGGAAGAGGTTTACTCAGGATTTCCACTCGGGAATATTCAAACCCTTATCACTCGAAAAAGGCCACACACTAAGCTCCACTCGGACACGACTCTCCCATCAATATTCCACTCGGGATTTATTAACTTAGCAATATTCTCTCAATACACATAATGAACAATTCGGGTAACTCTATAACAATGTAAAATATATTTATACAATGTATATTTGTTCACAATCCCAATAGTCTACCCATATAACTAAATCCGTTCGGATTACAAGAGAGCCGACCAAGGCTTAACATATTCATTTACAATATATATATATATACATATACAATGTAAGCACTTCAACAATCTGAGTGCCCATCACTCAGACTTGAGGCCACCTCCTCATTCCCAGTCCGACCTGCATATATTGAAAAATATTGTAGGGGTGAGCTTTTACATATTAAATGACAGTTATTGAATCAGATTAATCTTCGAATCCTTAACCATACAATAACATATCTCAATCAACAATAACACAGTTATTCAATATGAATATTCATACAACATCCGATCGGAATTCATTCACCTCAATCAGGGCTATATAATTCCCTTCATTCACCCCAACATATATCATAAACATATTGTTATCTTGCACTCGGCAACAGCATCAACATGCATATATTCCAATCGGGATTATTCACCACAGCATGTATCACAACCACAACATCATATTGCACTCGGCCATAACATCAATATACATGCATTCATCCAATCGGATTCCACTCAAGTCATTCAAGACTATATCAATCATGTTATTCCAAATAACATTCCACATATTCATACAATTCAAATTGAGCTCAATGACAATCATAAGTGTGCACACAATCAATTCACCCAGATCTGGTTATTTATTATCCATTTTATTGTTGCAACATAGGCTCCAAGCCTTTCCTCAGCTCCAAGCTGATTCGGCCATTTTACAGGTACCAAACCGTTTGCCCTCACATGTAACACAGTCACTCCAAGCGACAACAGAAGTGTTACGGGCAGCCCCGAGTCCAACCCGGTACGCTTTCCTTGAGTCCAACCTAAGGTCTTTAAGCGTCCAACGCTTAGTCCCAAGTCCAACCCAGGGTCTTTTTATAGTGCACTCGGCACTGCCTCGAGTCCAACCCGAGGTCTTTTATATATTTTAACACATATTCATCTAATTGCCGATCAGTATTAAGCGTCTAATGCTATATGCTCCAAGCATTTCCAGTGGTGAATCAGATGCATACGGTCTTATTTATCAGGCGTCCAACGCCAATGCACTCGGCATTGCCTTGAGTCCAACCCAAGGTCTTTCAATATGTTTTCCACACACATGCACTCGGCATTCAAATATCAATAACATGCATCCAATGCAGTTTATCATTATTATTCATAAACAGGGGTCGGCATAGCAATAACATAATACATGCACTCGACAATCACATGCACTCGGCAAATCACATGCTTTTCAATATAAAATCCCAAATGGGAATTAACACATCCGACCCACATCTTATGCACTCGGCAATCATAATGCCATCCACTCAATCATCACTTACAACAAGCAACACATGCTATACCACATAATATCCACTCGGGATTAACACAACAGTCCCCCATCTTATGCACTCAGCATTCGCATGTTCATATAACAAGCGTCTCATGCATTTAGACACAATCACACACGGAGATCAATATAACAAACTCATGTACTTGGCTTTCTCATTAACAGCCATAACATATCATACATTCACTCGGCATACTCATTAAGCCAACATTTCCATGCATTCACTCAGCATTTCATATTTATCATCATACATCTCATGGACGGAATCATAACAACATCACACAGACCACAATGATCACAAATAACACAAATATCCGGGCGTTGCACATACTACAACACATCACTCAACATATTTCAAATATAACACAACACATTAAAGCAAACCACCCGGAACCCGTCCATAAACCATACATTTGAGATGTAAGTTAGCCCCCCTACCTGGAATGAAGATTCCAGTAGCTCCTTGAGCTTCCAGTACCGACTGAACGTTCTTCAGTCATCTGACAACACTCTGCTCTCAGCTTTTGGAAGAACCAACAGTTGCTTCCTCATGAGCAGAACAACCATCAAGACACCCCATGCCAAGCCTCCAAGGCACACGTAGTCTTCACCAACAATGGAGGCCTCCAAGGTTTCCAGGCAACAACGCTGTTAGACAGAATAGGGGAAGATCTCACCTCCAAGACACACAGCACCATGCTGTTCTCTCTATCATGCTATTCCTCTTCGTGTTCCCACTTCCACTCGGGTTTTACATAGCGTTAAGTGGAAGAAGAATATGAAGAAGATATGAAGAAGACAAACAGCGAAGGAGCAGAAGAGTCTCTAGAGGAAATCGAAAGAGAAAGGAGGAGTGTTTGCAGCTCTTATCCCTTCACTGCCCAGCGTCCACTCTCCCTCTCAATCAACATTCCATCCACATTTAATGTAATTCCCATCAGCCATCATATCACCATTAAGGCCACTCCTGTAACATCCTGATTTTTAATTAATTACCGGGTGTGGTAAATTTCAGGATTAAGGTTATGGATTAATTAAGTTAATGGTTGATTGGAATTTAATGGTTAATTAGATAAATTATTGAATAATAATAATAATAATAATAATGAGGCCAAGAGGTGACTTGTGTGCCTTGGTGGTTTAATGGGCTCGGTTCCCTCCCTCTCTCTTTGTCCACGTAAGTACAATGATGGTTGATGGAATAACATTAAATGCTGATGGGATATGATGGCTGATGGGGCTGAGATGATAAGGCTTTGGTTGCATATTTCTCTCTTACCTTTCTTCACTTCCTCGTTGGTGCATGTTATGGAGGAGAGAAACGCTCCTCCTTCTCTCTAGAATTCATTGGAGCTCCTGCTCCTTCGTCCTCTCCTTCATCTTCTTCTCCATTCACGAACTGTGTTGAGTTGAGTGGGACGATGTGGCTGTGAAAGGAAACAGCGTGGTGCTGTGTTTTGGAGGTTGGTTCCTCCTCTGTTCCCTGGTGCTTCTCCTTCTTGTTGGTCCTTCTTCTTCTTCTCTTCTTCATCTTCGTTGGTGGGGCTGTTTGTGGCTTGGTTGGGAGCCTGCAGCTGCGTGTGGGTGCCTCAGTTGTGGAAGATGGTCCACTATTTTTGGGGCTGTGCCATCGTGAAGAAGAAGGCATGCATGGATGGTGCATGGAAGCTTGGTTGTCCTCTATGGTGGTAAGGACGGTGCTGTTCGAGTGTGGAGCAGCTTTGAGACGTGCTTGGTGGTTGCTGTTCTTGTGGTGGAAGTAGTGTTTGGAGTCCTTCACTGGGTTGCGTAAGGACTGTGTTGAGCCTTGGTGGTTTTGAGGCCGTGTAGAGACAGAGTTGGCTCTCCAAAGCTGCAAGCAGAGCATTGATGGCTGTGAGCGTGTTGCTGGGATGAATATGAGCCATGTTGGCTCTTCCCACGATTGGAATGCCGAGCAGAGTGCTGCTGTGGCTGGGCCGAGTGACCCATGTGACTTCTGGAACGTCATTCCAGGTAAGGGGGCTTTGCATCTCAAATGCATGGCTTATGGACGGATTTCCGGGTGACATAATTGCACTGTGTTGTGTTTGATGTGTATTGTATGCTGTTGTTGAGTTGAACCCGGATGTATGTTATTTATTATTGCATGGTGTATGATCATCCGTTCAAGAGCTGTATGATACTATTTGTGATAATATAAGTTAATGTATGAGATGCATGATAATTGTAATATGAATGCCGAGTGAATTGTGTAGTTTGTTATTGGTCCCTATGTGAGTAATGGTATGATTGTATGCATGTGATGCATGATATTGAATTTGCGTATGCTGAGTGCATAGGATGGAGATTGGCATGATAATTCCGAGTGAAATATATATGAGAAAACATAGGATGATTACTAGTGTTGATTACCGAGTGGAATTCTATATAAAATGGTGTGTGAGGCTTAGAAATGCTAAGGCCGAGTGGATCCCATGAAATAGCATGTGAGGCTCGTGGATGATGATAACCCGAGTGAATGGTATAGTGATTGCCGAGTGGATGTGATGTGGGCTGAGTCATCTGATTCACTGTGGAAATACCGAGTGCATATAATGTTGAACGCTATTACCGAGTAGGCAATCGAATGAATATGAGTTGAATGTAAATGCATACGTGTTGAGTATATCAACTTGCGGGGTGCCACGAAGGGTATGACCCGGAGTGAAGAGGACGTGGTCCTATTGTTGAATATGATAAAAGACCTCGAGTTGGACTTGGGGCAGTGCCTGGGGCACTAAGCGTGAAATGAGACGCTTGATGAAATACCGAGTACATTGGCGTTGGACGCCGAGTGAATGAAACTGTATGCATCCGATTCTCCATTGGAATGCGTTGGACTTCTATTACCGATCGGCAATCAGATGACAATATATGAATATGACTAAGTCCTGGAGCTAGGCTCAGGCACACTCCTTGAGCAAGGCTCGGAGTTAGGGTGATTCCGATTGGATTATTATACTTGTTACTGAGTAAGTTAAGCTTTATAGCCGAGTGAAATGGGTGAATTCCCGATCGGAAGATGATTGTGATTGTTCATATTGAATGGCGGTGTTTGATGTGCTGATTGATGGTATATGTTATTGCATGTTGAGGATTCTATGATTAATCCGAGCCAATATCTGCCATTTAATATGTAAAGCTCACCCCTACACTATTTTTCAGTATGTGCAGGTCGGATTGGATGATGTGATGGCCTTAAACCCGAGTATTGGGTATTTACAATGAGGATGTGTACATAATGTAATGTACCGAGTGAATTTTGATGTATTTAAGCCTTGTCCGGCTCATATGACCATGATGTATAACGAATACAAATATGTATGCATGGAGTCCGAGTGCATGAATATATTTATATATTCTTGGTTTGCATTGATAACCTGTAATTATATTGGCTGAGAATTGATGAGGATGGTTAGAGTGAATACTGTTAAGGAATTATCCGAGAGTATGTATATATATATAGATGATACATTGATAACATGGTTATGAATCAGTTGAAGAGTGTTGCTGATTGGGCAGTCGGATTGGTGAGTTGGAGAGTATACATATACGTGTATTTTATATGGCCATGTTATCACTTGGGTTGAATATAAATAATGTTGAATGAATAATTCTAAGTTAATGAATCCTGAGTGAAATATAATTGGCTTGGATACTTTTCTGAGTGAGTCTTATGTATATGACTCCATATCCGAGTGAGACTCATGTATGGGCGGCCTTTTCTGAGTGGTGATGGCCTTAGTGGATTCTGAGTGAAAGATACTATTTATATATCGAATGAATTATGGGTACCTGTTCCGAATGAGTAATATATTATGTATTTTGAGTGACTAAGTGTTGTCTTGGTGAGTTTCTCCGAGTGTTGGGGAGGTTGAGTAATTCTGATCGGATTCGTGGACAAGTTTACATTTATGTGAATATGTGTATATATGAATAAGTGTTTATGTTGATTTGATGCTTCTTACCGACTGGAATATAAATGATGTTGGATAGAATAATGTTTAGGTAAAGAATTCCGAGTGAAACATTATTGTGGGAGCCGAGCCGAGCCGAGTGAGGCTAAATATGTGGCCTTTTCCGAGTGAATAGGCTTGAATGATTCTGAGTGGAAATTATGGGTAAACCCCGAGTGGGGAATGATGTGAATATCCCGAGTGGAAATCCGAGTGATTCTCTTCTGAGGGTAGAGTTATTGTAATGGATTGAGATTAGAATATACTCTAAGTATGTAATTCATGCATAATCCGAGTGAAGGAGATTCCATATCCTGAGTGGTTAGGATCTGAGCAAGTCCGAGTGGGACTTAACTTAATGGTTTCCCCGAGTGAGTAAGATAGCATATGCCGAGTGAATCTGGCTGGAATATTCCGAGTGGAGTATGATTGTAGAGACCCCTTTTGAGTGAAGGAAGGTCATTGTGTTCTCCGAGTGAGAGATGTGAGTTTATGCCGAGTGATGAATGTCAAGTACATTCCCGATTATGTTGAGTTAAATACGCCGAGTGGTGTTTGGTTGGGAAATAACCCGAGTGAGGGAAGTTTAGGGAATCCGAGTGGGATGACTCTCATTTCCCAAGTGGATCATGTGTGTACCTTGGTGGATAAAATGTGGAACTAAGTTATGGGATGTATGTGTGTGGAGTTATTTCCGAGCGATTGAAACTCCTGACTCCGAGTGAATGGAACCCCGATTCCGAGTGTTTGGATAGCTGAGTGTAGCTTCTCGCTCCAGCGAATGTGGGATTCGCTCCAGCGAGTGTGGTTCTGATGGAAGGCTTGTGGTGGTTTAGCTTAGGCGAATGAGTGCTCGCCCGAGCGAGTATGTTGTCTCGCTCAAGCGGAGTCGGATCTCGCTTGAGCGAGTGCACGCTGTTTCTCTTGGGCTCGCTTGAGCGTTGTTAGGTTTCCGCTGGATGGCTTTTGTTTGGCCTTTATCTTTCCTCGCCTTCTATTTCCTCTCCTTCTCCATGTTGTGCCCAGTTTAATTATTTGGGCAGATTATATATGTTTTGTAAACTCTAAAATTTGGAAAAATTTCCCTGTTTTGGTTTTATTAATTTATTAAAAATTAGGGTGTTTCATTTTGGTATCAGAGCAGACCAAAAGGTCCATGGCCAAGGTTTGCCTACTGTATGTGGGCGGTTTTATGCAATATGACCGAGTGTTATCATTGCTTGTGAATTCCTATTGGATTTTATGCATGCTTAATTATGATTAGTGTGATTATATAGCTATGAGTTCTGTTGGGGGACAGTAGTGAAAGGTACTACTGTTGTGATGTGGAGTTGAGGGTAGAAGAGTTATTGCTATCCTGACCCGGTTGCCTATGAAATACTTAGGATAATTCTAAGCTCGAGTCAGCTGTGAGGGAATATAATAATGAATGTTGTGACCCTTGTATAGGTTGGTTATTGGGTCTTTTGTGTAAGCCGAGCTAGTGGCTCATGGCCAAGGAATGTATGTTGGATGGAATAGAACCCATATATTGAGTCGATTAAGTAATAATATTTCAGAGATTCCCTAGTACGATGAATTTAAATTCTGTGTGTGGTAGTGCCATTTGAGATGGATGTTTTGTACCCTGGCACGTGAACCCTGTGTGACATATATATATGATATAAGTGATTGAATGTGAACCCTGGTGCAGATTAGATTATGGTAGAGTCTCGGTTTCTGGTTTGTGAAAACCGAGTGAATGATTGATGGATGTTAGGCAACTAGGCATGTGACCCTGTTGATTCGGCATGATCAAGTAGGACTGGAAAACTGGGTGAGAATAGATATGGTTGGGTACCTGTTTGATTTGGGTACTGTCTCGGTTTTGTGGTTGAAAACCGAGTGAGTGTTGATTGAATTGTTACCCGGAGTTGTATATCTCAGTGTGTGTAGTGAATTATTAGGCTTAAATCAGAATGGTGGCCAATGAATTGTGATAAATAAGATTAAATAAGAGATGAATACTCAGTTTGGACTGGAAACCGACTGCTTTTATGCCATTTTATGATGTGTGTGACTGGCATTTGAGGATTATTATCATGAGATTTACACTAGAATATGTGTATGGATGGTATATATGTCTTATGTGGGTCGGATGTATGCTGTTAGTATACCATTTTATAGTGATGATGACTGATAATTGCCGACTGTTGGCATGTGAGACACCAATGTTGGTGGCTAATGGTGATGCTGATTCAGATGTGTTGCTTATGGACTGGTAAAAATTATCATTAATTTTTCATATAGATTAGTATTATTTGAGTGACTTTGGTCGATATGAGTGAAAAGATTATGAGGATGCTGTTTCGGTATGACTCTACATACCATAGGTATTATGGCAGTGTGCATCTTGCAGTGACTTTATGCAATTGTTGTGACCCTATAGGAATGAGGCAATCAGCCTATAAGTTGGACACAACAGTTCATAGGTCGGGCAAGTGAGACTGTAGCTGCTTATGGGTATGGTTTGAGTCTATCGGACTGCTCCGAGCAAGGGTGGAGTTTTTCTGAGGTGAAGTAAAGCCTGGATGTTGGTGTGCTGCTCGATTTGGAATGTTTCAGAGCAGTGAATACCCGAGTGGGTGATTTCTGAGTCGGTTGTGACACTTTCGAGTGAAAGGTGTTAAGAGTGTGATGTCTCGGAATTTCTTGTGGTGTGATCGGCAAACCGTTTGAGAGGTGAAATTATGCCGATTAGAACTGACTGGTCGGTGAATGCTTGGAAAGCATTGATATGTAGTTGCTGTGTGGCATGCAGAGATATGCCGAGTGCTTATTGTGACCGGTTCATGTTGAATTTCGGGGACGAAATTCCTTAAAGGTGGGGAGAAATGTAACATCCCGATTTTTAATTAATTACCGGGTGTGGTAAATTTCAGGATTAAGGTTATGGATTAATTAAGTTAATGGTTGATTGGAATTTAATGGTTAATTAGATAAATTATTGAATAATAATAATAATAATAATAATAATAATAATGAGGCCAAGAGGTGACTTGTGTGCCTTGGTGGTTTAATGGGCCCGGTTCCCTCCCTCTCTCTTTGTCCACGTAAGTGCAATGATGGTTGATGGAATAACATTAAATGCTGATGGGATGTGATGGCTGATGGGGCTGAGATGATAAGGCTTTGGTTGCATATTTCTCTCTTACCTTTCTTCACTTCCTCGTTGGTGCATGTTATGGAGGAGAGAAACGCTCCTCCTTCTCTCTAGAATTCGTTGGAGCTCCTGCTCCTTCGTCCTCTCCTTCATCTTCTTCTCCACTCACGAACTGTGTTGAGCTGAGTGGGACGGTGTGGCTGTGAAAGGAAACAGCATGGTGCTGTGTTTTGGAGGTTGGTTCCTCCTCTGTTCCCTGGTGCTTCTCCTTCTTGCTGGTCCTTCTTCTTCTTCTCTTCTTCATCTTCGTTGATGGGGCCGTTTGTGGCTCGGTTGGGGGCCTGCAGCTGCGTGTGGGTGCCTCGATTGTGGAAGATGATCCACTGTTTTTGGGGCTGTGTCGTCGTGAAGAAGAAGGCATGCATGGATGGTGCATGGAAGCTTCGTTGTCCTCTATGGTGGTGAGGACGGTGCTGTTCGAGTGTGGAGTAGCTTTGAGACGTGCTTGGTGGTTGCTGTTCTTATGGTGGAAGCAGCGTTTGGAGTCCTTCACTGGGTTGCGTAAGGACTGTGTTGAGCCTTGGTGGTTTTGAGGCCGTGTGGAGACAGAGTTTTCTCTCCAAAGCTGCGAGCAGAGCGTTGATGGCTGTGAGTGTGTTGCTGGGACAAATGGGAGCCATGTTGGCTCTTCCCACGATTGGAATACCGAGCAGAGTGCTGCTGTGGCTGGGCCGAGTGACCCATGTGACTTCTGGAATGTCATTCCAGGTAAGGGGGCTTTGCATCTCAAATGCATGGCTTATGGACGGATTTTTGGGTGACATAATTGCACTGTGTTATGTTTGATGTGTATTGTATGCTGTTGTTGAGTTGAACCCGGATGTATGTTATTTATTATTGCATGGTGTATGATCATCCGTTCAAGAGCTGTATGATACTATTTGTGATAATATAAGTTAATGTATGAGATGCATGATAATTGTAATATGAATGCCGAGTGAATTGTGTAGTTTGTTATTGGTCCCTATGTGAGTAATGGTATGATTGTATGCATGTGATGCATGATATTGAATTTGCGTATGCTGAGTGCATAGGATGGGGACTGGCATGATAATTCCGAGTGAAATATATATGAGAAAACATGGGATGATTACTAGTGTTGATTACCGAGTGGAATTCTATATAAAATGGTGTGTGAGGCTTAGAAATGCTAAGGCCGAGTGGATCCCACGAAATAGCATGTGAGGCTCGTGGATGATGATAACCCGAGTGAATGGCATAGTGATTGCCGAGTGGATGTGATGTGGGCCGAGTCATCTGATTCGTTGTGGAAATACCGAGTGCATATAATGTTGAACGCCATTACCGAGTAGGCAATCGAATGAATATGAGTTGAATGTAAATGCATACGTGTTGAGTATATCACCTTGCGGGGTGCCACGAAGGGTATGACCCGGAGTGAAGAGGACGTGGTCCTATTGTTGAATATGATAAAAGACCTCGAGTTGGACTCGGGGCAGTGCCTGGGGCACTAAGCGTGAAATGAGACGCTTGATGAAATACCGAGTACATTGGCGTTGGACGCCGAGTGAATGAAACTGTATGCATCCGATTCTCCATTGGAATGCGTTGGACTTCTATTACCGATCGGCAATCAGATGACAATATATGAATATGACTAAGTCCTGGAGCTAGGCTCAGGCACACTCCTTGAGCAAGGCTCGGAGTTAGGGTGAATTCCGTTTGGATTATTATACTTGTTACTGAGTAAGTTAAGCTTTATAGCCGAGTGAAATGGGTGAATTCCCGATCGGAAGATGATTGTGATTGTTCATATTGAATGGCGGTGTTTGATGTGCTGATTGATGGTATATGTTATTGCATATTGAGGATTCTATGATTAATCCGAGCCAATATCTGCCATTTAATATGTAAAGCTCACCCCTACACTATTTTTCAGTATGTGCAGGTCGGATTGGATGATGTGATGGCCTTAAACCCGAGTGTTGGGTATTTACGATGAGGCTGTGTACATAATGTAATGTACCGAGTGAATTTTGATGTATTTAAGCCTTGTCCGGCTCATATGACCATGATGTATAACGAATACAAATATATATGCATGGAATCCGAGTGCATGAATATATTTATATATTCTTGGTTTGCATTGATAACCTGTAATTATATTGGCTGAGAATTGATGAGGATGGTTAGAGTGAATACTGTTAAGGAATTATCCGAGAGTATGTATATATATATAGATGATACATTGATAACATGGTGTCGCGACCGGGATCGCGGCGGCGCGGCCGACCCTCGAAACGAATTTAAATAATAAACAGGGAGTCGCCACCAATATTTTTTAGGATAAAATAGTGGAAAAACCTTTTGTTAAAGCACTGGTTATAAAAATGAGATTCCATGATTCGGGAGTCTGATTACAGGTGAGGAAGGTATTAGCACCTCACGACTGTCCGTTATAAAAACGGTTACCTCAATTTGATAGCGCGCATTATAATTAACCCAATAATTATTTTAACTTCTTCATAAAAAGAAAAATGTACGGAACGACAAAATAAACAAAAAAATAAACAAAGATCAACACAAAATATTTACATGAGATTAACAGGACGTCTCGTCCAAATTAATCTCGCTCCGCCTTTTTAAAGAGATATATAAAAAAAAATATGAGATTAACAGGACGTCTCGTCCAAATTAACCTCGCTCCTCCTTTTTAAAGAGATATATAAAAATATGAGATTAACAGGACGTCTCGTCCAAATTAATCTCGCTCCTCCTTTTGATAACAAGACAAAAAGGAAACTCTAAAAATTAAATAAAGAAAGGTGGGCCCGACAGGAACTGTTTCCCGCTCCTACGTATTCTCCAGCTTTCGAGAAATCAGGGTCACGTAGTTCTTTAAATTTTTTTTTAGGAAGGAAAGAGATTAAAGAAATGTTGATGGGAATCATTATGGTGAGGAACCCATACAAGGCGAAGTTCTTCGCACGTGTACGAATCCTATAAAAGTGGTGTAGACGGAAGTATTTTCCGTACGACACTGATTAAGAAAAATGAATATATAAAAAAAACTGAATGGGAGAGGAAAACGAGTGCAAAAAATGAAAAAAAACGAGTGAAGAATAAGAAAACCGAGTGAAAAATAAGAAATCCGAGTGAAAACAGGGAAAAGCGAGTGAAATAGTGACAATATGAGTGAAACAATGAAAATCTGAGTGAAAATAAGGGAAACCGAGTGAAAACAGGGAAAACCGAGTGAAACAGTGACAATATGAGTGAAACAGTGAAAATCTTTGTGAAAATAAGGGAAACCGAGTGAAAAAATGAAAAATCCGAGTGAAAACAGGGAAAACCGAGTGAAACAGTGACAATATAAGTGAAACAGTGAAAAATCTGAGTGAAACAGTGAAAATCTAAGTGGAATAGTGAAAATCTGAGTGAAAATAAGGGAAACCGAGGGAAACTATGAAAAATCTGAGTGAAAACAGGGGAAACCGAGTGAAACAGTGATAATATGAGTGAAACAGTGAGATTCGGAGTGAAATAGTGAAGAATCCGAGTGCAAAATAGTAAATCCGAGTTAAAAGAGGATTACCGAGTGAGAGTTGAGCAAAAACCGAGTGATGATGGTGCAGGAACACTGGTCAGAGAGGGAAGATGTGGTTTGAGGGAGTGGGAAAGTGAGGGGATTAGGAACGAGGTGCTGTTGAGTGGGAGTGTGGACAGATTGGAATAGGAGAGGAGTGGAGGATGGGAGGATTGTAGGCAGCAATGGTGAGGGATGATGGTAGGAGAAGAAGAGAAGAGTTGGTGTGAGAGAGAAGAGAGTACGAAGGATTTTGGCAGAGTTTCCTTCTCTGAATAAATGCCCCCCCCTCAGCTGTCCTCCCCCTTGCCTATTTATAGGCTGGCCCGAGTGGAATGCCAGCTCAGGCTTCCACTTCCGAGTGGAATGCCAGCTCAGGCTTCCACTTGGTTTGGGTAGTGGGGGGACAACGGCTGGTGGGAATTTTTAATTCCTCCACCTCCGCCCCTGTCTGCCAGCCACCTCCGGGATTCCTGGATCCACTTTGGGGGTGGAATCCAGGTCAGCATGTGAATCCGAGTGAGGAGAGTGGAAATCCGAGAGAAAATGGTGTAATCCGAGTGAGAATGGCTCGGATCAACCTTCCAATCAGTATTCATCCATACTGGGAGTCAAATCCGAGTGAGGATGGTGTGAATCCGAGTGAAAATGATGGAATCCGAGTAAAAAAATGGGGAAATCCGAGTGAGAATTACTCGGATCACCCTCTCAGTCAGCATTCCTCCACATTAGGAGTCAAATCCGAGTGGAAAAGGGGTCGGCCTTCACTTCCTCTCCACAATCCGAGTATAAAATGACTCGAAACCGATTTAAATGGCTCGGAAGTTGATTGTAAAGGTGGACTTGGAATCTGTGTGAGGGTGGTGAGTCAGATTTGGAGAAGGATAACACATAATTGATTTGAAGAGGGATGACCGACTGTAGTGTCACTCGATTCCAACTTGAAGACTGGCTCGGAATTGGTCAGAAATGAACGAAGATTGACCAAGAACTGACTGGAGAGAATGATGACTCGGAAATCCATAAAAAAAAGACTCGGAAATGGGAAAAGGAGGACTCGGATGAGTGAAGATTGGTTCGGAACCGATTGAAATGGCTCGGAAATTGGAATTTTGGCCATTTTCGCTCGGAAATAAACTTCTTCACACTCAGAATTAGAAATTTGAATTTCTTCACTCGGAATGGCTCTGACAAGGAAGCTTTCCACTCGGAATTGATTCATTCTGAGTAATTCTACTCAGATTTGATCATGTATGTGTCATTCCGCTCGGATTCCCCAACAGGAGCCTATTCCATTCGGAAATGCTTCATTATTACTCGGTTTTTGATCATTTCTAAGTAGTTCTACTCGGATTTGATCCATTCTGAGTAGTTCCACTCGGTTTTGATCATTTCTGAGTAGTTCTACTCGGTTTTTGATCCTTTCTGAGTAGTTCTACTCGGATTTCTCTTCAACAGTGGCATATTCCACTCGGATTTGATCTGTTCCGAGTCCCCTTTTTTTTAAAAAAAAAAAAATTCTTTTCATTTGCGGATGGGCTGAAATAGGTGTTCACAGATGCCTCTCTTTACTTCCTTTCCTTGAGAAAAGCATGAAGTTTCTTCTTGCTTTTGAAATGGAAAGGGAGTAAAGACGTGAACACCTCTGTCAAAGTATTAGATGAGGGGGAAAAAAAAACAGGAATTGACACTTGAACCTTTCAGTTAGCAGGAGGTGAGAAGACCGGGGTTGACTCCCGGTAGAAAGGAAAGTAAAGGGTGCCTGAATAGGCGAACAGGAAGTAAAGGATGTGCCTGAATAGGCGGACAGGAAGTAAAGGATGTCTGAACAGACGGAAGGAAAGTGAAGGATGCTTGAATAGGCGGGCAAGAAAGTAAGTGGTGCCTGAATAGGCGGCTGGAAGATAAAGGATGCCTTGATAGGCGGCTGGAAAATAAAGGATGCCTTAAAAGGCGGATAGGAAATAAATGGTGCCTGAATAGGTGGCTGGAAAATAAAGGATGCCTTGATAGGCGGCTGGAAGATAAAGGATGCCTTGATAGGCGGCTGGAAAAATAAAGGATGCCTTGATAGGCGACTGGAAAATAAAGGATGCCTTGATAGGCGGCTGGAAAGTAAAAGGATGCCTTGATAGGCGGCTGGAAAGATAAAGGATGTCTTGATAGGCGGCTGGAAAGATAAAGGATGCCTTGATAGGCGGTTGGAAAGATAAAGGATGCCTTGATAGGCGACTGGAAAATAAAGGATGCCTTGATAGGCGGCTGGAAAGATAAAGGATGCCTTGATAGGCGGTTGGAAAGATAAAGGATGCCTTGATAGGCGACTGGAAAATAAAGGATGCCTTGATAGGCGGCTGGAAAGATAAAGGATGCCTTGATAGGTGACTGGAAAGATAAAGGATGCCTTGATAGGCGGCTGGAAAAGTAAAGGATGCCTTGATAGGCGAATGAAAAAGTAAAGGATGCCTTGAATAGGAGGACAGAAAGTAAAAGGTGCCTGAATAGGCAAATGGAAAGTAAAGTGCGCCTGAATAGGAGGACAGAAAGTAAAGGATGGGGTCAACCCTCAATTAACAGAAAATACAGAGATCAGGGGGGAGCTAACAGGACGTCTCGTCCGAATTAACTCATTGGTCCTAAAGGCTCGGGGTAATGCCCTTTGACTGAAATAGAAGAAACCTAAAGAAGGTGCCCCCATTTAGGAGGATTGAAGGGATCTCGGGGAACAGCTTCTTGACTGAAAGAAAAGTCTGGGGTCCACTGGGGATGCATGATGGGCTTACTAAAGGAAAGAAATCTGGGGATGATTCAGTTCAAGCTATCTTGGATGATTCGGGGAACTGCTTTTTGATTGGGAGAGAGAAGAAATGGGGGAAAGGTCTGGGACGAATACTCCAATTTTTTGGAAAGATTAGAAGATTTAGGGGTACTACCTCAAGGCCGGGAGAAGAATCTGGGGTGATGTCCCAGTTAGGGCGGTTGAAGAGGCTTGGGGGTGAGACCCGAGGTGATGTCCCAGTTCAAACTTCCCAGGAGCATGGGGTACCGCCCTTGGGTTGACAAAAGATAACAACCTGGGGAAGATGCCCCTGTTTGACATGACCTAAAAGAGCTTTGGGGGAATCTAGGGAGATGCCTCAGTTTGACAAGTTGGAAAAAAGTTTGGAGAAACGCCTCATGACTGGAAAGGAAGAAATCTGGGGAGATGCCCCAGTTTGACATGATCGAAGGATTCTTGGAGAATGGTTATAACGAAAGGAATTCAGGAAGATGTCCCAGTTGAGTTTATTTAGGAAGCGTAGTATCACTGGGGAAGAATTTGGTGGTTCAGGTACTGCCTCTTGATGGAAAGTTTAGGATTCATTGGGGAGAGAGATCCTGAGGAGTGCCATCTTTGGCGAATGATTCCACTGGGGAGGATATTTCAAGAGGCACGGACTTTAATAATTGAGGATGAGAGTTTGAAGGTGCCTGCTTAGGCGATGAAAGAGTAAAACATTGAAAGGTGCCAACCTTGGCGTTTTAAGGAGGGAATTTTGAGAAGTTCCAACTCGGGCGATTCAAGGAAGGGATTTCAAGGGCTTGATTGGGGTGTTAGTGCCTGGCATGACTATCTGTGAGATAACCTGCAGAAAAATGGTAAGTAACGCAAAGATAAGTTTCAAAATCGGGTAAGTCCTGTGAAACCGCGACTCTTACGAGAACTCATGGACGAAGTAGAACAAATGAGGCAACCATAGCTTCAGAGCGCGTGTCTGGCCAAGTCCCTGCGATGATCACCTATGATGAGGTCGAGTAGCAGGAGCATCTTGTCCCTTGCGACTTTAAATGTTTACCAATCTTCCATTTTACTTTGTTAAAATACATGTTTTTATCAGATCAACCAAATTCATAACACGTATCGAAGAGGGTGAACTTTATTCATGCACGTTAAACAAGTACAGAGAAAGAAAAATAAAGAAGGTAAATGAAATGAATGAGGTCACATAGGTTCAGAACAAATGAAAACTGGGAAGATTCATGGATCCTCCAGTGAATCTCTGAGACTGATGAGAGCCTTAACCCCCAACACGACTTCATGTTCACCCTTCGACCTTGCTTTTGGAAAGGTAAGTTCGACAGTGATTCACGTGCACGAGCTTGGACTCGTACTTCTTTGAGCCAGAGGATCATTCGCATTGCCAGAAATTTGACCCTAACTTTTGCCTGAGCCGCCCTTTTCGGGTTTTCGACTCACCGGGTCACTCTAACTTTTGCCTAAGCCGCCTTTTCAGGTTTTCAGCTTAGCGAGCATTAATTTTCTTTTCTTCCTCTCTTTTTTGTTTTTTTTTGTTTTTTTTAATTTTATTTTTTGTTTTTTTTGTTTTTTTGTTTTTTTGTTTTTTTTTGTTTTGTTTTTTTTTATTTTTTGTTTTTTTGTTTTTTTGTTTTTTTGTTTTTTTGATTTGCTCTGACATCTCCTCCCTAAGCATAGTATTTTTTCACTGCATCTGTGTTTACAGGCATTGACAAATCCTGGCCATCCATATTAGTGAGTATTAAGGCTCCTCCAGAAAAAGCCCTCTTCACAACATATGGTCCTTCATAATTAGGAGTCCATTTGCCTCGATTGTCCTTTTGAATTGGTAAAATTTTCTTGAGTACCAGGTCTCCTTCTTGAAACTGTCGAGGCCGTACTTTCTTTTCGAATGCTCGTTTCATACGCCTCTGATACAACTGACCATGACAGAGGGCAGTCAATCTTTTTCCATCAATCAAGTTTAATTGGTCATGTCGAGCTTGAACCCACTCAGCCTCTTCTAATTTTGCTTCCATCATTACCCGAAGGGACGGGATTTCTACTTCAAAAGGCAAAACTGGTTCCATTCCATATACGAGGGAGAACGGGGTTGCCCCTGTCGAGGTTCGAACCGAGGTGCGATACCCATGCAGAGCGAAAGGGAGCATCTCGCTCCAATCTCTGTAGGTGACTACCATTTTCTGCACTATCTTCTTGATGTTCTTATTGGCTGCCTCAACCGCCCCATTCATTTTAGGTCGATAAGGAGAGGAATTGTAATGGTGAATCTTGAAGCTTTCGCAGAGTTCCTTCATCATTTTGTTGTTCAAATTCGTACCATTGTCAGTAATGATCTGACATGGTAGGCTATATCGGCATATCAGTTCCCGCTTGATGAATTTGACCACAATACTCCTTGTTACACTAGTATATGAAGCTGCTTCTACCCATTTGGTGAAATAGTCGATGGCGACCAAGATGAAACGATGACCGTTTGAAGCTTTTGGCTCGATAGGTCCAATGACATCCATGCCCCACATTGAGAAGGGCCATGGTGCCGTCAAGACATTTAGGGATAACGGGGGTGCATGAATATGGTCAGCGTATATCTGACATTTATGACATTTTCGGACATACGTGAAGCAATCCGCTTCCATGGTCATCCAGTAATAACCAGCCCTCAAAATCTTTCTAGACATGGCATGTCCATTAGCGTGAGTCCCAAAAGATCCTTCATGAACATCCTTCATGATTTCGTTTGCCTCATCAGCATCAACACAGCGAAGAAGGACAGAGTCATAGTTTCTTTTGTAAAGCACATCCCTATTTAAGAAGAAACCCATGGCGAGTCGCCTTAGGGTCTTCTTATCATTTTCTGTAGCACCCTCGGGGTATTCTTGACTCTGGATATATCTCTTAACATCATGGTACCAAGGTTTCCCATCAGACTCCTTTTCCATCATTTGACAGTATGCAGGCTCACAGTGCTTCTTTATTTCGATGAGAGGCATATCGTAGTCACTACTTACTTTGAACATTGAGGCAAGGGTAGCTAAAGCATCAGCCATTTGATTGTCATCCCGGAGAACGTGATGAAAAGAGATCTCGTCAAACTCCTTGATCATTTCCTTGATGTGATCATAATAAGGAATCAATTTACTGTCCCTAGTCTCCCACTCGCCTTTCAATTGGTGAATAACCAAAGCAGAGTCCCCATAAACTTCTAACAACTTTACTTTTGCATCCAACGCTGCTTGGATTCCTAATGAGCATGCCTCATATTCAGCAATATTATTGGTACAGTCAAAACACAATCTGGCGCAGATAGGGATAAATTCCTTATCAGGTGAAATCAAGATAGCCCCAATTCCATGCCCCAATGCATTAGAAGCTCCGTCAAATCTCAGGGTCCATTTCTCCTTTTGACCACCTTCTTCATTGAATAATGTCATGATATCTTCATCCGGAAAGTTAAATTGCATCGGCTGATAATCATTGATGGGTTGGTGTGCCAAGTAATCGGCCAGGGCACTTCCTCTTATAGCTTTTTGAGTGACATATATTATGTCGTACTCAGTTAACAGCACTTGCCAGTGAGCGATCCTTCCAGTCAGAGCAGGTTTTTCAAAAATGTACTTGACGGGGTCCATTTTAGAAATTAGCCAAGTAGTGTGACCCAACATGTACTGCCTTAGGTGCTTAGCGGCCCATGCTAACGCACAACAAGTCCGCTCTAAAGCGGAGTACCTCATTTCATAATCAGTGAACTTCTTGCTTAAGTAGTAGATAGCATGTTCCTTCTTTCCAGTTTCATCGTGTTGTCCCAACACGCAGCCCATGGATTCGTTCAATACAGTCAGATACAATATAAGTGGCCTTCCTGGGGTTGGGGGCACCAAAATTGGTGGTTCTTGTAGGTACTGCTTAATCTTTTCGAAAGCTGCTTGACAATTCTCATCCCATCGCCCTGGTTGATTCTTGCGGAGTAACTTGAAGATGGGTTCACAAGTTGCCGTCAATTGTGAAATAAATCTGGCGATATAATTGAGCCTTCCCAAAAATCCTCGGACCTCTCTTTCTATACGGGGAGGAGGCATCTCAAGAATCGCTTTAACTTTGTCGGGATCAACCTCTATCCCCCTTTCACTTACTATAAATCCTAGCAGCTTGCCCGACCTTGCACCAAAAGTGCACTTGGCGGGGTTCAATCTTAGCTTGAACTTTCTCAATTGTTCAAAAAGCTTCCTTAGATCGCTAATGTGCTCTTCATCTGTTCTAGACTTGGCAATGATGTCATCCACGTAGACTTCTATTTCCTTGTACATCATATCATGGAAAAGAGTCACCATTGCTCTCTGATAAGTTGCCCCAGCATTTTTCAACCCAAAGGACATCACCTTATAACAAAATGTACCCCATAGAGAAATAAACATGGTCTTCTCCATGTCTTCAGGTGCCATCTTAATTTGATTATACCCCGAGAAACCATCCATGAAGGAGAAAATGGAATGCTGAGCTGTATTATCAACCAAAACATCGATCTGTGGTAGGGGAAAATCATCCTTGGGACTAGCCCTATTCAAATCTCGGTAATCCACACACATCCGTACCTTTCCATCCTTTTTAGGGACAGGGACAATGTTGGCTACCCACTGAGGGTATTTTGCCACAGCTAGGAACCCAGCATCAAATTGCTTCTTAACCTCCTCTTTGATCTTTAAAAGCATTTCTGGCTTCATTCGGCGTAATTTCTGCTTTATTGGTGGGCATTCAGGTTTCAAGGGTAGTCTATGCTCGACAATGCTAGCATCGAGCCCAGGCATATCTTGATAAGACCAGGCAAAGACATCACAAAATTCCATTAACAACTTGATTAAATCTTCTCTTTGTTCTCTGCTTAGGGTAGTGCCGATCTTGACTTCCTTCTTATTTTCTTCATTCCCTAAATTAATGACCTCAACTATGTCTAGGTAGGGTTGAATCCCTTCATCCTCTTGCTCTAACAACCTTGTCATTTCAGGCGGTGGTTCACAATCTTCCCCACCTTCCTCATCAGCGTAATCAACTGGGTGATCGAAGTCGGGAAACGGGATTGCGACCTCACTCTCCTCAAGGGAGTCACTTTCGGATCTGCAATTTAGTGTGATATGGCAAATAAAAAGAAAGAACAAGCGAGTAAAAAGAAGGGTTTAAAACAAGGATAAGGGATACACGAAGAGTTTTTTTTTGAATTACGATACGCGTTTATTGATGAAAATGATAAAAACAAGTTTTTTCGCCTTTATTACATGGAAGGGTCCCAAAGCTTTAGGCAGAGCAGAGGGACGAATAAGTACTTAAAGCATAAACAAATTACTTTGGCAAAACATTCAAAGTCGTGGGGAGCTCGATGGCCTCCCAGTTATGAAGTTCTTGGCCTGGTGGACAAGCAATCACAAAATTAACACTATCACAAGGGTTTTCTTCAATGACAGCGACTTGGTCTGGAGGCATCAGTCCGGTGCTCCGAAACCTCTGGTAGAGATCACAGATGGGGACTCTTACAGTATGAGGATCTCTGCCGGTAAGACGAGCAGTCCTTTTTTCTCTCTTCGCTTCCTCTACCCTTTTTCTGTCGGCAGCTGTGGGCCGGTATCCTAATCCAAAACCATTTCTGTTATCAAGCAGGCGTATTGGTTCTATTTCTCCATTCAAAGCACGTCCTAGCCCTCTTCCAGGTTTATACCCTCCACGCAGCATAATCTTTGCCATCATTAAAGATGCACTTGGCATGCAAGCTTTTGACATTGTGGCTCCTTCCCCCATATAGGTAGCGTTTGCTATCTCTAATGCTTGGAAAGAAGTTTCAAGGGCCTCTTCTGCTGCCTCGATGTAAGGGGTTGATAGAGGTTTGCTGACCAGAAGGTCTTCCTCACCAGAAACAATTATCAGCTTGTTGTCAATTATGAATTTTAATTTTTGGTGCAGGGTAGAGGGCACCACTCCAGCAGAATGGATCCACGGCCTGCCTAATAAACAACTATAGGCAGGCGAGATATCCATGACTTGAAAAAGGACCTGGAACGTGCACGGCCCAACCTGTATAGGCAGCTCAATCTCACCCATAACCTCCCTCCGAGTTCCATCAAAAGCTCATACTATCGTGGCACTTGGCTTCATAAAAGTCCCATCAAATGGTAATTTGGCCAATGTAGACTTTGGCATGACATTGAGGGACGACCCATTGTCAATAAGTACTTTTGCTAAGATGTAATCTCGGCATTTTACGGAGATATGGAGAGCCTTGTTGTGCCCAATCCCCTCTGTTGGTATTTCATCGTCAGTGAAGGTCAGATAGTTATCTGCAACAATGTGCCCCACTATTCCTTGAAACTTATCAACGGGAATGTCATGACTGACATGAGCCTCATTCAGGACCTTTATCAACATCTTCCGATGTGGCTTAGAGTTAATCAGCAATGATAACAAGGAGATTTTTGCAGAAGTATGGGTCAGTTGGTCAAGCACTTGATATTCTCTCTGGCGAATAAACCTTAAGAATTCATGGGCTTCTTCATCAGTCAGGGCCCTTTTGATTTCGCCATTGGCCCCTTCTTTGTCCACCTTGGCATTTCCGGTAACCTGATCCCTCTTCGGCTCTGGAGGGGTGTATACTCTTCCACTTCGGGTTATACCTCCTACCCCTATAATATTTATGACGGACGAAGGAGACGGGTCACCTGTTGTCGGGCTTGCAACGATCACATCTGCGTTGTACTTCCAAGGGACAGCCCGAGAATCTTTGAATGCAAACGGGGTGGGTGCTTGAATAGTGATGGTTGGTTGTACAGAAACAGGAGCTGCTTGGGGGTTCCTGGTGTAAAAAATTGTCAAGGGCTTAGGGATCCGTGCCCCTGTTTGTTCCTCGATCATGTCGACCTCATCTCCACGGCGTTTACAGACCTGCACAATATAGCTGTCCATAAGGCTTTGAAGGACCTCACAGAAACCTTGATGTTCGGCAGTCTGTTCGCAATCATGTTTCACACTCCAGGTTCCTTCAATTAATCCCCTTTCAAGCAAAAGGGAATGAACTACCCTTAATGGCATTCTTATGTCAGCAACATTCTTAACGCACTCCTCATCATTTTCCAAGGCGTTGACCTCTGAATTTTCATGGTTGGGCAGGGGATTTGTGGCAACATTTGGGCTACCTTCCTTAAAGTTAATCCAGTCGGCTTTGATCAAATCCCTTACTTTATACTTCAAAGCCAGGTAATTTTCTGTGGAATGCCCTGGTGCCCCAGCATGGTAATCACAATGAGCGTTTGGGTCATATCCCCTTGGGTAAGGAGGTTGCAACGGCCTCATAGGGGATGGAGCTACCAGACCTTTCTGAACGAGGATTGGAAAAAGTTTGGTATATGTTATAGGAATTGGATCGAACTGCACAGGGGAGCGTTCATTGTTGGAATTTCTTGTGTTTTGATTATGATTGGGTGGTCGAGTCACTTGTTGCGGGTGATGGTATGGCACGGGTTGCGGTACTGGCGCTCTTACCATGGGTGGACGGAAGTGGGGAGTATAAGCTGTCGGGCTCTGAGTGGTAGCGGCCACATAAGGATTGGGAGCTTGAATCATAGTAGGAAAGAATGGTCTTGGCGAAGGCGTCTTTTGATTAGAAGAGATGGAATTAGTTTCTCCATCCCTTTTCCCAGGCGCCGGCCTTCTTGTCATGCTTGCCCTAGATGAGCCCTGAATGATCTTTCCTGTTCGTATTCCATTTTCCACTCTTTCCCCGATAGTCACAATGTCGGAGAAGTTGGATGAAACACTACCAATCATCTTGCCGTAGAAAGGTGATGGGAGTGTATCAATAAACATCGCGACTATTTCTTTTTCCAACAATGGGGGATCCACTTGTGCCGCTGTCTCTCTCCATCGTTGGGCATATTCCTTGAATGTTTCACTGTCCTTTTTCATCATGTTTTGTAAATGAACCCTGTTGGGTGCCATATCCATGTTATACTTGTATTGTCTAAGGAAGGCATCTGCCAGGTCCTTCTAACAACGGATATGGTTCCGATCAAGGTGAGCATACCATGTAAGAGCGGCCCCTGCTAGACTATCTTGGAAGCAATGGATCAAGAGTTAGTCATTAGAAGAGTAAGATGCCATCTTTCGACAGTACATCGTGAGATGGTTCTTTGGACAAGTCATTCCCCGATACTTATCAAAGTCTGACATCTTGAATTTGGGTGGGAGGATAACATCTGTGACTAAACATAGCTCTGAAGCATCTATTAGTCCAAAACCTCCAGAACCTTCCATCATCCTCAAACGCTCTTCTAAGATTTCTATCTTTTCTTTTCGAGGAGCTGCGACCATGCGGGTTGCATCTTGGAGATTGGTCCCATAGGGGGTTCCGTATCCATACGGATAACCGAGTGGCTGGTTGAACGGAGGCAAAGCATGGGACTGGTTTGTTAGGCCTGTATTTGGTGAAGGACCTTGGGGTTGGGCCATAGTCTGTACAACATAATTCAGTTGGGTCACCTGGGCTCGTGTATTTTGGGCTTGTGTGTTGTAGGTCGGCTGGGTCATCGGGGCTTGTATATTTTGAGTTTGGTGAGTATGTGGGTCATGGGATTGCGTGTTTTGTGTTTGGTAAATTTGTGGGTCATGAGCTTGCGTGTTTTGGGTTTGGTTGAGTGATGGTATATTTGGCTGGGTAGGGTATGAAGTATGAGGATTCATCGCTTGCTGGTCATGGGCGTCTTGGTTAGCGAGCGGGGGATAGTATCCTGGTGGAAGGCCATAAAGTGGAAAAGGTACTGGGTTGCCGTCAGGGCCGACAAATGTATGCTGTACATAAGACTGGCCGTAAGGTAACTGGGTCTCAATGACAGGGTTAGGTCTTCCAACATGAATGGTGACAGGGGGTGTCATTGTGTTTGGTACTTGGGTTCTTGCTGGGTCGGAACCAAGGGGGAGTGGTACAGTGGCAGGCTGCTGTTGGTTGTTCTCAATACCCGTAGAGGAATCCCCTTCTGTGATTCTCTTTTCCAGAAGCTTGGTCAACTCGGCTACTTGTTCTTTCAGCTGATTGAACTCGTTTCTGAAATCTTCATCCCTAATTTCTGCTTTGGCCATGAGTCTCGTTTGGAGTCGGGTCGGATAAGGATGTTTACCCGTAGTGTCTATTGTAAGTGAAAACACGAAATTGTTAAAAAAGAAAGCATTAAAAAATGGTAAACGAAAAATAAACAGTATGGTGCACAAAGTTATCGCGGAACTCGGCCAGTACCCTCCAACCATTCCTCAGAACGTCATATTCAAGAGTAATAAGTATGTGATAAATGGAAATTAACATGAGACGGTTGTGGAGACAAAAGAATCCTTCTTTCTAAATTTCAAAGTACATTACTGCTGCCAATTTTTTTATGCAAGAAAAGTAAATCAGCCATTCCTAGCTCGGGCAATCATGGCCCTCATTTTACAAATCCTTTCTCTACAGTAATCAAGGAAGTTTACAATTTCTTTTGGGGTACTAAGAGGGTTAACCATCCCCTCAGCTTGCTTAAGCAGGAGCGGGAGGTCTTCCAGAACTCCATTAGCCAAATGTGCCAAGTGGGCGAAGCGATTCATCCATGAATGAATAAATTCATCTTGTTGTGTCATTTCAGCTTTCAAAATACGGATAGCCTCATGACATTCTTGCTCAGTATCCATCGCGTGCTGTCGCTCGCCGTTTATCTCTCACTGGCAAGCTTCTACCACCTCATTAAGCTGATGCTCTAATTGACCAACTTGCAATTGTAGGAGCTCTTTTTGTACCAAGGCAATTTGCTCATTCTCTTTGGCTTTTTCCAACATATCTCTCAAGAGTTGCTTGTCAGCCAACATAGTATCCCTTTGCTTGCTCTTCATCCTCAGTTGAGTATTAGCTGTTCGGAGGCATTGACTTTGCTTCCTCAAGTAATCTCTTTCAACTTTCCGCTTTTTTCCAATCTCCCTGATGGTTCGCTTACTTTTTGAGTTCTCCCTTTTTTGAAGGGCACATTCTTGTTGAGATTTTAGCAGGTCTTCCTCCAGCTTCTTATTTTTTACAATTAACTCCTCTATCTTTGCTTTCAAGGCTTCCTCTTCAAGAGTAGGTGAGGGAACAGGTATTCTTGTCGGGAGATGGGAGGGACTTTTGAAAGGTAGCTTGACAATGAAAACTCTATTCAGGATCCATCGGTAGTATTCGTCCTTCACGGCATGGCTTCGAGCTCCTAGTTCTTTTCCTTGCCTGTGGACCATCTTCCACGCATTTGTTATATCCCGAATAGCAGAGGTACAATCTCCTTTTGAGTAGCGAAGGACAAAAGGAATAAGTGATTCTTCATCAGGTGGCCCAAGCAATGGATAAGCTAACTGCCGTTTGGCTATGACAGGGTTGTAGTTAATGCATCCTTGTGTGCCCATAAGAGGAATATTTGGGTAGCTTCCACAATGATGAATAATGGTGTCAACCTTCAACCATTGTGGATACCACCTTACTTTGTCAGCTGTGAGCCCCATCAGGTGATTGGTCCATTCACGCCCGTTTTTTGTTACTAACTGGCATAATTTCAGATCAGAAATAGGACATTCAACTTTGCCGACTTGGTGGAAAACATGCGACGTGAGCCACACATACAGAGCAGGTAGACAACAAATGATTCTTTTTCTACCTTGTGTAGAACAGAAGTCCATGGTGTAATATATATTTGCCAAGATAGCAGTGACAGGATTTTCAGACTTGAATTTACGGGCAAGGAAAATGCCAATGGCATCATAGTCTATGTAATTGTCAATGTTGGGGAACAAGATAACACCATAAATGGTTAAAGCCAAAGTATCCATGAAGGCTTCCCAATCTCCCTTCTCAGCCAGCAAGTGCATGTGCCTCTCAAAATATTCCCGATCAAACCCCAGGACTTGATTTCTATTTAGCTGCTTACTTCTTAAGACTTCCGGATTAATCCTTAGGATATCAGCGATGGTAAGAACATTCGCATGGCGTCCAAGGTGGCGGTAAGGCATTTGTCCCTCTAGTGGCATACCCAGAATCTGTTCGAACTCCTCAATAGACGGAGCTAATTGAAAGTCTTGGAAAGTGAAACAACGGAGAGGTGGGTCATAAAACTGAATCAAAGCAGTAATTGCTTCGACTTGTACTTCCACTTCTAGCAACTTTAGGATCCTCCCATATCTCCTTGAAAAAAACATTTTCTGATTCATATCCAATTTCTTGCCTAATGCTTGCAGACTGGTTGTATCGACCTTCCTAGCCTTGACATGCAGTAATTTTTTTAACTCAGGTATATTTGTACCACAACTATCCGATCTCATGTTAATTTCCATACTTTCACTCAAAGGTGCTGGCTAAGCTCTTGATAGCTTCCTGCGAGAACATGAGAAATGAGAAAATCAGTCACTAGAACTGACGTGTTTTGCAAATCGATACTCCCCTAGTAACTTTGAAAATATTTTTGTATTCAGGGAAATTTCGATTTGACAAAACTTATGACAAATCAAAGGTCATGTGAGCTACGGATTTTCTGATCATTGTCAATAAAAAATTTGATTTTTTTTTTGATTTTTTTTATACCCTTTTTTTTATTCAAAACATCCGTAACTCAAATCCCAAAGACTTGTGCATAAAAGGAAAGGACTACTTGCCCATTAAAGGATCACGGGTTAAAAATATGTTATTTTTGGAAGAAGTAATCCACTAAATGGGTAAGCGGTCCTCTCTAATTTGGATCATAAAAGAAAGCGAGAATGAGGAAAGGTATAAGTAAAGTTTGCCCCCTTTATGTCATAATTCAGGTTTTTCTGGAGGTCTCCTAATGGTTCTAAAGTTCATCTATCAGTGATACCTCGCATTAGGTGGCTTGTTCTAAAACTTCTAAAGGTCACTAGAGCCAAGATCCTATTCATGATGTTGATCACAAATAGTAAGAAGTATACTAAGTGTGAGCACCATGAATAAGTCAAACTCTAGCTGAGGTTCTCACAGTAACCAGACAGGAAGTACATCCCAAATGGTTCCGCTATCAACCTCTCCTAATCTTAAGCTTATTTAGGCCCGGGTATAGGGTCCCACTCAAAAGTGTGTGCAAATTGTGAGTGTAGTGTGTGAAAGAGGCATTCAATACCTGTACCTTACTCATCCTGCACATAGAACAAACACAGAGCAACAAAATAAAGTCGACTACCTAGGGTTCAATGATCATACAGATATTTACAGAACATAAATGATAGAATATAAACAAAACAGGAACTAAACATTGACAAAGAAATAAAATAAAAGAAGTTAAATAATTAATATGCTAATTAAAACATGCGCTATCAAATTGACTGGCTTGACTCTCTAAGTCCCCAGTGGAGTCGCCATCTGTCGCGACCGGGATCGCGGCGGCGCGGCCGACCCTCGAAACGAATTTAAATAATAAACAGGGAGTCGCCACCAATATTTTTTAGGATAAAATAGTGGAAAAACCTTTTGTTAAAGCACTGGTTATAAAAATGAGATTCCATGATTCGGGAGTCTGATTACAGGTGAGGAAGGTATTAGCACCTCACGACTGTCCGTTATAAAAACGGTTACCTCAATTTGATAGCGCGCATTATAATTAACCCAATAATTATTTTAACTTCTTCATAAAAAGAAAAATGTACGGAACGACAAAATAAACAAAAAAATAAACAAAGATCAACACAAAATATTTACATGAGATTAACAGGACGTCTCGTCCAAATTAATCTCGCTCTGCCTTTTTAAAGAGATATATAAAAAAAAATATGAGATTAACAGGACGTCTCGTCCAAATTAACCTCGCTCCTCCTTTTTAAAGAGATATATAAAAATATGAGATTAACAGGACGTCTCGTCCAAATTAATCTCGCTCCTCCTTTTGATAGCAAGACAAAAAGGAAACTCTAAAAATTAAATAAAGAAAGGTGGGCCCGACAGGAACTGTTTCCCGCTCCTACGTATTCTCGAGCTTTCGAGAAATCAGGGTCACGTAGTTCTTTAAATTTTTTTTTAGGAAGGAAAGAGATTAAAGAAATGTTGATGGGAATTATTATGGTGAGGAACCCATACAAGGCGAAGTTCTTCACACGTGTACGAATCCTATAAAAGTGGTGTAGACGGAAGTATTTTCCGTACGACACTGATTAAGAAAAATGAATATATAAAAAAAACTGAATGGGAGAGGAAAACGAGTGTAAAAAATGAAAAAAAAAACGAGTGAAGAATAAGAAAACCGAGTGAAAAATAAGAAATCCGAGTGAAAATAGGGAAAACCGAGTGAAATAGTGACAATATGAGTGAAACAGTGAAAATCTGAGTGAAAATAAGGGAAACCGAGTGAAAACAGGGAAAACCGAGTGAAACAGTGACAATATGAGTGAAACAGTGAAAATCTGTGTGAAAATAAGGGAAATCGAGTGAAAAAATGAAAAATCCGAGTGAAAACAGGGAGAACCGAGTGAAACAGTGACAATATGAGTGAAACAGTGAAAAATCTGAGTGAAACAGTGAAAATCTGAGTGGAACAGTGAAAATCTGAGTGAAAATAAGGGAAACCGAGGGAAACTATGAAAAATCCAAGTGAAAACAGGGGAAACCGAGTGAAACAGTGACAATATGAGTGAAACAGTGAGATTCAGAGTGAAATAGTGAAGAATCTGAGTGCAAAATAGTAAATCCGAGTTAAAAGAGGATTACCGAGTGAGAGTTGAGCAAAAACCGAGTGATGATGGTGCAGGAACACTGGTCAGAGAGGGAAGATGTGGTTTGAGGGAGTGGGAAGGTGAGGGGATTAGGAACGAGGTGCTGTTGAGTGGGAGTGTGGACAGATTGGAATAGGAGAGGAGTGGAGGATGGGAGGATTGTGGGCAGCAATGGTGAGGGATGATGGTAAGAGAAGAAGAGAAGAGTTGGTGTGAGAGAGAAGAAAGCACGAAGGATTTTGGCAGAGTTTCCTTCTCTGAATAAATGCCCCCCCCTCAGTTGTCCTCCCCCTTGCCTATTTATAGGCTGGCCCGAGTGGAATGCCAGCTCAGGCTTCCACTTGGTTTGGGTAGTGGGGGGACAACGGCTGGTGGGAATTTTTAATTCCTCCACCTCCGCCCCTGTCTGCCAGCCACCTCCGGGATTCTTGGATCCACTTTGGGGGTGGAATCCAGGTCAGCATGTGAATCCGAGTGAGGAGAGTGGAAATCCGAGAGAAAATGGTGTAATCCGAGTGAGAATGGCTCGGATCAATCTTCCAATCAGTATTCATCCATACTGGGAGTCAAATCCGAGTGAGGATGGTGTGAATCCGAGTGAAAATGATGGAATCCGAGTAAAAAAATGGGGAAATCCGAGTGAGAATCACTCAGATCACCCTCTCAGTCAGCATTCCTCCACATTAGGAGTCAAATCCGAGTGGAAAAGGGGTCGGCCTTCACTTCCTCTCCACAATCCGAGTATAAAATGACTCGGAACCGATTTAAATGGCTCGAAAGTTGATTGTAAAGGTGGACTCGGAATCTGTGTGAGGGTGGTGAGTCAGATTTGGAGAAGGATAACACAGAATTGATTTGAAGAGGGATGACCGACTGTAGTGTCACTCGGTTCCAACTTGAAGACTGGCTCGGAATTGGTCAGAAATGAACGAAGATTGACCAAGAACTGACTGGAGAGAATGATGACTCGGAAATCTGTAAAAAAAAGACTCGGAAATGGGAAAAGGAGGACTCGGATGAGTGAAGATTGGTTCGGAACCGATTGAAATGGCTCGGAAATTGGAATTTTGGCCATTTTCGCTCGGAAATAAACTTCTTCACACTCAGAATTAGAAATTTGAATTTCTTCACTCAGAATAGCTCTGACAGGGAAGCTTTCCACTCGGAATTGATTCATTCTGAGTAATTCTACTCGGATTTGATCATGTATGTGTCATTCCGCTCAGATTCCCCAACAGGAGCCTATTCCATTCGGAAATGCTTCATTATTACTCGGTTTTTGATCATTTCTGAGTAGTTCTACTCGGATTTGATCCATTCTGAGTAGTTCCACTCAGTTTTGATCATTTCTGAGTAGTTCTACTCGGTTTTTGATCCTTTCTTAGTAGTTCTACTCGGATTTCTCTTCAACAGTGGCATATTCCACTCGAATTTGATCTGTTTCGAGTCCTTCCACTCGGAAATGATCATTTCCGAGTCCCTTTTTTTTTTTTAAAAAAAATTCTTTTCATTTGCGGATGGGCTGAAATAGGTGTTCACACATGGTTATGAATCAGTTGAAGAGTGTTGCTGAATGGGTAGTCAGATTGGTGAGTTGGAGAGTATACATATACGTGTATTTTATATGGCCATGTTATCACTTGGGTTGAATATAAATGATGTTGAATGAATAATTCTAAGTTAATGAATCCTGAGTGAAATATAATTGGCTTAGATACTTTTCCGAGTGAGTCTTATGTATATGACTCCATATCCGAGTGAGACTCATGTATGGGCTTTTTCTGAGTGGTGATGGCCTTAGTGGATTCTGAGTGATATCGAATGAATTATGGGTACCTGTTCCGAATGAGTAATATATTATGTATTTTGAGTGACTAAGTGTTGTCTTGGTGAGTTTCTCCGAGTGTTGGGGAGGTTGAGTAATTCTGATCGGATTCGTGGACAAGTTTACATTTATGTGAATATGTGTATATATGAATAAGTGTTTATGTTGATTTGATGCTTCTTACCGACTGGAATATAAATGATGTTGGATAGAATAATGTTAAGGTAAAGAATTCCGAGTGAAACATTATTGTGGGAGCCGAGCCGAGCCGAGTGAGGCTAAATATGTAGCCTTTTCCGAGTGAATAGGCTTGAATGATTCTGAGTGGAAATTATGGGTAAACCCCGAGTGGGGAATGATGTGAATATCCCGAGTGGAAATCCGAGTGATTCTCTTCCGAGGGTAGAGTTGTTGTAATGGATTGAGATTAGAATATACTCTAAGTATGTAATTCATGCATAATCCGAGTGAAGGAGATTCCATATCCTGAGTGGTTAGGATCTGAGCAAGTCCGAGTGGGACTTAACTTAATGGTTTCCCCGAGTGAGTAAGATAGCATATGCCAAGTGAATCTGGCTGGAACATTCCGAGTGGAGTATGATTGTAGAGACCCCTTCTGAGTGAAGGAAGGTCATTGTGTTCTCCGAGTGAGAGATGTGAGTTTATGCCGAGTGATGAATGTGAAGTACATTCCCGATTATGTTGAGTTAAATACGCCGAGTGGTGTTTGGTTAGGAAATAACCCGAGTGAGGGAAGTTTAGGGAATCCGAGTGGGATGACTCTCATTTCCCGAGTGGATCATGTATGTACCTTGGTGGATAAAATGTGGAACTAAGTTATGGGATGTATGTGTGTGGAGTTATTTTCGAGTGATTGAAACTCCTGACTCCGAGTGAATGGAACCCCGATTCCGAGTGTTTGGATAACCGAGTGTAGCTTCTCGCTCCAGCGAATGTGGGATTCTCTCCAGCGAGTGTGGTTCTAATGGAAGGCTTGTGGTGGTTTAGCTTAGGCGAATGAGTGCTCGCCTGAGCGAGTGTGCTGTCTCGCTCAAGCGGAGTCGGATCTTGCTTGAGCGAGTGCACGCTGTTTCTCTTGGGCTCGCTTGAGCGTTGTTAGGTTTCCGCTGGATGGCTTTTGTTTGGCCTTTATCTTTCCTCGCCTTCCATTTCCCCTCCTTCTCCATGTTGTGCCCGGTTTAATTATTTGGGCATATTATATATGTTTTGTAAACTCTAAAATTTGGAAAAATTTCCCTGTTTTGGTTTTATTAATTTATTAAAAATTAGGGTGTTTCAACTCCCATCAGCGTGCCAAAGAGAGAGAACCGAAGCTCTCTTAAGCCACCAAGGGCACATGGGACATTTCATAGCATTATTATCATTACTATTAAATCAATAATCTTAACCATGCAATTAACCTCAATTGGTAATTAAATCAAAACAAGGATGTTACATTTCTCTCCCTCTTCAAAGAATTTCGTCCTCGAAATTCCAACATGAACTTATCTTAACAAACAGCTCAGAATATTACTGCCTCAACAATTTACATGTCTCTGCTTCCCAAGCATTCACTGACCGGTTCATAATTTCACTCGGCATAATCGCCTCTCAAGCGGTTTACCGACGCCCCACAATTCCAGTCGTCATATTCACTAAAGTCAGGTCCTACCTGATTACAACCTCTTCATAGAATTCCTTATATTTGGGGAATTCAATTTTAAAACGTACAATTTACCCCATTTAACTCTGCCAGTTCACCGTAATCAATGGCATCACAAGTTCTTTGGCCACTCGGCCCTACACTCTCAACGCCAATCGGTATACATCCACCGTTAGTTCCCCAAATTCAAGGAGTTATTCGGCACAACCATAGACTCATACAGAGTATAAACTCAAAATTGTGTCACATGAGACACATTATAGATGCTAATCAACCAGTTGGGAAGAATCTAGTCGGTAAACAACATTACCGATTCCCATCAATACTCACCATTGCTCGATTTATCTCGGATTAAACCCTCGGATATTCAACATCCGACCACTAGAATCTCTCTTTAAACCATGATATACCTTAGTAATACCGAGCCGAACACTCAAAAGAGCTCCAATGTGCATCGATTAGCATAGGTTGCCTGGGTTTACCTCGTACAGGCACCATACTCGGCTCCAAAATCTTAGATTTCTAACCATTCTAATTCTATGCCTACACCCTAAGAATGTCACTCAGATCTTCACTCAAAAATACCATTCGGGGTTTAAGGGTAATTCTCACCCGGAAAACTTTCCACTTACAAAATTTTCACTCGGTATTCAAGCCTACATCAAATACAAATCTGAGTTCAAACTCAGCAGCTCTAAACATCAACTCGAACACAAATATGAATAAATTTACCTCTCGGGTATCTGCTCCCCTCGAAAGCTATTCACTCGGAAACTTACCTATTCCAAGTCCCACTTGGTACCATTCCACACAGAAGTGTTACAACCAAAGCCACTTCGCTCGGATTTCGCCTAACACAAATGTGTCATTCAGACACAGCTTCTTAACTTAATAGTGAGTCCCACAAAATGATGTTTTACTGGGAATATCATAACTCTACTTAATAGTTCTTTCTCCCAGAAAGATTTCACTCGGAATTATCTCTACTTTCTCACACTCGGAATATACCAATCTTTTCCGATCAAATTCTCACCTTACTGATCACCCATCTATTTCAATAATCAATCATTATTTTAATAGCCAATTCATACCCAATAACCTCTGATTTTCTCGGAGGTAAGCACATCAAGGTTAAAGCAACCTTCTATCCTCATTTTGATACACAACCACTATTATTCACTTAATACAACTCTCATCATCATTCAGAACAGCCCGATAGACTCACCATCACCATAAGCAGCTACAGCCTCACCTGCCCGACTTTTGAATTGCTGCATCCAACTATAGGATGATGTCTCATTCCTATAGGGTTATAACAACTACATAGAGTCGTTGCAAAAGTGTATGTTGCCACAATACCTATGGTATGAAGAGTCATCTCGGAACAGCATACCTTACACTCCTTTCACTCACACCAACTGCACTCACTCAAATAAGACTAATTCATAAAAATTAATGGCATTTCACACACACATAAAAATCAATACCTAAGCGTACTCGGATTTCAACCTTACCACTCACTATCCATCCGGAATTTATTTTAGTATTTACATTTCACCTTGAGACAATTTAAGCCTCAAGAACTTATTGTACAGTCATTTTACTCGGCTCAACATCTATAAGGTCAATCAGATTATTCGACTTAAAATTCCAGGGGTCACCTAGTACCCATCGTGAGAGATTCCCACAATATTCAAATATCCTGAGTCTGGACCACCATAAGGCCCAGCTCCACAAACCTGATAACATACAATTATAATAAATCCAATCGGGATTTCCATACCTTATGGGTCACCACTAAATCAATTATTTACTCGGTTATCAACCACAAGACCGAGTCTAACCCAAATCCTCACTATCCAATTACACCAATTTCCCCCAACGTATAATCATATACGATCATGCCCAATCAACTGGGTTACCACACCTAGGGGTCAAACATCAACCAATCATTCACTTGGTTTTCACACACCAGAAACCGAGACACAACCCCAATCAAACATGCATCAGATTTTACATCTAATCACCTATCACATACCCAGATTTCCAACTTAGGAAACTACAGCACATCGCTTATGCCATAAATCATATGGGGTTCCCGTGCCAAAGGATATAAAATTCATCCCTTACAAATGGCACAACCGATCAGTTAAGTAGGAAACACCACACTAGCGAATTCCTTCATTATTATTCACTTAATCAACTCATATATGTGAGTTCTAATCCATTCAACAAACATGACTCGGCCATGAACCACTAGCATGGCATACACAAGAGTCCGAACCATCCAACACAATTTCAACATCTATCGGTCTATTCCCTCTCAGCCGACCCAGGCTTAAAAATATCTCTTATCCAATAAATAGCCAAACTAGGGCAGTAACAATCCTCTACCCCTAAATCACATATCCCGACAGTAGCATCTTTCACCACTGTCCATAACAAAACACATAGGCACATAATCACACAAATCATGCTTAAGCATGCATCAAATCCAATAAAATACCACAAGCAATGATGACAACCGGTCATATTGCACACAACCGCTTACACTCAGTAAGCATACCTTGGCCATGGACCTTTCTAAGTCTGCTCTGATACCAAAATGAAACATCCTTAATTCTTTTAAGAATGCATTGATACCAAAATGAAACAACCTGACTTAATTAAACCCAAAACTGAAGACCAGGGAAAATTTTTCCAAAATTCAGCATGCAGCTGGGTAAAAATAAACCAAACATAAGGAAAGGGAAAGCAAAACTGATCAGAGAAGGGAAAACCGAGTCAGAAGGCCAAGTATGGGCAAGACTCAGCTCCGATCGCACAGGCAGCAGAAGGACAAAGCTTAAGCGAGCCCATTACAGTGTTTACTCGCTCAAGCGAGACTCAAATCCGCTTAAGCGAGACAACCCATCTCGCTTGGGCGAAGCACCATTCGCTTAAGCGAAACCCACCAGAAACCTTCCTTCTATTCATACTCACTGGAGCGAATACCTTGTTCGCTGAGGCGAACACCCACACTCGGTAAATTCCGTCACTCGGATTTAAGACCACGTCCACTCGGGAACGGCCCCCACATACATGATTCACCCGGTAAATTCATACTTAGCCAAATTATAATTATAAACACACGGGCGTATTTCACTCGGGAAATGATTCCCTCGGATACTCCACTCGGAGTCCACAAGCTTTCCTCACCCGGAGTATTTCCCCAGTCCAAAACCACTCGGTATAATTCAACCACAATTTACTCGGAATACATTATTCATTCAGCACTCGGCGTAATTTAATTTTCCTCACTCGGAAGTCACCCAAACCTCCATTCCTTTGGAAGGAGTCACCACAATCAAGTTTCATTCGGAATTCTCTATCCTCACATCACTCAGAGGAGTTCACCAAGTTAAGTCACTTGGACTTATTTAAAACTTAACCACTCAGAATATATAACATTCACTCGGAATATGTATAGTCTCGTTCACTCGGAAGAGGTCTCCTAGAATACCTCCATCAATACCATCACAATTACTCTTCCCTCGGAAGAGGTTTACTCGGGATTTCCACTTGGGAATATTCAAACCCTTATCACTCGAAAAAGGCCACACGCTAAGCTTCACTCGGACATGGCTCTCCCATCAATATTCCACTCGGGATTTATTAACTTAGCAATATTCTCTCAACACACATAATAAACAATTCGGGTAACTCTATAACAATGTAAAATATATTTATACAATGTATATTTGTTCACAATCCCAATAGTCTACCCATATAACTAAATCCGTTCGGATTACAAGAGAGCCGGCCAAGGCTTAACATATTCATTTATAATATATATATATACATATACAATGTAAGCACTTCAACAATCTGAGTGCCCATCACTCAGACTTGAGGCCACCTCCTCATTCCCACTCCGACCTGCATATACTGAAAAATATTGTAGGGGTGAGCTTTTACATATTAAATGACAGTTATTGACTCAGATTAATCTTCGAATCCTCAACCATACAATAACATATCTCAATCAACAATAACACAGTCATTCAATATGAATATTCACACAACATCCGATCGGAATTCATTCACCTCAATCAGGGCTATATAATTCCCTTTATTCACCCCAACATATATCATAAACACATTGTTGTCTTACACTCGGCAATAGCATCAACATGCATATATTCCAATCGGGATTATTCACCACATGTATCATAACCACAACATCATATTGCACTCGGCCATAACATTAATATACATGTATTCATCCAATCGGATTCCACTCAAGTCATTCAAGACTATATTAATCATGTTATTCCAAATAACATTCCACATATTCATACAATTCACATTGAGCTCAATGATAATCATAAGCGTGCACACAATTAATTCACCCGGATCCGGTTATTTATTATCCATTTTTATTGTTGCAACATAGGCTCCAAGTCTTTCCTCAGCTCCAAGCTGATTCGGCCGTTTTACAGGTACCAAACCGTTTGCCCTCACATGTAACACAGTCACTCCAAGCGACAACGGAAGTGTTACGAGCAGCCCTGAGTCCAACCCGGTAGGCTTGCCTTGAGTCCAACCCAAGGTCTTTAAGCGTCCAACGCTTAGTGCACTAGGCTTAGTCCCAAGTCCAACCCAGGGTCTTTTTATAGTGCACTCGGCACTGCCTCGAGTCCAACCCGAGGTCTTTTATATATTTCAACACATATTCATCTAATTGCCGATTGGTATTAAGCGTCCAACGCTATATGCTCCAAGCATTTCTAGTGGCGAATCAGATGCATACGGTCTTATTTATCAGGCGTCCAATGCCAATGCACTCGGCATTGCCTTGAGTCCAACCCAAGGTCTTTCAATATGTTTTCCACACACATGCACTCGACATTCAAATATCAATAACACGCATCCAATGCAGCTTATCATTATTATTCATAAACAGGGGTCGGCATAGCAATAACACAATACATGCACTCGGCAATCACATGCACTCAGCAAATCACATGCTTTTCAATATAAAATCCCAAACGGGAATTAACACATCCGACCCATATCTCATGCACTCGGCAATCATAATACCATCCACTCAATCATCACTTACAACAAGCAACACATGCTATACCACATAATATCCACTCGGGATTAACACAACAGTCCCTCATCTTATGCACTCAGCATTCGCATGTTCATATAACAAGCGTCTCATGCATTTAAACACAATCACACACGGGGATCAATATAACAAACTTATGCACTCGGCTTTCTTATTAACAGCCACAATATATCATACATTCACTCGGCATACTCATTAAGCCAACATTTCCATGCATTCACTTAGCATTTCATATTTATCATCATACATCTCATGGACAAAGTCATAACAACATCACACAGACCATAATGATCACAAATAACACAAATATCCAGGTGTTGCACATACTACAACACATCACTCAACATATTTTAAACATAACACAACACATTAAAGCAAACCACCCGGAACCCGTCCATAAACCATACATTTGAGATGTAAGTTAGCCCCCCTACCTGGAATGAAGATTCCAGCAGCTCCTTGAGCTTCCAATATCGACTGAACGTTCTTCAGTCATCCAACAGCACTCTGCTCTCAGCTTTTAGAAGAACCAACAGCTGCTTCCTCATGAGCAGAACAACCATCAAGACACCCTATGCCAAGCCTCCAAGGCACACGCAATCCTCACCAACAGTGGAGGCCTCCAAGGTTTCCAGGCAATAACACCGTTAGGCAGAACAGGGGAGGATGTCGCCTCCAAGACACACAGCACCATGCTATTCTCTCTATCATGTTGTTCTTCTTCGTGTTCCCACTTCCACTCGGGTTCTACACAGCGTTGAGTGGAAGAAGAAGATGAAGAAGATAAGAAGAAGACGAACAACGAAGGAGGAGAAGAGTCTCTAGAGGAAATCGAAAGAGAAAGGAGGAGTGTTTGTAGCTCTTATCCCTTCACTGCCCAGCGTCCACTCTCCCTCTCAATCAATATTCCATCCACATTTAATGCAATTCCTATCAGCCATCACATCACCATTAAGGCCACTCCTATCAGCATGCCAAAGAGAGAGAACCGAAGCTCTCTTAAGCCACCAAGGGCACATGGGACATTTCATAGCATTATTATCATTACTATTAAATCAATAATCTTAACCATGCAATTAACCTCAATTGGTAATTAAATCAAAATCAGGATGTTACAGTACCCAAGGATTACCAATAAACCATAGCGTTGTAGTTGCTAACCTTAAAAGCAATATGTCACAGGCTACACAGTAAACCATAGAAATATTCGTGACAACCTCTTCAAAAAACCATAGTGTTGGAAATGCATATGATGGTATGAGATGAAAATCTGTGTTTTAAAATGCGAACCATAACGCCATAGGACATAAATCATCTTTAAACCATCACACAGTCAATATTCTTATGAACTACTTATCAGTATAACATGGATTTCAAGATAACAACAACGAATGACATAACTACATAAGCATCAATTTACCAGAATGTAATAGCCTTAGCATATTCATCACCACATCAAGAATAGGGTGCCTAAACTTTTAAAAGCAAGAAATAAAATCTCATATTTTAAATTTCCCTTTATTTCTTAAATTGTAAGCCCCTAGTACTTGGTTAAACTTTTGGGCAACTATCCGAAAAATGTGAGAGTCCAGAACGTCGTATCGCTCGCCAACGACCCTTTGACTTATTTTCAGTACATCTACGTCAACCATTAGCCCCAAAAACGATACCGCAGCTTGAAAGTTCCAAACGAAACTCAATAACAGCTTGGGGTTCTCCAACATTAATGGAACCTCCTTATCCTCTTACAATATACCCTTAGAAGCAAGAAAAGAAAGTTATACATATCTATCCAAAGGATCCGCAAACTTGAAGGGAGGAAGGAAAAGGAATTTCTAGCTTGCATGTGCCTACCTTTGGAAACGAAAGTCATGGGTCCCTTAAACAATCGCCAACATACATAAATATGGGTTCATTAGGATGATGAAGAAAATGGGATGAAGAAGAAAGAGAAGTTCTATTCTACTAGAAGGAAGGGCGTACGCAAAAGAAGAAGGGAGAAAATGAATTGAATTTCATTTAAAATAACATAATAGAGATTAGAATGAAATTAGAATTTAGATAACAATTATTTGGTTCAATACCCAGATCAAATTAAGTTTGTAATTATAAGGTTTAATTTACTCTTAATTTCTAGGAATTTATTAATTGGGAAGTTAAGACTTAGGGGTTAGTAAAATTAATTGTTTAATTAAATTAGCGTAGCCATTTCATTTATTTTAACTAAACACGTGCTTGTTAATTCAATTAGTATAATTTTAAATATTGTCTTCTAATATTACCTATAATGTAATTTATTAAATCTTAATTATCAATTCCCCAATTTAAGATTTTTAGGATGTTTCATAAAATATTCTTACCATTATGTTTAGTGAAATATAAGGAGTTAATTTTAATGAAACAATCTATATATAATTAAATTGTTAATATTTTAATTTTATTTATTTGATAAATCTATTCAATTTTAAGAAGAAAAAAAGCTATTAAATTATAGATTTATTTTAACTAAATTTTAAAACAACTACATTTTCAATACACAAATTCTATATCAAAAATCATTAATAATATTTTCATTCTTCCTTTACCAATATAATTATATATCTTATATTTTCTTATTAAAGGTAAGGGGCGAATATGGGATTGGAGGCGCCATTGCCCCTTCCTTAAAAGCTCTGCTACTCCACTGATTACATTAACACCGTGGGTAGTAATAATTTATAGAGTGCAACAAACAGTTATAAATGTTAGAAAAAGAAAATTAAAATAGCATATTAGTCGAATAAGTGCTTTACTAATTTTTTATATCAATCAAATGAGTTCACACAAAAAATAACTAGAACAAGAAAGTCTCCTAGTCTGAGTCTCTGTTATTCAATGTATGTCACTTGGTTACAACATTTGCCCATGGCCCTATTCATACAACAAGATAGTAAAATAAATGGGCTTCACATACGAAGTCACTAACATAAACAAATGTTCATGGTGGGGTCCTTTTCCCTGATTCGCGTAGGGAGTGGGATATGCGGAGAATGAGACTAGTGGTAGGGGCCACCTCTTAGTTTCTGGGGGAACAGGAGCCCCCTAGTCACGAGTCTTGAGCGATTAGTCAAGCGATGTGGCTACATAAGTGTGGTTTTAAGCCGAATCTTCTTTTTCAATTCGTTCAAACATCTTCTTTGGTATTAGCTTCTGGCTAAATAGGTTAAGTCCCGGGGGAAGTTATGTTCTGATTGGGACACTTCCGAGAGAAGAAAAGCTCTGACTTTGAATGAGTGCTTTTCGGGCAGAGACATTTCTGAGTGAGGTATGTCCGAGAGAATCACTTACGAGTGAAGAAAGGCTCTGACTTCGAATGAGTGCTTTTTCAGGCAGAGTGAGGGTAGACTCGGAGCCTCCCACTAAGTCATGTGGAGTGGATTGTTGCCATTTGTCATGGAAATTCAACTGTCGTTTTGAATCATCAATTATTCTAATCATTGTGATGTCTTTTTGTATTTCTTGCAAGGGACTAATAAATACATTTTTTGGGAAAAGGAATGTCTCTTGGCTTGTTGGGAAAAAGGGTGTTCTTTGGTCTGAAGGGGCTTATGGATGTGGTTATTATTAAATGATCGTGGCTGCTGGATTTTTGTCCGTTGGATCATTTTGCTTCTTCATATCCCCTTTTTTCCCTAGCCCTTCGATTATTTCCTTTTGGACCAAAAAGATTTTCATTGGGCTGTTTTGGTTTTCGGATACTATCACGTGGTAATCATTTGTTTATCTTTTGAAGGGTTGGCTTTCCTTTGATCGTTTGGATCTCGAAGGTTGTTGTTTATTCACGAGATATAAATATTGGGTTCTCTTTTCTCCCAAGGCTTTTTTACGATCATTACTTTTCTTCTTGGGTTTTTCTCAAGCTTTGTGTTCTCAATCTCCTTTGTCTTCAAGCCTTTCTTTCTTCGTCTATTTTCCTTAGCTTATTCAGGTTAGTGTTCCTTACTCTCTTCTTGCTTTCTTCTTTAGAGTCAATGGCATCTTCTTCTGAAGTTTCGTATTCTTGGGTGCGAGAGGAAGTCCTTGCTGTTTCTTCCTTTTTTCAGGATGAAACTTCCATAGCTAAGCTATGGGAAAAGAGTTTTTCTCACTCTGAGTTAGCCTCTAATGTTGACTGCGTAAGTTGTTTTGAGTCTAAGAGGGTGCGCCATTGTCGTACTGACCCAAGTGAGTTAGATTTCGTGTATGTATATAAAACGTTTTTCTCTTATCTTCATTTATCTTTTCCCTTCTCTGCTTTCGAAATTGAGGTTTTAAATATGTTAAACATTGCCCCTACCCAACTTCATCCAAATAGGTGGGTCTTTGTTCAGGATTTTGAGGTTCTCTACGAGTTTTTTGGTCGGGTACCCTCCGTCTCTGTGTTTTTCTATTATTTCCAGGTGAAAGTACCAAAGGTGGGTGTTCCTTTGGGTTGGGTATCGCTTAGCGCTGTGGCCCGTCGTAACCTGATCAGGGCCTTCGACCAGTCTAACAAACATATCAAAAAGGGTTTTTTCAAGATTCGTGTAAATTCAGACTTACCTAAGAAAGATTTCCTTCAAGGGGCCGACTCCTAACCCTTATTTCCTTTGTACTGGACCCAAAATCTGACAGAATTTTGAGTGTTGTGGGATGATTTAACTGTTTCTGAGAGGTCAGATGTAAAATTTTTCACCAAGGATGTGAATTTTTTTTTTAGTTCCCAGGCACTGATTGGCCTGGCCCTGTCCCTGGACGCCTTGGCCCCTGGATTTGTAAGTAGCGTTTAGTAGTGTCTTTCGATTGGAATTTTTGTCGTTTATCTGATGTTAATTTATATCTTTTCCTCTTTTTTTTAGGCGATATGGCTCCTCACCATCTTTCGAAGAGGGAGCTTATGAAGCGTTATGAGGAGGCAATTTTGAAGGGTGTCGGAAGACGTCTTCGAAGAAGGCTGGTTCTTCTTCAGCTGCAGCTGTAGCTCAGCCTACTGCTCAGAAGACGATTGCTGCCACTCCTCTTTCCCCCGTTCTTTTAGAGTCTCTATCTTCTGGGGCACGGCTGGAGACTGAAGCTGGGCGAGTAAACAAAAGGCCTCGCTCTGAAGATGTTGTCTCCCATGCTGGTGAGGGGTCGTAACCTTCTGCCGTTCCATTTACTTTACATTCCATTGAGCTCGTAATGGTTTCTGAGGCCGAGGAAGAGGAGGGCCCATCCCTGGACACTCGTTGCCGATCGACTGGTAGAGCTCGTGCCACTCCTACTCCATCTTCAAGTCTATTCATTCCTATTTCTGCCAAATTAATTGCCGGCGCCATTCCTTGTTTCTCAGAGGGTTCTGAGTATTTGTGGGAAACCTTCGTCAACGGGTCATTAATTTCAGAGAGGAATCCTGCTCATTCTTTGTGGGACGCTCAGTTTCCGATAGGCCCTTTTGTGGATCAAACAATTTTCTTCAAAGAGGATGAAGGAAAATATGCCTTTACCAACCCAGTTGCCATGTGTCGAGCGATGGAAATGTTCGGTCTACGTCTTTCCTCCATGTCTCGAGGCTTGGAAAAACCTTTGTTCGACCGGGAAAAATTATTAGCAAAGTTGACTCATGAGAATGAGTCGTTAAAGAAGGAAAATGAGCTCTTAAAGGAGGAAAAGAAGAAAAATACCGACCGGGTTCAAGAGCTCAGAAAGTTAGTGGCCTTCATGAAGGAAACCCTGAGGAGGTCTGAGGACGATCTGAAATTTTCCCGGGAGGGGAGGGATCTTACGGAGTCCCGCTTGGTGACTACTGAGGAAAGGTGTTCATATTGGGAGGGTAAGGTCGCGGAGGTAGAAGAGTCGTCCAATGCTTTATCCCTTCGAAAACAGGAATTGGAGGTGACACTTCAGGCGGCAAATTCAGATTTAGAGTCCCTGAAGGTAAAGTCACAAGAGGATCTGGCTGCAGCTCAACAGGACGTTGCGGTTCAGTTTATCGATGCTTTTGATCTTTGTAAGGAGCAGATCTCAGCTCTAAACCCTTCACTCTAGCTGAATTTTGAAGGCCTCGACCCTTTTGGGATTTTGGTGGATGGGCAAGTTGTGCTTCCTTCTGAGCCGGAAGAAAACCAGACAAATGTTGAAGATCAGCTAGGGATTACTGGAAATATGCCGAGTGTAGGGACTTCAAATATGGGTGCGCCTGAAGGAAGGGAGCATAACTTGATAAATGTTGAAGATCAGCTAGGGATTGCTGGAAATATGCCGAGTGTAGGGACTTCAAATATGGGTGCGCCTGAAGGGACATCTTAGGCTTATCGCTTATTTTTCTTTTTTCGATGTAAAAGATTATGAATTTTAAATGAATTTTCTTTTCCGAACCTCTAGCTTCTTATTTTGCTCTCTTACTTGTATGAAAAGTGGTGTGTACTAAGAGATCAGCATATTACCGACTAAAATTATATTTGTCGCGAGGTCATTTATCTATATTTGTCGAAAAATCATTTTAGATAATTTTTACCGAGAGATTATTTGGAACTCGGTCTTTATAAATTAGTTACCGAGAAATCATTTCGGACTCAGACTTTATAAAATATTTGCCAAGAGATCGAATCAGACTTAGAGTTATTAAATTACTTCCGAGAGATCTTTTCGAACTCGAGGAATTCGTGTACCGAAACATTGTTTCGCATTTAGACTTTTTACCGAGAGATCATTTCGAACCCGGTCTTTAAAATATTTGCCGAGAGATAGAATCAGACTCAGACTTATTAAATTTCTTCTGAGAGATCGTTTTGAACTCGGTGAATTTGCGTACCGAAACATCGTTTTGTATTTAGACTTTTTTAATTTTTACCGAGGGATCATTACGTACTCGATCTTTTTAAGTGTCAAAAAATCATTTTGTATTCGGACTTCTTAAATTTTTACCGAGGGATGATTTCGTACCCGGTCTTTATAAAATATTTACCGAGGGATCGAATCGGATTTAGACTTATTAACTTTCTTCCGAGAGACCGTTTCAAACTTGGTGAATTTACGTACCGAAAAATCATTTCGTATTCAGACTTTTTTAACTTTTAGCGAGGGTTTGTTTCGAACTCGGTCTTTTTTAATTTAAGTGCCGAAAAATCGTTTCGTATTCAGACTTCTTAAATTTGCGAGAGATCATACTGGGACTTTTTAGAGGAATTTGCTGAATAGTATGATGTTTACATGCGGGAGAGGGCCTCGTTAAAACCTCCTGAGGGCAGAACCTTACTGGAAAACCCCTCAGTAGGAAAAAGAGTGCCTGTACATAACAACTCTTCAATGTGGTAAGCTCTCTTTCCGAGTGCTTCTTTGACTCGGTATGGTCCCTCCCAGGAGTGTGCTAGTTTGCCTTCTTCGCGTGCTCTTCTATTGTTTTCTACGGTGCGTAGAACGAGGTCCCCCTTTTTGAAGGGTCTGGGTCGAAGGAAAGAATTCCATTTTTGAGCCGATTTCTGTTTGGCCGCTTGGATCTTAATGTAAGCCACGTCTCTTTCTTCTAGGCAAAGATCTAGATTTTTTTGCCTCTTATCGTCATTTGAAACCTCATCATAGGTTAGCCGTCGGAGAGTGGGCTCTCCTAATTCGACGGGTATCATGGCGTTGGCTCCATAGATGAGTCGAAAAGGTGTCTCATGAGTTGAAGAGTGTGGGGTTGTATGATATGCCCACAGAATTCTGTGTAATTCTTCTGTCCAACGACCTTTTGCTTGTCCAAGCCATTTCTTGAGCTGTTGGAGGATGACCTTATTTGCTGCTTCTGCCTGACCATTTGTTTGGGGATGTTCCACCGAGGAGAATTTTCTTTTGATGCCCAGATTTTCACAGAATTCAACAAAGTGTTTGTCTGTGAATTGTCGACCATTGTCAGATATGATGGTATGTGGGAGTCCGTGTCGACAGATGATGCTCCTCCATGTGAAGGATTGTACCTTAGTTATTGTAATGGTGGCAAAGGCTTCGACTTCAATCCATTTAGTGAAGAAATCTATGGCCACAAAGAGAAATTTTATCTATCCCTTTCCCTGAGGAAAAGGACCTAGAATGTCTATTCCCCAGATATTAAATGGCCATAGGGAAAGAATCCCGTGTAGTGGTTCTGGGTGGCTGTGGTTTCGGTGGGCATTTCGTTGACAGGGATTGCACTTTTTAACCAGGTCATAGCAATCGGAGCGCAGGGTGGGCCAAAAATATCCTGCTCGGAGGACACGGGCAGCCAAATGTTGAACTCCTCCGTGGAGTCCATGAATTCCTGAGTGTAATTCCTGCATGAGATAGTCGGCCTGTTCTTCGTCTAGACTTTTGAGAAAAGGCACTGTAAAACCCCTTTTATATAGATGCCCATTCATCATGATATAATAGGTTGCTTGGGCCCGTAATTTCTTGGCTCCTTGTTGTTCGTTTGGTAGGGTCCCCTGTGTTAAAAAGTCAATAATAGGGGTCATCCAAGACACTTTAATTTGAACTTCATTTACCTGATGGGCTTGTTGGTTCTCTTGGGTTGTCGGTTCTTCCAGGACCACTTGAACTATTGTCTTTAGATTTCCCGCCTTAACCGTATTAGCGAGCTTGGCAAGAATGTCTGCACGTTCGTTTGATGCTCGGGGAACATGGACTATTCAGAATGCTTGAGCTTTGCTACTATCTTGTTTACCCGGGCAAGATATTTTCCCAGTGTCGCGTCCTTGGTTTGGTAAGCTCCTTCGATCTGCCTGGCAACTAGTTGGGAGTTGGTCCTTGCTTGAACGCACCGAGCCCCAAGTCAATGGTTGTCTTCAGTCTGGAAATGAAGGCTTCATACTCTGCTTGGTTGTTGCTGGATTTAAATTGGAATTGTAAAGATTCTTCCACTGTTAGTCTAGTTGGTGATTCTATCACGACTCCTACGCCACTGCCTCTTGTGTTGGAAGAACCATCAACCGAGAGGGTCCATAGTCCGTGCTCGGCATCGTATTCTTCTTTATCTTTTCCCAGCTCGACTACAAAATTTACGAGTATTTGAGCTTTCATGGGTCCCCTAGGTTCATACCGAATGTCGTATTCGGACAACTCTACCGACCATGCCACCATTCGTCCGGCCAGTTCAGGTCTCTGGAGAATTTTTTCGAGTGGTTGGTCCATTCGTACTATTATTTGGTGACTGTAGAAGTAGGGACGTAAGTGCCTCGCGGCTATCACCAAACTGTAGGCAAACTTTACTACCTATTGATATCGTATCTCCGCTCCTTGCAGCATTTTGCTGTGAAATAAATGGGTCTCTGGATCAAGCCTTCCTCTTGGATTAAGACTGAACTGACAGCTTCAGCCCCGATAGAAAGATAGAGAACCAGTGCTGACCCTGTTTCTGGTCGTGTCAAGATTGGTAGGGAAGCTAGATAAGCCTTGAGGTTTTAAAAAGCTTTTTCGCAGTCGGTAGTCCATTCGAACGAGTCTGTTTTCTTTAACGTTTTATAAAATGGCATGGATTTTTTTGCAAATTTAGAGAGGAATCGGGAGAGGGCTGTGATTCTCCCGGTTAGACGTTGAACTTCTTTGACATTCTTGGGGCTTCGCATATGCAGCACGGCCCTGCATTGGTCTGGGTTAGCTTCAATGCCTCAGTATGTAAGCATGTAACCTAGGAATTTCCCCCCTGAACTCCGAAGGAACATTTCTCAGGATTAAGTCCCATGTTGTGTCTTCGTAGTTCAGTGAAGGTTTCATTCAAGTCTTGGATGTGGGAACTGACTTGTTTAGACTTTACTACCATGTCGTCCATGTACACCTCTATATTTTGCCTAATTTTGCTTGGCAAATATTTTGTCCACCAACCTCTGATAGGTAGCCCCTGCGTTTTTCAAGCCGAAGGGCATTACTCGATAGCAATAGTTCGTTCCTCCTATAATAAACGCAGTCTTTTCTTCATCCTCAGGGTTCATTCGGATTTGGTTATAACCCGAGTAACCATCCATGAAGCTCAGCATCCTGTAACCTGAGGTACCATCCACCAAGCGATCAATGCTAAGCAAGGGGTAAGGGTCTTTAGGACATACCTTGTTCAAATCGGTGAAGTCGACGCACATCCTCTATTTGCCGCTTGAATTTTTGACCATTACCACATTTGACAACCAGGTAGGATATTTGACCTCTCGAATGAAGCCTGCTGATAGAAGTTTTTTCGTCTCTTATTTGACCGCTTGCCTTTGATCGGGGCCCATCTTTCTTAGTTTTTGGGATATTGGTTTGACTCCTGGTTCTAAGTTTAGCGAATAACAGATGACGTCAGGATCGATGCCGGGCATGTCAGCTGGATTCCAGGCGAATAAGTCGGAATTTTCTTGTAAAAAATTAACGAGTGTTTCCTCTAGGGTTGGTTCAAGGATTGCACTGATTCGTGTGAATTGGCTGGGAGATTTTCCAACCTGTATGAGCTTAAGGGATTCGACTGGTTGGGGCCTTTCATACTCCCGCTTGTTGCGAGGATCAAAGTTAGTTTCTACTTTATCTTCAATTATGAAGGCGGATTTGGGTTTGAGACTCTCATGGTAGCACTCTTACGCCACTTCTGGGTCAGCTCTAACCATCCCTATTCTTCCATCTTCAAGCGGGAATTTCATGGTTAGGTGCATGATGGACACGACAGCTCCTAAGGCATTTAGTGAGGGTTGTCCGAGTAGCGCGTTGTAGGAACTGGGGAAGTCTACCACCAAGAATTTGACCTTTATCGCGTGACTACTCTTTTTGCTCCCGAAAGTGGTTATTAGGTCGATACATCCCATGACCTGCACAGAAGGTCCAAAAAAACTAATAAGGGTTCCATCATACCTTTCTAGATTCCGTGTGGATAAACCCATTTTTTGGTATGCCTTCTAGTGTAAAATGTCCGTCGAGCTTTCTTGGTCTATGAGCACTCTTTCCATAATACAATCTGCCACCCCCATGGTGACCACCATGGGCTCGTCACGATTTGGACCATCTTTTGGGAAATCCGACTTGTCATATATGATGACTTCTGAATCTGAGTGTTCCTGTAACAAGTTTACTTGACCTGATCGGTGAGGTTAGCAGGACCCTGGGAATCCTCCCACAATGGTGTGAATGACTCGGCGAGAGAGGTTTTCCTCATTTCTCGATCTCAGGGACCTGGAGTGGGATCGAGATCGGGAGATTCTTGACCGACTTCGGGTATGTAGCTCTACTTGATCGGGATGTTCTCTTCCCTTCCTTTGGAATTCACCTTTGGACAGATCCTTTCTCCGATCGATAAATCTTTCCAAGTGCCCTTGTTGTATGAGATGTTCTGTTTGATTCCGGAGAGACCGACAGTCTTCAGCGGCGTGGCCGTAAGCCCTATAGAATTCATAAAATTTAGTGGTGTTTGACCCCTTGGGCCCCTCCCCTGGGGGTGGAAGCGTTAAGAGTCCCGTGTTATAAACTTCATGCAAGATACGGTCTCAGCGATCGTTTAATAGGGTGAAACTTGTGTATATGAGGGTTGTGTAGACGTCGATCCGTTTGTCTTGATCAGGTTTAAATGACTTTTTCTTCATTTCCGGATGGCGATTGTTTTGGTCGGGAAAACAATCCCGATCAGTGTTTTCGTTTCTATCAGCTTCTCGTTCGTCAATGGCGATATAGCGTGAGGCCCTCACCCTGAAATCATCCATGTGTAATAGTGGTTTTTTGGTCAAGGAATCAGTAAACTTACCCAGGCGTAATCCAGTTTGGATGGCGTGTGGAGCAACTTCTAGGCTAAGATCTCGGATTTGGATGGCTTACTCAAAGAAACGGGCCATATATTGCTTCAAAGTTTCTCTTGGAAGTTGGCGCAAGTTGACTAAGCTATGTGACGTTTGTTGGACGGACCTGCTGGTGGAGAATTGGTTGAGGAACTTTTTACTTAGATCGGAAAAGTTAGCAATGCTTTTCGGTGGTAAGTGGGAAAACCACCTGAGTGCAGATTCGGAAAGGGTGGTGGGGAATGTTCGGCAGAAAAGAGAGTCGGAGGCTCCAGTTACAAGCATAGTGTTGACATAGATGGTCAAGTGGTCCTCAGGATCGCCCCTTCCATCATACTTTTCAATCAATAGAGGCTTGTAATTATCAGGCGTGGGGGCTTCCATGATTGAGTCGGTCCATGGGTGCGCCGTGAAAGATAGCTCAATACCATATTTCGTGGTTTCTGTTTGGAAAGAGGATTGATCCATAGTTTTATGGTGGGTGGATCGATCGCCATTATAACTGAAGGCTTCCCTTTCTTTCTCCCTTTTGTCTTCGGAGTGTGGCGTTTTCTTGCTGCAGGTTAGCCACCATTCTTTGTAGTGCCTCCACCATGTTAGTAAGACGCGGTATTCGGTCTTCCTCTACAAGAGGGGTCCCTTATTGCCTGCTCTCTTCTTCCTTTCGTGTGTTTCTGGTATTTACCATTGTCTTCTCCTCTGCAACCTGGGTCAAGTGCTTCTTAAAGTTGTGGTTGTAGGATCCATTTTACTGGGCCCCACGGTGGGTGCCAAAATGTTCACACATAAAATAACTAGAACAAGAAAGTCTCCTGGTCTGAGTCTCTGTTATTCAATGTATGTCACTTGCTTACAACGTTTGCCCATGGCCCTATTTATATAACAAGAGAGTAAAATAAATGGGCTTCACATACGAAGTCACTAACATAAACAAATATTCATGGTGAGGTCCTTTTCCCTGATTCGCGTGGGGAGTGGGATATGCGGAGAATGAGACTAGTGGTAGGGGCCACCTCTTAATTTCTAGGGGAACAACAGTTATAAAAATAATTAATATAAAAATATTTTTGTATACCATTATGAAGATATATAGTTAGTATATAAAACACTTATTGGAATGACTGAAGGGTAAGTGGATCCAGATCCAACTTATATCATAAGCATTACAACAATTTAAGTAAGCACAGTGAACCCAACAACGACTTATAAGTTCCCAATAATAATTACATCAATAATCCCCCCGATAAGCCAAACATTTTTTTATCTCTTTTGGTTACTTTAGCTCGACTCATTAATTTTTTTCAATTATATTTTTTATTTAAGAATCAATAATTTACACTTTACTCAATCAGTTAAGTTAAATTTTCTTGACAATCTTATTTATTTATTTAATGATTAGATATAAAATAATGATATTTTTGTATGATTTCAAGAAAGAAAATCTTAACATCTCTCTCTCTATAAGTTACTAAGGCTAAATTACGCTTTCAGTATTTTCATATTTTAATAAAATTATACTTTAGTCCTTTATGTTATGATAGTTATTTTGATATTCTATCTCTTGAAGTTTTAGTTTGACCTTCATGTTTTAATATGGTTTTAATTTATTTTCTGAGTTCGAGCTGGAAACATCTATATTATAATGAGATAAAATTTTTTGATAGAAAATTTTTTATCCACAAAATCTAAATATGAGACATTGATTAAGGAAAGTTAAACAACCTTCTATTGATAAAGTTTCTGTTAACTTTGATTATTAATAAATATTTAAAAAGACAAATTACGTATCAAACATTTTAAAACATAAAACGCCAAAGTGAAACTTAAAGTAAAAAAAATAAGCATAAAAATAAAACTAAAATATAAAAAATGACAAATGTAACTTTCATCAATTTTTATTAATAGATAAGTGATAATGCATATTTTATCCTTAATTCCTCATCTTAAATGTGTATGATTTGCCACTACTTATTGTGTAATATATTGCATTTTAATACATTTTCATTATTTGAACCTTATTTAATATTTGATTTTAAAATGAATTAAGGATTAGTTTTTACTCGAAATAATCCTGGTTTCTCTTATTTTGTAGTGAATGATTGAGCTTGTAAATTGAAAAATTATGACCAAGGATCAAGAGGAAGAAGGCACGAGTGATTACATATCAAGAAAGTGTCCAGAAATCATGAAGATGCACCATAACAGGTGCATGAATCGATTCATGCGTTAAAAAGGCCCAGTAATTGCAAAAATCAGTGCATGAATCGATTCCCCCAGGCATGAATTGATTCACGCGTCCTTCAGCACCCAGGAACTTGAAATTTAAGGCCATGAATCGATTCCTATCATAGATGAATCGATTCATGCGTACAAATCATTCAGTTTTGGCCTAAATGAATCGATTCATATGCTTTTATTAATCAATTCAATTAGTGGAAACAACAATATGAGATTTACGTAAGTGGAAATAGCATTATGGGTTTTCTGAATCCACTACGCCGAAAAGGATCCACTTCTTCCATGATTTACGCTTGTTATTTCCTTTCCCTCGCCTGTAAAAGGAAGAAGAAATTGAAGCCTTTCACAACCATCGCATCTTACACACCATTCACTTATTTCTCAGGGGCTTCGATTTGGAGCAACAGAGGCATAAGGCCTCTCAAGGAAATTCTCTTCCGGGTTCGATCTTTCTTGTTTTTAGTTTGTTTTAATTATGAAGGGCTAAAACCCCTAGATTGATTTTCTTGGACATTATTGTAATATGATTTTGAGGTTTATGTTTTTAATATAGTACTCTTTTATTATTGTTAATTTCTTCATAATCTTACTCTGCTTGTTTGAATTCCATTTTGTTTAATTAAATTTGTATGCTTAATCAGTTTAAATATACAAATGGAATAGAATAAGATTTTCATCAAAATGGATTAAGGAAGTATGCATGCTTAATGAATATTTTCATAATCACTTTTAATTATTATGGTTTGCTTAATTCCATAATATGATAATAGATTATGTATGTAGGCGATGTTCTTATGTATGCTCAATGATTCCTAGATTTTATAATCTTGACTCATTTTGCTTAATTAGGATGTGACATGGCCATCACCCAGGAAGAAGCCATGGACCCTACACAGTTTTTGGAGGTTGCCTTGGATGCTTTCAAGGGTGCTATGACTAGGTCAAGGGCCAAGAGAGCCAAGGAAGGTCTCCAAAACCATTTAGCTTCTTCCATACATTCTTTGAGTGGGCCTAAGCCCAAAGAGGAGCTATTGAAGATCCTTACTCTTTTCTCTTGCACTATAGAAGGGTAATAGGCTTGGTATGATTGTTTGGGCCTCCTTTGGGCCTCTTCATTGGGCCTCATATATCTTGCACATATTTTCCATTCCTTTGTATTCTAGGTATATTAGGACTATATTTTAGGAATTAGTTTGGGCTTTGCATAGCCATTTAACTTGGGCCACTTTTGGGCCTTGTACCTTGTTCTATTTTATTTTGGGCTTGTATTGGGCCAAGTAGAGTAGGTTTTAGGATTAGGCCTTAGGAGCTAATCCAAGGCCCACAGTTAGGTAGCTTTGGCCAAAAGTTTCATGGAGCTATATAAGCTCATCTCCTTTGTATTTCTCTCACAACTTGAATGATTAGAGATTTTAAAGTGAGAAACTCTCATTTCTCTCTAGAAAAGTAGAAGCTTTAGGCTCCTTTCTAGTGTCTTATCCTTTGGACCTTCTCCCAAAGGTGGTGACATTCATACCTTATCTCTCTACATCTTAGAGAGTGGTGGCAACTGTAACATCCCTGTTTTTAGTAGCAGTCTTGTAAATTACGAAGTTTGGAAGTTCTGTAAGAGTTAATAAGTGAATAAAATACCATAAGGATGGTCTGTAATATCCCAAAAATTTTATTTTGGTGTAAAATCATGGAATTTATATAGACCATTAATGATATTACCCATTTTCCGAGTGAAACATGTCTTAAATAAGACTGTCCAAGTGAAGAAAGGGATCTGTTCCGAGTAACCGAGAGAAATTCTGAGTGAAGGCTATGTTTCCAAGTGACCAAGAGAAATTCCAAGTGAAGGTTGAAATTCCGAGTGAAGATTATGTTTTCCGAGTAAGACATGACCGAGAGTGCCACTACGGAGTGGAGTCTTGGCCTCGGAGACATTTGGAGTGAAGTGTGTTCGAGAGAACCACTTCTGGGTGAAAGGTCCGAGTGACTCGCCTTCGATTGACTCGTTTCCGAGTCGAGCGTCTCTGAGTGACTCTTTTCCAAGTCAAAACCTTCGAATGACTCATTTCCAAGTCAAATGTCCACGAATGACTCATTTCCGAGTCAAACATCTTCAAATGACTCGTTTCCGAGTCAAACATCGTCAAGTGCCTCATTTCCGAATGAAACTTCTCTGAGTGCAATGTTTCCGAGAGAAGTACGTCCAACCGAAGGAAGGAAAAGATGACCGAGTATTTCAAGAAGAAACAGTTCCGAGTGAATTCCCCTTTGAGTGAAGCTACTCTGATCAGAAAGAGGCTGCTCTATGGAAATCGACCGACTTATGCACTCATCAGCGTTCACATCGTTGCTCTATGAAATCCGACCGACTTGCGCACTCACCAGCTAGAATCTGACCGACTTATGGAATCCATTGACGTGATATCCATTCCTAGTGGCCAAGTGGGCCGTTCCATTATCAGACTTGCACCTTTTTACTCCAATCATAGCATCTTTTATATATTTTAATATATATCTACTCCAATCATGCAAGCTGGCGGTGGAAATGGTCAAATACAGCTCACTTTCTATCCAAAAATCTCCATTATTCCCATAATTAACGCACCTAACCTTCAATCACTAAAAAGCTTGTCCCCCACTTGTCTTTTGCATTATTAAACCAATACCACAACTCATTCCCAAGTCTGAACTCTCAGAACCAATAAAAATTAGCAAAGGCCTCTCTTTCTTATTTCTTTCTCTACGTACAAGTCTCTCTCTCATTTTTATTTTCTCGTCACTGTGAGCTGAAACAAGGGAAATAACAGAACGTCCTCAACTTCATTAAGGTTAGGGGGGTATATTCTCTGGTATTTCTAGGGGGGAACCGAGTGTTTGGAAAGGGCTAAGGTACTTCTGGTCCTCACCTTTCCAGGACAGGTTCAGGAATTGCTGTTAAATTAAATGTTTTAATGTTTATATATTTGTTTTATATATTTTTATGTATATGATTAATTGGCTTTGTTGATTATTATTAACCATGATGATTAAATGATATGATTGGTATTGAATTGTGAAAATATTAAGAACCATGGGTGTCTATGTGAATTCCAGTGAGGAAGTTTTGAAAAATGAGATGAACGTGGGAATAATGATGAAGGGTTACTATCTATACTACTGTTATTACTATTATGATTATGATTATGGTTATTATTATTATTATCAGAATTATAAACAGAAGTCGGATTCAATAAATAACAAGCTCGATTTTATATCAATCCGACCGGTTATCTAAAAATACAAATAATTTATTTAAATTTCAAACAGATTTTTGAATTAAATAATTTCAATATCTGTTTTACATAAGCCGGCCGGCTCATTTAAAATACACAAATACATAATTTCACTCGGTATTCTCAGGAGCCGGCCAAGGCTCCCACTAAAATACAATCCGAGCTACTGAGTGTCTTCACATATTATGGTTAGGCCCTTCATTCACTGAAAGGTCACTCGGAGTTGGAGTCCACTTCCTTCCTCAAAAATCATTCCGCTTGAAAGGATTACTCGGATATTTATTCTTCCCGGAATTATTCACTCAGAAACACATCCATTCGGAATTAGAGTCCTTTATCCAGAAACACCATTCCTGGAAAGACTTACTCGGAATGTTTCACTTGGAAATGTCACGGAGACATTTCACTCGGTAAACCATCCACCCAGATATACTTCACTCGGGAGTATACTTAATCAGAAATTTTGGTCCGAGAGGTACTTCTACTTCTCTCAGAAACAACTCACTCGGAAGCATTCCACTCGGAGATGTTTCCGTTTCATTCGGATTTTACCTTACTCGAACGTGTCTCATTCAGACAGAATAATTCCTCACTCGGAAACTCTTCCTCAATCACGTTTCACTCGAAAAACATCTTAACTTCACTGAGAAAGTCTTCTCAGTCTAATTTCACTCGGAATCTTAATTATTTCACTCGGAATTTCATTTATAAATTCTTCTTTAATTTTTTTTAAATTATTTTTATAAAAATCATAAAAAATTGGGATGTTACAATTATCATTATTATTCTTATTTCTGCTATTATTATCATTATTATTGTGACTAATATTATTATTGATTATTTATGAACAATGAAATAAGGAACTTATAATTATGAATGTGATTATTATTATTATTATCATTATTCTGGTTATTATTATTATTATTATTATTATTGCTGTTATTATTATTATTATTATTATTATTATCATTATTATTGTTATTTATATTATTATTTTAATCATGAGTAATGAAATAAGGAACATATTACTTACTCTTTAAATGAAGCATTATTTTAGCCAAGATATAACCGATATATTTTCTAGAATAAGAATAAATAAAATAATAAAAATGACTTACAACATCTGAAAAATCAATGGAACCCAAGAACTTATGAATAAATATTATGAAACTAGAAACACATAGATACCCAAGAATCAAATGATAAAAATAAAGCATTTTGCATCATGAAAATATTTTTGAGGGAGTAAAACTAGAGCATACACCTGGTACGCTGGAGGACATTCACGTTCGATCTCCGAGGAGAATCCTGGGAGTACAACCGGAACGGAAACCCAATGGCATCAGAGTCGCGCCTGGAGCCGGGTCAGACGATGCAATTCTGGTGTACTTTGACTAAATGACGGAGTGTAACTATGATCGTGTAGAGTCAAGTCCCAAGATAATATATAATGATGAGAACCTGTGAGTTCATTCGTACCTTATGATGATTAAATAAAGAATGGGGGACTTGGTGAGCTCCGATCGCTCTAGAATGGAAACGTTGTGCCCAAGAGGCAACTTGAGCAGGATGACTTCCAAAGAATGAGATAATGGTGATGGTGGATTGATTTATTAGGCCCACATGCATCATGAGACTTAACTAAAGATAAATCATAATAAATCAACCTCATGCATTCCATGATAACATCCTTGATTGTTATATATGTAAATATATTAATTGTATGATTTATGTGATATTATCTGTTGACTGGATACGTCCGCACCGGGAACCTTCAGGGTCTGAGGTTTATACTCACCCTTTCTGTTGATTAATAATAGAGGAGCTAGGAAACCAGGAACCAGAATACAAAGAACAGCAATACGTTGAACCAACTGGGAGCCCTCATTAAATGATGAATATATGTAATGGAATATTTATTAATGAATAATAAGACCATGGATGACTGTATAATTATTTAAGGGTGCCTGTGTGCCCCATTCTGTTAAGAGTACAATTACTTATAGTTTTTGAATGACTATATGAATTATCTATTATTTGCTTCCACTGATCTACCATTATTTTAAAAAAAAATATTCACTTTTTCTGAAAACTGTTAACACTCTTAGTTAAATAGGATGATCCTACAGAAGGGACTATCTTATTTAACTGAGGCTGTTACAGCAACACCTCCCACTCTTCTTCTCTCCATCTCCTCCATTTCTAAACCAATTCTCCTTAGATCTAGGTTCTTTCTCCTTCTAACTTCCACCACAAGCTAGCTTCCACTACAAGACTCTCCTACCTTCTTCCCCCAGCTTCCAAAATTGTGACTATCCTTTTCATTTTCTTTAAACATTTTGGATCTAAGAAGGTTCAAGAATAGAATATCCTTCAACAAAATCTAGGAATTCAAGAAATTCCTATAACATGTTGTAATATCCTAAATTTGAAAATTTAAGAAAAATAATTAAATGAAGAATTTTCGAGTCCGACTTCGGACGAGTGCTTCTATCGGAAAGGAATATTCCCAAGAGGATTAATTCCGAACGAAAAGGACGAGCTGTGATTTTGAATGAGCACCTTTCGGGCAAAGACGCTCCAAAGTTTAATACTTCCGAGTGTAGGACGTTAAGATACTTCCGAGTGTAGGAAGTTAAGATATTTCTGAGTGTAGGAAAGTTGAGATACTTCCGAGTGAAGGGAGGTTAAGATGTTTCCGAGTGAAGCATGATCGAGAGAATCACTTTCGAGTGAAGAAAAACTGTTCGAATAAGACACTTTTGAGTGAGGCAAATCCGAGTGAAACGTTTTCGAATGGGTCGTTTCCGAGAGAAGTACTTCCGAGTGAAGTAAAGCTTTGATTTTGAATAAGTACTTCTCGGGCTAAGATATTGCTGAGTAATGAATTCCCGAGTGGGGGTATCTCTGAGTTGAGTGCAACTTTCCCGAGTAGGGTGTCTCTGAGTGTGACACTTCCGAGTGGGAAGGCACCGAGTGGGATATTTCTGACTTCCGTATGGTATGGCACCGATTGAGACATACCGAGTGAGTCTTTTCCAGGGGAAGTACTTCTGGATAGATAAAGACTTTAACTCCGAATGAGTATGTTCCTGAGTGAATAGTTCCTGAGGGAAATAAATATCCGAGTGGTGAACCCTTCATTTAATTCATGCTCGGGTCGATATTCAAAGTTGCCGAGAGCTTGTGCTTGGGTTTGTCTTTGAGATTGTCTTCGACCCCGAGTGATCCTTTCGAGTGGAAAGATTTCCGAGAGAGGACTGAACTTCAAACTCCGAGTGATCTTTTCGGATGTAAGACTTCCGAGTGACGCAAGTGAAGGCTTTGACTCGGGCAGAGATATATCCGAGTGAGATATTTTTGGATGAGGTATCTCCGGGTGAGACATATTCGAGTGTGTCATTCCCGAGGAAGGAAAGCTATGACTGAGTGTTTCATGTAGAAACCTTTCCGAGTGAATTTCCTCCGAGTGAAGTAATTCTGAACGGAAAGAGGCTGTGATGAATCTTCTCGAAAAGAGAGATATGCCTAAAATACTGAAACAGAGTCGGAATTGATAATTACTTCAATCATTGAGACTCTTCTACGTCACTCTATTCTTCTAACTTCTAGCAGATTCTCTTTTCTGATATTTTTCTAAGTATGGGACCCTCTCTATTTTGTCCTATCTTCTTTTCTTTAAATATCTTATTTCTTCCTTATCATTTAAGATACGTGTATCAGACTTCTTCATTTCGTTCACGTCTCTTTTCATGAATGATATATATATATAAACTTCTACTGTTGGATTAGCTTAGAATTTGGAGAGTGTAAAACATCACTTCTATCCTTTTCTTTTCCAATCTTTACTGGAAATTAACGATCAAAGAGGAAATCAATCTTCACTTCTTCTCTTTCACGAAGAAGGTTTGGACTAGTTCAGAGCTGGAAATTCTAGTCGGAATTTATGAGCTGTGATTGGATATAGCCTGAAGAGCTGCTGGAAGTCTTTATTCTAGGTAGGGGGAGCGTTACATTTTAAATGTATAGTTTATGAATGGAATCGGGATAATATTGTTATTTTCAATAAAGAAATCCCGACTATATGTGATATGTGTGATATAATATGAGATATGATGTTTTTCGTTCATGTGTGAGTGGTATTGATTTTGAAATTATAAGTGATTGATGATGATGATATGAATAATATTCATGAAATATATCATGATGTATGATGCATAGGATGCATTTGATAAGCATGAGATGCTTATGTGATGATTATGATAATATTAATTAATGATTATTAAGCTTGAAGTAGCTTAGTATATATGGTTATGATTGACTACTGCATGTTATGCTTGTTGTTATATTGAGTTGAGACCCTTGGTGATGGCAACTGAGTGGTAGCCCCTGATGATGATAATCAGGTAGTCTATTAATGATTGATCACTATTTGGCATAGCATTTGCATTCAGACGCACACAGGACTGCAGGGGGCCTGTGATGCCGGCCCAGATGGGAGGGCGGCCTGATGATAAGGCACAGACCCTGTGGTGGTTTCTTCGGATTCCACAGCCGCCTTCGAGTTGGACTCAAGGCCGGCCCGTAACACCGAGTTGAGTTACCGCTGTCACTGAGAGTGACTGGTGTTACATTATGGGCGCGCGGTTTGTTACCTGTAAAATGGCCGAATCAGCTGAGAGCTGAGATATATTATTATATTGTGTAAATCCCATCGTTAGAGTCGGATCCGCATGCATATGTATTTGCATATAATTATTGAGAAGCTATGAGATAGCTCATGAAATATATACTATTGTGTTGTTGTGAACAACATGAGTAAATGATTATTGAGAATGAATGATATATGATGAGATTGTGTGATATGGTTATGATTTATATATAGTTATGAATTGGACACTTAATCCGATTCAATAACTATCATTTGGCATGTTTATGCTCACCCCTATTGTTGTTATTTTTACAATGGATATAGGACGTAACGATAATATATGAAGTCACTTAGCCTGCTCGGAGCATTATGTATATATATATATATATGTATAGTACATGATGCACATAGTTGTTTGTAGTAGCCTTGGCCGGCTCCTGTGTATACCGGTTTTATTATGTATATGTAAACATGAATGAGCCGGTTGATGTATTGCCGACTGCGTTATTATATTAATTTAAATTTTGTTTTAAATATAAAATTTATTCGTGAAAAATTTATTTGGATTTTAGAAATTTAATTTTAAATATAAGGATGTTTCACATGTGGTATCATGAGTCTCAACTTTTCTTGAATTCATTTTCTTAGATCTGTTTTGGTGCTGTTTTCTTTTTGCAAATCTGGTTCTAGATCTGAATTCCTTGCTTTCTCTACATAAATTTTCATATATCATATGCCTAAAAACTCCAAAAAATGCAAAAGTTATGTTTACTTGAGATCTAAGATCTAGACCTTTTGGCTTTGAATTTTCCAAACTTGCTTCACAAAATATTCTACTGCATGGATCTGAAACATAACCTTAAAGTTTCATAAAGTTTAGAGAAAAAAATTTTAAAAGTCAAAAAGTTGTCCTTAGATGCCTTCTACCTCAAGTAACATGTGTTGCCTTGTGTTTCTTTGACTTTTCTTTGCATCTTGTGTCAATTTTTGTGTCATTTGATCATTTGAAACTTCAATTTCAGTTCTGGACCTGTTTAGATCTATGTCATATACTTGCTTAGATTAGGTCTTAGTTGCTTGTTTAAGTGTTTCATAGTTGCCTTAGATTGTGCCTTGAGTTTGGAGCTTGTTCTTGTTGATTCTAGGAATTTTATGTGTTGATCTTTGCTTGAGTCATTTGCTGGATTCTTAGATACTTTAATCACATTTGTTGAAGTACCTAACAAGCTCCATAGAGTCTTGTTGTTCACCTCACTTTAAGGTGACAAGTTGTGCCAAATTGGTGTAGGTTGTTAGATCTCCTTTTAGGTTAAATTTTCTAGTTTGTTTTGATTTTTCCAGCAGCTGTCCACTACTATTTGCATGCTGTTTGTGTCTTTTTTTTGATGTCGATTGTTGCATAATACAATTCCTTCCATTGCCTATTTGATTTGGAAGATGATGCTTACTTTACACTAGCTTTAGTTGCCATTTTTTTCCTCTTTTTGCGCACTATTAGTACATGTGTTGTTGCTACACTATAAGTGCATTGGCCATTTGTTCAATATTTGTTTAGGCCTTTTCCATACAAAAAGTGTGAAAAAAGTGTTGAAAAATACTTGAATTAGACAAAAAAGAATACTGCCCAGCACCTATATTTTCATTTGTGCAGTACCTAATTGACTTCTTTTAGTGCCTAATTGTACATTTGTTTGAGGCAAAAGCATTAGCAACATATGTCTAAAGCTTGTGAAAAGTTTTGAGCATTCTAGTGTTCTAGGTAGCTTTTTGTGTGCTTACTTTCTTTTTTGCATTTAATTTTAGTTTGTCTTGTTTTCATTCTAAGTTTGTCATAACAATTCCATACTCTTGTGTACCTTTCTTTCTTTACACTTTTGTTGCTTGTCATATTCTAGTTTGTCACTTTATCTTCTCCTTTGGTTTAGCTTCCTAATTTGCTTTGCTTGCTTGTCTTGTTGTCTCTAGTTTTGTCATTTGAGTATTTCTCTTTCTTGGCATTCTTGATATTAAGGCTTGTGAGTCATTACATATTTGGGTAGCATATTAAGGGGATTGAGATTTGATCACTAGATTTGACCTAAAGCAATCTATAATAATAGAGAGAAGTGGACCTTGAGTGAAACACCTTGTGCGCTTAGAGTGTAAACACAAATTATTTTCCTTTTCTTATACTTTGTGCTAACCATTACTTTGAGTTTCCAAGTTTCTCTTTTGTAGCTTGTGGGATTATCTTGGTGGACTTGAAGAGTCTTGGAAGACTTGTGTATTGGAAAGCAAAGTTTGTAATAAATTAGGACTTGTTTCTTTTGCATTGTATTTTCTTTTCCCTTGTATTTTGGGACTTTAAATTTGATTCTTTGTGTAGTCCTTGTATTTGGGCTTTAGAGACATTGGACATTGGACTTTAAACTTTCTTTTACTTAGTTGATTAGGAGTAATTACGCTTAGAACTTAGTTTATATTTTTGTTTTCGACTAGTGTAAGTGCGATTTGATATCCTAGGCCTAGTTTACATTTTTGCACTATCCGACTAGTTTGCTTTAATTGCTTTCTAGTTAGCATAAGTGCGCTCTTGCATGCTAGGTTTAGTTTAAATTCTTGCACCCCGACTAGTCTTGTTTAAAAGCTTTCTTCTATTTTCTTCAAATAAATTGAGTGACACAACTAGTATCTCATCACTAGCATCCTTGCATTATAACATGTCTTCATCTAGTGAGAGAGTTGGAGAGCAAACCCCCCCACACATGCGTAAACTTTTAGAGCAACTTAATAACATGGCTACTAGGCTAGATAACATAGAACATGGGGAGGGTAGAGATAGAACCACTAAGCATCATAGACATAGAAATAGACACCATGCGGATAGACAATATGATGACACTAGTGAGGTTGAACATAGGCACTATAGAAGATATACTAGAAACCATGAGGAGGGTGGCTTGAGAGAGGTCAAGCTAAAGGTCCCACCCTTCCATGGTAAAAGTGATGTAGAAGCCTATCTTGATTGGGAGATGAGAGTTGAGCAACTCTTCACCTCCCATGAAACTAAGAATGAGAAAAAAGTTAGGATTACCACCCTTAGCTTTCAAAATTATGCATTAGTATGGTGGACCCAAATCCTAAAGGAAAGAAAAAGAGACCATCTCCCACCCATTGATGAATGGGAGGATTTGAAAGCCTTACTTAGGAAGAGGTATGTTCCCTCCTACTATAGGGGTGAACTATTGGCCAAGCTCAATAGACTCACCTAAGGGTCCAAGAATATGGAGGATTACTATAAGGCTTTAGAGATGGCTATGATTAGGGCCAATGTTGAGGAGGATGAAGAAATCCTCATGCATAGGTTTTTACATGGCCTTAATCATAATATTAGGAAAAGAGTAGAACTTCTACCTCATGTGGACATTGAGGAGCTTCTCCATCAATGCACAAGAGTAGAAGCTCAACTCATGGATAGAGGTTCCTACTACAATAGAGAATCCAAACCTTTTAGGACTAGGTGGAAGGGTAAAGAAGACTCTATCCCTAAAGAGGGTAGTTTAGGTAAGAAGGGTAAGGAGCATGAAGTGGGCACTTCAACTCCTAAACTCAAAAGTGAGGTTCATCGGGATCATACCCCTACAAGACCATCTAGGAACAACTCTTCTAGGAACAACACCTCTTCATCCCAAACCAATTCTTTAAGAACAAGTTCAATCAAGTGTTTTAAATGCTTAGGAAGGGGTCACATTGCCTCTCAATGCCCAACCAAAAAACTTATGATTTTAAAAGGCATTGAACACTATTCAAGCTATGAGGAAGCATCCTCTTCACACTCAAGTGATAGCTCCAATAGTGATTCCTATGGGAGTGAACATGTTCTAGGAGATGACGGTGAGCTTTTTATGATTAGAAGACTCCTAGGTAGTCATATAAGGGATGATGACACTACACAACAAGAAAACATCTTTTATACAAGATGTTACGTTTAAGAAAAACTTTGTTCTCTCATTGTGGATAGTGGTAGTTGTGCTACTGTGGCTAGTCAAAGGCTAGTTCACATACTTGGTTGTCCTCTAATAGATCACCTAAAACCTTACAAACTTCAATGGGCTTAATGAAAAGGGTGAAATGTTAGTGAACAAGCAAGTTCTTTTCTCTCTTGCTATAGGCACCTACCATGATCAAATCTGGTGTGATGTGGTTCCTATGGAAGCCACTCATGTGCTCTTAGGTCGCCCTTAGCAATATGATAAGAAAGTCACCCATGAGGGGTTTACTAACACCCTCACCTTTGTACATAACAATAAAAAGTTTGTCTTACATCTATTGTCTCCCAAACAAGTTTTGGAAGACCAACTTCAAATGAAGTTGAAGAGGGATAGGGAGGTTGGGCCTTCCACCTCCCCTCCTAAACCTCAAAAACAAAAAAACAAAAAAAAAATAAGTCACTCAACAAGATAAGGGTAAAGGGATCCTCACCTATGAAGATCCCAATAGGCACTCATCTTTCTTTTCCTCTAAGCATGATGTGAAGCAAGCCTTGCTTCTTCATAAACCTCTCTACATGCTTTACCCTACATCTTCTTCATCTAGCTCTCCTTGCCCTTCTAGTAGCACTAACCATTGCACTTCCCTATCCTTAGTGGGCTCTTCTTCTCCTAAGCCCAAGGGATTGCAAAATCTTCTTCTAGAATTTGAGAATGTCTTTCCTAAAGACCTTCCTCAAGGGCTCCCACCTCTTAGGGGTATAGAACACCAAATAGATCTTATCCCTCGGGCTAGCTTGCCTAATAGACCTGCATATAGGTGTAACCCCAAGGAGAGTCTAGAAATAGAGAAACAAATTGGAGATCTACTTTCCAAAGGTTGGATTAAGGAGAGTCTTAGTCCATGTGCTTTTCCAATTCTTTTAGTTCCAAAAAAAGATGGTTCTTGGAGGTTATGCACTAATTGTAGAGCAATCAACAACATCACCATCAAGTATAGGCACCCTATACCTAGACTTGATGATATGTTGGATGAACTTTGTGGCTCTGCCATATTCTCCAAAATTGACCTTAAAAGTGGCTATCACCAAATACAAATCAAGGAAGGTGATGAGTAGAAAGCTACTTTTAAGACCAAGCTTGGTTTATATGAGTGGTTGGTTATGCCTTTTGGTTTGACCAATGCACCTAGTACCTTTATGCGCCTCATGAATCATGTTCTGAGGGATTTTATTGGCCACTTTGTTGTTGTCTACTTTGATGACATCCTTGTGTATTCCAAGTCTATGGACTCTCACCTTACCCACCTCATGTTTTACTTGCCTTAAGAGCAAACAAACTTTTTGCTAACCTTGAAAAATATTCGTTTAGTTTGGATCACATTGTCTTTTTAGGATTTGTAGTTAGCTCTAAAGGGGTCCAAGTTGACTAAGACAAAGTCAAAGCAATTAGTGCTTGGCCAACCCCTAAAAACATACATGATATTAAAAGCTTCCATGGCTTAGCTAGCTTCTATTGAAGGTTTATGGGAGACTTTTCTACTTTGGCATCTCCCCTAAATGATTTGCTTAAAAAGAACGTTCCTTTTCTTTGGGGGCCAAAGCAAGAAAAGGCCTTTCAAGACCTCAAGCATAGACTCACACATGCTCCCATTCTTGCTCTACCAATTTTTTCAAAAACATTTGAGCTAGAATGTGATGCTTCTAATATTGGAATAGGTGCGGTTTTACTTCAAGAGGGGCACCCTATTGTTTTCTTTAGTGAAAAGCTTAATGGGGCATACCTTAATTATCCCACCTATGACAAAGAGTTCTTTTCTTTGATTAGGGCCTTGCAAACTTGGGAACACTACTTAATTCCTAAAGAGTTTGTCATTCATAGTAACCATGAGTCACTCAAGTATATCAAAGGCCAACATAAGTTAAATAAAAGGCATGCCAACTGGGTTGAATATTTGGAACAATTCCCTTATGTTATCAAGCACCGTAGTGGTAAAGCTAACATTGTAGCTGATGCCTTATCTAGAAGGCACACCCTCCTTTCTTCCTTGGGTGCCACTTTTCATGGTCTTGATGAAATAAAAGACTTGTATCCAAATAACCTTAACTTTGCTAATTCCTACCACACTTGTGGTTCCTTACTTGCATCTAGTGGATTCCATAAATTAGATGGCTTTCTCTTTAGAGCCAATAAACTATGCATTCCTAGGGGATCCATTAGAGACCTTTTACTTCATGAGAGCCATAAGGGAGGGCTCATGGGGAACTTTGGGAGGGATAAGACTTTAGCCACTCTTAGTGAACATTTCTATTGGCCCCATATGAAGTGTGACGTGCAAAGACTTTGCTCTAGGTGCTTTGCATGTAAAAAGGCCAAATCTAGGGTGTCTCCACATGGCCTTTACACTACCTTGCCTATCCCAACTTCCCCTTGGGTAGATATTAGTATGGACTTTGTCCTTAGGTTACCTAGGACCCAAAGTGGAATGGATTCTATCTTTGTGGTAGTTAATAGATTTAGTAAGATGGCTCACTTCATCCCTTACCATAAGGTTGATGATGCAAGCCATATTGCTAAACTATTCTTTAAAGAGATAGTTCGCTTACATGGGATCCCTAGAACTATAGTTAGTGATAGGGATACCAAGTTCCTTAGCCATTTCTGGAGGACCCTTTGGGCCAGGCTAGGAACTAAACTTCTCTTTTCTACCACTTGCCATCCATAAACAGATGGCCAAACTGAGGTTGTTAACAGGACTCTTTCTACTCTTCTGTGAGTCCTTGTTAAAAAGAATATTAAGTCTTGGGATGAGTGTCTACCACATATAGAGTTTGCTTATAATAGGGTAGTTCACTCCACCATCAAGCATAGTCCTTTTAAGATTGTGTATGGTTTTAATCCCTTCACTCCTTTAGATCTTTTGCCTCTAGAGGTTTTAGATGATATCCTTCATATGGATGGTGAGGCAAAAGCATCTTTTATTCAAAAACTTCATGAGGAGGTTAAACACCATATACAAAAGAAAAATGATCACTATGCTAGATGTGTGAATAAAAAGAAAAAAGAGGTTATCTTAGATGTTGGGGATTGGGTTTGGCTTCACCTAAGGAAGGAACGCTTTCCTAAACTTAGGAAGTCCAAACTTAACCCTAGAAGTGATGGTCCTTTTCAGGTGATTAGGAGAATTAATAATAATGCTTATGTACTTGACCTCCCTGGTGAGTAAGGGCCAAGAGAGCCAAGGAAGGTCTCTAAAAGCATTTAGCTTCTTCCATACATTCTTTGAGTGGGCCCAAGCCCAAGGAGGAGCTATTAAAGACCCTTACTCTTTTCTCTTGCACTATAGAAAGGTAATGGGCTTGGTATAATTGTTTGGGCCTCCTTTGGGCCACTTCATTGGGCCTTATATATCTTGTACATATTTTCCATTCCTTTGTATTCTAGGTATATTAGGACTATATTTTAGGAATTAGTTTGGGCTTTGCATAGCCATTTAACTTGGGCCATTTTTAGGCCTTGTACCTTGTTCTATTTTGTTTTGGGCTTGTATTAGGCCAAGTAGAGTAGGTTTTAGGATTGGGCCTTAGGAGCTAATCCAAGGCCCATGGTTAGGTAGCTTTGGCCGAAAGTTTCATGGAGCTATATAAGCTCATCTCCTTTGTATTTCTCTCATAACTTGAATGATTAGAGATTTTAGAGTGAGAAACTCTTCTTTCTTTCTAGAAAAGTAGAAGCTTTAGGCTCCTTTCTAGTGTCTTATCCTTTGGACCTTCTCCTAAAGGTGGTGACATTCATACCTTATCTTTCTACATCTTAGAGAGTAGCGGCAACACCTCCCACTCTTCTCCTCTCCATCTCCTCCATTCTAAACCAATTCTCCTTAGATCTAGGTTCTTTCTCCTTCTAACTTCCACCACAAGCTAGCTTCCACTACAAGACTCTCCTACCTTCTTCCCTAAGCTTCCAAAACCATGACTATCCTCTTCATTTTCTTCAAACATTTTGGATCTAAGAAGGTTCAAGAAGAGAAGATCCTTCAACAAAAGCTAGGAATTCAAAAAATTCCTACAACAGGATGCTTGATTAATATGTTCATTCAATTTGAATGTAAGTAAAGGAATTGTAAATTGAAAAAGACGCTTAGTTGATTATTTCAAATTGAGCTAAGAAATCAACAGTAATTAAAGTGTACAAATAATCTTTTGTGAACCAAGGATAAATCTAATTATAGTACTCCAAGAAAATCAATAGCTTGTTATTTATTTGTTCTAAATTTTACATTTATTCTGTTTTAAATTTTACTATGACAACCAAACCAAAACCCCCAAAATGTATTTGTATGTTTGTTGAATTTCTGTTTGTTAAAATTATTTTAAACTAGATTTTCCTAAAGTTTTGTGTTGATCTTTGAGAGAACGACCTAGGTTCACACCCTGGTACTACATTATTTTTAATGTTTCAATTTGACCGACTGCGACAGTCTATGCCAAATTATGGCGCCGCAGCCGAGGATCAACAATCTTTAGGAAAATTCTTGTTTTAAATTAATTTTTTAAAAAAAAATTGTTTGTTTTATTTTATTTCCTTACATTGTTTGAGATTCTTTTGATGTATTGCTCTTGATTTTATTGTTACACAATATGTATGACTAGAACAACATCAAGGCATTTGCATTCAATTAATCCTGAAATTGATAGAACTTTTCATAGATTAGTTAGAGAAGCTAGATTTAATAATAACTTTATTGATAGTGATAGTGATAGTATCTCATCTAAATCTGCTAAAAGTACTACTACTAGTTTTTCTGATATGGCTGGACAAGTACCTCATGAAAGAACTCTTAGGGAATTAGTTGTACCCGAACTCACTTATGAAAGTTTGTGTATTCAATATCCGAAAGAGGATTCCCTTTTGTGCTTAAAACTGGACTTATACACTTGTTACCCAAGTTTCATGGCCTTGCGGGTGAAGATCCACATAAACATCTCAAAGAGTTCCACATTATGTGTTCCACAATGAAGCCTCAAAATGTTTCAGAGGATCATGTGTATCTAAAAGCCTTTCCTCATTCTCTAGAGGGTGTTGCTAAGGACGGGCTCTACCACCTTGCTTCGAGATCAATCACAAGTTAGGATGACTTGAAGAAAAAGTTCTTGGAAAAGTTATTTCCTGCCTCTAGAACTACTACAATCTGAAAGGACATATCTGGAATTAGGAAACTCTCTGGAGAAAGCCTCTATGAGTATTGGGAGAGATTCAAGAAACTTTGTGCAAGTTTCCCTCACCATTAAATTTCTGAGCAACTTCTGCTTCAATACTTTTATGAAGGTCTACACCACGTTGATTGCAACATGTTAGATGCGGCAAGTGGAGGATCTTTGGGAGACATGACTGCTGCTGCAGCAAGGAACTTGATTGAGAAGATGGCATCCAATTCCCCATAATTTAGTTTAAGAAATGATGCTTTTAAAAACGCGAATGATTCAAATTCTAGTGCATCTGAAATTAAATTGGAGAGTAAACTTGACACTCTCACCACTTTGGTCACACAATTGGCAGTTCATAAAAAATCCATGACTACCAAAGTGTGTGGCATTTACACTTCACAAGAGCATCCCACTGATTGTTGTCCTTCTCTACAAGAGAAGGGTGATGATAATCCCCAAGCCTATGTAGCCAATATATACCATAATAGACCTCCACAACAGTAACAACAAAACCATGACCTTTCCACTAATAGATACAACCCAAGTTGGAGGAACCATCCAAATCTGAGATGGGGAAACCAACAACAAAATCCTCAACCCCTATTTCAAAACCATGCACCAGTCTTCCAAAAGCCAACACCTCAACCATCAACAAGTGGCCCTTCTTTGGAAGAACTGGTGAAACAAATGGCTTCACAGAACTTGGAGTATCAACAGAGAAATGATGCTACCATCCAAAGCTCGAGCAATCAAATTGTGCAATTGGCATCATCATTGAACTAGTTACAGTCTTAGAATTCTGACAAATTACCATGTTTACCTGCTACAAATCCAAGGAATGTGAGCACAATTCAGTTAATATCAAGTAAGAATCTTGAGGTACACATACCCAAGGAACCTGAGAAATAAACCACTGAGCCTGTAATGGTTGAGAATGATGTACCCTCTTCAAGAACAAGAAAGTCTGAGATGCAACCACCCTAAATCCCACCTCAAATCCCTCTTCCATTCTCACCAAGAGCAATTCTAAGTAAGAAGATGGAAGAGGTAAGCAAAGAAATTTAAGACACTTTTAGGAGAGTGGAAGTGAATATACCTCTTGTTGATGCAATCAAACAAGTCCCTATGTACACCAAATTTCTGAAGGAGTTGTGTACTCACAAAAGAAGACTCAAAGGCAATGAAAGGATAAACATGGGAAGAAATATGTCAGTACTACTTGGTAAGGAAGTTCCCAACATTCCTGAAAAATGTAAAGATCCAGGTACGTTCACTATACCTTGCATCATAGGCAATAGCAAATTTGAAAATTCCATGTTAGATTTAAGAGCTTCAATAAATGTTATGCCTATGTCTATTTTCAAATCTCTGTCCCTTGGAACTTTATAACCTACTAGTGTAGTGATTCAATTAGCAAATAAAAGTACTGTTCACCCTGCTGGAGTCATAGAGGATGTTTTGGTTCAGGTAGATCAACTTGTTTTTCCAACTAACTTTTCATACTTGATATGGAAGAAGGTGTGTGTGACATTCCCGTTCCTATAATTTTGGGAAGACCATTTTTGAAAATAGTCTGAACCAAAATAGATGTTCATTCTGGAACTCTCTCTATGGAATTTGGTGACACTAGAGTTCAATTCAATATTCTTGATGCTATGAAACACCCATTTGAAAATCATTCTGTTTTTCATATTGACATTATGGATAAATTAATTTGTGAATACCTTTTTGACATCTCTCAAAATGTTGATTTCAAATGCATGGATGATTCAACAATTGTTTTGCATGCAATGATTCTGAAATTTGTGCTATTTATGCTGAAATTGATAAATATATACATGTTGATTCAGAATCCTTTAATATGCCTGTTAACCATAAGGAACTAGAATGCACTGACTTGAGTGCAGGATTTCAAGAAGACTCTAACAAAATTGTTAAGGTGCAAACAGCAGAATCCAAATCTGCTTTGTTAGTTCTATCTATTTTGCAGGCACCTAAATTAGAGTTAAAGCCCCTACCTGAAAACCTCAAGTATGTATACTTAGGGGATGATGAACAGCTCCCGGTGATAATTTCCACTTCTCTTGATGAAAATCAAGAAGAAAAATTACTGCAGGTTTTGGAAAAGCACTGTGAACACCTATTTCAGTCCGGTTGATCCACAAGTGAAAAAGATTCACACAAAAAAAAAGACTTAGAAATGATCATTTCCGAGTAAGATGACTCAGAATGATCATTTCTGAGTAAAGAGGCTGCAAGTGAGACGTAGCCGAGTGCTGTGTCTCCAAATGGGGAGTTTCTAAATGGGCCTCAAGTGTCAAGAAATTTAAAAATGAAGAAAAGACTTCAAGAAAAGACCCAGGAAAGGATATTCCGAGTGAAATGAGACTATCTGAGTGGACATATTCTCAAATTCCAAATTCTGATTGAAAAGAGGGTCAGCTCCGAGTGAAAACTCCAAAGGGTTGATTGATGATTGAAACCCTTCTAATTGAAAACAAAGCCGACTCCGAGTGAATACACCGAGTGGTCATATTTTCAAATTCTGAATTCTAATTGAAAAGAAGGTCAGCTCCGAGTGACAAATCCGAAGAGTTGATTGATGGTTGAAACCCTTCTGATTGAAAACAAAGCTGATTCCGAATGAACACATCTGAGTGAGTAAGGTCGGATTCCGAGTGAATGCATATGAAGGATCGGTTGACGAGTAGAACCATTCCAAAGTCCGATTGCTGAGTGAGTAAATGCATCCAAGGGTTTGAATGATGATTGAAACGAGGATCGGTCTCTGAGTGAATGCACCGAGTGGTCAGATTGTACATGACGAGCTGACTTCAAAGTTCCACTCTGATTGAAGAAACAAGGATGACTCCCGATTGTAAGTCCGAGTGGGTTGATGCACAAATGAAACAATTCTGAGTGAAAGGCAAGGATGATGAATACATCCGATTGAATCACTTCCGAGCCATGTATCCGACCAAAAATTCTCCGAGTGATTCAATCTGAGTGATGTATTTCCAAGTGAAATTTACTTCACGATCGAATCGGTCTTAAGTCAAAGAAAGAATGATGCTGACCTGTCGGCCAGGGGTATAGCCGAGTATAATATTTCTAAGATACCGACTGAATCAAGCAGAGGGGCCGAATGAATACTTCAAACAGAAGCACTGTCGAGCCGCTCTTCAGTCAGCACCGAGTGAGTCCTCTTCAGTCAGCACCGAGCCACTCTTTCAGTCAGCACCGAGTGAGCCACTCTTCAGTCAGTACTGAGTGAGCCACTCTTCAGTCGGTACCGAGTGAGCCATTTTTCAGTCAGCACCGAGTGAGCCACTCTTCAGTCAGCATCGAGTCCACTTCAGCTAGTTCTGAGCCACCCTTCAGGCGCTTCCTAGTCCTCTTCAGTCAGTTCTGAGCCACTTTTCACTCGGTTCCGATTGAGTGTTCCAATCAGAATTGCTTTGCTTGTCCACTCCATCCAATTCCATACCGTCCAGCCCACAACGTTCAGCTCCTCAAATCCATACAATACCGACCAGCTCCTCACAGCAACAACACCGACCGGCTCTCAATTCAACACTATCCAGCTCCTCTCCACAACTTCCAGCAAAGAAACACCGAGCAAATCTTTCACTCGGTCTTGTGTACAAAAAGCACCTTTTCCACTCGGATTGTTTCCCACTATGGGTGGATACCGACTGAGGCACTAAAACCGAGTCAGAAGGAGAAAACCGACCCATATTCCCACCGAATGCCTATGCTGACTTGGATTTCTACTATCCAAGTGGATCCTTGACTTATGGGGGGCGGCTGACAACAAGATAAAGGAGAAACCCACTAGCCGCCGTTCCCTATAGCTGTTTAGGTGCAAGCTGTTCCTACCAACTCCATCCAGGCTGTATCCAATGCTGATCTAGTGGGGCGGCTGACTACAAGACAAAAGGAGAAGCCCCACTTGCCACCGATTGTTAACGTCCAAGACCTCTATAAATAGAGGGAAGAGCCTGAAACCTTTATTTTTGGGGGGAGAAGACTCTGAAGCAATTTTTTAAAGAAAAAATAAAGCCTCCTTGAGACCCCCACTGTCCGTCCTCTCCCTCTCTCTCTCTCTCTACCTCACCCAACACCGTCCCCCTCTCACTGTCCGTCCTCCTCTTCCCACACCAACCATTCTCACTCTCTCCTAAAACTCACCCAACACCGTCCCCCTCTCATACCATCCCATCTCTACTTCTCCTCTAAACCCCAACACCGTACAGCCCCTCTCTCCTCTCATTGTCCGTCCTTCTCTTCCCACACCATTCCCTCTCTCCCTCTCCACCTCACCGTACAACACCGTCCCCCTCTCACTGTCCGTCCTCTAACCCACCAACACCGTCCCAATTCTTCCTAACCCTTCCACACCGTACAGCCCCTCTCTCCTCACCAACAACGTCCACCTCTCCTTATAATCCATACCATCCAGTTCTCTTTCTCTCTCTCCACTTAAACCCATACGGTTCAACCTCCCTCTATCCTCACCAACACCATCCCTCTCTTAAACACCATCCAGTCCCTCTCTCTCTACCAACACCATAAGCTCTCTCTCTCTCTCCACTAAAACCCACACCGTCCTTTTTTTAAAAAACCCATCCAACACCTTATCCCTCGACTCAACTCCGTCCAGCACCTCAAGTCCTTCACATATCGTCCAGTTCCTTTCTTACCACACCGGTCTCACTCTGCCCCTCATTTTTAATGCTTGTATTTATTTATTTTCTATCAAATTAATTGTTGTTCGATGATTCTGTTTCCTTTTCAATTATCAATTAATTTCTATTAATTGATAAATATTAATAAAATGAGTACTTCACGCATTCTATTCGGACTAGCATAAGAGTTGTAATTATTATTATTATTATTATTATTATTATTATTATTATTGCAATTTTTATTATATCTTAAAAAGGGTGGAACGAGATTGATTTGGACGAGATGTCTTGTTAATCTTATTTTTTGAAAAGGTGGAGCGAGTTTAATTTGGATGAGACGTCCTGTTAATCTCATGTAAATATTCCGTGTTTATTTTTGTATATATGAAGAAGTTAAAATAATTATTGGGCTAATTATAATGCGCGCTATCATATTGAGGTAACCGTTTTTATAACGGATAGTTGTGAGGTGGTAATACCTTCCTCACCTGTAATTAGACTCCCGAACATGGAATTTCATTTTTATAACCAGTGCTTTAACGTAAGGTTTTCCCGGTATTTTATCCTAAAAAATATTGGTGGCGACTCCCTGTTTTTTTCTTTTCGAACGAAAAATCATTTTGAGGGTCGGCCGTGCCGCCGTGATCCCGGTCGCGACAGATGGCGACTCCACTGGGGACGTAGAGAGTCAAGCCATTTAATTTGATAGCGCATGTTTTAATTAGCATAATAATTATTTAACTTCTTCCTTTATTTTATTTTCTATCAATATTTGTATATGGTTTCTGTGTGGTTTGTATTCTATCATTTATGTTCTGGTAATGTCTGTGTAATCATTGAACCATAGGGTAGACGACTTTGTATATTTGTTCTGTGTTTGTTCTTTGTGCAGAATGGGGTAAGGTAAAAGGTATTGAATGCCCTTCCACACACTACACTCACAATTACTTGCACACACCTATGAGTGGCGCCCTATACCCGGGCCCCAAATAAAGCTTAAGTTAGGAAGGGTTGGTAACGGAATCGTATGGGATGTACTTCCTATCCGGTGTTCGTGAGAACCTCAACCAGAGTTCAACCTCTCATGATATACGCACCTAATGGATTCCCCACTGTTTGCGTCCCTGTCATGGGTAGGATCTTGACTTTGGTGACCTTTTAGATGTCTGGTGGAAGCCACCCGGTGCGGAAAGTCACTTTTAGACAAGCCATAAGGCCTAGAAAAGACTTTCAACAAAACCTGACCTAGGCCACAAAAGGGCAAACTTTACTTTACCTTACATCATTTTTGTTTTCCCTTTTATCCAAAAAAAAATGAATTATCTACCACCCGCAGTTTTACTTAGTTTTTGAAATAATGACTCATTTTAAAAAACACAGTATTCTTCGGGTGAATGGATAATTCTCTTTTGGTCATGTACCTCTGAGTCCTGAGTCATAGATTTTCCTAATCGTCAGATAAATATAATTTTGTTTCCGCTCCAACAGGGGCGTCGATGACGATTAGAAAATTATGACTATTGCGACTTGGACCCTTGGCAATCGCTGTTTCCCCAAAAAAAATGCTTTATGTTAAATCAATGGGGAAGTACCGGTTTCAAAAAAACATGACAGCAACTAATTTCTTTTCCTTATCCTCATTTTCGTTGGAGGCTATTCAGAACTTAACGAATACCCTTTGAATATCTATGGAAATTAACATGGGATTGAACTTAAGAAATGAGGGCTGTAGTTGCCCGAAGAAAATGTTTGAGCTTGAGGCTCCCGTCTCAGGATAAAGGATTTCTTCTGTCTTCACAATTATCCCGTATTAATTTCCATGTTTATCATACCTAGTACTTTTGAATGATAAGTTCTAAGGAATGGTCAAAGGATACTCGCCAAAGCCTGTGATTGCTTCCCACGACATTCTCTTTCTTTTTATTTCCACCTAACATTTTTTTTGCTTTTTTTTAAAAAAAAGACACAGGCGTCACGGGTAGGCATCCTTACCAGACCCGGCTCCAAAGGAAACTCATGGCTGAGGCAGAAGCTATTAACGGAGACTTTAGAACTAAGTTCGATCAGTTGAAAAAGCGAGTGGCGGAGTTAACTAAACTTTTAGAAAAGAAACTCACAGAAGGAGGCTCCTCTGCAGGTGTTGAGGACACCCAACAGTAGCCTGCCACCGTGCCACCCCCCCTTGGTTCTGACCCAGCAAGAACCCAACTCCCTAAAAAAACGACACCCCCTCTCACCATTCATGTCGGAAGACCTAACCCTGCCATTGAGACCCAGCCACCTTACGGCCAGTCCTATGCACAAAAGCATACATTTGTCGGTCCTGACGGCAACCCAGTACCTTTACCACTTTGTGGCCTACCACCGGGGTACTATCCCCCGCTCGCTAACCAACAAGACGCCCACGACCAGCAAGCAATGAATCCTCACGCTTCATACCCCACCCAGCCAAATATGCCACCACTCCACCAAACCCAAAACACGCAAGCCCATGACCCACAAACTTACCAAACCCAAAACACACAAGCCCCGATGGCCCAGCCAACCTACAATGCACAAGCCTAGATGACCCAGGCAACTTATGCCGTACAAACTATGGCCCAACCCAAGGTCCCTCACCGAATACAGGCCTGATGAACCAGTCCCATGCGTTGCCTCCTTTCAACCAGCCACTTGGCTATCCATACGGATATGCAACCCCTTATATTACCAATCTCCAAGATACAACCCGCATAATGAACCCGGTAGCCGGTCATAGCACGGTCCCAGTTCCCCAAAAGGAAAAGATAGAAATCTTAGAAGAGCGTTTGAGAATGATGGAAGGCGTCGGAGGTTTTGGACTGATAGATGCTTCTGAGCTATGCCTAGTCACAGATGTTGTCCTCCCACCCAAATTCAAGATGCCAGACTTTGATAAGTATCAGGGAATGACTTGTCCAAAGAACCATCTCACGATGTACCTTCGAAAGATGGCATCCTACTCTTCTAACGACCAATTATTGATCCACTGCTTCCAAGATAGTCTAGCGGGGGCCTCTCTTACTTGGTATGCTCACCTTGAGCGGAACCATATTCGTTGTTAGAAGGACCTGGCAGATGCTTTCCTTAGACAATACAAGTATAACATGGATATGGCACCCAACAGGGTTCAGTTACAGAATATGTTGAAAAGGGACAGTGAAACGTTTAAAGAGTATGCCCAACGATGGAGAGAGACAGCGGCACAAGTGGACCCCCCATTGTCGGAAAAAGAGATAGTCGCGATGTTTATCGACACGCTCCCATCACCTTTCTACGGCAAGATGATTGGTAGTGTTTCATCCAACTTCTCTGACATCGTGACTATTGGGGAAAGGGTGGAGAGTGGAATACGAATGGGAAAGATCACTCAGGGCTCATCTGGGGCAAACATGACAAGAAAGTCGGTGCCTGGGAGAAGGGATGGAGAAACTAATTCCATCTCCTCTAATCAAAAGATGGCCCCGCCGAGACCATTCGCCCCTACCATGATTCAAGCTCCCAATCCTTATGTGGCCGCTGCCACTCAGGGCCCGACAGCTTATAATCCCCACTTCCGTCCGCCCATGGTAAGAGCGCCAATGCCACAACCCATGCCATACCATCACCCGCAGCAAGTGACTCGACCACCCAATCATAATCAAAACACAAGGAATCCCAACAATGAGCGCACCCCTGTACAGTTCGATCCAATTCCCATAACATATACCAAACTTTTTCCAATCCTCATTCAGAAAGGTCTGGTAGCTCCATCCCCCATGAGGCCATTGCAACCTCCTTACCCAAGGGGGTATGACCCAAACGCTCATTGTGATTACCACGCTGGGGAACCAGGGCATTCCATAGAAAATTGCATGGCTTTGAAATATAAAGTGAGAGATTTGATAAAACCCGACTGGATTAATTTTCGGGAAGGAAGCCCTAACGTGACCACAAATCCCCTGCCCAATCATGGAAGTTCAGAAGTTAATGCCGTGGTGGCCGATATTGAAGATGGTTTTGATGATAATGCTGATTTGGTGATCGCTTGCCCACCGGGCCAAGAGTTCAATAACTGGGAGGCTGTCGAACCCCCTACGATTTTAAATGATTCACCAAAGTAATTTGTCATTGCCTTAATATCCCTCTACTATGCCTAAGGCTTTGGGACTTTTCATGTAATAAAGGTGAAAAAAAACTTGTTTTACCATTCAATCAATAAATGCGTATCGAAATTCAAAAAAAAATAAAAATTTCATCCCTTTATCCTTGCTTTGATTCATTTTCTTTACTTGCTTGTTCCTCTCTTTCTCTCTTTTTATTTTTTGCCATAACGCACTAAATTACAGATCCAAAAAAGATCCTCTTGAGACTAGTGAAATCACAATCCCGCTTCACGATTTCGATCACCCAGTCGACTATGCCGACGAAGAAGGTAGGGAAACCTGTGAGCCACCACACAAGTTAACAAGATTGTTAGAACAAGAGGTTAAAGAATACCCCTAAGTCAAGAACAACTGAAGGAATCACGGGGGCAATCTATCAGAAGGCATTAGTATTTTGTTTCAAGACGTGGCAGGAATCTATGTGAATGACAACATGGCCAAGTCCCGAATTGAACGGAGGTAGGCCAGTCGTTTAAAGAAACTTCAACAGTCACCCACATAGATGGGGGTAAATTGCTGATGCCTACGAATGCAGACATAATTAAGGGAGACTTTGCCAAAAAAAATAATAAAAAAATGAAAAAAACAAAAAATAGAATCAAGCTTGGAGTCCAATGCACGTGCCAAGTGGGGCAAACTGGTTACGTCAAGATCATCGAGCAAGCTGTCATTTTCTGTATAAGGGGGATGAATGTCGTTAGGCCAAGAACTTGTATTCTTGTCGTCATCAATACCTCAACCTTAAAGAGTGCGCCATTCCTCATGCCTATGTAGCCAAGGAAATAGTCTGTCAGATTGAGTCGTTGCGTCATTAAGGGGATTTTTTTAAAAATAAAAAAAACAAAAAAATAAAAAAAAACAAAAAAAACAAAAGCAAAAAAAAGAGGGCAAACAAAAAGAAAAGGAAAATGAAAAAAGAAAAAGAAAAAGAAAATAAAGGCCAAAGTAATGAATTAAAGTAATTCCCTCTCATCGATGCCAAAAGACTCACCAATATTTCCTTGGGTACATGGCATAGGAGTAGAGTCTCCTATTCGAAGTGACATCAGCTCCCCAAAGGATCAAACTAAATTTGGAAAAGGTTAAGCAAACTCAACTGGAGTGTGATCAGTTTCAACCTTTTACTGTAGAGGATGCAGCCAAAAATAAACAAGAAAGGAAAAACACATTATAAAGAAAGAGAAAAGCTTGCTAGGTTGAAAACCTGAAAGGGTGGCCTAGGCAAAAGTTAGAACAACCAGATGAGTCGAAAACCTGAAAAGGCGACTCAGGTAAAAATTAGGGTCAAGATTTCAGCAGAATAACTAAAGTTTCCAATGCAAAACGTGCAAACTGGGGCATGTGGACCATGGTCAAACTACCCTCTCAAAGGCAGAGTTGAACAACGTACTTGAGGTCGTAACGTGGGATTAAGGTTCTCACTAGTCTCAGGAATTCACTGGAGGATCCTTGAACCTTCCCTGTTTCCCCTGGCCTTGACCTGTCCTATGTGACTTCATTTCATCCCATCTATTTTCCCCGTTGTCCATTCTCTGTATTCTGTTTGACATACATGAATAAAATTTATCCTTTTTTCGATAAGTGTTATGAATTGCATTGATCTGATAAAACATTGTGTTTTTATAAAAATAAAATGAAAGAATGGTGAACATTTAAAGTCGTGAGGAACAAGACGCTCCCACTACTCGACCTCGTCTTAGACAATCATCATGAAGACTCAGCCAGGCACGCGCTTCAATGCTATGATCGCCTCTTTCATTCTCCTCTGTCCATGAGTTATCCTATGGGTCGCAGTTTTACAGGACCTACCCAGTTTTTGAATTTAGCTTTGCACTACTTACCATTTTTTCTGTAGGTTATTATAACAGACAGTCATGTCAAGTGTTGACGCCTCAATCCAGTCCTTTTCCTCAATGGAACCGCAACTGCCAAAACTAGAATCTTTCAAGTCCCTTCCTCAAATCGCCAAAGTTGGCACTCCTCAGAATTCTTTCCCCAAATTACCAAAGTTGGCACTGTTCAAAATCTCTTCTTCAACCTCCAATATTGGCACTCCTCAGACCTCCTTCCCTAAATTGCCAAAGTTGGCACTTCTTGAAGTCTTCTTCTCAACTGCCAAAGCTGACACTCTTTCAAACTCCCTTCCAAGGAATCTACCTGATACATTCTGACAGTCAAGCGTGTCCCTTCCCAAGCCCAAGGATAGTTTCCAGCAAAATTCTCTCCCAACGGAATCACCAAACTCTCTCCCTAGTGAGCCTACAATTCAGATCATCTTCCCCCTAATAAGAACACTTTTCTAATCAGGCTTAGAAGAACTATCCCCAATGGGCCCCAGCAAACTTCTCTCAGTGAATCCATACATACCAGGTGGACCCCAGATTTTCCCTTCCCAATCAAGGGGCAGTGTCCCGAACCATCAATCCTTCCCCGGTGGAACTACACCTCCCAAACAAATCAAACTGGGGCATCACCCCAGGATCACTTCTCCTCGCTCAAAGGGCAGTCCCCCAAGGTTCCGAGGTGGATAGTTCAAAATGGGGCATCACCCCAGGTTTGTTCTCTTTCACCCAAAGAGACAGTACCCCGAATCACCAAATCACACTTCCTAAACAACTCAAACTAGGGCATCTCCCCAGATTTCTTTTGTTCCAGTCAAGGGGCAATTCCCCAAGACTCCTTCAAACCATCTCAAACTAGGGCATCACCCCAGATCTATTCTCTTTCAGTCAAGGGGCAGTTCCCCAAGGTTCCTTCAAATCATGGCATCACCCTAGATCTATTCTCTTTCATTCAAGGGGCAGTTCCCCAAAATCCTTTCGATCTTTGTAACTAGGGTGTTATCCCAGATTCTTCTCCCAGCCAAGGGGTAGTACCCTTAAAATCTTTTGATCTTGTTCAAACTAGGGCATCACCCCAGACCCTTTACCTACAAATCGCCTAAGCAGGCACCTTCAAAGTTTCCTCCTCAAATCGTCAAAGCTGGCACTTCCCAAGTACTCTTCGCCAGTGGAACTGTAATCACCTAAACAGGTACCTTAAAAGTCTCTGCTAAAGCTGGCACTTTTCAAGCTCTCCTTCCCAGTGGAACCACAATCGCCAAAGCTGATACTTTAAGAAGACATTCCTCAATCGCCAAAGCTGCCACCTTTCAGGGTTTTCACCCTTCACCGAACAAAAGGCACCCTTTACTTTCCAGTCGCCTATGAAGGCACCCTTTCCTTTCTATTCGCCTATACAGGGACCCTTTACTTTCCAGTCGCCTATGAAGGCACCCTTTCCTTTCTATTCGCCTATGAAGGCACCCTTTCCTTTCCAGTCGCCTATGAAGGCACCCTTTCCTTTCCAGTCACCTATGAAGGCACCCTTTCCTTTCCAGTCGCCTATGAAGGCACCCTTTACTTTCCAGTCACCTATGAAGGCACCCTTTACTTTCCAGTCGCCTATGCAGGCACCCTTTACTTTCCGTTCGCCTATGTAGGCACCCTTTACTTTCCAGTCGCCTATGCAGGCACCCTTTACTTTCCGTTCGCCTATGCAGGCACCCTTTACATTCCGTTTGCCTATGCAGGCACCCTTTACTTTCCGTTCGCCTATGCAGGCACCCTTTACTTTTCATTCGCCTATGCTGGCACCCTTTACTTTCCAATCGCCTATGCAGGCACCCTTTACTTTTCGTTCGCCTATGTAGGCACCCTTTACTTTCCAGTCGCCTATGTAGGCACCCTTTACTTTCCGTTCGCCTATGCAGGCACCCTTTACTTTCCGTTCGCCTATGCGGGCACCCTTTACTTTCCAGTCGCCTATACAGGCACCCATTACTTTTCGTTCGCCTATGCAGGCACCCTTTACTTTCCGTTCGCCTATGCCGGCACCCTTTACTTTCCGTTCGCCTATGCAGGCACCCTTTATTTTCCAGTCGCCTATGAAGGCAACCTTTACTTTCCAGTCTACCAGGAGTTAATCTCGATCTTCTCACCTCCTGTTAACTAAAAGATTCAAGTGTCGATTCCTGGGTTTTCCCCCTCATCTGATACTTTGACAAAGGTATTCACGTCTTTACTCCCTTTCCATTTCAAAAGCAAGAAGAAACTTCATGCTTTTCTCATGGAAAAGAAGTAAAGAGGGGCATATGTGAACACCTATTTCAGTCTGGTCGATCCACAAGTGAAAAAGATTCACAAAAAAAGACTCGGATATAATCATTTCCGAGTAAGATGACTCGGAATGATCATTTCCGAGTAAAGAGGCTCCGAGTGAGACGTAGTCGAGTGCTGTGTTTCCAAATGGGGAGTTTCCAAATGGGCCTCAAGTGTCAAAAAATTTCCAAATGAAGAAAAGACTTCAAGAAAAGACCCAGGAAAGGACATTCCGAGCGAAATGACACTATCTGAGTGGACAGATTCTTAAATTCCAAATTCTGATTGAATAGAGGGTCAGCTCCGAGTGAAAACTCCGAAGGGTTGATTGATGGTTGAAACCCTTCTGATTGAAAACAAAGCCGACTCCGAGTGAATGCACCAAGTGGTCATATTTTTAAATTCTGAATTCTGATTGAAAAGAAGGTCAGCTCCGAGTGACAAATCCAAAGAGTTGATTGATGGTTGAAACCCTTCTGATTGAAAACAAAGCTGATTCTGAATGAACACATCCGAGTGAGTAAGGTCAGTTTCTGAGCGAATGCATATGAAGGATTGGTTGACGAGTGGAACCAATCCAAAGTCCGATTCCCGAGTGAGTAAATGCATTCGAGGGTTTGAATGATGATTGAAATGAGGATCGGTCTCCGAGTGAATGCACCGAGTGATCAGATTGTACATGACGAGCTGACTTCAAAGTTCCACTCTGATTGAAGAAACAAGGACGACTCCCGATTGTAAGTCCGAGTGGGTTGATGCACAAATGAAACAATTTTGAGTGAAAGGCAAGGATGATGAATGCATCCGATTGAATCACTTCCGAGCCATGTATCCGACCAAAAATTCTCCGAGTGATTCAATCCGAGTGATGTATTTTCGAGTGAAATTTCCTTCACGATCGAATCGGTCTTAAGTCAAAGAAAGAATGATGCTGACCTGTTGGCCAGGGGTATAGCCGAGTATAATATTTCTGAGATGCTGACTGAATCAAGCAGAGGGGCCGAATGAATGCTTCAAACAGAAGCACTGCCGAGCCCTCTTCAGTCAGCACCGAGTGAGTCCTCTTCAGTCAGCACCGAGCCACTCTTTCAGTCAGCACTGAGTGAGCCACTATTCAGTCGGTACCGAGTGAGCCATTTTTCAGTCAGCACCGAGTGAGCCACTCTTCAGTCAGCACCGAGTCCTCTTCAGCCAGTTCCGAGCCACCCTTCAGGCGCTTCCGAGTCCTCTTCAGTCAGTTCTGAGTCACTTTTCACTCGGTTCCGATTGAGTGTTCCAATCAGAATTGCTTTGCTTGTCCACTCCATCCAATTCCAACACCGTCCAGCCCACAACGTTCAGCTCCTCAAATCCATACAATATCGACCAGCTCCTCACAGCAACAACACCGACCGGCTCTCAATTCAACACTGTCCAGCTCCTCTCCATAACTTCCAGCAAAGCAACACCGAGCAAATCTTTCACTCAGTCTTGTGTATAAAAATCACCTTTTCTACTCGGATTGTTTCCCACTATGGGTGTATACCGACTGAGGCACTAAAACCGAGTCAGAAGGAGAAAACCGACCCATATTCCCACTGAATGCCTATGCTGACTTGGATTTCCGATATCCAAGTGGATCCTTGACTTATAGGGGCGGCTGACAACAAGACAAAGGAGAAACCCACTAGCCGCCGTTCCCTATAGCTGTTTAGGTGCAAGCTGTTCCTACCAACTCCATCCAGGTTGTATCCAATGCTGATCTAGTGGGGCGGATGACTACAAGATAAAAGGAGAAGCCCCACTTGCCACCGATTGTTAACGTCCAAGACCTCTATAAATAGAGGGAAGAGCCTGAAACCTTTATTTTTGGGGGAGAAGACTCTGAAGCAATTTTTTAATGAAAAAATACAGCCTCCTTGAGACCCCCACTGTCCGTCCTCTCCCTTTCTCTTTCTACCTCACCCAACACCGTCCCCCTCTCACTGTCCGTCCTCCTCTTCCCACACTAACCATTCTCACTCTTTCCTAAAACTCACCCAACACCGTCCCCCTCTCATACCATCCCATCTCTACTTCTCCTCTAAACCCCAACACCGTACAGCCCATCTCTCCTCTCACTGTCTGTCCTTCTCTTCCCATACCATTCCCTCTCTCCCTCTCCACCTCACCGTACAACACCGTCCCCCTCTCACTGTCCGTCCTCCAACCCACCAACACCGTCCCAATTCTTCCTTACCCTTCCACACCGTACAGCCCCTCTCTCCTCACCAACAACGTCCACCTCTCCTTATAATCCATACCATCCAGTTCCCTCTCTCTCCACTTAAACCCATACGGTTCAACCTCCCTCTATCCTCACCAACACCATCCCTCTCTTAAACACCATCCAGTCCCTCTCTCTCTACCAACACCATAAGCTCTCTCTCTCTCTCCACTAAAACCCACACCGTCCTTTTTTTTAAAAAACCCATCCAACACCTTATCCCTCGACTCAACTCCGTCCAGCACCTCAAGTCCTTCACACATCGTCCAGTTCCTTTCTTACCACACCGGTCTCACTCTGCCCCTCATTTTTAATGCTTGTATTTATTTATTTTCTATCAAATTAATTGTTGTTCGATGATTCTGTTTCCTTTTCAATTATCAATTAATTTCTATTGATTGATAAATATTAATAAAATGAGTACTTCACACATTCTATTCGGACTAGCATAAGAGTTGTAATAATAATTATTATTATTATTATTATTATTATTATTATTACAATTTTTATTATATCTTAAAAAGGGTGGAACGAGATTGATTTGGATGAGACGTCCTGTTAATCTCATTTTTTAAAAAGGTGGAGCAAGTTTAATTTGGATGAGACATCCTGTTAATCTCATGTAAATTTTCCGTGTTTATTTTTGTTTATTTTTGTATATTTTGTCATCTCGTAAGCTTTCTTTTCATGAAGAAGTTAAAATAATTATTGGGCTAATTATAATGCGCGCTATCATATTGAGGTAACCGTTTTTATAACGGACAATTGTGAGGTGCTAATACCTTCCTCACCTATAATTAGACTCCCGAACATGGAATTTCATTTTTATAACCAGTGCTTTAACGTAAGGTTTTCCCGGTATTTTATCCTAAAAAATATTGGTGGCGACTCCCTTTTTTTTCTTTTCAAACGAAAAATCATTTTGAGGGTCGGCCGTGCCGCCGCGATCCCGGTCGCGACAAGCACAAGAAGGCTATAGGTTGGACATTGGCAGACATTCCTAGAATTAGCCCATCCATGTACATGCACAGGATATTTCTGAAAGAAAATGCTAAACCAATAAGACAGCCCTAGAGAAGACTCAACCCTGTAATCCTTGATGTTGTTAAAAAAGAGATTACCAAGCTTCTACAAGCAGGAACCATTTACCCTATCTCTGACAGCCAATGGGTGAGTCCGATACAAGTGGTTCCTAAGAAAATAGGGATCACAATTGTGAAAAATGAAAAGGATGAATTAATCCCAGAGTGAAAAATAGTTGGAAAGTATGTATTAATTACAGGAGACCAAACCAAGCTACGAAGAAGGACCATTTTCCTTTACCCTTCATTGATCAAATGCTTGAACGTTTTACAGGTAAATCTCACTACTGTTTTCTTGATGGATTCTCTAGATATTTTCAGATTCATATTGCACCTGAGAATCAAGAAAAGACCACATTCACCTATCCCTTTGGAACATTTACTTATAAGAGAATGCCCTTTGGCCCATGCAATACTCCTGGAACTTTTCAAAGATGCATGATAAGTATTTTTCATGATTTCATTGAACATTGCATAGAGGTGTTTATGGATGATTTTACTGTTTATGGATCTTCTTTTGATGCATGCCTTGATAGTTTGGATAAAGTTTTAAACAGATGTATTAAAACTAATCTTGTCTCAAACTATGAAAAATGTCATTTTATGGTAGAACAAGGAATAGTTTTAGGGTATATAATCTCTAAGAAAGGAATTGAGGTAGATCCTGCCAAGATAGAAGTCATATCACACTTACCTTATCCCTCTTACGTATGAGAGGTTTGTTCTTTTCTTGGTCATGTAGGTTTCTACAGAAGATTCATAAAAGATTTCAGTAAAAAGGCCCAACCACTATTCAATCTGTTATAAAAGGATGTAGTATTTGAGTTTGATGAAAAGTGTAAAGAGGCCTTTAATTGTCTCAAGAAAGCCCTGACTACTGCCCCTATAATCCAAGCACTTGATTGGACAGCCCCATTTGAGTTGATATGCGATGCCTCTAACTATGCATTGGGAGCTGTCCTTGGTTAGAAGATTGACAAACAGCCTAGGGTCATCTACTATGCATCTAGAACTTTAGATACTTCTCAGATAAATTACACCACCACTGAAAAAGAGCTCTTGGCTGTTGTTTTTGCATTAGATAAGTTTAGATCTTACCTACTCGGATCTCGGGTAGTTGTCTTTATTGACCATGCAGCTCTAAAGTACTTGTTGAAGAAAGGTGAATCCAAGCCAAAGTTAATTCGTTGGATGCTCTTGCTCCAAGAGTTTGACTTAGAAATTCGTGACAGAAGTGGAACACAAAATTTGGTGGCAGACTATTTAATCAGAATTGAGAAAACTCATGATTCCTCTCCTATTCAAGATCATTTTCCAAATGAGCAACTCATGAGTATCTCTAACTCTTTTGATACACCTTGGTTTGCTAATATTGTTAATTATCTTGTTGCTTCTGTTTTTCCTAGGGGTGAGAAAGTACTGGATTGGATTGGATTTCATGTAAAAAATAATCCGATCTGATCAAATTTCATTGGATTGGATTAGATTTGTGTAAATTTTTTTTGAAATCCAATCTAATCTGATCCGATCTAAATTGGTTTGGATTGGATTGGATAATTGGATATCCGATTAAAAAAAATTGTTATATTTTTTATGAAACCACAATATAAAAAAACTTCTAACATCTTAAAGTCCATGTCAAACATCACAACATAGTACTTACTATTGTTTAATAACACACATAATCAATAGAAATACAAATCAAATCCATTTTAATAGCACATTTAAATTTAAAATAAAATGACAACAATAACAAGGTAGCTATGCCATATTTTTGTTATTAACGTGGGTGTGGATTGAGTATTTCTATTTTTTTAACCTTGGATTGGTATTCCCTTAATTGCTCTAAAGGGAAAAACATGAGTATGTGAGAAAATTTATAAATATATAAAAAATAAATAATATAAAAATAGGTTGGGTACTCATCGAGTACTCATATTTTTAAACATCAAATCCGATATCTGATTCGATTATAATTGGATCTTGGTTGGATTGGATTAGATTTGATCCGGTGACCAAAAAATCCAATCCAATTTAATTGGATTGGATAATCGGATTAAACGGGTAAATCCGACCTGCTGCTCAGCCCTAGTTTTTTCACCATATGCATTCAGAAACCAAATTTCAAAATTAAAAAGTGATGAAAAATATTATATATGGGATGACCCCCATTTGTGGAAGATGTGTAGTGATCAGGTTATTCGAAGATGCATTCCAGATTATGAGATAGAATCAGTGCTCCAATTCTGCCATTCTTCACCACTTGGTAGACATTTTGGTCCACAAAGAACAACAAGGAAGGTGTTGGATTCTGGTTTATACTGGCCCACTATTTTTAAGGATGCATGGAAGACTTGTAATACATGTGAGGAATACCAAAGAGTTGGTAATGCAATCACATGGCATCAACAAATGCCTCAATAACCTATGTTGTTTTATGAAGTATTTAATGTTTGGGGAATTGATTTTATGGGTCCGTTTCCTCTATCTTTTGGTTTTACATACATTCTGTTAGCTGTGGATTATGTTTTTAAATGGGTGGAAGCTAAAGCCACAAGAACTAATGATGCTAGAGTTGTTGTGGATTTTGTTAGATCTCAAATTTTTATAGGTTTGGCATCCCGAGAGCAATCATTAGTGATCAAGGAACACATTTCTGTAACAGGATCATGCAAGCTATGCTTTGGAAGTATGGGGTTATTCATAGAGTCTCTACCCCATATCACCCCCAAACCAATGGACAAGCAAAAGTCTCTAACAGAGAAATCAAAAGGATCTTGGAGAAGATAGTGCAACCTAACAGAAAAGATTGGAGCAAGAAACTAGATGATGCTCTTTGGGCATATAGAACAGCTTTTAAAGCACCTATAGGAATGTCTCCCTATATAGTTGTTTTTAGTAAGGCATGTCATCTTCCAGTAGAAATTGAGCATCATGCTTACTGGGCTGTAAAAGCTTGTAACTTAGCACTTGATCAAGCAGGTGAGGAAAGGAAATTTCAACTGAATGAGCTTGATGAGATCCGTTTGGCAGCTTATGAGAATTCAAAGTTCTATAAGGAGAAAACAAGGAAATTTCATGATATCTCAATAGCTAGAAAAGAGTTTGTTGCTGGACAAAAAGTTCTACTGTTTAATTCCCAGTTGAAAGTCATGGCCGAAAAATTACGCTCCAAATGGGAAGAACCGTTCATAGTCATTAATGTATTTCCCCATGAAGCTGTTGAGATAAAAAGTGAAAACTCCAACAAGAGCTTCAAAGTTAATGGTCACGCTTGAAGCCATTTCATGAAAAACCTTCACTTGTAGATGTCACAATGAAGGAGCTTGCTTTGGAGGAACCACTTCTTGACCCCCCTTGACGAAGGAGTTTTCTTACCCATCTCTTTACTTGTTCATTCTTTTGTCCATTTTTGTATGCTCTATTTTACATTGAGGACAATGTATGATTTAAGTGTGGGGGTGGGATTTCTCTGTGTGATTTTAGACTATTTTTATGTGTGATTGTTTTTCTGTTAAATAAAAAAAGATTTAAAATAAAAGTTTTTGTGTGTGTTTTTGTTTAAAATGACATGTTTTATTGGAATTTTTAGGATATGCATGAGTAATAAGTAATTTCTTTCATGTTTGATATGAGCTTCATAATATGTTATGATTTAAACTCAGGCAATTTTTGGTATGTTGAGAATGACATGATAATTGAAAGATGATAATATATGATGGAATTATGCCTTGTGAGATTTTTGAGCCTTAAAATTTGATGGATCACTTCCCACTATCTTAATTCTTTCATGTGTGATTTATTCCTGAATACTTACATCCTAATCTTTGTCTTGTTTCTTGATGATACTTGAAACTCATATACATGTATTTGAAATGACACAGACATTTTGTTTAATTGAGCCACTATCCATATAAGCCTACCATGAATAAATCATCCTTTGCTAGCCCCTTTGAGCCTTTCAGATCAAAACAAGCCTTGGGCGAGAAAAACCAAAAATGTTCATGCCTTAAGGAATATCTTGGAACTTTGACATCAATTCAGAAATGGACAATTCAAATAAGTGTAGGGGTGTGCTAACAAGGGTCACAACTCTTGGCTTTACTTGTTCATAAAAAAAGAATCACTGAGAATGTTTGCGACCAAATGTGATTTAACAAATGTTTACTTCACTGTGTGCCTGTTAAATTAATTGCTCTATCATTCTTTTTGGCATATGAAACTAATTTCCAAATTTTTATCACACTATTTTACCCTGGCCACATTACAACCCTGAAAAGCCCTGTCGATCTATACATGAATTTGTGTTGATTGTGAAATTCAGAAATTTGCCAAATTTATGGGATTGTCTATTTTTCAAGAAATGTTTTGAGCGTAAACACAAACCCAAAACACTTGAGAGTTGAGAGTATGTCTTGTGAGGTTCTGTCACTTATGATTTTCTTTTTAGTTTGATTTAATTCTCACATGCCTAAGTGTTTGGATGATTTTCATACATATCTTAATGCTCTGTATTCTACATGTTAGATAACTCATGTTTCTCTGTATATTCTTAAGATTTCACGATGAGCATGTTAGTTCTGTGTGTTTATTGTTTTTCAACCTAATGTTTTCAATAAATTGAAAGATTAGTTTTTATTTTGATTTTGCCCGGGAGTGCAAAAGAGTAAGTGTGGGGGTATTTGATAATGCATATTTTATCCTTAATTCCTCATTTTAAATGTGTATGATTTGCAACTACTTATTGTGTAATATATTGCATTTTAACACATTTTCATAATTTAAGCTTTATTTAATATTTGATTTTAAAATGAATTAAGTATTAGTTTATACTAGAAATAATCCTGGTTTCTCTTATTTTGTAATGAATGATTGAGCTTGTAAATTGAAAAATTATGACCAAGGATCAAGAGGAAGAAGGCACGAGTGATTACATATCAAGAAAGTGTCTAGAAATCATGAAAATGCACCATAACAGGTGCATGAATCGATTCATCAGAAGCATGAATCGATTCATGTGTTAAAAAGGCCCAGGAATTGCAAAAACCAGTGCATGAATCGATTCCCCCTGGCATGAATCGATTCACGCATCCTTCAACACCCAAGAACATGAAATTTAAGGCCATGAATCGATTCTATCATAGATGAATCGATTCATGCGTATAAATCATTCAATTTTGGCCTAAATGAATCAATTCATATGCTTTTATTAATCAATTCAATTAGTGGAAACAACAATACGAGATTTACGTAAGTGGAAACAACATAACGGGTTTTCTGAATCCACTACGCCGAAAGGGATCCACTTCTTCCATGATTTACGCTTGTTGTTTCCTTTCCCTCGCCTATAAAATGAAGAAGAATTGAAGCCTTTCACAACCCCTGCATCTTACACACCATTCACTTCTTTCTCAGGAGCTTTAATTTGGAGCAATAGAGGCATAAGGCCTCTCGAGGAAATTCTCTTTCGGGTTTGACCTTTCTTGTTTTTAGTTTGTTTTAATTATGAAGGGTTAAAACCCCTAGATTGATTTTCTTGGAGATTATTGTAATATGATTTTGAGGTTTCTGTTTTTAATATAGTACTCTTTTATTATTGTTGATTTCTTCATAATCTTAGTTTGCTTATTTGAATTCCATTCTATTTAATTAAATTTGTATGCTTAATCGGTTTAATTATACAAATGGAATAGAATAAGATTTTCATTAAAATGGATTAAGGAAGTATGCATGCTTAATGAATATTTTCATAATTACTTTTAATTATTATGGTTTGCTTAATTCCATAATATGATAATATATTATGTATGTTGGCGATGTTCTTATGTATGCTCAATGATTCCTAGATTTTATGATCTTGACTCCTTTTGCTTAATTAGGATGCTTGATTAATATGTTCATTCAATTTGAATGTAAGTAAAGGAATTGTGAATTGAAAAAGACGCTTAGTTGATTATTTCAAATTGAGCTAAGAAATCAACAGTAATGAAAGTGTAAGGATAAATCTAATTACAGTACTCCAAGAAAATCAATCGCTTGTTATTTATTTGTTCTAAATTTTACATTTATTCTATTTTAAATTTTACTGTGACAACCAAACCAAACCCCCCCAAATGTATTTGTATGTTTGTTGAATTTCTGTTTGTTAAAATTATTTCAAATGATTTTCCTAAATTTTTGTGTTGATCTTCGAGAGAATGACCTAAATTCACACCCTAGTACTACATTATTTTTAATGTTTCAATTTGACCGACCATGACAGTCCATGTCAATAAGTAATAAGTATCGCTATAAATAATCGTAGAGACTTAAAATATATATGATATGAGCATACAGACATTCCATCTAAACTTTTTTATTAAAAAAACACACAAAAAGTAATCCATTTATTTTTTTTATTTAAGTGTTTAGGGAAAGAAAATTCCATAAATTAAGAAATATAATTATATTATATATGTACCAAATTTTTTATTTACCCTTTATTTATTATACTACCATAACTATTTTTATTTAACATATTTTCTTTGTGGCATGTGAATTATTGGAGAAGCAATTGTCGGTGATTTAAACTTTTTAAGTGGACAGTTTTCCTACTTCTAAACGGTTAAATAGTAAGTGAGGGAAAGAAATTGCTTACTGTTAAATAAGAAGATTCACAAGAAAATATGCTAAGACAATTAAAAATAGGGATTCAAGTGTCTTTTCATCATTTATAAATAATCCTAGCTTCATTCTTATTCCACCCATATTCATTCTTGCATGTACACCAAAACTCATCGTGCTTACATTAATCACCGCACAGTGTGAGAGAGTTCCAATCCCAAAACATATCTTTCATGGAAAACCAAAACCCAGAAACAGCCGAAACCACCCGAAATTCAAGTTTCTCAGCCAATGCAACCGTGCAGAAAGTGAGAACCAACTTGGCTTTACGTTCAAAATGGGGTGAACTCAATGGTGCCATGGGTGACCTGGGCACCTACATACCCATAGTGCTATCTCTAACCCTTTCCAAGGACCTCAACCTTGGCACAACATTGATCTTCGCAGGTTTATGCAACATCATCACCGGTGCCATTTACGGCGTCCCCATGCCAGTCCAGCCCATGAAGTCTATTGCCGCCGAGGCGTTATCGGACGCCGGCTTCGCTGTGCCGGAGATCATGGCGGCCGGCATCCTGCTTGGCGGCATGTTGTTCATTCTTGGCTTGACTAGGATGATGCAACTTGTGTACAAGTTGGTTCCTTTGTGTGTTGTGAGGGGAATCCAACTTGCACAAGGCTTGTCATTTGCTCTCACAGCAGTTAAGTATGTGAGGAAAGTGCAAGACTTGTCAAAGTCCAAGACTTTGGAAAACAGGCATTGGTTTGGGTTGGATGGGTTGGTTTTGTGTATTTCTTGTGTTTGTTTTATTGTTGTTGTGAATGGTGCCGGTGGTGAGAAGGGTCATGGGTGTGAATTTATTGGTGATGGTGGTGATGACACTAGAAACTGTGATTTGGGTGGACAAAAGATGGTTGAGAGTGGAAGAAACAGGGCAAACAGAGTGAGGAAGGTTGTTTGCTCACTTCCTTCTGCTTTTATGGTGTTTATGTTTGGTCTTGTTTTGGCCTATATCGAAAGGCCTGAAGTGGTGCATGAAATAAAGTTTGGACCATCCTCAATACAAGTGATGAAATTCTCTAAGCAAGCATGGAAGAAAGGTTTTGTGAAGGGTACGATTCCTCAACTCCCATTGTCAATTTTGAACTCTGTGATAGCTGTTTGCAAGTTGTCAAAGGACTTGTTTCCAGAGAAGGATTTCTCAGCAACTTCATTGTCAGTGAGTGTGGGGTTGATGAACATGGTTGGTTGTTGGTTTGGTGCCATGCCATGTTGCCATGGTGCTGGAGGGCTTGCAGGGCAGTACAAGTTTGGAGGAAGGAGTGGTGGGTGTGTGGCACTTCTTGGTGCTGCAAAATTGGTGTTGGGGTTGGTGTTGGGAACTTCTTTGGCACACTTTTTGAAGCAGTTTCCAGTTGGAATCTTAGGGGTGTTGCTATTGTTTGCCGGGATTGAATTAGCCATGTGTTGTAGGGATATTGATAGCAAAGAGGATTCCTTTGTGATGTTTATTTGCACTGCTGTTTCTCTGGTGGGATCAAGTGGAGCTCTTGGCTTTGTGTATGGAATGATTGTTTATGTGCTTCTTAAGTTAAGGAATTGGACAAGTGATAAACCACTTTCTACCATATGGCTTCAGAAAAGCCCTGACTTAGTCTAAAGTAAAGTTTATAGAGAATATATTGTTTCTGCCGCTAAGAAATAATATAAATAAAGCAGGGTGGATGATTTTCTAGCTAGAAATTAAATTTTCTGAGATGGGTTTTCTCTTCTTTGTGTTTTTCCTTTGATGCTAAATGACTTGGGATTTTCAAGAATGATGTTGGCCTAGTAGTAGATGGTAGAGGTACATTACGGTCCAAATGGAAGGATCTTAGTTTAATTACGTTTGAGAAATTGTTATACAAAATATGTTTAGAACTGTTATTTTTTTATGCACTTTATGGTTTTCTCATTGAGATTGGTTTTGCAGTAAAGATTTAGTTAAAATATCCAATGACTTATAAAGAAATTTTAGGGAAATTTTGTTGTTGTTGTTGTATAATATAAGTAAAATTATATATTTTAAATATTATTAAATATTTTTCTATTAAATATATATATATATATTATCAAGATAAATAATATTTTATAATAAATTATATTAGGTGTATTTTAAGAAATCACGTTAAATATTTAAAAAATATTAATGCAAATAACTATTTTTAACTTTATTTTGATTATGTATAAAATTAGTTAGTTTTATTTATATTTATAACCAGAAGTAGTATGTTTTATCTCTTACATTTCTTTTAGATATGAATTTCATCATATACGTTTTTTTATCAATTTAGTCACTCAAATTTTGGAAGCTTATTTTTAAATCATGTTATTAAAAAAATCAATGTAAAATATCTTATGTAAAATATTTGCAATAACTTATTTACAAATTAAAAAGCTTATGTTTGTTAAATTAACTGAAATTACCACTTTGAAAATTGACCTAAAATATATATTTTAGCTTAAATTATTATTTTATCCTTTATCCTTTTAGTAAATTTCAAGTTAAACCTTTAACTTTATTTTTAAGTTAGTTATGTCCTCTGCCTTTTTAAACTGTTTTAGGTAGGTTCCTTAGTCCATTTTTTTTACTACCTCAGTTAATGGATATTTGACGTGTCATTAATCCTACTAATATGATTATTTTATATGTGAGATGTTGCTAATGACTCCATATGTCATTAACTCTTCAACCAATAAACATGTGACACTTGGACTTGTCATGTCAACAACTTCTAACATGTGTAATGGTGTCACGAACAAATGAGGATATGATCATGTCTAATGTTCATTTGTCATGTCATGACTCTTTTAACAGAGTTAATTATTAAAAGTTGGACAATAAGAACATAACTAAAACTTTTTAAAAAAAGATAAGAGACTTAATTGGGAAAAAAAAGTTAAGAGTCTAATTTAAATTTTTTAAAAAATAAAGAATTGAAATAGTAATCTAATATATTTTAATTAGAACTTTTAGATTGTTTTTTCCAATAACCGATTTTAAAAAAATAAGCTTCTATTTGTGAAAATTAATAGACAGAACCACTTATTAAATGTTTCAAAACCTAAGGACTAAATCGATAACACAAAAATGTATATGACCGAATTGAGTCGTAAAGAATTCAACATATATTTTAACTTAAAAATCAGTATTTTGTTATTTTAAGTTGAAACCTATGGTTAGAAAAACACTTGAGGGATACTAGTAAGTGAAAGAGAATTCAAAACTATTCATATTTTATTGAATGAGTTTTTCTTCGTGTCCAATTGATTAATTGTATGCTTGGGAATTTCGCTTAATTATACATAGTATGTTTAAAAAGTGTGAAAAACTAATGGTAATATTTTACATTTATTCTTATTTAAATTTAAATTTTATTGTATTGTTAATAGTATAATATTTTGAAAGATAGATAAAATTTATCTTATAAATAGGACCACTAAAAATTTATTCTTTGTCTTAAATAAGAATGAAGGGAGACTATTTGTTTTAATTTGGTCCCCTACTTTTGAAACAATTTCAAAATGGTTCTCAGTTTTCAGAAACTGATTTAAATAGTATATTTTAAATTAGTTTTACGATAACTAATTTAAAAAGTTAAGTTTTCTTGGCTTATTTTAAACAAAAATGATCATTTTCAAACTGTCTTAAATATTAAAAAATCAAATTAAGATAAAAAGAATGTTTAAGAGTAAATCAAAACTTAACATAAATATAAAAGATCAAATATATATTTTAACTAATAAAAATAAGTTTTTTGGTTACAATGAAGGAAAGAAAAGACTAGCAACTTAAGTCATTATAAAATAATTAAGGACACAAGTTTTGCTTGGATACCTTCTTTAAATTGAGGGTTTCAATGTCATTGTGTCAAAAGTGTGTGTGATTTAAATAACTAGAATTGATGCCTGTTGGTCACTGGTAAACAGCCAACGCATTAAAACATTTTATATGTCAACATTTGAATGTGACAAGGCTTGATCCTACAACATATTAAAGAGAAAAGAAAATTCTCATCACTAAACTACTTGACACATTTAAAAAATATGACGCAATTATATATAGTTATATTATAACTGTAGAATATATATCCGTTAATAAAATCTATCTACGAAATAAATATTTTTGTCTTTTTTCATTTAGTATAAAAATTAAAATTAAGATCAGTGAACAAAAAAGGCAGGAATATTTATTTCTCAAATAAATTATATTAATGGATATATATTCTACGAATATAATATAACAATATATGGTTATATTACATCTCTTAAATGTAACCTAATGCTGAGGCTCTTCTTCCATCTCCTGTTCAAATCAAACGCTTCAGATGCTATCTTAGAATCCAAACAAAAATAATGACTTTGAAAAATATATGGCATAGATTAAGTTGACAGAGACTAATACATGTGGTATAAATTCAGTTGACACGTGGCTAAGGGTATCTATTCCAGTTGCTTTAATCACTCACGCGGCTGATGGCATTTGTTGCTAGCAAAACTCATATGATATATGCCTTCCTAAGTCTCCTCTTCCATCTCCTATACGTAAGGGGATCAAACCTTGTTACACTTAAATTTTGACATATAAATATTTTAACATGTTGACTATTTAAAAGTGACTGGTTTGATCGGTTGCTAAGTGCAGTAAATTGAGGGCTCTAATGCCCTTGACCTCCTAGCCATATATCAACTGAATTTATGCCATATGTATTAGTCTCTAGCCACGTGTCAAATCAATCTATGCCACATACTTTTTAGATTTTAAGATAGCATCTGAACCATTCAATTTGAGTAGGAGATGGAAGAGAAGCCTCACCACTAGGTTACATTTAAGAAATATAATACAACTATATATTGTTATATTATATTCATAGAATGCATATCCATTAATATAATTTATTTGTAAAAAAAATATTCCCGTCCTTTTTCATTCATTAATTTTAATTTTAATTTTAATACTAAATGGGAAAAGATAAAAATGTTTATTTCGTAGATAGATTTTATTAACAGATATTGTGACACCCTAAAATTTAATTTTCGGGTAATTTAAATTGGTAAATAATTAAATTGGTTGGCTTAAATTATCATAGGGCGATTGAGTTAATTTTTAAGATTTACCAGGGTAAGTTTTGGGTAACCGTTAATTACTCGGTTGGTTTTAAAATTAACTAAATATAAACAATTACCTAATTGCCCTCACTTTAATAATTGTAATGCTTTGCTAATTTCACTCTCAACACTTCACGTTGGAGTTGGGAAAAGAAATTGCAATTTGACCCAATTCAGCAAATCATTCACACGTGCTACAGTGTGAGAAAAAAAAATTGAATTGGGCTTAATTCACTCTCTTAATTCACGCTGTAAGGGAAAAAGAAAACTAAGCCAAAATTGAAAACTCCTTCCCTCTCTCTCGCGCGGACTGCATGCACAGGGAAAGGAAAAACGTATTTCATTTTTGCTCTTCTTCTTCCGCGGCTCCATCACCATTGTTCACCATCTCTTCTCCTTGAACCTTCAAATTGGAGCAAGCTTCTTATGTCTTCTTCTTTGTCCTCTCTCGGGCAGCCATGAAGGCTTGAAGAGAAGCTTCAATTTTCAAAAATTAGAAAGGTAATGGCTAAACCCCATTTTCAGTTTTGAGCTTGGTCCTTGTTACCATCTCTCATTTCTTCAATTTCTTGAATTTAGAAGTATTATCAGAGCTTGGGTTCGCTTGGGAATCATTGGGGTTTCTATTCTTCTTCATTTTCGGTAAGAAATTCGATACCCATTGGTCGGTGTTGGTTCCGTTTAGTGAGATTAAGTATTAATTGAATTAAATATACTTTAGGAAATTGTTTGGAGGCGTTTTGGAGCTTTGGAAGTAATCGGAAGCGAATATCGAAATTGATCGAGCTTGTCGGTAAGTTACAACTTACCGAAATAATTATGATTTAGTGGTTTATAGCTCGAAATGAAATTTTAATAGCGATTGTGGTATTAAAATATATTATTATTGATCTGGTCTGGACACCGGTCCCTAAAGTTGTGACGTCAGCATGACCTTTTTAGAAGGGTAACCGGTACCACAGGGAGGCATCGTCACACCGGTCATCCGTTTATATGCTACCGGCCTCACAAGTATACTTTCGGACTACGACTCTGTATGAGACGTTCTCCATACCGAAATGCTGAGGTTCTTAGCCTGTATACCAGAAAGTATCCATGTCACCCGACAGAAGGTACAGGGTACAGCCCCAAAGACGTTACACGAGAAATGCGGCTCCCCCCGCGTCGCGTGTCAGAGTCGTACACTGAGCACTGTACTATTTGTCTCCTGGCCTCACCTGCGCCTAACGATTCATTTTCAACGCTCAACTATAAATAACATGTTCCAATACACATGCAAGGTTACGTTGTTTTATCTCACATATTACTATTGCATCTCTTGAGTCTTCGTTGAGTTCATTTTACACTTTTCTAACTTGAGCGTCAGAGAATCTTCGCAAGTGACACCACCTTTCGCCCACTCCAACGCGAAACTTTAGTGTGAAGGATCTCCAGGACAAAGAGACCGGTTTCTCCTACTGAGAGGCCGGATTACAATACCGGATACCCACTGTACCGGTGTATAAACACTAAAATATATATACTTTTATGGCTGGTCCCACACCGGATCCTAGACCCCGGTCCAGACCAGTTCATTGGCACGCCCGGTGGGACTCGATAGAGTTATTCCCACTTTTCGCAGAAGTTTGGTAGTTCAGGATGGAACGTGATGGACACGATCTTGTTGATGGTCACGTGGAGGATGTGACCCATCAGCAAACTGGGAGGAGACTCGTTTTTGAATCTCCTGTAACACACACGAGGAGGATGGTACCTGTAGCAACCCCTGACCCTCGGGACAAAGTTATAAGGCAGCTCAGGGAGGAGTTGATGGAGCTGAGAAGGGAGAAGAGAGAAGCCAGGGACAGAGTAACGTCTCAAGCAGAAGATGCTCATCATGCATCCACGAAGGAAAAGTCCACAATCTTCCAGTACTCGAAGATCCCTACGTACAAGGAGAGGGAACAGACTCAGGACTCTGGTGATAGAGTCAGTATCAGGAGGAAGGAGCAGGCAGTGGTGACTTCTAGGACATATAGAGTCAGTGTTCCTTTCTCGAGGAGACTCATGAGTATCGTTATCCCCAAACACCTGCAGACAACTCAGCCACTTTCAATCGAAAAGTATAATGGAGAAACTGATCCCACTAAGCACCTCGATGCTTATGTGTATGAGGCCATGTATCTGGGAGCTGATGAGGATGTCATGTGTAGAATGTTCCTAAGAACACTGACGAAAGAGGCTCTTAGTTGGTTCAAGAGCTTACCATCAGGGTCTATAGATTCCTGGGAAGAGATAGCAGCTGCATTCGAGAGCCATTTTGTTATTTCCAAGGATATTCCAAGGACTTCTCACACCTTGGCCCAGATAAGACAGGGAGAGAATGAAACTCTTAAGGAGTTTTTGAAGAGATTCTACAAGGAAGCTGCGTTGGTCCCTAACCTCATGGAGGCTATACAGCTCCATATCGTGGTTGAGGCTTTGCAACCTGGTTCTGCTTTTGCCCTATCTTTGGCGAAAAGCCCTCCAACGACCTTCGAGGAGTTCCGAAGGAAAGCTTCAAAGTATGTTGGCATAGAGATGCACTTAGAAGCTACTGCAGCTAGAGTGAAGTCACCAGCACCCACACATCTACCACAGAGAGATAAGGAGACGGTAAGGCCAGAGAAGCATGCCCCGAGGGAAAATTTCATGAACACTCGACCTCAGCAGCGAGACAGACGCGTCTTCGCTTTCAGTAATTATGCCCCGCTGAACTCCAGGCATTCCCAAATCCTGAGGGAGGTTGGCTGGCCCACACTCAGTGTCTATGGGGTAAGGAAACCTCCTCCAATGAAAAGACCGGGAAACTCACGTAAATATTGTGCCTTTCACGAGCAAGTTGCCCATCACACGGATGAGTGTAAGGCATTGAAGAATGCAGTGGAAACTCTCATTAGAGAGGGAAAACTAAAACAATATTTGTTCAAGGAGAAGTCTTTGGATGAGCCCGACAGGATGGATAAGAGGGGGAGAGATCCAGATGACGAAGGCGATAACAGTCGTAACCCGGTTAGGAGGTTCACAGCTGTGGAGAAACAGAAGGGAGTAGTGATTGCTGGAGGAGCTCAACAGGACGGTATGCCTCAGCAACAAAGGCAAGGCCGACGTGAGGTAATAGAGATGATAGCAAGAGGATTTACTGGTGGAGGAGCGTCAATCACAACAAGGAAGAATCACCACCGAATGATCTTGTCGGTTCAGGGGAAGCCTAGGGATAACCGCCCTTTCAGGGATGGTGTTGCAGCGCTGGTGGTATCATTTACAGACGACAATTTTGGCCCAACGATCCCAGGAGGTGACGATGCAGTGGTTATCATCGCTGTCATAGCCAACAAAGATGTTAAGAGAATCCTCGTCGATCATGGAAGTTCTTGCGATGTAATTTTTTATAACTGTTTCAAAAGAATGGGTTTTAATGATGCAGATTTGCAACCATATACGCAAGAGCTCACAGCGTTCAATGGAGTGAAGCAACCCACCAAAGGGTATCTTGATACCCTCATTTCTTTTGAAGGCAAGCCAGGAGTGAGAACGGTGAAGTCTAGAATCCTGGTGATTGATGTGGAGTCCCCCTACAACGGGATCATAGGCTGCCGTACCCTGAATGCGATGGAAGCATTCGTGTCTACTCCACACCTCCTTATCAAGTTCATTGACAAGGACAACTGTGTATCTTCCCTTTGCGGCGATCAAGAGATGGCCAGGTATTGTTATAACTTGAGCCTCAATATGGTTAAGTTGGAAGTGTTCAACAAGAAGAGGAAGCTGAATGATGGAGGAACAGCGGCTGGGTCTGTCAGTTTGATTGCTCTAGACCCCAGAGCGAAATTGAAGATTGACCCTCTTAATCCCTCAAAGCCCACACCGGATGGTGGTTCCAGAGACATCGTCTTTGGGGACTCCCCAGATAAGGTCACACACATTAATGACAAGCTGGAGTTGGTCATGGAGCAGCGCTTGGTGGCACTTCTTCAGGAGTTCAAAGACCTTTTTGCATGGTCCACTATGGACATGCCTGGGATGGACCCTGATTTCTGTTGCTATAAGTTGGCTGTCTATCCAGAGACAAGACCGGTTGCTGAGAAGAAGAGGAGATTGGGTCCGGAGAAACAGAAAGCAGCGTGTGAGAAAACAGAAGAATTATTGAAGGCTGGCTTTATTAGAGAGATCCGTTATTCATCTTGGCTCTCCAATGTAGTAATGGTGCAGAAGGCCAATGGCAAGTAGAGGATGTATACAGATTACGTGGATCTCAATCGGTGTTGCCTGAAGGACCCATATCCACTCCCAAACATCGATCATATGGTTGATGATTCATCTGGTTATCAATACCTCAGTTTCATGGATGCTTATTCGGGGTATAATCAAATTCTGATGTAGAAGGAAGATCAAGAAAAGACGGCTTTTGTCAATGATCATGGTGTTTTTTGCTACACCGTCATGCCGTTTGGATTGAAGAACGCTGGCGCTACTTACCAGCGCATGATCAATAAAGTATTCGAAGGCATGCACACCAAGTTGGTAGAGGTGTATATTGATGATATTATAGCTAAGACTCCTGTTGGAGGTGACCATATTAAAGATTTATGCCAAGTGTTCACTCAGTTGTGGCAATACAACATGAGGTTGAACCCATTAAAGTGCACCGTTGCAGTCCCAGCTGGGAATTTTTTGGGTTTCATGTTAACCCAGCGCGGCATTGAGGCCAATCCTGGTAAGTGTTAGGCGATACTGGATATGCAAAGCCCTAAGAGTCTGAGGAAGGTACAGTCATTGAATGGGAAGATGGCCGCTCTGGCTCGATTCATGCCCAAAATGGCACATAGGTCTCTCCCCCTGTACAAGGCGTTGAAGAAGCACAAGAAGTTCGAGTGGGGAGAGGAGCAAGAACATGCTTTCCAGCAGCTCAAGGCCGTGCTCTCAAGTCCACCAATTTTGGTAAAACCAGATCTTGGTGAAACTCTCTCATGTACTTGGCAATTTCTGATGAAGCCTTGGGCGTAGCTTTAGTCAAGGAAACTCCAGAAGGACAGAGGCCAGTCTACTTCATTAGTAAGACAGTTCAGGGAGCAGAGGGCAGATACCAGAAAATAGAAAAGGCCGCTCTTGCAGTTGTATGGGCGTCACGACGGTTGAGACCGTATTTTCATGCACATCCGGTGTTGGTAAAAACGGACCTGCCACTCCGATCCGTGCTCAGTAAACCTGACCTCGCTGGGAGGATGATCAAGTGGTCGATCGAGCTTTCTGAGTTCGAAATTTCTTATGAACCACGAGGAGCCATTAAAGCCCAAGTTCTGGCTGATTTCATCGTAGAAATGACTGGGTCGGATCCAACCACACCTCGAGCACATTGGACCATTTATGTTGATGGGTCGTCAAACAGTAAAGGTTGTGGAACCGGTGTTGTTGTGGAAAGCGATGATGGTGTGCATTTTGAGATCTCCCTCCGATTCAATTTTAAAACTTCCAACAATCAAGCTGAATATGAGGCATGTTTGGCCAGCCTCCGGGCGGCAATAGATATCGGTGCAACAGAAGTAACATTGTGCAGCGACTCACAGCTGGTGATTTCACAAATTCAAGGAGAATATCAAGTCTGCGAGCCCCAACTTCAGTTGTATTTGAATTGTGTGAACGAGTTGAAGGGGAGATTCGACGCGTTGGAGTTTAAGCATGTGCCAAGGGAAGAGAATACTAGAGCGGACATCTTATCGAGACTTACAAGCACAAAACAGCCTGGTAGCACAACGACAGTGGTGTAGAGCACGCTGACATCACCTAGTATTCCTTTATTACCTTCTCTTAACGTTGTATTGGTTAATTACCCCTACGAGAATTCTTGGGTTATTCCTTATATCCGTTATCTGGCTGACGGACAACTTCCCACCGATGAGAAGGAGAGGAGAAGAGTAAAGAGAGAATTACCATATTTCACTATGGTTGATGGTGTCTTGTACAGAAGAGGATTCTCAGTGCCCTATCTCGTCTGTCTGAAAGAAAATGAAGTACAAGATGTAATGGAGGAGGTACACGAGGGGCAATGTGGGCACCATGCTAGGGGAAGAAGCTTAATGAGAAAAGTCCTCAGGGATGGGTATTGGTGGCCCACAATGAAGCAGGACGCAATTGATTTTGTGAAGAAGTATGATGCTTGCCAGAGATTTTCTAATCTTCATCACACACCGGCCCGATAACTTTCTTCATCCGTTGTACCGTGGCCTTTCTATCAATGGGGCCTCGATATTTTAGGTCCATTCCCCACCGCTCAAGGAGGCATCAAGTATCTGATCATGGGAGTTTATTACTTCACCAAGTGGATTGAGGCGGAATCGGTAGTGCATATCATGTCAACACGGACGTGACGTTTTGTGTATAAAAAAATCGTAGCTCGGTTTGGCATTCCAGGGTGGATTATAACTGATAACGACACCCAGTTCACAGATAGGAAATTCACAGATTTACTTGAGGGACTGGGAATAGTCCAGATCTTTTCATCTGTTGAACACCCTCAAACTAATGGCCAAGCAGAGGTAGCCAATAGGGAGGTGTTGAAGGGGTTGAAGAAGCGCCTTGGTGAAGTAAAAGGAGGATGGACCGATCAATTATGCCATATCCTGTGGGCGTACCGGACTACGCCACACTCTTCCACTAACGAATCCCCATATCGATTGACTTATGGGGTCGAGGCGATGATTTCGGTGGAGCTTCAGACCAGATCAACTCGAGTGGAATACTTTTCAGCTGAGGACAATAATGCCAATTTGGCATCAGAGCTAGACATCCTCCATGAGTTGAGGGAAGAAGCTTTTTTTAGAGACCAGACAGTAAAGGCGAAAGCAGCTCTCTGGTACAATAAGCGTGTGCAATGTAGAGCTTTCAATATGGGAGATCTTGTTCTGTGCAAGGCGAGTGTAGGAAATAAATTCGCTCATCAAGGAAAATTGGCGCCAACATGGGAAGGCCCTTACAGAATCTCTGAGGTAACTGGAAAGGGGTCATACCGGCTCAAGGAGCTTGGTGGAACACCAATCCGCAATAAGTGGAACACCCAGAATTTACGTATTTATTACAGCTAGTTGGTAAGACGGCATGTACTCTTTTTCCTCACTTGACTTTTTTCCCATTGGGTTTTCTCAAGAAGGTTTTAATGAGGCATGACCCCAACTACGCTCCCTTTGTAATGTACATTCAATTTAATGAGAATACAATTCCTGTCACTCTCACCCTTTTTCCTTTCTATGTTGTGATTCGTAGCCATAGGCCGTTGCGTATAAGGACCCCTGGGACAAATGATCTCAATCACATATCCTGTGAATTGACGATGTAACTCCTTGAGGGGTGAAATGGGTTGTAGGTTCATATCGAACCCCATTTGAAGGCCCAGATTGTAGGATTAGACTGAACTCTGGGTACGGTTAGTAAGTTTGGCTGAACACCGCTTGAAGACTTGGGTTGTAGGATTAAACCAAACCCCAAGTGTGGTTAGTAGGATTAAATCGAACACCATTGAAGACATAGGTTATAGGATCAAACCGAACCCCATTGGAAGGCTCGGATTGTAGAAATAAACCCAACTCCGGGTACGGTTAGTAGGAGTAAACCTAACACCATAGAAGACACGGTTAGTAGGATTAAACCGAACGCCATTGAAGACATGGGTTGTAGGATCAAACCGAACCCCATTGGAAGGCTCGGATTGTAGGAATAAACCCAACTCCGGGTACGGTTAGTAGGACTAAACCGAACACCATAGAAGACATGATTAGTAGGATTAAACCGAACGCCATTGAAGACATGGGTTGTAGGATCAAACTGAACCCTATTGGAAGGCTCGGATTGTAGGAATAAACCGAACTCCGGGTACGGTTAGTAGGACTAAACCGAACGCCATAGAAGACACGGTTAGTAGGATTAAACAGAACACCATAGAAGACATGGGTTGTAGGATCAAATCGAACCCCATTCAAAGGCTCGGATTATAGGATTAAACCGAACTCCGAGCACAGCTAATAGGTTTGGCCGAACGTTTGTCATTCTCATTATTGAATTCGCCCAGAAGTACTTCCCCTGGGAATTCCTCACTTGGAAATATTTTCCCTTGGAATTCCTTACTCAGAAACACTTCAAATCCAGTGTCAGGATTGTGAATTCTTTAGTCGGTGATATCTCACTGAAGTCCGACTCGTGAATCCTTTACTCAAGAATTTTTACTCGGGAATGTCTCTACCCGAAACGTACTCATTCAAAATCAAAGCCTTTCTCTGTCAAGTGTTTCGCCTGGAAAATGCTTCGCTCGGTGCGATACCACGCGTGGGTCGAAAACGCTTCGTTCGGTGTCAAGCCACACGAGGTCGGAAATGTCCCCCCAGTGTCATCTTACTCGGAAAGTGACGCACTCGGAGACATTCCATCAGGAAAATTCGCACTCAGAAAAACTCCCACACGAATAAGGACTCGGATTATGGGGCAACCGCTTATTCTGATTATACATTATCAAAGCGGACTAAATCCCTCGTCCCTAAAGTTTAGAGCAGCATAAACTCTCACTCGGAAATCTTCTACCCAGAAGTATTACTTGGTTTTCTTTAAGATAAGCTCGGGCACAAGCCCTCGAAACCAAAGAAATAGAAGACTTGGATAACGCACATCTATCTTCACGAAATGGCACGAGGAGTCTCCAGGTAAAGGAACTTCCCAGGTAATAAGGCCAGAATCTGCCTCACTCGGAACCACTCACTCAGAGTTAAATGTCAACTCGGAATTACTCACTCAGAACCGTTCACTCAATAACGCTTGGGGACAACATTCAACGGTTAACAAAGTACTATGAAGATGACAACATATCATATACCTACAAGTTATGTAACAAGCATACGCTTCTCGGGAATGATAAAGGCAAACTGAAGGAAAATTTCATTTACTTGAGGGAAAAATTGTATACACGTGAGTTTATGGAAACTGGAGCTGATCCCAGTACACAGTTATTAAATGAAAACATAAAATTAAGGAACATTTTCGGCTCCAGTTTCCTTCGTTATGGGCACATCTGTTTCCACCTCCTTGGTTTCTTCACCTTGATGTCTCTCAGCTCCAGTCTCTTGGTCAGCTTGGGCGTCCTCCAGATTAACATTTTCAGGTCCCGGAGGGATTCTTGGTGGTCCCATGCTCTGACCCTCTGGAAAGGGAGGCAATTCATAAAGAGAGTCCGGAGGATCTATATGTGAGCCGTCACTCTTCACCATAACAAGTTTCCCTCCGTGAAACTCATAGAACGGATCCAGCCTATACAAGTTGAGTTTCACATCAGGATTGTGATAATAAACCTGACGAAGAGCTAGGCCGAAGGACTCGTAGGCCACTTTCTTGCATATTTCCAAAGCTTTGGCAGCCTTAGCCTTGGAGACAGCTAGCCTATTTTGAAGTTTAGTGACCTCTTCCTCCAACGACCCAGTGGCTGCATTCCCCTTCTTCAACTCTTCAATCTGAGCTTGCAACTCCTTCTTTAGGGCCTCCCACTCTCCCACGCTTTTGTTATGACCGGCCTCCGTTGTTGAAAGATTTTCACTTAATTTAGCAGTCTTCTTCTTCTCGAGTTGGAGTTCTTCCTCCAGGAGGGGAATGGACTTGTTCTATTGCTGAAGTTCAGATACTTGCCGCTCCAATGATTTATTAGTAAAGTGGAGCTGGCTTATTTCTCCGGTCTTCTTCTCCAGCAACTCCTTAGTATTTTTCAACTCCGATTCAACCCCCCTGGCAGTTTCAGCTTGCTTGGCCGCCCAGGCTTCCTTCACGGTGATGTCGGCCTCAAGGTTTCCTCTTGGCCTGGATTTTATTTTCCTCAGAAGAGGAATTACCATCTGCCAGCATTGACTTTAAAGACAACATTTTGGAGGAAACCTTTTCTATTTGCTCTGCAAGATAAAGAAAATTGAGTTAAAATATTATGGAAAAGCAGTAAATACAAAATGAATACGTGACACAACACAGTTAAAGAACGATTATTACGGAGGTAGGTATCTCGGACTTTGATACTACCCAGAAGAAGCCTGCAAAAGAATCCCTTGAGGGCCTTTGAGGCCGACTGCATGGCACTCAACACCTCCACCGAGTGAGGAGAAAGTTTGCACTCCTCAGTATAGTAAGCACGGCTCAGCAATAGGAAATGCTCATGCGTCCAACTACTGGGGAATTTTGTGAATCCCTCCTTATTGAGCTAGAAGACCGGCTTATTTGCTTGTACATGAATCCGCGTGTAATAATACTTAAAAGAACGCCCATCGATCTTCACAAATTCAGTGAAGGATTTAAAGTTTATTATCCTTGAGTCACAACGGAGCGTTATAAACCCAAGGCCGCCCTTCTTGTTGGCACGGCGGACCACTTGGTAGTAATAGAAAAGTTTCGCCACAGTGGCTGTGAAGTTAAAGTGCTCCCCAAGGATTTCGAGAGCACGCACAAAGCCCCAGCCATTGGGATGCAGTTGTGTAGGGGCACAGTCGAGGAAGCGAAGAACGGTCATTTGAAACTCCGTCATAGGAAAACGGACTCCCAAGTTCTGGAAGACGAAGTCGTACATGTAAACCGACCTCTCATCTGGGACTCGGTGGAAGACTCGCTCCATAGGCCGGGGTGCAAGGATGAGAAAACGGCTCTTGTACTTCTCTTGGGAGTAGATTCTGCATCAAAGCTTAACAGGATTTCCATCCTCTCTTGCATGATGTGAATGAATGTCCAAGAATTCTTCTTTGACCCAGCAATACGGTTTCTCCCTATTCAACCTTTCCTAGTTTAGTCGGTGTGCCACAACGTTGGCACACCCTTCTGCAGTCCTCAGGATCAATGTCTTACCCAGGAATCTCCATAATGCTTGATGCGTGTTGAAACGCCTCCGTACTGTGATAAAAGGCAACGTCGTCAGAGAGGTAGCCTTCAGCATTTGACCCGCTGTCAGAGCGGTTAGTAGCCCTCAAGTCAAAGGAACCCTTAGTGCGGCGCCTAACCACTGGCGCTCGCGAGGAAGAAGTTTCAACCCTCTCTGAGCGATGAGGCCCGGCCACAGGAAGATTCATTGGAATCCTCCCACCACGGTGGCTAGAGGGGGCACGTGAACTCAAATTCCCCCTGTTCGAGGTACTAGCGCTACTTGGCCTAGGGCGCATGGTTGAAGTGAAGCAACCAAAAATAATATGAAGGTAAGAGTTCAGGAGGTTACCTAAAGAAGGGATAATGGAAGGAAGAACTTCACGAAAAGAAAGAACAACAACAGTATCTTGGAAATTTCAGCAGAGGTTCACTAAGCTTAAAGGCAGAAGTAAGTTCCAAAAATTGCTAAGTTCCCTTTTTATAGGTAACGAAGGGACACAGTGATCAGCCAAGAGTCATGTCGTGTACCCCAAAATGTAAATTTTTGGACTTGAACGACTCCGTCGTTTCATGTTCCAAGGCGCGAAATGGTGACGCTTCATGTAAAGTTTTGAATGAAACAGGCCCGTGGAAGCCAAAGTCCAGGCCCAATAAGCCCAACTGACGGTTATTTTTAGGGCAATGATAGCTCATGTTTCAGGGAGGCATCGTCACACCAGTCATCCATTTATATGCTACCTGTAACACCCCGGTTTCCCAGACTCGAATCCTGATGTGACCGTCATAATTAATAAAATTGTGAATAAATTTTTCACGTTTCAAATAATACCGAATTCACACCGAAACTTGAATCACATAAAACCGAAGTGTACAATTAAATAAACTAAAACTGGATCGATAGAATAATGGCCCATAATGGTATGCGAAAATAATAAAGTTTACAGCGGAAGAATATGTATACCGGGCACACGCCTAGTCCCATATATGAAGATATGAGAAAAGGCTAGGCAAGCATGCAATGGCATATTACAAGCCTAATAGACAACCATCATCATCTTACATAATTACATGAGCATGCAAAGCCTAAGATATAACTAACTTTATGTACATTCGGGAATATACCCCCGACTATCTCAATCATCAGCTTACATCGATCAGTTCCAATTTTTCTAATACACACTTAATCATCTAGTACATACTATATTTGCGTCCCCAATTCACAGTTCCAAAAGGGGATATCCTATACATATTCAAATTCATTAAAACATCTATATCTTCATAAACAAATTATACATTTTATAATTTTAATACATAATAATTCATAAATGCTGCCGGCCAAGGCATTTCCTCTACCACTATTTACCTTCACCAAAGCTTGATCTTTAAATCCAAACTCATCCCAAGGCAACCTGCATCACAATTCTAAAAAGGAGACCACATGGGAGAGTGAGTTATACATTCAAAATGACAAATAACAAATATGGTGATCAAGTGTATAAGCATACAAACATCATGTGTACTTTGCTATCAAAACCTCAAATTATCATTCATTCATTATCTCATTATCACAATAGGCATACTAGCCTCATGAATCACAATTTATATTATAAATAGACATAACATATGCACACTCACGAACACTATCATGTTGCCACTTATCAACAAGGGCATTCTCAATCATTAACATCATCTATTCATTTTATCTTTTATTCAGTACCTCCTCGCAAGGGGTTTCTCAATACTCGTGGTCATCCTATTTCAAATATACAATAAATTTAATTCCATATCAATGGGTGATCGCAACCACCATAATGAACATTCATAACCATAATGGGTGATCTCAACCACCATAATCAATATTTTATAATCATAATAGGTGATCGCAACCACCATAATCAAACATTCATAATCATTGGTTTCCCGCCTCGCAAGGGGTACTCCCGCCTCATGATCGCAACCATGGGCATCATAGGTGCTCGTAAGCCCTTTATCATATCAAATACCAAGTGATCGCAACCACTGGTTCATCATCATATAATGGTCCCCGCAGGGCCTTTCACATTTCACAATCCAGGTGATCGCAACCACCGGCACAATATCATATCATCATCACTCAGGGCTATGCCCTTCGTGGCACCCCGCAAGGTGATTCAATTCACAATAATTCAATAACAATAGGATCACGTCCTCTTCACTCTGGGATATACCCTTCGTGGCACCCCGCAAGGTGGTTTATTTCAACATTATTCAATAACAATAGGACAACGTCCTCTTCACTCAAGGATATACCCTTTATGGCACCCCGCAAGGTGAATTATTTATCAATCAAACCATCATCATCACTTCGGGTCATACCCGTTGTGGCACCCCGTAAGGTGAATTATTTCCATATATACATCCATGTCATCATCACTCAGGGCTGCGCCCTTTGTGGCACCCCGCAAGGTGTTTAATTTCATAATAAATAACATAATACCGTCATCACTCAGGGATATACCCTTCGTGGCACCCCGCAAGGTGATATATTCCATATTATTCGATAACAATAGGACCACGTCCTTTTCACTCAGGGATTTACCCTTCGTGGCACCCCGCAAGGTGATTTATCCAATAATAATGCATACCAGTGCCATGCTATGCCATGAATGCAATAATGCAATAATGCATGTGCCCAACAACCTCGCAAGGATATCTCACCCTCTCAATTAGGGATAAATCGTATATTTAATCTTATTATCATTGGCACATAAGAAATCATAAGGCCCCTCAAGGCACAACATTCATAACCACATCAAACCACGCATGGTAATTAAAATCAAATCAAGCATCATGGCATTTATCCACGCATGGAAAACAACAAGGTATTTCAAAAGTATATGTTTAGAAAATCATCATTGCCACCATTTCAAATCCATTGATTTATACACTCGTGGCCATTCAATTTTCCTCTCATTGGTTTTATTATCACACAAGGTGTGTCATATAACCACATTATTTACTTTTTATTATGATTCATAATACATCAATAGTGGTGAGGCACACATGTATTCATAACATAGTATAGGCATACATGTACCTCTCCAAGGCCTTAAGCCATTCCTCAATCACCACTAAGACACGCCACACATGGACCCCTAATGAAATCGCTTATTGTTACATAATAAAAGGGGTTTTAGGCAACAATAAGCCCATGATAAATTTTAGCACTAAGGCATGAGGAAATCTTATTTTTAGTCTTAAAAATAGTGGGACATGTCACAAATATCACCTATTAGTCCTAATTTGGCCACCATAAAAAGTTGGGTTCAAAACCCCCTTAAACTTGAATTTTTCAACGTAATAGGTTCGGTATTTTTCGCTTAATGAGAGTTAGAAAACTCCAATTAATGTGAGACAAATTCTCACACCTCCGTAACACAATTATATACAACTTTCATGAAGAACTCGGAGGCTAAAAATGTCATTAAGGTGCCCAAACGGGCCAAAAACAGCAAAGAAAATAGACCAGTTAGAAAAACAGCACAACAGTGGCCATAACAGGGCTCTGAATCGATTCAGACTCGTGTGAATCGATTCAAGCATCCTAAAATCTCAAAATTTGACAGACAGAGGGCCTTGAATCGATTCAAACTTGCATGAATCGATTCAAACACCCCTGGAGCCCAAAACAATGAAAACAGCACCTCTTGAATCGATTCAAAGGGTCTTGAATCGATTTAAGACAGCCCTGCTGCTGTTTTTATGTAGAACAACACCAAAATCTCAACTTCCAATCACCCAATCTCATTCAATTCAAATCCAATGACCTTCAAAATTTGTCACAAGCTAAAATATATTATTTATGACGTGTGGCCATCGGCCTCACTCAGAAATTCTCAAAATTGAGGGACTTATGCACATAATTGTGTTTTACCCGATTTAAAATGTTTTTGGGGACCTCAAGAGTCAATTCTCAATGGAATTGGCCCATTCCAATTTCTACAAGTCATAAACTACACATAGAAGCTATTGGGACTAACCCAAGCCATCAAAATCACATAAATCTCTATTTGATTCTATGAGTTCCTCAATTATGCATAAACCTCAAACTTATCACCAATACCATCACAATGGCTATCACATTCTATGCCAATCATCTACATAAATTCTCAGTTCACAAAACATATACCTCATCCCCTCAAGGATGGTTCATTAACATGTACATATTTCAACCCCTCATGGGTTATTCATCATCATATATACACATACATTATCATCAATAGCCAACAATTTGCCATTCATATCATTTCACTATAAACATGGCAAGGCAAGCATGAGTATCAAGCCATACAATAATTGTCAATTATACAACTCATGCAATTTGAATGTAAACTCCTCTCCTACCTCGAGCGAAGAGCCGAAATGATTCCAAAACTCCGAACGCTCCATTGCATCACCCAAAATACAATCTACATACCATATGCAAGTATATTCACATAATTAATAACCATCATAATTCAAATACTTGCTAGCTTATCATATAGCTTAACCCTAAGTCCTAGACTTGAAGAACACTAACTTATGCAATTGTGTTAGGCTTCGGGAATTCCTTTCCCAAAGCCAAGATCCTCTAGATCTAAAAGGGCCACTACCCTCAACAACAACAAATCATACTCCTCATCAAAAAACATCCATTTTCTTTTTAACTCATCCAATTTGTCCTCTTTACCACTCAAGGTTCATCATGACCCAACATAATCTCTTCAAAACCATCACCAATTTAACAATTTTATATATATACCCAATGGTCTAAGACCTCATTAAACACATGTTTATCTTACTAACCCTTCACTTTGAACATCTCATATTCATTTTCAAAATCCTATCCTTTACTCAATCATATACATGTGTACTCACTTGCTCACACCTTCCAAGCCTCAAGATTGGGTCCCCATTAAAATCTACTCAATTCAATCATCCTACCAAACATTTCCAAGCATTATTTCTATGCACAATACTATTTTCATGCCAACCACATCATTAATTTCACTCTCTATGTTAAAAGCCAAATCACATACACATAGAGTTTCACCAAAACTAAATGATCATTTTCAATATTCATCAATCATCACTTATGGCCATTCTCTTTCATCAACATCACTCTCAATATTCATTAAACATATATTCAATTCATATTCTATATCTTCCCCAATCTATTGAAGTTAGGGTTCCATATTTAAAGCTTCCATTAAATACCCCATCTACCTATATTACTCCCCCAAGCCTTAAAACCCAAAAACATAACATTAACTTCATCAAAGATGGTGAGAAAAGCTTACCTCATCATGGAAACGAAAATAGAGCCAAGGGAGGGAGAAAGACCCAACGAAATTGGAGAAGAAGGGAAGAAGATCAACACCCAATGGTTTCCTTCAAGCTTCCATGAGAATGAAAATGGAAAGAAAAGGGCATCAACCTCCTTTAGGTTTTTAGGAAGAAGAAGAAGAAAAAGAGGAGAAGAATGAAGAAGGATGAAGGAAAAGAATAGAAGGAAGAAGAAGAAAAGTGGCGTGGAAAAATGAGAGGATGAAGAGAGTTTTATTTTTAAGTTTTTTACTCCTCATTAAGATTATACCGTTTTATAACAAACAGGCTCTCGGTTCGGGCTCCCCCCGCGTCGCGTGTCAGAGTCGTACACTGAGCAGTGAACTATTTGTCTCCTGGCCCCACCTGCGCCTAACGATTCATTTTCCACGCTCAAACTATAAATAATATTTTCCAATACACATGCAAGGTTACGTTGTTTTATCTCACATATTACTATTGTATCGCTTGAGTCTTCGTTGAGTTCATTATACACTCTTCTAACTTGAGCGTCGGAGAATCTTCGCAGGTGACACCACCTTTCACCCACTCTAAAGTGAAACTTTGGTGTGAAGGATCTCCAGGACAAAGAGACCAGTTTCTCCCACTGAGAGGCCGGATAACAATACCGGATACCCACTGTACTGGTGTACAAACACTAAAATATATATACTTTTATGGCTGGTCCTACACCGGATCCTAGACCCCGGTTCAGACCAGTTCAATTATTAATTTTAGGAATTATGGAACTTGTGGTTAGTGAGTGGATAACATTTGGATAGCTCGGGGAGCTTCTAGGTTATTTATTTCTAGGTAGGGAGAGCTTTTACATTTTAAATGTATAGTTTATGGACGGGTTAGGGGTATATTAATATACTGTGAATTATATGTTGGTAAAACATGATGATTTAGTTGTTAAAATGTGAAACGTTAGGGATATACCCCATTTATATGATAATTGAAAATTATTAATGGTTGTGGTGGGATCTGTCCATAATGTTTATTAAATTGCATGAGATGTATGTAGTAATTGAATAATGTCTATTACATGAGATGTGATTGGTTGATGGGATTCATTTTCTATGCATGAGATGTAGTAGAGAAATTGATATGGGTATGCAAGATGAGATATGATGAATTCATTGATTTGGTGTTGTTTTGGATACATGAGATACAATTGAGTGATTGTCATATTGAAATACTGCATGAGATGCAAATTGATGACTAAATAAATAAAATGATATAGCATGAGATGCTTGTGTGATGATTTTAACATGAAATGAGATTTCTATGTTATACAGTTTTGAGGATTCCACAAAGACCTTGAGTGGGACTCAAGGCAAGCTTATTGAGTGGGACTCAGGGCTAGCTCGTAACACTCCCGTTGTCATTGAGAGTGATTATGTTATGTGAAAGGGCAAACGGTTTGGTACCAGTAAAATGATCGGATCAGCTGAGAGCTGAATATATGGCTGAGAGCCTTATGTTGCAACACTAAATCATTGAATGTGTAATTGGATCCAAATGAATGATTATGTAAATGCATTGGTGTATGTTATTAAGAATAACATGAATTGTATAGCCTATGTGATGAGTTATTATGAATAACTTGATTATGATAGCTATGTGAATCATGTTGAGGATATGTGAGTGAATGATGTTGGATGGTAGTGTACATTGTTGTTTGATTGTGATATCATAGTGTATGTTAGAGAATTGGATAGGTTGATCCGATTCAATAACTGTCATTTAACATGTATTTTGCTCACCCTTATTTTATGGCTATATTTTTAATGGACTTGGGTCACGATGGTGACTGGTCATATGTCACCATAGCTACGAGGAAGACCTTGCATATATTTATGTTATAGATAGTGCTTACGATGTAGCCTTGGTCGGCTCTTGTGTATAACCATTTTGATATTGTGTATATAACTGCTTAGTGGATCCTAGGTAGCTGACGGCTTCAACTAGAAGCCTAGATTATATTTTAATTGTATATGAGGATGGTATATGATGATATGTTGATGATATAGATAAATATGATGATGTTTGGTTGTGGTGACCATGGATGGTTCCACCATATATCTATATGATGCTTGTAATGTCCAGGAATTGCAATTATGAGATTGATGCATGATATGAGCGTGATGGCCAGGAATTGTTGACATGCATGAATGAGTTATGATTGAGTAGATTATGTGATGGATTGTGAATTGATGAGAAATACATGAAAATGAAGTTTTACATTGAGATTTATGCATAATTAGGTAAATGATAGGCTCATATAGAGTTTGGTGAGGTTTGGATGCCACGAGATGGTTTCAATGGCCTCTATACATGATTTAGAACTTGTAGAAACTAGAATGGGTCAAATCCTTTAAGAATTGACCCATTGAGTTACACAAAAATGCCTTAAATAGGTTAAACGTGTTTCTACACATAAGTCTCTCATTTTTGGGTATTTTGAGTGCGGTCAGTGGCTACACATCATAAATGGTGTATATTAGGTAGTGTGAAAGTTTGGTATTGATTAGATGTCATATGAGAAAGTTATGGTGGTTAGAAGTTGGGTTTTTTAGCTTTTTAAGGTATTTTCTGCAATCTGCTGTAGTTTTACTGTCAGTAATCGATTACCAGAATATGATAATTGATTACCATAGCTAACTGATAAGTCTTGAAAAGACTTATTTATTAGTATTATTTCTAATTGTATTTTAATAATTTAAGTGTCAAATTAATTATTATTTTATTTATTTAGTAATTAATTAACAATTTTAGTTATTTAGTTAAATAATAAAATATGTAGTATTTTTAGGTAATTAGTGATGTATTTATTAATTTCTGTTGTTACTACTGTTTTGATTTTTGTTGTTACTGTTAGTTTTTTTTAATTGCTGTTAGTTGTTAGCACTAACCGTAGTAGTAGTTTGTTTGTGTTTAGTTGTTGCATTTTTGTTGTTGGTAATTATTTTGGAAAGTTAAAAGTTATAGGTGATGGAATCAAACTTGGAAGAGACACTTGTTGAATTTTTGCAAAATGCAGAAAGTTTATGCATGAACCATGAGGAAAGGGTACAAATAGCTGAGTTAGAAAACACACTAGCTTAATTCATGGAAATTACAAGGATTGGTCTTAAGAACTTTGAAGATTATATCAGAAATATTCAGAATCAAGTTAAATGGATTGCATATCAAGTGGCCAATCAAAATATAAAACAATGTGATAAGATGGGTGTAAATGATGCTATGCAAGAAGAAGAAACATCTGGGTTGGAAAAGACACTTGCTCAATTCATCGAGTATACACAAATTGGTATTAAGAATTTTGATGATGCTATCATGAGAATTCAGAACCAAGTGGAGCAAATTATAATGCAAATGGTTAAACATAACTTTGAGCAAGATGATGATGTGTTTGAGTAAGAAGAAGAACCTGGAACTGAGAAGATAATTCAACAAGAAGCTGAAAAATTAATTTTCAGGGAGAAATCAATGAGGGAATTACTTGAGGAGGATTGTCATTCACCAATTATAGAGGAGTTAGATTATATTCCTTGTCCTTTAAAGTTATTAATGAAAAAACTCATGAGATTAAAAATGAAGAGTTATTTGATTCGTCAAGTGAAGAAGATATGGATGAATGTTGGTTAGTGGAAGAGAACACAAGAGTTGAGACACTTGAGAATCAAGGTAATAATTCCTTTTCCATTACTGTTGGAGAAGAAGAAATTGAGCTGTCATTAGATTGTTTCTTTGAGGAGCAAGGTTATGAAGAAGTCTATGATGAAGTTATGATAATTGAGGACAAAGGGGAAGTTGAGGTTTTAATTTGTGTTGATGATGCTGAAGCTGAAGAACAAGTATCAATTGATGATGAAACCTTAAATTTTGAAGCTTCATTGATTGAAAGTGTGGATAAAGATGAAGTAGTTGAGGATCATGAATCACAAATGATCTCTGAAGTTAAAATTAATGAAGAGTAGGAAATTCAACAAGGTGAATCATATCCGAAAGAAGTACATCGCTTATGGCAGAAAAATAGGAAGATTAATATAGAAAAGAAAAAGCAAAAGAGGATGAAAAAGAAAGAGAAAAGAAAGAAAGAATTGGAAAAGAAGAAAAAGAACTAGAAAGTCTTTGTTTTGACCTTAAGCCTCCAGCAAAGGAATGGAAAATTTGGGTTGAATAGACCAAGAGTCTACGGTCATAGGCAATGGGATCCTAAGGGATGAGTCTACGTTTGTTTTTCTTGTACATAAATAAACTAGTGAGAAAGTTTAAAAAAATTAGAGAGAAAAATAGAGTTTGAAAAAAAAAAAGAGAAAAGTCATTTTTAGGATCATTAAGTTTAAAAAAATTAGAGAGAAAAATAGAGTTTGAAAAAAAAAAGAGAAAAATAGAGTTTGAAAAAAAAAAGAGAAAAGTCATTTTCAGGATCATTCAAGGGACCAGTGTGTTTACGCTTACCAGCGAGCGTGCCCACGCGTGAAGATAAGAACTTTTTTAGTATGCATTCTAGAACTTTAGCGTCAGTATGTTGGGAAGCTAGCGTCCCTACACCCTGATGATGCATGATTTATCCTTAATTCCTTACTTTAAATGTGTATAATTTGCTATCACTTATTGTGTAATATATTGCATTTTAACATATTTTCATTATTTGAGCTTTATTTAATATTTAATTTGAAAATGAATTAAGGATTAATTTTTAATGAAAATAATGAAATCTTGGTTTCTCTTGTTTTGTAGTCTATGATTGAGCCTTCAATTGAAAAATAATTACCACGGAAGAAGCCACGCCTCAAGAAATGGTCAAAAATGCAAGAAAAGCACCAGAACAGGTCTGGGAATCGATTCACCAACTTGGGAATCGATTCCCATGTGAAATCATAGCCAGGAATCGATTCATGCTTCATGGGAATCGATTCATACAGTTGCGAATCGATTCCCTACCCCTAGGAATCGATTCTTGAGTGTTTGAAAGCTCTGGGAATCGATTCATCCCACTAGGAATCGATTCATTTGCCTTGGGAATCGATTCCCACCTGTGACGAATCGATTCATGTGAGGAAATTGCCCAGTATTTGCCTAGATGAATCGATTCAGGTACTTTTAGTAATCGTTTCATCAAGTGGAAATAGCAGGAAACACATTCATCAAGTGGAATCAGCAGTGAAGGTTTATTAATTACGCACTAGCATCCACTCGTCCATTTTTTATTGTTTCCGGCACCATTTCTTCTCCTATAAATAGCATGGTTTTCAACCTTCAAAATGCACTATTTCTTTCACACATCATTCCTTTTTCTTTCGTTCCTCTCCTCTGTTTCTTCTTCTTCCCCTCCGTTCTTCATTCTAGGTTAGGTTCTTTTATTTTTAGTTTGTTTTAATTATGGAGGGCTAAAACCCTTAGATTGATTTTCTTGGAGAATATTGTAATATAATTTTGAGGTTCTTGTTTTTAATATAGTATGCTTTTATTATTGTTTATTTCTTCATAATCTTACTCTGCTTATTTAATTCCATTCTGTTTAATTAAATTTGTATGCTTAATCGGTTTAATTATACAAATGGAATAAAATAAGATTTTAAATTAAAATGGATTAAGGAAATATGCATGCCTAATGAATATTTTCTTAATCACTTTTAATAATTATGGTTTGCTTAATTCCATAATTCGAGAATAGATTATGTATGTAGGCGATGTTCTTACATATGCTCAATAATTCCTAGATTTTACGATCTTGACTCCTTTTACTTAATTAAGATGCTTGATTAAAATATTCATTTTTAAATGAATGTAAAGGAATTATGAATTGAAAAAGACGCTTAGTTGATTAATTCAAATTGAGCTAAGAAATCAACATTAATGAAAGTGTACAAACTATCTTTAGTGAACCAAGGATAAATTTAATTACAATACTCCAAGAAAATCAATCGCTTGTTATTTATTATTCTAAATCTTATGTTTACTCTGTTTTGATTTTAATTGTGACAACCAATCAAACCCCCCCAATTGTATTTGTATGTTTGTTGAATTTCTGTTTGTAAAAATTAATTTTAAACTTGATTTTCCAAAAATTTTGTGTTAATCCTTGAGAGAACGACCTAGGTTGACACCTTAGTACTATATTAATTAATTTTAATGTACTAATTTGATGGAACCACAACTGTAAAAAAACTCGTCACTCGCCTGCTGGAACAAGACACCCCCTACTTCTAGACCATCTTGTCCCAGTGGTCCTCGGGGATCCAATGAGGCGCTCGCCCTTGTCCCTCACCTTCCAAAGGGTACTATTGATGATTTTGGAGGTCTTTGTGGCAAAGATCCTCATAATCTCATTAATCATACCCTCTGTCCATTGATAATCCCGCTATTATATGAAATGAGATTTCAAAATTAAAAATAGGTATATGAATTAGCCATAAATTCATAACAAAGGGAAGTGTTAGCTTACCGAAAAAGTGTTAAATCACCTATCCTGGACAGCCTTCCTTACATCTGTCCAAGAGATGTATGGACCATCCTACTGAGCCTTTAGAACCTTAGTAATCGCTTTGGTAGTGCAACTACTATCAACAAAGCTGTAATAAATAATAGTTAGAAACAAATAAAACAACTTACACATGGGGAGGCTATCAAAATTTTGGCAGAGTCTCCCCTGTAAATATAACATTTCCAAATTTAAACGATTGCCCTGTTACAAACAGAAGAGTTCCCAATACAGTTCAATCTATACAACTACTAAATAAACTAACATACAAAAAACCAATTGAGGCACTATGTAAATTTTATATACAAAGAAACTAACAAGCTACCCGCTAAGAAACTTAAAACAAATTATAGTATACTTACTCGTCTCCGGCCAACAGTGGGACTAACATGGGTTGGGGGGATGCCGGAGGTAGGGTGACCTCGAGGTTAGGGTCATCTAAACCACCAGGTGAAGGACTTTGATCTAGGGCGGTCTGCTGTAGGGTGGTCTGTTGCGGTCGTGAAAGAGTGGTGGCCTAATGTGGGGTGGTCTGCTGTGGGGTGGTCTGCTGTGTGATGGTGGGGACAGGTGGTAAAGGAGTGGTGGTTTGTTGTGGTGTGATGGCCTGCTGACGGGATCCTGGGGTCCTTGAACCACCACCCCAACTGAAGGGTAGTCGACATCTTGTCATCTATGGAATAAACCATGAAAACAAATGTTAGTCTCAGACTAAAAGATATGTATGTATGTATATATGTTTAATAACTGCATACTCTGTGTCTATTTCAGTTTAAAATTCCCCCTCAGTTTTAGTGTCACTATGGCTATCTGTTTTAACAGGTTCCTCAGTCTTCAAATCGATCCTAGACTATTTTGACTGGGAGACAATATCTTTGTTAATGTGTTCACCCCCTATAGTAGCGAGTGTCTCATCCATTATCACTAGATCAATGTTAAACAGTAGATGACTGTCATTAAGCTTGTTCGGAGGGAGCTGATAAGCATCCTCAACCTTATTGGAGACAATTATCAGTGATCTGACTTCGAGCCTTGGCCTTGATTACTACATACCAGTCCTGGTGCCCTCCAGGGAAGTCCGTGTAATAAACCTACTCGACTTGTTGGGCAAAAATTAAGGGATCAAACCTTTTATATCTACCACTTTTCTTGACCTCAACTAAACCGTAGTTGTTGTCAACCTTTGTTCCTACACCGATTGTGTTGTTGTACCAATCATACTTGAATAGAACGATATCTCTTCTTAGTCGTCCGGAGAAAGAAATTTCAATAATCTCTATCAACACTCCATAGAAGTCTTCCTCTAACTGTCCGACCGTGCCTTTAACACAAACCCCGTAGTTATAGGTATGCATCCCTTCACTCCATTGAAAAATGTTAAACTTGTAGTCGTTTACGTAGTAAATCGGCCATTTTTAATAGTTTTCACTGGCCTCCAAGAAAGGGCTTGGAGTAAGGGATCTTCAATTTGGTTATGGGGGTCTTGAATCTATTTACAGCATAACACATAGGTAATCGTTAGATACCTAACAAATGAAGTTCAACTAAAAAATAAAAGGTATACGAGTCTTACGTGTTAGGCAAACCAACTAATGAATTTGGATGATACCTCACTACGAATTTGGTCATCAATTATATCATTTTGCTCGAGTTTCAACATATCTGCATATAAGCTATTTAAAGAGCATAAATTTAGGTACAATAAAAACATACCATAAGAATGTAAACTATAAGTTGGAGACTTACTCAAGATAGGGTTCCACTTCTAGGAAATTCAGAAGAATGTATAAGTGAGCCACCTTTCGATCTTTCTCATCAATGTAACATTTTGTGACCTTGCCCCCAGGATGATCAGGATAGTTAAAAATTGAAATTTGATCATCCAACCCTGTGTGTGGCCACCCCAAGATTACAGGGAATTCTACTCATTCTAGTTTCTATCTCTGTTGGAAAATAGAAAAAAGCAAAAGTGGTTATTTCTTCCACTAAGTATGCCTCACAAATTAATGCTTCAACGCATGCTTTGTTTAACACTTTGTCTTTTAAAGAGCGTAATAATCTAGAACAACATAAACAAATGTTAAGCTACATAATACTATTATAGGAAAATTCTTTGCAACAAAATTAAGTAGTTCTTGCATTCACCTTTCGAATGGATACATCCAACGGTACTACACTAGGCCACCCACTAAGGCCTCGTATGGTAGATGGATAGGCAGATGCTCCATCGAGTCAAAAAAACTTGGTGGGAAAATCTGCTCTAACTTACAAATCAAGACTGGAATACTTTCCTCCATTTTCATAAGTTTCTCCTCAGGTAACAAAGTTGCCGTCAACTCCTTAAAGAAGTGACTCAACACAGCCAGCGGTTTCCAAATAGGTTTTGGTACGGCATGAAACACGAATGGCAGTAGTTGTTGCATATACACATGGTAATCATGACTTTTCATGCCAAACACCCTGCCCTCCTTCACGTTGACACATCTACTCAAGTTAGAAGTGAATCTGCCAGGCAGGGTCAACCCATTCATCCACACATATACAACAATCTATTGAGGTCTAGTTAAAATGTATTTCGCATACGGTTTAAATATTTTTCCACGTCCCGCATCCCTTAATTCCAACTCCTTCCTAGAACACTAAATCGGAAGGTCTAGTTAACTCTTCTCGTTGTCCTTTATTCTCCCTTTGATGTCCATCACAGTGTTAAAAATATTCATGAAAACATTTCGTTCAGTATGCATGACATCAATGTTGGGTCTTAACAACAAGTCTTTCCAATGTGGCAAATCCCATAAGATACTTTGCTTCATCCAGTGGTGTTCTGTAACATCCCGGATTTTAAAGAAAATAAAATATTTAGGTAATGATGACTGGTTAATTATGGTCCAATAATTATGGAAGATTTTATTAGACATTAAAGATAAATTATCAGTAAATTGAGAATTACCAGAACCGGGTGATTTAACGAATAGTGTGAGACCCACTTGGTCAAATTAGATATTTGATGGGTCTAGAATGCTTAGAAAATTATTGTGGTTAAGGTGATATAGTTGAAATAATTTTTAGTGCTAAGGAGATAATTAATTGGACTCGACATATATTATTAAATGGATAAAATATGAGCCAAAATGGAATTTAAAGAAAATGAAAATTTCTCCTTTTCCCCTTCTCTTAACCGTGTGACTTTTCTCCATTTTCCTACTCTCTTTTGTCTAATAGACAAAGAGAAATATTGTCCATTGGAAAAAGGCACTATGGGACATCCTTTTACCTAATGGATATGGACCAAAACCTTCATCTTTTTCCCTCTCTCTTCCTCTAAACCATGTACACTTCTTCTTCTCCCATCTATCTCATTTTTCTTCTTCTCTTCCACCCTCTCCATTTCCAAAACCATGTGCCACCCATTCCTTTCCATTTCTTGCAAAAAATTTAAAGCTAAGCTTGGATTCATGAAGCATCTATGGGACTTTGGGACCCTGGTGGTGTCATCTCCTTCCTTCCACTCTTATTTTGTTTTGGGCATTGGTATGGATATGAGGTAAGGTTTCTTGCCTCTTTAATGTTCTATTTATGGTTTTGATGTTGTTAGGCTTAAAATGGTGATATTAAGCACTTTGGGTGTTGATGAGAATGATGAAACCCTAGGTTGAATGGCTTGAAATTATGATTCTTGATTATGGTTTGGTGTTAGAAATGTTATGGTTTATGATATTCATATGAATTTTAGAAATGGGTTGAAGTTGTTGTTGGATGATTTGAGTGAAAACCCTAAGCATTGGAAATTAGGGGTTTTGGCCAAATTGATGAGTTAAATGATTTTAATGCCTTAGGATGATTTTATATAGGAATGAATATTTAAAACATTGGTATTGATTCTTGAGGTTTGGGAGAAGTGTGTATGTGATTAGAGGAGTTGAATCCCTTAAGTGTTGGCAACTATGATGATGATAATAATGGTTGAAGACTATTGGTAGTGGATTAAGGAAATGGATACTTGATTTAATGATGTGTTTGGTCTTGATATATAGCATTTAGAAATTGTTGATTGATAATGGTCTTGAATGGAGCCAAGAGGCTTATAATGAGTTTGAATAAATTGTGATGATAGTTGAGTGTTTCATGAGATGATTTGGAAGACTTATGGATAAGAGGTAATGATGTGGATGGGTATAGTTAGCCCTTTTGAAACCTAGAGAATCTTAGTTTTGGGAAAGGAATTCCCGAAGCCTAACATAAGCGCGTGAATTGGAGTTAGACAAGTCTAGGACTTGATAATGAGTTTTAAAAGATGATGCCTTATGATGGCTTATTAATGGCATGTATATATGTGCTTGTTGATAGCATTGTGTTCCAGACGATGATACGGAATAATCGGAGCATTTAGATTGTGGTTCTTCTCTCGAGGTAGAAGAGGAGTTTGCATTTCAAATTGCATGAGTGAATAATTGTTAATTATGTATATGTATGAACTCATGCATTGTCTTGCCATAAATATGTTAAATGTTGAATTGATGATGTGATGAATGATGGCTTGGCTTTTTTTGATTATCAAGGAATTGTAAATGTATAAATATATATGAGATGATGATAAGTGTTGGGTTGTCCCTTTTGTTGGACATGAGTAAATTGATGATATAGACCTATGGATGGATGAATAACTAAAATAGGAAGTGATAATTATGATGACTATGCACAATGGCATGATTGTTTGTGATGAAAGTTATTTTAAAACCCTCCATTATATAGTGGATGAATTGAAATGAAAAATGGTGAAGTATGGCTTGCTGAATCAAGTCATAAATACATGAATTAAGGTATGAGAAATGTTAGTTAGGCCAATTTTACACTATGAGGATATTGGCATGTGAAAGGGAGTGAAAAACTTGAGTTTTTGGGCGTGTACTGATTTACTCGCTCAAGCGAGTTAGGATCTCGCTCAAGTGAAAGTCCCCTACATCAGGGGAATGGCCTCTGGCCCAATTTCGCTTAGGTAAACATGAGTCTCGCTCAAGCAAGACAGATACAAAATAGAAGGGTGAGTTACTGGACGAATCTCACTCAAGCGGGTGTGGCCGCGCTTGAGCGAGCGAGATGGAAAATGGTTCTGGACGGATCTCGCTTAGGCGAGTGGTGAGGCATGTTTGGTCTCGTTCAAGCGAGCAAGCATGAAATTGATACTGGAGTATTTTCACCCGAGCGAGTAACTAGCCTTAGAAAGCCTCGGTCAAGCGAGCGTGTGAGAAAATGACACTGGAGGAATTTTGCCCAGGCGAGCGTGGCTCGCTCAAGCAAGTGGCGATGATCTCGCTCAAGCGAGCAGGGCCTCGCTCAAGCGAGTTGCCCAGAATGGAATTTTATTTCATTTTCTTTGTTTTGGGCTTATGTTGGACCCCTTCCTTTGTGATATGAGATGATTGAGGCAATGTATAGGGGTATATAATCATGATATAATATGGAGGTGTTTGATATTGATTAAAACATTGGGATAACTTGTTTATGCCCATAATATGTAATGAAAAACATAAATGTTGACCACTAAGAATGGGATATGAGAGAATGGTGATGAGAATTTGATGATGGGGTTATGAAATACACCATAGAGTAATTATGAAATCAAGGAGAGAATAGTTAAATGACGTAGTATTTGTTATAAATCGATGAATCAAAGATGACAACGATAATGTGTAACAATGAATGATGTTGTGGATTATTTCCTTGAGTAAAGGATGATTGTTATTATTGATGATTTGTTGTGTACCATTGTGAGTGATACAAGTGTGATCTTGTATGTGTGGTTTGAAATACAATGATGAAATGTTGCGAATGCCACACCAATATGTATATATAGATGAAAAAATGGTAATGAATAATGATATGAAAATCCATTAACTGATTTTGTGGTGATATTGATGGAAGTTTGATAAATGATGTTTATGTTTGTGATACCATTGTGGTGGATTGAAAGTGTTGACTTGCATGCATAATAAAGGATATATTGAAAAAATGCCATATATAAAACTTGAAAACAATGGCTAAAACCAACAATGATAAAATCCACTAAGGTGTGTATGGTGGTGTTGGTGATTATGATAATGATGATTGATGAGTGACATTTAGGATGCACAGTGTGAGAAACGCATTTGATTTGCATTGCAGTGCATCTATGGCATATCATACGCTGCTGGTAAGGAATATTAGGGGGTTCCCCCGGTTGGCCCAGTGGGAGGGCAGCTCGGTGCAGGAGCATACTTGTTGTTTCCCCTGTGACTCGGTGTGTGAGTCACGAAGCTGTCCATAGTTTGGTGACGAGGCACCCTATGTGGCGGGCCCAGTAGGCGGGTGGCTCTGTGATGAGCAAGTTATCTCGGTGTCCGATGGGGCACGACTCTCTCGATGTATGTTCGGGAGGGGCCCGTAGCACTTGTGGTAAGTGAAGCCATGTTGTTGATCCGTAAATCACGGGGCGACTAGTGCTACAGATGGGCAAGAATGGTTTGGTACCAGTAAAAGTATGTTGTTGAGCATGCATGAATTGAGATATATGTGTACACATTTTCTACTGTAGTAGGGGCATAGTAGCACTCCTATGCATGACCTACAATTTGGTGTTTATTCCCATAGTCGGATCCGCATTTGTTGTCTATTCCATTGTGCATATGCATTAGCCATAAGATCATTTGCATATAGCATGGAGATATACCAGAAGTTGATGATGATTAAGATCGTGGTATGGTGATGATGAGATGGGTAATTGAGTACCTAAATGACCATATAAAATTGATAAATGACATGAATACAATGAAACGATATTGAATATGACGATGTGTATGTTATGGCCCAGTATAATGAAGGGCATAATTATTTATGATTGATGATAATGATGTTAGCCATAGTGGCTTTGAGGGAAGACCTAAATGGTCAATGCTGATGATGTTGGCCATTGTGGGGTGGGAATAGATGTGTATATGATTGCTTTGCTATGACTTGATTAATAAATATGAAATATGTACATCTTGTTGAATTAACAATTTATGATGATCATTGGTGTGTTTAGCAAAGCATACATGATGTTGATATGCATATGCACATATCTCAATTATATTCATATCGTCATTTGAAATGTATAACTCACTCTCTCATGTGGTCTACTTTTTAGTATTCATTCAGGGATGTCATGGGATGAGGATATTTTAAAGAAAAGCTTTTGTGAAGGTAAAATAGTGGTAATGGAATGCCTTGGCCGGCAACAATTGTAAATTATTGTGTTATGGATGAGATGTGTACTGCGTAGTGATAATTCTTGATATCGATGGATGTATTGTGAATGATATTATAAATCGTTAATATATTGATAATTGCAGTATTGGAATTCATACCCATTTGATGAATATAAAGATATTGATCATGTAATCATTTTGGGAATGCATAGGTGTTGATGATATATGACTTTGAGGATGAATTTGAATATGGTTAATTAGGAATATGAATATTGGAGATGTATGATATATGACCATATAGATATGTACGTGTATATATCTTAGGCTTCGTATGTTCATGAAATTATGTGAAAAGATGATGGTTGTTTATTAGGCTTAAGTTATGTCTTTGCATGGCTTGCCGAGCCTTTTCTCATATCTTCACATATGGAACTAGGCGTATGCCCGGTATACACATTCTTCTTCCGTTGTAAACTCTGTTATTTAGTATACCGGTATGGGCAAACTATTTAATGACCCAGTAATAGATTATCAAATCTCACCCTTTGGTCTTCAATGGTTCGAGTCTTGATGTAGTCATGGTGGTGTTTTGGAATTATTTCGAACGTGAATTTTTTTTTCATATTTTTATTGTTTAATTATTTAGATTACATCGGGATTCGAGTCCAAAAAATCAGGGTGTTACATGTTCCTTCCCATAACCCGCAAACTCCTTAACATTCTTATCCCAGATGTACAGATACTCTTGGACTCTCTGCTAAACCCATGCACCGGATAACCTACGGGGTGGAGGTTCATTAATAACCCTGTTCTTCTTAAAAGTGCTTTTGTTTCTCCTAAATGGGTGATCCAACGGTAGAAACTTTCTATTACAGTCAAAAAAACTTGTCTTTCTACTAACAGGGAGTGATTCCCCCAGTATGTTTCATGCATACAAGGCAAGCAAGCTTCCCAAACGTTAAAAACATGACCGTATCATGAAATTGTTCTTCAAGGACGTATCATAGGTCATCACCCTGATATCCCACAATTGTGACAACTCCTTAACCAAAGATTGCAAAAACACGTCTATTTTTGCCTTTTAATTTTTGGGTCCTAGAACTAGTGAGGTTAGAAACATGACCTCCTTCTTCATACACATATCAGGAGGCAGATTGTACGGAGTCAGAATCACTGGCCAACAAAAGTACGCTCTTTCGTATTAACCAAACGGGTTGAACCTATCATTACATAAGCCAAGTCATACATTGCATGGCTCGCCTAAAAAGTCCAGATATAGTTTATTTAAACACTTCCATGCTTTCCCGTAGGAAGGATGACACAGAATACCCTCCTATGTTTGGTTCAAAGCATGCCAATACACGTGTTTTGCCGTGGACAATGAGGCATACAAACATTGAAGATGCGGTGTTATGGGAAAGTACCACATTTTTTTCCTGGCCATCCTAGTTACTTTCTATTTCCTTTTAATGTTACTGTCCTTATTATAGTGTACACATTTTGTGTCATTGTTGTCTGCAAACTTATTTGTGAACAACATACACCCGCCAACACAACACTCTATCTTCACACAACTCAGCCCCAGGTTTGCCACTCTTTTCTTAGCATTGTACAGGTTTGATGGCATTCGATGATTACTAGGGATAGTGGAACCCATCAGATCAACCATTCTATTAAAACAACCTCCTGAAAGATTATAATCTGCCTTTAGGCTTAAGTTAGGGATACAGATAATTCAATGTGACTCTCACACCCGTCTCACAATGGAGTTTGAGCCGCCGCCAATAAATCATAAAATCTCTTCACCTCAGGATTAGGATCCTCCTCTACATTGTCATCCTCATTCCCAGCTTGGTCATCATGTTCTAGCATACGCCCGGTGGAGGGCCCAACATGATCCATCACCATCTGCTCCATTGTTGTACGTATCCCTGTTCCCTCTACCCTCGTAGTAAGACGATTGCACGGTTATGACCGATGGCTTGGGCAGTAACTGCTCATCATGGTTGTACTAACAGTGGTATCTTTCCATGAAACCCTTCTTACTTAGGTGGCATATGACATCATTTGTGTATTTAAAACTCATGCATTTACACTTTGAGCACGGACAATGAATCTTCTAAGTCACTTCAAAACCAGGCGTGTTCGTCGTAGCGAACAGAATAAACTCTAATAAGCCCATCATAAACTCCTCAGTCACTCACCAACTGTGATCTAGCCGGTTGTACATCCATCATCGATTTACTGAAACCTCTAATCACGATATTTAACAAGCAGAGTTCTAGTTACTTAAATCATTAAGTTATGCGACTATCGTTTGTGAATCACTCTTTATCTCTTTGCTGTTGTAAGTAGGTAGGGCCCTATCCCGTTCAGGATGAATATGCAACCATCCGTAACCTATCGACGTTGTTTCTGGTCTATCTTGTATTGTTGATGATCATTTGGAATTTTGGCAGCATTTCACATTGGTCCCTGAGTACATAGAGATATGTACGGGATGAAACACCAGAGACAATAAGAAACATAATAACTAAAATTTCAAATAAACATCAACCACACAAGATAAATCACAAACAACATCCTCGTAGGCTCTTTGGCAGAGCTATTTAACTTTAAGCCATAATATCTGTTAGCCGCTCTTCGAACTCAAACTTTAGAATAGACCAATAGGGTCATGTCTTTAAGAGAAGTGTTTTGTTGAACAAACAATATTCCCTTGTTTGTGCTGATCTTTGGAAAAAATCCAAGTATTTCTCATAGGGTTATGTCATCAATTTTAAGAAGGAAAGATTGAGACTATCTGCCCAGGGAGGGAATCTCCGCCAGGGTTCGGTACGGCCCTGGGAAAGGTCCAATCCTACAACCCGTCGAACTGCTCAAGGAGTTACGTCGTCAATCACAAAATAGGTGATTGAGATCATCCGTCCTGAGGGTATGTCTACACACCCGATTACAGAATGAGTAACTGGAATGCCATTTTGTGGAGTTCGGTATGGCCTTGAATAAGGTCCAATCCTACAATCCATTTAACTATTCAAGAAGTTACATCGTCAATCACCGAATAAGTGACTAAGATCATCTATCTTGAAGGTTGTGTCGAACTGCTCAAGGAGTTACATCATCAACTACAGAATAGGTAGTGGAGATCATCCGTCCTGAGGGTGAGTCTTTGCTGGGATTCGGTAGGCCTTGGGAAAGGTCTGATCCTATAACTCAAGTCTTCAATGGGGTTTGGTACGGCCTTAGAAAAGGTCTCACCCTACAACCCATTTGTCACGACTGGGATCACGGAGGCACGGCTAACACTCAAAAAATAATAAAACAGGTTTCGAAATCCTTTCAAAAAAACAGGGAGCCGCCACTAATATTTTTAAGGGCAAAATACAGGAGAAACCTTTGTTAAAGCACTAGTCAATAAAGAATGAGATTTCAAGTTTGGGAGTCGAATTACAGGTGAGGAAGGTATTAGCACCTCATAATTGTCCGTTATAAAGCGGTTACCTCAAATTGATAGCACGCATTATAAGTAGCTCGTAAATTATTTTAGCTTCTTTAGAAAAGGAACAAATAAAACAGACGTGGAAGTTTTGAAATAAGATTAACAGGACGTCTCATCCAAATTAATCTTAAACCGAATAACTTAACTAAACAGTGACAGTAATAACAAAAAGACTAAACAGTGACAATAAAATATCAAACAGTGACAGTAATGATTAACGTCCCGTCCAAATTAACTATAAAATAAAGTTATGTAAGAGGGGATAAAATAAATTGATTAAACACACAAAATGTTAACAGGAAGCTCCATCCAAATTAACCTTAATTTCTAATAAAAAATATATGGAAAATAAAAGAAAACTAATAAGACATTTTATCTAAATTAATCCTTCTTTATCAAAAATATTAAAAATGACCGGTTGAAAATTTGAAAAGGTTAACAAGACGTCTTGTCTAAATTAACCTCTTTTTAAAAATACTATTATTTAATGAATAACATCTGAAAAAAATTTGAAAAGGTTAACAAGACGTCTCGTCTAAATTAGCCTTCTCATAATAAAACAGTATTTTAAAATTTAGTACGAATAGTATAAAACTAATCGAGGCAGAACAAAATAATAATAAAAATAAATAAATAAATAAAAAGAAAATAAAAGTGGGCCCGACAGGAATTGATACCTGCTCCAACGTATTCTCGAGCTTTCGAGAAATCAGGGTCACATAGTTCTTGAATTAAATGTTATAAGAATAAACTCTTAATAAAGTGAATATACAATTTGAGAAAAAACTCTCACAAAATAATAATCCTCAAAGCGATTATTTGCAATCTTAAATACTCAAAAACATTTTTTTCTAATTAACTCTTAGAAAATATATATAAAAAATTAAGGAAAGCTTGCCTAATAGAAGAACAAAGGAGGAGAAATGGAAACTTGAAGAGGAACTGCTTCTCTTCAGTATGAATGAAGAACGAAGAAATGGAAACAGAAAGGAAATACTTATCTCTATTGGTGTGTGTGAATCCTTCACTTAATCTCCTATTTATAGGAGTTCTAAAGCATGGTGGATGCTTAACTTAATCTTTTTTGATCCATAATTTGCGTAGTCTGTCTGCTTAATGGGCCATGCAATCAATTCATAGTGCGAGGTAATGTGACGCAAGGTTGTCTTCATTTACAGAAATTCAAATTTAAACTAAATAAATAGATTCATTTCCCAAATGAATAGATGTATTTAGTGTATTTGCGTATCAAAATTGAAATGAATTCATTCATGGAAGAAATAAATAGATTCATGATGATTTAACACTGATTTTCCGTGTGCCCAGCCATATGAATCGATTCATGCTTAATTTTTCATGGCCCAAAAATTCAATTCCTGGAACATAATTCACGCATGAATCGATTTAGCTTCATCATGAATCGATTCATGATGTGATTGGTCCTTTTTCATGCCCTGTTTCACCCTTTTTGAGATGCAATTGCATATGGCTTGATTCCTTTGATCCTTTGGCACTTGGATGAATATTTTTCATTTGTTTTAGTCCTTTGTAAATGCTTTGACTCAAATCTTTGTTTGTTCATGAGATTCTTTATCATCAAACATGATTAAATTGTGTAAATTGAATTGTGTATGTTTGATCTTGAGTTTTCAATTGTTCTTTGTGTTGTTGTTCCTAATCAAGATAAACTGGCCAAACAAAAAGAGGTGTTCACAGATGCCCCTCTTTACTTCTTTTTCGCGAGAAAAACATGAAGTCCCTTCATGTTTTTAAAGTGGAAAATGAAGTAAAGACGTGAACAGTATTGCCAAAGATGTGCCAATTTCGGCAACCAGAAGGCCAAAAAAATATTCTCTTTAGCCATTGAAGAAGACCAATAGTAGTGCCAATTTCTGTGACTTGGAGAATAAAGCGAGGCATCAACTTTGATAGAAATGATATGAGAGCGATAACTTGGGAAATATAGCAAGAGTGCCAGCTTTGGCGACAGTGGTGACAATCTCGGGAAATATAAATAGGAGTGCCAGCTTCGGTGCCTTAGAAAATTAACGGGATGCCAGCCTTGGCAATTGGAAAAATAAACAAATACCGATCTTTGGAAATTGGGGAAAATTAACAAGGTGCTAACTTTGGCAATTGAACTTAACAAATCGAAAGATTTTTCCTGATATTGAAAATGGGATAGCCTAGGATGGATACCTAAAGCTTTAAAGAAGAGTAAATGACATAGGGAATTGCCCTGGCATGTTTTGATTGGAGGACACAGCCTAGGAATGTGTACATGAAGCTTTAAAGAAAATAATTGACTAGGGAATTCCCCTGGCACAAATTGAGAAATGGAATAGCCTAGGAGTGGGTTCCCGAGGCCTTTTGATAGAAAACAAATGATTTGGGGGGATGCCCCTGACTCAAATTAAGAAATGGAATAGCCTAGGAGTGGGTTCCTAAGGCTTTTTGATAGAAAATAAATGATTTGGCGGGATGTCCTTGACTCAAATTGAAATGGAATAGCCTAGGAGGGGGTTCCCAAGGCTTTGATAGAAAACAAATGATTTGGGGGATGCCCCTGACTCAAATTGAAATAGAATAGCCTAGGAGGCGGTACCCGAGGCTTTTTGATAGGAGTTAAATAACTGGGGGAAATAAAGGGCTTGAAAAAGGCCAAAGCTTGAAAAGGTGCCAACTTTGGCAATGAGAAAACTTAAGAGGTCCAATCCTTGGTAGCGTAGAAATTTAAAGGGGTGGTTCATTTGAAGATTGAGATAAGCCAGCTTTGGCGATTAAAGAAGAAGCTTGAAAGGTGCCAACTTTAGCAGTTGTAGTTCTACTGGGGAAGAAGACTTGATTGAGGTGTCGAGGCCTGATATGACTGTCTATTTTTAGCAACCTTCAGAAAAAAGGGTAAGTAATGCAGAGATAAAATAAATTGAAATTCGGGTAAATTCCTTGGAACCGCGACCCCTGAGATGACTCATGAACAAAGCAGAACAAACAAGGCGACCCTAACTTCGGAGCGCATGCCTAGCCGAGTCTCTACGATAATTCCCTGAGACAAGATCGAGTAATAGGGGCATCCTGTCCCTCACAACTTTAAATATTTACCATTTTTCATTATTAAGAAAAACATGTTTTATGTCAACAAAACTCATGCCATAAACACGTATTGAAAAGGGCGAAGTGTTATTCATGTATATCAAACAGGTACCAAGAAAGGAAAGCAAGGAACATAAATAGAATAAACAAAGAAAAGTAGAAAAGGTCAAAGGTAGGTGGAATGGGGAAGACTCATAGATCCTCCAGTGAATCCCTGAGAACAGCAAGAACCTTGGTCCCTTATGACGACTTCATGTTCACCCTTCGACTCTACCTCTGAAAGGGTAATTTGACGATGATTCATGTACCCTAGCTTAGGCTTGCACTTCTTATCTGGGAGGTTTTAGTCATACTGCCAAAATTTAGACCCTAATTTTTGCCTGAGCCACCTTTTTAGGTTTTCGACTCATCAGGTCACTCTAATTTTTGCCTAGGCCGCCTTTTCAGGTTTTCAACCTAGCGAGCATTTTTCTTTTCATTTTTCACTTTTGTTTCTTTTTTTTGACTTTTCCTCCTTAGGCGTAGTACTTCTTCACCGTGTCTGCATTTACGGGCATCGGTAAGTCCTTGTCGTCCATGTTAGTGAGTATTAAAGCTCCTTCAGAAAAATCCTTTTTCACGATATATGGTCCTTCATAGTTAGGTGCCAATTTTCCTGATTATCTTTCTGATTCAGTAAAATCTTCTTGAGGACCAAGTCTCTTTCTTAGAACTGTCGAGGTCATACCTTCTTTTTAAATGCTCGCTTCATATGTTTTTGGTACAACTGACCATGACATAGGGCAGTCACTCTTTTCCCATTGATTAGGTTCAGTTGGTCGTGTCAAGCTTGGATCCATTCAGCTTCCTCTAATTTCGCCTCCATTATCATCCTAAGAGAGGGAATTTCTACCTCAAAAGGCAAGACTACTTCCATACTGTAAACTAGAGAGAAAGGTGTTGCCCCTGTCGAAGTCCGGATTGAGGTACGATACCCATGTAAAGCAAAGGGGAGCATTTCACTCCAGTCCTTGTAAGCCATGACGATCTTCTGCACTATCTTCTTTATATTTTTGTTAGCCGCCTCTACTGCTCTTTTCATCTTAGGCCGATAAGGAGAGGAATTATGATGGCGAATCTTAAAGCTTTCACAGAGTTCCCTCATTTTCTTATTGTTCAAATTTGTGCCATTGTCAGTAATGATCTGACTTGGTAAGCCATATCGGCATATCAGTTCTTGCTTAACGAACTTGACTATAGCATTTATAGTTACATTGGCATATGAGGCTGCCTTTACCCACTTGGTGAAATAATCAATGGTGACCAAAATGAAGCGATGACCATTTGAGGCTTTCGGCTTGATGGGCCTGATGATATCCATGCCCCACATTGAGAAGGGCCATAGCACTGACAAGACATTCAGGGATAACAGGGGTGCGTGAATATGGTCAGTGTATATCTAACATTTGTGACACTTTCGAACATAAGTAAAGCAATCTGTTTTCATGGTCATCCAATAGTATCCGGCCCTCAAGATTTTTCTTGACATGGCATGCCCATTAGCGTGAATTCTGAAAGATCCTTCGTGGACATCCCTCATAATTTCATTTTCTTCAACAATATTGACACACCGAAGGAGTACAGAGTCATGATTTCTCTTGTAAAGAATATCATCGTTCAAGAAGAAACCCATGGCATGCCGTCTCAGGGTTCTCTTATCATTCTCTGTATCACTATCAGGGTACTCTTAACTCTGAATATATCTTTTAATGTCATGATACCATGGTTTCTCGTAAGACTCTCCTTCTATTACTTGGCAGTGTACGGGTTCACGATGTTCCTTTATCTTGATGAGAGGCATATCGTAGTCATTGCTCATTTTGAACATTGAGGTGAGAGTGGCCAAGGCATCAGCCATCTAATTATCATCCCGAAAAATATGATGAAAAGAGATACCATCGAATTCCTTGATTAGCTCCTTGATGTGAGCCTGGTAAGGAATCAACTTGTTATCCCTAGTCTCCCATTCACCTTTCAATTAGTGAATGACCAAGGTAGAATCCCCGTAGACTTCTAACTTCTTCACTTTTGCATCTAATGCTGCTTGGATCCCCAGAGAGCATGCCTCATACTCAGTAATGTTGTTAGTACAATCGAAACAAAGTCTGGCACAGATAGGGATAGATTCCTTATCTAGTGAGATCAGGACAACCCCAATCCCATGCCCCAGTGCATTAGAAGCTCCATCAGATCTCAAAGTCCATTTGTCTTTCTGATCATCTTCTATATTAAATAGTGCCAAGATATCCTTATCCGGGAAATCAAACTGCATGGGTTGGTAATCATTGACGGGTTAGTGCGCCAAATAATCTGCCAGAGCACTTTTTCTTACGGTCTTTTGAGTGACGTAGGTTATATCGTACTCAGTTAATAGAACTTGCCATTAAGCGATCCTTCTAGTCAGGGTGGGGTTTTCAAAGATATACTTGATGGGGTCTATTTTGGAAACCAACCAAGTAGTGTGAAATAACATGTACTGCCTTAAACGTCGGCAGCCCATGCCAAAGCACAACAGGTTCGTTCAAGAGCAGAATATCTCATTTCGTACTCAGTGAACTTCTTGCTTAGGTAATAGATGGCACGTTCTTTCTTCCCGGTCTCATCATGTTGACCCAACACACAGCCCATGGACTCATTCAACACGGTCAGATACAAGATGAGTGGCCTTCCAGGGGTTGGAGGCACCAAGATCGGTGGTTCCCATAAATATTGCTTTATTTTCTAAAAAGCCATTTGACAATCTTCATTCCATTGCCCCTGTTGGTTCTTACAAAGCAGCTTAAAGATTGGCTCACAAGTTGCTGTCAGTTGTGAGATAAACCAAGAAATATATTTTAACCTTCCCAAGAATCCTCAGACTTCTTTTTCTGTACAGGGTGAGGCATTTCAAGAATCGCTTTGACCTTGTCAGGATCAACTTCTATTCCCCTTTTGCTTACAACGAAACCTAACAGTTTCCCAATCTTGTGCCAAAGGTACACTTGGCCAGGTTCAACCTAAGCTTAAACTTCCTCAGCCTTTCAAAAAGCTTTCACAAATCAACAATATTCCCTTCATCGGTTCTAGATTTGGCAATGATATCGTCCACATAAACTTCTATCTCCTTATGCATCATGTCATGGAAGAGGGTCACCATCGCCATTTGGTAGGTTGCCTTAGCATTTTTTAGCCTGAAGGACATCACTTTGTAACAAAAGGTGCCCCATAAAGTGATAAATATGGTCTTTTCTATATCTTCAGGTGCCATCTTAATCTAATTATACCCAGAGAAACCGTCCATGAATGAGAAAATAGAATGCTGAGCTGTATTGTCAACTAGAACATTGATCTATGGTAAGGGAAAGTTATCTTTGGGACTAGCTCTATTCAAATCCCGATAGTCCACCCACTGAGGGTACTTTACCATAGCTAAGAATCCGACATCAAACTACTTCTTAACTTCTTTTTTGATTCTTAAGAGTATTTCTGGTTTCATCCGGCGTAGTTTTTGCTTTATTAGGGGACAGTCCGGCTTCAGTGGTAATTTATGCTCGACAATGCTAGTGTCAAGGTCGGGCATGTCTTGGTAAGACCAAGCGAAGATGTCGTGGAACTCCATTAACAACTTAATTATTTCTTCTCTTCACTCCTTACTCAAGGAGGTACCAATCTTGACTTCCTTCTTATCCTCCTCATCCCCCAAATTAATAATCTCAACTATCTCCAGATGAGGCTAAATTTCTCTATTTTCTTGTTCCAATAACCTTGCTAGCTCGGGCGGTGGCTCATAATCTTCTTCACCCTCTTCATCAGCATAATCAACTGGGTGGTCAAATTTGTAAAACGGGATCACGAGTTCACTATTCTTGAGAGGATCATTTTCAGATCTGCATTTTAGTGTATTATGACAAATGAAAAGAGGAAACAGGCAAGCAAAGGATTGAAAGTAAGAAAAGATATTGTGAAATTCGATACACGATCATTGATGAGAAATGATAAAATAAGTTTTTTTACCCTTATTACATGAAAGAGTCCCAATGCCTTAGGCATAGCAGAGGGATTAACAAGTATAAAAAACATAATTGAATTATTTTATGAAACATTCAAAGTCGCAGGGAGTTCGACAGCCTCCCAGTTACAAAGTTCTTGGCCTAGTGGGTAAGCAATCACAAAATCAGCACCATCATAGAGACTGTCTTCAACGGCGACCACCTGGTCTAGAGGCATCAACCCTGCGCTCTGAAAGCATTGGTAGAGATCACAGATGAGGACTCTTGTTGTACAAGGCTCTCTACGGGTAAGACGGACAACCCTTCTTTCTCTTTTCTCTACCTTTATTCTTCGCCTATCAGCGGCTGTGGGCCGGTATCCCAAGCCGAAACCATTTTTGTTCTCAAGCAGGCATAAAGGTACAACCTCTCGGTTTAAAGCACGTCCTAACCCTCTTCCAGGTTTATACCCCTCTCGAAGCATTATCTTCGTCATTATTAAGGATGCACTTGGCATGTAAGCCCTCACCATTATAGCTCCTTCCCCCACATAGGTGGTGTTTGCTATCTCCAACGCTTAGAAAGAGGTCTCGAGAGCCTCTTTTGCTACCTCAATATAAGGGGTCGTTAGGGGTTTACTGACCAGAAAGTCCTCCTCACCAGAAACAATTATCAACTTATTATCAATGATGAACTTTAGCTTTTGGTGGAGGGTAAAGGGGACCACCCCAGCGGAATAAATCCATGGCCGACCCAACAAACAACTGTAAGCAGGTGTAATGTCCATGAGTTGAAAAAGGATTTGGAATGTGCACATCCTAACCTGTATTGGCAGCTCAATCTCACCCATGACCTCCCTACGAGTTCCATCGAAAACTCATACTATCGTGGCACTTGGCCTCATATACGTCCCCTCGAATTGGCAATTTGGCCAATGTAGATTTGGGCATGACGTTGAGGGACGACCCATTGTCAATAAGCACTTTTGCCAAGATATGATGTCGGTACTTCATAGAGATATGGAGATCTTTGTTGTGCCCCATTCCCTCTGACAGTATTTCATCGTTAGTGAAGCTTAGATAGTTATCTGTAACAATATACCCTACTGTCCCCTAAAACTTGTCAATGGGAATGTCATGACTAATATGGGCCTCGTTTAACACCTTCATCAATATCTTTCGATGTGGCTCAGAGTTCATCAGTAATGATAACAGGGAGATTTTGGCAGGGGTGTGGTTCAATTGGTCAAGCACTTGATATTCACTGTGGCGAATAAACTTTAGGAATTCGTGGGCCTCTTCATTAGTCACGGCCCTTTTTGCTTCACCACTAGTCTTTTCTCTACCCACTTTGGCTTTCCCGATAATCTGATCATTCTTTGGTTCTTGAGGAACATACACCCTCCTACTTCGGGTCACACTTCCTACCCCAGCAATGTTCGTGATGGACGATGAAGATAGGTCACTCTTTATCGAGCCTCCAGTGAACATATCTGCATTATACTTCCAAGGTACGGCTCGAAAATCCTCGAATGCAAGTGGGGTAAGTGCTTGAACATTGATGATTGGTTGTATAGAAATGGGAGCCACTGAAGGGCTCCTGCTGTAGAAAATTGTCAAGGACTTAGGGACTCATATCCCTACCTGTTCCTAGACCATATTTATGTCACTTCTATGGTGCTTGCAGACCTGCACGATATGGCTGTCCATAAGACTTTGAAGGATCTCACAGAAACCTTGAAACTCGACAGTCTTGTCATTATCATGCTCTTGACTCCAGGTCCCTTCGATCAATCCCCTTTTGGAGCAAATCAGAATGAACTACCCTTAACAGTATTCTTATGTGAGCAACATTCCTAACGTACTCCTCATCATTTTCCACAGTGTTGACCCCTGAATTCCCATGGTTAGGTAGATGATTCGTGGCCACATTTGGACTACCTTCCTGAAAGTTAATCCAGTCAGCCTTAATCAGGTCCCTTACTTTATACTTCAATGCCATGTAGTTTTCGGTGGAATGCCCTGGTGCTCCAGCGTGGTAATCGCACTAGGCATTGAGATTATACCCTTTAGGGTAAGGGGGTTCCATCATCTTTAAGGGGCAGGGTGCTACTAAACCATTACGAATGAGGAAAGGTAAAGGTTTGGTATATGTCATTGGGATTGGGTCAAATTGTATTGAGGTACGGTCGTTGTTAGGTCTTCTTGGATTAGGATTAGGGTTGGGTGGCTGAGTTCCTTGTTGTGGAGGGCAGTATAGCATAGGTCGTGATATCAGTGTTCAGATAATAGGAGGACGAAAGTGGCAAGGATAAGAGGTTGTGTTATGGAGGGCGACGACCATATGTGGATACAGTGCATAAGGATTGGGAGCTTGCAAAGTGGCGGGGGCGAATAGTCTTGGTTGGGCCTTCCTCGGATCGTAAGAGATGGAATTAGTTTCTCTATCTCTCCTCCTACAATCACCTGGCGCTGGTTCTTTTCATAGTGGATGCCCCAGATGGACCCTGGGTAATCTTTCCTATCCTTACCCCGATCTCTATCCTTTCTCTGATGGTCACAGTGTCAGAAAAGTTAGATGAGACGCTACCAATCATCCTATCATGCAATGGTGATTGAAGCGTGTCGATAAACATTGCAACTACTTCTTTTTCTAATAGTGAGGGGTCCACCTGTGCAGCAGTCTTGCACCACTGCTGTGCGTATTCTTTAAATGTCTCATTATCTCTCTTTGTCATATTCTGTAACTGCACATATTCTATAACTGCACTCTGTCGGGCCCCATGTCCAAATTGTATTTGTATTGCTTTATGAAGGCGTTTGCCAGGTCCTTCCAACAATGAGTACGGGTTCTTTCAAGGTGAGCATACTAGGTAAGGGCAACCCTGGCTAGATTGTCCTGAAAATAGTGGATTAACAACTTGTCATCGGAAACGTATGATGCCATCTTCCGGCAATACATCGTGAGGTGATTCCTCGGGCAAGTCACTCCCTGATATTTGTCAAAATCTGGTACTTTGAACTTGGGAGGAATAATGACGTCCAGGACCAAGCAGAGTTCAGAGGCATCCACTAATCCAAAACCTTCTACACCCTCCACTACCCTCAGTCATTCCTTAAGGATTTTTATTTTCCCTTTTTGTTGGGAAGCGGCGACCGTGCTAGGGCTGGTAGCTGGGTTCATAATCGGAGTCATTCCTTATGGATTAGCAGTGCAAAGGTTTACATATCCATATGGGTAACTATAAGGCTGATAGAAGGGTGCAGATGCATAGGGTTGGTTTGTCGGGCTAGTGTTTAGTCTAGGATCCTGGGATTGGGCTACAGCTTACGTAGCATAGACTGGCTGGGTCATTCAGGTGACTTGGGCTTGGGTAGTTTGGGCTTGGGCAACTTGTGGCTCTTGGAGTGGTGGTATTTTTGGCTGGGCAGAAGGTGCAGTGTGAGGATTTGCTACTTGTTGATTATTGGGGTCTTGTGGGTTAGTGAGGAGTGGTGGAAAGTATCCCGATGGTAAGCTGATAAGTCTTGAAAAGACTTAATTATTTCACCTTTAATTTAACTTAATCCATTAAATATTGTTTAGTTTGGCACTATTATTTAATAAATTGTCAATAATTCTTATTTTATTTATTTATTTCAAAAGTGTTTAATATATGTAAGAAAATGATTAAAAATAATAATTAGTTAAGGAATTTTTTTATTTATAAATTCACTAACCCAACGTACATATGCTGGACAGCCAGCATACATACGCTAGGCATTTATTTGTTTGCATGTGCAGGTGCAGTAAGATATTCTTCACGCTCAAGCTTGAAAGCTTCACGCTTAAGCTTGAGAACCATGCAAGTTACGTACAAAGACAGGAAGACACAACATGCGATCACACCCAAGCTTCCCCATTCACGCTCAAGCGTGAAGACATAGTGCAGTGAATAAAACGATCACGCTCAAGCGCGAGTCCATCACGCTCAAGCGTGATTCTGTTGCCTAGTTTGTTATTTTTCGCTCCAAATGAAGCGTTGCACTGTTGCTGTTCTTGTTTTGCTATTGTACATTAGTAACTTAAGTATTGAGTTGTAATTATTTATTTATTTGTAATTATGTATTTAGTTTAGTTAGTTAATTGTTAATTAAGTTTCCTTTGTAATTAATTAAATTAGTTAGTTAGTTAGATGCCTATATATATATATATATTTGTACATACTCTGAAGCAGTAGGGAGGAGAGAACATACAAAAACAATAATACGATTCATTTTCTCATTTTCAATCTCTCTCTAATTCTTTTCTCTCTTTACATTCTCTCATCCATGTCTCTTCATATTCCTTCATCAGAATCCATCTCCATGGGTTTCTAAACCCCTAGGGTTGGGATTACTGAAGCTTCCGATGGAATCTTGAAGCTGCATTGAGGAAATTATCTTCTGAAAGAAGAGGAGAACAAGCTAAGAAGTGGATCTACTCTGCTGGATTGAAAAATCCAGATCCAAATGAAGAATCTCACTAGTAAGGAATCATGGTTGAGGATTAGGTAACTTCTGCTTCCTAACTAATTCAGGCCTAGTAATTAGGTGAATAGTTAGGGTTTAACCCCCAATTTCACATTAGATTTCTCTGTAATTGAACACCTAAGGGATTAGGGTTTAATGCTTAGGAATTAGTGTTAGTCACCTAAGGGATTAGGGATTAACCATCTGTGAATTGTCCTCTTGCATCTGAAGCTTAATTGAACCTCGATTGCATATTCCTTGATGAAGTTGTAAGCTGAAGTAATCCTAACCTATCTTCCATTAATCACATTTCATATTTTGTACTGCTTCTGAAAATACAAAAACATAGAAAGTATAAAACAACAAAAATAGAATGAATTGCATCTTCTTGCATTAGTTCAACTTGTACTAGTCTAAGATTGCGGTACTTACCACAATCCCTATGGGAACGATCAAATATATTACAAATTTAACGATTGAAGCGCTTACCAAAAGAAAATAAATCCTCCGAGAGTTACACACCATGTAATGGCGCAGGATTTACCAATCAAGTTATTGGCGCCGTTGCCGGGGATTGTTGATTAATATCAACAATCCTTGGATCAGTACTAGACTGAACCGTTTAATTTTGTTTTGCATTTAGTAGTAGTTTAATTCTTATTTTTAGTATAGTAGTAGTTTTTGTGTAGCTGTAGCAGTAGCTTTGAATTGTTTGTGTCTAACATTTGGTGTATGCAATCAAGGAACAGAGGAGAGCCTTTTTGCTTTGATCCTGATATTGATTTGTTAGAGCGTAAGCTTAAAAAGGAGAAAAAGCAAAAAGAACAGCAAGAAATGGAACAGAGGAGAGTTACACTAGGTGACTACTCTAGGCGACTACTCTAGGCCTACTGAAGAAGGATCGCAATCTAGCATCCTTGGGCCTTCGATTGCAGCCAATAACTTTGAACTTAAACCGGCTTTGCTTCAGTTAGTTAGAAATGATCAATTCGGAGGAAGTGAGGTTGAGGATCCAAATCTACATCTAGCAAACTTCCTTCAAATCTGTGATACTGTGAAAATGAATGGTGTCCCTAAAGAGGCAATAAGACTAAGATTATTTCCTTTTTCTTTAAGGGACATGGCTAAGGCTTGGTTGCAAAGCCAACCAAGAGGTAGTATTTCCACTTGGGAGGATTTACAAAGAAAATTTTTGATTAAGTATTTCCCTCCTTCCAAGTATGCCAAATTGCGCACTGAAATCACTTGTTTCCAGCAGAGAGAAGGTGAATCTCTAATGGAAGCATGGGATAGGTATAAAGAGAGTTTAAGGAAATATCCTCATCATCAAATCACTGATGTGTAGCAAGTTACCATCTTTTATAATGGTGTAAGACCAGCAACTAGGGTCTTGATTGATGCCTCAGCTGAAGGTTCATTGACCATAAAAACTGTAGAAGAAGCTATAGAGCTGATAGATGTTATGGCTTCGAATGAATGTTTAGTTAGTGAAATGAGCTAAATCCCTAAGAGAGGGATATTAGAATTAGAAGCACATGATACTTATTTGGCTCAAAGTAAGTTGATGACTCAGGCGTTAGAGAAATTAAGTGTACAGATTTCAGAACTTTAAAAGCCTAGTCAAGTTTGTATGATGAGTTGTGATTTTTATGGTAGAGATCATGAAAATGGCATGTGTGATCCAAATGTGCCTGTTGAGCAAGTGAATTATATGGGGCAACATTTCAAAGGAATTATTCCTCTAATTCCTTTAATCCTAACTATAGAAATCACCCTAATTTTTCATGGTAGAAAGGTCCACAATTGAATCAAAATATGCCACAAAATCAAACCATAAATAGATCACAACAACCTTCTCCCCTTCCCTCTAAAGAAAAGTCTGAACTTGAGAATGTTATATCTTAATTCATTGAGGCCACTCAGGCCAGCTTTAAAAATCAAGAAGCGTCCATTCAAAATTTAGAAAATCAGGTTGGACAGCTGTCAAAACAATTAGCTGAGAGACAATCTGACAATTTTCCTGGAGATACTGAGGTAAATCCAAGGGAATATTACAAGGCAATAACTACAAGGAGTGGCAAAATTCTTATCCCAACTCCAAGTCATGAAGTGAGTTTAGAAAAAGATGCTGAAAAAGAAAAAGAGCAGGAAAGTGAGCAAGATAATAATAGAATTGAAAATGAAGTAGAAACAAAAAAAGAAAAAGAAAATCAAGTTAAAGAAAACCAAGTTCAGAAAAAGAAAAAGAAAAAGATTGATTTGATTTTGGAGGAAGCTTCTAAGCTAACTCCTGAGAAATTAAAGAATGCTCTATTTCCACATAGATTTAAGAAACAAATAGATGAGCAAAAGTTTACTAAGTTCTTAGATGTGTTTAAAAAGCTTCACATAAATATTCCCTTTGCTAGGGCATTGCAAGAGATGCCTTTATATCCTAAATTTTTGAAAGAACTTCTGTCTAAGAAGAGAAAGCTTAAAGAAGATGAGATGATTACTCCCACTCAAGAGTGCAGTGCAATTATTCAAAAGAAACTCCCTCAAAAGCTGGAAGATCCAGGATCTTTTACAATACCTTGTCCAATAGGGGATGTTCATGTAGGAAGTGCTTTATGTGATCTAGGGGCTAGCATAAACTTGATGCCTTTGTCTTTAATGAGGAAGTTAGGAATTAATGACCTGCAACCAACTTGTATGTCTTTGCAGTTGGCTGATAGGTCTATCAAGTATCCTCATAGGATGCAGGAAAATCTGTTAGTTAAAGTAGATAAGTTTATCTTTCCAGCAGATTTTGTAGTGTTAGATATGGAAGCTGATAAAGAAATTCCTTTGATTTTAGGAAGACCCTTCTTAGCTACAAGTAGAGCTTTAATTGATGTAGAGAAGGGAGAACTCATGATGAGAGTTCAAGAGGAGCAAGTAACTTTTAATGTCTTCAATGCTATGAAATATCCAGCTGAGAAGATGGATTGTTTTATGATTGAAGAAATTAAAAGTTATAAGACTCCTATGCTGTTAAAAACTAAAGAAGAGGTTTTACAAGCCTTTTTGGAGGATGATTTTGACTCTGAGACTGAGGAGTTAAATGATTCATATACTGAGTTGCTGAACCTACTTGAAGCATGTGAAGTAGGTGATTTTGAAAATGAAAAGAAAGGAAATTTGAATAATTCTGAAATTGAGAAAGGTAAGGAGGTGTTTGAAGAAAAACATGATTTAAAACCTTTGCCTTCTTATTTGAAATATGTTTTCTTAGGAGATAATGAATCACATCCTATAATCATTAATGTTGAATTAAAAGATGAGGATGTAGAAAAGTTGATAGGGGTTTTAAGAAAACATGAGTCTGCTATTGGTTGGAACATCTTTGATTTAAAGGGAATTAGTCCATCATTTTGTATGCATAAAATTTTGATGGAAGATGACTATTCCCCTGTTGTTCAGCCACAAAGAAGATTAAACCCCATAATAAAATAAGCTGTAAGGAAAGAGGTGGTTAAACTTCTTGATGCAGGAATCATCTATCTTATCTCGGACAGTGCTTGGATTAGTCCAGTCCAAGTGGTGCCTAAGAAAGGAGGGATGACCACTGTTAAAAATAAAAAAGGTGAAGTCATTGCCACTAGACCAACTATAGGTTGGAGAATGTGCATAGATTATAGAAGGCTTAATGACTCACTAGAAAAGACCACTTTCCTTTGCCATTTGTAGACCAAATGCTTGAGAGGCTGTCAGGTCATGAGTATTACTGCTTCCTTGATAGATATTCTGGTTACAACCAAATTGTGGTTGATCCAAAAGATCAAGAGAAGAAGCCTTCACCTGTCCCTATGGAATCTTTGCATATAGGCGCATGCCATTTGGTTTATGTAATGCACCAGAAACTTTTCAAAGGTGTATGCTGGCAATTTTCGGGGACATGGTAGAGAAGTTCATTGAGGTGTTTATGGATGACTTCTCTGTGTTTGGAAATAGTTTTTATATATGCCTCAGCAACCTATCTAAGGTACTGGTGAGATGTCAGGAGACTAATCTTGTCCTTAACTGGGAAAAATGTCACTTTATGGTTAGAGGAAGGATAGTCCTTGGCCATAAAATCTCTGCTGAGGGCATTCAGGTAGATAGAGCCAAGATTGATATCAATGAAAAACTTCCTCCTCCAATCAATGTGAAAGGAGTGAGGAGTTTCTTAGGATATGCTGGCTTCTATAGGAGATTTATAAAAGATTTTTCAAAAATAGCTAAGCCTTTGACTGATTTACTTGTGAAAAATCATGCTTTTGTTTTTGATGAGAACTGTGTCAAGGCTTTTGAAAATTTGAAACAAAGATTAATTTCAGCTCCAATCCTTGCAGCACTTGATTGGTCCTTACCATTTGAACTCATCTGTGATGCAAGTGATTTTGCTGTAGGAGCTGTACTGGGACAGAAAAAAGAAACATTAACACATGTGATCTATTATGCCAGTAAAGTGCTGAATGAGAATCAAATAAATTACACCACTACTGAAAAAGAAATATTTACTGTGGTGTATGCATTTGATAAATTCAGAGCTTACTTGATTGGTACTAAGGTCATTGTGTATACAGATCATTCAACAATCAAGTATTTGCTAGCTAAAAAGGAATCAAAGCCAAGGTTGATCAGATGGGTTCTATTACTCCAAGAGTTTGATTTGGAAATAAGAGATAAAAAGGGAGTGGAGAACTCAGTGGCTGATCAACTCTCTCGTTTGGAGGGTAAATCTGATTCGATCATGATTAAAGAGGAATTCCCAGATGAGAGGCTGATGGCAATTATCACAGGGCCATGGTATACTGATATGGCCAACTTTAAAAGTGCCTCTATGGTACCTAAAGGGTGGACATCCCAGATGAAGAAAAAATTCTTTCATGACAGTAAAACTTTTCTATGGGATGATCCATTTCTTTATAAATATAGGAGTATATGGAATTATCAGGAGATGTGTGCCTAAATCAGAGCAAGAAAGAATCTTATGGCACTGCTATGACTCCTGTTATGGAGGACACCATGGTGCCTCCAAAACAGCAGCAAAAGTTTTGTAATGTGGCTTTTATTGGCCAATAATTTTTTAGGATGCTAGAGTATATGTTTAAAGGTATGATAAGTGTCAAAGAAGTGGAGGCCTCTCTACTAAAGCTGGCATGCCTTTGACAAATATTTTAGTTGTGGAATTATTTGATGTTTGGGGCATTGACTGCATGGGACCTTTCCCAAAGTCATTCTTCAGTGAGTATATCCTTGTTGCTGTGGATTATGTCTCCAAGTGGGTGGAGGCAATCCCTACCAAAACTAATGATGCATATGTGGTGCTTAGGTTTATAAAGAAGAACATTTTCTCTAGATTTGGAGTCCCTAGAGTCTTTATTAGTGATAGAGGGTCACATTTCTGCAATAGAATCATAGAAAAAGCCCTTAGTCACTATGAGGTACTGCATAAGGTATCTACTCCATATCATCCACAAACTTGTGGACAAGTTGAGCTGTCTAATAGAGAAATTAAGAGGATTTTAGAGAAAATGGTAGGGAAGTCTAGGAAGGATTGGTTTGTGAGATTGAATGATGTATTATGGGCCTATAGGGCAGTATTTAAAACTCCAATTGGCATGTCTCCTTATCAGTTAGTATATGGTAAGGCTTGCCATCTCCCTGTGGAGTTAGAACATAAGGCATGGTGGGCCACAAAGCTATTAAACATGGATTTTAACCAATCGCAAGAGGAAAGAGTTCTAAAACTCCATGAACTTAAGGAGTTCAGACTCAATGCTTATCAGAGTGCCTCAATTTATAAAGAGAAAACTAAGAGGTGGTATTGTAAGTGGATAAACAGGAAAGAGTTTCAAAAAGATGATAAGGTCCTGTTGTTTAATTCTAGACTGAGACTTTTTCTAGGAAAACTAAGATCAAAGTGGTCTGGACCTTTTATTATGAATGAGGTCTTCCGTCATGGTGCCATTGAATTGAAAGAACCAACCACTGATAGAACTTTTAAAGTGAATGGCCAAAGACTCAAACTCTACTTTGGAGGAGAGTTTGATAGGCAGAAAACCTCCATGATGTTGTAGGCATCTTCTTAGATGTCATAAGGTCAAGCTAGTGACTTTAAAGAAGCGCTTTAGAGAGCCAACCCTACATTTTGATTTGTTGCATTTTATGTTAAAACAGTAAAAGAAAACTAAAAATTTTGATCAAGGTGTGAATAATCTTGAAAAAAAATTTTGAATAAAGTTTAAGCGTTCATACACTCAATTCCCAGTGTACCTACATGAAAATCTATTAGCTAGAATTAGCATCAGACCCTCCTGGCGCTCAAGCGAATCCCTATCATGCTCAAGCGTGGATAAAATCTTTTCCTTACGCTTAAGCGTGGCATCAGTGAGCTTGAGCGTGACTACTGTATTTGGCTCTGTACTCAAGCATGACATATTCACGCTTAAGCGTGATCGTGCCTGGACTGGATTTGGCCTTGCGCTTGAGCGAGTAAATCTACGCTTAAGCGTGAGCGTGCCTGCACCAAACCTCTCACTGTTTCATGCCTTACACTTGAGCATAATTCATTCACGCTTGAAGCGTGATTCATAGCAAACTTTCACGCTTGAGCTTGGATCATCACGCCTGAGCATGATCGGGATGAGAAGGCCCTATTTCTCCTACACGCTCAAGCGAGAACTCGTCAAGCTTGCACGTGGTCGTGATCGTGAGGGTGAGTGTGAAGTTTCCTTTTGTGCCTGAGCATGACTTCTTGTCACTTGAGCGTGTGTTTATTCATGCCTGAGCGTGACTTTCATTACTTGCCTGAAGGTGTCCCTCGCCTAAGTGCCCAAGTCCACGTTTAAGCGTGATCGTCACTGGTGCTTATTAATTGAATCCTACGCTTGAGCTTAGCTATTCACACTTTAAGCATGGCTTGTATATATGCTTCACGCTTGAGCGTCCCAAGCTCACGCTTGAGCGTGATCAGGTTAAGGCAGTCTTGTTTCAAATTTGTCGTTGAAGCGCGATGCTGTAAGCTTAAGCATAATCGTCCCAGTGAAGCAATCTGATACCTGTTTGTTTGGCGCTTGAGCGTAGTTCTTCACGCTTGAGCGTGATAGTCACTTACATATCATTTGCTTGAGTGAATAATGGTTCGCTTGAGCGTGATTTATACCTGATGCTACCTGTGTGTTTTTAATTTGGGTGTTTATATGCCAAGATTTCAGGGTACCTACGTGTACCTCAGGTATTGGGTTCAACAGTATAAAACCCTCTCAGTGTACAAACCCTAACTCTTTACGCTGGAACCTTGGGTTTTGAAGAGGAAAAGGCACAGCCTTTAAATTCTTTGAAAGGTACTATCTTTTCAGTTCTTACTTTCACTTTATAGTTAGAATTGTTGTAGTTCACTGTTTCAATTTCAAATTTCTTTCATCCATCATATCTGTTCATCTAACATTATCATTTTATTGTGGTTTTCCTGTTTGTATATATGTATCCATTTAGGTATTATAAATACCATCGTTAACACTTACCATGATCAGAAGATCACAAAGACTTTGTAGAAAACTAGAAAAAAGTGTTGAAATAGAAAATGTGAAAGAAGCCCGAAAAGAGAAAGGAAAAAGGGTGGCTACTATCAATATCCCTGATTCTCCATCAACTGAAAGGAGTAAAAGTCTTAAAGGAGAAACGAAGTCTTAGATAGTTGAGGGTTTTGATGGGTATAGGTTTAGAGATTCCAAGGCCGCCCAAGATTATAAGTTCAAACATAGGGGAGTAATAAAGGATAGAGCTCTGGTCCTTGATGAAGAAAATTGTTCTGATTTTAATGTAAAAGCTGCTATGATTGAAAGGGGATGGCAGTTCTTTAATGAGAATTTAGGTAATGGTTACCAAGAACTCACTAGAGAATTTTATGCCAATCTGAGGACTCATTCTATGGAAGATAAGTTTCCTTTTTCTTCCTTCTTGAGAGGAGTCACCATTCCTCTAACTGGTCACATATTGAATAAGCTGTTGAAAGTACTATTGGATGAGGAAGGATGTCACTACACATGGAAATATCTTTCATAGGGATGAAAATAAAAATCTTAGGAAAGAAATTTTAGAGGAATGTTGTGAACAAGGAGCTTCATATAGAACAAAGGTTAATAGTGCACCAAAAAGTGTCAGGAAGAATTGTTTGAATCATCTTTCCCTTTTATGGTGCCACTATGTCCTTTCATCCCTGTAACTTGTGGCTTAATCTACTGAGATTACCATTAAGAGGTTGGTGTTGATTTACTGTTTAATGAGAGGCCTGTATGTTAATCTGGGTGAGTTAATATTGGAGGAGATGATGAAAAACCTTAAAAAGAATCTCCAACTGCCATATTGCTCTGTTATCACTTTGTTGGCCTAAAAGAATTAGGTTAGGTTGAATTATGATGAGCTGACAAAGGTAAAGCCTGAAAGGATTATGGACAAGTGTTGGGTGATAGATCACATTGACAATTTTATGCCTCAAGAGTCAAAGTGTCCCAGATAACCTAAACCAACATCTTTTGCACCACCACCTCCAACAGGAGCACGTACTTCTTCTGATATTTCCATGGTAATGCAGGAACTTCAGGTTATGAAGAAGATGTAGCTAGGAACCTACGATCTGGTCCTGAACCATGATCTTATGCTGAGAAAGATTGCCACCACATTGAATGTAGATCACATTGAAGAAATGGGAGTTCCACCTGACAGAGATTTATGGTTGGCTTCCGTTGGATTCACCATTCCCGTTAATGACACACCCTTAGCAGCTGAATTTCCACCCTACCCTGAGCAACATAATGATGAGTCTATGAATGAAGAAAATGAAGAAGAGGATGACTGATCTTTTACTTTGTTTATGTGTTATTTTGCTATTTTCAAGTTGTAATGACTTTGTTTAAATATTCTCTTGAACAATGTATTTTCTTTTCAGTGTAATGGAACTTTATTTCTATGTTAAGTTGTTTGTTGTTATTTCTTTTCTGAATTGTATGGTTAAATTCATGCACACCATTCCTCACCATTCACTGCCATTCAGGTAAAAAGGCATGTAATCTATCCTTTCGACTCATTGATTGATAAACTATGTTAATTATGTTTAATTTAGAATCCATCTTAATAATTTAAAGTTTGCTGATTCTCAAGCTTTAATTGGATAAATTAATTGATTCGTATTTCTTGATTCATGATCCCTGTCCATAACTATTTCAATCCTATATTATTTGTTTATTCACCATGCTAGTTAGCAATCTGAGTTTATAATCTTGCATTAAGTTTGGGGACATGATTGGTTGATTACCTATTGTATTATTAGCTTTTGAGCCTTTATTAATTCTTTTCTAAGTGTGCCTGCATTATTGTTAGTGAGACAGAATTTGCTTCAGTACTTGCTAAATGATTATATGTTTGCCAATTGGAAATGATGAAGGCCTTCTTTGTTAATTTAGCTAGGGCCAAATTTAGCCATCCTAACTATTATTAATTATCCTTTGACCTAACAATTATATTTTGAGCCTGAGACCCCTTCATTCTACTTATGTACCTAACTTTACAAGCTAATTTATCTAGAAAAACCAAGTGAACCATCCCTGGATGTACCACTGATGAATTGCTGAGTCTTATCTTATCGCTAGGGACTAGCAAGTTCTAAGTTTGGGGATGAAGAGTGTGCCTAACAACAATTAAAGGACACACTCTGACCTTAATTATAGATGAGGATTTTGAGAAATGAAAGGAAGAACAACAAAAGCAAAAGAAAAGTGAAAAATCAGCAAAGCAAAGGTGCAAAGCACCACAAGAAAAAAATGGTATTAAAAAATTTTTATTTTAAAAAGATGGAAGAAAAGAAAGAAAGAAAGAATCCAAAGGACTGAAAGAGAAGGAAGTACAAAGCACCTTTCATCTGAAAAATAATGAAAGTAAATGAGCTAGTTAGTAAAGGAATTTAAGTTAAGATTGAGGCAAGGCATCAGTGGGCACATCTTTTAACCCAACATTGACTAGAAAAACAAAAATAGAGCCTGTAGCTTAACCCCATTACAAGCTTAAAAAAGCCCTTACGGATCCAATTGTGCTAGCATATGTCATGATGTTTAGAATTGTTGCAAGCCTGTGTTTATCTAACAATTATACAGGTGATGAGTGCATGAAACTGAACCTTATACACTGAGAGAAGAGTGAAACACCAATCCAGTGAGGAAAGTATCACCAGCTTGTTTCCCAAAGGAGGTGTGAGTTATTATATTTTCAGAACTTCTGAAAAGAAAGCATGAATGATATTCAATAATTATGGTATGATTTAAGTTAAGGAAAGGTTGATTGTTTTGAGTAAATGCAATTGATTTAATTAATCTGAGTATTTGCTTAAGGACAAGCAAGTTTTTTAAGTTTGGGGATGTGATAAGTCTTGAAAAGACTTAATTATTTCACCTTTAATTTAACTTAATCCATTAAATATTGTTTAGTTTAGCACTATTATTTAATAAATTGTCAATAATTCTTATTTTTTTATTTATTTCAAAAGTGTTTAATTTATGTAAGAAAATGATTAAAAACAATAATTAGTTAAGGAAATTTTTTTTATTTATAAATTCACTAACCCAGCGTACATACGCTGGACAGCCAACGTACATACGCTAGGCATTTATTTGTTTGCATGTGCAGGTGCAATAAGATATTCTTCACGCTCAAGCTTGAAAGCTTCACGCTTAAGCTTGAGAACCATGCAAGTTACGTACAAAGACAGGAAGACACAATATGCGATCACGCCCAAGCTTCCCCATTCACATTCAAGCGTGAAGACATAGTGTAGTGAATAAAACGGTCACGCTCAAGCACGAGTCCATCACGCTCAAGCATGATTCTGTTGCCCAGTTTGTTATTTTTCCCTCCAAATGAAGCGTTGCACTATTGCTGTTCTTGTTTTACTGTTGTACATTAGTAACTTAAGTATTGAGTTGTAATTATTTATTTATTTGTAATTATGTATTTAGTTTAGTTAGTTAATTGTTAATTAAGTTTCCTTTGTAAATAATTAAATTAGTTAGTTAGTTAGATGCCTATATATATATATATTTGTACATACTCTGAAGCAGTAGGGAGGAGAGAACATACAGAAATAGTAATACCATTCATTTTCTCATTTTCAATCTTTCTCTAATTCTTTTCTCTCTCTACATTCTCTCGTCAGTGTCTCTTCATATTCCTTCGTCGGAATGCATCTCCATGGGTTTCTAAACCCCTAGGGTTGGGATTGTTGAAGCTTCTGATGGAATCTTGAAGCTGCATTAAGGAAATTATCTTCTGAAACAAGAGGAGAACAAGCTAAGAAGTGGATCTACTCTCCTGGATTGACAAATCCAGATCCAAATAAAGAATCTCACCAGTGAGGAATCATGGTTGAGGCTTAGGTAACTTCTTGCTTCCAAACTAATTCAGGCCTAGTAATTAGGTGAATAGTTAGGGTTCAAGCCCCAATTTTGCATTATACTTCTCTGTAATTGAACACCTAAGGGATTAGGGTTTAATGCCTAGGAATTAGTGTTAGTCACCTAAGGGATTAGGGATTAACCATCTGTGAATTGTCCTCTTGCATCTGAAGCTTAATTGAACCTCGATTGCATGTTTCTTGATGAGGTTGTAAGCTGAAGTAATCCTAACCTATCTTCCATTAATCACATTTCATATTTTGTACTGCTTCTAAAAATACAAAAATATAGAAAGTATAAAACAACAAAAATAGAATGAATTGCATCTGCTTGCGTTGGTTCAGCTTGTACTAGTCTAAGATTGCGGTAATTGCCATAATCCCTGTGGGAACGATCAAATATATTATAAATTTAACGATTGGTGCGCTTGCCAAAAGAAAATAAATCCTCCAAGAGTTACACACCAAGTAATGGCGTAGGATTTACCAATCATAAGCCGTAAAGAGAGAAAGGCACCGGGTTGCCATCCGGGCTGATGAAAGTGTGTTGTTGAACAAAAGACATGTTGTTGGTTGGTTAGGGATCAACAGCAGGGTTGGGCCTCCCTATATTGATAGTGAAAGAAGGTGTTGTGGGATTGGGAATTTGGGCCCTCGTCGGACCGAAGCTTAGGGGATGAAGTGAGGTGCCTAGTTGCGGTTGTGCTTCCTCGATACCCTACGAAGAGCCCCCCTCTGTGATTCTCTTTTCCAGTAGCTTTGTCAATTCTGATACCTGCTCTTTTAATTGGTTGAACTCGTTTCTAAGACTTTTGTCCATGATTTCTGCTTCGGCCATAAGTCTCTTTTGGAGTCGAGTCTGGTAAGGATGCTTACCTGTGATGTCTAATGGAAAATAAAAGAAATATAGGAATTTGTTAAAAATAAAGCATTAGGTAATTAAAATGAAAGTGGTAAAGGAAAAGTAAACACGGTTGTGCGTGAAGCAATTCGGAACTTGACGAGTATCCTTCGATTGCTCCTCAAAATGTCACGTTCAAAAGTACTAAGTAAAGCGGCGAATGGAAATTAACATGAGATAGTTATGGAGACAAAAGAATCCTTCATTTTGATTTCCACAAAAAAGTACATTACTGCTAAAAGTGCTTTGTTACAATGTAGGGAAATAGATTAGTTGTTCTTGGCTTTGGCAATCATGGCCCTCATCTTACAAATTCGTTCCCTATAGTAACTTAGAAAGGTTTCAATTTCTTTGGGGGTGGTTAGAGGGTTAGCCATTTCTTCAGCTTGCTTAAGCAGGAGTGGGAGGTCTTCAAGAGTCCCATTGGCTAAATATGCTAGGTTGGTGAAACGGCTCATCCAGGAATGAATGACTTCGTATTGTTGTGTCATTTTAGCTTCCATAGTGCGTATAGCCTCACGACAGTCTTGTTCCACTTCCATTACATGTTGATGCTCGCCATTTATTTCTCGTTGGTAAGCCTCTACTACCTTATTAAGCTGATGCTCCACTCTGTGAATTTGAGACTGTAGAAGTTCTTTTTGTACCAAGGTGTTCCACTCGTTTTTTATGGCCTGTGCTATCATATTCCTTAGAAGATGCTTATCGGCCAGAATGGTGTCCCATTGATGACTTTTCATCTTTAATTGAGAGTTGGCTGCTCGGAGGCATTGATCTTGTTTTCTTATGAGGTCTCTTTTAATTTTTTGCTTTTTTCTAACCTCCTCAATGATCTGCTTGCCCTCATGATTTTCTCTCCTTTGAAGGTACATTCTTGTTGGGACTTTAGCAGTTCCTCGTCTAACTTCTTGTTTTTGGCAGTCAGCTCTTTTATTTTAGCTTTTATTGCCTTGGTCGCCTTATCTTCAAAGATAAGTAGGGGAGCGAGTGTGCTTGTTGGGAGAGAGGAAGGACTCCTGAATGGTAACTTGACAATAGAGACTTTATTCAGAACCCATTGGTAATATTCTTCTTTCACAATATGACTTCTGACTCCTAATTCTTTCCCCTTCTTATGAACTCTTTTCTATGCCTCTGCTATATTTTGAATAACAGAGGTGTAGTTTCCCTCCGAGTAGTATAGGATGAAGGGAATGAGCGACTTTTCATTGGGTGGTCCAAGCAATGGGTAGGCTAACTGGAGCTTGGCTATAATAGGGTTGTAACTAATGCACCCTTGTGTGCCCATGAGTGGAACATTTGGGTGGTCACCACAGTGGTGAATGATGGCGTCAACCTTCAACCATTGCGGATACCACCTTACTTTCTCGGCCGTGAGTCCTACCAGATGATTAGCCCACTCGTGCCTATTCTTCGTTGTAAGTTGGCACAACTTCAAATCAGAAATAGGGCATTCGACCTTGCCGACTTGGTTGAAAATGTGGGATGTAAGCCATACATACAAAGTAGGTAGACAACAAATGACCCTCTTTCCGCCTTGTGTATGACAGAAGTATATAGTGCAGTAAATGTTTACCAAGATAGCAGTGACAGGATTTTCAAATCTGTGTATGCGAGCAAGGAAGACGTCGAAGTACTCTCGAGCGAACCCAAGGGTCTAATTTCTATTTAGTTGTGCACTCTTCAATGTTTCTAGATGGATCTTTAGGACATTGGCGATGAAAGTGACATTTGCATGATGCTTAAGATGACGGTAAGATGTCTGCCCTTCCAGAGGCATTCCCAGGATTCGCTCAAATTCCTCAATAGATGGAGCTAATTGAAAGTCCCTAAATGTAAAGCATCAGAGAGGTGGGTCATAAAATCGAGTCAAGGCAGTGATCGCCTCAACTTGTACTTCCACTTCTAACAGTTTTAGAATCCTTCCATATTTCCTTGAAAAAGCCATCTTTTGAGTTAAATTCAATTTCTTCCCCGTTGCTTACAAACTAGCTGTGTCAACCTTGTTAGCTTTAACATGCATTAGTTTTCTTAATTCAGTTACATTCATACCACAACTATCTGATCTCATGTTAATTTCCATATCTTGCTCAAATGTACTCGCTAAGCTCTGAATAGCTCCCTTCAAGAACAGAAAGAAAAGAGAAAAATCAACCATTGACATGTTCTGTAAATCGCTACTCCTTTAGTAACTTCTTGGAAAACATTTTTTACAGTCGGGGAAGTAGCAATCGGCAAAACCCGTGCCATATCAAGAGTCATGTGGGTTACAAACCTTCCAATTATCATCAAAAAATTTTAATCCTTTTATTTTTTTAATTTTTTATTTCTATTTTTTTGACGATTTAGAAAATCCATAACCCAGGATCCAAAGACTACATGTAAAAGGAAAAGACGGCTTGCCCATTAAAGGACTACTAGTTAAAAATGTGTTATTTTTTGGAAAATGTAATCCACCAAACAGGTAAGTGGTCCACTAATTTGGATTAGAAGGGAAAATAAGAATGAGAAAAGGTAGAGGAAAGTCTGCCTCTTTGTGCCATAAGCCGGGATTTCCTAAAGGCCTCCTATCGGTTCTAAGGTTTGTCTAATAGTGATACCTTGCATTAGGTGGCTTGCACTACTGTCTAAAGGTGTTAACCACAATAGTAGGAAGTCTACTAGGTGTGGGATACCATGAATAAGTCGAACTCTAGTTGAGGTTCTCACGATAGTCAGACAAGACGTACATCCTAAATGACACCGCTATCAACCTCCCCTAAACTTAAGTTTCATTTGGGCCCAGGTATAGGGTCCCACTCAAAACTGTGTGCAAATTATAAGTATAGTGTGTGAAACCTTTACCTTACCCATCTTGCACAGAGAACAAACACAGAATAACAAAATAAAGTCGTCTACCCTAGTCTTCAACAACACAAAAGCAATAACATTAATAGAGCATAAATGACAAAATATAAATAAAACAGAAACCACATATAAGCATTGACAAAATAAAATGCAGGAAAAAGTTAAATAATTAACAGGCTATTTCAAAACATGCGCTATCAACTTGATTGGCTTGACTCTCATGTTCCCCAGTGGAGTTGTCATCTGTCGTGACCGGGATCACGGCCGCACAGTCGACCCTTGAAAAATAATAAAACGGGTTTCGAAATCCTTTCAAAAAAATAGGGAGTCGCCACCAATATTTTTAAGGGAAAAATACCAGAAAAACCTTTGTTAAAGCACTGGTCAATAAAGAATGAGATTTTAAGTTCGGGAGTCGAATTACAGGTGAGGAAGATATTAGCACCTCACAACTGTTCGTTATAAAACGGTTACCTCAAATTGATAGCACGCATTATAAGTAGCCCATAAATTATTTTAGCTTCTTTAGAAAAGGAACAGATAAATCAGACGTGGAGGTTTTGAAATAAGATTAACAGGACGTCTCGTCCAAATTAATCTTAAACCGAACAACTTAACTAAACAGTTTAGTAATAACAGTAAAACTAAACAGTGACAATAAAATATCAAACAGTGATAGTAACGATTAACAGGACGTCCCGTCTAAATTAACTATAAAATAAAGTTAAGTAAGAGGGGATAAAATAACTTGATTAAACACACAAAAGGTTAACAGGAGGCCCCGTCCAAATTAACCTTAGTTTCTAATAAAAAAATGTATGGAAAATAAAATAAAACGAACAAGACATTTTATCTAAATTAATCCTTCTTTATCAAAAATATTAAAAATGACAGGTTGAAAATTTGAAAATATTAACAAGACGCCTTGTCTAAATTAACCTCTTTTTAAAAATACTATTATTTAATGAATAATATTTAAAATTTTTTTGAAAAGGTTAACAAGACGTCTCATCTAAATTAGCCTTCTCATAATAAAATAGTTTAAAATTTAGCATAAATAGTATAAAACTAATCGAGGCAAAACAAAATAATAATAAAAATAAATAAATAAAGAAAATGAAAGTGGGCCCGACAGGAACTGATACCCGCTCTTATGTATTCTCGAGCTTTCGAGAAATCAGGTTCACATAGTTTTTGAATTAAATGTTACAAGAATAAACTCTTAATAGATTAAATATACAATTTGAAAAAAAACTCACAAAATAATAATCCTCACAGAGATGATTGCAATCTTAAATACTCAAAACATTTTTTCTAATTAACTCTTAGAAAATATATATAAAAAAATTAAGGAAAGCTTGCCTAATGGAAGAACAAAGAAGGAGAAATGGAAACTTGAAGAGGAACTGCTTCTCTTTAGTATGAATGAAGAACAAAGAAATGGAAACAGAAAGGAAATGTTTCTCTGTATTGGTGTGTGTGAATCCTTCACTTAATCTCCTATTTATAGGAGTTCTAAAGCATGGTGGATGCTTAATTTAATCTTTTCTGATTCATAATTTGCGTAGTTTGTCTGCTTAATGGACCATGCAATTAATTCATAGTGCGATGTGATGTGATGCAAGGTTGTCTTCATTTACAGAAATTCAAATTTAAACTAAATGAATAGATTCATTTCCCAAATGGATAGATTCATTTAGTGTATTTGCGCATCAAAATTGAAATGAATTGATTGATGGAAGAAATGAATAGGTTCATGATGATTTAACACTGATTTTCCATGTGCCTAGCCATATAAATCTATTCATGCTTAATTTTTCATGGCTTAAAAATTCAATTTCTGGAACATAATTCATGTATGAATCGATTTAGCTTCATCATGAATCGATTCATGATGCTGATTAGTCCTTTTTTATGCACTATTTCACCCTTTTTGAGATACAATTGCATATGGCTTGATTCCTTTGATCCTTTGGCACTTGGATGAACCTTTTTCACTTGTTTTAATCCTTTGTAAATACTTTAACTCAAATCCTTGTTTATTCATCAAATTCCTTATCATCAAACATGATTAAATTGTGTAAATTGAATTATGTATGTTTGATCTTGAGTCTTCAATTATTCTTTATGCTGTTGTTCGTGATCAAGACGAACTAGCCAGACAAAAAGAGGTGTTCACACCATTTTTTCGATGGGGTTCAGTACGGCCTTGGAAAAGGTCCAATCCTACAACCCATTTCACTGCTCAAGGAGTTATATCACCAATCGTAGAATAGGCAATTGGGATCATCCGTCCTGAGGGCTCTTGTGCACACCGTGCATAAAGCTATAAATCACAAGCATAGGAGAGAAGTGAAACTATAGTAGTCATGAATATATTTTTCATTAAATTGAATGTGGATTAAAAATGAAGCGTACCTGAGGTCGTGCCTCGTTAAAACCTTCTCGAGAAAACCTAATGGGAAAAAACTCAAGTTAGGAAAAAGAGTACACGCCGTCTTACTAACTAGCTGTAGTAAATGCGTAAATTCTGAGTGTTCTATTTATTGCGGATAGGTGTGCCATCGAGGTTCTCCAGATGATATGAGCCCTTACCTGTCACCTCGGATACTCGGTAGGGGCCTTCCCACGTCGGGGCTAACTTGCCTTGGTGACCGAACTTATTACCCACACTTACCTTCCTTAGAACAAGATCTCCAGCGTCGAACGTTCTATACTGAACGTGCTTGTTATACTGTAGAGCGGCCTTAGCCTTAATAGCTTGATCTATGATGAAGGTGGCTTCTCTGAGTTCCTGGACAACGTCCAGCTCTGATGCCAGATTGGCATTATTGGCCTTCTCCAAGAAGTACTCCACCCTTGTCGAGGCGGTCTGGAGCTCTATAGGTAACATCGCCTCTACGCCATAGGTGAGGCAGAATGGGGATTCATTGGTTGAAGAGTGAGGCGTGGTATGGTGTGACCATAAGACGTGGCATAATTGATCCGTCCATAAGATAAAGGTGTTAAGATACCCTTTAGTTGGCTGCTTGGCTCCATTGAAAGCCGTCAGTTCCTGTGTATAGGGCTACAAGTCAGAACCGTTAAACCCCATTCTTTTAAAATAATTATAAAAAATCACATCACAGGAACTTCCCTGATCAACTAGGATTCTTTGGACATCTTTATTCGCGATCATAGCCATGATGACCACAACGTTATCTCCTCCAGGAATGGTTGGGCCGAAATCCTTATCAGAGAATGAAATCACCAGTGCCAACACTTCGCCCCTAAATGGGCGGTTATCCCTGGGCTTTCCTTGAACTGATAGAATCATGCGATGATGATTCTTCCTGGCTATGATAAACACTCCGCCCCCAACAAATCCTCCTGCTATCATATCTATAACCTCACACCGGCCTTGACATTATTGTTGGGGCATGTTATCTTGCTGAGCTCCCTCGTTGATGACAACTCCTTTCTGCTTTTTAGCAACAATATATCTCTTAACTAGAGCACAACTGTTATCACCCTCATCATCGCAGTCACGACCCCGCTTCTCCATCCGCTCTGGCTCTTCAAGGGACTTCTCCTTAAAGAGGAATTGCTTTAACTTTCCCTCTCTAATAAGGGTCTCCACAGTGTTCTTCAGTGCTTTACACTCGTCTGTGGAGTGGCCAACCTACTTATGGAAAGCACAGTACTTCCGCGGGTTCCCAGGCCTTTTTATGGAAGCTGACCTCCTTATACCGTACACACTGAATGTTTGCCATCTGACCTCTCTTATGATTTAAGACTGTTTAGCTTTCAGCAAAGCGTAGTTACTGAAAGCAGCTACGCGCCTTTCCTGGTGCTGACGCTGGGGACCTCGGAACCTGTCCCATCGAAAAGGCTTCCCCTGCCTTTTCACTTCCCTCTCACGAGGCTGCTGTGTGACAGGGGCCTATAGCTTCATCCGTGCTGTCATGGCTTCGAGATGCATCTCAATGCCAACATATTTTGAGGCCTTCCCCTGGAATTCTTCAAATGTCATCGGAGGACTCTTTACCAAAGACAAGGCAAAAGCTGATCCGGGCTGTAGGGCCTCAATGGCGATATGCAGCTGAATAGCTTCTGTGAGATTACGCACTGTGGCTGCCTCTTTGTAGAACCTCTTCAGAAACTCCTTAAGAGTTTCGTTCTCTCCTTGCCTAATCTGGGCCAAGGTGTGAGACGTCCTAGGAACATCCCTAGAAATAACGAAATGATCCCCAAAAGCTGTTGCCATTTCTTCCCAGGAGTCTATCAAGCCAGAAGCCAATCCTTTGAACCAGCTGAGGGCTTCACCAACCAGAGTGTGGGGGAACATCCTACACATAACATCCTCCTCAGCCCCCAAGAACATGGCCTCATATGTGTAAGCATCAAGATTTCTTAGTGGGGTCAGTCTCTCCATTATACTTCCCAATAGAGAGTGGTTGAGTCGTATGCAAGTGCCCAGGGATAGGCACACTCATCAACCTTCTTGAAAATAGAACGTAGAGCCGATACGTCCCAAGAGCTTCTTCCACTGGCTCCTTCCTTCTTCCACTGACTCTATCCCCAGAGTCATGAGTTTGCTCCCTTTTTTCATACGTAGGAATCTTTAAATACTAGAGAGTTTTAGATTTCTCTTTCTTAGAGGTGTGGTGAGTCTCCTCAGCCTGATTAAATTCTTTTAGCAAGCACACCAATCATTAAATTTGTAATATATTTGATCGTCCCATAGGGATTGAGGTAATTACCACAACCTAGAACTTGTACAAGTTAAACCAAAACATAAGAAGATAGAATTCATTCTATTTATGCTTTTCTGCACTTTCTATGTTTTTGTATTTTCAGAAACAATAGAAGAGATGAGATGTATTTAATGAAAGATAGGTTAGGATTGCTCCAGCTCACAATTTCATCAAGAAACATACAATTGAGGTTCAAACAAGCTTCAGACTCAAGAGGACAATTCACTGATGGTTAATACCTAATTCCTTAGGTGATTAACACTAATTCTCCTAAGCATTAAACCCTAATCCCTTAGGTGTTCAGTGACAGAGAAATCTAATGCAAAATTGGGGATTGAACCCTAATCATTCACCTAATTACTATGCCCGAATTAGTTAGGAAGCTAGAAGTTACCTAAGCCTCAACCATGATTCCTCATTGGTGAGATTCTTCAATTAGGTCTAGATTTATCAATCCAGTAGTGTATATCCACTTCTCAACTTGTTCTCCTCATGCTTCAGAAGATGATTTCCTCAATGCACATTCAAGAATCCATTGGAAGCTTTACCAATCCCAACCCTAGGGGTTTAGCAACCCATGAAGATGGATTCAGAAGAAGGAACGTGGAGAGCCGTGGAAGAGAGAGTTTAGAGAGGGAAAATGTTTAGAGAGAGATTAAAAATCTGAAAATGAGAGTTGTATATTGCTTCTGTGTGTTCTCTCCTACAGAGTATTTACAACTATATATATATATATAAGGCAAAAACTAACTAAACTAACTCTAATTAATTACAAAAGAGACTTCCTAACAATTAAACTAATGAAACTAATTAATTGATTATAAGGGAATGACTAATTATAATACAATAATTAAATTACTAGAATACAAATATAGTCAGCAACTAATAAAATAATTAATGGTAACTACTACAACAATTCACGTTGAAGAAGTATAATATACTGGGCAAACAAGTTTCACACTTAAGCGTGATCTTTATGCACTTGAGCATGGTACTTTAACTTTGAATACCGGGTGACTTCACACCTTACTGGATCCGCGTGTATGTACGCTGGGAGGCCAGCGTATGTACGCTGGACCACTGACTTACTGATTCTTCATTTTTTGGTTCTGTTTGTGCGCGTACGTACGTACGCTGGGATTCTAGCGTATGTATGCTGGCTCACTAGACTAGCACTTTGGTCTTTTTTCTCCTGCGCGTATGTACACTGGATTCTAGCGTATGTATGCTGAATTTCCTGCACCTAGATCCTGCAAAATACAAACATATAAATGCCTAGCGTTTGTACGCTGGCTTTCTAGCGTATGTACGCTAGGTTAATGGATCTTTTAATAAACATATTTCCTTCCTTAAGTGCTTATCTTTTTATCTATTTTCTTGCACACTTCTAACACATTCGAATTAAATAATTAAAACAAGAAAGAATGATAATTCATTAAATAATAATGCCAAACTCAACAATATTTAATGGATTCAATTAAATTAAAGATGAATTTATTAAGTCTTTTCAAGACTTATCCCATCCCCAAACTTAAAGATTGCTTGTTCTCAAGCAAAGACTCAGATTATATAAATCAATTACACTTATTCAAGACAATCAAGTTTTCCTTAACTTAATTCATGCAATAATTATTGAATACCCTTCATGCTTTCTTTTTGCATAGTCTAAAAATATAATTACTTACACTTCCCGTGGGAACAAGCTGGTGATGCTTTCCTCACATGGATCGGTGTTTCACTCTTCTCTCAGTGTATAGGGTCAATTGTATGCACTCATCAGTTGCATAATTGTTAGATCAACATAGGCTTGCAACAGTTCTAAACATCATGACATATGCTAGCACAATAAGATCAGTAAGGGCTTTTTAAGCTTGTAATGGGGTTAGGCTACAGGCTCCATTTTTGTTTTTCTAGTCAATGTTGGGTTAAAAGATGTGCCCACTGATGCCTTGCCTCAATCTTAACTTAAATGTCTTTCCTAACCAGCTCTTTTGTTTTTCATCATTTTTTTTCAGATGAAGGATAACTCAAATACTTGTGGTGCTTTACACCTTCTTCTCTTTCAGTCCTTTGGACTCTTTCTTTCTTCTCTTTCATTTTTTTAATACTATTTTCCTTCTATATAGGAATTGCTTTACTGATTTTTCACCTTTCTTTTACTTTTGTTGTTCTTCCTTTCATTTTTCAAAATCCCTATCTATAATTAAGGTCAGAGTGTGTCCTTTAATTGCTGTTAGGCATACTTTTCATCCCGAAACTTAGAACTTGCTAGTCCCTAGCAATAAGATAAGACTCAGCGGTTCATTAGTGGTACATCCAAGGATAATTCACTTGGTTTTCTCAGATAAATAGGCTTGCAAAGTTAGGTACATAATCAGAATGAAAGGGGTCTCAGGCTCAAACATAATTATTAGGTCAAAAGATAATTAAGAGTGATTAGGATGGCTAAATTTGGCCCTGGCTAATTTACAAATAAGGCCTTCATCATTTCCAATTGGTAAACATATAATCATTGGTAAGCATTGAAGCAAATTCTGTCTCACTAAGCAAGAATGCAGACACACTCGAAAAGAAATAATAAAGGCTCAAAAGCTAATAAATTATGGGTAATCAGCCAATCATGTCCCCAAACTTAATGCGAGATTACAAATTCAGATTACTAACTAGCGTGATGAATATACAAATAATACAGGATGTGAATAGTTATGGATAAGGATCATGAATCAAGCAATACGAATCAATTAATTTATCCAATAGATGCCTGAGAATCAGCAAACTTTAAATAATTAAGATGAATTCTAAATTAAATACAGTTAATACTGTAACATCCCAAATTTTTATGAAGATGAGTGATGTGGTAATGAGAGGATTGTATGGTTATGTTCATATGAGGTGATAAATATGGATTTAATGGGGAGTGATTGATGAGTTGAAAATAAGAACTTAGGAGTATGAATGGTTTGAGTAAGTTTCATATGCCTCATGTTATGCGTAAGATGTGTTAAAGTTGAACCGATTGGATTGGTATGAGTCTTGGAGTGTTAGATTATTAAATCTTCATGTTTCTGCACTAGAATTGGTATTCTCACTCAGGCGAGGTGGATGCTCGCTCAAGAGATAATCCTTTTGTGTTGGTTTCAGGGCTTCTGGCCTGAATTCGCCCAGGCGAATGGATTACCCGCTTAAGCGAATCGAGTGAGAAGCAAGCAGGAGAGATTCTGGACGAATCTCGCTCAAGCAGATGTTGTTGCACTTGAACGAGTGAGAAAGGAGAGGGATTCTGAGTGTTAGTCGCTCAAGAGTGCTTGGGACGCTTGAGCGAGTGAAGTGGGGTCTGATGCTGGGGCCCGGTTTTCTCTCTCCTGATGCACGTTGGTGATACGTGGTGCCTTGGTGTTTGGTTCTTTTCCTCTCTCTTGTCCACGTTGGATGGGAGTGATGATTGCTGAGGGAATAACATTAAATGTTGATGGACTTACATTAAATGAGGATGGGATATTGTGATGAGTGGGATGCTGATGAGGCTGAGATGATAAGGCCTTGGTTGCATGTTTTTCTTCTCACTCTCTCCCTTCATTCCTTGGGAGTGCATGTTCTGATGAGAGAAGTGCTCCTTCTTCTCCCTAGAACTTGTTGGAGCTTCTGCTTCATCTTCTTCCTCCCTTTTATCTTCTACTTCTACTCATGTATGGTATAGAATTCTAGTGGAACTGTGTGGTGTTGAGGAACAGATATGGCTGTGTGTGGAGGCTGGGTTTAGGTCCCTTTTATCCTTCCCTGTTCCCTGGTGCTTCCTCTTCATCTTTCTCTATGTGATGGGCTGGTTGTGCCTTGGTTGGAAGCTGTAGCAGTCTCTGGGTGCCTCAGTTGTGGATGTAAGATGGTCCACTGTGTTGTGAAGATGAAGACATGCATGTTGCATGGAGGCATGGTGGTCCTTCACTATTGTTGAAGGTATATGGTGCTGTTGTGAAGAAGAGGGCATGCATGAAAGTTGGTTGTCCTCCATGGTGGTGAGGACAGTGCTGATCGAGAGTATGGTACAGTTTGTGTTGAGCTTGGGAGCTTCTCCACTGACTTGGTGGCTTTGAGGCTTGTGTGGAAATTATATTGGCTCTTCCCACGTTTAGAAAGCCGAGCAGAGTGCTGCTGTGGTTGGGCCGAGTGTCCATATGACTCTTAGAAGCTTCATCCAGGTAAGGGGAGCTATTGCATCTTAAGTGCATAGTTTATGGATGGGTTTTCCGGGTGAAACTCTTGTATCGTGATGTGTGTGGTATTCAATATGTGTTGTTTGATTGATTTCCGAGTGAGCAGTAGCCCGGACATGTATGATGATTATATATTGCTTGATGTTGTTGAATTCTGTCCATATAGGTGTTGTTGTTTATGGTGATGACTATGTTAAGATGCTTGGGATGTATGTCATGATAATACTGAGTGCATTGTGTGATTTGTTACTGGTCCCTACGTGAGTAATGGTGTGATTGTATGTATGAGATGCATGTTATTGATGTATATGTGTATGCTGAATGCATGAATGGGGACTGTTATAATGAATGCTGAGTAGGCTTATAAATAAAAGCATGAAATGCTTACTGGAAAGGATAAATCTGAGTGAATAGAGGATAAATCCGAGTGATAGATGATAATCCGAGTGGATGGCATAGGATTGCCGAGTGAAGGTGGTATAAGCTGAGTCATCTGACTGTTGTTGAGTTGCCGAATGAATTTAATGTTGAACGCAGATTTCCGAGTGGGCAATCGAATGAATATGAGTTGAATTTTATATGCATACGTGTTATTGTGTTATTGAATATGAACACCTTGCGGGGTGCCACGAGGGTGTTATCCCGAGTGAAGAGGACGTGGTCCTAATGTTGAGTGTGATGAAAGACCCGGATTGGATTCGGGCAGTGCCCGGGGCACTAAGCGTGAAATGAGACGCATGATGAAATGCTGAGTGCATCGGCGTTGAACGCCGAGCAAATAAAACCGTATGTATCCGATTCGCCACTGGAATGCGTTGGACTTCTATTACAGATCGGCAACCAAAAGATGAAACATATGATGAATATAATTAAGTCTTGGAGTTGGGCTCAGGCAGACTCCGTGAGTGTGGCTCAGAGTGTGGATATTGTTTGATATAGAGCTGGGATAAATATGAGGTGAAATCCGATTGGATGAGTAGCTGTTTGTTAAGAGGTTAGGCTTTATAGCCGAGTAAAATGGGTAAGAACCCGATTGGAGTTATTTGTGTTTGTTCATATTTAAATGGCAGTATGTATATTTGATTGATTGATGATATATATTTGTATGTTATGGATTCTATGATTAATCCGAGCCAATATCTGTCATTTAATATGTAATGCTCACCCCTACACCATTTTTAGTGTTTGCAGGTCGGTTTGGAATGTTATTATGGCCTTAAACCCGAGTGATGGGTATTTATGATGAGGCTGTATGAATGATGTAATGTACCGAGTGCAATTAATGTATTAAAGCTTTGGTTGGCTCATATAACCTGTTGTATAATGGAGTTGGCTTAGGATTGCTCATGATATATTGGAGTTGGCTTAGGATTGCTCATGATAAATCATGTTAAGATGATGGATAATCCGAGTGTTTGTATGTATACATATGTTTTAAGGATAATATGAATATATTTTAGTGTTGAGCATTGCTGAGTGGGTAGTCGGCTTTGGGAAGCAGAGAGTACATTTATGTATGAGGTTTATGTTGATTTGATGCTTCTTACCGACTGAGATATAATGGTGTTGAAGGAGTGATATATAAGAGGTTTAGTGCTTTTCCGAGTGTGACTTATGTGTAAGCCTTTTTCTGAATGGTGGTAGCCTTAGTGAATTTTGAGTGAGAAACATTATTTGGATATGGAATAAAAAGGTGGAAGTCTGTTCTGGTAGAACCATATGATTTGAGTTCTGAGTGAATAAATGGATATGCATGTATATAAGTATTTATGTTGATTTGATGCCTCTCACTGACTAGGGAATGATATGGTATGAATGATGTTAAGTTAATAAATTCTGAGTGGAATATTATTGTAAGAGTTGGTCTGAATATTGAGGCTTAAGTATATGAACTTCCCGAACGTGTAGGCTTGATTTCTTTCTGAGTAAGGCTATGTATATGGCCCTTCCCTGAGTGGAAAATATGGGTAAACCCAAGCGGGGAATGGTTTGTGTTTCCCGAGTGAAATCCGAGTGAATCTCTTAAGGGAAGACTGGTTGTACTAACTTAGTTCGAAGATATATTCTAAGTATGAAATATATGTATGCTGAGTGTTAAGAGCGGAATGAGTCCGAGTGGAACCCGATTTAATGGTTTCCCGAGTGGTTAAGTATTTTATATGTCCAAGTGACTTAACCTGGTGAAATCCTCTAAGTATGGAGGAGTTCGGATAATTCCGAGTGGAATTGTTTAGGAAGTTATTTCCTGGTGATGGATGTTAAGGTGTTCTCCGTGTGAGAAATGAGGAATATTCCGAGTGGAGTATGGTTGTGGAGATCCCTTATAAGTGAAGGAAAATCCATATATTCTCCGAGTGAAAATAGGCTTGAATGCCGAGTGTGGGGCCGAATGAGTATTGGTCGGTAATGATATCAGATACCGAGTGGAATACCACTCAGAAGATGAGATGGTTTATAAATGATGTGCTGAGGGATGAGTGTGAAGTACATTCCCGACTGAACTGTGGTGGATCCTACTGAGTAGTATTTGGTTTGACAACAACCCGAGTGAAGTGGTTTTATGGAATCCGAGTGAGATACCCCTTATTTTCCGAGTGGTTTATTATCTATGGTCTTAGTGGATAAAATATGAAACTAAGTTGTGGGGTGTACGTATGGGGAGTCATTATTGAACAATTGAAACCCCAGACTCTGAGTGATGTAGTTGTCTCGGATCCCGAGTGATGGGATTACCGAGTGAGTGGTGGCCTCTAGATACCGAGTGGTGGATTAGCCGAGTGTGGCTTCTCGCTTCAGCGAGTGAGTTCTCGCTCCAGCGGGTATGTTGCTGGGAAGGCTTTTGTGTGGCTTCGCCCAAGCGAGGGTGTGCTCGCCCGAGCGAGTTTGGCTATTTCGCTCAAGCGGAGTCGGGTCTCGCTTGAGCGGATGAGCGCTGTTCTGTGGTTTTGCTTGAGCGCTGACTGTCTTCCGCTGAATGGTTTTGGGTTGGCTTTTACTTCTTTTGCCTTCCATTGCCTTCTTTTCCTTTCTATTCTTGGTCATTGGACCGAGCTCTCATATCTTCATATATGAGAGTGGATTTTGATAGATCCAGGTATGTTTTTGCGAAAAAAATTGACCCCTATTTTTAGGGTGTCACAAATACCTTTTATAAATTAATGGGATAAGGGGATAGATTACTTCCTTTTTTACCTATATGGGAAGGGTTTGGTGACCGATGGTTGCAAGAATTGAACAATACAAATTAGAAAAGAAAATACATTGAACACTTAACATAGAGTCATACTCTCATTACAACTGAAAGGGAAATACATTGTTCAAGAAAGGACATTAAAAGAAAGTTATTACATTATAGAATTAACTTAGCATAGATGACAGCAAATTAAAATATCAGTCTTCCTCTTCTTCATCTTCTTTATCAACAGCCTCATCCATAGGTTCATCATTTTGTTGCTCAGAGTGGGGTGGAAATTCAGTTGCCAAAGGTGTGTCATCAGGGGGAATGGTGAACCTAATGGAAGCCAACCATAAGTCTCTGTTAGTTGGAACTCCCATTTCTTAAGTATGGTCCATATTCAGTGCAGTAGCAATCTTCCTCAGCATAAGATCGTGGTTTAGGACTAGATCATAGGTCCCTAGCTACATCTTCTTCATGGCTTGAATTTCTTGCATTACCATAGAGAGATTAAAAAAATTACCTGAACTTGTTAAAGGTGGTGGTGCAGAAGATGATGGTTTGGGTTGTCTGTGACGCTTTGGCTCTTGAGGCACAAAGTGGTCAATGTGGTCTATTACTCAGTACTTATCCATAATTGTCTCAGGCTTCACCTTTGTCAGTTCTTTATAGTTCAACCTAACCTGATTCTTTTTGGCCAGCAAAGTGACAACGGAGCAATATAGAAGTTGAAGATTTTTTTCATTGGCTTTCACCATCTCTTCCAATATTAACTCACCCAAATTAACATACAGGCATTTCATTAAACAATAAATCAACACCAACCTCTTAATGATAACCTCAGTAGCATGAGCCACAGGTTGTAGGGATGAATGGATGTAGTGGCACCATAAGAGGGGGAGATGATTCAAACAAATTTTCTTGACACATTTTGGTGCACCACTCACTTTTGTTATATAAGCAGCCCCTTGTTCACAACATTCCTCTAGTATTTCCTTTCTAAGATTCTTATTTTCAGCCCTATGGAAGATATCTCTTATCCAAGTGTAAGATATCTACTATCCAAGTGTATTGACATCCTTCACCATCTAAGATAGGTACTTTCAAACTCTTATTCAATATGTGACCAGAGAGAGGAATAGTCATTCCTCTCAAGTAGGAAGAAAAAGGTACCTTATCCTCAATAGAATTGCCTCTTAAATTGGCATAGAACTCCCTAGTGAGTTCTTGATAAGCATTGCCTAAGTTCTTATTAAAATACTGTCATCCCCTTGCAAACATAGCAGTCTTTACATCAATATCAGAGCAATTATCTTCATCAAGGACCAGAGCCCTTTCCCTTATTACTCCTCTGTTTTTGAATTTTTGTCTCATATTCTTGGGCATCCTTGAGATCCCTAAACTTATTCCAATCAAAATCCTCATTTTTCTTGGACTTCTTTTCCTCCTTAAGCCTTTTACTTCTTTTAGGTGGTGGAGAAATAGGGGTGCTTACAGTAGCCACCCTTTTTTTTCTCTTTTGGGGTTTTCTTCACATTTTCCATTTTAATAACTCTTTCTATTTTTCTAATGAGTCTTTGTGATCTTGTGGACATTGTGAATGTTAAGGATGGTATTTATAGGGCCTAAATGGGTGCAAATGCATAAACAACACAACCATAAAAAAATGAACATGTGAGATGAATGGATATGATGGATGCATTAAATTTGAAATTGAAACGATAGAATGCAATGATTTTAGCTATTAACTGGAATCAAGGAATGAAAAGATGTTACCTTTCAATGAATTCCAAAGATTGTGTTTTCCTCTTCAAAATCCAAGTTTCCAATGTAAAGGGATGTGAGTTAGGGTTTGTACGCTAAGAGGGGTTTTTATACTGTTGAACCCAGCATTTATACACTTATGTTCTGGTTACTATAGGTGGTAACAGGCTGGCACATGCTGGAGTACGCGTAGGTATATTGAACCTTTGGCGTACATACGCCCACATTAAAACACAACAGTTGGTAACAGGTATAGGCCACGCTGTAAGCATACAAGATCACGCTCAAGCGCATGACATGCTTAGGGGGGTCACACTTCAAACGTGAAAGGGTCATGCTCAAGCGCACAGGGTTCACGCTTAAGCATAAAGCCTCCTCGCTTAAGCGTGAAGGCATGCCCAGGGTCACGCTTGGTGCTCGCTCAAGCGCCATTTCTTTCTAAGGTTCAAGCTGCCAGCTTGAAAGTTCACGCTTAAGCGCTCCTTGAGCTCGCTCAAGCGCATGGTGATTTGCTCAAGCATACCAAGGTTCTCGCTCAAGCGCACAGGGTGCTCGCTCAAGCGTGAAGGCACACCCAGGGGTCACGCTTCAAGCGTGAAGTCTCTCGCTCAAGCGCGAGGACATTCCCTGATTCACACTACAAGCCACGCTCAAGTGTACAAGGTTCATGCTTGAGCGTGAACGCATAAGTTGGTCCACGCCTAAGGGCGCAAGGTTCTCGCTCAAGTGCCCAAAGGTTACGCTTAAGCGCACTTACTCCATGCTTAGGTGCACAAGGGACCTGATCCTAATTTATTTACACGTAGCTACACCAGTTTGGAGTATGTACGTGCACCCTTATTTTGGCTACTGGACCTACGCGTAGGTACGCTAGGATTTGAGCGTATGTATGCTCACCTCCTGGTCCACAATTTTATTATTTTGTTGATGCGCGTATGTACACAGGAATTCAAAGTATATACACTCAAACCTTATTCAAAATTTTTCAAGTTTATTCATACCTAATTCAAGCTTTTGAGTTTTCTTTTATTGTTTAAAAACACCAAACACAAACTACAACAATTAAAATATAGGGTTGCCTCCCTCAAGCGCTTCTTTAAGGTCACTAGCTTGACCTTTGACACCTAAGAAGATGCCTGTAAAATCATGGAGGATTTCTGGCTATCAAACTCTCCTCCATAGTAGAGCTTGAGTCTCTGGCCATTCACTTTGAATATTCTTCCAATGACTGGTTCTTTTACCTCAATTGCACCATGAGGGAAAACCCCATTCACAATGAAGTGTCCAGACCATTTTGATCTGAGTTTTCCTGGAAAGAGTCTCAGCCTATAATTGAATAACAAGACCTTGTCATCCTTGTGAAACTCCTTCCTATTTATCCACTTATCATGCCACCTCTTAGTTTTCTCCCTATATATTGAGGCACTCTGATAAGCATTGAGTCTGAATTCCTCAAGTTCATAGAGTTTCAAGACTCTTTCCTCTTGAGATTGGTCACAATCCATGTTTAATAGCTTTGTGGCCCAGCACGCCTTATGCTCTAACTCCACAGGGAGATGGCAAGCCTTACCATATACCAACTGATAAGGTGACATACCAATTGGAGTCTTAAATGCTGTCCTATAGGCCCACAATACATCATTTAATCTCACAGACCAATCCTTCCTAGATTTCCCTACTACTTTCTCTAGTATCCTCTTAATTTCTCTATTAAAAAGCTCAACTTGTCCATAAATTTATGGATGGTAGGGAGTGGATATCTTATGGAGTACCTCATAATGTCTCAGGATTTTTTCCATGATTCTATTGTAGAAATGTGACCCTCTATCACTAATGAGGACTCTAGGGACTCCAAATCTAGAGAAAATTTTTTTCTTTATAAACCTAAGCACCATGTGCATCATTGGTTCTGGTAAGGATTGCCTCCACCCACTTGGAGACATAATCCACAGCAACAAGGATATATTCATTGGAGAATGACTTTGGGAATGGTCCCATGAAGTCAATGCCCCAGACATCAAATAGTTCCACAACTAAAATATTTGTCAAAGGTATACCGGCTTTAGCAGAGAGGCCTCCACTTCTTTGGCACTTATCACACCGTTGCACATATACTCTAGCATCCTGAAAAATTGTTGGCCAATAAAAGCCACACTGTAACACTTTTGTTGCTGTTCTAGAGGCACCGTGGTGTCCTCCATAATAGGAATCATGACAGTGCCACAAGAGTCTTTCTTGCTCTGATTTAGGCACATATCTCCTAATAATTCCATCTACTCCTATCTTATACAGAAATGGATCATCCCATAGAAAAGTTTTACTGTCATGAATGAACTTTTCTTCATTTGGGATTTCTAGCCTTCTAGTACCACAGAGGTACTTTTAAAGTAGGCTATATCAGCATACCATGGCTTTATTGCAATTGCCATCAGCCTCTCATCTGGGAATTCCTCTTTTATCAAGATAGAGTCTGATTCACCTTCCAGACGAGAAAGTTGATCAGCCACTGAGTTCTCTACTCCCTTTTTATCTCTTATTTTTAAATCAAACTCTTGGAGTAATAGAACCCATCTGATCAATCTTGGCTTTGATTCTTTTTTAGCTTGCAAGTACTTGATTGCTGAATGGTCTGTATAGACAATGACCTTAGCAACAATCAAGTAAGCTCTGAATTTATCAAATGCGTACACCACAACAAGCATTTCCTTTTCAGTAGTGGTGTAGTTTATTTGATTCTCATTCAGCACCTTACTAACATAATAAATAACATGTGTTAATTTTTCTTTTTTCTGTCCTAGTACAGCCCCTATATCAAAATCACTTGCATCACACATGAGTTCAAATGGTAAAGAAAAATCAGGTGCTGCAAGGATTGGAGCTGTAATTAATCTTTGTTTCAAATTTTCAAAAGCCTTTGCATAGTTTTCATCAAAAACAAAAGCATGATCTTTCACCAGTAAATCAGTCAAAGGCTTTGCTATTTTCAAAAAATCGTTTATAAATCTCATATAGAAGCCAGCACATCCTAAGAAACTCCTTACTCCTGTCACATTGATCAGAGGAGGAAGCTTTTCAATGGTATCAATCTTGGCTCTATCTACTTGAATGCCCTCTATAGAGACTCTGTGGCCAAGGACTACCCTCCTCTAACCATAAAATGACACTTTTCCCAGTTGAGGACAAGATTAGTCTCTTGACATCTCACCAGTACCTTAGATAGGTTGCTGAGGCATATATCAAAGTTATTTCCAAACACAGAGCAGTCATCCATGAACACCTCAATGAACTTCTCTACCATGTCCCTAAAAATTGCCAGCATACACCTTTCAAAGGTTGCTGGTGCATTGCACAAACTAAATAGCATACACCTCAGCAAAGATTCCATATGGACAGGTGAAGGCTATCTTCTCTTGATCTTTTGGATCAACCATAATTTGGTTGTATCCTGAATATCCATCAACGAAGCAATAATATTCATGACCTGACAGCCTCTCAAGAATTTGGTCTACAAATGGTAAAGGAAAGTGGTCTTTTCTAGTGGAGTCATTTAACCTTCTATAATCTATGCACATCCTTCAACCTGTAGTTGGTCTAGTGGTAATGACTTCACCTTTTTATTTTTTTAGTGGTCATCCCTCCTTTCTTAGGCACCACTTAGATCGGACCGATCCAAGCGTTATCCGAAATAGGATAGATAATCCCTGCATCAAGGAGTCTAACCACTTCTTTCCCCACAGCCTCTTTCATTATGGGGTTTAACCTTCTTTGTGGCTGAACAACTAGGGAATAGTCATCCTCCATCAAAATTTTATGCATACAAAATGATGGACTAATCCCCTTTAAATCAAAAATGTTCCAACCAATGACAGATTCATGTTTTCTTAAAACCCCTATCAGTTTTTCTACATCCTCCTTATTTAACTCAGCATTTATGATTATTGGATGTGACTCATTATTTCCCAAGAAAACATATCTCAGATGAGAAGGCAAGGGTTTCAAATCATGTTTTCCTTCAAACACCTCCCCTTCTCAATTGCAGCATTATTTAAGTTTTCTTTAATTTCAACTTCTACTTCCCCTACTTCACATGCTTCTAGTAGGTTTACCAGCTCAGTTTATGAATCATCTAACTCCTCAGCCTCAGAGTGAAAATCATCCTCTAGAAAGGCTTGTAAAGCCTCTTCTTCAGTTCTTAACAGCATAGGAGTCTTATAGATTTTAATTTCTTCAAGCATAAAACAATCCATTTTATCAAATGGATGTGTTATAGCATTGAAGACATTAAGAGTTACCTACTCTTCTTGAACTCTCAGCATGAGTTCTCCCTTCTCTACATCTATTAAAGCTCTCCCAGTAGCTAGGAAGGGTCTCCCTAAGATTAGGGGAATCTCTCTATCAGCCTCTATGTCCAAACCTATAAAATCTGCTGGAAAGACAAAGTTATCTACCTTTACTAACAAGTCTTCCAGCATCCCATAAGGATATTTAATAGACCTATCAGCCAACTGCAAGGACATACGAGTTGGTTGCAGGTCATTAATTCCTAATTTCCTCATTAAGGACAGAGGCATAAGGTTAATGCTAGCCCCTACATCACATAAAGCACTTCCAACATGAACATCCCCTATTGCACAAGGTATTCTTCTGAATAATTACACTACACTCTTAGGTGAGAGCAATCATTTCATCTCCCTTAAGCTTTAGATAGAAGTTCTTTCAAAAATTTAGTATATGATGGCATCTCTTGCAATGCCTCAACAAAAGGAATATTTATGTGAAGCTTCTTGAACATATCTAAGAACTTAGCAAACTTTTGCTCCTCTATCTGTTTCTTAAATCTATGTGGAAATAAAGCATTCTTTAATTTCTCAGGAGTTAGCTTGACAGCTTCCTCTAAGATCAAATTATTCTTTTTCTTTTTCTTTTGATGAACTTAATTTTTTTCTCCTTTTCTATTTCCACCTTGTTTTTAGTTTTATCAAGAACTTAGGAAACCAAAGTTTTTCCACTCCTAGCGGTTATCGCTTTGCAATGTTCCCTTCGATTTACCTCAGTATCTTCAGGGAAATTGCCTAATTGTCTCTCAGCTAACTGTTTTGACAGCTGTCCAACCTGATTTTCCAGATTCCAGATGGACGCTTGTTGATTTTTAAAGCTGGCCAGAGTGGCCTGAATAAACTAAGATAGAACATTCTCAAATTCAGACTTTTCTTTAAAGGGAGGGGGAAGAGGTTATTGTAATCTAATTGTGGTCTGAGTTTGTGGTATGATTTGATTCAAATGTGGACCCTTCTGCCATGAAAAATTGGGGTGAGTTCTATAGTTTGGATTAAAGGAATTAGAGGGATAATTCCTTTGAAATTGTTGCCCTATGAAATTAATTTGCTCAGCAGGCACATTTGGATCACACATGCATTTTCATGATCTCCACCACAAAAATCACAACTCATCATGCAGACTTGACTAGGCTTTTGGAGTTCTAAAATTTGTACACTTAATTTCTCTAAAGCTTGAGTCATCAATTTACTTTGAGCCATATAAGCATCTTGTGCTTCTAATTCTAGTATCCCTCTTTTAGGGATTTGGATCCTTTCACTAACTAAACATTCATTTGATGCCATAACATAAATCAGCTCTATAGCCTCTTCTATAGTTTTAGTGGTCAATGAACCTCCAGCTGAGGCATCAATCAAGACCCTAGTAGTTGGTCTTACTCCATTATAAAAGATAGTAACTTGTTGTACATCAGGGATCCTATGATGAGGACATTTCCTCAAACTCTCTTTGTACCTATCCCATGCTTCCATCAGAGATTCACCCTCTCTCTGTTGGAAACAAGTGATTTCTGTGCGTAACTTGGCATACTTGGAAGGAGGGAAATATTTAATCAGAAATTTTCTTTGTAAATCCTCCCAAGTGGATATACTACCTCTTGGTTGGCTCTACAACCAGGCTTTTGCACGGTTCCTTAGAGAAAAAGGAAATAATCTCAATCTTATTGCCTCATCATTAACACCATTCATTTTCACTGTATCACAAATCTGGAGGAAGGTTGTTAGATGCAAATTTGGATCCTTAACCTCACTTCATCCGAATTGATCATTTCTAACCAACTGCAGCAAAATCGATTTAAGTTCAAAATTATTGGCTGCAATTGGAGGCCTAAGGATGCTGGATTGCGATCCTTCTTCATTAGGCCTAGAGTAGTCACCTAGTGTAACTCTCCTCTGTTCCATTTCTTGCTGTTCTTTTTCTTTTTCTCCTTTCTAAGTCTACGCTCTAACAAATCAATATCAGGATCAAAGAAGAATGGCTCTCCTCTGTTCCTTGACTGCATACAACAGATATTAGACACAGAATCAATTTCAATGCTACTGCTACTGCTACACACAAGCTACTACTATACTAAAATGAAATTTAACTGTTGCTATATGAAAAAAAAATTAAATGGTTCAGTTTAGTACAGGTCCAAGGATTGTTGATATTACTCAACAATCCCCGGCAATGGTGCTATTAACTTGATGCATAATCCTAGAGGATTAAATTCTTTTGGCAAGCTCACCAATCGTTAAATTTGTAATATATTTGATCGTCCCACAGGGATTGAGGTAATTACCACAACCTAGGACTAGTACAAGCTAAACCAAAACACAAGAAGATAGAATTCATTCTGTTTATGCTTTTTTGCATTTTCTATGTTTTTGTATTTTCAAAAACAATAGAAGAGGTGAGATATATTTAATGGAAGATAGGTTAGGATTGCTTCAGCTTACAATTTCATCAAGAAACATGCAACTGAGGTTCAAACAAGCTTCAGACTCAAGAGGACAATTCACTGATGGTTAATCCCTAATTCCTTAGGTGATTAACACTAATTCCTAAGCATTAAACCCTAATCCCTTAGGTGTTCAGTGACAGAGAAATCTAATACAAAATTAGGGATTGAACCCTAACTATTCACCTAATTACTAGGCCTGAATTAGTTAGGAAGCCAAAAGTTACCTAAGCCTCAACTATGATTCCTCATTAGTGAGATTCTTCAATTAGGTCTAGATTTGTCAATCCAACAGTGTAGATCCACTTCTCAACTTGTCTCCTCATGCTTCAGAAGATGATTTCCTCAATGCATATTCAAGAATCCATTGGAAGCTTTAGCAATCCCAACCCTAGGGGTTTAGTAACCCATGGAGATGGATTCAGAAGAAGGAACGTGGAGAGCCATGGAAGAGAGAGTTTAGAGAGGGAAAATGTTTAGAGAGATTAAAAATTAGAAAATAAAAGTTGTATATTGCTTCTGTTATTCTCTCCTACAGAGTATTTACAACTATATACATAAGGCAAAACCTAATTAAACTAACTCTAATTAATTATAAAAGAGACTTCCTGACAATTAAACTAACGAAACTAATTAATTGATTATAAGGGAATGACTAATTATAATACAATAATTAAATTACTAGAATACAAATATAGTCAGTAACTAATAAAATAATTAATGGTAATTACTACATCAATTCACGTTGAAAGAGTATAATATACTGGGCAAACACGTTTCACGCTTAAGCGTGGTCTTTATGCGCTTGAGCATGGTACTTTAACTTTGAATGCCGGGTGACTTCACACCTTACTAGATCCGCGCGTATGTACGCTGGGAGGCCAGCGTATGTACGCTTGACCACTGATTTACTGATTCTTCATTTTTTTGGTTCTGTTTGTGCACGTACGTACGCTGGGATTCTAGCGTATGTATGCTGGCTCACTAGACTGGCACTTTGGTCTTTTTTCTCCTGCGCGTATGTACGCTGGATTCTAGCGTATGTATGCTGGATTTCCTGCACCTAGATCCTGCAAAATACAAACATATAAATGCCTAGCGTATGTACGCTAGGTTAATGGATCTTTTAATAAACATATTTCCTTCTTTAAGTGCTTATCTTTTTATCTATTTTCTTGCACACTTCAAACACATTCGAATTAAATAATTAAAACAAGAAAGAATGACAATTCATTAAATAATAATGCCAAACTCAACAATATTTAATTGATTAAGTTAAATTAAAGATAAATTAATTAAGTCTTTTTAAGACTTATCATGTCTGCCTTCGGTCCTTCTTCAGCTTAGCAAGCTAATCACGAGGGTCAGGAGTTGGTACTTGCACCATCCTCCTCAAACTAACTCCAGGAGATTCAAAAAGAAGTCTCCTGTTTGCCTGCTGGTTGGTCACATCCTCAATATGACATTCGACAAAGTCACGACCATTACCCTCCATGGTGACTATCAAACTTCTGCGAGAGGTAGAAATAATTCTAACGTGTCCCATCTGGCATGCCAATGAACTGGTCTGATCCAAGGTCAAAGATCTAGAGTGGGGACCAGCCTCAAAAGTCAATGATAAGAATGCTTGTACACCGGTACAATGGGTATCCGGTATTATGGTCTGAACTCTCAGTGGGAGAATCCTGTCTTGTTGTCTTGGAGATCCTTTGCACCAAGCTTTCACGCTGAAGAGGGGCGAAAGGTAGTGTCACCTGCGAAGATTCTCTGACGCTCAAGTCAGTGAACATAATAAGAATTCAAGGGAACTTAAGCAATGCAATAGTGAATAAAGAGTAAGAATAACGTAACCTTTTCTGAGTGTGAGAATAGACTATTTATAGATGAGCATAGAGAATAAATTGTTAGATGCAGGTGGGGCCAGGGGACAAATAGTAAACTACACAGTGTATGATTCTGGCACATGATGCGGCAGGAGCCGCGTCCCTCATGAACGTCCCTTGGCAGCTGTACCCTATACTTTCTATCGGGTGATGTGGATGCTTTTCGATGTGTGACGTGACTACTTGATCATACTGGTATAGGCAGAGCCCCTACTATGGGGTTTATAGTCCGGTGGTATACCTGCCGCATCGGTAGTATAGTGAGGGTGAATAAAATTACATGCTTGTCCTCGTATCAGTATCGAGACCGGATCATATAGTAAACTTGTTGTTGAATGGTAACATTGTGACTGTTAATTATTTTTACAGGTTTTATTGGTATAATTATGGATATGTCCTTCGACGTAAACAATGTCTTTGAAACAAGAATATGATCTTTCATCCATATATGGGATGAGCTTTTCTTTTCTACAATTTGATATATCTTTCAAATGCGGTATATATCAAGAGGGTATATCCACATCAGATATCTAACTCAAACTCTGAATTACATTATAAAATATTTTTATAATAGTTATACTCTTCATTTTAAAAATAAATAAAGGGAGAAAGTCTTCCCTCTTGAATATATTTTATCCTTTATAATTTATGTCACACCACACTCAACCACCCAAACCTATAGTCTGTGTCTTAGAAAAACTTGGTCACTTAGCACCTTAACCACAACCCAGATTGAGCCCACTCTTAGCACCTACTTGAGTTGCAATAGTTACAAAAATTATTAGTTAGAGCGCACTCTTTCATTCAAAACTTCATTTAAGTGACAAAAAGATGTTAGTTTTAAAATAAATTTCTGCCATGTGAGAGAGAGGTATTGGAAATAATTAAAAGTGCAACATTCCTTTCTTATCTTATTGATGCCAACAATTGGCATATCTTACACAATACATTTTGATCAAATGAGAGATCATCATCCAATCTAGTCTAGCAATTTCCATGCTGACAAAAAGGCAGAGAAAATGATAATAAGATACAAAGAATGTTTCAAGAACCATGCAGCCACCCTTGGTGGCAATGCAACTGATGGGTGTGGTGAGCTCATGGCTGCAGGGGAAGAAGGCACCTTTGAGGCTCTCAAGTGTTTACCTTGTAATTGCCATAGAAATTTTCACAAAAAAGAGATAAAGTGTGATTCTAATTCTACTCTTCTAGTTCCTGATATTGATAATACAACTTAGATTATAAGGCCCATTTTGGCCCATTTATCTCCCAACAAAAGTGGTTCTATTAGTCATTTTGAGCAGTCTTGTGACAAGGACTATGAGGATGGGATAAATAAAGAGTTTGAAAATCCAAGTGAAAAGGTGAAGAAGAGGTTCAGAACCAAGTTCACACAAGAACAGAAGGAGAAAATGTTGGGTTTTGTAGAGAGGGCAGGGTGGAAGATGCAGAAGTAAGAGGAATCTGTAGTGCAGAAGTTTTGCCAAGAGGTTGGAATCAAGAAGAGAGTCCTCAAAGTGTGGATGCACAATAACAAGAACAATTTTACCAAGAGATCACCATGTCTACCTAGTAATTAGCTTAGCATGAGGCAATATCTTTCTTAATGTTGTTATTGGCATTTGTTTAAGATTATTTATATGGTACTTGCCAAAACAAAAGAAATAAGTATTATTTTTCATTTTGTAGGTTGATATTATCACAATGGATTTAACACTTATCTAGTTCACCATTCACCAAGCTTTCAATTTTCAACCAAAGAGAAATACACATACAAATCACATAATAGAGTAGAGAAATGATACGATGCCGAGAAATCAATTAAAACATATCAAATTGAAGCAAAAAAAATATCACAGACTACTTAGCAGACCAATTATTTGATTCCTTTTTAATTTTTTGACTAACTATGTACAAAGGAGAGCACAAAGGGTAACACAGTTCTTTAACACACAGATATTGAATAAACCATTAAAAGACAAACAATAAAATAGTATTATCATTGTCATTATATATAAAACTATAATTGATTCAGTTGAACCACAATGCAAGCCACACAAGCCAAGCTAAACCAAACTGAGATGGCTTAGATCCAAAAATAGTGCACAAAGTTTATCTCAAAAGCTAAAGATGAAAAATAAAAAAAAATCATACATGACATGGGCAGTTGCGTACATTACACTGGCATACATGACATGACAACAATGAGCTTAAAATGTTAGAAGTAACACAACTGATTTATAGCATTTTTTCTTACAGAACATAAACAAATGCATGAATGTATCAACACATAAAAGTACATAACTATAAAAATCCTAATTGACTAATCCATTACCTAATCCTAATCGACTAGTCATTACCTAATACCTAGGATCTTCTTATTTTACTATCATCCAAATTGCCTCTTTCAAAATTGAAACAAATGTTAATCCAATTATCATCTTCAAATGTTAATCCAATTCATATTTTCAAATAAATAAATATTTAATATTGTTATAATAAATATAATAGAATATTTAAATTACAAAAAATAGTACTTTTCAATTGCCTAAATATGACAGCCAGCTAGTGTATGGCTGAATTGCAGATATAAATAAATAAATCATAATACCTAATTGGGTCCAAGTAATGAATATATCTTGTATTGAATTGTTTGAAGAAAAATAGATAATGAGCAATGGAATATTTGGCAGCCCCATAACACACAGAGTAGTGACATGTTTTAGAAGCCACTATCATCCAAACTGCCTCTTTCAAATTGAAACAAATGTTAATCCAATTATCATCTTCAAATGTTAATCCAATTCATATTTTCAAATAAATAAATATTTAATATTGTTATAATAAATATAATAAAATATTTAAATTACAAAAAAACAGTACTTTTTAATTGTAACACCCTAATCTTTGCAAATGATAATTCCAAAACAATGAGGGAATTTTTTTTTTTTACAAAAACAGCCACAACTTATTCAACATAGAAGGGAAGAGGTAGGCAAGGGAAAATAGAGAGCATTCACACACATATGGCAAATGACAGAAAAGCTAAGACTGGAACCGATTTATTTGGTTTAATGTAACACACTAGCACCTGGGCGGATTACACAACATCGTTGGCTCGCTCAGGCGAGATCTGATACCGCCTAGGCGGGGTATGGCCATGCAACAGCGGATGGAGAGGGAATTCACAAAAGAAACCCCATACCGGTCTTCACTCGTTTCTACGGGACTAACCCTTCCTCAAAGAAATACTAGGTGTTCAGCATAGGGAAACAGGTAAGGGAAGGGAGATGCACATGTGTATTAGTTTGGAGGAAAGGGGGACCTGAACTCATTCCGCCCAATTCAACTGGGTATGACAACGTCTGGGCGGACTCAACCACAACGCCCAAGTAGGGGTCAACACCGTTATCTGGGATTCATTAACGTAACAACGGAGGGAAGGGTATTTGGGCGGTGTTCCACACTGACACCTACTCGCTTCAGCGCAAGTCCTCACACTTGGGCGAACCGTTCTAGTCGTTCGGAACTCCATAACTTAGCCCTCCAAATTTATCCATACAGCGACACTCATACTCTACTCGGGAAGTGAGGGTTATCCCACTCGGGTTCCAGAACTCCTTCTCACTCGGACTTCCCATCTTTCACTCGGTTATCGATACCTTAAACTTAAAATCCAATCCACTCTAAACCACCATTCGAACTCCTCTCTCAGAAGGGAATCACTCGAGGTTTTCACTCGGAAATATCAACTCTTCCTCACTCGGGATTTCATACTTACATTTACTCGGAAATCCTCAGGCCTATAATCATTCGGAAGCTAGCGACTGACTCACCCGGCATACCACCATTTAATCACACAGATTATAATTACCCTACGCTCATAAGACATCCTCATACAGTCCTCTTCACCGCTCAATCTCACTTACAGCATAGAAGAACACACAACATATACTTGTATAAACGAAAATATTCATATAATTACAAAAACTTCATCATGACTTTTGTTACCCAAAGCTGTCAAGTTTTAACGTAAGAACTACAACTAAAACACGAGCCGACCAAGGCTTAATAAAACGTTATACACAGTATTTATACATATACACATATACACATATACACATGTAGATATATGTTCCAATAGCGCTCTGATTCATTGTCCTGCACTCGCTCCTCCTTCATCCTTCTTTCCGAGAGATGTTCACTGAAAGTGTAGCCACTGCAGGGGTGAGCTTTTACATGTAAAATGACAATCAAGGACTCGGAATCAGTGTCAGTATGCACATTCACATCCATTCAATCGTTTTCAAATTAATTAAAGTTAGACACTGCAAAATGACATTTAAGACACACAGACAACACATACAGGTATTCCCCACCCTCGGAAACTATTCATAACACTCCACACACGTTATACGTACTACTCTAATCAACCTCATATCTACATGCATGCCTGCGGATCCGACTCGAGTGATGACTTTCAGTTACAGTTTTCCCCTCCCCTGGCCCCTCGTCCTTCAGCTCTTCCCGCGTGGTACCGGCCTCCCATTGGTGTCTCGAGACTCTTCTCTAGCTCCTACGGCTACCACTAGCTCCTTCGAAATCTAGCCGGGGTCTGTAACTGGAAGTCATTCCTTCGGGGCTCTTGACCTTCCACGGGTCGCCCCACTCTTACACATGCAGCTAAATGCATCTACCAACAAGCGTCATTACACCACCGATACCTCCTTCGTAACCATTAAGTAGGAACAGATTCGATGCAACCTTTATTCACTTTTATTATTTACACCAATATGTTCAACCATCAGCAATCAAGTAATAGCATCTGACAAATCAACTAACATGCACACATTCATATTCTCACAGCGTTAACAAGGATAGAACCATGCATATCATTCGTTATTATCAATACTAACATACTACTTTACCACCATCTAGATCACAAGCATTTATTGTTCAACCACTATAAAACACACGGAATCCAGAATCTCCAATCATGCATAGGATCCAATCATCACAAACACATGCACATACACTCAAGCAGAACATTCATCCGGTACCGTTCGTGGACAATGCATTTAACATGCAAGCACCCCCTACTTACGAAAGGGACTTCAAGAAGCTTTTCTGCTCTTTGACGTTGAATCTGACGCCCCTCTACTGATTCGTTCAACCTTTCTCCACTCCGTCGCACTCTGCACTTGGCTCGGGGTTGGGGTGTTGTTCTTCCTCTGCTTTACGATCTCCTTCACCTGCCGGGGCTCTGACCTTCTTCCCGCACTGTCGTCGTGATGGATAGAAACAGGGGAAAGGAAAGAAGATGGAGACGAAGAAGAAAAGAGAGAATGGAGTAGTGGGAGAAGTTATTTGCACCCACGGTGATACTGAATACGCACCTATATACGCATGCGAGGGGGAAAGGAGTGGGATGGGAAAGAGTGAGTCGCAGACCACTCACACCTTCTGCCAATCACAGACAGCCACATCCTATCAATTAAGTCCAATTAACTTGTCATTAACTCTCAGGCTATATTGGTTATGATTAACAACTAATTCTTTACTTTCAATTTTTCTTATTATTTAATTTTTATTCGGTATCTAACTTCAAAACTGGGATGTTACAGTTCTCCCCCACTCAAAAGAATTTCGTCCTCGAAATTCAATCGGTAACTCACCTTAGCAAACAACTCGGGGTACTGTTGCCTCATGGTGTCTTCGCGTTCCCAGGTACGAGAGGTAGTCTTGCCTTGTTGCCACTCCACTTCTACCAGCTGTACGTTTTTGTTTCTCAAACGCTTCACCGATCAGTCCATGATTCTGATCGGTGTAGTCACGGTGGTCAGGTCTTCCTTGACTTCCACTTCATCATCAGGCATTGTGTGACTGGGGTCATATAGATACTTCCTTAGTTGCGACACATGAAATACGTTGTGCAATCGGGATAAGTGGATCGGTAATGCTATTCGGTATGCCATGGTGCCGACTCGTTCCAACACCTCATAAGGTCCAATGTATCGAGGGCTTAACTTTCCGCCTTTCAAGGCTCGTCCAACTCCTTTATTCGGAGAAGTCCTCAAAAACACTCTGTCTCCGACTGAAAATTCCAATGGTTTGGTGCGTTTGTCATGGTAACTCTTCTGCCTGTCTTGAGATGCCTTCATTTTTCCCTGTATCACTCAGATCCGCTCTGTGGTTTGCTTCACAATGTCTGGTCCCAATAGCAGACTCTCACCCGTTTCCGACCAGCAAAGTGGGGTTCGGCATCTTCGTCCATATAGTGCTTCATAGGGTGCCATGCCAATGCTGTTATGATGGCTGTTATTGTACGTAAACTCAATCAAGGGGAGGTACTGCTCCCAATCTCCTCTGTGCTCTAACACACACACCCTTAATAAGTCTTCTAAACTTTGAATCGTCCGCTCGGATTGTCCATCCGATTGGGGGTGGTAGGCAGAACTAAGCCAAAGTTTGGTGCCCATTTCTTGATGCAGGCTGGTCCAAAACCGGGACGTGAACCTCAGATCTCTATCCGATATGATGGAAGTTGGTATGCCATGCAGTCGGATAATCTCATGAACGTAAATCCGTGCCAATTTATGCATCGGGTACTTCATGTTCACAGGCAGGAAGTGTGCACTCTTCGTCAGTCGGTCAACAATGACCCAAATCGCATCATGGCCCGCTCGGTTTGTGGGCAATCCCATGACAAAATCCATAGCAATCGAGTCCTATTTCCACATGGGAATCTCCAGGGGCTGCATTGCACCGTACGGTTTCTGGTGTTTCACTTTTGATTTTTGGCACGTAATACACCGAGCTACGTATTTTGCCACATCCCTCTTTAGTCCGGGCCACCAGAACTGTTTCTTCAGGTCATGGTACATTTTCGTGGTTCCCGGGTGAATACTGAATAGGCTTTTGTGGGCTTCATCAAGCACCACTCTCCATAATTCTCCTCCGCTCGGTATGTATATTCTGTCTCTCACCCGGAAGATCCCATCTGATCCCACGGTCAAGGATAAATCCTTTCCTTTGGCCTGAGTTTCCTTCATTTTGGTTAAGTAGGAGTCTAACTATTGCTGCTCGTACACGGACTTCAAGAACTCATTGGCGATCCTCAATGTACCGATTGTCATTTTCCGAGAGGAGGGGGTGTCAACATACAAGTTCATGTCTCGGAACCGTTCCAACAACTCTACTTCTTTTACCATCATTGCTGCCATGTGAAGGGATTTCCGACTCAACGCGTCGGCCACGACATTTGCCTTTCTGGGATGGTATTTTAGCTCGAAATCATAATCTTTTAAAAACTTAATCCATCTTCTCTGCCTCATGTTCAGCTCTTTCTGGTCGAATAGGTATTTGAGGCTCTTGTGGTCACTGTATACTTCAAACCGGGACCCGTACAAGTAGTGCCTCCATATTTTTAGTGCGAACACCACAGCTGCCAGCTCCAAATCGTGGGTCGGATAATGCTGCTCGTGAGGTCTCAATTGCCGAGAGGCATACGCTATCACCCGATCTCTCTGCATGAGCACGCATCCTAATCCGAGTCCTGATGCATCACAATAAACTACAAAGCTTTCTTGTAAGTCGGGTAATGTCAGCACTGGCGCAGTCGTCAACTTGTTCTTCAGCTCTCGGAAGCTGCTCTCGCACTCGGAACTCCACACGAAGGGAATGCTTTTCCGAGTCAACTTAGTTAGTGGTAACGCCAGCTTAGAAAAACCTTCAATGAACCTTCTATAGTAACCTGCGAGGCCCATAAAACTCCTTATTTCCGAGACCGACTTGGGTCTCTCCCATGCCATTATAGCTGTCACCTTCGAAGGGTCCACCGAGACTCCTTGCTCGGAAATTACATGTCCGAGGAAGTGGATCTTATTCATCTAGAATTCGCACTTTGAAAGCTTCGTGAACAACTGCTTCTCCCTTAACACTTGGAGTACCGCTCGGAGGTGTTCTTCATGCTCCTCGGAAGTCTTAGAATAGATTAGGATGTCATCAATGAAAACAACTACGAATCGGTCTAAATAGGGGTGGAATATGCTGTTCATGTAATTCATGAAGACAACAGGGGCGTTTGTCACACATACTCGTAGTGGCCATACCGAGTCCTAAAGGCAGTTTTTGGAATATCCGAGTCCTTCACTCGGATTTGGTGATATCCCGATCGTAGGTCGATTTTTGAGAAGACTGAGGCTTCACGCAGTTGGTCAATTAAATCATCAATTCTGGGTAGTGGATACCGATTCTTAATTGTGAGTTTGTTTAACTGTCGGTAATCTATGCAAAGTCTCATGCTGCCATCCTTCTTCTTAACAAGTAGTACCGGTGCGCCCCAAGGTGATACACTCGGTCTAATAAACTGTTTTCCGAGTAACTCATCCACTTGCTTCTTCAGCTCGGCTAATTCAGTTGAGGACATTCTATAGGGTGCACTGGAGACTGGCTCGGCTCCAGGGATCAAGTCTATAGAGAACTCGATTTCTCTATTGGGAGGGACACTCGGTACGTCCTCAGGGAACACCTCTTGGAATTCGCAGACAATCGGAATTTTGTTCACTCGGATGTTACTCTCACCCTTGGTTAGACAAAGCATCATGAATAGTTGAGTTATACCTTGTGCTGCGCAGTCCTCATGGTGCTGTCTTGGGAAAATTATCCTTCGGTTTCTGCAATCTACTAACACTTTATTGGCTGAAAGCCAATCTATTCCGAGCATGATGTCAAGACCCTTTAGGGGCATGCAAACCAGATCGAAGGTGAAACTCCGATCATATAATGCAAACGTTACGTTTTTGCACATTGACGATGTGGACACATTAGTGCCAGTCGGGCTGGCCACTTCTAAAGTCCGATTCATAGACACAGTCGGTAACTTCAAACGCTTCACACACTCATCAGCTATGAAGGAGTGGGTAGCTCCAGAATCAAAAACTATACTAAGTGTGTATCTACCGAGTGAGCACTTACATTGTACCAAGTCATTTGCTTGTGCGACTTCTTCTGCGTTGATGGCGTAGACTCTTCCAGTGGCTGGTTGGTCAGTGTCTCTCCTCCTGATATTTGGGGCAACCATTATATTCCCTCTAGCTCTGTTGTTTCCGCCCCGTGAGTTTTGTCCATCATTCCTATTGCTCTTCACCTGGAACCCTCCTTGACGTACACTAGCATTTGTTTGACGGAGTTGGGGGCAGTCAGGGCGAATGTGTCCCCTATTCCCACAGTGAAAACACTTAACATCGGTATCGTTGCAACTCTGAGCAAAGTGGTCGCCACCACATTTAAAGCACTTACCGTACCTGGGTCGTCCACTCATCTGTCTCCCTCGGTCACCACGACCCTGATATCTAGTGAAGGGTTCATTTCTTCCTACGTTCCCTGGCCTCTTGAAACGTGACTGCTGAGGCCTCAGATACTGGTTGGCTCTGCTGCTCTGGCCCGAGTGGGCCTTGTCATCTTCTTCAAATATCCTACATTTATTCACCAATGTAGGGAAACTCCGTATCTCATGGTATCTACAGGCCCTCTTAATATCTGATCTTAATCCATTCTCAAACTTAAGGCACTTCGAGCTCTCCGTCCCAGGTTGTTGGAAGGGTGGGTAGAATAGGCACAACTCCTTGAATCTCGTCGCGTATTCTTCCATAGTCATGGAGCCTTGCTTCAACTCCATAAACTCCAGCTCTTTCCGACTCCTCACTGTGTCGGGGAAGTATTTCTCTAAGAAGCATGTCTTAAAATCGTTCCATGTCAGCTGAGCTTCATCATCAGGGAATCGGCTTCTGGCTATCTTCCACCAGTTCTCCGCTTCATCTCGCAGCATATATACTGAACATTCTACCTTTTGGGCCTCGGTACAATGAAGACCCCCAAAAATCCTCTCCAATTCCTGAGTCCATTTAAAAGCTGCCTCCGGATTACGTCCTCCCTGAAACTCACTCGGCTTCCTCTTCAGGAAGCGGTCCAGCACGTGGCCATCCTCAGCTCGAGTCTGGCCCTGCCTTTCAAACACGTCTGCAAAGTGTTGGAATGCTGTGGCTATAGCCTCCATGCTTTGGCGATGCGTCATTCCTTATCCTGAAATCGACATTCGAGGATAAGTATACCGAGCCACTTACTACCGATCGGGTTCTCAGTCTAACATTCAATAGCTTAGCACGTTATATCATTCTTCCAGGTTACACACACAATCGGACCAGGAGGAAACAACCTCCTATCCTCAAGCCAATATCAATCAGGTTCAACTAACATCACAACAATTATGACCATTTAGTCAGAAAACACACAACCGCTTACACTCGGTAAGCATACCTTGGCCTTGGACCTTTCGGTCTGCTCTGATACCAAAATGTAACACCCTAATCTTTGCAAATGATAATTCCAAAACAATGAGGGAATTTTTTTTTTTTACAAAAACAGCCACGACTTATTCAACATAGAAGGGAAGAGGTAGGCAAGGGAAAATAGAGAGCATTCACACACATATGGCAAATAACAGAAAAGCTAAGACTGGAACCGGTTCATTTGGTTTAATGTAACACACTAGCGCCTGGGCGGATTACACAACATCGTTGGCTCGCTCAGGCGAGATCTGATACCGCCTAGGCGGGGTATGGCCATGCAACAGCGGATGGAGAGGGAATTCACAAAAGAAACCCCATACCGGTCTTCACTCGTTTCTACGGGACTAACCCTTCCTCAAAGAAATACTAGGTGTTCAGCATAGGGAAACAGGTAAGGGAAGGGAGATGCACATGTGTATTAGTTTGGAGGAAAGGGGGACCTGAACTCATTCCACCCAATTCAACTGGGTATGACAACGTCTGGGCGGACTCAACCACAATGCCCAAGTAGGGGTCAACACCGTTATCTGGGATTCATTAACGTAACAACGGAGGGAAGGGTATTTGGGCGGTGTTCCACACTGACACCTACTCGCTTCAGCGCAAGTCCTCACACTTGGGCGAACCGTTCTAGTTGTTCGGAACTCCATAACTTAGCCCTCCAAATTTATCCATACAGCGACACTCATACTCTACTCGGGAAGTGAGGGTTATCCCACTCGGGTTCCAGAACTCCTTCTCACTCGGACTTCCCATCTTTCACTTGGTTATCGATACCTTAAACTTAAAATCCAATCCACTCTAAACCACCATTCGAACTCCTCTCTCAGAAGGGAATCACTCGAGGTTTTCACTCGGAAATATCAACTCTTCCTCACTCGGGATTTCATACTTACATTTACTCGGAAATCCTCAGGCCTATAATCATTCAGAAGCTAGCGACTGACTCACCCGGCATACCACCATTTAATCACACAGATTATAATTACCCTATGCTCATAAGACATCCTCATACAGTCCTCTTCACCGCTCAACCTCACTTACAGCATAGAAGAACACACAACATATACTTGTATAAACGAAAACATTTATATAATTACAAAAACTTCATCATGACTTTTGTTACCCAAAGCTGTCAAGTTTTAACATAAGAACTACAACCAAAACACGAGCCGGCCAAGGCTTAACAAAACGTTATACACAGTATTTATACATATACACATATACACATATACACATATACACATATACACATGTAGATATATGTTCCAATAGCGCTCTGATTCATTGTCCTGCACTCGCTCCTCCTTCATCCTTCTTTCCGAGAGATGTTCATTGAAAGTGTAGCCACTGCAGGGGTGAGCTTTTACATGTAAAATGACAATCAAGGACTCGGCATCAGTGTCAGTATGCACATTCATATCCATTCAATCGTTTTCAAATTAATTAAAGTTAGACACTGCAAAATGACATTTAAGACACACAGACAACACATACAGGTATTCCCCACCCTCGGAAACCATTCATAACACTCCACACACGTTATACGTACTACTCTAATCAACCTCATATCTACATGCATGCCTGCGGATCCGACTCGAGTGATGACTTTCAGTTACAGTTTTCCCCTCCCCTGGCCCCTCGTCCTTCAGCTCTTCCCGCGTGGTACCGGCCTCCCATTGGCGTCTCGAGACTCTTCTCTAGCTCCTACGGCTACCACGAGCTCCTTCGAAATCTAGCCGGGGTCTGTAACTGGAAGTCATTCCCTCGGGGCTCTTGACCTTCCACAGGTCGCCCCACTCTTACACATGCAGCTAAATGCATCTACCAACAAGCGTCATTACACCACCGATACCTCCTTCGTAACCATTAAGTAGGAACAGATTCGATGCAACCTTTATTCGCTTTTATTATTTACACCAATATGTTCAACCATCAGCAATCAAGTAATAGCATCTGACAAATCAACTAACAAGCACACATTCATATTCTCACAGCGTTAACAAGGATAGAACCATGCATATCATTCGTTATTATCAATACTAACATACTACTTTACCACCATCTAGATCACAAGCATTTATTGTTCAACCACTATAAAACACACGGAATCCAGAATCTCCAATCATGCATAGGATCCAATCATCACAAACACATGCACATACACTCAAGCAGAACATTCATCCGGTACCGTTCGTGGACCATGCATTTAACATGCAAGCACCCCCTACTTACGAAAGGGACTTCAAGAAGTTTTTCTGCTCTTTGACGTTGAATCTGACGCCCCTCTACTGATTCATTCAGCCTTTCTCCACTCCGTCGCACTCTGCACTTGGCTCGGGGTTGGGGTGTTGTTCTTCCTCTGCTTTACGATCGTCCTTCACCTGTCGGGGCTCTGACCTTCTTCCCGCACTGTCGTCGTGACGGATAGAAACAGGGGAAAGGAAAGAAGATGGAGACGAAGAAGAAAAGAGAGAATGGAGTAGTGGGAGAAGTTGTTTGCACCCACAGTGATACTGAATACGCACCTATATACGTATGCGAGGGGGAAAGGAGTGGGATGGGAAAGAGTGAGTCGCAGACCACTCACACCTTCCGCCAATCACAGACAGCCACATCCCATCAATTAAGTCCAATTAACTTGTCATTAACTCTCAGGCTATATTGGTTATGATTAACAACTAATTCTTTACTTTCAATTTTTCTTATTATTTAATTTTTATTCGGTATCTAACTTCAAAACTGGGATGTTACATCAATCACCTAAATATGACAGCTAGCTAGTGTATGGTTGAATTATAGATATAAATAAATAAATCATAATACCTAATTGGGTCCAAGTAATGAATATATCTTGTATTGAATTGTTTGAAGAAAAATAGATAATGAGCAATGGAATATTTGGCAGCCCCATAACATACAGAGTGGTGACATGTTTTAGAAAAAAAAAACCAGCAAGTAGAGACGGAAGAGAACAGGGTAGAAATGCAGTTTCAAAAGCAGTATAGCTTAATCTGGAGCTAGGTAATAACAACCCTAAACATCATAAAGCATAGAAACTTAGAAACATTTTGGAATTCTAAAAGAAAAAGCAGAGAAACTATACATATTGATGCACTAGGCAATTACAAGAAGGAAACAAGTACATATAATGCATTGCGTCTGAAACTAAGGTATATCACCTAGGGGTGTAGCTTGTGAGTGCTATAGTAGCTCGCGGTGGCAGACGACGAAGATGACAGCGAGGAATATGGCAATGCGGGAGTAGCTCCAGTGACGTCCTCGAAGAAGATGACACATGCAATGGAGCCCATGGAGCCCACGAGAATGACGTATAGAATGACGAATGGAGAGATTGCAGAGGAGGGAGGCATAACGGGGAGGAGAAGCAGAGGGGTGGGGAGGAGAAGTAAGGGAGTGTTTAGGGGTGTTTAGGGCTCGTGGAAGTGGCAAATAGGAAAGGGTGAGGTCGAATAAGTTATAAGATTAAGCGACAGAACAAACCCATCTCTTAATCCGTGGCCATTTTAGAAAAATTTTACACGTGGAAGGTTCAACGACGGTAACAAAGGCCGTCGCTACCATTTCGAAACTAGTGACGACACCATCCATCGCTAAATTTGAAATCCGTTTAAATTTTTTGTTTTACCTCTAGGTTTTCACACTAGCGACAGACAAACATGGTGGCTAAATCACGTTGCTGTAGCGACACCCTAAGACCTGTCGCTAACATTCATTTGAAATCCCTCCACCCAACGTCTTCAAAGTAGCAATAAAGTATACAATTATAGTGAAGGTCTAGTAATACATCGCTGCCAGACAAACATAGTGACCAATTTAAATATCGTTACTACAGTGATAACATAGCGACAACCATGACCCGTCGCTAACGTTAGCGCCAACAAAACAATGAAGGGAAACAAAAAAATGGAAGGAACTAAAAAGTAGGGACCGGGTCACTAACGGTGGGAAAGTTAGCAATGGTGTTAGCGACGGTTGTATGCCAAAGTTAGAGACAGGGTCCGGGTGGTCGCTGATCTGGTCACTAAGGCAGTCACTAAATAGCGACGGACTATGTTGGTCGCTAAATGCCAGTAGCTATGAATGCTTTTTCTAGTAGTAGCTGTTCTTTGAAAGAAATAGAAAGAAATTTAGGTTTAAGGTAAGGAAAAGATCAATGAGCACACTCATTACCCTTGCATTGACCAGAAAAACAAAAAATTGAGCCTGTAACTTAACCTCATTACAAGCCAAATAAAGTCCTTATTTATCCTTGTGTAGTTGCTTTTGTGTATGATGCTTAGGGGAGTTGCAAGCCTATGTTTACATGTTTTGCAAGTGAGTGCATATTTATGAACCATATACACTTGAGTGCAAAGAGTGATACACTTAAATTGTGGGATTAAAAGCACCATCATCATAACTTCCACTCTTAAGTATTGTATTTAGGTTATTGTGGATTATTTAAGAGGTTTATCATTTATGCATTACAGTTGGACTTGTGCAGGTTTGGCTTGGTATGGAAAATAAACCTAGTGCATTGATTAATTTGAGTTCTTGCTTAAGGACAAGCAAGTTTTAAGTTTAGGGATGTGATAAGTCTTGAAAAGACTTATTTATTAGTATTATTTCTAATTGTATTTTAATAATTTAAGTGTCAAATTAATTATTATTTTATTCATTAGTAATTAATTAGTAATTTTAGTTATTTAGTTAAATAATAAAATATTATAGTATTTTTAAGTAATTAGTGATGTATTTATTAATTTAATCTAGTGAAAAGAAATTATGATTTCAGGTGCTGTCACTGAGCCACCCAGCGTGCCTACACTAGATCCAAGCGTGAGTACACCCAATGTGCCTGCACCGAGCATGAACCATGCGTTCCAACGCTAAGAACTAGTGTGCCAACTTTAGCAAGCTGGCGCACCAACGCCCAAGTGCAACGTTGGTACGCTCACCATCTTTTGCTGCGCATAAACACGCCCAATCACCAACATGCCTACGCCCAAGGACAATCACTATCAAATCCTGGTCCAGAAACCCAGTGTACCAACGCAATCCATTAGTGTACCCATGCCCATATCCAATGTATCCATGCCTAGCGACCAGCGCCCCTACGCCCAAGGTACGCCCACCATCAGACCCAACACCAGAAGCCTAGCGTGCCCATGCCCAGCACCAGTGTGCCTACGCCCAGTTGCTGCTCCTAGTGTAACCCACTAGCGTGTCTACGCCCAAGTCCAGTGTGCCTACACCTAGTGACTGGTCCACTTAGTTTCTGTTTTATTTTCAGAATTGTAATTGTGTAATTTTATTAACTTAAGTTAGTTATTTATTTTTTATCCCTTAATTAATTGTATTCTCTGTAATTATTTAATTTAGGATTTTTAGTGAGCCTAGGAAAACTATATATATAGCTACATTGTATAGGATCAAGAAACTAACTTTAAGATCTGATTTCACTTCTCAGATTTCCCTTATCTCTCTAGGTCTTCTCTCTCTAAATTCTTTCATCCCTAACCTCCATTCTCGGTATCCATTTTTGTTCTCCTCCATGAGTGCTTGACTCCCTAGGATTGGGATTGTTTAAAGCTGCAATAAGCTAAGATCCAATGGATTAAAGCTAAGGATTCAACTGAAACAAGTTCTGAAAATTAGAATTGTTGGATCACACGTCTTGGATTGGGAAATCCAAGGCTCATTTAGAAGTAATCATTAGAGAGGAATTATGGTGAGAGCTTCAGATTACACTTCCTAACCTAGTTGTTTCATGCCTAAGGAATTAGGTGAATAGCTAGGGCTCCCTTTAATTTTGTAATTGGCTTTAACATGAACTGATACCTAAGGAATTAGGATTATTTTATGTTGAGTTAGCAATAATTACCTAAGGATTAGGAATTATTCATTTGAGAGATTGAACCATGCTTTAATTAAATCTGAAACTGTTGTCATTAGGATTTAAGTGAAGTTGAATGCTGAGATTAATTCCAATTTGTGTGTTTAATATAAATTAATTGCTGACTTAATTCTACTTGTGACATTACTATATGAAAATTCACAAAAACAAACAGAAAACTGCAAGACTTTATTGGCTTTGTTATGAGGTTCAGCTAAAGACTATTCAAGATTGCAGTACTTAACGCAATCCTTGTGGGAACATTCAAATATATTACTTTTTAACGATTGATGCGCTTGCCATAAAAATCATCATCCAATGAAAATGCATCACTGATTGAGCAGATCTGAGAGCTATTTTTTACATGAAATGAGGAGTTACTCTCGGATGTAATCGATTACCATGATGTGGTAATTGATTACCAGTAGCCAAAAGTACCCTAACTTGTATTTTTAATGTTGTTAAGCTTTCAAATTGCTCCATACTTGCACTTAATACCTATTTATGATTGATATTGCTATTATGTGGTCCCAAAACCCTATCTTAATGTTGAAACAAAGCACAAAAAGGTTTTTTGGGTTTTTGGGTATTTGTTTTAATATTAGGGTGTTTTAGATATATATTCTATAGATATAATATAACTATATATAGTTGCGTCATATTTTTTAAATATGTCAAGTAGTTTAGTGGTGAGACTCTTCTTTTCTCTCCAATGTGTTGTGAGATTAAGCCTTATCACATTCAAATTTTTGCATATAAAATGTTTTAATGCATTGACTATTTACAAGTGACGTAAGATGGAGAAAACCTCTAAACACAAAAAGTATGGTCGTCAGAAGCTTCAATTTTGGCCATAAGATTTGTACCTTTGTTACTATATTTGTTGACAATTCTAATGTTGCATATCTTATCCTTCCTCTAAAGGCCTAAAGTCTGAGATGGTCATCTCTCAACTAATGGTATCTCAAGTTCCCAAAGGATAGTTGCTAACATGCACATTGCTAGTTTTTCTATATTGATTTCTATGAAATGCCAATTGTCGATCAGAATGGTATGAATTCAATGCTCATGGTTTTTTTTTTGGTTACCTAGTCAACCAGTTGTGAAAATTTGTCAACTTCTTTTTTCAATTTTTTATTTTCTAGTGGATTTATGTTGTTGTTGTGACATAACCTCAATAATATCTTCACTAAACAACCTTCTCAAAGAAAGGTTCCCGATCCTAATTTTGAGTGAAAACCTAACTTTTTCTTTTTCTTCTTAATCCTTTCTTCAACACTTTCAAATGGGCAACAAAAATTAAAAAACAAACTTGATTTCAACTTCAAGTTTTGAACTTGATGATCTTCCCATGTACCTTTTTAGCGTATTTGTTACTCTTTATTTTTTTTAACGCAATAGCTCTTTCACAAATATCATTAAGCATTAAGAGTTTGGTGCTGTAGTGGATGAGGCTTAGTCTCATGGTGACATCCCTAATTACGGTTACGTATCTGAAATTTTTCAAAAATTAAATTTTTCTTACATTGGATTGTGAAAAATTAAATTTTTCTTGCATTGGATTGTGATTTTAATGAGTTGTTGATATAGGGTTTTTTTCCAGAAATGGAAGCTTTAAAGAGAACAATATGTACTTCTATAAATGTGTCATTCCACTCATATTATTCGGAAAATGGAAGCTTTGTATTGAAAGAACCTCATTTTGTATTTTGATGAAGTTTTAATGTATTTATAGTTTTGATCTGTGAAAAAAATTAGAAATATCTATTTAGGTTATCAAAGTCAGCTATATTATTATCGAAGCCATTAGTAGAATCAACAAAAGCTCAAGACCAACAAGAGAAATGTATTCTGATATCTTTGGGGCAACAAGGTCAACAAGGACAAGCTTAAGACCATCAGTAGTATCGTTATCTCTTTGGAATATTCAATTTTAATAATGAGTTTGAATCTATATCATGTTGTTTCCAATTGTGCTTCGTTATATTAGATAACCGATTAAAGATGTCTTACCGGGTATAATAGCTGAATCAACACACAAACTTGCAATATGACCGAAGCATTCATCCTCCAAAGGTCCCAAACTTTACTAGACTTATAGGGTTATTTGGTTTTTAAAAGCTTTTTTAATATTTATTTGTATAGACTTGGAAAAATAACAAATAAAGTAGCGATTTTGTAATAAAAAACTGAAAATAAATAAAATATTTTTTAAAACTAACTCACACTTCAAATATATGCAACACCCACTAAGTATATGTTTATCTATCTTTTGTCATGTGGCAACATGGTCCTCCCAAATCTCTTTATCCTCATTTGTTTGCTAGCACTAAGTGAAATTTTGGGACGAAATTTCTAAAAGGAGGGGAGAATGTAACAACCCTCGTTTTGTGTGTTGGGCCCTTATGGCCAATTGTATTAATTTCATGAATTAGTAATATGTATTGTTGTTTGGGCTACAGCCAATTGACGTGTGTGTGATAACTAAATTGTGTTTTAGAAGATTTTATAAGTAAGAGATGAACGTCTCTATTTTAATTATGTGAGAAAATAAAGACGATTGAAATAATAACAATAATATGTTTAATGATACTCGTAATAACATGAACTTATCAATTGGAACATTAGTAATCTAATAGAAATATTTAAAACATTCTGATTAAGTTATTTAAACTATGTAACTCCCCCGGTTTTGACTCAGAAATTATCTAAGGGACTTGAGTCAATTAACTTATCCCAAAACATTCCTCACATCATCCCTAACCATTTTACGAAGAGCCCCATGCCCGTTTTAACCAACCAAGTCCCAAAACGTTAATTTTAAGTTACCCGGGTAAGCCAAAATACGTATCTGTATGTATTTTGGGCATACTTTTCTCTCCACATATTGGATTCAAGTTATTATTGTCCCACAATCTCCGTACCAAATTTGTCTACAACTTTTATGTTGACCACGAAGGCTAATTCTCACCCCACAAATTCCAGAAATCAAAGTACTACATTAATTCACGTTTCTCCAGCAACAACTTGCACTAGGTGTAGTATTTTTCCCATATCTCTCTCATATGACCATGAAATTGAATGCTTCTTTCACCAAAATTTTATTAACTCAATTCTATATAACTTTGATGAACAATACAAAGCCCAAATCCCTACCAATTTGGCCCAAAAAATTAATCTATGCAAGGAACAAAAATCTTGTCAAGCCCTGCACCCCTTTTGTATTCGGGCCATAACTCTCTCATTTCTTAATGGATAGCTTTGTGCCATATATCAAATTAAAGATAACAAATATTTCTACAATTTGTGTGTTTGGCTAATTTTCAAATTCGGCCTAGAAGGCCCCTTAAACCCACGAGAAAACGGCTGCCTCTGCACTTGACACATCAGTTTACATGCACCATTAACCAATTATGTTGCACAACCACCTTACCACTTGTCTCAGTGATGCAAAACCTTTCACCACCTCACTATCAGCTGCACATGACACCTCTCAAGTGCATGAAACTCCCTTGACACTTGCCTCACTCACCTCTTGGCCATGTGAACTCCTTGGGAGACAAGGAAGGCATGCAAAACTTGTCACTTTGGCAACCATGCTATGTTCTCTTTGCTTTCCTTCTTTCTTCTAACTTAGAAAAAAATCCAGCAGCCCTATTCTCCATTTTTCTCATGTCTTCTTCCAACTAAACAACATCATTCATCCATAATCATTCATCCTAAATCATTATACCACCCTTCATACAAGTTACCACCTCCCAAGATCAAATCTTCTTCTTCTCCACCAAAACAGTAACATTTTCCTTCCTCTCCCACCACCATATTCACGTTGAAACCACTATCCTCCAAGCCTCCATTTTCTTTCTCCTTGAAGGAACAAATAGTAATGATCTAAAAGCAAATCTTGAAGTCCTTGGCTTTATCTTGAAGGACGAAAATTTGGTGGTAAGGGGGAGTACTTGGCTTACTTTAAATCCATAATATAATGCATGCATGGTGAGGTTTAAGTGTCCCTTAGCACTTATACCTTAATACTCTTTTAAAGATCTTGGTTCTTATAGTTTGAATCTTGAAAATCCTTTGGAAAAATGAGATCTTTAAGGGGTATTATGGTTGCACCATGGTTTTTGTTAAGTTCTCTAAATTTTAAAATTTTAATTATGAAGATCTCTAACTTGTGAATTTTGTTGTTGTAGAATTTTTGGTTGTGACTATGTGCATGTGATGAATTTGTTTAATAATGTGCATTCTTGGTTTCAATTGATGACTTGTGATATTGATGATATTTTTAGGGGTCTAAAATATTTTAAAATGAGTGCTTATGACTAAGAATAGATTTTTATTGCTGCTGGAAAAATTTTTAATGGTTAGTTAAACAATTTAGCATTTATAGATCTTAATGTATAAACTTAAAAAATGAATTTAGTGGTTGAAATTTGGTTGTATGACTTAATCTTTGGATTTTAAGTGATAAAAATAAATTTTAACATATATTTTCAATTCTGGAAATTTTTAAATAAGGGAAATAAATGGCTTATGTTTATGGTAATAATGTAACGAATTATAAAACTGGAAAAGCGGTTTTACAAACGTTAAAAGCCATTTTTGTTTGGCCCTTGATGTGGTACTTGAGTTGCTAAATTTTGGTGATTTAGTATTCTCTTTAATTATAAAATCTTGAGGATAAAGTGATTATGAAAGAAATTTAAAAAGAGACCCGAGTTTAGGTGCAAATGGTACATTAAAAACGATATAAAACACGTTTTTTGGGTAAACGAAGGAATTTGGCAGAAATGTTTTGGAGGAGCATTTTGTGGTATGAGAAATGAATTTTGAGTATAATAAAAATACCCAAATGAGTAAAATTGATTGGGAGAATTTTTTACGGGTGATTTGTCCTTAAAACGCATTTTTTTTAATGTTAGAACAACTAAACTTGGCATCTTACAACCTTTTCATGTAAGGGCTGTTTTGGGGAAGAATTGATACTTAAAAATTCTATATTTAATTATTATTTTTAAAATTAAACACTTTTGACTTTGGAATCACCCAAATCGGAATTTTCTAGATAAAATACGACAGAAAATGACATTTTGACAACTAATGAAAGTTAACCACTCGTATCCTTACTTTAGAAAGAAGAATTATTTTATTTTCAATATAGGACTAGGATAAATATTTTAAATTATTTTATCCAGGGATTTATGAAAATTTTAGGAAGTCAAAAATCAATTTAAGATCATTCACTGTAAATCAATACGACGAAACGTCCTTAGAAATTAATTAAAAAACCATGAGAAATATATTTTGTCCTTAATTTCCCCTTAGAGGTAAGGTCTAATTTTTAAAGTTCATATTTTGAATAAAGAAACAAAATAAATTAAGTTATTTATTTCCTTAAAAGTTGATAAACAAAATGTACTTAGATATCTTTTAAAGATTTACAAGTAAATTGGATATTTCATACTATAAGAATTCATTATAAGATTTGCTTAGGAATAACCCCGATATTTTGAACCAAATGATTTAAGTAGTAATTAGACCTTGGTCCCTAGTGCCTACTACACAAAGAGATTTGTTTCTTTGGAAACTTTCACGCTTTAAGGACAAATACGCCGAACGAGTAAGGTTCCGTCTAGTACTCGGGCACCCTAGTGATAAGATAAGCATATGACATATTGCATTTGAAGTTAAGAAGGGATGTTGGGATATTCCCCTAGAGTTTACAATGATGGGTACACTAGAGAAACAACAGGCGTCTCGATCCCCTTAGGCCGGTCTTGGGAGTATATCAGGGGCGGACCTCCATTGGCTCAAATTCGTACCCGACACTGGATAGCCCGGGGCAACCACTGATATACTTCGATGAGAGGAAGGGTTTTCATGGCCGTTGAGTGCCCGCTCTAACGAGATGTGTGATTGATCATTGTGTTGATTGGACTGCGGGTCCTTACCCTTTTGTGAAAACCAGAACGAGGAGAGCTCTGGTCGCTATAGTTGGACAAAGGAGATAAGGGAGGATGGTTGTGCACATGATTGTTGGTATATGAAATTTTTTAGTGGAAGTTGGGTCCCATTGCATACTGGTAATAAATTGTAAGTTACAATAACTAAACCTAACTCACGCATAGCATGCCATCATTATACGATTAACCCTTTGATTGTCAGTGATCTTTGTATAGCCTTGTATGTTTATTCTAAGGTATGTTGTGTTGGTGTATGCACTACGAGCTATTAATGTATCAATTTTAACTTATCAATAAAATTAGTATTTTCAGTTTTAGACTAATTTTAATGCTATTTATCCTAGAATAATAGGTCATATGAGAATTATTCCTAAAACGTCCCTAATCAAGTATTTACATGGGGACATGTAAATACATTAAGATTAGTGTGTGAATGTACTAATGATTTAATCTCACAAATCATGGATATATGATATCAAGTCTTTACACGGGTACACATTAAGAGTAATGTTGTACTGGACAGACCCATTATGAGAACGTTGCATGGATCGTTACATGAGTGTCATAAACGGTTCTTAATGTGATAATGGTATATAGTCCTTCGACCTGAAGTCACTACGATTCCTACATAAGGAGTTTATTGTTTTAATACATTCAAACGTTATCTATAATAAGATGACCATAAAGATTATGATTAGGGAATAGACAAATTATACAGAGGGATGTGAGTGATATAGATGGAATTTATCTCTCCTATGTGACAGGAGTGATATCTATGGGCCACTTGATGGAGTGAGACTAACGAAATGCATGGCCATGCTAGGACGAATAAATATTAGATATTTATTCTGTAAAGTCTGCTCTGGTATCAAATAAAATGAATTGGGCCATACAATGATGACGATGACTATGCCTTGGGCCCAATTAGATATCATGACAAAAGGAATAAATATATAAAATAATTATCACTTATAGGTCATATCAATGATAAATAATATTTGGACATAATTATGTATTACTAGATACTGCTCTTACTTTATATTAATAATAAAATAGTTTATTATTAATATAACCGAATATTTTACCTATAGGGTCACACACATAGAGTAAGCCCACCAGAGGATAGTTTTATTTTAGTTGGACTAAAATTATTTGGCCCTAACTTATTTAGAATGAGTCAGGAGCCCAATGTTTAATGAGAGCTCAGGTCAAGACCTAAGCCTATATATAGAGCATGAGATGCTCATAGGCTGCTACTCAGAAATTAGATTACACTAAAATTCCGTACTAGTATTTGGATCTTTGGTTTTCTGGTGGGAGTGCTCGTGTGAACTCCTAAAGGCGAAGCTACAATTGCTTTGATCGAGGAACTCATTGTGTGTCTACAAGAGGTAATCCTTAGATCAAAACTTTAATTACATAATGCTTTGAGACATTTGCATTTGCAATCCTTATTTTTGGGAATCCTTTGTGTTTCCGCTACCTGACCCTGATGGGATTCCCTAACATGTTGTGTGTAATTTTTTCTATAGTTTTAAAATATTAAGCCATCCTTGTATGTATATGTTATGGTTTGAGAGCTTTGTACTCATCCCTTCTGTTATTGTGTATTCTTTTTCCTTTCCCGTGATCATCAGCTGAAGGGCAAAGCGAATATGGGCAGGACTTGGATTACCTACAGTAGAGGACGCCAGTTTGGAAGCGGCAACTGTGTATATTTTCTGTTTGTGTCGATATCATTGTATACTTGATGTTTTATTTCTATTGTTCTCTTACAGTAGCTGTTGGGAGCCTGTGAGCCCCGTACTCTTTTTAACCTAGCCTTTCATTAATCACCACCACTATCATCAATTGATGGTGGTATTAGATTGGGACCCAAGATTTGAAGCCACACTAGTGGAACCATTATAAGAATCAAGAGGAACATGATTGACATTCATATATTGTTCAAACAACCTCTAGATAAGATCCTTGAACTTGACTAAGATCTCCCCACTCTTCTCATCACTATACATTAGATGAAAATAAAAAATAATATTGTCAAGCTTGTAGCAAGGATCAAGAAAAACAGTAACAAACAACGGATAATTGATTCCATCATGTTCCAATTTTTACTTATTCAAAGACTTTTAAATTTCACACAACTTATTACAAAATATGCAAGGATCCAAAAAAAGTTAGGATAGTTTCATAGAAAATCTTTAAGAACTTAATAAACAACTGTGCACGATTCCAAACAAGTAAATTATTACAACTTTATAATTGACCATTATCTTATCACTTCACCATTAGAGCATTCTTATATTTTCATATAATTAAGAGATATAATAACCCAAGCAAATAAATTATTACAACTTTACACTTTTTTTAGTAAATAATTTAAGAGTTCAATTTTTTGTCAAAATTTATTTTTACATACTCTCAGAAAACTAAATTGAAATTCACAATAGATACAAGAACACAAAACTCATATCCTTATTCATTTTTTTTGTCAGAAGCCTTTTTATTATGTCACAACATAAAATTTGTGTCCTTAATGTCTAGTTCAATTTTAATGTCGGGCTTTTCTTTTACAACTTTTAAAATTTCAAGATATTTTTTTATCCTTAAAAGGTATGACTAATGCCTTTTTCTTTAGGTGAATAATGCCTTTTCTTACTTCTATTCTTTACAACGGTGCTTTTTTCTTATGTTGTTGATCCATGACAAATAGAACCATAGGGCTTAGAAATATGCTTAGAAACCCGTATCAATTGGGCTAGAGATAGTGTGTTATTATTCCTAAAGGCATTGATAAAAAAGATTAAAAATATATCATCCTCACTTCTCAAACATTATAACTTCATTTTCATCGTTAACGCCATCACTTTCTGCCATTGTCTCTATTTCCACCACAGTCTATGTTTCTTTTAGTTTAACTTTTTTGTTTATCTAGATCAATCTCAACCTCTTAGCATTGATGACTCTACTCTGTCCGATTGAGTTTGTTCAAAAAGGATATTTTTAAGATTTAATCCTTTGTAGCTATTGGCCTTCTATGCAACTAAGCTTATCTATAATATTGATAGAGTCAGTTCAGCCTTTTTAAAAAGGAAAATGAAGCAACTTAAAAAATATATCCATCTAATTTTTGTATCATGGAAGCGGCTTGGAAAAAGGCTACTTTGTTGGAGTTGTTTAGTTGTATAGAATTATTTTTTCTATTTTGTTATTTTCACTAGGTTTTAGAGTTATTATGTATTTCTTTCTTGGTTAGTATGTGAGCCTCGCATCTTGTTGTTGTTATGTAAGGTAAGGCGATGTGACCTTTATCTCTAAGCTTCAACCTTCTTTTATCTATGATATTGATATTGATCTCTCCATTGAAAAAACAATAAAATACAAAATAAATTTATTATTTAATATTTGAAAAAATACATCATTTAAGTTTTATATTTTTCTGGTTTAGTCCTTTAAGTTCATTTTGTCAATTTAGTCTTTTAAGTTTCTGATCCGGTCCTAACACCGGCCCCCAAGAGCATGGCTTTAATGCCTTGCCAGATCAGCATTTTGAATAAAGAGAAGTACTCTTCAAATACACTACAAATAATATACGGAGTGCACACCGCCAGGGCAAGTAACGCCGCCAAGGCTCGTAACGCCGCCCACGCATGTTACCCCACCAAGGAATGTAACTCCGTCCAGGCATGTTACTCCGCCAAGGAATGTAACCCCGCCAAAGTTGTTACTCCGCCAAGCCATAGACTCAATATTGGCGGAATGCTGAATTTCCCCTACTGCGTAGCGAGCCCATACTCACAACCCCGGCACGAGATTGACTCTGTCTTGAGAGGTTAATAATGGGAATCACGCTGTCACGCATAAAGGGAAATAACAATAAAATATTAAAGCACTAACGCTTTCCAGACAAGTTGTGATACCTACTACAATAATGGTGCATGTAAACGGCGCAGGGACCCACTACCTTTTCAGCATTATGCCTGAAGACAAGGAGCGGGTCCTACCAATAATGCAGCACCAGTAACAGGTATATAAACCTCAGCAAAAAGGTATACAGAGGCTCTTTTCCCATTCTCTGAACCTTACACTCTCTTACTTGCATAATTCTCTCTGATTGTCTTTCTAAGTCTCTAAGTATTCTGAAATACTGACTTGAGCGTCGGAGAACGATTGCAGGTACCACCCCCAATCGGGTCAAGGCAACATAGATCCCGTCAGGCAGACTGTGACACCGCCCCAGAGTACATTGCACTCCGCCTCAGTATACAAAGACTCTCCGTATTTACATTTATACGCATATTGCTTTGTATCAAGAACACATTTATATGTATATTTTGAGTTGTTCTACAAGCATACTTCTACACCCCCTGTAAAGAACAGTTCAGTTTCAAAACGTTTGCAAATCTTTTTCAAAATCATTAAAAAGTCAACACCGTTTAATAACATAACATTTGGCAACCTCAACACTATTAGATGAAAGAGACCTTAAAATCAATGGTAGTGATGTGAGTCAAACCTATATTCCTCCTTCTTCCTCTACCTAACTTTTTTCCCTTTCCAACCTCATTTCTTCCCTTTCTTTCTCCTCACTACCCACCCTCTTTTCCTACCATCGGCCACCACCACCCCTCCCCCTACCCTTTCCACTACCACTAACCCAAAAACCTAAAAAGTTAATAATTGGTTATTGTATTTTGTTTTGTGTTTAAATGAAATGGAAGGACAAGGTCGTTGCTTGTTTCTGTTACGATGTTCCTTAAGACAACTTTCACATAAATATGTACTTCATTTTTTAGTATAAAAAGATTGATCCATAGGCATAGAACATCCCATAAGCCTTTGAACACAACTTCACCTTTAAGATATGCACATAGTTTAGTTTATTATCACAACTCTTTCAACATAATCAAAGGATTTTTCTAGAAATATTAATTGCTCTTGCTCTATTATGAATGTTGTGAAATCAAAATATAACACTCTAATCCATTTTACCTATTCAAAAAATAGAAATTAAAATATCCTAATGAAAATTGGTACTTAGAAACTACTAACTAAAATTAAAAGGACCTTATTTTTTTGCTATTGTCTAGCGAGATGCATTATTACCGTGGAAGGTGCTTGTTCCAAGAGGCGTAAAATGCAGTGTGTGACATTTCTTTCTCTCTTTGTTGTTTCTTTATTTTTTATGTGATTACTCTTTTCACTAATATTTTGGGATTTTGGGGTTTTGTTTTTTGGGTGGGTGTAACATCTTAATTTTTGTAAGGGTAGTTATAATAATATAGATACACAATTAATTACCGTAAATCATTGTTTTTGAAATGTCTGTGTTAATAATAGAACATTCTATGATTATGCTTGTGATATAATCTTGTTAATGATTTTGAGTACGGTGTGAAATTGAATTTTCTATGAACAGTTTAATGCATGAGGAGGTAGTTCAAAAGGTAGTTATCATGAAGGAAAAAACCAATAATTAGATATAATTAATTGTTTTAAAAACATGTTAAACCCCAACCCTTGGACTGGTTAAGGATTGAGAGTCGAGAAAAAGAGAAAAATGGACCCAAAGTCATGCCCCCGCATACACAACCATGACAAGAGGTGTAGAAGAGGAGCATGAATTCTAAACCTCACCCACTATGCCATGAGTCGCTATTTCCATGTTTTCCTCACCTGGTATGCCATGTTTCGTGTGTTCCATGTTTTCTTCCACTAGCTATGCCACGTGTCAAGCATTTTGCACTCCCCTCACCTAAGGTGATAAGTGTCGTGTACACACCACCCCCAAGCCATATGTTGTCGCATGGTCATTCTGACCTTTGTCATGTTGAAGCCACATGTCATGATCCAGTTAAAGTCTCCTGAACCCTTATCACATCATTGCTATGTTTCACCATATGAATCTTGATCCTTATTACGTTAGAGACATGTGTCGTAACCAGATTCAAAAAGACTATAACCCTTGTCTCATTAGAACACGTGTAGGCATGTGGTTCTCTTAACCCCATCATGTCAAATACATGTCACCATAAGAATCTCTGATGCTATATTTTTTTCCATATCAAAAACCTTCACTTAATCACCGCCACCCTCTCAAGGCCAAGATCCTTATTTTTTCTTCCAAGGTGAGGAAGTCATTTTTGTTTGTCATTGATGTAAGCTCGGAGTCAGATTCAAAGCGAGGATGATCACACTTTCTCTCCCTCAACCTCACAGCCTAAGCTTCACTCTAGGTAAGAGGGATTTCTTATGATCGTGGGGGCTTTTACATGTATGTCGAGAGGGAGCATAAATTACCTTTAAAACCTTCACTTTTTTTTGTTTAAGTGTGATGAAAATAAGTTTTTAATGTACCCATGGCTGTTTTTAATGTTTCAAAACTATTCTAAAGTGAAAGAAAAGTGGAAGATTTAGATCCATGAGAAAAATCGATTTTGGTGACATTTGGAGCCTAAAATTGTAAATGCATGGATCTTGTTCCTTTCCTTAAAAATTTCATAACTATTGGCTTATAGGTATATCTAGATCTAAGTTAAATAATGCATGTTATGGTTGTTTGAAATGGTTCTTTAAATGATCTAGAAGTTTGACAATGATGCATGCAAAAGAGTTAGTGAAAATATTAATGTTTGACATGAATATGCTTGATGCTTGAGAATGGCTTTAGATCTGAATTTTGTGGGTTGTTATCATGATATTGCATGCTGGAAAAATGTTATTGATTCTACACATTTAAGCGCTTGAATGTTGTGTGAGCAATATATGTCGTTACCATACCAAAATAGAATTGAATTAGAAGTGTGTTGATAGTTTGATGGAAGTCACGGCTAGGGGTTGTGTTGTGTGTCGGAGTATGGTGACCTTGCCCTTACTTTTAATTTCATGTGCCGAGGGACTAAAAGTGTGATTTTCATAAAATGTGGGAATAAGGACTTGTTAGTTGTTTTTATGCTTATAACTTGTAGTAAGTATATTGTCCAAAACATGGTTAATATCTTTAGTGGACTTAGTGATTAACTTAGGTGGCTAAAAAGAGAAGAACTTGATAAAAGGACAAATTTCAGGCCTAAATTGACATATATCGGTAGAATGGTAATTTTCACCTAAGTAGAATTTAATCATTTTTCTTGTTAATTTTGGGCAATATGTTAGTAGTGTTCTAAAAGTAGTATAAGACTTAAAATATTAAGGTGAACCTCTAGACAAAAAGAAAGAGAAAAAGAATTAATATTATACACGCAAACCATAAAGGAGGAACTTTAAGTATAAGACTTTAGGATACTTATGAAGAGAGAGTTACGTATCGAGATATTTGTTAATGTGTTACTAAATATGTGAGTGGGATATAAAGGTAACGATGGTGTTGAATTATGGACCCTCCACCAGAGAATGGGAATGGGTGTATGTGATGTGAACATGTGCATTAAGGACAAAGGAACATGTTTAGGATATGGATTGGTAATCAATAAGCATGAATGAATAACACACATTACGTATACATCATATCATACAATGGCTTGTGATGAAGGAAACCCTTAGTTGGGCTTTATTGAGGGATGAAGCAATGCCTTAGTCTTCTCTAAAGTGAGGCCATTTTATGAAGATGACATCTTAGTGGTGTATCAAAAGAATGGTGTACCACGTCTTAGAATACACTAGTTGTATCACCCTAAATTTTAAAGAAAATAAATTTATTGAATAAAGATAATTAACTAATTATGGTCCAATAAATATGGGAGAATTAATTTGACACTAGAGGTAAATTACAGGTGAGTTAAGATCTACCGGAATCGGATAATATAACAGATAATGTGGGACCCACTTGGTCAAATTAAATATTTGATGGGTCTAGAGGGTTTAGGAGACTATTGTGATTAGGGTGGTATAGTTGAAATAATTTTTAGTATTAAGGAAAGGATTAATCGGACTCGACATATGTTATTAAACAAAGAAAATACGAGCTGAATGGAATTAAAAGAAACTGAAAAACTCCCTTTTCTTCTCCTCACTTAGCCGTGTGCATTTTTCCCTCTTGATTAGCATTTGTATCCGTTGGGTATTAGGAATTATTAACCATTGGGAAAAAGTAAAAATGATGTACCATTTTAACCCTTGGGCATTTACCAAAATGGTCATCTTTTTCTCTTTCCTTTCTCCAAAATCGTGCACACTCCTTCTTCCCCCATCACTCTTTATTTCTTCTTCTTCTCTCCAAAAAGCCTAATCAAAAAGGGTGGTGGTTCTCTTCTCTTCTCCTATTTCATCCTTGAAGAGCTTGGAGGAGCTTGGAGCTTGAAGCCTCTTCTTTCCTCCTCCTCATTTTCGTGTGGATTTTCCCTTTCTTGGAAAACTCTCTCATTTCTTCTCTTAAGGTAAGATCTTGCTATTTCTCAAGAGTAGGAACTATGGGTTTTTAGGTTTTGATGTTGGGAAAGTGATTTAATGAGTGTTGTTGGATTTTAGAGAAACACTAACCTTATAATTTGGGGGAAATACAAAATATAAGTAGAGAAGCATTTATTGTGTTAGATAACTATTTTTGGTGAGGTAAAATGATGTTATTAATGGTGAAAGGCCATTAATAAAACTTAGTGGTTGTTGGGAACCATTAAAGTGGGAACCCAGTAATAGGTTTGGTAACAAATGTGCTTAATAATAAATACAGACGCCTAAATCGTAGTGGTGGTGGCTGAACGAATGAAATAAACGGGACTGAGAGTTAAGATGCTGGAGGTCATCGAGTAAATAAATATGAACCTTAGGCCGACATGGTTGAATGGGAAATTGATTGTGTGATATATTGTGATGTAGGAAATAACCCCAGCTACGTGGCGGAACCTTCTGACTATGGTGAATACTACTTCTCTTGAGGTAGGAGGGGGTAACTATTCTAAATGCTTGATTTCTTCCATTGATAGTGTGAAAATATGTGTATATGATTATACTTTTTGATTGCTTGTGTGGACGATGTGATGATTTCATGATTTGAGTGCATTTAGGATGATTGATGTTATATGGCATGTATTTGGAATGTGGAATATGATAATGAAATAGTCTAAACCGGAGTCAATGACCCGGTGTGAAATCAGCCACTAGAGTTAGTAGATGGCTGAGGTTCTTAGACCAGTGTTGTATGTATCCGGTATGATTATCCAGTATCCCAGTGAGGGGAGATCGATCCTAATGTCTGATGTTTTTACTTGTTGAATCTGTATTGCATATAGAACGGATGAATTGATATCCGTACTCTGGTACCGGTATCGAGACCAGATCAGATATTATGTTAAATATATTGATGAAATATGTCAAGATGGTTTGAGACCATGTTTTGAATTGAAATCATTGACGTGAAATATCCCGATGTTGTGTATATCAATTGACAAATATGATTGCCACAAACTTCTGATGTATATGAGTTCCAACGAAAATTTGTAAAGGTTGAGAATGTTGAAATCCACTAAGTGGTAGTCGTGAATGGATGATTGATTGAGTGGTATTTAGGATGCACAGTGTGAGAATGCATTGATTGGCATTTGCATCCATGGCATATCATTCGCTGCTTATATAGAATGTTAGGGGTTCCAATAGGCAGGCCCAATTGGAGGGCGGCCCAGTGCATGGGTATATTGTTATTACTCCCTAGTGATTCGGGGAATCACGAAGCTGCCCTTAGTTTGGTGGCGAGGCACCCTATGTGGCAAACCCTGTGGGAGGGCAGCTCTGTGATAAGCAGTTTACCTCGATGTCTAACGGGACACGGTTCCCTTTATGTGTGTTCGAGGGAGGCCTGTAGCACTTTGGCAAGCACGGCCATATTGTTGATCTGCTGTCATGGGGTGACTAGTGCTACAGATGGGCGAAGAGAGGTTTGGTACCAGTAAAATTATAATGTTGAGCATGCATGAAATTGGATATAAGTGTACACATTTTACTACTGTAGTAGGGGCATAGTAGCACACCTATGCTTGTCCCACAATTGATATGTTGATGCTTTCCCACTGCCGGATCTACACTTGAAAATAATTCCATTGTGTATATGCATTAGCTTTAAGAACATTTTCATATAGCCGAGATATGCCTAGTTGATAGCTGAGATGGCGATGGATGATTGTTGAGTAGAGAGAAAGTAAGCCAAGGTGCTAACATTATATGTGTAATGATTATTGAGAAGGCTAAGGATATGTTATATATATGATATTGCCTTGTGGATATGCTTATTTGAACATGTATTGTGCTGAGATGGAATGACGTGTCATGTGTATGATGTTATCTTGAAAATGAAAGTAGTGCACACATGTATAAATCTCATCATAATGTATGACTTTAATTCATTTGGTTTATGTTACTCACCTTCCTGTTGCCATTTTTAAGGTTGATGTAGGAGTGATGAATCCTACTCTTTTGGAGGTCGAGTATTGGAGGAGGTAAATAAGAAAGGAATGTGGGTGAGCCTTTACCGGTATATACGTATTCATTTTGTATGGCATACGGTGTGTATGCTTATTTTGAAATTAATTTGATAACGGTTGATTTTGGGAGGTCATGTAGGAAAATTTGACCGGATGTGTATGGCTAATTTTCATTAATGACCTTGAGAATGTATGTATGATATTAATATTATTAAATTATATTTTCTATCGTTTGACGAACCGATGAGGTATCTACTATCTTTTTTTGGAAGCTGTTTTTAATCACTCTTGAAATTATTTTCATTTTCTGCTTTTCCCTTGTGATGGCCTGCAGTCTGAGTGTCCGAGATGCACTCTGATACCATTCTCATATCTTCATATATGAGATCAGCTATTCATTGATCCGGGCTGATTACTTGATATTATATATATATACAGAATAACTTATTTGCATTTTGTTTTAAATCGTGAAAAATTTACCCCTGTTTTTGAAGACGGGGTGTTACAACCTAGTATAAGAGCATTGATTACTCCTTGAAGGATTATATGAGTTAAAACGTTGTAGAGACTGATAGTCACTTAATGTTGACATGTTATAGTTATAGTGAAGCACTGTTGGAGCTTGAATTGCTCATTACTTTATATTATGACTGATACTAAGCCCGGTCAGGCATTTCCTTTCCATATTTACCTTCAGATTGTGAATATATTATGATGATATTTATATTGATGATACTTGATAATGATTGGTATATATATATATATATTGAGGAAAGAAACACAAGGTTTTTGATTATGTTGTGTTGTGTGTATAGAGTAATTGATGGCGAATAGGCGTAATATTGACACAGCCGCTATGGCTGAAGCCTTCAATCGGTTTGCCGATATCCTAGAAAGGCAACAATAACCCGTTGGTCAGCCAAATCATGGTCTTGATCGATTTCTCAAGCGGAAGCCTTCTAAATTTCATGGAGGCTATAAACCGGAAGACGCTTATGCTTGGATCCGTGACTTGGAATGGGTATTTACAAGTATGGAATGTACAAAAACTCAGAAAGTCAAATACCCGATGTTTATGGTCTAAGATGAAGCTGAATCTTGGTAGGTTCTCACTCGTGGGCGTATGATTATGGCTCACACTCCTTTGGATTGGGAGAACTTTAAAGTGGAGTTCATTAGGAAGTACTTTCCTGAGAGCTACAAGAACAAGAAGGAGCTTGAATTTATGGAGCTCAAACAAGGAAGTATGTCAGTGGAGGAATATGCTTCAAAATTTGAAGAATTGTGTGTGTTTTACCCTTATTTCCAACAGGAAGGTACCGAGGCGTCAAAATATGTTAAGTTTAAGAACGGATTGCACCAAGAGATCAAGAAGGCAATTTGTCACCAAGAGATTAGGAGTTTCCCTACTCTTATGAATAAGTGTAGAATCTTTAAAGAGAACGATGTGGTGCCCAAGATTTATGCTGGGCATGATCAAAGATTGAAGGGTCAATTCCCTAATTTCGAGAAGAAGGGTAACTTTAAGAGTAATAGATAGTTTGTGCATGGTTCCTCTTCTTTTAGAGGTAGACGAGGTGGTGGAAGACATGGTGCAAATGGTTGCCAAGGTAATGGCCAAGGACCTCATTGTTTCCGGTGTGGCGGAAACCATTTGTCCCGTGATTATGGTAATGAAGAGACGGTGGTGTATTATAGATGCAACCAACCAGGGCACATTCGTCCTGATTGTCCTTTAAATGCCATGGATGTGGTGGCTCGCAATAAAGGAAGCCAGGGTGGTTATGGTACTTTTAGAGGCCGTGGTCAAGGAACCGGTAATGGCGGCCGCAATGGTGGTCGAAATCGAAATGGCAACAGAAATAGTGGCAATGGTCGTGGAAATGGGAACGGCCAAGGTAATGGCAATGGTGGCTGGAATGGCTATAATCATGGTGCTAATCAACAAACGGCTGGGAGAGTATTTGCTGTAACCGGTGAAGAGTCAGCTCAAGCTGATAACCTAGTTGAAAGTAAGTGCAAAATACTCAGAAACTCTGTGCATGTTATTTATGATTTGGGTGCGACCCATTCTTTTATATCCAAGGATTGCGTACGATGATTGAAATTGCCGGTGTACCTAATGAAAAATTCCCTTGTGGTTACTACCCCAACCGGTGCTTGTCTCAGATCGGTTAACCGATGTGATAACGTCGATATGCTCCTAGAGGGAAGGAAGTTTGTTACTTCTTTCATTTGCCTACCTATGAAGGGCTTGGAGATCATTCTTGGTATGGATTGGCTCTCCGCCAATAAAGTCTTGGTTGACTGTCAACAACAGACTGTCATCTTCCCTTCAGATTTCAGGAAATTTGATGCACAAGGTATAGCTCAACTATGCATACTATTATCTCTAGCAAATGGGACACATGGTCCAGATCCCTTAAATTTTCCTGTTGTGTCTGAATTTTCAGATGTATTTCTTGATGAGGTACCTGGTTTACCTCCTCCACGCGAGGTGGAATTTTCTATCGATCTTGTTCTGGGAGCAGAACCTGTTTCCCAAGCGCCTTATCAGATGTCTTCCATGGAATTAGCCGAGTTAAAGAGACAAGTTGAAGAGTTATTGGAACGAGAATTTTTTTGCCCAAGTGTGTCTCCTTGGGGTGCGCCTGTTTTACTGGTGAAAAAGAAGGATGGAAGTATGAGGTTATGTGTGGACTATCGATAACTTAACAAGTTGACCATTAAGAACCGATATCCCCTACCTCGTATTGACGATCTTTTGGATCAATTGAAGGATGCTATTGTGTTCTCAAAGATCGATTTACATTCCAGATATCACCAAATTTGGGTGAAGACCGGGGACATTCCTAAAACTGCCTTTTGAACTCGATATGGACATTATGAGTATGTAGTGATGCTATTCGGAGTGACAAATGCCCCTACGATATTCATGGATTACATGAATTGCATCTTTCATGAGTATCTTGACCGGTTCGTTGTGGTGTTTATCGATGACATTCTTGTTTATTCCAAGAGCCATGAGGAACATGAAGAGCATCTTCGTCTTGTTTTGAATATCCTTTGAGAAAAAGAGTTATATGCGAAACTTTCTAAGTGTGAATTTTGGTTATCCGAGGTCCAATTTCTTGGACATATTATCTCCAAGGATAGTGTTGTTGTTGATCCGTCTAAGATTGAAGCCATACTGGCTTGGAAAGACCGGCGTCTGTGACCGATGTGAGAAGTTTTCTTGGTCTTGCCGGTTACTACCGAAGACTTATTGAAGGATTTTCCCAATTGGCTTTGCCTTTGACAAAGCTAACCCGTAAAAATCAGCCATTTGTGTGGAGTCTTGATTGTGAAAGGAGTTTCCAAGAGTTAAAATTTAGACTCACTTCTGCTTTGGTGTTGGCTTTGCCGGACTTATTGGATGACTTCGTGGTGTACTGTGACGCTTCTAAGCTTGGTCCTGGTTGTGTGTTGATGCAAAAAGAGTGTGTGATAGCATATACGTCGAGACAGTTGTGACCACATGAAGCTAACTATCCCACACATGATCTTGAATTGGTGGCGGTGGTGTTTGCCTTGAAGTTATGGTGGCACTATTTGTATGGCTCGAAGTTTATGGTCTTTAGTGATCATAAGAGTCTTAAATATCTGTTTGATTAGAAGGAGCTTAATATACGCCAACAGAGATGGATGGAGTTTTTGAAAGACTATGAGTTTGAATTGAGGTATCATCCCGGAAAGGAAAATATGGTTGTTGATGCCTTGAGTCAGAAATCATTGCATGTTTCCGCTATGATGGTGAAAGAGATAGAGCTCATTGAGCAATTTCAGAACTTGAACATGGGTGTGGAAATATACACTCCGAAGAAGATGTCTCTTGAGGTATTGACAGTAGCAAATGTATTCCTTGAGACCGTGAAGCTACAACAACCGAAAGATAAGTATTTGATCGAGATGAAAAAAGCTTAAGCTAATGGTAAAAATTCATTTTTGACCAAAGGCCGTGATGGTATTTGGCGTGTGAAAGGCCAGATTTATGTCCCATCTAGTGGTGATCTAAGAAGGTTGGTACTCGAAGAAGCTCACAAGAGTGTGTTGAGTATATATCCTAGTGCCATGAAAATGTATCAAGATCTGAAGAAGAATTTCTAGTGGCCCGGTATGAAGTGTGATATGGCTAATTGTGTAGCCTCTTGCATTATTTGTCAAAAGGTGAAGGTTGAGCATCAGAAAGCATCTGGTTATCTGAGACCCCTTGATATCCCGGTGTGGAAGTAGAACGACATCGCGATGGACTTTGTTTTCAGACTACCCAAAACACTTACTGGAAATGATGCTATATGGGTGATTATAGATCGGTTGACGAAGTGTGCTCACTTTTTGCCCATGAATATGAAGAGTTCATTAGAGAAATTAGCCCAGATGTACATAAAGGAGATCGTTAGACTACATGGTGTACCTTTGAGTATTGTGTTGGATTGCGACCCGTGATTTACTTCCCAATTTTAGGGAAGCTTGTACGAGGCAATGGGTTCCAAGTTGAAGCTCAGTTCAGCGTATCATCCACAAACGGATGGACAATCTGAGCGGACAATTCAAAGCCATGAAGATTTATTGCGGGCTTGTGTATTGGAGCACGGTGGTTGTTGGGAAAGATTCCTACCACTAATTGAATTTACATACAACAATAGTTACCACAGTTCTATTGGTATGGCTCCCTATGAAGCGTTATATGATCAGAAATGTAGAACTCCGTTGTGTTGGCTTGAAATTGGAGAGAGTTTGGCTTTGGGGCCGGAGTTGATTGCTGAAACAAATGAACAGATTAAGATAATACAAGAAAAGATGAAAATAGCCCAAGATTGGCAGAAGAGTTACTATGATAAAAGGTAGAAGCCACTTGAGTTTCAAGTTAGCGATCACGTATTTTTAAGAGTATCAAGAGATAAGGGTATTGGAAGAGCTTTAAAGAGTAAGAAGTTAAATCTGAGGTTCATTGGACCCTACGAGGTTCTGGAGCAGATTGGCGACGTTGCATATTGGATTGCACTCCCTCCCCACCTAGCTAATCTACGCAATGTGTTCCATGTCTCACAGTTAAGGAAATAAGTCCATGATCCTCTACATGTAATTCCTATGGACGATGTTGATGTATGAGGTGATCTGTCCATTCCTCCGGTTTCTGTCCGTATTATTGAACGCTCCGTGAAGAAGCTACGAAACAAATTGGTACCCTTGGTGAAAGTTTCATGGAAGCACGGAAATACTGAGACGCTCACATGGGAACGTAAGGAAGTTGTGAGAGCACGGTACCCCGATGTGTTCAAATCTGGTATGTTAAATTTCAGGGACAAAATTTCTTTTTAGGTGGGGTGGATTGTAACACTCTAAATTTTAAAGAAAATAAATTTATTGAATAGAGATAATTAACTAATTATGGTCCAATAAATATGGGAGAATTAATTTGACACTAGAGGTAAATTACAGGTGAGTTAAGATCTACCGGAATTAGATAATTTAATAGATGATGTGGGACCTACTTGGTCAAATTAAATATTTGATGGGTCCAGAGGGTTTAGGAGATTATTGTGATTAGGGTGGTATAGTTGAAATAATTTTTAGTGTTAAGGAAAGGATTAATCGGACTCGATATATGTTATTAAACGAAGAAAATATAAGCCGAATGGAATTAAAAGAAATTGAAAAACTCCCTTTTCTTCTCCTCACTCAGTCGTGTGCATTTTCCCTCTTGATTAGCATTTGTATCCGTTGGGTATTAGGAATTATTAACCATTGGGAAAAAGTAGAAATGATGTACCCTTTGAACCCTTAGACATTGACCAAAATGGTCATCTTTTTCTCTTTCCTTTCTCCAAAATCGTGCACACTCCTTCTTCCCCCATCACTCTTCATTTCTTCTTTTTCTCTCTAAAAACCCTAAGCAAAAAGGGTGGTGGTTCTCTTATCTTCTCCTATTCCATCCTTGAAGAGCTTGGAGGAGCTTGGAGCTTGAAGTCTCTTCCTTCCTCCTCCTCATTTTCATGTGGATTTTCCTTCTCTTTGAAAACTCTCTCATTTCTTCTCTTGAGGTAAGATCTGGCTATTTCTCAAGAGTATGAACTATGGGTTTTTGGGTTTTGATGTTAGGAAAGTGATTTAATGAGTTTAGAGAAACCCTAACCCTATAATTTAGGGGAAAAGCAAAATATGAGTAGAAAAACATTTATTGTGTTAGATAACTGTTTTTGGTGAGGTAAAATGATGTTATTAATGGTGAAAGGCCATTAGTGAAACTTAGTGGTTTTTGGGAACCATTAAAGTGGGAACCCGGTAATGGGTTTGGCAACAAATGTGCTTAATTATAAATGTAGGTGCCTAAACCGTAGTGGTGGTGGCTGAACGAATGAAATAAACGAGACTGAGAGTTAAGATGCTGGAGGTCGTGGAGTAAATAAATATGAACGTTATTCTGATATGGTTGAATGGGAAATTGATTGTGTGATATATTGTGATGTAGGAAATAACCCCAGCTACGTGGCGGAACCTTCTGACCGCGGTGAATACTAATTCTCTTGATGTAGGAGGGGGTAACTATTCTAAATGCATGATGTATTCCATTGATGGTGTGAAAATATGTGTATATGGTTATGCTTTTTGACTGCTTGTGTGGACGATGTGATGATTTCATGATTTGAGTGCATTTAGGATGACTGATGTTATATGGCATGCATTTGGAATGTGGAATATGATAATGAAATGGTCTAAACTGGAGTCAATGACCCGGTATGGAATCAGCCACTAGAGTTAGTAGATGGTTGAGGTTCTTAGACCAGTGCTGTATGTATCCGGTATCCCAGTGAGGGGAGATCGATCCTAATGTCTGATGTTTTTACTTTCTGAATCTGTATTGCATACATAACGGATGAAGTGATATCCGTACTCTGGTACCGGTATCGAGACCGGATTAGATATTATGTTAAATATATTGATGAAATATGTCATAATGGTTTGAGACCATGTTTTGAATTGAAATCATTGACATGAAATATCCCGATGTTGAGTATATGAATTGACAAATATGATTGCCACTAACTTCCGATGTGTGTGAGTTCCAACGAAAATTTGTAAAGGTTGAGAATGTTGAAATCCACTAAGTGGTGGTCGTGAATGGATGATTGATTGAGTGGCATTTAGGATGCACAGTGTGAGAATGCATTGATTGGTATTTACATCCATGGCATATCATTCGCTGCTTATATGGATTGTTAGGGGTTCCAATAGGCAGGCCCAATAGGAGGGTGGCCCAGTGCACATGTATATTGTTATTGCTCCCTAGTGATTCGAAGAATCACGAAGCTGTCCTTAGTTTAGTGGCGAGGCACCCTACGTGGAAGGCCAGCTCTGTGATGAGCAGTTTACCTTGGTGTCTGACGGGGCACGGCTCCCTTAATGTGTGTTCGGGGGAGGCCCGTAGCACTTTGGCAAGTACAACCATATTGTTGATCCGCTGTTACGGGGTGACTAGTGCTACAGATGGGCGAAGAGAGGTTTGGTACCAGTAAAATTATAATGTTGAGCATGCATGAAATTGGATATAAGTGTACATATTTTACTACTGCAGTAGTTGCATAGTAGCACACCTATGCTTTTCCCACAATTGATATGTTGATGTTTTCCGACTGTCAGATCCGCACTTGAAAATAATTCCGTTGTACATATGCATTAGCTTTAAGAGCATTTGCATGTAGCCGAGATATGCCTAGTTGATAGTTGAGATGGCGATGGATGATTGTTGAGTAGAGAGAAAGTAAGTTGAGGTGCTAACATTATATATGTAGTGCTTATTGAGAAGGCTAAGGATATGTTATATGTATGACATTGCCTTGTGGATATGCTTATTTGAACATGTATTGTGCTGAGATAGAATGATGTGTCATGTGTATGATGTTATCTTGAAAATGAAAGTAGTGCACACATGTATAAATCTCATCATAATGTATGACTTTAATTCATTTGGTTTATGTTACTCACATCCCTGTTGCCATTTTTAAGGTTGATGTAGGTGTGATGAATCCTACTCTTTTGGAGGTCGAGTATTGGAGGAGATAAATATGAAAGGAATGTGGGTGAGCCTTTACCGGCATATACGTATTCATTTTGTATGGCATACGGTGTGTATGCTTATTTTGAAATTAATTTGATAACGGTTGATTTTGGGATGTCATGTAGGAAAATTAGACCGGATGTGTATGGCTAATTTTCATTAATGACCTTGATAATGTATGAATGATATTGATATTATTAAATTATATTTTCTATCTTTGACGAACCGATGGGGTATCTTCTATCTTCTTTTGGTAGCTGTTTTCAATCACTCTTGAAATTATTTTCATTTTCCGCTTTTCCCTTGTGACGGCTTGCAGTCCGGTCGTCCGAGGTGTACTCTCATACCGTTCTCATGTCTTCATATATGAGATCGGTTATTCATTGATCTGGGTTGATTACTTGATATTATATATATATATACTGAATAACTTATTTGTATTTTGTTTTAAATCGTGAAAAATTTACCCCTGTTTTCAAAGACGGGTGTTACACTAGTTACCTTTTGCCCGGTTTTTCTTTAAAAATCTGAATTTATTAGTTTTGAACTAATGGGCCAAAAGACTCAAGTTAGAGATGTAAAAGTTAGTTAGTTCTATTAGTTATATAAGCTTCATTACTTCTATTGTAATATCACTTTTAGCATTTCTAGATTAATACATTATACTTTTCTCTTAAATTTTCTCAAATCTACTTTTTATTTTTCTCTGAATCATGTTTCTCAACAAAGAACAACAAAGGGATTTTTTTAGTGTGCAGAGAGAATAAAAATGAGGGTGAGGTGGAGGGATAAGATTATGGCTACTACTAATATATTCATTGAAGTGATTGTCTAATTTTGTCTTACTTAATAGGTTTTCACTTTCACTTTTATTGCATAATAAGGGAATAACAATGTGTCTATCCTCTGATATTTTTTATTTTCTTCTCTGATTTTAAGTTAGAACCTTTTGATACTTTGACTAATTTGTTTGAGATTACTTGGAAAGTAGTGAAAAACATTGACAAAGTAGTGAAATAAGCCTTAGATTCTTTTCACGTAGAACTTAGAAACTTTTTTAGCGTAAATCTAGCAAACTTTTGAACCAAACTTTATAAGATCAGAGATAGAGAAATAGAACACAAAATTTATATTGGTTCAGGATTTCTATTATGTAAAAACACCTTTTACACAACAACATAGACCATGCCACAAGTATTGTTAACTCCAACCACTTTTGGGTTAAACCCAAGTATTGTTTCAACAAGCCACTCCTGACTCAATCCCAAGTATTCTTTCTAAAGCCTTTTCAAAATAATAACTATTTCCCAACAGAAACTAAGGCCAACAATATAGTAGACTTTTACATAAAAAAAGATTTGAATGAGAGTTTGTGTTAGATCGATAAAAGATTACAAGATATTTATTATAATTATACTCTATTTCCCTTGAACTATTCTACTTCCCCTATAACATATATTGACTCAAACCCATAAAAGACTATACTCTACTCCCTCTTTTGATATCAATAAAAAGAAGGGATATCATAGCGTCAACTGGAGACCATGGGTTGAGCTATTTAGGATGAGGGCGGAGGTAGACTATGAAATGATAAGTAGATAGCCACATTGAATACACACAATCTAAAGAGAGTAGATGAAGATAACAAAGGGATGATAAAGAAAGATAGAAAGGTTTTCAAAAGAGAAACTGGTCTTGAACATAGTACCACGATGTCCCCAGAAGAAGTTTAGGTCAAAACAGTTCTCAGATTTTGGAATGGTATGGGAGAAAGAGCCATCTGTCCAAACTACCAAAGATAATGATTCTAGAAAGCATTGGCATGATTTTCATTTGGATTGGGAGTAAACAAGATACTTTTTAGAGAAACTACTGATAGTTCCTTTGGTTTAGGATCATCCCAAGTAGCCTTATAGTAATCAGACTTTAGAGAGATAGGCTTCTTCAATCTTCCCTTTTCAATGACCACTGATTTTTGGTTAAGGTGGTCTGGCATGAGTAGGATCTGCTTTCCTTGTATGACTACATAGGGATAAAGATCATGACGACACTGGCCTTGCTGTATGTGAAACAGAACTTTTGATTCCTTAGACTTCAAAGACATAAAACATTGCATAGTTGGATGGAGAGGTTATGTAGGTGTTGAGCATGATTTGCTCAAAAGGTAACTTGGGTGGAAAACAATGGGCTGTAGGAAACGTTAGGATTTTGTGTAGGTTTACGCTGGGAGAATATATGATGGCTAAGTTACTGGGTGCATATAATCTATGTTGTCTTTGTCTAAGACAGGTCTGGTTATGGTAAAAGGTTTTAAGCTTGGGGTAAACATGGTAAAAGGGATGTTGCTGGTTTGTTTGGGATAGAGGCTGATGGAGAAGACACGTTTGGGATGAAGATAACATGGAGGTAAAGGATCAGAGGGTCTAGGTATTGGGGTCTGGTTTGTGGGTAGAGGTGTGTAAATTACAAGTTGGGTGGATTCAAGTTAAGAATGTGAAAGAGGGTCAAGATTACTTATAGGTGCAGACTGCGCATGCTCATGTCTTATTGTTTCCCGCGCTTCTTTCATTTTCCTCTTCTTTTCTTGAGCCTTTCTTCTAAGATCTTCTTCATCACCCTTGTACTCTTTGTACACTACAATGAACTGGTCAAACTTATCCATATTGGTCCACTTGCTAGTGTCCAGGTCAGGGAACTTCATAAGATGCACTTCAATAAAGGCAATCATCTCAGTAAAGTTGGGACAAACAACAAATTTATCCTTTTCCAAAGCTTTCTTTTTGGCCTATGTTTCTTTGAAGTAAGATAAACACATCTCATAATACTTCTCAAGCCAATGTTATGTAGACCAGTCCTTGACTTGAACAAAAGGATTCAGAGCAACAAAAACTTTGATGAAATGCAAACTGTGCTTAGTTGAGATTAGGCGAGTCTAAGAAAGAGGAGGAGATTCTGACACCAATGGAGACTTTTGTTGTTGAGAAAGAGAAGGAGGTGTTGATTTCTGAGTCTTTAATTGACTAATTGGGACTTGGTTATTAGGGTCTAGAGACCTTCTAGGAACATCAGTAACCATGGGGTCTGGTACTGATTCCTTGACTGGAGAGGAAGGAGGAGCAACATTCTTATGCTTTTCCTTGAGAGGAGAAGCAAACTTCTCACGCTCAGCCTGAGCTATCTTTGCAGTCTGAGCCTTCTTGACTACTAGCTCCACAATGAGAGGTTCTTTAGCAGACTTCCTCTTGGAGGCTGGCTTTGCTGATACTAAAACTAGAGTAGACTTCTGTTTCACCTCTGCAGGGTCATACTTCTTCTTGGCAATAGGTGATATAGTAGACCTTTCTATGGTCTAGTCCAAAATGAGTGAGAAGGTGGGTAACTTACTCACCAATGATGTACTCTGAATTATATCCCTAATAGTTTGGGTTGGGACATTCTCCAAAGAAAAAACTTTTATCAGCACAACAAAGTAGGGGATCTTATTCTACTTCTTCCCTACTAAGGAGATCAGATAAGTCATGATGATGTTGGCTGGACTTACCTTCTACTTCACTAGCATGTGGTACATGCAAAACCTATCCAACTTAGATAGTGTCTTTTGCACTCTTCCTTAGGTAAAAGACTTGCTTTATTAAAAGGTGAAGCATCTTTACCTTGGGTAGTAGGTTCCCTGAAGTCGGCTTTCCAGGATGGCTTCTTCCATACAAAACTAATTAATCTCCAGGGAGGAGACTTCAATAACCTTAAAGTCATCAGCGTAGACATTTCTACTAGGTGCACACCAATAAATGGTAATAATAACATCTTTAGAGATTTCAACGGCTCTTCCCTTGAGACTGCCATTGATGATGAATCTAGACTTATCCACTTTGATGGTCTTCCAGAACTCCAAAACAAGAGAGGGGGAGAAGGGTTCCCTATCCATGCAAAACTACGTCCAACTAATTCTATCAAGCTCAACAGTAACATCTCTATCATTCAGCTTGTGTTGCTCAAGGTGGAAAAGGCGGACTCCACAATGTCAGAAGCCTTGAAGTTAAGGGCCATGGTAAAGTTCAAAGGTTGAAGGAGATGAAGAGGTTTTAGGGTTTTGGGAGAGGAAAGGGTTTTTTGCAAACAGAGATGGAGAAAGCAAAGAGAGAGGGAAAACTAAAAGGTTTGCATAAAGAAGGGAAATGATGTGAAAGGACATTTATTTAAATAGGCAACAACTATTGAACTGAAAGGAGAGAGAAAACGGTTCAGATGGTAGTTAGACAAAAACATTAACTTCTGCCACGTGGGATATTTTAAAGTAAATGACAATAAAACGTGAAACGGTTCAATTAACAAACAATTCTAACTAATTTAACCTCTTAGAATTAATAAGAGCAAACTCTTATGAGTTTAGACATATCAAACACAAAAGCATACATCCCAGACCCTGACTTATCATGTAATCATACAGACATTTTAAAATAAAACATTCACCAGACACATGCATACGACAAATTTATTCAAGCAACATTTCTTAAATTTAAATTATACTTGATAAACATAAACCTGGCCTTAGCCAAAGGCTTTAGGAAGATGTCTACCCATTGGTGGTTTGAGTCCATAAACTTCATGTCAAGAACTTTTTTTGCATATAGTCTCTTATGAAGTGATATTTTACTTCTATGTGCTTAGCCTTTGAATCACAAAAGACTAGGATCTCTACTTGTTTGATGAAGAAATCCTCAAGCTGGTACTTCATCCAGAGAAGTTTAAGAAGCAACTTGTTGTAGACATATACTCTGCCTCAGCTGTTGAAAGGGCAATTGAGTTTTCTACTTCTTGCTTCCCCGGGAGATCAGACTTTGCCCTAGAAAATGGCATCCTTCACTTATGCTTTTTCTATCCATTCTATCTTCTGTGAAATCTGCATCACAAAATCCAAACAAGGAAAATAAGTCTGTCTTTTTATAGAACATCCCAAGGTTAGTGGTGCTTACAAGATATCTCAGAATCCTCTTCACTGTAGACAGATGTGATTCCTTGGGGTCTGCTTGATATCTTACACACATGTAAACACTAAACATTATATTAGGTCTACTAGATGTTAAGTACAAAAGTGAACCAATCATTCCTATGTACAAGGTCTGATCCACTGATGTATTAGACTCATCTTTACTGATTATGCAACTTAGATGCATATAAGTGCTCATTGGCTTGACATCAGGCATTTTAAACTTTTTAAGCAACTCCTTGGTGTACTTCTGTTGATAGATAAAAATATCATCATCAATCTATTTGATTTGCAGACTTAGGAAGAATTTGAGTTCTCCCATCATACTTATCTCAAATTCATCCTACATCATTTCAAAAAACTCTTTGCACAGACTATCAACAGTAGTAACAAAAACAATGTCATCCACATAGATTTACATAATTATAAAGTGTTTTTTAGAGGTTTTTCTTAAGAAGGTGGTGTCAACCTTGCTTCTAGTAAAGCCTTTTGATATTAAAAAGCTATCGAGTCTGTCATACCAACCTCTGGGGCTTGTTTTAGACCATACAATGCTTTACTGAGTTTGAACACATGGTTTGGAAAAGATTTATCTTCAAACCCTAGAAGCTATTTCACAAAGACTTCCTCTTCAATGAAACCATTTAAAAAATCACTCTGAAGATCCATTTAATATAATTTAATTCCTTTAAAAGCAGCAAAGGTAAAAAAATCCTTATAGCCTCAAGTCTGCCTACAGGGGCAAGAGTTTCAATGAAATCAATACCTGCTTGTTGGTTGTAACCTTATGCTACAAGTCTGACTTTATTTCTGACAACTTTTCCATCCTTATCAAGCTTGTTTCGGTATACCTACTTGGTTCCAGTAATATATTTATTTTTAGGTCTTGGAACAAAGGTCCAGACTTTATTTCTCTCAAATTGGTTCAACTCTTCTTGTATGGCAATGATCCAGTCTGTATCTTCCAAAGCTTCTGTTACAGACTTGGGTTCTAATTCTGAGATAAGAGCTATGGTTGATTGGTTGACAAGTTTAGATATGGTCCTTATTCTAGCAGCTTGATCTTTAATGATGAGGTCTGAAAGATGATAGGCCTTGAACTTCCAGTCCCTAGGCTTCTCAGGTTCCGACACTGATGGTAGTTGTTCAGACTCTTTATTTCCATCTTCTGTCGATTCTGGCTAAGACAAGTCAGACTCTTGTTGTTGAATACATGTATCATTAACATCTAGATCTACCAGTTTCCTATCAGTCTCTTAAAGATCATTAAATCTTACATGCATTGATTCCTTAATGGTTTGAGTTCTTGTGTTAAAAACTCTATAAGATTCTAATATGGTGGAGTACCCCATGAACATCCCTTTATCACACTTAGACTCAAATTTTCCAAGATGATCCTTTGTGTTGAGGATATAACACTTACACCAGAAGGGGTGAAAACATAATATGTTAGGTCTTCTTCCCTTCCATAATTCATAGAGAGTCTTGTTCAGTATTGGTCTTATAAGGATCCTGTTTTAAATATAACAAGAAGTGCTCATAGCCTCTGCCCAGAAATATTTTGCAAGATCATTTTCACAAAGCATTGTTCTGGCCATTTCTTGTAGAGATCTATTTTGCCTTTCCACAACACCATTCTATTGAGGTGTTCTTGGAGAAGAAAAGTTGTGAATTATGTCAGACTCATTACAGAATTTTCAAAAACTTCATTTTCAAATTCTGTGATGATCACTTCTTATTGTACCAATACACAATCCTTTCTCATTCTGGATTTTCTTACAGAAAATATTAAATATTTTCACAGACTTATTTTTGTGAACTAGAGAGTATACCCGTGTCATTCTTGTGTAATCATCAACAATGACAGATCCATACTTCTTCTTGCTAGACTTTGTACCTGAGATAGGCCAAATAAATCAAAATGTAATAGTTCTAATGGTTTGGCTGTGGAAACAACATTTTTGTTTTCAAAAGAGGTTTTATGTTGTTTCCCTATTTGGCATGCTTTACAAGGCAAGGAACTATTAAAAGAGATTTTTGGAAGTCCCTTAACTAGGCCTTTTTTTGTGAAGTTTTGAAATATTTTTTGAGTTACATGCCCAAGCTTCTTATGCCAGATCCATTTCTCTTCAGAGTTTGAAAAAGGGCATGTTACATTTTAATCATTTAGCTCGCTCAAATCAACCTTGTAAAGGTTGTTGTGTCTGTTAGAAGAAAAGAGTATGGTTTCATCATGATTGATGATAGTACACTTTTTGTTATTAAAAGACACCTTATACTCGCTGTCACAAAATTGACTTATGCTAAGCAGGTTATGTCTCAAACCTTCCATAATATAAACAGTTTTAATAATAGGGGAAGGAATATTGCCCACTCTACTAGTACTGACAATGCTTCTAGTCTGGTAACCTCTAAAGGTGACTATTCCACCTTTAAACCACTTTAAGACTAGGAACATAGACCTTCTTCCTGTTATATGATGCAAGCATCCACTATCTAGATACCAGTGTTGATGCTTTGTATTTATCTTTAAGCACTTCTGCAATAGGAATAATCAATGATTTTGGTACCCAGATCCTTTTCAGTCCTGCATGGTTAGCAACCTTTACATTTCATTTCTTTCTTTTCTGATAATCATTTAACACATGACCATGCCTTTTACAAGAATTACATTTTACATGGTTTCGTTTCTTTGGAACAGATGGAGGAGAGGGAGATTGCTTGAGATCAACTTTCTCCATATAACTCAGATCAGGTCTGTGATGGCCTTTAGGATGCTTTCCCAAAAGCTTGTTTAGATTTTTAGTGCCATTGACAAAGTTGCCTAGGTCTGAATTAAGTGAACTCACTTGTAACACCCTAAAATTTATAAAAATGATTAATTGAGAGGAATAAATACTAAATAATTTAGAAATAATTAAATTGGGATTTATTATGGGTATTTATAATTTATTGAGACTTAACGAGATAAAATTATACCCGATTAAAATATGGGTGTCAGACCAGGTATCTCCGATTGAGATGCCATTGGTCAGGGCTGTTAAGAATATTATGGGGAATCTAAATACATATTCGGAATAATTTTTGGATAAAGTATTAAGCCTGAACGGAGATCTTGTTTGTCATAAAATAGTAAAGTTTTAATGAGAGGTTAAAATTTAAAACAAAACTCTCCTTTCTCTTTTATGTTTTCACGTTGCCTTCTCCCACTCCAAAGGCAAAAATACACTTCCTCTTCACTCTCCTTTCTCTACACTCTCATTTCCTCTTCATCGTTTCCTCCTCTAAAAACCTAGAATATGATGTGCCCTTCTTCCCTCTCCATTTTTATTTTCTTCATTAGGCAAGAAGGAGACTTGGTTGATTAAAGTTCTTTCCTCCTTGTCTCTTAATTTTTGTCACCCACTCCTCTCCCCTTGGTGATCATTGTTGTTTGTTGGTTGGGGTAAGTTCCTCCCAATTTTTAATGAATTTATGCCCTAGATTTTGGGTCATGGTTGTTGGGTGAGTTATTAAATGCATATGGGTATTGAATGAGAGCATTAAATATGGGAACCCTAAGGTGGGATGTGTTAAATGTTAACTTTTATGAGCATTTATGGTATTACATGAAAATAGGATGATTAATGATGGAAGATGATGATTATTTATGATGGTTGTTGGGTTTTGGTGAAACCCTAACTCTAGAAACTGGGGGAAATGAGTAATGATGTTATGAGAAGTGATTTTAAGTGTAAACCCATGATATTTAGGGTGTAGGTATTGTGAATAATGTTGGGAGAATATTTATTGATGATGAGTGTAACACCCTCGGTTAACTAGGACAATCCATTTCACTAGATTATTCTGGTTAACTAAGCGGTTACGACTTTTAGAAAAATATGGAAGTTTTTTTTTGTACAAGGAAACTTGGTGGAACAGATACACCTTAATTATATACAATGTAATCATATATAGTACATGGTCGTAACAGTAACTATACATACTGAAAGTAAAGGGGCACGCAGGCTCCCATAAAATAAATAAATTTCAACCTATTCTATTTGTCTGCGGTCCAAGAAGAGCCTGACTGGTCATCAATGTGAAGTTTGTGTCCATCCCTACGATGTCTGGAAAAATTTAGCATAAGGGTGAGTCTTCACCTTCACAACAATCAGAAAGGTACCTCATCGACACCTGCCATACACACAACTTAAAGAATCCAAGGTCGAGTCCCTCCCACTCCCTTTGGGGTACTTAAGATGCATTCTAAGTTATCTCAGCACTTTTGATCTTAGCTGACCATTACTACTCAAGATTTCTAAAATCTATGCCATCATACTCAAACAACGAGCAATCACATTCTCAGTACAAAGATGCAACACATGAGTTCATTTTGTTATTCCTAATCTTTTATTATTCATCATGATGCATATGGGCCCATCTCTTCCTCATCATTCACAACACAATACATATCACAGTCCCGCCTTATCCTCCCTGTCCACTAGAGCGATCGAAGCTCTCCTCGTTCTAGTTTTCATAAATGGGTAAGGACCCGCAGTCCTATCATCACAATGGCCAATCATATATCACATCAGAACAGGCACTCAACGACCATAGAAACCCTCGCCTTTCGTCGAAGTATATCAATGTTTGCCATAGGCTGTCTGACGTCGAGCATGAATCTGAGCCATTGGATGTTCGTCCCTGATATACTCCCAAGACCGCCCTCAGTTGATCGAGATGCCTGTTGTTTCTTTAGTGTACCCCTCACTGTTATGCTCTAGGGAGTTTCTTGTGCATCACCTTATCCTCCATGTATGATACACACAACACACAATTTCTTTTTACTAGTCATCGATAGGGTCCTTTCAATGACTCCATTTCATTCGTAACGTCGGGTCTATTTCAATTAATTCTTTCTTTGCTTTCTCAAAATTCCTCAATCCATAATGGTATTACACGACACTTAGAAATGAAACGAGATCTCACATTTCCAGAAAACCACGGGGTATATTCGCGCTACAACGCCCATCATCACATTAAATCTGATCTAATCTTATCACCTTATTTTCATAATTTATTCATCTCAGGATCCCTACTAAGACATTTCTTAATTCATTTTTTTCTTATTTATTTCAACATATTCATTTAATGCATCATACAAGTGCTATTCATCACATCATTCGTTTTGTTAACTCATGATATTCTTTAAGCATTTCTACCACATCATATTCCATACACATGTCGTCATATCACACTCATCACATATTTCATCATATATGTACATTACATAACTAACACATATATATCCATGTACACAATCATTTACAGTCACACATTTGATCATATTAGCCAATTAACGAGTACCATGTTGCATGTAGTATCCATTGTACTAAGAAACCATTACACAATAATCATCAGGCACACCACATACTATATCAGTATCCATCATTTACAACATCTTAGCAAGTTATCATATATTTAACGTCACTAAAGTTTTACTTATATAGGCAACTAGATACAGGCTGTAACACCCTAATTTTAATAAATAATAGACCCGAAAACAGGAAAATTTTTCCACAAAAACAGCCATTGGACGATCGGCATAAAAAAGAAGAGGAAGGCGAGGGAAAAATAAAAGAAGATTCATATGCATAGCAATCGGCGGAAGGGACAAGGCTTGAACCGACCCATTCGGTTCAACAAAACACATCAGCGCCTGGGTGAAAACCATGACAACGCTGACTCGTTCAAGTGAGGCCCAACGCCGCCTGAGCGAAATATGACAATGCAACAGCGGAACAAGGAGAGGCTCAAGTGAAGCCCAACACCAGCATCCACTCGCTCGGCGAGGTACCATTCGCTTAAGCGAACATCCCAGAAGCCTTCCATACGCGCACACTCACTGGAGCTAAGTCTAATTCACTGGGGCGGACATAGGTACAAGGTAGTTTCTCACTCAGGTTTGGGACATATGTTCACCTGGTAAATCCTCACGCTCATACTTCACTAGGGAATCCGCACAGCTCCTCATTCATCCATACGGGTCACAAGTATAAACCACTCGGGAAACGACTTCCTTAATTCTGCCACTCGGAATCCAGAACTCTTTCTCACTCGGAATATACATCCTAATCAAACATCATTCGATGCATCCCAACCTTAACACAATCGGGTCACATTACCTATTCACTATTCGGAATACATTCACACATTCACTAGGGAAATCAGGTAGTTAAGTCCCACTCGGTCTTATTCAAAACTCAACCAGTCGGCATACCGACCCTCACTCACTCGGATTACTAAGACCTTACACTTAGGATCCATCCCACTCTAAACCACTACTCTAACTCCTCTCTCAGAAGGGGATCACTCAAGGTTTTCACTTGGGAATACAACCTCTTCCTCACTCGGGTTACCTATAATTTTCACTCGGAATCACTTAGCGTGTTCACTCGGAAAAGCCACCCAGAAGTCCTCACTCGGAACCATCGGCTTAACATTATTTCACTCATCAACAGCCCTCGAATCATTTAACAATACATTCCAGTCGAAAGGCGCATCAAATCGACTTAAAGCACATACGTATGAATATATGTTCCCAGAAATATAAATCTGCCCACACATCTAATCTATCGACCTATGTACAGGTAACCACATACTCGGAACACTTATTAACTATACATTATACCTTTACCGCTATTCACAGTCCTATACAAGTGACACACCATATCTATACTTATCAAATCAGTCTTTATAAATAAATATATTTAATCGTCATTTACAAGAGAGCCGGCCAAGGCTACACTGACTGGACATAATAAACGCATTACAAGAACTCAACAGTCAGAGTGCACCACACTCGGACTTGAGGCCCTATCATCCTTTCCGAGTCCGACCTGCACACACTGAAAGATGGTGTAGGGGGTGAGCATCTTAAATATTAAATGATAGATACTGACTCAGGTTGTCCCACAATTATACAACAACATGTATATATGCAATTATACGTGGCAACGACTAAAGTCAGAGCAATACCAATGAACCAGGACACACATCAGACTCTTACCGATCGGAATCCACCAGTTATCACTCGTCCTTAGGCATGTATCAATTTAATAACATTAACATACAACAATCAGTGACATAATAATGCCTATGAATTAGAATGCACGTATTGAACATTTCTCAATCAGAATTCAACAATTCTCACTCGGCTATATATACACAACTTTCAATAGTATTAACATGCAATCATAGAACATATTTCAATCAGCATCCGCAGCATGTGCACACGGAATAATTCACTCGCTTATGTATATTCATCATCTCATTAACATCATCACATGCATAACCAATTCCAACAACATCAACAGTCAATATACACAGAGTATTTCACTCGGTTCCGTATTTGTGTGTAATCGGTTTTTGACGTTGCAACGTAGGCTCCCAGCCTTTTTATACATAGCTCCAAGCTATCAATTCAGCTCCAAGCTGCTTGGCCGTTTTATAGGTACCCAACCGTTTACCCACAAGGTGACACCAACGCTCTCAGCGCCAATGGAGGTGTTCACATCCAATGCGCCACACGCAGATTCATCATAACCACAGAGTTCATATACACAGCCATTCACTCAGCATTACATACATCACAAGCAGTCGGCATTATACATTATCAGAACTCAAATAGCACATGCATCCTATACAATCGGCATTAGGCATTATCAGCACTTAACAACACATGCATCTCATGCGATTAGTATAACATATCATCAGGACCCAAACAATACACATGCAATCGGCATTAAGCAATGTCAGGACTCAGATAACACATGCAATCGGTAAAATACATTGTCTAGACTCAATCAGCACATGCAATTGACGAGGTACATTATCAGATTCACTAAGTCATATTTTATCACATGCAGCCAGCCTTTTGAACTCATAACAACTTGCATATCACGTAAATCACACGGTATTCATCAACAGCACTTCAACACATTCCTTCCACACAATCGTTCAACGTTCACAGGTCATCAACATGTAACACTCAACTTTCACTCGTCATGTGACCAGGCAGTACACACTCGCATATGACACAACACACAATCAGAACACGGAAACAGCAAGCATCAACACTCGGAACCCGTTCATAACCCATGCATTTAAGATAGAAGATACCCCCCTACCTGGAATAAAGCTCCCAGTCGGTCAACACGACACCCGATTCCAGAGGAACACTGAGTCACTCCCAGTGCATCTACATGCAAGAGCAGGGGAGGCCATTCAAGTCTCTGAGGCACTCAGCTCTCGGTTCACTCCCTGGAGTAGCTCCATTCCAACGCTGTGAACACTCCAACCATCTTGAAGCTCCCCGCAGCGTAGATCTCCACTGAGACTTGGCAGCTTCGAGCAAGGAGAGGAAGAAGGAGGGAAGTCGACGAAGGGAATGAAGGAACAAGGAAGGAACAGCATGGAAGGAGACGGGTTACATGCAGAGGGAATGCACACCCTCACCCTCTCTGGCTCATCGAGTAAGGAAGGAGGACTCCGATCCTCAGCCACCACTGTTGCGAGCTCACGGGAACAGAGAGCAGAGAAGAAAGAAGAAGAAGAAGAGATAAAGGAGAGAAGAAGAGTGAAGAGTGAAGAAGAAAAGAAGAGGAAACAGAAGGAAGAGAAGTCTCAAGGGAAGAATGAATAATAGTGTACCCATATATGCATGCACGGAGAGAAGGGAAAAGTGGGGTGGGAAGTCGTGCACAGCAGCAGCCCCCACACACGTCATACGCATATAGACACAACTAGTCAGCTGTTGACAACTAATCACCTTCAATCAGCCTTTGCTTCCTTAACTTAAATTAATTAAACCAATTATAATTAATAAATAATTTTCCCCACTTAGCAATTATTATTTTAATGATTTATTTTCATTCGGCAATTAATTATTAAATCGGGATGTTACAGTTCTCCCCCTCTCAAAAGAATTTTGTCCTCGAAATTCAGTCGGTAACTCCCCTTAAAATAATTAACTCAGAAAATTGCTGTCTTAATCACTCACACGACTGAGCTTCCACAAGTATTCACCGACCGGATCACAATTTCACTCGGCAAGGATTCACCACTCAAGCGGTTTACCGACTGCCCACAATTTCAGTCGGCAAAACGTAAAGGTCAGGCCCTACCTGATTACAACTTCATCATAGAATTTAATACATTTGGGGATTCAATTTCTATAACGCACAATTTCCCTTATTTAACTCAGCCAATTCATCATAAGTAGTGGCACTTCCTAATTTCTTGGCCGCTCGGTCCTACGCTTACGACACCGCTCGGTGTATTTACACCATCGGGCTCCCCGATTCAAATGAGTCACTCGGCACAACCATAACTCATACAGAGTACAAACTCAAAATTGTATCACATGAGACACATTACAGAGGCTAATCAACCAGTTGGGAATAATCTAATCGGCAAACAACATCACCGACTCCCAAAAATACTCACTCCCGACCGATTTCTCTCAGACCAAACCCTCGGGTTTTCAAAACCTGACCACAAAATCTCTCTCTTACACCAAAGGGAACACTCAAGGAAATTTCCATGTGTTTTAATTAGCACAATTTACCCGGATTTACTTCGCATATGCACTACACTAAATTCTGAAATCTTAGATTCCTACCCATGCTTCCGGCTAATTCCATGCTTTCATCCTGAGAATTTCACTCGGTCCTCTTACACAAAACATCATTTGGGATTCAAGGGTAATTCTCACCCGGAGATCCTTCCACTTACCAGAAATTCACTCGTAATTCGAGCCTACCTCGAAACAAAACCTGAGTTCAAGCTCAACAGTCCTAATCACTGACCTGAGTACGACTTCATTTAAATCCTTCACTCGGATATCTATTCCCCTCGGAGACCATTCACTCGGAACTTACTCACTCGGAATCTCTTTTTCCCGATCAAGGAACTTTTCTCCTGGAGGATCACTCGGTTGGACATCACATGGGTATTAGGAATTCTACACTCGATATCTTTCTACTCAGAATTGATACACTCTGAGTCAGATCACCCGAATCTTACCCTACTCAGAATGTTACGCTCGGACATTATTCCTTTAACTTAGTAATGATCCTCTCTATAAGGTTCTACTCGGAACACCGTAATTTTCACTCAGCAGTTCTTTCTCACAAGGACTTCGCTTGGAATTGTCTCCACTCTTACACACTTGGAATATACTAACCTTTCCTGAGCAATTCTTCTCCTTATAATTTAGTTTGGCTCAAAATCCTGGTTTCCCCCATTTAACTTACAGTATCACTCGGTTAACCTTATAAAACTCCACTTCAGTGACAGATTTGATCACCCCTCTTGTTTTAATAACTAATCATCGTCTTAGAAGCCAATCTATACCCAACAGCCTCTAATCCCCTCGGAGGCAAACCCATCAAGGCTAAACAAACCCTCTATCCTCAATCGATACATATCCACATAATATTCATTTAATATAACTCTCATCACACTCAGAACCATCTGAAAGACTCACCATCACCATAAGCAGTTACAACTTCACCTGCCCGACTCATGAATTGCTGCATCCATCTTATAGGATAACATCTCATTCCTATAGGGTTGCAACAATTACACAGTCACTGCAACGTGTATGCTGCCACAATACCTATGGCAGGAAGAGTCATCTCAGAACAGCATGCCTCACTCCGACCAGACTCACTCAGCTAATACTATTTCACACGGTAATTAATAGCAGTTCACATACACATTGTAAGCAATACATCTACATCAACCTCATCATTATGCATCACATAGGGCACATCACGTAACAACAATCATGAAAATTATTTATCACTTCTGTAAATCAGTATGATGGCAATACAACAATCGGCTTCTAGCCAATACCGAGTAAATATTTCCTCTAAATCTTATTCATCACAAAACCATGGCTCGGATAAACTCTCAATTCTCAGCTATACAGTAACGTCACTCACTCGGGTTCATGTAATTCAATCAGGATTAAGTAATTCACAATCACACATGCTGTCATAACACACCATGGACTAGGAAACGGCACTAATGTACATACAAACACTCAGTCGGATTCATACCAATTATTCATGGCTTTGTCATTGTTCACTACAGCATGCACCGTAACCATAACCACATATTGCACTCAACAATAGCATTAATTACATATGTACTCATCCAATCGGGTTTACCCAAACTAATTCCCAACTATGTTAAGGATTTCATTCACAATATTATATCCACATATTCATGTAATTCACGTTGAGTTCACTGCCAATCATAAGCGTGTACACAGATATTCAATCGGAAATTGCACAATAACATACATTCTCAATCATAACGTCACATTATACTCGGCCACAGTGTCAATGCATACATATTTATTCAGTCGGACTCACCCATACAACATCATCTAGTCGGAATTTGCTCAAGTCATTCAATCCATGCGAATCATGTTAGTCTTAATAACAATGCTCTTACACACATGTGTGCGGATCCGACTTAAACAGTGATTTCGTCTTATGTAAGCAATTCTCATGCAATTTCATACAAGCATCCAAGCTTACCAGGTGCGTCTCACGCAGCCATCAATAGGTCATAACCGTTTCAACACAACATATAGATTCACTCGGAATTTCATGGTTTCATCACAGCATCACAAGCATTTGTTATAGTAACTCACAACAGCAAACAGAGTAACAATACTATAGCACATCCTCTTGGTATTTTATAATGAAGGCAGCATGCATTTCAACACAGCATCACAATGGAATCAATAGATCAGCTCACATATCATGCATTCGAAAATCATCATGGCATTCTCATTCATATACATTTTAACATGAAACTGCAAACAGAACTCAGAGGTTCATCCCCTTTTAACTCACGCACTCGGCAATAATAGTAACACTCCTATTTACAAGCATTCAGTCAGCATTTCGTAGAATTACCAACATGCATTCGTGGACGGAGTCACATGATCACTAAACAGTTAATAAATACCACAAATCCAGGAGTTGCATGCGCATTTACTTAATTACAGCACAACTACTAACACATTTCACATATCACACGATAATCATTCAAGCCTCAATGAGTTACTACGCAATTGCTTTGCTCGGGTTCAACAGCATATAAGGTTAAATAATTATTAGACTTAGGATTCCTAAGGGGTCACTATTTACCCAGTATCCCACAACATTCCAATATTACTATAAGGTATAGTACCATTCACTCGGTTCCCTCAACCAGCCACTGAGGTGCGATCCCAATTTAACATATACCCGACCTCACCTTTACACACTTATTACACACCCAAATTTCAACTTAGGAAACTGCAACACATCTCTTATACCGAAAATCATATACATCATATACCATTCATCCATCACACATTCAAATTCCAAAACAAGATACAGGCATACACCATTCATAGTCCAACATATACCAAATCATCAAACATATACAATAACAATTAAATCAGGGCATACAATCAATCAGACCAGGAGGGAAATGACCTTCTATCCTCCAATCAATATCACAATGATGATCACCACTCGGTCACAATGCATACAACCTTTTACACTCGGTAAGCATACCTTGGCCTTGGACCTTTTGGTCTGCTCTGATACCAAAATGTACCACCCTAATTTCAATAAATAATAGACCCGAAAACAGGAAAATTTTTCCATAAAAACAGCCACTGGACGATCGGTATAAAAAAGAAGAGGAAGGCGAGGGAAAATTAAAAGAACATTCATATGCATAGCAATCGGCGGAAGGGACAAGGCTTGAACCGACCCATTCGGTTCAACGAAACACATCAGCGCCTGGGTGAAAACCATGACAACGCTGACTCGCTCAAGTGAGGCCCAACGCCGCCTGAGCGAAATATGACAATGCAACAGTGGAACAAGGAGAGGCTCAAGCGAAGTCCAACACCAGCATCCACTCGCTCGACGAGGTACCATTCGCTTAAGCGAACATCCCAGAAGCCTTCTATGCGCGCACACTCACTGGAGCTAAGTCTAATTCACTGGGGCGGACATAGGTACAAGGTAGTTTCTCACTCGGGTTTGGGACATATGTTCACCTGGTAAATCCTCAGGCTCATACTTCACTCGGGAATCCGCACAGCTCCTCATTCATCCATACGGGTCACAAGTATAAACCACTCGGGAAACGACTTCCCTAATTCTACCACTCAGAATCCAGAACTCTTTCTTACTCGGAATATACATCCTAATCAAACATCATTCGACGCATCCCAACCTTAACACAATCGGGTCACATTACCTATTCACTATTCGGAATACATTCACACATTCACTCGGGAAATCAGGTAGTTAAGTCCCACTCGGTCTTATTCAAAACTCAACCAGTCGGCATACCGACCCTCACTCACTCGCATTTTACATCATTCACTCAGATTACTAAGACCTTACACTTAGGATCCATCCCACTCTAAACCACTACTCTAACTCCTCTCTCAGAAGGGGATCACTCAAGGTTTTCACTTGGGAATACAACCTCTTCCTCACTCGGGTTACCTATAATTTTCACTCGGAATCACTTAGCGTGTTCACTCGGAAAAGCCACCCAGAAGTCCTCACTCGGAACCATCGGCTTAACATTATTTCACTCATCAACAGCCCTCGAATCATTTAACAATACATTCCAGTCGAAAGGCGCATCAAATCGGCTTAAAGCACATACGTATAAATATATGTTCCCAGAAATATAAATCTGCCCACAAATCTAATCTATCGACCTATGTGCAGGTAACCACATACTCGGAACACTTATTAACTCAACATTATACCTTTACCGCTATTCACAGTCCTATACAAGTGACACACCATATCTATACTTATCAAATCAGTCTTTATAAATAAATATATTTAATCGTCATTTACAAGAGAGCCAGCCAAGGCTACACTGACTGTACATAATAAACGCATTACAAGCACTCAACAGTCAGAGTGCACCACACTCGGACTTGAGGCCCTATCATCCTTTCCGAGTCTGACCTGCACACACTGAAAGATGGTGTAGGGGGTGAGCATCTTAAATATTAAATGATAGATACTGACTCAGGTTGTCCCACAATTATACAACAACATATATATATGCAATTATACGTGGCAACGACTAAAGTCAGAGCAATACCAATGAACCAGGACACACATCAGACTCTTATCGATCGGAATCCACCAGTTATCACTCGGCCTTAGGCATGTATCAATTTAATAACATTAACATACAACAATCAGTGACATAATAATGCCTATGAATCAAAATGCATGTATTGAACATTTCTCAATCAGAATTCAACAATTCTCACTCGGCTATATATACACAACTTTCAATAGTATTAACATGCAATCATAGAACATATTTCAATCAGCATCCGCAGCATGTGCACACGGAATAATTTACTCGGTTATGTATATTCATCATCTCATTAACATCATCACATGCATAACCAATTCCAACAACATCAACAGTCAATATACACAGAGTATTTCACTCGGTTCCGCATTCGTGTGTAATCGGTTTTTGACGTTGCAACGTAGGCTCCCAGCCTTTTTATATATAGCTCCAAGCTATCAATTCAGCTCCAAGCTGCTTGGCTGTTTTACAGGTACCCAACTGTTTGCCCACAAGGTGACACTAACGCTCTCAGCGCCAACGGAGGTGTTCACAGGCAGCCCGAGTCCCACTCGAGGGCTACCTTGAGTCCAACTCAAGGATTTACAGCGTCCCATGCTTTAATAACCGATGGTAGTGTCCTACACTACGTGCTCCAAGCACAAACGCATCCAATACGCCACACGCGGATTCATCATAACCACAGAGTTCATATACACAGCCATTCACTCAGCATTACATACATCACAAGCAGTCGGCATTATACATCATCAGAACTCAAATAGCACATGCATCCTATGCAATCGGCATTAGGCATTATCAGCACTTAACAACACATGCATCTCATGTGATTAGTATAACACATCATCAGGACCCAAACAACACACATGCAATCGGCATTAAGCAATGTCAGGACTCAGATAACACATGCAATCGGTAAAATACATTGTCTAGACTCAATCAGCACATGCAATTGACGAGGTACATTATCAGATTCACTAAGTCATATTTTATCACATGCAGCCAGCCTTTTGAACTCATAACAACTTGCATATCATGTAAATCACACGGTATTCATCAACAGCACTTCAACACATTCCTTCCACACAATCGTTCAACGTTCACAGGTCATCAACATGTAACACTCAACTTTCACTCGTCATGCGACCAGGCAGTACACACTCGCATGCGACACAACACACAATCAGAACACGGAAACAGCAAGCATCAACACTCGGAACCCGTTCATAACCCATGCATTTAAGATAGAAGATACCCCCTACCTGGAATAAAGCTTCCAGTCGGTCAACACGACACCCAGTTCCAGAGGAACACTGAGTCACTCCCAGTGCATCTACATGCAAGAGCAGGGGAGGCCATTCAAGTCTCTGAGGCACTTAGCTCTCGGTTCGCTCCCTGGAGTAGCTCCATTCCAACGCTGTGAACACTCTAACCATCTTGAAGCTCCCCGCAGCGTAGATCTCCACTGAGACTTGGCAGCTTCGAGCAAGGAGAGGAAGAAGGAGGGAAGTCGACGAAGGGAATAAAGGAACAAGGAAGGAACAGCGTGGAAGGAGACGGGTTGCATGCAGAGGGAATGCACACCCTCACCCTCTCTAGCTCGTCGAGTAAGGAAGGAGGACTCCGATCCTCAGCCACCACTGTTGCGAGCTCACAGGAACAGAGAGTAGAGAAGAAAGAAGAAGAAGAGATGAAGGAGAAAAGAAGAGTGAAGAGCGAAGACGAAAAGAAGAGGAAACAGAAGGAAGAGAAGTCTCAAGGGAAGAATGAATAATAGTGTACCCATATATGCATGCACGGAGAGAAGGGAAAAGTGGGGTGGGAAGTCATGCACAGCAGCAGCCCCCACACACGTCATACGCACATAGACACAACTAGTCAGCTGTTGACAACTAATCACCTTCAATCAGCCTTTACTTCCTTAACTTAAATTAATTAAACCAATTATAATTAATAAATAATTTTCCCCACTTAGCAATTATTATTTTAATGATTTATTTTCATTCGGCAATTAATTATTAAATCGGGATGTTACACAAGCGTTCACATTATATCCTTACCGTGTATCTAGTTCACGTCATTAGTATTCCCTTAATTTAGTTCATTATTAAAGGCACTATTACTTAATTTAATTTTTTATGTAACTTTTGATTATTCTTTAATTAGGTATGATTTTCTCTTTACTCAATTAATCTCCTAAGGTCAAATTATGAACTCTTTAGTCATCGTCAAGCGGTCTCACTATTGATTTTCCTTTACTGATTCAACTAAATTTTGTTAGCTGAATGACCCGTTTCCTTGGTCACTAAAAGGGTCACTAATTCATTATGTATAATTATCAATTTAGTGATGTTCTTTCTAGGTTCATGACTACTTATCTTTGTGTACCTTTTTTCTTTATTCCCCCTGATTTACTAATTTGCTCCCTTATGGTGTTGATTTATTGCTTAAGAACTTAGATATCGCTCTAACCTCTATGTCATGAACTTGGTTATTTATTCCTTAGTCACTAAAAGTTGTCATCTAATTTATTCTACTTCTTGTTATTACTTAGTTCAAGTCCAAATTTTGATCCTTTATCTTTACAAATGATTAGTGCTCTATAGCTTAAATATTTATTTCATGTATATCATGTCCTAAAATTACGCCTCCTTAGTTAATTATTACTTAGTTACTAAAAGTCACCATTTAATTGGTAAGTCCTATTTGTTTTTATTATAAGTTTAAAAGCTAGTATACCCGAAAATTCATCTCTTAGCTACTAACTAATTTGTTCTTAACACAAAATTTCCTTTAATCTTTTTTTTTCTACTTTTAATGACTTCTTAATTCCTTAATTTCCAATATAGCATTACTCTTAAAAATTCTAGATTTTAGACTTAATTTATTTAAGTAAATAATCCTTTTAATTTATTAGGATCCTTCTCAAAACCTTACTCAAAATTTTAAATTCTAGTTTGTCATTTCTTTATTCTTAGCCTCTTTAATCTATTAGAATAATTGATTCCAAAATCCTTTCTTTTAATCAAGTTTCTTTGATTAAATCTATTCCTTTTTCTCAAATTTCTAAGGCTACCATTTCTTTTCTTCTAAGTGGTCACCAAAAATTTCTTCTAGTTAAGTCCCAATTATTTGATATATATATATATATATATATATATATATTACTTATTTATTTATATTTTTTACTTAACATGTAGAACCTTATTTTGGGCCTAAAAAAGACTTTTCAATAAGGCCATTTTGAGAAACCATCAAAAATTAATTTCTTTGCTTAACTTTTTCTAAAATATCTTCACCTTTTATAACTTAGTAAAAAAACATTTCAGAACGTTAGATCGAGAATTTTTTTCGACATACGCAATATTCCCAAAACAATTCTTGTGACATTTAAACGGCCAATTAAATTTCTAACTAGCGGGGCTTACTGGATAATAATCTACAAATTTCATAATAACATCTCAAAATAAAAATTTAATTAATACAATCATATCACACGAAACCAAGCCCGCCTAAATGCTAAATTTCCTAAATTTCTTTTCGTTGATCCAATCGCAATAAAATCGTTCTGAGTACGAGAACGTCGAGTTATGTTAAATGAATTTTTAAAATCTCCATTAATTTAAAAACATAAACTTTTAGCCATTGGTTACGTAACTTTTTACGGTTTAAGATCTAACCGTCGGATCGTGACGAAATTCGAAACGGAGGTCCCCGAATACGCAAGCAATATTATAGAACAACCAAATATACAATCAAACGAGGAAAAGACCCCCTTACCACATGGAACAGCTGCTTCCCGGAGGAAGGAAAATGATCTGCTCGCCAAAAAATCGCTAAATGTTCCAATTCACCCTTCAATCACTTCCGGGACACTAGAAACTAACATGCATATATTTTTAAGTTATCAAGGGCAGCCAAGAAAATCACTAATAGATATGAAATTATTCAAAACCAAAAGATTGTTTACCAAAAATTCATCATTTTACTTCGTACTTTTCCACCGTTCGTCACTGATCGCCGTTGATCGTCCCCTATCTTAAGGAAACCACACATGCAAGAAGAAGGGATAATGGAGTCACGGTTTTGGGCTTTCAAAATAGAGAGAAAAATGTCACAAAATCAAGAATACAAACTGATTTGGCACAAATGAAAGAGGAGACAAGATCAAGAGCTCAAAACGCAAAATTCTCACCTTGTTGGCCTTGGAGGGCCACAGCTCCCAAGGGTGGTGAAGCTTAATGGATGAAGCTTTGATGGTGGGTCTTGGAAGGTGAAATAGAAGTGTATTTGGTGGTTGTTTTAGGAGGAGAAACCATGGTCTAAGAGGAGGAGGAATGAGGAGAAGAGAAATTTTTTGAAGATGGTGGATGGTGGAAGTGGTATGGCCGTGAGGAGGGAGAGTGGTGGTGGATGGTGGCTCTAGGTGGCTAGAAGTGAGGTGGTGTGAGTGCTGGAATTTTAAAGAAAAAAATGGAGGGTTATGGTTGGTGCCGAGAAGAAAGAAGAAGAGAAGTGAATGAATAGTCATGGTATCTTGGTATGATGTTTTATGGTATGACATTTTCTTATAATGGTAGTTTGATGGTGCATGGTATGACATAATAAAATGAAAAGGGAGGTACATTAATTCAAGAAGGGAAACGTGATATTGATGTTCTCTTGGTGATAGGAAATGAAATGGGGTAGCATTAAAATTTTGAGGCGATGTATAACATGATTATGGTAAAGCATGATGGTATGGTGCATGGTATGGTTACAACTTGTTAAGCAAGTTGTATATCCTTGCAAGAGAAAGAGTTAGGGAGAGAAGGGTAGCTGGTAGGCTTGCTGAACGAGGGTGAGGCTCAGTAAGACAAGTGGCTATTGGAGTTGCAATCTAATTGGCTTATGTTGCATGAAGACTGAGGCAGTACATTCAAGGGCGTCACTTTGTGCATGGGTTTAAGGGTCTTTGTGGGCTGAATTTGAAAATACGCTAAACACAAAAGGTCTTGATCTTTTTGTTATATTGAATTTGGTATATGGCACAAAATTTTCATTAAGAAATGAGGGAGTTATGGCTCAAATACGAAAGTAGGGCAAGGCTGTGACGAGATTATTGTTTCATTCAATGATTAATTTTCTGGGCAAAATAGGTGTTTATTTGGGCTTCATGTTCTTCATTAAAGTTATGGGGAATTGAGTTAAGGAAATTTTGACAAAAGAATCATTCGATTTCATGGTCATACGAGGGAGAAACATAAAAAATACTAAACATAGTGCAAGTTACCACTAGGAAAACATGAATCAGTGTGGTATTTTAATTTCTGGGATTTGTGGGGTAAGACTTGGTTTTCGAGCCCTTCATAAAGTTTGTAGATCTTTATTTTCTCTTTAATTTGATATATCATTTATGATGATCCAAGTTCGGTAGCCTGAGATATACCTAATTTACGATAGGGTGCTCCAGAAGCTTCCTAGATCAGCTATGTCTTTGGAAATAAATTCACCATTAATTATACTTTGAGAATTTGGTTTCGTTTCCTTCATTAATATTGAAGAGATCTTTGATGTGGATCCATAGCAAAAATAATGGAGTGATTCAAGTACCGGACAAAGGAGATATGTGAATTTTACCAAAGGTTGCCAGCATTGAAACGAAACAGCCAAGGGATTGCAAAGATTTATTAAACTATACTGATCTAGAAAGATTTGGCCTTTGAAATTTTCATAAAAGACGTAGATAATTTCATTACGGAAATTTTGACACCAAGTTTACACGAATCGAAGGTCGTATAAGAGAGTTATGAATTTTTTTCTGAACCATGTGCAGGAAAAACGTCCCAACATTAGAATTTTAAGGCGAACATACTTGATCTTCGATTTTGGAATTGACAGAGTGAGTATCGGAGTTTGGGGCTAGAAATGAGGATTAAAGATCTTTTCAAAACGAAGAGATTAAGACCAAAATTGCTTGATTCTAAGGTCATATGCCAAAATTGGGTCAAAAACACTAAAGGTGCTCGGGTTGAGTTCTAAAACGATTTATGAAGAAACTGATTTATGGAAAAACGAGGGTGATAGAGTCCGAACCGGCTTTCGGCCTCTTCAAGAAAAGTTCCTAAAACGTCAAAACGAGTCACCAGGGACTGACCGTGCCACCATCGGATACCTTGAGGTATATGAACAGTCAAAGATAGGAGACATTAAGGGTTCTGATTGGGCCGGTTAGGCTAAGTCAGACACCCTTGATCCTTTACAAAATGATCCTAACAGGACTAGTTTTCCTACTGGATCACTAGTCTTGGGTCGAACGGTCAAAGTTTAACCTCAGGCTGGGTCCCACAATTCAAATTCGAGGAACCGAATGATATTTTATTATTAAATTTAATTATCAAATAAATAAACAATTTAAAATATATAATTTCAAAATAAATTATTATAATTATTTATCTATTAAGAATTATTGACAGGTAATAATTTTTGAATAATATAATTATAAATTAATTAGTACCCAAAATAATTATTGTTCACGTATTATTAAATAAACAGTATTATTGAACGTTATTTATTATTTTCTTATTTTCGCTTCTCTTACTCGTTACATTCTCCCAGTATTCCTATATTTCATGTTAAGCTATGTTTTCCCTATTGTTCTTATTCTAAACTGTTCGGGGAACAAGCTGAAGCCTCGAGCTTCTTACCAAAAGCTCAACAGAGTATCCTCAGAGTCCTGAGGGTCTGGTTTCCTATTCTCAAATATCAGGGTTGTTGTAATGAGAGATGGTATTAATAATGGTGGATGGTCATAAATGGTGTTGATGACCATCGGGGTGAGAACCAATCAATGGGTATGACTTTAAATGCATAATAATAAATATAAACACCAAACCTATAATGGTTGTGGTGGATTGATGAAATGAAATTATGGATTAATGAGATTTATGTTGAAGTGTAATGGTGAGTATGCGAAGCCTAGTTGGAATGATGATGCTTTATTGAGCAACGTGTGAGGAATATAAATTATATGACATAGTTAACTAAGATTGGTGAATGAAAAATTGTTGAAATGATAAATGGTGTAAATTTTGATTTAAGAACATTGAGGCTTTTAGCAAATTTATGATAAGATAAGGATTAGTGTCATGAGGAATGACCTTATACATGTATATGTGGAAATTAATGGTATGCTAAGTTATGATGTTAGGAAACCCTCTAATAGTGATGGGTTGTATATTGGGTAGGTTTAACCCACTTTTGAATATAGAAAATCTTGATTTTAGGAAAAGAATTTTTGAAACCTAACATAATTGTGTGAATTGGTATTTTGACAAGTCTAGGACTTGTTATTAAACTTTATGATATGTTAACAATTATTTAGAATTATGATGATGCCTTCAGATGACTTATTGAATAAATGTATGTATACATATGTGTATTGGTGTAGATTGTATTCCGAGCAATGAGGCGGAACAATCGGACCATTTGGATCATTGTTCTTCTCTTGAGGTAGGAGAGGAGTTTACATTTCAAATGCACGAGTTAAACATTTGGTGATCTATGTATATATGACAATGCTCATGTTTGCCTTGCCATGGTTGTTTAGGAATGACGTAATAATTGATTTTGTGATGAATTTATTGGCTTATGGGAACCATATATGTATAATATGACAATGAAAGTTTTATATTTCCTTTGATGGGAATGGTGTATATGTTGATGAACAATCCATGGATGGATGAACTATTTAAAATGTGAGGTTATGTTTATGATATTCATGCCTAATTAAGAAACTGATAGAGCCATATAGAGATTTAGGTGGTTTAGATGCTACGGAATAGTTTGAATAATGCCTATGTATCATTTAGAACTTGTAGAAACTGGAATGGGCCAATTCCATTAAGAATTGACCCTTGAGTTGCACAAAAATGCTTTAACATGCCAATTCCATTAAGTCTCTCATTTTTGGGAATTTTTGAGTGTAGCCAGTGGCTACACGTCATAAATGCTGTATATGTGGTGGTGTCAAAATTTGGTGATGATTGGATTTCATATGAAAGAGTTAGGAAGGTTGGAAGTTGGAATTTGTAGCCTTTTTAGTGCATTTTCTACAATTTGTTGTAGTCTGTTGTCATGAATTGATTCATGATTTAGCTTGAATCGATTCATGAGCTACTGGATTTGCATGAATCGATTCATGAATTCCCTTGAATCGATTCATGACCTACTGACTTCCATGGTGGTATTTTCCAGAATCCCTTAAATTGATTCATGTAACCTCTTGAATCGATTCATAGCTCACTTCCTGGTTAGGATTGATTTCCAAATCGCATGAATCGATTCACACGAATCTCTGAATCGATTCATAGACTTCTGTTTTGATGTTCTGGATTCCCAATTTGTATGAATCAATTCATGACTGCCTTGAATCGATTCATGGCTGCTATTTGCCAATTTTTGATAAGTTTTGATGCTTGCTTGAGGTGTGTTAAGGCAAGGCTTGTGTAACATCCGTAATTTTATATAAATGATTAAATATGAAGAATAAATACTAAATAATTATATATAAGTAAATTATTATCCTAAAATGTTGAAAATAATTAAATTAAGATTTTTGGGGACTATTCATAATTTATTGGGGCTTTATGAGCTGAAATTATACCCGATTAAAATATGGGTGTCAGACCAAGTATCTCTGATTGAGGTGCTATTGATCAGGGTTGTTAAGAATATTATTGGGAGTCTGAATATGTATTCGAAAAAATTTTTAGATAAAGTATTGAGCCCGAACAGAGATCCTGTTTGTGGTAAAACGGTAAATTTTAATGAGAGGACTAAAAATAAAACACAAAACCCCTTTCTTGTCTCTTAATTTCATGTTAGTTTCTGGCTCCCTTTGGCAAACCCACCTTTTTCTTCTATTTTCTCATTTCCTCTTCATTCTTCCTATCTAAAAACCTAGACAAAAATTGGAACCCATCTCCTCCTCCATTTTCGTTTCCATTAGAGCTTGAAGGAGAAGCTTGTAGCTGGAACTCCTTCTCCCTCTTCTCTCCCATTTTTGTGTGGCTCATTCCCTCTCTTGGAAACTCATTCTTTTCTTCTCTTAGGTAAGCTTCTTATCATTTCTCAAGGGCATGGACCCTAGGTTTTGAGTTTTGATATTTGGGTGAGTCATAAATGCATAAGGATTATTGGGAGGAGCCATTAATATGGAAACCTAAAGATGGGGTGGTTTAAATTCAAGCTTTATGAGCCTATAAAGTGGTACACGAAATTGGTAATTTAAATGGTGGAAAATAATGATTATTTATGATGTTGGATTTTTAGTGAAACCCTAATTATGGAAAATTGGGGGAAATGGTGAATGTTGATTTAAGAATATATTTTGAGAAGAAACATATGATATTTGAATGATGGGTATGAAGAAATATATTGGGAGAATATTGATAGTGGTAGATGGTCATTAATGGTGATTGGTTGCAATTAGTGTGTGAATCCTTTGGTGGGTAAAGTTATGAGTGCATATTAATGAAACTTGAATGCCTAACCCATGCTGGTTATGGTGAAACTAATGAAATGAAAATAGTTTGATAGTGAAAATGTTGAATACACCAAGTATTAAATTAGAATAAGTATATGTCTTGGTGATTTTGAGTTGGAAATAATTATGTGATGATTATGGATGTTGGGCTTTAGGGTTGTTTTGTAGCGTTTGAATATAGAGAATATGGATTAATGGGAAGGAATTCTCGAAACCTAACAAAATAAGGAAACTGACGTCTATGACATGTTTAATACATGTTAGAAAATTGTAAATGTAATAATGAGTGATAAGAACTTAAAATTGTGCCTTGGAAGGTCAGTTGATTGAAATTTACATGTATGTTAATGTAGGATCTTTTCCGAACAACGAGGTGAGAACGTCGTATCACTTAGAATTCTTCTCTTGAGGTAGGAGAGGAGTCTTATATTCTAAATGCATGGATTGAGTAATGTTTGATTGTCATATATGATAATATGCATGTTGCCTTGCTTGTGTGGTATTGACAATTTGAGATTGTTAAATATGATGATGATGATTATGCTTGGCAATGTGTTTTATGCATTTGGAATGTTTATGGTGTGCTAAATGAAGATATTAAATAGCTTGGCTAGTGTTATGCCTTGATATGATGTGGTTATGTCTATATTCACCATAAATATGGAATCACCATTCTTGACGATGAATGGGAATGAATATGGATGATTAGCATGCCTTAGTTTATTGATGGTTGATTTATGAGTATTGATGATGAAACTTGTATAGCCATTGTAATTGATACAAGATGAATTTGTATTATGATTTATAAAAGTGTTGTAATGCCACATTGAAAATGTATAACAATGTCAATGATTAATTAAAATAAAATCCACCAAAAGTTTGATTGGTGATGTTGATGATGGTGATAATTGATGAGTGGCATGATTAGGATGCATAGTTGTGAGAATACATATGATTGGCATTTGCATTGCATCCATGGCATACTGCATAGCTACCGGTGTTGGAATGTTAGGGGATTCCCTCGGTTGGCCTAGTGGGAGGGCGGCTCTGTGCACGAGCATTCTTATTTAACCCTGTGATTTGGTGTGTAAGTCACGAAGCTACCCATGTATAGCTATGGGGAGCTGCATGTGGTTGACCCTTATGGGGGTGGCTCTTAATGAGCAAGTGTCCCCAGTGGTCCTCTAGATCACGGTTGCCATGGTAAGAATCATGGTTGGCCCATAACACCCTTATGATGATTATGATGTATGTCACAGTCATGGAGAAAATGGCCAAGTGTTGCAAGATAAGCGATGCAGTTCGGTACCTGTAGAACATAATGATATGAATGTAATTTGATGATAAGTGTACACATTTTACTACTATAGTAGGGGTGTGGTTATGTGATCATGCTTGAGTCCTATAGTTTGGTGTGTATTTCCCACAGTTGGATCCGTAATTGTCATTTACTCTGTTTTGCATGTGCATTAGCCTAAGAGCATTTGCATATAGCAAGGAGGTATGTCAAAGGTGATGAGAAATGGTGATGGTTATGATTGGGTGAGAAAATACCTAAAGACAACATAAAATATATGAATACAAAGAAATATATTTTGTATGGTGATGATATGTGTGATAGTCCAATATGTTGAGGGACTTGATTGTGTGTATGCCCGTATACTTTGTTATGATTCATAGACATGAATAGGCTATATGTATGTTAGTGTGATGTTTATAACTAAAAAGATGAATGACATATATGGATGAAAAGTATTACATGACATTGATACATATGCACATAATCACATGGTATTCATATTCATCTTTTGGGATGTATAACTCACTCTCCTATGTTGTCTTCTTTTAGCTTTGTGATGCAGGACATTCATGGTGTGAGATGAACCTTTTTTTATGTGTATTTTGATGGCGGAGGTAAATGGTTGTATAGGTAGTGCCTTGGCCAGCAAACCATTGATTTTGTATAGCATATGGTGTTGATATATGCTTGATATGTATTCATTTTGAAGGTCATAGGTGACAATTGGACCCTTTAAGCATATGGCTAATTTTTTATGATGACCTTAGTGATGTATGATGAAAGTTGTGATACTTGTTTACTGCCTAAATTGATGAATGGATGATGTTATTCAAGAATTGCAATCTTTTATGAAGTATATGTGAAGTTAAGTTTGGTTGTTTATGCATATGTGAAGAACCAATAGGGTCAAAATGAGTTTCATGAGCTTTGGGCAGTATGTGATGGTTCGAATAGCTTAAATACATGATTTGTGACTTGCTGAAACTGGAATGGACCAATTCTATTGAGAATTGATCCCTAAGTTACATCAAAATGCCTCAAAAGGGGTTAATCGCATTTATGCGCATAAATCCCTTATTTTTAGGAATTTTTGGGTGCAGCAAGTGGCTACACGTCATAAATAATGTATTTTAGCTAGTGTCAAAATTTGGTGACCATTGGATTTGATTTGAAAAAGATAGGGTATCAAGAAGTTGGGAATTAGACAGTTTCTGTTGAGTTTCTGTCTGTTACTGATACACTGCAGGTGGGAATCGATTCCCCTATGCATGAATCGATTCATTTGCCACTCGTTTATGTATGAATCGATTCCCCATGGGGATGAATCGATTCATGAACCTGATTTGGGAAATTCTTAAAGCGTGAATCGATTCCCAGGGGAGGGTGAATCGATTCACTCCTCTGTCACACCTATTTTTGTCAATTCCCAGGGAAGGTGAATTGATTCATCTACCTAGTAAGTTGGTTCTTGGGCATTTGGGGACACATGAATCGATTCATGCCAGCCTTGAATCGATTCATGCCCCTGATCCTTCAAAAAATTATAAGTTTTGTTTTGTGTTGGGTCCCATTGAGCCATGGTATCATCCTATATCATTGTGCAATTGTATTTACCACTTTTTAATAATAAAATTGAGTATCTTTAAATCTCTTTTTATACAATTCCATAACTCTCAAATTAAATTACGTTTTCCGTTATTCCTTGTTGATGATCCTAAGATTGATTGTCTAAAGAGCACTCTTGATTGAATTTTTACACCTCCTTATATCTACATATATGAGAAAGATTCTTTTGAATGGTCTAGGTGATTGATTAAAGTTTCACCATGTTGTCTCTTTCATTTTTAATTGTTTTAAGAATCGTGAAAAATTTACCCTCATTTTTGGGGTTGTCTCCACTTGATCCTTTGTTTCTCAAGCATATTTTCCTTGGATTTTCTTCAAGCAAGATTGGCATTTGGCTTGCTTTGAGTCCTTGTGTTGTTAATGAAGACATTGTCATAAAATTGTTGATTGTTGTGTGTGATATTACGCGTGTTTGCCTTGTCCTTGATGCATCAATTATGACATCCCGCTGCTGTTGAGGGCGAGGAGTGATCGCCGGTGCATGGGCACAGACAAGGAGCGGCTCCTAGCAGGCTTCCAATGGGGAATGTGATATCCCGGGCATTGTTGAGGGCGGGGAGTGATCGCCAGTGCATAGGCACAGGCAAGGAGCGGCTCCTGGCAGGCTTCTAGTTGGAGGGGCACATAAACGAATCGAATACATACCAGAATGAGAGGGATCCAAAGACTGTATAGGTATGAGACTATACAGTCGAGGATAGCTTAAAGAAATGAATTCGTACTACCTATACCAACAAATGCATTAGCCTTTTCGGTGGCCTATCACTTAAGAACTCCAAAGTTAAGCGTGCTTAACTTGGAGTAATTCTAGGATGGGTGACCTCCTAGGAAGTTCTCAGGAAGTGTGTGAGTGAGGACAAAAGCACATTGGAAAGGTCTCGTGTTGGTCTGTGGGGAGAGTCGTTCATTCCTGAAAAGCGGTCGGGGTGTTACATCAATGATTTATGGTTATGGACATGGTGATGTTAGTGTGTTTGGCAAACATGTGACATGCATTGGGAATAGCAATGGTAGGCTATGTGGTGGTGTTATTGATTAGCAAATACTATGCCTTGAAATGTTGAGAATGTGTTATATCACCATAATATAGAATGATGATTACTGATGATGAATGAGAATGAATATGGATGTCGAGCATACCTTAAATGCTAATGAAAGAGTAATGAATATTATTGGTGATTGTGATTGATGCAAGATGAATTTGTATTTATGAGTTAAAATTTTAATTGATGGAAAATGTTGATAATGAACAAAGATAAGTGTTGTTGTGGGCGTATGTACATTTACCACACATATTGAATGATAAATATTGATGTTGAATGAAAAGGGATATTATTGTTGAGCATACCCTTGAATAAATGATGACTATTATCTTTGATTATTATTGGTGCCATTGTGGTCGATACAAGTGTGAACTTGTATGTGTGAATTAAATTGCATTCGGTGAAATGTTGTGAATACCATGTTAAAACTTGAAACAATGGCAATACCCAATGGTAATAAAATCCACTAAGAATAGTGTGACGACAAATGGATGGAGAGCCAAAGGCCAAATTTTAGACTTTTTGCCTATTGAGGTTTCTGATTCCATCCTTCATATGGATGGAGAGGCAAAGGCCAAATTTATCAAAGATTTTCATAAGAAGATTAAATACCAAATTCAAACTAAGAATGAACACTATGCTCATTCTGCCAATAAGAAGCGAAAGGATATCACCTTTGAGGTTGGAGATTAGGTTTGGTTACACCTTCAAAAGGAGAGATTTCCAAACTTACGCAAATCCAAACTCGACCCTAGAGGTGATGGGCCTTTCCAAATCATTAAGAAAATGAATAATAATGCTTATGTCCTTGATTTTCCAGGCGATTATGGAGTGAGTGCTTCCTTCAATATTTTAGATTTGTCTCCCTTTGACCTAGATGAAGAGGATGACGCCTTAGCTTTGAGGACAAATCCTTTCGAAGAGGGGGAGCATAATGAGGACACAATAACGGAGGACCCTCACACCATCCTAGAGAAAGGACTTGAAGCATACAAAGGTCCTCTCACAAGGGCCAAGACCAAAAAGGCCAAAGAGAGCATCCATCGGGCCTTATCTTTATTCCTATCTTTGAGTGGGCCCAAGCCCAAGGAAGAACCCTTGAGGATCTTTTCATACTTTACTTGTAATATACTTCTTATTTAGATTCTCTAGGCTTATAGGGTTTATTTGGACCTTGCAAGGTTAATAGGGCCACTTTTGGGCCATGTACACTCACTTTGGGCCATGTATAGGCCATACTCTCTTCCATTTGCATTATTAGGCCTAGGCATCATAGAGAGGCCCATAAGGGAGTCCCTTGGCTGAAATCCTTATGGAACTATATAAGGTGCTCTCCTTTTGTAATTTGACACACTTGAATGCCATTTGAAAATTTCACACTTTAAAGTGAGTTTTTAGTGAGAGAAGCTCTCCCTTCTCTCTAGGTTAGAGTGACCTCTAGCAAGCTCTCATCCAAGGGGAACTCATCCCTCTTGGTGGCAAGTTCTAAGGGAATTATCTCCCCTTGGAGTGGCTTCCCCTTCCTTTCCTCCTTTCCATCCTCCATCCTCCTTCTTTCTCCCTTCCATCTCCACCTTTTCCTTCTCTTTTCCATCTCCAAATCCGAATAGTATTGAGTCCTTTTCCTTTGTTTCCTTTCGATTTTTCCCTCAAGCAAGAAGATTCATCAAGGTTTGAAGAGTCTAGAAGAGGAAGAGTGCCCTAGATCCACCCTTCTTCAAGAAGATAGAAGAAATGCCTACATCATTTGGTATCTTTGAGCTTGGGAGGTTATGTTCTACTCTTCTTCCTCCTTTTAGTCTCGGTTTTAGCTTTGTTTTGCTGGCTGGAATTTTACGTTCATACTACTTGGTTGCCTTATTGTTTCCATGTTAAAATAGAAAAGTCATAAAAAGTTGATGTTCTTTTGAGCTTTTGTGTTAGTTGTTTCCATTTCTTCAATTTCTTGCATATTATTGTTTGAGTTTCGGTTTCTTGTTGTTTTATGTTGTTAAAATTCAGATTTGGCACTTAAGTATTTCAGTTACAGTTTGTTGCTTAGTTGTTAGAAGTTTGTTCAATTGTTAGTTGGTAGTTAGAGCCAAATAGGAGTTAGTTGTTGTGTGCCATGTGGAACCTTGTCTAGTGTTCTAGGTTTTGTATTGTTTTCCCCTTACTAGAAAATGCATAATCGTGTGGTTACGAGTTAGTTCAAGCATCTTGACTAATCTCCCAAGGTTCCATTCTTATCTTGTTAGGAGGTCTCACTTTAAGACCCTTCAAAAGTAATCTCATTGTTAGGATTGTTAGTTTCCATTCTTAGTTCTTTCCAGGTTAATTTTTGTTTGTGAATGCACATTAGGAATACATCTCATATTTGGTTTTCATATTGTTGGAACTATGGGCAGATACCATAACACCTTTGTAGAAGACCCTTTAGTGCAGACCTCATCAGAATCAGCCTCTTTCTTCTTATACCGTGACACCCCACACCTAGGACATCGATGTAGCATTTCATACTCACCCTGGAATAATACACATTCATTTGGGCATGCATGTATTTTCTCATACTCTAATCCTATAGGACACGACACCTTTTTGGCGTTATAGTTACAATTCGGCAAGGTGTTTCCAACTGGGAGCATTTCTTTCAACAACTTCAGTAAGTCAATGAAACTTTTATCCGTCTACCCGTTTATGGCCTTCAAATTAAACAACCACAAAACTGCTGATAATCTCATGAAATTGACATAGTTTGGATACAACAGCTTCTCAGAATCCTCACATAGATTCGTATATACATGAGCTTTCTTAAAACCTTCTACCCCCACATCACGGATCATATCCTCAAGTCGGTCATCCATGTCGACATCCGTGTCATGCATCGAGCTTTGGTTTTTAGTTTGAGAGCTGGAACTTGGGACCACTACATCTTCACCGTGCCATATCCAACGGGTATAACTATGAAGAAATCCATCACACAATAGATATTCTCGCACCTCTTCCAAGTCTAGCCGACGCAGGTTCAAGCATTCAACACAAGGGCAAAAATACCTTCCATTCACCTCCTCAGCATTCCTCGCTACGAATTCTATAAATGATTCAACTTCACCCCTCGTACTATAGATTTATGCGTGATGCAGTTATCCAACTTTAATCCATACCAACTGTTTACAAGGTGTTATGATCAATCTCACTTTTCTTACAAAGGTGGTGGTCCTATACCCATTCAGGATGACAATTGTTGTTATACGTCATTGATATATACAAGTTAGGAGTTATTTTAAAATTTGATCAAAGCAGCATTTCTCATTGGTCTCTAAGTACACAAAATGAGAGTGGTTAAATCAAATTCAACCACAACCAAATATGCACCCAGAGAACAACACAAAATGCAAGTTACCGAAACTTTATCAAATTTTAAAATAACTCCTAACTTGTACATACTAATGAGGTATAAAAAATAAGTGTTCATCCCAAACTGTCCAAACGGACAATTCAAGATTCAACACAAACGATGAAATTAATTAATTTAATGAGCATTTGTGTCAAATCTCAAACGGGGAACTACGGTTCACTCATGCACAGCAACTTTCATACTAGTTACTAGTTAACTAGTATGAGCCTACGAGTTCGCAAGAATGACAACCACACACATACAACAGCAACAGAAATAACACTATATACGAGCAACCAAGATCAACAAAAATAACATTATATAAGTGAAATGTAAATTTTGATTACAAATAATACCTAAAAATATGTTATTTTGAAGCAGAAGTATAGTGTTGGATTATTTGATTATGGATTATGGTATTGGATTATAAGACTTTTAAAGTTTGGACTTTTATTTTAGTAATTAGTATGTTTTTAATTTATGTTATTTTGAAGTAGAAGTATGGATTTATGGATTATGGATTATGAATTATGGATTATGGGATTGGATTATAAGACTTTTAAAGTTTGGATTATGGATTATGGATTATGGATTATGGATTATGGATAATGGATTATAAGATCACATGAACTTTCATAAACTAGGTTAGCATTAACAACTTTAATTTGTTGAAAGTTTATTTATACATTTACTTTCTTATTTGTATTTCACCTCAATTTGGTAAATATTTTAGATTGATTTTTTATTTTTAAATCTAATTATGTCGTTTTACATCTCTCGCATATTCAGTGAACAAATCTTTATAGGATTAAAATAGTGTCAAAATAAATATTTAGAATAATTTAGTCACAATTGTTTTTTACAAATTGATCTAATGACAAATAATTTTCAAAAATCAGTTTGAAAGCTTGTTCTTCTAAATTATTAATCTATACATTTGTCTAAAAAAATTTATAATTTCTTTTAGGCAGGTGATTATTTATTAAAAAAACAACAAATAATTATGAAATCATTTTTAGAATTATTCTATTTATATTAAAATTATTTCAATAATTTCAAAACCTAAGACTATCATTAGTGGTGCATCTCACTTATAAATGCTTAATTATTTTTATAATAATTTTTAATCAATCTCATATATATACACCACCCTTTTTTATTTTTACAATTTAAACATCTATTTACTTTATCTCAAAGTTTATATTAAGAACTCAAATAGATCTCACAAGTTATCTCACAAGTTTATATTAAAAACTGAGTATGGTAAATATAAAATGTAATCTAATTACCAAAAATCAAAGTGAAAACCAAACCTACAAACAATATACACAAATAGGCCACTAATTTGAAGTTCATTATGGGGTTCTCTTTCTGGTCCCTCAATGTCCAGTCTTGACAATGGTCATACCTTAACACACTTTTGCTATACAGCTTCACTCTTATTACAAGACAAGAAGTAACGAAGGTAGGAGAGATTTTGATTCAATGGGGGTTCAGGGAACAGGGAACATGGCCACAAAAAAAGCACAATGACAATAGGGGTTCAGGGATCAGGGAACAGGGAACACGGCCACAAAAAAGCACAATGACAATGGGGGTTACGCAGACAATCAGTTCAGCAGTAAAAGGCACGTAATCTATAATGGGGGTTGATGTATAAATCCTGGTGGATTATATTCTTTGGCAAGGGAACAAATCATTAAATTTGTAATATATTTGATCGTTCCCAGAGGGATTTTGGTAATTAGCTCAATCTTGGACTAGCACAAGCTGAACCAACACAATGTAGTATAATATTCATTCTATTTTTGTTATTTTTATACTTTCTATGTTTTTGTATTTTTAGAAACAATAGAAGAGATGAAGTGTGATTAATGGAAGATAGGTTAGGATTGCTTCAGCTTACAATTTCATCAAGAAACATGTAATTAAGGTTCAATCAAGCTTCAGACTCAAGAGGATAATTCACAGATGGTTAATCCCTAATCCCTTAGGTGACTAACACTAATTCCTAAGTATTAAACCTTAATCCCTTAGGTGCTCAATGACAGAGAAATCTAATGCGATAATGGAGGTTAAACCCTAACTATTCACCTAATTACTAGGCCTAAATTAGTTAGGAAGCCAGAAGTTACCTAAGCCTCAACCATGATTCCTCACTGGTGAGATTCTTCATCAGATCTGGATTTGTCAATCCAGCAATGGAACTCCACTCCTCAGCTTGTTCTCCTCATGATTCAGAAGTTGAATTCCTCAATACACCTTCAAGAATTCATTGCAAGCCTTCGTAATCCTAACCCTAGGGGTTTAGAAACCCATGGAAATGGATTCAGACGAAGGAATATAGAGAGACATGGACGAGAGAATTTAGAGAGAGAAAAGGATTAGAGAGATATTAGAAATGGGAAAATGAATCGTGTTATTACTTCTGTGAGTGTCTCTCTCTCTTTACAGAGTATGTACAAGTATATATATATATAACTTACAGCTAGCTAACTAACTAACTAATTACAAGAGACACTTAATTAATAATTAAACTAACTAAACTAATTACATGATTGCAGAAAAATAATTAATTACAAGACATTACTTAAATTACTAGGGTACATCAGTAACTAACAACTTAAACGATAATTAATAGGATCACTACAACACTTCATTTGGAGGGAAAAACAGTGAACTAAATAAACAACCTCATGCTTGAGCATGATTTACTGGCGCTTAAGCGAGGTCGTTAATTTATGCATTCTGTGACTTCACGCTTGATCGTGATTGAAATAAGCTTAAGCGTGAGCTTGAATTTAGAATTCACGCTTGAGCATGAATGGAAGGCGCTTGAGCGTGAACTTGAATTAATGAATGCAATGGAATCACGCTTGGGTGTGAATGAGTGAGCTTGAGTGTGATCGAGGTTTTCTACATGCTATGACATTTACGTGGATTGCATGGTGACCTCTAGCTTGAGCGTGGAACTTGGAAGCTTGAGCATGAGACTTTAACTCCTTACTGCACCTGATAAACAAATAAATGCCTAGCGTATGTATGCTGGCTGTCTAGTGTATGTACGCTGGGTTAGTGAATTTACAAATACACAAATTTCCTTAACTACTTTATCTTTTTGATCATTTTCTTGCATAATTCAAACACTTTTGAATTAAATAAATAAAACCAGAATTAATGATAATTTATTAAATAATAATGCCAAACTAAACAAAATTAAATGGATTAAGTTAAATTAAAGGTAAAATTATTAAGTTTTTTCAAGACTTATCATATCCCCAAACTTAAAGCTTGCTTATCCTCAAGCAAGGACTCAGATTAATTAAATCAATTGCACTTACTCAAGACAATCAACCTTTCCTTAACTTAATTCATACCATAATTATTAAATATCATTCATGCTTTCTTTTCACAAATTCTAAAAATATCATTACTCACACTTCCTTTGGGAACAAGTTGGTGATGCTTTCCTCACATGGATTAGTGTTTCGCTCTTCTCTCAGTGTATAGAGTCAATAGCATGCACTCATCACCTGCATAATTGTCAGATCAACATAGGCTTGTAACAGTTCTACATCATGACATATGCTGGCACAATTGGATTAGTAAGGGCTTTTTAAGCTTGTAATGAGGTTAGGCTACAGGCTCTATTTTTGTTTTTCAAGTCAATATTGGGTTAAAAGATGTGCCCATTGATGTCTTGCCTCAATCTTAACTTAAATGCCTCTACTAACCAGCTCTTTTGCTTTTATTTTTCTCAGATGAAGGATAACTTAACTACTTGTGGTGCTTTGCACCTTCTTCTCTTCTGTCCTTTGGACTCTTTCTTTCTTTCTTTCTTTCTTTTCTTTCTTTTAATTTTTTCTTTTTCAATACCATTTTTCTTCTATATAGGAATTTCTTTGCTAATTTTTCACTTTTCTTTTGCTTTTGCTGTTCTTCCTTTCATTTCTCAAAATCCTCATCTATAATTAAGGTCAGAGTGTGTCCTTTAATTGTTGTTAGACACACTTTTCATCCCTAAACTTAGAACTTGCTAGTCCCTAGCAATAAGATAAGAATCAACAATTCATTAGTGGAACATCTAGGGATAATTCACTTGGTTTTTCTTATATACATAGGCTTGTAAAGTTAGGTACATAATTAGAATGAAAGGGTCTCAGGCTCAAAATATAATTGTTAGGTCAAAGGATAATTAATAATATTAGGATGGCTAAATTTAGTCCTGGCTAATTATCAAAGAAGGCCTTCATCATTTCTAATTGGCAAACATATAATCATTTAGCAAGCACTGAAGCAAATTCTGTCTCACTAGACAAGAATGCAGGCACACTCGTAAAAGAATTAATAAAGGCTCAAAAGCTAATAAATAACAGGTAATCAGCCAATCATGTCCCCAAACTTAATGTGAGATTATAAACTCAGATTGTTAACTAGCATGGTGAATATACAATTAATAAAGGATTAAAATAGTTATGGACAGGGATCATGAATCAAGCAACGCGAATCAATTAATTTATCCAATTAACGCCTAAGAATCAACAAGATTTAAATTATTAAGATGGATTCTAAATTAAACATAGTTAACACATTTCCTCAAAGTAATGAGATGAGAGGATAGATTACTTCCCTTTTTACCTATATGGTAGTGATTAGTTGCGTGATTATTATAGGAATCGATACAAATCAGAAAAGAAATAACAACAAACACGTAACATGGAAGTAAAATTTCATTACAGCGGAAAAAGAAATACATTGTTTAGGAAAAGAAAACATTAAAAGAAAGTTATTACAACTCAGAATTAACTTAACACAGATATAAGCAAAGTAAAATATCAATCATCCTCTTCTTCACTTTCTTCATCCATAGGCTCATCATTGTCTTGCTCAAGATAGGGTGGAAATTCAATTGCTAAAGGTGTGTCATCAGGGGGAATGGTGAACCCAATGGAAGCCAACCATAAATCTCTGTCAGGTGGAACTCCCATTTCTTCAGTGTGTCCATTTTCAGTGTAGTGGTAATCTTCCTCAGCATCAGATCATGGTTCATGAATTGATCATAGGTTCCTAGCTGCATCTTCTGCATAACCTAAAGTTCTTGCATAACCCTAGAAAGATCAAAAAAAGTACCTGCTCCTGTTGGGGATGATGGTGCAAAAGATATTGGTTTAGGTTTTTAGGGACGCTTTGACTCTTGAGGCATAAAATGGTCAATGTGTTCTATCACCCAGTACTTATCCATAATCCTTTCAGGCTTCACCTTTGTCAATTCTTCATAGTTCAACCTAGCCTGATTCTTTTGGGCCAACAAAGTGATAACAGAGCAATATGGCAGTTGGAGATTTTTTTCAATGATTTTCATCATCTCCTCCAGTATTAACTTACCTAGGTTAACATACAGGCCACTCATTAAATAGTAAATCAACACCAACCTCTTAATGGCAATCTCAGTAGCATGAGCCACAGGTTGCAGGGATGAAAGGACATAGTGACACCATAAGAGGGGGAGATGATTCAAACAACTCTTCCTGACACTTTTTGGTGCACCATTCACTTTTGTTATATATGTAGCTCCTTGTTCACAGCATTCCTCTAAAATTTATTTCCTAAGATTTTCATTTTCAGCCTTATGAAACATATCTACTTTCTAAGTGTAGTGACATCCTTCCTCATCCAATATAGGTACTTTCAACAGCTTATTCAATATATGACCAGATAGAGGAATGGTGACTCCTCTCAAGAAGAAAGAAAAAGGAAACTTATCCTCAATAGAATTGGCCCTTAGATTAGCATAAAATTCCCTAGTAAGTTCCTGGTAACCATTCCCTAAATTCTCATTAAAAAATTGCCACCCTCTTGCTAATATGGCAGCTTTCACAGTGTGATCAGAAAAATTTTTTTCTCCAGGACTAGAGCTCTATCCCTTATTACTCCCCTATGTTTGAACTTATTCTCATAATCTTTGGCGGCCTTGGAATCTCTAAACCTATACCCATCAAAACCCTCAACTGTTTGAGACTTCTTTTCTTTCTCAAGGCTTTTACTCCTTTTAGGTGGTGGAGAATCAGGGATACTGATAGTAACCACCCCCTTTCCTTTCTCTTTTGGGGTTTTCTTCACATTTTCTATTTCAACAATTTTTTCAGGTTTTCTAAAAAGTCTTTGTGATCTTCTGACCATTGTAAGTGTTAACGATGTTATTTATAAAGCCTAAATGGATACAAATGCACAAACAGCACAACCACACAAAAAGAAAATATGAGATGAAAAGATATGATGGATGCAAGAAATTTGAAATTAAAACAAAGAACTACTAAAATCCTAACTATCAACTAAAATTAAAGAATGAAAAGATGCTACCTTTCAAAGGAATCTAGAGATTGTGCCTTTTTCTCTTCAAAACCCAAGGTTTCAACGTAAAAAGTTAGGGTTTTTATGCTGAAAAGGTTTTATACTGTTGAACCCAATACATGAGGTACGCCTAGTTACGTTGAACCTTGGGCGTATAAATGTCCAAATCAAAGCACACAGGAGGTAACAGGTATTAATCACGCTGCAAGCTTGCACTATCATGCTTAAGCATGAGGCATAACTATGAATCATGCTCAAGCGTACACTACTTCGCTCAAGCGAGGCGAAAGTACCATGGGGCATGCTCAAGCGCTGAGTGACCATGCTCAGGCGACAAGCTTGGAACAGTAAGCTTTCAACTTTCTCAACCCCGAGCACGCTCAAGCATGAGGTGGGGCGCTCAAGCATGGGACTCTTTCAGTATCAGTGGCATGCAAGGAAACTCATGCTCAGGCGTGAGTAAATGCACGCTCAAGCGTGTATGCAAAACATGTGACAGGTCTGGTATAGACTCGATCACGCTTAAGCTTGATATTGTTTCGTTCAATAGGGACAGTCACGCTCAAGCATGAAGTGGTCACGCTCAAGCTTAAGTAGCTTAGGGACATCACGCTTAAAGCGTAAAAGGGCAAGCTCAAGCACCAAATTGGTCCAGGATCACTCTTAAAGAGTGAAGGCATACGCTCAAGCGCATGAGCATAACAGTAGAGAAGTTGTCACGATCATGCTTAAGCGTTACTAGTTCGCTTAAGCGAGATAAAAGTATTATGGGCGTGCTCAAGTGCTGAAGGACCATGCTCAGGTGACAACTAATCAGGGATCATATGGCTTCACTACCACAATCACGCTTAAGCGTGACTAATGCTCGCTCAAGCGCATGGCACATCAGGACCTACTCTTCATGATCTCGCTTAAGCGTGTACAATCCTCGCTCAAGCACGATGCATTCTTATGGATGACAATCAAACAATGCTCGAGCTCGCTCAAGCGCGTAGGAGTTCGCTCAAGTGCTAGGGAATATTTTTGTCCACGCTTGAGCATGCAAGGGACTCGCTTAAGCGCCAGGGGGGGTCTGATGCTGATTTAATTACGCGTAAAAATGCCCAGTTTGAAACGTATGTACATGCACCCCCTGGTCCATAATTTTATTATTTTGGTGGAGTGCATATGTACACTGGAATTCAAAGTATGTACACTCAAAACTTATTCAAAATTTTACAAGTTTATTCACACCTTGATCAAAATTTTTAGTCTTCATCTACTGTTTTAAAACACCAAACAAAAACTACAACAATAAAAAATGTAGGGTTGCCTCCCTCAAGCGCTTCTTTAAGGTCACTAGCTTGACCTTTGATAGACACCTAAGAAGATGTCTGTAAAAACATGGAGGATTTCTGCCTATCAAACTCTCCTCCAAAGTAGAGTTTGAGTCTCTGGCCATTCACTTTAAAAGTTTTGCCAGTGGTTGGTTCTTTCACCTTAATTGCACCATAAGGGAAAATCTCATTCATAATAAAAAGTCCAGACCACTTGGATCTGAGTTTTCCTGGAAAGAGTCTGAGTCTAGAATTGAATAACAAGACCTTATCATCCTTTTAAAACTCTTTTCTATTTATCCACTTATCATGCCACCTCTTAGTTTTCTCTTTATAGATTGAGGCACTCTGATAAGCATTGAGTCTGAACTCCTCGAGTTCATGGAGTTTTAGGACTCTTTCCTCTTGAGATTGGTCACAATCCATGTTTAACAGTTTTGTGGCCCACCATGCCTTATGTTCCAACTCCACAGGGAGATGGCAAGCCTTACCATAAACCAACTGATAAGGAGACATGCCAATGGGAGTTTTAAATGTTGTTCTATAGGCCCACAAAGCATCATCTAATCTCACAGACCAATCCTTCCTAGATTTTCCTACCACTTTCTCTAATATTCTCTTGATTTCTCTATTAGAAAGCGTAACTTGTCCACAAGTATATGGATGATATGGAGTAGACACCTTATGCAGTTCCTCATAGTGTCTTAGGGCTTTTTCCATGATTCTATTGTAGAAATATGACCCTCTATCAATAATGAGGACTCTAGGGACTCCAAATCTAGAGAAAATGTTCTTTTTTATAAACCTAACCACCACATATGCATCATTGGTTCTAGTAGGGATTGCCTCCACCCACTTAGAGACATAATCCATAGCAACAAGGATATATTCATTGAAGAATGACTTTGGGAATGGTCCCATGAAGTCAATGCCCCAAACATCAAATAACTCCACAACTAACATATTTGTCAAAGGCATGCCAGCTTTAGCAGAGAGGCCTCCGCTTCTTTGGCACTTATCACACCTTTGTACATATACTCTAGCATCTTGAAAAATTATTGGCCAATAAAAGCCACATTGTAACACTTTTGCTGCTGTTCTAGAGGCATCATGGTGTCTTCCATAATAGGAGTCATGGCAGTGCCACAGGAGTCTTTCTTGCTCTGATTTAGGCATACATCTCCTGATAGCTCCATCTACTCATATCTTATAAAGAAATAGATCATCCCATAGAAAGGTTTTATTGTCATGAAAGAATTTTTTCTTCATTTGGGATGTCCACCCTTCAGGTACCACAGAGGCATTTTTAAAGTTGGCCATATCAGTATACCATGGCCCTGTGATAATTGTCATCAGCCTCTCATCTGGGAATTCTTCTTTAATTAAGATAGAATCTGATTCACCCTCCAGATGGGAGAGATGATCAGCTACTGAGTTCTCTACTCCTTTTTTATCTCTTATTTCCAAATAAAACTCTTGGAGTAAAAGAACCCACTTGATCAACCTTAGCTTTGATTCTTTTTTAGCTAGCAAGTACTTGATTACTGAATGATCTGTATACACAATGACCTTAGCACCAATCAATTAAGCTCTAAATTTATCAAATGCATACACCACAGCAAGCATTTCTTTTTCAGTAGTGGTGTAGTTTATTTGATTTTCATTTAATACTTTGCTAGCATAATAAATTACATGTGTTAATTTTTCTTTTTTCTGTCCTAACACAACTCCTATAGCAAAGTCACTTGCATCACACATGAGTTCAAATGGTAAGGACCAATCAGGTGTTGTAAGGATCAGAGATGAAATTAATCTTTGTTTCACTTTTTCAAAAGCCTTGACACAGTTTTCATCAAAAACAAAAGCATGATCTTTCACAAGTAAACCAGTCAAAGGCTTTGCTATTTTTGAAAAATCTTTTATAAATCTCCTATAGAAGTCAACACATCCTAAGAAACTCCTCACTCCTTTCATATTGATTGGAGGAGGAAGTTTTTTAATGATATCAATCTTGGCTCTATCTACTTGAATACCCTCAGCAGAGATTTTGTGGCCAAGGACTATCCCTTCTCTAACCATAAAATGACACTTTTCCCAGTTGAGGACAAGATTAGTCTCCTGACATCTCACCAGCACCTTAGATAGGTTGCTGAGGCATCTATCAAAGCTGCTTCCAAACACAGAGAAGTCATCCATAAACACCTCAATGAACTTCTCTACCATGTCCCCAAAAATTGCCAGCATACACCTTTGAAAGGTTGTTGGTGTATTGCACAAACCAAATAGTATGCGCCTATAGGCAAAGATTCCATAGGGATAGGTGAAGGCTGTATTCTCTTGATCTTTTGGATGAACCAAAATTTGGTTGTAACTAGAATATCCATCAAGGAAGCAGTAATACTCATGACCTAACAGCCTCTCAAGCATTTGGTCTACAAATGGTAAAGGAAAGTGGCCTTTTCTAGTGGAGTCATTAAGCCTTCTATAATCTATGCACATTCTCCAACCTATAGTTGGTCTAGTAGCAATGACTTCACCTTTTTCATTTTTAACAGTGGTCATCCCTCCTTTCTTAGGCACCACTTAGACTCGACTGATCCAAGCGTTGTTTGAGATAGGATAGATAATCCCTGCATCAAGGAGTTTAACCACTACTTTCCTTATAGCTTCTTTCATTATGGGGTTTAACCTTCTTTGTGGATGAACAACAGCGAAATAGTCATTCTCCATCAGAATTTTATGCATACAAAATGATGGACTAATTCCCTTTAAATCAGAAATGTTCCAGCCAATAGCAGACTCATGTTTTCTTAAAACCCTATCAATTTTTCTACATCCTTATCTTTTAAATCAGCATTAATGATTACAGGATGTGATTCATTATCTCCTAAGAAAACATATTTCAAATGAGAAGGCAAAGGTTTCAAATCATGCTTTTCTTCAAACACTTCCTTACCTTTCTCAAGTTCAGTATTATTTAATTTTTCTTTCTTTTCATTTTCTAATTCACCTACTTCACATGCTTCTAGTAGGTTCAGTAACTCATTATATGAGTAATCTAACTCCTTAGTCTCGGAGTCAAAATCATCCTCAAGAAAGGCTTGTAAAGCCTCTTCTTCAGTTCCTAACAGCATAGGAGTCTTATAGCTGTTAACTTCTTTAAGCATAAAATAATCCATCTTCTCAGCTGGATGTTTCATAGCATTAAAGACATTAAAAGTTACCCGTTCCTCCTGAAATCTCAGCATAAGTTCTCTTTTCTCTACATCAATTAAAGCTCTTCCAGTAGCTAAGAAGGGTCTCCCTAGAATTAAAGGAATCTCTCTATCAGCTTCCATATCCAAAACTACAAAATCAGCTGGGAAGATGAACTTATCTACCTTAACTAACAAGTCTTCCAGCATCCCATGAGGATATTTGATAGACCTATCAGCCAACTGTAAAGACATGCAAGTTGGTTACAGGTCATTAATTCCTAATTTTCTCATTAAGGACAAAGGCATGAGGTTAATGCTAGCCCCTAGATAACATAAAGCACTTCTTACATGAACATCCCCTATTACACAAGGTATTGTAAAAGATCCAGGATCTTCTAGCTTTTGAGGAAGTTTCTTTTGAATAATTGCACTGCACTCTTGAGTGAGAGGAATCATCTCATCTCCCTTTAGCTTTCTCTTCTTAGACAAGAGCTCTTTCAAGAATTTAGCATATGAAGGCATCTCTTGCAATGCCTCAGCAAAGGGAATATTTATGTGAAGCTTTTTAAACACATCTAAGAACTTAGCAAACTTTTGCTCCTCTATCTGTTTCTTAAATCTATGTGGAAATGGAGCATTCTTTAATTTCTCAGGAGTTAACTTGACAACTTCCTCTAAGATTAAATCAATCTTTTTCTTTTTTTTTTGATGAACTTGGTTTTCTTTTTCTTTTTCTGTTTCTACTTTATTTTTAATTTTATCATTAACTTGCTCACTTTCCTGCTCTTTTTCATCTTCTGCCTCTTTTTCTAAACTATTTTCCTGTCTTGGAGTAGGGATAAGACTTTCCCACTGCTTGTGGTTATTTCCTTGCAATGTTCCCTTGGATTTACCTCAGTATCTCCAGGAAAATTGCCAGACTGTCTCTCGGCTAACTGTTTTGATAGCTGTCCAACCTGGTTTTCCAGATTTTGAATGGACGCTTCTTGATTTTTAAAGTTGGCCTGAGTGGCCTGAATGAACTGAGATAGCATATTCTCAAGTTCAGACTTTTCTTTAGAGGGAGGGGGAGAAGGTTGTTGTGATCTAGTTGTGGTTTGATTTTGTAGCATGTTTTGATTCAAATGTGGACCTTTCTGCCATGAAAATTGGGGTGATTTCTATAATTAGGATTAAAGGAATTAGAGGGATAATTACTTTGAAATTGTTGCCGCCCCATGTAATTAACTTGTTCAGCAGGCACATTTGGATCACACATGCCATTTTCATGGTCTCCACCATAAAAATCACAGCTCATCATACAAACTTGACTAGGCTTTTGAAGTTCTGAAACCTGTACACTTAGTTTCTCTAAAGCCTGAGCCATCAACTTACTTTGAGCCAAATAAGCATCTTGTGCTTCTAATTCTAATATTCCTCTCTTAGGTATTTGGCTCCTTTCACTAACTAAACATTCATTTGAAGCCATTACATCAATCAACTCTATAGCTTCTTCTATATTTTTTGTGGTTAGTAAACCTCCAGCTGAGGCATCAATCAAGACTCTAGTTGTTGGTCTTACACCATTATAGAATATGGTAACTTGCTGCACATCAGGAATCCTATGGTGATGATATTTCCTTAAACTCTCTTTGTACCTATCCCATGTTTCCATCAAAGATTCACCCTCTCTTTGCTAGAAACAAGTAATTTCAGTGCGTAACTTGGCATACTTGGAAGGAGGGAAATATTTAATCAAAAATTTTCTTTGTAAATCCTCCCAAGTGGATACACTGCCTCTTGGTTGGCTCTGCAACCAGCCTTTTGCGCGGTCCCTTAGAGAAAAAAGAAATAATCTCAATCTTATTGCCTCATCAAGGATACCATTCATTTTCATTGTATCACAAATTTAGAGGAAGGCTGCTAGATGCAAATTTGGATCCTCAACCTCACTTCCTCTGAATTGATCATTTCTAACCAACTACAGCAAAACTTGTTTAAGTTCAAAGTTATTAGCTACAATCGGAGGCCTAAGGATGCTAGATTGCGATCCTTCTTCAGTAGGCCTAGAGTAGTCACCTAGTGTAACTCTCCTCTGTTCCATTTCTTGTTGTTCTTTTTGCTTTCTCTCCTTTCTAAGCTTACGCTCTAACAAATCAATATTAGGATCAAAGAAGAAAGGCTCTCCTCTGTTCCTTGACTGCATACACCAAATATTAGACACAAAAATAATTCACAGCTACATACAAACTGAAACATCCTAACAAAATTAAATAAAATCCGAGACAAGGGAAAAATTTTCCCAAAAATTCCGATCAGCTAACAGGGTACATCGGAATAGGAATCCGGCCAAAGAAAGGAAGGACCGGGTCAGGATGCCCCCACGTTGGCAAGGCCCAATATCGATTGAATAATAGCCAGCGGAAGGAAGCGCCTAAGCGAACCAAGATCGCTGGAGCTAAGCCTTACTTGCCCAAGCGAACAAGCACTCGGATAATTCGACCACTCGGAATCTAAACTCAAGTCCACTCGGTATCCTCATTACTCGGAATCGGAGCCTGAGTTTACTCGGTAACGTTATCACTTAGAATCTGAACCTACGATCACTCGGTAACCTTGTCACTCGGAATCTGAACCTAAGTTCACTCGGGAATTATTCCCTCGGCCATTACACTCAGAATCTATAAGTTTTCCTCGCTCAGAATATTTTCCACAGTCTTGTATCACTCAGAAATGTTTCATATATTTTTCACTCGGCATATTTGATCTCTCTTACCTTGAGAACTCTACAAGGTCAAGTCTCACCTAAGGATTTCATAGCTTCGTTCACGCTGAATACTCTAGCTTCTCTTCACTCAGGAAATTCTAATAAGTTCTTACTCGGGAAGTTTTTAAGTCAATTCCTACTCGGAATTACATGACTTCACTCACTCGGGATATCCTGGCCTTATCCACACGGAATAGGCTTATTAAAGGGATTTCTCATGTAACACTCTTCGATTGATTCTCCTAGGGAAATAGTACTTTATTGAGCATAACTCACTCGGAATTAACCCAACCCTTCTTCATTCGGAAGAGAGTCTCTTATCTCACCTCACTCGGATTTACCTTAGTTCTCCCTTACTCAGAATCACACAAGCATTATTCATTTAGTAGAAAATAAATGTACACAACTTAGACATTCACCCACATCATTACCCTCTGAACAAGATAAAACACATAGCATTATATATATATATTGAAATATGTTTAGTTTTACTCTCAATACCGAGAGAATTCAAATCCTACACATTAAAAATAGAATGTTAAACTAAGAGCCGGCCAAGGCTATACAAAACCATCTATACAATATATATATACATGTACACTTCCACTGTACAACGCACTTCCCAGCAATCGGTGCTCTCCCATCATTCCACATTCCGAGCAACATCCACTGAAATATGGCCACAATAGGGGTGAGCTTTTACATATAAAATGACAGTAATGACTCAGAAAATCCTCTAGTTTTCCACTACACAGCATTATCTCATCAATCAATCTATCACATGCACTGTCATTTGATATATCCACACACAGTATCATTCAATCAGAATTTATTCAAATAACACACAGCCATATTAATCAGTAATACACAGCCATATTGCTCATATTGATATTTCCCATACATATGCATATAACCACATTGAGCTCATCAAAAGTATAAGTGTGTACACATTAATTTTAGTCCGATCTGATCAGTTTTTATTAATTTTTATGTTGCAACATAGGCTCCAAGCCTTTTTCTCAGCTCCAAGCTGATCCGGCCGTTTTACTGGTACTAAACCGTTTGCCCTCACACGTAACACAATCGCTCTAAGCGACAATGGGAGTGTTACGGGTAGCCCCGAGTCCAACTCGGTAAGCTTGCCTTGAGTCCAACTCAAGGTCTTTAAGCGTCTAACGCTTAGTGCACTCGGAACTGCCTCGAGTCCAACCCGAGGACTTTCACCAAGCGTCCAACGCTGGTACACAAGTGTTTCACTCGGTATTGCCTTGCGTCCAACCCAAGGTCTTTCATTATTTTTCCATACATATTCATTAGCACAACAGTGGCATTTCACTTGGTAAAACCACATAACACATGCATCTCATGTATTCATGCCTTCAAATATAAAAAATCTACACAGGAATCAACTAACAGTCCCACAATATACACTAGGTATTAGCAATATCATTAACATATACCACATGCTGTCAAGTGTTAAACTACACACGGGACTCAGCATAACAAACTCTTAATGCATGCACTCGGCCAACACAGATCCAGTACATGTTCATGCATTCACATGTTTACTAACACATATTTCATGGATGGAGAAGGATATAACCTTACGTGGCTCAGCTAACACACACACACACCCGGTATTCGAAAGTTATCATCATACGATTCACACAAACAACATATTCATAACCATAAACACAAGATGCAGTACTTTCACCCAGGATCTGTCCATAACTATGCATTTGAGATGTAAAGCGCCCCTACCTTCTAAAAAGACGCAAGGAGCTCCTCGATTTTTAGTGTTAACCCGTGCTCTATTTTTTCAACGCTGATTTCGTTGCTTCTTCACTTCCTCAATCACTCTCTCCTGCTCAGTAACCGTTGAACCCAGTCGAACAACACACACAACTTGGAGAAACTGGGAGCTGCTCCTCCCCGAACGATCGCTCCTTACCAACAGTGGGGAACTTCGAGTCCTCCACAACACCACAGTCGAAAACTGACGAAGAAGAAGAATGAAGAAGAAGAAGAATGAAGAAAAAGGAGAAGAAGAATTACAGAGGAAGAGGAAAAGTCTTGTGGGGATTTTGAGAGAATGGAGAAGTGGTTCATCTTCAGCACATGGGCCAAGAGAAAAGCAAAGAGTGAGCGGGTGGTAGAACGTGCAAATGGGGCCACCATCCAATCATGTGTCATATCACATCACTTCCATCAGCATCAAATTTCCTTTAATTTTACATTAATTCTCAATTAGCATTTAATATTAATCTTGCCATTAATTAAATAATCGGGATGTTACACAAACTACTGCTATACTAAAAACAAGAATTAAACTACCACTAAATGCTAAACAAAATTCAACGGTTCAGTCTAGTAACAATCCCCAGCAACGGTGCCATTAACTTGATGCATAAATCCTGGTGGATTATATTCTTTGGCAAGCACACCAATCGTTAAATTTGTAATATATTTGATCATTCCCACAGGGATTGTGGTAATTACCTCAATCTTGGACTAACACAAGCTGAACCAACACAATACAGTATAATATTCATTCTGTTTTTGTTATTTTTATACTTTCTATGTTTTTGTATTTTCAAAAACAATAGAAGAGATGAAGTGTGATTAATGAAAGATAGGTTAGGATTGCTTCAGCTTATAATTTCATCAAGAAACATGCAATTAAGGTTCAATCAAGCTTCAGACTCAAGAGGACAATTCACAGATGGTTAATCCCTAATCCCTTAGATGACTAACACTAATTCCTAAGCATTAAACCCTAATCCCTTAGGTGCTCAATGACAGAGAAATCTAATGCCATATTGGAGGTTGAACCCTAACTATTCACCTAATTACTAGGCCTGAATTAGTTAGGAAGCCAGAAGTTACCTAAGCCTCAACCATGATTCCTCACTGGTGAGATTCTTCATCAGATCTGGATTTGTCAATCCAGCAATGGAACTCCACTCCTCAGCTTGTTCTCCTCATGATTCAGAAGTTGAATTCCTCAATACACCTTCAAGAATTCATTGCAAGCCTTCGTAATCCCAACCCTAGGGGTTTAGAAACCCATGGAAATGGATTCAGACGAAGGAATATAGAGAGACATGGACGAGAGAATTTAGAGAGAGAAAAGGATTAGAGAGATATTAGAAATGGGAAAATGAATCGTGTTATTACTTCTGTGAGTGTCTCTCTCTCTTTATAGAGTATGTACAAGTATATATATATATATAACTTACAGCTAGCTAACTAACTAACTAATTACAAGAGACACTTAATTAATAATTAAACTAACTAAACTAATTACATGATTACAGAAAAATAATTAATTACAAGACATTACTTAAATTACTAAGGTACATCAGTAACTAACAACTTAAATGATAATTAATGGGATCACTACAGCACTTCATTTGGAGGGGAAAATAGTGAACTAAATAAACAACCTCATGCTTGAGCATGATTTACTGGCGCTTAAGCGAGGTCGTTAATTTATTCATTCTATGACTTCACGCTTGATCGTGATTGAAATAAGCTTAAGCGTGAGCTTGAATTTGGACTTCATGCTTGAGCGTGAATGGAAGGCGCTTGAGCGTGAACTTGAATTAATGAATGCAATAGAATCACACTTGGGTGTGAATGAGTGAGCTTGAGTGTGATCGAGGTTTTCTACATGGTATGACATTTACGTGGATTGCATGGTGACCTTTAGCTTAAGCGTGGAACTTGGAAGCTTGAGCATGAGACTTTAACTCCTTACTACACCTGATAAACAAATAAATGCCTAGCGTATGTACGCTGGCTGTCTAGTGTATGTACGCTGGGTTAGTGAATTTACAAATAAACAAATTTCCTTAACTACTTTATCTTTTTGATCATTTTCTTGCATAATTAAAACACTTTTAAATTAAATAAATAAAACCAGAATTAATGACAATTTATTAAATAATAATGCCAAACTAAACAAAATTAAATGGATTAATTTAAATTAAAGGTGAAATTATTAAGTCTTTTCAAGACTTATTAGGGGTTCAGGGAAGAAGCCACCTACTTGGATGAAGAAACCACGAAGATGGGGAATGACTCTGAATAGAGAAGAGGGCACAACATTGTGCTTTGCATAACCAAAACAGAGGAAGAAAATGTCATACACAATGTAGCATAGGGAAAACAAGAGAGGAAGAGGAGGAAACACTTACATGAATGGAAAAGGGATGAAGATAAAGCACTCAACCACTGCGAAGATGACAAAGTAGAGCGTGAGAGGAAGAAAAAGAAGTCAGGGATAAGGGGAAATGACCTAAAATCTCCAAAACCACTTAAATTAAACATATATTCACGGTTCCCATTGCAACCGTGATCATAGTATCCCTATCATCACGGTTACACTAATACCCCTGGTTAAATACCAACTCTATATCCACGGTTAACACCATAACCGTGATTGTACCCATCAATATATATCCATGGTTTACTTCATAACAGTGGATATATAGTACCTGAACTATATATCCACGGTTGTAAATACAACCGTGATTATAGACATCAACATATATTCACAGATAACATCAGAGCCGTGATCGTACCCATAAATATATAGTCATGGTTGTGTAGTCAACTGTGGATATATATTTCAAGTACTATATATCCACGGTTGACTCCTTAACCATGGATATATATTGATGGGTATGTTCACGGTTATAATGTTAACCGTGGATATATCGTTTACCTTATAATTTCAAAAATGTCACCGCACATGTTTTTATCACTGATCCACTTTAACCCATGATTATATCCAATTGTTATATCCAATTTTTACACTAGTGAATGTTTTTATTGAAAGATGGATACTATGAAGATTGCGGTTAGACTCGGTTTTGTATGAGAAACCCAAGTGGGTGATTGATTTAAATTGTGACCATGAGGTGAGATGCCTCCAGCTTGACTTGGTATAATCTTGTATGATCAAACCTTGTGGAATTAGACCCTATGGCGGTCTAAGCTCTATGTTATTTTTGATGAGCTATGTCTAATGATGGTTGAGTGTTTGGGAAGTATCCCATAATGGGTACTAGGTAACCCTTGGAATTTCTAAGTTTGATAATTTGTTAGACCTTATGGTTAGTTGAGCTGTAGTAAAATTTATTGTGTAATAAATTGCTGAGGCTAGAGCCGTCATAAGATGGAATACGAATAATGAATGTGATCCTTGAATATATGCTGAATGATAATGTTGAATTCAAGGTATGATTTAATCTTGGGTATGATATGAAATTTTATGGTAGGTCTTTAGGCTAAAGTGTGTGCCCTTGATATTGTGATCGATGGATTAACTATGGACTATGATATAACATTAGGACGACATACATGATTTTTGGGTTGATAAAGGAAATTGATCCTATCATTACCCTTCCTTTTTGTTCTGAGATGGGATATGTTAGTGATAGAAACCGTGTAATAATATGATACGATATGGATTGCACGTCCAACTTGTGGACTTTGTTGGTGATCAGTGAGGAGGTTCACTGATGTGGAAGCTTGACTATGGGATTGAGAACCCTATTAAAACCTTGAGGTTGCATACCTAAGGTGAGTTTAATGAATCATTTAGGCTTGAGTTGATTTATGGTCAGCAATGAGTGGATGAAACAAAGGATTATTAGACGAATCGACCGTGGCTTCAGGATAGATGAGATCTAATGATGGGGTATTTTCCTTGTGATATCTAGAAGTCTATTATTAATATTCCAATTTATGGTGATGGCAATTAATATTTGATGATTACTATAGCATGATTTATGCCAGATTATGTATAATGACAATGATTGACATGAGTGTGTTGGTTGTATACTTGTGTGAATTATCATTAAGTCTCATACGAATCAGTGTTATTAGAGTAGGTATGATTAATATGAGCAATAAGAATACGAGGAACCTTGTCCTGATATGAGCCTGCATGCCATAGGCATTGTGGCAACGTACACTTTTACGCCGACCTTAGGTGTTTGTTGTAACCACTACGGGAAGGGACGTCTTCCTATATGTTGGATACAGCAACGCATATATTTGAATATTGAAATAGGTTTTGATAATGACAAATATGAAGCTTAAGGCAAATACTTCAACAAGAAGAATTCAAGAAGTCAACATCATAAAGATCAAGGAATGAATGCAATATGTAACATCAATTGTCATTATCAAAAAAGGGGAGAATGAAGTTGCATATGCAAATATACAAAATAGTTTTGATGAGCACAAAGATAATAGACAAGAACAAAAAGGTGAAAATGCTTCACAAAGAGACCAATGGACAAACAAGATAGAAACATGAGCTATGGAAGACAAGGTTGATGACATGAACCCAAATCATGAAGAACAAGCTCACAAGTTGAAGAAGAATCAATGAAACAAGGCATGAGGATCAAAGGAATAATCCATAGGTTAATACATATCAAGAACATATCAAAGACCTTGAAGAATGTAATCAGGTATATGTGCTAATCGATTAAACCATTACCACATCGATTACCTAAGTTCTAGAGTGAACATAATTGATTATAGATAAGAAAATAATCGATTACAGAGCTTCTGTGTTGTTACTAATCGATTACAAGGCAAGATACAATCGATTACAAAGTCTCTGTTCGTTCACTAATCGATTGCAACTAACTCACAATCGATTACCATGCTGCGTGACAAAAATAAAGGCATCAGGTATCATTCACAATCAATTACAAGGCACAAGACAATCGATTATCAAGGATCTATCTGTTAGCTAATCGATTACAACTAATGGCATAATCGATTACAGAGTTTCTGTCTGTACCATAATCGATTACTTGAAAAAGCACAATCAATTACAAGGCCTGTTACACTGAGGAATTCAAAAAGTAATCGATTATAGTTTGAAGGCTAATCGATTATGACGGTATCAGAACGTGGAAAAGTGCTTTTTAAGTGGAACTCCAGCTCATTTCTCCACTCCACTTTTTATGCCCATGCTTGAGGTATCCGTTGGGAACACTATGCAATGGCTAGGAGCTTCCAAATGGCTATAAATAGAGCATGAATTCAAGAAAGAGAAAAATGAGACCAAGGCACAACACAAGGTAATCAACATTCTTCTTCTAGAGGTCTTCTTATTAAATTTTTCTTGTATATTCTACAACTCTTGTTTTTAAACTTGCATATTGCTTAAGAGTTGTTAGATTGTGAATTTCAATTTGCATATCCTCTCTTGTTGAGAGTTAGAACTTGAGAGAGCTACTCAATTTGTGTATCTACTCTATTGAGAGAGTTATTTACTTGTAAACACAACACCAAACACAAGGTACTCACTCTAGGTTGAGTGGTCACAAAGGTTGGGGTTCAACCTTTGGGTATTGAGAGATTGTGAGATTGGGTGGCTTGCCCTTTGCTTGTGAGGATTGAGTTTTTGAGTGTGGGATACTAGGAAGCTACAATTGCTCAAAGCTTGTATCTCAAATCTTCAATAGTGGAATCCTTCAAGTGGGTTGCTTGAAGGCGAGACGTACACCAGGTTGGTGGAACTCGTTAAATTGGTTTGCATTTCTCGGTACCTTGAACTCTTTATACAACTACACATATAAACTATTTGTTGAAATGCATGAGCTGAACATTTGAATCAAAGTTGTTGTTCAAGTAGAAACTTAACTCTACATGCCAGGTGTTTGATAATTTGCTTGAATCAATATTTGGTGAAGTTCTTAAAAACTGGAATTTATTATAACTTGCCAAGTATTTAGAACATTATTTCCTATCAACTTTTGTGTGATACTTACTTGATTGTTTTCACTTATTTCATGCACACAAGCTGTTTGATAAATTGAATGAACTGAACCCTTATAGGAAATATCATATTATTTATGAAATAAATCTATACACTCTAACTGATTAATAAATTGTTTAAACCAATAACTTGCCTTGATTATCACATTCAAAGCTAAATATTGTCATTGCATATCAAGTGTTTCATAGTGTGATATGTGCATAAAAGTTATTGTCTCTTCATTATTGCATCATTTGTATATTACTAACCGTTTTCAAGGGGATTCTACGCGAAAATCTGAAACACTCAATTCACCCCCCCCCCCTCTTGAGTGTTGAGGCCTTGGCTAACAGCATAGGCTGGGCAGGTGGGGTTGTAACTACTTATGGTGAATGTTCTAAGTCTATCTGGTTGTTCTCATTAAGATACATGAGTTATGCTGGATGGATTGTGATTAATAATGAGTAACCCGCTTTTGATATAGAAGGTTTTGTTTTAAAAAAAAGGATGAAGATAGTGATATTCTGTTGGACTTTATGAAGTCTAATACAACTTTACGATGTCATTGAACCCTGTTGGTATATGGCCAGAAGTGTGGCTTTGTAATATATGTCGAGATTAAATTTCAAGGACGAAATTTCTTTTTTGGTGGGGTGGATTGTAACATCTCAAAATTTATAAAAAATGATTAATTAAGAGGAATAAATAGTAAATAATTATATATGAGTTGATTGATGTCTGGAAAATTTAGAAATAATTAAATTGGGATTTATTATGGGTATTCATAATTTATTGAGACTTAACGAGATGAAATTATACCCGATTAAAATATGGGTGTCGGATCAAGTATCTCTGATGGATAAGTCATTAGTCAAGGCTGTTAAGAATATTATGGGGAATCCGAATATATATTTAGAATAATTTTTGGATAAAGTATTGAACCCGTACGGAGATTCTGTTTGTCATAAAACGGTAAAGTTTTAATAAGAGGTTAAAATCTAAAACAAAACTTTTCTTTCTCTCTTATGTTTTCACGTTGCCTTCTCCCACTCCAAAGGCAAAAACACACTTCCTCTTCACTCTCCTTTCTCTACAATCTCATTTCCTCTTCATTTTCTCCTCTAAAAACCTAGAATGTGATGTGCCCTTCTTCCTTCTCCATTTTCATTTTCTTTATTAGGCAAGAAAGAGACTTGGTTGATTGAAGTTCTTTCCTCCTCCTCTCTCAATTTTCTTCACCCACTCCTCTCCCCTTGCTGCTCATTGTTGTTTATTGGTTGGGGTAAGTTCCTCCCCATTTTTAATGAATTTATACCTTAGATTTTGGTTATGGTTGTTAGGTGAGTGATTAAATGCATGTGGGTATTGAATAAGAGCATTAAATGTGGGAACCCTAAGGTGGGATATGTTAAATGCAAACTTTTATGAGCATTTATGGTGGTACACGAAAATATGATGATTAATGATGGAAGATGATGATATTTATGATGGTTGCTGGGTTTTTGGTGAAACCCTAACTCTAGAAATTGGGGAAAATGAGTAATGATGTTATGAGAAATGATTTTAAGTGTAAACCTATAATATTTCGGATGTAGGTATTGTGAATAATGTTGGGAGAATATTTATTGATAATGAGAGATGATATTAATAATGATGGATGGTCCTAAATGGTGGTTGATGACCATTGGGGTGAGAACCCATCAATAGGTATGACTTTAAATGCATAATAATAAATATTAACACCAAACCTATGATGGTTGTGGTGGATTGATGTATGTGAGTAATATGGAATGGTATAGTAATTTGTGATGATTTTGTTTGGTGTTATGATATGATGTGGATAATGAATAGCGAAAATGGTGAATTTGTGAAAATGACTTACAGTTATGTTTATATTGGTGCTTATTTAATTGTTTGAAATATAGAAATGAATGAAGACTTACTTTGATGTATGTTACTTGATTTCTTAATTAAGGATATGTTAAGTATTATTGAAATGAGATTTTAGGGTTAAGTATGATAATTGTGTTTATAAGCCTTTAATGTGGTTTAAGCATGATTTGATGATTATTGATTATGTGGTGGATAGTGATGTATGATTTTATATTTGGGGCCTAGTTCTTGTCGCCGCACTTTTCTGTTAATAAAAATTTATATTCAACGATTATTTGATAAAATAAGGTGTTATATGTGGGGCCTAGTCTGTGTGGCCACCATGGTGATTGTTATAGGTTGGGCCTTTGTGGTCGCCCTACATAATTAATGTGAGGTCGTTGTGCCAATTGATAAAGAGAAATAGTATTTCAAATGAACTTATCTGATATGTGTGGATGACGACGATATATGTTACCCCTAGTTTTTACTCCCGACGGTATTTGATATTGATTTTGTGTATATACCGTTATATATTAATTATGATTGCCAAACACTCACCCTTGCTATGATTTGTTTTCCTTTTAGTAACCAATGACAGGGAAGATGCTAATGCCCCAGAGGGAAGGGCCAAGTGAAGAATGAGTGCCAAGGAAGGAGTGAAGTCAATGTTGTTATGATGGCGATTGTAATGGATTAGTTATGATACTTATATATGTGTGTTATTTTATAGTAGACTGGATTATGTGTTTGATTTCTAATCCTAGGTCATGATAAGATAGTTGATATTGATGGTTATGTTATATGGTTTGATGATATTAGGTTAATGTGTGAAAGTAGATTATGGATATGGAACTTATGTATGGAATTTGTATGCATGATGTTTCTGATTATGTAATGTTAGCACGGAGCCATTCTTGAATAGTCATTGATGCATAAATGTAATAGGCAGATATCTGTTATATGTAAGAGATGTGTCAATGTGTAAATATGTAGTTGTGTGAAGGATGGGGTGATGATTGGTGAGGCTATAATTGATGAAGTGTTACATTGTATTTTAGGAAAAAAATAAATTAAATTAGGAACTGAACAAGTGACTTTGCAATTAGGTGGGATTTAGAACCCCTGAAGGGGACCATTAGGTTCCCTAAATCATTTAAAACTTGTGCATATAGGCCTTATGTGATTTGAAACCCGTTTGAGTGGTTTAGTGCATGGTTTTGTGTTAAGTTTGCTTATATTTCATTTTTGTGTATATCTTGCACATACGATGAAATTTTGGTGAATGGACTATGCCACCAGTTCCTGAATTAGGAAAACATAGTGCCCGTAGAGTTTCATGAGAATCAGAGTTGATTTAGGCGAAGTAGGTGATGGGAAAGTTAGTTAGAATTTTAGGTCTATTGTTCTCGCTCAAGTGAGGCTATGCTTGCTTGAGTGAGCACCTCCTAAAATAGGGTTTGGTTTCTAGCATAATCTCAGTCGAGCTAGATTTAGCTTGCTTAGGCGAAAATAAGAAATAGGTTGCTGTCATGATCTCGCTCAAGTGACGATGGGCTTGCTTGAGCGAGGTGCTAGTGAATTGTTTTTGGTAGAATCTCGCTTGAGCGAGAAGGGCTCACTCAAGCGAGAGGCTCCTGGCTTGCTTAGGCGAGAGGGTGTTTTCCATGCTTATGTTTGGGAGTTTTTGTGAAGATGTGGGCTAGTTCCAGGTGGCATAGCCTTCCAGTTCTTGTTATTTATGGCTGGGAAAATTAATTGTGAAAGAAATTCTCTGATTTTCATTATACCTGGAATAAATATTAATGATCAAGAAAGGGATGTTACAAGATCACTCATTGGCAGGTTCTGTTAACCAAGTATGACATAACATATGTCACTCAAAAGGCCATAAGAGGGAGTGCACTAGCAAATTACTTGTTACACCAACCTGTACATGACTATTAACTAATGCAATTCGAGTTCCCAAATAAGGACATCTTGGCGTTGTTTATTGAAGAAGATAGACAAAAAGACAAATGGATCTTGAGGTTTGACAAAGCTTCTAATACATTAGGGCATGGAATTGGGGCTCTTTTGATTTCATTAGATAAGAAGCTTATCCCCCTTTGTGTTAGGCTATGCTTTAACTATACCAATAATATTGCTAAATATAAGGCGTGCTCTATGGGAATCCAAGCGGCACTAAATACAAATGTAATGTCATTAGAAGTCTATGGGGATTCTGCCTTGGTTATTCACGAACTAAAAGGCGAATGAGAGACTAGGGACAACAAGTTAATTCCTTATCATGTTTACATCAAAGAGCTGATCATGGAGTTTGACGACATTTTTTTCACCATGTTCCCTAGGATGACAAACAAATGGCTGATGCTTTGGCCACTCTAGCATCAATGTTTAAAGTGAGCAATGACTGTGATATGCCCCTCATTGAGATAGAGAAGCGCAAAAACCATGGTACCACGATATGTAGAGTCAAGAATACCCTTAGGGCGTCACAGAGAATAGTAAAAAAACCCTAAGGCGGCTCACCATAGGTTTCTTCTTAAATAATGATGTGCTTTATAAGAGAATCGTGACTTTGTTTTCCTTTATTGTGTCGATGTTGCCAAGGCAAACAAGATCATGGTGGATGTACACAAAGGATTATTTGGAACCTATAACAATGGGCATGCCATGGCAAAAAGGATCCTAAGAGTCAGGTATTATTTGATGACCATGGAAGCTGACTGCTTTGGCTACATTCTGAAGTACCATAAGTTTCTGATGTATGCACCCCTGTCATCCATGAATGTCTTATCAACACCATGGCCTTTCTCAATTTGTGGCATGGATGTCATTGGGCTAATCGAGCCAGAAGCCTTGAACGATCATCGTTTTATCTTAGTCGCCATCAACTATTTCACCAAGTGGGTCGAAGCAACTTCCTACGCCAACATAACAAGGAGTGTCATGGTTAGATTCATCAAATAGGAGCTGATATGTTGATATGTCTTACCAAGTCAAATCATTACTGGCAATGGCACGAATCTAAACAACAAGATGATAAAAGAACTATATGAAAACTTTAAAACTCACCACCTCAATTCCTCTTCTTATCAACCAAAAATGAATAAGGCATTCAAAGCAGCAAATAAGAATATCAAAAGGATCATGTAGAAAATGGTTATAACTTATAGAGATTGAAGTAAGATACTCTCTTTTACTTTTCATAGATATCATACATCAGTCCAGACTTCGACTGAAGCGACCCTGTTCTCTTTAGTGTATAACATGGAAGTAGTCCTGCCTATCGAGGTGGAAATTCCATCCCTTAGGGTGATCATGGAGGTGAAGTTGGAAGAAGCCGAATGGGTTCAAGCTCAACATGACCAATAAAATCTGATAGACAGGAAGAGACTAAACGCTCTCTACCATGGGCAATTATACTATAGGCAAATGAAAAAGGCTTATGTAAAGAAGGTACGGCCTCAACAATTTCAAGAAAGGGATCTGGTTCTCAAGAAAATTCTACCAATTTGAAAGGACCACTGGGGCAAGTGGACACCTAAGTATAAAGGGTCGTATGTCGTAAAGAGGTCCTTTTCATGGGGAGCCTTAGTACTAACCAACATGGACAGGGATGACTTACCTATGCTCATAAATGCAGACACGGTCAAGAAATATTTTGCCTAAAAAACAAAACAAATACAAAGAAAAAAAGAAAAAAGAGAAATAAAAAATGATTCTCACCAGGTAAAAAGCCTAAAACAGGCAGCCTAGGTAAAAGTTAGAGTGACTTGGTGGCTCAAAAACCTAAAAAAGATGGCTCAGGTAAAAATTAAGGTCAGGATTCCCGCAACATGACCAAGACTTCCCATGCAAATAGCGCAAGACCTAAATGGGGGACGTGGATCATGTTTCGACCACCTTCTCAGAAACAGAGTTGAAGGATGAACTCGAAGTCATGATGTCGGATTGAGATATGCATTGTTCTCAGGGATTCACTGGAAGGTTTGCGACCATTTCCTGCCTCGCCCATTACTAACCTTTTCTATTTGACTACACTTGTTTCCTTCTCTTCTCCTATTTTTCCTTTCTTTGTACCTATTTGACATATATGAATAAGATGTTTCCTTTTTCAATATGTGTTTTCATTGTAAGTTTCATTGATGTGATAAAACATGTGCTTTTCCTTAACAAATAAAACAAGGCAATAATAACCATTTAAAATTGTAAGGGCAAAATGCCTTTATTACTTAGTTTCACCTTAGGCAAGCATCATAGGGACAAGGTCAAACACACGCTTTGAAGTCAGGGTTGCCTCTTTCATTCTATTTCATTCATAGGTCACCTCAAGTTTGTAAGGATCACAATTCCAAAAGGGTTCTCCTCAAATTTCAATTTGGTTTTATATCTTTGCATCACTTACCCTTTTCTACAAGTTGTTATGGTAGATAGTCATGTCGAGTCCCGACGCCTTAATCGCCAAAGCTGACACCTTTTAAATTTCTTGTCGCCAAAGCTAGTACCCTTTAAAATTCCTTGTCATCGAAGATGACATTCTTTAAATTTCTTGTCACCAAAGCTGGTACCTTTTTAAATTCCTTGTCATTGAAGATGACATTCTCTAAATTCCTTATCACCAAAGATGGCATTCTTTAAATTTCTTGTCACCAAAGTTGACACCTGTAACAACCTTAATTTTGAGAATAGGAAATCAGAACCTCAGGACTTCTGAGGATACTCTATTGAGCTTCTGGTAAGAAGCTCAAGGCTTTTGGCCTATTCCCTAAGCAGTTTAGAATAAGGAAAATAATGAAAAGCAGATCTTAACATGAAAGATGAGGATACCGAGAGAACGTAACGAGTGAGAGAAGTAGAGATAAGAAAATAATAAATAACATTCGACAACGTTGTTTAATTAGAAACAACGATTATTTCAGGTACAAATTAATTTATAATTATATTCATTCGATAATTATTTTCTGTCAACAATATTTAATAGATAAATAATTATAATAATTTATTTTGAAATTATATATTAAATTAATAATTATATAGTGCTTGGTTCCTCATATTTGAACTGTGGGACCCAGCCTAAGGTTAGACTCTAATCGTTCAACCCAATACTAGTGATCCAGTAGGGATATTAGTCCTGTTAGAATCTCTCTGCGAAGAATCAAGGGTGTCTGACTTGGCCTGATAAGTTCAATCAGAACCTTTGGTGTCTCATACGTTTGACCGTTCATATACCTCGGGATATCCGATGGTCACACGCTCCCTCTCTAATGACTCATTTTGACATTTTAGGAATTTTTCTTGAAGGGACCGAAGCTTGATTCGGACTCTATCATCCCTGTTTTTCAATAAGTTGATTTCCTTAGAAATCGCTTTAAAACTCAACCCGAATACCTTTGGTGTTTTGGACCCAGATTTTTTATACGATCTTAGAATTAAATGATTTTTGTCTCAATCTCTTTGTTTTGAAAATATCTTCAATCTCTGTTTCTAGCCCCAAGCTCTGATTCTTAGTCTGTCAACCCCAAAATCAAAGATTCAGCATGTTCTCCTCAAAATTCCATTGTTTCAATGTTTTTCTCTGTGTATTTTTTAGAAACAAAATTCATAACTTTCTTATACGACCTTCGATTCGTGTAAACTTGGTGTCAAAATCTCCGTAACAAAATTATCTACATTTTTGTGCAGACATGGAAGGCTAAATCCCTCTAGATCAATACAGTTTAATAAATCTTTGTGACCCCTTGGTTGTTTTGTTTCAATGCTGACAGCCTTTGATAAAATTTGTGTATCTCCTTCGTCCGGTGCTTGAATCACTTCGTTCTTTTTTCTATGGATCCTTATCATAGATCTATACAATTTTCATGCAAGGTACAAAATCAAATTCCTAAAATAGAATTAATGGTGAATTTATTTCTAAGACCCTAGCTGATCTAGGAAGCTTCTAGAGCACCCTCTCATAAATCGGGTATGACTCGGGCTACAAAACTTGAATCATCGCAAATGATATATCAAATTAAAAAGGAAATAAATATCTATAAACTTGATGAAGGGCTTGAAGGCCAATTCTCATCCCATAAATCCTAGAAATTTAAATATTACATTAACTCACATTTCTCCAGCAATAGCTTGCACTAGGTGCAGTATTTTCCACATAACTCTCTCATACGACCATTAAATTGAATGAGTCATTCACCAAATTTTTCCTAAATCAATTCTTCATAACCTTTGTGAAGGACTCCATTCCCAAATCCTAACCCATTTGGCCGAGAAAATTAATCTATGGCAGAGACAAAAATCCTATCACAACCCAGCACCCTTTTGGAATTTGGGCCATATCTCACTCAATTCTTGATGGAATGTTTTGTGATTTATATGGATTTAAAGAGAACAAAAAGTTATACAACTTTTATGTTTAGCCCATTTCCAAATTCAACCCATAAAGGTCCCCTAGTTATGCTACCTCAGTCTTTATGCATCATAAGCCAATTAACTTCCACCACCCAAGGCACACTTGTCTCCTTCACCCTAGCTCCTCCCTCCATGCATTCCCTCCATGAAACACCTACCCACCACATGTCTTACTCAGCCACTTAGTTTCTCCTTGCTTCCCACGTTACTTCCCTACAAGGAGTTAACACCACATGATGTTACATCATCATAAACATGCCACCATATGCCATCATGCCATGCTACTAATGTAACTTATTACTTTGCCCAAAAAATTCAGTTACACACTCATTATTCAGCCCCTTTACGTCATCACTCACCACTCAAATTAAATCATTACATGCTACCATGCCATCATGCCTTGATATACCCACATCATAACAACATGATTTTTCCATTCTTCTTCCTCTCGGCAGCAATCCACTAACCCTCCTCTTCTCTTGATTTTTCTCCTCTCATTTCCAGCATCATAATCCTCTCCTTACAACCATAATTCACACCCAAGAACAACCACAAATCCCTCCTCTAATTCATGGCACCAATACCCTTAAATATCACCATCTACTTTCAATTTCTCTTCTTCCATTCTTCACCAAACCCGTGGTACCTCATCTTGTTCCAACTCTAAACTAGCTCTAAATTTTATCATAAAAAACTTATCCTCTAAACTGCCATCATCGTCATGCTAAATTTTCTCTAAGAAATTACAGCTATCTTTCAAGCATCAAGGTAGGACTTCAACTCTGGTTCTTGATCATTAATTCTTCTTTTTCCCTTTAAATTTTAGCATTAATTCATGTTGTTTCCTTGTTGTTTTTGCTCCAAAATCGTGACCTTCCTTGGTTATTTAGAGTTGCATGACTTCTCTCTATGTTCCATGTAGCGATCAGTGGTGATCGACAATAAAACGACAATGGATTCAGAGGCAAACAACGAATGGAACATTTGGTTACATGTTGTTCTTTTAGCGATGTAAGGACAATCAACGACAATCGACGGACGTTTCGGAGTACCCGACAAATTTTCGATGAACGGATCATTTTCCTTCTCTGGGTAGCGAGCGTTCCATGTGGTAAGGGGGTCTTACCTTATTTTGATTTTGTTTTTCATCATCCTATAATATTGCCTGAGTATCCGAGAACCACCATTTTAAATTTTGTCGTAATCCAACGGTTAGATTTTAAACCATGAGGATTTTCATAACTAACGGTTAAAATTACTACATTTTTAAATTAATGGGTATTTTATAAATTTAATTGGCGAAATTTTACGTTCATGTACTCAGAGGAATTTTATCACAATCGGAAACGTAAAAAATAAAATAAAAAATTTAGGAATTTTAGTGTGGCTCGGTTTTATTCGATTTGGTTGTATTCTTATTATTTAAATTTTACGATAATGATATGTAATTTGTAATTTATTTCCGGTAAGCCCCGCTATTAGGAATTAATTTATCTTCACGTGTGACCGAGAGCATTTTGACGACATCGCGTTTTAAAAAGAGATTTACCGACTAGACGGTTACGACGTTTATTTTACTAAAAGTGACATTGTTTTAAATTATTACAAAGCTTTGTGGAAGTTAATTATATAAATAAGTTGAGTTTAAAAGATGAAAATTTTACTTGAAAAAGTTTTATTAATAAGTGACATAATTAGACCCAAATAAATTTTGTGAGTTAAGGAAATAAAAATAAATTGAATTTTAAAAGTACAATAAAGTGGACATTGGAGCTCAGACAATTTTGAGACCAATTTTAGTGACTAATTGAAATAGAAATGTAAAAAGGGACTTCAAGAATTTAATTAGGAAATAAGACCTTGATTTAAATATTTTAATGAACTAAGTTAGCAAAAGAAAATGGATTTTAAGATTCAATTTGGAATTTAATAAATAATTAAGAGAAGAGAAAGGTGCCTAAATATAATAAATGAAATCCTTAGGAACCAAAGGTTAAAAAATAGATGTTAAGAGTCAAAAACCTTAGGAGCTTAGGAAATATTTATATGAGACATGAGACATATAATCAACTAGGTAAGAATGATCTTAAGACATGAGGTATATGAAATAAATGGTTAAGCTTTAAAACATTAATTGCTAAAAAGGATAAAAGATATAGAAAGGATTTTTAGAATTTAAACTTTGAACTAATAATAAAAAGAAGTAAAATGACTTATAGATTAACTAGTAATTTTAGTAGGCTAAATAATATTTGACTAAGTTCATAATATTAGTGTGGATTTTAAACCTCTAGATAATAACTTAATGTCATAAACTCTAGTGATTAAAAGAATATAACTAAAGACATAAATTAGTCATTATAATTAGAAATGGTAAAGAAAAAAGTACTAAAAAAAATTAGTAATTGGAAATTTAAAAAGAACGTCACTAAATTGATAATGATACATAAAGAATTAATAACCCTCTAGTGACTAAGGAGGCAAGTTATTCAACTAATAAAAGCTTAATGGGACCAGTAAAGGGAAATGAATGGTAAGATTGCTTAACGATATCTAAGAGTTTATAATTAGACATCAGGAAATTAAATTCAGTAAAGAGATAATTCTACCTAATAAAGAATTACATCTATTGATAATATGCTTTTAACAACACACTAAATTAAGGAAATGAATCCATAAATATCATTAGAAATGGTAGGAGAAAAGAAACGTATAAAAGTTGGTGACTAGAGATTTGGAAAGAATATCATTAATTTAATTAATTATTAGGAATTGACGACCCGTTTAGTAACCAAGGAAATAAGTAATTAACTAATAGATTTTAATTTGGATTAATCAAAGAATTCATAATTGAACCTTAAAAAATATAAGGGTAAAAAGGGAGTAATCATACATCGAGATAAATAGTCTGATAAGATATTAATAAGAAACCAAGATTAAAAACACTTATGAGGAGATATCCATCAGTATGTCAATATGTATGATTTTCTCATGAGATGTATAATGATTATTGTATAATTCTTGTATAATAAATGTTGTGTTTGGCAACTACTATGCAATTGTGTGTATGAATATGTGTTAATTATACGTAAAAAAGTATGTGTGATATGTAGGATGAATGTGTATGATAAGTGTATGGACTGTGATGTTGTACTTGTGTGAGACATTGATTGAATATATTGAAATAAATAAGAAAAGAAAGAATAAAGGAATGTCTCGGTAGGGATCTTAAGATGAATAAATTATGAAAATGATATGATGAGATTGGATCCGATCCGATGTAATGATGGGGGTGTTAATGCCAATGTACCCATGATTTCTGGAAAGTATGAGATCTCGTTTCATTTCTAAGCGTCGGATAATACTGTTAAGAATTTTGAGGAAACAAGGAAAAGAATTAATTGAAATTTCAGGAAAGGAAGAAGTCTGACGTTAGAAATTAAATGGAACCATCAAAAGGACCCTACCGACGACTAGTGAAAAGAAAATTGTGTATTGTATGCATCATATATGGAAGTTAAGGAGGGATGTTGGAAAAATCCCCTAGCATACAGTGAGGGTACACTGAAGAATCTGTCGCACCTCAATACCCGAGGGCATTCTAGGGAGTATCACCGGAGGCGAGAATTCCAAGTCGCATCGGATTCGCCCCCGTCTCCGAACAGCCTATAGCAAACTCTGATGTACTTCGACAAGAGGCGGGATTTTCTATGACCGTGGAGTGCCCGTTCTGTGGTGATGTGTAATATGTATGATTGGCCATTTGATGATTGGGACTGTGAGTCCCTACCTATTTGTGAAAACCAGAATGAGGAGAGTTCTGGTTGCTTTAGTTGAGAAAGGGAGATAAGGGTGGCGTGGTTGTACACATGGATATTGTATACGAGATTGTTGAGGAGGAGATGGGCCCACATGTATCATGATGACTAATAAAAGATTTAAAATAACAAAATGAATTCATGCATTGCATCACTGTATTGAGATTGTGATGGATTGTTGTTTAAATATGATGGTATAGATATTAGTAACCCTGAGAGGTGACTGGGAAAATAGGAATGGTCAGCTAAGATGAAATGTGGTGAGATAACTTAGAATGTATCTTAAGGACCCCAAAGAGAGTGGGAGAGACTCGATTCAGGATTGTTTGTGTTATGTGTGGGACAGGTGTCGATAAGATACCTTCCCGATTGTTGTGGAGGTGAAGACTCACCTTTACGTTACATTTTTCAGACCTCATGGTGATGGACATCGACTTTGCATCGAGAATCAATCAGGCTCTTCTTGGACCGAGGACAAATAGGATAAATTATTTTATTTTCTTTATGGGAGCCTGCGTGCCATTCACTCTCAGTTTGTACAGTTACTGTTACGACCATGTATTATATATGATCATGTTGTACATAAGGTGTATCTGTTCCACCAAGTTTTATATACAAAAAAAAAACTTCCATATTTTTCTAAAAATCGTAACCTCTCAGTTGACCAGAATAATCTAGTGGAAGGGATAGTCCTTGTTAACCGAGGGTGTTACAATACCTTTTAAATTTCTCACCGCCAAAGGTGGTACTTTTAAATTCCTTATTGTCGAAGATGGCATTCTTTTAAATTCCGTGTCATTGGAGATGACATTCTTTTAATTTCCTAGTCGGTGAAGATAACACCTTTTAAATTTCCTTATCACTAAAGTTGGCATCATTTTAGATTCTTTGTCGCCAAAGCTGTCATCATTTTGAGTCTTGTATTCATACAAATTTCAAGAGTTCAGTCTGGGGACCCTGGTCGTGGTTATGAATGAACCATTCATATTTCCATAGAAAAAAAGTAAAGAGAGGAAGCTGTAAACACCTTTTTCCGTTCGGCTATTTATTTTGATACAAAAATAATAATAATGAAAATAAAAATAATGATAAAAGAAGAAAAATAAGGTTCTATTTTTTATTTATTTTTGTTTTTATTTTCTTTTTTAAAATATGCATTGATTTTATTCAATTTTATAATTATGATTCTCTTTCCCTTCCCAACAGTCTGCCTATTTGTTCTTTTTGTTAAACATTGAAATGGAATTTGGAAGGAGGATTATTTCCTAAAAGAAACTCCAAGGCATAATATAGGAAAGTTGAAAACAACTTATCCTAGGGTCAAAATGCAAAAAGGTATTGGTTCAACTTTAGAGAATGGGAATGACAAAGCTTGGAACTATGGAACTTACAATCTAAAAATAGAACATAAAAGAGGTAATGGCATAGATTGCAACTTCCCATGAACACCCAAATAAAAGGAACACAATCAAAAAATGTAACATAGTTTTTACAACAACTAGAACAAACCAATAATTTCTACAACCACTAAAAACACAACATAGAGAAAGATTTTTTCCCCATCTTCCTCATTATCTTCTTCCTATCACAACCATCACCCACTTCACCAACAACAACCCGACATCATCTTCCTCACCACCAATAACAACTCACCATCACCAATATCATTTTCCTCACCACCGGCAACACCCACCATCACCAACATCATCTTCCTTACCATCAACAACAACCCATTTCACCACCAACAACAACCCACCACCACTAACCTCCATCTTTTTCACCACCAACAATAACCTTTCACTACTAATCTTCATTATTCACCATTATTTTTAAACCCACCATGACCAATATCATCTTCTTTATCACCACTATTTTTCAACCCCCAGCCCAAAACCACCATATTCTTTCCCAAAACTTTACTGTCTCCACTCACCCATAACAACCCCAACACTAGAAATCCATCCTCATCACCTTCCTCACCAAACTAACAAACACAAACCTCCACCTTAAACCCTCCAACAACAACCCATTCCCTCCTCAAACCACCAGAATTCAAACCCCAACCCAAATCAACCCATACCTCATCCTACCAAACCTTCAAACAACAAGAAAAAGAACCAAAAGGAAGGAGAAGAAGGAACTCACTGTCGTCACCGCTAACCAATTACACCACACTACTGTTTCTACAGATAGTGTATATTCCCCATTTGCGTCGGCTGACCAAAGACACGAGCCACCCGACCGCCACTGTTGCGCATCGTCATGGTTCTACCGACCGTCACCTCTATTATCGTCTTGCCGGCACCGATCCGACATTCGTATCGACCTCCGCCTCTACCGCCAGTTTCCCTTCTTCTCTGTTTCCCTAGCTCTTTTTCTCCTTTCTTGGTAGTCCTCATTTCTTCTTTCTCTCTTTAATTTTATTTTTTTATCTTTGTCGATTGTCTTTTTAGTATTTAGATTTAACTTTTCTTTTCTTTCTAGTGGGCCTCTATGGCCCACTTGTAGTTTCCTAGTTTTTTTTGTGTTTTGTGATTATATGTCTTTTTCTTTTTCTTATTATATAGTTAGTTTAGATTTTATTTAGTTGCATCCTTTTATTTGTTATTTAAAGCTAGTATATTTTTTTGGGTTAGTTTGTCTTGAGTTTAAGGTTTTTTTTATCATCAAGTTTTAAATAATTGTTGTTATTGTTTTTTTAGTGTAAAAATATAAAACTGTAAAAAAACTAAATTAATAATAAGGGCCCCCTCCTCGTTTTATGTGTGTTGTTTCATTTTATTTCATTTTGTTTTATTTTAACTAGCTTTATTTCCTAAAAAGAAAAGAGGAAAGTATTTCCCTAATCTTCAAAGACAAATACAAATATTTTTGAAAAAGAAGAAAAAGAATTTCCTTTTTTAAAAAATAATAGAAATAATAAATAAATAAATAATTTTGGTTCATGAATATTTATTTAAGAACTAATCTTGTCTAATTTTTTTAAAATGGCTAAAAATAAAAATCTTTTTCATTAAATAAATTATACAATGATTTTATAAGTGTCGTGCAAAATGTTTTGCCTACATCAATGTTATAAGGTTGTGAAGCTTGACACATGTATGGAGTATTCCGTCTTGTATTTCTTCCTCAGTATAAAAATATCTCTTATAAAAAAACAAAATATGATGAGATCTATTTTTAATATATATATTTATATATATAAATCAAATAATATCTTTTCTTAAAAAATCATCTCCAAAACCCTTTAAAACCATTTAGAAAACAACAAAAAATCAATTTTTAAAGTTTATTTCCAAACTACGTAACCCTAATTCTCTGACATACCCTTGAATACATAGGAGTGAGAATAATTCCCGTTGGGCCCATTTTTCTTTTAGTAATTTTCATTTGACGTCGTTTATTTTGATCAATTTTAAATTGTTACTATTTAATTTGGAAATACTATTTTATCACGATAAGATTAATTTAGACGAGACATCATGTTAATCTTGTCATATTTTCAACCTTCGTTTCATATGTTAAAAATAACTAGTTTTTTTATGATGAGATTAATTTGGACAAGACGTCATCTTATTTTTTAAAAACAATATGTTCAGTTTAAGATTAATTTGAACAGGACGTCTTGTTAATCTTATTAAATTTCTTTTTTCCTTGTTCATGTCGTTTCATTCTTTTCTCTAGAGGTTAAATCAATTTCTAGGCTATTCAAAATGCATGATCAATTTGAGGTAATTGTTTTATAATGGACAATGTGGGATGCTAATACCTTCCCCACTTGTAATTCGACTCCTGAATTTAGAATCTCATTTTTATGACCAGTGTCTTAACAAAGGTTTTCCCGATATTTTACCTTTAAATTAATATTGGTGGCGACTCTCTTTGTTTGAGAGGATTTTGAAACTTTCCTATTTATGATTGGCCTTCTGTCGTTGTCCTAGTCGTAACGAAAGTATAATAATATAGTTAGGATCTAATATATTTTTTTCTCTCTATGTTATGTTATTGCCTGTTGTTGTTAGGTATAAATGTTTCTAAACATGGATTAGCTTATACGTTTAAAAGTAGTACTAAAAGTTGAAATAGATGTTTTTGTAAGTACTTTGATGCTTAAATAAAAGTGATGTTAGAGAAAAATATAATGAGATACATGAAAAATAAAAATGATACGCATGGCATTAATGAGTGGTGTATTTATAGATGAGTGATCATATGGACATGATGATGATCAAGTATTTTGTGAGTCGTCAAAATTTTATTTTATGATGAGTAAATTAGTATGAGTTACGTAGAAATGACAAGGATTAACGTAGGTCAATTCAAGATTCCATTATTGATCTTTGTTTAAGTTGTTTGGTTGTATGAGATGAAACATAGAATGTATTTTGTAATATCCTGAATATTAAATTGTTAATTAGTGGCGACTTAACAATAAATTAAATTAATAAATTTTGAATTAAATTAATTAAATTACAGTGATGAGTTAATAAATTACCAGGGGGTAAAAATATAATATGATTAATTAAATAAAAAGAGAATATAAAAATAAAAAGGAAAAAGAAAATAGAAAAAAGATAGGAATTAATATTTTGCAAAGTTACATTGTCTTCTTTATGCATGAAATAGAGGAAAGAAACAAAGAATACATCACACCATTGTCGTGACCTTGGCAACTCCAATTGGAAGCTATTTCTTGACGATTCTCGTAATTCACCATATTTCTAGAACCCTGGGAACAAGACCTACGTACAAGTACCTTCAATTTCATATTTCATAATCATTCTTCTCCTTTTCCATTCTTGGGCCAAATATAGGATTGTGTGAGGGAAACTCCATTTTTCAATTTTGGTACATTTTAAAGCTTAGAAATGATGTTATATACTCTGGGTATTTTGAAATATGTTGTTAGAACCAAGTTTGAGTACAAGACTAAGAAGTCTAAACCTCTGGGATTTGTTAATAACACCCATCAAGACTCTTAGTTAAATGAAGTCTGATCATATGGTTTTCTAACTTATTTAATAAGTGTGACAGGAAAGTCTAAAGCATTCGTATTGCAAGAAAGAGGAGGAGTCCCTTAAATTAAAATCATCTTGAAAGATAAGTTTGTGTACTCGTCAAAAGCAACAATAAGGAAAAGTTTGAATAAAGCAACAGACCCTAGAATACTAGTCCCTTCTCAAGAAATGTCTCTGAAAAGTAACTCTCTATTCCTATATAAGAGTCAACAAGAACTTTCATGTCTCAATCTTGTACCTTACACCAAAAAGGAAAGAATTGAAAAGCTGAAGTACCCTGCGCAACAACCAAGGTAGATGCCTCGTAAATCTTAAAGTGTCAAAAAAGCTAGAAGTATGGCAGTGTAGAAAGCCTAGAGTCAATGTCTATAAGAGAATACCTCTTAGCTTAAAATGGCTAAGCAAATAAGTGACTTTTGATAAAGACTATCAAAGCAAACCATTTTGGTATAAATCTCTGAAGCACGACAGAATCAAGCCCTACAAGTGCATACCCATCGAAAATAAAAAAAATGATCAATGAATTTATCCTTTCCAATGATTGAACAGAGGCTATCTCAAAGGAGCCTATAAATAGGAGAAGGTTTCAAATGTTGAAGAAAGCTTGGGACATCTAAATATTCTCTGATCATTTTCACATACAAGAACACAAGTCTTAAAGTGTTTGTTTGTAAAAGGTTCTAAGTTCTCATTTTTGTAGTACAAGTCTTCTTTGTAGTTTTGCTTCTAGTAGACCTTGACTTATTGCATACCATAACTTATCGTGCCTTATTTCAATACTCCATATCTCTGTATGCTAAGTTATCTCTTGTAACTCAAATCTTTCTATCACTCATTGTTATATAGCAAGTCTGGTGTGTTCACCAGTTTGTAAACTAAGTGGGAAACACTTTGTGGCCTAAAAAGGCTTTTGAAACAATACTTGGGTTATTGAGCCAGGAGTAGCTTATTAAAAGAATACTTGGGTTTAAGCTAGAAGTGGCTAGAGTCAAGAATACTTATGGCACTGGTTGTAAAAGGTGTTTTTACAATGGTGAAAAACCTTCAAGTCTGAAGCTACTTGATATAGCTTCTGCTTTGGAAGTGAACCAATATAAATCTGTTGTGTGTTTTTCTCTTAACCCTTATGTCTTTAAGGTCTGTTGGTTCTCATAGTCTGGTTGTTCAATAAGTTTAGTTTTCTTCAAAGATTGCATAAAAAAAGTTAAGACTTATTCAACCCCTATCTTCTAAGTCTGACTCTGAACCATCATGTGTGATAGGTGATCATTTTGGCGTGGTTAGGTTTCAAAACCAATGTCAATGAAGTAATCGACGGGGTAAAACTTAGAACCAAGGACGGAAGTGATATCGGTGAGTTGTGATAACCTTAAATTGAATAATGAATATAGTTAAAAGTAACGAGTTATGGTTTTAAAGATAATGACATTAATCTCAATTCTTGAAATTCCTAATTTTAGAGTGTTGGCACATTTAGAGGAACCGAAGGTAAATTTATAGATATTAAAGCTTAGAGTTGAGGTAAGGGGAGTAGATTGGGTGTATATATTGATAGAAATATGGTTTGACGTCGTTTAGTGATCATGGGGAAAAGGGTAGTATAGTTATAAATTTTATACATATATGTATACACTTATGTTTTGTTGCGGAATGAAACTTTATGATTTAAATGAGATATTTGTAGTAGTTAAGCTGAAGATGCAGTGTGTGGTACTTATTTTTTACGTGGTAAATGATGATGATTACGATGTTGACATTCTATGATAGTGGGTTTGATATTGAGATGATATATTGAATTCTTATGTTATGAAAATCAAGAAAGAGAGATGATGAAATTGAGAAATGTATTAAGATGTTAATATAATATTGGCTGAGTGATCTGCTTGAGTATCCCAGGATGATGGCCTTAATGGCCAGGACTAAAGGCAATGAATTATTTAATTGGGGTTGTTCACTGTTGAGTTAAAGGCGTTGATGATGATTTATAAATGCTTATATGTGTGTTGTGTGGTGTGGACGGCCGATTGGTATAAATTACCCCTCATTTTTTGCTCTAGTGATTATTAATGCCCTAGTTGGGCTACCTAATGGTCAGGTAGGACCTAGTGGTGAGGTAGGGAGCCGACATGCTTGGTGGGCCAGGTAGGGTCCACCAGGTGTCAGGTAGGACACCCAGATGACGGCTGATCATTTTAGTATCCGGATACTAGAGTCATGTCAATATGATAATCGTTTGGGAGTCAGTGGTGATTACTTATGATTTAATGCTTGATCCGGTCCCGATACCAGACCCTGGACTTAATGGTAATTTAACTAAAAATCATCTTAAGGACCGATGTCACATGATATTCGGTGTGAGTTATTCTCTCAACACCAAATATCTGGAATCACGCGAGGGTCTTTAAACCAACCCTGGTGTGAGACATTCTCTCAACACTGGAAAGTCATGGTTGACCTATGCATCAATGTGTTAAACAAGCAACCTATAAAATGACTGACTGGTAGGTAGAGTCGTTTGGTCACATCTCTTTCATGTGTCAGCCTTTCAGTAGGTGGTCAAAAAAATACTGATGCCGTGTATAAAAAGCTTAGTGAACAAGGAGACGTTTCCACTACCTCTAGGTATAAACTCCCATGCACCAACATAACAAAGGTAGAACATTCTCTCAAAAACTTATGCTTGAGCTCTAAAATTCCCTTGAACTTTCACTAACTTAAGCGTTAGAGTATCCTTGCAGGTGACACCCCTTCTCACCCTATAACGCATAAGGCTGGTGTTGTTGGTACAAGGAATCATTACAAGTACTTTATTTCCTAGTGAAATTGAGGATATAATATTGAATCCCCATTGGACCGGTGTAAAACTTGCACCTAAATTATCATTTTAAGGACTGTCACAAGGTCGGATCCAACACCCCAGCCTAGACCAGTTCATTGGCACGCCCGGTGGAACCTGTAAATTTCAACTCCTATTTTTGCATTCTTGAGTTCAGGAGTTATGGAGAATCGTGAGCCTAAAGGTCATATTGAAGATCTGACCTTCTTAGAGCCAAGACGTTTGGATTTTAGGACTTCCAATGCTTCAACTAGGAAGGTGGTCCCTTTGGTTACTCCTGACCTGAGGGATGAGATCATTAGGCAGCTCAAGAAGGAGCTTACTGAACTAAGATGTGAGCATTCTGCTCAAGTGGAGAAGGTGAGCCCTAACAAGGTTCAACAGCCTAAGGTCTCCAGGCATGAAGTGTCTCGTACACTTTCATATTTAAGGATTCCTATGTTCGAAGAGGATCAGGAGACTCGGTCTCATGCAAAGCAACTAAACCCTGGGCATAAAGGTGTTCACTCTAGCTCTCTTGCGTTTAGATACAAGATGAGCATCTCTCTCTCCGCAAGGAATAAGCCATTCCCATCATCACTTTGGCTTAAGAAGAAGAAAGACAAGCCTGGGAATGATAAAGTGCCCCAAAAAGAGAAGGGCGGAGGGTAACAATCTCAACAGCTAGAGAAGTGTGTGGCTTCCTTCAGTCATTACGCCCCGCTTAGCACCCTGCCTGCCTAAATCTTCAAAAACATTGGCTGACAGACGTTCAATGTCTACGAGGGGAGAAAACTAGCTCCTGTACCTCGGCCTAGTAACTCACGGAAGTACTACGAGTTTTATGAGAAAATAAGGCATACAACTGATAACTATAGGCAGTTCAAGGACGCGATCGAGGTCCTAATCCATGGGGGGAAACTGAAATAATATCTTCTCCAAGACTAGTCCTAAGGTAAATCTGAGAAGTCAAAAAAGAGATATCTAGACCAGCCTCCCAATGCTAACACAAGCCGAGGTCAGAAGAAATTTACAGCTACGGAAAAATAGAAGAGCCTGCTCATTGAGTTAGTGTTGGAAGAGAAAACACCTTCCCCCCACCCCAGAGCAGGCGGGAAATGATCGATTGATACCAAATACATCAAATCCCATTACGGATAAGGATGCCAAAGAGGGCATGTCCTAGGGTAACCCCTAATGTATATTTTCATTGTTAATAAAATATCTTTTTACCATGTTCAGTGATCTCAGGTAATTTATCATATCTTTGACACGCATGGAAAATTTCCCTAACTGGTGGCGAGGATTAGCTCTCTTTCAAGACCATACCGAACCTCAATGAATGATGCAAGTAGAACTTAGCCCCAACAAGTAACAAGGATTGGTCCTCTTTAAGGCCATACTAGACCCCGACGAGCGGTACCCCAACCAACAGTGGGCTAGTTGGCCCCAATAAGTGGCAAGGATTGGTTTCTATTGAAACCATAGTGAGCCCCAACGAGTGGTGTAAATAGACCCTGAGTGACTAAGGAAATGAGGTTTTCTGACCAGACTTCTGACTTTATCAGGAAGAGATTGACGTTTTATGCATTACATGATGACAGCATTTTACAAAAAAATTTAAGTATTACAGCCCCGACCGGAATATTGCTTATGCCAGTTACGTGAAAGTCTTATTATAAGGTGTGGAGAAATCAAAATGCGACAAATAAAAGCAAAGTAAAAATCTATCATAAAGGAGAATCTTATTAAGTCAAATAAAAACCAGAGCCAAACCTGGTACAAAGCTATTGATATTTATATATTCAAGTCAGAAGATGCCCAAGGCTGGAATTCATTAAACCCGAGGGTAGTGATAAAGATGCAGTAGCATCCTCTTCCCCGAAGGATTGAGCTTGGTTTTCAAAGGAAGGAAGTCAGACGTCTTCTTTTTCTGATGTGTCGATGTTCTTTTCGTTAATCGGGCTCGGTTATGCTTCCATAGATTGAGACTCGGGAAGGGCCACCGACTCATAGAGAATGTCATCGGGATCACGACGTTCCTCGCCCACCACAACATAAAGCTTACCACTATGGAACTCATGATAAAGGTTGATGCCATGAAGGTTAAGGTTGACCCCGGGGTTCCTGTATAGCACCTACCTAATGGCTATGCTAAAGGACTCCTAGACCACCTTTTCACAGTTTTGAAGGGCTTCATTCACCATCTTTTCACTTTCAGTAATTTGACCCTTCAAGCTTTTGAGCACATCATCTAAACCATCATCGAGATTTTCTTTTTCAGCTCGTCTACCTTGGTTTAAAGTATCAGCTTCTCCTCTCTCTATACCTCTTCTTTGTTGTAATGTTCAGAAAGCTAACGGGTTATTTCAGCTTGGATATCTTCACAAGACTTTTTTCACTTACTATTCAATGCCAACAGCTCTTTATTCTCATTCTTTAGAGACTCAGCTACACTATTCTTAACTCAGCTACATTGGAAGGCGGTGATCTCCTCATATTTTTTATTATTGGCCTTGTCCTTGGCCCTGATGACATCATTCAGATTTTCATTCTCCTTACGGAGAGTTTTCACCTCAGCTCTAAGCCCCTCGGTTTGATCAAAATATAAGGCGTTCTCCCCAGCTTGATCCGTAATCTATATGAAAGACTTCAGCAAGTTGTCGATCTCTAACATATTCCATCGAATGGCACGTACAGCGCCCTTTACTTCCTCACAACCCATTTTTGGTCGCAAGATATACTGGGTGACCATTGGTTTAAGTTGGCCTTGATAGAAGATAGAGGGGTTCAACCGAGACCCAACAAAAGGCTGGTAACACTGAGTGGGAGTATTTTCTCCCAGCCGAATAAGCTTAACCACAGGCTGGTTAAGAATAGCACCGCTCGGGACTTCAATGGTGGTTTCTGCCTCTTCTACTTCTTCGACATCCATATTGATGATCTCTTTCCCTTTTCATTTCTTTTGGGGGAGATGGGTCACTTTTAAAGTGCTCAAACCTCTTCTATTCCGTCTGGTCGGCATCCTACTTTTTCTTAGCCTTTCTTTCTAGGGCTTGTTCTTCACCAAACGTTTCCTTTAGTGGGATGCTCAGCATGTCCTCATCTCTAAATTTGAGGACGACGACGTCAACATTTGGGATGTTCCTTTTGGCCTGGATTATGTTTTCAACAACCATGACAACAGCCTCAGTCTGTAACTGTTTCAATGCTTCCATGGGGCTAAAGCTTTCAATTTCACCTATAAATAATAAGGTTAAAAGGTTTAGACGACAAAAATTTAAACATACAATGCAAACATTCTTCTTGAGAAGTATTACAGAGATAGACTTATCTTGTTGCAAAGGAACCAAGGAGCCGCTTGCATGAAATCTTTTGGTGGGCGATACTATATTCCTGTAGAGCCCATACTACCTTCACGAACTCGGGGGATAATTCACTCTGCTTAACTATAAAAGTTGCCCTATTCAGAAGAAAGTACTTGTAGGTCTATGAGACCGGGAATTTAAGGATCTCGTCATCACTTTCCCAAAAGACTGGCTTATTTGCCCAAACTTACATCTTCACAAAGCATTTCTTGCAAGAGCCGCTGTCTGACTTGGCCGACTCAATGAAGGCTGGAAGCCCATAATTTTTGCCTCGTTATGAAGGGTAACAAAGCTCAAGTCCTCATTAGGGTTGGATTGATGTAAAAACCGGCAGAATGAGAAGAATAACGCCACTGTGGGGATGAAACCAAAATGCTCCCCGATCACCTTCAAGCTTCATACAAGACCCCACCCATTAGGATGTAGTTGAGTAGGGGCACACTCCAGAAACCGGAGGACGCCCATTTCAATCTTCGTCAATGGAAATCTCACACTGAGGTAAGTAAAGAATATGTCGTACATAAAGATAGTTTGCACGTCAAGGGGCATATGGCAAATGTGCTCCCCAACCCTTGGATGAAGAGAGATGTATCGCTCTTTGTATTTTTCTTTGGATTGGACGGGGTATTGGCTCTCCATCCTTTTGGGCCCTTGTGTGTTTGGAGGCGATCTCCATTACTTCTCGTTGAACCCATATGTAACATCCCAAATTTTAGAGAAACTAAAATATAAATATAATAATGATTAATAATTTAACGTCCCAAACGCATAGGGAAATTAATTAAATACTAATTATGATTTATCGATGAAATAAAATTTACTAAAATCAAATAATTTAATGGAAGGTGTGGGACCCATTAAATAATTTTAGGTATTTGATGGGTCTAGAATATTGAGGAATTCATTATGGTTATAGTGACATGTTAAAAAAATTTATTGTGTTGAGGATATATTTATTCGGATGTAGCGTATATTAATAAACGACGAAAATACGAACGAAATAGAATTAAAGGAAAATGTAAATTCCAATTCTCCTCTTACTCATGACTGTGTGTAACACCCTCGGTTAACTAAGATAATCTCTTCCACTAGACTATCTCGGTTAACTGAGAGGTTACTTATTTTAGAAAAATGTGAAAAAAAATTTTGTACAAGAAAACACATGGTGGAAATAAAGCATTATATGTATTATATATACATAAAGTGACTCCTCCTGACTTAAAACTTTGCTTGTCCTCAAGCAAATGGTTAGAAAAAGTTAAAGTGAACTAAAGATCTTAATTAATCACAACTACACAAAAGAAGAAAAATAACTCAAACCTTTCACAAATAACAGCTTCTGAATCCTGCCTCAATTCATCAGACCAAATCCAAAATTGAAATTTACTACACAATTGAAATGAATCACTTTACTATAAAAATAAGAAATCCTCTCTATTCATATCTCACGGGTGAGTGTTTACTTATTCCTTCACTGACCAAGTGTTATTCAATCATTGCACTTCATTTCATTGCATTAGACAACTACTTATACAAGCATGGATCAAGAGGTCTTCATAGGTTGTAACTTGGCCTGGCTATCAAGAACTTATGGTTTTTCTTGGAATTCAAAGGGCATACTAAGGATAACTAATTGTGTCAGTCATACTTTTCTTAGCTGCCTTTATTACATAGTTCTTTTCTCTTCTTTGAGCATTTTGAATTGTTGTTCTTCAGAAAATTTTTCTCTGTTACATATTTTTCCTTCTGAAGACTTATCTTTCTTACACGGTTGCTCTTTTTTTTCTTGTGAAACATCCTAATTTTTAGGGGAAAATAAAAAAATTTTCTCGAATAATTAGAAAATAACCTGGATCCATAGTAAAAACACTCCCTTATGTGAAGGTAAGAGAGAGCTGGCTCCATGTCCAAGAAGAAAAGAAAAGGAGGCAAGGGAATTAAAACCATTCACACTGAAGCACCGACAGCGCCTGAGCAAGCCACCAAACAGCGTGCACTCGCTCAAGCGAGACCCAATCCGCCTGGGTGAGACGCCCAACTCGCTCGGGCGAGCACACAATCGTTTGGGCGATACCACGACAACGCCTTCCAGCAATACACATTCGCTGGAGCGAGTCCACCATTCGCTGAAGCGAGAGCTTCACTCGGCAAAACCACCACTCGGCATCGAGACATCCAAACACTTGGTAAACGACTAAGTCCACTCGGGATCCATTCCTAAGGCCACTCGGTATAAGGGTTCCAACACTCAGGAAACGACCCCATCACACCTACATCCTATAACATAGCCTTTTATATATATATATATATATATATATATATATATATATATCCACCAAGGCACGCACCTGATTCGCCCGGTAAGGAGGGTTATTTCACTCGGATTCCATAAACTCTCACTCGGAATATTTCCCCCCTCGGAACCTATACATGTTTTCACTCGGAATCCGTTAAGCCTATGCGCTCGGGAATCTTTCCACTAAGTTACTCGCCAGAATGTCTCGAAGGGAACTCCCCTAAGAGTTCGTCTAAGTGTTCTTCTCTCGGAAGGAACTCATACAAATGAATCTCGCTCGACTCTTATACCTACATTTACTCGGGAATCCTTAGACTCATATTCACTCGGGGAGTAGTAGCTAACTCACTCGGAACCACTCAGCCATTTCAGCCTCTCAACACTTGGAATAAATTATTATCTTCCCTTTCCCCAGCAACCACTCAGCTCCGCTACTACCCATAGACACACTGGCCTCCTACGCTCGTAAAGTATACTCATACATCCATATTTACTACTCGGGTGTCACCTACTGTATAGAAGAACACACGATATATATATATATATATAGGGAAACATTTAAATAATTACAGGAGTTTCATCATGTCTTCTGTCACCCGAGGGTGTTCAAGTTCTAACGTAAAGGCTAAAACCAAAATATGAGCCGGCCAAGGCTTGACAGGACCTTACACACAGTATATACATATACACATATATTCAGAAGCACACGGCTATTTTGTTCCGCACTCAGCTCCTCCTTCAAGCTTCATTCCGAGAGACATTCACTGAAAATGTAGCCACTGCAGGGGTGAGCTTTTTACATGTAAAATGACAATCAAGGACTCGGTATCAGTGCCAGTACGCACACTTACTTTCATTTAATCATTTTCAGGTTAACTAAGGCCATGCCAGTCAGAATAACATCTATAGCATACATACTACGTCTAGTTCATCTTCACACATACATACACATGCACCCACACACTCGGAAATCATTCATAACACCCAACACATACTATGCGTACTACCCTAGTCAACCTCATATCTACATGCATGCCTGCGGATCCGACTCGAGTGATGACTTCCAGTTATAGTTCCCCCCTTTCTGGCCCCTTGTCCTTCAGCTCTTCCCGTGTGGTACCGGCCTCCCATTGGCGTCTCGAGACTCCTCTCTAGCTCCTACAGCTACCACAAGCCCCTTCAGGATCTAGCCAAGGTCTGTAGCTAAAAGTCATCCCCTCGGGGCTTTAGACCTTCCACGGGTCACCCCATTCTTACTCATGCAGCTAATGCGTTTACTAGCAAGCATCATCACGCAACCGATACCTCCTTCGCAACCATTAAGTAAGAACAGATTCAACACAGCCTTTATATCTATTTTATCAGTCACACCAATATGTACAACAATCGGACAATCAAGTAATAGCATCTGGCAAATCAACTATCGAGTACACATTCATATTTTCACAGTGTTAACAGAGATAAAACCATGCATTGCATTCGTCATTACCCAAGGCCGACAGACTACACTACTACCATCTTGATTACATGCAATTGTTGCATAACCACTGTAATACACACAGAATCCAGAATCATCAATCATGCATAAAATCCAGTCGTTATAAACACATACACACACACTCAAGCAGTACATTCATCCGGTATCGTTCGTGGACCATGCATTTGACATACAAGCGCCCCCTACCTACAGAAGGAACTCAAGAAGCTTTTCTGCTCTCGACGTTGGGTCTGACGCCCTTCTTCTGTTTCGTTCGGTCTTCCTTCGCTCCGTCATACTCTGCACTCGGTTCGGGAATGGAGCGTTGTGCTTCCTCTGCCTCAACGATCATCCTTCACCAGTTGGAGGGGCTCTGACCTTCCTCCAGCACCACCGTCGTGATCTCCGGAAGTGAAGGGCAAGAACAGAAAAGAGGATGGAGGCAAAGAAGAAAAGGGGGAATGAAGTAGTGGGAAAAAGGATAAGTATTCACGGTGGTACAGGGCATATATATGCATGCGAAGGAAAGGAAGTAGGATGGGAAAACGTGAGTCGCAGTCCACTCACGTAACTCGCCAATCACAAACAGCCATCTTTCACCAACTCAGCTTTAATTAACTTGTCATTATTCCTTAAGCTAATCTTGATTATAATTAACAATTAACTTCTTATTTTTGAATCAAATCTTAATGGTTTATTTTTCATTCGGCATTTAGCTTTAAAATTGGGATGTTACATCTTGTAGAACCAATTTCTACCCAACATAACCTACTAACACTTCTTTAATCCTTAGCATGCATTAAGGTAGACCTTTACTATCAGCATGTTACAGGGTTAGAGAAGAAATTTTTAGCTCAAAGAGGTTATGAAAAAAAATGGGTTAAATTTCATCCTGGGATGGCTTTCTTTGGCTCTAGTTTGTCTATTCTACACAAAATTTTTGCCTCTATCCTATCCATGTTTGGCTAAGCAATAATCTTTGCTAGAAATTCATGCAATAAAAGATTACACAAGAACCAATGAACTCTCAGTGTTTAAGGATACACTCACTCACTTGGCTGATTGTCTTGATTTCTTGAATTTCATATTAAAAGGTTCAAACAAGGTGAGCTAATTCCTGAATTCAGATTTAAAAAGATTGCATTTAGCATTCACCAGAACTATCATATTTCAAAACAGTTATTTTTCACTTCTTGCAATTTTAGATTAATGCACATCTTTCTTCACTTTCAAAAATAATGCATACATTAACAAACTTCGCACCTATTCATATTACTAACGTATGCAAAACAAGACTAAGTTATCCAAAATATAATTCAACTGTAAATAAGATAAACTGCATAGTAATAATGTAAACCAACGAGATTTTAAAACAGTAAAAAAAATAAACTGAACCACAGGAGCATGCTCAGTCATGTGACATTAAAATGTCAGTGACCACTCGATCCAGTTGCTTCTCAAACTCTCGGTCCTCAGCATCCTGCTGCTCCTGAGTCTATGTATCAGCTACCTGTGACTCTGGTGCTGAAGAAGATGCTGTGACAGGTACATCGGCTGGTCCTAATGATGTAGGTAGTGGTACTGGTGCCACTGGCTCAGCTTCAGCTGCTGGACTCTTCTCCTCTGGCAAAATGGGACTGTCCCCAGGCCAAGCTACACGTTCCACAAACTGGTCTGGATGCATAAAAGGGCCTGCAGGATGACTCCAATAACTGGCTCTGTCATGGTACAGCATACCTCTTTGAAGAGCAGCCTGCTGTCGCTGAATATGAATAAGATGAGCTAGGAGGATAGGATCAGTGGTAAGTGGTGGTGGTGGTGGCTGAATAGGTAGTGGGACTAGCGGTGATGAGACTATGGGTGGTGGTGAAGATGTTTGTAGCTATGGTGATGGTGTAGGTATCCTGCAATTCAAATCTATAAATTTTCGATCAATGGATGGTCGAATCGGAGTGATGGGGTGAACATCGATCCCATGTACTGCACAAAGTCCTGTGATGAATGTAGGGAAACCAAGGCTGCCTTTCGGTTTTGTATCAGCTAATATGCTCTTCGGGTTTTGCTGTGCAAACCTAAAAATTTCATCTGAAATAATCTGAGCTCGGTCTACAGACATATCTGGAGAGAGGATGTAGAAGAGAAGCTCACATCTTGGAAGTGGCAGATCAGATACATGGGCATTTGGGATAATATTTGCCAAGAGAAATGCTGTCCACACCCTGGTTAGCATTGTCATATCCTTCCTCAGAAGTCTGGAAGGATGCTGGCTAGCTCCTCTGTACATGTGATGCCCTGGTAAACAGAGTTTATCTTCAAGCTCCTGTGTTGAGTAGATATGTCGGTCCTTCTTTAAGGTCCCATAGGTACATAAATCCCCATCAGGTAACTGAAGCATATCTCCTAAATGTTCATTGATGGTGTCCCGATCATACAAAATCCAGAGTGCCTTCTTTATTCCATGCATTAGCATAGAATTCTTTAACAACCTCTGGGTCAAACTTGTGTCTTGGATTCGTAACTCTTAACCATTTCCAGCTTCTCAGTAGTTCCAAAAACTCATCACACTCTCCTTCTCTTAAATCAACCTTCCTTTCAGGAATGAAAGTCCAATGGTCGATGTTTTCATGGCGTTGCCTATGCTCTTTACTCCTGAATTTTGGTTGTTGTTGTGAAGAGCTTCCTTCACCCCTCTTTCTTTTGCCTTTTTCTCTCTCACTATGCCTTGGGGCATCAGCACTTGTGACTTTAGTTCTAGCCATCCTGAAAAACAGAAGTTGCCAATAGAGTTCATAAGGCAGAAAACTAAAACTGCTCACACCATAATGCATTTTCACAAACCATTATATAATATGGAACACCATAATCGAGTTCACAATATTTTCACTGAAAAACAGAGCATGATTCACCTCATTATTATTGCACATTCTACAAAACCTAAACATAATGCTTCAAAATTCAAATATGACATATTATCAAAACATAACAGCACCTATAAGAAAAATTCATCAAAATAGAGTATGTCATTCATCAATATGGGTTCAGACATCATCTTTACAACACTAACCTTTCTTCTCAAACTAAAACCCAAAAACAGAGTATGGACTTAACAACTTCCCCAAACATTGTACCAAATATAGTGTACTTGGTCCGTCAGACCTAGTTTACTTGCATTCCAACAGAATGGACAACTTCAAATTAGGAAATGATTATCATTCATAATGCTATTTAACAAAACAGAGCATGGATGCCATGGATTTAAAAACAATGATATTTAAGAACATGCATTCACTTAACCTTAAACACCAAATTAGAGAAAACAAAAGCATTAACTTATGCAATCAATCCCTCAACAACCATTAACCCAATTTCTAGGAAAAGTATCAACCTCCAAGTACCAGATAGAAGGAGATGATGAATGAAATGAGGGTTTCGTTAACTTACCAGGAAAGAGGAAAACTTGAAACTTGAAAATGAGAGACGAGAGAAAAGAGAAAAAGGTGCTAAAACCGTTGAACCCAAGAATGAGAGTGGAGATGATTGTCGTGGGTGAAGGAGTTTTAAGAGAGAATGATTTTGTAACTGAAAATAAGACTAAAAAAAACCTTTTAAAAACCTTCACCGCGCTCAAGCAAGCGCAGTCGCTCCAGCGAAGTTAATCTTTGAAAATGAAGTTTCCTATGTCGCTTAAGCGACCTACCTTCGCTTCAGCGAAATCGAGTGGGAAACGCACCTGATGCTTTGAAATTTGTTTCGCTCAAATATTTAAATTTTGCTTAGGCGAAAAATGGGGATTTAGATACTGGAGACAATTCGCTGGGGCGAAATAAATGGCGCTTGAGTGAGTCCTTAGATTTTCTTTACTGGACAAAACTCGCTTGAGCGCGTGAAAATCGCTTGGGCGATTTTGTTCCAGTGTTTAAATGAAGGGAGCTCGCTTAAGCGGTGTTTAATTCGCTAAAGCGAATGTTGCAGAAAGCTAGAATTTTTCAAAGTTGTGGACACTCTGCATAATTCGCTTGAGCGGATTTCACTTTGCTTAAGCGTATTTTGTCCAGTATCAAAATTGTAATTGTTCGCTTAAGCGATTTGCAATGGCCTTAAGCGAAAGCAGGTGTAGTTCTATTTCGCTTGAGCGAATTTTACTTCACTTGAACGAAATGTCCAATACCTTGAAACTTTAGTCTTCCACTTACATTTTCTTCACAAATTCATCTCATTCTTCCATTCTTTAGTTTCTTTGATCTTAACACTTACTTATAAAATGTATTATACATAAGAGAATTCAAACAACTAAAACTTGCAAAAGATCAAACACACTGGGTTGCCTCCCAGTCAGCGCTTGGTTAACGTTGTTAGCTCGACGCCTGATTGATTGTTCAGTCTGGATCATGTAAGTGGTGGATAAGAGTGTTAAGCTTTTCCACCTCCTTTCCTAGATATAGCTTTGACCTTCTTTCATTCAGATTTGAAATCCTTTCAAGAATGTTTAAGCTTTTATCCTTCTTGGATTTCTGCTGGGTGACTTTGTCTTCCTCATTTGTTTTGAAACAAACATCAATATTGACTTCTTCTTCTTGCACTCAGACTTTTACTTTTCTGTCACCCACATCTATGATGACTCTGGCTGCTTTCAAGAATGGTCTCCCCAATATTATAGGTACTTTTGAATCTTCCTCTATGTCTATGATAGCAAAATTCACCTAAAATTCGAATTTATCAATTTTTACCACAACATTTTCAGCAATACCATAGGGAATTCTTGTTGATTGATCTACCAATTGTAAAATCATTTTTGGTTGCTTTATTTCAAAGTCCCCTATCTTTTTAAGTATAGATAATGGCATCAAATTGACACTGGCACCTAGGTCTAATAAAGCCTTTCTTTCTAAAATATTTCCAATGGTTATGGGAATAGAAAAACTCCCTGGATCTGTGGTGTCATGATGTACTGCTTTTTGGATGATATCATTATACCCTTCCTCCATCTCAGTTGTCTCCTCATTTAGTGTTGTCACCGCTTTGCAATGCTCCTTTGGATTTGGCTCGGTGTTAGCTCCATACTGAGGTCATTGATTTTCAGTAATTTGTCAAGCCAATTGTCCTACTTGAGTCTCTAAATTCTTTATAGATGCCTCAGTATTGTTCTGGTGTGTTAGAGAAGCCTGCATAAATTTCTCCAATGTGTCCTCCAATCTGGATGTTTTCTCCATCAGAGAAGGTCCTTGTTGGTAAGCTTGTGGTCTATTGGATGTGCTGGCCTCTTGCTTCCAACTTTGGCCTTGATTTGGATTGTTCCTCCATCCCTGAAATGGTTGATTAGAGAAATTGGAATTGAAATTATTTGGTCTACCTGGATTGTTCATGTAGTGCACCGCTTCTTCTTGTGGAGCTTTTTCTTCACACTATCCATTTGGATGTTTACCTCCACAAAAGTCACATCTTGGAGTCATTTGCTGCATTGGTTGTGTTGACTGCACCGAATGTAATTGTTGTGGAAGTTTGGCCATTTGTTGAGTTAAAACTTCAATCTGTTGAGTCAAGATTTTATTTTGGGCCAAAATAGCATCTGATGTATTCAGATCTAGGACTCCCCTCCTTTGTGGTTGCTGACGATCATGTTGGGCTTGATAATCTGTTGAAGATAAAGCCTCTATAATCCTTTTGGCTTGTTCAGCATCCACTGTCATCATTGTGCCACCAGCTGCGGCATCTAGAATCATTTTGGTGTCAGGACGAAGCCCATTATAAAAGATGTTCAACTGAGCTATATCTTCAAAGCCATGATTAGGACATTTTCTAAGTAATGATTTGAAACGGTCCCATGCTTCACAGAATGGCTCCTTTGGTCCTTGACGAAACATTGAGATATCTGATTTAGCTTTAATAAATCTTAATGGGGGATAAAAACGGTGCAGAAATTTTTCTTCTACATCAGACCAACTAGTTAAGCTTTGATTAGGATGTGATTGCAACCACTCCTTAGCTCTTCTAGCCAATGAAAATGGAAATAACCGGAGATATATAGTCTCCATATCCTCCTGGCCAAAACCCATAGTACCAACCAATTCATTGAAAGTTGCCAAATGAGTGTAAGGATCCTTATTGGACATTCCAGTAAATTGATGAGCACTAATCAGACTGAGAAAGACTGGTTTCATCTCCAAGGCTCTTGTTTGTGACATTACAATACTTGAAAAGTATCGTGGTCCTTGTTGATTTGCATAATCTCCCAAAGTACGCCTTGGTTGTTGGTGTTGTCTTTCCATGTTTTCAGGTTTTGAAGTTGATAATGGTGGTGAAGTTGGAGAAGAAGATTGTCCCTCCTCTTGTTGTGCTTTAGCTTTGGCTTTAATTTTCTTCAAAGTCTTCTTAATTTCAGGGTCTATTTCAGCCTGTTCTTTGAATCCCTGACTTCTTAGTATCATAAGCAAAGCTAGAAACGGAGAGGTTAACAAAGAAAAAGATACAAAACCAAAATAGAATGCAGAAATTACAATATTCACACACCGTAATAAATTAATTCAATTTACTTCGATCCCCGGCAACGGCGCCAAAAACTTGCTAATTGTTTGGGTATGATATATTCCCAAAACACTCAGATGGTCAGTTTTAAATTGACTCGTGGCAAGTGCACCACTTTGTCGGTTGTAGTATATGTTTCGAAGAACAAATGTCGTTCCCACAGGCGATCGTTAGTAATTTAAAATCAAAATATTACGGTAGATTTGTTTGAATATTTTCATGATTTGTGGTTCCATAGATGAAAATGAAATATGTGAATAGTTACTCAAATGAACAAATAGGAAATATCAAGTGATAAAACTGGGATTTGGATTCACCAATCTTACCTTCCGATGCACGATGTATATTCATGAAAGTAGGTTTTAAGCTATGATTCTTTACATCATAATCTAGATCATTCATATCAATTCCTTGACTATGAAATTTGTGACATCCTAATTTTGAAATAAAACAAACCCGGGACAAGGAAATTTTTTCCAAAATAAATCATGAAGAGCCGGGTGAATCATTTAGAAAATACCTGGATCAATAATTAAAAGCCACTCCCATATATGAAGATATGAGAGCTAGGTCCAATGACCAACCAAGAAGACAAGCAACCCAAGGCAGAAAGGCAAAATGCCAACCAAGGAAAAGAAATATAAATTGGAAGGAAAGCAAAGGAATAAAACCGAGCACAAAGCCCAGCAGAAGACCATCAGCGCTCAAGCGAAGGCCATAAAGCAACGCACACTCGCTCAAGCGAGGCACAGGTCTGCTTGAGCAAAGCAGCACAACTCGCTCGGGCGAACCACCATTCGCTTAAGCGAATCCGACCCCAAGCCTTCCAACAACACACACTCGCTGGAGCGAGAACTCACTCGCTGAAGCGAGAAGCCACACTCGGCATTCCCATCACTCGGTATTCGAGACAACCATTCATTCGGTAATGACTTAGTCCACTCGGTATAAGGGATTTCCAATCACTCGGGAACCACCCCAACAATTACCTCACTCGGCAACCCATAACTTAGTCTCTCAATTTTATTCACAGAATCAACATAAAGATCCACTCGGGAAATGAAGGTGATTCCACTCGGATTCTATCAAACCCCTCATACTCGGGTTATTACCCAACCAAACACCACTCGGTATAATTCAACCTCGAGTCACTCAGCATATTTGAACTCTATCACTCAGAGAATACATAGGCTTCCTCTCGGCCATAAATCACTCGGTCTAATCATTCATAAACCAACTCATCTTCTGAGTGGTATTCCACTCAGTAACTAGTATCATTACTGACCAATACTCATTCGGCCATACACTCGGCATTCATGCCTATTCACTCTCGAATAATGCCTTAACCACTCATTACTCAGAAATAGCCTACAAAATCAATTCCACTCGGAATGATCCAAACTCCTCAACACTCAGAGGAATTACCCAAGTAATTCACTCGGACTCATTCCACACTTACACACTCAGAACACATATTACCTTATTCACTCGGAATAGGTACCCATGCTCACTCGGAATACGTGCATAACTTCACTCGGATCATATATATATATATAAACCACTCAGAATATGTCCAATCTAATCCATCATAACAACTCTTCCCTTGGAGAGGTTCACTCGAATTTCCACTCGGGTTTATACAAAATCATTTCCCACTCGGGGTTCACTATATATTTTTCACTCGGAATCCACAAGAGCTACTAACATACAGATGAGTCACACTCAGATATGGAGTCACATACATAAGACTCACTCGGAAAAGCAACTAAGCCACTTACATTTCACTCAGGATTCATTAACTTAGGAATATTCATACAACATCATTTCCTAGTCGGTATGAAGCATCAAATCAACATAAATCACTTATATAAACATATTCTCTAATTCTAAGTCTGACTACCAATACAGCAGTACACTTCCACCGATTCACAACCATGTTATCAACATAACATATATGTATATACACATACGCATACACTCGGATACTTATTATCTTTATACTTTCCATCACCAACACAATCAGTCGGTATGCATATAATACCATCCACTCGAAGTATATATATATATATATTAACATGCATTCGGATTCCAGTACATATATATATTTCATATTCATGATACAACATTGTTATGAGCCGGCTAAGGCTTTAAAACAACAAAAGACACTCGGTACATTACATTATGTACACAGCCTCATCAATAAATACCCAATACTTGGGTTAAGGCCATCACATCATCCAATCTGACCTGCATATACTGAAAAATGGTGTAGGGGTGAGCATTACATATTAAATGACAGATATTGGCTCGGATTAATCATAGAATCCACAATACAATTATATATATATCATCAATCATTCAACATACACTGCCATTCAACATAAGCAATCAGAAACATCTTTTGATCGGGATTTCACCCATTTCACTAGGCTATAATGCTCAACTCACTCTTCTACAAGTATACTGATCCACTCGGATTTCACTCAACTCTGAGTCCTGCTCAAGGAGTGTGCCTGAGCCCAGCTCCAGGACTTAATCACATTCTCACATATCTCATCATCTGATTGCCGATCGGTATATATACATGCTACAAGCATTCCAGTGGCGAATCGGATGCATATGGTCACATTCACTCGGAGTCCAACTCCAATGCACTCGGCATCTGCCTTGGGTCTAACCCAAGGACTTCCATTAAGCATCAAATGCTCATGCTCCAAGCATGGCCTCGAGTCCAACTCGGAGGTCTTTTAGGATTAATCTCAGAATCCTCAATAGCGTCCCACGCTTAGTGCTCTAGGCACTACCCGAGTCCAACCCGGGTCTTATATCACATCAACACAATCAATTTCATTAAACGCATATTCATCCGATTGCCCACTCGGTATTTAGCATTCAGCAATATATGCACACGGCAATTCAACAACAATCAGATGACTCGGCTTATACTACATCCACTCGGCAATCCTATGTCATCCACCCAGATTTATCCTTTCTAGTAAGCCTTTCATGCTTTCCTCCATAAAGCCTACTCAGCATTCATCATAACAGTCCCCATTCATTCATTCATCACAAGCATATGCATCAACAAGCATCACATGCATTCAAATATACAATATACTCAGGGACAAATAGAGGATCACACATAGAACACAACATTCATCATGTGCATCTCATACATCTTAACATAAACATCATCAACAAACATCACACATCATATGAACGGGTATCATACTTTACATAAATAATAAGCATCAATAATCTGGGCTATTTACTCAACTACAGCATACCATACACATTAAAACACAACACAGTGACAATTTTACCCGGAAACCCGTCCAGAAATCCATGCATTTGAGATGCAAAGCCCCTTTACCTGGATGAAGCTTCCAGGAGTCACATGGGCCACTCGGCCCAGCCATAGCAGCTTCTGCTCGGCATTCCAACGTAGGAAGGGCCACACAGCTTCCCTGCCAACCAGCATCAGTCTTCAGCCTTTCGATCAAGCCACACATTCACTCGCTTGAGCGAAAGTGGTCCAGTGACCATTTCTTCACTGGCTCGCTCAAGCGTAACCATTCTCGCTTGAGCGAGATACACCCAGTAGCCCATCTGAACGCAACACATGAGCATCAACACTCCAAGCTCCACTCTGCTCACAGCCATAGAAGAATCCATGCTGTTTACTCGAGCAGCAACCTCCAAAGCTTAGTACAAAGCTGTTCTACACTTGAACAGCACCATTCACCCCACCATGGAGAACCACCAGCTTCCATGCAACCTGCATGCATATCTTCATCCATCTCTGCCTTCTTCACACAAACAGCTCCATCAACAAGAGGATGAAGAGGAGGAACCAACCTCCAAAACATAGCACCATGTTGCCCCACATGGTTACACACAGCCACGCTGTTCACCATCACCATGCATCTCCACTCGGGTTCAACACAACGTTGAGTGTAAGAAGAAGATAAAGGAGAGGAAGAAGATGAAGCAGGAGCTCTAATGAATTCTAGAGAGAAGGAGGAGCATTTCTCTCCTCCATAACATACACCCACAAGGAAAATAAAGAGAGTGTGGAGGAAAACCAAAGTTGAAGCCTTATCAACACACACACACACACACTCCCATTCAGCCCATCATCACGCTGCTCTGCCACAGCCATCACCTTCGTATTTAATGCAAGTTCCATCAATAGTCCATCCAATTAAAGCCATCAGCCATCACGTGGGGACCACACGGAAGAGAGGGAAGAGAGAACCGAAACTCTCTCTAATGGCACCAAGGCATTACTATTATTATTATTCAAGTTATTATTATCACTCAATAATTTGCCTAATTGGCAATCAATCCTTAATTAGCCATTAATTCCATCAATCCATAACCTTAATCTGAAATTTATAATTATTTAAAAATCTGAGATGTTACAAAATTCATAAGAATAGATTTAATAACGTCAATCCCTTGATCGTTTTAAATCTATTCCAACATTAAGAATGATTGTTTGGACGTCCATTGCGTTAGATACCATCCCTGGTTATCTACTCACAACAGGTGTTCCATTTAGATCCGTTTTCAAAAGTTATTTTCCAACAACAAACGTAAACTTGAATCAAGAAACTAGTGATCAAGTAGATTCAGGAAATGAACGTAAAATGGAATACAAAGATTCGTAGAACAAAGTTACCCAATCCATGAATATATCATACGTGATCTTCAAGTATGAATGGTTACATCTAATCCCAATGAGAAGTTTAGCTACTTATTGTAGCCATTATAAACTTAGAAAGATGAAGAAAAGAGAGTACAAAATGTTTCCTAGAACTACCCAGCCGTCCCATGAAGTGACCCTCTTGTATGCTTATATAAAGAAATACTCGCTCAAGCGAGCTTAAGTTTCGCTCAAGCGAATAGACTACTTCAACATGAAGAAAGCTTTGAGTCCTACTTCATCTACATGCTTATTCGCTCAACCGGTATCAGCTCGCTTGAGCGAATTTTCATATACTGATCCCTTATTTCTTTTCGCTTAAGCCATTCCTTCACCCACTTCAGCGAATCCTTTGAATTTAGGCTCTGGATGAATTTCGCTTGAGCGACAAGTGCTTCGCTCAAGCGATTGCTTGTTCTTTGCTCTCTGGAACATTTTAGCTTAAGCGAATAAGGTTCGCTTAAGCTTAGTGCTTCAGTTTCCTTTCTGGCTCTATTCCGCTTGAGCGAATTAATGGTTCGCTCAAGCGAGTCTTCAACCTGATGCCTCAATTCTTCTTTCTTCATCTCGCTCAAGCGAATCTCTTCTATGGCTTCAGTGAACTTATTCGCTCAAGCTAATTATAATTTCGCTTGAGCGAGATTCTCAAAAAATGCTGGAAATAAGACTTCTCTTAATGAAGCTTCTGTATTTTTTACTTCTTTTCTTTTCCTTCTTTATTTGTGCCTGAAATCATACCAAGATCTGGGCTTAAGTAGTTCTTGTTAACCATTCGATAATGTACAATGCTTGATTCTAAATTTGTTCATTTTAGCTTACAAAATTAACAAACATGGTACTCTTATGTCTATTATATGCATAAAGTACATTACAAAATCTATATATTTTGGATACTTATCAGTGGTTTCATCAGATCCATACAAATGAAATAAAAGAAGGGCACACAGGCATACTATTCAAATACATAGGAGCATAAACAAATAAATCTAGTAGCTAAGCATCTCCTCCCATGAACTCATCATCAGACTAAGGCGACTCTAGAGCACCTGTGGTAGCTGCTAACTATGTCAACTCCGGGGGACATGACGACCCAACAGGAATCGTGCTCGAAGGCGGTGGATCATGTAGCATCCCAAATTTTATATAAATGATTAAGTGAGGGGAAGAAATATTAAATAATTACATATGGGTTAGTTAATGTCCCAAAAATGTTGAAATAATTAAATTGAGATTTATTATGATTGTTCATAATTTATTATGGCTCTAAGGGCTAGAATTATACCCGATTAAAATATGGGTGTCAGACCAAGTATCTCCGATTGAGGTACCGTTGGTCAGGGCTGTTAAGAATTTTATTATGGAACTGAATATATATTCGGAATAATTTTTGGATAAAGTATTGAGCCCGAACGAAGATCCTGTTTATTATGAAACGGTAAAATTTTAATGAAGGGTTGGAAGTTAAAACAAAAGCCCCTTCTCTTCTCTTCATTTTCACGTTGCTTTTTCCCCCCTCAAAGGCAATACACTCTCTTTTCTTTTCTCCTCCCATTCTCTTCATCTTCTTCTTCTTAAAAGCCCTAAGTGGTGGTGGTGTGTATCTTTCCTCCTCCATTTTCGTTTCCATCAACAAGCTTGAAGGAGATAATGTTGGTTTGAAGCTTCTCCTTCTTCTTTCTAAAATTTTCATCACCCTCTCCGTCTCTTGGAAGCTCATTGTTGTCTCTTGGCTTAAAGTAAGTTCCTCACCATTTTTCATGAGCTTATGCCCTAGGCTTTGGTTTATGGATTTTGGGTTAGTGATTAAATGCATATGGGTTGTTAGGAGAACCATTAAATGTGGAAAACCTAAGGTGGGGTATATTAAATGTAAGCTTTTATATGCATTAATGGTGGTACATGAAAACGTGATGGAAAATGATGGAAGTTAATGTGTATTTTTGGGGGTTGTTGGGTTTTTAGTGAAACCATAACTCTAGAAATTGGGGAAAACATTAAATGTTGGTTGGAGAATTGATGTAATAAGGAAATATATGATATTGAGAGTGTGGGTGTTATTAATGGTGTTAAGAGAATATTTATTGATGATGGTAGATAGGATTAATGGTGTGGATGGTCATTAGTGGTAGTTTATGGCCATTGGTGTGTGAACCCTTTGATGGGTGTGGCTTTAAATGCATGATAATAAATATACCAAACCCATGGCGGTTGTAGTGAAATTAATGAAATGGGAAACAGTTTAATAATGATAATGTTATAAATACCAAGTATTAGAAGTAGAATATGTAAATCTTGGTGATCTTGAATAGAAAATAATGATATGATGCCTTATGAAATGTAGGACCTATTCCGAACGACGAGGCGGGAACGTCAAATCGCTCAGACTACTTCTCTTAAGGTAGGAGAGGAGTTTTATTTTCTATATGCATGAATTAAGTCTTGGTTGATTGTCATATGTGACAATATACATGTTTGCCTTACTTATGTTGTGATGACAAATTGAGATGTTGAACATGATGATGTTAATTGTGCTTGGCAATGCGTGTTGTGCATTTGGAATATTGATGGTATGCTATGTGGTGATGTTATTGTTTACAATGTTATGCCTTGAAATGTTAAGGATGTATCTATATTCACCATAAATATGGGATGATCATTATTGATGATGAATGAGTATGAGTATGGATGTTGAGCATACCTTGAATGTTGATGAAAGATTGATAAGTATGGTTAATCATTATGATGCCATTGTGATTGATGCAAGTATTGACTTGTATAAGTGAAATGAGAATTGTGTTAATGGAAAATTGTTGTAATGCCACATTTAAAACTTGAGACAATGGTAATGACCAATGATAATAAAATCCACTAAGAATTGTATGGTGATATTGGTGTGGTGATGATTCATGAGTGGCATGATAGGATGCATAGTGTGAGAATGCATATGATTTGTGTGACATCCTGGTGTTGTTGAGGGCGGGGAGTGATCACCGGTGCATGGGCACGGATAAGGAGCGGCTCCTGGCAGGCTTCCAGCAGGGAATATGGCATCCCGGGCACTGTTGAGGGCGGGGAGTGATCACCGGTGCATAGGCACGAACAAGGAGCGGCTCCTGGAAGGCTTCCAGTGGGAGGGACACATGAACAAACTGAATACATACTAGAATGAGAGGGATCCAAAGACTGTATAGGTATAGGACTATACAGTCGAGGATAGCTTAAAGAAATGAATTCGTACTACCTATACCAACAAATGCATTAGCCTTTTCGGTAGCCTATCACTTAAGAACTCCAAAGTTAAGCATGCTTAACTTGGAGTAATTCTGGGATGAGTGACCTCCTGGGAAGTTCTCAGGAAATGTGTGAGTGAGGACAAAAGCGCATTGGAAAGGTCTCGTGTTGGTCTGTGGGGCGAGTCGTTCATTCCTGAAAAGCGGCCGGGGCGTTACAACAGAAAATATAATGTCCTTAAATTTAAAATTAAATTTCAATAATCCAAATAAATTTTTCACAAATAAATTTCAGATTTAAAACAGAATTTGGATTAACATAATAATAACAATATCATTTTTACATGTCATATATCCAATGTAAAAATAACAATAATAGGGGTGAGCGTAAACATGTCAAATCATAGTTATTGAATCGGATTAAATGTCCAATTCATAACTACATATAAATCAAACTCATATCACACAATCTCATCATAAATCATCATGTTATTCACAATAACATATATCAATGCATTCATATGCTCAATCAAATGGATCCATTATTAAGTCTTTTAATTTGTGTTGCAACACTGGCTCCCAGCCATAACTCAGCTCTCAACTGATCCGGCCGTTTTACTGGTACCAAACCGTTTGCCCTCTCATGTGACACAATCACTCCCAGCGACAACGGTAGTGCCACGGGCTAAACCCCGAGCCCCGCTCAAGAGGTTTGCCTTGAGTCCCACCCAAGGTCTTTTTGTGGAATCCTCGAAACCAAAATAATATTTCATATTTGTTCATCACATAAGCATCCCATACTTCATCAATATGCATCACATGCATTTATATACATCATGAAAACTTCATGAATATCATTCACATCATCATCATCAATATCATATGAACGGAAATATCACAATCATCACAAATATGTCACACATAACATATATATATATATATATATTCAGGATTTCTTATTAAATACAATAATATTATCCTGAATCCGTTCATAAACCATGCATTTAAAATGTAAACGCTCCCCCTACCTGGAAATAAGGAGTTCCAGCAGCTTTTCAAGCTATATCCAAATCACTGCTCACGAATTCCGACTGGAATTTGCAGATCTGAACCAGTCCAAAGTTTCTTCGTGAAGAGAAAAAATAAAGATTGATTTTCTTCTTTGTTTGATAATTTCCAGTAAAGATTGGAGAGAAAAGGATAGAAGTGATGTTTTACACTTTCAAAGTTTCTAAACTGATTCAACAGTAGAAGTTGATATATATATCGTTCATGCAAAAGAGACGTGAACGAAATGAAGAAGTCTGCTACACGTATCTTTAAATGATAAGGAAGAAACTAGATATTTAATGAAAAGAGGACAGGACATCAGAGAGGGTCCTATGCTTAGAAAAGACAAAAAGAGAATCTGCTAGAATTTAGAAGAATAGAGTGACATGGAAGAGCATTAATGACTGAAGTAATTATCAGTTTTGACTCAGTTTCGGTATCTTGAGCATATCCTTCTTTCCGAGAAAGATTCATCAGAGCCTCTTTCCGTTCAGATTTACTTCACTCGGAGGAAATTCACTCGGAGAGGTTTCCACATGAAACACTCAGCTTTCCTTCATCGGAAATGACCCATTCAGAAATGTCTCATTCAGAAATACCCCATTCAGACATATTTCACTCGGATATATCTCTGCCCGAGGCAAAGTCTTTCTCTTGCGTCACTTGTAACATCCCGATTTAAAACAAGTACCGGGTGAAACAAAACCATTAAAATAATAATATCAGAAGTGGAAAATTATTTATTAATTACCATTAGCTTAATTAATCAAATGAGGGCTGGTTAAGTGTGCTACTATTGATTGTTGCTGATGGTGACTGGGTGACGTGAGCAGACTGCTGCTTCACGTTCTCCCACCCCACCTTTCTATTCCTTCATGCATGCATATATGATTGGTCGACGGGTCTCTTTGCCATTCATTCCTTCAGTTTTCCTCTACGACTTCTCTCTTCTTCTTCCTTCTTCTCTTCTCCTTCGTTCTTCTTCTTCTCCTCCCCTACTCTCTGTTTCTATTTTCTGGCTTCGGAAGCCGCGTTGACGGTACTGCAGAGGAGTCGGAGCTCCCTCATTCTAGTGAAAGGCGATCGTCGAAGTGGAAGAAGAAACAACCCCTGTTCCTGAGTCAATCGTGGAAGACGACAGTATTCAAGAGGAGGCCGAATGAGTGGAAGTAACGAGCGAAGCAGCAAGGCAGAGGACCAACATCCAAGCAGAAGGGTCTCTCGGAGTTTCGTAGTTGGTAGGGGGAGTACCTTATATTTTAAATGCATGGGTTATGGACGGGTTCCGGGTGCTGATGATTGTTGTTTTTATATTATGTTTATGTGTTGTGCTTGCATGAGGAGTGTGTAATACCCGGGTGCATGATGCATGAGAGCTGAGTGTTGCATGTCTAGTCCCGTCCTTGAAATGCATGCTGATAGCTTGAGAATGTCGAATGATTGCATGAAAGAGTGTGCTGAATTGTTGATGATGATTACCGTGCGGTTTATGTGACATATAAGTTGTTACGAATATAAAATACTGACTGCATGTGATTGAATATTGACGTAGTGAATTGGGTAATATATCCCACTGATGCATGTGTTGTCTGAGTCCTGATACTGCTGAGTACCGATTGCATGATATGCTTGTGTTGTTGGATTACTTCATTGAATCCTGATACTACTTGACACCGACTGCATGGGACGCGTGCGTTGTTGTATTCATCTATTTGAGCTATGATATTGATTACATGAGAAGCATGTGTGTAGGACTAATATATTAAGTTCTGAGAATGCTTATTACCGATTGCATGTGATGCATGTATGTATGGGTGAAAGGTTGTGTATAAGAATGCTGTGTTGTGTGATGAATCCGCGTGTGGCGCATGGGATGCGTTGTGCTAGGAGCACGTAGTGTGGGACACTACCATCGGTTAATTAAAAGCGTGGGACGCTGTAAAATCCTTCGAGTGGGACTCAAGGTAGCCTCTGAGTGGGACTCGGGCTGCCCGTGAACACCTCCGTTAACGCTGAGAGTGTTGGTGTCACCTTGTGGGCAAACGGTTGGGTACCTGTAAAACGGCCAAGCAGCTGGGAGCTGAATGGATAGCCGAGAGCTATGTATAAAAAGGCTAGGAGCCTACGTTGCAATGTCAAAAACCGATTACACACGAATGCGGAACCGAGTAAATTATTCCGTGTGCATTATTTGTTAATATTGATAGAAATTTGTTCTGTGAATAATTGTTAATGTCGTTGTATTGTTATGTGCATATATCCGAGTGAGACTGATGGACTCTAATCGTGAAGTGTTGAATGTGTACATTCTGGTTTACTTGGTATTGTGTTTATTTGATAGTAGCCATGTACTTTATATTGCTGCATGAGTAAGGATAATCCGAGTCAATATCTATCATTTAATATTTAAGATACTCACCCCTGTTGTGGCAACTTTTCAGTGAATGTCTCTCGAAATGAGGAGTGGAGGAGGAGCTGAATGCCGAGTGAAGTGCTGGTGCACTATGGAGATTATGCGTTTATGTATATGCTGTGTACATGTCTTGTTAAGCCTTGGCCGGCTCGTATTTCAGTTGTAGTCTCTTTATACTAGAACTTGAACCCTCTCGAGTAGAAGACAAGACCGTGTGCCTGTACTTATTTATATCCCTTCTTTATCCATCTTACTGTGTCTTGTTCTATATTGCATGAATGATCCGAGTAATATATATATGTACGCGTACTTACCGAGTGTGTGAGGTTGGTATAACCATGGGTAGAAATGGGATTAAGAGTTGATAAGGGGAGTGAGACAGTGATTCATTCTGAGTGCCGAAGGGTTTAAGTATTTCCGAGTGAATGAGAATACGGAACACCGAGTGAGAACTGATCTAGATACTTTCCGAGTGATAATTGATAGGATTTTCCCTAGTGTAGGATAATTAACAATTTCCGAGTGAGAATCTGACGAGTGAAGGTTTTTCGACCGAAGGGCGACACCTAAGGTTCTAAGTGGACCCCATTATAGTCAATCGTTTGTAGTAAGGGAACCCGAGTGAGTCTTGACTTAGTAGGATGACTAGAGTAGGAAGAATTATGGTTACCGAGTGAAAATAAAAGTGGAAAATCCCGAGTGATGAAGGGGGCGTGAAAGCTATTCCGAGTGAGAAGTCTTCATGGGTTCCGAGTGAGTGGTGATGGGAAACATTTCCGAGTTGTTTGTATACGCGTCCCGAATGAATGAAGTCGTAGAATGCGTTATGTTTTCTGAATGGGGCTGGTATGTTTAATGACCAATCCGAGTGAATAGGGAGTGGACCTTTCCGAGTGAACCAGGCGCTGAAATCCAGGTGCGGGAATGCCGAGTGAAGTGAGTGAGTGCCGAGTGTAGCCTTCGCAGAGCGAGTAGGGTCGCTGTGTGATCCGCCTGAGCGTTTCTTTCTTTCGCTGTCAGCTCCGCGAGTCGGTTCCATTCCTCTTGTCTTCTTTTCCCTCATTTCCTTGTGCCGATTATTCTGGTTTTTATTGTGAAAAATTTTCTTTGTTTTATTTATTTATTTATTTATTTATTTACTTATCAAAATTAGGGTGTTACATCACTCGGAAGTTTTACAACTGAAAGATCACTTAGAATCCAAAGTTCAATCCTTTCTCGGAAATCTTTCCACTCGAAAGGATCACTCGGGGTCGAGGACAGTCTCGAATACGAACCCAAGCACAAACTCTCAGCAACTCTGAATATGGACCCGAGTACGAATTAAATGAATTCACCACTCGGATATTTTCTTCCCTCGGAAACTATTCACTCAGAAACGTACTCGTTCAAAGTTAAAGACTTTCTCCGTCCAGAAGTAGTCTCCCTGGAAAAGACTCACTCGATATGTCCCAATCGGTGCCATACCACTCCGAAATTGGAAATATCTCGACGCTATTCCATTTGGAAAAGTCTGACTCGGTGACAACCCACTCGGAAGTGTCGCACGCAACTCGAAAATTCCCCACTCGGGAATTCACCACTCGGAAATATCTCGGCTCGAGAAGTACTTATTCGAAATCAAATCTTTCCTTCATTCGGAAGTACTTCTCTCGGAAAAGATCCATTCGGAAACGTTTCACTCGGATTTACCTCACTCAAAAGTGTCTCATTCAGACATAGTCTTTCTTAACTCAAAAATGATTCTCTCAATAATGTTTGACTCGGAAACATCTTAACTTCACTTGGAAGTAGTTTTCTCGGTCTTACTTCACTCGGAATCATATCCATTTTTCACTCGGAATGTCTTATCTCAGACATTATTCACTCGGAATTTCATTCGGAAATTCTCCATTAATCCTTAATAAATTATTTTCTAACATTCTAAAATTTAGGATGTTACATTTCTCCCCTCCTACAAAAATTTCGTCCTCAAAATTTAAACATAAAGACATATATTAATGAAATAACTCGGGATATTGTTGCCTCATAGCGTCTTCACGTTCCCAAGTATGCATAATACACTGATCCTGCTGCCATGCAACCTTGACCAACTGAATATTCTTGCTTCTCAAGCGTTTTACCGATCGGTCCACTATACCAGTGGGCTCGGCTATAGTGGTCAGGTTTTCTCAGATTTCAACATCATCATCCAGCATCTCATGAGTAGGATCCGGCAAATACTTTCTCAATTGAGAAACATGGAACACGCTATGCAGATTTGACAAATGAGAAGGCAACGCTATTTGATAAGCTACAGGGCCAACTCTCTTCAAGATTTCATACGGACCAATATACCTGAGGCTCAATTTCTTGCTTTTCAAAGCTCTCCTAATGCCTTTACTAGGAGAAACTTTCAGAAAGACTCTGTTACCGACCTGAAACTCAATCGACTTTGTCCGCTTATCATAATAACTTTTTTGACGATCCTGGGATGCTTTCATTTTATCTCTAATCATTTGAATTTGCTCGAAAGTCTGCTGCACAATCTCAGGCCCTAACATTAAGCTCTCACCCGTTTCCAACCAGCAAAGAGGTGTTCGGCATTTCCTGCCATATAAAGCCTCATGGAGCCATACCTATGCTGCTATGATAGCTATTATTATAAGTAAATTCAATCAGTGGAAGGTATTGCTCCCAGCCACCACCATGCTCTAGTACACAGGACCTCAACAAGTCCTCCAAACTCTGGATAGTACGCTCGGACTGCCCATCTGTCTGAGGATGATAGGCCGAACTCAATCAAAGCTTCGAGCCTAACTCCTGATGCAAACTCCCCTAAAATCGGGAAGTAAACCTCGGATCTCTATCCGACACAATAGAAGATGGAACACCATGTAGTCGGACTATCTCACTAATATACAACTGTGCTAGTCTTTGCAAAGGGTAACTCATATTAATCGGCAAGAAATGTGTAGACTTTGTTAACCGATCCACAATAACCCAGATAGCATCATGACCACTCCGAGTCCTGGGTAATCCCATTAAAAAATCCATAGCAATAGCATCCCATTTCCACACGGGAATCTCTAAAGGTTGTAAACCACCGGACGGTTTTTGATGTTCAACCTTTGCTTTCTGACAGATTATACAATGAGCCACGAAGTTAACTACGTCTCTCTTCATTCCGGGCCACCAAAAATACCATTTCAGATCATGATACATCTTAGTAGTACTCAGATGAATACTCATCATACTCCTATGTGCTTCATTGAGTACCGATTATCGTAAATCACCAGAATTAGGTACGTAAATTCGTCGTTTCACTCGGAAAATGCCATCAGAACCCTCGGTTAAGAATAGGTCCTTGCCTTTAGCTTAAGTTTCTTTCATCTCGGCTAAGTAGGAATCAGACATCTGTTGTATATAAACAAGCTTTAAGAACTCATTGGTTATTTTCAAAGTACCGAGAGTTACCTTTCCAGGTGAAGAAACATCCACCTGCAGGTTCATATCTCGGAATTGCTCAAGTAACTCCATCTATTTAACCATCATTACTGCCATATGAATGGATTTCTGACTTAAGGCATCGGCTACAACATTTTCCTTTCCCGGGTGGTATTTCAAATCGAACTCATAGTCTTTCAGAAATTCAATCCATCTCCTCTGCCTCATATTCAACTCTTTCTGGTCAAATAGATATTTCAAACTTTTATGGTCACTATACACTTCGAATTTACAGCCATAAAGATAATGCCTCCAAATTTTCAATGCAAAGACCACAGCTGCCAGCTCCAAATCATGCGTAGGATAGTTTTGTTCATGCGGTTGTAATTGACGCGAAGCATAAGCAATCACTCGGCTATTCTGCATCAATACACATCCTAGGCCGAGCCCGGATGCATCACAATAGACTACAAAACTTTTCTGCAGATTCGGCAATGCCAATACAGGAGTAGTAGTCAGTCTAGCTTTCAATTCTTGAAAACTCCTTTCACACTCGGAAGACCACACAAAAGGAACATTCTTCCGGGTTAGCTTGGTCAATGGTATGGCGATTTTAGAGAATCCCTCAATGAATCTTCGATAGTAACCAACTAAACCCATGAAACTCCTGACTTCGGTGATCGACTTAGGTCTCTCCCAAGTCATAACTGCTTTGATCTTTGAAGGATCAACCGAGACACCTTCACTGGAGATAACATGACCCAGAAATTAAATCTTGTCCATCCAGAATTTGCATTTGGATAATTTAACAAATAATTGCTTTTCTTTCAACACTTGTAGTACAGACCGAAGATGCTCTTCGTGCTCCTCATGAGACTTAGAATAAATCAATATATCATCGATAAATACCACCACAAACCGATCCAAATAAGGATGAAAAATGTCGTTCATATAGTTCATGAACACAACAGGAGCATTAGTCACTCCAAACGGCATTACCATATATTCATAATGACCATACCGGGTCCTGAATGTCGTTTTAGGAACATCAGCAGCTTTCACTCGGATTTGATGGTATCCCGATCATAAATCAATCTTAGAAAAGACTGATACACCGCACAACTGATCAATCAAATCGTCAATTCTAGGCAATGGATATCTATTCTTGATGGTCAGCTTATTTAATTGGCAGTAATCAACACATAACCGCATACTGCCATCCTTTTTCTTTACAAGTAACACCGGAGCACCCCACGGTGATATACTCAGTCGGATAAACTGTTTCTCTAGCAACTCGTCAACTTGTTTCTTTAACTCTGCTAACTCAGCAGGAGACATCCTATAGGGAGCACTGGAGACTGGTTCGGCTCCAGGAATCAGATCAATAGAGAACTCAATTTCTCTATCAGGAGGAACACCAGGTACATTCTCCGGAAACAACTCGGGAAAATCACAGACAACAAGAATATCTTAGAGTCTAGACTTACTTTTTCCATCAGTCATACAAAATAACATAAATAGCTGAGATATACCTTGAATTTCATATTCATCGGCTTTCTGATTAGGAAAGATCACCCGCCGGTTCTGACAGTCAACTAGGACTCTATTGGCCGATAGCCAATCCATACCGAGGACAATGTCAAGACCTCTCAAAGGTAGACATATCAAATCAGCCGTAAAACTCCTATCACCCAAAGTGAAGGATACATTTTCACATATCATAGAAGTCCACAATTTAGCACCAATCGGGTTAGATACATTTAATGCCCGATTCATAGCAACAATAGGTAATCTCATACGCATCACACAATCATTGGAAATAAATGAATGAGTTGCACCTGAGTCAAACACCACATTAAGAATAGCATTTCCGAGTAAACACTTACTATGAACCAGGTCGTTAGCTTGAGCAGCCTTCTCAGCAGTGATGGCATACACTCGGCCTGCAGCTGGTGAACTAGAAGTCCCAGCCCGATCATTCCTTGGTATCACGAAATTGTTACCTCGTCCACCATTGCCTCTGCCTCCTCTATTACCGTTTCCACGGCCTCGTCCTCGGAAGCCTCCACGGTTTACACTAGCATTTGATTCAGTCGGTTGAAAAAGAGGATAGTTAGGACGAACGTGTCCTTTCTCATTGCAGTGATAGCAAATAACCTCCTCTTCTTTATCACAATTTCGAGCATAATGATCGCCACCACATCTGAAACATTTAATGTCCCTCGGACGACTCACCGATCGGCCACCAGAATTCATTCGGCCTCAGGATTTAGAGGATGATCCTCCTCTAACAGACTTCCCTTGCTTTTTAAAATTGATTGGTGGTAACTTTGAAGAACTATCCGACCTACTGCTCGATCCTGTAGAAGCTTTATCATCTTCCTCATATATTCAGCATTTATTGACAAGAATCGGGAAGCTTCTAATTTCCTGGTGTCAGAAACCCTTCTTGATTTTTGGTTTCAAGCCACTCTCAAATTTGATGCATTTCGAGCCTTCAGTGCCCGACAGCTGAAAAGGAGGATAAAACAAATAGAGTTCCTTGAATTTCGGTGTATATTCTTCCACACTCAGATTGCCTTGTCTGAGCTCCATGAATTCCAATTCCTTTTGGCTTCTGATAGTGTTTGGGAAGTATTTTTCAAGGAAACATTCCTTGAAATTTTCCCAAATCAGCTCAGTTCCTGTAGCTATTAGTCGGGCTTTAGTCATTTTCCACCAGTTTTCAGCTTCTTTCCGAAGCATGAACACAACATACTCGACCTTTTGTGCCTTTGTGCACTGCAGACTGCCAAAGATCCGTTCTAAGTTCTGGATCCATGCATAAGCTTGGTCGAGCTGAAATCCTCCATGGAATTCAGTCAGTTTTTGCTTTAGGAAACAATCAATACTATGATTGTCAGTCGGTTGAGGTTGGTTCTGCCTTTCTAAAATATCAGCAACACGCTGGAAGGCAGCAGCCATTGCATCCATACCATGAGGGTCAACCATTTTCTTATCCTGAAATAATCATCATACTTTAGTACCTCTCATGGATATGAAAGCAATTTATTTATAGTTGATTTCCTCAACTATAATACGTAACAACCATGATATGATTTCACTCAATTCATAGCACTTAGTAGCTTAACCTTGGCCTTGGACTTTTTAAGTCTGCTCTGATACCAAAATATAACGTCCTTAAATTTAAAATTAAATTTCAATAATCCAAAAAAATTTTTCACAAATAAATTTCAGATTTAAAACAAAATTTGGATTAACATAATAATAACAATATCATTTTTACATCAGCCGACCGACCCATTTAAGTATACAAATAAATATAATAACTCAGTATGCACAGGAGCCGGCCAAGGCTACTACAAAATAACTATGTGCATCATGTACTATACATATATATACATAATGCTCCCTGCAGGCTGAGTGACTTCATATGTCATCGCTGCGTCCTATATCCACTGTAAAAATAACAATAATAGGGGTGAGCATAAACATGTCAAATGATAGTTATTGAATCGGATTAAATGTCCAATTCATAACTACATATAAATCAAACTCATATCACACAATCTCATCATAAATCATCATGTTATTCACAATAACATATATCAATGCATTCATATGCTCAATCAAATGGATCCATTATTAAGTCTTTTAATTTGTGTTGCAACACTGGCTCCCAGCCATAACTCAGCTCTCAACTAATCCGGCCGTTTTACTGGTACCAAACCGTTTGCCCTCTCATGTGACACAATCACTCCCAACGACAACGGTAGTGCCACGGGCTAAACCCCGAGCCCCGCTCAAGAGGTTTGCCTTGAGTCCCACCCAAGGTCTTTTTGTGGAATCCTCGAAACCAAAATAATATTTCATATTTGTTCATCACATAAGCATCCCATGCTTCATCAATATGCATCACATGCATTTATATACATCATGAAAACTTCATGAATATCATTCACATCATCATCATCAATATCATATGAACGGAAATATCACAATCATCACAAATATGTCACATATAACATATATATATATATATATTCAGGATTTCTTATTAAATACAATATTATTATCCTGAATCCGTTCATAAACCATGCATTTAAAATGTAAACGCTCCCCCTACCTGGAAATAAGGAGTTCCAGCAGCTTTTCAAGCTATATCCAAATCACTGCTCACGAATTCCGACTGGAATTTGCAGATCTGAACCAGTCCAAAGTTTCTTCGTGAAGAGAAAAAATAAAGTGATTTTCTTCTTTGTTTGATAATTTCCAGTAAAGATTGGAGAGAAAAGGATAGAAGTGATGTTTTACACTTTCAAAGTTTCTAAACTGATTCAACAGTAGAAGTTGATATATATATCGTTCATGCAAAAGAGACGTGAACGAAATGAAGAAGTCTGCTACACGTATCTTTAAATGATAAGGAAGAAACTAGATATTTAATGAAAAGAGGACAGGACATCAGAGAGGGTCCTATGCTTAGAAAAGACAAAAAGAGAATCTGCTAGAATTTAGAAGAATAGAGTGACATGGAAGAGCATTAATGACTGAAGTAATTATCAGTTCTGACTCGGTTTTGGTATCTTGAGCATATCCTTCTTTCCGAGAAATATTCATCAGAGCCTCTTTCCATTCAGATTTACTTCACTCGGAGGAAATTTACTCGGAGAGGTTTCCACATGAAACACTCAGCTTTCCTTCCTCGGAAATGACCCATTTAGAAATGTCTCATTCGGAAATACCCCATTTAGACATATCTCACTCGGATATATCTCTGCCCGAGTCAAAGTCTTTCTCTTACGTCACTCGGAAGTTTTACAACTGAAAGATCACTCGGAATCTGAAGTTCAATCTTTTCTCGGAAATATTTCCACTCGAAAGGATCACTCGGGGTCGAGGACAGTCTCGAATACGAACCCGAGCACAAACTCTCAGCAACTCTAAATATGGACCCGGGCACGAATTAAATGAATTCACCACTCGGATATTTTCTTCCCTCAGAAACTATTCACTCAGAAACGTACTCGTTCAAAGTTAAAGTCTTTCTCTGTCCAGAAGTAGTCTCCCTGGAAAAGACTCACTTGATATATCCCAATCGGTGCCATACCACTCCGAAATTGGAAATATCCCGACGCTATTCCATTTGGAAACGTCTCACTTGGTGACAACCCACTTGAAAGTGTCGCACGTAACTCGAAAATTCCCCACTTGGGAATTCACCACTCGGAAATATCTCGGCTCGAGAAGTACTTATTCGAAATCAAAGCTTTCCTTCATTCGAAAGTACTTCTCTCGGAAAAGATCTATTCGGAAACGTTTCACTCGGAGACGTTTCACTCGGATTTACCTCACTCAAAAGTGTCTCATTCGTACACAGTCTTTCTTAACTCAGAAATGATTCTCGCAATAATGTTTCACTCGGAAACATCTTAACTTCACTTGGAAGTAGTTTTCTCAGTCTTACTTCACTCGGAATCATATCTATTTTTCACTCGGAATGTCTTATCTCAGACATTATTCACTCGGAATTTCATTCGGAAATTCTCCATTAATCCTTAATAAATTATTTTCTAACATTCTAAAATTTAGGATGTTACAATTTGCATTTGTATTGCATCCATGGCATATTGCATAACTGCTGGTAAGGGAATGTTAGGGGTTCCTCTGGTTGACCCAGTAGAAGGACGGCTCTGTGCACGAGCATTATTGTTGTTTCCCTAGTGACTCGATGTGTAAGTCATGAAGCTGCCTATGTTTAGCCATAGGAGCCGCATGTGGTTGACCTTGTAGGGAGTGGCTCTCTATGGAGCAAGGATTCCCAATGGTCCCATGGATCACAGCTGCCATTGTATGAATCATGGTTGGCCCACAACACCATTTATTATTTATGTTGTTTACTACGGTCATGGTGAAAATGACCGGTGTTACAAGATAGGTGATGCAGTTTGGTACCAGTAAAATATGGTGATATGCATGCAAATATTATGATAAGTGTACACAGCTACTACTGCAGTAGGGGCATGGTTTATATTCATGCTTGAACCAATAAATTGGTGTTAATATTCCCACAGTCGGATCCGCAATTGTTATTAACTTTGTTGTGTGAGACGCCCTAAAAATAAGGGTAAATTTTTTGCGTTTTAATTCAACATCCTAGATCTATGAAGGACCTATCTCATATATGATGATATAAGAAGGTGAGTTAAAATGATTCCTGAGAATCTCTCAATTAAACACAACGGAAAAATCATTTATATTGGTGCTATATGATTGTATTTAAAAAGGATAAATGATTCGAAGATTAATAGATCAAACAATGTTAAATACATTTGTGTAATGATGCCAAAATGAGCCTTAATTCAAGGCAAAACCAAAATAATTAAAGCATTCATGTTTAGAGAATCAGGGGGCATTTTGCTCAAGCGAATGCCCCACTCGCTTGAGCGAGTTCAGCAATCCATGCCTGGGCGAGCCAACGATCACGCTTGAGCCAATGGAAAAATATGCATCAGATACCAATCTCACTTGAGCGAGCTCTGATTGCTTGAGCAATATCACTCCAGTAGCTAAATGGTTCCCCTTTGCTTGGGCAAGGTACGCTCGCTTGAGTAGAAAGCGGACAGAACCTCACTGCCCATATTTTGCTCGAGCAAGGCCAGGCCCGCCTGAGCGAAATTCATCCAGAATTAATTCCCCTCCTCGCTCGCTTGAGCGAGCCACCATACACTGGCCATTTCGCTTAAGCAAAAGTAGTCCAGTATCGATCCTTCTCGTGCTCGCTCGGGTGAGTCCCTGCCCGCTTGAGCGAAATGTGGCCAGTAGCCATACCCTTAATACAAGAGGATCACACTTGAGCGAGATTATCACTCGCTTGAGCGAGTTATGCAGAATAAGCAAAAATCCTAGAAATTTTTACACAACTCATGTATTAATTTCCATTTCCTACCAATTATGGCCTAAGCTAGCATGTCAATTACAGTCATTCATACATACAATAGCCAATTAATTGATCATACATATCTAATTCAATCCTCATCCATTCAATGCATGATATTTGAATCATTTTCATATAAACTTCATAAATTGTTATAAGTTGTAAAATACTTCATTCGTTCATGGGATTCAATATTAACTAATATCATAATTCATCCACATACATCATCTAGGTCATTAATGAAAATTGGCCATACACACCAAGGTCCAATTTTCATACATGACCATCAAAATCGTCATGCTATAATCTAGATAACAAAATATACATACATCCATACGATATGCTATACAAAATTCAAAATTTTCCGGCCAAGGCACTTCCTATACATCCATTTACCTCCTTCATCAAAATATACTTCAAAAGAGATTCACATCCCCCACGATTGTCTTGCATCACAAATCTAAAAAGTAGACAACATGGGAGAGTGAGTCATACATTTCAAAAGAATGAATATGAATACCATATGATTATGTACATATGCTTTAAAATCATGTATACTTTGTATACACATATCATTCATCATCTCATTCATTATCATAGTACTATCATTCATATTTCACAATCAACATTATAGATTGAGCAAAGTATATAAGCATACACATAATCAAGTTCTTCAATAAGTTGGACTATTTCGGACATCATTATTAGATCATTAATTGGTATTCATAACTTTTATGTAATCTTTATACGTTTTCTCATCCAAATCACAACCATGATCATATCTCATTATCTTTAGCATGCCTCCTTACTATTTGCAAATGCTCTTAAGCTAATGCATATGCACAACGGATTATTTCAACAATTACAGATCTGACTGTGGGAATACAAACACCAATTATGAGATTCAAGTATGATCATCTAACCATACCTCTACTGCAGTAGCAAAATATGTACACTTATCATCAAATTACATGTATTTCACCAATCTTTTACTGGTACCAAACCGCAAGCCCATTTTGCAACACCGGTCATTTTCACCATGACTGTGGTAACACATAATCAACATATGGTGTTGCGGGCCAACCATGACTCATATCATGGCAGTTGTGATCCTAAGGACCACCGGGGACACCTGCTCATCAAGAGCCACTCCCCACAAGGGTCAACCACATGTGGCTCCCCGCAGCACAACAAGGGCAGCTTTATGACTTACACACCGAGTCACTAGGGAAATAACAAATTGCTCGTGCACAAAGTCGCCCTCCCACTGGGCCAACCGGGGGAATCCCCTAAAATTCTTACACCGGTAGCTATGCAGTATGCCATGAATGTAAATGCCAATCATATGCATTTCTCACTCTATGCATTCTAATCATGCCACTCATCAATCATTATTACCATCATCACCAACACCACCATACCATTCTCAATGGATTTTACTATTGTGGCTTTAGTCTTTGTTCTTCAAGTTTCTCGCATGGCATTTTAGCAATTCGTTATTATCAAATTTTAATTCTTTCACCCTTTACTATGGCATCAGTCGTCAATCTCAATTATCACCTCTTCATTGTCAATCATGGCATGTTATTCATTCACACCCATTCTTAATCAAACATCAATTATATTCATTTCACATTTATTGTAGACATAAGTATAACATCGTATTTAAGGCACAACATTTCTGAACAATCCAGACCATCACATAGCACACTATATTTATTCTAAATGCATCAATGCATGTTGCCAAACACCATCAACGACATTATATTCAACATTACAATCCATCATGACATTACAAGTAAGGTAAACATGCATGTTATCACATATGGCAATCAAATATTATTCAATTCATGCATTTAGAACATAAAGACTCATTTCCTACCTCAAGAGAAGAATTCCGATTGGTACGACGTTCCCGCCTTGTCATTTGGAATGGATCCTACATTAGCATACATGTAAAATCCCAATCAATCGACCATTCAAAACATGATTTAAGACTCTAGTCATTACTCACTACATTTACCATTTCATGACATGAATAAAACATGTCATAGTAACCATTTCCTTAATTTGTTAGGTTTCAGGAATTCCTTCCCATCAAACCATACTCATTATATTTAAAGGCTACAAACAACCATAGCCTAACATTCATAAGAATTCTCCATAAATCAATACTCATATCCTCAATATCATGTATTTGCTCTTAAACACATTATTCATCACACATTTATCATTTTCTCAAAATTTCCAAGTTAGGGTTTCACCTAAAACCCAACAATATTCATAAATACATCATAACTCTTTATCTCCTTCCAACCATAAATTCATATACCTCATTTATTACCATCAAAGCTTGCATTTATGATAACCCACCTTAGCTTTCTCATATTTAAAGCTTCCATTAAATACCCCACTCACATACATTACTCTCCCAAGCCATAAAACTCATAAACATAGCATTAAACCCAAACAAAATGGTGAGAAAGCTTACCTCACCCCAAAAATGAAAATGGGTATCAAAGAGGGAGAGAGAGAAAGAGCAAATGAAAATAGAGGGGAAAAAGAAAGCTCCAAGCTCCAATGGCTTCCTTCAAGCTTTCTCAAATGAAAATGGAGGAATGAAATGGGTTACCACTAAGCTTAGGTTTTAGAAGAGAAAAGTGGAGAGGAAATGAAGAAGGAGAACGAAAAGAAGTGTCTTTTCCAAATGGGTCAGAAAGCCAACGAAAAGGAGAAGAGAGAAATGGGTTTTTGATTTTTCTTTTAATCCTTCTCATTAAAAGCTTATCGTTTTATGACAAATAGGATTTCTGTTTGAGCTCAATACTTTATTTAAAAGTTATTCCAAATACATATTTAGATTCCCAATAATATTCTTAACGGCCCTGACCAATATCATCCCAATCGGAGATACTTGATCTGACACCTATATTTTAATCGGGCTTAATTGCAGCTTATTCGACTTCAATAAATCACTAACAGTCCCCAAAAATATTAATTCAACTATTTCTAACATTTGGGACGTTAAATAACCCACATACAACTATTTAATATTTATTTCCTTAATTAATCTTTTATTTTAAAATTTAGGGTGTTACATTGTGCATGTGCATTAGCTTAACAACATTTGCATATAGCATGGGGATATGCCAAAGGTGATGAGATGTGATGATGGTCGATATTTGGTGAAAGAATACCTATAGATAACATATAAAATATGAATACAAAGAAATGGTCTTGTGTATAGTGATATTGTATGTGTTAGCCCAATATGATGAGGGGCATAAATGTGTGTATGCCTATATACTTTGCTATGTGTCATAGAGTATGATTAAGATATGTGTGTTGATGGAATGATGTAATCATGTTGATAACTAATATGTTGATACAAAGTATACATGTCCTTGAATGCATATGCACATAATCACAAATGTACTCATATTCATCACTTGGAATGTATAATCACTTTCCTGTGTTGTCTATTTTTTAAGCCTTATGATGCAGGGTATGTATGACCGGCAACCAATGATTTTGTGTAGCATATGAGGTTGATATATGCTTATTATGTATTTGGATGGTTTCTTATTCATTTTATAGGTCATTCATGAAAATTAGACCTTGGTATTGTATGGCTAATTTTTGGTTATGACCTTGACAATGTATGTTGATAATTGTAATACTTGATTTATGCCAATATGATGAATAGATGGTGTTGATTAAGAATTACGACCGTTTATGTGGCATGAGTAAGTAATTTTGTTATTTGAAGTGTTAATGTCTATGAATACTAAGAAGTGGATAGGTCGTATTCCTATGGAATGGCTAGGACCTTAAGTAAGGGTCACTCGTAGCTCCTATATTGTATAAATGACTTATGTGTATGTGTAGTTGTGGCCAATTAGGCTTGGTCTGCAATATGGCATACTTGGTTTGTTGGTGTATGCACTACGAGCTATTAATGTATCAATTTTAACTTATTAATAAAATTAGTATTTTTCAGTTTTAGACAAATGCTATTTATCCTGGAATAATAGGTCCTATGAGAATTATTCCTAAAACGTCCCTAATCAAGTATTTACATGGGGACATGTAAATACATTAAGATTAGTGTGTAAATGTACTAATGATTTGATCTCACAAATCATGGATATATAATATCAAGTCTTTACACGGGTACACATTAAGGGTAATGTTGTACTAGACAGACCCACCATGAGAACGTTGCATGGATCGTTACATGAGTGTCATAAACGGTTCTCAATGTGATAATGGTATATAGTCCGTCGACCTGAAGTCACTACGATTCCTACATAAGGAGTTTATTATTTTAATACAATCAAACATTATTTGTAATAAGATGACCATAAAGATTGTGATTAGGCAATAAATAAATTATGCAGAGGGATGTGAGTGATGTAGATGGAATTTGTCTCTCCTATGTGACAGGAGTGATATCTATGGGCCACTTGATGGAGTGAGACTAATGAAATGCATGGCCATGCTAGGACGAATAAATATTAGATATTTATTCTATAAAGTCTACTCTGGTATCAAGTAAAATGAATTAGGTCATACAAGGATGACGACGACCATGCCTTGGGCCCAATTAGATATCGTGACAAAAGGAATAGATATATAAAATAATTATCACTTATAGGTCATGTCGATGATAAATAATATTCGGACATAATGATGTATTGCTAGATACCGCTCTTATTTTATATTAATAATAAAATAGTTTATTATTAATATAACTGAATATTTTACCTATAGGGTCACACATATAGAGTAAGCCCACCAGAGGATAGTTTTATTTTAGTTGGACTGAAAATAAAACTATTTGGGCCTAACTCATTTAGAATGAGTCAGGAGCCCAATGTTTAATGAGAGCTCAGGTCAAGACCTAAGCCTATATATAGAGCATGAGATGCTCATAGGCTGCTGCTCAGAAATTAGACCATAAACAAATTTCCGTACTAGCATTCGGAGCTCTGTTTTTCTGGTAGGAGTGCTCGTGTGGACTCCTAAGGGCGAAGTTACAATTGCTTCGATCGAGGAACTTGTTCTGTGTCTACAAGAGGTAAACTCTAATTAAAAATTTTAATTTAGCATAATGCTTTGAGACATACATGTTTGCAATTCTTTTGGGAATCCTTTGTGTTTCCGCTGCCTGACCCTAATGGGATTCCCTAACATGGTTTAACTAGAAAGTGCATAAATTACCACAAGGGTGTACCTTGATCTAGGAATGGAGTTATTGGATGTGACTTGTTGGAACAAGTCACCTATACATGTGAATGTAGGTCCCTAGAGGATTCGAACTGAGACTTAGTCATTTGGGATTTGATATACCCGGTAAAATGCTCAAAATACGTGTAAAACAAACCTATAGCTTAGATTTTGATCGGGGTAGGACTTGGGCATGAAACATTGCTACATAATCGATATTAGGGTAGGTGTGTTGTATATAAAATCTCACGTAATTTGGAGTTGAATAGTCTACTGAAAAGAGGATCCAATGTTGGTGAAAACTGATAAGTGTTATTTTACATTGATTTAATACTTCAATTAAACTCAATTTTTGAAAAAAAATGTAATCAATTAAGCATGAATTTGTATTGAAAATAACACATTGTGTAACACAAGCTTGATTTGACAAAATATTGAAGAAAGGTACCAAAAGCATGGAAGAAATCAAGAAGACTACCTGTACGCTTAAAGCGAAGAATGGAACGCTTGGGCAAAGGCATCTCACGCTTAAGCGTGAGCTCAAGTGCGCTTAAGCGCAGCCACGATGAATGATCAAAGAAGCACACTAAGCATGGTTCAAACACTACTGCAAGGAGGATCTCACGCTTGAGCGTAAGCACGAGTTCGCTCAAGCGTGACCTTAGCCATCTATGGTGCGCTTAAAGCGAGGATATATTTAGTTGAGCGTATAGTAAACGAGGCATCAGGACCCCCTCATGCTCAAGCGTGGGAATGAGTCGCTTGAGCGTGAGCCCGAGCGCGCCTAAGCGAGGAGCAAGCATGAATCAAACATACTGGACAGGACTAGCAAGCTTGAGCATGGACTGAGCGTGGCTTGGGCGTGGCTTGACAAGGAGAACACGCTTAAGCGTGGCTAAGCTTGGCTTAAGCGAGAGGCAAATAGTGGGCATCAGGACCTTTCACGCTTGAGCGTGACCATCAAGCTCAAGCGTGATTCATGCAGCATGGGACCTCTAATTTTTTATTCACCAATGGTGCGATGCCAGCTCATCCACTTTCTTGTGTTTTTGAATGACTCTGAAAGATGCTTCATGGGCTCTATGCAAGTGGCAAGGGAAGCTGAAGCATAACCCCTATAAATCAAGCAGAAAACAGATCCCCAAGTATCACAATTCATCCCCTGTATTTCCTTCACAATCCAAACTTTTCCATTATTTTCTGTATTCATTTTTTGAAGGTGAAAATACAAAGCATGAGTAGCTAAATCTCCCTTATGGGATTGGTTGTAATCCATTCAATCCTGAAGTAACGCTACTGTAAGTTTTTATGTGTGTAATGAGATTTGATAAGTTTCTATATTTCCTTCTGCGTTTAATGCCTGAAAGTACTTGATCACTATTTTCTTGTTTTAAGTTTTCTCAAGTATGTTGAGAAGTGACTTTTGAAAGCAGATCTGAATGAAATTCTTGTTGTGAGTAGGTAGCCAGGGATGGCATCTAACGCAATAAACGTCAAAACAATCGATTGATAATGCTGGGATGATTTCAAAGTGACTGAGGGATCAGTGGTTTGAAATCATTCTTATGAATTTTGTAGTCCAGGGATCGATGCAAATGACTTTGATTGTGACGTAGAAATTATCTTTTCAAGTGACTTACGTAAAAACTTATGCAGCTTACAGAAGGTGAGATGTGATGAAACTAATCCCTGTTTTACTAAACTGATTTTTCTCAAAAATACTCACTGTTATCTTTTGCAATCTACTCTTTGTTATTTATTCATTTTCTTATTCAACATCATTCACAACAAACTAAAACAAAATCTTCTGTCAACTCAATTCAAAACTAACATTTTCACACCAACACCTCCTCAGTGGAACGACATCTATACTATATTACAACCTCTGTGTTTAAACTTGGCACAACCATTCCATTGAGTTCATATTATACAAACTTGATTCTCTTTCTCTGAATACTCTACTTCACTTCTGTACAATACCAAGCTTTGACTAAACAAGTTCTGTATAAACCCACAAAAATAACATATCAAAAACATAGGGTGCAAAAAGCTACAGAAGGGTCTGATGGCTAGTGACTAGGCGTACCTACGCTGGTTTTGGGCGTAGCCACGCTGGCATACTGGTCCTTGGTACAGCCCTGGGCATTGGCACACTGATTCACTAGACTTAAGGTCTGATAGTATGCCCTTCAGCGTAAGCACGCTGATTCTCAGCATGGGCACGCTGCATGACTGGGTGATTGGATGGTGCTTGGACAATGGCTGGGTGTACTTACGCTAGGATTCAGCGTAAGCATACTAATGGTCTATGCGCTGGCATGTTGGGGTGAGCATTGGAGTTCTTGGTTTCTGTTGGCAGCTGGTTACTGGGCGTGGGTACGCGTGGAACAAGCATACCTATGCTGGTTGGTCTAGTGATAGCTTTTGTGATTTCTTTTGTTTTCTTGATTTCATTTTTCGTTTTTGGGCCTTTTCTCATATCTCCATATATGGGACTACGTTGTAAACTCAAACTATTTCATATATACAAGAGGGCTTTACTTTATCAATCCAGATTGTTAAGAATCTTTAAACTCTCGCTCTTTGTTTTGTATGATTCAGATCTAGGTGTAATTGATAGAGTGATGAACCTCTCTTCAAATGTGAAAAATTTACTCATATTTTTATTAAATCAATTATTTTAATTATATTAGATTCGGGTTATGGAAATCGGGGTGTGACAGATCGCTGACCTGCGGAACTGACTCGTGGCTCCAGTTACTATAAACCTCATGTGCCTCTGCTAGGAGACCCTAAGTCTCTGAAGAGATGACCGCATAGCCCTTGGTATCCCCACACATGTAACTCCTAAAGATGCGTCGGAGGAAGCCACGGGGCTGGTCCCATTGACGCCACGCATGATACCTTTTCATTGTTGTCATTATTAGTACTCCTGCTGCACGGGACGTCCACTGGTCTCTCTTGCTCGTACACAGCTAGAGGCTCTGCTAGTGGAAACAACTAGGGTAAAGCTGGAAGAGCGACTGTGTCCATAATTGTTGGGTCCATTGGTGCATCAAACTAGAATTTCTAGATATTCTCGTTCTTGTTATCATCGTCGACTAGCATGGGTACATACTCAGAAGTTAGCTCTCTCTGAAGGTCTACTCCTACTAGTCCTGGTGTAACTAGCATCTCTTCTATATGGAGTATCCCTCGTTCAATAAGTATGCCTAGCTGGAGGTCTAAAAAATAGTTGTAAGGGCGAGTCCCTACCTCCACAATAATCTGAGAGTGTCATTACTGACACTCGCCCCATACAATTCAATTAATCAGAATTCGACCTTTCCCTGCTCTCTTTGGGGTCCCTAGTATATAATCTAAGTTATCTCACCACTCTTGGTCTCAACGGACCATTCCCACTTTCCGCTCATCCCCTAGAATCACTAAGGTTCGTACGATCATAAATAATTAACAAGAGGTCACGATCTCAGTATAATGATGCAATGCATGAATTCCATTTCTTAATTAGTATAATTAATCAGTATGATGCATAAGGCCCCATCAGTCATAACATATTATTAATCAAATCTCACCTTATCCTTCTGTCCACTAGAGCGACCGAAGCTCGCCTCGTTCTATTTTCATAAAAGGGGTAAGGACTCACAGTCCTATCAACAATGGATCCAAAACACATCTCATCAAAATGGGCACTACACGACCATAGAAACTCTCACCTTGAGTCGAAGTGTACCGGAGTTACCAGGCTGTCTGGCCTCAGGTGTGAATTCGAGTCATTGGAGTCTGCCTCGGTATACTCCCAAGACCACCAGCAGGGGATCGAGATGCCAAAGTTCTTCAATGTACCCTTTACTGGATGCCCTAGGGAGTTATTCAATCATCCACCGTTATCCTTCATGTATGATGCATGATTCAATAGTTCATCTATCATTCATTGGTCCTTAGTAGGGTCCCTTCAATGACTCCCTTTCGTTCCTAATATCGAGTTCTTTTTCTTTATTTGATATTATGTGATTCCTTTTTTTCTTTATTGGAAATGTTTAATGATTTTACCCAACACTTAGGAATGAAATGGGTACATTAGCGCTACAACACCCATTAACCATCTCGGATCCGAATTCTTACACTTTGACAATTTAATCATTTCAGAACCCCTGCCGATACCACTTTCCATATTCATGTGTCTTATTCAGGATCTTATACTATTTTGTCATCCATGCATCATACACAATATTTATCAATGCAATATACTCATGAGATACTTCACTTAAGTTCACATATTTATCAACATTTCACATCAATAATCATTTAGTGGCACCACAACATACACATCAACACGTGCCTTTATTCATGGCTTCATATGGACAACATACTTATCGGTATTAAATTTGATATACTAACTTACACGTTAGCTCACCACTAAACATTTTTAAATCGTATATCTAGTCAGATTGCCTTGTGAACAGTTGGATTTTCTCCTACTATTAAGTCGTTTATATCCCTATTTATTTAATTATGTAATATTATCTCATTACATAATTTAATTTCCTAATATCCAATTATGAACTCCTAATCACCAAGCGATCTCATTGTTTATTTTCTTTTACTAATCCAAATGAGCTTTATTTGTTGAATAACTTATTTCCTTGGTCACTAAATGGGTCACTAATTCTTCATGCATAATTATCAGTACCTTTTTCTAACCATTAACTTTCAGTACCTTTTTCTATACTCCCACCATCGACTAATTTGTGTCCTTAGTTACATTCTTTTAGTCAACTAGAGTTTATTTTCTCTATGATGTCAATTTGTTGCTTAGAAATCTATAAATTACTTTAACCTTTATATCATGAACTTAGTCCAACATTACTTAGCCACTAAAAGTTGCTATTTAATTTATAAGTCATTCTACTTTTTTTATTACTTAGTTCGAAGTCTAAATCCTAAAATCTTCTTGTCTAGTTAATCATTTATGCCATGTATAAAAATTCCTAAGTTCTCTCTTTCACACTTTTTATTGGTTACTGAAGTTTCTAACTCATAACATCCATTTCTTTCTTTGGACTCCTAAAATTACATTTATTTCATTTAAGCACCTATTTCTTGTCCTAATTAATTTATTAAGGTCCTTTCTCTATAACTTATTCCAAATTGGACTCTAAAATTCCTTCTTATTTCTTTTCTTTTTCTACTTAGCTTACTTAGCCCATAAAAATGCTCAAACCCAAAATTTTATTCCCTAACAAAATCTTTTTCCAAATTAGTTCTACTTCATTAAGTTCCTAAAGTCCTTTTTACATTCTACCTCAATTGGTCACTAAAGTTGGTCACAAAATTTTCTAAATTCTAATGTCCATTTTATTATGCTTCAAAATTCCTTTTATTTTTATTTCTTTTTTCTTAGTTTACAAAATTTGTTTGGGCCTAAACCATGTCACTTGTTGATAAAACTTTTTCAAGTAAAATTATTCACTTTTCAAAACCAACTTATTTATTAGATTAACTCTTATAAAATTTTATAATAATTTAAAAACAATGCCACTTTTAAAACTTAGCAAAATAAAACGTCGTAATCGTCCAGTCAGTGAATTTTCTCAAAGTGCGCGATATCATTAAATCAATTCCAACGATGCTTAATGATAAATTTAATTCCTAATAGCGGGGCTTACTGGGGAAATAAATTACATAATTACACCATAAAATTTAAAATTAAATAATACATCCATATCAAATTAAACCGAGCCCGCCTAAACACTAAAATTCCTAAGTTTCCTGTTATGACTCCGATCGCGATAAAATCCTTCCGAGCACATGAATATCAAGAGATGTCATATAAAATTTATAAAATACCCATTAACTTAAAAATATAAAATTTTTAATCGTTGATCATAAAAAATTACGGGGTTTGAAATCTAACTGTTAGATCGCGATGAAATTTGAAACAAAGGTTCCTGGACACTTAGGCAACATTATAGAACAATAAAAAATGAAATCAAACGAGGTAAGACCCCCTTACCTCATCGGAAAACCAATGCTGTGAGGAGGAAAAATGGTGAGCTCGCCAAAATCCTGCTAAATGCCCTAATTCGCCCTCCAATCATCGTCTATGGTCCCCGATCCTAAAATAAAACAACATGCAACTCAAAATTTCTACAATGAAGCCACTGTTTTAGGATCCTCAAAACCACAAGGAGATACAATTATTTTCAAGGACTCAAACTAGTTTTGACCTAAGAATCTTCAAGAACATGATTAAGAGAAGGAAACACAAAATCTCACCTTGAAGTGGCTTAGATTGGCTCATGGTTTGGGAACTTGAACCAAGGGAGATGGGGTTGAATTTTGAGAGGCCAATTCTTATAGAGAAGTTGAGACAATGTGGCTATTTGGTGGAGGGAGGTCACAAGTTCAAGAAGGAAAAAGAGGAAAAAGAAGAATTTTGATGGTTGGTAATGGTGGGTGGAGGCGTGGCTGTAAATATGGTGGTTGGTGGTGGCTCTTATGGTGGCATGAGGTGGCTAGTTTTGTGACTAAGAAGAAGAGGAAATAAAGAGAAGAAGAAGAATGTGGCTGGCTGCACTTGTTGCCTAGAGAAGAAGTGGAAATTGGAAGATAGAAAGGGAGATTGGTTTACATGTAATCTCATTGATGGAATTGGGAGGTGGAAAGGATGAGATAACCAAAAGGTGACACCTCTATGTGTAGGTGGTGTGAGGTGGTGAGGTGTAAAGGGCAGGTGTCATGTAATGGCGGCGTCAGAGAAATGATTTAGGGTACCGAAAATCAGATACCTGACAGGTAACTAGCGACCTATTCAGAACACGTTTAAAAATAAGTATACAATAACTCGCGGAGTAGGAATTTGGAAAAACTCCCAACACAAAAGTTGTAGATCTTTGTTTTCTCTTTAAAACAATATATGGCACATGAAAATCCATCATCGGACGAGGGAGATATGCCCAAAATATGGAAATCACTCTAGATTGTGACGGGAATGAATTTGTAAAAAACATTGCTAGGAAAAATGGGTAACGAATTAGATTACGGGCTCTTCATGAAGTTTGTAGATCTCTTTGATACAAAACCATAGAAAAAATAGAGTCATTTCAATACCGTATAAGGGAGATATGAATTTTTTTCTAAAAATGTGCAGTGTAGTCGTGAAATTGGAACAAGTCTGCAAAGAGTGTGAAAACTATACTAATTGGGAAGGATTCAGCCTTCTAGGCCTGCATAGAAAACATAGAGAATTTTGCTACAGAGATTTTGACACCGAGTTTGTGCAAATTGAAGGTCATATGAAAGAGTTATAAACTTTTTTCTAAACCATGCACAGGATAAAACGTCCAAGCGATGGAATTTTGAGGTGAACATACTTAATCTTTGATTTTGGGGTTGACAGAGTGGGAATCGGAGTTCAGGGCCAGAAATGAAGATTAAAGATCTTTTCAAAACAAAGAGATTAAGACCAAAACCGTTCAATTCCAAGATCGTATGCAAAAGTTGGGTCCAAAACACTGAAGGTATTCGGGTCGAGCTTTAAAGAGATTTCTGAGGAAACTGATTCATGGAAAAACGAGGATGATAGAGTCCAAATCGAGCTTTGACCTCTTTAGGAAAAGTTCTTAAAATGTTGAAACGAGTTACTAGAGACTGGTCATGCTGCCGTCAGATATCCCGAAGTATATGTACGATCGAACATAAGAGGCATTAAAGGTCCTAATTTGGCCGGTTAGGTCAAGTCAGACACCCTTGATTCTTTATGAAGGGATCCTAACAAGACTAGTTCTCTTACAAGATCACTTGTCTCAGGTCGAACGATTGGAGTCTGACCTCTGGCTGGGTCCAACAGTTTAAATCCGAGGAACCGGACGATATTTATTAATAATGACTAATTAATCTTTTAACTAAACCCCATTATAAATAAGCTTTCATATTTTAAACTTATTATTAACAATATTAGACATCAAAATGAATATTGTCTAATTATTTTATCTTACCTTAATTAATTAAAATTATTAATAATAAAATTCATTAACCGGTCAATACCCAAAATAAGATACTATCTACTAATCACCTTCATTAAAGGGTTAATTATTGTCTTATGAAATCTTGAGCTCTAACAATTATCTAGCCTTAAAATTAAACTCGACACTTAAATAAATTTAAATATCCTAAATCAGCTATTACTAAAATTAATAGATGGTTGACTGAAAAATCATTTAAAATTAAACATCACTCATTAATCATTATTTCATCACTTCAGCATCACTAACAAGAATATATTTATTTCATAAACAATTTCAATGTTAAATCAAACATGATCGTCTCCTCGTATAAATTACTACCAAGTCAATAAATTCTATTTTTAACTAAACATCACTATCTAACACAGCCTCTATCACTTGCTTATTTCATCTAACTGGGTTGTTCACCACTCACATTCTCTCAAGGTCTTTCTTTCTCATACTTAAAGTAATCTGGGGATCAGGCCGAGGCCTCAACTCTCCTAAATGGCTTAAGAAAGGTACTCTCAGAGATCCTGAGAGCCTGGGTTCCTATTCTAAAAAGTCGGGGCTGTTACACCGTGCATACTTTTCCTTCCACTTTACTCTCTTTTATCCAATGGACAATGGGGAGTGATGGACCAATGAGTAAATGGAAAAAAGGTAATATTTTAACCATTGGGTAATACCCAATTTCGACAATTTCTTTTCCTCTCCTCTCAAACTTTTGACATTCATTCTCCATCTCCATTCTCCATTGCATTTTGCTCTCTTCTCTTTCTTTCTCTCTTACAAAATCGTATGGCCATCTCTATAGCTATTTTCTTGCAAAATCAAATACAAATCCTTGTTTTATATGGTTCTACTTGGACTTTGGAGCATCTCTTCACTCACTTCTTCTTTTCCCATCTCCATTTTCATTTTTCTTAAAACTTTGGGTTTAAGGTAAGACCCATGAGTCATTGTTACTCTTAATCCTTGTTTTAGAGTTGTTAAGGCTTAATAATGGTGGTTTATGCATGTGGAACCATTAAACCCTAGGTTAGGAGACCATTGGGATTTGTTGTTGTTGTTGTTAATGATTGGAATATGATATTAATGTCTTGAGAATGCTTAAAATGATGCAAGGAAGTGATTGGAATTGATGTTTGGTGATTTTTGTTAAAACCTTAAATTTTGGAATTTAGGGCTTTTGGTAAAACTTGAGAAATTTGGAATTTATTTATGATAAGAATATTTTTTTATGTGAAAATGAATTTTGGAATAAGTGGTATTAATTATTGATGTTGGGAATTTAAGAAATCAAGAAAGGTGTTGGTGTTCTTAGTGTTAAAATTGGTAGAAGTTGCATTTGGTGGTGTTGGCATGAATAAAATTAGTACAATGTGTTTTAAGGCATTGGAAACTCATTAAGGATTATGGGTAAGGTTTTTGGTGTGTATTGGTGAGTTAAAAGTTTGGGTTTATAGCCATTAGATTGTAGAAAAATATTGATTAAGGGAAAGGAATTTTCGAAATGTCATAAAATGCAAAACTAAAGTCTATGAAGTAGTTATAGGACTTAAATTAATGTTGTTGAATCGATTTGGTGTTGTTAGCAAGGAAAATGGACTTATTGGTAGGTTTTAGAACTAATGGTAGTTAGTGACTAAAAATAAATTATTGGAAGTATTGTGGCATTTGTTAATGGTTGGAAATAACTATAGTTGGAAGAATATGAATTTAGTATCCATTAAGTGAAGGAAACATGGTGTTGGAAATTATGGACAAGCTAGTACAAGTGTGAAAATTAATGTTAGTGATGAAATAACATTTATGGTACCTAATTAGTATGTTGGTATGATTTGGATAATTGTTTAAGAGGAAAGAACTTGGTGTTCTAGGTGATGTTGTGTAAAAGTCATGCATTAGGTGAATAATAAATTTTTCTAAAGACTTAGAATGATTTAATTTAGCATTTAGAACCATTATCAAGGGAAGTATATATTTTAATGAATGAAAAACAAAGTTAGCTTAGTTGCTAGTTGTAACAGCCTTAATTTTTGAGAATAGGAAATCAGACCCTTAGGACTTCTGAGGATACTCTATTGAGCTTCTTAAGCTCAAGGCTTTTGGCCTGTTCCCTGAGCAGTTTAGAATAAGGAAAATAGTGAAAAGCAGAGCTTAACATGAAAGATGATGATACCGAGAGAACGTAACGAGTGAAAGAAACAGAGATAAGAAAATAATAAATAACATTCGACAATGTTGTTTAATTAGAAACAACGATTATTTTAGGTACAAATTAATTTATAATTATATTTATTCGATAACTATTTTCTGTTGACAATATTTAATAGATAAATAATTATAATATATTATTTTGAAATTATATATATATATATATTAAATTGATAATTATATACTACTTGGATCCTCATATTTGAACTGTGGGACCCAACCTGAGGTCAGAATCTGACCGTTCAACCCAAGACTAGTGATCCAGTAGGGATACTAGTCCTGTTAGAATCTCTCTGTGAAGAATCAAGGGTGTCTGACTTGGCCTGATAAGCTCAATCAGAACCTTTGACGTCTCGTACGTTTGACCATTCATATACCTCAGGATATCCGATGGTGACATGGTCAGTCTCTAGTGACTTATTTCAACATTTTAGGAATTTTTCTTGAAGGGACCGAAGCTTGATTCGGACTCTATCATCCCTGTTTTTCAATAAGTTGATTTCCTTAGAAATCACTTTAAAACTCGACCCGAATACCTTTGGTGTTTTAGACCCATATTTTTCATACGATCTTAGAATTGAATGATTTTGGCCTTAATATCTTCGTTTTGAAAATATCTCCAATCTCTGTTTCTAGCCTCGAACTCCGATTCTCACTCTGTCAACCCCAAAATCAAAGATTCAGCATGTTCTCCTCAAAATTCCACTGTTACAATGTTTTTCTCTATGTATTTTTTAGAAAAAAATTCATAACTTTCTTGTACGACCTTTGATTCATGCTGGTGTCAAAATCTCTGTAACAAAATTATCTACATTTTTGGTGAAGACATTGAAGGATAAATCCCTCTAGATCAGTACAGTTTAATAAATCTTTATGACCCCTTGGTTGTTTCGTTTCAATGCTGATAGCCTTTGATAAAATTTATGTATCTCCTTCGTCCGGTGCTTGAATCACTTCGTTCTTTTTTCTATGGATCCTTATCGTAGATCTATACAATTTTCATGCAGAGCACAAAATCAAATTCCTAAAAGATAATTAATGGTGAATTTATTTCTAAGACCCTAGCTGATCTAGGAAGCTTCTAGAGCACCCTCTCATAAATCGAGTATGTCTCGGGCTACAGAACTTGGATCATCACAAATGATATATCAAATTAAAAAGGAAATAAATATCTATAAACTTGATGAAGGGTTTAAAGGCCAATTCTCATCCCATAAATCCCAAAAATTAAAATATTATATTAATTCACGTTTCTCCAGCAATAGCTTGCACTAGGTATAGTATTTTCCACATAACTCTCTCATATGACCATTAAATTGAATGAGGCCTTCACAAAATGTTTTCTAACTCAATTCTTCACAACCTTTATGAAGGACTCCATTCCCAAATCGCAACCCATTTGACCCAGAAAATTAATCTATAGCAGAGACAAAAATCCTGTCATAGCCATGCACCCTTTTGGAATTTGGGCCATATCTCACTCAATTCTTGATGGAATATTTTGTCCTTTATATGGATTTAAAGAGAACAAAAAGTTATACAACTTTTATGTTTAACCTATTTCTAAATTCGGCCCATAAAGGTCCCCTGGTTGTGTTACCTCAGTCTTCATACATCATAAGCCAATTAACTTCCACCACCCAAGGCACACTTGTCTCCTTCACCCTAGCTCCTCCCTCCATGCATTCCCTCCATGAAACACCTGCCCACCACATGTCTTACTCAGCCACTTAGTTTCTCCTTGCTTTCTACGTTACTTCCCTTGCAAGGAGTTAACACCATATGATGTTACATCATCATAAACATGCCACCATATGCCATCATGCCATGCTACTAATGTAACTTATTACTTTGCCTAAAAAATTTAGTTACACACTCATCATTCAGCCCCTTCACGTCATCACTCACTACCCAAATTAAATCATTACATGCTACCATGCCATCATGCCTTGATATACCCACACCATAACAACATGATTTTTCCATTATTCTTCCTCTTGACAGCAATCCACTAACCCTCCTCTTCTCTTGATTTTTCTCCTCTCATTTCTAGCATCATAATCCCCTCCTTACAACCATAATTCACACCCAAGGACAACCACAAATCCCTCCTCTAATTCATGGTACCAATACCCTTAAATATCCCCATCTACTTTCAATTTCTCTTCTTCCATTCTTCACCAAACCCGTGGTACCTCATCTTGTTCCAACTCTAAACTAGCTCTAAATTTTATCATAAAAAACTTATTCTCTAAACTGCCATCATCGTCATGCCAAATTTTCTCTAAAAAATTATAGCTATCTTTCAAGCATCAAGGTAGGACTCAACTCTTGGTTCTTGATCCTTAATTCTTCTTTTTCCCTTTAAATTTTAGCAATAATGCATGTTGTTTCCTTGTTGTTTTTGCTCCAAAATCGTGACCTTCCTTGGTTATTTAGAGTTGCATGACTTGTCTCTAGGTTCCACAGAGCGATCGGTGGTGATCGACAATAAAGCGACAATGGATTCGGAGGCGAACAAAGAACGAAACGGTGAATTAGTTTCTTAAAAAATTATGATTTCTTGGTTGATCTAGTGGCTAGCCGTGACCCCCTTTAGATGGTTAAATTGGTTGCATGTTGTTCTTTTAGCGATGTAAGGACGATCAACGACGATGAACGGATGTTTCGAAGTACCCGATAAATTTTTGACGAACGAATCATTTTCCTTCTCTGGGCAGCGAGCGTTCCGTGTGGTAAGGGAGGTCTTACCTCTTTTTGATTTTGTTTTTCATCATCCTATAATATTGCCTGAGTATTCGGGAACCACCAGTTTAAATTTCGTCGCGATCCAACGGTTAGATTTTAAACCGCGAGGATTTTCGTAACTAACGGTTAAAATTACTACATTTTTAAATTAATGGGTATTTTATAATTTTAATTGGCAAAATTTTATGTTCATGTAGTTGGAGGAATTTTATCGCAATCAAAAATGAAAAAATAAAATAAAAAAATTAGGAATTTTATTGTGTAGGCGGGCTCGATTTTATTCGATTTGGTTGTATTCTTATTATTTAAATTTTACGATAATGATATGTAATTTGTAATTTATTTCCGGTAAGCCCCGCTATTAGGAATTAATTTATCTTCACGTGTGACCGAGAGCATTTTGACGACATCACATTTTTAAGAGAGATTTACCGACCAGAAGATTACGACGTTTATTTTACTAAAAGCAACATCATTTTAAATTATTGCAAAGCCTTGTGGAAGTTAATTATATAAATAAGTTGAGTTTAAAAGATGAAAATTTTACTTGAAAAAGTTTTATTAATAAGTGACATAATTAGACCTAAATAAATTTTGTGAGTTAAAGAAATAAAAATAAATTGAATTTTAAAAGTACAATAAAGTGGACATTAGAGCTCAGACAATTTTGAGACCAATTTTAGTGACCAATTGAAATAGAAATGTAAAAAGGGACTTCAAGAATTTAATTAGGAAATAAGACCTTGATTTAAATATTTTAATGAACTAAGTTAGCAAAAGAAAATGGATTTTAAGATGCAATTTGGAATTTAATAAATAATTAAGAGAAGAGAAAGGTGCCTAAATATAATAAATGAAATCCTTAGGAACCAAAGGTTAAAAGATAGATGTTAAGAGTTAAAAACCTTAGGAGCTTAGGAAATATTTATATGATACATGAGACATATAATCAACTAGGCAAGAATGATCTTAAGACATGAGGTATATGAAATAAATGGTTAAGCTTTAAAACATTAATTGCTAAAAAGGATAAAAGATATAGAAAGGATTTTTAGAATTTAAACTTTGAACTAATAATAAAAAGAAGTAAAATGACTTATAGATTAACTAGTAATTTTAGTAGGCTAAATAATATTTGACTAAGTTCATAATATTAGTGTGGATTTTAAACCTCTAGATAATAACTTAATGTCATAAACTCTAGTGATTAAAAGAATATAACTAAAGACATAAATTAGTCGTTACAATTAGAAATGGCAAAGAAAAAAAGTACTAAAAAAAATTAGTAATTGGAATTTTAGAAAGAACGTCACTAAATTGATAATGATACATAAAGAATTAATAACCCTCTAGTGACTAAGGAGGCAAGTTATTCAACTAATAAAAGCTTAATGGGACCAGTAAAGGGAAATCAATGGTAAGATTGCTTAACGATAACTAAGAGTTTATAATTAGACATCAGGAAATTAAATTCAGTAAAGAGATAATTCTACCTAATAAAGAATTACATCTAGTGATAATATGCTTTTAACAACACACTAAATTAAGGAAATGAATCCATAAATATCATTAGAAATGGTAGGAGAAAAGAAAAGTATAAAAGTTGGTGACTAGAGATTTGGAAAGAATATCATTAATTTAATTAATTATTAGGAATTGACGACCCGTTTAGTAACCAAGGAAATAAGTAATTAACTAATAGATTTTAATTTGGATTAATCAAAGAATTCATAAATGAACCTTAAAAAATATAAGGGTAAAAAGGGAGTAATCATATATCGAGATAAATAGTCTGATAAGATATTAATAAGAAACCAAGATTAAAAACACTTATGAGGAGATATCCATCAGTATGTCAATATGTATGATTTTCTCATGAGATGTATAATGATTATTATATAATGCTTGTATGATAAATTGCTATGCAATTGTGTGTATGAATATGTATTAATTATACGTAAAAGAGTATGTGTGATATGTAGGATGAATGTGGTATGATAAGTGTATGAACTGTAATGTTGTACTTGTGTAAGACATTGATTGAATATATTTGAATAAATAAGAAAAGAACAAATAAAGGAATGCCTCGGTAGGGATCTTGAGATGAATAAATTATGAAAATGATATGATGAGATTGGATCAGATCCGATGTAATGATGGGCGTGGTAACGCCAATGTACCCATGATTTCTGGAAAGTATGAGATCTCGTTTCATTTTTAAGCGTCGGATGATACCGTTAAGAATTTTGAGAAAACAAGGAAAAGAATTAATTGAAATTTCAGGAAAGGAAGAAGTTTGACGTTAGAAATGAAATGGAACCATCAAACGAACCCTACCGACAACTAGTGAAAAGAAAATTGTGTATTGTATGCATCATATATGGAAGTTAAGGAGGGATGTTGGAAAATTCCCCTAGAGCATACAGTGAGGGGTACACTGAAGAATCTGCCGCGCCTTGATACCCGAGGGCAGTCTAGGGAGTATCACCGGAGGTGGGAATTCCAAGTGGCATCGGATTCGCGCCCGTCGCCGGACAGCCCGTATTAAACTCTGGTGTACTTTGGCAAGAGGCGGGATTTTCTATGACCGTGGAGTGCCCGTTCTGTGGTGATGTGTAATATGTGTGATTGGCCATTTGATGATTGGGACTGTGAGTCCCTACCCATTTGTGAAAACCAGAACAAGGAGAGCTCCGGTCGCTCTAGTTAGGGAGGGGAGATAAGGGTGGCGTGGTTGTGCACATGGATATTGTATACGAGATTGTATGAGGAGGAGATGGGCCCACATGCATCATGATGACTAATAAAAGATTTGAAATAACAAAATGAATTCATGCATTGCATCATTGTATTGAGATTATGATGGCTTGTTGTTTAAATAGAATGGTATAGATATTAGTAAACCTGAGAGGTGACTGGGAAAATAGGAATGGTCAGCTAAGATGAAAAGTGGTGAGATAACTTAGAATGTATCTTAGGGACCCCAAAGAGAGTGAGATAGACTCAATTCAGGATTGTTTGTGTTGTGTGTGGGATAGGTGTTGATGAGATACCTTCCCGATTGTTGTGGAGGTGAAGACTCACCCTTACGTTACAGTTTTCAGATCTCATGGTGATGGACATCGACTTTGCATCGAGAATCAATCAGGCTCTTCTTGGACCGAGGACAAATAGGATAAATTATTTTATTTTCTTTATGGGAGCCTGCACGCCCTTCACTCTTAGTTTGTACAGTTACTGTTACGACCATGTATTATATATTATCATGTTGTATATAAGGTGTATATGTTCCACCAAGTTTTATGTACCAAAAAAAAACTTTCACATTTTTCTAAAAATCGTAACCTCTCAGTTGACCGGGATAATCTAGTGGAAGGGATTGTCCTAGTTAACTAAGGGTATTACACTAGTGATGAGAAACTTGTTATTTTCTAGGATAAAAACATTACAAATAATTAAAATGATATGGAATATTTCTTAGAAGCTTTGTAAAGCTTAATGGATAATTGTTGAACCCTTGACAAATTGTAGACAAGGTTTTAGACCTTTAAAATGTTGGAAAATATTGAAAAAAGGATCAAAGCTTCTAAAATCACAAAGATAAAAATTTTATAATCTTAGTATGATGTTGTATATATAATGGAAAAAATTGTTAACATCAAAATAATTTTAGTTTGGTGTTTGATGTGATTCTACATTTATTTAATGTAGGAATTGACAATTCTAGTGAAACGGGACCATCTAATCCTGCAGAGTACTTCTCTTGAGGTAGGAGATGAGTGTATTTTCTAAATGCATGTGCAATGTTTGTTGATGATATACATATCTTGGTGTGTACTTGCATGTTTGCCTTGAATGGTTATACTACCTCTTATATATAAATTGTTATGAGAGTGACTTTTGTTGATAGTTGGATCTTGGATTGGTAGATATGATAAGGATATACATTTGGATTACACTTGTTGATATGCTCTTTTTGATTTCCATGTGTGGAATGATATTGATATGACTCCTTGGCTATTATATTTGGATGATGTAAATTGATGCCTTAAAGAATTTTGTGATAAATTGTATGCCTTAGAGAGTATTATGATTGGTTGCATGCCACTAAATGTAATGTTAAGTGTAATATATACCCATAAGTGAGAGGGTGTGAGATTCTTGTGAAGTTAAGTCTAACATATGTATTCTTGTATCTCATGGCATGCGTTGCATATCATATTCTAATGTATTAGGATCTTGTGAAAAGGACCCTTACGGGGACATAAATATTTAAGCGACTATGCGTGGTTGTGATTACTTAATATATTGGAATAATTAAGATCTTGGGGGATCTTATGAAAAGGACCCTTACAGGGGAATAAATACTTGAGCAACTATGTGTGGTTGCAATTACTTTGATATATGAAATTAATGATGGGCCAATAACATATTTAAGACATGCGTGTCATTCAATGTTTATTGTCGCATTCACTTTTGTGAAAGTGATAAGTGTTACGCACTATAAAAAAAACAAGTAAATAAAGGAGGTTTTTTAGAGGAAGTTTTAAAAACCTCTACAAAATAACATAAACTGTGGTGTTTTTTATGCCCTCTTAAATTAAATTTAATAAAGGAGGTTTTTAATTTATTTTAGAGAGTTTTTTAAACCTTTTTAAATTAAATATTTAAAGGCATGTTTTTATGTGAGTTTTTCCCAAAACCTCCTAAAATTAATATTTTAATTTTCTCAAAATAAACTCATTCCTAAATTTCAATTTGCCTAAATCCTAAATTCCCTCTAAAAACTTGTCATTCTCTAAAACCTCAATTGAGATTTCAAATCAGTGTACTGAATTTTCTTGAAGCCATTAAACGTTCCACGCTTTGTCTGTCTCACACGTTCCACCACTCCCTGGAACGCATCGTTTGCAAGTTCCACTGCTATGTTAGTTCCACCGTTCGCAAGTTCAACGAATTCAGACATTCGCAGGTTAGGATTTTGTAGCCTTCCCACTTTTCTGGATCTTTGGCTAGTGATTATTTATACTTTTATGATTTAGGGGTTAGGGTTTGTTGTACATGGTTATTTCTGTCTTGGGGTTTTGTTTATTTTAGTTTCAGTTTTGTCTAAGCTTCTGGAACACTATTAGGGAAACATAAACAAAAAACGCACAAGATGTTGTTGAGTTATTTGGCATGATGGTTGAAGATCACAAACGGATACAACCAAATGTGGAAACCCATGCGTAAGACCCCACCTATATTTTTTCTTTCACAAATGTGACCATTGTAGCATATTTTGGACGTCAAATTATTTGAACTTATTATTCTATAATTTGGCCTCATTTCTTTTTCTTTAAAGATAGTTGTAATAGACTGAAATTTACAACAGGACTTGTGACAAAACAACAGTTTGCAAAAAGCTTTACTGAGTCTGTGTGTGCATAAAAAGAATTATTATTAAAGAGTAAAGAGAGAATATACAATTTAAAGAAGGATAAGTATAAGTTTCCTCCTAGACCAAAAGGTAAAAAAGAAAATAGCAGTGAGACTAAAAAATGCTACAAAGTTGTCTACATATCATTTATGAAATTTTCCTTAAAACATCAATGAGCATGTCACCCTACTAGAAAGAACATAAACATGAACCTTTAGTGTAACAATGTTAAGAGATTCCTAGAGAACAGGGCATTTCTCTCCAATCAAAGACACCAAAAAAGCTTAAAAGCTGAACAAGATTGTCTGCCATTAAATCACTAAACCCTTATTATTGGCCAAAAAAATCAAGAGTTTAAATTCAAAAGGTCAGAAGCCCTTTGCAGTCTTGGTTTAATATGTAGGTTTTAGTGATACTACCTGCTACAAGGAATTTACTTTGCGCTCACAATTAAGTAGTCTCCACTCAACTATAACTTAATTCTTTTAGTGCTTCTATTCTATTTTTATTTGAAAATTTTCTTCTATTTTCGAAAGGATCCTTGGATTATTAGGTAGACTAAGTAATGACCTGTAGTGTTTGAGGGATATTTTTTTGTGATTTCACACCTTCCACAACTCTTTTATTTCATTCTATGTCTTACGCAAGTAGGATTTTGGGGTTAGATTCCCATTATATGATAAGAAACCATAAATCCATATACCTTCACATCCTAGTATTTTCTAGAGTAACCTATTCGTTTTCCAATTGATATGCAAAGTATGCTTTGCACTGCATTTTTTTGGTAGATAAGTAGAAGCAGCATTTGTGGTTTGACATTATATAAATATGTGAAAAGTTTTAGAAATTTGATTTAGGAATGTCTTGTTAGTAGAGGCCTAACAGGAGTGGCATGTGCTCTCCTTACTTTTATCATTCAAGTTATTTTTTTTGAATTTTTATGTTTTCAAATCTGAAATGGTGGACTGTTAATTCTTATTTCAGATAATGGTGGTGGGATGGATCCTAATAAAATGCGTCAATGCATGCCATTGGGGTACTCTGTGAAAAGCAAATTAGCCAACACAGTTGGACAATGTAAACCTTTAGCTTTGCAGAGAATGTAAATCTTATTGAATCTTTCATTCTATAGAAAATACTTATCTTCTGTGTTCTATGTGATAGGTGGAAATGGGTTTAAAACAAGTGCCATGAGGCTTGGGGCAGATGTAATTGTATTCTCCCGTTATCGTGGGAAAGATGGGAAGAGGTTTGTTTGAATATCTGATTGCTTCACTCAATTTTCTTCCCCTTTTGGGATATGTTCTGCATATAGAGAATTAAATTCTAAATTAGTTGCTCTAGTATTTGTTGTATGTTTCATTAAGTTATCAGGGCAAACTAGTTATGATCTAGTAATTGTTTGGTTTAGGATGGTGTATGCTTGTTGACAGAGTACCCATTGTTGGATTATTTACTCAATTTACTATTAGCTTGGAATGTAATGTTGCTATCGCAGTTATGAAGTGATATTTTGTCCTTAAAACTATATAAAATAATTATTCATTTATCACATTAAAAAGCCATATGAAGTGTTATCCATTTATCATTTTTGATTCTTGATACATAGTTTCTATAATTGTGAGATCCTTTTCTAAAATGTTCCTTCTTTACTGAATTTGGATGCCCCCCTAAGAAAGAAGTGTATACTAGTCTTTTTGCATTAATAATTAATATCTTGTTGTATTAATTGTTTTTTGTATGCTTCTGTATCTAACTAGGTGATTTGGACATTTTGTTAGCTCCACACAAAGTATAGGCTTGCTGTCTTACACATTTTTGAGGAGTACTGGGAAGGAAGACATGGTAATTTGTTTTTATAATTGATTTTTCTTTTTGTGTGTTTGTCTTATTATTATTAGGTTAAATTAATTATTTAGGTTAAACTGTAAATCCTTAACCATTTGACGGTTTTAAAAAGTTCCTTTTCTTTGAAAGTTTGTAATCATGCCCTTGAACTTGTTATTTGTATGTGGGTCCTAAACATTTTTTATATGTAGGAATAGGGAATTGAAAATAGTTTTACAACCAAAGTTAAATCTCTGTACTTAATGGAACCCTATCAGGATTATTATTAGGGACTAGAGACCCAATGATAAATTATTTCAAAGTTCAAAGTTTAATTACAAACTCTCATATAAGTATTTTCTAAAAAGCCAAATGAACCTATTAATTTAGCCTTGTTTTATTTAGAATGAATGCAATCTCACTGTAAGTCCATCAACCAAAGCTGCAAGAGGCATTGACTGTTGAATATTGAATAGTGTCTTTTGTGGTATGATCTAACAGGGGTTTATACTATATATATATATATATATATATATATATATTGGAACTATGAGAGGGTGGTCTAATTTGTCTGCTTGAAGATGGCTGAATTCCCATAGCCTTAGTATATGTTCATTTTAAACCTATAGTGTATGTATATCTTGATCATTGTAGGCATCCACTTGCATAAATTTAGTACCTAATTTTCAACCGAAGTGTGTGGTACAAAAGAATTATTCATTGATTAGAAATTCAAATGCATGGGCTGGGGTGGGATTTTTTATGGGTTGGATGAAAATATTTTTGAGATATTCAGGGATGAGTAGGTTTTCTGTAATTTGTGTTATATTTGCATATGTTCATGTAACTGTTGTTTATATTGGAATGGAAGATGGACTATGAAAAAGAAGGACAGGAATGGAATAAGATAATAAGGTCTTCTCTGGAGGATTGGAATAAAAATGCTGAAACAATAGTACAATGGTCACCATTTTCCAATGAGGCCGATCTTTGTCACCCCCGCTTCTCTAGACCCGAATCCCGACATAATCAAAATAAATAATTAATAAAAATACGAGTAAATTTTTCGCGTTTGAAATAATTTCGAAACACCTTAACGATTACATCAAGATTCGAACCACAGAAAACCGAAGAGTGAGATTTAATAATTTATAACCGGATCGTAAGATAAATCGTCCATAATTATATAAAAAAATAATATAGTTTACAACAGAAGAAGAATATGTATACAGGTCACACGCCTAGTCCCTTATATCATGAGAAAAGGCTCGACAAAGCATGTAAATATACAACACAAGCCTATTAGGTCACAATCCATCTTACATATAAGTAATGAACATGCATTGCCTAAAATATATATTTATATGGTCATGCAACATACATCTCTGATATTCATATTCTATAAATGACCACAGTCAATTCTATCTCAATATCATGTATCATCTACACTTATACATTCCCAAAATGGGCTACATGTCCAACGTCACTATATTTGTCAAATGGGTATGAATTTCAATACCCCAAATATCTATATATCATTTATATATATGGCCATTTACAATACATCCACCAATATCTATAATTATTCACACTATCATGTACACTTTATTCATAATACAATGAATTATAATCGCTGCCGGCCAAGGCATTCCATTACCACTATTTTACCTTCACAAAAGCTTTACTTTAAAAATATCCTCATCCCATGATATTCCTGCATTAATGCTAAAAATGGACAACATGGGAGAGTGAGTTATACATTTCAAATGACGAATATGAATACAATTAAGATTATATGCAAATGTATATCAACATCATGTATGCTTTGCTAATATCATCAATCATCACAACAATATACATAAACCATATTTATCAATCAACTCATAGTAAAGGAACACATATACACATCATTTCTCAATGCCACAATGGGCCAACATCATTGTCATCAACTATACACAAACAAGCCTTTCATTATATTAGGCCATTATTTACAACATCATCTTATTCAAGGTCATTTTGTTGTATTCATATTTTACATGTTGTCTTTTAGGTAATTCATTTATCCATCTCATCATCATCACATCTCAATCTCAATCATCATCAATCATCATCACCTTTTGGCATATCTTCATGCTATATGCAAATGCTCTTAGGCTAATGCATATGTACAATGGAATAAACAACAAATGTGAATCCGACTGTGGAAATAAACACCAAATTGTGGGTTCAAGCATGATTACATACCATGCCCGTACTGCAGTAGTATAATGTGTACACATATCTTATAATGCATGCATAATCACCAAATTTTACTGGTACCATGACCACTCCAAACAATATAATCAACAATATAAGGTGTTGCAGGCCGACCATGATTCATACCATGGCAGCTATGATCCAAAGGACCACCGGGGACACCTGCTCCTCAAGTAAAATATCAACATAACCTATAAGTGATAATTATTTTATATGTTCGTTCTTTTTGTCACGATATCCTAATTAGGCCCAAGGCATGGTCGCGTCATTCTTGTACGGCCCAATTTATTTTACTTGATACTGGAGTAGACTTGGTCCAAATAAATATCTAATATTTATTCTTTCTAGCATGACCATGCGTTTCTAATGTGGACATACCCAAGGAAGACCCTCACACTACATTAGAGAAAGGACTTGAAGCATATAGAGGTCCCCTCACAAGGGCCAAGACCAAAAGGGCCAAAGAGAGCATTCATAAAGCCCTTTTCTCTTTTCTCTCTTCTAGTGGGCCTAAGCCCAATAAGGAACCTATGAGGATCTATGTGTACTTTACTTGTAATATACTTTCTAAATAGTTTCTCTAGGCTTATAGGATAGATTTGGGCCTTGCAAGGTCAAATGGGCCACTTTAGGGCCTTGTACTTTTCCTTTTGGGCCATGTATAGGCTATTTGCTTACCTTTTTCTCTTAATGGGCCTTGGATTCATGCTCAAGCCCACTTAGCTAGTCCTTGGCTGAAATTTCCCATGGCCTATATAAGGACTTCTCCTTTTGTAAACAAGGACAATTAATTCATTTGCAAGATTTTGAGAGCACTTAGTGTTTTCCTAGTGAGAGATTCTCCTCATTCTCTCTAGAATTAGAGAGCTCTCTCAAGCTCTTATCCAAGTGGTTTCTCCCTCCCTTGGTGGTGAGTGGAGTTATCTTCCCCACTTTGGGAAGTGGCCTCCAACCTTTTCCTCTCCCCTTTTCCAAACCTTCCTCCATTGTTCATCCTTCTCTTCTTCCATTTCACTCCCTTTCCTCTTGTTCCTTGCGTCACACTCCTTTAGTTTAGGCTTTGGTTTTCGGTTTCCTTGCCTTGAAGAAGAAGTTCTCAAGCTTACATTGAAGGAAGATAGGAGAAAGAGCCCTAGATCCATCTCTCTTCAAGAAAGTGGATGAAAAGCCTACATCATGTGGTATCATTGAGCCTTGGGAGGTTCTTTTCTTCTTCTCTTCCATTTTAATTTTCGTTTTCACTTCTCTTTGCTGGCTGGGATTCTGGTTCTTAATCATTCATAGGTCTTGTTAATGCCGTGTTAGCATAAAAATCATAAAAAGTTTTAGTTCTTTTGAGTTTTTGTGCTAGTTTCTTTTTTGGCTTCAATTTTTGCATATTGATATGGTCATTTTCGGTTGGCTTATGTTAGCATTCTGTTTTAGCTTCTAAAATTCAGAGTTGGCACATGTTAGTTTTGGTTTGTTAGGTTGTTAGTTTGTTGTTACAAGTTAGTTAATTGTTAGTTGTTAGTTAGAGCCAATTAAGGAAGTTAGTTAGGTGCCATGTGGAACCTTGTCTAGAGTTCTAGGAAATTACTTGCTTCTTCCTTTTTAGTGTACAAAGCCGTGTGGTGAAGAGGCAATTCAAGCATTTTGATTAGCTCCTAAAAAGGTTCCATTCTTGTTGTTGGGAGGTCTCACATTAAAGACACTCCAAAGTCAAGTCAACTTTTAGGGTTGTTAGTTTCCAATCTTAGCTTTGATTCTAGGTTTAATTTTTCTTTACTTGCACTATTAGGATATCACTTTTACATTCCTTTTCATCTTGCTTGCATCAAAAACAAAAAACTTGTCAAAAAAAATTTAGTCACCTCCTATACATCAATTTGGGAGAAGGTTGCATAATTTGCCTTAAGCAAGAAGCATTAATTGAACTTGTTTGTACAGTTTGTGTATTTCGGTTTTGGAATTATAAGATTGGTGTTGTTACCTTGAAATCTTGAGAGGCAAAAGAAAAGAAAAGTATCAAAAGAAAAGAAAAGTACCAAAGGAGAAAAAGAGTATTAAAAAGAAAGCCTTATTACCAAGTTGAATTTGAGACACTAAACATCATCACCAAAATTTCAAAATTACCAATACCAAAAGAGAAGTGTTTCATCACTTGACATTTCTAAGACTTGTTCTTTAAGACTTCCTTGCTTATTTTTGCAACTCTAGAGTTTCTAAGCTAGGTTGTACTTTAAGCTTTGTTTCTTGCATGTGTTTTCTTGTTTGTCTTGTTTTGTCAAATTCAATTCTATTCCAAGTTAGCTTTCATTCTTTTGAACTTTTATTGCTTTTAGAGTCTTGTCATATAAAAAAAAATCCATTTGAGTAGCCTTTATTTCTTAAGCCTTTTTAGTTTGTCATTTTTGCTTCTTAAAGTTTTGTCTTGAGTTTGTATCTTTTCAAACTTCTAAGATCACTCCATTTCTCCATTAATTGAGGGTAGCATATTGAAACACTTGAGATTGGTGTGGAAATTGATTGAGCTTGATAATCTCTAAGAGAAGGCATACACTTGAGAGATACACTTTAGTGAGGTTTAAAATTTTTCTTTGTGATTTCTATTAACCAAATCTTGTTTGGAGTTGTTGTCTTGTCTTCTTTTGCTAGGTAAAGTTGGAGCTTATACATCAAGAAGGACTTTTGAAGACAATTGTAAAGGAGGCAAAAGCTTTGTAACTAGTAGAACTTAGGCAATTTTTTTTTTTTCAATTCTTAGGCTTTGTGTAGTAGGATTTTGTCTTGTATTTTAGACACAACAAGGACATTGGACTTTTTGGACATTATAACTTTCCTTTTTGCTTAGTAAATTTTGAATTAGGATAGTACATGTGCATTTGATTGTTAACTACTTTTAGTTAATTGGTTAGAATTAGTTAGAAGTTACAACTATAATTAGTTAGTTAGTTGGTAGTTATAACAAAAAGTTGGTAGTTAGTTGAGTGTCTTAACTAATTAGGTTAATTAGTTAGTGGTTGGAACTAATTCTAGTTATCATAACTAATTGTTAGTTGGGTTAACTAATACATAACCGAATTAGTTGGTTAGTTATAGTGGTTAGACTTTGTTACAACTTCCATAACTAATTAACTACTTTTTAGTTAGGGTTTGTTAAGACGTAGTTAGTTAGTTGAACTAATTTTCTTAGGTTAACTACTTCTTAAAACCGAATTTGGTTAGGCTTGTCTAGGGTTAGTTAATCACTAGTAACATCCTAGGACAAACATAATTAATTTAGGTTAAGGACAACTTAGGATTTACATAAGCAACATAGGACTAACCTAGTTAAAGACAACCTAGGACATTGTTTTCCCTTAGGATAGAAACCTAGTATTGATTTTTTTAGGATTGTTGAAGTGTTTCTTTCACTTGTATTGTATTCATCTTCCTCGACTAGCTTGTCTATACATACTTGGTTTTTGTCTCAAATTTCTTTGACAACATTAAAAGATGTCATCTAGTGATAGGGAGAACAAAACCATGCTTCATAACATAATGGATAGCTTAAACAATATTAATGCTAGGCTAACCAATCTTGAGCATAATGAACCCCCTAGAACTAGGCATAGACAACAAAGAAATCAAAGACATAACATTAGTGATAGTGAGGAAAAAACAAGATAAAGAAGGCACCATGACCATAGAAAGGATGACATAGGCTTAAGAGAAGTAAAGTTAGAAATTCCCCCATTCAATGGCAAGAGTGACATTGAAGTTTACTTAGAGTGGGAGATGAGGGTAGAACAAATATTCAACTCTTATCAAATAAAAGATGATAAAAAAGTTAGGATTGCAACTCTTTCTTTCCAAAATTATGCTCTAGTTTGGTGGACCCAAATTTGTAAGGAGAAAAAAAGAGACAACTTCCCTCCCATAGATGATTGGGTAGACTTAAAGCTCTCCTTAGGAAAAGATATGTTCCTAACTATTATCGTGGTGAACTATTAGCAAAGCTTAATAGGCTCACCCAAGGCTCCAAATGTGTAGAAGACTACTATAAAGCCTTAGAAATAGCCATGATTAGAGCCAACCTAGAAGAGGATGAAGAAACCTTAATGCATAGGTTCTTACATGGACTTAATAGGAACATCAAAAATAGGGTAGAACTTCTTCCACATGTGGATATAGAAGAGTTACTCCACCAATGCACCAAAGTAGAAAACCAATTTAAGGAAAGAGAATCCTATAGTGGGGATAACAATAGAGCCTATAAGTCAAAATGGGTAGAAAATAAGGGTAAGTTTGAGAGAAACCCTAGAGAAGTGGGCGCTTCCTCCTCTAAACTCCAAAGTGAGTTACACAAAAATGGCAAAGTCTTTAGGAATCAACATGATAAGCATGAGCCATCATCAAAACCACAATCCTCTAGATCTTCTTCCATAAAATGTTTTAAGTGTCTTGGAAGAGGACACATTGCTTCGGACTGTCCAACAAAAAGAACCATGATTTTAAAAACTAATGGAACCTACTCAAGTCAATCAGAGTCTAATTCTAATTCTCACTATTCAAGTGATGACTCTAGTAGTGATTCTAGTGACAGTGAGCACATATTAGGGGAGGATGGTGAGTTGTACATGATTAGAAGATTGCTTGGTAGTCATGTAAAACTCGATGACATGACACAAAGAGAGAACATCTTTTATACAAGATGTTACATTAATGACAAATTATGTTCTCTCATTGTTGATAGTGGGAGTTGTGCAAATGTTGCAAGCCAAAGACTAGTCAAAAAGATGGGATTAGAGCTTATAGATCACCCAAGTCCCTACAAATTACAATGGTTAAATGAAAAAGGTGAAATGGTAGTCAATAAGCAAGTCCTAATAAATTTCACCATAGGCACATATAGAGATGAAGTCAAATGTGATGTAGTGCCTATGGAAGCAACTCATATACTATTAGGAAGGCCTTGGCAATTTGATAGGAAGGTCCTTCATGAGGGGTTCACTAACACCCTCACATTTAAACTAGATGGCAAGAAGATAGTACTACATCCTTTAACTCCACAACAAGTAGCAAAAGACCAAATCCAAATGAAAGCTAAGAGAGAAAAAGAGTTAGGATCTTCTTACCATACGAATTTAGAAAAACCAAAGAAAAACAAAAAAGACAATAAAGGGAAAGGAGTTATTATCTATAATGACTCCCAACCCAATCTCTTCGCAACTAAATATGATGTGAAACATGCCATGTTTTCACAAAAACATTGCTTGATCATATATCCAAAAGATATCCCTAACACTTCTTTGTGTTCTATGGGCACCTCTCCTCCCCCTTTGCCCAACGAGATCCAAAATATCTTACAAGAATTTAAAGACCTCTTCCCAAAAGACATTCCAAAAGGGGTACCTCCTATTAGAGGCATTGAGCATCAAATAGACCTTATTCCTGGGGCTAGTTTGCCAAATAGACTTGCCTATAGATGCAACCCTAAGGAGAGTTTAGAAATAGAAAATCAAGTGAATGAACTACTTTCCAAAGGTTGGATTAGAGAAAGTTTAAGCCCTTGCGCATTACCGGTTTTACTTGTACCCAAGAAAGATGGTTCATGGAGAATGTGTACAGATTGTAGAGCCATTAATAACATCACCATCAAGTATAGGCATCCTATACCTAGGCTTGATGACATGTTAGATGAGCTTAGTGGATCTACAATCTTCTCCAAGATTGATCTTAAAAGTGGCTACCACCAAATTAGAATAAAAGAAGGAGATGAATGGAAAGCCGCTTTTAAAACCAAGCTTGGCCTTTATGAGTGGTTAGTGATGCCTTTTGGCCTAACTAATGCACCAAGTACTTTCATGAGACTTATGAACCATGTTTTAAGGGATTTCATAGGGCATTTTGTTGTGGTATACTTTGATGACATTCTTGTGTATTCAAAGTCCATGGCATCTCATCTAATCCACCTAAGACAAGTTATGCTTGCCTTAAGAACAAACAATCTTTATGCTAACTTTGAAAAATGTTCTTTTGGCATGGATACCATTGTCTTTCTTGGTTTTGTAGTTAGTTCTAAGGGTGTTGAGGTAGATCACTCTAAGGTTAAGGCAATCTAAGATTGGCCTACACCTAGAAATGTGAGTGAAATAAGAAGTTTCCATGGTCTCGCAAGTTTCTATAGGAGATTTGTGAAAGATTTTTCAACCTTAGCCTCCCCTCTAAATGAGTTAGTTAAAAAGAATGTTTCTTTTGTGTGGGGACCTAGGCAAGAAAAAGCCTTTCAAGATCTCAAAGATAGGCTCACTCATGCTCCAATTTTAAAACTTCTAAATTTTTCTAAAACCTTTGAGCTTGAGTGTGATGCATCAAATATGGGCATAGGAGCTGTGCTTTTACAAGAAGGTCACCCCATTGCTTTCTTTAGTGAAAAACTTAATGGGGCCACTATTAACTACCCCACATATGATAAGGAATTCTATGCCTTAATTAGAGCCCTACAAACTTGGGAGCACTACTTAATCCCAAAAGAGTTTGTGATACATAGTGATCACCAATCTTTAAAATTCATAAAAAGGCAACATAAGTTAAACAAAAGACATGCTAAGTGGGTTGAGTATTTGGAACAATTTCCTTATGTCATCAAGTATAAGAATGGCAAAACCAATACTGTGGCTGATGCTTTATCTAGGAGGCATTCTTTACTTACCTCTCTAGGAGCCAAAGTTATTGGGCTTGATGAAATTAGGTCTTTGTACCCAAATGATCTTGATTTTTCAAACATCTTTAACTCATCTTCCACTTCGACATCTCATAAGGGCTTTTAAATTTTAGATGGCTATCTTTTTAAAGCCAATAGACTTTGTATTCCAAGAAGCTCTTTAAGAGATCTACTACTTAGGGAGAGTCATGAGGGAGGACTCATGGGCCATTTTGGAAGAGATAAGACTTTGTCTATATTACATGAACACTTCTATTGGCCCAAAATTAAAAAGGATGTTCAAAAACATTGCTCTAGGTGTATTGTATGTAGAAAGGCTAAATCAAAACTTTCACCTAGTGGTTTATATACTCCCTTGCCAACACCTAGTGCACCTTGGATTGATATATCAATGGACTTTGTGTTAGGCCTGCCTAAGACCCAAAAGGGAATGGATTCTATCTTTGTGGTTGTGGATAGGTTTAGCAAGATGGCTCATTTCATCCCTTGCCATAAGGTTGATGATGCTAGTCATATTGCTAAGATCTTCTTTAAAGAGGTTGTGAGACTACATGGTGTGCCCAAAACCATTGTTTCTGATAGGGACACCAAATTCCTAAGCCATTTTTGGAAAACTCTTTGGTCAAGGCTAGGAACATAACTCCTCTTTTCCACAACTTGTCATCCTCAAACAGATGGCCAAACAGAGGTAGTAAACAGGACCCTCTCTCAATTTCTTAGGGTCTTAGTACACAAAAATGTAAAATCATGGGATGAGTGTTTACCCCACATTGAGTTTGCATATAATAGGGTACAACACTCCATAACCAAGTATAGTCCATTTGAGGTTGTATATGGTTTTAACCCTCTCACACCCTTGGACCTTTTGCCCATTGAGGTTTCTGACTCTGTCCTTCATAAGGATGGAGAGGCAAAGGCCCAATTTATCAAAGATTTTCATGAGAAGGTTAGACACCAAATACAAACTAAAAATGAACATTATGCTCGTTGTGTAAATAAACAAAAAAAGGAGATCACCTTTGAGATTGGAGATTGGGTATGGTTACACCTTCGAAAGGAACGCTTTCCTAACTTGAGAAAATCCAAACTCAACCCTAGAGGTGATGGGCCTTTCCAAATTCTCAAGAAAATTAATAATAATGCTTATGTCCTAGATCTACCAGGAGATTATGGTGTGAGTGCTTCTTTCAATATAACTGATTTGTCTCCCTTTCATATAGATGATGAGGATGATGCCTTTGATTTGAGGACAAATCCTTTTGAAGAGGGGGAGCATAATGTGGATATACCCAAAGAAGACCCTCACACTTAGAGAAAGGACTTGAAGCATATAGAGGTCCCTTCACAAGGGCCAAGACCAAAAGGGCCAAAGAGAGCATTCATAAAGCCCTTTTCTCTTTTCTCTTTTCTAGTGGGCCTAAGCCCAATAAGGAACCTATGAGGATCTATGTGTACTTTAGTTGTAATATACTTTCTAAATAGTTTCTCTAGGCTTATAGGATAGATTTGGGCCTTGCAAGGTCAAATGGGCCACTTTAGGGCCTTGTACTTTTCCTTTTGGGCCATGTATAGGCCATTTGCTTACCTTTTTCTCTTAATGGGCCTTGGATTCATGCTCAAGCCCACTTAGCTAGTCCTTGGCCGAAATTTCCCATGGCCTATATAAGGACTTCTCCTTTTGTAAACAAGGACAATTAATTCGTTTGCAAGATTTTGAGAGCACTTAGTGTTTTCCTAGTGAGAGATTCTCCTCCTTCTCTCTAGAATTAGAGAGCTCTCTCAAGCTCTTATCCAAGTGGTTTCTCCCTTCCTTGGTGGTGAGTGGAGTTATCTTCCCCACTTTGGGAAGTGGCCTCCAACCTTTTCCTCTCCCCTTTTCCAAACCTTCCTCCATTGTTCATCCTTCTCTTCTTCCATTTCACTCCCTTTCCTCTTGTTCCTTGCGTCACATTCCTTTAGTTTAGGCTTTGGTTTTCAGTTTCCTTGCCTTGAAGAAGAAGTTCTCAAGCTTACATTAAAGGAAGATAGGAGAAAGAGCCCTAGATCCATCTCTCTTCAAGAAAGTGGATGAAGAGCCTACATCAGTTTCCTTAGTCTTACTCCATTAAGTGGCCTATAGATATCACTCCTGTCACATAGGAGAGACAAATCTCATCTACATCACTCACATCCCTCTGCATAATTTGTTCATTGCCTAATAACAACCTTTATAGTCCTCTTGTTACAGAAAACGTTTAATTGTATTAAAACAACAAACTCCTCATGTAGGAATCGTAGTGACTTCAGGTCGAAGGACTACATATACCATTATCACATTGAGAATCGTTTATGACATTCATGTAACGATCTATGCAACGTTCTCATGGTGGGTCTGTCCAGTACATCATTACTCTTAATGTGTACCCGTGTGAAGACTTGATATCATCTATATCTATGATTTGTGAGATCAGGTCATCAGTACACTCACACACTAGTCTCAATGTATTTACATGTCCCCATGTAAATACTTGACTAGGGACATTTTAGGAATAATTTTCATATGACCTATTACTCCAAGGATAAATATGTTTTAATACAATTTTAAACTGAAATACTTATTTTATTGATAAGCAGAAAAATGATACAAATGAAAAAGCATAAAAGCTTATAGTGCATACACTAATAATCTCCCACTTGCACTAGAGCCAATCAGACATTTGCCTAATGCCTAATGATCTAGTGTGCCCCTCATGTTTTTGTTGTGTAAGAGGTTTTGAGTGGGTCAGCAATATACTCATTAGTATGCACCTTACATATCTTTACATCTCCTCGATCAAGGATCTCTCGAATGAGATGAAATCGCCTAAGTATATGCTTGGATCGTTGATGTGATCTAGGTTCTTTAGCTTGTGAGATTGCTCCACTATTGTCACAGTAGAGACTTATAGGGTCCACAATGCTAGGAACAATCCCAAGTTCTATTATGAACTTCTTGATCCATACTGTAACACCCTCGGTTAGATAAGACAAATCCATTTATAGGTTCATCCTATTTAACTGAGTGTGTTAACAGTTTTCAGAAAAAGTGAATATATTTTTTTTTAAATAAATAAGTACGTGGCAGATCAGTGGAAGCAATAATGTATATATCACATAGTCATTCACAAACTGTAAGTAATTGTACTCTTAACAGAATGGGGCACGCAGGCACCCTTAAATATTATACAGTCATCCGGTGTCTGATTATAAATATTCTATCCTTAATGATTGTTCTAAATGGGTTCAGTTTATTGCTGATCTTCATACTCGGGTTCTTGAGTTTCTAATTCCTCTGAAAAATGTTCAACAGTAAGGGTGAGTATAACCCAAGACCCTGATTGGTTCATCCGGTGCGGACATAATCCAGTTAACATACAATGTCACATAGATCATACATTTAGCATATTTATAACAATCAAGCATGTTGTCATCCCATAATCATATATTTAGCATGTTCACAATTATAACAATCAAGCATGATGTAATGAATGCATGAGTTCAGATCCATTATGATTTATCTTTGATTAAGTCTCATGATGCATGTGGGCCCAAGAAATTATTTCTTCTTCTCTGGAATATCACCATTCCAATTCTCTAGAGCGATCAGGGTCCGCCCAAGCTCTGGTACAAATGAACTCATTGGTTCTTATCATTGATTTTTATATATATATTTGAGACTTGGATCCCTACGATCATGGTCACACTCCGTCATTTAGTCAAAGTACACCAGAATTACTCGTCTCACCCGGCTATCAGGGCGCGACTCTGATGCCATTGGGTTACCGTTCCAGTTGTACTCCCAAGATTCTTCTACTGAGATCGAACGTGAGTGTCCTTCACTGTACCAAGTGTATGCTCTAGAGGTTTTTCTTCAAAATATTTTCATGATGCGAAATGCATTTATCTTATCAATTGATCCTTTGGGTATCTTATGTATTTCCAGTCTCATCATATCATTTCCAAGTTCTTTGGATTCTATCAATTATTGTAAGTATATCTATTATATAATATTTTCCATAAGGAGTAAAATAATTTATTCTTTATATAATTACGCATAATTAAAATGTTAACAAGGTTTATAACAGGAAAAACTACTGATAATAATAATAAGATTAATAATAATTAGGATAATAATAGAATAAGGATAATAATAATAATTATAACTTCTCATTAATTTAAAAAGTATTAAGAAGTAGTTTCTAAATGAAAATCCAAGCGAAAACCATTAAAAATAGAGTTTTCCGAGTGAAACAGGGGCAAATCCGAGTGAAATAGGTATGATTCCGAGTGGAATCATACAGAGAAGGGTTCTCCAAGCGATCTGACTAAAAATCCGAGTGAAATTGTACTGGAAGGGCTGTTTTCCGACTGAAATAAGTTTGGATCCGAGTGAAATGAAGTGGAATGCTGTTTTCCGACTGGAACAGCTTGAATCCGAGTGAAAAACAAGTTTTCCGCATGAGATAACTATGAATCCGAGTGAAATAAACTGAGCAGAGTTTTCTAACTGAAATTAATAAGTAATCCGAGTGAAACAGAAGCTGAAAAATAATTTTCTTAACTAAATAACTTGAATTCTGAGTGAAACAATTTCTGAGTGAATTAAAATATAAATCCGTGTGAGGTCAGTAGGGAAAATGGTTTCCTGAGTAGCATTGTTTGCAAATCCGAGTGAAAATCATTCTGCTGACTGAAATACCTTCGAGTAAAGTAAATCCGAGTGAAATAATTCCTGATTCCGAGTGGAATCAGGTTGATACAAGTTTTCTGAGTAAAATAGGTGTAATACCGAGTGAAATAAGCATGATTTCAAATAAAATCAAACTGAGAGGGTCTCTTAAGTAAAACAATTCTAAATCCGAGTGAAGTCAATCTGAAAGAGTTTCCTTAATGAGTTAAAATGCCTTCCGAGTGAAACATAATGAAGAAATAGTTTTTCTGGGTGAAAATGTTTGTGAATCCGAGGAAAAATGTGTCTCCAAGTGAAATATAATCTGATTCCAAGTGGAATCGGCATGAAAATGGTTCCTGAGTAAAACTAAGATAAGTTCTGAGTGAAACATGAGTTTACCGAGTGAAATTAGTTGAAAAGAGTTCTGTCTGAATGAAATAATATAAATCCGAGTAGAATAAGTGCTTGCTGAGTAAAATATAGTGTTTGCCGAGTGAAATAAGACTGGGAAGCTACTGACCGAGAGCAATAGAGTGTTTTCCGAGTGAATTTACTGAAAAGGCTTCTGAGTAAAAGATAACTATATTTTTCTGAGTGAAATTAAGTCAAATGCCGAGTGAAATAATTTAAGAAATAGATTTTCCGAGTAAAATAAAACTTGGGAGATGCTGTCCGAGAGAAAAAGAGTGTTTTCCGAGTGAAATGATACCAAAACCGATTGAAATGGCCTAAAACCGATTGAAATGATACCAAAACCGATCGGATTAGCCTAAAACAGAACCTGTTATCATTAAACTCATAGTTTTTCACTGGAAATCACACGGTACCCATGATTATTAGCATTTTCAGTCCAATAAGTACATGTCAAATCACAATTCATCACTCGGTAACAGATATATATATATATCTACACGCATATACAGATATCAATATAAAGCATTTAATTCATACACACTGAATCTGTCCCCACTCGATTTTCCCACAAGGCACCCAAGAATATACCCCCTTACCTCTATGAAGTTCCTGGAGGAGAAGAAAGAGGCTCCCTTCACTGTCCTGCTGTGAATCCGAGTGAAACAGAGGGGAAAAGAGAGGGAAAGAACTTGCTGGAAAAGAGAGTGATGAAGAGTGTTGGTTCGTGTGTGTGGTGTGAGTTCTGAGGACCTTGAACTTGTTTAAATAGGGAGAGAGTGAGTGGGAAGACAAGTGGGAGACATCTTTTCTGAGTGGTATGCTGAGTCAGTGCCCATTTCTGAGTGGTATGCTGAGTCAGTGATAATGGAAGGGTCACTAGGGATTAAACAAATATATATGCTGAGTCAGTGTCCATTTCTGGTCGTCCACCATCCATAATGCGCACGATTGGATTTAAATATCATTAAAAGACAAAATTGAAGTCAAAACGCACTTCTGTCAGTGAATACCGAGTGAAATTACACTCGGTTAACACTTCTGTCAGTGAATTCCGACTGGAATTCCCACTTCCGAGTCACAATTGCAATTCTTCACTCGGAATGTCTTCGAAACCGACTCATCTTTCCCATCTTTCACTCGGTAATTCACCTCCACACCGACTCCTAATATGCTTGTCCTTTCACTCGGTATTATATCCCAAATCCGGGTCATTTCTTAATGGTTCTTACTCGGTTAAATCATTCCAAGCCTAGTCCTTTATCACTCGGTAATGTCCTTCAAAAACCGACTCCCTCGCATTCTTTTCCTATCTTTCTTCTACTCGAAGTTTTTATTCCAAATCCGAATCTCTACATATACTGTTCCACTCGGTAAAAGTCATCCACTTACTCGGAATGCTACTTCAACACAATCGGGAATGTACTTCATATTCATCACTCGGCATAGACTTAAAATTCTCACTCGGAAGTGTTTCTTCTAGAACCCGACTTTCTCTCCTAATTAGTCAATCACTCGGAATTTATTTAAACTCTAATCACTGAATAACAATTCATATCTTAGAAAGGAATCAATCGGATTTACCACTCAGAAATACTCAAACTTTACTCACTCGGTTTACTCATATTTCTCTCTCGGTTTTAACCAAATTCTTCAACTACAATTTCAATCAGAACATATTGAGGCCCTCACTTCTCGGAAAAGACCTACACATACAAGTCTTCACTCGGAATTGGTCCAATAGAGTATATCTCACTCGGAAGAGAAGTCATACTCATAGATTCACTCGGAAATGGTTCAGCCTCTCTATATTTCACTCGGATTTTACCTTCCAGGAGCATTTAAGTCCTTCCCCACTCATTTTTCACTCGGATAATCATCTCTTAGGTACACATACACTATCCTTCCTAAAAATGTGTTTCGATCGGAATCCTTTAAGGTTTTTATCACTCGGAAAAAGAGTCATAAACATAGCTTCACTCAATAATGGCTCTAAAACTTATATATTCTACTCGGACTGGGTTCTCCTTCCTATATTCCACTCGGAATGAGCTTCCATTACTCTATATTTCACTTGGAATTGCCATTTTGGGGTCATGCTTCTTAGAACAGGTTATTCTGGATTCAAATATGCCCTTACTCGGAACTCTACTACCTAAAACACCACACTCGAAGATCTTTCTACCCGAAATGTTATTCCCTTCTTCTCTAGGAAAATCCGAGTTGGACAACTTACTCGGATTGTACTTGGTTATAATTCTAATTGAGTTTATTCACTCGGTATACTGTACTTATAACGATTGTCACTTGAAAAGAAACAATTGGAAAGGTCTGACTCGGAAATGAGTCTCTCAAGGGTGTTTTCACTCGGAATATTCATCCAGAAGTGGCTCCCTTGAACCCACTTCACTCCAGCTGTCTCTGTGATCAAGGATCTACTCGGTAGTAACCTTCTTGGTCATATATTACTCGGATAACATAACCTTACACTCAGAATTTCATCCTTCACTCGAAATCTCTAACCCTTCACTCGGAATTTCATCCTTCACTCGGAATCGCTAATCCTTCACTCGGAATTTCATCCTTCACTCGGAATCTCTAATCCTTCACTCGGAATTTTACTCTGTCACTCGGATCAGAGCCTATTTCACTCGGAATTTACATAATTTTACTAATAGTCCATATAAATTCCATTATTATGTACAAAAATAACATTTCTGAGATACCACAGACTATCAACGGGGTGTATATTCACTTATTACCACTTACAGACCTTCTAAGCTTCAATTTTTACTAAATAAGACTGCTACTAAAAACAGGGATGTTACATTCTCCTCCCCTTTTAGGAATTTCGTCCCGAAATTCATGGTTGGAATAATTGAGAGTACAATCCTCTAATCTTTTCCTCAACTTTCCAAGTAACGTCTCTATCATTCAACTGACTCCAAACTACTTTGTCCAAAGAGATTTCCTTTCTCCTTTTACTATTTTCGACATCGATTAACAATCTTAATCGGTGATGCTTCAAAGGTAAGGTTTTTCTTTCCAGAACAAATTGATCGGGACTTCGAACATGATCAGGGCCTAGTACATATGTGTGGACATCATGAAGGTTTGGAAGGGCTATACGGCACACATTGGTTCCTATCTTTTGCAGAATTTGATAGGTTCTACGTATCTGAGACTTAACTTCTTGGTCTTTATAGCTCTGTCTATTCCAGTGATAGGGGTAACTTTTGAGAAATACTTGCTACTAATATACCATTATAAGGCATTATTCCCTCATAACTCGTTGTCAAATCCTAGACTTGTCTAAATCCAATTTACACGTTTGTATTAGACTTCGGAAATTCTTCTCCCAAAACCAAGATTCTTTAAATCTTAAAATGCTAACTACACCTAATAATAACAATACTATGATTCCTTAGCCTTAAGACTTCCAAATCATCACATGAATCATTTAATCATTACTAAAATTTAGTCAAACTCATTATAAGTCTCTTGGTTTCATCTAAGATCATCACCAATTCATCTTATTCCAAAATGACATGCCTATTTATCATTTCAAATATCTTAATCCACTATCAATTGTTTCCTTAATCTACTATCATAACCTCAATAGTCTAAATTAATTACTCCAATTACATACACTTCTTTACCAATCCTCAATAATCAACACCTAATGCCTCAGATATTCATTTCCTTATATGTAATCATTCTAGGGTATTTTAAGCCATCAAGATCATCAACTTAGTTAAAATCCTCAAATCACTACACTTAGGGTTTTTCATCAAAATTCAATGATCATTTCTAATAATCACCAATTTCCATTAACAACACCTACCTACACATTATCGTGGGTTTTCGCTAAAAATCATCTCTTATGACATTATTATTTACTTCACTTAAATCCTAAGTTAGGGTTCCACTAGAATCAAACAATCGTCATTAACAACCATCATCTTCTGTCTCAAATCTTGAAAATTTTTGTATACCACTTCACATCCATCCTAAAACACACATAAGTGTATTCTACCTTTGGGTTTTACATGAAAATGGTTTCTATTCCTAAAACCCATTCACAAGACATGCTCTTAATCACATAGAAATTTAAAACCTAGAAACAAAGATTAGAGAATTTTACCTTACGCTCCGAGCTATCCCAAGTTCTAGTATGCACACAAAAATGAAGAGAGAATAAGGAAATAGGTCATCTCTTGTTTCTCGAACAGGATCTCAGTTTGGGCTTAATACTAACTTCAAAAATTCCACTAATATCCTTAATAGTCCTAACCAATGGTATCTCAATCGGAGCTACTTGGTCCTATACTCAGATTTTCTAATCGGTTCTTATTTTAACTCTTATGGTCTAATAATACTTGACAGATTTTCTGTCGTAGCTCTTCTTCAAATTGTGTAAGATCGTTTCGCTGAAAGTTAGCTAATCCTTGGCTCTGTCTAGTAGAGTATGGGATAATTCTCGTTGTCTTATCGTCTCCACGATTTGAGTAAGAAGTTTCTCCAGGTCATGATCATTGTTTAAGTGAATCGCTTAGGAATTTGTTGATAGAATATCAACAAAGAAGTTTTGTGTATATGTCATGTGGAGTATTCCACATAGGAAGTCTAGTTTTAGATGTTTTATGGACTGTTAAATATTTCTATCAGAGTACGTGGAAACCTAATGGTCCACTCCACAAGCTTAATGAATCGACTATGCTCTGATACCACCTTGTAACACCCTCGGTTAGATAAGACAAATCCATTTGTAGGTTCATCCTATTTAACTGAGTGTGTTAACAGTTTTCAGAAAAAGTGAATATATTTTTTTTTTAAATAAATAAGTACGTGGCAGATCAGTGGAAGCAATAATGTATATATCACATAGTCATTCATAAACTGTAAGTAATTGTACTCTTAACAGAATGGGGCACGCAGGCACCCTTAAATATTATACAGTCATCCGGTTTCTGATTATAAATATTCTATCCTTAATGATTGTTCTAAATGGGTTCAGTTTATTGCTGATCTTCATACTCGGGTTCTTGAGTTTCTAATTCCTCTGAAAAATGTTCAACAGTAAGGGTGAGTATAACCCAAGACCCTGATTGGTTCATCCGGTGCGGACATAATCCAGTTAACATACAATGTCACATAGATCATACATTTAGCATATTTATAACAATCAAGCATGTTGTCATCCCATAATCGTATATTTAGCATGTTCACAATTATAACAATCAAGCATGATGTAATGAATGCATGAGTTCGGATCCATTATGATTTATCTTTGATTAAGTCTCATGATGCATGTGGGCCCAAGAAATTATTTCTTCTTCTCTGGAATATCACCATTCTAATTCTCTAGAGCGATCAGGGTCCGCCCAAGCTCTGGTACAAATGAACTCATTGGTTCTTATCATTGATTTATATATATGTATTTGAGACTTGGATCCCTACGATCATGGTCACACTCCGTCATTTAGTCAAAGTACACCAGAATTACTCGTCTCACCTGGCTATCAGGGCGCGACTCTGATGCCATTGGGTTGCCGTTCCAGTTGTACTCCCAAGATTCTTCTACTGAGATCGAACGTGAGTGTCCTTCACTGTACCAAGTGTATGCTCTAGAGGTTTTTCTTCTTCAAAATATTTTCATGATGCGAAATGCATTTATCTTATCAATTGATCCTTTGGGTATCTTATGTATTTCCAGTCTCATCATATCATTTCCAAGTTCTTTGGATTCTATCAATTATTGTAAGTATATCTATTATATAATATTTTCCATAAGGAGTAAAATAATTTATTCTTTATATAATTACGCATAATTAAAATGTTAACAAGGTTTATAACAGGAAAAACTACTGATAATAATAATAAGATTAATAATAATTAGGATAATAATAGAATAAGGATAATAATAATAATTATAACTTCTCATTAATTTAAAAAGTATTAAGAAGTAGTTTCTAAATGAAAATCCAAGCGAAAACCATTAAAAATAGAGTTTTCCGAGTGAAACAGGGGCAAATCCGAGTGAAATAGGTATGATTCCGAGTGGAATCATACAGAGAAGGGTTCTCCAAGCGATCTGACTAAAAATCCGAGTGAAATTGTACTGGAAGGGCTGTTTTCCGACTGAAATAAGTTTGGATCCGAGTGAAATGAAGTGGAATGCTGTTTTCCGACTGGAACAGCTTGAATCCGAGTGAAAAACAAGTTTTCCGCATGAGATAACTATGAATCCGAGTGAAATAAACTGAGCAGAGTTTTCTAACTGAAATTAATAAGTAATCCGAGTGAAACAGAAGCTGAAAAATAATTTTCTTAACTAAATAACTTGAATTCTGAGTGAAACAATTTCTGAGTGAATTAAAATATAAATCCGTGTGAGGTCAGTAGGGAAAATGGTTTCCTGAGTAGCATTGTTTGCAAATCCGAGTGAAAATCATTCTGCTGACTGAAATACCTTCGAGTAAAGTAAATCCGAGTGAAATAATTCCTGATTCCGAGTGGAATCAGGTTGATACAAGTTTTCTGAGTAAAATAGGTGTAATACCGAGTGAAATAAGCATGATTTCAAATAAAATCAAACTGAGAGGGTCTCTTAAGTAAAACAATTCTAAATCCGAGTGAAGTCAATCTGAAAGAGTTTCCTTAATGAGTTAAAATGCCTTCCGAGTGAAACATAATGAAGAAATAGTTTTTCTGGGTGAAAATGTTTGTGAATCCGAGGAAAAATGTGTCTCCAAGTGAAATATAATCTGATTCCGAGTGGAATCGGCATGAAAATGGTTCCTGAGTAAAACTAAGATAAGTTCTGAGTGAAACATGAGTTTACCGAGTGAAATTAGTTGAAAAGAGTTCTGTCTGAATGAAATAATATAAATCCGAGTAGAATAAGTGCTTGCTGAGTAAAATATAGTGTTTGCCGAGTGAAATAAGACTGGGAAGCTACTGACCGAGAGCAATAGAGTGTTTTCCGAGTGAATTTACTGAAAAGGCTTCTGAGTAAAAGATAACTATATTTTTCTGAGTGAAATTAAGTCAAATGCCGAGTGAAATAATTTAAGAAATAGATTTTCCGAGTAAAATAAAACTTGGGAGATGCTGTCCGAGAGAAAAAGAGTGTTTTCCGAGTGAAATGATACCAAAACCGATTGAAATGGCCTAAAACCGATTGAAATGATACCAAAACCGATCGGATTAGCCTAAAACAGAACCTGTTATCATTAAACTCATAGTTTTTCACTGGAAATCACACGGTACCCATGATTATTAGCATTTTCAGTCCAATAAGTACATGTCAAATCACAATTCATCACTCGGTAACAGATATATATATATATCTACACGCATATACAGATATCAATATAAAGCATTTAATTCATACACACTGAATCTGTCCCCACTCGATTTTCCCACAAGGCACCCAAGAATATACCCCCTTACCTCTATGAAGTTCCTGGAGGAGAAGAAAGAGGCTCCCTTCACTGTCCTGCTGTGAATCCGAGTGAAACAGAGGGGAAAGGAGAGGGAAAGAACTTGCTGGAAAAGAGAGTGATGAAGAGTGTTGGTTCGTGTGTGTGGTGTGAGTTCTGAGGACCTTGAACTTGTTTAAATAGGGAGAGAGTGAGTGGGAAGACAAGTGGGAGACATCTTTTCTGAGTGGTATGCTGAGTCAGTGCCCATTTCTGAGTGGTATGCTGAGTCAGTGATAATGGAAGGGTCACTAGGGATTAAACAAATATATATGCTGAGTCAGTGTCCATTTCTGGTCGTCCACCATCCATAATGCGCACGATTGGATTTAAATATCATTAAAAGACAAAATTGAAGTCAAAACGCACTTCTGTCAGTGAATACCGAGTGAAATTACACTCGGTTAACACTTCTGTCAGTGAATTCCGACTGGAATTCCCACTTCCGAGTCACAATTGCAATTCTTCACTCGGAATGTCTTCGAAACCGACTCATCTTTCCCATCTTTCACTCGGTAATTCACCTCCACACCGACTCCTAATATGCTTGTCCTTTCACTCGGTATTATATCCCAAATCCGGGTCATTTCTTAATGGTTCTTACTCGGTTAAATCATTCCAAGCCTAGTCCTTTATCACTCGGTAATGTCCTTCAAAAACCGACTCCCTCGCATTCTTTTCCTATCTTTCTTCTACTCGAAGTTTTTATTCCAAATCCGAATCTCTACATATACTGTTCCACTCGGTAAAAGTCATCCACTTACTCGGAATGCTACTTCAACACAATCGGGAATGTACTTCATATTCATCACTCGGCATAGACTTAAAATTCTCACTCGGAAGTGTTTCTTCTAGAACCCGACTTTCTCTCCTAATTAGTCAATCACTCGGAATTTATTTAAACTCTAATCACTGAATAACAATTCATATCTTAGAAAGGAATCAATCGGATTTACCACTCAGAAATACTCAAACTTTACTCACTCGGTTTACTCATATTTCTCTCTCGGTTTTAACCAAATTCTTCAACTACAATTTCAATCAGAACATATTGAGGCCCTCACTTCTCGGAAAAGACCTACACATACAAGTCTTCACTCGGAATTGGTCCAATAGAGTATATCTCACTCGGAAGAGAAGTCATACTCATAGATTCACTCGGAAATGGTTCAGCCTCTCTATATTTCACTCGGATTTTACCTTCCAGGAGCATTTAAGTCCTTCCCCACTCATTTTTCACTCGGATAATCATCTCTTAGGTACACATACACTATCCTTCCTAAAAATGTGTTTCGATCGGAATCCTTTAAGGTTTTTATCACTCGGAAAAAGAGTCATAAACATAGCTTCACTCAATAATGGCTCTAAAACTTATATATTCTACTCGGACTGGGTTCTCCTTCCTATATTCCACTCGGAATGAGCTTCCATTACTCTATATTTCACTTGGAATTGCCATTTTGGGGTCATGCTTCTTAGAACAGGTTATTCTGGATTCAAATATGCCCTTACTCGGAACTCTACTACCCAAAACACCACACTCGAAGATCTTTCTACCCGAAATGTTATTCCCTTCTTCTCTAGGAAAATCCGAGTTGGACAACTTACTCGGATTGTACTTGGTTATAATTCTAATTGAGTTTATTCACTCGGTATACTGTACTTATAACGATTGTCACTTGAAAAGAAACAATTGGAAAGGTCTGACTCGGAAATGAGTCTCTCAAGGGTGTTTTCACTCGGAATATTCATCCAGAAGTGGCTCCCTTGAACCCACTTCACTCCAGCTGTCTCTGTGATCAAGGATCTACTCGGTAGTAACCTTCTTGGTCATATATTACTCGGATAACATAACCTTACACTCGGAATTTCATCCTTCACTCGAAATCTCTAACCCTTCACTCGGAATTTCATCCTTCACTCGGAATCGCTAATCCTTCACTCGGAATTTCATCCTTCACTCGGAATCTCTAATCCTTCACTCGGAATTTTACTCTGTCACTCGGATCAGAGCCTATTTCACTCGGAATTTACATAATTTTACTAATAGTCCATATAAATTCCATTATTATGTACAAAAATAACATTTCTGAGATACCACAGACTATCAACGGGGTGTATATTCACTTATTACCACTTACAGACCTTCTAAGCTTCAATTTTTACTAAATAAGACTGCTACTAAAAACAGGGATGTTACACATACTACCTCTTTTGCAGCATTTGAGGCAGCAATATACTCAGACTCTGTAGTAGAATTAGCAACTATCTCTTGCTTTGAACTATTCCAGCTTACAGCGCCACCATTTAGACAAAACATGTACCCAGATTGTGATCTTGAGTCATCCTTATCAGTTTGGAAGCTAGCATCAATGTAACCTTTTACAATGAGCTCTTCTTCCCCTCCATATATCAAGAATGAATCCTTAGTTTTTCTTAAGTACTTCAGGATATTCTTGACAGCAGTCTAGCGACTTTCACCGGGATCAGACTGGTATCTGCTCATCATGCTTAAAGCGTACGAGACATCTGGTCGGGTACATATCATGGCATATATGATTGATCCAATAGCAGATGCATATGGAATCTTATTTATCCGTTCTCTCTCTTCTTTAGTGGAAGGAGATTGAGCTTTTGATAAGGTTATGCCATGAGCCATAGGCAAAGTTTCTTTCTTGGAATCTTGCATGTTAAACCTTTTTAACACTTTGTCTATGTATATATTTTGACTTAGGCCAAGAAGTTTTCTTGATCTATCTCTATAAATCTTAATTCCCAACACGTAGGTTGCTTCACGTAAGTCTTTCATAGAAAAACAGCTTCCTAACCAACTCTTCACAGACTGAAGAGTAGGAACATCATTTCCAATAAGTAGTATGTCATCAACATACAGGACCAGAAAAACAATTGTGCAGTCACTAACCTTCTTGTAGACACAAGGTTCATCCTCATTTTTAGTAAAGCCAAATTGTTTAACAACTTCATCAAAACGAAGATTCCAGCTTCTGGAAGCTTGCTTAAGTCCATATATGGAACGTTGTAGTTTGCACACCTTCCTGGATGCTTCAGGCTTAACAAAGCCTTCGGGTTGTGTCATGTACACTTCCTCAAGAAGATTTCCATTAAGGAAAGCATTCTTGACATCCATTTGCCATATCTCATAATCATGGTATGCAGCAATAGCAAGCAGAATCTGAACAAACTTTAGCATAGCAATTGGGGAAAAAGTTTCATCATAGTCTATACCATATATTTGCTTGAAACCTTTAGCCACCAACCTTGCTTTAAAGGTACTTATATTATCATCCATGTTAGTTTTATTTTTGAAAACCCACTTGCATCCTATAGGTTTTACACCTTCAGGTGCATCAACCAAGTTCCAAACTTGATTAGTGTACATGGAGTCCATTTCAGATTCCATGGCTTCTAGCCATTTTGAAGATTCTGGACTTGCAATGGCCTCTTTATAAGATGTTGGCTCATTTTGATCCATTAGGAATACGTCTCCTTGAGTTACAAGAAATCCATATCTTTCAGGTTGTTGACGTATTCTACCTGATCTACGCAAGTCTTGTGCTACTGGAGCTGGTGTTATCACAACATTTTGTAGGTCTTGCTCCATTTCCACCATTGGCTCTTCAATGCCTTGTAAGTCTTGAATTTCTTCAAGTTCTACTTTCCTCCCACTGATTCTTGTAGAGATGAATTCCCTTTCTAAGAATACAACATTCCAAGCAAGAAACACTTTGCCCTCGGCAGGATTGTAAAAATAATAACCCTTAGTTTCTTTTGGGTATCCCACAAAAAGACATTTATCTGACTCGGGGTTAAGTTTATCAAGACTTTGACGCTTAACATAAGCTTCACAGCCCCAAATCTTAAGAAAAGACATACTAGGTCGTTTCCTAGTCCATATCTCATATGGTGTCTTTATAACAACCTTTGATGGAACACAATTAAGTGTGAAAGTTGTTGTCAACAAAGCATGTCCCTAGAATGAGTTAGGGAAGTCAGTTTGACTTATCATTGATCGAACCATGTCCAACAAGGTTCTACTTCTCTGCTCAGAAACCCCATTCCATTCTGGTGTTCCAAGGGGAGTAAGTTGAGATATAATCCCACACTCTTTAAGATATTCATCAAACTCTAGGCTCAAATATTCACCACCTCGATCGGATCGAAGTGCTTTAATTGTCTTGCCAAGTTGGTTCTCTACTTCATGTATAAACTCCTTGAACTTTTCAAAGGATTCTTATTTATGTTTCATGAGAAACACAAATCCATATCTACTGAAATCATCAGTAAAAGTGATGATTGTTCATTGCCTAATCACAACCTTTATAGTCCTCTTGTTACAAAAGACGTTTAATTGTATTAAAACAACAAACTCCTCATATAGGAATTGTAGTGACTTCAGGTTGAAGGATTACATATACCATTATCACATTGAGAATCGTTTATGACATTCATGTAACGATCCATGCAACGTTCTCATGGTGGGTCTGTCCAGTACATCATTACTCTTAACGTGTACCCGTGTGAAGACTTGATATCATCTATATCTATGATTTGTGAGATCAGGTCATCAGTACACTCACACACTAGTCTCAATGTATTTACATGTCCCCATGTAAATACTTAACTAGGGACATTTTAGGAATAACTTTCATATGACCTATTACTCCAAGGATAAATATGTTTTGAAACAATTTTAAACTGAAATACTTATTTTATTGATAAGCAGAAAAATGATACAAATGAAAAAGCATAAAAGCTCATAGTGCATACACCAACACACTGAGCCCGACTTGGCTCTCCACCTCAACCACTGGGTCTGACTTGACCACTTGGTAGCTCAACTGGGCACAAAGACCACGGGAGCCAAAAAACAAGGGGTATACATACCGTTGGCCATCCCATACCACATAATCACATATCATATCTCATAAACATGATATATCAACAACAAACAACATATGCAACTACCAGAAACTGGCACGTGCTCACAATACAGGGCGACCGTCTCGTCAAGCCAATCAGTGTAATACCATCACATATATATATATTCATTCATACATCAATTTCTCATCATTCAATTTGAACTCACCTAAGCATATATCCATCTCATTATTCGAATCATTGTCCACACCAATCAAAATAATTATCAATTTATATAATTAATTAAATCAATATATTTCTTCATCGTTCAACCATTTAATCTCACATATACATACTTATATATTTATAACAATTATATTTAGTCAATCTATGCTATTTATAACAACTCTTAATTAATTTCTAAACTTCCTGATTTCCATTTACATATCAATCCTAATTAATTATGACCTAAACACACCCTTACCTCGATTCCAAGCTTCCACAATTTGCTCGAGGTGTCGGTCGGTTATGTCCTTCGGGTACTTGATTCGCTGCTCCTCTTCCGATTCCGATGCCCACTTCACTGATCGCTTGGCCAACGCTCATTCCGGCACCTACAGTTACCGAAACACCAAACCAATTAGTACATTTCCTTCCTCACACCCCTAAACTCATTACCCAAGCCTTCCAACTAACTAAAACTCGGAATCACAACCTACCAATCACATGCAAATTCAGTTTTTGAAGGAAAGAAAGAGAAAGAAAGGGAGAAACTAGCAATTGAAGACCCCACATGCCTTACCTTGGTTCCAATTGCCCAAAACCTCAAGATTTACAAGCCCTAGCAGAAACGCCTCAGAGGAAAAGAAAAATGAAGGAGAAAGAGTTCTGCCCAAACTGTTTGCATGCGTTGTTTTAAAACTAAGTCGCGACGCTGATGCTACGCGTCCCATTGGTGCTACGCGTCAGGGTCCTGATGCCATTTTCCTTAAAATTCCATTTTCCACTTAATTTCTTATATATATTATTATAATTATAACCCAAATAATACTTTTATTTATTTCCATTTATTTTCTAATATTAAAACATCAAGGATGTTACATAACATGTCCTCGCTTAGGTTAATCATGGAAAATTTATATAAAACCAACTCTAGGTTAGATAATCTAGAAAATAAGGATGAACCTAGGTCAAGGAAACATCACAAAAGGGAAAATAGGAAAGATAAAACACCAAATAAATTTGAAGTTTTAATTGAACAACTAGGTGTCCTTCATGCTAAAATAAATTCCTATGAGTCTAAGCATGATTCTTTCATAGAAAAAATAAAAAGATAAAAAAAGTTCTTGAGGAAATCCATAAGAAATTAAAAGCACTTTGGGATCATATTTTAGAATGTGATACCATTGGAAATTTAGGAATTAGTTTGTGTAACAATGAAAAAGAAATAGAAAAATTAAGACACAAACATAATAGAACTATGGATGAAAAAGTGAAACTTTATTGGAAAGAATATGATAGGTACAAGAAAAAGAAGAAAGCAATCAAAGGTGAAAATCAAAATAGAGAACATACGGTAGAGAATAATAGCTTATCGTTAAGCAACCTTAGTGTTTCAATAGAGAATCACCTTGATTATAGTTTACCTACTCTTATATCCAATAATAGTTTATCCATTCCAATCATTCGTGATAGTTTTTCTAGCATTAGTGATAATTTGCATCTACCCATCATCAGTTCTAAGCCTCAAGATGACCTTAGAAGTATAGGAGAATCATACCCTTTTTCTCCTATCCCTAGTAAAGAGAATTGGTCAATCATTGTTCATAATTGTCTTAGAATTAGTTCTAGCATATATACAATCATTATAGGATCTTATAGGATTAACATATGTCTTTACTCTTTTGAATTGTCTTTTCCAAGAGTCATTTCATATGTTATCATGTTGCATAGTAGAAATTTTATAGGATTAACATTTTGTCCATCAATTAACATGTCAATTTCATTGCATTTTTCATATCTTATCCATGATCATGTTGATATGATTTATTTTCATAAAGGGTTATATAGAGAATTTTTGGCAACATTGCATGACATGCATACTTCAATACCAACTTTAGATGCCATTACTCACTATGATCCCTTTAGGAAAATCCATCTTTTTGAGGGTAAGTCAATATTTTGTAATATCTCACATGATCATATAACTACATCTACTCACATTTTATTTTATTGCATTTAGATAGTAGCATGATTAACTGTCATAGAGGTATCCATAGTTTCACATTGCATTCTTATAGGAATTTTTGATTGTGTTCTTTGTTGATATTTCTTATATCATCCTTTCAAAAATAAAAAGGTTAATGTTTGATCCTGGTGGTCAATACCCTACCTTGTTTCTTGTACATTTTAGTTTCCTTTATTTTTCAGCTTTGAACTCATTACTCTTTTTTCTTTTACAGGATTTGAGGATAAATCTTTTTTTAAGAAAGGGAGTATGATAAGGATATAGTCTGTAAATAATTTCAATTGTACTCAAAATAGTTTAGGTTTATTGTTGGGTCATTTTTGGACCTTGTACATCATTTTGGGCCTTGTAGTTGGTCACATTTCCTAGTTTAGTTGATTTTGGGCCTAAGGAAGAGTGGGAAGCCCAAGTTGCCTAGCTTGGCCACTACTCCACCTTACCTATATAAGGTTTACCTCTCTATGTATTCATCACCATTATTTTAAATGAAATTTACACTTTGTGAGATTTGAGTGCTAACTCTCTCCTTTAGGTTAGAGAAAGTCTAACCCCTTTCAAGCTCTTATCACTAGGAGACCATCCCTAGAGTGGCGAGCAGAGACTTATCCAAGTCATTGATGGCGTCTCCTTCATCATCTTCCATCCATTCCATCAACCTCTATCCATCTTCCATTCTTCTATAGAAACCATCAATGGAGAACAAGATTAAGTGAAAAAGAACCTAGATCCATCCAGTTTAGAAGGCAAGCCTTCATCATCATGGATGACCTTCCTAACAAATTGCTAAGTTCTTCCTAAAAGGATGTGAGTTGCCTCCATAGGTACTACATCACAATTGACTTTATCTTTATATGTGCTTATGGTGAAGTTGATTAAGACTTGCTTATTAACTAACATTTCCCCTTTTTCATTAAGCCACTGCAACTTATAAGGTCTAGGGTGATCCATTAGTTCTAAGCCCATCTTATTTACTAATTTTTGGCTCACTACATTTGCACAACTCCCACTATCCACAATGAGAGAACATAGTTTGTCATTTATGTAACATCTTGTATAAAAAATGTTCTCTCTTTGTGTAGTGTCATCTAGCTTAACATGACTACCAAGTAATCTTCTAATCATGTACAATTCATCATCATTCCTTAAAATATACTCACTGTCATAGGAATTACTGCTTAAGTCATCACTTGATGTGTGATTATCAGAATCAGACTCTGATTGACTTGAGTAGGTTCCATTAGTTTTCAAAATCATTGTTCTTTTTGTTGGACAGTTGGAAGCAATGTGACCTCTACTAAGACATTTAAAACATTTTATGATAGAAGATCTAGAGGATTGTGGTTTAGATATGGATTCGTGCTTATCTTTTTGGTGCCTAAAAACTTTTACATTCTTATGCAATTCACTTGGTAATTTGGAAGAAAAAGTGCCCACTTCCTTCTCCCTAGGGTTTCTCTCAAACCTACCTTATTCTCTTGACCTACCCAGTTAGACTTGTAGGCTTTATTTTCCCCACTATAGGATTCTCTCTCTTGGAATTGGTTCTCTACCTTAGTGCATTGGTGTAGTAACTCTTCTATATCAACATAAGGAAGGAGTTCTACCCTATTTTTGATGTTCCTATTAAGGCCAAGTAAGAACTTATGCATTAGGGTTTCTTCATCTTCTTCTAGATTGGCCCTAATCATGGCTATCTCTAAGGCTTTGTAGTAGTCTTCTACACTTTTTGAGCCTTGGGTGAGTATATTTAGCTTTGTTAATAGCTCCCCTTGATAATAGTTAGGAACGTATACTTTTCTTAAGAGGGCTTTTAAGTCTACCCAATCATCTATGGGTGGAAAGTCATCTCTTTTCCTCTCCTTACATATTTGAGTCCACCACACTAAGGCATAATTTTGGAATAAAAGAGTTGTAATCCTAACTTTCTTTTCTTCTTTTATTTGATGAGAATTAAATAATTGCTCAACTCTCATCTCCCATTCTAGGTAAGCCTCAACATCACTCTTACCATTAAAGGGGGGAATTTCTAGTTTTACCTTTCTTAAGCCTATGTCTTCTCTTTTATGTTCATGGTGTCTTCTATGTCTAGACTCATCCTTACTATCACTATTGTTATGTCTTTGATTTCTTTGATTTCTATGTCTAGTTCTAGGGTTCTCATTATGCTTTAGGTTAGTTAACCTATTATTGATGTTATTCAAACTTTCCATTATATTATGAAGCATAGATTTGTTCTCCCTATCACTAGAAGACATCTTTTAAGGTTGTCAAAGAAATTGGAGACAATGAAAACAAAGTTGTAGTAATCTAGTCGAGGATGCTTGATGCAAGGCAAGTATTAGAAAACACACAACAATTCTAAAATACAAGTACTAGGTTTCTTTCCTAAGGGGAAATAAGTACCTAAGTTGTCTTGTACTAGTTTGTATCCTAGGATGTAGTACTATGATTAGTTAAACAAGACCTAGGTTGTCTTTACCTATGTTCCTTATGAGAATCCTAAGTTGTAACTAATCAAGTAACTAACCCTAAACAAAGCTAACTAATTCGGCCATAAGCTAGTTATCTAACCAAATTAGTTCAACTAACTAACTAACACCTAATAAACCCTAACTAGAATTAGTTATTTAGTTATGGTAGTTTGAACTAGATCTAACAACCCTAACTAGGAACTAATTTAGGTTATGATATTAGTTATGCCAACTAGGAATTCGGTTAGGGTTAGTTATGATAACTAGAATTAGTTTCAACTACTAACTAACTAACCAACTTAGTTAAGACAAGCAACTAACTAACCATTTTTAGTTAAGACCAACAACTAACTAACTACTTCTAGTTTTAACCAACTAACTAATTAACAAACACTCAAATGCACATGCTACTAAAATCTAGCCAAAATTACTTAGAGGAAAAATTAAGAGTCCAAAGTCTAAAGTGCAATGGGTGTCCAAAATACAAGACAAAAATCCTACTATACTTTTCTAAGAATTGAAAAATTTGCCTAAGTTTCTACTAGTACAAGGCTTTTGCTTCCTTTACAAAGGTCTTCAAATTCTTCTCTTGAATTGTAGAAGCTCCACCACACATAGCAAAACAAAACAAGCAAACTTCCACACGAAATTGGTTAGGTCAAATTGAAACAACAAACCAAAACCTCACAAGTGTCTCTCTCAAGTGTATCCCTTTCTTAGGATCAAGAGACTCAAGCAATTTCCACACCAATCTCAAGTGTCTCAAGATGCTACCCTTAATGGTATAGAGAAATAAATTATCAAAGGATTGTGAAAGAAAGAAAACTCAATGACAAAACTTAAGAAAGAAAGGAGACAAACTAAAAAGGCTAATTTGAAAGAAGCTACTCAATTTGGATTCTTTTTTAATTTTTATTATTATGACAAGACCAAAGCAAGAAAAGTTCAAATGAATAAAGCTACACTAGTGGAATTCGAAATTATAGATGATGGATAAAACAAGACAAGCAAGAAAATAATATGCAAGAACAAAGGAAAGGAAACCTAAGCCTAGAAACTCTAGAGTTACCACTACTAAGCAAGCAAGTGTACTTGAACAAGTGTAGAATGTCAACTAGCAAACACTTCTCTTAATTCTTTGTGATTTCAAATTAAGGTTCAAAGTATGGTGTTTTACTTTTCAACTTTGTTAGAGGAATTTTCAACTATTGTTTTTGGTACCGTTTTTCTACTTTTAGTCTTTAGGGTTTTCTTTTTCCTTTTTCCTTTTGGCTTTTGTCTAGTCTTTTCTCTTTTCTTTTTGCCTTTTACTAATTTTCAAATCTAACACCACTTTCTTATGACAAAACCGAAATCACTTAGCTAGCTCACTAACTTCAATTATTACTCTTTTGCTTAGGGAAAAATATACAACCTTCTTCCACAAGATGAATGGAAGGTGTAATGTTCTTTTTGAAAATTTTCTTTTATGCTAACAATATACAAAACCGAAAATGGAATGTTGACCTAATATGCTTGAAATGAAAATTAAACCTAGATGAAAACTAAGATTGGATCACTAACAAACCTAAAAATGAGGTAACTTTTGGAGGGCCTTAAGGTGAGGCCTCCTACACACAAGATTGGAACCTTTTAGGGAGTTAACCAAAGATGATTGAGTCAACTCCACTACACGGTTTTAGCACAACTAAAAGTTTGAAGCAAGTAAAATTTCTAGAACACTAGAAAAGGTTCCAAATGGCATTTACACACCTATTCGGCTCTAGCATTCAATAAACCAACAACAAGCAAGAGTAACACTCAAAACCAAAACATGATAAGTGCTAAACTCAGAATTTTGAAAGCCTAAACAAGACAAGACAAGACAAAATCGAAAGCTATAAGGACAATATGCAAAAATTGAAGAACAAGAAGAACTATCACAAAAACTCAAAGAACAACAACTTTTTTATGGATTCTCTACTTTTAACATGGCATCTAAACACAAACAAACATGGAAATGAAAACCAACTAGCTAAGACAAGAAAGACTTTCGAAATTGAAAAAAGGAAGAAGAAGTAGAAAGAACTTCCCAAGCTCAAGATCATAGCAAATGATGTAGGAGTTTCTTCAAGCTCCTTAAGAGAAGGTGGATCTTGGATCTTTTCTTCTTCAACCTTCAAGCCAAGGTGATAATCTTCTTCTTTAAGAGGGGAAACCAAAACATAAAAGGAGGAAACTGTGGAGGATTAGACAAAAATTGAAAGGAGTAAAGGGGTTAAAGTGAAGGAACAAGGTGAAAGGTGTAGGAAAAGACTAAGGGAAATGGGAAGGATGGTTGGAGGCCACTCCCAAGAAAGGGAGATAACTCCTATCTCGCCACCAAGGAGAGAGAGACCCTTGGATAAGAGCTTGTAAGAGCCTCATAAATCCTAGAGAGGAGGAGAATCTCTCACTAGAAAATTACACTCAAGGTGTCTAAATCTCAAAATGTATTAATGTGTGTCATTTTACAAAAGAAGAAGCCTTTATATAGGCTATGGGGCATTCAGCCAAAGCATGGAAATGGGCTTGGCTAATTGGGTCCTAGGCCCAAAACTAAGAGTTAGGAAAGGAGATGGCCTATACATGGCCTAATGTGAGAGTACATGGCCTTAAAGTGACCAATTGGCCTAGTAAGGCCCAAATGAATCCTAAATGGCTAGAGAATCTAATTATGACCTATATTAAAAGATGAATACAAATAGATCCTTAAGTTATCTTCATTGGGCTTGGCCCCATTAAACAAAGAGATGAAGGAAGATAGGGCTTTATGGATGGTCTCCTTGCTTTTCTTGGACTTGGCCCTTGTGAGGGGCCCTTTGTAAGCCTCTAGTCCTTTGTCCAATATAGTGTGTGGATCCTCCCTTAGAGTGTCCTCATTAGAGTTATTCTTTCAACACCAGATATCCAGAATCATACGTAAGGTCTTTAAACCAACACCGGTGTGAGTCATTCTCTCAACACCGGAAAGTCATAGTTGACCTATGCTAAACAAGCAACCTGCAAAATGACTAACTGGTAGGTTGAGTCGTTTGGTCATGTCCCTTTCATGTGTCGCCTTTCAGCAAGGAACCAGAAAAGTACTAACGCCATGTACGGAAAGCTTAGTGAACAAATAGATGTTTCAACTACCTCTAGGTATAAACTCCCATGCATCAACATAACAAAGGTAGAACATTCTTTCAAAAACTTATGCTTGAGCTTTGAAATTCCCTTGAACTTTCACTGACGTGAGCGTCAGAGTGTCCTTGTAGGTGACACCCTCTTTTGCCCCACAATGCGTAAGGCTGATGTTGTTTGTACAAGGAATCACTCCAAGACCTCTATTCCTCACTGGAATTGAGGATATAATATCGGATTCCTACTAGACCAGTGTAAAACTTGCACCTAAATCACCATTTTAAGGAATGTCGCTAGGCCGGATCCATCACTCTGGCCTAGACCAATTCAATAGTGATTAGGTTTATGATGTTAGTTACATTGATGATGTTATGAAGTTACCTGTAATATATGTTGACATTAATGATTGTTACAACTATTTTTAGGGTGAAATGTCGATTAAATAAATTGAATGATGAAATTAATAATGATTGATTTAATAATGAGCAAGGATGATGGTGTTGCCTTATATTAGCTTTTGTTGTTCAAGTGGCCTCAATACTCAAGAGGGGGGGTGAATTGAGTTTTAAAACTTTTGATTGGAATACCTTTGAAATTGATTTTTATAACCAAGTTTGTGAGATTATGCAAGTGAAATAGAATGGAGGATAACAAGCAATGCACTATAATGAGAAATGTTGCTGAAGCAATTTACCAAACACTTGGTGTGCAATATTGGAGATATAACAAATTAAGCAAGTTCAAGTATTCTCTTCTCAACCAATCAATACCAATCAACAAATATGCAGTAAATGAAAGTAAAAGAGTAAGGAAGAGAAGCTTGCAAACCGATATAACGAGTTCCACCCAATCTGGTGTACGTCTCGCCTCTAAGCAACCCACTTAGAGGATTTTCCACTATTATAGACTAGAGATACAACTTTGAGCAATTGCGGCTTCCTAGTGTCCCACACTCAAGAACCCAATCCTCACAAGTATAAGGGCAACCCACCCAATCTCTCAATCTCACAATATCCCAAAGGTTGAGTCCACAACCTTTGTAACCACTCAACCTAGAGTGAACAACCACTCAACCTAGAGTGAATAACTTGTGTGTTTGGTGTTTGTTTACAATCAATACACTCTCTCAATAGAGCAGATATACAAATGAAAAGCTCTCCCAAATTCTAATCTCTCAAGATGAGAGGATATACAAGTGAAAGTACAATATGCAAGAAATAGGCTTACAAAGCACAAAATAGAGCTATGAATTGTTGCTTCTTTGTTGTAGTTTTTGTGCTTGTCTTCCTCTTCAATTTATAGAGCCAAGATAGCTGTTGAGGGGTGCCCTAGTTCATCATAGCCGTTGCACTTAGTGGGAATTTGAAGAATGGTGGAGACATGAGCTGGTTTCCCACTTAAATCTGTTTTTCCACTAGCGTAATCGATTACACCCTCGCGTTGTAATCGATTAGCTTCAAGTCAGAGACTTCCTAATCGATTATTTCACTTCCTCTAATCGATTAGCATCTGTACCTGATGCATTTAATTTGATTTCGCAGCATCCTAATCGATTAGCATGTTTTGCAATCGATTACCTTAAATCCAGTGACTCACTAATCGATTATATGGTTCCCTTAATCGATTAGCTTTCATACCTGATGCATTTTGTCCCATTTTTGGTTGTTGTAATCGATTAGTCTCTGGTGTATAATCGATTACCTTAATTCCAGTGAGTACCTAATCGATTGTTCAGCTCCCTAATCGATTAGCCTTCATACCTGATGCAATTTCTTCCAAAAGCATCTATGGCCTAATCGATTAGCTTCGCTGTTACTTCAGTTCTGATTTCATGTCTTTGTTTTTGCATCGGTTTCTTCAAGAGTGCTTGTCATTATCAAAATCTTTGCACATCTTTTGACCTGTTAACATATTCAAACACATTCTCCCCCTTTTTGATGATGACAACTATGTTCATCTCTTGAGGGTTGTTAGTTTAAATGATATAGACTTATCTCTAAATTTATCTTTTTGCAAAAACAACTCTGCTACATTATCTCTTTTTCAAGTAGCAGATGACCAATTTCAAAAATCAGAGTAATCACATTCAGCAGCCAATTTCTTATCTCATTATTGTCTATTATCTCTTATCTATAACTCTCCCCCTATCAAAAGGAATTTAACAAATAGATAATATTTTTCAAATTTTGTTAACAGAGCATCTATTATCCATATTCTTAGTATCAGAGCATATTCAAAATTGTAGTCAGAGTCTATCAATCTATCAATATTATCCATATTTAATTATCCAGATTTTTATATCAGAGCATTATCCAACATATGAACATATATTCTTCTCCCCCTTTGTAATCATCAAAAATAATTAGAACAGTGAAGAGAAATAATATAAACTGAAATAAGATACTTTTATTGAATTGAAAATGGGAAATACACGAAGTAAAATTATTCAAAAATTCAGAAAACAGCAAAAAGAAACCAACAGCTAAACAAAACATAACTAAAAATCTAATTATCCGGGTTGAAGAAGCGGATTTCTGTAATTTGGTGAGCCAGCTCTTCATAACGCTGCTGCATCATCTCAAAATGTTGCTGCTCGGTCATTGAAAACTCTTGGAGGGAGTTTTCAAGTCGATCGAAGCGGCGATCAAGATGGGCGTAGAGAGATGCAAATGGGTCAGCTTGTGGTGCAGATGAAGAGGCTGATGGTGCAGCTTGTGGTTGAGATGGAGGAGGAGGAGGAGCAGCAGGTTCAGCAAAGGGGTTGGCACCATGTTCCCGGTCACTCCTTAGAATCCACATTCCAGTAATGTTGACCATGCCCATTTTATTGAGGTGGGAAGTGCCAATGCAAGCTCTTGGGGGCACTTTTTCAGAGAGTTCCCCTGCCAAATCAACACCACAGAATTTAAAAATTTTGGTGAGGAGGATACCATAAGGGAGCTTCTGCTGGTCCTTGGCATGGCGCATGTGGAATTTGATCAACTGAACCCAGTTGATCTCTTTGTGGTTCAGCATGGCCCACATTAAGAGGACATCATCCTCTTCAACTAGAGCATAGTTCCCACCACGGGGAACAATCATCTTGACCAAGAAGAAGTGGAGCAGGCGGTTGTTCATGGTCAAGTGGCCAACTAGTTTGTGGTTGCTCCTGGGAGGAGCCGGCTTCCACAAAGAACGGCGGGCAGTGATGGGATTAAAACCCCATTCATCCTCGGGTTCGCCTCCATCAAAGTCAGCATTGTTGAGGGGCAGTTTGGAAATTTCTACAAATTGGGCATTTGAGAGTTTGATGGTGGTGTTTTTCACCTTGGATTCAACCATCCCATTGACAAGGCGGAGGTTGCAGTAGAATACTCTCATAAGCTCAGGATAGTATTCTTCTTCTTTGAGGGATAAGAAGGGGAAGAGGTTGTAGTGGTTGAGGCTTTGGGTGAAGGTAAAGCTTGGGTTGTCAAAGGTGTCAGCAATGGTGTAATGAGGGGTCATAATCTCCCTTTCAGAAAAAATTTTCATAAAATTTTGAAGTTCTCTAGGGGAGGAGAAGAACCTTGAAAAATCAAGGGGGTTATGGGCTTGAGCAGTAGAGGACCTAGCTCTCTTGACATTCCTTGAGGTAGACATGGTGGAGAATGCAAAAGAAGGAGATGAAGAGAGATGAGTGCTAGAGAGTTTTAGAGAGGTTTGAGAGGAAGGAGGTAGTGTGAGATGAGAAGGTGAATGATGGGGTATTTATAGTTGAAAATTAGGTTTAGGAAGGAGGAAAGAGAGTTTAGAAAGGAGTGAAGTGAGTTAAGAGAGGGAGAGTTTCGAGTGAGCCTAGGAAATTGGAGTTTTGACTCATCAGAACGCGTGATAATCGATTACGAGATAGCTGGTAATCGATTAGATCAATGTTTCTGGAGAATTTCAAACGTTTCAAACAGTGGGTAATCGATTAGAGGATTAGGGTAATCGATTAGTTTAGAAACAGAATCGTCCTAATCGATTGGAGCAATGTGGTAATCGATTATGAAGAAGAGGAAACGTTTTGAACTTGAAACAGAAGCTTCGTAATCGATTATGGATCATGGATAATCGATTATCTTAAAAACAGAATGATTGTAATCGATTATGGGTGAGGTCTAATCGATTATCTTAGAAACAGAAGCTTAGTAATCGATTGGGATTAACAATGTAATCGATTATGGAGTCAAAAACTTCAAACATATCAAACAGCAAGGTTCCAAACATGAAATGTGATAAATATCATGCATCATGCCATTCAACAAGGTTCTTATCAAAATATTCAAACACAACTGGACATGTCAAGAATGCCTAACTCTCTTCTTATGTGAATGAATTGCTCTCTAGCCAAGGGTTTTGTGAAAATATCCGCTAGTTGCCTAGAGGTTTCTACATGTTCAATTACACAATCCCCTTTTAACACATGATCTCTAATAAAGTGATGCCTAATCTCAATGTGTTTGGTCCTAGAGTGCATTACTGGATTCTTGGAGATATTAATGGCGCTAGTGTTATCACATTTAATGGGGACTTTATTCAAGGTAATACCAAAATTAAGAAGTTGTTGTCTCATCCAAAGAATTTGAGCACAACAACTACCAGCTGCTACATATTCTGCCTCAGCCGTTGACAATGCAACACTTGCTTGTTTCTTGCTATGCCAAGAAACAAGGGAACTACCAAGCAAATGGCATGTACCACTAGTACTTTTTCTATCAAGCTTACACCCCGCAAAGTCGGAATCAGAATATCCTAAAAGATTATATTCAACGCCTTTGGGATACCATAAACCAACATTTTGAGTACCCACAAGATATTTCAAAATTCTTTTTACGGCAGTCAAATGTGATTCTTTAGGACATGCTTGATATCTAGCACACATGCATACCGCAAACATAATATCAGGTCTACTCGCAGTTAAATACAGTAAGGATCCAATCATACCTCGATATTTGGTGATTTCAATGTCCTTACCCCTTTCGTCTTTGTCTAGATAGCAGGATGTGCTCATGGGTGTAGCTATCTCGTTTGCCGTGTCCATTCCAAACCTTTTAAGTAGTTCCTTACAGTATTTAGTTTGGCTAATGAACGTTCCATCAATGGCTTGTTTTATTTGTAGTCCAAGGAAGAAGGTGAGTTCTCCCATCAAGGACATCTCAAATTCATTCTGCATAATCTTGGCAAATTCTTGACAAAGATTTTCATTAGTAGCACCAAATATTATGTCATCTACATAAATCTGTACCAAGAGGATGTCATTATGTTTGCGTTTTATAAACAATGTAGTATCAACCTTTCCTCTTTCAAAGTTGTGTTCCAAAAGGAATTTGCTTAGTCTTTCATACCAAGCTCTTGGAGCTTGTTTCAAACCATATAAAGCTTTTCTCAATTTGAAGACATGGTTTGGAAATATATGATTTTCAAAACCGGGAGGTTGATCTACATAAACTTCTTCTTGAATGTAGCCGTTTAAGAACGCACTTTTGACATCCATTTGATACAGTTTGAAATCCATACAACATGCAAAAGCTAGCAATAATCTAATGGCTTCTAACCTAGCTACGGGAGCATATGTTTCTTCATAGTCTATTCCTTCTTCTTGGTTGTATCCCTTTGCAACTAGTCTAGCTTTGTTTCTAGTTATCATACCATTTTCATCTAGCTTATTTCTAAAAACCCATTTGGTGCCTATTATTAGATGATTGTTGGGTCTTGGCACAAGTTCCCAAACTTCATTTCTTTCAAATTGGTTTAACTCTTCTTGCATGGCCAACATCCAATGTTCATCAATAATGGCTTCATCAATATTTTTGGGTTCTATTTGGGATACAAAGGCCAAGTGATTGCATGCATTTCTAATGGCGTTTCGAGTACTTACCCCTTTGGTTATTTCTCCAATGATTTTGTCCAAGGGATGATCCTTCAAGGTTACCCAATCTTGTTGTCTCTCAATTTGTGTTGCACCTTCATCATTGTTGACTTCTTCTTCTTTGTCTTGCAAGTTCATTTCTTGGAAGGTACCTACAAGATCATCAACTTCCTTTCTCGGAGGATTTTGGTTAAGTTCATCAAATTTAACATGTATGGACTCTTCAATTGTATAGGTTCGTTTGTTAAAGAGTCTATATGCTTTACTAGTAGATGAATAACCTAGAAAAATTGCTTCATCAGATTTTGCATCAAATTTGCCAAGATTTTCCTTTCCATTGTTTAAGACAAAGCATTTGCATCCAAAAATGTGAAAGTAAGAAATATTTGGTTTTCGTCCTTTATAAAGTTCATAGGGGGTTTTCTTTAATATAGGCCTTATCAAACAACGATTCATAACATGACAAGCGGTGTTCACCGCATCGGCCCAAAAATGTTTTGAAATATTAGCTTCATTCAACATAGTTCTTGCAAGCTCCACTAAAGATCGATTTTTCCTTTCAACTACTCCATTTTGTTGTGGAGTTCTTGGAGCCGAAAAATTATGTTCAATGCCAAACTTTTCACAAAATTTCTCAAAAGATTGGTTTTCAAATTCTCCCCCATGGTCCGTTCGAATGGATGCTATTTTTATATTTTGTTCATTTTGGATGACCTTGGCAAGTTTCTTAAATGCTTGATATGCTTCATGTTTATGAGTAAGAAACAATGTCCATGTATATCTTGAATAGTCATCTACTATAACTAGACCATAGTAATTACCTCCAAAGCTTTTGATTTTGGATGGTCCAAATAAGTCCATGTGCAAAAGTTGTAAAGGCCTTTGAGTAGAAACAATGTTTTTGGATTGAAAAGATGCCTTTACTTGTTTTCCCTTTTGACATGCATCACAAAATCTATTTTCAAATTTAAGCTTTGGTAGACCAATTACTAAATCTTTAGAAACAAGTTTGTTCAAGTGGTCTACATGTATATGAGCTATTCTTCTATGCCATAGCCATGTTTCATCCTCTTTTGAAATGAAGCATTGTTCATCATTTGTAGACAAACTATCCATATCAATCATGTAAATATTATCAATTCTTTGGCCTACAAACTTAATTTCCTTATTGGTCTTATGCTCAATTATGCAACAATTTGATTCAAATAAAACTCTATATCCTTTGTCACATAATTGACTTATGCTAAGTAGATTATGTTTGAGGCCTTCAACATACAATACATCACTTATGGATGTGGAAGAATTCTTACCAATGTTTCCAATGCCTAGGATTCTTCCTTTAGTGTTGTCTCCATAGGTGACGCTTCCTTTTCGTTTGGGAGTGAATGATGTAAATTTGGTTATGTCTCCCGTCATATGCTTTGAACACCCGCTATCCAAATACCAATGGGTGTTGCTTGCCTTGAAGCATACCTACAAAACAAAATCATTTTAGAGAACTAGGTACCCATTTTATGTTGGGTCCTTTAAGGTTAGCTTGTGGAGATGTTCCTTTGGGAACCCACACCTTTCTTAAGACCTTTGGTCCTAGTTTCCTAACACTACACTTATAAGCACTATGTCCTTTGGAACCACAATGATTGCATTTCATAAAAGGTGAGGAGGATTTGCTTGGTGATGCAAAGAAGTTTTTGTAGTGCTTCTCCATTTTGTGATTACTATGTTCTTGGTCATATCCTAAACCGGTTTTACTAAACATGCATTTTTGTTGCCTAAGTAGGATATTCAAATTATCTCTTCCATTTGTGAATTTCTCAAGTGTCCTATTTAGGTCTTCAACCTTGGTTTCTAACACAAAGCACCTTTTTGCAAAATCACATGGTTTATCCTTAGAGCATGTTTGAACTTTCTCTAGTTCTTCTTTTAAGCTCTCATTTTCTTTACATACTTCCATGAGATGCAATTCAAGGGTATCACTAGTTTTCCTAGATGCTTTGAGTTTACTAGAGATTTTTGTAAATTTATCATATAATTCTTCAAATGCATCTAACAGCTCATTTTTATCTAAGTCAAGAAGATTTACCTCATTATCTTCTTCTTGATGATTTGCCATTAAGCAAAGATTGGCTTGCTCATCTTCCGAGTCGTCGGAGCTGCTCACATCGTTCTCATCCCAAGCAATATAGGCTCTTCTTCTTCTTTGTTTGTCCTTGCCCTTCTTTTTGAGGTTTGGACAATCGGCTTTGAAGTGCCCTTCCTTGCCACATTCAAAACAACTTGGTGAAGAGGAAGTTTCATTAGAGGTAGGTTTCTTACCTTGGGGCTTAAAGTTCTTTTGGAACTTTTTGTTCTTCATGAATCTTCCAAATCCTTTTACGAATAGCCCAAACTCTTCTTCTTCATCTAAGTCACTGCATGATTCTTCCTCATGCATGGAGGTGGCTTTGAGGGCTAGCCCTTTCTTCTTGGTGGATTTCTCCTCTTCCTCGGCTAGCTTCAATGCTTTAAGTTCTTGCTCTTGTTCTTGCAATTTTCCAAAGAGTGTTGCAAGAGACATTTCATTGATGCTAGGAGACTGTTTTATTACTGTGACAAGAGGTTGCCATTCCCTGCTAAGACTTTTCAAAATTTTGTGCACAAGCTCTTTGTTAGTATATACTTTGCCAAGAGTAATAAGATGGTTGATAATAAGTGTAAACCTTTTCTGCATATCTACAATAGATTCTCCTGAATTTATCCTAAAGCATTCATATTGGCTAGTCAAGGTACTAATTTTGGAGTCCTTTACATCATTAGTACCTTCATGGGTTACTTGAAGAGTATCCCACATTTCTTTAGCAGTTTGACATGTCATTATCCTAAAAAATTCATCTTGACCTAAAGACATAGTAATGAGATTTTTGGCCTTGTAGCCATATTGGACTTTCTTTTCTTCCTCGCTTGTCCATTCATCTATAGGTTTTTCAACATTCTTGCTATCTATGGTATGCATTGGTATATAAGGACCATTTTCAATGGTATTCCATATTCTCAAGTCAATTGATTGAATGAAGATTTTCATTCTCTCTTTCCAAAAGGCATACCCTTCCCCATTGAAAGCGGGAGGTCTATTTATCGCACCACCCTCGGGAAAAACATTTTGAGAACTTGAGGCCATTTAATCTCTTGAAGCTGTTAAGCTTGATCTACCAAGAGTCAAGCTCTGATACCACTTGTTGTTCAAGTGGCCTCAATACTCAAGAGGGGGGGTGAATTGAGTTTTAAAACTTTTGATTGGAATACCTTTGAAATTGATTTTTATAACCAAGTTTGTGAGATTATGCAAGTGAAATAGAATGGAGGATAACAAGCAATGCACTATAATGAGAAATGTTGCTGAAGCAATTTACCAAACACTTGGTGTGCAATATTGGAGATATAACAAATTAAGCAAGTTCAAGTATTCTCTTCTCAACCAATCAATACCAATCAACAAATATGCAGTAAATGAAAGTAAAAGAGTAAGGAAGAGAAGCTTGCAAACCGATATAACGAGTTCCACCCAATCCGGTGTACGTCTCGCCTCTAAGCAACCCACTTAGAGGATTTTCCACTATTGTAGACTAGAGATACAACTTTGAGCAATTGCGGCTTCCTAGTGTCCCACACTCAAGAACCCAATCCTCACAAGTATAAGGGCAACCCACCCAATCTCTCAATCTCACAATATCCCAAAGGTTGAGTCCACAACCTTTGTAACCACTCAACCTAGAGTGAACAACCACTCAACCTAGAGTGAATAACTTGTGTGTTTGGTGTTTGTTTACAATCAATACACTCTCTCAATAGAGCAAATATACAAATGAAAAGCTCTCCCAAATTCTAATCTCTCAAGATGAGAGGATATACAAGTGAAAGTACAATATGCAAGAAATAGGCTTACAAAGCACAAAATAGAGCTATGAATTGTTGCTTCTTTGTTGTAGTTTTTGTGCTTGTCTTCCTCTTCAATTTATAGAGCGAAGATAGCTGTTGAGGGGTGCCCTAGTTCATCATAGCCGTTGCACTTAGTGGGAATTTGAAGAATGGTGGAGACATGACCTGGTTTCCCACTTAAATCTGTTTTTCCACTAGCGTAATCGATTACACCCTCGCGTTGTAATCGATTAGCTTCAAGTCAGAGACTTCCTAATCGATTATTTCACTTCCTCTAATCGATTAGCATCTGTACCTGATGCATTTAATTTGATTTCGCAGTATCCTAATCGATTAGCATGTCTTGCAATCGATTACCTTAAATCCAGTGACTCACTAATCGATTATATGGTTCCCTTAATCGATTAACATTCATACCTGATGCATTTTGTCCCATTTTTGGTTGTTGTAATTGATTAGTCTCTGGTGTATAATCGATTACCTTAATTCCAGTGAGTACCTAATCGATTGTTCAGCTCCCTAATCGATTAGCCTTCATACCTGATGCAATTTCTTCCAAAACAGAAAGCTCCTAATCGATTAGCATCTATGGCCTAATCGATTAGCTTCGCTGTTACTTCAGTTCTGATTTCATGTCTTTGTTTTTGCATCGGTTTCTTCAAGAGTGCTTGTCATTATCAAAATCTTTGCACATCTTTTGACCTGTTAACATATTCAAACACAACTTTTCCCTATTATATGAGAATATGCATTTATAGTTGATTATTTGTGTTAATTTATATAGCCAGTCACTCACACTTACAACTGTTTTTAGTGGTTGAAGACAGGGAACTTTCGGATGCGGTAGAAACTAGTGCGCCAAGGTAAAGCAATGCCAAGGAGGGACGTGTTATGTGTTGACATGTATATGATTGTGTATGTATGTATGTTGTTTTAGTTAAGGATAGCAACCATATAATCTGGTCACGATATATACATATATGTCGATATGCTTTTGAAAGGAAATATGAGAACATGATGATATTTTGTTGGGTGCGAGAAAGTGATGTTATTTTGATGGTGTATGCTTGGTTTTATCATAGTAATGGTGCGATTGATGATTGAATTCTGATTTTGAGTATGATGATGATGTTAATGAGTTGCTGAAACTCAAATTTAATATACATATGCATGTGTTTATGTAATGATGACAAATAATGAAGTATTGGTATTGTATTTAAATTGTCGTATCTAGGTTCTGTTACTTTGATGGCGCTGAGCCATTTATATTACGTGATGTTTGAATATTGGTAGGGATTGTTATTTATGTGTGTCTATATATATATATATTTATGAGTATGAAGATGATAAATTGGAGAATATGCATATTAGTGAGAGGATGAATTAAAATGTGAATACATGTGACAATTTAGAGTATTGATGGAACTGAACAGGTCATTTTGAGGTATAATGGGAACTAGTCTCCCTGGACAATTACAAATAGTCTTCATATGCATATTGAGTGTGTGTGTGTGTGCGTGATTGAAATGAGGTTTGAATGGCATTCTATGCATTTGGTATCATGAGTTGTTCTATAAATAGTTGGATTTCATTTTAGTGCATAAGTCGGTTATACGAATGAATTTTGATGAACGGACTATGCCAATAGGTCTGAAATGGGGAAAACATAGTATCCATGAAGTTTGGCATTATTCAGAGTCGAAACAGGCAATTTACAGGTATCCAAAGTTGGAAAATCCAAGGCTGGGGACTAAATTGCACAATTTAAGTTTTGGGGTCTATTATTGGTGTTCCCATGCTCACCCTGGGTGTGTATATGCTCAGGTCTTGTGTTATTCTCCCTGTGCGCACGTGCTCAGCCCAGGCTACACCAGCATGCCCACGCTGCACTAGCGTGCCCACGCTGGTATCTTGCTCTGGTCAGGCGTGCCAATGTTGAGTGGATATGTGTATGTTGGTCTGGCTCTCTCTGCTCATGTGCATTTGCACGCCCACACTGGCGTCCTCATGCCAGCTTGTTGGGTCACCTGGCTTCTTCAAGCAGTGAGTAGGCGTACCCATGCCCACTCCCACCATTGGAACGTTGGGGTTCTGCCATCTCCCCTGTGCATTGGTGTCTTGGCCCTGTGATATTGGCGTATGAACGCTAGACTTAGGCATGTATACGCCCAGGACCCGTTCCTCCCCCATAGCTCTAGCGTATGAACACCCACCTTAGGCGTACCCACACCCAGGCAGTGTTGTCATGTGTATGCTCTTTCTGATTTTTGACAGTATAGGTATCTTGCGTGTAGTGCTTTGAAGGGTTGTCATACATAAAATTTATTAATCAAGAAAAGATTTATAATCACTAAAACAATTACCTGTAAAATTTACAAATTAAGTATTTATAAAAATTATAAATTAAGTGAAACTTAATTTAATTAAGTTAGGATGTTATATATTTCAATTTTTATATTTAATTCAATATGTAATGTATGGATCCATAACACAAGTTTAGATTAAACCGACTTAGAATAAAATTATAACCTAATGCCCACCTATAAAACATATTAAATTTAATTTTCTTTGTTGAAGTTAAAATTTATAAACTAATTCCTTCGAATGGAAAGATTAGATTTTTAATCTTGTTGATTATTGATAATGTATATTTTATCCTTAATTCCTTACTCTAATGTGTCTGTTTTGCTGTCCAATATTTTGTAATAAATTACATTTTAACACATTTTCACAATTTGAGCTCTCTCTAATGGTTGATCTTAAAAATGAATTAATTGAGTTTTAATCAACTAATTAATTTAATTCATTTTTAGGGGGTCAAAAAGATTCAGCATGGTACTTACGGAAATGCTAGAGCAAATGGGCAAAGGAATTTAATAATTAATGTGCAAAGAAAGCATGAATTCACATGGGATTTGGGTAGCAAATCATTGCAATTGAAATTATTCTATACTGAAGCAACGTGGAAATGGACCATGGTTTCAAGTACAAGACAAATTTTGCCAATTTAAAAGTGCAACATAGGTCCCATGGTTCCATGAATCCATGTGAGTTTCAAGTTCCAAAGGGAAACAATTGCAAATTTAATTCAAATGGGGTACAAGTTGACCAAAGCTTATTCACGGCAATTGGAAGCTTAAAATTGCCAATTGAATCACGAATTTATATAAGTACTAGGGATACATGGTGCAATTGAATATTCACAACAATACAAGTCCAAATGCCAAAAGTGCAAGATTGAATTATTCAACAAATATAAGGCAATAATGTAGCGTGAACTTAGGTCCCTTAATGCCATTATAATGCAATTATAGCAAAATAATTCAGAATGGGCTAAAGGAAAAATTATGGAAATTAAGGATGAGTTGCTCATTATAAATAGGAGCGAAAGCAAGGAAGAAACACACCAGGGCAATGCAATAAAAGGCACAAGGCCTTTGGAAGCTCTCTCCCTCTCTTTTGTAAAATTCGGATTTGATTATTTCTTGCTTTAATTTTTGTTTGTTTTAATTTTCATGGAGGACTAAAACCCTTAGATTGATTTTCTTGGAGGTTATTCTAATTTGAATTTTTTGAGGTTTCTATTTTTAACACAATACTCTTTTATTATTGTTGATTTCTTCATAATCTTAGTCTACTTATTTTAATTCCACTTTGTTTAATTAAATTGTATGCTTAATTGGTTTAATTATATAAACGAAATAGAATAAGGTCTTAACTAAACTTGATTAAGAAAGTATGCATGCTTAATGAGTATTTTCAAAATCACTTTTAATTATTATGGTTTGCTTAATTCCATATTGTGAGACTAGATTATGTATGTAGGCGATGATCCTATGTATGCTCAATAATTCCTAGATTTTATGATCTTGCTTCTTTTGCTTAGTCAAAATGCTTGATTAATATTTTCATTCAGTTTGAATGTAAAAAAAGGAATTGTGAATTAAAAGATGCTTAGTTGATTAATACAAATTGAGATAAGAAATTAACGTTAATAAAAGTGTACGAATCATCTTTTGTGAACAAAGGATAAAATCAATTATAGTACTCCAAGGAAATCAGTCGCTTATTATTTATCTGTTTAAATTTTATATTCATTCTATTTAATCAATTATGACAATCAAATCCAAAATTCCCCCCAATTATTTTTGTATGTATGTTATATTTTGTTCTGAATTTTAAAACAAGAAATTCCTAGTTTTTGTTGGTCCTCGAGAGACGACCTAGGCTCACACCCTAGTACTACATTATTTTTAAAACTATTTTAATTTGACCGACCATGACAGTCCACGTCAAATTCTGGCGCTGCTGTTGGGGATCAACGATCTTTAGGAAGATTCTTGCTTTAAAATAAATTTTTAAAAAATAAAAAAATAAAAAAATAAAAAATAAAAATAAAAAAATAATTATTTATATGTTTGTTTTATTTTATTTCTTTGCACGATTTGGGATTCTTATGATGCATTGCTCATGATCATGAAATACATTGTTGTATGTTATGCATGACTAGAACAACATCCGAGCATTTGCGTTCATTTGATCCTGAAATAGATAGGATGTTTCATAGATTAGTTAGAGAAGCTTAAAGTTCTACATCTGATAGTAACTTTGTTGATAGTAGTAGTGACAACACTTCATCTGATTTTTTTTGAAAGTACTACTGCTAATTTTTCTGATACGGATGGATAAGTACCTCGTGAAAGAACTCTTAGGGAACTAACTGCACCTGAATTCACTTACGAAAGTTTGTGTGTTCAATATCCTAAAGAGGATATCCCTTTTATGCTTAAAACTGGACTTATACACTTATTGCTAAGGTTTCATGGTCTTACGGTTAAAGATCCACATAAGCATCTCAAGGAGTTCCACATTGTGTGCTCCACAAAGAAACCTCAAAATGTTCAAAAGGATCATGTATATCTGAAAGCATTTCCTTATTCTCTAGAGGGCGTAGCCAAGGACTGGCTCTACTACCTAGCTCCGAGGTCAATCACGAGCTGGGATGACTTGGAGAAAATGTTCTTGGAAAGTTCTTACTGCCTCTAGAACTATTGCAATCTGGAAATACATATTTGGAATTAGGCAACTCTCTAGGGAAAACCTTTATGAGTATTAGGACAGATTCAAGAAACTTTGTGCAAGCTACCCTCACCATCAAATTTCTGAACAACTTCTCCCTCAATACTTTTATGAAGGTGTACTCCATGTTGAACATAACATGTTAGATGCAGCAAGTGGAGGAGCTGTGGGAGACATGATCGCTGCTGCAGCAAGGAACTTGATTGAGAAGATGGCATCCAACTCCCAACGATTCAGTACAAGAAGCGATGCTATAGTTTTTAAGGGCAAGCATGATTCTAATTCTAGTGTATTGGAAATAAATTGGAGAGCAAACTTGACGCTCTCACCACTTTGGTCACACAATTGGCAGTTAATCAAAAATCCATGACTGCCAAGTTGTGTGGCATTTGCACTTCGTAAGAGCATCCCGCTGATTGTTGTCCTTTTCTACAAGAGAAAAGTGATGATAATCCCCAAGCATATGTAGCTAACATATACCATAACATGTTCAAGTGGCCTCAATACTCAAGAGGGGGGGTGAATTGAGTTATAAAACTTTTGCTTGGAATACCTTTAAAATTGATTTCTATAACCAAGTTTATGAGATTATGCAAGTGAAAGCAAGTAACAATGATATGCAATGCACTACAAGAGGTAAATATTGCTGAGGCAATTTAGCAAACACTTGGTGTGCAATGTCTAAGGTATAGCAAATTAAGCAAGTTCAAGTATGTTCTTCTCAACCAAACAATACCAATCAACAAATATGCAATGTATGAAAGTAAAAGAGTAAGGAAGAGAAGCTTGCAAACCGATGTAACGAGTTCCACCCAATCCGGTGTACGTCTCGCCTCTAAGCAACCCACTTAGAGGATTTTCCACTATTGTAGACTAGAGATACAACTTTGAGCAATTGCGGCTTCCTAGTGTCCCACACTCAAGAACCCAATCCTCACAAGTATAAGGGCAACCCACCCAATCTCTCAATCTCACAATATCCCAAAGGTTGAGTCCACAACCTTTGTAACCACTCAACCTAGAGTGAACAACCACTCAACCTAGAGTGAATAACTTGTGTGTTTGGTGTTTGTTTACAATCAATACACTCTCTCAATAGAGCAAATATACAAATGAAAAGCTCTCCCAAATTCTAATCTCTCAAGATGAGAGGATATACAAGTGAAAGTACAATATGCAAGAAATAGGCTTACAAAGCACAAAATAGAGCTATGAATTGTTGCTTCTTGGTTGTGTGTTTGTGCTTGTCTTCCTCTTCAATTTATAGACCCAAGATAGCTGTTGAGGAGTGCCCTAGTCCATCATAGCCGTTGCAGTTAGTGGAAATTTGAAGAATGGTGGAGACATGACCTGGTTTCCCACTTAAATCTGTTTTTCCACTAGCGTAATCGATTACACCCTCGCGTTGTAATCGATTAGCTTCAAGTCAGAGAGTCACTAATCGATTATCTCATTACCTGTAATCGATTAGCATCTATACCTGATGCATTTAATTTGTTTTCGTAGCATCCTAATCGATTAGCATGTCTTGCAATCGATTACCTTAAATTCCAGTGGCTTCCTAATCGATTATATGGCTCCCTTAATCGATTAGCATGTGTGCCTGATGCATTTAATTCCATTTTTGATTGCTGTAATCGATTAGTCTCAAGTGTGCAATCGATTATCTTAATTCCAGTGAGTATCTAATCGATTGTGTGGCTTCACTAATCGATTATCTTCAACCCTGATGCAATTTCTTCCAAGACAGAAAGCTCCTAATCGATTAGCATCTATGGCCTAATCGATTAGCTTCGCTGTTACTTCAATTCTGATTTCATGTCTTTGTTTTTGCATCGGTTTCTTCAAGAGTACTTGTCATTATCAAAATCCATGCACATCTTTTGGACCTGTTAATATATTCAAACACATTCTCCCCCTTTTTGATGATGACAACTATGTGTTAGCCAAGGCCTCGATACTCAAGAGGGGGGGTGAATTGAGTATTTCAAATTTTCGCGCGGAATCCCTTTCAAATCGGTTAGTAATATACAAATGATGCAATATAAAGGATATGATAATTATGAAGCACATTTCATAGTAAAATACTTTAAGTTAAAAGTACAATATTCAAGAATTGATTTTGATAAATAAGGCAAGTTATTAGCTTAGGCAATTCTTGAAGTTCTTAGCATGCTATAATTAATTTCAATATAAATATAATTTCAACAACTCAAATTAATTAAGCATGATAGTTTACTAATTTGTTAACACCAATATTCTTCTTCCTCAATAATCAAATCCAACAATGTTTAAGTCAATTGATTCAAGGATTCAAGTTTACCAAACCAATTTGATATAAGTATTTAGGCATGCAAATTAAGTTCACAATAATAAAGAGTTTAAGGGAAGAGAGAATTTGCAAACCGATATAACGAGTTCCACCACCCCGGTGTACGTCTCGCCTTCAAGCAACCCACTTGAAGGATTTCCACTATTGAGAATTTGAGATTACAAGCTTTGAGCAATTGTCTCCTAGTGTCCCACACTCAAGAACCCAATCCTCACAAGCAAAGGGCAACCCACCCAATCTCACAATCTCTCAATACCCAAAGGTTGAACCCCAACCTTTGTGACCACTCAACCTAGAGTGAATACCTTGGTGTATATGGTGTTTGGTTTACAATCAAATAACTCTCTTACTAGAGTAGATACACAATTTAAAGCTCTCACCAAATAATAACTCTCAAAGAGAGGATATACAAATTTAGCTCACAAATTACTTTCTCTCTAACTCTTAAATAACTCACTAAGAGAATAAGCCAATATAGAACAAGAGAGAATGAGTAGAAGAGAATGAAGCAAGGAGGAAGAAGTAAGCAAATGGGAATGCTTCAATTGCTTGGTGTTTTTTGCTTCTTCAATTTCCTCTCTATTTATAGCCTCCAGCAACATGGAATTTTCACTTAAAATATTCCAATGGATCCATGAATCATGTAATGGAGCTTGTCTTTGTCTGCTTAGTGGTCCATTATTCATGAAGTGCGATCTTGAGTTTTCCACTGTGCAATTCCAGCTTGTAACGCATGTTTAACAATCATTTGAACTAAATGAATCAATTCATTTCATAAAAGAATCGATTCTTTTAGTGTTATTTATGCAATCTTGGACACTGCCAGGCGTATGAATCGATTCTTTGTGATGTGAATCGATTCAAGCAATTAAAAAACACATCCTGGTCATTAATAACACGCATGAATCGATTCTTAACAAGGATGAATCGATTCAATCACCTGAAAAGTAGATCCTGGCCATTTTATAACGCATGAATCGATTCAATGGAGGAGGGAATCGATTCAACCATTTGTTTTGCACATCCTGGAGCATTCTGTACGCATGAATCGATTCATATGGCTATGCATGGCTGTGTGAATCGATTCAATTACCTGATTCATGCATTTTGGCACTTTGTTTCACTCTTTTTGATATTTGTTCAATCATGGCTCTAATCCTTTGATCCTTAGGCACTTTGTTGATCATTTTCCATTTGATTTAAGCCACTTAAAATGCCTTGAAACATTTCTTTAGAATTCATCAATTTTCCATCATCAAACATAATTAATTCATCCATAAATATATATGTTTGATCTTGATCCTTCATTTGTTGTGTCATTATCAAAACCTACATCAACATAAAAATACATTCTCCCCCTTTTTGATGATGACAACAAATGCTTGTCTCTTGGGGTGTTAGTATCATAACAATTCATACATATTGCAAGAAAGACTCCCCCTATCATATATAATTTGATACCACATGTTGATAAAATCATAGACACAAGAAATCAAGAAAGTATTTAAGAAACAAAGGTCTCTCCCCCTTAATATATGTTTTCTCCTTCTTAATCATCTCCCTTTAATCATACAATAGATATCAATCATACAATAGATACCACAAAATAGTTCATCTAATTTAGAGCATAGTGGTAGTGTATATCTTCTCCCCCTTTCTTATATATATCTCTCTTTATATCTCTCCCCCTTTGTAAAAGACTATATCTTCCTATAACCTTCTCCCCCTTTGGCATCATCAAAAACTTTCCTTATGATAAAACAATAGTCATAGTAATTCTCCTCTTTTTGGCATAAATAACATTTTATCGTTTTTACTAATCCTTTCACTAATCTCTCCCCCTTTGGCATCATCAAAAAGATCATCATCTTAATTATATTCTATGCCATCAACATATAAACTCATGTATTTGAATAAGAGAGATTTAGAGCAAATAAAGGATTTCAAATCAAAGCTCATATCATGATCAAGTGTATATGCCAATTTGATGCATTTAGAGTCAATAATCAATCACATAGTTCATTCATCAAGTAAGCATATAATTGATTGCAAATTCATTTTCAATCATGTAATTGATATTGCTTTCATGTATGGTAAGTGTCACATGATTCTTTCCAAATAAGCACACATATCATTACACATAAGCACATAATCATCTCAAATAAGCATATAATTTTCTCCTATTGTGGCATTATCAAACACACAAGGATATTCTTCCAAGTAAGCATATAGGAGAATAAAATTGTAAGCATAAATGCCATAAACATAATCATAGAGAGGTAAAATGATGGATATTCATTCATGTGTATGCTCCCCCTTACTATTGTAATTGATGTCACTTATAAACATATACCACTTATTAACATGTGAAATCAATTTGATGAAGTTTGATACCGATTGTTGAACACATGTCATGCATTTAATAGATACTAATTGTTGAACACATGTCATGCATTTAATAGATACTAATTGTTGAAAGATATACCAATTGTTAAAAGATCATAATGTATCATGCAAGATATATCTCCTCCTTAGTCATTTAATAGATACTAAGATGTCATGATATATTCTCCCCTTTTCACATATATTGATACCAATTGTTATGAACCCAATTACACTAATTTGATCAAGTCTAATACCAAATGTTATTAACACATGTAATTGAATACCAATTGTAATTGAATACCAATTGTTAAGCTAATTGAAGTAATTCTTAAGCATATGATCAACTTCTTTCAATAGATGCCACTTATTCAACCAATAGAAATAACAATATGAATAGATATCACTCAAAAGTTAGATACCAATTGTATATAAAATTCATTGGTCAATCATCAATCAAAGTGGTAATCATAGAAGAATTTTCAACAATATGCACTCAAATGTAGGTATCATAGTAATGGTGGAATGATTAATAAAACTTGTTGGCTTACTCATGCATTTGTATTATAACACATGCCAATATATCTATGACCCTTTTTATGTCAAGCATTCTTTTCTTGATCAACACCATTTATTACTAATTCATTGTCCATACCGCTTGTTACTAGTATCTAGGCATGATATCACTAGATGGATTTGCCAATATAAGCTCTTGATATCAATTATAAACATTTAAGTGTATTAGCACAAGATTGTTGACATTCAAACATTCATAAAAAATTCTTTTTCAATCGCAATGATGTATATATTCAAATTTCTTTACACATTCAAGATCATGCATCATCAAACATATATGTCACTTAAGATAGATGCCAATTTACTCAAGCATGGTGTATCAAGGAAGGTCATGTCATGTATTATAATGCATTGTCCTTTAATATACCAAGTATTATCACATATCATACATTGTCATTTAACATATTACTAGTCATGAATTTAAAGTCTAGGCATAAAGCATACATACTTTCTCCTTAGGCATTATCAAAACCAACATATAATTGCATAGAAAATATTTTGCCCAAGATTGTCAACTTTGTAAAACATGTAAGCATAACATAGTCCTAACTTAAAGCAACTTTAAGGTTTGTCATAATCAACTAGTCATAACATTTTCTTAATATGAAGTTCAATGCCACTTGTTATGAAAAGATACTTGCTTGTTAAGAAAATGACATACCACTTGTTAAAACAAATTATGCATAAATTATCAAAGCATGAATACCACTTGTATACAACATATGTATTTATCATCAAAGCATAGTGTCAAGTATCTAATCAAGAATATGTCCTCATGATCTCTTCCTCTTACTAATTCAATTGATACCATTGTTAAAGGAAGATGTTTGTTATTTAGATACCACTAACTAACCAACATATTTCTTATTCAATAAACAATACATTATCAAGAATTCATATTCAATCAAAAGTTCATGCATCATTAGGAATTCATATGTCACCAAGGATTCATACATGCTTCATTCAAGAATTCATACATCATATATCATTAAGAGTTTATGCATCATTTGGGACTTTGAATCTAAGCAACAAGATTTAGTATTTCAACATTTTCATGTCTCAATCCTTCCTAACACACATGGATGCAAACAACTTTAATCTCAAGTTTTTCATGAAACATGTTATTTAAGCAATCATGTACCAATCATAAAAAATCATAAGGATATATATATCATTGATCCTAAGATTTCATTTATTCATTTCAAAACTTTACACCTTTCATGTTCAAACTCAAATATATCATATCAAAGTTTGATTTTCACACATCAAAATTCATTATGAACAAGTATAGAATTATTTAGATATTTCTAAAAATTCTTAATAAAATATCAACCAAGTTCATATATTGTTCAACATAATTAAGCATACAAAACATATAGTCAACATGATATTTAATTAACTAGAGTAAGGATCCGATCGTACCTTGGAGTTTTACAAAATTTATGTCCTTGTCTTTTTCATCCTTTGTTCTTTGGAGTGAAGATTGTAACACCCTAATCATTTGCAACTAATAATTCCAAAAATATGAGAAAATTTTTCACAAAACAGTCACGCAACATTTGATATAGAGGGGAGCAGGCAGGGAGGAAACGAGGAGCATTCACTCACATATAACAACCTACAGAGAAGCTAAAACTGGGGCTGGCTCAATGGGTTTATCGCAACACATCAACACTAGGGCGGATTACACTACACCGTTGTTCGCTTAGACGGGGTATAAGACCGTCCAGGCGGAGTATGGGAATGCAGCAGCGGATAGAGGAGATTTCGTACTGAGGCTTCCCTTCGAGAAATACTGGTCACTCAACAGGAGGAATAGATAAGGGAAATACGTTAATACATTCACACGCGTAGCTTTCGGTGGAAGGCGGAGTTAGAATCATCCTACTTGGCTAGACGGGGTATATTTATCTTGGGCGGGCTGTCCTAGTTACTTGGGCGAGGTATGACGCCGCCTAAACGAAATCTACATAACGCCTCTTTAACACAACTACAGGGTAATTTCCTCCATCGGTTATGGACAAGGGTTCATTAAGTAAATCCTCACACTCGCCTTTCACTCAGAAAATGAGAAGTTACAGGGTACATATACGTTAGTAAGTTGTGGAGAAAGGAGGGATCTGAACCTATTCCACCCAGCTCAACTAAGTATGACGACGCCTGGGCGGACTTAGCCATAACGACCAATACGGGGTCAACATCGGGGTCCGGATTGCGTTAGTATCACGACGGATAGGAAGGATAATTGGACGGTGTCCCACTCTAACAACTACATCGCTCCAACGCGAGTCCACTCGCTTGGGCGGATTGCTCCCATACTTCAGGCGGGGTACGACTCCGCCCAACGTATCCAACATAAGTTTTCCTAAGACAATTCTCAATTAACTCTGACTTGGTTATATCCTGCTCAAATCATACTGTCCCTGCGTATCTATTAAAGCTCACTTATAAAACAAGGCAGCACATAGCATCACACACACAAAACCATACATCCATATATATATATAAAAGCGTATATTAATATTTACAATGCAAAATCAGACTTCTACTTGTTCATAAAGTTCTATTCATCACAAAACATTAACATCCGGTATGAACCAGTCCGGGCTTCATCTAACAACGCCTTAATTAAACCTTCAAAATGCATCAGCACTCCGCCCAGCATTCCAGCTCTGTTTCTGATCCTCCTCACGAGAGACATTCACTGAAAATGGCCACTGCAGGGGTGAGCTTTTACATGTAAAATGATACTCACAGACTCGGTATCAGCGTCAGTACACGCTCCTGCTATACCTCAACCTTTCTCAAGTAACCAAAATCATACAATTCAACAATGTTCATGACACACATAATTCATCGAGTTTATTCCACATCCAAATATATAATCATGCATTCAAAATCATACACTTGCACATACATAGATTTATACATCACCACAATCAGCCTTATTTCTATATGCATGCCTGCGGATCCGACTCGGGAAAAGACTCTCAGTTACGGCCCCCTTTCTTTTGGCCCCTCGTCCCTCAGCTCTTACCAGGTGGCACCGGCCTCCCCACGGCGTCTCGAGACTCACTTCTCTAGCTCCAACGGCTACCACGAGCCCTATTGGGATCTAGCCAGGGTTGGTAACTGGAAGTCATTTCCCTTGGGGTTCTTGACCTTCCATGGGTCACCCCACTCTTACTCATGCAACTAACACATTCATTATTACACATCATCGCGTCATGAACACATTACCGTAGTCATTAAGTAAGAACGAATATCCTCCACTACTCGTCATCATTCAGTCAGTCACACCAGCGCATGTTACAATCGGTCATCAGACTAACAACATTGAGCAATCCAATTAAGAACATGCACATACATACTTTTCATAGTGACAACAAAATAGATCCATCATTATCATCCACGAGCAGACTACGCCATAGCCACGAAGATCACTATCAGAATCTCAAATCATGCATCAGTTTTAGTAATTGTGAATACATGCACACATGCACAGCATCAGTTCTAATGATTATAAAAACATGCACACACACACACCCGCATTCAGCAATGCATTCATCCGGTACCGTTCTTAGACCATGCATTCGACATGCAAGCGCCCCCTACCTTTAGAAGAATCCTCAAAAACCTTTTTCGTTCTTGTTGTTGGGTCCGATGTCCTTCTCCTGGTTCGCCCGGTCTTCCTTGGCTTTGTCGTATTCTGCGCCTGATTCTGGGATGAAGTGTGGTTCGTTCTTCAGTACTGGAATCAAGATCTTCAGGAGCGAAGAGTAAGATGGAAGAAGAAGAAAGATGAAGAAGAGGAGAGGAAGTAGAGAATGAAGTGACGGAGAAGGGAGTCTGAAGAAATGGCAAGTGTGTTTTTTCTGCCAAGGGCTCACGCTTACATATATATATATATGTGCGTACATGCGCATAAATAAGAGAAGAGTGGGATGGGAGAGTGTGTGCTGCAGCAGCCACGTGCACTCCACCCCATCCCTGACCATCACCATTTTTTTATACTTTAATGGCTTAATCCTACTTAGTTAAATGCAATTAACAGTTATTTTCTGGTTGAGATCAAGTCTTAATGGTTTATTCTTCATTCAACATTTAATTTTAAAACGGGGATGTTACAAAGATCATGAATCTTGATTCTTTTGGCCATTCGTCAATGAGAGATTGTCGATTGAAAGTGTTCCTACAAATTGTCAAGTTTTATGGTACCCTTTAAAAGTTGGGTCCTTTCTTGTTAGTTTAGGATTTCAAATTTGTTTTTGGAATCCATACCTTTCTTGTACACTTTTGACGGGATTTCTTTATAAAGCAATTAGAAGATATATGACCATATATTCCACAATAAAAACATGTTGCATTCAAAGAGTAAGTCATTTTAGAATTATAATGGTTCATACAACAATTAGACATAGAGTTTCTTTTTCTTTCATGGTTTGTGCATCTTAGAGAGGATTTGGATTTTTCTTTGTAGGATGCACAAGGGTTCTTGTAATGAACTATTTTTCTTCTTTCAAGTGTATGCTTTTGATCTTCAAGAGGTGCACTTAGATTCTTTTGACTACTTGTAAGCTTACTAAGTGCTTCTTTTAGTTCTTTATTCTCTTTTTCAAGAAGCATATATTTATCAATAAGCACACAATCATTATTATCATTACAAGTTCTAAGAGATACATTTGAAGCTACTAATTCATCATTTTGAACTCTAAGATATTCTTTTTCTATGTGAACATCATGCAATTCTTTTTCAAGAGTCAAAATGGTTTGTTTAGAGCATGCATATTTCTTTGATAACAAGACAAATTTTTCATGCAATTCTTCAAATGCTTCTAATAATTCATCCTTATCAATTTCATCATCATTATCATCACTAAAAGCATTTAAAGAGCATACCTCATCATCTTGAGAGTGCTTTGTCATTAGGCATGCAATTTCTTCTTCCCTCTCGTTGGTCTCTTTTTCAACGCTTCTTTCGAATTCTTCATCTTGACTAGAAAGAGTACTAATTCTTGCATCTTTATCATCATTAGTATTTCCATAAATTGTTTCAAGAGTTTCCCACATTTCTTTAGCATTGTTACAAGTAATAACTCTAGAAACATCATTAGGTTCTAATGCTAATGTGATAAGAATTTTAGCTCTAAGATTAAATTGTACCTTTCTTTCTTCTTCCTTAGTCCATAAGTTCATGGGCTTCATGCATTCTATATTATCAACAATGTATTTAGGAATGAAAGGACCAAATTGAATAGCATTCCATACCTTGAGGTCATAGGCTTTGATAAAGATTTTCAACCTTTCTTTCCAAATAACAAAGTCTTTACCATTGAAGATTGGTGGTCTATTTATTATTTCACCTTGTGGAAATGCATCATAAGAAGTAGAGGCCATCTTGATCTCTTGAAGCGGTTAAGCTTGATCTTCCAAGAGTCAAGCTCTGATACCAATTGTTAGCCAAGGCCTCGATACTCAAGAGGGGGGGTGAATTGAGTATTTCAAATTTTCGCGCGGAATCCCTTTCAAATCGGTTAGTAATATACAAATGATGCAATATAAAGGATATGATAATTATGAAGCACATTTCATAGTAAAATACTTTAAGTTAAAAGTACAATATTCAAGAATTGATTTTGATAAATAAGGCAAGTTATTAGCTTAGGCAATTCTTGAAGTTCTTAGCATGCTATAATTAATTTCAATATAAATATAATTTCAACAACTCAAATTAATTAAGCATGATAGTTTACTAATTTGTTAACACCAATATTCTTCTTCCTCAATAATCAAATCCAACAATGTTTAAGTCAATTGATTCAAGGATTCAAGTTTACCAAACCAATTTGATATAAGTATTTAGGCATGCAAATTAAGTTCACAATAATAAAGAGTTTAAGGGAAGAGAGAATTTGCAAACCGATATAACGAGTTCCACCACCCCGGTGTACGTCTCGCCTTCAAGCAACCCACTTGAAGGATTTCCACTATTGAGAATTTGAGATTACAAGCTTTGAGCAATTGTCTCCTAGTATCCCACACTCAAGAACCCAATCCTCACAAGCAAAGGGCAACCCACCCAATCTCACAATCTCTCAATACCCAAAGGTTGAACCCCAACCTTTGTGACCACTCAACCTAGAGTGAATACCTTGGTGTATATGGTGTTTGGTTTACAATCAAATAACTCTCTTACTAGAGTAGATACACAATTTAAAGCTCTCACCAAATAATAACTCTCAAAGAGAGGATATACAAATTTAGCTCACAAATTACTTTCTCTCTAACTCTTAAATAACTCACTAAGAGAATAAGCCAATATAGAACAAGAGAGAATGAGTAGAAGAGAATGAAGCAAGGAGGAAGAAGTAAGCAAATGGGAATGCTTCAATTGCTTGGTGTTTTTTGCTTCTTCAATTTCCTCTCTATTTATAGCCTCCAGCAACATGGAATTTTCACTTAAAATATTCCAATGGATCCATGAATCATGTAATGGAGCTTGTCTTTGTCTGCTTAGTGGTCCATTATTCATGAAGTGCGATCTTGAGTTTTCCACTGTGCAATTCCAGCTTGTAACGCATGTTTAACAATCATTTGAACTAAATGAATCAATTCATTTCATAAAAGAATCGATTCTTTTAGTGTTATTTATGCAATCTTGGACACTGCCAGGCGTATGAATCGATTCTTTGTGATGTGAATCGATTCAAGCAATTAAAAAACACATCCTGGTCATTAATAACACGCATGAATCGATTCTTAACAAGGATGAATCGATTCAATCACCTGAAAAGTAGATCCTGGCCATTTTATAACGCATGAATCGATTCAATGGAGGAGGGAATCGATTCAACCATTTGTTTTGCACATCCTGGAGCATTCTGTACGCATGAATCGATTCATATGGCTATGCATGGCTGTGTGAATCGATTCAATTACCTGATTCATGCATTTTGGCACTTTGTTTCACTCTTTTTGATATTTGTTCAATCATGGCTCTAATCCTTTGATCCTTAGGCACTTTGTTGATCATTTTCCATTTGATTTAAGCCACTTAAAATGCCTTGAAACATTTCTTTAGAATTCATCAATTTTCCATCATCAAACATAATTAATTCATCCATAAATATATATGTTTGATCTTGATCCTTCATTTGTTGTGTCATTATCAAAACCTACATCAACATAAAAATACACTATGTTCATCTCTTGAGGGTTGTTAGTTTAAATAATATAGACTTATCTTTTGCAAAAACAACTCTGCTACATTATCTCTTTTTCAAATAGCAGATGACCAATTTCAAAAAGCAATTCAGCAGCCAATGTCTTATCTCATTTTATCTATTGTTTTATTATCTCTTATCTATAATTCTCCCCCTATCAAAAGGAATTTAACAAACAGATAACATTTTTCAAATATGTTAACAGAGCATCTATTATCCATATTCTTAGTACCAGAGCACCAGAACATATTCAAAATTGTAGTCAGAGCATGTTATCAATATTATCCATCAGAGCATTATCCAACATATGAACATATATTCTTCTCCCCCTTTGTAATCATCAAAAATAATTAGAGCAGTGAAGAGAAATAATATAAACTGAAGTAAGATACTTTTATTGAATTTAAAGAAATGGGAAATACAAGAAGTAAAATTATTCAAAATTCAGAAAACAAAACAAGGAACATAACTAAACAGAAAATCTAATTATCCGGGTTGAAGAAGCGGATTTCTGCAATTTGGTGAGCCAGCTCCTCATAACGCTGCTGCATCATCTCAAAATGTTGCTGCTCGGTCATGGAAAACTCTTGGAGGGAGTTTTCAAGTCGATCGAAGCGGCGATCAAGATGGGCGTAGAGAGATGCAAAAGGGTCAGCTTGTGGGGCAGATGAAGAGGCTGCAGCTTGTGGTTGAGGTGAAGGAGGAGGAGGAGCAGGTGCTTCTTCAGCAGGAGCTTGGAAGGGAATGTTGGCATAAACGCCCTCCATTCGTGAGTACCATGCTCCATTGGAGAAAACAAGACCCATTTTGGTGAGGTGATGGGTGCCAATGCAAGCTCTAGGGGGCACTTTCTCAGAGAGTTCCCCTGCTAAATCTACTCCACAGAATTTGAAAATTTTGGTGAGGAGGATACCATAAGGGAGCTTTTGCTGGTCCTTGGCATGGCGCATGTGGAACTTGATCAACTGAACCCAGTTGATCTCTTTGTGGTTCAGCATGGCCCACATTAAGAGGACATCATCCTCTTCAACTAGAGCATAGTTCCCACCACGGGGAACAATCATCTTGACCAAGAAGAAGTGGAGCAGGCGGTTGTTCATGGTCAAGTGGCCAACTAGTTTGTGGTTGCTCCTAGGACGGTCAGCTTTCCATAAAGATTGGCGAGCAGTAAGAGCATTGAAGCCCCATTCATCCTCAGGTTCGCCTCCATCAAAGTCAGCGTTGTTGAGGGGCAGTTTGGAAATCTCTGTAAACTGGGCATTGGAGAGTTTGATGGTGGTGTTTTTCACCTTGGATTCAACCATCCCATTGACAAGGCGGAGGTTGCAGTAGAATACTCTCATAAGCTCAGGATAGTATTCTTCTTCTTTGAGGGATAGGAAGGGGAAAAGGTTGTAGTGGTGGAGGCTTTGGGTGAAGGTAAGGCTTGGGTTGTCAAAGGTGTCAGCAATGGTATAATGAGGGGTCATAATCTCCTTTTCAGAAAAATTCTTCATAAAATTCTGAAGATCTCTAGGAGAAGAGAAAAACCTTGAGAAGTCAAGGGGATTATGAGCTTGAGCAGCAGAGGACCTAGCTCTCTTGACATTCCTTGAGGTAGACATGGTGGAAAATGCAAAAAGAAGGAGATGAAGAGAGATGAGTGCTAGAGAGTTTTTGAGAGGTTTGAGAGGAAGGAGGTAGTGTGAGATGAGAAGGGGAATGAGGGGGTATTTATAGGTGAAAATTAGGTTTGGGAAGGAGGAAAGATAGTTTAGAAAGGAGTGAAGTGAGTTAAGAGAGGGAGAGTTTCGAGTGAGCCTAGGGAGTTGCAGTTGTCTCTTCAGAACGCAGACTAATCGATTATGTGTCAGGTGGTAATCGATTAGGTCACTGTTTCTGGGGAATTTCAAACGTTTTATACAAAGGGTAATCGATTATAGGGTTAGGGTAATCGATTAGTTTAGAAACAGAATCGTCCTAATCGATTGGAGCAATGTGGTAATCGATTATGAAGAAGAGGAAACGTTTTGAACTTGAAACAGAAGTTTCGTAATCGATTATGGATCATGGATAATCGATTATCTTTGAAACAGAATGATTGTAATCGATTATAGGTGAGCTCTAATCGATTAGCTTAGAAACAGAAGCTTAGTAATCGATTGGGATTAACAATGTAATCGATTATGGAGTCAAAAACTTCAAACATATCAAACAGCAAGGTTCCAAACATAAAATGTGATATATGCCATGCATTATGCCATTCAACAAGGTTCTTATCAAAAGATTCAAACACAACTGGACATGTCAAGAATGCCTAACTCTCTTCTTATGTGAATGAATTGCTCTCTAGCCAAGGGTTTTGTGAAAATATCAGCTAGTTGCTTAGAAGTTTCTACATGTTCAAGTACACAATCCCCTTTTAACATATGATCTCTAATAAAGTGATGCCTAATTTCAATGTGTTTGGTTCTAGAGTGCATTACTGGATTCTTGGAGATGCTAATGGCACTTGTATTATCACATTTAATGGGGACTTTATTCAAGGAAATACCAAAATCAAGAAGTTGTTGTCTCATCCAAAGAATTTGAGCACAACAACTACCAGCTGCTACATATTCTGCCTCAGCTGTTGACAATGCAACACTTGCTTAATCTTTCATACCAAGCTCTTGGAGCTTGCTTCAAACCATATAAGGCTTTTCTCAATTTGAAGACATGGTTTGGAAATATATGATTTTCAAAACCGGGAAGTTGATCTACATAAACTTCTTCTTGAATGTAGCCGTTTAAGAACGCACTTTTGACATCCATTTGATACAATTTGAAATCCATACAACATGCAAAAGCTAGCAATAATCTAATGGCTTCTAACCTAGCTACGGGAGCATATGTTTCTTCATAGTCTATTCCTTCTTCTTGGTTGTATCCCTTTGCAACTAGTCTAGCTTTGTTTCTAGTTATTATACCATTTTCATCTAGCTTATTTCTAAAAACCCATTTGGTGCCTATTATTAGATGATTATTGGGTCTTGGCACAAGTTCCCAAACTTCATTTCTTTCAAATTGGTTTAACTCTTCTTGCATGGCCAACATCCAATGTTCATCAATAATGGCTTCGTCAATATTTTTGGGTTCTATTTGGGATACAAAAGCCAAGTGATTGCATGCATTTCTAATGGCGTTTCGAGTACTTACCCCTTTGGTTATTTCTCCAATGATTTTGTCCAAGGGATGATCCTTCAATGTTACCCAATCTTGTTGTCTCTCTATTTGTGTTGCACCTCCATCATTGTTGACTTCTTCTTCTTTGTCTTGCAAGTTCATTTCTTGGAAGGTACCTACAAGATCATCAACTTCCTTTCTCGGAGGATTTTGGTTAAGTTCATCAAATTTAACATGTATGGACTCTTCAATTGTGTAAGTCCGTTTGTTAAAGAGTCTATATGCTTTACTAGTAGATGAATAACCTAGAAAAATTGCTTCATCAGATTTTGCATCAAATTTGCCAAGATTTTCCTTTCCATTGTTCAAGACAAAGCATTTGCATCCAAAAATGTGAAAGTAGGAAATATTTGGTTTTCGTCCTTTATAAAGTTCATAGGGGGTTTTCTTTAATATAGGCCTTATCAAACAACGATTCATAACATGACACGCGGTGTTCACGGCATCGGCCCAAAACTGTTTTGAAATATTTGCTTCATTCAACATAGTTCTTGCAAGCTCCGCTAAAGATCGATTTTTCCTTTCAACTACTCCATTTTGTTGTGGAGTTCTTGGAGCCGAAAAATTATGTTCAATGCCAAACTTTTCACAAAATTTTTCAAAAGATTGGTTTTCAAATTCTCCCCCATGATCCGTTCGTATGGATGCTATTTTTAAGTTTTGTTCATTTTGGATAACCTTGGCAAGTTTCTTAAATGCTTGATATGCTTCATGTTTATGAGTAAGAAACAATGTCCATGTATATCTAGAGTAATCATCCACAATCACTAGACCATAATAGTTTCCACCAAAACTTTTGATTTTCGAAGGTCCAAACAAATCCATATGTAAAAGCTGCAAAGGTCTTGTTGTTGAAACAATATTTTTTGCTTGAAAAGAAGCCTTTACTTGTTTTCCTTTTTGACAAGCGTCACAGAATTTATTTTCAAATTTCAGTTTTGGTAAACCAATAACTAAATCTTTTGAAACAAGTTTATTTAAATGGTCTACATGAATGTGAGCGATTCTTCTATGCCAAAGCCATGATTCATCCTTTTTAGTTATAAAGCATTGTACATCATTTGAAGCAAGACAATCTAGATTAATCATGTAAATGTTATCTACTCTTTGACCAACAAATTTTATCTCCTTGTTTAGTTTATTTTCAATTATGCAACCATTTGATTCAAAAACAATTTTATAGCCCTTGTCACATAATTGACTAATGCTAAGCAAGTTATGTTTTAGTCCTTCAACATATAAAACATCATTTATGGAGGTGGAAGAGTTTTTACCGACATTTCCGATTCCAAGTATTCTTCCCTTTGTGTTATCTCCATAAGTAACAAATCCTTTGCTTCGTGGAGTAAGTGATATGAACTTACTTTTGTCTCCCGTCATATGTTTAGAACACCCACTATCCAAGTACCAATGGGTGTTGCTTGCCTTGAAGCATACCTACAAAACAAAATCATTTTAGAGAACTAGGTACCCATTTTATGTTGGGTCCTTTAAGGTTAGCTTGTGGAGATGTTCCTTTGGGAACCCACACCTTTCTTAAGACCTTTGGTCCTAATTTCCTAACACTACACTTATAAGCACTATGTCCTTTGGTACCACAATGATTGCATTTCATAAAAGGTGAAGAGGATTTGCTTGGTGGTGCAAAGAAGTTTTTATAGTGCTTCTCCATTTTATGATTACTATGTTCTTGGTCATATCCTAGACCGGTTTTACTAAACATGCATTTTTGTTGCCCAAGTAGGATATTCAAATTATCTCTTCCATTAGTGAATTTCTCTAAGGTTTTGTTTAGATCTAGGACTTTATTTTCTAGATCAACACATTTCTTAGCAAAATTACAAGGTTTACTAATGGAACATACTTGAGCATTTTTCAATTCTTCTTTTAAACATTCATTCTCTTTGCAAACTTCCATAAGGTGCATCTCTAGAGTGTCACTAGTTTTCCTAGATGCTTTGAGTTTACTAGAGATTTTTGTGAATTTATCATAGAATTCTTCAAATGCTTCTAACAGCTCATTTTTATCTAAGTCAAGAAGATTTACCTCATTATCTTCTTCTTGATGATTTGCCATTAAGCAAAGATTGGCTTGCTCATCTTCCGAGTCGTCGGAGCTGCTCACATCATTCTCATCCCAGGCAATATAGGCTCTTCTTCTTCTTTGTTTGTCCTTGCCCTTCTTTTTGAGGTTTGGACAATCGGCTTTGAAGTGCCCTTCCTTGCCACATTCAAAACAGTTGGGTGAGGGAGAGTTTTCTTTAGTGATAGGTTTCTTACCTGAGTTTTTGAAGCTTCTTTGAAAGCGTTTGCCTTTCATGAATTTCCCGAAGCGTTTTACAAATAGTCCAAATTCTTCTTCTTCATCAAGTTCACTTCCGGATTCTTCTTCTTCATTTGTGGAAGTAGCCTTGAGAGCAAGACCCTTTTTCTTGGAAGATTTTTCTTCCTCTTCCGCCATCTTTAATTCTTTCAGCTCTTGTTCTTGTTCCTGCAACTTACCAAATAAAGTGGCGAGAGACATTTCGTTTATGCTAGGAGATTGTTTGATGGCGGTAACTAGCGGTTGCCATTCTCTGTTAAGACTTTTCAACACTTTATGAATGAGTTCTTTGTTAGTGTAAGTCTTTCCAAGTGTAATGAGTTGATTAATGATGAGAGTAAATCTTTTTTGCATATCAACAATCGATTCATGAGAGTTTAATCTAAAGCATTCATATTGACTAGTAAGAGTACTAATCTTTGAGTCCTTTACATCATTAGTGCCTTCATGGGTTACTTGAAGAGTATCCCACATTTCCTTAGCAGTTTGGCATGTCATTATCCTAAAAAATTCATCTTGACCTAAAGACATAGTAATAAGATTTTTGGCCTTGTAGCCATATTGGACTTTCTTTTCTTCCTCGCTTGTCCATTCATCTATAGGTTTTTCAACATTCTTGCTATCTATAGTATGCATCGGTATATAGGGACCATTTTCAATGGTATTCCATATTCTCAAGTCAATTGATTGAATGAAGATTTTCATTCTTTCTTTCCAAAACGCATACCCTTCCCCATTGAAAGCGGGAGGTCTATTTATCGCACCACCCTCGGGAAAAACATTTTGAGAACTTGAGGCCATTTAATCTCTTGAAGCTGTTAAGCTTGATTTACCAAGAGTCAAGCTCTGATACCACTTGTTGTTCAAGTGGCCTCAATACTCAAGAGGGGGGGTGAATTGAGTTATAAAACTTTTGCTTGGAATACCTTTAAAATTGATTTCTATAACCAAGTTTATGAGATTATGCAAGTGAAAGCAAGTAACAATGATATGCAATGCACTACAAGAGGTAAATATTGCTGAGGCAATTTAGCAAACACTTGGTGTGCAATGTCTAAGGTATAGCAAATTAAGCAAGTTCAAGTATGTTCTTCTCAACCAAACAATACCAATCAACAAATATGCAATGTATGAAAGTAAAAGAGTAAGGAAGAGAAGCTTGCAAACCGATGTAACGAGTTCCACCCAATCCGGTGTACGTCTCGCCTCTAAGCAACCCACTTAGAGGATTTTCCACTATTGTAGACTAGAGATACAACTTTGAGCAATTGCGGCTTCCTAGTGTCCCACACTCAAGAACCCAATCCTCACAAGTATAAGGGCAACCCACCCAATCTCTCAATCTCACAATATCCCAAAGGTTGAGTCCACAACCTTTGTAACCACTCAACCTAGAGTGAACAACCACTCAACCTAGAGTGAATAACTTGTGTGTTTGGTGTTTGTTTACAATCAATACACTCTCTCAATAGAGCAAATATACAAATGAAAAGCTCTCCCAAATTCTAATCTCTCAAGATGAGAGGATATACAAGTGAAAGTACAATATGCAAGAAATAGGCTTACAAAGCACAAAATAGAGCTATGAATTGTTGCTTCTTGGTTGTGTGTTTGTGCTTGTCTTCCTCTTCAATTTATAGACCCAAGATAGCTGTTGAGGAGTGCCCTAGTCCATCATAGCCGTTGCAGTTAGTGGAAATTTGAAGAATGGTGGAGACATGACCTGGTTTCCCACTTAAATCTGTTTTTCCACTAGCGTAATCGATTACACCCTCGCGTTGTAATCGATTAGCTTCAAGTCAGAGAGTCACTAATCGATTATCTCATTACCTGTAATCGATTAGCATCTATACCTGATGCATTTAATTTGTTTTCGTAGCATCCTAATCGATTAGCATGTCTTGCAATCGATTACCTTAAATTCCAGTGGCTTCCTAATCGATTATATGGCTCCCTTAATCGATTAGCATGTGTGCCTGATGCATTTAATTCCATTTTTGATTGCTGTAATCAATTAGTCTCAAGTGTGCAATCGATTATCTTAATTCCAGTGAGTATCTAATCGATTGTGTGGCTTCACTAATCGATTATCTTCAACCCTGATGCAATTTCTTCCAAGACAGAAAGCTCCTAATCGATTAGCATCTATGGCCTAATCGATTAGCTTCGCTGTTACTTCAATTCTGATTTCATGTCTTTGTTTTTGCATCGGTTTCTTCAAGAGTACTTGTCATTATCAAAATCCTTGCACATCTTTTGGACCTGTTAATATATTCAAACACATAACAGACCTCCACAACAGCAACAGCACAACCATGACCTATCCTTTAATAGATACAACCCAGGTTGGAGGAATCATCCAAATCTGAGGTGGGGTAACTCGTTACAAAAGAATCCTCAGGCCCCATTTTAGAATCATTCGCCATCATTTAAGAAACCAAGACCTCCACCATCCACAAGTAGCACTTCCCTAGAAGAACTGGTGAAACAAATGGCTGTGCAAAACTTAGAGTATCAACAGAGAACAATGGAATACCAGCAGAGTAATGATGCAACCATCCAGAACTTGAGCAATCAAATTGGACAGCTAGCTTCATCATTGAACCAATTGTAGTCTCAGAATTCTGACAAATTATAATCTCAACCGGTTGTAAATCCAAGGAATGTAAGCGCAATTCAGTTAAGATCAATTAAGAACCTTGAAGCACCCATACCTAAGGAACCTGAGAAACAAGCCCTTATATAAGAAATTGGGCTTACAATAGTTGGAGATGATGCACCTTCTTCAAGCATAAAAAATAATGACACACTCACCTCCAATTCCTCTTCCATTTCCACCAAAAGCAATCCCAAGCAAGAAGATGGAAGAGGTAGATAAGGAAATTTTGGACACTTTTAGGAGAGTAGAAGTGAATATATCTCTTCTTGATGCCATCAAGCAAATTCCCAAGTATGCCAAATTTCTGAAGGAGCTATATACTCACAAGAGAAGACTAAAGGGAAATGAGAGGATAAGCATGGGAAGGAATATATCTACACTACTTGGCATAGAAGTTCCTCATATTCCTGAAAAATGCAAGGATCTAGGTATGTTCACTATATCTTGCATCATAGGCAATAGCAAATTTGAAAATTCCATGTTAGATTTAAGAGCTTCAATAAATGTTATGTCTATATTTGTTTTCAAATCTCTGTCCCTTGGAACTTTACAACCAATTGGTGTAGTAATTCAACTAGCAAATAGAAGTATTGCTCACCCTATTGGGGTCATAGAGGAGGTTTTGGTTCAGGTGAATGAACTTGTTTTTTGAACTGACTTTTACATACTTGATATGGAGGATGAAGTGTCTGACACTCCTATTCCTATAAATTTGGGAAGGCCATTTTTGAAAATAGCCCAAACCAAAATTGATGTCCATGCTAGAACTCTCTCTATGGAATTTGGTGATATCAGGGTTAGAATCAATATTCTTGATACAATGAAACACCCATTTGAAAATCATTTTGTTTTTCATATTGACATGATTAATAAATTGATTTGTGAACATATTTCTGATATTTCTCAAAGTACTAATTTTGAATACATGGATGATTCATACAATTGTTTTGCATGCAATGATTCTAAAAGTTATGATGTTTATGCTGAAATTGATAAATACATATATACTGATTCAAAGTCTTTAGATATACTTGTCAATCATAAGGAGCCAGAATGCACTAACTTGAATGCAAGATTTCAAGAAGACTCTAACAAAATTGTTGAGGTACAAGCAGCAGAATCCAAATCTGCTTTGTTAGTCCCATCTATTTTGCAGGCGCCCAAATTGGAGTTAAAGCCCCTACCTGAGAACCTCAAGTATGCATACTTGAGGGATGATGAATAGCTCCCGGTGATAATTTCCACTTCTCTTGATGAAAATCAAGAGGAAAAATTACTATAGGTTTTAAAAAATCATAAGAAGGCTATAGGTTGGACATTAGCAGCCATTCCTAGAATTAGGCCATCCATGTGCATGCATAGAATATTCTTAGAGAAAAATGCTAAATCAGTGAGACAGCCCCAAAGGAGACTCAACCCAATAATCCTTGATGTTGTTAAGAAGGAGATTACCAAGCTTTTATAAGCCAGAATCATTTATCCTATCTCTGATAGCCAATGGGTGAGTCCGATATAAGTGGTTCCTAAGAAAACAAGAATCATAGTGGTGAAAAATGGCAAGGATGAATTGATCCCCACCAGAGTGCAAAACAGCTGGAGAGTCTGTATTGATTATAGATGACTAAACCAAGCAACTAAGAAGGACCATTTTCCCTTACCCTTCATCGATCAAATGCTTGAACGTCTTACAGGTAAGTCTCACTACTGTTTTCTTGATGGATTCTCTAGTTATTTTCAAATCCATATTGCCCCGGAAGATCAAGAAAACACCATATTCACCTGCCCCTTTGGCACATTTGCTTATAGAAGGATGCCCCTTGGCCTATGCAATGCCCCTAGTACTTTCCTACGGTGCATGATAAGTATTTTTCATGATTTCATTGAAAATTGCATAGAGGTGTTTATGGATGATTTCACTATTTATGGATCTTCTTTTGATGCATGTCTTGAAAGTTTAGATAAAGTCTTACACAGATGTATTGAAACTAACCTTGTCTTGAAATATGAAAAATGTCATTTTATGGTACAATAAGGAATAGTTTTAGGACATGTAATCTCTAATAAAAGAATAGCAGTAGATCCTGCCAAGATAGAAGTTATATCACATTTACTTTATCCCTCTTGCGTGCGATAGGTTCATTCTTTTCTTGGTCGTGCAGGTTTCTACAGAAGGTTCATAAAGGATTTTTGTAGGAAGGCTCAACCACTATCCAATTTGCTACAGAAGGATGTGATATTTAAATTTGATGAGAAATATAAGGAAGCCTTTAATTGCCTTAAGCAAGCATTGACCACTACCCCTATAATCCAAGCACCTAATTAGACAGCTCAATTTGAGTTGATATGTGATGCCTCTAATTATGCATTAGGCGTTGTCCTTGCTAAGAAGATTGACAAACTACCTAGGGTCATCTACTATGCATCTAAAACTTTAGATATTGCTCAGGTAAATTAAACTACCATAGGGAAAAAGCTCTTGGCTATTGTTTTTGCATTAGATAAGTTTGGATTTTACCTACTCAGGTCTCAGGTACTTGTCTTTACTAACCATGCAGCTCTGAAGTACTTGTTGAAGAAAGGTGAATCCAAGTCAAGGTTAATTCGTTGGATGCTCTTGCTCCAAGAGTTTGACTTAGAAATCTATGATAGAAGTGGAACACAAAACTTGGTAGCAGGCCATTTGAGTAGAATTGAGTACGCTCCTGATTCAACACTCATTCGGGATTATTTTCCCGATGAACAACTCATGAGTATTTCTAACTCTTCTCTTACACCTTGGTTTGCTAATATTGTCAATTATATTGTTGCTTTTGTGTTTCCACCATTTGCATCTAGAGCCCAGATTGCTAAACTCAAAAGTGATGCAAAATATTATATATGGGATGACCCCTATTTATGGAAGTTGTGTAATGACCAGGTCATTCGAAGATTCATTCTAGATCATGAGATAGAATCAGTGCTCCGATTCTGTCATTCTTCACTAGTTGGTGGATGTCACACCCCAATTTTTTGGACCCGAATCCTGATGTGATTGATATAAATAATTAATAAAATACGGGTAAATTTTTTGCGTTTTCAAAATAAGTCTGATATCACACCAAGACCCATACCACAGAAAACTGAAAAGTGAGATTTATAAAAATGCAACTGGATCGATAACTAAATTGACCATAACGGTATACAAAATAATAGAGTTTACAGCGGAAGAAGAATGTGTATACTGGGCATATGTCTAGTCCCATATATGAAGATATGAGAAAAGGCCCAAGCAATCATACAATTTCATATACGTAAGCCTATTAGGCTATAATCAACTATGCACATAAATCATAATTATACATCATCAATTGTAAGTAGTCTCTACATGAGACACTCATCACCAAATGGTATCAGTTTAAATATCATCATCATTAATATATATATATATATATATATTAATATAATCATACATTCGTATGCTAAGCAATACATCCGCTTTATACATCATATTTAACAAATGCTGCCGGCCAAGGCATTCCATTACCACTATTTACCTTCTTCAAGAGCTTTAATTCAAAAGTCCAAAACTCATCCCATGACAACCCTGCATCACAATGCTAAAAAAGAGACAACATGGGAGAGTGAGTTATACATTTAAAATGACGAATATAAATACATTGTGATTATGTGTACATGTATACAACCAACATGTGTGCTTTGCTATAATTCATCAATTTATCATTAAAATATTATCTTAGGCATACAAGCCTCATTATTCATAATTCATGTCAAGCACAAGCACAAGCACATACACATACACATTGCCACTTATCATCAAGGGCATTCATAAATCATCATCATCAATTTATTAAATCTTCACTTAATTCCTCCTCGCAAGGGGTTTTTCATCTCTCGTGGTCATCTCAATCTTAAATTCCATGTATCTATGGCTAATGCATATGTCAACTGTTTAATGCATATGCAATGGATCCATTTCTTACCATCAGGTGATCGCAGCCACCATATCATTCATTTCACAAGTCTACATATCAATCATCATCACGTCAGTTTCCCGCCTTGCAAGGGGTACTCCCTTTATGGAACCCCGCAAGGTTATTCATTCATTAAATATCATCACATCATCACGTCAGGTACTCCCTTCGTGGAACCCCGCAAGGTTATTCAGATCACATATATCATCACATCGGTTTCCTGCCTCGTAAGGGGTACTCCCTTCATGGAACCTCGCAAGGTTATTCATTTCACAAATATCATATCATCATCACGTCGGGTACTCCCTTCATGGAACCCCGCAAGGTTATTCATTTATCAAATATCATAACATCATCACGTCGGGTACTCCCTTTGTGGAACCCCGCAAGGTTATTCATTCATCAAATATCATAACATCATCACGTCGGGTACTCCCTTTGTGGAACCCTGCAAGGTTATTCATATCACACATATATCATCATGTTGGTTTCCCACCTCGCAAGGGGTACTCCCTTCATGGAACCCTGCAAGGTTATTCATTTCACAAATATTATATCATCATCATGTCGGGTACTCCCTTCGTGGAACGCCACAAGGTTATTCATTCATCAAATATCATAACCTCATCACGTTGGGTATTCCTTTCATGGAACCCCGTAAGGTTATTCATTCATATACTTGGCATCTCAATGGCCACAATACCATTCTCACATTAATCCACGCATGGAATTCAAGAAGTATAGCAAGCATCATAGTATGAGTCCACATATGGGAATCAATCAAGGCATGTTAATAAACACATTTCAAGTTCATAGCATCACATGCTAGCCAATACAATTCAAGTTACATATACAAGATTTCACTTGCATCAAACACAATGGCATAGCAATAATAATAATCACCATTTTATCAAGAGTGTGTTTAACAACAATATCCCTTTTCATTCAACATCATTAATCATTATTCAATATGTATGGCACCATCCATTCTTAATCACCATTGATACTTTTTCAAAATTCATTGAGTTATAATAACTCATTGCCATTCAATTGTCCCCTTATTAGTTCCATCGTCAATTAAGGTGTGTCATACAATCACATCATTTACTTTTCATCAAGATTCATAATATATCAATAGAGGGGTAGCATACATGTTTTCATAACATAGCATAGGCATATACATACCTTTCCATGGCCTTAAGCCATTCCCCAATCACCACTAAGACACACCACACATATACCCCTAGTAAATTCGCTCGTTTTTACATAATAAAAGGGGTTTTAGGCAATAATGAGCCCATGATAAATTTCAACATTGGGACATGAGAAGGGTTCACTTTTAGTCTTAAAAATAGAGGGATATGTCATAAATATCACCTATTAGTCCCAATTTGACCACCATAAAAAGTTGGGTTCAAAACCCTCTTAAACTTGTATTTTTCAATGTAGTGGGTTTGGTATTTTACACCTAATGAGAGTTAGAAAACTCCAATTAAAGTGAGATTAATTCTCACACCTCTGTAACACAATTATCTACAACTTTCATGAAGAAGTCGGAGGCCAAAAACGTCATTAAGATGCCCAAACGGGCGTAATCGATTACACAGTAAAGGTTAATGGATTACAATGCCATAATCGATTATAGAGAAAAGCATAATCGATTACCAAGCTCCTGTAAGTGGTACCATGCATCAGGTATTTTACCTAATCAATTACGAGAACTAGACTAATCGATTACATGGTCTCTATTTGGTTCATAATCGATTATAAAATTATATGTAACCGATTATCTTGGTTCTATTTAGCTTATAATCGATTACAACCTTGAGTATAATCGAATATGGTGCAACGAACAAGAAGGTAATCAATTAAGCTAATCGATTCCCTTAACAACAGAAGCCTTGTAATCGATTAGGCTGGGGAGCTAATCGATCACACCCTATCAGATTGCAGAAATTATGCAGATTTTCAAAGGGAAATGAACTTCCCACCCGCCTAAATATATGCAAATGACATCGGAACTCTACCAAATTTTGACACGAGTTATAATATACCATTTGTGACGTGTGGCCACCGATCTCACTCAAAAATTCCCAAAACTAGGGACTTATGTGTATAAACGCATTTTGCCCACTTTAAGGCACTTTTGTGCAACTCAAGGGCCTATTCCCAATGGAATTGGCTCATTCCAATTCCTACAAGTCATAAACTACCTATATGGGCTATTGGAACTATCATATGTCATCAAAATCACATAAAACTCTATTTGTCTCTATGAGTTCCTCAATTATGCATGATATCATCAACTCAAAATTACAATTTTTGGACAATCCATCCATCCATGGATTTCCATCAATAATTAAATCATGTCCATCACAAGGGACCACTAAATATTCATCATCATCAAAATGTATCATTCTCAATAGCCATTAATTTACCATTTATTTCATTCATCAAATTCCATTCATCTCATCATTTCAATATACATATGGCAAGGCAAGCATGAGTATCATCATATACAATAATCATCAATTATATAACTTATGCAATTTGAATGTAAACTCCTCTCCTACCTCGAGGGAAGAACCGCAATCCAAATGCTCCAATCATTTTTCCACATTGTCTGAATCACAATCTACACATTCCATATATACATACATGTACTAAGTTAATGAGCCATCACGAGGCATCATCATAATTTCAAGCAATGTAAATATATCTTAAGGCTTAATGTCAAGTCCTAGACTTGTTAAACACCAATTCATACACTATTGTGTTAGGTTTCGGGAATTCCTTTCCCAAAACCAAGGTTCTCTAGACCTTAAAAGACTAACCATACCCAACAACAACAACATCTCTTTCACCATCACTTAAACTATCCATTTGCCATTTAAATTCATCATGAGCCTCTTAGCTCCTTTCAAACCATTATCAATCAATAATTTCTATGGCACATAAAATGGTCTAAGACCTCATCAATTCATAATCTTATTTATTTGCTTACCCCATCACAAAAATCATGGTTTAGTGCTTACATTCCCCCCTTTTCATACTCATATGAATACCTATTTATAGGTTTCACCATCAAAGGACCTCTACCATTTTCACTATCATTTATCATCATACAAATCATCACCTAACATTGAGTATCTCATATTCACTTCTCAAAAACCATTTCTTCTAACCACAATACACACATTCCTAAATCATAGGGTCAAGATGCATTAAAATTCAATAACAACCCTCATCACATATACCTTATCCCAAGTCATCCACCTTATCCTCATGGTTTCTCAAATCCTCAACATCAATAATCAATATTACACATTCAAAAACTCATTCTCATGTATACATAATCATTCCAATACCAACAACTCATAATTTTCTTATCAATTTCCTAAAGCCCCAAAATCTTAATTTCTAAGGTTTCATCAATAACCCAAAATCATCAATTTTATCCATTTATATGCATCCATAGACTAGCATCAATGTATCTCATTCATAATCAACAATAACAATGAATCCCCAAGGATTACCCAACCTAGGGTTTTGGTTCTACATACCCTTATTCATTAAAACAACCTCCAATTTCCTATCACAATACCTCAATAACTCAAAAACCATAAACAAAAGCCATAGGTGTTCAAAATCTTACCTCTTTCTCCTAGCTCTATGCCAAACACGAAAATGAGGAAAATAGAGAAGGAGGAGAACCAAGCTTGCTCCCATGTTCCAATAATCCTTAATGAATCTTGGGTTAGAAGTTGATTTTTACAAGAAATGGTGGAGGAGAAGAGGTAGGCGGTTTTGGGTGTGAAGGAGGAAGGAGAGATGAAAAATGAAGGGAGAGTAAAAGTGGAGAGAAAGCCAATGAAGAAATGGAGAAAAGGAGGAGAGAGGAGAAATTAAAAATGCACCCCTTTTCATTAAAAGCTTTTCGTTTTATAATAAATAGGATCTCCGTTTGGGCTCAATACTATATCCAAAAATTAATCTGACTATAGATTTGGATTCCCAATAATATTCTTAACAGCCCGACCAACAGCATCTCAATCAGAGATACTTGGTCTGACACCCATATTTTAACCAGGTACAATTTTAACTCTTAAAGCCTCAATAAATTATAAATAATCCTCATAAATCTCAATTTTATTATTTCAACATTTTTTTTGGGACATTTATTAACTTATTTATAATTATCTACCATTTATCTCTCTCAATTAATTATTTTTATAAATTTTGGGATGTTATAATGGACATTTTGGTCCACAAAGAACAACAAGGAAGGTGTTGGGTTCTAGTTTATACTGGCCCACTATCTTTAAGGATGCATGGAGGACTTGTAACACTTATGAGAAATGCCAAAGAGTTGGTAATGCTATCCATGGTGAAAACAAATGCCTCAACAACCTATGTTGTTTTGTGAAGTGTTTGATGTTTGGGGCATCAATTTTATGGGTCCATTTCCTTCATCATTTGGCTTTACTTACATTTTATTGGTTATGGATTATGTTTCTAAATGGGTGGAAGTTAAAGCCACCAGAAATAATGATGCTCGGGTTGTTGTAGATTTTGTTAGATCTCATTTTTTTACAGGTTTGGCATCCTAAGAGCAATCATTAGCGATTAAGGAACACATTTCTGCAATAGGACTATGCAAGCTATGCTCTGGAAGTATAGGATCATTCATAGAGTATTTACTCCATATCACCCCCAAACTAATGGACAAGCAGAAGTCTCTAACAGAGAAATCAAAAGGATTCTCGAGAAGATTGTGCAGCCTAATAGAAAAGATTGAAGAAATTGGATGACGCTCTTTGGGCCCACAGGACAACTTTCAAAGCACCCATAGGAATGTATCCTTATAGAGTTATTTTGGTAAGGCATGCCATCTCCCGGTAGAGATTGAGCATCGTGCTTACTGGGCTGTGAAAACTTGTAACTTAGCACTCAATCAAGCAAGAGAAGAAAGAAAATTACAATTAAATGAGCTTGATGAGATTTGTTTGGTAGCATATGAAAACCCAAAGTTCTATAAGGAGAAAACAAGGAAATTCTGTGATAATTCAATAGCTAAGAAGGAGTTTATTGTTGGACAGAAAGTGCTACTGTTTAATTCTCGGTTGAAACTTATGGCCGCAAAACTATGTTCAAAATGGGAAGGGCCTTTCATAGTCACTAATGTATTTCCCCATAGAGCTGTTGAGATAAAAAGTGAAAACTCTAACAAGAGCTTTAAGGTTAATGGACAACGCTTAAAGCAATTCCATGGAAATTCTTCACTTATGGATGTCACAATAGAGGAGCTTTCTTTGGAGGAACCACCCCTTAACCCACCTTGATAAGGGAGTTTTCTCACCCATCTCTTTACTTTTTCATCCTCTTGTCTAATTTATGTATTATGTTTTACATTGAGGACAATGTATGATTTAAGTGTGGGGATGGGATAATTCTTGATTGTGTTTGTCGTTTTTATTGTTTTTGTGCACTATTTATGTGTGTTATAAAAAATTAAAATAAAATGTATGATTTTGTTTGATAAACTGGACTAGTATGTTTTCTTGGGATTTAGGATATGCATGAATTGTAGGTAATATCTTTCATGCTTGATATGAGTTTCATGATATGTTATGATTTGAACTCAAGCATTTTGGTATATTAAGAATGATATGATAATTGAAAGCTGATCATATGTGATGGAATTATACCTTGTGAGTTTTTGAACCTTAAAACTTGATGGATTACTGTATACCATCCTAAAGTCTTTCATGAGTGATTTACTCCTGAATGCTTGCACCCTAAAATTTGTCTTGTTTCTTAATGATACTTGAAACTTATATGCATGTATTTAAAATGACTTAGGCATTTTGTTAAAATAAGCCACTAGCCAGATCAGCCTACCATTAATAAATTATCCTTTGTTAGCCCCTTTAGGCCTATTTAACCATTTCTTTGTTGTAGCTCAAATAAGCCATGGATGAAAAACCAAAAATATACCTACCTTAAGGAATATATTGGAGCTTTAGAATCAAGTCAAAAACGGGCATTCAATTAAGTGTGAGGGTGTGCTAAAAAGGGTCGTAACTCTTGATTTACGTATTATGCAATCACATAAGAAATATATATATATATATATATAATGATGAATGAATGATAAAAAAATTGATGAATGATTGCGACCAAAAGAAAATTGAACACAGGCATTATATCCTCATGATTGCCTGTAAAATTATTTGCTCCTCCATTCTTTTTGGTACTTGCCACTAATCCCATATTTTACCACCCACCTTAACCTTGGCCACATTACAACCTTGAAAAAGCCCTATTGATCTATACATGCATTTGTGTTGATTGTGGATTTGAGAAACTTGTCAAATTTATGAGAATGTCTATTTTCAAGAAATGTTTTGAGTGTATACACACACCCAAACACTTGAGAGTTGATAGAATGCCTTGTGAGGTTGTCACTTGTGATTTTACTTTTGATTTGATTTGCTTCTTACATGCTTAAGTGTTTGGCTGATCTTCATGCATATCTTGATGCTCTTTATCTTGCATGTTGGATATTTCCTATTTCTCTGTATATCTCAAAGTTCCAGAATACATTTGCTATTAGAGTCAAGAAGACTTGAAATAATCTTAAGATTTGTTGATAACTAACATAATGCACTCTAATCATATCATGTTATTATTTGATATGTACGTCAAGTGTTTCAGGAAAAATAAAGTCTTTGTTATAAAAGATAGGGGCTGGCCTGTATACTAAGAGTCTGATTGTGACATGGACTCTACATTCTACATTAGAAGAAGAATCAGGATAAAAAGAAATAAAGAAGCACAAGGTGCTTGCTATAAACGAAAGGGGGAGTCCATGTAGTAAAAGTTTAGAAGGATCTTCATAAAAGTCTGGTCCTATCAATAAATCCTCATTGATTCAAAGAAAGTCTTGACTCTCAAAGAAAAAGATCTTTGCATCTGAATATCTATTAGACCTAGCTCAGGACAGTTTATCTCATACTACAAAGGTTGAACAACTAAACTTGTCTTTCTCAAAACAAAGAAGGGGCTCCCAGACTTATCAAAAGGAATTTGAATATATTGTGAATAATTAGATCCAGAATTCACCTTAAAGGAAGTTCTTTTTCAAGTCTAGCTCAAGGATCTCAACGGTCAAGAAAATATTCTTGTGAGCACGCTTAAGCAAAGACCTACAAAAAGAAAGAACGACAAAGCAAGGCAGTCTACGCTCTATCTAATATAATGTTAAGTCCTTCACCTGTATCTTATAAATTCAGAGATTCTCTGAATATAAGCTTTCTTCTTGGTGAAACTTACGCTACCTTTACCCTGCCTATGATTGCACACATCTCAAAGCTCTTTAGTCTACAATTATATGCTCAAAACGTCTCTCTCTGACAAAAGAAAACCTATTATCCGTTTGCAACATCCTTTTCCTCAAGAATATTATCTCTTAATGAACTTACGTCAGACAACTATTCATTGGGTTCTCTGAAATATATATATATATATATATATATTGAACAATTCTCTTTAGTATTCAGAGCTAAAATAGATTACAAAAGCAGACTCTAAACAAAAAGCAAAAATTACAAAGAGAGAGCATAGAATTAAAAAGAAGAAGATCCTATTGAAGAAAAACAAAATAACAGAGACACACTAAGGAAAGTGTGAGCAAGGAAAAAGAAATATGAACGAGTATCAGATGTTCATATACAACAGCTCGGGAAGAAAAATAAGATGGTAGTCTACTCATAGAACAAGAAATTTGATCCAGAAGAACTGCTATGAAGTTAAAGAAAGCTCGCTATGTGCATTCCTTTTTCTTGGCAACCAGAGATATGCCACCAACTTATATTTCTTTGCTCTTTTAAGAGCATATCATCTCTGGTCATGCTTTCAGACTTAGTACCTCCTGTACCCATCTTTCATACTACACAGGTACATAGTCTATTTAATGAATAAGTTTTTCCTCGTGTAATTGATCACTTAGCTTTGCTAAGTTAGAAACACTTATTCATTTGAAAAAACTCTTCAAACCCTCTTGTAGCGCAGGTTTGGCATGTTGCCAGACTCTGATGAGTGTAGGAAACACTATTGGCCTAAAGAGGCTTTGGAAAGAATACTCGGGGTTCGAGCCAGGAGTGGCTTATGAAAGAATACTTGGGTCTGCCCCAGGAGTGGGTGCTACAAAATAATACTCATAGGAATCAAGAGAGGTCTGTTGAGTAGAATCATGGGTTGTGCTTAGGCCAGGAATGGCTGGAGTTAAGAATACTTGAGTCTACCTCAAGAGTGGGTGTGTGCAAAAGAATACTCGGAAGCACGGGGTGTGTTTAGGCCAAGAGTGGTTGGACTCTAGAATACTCAGAGGTCAGGAGTGGCCAAACTCTAGAATACTCAGAGGCCAGAAGTAGCCGGACTCTAGAATACTTAGGGGCCAGGAGTGGCCGGTGTTAAGAATACTTGAAGCACAGGTTGTGCTTAAGCCAGAGTGGTTGGATTCAATAATACTTGTAAGCTCGGTCTGAGTTGTTTATGTAAAAGTTTTTACATAGTGAAAACCCTTCAGATTTGAAGGTATTGGATGTAGTCTCCGTATTGGAGGTGAACCAGTATAAATCTCTCATGTATTGTCTTTTTCTCTTACCCTTTACTATCAAAAGTCTGATGCACTATAAATGTTAATCTCGATACTAAAAGTCTAGTAATAATATGCTCTCTCAATCAAAGAATCACGCTCTTCATCTCTCGAAAGTCTGGTCCGCTGTATAGCGCTCTAAAAGTTTAAATATCACTTTTTGGTTTGAAAAAATAAACAGACTTATTCAACCCTCCTTCTAAATTTGTTCTCTGAACCATCACATGTCATCTCTATGTTTACTGTATTCCTAATTGATGTTTTCAATAAACTATGAGACTTGGATTTCATTCTGATTTTGCCCCGAAGTGCAAAAAAGTAAGTGTGGGGTATTTGATAATGCATATTTTATCCTTAATTCCTTACTCTAATGTGTCTGTTTTGTTGTCCAATATTTTGTAATAAATTACATTTTAACACATTTTCATAATTTGAGCTTTTTCTAATGGTTGATCTTAAAAATGAATTAATTGAGTTTTAATCAACTAATTAATTTAATTCATTTTTAGGGGGTCAAAAAGATTCAACATGGTACTCACAGAAATGCTAGAGCAAATAAGCAAAGAAATTTAATAATTAATGTGCAAAGGAAGCATGAATTCACATGGGATTTGGCTACCAATTCATTGTAATTGAAATTATTCTATACTGCAGCAACGTGGAAATAGACCATGGGTTCTGACAGGGCCCGCAAGCGCACGGGTTATGTCGCGTAATATAAAAGATTATCGTTCTCCACAGGGACTGTGTTCAAAGTACCAGCATATTGAAATTTAATTATCCACACAATTTATTTTTAAGGTTTTTGTAAAATAAAACACAAAATTAAGTTGCACAGAATACAAAAATAAGATTTACTTGACACTTAAAAAAATCAGAGTTGAGAGTATCTTGGGATTTTGCGGGATTAAGACTCTATTTTATGTTAATGAATTTTAACTTTTCATAAATAAGAATCGAATTAAGTTTTCCAAGGCGAATTTTCCAAAAGCTAATTAATATGTTCCTCTCGGAATCCTATTAATGTACCTAACCTATGGAAAGCGCTGCTTAATCCTCAGAAAGGCCCATTATCGTTTTATGAAAATCCTTTTTATTTTCTCAAAAGAATTTTGATTACTTTCACGGTTTTACCGAGGTCACAAAAAGCTCTCAAAAATCTTAGGTTTAGTTCAAAGCTTTCCGGTAAAAATAAATCTCTCGATTCTATTTATTACCTAAACTTACTAATATACCCGTAAGTATACAGTTTTATCATTTAGGTTCTTGTTAGGAATTACTAAAAGCATTAAGCATAATTGAACTAAATGGAAAACAGAAATTTATTTAATTCCAAGTCAAAATAACATTAAAATAAAATATTATCATACCCCCTTTATCCCAAGATAATTAATTTAGCTACTCATGAAATAATTCAAATTCATATAAATAATGGAAAAATAAAACATACAAGACATGGTAAAAATAAAGACTTACGGGTTTCTCTAAAAGCTCAGAATAATTTACCACTGTAATTCCTTGTTGCAATAATTTCTCCACCAATTACAAATTTAAATTCTCACTTTTACAGCCCTCACACTCTTACAAAATAAAAGAAAGAAAAGAAAATAAAAAGAAAGAGAAGAAAAACGAACAGAGAAAGAAAAATGAAGAGAAGAAAACTAAAGAGAAAAAGAGAGAAAGTAACGAAGAAAAGAAAAGAAAATGAATCTGATGGTAATTGATGGGATGAAGTTCTGTTTTTGCTGATGGGTTGCTGCTGCTTTTATAGGCAAATGGATGGAGGATTCCAGCTATGAAAACGCGTTCAATTTGCAAGTGGAAGAAACTTTCAGTGCATGTGAGTTCCAGCTGTGTCAATTTATTTCCAATTTGCATATTTTAATATTTCCAATAATTCGGTGCTTGGATTTTAGCGAAGATTGGTGTAGAATGATGAAATTCAGAGTGGAAAAATGTTATTTTCCCACAGATCCGAGTGAAAGCTTGTTGGAGGGTGGTTTGCTGAGTGCTGGACGGTGTTGGTGGTATTGCTGGACGGTGTGGGTGGTATTGCTGGACGGTGTTGGTTGGAGAGGAGTCCGGGCGGTGTTGGTTGGAGAGGAGAAAAGGGACAACGGATAGAAGAGGGAATGAGACGGTGTTGAGAAGTGAGGACGGTTAGGCGGTGTTGGTTGGAGAGGAGTCTAGGCGGTGTTGTGTGGAGAGGAGTCTGGGCGGTGTTGTGGCTTGAGGACGGTGTAGAGTGATCCGTTGTTTGGAGTTGTGGAGTGTAGGTCGGTTTTCTCTTTTCTGCAAAATCCGAGTGAAAGGGTGCCTTCTGTGCTCAAAACCGAGTAAAAAATGGTACTGTTCGCACATAAAACCAAGTGAAATCTTCACTCGGTGTTGAGTTGAGGAGTCGGTATTTAAGAAAACCGATCGGTTTCGCTTGAGCGAGAGTTTCTCGCTTAAGCGTTTGTTGAAGGAAACCATCTCGCTCAAGCGGATAAAGGTTCGCTCAAGCGAGAGGTTCTCTTTTTCACTGTTTCACTCGGAGAATCCTTGCTCGGATTTGCTTGTGTTGCTCGGAATTGACTGAAGAGGGAGTCGAATCCGACTGAAACCATTCACTCGGCTCAGGTTCATGGAGTTCATTCGGAACTGATTGAAGACTCACTTGGTTCGGATTCAATCGGTTCCCAATCATTTTCACTCGGCTGTCTCTGAATTTGGACCACTCGGTTAAAGCTTTGCTTTGGAATTCACTCGGATTTGCTTTGAAATATTTCAGTCGGCCTTCATGCTTTTTACTCGGAATGGCCTTCAGTCGTCAATCAACTCACTCGGAATGGCCTTTCCTTGGAGACTTCTCACTCGGGCTCAGTGTGAAACTTGAGAGTCTGTCCGAGTGTGATTCATTTCTGATCGGATTTTTCCTTGTTCGATTAAGACACCACTCGGAAATGCCTTGTTCTCCGAATGAAACTACTCGGATTCTCCTTATCAGCATTTATTCATTCAATGGGATTCCTTCTGCTCGGAATCAATTCACTCGGAATCAGCTTTTTGCACAGAAAAGCACTTGTTCTTTGGTCAGACCTGCTTCAGTCAGCATTCTTCACTCGGATTTACTTCAATCAGTAAATTCCCACTCGGATTCACTTCAATCAGCAATCCTTTCACTCAGAAAATACCTTTGGGTAGCATTTATTAAAGCTCAGTTCCTTTTTTTTTCACTCGGAATTGTTGCATTCGGACAGCTTCCAATCGGATTTTCCTAAAACCGAGACTTATTCCTTTTTAACATTGATCCTTCACTCGAGTCAGCCATTTATCACTCGGAATGGCTTTGACAGGGAACTTTCCACTCGGATTTTGCTCCAAAAGTGAAGTATTCCACTTGGCAATGCTCCATTCTGAATCGTTCCACTCGGAAAGGCTCTATTCTGAGCTATTCCACTCGGATTTACCTTCAACAGTGCAGTATTCCACTCGGATTTGCTCTATTCTAAGTAATTCCACTCGGATTTGGTCATTTTAAGTCGGAATTCAGCATTTCTGAGTCGAATTTTAACATTCTGAGTCGGATTTCAGCATTCTGAGTCGGAATTCAGCATAAAAAGAGAGTTCTTTCTACTTTGGGCTTGTTCTTCTTGTTTCATTATCATTTTATGGTCATTTTTCTCTTGTTTTTGACCCTTTATTACCTTAATTCCTGCAAAATAACATACCCAAGTAGACTAGAGTGGAAAGAAAGCAAAACTCGCAATAAATAAAGGAAATACAGTGGATAATGACTAAAATCCTAAGCAATTTAGACCTAATTTATTGTATTATAAAGCACTTATCAAAATACCCCAAACCAAAACATTGCTTGTCCTCAAGCAATCACCATATTCACAAGATAAATTACAGAAAACACTAAACTTAATAAACTAAGGAATCCAAAACAAAGAAACAGATTTATTCAAATGCCAGTTTTATTATTCTTATATGAATCAATTTTCAATGTCAAGACTTGAGATACTCTTCTCATAATTTTCACTCAAGTGTTTCAAGGTTTGTGTATCTCTCAAATCATCATAGTCAAAAAATATTACCATAAGCTTGTTAATAAACCAGAAACTCCACAGTTTAGATAGAAAATATGTCAAAGTCTAAAGGTCTTTCAAAGGTTGTAACGTGGCCTTGGGTTGTATTGTCAAGGTATGAATTTCAAAAAAAATGGAATACAAAAGGGCTTTAACAGTCATGAATGATTCAAATCACCATTATAAATTTAACAGAGCAAATTTTTGAACTTTTATGGACTTTTTCATTCATTCAATATCATCCTTTTGATTTTCTTTTCATTTTCTTGCTTTTCTTTACATCCAATACATATTTTTCTTAAGTCCTTTTTTATTTCTTTGCTCCACTAAATTTCCAACTTTTCACCATTAAGAGAATATCAGTCAATGAAAGGTTTCAAAGAAAAATTTTCGCTTTTAGGCTCAAAAGGGGCAACTAGGGGTCAAATTATACAAAATTCTGAGGCTTAAGAATAAGACCTAATTGTGCCTTTATCATCCTAAGACATATAATCAAAAACCATTTTGAATCGGTTGAAAAACAAGTTCTAGAATATTAATGACTATGAGATTCACTCAATCAAGAAAATATGGGTTTTGAAAATTTGTTTGATAAATAACCCATTTTGGCTCAAGTCTAACCATGAAAAGTCTTTTCAAAGAAAATTTTAATCACACATAAGGTTCATTTAAGCATTTATTTGGCATTTAAACAATCAAATTTTGAAAATTTTACTCAAAATTTTGGGATCCTTAGATACTTTAGCCTTGTGTTCAAAGTAAATTTATCATGCAATAATGGTAAATTACAAGATTACAAACAAGGAAAACACACATGCAAAATAAAATAACAATCACACAACGTAAACAAAACAGTTAAGTTTTCTTACCTACCACCCCAAACCAGAATTTGACATTGTCCTCAATGTTAAAATGGATAATAAAGGATAAGAAAACTTACCTGTAGTAACCCCAAACCAGCATCTGACATAGTTGGTTTTTTTTTTTAAAAATAAAATGAAACAACAACTTTTTATAGGGTTACCTCCCTATCAGTGCTAAGTTTTAAGTCTTCAGCCAGACTTCTTACCGTTTGGATTTACTCATCAGGAGCATCAAACAAGTCCAAGTCACTTGCTTGTTGTATTGGTTGACCCGTCAGATAGTGTTTTACTCTCTGTCCATTTACCCTAAATGTACCAGATTTCTCGCTCCATAGTTCGACAGCTCCTAAGGGAAAGACTTTTGTCACCTTGAATGGTCCCGACCATCGGGATCTCAGTTTACCTGGAAAAAGCTTCAATCTGGAATTAAACAGTAAAACCATATCACCTGGATTAAATGTTCTCCGTTGGATGTGACGATCATGCCATTGTTTGGTTTTTTCTTTATAAATTCTGGCATTTTCGTATGCATCTAGACGGAGTTCTTCAAGCTCATTTAATTCCAACAATCTTTGTTCACCTGCAGCCTTATGATCAAAGTTAAGAGTTTTAACAGCCCAAAAAGATTTATATTCTAGCTCAACAGGTAAATGACAGGGCTTCCCATATACTAGCTTAAAAGGTGTGGTTCCAATGGGAGTTTTGTATGCGGTTCGATACACCCATAAGGAATCATCTAACTTAAGAGACCAATCCTTACGTGATGTATTCACCACTTTTTGAAGAATATTTTTAATTTCCCGATTGGATACCTCAACTTGTCCACTAGTTTGTGGGTGATAAGGTGTAGCAACCTTATGCCTAACTCCATATTTCTTTAGAAGGGTCTGAAAAGTTTTCTCAATAAAATGAGACCCTCCATCACTTATAACACATTTTGAGACCCCAAACCTTGGAAATATTATTTTCTTGAAAAGTTTAATAACAGTTTTAGCATCAGAATGGGGTGAAGCAATGGCTTCCACCCATTTTGACACATAGTCAACCGCCACTAATATGAACTGATTTCCAAAAGAGGAAGGAAAAGGTCCCATAAAATCAACACCCCATACATCAAACAGTTCAACTTCTAAAATTGTATTCATTGGCATTTCTTGTCTCTTACCAATGTTACCTGTTCTCTGGCAAGCATCACAAGTTAGAACATACTTATGTACATCCTTAAAAATATTTGGCCAATAGAACCCAGCTTGCAATATTTTAGCGGCTGTTTTAGAGGTGCTCATGTGTCCTCCACAGGAAAGAGAATGGCAATGATCCAAGATAGCATGGACATCATCTTGTGAAACACATCTCTGAATCATACCATCTGCACATTGCTTGAAAAGGAGTGGTTCATCCCAATAATAATGCTTGACATCTGCATAAAACTTTTTCCTTTGCTGAAAGCTAAGATCAGGAGGTAAGATACCACATGCAAGAAAATTTACAAAATCAGCATACCAAGGAACACGTTGGATACTAAGATTCAAGAGTTGTTCATCTGGAAAAGATTCATTGATGGGAATATTATTTGTTTCTTCTTTTTCAGATGTCAACCTAGATAGGTGGTCTGTAACGCCCCGAAACGTCTTAATTAAAAATTTTCGAGTAAATTTTTTCGCGTTTTCGAAAGATCATTTTAAAATTCATCAATTTAATTCAGAGTTTTTGTAACAGTTGTTAACAGCGGAAAAATTATCATGCATACTAGTCGTGAATAATTAAATTCAAGAAAATACTTAAGTAGCGGAAACGATTTAGAAAATAATGGTACATAACATATTATACTTATTACAACTCATAAAATCAAGCTCAGGTAATAATTCAAATAGACATCCATCATGGCATCACTCTGCATTCTGCGTGTCATTCACTGTAAAAATTAATGTAAGAGTGAGACAGAATATAGAATAAATATAAAATAGATAAAATTGCACAAACACAATCAACAACTCATAATGATATGATGAATATGCCAAACAAGTCCATTTAATAATTCTTCAATTAGTCAAATGATGTCATGCTGGATCCATTTGGTTTGGTGGGAATACTGCAGTAAAAGGTCTCATAGAGACATCGGTAGGAATTAATACAGTCATGGATCCCTACAGCCCCATGACCAATACATCGGTAGGAATTTATACAGTCATGGATCCCTACAGCCCCATGACCAACACATCGGTAGGAATTTATACAGTCATGGATCCCTACAGCCCCATGACCAATACATCGGTAGGAATTTATACAGTCATGGATCCCTACAGCCCCATGACCAATACATCGGTAGGAATTTATACAGTCATGGATCCCTACAGCCCCATGACCAATACATCGGTAGGAATTTATGCAGTCATGGATCCCTACAGTCCCATGACCAACACATCGGTAGGAATTTATACAGTCATGGATCCCTACAGCCCCATGACCAACACATCGGTAGGAATTTATACAGTCATGGATCCCTACAGTCCCATGACCAACACATCGGTAGGAATTTGTACAGTCATGGATCCCTACAGCCCCATGACCAACACATCGGTAGGAATTTATACAGTCATGGATCCCTACAGCCCCATGACCAACACATCGAAATAGGGCTTAACTCACCATAGAGTAACCCCCCACCAGGGTAGGCAATCACGGAACCCCTAAATTCCATGATGCGTCCAATGCTTATGATGCATGAATGCCCTTAATTCTCTTTATCATTTAACATACCATGATATCCACATTTCCAAAACCTCTTGGATAATACAAGTCCTCAAGGGACACAATACACTTAATAATTCATAAAATCATGGATTTACTGTTTCAACCACACATGTCAATAACCACAAGGCATTCATGTACATATATATTAATTATGTCATTCATAATTATTCACTACCTCAATATACAAATTGTATGATACTCAACAGCATTCATAATTATTCATAATCACTCAAGAATTCAATAATAAATTATTATTCATAGAGAAAACATCATTGTTATCCATAATAACCATCATAAGTAAATTTCAGCATTTCCAAACAGCGACATGCATTAGTAAAACAGTCATAATATGAGCAAATCAACTCCTTTTTAGGTGATTCCACTTTATGTAGTTCAATAATACAATTATCTACAACTTTCATGAAGAACACAGTTTCAGATTCCAATTAGAAATACTACTTATTCACAAAATACCATACTGCCTCAAGATGAGTTTTCCAAAATGTACACAGATTAGTATTTAAAACGTATATGGAGTTACAAACGTGATTTTGACATGAACCCAATTCTAAATTATTCTTAACACACATATCTACAATTTTCATGAAGACACCAACCCCTAATTCTCACCACAAACTTCTCAATTTTAAAAACAAGATTCGGATTTCAAAATTTCAGAATTTCAGAATTTTCAGCTTGCACATACTTCAGTAATTTGAGCATAACTTGAGCTACAAAAATTATTTTGATGTGAGACCGGTTTCTAAAAATCCATAACTTAAATATCTACCACTTTCATGAAGACCTCCAATGCTAATTATGCATGTATAATTCCCAGCACATCAAAATATACACAAAACATGGAACAATCTTTCACTCGGACAGGAAGTAGTATTTTGGCTATAAATTTTGCGACACATACTCAAATCAATCGGTTCAGGTCTCAAAATTCACATAACAAAAATATTTACAACTTTCATGAAGGCACTAATCGCTAATTCTTACCACAAAACTTCCAGTTTTAAAAAAATAAGATACGGATTTCAAGTTCACAGATTTACAGCTTATACATACTTCAGTATTATGAGCATATCTTGAGCTACAAAAATCATTTTAATGTGAAACCACTTTCTAAAGACCCACAACATATATATCTACAACTTTCATGAAGACATTCAAGGCTGATTACGCATGTATAATTCCCAGCATATCAAAATATACACAAAACATGGAACAAATCTTTCACTCGAACATGCAGTAGTAATTTGGCTATAACTTTTGCTATACATACTCAAATTAATTGAATCAGGTCTCATAATTTAGATAACATAAAGATCTAAAATTTTCATGAAGAAAAAAAAGGCAAATTCATGCGTTTTCAGTTTCAAAATTGAGCCACAAGATGCGAAATTAAGACTGGAATCCTAGAACAGCATACAACTCTACCCATTTCATAGCTATTCACAACCCTCTCCCCTCTTACTTGGTTTGAAGACTTTTAGCTGATTGGAAAAGAGGTCCCCCGGCTGTCCTGGTTCAGATCGAAGGAATATTGAGGAAGGAGAGAAGTTAAGGTAAGGATAGTTTACTAGTTTTGTTTTTTCCACGTTCAGGTCTTGGCAAGGCAGAGTTAATAATGCAAAGTGAGTGGGAAACATCATCCTTGTGAGTGGAGGTTTAATGCTATTAGTGGAGATAATGTAGGATTAATAATAGAAGGTGGCTATCTTAGTGCTCATCTCTAGCCGTCCTACGTACTAGTGCGATTAGTGGGATTAAAAAAATATTAAAATAATGCCTAAAAGACAAGAAAAAGGTCAAAAAGTTACTTCTGCACTTCAAAACCGACCAGAATTCCATTTCCAAGTCTGGTTGAGCATCCGGTCTTGTACATCGGCTCAAAATCATCCGGTGTGTACATCCGTTCTAAGGAAAGCTGAGTTAACCTTCCTTGAAGCCGTCCGGTGTTCATTAATGATAATCCGAACTAAATTCATCCGGTCTTACCTGAGTCAAAGTCAGCTGTCCCATAGCTCATTCAGTAAAATGTTGATCCAGTCTGCTTCACATAAGCTGTCCTCCCTACATCGGTCATCCGATGTGATGTGTCATTAGTTGGCATCCGATCTTCTTCTTTGAAGTCTTGATGTCATCCTAACTTTGGTGATCAGAACGGATCAGAAGTGGTTTGAGTGGAGTTAAAAGGTGTTCGTTGTTGGAGATTTTGAAGAGGTTGGTATTGCATGTGAGGGCGGAGTGGGGTGTGAGGGCGGTATTGAGTGTGAAGGGCGGTGTTGAGGGTTAAGGGCGGTGTTGAGTGTGAACGGCGGTGTTGAGTGTTAAGGGCGGTACTGAGTGTGAAGGGCGGTGTTGAGTGTTTCTTAAGAAATATTCATGTCCTAAGACGTTCACGTTACTCCGCCAAGGCATTTGACCTCGTCAATGCTTATTACTCCGCCAAGGCACGAGACCCCGTCTAGGCTTATTACTCCATCAAAACGTGTGATTCCGCCTAATCTTATTACTCCGCCAAGGCATGAGACTCCGCCTATGCTTATTACTCTGTTAAAACGTGTGACCCCGTTTAAGCTCATTACTCCGCCAAGGTACGTGACTCCTCCTAAGTTTTACTCCGCCAATGTACGTGACTCCGCCTAAGTTTTACTCCGCCAATAAGGAACAGTTCAAATACCATCCAACTATTCAGTAAGCAACTAACAACCTCCAATAGCCAACCAGTTCGGGAAACTATACCGTCCAGCAACCAGCAAGACGTCACTCAGTCTTGTGGACAATTAGTAAGCTTTCCGCTTAGGAAAACCGTACCTTTTATTGTTATCTTCTTTTCTTGGACGGACTCAATTCCGGTCTTGAATATCGGTTCAAAGTTATCCGTCCTACAGCTCATTTGGTAAAGTGTTGATCCGGTGTGCAACATAGAAGACAATCCTATCCACACCGGTTGTCCGGTGTGATGTGGCATTTATTGTCATCCGTTCTTCCCCTTTGGAACCTTGAGGTCGTCCTAGCCTTGGAGGTCAGAACGAATCAGAATGTTTCTTCCAATCTCACTCAATTTACTCCTCTACCTTCATTCTTTCACTCGGAATTTGGATCTTATCAAAATAGATCTATGTAATTTCTATAATTATACCCAAAAATGAAATTTTTGGAGTATTATAAACCATTCATAAAGTGTTTTTATTCATTAATAAACACTTACAAGCCTTCCATGCTTCATAAATTACAAAATAGAGCTATTATTTAAAAGCAGGATGTTACATTTCTCCCACCCTAATAAAAATTTCGTCCTCGAAATTTCAAAGCTGAAATCTTTCCGTATCATCATCCGGAATACAATCCTATTACAATATACATATTTATGCCATTAATATACCATCGTAAATATCCTCCTTCAATACTCTTTATCAAATCCTAGCTCGTCTAACTTCAATTTACATGCTCGTGTTAGGCTTCGGGAATTCCCTTCCCAAGTCCAAGATTCCTTAAATCTTAAAAGAGCTAATCACACCCGTCAATAATAATACTATGGTCCTTTTTTTTTTTTTTAAGATCATCACATGAATCATTCAACTATTACTATTTCAACTACTTCAAAGTGACTCTAGTATTTATTACCTTAATTCACTATCAATTGCTTGCAACCATTATTAACATCATCATAAACATCAATAATCTAAATTTAAGTCCTCTAATCATTCACATACTCATATACACTCTTCTCCTAATCCCCAATAATCAATACCAATGTTTTAATAATTCGATTCCTCATATATATCATCATCCTAGAGTATTAAAAGTCATCAGAATCATTAACTTAACCAAAATCCTCAACTTATTATACTCTTCATCAAAACTTAATAATCATTTCTAATAACTACTAATCTCCGTTATTAATAACACCTACACACACATTATCATGGGCTTCCACAAAATCACTCTTCATAACATTATCATTCATTTCTCCCAAATCCTAGAGTTAGGGTTTCACTAAAATTAAACAGTCACCCTTAATAGCCATTATCTTCCATCTCAAATCTTAAAATCTTCGTATACCATTTCACACTTATCCAAAGATACTTAAGACATATTCTTCCTTTGGTTTTCACATGAAAAATGATTTCTATTCTTAAACTCATTCATAAAGTATTCTTCTATCACCATAGAAATCAAAACCTAAAACCAAAAACGACAAAAGAGTATAAGAATTTCACCTTAAGCTCCAAGCTATCTCTAGCCTTAGTATGTCCAAGAAAATGAAGAGAGAATAAGGAGTTTCCAACATTTGGACTATCCTGGTCTCGTTATGACAGTCTATTAAAACTTGATTCACCGATAACCAATTCATTCCTAGAATTACTTCCATATTCTTCAAAGATAAACAGAATTGACAAGAAAGTTCCTACCTTCTGTGAGTTCAGAATAATCGTTACACACCTTAGTAATCCTAAGTTGTGTACAGTTGGGAATAGAAATAATCAAGTCATATATTATAGGCTTTACGGGTAATTGAAAATGTCTAACTTACTTCTGTGTAGCATCCGAATCAGACAACACAGATAAAATGGTATCATTGATCTCACACTTACTTTGCATGAGGTCGCCTGCTTGGTCTGCCTCTGAGCTGCTAATGTCAAAGACTCTTCCTGTATGTGATCTTTCGTCTGTTGACTCCCTATACTGTCTTATAGGTTGAATAGTGTGAGTGTTTCCTCTACAGACTTCTTGATAACCCGAATCTCTTTGTTTCTTCATAGTGTTGTTGATTTGCTGTTTCAGCGGACAATTTGGGCTGATGTGCCCCTTCTGATTGTATTGATAGCAAGTGATATTTTCTAAGCGTCTATTGCAATCACGTACATGGTGATTACCTTTGCACTTATGACATTTTATATTCACATGATTGTTACGTCTCTCAGAAGATGATGATGATCCTCCCTTGAAGCGTTTTGGATAAAACGATCCTCTCCTTTTGTAGGCAATTGACTGAGGTTTCAGTTGTCTGTTGATCTCTTCTCGTGCCAATCTGTCTTGGTGATTTTCTTCGAAAATTCTTAGTTGATTCTGCCCTTCTATAGCTTCAGCCAAACGGTTGATAGCAGCTGCCATAGCGTCGTTCTCGTTCCTTGTCATCCTATATTCATGGTTTGATTTATACTAATCCTATAGGAAAATATATCGTATGTATATATATATATATAATATTATAACGTAACTACAATTTATCAGATAAGCAATAAGTCATATAACGCACATTTATCATATCATCAAGTTAGTAATCAAACAAATCACTTTGCAGTTTATCAATCAGGCACAAGTCATATAGCACACATAGGACATATTCTCAAACAAATAATCAAACAATTCATATAGTATATCAAGAATCAAAGCATATCATAGTAATTGGTCCTGAATTTTTGAAAATGCTCTGATACCAACATGTAACGCCCCGAAACGTCTTAATTAAAAATTTTCGAGTAAATTTTTTCGCGTTTTCGAAAGATCATTTTAAAATTCATCAATTTAATTCAGAGTTTTTGTAACAGTTGTTAACAGCGGAAAAATTATCATGCATACTAGTCGTGAATAATTAAATTCAAGAAAATACTTAAGTAGCGGAAACGATTTAGAAAATAATGGTACACAACATATTATACTTATTACAACTCATAAAATCAAGCTCAGGTAATAATTCAAATAGACATCCATCATGGCATCACTCTGCATTCTGCGTGTCATTCACTGTAAAAATTAATGTAAGAGTGAGACAGAATATAGAATAAATATAAAATAGATAAAATTGCACAAACACAATCAACAACTCATAATGATATGATGAATATGCCAAACAAGTCCATTTAATAATTCTTCAATTAGTCAAATGATGTCATGCTGGATCCATTTGGTTTGGTGGGAATACTGCAGTAAAAGGTCTCATAGAGACATCGGTAGGAATTAATACAGTCATGGATCCCTACAGCCCCATGACCAACACATCGGTAGGAATTTATACAGTCATGGATCCCTACAGCCCCATGACCAACACATCGGTAGGAATTTATACAGTCATGGATCCCTACAGCCCCATGACCAATACATCGGTAGGAATTTATACAGTCATGGATCCCTACAGCCCCATGACCAATACATCGGTAGGAATTTATACAGTCATGGATCCCTACAGCCCCATGACCAATACATCGATAGGAATTTATGCAGTCATGGATCCCTACAGTCCCATGACCAACACATCGGTAGGAATTTATACAGTCATGGATCCCTACAGCCCCATGACCAACACATCGGTAGGAATTTATACAGTCATGGATCCCTACAGTCCCATGACCAACACATCGGTAGGAATTTGTACAGTCATGGATCCCTACAGCCCCATGACCAACACATCGGTAGGAATTTATACAGTCATGGATCCCTACAGCCCCATGACCAACACATCGAAATAGGGCTTAACTCATCATAGAGTAACCCCCCACCAGGGTAGGCAATCACGGAACCCCTAAATTCCATGATGCGTCCAATGCTTATGATGCATGAATGCCCTTAATTCTCTTTATCATTTAACATACCATGATATCCACATTTCCAAAACCTCTTGGATAATACAAGTCCTCAAGGGACACAATACACTTAATAATTCATAAAATCATGGATTTACTGTTTCAACCACACATGTCAATAACCACAAGGCATTCATGTACATATATATTAATTATGTCATTCATAATTATTCACTACCTCAATATACAAATTGTATGATACTCAACAGCATTCATAATTATTCATAATCACTCAAGAATTCAATAATAAATTATTATTCATAGAGAAAAAATCATTGTTATCCATAATAACCATCATAAGTAAATTTCAGCATTTCCAAACAACGACATGCATTAGTAAAACAGTCATAATATGAGCAAATCAACTCCTTTTTAGGTGATTCCACTTTCTGTAGTTCAATAATACAATTATCTACAACTTTCATGAAGAACACAGTTTCAGATTCCAATTAGAAATACTACTTATTCACAAAATACCATACTGCCTCAAGATAAGTTTTCCAAAATGTACACAGATTAGTATTTAAAACGTATCTGGAGTTACAAACGTGATTTTGACATGAACCCAATTCTAAATTATTCTTAACACACATATCTACAATTTTCATGAAGACACCAACCCCTAATTCTCACCACAAACTTCTCAGTTTTAAAAACAAGATTCGGATTTCAAAATTTCAGAATTTCAGAATTTTCAGCTTGCACATACTTCAGTAATTTGAGCATAACTTGAGCTACAAAAATTATTTTGATGTGAGACCGGTTTCTAAAGATCCATAACTTAAATATCTACCACTTTCATGAAGACCTCCAATGCTAATTATGCATGTATAATTCCCAGCACATCAAAATATACACAAAACATGGAACAATCTTTCACTCGGACAGGAAGTAGTATTTTGGCTATAACTTTTGCTACACATACTCAAATCAATCGGTTCGGGTCTCAAAATTCACATAACAAAAATATTTACAACTTTCATGAAGGCACTAATCGCTAATTCTTACCACAAAACTTCTAGTTTTAAAAAAATAAGATACGGATTTCAAGTTCACAGATTTACAGCTTATACATACTTCAGTATTATGAGCATATCTTGAGCTACAAAAATCATTTTAATGTGAAACCACTTTCTAAAGACCCACAACATATATATCTACAACTTTCATGAAGACATTCAAGGCTGATTACGCATGTATAATTCCCAGCATATCAAAATATACACAAAACATGGAACAAATCTTTCACTCGAACATGCAGTAGTAATTTGGCTATAACTTTTGCTATACATACTCAAATTAATTGAATCAGGTCTCATAATTTAGATAACATAAAGATCTACAATTTTCATGAAGAAATCAAAGGCAAATTTATGCGTTTTCAGTTTCAAAATTGAGCCACAAGATGCGAAATTAAGACTGGAATCCTAGAACAGCATACAACTCTACCCATTTCATAGCTATTCACAACCCTCTCCCCTCTTACTTGGTTTGAAGACTTTTAGCTGATTGGAAAAGAGGTCCCCCGGCTGTCCTGGTTCAGATCGAAGGAATATTGAGGAAGGAGAGAAGTTAAGGTAAGGATAGTTTACTAGTTTTATTTTTTCCACGTTCAGGTCTTGGCAAGGCAGAGTTAATAATGCAAAGTGAGTGGGAAACATCATCCTTGTGAGTGGAGGTTTAATGCTGTTAGTGGAGATAATGTAGGATTAATAATAGAAGGTGGCTATCTTAGTGCTCATCTCTAGCCGTCCTACGTACTAGTGCGATTAGTGGGATTAAAAAAATATTAAAATAATGCCTAAAAGACAAGAAAAAGGTCAAAAAGTTACTTTTGCACTTCAAAACCGACCAGAATTCCATTTCCAAGTCTGGTTGAGCATCCGGTCTTGTACATCGGCTCAAAATCATCCGGTGTGTACATCCGTTCTAAGGAAAGCTGAGTTAACCTTCCTTGAAGCCGTCCGGTGTTCATTAATGATAATCCGAACTAAATTCATCCGGTCTTACCTGAGTCGAAGTCAGCTGTCCCATAGCTCATTCAGTAAAACGTTGATCCAGTCTGCTTCACATAAGCTGTCCTCCCTACATCGGTCATCCGATGTGATGTGTCATTAGTTGGCATCCGATCTTCTTCTTTGAAGTCTTGACGTCGTCCTAACTTTGGTGATCAGAACGGATCAGAAGTAGTTTGAGTGGAGTTAAAAGGTGTTCGTTGTTGGAGATTTTGAAGAGGTTGGTATTGCATGTGAGGGCGGAGTGGGGTGTGAGGGCGGTATTGAGTGTGAAGGGCGGTGTTGAGGGTTAAGGGCGGTGTTGAGTGTGAACGGCGGTGTTGAGTGTTAAGGGCGGTACTGAGTGTGAAGGGCGGTGTTGAGTGTTTCTTAAGAAATATTCATGTCCTAAGACGTTCACGTTACTCCGCCAAGGCATTTGACCTCGTCAATGCTTATTACTCCGCCAAGGCATGAGACCCCGTCTAGGCTTATTACTCCGTCAAAACGTGTGACTCCGCCTAATCTTATTACTCCGCCAAGGCATGAGACTCCGCCTATGCTTATTACTCTGTTAAAACGTGTGACCCCGTTTAAGCTCATTACTCCGCCAAGGTACGTGACTCCGCCTAAGTTTTACTCCGCCAATGTACGTGACTCCGCCTAAGTTTTACTCCGCCAATAAGGAACAGTTCAAATACCATCCAACTATTCAGTAAGCAACTAACAACCTCCAATAGCCAACCAGTTCGGGAAACTATACCGTCCAGCAACCAGCAAGACGTCACTCAGTCTTGTGGACAATTAGTAAGCTTTCCGCTTAGGAAAACCGTACCTTTTATTGTTATCTTCTTTTCTTGGACGGACTCAATTCCGGTCTTGAATATCGGTTCAAAGTTATCCGTCCTACAGCTCATTTGGTAAAGTGTTGATCCGGTGTGCAACATAGAAGACAATCCTATCCACACCGGTTGTCCGGTGTGATGTGGCATTTATTGTCATCCGTTCTTCCCCTTTGGAACCTTGAGGCCGTCCTAGCCTTGGAGGTCAGAACGGATCAGAATGTTTCTTCCAATCTCACTCAATTTACTCCTCTACCTTCATTCTTTCACTCGGAATTTGGATCTTATCAAAATAGATCTATGTAATTTCTATAATTATACCCAAAAATGAAATTTTTGGAGTATTATAAACCATTCATAAAGTGTTTTTATTCATTAATAAACACTTACAAGCCTTCCATGCTTCATAAATTACAAAATAGAGCTATTATTTAAAAGCAGGATGTTACATGGTCAGCGACCAAGTTCTCGGTACCCTTCTTGTCCTTAATTTCCAAGTCAAATTCTTGCAATATTAGAATCCACCTAATTAATCTAGGCTTTGCTTCTTTTTTATTCAATAGATACTTAATGGCAGAGTGGTCAGTGTAAACAGTAACATGTGAACCTACCAAATAAGACCTAAATTTATCAAAAGCAAAGACAATAGCTAACAGTTCTTTTTCGATTGTGGCATAATTTACCTGAGCATCATCTAGTGTCCGGCTGGCATAATGAATTATATGGAGCTTTTTATCCTTTCTTTGCCCCAACACAGCCCCTACTGCGTAATCACTCGCATCGCACATCAGCTCAAATGGGAGTTTCCAATAAGGTGGTTGTACGATGGGGGCAGAGATTAGAGCTTGCTTAATCCTGTAAAAAGCTTCCATACAAGATGAATCAAAATTGAAAGGCACATCCTTACCCAGAAGAGTTGTAAGAGGCTTTGTGATCTTGGAGAAATCTTTAATGAACCTGCGATAAAACCCTGCATGTCTAAGAAAACTCCGAATACCTTTCACATTTGTGGGTGGAGGCAATTTTTCAATTACTTCCACTTTAGCCTTATCAACTTCTATACCTCTCTCAGACACCAGGTGTCCAAGAACTATGCCTTCTCTTACCATAAAATGGCATTTTTCCCAATTTAGAACCAAATTGGTTTCTTCACAACGTTGCAAGACTTGGCACAAATTTGTTAAACAATTATCAAAATCCAAACCATGCACTGAAAAATCATCCATAAAGACTTCCATCACATTTTCAATAAGATCAGAAAAAATTGCTTGCATACACCTTTGAAAAGTCGCAGGTGCATTACATAAACCAAAAGGCATACGTCTGTAAGCATAAGTCCCATAAGGGCAAGTGAAGGTAGTCTTTTCTTGATCAGATGGATGAATGGGAATTTGATGAAAACCTGAATACCCATCCAAATAACAGAAATAAGAGTGTTTCGCAAGTCTTTCAAGCATCTGATCAATAAAAGGGAGGGGAAAATGATCTTTTTTCGTGGCGCTATTTAACTTCCTATAATCAATGCACATGCGCCAACCAGAGACAATCCTAGTAGGAATCAAGTTATGTTTATCATTTTCAATCACAGTTATTCCCCCCTTTTTAGGCACCACATGGACAAGACTTACCCCCATTTACTACTATCAACAGGATATATGACTCCAGCATCAAGCAATTTCAAAATTTCCTTTTTAACCACTTCTTGCATTTTAGGATTTAATCTCCTAAGTGGTTCTACTGTGGGCCTACTTTCATCTTCTACAGTAATCCTGTGCATACAAAGAGAAGGGCTAATCCCTTTGATATCATCCATTGTATAACCTATTACCTTTCTATACAACCTAAGTTGTTTCAAAAGTTTTTCAGTTTCAGATGGATTCAATTCAGCATTAATAATCACAGGATATGTGGAATTAGGGCCAAGAAACTCATACCTTAAAGAAGCTGGTAAAGGTTTTAATTCCACATTGGGGCTTACCACTTTGTCACACATGACCTCAGTGTCATGTGGGGCCTCAGAGCAATCAGATGTTTCTGTCAGCTCAATCATGAAAACAGTTTCAAGTGGGTCATTAGGAAGGGTTGCTTCCTTTACCACTTGTTTGACAAAATCCACAGTACAGCAAACATCATTATAAGGTTTTTCTAAAACATTTTTCAAGTTGAAGTAAACCTTTTGGTCTCCAACAGTTAGAGACAACTTACCATTCTTGACATCAATCACAGCACCTGCAGTTGCTAAAAATGGTCTGCCTAAAATAATAGGAATCAAAGAATCTTCGTCCATTTCAAGCATAACAAAGTCAGCAGGTATAAAAATTTTTCCTATCTTAATAGGAACATCCTCTAAAATTCCTACAGGATATTTTACAGATCTATCAGCCAATTGTAAAGACATCCTAGTAGGTTTTAACTCACCCAATCCTAATTTTTCAGCAATAGATAATGGCATTAAACTCACACTTACTCCTAAATCACACAATGCTTTATCTATATTCATATCACCAATCATGCAAGGAATAGAGAAACTACCTGGATCTTGGAGCTTGGGTGGAAGTTTCTTTTGAATTAGAGCACTGCACTCTTCAGTAAGTGCAACTGTACCATCTTCCTCTAGTCTTCTTTTGTTGGACAAAATGTCCTTCAGGAACTTTGCATATATGGGCATTTGCTGAAAAGCATCTGTAAAGGGAATATTAATATACAATTTCTTTAAAACATCAAGGAACTTACCAAATTGTTTGTCCAACTTTGCTTTGGCTAAGCGCTGAGGAAATGGAATGGGAGGTTGATATGGCTTAACTTCTTCCTTCTTTTCTTGTGGTTTCTCTTCTTCAATTACTGGATGAGATGAAGATTTATCTACTTTCTTTTCCTCCTTTGCAGTCTTGTCTACTGGCCCATCGTATTGAGTACCACTCCTAAGAGTGACAGCCATGGTTTGGTTAGATGGTCCAGCCTCTGGTTTCCCAGGAAATGTTCCCGGTGCTCTTTGAGAATAGGAGGCTTGTTGGGCAATTTGATTTTCCAGTATTTTGTTGTGAGTGGCAAGAGAGTCCACTTTTGAAGCCAAGTTTTTTATTGCATCAGAGAATTCATCATTTTGTTTAAGTTGAGTAGCTACAAATGTCTCCATCAAGGATTCTAGCTTTGATTTTTGTGGAATATAGGTTCCTTATTGAGGTTTGTATTTACTTTGGAATTGAGGTGGCCTATTTTGGAAACCAGGTGGACCTTGTGGAGGTCTGTAGTTACCTTGATAATTTCCACCGTAGTTTCCAATAGCATCCACCTGATGCATTTCTTGTTCTTGATTAGGGGTCATTGCTAAATGGCAGTTTGTAGCTCCATGTCCTGAAACACCACAAACTTCACAAACAATATTAGTAGCACCTGTTGACCCTATTTTATCAAGTTTTAATGTTAATGCTTCAACTTTGGCAGAAAGTAGGGAAAGAGCATCAACAGAGTACTTACCTGGTGTTTTAGAAGGTAATCCTCTCTCAGAGTTCCATTGGTGAGTGTTTTGAGCTATTTCCTCGATCAGGTTCTCAGCTTCATCAACATTTTTACTCATGAAGGCTCCTCCAGCTGCAGCATCTAAAGAGATCTTTTGTGTGGAAGTTAGTCCATTATAGAAAATATGGATTATCAACCACCTTTCTATCCCATGGTGAGGACATTCTCTTAGCAACTCTCTGTATCTTTCCCAGGCTTCATACAAGGATTCATCATCTTTTTATGAAAAATTGATGATTTGTTTTCTCAACACATCAGTCTTGTTCCTTGGGTACCATTTATTGATAAAAGCACTGGACAATTGTTCCCAAGTTGTGATGGATCCTTCAGGAAGAGAGTATAACCACGCTCTTGCTTTATCTCTTAAGGAGAAAGGGAAAAGTCTTAAGCGAATGGCATCATTGGTGGCTCCGTTCATCTTCAGGGTGTCACAGTATTCAAGAAAGATTTGAAGGTGAAGATTTGGATCTTCGGAGGGTAATCCTCCGAATTGGTTCTGTTGAACCATTGAGACTAGTGAAGGCTTCAATTCAAAATTGTTAGCCTCCACTGTGGGTCTGAGGATGCTGGATCCTCTTCCATTAGTGCTTGGAGCGGCAAAATCTCTTAAAGGTTTGTGTTGGTCTGCCATTTATTTTTCTTTTTGTTCTTTTTGTTTTTTTTGTTGTTTTCTTAAAGCTCTAAGGGTACGTTCTATCTCAGGGTCAAATCCTAAGTTTAGATCGACACTACGGCTTCGTCGCATAAATAGAAAATAAATGACAAATAAAACAAACAATTACAAAAATAAAACAACAACAGATACACAAAATAAAGAACAAAAGACAAAATTACAAACAAAATTAAAAATAAAAATAACAATAAAAATATTAACAAGTATGATCTAATCGAATTTTAATATTGCCGATATTTGAGGGACAACAGTCCCCGGCAACGGCGCAAAAAACTTGACAGGGCCCGCAAGCGCACGGGTTATGTCGCGTAATATAAAAGATTATCGTTCTCCACAGGGACTGTGTTCAAAGTACCAGCATATTGAAATTTAATTATCCACACAATTGATTTTTAAGGTTTTTGTAAAATAAAACACAAAATTAAGTTGCACAGAATACAAAAATAAGATTTACTTGACACTTAAAAAAAATCAGAGTTGAGAGTATCTTGGGATTTCGGGGGATTAAGACTCTATTTTATGTTAATGAATTTTAACTTTTCATAAATAAGAATCGAATTAAGTTTTCCAAGGCGAATTTTCCAAAAGCTAATTAATATGTTCCTCTCGGAATCCTATTAATGTACCTAACCTATGGAAAGCGCTGCTTAATCCTCAAAAAGGCCCATTATCGTTTTATGAAAATCCCTTTTATTTCCTCAAAAGAATTTTGATTACTTTCACGGTTTTACCGAGGTCACAAAAAGCTCTCAAAAATCTTAGGTTTAGTTCAAAGCTTTCCGGTAAAAATAAATCTCTCGATTCTATTTATTACCTAAACTTACTAATATACCCGTAAGTATACAGTTTTATCATTTAGGTTCTTGTTAGGAATTACTAAAAGCATTAAGCATAATTGAACTAAATGGAAAACAGAAATTTATTTAATTCCAAGTTAAAATAACATTAAAATAAAATATTATCATACCCCCTTTATCCCAAGATAATTAATTTAGCTACTCATGAAATAATTCAAATTCATATAAATAATGGAAAAATAAAACATACAAGACATGGTAAAAATAAAGACTTACGGGTTTCTCCAAAAGCTCAGAATAATTTACCACTGTAATTCCTTGTTGCAATAATTTCTCCACCAATTACAAATTTAAATTCTCACTTTTACAGCCCTCACACTCTTACAAAATAAAAGAAAGAAAAGAAAATAAAAAGAAAGAGAAGAAAAACGAACAGAGAAAGAAAAATGAAGAGAAGAAAACTAAAGAGAAAAAGAGAGAAAGTAACGAAGAAAAGAAAAGAAAATGAATCTGATGGTAATTGATGGGATGAAGTTCTGTTTTTGCTGATGGGTTGCTGCTGCTTTTATAGGCAAATGGATGGAGGATTCCAGCTATGAAAACGCGTTCAATTTGCAAGTGGAAGAAACTTTCGGTGCATGTGAGTTCCAGCTGTGTCAATTTGTTTCCAATTTGCATATTTTAATATTTCCAATAATTCGGTGCTTGGATTTTAGTGAAGATTGGTGCAGAATGATGAAATTCAGAGTGGAAAAATGTTATTTTCCCACAGATCCGAGTGAAAGCTTGCTGGAGGGTGGTTTGCTGAGTGCTGGACGGTGTTGGTGGTATTGCTGGACGGTGTGGGTGGTATTGCTGGACGGTGTTGGTTGGAGAGGAGTCCGGGCGGTGTTGGTTGGAGAGGAGAAAAGGGACAGCGGATAAAAGAGGGAATAAGACGGTGTTGAGAAGTGAGGATGGTTAGGCGGTGTTGGTTGGAGAGGAGTCTGGGCGGTGTTGTGTGGAGAGGAGTCTGGGCGGTGTTGTGTGGAGAGGAGTCTGGGCGGTGTTGTGGCTTGAGGACGGTGTAGAGTGATCCGTTGTTTGGAGTTGTGAAGTGTAGGTCGGTTTTCTCTTTTCTGCAAAATCCGAGTGAAAGGGTGCCTTCTATGCTCAAAACCGAGTAAAAAATGGTACTGTTCGCACATAAAACCGAGTGAAATCTTCACTCGGTGTTGAGTTGAGGAGTCGGTATTTAAGAAAACCGATCGGTTTCGCTTGAGCGAGAGTTTCTCGCTTAAGCGTTTGTTGAAGGAAACCGTCTCGCTCAAGCGGATAAAGGTTCGCTCAAGCGAGAGGTTCTCTTTTTCACTGTTTCACTCGGAGAATCCTTGCTCGGATTTGCTTGTGTTGCTCGGAATTGACTGAAGAGGGAGTCGAATCCGACTGAAACCATTCACTCGGCTCAGGTTCATGGAGTTCATTCGGAACTGATTGAAGACTCACTTGGTTCGGATTCAATCGGTTCCCAATCATTTTCACTCGGCTGTCTCTGAATTTGGACCACTCGGTTAAAGCTTTGCTTTGGAATTCACTCGGATTTGCTTTGAAATATTTCAGTCGGCCTTCATGCTTTTTACTCGGAATGGCCTTCAGTCGTCAATCAACTCACTCGGAATGGCCTTTCCTTGGAGACTTCTCACTCGGGCTCAGTGTGAAACTTGATAGTCTGTCCGAGTGTGATTCATTTCTAATCAGATTTTTCCTTGTCCGATTAAGACACCACTCGGAAATGCCTTGTTCTCTGAATGAAACTACTCGGATTCTCCTTATCAGCATTTATTCATTCAATGGGATTCCTTCTGCTCGGAATCAATTCACTCGGAATCAGCTTTTTGCACAGAAAAGCACTTGTTCTTTGGTCAGACCTACTTCAGTCAGCATTCTTCACTCGGATTTACTTCAATCAGTAAATTCCCACTCGGATTCACTTCAATCAGCAATCCTTTCACTCGGAAAATACCTTTGGGTAGCATTTATTAAAGCTCAGTTCCTTTTTTTTCACTCGGAATTGTTGCATTCGGACAGCTTCCAATCGGATTTTCCTAAAACCGAGACTTATTCCTTTTTAACATTGATCCTTCACTCGAGTCAGCCATTTATCACTCGGAATGGCTTTGACAGGGAACTTTCCACTCGGATTTTGCTCCAAAAGTGAAGTATTCCACTTGGCAATGCTCCATTCTGAATCGTTCCACTCGGAAAGGCTCTATTCTGAGCCATTCCACTCGGATTTACCTTCAACAGTGCAGTATTCCACTCGGATTTGCTCTATTCTGAGTAATTCCACTCGGATTTGGTCATTTTAAGTCGGAATTCAGCATTTCTGAGTCGGATTTTAACATTCTGAGTCGGATTTCAGCATTCTGAGTCGGAATTCAGCATAAAAAGAGAGTTCTTTCTACTTTGGGCTTGTTCTTCTTGTTTCATTATCATTTTATGGTCGTTTTTCTCTTGTTTTTGACCCTTTATTACCTTAATTCCTGCAAAATAACATACCCAAGTAGACTAGAGTGGAAAGAAAGCAAAAATCACAATAAATAAAGGAAATACAGTGGATAATGACTAAAATCCTAAGCAATTTAGACCTAATTTATTGTATTATAAAGCACTTATCAGGTTCAAGTACAAGACAAATTTTGCCAATTTAAAAGTGCAGCATAGGTCCCATGGTTCCATGAATCCACGTGAGTTTCAAGTTCCAAAGGGAAACAATTGCAAATTTAATTCAAATGGGGTACAAGTTAACCAAAGCTTACTCACGGCAATTGGAAGCTTAAAATTGCCAATTGAATCATGAATTTGCATTAGTACAAGGGATACATGGTGCAATTGAATATTCACAACAATATAAGTCCAAATGCCAAGAGTGCAAGATTGAATTATTCAACAAACATAAGGCAATAATGTAGCGTGAACTTGAGTCCCTTAATGCCATTATAATACAATTATAGCAAAATAATTCAGAATGGGCTAAAGGCAAAATTGATGGAAATTAAAGATAAGTTACTGATTATAAATAGGAGAGAAAGCAAGGAAGAAACACATCGGGGGAAATGCAATAAAAGGCATAAGGCCTTTGGAAGCTCTCTCCCTTTGTTTTGTAAAATCCGGGTTTGATTATTTCTTGCTTTAATTTTTATTTGTTTTAATTTTCATGAAGTGCTAAAACTCTTAGATTGATTTTCTTGAAGGTTATTGTAATGTAATTTTTTGAGGTTTCTGTTCTTAACACAGTACTCTTTTATTGTTATTGATTTTTTTGTAATCTTAGTGATCCGGGGTGGCAACCTAGACTAGACGAGGTCTAGAAAATACCACGCCACGTCATTAAGAACTGGCAGGTCATAACCGGAGTCCGAAACCATTGATTGACCATAGATCTATTCCTCAACCTCGATTCAGCACTGACAATCCGACAGTTAGTCAGAGGAGGTATGAGTAACCTGACTCTGCAGACACTGTATCAACAGTAAGTTAGGAATGTAGTCAAATCACTTCCAAACTTAGGTAAACACTATAAATATATGTCATTTATTATTGAACAAGGATCTGATCTAATTTTTCTGTAAGTTACCTCCGTAATACGATATTACCTTAGAGACTATACTAACTTAAGCATCGGAGAATATTCTGTAGGTACCCCTCCGGTGTGGTCTTGAAGCATCAGTACAGATTTGACACCAATTACCGCCTTTACTCGAAGAACCTTGGATTCCCACTGAACCGGGGCATAAAATACCGTACTCCACTAAGGCAGTGTAAAATTCAGAGCGTGAGAGGTAAACTTCGGATTGAAGACTAAACTAGGAGTCCGGTCAAACCAGTCATCTTTGACCCCAAATTCGAGGACAGATCACTTAGTCTACTTATTTTAATTCCACTTTGTTTAGTTAAATTGTATGCTTAATTGGTTTAATTATATAAATGGAATAGAACAAGGTCTTAATTAAAATTGATTAAGAAAGTATGCATGCTTAATGAATATTTTCAGAATCACTTTTAATTATTATGGTTTGTTTAATTCCATATTGTGAGACTAGATTATGTATGTAGGCGATGATCCTATGTATGCTTAATAATTCCTAGATTTTACGATCTTGACTTCTTTTGCTTAATTAGAATGCTTGATTAATATTTTCATTCAGTTTGAATGTAAGTAAAGGAATTGTGAATTAAAAGACGCTTAGTTGATTAATTCAAATTGAGCTAAGAAATTAACATTAATAAAAGCGTACGAATCATCTTTTGAGAATCAAGGTAAAATCAATTACAGTACTCCAAGGAAATCAATCGCTTATTATTTATCTGTTTAAATTTTATATTCATTCTGTCTAATCAATTGTGACAATCAATCCAAAAATTCCCCCTAATTATTTTTGTATGTATGTTATATTTTGTTCGATAATTTTAAAACAAGAAATTCCTAGTTTTTGTTGGTCCTCGAGAAACGACCTAGGGTCACACCTTAGTACTACATTATTTTTAAAACTGTTTTAATTTGACCGACCGCGACAGTCCACGTGAATTATCATTCAATCAATGAGAACAAAGCTATTTTTATTTTGGTTTGACAAACAAATTATTGAAATCAAGTAATGAACAGTATTAGTATTAGTAATGGCAAGTAACATTTGGAAAAGTTGGGACATAGTGATGCCACCACTTATTGTTGGATAAAGGCACATTAGATGGGTAACAAGTTAGTCTAAAATGTTAGCTTCAAATATGAAAAGGCATTCTTTTTTGCCCATTATTTCTTGTTCTTTGCTTCATAAGTTCAATAGGCGTCACCCACATAAATGGACAGAGACCAAAAAATCGTTAAGAGTGATTATGTAAACTGAACCAACTTCTTTATTCATATATATGCACATGGAATGGAAAAGGAACAAAATGTCAATGTCAACAACAACTGAACTCTCCACTAAACTAGTACCCATGGTTTATATCACCTCACCCTACCATTTTAGCCTCCATTGAAATTGTAACTGGGGTGTTAGTTTGATCCACATTTACTATATCTCACCCTCTCTTTTTCCAATGTTTGTTTTGTTTTAAAATATTTATTTTTGTGAAATTCTAAGATAAAATTATGTTTATTTTTCATTTATACACTTTCTCTTTTATTTAAAATAAGATGGCACTAAGTAAGAATAAGTAAAGAAATATTATAAAAAAAATGTAAAAAAATATATTGGTTATATTTCTACATCTTTTTTTATTTGACTCAATTTTATATTTAAAAAATTATTAAATAGTTTAAAATACATAATTTCATTATTTAATTTTTTGATTTAGTTTTATTCTTCTCTCTCCTCATTTATTACATATTTTCATTATAGTTATTTATTTAAAGAGTAAGGGTATAATAGGAACACAAGTAATAAATATTTTTTTGAATTCCTAAAGTGATAGATAAAATGAACAATTTTTTTTAAAAGAAATGTTAGATAAAAAGGAAGGGAGAGAGTAGTAGTCTCTCCTGTTTTATTTATAAGACAATGAAAAACATGTTTTACTAATCTTATTTATGAGAGAAAATTCACTAATTTAGAAATATTTAATATTTTTTTACATATATACCCTTATTTTGAAAAATATTATTACATTCTATTCTAAATATAGACAAATTCTAGTGAAAATTTTTAATCATATAATATAAGCAAAATTATGACCACCTTGTATATATTATCAAGATAACTAATTCTTTGTGTAATAAATTATATTAAAGATTTTAGGAAACTATATCAAATAGTATTTGATAACATTAACGCAAATAATTACTTTCAATCATTATTCTTAATAAATAAAATTAATTAGTTTTGTTTATATTTAGACTCGGAGTATTATAATTAACTTTGAATTTAAATATGGATGAAATTTGAAAGTTACAGTTTCCCTTTGTAAAATTCGTTGATTAATATTTTTTAATGTGTATTAGTTTGAACTGTGATATAAATAAGATTAGATAGAGTAATAACTTAAAAGATTATATTAATCATGTGCAGATGATATTGTTTTAAAAAATAAAATAAGTAGTTTTATTAAAACTTATTTAAAAATTTAATAGACATAAATTTTAATGATATTTTTAAATAAAATTTTTTATTTTAAATCGATAACAATATTGATTTTCCTAACTTAAAATATTTCTAGAGTTGGGTTTAAACCCCTGAAGAAGACGGGGGTGTTTGGTTTGCAGCTAGGGAAACAAAATTAACTAGTAAAAATTTAAAGGTTGATATTAATTTTTCACGTCGTTTGAGACAATTAAAATTTCGTTGACCCATAGGATAAAAAGCTTCCCACTTAACGTAGAAAAACTCCCTTGCAGGAAAACACCAAACGTCCTCTATGCTTTGTGACTTAGAAGAATGTTTTAGAAGTCAAAAGAAGGCCTCAACTGGGATCAAATAACACCATTTATTGAGGAATACAGACAATAAATGTTTGATAAAGGTAAGTGTTACTCTCTATCTCTTTGGAAGTTGGAATAGAGTCATGCCCCCATTAATTGTTGAATAAAGGTAAACATAACTAGGAGGGTTACAGGCCGGCAAGCTTGTGTCAAACAAGATTCAATGAAGCACCAAATCTTCAATTTTCAGTCCTAAAGGATACCCCTCAAGATTCTACACAGTAGGGCCGTATGATCTGTAGATTTTCTTTTTCTTTTTATGGGAATCATTCTTAGCTACAATCATTTCTTTCTCTCCCTTTATATATATATATATATATATATATATATATATATATATATATATATATATATATATATATTCTTAAATATGATTTTTTTAAAAAAATTCCTTAACATAAAATTTTCTTTTATATTTTATGTGATTAATTATTTTCAGACTAAAATATCTCTATTAAATAAGTAACATTTATTGAAGTTTAAAAAGAAAATAAATGAATTACATTACTTAAAATATTTATCTCTCATATAATAATTGGTTGACACAAAGATTAATTTTCTTTTTATTAACATTATCTTTTCATATGGAATTCAGGTCATTAATTATGATGAAGAGAGAACTAGTAGAGAGAATGGGTTAGAAGAAAAAATGATATTCTCAATTATCTTAATGGTAATTTTGAAAAAAGTATCCCTAATTTCAAACAAAGTTAATGATTTTACTAAATTAACCAACTTTTTTAAATAAAAACATGAGCACCTAATGCTCAATTAATTAAAAACCAGGAGAAATTGTTTTCAAAAATTCCATGCCCGTCCTAGGACATGTCCCTGCAACTCCACATATTCATAAATACACATCATAGGATTAGGGATATCCAAATCCCACATTTACATGGCTAAAATTACGGATTTAAGGTGTCCTGACAAAGTGGTAATCGATTACACAACCAGTGTAATCGATTATTTGTAAAGGTCTATGCAGGTTTTCAAAAGGTCTTATCAGATAATCGATTCTTGTAAATTAGATAAAAGGATTTTATATTTAGGTATGAAAGTGGTATATATATATATATATATATATATATATATATATATATATATATATATATGTTTCTGATATTCGTAATTATGTAAATAGTATTTTTTAATGTAAGGAATTATGTGTCATATTTAATCATATATAGCAAACCTTTGACCAAATCTATTTTAATCCCAATATGTATGATTTTGGAAAAATTAACATTATGTGTAAGTAACATTACTTATGAAGGCCAGAGTGAATTACATTATATTTGCTATGCATGTGTCATATATTATTATCAGATATCCCATCTATGTGATTTTGAAACATGTTGTAAAAAATTTTAATCACAAAAGTATCCTTGTTTGGATGAGATATAAAAAATTAAAAATGAGTGGAAAAAAGAAATGTCTTTTTGTTTGAGTGGATGGAAGGAAAATAGAAAAAAGTAAATTAATTCTATAAAAAATAAATTAAAATTTATGTATAAAAATTAATTTTTTATAACAAATTTATACTTAAACTATTATTTTATAATTTTTAATAATATTTATAAAATTATTAATATTTATTACAGAAAAATCTCAAATCATTTCTTTCAATTTCTTTCCATGAGTTATGAGTTAATTTCTAGTAGATCCTAATTCTTTTTTCTATTTTTTTTTATCTTTGTTCTTTTCAAACAAATAACGAAAAGCTACCCAAATGAATTGGATTTAGTGAAAGTCCGTAAGGTTTAACAAAGTATACAGAGATACTTCACAATTCTTGTAAAAAAGGTTTATCGTATCGTTCTAACCTTTGGGAATATGAAAGTCCCTCCACAATTCTATTGGGAGGATTCACAAGATTTAATCAAACAATATATGTTAATTATATTTTTCATATTAAAAAGGTTGTTTTAATCAGATACATTTAATTAACATTATATTGTTAAGCCAGTGGTTTCATTTTAAATTTGCTGTAATGTCTAAGTAACATTATCAAGCCCATTTTAATTCAAAATTATGAGATATTGCATTTTAATCATACTTATCAGTTATTTGGTTCAAAACATATCTGATTTTTATAATCATAAATATCTTTCCCTAGAAGTAATTATGCCTGCACCATTAATATTTATATGATAGTGTTAACTGGTTAAGCAATTAATTTGTTCATTTTGTAATGAAAAACATATCTGAGTAGCATTACTTACACATCAATATTCAATTACATGGACAGAGAAATAAGGAGAACACTCCTACTATTATTTTATCCTATCATCATAACTATTGTTATTAAAACTGAACTGATTTGGTCAGTCCGGTTGAACCGTAAACTGATTAAGTAATGGTCGGATCAATTTTTTAATACTATCAGTTAAATCACGGTTTGACCTCGAGTTGATCACAGTTTACTTAAACTGATATCTTTACCAATTCAATAACTTATGAAAACATTCATCGCAGTCATAATTTGGAGCATGGGTATGATCACGTTAGCTGAAAATGGAAATGCACTCATTTCCACAATTTGTCATTCTCTGCTCCCACAAGTTCAAAATTCCATCTCAAGACGTCATCCACGCAAATGAACATACACAATCACAAATATTCAAATAAGTCCACACATCCCCCAGAAAACAAAAGATCCTTGCAAGAGATTTTATAAACTGAATCACTTTATTCTTTTATTGGTAGCAATTTAGTAAGCATTACGTACATGAGTATATACGTATAGTACAAATAGCAAGAGCCAGCAACAACCCAAGTCCCTAATATCTAACCTCTACAAGCATTAATTGTAATTACAACTTGCACAATAATCATAATGTCATACCCCTATAACCCCATCATTTGGCTTCAAATACATAAACAAAAGGTTAAAAAAACAGAAACTCTCACAAGACAATAAACCATACACATTCAAGTATTAAATTAAAACCACTACTAGATAATAGATATGCAATAGCATGATAATGCATATACCCCTTTTCTTCATACTTGCTCAGGGCTTTTCCGAGTCCAAATGGTAGAAAGTGGCTTATCCCTTGTCCAATTCCTTAGCTTAAGAATCACAAACACAATCATCCCAACTAAAAAGCCAAGTGCTGCACTTGATCCCACAAGTGAAACTGCAGTGCAAATAAGCATCACAAAGGCATCTTCCCTGGTATTCATGTCCCTAAAGCACATGGCCAGTTCAATTCCTGCAAACAAAAGCAACACCCCCAAGATCCCAACTGGAAACTGCTCCAAAATGTGTGCCAAAGAAGTTCCCAACACCAACCCTAACACCAATTTTGCAGCACCAAGAAGGGCCACACACCCACCACTCCTTCCTCCAAACTTGTACTGCCCTGCAAGGCCTCCAGCACCATGGCAACATGGCATGGCACCAAACCAACTCCCAACCAAGTTCATCAACCCCACAGTCACTGACAATGAAGTGGCTGAGAAATCCTTTCCTGGGAACAAATCCTTTGACAACTTGCAAACAGCTATCACAGAGTTCAGAATTGACAATGGGAGCTGAGGAATTGTACCCTTCACAAAACCTTTCTTCCATGCATGCTTAGAGAATTTCACCACATCAATTGAAGAAGGTCCAAACTTTATCTCATGCACCACTTCGTGTCTCCTTATAAATGCCAAAACAACACCCAACACAAACACCATAAAAGCAGAAGGTAGTGAGAAAATAATTTTCCTCACTCTGCTTGTCCTGTCTCTTTCACACTGATCATGATCATCCTTCCTTTGGCCACCACCCAAATCATCACCGTTTCCCACAACACCACAACACCCTCTACTTTTCTCACCAGCCCCATTCACAGTCACAATGAAACCAAAACAAACAATGGCCAAAACCAACCCATCCAACCCAAACCAATGCCTATCATCCAAAGCCTTGGACTTTGGCAAGTCTTGGTTTTTCCTCACATACTTAACCGCTGTCAAAGCAAATGACAAGCCTTGTGCTAGTTGAATTCCCCTCACAACACACAAGGGAATCAACCTGTACACAAGCTGCATCAACCCAGTCACGCCCAAAACAAAGAGCACGCCGCCGGTTAGGATCCCGGCGGCCATGATCTCCGGCACACCGAAGTCTGTATCTGATAAGGCTTGGGCGGCGATGGACTTCATGGGCTGAACAGGCATAGGGACTCCATAAATGGCACCAGTGATGATATTATACACACCAGTGAATATCAATGTGGTGCCAAGATTGAGGTCTCTAGCGAGTGTTAATGCTAATACTATTGGTATGTAAGTGCCAAGGTCACCCATGGCACCATTAAGTTCAGCCCATTTTGAATTAAAAACCAAGTTGGTTTTCACTTTGTTCACTACCCCTTTGGCTGGAAAACCATTGGTTTGTTGTTGGGTTGGAGAATTGGCAGTAGGGGTGATTTCAGGTGCTTCAGGATCTGAGATTGGAATTGAAGGAGGGTTTTGGTATGCCATGGAAAATGTTAATTGTGTTCAGTTTGCAACAAGCTCTAGTAGTCACATCTGAACCCGAAATATCGGTCTAGTTAGTTGACTTAGTGGGAGGACTGAATAACTGAACTGATGAATATGAATGAGATGTGGGAACTTTCTTTGATTATTTATAGGGGTTTGTAAAGTCAATGTTTAGCAGCTTGTCATTAATCAATAATGCAAATGTAAAACGTAGCAAACAATTACCCTTTGACAATCTACTGTATGTTGGTTTTTATATTACATGTGTTTGTACAAGATTACAAGATAACAGCTATTATATTATGGGATAATCATTGTTCAATCTGTGGATTAGAATTAAAAAATTATCAAGTACTATTAATCACGATTCTTATTTATGTGAACTCTTGGTTTTATAAATAATCAAAAAACGGCAACAGGAAAGTCAATAATTCCTTGCCGCAAGCATAGCTCAAGTTGTTCAAGTATGATGTGGATGCAATTCAAGGATTAATTAATTAGTTGCTAACTAGTATTATTAAAATCGGATTAATTTATTTTAAAATCGGATAAAATAAAATACAAACAATTGCTTTTAGCATGACGTGATGAGAAATTCTTATGTGCATTTTACTATATTAGTAAATCCGTTCGTGATACGTTCAAGATTGGATGTATTACGTTATTCAAAAGTTATTTTATAAATCATTCAGCGCTGGTTATAATGATAAAATTTATTTATATTAATATTATTAAATATTTAATGTATTTATTTTAAATATTATTTATTATATAAAGAATCTAATTATTTTAAAAATATATTTAAGAATGACATATTTTATATATAAGAAAGTAGCACGATCTAATTCAAAAATTTCATCCAATTGAGCATGTCTAGCATATTTTTTCACAGTAGCAGGATCACTATAACTGACTCCATTGAGTTCCCCACCATAGAACTCAACAGTATTTATATTTAAAAAATCTATCAGAAGCAGAGGGAGTATGTGTCAATTATTTTATAAAAAATATTTATTGTATTAAATGGGAATTCTAGAATAAATATGAAATGTAAATTAAAAATATGAGAAAAACGGGTCTAATAGATTCGGTATAACTCCTACCGAAGATTTGAAATCTGGCAACTGATCCATGAATATCAGCGATTAGGAGGGACCCTCCTCAAATTTTCTTGATTTAACTCACGGGAGTAACTCTTCCGCCAAAATATTTACATTCGAGATGTTATTTAAGGAATATTAATATGTATTATTTAACTAACCACTTGTTGGTCCTTCTCAATTTTTCTTTATAAAATTTATATTTTGTGATTAAAATATACGGTTAAAATATTTTTTTTATTTGTGGTTTTCATCTATTTTTTAATTTTTTATTAATTTCAATCATTATGTTCTTTAAAATAATTAATTTAATCTCTAAATCATAACTTAACATGTTATTATTATTATTGTTATTATTATATCATTTTTATAATGATATTATTATTATTATTAATTTTTCATTATTATCATTGTTGATATTATGTTTTTATTTTTTATTATTATAGTAATATTTGTATTACTATTATTATTATTATATTATGTGTAACATCTCTGATTTTTAGAGTAAACTTCTAGAACCCTGAGTCATTTATAGACCTAAATATTTTATAAGACCCATTATGTTGATTAAATTTGTTAATCAATAAATTATTCCAAATTCATTTCTATTTTTTGACGATTGTCGTTGGAAAGTTCGAAAACCTCACTTGTCTGTCACTTGAGCCTGGAACTTCTAAATTCTTTCCTAAGAGACCAATGACCCATGATCATCATTTTGTACCTTATTCAATTCGAGTCTTGCATTCTAGTTACCTAGTTCTGCATTATTTGAAAACATAACCTAACATTTTGACCCCATCGTATCTAATTTTTCCTCACCACCACCTACCCTCACATAACACCTCATTACTACCACACCACCTCACCCACTCGCCACTTCACCTCACCGAACCGTAACACCCCCACCATAAAATAATTAAATTCTCACTTTTATTTCTTCTCTATATAACTCCAAAACCACACCACCACCCAAAGTGCTCTCATTCTCTCATTTGCTTTTCATTCTCTCCTTTCTTTGCTTCATCCCATCATTGAGGCTACCACTACCCCAAAACCTTCTTATTTATCTTTGTTTCTTCATTGTCAAGACCACCACAAACCACCATTTTCTTTCTTCCATTTTCTTTCTCCATCATGCCTCCTCATCACTCTCCTCGTGTACATGTCATCTCCAAGAACTACCATCACAATTTCTTTTCTCTCCAAGGCCAAAAACAACCACCTCTCTTCCTCTTTCGAACGTTGTCGCATGTGTAGCCGCGATCGTCGTGAAGTTCAGAGGTTTTGTCACGGTCGATCAGAGGCTTGATCAAAGCCAGAACGAAGATTCTCAATTCTTGATCAGCATAGAATGGACGTCGGTAAGTCTAACACTTTCCTTCCCTTGCATGCATGCTGAAAATTATAAGCTCATTGGGTATTTTAATTTGTCTGCATAGGGTCCCTTTGAGACACCCCAAAAATCAGGGTAAATTATTCACGTTTTTATAAATCATAAATTCAATGAAAGAAATTAAGTGCAGAAGCATTTTTGACCCAGTACCTGGATCAATGATGAACCACTCCCATATATGAAGATATGAGAGGGTGAAATTAAAAGATTAAATTTTCATGATAATTTTCCAAGTTTAAATCAGCAGAAGAATTAATCAAATTAATCCTTGTGAAAATAAGTTTAAGGGAAAGGACCTCATGAAATCCCATGAGTCATACAAAAAACAGAATTCCATTAAAATATGGCATGGATGCACATTTATTGCAAGGGAATTAAAATGAATTAAAATCAAGGCAAGAAGGAGTAACAGAGTGCCCCTCGCTCAAGCGAGACTCTCATCCGCTTGAGTGAGTCAGCGTGGCACATTGGGCGAAGTAAAGAAAAGCTGAGCGAAAGGGATAATTATGCATCAGGGGACGATCTCGCTCAAGCGAACCCCTACTCGCTTGAGCGAGTCACACAAACCTCGCTTGGGCAAAGCCAGCGAGCCTGGGCGAAATTCGTCCAGAATCGAATTCATGATTGACTCGCTTGGGCGAGACTTCCTCGCCTAGGCGAACAACTTACAGAGCTGGGCTTATACCCACTCATTTAATAAGGCTTTCCAATACTTAAGTTTTCACTCAGCAAAGCCCCTCCAAATCCGACTCCCAACACTCGGGTTTTCACCCGGCAGAATCCTCCCGAAACCGACTCAAGGCACTCAGGTTCTCACTCAGCAAGATCATCCTGACTGACCTATCATTCATTCAATCGTCTACTCGGTAAAGTCAGTCCAGACCGAGTCCTCTCTCACTCAGACTTTCACTCGGTAAATTCATTCTGAATCCGAGTCTTCACCCACTCGGGGTTCCACTCGGTACAACACTCCAGGAACCGACTCTCCACCTAGTTGGACACTCACTCGGAGTCTCATTCCAAGACTGACTCATTGCTTGACCAGCTTTCACTCGGTATTTTATTACAAATCCGACTTCCTCTCTTTTTCACTCGAGTGGAGTTATTCCAGGGAATTCCTGGACAAACTCACACCGAGTATCACCAATCGGTGTTCTCCCACTTGGAGAATACAAAATCGGGACACACCACTCGGAACAAGTACACTGGACTCGGAAATTCCCCTTCGGGACTCCACTGCCCAGATCATCACACTCAAGAGCCTTCTCACTCGGATTATGTACACTTCCTCACTCGGAAAGCCATGGCTCGGACTTAGATCACTCAGAATTCACTCAGAAGTTTTACCACCACTTAGTTTATTTCTAAACCTCTCACTTAGGCAGGATTCATCCACGAACTCACCCACTCATCATTTAATTGTCCCGCCTGAGCGAATGCCATCCCCCAGGATCCTTCGCTCGGGCGGATTTCATCCAGTAGCTAAATCCCTGATTCTACTATCCTTCTAGCTTGAGCGAACTGGCCATTCGCTTGAGCGAAATCAGACCAGTGGCTAATCCCTTCGCCCTCGCTCGGGCGAAGCTCCATTCGCCTGGGTGAATTTCCTCCAGTATCTAAAGATTGATACTGGGACAATCTCGCTTGGATGAGATTCACTCTCGCTTGAGCGAGAATTGCCCAGAGACCAATTTCCCAACAGGTGTGGCTCTCGCTCGGGCGAGAATCCAATTCGCCTGAGCGAAAACATCAGACATCATGCAGAACTCGAAACTTGCACAACACAACCTACTAAATATGAATTCCATCTATTTTACAAGGATTCACTACATCTCAAACATCCTATGAGTCATTTAAAACTTGTTCTACATCATCTTACTCATTAATTTTCCATTCAACTCATCAAACATATGAAAATCAATTCTCCATCTCTTTAACTTAATAAAATCGACATTCAAATATAATTCTTCATTCATTCATCAGCATGTAGAAACATTCCAATATAAATGAATCCTTCATACATACTTAGGGTCACAAATAAAAATGAGATACACATACAATTTCTCATTTTCCTCCATGACCCTCCAAAATCACTTATCATGTAAACTTTCAAAACAAACATTCATTACATCTCCTGCTACACAAAATACATATGTTTACATATATCGCCGGTCAAGGGGCTCCCTATACACTAATTACCTCCACAGCCATAAGTATACTTCAAAATGCTTAATCTTCCCATGAGTGCCTTGCATCACAAGTCTAAAATTGACAACATGGGAGAGTGAGTCCACATTCCAAAGGAATGAATATGAATACCAAGTGATTATGCATATAGGCATCCCCACATATATACTTTGCACATCATTAATAATCACCATGCCATATACCAACACAATTTCACACAAAGCACACAAGTATATACATAATCACATTATTCAACCATTGAATTGTCACACAACCTTTAACTGGTATTCATATCTTTTATGTTGTCTTAAATATACTTTTACCACCTCACAAAGTCATCATCACATCTCACCACCTTGGCATACTTACTTCTATATGCAAATGCTCTTAACTAATGCATATGCACAAGGAATATTTCAACAATTGCAGATCTGACTGTGGGAAATTCAAACACCAACTATGGGTTTCAAGCATGGTCATTTAACCACACTCCTACTGCAGTAGTAAAATGTGTACACTTATTCTTTAAATTGCATGCATTAACCAATTGTTTTACTGGTACCAAACCGCATCGCCCATCTTGCAACACCTGGCCATTTTCACTATGACCACGGTACACAACATATCAACATATGGTGTTGCGGGCCGGCCAGATATTAAATCATGGCGGCTGTGATCTTAAAGACCACCGGGGTCACCTGCTAATCAAGAGCCACCCCCCACAAGGGTCGGCCACATGCAGCTCCCCGAAGCAATACATGGGCGGCTTCGTGACTTAACACTAAGTCACAGGGGAAAAATACAACTTGCTCGTGCACCGAGCCACCCTCCCACTGGGTCGGCCGAGGGAACTCCCCTAATGTTCCACACTATGCATCAACTTGATTATGCAGTATGCCATGGATGCAAATGCAGATCATATGCATTTCTCACTCTATGCATCCTATACATGCCACTCATCATCCAACATCATCAACACCATCATCAACATCACCACAAGCTTTTATTAACATTGATTGTTCATAATAGTTTAAATCTTTAGGTTGCATTCTCTTTATTCTCAATCTCAACAAACAACTTCATCATTCATGTCACATTCATGGTAAACACAACTTAACATGACATACCATGAATATTCTAAATGCACAAAAGCATGTCGCCAAACATATTATCTACATCACACCACAAGTCATCATTTCTTACAACATTCAAGCAAGGCTAACATGCATAACACTACATACCACAATCAATTAACATTCAAATTCATGTATTTAGAACTTAGACTCCTCTCCTACCTCAAGAGAAGAATTCTGGTTGATAAGACGGTCCCGCCTCGTCGTTCAGAATAGGTCCTACATTCACATTCATGTAAAACCTTAATCAATCAACTACTCAAGTCATCAATTCAATTCTATTTAGTCGTATTCATATTTATAATGTCACAACATGTGTTAGACATGTTGTGGATATCATTTTTATTCTTTATTAGGCTTCGGGAATTCCTTCCCAGTAAGCCACCATCATTAAATTCAAGGGTTACAAGACAACCCTATCCCCAAGCTTCACAAAACTCCCCAACGACATATATTTCTCCATTAAACACATTCTTAAACTAACTTTAACTATTTTCCCCTTAACTTCAAGGTTAGGGTTTCCTCCAAAACCCATCCACCTTCATTAATACATCATAAACCTTCATTCTCTACCCTCATTAATACACCAACTACCATTTCCTCTTCATAAATACTCACATTTATGATGACCCATTCTAGGGCATAAGCATTAAATGCTCTAATAAACTCCCATGCATATGCATCTCCTCTCCAAATCATAATACCCCATAATATCATCATCAATCCATTCCAAAAATGGTGAAAGGACTTACCTCACACCCAAAATGAAATGGGTTCCAAGCGGAGAAAAGAGGGCTGTGAAAATGGAGGAGAAGAGGAAGAGGAATTCAGCTCCAATGGTTGTCTTCCTAGCTTCTTCAAAACGAAAATGGAGGAGAAGCTCACCACTCAAAGTTAGGGCTTTGGAAGAAGAAGAAAGTAGGAGAAGAAATGAGGAAGAGATGAAGAAGAAAAGAAGTGAATTATTTTTCCCAATTGCTTCAGTATTCACGTGGAAAAGGAAAGGGAATTTGGGCTCATGTGTTTTAAATTTTAATCACTCATTAAAGATTTATCGTTTTATGACCAACAGGCTCATCGTTCGGGCTCAATACTTCATCTAAAAATTATTCCGAATATATGTTCGGACTCCCAATATTATTCTCAACAGCCCTGACCAATATCATCTCATTCGGAGATACTTGGTCCGACACCCATATTTCAACCGGGCTCATTTTCAGCTTAACCGGTCTCCAAAAATTACTAACAGCTCCCAAAAATCTTAATTTAATTAATTTTAATTTATTGGGACATTAAACAATTCATATTCAACTTGTCAGTATTTACTTTCCTTAATTAATCCTCTATTTTAAAATTCGGGATGTTACAATCCACCCCTCCAAAAAGAAAATTTCGTCCTCGAAATTTAACTTACCGGATTCAAATGCATCGGGATACCGTTCTCTGATATCATCGTCGCATTCCCATGTGAACGTTTCAGTATTTCCATGTTTCCAAGCGACCTTCACCAAAGGTACCAACTTGTTCCGCAATTTCTTCACGGAATATCTGACAATGCGAATGGAAACAGGAGGAACAAATAGATCCTCACGCACCTCAATCTCATCCACAGGAATCATGTGTAGAGGATCATAAATATATTTTCTCAACTACGACACGTGGAACACGTTGTGTAGATTAGCAAGATACGGAGGGAGTGCTATTCGGTAAGCAACCTCACCAATCCGCTCCAACACCTCGTAAGGTCCAATAAACCTAGGGCTCAACTTCCCATTCTTCAGCGCCTTTCCAATTCCCTTATCACGCGAGACCTTCAGGAATACATGATCACCCACTTGGAACTCAAGTGGTTTATGCCTCTTGTCATAATAGCTATTTTGTCTATCCTGAGCAATCTTCATATTCTCTTGTATCTTCTTAATTTGCTCCGTAGTTTCTTGAATAATCTTCGGCCCTAAGGTCAAATTTTCACCAACTTCAAGCCAACACAAGGGATTTCTACACTTCCTCCCATACAACGCCTCATAAGGTGCCATGCCAATACTGGAATGGAAGCTATTATTATATGTGAATTTGATCAACGGTAGGAATCTCTCCCAACATCCACCATGCTCAAGGACACAAGCTCTCAACAAATCCTCTAGGCTTTGTATAGTTCTCTTCGATTGCCCATCGGTTTGAGGGTGATAAGCGGAACTAAGCTTCAACTTAGAACCCAACTCATCATGCAAACGTCCCCAAAACTGAGAAGTAAACCGAGGATCACGGTCGGATATGATGCTGGACGGAACACCATGCAGCCTAACAATCTCCTTGATGTATATTTGTGCTAATTTCTCCAAGGAACCCTTCATATTAATGGGCAAAAAGTGAGCACATTTTGTCAACCGGTCTACGATCACCCATATAGCATCATCTCCAGCACGAGTTCTGGGTAGTCCAGAAACAAAATCCATAGCTATGCTATCCCATTTCCAAACCGGGATCTCCAACGGCCTCAAATAACCAGACGGTCTCTGATGCTCGACCTTAGCCTTCTGACAAATAAGGCAAGATGCTACAAAATTCGCCACATCACGTTTCATACCAGGCCACCAAAAATTCTTCTTCAAATCTTGATACATCTTGGTGGAACCAGGATGAATACTCAATATGCTTTTATGAGCTTCCTCAAGTACACGTTTCCTCACATCATCACTTAAGGGAACATAAATTCGGCCCTTCACACGCCAAATGCCATCTTGACCTTCTTCTATGAACAAATTCTTCCCTTTCTCTTGGGTCTTTTTCATCTCAATCAAATACTCATCATTGGGTTGTTGCATCTTCACATATTCAAGAAATTCATTTGCAACCTTCAACATCTCCAATGCCATTTTCTTGGGAGTGTAAGTCTCCACACCCACATTCAAATCTCTAAATTGTTCTATCAACTCCATTTCCTTTGCCATCATCATGGAGACATGCAATGACTTCCGGCTCAAAGCATCGGCAACTACATTCGCCTTGCCGGGGTGATACTTCAATTCAAACTCATAATCTTTTAGGAACTCCATCCACCGTCTTTGGCGCATATTCAACTCCTTCTGGTCAAACAAGTACTTAAGGCTCTTGTGATCACTAAAGACCACAAACTTGGAGCCATACAAATAGTGTCACCATAACTTCAATGCAAACACCACTGCCGCCAATTCAAGATCATGTGTGGGATAATTAACCTCATGCGGTCGCAACTGCCTCGACGCATAGGCTATCACACGCTCCTTTTGCATCAACACACATCCAAGACCAAGCTTAGATGCATCGCAATATACCACAAAGTCATCCGTCAAATCGGGCAATGCTAACACCGGTGCGGTAGTAAGCCTTAACTTCAACTCTTGGAAACTCTCTTCACATTCACGGGTCCATACAAAGGAGTGATTCTTCCGAGTCAACTTCATTAGAGGTAAAGCCAAATGGGAAAACCCTTCAATGAACCTCTGGTAGTAACTGGCAAGACCAAGAAAACTCCTTATCTCTGTCACTGTCGTTGGTCTTTCCCAAGCCATCACAGCTTCAACCTTTGACTTATCAACCGCAACTCCATCATTTGAAATAACATGTCCGAGAAATTGGACCTCAGACAACCAAAATTCACACTTGGAAAGTTTCACATATAACTCCTTCTCTCGTAGAATAGTCAACACAAGACGAAGATGTCTTTCATGCTCTTCGTGACTCTTGGAGTACACCAAAATATCATCAATAAACACCACGACGAATTGGTCAAGATAGTCATGGAAGATGCGATTCATGTAGCTCATGAAAATTACAGGGGCATTCGTCACACCAAATGGCATCACTACATATTCATAGTGTCCATATCGCGTTCGGAAAGCAGTTTTCGGAATATCTTCGGTCTTCACCCGAATTTGGTGATATCCAGAACGCAAATCAATCTTCGAAAACACAACAGCACCCTTCAATTGATCCAAAAGATTATCGATACACGGGAGAGGGTATTTATTTTTAATGGTTAGTTTGTTGAGTTGGCGATAATCAACGCACAATCTCATGCTCCCGTCTTTCTTCTTCACTAACAGCACAGGAGCACCCCAAGGAGACACACTTGGGCGAATAAACTCCTGTTCAAGTAATTCTTCCACTTGCTTTTTCAACTCAACTAACTCCATAGGAGACATCCTATAAGGAGCTCGGGAAACACGTTCCGCACCCAAAATAAGATCAATAGCAAATTCCACTTCTCGTGGAGGAGGTAATCATCTCTTCCGGAAACACGTCGGGAAACTCCGAAACAATAGGAATTCCACCAGATTGGGAGACACCATTCCCATCAACCAAGCAGAACATCATAAGAAGCTGGGAAATACCTTGTACATCAAAGCCTTCAGCATTCGAAGTCGGGAAGATCACTGTCTTGCTATGACAATCCACTAGGACTTTGTTAGCGGATAACCAATCCATGCCTAGAATAATATCCAAATCCTTCATAGGCAAGCATACGAGGGATACAACAAATTTCCTACCCTCAAGGTTTATCTCGACGTCCTCACATCGAGTTACTGATCTTAAGCAAGCACCGGTTGGTGTAGTCACCAATATAGAACCTCTCATCAGGCACATAGGCACCCGCAAGCGCCTCACACAATCTTCAGAAATAAATGAATGCGTAGCACCAGAATCATAAATAATATGCACCGGAGTGCCAAGGATTTCACACTCACCACGGATAAGATCTTCAGCCTGATCCGCTTCTTCACCAGTAACTGCAAATACTCTTCCCGTAGCTTGTACTTGATCACCACCATTTCGGTTTCCATTTCTTCCACCACGACCGATACCTTGACCATTTCTTCCACCGTTGTGATTGCCACCACGGCCACCATTACGGCCACCATTTTGGCCACCACCATTTCCACGTCCACGGCCAACAAACCTCGACGGTTAGCACCATAGTTCATGCGGTTAGGAATGTCAACATTAGCACCTCTTGCATTCATTGGACAATTAGGGCGGATATGCCCGGGTTGGTTGCATTGGAAGCACACAACGTCATCACGAGGGCAATCACGTGCCAAATGGTTGGCACCACATTTGAAGCAAGTTATGCCTTGGACATTTCCACGGTCTTGGTTACCGCCACCATAACCGCCTCTAGGAGCACCTCGTCCCCTTCGGAAAGAAGAAGAACCACGTACAAATTGTCTATTATTCTTAAAGTTGCCTTTCTTCTTGAAGCTAGAAGATTGGCCCTTCAGCTTGTAATCATGCCCCGAGTAACTCTTTGGAGCAACATCATTTTCTTCAAAAATCCTACACTTGTTCACAAGAGTAGGGAAACTCCTAATCTCTTGGTGACAAATTGCCTTCTTGATCTCTTGGCGCAGTCCATTTTCAAATTTAACACACTTTGAAACTTCAGTACCCTCTTGTTGATAGGGTGGATAAAATACACATAATGCTTCAAATTTGGAGGCATACTCCTCCACCGTCATACTTCCTTGCCTAAGCTCCATGAACTCAAGCTCTTTCTTGCTCCTATAGCTGTCCGGAAAATATTTCTTCAAAAATTCCAACCTGAAATTTTCCCAAATCAAGGGAACATCAGCAGCTATCATGCGTCCTTTAGTAAGACGCCACCACGCTTCAGCCTCATCACATAGCATAAAGACCGCATACTCCACCTTTTGCGCTTCAGAACATTCGAAGCTTGCATATATTCTTTCCAAATCATTTATCCACGTATACGCATCTTCGGGCTTAAATCCTCCATGAAACTCTGAAGGTTTCCTCTTGAGAAATAAGTCAAGACCTTGGGAACCTTGTCCCACATTCAGCTGGCCTTGCCTTTCCAAGAGATTAGCGAATTGGTTCAAGGCGTTTGCCATAGCAGCAGCCTCACGATTTTGTCTACCAGCCATATCTTATGCCTATACATCAAAACGTAGCTTACACATAAGTACACTAGGCCAAACACTAGCTTTTCGACTTATAAATTCAGGAATTTCAGCAATTATAGGCCTATCATGTATCACATCACATAACCACATCATTTTCAATACATGATCACAACATATTCATAAATAGAGGTAAATAATGTAAGGACTCTTGGCCGGACTTAACAACTCCATACAGTAATCTCAATTCAATGACAACCATCATAATTCAATCTAAGTAATTCATAAATCAGTCTTTCACAAACCATAATCACATGTACAACACCAATCGTAGTTGTATAAAGAGCAAGACTTGCTCTGATACCAGGTTAAGACACCCCAAAAATCAGGGTAAATTTTTCGCATTTTTATAAATCATAAATTCAATGAAAGAAATTAAGTGCAGAAGCATTTTTGACACAGTACCTGGATCAATGATGAACCACTCCCATATATGAAGATATGAGAGGGTGAAATTAAAAGATTAAATTTTCATGATAATTTTCCAAGTTTAAATCAGCGGAAGAATTAATCAAATTAATCCTTGTGAAAATAAGTTTAAGGGAAAGGACCTCATGAAATCCCATAAGTCATACAAAAGCCAGAATTCCATTAAAATATGGCATGGATGCACATTTATTGCAAGGGAATTGAAATGAATTAAAATCAAGGCAAGAAGGAGTAACAGAGTGCCCCTCGCTCAAGCGAGACTCTCATCCGCTTGAGCGAGTCAGCGTTGCACACTGGGCGAAGTAAAGAAAAGCTGAGCGAAAGGGATAATTATGCATCAGGGGACGATCTCGCTCAAGCGAACCCCTACTCGCTTGAGCGAGTCACACAAACCTCGCTTGGGCGAAGCCAGCGAGCCTGGGCGAAATTCATCCAAAATCGAATTCATGATTGACTCGCTTGGGCGAGACTTCCTCGCCTAGGCGAACAACTTACAGAGCTGGGCTTATACCCACTCGTTTAATAAGGCTTTCCAATACTTAAGTTTTCACTCAGCAAAGCCCTTCCAAATCCGACTCCCAACACTCAGGTTTTCACTCGGCAGAATCCTCCCGAAACCGACTCAAGGCACTCAGGTTCTCACTCAGCAAGATCATCCTGACTGACCCATCATTCACTCAATCATCTACTCGGTAAAGTCAGTCCAGACCGAGTCCTTTCTCACTCAAACTTTCACTCGGTAAATTCATTCTGAATCCGAGTCTTCACCCACTCAGGGTTCCACTCGGTACAACACTCCAGGAACTGACTCTCCACCTAGTTGGACACTCACTCAGAGTCTCATTCCAAGACTGACTCATTGCCTGACCAGCTTTAACTCGGTATTTTATTACAAATCTGACTTCCTCTCTTTTTCACTCGAGTTGAGTTATTCCAGGGAATTCCTGGACAAACTCACACCGAGTATCACCAATCGGTGTTCTCCCACTTGTAGAATACAAAATCAGGACACACCACTCGGAACAAGTACACTGGACTCGGAAATTCCCCTTCGGGACTCCACTGCCCAGATCATCACACTCAAGAGCCTTCTCACTCGGATTATGTACACTTCCTCACTCGGAAAGCCATGGCTCGGACTTAGATCACTCAGAATTCACTCAGAAGTTTTACTACCACTTAGTTTATTTCTAAACCTCTCACTTGGGCAGGATTCATCCACGAACTCACCCACTCATCATTTAATTGTCTCGCCTGAGCGAATGCCATCCCCCAGGATCCTTCGCTCGGGCGGATTTCATCCAATAGCTAAATCCCTGATTCTACTATCCTTCTCGCTTGAGCGAACTGGCTATTCGCCTGAGCGAAATCAGACCAGTGGCTAATCCCTTCGCCCTCGCTCAGGCGAAGCTCCATTCGCCTGGGCGAATTTCCTCCAGTATCTAAATACTGATACTGGGACAATCTCGCTTGGACGAGATTCACTCTCGCTTGAGCGAGAATTGCCCAGAGACCAATTTCCCAACAGGTGTGGCTCTCGCTCGGGCGAGAATCCAATTCGCCTGAGCGAAAACATCAGACATCATGCAGAACTTGAAACTTGCACAACACAACCTACTAAAATTGAATTCCATCTATTTTACAAGGATTCACTACATCTCAAACATCCTATGAGTCATTTAAAACTTGTTCTACATCATCTTACTCATTAATTTTCCATTCAACTCATCAAACATATGAAAATCAATTCTCCATCTCTTTAACTTAATAAAATCGACATTCAAATATAATTCTTCATTCATTCATCAGCATGTAGAAACATTCCAATATAAATGAATCCTTCATACATACTTAGGGTCACAAATAAAAATGAGATACACATACAATTTCTCATTTTCCTCCATGACCCTCCAAAATCACTTATCATGTAAACTTTCAAAACAAACATTCATTACATCTCCTGCTACACAAAATACATATGTTTACATATATCGCCGGTCAAGGGGCTCCCTATACACTAATTACCTCCACAGCCATAAGTATACTTCAAAATGCTTAATCTTCCCATGAGTGCCCTGCATCACAAGTCTAAAATTGACAACATGGGAGAGTGAGTCCACATTCCAAAGGAATGAATATGAATACCAAGTGATTATGCATATAGGCATCCCCACATATATACTTTGCACATCATTAATAATCACCATGCCATATACCAACACAATTTCACACAAAGCACACAAGTATATACATAATCACATTATTCAACCATTGAATTGTCACACAACCTTTAACTGGTATTCATATCTTTTATGTTGTCTTAAATATACTTTTACCACCTCACAAAGTCATCATCACATCTCACCACCTTGGCATACTTACTTCTATATGCAAATGCTCTTAACTAATGCATATGCACAAGGAATATTTCAACAATTGCAGATCTGACTGTGGGAAATTCAAACACCAACTATGGGTTTCAAGCATGGTCATTTAACCACACTCCTACTGCAGTAGTAAAATGTGTACACTTATTCTTTAAATTGCATGCATTAACCAATTGTTTTACTGGTACCAAACCGCATCGCCCATCTTGCAACACCTGGCCATTTTCACCATGACCACGGTACACAACATATCAACATATGGTGTTGCGGGTCGGCCAGATATTAAATCATGGCGGCTGTGATCTTAAAGACCACCGGGGTCACCTGCTCATCAAGAGCCACCCCCCACAAGGGTCGGCCACATGCAGCTCCCCGAAGCAATACATGGGCGGCTTCGTGACTTAACACTAAGTCACAGGGGAAAAATACAACTTGCTCGTGCACCGAGCCACCCTCCCACTGGGTCGGCCGAGGGAACTCCCCTAATGTTCCACAACGGCGGCTATGCAGTATGCCATGGATGCAAATGCAGATCATATGCATTTCTCACTCTATGCATCCTATACATGCCACTCATCATCCAACATCATCAACACCATCATCAACATCACCACAAGCTTTTATTAACATTGATTGTTCACAATAGTTTAAATCTTTAGGTGGCATTCTCTTTATTCTCAATCTCAACAAACAACTTCATCATTCATGTCACATTCATGGTAAACACAACTTAACATGACATACCATGAATATTCTAAATGCACAAAAGCATATCGCCAAACATATTATCTACATCACACCACAAGTCATCATTTCTTACAACATTCAAGCAAGGCTAACATGCATAACACTACATACCACAATCAATTAACATTCAAATTCATGCATTTAGAACTTAGATTCCTCTCCTACCTCAAGAGAAGAATTCCGGTTGATAAGACGGTCCCGCCTCGTCATTCAGAATAGGTCTTACATTCACATTCATGTAAAACCTTAATCAATCAACTACTCAAGTCATCAATTCAATTCTATTTAGTCGTATTCATATTTATAATGTCACAACATGTGTTAGACATGTTGTGGATATCATTTTTATTCTTTATTAGGCTTCGAGAATTCCTTCCCAGTAAGCCACCATCATTAAATTCAAGGGTTACAAGACAACCCTATCCCCAAGCTTCACAAAACTCCCCAACGACATATATTTCTCCATTAAACACATTCTTAAACTAACTTTAACTATTTTCCCCCTAACTTCAAGGTTAGGGTTTCCTCCAAAACCCATCCACCTTCATTAATACATCATAAACCTTCATTCTCTACCCTCATTAATACACCAACTACCATTTCCTCTTTATAAATACTCACATTTATGATGACCCATTCTAGGGAATAAGCATTAAATGCTCTAATAAACTCCCATGCACATGCATCTCCTCTCCAAATCATAATACCCCATAATATCATCATCAATCCATTCCAAAAATGGTGAAAGGACTTACCTCACACCCAAAACGAAATGGGTTCCAAGCGGAGAAAAGAGGGCTGCGAAAATGGAGAAGAGGAAGAGGAATTCTGCTCCAATGGTTGTCTTCCTAGCTTCTTCAAAACGAAAATGAAGGAGAAGCTCACCACTCAAAGTTAGGGCTTTGGAAGAAGAAGAAAGTAGGAGAAGAAATGAGGAAGAGATGAAGAAGAAAAGAAGTGAATTATTTTTCCCAATTGCTTCAGCATTCACGTGGAAAAGGAAAGGGAATTTGGGCTCATGTGTTTTAAATTTTAATCACTCATTAAAGATTTATCATTTTATGACCAACAGGCTCATTGTTTGGGCTCAATACTTCATCTAAAAATTATTCCGAATATATGTTCGGACTCCCAATATTATTCTCAACAGCCCTGACCAATATCATCTCATTTCGAGATACTTGGTCCGACACCCATATTTCAACCGGGCTCATTTTCAGCTTAACCGGTCTCCAAAAATTACTAACAGCTCCCAAAAATCTTAATTTAATTAATTTCAATTTATTGGGACATTAAAAAATTCATATTCAACTTGTCAGTATTTACTTTCCTTAATTAATCCTCTATTTTAAAATTCGGGATTTTTATTAGGGTAGAAACTTTCTTTTAAAAACTAGGACTGTTTGGCTCAGATTTGGCTTTTGATGTCCTCATAAAAGTTGTAGAAAATTTCGTTATGAAGATTTTAAGACCAAAATCACTAAACCCGACACCCGTAGCTCGAGTTGTGATTAAAATACGAGAGCATGCGCATGTTATCCTTTTTAATTTCATGGCATGTTTTTCTTTTATGTTGCATGCAAAATTTTTAATGTACCCCTTTCTTTTCTCTGACTTGGCTATATATGATTGATAAGGCGTTAGTAGGATTTCAAAGCTCTGGGGTAGTTTCGACACCCTGTCGACTAGTTTCATAAGCTTGATCCTTATCGAAACTCTATCAATTTTGTGTTTTAATCTCGATTTTTGCATTTCAGCGATTTAAGGGTTATAGAGTTATTTTTATTAATTTTTCAAAATCGAATATTGATGTTTGAAGTTGAGCCAGGAGTCGACGCTTCATTTTAGAAAGCCAGATAACTCTTTAAGGTACATGTAATGTCCGAGGGAGTTTATCACTCAAGTAGCGAGTAGTAATTTTAATTCCGGGACGGGTTTTAAAATTAAAAAGTTTATTTTAAAAATTGACGTCTGGAAAATATTGATTTTTATAAAATATAATTATTATTATGTTAAAAATGCTATTTATAAATAAAAGTTTGACTTTTGATAAACGACGATATTGATATCTTAAGAATTTAATTCGTGAAGTGTTATTAAAAATATTACTTGGTATGTGCTGCTGATGAATCGCCTATGATGATATGGATAATATTGTGAAAGTTAAGTTTATACTATAAAATGATATTGATGAAGTGATGCTTAATACTTGGTGTTGTTGATCATTATTTGATATGGTTTCTACTAGAAAATTATTGGTTAATCCCTATTGAATAATAAGTTATGTTGATGTTGATGATACTATAAAAATGAGATTTTTGTGCCATGAGTTAATGTTTGTAAATTAAATCCTAGTGCTTAATATTGTTGATGATTATTTGATAATGATTTTATTGTCATGATTTTAGTTACGCCCTATGGTGGCGCCTTCTGTTGTGGAAGCCTATTGTGCTAATTATGTAATATTGATGATTTTTTTGTCAATGATATATATATATATATATATTTGATGGTTGTTTGATGGATGAGTATTGAGGCTATGATGTCTATGTTATGAGATAGCGCTTCAGTTTGCATACATGCATGTTGTATTGGTTCATGACATCATATGCATTTGTTTAGGCACAAGAGTTACAGGGTCTCTTGTTGCTTGCCTTGGTGGGGGGTTGCTCTTAAGGAAGAGCTTCAAATCCCTGAGGACTAATTTTGTCCTTGACATTTTAGTTTTCCTAGTGCTTCAATTCGCTTTGAGATATTTTCAAGTATGATGCTACAATTCGTCACAAATATCTGAGATATCCACTTTTATGATGCTATGATTCGTCGTGGATATCCGGGTTGTCTGTATTATGGTACTTCAGTTTGTATAGCGCTTCGATTCTCTAACATCATGACACAAGCTTTAACGTTGAGGTTTCTTCTTCGATGTTCGATTCCGACCCTACAATGACCAAAACATGAAAATATTAGTGTCATTACATTCCTTGCAACCCCAGGAAACCATTAACCGATTTAGATTCTTAAAATTCAAACAAATGACTCGAAGCCTAAGAGAATTGAAAGAAGGAAAACATGGTCAAAATGAGAAACTGGAGGTATCGATGTTGGGAGTGTTTCTAACAATCAAGAATAGTGCCTAACCACATGTTTCTACCCATATAAAAATATAGAGCACATTCTTAATTAATCCTTATAAACCCATACCCTATTCATGATGAGAAACAGACTACGGAAGCGTACCTGAATTTGCCATTGGGAATGATGAAGGGGATGAGAGTAACCGTAGGTATTTGATCTTCCAGATATAGAGAGCCTTATTTTCTTCTCTGAGAGGATGATAAAAAAAAACCAGAAAACTAAGTTTTACCTTCTCTCTCTATAAATGGGGACCATAACCTCCTTTTTGTAACTTTTTTCAGTTACATATTAAAATATAATATCTCTAATTTGGCCCCTCATTAAATTAGAATATTACCATAGGTATCTACACAATAATTTTTCATGACAATTATGCCCTTAGCCATCACTTTAATATTAATTAGACCACTTTAAATTTTGGCTAATTATATATTGACTTTAACACATTTAAATAATATATATGATCCAAAATTACTAACAATCTCCCACTGGTCACATATGTGTCCTTATAAATGTGTTAAACTTTATGAGCTCAAAATGTTGCTAATATATATACCTTGAGCATACCCAAATATTCTCGCCCATCAGTTATATCAGTATATAGAACCAAAGGAGTTTTCGTTATATTAGTCATAACCAAACCCATCAATAATTACTAATATTGACACAACCAAATGACATAGACTCATCATGAAATGTGTAGCATGAAAATTACATGAAGATGGCCTGCACATGTCAATTTTCAACTGGTCCTTCTTTACCTTAATGAGATCATGTAATAACCATTTATACAAAGTGTATTACTATAACAAAAGCTTTATATTTGATCAAAATTATCCAAATCCAAATACAGAAAGTATGCATACATAATACCAAATGTAAAACATCAAATATATAAATGACAAACTCCTTCTAAACTAAAGATTCCTCAAACTATAAAACACCCATGTGAGCAGTGTGCTCATGAAAGACCTTGGGTGGAAGACCCTTCGTAAGAGGGTTCACAATCATGAAGTTTGTCCCTAAGTGTTCTATAGAAATTTGCCCACTTTGTACCATTTCCTTAACAACTAGGAACTTGATGTCAATGTGTTTTGACTTGGTAGAACTCCTATTGCTATTAGAATATAAAACAGCTGATTTGTTGTCACAGTATAACTTAAGTGGTCTTTTAATTCCTTCCATAATTTTCAGCCCAGTGACAAAGTTTTTCAGCTAAATCCCATGACCAGATGCCTCGTAGCATGCCACAAATTCTGCTGCCATGGTGGATGACGTAGTAAGAGTTTGCTTGGCACTGCGCTAAGAAACTGCACCACCAGCCAACAAATAGATGTAGCCTGAAGTGGATCTAAAGCTATCTTGGCATCAAGCAAAATCTGAATTAGAATACCCAATGATCTCCAATTGGTCTGATCTCTTGTATATGAGCATATAATCTTTTGTTCTCTTTAAATACCTCATAACCCTTTTGGCTGCTTTCCAATGATCCATCCCTCGATTGCTTAGATATCTGCCCAACATCCCAACTATGTATGCAATATCTGGACGCGTACATACTTGGGCATACATTAGACTCCCTACAGCTGATGCATAAGGAATCTTCTGCATTTCCTGAATTTCTAAGTTTTCTTTTGGGCATTGGTTGAGACTGAACTTGTCTCCCTTAGCAACTAGAGTATCCCCCAATTTACAGTCCTGCATGCCAAACCTTTTAAGTACCTTTTCGATATAGCTCCTTTGTGATAATCCTAAAATAGCCTGAGATCTATCTCGATGCATCTGGATTCCTAAAACAAAGGAGGCGTCACTAAGATCTTTCATTTCAAAGTTTCTTGATAGAAATTTCTTGGTTTCATGCAATATGCCTATATCATTAGTGGCAAGTAGTATGTCATCAACATATAAGACCAGGAAAATGTACTTACTCCCACTAAATTTGTGATACACACAATCATCAACAAGATTCATCTGGAAACCAAATGAGAGAATTACTTGATGAAATTTATAGTACCACTGACGAGATACCTGTTTCAGCCCATAAATGGATTTTGTCAGTTTGCAAACCATATTCTTTGGGTCTCCCGACACAAAGTTTTCTGGCTGCACCATATAGATTATCTCGTCAATGTTGCCATTGAGAAAGGCCGTCTTGACATCCATTTGATGGAGCTCCAAATCATAATGTGCAACAAGAGCCATGATTGTCCTAAAAGAGTCTTTCAATGAAACTCGAGAGAAAGTCTCTTTAAAGTTAATCCCTTACTTTTGTGTATAGCCCTTAGCCACAAGACGTGCCTTATATCTTTCCACATTACCTATAGAATCCCTCTTGGTCTTAAAAATCTATTTGTAACCAATAGGATTCACACCTTCTGGTAATGGGACAAGTTCTTAAACTTTGTTGTCTTGCATGGACTTATACTCCTCTCTCATTGCTTCAATCCACTTTTCAGAGTTGGAACCTTGCATGGCTTGACGGAAGTTGATTGGATCATCTTCCATTACACCATTATTTTCCTCATGTTCCTGGAGAAATACCACATAATCATTAGGAATAGCACTTCTCCTTTCTCTAGTGGATTTCCGCAAAGGTATTGGTTCTTGAAGCATAGGTTCTTGAGGATCTTGAGTTTGTTCTTCATGAACAACCAAATTATCTTGAGTAGGGAAGTCAACAATAGTGTCTTGAAGAGGTGTTGAATTTGCTTTATCAATAGCAACCATATGAATCGGTACTGGAATTGTTACCGATTCTTCCTCTAAGACAAAGTCTCTTACCTTATTCTTTCCCCCAAACTCAATATCCTCAAAGAACGTGGCAGTTCCCATCTCAAAAATTGTCTTTAGTGTGGGATCATAAAATTTATAGCCCCTGGATCTCTCAGAGTAACCAATAAAGTAGCTGCTCACGGTTCAGGAGTCCAATTTTCGTTCATTTGGCTTATAAGACCTTGCTTCGGCTGGACATCCCCATACATGAAAATGTTTTAGACTAGGTTTTCACCCAGTCTAAAGCTCAAAAGGTGTTTTGGCAGCTACCTTAGTCGGTACTCTATTCAGAATGTAAGCTGAAGTCTTTAGTGCCTCTCCCTAGAGTGACTCTGGCAAGGTAGAATGACATATCATACTCCTTACCATATCCTTAAGAGTTCGATTTCGTCTTTCAGCCACATCATTCATGCTGGGTGACCCCGACATTATGTACCGTAGAACGATTCCACATTCCTCTAGGTACTTGGCAAAAGGTCCTAGACGTTGTTCACCTGAACCATCATATCTACCATAGTATTCACCACCACGGTCAGATCTGACACGCTTAATTCTTTTGTTGAATTGATTCTCAACTTCAACCTTAAATGATTTGAACACGTCTAAAGATTGTGACTTTTCATGTATAAGAAATAAATACGCATATCTCGAGTAATCATCTATGAATGATATAAAATATTGTTGACCATTCCAAGAAGGTGCAGGAAATGGCCCACAAATGTCTGTATGTATCAATTCTAAGATGTCTGTAGCTCTATGCGCATCTAATTTCTTTAATTTAGTCTGCTTTCCTTTAATGCATTCAACACAAACGTTAAAATTTGTGAAGTCAATGGAATTAAGATCCCATTTGACATAAGTCGTTCAATTCTATTTTTAGAAATGTGACCTAATCGCTTGTGCCATAATGCACCTAAGATGGTGTTGTCAATTTTACGCTTAGTACCATATGATTCTACATTTAAGGATTCACCATAGGTAGATACAGTTTCAAGCAAATATAGATTATCATAAGCTGAAAGTGAACCAGTTCCAACAATATTTGAATCAAAAGACAAACTAAATGCATTGTTTCCAAATGAACATAAATAACCTGACTTGTCCAAATAAGAAACTGAAACCAAATTCCATCTAAATGACGGTACAACGAAAGTGTCTTTCAAATCCAAATGAAATCCAGTACACAATAATAATCTAAAATGCCCTATAGCTTCCACCTCTACCGATTTGCCATCTCCAACATAGATCCTTCTTTCAGAATCAAGTGGCTTTCAGTAGCTCAGGCAACCCTGCAATGAAACACTGATGTTAGTAGTGGCACCAGAGTCTAACCACCAAGTGTTTCTAGGTACTAAAGTTAAATTGACCTCAGAGCAGACTAAAGTAAGAAACATACCTTTTCTTGCACGCCAAGCGTGATATTTGGCACACTTCTTCTTCATATGTCCAGGCATGTCACAAAAGAAACATTTGTCACCCTAAGTTTGTTTCTTTTATGCTGGACCCTTAGCAGCTTTATTCTTGGGTTCCTCAGTTCTTTTTCTTTTGCCCTTATCTTTAGAGAGATTTAGGGCAAGTATTTCATATGGATTTCAAGGAATATATCTTGACTAAGTTAATGATCTTTTTGATGATGCCAAAGGGGGAGAGATTAGTGGAAGGATTAGTAAAGAGAATAGGATGTCATTTATGCTGAAAAAGAGGGAGAGATATCATGCTTAGGGCATGTTCCCATCATTTGATATGTTTTAAAACAATTGGCATAAGTTACAAGATTAAGGGGGAGGATAACTCTCAACTAGCATTCATTACATCATATAGGGGGAGAATACATATAAACATTGATTGTCATTATTCTGTGAAACTAACACCCTACGAGATGAACATTGGTTGTCATCATCAAAAAGGGGGAGAATGTGTTTAAATGTTAAAACAGGTTTTGATAATGACAAACGTGAAGACTAAGGCAAAGACTCCTAAAGGAAGAAAGGATATTACTATGAAACCAAGAATACAAGCCATAATGCAACATTAATTGTCATCATCAAAAAGGGGGAGAATGAAGTTGTATATGTAAGTATGCAAAGTAGTTTTGATGAATGACAAAGTATTCATGATGATGATGGAATGGCAAAGGTTCAGAAACAAGAAGGTTCAAGCACAAAGACAATGGCTAAGAACAAAGAGATGAAGATGCCTCACAAAGATTTAAAGAAACATGAGCTATGGAAGACAAGGTTGATGACATGAACTAAATCATGAAGAACAAGTCATAAGTTGAAGAATAATCAAGGAAACAAAGCATGGGGATCAAAGGAATAAGTCATGAGTCAATACATATCAAGAACATATCAAAGACCTTGAAGAATTGTATCAGGTACATGTCCTAATCGATTACCACACTGGAATAATCGATTACCATAACTCTGTTCATGGTACAATCGATTACAATAAGAAGGACAATCGATTACAAGGGTTCTGGAACATATCTAATCGATTACAAGTAAGAATCTAATCGATTACTAAGTTTCTGTTTTGTCCATAATCGATTGCACAAGTACCTAATCGATTACCATGCTACGAGACACAATTAAGAGCATCAAGTATCATTCATAATCGATTACAAGGAAAGAAATAATCGATTAAAAGGATTCTGTTTCTAAGATAATCGATTACAATGTAAATGCTAATCGATTACCTGCTGCATAATACTGAAGATTTCAAAAGCTAATCGATTACAGCTCGAAGGCTAATCGATTACCATAGTGTCAGAACGTGGGAAAATGCTTTTAAGTGGAACTCCAGCTCATTTCTTTACTCCCACTTTATGCCCATGCTAAGGTATCCATTGGAAACATTTGTGCAATGGCTAAGAGCTCCCAAATGGCTATAAATGAAGCATGGATTCAAGCAAGAGAAGGGGGCACAAAGGAAGAGACCAAGGCACAACACAAGGCAATCAATATTCTTCTTCTAGAGGTCTTCTTATTAGATTTCTCTTGTATATTCTGCAACTCTTGTTTCTAAACTTGCATATTGCTTAAGAGTTGTTAGATTGTGAGTTTCAATTTGTATATCCTCTCTTGTTGAGAGTTAAAATTGGTGAGAGCTTTCATTTGTATATCTACTCTATTGAGAGAGTTAATTGCTTGTAAACCAAACACCAAAACACCAAGGTTTTTCACTCTAGGTTGAGTGGTCACAAAGGTTGGGGTTCAACCTTTGGGTATTAAGAGATTGTGAGATTGGGTGGGTTGCCCTTTGCTTGTGAGGATTGAGTTCTTGAGTGTGGGACACTAGGAAGCTGCAATTGCTCAAAGCTTGTATCTCAAATCTTCAATAGTGGAATCCTTCAAGTGGGTTGCTTGAAGGCGAGACGTACACCGGGTTGGTGGAACTCGTTAAATTGGTTTGCATTTCTCTCTACCTTGAGCTCTTTATACAACTGCGCATATAAACTGTTTGTTGAAATGCTTGAGCTGAATGTGTGAATCAAAGTTGTTGTTCAAGTAGAAAACTAACTCTGCATGCCAAGTGTTTGATAATGTGCTTGAATCAATATTTGGTGAAGTTCTTAAAAATTGGAATTTGCTATAACTTGCCAAGTATCTAGAACATTGTTTCCTATCAACTCTTGTGTGATACTTACTTGATTGCTATTACTTTTCAAGGTCACTTTGGTGATTTCTTGATTCAATTAATTCATTTAAAATGCTAAATCACTGTATATAAAATATACAAATAATAACCAAAATTTGAACATCAATATTCCAAATCTGAATTTGCCATTACAATAAATAATAAAATAAAATTATTATTTCCCGAAACAGTGAATGGCAATATAATTACATGAATTATAAGAATATAAACAATGACAATTAAATGTACAGGATATAGTTAATGGCATAATGACATGCATAATATCAATCACGTGAGAACAATTCACATAAAGAACAAAATTATTTATAATTATATATTGGTATTCATATATATAATTTATCTAAAGGATATAGATATATCATATTATGGCCTGTACGTTGAATTTTATAGATATATATTTCATATGGCGTGGTACTGTTACATATGATTCGCAGGACAGGAAGACTAACATTGATAAATTCATATGGCACAGTACACACAACTTTAATATATGAATGTTACGCACAATTACTAACAATAATTTCACGCACGGCGGCAAAGATGCACAGACACCATTAAATACCAATTCACATACAGAATATGAACATTTGAATTTCACACAAATTAAGATTTAACAATTTTTCTGGTGTGAATGGATACTCAGAGTAATTCAAAAAAAATAAAATTTAAATCCTAATTTTGAACCCTAATTCAAAATTCCCAAAAACAAACATGAATCAAGTATGGGTGGCTCTGATACCAATTGTTAGGAGTGTTTCTAACAATTAAGAATAGTGCCTAACCACATGTTTCTACCCATATAAAAATATAGAGCACATTCTTAATTAATCCTTATAAACCCATACCCTATTCATGATGAGAAACAGACTGCGGAAGCGTACCTGAATTTGCCATTGGGAATGATGAAGGGGATGAGAGTAACTGTAGGTATTTGATCTTCCAGATGTAGAGAGCCTTATTTTCTTCTCTGAGAGGATGATAAAAAAAAACCAGAAAACTAAGTTTTACCTTCTCTCTCTACAAATGGGGACCATAACCTCCTTTTTGTAACTTCTGTCAGTTACATATTAAAATATAATATCTCTAATTTGGCCCCTCATCAAATTAGAATATTACCATAAGTATCTACACAATAATTTTTCATGACAATTATGCCCTTAGCCATCACTTTAATATTAATTAGACCACTTTAAATTTTGGCTAATTATATACTGACTTTAACACATTTAAATAATATATGTGATCCAAAATTACTAACAATCGATGCACTCACCTCAACTCTACGATTCCAAAAGTGCCTTCAATTTAAAGTGCCAGCAAGATTTCGAACCTCACTCAAGCCATCATGCATTCGTCCATGGGAGGGAGAGGAAGTTGTTTTCGCAATGGCACACGCATGATGGAAAGAAGAAAGGAATGAAAATTGTTTTTAACACTAAGGGTAACTTGATCATTTATTAATTCCTTTTCCTTTTCTCTTTTCTTTTATTTACATTTAAATAACATATTCCAATTTTACTATATGGTAATTATTAATTTACCATTTGAAATTAATTTAATCTTTAATTTTATCTATTTCTAGCACAAAATTAATTACTCTTATTTTATAAAGTCATTAGCTACTTCAATTCATTTAACTTAACATTCAATTATTATTAATTAATTTCATATAACACAAATACTTAATTTCTAATAACAGGGATGTTACAAGTGGTAGGGTGTTAGGGGTAATGTTGAGGTGGTAATGGAGTTGATAGTAGCAATGTTGATAATGATGATGGTGATAACGACGATGACAACATCAAAAGTAGGGTGTTGATAGGGGTAGGGTTAGTCCTGACGGAGGCAATGGTAGTGGTGGCAGTGATGGCAATGACCGTGGTGGTGACGATGAGAAGTGGTGGTGGCAATGGTGGTGTTTATGGTGGGCAGTAATGGTGGTGATCATGGCAGTCACGGTAATGGGGGTGTGGTAGTGGCAATAATGATGATGATGCTAGGGGTGATTATGGTGGTGGCAATGATGACGGTGATAGTGGCGTTGCGATGGTGGTGGTGATAGAGGTGGTGATGGTGGTGGCTATGGTAATGGAGGTCGGAGACGATTTAAGTCAGGATTTATAAATCCTTTTTCTTGTTTTCAAGTATAACTAAAACTCATTTTGAAAATAAGATAAAACTCAACTTAGTAAAATTTTTACCGAACAGATTTTGTTTCCAAACTTACTTTTAAAAATCAAAAATTCATAACCACCTTGAATAGACTTTTTATTCGCATTAAATGTTTTTTTAATGAAACTAGTTAAAAAGTTTGATAAAACTAGTTAAAAAGTTGTCAAAAGCTAAAAAGTTGAAGATAAGGTGATTGTTTTGGAATTGTACGATAAAACTAGTTGTTACATGTAAATGATAAATGTAAGACAATATAAAAGTACATGCTTAATTATTTAAGGAAAACTTATACATTTTTTGTCTATACATAACTTATAACTGTTTTGAGATATTTTAATTAATATCAAATTTAATAGAATAATATTTAAGATTTTTTTATGTTTTTTATAAAAAATCATGAAATATAAGAAAATGTTTTATGTTTTTTAAAATAAAATAAAATAAAATATATCATTTGGCCAAACGTTTTTCTATATTTTTTTTGTTTCTTTATAACAATAAGAATCATGAAACATAAGAAAAGATTTTATCAATGATAAGGGAAGTGACATAGGTTTTATATTTATTTAAATTAAATTAAGGTTTAATTTTTTTAGAAAAATAAAGGGTAGTACTAGGAATTATTTAAAATAGAAAGGGATAATAAAGTAAAAAAAGATTCAGTTGGTAGCTTAAATTGAAAAACACTATTTCAAGTAATGTTTTCAAAAATGCTACAAGCTAGCTAAAAATGTTAGCTATCCAAATATCTCTAATTTGATAAAAGTCAAATTTCATCAAATAGAGACTAATTTACATGTGTTCCTAAATATAAGATTTTTTTTATCTAATTCACACTTATTAAGAAAGTTGGTTAATTTAATTAAAATCATTAAATTTATTTAAAATTTATTGTAGTTTTTCAAAATTACCCTTAGGATGATTATAACTCCTCATTTAATTTTCTCCACTTATTCTTTCTCCGCTTGCTAGTCAATTATCATAAAAAAGATAAATAATGTGACTGATGTATCTCATTTATTGTTATATTGATTCAAATAAAAGATTACACATTAACAATGGTATTTTGGTCAACAAATAATTAATGGCATAAAAATTTGAAAGATTGTCTTATATTTAGGGACGGAGATAATATTTGTTTTCTGGTTATAGTTCGACAGAAAGGGTTCCCTCCTCACCCAACAGAGTCTAGGACTCCTCATAAGTAGGGATGACAATTGAACCTGAATCTGTTTACTAATATGCATTCACCTGGACTTTGATGTGGAAATGTTAGTCCTCAAATTTACAATAAAATCTTTAATAAAAATTTTGTAAAAAGAATAAGAATTTGGTAAATTTGTTAGAAATTTAGGTTTTAAATTCAATAAATGGATGTTGTTGGAAATAATCTGCCCTTGATCAATTTTCTCTAGTTTTGCAGTAAAAATGTGAAGAATTTAAAGAGAAAAATTGAAGAACTAGAGAGCTGACGCGTAGCATCAACACCACGCGTAGCGTGGGAACTTCTGATGCTGATGCTACGCGTCACAGCCACGTGTAGCGTCAGGAGCTATGTGGACACCACTTACAGGTGGTCAAGCACTCAGCCAATGACCCTCCACAACACACAAGTGTCTAAGCTGAATTGGGGGATAAGGCATATCTGTCTGGGCATGATTAATTAAAATAATTATACAATAATGGCCACTTCGAGCTGATTAATGGAGGTTGAGTCAGGGACCTGACACGTAGAGTCAGGCTGGCGCATAGCGTCAGCACCCTTCCTCATCCCTATAAATAGGGCCATTCTCCACACTTCTAATCATCCCATCTCACATTCTGAGTTCTCTTCTTCTCTTATACACTCGTGTTTGAGTGATTCTTTTGTGAGTTTGTAGTTCTAGAATAGTTTTTCTAGATACTTGAGAGTGTTGTATAGTATTGTGATCGTTGTACCGTGAAGTTTCCATCGCCTTTGTAATGTCAATCACTGTAAGTGTTATTTTTACTTTCACCATGTGTAACTAATTTGTTTATGTTGGAATTGGTGAACTAGTCTATTGATTATGATGTTGTGAATTTGATCACTGCATGTTTATGATTCAAGTGCATGTTAGTATTTTTCAATCTTTTATTAGTATGAATGTCAAACGGGAGAATGATTTTCATGCGTATTGAAACTTGTTTTATTAGTGTGAATGTCAAACGGGAGAATGATTATTCATGCCTTATTAAAACTTGATTTAACAAAAGTAAAAGTTGGAATACCCTTAATATGCCAATTACTAGGGATAGAATTGGTGATTATTGTTGCCATACGGCGAGGACTTAATACAAGTTTTTACTGAGAAAGCTCATGAAGGATCGGACTTTACGGTGAATACTTAGAATGTATATCACAAGGGATCAGTTATAATGATTTTAAGCTGCAATAATATGAACTTGATGATTAAATATGCATGTCTAGACTATTCTAGATTAGTTATTCTAGATTAGGGATCCAAATTCCAACATAATTTGTTTATCTGTGTTTTATTCTCAAGTATCTTAGTTATTCTAAATTGCAACTCAACTTTTTAGATAGATCATTATTTTCTTTTTACCACATGAACAATTCAGCTATGCAATCTTGTAAATATTTGTATAAATTGTATATAAATTATTCTTTTGTGAATAAGTTTCGATAAATTTACCATAGTAACTAGAAAATTACTGTAATTATTGGACTTTCAATCCAAGTGGAACGATATCTAAATTTTGAAAACTACAAACGATTAGTGCGCTTGCCAATTAAAAGACCCAACAGTAAAACAAAGTTAGCAAGTTTTCTGTAACATTATAATTGGGTTTAACAAGTTTTCTGGCACCGTCATCGGGGATTGAATTAATTTAGTAAAACAGTAAAGTTTTAATTACCGTGGTTAAAATATTTTACCTTAGTAAAAATTTTCAATTTATTTATTTATTCATTCATTTTAACATTATTTTACTAACCTTTCTTTATTTAGTGTGTTTATGCAAACTCGATCATCTGCAGGAAAGGTGTTCTTTGATCCTGAGATCGAGAAGTTTGTAAAGAAACTTAAAGCATTAAAGTCTAAAAAAACAAAAACTTCTTCTTCAACTTCATCTTCTTTTGAAAAATCTGAAAATTTTGAAAATTCTAATATGGCTGCTGAAAAAAGAACATTGGGACAGTTTGCTGCTATTAATGGACCACCTCGTGTTTCAGGGATGTATCAAGGACCTATTGCTGCTGTAGAAATTAAACCAGCTGCTTTAAATATTATTCAAAATAATCAATTTGCTGGTTTAAATAATGAGGAACCTTATGAACACTTAACTATTTTTTATGAGTTATGCAGCATAATTGGCTTTGAACCCAATCAAGAAGAATCAGTTTACATGAGATTGTTTCCTTTTTCTTTGATTGGGAAAGCTAAAGAATGGTTTAAATCTTGTCCACCCAGTAGTTTTGCAAACTGGTCCGATGTCGAGAGAAAATTTTTGGGAAGATTTTATTCTCCTTTAAAATATTTTGAAGCCATGACAGCCATACATTCTTTTTCACAAAACAATGATGAGTCATTAGGAGAAACATGGGAACGATTCAAGGCACTCTTGAGGAAATGTCCAAACCATAATTTAAATGATGCTGAAAAGGTAAGGATCTTTTACCATGGTTTGTTACCTCAGTTTAAAATGATGTTAGATGCTTGTGTAGGAGGTTCTTTAATGAACAAAATTATGGAAGAAGCAATAGAAATATTGGAATCAATGTCCATCAGTGATCGACAAGCAAAACATGAAAGAAGTAATGTACAAAGAAAGCCAGGTATGCTCAAATTGGGGGTAAATGATGCAGTATTGGCTCAACAAAAATTGCTGACTCAACAAATTAAGGCTATAAGCAAACAATTTGAGAAACTTCAAATTGCTCAAATGTCATTACCACCTCCTGCTCAATTGAAACAATGTATGCATTGCATGGGGGAACAACCATGTGGTTACTGTGCCCTTGAAAGAAATGAGCAAGAGCAAGCCAATTTTCTGAACCATCAAAGAATACCTTTAGGTAATTTTCCTTTCAATCTTGGTAATTCTTTTCCTAACAATTACCCGCAGGGTTAGCAGAATCAGAATATTGGCTGGAAACAAGATGTTGGACCTTCTAACCAACCTCCTAACAATCAATTTAAACAACAACCACAATCTGATCAAACAGCAAGGCTAACTAGGATAGAAGAGTCTATCCAACAGTTGCTTCAATACATGCAAACAAATGAAGCTGCACGTAAAGCGTCAGACATGTAATTGGGACAGTTAGTAAAAGAAGTAGCTAATATGAAAAGCTCTGGTTTTTCTGCAAACACTCAAAATCCAAGAGAACAATGTAATGTTATTTTTACAAGAAGTGGTAAAGTTGTAAGAAATGATTATGAAAAAGAAAAAGAAGAAGAGAAAGAGAAAAAAGAAAAAGAAGAAGAAGAAGAAAAAGAAAAAGAAAAAGAAGAAAAGAAAGAAGAAGAAGAAAAAAAAGATGAAGAAAAGAAAGATGAAAAAGAAAAACAACAAAATCAAAAAATAAAAAAAATAAAAAAATCAGTATTTGGGTTAGACACCTCCAGTTAAAGATTTACCTTAACCATATGCACCATCAAAGAAGGATAAGGAAAAGGAATACAAGAGATTCCTTGAAATCTTTAAGCAATTATACATAAATATTCCACTTTCTTAGGCATTAGAACAGATGCCAACATATGCAAAGTTTATGAAAGAATTGCTCACCAAAAAGAGGAGGTATGATGAAAAAATTGTTGAACTAGAAGCAGGTTGCGCGCTATTTTGCAATATAATATGCCAGTAAAGTCGAAAGACCCTGGAAGTTTCACCATTCCTGTCTCCATTGGAGGTATGAACATTGGAAAAGCCTTGTTAGACTTAGGGGCTAGCATTAATCTAATGCCTCTAAGTATGATGAAGCGAATTGGTGACCTTGATCCTCAAAGATCAAAAATGACTCTGCAATTGGTTGATAGATCAATCAAAAGACCCTATGGTATTGTGGAAGATGTACTTGTGAAAGTTGACAAGTTCTACTTCCCTGGTGACTTTGTGGTATTAGACATGGAAGAAGATGTTGAAGTTCCCCTAATTCTGGGAAGACCATTCATGAAGACTGCTAGAGTGCTCATTGATCTAGATAATGGAAAGCTGGCAGTAAGAGTTCACGATGAAGAAGTAAACTTTGATGTTTTCAAAGCCATGAAACATCCCAATCCAAAACAAGATTGTTTTAAGGTGGATATTCTCGACAAAGTCTGCTTCTCCATATCCACAGGTATGTTGAACTCTGATTCTTTAAATAAGTTATTAACTAACTCTGTGGAATTTTTAAGTGAAGAAGAAGAAAAACAGGTAGACAAATATCTTGAAAATTTTGATCAAGGGAAAGAAATTTTCCCTAAATCAAGAGAAAATGAAGAAATTCAAGAAGTACCTGTTGAAGAAATCAAGAGACCTGAATTGAAAGTGCTACCTTCCAACTTAAAGTATATCTTTTTAAAAGAAGGTAATTTAAAACCAGTGATTATTAGTAATTTGTTAAGTGAAACAGAAGAAGAAAAACTGGTTGAAGTACTGAAAAGGAATCAAGAAGCAATTGGATGGACACTTGAAGATCTAAAAGGTATAAGCCCATCATATTGCATGCATAAGATTTTACTGGAAGATAATTTTAAACCTGTTGCTCAACCCCAAAGACGCCTCAATCCAACCATGAAGAGGTAACTAAGAAGGAGGTTTTGAAATTGCTGAAAGCAGGTATTATCTATCACATTTCTGATAGTGCATGGGTTAGTCCGGTACAAGTTGTTCCAAAAAAAGGTGGTATGACAGTAATTGTTAATGATAAAAATGAATTAATCCCAACAAGAACTGTCACTAGTTGGAGAATATGCATTGATTATAGAAAACTAAATCAAGCAACAAGAAAAGATCATTTTCCACTTCCTTTTATGGATCAAATGCTTGAAAGATTCTCTGGAGAAGCCTACTATTGTTTTCTTGATGGATATTCTGGATATAATCAAATTGCTGTTGACCCTCTTGATCAGGAAAAGTCTGCTTTTACATGTCCCTTTGGTATATTTTCATATAGAAAAATGTCATTTGGATTATGTAATGCACCTGCTACTTTTCAAAGATGCATGTTTGCTATTTTTGCAGATCTAATTGAAAAGAGCATTGAGATTTTCATGGATGATTTCTCAGTCTTTGGAAATTCATTTGAAACATGTCTAACCAATCTGGACACCGTACTGAAGCGGTGTATTGAAACAAATTTGGTGCTCAATTGGGAGAAATGTCACTTTATGGTGAAAGAAGGAATTGTACTTGGTCATAAAATTTTCTCTAAAGGTATTAAAGTAGACCAAGCCAAAATAGAGGTAATCTCTAAACTCCCACCCCCTGAGAATGTAAAAGGTATTAGAAGTTTTTTAGGACATGCTGAATTCTATAGAAGATTTATTCAAGAATTTTCAAAAATTTCTAAACCCTTAACAAATCTTCTAAATAAAGATGTTCAATTCAAGTTTAGTGAAGCATGTCTTAAAGATTTTAATTCATTGAAAGAAAAATTGGTTTCTGCCCCGGTAATTGTTGCTCCTAATTGGAATTTACCCTTTGAACTTATGTGTGATGCAAGTGATTATGATGTAGGAGTAGTTTTAGCTCAAAGATATGAAAAAGTTTTTAGGGTTATACACTATGCTAGTAAAGTTTTAAATGAAAATAAAATAAATTATGCAACTACTGAAAAGGAATTACTAGCTATAGTGTATGCCTTGGAAAAATTTAAATCATACTTGATTGGATCAAAATTAATTGTTTTCACTAATCATGCTGCAATCAAGTATCTTTTGACCAAAACTGATTCTAAACCTCGGTTAATCCGATGGATTTTACTCCTTCAAGAATATGATCTTGAAATCAAAGATAAAAAGGGTAGTGAAAATATGGTCGCTGACCATCTTTCTAGATTAATGAATGATGAGGTCACTGCCAAAGAAAAAGACATCTTGGAAGAATTTCCTAATGAAAAACTTTTTGAAATAACAAAACGGTCATGGTTTGTTGATATGGCCAATTTTAAAGCAGCAGGAATTCTTCCAAATGATTTAACTTGGTAGCAAAGAAATTTTTTTTTCAAAGATTCAAAATACTTTGTATGGGATGACCATCATCTATTTAAAATTGGTGTGGATAATTTGTTACGTCGGTGTGTACCCGACTGGGAAAAGAAAGATGTGTTGTAGCATTGTCATAAGTCTCCTTATGGAGGACGTTTTAATAGAGAAAGAACTACTGCAAAAATTCTTCAATCAGGTTTGTATTGGCCCTCCATTTTTAAAGATTCTCACTCATTTGTGCAAGCTTGTGATAACTGCCAAAGAACAGGTAATGTTAACAAAAGACAAGAAATGCCTCTCACAAACATTCAGGAGGTTGAGGTATTTGACTGTTGGGGTATTGATTTCATGGGACCTTTTCCTTATTCTCAATTCAATCAATACATTCTTTTGGCAGTTGATTATGTTTCAAAATAGGTAGAAGCAATTGCTTCACCTAATGCTGGCACCAAAACTGTAGTGAATTTCTTAAAGAAAAATATTTTCTGCAAGTTTGGAACACCAAGAACTTTGATCAGTGATGAAGGATCATATTTTTGTAACAAAGTTCTTCAAAAAGTGTTACAACATTATGGAGTGAGACATAAAGTGGCCACAATATATCATCCACAAACCAATGGACAAGCTGAGATTTCAAATTGAAAAGTGAAAAGGATTTTGAAAAAGACTGTGTCTTCCTCTAGAAAAGATTGGTCACAAAAGCTTGATGATGCACTCTGGGCATACAGAACTGCATTTAAGACTCCAATTGGCCTTTTTCCTTTCCAAATGGTTTATGGAAAAGCTTGTCATCTTCCAGTAGAGATGGAACATAAGGCATATTGGGCTTTAAAATTTCTCAACTTTGATCCAAATGCAGCAGCTGACAAAAGAAAGTTACAGTTTTTTGAGTTGGAAGAAATGAGAAACAATGCTTATGAGACATCTAGAAGTTACAAGAACAAGGTGAAAGCTTATCATGATAAGAAAATTAAAAATAGACACTTCATACCAGGTCAGTAAGTTTTATTGTTTAATTCAAGATTAAGACTGTTCCCTGGTAAATTGAAATCTATATGGTCAGGCCCTTTTGTAATCAAGGAAGTTAAATCTTATGGAGAAGTTGAAATTAAAGACCCAACTTCCAAAAGAAGTTGGATGGTTAATGGGCAAAGATTGAAACCATATCTGGGTGGTGAGATCAACAGACTCACTACCATTTGTTATTTGACTGATTTGTGATGTGCAGGTGATGTCTACCTAGAGACTGTAAATCAAGCGCTCAATGGGAGGCAACCTATTATTTTCTCTTTATTTTTTATTTATGATTAAATAATTTTTTTTTCAAATTTTAAGTTAGAAATTTAATTTTGAAAAGAAAGGGGTTTAAAAATTAAAAGAAAAGGTTTTTGAAAATTAAAATTTTGAAAAATAAACTAGAAGCCCACGCGTAGCGCCACACTGACGCGTAGCGTGGACTCTAAATTTTCAACCTGATGCGTAGCGTCAACACCACGCGTAGCGTCAGGGCCCTCGTTCAGTTTTTAAAACTGAACCAGAGGGAGGCCCAAGTCCATTATCTTTAAAAACCTATCTTGCCTCCCTCTGCATTTTCAGAAAACTTAATTTCCCAAACCTTCTTTTTCTCTCAAAACCTCCAATCACCTTCATTCCTATTTTCTCTAAGGAATTCAAGTAAGTATCTCAAATCCCTTTCTCTTTAATTTGTTTTTGAATTTCGATTCTTAGAATTGCATGAGGTTAGGGATAGGATTAGATAACCATTGGGCTTGATTGCTGTTAGAAATAGGATTTGAATGGATTGAATATAGTTTTGAAGGGGTTGCTGCTGCGCAACCCCTGTTTTGCAGTTTCTGTTCTGTAAACCCACGCATAGCGTCCCACTGAAGCGTAGCGTGGGAAGAACAGAGCTGACGCGTAGCGTCAACCTCTATTCCTATTTTTGTTAATTTTTGTATGTTATCTTCTGTTATTTGTATAACTTGTTTTTTGTTTTTAATAAATTTGTTTAGTATGCCTCTATTTGTTGTTTGTTGTTTTCTTTTGAATTAATAAAATTTCTTAGTTTGCATGTTTGTTATACTTTCTTACATAAAAATAAAAATACATAAATTTGAACAAATTTGTAAATATGTAAGTTGTATGATTTTACAAGTTTTGTGAAATTTATGTTTTGTTAAAAATAAAAATATGCATGTTGCATTTTGTGTGAATTTTTGTTAAAATTTCTTTTGTATAAATAGTTTTTGAAAATATTTTGTGTCATTTTAAATATAAAAACAAAAATAATTGTTAAACTTTTTAATATTTGATTTTTTTTAATGTGTTTGATTTTTAAATTTTTCTTTTTGCAGATGGCACCTAAGAAATTCATTCCTTCTACTGGTCCTAAGAGACAGAGAAGGACCACAGACACTGACACCACTTCTGAAGATCCAGATCTTCAGGGAGAGTGTAACACCCTAATTTTTTATAAATAATAATTCCAAAAAGAGGGGGAAATTTTTCACAAAAACCAACTACTGGCCAATCGGCATAGAAAAGAAAATAAATAATTAAGAACCAATACGGGGAAAATTTTTCCAAAAATAATTAACCAAATAGACTATAAGGCAACCGGATAACAAAAGGGGCGGAGTACAAGGAAGGACAAGCACTCAGCCGGTATTCAGCGGAGCACAGCAGCTTAAATCAGTCCAAACAGCACTCCCTTCGCTCCATTCCCAGAGACAATCAAGAAGAACCGGGCACGAATAATAAGGGAAGGAAGGCAGGGGAAATGAGAGGTTATCCACACGCATGGCATTCGGTGGAAGGGACAAGGTAAATAAAAGGATGATTAACACGTATAACAGTTGGAGGAGGAAGCAAGGCTTGGACCGACCCATACTGCCCAGGGAAACACAACAGCGCCTGGGCGAAGACTAAGATAACTGGCTCGCTCAGACGAGGTCCGACGCCGCCTGAGCGAAGCATAATAGTGCAACCACGGAAGGAGGAAGTGATTACACCGCCGTCCAGTTCAGCAAGGCACGACAACGCCTGGACGGACTACATTACAACGTCCACTCACTCAGGCGATGTCCAACACCGCCCAGCGAGATATAATAATGCGACAACGGAAGAGGGAGGTACTTGGGCGGAGTTCCACGTTGACGTCTGCTCGCTTCAGCATGGTTCCACGCGCTTGGGCGAACCGTCCTAGTCACTTGGGCGAGGTATGACACCTCCTAAGCGAGGTCAACACAACGCCCCTCCAACACAGACACAAAGTAATTTCTCAATCGGATATGGACAAAGTTCACTCGGCAAGTCCTCACGCTCGCACTTCATTCGGGAAATCGGGAAGTCAAGTCCCACTCGGACTTATTCAAACCCAACCACTCGGGACACCAATCCTCACTCACTCGGACTATCGATACCTTTCACTTAGGATCCAATCCACCCTAAACCACTAATTGAACTCCTCTCTCAGCAGGAAATCACTCGAGGTTTTCACTCGGGAGGCACAACTCTGCCTTACTCAGGATTTATTTATGATTTCGCTCGGAAAATACGAACTCTCTCTCACTCGGTTTTTGCTTACATTTTCACTCGGTAAGGGCCGCCCTCGTTTTCACCCGGAAATCCTCTCATCAGGTCTTACACAGTACAGGTTCATCCAAGGTATTTTACTCAGAGTTCATTGAAGTATCATCGTTCGAACAAGAAGGCATAGCCATTTGCAGTTCCACTCGGAGTTGGCTCCCCAACTACGTCCACTCGGAGATCATTAATTGAGCAGTATTCTATCCATCAGCGTCCCTCGGTCTATCCAAAACACGACCACTCGTATACAACATATTGTACGTACCTAATCATGCACTTGGAATACGTCATTCATTCCTCAACACCTGTTATCAACATAATACCTGTATGTATATATGAACATGCACTCGGGTCACAATAACTCAATTACCTATACGCATATATATATATATATATATATTCATGTTCATTACACCACACTGTTATTACGAGCCGGCCAAGGCTACAACTGATGAGACATGACACATACAAAATAAACACTTCCGGTCGGAGTACCCCTCACTCGGACCTAAGACCTTATCATCACTTCAGAGTCCAACCTGCATACATACTGAAAAATGGTGCAGGGGTGAGCATCTTAAATTTTAAATGACAGATACCGACTCAGGTTGCCTCACAATTATACAACAATATATATATATATATATATACACACAATTATACATGGCAACGTTTATAGTCAGAGTGGCATCAATCAACCAGGACACACAAAAGACTCTTACCGATCGGAATCTACCAATTGTCACTCGTCCTTATGCATGCATCCATTCAACAACATTAACATACGACAATCAGTGACTTAATAGCAATACCCATGAATCAGAATGCACATATTGAATATTGCTCAATCAGAATTCAACAATTCTCACTCGGCTACACACATAATATTTCAGTAACACTGACACACATATATGTATTCATGAAACAGGTTTCACTTAGCATCCAAGGCAGGTGCACACGGAATAATTCACTCGGGCATACACATTCATCATCTTTATAATCATTATCAATTCCAACATTATCAACAGTTAATAAACACATATTATCTCACTCGGTTCCGCATTCGTGTGTATCGGTTTAGACGTTGCAACGTAGGCTCTCAGCCTTTTTACACATAGCTCTCTGCTATCAAATCAGCTCCCAGCTGCTTGGCCGTTTTACAGGTACCCAACCGTTTGCCCACAGGTGACACCAGCGCTCTCAGCGCCAACGGAGGTGTTCACAGGCAGCCCGAGTCCCACTCAAGGGCTACCTTGAGTCCCACTCAAGGATTTCATAGCGTCCCACGCTTTAAAACCGATGGTAGTGTCCCACACTACGTGTTCTCAGCACAAACGCATCCCATGCGCCACACGCGGATTCATCACACACACAGAGTTCATATACACGGCCATACATGCATCTCATGCAATCGGCATCATACAGCATCAGCATTCAATCGGCACATGCATCTCATGCAATCAATGCTGGACATTAACAGTACTCCACAACACAGCATTTAATTCATGCACACATCCTCATTCAATCACACATCTTTCACATGCATTCGGTAGTACATATCATCAGGACTTCGCATGTTAATTTAACACACATAGCTTCCATGCAATCATCATCATCATTCCATTAACCACATATGATTCCAATACAATCAATATCAATCAGTATCAAGCTTCTATGAGCATTTTCATCAACTTCAAGTTAACATTCATTCGGTTCACAGCAGCATCAAGACTTAATCAGCGCAGGTATTTATACGAAGAATAACAGGCTCATGCAAGCATTCCAATCAATCATGATACAATATGCAATCAGTATATGACAGTACCAGACCTTAATCAACGCGTGCATTCCTATGAACATGCACAAATTCAATAAAGCATTCTCATCAACACAACACAACATGCAATCGGGTTCTATGGTAACGAGACTCAACAACGCATGCATTTCTAAGGAAAATGCTAACATGCAACACTCATCTTTCACTCGTCATGCAACTAGGCTGTACACACTCGCATGCAACACAACACACCATCAGATCACGGATATAGCAAGCATCAGCACTCGGAACCTGTTCATAACCCATGCATTTAAGATAGAAGATACTCCCCCTACCTGGACTGGAGTTTTCAGTCGGTCAACACGACATTCAATTCCAGAGGAACACTAAATCACCCTTAACATATCTGCATGCAAGAGCAGGGAGACCATTCGGGTTCCTGAGATGCCCAGCTCTCTGTTCATTCCCTGGAGGAGCTCCATCACAACGCTGTGAACACTCCTACCATCTTGAAGCTCCTCGCAGATCTCCACTGAGGCTTGGCAGCTTCGAGCAAGAAGAGGAAGTCGTCGAAGGAACAAGGAGGGAGACAGGTTGCTTGCAGGAGGAAGGCACACCTGCACTCTCTCTGGCTCGTCGAGTGAAGAAGGAGGACCCCGATCCTCAGCCACCATTGTTGCGAGCTCGCAGGAACAGCGAGTAGAGAAAGAAGAAGAGGAGAAGGAAAGTGAAGAGCAAAGAAGAGAAGAAGAGAAATCTGAAGGAGATGCATAGCTTCCATGAACCAGGGCACATATATGTATAAGCATGCGCGTGCACGAGGAAGAGGAGAGTGGGGTGGGAAATCGTGGATTGCAGTCCCACTCACGGACTCACCAATCGCAAACAGCCACCCCTTACTAGTTAAACTTATTTAATTTGTCACTATTTCTCAAGTTAAATCGAATATAATTAACAATTGGTTTTCTACTTCTGGAATTACTATTTTAGCAATTTAGATTCATTCGGTAAATAATTATTAAATTGGGATATTACAGTTCTCCCCCTCTCAAAAGAATTTCGTCCTCGAAATTCAATCGGTAACTTACCACAAATACCTAACTCAGAAGATTGTTGTTTACTTACCACGCGGCTGTGTTTCCACAAGCAGTCACCGACTGAACCACAATTTCACTCGGAGAAGATTTACCACCCAAGCGGTTTACTGACCGCACCAAAATTTTCAGTCGGTAAAACAAAAAGTCAGGCCCTACCTGATTACAACTTTATTAGAGGATTTAATATATTTGGGAATTTAAATTAAAACGTACAATTTATTCCATTTTAACTCAGCCAATTCATTACAAGCAGAGGCACTTCCTAATTTCTTGGCCGTTTGGCCTTATGCTCTCAACACCGATTGGTGTATTTACACCCTCGGTTTCCCTGACTCAAATGAGTCACTCGGTACAACTACAACTCATACAGGGTACAAACCCAAAATTGTATCACATGGACACGTGATGGGGGGTTAATCATCTAGTTGGGAGTAATCTAATAGGTAAACAACATCACCGACCCCCAAAAATACCCACTCCTGACCAATTCCTCTCGGTTTAAACACTCGGGTTTTCGAAATCTGACCACAAGATTTCTTCCTTTCACCCGAATGAACGCTCAAAAGGGCTCCCATGTGCTCCAGTCAGTACCATTTGCTAGGGTTTAATTCGCACAGGCACCACGCTCGGCGTGGAAATCTTAGGTTCCTACCCATGCTTTTGGCTAAACTCACTCACTCGGAGTCTCATTTTCGTCCAGAAGGACTTTTCTCCGGGAAAATCACTCGGTTGGACATCACAAGGGCATTAAGAATTCTACACTCGGCATCTTTCTTCGTAGAGCCATCCCACATGGTTTCATTCTACACGGAAGTGATACACTCTGAGACACGCCACTCGAATCTCTCCTTGCTCAGAGCGTTACACTCAGATACTACCCCTTAACTTACTAATGGTACTCTCTATGAGGTTCTACTCGGAACACTCTAACTCTCACTCAGCAGTTCTTCCTCATAAGACTTCGCTCGGAATTGTCCCTACTTTTGCACACTCGGAATATACTAATCCCTTCCCAAGCAAGTCTTCACCTTGTAATTTAATTTGGCTCCAATCTTGGTTTCTTCGTTAGGCCTACCGTATTACTCGGTGAACTTTTCAAAACTCCAATTTCAGTGACAGTTTGGTCACTCTCCATATTCCAATACCAATCGTCCTTTTTGTAGCCAATCTGTACCCAGTAACCTCTAATTCTCTCGGAAACAGACACGCCAAGGTCAAATAAACCCTCTTCCCTCATTTTGATAATCAATCGCATAACACTCATTCGATATAACTCCCATTATTACTCGGAACGTCTGAAGGACCCACCATCACCATAAGTAGTTACAGCTTCACCTGCCTGACTCATGAATTGCTGCATCCAACTTATAGGATGACGTCTCATTCCTATAGGGTTACAACAATTACATGGTCACTGCAACGTGTACGCTGCCACATTACCTATGGCAGGAAGAGTCATCTCAGAGCAGCATACCTCACACGAACCAGACTTCACCCAACTAATACAAATTCACACGGTAGTTAATGGCAGTTCACACATATAAGTAATACACCCACTTTAACATCACGCATCACATAGGGTACATCACGTATCAATAATCATGAAAATTATTCATCACTTCTGTAAAACAGTTGATGGCAATACAACAATCGGCTCCTAGCCAATACCGAGTAATTATTTCCTCTAATCCTATTCAACACAAAATCATGGCTCGGATTAAATTCTTAATCCCCAGCAATGTGATGACATCACTCACTCGGGTTCATGCAATTCATTCAGGTTTAAGCAATTCACAATCACATATGCTATAACACACCACGAGCTTCAGCAACAGCACTAATGTACATATAGACACTCAATCAGATGTCACGCCAATTATTCATGGTTATATCATTGTTTACTACAGCATACATCATAATCATAACACACATTGCACTTGACATATACATACGCCCATCCAATCAGATTTACCCAAATCAATTCCAACTACATTAAGGGTTTCATTCACAATATCATATTCACACGTTCACATAGTTCACACTGAGCTCATTTATTCTCATAAGTGTACGCACAGTCATTCAATCAGAAATTACACTATAACATACATTCTCAATTATAACATTGCATCACGCTTGGCAACAGCATTAATACATGTACATTCATTCAGTCAGACTTCATTCATACAACATCATCAGGTCGGAAACTACTCAAATCATTCAAATCCATGCAAATCATGTCACCCTCAATAATAATACTCTCATACACATGTAGTCATGCAGCCAGCGAATCAGATGCATACGATTATTCACCAGGAGTCCCACTCCAATGCACTCGGCATTTGCCTTGAGTCCAACCCAAGGACTTTCATTAAGCATCCAATGCTCATGCTCCAAGCATGGCCTCGAGTCCAGCTCAGAGGTCTTTTAGGATTAATCTTAGAATCCTCAATACCCCTCGCATTCATCTGATTGCCCACTCTGAAAGACATTCAATGCTTGCTGCATTTCATTATAGATCACACACAGCTCTTATTTGCTGACTCACAGCATAAGTCACTCGGCGTTCTTATTCACACATATATATATCCTTTAGACGGGTATCATCACAACGATTCACAATTAATATCTATCATACTATCCGGGTGTTGCATGCATCACCAAGCAATCACACACAGATCACCTATTTCAATCATCAAACAACTGTTATATTTCGAGTATAGAGCAATACATGAAAGCAATTCGCCCTTAATCACCTACATCAGGTATATATATATATATATATATATTACGTGGGGTTCATATGCTAGGTTACAAAACATCCGTCACCATAGCTCTCGGCAGTAATGGTAACACTCCTATTTTGCAAGTATTCAGTCAGTATTCATAGAATTATTAGCATGCATTCGGAGTCGCATGCATCATTACGCAATCATAGTGCAGCTACCAACACATCTCACACACAACACATCACATGATAATCATTCAAGCCTCAATGAGCTACTACGCAATTGTTCTACTCGGCTCAACAACTCGCAAGGTTCATAAACTATCAGATTTAGAATCCCTAAGGGGGTCATTATTCCTATTGGTCTAGTATTTAGCCATCACTCACTTGGTTTCCTCAATCGCCACCGAGACGCAACCCCAATTTTTATCATATGTCCGACCTCACCTTCGCTCACTTATTACACACCCAGATTTTCAACCTAGGAACTACAACCCATCCCTTATACTGCAAATCACATACTTCATGTATCATTCATTTATCACACGTTCAAATTTCTCAACAAGGCACAGGCGTACAACCACACCATTCATAGTCAGCATATACCAATTTCAATAGAGAATCATAACATATATCATCACCCGAGTCATAATTGGACAGGTATCAACATACAATAGAATATCATAAGCAATCTAGGACAAACTGGCATAATATACTCAACCGCCCACAAACAGTAGGCAAACCTTGGCCATGGACCTTTTGGTCTGCTCTGATACCAAAATGTAACACCCTAATTTTTTATAAATAATAATTCCAAAAACAGGGGGAAATTTTTCACAAAAACCAACTACTGGCCAATCGACATAGAAAAGAAAATAAATAATTAAGAACCAATACGGGGAAAATTTTTCCAAAAATAATTAACCAAATAGACTATAAGGCAACCGGATAACAAAAGGGGCGGAGTGCAAGGAAGGACAAGCACTCAGCCGGTATTCAGCGGAGCACAGCAGCTTAAATCAGTCCAAACAGCACTCCCTTCGCTCCATTCCCAGAGACAATCAAGAAGAACCGGGCACGAATAATAAGGGAAGAAAGGCAGGGGAAATGAGAGGTTATCCACACGCATGGCATTCGGTGGAAGGGACAAGGTAAATAAAAGGATGATTAACACGTATAACAGTTGGAGGAGGAAGCAAGGCTTGGACCGACCCATACTGCCCAGGGAAACACAACAGCGCCTGGGCGAAGACTAAGATAACTGGCTCGCTCAGACGAGGTCTGACGCCGCCTGAGCGAAGCATAATAGTGCAACCACGGAAGGAGGAAGTGATTACACCGCCGTCCAGTTTAGCAAGGCACGACAACGCCTGGACGGACTACATTACAACGTCCACTCACTCAGGCGATGTCCAACACCGCCCAGCGAGATATAATAATGCAACAACGGAAGAGGGAGGTACTTGGGCGGAGTTCCACGTTGACGTCTGCTCGCTTCAGCATGGTTCCACGCGCTTGGGCGAACCGTCCTAGTCACTTGGGCGAGGTATGACACCGCCTAAGCGAGGTCAACACAACGCCCCTCCAACACAGACACAAAGTAATTTCTCAATCGGATATGGACAAAGTTCACTCGGCAAGTCCTCACGCTCACACTTCATTCGGGAAATCGGGAAGTCAAGTCCCACTCGGACTTATTCAAACTCAACCACTCGGGACACCAATCCTCACTCACTCGGACTATCGATACCTTTCACTTAGGATCCAATCCACCCTAAACCACTAATTGAACTCCTCTCTCAACAGGAAATCACTCGAGGTTTTCACTCGGGAGGCACAACTCTGCCTTACTCGGGATTTATTTATGATTTCGCTCAGAAAATACGAACTCTCTCTCACTCGGTTTTTGCTTACATTTTCACTCGGTAAGGGCCGCCCTCGTTTTCACCTGGAAATCCTCTCATCAGGTCTTACACAGTACAGGTTCATCCAAGGTATTTTACTCAAAGTTCATCGAAGTATCATCGTTCGAACAAGAAGGCATAGCCATTTGCAGTTCTACTCGGAGTTGGCTCCCCAACTACGTCCACTCAGAGATCATTAATTGAGCAGTATTCTATCCATCAGCGTCCCTCGGTCTATCCAAAACACGACCACTCGTATACAACATATTGTACGTACCTAATCATGCACTCGGAATACGTCATTCATTCCTCAACACCTGTTATCAACATAATACCTGTATGTATATATGAACATGCACTCGGGTCACAATAACTCAATTACCTATACGCATATATATATATATATTCATGTTCATTACACTACACTGTTATTACGAGCCGGCCAAGGCTACAACTGACGAGACATGACACATACAAAATAAACACTTCCGGTTGGAGTACCCCTCACTCGGACCTAAGACCTTATCATCACTTCAGAGTCCAACCTGCATACATACTGAAAAATGGTGCAGGGGTGAGCATCTTAAATTTTAAATGACAGATACCGACTCAGGTTGCCTCACAATTATACAACAATATATATATACACATAATTATACATGGCAACGTTTATAGTCAGAGTAGCATCAATCAACCAGGACACACAAAAGACTCTTACCGATCGGAATCCACTAATTGTCACTCATCCTTATGCATGCATCCATTCAACAACATTAACATACGACAATCAGTGACTTAATAGCAATACCCATGAATCAGAATGCACATATTGAATATTGCTCAATCAGAATTCAACAATTCTCACTCGGCTACACACATAATATTTCAGTAACACTGACACACATATATGTATTCATGAAACAGGTTTCACTTAGCATCCAAGGCAGGTGCACACGGAATAATTCACTCGGGCATACACATTCATCATCTTTATAATCATTATCAATTCCAACATTATCAACAGTTAATAAACACATATTATCTCACTCGGTTCCGTATTCGTGTGTATCGGTTTAGACGTTGCAACGTAGGCTCTCAGCCTTTTTACACATAGCTCTCAGCTATCAAATCAGCTCCCAGCTGCTTGGCCGTTTTACAGGTACCCAACCGTTTGCCCACAGGTGACACCAGCGCTCTCAGCGCCAACGGAGGTGTTCACAGGCAGCCCGAGTCCCACTCAAGGGCTACCTTGAGTCCCACTCAAGGATTTCATAGCGTCCCACGCTTTAAAACCGATGGTAGTGTCCCACACTACGTGCTCTCAGCACAAACGCATCCCATGCGCCACATGCGGATTCATCACACACACAGAGTTCATATACACGGCCATACATGCATCTCATGCAATCGGCATCATACATCATCAGTATTCAATCGGCACATGCATCTCATGCAATCAATGCTGGACATTAACAGTACTCCACAACACAGCATTTAATTCATGCACACATCCTCATTCAATCACACATCTTTCACATGCAGTCGGTAGTACATATCATCAGGACTTCGCATGTTAATTTAACACACATAGCTTCCATGCAATCATCATCATCATTCCATTAACCACATATGATTCCAATACAATCAAATATCAATCAGTATCAAGCTTCTATGAGCATTTTCATCAACTTCAAGTTAACATTCATTCGGTTCACAGCAGCATCAAGACTTAATCAGCGCAGGTATTTATACGAAGAATAACAGGCTCATGCAAGCATTCCAATCAATCATGATACAATATGCAATCAGTATATGACAGTACCCGACCTTAATCAACGCGTGCATTCCTATGAACATGCACAGATTCAATAAAGCATTCTCATCAACACAACACAACATGCAATCGGGTTCTATGGTAACGAGACTCAACAACGCATGCATTTCTAAGGAAAATGCTAACATGCAACACTCATCTTTCACTCGTCATGCAACTAGGCTGTACACACTCGCATGCAACACAACACACCATCAGATCACGGATATAGCAAGCATCAGCACTCGGAACCTGTTCATAACCCATGCATTTAAGATAGAAGATACTCCCCCTACCTGGACTGGAGTTTTCAGTCGGTCAACACGACATTCAATTCCAGAGGAACACTAAATCACCCTTAACATATCTGCATGCAAGAGCAGGGAGACCATTCGGGTTCCTGAGATGCCCAGCTCTCTGTTCATTCCCTGGACGAGCTCCATCACAACGCTGTGAACACTCCTACCATCTTGAAGCTCCTCGCAGATCTCCACTGAGGCTTGGCAGCTTTGAGCAAGAAGAGGAAGTCGTCGAAGGAACAAGGAGGGAGACAGGTTGCTTGCAGGAGGAAGGCACACCTGCACTCTCTCTGGCTCGTCGAGTGAAGAAGGAGGACCCCGATCCTCAGCCACCATTGTTGCGAGCTCGCAGGAACAGCGAGTAGAGAAAGAAGAAGAGGAGAAGGAGAGTGAAGAGCGAAGAAGAGAAGAAGAGAAATCTGAAGGAGATGCATAGCTTCCATGACCCAGGGCACATATATGTATAAGCATGCGCGTGCACGAGGAAGAGGAGAGTGGGGTGGGAAATCGTGGATTGCAGTCCCACTCACGGACTCACCAATCGCAAACAGCCACCCCTTACCAGTTAAACTTATTTAATTTGTCACTATTTCTCAAGTTAAATCGAATATAATTAACAATTGGTTTTCTACTTCTGGAATTACTATTTTAGCAATTTAGATTCATTCAGTAAATAATTATTAAATCGGGATATTACAGAGAGGAGGTGCTAGGACCGAGAGACTCTACCAGATTTTACACTGATGTAGAATGGGCCCAGTTTCATCAGATAAAGGGTCAAAGACTCATCTAGGAGAGAGTCTTGGATTTAAGTGCTGGAGACTATCCTGAGTTACAAGATGAGGTCCAACGGAGGAGATGGGGACCTCTGTTTTCCCTACCTACTGAGGGGGATCCCATCTTAGTGACAGAGTTTTACGAAAATGCTTACAGGACTCGCCGGGATGCACCAAATATCGGCCAGCAGAAGACGAGCTGGGTTAGGGGTCGGCACATCACATACGATCGGGACACGATTAGTACCCTACTGGGTAACCCTTGGGAGCCTACTCCTGAGAGCAATGTTTGTTTCTGGAGGGAGAACAGAAATAAGGTTGCGACTGAGGATGGTGATTTAGGATACTTCCTAGATCAGGTTGCTTATTTCTTGAGCAAGGATGGAATCTTCTTCAACTTGAGTAAGGTTGGAAGGACCCTATCAAACCTCCTCAAGACCCATCTGACTCCTATAGCTCATGCGTGGTCTCATCTTATGCTGCATAACATCACTCCTGTTACCCACCTCTCTTCTATCCTAGTTGATCGTTGCTGTCTTCTTTACTTTATTCTTCAGGGCCATACCATTCATATTGCTGAGATTATATCTAAGCAGATTCACCTTTATGCCCTTGGGTATAAGGTGAATCGTCTTATCCCATTCCCTCTCATCATATCTGCCTTACTAAGGAGGCAAGGAGTTGTTATGCCATCACCAGAGTTCACTAGTTCTTCGGGGAGAGTCCCCAAAATTTTAGTGAACAGAGATTACTTCATCCAGTAGTGCGAGCTTCCACCACTGGAGCAGGAGGCTCAGCCCAGACAAAGGAGGAGGAGACCACCAGTTCAGCCACCACCTGCTGATGCTATCACAGAGGGATTTGCCAGGATGACACTTAAGCATCAACATATGATGCAGATGATGGCTGCCACACACAGAGCTTACATGCATCTTCATGATGCATTTTATCAGTATAGACTTCAGGGAGACGAAGCACCTTATGTCACACCAGCTGAGTTCGCAACTCATGTAGCTTGGCCTGGTGATTTACCCACTTACCCTGAGACTGGTGGACTATCTGGAGCACATGCTGAGTCAGAAGGTGATGCAGATGAGGAGGGAGATGATGAGGATCACATGGAGGACTGATGGTGTTATTTTCTGCATCTTTTACATACACTTTAGTTAACTTTTAGTTTGATATTTACATTGGTATTTTTACTTTGTGGATTATATTATATTTTGTCTTTTATTATGTGGTGTGTTTTATTGTGTAATTTTATCATGGTATGTTTTTGCGTGTTTTCTTCGAAAATTCAAAAAAAAATTATCGTTGAAATCAAATTTTTTGAAAATAAGGAAATTTATACACTTAAAGTTTTTACACAATAAAACCATTTTTAAATCAATTATCGATTCTTTTTGTAATTAAGGAATTTTGATAAATTTAATTACAATAATTTTATTAACTATCAAGCTAATTTCAAATAACCCGGTGAGCTGAGAGATCTTTTAAACACTTGAGGGTTTCGACATAACTTCATTCAAATTGATTTTGCTTTAATCTGTGATTTATGTTGTTGTATAGAGAATTCAAGAAAATGATCAAGGCACATTTTTGGTATAAGAAACCTTGGGCCAAAAAAGCTTACCATGGTAAAATCATTTTATCCTTTGAAAGCCAATTTTGAGCCTGAAAAATAATTTCTTTGGATACCCTTGACCCTTATCAAATTTGAACCATTCCTTTACTTGATTGATTAAAAGAGCAATTGATCAAAATGGAAAGAATATTTTGAGTAGGGAGTGAACATTAACAACTTCATTCTTTTCAAGAAAAATCAAAATTATGCATATAAATGAAAAATGAAAAGACATATATGCAAATAAAAAATAGAGAAAAGAATTAAGTTGGAGGTATTTATTTTTTTATCAATAAAGGAATTGAGATTTGGGACAAGAGACAGCCTAAAAATTATAAAATGCTCTTTATGATTTCAGGTTTTTGAATTCCAAGAAAAACCATCATTTCTTGTAAGCCAAGCCTTATTACAACCTGTGAAAAGACCTTGTGATTTTTGAATTAACTCTGTATGATTAACCATTGATTAGATGAAAATCAAAATTAAATTCGTTTGATTTTATGATTGATTAAGTGAAACAGGTTACCCTTTGTACAGAGATAAACACTTGTGAGGTAAGCCTGAAATTATGCTTGATTAGTTAATAAGGCATTGTAAATTTTTTTTGTCATTAAACCTTTATTACATAGGATATCTATTTTTGGTTACTTTAAATGGTAAATTGTAAAATTACTTTTTTGTGATAAATTCTCGGACTAACTCAAAAAATTTGATTTCAAATTTTATTTTAATTTTCTCTCTTACTCGAGGACGAGCAATGTCTCAAGTTGGGGGTATTTGTTAGTCCTCAAATTTACAATAAAATCTTTAATAAAAATTTTGTAAAAAGAATAAGAATTTGGTAAATTTGTTAGAAATTTAGGTTTTAAATTCAATAAATGGATGTTGTTGGAAATAATCTGCCCTTGATCAATTTTCTCTAGTTTTGCAGTAAAAATATAAAGAATTTAAAGAGAAAAATTGAAGAACTGGAGAGCTGATGCGTAGCATCAACACCCCGCATAGCGTGGGAACTTTTGATGTTGACGCTACGCGTCACAGCCACGCGTAGCGTCAGGAGCTACGTCGACACCACTTACAGGTAGTCAAGCACTCAACCAATGACCCCTCCACTACCCACAAGTGTCCAAGCCGAATTGGGGGACAAGGAACATCTGTCTGGGCATGATTAATTAAAATAATTATACAATAATGGCCACTTCGAGCTGATTAATGGAGGCTGAGTCAGGGACCTAACGCTACCCTTCCTCAACCCTATAAATAGGGCCATTCTCCATACTTCTAATCATCCCATCTCACATTTTGAGTTCTCTTCTTCTCTTATACACTCGTGTTTGAGTGATTCTTTTGTGAGTTTCTAGTTCTAGAATAGTTTTTCTAGATACTTGAGAGTGTTGTATAGTATAGTGATCGTTGTACCGTGAAGTTTCCATCGCCTTTGTAATGTCAATCACTGTAAGTGTTGTTTTTACTTTCACCATGTGTAACTAATTTGTTTATGTTGGAATTGGTGAACTAGTCTATTGATTATGATGTTGTGAATTTGATCTCTGCATGTTTATGATTCAAGTGCATGTTAGTATTTTAATCTTTTATTAGTATGAATGTCAAACGGGAGAATGATTTTCATGCGTATTGAAACTTGTTTTATTAGTGTGAATGTCAAACGGGAGAATGATTATTCATTCCTTATTAAAACTTGATTTAACAAAAGTAAAAGTTGGAATACCCTTAATATGCCAATTACTAGGGATAGAATTGGTGATTGTTGTTGCCGTACGGCCAGGATTTAATGCAAGTTTTTACTAAGAAAGCTCACGAGGGATCGGACCTTACGGTGAATACTTAGAATTTATATCACGAGGGATCGGTTATAATGGTTTTAAGATGCAATAATATGAACTTGATGATTAAATATGCATGTCTTGAGTTCCTCCATTGTTATTCTAGATTAGGGATCCAAATTCCAACATAATTTGTTTATCTGTGTTTTATTCTCAAGTATCTTAGTTATTCTAAATTGCAACTCAACTTTTTAGATAGATTATTATTTTCTTTTTACCACATGAACAATTCAGCTATGCAATCTTGTAAATATTGTATAAATTGTATATAAATTATTCTTTTGTGAATAGGTTTTAATAAATTTACCATAGTAACTAGAAAATTACTGTAATTATTGGACTTTCAATCCTAGTGGAACGATATCTAAATTTTGAAAACTATAAATGATTGGTGCGCTTGCCAATTAAAAGACCCAACAGTAAAACAAAGTTAGCAAGTTTTCTACAACATTATAATTGGGTTTAATAGGAAAACGAGTTTTAGAGAAACTTGACCTCGACCCGACTCTGACAGGGTAAAGACAGGTTTGTGAATGTAAGTACCTATCCCTTAAGTTTATTATATTTTTTAGATTTTTAAGGTCTATTTTTAAAAATTACTTTGATTAGAATGTGTTAGATATCTATGACTTGTATTAGAATATATATTTGTTTTATTAAAATTAATTAAAAATAAAAATATAATAAGTATGTAAAACCCACGAGTTTACCTAAACTTGACAGGATCCGTGCGGATAAGGTCGACTTGCATAATTTTCAATTCGCCTCTTTAAAACCATCCTCAAACCCACTTTGACTTTCATAAAGTTAGGGTCAGGAAAACCTAAACTAACTCCAACCTGTCTCATTGTCTTCCTCATTCATAAGGTATACAATTCTTATTCTTATCCATTACATCTATTTATTGGTTTTCAAACAAATTCCTAATTATGGTCCAAAGTCCAAACGTTGAACCACCTACTAGTCCCCTTATGAACACATGGTAATTTAATGATTACAATAGCTGTAAGCACAAAAATAAAATATAATTTTACAACCATTTTCCTTTTATTTCATCTTTATTTTTTTCTCTTTCTATTTTCTATTTTGACCAATTTAATCTTCTTAGTCTTTTTTATCTTTTAAGTATTTTGTTTAGATTTTTTATCTTATTTTTATTTTAATATTTTATTTTATAAATAAATACTTTGTCATGATTAACTACTTTTAAAGTTTTATTTTGGACCTTTATTTTTAAATATTTTATTTTAATCTTTTATTTTTCATAATAAGAATCAAAGTGGTGTTTTTTTATTTGGATATTACTAACGAAAAATGTTCCTTATCCACGTGCCATTGACAATATTAACTATTTATTTATTATGAGGCATTTAATTAATTTTAAAACAAAATAAAGAGAATCAATTTAAAACATTTTTTCAAATAAAAACAAAATAAAGCCAAAAATTGAAAATGTCAATTCTTTCTTTTGTATTTTCAGCTATTGTTCTCTATATTGTTGGCAACATCAAACTCTCATCCTCGCCATCAAATCTCATCTTGTCTTACACCACCATCACTGTCACCATTATCACTACAACAATCATCGTTATTATCGTTGTCACCACCATTGTTGTCCCTTTGTTGCCTTCAACATCATCACCACTAGTGTCACTACCACTATATCCACTACCACCTGTAGTCATCATTGTTGTTGCCACCGTTACCTCATCACAATTGCTACAATCATCACCACTGTAACCATCATCACCGTTGCCACTACTGCCATAACATCATTATCATCTTTGCCTTCATCCTGCTATCAGAACAAACTAAAAATTCAAAGAATACAAGAGATAAAGAATAAAGGCTTTCTCATTCAATTACAAAAAAAATACATGAGTATAACTATTTATATGTGTGTGTTCACACATAGAATATTAGCATGAAACCTAGATAATTCCCCTAGGGATTAGGTTTATTAATTCCCAATATGTGTCACTTAGGTTACAAAGTGAGCCTATAGGCCATATTTATACACTAGTAATACTTATACCTAGGTTACAAGACGGGCTTAGCCTATTAGACTATAACCTAAGCTAACTGACTTCCCAATAGTGCAGAGAGACTAGATCGCATAGTGGGGACCACCTCTCGATCCCCTAGAGGGAATAGGAGCCCCCTAGCCACGAGTGTTGGTTGCAGAACCAAGCGAAGTGGCTAAGAACGAGTCAGAGCTTCCTCTTCGAATGGGATTTCTTCGATTGCTGAGTGTAAAGCCATTATTTATTCTAAGAAATGGAGTGTTGAGAATCCTGATTCCGAGTGAGTGTTTCCGAGTAAGGAAAGTCTTGATTTTGAGTGAAAGTTTTCCGAGTGAGGGAAATCTTGACTTTGAGCGAACGTTTCTGAGTGAGCAAAGTCTTGATTACGAGTGAGTGTTTCCGAGTAAGGAAAGTCTTGATTCCGAGTAAGTGTTTCCGAGTAAGAAAAGTCTTGATTCTGGGTGAAAGTTTTTCGAGTGAGGCAAATCTTGACTTCGAGCGAACGTTTGAGTAAGGGAAGTCTTGATTCCAAGTGAGTGTTTCTGAGTAAGGAAAGTCGTGATTTTGAGCGAAAGTTTTCCAATTGAGGGAAATCTTGACTTCAAGCGAACGTTTCTGAGTGAGGAGAGTCTTGATTCTGAGTGAAGAAAAATTTTGTTTCCGTCACGTAAGAGCCATGTTGGATGGAATTGCTCATGCTACTTGGTAGAAAGGGGCCAACTGTCATTTACGTTATCGATGAAAATGCACTAGCTTAATAATTGCGATATTTTTCATGTTTCCCCAAGGCATTAATGATACATTTTTGGGAGGAGAGGTGTCTCTTGACCTGATAAGAGTTATTGGCGTGGTTGCTATTAAATGTTCGCGGCTGATGGGTTCTCCTCCGTTGGATCATTTTGACTCTTCATGTGATCTTTACTCCTGGCCCTTCGATTGTGACTGGTTGTGTGAGGCTCCTCTCCCGGGATTACCTTAACTTTTTACTTGACATTTTGTGGAAATCATCTAGCCATCTTCACGCTGGGAGGATTCCCAACCGTTGGATCTCTTTAGTAGCAAGCGTCTATTCCTTATAACCACTTAATGAAATGAATGCAGTTTTTGTTACCTTGAATCTTTTGCTATCAATTTCTTATTTTTCTTTGTTGATCGGACCTTGAGTACTCAAGCGGGCTTGATGTATTACCGGGGGGATCGATTCCTCCTTCAGACTTTTAGTACTTGAACGGTTTTCAAGTTTCACAGCGTGTTCGCCGAGAGGATCAATGCCTCGCTCGGGCTTTGGATAATTTTTAAATTTCACAACATATTTACTGAGGGGATCGGTGCCTTGCTCAGACTTTAGTACTTGAACGATTTTCAAGTTTCACAGTGTATTTGCCTAGGGGATCGATTCCTCGCTCGGACTTTAGTACTTGAACGATTTTTAAGTTTCATAGCGTATTTGCTGAGGGGATCGATTCCTCCCTAGGACTTTAGTACTTGAACAATTTTCAAGTTTCAAAGCGTATTTGCCGAGGGGATCGATTCCTTGCTTGGACTTTAGTACTTGAACGATCTTGAAGTTTCATAGCGTATTTACCGGGGGATCGATTCCTAGCTCGGAATTTAGTACTTGAACGATTTACAAGTTTCATAGCGTATTTGCCTAGGGGATCGATTCCTCGCTCAAACTTTAGTACTTTAGCGATCATCAAGTTTCATAGCGTATTTACCGGGGGGATCGATTCCTTGCTCAGACCTTAGTACTTGAACGGTTTTCAAGTTTCATAGCGTATTTCCCGAGGGGATCGATTCCTCGCTCAGACTTTAGTACTTGAACGATTTTCAAGTTTCATGGCGTATTTGCTGAGGGGATCGATTCCTTGCTAAGACTTTTAGTTGTGCTTTGTTTCTTGACTGGATAATGCGGGAAATCCTTATTGAGAGAAATAGAGGCCTCATCAAAACCTCCCAAGAGAAAAACCCAATGAGAAAAACCTCTCAGGTAGGAAAAAGAGTGCCCTGGTGTATAATGATTAGCTGAAATAAAACTTCAAGTGAGTCGCGTTCCATGTTTTAGGTAGCTTCTTTCCTGACAATTCTTCTAAGCTGTATGTACCTTTTCTTACGCTTCTTTGACTCGATATGGGCCTTCCCAAGAGGGAGCGAGTTCACCTTTTTTGTGGTCTTCTATTGTTGTCTGCGGTTTATAGAACAAGATCGCCTTTCCGAAAGGGTCAGGGTCAGAGAATAGAGTTCCATCATTAGGCAGGCTTTTGCTTGGCCGCCTGTATCTTTACATATGCCATATCTCGTTCTTCAAGACTAAGGTCCAAGTCTTCCTGTCTTCCTTCGTTGTTTGAGTCTTCATCATAAGCGAGGCGTCAGAGGGTGGGTTCTCCCAGTTCAACACGTATCAGGGCATCGGCCCCGTATATAAGTCGGAATGGAGTCTCGTGGGTCGATGAGTGTGGGGTAGTGTGATAGGCCCACAAAGCCCCATGCAATTCTTCCTCCCATCTGCCTTTGGCTTGTCCAAGTCATCTCTTCAGTTCTTGGAGGATGATTTTGTTTGCTACCTTGGCCTGACCGTTAGTCTGCAGGTGAGAGAACTTTCGTTTTATGCCTAGATTCTCACAGAATTCTATGAAAACTTTGTCCGTAAATTTTCATCCATTGTTTGAGATAATAGTGTAGGGGAGTCTGTGTCCACAGATAATATGTTTCCAAGTAAAAGTTTGTACCTTAGCTGTAGTGATGGTTGCAAGGGCTTCGGCTTCAATCCATTTAATGAAGAAGTTTATTGCCACCAGGAGAAACTTGAGCTGTCTTTTCCCTGGGGGGAAGTGGCCAAGGATGTCCATCTCCCAGGTGTTGAAGGGCTAGGGAGATAAAACTCGTGTAATGGTTCAGGGTGGCTGTGGATCCGATTAGCATTGCGTTGACATGAGTCACATTTTTTGACAAACTCAGAGCAGTCGACACGTAAAGTTAGCCAGAAGTATCCTGCTCGGAGGATTCGAGCAGCTAAAGGATGGACTCCTCCGTGAAGGCCGCAAATTCCTGAGTACAATTCCCTTATGACATAGTTGGCTTGTTCTTTATTTAGGTACTTTAGAAGAGGCATAGTGAAACCCCTCTTGTAGAGCTGTCCATCTAGCAAGGTGTAATTAGTTGCTTGAACTTATAACTTCTTCGCTTGCTAGTGATCTTCCGGGATAGTTCCCTATTTTAGAAAATCAACAATGGGGGTAGTCCATGTATTTTCAATTGGAGCCTCACTTACCTGGTGAACATGCTGGGTCTCTTGGATTGTGGGCTTTTCTAGGACAATTTGAACGATTGTCTTAAGATTCCCTGCCTTGATCATGCTGGCAAGCTTGGAGAATATGTCCACATGCTCATTCATCATTCGCGGGACATGGACGATTTGAAAGTGCTTTAAGTCTCTTATTACCTCATTTACCCGGTCAAATACTTTGCTAGGGTCGGATCTTTAGGTTGGTATGACCCCTAGATCTGTCGGGCCACCAGTTGGGAGTTGGTTTTTGCTTGAATGCATCGAGCACCCAAGTCAATGGTTGTTCACAGTCCAACGATGAGAGCTTCGTATTCTGCCTGATTATTGCTAGCTTTAAATTGGAACCTTAGTGATTCTTTGACTACCAAGCCGGTCGGAGATTCTAGTACAACACCTACTCCACTGCCCTTCGTGTTGGAGGATCCATCCATCAAAAGTGTCCATAGTCCGTGCTCTGCGTCATAGTCATCTTTGTCTTCCCCCAGCTCTACCAAAAAGTTCGCAAGTACTTGGGCTTTAATGGGTCCTCGTGATTCATACCAAATACCATACTCGGATAATTCCACGGCCCAAGCCACCATCCTCCCTAAAAGCTCTGGCTTATGGAGAATTTTCTTGAGTGGTTGGTGTAACATCCCGAATTTTATAAAAATGATTAAACATGAGGAATAAATATTAAATAATTATAAATGGGTTAATAAGTGTCCCAAAAATATTAAAATAATTAAATTGAGATTTATGAGGGTTATTTATAATTTATTGAGGCTTTAAGAGTTAAAATTATACCCGGTTAAAATATAAGTGTCGGACCAAGTATCTTTGATTGAGATGCCATTGGTCAGAGCTGTTAAGAATATTATTGGGAATCTGAATCTATATTCAAAATAATTTTTAGATAAAATATTGAGCCCGAATAGAGATCCTGTTTGTTATAAAGTGAGGGGTTAAAATTTAAAAACAAAACTCTCTTCTTCTCTCTCATTTTCACGATACTTTTCTTCTTCTTTGGCCAACCACTTCCTCTTCTTCTCCTCTCATATTCCTCTTCCTCTTCCTCTTCCTCTTCTCTAAAACCCATAAGGTGTGGCGTGCCTTTCTCCTTTCCACTTCGTTTTCTCCTTGCTTGGGTGGAGAAGCTTGTAAAGCTTGGAACCTATCCTCCTCACTCTCTCTAAATTCGTCACTCTCTCCCTCTCTATTGGAGCTCTCTTTTCTTGGCTTGAGGTAAGGTTTCCTCTTCATTTCTCTTGAGCTCTAGCCCTAGGTTTTGGGGTTATTATGGTTTTTGAGAGGGAAATGCATGTGGGTTGCTTTGGGGGAGGCATTTATGATGAGAAACCCTAAGGTGGGGTGTTTTAATGTGAGTTTTATAAGGGCACAATGTGATACACGAAAATGGCATGAAGGGTGGGAAATGATGAGTATAAGTGGTGGTTATTGAATTTTTATGGAAACCCTAACTTTAGGAAGTTGGGGAAAATATAAAATTTGAGTGGAAAATATGTTTAATGATGTTAGGGAATATTGATGATGAGGAGAAATAGCCATTGATGATGGTTGATGATTATTGATAATGATTATTAGGTTTTGATAGAAACCTAGTCCTAAGAAATTGATTTTGAAAGGAAATATGTGATATTTAGAGTATGGGTGTGGATTTGTATCGTGATAAGTGATAGTGAAATAATAGAGAACCATTGATGGTGAAACCTATAAAATAGGTGTGATTGAGGATTGTGAAACACTAAACCATAAAGGTTGTGATGGATTAATGACTTGGAATTGTGGTTTGATGAAGTCTTAGACCATAATATGTACCATTTGGAATATGTTGATAGATGAAGATTGATAGGGGCTAAGATGGCTCATAATGAACTCTAAGTGTCAATGATGGCATTTAAATGATTGAGGTAATATGGAATTCATCTTAGATGAGGGAAGAATATGATATTATTAATGTTGGGTATAGTTACCCCTTAAGATTTAGAGAATCTTGGTTTTGGGAAAGGAATTCCTGAAACCTAACATAAGTATGTGAGTTGGTGTTTTGACAAGTCTAGGACTTGATATTAGACTCTAAGAGATGCGTCAATTATTTAAACTTATGATGATGCCTTGTGTTGGCTTATAAATTGAATACATGTATATTTATATGTGTTGATAGGAGATTATATTCCGGACAATGTGGCTGAACTTTCAGAGCATACAAATCATTGCGGTTCTTCTCTTGAGGTAGGAGAGCAGTTTACATTTCAATTGCATGAGTTGAATAATTGATGGTTGAGGTATATAATTGTACTCATGCTTGCCTTGCCATGATTATCTTGAATGGTGATTGATAATGTGATGGATGATAGGCTTGGCTATTTATTGAATGTTTGGGAATTGTATATATATAAGATAATGATGAATGTTTAGTGGTCTTTTGATGAATATGATTTATTTGTTGATAGAAACCTATCAATGGGTGAATTACTCAAAGATATGAGGTTGTGTTTTATGATTTTCATGCATAATTAAGGAACTAATAGGGCCATATTGAATTTTAGTATGTTTGGATGCCATGGAATGGTTCCAATAGTGCCTATGCATGATTTAAAACTTGTAAAAACTGGATGGGCTAATTCTATTGAGAATTGACCCTTGAGTTGCACAAAAATGCCTTAAAACGGGCTAAACACATTTATGCGCATAAGTTCCTCATTTTTAGGAATTTTTGAGTGCGGCCGGTGGCCACACGTCATAAATGATGTATAAAAGTTGGTGTTAAAATTTGGTAGAGTTTGGAGTTGATATGAAAGAGTTAGGATGCTTAGAAGTTGAAAAATTGAGTAAAATCTGCATAATTGCTGTCTTGAATCGATTCAGAACAGTTTTGAATCGATTCAAGGGCCACTGGAAGTGTTTGAATTGATTCACACAAGTTTTGAATCGATTCAAATCTCTCTGGAAGTGCTTGAATCGATTCATACGGGCTTGAATCGATTCAAAGTCCTGTTATGGCCACTATTATGCTGTTTTTTCGACTGCTATGATTTCTTTACTGTTTTTGGCCTGTTTGGGCATCTTAATGACGTTTTTATCCTCCAACCTCTTCATGAAAGTTGTAGAATTGGTCTCACTTTAATTGGAGTTTTCTAACTCTCATAAGGTGTAAAACATCGGACCCACTGCATGGTGAAATTCAAATTTAAGAGGGTTTTGAACCCAACTTTTTATGATTGGCAAATTGGGACTAATAAATGACATTTGTGACATGTCCCACTATTTTTAAGATAAAAAAATAAACTTTTCTCTTGTTTTAATGTTGAAATTTGTCATGAGCTTATTATTACCCAAAACCCCTTTATTATGTAAAAATGAGAGATTTTATTAGGCGTATGTAATGATGGTGTGTCTTAGTGGTGTTGATATTGATTGAGACATGTTATGAAGACATGAATGTTCACCATTAATGATATGATATTATAATTGATAATGAAAATAAAATGTTGTGTGTAACATCCCGGACTCTAAAGAAAATAAATTTATTGGATGAGAATAATTAATTAATTATGGTCCAATAATTATGGGAAAATCAATTAGATATTAGAGGTGAATTATCGGTAAATTAATATTTACTAGAATTGGGTGATTTAACAGATGATGTGGGACCCACTAGGGTAAATTAAATAATTGATGGGTCTAAAATGTTTAGAAAATTATTGTGGTTACGACGGTATAATTGAAATAATTTTTGGTGTTAAGAAACTAATTAATTGGACTCGATGTAAGATATGAAACGGGGAAAACACGAACCAAATGGGATTAAAAGAAAATGAAAATTCCCTTTCTTCTCTTCATGTCAGCCGTCTACCTTCTCTCTCTCTCTCCCATTTCTACTTTTCATGCTATTATACAATGGTTAATGGGGTTTTATGACCCAATGGATAAATGGCAAGATGCATGGTTTTAACCATTGGACAATGTCCAATTTTTACTCAAATTCCCTTTCCCTTCTCTCATTTTTCGGTGGCACCTTCTCCTTCTCACCTTTTCTTCATTTTTACTTCCTTCTTCCTCCTTCCATAGTAAAAACCGTCCACCACCTCTTCTCCTTCCATAATCATCTTTCCACCCAAAAAGTTAGATTTGTGAAGCAAATATGGAACACTGGAACCATGGTGGAACATCTTCTTCTTCCTCCTTTTCCCATTTTCGTTTTATGGATGCATGGATGTGAGGTAAGATTTCTTGTCTCTTTATGGTTTTATGCATGGTTTTATGATGATTAAACTTGGAATATTAATGTGGGGTTGTATGGGTGTTGAGGAAAATATAAAACCCTAGGCTTGAATAGTTTAGATGGGTGATTCTTGAATATGGGATAGTACCCAATGTGGATGAATATTATTATGGATGAAATGTTTTATGAAGATGGTAAAGATTGATGTTGATTGGTTGATTTTGATAAAAACCCTAAATTTGATAAATTGGGGATTTTGGCTAAATAGGTGATCTTGATGATTTTTGGTCCTTAGAATGATTTTATACATGGAAATGAATTTTGAAGGATAGGGGATGGATATTGGTGTTGATACAATTGTGAACTAAGTAATGAGTTGCAAATAATGATATATGCATGTATATAGGTATGATGATTTGAGGGATGAGTGCACATAAGTATATATGTGGTTATAGGAATTGACTTTGAGGATAAGTGCATAATATCCATTGTGGAGTATTTGGTGGCCTTGAAAGGGGCCTTAGGCCATAATATATATATCACTTGGGAATTATGAATTCTTAGTGGCCTTAAATGAAGCTAGGATAGCTTATGTTGCTTATGGGTGAGAATGATGGCAAATGGATGACTTATATGAGGATTGGATGCTATATTGATGAGGGATGTAATATTGTGTTGTTGGGTATAGTTAACCCTTTGAAACTTAGAGAATCTTGGTTTTGGGAAAAGAATTCCCGAAGCCTAACATGGACATATGAATTCGAAGTTTAAGCAAGTCTAGGACTTGATAATGGGTTTTGAGAGAAGGAGCCTTGTGATAGTATTAATAGCATATATATTTGTTGTGATAGGATTGTGTTCCGGACGATGATGCGGAATGACCGAGGCAATCAGAGCATTTGGATTGCGATTCTTCTCTCGAGGTAGGAGAGGAGTTTACATTTCAAATCGCATGAGTGAATTAATTGCTAATTATGTATATGTTGAACTCATGCAATGCCTTGCCATGAATGTCTTATATGATTGAATTGCTGAAGTGATGAATGATGGCTTGGCTTATGTTGATTGTTATGAAACTATATGTATTTATATGATGTTAATGATAAGTGTTTGATGGTCCCTTGGTTGGACATAAATTAGATGATGGTGAAAATCTATAAATGGATGAACTACATAAATTATAGAGGATTATTTTGAAGCGATTATGTGGAAAAATGAATGAGGGAGTAATGTGGGGTGTAGTTAAAATCTTCCCCTCATAGATTAAATAAGTAAGAGTGATTGATGAGTTGGAATGAGGATTTCTGAGTATGAATGGTTAGAGCAAGTTTTATATGCCTTATGTGATGTGTATGATGTGTTGGTTGTGATTAAATTGGTTTAGAATGAGATTTTGTGTGTTTGGATGGGAAAATTTACGTTTCCCTGGATAAGTTCTGATAATCTCGCTCAAGCGAGAATCCCCTGGACCAGTATTATGGTTTTTGGCTCAATCTCGCTTAGGCGAGATGGTGTTCCGCTCAAGCGAGGTGTGTACAAATAAGATTGGTGAGATACTGGACGAATCTTGCTCAAGCGGGCGTAGCCGCGCTTGAGCGAGTGAAATGGGAAAATGGTACTGGATGAATCTTGCTTAGGCGAGAGGTGTGGCAAGTTGAAGCTCGCCCAAGCGAGCGAGCCTAAAATATGGCACTGGATGATTTTCACTCAAGCGAGCACGAGTCGCTTGAGCGAGCGTGGGACCTGATGCTTCATGATTGTCTCACTTAAGCGAGTGACTAATTGAATGGGAGTCTCGCTCGAGCGAGTGAGGGTGGGGGCGCTACTGGAAGCATTTCGCTTACGCGAAAGGGGTCGCCTAAGCGAGTCATGCTGATCTCGCTCAAGTGAGTGTGGGTTTCACTTGAGCGAGTTGCCCAGATTGAATTTTTATTTCATTTCCTTTGAATTGGGCTTATGTTAGACCCTTTTCTCTATATTATATGATACTTGAGGAATGAATATGGGATATATGGACATGGTATGATAAAGTGAAGGTGAGAGACTTAATGATATGCTTAGGAATGAATTAACTATGATATGCTTACCACTGAGAGTGGGATATGATGGAATGATAAAGATAACTTGGTGGTGGGGTTATCAGAGATACCTTAGAATAATTATAAGATCGATGAGTGAATGAATGGATGATTTAGTAATTGTTATATACCAATGAATCGAAGATGACATCGGTATTACGTGATGATGAATGAAGTTATGAATCATTTCCTTGAGTACAGGATGATCGTTAATATTGATAAATTGTTGTGTGCCATTGTGTGTGATACATGCATGATCTTGTATGTATGGTATGAAATATGATAATGAAAATGTTGTGAATGCCACACAAATATATATATATACATATATATGTATACATGAGACAATGGTAATGAATGATGAGATGAAAATCCATTAAATGAAAGTGTGATAATATTGATGAATGTTATGTAATATTGTAATGCCATTGTGGTTGATTGCAAGTATTGACTTGCATGTATGAAATGAAATGTGTATGTATAAAATATGTTGAGATGTAATGCCACCTTTAAAATTTGAAAACAATGACTAAGAGACCAACAATGATAAAACCTACTAAGATGTTTATGGTGGTGTTGGTGATTATGATGATGATGATGGATGAGTGGCATTTAGGATGCACAGAGTGAGAATGCATTTGATCTGCATTACATTGCATCCATGGCATATCATAGCCGCCGATGTTGGAACATTAGGGGAGTTCCCTCGGCCGACCTAGTGGGAGGGTGGCTCAGTGCACGAGCAATTTGTTGTATCCCCTGTGACTCGATGTGTAAGTCACGAAGCCGCCTATGTATTGCTATAGGGAGCTACATGTGGCCGACCCTTGTGGGGGGTGGCTCTTGATGAGCAGGTGACCCCGGTGGTCCTTGGGATCACAGCCGCCATGATTTGATATCTGGCCGGCCTGCAACACCATAAGTTGAATATGTTGTATACCGCGGTCATGGTGAAAATGACCAGGTGTTGCAAAATGGGCGATACGGTTTGGTACCAGTAAAAGTATGGTGAATATGCATGCATTATGATATATGTGTACACATTTTACTACTGCAGTAGGGGCATGGTATGTGATCATGCTTGAACCCACAACTTGGTGTTATTCCCACAGTCGGATCCGTATTTGTTGTTGATTATTCCATTGTGCATATCCATTAGCCATAAGAGCATTTGCATATAGCATGGAGATATGCCAGAATATGATGATGATTGATGACGATTGAGATGGTGGTATGGTGTTGATGAGATGGGTAATTAAATACCTAAAAGACCATATATGATTAATAAATGATATGAGTATATCTAAAATGATGTTGAATATTGCGATATGTGTGCTATAGCCCATTATAATGTTGGGCATGATTAATTATGATTGATGATTATGATGATAGCCCATGGTGGCTTTGAGAAAAGACCTAAATGGTCAGCATTGGTGATGATGGCCCATTGTGGCGATGTGATAGATGTGTATATGTTTGCTTTGATATGAAAAGATGAAATAATATGAATTATGTATATGTTATTGAATTGACAAATTATAATGATTAGTGATGCATTTAGCAAAGCATACATGATGTTGATATATATATGCACATAATTTCAATTGTATTCATATCGTCATTTGAAATGTATAACTCACTCTCCCATGTGGTCTACTTTTTAGTAATGATGCAGGAATGCCATGGGAAGAAGATATTTTTAAAGTAAAGCTTTTATGAAGGTAAAATAGTGGTAATGGAATGCCTTGGCCGGCAGCGTTTGTAATTTAATGAGTTATGTATAAAATGAATATTATGATGTTGTTAATTATTAATGTTGATGGATGAACTGTGAATACGTACAAATGTGGATGATGTATTACTATTGGAGGCGTTGGATTTATACCCATTTGGTATATAATAGAATGTCGATTGTGTAATTATTTTGGGAAAACATAAGTGATGATGATATATAAATTTGAGGTTGAACTGGTTATGGTCAATTATGAATATGAATGTTAGAGATGTATGCTGCATGACCATATAGATATGCATATACATATATCTTAGGCACTACATGTTCATGAAATTATATGAAAAGATGATGGTTATCTGTTAGGCTTATGATATGCCTTTGAATGCTTGTCGAGCCTTTTCTCATATCTTCATATATGGGACAAGGCGTATGCCCGGTATACACATTCTTCTTCCGCTGTAAACTCTGTTATTTTGTATACCGTTATGGGTAAACTATTTCTCGATCCAGTTATAGGTTACTAAATCTCACTCTTTGGTTTTCTGTGGTTCGAGTCTTGGTGTAGTCGAGATGGTGTTTAGAAACTATTTTTGAACGCGAAAAATTTACTCATATTTTTATTATTTAATTATGATGATTACATCAAGATTCGAGTCTAGAAAATCAGGGGTGTTACAAGCTGGTATCAGAGCGTATTTTGCTCTGAATTAAATTTGTTAATTATTGTCAGAGCATGGTTGCTCTTCCTTGAAGTTGATATTATGGATGATTGGAGCATAATTGCTCAATAGTGAGACATTTTTGGTGATCCTTGGAGCGTGATGCTCATTGTCGAAATATGGATGCTCTATATAGATTTAAGAGTGATAACTATGTAGAGGATGATGACATGTTAAGGTATTGATTGCCCTATATGGATTTATGAATGACTAGTTGTCTAAGAATTATGAATTAATTATAAGGGCATTATTGCTTATATGATGAAACTAATAAAGGGACAATTGTATGACAATGTATTTATTATAAATCGATGAATCAAAGATGATATCGATAATGAATGATGATGGATGATGTTGTTGATCATTTCTTTGAATAAAAAGATGATTGTTATTGTTGATGAATTGTTAAATATTGTTGTGTTCGATACAAGTGTGATCTTGTGTGTATGGTTTAAAGTCATATTGATGAATTGTTGTGATGACATACTAATGTATGAATAATGGTAATGATCAATGAGATAAAAAATCCACTAAGAGATTATGTGGTGATATTGATGAAGTATTGATGGATGTTGTTGATGCTTGTGATGCCATTGTAAATGTTGCAAGTGTTGACTTGCATGTATGATATGAATTATATGAAATAAAATGCCACACTTAAAACTTGAAATAATGGCTATAACCAACAATGATAAAATCCATTAAAGATTGTATGGTGGTGTTGGTGATGATGATGATGTTTGATGAGTGGCATGATAGGATGCATAGTGTGAGAATGCATTGATTGGCATTTGTATCCATGGCATATCATACGCTGCCGGTAAGGAATATTAGGGGATTCCCCCGGTTGGCCCAATGAGAGGGCGGCTCAGTGCACGAGCATTCTATTATTTCCCCTGTGACTCGGTGTGTAAGTCACGAAGCTGCCCTTAGTTTGGTGATGAGGCACCCTATATGGCAAGCCTAGTGGGAGGGTGACTCTGTTAAGAGCAAGTTACCTCAGTGTCCGACGGGACACGGCTCTCTCAATGTGTGTTTGGGAGAGGCCCGTAGCACTTATGGCAGGTGAGGCCATGTTGTTGATCTACAAGTCATGGGGTGACTAGTGCTACATATAGGCGATGCGGTTTGGTACTAGTAAAATTGGTGATTATGCATGCATTAAGAGATATGTGTACACATTATACTACTGCAGTAGGGGCATAGTAGCACGCCTATGCTTGACCCATAATTTGGTGTTTATTCCCATAGTCGGATCTGCATTTATTGATGTTTATTCCATTGTACATATGCATTAGCCTAAGAGTATTTGCATATAGCATGGAGATATACAAAAAAGTGATGATGATTGAGATTGAGATGTGATGATGATGAGATGGGTATATGAATTACCTAAAAGACAACATGTAAAATATAAATACAACAAAAATATATTAAATATGATAATGTTGTATGTGACGACCTAATAGGATGAAAGGCTTGTTTGTCTATGATTGATGACAATGATGTTGGCCCATTGTGGCATTAAGAAGTGATATGTATATGTGATTGCTTTGCTATAAATTGACGGAGAAATACATTATATGTATATTGTTGAAATGAATAGATTATGGTGATTGTTGATGATTTTAGCAAAGTATACATCATGTTAATATGCATATGCATATAATCTCAATTGTATTAATATTCGTCATTTGAAATGTATAACTCACTCTCCCATGTTGTCCATTTTTAGCATTGATGCGGGAATATCATGGGATGAGGATATTTTAAAAGTAAAGCTTTGGTGAAGGTAAATTGTGGTAATGGAATGCCTTGGCCGACAGCGGATGTAAATTATTTCATTGTGAATAACATGTATATAATGATGTGATGACTATTGATATTGGTGGATGTATTGTGAATAATGATATAAGTGGATGATGTATCGATATTTGGGGTATTTGAATTTATACCCACTTGATGAATAAAATAATGTTAGATATGTAGCCCATTTTAGGAATGTATAAGTGTTAATGTATATGACTTTGAGGTTGAACTGAATGTGGTCAATTATGAAATGTGAATATTGGAGATGTATGTTGCATGACTATATATATATACATACATATTCTAGGCATTGCATGTTTATGACTTATGTGTAAGGTTGATTGTGGCCTATATGGTTTATGTTGTGTATTTGCATGCTTTGCCAAGCCTTTTCCCATATCTTCATATATGGGACTAGGTGTATGCCCTGTATACATATTCTTCTTCCACTGTAAACTTTATTATTTTTGTATACATTTATGGGCGATTTATTTAATGATCCAGTTATAAATTCTAATATTTCACTCTTCGGTTTTCTGGGGTTTGGGTTTTGATGTAGTCGTTGAGGTGTTTTAAAACTATTTTAAATGCAAAAAATTTACTCATATTTTTATTAATTGTTTATCTTGATTACACCGAGATTCGGGTCTGGAGAACCAGGGGGTGACAGTTGGTCAGTCCTTACTACCACTTGGTGGCTGCGGAAATAAGGGTGGAGTCGTCTTGCGGCTACGACAAGGCTGTATGCAAACTTCTCGACCTTCTGGTATCGTGTTTCGGCTCCTTGCAATGTTTTACTGGTAAAGTAAACTGGCCTCTGGACCGGGCCATCTTCTTGGACAAGGACTGAACTTACCACCTCAGCTCCTGCGGAAAGGTAGAGAATCAATTCTGACCCCACTTCTGGCCGTGTCAGAATTGGTGGAGATGTGAGGTAAGGTTTTAGGTCTTGGGATACCTCTTCACACTTGGAGGTCCACTTAAATGAGTCTGTCTTCTTTAGTACTTTGTAAAACGGCATCGACTTCTCAACGAATTTTTAGAGAAATCAGGAGAGGGTTGTGATCCGTCTGGTAAGGCGTTGGATTTCTTTAATATTCTGGGGGCTCGGCATCTCTAGTATGGCCCGGAACTGATCTGGGTTGCCTTCAATACCTTTGTAGGTGAGCATGTACCCTAGGAACTTTCCCCCTTGGACCCCGAAAGAGCACTTCTCGGGGTTCAGTCGCATGTTGTGCTTGTTCAACTCGGTAAATGTTTCTTCCAAGTCTTGTACGTGTAAGTCTGTCTGCTTAGGTTTTATAACCATGTCATCGACATATACCTCCATGTTTTATCCTATTTGCTTGGTAAAGATTTTGTCCACTAGCCTTTTGTAAGTTGCCCTTGCATTTTTTAGGCCAAAAGGCATTACTCGGTAACAGTAATTTACCTCGACTGTGATGAACGCTGTCTTTTTCTTCATCTTTGGGGGTCCATTCTGATCTGGTTGTACCCCAAATATCCGTCCATGAAGCTCAATATCCTGAATTATGATGTGTCATCCACCAAATGGTCAATGCTAGGTAAAGGATAAGGATCTTTGGGATATACCTTATTTAGGTCGGTGAAATCAATGCACATCCACCATTTGTCACTCGCTTTTTTTACCATGACCACGTTTGATAGCCAGGTGGGGTATTTGACTTCTCTAATAAAGTTGGTAAAGACTAGCTTGTTCGTCTCTTCCTTGACTGCGTGCTTTTGGTTGGGACCCATCTTTCGGGGCCTCTGGGACACGAGTTTAGGGTCTGGCTTGACATTGAGGGAGTGATAAATCACAGTGGGATCAATGCCAGGCATGTTAGTGGGACTCCAAACGAATAAGTCTGCATTTTCTCTTAACAAGATGACCAAGGCTTCTTCAAGATTTGGGTCAAGAATGGCGCTAATCCATGTGAACTGGCCGGTGGACGATCCGACTTGAATGAGTTTGAGTGATTCTACCGGTTGATGTCTCTCGTATTTTCTATCGTCATAAGGGTCAAAAGTTGTCTCCACATCTTCTTTAATAATAAATGTCGACTTGGGGCAGAGGCTCTTATAGTAACACTCCTGGGCCACTTCTGGGTCTGCATTGACAACTCCTACTCTGCCATCTCTGAGTGAAAACTTCATGGTTAGGTGCATGGTGGAGACGACAGCACCTAAGGCGTTGAGCGAGGGTCGCCCTAGCAGCGCGTTGTAGGAGCTGGGGAAGTCAACCACTAGAAACTTGACCATAACCCCACGGCTGTCTTTTCCTACTCCGAAATTGGCTCTCAAATCAATGCATCCCAGGACCTACACAGAATCACCAGAAAAACTAAGCAGAATTCCATCATACCTTTTTAATCAACGGGTGGGGAGACCATCTTTTGATATATTTTTTAGCGCAAGATGTCTACTAAACTCTGTTTGTCTATGAGTACTCGTTCTACCACAAAATCTTCCACCTCCATGATGACCATCATTGGTTCGTCTTGATTCGGTCCTTTGGGGAAATCTGACCTGTTGAATATGATGATTGTCGAGTCTGAGTGTTCCTGTAATAAATTTACCTGTCCTACCTGGTGTCACTGGCATACGCAGGCACTTGGGAAATCTCTTGAGATGGTATGTAAGACTCTGCGCCTATCCCCTCTATTTCCTGTGGGTCTTAGAGATCGAGAGCGGGGAGGGGGAGGGGCTCGCGATCGGTCTTGAGTCTGGAGTTCAACATGACCGAGAGCGGGGGGCTCATGTTCTCCCTTTTGAAATCCTCCCTTGGGTGTTTCATCTTTTCGGGCGACAAACCTCGCTAGGTTCCCCTGTCGGATTAGATGCTTTATCTGGTTACGGAGGGGCCAACACTGTTCAGTTTTATGGCCGTAGGCCCTGTAGAATTCACAGAATTTAGACGTGTCTGGCCCCTTGGGACCTTCCTTGGGGGGAGGGAGTGCGAGGAAACATGTATTGTAGACTTCACGTAGAATCCGATCATGGCGATCCTTCAGTGGTGTAAAGCTTGTATAAATAGGAGCATTATAGGCATCAGCATGTCTGTCTCAGTTGCGCCTGGGACTTCTCTTTTTCGGCTCAAAACGATGATTGAATCGATTGGTAGGATTGGTCCGATCGGCTACACGTTCATCGATAGTAATGTATCGGGAGGCTCTCACTCAGAAGTCATCCATATCCTATGGTGGTTTCTTGGTTAGGGAGTCAGCAAATTTCCTAGGGTGTAAGCCAGTTTGTATGGCATGCAGTGCTACCTCTAGGCTGAGGTCTCAGATTTGAATGGCCTGTTCGAAGAAGCAGGCCATGTATTGTTTTAGGGTTTCTCCCAAAAGCTGGCGTAGGTTCACTAGGCTGTGCGAAGTTTGCTGTACGGCCTTGCTGGTGGAAAATTGACTAAAGAATTTCTTGCTTAGGTTGGCAAAGTTGGCGATGCTCTTCAGAGGGAGGTGGGAGAACTAACGGAGCACCGATTTGGTCAACGTGGTAAGGAAAGTCTGACAAAAAAGGGAATCGGATGCCCCCGTCACCAGCATGGTATTGGTATATATGGTGAGGTGCTCCTCGGGGTCACCTCTACCGTCGAATTTCTCCATTGATGAGGGTTTGTAATTGAGAGGAGTGGGGGCTTCCATGATCGGGTCGGTCCAGGGAGGCACAGCGAAAGGTAGCTCAGGCTCATACCTTGCTATCTCTGTTTGGTATGAGGCTTGGCCAGCAGCCTTCTGTCGAGTGGATCGATCGGCGTTGTGGCTAGAGGCCTCACACTCGCCCCCCCTTTGCCCTCGGAGTTCTGCGTTCTCCTGTTACAGGTAGGCAACCATCTTCTGCAAGGTTTCCACCATGTTGGTGAGGTGCTGTATCCATTCATCGTGATCGGATGTTTCCTGTGACGTCTACCGCCTTCCTCCCGTCGGGTGTTTCTAGTGTTCACCATGATCAGGATTAGGATTGGGGTTTGAAAAAAGGTGGTGTAGGATTCATTTTATCGGACCCCATGATGGGCGCCAAAATGTTCACACACAGAATATTAGCATGAAACCCTAAAGAATTCCCCTAGGGATTAGGTTTATTAATTCCCAATATGTGTCATTTAGGTTACAAAGTGAGCTTATAGTCTGTATTTATACACTAATAATACTTATACCTAGGTTACAAGACGGGCTTGGCCCATTAGACTATAACCTAGGCTAACTGACTTCCTGATAGTGCAGAGAGACTAGACCGCATGGTGAGGACCACCTCTCGATCCCTTGGAGGGAACAGTGTGTTGTAACACCCTGAATTTTTAAAATAGGAAGATAAATTAGGAAAATAAATGTTGGATAATTAAGTATGGGCTAATAAATATCCCAAAATTCTTGAAACGATCAAAATAAGACTTTTCGAAACTGTTGGTGAATTTTAGTGGTCGGATGAGTTGAAAATTTACCCGGATAAAATATAGGTGTCGGACCAAGTATCTCCGATTGAGATGCCGTTGGTCAGGGCCGTAGATAATGTTATTGGGATTCCGAATTTATATTTGGAATAATTTTTAGAATATGTTTTGAGCCCGAACGGGGAACCTGTTTGTTAAAAAAAAAAACGAAAGAGTTTAATGAAGCTTAACAACTTTAAAGCCAAACTCATATTTTTCACTCTCACTTCCGTAGCACTCTCTTCTTTCCCACGCCAACACACTTCTTCACTCCTTCTTTCTCCTTCTTCTTCATTATTTCCTCTTCACCTTCCCCCTTGAACCCTAAGTTAAAAAGTGAAATACATCTCTTTCCTCCTTTGTTATTTTCAAGAAGCTTAAGGAGAACTTGGAGCTTAGAGTATCCTCTCCTTTCCTTCTCCTTAAATTCGTGTGGATTTTCTCCTCTTTTGCAAACTCACTCTTTACTCCTCTTGAGGTAAAATTATTACCATTTTTCCATGTATATAAGCATATAGTTGAAGTTTAATGGTAGTTTTAAGGTTAGGGCACAACAAATGTATGAGAATTGTTGAGGAGGGTTCCAAAATGAGAACTCTAAGGAGGATTGACATAAATACAAGTTTTTGAGTGATAAGTGAGGTAGTTGTAATTATAGTGGGAAAAGAAGGAGGTATATGAGCATTTATGAAGGTTGGTGGGTTGGTGAAAACCTAAAACCTGAATTTTTGGAGAAAGAGTAAAATATTGAAGATAATAACATTTATTGAAGAAGTTGGCAATTGTTGATAGGAAGAGTAATATAAATGATGTGGTGGACACATTAAATAAGGATAAAGTTGATTTGAAGTCATTATGGGTAGGAAACTCACCAAGGTGTTGGTGGGGACTTAATAGATGGGATAACTTATCCATTAGGTTGTAACTTTTAATACTAATGGATTGTAATTTAAGGGAAGGAATTCCCGAAGCCTAAGTAAACAAATGAATGAAATTGATAAATAATTTCCACATGATAAGAATCATGTGTACACCTATGTATATGTATATTAAATTGGTATTTGAATGAAAAATTGATGTGGCCCTATAATTGATTGGTGTAGGGCTTGGCAATACTGGTGAAGCGGGAACATCAACCCCAGAGGTCTACTTCTCCTGAGGTAGGAGAGGGGTGTATTTTCTAAATGCATGAGAATTATGATGATAATGTATGTATTAATGTAGTATGACATGTTTGCTTAGATAAAGGTGATATTATATGTATGTGAAGTGAATTGTGTATGATTTGGTGGGAAATTATGTGGTTGAGAATGAATGTACCCTAGATGAGAGGGTAAGATAAGTTAATGAGCTTGAGGCATATATGAGCATTGTTGTATACATGGCATAACATGCATATCATGATGATGTTGATAAGTGGTTGCGATCACTTGATGATGGAAATGAAAAAGGGCTTGCGAGTTCCTATGATTGTTAGACCGGTGGTTGCGATCACCTGGAATTAAAATGAAAGGCCCTGCGGGACCAATGAGATGAAATGCCCATGGTTGCGATCATGAGGCGGGAGTACCCCTTGCGAGGCGGGAAACCTATGTGAATTGTTGAACGTGGTTGCGATCACGAGAAAATCTATTGATATGATGAAAGGGCTTGCGAGCACCTATAATGCCCATGGTTGCGATCATGAGGCGGGAGTACCCCTTGCGAGGCGGGAAACCATTGAGAATGAGTATATGATATGGTGGTTGCGATCACCCGAGGAAATGAAATCGGATCCGTGCATATGCATTCCATGACATTAGCATGAGCATTAATTTGAAAGCATGGTATAGTATGATACTTTGCTGTTGAGATATGAATGGAAATTCTCTTTCACTTACTAAATTGTAATGGTGAAATTGATAGACGTGATTCTAAGAGAATTAAGGGATAAGTGTGTTAGAATAAGATTTATTGATTGTATGTTTGATATTAAATGAACTCTTCTTGAGAAGGAGATAGTTGTATTGCATTCATGCATATATTATTATATTTGTTGGATTTTCGTCATTGAGAAAGTATACTCACTCTCCCTGTGGTATATTTTTTTAGCTCCTGTGTTGTAGGTATGGCTTTGGAGCTATTGGAGGAGGAGAAGTGTGAAGAAAGTTCCATTTTGGTAAAAGAATGCCTTGGCCGGCAATGTTTTGATATGGTGATTATGTAGAATGGATGTAAGGTGTATAACACCATCTATGTTTTGCATAATTTGGATTAGAATAAATAATGGTATGATTGACGAATATGTATGTGTATAAACGATAGTGATTTTGGGAGGTCATGGGGGAAAATGAGATCATATGTTTATGACCCATTTTTAATTATGACCCTATGAATGAATGGATGAAGTTGATATTTGAAATATTAGTTTTGAGAAGTATAATGATGATTGGGTTGATCTTTGTAACTTAAATTAGTTGTAATGGAAATTTACAGATATGATTGATTCGAACAAGTTTTAAATATGTAGTAGGATATGTACCAAGTATTAAATTTGAATAGAATTGATTAGAATGAGTTTTGGTATAGTAAGTTGTGTGATTTCTGCATTTCCCCTGTTTTTCTGTTAAACTCGCTCAAGCGAGAGGTCTTTTCGCTCAAGCGAAAATGCCCTGTGTCGAATTTTCGGTCTCTGGATGATTCTCGCTTAGGCGAGAGAGGGACTCGCTCAAGCGAGATTGTCCCAGTATCAGAGTTAGGCCATTATTCCATTTTCGCTCGAGCGGGTGTGTAATTCGCCTAAGCGAAATCGCATTAGAATCAGAGTTTGGACCTTGGTTGGTGTTCGCTCAGGCGAGCTGAGGATTCGCCCAAGCGAGGGGGGTCTTGGTCTCAGGTTTGCTCTCGGGTTTATCAGGAAATTGCTCTCGGGAGTAATTTCGCTCAGGCGGAATTGGTTCCGCTCAAGCGAGTGAGCGTGGGTAGAGTTCTGGTCGTTTTTCGCCTTACGCTCGCTGGCTCCGCCCAAGCGAGGATTTCAATACTCGCTCAAGCGAGTTGGGGTTCGCTTGAGCGAAGTGACCCCTGAATCTTTATTTTCTTCTTTCGCTCAGCATTTTATGTTTTGCCTAAGCGTGCTATGCTAAGCTCGCTCAAGCGAATTGGGATGTCGCTTGAGCGAGGAGGACCTGATTCTCCCAAAATGCTTAAAACATGTTAATTTCCTTTTTCTTATTAATAATCCATGATCCTATCCTACTATATGAACGCTTTGGAATAACCTTGGTTTATTAATTTCAAAATAAATGATCTCTTAAAAATTTAATTCCATAATACTATTCTACTAATTATACTTCCGCTATTATTAAATATGGAATTCTTAAAAGTTAATCCTTTAGTTTACCTTCTCATATCTTCATATATGAGATAGGTCTCTGATAGATCCAGGGTAATTGATAAATGGTTTCACCACTCATAAGTTTTATAGATTAATAAATATAAAATCACGAAAAATTTACCCCTATTTTTGGGGTGTCACATGTGTATTCTAACAGAATTATTTTGTTAGCCTTCTAAAGAATAACCAACCCTTATTTTTGGATTACTATTCAACATCTCCTTTGATCCAAAAATTCTTAGCACATTTCATTCCCAACAAATCCCTCAGTTTTTCAAACCTTTCTTGCCGAAGAAGTTTAGTAAAAACATTTGCCACTTGACCTTCAGTGCAATAGTGTGTCAAATCTGCATTTACTTACTTTATCCCTGAGAAAATAAAACTTTGTTTTTGTGTTTGCTTTTGCCATGAGACACTAGATTTTTAGACAAGCTTATAGCTAATTTGTTGTCCACAAGTAATTGCACTGGCTTGTTATGCTTCACTTTCAATTCTTCCAGCAATGCTTCTTGCCACAGGATCTAACACGTAGCTTTTGTAAATGTTATGTGTTCTGTCTTACATGAGGAAAGTGCAACCATATTCTATTTCTTTGAGCACCAAGAAATTGGTGCATTCAGATATTTAAACAAATAACCAAATGTGTTTTTTCTTTCCACTTTATGACCACACCAATCAGAGTTATAAAAGGCTTCTGTTTGCTTCACTCTAGTAATCTTCTTTTAGGAACAACGGACCATAATCTTGTATACCTTTTAAATATCTCAATATATGTTTAGCTATAGCCATATGAGGCACTCTTAGATCACTCATAAATCTACTAATCAACCCAACTCCATAGCTAATATTAGGCCTGCTATTACATAGAAACCTAAGTGATCCTACAATTTGTTTAAACAAATTTGCATCTATATTTTTCTTATCCAGTTCTTCAGTCAACTTTAGATTTGCTACTATTGGTGTAGGTGTTGCGCTATAATTTTCCATGTTAAACCTTTTCAGAACTTCATAGGTGTATTTCTTCTGATGTAGGAATATTCCCTGGTTAATGTGCATAAACTCAAGACCAAGAAAATAATTCAAAGTTCCTAAGTCAGTCATTTCAAATTATGTTTTCATCTACCCTTTTATTTGCTCAATTTCAGCCAACTCACTACCTGTGACAATTAAATCACCCACATAGAGACACACAAGAAGTAAGTTCATGTGTTAAGTTTCCTTCACATAAACTCTAAATTCAATTATTCATTTCACAAAGCTTTGCTTGGATATGAAAACATCAATCAACTTATTCCAAGCTCGAGGGGTTTGTTTAAGGCCATACAAGGTGTCGCGATGTGGATGATCGGATAACAATTTCCACAAGCTTGGTTTTTTGAGAATAAATTATAAGAAGATGTGGAGTCGTCACCAAGATTTTGTTTTTATTTTAAAAGGGTAAAATATTGGAAAAAGCCTCTAGAGCTCTAGGTTTGGGAGTTGGTTATGAATAGGGAAGGTATTAGCACTCCTATTCGTCTGTTCCAAAGAAATAATACCTTAATTAAATTATTTAATTATTTTTTAATAATTTAAAAGTGACCCAATAATAAAGAAATAGAAAAAACAAATATCTATATAAAAGAATTTTAAAAAATGGGCCCGACAAGATTGGGTCTTGCTCTTACGTATTCCCGGGTGCAATGGGAATTCAGGGGTTACGTAGTTCTTTTTAGAAAGTACTCTTATGATTTTATTTAGTCGATATCATGTATCCCACGATGCTGATATGATTTTTAGAGCAACTTTATTGGTGTAGTGTATCTTACTATACCAATAAAATTATTCATGTAACTTTTTTAAAATAACTTTATTGATGTTATGTATCCCACTACATCAATAAAATGGTTCATTAATTTTTTAGGGTAACTTTATTGATGTTATGTATCCTACTACACCAATAAAATTGTTCATTAAATTTTTAGAGCAATCTTATTGATGTAATGTATCCCACTACACTAATAAAATTATTCCTGTAATTTTTACAGCAACTTTATTGACGTAATGTATCCCACTACACCGATAAAGTTACGCTAAAATAACAAATTTTTTAACATGTTTTAAATACATTTTTTTAGAATCAATACTATATATATATATAAACATTCACGCATAACAATTTAAGGGTGTAAATATTGGTCCCTATATTCACACAACTTTTTTATATACATTAAAATCACTCACGCACATAAGTATATATATATATACCACACACGCATTATTGGAAATCAGGCAAGCATTAACTCTAAGTATATACATTGAAACAAATATTTATTAACTTAGCAAACATTGGCTTATTAGAAAAAGAAAAACATAGTGCCTTACACACATCATGCCATTCACGAAAAAAGAAGAAGATGGAACCTTTGCTATACAATAGTAGGGAAAAAGAAAGAAAACAAAAACAATCACACACAAGCGTAGATAAAAAAATTGTACCTTTCCTGGAGTAGAACCAAACTTCTCTTCCCTTTTTGGAATTTAATTTAGTGGTTGCTAGGGTTTTCTTTTAGAAAACTATGTATGTTATTTATAGACAACAAAAAGGCCTGATATTTTATTATAGAAACAAAAATCTAATAATTAAATTTAGTATCTTTTTAAAATATCTGATAACCAACATTATCTTTATTTTAAAATATTTGGTAACCAACTTTGGAATCTTATCTAGATTTTAAAATATCTGATAACCAAATTTGAGTTTTAAATCTTATCTTTATTTTAAAATATCTGGTAACCAACTTTGAAATCCTATCTTAACTTATTTTTAAAATATGTAAAATTTAAAATCCTTAACTTCTAAAAATAAAATAAAACAAAAATAATAATTGGAAGAGTTTTAAATGACCTGAACAAAATTCAATAGCAATAACTTGCCCCTCTTTACTTAGTTATTACTACGTTGTAGTAAGGCATAAGTAAAGACTGAGCGAACTAGTTTTGTCCAGGATCTTAAAAGCAAACACGAACACCAAATATCATTAAGATTGATACATGACATATACGATAAGGAATTTTAACACACAAAGGGTGAAGAATATAACCAGCGAGAAATTTAACACCCACGGTGAGAGAAAGAAATTTAGTAGGAACGACAGGGAGCATATATGGTACACAACACATACGACATATACAGCAAGAAACAAAACACATATGACACATATAGCAAGAAGCACATATGACACATACGATAGGAGACACAACACATACAACACATATGACAGGAAACACAATACATACAACATATACGACAGGAAACACAACACATACGACACATATGGCAAAGAGCATATATGACACATTTGACAAGAAACACAACATATACGGCACATACGACAGAAAACATAACCCAGACGACATATACGGTAAGCATTTAAGATAGGCAAAGACTTAACACATGTAGCATTACAGGAAGAAGTGTAAAAAATGTAACACGGTACAAAAATTTAACACAACCAAAAATTTAACACAACCAAAAATTTAACACGGGCAGGAGTTTAACACATTTGTAGAAATTTAACATAGTGTAGAAATTTAACATATTTGAAGAAATTTAACACAATACAGAAATTTAACACATTGTAGAAATTTAACACATTTGCAGAAATTTAATACATTTGTAGAAAATTAACACAGTGCAGAAATTTAACACGTTTGTAGAAATTTAACACGGTGTAGAAATTGAACACTTTGTGAAAACTTAACACGATGCAGAAATTTAACACATTGCGGAAACTTAACATGGTGCAGAAATTTAACACATTTGCACGGTGCAGAAATTTAAAACATTTGTGGAAAGTTAACACGGTGCGAAAATTTAACACATTTACAGAAATTTAACATGGTGCGGAAACTTAACACATTTGTAGAAATTTAACACAGTGTGGAAACTTAACACTTTTGCAGAAATTTAACACGGCACAGAAACTTAAGACATTTACAAAAATTTAACACAGTGTGAAATTTAACACATTTGCAGAAATTTAACACGGTGCGGAAACTTAACACATTTGCAGAAATTTAACACTATACGGAAATTTAACATGGCGTAAAAATTTAACACATTTGCAGAAATATAACACATTTACAGAAGTTTAATACATGACAATAGAGAATTCTATATACCAGATAAATTAATAGTAGAGAGCGACTCTTGTTACAAAACTAAAGTTAATCTGATTCCCTATCACTCGTACAACCTTAACATTCTTAAATTTGGCTAGGCTTGATTTGATGTTCTTTTGTAAAATAGTTAAGCAGTGCTTACCTCGTCTTTTATTTATAGTGGAATAATTGGTAACTTCTTACTGTTACATATGGGATTACTTTGTTACCTGTAAACCATCGTTGACGTAACAGTAGAATTTTCCTTTTTCATTTTTTATTTTTAACATTTCAGTTGTTAACTCATGCATGCTCATAAATAAATAAACTGAAGGTGGAATGAATAATTCGATGATGAAAACTTGGAATCGTTTATGATATAAAGAAAACTAAATAGATGGAAGAATCCAGTGAAACGAATTCTGAATAGTTACGTCGCTAAGATTAATTGTCATTCCTCCACAAACTATAACTTTGATGCACCCACTGACCAAACTTCAGAGCAATGAATGTCTCTGAATGTTCATATGCCTTTTGCTGCCAACCTTCTAAGCCTTACTTTTCGCCTAGGTCGCCCTTTCGGGTTTTCAACTTAGCGGATGCTTTATTTTCTTTTCCAAAGCCCTAACTTTTGCCTAGATTGCTCTTACAGGTTTTTGACCTAACAGACCCTTTTATTTTCCTTTTTTAAATCCCTAACTTTTTCGTGAATTGCCCTTATGGGTTTTTGACCTAATAGGCACTTTTATTTTTCAATTTTAAAGAGTTAACTTTTGCCTAGATTGCCCTTACGGGTTTTCGACCTAGCGGGCATAACATTTCTTAATAGTGTCTGAATTCACTAGGTAAGGAAGCTCCTCACCATCCATGTCAGTGAGAATAAGAGCTCTACCTAAGAAGGCTTTCTTAACAACATAAGGACCCTAGTAATTTGGCATTCATTTCCCTCGGTGATCTTTTTGAACAGGCAATATCTTATTCAACACCAAGTCTCCTTCACGAAATTCTCTAGGATGAACCTTCTTTTCATGAGCCCTTTTTCATTCTTTTTGATATAGCTGACCATGATAAAAGGTCATTAGTCTTTTTTCTTTGATCAAATTGAGTTGTTCAAACCTTGTTTGAACTCATTCAACTTCATTTAATTAGACTTCCTTTAGGACTCGCAAGGAAGGAATTTCTACCTCAAATGGTAATACTGCCTCCATACCATACACAAGGAAAAAGGGGTTGCCCTAGTTAAAGTACGAACAGTAGTGTGATACCCATGTAAGGAAAATGATAGCATTTCATGCCAATCCCTATATGTTACCACCATTTTCTGAATGATTTTTTTATGTTTTTATATGTTGTTTCCAATGCCCCATTCATTTTCAGCTAATATAGAGATGAGTTATGATATTGGTGCAGGATTGAGTCTTAACTGGTATTTCCTGAGTCGTTTAAACAACTTTCACAAATTGTCCACATGCTTCTCCTTCGCTTTAGATTTGTCAATCATGTCATTAACATAAACCTTGATCTTTTTGTGTATCATATCAATGAAAAATGTTACCATGACTCTTTGATAGGTTGCCTTAACATTTTTTAGTCTGAATGGCATTACATTGTAACATATAGTTCCCATAGGGTAATCAAAATGGTCTTTTCCATATCTTCTTTGGCCAACTTGATTTGGTTATACCCTGAGAATGCTTCCATAAAGGAAAAAAATGCATGACTGGCAGTGTTATACACCAAAACATCTATGTGAGGAAGGGGAAAGTCATCTTTGGGACTGGTATAGTTCAAATCTCGATAGTCCACATACTTATGCACCTTTCCATCATTCTTGGGCACTCGCACAATGTTCGCCACTTATTCCGGGTAAGTGGCAACTGCTAAGAATCTGGCATCAAACTGCTTTTGGAACTTCCTCTTTAATTTTTAAGGACATTTCCAGTTTCATTTTTCTCAACTTCTACTTTACCGAATGAAATTTAGGCTTCAGGGGTAACTTGTGTTCTACAATGCTTTTATCAAGTCAGGCATATCATGGTATGACCAAGAAAGAATATCAACAAACTTAGCCAAAAGTTTGACTAAGTTTGCACGATTTTCCTCTTTCATCATGATACCAATCTTTACTTCCTTTTTGTCATATTCAATTCCCAGGTTGATTGTTTCAATCACCTCTTGATGAGAAACTATTTCCCTATCTTCCTCGTCCATCAACCTTTTCAATTCAGTAGGAAGTACCCATTCAATCTCATTTTCTTCCTCGGTTTGGTTAATGAGTTTATCAAAGTCATAATTTGTAGACACTTGGCAGTTATTTTCAAGGACATTATTTTCAGACCTGCATTTATTTGAAAAGGACAATAAAGTGATTTTGGAAAAAATTATATTTATTTATGAGCAACCAAAGAAAAGAAAAAGAAATCAAAACAAATAAAGGAGGAGAAATAACAAGAAATAATTAAAAACAAAGTGGAAACGAAATACATTAATTAGCAACTGAAATGTTTTGCCCTTTTATCAAATAATCATCCTAAAGCCTCGGGCAAAGGTTATAGGAATTGTACTATAAATAATTACTTTGAAAGAATTACAGGTAACTGATACATCTTTTCAGAATGGGCTTTTGTGGCAAGTTTAACCACGACAGATGTAGTATATTCGAGTGTCGTTCCACAGAGGGACTAGAAACTTGAAGACTTAGTTCAAGTAACTTTGGCAAGATAAAAGTCAATTTTTATGTTGAGATAAAATAGTAAAGATTAATATACACATGCATAAACAGTGATAAACTAAAGAAGAGTTCAAATATAGAAGGAATGGGATCGAATCTTACTCATCTTACCTTTCATAATATTGGATCCATTGATATAGATAGTTTTTATTCTACCAACTTTTACGCAACAAAACATAAATCATTCGTTTTGATCCCTCGATTCTGAAATCCTAAGAAAAACTTTAGAGCCTTGATTCCTCAACCATGTTAAGAGGTTTTCCAGCATTTGATATGTTTGTTATTAGCGTTCAATATGTCAGAAGTTATTCCTAACACTAAAGCATATTGAGTACCTTATTTAGATCGGTTTTCATAAACTATTTTCCAATAACTTAAGAGAATTAAATCAAGATACTATTTATGCAATAGAATCTAGTAAATAACATGGAATGAAATACCAAAATCAATAGAATAGTACCATATATATCAAAGTAGAGCCAATGTATGGAAGGAAAGATTCACTACATCTAATCCCAAATAAAAGGATTAGCTACTCATGTTAGTCATTACAATCATCAACCAAAGAAAAAAGGAGAAGAAAAAGCTTTAGATCACTAAAAATGGATTTCAAGAAGTAGGGTTTATTGTTTTCTTGTGTATTTCCTCCTTTTCTTCTTTATCTCTAGGATCTAAGTATTTAAATATCAATGGTCCCGCTCAAGCGAACATTCTTTCACTCAAGCGAACATTCTTTCACTCAAGCGAGTGCAACTTGCATCTGATAGAGATCTTCGTTGTTCTTTATATTCTCATTTAAGCGAGTTAGTCTCTCTTAAACGAGATCAACTTTGATCCTACTAACCCTATTTTCACTTGAGCGCCAATCCTTTCACTCAAGCGAGTGCATCTTTTTCTTGGTTCTATTGTTTTCTTGCTCAAGCGGTAACTACTCCGCTTGAGCCAGTATAACTCCTGAAGCTCTTTGGACTATTTTCGCTTGAGTGAAGTATGCTCGCTCAAGTGAGTTTCTTCAATGAATCTTTGTTTCTTTCCCCGCTCAAGTGATAAATACAACACTTGAGCGAAGGTCTCACTCAAGCGACTATGGATCTCGCTCAAGCGACTATAGATCTTGCTTAAGCGAGATTCTTTAGGATGCTTGTTTTTGCTTCCTCTTGCTAATTCTTCATCCTATTCCTTAATTTCCTTCCTGCAAAAAGTAAAATATGTAACTCTGAGGCTCTTATGATATACAAAACAAAGTTGGGAAAGAGATCTAAGTTTCTTGACATTTTAACACATAATTTGCATTGAAATCCAATAATTCTCAAAATATTTGTCCACTTCACATGTAAATTTAAACACAATTGAACATTTATCAGTAACTCAGCAATTTCTTAATTGTTCAGTTTGAAGCCCATGGTATTAGGTAAACCAACACTATTCCTCGATCGCTCTTTGTTTATCTTTTCTATGACATTCATTGCTTGTGCATGTTGTAGGGATATCGAGGATTCAATTCTACTTTTCTTTTTTCAATTTCTTTGGTTTTTTAAAGAGAAGGAAATGCACATTAGGCACAATAAAAAAACAAGATGCATGTAACTGATGATGTATGCAACTGAGAAGGCATTTTCACTTTTTGTTTGTTTTTTGCTATTTTGAAATGGTGTGATGCATGATGGTTGGAAAAGATTTTTATAAAAAATGCAATTAAGTATTATATAAAATGAGGTTTTGTGGAAATGAAATGTGAGTGTTCATCCAAAGATTTCATTTGATTCCTTGAAAGTGTTTTTAAAAAATACCCTGTGGAATGTGTGGCATAAATTTTGCATATACAATTAAAAATTTTCAATTTGCATACATAGGGTCATTTTTCAATGATTTCTAATTTAGAATTTTGCCCTAGTTTTTATTGAATGGTAGCAAAACTCGCATCTTAAATTGAAATTTTCCAATTCACAAAGGGCTTTTTCCTTAATGATTTGCACTTCAAGATTTTGCCACAGCTTTTGCATTCATCACAGAGCCGCCTATTCACAGGGCCTGCCACATAGGGTGCCTCGCCACCAATCTAAGGGCAGCTTTATAATTCCCAGAATCACTAGGGAACAACAACAATTTACCCGTGCATTGGGTCACCCTCCCACTGGGCCTGCCTATTGGAACCCCTAACATTCCATGTAGATAGCGTATGATATGCCATGGATGCAATGCAATGCGAATCAAATGCATTCACACACTATGCATCCTACCATGCCACTCATCAATCATCATCGTCATCACTAACACCACCATACAATTCTTAGTGGATTTTATCATTGTTGGTTTTAGCCATTGTGTTCAAGTTTTATGTGTGGCATTATGTTTCAACATACTTATATTGTACATGCAACTCAATACTTGCAACATTCATAATGGCATCACAAACATCAATAACATTCATCAATCTTTCATTGACATCACCACTTAATTTCTTAGTGGATTTTTCATTTCCTTGATCATTACCATTGTTTCATATATTAGTATGGCATTCACAATAATTCATCAATACAATTCAAACCATATATACAAGGTCACACTTGTATCAAACATAATGGTATTCAACAAATCATCAATAATAATAATCATCCATCATTATTCATTATCGACATCATCTCTGATTCGTTGATTTATAACAAACACATTATCATGCAATTATCCCCTCATTAGTTTCATCATATCATATTATTAGTGGTGAACTTGAATGTCTGCATAACATGTCTCAGGCACATACATATTTTCCAATATCCCAATTCAATAACAAACACCATCAAGACACACCATCGTCATATACCCCTAATACAATCTCTTATTTTTACATAATAAGGGGTTTTGGGCAATAATAAGCTCATGACAAATTTCAACATTAAGACATATGAGGAAAGTTCATTTTTAGTCTTAAAAATAGTGAGACATGTCACAAATATCACCTATTAGTCCCAATTTGACAATCATAAAAAGTTAGGTTCAAAACCCTCTTAAATTTGAGTTTCACAATGCGGTGGGTCTAGTGTTTTCTGCCTAATGAGAGTTAGAAAACTCCAATTAATGTAAGACCAATTTTCACACCTCCATAACATAATTATCTACAACTTTCATGAAGAAGTCAGAGGCCAAAAATGTCATTAAGATACCCAAACGGGCCAAAAAAGCAAGGGAAAAGCAGTAGTTGGAAAAATCCTGACAGTGGCTAAACCACTGGCCGTGGTTTCAAACTACTGGCCATGGTTGGCACTTTCCAAACCACTATAATGACAGTTTTCACGTTCAGTGGTTGGCTCTACTGTAGGCACCATTCTATAGCTTTTTGGCCTTTATGTTTTTGCCAAATTTGGGACCCCTTTTCACTAGGCTATTCAACTCAAATTTGCATGAACTTTTATACATAACTTACCTACCCCAATATCAATTATATGGACAAGTTTCAAGCCAAAATTCCATCCCAATCAAAATCTAAGCTATAGGGTAGTTTTATGCATATTTTGGGCATTTTACATGACATATCAAAATGCAATTAGCTAAGTTTTGGTCTAAACTCTCTATGGACTCATATTCACATATATAAATGTGACTTGCTCCAACAAGTCTCATCCCATAATTCATTTCCTAGATCAAAGTATGTGCCAATAGCATTTCAAGCCCTTTTTGGCTATGTAACATCCCAATTTTAAAGTTAAATGCCGAATGAAAAATAAACTATTAAGGTTTTTATTTCAAAGTGAGAAGTTAATTGATAATCATAATTGGATTAACTTAAGGAATAATGACAATTTAATTAAGGCATAGTTGGTGAAAGATGGCTGTTTGTGATTGGCGAGTTACGTGAGTGGGCTGCGACTCACGTTCTCCCATCCCACTTCCTTCTCTTCGCATGCATATATATACCCTGTATCACCGTGGATACTCGTTCTTTTCCACTGCTGCATCCTCTCTTTTCTTCTTCCTCGATTTTATCCTCTTTTCCCTTCCCCTGTTTTGCTCTTCATTTTTGGAGAACGCAACGACGGTGCCGAAGGAAGGTCAGAGTCCCCTTCAACTGGTGGAAGACGACCATTGAAGCAGAGGAAGAACAACTTCTCATCCCCGAGCTGATTTTAGAGTGCGACGGTGCGAAGGAGATCTGGACGAGTCGGATAGAGCGTCAGTCCGAACGTTGAGAGTAGGAGAGCTACTTGAGTTCCTTTCCGTAGGTAGGGGGCGCTTGCATGCCAAATGCATGGTCCACAAACGGTACCAGATGAATGTATTGCTTAAAGTGTGTGCATGTGTTTGTGATGATTGAATAATATGCATGATTGTTGATTTTGGATCCTGTGTGTAAGATAGTAGTTGTACAATAATTGCATGTGATCCAGATGGTGGTAATGTAGCCTGTTAGCCTTGTTATAGACGAATGAAATGCATGGTCCTATCTCTGTTAACACTGTGAGAACATGAACGTGTGATTGTTGGTTGATTTGTCAGACGATATTACCTTGACTGTCCGATTGCTATGCATATTGTTATGGCTGGCAAAGTATATGTAATGACCGTGTTGAATCTGTTCCTACTACGATGGTTGCGAAGGAGGTATCAGTTGAGTAATGATGCTTGCTGGTAAATGAATTAGCTGCATGTGTAAGAATGGGGTGACCCGTGGAAGGTCTAGAGCCCCGAGGGAATGGCTTCCAGCTACAGTCCTTGGCTAGATCCTGTGAGAGCTCGTGGTAGCCGTAGGAGCTAGAGATGAGTCTCGAGATGTCAATGGGAGACCGGTACCACACGGGAAGAGCTGATGGACGAGCGGCTAGTAAGAGGAAAACTGTAACTAAAAGTCATTACTTAAGTCGGATCCGCAGGCATGCATATAGATATGATGCTGATTAAGATAGTACGCATAGCATGTGTTGAGTATTATGGATGACTTTCTAATGTATGGATGCATGTGTACGTGTGAATAGAGATGAACTTTATGTAGTATGTATGTTATAGATATCATTCTGATTTGCATGGTCTTAGTTTAACCTGAATACGACTGAGTGAAAGTAAGTATGCGTACTAGCACTGATACCGAGTCTTTGATTGTCATTTTGCATGTAAAAGCTCACCCCAGTGGTTACATTTTTCAGTGAATATCCCTCGGAATGAAGGATGAAGAAGAGGCCGAGTGCAGAGCAGAGAAACCGAGCGCTATAGAATATATGTGTATATGTAAATACTGTGTATAAGGTCTTGTTAAGCCTTGGCCGGCTCGTATTTTGATTTTAGTCCTTATATCTGAACTTGAACACTTTCGGGTAGTGAAAACATGCTAATGCGTTGTAATATTTAATACGTCCCTATATATATATGTGTGTGTTGTGTGTTGTTCCATACTGTAGGTGATGTTCGAGTGGTAAATATGGGTGTATAAGTATACCTTCCGAGCGTAGGAGATCAGTGTGACTATGGGTAGAAGCGGAGCTAAGTCATTGTTGGAGGAAAGCGAGATAATGAGTCATTCCGAGTGATGAGAGGTTGAATAATCCGAGCGATTGGGGTCGCATAGCCTAGAGTAGGAGTTAGTTCGAATCCCGTGAGTCACAATTATGAAATTTCATGAGTAGAGGATAATCAATGATTTCCGAGTGAGAATCCGCCGAGTGAGCAGTTCATCGACCAGGGAACGACACCTAAGACTCTAAGTGGACCCATTGTAATAGATTAGCAAGTAGCTAAAGAACCCGAGTGAGTCCTGGCTTAGTAGGAAAATTAGAGCAGAAAATAATATGGTTATAGAATGAAAAGTAAGTAGAATACCCCGAGTAGCGTAATGGACATGGGAGTTATCCCGAGTGAGGAGTCTTCATAGATTCCGAGTGAGTGACTTGGAGATCATTTTGGGTTGCCAATGTATATGTATATGTAATCTGATCGAGTGGAGCCAGGGAGTGGGAATGCTATCTAAATAGAACTGGTATGTATTAAGGGGAATCCGACTGGGTTAAGAAGTGAATCTCCACGAGTGAACCGCACGCTAAAACCGAGTGGAATGGCAGGATGCCGAGTGAACTTCTCACTCCAGCGAACAAGGTGCTCGCTCCAGTGAGTGTGTTTCAGGAAGACTCTTGTGTGAGTATCGCTTAGGCGAATCGTCCCTCGCCCGAGTGACTTGAGCTATTTCGCCCAAGCGTGTGGGGTCACGCTGAAGCGAGTGGACGTTGTTTGTGGGATTCGCCCAGGAGATGATGGGTTTCACTGAACAGAATGGATCGGTCAAGCCTTGTTCCTTCCACTGATTGCCGTGCGTATGAATGTTCTTTCATTTTTTTTCTTGCCTTCCTCTTCTTTTCTATGCCGAGTGACCAGTGGTTGTTTTTATGAAAATTTCTTCCCTGTTTTTGGGTTTAATTATTTATTAAAAATTAGGGTGTTACAGGCTAAACCAAGCATGTCATTCGTCACACAACCAAGTATTATGTAACACCCTTATTTTTAATAATTAATTAACCCAAACACAGAAAAAAATTTTTTCACAAAAACCACCACTGATCAGATGGCATAGAAGAGAAGAGGAAGGCGAGTGGAAGTTAAGGAACACACACATGTATGGCTACCTGCGGAAGGAATGGAACATGAACCAACTCCGCCCAGTTCAGCGAAGCATGACAACGCCTGGGCGAATTCCACCACAACGTCCATTCGTTCAAGCGGGGTCCAACACCGCCGAGCGAGACAGGATAATGCAACCACGGAAGAGAGAGGTATTTAGGCGGAGTTCCTCAATAACATCTACTCGCTTCAGCGCGATCCCACACGCTTAGGCGAACCGTCCTAGTCGCTCGGGTGAGGTATGACTCCGCCTAAGCGAGGCCATCACAAGCCTTCCAAAAACCGCACTCGCTGGAGCGAGTACCTTGCTCGCTGGAACGAGGAGACACACTCGGCTAAGTAGACGCTCAGACCCAGAGTCATCCTTCACTCATTCACTCGGAAAATGACAGCTAACTCACTCGGATTATAAATATCTTACACTCGGAATCCATTCCATTCTAACCCACTTACACTAACTTCTTTCTCAGGAGAGGATCGCTCAGGGTTTTCACTCGGGAATACAAACTCTTCCTCACTCGGGTTTCACTTATAATTTCCACTCGGCAAAACCATCCTCACACGGGATTTATACATACTCTCACTCGGGATCGAACTCTCCCATCCACTCGGTATCCATATTACTCTCCGTTCTATTTTTCCCACTAAGTCAAGGTTCGCTCGGATTCTTCTATCACTATCAATTCTCTGCAGTAGGGCCCCCTTAAATTCTAAGGTGTCACTCTCCAGTTAGGAAATCTTCACTCGGCAACTTCTCACTCGGATTTCGTTGATTATTTGACGCTCGGGGGAAAATCCTAGTAATTAACACTCGGAAAACTTATCTAGGCTCTCATCTTCGAATCCTAACAACTCGCTGCTCGGGACAGCCTTCCACACCAATCCTTACTCGGAATTACATGAGTCCCCCCACTCAAAAAGTATTAATATGCATATCTGCATATAAATTACCCAGACATCACCTAGAAATAAATAGACATGCAATATGGCATAAACATAGGCATATATATGTATCAAATTTACAACCACGTTGCCCCGTCCCCATTCCGAGGGATTCAATTCTGTCTAAAAGGGGCTATTAACAAAACACGAGCCGGCCAAGGCTTACTCCAAACATTATACATAACATATACAGAGTCATAAAGCTTCCATAGTGCATCAGCACTTCGCCCAGCATTTCAACTCTTCCTCCGATCGTCATCTCGAGAGATGTTCACTGAAAAATTGCAACTGCAGGGGTGAGCATCTTAAATTTTAAATGATAGATACCGATTCAGGTTACTTCACGTTCATACAACAACATATACCCATACATACACACAATCCTACGTTAAATCAATAATATTAACACTCCACAGTCGGTGACACAATGCTAAGGGTCCTTGAGTCAGGCTATTTCTACATAACATTTATCAATCGGAATACACAATTCTCACTCGGGTATAAATGTATTCACAACTCCTCAACAACATATTATACATTCATGGAGCAGGTTTCAGTCAGCAATTATAGCACATGCACACGGAATAACGCACTCATTCACAAGTAAACACCACTTCACTAACATCATCACATGCATAATTAATTCCACATAACATCAGTAGCCATATATGCACAGATTATTCACTCGGTTCTGCATACGTGTGTAATCGGTTCTAACGTTGCAACGTAGGCTCTCAGCCTTTTGTACATAGCTCTCGGCTACCGTTCAGCTCCCAGCTGCTTGGCCGTTTTACGGGTACCCAACCGTTTGCCCACAGGTGACACCAACGCTCTCAGCGCCAATGGAGGTGTTCACAGGCAGCCCGAGTCCCACTCTAGGGCTACCTTGAGTCCCACTCAAGGGCTACCTTGAGTCCCACTCAAGGATTTTGCAGCGTCCCACGCTGAATAACCGATGGTAGTGTCCCACACTACGTGCTCTCAGCACAACCACATCCCATGCGCCACACGTGGATTCATCACACAACATTGAATTCATGCACACAACCTCTATTCAATCACACGTATTTCACATGCAGTCGGTAATACACATTTTCAGGACTCTGCATGTTAATCTAACACATACAACCTTCATGCAATCATCATCATAGTTCCATTAACAACATATGAGTCCAACGCAATCGATGTCAATTAGTATTAAGCTTCTATGAGTATTTTCATCAACTCAAGTATAACATACACTCGATTTATAGCAGTATCAGAACTTAAATCAACGCATGCATCTATATGAAGATCAACAGGTTCACACAAGCATTTCAAATCAACATAGCACGACATGCAATCGGTATATGACAGTGTCAGAACTTAATCAACGCATGCATCCCTATAAACACGAATAGATTCAATAAGCATTCCCATCAACACAGCATGACATGCAATCGGGCTCTATGGTAAGGTATGCATCCTTAAGGACGATGATAACATGCAACACTCACTCTCACTTATCATGCACTCGGATATTCTACATGCAAGTATATCATGCAACAGAATATAGTTCCACAATTATCAATGTCTTCCAAACCCGTTCGTAACCCATGCATTTAACATGTAAGGTACTCCCCCTACCAACTGCGAGACTCCGAGAGATTCTTCTATTTGGGGTGTTGGTTCTCTCCCTTGTTGCTTCACTCGGCGCTTCCTCTGGAACACTGTTGTTTTCCACGAGTGGTGCAGGGCTGTTTTTGCTTCTGTTTTGACACCCGTCCTCTACTCGCATGAGGGAGCTCTGACTCCATTGCAGTACCTTCGCCTTGGCTCTCTGAAGCAAGGTATGGAATAGAGAGCAGAGAAGGAGAAGAGAAGAGCAAGAGAGAAGAGAAGAAGGGAGAAAAAGGGAGTCCACAGAGGGGGTTTTCCGAGAGTGAAAGGGCAAGGGGCCATCACCCAATATAAACACATGCACGAAGAACAGGTAGGTGGGGTGGGGAAACGTGAGGCAGTAGTCTTGCCTATGCCATCCTGTCCCATCAGCACCTTCCAACGTTAATCTCCTCACACCTTTTAATTAATTAAGTTAACTGTAATTAGTGAACAGATTTCTTCTCCTGAATAATCATTTTTAAATGGCTTTATTTTGCCCGGTTCCTTTTTATTAAAATTGGGATGTTACAGTTCTCCCCCACTCAAAAGAATTTCGTCCTCGAAATTCAGTCGGTAACTCATGCGAAATTCAGTCGGCTACTCACCTAAGTAACAACTCGGGGTACTGCTATCTCATGGCATCTTCGCGTTCCCAGGTACAAGAGGTAGTCTTGCCTTGCTGCCACTCAACTTTAACCAGCCCTACGTTTTTGCTCCTCAAGCGCTTTACCGATCGGTCCACGATTCTAATCGGTGTAGTCACAGTGGTCAGGTCTTCCTTGATTTCCACTTCATCATCAGGCATTGTGTGGCTGGGGTCATGTAAATACTTCCTTAGTTGAGACACATGAAATACGTTGTGCAATCGGGATAAGTGGGTCGGTAATGCTATTCGGTATGCCATGGTGCCGACTCGTTCCAACACCTCATAAGGTCCAATGTATCGAGGGCTTAACTTTCCACCTTTCAAAGCTCGTCAGACTCCTTTACTCAGAGAAGTCCTTAAAAACACTCTGTCTCCGACTGAAAACTCCAATGGTTTGGTGCGTTTGTCATGGTAACTCTTCTGCCTGTCTTGAGACGCCTTCATCTTTCCCTGTATCACTCGGATCTGCTTTGTGGTTTGCTTCACAATGTCTGGTCCCAATAGCAGACTCTCACCCGTTTCCGACCAGCAAAGTGGGGTTCGGCATCTTCGTCCATATAGTGCTTCGTAGGGTGCCATGCCAATGCTGTTATGATGGCTGTTATTGTACGTAAACTCAATCAAGGGGAAGTACTGCTCCCAATCTCCACCGTGTTCTAACACACACGCTCTTAATAAGTCTTCTAAACTTTGAATTGTCCGCTCAGATTGTCCATCCGACTGGGGGTGGTAGGCAGAACTAAGCCAAAGTTTAGTGCCCATTTCCTGGTGCAGGTTGGTCCAAAACTGGGACGTGAACCTAGGGTCCCTATCCGATACGATAGAAGTGGGTATACCATGCAGTCGAACAATCTCATGAATGTAAATCCGAGCTAACTTAGGCATCGGGTACTTCATGTTCACAGGCAGGAAGTGTGCACTCTTCGTCAGTCGGTCAACAATGACCCAAATCGCATCATGGCCCGCTCGGTTTTTGGGCAATCCCATAACAAAATCCATAGCAATCGAGTCCCATTTCCACACGGGAATCTCCAGGGGCTGCATTGCACCGTACGGCTTCTGGTGCTCCACTTTTGATTTCTAACAAGTAATACACCGAGCCACGTATTCTACCACATTCCTCTTTAGTCCGGGCCACCAGAACTGTTTCCTTAGGTCATGGTACATCTTCGTGGTACCCGGGTGAATACTGAGGAGGCTCTTATGAGCTTCATCAAGCACCATTCTCCTTAATTCTTTCTCACTCGGCACGTATATTCTGTTTTTCACTCGGAAGATCCCATCTGATCCCTCGGTTAAGGACAAATCCTTTCCCTTGGCCTGCGTCTCTTTCATCTCAGGCAAGTAGGAGTCCGACTGCTGCTGCTCGTACACGGACTTCAGGAATTCATTGGCAATTCTTAATGTACCGATTGCTATTTTCCGAAAGGAGGGGGTGTCAACATGTAAGTTCATGTCTCGGAACTGCTCCAACAACTCCACTTCTCTTGCCATCATTGCTGCCATATGGAGGGATTTCCGACTCAACGCGTCGGCAATGACATTTGCCTTACCCGGATGGTATTTCAGCTCAAAATCGTAGTCCTTTAAGAATTCTATCCATCTCCTCTGCCTCATGTTCAGCTCTTTTTGGTCGAATAGGTATTTGAGGCTCTTGTGATCACTGTATACTTCAAATCTGGACCCGTACAAATAATGCCTCCAAATTTTTAGTGCGAACACCACAGCTGCCAACTCCAAATCGTGGGTCGGATAATGTTGCTCGTGAGGTCTCAATTGCCGAGAGGCATACGCTATCACTCAGTCTCTCTGCATGAGCACGCATCCTAATCTGAGTCCTGATGCATCACAATAAACTACAAAGCTCTCTTGTAAGTCGGGTAATGCCAGTACTGGAGCAGTCGTCAACTTGTTCTTTAGCTCTCGGAAGCTGCTCTCGCACTCGGGACTCCACACGAAGGGAATGTTTTTCTGAGTCAATTCAGTTAGTGGTAACGCCAGCTTAGAAAAACCTTCAATGAACCTTCTATAATAACCTGCCAGGCCCATAAAACTCCTTATCTTCGAGACTGACTTGGGTTTCTCCTATGCCATTACAGTTGTCACCTTCAAAGGATCCACCGAGACACCTTGCTCGGAAATCACATGTCCGAGGAAGTGGACCTTATCCATCCAGAATTCGCACTTTGAAAGCTTCGCAAACAACTGCTTCTCCTTCAACACTTGAAGTACTGCTCGGAGATGTCCTTCATGCTCCTCGGAAGTCTTAGAATAGACTAGGATGTCATCAATGAAGACAACTACGAATCGGTCTAAATAGGAGTGGAATATGCTGTTCATGTAATTCATGAAGACAGCAGGGGCGTTTGTCACACCGAACAACATCACTACATACTCGTAGTGGCCATACCGAGTCCTAAAGGAAGTTTTTGGGATATCCGAGTCCTTCACTCAGATTTGGTGATATCCCGATCGTAGGTCGATTTTCGAGAAGACTGAGGCTCCACGCAGTTGGTCAATTAAATCATCAATTCAGGGTAACAGGTACCGATTCTTAATTGTGAGTTTGTTCAGTTGTCGGTAATCTATACAAAGTCTCATGCTGCCATCCTTCTTCTTAACAAGCAGCACAGGTGCGCCCCATGGTGATACACTCGGTCTAATGAATTGTTTTCTGAGTAATTCGTCCACTTGCTTCTTCAGCTCAGCCAGTTCAGTTGGGGACATTCTATAGGGTGCACTGGAGACCGGCTCGGCTCCAGGGATCAAGTCTATAGAGAACTCGACTTCTCTATTGGGAGGGACACTCGGTACATCTTCAGGGAACACTTCAGGGAATTCACAAACAATCGAAATTTCGTTCACTCGGACTTTACTCTCACCCTCGGTTAGACAAAGCATCATAAGCAGTTGGGTTATACCTGGTGTTGTGTCGTCCTCATTACGCTGCCTCGGGAAGATTATGCTTCGGTTTCTACAATCCACTAACACTTTGTTGGCTGAAAGCCAATCGATTCCAAGTACAACATCAAGGCCCTTTAAAGGTATGCACACCAAATCAAAAATGAAACTCTGACCACATAACACAAACGTTACATCCTTGCACATTGACGATATCAACACCTTAGGGCCAGTCGGATTGGCCACTTCCAAAGTCCGATCCATAAACACAGTTGGTAACTTTAAACGCTCTACACACTCATCAGCTATAAAAGAATGGGTAGCTCCCGAATCGAAAACAACATTAAGTGTATGTCTACCAAGTGAGCACTTACATTGTACTAGATCATTTGCTTGTGTAACGTCCTCTGCGTTGATGGTGTAAACTCTCCCCGCTGCTGGTTGGTCGGTATTCCTCTCTCGGTTATTTGGAGCAAGCATCATGTTTCCTCTGGCTCTGTTGCCTCTGCCACCAGGTCGTTGGTTATCATTCACTCGGTTTCTCTCTTGGAATCCTCCTTGACGTACACTGGTGTTTGCTTGGCAGAGTTGGGGGCAATCGGGGCAAATGTGTCCTCTCTTATTACAGTGAAAGCACACCACTTCACCATCATCCTTGCAGTCTCTGGCATAGTGACTTCCTCCACACTTGAAACATCTTCCGTCTCCTACCACTGGTCGTCTTTCAGGTTGGTTCCGACCCCCAAATCTGGAAAAAGACTTGTTCCTGCCAACGTTGCTCGGCTTCTTGAAGCGGGATTGTTAGGGCCTCAAGGAATGGTGGGTTCTGCTGCTCTGGGCCGAATGGGCCTTGTCATCCTTCTCAAATATCCTGCATTTATTCACCAATGCAGGGAAACTCCGTATCTCATGGTATCTGCAGGCCCTCTTAACATCTGATCTTAATCCATTCTCAAACTTAAGGCACTTGGAGCTCTCCGTCCCGGGTTGTTGGAAGGGTGGGTAGAATAGGCACAATTCCTCGAATCTTGTCGCGTATTCTTCCACAGTCATGGAGCCTTGTTTCAACTCCATAAACTCCAACTCCTTCCGACTCCTCACTGTGTCGGGGAAGTACTTCTCTAAGAAGCATGTCTTAAAATCGTTCCATGTCAGCTGAGCATCATCATCAGGGAATCGGCTTCTGGCTATCTTCCACCAGTTCTCTGCTTCATCTCGCAGCATATACACTGCACATTCCACCTTTTGGGCCTCGGTACAATGAAGACCCCCAAAAATTCTCTCTAGCTCCTGAGTCCATTTAAAGGCTGGCTCAGGGTTCCGTCCTCCTAGAAATTCACTCAGTTTCCTCTTTAGGAAGCGGTCCAGCACTTGGCCCTCCTCAGCTCGAGGCTGGCCCTGCCTCTCAAACACGTCTGCAAAGCATTGGAATGCTGTGGCTATAGCCTCCATGCTTTGGTGATGCGTCATCCCTTATCCTGAAGTCAACATTCAAGGATAAGTATACCGAGCCACTCATATTATTCAGGTTTCAGCCTAGTGTTCAATGACCTAGCACATCATGCTATCCCTATATGTTATGCAATCAGTCGGATCAGGAGGGGAAACAACCTCCTATCCACAAGCCAATATCAATCAGGTTCAACTAACATCACAACAATTACAACCATTTAGTCAGAAAACACACAACCGCTTACACTCGGTAAGCATACCTTGGCCTTGGACCTTTCGGTCTGCTCTGATACCAAAATGTAACACCCTTATTTTTAATAATTAATTAACCCAAACACAGAAAAAAAAATTTTCACAAAAACCACCACTGATCAGATGGCATAGAAGAGAAGAGGAAGGCGAGTGGAAGTTAAGGAACACACACATGTATGGCTACCTGCGGAAGGAATGGAACATGAACCAACTCCGCCCAGTTCAGCGAAGCATGACAACGCCTGGGCGAATTCCACCACAACGTCCATTCGCTCAAACGGGGTCCAACACCGCCGAGCGAGACAGGATAATGTAACCACGGAAGAGAGAGGTATTTAGGCAGAGTTCCTCAATAACATCTACTCGCTTCAGCGCAATCTCAAACGCTTAGGCGAACCGTCCTAGTCGCTCGGGCGAGGTATGACTCCGCCTAAGCGAGGCCATCACAAGCCTTCCAAAAACCGCACTCGCTGGAGCGAGTACCTTGCTTGCTGGAATGAGGAGCCACACTCAGCTAAGTAGACGCTCGGACCCAGAGTCATCCTTCACTCATTCACTCGGAAAATGACAGCTAACTCACTCGGATTATAAATATCTTACGCTCGGAATCCATTCCATTCTAACCCACTTACACTAACTTCTTTCTCAGGAGAGGATCGCTCAGGGTTTTCACTCGGGATTACGAACTCTTCCTCACTCGGGTTTCACTTATAATTTCCACTCGGCAAAACCATCCTCACACGGGATTTATACATACTCTCACTCTGGATCGAACTGTCCCATCCACTCGGTATCCATATTATTCTCCGTTCTATTTTTCCCATTAAGTCAAGGTTCGCTCGGATTCTTCTATCACTATCAATTCTCTGCAGTAGGGCCCCCTTAAATTCTAAGGTGTCACTCTCCAGTTGGGAAATCTTCACTCGGCAACTTCTCACTCGGATATCGTTGATTATTTGATGCTCGGGGGAAAATCCTAGTAATTAACACTCGGAAAACTTATCTAGGCTCTCATCTTCGAATCCTAACAACTCGCTGCTCGGGACAGCCTTCCACACCAATCCTCACTCGGAATTACATGAGTCCCCCCACTCGGAAAGTATTAATATGCATATCTGCATATAAATTACCCAGACATCACCTAGAAATAAATAGACATGCAATATGGCATAAACATAGGCATATATATGTATCAAATTTACAACCACGTTGCCCCGTCCCCATTCCGAGGGATTCAATTCTGTCTAAAAGGGGCTATTAACAAAACACGAGCCGGCCAAGGCTTACTCAAAACATTATACACAGCATATACAGAGTCATAAAGCTTCCATAGTGCATCAGCACTTCGCCCAGCATTTCAACTCTTCCTCCGATCCTCATCTCGAGAGATGTTCACTGAAAAATTGCAACTGTAGGGGTGACCATCTTAAATTTTAAATGATAGATACCGATTCAGGTTACTTCACGTTCATACAACAACATATACCCATACATACACACAATCCTACGTCAACTCAATAATATTAACACTCCACAGTCGGTGACACAATGCTAAGGGTCCTTGAGTCAGGCTATTTCTACATAACATTTATCAATTGGAATACACAATTCTCACTCGGGTATAAATGTATTCACAACTCCTCAACAACATATTATACATTCATGGAGCAGGTTTCAATCAGCAATTATAGCATATGCACATGGAATAACACACTCATTCACAAGTAAACACCACTTCACTAACATCATCACATGCATAATTAATTCCACATAACATCAGTAGCCATATATGCACAGATTATTCACTCGGTTCCGCATACGTGTGTAATCGGTTCTAACGTTGCAACGTAGGCTCTCAGCCTTTTGTATATAGCTCTCGGCTACCGTTCAGCTCCCAGCTGCTTGGCCGTTTTACGGGTACCCAACCGTTTGCCCACAGGTGACACCAACGCTCTCAGCGCCAACGGAGGTGTTCACAGGCAGCCTGAGTCCCACTCAAGGGCTACCTTGAGTCCCACTCAAGGATTTTGCAGCGTCCCACGCTGAATAACCGATGGTAGTGTCCCACACTACGTGCTCTCAGCACAACCGCATCCCATGCGCCACACGCGGATTCATCACACAACATTGAATTCATGCACACAACCTCTATTCAATCACACGTATTTCACATGCAGTCGGTAATACACATTTTCAGGACTCTACATGTTAATCTAACACATACAACCTTCATGCAATCATCATCATAGTTCCATTAACAACATATGAGTCCAACGCAATCGATGTCAATCAGTATTAAGCTTCTATGAGTATTTTCATCAACTCAAGTATAACATACACTCGGTTTACAGCAGTATCAGAACTTAAATCAACGCATGCATCTATATGAAGATCAACAGGTTCACACAAGCATTTCAAATCAACATAGCACAACATGCAATCGGTATATGACAGTGTCAGAACTTAATCAACGCATGCATCCCTATAAACACGAATAGATTCAATAAGCATTCCCATCAACACAGCATGACATGCAATCGGGCTCTATGGTAAGGTATGCATCCTTAAGGACGATGATAACATGCAACACTCACTCTCACTTATCATGCACTCGGATATTCTACATGCAAGTATATCATGCAACAGAATACAGTTCCACAATTATCAATGTCTTCCAAACCCGTTCGTAACCCATGCATTTAACATGTAAGGTACTCCCCCTACCAACTGCGAGACTCCGAGAGATTCTTCTATTTGGGGTGTTGGTTCTCTCCCTTGTTGCTTCACTCGGCGCTTCCTCTGGAACACTGTTGTTTTCCACAAGTGGTGCAGGGCTGTTTTTGCTTCTGTTTTGACACCCGTCCTCTACTCGCATGAGGGAGCTCTGACTCCACTGCAGTACCTTCGCCTTGGCTCTCCGAAGCAGGGTATGGAATAGAGAGCAGAGAAGGAGAAGAGAAGAGCAAGAGAGAAGAGAAGAAGGGAGAAAAAGGGAGTCCGCAGAGGGGGTTTTCCGAGAGTGAAAGGGCAAGGGGCCATCACCCAATATAAACACATGCACAAAGAACAGGTAGGTGGGGTGGGGAAACGTGAGGCAGTAGTCTTTCCCATGCCATCCTGTCCCATCAGCACCTTCCAACGTTAATCTCCTCACACCTTTTAATTAATTAAGTTAAGTGTAATTAGTGAATAGATTTCTTCTCCTGAATTATCATTTTTAAATGGCTTTATTTTGCCCGGTTCCTTTTTATTAAAATTGGGATGTTACATATTACATCTTTTCAATATAATAATGGCAAGGCAAGCATTAGTATAATCATATACATCAATCACAAATCATTCAACTCATGCAATTAAAATGTAAACTCCTCTTCTACCTCGAGATGAGAATAACAATTCGAATTCTCCTATCATTCCATATCATCATCCAAAACACAATCTACACATCAAACATATATGCATTCATTCAATCATGAGCCATCACAAGGCTTTTGTTATAATTCTAAATGATTGCTCCCATATCATCAAGCTTAGTAACAAGTCCTAAACTTGTCAAAACATCCATTTATACTCTTATGTTAGGCTTCGAGAATTCCTTTCCAAAAACCAAGATTTTCTAAGCTTCAAAGGGTCAACCAAACCCAACAACAACTCTATCACATCCTTTATCAATATGGCATCTAAATCATCATATAAATCACCCAATTGCCATCATTGTCAACCAAATTCATTTAAGCCACCTTAGTTTCATTCAAGGCCATCATCAATCAACAATTCAAGTGGCCCTTATCATGGCCTAAGTCCTCATCAAATCCTTATCAAAATCTAACAACCTCAAATATCAACTCCTCTAATTCTCATATATGCTCATACATATATCTCTCAAATTTTAAGATTGGAACTTCATCAAAACCCAATAACTCTAATAATTATGACTAATCATTCCAATCATCTCTCCTATATATCAAAATATTCTCATGACAACAAAATCATTAATCTCCTCATCTAGGCTAAAAGCCCTAAAACTATCAACTCTTAAGGATTCCACACAAATTGATAATCATCAATTCCATCAATTCCATCAATTCTCATACATCATCATAAAAATAATATCATTATCAAAGTGCCAATCATTTGTAAACAACAATCAATGGTCCCAATGGTCCTTTACCCTATGGTTTGGGTTTCACATGAATAAACCATCACACATAATGAACCTAGTTCACATTTTTCATTATTCAAATAGCATCAACTTAGCTTAAAATTCATCAACATCAATAATTAATCCCAATACTTCTAAAAAATCATTTCTTCCTATAATCATTCTAAGGCATCCAACATCATCAAATTCACTAATTTTGCCAATACTTAGGGTTTTTCATCAAAATCACCTAATCAATAACTTCAACTATTTCTAAAATCCATATGAAACCATAACCCTCATTCATTTCTAACACCAAACCATAATCAAGAATCACATTCTCCAACCATTCAACCTAGGGTTTCATATTCCCATCAACACTCAAAGTGCTTAACATCACCATTTCAAGCCCAACAACACCAAAACCATAAATAGAACATTAAAGAGGCAAGAAAATTGACCTCACATCCATGCTCATGCCAAATGAAAATAGGGAGGAGGAAGAGAGGAGACCACCAAATATTTGCCCCATTATGCCATACAAACTTCATGAATCCATGCTTTGTTTTTAATTTTGGCAAGAAATGGAAGGAAGATGGGTGGTGGACAGCTTTGGTGGAGAGGAAGGAGAAGAAGAAGAAAAATTAAGAGAGAAGGGAGAGAGGATAGCCAACATGAATTTGCAAGAGAGAGGGAAAAGATGACCAAAATTGGTCATTGCCCATTGGATAAAAGAGTTCCCCAATTGCTTTTACAATTGGGTAATAAATCCCCATTGTCCAATGGTAAAAGATGTTAGAAATGATAGGAAAATGCTACGGTTAAGTGGAGAAGAGGAAAATAGGAATTTGCATTTTCTTTTAATTCCATTTGGCTCGTATTTTCCTCATTTAGTAACATATGTCGTGTCCAAATAATTATCTCTTCAACACCAAAAATTATTTTAACTATACCACCATAACCACAATAACTTTCTAAGTATTCTAGACCCATTAAATATCAAATTTGACCAAGTGGGTCCTATACCATCTATTAAATCACTCGGTTCTGGTAAATCTTAATTTACTGATAATTCACCTTTAGCGTCTAATTAATTTTCCCATAATTATTGGACCATAAATAATTAATTATCTTCACCCAATAAATTTATTTTCTTCAAATTTTGGGATGTTACACCCTTAACCTTTTTAAAAAGTACTACATTCATTCCTTAATAAAGACCATTTAACCTAATTTACGTGTAATAAGAAAAATAGCTAATTTACTTAAAAACATTAAATTTTGTTTAAAATTAATATGTAATAATTTTTCAAAATTTCCTTCCCTTGAGGTTATTAAGACTCATCATTCAACTTTCTCCATTTATTCTCTCCTAGTTAATTTTTCTCCACTTATAACTAGTTATTTTTTTTGGATAGGAACTACCTAATTATTATAGAAGAGATAAATAATCTATTTGATGTATCTCATTTATTATTAATGGGGGTATTTTGATAAAAAAAAGTAATTAATGATGTGGAAATTTAAAATAGACTATTATATTAAGGGACAATAAATTTTCTTAAAATAATTTTATATTAATGGGTGAAAAGTAGTAGTACTCCTTCTATTACCTGTTATAAGTTCCTTGTAACATCCTGATTAGGATTTATTGAATAAGTAAATTAAAAGATTAATTAATTAGAATAATGGGGAAATTACCTAAATGCTTACTTAACATTTGCAAATTTGCCAATTCACTCCATTCTCTCGTGTACTATTCCAGGAAAAAGGAACAACTTGAATTTGCTCACTTGCTTCATTTCCCTCTCGCGTGAATGCATGCAGCAGCAAGGAAGGCTAGGCTTCTCCATTTCTCTACCTAATTCCTTTAATTAAGAGCAAGGGTACCATTCCTCTTCTTCCTAATCTCTCTCCGCACCCATAAACCCCATTTTCAATTTTGGGAAATTCATGGAACCCTCCTTCTAAATATTTTATTTTCATGAAATTAAGCTATTTTGGGGGCTTTGTTAGTTGTGGGCGGCCTTGTGGCACATTGGGGTTTCGGTTTTTCTCTATTACAAGTAAGTAATTTGATGCCCACAGCTTTTACAATGTTATTCCGTGAGTCTTAAAGCTTGATGATAATTATTTCTGTGAAATTAGGTGGTTTCGGAGTGATTTGAATTGGTGGATAGCTAGAGGATTTATTCGGGATTGAATTTCAGAGTCGACGACTTGGTTTGGTAAGTCGTTAGTTAATGAAATAATTATTGGTAGGTTGTTGTGGCTCCAAAATACAAATATAATAGCTTATGAGTTATTAAAACTTAATTATCCATGTTTTAGGATTTTTAGAGGCTTTAGATTGGTGATCGGATAACTTTCGGACAACAGTTGGATAGCTATTTGGGCTTCTGGGATTTATTATTCCCGGTAAGGGGAGCAGTTATATTTTAAATGTATAGTTTATGGACGGGTAGGGGTATACTTGCATGTTTATGATTTGTGGACTATGGAATTTATGATGAATTATTGTTATTTATGATGATGTGTATCATATAATTATTGATTTGTTTGGCAATATATGTGATGTTGTGAGAATTAATGAATCGTTAATGAGTATGAGTTCTGTCCATTATGATATGTTCATATTAGCACCAGGTGGCTTGTTAAGTGTGTTACAATGATGAATATGTTGATGATATTATTAAGCTTAAGGTAGCTTAGTAATGATATGATTGATTGTGAAAATGGTTAGTTGATGCATGCTATACGAGTTGTAAACTTAAATGAAAATTCCTTGGTAATGGTAACCAAGTGGTGGCCCCTAGTGATGGTAATCAGGTGGTCCAAGGATGATTTTATGTTGTGTGGCATAGCATTTGCATATTTGGATGTACACTAGACTGCAGGGGGCCTGTGATGCCGGCCTAGATAGGAGGGTGGCCTTAAGATAGGCACAGACCCTGTGGTGGTTTCATTCGGGATCCACAGTCACCTCAGTTTGGATTTGAGGCCAGCCCGTAACACCTAGTTGTGGTTGCTGCTATCACTGAGGGTGACTGGTGTTACATTATGGGTAAGCGGTTCGGTACCAGTAAAATGGAATTGATGTATGTTGTGAAAATCTATACACTGTAGTGTAATCCCATTATTAAAGTCGGATCCGCATACATATGCATTTGCATATTATGTTTGAATGATGAAGCTTTGGATAACTCATAAGATTTAATTAATATGTTGATTATATCATGGTTGATGAATTATGTTAAGTGATGGTGGATTATATTAATGTGATGTGTAGAATTGGATAGGTTGAAATCCGATTCAATAGCTGTCATTTAATATATAATATGCTCACCCCTATTATATGGTTATTTTTTAGTGGAATTGGATCGAGATGGTGAATGGTGAGGAGTCATCATGATTGTGCAAGAGGCATCGTGTATATACATGTATATGCGTTGTATAGTTTCTGATAGTATAGCCTTGGCCGACTCTTTGTAAATAATTTGTTTTGATGATGTATAAATATATATCATATGTAGTGGATCTAGGTAGCTGATGACTTCACTGGAAGTCTAGAATATGATTTGGACGTTTGGATTTTTGTATATGATGATGATGTAGCCTTATTTTGATATGTTGATATGGTTGACCATGGATTATCCCATATAGATTGCCTTTAATGCTTTATATCCAGGAATTGAGACTTGGTGTTTTGATGTATTTGCATGAATGATATGTTCAGGAATTGCTCATATATGGTAATTGAATTAGAATATGCATTAGAATGTGATTTGATTGTGGACACATGAAAAATGAGGGTTTTACATGAGTTTTATGCATAATTGAGGAAGTGATTGGGTCATATTGAGTTTTAGGTGGATACCATGAGATGGTTTCAATAGGTTATATGCATGATTTAAAACTTATACGATTTGGAATGGGCCAAATCTAATGAGATATGACCCTTGAGTTGCATACTTTTGTCTTAAAATAGGCAAAATGCAATTTTGTGCATATCTTAGTCATATGTTGAAATTTTGGCGAACAGACAACGCCAACAGCTCTGGAATGATGAAATATAGTTCCCATGAAGTTTTGTAGCAATCAGAGTTGAAACAAGCAAAATAGGTAGGTTAGAAGTTGAATTATGAGTTAGAAGCTGATATTTTCGCTCAAGTGAGCCAAATCTCGCTTGAGCGAGACTTTATATGAGTTTGGGGCTCCATTATGTCAAAATCTCACTCAAGCGAGTGCCAAATGGGGATTTTGCCAATTTTACTCAAGCGAGAGCATTTTCGCTTAAGCGAGCTGATCAGGGTCTGATACTGTCAAATTTTTGCTCAAGCGAGTGCTTGAGCAAAAATCTCGATTAAGTGAGCAAATTTTCACTCAAGTGAGCTGATTTAGCCTTTGCCTTCTTAGAGAATTTTGTCACCGACATTTTGATACCCAATTTGCATCGATCGGAGGTCGGTAGCCCGAGTTATGCCCAAAATGTTAAAGGATGTTCAGGCTAAAAATTTCAGCAGGGCTGATTTTATAAATTTGTAAATTAGGCAGTCTTCAGGGCATAATTGACCATCGACTTCTTCATAACAATTGTAGGTATTTGAGTTATGGAGGTGTACCAACTGGACTCATCTCAATTGGAGTTATGTAACTTTGATTTGACTCAATTTTCTGGGCAATTCGCATAGAACCGGTGTGCTGAAAATTTTCTTTGTGCAGTTTTGAAACTTCTAAGCCTAGGATATGTTATGGGGGATCCGTTGAGTCATGTGGGACATCCTAGGACGGATGTAAATATTTTTTAAAAAAATTCCCCCGTATTTTTATATTATTAGTGTTACATTCCTAAACAAAAAAATGGTGTTACTTTTTATAAGCTACTTTTTTAAAAAAAATTAGAAACATTTATTTTATTTTTTAAAATTTATCTTAAGAATTTAATGCTTTTAAACTTGTATAATTAATATAGATAGTGAAGTTTGACTTTGAATGAGAGTATAATTGGAAAGAGAACACTATTTTCTATAAAATTAAAACAATAGTTACTTTCTTAAAATTGTATGCCTTTGAAATAAAGGCTTATAAAAAATAAAGGAGAAAGTATTATTTATGGGTCCTGTTAACAAGAGTCCTAAGGGATTGTTTAAAGAAGTAAAAATAAAAGTTTTATTTATTAAGAATTATGTGTAGATTATTTAAAAATTAATGTGTAAAAATTTCAATAATATTTTTAAATAAAAACTTTTAAATTTTTTATGTATAAAAACCTTTCGATTTAAATATATATATATATATATATATGTATATATTAATTTCTACTTTCAATTTTGATAGGTTTAAAATGGAATTTAAAATAATTTTTTATTATTCATTGATCCTGTAACATATATTTATACATGTCACCTAGAATTTATTATAATTAATAATTATTAGCACAACAACGTTTTTTCACATCATCCTCAAGCATAATTAGAAATGATTACTTTACAAATCTTTAAAAAATGGAATTAATTTAAAAAATTTAAAATTACGAGCACTATATTCAATAAAAAATCATTTTCAATAAAACAACAATTAGTCATATTTATAATAAATAAACACTAAAAACATATTTAATTAAACAAAATTTTAATATCATAATAGTCTTATCCGGTTCGAACTCGAATAGATATATCTGACCAGTGAGGATTCCAAACGAAACATAAATAAACGGGGGATCAAACTATAGTTCAACAACACAACAACAACAAAAAATTAACTTGGACTTGTCACTAGACCAATTCATATATTAAACCAATTAGTCTAATCCAGTTTAAATAACTATAGATATATCAAAAAAAAAATTAATTTTTTACGCTCAGTCTCCATTGAAATTAAAATACGAAGTGTTATTATTTTCGGTGTGAAATGAATTACTAATTGTTTGGTAAAACTTTTGATGAAAATTTCATTATTTTTCTTGATAAGTAATGAAATATCATTTAGACACCAAATAAACAATAACAAGTGGTGTAAGCTCCGTCTAAAAGCATGATGTCGCCTATCAATTTCATAAAAGTCATAGTACAACGCTTTCCACATTTGATTGTGATTCCACGCAACCAATGTAATTGCAATGGAATAAACTATTTTTTCGTTGGGTCGTTTATATGCTAACAAGATCTTATGCGGTTACAGGGATGGATAACCGTTTTAAACTATTATTGTTTTAATTTTTTTATAAAATTATTGTCACTGAAAAATTGAAAAATGTAATCAATTTATATCTTTTAATTGTATCCTCATATAATAATATATTTATTTTCAATCATATTTTATTTAACCAATAAATAAAACTTAAAAAGTTGTGATATTATTTATTATTAATAAAATAATAGAATTAAATGAAGGTAGTCTATATTAACTCAAATAATTATACGTTTAACGATTTCTTAATTTAGGTAAAAAATGCTAAAACAACAATAGTTTTAGGATGAGAGAAAATATATAATTAATTATAAATACATATTAAAGTATTCATTATCATAAAATAAAAACTGAAATTAGTCCAATTTAACTAAACAAAAAATACATACATTATCTAGTATATATTTATCATTTAAAATAATTAAAAACTTGGAAGAGTATTTATACCTAAAATATTTTACAAAGGCAATTAATGCAACATTTCAGATATACTGAAAATACTTCATTGATGCTATAAAATGTATTTTATAGATGATATAGACTAAAACACTGTATTAAAAACTAATTTTTAAAAGGATAAAATTAAAAAAATGTCTAAAATAAAAATATATATTTTATTATCAATTAAAAATTAAATTAAAACAAAGTTACCACACTTAATTTATCTCGGTTTGTCTTATTCTTTCAAAAATTACGTTTATATATAAGAATAATTTATAGTTGTTATTTTAGAAATTTAAAATAATTTATTTTTAAATTAATAAATAGTTTTATGAATAAAAAGTTTCGTAGATATAACTTACTGTGATCAATTAAAAAGATGTTAAATAAAATTAATTGTGATCATTTAATAAGAATTTTAAATCATAAATTGAAAATAACTATATTAAAAAATATAATATCACTTTATCCTCGTATTTAAGTCTTACTTTTTGCAATAATCATGTTGGTACATAAAAAATTTAAATTTATTTTAGGGTTTAAAAATAAGTTTGTTAATAAAAATTTGGGAAATTAATTTTTTTAAACTATTAAATTACCAATTGAAAGAAATGTAAAATAAATTGATTGTGATTGCTTAATAACTATTTCAAATCATTATATACATATATATATATATATATATTTCAAATTCTTAAATTTAAAAATATCAAATTAAAATAAAGTTATTGCATGTGGTCCCGTAGTCTTATTTTTTCAAAAATCAAGTTGGATGACATTGTACTTAGATAACATTGATAAAATGTATAGTGAATTGGTCTAAGGTAGGGTACATAAGCCGACGTGGTAACCAACTCTCAAATTGTATTTGTCAATACCTGTTTTACATTGGTCCAGTGGAGATCCGGTATTATGTCTCCTATACTAGTGGAGTAATAAGAGTCTTGGGGCAATCCCTCAACCTCACACATCGTGGGGCGAAAAGGGAAGTCACTTGCAAGGACTCTCCGACGCTCAAGTCAGTGGGATATTTAGAGACAATAAAAGTGCTTGAGCGTATAGTAAGAATGTTCAACGTTTCCTTCGTTGATTTGTAAATTTTTATACATTAGAGCATTGGAAAAGTTGTTTTAGGTAGGTGAGTTTACCGTACGAAGTGTTAGTGTGACTCTAATCATTTGCAGAAAGACTGATACGCAATAGTGGCACTACGTACCGGTTATACCTTTCTATCAGTCACTTTACAGGTTACTTCCTCAACACACGATTGCATAAGTCAACTTTGACCTTCTAGTATTTGAGAGAATGACTCATACCGGTGTTACGTCAAGAGTATCATGCAAGGTGTTGGGAGACAATGTCAAATTTCAATAATCATATGATATCGGTCTTGCATGAAGGCTTTTAGGTCGAATGACCTTCTGGCCATAGGCCGGTATTAATGAGGACATTCTAAGGGAGGACCCACACACTATATTGGACAAAGGACTTGAGGCTTACATAGGGCCCCTCACTAGGGCCAAGTCCAAGAAAAGCAAGGAGACTATCCATAAAGCCTTATCTTCCTTCATCTTTTTGTTTAATGGGCCTAAGCCCAATAGAGATAGCTTGAGGATCTATTTGTATTCATCTTGTACTATAGGTCATAAGTAGATTCTTTAGTTACTTAGGCTTTATTTGGGCCTTACTAGGCCAATTGGTCACTTTAAGACCATGTACTCTCACATTGGGCCATGTATAGGCCATTTCTTTTCCTATTTCTTAGTTTTGGGCCTAGGATCCAATTAGCCAAGCCCATATCCATGCTTTGGCCAAATTCTCCATAGCCTATATAAAGCCTTCTCTCTTTGTAAAATGGTACAAATTAATTCATTTTGAGATTTAGAACACTTGAGTATGATTTCTAGTGAGAGATTCTCTCCCTTCTCTCTAGGCTAGAGCAAGTCTTTAGCAAGCTCTTATCCAAGGTGGTTACCTCCCTCCTTAGTGGCGAGAATTGTAGGAGTTATATCCCTTGGGAGTGGCCTCTAATCCTTCCTTCTCCATTTTCCATTTCCATTCTTCCATCTTTCCCTTTCTCTTTCAACTCTTCTTCTCTTTCTTTCATCTTTTTTGTTTCAATTCCTATAGCCTAAACACTTTGTGAGTTTGGTTCCTACAAGACCCATTCATCTTCCATGGAAATTGAAAGGTAGAAGAAGAAAAAGAGCCAAGATCTTCTCCTTGGAAGCTCTCATTGAAGATCGTCCTACATTATTAGTTTTGAATGAAATTTACACTTTGAGATTTGAGTGCAAACTCTCTCCTTTAGGTTAGAGAAAGTCTAACCCCTTTCAAGCTCTTATCACTAGGTGACCATCCCTAGAGTGGCGAGTAGAGACTTATCCAAGTCATTGGTGGCGTCTCCTTCATCTTCTTCCATCCCTTCCATCAGCCTCCATCCATCTTCCATTCTTCTATAGAAACCATCAATGGAGAAGAAGATTAAGTGAAAAAGAACCTAGATCCATCCAGTTTAGAAGGCAAGCCTTCATTAAGTGGTATCAGAGCTTGGGAGGTTCTTTTTCCTACTTCTAAATCCTTTAAATTTCAAAGTTACTTATGATTGTTGGCTGGTTGTTGTTTCCAATTCCATGTTTAGTTGTTGTTAAATGCCATGATAAAGTAGAAAAATCATAAAAAATTATAGTTCTTTTGAATTTTAGTGATAGTTTTTCTTGTACTTCAATTTTGCATATTGTTTCTTCTAGTTTCGGTTTTGGTATGTCTTGAACTTGTTTTAGGCTTTTAAAATTTTGAGTTTGGCACTTATCTTGTCTCGGTTTTGTGCTTTAATTTTGCTTGTTGTTGGTTTGTTGAATGCTAAAGCCAAATAGGAGTGTATGTGCCATTTGGAACCTTTTTCTAGAGTACTAGAAATTTTAATTGCTTCAACCTATTAGTTGTGCTAAAACTGTGTGGAGGAGTGACTCAAATCATCTTTGGTTTACTCCCTAAAAGGTTCATATCTTGTTGTTAGGAGACCTCATCTTAAGGTCCTCCAAGTGTACCTCACTTTTTTAGGCTTGTTAGTGATCCAATCTTAGTTTTATCTAGGTTTAATTTTCTTTTCAAGCAAATTAGGTCAATATTCAAATTCGGTTTGCATCTTGTTTTAGCATAAAAGAAATTGTTAAAAGAACTTTACACCTTCCATTCATCTTGTGGAAGAAGGTTGCACATTTACATCTAAGCAAAAGAGTAACAATTGAACCTAGTAAGCTAGCTAAGTGATTTCGGTTTTGTCATAAGAAAGGATGTAGATTTGCAAATTGGTAAAAGGCAAAAAGAAAAGAGAAAAGACTAGACAAAAGCCAAAAAGAAAAAGGAAAAAGAAAACCCTAAAGATTAAAAGTAAAAAAAAGGTACCAAAAGAAATAGTTGAAAATTCCTTTAACAAAGTTGGAGAGTGAAATACCATACTTTGAATCTTAATTTCGAAATCACAAAGACTTAAGAGAAGTGTTTGCTAGTTGACATTTTACACTTGTTCAATTACACTTGCTTGCTTGGTAGTTGTAACTCTAGAGTTTCTAGGCTTAGGTTTCCTTTACCTTTGTTCTTGCATATTAACTTCTTGCTTGTCTTGTTTCGTCATCTTTAAATTTTGAATTCCAAGTGTGCTTTTATTGATTTGAACTTTTTCTTGCTTTGGTCTTGTCAGAATCAAAAATCCAAAAAAGAATCCATTTGAGTAGCTTCTTCAAATTTACCATTTTTTAGTTTGTCTCCTTTCTTTCTTAAGTTTTGTCCTTGAGTTTGTAATCCTTTCAAATTCCAAGATAATTCCCTTTTCTCAATCCATTGAGGGTAGTGTTTTGGAGACACTTGAGATAGGTGTAGAAATTGCTAGAAACTTCTTGACACCTAAGAGAAAGGGTGAGGATTGAAGGAAACACTTGAGAGGTTTCAAATTCTTGTTTGAGTTTCCTTAACAAGTTTCATTTAGAAGTCTTGTTTGTGTTATTTTTGCTAGGTAAGGAGGAGTCAAGAGAAGAATTTAAAGACCATTCTAAAGGAAGCAAAAGCCTTGTACTAGTAGAAAATTAGGGAAATTTTCAATTACTAGAAATTTTGTAGTAGAATTTTGTCTTGTATTTTGGACACTCATTGGACTTTAGACTATTGGACTTTTAATTTCTCCTCTAAGTAATTTTAGCTAGACTTTAGTAGCATAAGCATTTAAGTGATTGTTAATTAGTTAGTTGGTTAAAACTAGAAGTAGTTAGTTAGTTGATGGTCTTAACTAAAATTAGTTAGTTAGTTGCTTGTCTTAACTAAGTTGGTTAATTAGTTAGTAGTTGGAACTAATTCTAGTTGTCATAACTAATCCTAACCGAATTCCTAGTTGGCATAACTAATATCATAACCAAAATTAGTTGCTAGTTAGGGTTGTTAGATCTAGTTCAAACTACCATAACTAAATAACTAATTCTAGTTAGGGTTTGTTAGGTGTTAGTTAGTTAGTTGAATTAAATTGGCTAGATAACTACCTTGTGGCCGAATTAGTTAGCCTTGTTTAGGGTTAGTTACTTGATTAGTTACAACCTAGGATTCTCATAAGGAACATAAGTAAAGACAACCTAGGTCTTACATAACTAATCATAGTACTACATCCTAGGATACAACCTAGTACAAGACAACTTAGGTTCTTGTTTCCCCTTAGGAAAGAAACCTAGTACTTGTATTTTAGGATTGTTGTGTGTTTTCTAATAATTGCCTTGCATCAAGCATCCTTGACTAGATTGTTTACAACCTTGTTTACCTTGTCTTGTTTTCTTTGACAACCTTAAACCATGTCTTCTAGTGATAGGGAAAACAAATCTATGCTTCATAACATAATGGAAAGTTTGAATAACATCAATAATAGGTTAAATAACCTAGAGCATAATGAAAACCCTAGAGCTAGGCATAGAAACCAAAGAAATCAAAGACACAACAATAGTGATAGTGAGGATGAACCTAGACATAGAAGAAACCATGAACATAAAAGAGAAGATATAGGCTTAAGAGAGGTAAAACTTGAAATTCCTCTATTTAATGGAAAGAGTGATGTTGAAGCTTATTTAGAGTGGGAGATGAGAGTTGAGCAATTGTTTAATTCTAATCAAATAAAAAAAGAAAATAAGGTTAGAATAGCCACTCTCTCTTTCTAAAATTATTCCTTAGTATGGTGGACCCAAGTATGTAAGGAGAGAAAAAAAGATAACTTCCCACCAATAGATGATTGGTTAGACTTGAAAGCTCTATTAAGAAAATGTTATGTTCCTAATTACTATAGAGGGGAGCTATTAGACAAGCTAAATAGACTCACCCAAGGGTCAAAGAGTGTAGAAGATTACTACAAAGCTTTAGAGATAGCCATGATTAGGGCAAACCTAGAAGAAGATGAGGAAACCCTAATGCATAGGTTCTTACATGGCCTAAATAGGAACATCAAGAATAGAGTAGAACTCCTTCCACATGTTGACATAGAAGAGTTACTACACCAATATACTAAGGTAGAGAGCCAATTCAAAGAGAGAAAAGCCTATAGCAGGGAAAATAAAGCCTATAAATCTAAGTGGGTAAGTCAAGATAATAAGGGTAGGTTTGAGAGAAACCCTAGGGAGAGGGAAGTAGGCACTTCATCTTCCAAACCACAAAGTGAGTTGTATAAGAATGACAAAATTTTTAGAAACCAAAGAGATAAGCATGAATCCACATCTAAACCACAATCCTCTAGATCATCTACCATAAAATGTTTTAAATGCCTTGGTAGAGGTCATATTTCTTCCGACTGTCCAACAAAAAGAATAATGGTTTTGAAAACTAATGGAACCTACTCAAGTCAATCAGAGTCTAATTCTGATTCTCACTCTTCAAGTGATGACTCAAGTAGTGATTCCTATAACAGTGAGCATATCTTAGGGGATGATGGTGAGCTTTACATGATTAGAAGATTGCTTGGTAGTCATGTTAAGCTAGATGATACTACACAAAGAGAGAACATCTTTTATACAAGATGTTACACATCAATTTATTTTGAGATTTAGAACACTTGAGTGTGATTTCTAGTGAGAGATTCTCTCCCTTCTCTCTAGGCTAGAGCAAGTCTTTTGCAAGCTCTTATCCAAGGTGGTTTCCTCCCTCCTTGGTGGCGAGAATTGTAGGAGTTATCTCCCTTGGGAGTGGCCTCCAATCCTTCCTTCTCCATTTTCTATTTACATTCTTCCATCTTTCCCTTTCTCCTTCAACTTTTCTTCTCTTTCTTTCATCTTTTTCGTTTCAATTCCTATAGCCTAAACACTTTGTGAGTTCGGTTCCTACAAGACCCATTCATCTTCCATGGAAATTGAAGGGCAGAAGAAGAAAAAGAGCCAAGATCTTCTCCTTGGAAGCTCTCCTTGAAGATCTGCCTACATCAGGTATCAAGACCGGATCATGGCGCAAATCAAAAATGTTCTAGTCACCTTTTGTAGGTGTGGTTAAGAGAAGAAGACTTCTTAACTTGGAAAATTTTTTGATTTACGCCATTTTGTGACTTTGATTCCTCTCTTTCACCATTGCGTATTTATTTTCCTTATACCAAAACGCAGCATTGCGCGTAATACAAGTCACATCAATCATTGTGATGGTTACTCTTCGATCAATGTGACAATTTCATTTCAATGATTATGTGGCAGTTACTTTTTTGAACATCGGCCTTGAAAATTGAAACAGCACGGCCCAAACAATTTGAATTGAAACGCTGCCATCTTTTCCCCCAGCCACGCCTATAAATAGGTATCTGAAAGGGCTTCGAAACTTGTCAATTTTATGCTAAAACTTTGCTAAATTTTCCAAAAAGCCTTTAGAAACCCTAAAAATTTCCAAAACTTAACTCCTTTCCATACTCACCGTCTTTGAAGACCTACTTTCAGAGACCCTTAAAGCTCTTCAAACAACTCAGGTAGCCATCCCCACCTTTCTTTTTCTTTACTCACTTATATATTTTTACCAGTTTATGTGAGTGAAAAATGAGGACTAGGGAAAGACAAAGAGACATTCATAGGGGACGAATCTCTGTAGGGCTTGGGGGTCTAGGTCGTAGGTTCCAAGGAGAGAGGTAGGGAGGATAGAGACAGAGAATGTCTTCTAAGCCTCATCGTATCACTTGGGTTTCTAGGGCCTCAAATGGGGAAAATAGTACTGAAATATATGTTTCTGACGACGTATAATTTTATAACAATGTAGCCAGTTTCAAGCACATCATAGCTAAGATGGCTGCTAAAAAGGAGAGAAGAAAATCATGAAGACAGTACTAGGGTGCTCAAATGTAATCACCCATTGAATTGACTAGGAGAGGCTATTGGCTGAGAACCCCTATATGTGGGTCCAAAGGGAGATTCTAGAAACTGTCTCCCAACATGCTCGAGCAAATAGAGGAGGGATGAAATTGAGATGCCTAGTTTATTCTCGATAGAAGTACAAGCAACGCTATACTATTTTGGCACCCCGGACGTAAGACCGCATTTGCCACGCCTTGGGGAAAGGAAGATCTTCATGTATGAGATGTTGTTCACCCACCTCAAAGTACGTTTCCCTTTAACAGAGTTCTCAAGAAATGAATTAAATGCATCAAATGTGTTTGAATATGATTACAGGTTCAAAGGATTTTGATAATGACAAAGGAATCAAGAAGAACATCTTGTAAAAACAAGATTCAGAATCAGACCTGCAAAAACAGCGTAGCTAATCGATTAGGGAGACATAGCTAATCGATTAGATAGCTTCTGTTTTGAATTAGATGCATCAGGAATATATGCTAATCGATTACAAGACCTGAGGCAATCGATTACAGAGCTTCTGGAACGACACTAATCGATTACCTAAATGTAATAATCGATTACCAACATTAGAAACTAAATTAAATGCATCAGGTATATATGCTAATCGATTACAGGACTTCAGCCAATCAGTTACCAAGCTACTGGAACATCACTAATCGATTACACATGTGTGCTAATCGATTACCAAGTCAACAATTGAATTAAATGCATCAGGTATCATATCTAATCGATTACTGGGCAAAGACATAATCGATTACCAGGATTCTGAGTTGTAGCTAATCGATTAGGAGATGAATGCTAATCGATTATAGTATGATCTGACATGAAAAATTTGAAATGTAATCGATTACAGCTCGAGACGTAATCGATTACAATGGTGGGAAAACACGATTTAGTGGGAAGACAGCTCATTTTTTCACCATTTCTCAGATGCCCACTATATGCAATGGCTAGGAACTTCTGCAGCTCATCCATGGCTCTATAAATGCAAGGAAAACACAAGCACAACCACACACAATAAGAGGTAATCATTCCTTACCTTCATTTATGCTTAGTGAGTCTATTCTTGTGTATACTCTAAAATTTCAAGCCTAGAACTTGTATATCCTCTCATCTTGAGAGTTAGAATTTGTGTGAGCCTTCACTTGTACATCTACTCTATTGAGAGAGTTATTTGCTTGTAAACACTACACCAAACACAAAGGTTTTCACTCTAGGTTGAGTGGTCACAAAGGTTAGGGTTCAACCTTTGGGTATTGAGAGTTTGAGAGATTGGGTGGGTTACCCTTGTGCTAGTGAGGATTGAGTTCTTGAGTGTGGGACACTAGGAAGCTGCAATTGCTCATAGCTTGTAATCTCTAAACTTCAATAGTGGAAATCCTTCAAGTGGGTTACTTGAAGGCGAGACGTACACCGGGGTTGGTGGAACTCGTTAAATTGGTTTGCAAGCTCTTCTCCCTTACTCTTTTACATTTATATACTGCACTTAATTGATCTGGATTGATTGATTGTGATTTGGATACTTGAGTTTTCTTGATTAAGTTAACTTTGAACATTGCATACCAAGTGTTTGATAAATTGTCTCAGCTATATCTATCTCTTGTTTTGCATTGTCTTTTGCATTATACTTGACTTCACTTGCATAATTTCTAAACTTGTTATAAAAGAACTAAGTTCAAAGGCATTCCAAGCAAAGTTTTAAAAGCTCAATTCATCCCCCCTCTTGAGTATTGAGGCCACTTGAATAACAAGTGGTATCAGAGCTTGACTCTTGGTAGATCAAGCTTAACAGCTTCAAGAGATAAAGATGGCCTCAAGTTCTCTAAACCTTTTTCCCGAGGGTGGCGCCATAAATAGACCTCCCGCTTTCAATGGGGAAGGCTATGCTTTTTGGAAGGAAAGAATGAAAATCTTCATTCAATCTATTGATTTAAGAATTTGGAATGCAATTGAAAATGGTCCTTACACACCAATGCATACTGTTGATAATAAAAATGTTGAAAAACCTATGGATGAATGGACTAGTGATGAGGAGAAGAAAGTGCAATACGGCTATAAAGCTAAAAATCTCATCACTATGGCATTAGGTCCCGATGAATTTTTCAGAATAATGACTTGTAATTCTGCTAAGGAAATATGGGATACCCTTCAAGTAACTCATGAAGGAACTAGCGATGTTAAGGACTCTAAGATTAGTACTTTAACCAGTCAATATGAAAGTTTTAGAATGAATTCCAATGAAACTATTTTAGAACTTCAAAAGAGATTTACTTTGATTATTAATCATCTTATTACACTTGGTAAATCTTATACTAACAAGGAACTTATCCATAAAGTTCTAAAAAGTCTTACTAGGGAATGGCAACCTCTTGTTACGGCCATTAAGCAATCTCCCAATATAAATGATATGTCTCTTGCCACTTTGTTTGGTAAACTCCAAGAACAAGAACAGGAATTGAAAGACTTGAAACAAGCAGAGGAAGAAGAAAAAGTCTCTAAGAAGAAAGGCCTAGCTCTCAAGGCCACCTCCACACATGAAGAAGAATCTTGTAGTGACCTTGATGATGAGGAGGAATTTGGATTGTTTGTGAAGAGATTCAGAAAGTTCATGAAAAACAAATGATTCCAAAAGAATTTCAAACCTCAAGGTAAGAGACCTATTCTAATGAATCATCTTCACCTAATTATTTTGAATGTGGCAAGGAAGGGCACTTCAAGGCGGATTGCCCAGATCTCAAGAAGAAAGGCAAGGAGAAAAGAGGAAGAAGAAGAGCTTACATCGTATGGGATGAAAATGACGTAAGTAGCTCCAATGATTTAGACAATGAAGAAGCAAATCTTTGTTTAATGGCCAATCACTCTGAAGAGGAAAATGAGGTAAGTCTCCATGACCTAGATGAAGAAGAATTGCTTGATGCTTTTAATAAATTGTATGATAAATTTACAAAAGTCTCTAATAGGCTTAAATTGTCTAGAAAAACAAGCGATACTCTAGAAATGCATCTTATGGAAGTTTGCAAAGAAAATGAATGTTTAAAAGAAAAGTTAGAAAATGTCCAAGCATGCTCTAAGAGTAAACCTTGTGAATTTGCTAAGAGATGCATCAATCTAGAAGAGAAGGTCCTAGACTTAAACAAGACCTTAGAGAGATTCACTAATGGTAGGGATAATTTAGATGCACTTCTTGGAAAACAACGTTGCATGTTTAATAAAACCGGATTAGGATATAATCAAGGATCACATGCTAGCAAGAAAGAAAAACATTACAAAAGTTTCTTTGTACCACCTAGTAAATCATCTACACCTTTCATGAAATATAACTATTGTGGCTTCAAAGGACATAATGCATCTAATTGTAATGTTAGAAAGCTAGGACCAAAGGTTGTGAGAAAAGTATGGGTTCCTAAAGGAACATTACCACAAGCTAACATTAAAGGACCCAACATACAATGGGTACCTAGTTCTCTAAATTAATCTTGTTTTGTAGGTATGCTTCAAGGCAAGCAACACCCATTGGTATTTGGATAGTGGGTGTTCAAAACACATGACGAGAGACAAAAGCAAGTTCATATCATTTACTCCACAAAATAAGGGATTCGTTACTTATAGAGATAACACGAAGGGAAGAATACTAGGAATCAGAAATGTCGGTAAAAACTCTTCCACTTCTATAAACGATGTATTATATATTGAAGGACTTAAACATAACTTGCTTAGTATTAGTCAATTATATGACAAAGGCTATAAAATTTTTTTTGAATCAAATGGTTGCATAATTGAAAATAAGCTAAACAAGGAAATAAAATTTGTTGGTCAAAGAGTTGATAATATTTATATGATTAATCTTGATTGCCTTGCTTCAAATGATGTGCAATGCTTCATAACTAAAGAGAATGAATCATGACTATGGCATAGAAGAATTGCTCATATTCATATACACCATTTGAATAAACTCGTTTCAAAAGATTTAGTAATTGGTTTACCAAAATTGAAGTTCGAAAATAAATTCTGTGACGCATGTCAAAAGGGAAAACAAGTAAAGGTTTCTTTTCAAGCGAAAAATGTTGTTTCAACAAATAGACCTTTACAGCTTTTACATATGGATTTATTTGGACCTTCAAAAATTAAAAGTTTTGGTGGAAACTATTATGGTCTTGTGATTGTGGATGATTATTCTAGATATACATGGACTCTGTTTCTTACTCATAAACATGAAGCATATCATGCATTTAAGAAACTTGCCAAAATTATCCAAAACAAACAAAATTTAAAAATAGCATCCATTCAAACTGATCATGGGGGAGAATTTGAAAACCAACTTTTCGTAAAGCTTTATGAAAAATTTGGCATTGATCATAATTTTTCGGCTCCAAGAACTCCACAACAAAATGGAGTAGTTGAAAGGAAAAATTGATCTTTAGCAGAGCTCGCAAGAACTATGTTAAGTGAAAGTAACATTTCAAAACATTTTTGGGCCGATGCGGTAAATACTGCTTGCCATGTTATGAACCGATGTTTGATAAGGCCTATATTAAAGAAAACCCCCTATGAGCTTTATAAAGGAAGAAAACCAAATATTTCTTATTTTCATATATTTGGATGCAAATGTTTTGTGTTAAACAATGGAAAGGATAATCTTGGCAAATTTGATGCAAAAGCTGATGAAGTAATTTTCTTAGGTCATTCATCTACTAGTAAGGCATATCGACTCTTTAACAAACAAACATGTACAATTGAAGAGTCTATACATGTCAAATTTAATGAACTTAACCAAAATCCTCCGAGAAAGGAAATTGATGATCTTGTAGGTACCTTCCAAGAAATGAACTTGGAAGATGAAGAAGGAAATAAAAATGAAGGAGATACAACACAAAATGAAGAACCTCAACAAAAGGAATGGATCACCTTAAAGAATCACCCCTTGGACAATATCATAGGTGAAATAACAAAAGGTGTAAGTACTCGAAGCGCTATTAGAAATGCATGTAATCATTTAGCCTTTATATCACAAATAGAACCCAAATGCATAGATGAAGCTATTATTGATTAACATTGGATATTGGCCATGCAAGAAGAATTGAATCAATTTGAAAGAAATGAAGTTTGGAAATTAGTACCAAGACCCAATGATCACCAAATAATAGGAACAAAATGGGTGTTTAGGAATAAACTAGATGAGAATGACATAATTACTAGGAATAAAGCTAGGCTAGTAGCTAAAGGTTATAATCAAGAAGAAGGAATTGATTATGAAGAAACATATGCACCCGTAGTTAGGCTAGAAGCCATTAGACTACTATTAGCCTTGGCATGTTGTAGGGACTTTAAATTGTACCAAATGGATGTCAAGAGTGCTTTCTTGAATGGCTATATTCAAGAGGAAGTGTATGTTGATCAACCTCCAGGTTTTGAAAACTATCAATTTCCGAATCATGTTTTCAAACTAAAGAAAGCCTTGTATGGTTTAAAACAAGATCCAAGAGCTTGGTATGAAAGATTGAGTAAATTCCTTTTAGAAAACAACTTTGAAAGAGACAAGGTTGACACAACATTATTCATAAAGCACAAAAAGAATGACATACTATTGGTGCAAGTATATGTTGATGATATAATTTTTGGTGCTACTAATGAGTCAATGTGCAAGGAGTTTGCTAAGTTAATGCAGGAAGAATTTGAGATGTCCATGATGGGGGAACTTACTTTCTTCCTTGGACTACAAATCAAGCAAACTAATGAAGGCACATTCATTAGTCAATCAAAGTACTGCAAGGAATTGCTTAAGAAATTCAACATGGACAAGGCAAATGACATTGCCACACCTATGGGCACTTCATGTTATTTGGACAAGGATGAGAAGGGTAAGGACGTTGAACTCACAAAATTTAGAGGTATGATTGGATCCTTACTTTACTTAACCGCTAGTAGACCAGATATCATGTTTACTGTTTGTATGTGTGCAAGATATCAAGCATGCCCAAAGGAATCACACCTAACTACAGTGAAAAGCATAATGAAATATCTTGTTGGAACTCAAAATGTTGGTCTATGGTACCCCAAAGGGGTTGAATGCACTTTAGTAGGATATTCTGATTCGGATTTTGCAGGATGTAAACTAGATAGGAAAAGCACTAGTGGAACATGTCACTTACTTGGTAGTTCTCTTGTTTCTTGGCATAGCAAGAAACAAGTAAGTGTTGCACTATCCACAGCTGAGGTAGAATATGTTGCAGCTGGTAGTTGTTGTGCTCAAATCCTTTGGATGAGACAACAACTTCTAGATTTTGGTGTTATGTTAGACCATATGCCTCTCAAATGTGATAACACAAGTGCTATTAATATTTCAAAGAATCCTATAATGCATTCAAGAACTAAACATATTGAGATTCGACATCATTTCATTAGAGATCATGTATTAAAAGGTGATTGTGTGCTCGAACATGTTGAAACTTCTAAGCAATTAGCAGATATCTTCACCAAACCTCTAGTAAAAGAACAATTCATTCATATTAGAAGAGAATTAGGAATCCTTGATATAACCAATTGTGTTTGAATAAATGAATGATTTTGATAATTGCTTGACTCTGAATTATGTTTCATAAAGTTCGAAATGTTCTAAGGAATAACTTTATAAACTTTTAGTCTTCTGAAACAAAATCTACAAAATTTGGGCGTTTTTAAGCAAAATAATCGATTACAAAGTTTGAAATAATCGATTAGTAAGCTCCTGATTCTTACCTAATCGATTACTCCTTGATACCTAATCGATTACAAAGCTTCTGTTTTCTACCTAATTGATTACCACTTGGTCCATAATCAATTACAAAGCCTCTGTTTCAGGTCCAAAACGTTTTATCTTTCCACTAATCGATTACCATCCTTCCTTAATCGATTAGGACGATTCTGTTTTCAACCAAATCGATTACCCACCTTCCCTAATCGATTACCCACTATACAAAACGATTCAAATTCCTCAAAAATAGTTACCTAATCGATTACCTGTGCCTCGTAATCGATTAGCATCGAGTATGTGACAGTCAAACGCTATTTTTCGAGGCCTGCTCATTTTCTCTTCCCATTCAACTCCCAATAAACCACTTTCTCTCCTTTCTAAACCTACTTTTTCCTATAAATACATCCCTACTCACCTTCTCTTCTCACACTACCTCTTCCACTTCCTTAAGCCTCAAAAAGCTCTCACTCTCTTCTTATCTTCTTTCCCTTTCTCCACCACCATGTCTTCCTCACGCAATGTCAAAAGGGAAAGGTCCTCTATGGCCCAAGCCAACAATCCCCTTGATTTCTCCAGTTTTTCTCAAGCCATAGAGACCTTCAACACTTCATCAATTACTTTTCTGAAAAAGACATCATGACCCCCACTACACCATTGTTGAAACTTTTGACAACCACAGCCTCACCTTCACCCAATGCCTCCATCACTACAACCTCTTCCCCTTCCTCACCCTCAAGGAAGAAATTTACTATCTGGAACTCATCCGGGTATTTTACTGCAACCTCAAGCTTGTCAATGGGGTGATAGAATCAAAGGTCAAAAATATGACCATCAAGCTCACTAATGCCCAGTTGGCAGAAATTTCTCTTCTGCCACTCAATGATGCCGAGTTCGATGGAGGAGATCCTGAGGATGAATGGGGTTTCAACACTCTCACTGCCCGACAATCCCTATGGAAAGCTGATCACCCAAGAAGCAACCACAAGCTGGTGGGTCACTTAACCATGAACAACCGCCTCCTACACTTCTTCTTGGTCAAGATGTTGGTTCCCCATGGCGGGAACTATGCTTTGGTAGAAGAGGATGATGTCCTCGTGATGTGGGCTATGCTGAACCAAAAAGAGATAAATTGGGTTCAAATGATCAAGCTCCACATGCGCCAAGCCAAGGATCAGCAAAAGCTTCCCTACGCCATTCTACTCACTAGAATTTTCAAACATTTTGGAGTATACTTGGCTGGAGAGCTACCGGAGAAGGTGCCTCCAAAGGCTTGCATTGGCACCCATCACCTCACCAAAATGGGTCTTGTTTTTCTGAATGGCGCTTGGTACTCAAGGATGGAAGGTTATCATGCCAACATTCCTTTTGAAGCCCTTGCTGATGAGGCAGTCCCTCCTCCTCCTGCAACACAACCTGCACCGGAAGGCCCCTCTGATCCATTCATATCTCTCTACGCTCACCTTGACCGCCGCTTCGACCGCATTGAGAACTCTCTTCAAGAGTTTTCCATGACTGAGCAGCAGCACTTTGAGCTGATGCAACAGCGCTATGAGGAACTCTCACACCAAATTTCCGAGCTTTGATTTTTTAATCTGGATAACTAAATCTGTTTTCATGTTTTTGATGAATGTGTTTTGTGTTCTGTATTAGTTTTCTTAATTCTGCAAAGTTTCCTTTGATGTACTTTCCCCTCATTTTCAATTGAATAAAGTTTTACCTTTCATTACATGCCTCTAATTGCTTTATTATTTTTTGATGATTCCAAAGGGGGAGAAGAAGAAATAATTGTTCATTGTTCATTATTCATCTGTTCTGGCTGCTAAAACAAATATGCTAAAATAATTAATTATCTCAAAGTGATTAATTATCTCCAAAGGCATGGATTCCTAAAGATAGGGGGAGATTTGAAAATGTTTAAGAGATAATGTATACCAGATATGTTTCAAGAGATAAACTGCAAATATACCAGATATTAATTAAGAGATAAACTTGCAAAAATCTGGCTAAGAGATCATGCTGAATTCAAAAGATATGTTTTTGCAGAGATAGAATTAGAGATATGCTTGTTGTTTAAACTAACAACCCTCAAGAGATGAACATGGTTGTCATCATTAAAAAGGGGGAGAATATGTTTGTGTATGATTACAGGTTCAAAGGATTTTGATAATGACAAAGGAATCAAGAAGAACATCTTGTAAAAACAAGATTTAGAATCAGACCTGCAAAAACAGCGTAGCTAATCGATTAGGGAGACATAGCTAATCGATTAGATAGCTTCTGTTTTGAATTAGATGCATCAGGAATATATGCTAATCGATTACAAGACCTGAGGCAATCGATTACAGAGCTTCTGGAACAACACTAATCGATTACTTAAATGTAATAATCGATTACCAACATCAAAAACTGAATTAAATGCATCAGGTATATATGCTAATCGATTACAGGACTTCAGCCAATCGATTACCAAGCTACTGGAACATCACTAATCGATTACACATGTGTGCTAATCGATTACCAAGTCAACAATTGAATTAAATGCATCAGGTATCATATCTAATCGATTACTGGGCAAAGACATAATCGATTACCAGGATTCTGAGTTGCAGCTAATCGATTAGGAGATGAATGCTAATCGATTACAACACGATCTGACATGAAAAATTCGAAATGTAATCGATTACAGCTTGAGGCATAATCAATTACGATGGTGGGAAAACACGATTTAGTGGGAAGACAGCTCATTTTTTCATCATTTCTCAGATGCCCACTACATGCAACGGCTAGGAACTTCTGCAGCTCATCCATGGCTCTATAAATGCAAGGAAAACACAAGCACAACCACACACAACAAGAGGCAATCATTCCTTACCTTCATTTGTGCTTAGTGAGTCTATTCTTGTGTATACTCTGAAATTTCAAGCCTAGAACTTGTATATCCTCTCATCTTGAGAGTTAGAATTTGTGTGAGCCTTCACTTGTACATCTACTCTATTGAGAGAGTTATTTGCTTGCAAACACTACACCAAACACAAAGGTTTTCACTCTAGGTCGAGTAGTCACAAAGGTTGGGGTTCAACCTTTGGGTATTGAGAGTTTGAGAGATTGGGTGGGTTACCCTTGTGCTAGTGAGGATTGAGTTCTTGAGTGTGGGACACTAGGAAGCTGCAATTTCTCATAGCTTGTAATCTCTAAACTTCAATAGTGGAAATCCTTCAAGTTGTTTGCTTGAAGGCGAAACGTACACCGGGGTTGGTGGAACTCGTTAAATTGGTTTGCAAGCTCTTCTCCCTTACTCTTTTACATTTATATACTGCACTTAATTGATCTGGATTGATTGATTGTGATTTGGATACTTGAGTTTGCTTGATTAAGTTAACTTTGAACATTGTATACCAAGTGTTTGATAAATTGTCTCAGCTATATCTATCTCTTGTTTTGCATTGTCTTTTGCATTATACTTGACTTCACTTGCATAATTTCTAAACTTATGATAAAAGAACTAAGTTCAAAGGCATTCCAAGCAAAGTTTTAAAAACTCAATTCACCCCCCCTCTTGAGTATTGAGGCCACTTGAATAACAAGTTCGAGATAGGAGTCCTCCGTTTCCTCGATTGTGCCCTCACTCAACTTCAGCCAAAAGGGTAGGGTCTGGTGAGGAGCTTAGAAGTGTTGGGGGAACACTTGAACTTCATCTCCACTATCACCATGTTCTTTTACTACTGACGTGTCCTTCGGAGGGTGAACAAGGACGACGCCTTGAGCTTTGTCACACTCTGGTATGACTCTAAGGTTATCAACTTTGAAGCATTCAGGGAGTCAGCTAAGACTAATGGTAGCTCTTTCAAAAAAATCTTTTGTCAAAGTTTAGGTAAGCCTGAACAAACCTACTTTTTGGGAAAACAAAGATGGGATAGACAAATTCTCGGTGTCGTTGACCCATGAATATTTTTTGTTGACTGGGGTAACATACATTGTCGAGGAAAGTAAGTTGTCCCCCGCCTCCATTGAAGTAATTAGCGTGATGTGCGAGTATTGGCTTTCCAAGAAATTCTCATGCAAGCGTTAACAACAAGCTTATCTATGTAATGCACTTAAGAAACTTTTTTAGCTTGACTTTATACACACTTCTTAATTTATAATGTTTTTCTTCTTCTTTACATAACAAATCAAAACTTATGAGGTCGCGAACCAGCTGAAGAAGCTGCAAGCCGAGATGCCCGCTACTGGGGTAGAGAATTCCATTTTTAGCTGAAGACGCTGACCAAATTCCCTTGAAGGATTCTGCCAACCAGGAACAAGAGGTCAAAATTCCTGAACAGAAAAGGAAGAAAAAAAATGAGCCAACCAAGGAGCAAAGTCTTCCTATTACTCCCAACAAATAGAAAAAGAAACAAAAAGAGGTTATTGATGAGGAGGCCGGGCAAAGGGAAACACCTGTGGAAGTGGAATCATCCCGGGGCAAGTCCACAATGACCCCAACCGGCGTCGAGGTTTCCAAACTAGGTAAAAGGTCACCCACCCGTTATTACTCTCCTTCCTTGGGGTCTCGCCTGAGCTCGAGCCCATACATCCTTTATCAAGGTATGGAGATTGACCAAAGCCAAATGAGGCCACCATTGTACAACCTCCGCCCTGGTCTAGAGCTTCTTAAGATGAAAGCGGCTATTAAAGCTACCCGTTGGCAGTTGTCTGAACTTGATAGAGTTCTAGACTCCTTCAATAAAGTTACTGAGTGTGTAGAGGAGTCCTCTGTGTATTACAACCTGTATCATAAGGCCAACATGGAGTTAAAGATGACCCAATAGGAGATCGAGCGCCTTAAATATCTTAGGGAAGAACAGGAAAAACTCTAAGGTAATAGAGACCTAGGGATAATTTCTCTAAAGAAGCAAGTGAAAAAACTTAAGTCTAAAAAGCAAGAGTTAAAGTCGTTGAAAGGGGAGAACTAGTGAAAAATGGAAAAGGTATGCGAGGACGTCCAAGCTGAGATCGTCCACTAAATTAATGTTCACGTCACAACTGAGACCAACTGGGTCAGGGAGAAGAATAAACTGCTAGACAAGATAGAAAAGCTTAACAAGAAACTTTTAGAGACCGCCTCCTTCAATGAAGCATATGAGAAGCTCTAGGAGGTGGCAACAGTGAACCATAACAGGGCAGTTAAGGTGCTTTAGGTATGTGATACCATAGTTGAAGAAACATTTATCATGGCCATAAAGCAGGTCTAATACAAGAATCTCGGTGTTAGCCTCAACCTTAATGAGATTAACCACCACTATAAGTTCTATGGCGGGAAGTTATTCGATGTGGTTGCTGATGAGCTTAAGGAGCCTGAGGATATCCCTTGTGTGCCAGTGGAGTTGTGAAAACACAAAGCATGACTGTTCAGCTTGGCTCTCCTGCAAGCACATATCAAGTTCCTCCTTTAGGTGAAGACACTATTCCAACTTCAGAAGATGCCGTTCCAGATCAAAAAGAAGACGTCTTTCTAGTTCCACAAAAAATTGAAGAGTTTTGAATTTTCTTTATTCTGTACTAAAAATTCTAAGTTAAAATTGAAGAGCCACTTTTTTGAAGTTTAGGACGTTTATCCTTTATAAAGGAAATTGATCCTAACTCCATACCGGGGCTGGATGAAATTAACTTTTAACCAAGTGATAACTTGATGAGCTTTGAACAGAGTGCAAACTTCGTTAACTTAGTTTATAAGAATCTACTTACACCGCTCCTCGGGTCTGGTATGGTCTTGAAAGAGAACCAATCTTCACCACTCATTGGGGCCAAGTAGCCAAGCTCTTAAGAGATTGGGGTGCCACTCGTTAGGGTTCGGTATAGCCTCATACGAGGTCCAATCCTTGCCACTCATTAAGGCCAAATAGCTAATTCTTTTTTAAGGGATCGGGATGTCGCTCGTTAGGGTCCGGTATGGCCTTTTAAAAAGGTCCAATTCTCACCACTTGGTAGGGAAATTTCTTTATACAAGCAGAAAATTAACAGACAATGGAATAATTTCATATCAAATAATTTTTTTAATACGTTGAATACACATATGAGTTACATTGGGACATGCCTTATTAAAACCTTCTTGAGGAAAACCTACCAGGAAAAAACCCCAAGTTAGCAAAAAGAGTACAACCTGCTATCTAGCTAGCTATAGTATACTCTTATATTCTATACATTCCACTTGTTCCTAATGAGAGTTCCATCCAACATCTCAAGGCAGTAGGTGTCCTTTCCTATCACCTCAGATACACGATAGGGTCCTTCCCATATTGGTGCAAGCTTGCCTTGATGAGCGAATTTATTCCTGATACTGATGTGGTGTAGCACCAGATCCCTAACTTCAAAATGACTATGAGAGACTTTCTTGTTGTAGCACAAAGCAACCTTGGCTTTTGTAGCCTGGTCTTGAACAAAAGCTTCATATTTGAGCTCTCTCATCATATCTAGCTTATTTTAGAGGTGCTCATCATTATTGGAGGTTAAAAATATTGTACCCTGGCGGAGGACATTTGAAGCTCAACTGGTATCAAGGCTTCAACTACATAAGTTAGCCGAAAGGGAGGCTTATTGGTGGACAAACATGGAGTAGTCATGTAGGCCTACAGGAAATGGCAAAGTTAGTTAGTCCAGTCCCCCTTTGCCACACCCAAACATTTCTTCAAAACTTTAAGGATCTTATGATTGGCCATTTCTGCCTGGCTATTCGTTTGGAGGTGCTCGACGGCAGAGGAAACTTGTACAATCTTTAACCCCTCAAGCAACTCTGTAAACTTACGATTAGTGAACTGAGTGTCGTTGTCTGTAAAAATTCTTCTAGGAACTCCGAACCTGGCAATGATATTCTCATAAATGAAATGTTGGTCCTTGTAGAAGTAATATGTATAAATGGCTTAGCCTCAATCTACTTCGTGAAGTAATCTACTCCCACGATTAAATACTTGATGCCCCAGGTACTGTTGGGAAATGACCAAGGATGTCCAATCCCCACTAGTAGAATGGTCATGGTACTGTGGAGGATGACAGCTTTTCTGCTAGTGTGTGATGCAAATTGGCAAACTTCTGGCAAGGGTGGTATTTCTAGATGTATTCCGCAATGTCCTTCTTCATAATCGGCCACTAATAGCCAACCCAGAGGATGTTTCGCATTAAGCTCTATGACCCAGTGTGATGTCCACACTGCCCCCTTGTGAACTTCTTCCATGACTCTTTGGGTCTTATTCTCATTCAAACATAGGACTAAGAAACCTCATCAAAATAGCTTATCATCGACCATGGTAAAGAAGGGTAACCCCCTCTTTACTTGCTTCCTTTCTGAATCATCAACAGAGAGCTGCCCATTCACCATATACCTCACAAAAGGAATAACCCATAAATCTTCATCAAAAGCACGAACGTGATGGCATAAAGGGTGGGTGGTTGACCAACGCTGGGCTCTATTAAAGTATTTTGAATGACCGATGTTGTGCTCCTGGCTTTCTTTGTGCTAGACAACCTTGAAAGGATATCAGCTTGGGTGTTTTCCTCCCTCGGGACATGCTTGAAGGTGATAGTTTAGAACCTCTCCTTCAGCTCATTCATATAAGCCAAGTATTGAAGCAGTAGGGGCTCCTTATCTTGGTATTCTTTAAGAATTTATGAGATTACTAGTTGAGAATCACTACACAAGGTCACCAACCTCGCACCAATATCAAGGACCATTCTAAGCCTTGTAAGATAGGCCTCATATTCTGCTTGATTGTTAGAGGTGGCAAAGTTGAAGTGTAATGAGATCTCGAGGTGGACCTTGTTGTCATTCTCTATAACTTTATCCTTGTATCCCTTATTATTGGATGAACCATCAACATACAGCATCCAATGGGAATGGGATTCTTCAGGGTCTGAACCAGAGAGCTCCATGATAAAATTAGCTAGCACTTGGGCTTTAATGACATTGGGGATTGTAAGTGACGTCAAACTCGGATAACTCCATAACCCATTTAATCATTCTTCCTGGGAGATCGGGCTTGAACAAAATTATGTAAAGAGGGATATCCGTTTGAACCACTATTGGGTGGGCATGAAAATACAGCCTCAACCAATGAGATACACAAATAACAGCTAAGGCTGCCTTTTTGATCTTTTGACAGTGACGTTCTACCTCCTGTAATGTCTTGCCAGTGAAGTACACTAGCCTTTGTCCCTTCAGGGTCTCCTTCACTAGAGAAACTCTTAATGCTTTATCTGAAATAGACAAGTAAAGAATAAGATGTTCACCAAGATCAAGCCTTACCAAAATGTGAGGTTTGGACAACATTTCCTTTAAACTTTGGAAAGTCACTTCTTAGTCTGGCCCCCCACCTATTCTTCTTATTTTTCTTCAAAATATTATAGAGGGGAGAGAACGATGTGCCATCCTTGGCATAAAACGAGCCAACGCCACTATCTTGCCATTGAGAGACTGCACCTCACGTAAGTTCTTGGGATTTTGTAACTCCTGAATCACCCTATGCTTGTCTGGGTTCACGTCAATTCCTCTTTGATTTAGCATGAATCCCAAAAATCTTTCCTAGGGACAGCAAAAATGTACTTCAATGGGTTGTGCCGCATATTATAATGGCGAAGTTGTTGAAAAACTTTACTAAGATCTTTGACGTGATCTCCTCCAACAAGGGTTTTGGCGATAATATCATTGATAACAGTTCCACCAACTTAGTATGCATACCTTCGAATATCTTATTGATTATGCGATGATACATAGCTCCAGCATTCTTCAGACCCAACGATATGTCAGTGTATCAAAACACACCTTCGTCATTGATGAGTGCCATTTTTTCCTGATCGTCTTCCCACATTGGTATCTGATTGTAACCAGAATAAGCATCCATGAAGGACAGGTACTGGTATCCGAAGGAATGATCTACCATCCTATCAATGTTGGGTAAAGGATAAGGATCTTTAGGGCAGTACTTATTCAGATTGACATAATTAGTGCATATTCGCCACTTTCCATTTAACTTTTGGACCATCACAATATTCGTGAGTTATAAGGAATACTAAATCTCTCTAATAAATCCAGCTTTTTGAAACTTTTCAGTCTGTTTGCATGTGGCCTTCTTCTTTTTAGGACCTAAGCGCCTCTTCTTCTAGGCCACCAGTTTGGTCTCAGGGTACATAGACAACTTGTGGCATCAAAAATTTAGGTCCATGCCTAGCATGTCAACAGCCATCCAAGCAAACAGTTCTTTGTACTCTCTAAGTAGCACCAACAACCGTTGCTCCATCCTCGCTTCCAGCTTTTCATTGATATGAGCCACTTTCCTTAGGGTATCTCCCAATATTATTGCCTTAGACCCTCCATCTGGGGTAGGTTTAGATGGATTAAAAGGATCAATCTTCAACTTAGTCCTTGGGTCAAGATTAACAAGATTTATAGACCCAGTCGCAGCTCCTCCATCGTTTAGCTTACACTTTTTGTAGATGGCTTCTAGCTTCACCATATTCATGTTGGAAATATGTGAAGATCATGAAGAATTTTGATAATGATAAGACCAATGCCAAAGATCAAGAAGGATGATCCAAGACCAAGGCATAATCATAGTAAGACTCTATTAAAGGAAAATATGGCCATTAAAATAATCAATGTTTTAAAGAAAAAGCATTTGTGAACCATAGTAATCGATTACAAAGCAACTAGTTTTTAAAAGTTTGATTCTTTAATGGAAGTAATCGATTACCCAACTAGTGTAATCGATTACCAAGTCTGAAGATTTTTAAAATTCAAAAATAAAAGGTTTCAGCAAAATGTCTTAAATAAAACTGTGCAAAATAATCGATTACCCATTACCAGTAATCGATTACATACTAACAATCATCTTAAAATAACGGTTTTAAATGAAAGTCATCGATTACGCTTTTATTGTAATCGATTACCACGTATTCAAAAGTGCTGAAACATTATAACTCTTCATGAAAAACTTTGATGAAACCTTATATCTTTTCATTAATTATTATTTTATTCAAGAGGTACCTTTTCAATTATTTTAATTAATAATTTCACACCTCTTGAAGGCCTTTCTAACCCTATAAATAGGGATGCTCATCATTTGTAGAAACACACCAAATTCTTCCAATCCTCTCTTAAGACCAATAATGGCCATATTCTCTTAATTGAGTTATTACTCATTTTTGTTCTTCAAGTTGTCCATATGCTCTAACAGATTTGTTATCTTTATTCTAAGTGTGAGATGTTTGATTAATTGGGAAGTTTTCCCAAGGGTTGTATACAAGAGTAGTGAAACTTTTGTTGTGTTGAGAAACTTCACACAAGGGCAGGGGTGTGCCAAGGTGTGGAAGGTTTTGTGTACTATTTATGAAAATAGTGAAATCCTCAAGAGGTTCTTGAGAAGACTAGACGTAGGCAGTGGTTGGCCGAACTAGTATAAAACACTATTTGCAATCTCTTAACCCTACTCCCTGTCTTATATTTATTTAATCTACTGTGCATTATTAATTCTGTTTTGCAATTTACTATCTTAAACATTGAAACTTTAATAAAGTGCATGTAGAAAATTTAATTTAGGAGAACTCAATTCACCCTCCTCTGGAGTTATTAGAGCCCTCTTAGTTGGACCACCCTCATTCGTTATCTCATGAAGAAAGCTCTCAAGGCTAACACACCTCTTCCATATACAGGCCTCATTACCCGAATCCTCCGCCATTTCAAGGTTCCCATCTCTGATGAATTATGCATCAAGCCTTAGCGCTCGTTTATTATTGGCAAGACTGCACTTTCTTCATTTGGGTATAAACAGAATGTTGAAGGAGATTGGATTCCCAAACACTCTACTCCTCCCCAGGATCCTGATCCGGTGCCTGGTTCCCTTTCCATGGCTGATTTGGCCACTGAACTCCAATCCCTCCGTTCTTATGTTCGTGATCGCTTTGACCACGTGGAAAGTTCCATGCAAGCTATTTTATCCTGTCTTCCCCTACCAGCTTCTGATTAAAACATTACATACTTTTCTTGTTATGAATTTTTAATTATTTCCTTTTACTTTTATGAAAAGCAAGTCCGTGTTTATCTTCTGTTTACTTTATTTATGTTATGTAGTTCCTGTTTCATATATAATATACACTATTTCCCTTTAGTTTATTCTGTTATTTATTTTTGATGATGGCAAAAGGGGAGAAAAATATTGTTATCAAATTAAGGGGGAGTATCAAATTAAGAGGGAGTACCTAAATATTTTTCCAGGCTATTTATTGTCATCATCAAAAAAAAGGAGAATGAAGATCATGAAGAATTTTGATAATGACAAGACCAATGCCAGAGATCAAGAAAGATGATCCAAGACCAAGGCATAATCATAGTAAGACTCTATTAAAGGAAAATATGACCATTAAAATAATTAATGTTTTAAAGAAAAAGTATTTGTGAACCATAGTAATCGATTACTATATAATAGTAATCGATTACAAAGCAACGAGTTTTTAAAAGTCTAATTCTTTAATGGAAGTAATCGATTACCTAACTAGTGTAATCGATTACCAAGTCTGAAGATTTTTAAAATTCAAAAATAAAAGGTTTCAGCAAAATGTCTTAAATAAAACTGTGCAAAGTAATCGATTACCCATTACCAATAATCGATTACATACTAACGGTCATCTTAAAATAACGGTTTTAAATGAAAGTAATCGATTACGCTTTTATTGTAATCGATTACCACGTATTCAGAAGTGCTGAAACATTACAACTCTTCATGAAAACCTTTGATGAAACCTTATATCTTTTCATTAATTATTATTTTATCCAAGAGGTGCCTTTTCAATTATTTTAATCAATAATTTCACACCTCTTGAAGGCCTTTCTAACCCTATAAATAGGGATGCTCATCATTTGCAAAAACACACCAAATTCTTCCAATCCTCTCTTAAGACCAATAATGGCCATATTCTCTTAATTGAGTTATTACTTATTTTTGTTCTTCAAGTTGTCCATATCCTCTAACAGAGAGAGTGATCCTTTGTTATCTTTATTCTAAGTGTGAGATTCTTGATTAATTGGGAAGTTTTCCTAAGGGTTGTATACAAGAGTAGTGAAACTCTTGTTGTGTTGAGAAACTTCACACAAGGGCAGAGGCGGGCCAAGGTGTGGAAGGTTCTGTGTACTATTTGTGAAAATAGTGAAATCCTCAAGAGGTTCTTGCGAAGACAAGACGTAGGCAATGGTTGGCCGAACCAGTATAAAACACTATTTACAATCTCTTAACCCTACTCTCTGTCTTATATTTATTTAATCTACTGCATATTATTATTTCTGTTTTGTATTTTATTATCTTAAACACTAAAAGTTTAATAAAGTGTATCTAGAAAATTTAATTTAGGGAACTCAATTCACCCTTCTCTTGAGTTATTAGAGGCCACTTGAATAACAATATGCACTAAGAGCCCATATAGGATTCATCATTTTGAATAAGGCATTTTTTGTTAAATAGTTTAACAACCTTTATCTATCCTTGGAGTAATAGGTCATATGAGAGTTATTCCTAAAATGTCCCTAGTCAAGTATTTACGTGGGAACATGTAAATACATTAAGACAAGTATGTGAGTGTACTGATAATCTAATCTCACAGATCATGGATATAGATGATATCAAGTCTTCACACAAGTACACATTAAGAGTAATGATGTACTGGACAGACCCATCATGAGAACGTTGCATGGATCGTTATGTAGTCCTTTGACCTGAATTCACTATGATTTCTACATAAGGTGTTTGTTGTTTTAATACAATCAAATATCTTCTGTAACAAGAGGACTATAGAGGTAGTGATTAGGCAATGAACAAATTATGCAGAGGGATGTGAGTGATGTAGATGGGATTTGTCTCTCCTATATGATAGGAGTGATATCTATAGGCCACTTGATGGAGTGAGACTAAGGAAATGCATGGCCATGCTAGAAAGAATAAATATTGGATATTTATTCAGATAAAGTCTACTCTGGTATCAAGTAAAATAAATTGGACTATACAAGGATGACGCGACCATGCCTTGGGCCCAATTAGGATATCGTGACAAAAGGAACAAACATATAAAATAATTATCACTTATAGGTTATGTTTATAATAAATAATATTTAGACATATTGACGCATTGCTAGATACCGCTCTTATTTTATATTAATAATAAAGTAGTTTATTATTAATATGACCGAGTATTTTACCTATAGGGTCACACACATAGAGTAAGCCCATCAGAAAATAGCTTTTATTTTAGTTGGACTGAAATAAAGCTTGTGGGCCTAACTCATTTAGAATGAGTAAGGTGCCCACTCTTAGAGAGGATAAATTAGGTCAAACCTAACCCTATAAATAGAGCATAAGATACTCATAGGCGGTTCACCCAAAAAGAGACACAAAATACATAAAAGTTATAGAATCTACACGTCGTCAAACTAGCATTTGGAAGGTGTAGCATTTCTGGTGGGAGTACTCATGTGGACTCCTAAAAGACGAGGCTACGACTACCTCGATATTCTTCAAGAGGTAATCCTAAAATGTAATTTTTTTGTGTGTTTGTCTTATGCTTTGAAACACGACACTTTGCAAATCCTATAGGAATCCGTGTATTTCCGCTGCTCATGCACTAGGGATTCCCTAACAGTGGTATCAGAGCCTGGTTGCAAAACCGTGTTTTGGGCAAATGTTTGTTTAAAGAACATGTGAAAAAATTTTCTTTTACGAATTATAAAGGTAGAATCCTTTTACAAAGGTTGCATCTTTTATCAGATATGTTGTAAAGGTTGTATTTTTAATGAGATATTATGTAAAGGTTACATTTTTTTATGAGATATGTTGCAAAGGTTGCACCTTTTGAAAGCTAGTTTCAATTTATTTTATTTTATGTATATTGATTACTTTTCTTAACATTTAAATTAAAGAACAAGTTTTTGGGATGTGCTTTATTATATGAACATGTTGTATGTTGCAATGGTGATTCTTTTATATGTGTTCTAATTATAAGGCATGTTTTATGTCCGTTTAATTAAATTGAAATCAAGGGTTGTATGCAATGCATGTCTATATGCTTTCTTTTTCTAATATGAATTGTTCTTGCGAGATTGTGTTTAGAAAGTTTAAGAGTTAAACCTAGCCGTAATGAAAACTAAGATTCAAAAGTTAAAACCTAGCCATCATGGTATTTTATTTATTTGTAAATGTTACAAATAAAATATTTGATTTTAATATTATATTTTAAATTCGATTTGTAAAAGTTGTAAATCAAATTTTAAATGTTTGTTAAATTTAAAGTTTGTAAGAGTTACAAATTTAAATAATTTATTCTTATTAATTTTAATAGGATTTGCATCGTATGTGATCTTTTTAAAATTAATGTGATTTGTAGGAGTTACAAATTTATTCGTATTTTTTTAATTTAATATGATTTGTAATTGTTACAAATAGGAGATAAGATCTTTATTAAATTTAATAATTTTAAAATTAAATATTTAATCCTAAATAAATTTGATAGGATTTGTAAAAGCTGCAAATTAAAGATAAGATCTTTATCAAATTTAATAGGATTCAAAATAAAATATCTTGAATTCTAGAGATAAGGTTTAAAATTTAAACCTTGATCATTCCTAAAAATAGGATGATTGTTGAGACTCTACAAATAAGGTTTAAAATTTAAACCTTGACTATTCTTATTTTAGGATAGTTGTTGGGGTCAAAAGATAATGTTTAAAAGTTAAACCTTACCCGTTTCAAAATTTTAGATTTCAAATTGTTTGAAATCATAACCGAATATTTTGAGCTGTTAATGGTCAGTGGGACATTCTGGCTAGGAAAAACTTGGTACTTAAGTGGTCACACCGGACCCACCTCTCTTTTCTGGGAACTAACCTGATTACAGTACTAAATTTTTAGGTTGGAATGCCACTCGGCACCCTATAAAGGGTAGTCTCCCCTTGACCCCGTCCGTTGAACGGTCAACAGAACCACCAAACTTCTTTGCATAGTTTTCCTTTTATGACCCCACATGTTTAATTATGTGTTTTTAAATTTATTTTATTTTAAATACAATTGATCAGTCTATTAATTGATTAATTAACACGTCCAGTGGTGAATGGTTATGGTCTTAGATTTTTTATTTAATTTTAAATACAGCCAGCGTGTTGTGTCTTTCTCTATTCTTGAACTTTTTCTCTCAACCCTTCACTCGTATGTAAAACAAGTTTCTTTATTACACTGTAATCTTGAAGAAGCCAACAAGGTGGAGACCTAGAAGAAACCTAGAGTGGTGACTCTTGATGGATATGACCTTGAAAGGAACAAAGGAGTGGTGACTCTAGGAGGATGATGATTTTAAGAAGTAGGACTTCATGAAGTCAAGGCACCATAGTTCCTTCAGGTTTATTTTATTTTCTAGGAAGACTATAACCATCTCACATTTTTATAGCATGTTTATAGGGTTTTATTTTGCATTAAAGCATTTAATGAAAGTCGGTAATGAACAATAAGAAAATTGAAATGCCTCAAGCCTGACAATCATACCTTCTAATAAGTAATAACGTCTAACTTGATATAGATAAAGTGTAGGTCACGCCATAGTTAGGTGACTTTATTTATGTTTAGTAGGATGTGATTGGATAATTGGATTATCTAAGTATAACTTATTAAGTTTTGTTCAAATAGACATTTTTCAATTGGATTGGAAAAGCCTAAAGGTATGAATAGTCTAAAATACGTTCCAATAAGCAATACTCATCAATGCTAGTTTCAAAAAAAGTGTAGGTTCTGCCAAAGCAGGGTGCTTTCATTGATATTAGTAAAGGATGATGGATAATTGGATTGTCCAACCATTTGTTATTTGACTTATCTAGGTAACTTTAATCAGATTGAAGAACCTAAAAACATTAATATTAAGTTTAAAATCCTTCTAATAAGTAACACTCATGGAGACTAATGTCAATAAATAGTGGGTCTGCCAAAGTAGGGTGCTATCATTTATATTAGTAAGGCACGATGGGATAATTGTAATATCCAAATTGTTTTTATTGGGCCTTAACTTAAACAAGTTTTTCAATTGGATTGAAAATAACTTAGAGGCGTAAGGATTGAGCTTAAATTCATAAGATGAATAAGGGTAAAGAGTTACCCACTCAATCATCCAAGAGTTGCATGAGATGCAATTGGAAATGTGTTTCCTACCTAAATAACCAAGGGTTGGGCGATCGGACAAAGCTGACTCAACACTAGGCCAAATATGCATCTTGGCCCACTAGAAAAATCTTCCAACGAGATTTTTTTTGATTCAGTGAGGGTATTTGTTTTGAATCAAAATAGTGGGAGACAAAATATTTATTTAATGACTAAAAGTTAAATATGTTTTAAATAGAAATGATAGATTTACATGTAATTTGTTTTAGAATAACCATGATAAACCAAATATTGTTTTGTTGCAATCTGTCCTTTGGAAAGACACTCTATCTGGAAAAATGCCCAGATAGGTATCAAGACTTGAGAATTATCTTCAATAAAGAGGAAGTGGCAGTGTATCATGTTTGGCTTATTTCAATATCATCTATCGTTGGGTATTGAATACCCTATGGAGTCTGCATAAACTCTGAGCTGTAAAAGGCAATATGAAGATATAGAGATATACAATATGATCGTATACAGACTCTATTAAGGTAATCAAGAAAAGGAAATTGTTTCCAGTTTTAGCCAAATAAGACATTGAAATAATTTGTCTAAAGAACTTGAAGGAGTTCAAAAGAAAAAGAAGTAAGACTTCCGCTACCCGTCATGTTATAGAAGTCAAGTTATTTTACTCCACTCACATTAGTATCAGATACTAGTAGTAGATCTCACATTTTGAAAGATCAAGGAAGTAGATCACTTGCTAAGGGTGGAAAAATCTATGTAAAATTGAGCAAAAGTTGCTACAATAAAGATAAGATTTTCACCTATTAGGCTAGTTAGTGAACTAGACATTGTGCATATTGTTTCTTGTTGGACAAGAAAGGTTTTCTTTTATAAAATAACTTTATTTCTTCAAAAGGATGTTGATGCACAATTGAGTAATAGATTCCATATCCTAAATCTCAAAACACCCATTTGTAACATAACTATCAAAGTAGGTTAAAATAAGTGATTTTGAACCTTACTTACATGGTATTGTCTCCTAAGGCAAATAAATAAGAAACATATTTCTAAATACTATTAATGTGGTTATCTGGACTCTTTTGATTTAGGAATCAATTGAGACATGTAAATCTTATTTATTGGAAAGATAATTGAGACATCATTCATTGAAAAATGAAAGATGAGTAATTTATTATCTAATACATGACGATGTATGTGGGCTTATGAAAACAATAACTAGATATATTTTTCAATACTTTGACATACTAATTGAAAAGTCAATGAGTATGGATTTATGTAACATAAGTTTGAAAGTCTTTGAAAAGTTCAAAGAATTCATAATGAAGTGAAAAAATAAATTGGCAAGACAATTAAAGCTCTTGATTATATCAAGATGGCAAGTTTGATAACTATCTAATAGAGTGAGAGATTACCTCTTAACTCATTCCTCATGGAATGCCATAATAGCATCTCTACAGGGAAAAGTCAAACTTTGTTGGACACAGTTTGATTATTGATTATTATCAAACATCTCTAACTCCTTCAATGTTCTTTTATTGACAAAATTTCTACACTTAACCATGTTCCATCTTAAACTTTCTTAAAGAAACCATATATGATATGGACTAGGAAAAAACCTAGTATGTCTTTACTAATAATTTGGAACTATGATGCTTCTATAGAGCATCCAACTCTGACAAGGTCAGATCCAAATTGGATAAACGCCTTCTGTGAGATACCCAAAGAAAGCTAAGGGTTATCATTTCTATAACATCCTAAATTTTAAAATAGGGAATTAATTAAGTAAATAAATATTGAATAATTGAGTATGAATTATTAAAGTCCCAAAATATTAGAAGTAATTAAATTAATATTTTCGGGGACTATTAGTAATTTCTTGAAACCGAATAATCAGAAAACTGACCCGATTAAAATATGGGTGTCGGGACAAGTATCTCTGATTGAGATGCTGTTGGTCAGGGCTGTAGATAATATCATTGGGAATCCAAATGTGTATTCGGAATAATTTTCAAAATAAGTATTGAGCCAAAACAGAGATCCTGTTTGTGGTAAAACGGTAAATTTTATATGAAAGGGAATGGAATTAAAAATAAGACTCCACTTCTCACTCTCTTTTCACGTTCTTTTTCTCTTCTTTGGGCAAACATTATTCACCTTTTCTTCTATCTTATCCCACCTATCTTCTTCACCTTCTTTTTCTCCAAAAACCTAAAGAGAAACTTGGTGTCCCTTCCTATTCTCTATTTTCGTTCTTCAAGGTGCAAGGAGGAGACCATGGAAACTTAAAATTCTTCCCTCTCTTCTCCTATTTTTGTGCTCTCTCCCACTCCTTTGGTACCCATCCCTTTTTCTTGGTTTAAGGTAAACTCATCATCATTTTTATGATGCTAGAGCCCTAGGTTATGTATTGTAATGGTTGGGAGAGTATTAAATGCATGTGGGTAGTGAAAGGAAACATTAAATGCATGAACCCTAAGGAGAGGAGAAATAAATGAAGACATTTATGAGCAATAAATGGAGTGCACGAAAATGGGGTTGAAAGATGATGAATAATGATGTACATTTATGATGTTTGTTGGATTTTTAATAAAAACCCTAACCTATAAATTTGGGGGGAAAATGTAATATGAATGGGGTTGGAAATTATTGAGGGAAGAGGTGTTACTAATGATGAGGCATTGCCATAAATGATGATTGGTAATGGTGGTTGGAAGCCATAAATGAAAAACCCACTTGGGGAGTTGGGTGTGAAAATGGCACATGTGGGTAACTTGACTACTTAAGTTGTAGCTTTGATAATAATGGGTTTTGATTAAAGGGAAGGAATTCCCGAAGCCTAATTAGGCAAATGAATGAAGCTTGTAAATGAATTACCATATGATGAAGAGTCATGCATATGTAAAAGTATATATTAAGAATGATGCTTGAATGGATGATTAATGTGGTCCTACAATTGATTAATGTAGGATTTGATAATACTTGAGAGGCAGGATCATCAAACCCGGAGGTCTACTTCTCTTGAGGTAGGAGGGGTGTATTTTCTAAATGTATGATGCCTTGTATGTTGATAATGTATGTATTGATGCCAAGTTGCATGTTTTCCTTAAATGAATATAGTGTCTTAGGTATGGCTTGATGAATATTTGAAATCCTTGACTAGGATTACTTTTGAGCATTATGAATGATATGTTTTGGAAGAATGATTTGTATGATGAATTGCGTGTTACTAACATTGTGATTGAGTATAAGCTATACCCTAGATGAGAGGGTGAGAAAATCCTTATGAGATTGAGGTATGCATGAGCATTAATGCATATATATTTATATATAGCATGGCATGCATAAGCACATTTGTAATGTGAATAACCTTGCGGGGTTCCACAAAGGGAATACCCGATGTGATGATGTTGAAATATTATGATATGAATAACCTTACGGGGTTCCACGAAGGGAATACCCGATGTGATGATGTTGAAATATTATGATATGAATAACCTTGCGGGGTTCCACGAAGGGTGACGTGATGATGTTATGATAATTGATGAATGAATAACATTGTGGGGTTCCATGAAGGGAGTACCCGACGTGATGACAATATGAAATTGTAATGAATGACCTTGTGGGGTCCCATGAAGGGAGTACTCCTTGCGAGGTGGGAAACCGACGTGATGATAATTAATGTAAGTGGCTTGATCACTATTAGAATGAAATCGGATCCATGCATATGCATCTTTAAACACCAACATGTGCATTAGCCATAGAAGCATGGCATTGAGTGATACCCCAATGAGGAAGTTATGTAATGTGTATGTGCAACCCAATTGATCACTAACAATATTTGTGTCTGTTGGTTTGATATGACTCAAAGAAATTGTATGAATATGAGTGTTCTATGTATTGGATGATTGAATGATTTTAGTGTCACTTGAACTTCTTTTAGGGAGAAGATGTTAACTTGTATTCACATGTATATTATCACTAATTGTTAGATTTTTCATCATTGAGAAAATATACTCACTCTCTATGTGGTCCATCTTTTTAGCCCTTGTGTTGTAGAGCTTGCCCATGGATCTTATGTGTGGAGGAATGGTGTGAAGGAAGTCTTTTTGGATAAAGAATGCCTTGGTTGGTAAACATTTTGATTTTATGGCTTTTATGTGGACTTTGGTAATGCATATAGATATAATGAATATTTTGTATAGCCATGAATTGATGTGGACAACTTGTATGGATGATGAATAGATAGTGATGATTTTGGAGGTCATGTTGGAAAATGAGACTTTTCGGGTGTATGCCTCATTTTTGTTCGTGACCTTACCTTTGTATGAACGATGAATATGGTGTGATTGATCTGTAATTTGATAAATGAATGAATGGTTTTATGAGGGTCTAAATTTTGTAAAGTGCCCAAGTTAATAGACCTAGTTAGGATATAATTTATGAATTTGAATTGAGATCATAGAGTATGATCCATTAGGATATGTTTCAAATACTTAAAATGATGTGTGATGCAGTGAGACTTGAGGAATGAATTGATATATATCGATAATTTTGTGTTTCATAGAGTATACATCATGATAAGCTTGATTGTGATGTGATCTAAAGAATTGAAATGGGATTTATGGAATATGATGTTTGGAACAAGTTCTAAATAACTAATATGACGTAGGTGATGCATTAAACTTGTTTAATTTTGCTTTAAGAGATTTTTATATGTTGAGTTATTAAAATCCCATGTTTCTATATTTTTACTAGTATTCTCGCTCAAGCAAGATGGATTCTCGCTCAAGCGAGATGGATTCTCCCTTAAGCGAGATGGATTCTCGCTCAAGCGAGAATCCCCTGTGTTCGTGTATGGCCACTGGCCAAATCTCGCTCAGGCGAGACTGCCCATGCATCAGTTGTTGGCCACTGGAGTAAATTCGCCCGGGCGAGTAGGGCCTTGCCCGAGCGAGATCGGGCACTTAGTTACTGGGCCATTTTCGCTTGAGCAAAAGGCCTTTGGATATGGCACTCGCTCAAGCAAGTGAGAATATGTTGGATTCTAGACGATTCTTGCCCATGCTCGCTTGCCTTGCCCAAGCAAATCCTGAGGATCTCGCTCAAGCGGGATGGGGCTCGCTCAAGCGAGACGGCCCCTGATCCTCCTCTTCTTCTTTTCGCTCAGCATGTGTTGTGGCTCACCCAAGCGCCCCACTCAGCCTCGCTCAAGCGAGTATGACTCTCGCTTGAGCGAGTTGTGCTCTGATTCCCCAAATTACATTATCTTGGTTATTCTCCTTTTCCTTTGCACCAAATCTTCTACTTGTAACACCTTGTAAATGCTTTAAGCATATTGTGAGGTCATTAAACCTCATGATGTTTAACTACCTTGAATCCAATCATATAGCATTAATTTAACTAACTATTTCCGCTGTTTTTAATTGAGAATTTCTCATTAATTATTTGTTAACTTACCTCCTCATATCTCCATATATGAGAAAGGTCCTTCTTAGATCCAGGGTGTCGAGTTAAGCTTTACCACTTGAAGTCTTCATTAATTAATGATGTTAAAATCGTAGAAAAAATTTACCCCCCATTTTTGGAGTGTTTCAATTTTTACAATCCATCTAAGAACAAAAGGCTTATTGCTCAGAATGTTGTATTCTTGAATAAGAGTACATCTCTTAAAGAATCAGTGGGAGGATAGTAGAACTTGAAGAAATTCAAGTATCACAAAGCATTTGAAAGTCAAGGATGGACTTGGAGCAGAAATCACAAAGTGTTGTGACATCATTAGCTCTGATAGCACAAGACTTGCGTAAGATGAAATAGGATATGTCACCAAATCTGAAAGATATAGATATCTTATAAATTAAGAAGGAGGTATATTGCTAATTGACCAAGCTTCTTATGAAGAGGCAAATGCAAGTTTAGATTCTAAGACATGGCATAGACCGTGGGATTTGAAATGGGCTCCATGTATATTAACAAGGTATGAACCTTGATTAACGCACCTAAAGGGTAAAACTTGTAGGATGCAAGTGGGTTTTCAAAAGGAAAACTAAACATGGATGGTAAAAAGAGTACCTTTAAAAGCAAGATTGACAAAATTCAATTAGCTTAAAAATCATTTAGATCCTGCTTGTTGTAGCAGTATACCACCATTATGAGATATGGTAGATAGATGTCAAGATGGAAATCATCTTGAGGATATGTATACGATACAACCTAAAGGCCTTTTATGCCTAAAACATATAGAAGTGTATGTGAACTTCAAATGTTCCATTTATGGACTAAAGCAAGCTTTTAGAAGCTAGAATCTTCATTAAAGAATGAAGATAAATCTTGTGACTATAAAAAGGTTACTAGCTGCACAATTATAGTTCTAGTATTACATGTAGAAAACATGCTTCTTCTAGAACTAATATTCTTATTCTATAGTCAAGAATATCCTTAAACACTTAAGAATGACTAAGGATTTGATCTTGATAAATGAAAGATGAGCTCGTTGTAAAGGTTACATCGATCCCAACCTTCTGAGTAATTTGAATGACTTAAGATTGCAATCAAAATATATATGTGTTGTCAAGATGGTTGCAATGTATGCTCGAAAGGTTCAAAGAAAGAAACAGTCGTTGGTTCTACTAACAAATCTAAGTATTTTGCTATGGTAAATTACAAAAGAAGTCGATTTACGTTTAATCATTCCAAATGTTTTGTACCCTATGAGTTTCCACTGTGATGACAATGGAACCATAGAACAATATAAGGAAGTGGATTAATCCAAGTATATACTTAAATAATTCCATCTTTAGAAGATGTGAAAATATGCAATGTGCATACCAACAAAATTATTGGGAACCCACTAGTAAAACTACTTGTGTAGCAAAAGCATGAGGGCACTGTAGATGTCATTGGGCATTAACCTTATCAGCTCTAAGTGCAAGTGAGAGATTATTGGAAATATGCATTAAGAGCCTATATAGGATGCATCATTTTGAATAAGGCATTTTTTGTTAAATAGTTTAACAACCTTTATCTATCCTTGGAGTAATAGGTCATATGAGAGTTATTCCTAAAATGTTCCTAGTCAAGTATTTACGTGGGGACATGTAAATACATTAAGACTAGTGTGTGAGTATACTGATGATCTGATGTCACAGATCATGGATATAGATGATATCAAGTCTTTACACGGGTACACATTAAGAGTAATAATGTACTGGACAGACCCACCATGAGAATGTTGCATGGATCGTTACATGAATGTCATAAATGATTCTCAAAGTGATAATGGTATATGTAGTCCTTTGACCCGAAGTCACTACGATTCCTACATATGGAGTTTGTTGTTTTAATACAATTAAACGTCTTCTGTAACAAGAGGACTATAAAGGTTGTGATTAGGCAATGAACAAATTATACAGAGGGATGTGAGTGATGTAGATGGGATTTGTCTCTCTTATGTGACAAGAGTGATATCTATAGGCCACTTGATGGAGTGAGACTAAGGAAATGCACGGCCATGCTAGAAAGAATAAATATTGGATATTTATTCGGATAAAGTCTACTCCAGTATCAAGTAAAATAAATTGGACCGTACAAGGATGACGCGACCATGCCTTGGGCCCAATTAGGATATCATGACAAAAGGAACAAATATATAAAATAATTATCACTTATAGGTTATGTTGATAATAAATAATATTCGGACATAATGATGCATTGCTAGATGCCGCTCTTATTTTATATTAATAATAAAATAGTTTATTATTAATATGACCGAGTATTTTACCTATAAGGTCACACACATAGAGTAAGCCTATCAGAAAATAGCTTTTATTTTAGTTGGACTAAAATAAAGCTAGTGGGCCTAACTCATTTAGAATGAGTAAGGAGCTTACTCCTTAGAGAGGACAAATTAGGTCAAACCTAAGCCTATAAATAGAGCATAAGATGCTCAGAGGCGGTTCACCCAGAAAGAGACACAAAATATGTAAAAGTTATAGAGGCTACATGCCGTCAAACTAGCATTTGGAAGGTGTAGCATTTCTGGTGGGAGTACTCGTGTAGACTCCTAAAGGACAAGGCTACAACTGCCTCGATATTCTTCAAGAGGTAATCCTAAAATGTAATTTTTTTGTGTTTGTCTTATGCTTTGAAACATGGCGCTTTGAAAATCCTATGGGAATCCTTGTATTTCCGCTGCTCATACACTAGCGATTCCCTAACAATTCAAGCTGAGGTTGTAACAATACCTCGCCATCTCCTGATCACCCTGGACAGAGGACACCTTATTGTCCTTATTGATAAACTTGATGAGGATTTGTGGGGTGGATATAATGGCTTCTATTGTATTCAAAGTAGGACGGCCTATGATGCCATTATACGGGGAATGCACATTGATGACCTGGATTCTTAACTTAACTATCCTGGCCCCTGTCTCGCCATCAAACGTGATGCAAGTATCCAGATACCCCTTAGTGGGCTGCTTTACTCTGTTGAAGGTCGTCAAGTCTTGCATATATGGCTACAAATTTGCATTAGTGAGACTCATCCTCTTGAAACAATCATAGAAAAGGATGCCGCAGGAGCTTCCTTGATCCACAAGAATCCCTTCACAACCATGTTGACAATCTATAAGCAATCCCTTCTACTTCCCAGCAAGTGTAAACCTCTTATAACCTCGGTTATCATTCGCATTAGGAGACCGGTCCCTATGCCTTTTCTTCATCCATTCAGGCTCATCCAGGCACTTCTTTTTAAAGAGGTACTGCTTCAGTTTTCCCTTTCTGATCAAGACCTTGAAGTCATCTTTCAATTATCAACACTCATCAGTTGAATGGCTAGTCTATTAATGGAAGTCACAATACTTTTTAGGGTTTCCTGGCATCTTCACGGGTGCTAGTTTTCTAACCCCATAAACACTAAACGATGCCCAACCAACCTCACTCTAGATCTGGGATGGTTTTGCGTTTAGTGGGGCATAGTGGTTAAAGGCTACAACTTTCTTGTCTTATTGGTGAGGTTGTTGCTCTCTGCCTCGTTCCTTCTAAGGAATCTTCTCCTACTTCTGCCTCTCATTTTCTTTCTCCACCCGGGGTTGTTGTGCATGGGGTTTGCTTCTTGCAGTTGTGGCTTCTAAGTGCATCTCTATACCAATATACATAGAAGCTTTACATCTTAATTTTTCAAACATAGTGGGTGGTTTCTTTGCTAAAGATAAAAAAGGGAGATTTAGGCTATAAACCCTCAATCACAACATATAGCTGAATAACCTCAGTAAGGTTTGGGACCATTGTTGTCTCCTTATAAAACGTCAAAATCTTTTGAAGATTCTATCTCTCCCTGCTTGATCTGAGTTAGGGTGTAAGAGGTCCTAGGTACATCCCTGGAGATCATGAGGTGCTCTCCAAACGCTTCAGCCATCTCTTCCCAGGAATCTATGGACCTAGAGGGAAGTCCCTTGAACCAGCTTAGGGCTTCTCCTGTTAGTGTGTGAGGAAACATGTAACACATGACGTTAGCTTCCGCTCCAAGGAATATAACCTGGTAAACGTACACGTCAAGATAATTGTATGGATCTGTTTCTCCTATATACTTGTTGATGAAGAGACGTTGGTTTGTTTATAAGTGCTTCAGGATGGGGACACTTATTAGCCTTCTAGAGAAGGAGATACTCAGTCTGTACCCAAAAGGAGAAGTCCAATAGGAGGGTTCTTCCTCTGTGGAGTATGAGGTTCTGCATGGGACTGCGATTGTTGCTCATTGTTGTAAATGGTGATCCTTGATTAGTGAGGTGTGTAGGACACCTCTTGTCTTGAAATCTCAGGCTGGTGACGTCCAAGAGGACTCACCCTTTCCACATGCGTCACATGTTTATGTCTTAACTCAGCTATATTGTAACATCTCAGATATTTTATATTTGGGAAAATAAATGAATAGGCAATTTAACTTAAAATAATAAGAAGAAGAAGGTCTAAGGTGGTTAGATAACTTAAAAGTAAAATTTTAAGGGGAATAGTGAAAGATGCTTGACGCGTAGCTAGGGATGGCACATAGCGTTAGGGTGGAATTTTAAACCTAACACGTAGCGCCATTGTGACGCATAGCGCCATTGTGACGCGTAGCGTCAGCGTCACAAATCAGAATTAAAAGCTGGAAAACATAAAGAGAATGCATGCATGGTTGGACCCCTATTTCTTCCTCTTATTTCTCTATTAAGCTCTAGGAGCTCAATTCAAGTGGATTCTTGGAATCAATTGCATCTTGGACTTTGAGGGAACAAGGTACATGCATAGGAACCCCAATTTCAAATTTCCTTTCTCTTCTTCCTTACTTTCTCTCCCTAATCGTGGGTTGCATGTTAATGAGTGGCTTTGATTTGGCATTTTGGACTTTGTGGGGTTGAGTATTGTCCCTAGGATGATGGGTATAGTGAAAAGCTAATGGATTTCATATTTCGGTACTTGTAGGTTTGAATTTAGGGATTGGAAGGATGTTTGATACGGTGGGTCTTGGAAACAAGAGTCAGAAAAGGAAATGGTAAGTTTTAATAACCTTGGATTAAGGTTCAGAATTGTTTTGAGGTTATGGGTCATGGCTTCGGTAATTATAATATTAATTGGAGCTTCTTTAATTTTAATCTTAGAGTTTTGGTGGATTTTAGAAGGACCCGACAATCAATTGGAAGATCTGAAAAGCTCAGAATTGAGGTAAAGGGGTGTGCTGGGTTAAGGTTAATATAGAACTGTAAGTATGCCAGTATAGGAAAAGGGTGTATGATAGTTATTTTTAAATTGTTTTAAATTAAATTGAATAAGTTAAGATGAATTGCGAAGTATGTGAAACGGAAGCTAGTGAGAACATTAAAGTGAAGGATGTAGGAGAACTAATAAGATTAATAAATGGCTAAGTAGTGTAATAGTGTTATGATATTTAAAGGATTAAAGTGTATATATATATATATATATGATATGGTAGGTTGTAAAATAGAAAGTGAGTTTAAGTGAGTTAGGCGCATTCATGAAATTGTATAAATGCGAGGTGGGAGAGTGTGAGACCAATAATGAGAATGAGTATAATTTGTAATTGATAAAGCATAAATGACATTAGTGTGGAAGTGAGATCAAGTGAGAAAACCTAAACTTATAAATTATAACGAATGGTTAATGAGAAATTAATATAGGTGGAGTTCATAATAAAATAGTGCAGTTCTAAATTATAACAAATGCCACTAGTTAATATTAAATTTAAAGTGATGATGGGTTTTAAGTTAATGAACTATGAGAGAGCGAGTGATATGTTGTTAATAAAAATAGTAAAGTTATGGGTATACGTATGTGGTAGCTGTGTGACTGGAATTTATGTACATTAATGATTGCAATGGCGTAATATTGCTGATGATGTTGTTATCCACTGATGAATTGATATTTGTAATGATATAGTGCATTGATGACGTGATATGTGTATGACATTCGGATAGTGGATGATTTGTTAGAATTGATGAATGATGTTGTTTGAGATGTTATAACATGACGTGTAAGGGTTGGGTGTGTGGCCACTGTGTGATTATGAAATGTCAGTTTCTAACAATTATTTATGAGATTGATGATATTGAGCCATGTATGATATGTTTTTATATGTGATTGTATGGTGTGGGATGGCTAACGGTATGTCTTGCCCCTCGTTTTTGGCTCTTGTGGTGTTTAAGGCCCAGTTGAGCTACCCAGTGGCCAAGTAGGACCCAGTGGTTTAGGTGGAGAGTCAAGTAGGACTCGATGGACCAAGCAGAGTTCACGGGGTATCAAGTAGGATCCCCAACTGAAGGCCGACCCTGTAGTATCCGAATACTAGGGCGTCATGTTATCTATGAGAGTCATTTGTGACATGTATATGTATATGCCTTGACATGCCATGATAATTGTATATGTGTTATATGATGAATTATATTATCAAGACCTATGTGGTGCATGATGTTGATTTGATGATGATGAATATGGTGATTTGAGGTAAATTATTATGTAGAAGTTGTATGATGAAATAGGGTCATGAATTAAGTGAACTGGAGAAGAGAATTGTTTGGCACGTATGTTGAACTGTGGTTGTATCATAGTATATTATTGATAATTGAATTTGGGTAGTTATGATGATTGTGTAAGAATAATGAGTAAAGTGATGAAGAGAAAAGAGAATGATAATAGTTAATGCTGATAATTAGGGAGGTAGCTAAATTACACTTTTCCTTATGTTGTTGCTTAGTTTTACATTAACTCTTGATTCCAGTCACTCACCCCCTTCGGTTGTGATTTTAGTGACTGGTAGCAGGTTATTGATGGAAACTGCATAGGTAAGCGCTAAATAAGGCCAGGGCAAAGCGAAAGATAAATAAAGCAATGGTTATATCTGCGTATATACCTATTGATTTTTGGGAATGTAAGACTATAGTAAATTGTTATGTAGGGTGTGCAAATTTAATTAGTATTTATAAGGGGATGTTACTAAGTAACATGGAACTACTTGAGTAGTTGATTGGTTGCATGTTGTGTGATTGTGATGTTTAGTGTTATGTGTGATATGCGCTGGATGTGGGAGTTGAGTTTAAAAGTAGATTGGTATGAGACTCATTTTGAATTGGTTAAGGAATATGTTGAATTCATAGTTATCATATGCGTGTACGGTGTGTATGGTTATGTGTATTTGGTAAGTTGATGTAGTTAATGTTATGTGTGCAATCAATTGATGATGATGAAATGAATGTGTGTTGTGAATTAAAGAATTGGATATGTGTATTAGGTTTAAGATGTTAGATGTTAAATTATGTGTATTTATGGCACGGAGCCATATTTGATGAATGAAATGTTATGGGCAGGTCTTGTTATATGTGTGTAAATTATACGATCATATGATGTGAAGAATTGATTGATGCGATGATGATTTGGCTATGTTTTACAAAATAGTGAAATAATGGAAAATACAGAATTTAAGAACTGGAGAGGTGGATATTGAGATCCGGCAAGGACGTGTTGGAGGTTTGCATATAGGCCTTGGGCAATTTGGAGCCCATTTAGGTAGTTTGGTGCATAGGTTTTGCATATAGTTGGGTTAAATGCTTTTTCACGCATAACTTGTGTATATGATGGAATTTTGGCGAATAGATAGCGCCAACAGTTCTGAATGGGAAAACAGGTGGCTCATGAAGTTTCATGGCAATCAGACCTAAAATAGGCCAATGGGTAGGTCAGAAGTTGGCCGAATGGCCTAAAATGCATAACAACATCAAGTGTTGTTATTGATAAGTTGATGTTGGACGCCTGCCTGGTGCGTAGTGTCAGGGCTGCATTGTGAGCCTTACGTGTAGCATCCCATAAGTTGTATTTTGCCTTCTAGATGGAATTTTGAGTTTTAAAAATGTTGTATAGGTATAGTTTTATAGTAATTACTGGAAATTGAATGTTTTGGAAATTGATTGGTCCATTAATTAAATAATTTATGAAAAATTTCCTTGTTATTTTAATTAAATGATCTAAAATAAAGGTAAAAACTAGAGAACGTCACAGGTGGTATTAGAGCGGTTCCGTCCCGGGCCGTATCTGTCAAGGGATTAGGTAGTGCAAATTAAGAAATAATGACAAATTAGTGATGGTTGAATAAGTTGTTGGCTGCTAAATGTGCTAAAATGAGGAAAGAGGTGTATTAATTAGATGTCAGGGTAGCATGAGATGTAAATGTGTTGTGACAATTGCGTGCTATAATATGTTAATATGAATTGTGTAATGCATTGATTGATTGTTTAAATGGTACATAACATGCAAATGCTATAAGAAAAGTTGTAACTGTGGCATAGGTTGAAAACATTTCTTAACTTAATGTGGATAGTATGATGAATTATATTGAAACTTATTTAAGACTAAAATAATAAATTGATCTAAAATAAGTGGAAATAACACTGTGATGAGTAAATGAGTGAGGAGTTAGATTAATTGTTAAGGTTTTTCATGCTATGTTAAAAGACTATGGTACCCATATAAAGGATTAATATAATTAATTAAGAAAGTATGATGAATTGGTGTGTAATTGAAAATGAAATTGGTTGAGCCTTCATGATTAGTCTTGTATGCTGATTGATTACGGGGAGGCATAAGTGATGTATATGGTAGATGTATTGTGTGTGAAAATCTCACAGGTACCCTGGCATTGAACTCGTTTAGCAACTCCGTCGCTTGTCTCATCCCTACTTGGAGGTAAATTTTCAAATTTGTAGTTTTAAAAATTTTCTAGAGAATTTTAAGGGATATTGAGATTCGACGGGTTTTTGGACCCCCAGAAGGGACTAATACATTCCATAGGACATATAGGAGTTGTGCATATAGGCCTTAGGCAATTTGGAGCCCATTTAGGTAGTTTGGTGCATAGGTTTTGCACATAGTTGGGTTAAATGCATTTTCATAGATAACTTACACATATGATAGAATTTTGGCGAACGAATAACGTCAATAATTTCAGAATGGGGAAAACAGGTGGCCCATGAAGTTTCGTGGCAATCGGACCTAAACGGGCCAATTGGGTAGTTGGAACCTGGCCGAATGGCCTAAAATGCATAACAACATCAAGTGCTATTACTGATAAGCTGACGCTGGGCACCAGCCTGAGGCGTAGCGTCAGGGCTGCATTGTGAGCCCTATGCGTAGCGTCGGACCCCTGTTTCTAATAAGTTGTATTTCACCTCCTGGATGGCATTTTGAGTTTTAAAAATGTTGTATAAGTATAGCTTTATAACAATTACTGGAAATTGAATGTTTTGGAAATTAATTGATCAATTAATTAAACAATTTGTGAAAAATTTTCTTTTTATTTTAATTAAATAGTCTGAAATAAAGGTAAAAACTAGAGAACGTCACATATATCCTCCCTGAGTTTCCTGATAACCTCATCCCTAGGGTCAAGAGTTGCCATTGGCACCACACACTTTGCATATACACTAGGGGTTTTAAAGGCTAGATGCCTTGGCTCCAGAAATGTTAAATCTTTAACTTAACCCTCAGAAATGTTCATGCTCTTAACCGTGACAATTTTCTTACTCATGCAAACCTGGGAATCAATTTATAGAGTCCCACTAGGCGTGCCAATGAACTGGTTTAAGTTGGTAACCAGCTCTCAAATTGTATTTGTCAGTACCTGTGTTACATCGGTCCAGTGAGGATCTGGTATTATATCTCCTATACCAATGGTGTAATAAGAGTATTGGGGCAATCCCTCGATCACATATCACCAACCTTACGTGTCGTGGGGCGAAAGGGTGTGTCACCTACAAGGACGCTTTGATGCTCAAGTCAGTGGGATATTCAGACAAAATAAAAGTGCTCGAACATACATTTATAGTAAGAATGTTCTACATTTCCTTCGTTGATTTGTAAGTTTTTATACCTTAGAGCAGTGGAAGAGTTGCTTCGGGTTGGTGAGTTTACCGTACAAAGTGTCAGCGTGATTCTGATCATTTGGAGAAAGGCTGACGCGCAATAGTGGCACTACCTACCAGTTGTACCTTTCCATCAATTACTTTGCAGGTTATTTCCTCAACACGCGATTTCATAAGTCAACTCCGACCTTCCAGTAGTTGAGAGGATGACTCATACCGGTGTTAGTCACGAATCTCATGCATGATGTTGGGAGACGATGTCAAATTTCAATAGTCATGCGATGCTAGTCTTACATGACGGCTTTTAGGTCGAATGACCTTTTTGCCCATAGGTCGGTATTGAGATCGGATCATATGACATTTTTAAATAAGTTATTAATTTAATAGTTTAAGCTCAAGCTTAAGATTTATAAAACCTAAAATTTAGAAATTAAAAATAAGTTGTTCAAAAGTAAAAATATATTTCATCATCAATCAAAAGAATGCTAAACAAATCGATTGTGATAATTTAATAATTTTTATAATTATTTAATAAATTAAAAAACATTTAATTAGTATTTAAAAAAATTAAAATCAAATTAAAATAAAGTTATATACTATTATGTATTATCCCGATGTGTTAATATTAATTCTTGTTTTGATTTATGAATTTTCTGATTAGTAATAGAATAAATTGGACAAAAATAGTGATTTATGAATTTTAAAATATAATTGGACATCATTTTGTTTCTATTAACTTCTTGAAAGTATTAAAGCAATTAATCATCATTTTTAAATCTCCTTTTATCTTTTCTTTTCTTTTTTATATAAAAGAATCTCTTTCTTTTTCTTCCTAAAAGTGACTCTTATATATGGTACGCTATAGGTATGGACAACACTGCTCCGAAGGGGACACGTCTGAAAAAAAAATTCACGAAGATGTGGCGACAGCCATAATAAAAAGAAGAAAAAGGAAAAAATATTTTAAATGATTGAATTAAAACTACCATAAAACACAAAATTAAACTAAACACAAAGTATAAAAAACTTAAAACTAAAATAAAGTAAAAAAAGATTAACTTAAAATAATTTCAATTAACAATAATTTAGTAGATAAAATATTAAAATACTAAATTAATAATAAATATAAAAGGCTAAATCCTTTTTTATAATTAAATAAAAGACTAAATCCAAATTCAACCGCTAGAGATATAGGTAGTATTTTATTCTTTTATGTTTTATTAGAAACTTTTTCGGTAATTTATGTGAGTCACGGGCAACAAATTAAAAACTAAATGATTGCTGTATAGAAAAAAATAATATAAACATGCATCAGAACAACCACAAATAAATAAATAAATAAATAAAAGAAAGGTGATCGTGCTGTGTTATTTCAAAGAGGTCATTTGAGGGAACATTCAAGGTCTAATGTTCAATCATTACTCAATTCTATCTTTGGAAAAGTGTGATTATTTGACAATAATAATTACATGTTCCCCCACTTTTCTTTTGCTTGCTTTTTCCTAATTTAGAATATTTTCTTTTGAAATTTAATCAAATAAACCTACCCAAAAGACAATTCCTTTGTGAAAAACAAAAAATAGAAATTATTTAATAAAATTAAAGCAATACCGTTTGCAAATCAGGAAATAGAGTATATTTATAGAAGAGATGTTCGGAAATTAGATTAAATCGATTTTGAATAAAAAAGTATAATATGTTTATAAAAGTGTAATTGGAATAAGTTCTTAAATTTAATCTGATCAAATTTAAAGTAATTTGGATTAGATTGTTTAATTTTTATAAGTTTTATTTGCTATTTAATTAGAAGGTGATAAATAATTTTATTTTATTAGTAAATTTTATTTTTTATAAAAAACAAAATTAAATAATTAGGAAAATATATGAGACACAAAGTTATATTTAAATTGATGTTAAAAAAAAATAGTTTAAACATAAGTATCTTCCTTTTAAAGCAATCCTGTTCGAGTTAGAAATATTTATATTGTGTTGGGCTAACTCTCTTACTGGAGATTTTTTTATCTATAGTACTCAAACTCAATAAAAAAATTATAAATACATCAAAATATTAAGACATATAGGTCTTAAAAAATAATAGTTTTCAAATTAATTTTTTTAAAAATTAACTAATACAATTTCATAAATATATAATTATATAAATATAAGTCACGATGTGTGCATGTATGAGAAGAATCTGTGTACTATAAAAGTAAGTCTCAAAACTTACTCTGTATTGTAATTTATGATAAAACATGAACTAAATTAATTTAACATTTGAATTATGTTATAATACCATAATGATTACATATGCAAAATTTTAGAAAAATCAAACATTCATAAGTTTATTATCTTAATAACTAACATTTGTTTATATGGTAAATTATATAAATTTTGTTAAAATAAAGTTGATTTATGTGATATCAATTAAATTATATAAAATTTATATATTTATCTATTTAATAATAATAGTTTATTTAATTATTAGATTAAACAAATTCAATAAAAAATTATATTTTATCGTAAATTACAAAACAAAATAAATTTTGAAGAGAGTAAATGGATCCTTTATTTATAAATATTCAGTTCCGACTGGATGAATTTTAAAATATAGATGAGAATTTAATCCAACTTAATAAAAAAGTTAGGGTTATGTTGTATAAACTTTTATTTATTGTTTTCGGAGGAAATGATTTTGTGAAAAATGTGGTTATTTCTCCAACTTATAGAGGGAGTAAAACTTTTAAACAAATTCCTGCCACTTTAGGTGATGTTAAATTTAAACGAAGTTGAGATGTTCAAATAATCTATCCTAATTGATTTCCATTCACATTGTGGAGAAAGTTTCTTTTTTGACTTGATATATCATACTAGGATCTAAACAAAATAAGATCACTGTTAAGTAGAATTCGTTAATTTTGTTCAATAATTTTTATTTATAATAACAAAAAAATAGATACCAACAAGGTGCTTCACATATAAAATATATTAGAAAAGACAAAATTCTTTTCAATGATCTCCACCTTTATATTTAAAGAGATTAATACTAACTTTTATGAAACTCTTATGGTGGATTGATGTTCAGTCTAATTTTTCATATATATTTATGTTTGATTAATTGTTGAGAAAATCAGTGTGTTGCGAAAGTACTGAATCAAATCAATTGAAGATAAAGAGAAACAAGTATAAGGGCAAGAAAATGAACACACAAGATTTATGTGGAAAACCTACAAAACTAGTAAATAACCACGAATGATCACGAGCAAAATAGTTCTACTATATAAGAAGGAGAGTACAAGAAGTTCTCAAAAAGAGAAGAGAACAAAGAGATAATAAGCTCTATAAGTCACAAGGACAAAAATAAAATTATCTCTCAAATTTTCTGACCAAAATATTCTCTCAGATGAAACTAAAAATATAAACTCGCTACTAAAATTCTCTCATGATTACACTAGGAGAGAATTTGATCATAATTGCAAATGTGGTACCTTGTTGCCTTTTATAGGCAATTATAAGGAATATAAAAATATTTCCTTAACCATGAAGATAAAACCAAATTGAATTGGTTTTATGAAGAAGTAAAATTCAAATTGAATTTGTATTGTGAAGAAGTAGAACTCAAATTGAATTTGTATCATAAAAAAGTAGAATTCAATTTGAATTGCTATTCTGAAGAAATAAAAAGACCAATTTGAATTGGTATTATGAAGAAGCAAAATTCAATTTGAATTGCTCATAGTAAATGAAGTACCAAATTTGACAAAATTTAAGACATGTATTTAACAATCTTCATCTTGGATCAAATTTGATAAATTGCTCATCGCCGAATAAAGCCCAAAGGGGCATTCAAGTGTTGTGTAGACCAATCAAGTCCAACTAGTGTTGGAACTTGGTATTAAGAAGTGGCTTAGTAAGCTTATTTGTTAGATTATTAGAAGTATGAATCTTCTGCACCATAAAATTTCACCAATCATAACAATGTCTTGGATAAAGTGATTCTTTACATCAATGTGTTTGGTCTTGTCGTGATAACGACTATTCTTGGTCAAATGAATAGCACTTTGACTATAATCAGAAAGAGATCTTCTTCTATCAAGATCACCACTATAATTTGAATCAATAAAACCTACAACATCATTAGTTGTAGCTTTGCTTCTGTCAAGTACCAAGCCAATATCAAAAGTACCTTTAGATACCGAAAAATATATTTCACAATATTCCAATGATCCTTTCTAGGATTATGCATGTATTGACTCACCATGCTGACATGCTAAATCTAATATAGTGCATACCATAGCATACATTAAACTGCCAATTGCACTAGCATAAAGAACGTGTGACATACCCTATGTTTCTTCTTTAGTTTGTGGGTGTAGGTCTGAGGATAACTTGAAATGTGTAACGAGTAGAGTAGAAACAGGTTTACAGGTTTTCATATTAAATCTGTCAAGCAATCTCTTAATATATTTCTGTTGAGATAAGAACAATTTACCAGCTTGACAATCCTTGTGAATCTTCATGCCAAGAATTTTCTTAGCTGCACCTAATTCCTTCATCTCAAACTCATTATTGAGTTGAGCTTTTAATTTCCTGATCAGAGACTTGTCACGTGAAGCAATCAACATATCATCAACATAAAGTAACAAGTAAATGAAAGTTCCATCAGGAAATTGTTGGAAATAAATACAGTCATCATATTGACTCCTTGAATATCCTTGCCCGATCATAAAGGAGTCAAACCTTTTGTACCACTGTTTAGGAGCTTGCTTGAGACCATATAAAGATTTTATCAAACGACAAACAAGGTTCTCTTTACCAAGAATAATAAATCCTTCAGGTTGATCCATATAGATTTCTTCTTCAGCTCTTTGTGTAGAAAAGCTGTTTTAACATTAAATTGCTCTAATTCCAGATCAAATAAAACGACAAAAGCAAGCAAGATACGGATAGAGGTATGACGAACAACTGGTGAGAAAATCTCATTAAAGTCAATACCTTCCTTTTGGTGAAAGCTTTTGATGACTAATCTCGCCTTGCATCTAGGATCTTCAACCCTGGGAATGAAATCTTTCTTCTTGTAAACTCATTTACATCAAAGCGGTCGTTTACCTTTAGGGAGTTCTGTCAAACTCCATATGTTATTCTTATGAAGGCTTTCAATTTCTTCGTTCATAGCTAGTAGCCATTTTGAAGAATCTGCACAAGAAACAGCTTCAGAATAGCTGGTAGATTCAATAGCATAATTTACCTCTTGTGCCATAGACAATGCATAAGCAATCAGATTATCGTCAATAGTGTATCTGCCTGGCCTTTTTATTTGTCTCCTTGATCTGTCTCGAGCAATAGAATAATCCTCTTCCTGCGGATGAATGGGAGAAGTGGTACGATCATCACCATGATCATCAATGCTAGACTCATTGGTAGAGGAAGATGAGATATCAACATTAGCAAATTTTAATTCTAACTCCACCTTCTCGCTACCTACAGAATATTAGTACTAGAAGAAGAAATAAAAGATTGTTTTCCAGAAGATAATAATGCATCCTAATTAAAAGTCATATCTTTACTGAGAATTAATTTTAATGACTTAGGATCAAAACACCATAGATGATATCCTTTAGACTCAGATGCATAACCAAGAAATATCCACTTAATAGCTCTTGGAGCTAATTTGCCATCATTAACATGTGCATATACATGACATCCAAAAATTCTTAAATTATAATAATTAACAGGATTACCTGACCAAATCTCTTCTAGAATTTTAAAATTAAGTGAAGAGTATGGAGAATGGTTAATCAAGTAACAAGCCGCAGATGCTACCTCTACCCATAATTCACGTCGATGCCATAACCCAGCATTTGAGAGCATATAACAAGCTCTCTCAAGGATAGTTCTGTTTGAACATTCTGCAACACCATTCTGGTGGGGTTTACTAGGAATAGTTTTATGTCTAGCAATACCATGATTTACGTAGAACTTATTAAAGTGACCTTCACAGAACTCCAATCCATTATCTGTTCTGAGCTTCTTGACTTTCTTCCCTATCTGATTTTCAACAAGAGTTTTCCACTTCTTAAAAGTGGGAAAAGTTGTATTTTTATGTCTTAGAAAGTAGACCTAGACTTTATGAGAATAATCATCAATAATAGTCATCATATAACGTTTTCCTCCATAAAAAGGAACTTTGGAAGGTCCCCAAAGATCTAAATGAATGTAATCAAGAATAACTTTTGTTTGGTGAGTTGCAGTAGAGAAGCTAACTCTTTTCTGCTTCCCAAAAACACAATGTTCACAAAACTCCAACTTACCGATGCCTTGATTACCAAGAAAACCTTGCTTGTTCAGAAGGTGCATGCCTTTTTCACTCATATGGCCCAGACACATATGCCATAATTTGGTGACATCAATATTAGGCACAAAAGATAAAACAGCTGTTGAGCTCGTTACTACAGATCCTTGCAAGATATACAAACTACCAACATGGTTAGCTTTTAATAGAACAAGGGCACTTTTTGATACCTTAAGAACTTCACCTTTAATTGAATTGCACCCAAAAGGGTACTAAGAGAAATTAGATTCTGCTTCAAGTCAGGAACAAAGCGAACTTCGAAAAGAGTCCTGACAATACCATCATGAGACTTGATCTGAATGGTACCTATTCCTACAACCTTGCATTGGGTATCATTACCCATCAAGACAACACCACTATTAATAGGTTCATGAGTGGTAAATAAGTCCTTATAAGGACACATATGGAAAGTACATCCAGAATCAAGAATCCATTCATGTTTGCTCCTCTTATCAGAAGAAACAACAGATAACATAACATCACCGTCGAAATCATTCTCAACATTAACAGCTTTAGATGGTTGTTTATCTTTTTCATGCTTTACTTGTTTCGTTTTCAAGATAAAGCAATCAAAGATATCATGCCCATATTTCTTGCAATAATGACAGGTTTTGTTGGATTTACACCTCTGGATCTAGATCTGCTCTTCTTATTACTAGTACTTCTTTTTTCTTGAGTTCTACCCCTAACACTTAAACCCTTACCCTTGTCCTTATAATGAATTTCAAGATCAAACTTTTCTTTGGACAATAAATTAGATTTAACATCTTCAAAGGATAAGGTATCATTGTTACCATACAACATAATTTCTTTAAAGTGTTTATAGGTAGAAGGTAGAGAGACAACCAACAGAACAACTTTATCTTCATCATCAATTTTTACATCAATATTTTCCAGATCCATAATAATAGAATTAAACTCATTAAGATGAGATTGAAAAGGTGTACCTTCAACCATACGAATGGTATATAACCATTCTTTGGTCATGTATAAAGTCTCCAACTTCAACCACATAGCCACAGCAGTGGTTTCGTTGGCTACTTCATGAAGAACCTCCTTGGACAAGAAAAGTTAGATTGCTAAAAGCACATTTTCATCTAACTTATCCTATTGCTCATCTGTCATAGTAGATGGCCTTTCTGTTTTGCCATCTAAAGTTTTCCTTAATCCATTTTGAGTGAGAACAGCTTTCATTTGGACACGCCAAATAGAAAAACTAATCTTGCCATCAAACTTCTCAATGTCAAATTTGGTGGCGGTAGACATATTGAACCTCCAATTGAACAAGAAGCTCTGATACCACTTGTAAAGAAAATCAACGTGTTATGGAAGCACTAGATCAAATCAATTGGAGATAAAGAGAAGCAAGTATAAGGGCAAGAAAATGAACACACAAGATTTACTTGGAAAACCTCAAAAACTGGTAAATAACCACGGATGATCACGAGCAAAATAGTTCCTCTATATAAGAAGGAGAGTATAAGAAGTTCTCTAAAAGAGAAGAGAACAAAGAGACAATAAGCCCTATAAGTCACAAGGACAAAAATAAAATTATCTCTTAAATTTTCTGACTAAAATATTCTCTCATATGAAACTAAAAATATAAAACTCGCTACTAAAATTCTCTCATGATTACACTAGGAGAGAATTTGATTATAATTGCAAATATGGTACCTTGTTGCCTTTTATAGGCAATTATAAGGAATATAAAATATTTCCTTAACCATGAAGACAAAACCAAATTGAATTGGTTTTGCGAAGAAGTAAAATTCAAATTGAATTTGTATTGTGAAGAAGTAGAATTTAAATTGAATTTGTATTGTGAAGAAGTAGAATTCAATTTGAATTGCTATTCTAAAGAAGTAAAAATACCAATTTGGATTGGTATTATGAAGAAGCAAAATTCAATTTGAATTGGCTCATAGTAAATAAAGTACCAAATATGACAAAATTTGAGACATGTATTTAATATTAATATATCTTTATTTTAAGAAAAACAATATAATACTCCTTACTAATCATTAGAAGATATTGTTTTTTAAATTTTATTTCTTATGCAATAATTAGGAATAAGATAATAGAAATGCATTCTCATTTCTCAGTCGTTTACACATATAAAGGTAAGTCAAACTCGACTGCTATATTTATCATTTATAATTATCCACACCAAACTAGGTCCATGGTAAAAATCACACATCAATTCTGTTAATTATGACTAAGTACTCAAATCAAGGAAAACCTTCATTATATATTATATATTATTGTCAAATGTCCATAATCAACATGACTTACCAGTAATGTATCATCCTCAATTCCAAGTTCTTACACAATAACCATTAATGTCTATTCACTTATCATAAAAATGTTGCTTATTTCCCACTGTCACTGGCAAATACTTTTTATGGTAATCTTACTTACATTCATCACTGAATTGAACAATCATCTCCCTCATTGACCAATTTATGCAACTTCATAACTCATCATCTCATATATGGTTCCTTTCATACATTTATTATATACTATATCTTCAATTATGTTTTTATATTACTTGCACCTCACCTGTTACATTTCGGATCATCACCTATCTATATCGGATAAATCATTTCATAGGTTTGTTGTTTAAAATAACTTTAATATATAAATCAATGAGATGTCGAAGACTGGTTCAGCGAATCAATTTCTTAACTATTTGGCAAGAAAGACAAGTGACTTTAATTAATTTTATATATTTTTATATTGATTTAACTAATAATCTACGTAAAAAAATACTTTTATATAAGTTATTTATTAATATAACCAATGTAAAAATTTACTTTAAAAAATATATTTTTTACATAAATATTTTAAAAATTGATATAATTTTTTTACACTAATTATTAAAATAATCAATATAAAATACATACCTTTTTACATAGGTAATTAAAATAACTAAAATAAAAAATATAAAAGATTAATTAATCACCAGCTTTTCTCACAAAAAAGTCGAGCAATCTATTCTCGATAATCCATATCAATACTAAATAGTGTAACATCCCAAATTTTACAAATAATTAATTAAATAGGAGAAATACATAGAATAAATATAGCAAATAATTATTTGAAGTTCTAAACAAGTAGAAAAGACATTTGGGCACCCCTTGAATTAATACGATTTATTCAGGAATTACCGTCATCGTTTAATCGATGAAAAACATACGGATGGAGTGTGGAGACGAGTTAAATGTGTAGAGATACATTAGATAAATATTAAAAATGATTATTCATGTCCCAAGAATAAATCTAAATTAATTTGGGCAATTGTTGGATTTATCGTGAATTACTCATAATTTATCGATGTCATTTTAGCGTCGAAAAACTCTGGTCCGGAAATAGACTTGAGCTAATTCAAAAATAAATGTCAAGGATTAAAAAACACTAAAATAATTATGTTAAACACAAAAATAAACCCAGAAAAATTTATAGATAAATAATTATGTGAAAAGGGCTCCAGATAGCTAAAACGCTTCGTTTTCGAGCCAAAACGCGATGAATTCTTCTGACTCTTTTTGGGCTAGGCGTCATATGCTGTGTGAAACAACCCAATTTAGATAACAACAGCTTGAGGCAGGGAAAAATTTTTCCCAAGATTGCAGGGTGTTCAGGGCAAAATAAGCAATTGAAGGTTAAGAAGAGTAGAAATCCGACTAAGAAAAGAGAAGTCCGGGTCAGATCATTACACTTTAGCAAGGCTTAGCTCCAGCTACGAGAGTCAGCGGATGAAAATACATAAGCTGCTACACTCGCTAGAGCGAGGATTTATTCGCTGAAGCGATGCATACACTCGGATAGTTTCCTACTCGGAATAGAGTCCAGATTCACTCGGGAAAGTCTTTGCGCTCACGCTTCCCTCGGAAGTTCATTCAACACATCCTATTCTAGCCTTAGAGTTCACAGGTATAAACTACTCGGGAGATGATTCCCCCCGATCACTTCACTCGGGATCTGTAACACCCTAATTTTGATAAGTAAATAAATAAATAAATAAATAAATAAAACAAAGAAAATTTTTCACAATAAAAACCATAATAATCGGCACAAGGAAATGAGGGAAAAGGAGGCAAGAGGAATGAAACCGACTCGCGGAGCTGACAGCGAAAGAAGGAAACGCTCAGGCAGATCACACAGTGACCGCACTCGCTCAGCGAAGGCTACACTCGGCACTCACTCACTCCACTCGGCATTCCCGCACCCGGATTTCAGCGCCTGGTTCACTCGGGAAGGTCCACTCCCTATTCACTCGGATTGGTCATTCAACATGCCAGCCCATTCAGGGAACATTACGCATTCTACGACTTCATTCAATCGGGACGCGTATACGAACAACTCAGAAATGTTTCCCCATCACCACTCACTCGGAACCCATGGAGACTTCTCACTCGGAATAGCTTTCACACCCTTTCATCACTCGGGATATTTCACTTTTATTTTCACTCGGCAACCATAATTCTTCCTACCCTAGTCATCCTACACTCGGGAAAATCCTATCAATTATCACTCGGAAAGTATCTAGATCAGTTCTCACTCGGTGTTTCGTATTCTCATTCACTCAGAAATACTTAAACCTTTCGGCACTCAGAATAAATCACTGCCTCACTCCCCTTATCAACTCTTAATCCCATTTCTACCCCTGGTTATACCAACCTCACACACTCGGTAAGTACGCGTACATATATATATTACTCGGATCATTCACGCAATATAGAACAAGACACGGTAAGATGGATAAAGAAAGGGATATAAATAAGTACAGGCACACGGTTTTATCTTCTAGCCAAGAGGGTTCAAGTTCTAGTATAAAGAGACTACGACTGAAATACGAGCCGGCCAAGGCTTAACAAAACATATACACAGCATATACATAAACACATAATCTCCATAGAGCACCAGTACTTCACTCGGCATTTAGCTCCTCCTCCACTCCTCATTTCGAGAGACATTCACTGAAAAGTTGCCACAGCAGGGGTGAGTATCTTAAATATTAAATGATAGATATTGACTCGGATTATCCTTACTCATGCAGCAATATAAAGTACACGGCTACTATCAAATAAACACAATACCAAGTAAACCAGAACGTATACATTCAACATTTCACGATCAGAGTTCGTCAGTCTCACTCGGAATATGCACATAACAATACGACGACATTAACAATTATTCACAGAACAGATTTATATCAAAATTAACAATAATGTACACGAAATAATTCACTCGGTTCCGCATACGTGTGTAATCGGTTTTTGATGTTGCAACGTAGGCTCCCAGCCTTTTTATACATAGCTCTCGGCTATCCATTCAGCTCCTAGCTGCTTGGCCGTTTTACAGGTACCCAACCGTTTGCCCACAAGGTGACACCAACGCTCTTAGCGTCAACGGAGGTGTTCACGGGCAGCCCGAGTCCCACTTAGAGGCTACCTTGAGTCCCACTCGAAGGATTTTACAGCGTCCCACGCTTTTAGTTAACCGATGGTAGTGTCCCACACTACGTGCTCCCAGCACAACGCATCCCATGCGTCATACGCGGATTCATCACTCAACACAGCATTCTTATACACAATCTTTCACCCAAACATACATGCATCACATGCAATCGGTAATAAGCATTCTTCAGAACTCAATATATTAGTCCTACACACATGCTTCTCATGCAATCAATATCATAGCTCAAATAGATGAATACAACAACACACGCGTCCCATGCAGTCGGTGTCAAGCAGTATCAGGATTCAATGAAGTAATCCAACAACACAAGCATATTATGCAATCGGCACTCAGCAGCATCAGGACTCAGACAACACATGCATCAGTGGGATATATTACCCGATTCACTACGTCAACATTCAATCACATGCAGTCAGTGTTTTATATTCGTAACAACTTATATGTCACATAAACCGCACGGTAATCATCATCAACAATTCAACACACCCTTTCCATGCAATCATTCGACATTCTCAAGCTATCAACATGCATTTCAAGGATGGGACTAGACATGCAATACTCAGCTCTCATTCATCATGCACCCGGGTATTACACACTCCTCATGCAAGCACAACACATAAACAGAATACAAAAGCAACAATCAATCCGCACCCGAAACCCGTCCATAACCCATGCATTTAAAATATAAGGTACTCCCCCTACCAACTATGAAACTTTAAGAGACTCTTCCGCTTGGATATTGGTCCTCTGCCTTGCTGCTTCGTTCATTAAATCCACTCGTTCGGCCTCCTCTTGAATACTGTCATCTTCCATAATTGACTCAGGAACAGGGGTTATTTCTTCTTCCACTTCGACGATCGCCTTTCACTAGCATGAGGGAGCTCCGACTCCTGTGCAGTACCTTCAACGTGGCTTCCGAAGGCAGAAATGGAAACGGAGAGCAGGGAAGGAGAAGAAGAAGAACAAAGGAGAAGAGAAGAAGGAAGAAGAAAAGAGAAGTCGCAGAGGGAAAACTGAAGGAATGAATGGCAAGGAGACCCATCGACCAATCATATATGCATGCACGAAGGAATGGAAAGGTAGGGTGGGAAAACGTGAAGCAGCAGTCTGCTCACATCACCCAGTCACCATCAGCAACAATCAATAGTTAAACACACTTAATCAGCCATTATTTGATTAATTAAGTTAATGGTAATTAATAAATAATTTTCCACTTCCGATATTATTATTTTAATGGTTTTGCTTCACCCGGTACTTGTTTTAAACCGGGATGTTACAGTTCTCCCCCGCTCAAAAGAATTTCGTCCTCAAAATTCAACCGGTAACTCACCTTGATCAAACAACTCGGGGTATTGTTGCCGCATGGCATCCTCGCGTTCCCAGGTATAAGAGGTATACTCGTCCTGCTGCCATTCTACTTCGACTAGTTGCACATCCTTACTCCTTAAACGCTTTACCGATCGGTCCACTATTCTAGTCGGTATAGTCACAGTGGTCAGGTCCTCCTTAATCTCCACTTCATCATCCGACATCGTGTGAGTGGAATCGTGTAAGTACTTCCTTAATTGAGACACATGGAACACGTTATGTAATCGGGATAAGTGAGTCGGTAATGCCACTCGGTACGCTACGGGACCGATCCACTCCAATACCTCATAAGGCCCAATGTACCGGGGGCTCAGCTTTCCACTTTTCAAGGTTCGTCCGACTCCCTTGCTTGGTGAAGTCTTCAGAAACACCCAGTCTCCGACTGAAAACTCTAGCGGTTTGGTTTGTTTGTCATGGTAACTCTTCTGCCTATCCTGAGACGCCTTCATCTTTTCCGTTATCACTCAGATCTATTCTGAGGTTTGCTTCATAATTTCTGGTCCCAATAGCAGACTCTTACCCGATTCCGACCAACAAAGTGGGGTTCGGCATCTTCGACCATATAGTGCTTCGTAGGGTGCCATACCAATACTGTTGTGGTGGCTGTTGTTGTACGTAAATTCGATCAGGGAAAGGTACTGCTCCCAATCTCCACCATGCTCCAACAACACGCTCTCAGTAAGTCCTCTAAACATTGTATCGTTCGCTCGGATTGTCCATCCGATTGGGGGTGGTAAGCGGAACTTAGCCAAAGCTTCGTACCCAATTGCTGTTGTAGGCTGGACCAAAACCGAGACGTGAATCTAGGATCCCTGTCCGACACGATAGAAGTTGGCACACCATGCAGTCGGACAATTTCACGAACGTAAATCCGGGCTAACTTATGCAACGGGTACTTCATGTTCACAGGTAGGAAGTGTGCACTCTTTGTCAGTCGGTCAACAATGACCCAAATCGCATCATGGCCTGCTCGGTTTTTTGGCAATCCCATGACAAAGTCCATGGCGATTGAGTCCTATTTCCACACGGGGATTTCTAGGGGTTGCAATGCACCACACGGCTTCTGATGCTCGATTTTCGATTTCTGACAGGTAATACACCAAGCCACGTATTCTGCCACATCCCTCTTTAATCCAGGCCACCAGAATTGTGTCCTTAGGTCATGGTACATCTTCGTGGTACCCGGGTGGATACTTAGTAGGCTTTTATGGGCTTCATCGAGCACCATTCTTTTTAATTCTCCTCCACCCGGCACGTAAATTCTGTTTCTCACTCGGAAGATCCCATCCGATCCCTCGGTCAAGGAGAAGTCCTTTCCTTTGGCCTGGGTCTCCTTCATCTCAGCCAAGTAGGGATCTGACTGCTGCTGTTCATACACGGATTTCAAAAATTCATTGGCAATCCTTAACGTACCGATTGTCATTTTTTGAGAGGAGGGGATGTCAACATGCAAGTTCATGTCTCAGAATTGTTCCAACAACTCCACCTCCTTTACCATCATCACTGCTATATGGAGGGATTTCTGACTCAATGCGTCGGCAACAACGTTTGCCTTACCCGGATGGTACTTTAGCTCGAAGTCATAATCCTTTAAAAATTCCATCCATCTCCTCTGCCTCATGTTCAGCTCCTTCTGGTCGAATAAATATTTAAGGCTCTTGTGGTCGCTGTAAACTTTGAATTTAGAACCGTACAAGTAATGCCTCCATATTTTCAATGCGAAGACCTCAGCTGCTAATTCCAAGTCGTGGGTCGGGTAATGCTATTCGTGAGGCCTCAATTGCCGAGAGGCATAAGCTATCACTCGGTTCTTCTGCATTAGCACGCATCCCAATCCGAGTCCTGACGCATCACAATAAACCACGAAGCTCTCCTGTAAATCAGGCAATGCCAGTACTGTAGTGGTTGTCAACTTGTCTTTTAGCTCTCGGAAACTGCTCTCGCACTCGGAACTCCACACGAAAGGAACATTTTTCCGGGTCAATTTAGTCAGTGGCAAAGCTAGCTTAGAAAAACTTTCAATAAACCGCCTATAATAACCAGCCAGGCCCATAAAGCTCCTTATCTCCGAGACTGACTCGGGTCTTTTCCATGCCATTATAGCTGCCACCTTCGAAGGGTCTACCGAGACACCCTCCTTGGAAATCATATGTCCGAGAAAGTGGATCTTATCCATCCAGAAATCACACTTTGAAAATTTTGCAAACAGCTGCTTCTCCTTCAAGACTTGAAGTACCGCTCGGAGGTGTTCTTCATGCTTGTCAGAGGTCTTGGAGTAGACTAAGATATCATCGATGAAAACTACCACGAATCGGTCCAAGTACGGGTGGAATATGCTGTTCATGTAATTCATGAATATGGCAGGTGCATTTGTTACACCGAACGGCATCACTACATACTCGTAGTGGCCATACCAAGTCCTAAAGGCAGTCTTGGGAATATCCGAGTCCTTCACCAGGATTTGGTGGTATCCCAACCGTAAGTCGATCTTTGAGAAGATTGAAGCACCACGTAGTTGGTCAATCAGATCATCGATCCTGGGCAACGGGTATCAGTTCTTAATTGTGAGTTTGTTTATCTGTCAGTAATCTATGCATAGTCTCATGCTGCCATCCTTCTTCTTAACAAGTAGTACAGGTGCACCCCATGGCGATACACTCGGTCTAATGAATTGTTTACCGAGTAACTCATCCACCTGCCTCTTCAGCTCGGCAAATTCTGTTGGGGACATTCTATAAGGTGCACTGGAGACTGGCTCGGCTCTAGGGATCAGGTCAATAGAGAACTCAACTTCTCTAGTTGGAGGGACACCCGGCACATCATCCGGAAACACTTCTGGGAATTCACAAACAATCAGAATTTCGTTCATTCAGGCTTTACTCTCACCCTCAGTTAGACAAAGCATCATAAATAGCTGAGATATACCTTGCACTGTATAGTCCCCATTGCTTTGCCTCGGAAAAATTATCCTGCGGTTTCTACAGTCTACCAACTCCTTGTTGGCTGAAAGCCAATCTACACCGAGTACAATGTCGAGATCCTTCAACGGCATGCACACCAAATCGAAGGTGAAACTCTGATCGCCCAACACAAACGCTACGTCCTTACACATCGATGATGTCAACACCTTAGTGCCAGTCGGATTGGCTTCTTCCAAAGTCCGATCCATATACACAGTCGGTAACTTTAAACGCCTTACACACTCATCAGCTATAAAAGAATGGGTGGCTCCCGAATCAAAAACTACATTAAATGTATATCTACCGAGTGAGCACTTACATTGTACCAAGTCATTCGCTTGCACAACATCCTCTGCGTTGATGGCGTAGACTCTTCCCACTGCTGGTTGGTCGGTATTTCTTTCTCGGTTACTTGGGGCGAGCATCATGTTTCCTCTGGCTCTGCCACCTCTGCCCCCGGTCTTTGACTATCGTTCCCACGGTTCCTCTCTTGGAAACCTCCCTGACGCATATTGGGGTTTGATTGATGGAGTTAGGGGCAGTCGGGGCAAATGTGCCCCTTCCTATTACAATGGAAGCACACCATCTCACCATCGTTGTTGCAGTCTCGAGCGTAGTGATTTCCTCCACACTTAAAACATTTTCCATTCCCCATAACTGGTCGTCTTTCTTACTGGCTCCGACCCCCAAATCTGGAAAAAGGTCTGCTCCTACCAGCATTGTTCGGCCTCTTAAAGCCGGATTGCTGAGGCTTCAAGTAATGGTCTGCTCTACTGCTCTGGCCCGAGTGGGCCTTGTCGTCCTCTTCGAATATTCTACACTTATTCACCAGTACAGGGAAGCTCCTAATCTCTTGGTATCTGTAGGTTCTTTTAATGTCTGATCTCAATCCGTTCTCAAATTTAAGGCATTTAGAACTTTCCGTTCCAGGTTGCTGGAAAGGCGGATAGAATAAGCACAGTTCTTCAAATCTAGCTGTGTACTCCTCCACAGACATGGAGCCCTGTTTTTATTCCATGAATTCAAGTTCCTTCCGACTCCTGATTTTGTCGGGGAAATATTTCTCTAAGAAGCATGTCTTGAAATTTTCCTAGGTCAGCTGGGTATCAGCATCAGTCAGGCGGTTTTTGGCGATCTTCCACCAGTTTTCTGCCTCGTCCCGTAGCATGTACACTGCGCACTCCACCTTCTGGGCCTCGGTGTAGTGGAGACCCCCAAAAATCCTCTCTAACTTTTGAGTCCATTTGTAAGCTGCCTCAGGGTTACATCCTCCCTGAAATTCACTCGGCTTCCTCTTCAGGAAGCGGTCCAACACTTGGCCTTCTTCAGCTCGAGGCTGGCCCTGCCTCTCAAACACGTCAGCAAAACGTTGGAATGCCGTAGCTATGGCCTCCATGCTTTGACAATTCGCCATAAATTATCCTGAAATTAACACCCCTTCAAGGATAAGTTCACAAGGTGACATTTTTCCGATCGAATCTCATCCCCATATCCACTGATTATAGCACATTATACCATTTATATATATATACGTCATGCAATCAATCGGACCAGGAAAGAAGTTACCTCCTATTCCCAAATCAATATCTCAACATCAATCATACTCAATTAGGATATCACAATAATGATGACCACTCGGTCATAACACACAACCGCTTACACTCGGTAAGCACACCTTGGCCTTGGACTTTTTCGGTCTGCTCTGATACCAAAATGTAACACCCTAATTTTGATAAGTAAATAAATAAATAAATAAATAAATAAAACAAAGAAAATTTTTCACAATAAAAACCATAATAATCGGCACAAGAAAATGAGGGAAAAGGAGGCAAGAGGAGTGAAACTGACTCGCGGAGCTGACAGCGAAAGAAGGAAACGCTCAGGCGGATCACACAGTGACCCCACTCGCTCAGCGAAGGCTACACTCGGCACTCACTCACTCTACTCGGCATTCCCGCACCCGGATTTCAGTGCCTGGTTCACTCGGGAAGGTCTACTCCCTATTCACTCGGATTGGTCATTCAACATGCCAGCCCATTCAGGGAACATAACACATTCTACGACTTCATTCAATCGGGACGCGTATGCGAACAACTCGGAAATGTTTCCCCATCACCACTCACTCGGAACCCATGGAGACTTCTCACTCGGAATAGCTTTCACACCCTTTCGTCACTCGGGATATTTCACTTTTATTTTCACTCGGCAACCATAATTCTTCCTACCCTAGTCATCCTACACTCGGGAAAATCCTATCAATTATCACTCGGAAAGTATCTAGATCAGTTCTCACTCGGTGTTTCGTATTCTCATTCACTCAGAAATACTTAAACCTTTCAGCACTCAGAATAAATCACTACCTCACTCCCCTTATCAACTCTTAATCCCATTTCTACCCCTGGTTATACCAACCTCACACACTCGGTAAGTACGCGTACATATATATATATTACTCGGATCATTCACGCAATATAGAACAAGACACGGTAAGATGGATTAAGAAATGGATATAAATAAGTACAGGCACACGGTCTTGTCTTCCACCCAAGAGGGTTCAAGTTCTAGTATAAAGAGACTACGACTGAAATACGAGCCGGCCAAGGCTTAACAAAACATATACACAGCATATACATAAACGCATAATCTCCATAGAGCACCAGTACTTCACTCGGCATTCAGCTCCTCCTCCACTCCTCATTTCGAGAGACATTCACTGAAAAGTTGCCACAGCAGGGGTGAGTATCTTAAATATTAAATGATAGATATTGACTCGGATTATCCTTACTCATGCAGCAATATAAAGTACACGGCTACTATCAAATAAACACAATACCAAGTAAACCCGAACGTACACATTCAACATTTCACGATCAGAGTTCGTCAGTCTCACTCGGAATATGCACATAACAATACGACGACATTAACAATTATTCACAGAACAGATTTATATCAAAATTAACAATAATGTACATGGAATAATTCACTCGGTTCCGCATACGTGTGTAATCGGTTTTTGACGTTGCAACGTAGGCTCCCAGCCTTTTTATACATAGCTCTCGGCTATCCATTCAGCTCCCAGCTGCTTGGCCGTTTTACAGGTACCCAACCGTTTGCCCACAAGGTGACACCAACGCTCTTAGCATCAACGGAGGTGTTCACGGGCAGCCCGAGTCCCACTCAGAGGCTACCTTGAGTCCCACTCGAAGGATTTTACAGCATCCCACAATTTTAGTTAACCGATGGTAGTGTCCCACACTACGTGCTCCCAGCACAACGCATCCCATGCGTCATACGCGGATTCATCACTCAACACAGCATTCTTATACACAATCTTTCACCTAAACATACATGCATCACATGCAATCGGTAATAAGCATTCTTCAGAACTCAATATATTAGTCCTACACACATGCTTCTCATGCAATCAATATCATAGCTCAAATAGATGAATACAACAACACACGCATCCCATGCAGTTGGTGTCAAGCAGTATCAGGATTCAATGAAGTAATCCAACAACACAAGCATATTATGCAATCGGCACTCAGCAGCATCAGGACTCAGACAACACATGCATCAGTGGGATATATTACCCGATTCACTACGTCAACATTCAATCACATGCAGTCAGTGTTTTATATTCGTAACAACTTACATGTCACATAAACCGCACGGTAATCAGCATCAACAATTCAACACACCCTTTCCATGCAATCATTCGACATTCTCAAGCTATCAGCATGCATTTCAAGGATGGGACTAGACATGTAACACTCAGCTCTCATTCATCATGCACCCGGGTATTACACACTCCTCATGCAAGCACAACACATAAACAGAATACAAAAGCAACAATCATCAGCACCCGGAACCCGTCCATAACCCATGCATTTAAAATATGAGGTACTCCCCCTACCAACTACGAAACTCCGAGAGACTCTTCCGCTTGGATGTTGGTCCTCTGCCTTGCTGCTTCGCTCGTTACTTCCACTCGTTCGGCCTCCTCTTGAATACTGTCGTCTTCCACGATTGACTCAGGAACAGGGGTTGTTTCTTCTTCCACTTCGACGATCGCCTTTCACTAGCATGAGGGAGCTCTGACTCCTCTGCAGTACCGTCAACGTGGCTTCCGAAGGCAGAAATGGAAATAGAGAGCAGGGAAGGAGAAGAAGAAGAACGAAGGAGAAGAGAAGAAGGAAGAAGAAGAGAGAAGTCGCAGAGGGAAAACTGAAGGAATGAATGCCAAGGAGACCCATTGACCAATCATATATGCATGCACGAAGGAATGGAAAGGTGGGGTGGGAAAACGTGAAGCAGCAGTCTGCTTTCGTCACCCAGTCACCATCAGCAACAATCAATAGTTAAACATACTTAATCAGCCCTTATTTGATTAATTAAGTTAATGGTAATTAATAAATAATTTTCCACTTCCGATATTATTATTTTAATGGTTTTGCTTCACCCGGTACTTGTTTTAAATCGGGATGTTACAGGATCTATACCTCCTCTCTCACTCGGAGTACTCTTCTCAGCCAGATATTACTCGGGAATGTTTTCCACACCCATCACTCAGGAAATGTAGTCTACTTCACACTAAGGCTTCCTCACTAAGTCAAATCTCGCTTAAAGGATTGTATAGCTTCCCTCACTCGGAAATGCTCTAACTCCTCGCCACTCGGGATACATACTAACTCCTCTACATGCGGAAGACCTTGTTAGACTAAAATCTACTCTGTATCATCCAGATCTTACTCCCTCTAATAAGTTCACTACTACAGGCTCCACTCAGAATCGTATTGTCGATTCACCCCTTGGGGAAAACATTCGCTCGGTTGACTTTCACTCGGAAACATCTAAATACCCTTCAATCGGAAGGTTGTATCTAAGAAATCTCTCGCTCCATCACATGTTGACCGACTTACCTCGAAAGCGATTTTAATGGGCATATTCCACTCGAAGTTGGCCCAACCTTTCTTCATTTGGAAGAAGGTCACACATCACGCCTTACACAGGATTACTTAGCTCTTATTTACTCAGAATCATGCGGGCTCTACATGGTTAGTAAAATGCAACGTATACCACCTGGACATTCACACACAGCACAAGATGAACACACAGTATTATATATATAAACATTTACATGCACATGATCACACTCTCAACCCGAGAGAGTTTCGTTCTGATACAGTTAGACAAAAGACCAAATTAAGAGCCAACTAAGGCTATAACAAAACCTTATATACAACATATACATATATATATATATATACATTTCCACAGTACACAAGCACTCCACACGGTATGTAGCTCCTCCATCATTCACCGTCTCGTGTGATGTCCACTGAAATATAGCCACAGTAGGGGTGAGTATCTTAAATATTAAATGATAGATACTGACTCAGATTATTCCTTAATCATGCCATAACATATATACATATATATATAACAACAATCAATAACACATACAGTGCCATTCAATCGGAACACACACAAGGCATCTTTCAATCGGAATCTACCTAGTTATCTCTCGGCTATATGCACATATTATTCTTAATAACGCTAACACATATACATACAATCACGTCACAGTCAGTATCAATTATACATGTACACAGGTTCATTCAATCGGATCCGACTCACGTATTATTGGTTTTTATTGTTGCAACATAGGCTCTCAGCCTTTCATTCAGCTCACAGCTGACTCGGCCGTTTTACTGGTACCAAACCGTTTACCCTCACTTGTAACACAAACACTCTCAGCGTCAACGGCAGTGTTACGGGCAGTCCTGAGTCCCACTCAGTCGGCTTGCCTTGAGTCCCACTCAAGATCTTTAACAGCATCTCATGCATATAATTACCGATTCAAGTGGTAGTGTCACACACTACATGCTCTCAGCATTCTTACCAATGCATCTCATGCAAGTATTGTCATTAGATTACGAACAGAATCGGTAAATCACTTCCACACTATTAACTCATGCACCTCATACACCACATATATTTAACCACACACGGAATGATCATACAAACACATATTTCACACACACGACCTTTTACTCAATAATACATGCATCACATGCAATCTGTATTAGACATTATCAGAACTCAATAAGTTAATCTTTCCTCACATGCAGTCAGCATTTAGATTCATAGTAGCCTGCATGTCACATAAATCACACGGTAATCATCAACAATACTTTAACACATTCTCCTCATGCAATCATTCAACACTCTCAAGATTATTAACATGCATTTCATGGACGGAATTTGACATGCATTACCCAACTCTTAGTCATCATGCATCCGAGCATCATATATCCCTTACTCAATCAAAACACACCTATCAACGCATTTTAAATCACCAGAATCAATAAGTCATCAACACCCGGAACCCGTCCATAACCCATGCATTTAAGATATAAGATAACCCCCTACCAACTAAAGAGACTCCAAGAAGTTCCTCTGTTTTCAGCGTTGGTCCGCTGTCCTGTTTGCTTCGTCCACCACTCTCTCTTGTTCAGTCCCCCCCGAACACAGTCACACCCTTTAATCAGCTTGGGGACAGGAAGCTGTTCTTCTTCCACTCGAACGATTGCTCCTCACCAACAGTGGGAATCTCGGGTTCTCCACTTCACCATAGTCGCGAAGTTACAAAAAACAGGGGACAAAGAAGAAGAAAAACGAAGAAGAACGAAGAAGGAGGAGAAGTAGGAGAAGATGGAAAGTCTTGAGGAAATTTGGAGTGAATGGAGAAGTGGTTAAGGGCTTCAGCCCATATACTCCTAGAAACGCGAAGAGTGAGTGGAGAACGCGGATCGGAGCCTGCTACACGGTTACACATCACAATTAGTCAGTCCCGTCAGCAGTCAAGTTTTTAATTTATAATTAACCTTACTTAACACTTAATCTTAATCTAGTCCCTAATTAATACGCAGGATGTTACAATTCTCCCCCTCTCAAAGAATTTCGTCCTCGAAATTCAAATGGTGACTTACCTTAAATGAATAACTCAGGATACTGCTGCCTCATGGCATCCTCGCGTTCCCAGGTATAGTAAGTACACCTGTCTTGCTGCCACGCTACTTTGACCAGTTGTACATCCTTGCTCCTCAAGCGTTTTACCGACCGGTCCACAATTCTAGTCGGTACAGCCACTGTGGTCAAATCCTCTTTGATCTCCACTTCATCATCTGGCATTTCGTGAGTGGAATCGGGTAGATACTTCCTTAGTTGAGACACATGAAACACGTTATGCAATCTGGATAGGTGAGTTGGTAATGCTATTCGGTATGCCACAGAACCGATCCGCTCCAGTACCTCATAGGGTCCAATGTATCGGGGGTTCAACTTCCCACTCTTCAAGGCTCGTCCGACTCCTTTACTCGGTGAAATCTTTAGGAACACCCTATCACCGACCAAGAACTCAAGTGGCTTAGTCCGTTTATCATGATAGCTTTTCTGCCTGTCCTAAGACGCCTTCATCTTTTCCCTAATTACTTGGATCTGTTCTGAAGTCTGTTTCATAATTTCCGGCCCCAACAGTAAACTTTCACCAGTTTCCGACCAACAGAGTGGGGTTTGGCATTTTCGGCCATACAATGCTTCATAGGGTGCCATGCCAATGCTGTTGTGGTGGCTATTATTATATGTAAATTCGATAAGAGGGAGGTACTTCTCCCAACTACTACCATGCTCCAACACACACGCCCTCAGTAAATCCTCTAAACTTTGTATTGTTCTCTCGGATATCCCATCCGACTGGGGATGGTAGGCGAAACTCAGCCAAAGCTTCATGCCTAATTCCTGGTGTAGGCTTGTCCAAAACCGGGACGTGAATCTAGGATCCCTGTCCGACACGATAGAAGTCGGCACACCAAGCAGTCGGACAATTTCTCGGATATAGATCTGGGCTAACTTCTGTAACAGATATCTCATGTTCATAGGCAGAAAGTGTGTAGTTTTCGTCAACCGGTCGACAATGACCCAAATGGCATCATAACCCACTCGGGTTCTAGGCAATCCCATTACAAAGTCCATGGTAATTAAGTCCCATTTCCATACAAGGATTTCAAGGGGTTACAACGTACCATATAACTTCTAGTGTTCGACCTTCGACTTTTAGCAAGTAACACACCGCGCCACATATTCCACCACATTTCTCTTTAATCCGGGCCACCAGAATTGCTGTCTTAGATCGTGGTACATCCTTGTAGTGCCCGGGTGGATACTTAACAGGCTCTTGTGGGCTTCATCAAGCACTATCCTCCTTAATTCTCCTTCACCCGACACATATATTCTACCCTTCACTCGGAAAATTCCATCCGATCCCTCGGTCAGAGACAAGTCCTTACCCTTAGCCTGAGTCTCCTTCATCTCAGCCAAGTAGGTGTCCGACTTCTGCTGCTAAATACCAATTTTAGGAACTCATTGGCAATCTTCAACGTACCGAGCATTATCTTCTTAGACGAAGGGACGTCCACATGCAAGTTTATGTCTTGGAATTGCTCTAGTAACTCCACCTCCTTCACCATTATCACTGCCACATGGAGAGATTTCTGACTCAATACATCGGCTACAATGTTCGCCTTACTCGGATGATACTTCAGCTTGAAGTCGTAATCTTTCAAAAACTCCGTCCATCTCCTCTGCCTCATGTTCAGCTCTTTCTGGTCGAATAAATATTTGAGGCTCTTGTGGTCGTTGTACACCTCGAATTTGGAACCGTACAAGTAATGCCTCCATATTTTTAATGCGAAGACTACAGCTGCCAATTCCAAGTCATGAGTTGGATAATACTGTTCGTGTGCCCTCAATTGCCGAGAGGCATAAGCTATCACTCGGTCCTTCTGCATTAGTACGTACCCCAGGCCGAGTCCCGACGCATCATAGTAGACCACGAAGCTCTCTTGTAAATTTGGCAATGCCAACACTGGAGCGGTTGTCAACTTAGTCTTTAACTCTCGGAAACTGCTCTCACACTCGGAACTCCACACGAAAGGGACATTTTTCTGAGTCAACTTGGTCAGGGGCAAAGCAAGCTTAGAAAAACCCTCAATAAACCTTCTATAATAGCCAGCTAGACCCATGAAGCTTCTTATTTCTGAGACCGACCGGGGTCTCTCCCATGCCATTACGGCTGCTACCTTTGAAGGATCTACCGAGACGTCTTCCTTTGAAATTACATGCCCGAGGAAGTGGATCCTATCCATCCAGAAATCACACTTCGAAAATTTTACAAATAGCTGTTTCTCCTTCAATTTTGGAGTACCGAACAGAGATGTTCCTCATGCTCCTCAGGGGTCTTGGAATAGACAAAGATATCATCAATAAAAATGACCACGAATCGGTCTAAGTATGGGTGGAAGATGCTGTTCATGTAATTCATGAATACAACAGGGGCGTTCGTCACACCAAACGGCATTACTACATACTCGTAGTGGCCATACCGGGTCCTGAAGTCAGTCTTGGGAATATCCGAGTCCTTCACCCGGATCTGGTGGTATCCCGATCGTAAATCGATTTTCGAGAAGACTGAAGCACCACGCAGCTGGTCAATTAGGTCGTCAATCCTCGACAATGGGTACCGGTTCTTAATCGTAAGCTTGTTTAGCTGTCAGTAGTCTATACACAACCTCATGCTTCCATCCTTCTTCTTAACAAGTAACACCGGTGTGCCCCATGGTGATACACTCAGTCAAATGAACTGTTTACCGAGTAACTCATCCACTTGCTTTTTCAACTCAGCCAATTCTGTTGGGGATATCCTATAGGGTGCATTGGAGACCGGCTCGGCTCCAGGAATTAAGTCTATAGAGAATTCAACTTCTCTATTTGGAGGGACACCCGACACATCCTCTGGAAACACCTCAGGGAATTCATAAACAGTCAGAATATCATTCACTCGGGCTCTACCCTCTCCCTCAGTTAAACAAAGCATCATAAATAACTGAGCTATACCTTGTACCGTGTAGTCATCACTGATCTGCCTCGGAAAAATTACTCTTCGGTTTTGACAGTCCACCAATACTTTGTTGGCTGGAAGCCAATCCATGCTAAGTACGATGTCGAGGTCTTTCAGAGGCACACATACCAAATCAAAGGTAAAACTCCGATCGCCCAACGTAAAGGTTACATCTTTACACATCATTGATGTCAACACTTTAGCGCCGGTCGGATTGGCTACCTCCAAAGTCCGATCCATATACACAGTCGGCAACCTCAGACGTCTCACACAATTGTCAGCTATAAAGGAGTGGGTAGCTCCAGAATCAAAAACTACATTAAGTGTATATCTACTGAGTGAGCACTTACTTTGCACCAAGTCATTCGCTTGTGCAGCTTCCTCGGCGTTGATGGCGTAAACTCTCCCAGCAGCCGATTGGTCAGCATTTCTTCCCCGGTTATTTGGGGCAAACATCATATTACCCCGCGCTCCATTGCCTCTGCCACCATTCCCTCGGCCACCATTTCCACGGCCTCTCCCTCGGGAGCCTCCATGGTGCACATTGGCGTTTGCTTGATGTAGTTGAGGGCAGTCAGGGCGAATATGCCCTTTCTCATTACAGTGGTAGCATACCATTTCATCATCGTTGCTGCAATCCTGAGCATAATGGTTTCCTCCACACTTAAAACACTTACCGTCTCCTATACGATGAGCTGAACGTCCTCCCTGTTGACCCCGACCCCTAAACCTGGAGAAGGGTCTGCTTCTGCCAGCGTTGCTTGGTCTCTTGAAGCGAGATTGCTGGGGCTTCAAGGAGGGGTCTGCCTTGCTGCTCTGGCCCGAGTGGGCCTTGTCATCTTCTTCAAAAATTCTGCATTTATTCACCAGTACAGGAAAGCTTCTAATTTCCTGGTGCCTGAATGCTCTCTTAATGTTCGACCTCAGTCCGCTCTCGAATTTAATGCATTTGGAACTCTCGGTTCCGCGTTGTTGGAAGGGCGGATAAAACAGGCACAACTCTTCAAACCTGGCAGCGTATTCCTCTACAGACATGGAACCCTGCTTCAGTTCCATAAATTCTAGTTCTTTCTGACTCCTTACTATGTCGGGGAAATATTTCTCCAGGAAGCACGCCTTAAATTTTCCCAGATCAGCTGGATGCCAGCGTCAGTTAATCGGTTTTTGGTGATCTTCCACCAATTTTCTGCTTCGTCCCGCAGCATGTACACTATGCACTCGACTTTTTGGGCCTCAGTACAGTGAAGGCCCCCAAAAATTCTCTCCAAATCTTGAATCCACTTGTAAGCTGCTTAGGGATTAAATCCCCCTTGGAACTCACTCGGCTTCCTCTTTAGGAAGTGATCCAATACGTGGCTATCTTCAGTTCGAGGCTAGCTCTGCCTCTCGAATATGTCAGCGAAACGCTGGAATGCCGTGGCTATGGCTTCCATGCTATGACGATTTGCCATGACTTATCCTGAAATTAACACCCCCTTCAAGGATAAGTTTACAGAATTACTCACTACCGATCGGACGTCAACCCAACATTCAACAATTATAACACATTATTATACAATTCTTAAGTATCATATAATTAATCGGACCAGGGTAGGAACAATCTTCTACCCCCAAAACAACACCTCATAAGCACATGGCCACACAAATTATAATTAATTAGGCATCAAAGTCCTCAGATATTACAAGCAATTTATGACGACCGATCATAATGTACATCACCGCTTACTGGGAGTAAACATACCTTGGCCTTGGACCTTTTAAGTCCACTCTGATACCAAAATAAAACAACCCGGTTTAGATAACAACAGCCCAAGGCAGGGAAAATTTTTTCCCAAGATTGTAGGGTGTTCAGGGCAAAATAAGCAATTGAAGGTTAAGAAGAGTAGAAATCCGACTCAGAAAAGAGAAGTCCGGGTCAGAACATTACACTTTAGCAAGGCTTAGCTCCAGCTACGAGAGTCAGCGGATAAAAATACATAAGCTGCTACACTCGCTAGAGCGAGGATTTATTCGCTGAAGCGATGCATACACTCGGATAGTTTCCTACTCGGAATAGAGTCCATATTCACTCGGGAAAGTCTTTGCGCTCACGCTTCCCTCGGAAGTTCATTCAACACATCTTATTCTAGCCTTAGAGTTCACAGGTATAAACTACTCGGGAGATGATTCCCCCTGATCACTTCACTCGGGATCTATACCTCCTCTCTCACTCGGAGTACTCTCCTCAGCTAGATATTACTCGGGAATGTTTTCCATACCCATCACTCGGGAAATGTAGTCTACTTCACACTAAGGCTCCCTCACTAAGTCAAATCTCGCTTAAAGGATTGTATAGCTTCCCTCACTCGGAAATGCTCTAACTCCTCGCCATTCGGGATACATACTAACTCCTCTATATGCGGAAGACCTTGTTAGACTAAAATCTACTCCGTATCATCCAGATCTTACTCCCTCTAATAAGTTCACTACTACAGGCTCCACTCAGAATCGTATTGTCGATTCAACCCTCGGGGAAAACATTCGCTCGGTTGACTTTCACTCGGTAACATCTAAATACCCTTCAATCGGAAGGTTGTATCTAAGAAATCTCTCACTCCATCATATGTTGACCGACTTACCTCGAAAGCGATTTTAATGGGCATATTCTACTCGAAGTTGGCCCAACCTTTCTTCATTTGGAAGAAGGTCACACATCACGCCTTACACAGGATTACTTAGCTCTTATTTACTCAGAATCATGCGGGCTCTACATGCTTAGTAAAATGCAACGTATACCACCTGGACATTCACACACAGCATAAGATGAACACATAGTATTATATATATAAACATTTACATGCACATGATCACACTCTCAACCCAAGAGAGTTCCGTTCTGATACAGTTAGACAAAAGACCAAATTAAGAGCCGGCCAAGGCTATGACAAAACCTTATATACAACATATACATATATATATACATTTCCATAGTACACAAGCACTCCACACGGTATGTAGCTCCTCCATCATTCACCGTCTAGTGTGATGTCCACTGAAATATAGCCACAGTAGGGGTGAGTATCTTAAATATTAAATGATAGATACTGACTCGGATTATTCCTCAATCATGCCATAACATATATACATATATATATATAACAACAATCAATAACACACACAGCGCCATTCAATCGGAACACACACAAGGCATCTTTCAATCGGAATCTACCTAGTTATCTCTCAGCTATATGCACATATTATTCTTAATAACACCAACACATATACATACAATCACGTCACAGTCAGCATCAATTGTACATGCACACAGGTTCATTCAATCGGATCTAACTCGCGTATTATTGGGTTTTATTGTTGCAACATAGGCTCTCAGCCTTTCGTTCAGCTCCTAGCTGACTCGGACGTTTTACTAGTACCAAACCGTTTGCCTTCACTTGTAACACAACACTCTCAGCGTCAACGGCAGTGTTACGGGCAGTCCTGAGTCCCACTCAGTTGGCTTGCCTTGAGTCCCACTCAAGGTCTTTAACAGTATCTCATGCATATAATTACCGATTCAAGTGGTAGTTTTACACACTACATGCTCTCAGCATTCTTACCAATGCATCTCATGCAAGTATTGTCATTAGATTACGAACAGAATCGGTAAATCACTTCCACACTATTAACTCATGCACCTCATACACCACATATATTTAACCACACACGGAATGATCATACAAACACATATTTCACACACACGACCTTTTACTCAATAATACATGCATCACATGCAATCTGTATTAGACATTATCAGAACTCAATAAGTTAATCTTTCCTCACATGCAGTCAGCATTTAGATTCATAGTAGCCTGCATGTCACATAAATCACACGGTAATCATCAACAATACTTTAACACATTCTCCTCATGCAATCATTCAACACTCTCAAGATTATTAACATGCATTTCATGGACAGAATTTGACATGCATTACCCAACTCTTAGTCATCATGCATCCGAGCATCATATATCCCTTACTCAATCAAAACACACCTATCAACGCATTTTAAATCACCAGAATCAACAAGTCATCAACACCCGGAACCCGTCCATAACCCATGCATTTAAGATATAAGATAACCCCCTACCAACTAAAGAGACTCCAAGAAGTTCCTCTGTTTTCAGCGTTGGTCCGCTGTCCTGTTTGCTTCGTCCACCACTCTCTCTTGTTCAGTCCCCCCCGAACACAGTCACACCCTTTAATCAGCTTGGGGACAGGAAGCTGTTCTTCTTCCACTCGAACGATTGCTCCTCACCAACAGTGGGAATCTCGGGTTCTCCACTTCACCATAGTCGCGAAGTTACAAAAAACAGGGGACAAAGAAGAAGAAAAACGAAGAAGAACGAAGAAGGAGGAGAAGTAGGAGAAGATGGAAAGTCTTGAGGAAATTTGGAGTGAATGGAGAAGTGGTTAAGGGCTTCAGCCCATATACTCCTAGAAACGCGAAGAGTGAGTGGGGAACGCGGATCGGAGCCTGCTACACGGTTACACGTCACAATTAGTCAGTCCCGTCAGCAGTCAAGTTTTTAATTTATAATTAACCTTACTTAACACTTAATCTTAATCTAGTCCCTAATTAATACGCAGGATGTTACATTGTGGGGCTGATTGTGAATCAGATTTTTGAAGCCCAAATCTGATTTTACAAAGGAAATGGGCCTTCGACCAAAAAACTTAAGTGAATGGCAATGTTGTAAATATGGAACTTGCAAAATTTGATTTCCCTCTTCCTTCTCCCCATCCATTATGTGAATTCCATACTTTCGCTATCTCTCCTATTGAAGTTGATTCTTCTTTTTCCTTTCTCTATGTCCCAATGAAAATCCATGCCAACCATAGGTGAATCTTGAAGTTTTCTTAAAATTTCTTGAAGAAGAAGCTTGGTAAGTGCCTTTAGGGTTTCTTCTTCTTCTTCTTCTTCTTCTTCTTCTTCTTCTTCTTCTTCTTCTTCTTCTTCTTCTTCTTCTTCTTCTTCTTCTTCTTCTTCTTCTTCTTCTTCTTCTTCTTCTTCTTCTTCTTCTTCTTCTTCTTCTTCTTCTTCTTCTTCTTCTTCTTCTTCTTCTTCTTCTTCTTCTTCTCCTCCTCCTCCTCCTCCTCCTCCTCTTCCTCCTCCTCCTCCTCCTCCTCCTCCTCCTCCTCCTCCTTCTTCTTCTTCTTCTTCTTCTTCTTCTTCTTCTTCTTCTTCTTCTCCTCCTTCTCCTCCTTCTTCTCAAGTTAGCATCTTCTCTTCTATGCCCATGACCCAAAACTGAATTTCACCTCTTGTTCCCCTTACGAAAATTTGAAATTCTAAGGCAAAGGAGGACTTGGTTGTGTCTTTGGAAGCCATTAAGGGCATTGGAACCTTGGCACCCTTCTTCCTTCACATTCTTGCTCTCTTGAAATTAGGTTTTTGGAATCATATTGGGGTAAGTTATAAAATATTTATTAACCTTTAAATTAATGGCTTGTAGTTGTTAGAAATGATGTTGTTAGTGTTGGAATCATTGGAATTTGACATGATGATGAAAACCCTAGGTTAGAAGACCATTGGGATTTGATGTTTGTTGTTAAAATGTTGTTAGAAACTTGAATCTAATTGGAATTAGTAGTTAGAAATTAATTAAATGTTGTTGAATGTGGTTGGTTGATGTTGGTGATGCATTAATTGCAAATTTAGAAATGGATGCCTTACTTTAAGTTAGGGGAAAATTTTATTTAAGAGCTTGAATGGTTCATTAATGAATTTATACTTGGATTAATGTTTTTTGAATTGATTTAGTGTTGTTGACATGAAAAATGGAATTGTTAGTAAGCTTTAAATACTTCTTAAAGTGGGAAAATGGTGGCAAAGTGTCATAAATGGTTCCATAAATGCATTAGCCTAGTTAGTGTACTTGGAAAATATTGTTGGATGTGGATTAGTATTTATGATGGTTGTTAGAAAATTATTGGTTGAGAAAGTATAGCATTTATGGTGAATTAAATGAAGGACATGAAGGATTTATATAAAATAAACATGTTATTAATTTGGGAAACCTTGTTGGTACATATTAGAACCTAAAAGGATGTTTATTGAGTTTAGGAAATACCATTAGAAGTGATTGGTAATTTTTAACATATCATTTTGTCAAATAATCTAAGTTAAGATTTTAGAACTAATGATACCCTTTACTTTAGGCATGTTATTAGTGACTAAAAATGAATTATTGGAAGTGATATAACATTTGTTAATGGTTGGAAACAATTATGATTGGATGAATAGGAAGTTAGTATCTAATAAGTGAAGAAAACCTGGTGTTGGAAGTTACAAACAAGCTAGAATAAGTGTGGAAATTATTATTAGTGGTGAAACAATATTTATGGAACTTAGTTTGTATATGGGTGAAGATAGGATAATTGTTTTTTAGGAAAAGACTTAATGTTTTAAATGATGTTGGGTAAGAACCAAGTGTTGGGTGAAAAATAAATGTTATTAATGACTCAGAAATTTAATTTAGCATTAGAACCTTTATTAATAAGGTTGGATATTTTAATTGCTAAAAGTGTGGAAATTGTAGAATTTCAAGAATGCAAAACTTGTTAATTCCTAAAATAAAAATGCTACAAGTAGTTATGAAAATATGCAAGACTACTTAGAAGCTTTGTAAATCTTAATGGAAAATGGTTAACCCTTGACAAATTATGGACAAGGTTTTAGAGCTTTAAAAAGTGTTAAAAAATATTAAAAAAGGAAACAAGCTTCTAGAATCACAAAGATAAAAATTTTAATAAGCTTAGTATGATGTTGTATATATGATTAGCAAAATTGTTAACATCAAAATAATTTTTAGTTTGGTGTTTGACGTGGTTCTACATTTATTTAATGTAGGATTTGACAATTCTAGTGAGACGGGACCATCTAACCCTGCTGAGTAATTCTCTTGAGGTAAGAGAGGAGTATATTTTCTAAATGCATATGTAATGTTTGTTGATGATATATATATGTCGGTGTGTACTTACATGTTTGCCTTTAATGATTATGCTACCTCTTATGTATAAATTGTTCTGAGAGTGATTCTTGTTGATGGTTGGAATTTAGATTGGTAAATATGATAATGATATACATTTGGAGTATACTTGTTTGATATGTTCTTTTGATTTTCATGTGTGGATTGATATTGATATGACTCCTTGGCTACTATATTGTGGATGATGTAAATTGATGTCGTAGAGAATGTTGTGACAAATTGTATGCCTTGGAGGATAGTATAATTGGTTGCATGCCTTTGACTATAATTTTAAATGTACTGTGAATCCCTAGTGAAGCTGACAGGGCCCGCAAGCGCCTGGGTTATGTCGCGTGATATAAAAGAATATCGTCTCCATAGGAACTGTTTCCAAGTACCAGTATGTTGAAATTTAATTATCTAGATAAATGATTTTAAAGTTTGCACACCAATTTGTATTAAAAAACAAGATAAATAGTAAAAAATAATTTTTTTACCTTAGAGTAAATATTTTTTACCTCACAGTAAAAAAATATTTACCTCAACTTATAGTAAATATTTTTTACCTCATAGTTAAAAATATTTACCTCACAATAAAAAATATTTACCTTGTAGTGAAAAAATATTTTTTTCCATACAGTAAAAAAAATATTAACCTTGGGTTAAAAATAGAGTTGAGAGTATCTTGGGATTTCGGGGGTTTAAGATGTTATTTTATGTTAACAGTTTTAACTTTTAGTTAACAAGAATCAAATTAAGTTTTCCAAGGTAGATTTTCCGTCAGTTAATTAATATGTTCTGGTCAACTCTATTAATGTACCTAACGTACGGAGAATCACGTTCAATCCCTAAGAAAGGCCCATTATCGTTTTGTGAAAATCCCTTTTTAATTCCTCAAAAGAATTTTGGGATTTTTACTAGGGTCACAAAAAGTGTTTCAAAATCTTAGGATTAATTTGAAAGCTTTCTAGTAATTAGTGAATTAGTCAATCCTACTAATTACTTAAACTTACTAATATACCTGTAAGTATACAGTTTTATCACTTAGATTCTTGGTGGAATTACTAAGAGCATTGAGTAAAATTCGAATTAATTGGAAAATAGAAATTTATTAACTTAATAGTCAAAACAACATTATCACACCCTCGGTCATCCCAAGATAAATAATTTGGTTACCCATGAAGTAACTCAAATTCAAATACATAGTGAAAGGAAAACAAAGCATAAAACACATGATACAGTAAAAGAAAGACCTATGGGTTTCTCCAAAGAGCCCAGAAGTAATTCCACCACTGCTTTTCCCATCGTATTTTTTGATGTTTCCCCACTGTATTCTGAACGTAAAAATTCAGATTTGTGCCTCTAAACTCAAGAGCTACCCAAGATGTTCTTGGTGTGAAATGGTGTGTCTAAACCCTTAGAAGTAAGGCCTATTTATAGTGTTTTCAACGGAAAATTCTACATTAAAAAATTCAACATTATGAAAGCTAATTAATCATGTATAATTAAAGCATAATGGACCACTTTCTTGGTGCAATTCATGGAGGCAAAGAGGGTTGGTTTCATGGCTGAATTTCTTCACTTTAGTGTACGTAAATGGAGTCCAAATTCAACATGTTATTGTTGTGAGAATGCTTGCCAAATTGATGCATTATTGCTAAATTTTTTAAAGTAAAAATCCTTACAACATGGGGTGGTTGTAGCCGTGACTTTCTTTGCCATTTTGGAAGTCTTGTTGTCATGAAAATAATGGTGGGACATCTTCTTGAAATTATGTAAGAAAGCTTTGCATTTGTGGACCATGATGTCTTGATTAAATAAAGCAAATTCCTTTCCCTTTAGAATGCCAAAACCGTGAGCATACTTTGACCAAGGTGGAATCATTGTTGTCATGAAAGCATTTGGAATAAAAAAATGAAAACTTGGCATTTCTTTTGTTGCATGATCGTGAGCTTTCCAATTTGGCATATTAAATTTTTACAAATGAAGATTTCAAAGCTTACATAGTGAAAACATTTGGTAAACCTTTCAAGCTTTGAAGTTAATGTAAAAATGGGTTTAAAATTGCGTTCCAAATTTGTAAAAATTTAATAACATGAAACCATTTTCCAAAATCTAAATTTTTGGCATCCATTTTTCCTTCTAAGAATAAATCCTTAATAGTCTCTCAAGTTATATTAAAACCTGCAAAATAAAAATACCCAAAAGTGGAAAGAAAGCATAAATCATGAAAATTGGGAAAATACTCTACAAAATGATTTAAAATTCTAAATGAATTAAATCTTGTTTATAGTGTTTTAAGATACTTATCAAAATACCTCAAACTAAAGCTTTGCTTGTCCTCAAGCAATCACCATATCACACGAGAAGATACAGAAAACATTTAGCTTAGTAGACATGGGAACCTAATACAATGAAACAGATTTACTCAAATGCCAAGAATTAATTCTCTTGTGTGATTCAATTTTCAATGTCAAGACATAGGGCACTTTTCTCACAATTTTTCACTCTAAGTGTTTCAAGGATTGTGTATCACTCAAATCATCAAAGTCAAGAATATTACCATAAGCTTGTTAATTAACTGTAAACTCCACACTGTAGAAAGAGAGCATGCCAAAGTCTAAAGGTCTTTCAAAAGGTTGTAACAGGGCCATTGGTTGTATTGTCATGGTAGCAATTTCAAGAAAAATAGAGTACAAAAAGGCTTAAACAGTCATGAATGATTCAATTACCATAAATTTAGAAACTAACAGAGCAAATTTTTGAACTTTTATGGACTTTTTGCAATTCATTTAATATTATCCTTTTGATTTTCTTTTGATTTTTCTTGCTTTTCTTTGCATCCCATAACATGTTTTTCTTAAGTCCGTATTTCTTTGCTCCACTAAATTTCCAACTCTTTTCACCATGAAGAGAATATCAATCAATGAAAGGCTTCAAAGAAATATTTTCACTTTCAAGCTTAAAAGAGGCAACTAGGGGTCAATTTTATCATGCAAAAATTCTGAGGCTTAAAAATAAGACCTAATTATGCCTTTATCATCCTAAGACATGCAATCAAAAACCATTTTGAATTGGTTGAAAAACAAGTTCTAGAATATTAATGATAATGAGATTCACCCTACCAAAAAAATACAAGTTTGAAATATTTAATGAATTACCCTTTTAAGCTCAAATCTCACCATGGAAAGTCTTTTTCAAAGACAATTTGAATCATATAAGGTTCATTTAAAAATTTATTTGTCATTTAAACAATCAATTTTTGAAAAATTTTAATCAAATTTTTGGGGTCCCAAATACTTTTGGCTTTATGTGCAAAGTTGATTATCATGCAATCATGGTAAATTACAAGATGACAAACAAAACAAGGAAAACATGCATACATGCAAAATGAAAAACATAACAATCACACAATGCAAATCAAACAGTTAAGTTTTCTTATCTACCACCCCAAACCAGAATTTGATATTGTTCTCAATGTTTAAAATGGATGATAAAAAGATAAGAAAACTTACCTAAAGTCATCAGCTTTTGACTGAATTTATTTATTTATTTTGTCAAAAAAAACAAGGGGTTATATCCCCATTAGTGCTAAGTTTAAAGTCTTCAGCTAGAGTTTTCCTCTGCCTTTTCAGTAAGGTTCAAGCAAGCTTTGAACCTTTTCATGTTGGATTGGGTCTCCAGATATGTAATGCTTTAGCCTTTGACCATTTACCTTGAAGGTATCAATATTTTCATCCCAAATTTCCACAGCTCCATATGGAAAAACTTTTGTGACTTGGAAAGGTCCAGTCCATCTGGATTTCAGTTTCCCAGGGAATAGTTTGAACCTGGAATTAAATAGAAGAACCATGTCTCCTTGCTTAAAAGACCTGCACATACCATGTCATGTCACTTCTTGGTCTTTTCTTTGTAAATCCTAGCATTCTCATAAGCATTAAGTCTTAGTTCCTCCAACTCATTTATCTATAACAATCTCTTTTCACCTATAGCTTTTGGGTCAAAATTAAGCTTTTTAATTACCCAAAAAGATTTATATTCAAATTCAATAGGCAAGTGGTAGGGTTTTCCATAAATTAACAGGTAAGGTGTGGTCCTAATTGGAGTTTTATAAGCAGTTCTGTATGCCCAAAGAGCATCATCTAGTTTAAGAGACCAATCCTTACAAGTCAAATTTATAGTTTTCTCCAAAATAACTTTGATTTGTCTGTTTGAAATTTCAACCTACCCACTAGTTTGAGGGTGATAAGGTGTGGCAACTTTGTGTTTCACTCCATATTTTTTCAAAAGTTTTTCAAAAGTATTTTCAATGAAATGTGATCCCCTATCACTAATAACTATTATGGGAACTCCAAACCCTGGAAAAATTATTTTCTTGAAAAGCTTGATGATATGTTAGCATCCAAATGAGGTGAAGGAATCGCTTTAACTCATTTAGATACATAGTCAACAGCAACCAAAATATATTTATTTCCACACGAAGAAGGAAAGAGTCCCATATAGTCTATGCCCCAAACATCAAACAATTCAACTTACAGAATACTATTTAGAGGCATTTCATTTCTTTTGGAAATATTACCTGTATACTGACAAACATCATAAGAAAGAATAAACCTCTTTGTATCCTTGAAAATATGGGGCCAATAAAATCCCGCTTGGAAAATTCTGATGGAAGTCTTGGTGTTGCTCATGTGACCTCCACAGGATGAATAGTGACAATGTTGAAGGATTTCATTTACCTCAGTTTCTGGGATACATCTTCTAATTATCCCATCAACACTGTGGCGCCCTTAATCCAGTAAATAATATTAAAGATGTTATTAATTAGATATTAAAAGTGAGGATAAATTTTTTACAATTTAAAACCATCGTTGGAATAGGGACACCACAAAATAAAATTCTAACAATTAACCCCGAACCATTTTAAAGACCTATCTCATATATGAAGATATGAGAAGTTATGTAATTTAACAACGTCAACTTAAAGGAATCAATTTCACAATCACCATGCAAACGTGTAGCGAAAACACGTAAGTTAATTTGAGAGTATGAATGGGTATGAGGAGAGATTCAAGGATACCCGAAATGATTGCTAGAATGTATTAAAATGTGTGTATTCGATTGCATGATCATGCCATAACGTAAAAGGAACAAGCAAGCATCAAAATTTATGTAAAATGGACATTTAGCAAGCCATGAATCAATTTGGGTCAGTCATGAATCGATTCATGTGAATTAGGAATCTAGAACAGTGGTAACAGAAGCTCATGAATCGATTCAGGACTCGTGTGAATCAATTCATATGAATTGGAAGTCTAAAACAGCAAAACAGAAGCTCATGAATCGATTCAGGACTCGTGTGAAATGATTCATACGAATCCAGCAGCTCATGAATCGATTCAAGGGGCTTATGAATCAATTCATGCAATTCCAGTTGCTCATGAATCGATTCAGGGGAATCATGAATCGATTCATGACAGCAAAATTGCTGTAGAATGTAGAAAATGCTAAAATTTCCAACTTCTAATCACCCTAACTTTTTCATTTGAAATCCAATCACCACTAAATTTTGACACCATCAATTATACACCATTTATGACACATAGCAATTGGTCGTACTCAAAAATTCCCAAAAATGAGAGACTTATGCGTATAAACGCATTTAGCCCATTTTAAAGCATTTTTGTGCAACTCAAGGGTCAATTCTTAATGGAATTGGCCCATTTCAGTTTCTACAAGTCATAAACCATAAATAGATGCTATTGTAACTATCTCATGCTATCCAAATCTCAAAAAACTCTATTTGACCCTATCAGTTCCTTAATTATGCATAAAAGTCATATAAAATCCATTATTTTCATGCATCTACATTTAACCAACATCCTAACACATAATTTAACTTAATCATCATGCATATTCTATTTCAACTACACACATAAGCATCAATGCCATCAAAGTAGCTAACAAGTTCAATTGTCAAGCATCATCATAAATTGCATTAGTGATACAAAATGATCACAAGCTCATTTCTAATAATCTTAATGTATCAATCACCATTCTAGGGTATCAAGTCATTCATATCCATTCATCATCATACATACAAGGCATTAACTATATTTTGACTATACAAAACAATGCCATATACAAACACTCCCAAAAGAATGTACAAAGCTAACAATTCAAAAACCATGTCGGTAGGGAATCCCTAGTACATGAGCAGCGGAAATACAAGGATTCCCATAGGATTTGCAAAACGTCGTGTTTCAAAGCACAAGACATGCACAACAAAAAATTGTTTTAGGATTACCTCTTGAAGAACACCGAAGCAGTCGTAGCCTCGTCCTTTAGGAGTCCACACAAGCACTCCCACCAGAATCGCAACACTTGCCAACAGGTTGGCAAATCGTGCATACTCTGTCTAGATTAACAAAACCGAGCACAACAAGGAGAAGGAGGGGGAGGAAGATAAAGAAAGGAGCTCATGCATCGTGAACGAAGGAAACGCTTAGGCGAATCCAATGGCACCTGGCACATTCGCTCAAGCGAAGCGAACTACGCTCAGGCGATTCTACTCAGGTCCTCTAATCCACACAACACTCGCTGAAGCGAAGCTACACTCGGTACCCAGTCACTCCACTCAGATTTTAGCGTATGGTTCACTCGGGAAGGTCTACTCTCAGCTCACTCGGATTGAGACAATCGTTCACTCGATATTGGTTTAGCTCACACGAGATTTGCTCCTAGGATTACTCAGTTATTTTACCCATTTTACATCCTCTCGGACCTAACCTAATCCTATCCACTCAGAATATCATTCTTTGTCACCCGGATTATATATATACGATTTACTCAAAATTTATGAAGGGGGGTTTCTCTCAGAATCCTTTTTAAGCAATTCCCACATGGAAAGGCCCAGCTACGAGTCACTGACATACAACACATTCTAGTCGGAAAACCTTCACTTCGACGACTTCTCCCTCGGAAATCATTAATCAATCTTTACTCAGGGGACCTTACAATTACAACTCACTGGATTCAACCTAACTCCTCCTCCAAACTATACGACCACACTCATTCGGCTGTTCAACTCCTCATCACTCGGAATGACTCACTATCTCGCTTTTCCTCGATCCACAACTTAGCTACACTCCTACCCATAGTCACACTGATCTCACATGCTCGAAAGTATACCCACACATCCATACCTATCACTCGGGCATTACCTACAGCATAAAATAATCACACAGTATAAACACATAGAGAGGTACTTGAATAATTACAAAAGTATCATCATGACTTTATTCACCCGAAAATGTTCAAGTTCTAACGAAAGGACAAAATTAAAATATGAGCCGGCCAAGGCTTAACAGGACCTTACACACAGTATATACATATACACATATATTCAATAGCACTCGGTTGCTTATTCTGCACCCAGCTCCTCCTTCACCCTTCATTCCGAGAGACGTTCACTGAAAATGTAGCCACTGTAGGGGTGAGCTTTTGCATGTAAAATGTCAATCAAAGACTCGGTATCCATGCCAGTACACACACTTACTTTCACTTAGTTGCATTTGGTTAAACTAAGATCATGCAAATCAGAATAATATCTATAACATACATACTACATAAAGTGCATCTTCATTCACACGTACACATGCATCCACACACTCGAAAATCATTCATAACACTCAACACGTGCTATGCGTACTATCTTAATCAACATCATATCTACATGCATGCCTGCGGATCCGACTTGAGTAATGACTTTCAGTTACAGTTTCCTCCTTATTGGCCGCTCGTCCATCAGCTCTTCCCGTGTGGTACCGGTCTCCCATTGACGTCTCGAGACTCATCTCTAGCTCCTACGACTACCACGAGCTCCCACAGGATCTAGCCAAGGTCTGTAGCTGGAAGCCATTCCCTCGGGGCTTTAGACCTTCCACGGGTCACCCCATTCATACACATGCAACTAATGCGTTTACCAACAAGCATCATTACTCAACTGATACCTCCTTCGCAACCATCGCAATAGAAACAGATTCAACATAGTCCTTACGTTTACTTTGCAAGCCACACCAATATGCACAGCAATCGGACAATCAAGGTAATAACGTCTGACAAATCAACTAACAATCACACTTTCATGTCCTCACAGTGTTAACAGAGATAGGACCATGCATCTCATTCGTCTATAACAAGGCTAACAGGCTACATTACCACCATCTTGATTACATGCAATTATTGTATCACTACTATCCTACACACAGGATCTAGAATCAACAATCATACATAATATTCAACCGTCACAAACACATGCACACACTTAAATCAATACACTCATCCGGTACCGTTCGTGGACTATGCATTTGACATGTAAGCGCCCCCTACCTACGGAAGGAACTCAAGAAGCTCTCCTACTCTCAACGTTTGGTCTGACGCTCTATCCGACTCGTCCAGATCCTCTTCGCACCGTCGTACTCTGTAATCAGCTCGGGGATGAGAAGTTGTTCTTCCTCTGCTTCAGGGATCGTCTTCCACCAGTTGGAGGGGACTCTGACCTTCCTTCAGCACCGTCGTTGCGATTTCCAAAAACGAAAGGCAAAACAGGGGAAGGGAAAGGAAGATGAAAACGAAGAAGAAGAAAAGAGAGGATGAAGTAGTGGGAAGAAGGATGAGTATCCACGCTGATACAGGGTATATGTGCATGCAAAGAGAAGGAAGTGGGATGGGAAAACGTGAGTCGTAGCCCACTCACGTAACTTGCCAATCACAAACAGCCATCTTTCACCAATTAAGCCTTAATTAACTTGTCATTATTCCTTAAGTTAATCCGATTATGATTGTCAATTAACCTCTCACTTTGAAATCAAACCTTAATAGTTTATTTTTCATTCGGCATTTACCTTTAAAATTGGGATGTTACAGTTCTCCCCCTCTCAAAAGAATTTCGTCCTCGAAATTCAGTCGGTCACTCACCCTGGTTGGAACAACTCGGGGTACTGCTGTCTCATGGCGTCTTCGCGTTCCCAGGTACAAGAGGTAGTCCTGCCTTGCTGCCACTCTACTTCAACCAGTTGTACATCCTTGCTCCTTAAACGCTTTACCGATCGGTCCACGATTCTAATCGGTATAGTCGTAGTGGTCAGGTCTTCATTGATTTCCACTTCATCATCAGGCATTGTGTGGTTGGGGTCATGCAGATACTTCCTTAGTTGGGACACATAAAATACGTTGTGCAATCAGGATAAGTGAGTCGGTAGTGCTATACAGTATGCCATGGAGCCGACTCGTCCCAACACCTCATAAGGTCCAATGTATCAGGGGCTCAACTTTCCACCTTTCAAGTCTCGCCCGACTCCTTTGCTCGGAGAAGTCTTCAAAAACACTCAGTCTCCGACTGAAAACTCTAATGGTTTGGTTCGTTTGTCATGGTAGCTCTTTTGCCTGTCCTGAGACGCCTTCATTTGTTCCCTTATCACTCGGATCTGTTCTGATGTTTGCTTTACAATTTCTAGTCCCAACAGTAGACTCTTACCCGTTTCCGACCAACAAAGTGGGGTCCGGCATCTTTGTCCATATAGTGCTTCGTAGGGTGCCATACCGATACTATTGTGATGGCTGTTATTGTATGTGAACTCAATCAAGGGGAGGTACTGCTCCCAGTTTCCACCGTGTTCTAACACACACGCCCTTAGCAAGTCCTCCAGGCTTCGAATCGTTCGCTCAGATTGTCCATCCGATTGAGGGTGGTAAGCGGAACTTAGCCAAAGCTTCGTGCCCATTTCCTGGTGCAGGCTGGTCCAAAACTGGGACGTGAACCTAGGATCCCTATCCAATACGATAGAAGTTGGCACTCCATGCAATCGAACAATTTCTTGAATATAAATCCGTGCTAACTTATGCAACGGGTACTTCATGTTCACAGGTAGGAAATGTGCACTCTTTGCTAGTCGGTCAACCATGACCCATATCGCATCATGGCTCGCTCGGTTTTTGGGCAATCCCAAGACAAAGTCCATGGCAATGGAGTCCCATTTCCACACGGAAATCTCTAGGGGTTGCAATGCACCATACGGCTTCTGGTGCTCCATTTTTGACTTCTGACAGGTAATACACCGAGCCACGTACTCTGCCATATCCCTCTTTAGTCCGGGCCACCAGAACTGTGTTCTCAGGTCATGGTACATCTTCGTGGTACCCAGGTGGATACTTAGCAAGCTCTTATGAGCTTCATCAAGCATCATTCTTCTCAATTCTCCTTCACCTGGCACGTATATTCTGTTTCTTACTCGGAAGATTCCATCTGATCCTTCGGTCAAGGACAAATCCTTACCTTTGGCCTGAGTCTCCTTCATCCCAGCCAAGTAGGAATCTGACTGCTGTTGCTTGTACACGGATTTCAGGAATTCATTGGCAATCCTCAGCGTACCGATCGTCATTTTCCGAGAGGAAGGGATGTCAATATGTAAGTTCATGTCTCGGAACTGTTCCAATAATTCCACTTCCTTCACCATCATCGTTGCTATATGAAGGGATTTTTGACTCAACGCGTCGGCCACAACGTTTGCTTTACCCGGATGGTACCTTAGCTCGAAATCATAATCTTTTAAAAATTCCATCCATTTCCTCTGCCTCATGTTCAGCTCCTTCTGGTCAAATAAGTATTTGAGGCTCTTGTGGTCACTGAATACTTCAAATTTGGACCCGAACAAATAATGCCTCTAGATTTTTAACGCGAACACCACAGCTGCCAATTCCAAGTCGTGGGTCGGATAATGCTGCTCGTGAGGTCTCAATTGCCGAGAGGCATACACTATCACTCGGTCTTTCTGCATTAACACGCATCCCAATCCGAGTCCTGATGCATCACAATAAACCACGAAGCTCTCTTGCAAGTCAGGTAATGCCAACACTGGAGCAGTCGTCAACTTGTCCTTCAATTCTCGGAAACTACTCTCGCACTCAGAACTCCATACGAAGGGAATGTTTTTCCGAGTCAATTTAGTCAGTGGCAACGCCAATTTGGAAAAACCCTCAATGAACCTTCTATAATAACCTGCCAGGCCCATAAAGCTCCTTATCTCCGAGACCGACTTGGGTCTCTCCCATGCCATTATAGCTGCCACCTTTGAAGGATCCACCGAGACACCTCCCTCAGAAATCACATGTCCGAGGAAGTGGATCTTATCCATCCAGAATTCGCACTTGGAAAGCTTTGCAAACAACTACTTCTCCTTCAATACTTGGAGTACCGCTCGGAGATGTTCTTCATGCTCCTCGGAAGTCTTAGAATAGACTAGGATGTCATCAATGAAAACAACTACGAATTGGTCTAAATATGGGTGGAATATGCTGTTCATGTAGTTCATGAAGACCGTAGGGGCGTTTGTTACACCGAACGACATCACTACATACTCGTAGTGACCATACCGAGTCCTAAAGGAAGTCTTTGGGATATCCGAGTCCTTCACTCAGATTTGGTGGTATCCCGATCGTAGATCAATTTTTGAGAAGATTGTGGCTCCACGCAGCTGGTCAATCAGATCATCAATTCTGGGCAGTGGGTATTGGTTCTTAATCGTGAGTTTATTTAGCTGTCGGTAATCTATACAAAGTCTCATGCTGCCATCCTTCTTATTAACAAGTAGCACAGGTGCGCCCCATGATGATACACTCAGTCTAATGAATTGTTTTCTGAGTAACTTGTCTACTTGCTTCTTCAACTTGGCCAATTCAGTTGGGGACATTCTATAAGGCGCACTGGAGACTGGCTCGGCTCCAGGGATCAGGTCTATAGAGAATTCAACTTCTCTATTGGGAGGGACACTCGGTATGTCCTCGGGAAACACTTCTAGAAATTCACAGACAATCGGAATTTCGTTCACTCGGGCTTTACTCTCACCCTCGGTTAAGCAAAGCATCGTAAACAGTCGAACCATACCTGGTGCCGTGTAGTCCTCATTGTATCGTCTCAGAAAGATTACCCTTCGGTTTCTACAATCCACTAACACCTTGTTGGCTGAAAGCCAATCTATTCCGAGTACAATGTCAAGATCCTTTAAAGGTATGCACACCAAATCGAAAGTGAAACTTCGATCATACAACACAAATGTTACATCCTTGCACATCGATGATGTCAACACCTTGGCGCCAGTCGGATTGGCCACCTCCAAGGTCCGATCCATAAACACAGTCGGTAACTTTAATTGCTTTACACACTCATCAGCTATAAAAGAATGGGTAGCTCCCGAATCGAAAACAACGTTAAGTGTATGACTACCGAGTGAGCACTTACATTGTATCAAGTCATTTGCTTGTGCAGCATTCTCAATGTTGATGGCGTATACTCTTCCAGCAGTTGGTTGATCGGTGCCTCTCTTCCGGTTATTTAGGGCCAACATCATATTCCCTCTGGCTCTGCTTCCTCTACCACTTGGTTCTTGGTTGTCGTTCCCTCGGTTCCTCTCTTGGAAACCTCCATGACGTGCATTGGGGTTTGCTTGGCGGAGTTGGGGGCAGTCGGGGCGAATGTACCCCTTCTCCTGGCAGTGAAAGCACTTGACATCTGTACTATTACAATTCTGAGCAAAGTGGTCACCACCACATTTAAAACAATTGCCATATTTTGGTCGTCCACTCATCTGTCTCCCTTGGTTACTGTGTTCTTGATATCTGGTAAAGGGTCCATTTCTTCCCATGTTTCCTGGCCTCTTGAAACGTGGCTGCTAAGGCTTCAAGTAATGGTTGGCTCTGCTGCTCTGGCCCAAGTGGGCATTGTCATCTTCTTCAAATATTCTACATTTGTTCACCAATGCAGGAAAACTCCTGATCTCTTGATATTTGCAGGCCCTCTTAATATCTGATTTCAATCCATTTTCAAATTTAAGGCACTTGGAGCTCTCCGTCCCTGGTTGTTGGAAAGGTGGGTAGAATAGGCACAACTCTTCGAACCTAGTCGCGTACTCTTCCACAGTCATGGAGCCCTGCTTCAACTCCATAAACTCCAACTCCTTCCGACTCCTTACTGTGTCGGGGAAGTACTTCTCTAAGAAGCATTCCTTGAAATCGTTCCAGGTCAGTTGAGCATCATCATGCGGAAATCGGTTTCTAGCTATCTTCCACCAGTTTTCTGCCTCGTATCGCAGCATATACACAACACATTCGACCTTTTGGGCCTCGATACAGCGAAGACCCCCAAAAATCCTCTCTAGTTCCTGAGTCCATTTAAAAGCTACCTCCGGGTTACATCCTCCCGGAAATTCACTCGGCTTCCTCTTCAGGAAGCGGTCCAGCACGTGGCCATCCTCAGTTCGAGTCTGGCCCTGCCTCTCAAACACATCCGTAAACGTTGGAATGTTGTGGCTATAGCCTCCATGCTTTGGCGATGCGTCATCCCTTATCCTGAAATTAACACCACTCAAGGATAAGTATACCGAGCCACTTACCACGGATCGTATCTCAGCCTAATATTCAGTAACTTAGCACATTATGCCTTCTCTATATGTTACACAATTAGTCGGATCAGGAGGAAGCAACCTCCTATCCATAAATCAATATCAGTATCATTCAAGTTCAACAATATCACAATAATAATGACCATTTGATCATAATGCACAACACCGCTCATACTCAACAAGCATACCTTGGCCTTGGACCTTTCGGTCTGCTCTGATACCAAAATGTAACACCCTAATTTCTAATTCAATAAATGAAATTAAAGGGAAATTTTTCAAAAAATTTAAGGTTATCAAATCGTGCATACTCTGTCCAGATTAACAAAATCGAGCACAACAAGGAGAAGGAGGGGGAGGAAGATAAAGAAAGGAGCTCATGCATCGTGAATGAAGGGAACGCTTAGGCGAATCCAATGGCACCTGGCACATTCGTTCAAGCGAAGCGAACTACGCTCAGGCGATTCTACTCAGGTCCTCTAATCCATACAACACTCGCTGAAGCGAAGCTACACTCGGTACCCAGTCACTCCACTCGGATTTTGGCGTATGGTTCACTCGGGAAGGTCTACTCTCAGCTCACTCGGATTGAGACAATCGTTCACTCGGTATTGGTTTAGCTCACACGAGATTTGCTCCTAGGATTACTCGGTTATTTTACCAATTTTACATCCTCTCGGACCTAACCTAATCCTATCCACTCGGAATATCATTCTTGGTCACCCGGATTATATATATACGATTTACTCAAAATTTATAAAGGGGGTTTCTCTCAGAATCCTTTTTAAGCAATTCCCACATGGAAAGGCCCAGCTACGAGTCACTGACATACAACACATTCTAGTCGAAAAACGTTCACTTCGACGGCTTCTCCCTCGGAAATCATTAATCAATCTTTACTCAGGGGACCTTACAATTACCACCCACTGGATTCAACCCAACTCCTCCTCCAAACTATACGACCACACTCATTCGGCTGTTCAACTCCTCATCACTCGGAATGACTCACTATCTCGCTTTTCCTCGATCCACAACTTAGCTACACTCCTACCCATAGTCACACTGATCTCACATGCTCGAAAGTATACCCACACATCCATACCTATCACTCAGGCATTACCTACAGCATAAAATAATCACACAGTATAAACACATAGAGAGGTACTTGAATAATTACAAAAGTATCATCATGACTTTGTTCACCCGAAAATGTTCAAGTTCTAACGAAAGGACAAAATCAAAATATGAGCTGGCCAAGGCTTAACAGGACCTTACACACAGTATATACATATACACATATATTCAATAGCACTCGGTTGCTTATTCTGCACCCAGCTCCTCCTTCAGCCTTCATTCCGAGAGATGTTCACTGAAAATGTAGCCACTGTAGGGGTGAGCTTTTGCATGTAAAATGTCAATCAAAGACTCGGTATCAGTGCCAGTACGCACACTTACTTTCACTCAGTTGCATTTGGTTAAACTAAGATCATGCAAATCAGAATAATATCTATAACATACATACTACATAAAGTGCATCTTCATTCACACGTACACATGCATCCACACACTCGAAAATCATTCATAACACTCAACACGTGCTATGCGTACTATCTTAATCAACATCATATCTACATGCATGCCTGCGGATCCGACTTGAGTAATGACTTTCAGTTACAGTTTCCTCCTTATTGGTCGCTCGTCCATCAGCTCTTCCCGTGTGGTACCGGTCTCCCATTGACGTCTCGAGACTCATCTCTAGCTCCTACGGCTACCACGAGCTCCCACAGGATCTAGCCAAGGTCTGTAGCTGGAAGCCATTCCCTCGGGGCTTTAGACCTTCCATGGGTCACCCCATTCATACACATGCAACTAATGCGTTTACCAACAAGGATCATTACTCAACTGATACCTCCTTCGCAACCATCGCAATAGAAACAGATTCAACATAGTCCTTACGTTTACTTTGCAAGCCACACCAATATGCACAGCAATCGGACAATCAAGGTAATAACGTCTGACAAATCAACTAACAATCACACTTTCATGTCCTCACAGTGTTAACAGAGATAGGACCATGCATCTCATTCGTCTATAACAAGGCTAACAGGCTACATTACCACCATCTTGATTACATGCAATTATTGTATCACTACTATCCTACACACAGGATCTAGAATCAACAATCATACATAATATTCAACCGTCACAAACACATGCACACACTTAAAGCAATACACTCATCCGGTACCGTTCGTGTGTGTTTGAATATGTATACAGGTTCAAGGATGTTCAAAGATTTTGATAATGACAAGTACTCTTGAAGAAACCTATGCAAAAAACAAAGATATGGAATCAGGTGCTGAGTAACAGCGAAGATAATCGATTAGGTAATTTGTGCTAATCGATTAGGAGCTTTCTGTTTTGAAGAAATTGCATGAGGATGTAATCTAATCGATTATGGAAATGAAGATAATCGATTATGAACTCACTGGAATTAAGATAATCGATTATACACTTGAAGCTAATCGATTACAACCATCAAAAATGGGATTAAATGTATCAGGTATAATGCCTAATCGATTAAGGAAGCCATTCAATCGATTAGGAAGCCACTGGAATTAAGGTAATCGATTACAAGAGAGGCTAATCGATTAGGAAGCTGCGAAATCAAATTAAATGCATCAGGTACAGATGCTAATCGATTACAGGAATTTAGATAATCGATTATTGACTCTCTGACTTGAAGCTAATCAATTACAACGCGAGGGTGTAATCGATTACACTAGTGGAAAAACACATTTAAGTGGGAAACCAGCTCATGTCTCCACTATTCTTCAAATCTCCATTAAGTGCAACGGCTAGGAAGAAGAAGGGCACACCTCAACACTTCAATTGGCTCTATAAATTGAAGAGGAACACAAGCACAAAGACACACCAATAAGCTACAAATCCTTTGCTCTATTTTGTGCTTTGTAAGCCCTATTTTCTTGTATCATTTCATTTGTATATCCTCTCATCTTGAGAGATTAGAAAGTGTGTGAGCTATCATTGTCTATTCACTCTATTAAGAGAGTAATTCACTTGTAAACACTTCATAAACACCAAAGATTTTCACTCTAGGTTGAGTGGTCACAAAGGTTGGGGTTCAACCTTTGGGTATTGAGAGTTTAAGAGATTGGGTGGGTTGCCCTAGTGCTAGTGAGGATTGAGTTCTTGAGTGTGGGACACTAGGAAGCTGCAATTGCTCATAGCTTGTATCTCTAAACTTCAATAGTGGAAATCCTCTAAGTGAGTTGCTTAGAGGCGAGACGTACACCGGATTGGGTGGAACTCGTTATATCGGTTTGCAAGCTTCTCTTCCTTACTCTTTTACTTTCTTATACTGCATATTAATTGATTGGTGTTGATTGGTGTTGATTGTTTGAGAAGAGCACACTTAAAATTGCTTAATTTGTTATACTTCAAATATTGCACACCAAGTGTTTGCTAAATTGCCTCAGCAATATTTATCTTTGTAGTGTATTGCATATCATCCTTTACTTGCTTTCACTTGCATACTCTCATAAACTTGGTTATAGAAATCAATTTCAAAGGTATTCCAAGTAAAAGTTTTATAACTCAATTCACCCCCCTCTTGAGTATTGAGGCCACTTGAACAACAAGTGGTATCAGAGCTTGACTCTTGGTAGATCAAGCTTAACAGCTTCAAGAGACTAGATGGCCTCAAGTTCTCAAAATGTTTTTCCCGAGGGTGGTGCGATAAACAGACCTCCTGCTTTCAATGGGGAAGGGTATGCCTTTTGGAAAGAGAGAATGAAAATCTTCATTCAATCAATTGACTTGAGAATTTGGAATGCCATTGAAAATGGTCCTTATATACCAATGCATACAGTAGATAGTAAAAATGTCGAAAAACCTATAGATGAATGGACAAGCGAGGAAGAAAAGAAAGTCCAATATGGCTACAAGGCCAAAAATCTAATTACTATGGCTTTAGGTCAAGATGAATTTTTTAGAATAATGACTTGCCAAACTGCTAAAGAGATGTGGGATACTCTACAAGTAACTCACGAAGGTACTAATGATGTAAAGGACTCTAAGATTAGTACACTAACTAGTCAATATGAGTGCTTTAGATTAAACTCTCATGAAACAATTGTTGATATGCAAAAAAGATTCACTCTCATCATTAATCAACTCATTACACTTGGAAAGACTTACACTAACAAAGAGCTCATTCATAAAGTGTTGAAAAGTCTTAACAGGGAATGGCAACCGCTAGTTACCGCCATCAAACAATCTCCTAGCATAAACGGAATGTCTCTTGCCACACTATTTGGTAAGTTGCAGGAACAGGAACAAGAGCTGAAAGAATTAAAGATGGCGGAAGAGGAAGAAAAATCTTCCAAGAAAAAGGGTCTCGCCCTCAAAGCTACTCCCATAAATGAAGAAGAATCCGGAAGTGAACTTGATGAAGAAGAAGAGTTTGGACTATTTATGAAACGCTTCGGGAAGTTCATGAAAGGCAAACGCTTCCAAAGAAGCTTCAAAAACCCAAGTAAGAAACCTATTACTAAAGAAAATTCTTCCTCACCCAATTGTTTTGAATGTGGCAAGGAAGGGCACTTCAAAGCGGATTGCCCAAATCTTAAGAAGAAGGGAAAAGAGAAAAGAGGAAGAAGGAGAGCATATATAGCATGGGATGAAAATGAGATAAGCAGCTCGGGTGACTCAGAAAATGAAGAAGCAAACCTTTGTCTCATGGCCAACCACCAAGAAGAAGATGATGAGGTAAATTTCCATGACTTAGATAAGGATGAATTACTTGATGCTCTAGAGGAATTGTATGATAAATTTACAAAAGTCTCCAATAGACTTAAGGTGTCTAAAAAAACTAGTGACACTCTAGAGATGCACCTTATGGAGGTTTGCAAAGAGAATGAATGCTTAAAAGAAGATTTGAAAAACGCTCAAACATGTTCCAAAAGTAAACCATGTGATTTTGCAAAGAGGTGCATTGTGTTAGAAACCAAGGTTGAAGACCTAAATAGGACACTAGAGAAGTTCACTAATAGAAGAGATAATTTGAATATCCTACTTGGGCAACAAAAATGCATGTTTAGTAAAACCGGTTTAGGATATGACCAAGAACATAGTAATCATAAAATGGAGAAACACTATAAAAATTTCTTTGCACCACCAAGCAAATCCTCCTCACCTTTTATGAAATGCAATCATTGTGGTTCCAAAGGACATAGTGCTTATAAGTGTAGTGTTAGGAAACTAGGACCAAAGGTCTTAAGAAAGGTGTGGTTTCCCAAAGGAACATCCCCACAAGCTAACCTAAAAGGACCCAACATAAAATGGGTACCTAGTTCTCTAAACTGATTTTGTTTTGTAGGTATGCTTCAAGGCAAGCAACACCCATTGGTACTTGGATAGCGGGTGTTCAAAGCATATGACGGGAGACATAAGTAAATTTACATCATTCACTCCCAAAAGAAAAGGAAGTGTCACCTACGGAGACAACACTAAAGGAAGAATCCTAGGCATTGGAAATATTGGTAAGAATTCTTCCACCTCCATAAGTGACGTATTGTATGTTGAAGGCCTCAAACATAATCTACTTAGCATAAGTCAATTATGTGACAAAGGATATAGAGTTTTATTTGAATCCAATTGTTGTATAATTGAAAATAAGCTAAACAAAGAGGTCAAATTTGTTGGAAAAAGAATTGATAACATTTACATGATTGATGTGGATAGTTTGTCTACAAATGATGAACAATGCTTTATTTCAAAAGAGGATGAAACTTGGCTATGGCATAGAAGAATAGCTCATATACATGTAGACCACTTGAACAAACTTATTTCTAAAGATTTAGTAATTGGTTTACCAAAGCTTAAGTTTGAAAATAGATTTTGTGATGCATGTCAAAAGGGAAAACAAGTAAAGGCATCTTTTCAATCCAAAAACATTGTTTCCACTCAAAGGCCTTTACAACTTTTGCACATGGACTTATTTGGACCATCCAAAATCAAAAGCTTTGGAGGAAATTACTATGGTCTAGTTATAGTAGATGACTATTCAAGATACACATGGACATTATTTCTTGCTCATAAAAATAAAGCATATCATGCATTCAAGAAACTTGCAAAGATTATCCAAAATGAGCAAAACTCAAAAATTGCATCCATTAGAACCGATCATGGGGGAGAATTTGAAAATTAATCCTTCGAAAAGTTTTGCGAAAAACATGGTATTAATCACAACTTTTCAGCTCCTAGAACTCCACAACAAAATGGAGTAGTTGAAAGAAAGAATAGATCTTTAGTGGAGCTTGCTAGAACCATGCTAAATGAAAACAATATTGCAAAGCACTTTTGGGCCGATACGGTAAACACCGCATGTTATGTTATGAATAGATGTTTAATAAGGCCTATTTTAAAGAAAACCCCCTATGAGCTTTACAAGGGTAGAAAACCCAACATTGCATACTTTCATATTTTTGGATGTAAATGTTTTGTGCTCAACAATGGAAAGGATAATCTAGGAAAGTTTAATGCAAAATCTGATGAGGCAATATTCCTAGGATATTCTCAATCAAGTAAATCTTATAGAATTTTCAACAAACAAACAAATACCATTGAAGAATCTATACATGTTAAATTTGATGAAAATAGCCATAACCCTCCGAGAAAGGAAGATGTTGATGATCTTGTAGGTACTTTCCAAGAAATGAACTTGGAAGACAAAGAAGAAGTCAACAATGATGGAGGTGCAACACAAATTAAGAGACAACAAGATTGGGTAACCTTGAAGGATCATCCCTTGGACAAAATCATTGGAGAAATAACCAAAGGGGTAAGTACTCGAAACGCCATTAGAAATGCATGCAATCACTTGGCTTTTGTATCCCAAATTGAACCCAAAAATATTGATGAAGCCATTATTGATGAACATTGGATGTTGGCCATGCAAGAAGAGTTAAACCAATTTGAAAGAAATGAAGTTTGGGAACTTGTGCCAAGACCCAATGACCATCTAATAATAGGCACCAAATGGGTTTTTAGAAATAAGCTAGATGAAAATGGTATAATAACAAGAAACAAAGCTAGACTAGTTGCAAAGGGATACAATCAAGAAGAGGGAATAGATTGTGAAGAAACGTATGCTCCCGTAGCTAGGTTAGAAGCCATTAGGTTATTGCTAGCTTTTGCATGTTGTATGGATTTCAAACTTTATCAAATGGATGTCAAAAGTGCATTTTTAAACGGCTTCATTCAAGAAGAAGTTTATGTAGATCAACCTCCTGGCTTTGAAAATCACAAATTTCCAAACCATGTCTTCAAATTGAGAAAAGCTTTATATGGTTTGAAACAAGCTCCAAGAGCTTGGTATGAAAGGCTAAGCAAATTCCTTTTAGAACACAACTTTGAAAGAGGAAAGGTTGATACTACATTGTTTATAAAACGTAAAAATAATGACATTCTTTTGGTACAAATTTATGTTGATGACATAATATTTGGTGCTACTAATGAAAATCTTTGTCAAGAGTTTGCCAAGATTATGCAGAATGAGTTTGAAATGTCCTTGATGGGAGAACTCACCTTCTTCCTTGGACTACAAATAAAACAAGCCAATGATGGAATGTTCATTAGCCAAACTAAGTATTGTAAAGAGCTACTCAAAAGGTTTGAAATGGACAAGGCAAACGAAATAGCTACACCCATGAGCACATCCTGCTACTTAGACAAAGATGAAAAGAGTAAGGACATTGAAATCACCAAATATCGAGGTATGATTGGATCTTTACTATATTTAACTGCTAGTAGACCCGATATTATGTTTGCGGTATGCATGTGTGCTAGATATCAAGCATGTCCTAAAGAATCACACTTAACTGCCGTAAAAAGAATTTTGAAATATCTTGTGGGTACTCAAAATGTTGGTTTGTGGTATCCCAAAGGCGTTGAATGTAATCTTTTAGGATATTCCGACTCTGACTTTGCTGGCTGTAAACTTGATAGAAAAAGTACTAGTGGCACATGTCATTTACTTGGTACCTCCCTTGTTTCTTGGCATAGCAAGAAACAAGCAAGTGTTGCATTATCAACGGCTGAGGCAGAATATGTAGCCGCCGGTAGTTGTTGTGCTCAAATTCTTTGGATGAGACAACAACTTCTTGATTTTGGCATTGTTTTAAACAAAGTACCCATCAAATGTGATAATACTAGTGCCATTAATATCTCAAAGAATCCTGTAATGCACTCTAGAACCAAGCATATTGAGATTAGGCATCACTTTATTAGAGACCATGTGTTAAAAGGGGATTGTGTACTTGAGCATGTTGAAACTTCTAGGCAACTAGCAGATATTTTTACAAAACCCTTGGCTAGAGAACAATTCATTCACATAAGAAGAGAATTAGGCATTCTTGACATGTCTAATTGTGTTTGAATGATGGAATATTTTGATAAGAACTATGTTGTATGGCATGATGAATGGTAGATGTTACATTTCAAGTTTGGAACCTTGCTGTATGAAAAATTTAAAGCTTTTGATTCAATAATCGATTACATGACTGCTCACAATCGATTACTATGCTTCTGTTTCCATTATAATCGATTAGTCCAAGCCCCTAATCGATTATAATCATTCTGTTTCTAAGATAATCGATTACCATTGATCCACAATCGATTACAAAGCTTCTGTTTCAGGTACAAAACGTTTCCTCTTCTCCATAATCGATTACCACCTTGCTCCAATCGATTAGGACGGTTCTATTTCTTAAATAATCGATTAGTCAAAGGATCTAATCGATTATGCTCTGCACGAAACGTTTGGAATTCCCCAGAAATAGTGAGCTAATCGATTACCCCTTGCCTCGTAATCGATTAGCCTCGGTTCTGAAGAGTCAATATTGCAACTTCCAAGGCATACTTGAACCACTCCCTCTCTTAACTCACTTCACTCCTTTCTAAACCTACTTCCCTCATTCCTAAACCTAATTCTCACCTATAAATACCCCTCTCTTCACCTTCTCATCTCACACTACCTCCTTCCTCTCAAACCTCTCCAAAACTCTCAAGCACTCTTCTCTCTTCATCTTCTTCTTTGCCTTCTCCACCATGTCCTCATCTCGCAATGTCAAGAGATTAAGGTCTTCCGCAGCTCAAGCCCATAACCCCCTTGATTTTTCAAGGTTCTTTGCTTCTCCTAGAGACCTCCAAAATTTCATGAAAAACTTTTCTGAAAAGGAGATAATGACCCCCCACTACACCATTGCCGACACTTTCGACAACCCCAGCCTAACCTTCACTCAAAGCCTTCACCACTACAACCTCTTTCCTTTCCTCTCCCTCAAGGAAGAAGAGTACTACCCTGAACTAATAAGGGTATTTTACTGCAATCTCCGCCTTGTAAATGGCATGGTTGAGTCCGAAGTGAAGAACACAACCATTAAACTTTCCAATGCTCAATTTGCGGAAATCTCCCAACTGCCTCTCAACAATGCTGATTTTGATGGAGATGAACCGGAAGACAAATGGGGCTTCAATGCTCTAACTGCTCGTCAATCCTTGTGGAAAGCTGACCGCCCCAGGAGCAACCACAAGTTGGTAGGCCACTTGACCGTGAATAACCGTTTACTTCACTTTTTCTTGGTCAAGATGATTGTTCCTCGTGGAGGGAACTATGCTTTGGTAGAAGAGGATGATGTCCTCTTGATGTGGGCAATGCTGAATCATAAGGAGATCAACTGGGTTCAGTTGGTCAAATTTCATATGCGCCACGCCAAGGATCAACAAAAACTCCCTTATGGTATTCTCCTTACTAAAATTTTCAAATATTGTGGAATAGACTTGGCTGGAGAATTATCAGAAAAAGTGCCTCCTAGAGCTTGCATTGGCACCCATCACCTCACCAAAATGGGTCTTGTTCTTACACATGGAGCATGGTACTCACGAATGGAGGGCATTCACGCCAACATTCCCTTCGAAGCTCCTGCTGAAGAAGAACCCGTTCCTCCTCCTCCTCAAACACAAGCAGCACCCCAAGCCTCTTCATCTGCTTCCCAAGCTGACCCCTTTGCATCTCTTTACGCCCATCTTGACCACCGCTTCGATCGCCTTGAGAACTCCCTTCAAGAGTTTTCAATGACCGAGCAGCAACACTTCGAGATGATGCAACAACGCTATGAAGAGCTATCCCACCAAATCGCTGAAATTCGCTTTTTCAATCCGGATAATTAGATCCTTAGTCATGCTTTTGTTTGCGGTGCTTATGTTATTGTCTTTTTCTATTTTCAATATTGTCTCTTGGCTTACTTAATGTAATTCCCATCCGTTTTCAATTCAATAAAATTATTTCGTTTTCGTTCATATTATATCTCTTTCATTGCACGAATTATTTTTGATGATTACAAAGGGGGAGAAGAATATCTGTTCATATCTTGTTTAACTCTTGTTTACAATCTGGAGAAGAATATCTTGTTTAAAATTTTAATAAATTTCTTTTGATAGGGGGAGAGTTAGCAAGAGATAAGAGATAAGAAATAAAAGGAGATAAGATATTTGCTGCAGAATACGATAATGATTTAGTTAAGAGATAAAGATTCTGATTTTTTGAACTTGGTAATACAATCTGCTATTTTGAAAAACTGATAATGCAGCAGCGATATTTTTGCAAGGAAATAAAATTAGAGATAAGCTTAAATTGTTTAAACTAACAACCCTCAAGAGATGAATATAGTTGTCATCATCAAAAAGGGGGAGAATGTGTTTGAATATGTATACAGGTTCAAGGATGTTCAAAGATTTTGATAATGACAAGTACTCTTGAAGAAACCTATGCAAAAAACAAAGATATGGAATCAGGTGCTGAGTAACAGCGAAGATAATCGATTAGGTAATTTGTGCTAATCGATTAGGAGCTTTCTGTTTTGAAGAAATTGCATCAGGATGTAATCTAATCGATTATGGAAATAAAGATAATCGATTATGAACTCACTGGAATTAAGATAATCGATTATACACTTGAAGCTAATCGATTACAACCATCAAAAATGGGATTAAATGTATCAGGTATAATGCCTAATCGATTAAGGAAGCCATTCAATCGATTAGGAAGCCACTGGAATTAAGGTAATCGATTACAAGAGAGGCTAATCGATTAGGAAGCTGCGAAATCAAATTAAATGCATCAGGTACAGATGCTAATCGATAACAGGAATTTAGATAATCGATTATTGACTCTCTGACTTGAAGCTAATCGATTACAACGCGAGGGTGTAATCGATTACACTAGTGGAAAAACACATTTAAGTGGGAAACTAGCTCATGTCTTCACTATTCTTCAAATCTCCACTAAGTGCAACGGCTAGGAAGAAGAAGGGCACACCTCAACACTTCAATTGGCTCTATAAATTGAAGAGAAACACAAGCACAAAGACACACCAATAAGCTACAAATCCTTTGCTCTATTTTATGCTTTGTAAGCCCTATTTTCTTGTATCATTTCATTTGTATATCCTCTCATCTTGAGAGATTAGAAAGTGTGTGAGCTATCATTGTCTATTCACTCTATTAAGAGAGTAATTCACTTGTAAACACTTCATAAACACCAAAGATTTTCACTCTAGGTTGAGTGGTCACAAAGGTTGGGGTTCAACCTTTGGGTATTGAGAGTTTAAGAGATTGGGTGGGTTGCCCTAGTGCTAGTGAGGATTGAGTTCTTGAGTGTGGGACACTAGGAAGTTGCAATTGCTCATAGCTTGTATCTCTAAACTTCAATAGTGGAAATCCTCTAAGTGGGTTGCTTAGAGGCGAGACGTACACCGGATTGGGTGGAACTCGTTATATCGGTTTGCAAGCTTCTCTTCCTTACTCTTTTACTTTCTTATACTGCATATTAATTGATTGGTGTTGATTGGTGTTGATTGTTTGAGAAGAGCACACTTAAAATTGCTTAATTTGTTATACTTCAAATATTGCACACCAAGTGTTTGCCAAATTGCCTCAGCAATATTTACCTTTGTAGTGCATTGCATATCATCCTTTACTTGCTTTAACTTGCATACTCTCATAAACTTGGTTATAGAAATCAATTTCAAAGGTATTCCAAGTAAAAGTTTTATAACTCAATTCACCCCCCCCTCTTGAGTATTGAGGCCACTTGAACAACATCGTGGACCATGCATTTGACATGCAAGCGCCCCCTACCTACGGAAGGAACTCAAGAAGCTCTCCTACTCTCAACGTTTAGTCTGACGCTCTATCCGACTCGTCCAGATCCCCTTCGCACCGTCGTACTCTGCAATCGGCTCAGGGATGAGAAGTTGTTCTTCCTCTGCTTCAGGGATTGTCTTCCACCTGCTGGAGGGGACTCTGACCTTCCTTCAGCACCGTCGTTGCGATTTCCAGAAACGAAAGGCAAAATAGGGGAAGGGAAAGGAAGATGAAAATGAAGAAGAAGAAAAGAGAGGATGAAGTAGTGGGAAGAAGGATGAGTATCCACGGTGATACAGGGTATGTGTGCATGTGAAGAGAAGGAAGTGGGATGGGAAAACGTGAGTCGCAGCCCACTCACGTAACTTGCCAATCACAAACAGCCATCTTTCACCAATTAAGCCTTAATTAACTTGTCATTATTCCTTAAGTTAATCCGATTATGATTGTCAATTAACCTCTCACTTTGAAATCAAACCTTAATAGTTTATTTTTCATTTGGCATTTACCTTTAAAATTGGGATGTTACAGCGTGCAGCTCTTGTAACTTTTGTGAATTTGTGTCTCACTTTAGTGAACGGCCTATAAGCATCTTATGCTTTATTTATAGGCTTAGGTTTGAACTAATTTGTTCTCTCTAAAGAGTGGGTTCCTTACTCATTCTAAATGAGTTAGGCCCAATAGCTTTATTTTAGTCCAACTAAAATAAAACAAAACATTTTCTGATGGGCTTACTCTATGTGTGTGATCCTATAGGTAAAATGCCCGGTCATATTAATAATAAATTATTTTATTATTAATATAAAATAAGAGCGGCATCCAGTAATGCATCATTATGTTTGAATATTATTTAATATCAACATAACCTATAAGTGATAATTATGTAATATGTTTGTTCCATTTTGTCACGATATCCTAATTGGGCCCAAGGGATGGTCCCGTCATCCTTGTACGGCCCAATTTATTTTACTTGATACCAGAGTAGACTTGATCCGAATAAATATCTAATATTTATTCTTTCTAGCATGACCATGCATTTTCTTAGTCTTACTCCATCAAGTGGCCTATAGATATCACTCCTGTCACATAGGAGAGACAAATCCCATCTACATTACTCACATCCCTCTGCATAATTTGTTCATTTCCTAATCACAACCTTTATAGTCCTCTTGTTACAGAAGACGTTTAATTGTATTAAAACAATAAACTCCTCATGTAGGAATCGTAGTGACTTCAGGTTGAAGGACTACATATACCATTATCACATTAAGAATCGTTTATGACATTCATATAACGATCCATGCAACGTTCTCATGGTGGGTCTGTCTAGTACATCATTATTCTTAATGTGTACCCGTGTGAAGACTTGATATCATTTATATCTATGATCTGTGAGATCAGGTCATCAGTACACTCACACACTAGTCTCAATGTATTTACATGTCCCCCCATGTAAATACTTGACTAGGGACATTTTAGGAATAACTTTCATATGACCTATTACTCCAAGGATAAATACGTTTTAAAACAATTTTAAACTAAAATACTTATTTTATTGATAAGCAGAAAAATGATACAAATGAAAAAGCATAAAAGCTCATAGTGCATACACTAACAAAGGCATCTTTACCAATTCCTCCTTCACATTATACCTTATCTCTTGAAAGACCTTACTCCATGATCATGCCCTACATCACAAGAGCTAAAAAGTAGACAACATGAAAAGTGAGCATACTTTCTCAATGATGAAAATCAACATCTTCTCCAATTAAGGAGTTCAAATTAACACATAGTTTATAACTTCCATTGAACATACATGTTCATATATGACAAGTCCACTAACAAGGACGTCAACAAGTAAAACCAAATTATCAATTCACAATATCAACACACCCATTGTCACAATCCATAAAACACATAAAGAGGTCACACCAACAATAATACATAATTAGTTAATGACCAAAAGGGTTTTTAGATCTCAAATAACATTCTTAATAAGGTATCACCTTTGTTAACCTTTTCCACTCAAATTCCATGTCCCTATGGCTAATGCATATGTTATACCATAAAATACATATACAACAGATCTGATTTGAAACATTTACTCATAGCTCATGCGCACATGATTCATCAATATTACAACCACACATAGTTGCTTGAGCATTTGTCCCCGCAAGGGTGCTTTTCACAGATTCTGCAAGACCTGTATCATCTCATTACATCAAGTGATCGCAACCACTTATAATCGTTCTCATATTGGTTTCCCCCACGCAAGGGTACTCCCTTTCATAGTCCCACAAGACCTTCATTGTTTCAAATTATTGTGTGATCACAACCACATATAATCAATCAAACATATGTCCCCCATGCAAGGGTCCATTTTCTCATAAGATCCTACAAGACTTTAGCTTTTCAATGTACCAAGTGATTGCAACCACTTATAATTATTCTCATATTGGTTTCCCCCATACAAGGGTACTCATTTTCATAGTCCCGCAAGACTTTCATCGTCGTGATCGCAACCACATGTAATATGCTATGCCATGTATGCTATGAATGTAATAATGCACATGCTAGCCTTGGCGTCACAAAGATTCCTCACCTACTCACTTAGGGGTATAATTTGCACTTAACATTATGGTTATCATATATAACATTCTCCAAGGCATACCATTCATAGGGTTCAAGATCATACAAGCCAAGGATTCATTTTAATGTCAATCCACACATGGAAATCAAAGAGCATTTCAACAATGTACTCCAAATTCATATCCTCATCAAATAAGCCAAACCAACATCCAATCCTCAATAGGAGTCAATTTCAATTCGTATCACATGCAAGAGGTTGCATATCCACTCAAGGAAAAACATGCAAATATGCACTAATATATATTATCAATATACAATTGATCATGCATTTAGAAAATATACCCTCTTCTACCTCAAGAGAAGTATTCTTTCGGGTTAGGTGATCCCACTTCACAAGAATTATCAAATCCTACATTAATACATATAGGACCACATCAATCACTCATTCAACATCATTTTTAAATTTCTTGCACATCACAAATGCATATATATGAGTCCTATCATATTGTAAGTTGTAATAGGTTCTCATTTTCTTATTTTATTAGGTTTCAGGAATTTTTTCCCTTAAATCAAAACTCATTATAATTAAAGGGGCAATAACACAGCTATTTAAGTCACCCACACATATCAATTTCACACCCAACTCCCTTATTGGGTTTTCTCATTAATGGCTTCCAACCACCATCATTAACCATCACTTGTGGCTATCTCTCTTCATTAATATCATTCCCCAACATCATTAATTACCCTTTTCATATACATTTCATATTTCACATTTTCCCAAAATCAAGGGTTAAGGTTTTATCAAGACCCAACAACCATCATAAATGCATATAATTTCCACCATCTATTATGGCAATTTCATGTACCCCTTTCAATGCCCATAAAAGTTCACATTTATTTCTCCCCACCTTAGGATTTACACATTTGATGGTTCCCACAACAACCTTTATGCATTAAGACACTCTCCAATATCAAGAACCCTTAACCTAGGCACAAACTCAACATTAATGATGAGGAACTTACCTCAACCCAACAAACACAATGGGTTCCAAGAGAAGGGGAGAGGATGATGAAAATTTGAGGGAAAGGGGAGGGGAGCTTCAAGCCACCATGGTCTCCTTCAAGCTCAATGGAGATTCTGAAAATGGAGGAGGGGAAATGTACAAAACCTTCTCTAGGTCTTTGGGAAGAAGAAGATGAAGAAGAGAGTGAGGAAATAGAAGTGAAGAGAGTGAAGTGCGTTTGCCTTAAGAGGAGAAGGTGTCGTGAGATAGAGTGAAAAATGGGGTTTTTCATTTAAGTTTTTAACCCATCACTTAAACTTCTCTATTTTATAACAAACAAGATCTCTGTTCGGGCTCGATACTTCATCTAAAAATTATTCCAAATATATATTTGGATTCACAATAATATTCTTAACAACCCTGACCAATGGCATCTCAATTGGAGATATTTGGTCTGACACCCATATTTTAATCGGGTATTAATTTTAGTTCCTTAGGCTTATTAATTTATGAAAAATCATAATAAATTCCAATTAAATCATTTCCAAACTTTTGGAACATTAATCTTTTCATATATAATTATTTGTCATTTATTTCTCTCAATTAGATATTTATATAAAAGTTGGGATGTTACAAGCACACTATTTGAAGAGCAAGGGTTCATCCCAGTAGTAGTGTTTCACATCAGATAGAAACTTCTTTTATTGCTGAAAACTCAAATCAGGGAGTAAAAATGGACAAGATAATTGACATAATCAACAGACCAAGGAAAATGTTTCACACTCATATTACATAATTATTCATCTGGGAAAGTATCATTTATTGGCATACCCTCATCCATTTCATTTTTCTCAACTTTTAACCTAGAAAGATGATCAGCTATAACTTTTTTAGTGCCCTTTTATCTCTTATTTCTTGGTAAAATTCTTGTAAAAGTAGAATCCATCTAATTAACCTAGGTTTTGCATCTTTCTTTTGCAATAGATATTTAATAGCAGAGTGATCAGTATACACTACCCTTGAACCTACCAGATATGATCTGAATTTGTCAAATGCAAAGACAACTGCTAGCAATTCCTTCTTAGTGGTGGCATAGTTAATTTGAGCATCATCCAATGTTTTACTAGAATAGTAAATAACATGGAGTTTCTTATCCTTCCTCTGCCCAAGAATAACTCCCACTGCATGATCACTTGCATCACACATTAGCTTAAGTGGTAAATTCCAATCAGGAGGTTGCACAATGGGTACAGAAATCAAAGCTTGCTTAATTTTATTAAAAGCATCAAGGCAATCAAAGTAAAAAATGAATGGCACACCTTTTCCTAAAAAGTGAGTTAAAGGTTTTGCAATTTTTGAAAAATCTTTAATGAACCTCTGGTAAAAACCAACATGTCTAAGAAAACCTCTAATTCCCTTTACGTTTTTCGAAGGTGGCAATTTTGCAATAATTTTAATTTTTGCTTTGTCCACCTCAATACCTCTTTCTGAAATTAGATGGCCAAGTACAATACCTTCTCTTGCCATGAAATGGCATTTTTCCCAATTAAGCACCAAATCGGTTTCTTCACAGCGTTGCAAAACTTTACACAAATTGGTTAAGTAATCATCAAATCCAAAACCATACACAGAAAAATCATCCATGAAAACCTCCATCACATTCTCAATCAAATTAGAAAATATGGCTTGCATACATCTTTGAAATGTTGCAAGGGAATTACACGAACCAAAAGGCATACGCCTATAAGCAAAAGTTCCATAGGGCATGTGAATGTGGTTTTCTCTTGATCTGAAAGGTGAATAGGAATTTGGTGAAACCCTAAATACCCATCAAGGTAACAAAAATAAGAGTGCTTGGCTAGCCTCTCCAGCATCTGATCAATGAAATGGAGGGGGGAAATGATCCTTTTTTATGGTTTATTTAATTTTCTAAAATCAATCCACATACGCCATCCAGAAACTATCCTAGTTGGGATTAGTTCATTTTTTTCATTTTTTATCACTCTCATCCCTTCTTTCTTAGGTACTACTTGCACTGGACTTACCCACACACTACTAGGAACGGGGTATATGACCCCTGCATCTAAAAGCTTGAGTACCTCTGCTTTCACTACCTCTTGCATTTTGGGATTTAGCCTTCTTTAGTGTTCAACCAAAGGCTTGCTCTCATCACCCACAATTATCCTATGCATGCATAGAGAAGGGCTAATCCCTTTAATGTCATCCATGGTATAATCTATGACTTTCCTATACAACCTAAGTTGTTTCAGAAGTTTTTCAGTTTCCTCAGGATTTAGATTAGCATTCACAATTACTAGATAAGTAGAATCAAGGCCAAGTAATTCATACCTGAGCACTGGTGGTAGTGGTTTAAGTTCAACCTTGGGAATCTGTTCCTTTTCAGTCAAGGAATCAACAATGTGCATTTATGAAGTGCCTAAAAAATCATTAGATAATGCAGATTTAAGTGGATCATAAAGAAGATTTTGAATTGCCTCTTCCTTCACCACTTGGTCAATAAAATCTACTCTATAGCATACATCACCAATTAATGGTTTTTTCATGGCATCTTGCAAAATGAGTTCAACTTTTTGATCCCCTATAGTAAGAGACAATTTTCCATTTTTCACATCAAATACAGCACTTGCAGTTGCTAAAAATGGTCTACCTAGAATGATAGGAATCATAGAATTTTCTTCCCTTTCAAGCACAACAAAATCAGCAGGTATGAAAAATTTTCCTACTTTAATTGGAACATCTTCTAAAATTACTACTGGAATTCAATAGATCTATCAGCTAGTTACAAAGACATCCTGGTAGGCTTTAATTCTCCTAAGTGTGGCACCCTTAATTTGGTAAATAATATTAATGGTATCAATATTTAGATAATGAAAAGTACGGTAAATATTTTGTGATTTTAAACCATCATTGGAAGAAGAACACCACAAAATAAAACTTTAACAACTAACCCCAGACCATTTAAAGACCTATCTCATATATGACGATATGAGAAGGTAGATGATTTATACAAATGTTAACTTAAAGTAATTAATTACATAATTGCCATGCAAATGTTTAGCGAAACACGTATGTTAATTTGGAAAAAAAGTGGTTATGGGAAATAATACAAGAAAATATGCATGAGAAGTAAGGAAACAGGCCATGACTCAATACACATCAAGCAAGCATCAAAACCTTATGGAAGTTTGGCAAACAACAAGCTATGAATCGATTCAAGCAAGGCCATGAATCGATCCATACATGAAAAGAGTCCTGGACAACAAAACAGAAGCATGTGAATCGATTCAAAGACCCTTGTGAATCGATTCATATGAATAAGGAAGCAAGTTCAACCAGGAAGTAAGTTAGAAATTGATTCAAGAAGCTCTATGAATCGATTCATGAACCTAGAAATCACCTCCATTGAAACCAGTAGGCTATGAATCAATTCAAGTTAAGTCATGAATCAATTCATGCGTGAGGAGTTTTTCATTTCTGGAACCAATAGCATGTGAATCAATTCAAGAGGACTTATGAATTGATTCATAAAATGAATCAAGTCATGCTATGCCTTGGGACCTTAGATCAATCAATGCCTAGACCTTTGTATGCATAAAACCAACAAGGATCACTTACATTATGGCACAAGACATAGAAGAACATATCACCAATCCACTAAGCCCTTTTTATGCTTACTTTAAACATCATTCAAATCATCAAATCTACCTCTAAGTCATACATAAACATTATGATCATAACCTCACACTTTAAATAATTTATCCATCCATGGATTTCCATCAACATAAGCATTAATGCCATCAAAATATTTATAAAACATCTATTGTTAATATGCATATAGTTGTTTACAAAAGAAATGACCTATTATATACACATGTATACATAAAAGAATATAAGACCAAGTACATGTGGACTTAAGCCATCAACACAACATCTACAATAACACCATTGTCATCAAATACATATGTGATTCCTAAAAGCCAATAATTTACCAGCCAAGGCATCCCTATATAACCATTTTACCTTCACCACCAAAACATAAAGTTCCAAAATAAGATGTATCTCACTCCATATACGTCTTGCATCACAACACTAAAAAGACAACATGGAGAGTGAGGTATACATTTTAAGTGACGAATATGAATACATTTATGATTTATGTGCATATGCATATAACAACATGTAGGCTTTGCATCAAGAACACCAATTATCATCATAACTCCATCATTCTATCAACATATATATATATATCATAATCATCAACCAAAACTTTTAACAAAGCATATACACATACACACATCATTGCCCTTTGTCATATTGGGCTAACACAAGTATCATCACCGATACATAACATCTTTACATCTTATATATATGTTTCACTTATTGTCTTTAGGTTTTCTTTCACCCAATTCAATCATCACCTCAAACTCATCCTCTTTTTGGCATATCACCATGCTATATGCAAATGCTCTTAAGCTAATGCATATACACAAGGAAATCATTATCAATCGCAGATCCAACTATGGGAATATAAAACACCAATTATGAGTATCAAGCATAGATAAATAACCATGCCCCTACTAGTAGTAAAATGTGTACACACATATGTTAAATCTCAATTTTTACAGGTACCAAACTACATCACCCTTCTTGCAACACCGGTCATTTTCACCATGACCGCGGTAAACAATATAAAAACATAATGGTGTTGTGGGATAACTAGGAACCATACCACGACAGCTATGATCCAAAGGACCACCGAGGACACCTACTCCTCAAAGAGCCACCCTCCACCGGGTCAACCACATGCAGTTCCCTGTAGCTAAGCATGGGCAGCTTCGTGACTTTACTACTGAGTCACTAGGGTAAACAACAACGCTCATGCATAGAGTCGCCCTCCCACTGGGCCAATCGGAGGAACCCCTAACATCGCTTACCGACAACTATGCAATATGCCATGGATGCAATGCAAATGCTAATCATATGTAATCTCATGTTATGCATCCTACCATGCCACTCATCAACCATCACCGTCATCACATCACCACTTAATTCTTAGTGGATTTTAATTTCATTGATTAGTGTCATTGTTTCAAATTTTAGTATGGCATTCACAACATTTTCCATCAACACAAATTCAACTCATACATACAAGTTTATACTTGTATCAACCACAATGGCATTAACAATCATCAACAACAATATCCATCAATCTTTCATCCATATTTAAGGGTATGGTCAACAACAATATCCATTTCCATTCAACATCAATATTTATCATTTAATATTTATGGTGAATACACTTACATTCTCAACAACAGGATGGCACAATATTTGCACAAATTCTCATTACAATTAACAATCACCACAAGGCATACCACCAATATTCTAAATGCATATCACACATTTGCCAAGCACAATACATCACAATATCCAACATCATAATTCACCAATACATCAAGGATAAGGCAAACGTGTGAAATATCACATACAACAATCAACAAATACTCTCTCATGCATTTAGAATATAAATTCCTCTCCTACCTCAAGAGAAGTATTTCGAGCGATTCGATGGTCTCACCTCGTCGTTTGGAATAGATCCTACATTAACATATATACAAATCTCAATCAATTGCCCTATTAAGGCATTAATTTCAAATTCTAAATATTCACCATTATATCTAGAACACTTAATGTGGCGCCCCTCAGTATTATATAAATAAACATAATAGATATAACATAATAATCATGAGGATAAATTTTTCGTGTTTTAAAGTTCATTACCTCGCCCAAGAGACACCATAAATTAAAAGAAAGTTATTAAACATTGCGCCCCAGACCTTTGATTAGTCACACTTCCCATATATGAAGATATGAGAAGCAATATGAGAAAACTTCATTTTTAGTCTTATAAATAATGGGACAAGTCATAAATATCACCTATTAGTCCTAAATTGAAAACCATAAAAAGTTGGGTTCAAACCCCTTTAAAGTTAAGTTTTTTCACAGTAGTGGGTCTGGTATTTTATGTCTAACGAGAGTTAGGAAACTTCAATTAAGATGAGGCCAATTTCTACAGATCCTTAACATAATTATCTATAACTTTCATGCAGAAGTTGAAGGCCAAAAATATCATTAAGATACCCAAACGAGCCAAAAACAGCAAGGGAAAGCAGCAGTTGGAAAAATCCTGACAGTGGCCAAACCACTGGCCATGGTTTCACACCACTGGTCGTGGTTGGCACTGTCCAGACCACCAGAGCATATTTTTTCATGTTTTGAGGCAGCGCCCACCATTGGCCATGGTTGGCTTTGCTGCAGGCACCATTCTGCAGCTTTTTGACCCTTATGTTTTTGCCAACTTTGGGACCCCTTTTCACTAGGCTATTCAAATCCTATTTATATAAAATTTTATATACAACTTACCTTCCCCAATATTAATTATGTGGCAAATTTTCAACCCAAATTCCATCCCAATCAAAATCTAAGCTATAGGGTAGTTTTATACATATTTTAGGCATTTTACATGACATACCAAAATGCAATTGGCTAAGTTTTGACCTAAACTCTCTATAGACCTGCATTCACATATATAAATGTGACTTGCTCTATCAAGTCTAATCCTATAACTTATTTCCTAGATCAAGATATGCTCTTGTGGTAATTCAAGCCCCTTTTTGCCTAACCAAGTATACCAAATTGCAAACTAAGCCTCTTTGGCCACAACCAACCATGCACACAAGTTTCATACATATATTATGACTTGTAGGTGACCTCTACATGAATACTTATCCATTAAATGAAAATATGACCTATTCACTTTCTTGTTTTATATTCAATTCATAACATTAATAATACACAAGTCACATATTTATTGCCAATGATCTTAAATCCCATAATATCATCATTCATTCACCAATATAGTATAAAGACATTGTATCACAATTCACAACAACCATTGTTAAGGTCACTACCAAAAATTAGCCTTCCAACACATATAAGTCCTAATTTTCACAAGTGATCCTCAAAATGAATACCTAATCACCATTCAATATTTATAAAATGGGCATATACACATAATTAAGTGTTTTACAGAATATTGCCGACCAAGGCTCATAGACCTTCATTCCATATTTACCTCCTCCATTACTCAACCTCCAAAATGAGTAGGATATCCAACATACCTACATCAACCTTTAAAAATGGCAACTAGAAGGTGAGTAACGTATACCAAATAAATCAAAATCATACATTATGATGATACATATATACATGTGCATAACAAATGTTCCTTAAAGGAATCATACCATACTTTCACAAGTCATATCATCTCATTTCAACATAACACAAGTTCCCATCAACATCTTTTCATTAGATATATCGAATCAATAACAATTACATCAAGTACAACCACACACTCAAGGTTAGTACCACATATTCTTTCCCTTTATTTATCAATCATCCATTGCCACCACAACTACCAACTCAGTATATCTCCAGCTATATGCAAATAATCTTATGGCTAATGCATATGCACAAATAAAATCAATTTCAAATCACGGATCCGATTGTGGGAAACAACATCATATATATATGGGTCAAGCATAGGTGTGCTACTATGCCCCTAGTGTAGTAGTAAAAGTGTACACTTATATATCTGAATTCATGAATGCTTAACATCATATTTTATTGGTACTAAGCCGCTATCGCCCAACTGTACCACTAGTCACCCCGTGACTTGCGGATTAATAACATGGCCTCACTTGCCGCAAGTGCTATGGACCTCTCCCAAACACACATTGAGAGAGCCGTGCCCTGTCAGACACCGAGGTAACTTGCTCATCACAGAGCCGCCCACCCACTAGGCCCGCGACATAGGGTGCCTCACCGTCAATCTAAAGGCAGCTTCATGATTTCCAAAATCACTAGGGAATAACAACAATTTTCCCGTACACTGGGTCACCCTCCCACTGGGCTTACCTATTGGAACCCCTAGTATTCCATATAAGCAGCGAATGATATACCATGGATGCAATGCAATGCAAATCAAATGCATCCTCACACTATGTCTCCTAAATACCACCCCACCATCAACAATTCATCATCAACACTTAGTGGAACTCTAGGTACTCATCATTCTCAACCATCACCATCATTCATTGGATTTTATAGACATACTAGTTAGTGGCAATCACAACTCATCAATTCATATATCATGGGATATTCAATAACAATGATTTCAATACAATCATGGTTCCAAGCCATTACAATAACTCTTATTAATCATGAGTCAATTCAACATCATAATCATCATCCCCAAGCATAAGCCATATAACACCATTCACACTAAATGCATTTCAATCAAGTAATCATCAAATTATTGATCCAAGCCAAATTAGCATAACATAATCATATACACACATCACTAACGGATGAAATCAAGCATTTAGAGATGTTACCCCCTCCCACTTCAAGAAAAGTAGAAACCAACGCAGTCTGATGGTCCCGCCTCGTCGATGGGGTTGTTTCCTATATTATACCATATACCACACAATCAATTTAAACTACCAAAACTCAAGTGCTCATATTTATTTCTTGGTGTCTTATTCCATTTTAAACTCCTAAACCTCATTTATTTCATTCAATCCACCATAACAACTATTGTTTGGTGCCTTCACTAATTATTATGCATCTTTTAATGCCATACCCAACAATGGGCTCCTACATTAATGGTTCTCAACAACCACTATCAAGCATTCATCATCATTAATGGTTATTTCATATCATAAATAACATCTCCCATCAATAATAAATGCACATCACCTACATTTCGTATTTTCCCCAATTTACACAGCTAGGGTTTCATCAAAACCCAACAACCATCATTTATATTCATCATTTTCCATTATCTTCCATGTCATTTTCATGTACCCATACATCCCCTCATAAAACTCACATTAAAACACCCCAGCTTAGGGTTTTCATCATAAATGGCTTCTCTCAATAACCCATACACATTAAATCACTTACCCAACACCCTAAACCCATAGCCAAGGGTTCAAGCTAAAAGAAAAGATAAGAAACTCACCTCAAGCAATGAAAAGAGTGAGCTTCCAAGAGAGGGTGAGGAGAGCACAAAAAATTGAAGAGAATGAGGGAGAGAGTTCCAAGCCGCAAGCTTCCTTCAAGCTCCAATGAAAAATGAAAAATGGAGGAGGAAGGGCACACCACCACCTTGTGGGTTTTTAGGAGAAGAAGGAGAAGATGAGTGGGAAATAGAAGTGGGAAATGGTTTTTAGCATCAATCCATCCATTATCACTTCTCAGTCTACACGAATACATGCTACCAATGTAAACTATATATATAAACATATACTCAGAATACTGATAACTCAGATTTCTTATACATATCAATTTGTATTCATTATACAACATTCTTAAGAGCCGGCCAAGGCTTTAATATATATATATATATATATACCATCGGTACAATGTACTTTGTACACTACAATAGCACAGATACCCATCACTCGGGTTTAAGGCCTTCTCGATATTCACCACCCGACCCGCACATACTGAAAAATGTAGTAGGGGTGAGCTTTTACATATTAAATGTTAGTTATTGGCTCGGATTTATCTACAATTTCTTAACTATAGACTAACATGTCTCAATCAGTTGTAACACACTGTCATTCAACACAACATTACCCGATTGGAAATTATTCAACTCATTCAGACTCTATAATTCACAATATCCAGCACAACATATACTACAGCCATAATTTCATATTGCACTCGGCAACAGCATCAGCATACATATAGTTCTTCAATCGGAATTACTCAATTCATATATGACTATATAATTCATATTATCCACCACGACATATATCACAACCATAACATCAATATTCATGCAATTGTCTAATCGGATTCACTCAAGTCAATTCCAAACTATATCAAAGATTTCATTCTCAATGTCATATCCACATATTCATATAATTCACATTGAGTTCAATGATAATCATAAGTGTGCACACAGGTATTCAATCGGATCCAATCCATTATTATCAAATTTTATTGTTGCAACATAGGCTCCCAGCCTTTTACTCAGCTCCCAGCTGATCCGGCTGTTTTACAGGTACCAAACCATTTGCCCTCTCATGTGACACAAACACTCTCAGCGTCAACGGCAGTGTCATGGGCTAAACCCCGAGCCCCGCTCAAGAGGTTTGCCTGAGCCCCGCTCAAAGGACTTTAAATTTAAACCCCGAGCCTCGCTCGGTGCCTGAGCCTCGCTCAAAGAACTTTTCACACATATTCATCTGGTTGCCGTTTCTGTATTAGTGTCCCACACTATATGCTCACAGCATTTTAAGGGGCGAATCAGATGCATATGGTCGTATTCATCAAATACATTGCATGCAGGCATTATAGAACTATAACCAATTCCACACAGCATATACATTCACTCGGAATCCATATTTTCATCGCATACATCACATGCCTTTTAATATAAAAGCCCAGACAGGGATTAACACCACAATTCTCATTATGCACTCAGCACTGAATGTCAAAAACATGTATCCCGTACTTTTAAATACAAAGTCACCTACGAAATCAGCATAGCAAGCTCATACACTCGACATCTTAATAGAACCAACATGTATTTGATATCTAACATCTACGGATATTATCCACTATCTCCCAGTATAATGGGCTCGGTATTCATGACACCACACACATGCATTTGGTATAATCATTATATGTCACACGGATTCAGCACTGCATTTGTATATAATATGCTCGTCAATCCTAGTAACATTCACATGCATTTTGTTGTTTTAATTCATAAATAAGAACCGGCATAGCAACGTCTCAGTACATGCACTCAGCATTTTAGATGAAATCAACACGCATTTCAACATAAGATCCCCAACAGGAATCGGCACATCAGACCACATCTCATGCACTCAAGGTGGAATTCCACAACACTACACAGTTCGTAACTATTACAGACCCGGGTGTTGCTCACTGTCAGTCACAAGATACTAAACAACACATTTCAAGTATAACACACAAAGCAGAGTGATTTCACCCGGAACCCATCCATAAACCGTGCATTTGAGATGTAAGACAGCCCCCCTACCTGGAATGAAGATTCCGGAAGCTCCTTTGGCTCACAGCTCCGATCGGCTGCTCTCCGATCGATCCTTCAGTCACCCTCCTTCACCGAACGCTCCCGTCATCGTATTCTGCACAGCTTGAAGGAATCAGAAGCTGTCTCCCACTTTCGAGCAGTTCAGCCACCAAGACACTCCCTGTATGCAAGGACAGTGGGGATTCCAAAGCTGTTCCCTTACCCGACCAGTCCTGACTCCAAGACACCCAAACTTCCATGCATCCAACAGCGTAGGCAAGAACAGTGGAGGTTCCTAAACCTCCGAAACACTCAGCGACCTGCTCACTTCTTGAGCAGCTCCAGGTCACCCATCAGTGGAAGATGCCCACAACCCGAGGCACATAACGCTGCACACACATCCACTTGAGATCCCATTATCCTTCGAGTGGAAGAAGAGGGTGAAGAAGAAGAAAAACAGTAGAAAAGAGGAGGCCAGATGCATGCACGAAGAGAAAGATGTCTAGCTTTCCAGTTTCTTTTTCTCCAGCAGCGTGAATGATGAGGGAGAGGAGGAACCGAAGGCTCTTTATACCCCTAAGGGCACATGCGTCATTATCTCTAGCTAATTACATTAATTAACCACTAGTTTTTAATCTACAATTACCTTAATTTAGTAACTAACCCTTAATTAGTGGCTTAATCTCAATCGGTAAAAATCAGGATGTTACAATTCTCCCCCTCTCAAAGAATTTCGTTCTCGAAATTCAAACACAGACTTTCCTCGACAAACAGTTAGGAATATCGTTGTCATGCTCCATAACCGATTGCAACTCTTCGCTTCTCAATGTTTCCGACTGCTTCGCAATTTCCAATCGGCGTAAGTAAAACAATCCTTCACAGGATACAACACATTTAGGATTCAATTTCCCACGTACAGCTACCCCATCCAATTCTGCCAGTTCATCATAATTAATGGCACTTCCTAATTCCTTGGCCGTTCGGCCTTAGATTCTCAACGCCGATCGGTGTACCTACACCGTCGGATTCCTAACTCCACGGAATCATTCAACTTAATTAAGTACCCACACAGAGTATAAGCTCCAAATTGTGTCACATGAGACACATTGTGGATGTTAATCAACCAGTTGGGAAGAATCTAGTCGTTAAACAACACTACCGATTCCCACCAATACTAACTATTACCTGATTTATCTCGGATTAAACTCTCGGATATTCAACATCCAACCACTAAATCTCTTCTTTAAACCATGACATATCTTAGCAATACTGAGCCGAACACTCAAAAGAGCTCCAATGTACTTCAATTAGTTCAGTTTGCCTGGGTTTACCTCGTACAGGCACCACACTCAGTATTAACATCTTAGATTTCTGACCATTCCTTCGGCTAATTTCATGCCTACACCCTGAGAATGTCACTCAGGCCTCTCACACAAAAATATCATTCGGGGTTCAAGGGTAATTCTCAAGCCTACCTCGAAACCAAACTTGAGTTCAAACTCAGCAGTCCCAATCACTGACCTGAGTACGATTTCAATTAAATCTTTCTCTCGGATATCTACTCCCCTCGGGAGCCATTCACTCAGAAACTTACTCACTCGAAGTTCTATTTCCTATCCAGAAGTACTTTTCTCCTGGAAAAAGATTAATCGGTGGAAACTCACACGGGTGTTAGAAATTCTTCACTCGATACCTTTCCACTTGGAACCGTCCCACACGGTACCATTCCACTCGGGAGTGTGGCACACTCTAAGACACATTACCCGAAAGTCACACGACTCGGATATTTCACTCGGATTTTGCCCAACATAAAAGTGTCATTCGGGCACAGTTCCTTAACTTAGTAATGACTCCCAAAACGATGTTTCACTCGGAACATCATAACTTCACTCAGTAATTCTTTCTCCCAGAAAGATTTCACTCGGAATTATCTCCACTCTATCACACTCGGAAACATACTATCCTTACCTGAGGGAATTTTCACTTCATTATTTATTCCAGCTCAGAGTCCTGATCCTTCACTAAATCAATAGTATCACTCGGTTAGACCCATAAAACTTCCAATCTCCGTTACAGACTTGGGTCACACCTATACCATCACTACTATCACCTTAAATGGACCGGTGGTAACGCCATCCATGGAGATCACGAGTTCTAGAAGTTGGATCCCATCCAACCAAGAGTCATACGTTGATACTCAGCAACTAACTGCTCCTCCATCAGTACTACAGTACTATATGGAGATGCTCGTCATGCTCCAGGCCTGACTCGTAACAATCAAATTACCATCAATGTGCACTGCCATTAACCGACCCAAGTAAGGCTATAAGACATTGTTCATCTAGTTCATGAACACCGCCTGAAAACTTACCATACCAAACGACATCACCACCTATCCAAGTGGCCATAACAGGTCCTGAACGCCGTCCCGGGATTATCTGAAGCCTTAATCCAATTTAAGAGTATTCTGACTGCAATTTGTTCTTAGAAAAACTGGACCACACCACCATTGATCAATCAGATCATCAGCACTCAGTAGTGGGTATTATTCCCTATAGTTAACTTATCCAATCGGTGACAATCAAGGCATAACCATTACCACCACCACTCTTCTTGACTAGCAACATTGAGCACTCTTGTCTGAAGGATCATCCTTCTATTCTGACATTCAACCCTCACTTAATAGCCAATTCACACCAAAACAATCTCTGACCCTCTCGGGGGTACGCACACCAGAGTTAAAAATAAATCCTCTACTCTCATTTTGATACACTACCAATTACTACCCACTCGGCACAACTCTCATCTTCACTCAGAATAGCCCGATAGACTTAACCATCCCCATAAGTAGCTACAGTCTCACCTGCCCGACTTATGAATTGCTACATCCAACTCATAGGATAACGTCTCATTCCTATGGGGTTACAACAATTACATAATGTCATTGCAAAAGTGTACGCTGCCACAATACCTATGGTATGAAGAGTCGTCTCAGAACAGCATCCATTACACTCCTTTCGCTCACATCGACCAACTTACTCAACTAATACTAATTCATAAAAATTAATGGCAATTTACACACACATATATATATAAGCAATGCATTTACATCAACATCATCATTATGCACCACCTAGGGCACATCACACAGCAATAATCATGAAATACAGTTTGCCACTACTGTAAAACAGTATAATGGTAATAGGCTTCTGACCCTCACAAGGTACACGCCTCATCATTACACATAATCTAGTATAAGTCACAGGATGATAATCATCGAGTTCCAGTCACCATCACCATAAGATGGCATAACAACAATCGGCTTCCAGCCTTTACCAAGTAAATACCTCATCATTGGATCTTATCCATCTTAAAACCATAATCTGACAGCCTATTAATCCTTCATTCATCACACCTCACTGGCCATAGCTTAATTTAAGCCTAGGTAGTTCACTACGCCCACTTAGACATACAACTCGGATTACAATATGACTTCCACTCACATAACAGGTTTCTGTATTGGTAAACCCTTTCATCAATCATAAGCACGATACACCAGTGAACGTACAGTCATCATTATATTATTTCTATAATTATCATATTCAACTCCAAGAGTACTCGGATTTTAACCTTACCATTCACTATTAATCAAGTATCTCATTTATTATTTGCATTTCACCCTAAGACAATTCAAGCCTCAACTATCTATTACACACTTACTTCACTCGGTTTAACTATCCGTAAGGTTCAACAAATCCTCTGACTAGAAAGTCTCTGGGTTGCTTAGTACCCGCCATGGGGCACTCCCACAACATCCAATTATCACCGAGCCTAGACCACCAGGGTCTGGTTCCACAAGGTCAGACAGCATAAGAATATATACTAAATCCAGTCGGGGTTACCACACCTAGTAGTCTAGCATCGAATCAACCATTCACTCAGCTTTCACACAACAAGGACCAAGAGAGTAACCCAATCTAACATGTATTCGACTTCACATCTATTCACTTGGCGCATACTCAGATTCCCAACCTAATAAACTGCAACAATTACTTATGTCATATACACCACACAGGGTTCCTACAATGCTATTCATTTAATCAACTCACACATATGAGTCCCATCACGTTCAACAATCCTGCCTCGGCTATGAGCCACTAGCATAGCTTACACAAGAGGCTGAGCCAACTAATTCAGTTTTAACATATGAAGGTCTCAACGTCCGTTATTCTATTTTTCCTTTCAGCCGACCCAAGCTTAGGAATACCTCTCAGTATTTCGTAAACAACCGGGTCAGGGTAGTAGTAAATCTTTCTACCTTAAAATCAACATCACAATAGTAGTACCTTTCCCTAATGTCCACAACCCAACACATAGGCAAATAATTACACAATTCATGGTTAAACAGGTATTATACCTAATAGAATTTCACAAGCAATGATGACAATCGGTCATATTGCACACAACCGCCTACTGTGAGTAGGCATACCTTGGCCCTGGACCTTTTAAGTCTGCTCTGATACCAAAATGAAACAACCCGGGTTAAATAAAGGCAAAACTAAGACAAGGGAAATTTTCCCAATTTACAAAGTAACCAGGACAGAATAAAACAATCAACAGGCGAGGAAAGTAGAAAACCAATCACAAGGCAGCCCAACAGAACTCAGCGCTCGAGCGAACCCAATTAGTGTTCACTCGCTCAAGCGAGACCTAAATTCGCTTGAGCGAGACAACCCATCTCGCTTGGGCGAAGCACCCATTCGCTTAAGCGAAACCAACCAGGAACCTTCCTTCCATTCACACTTGCTAGAGCAAACCCTTATTCACTGAGGCGAGTAACTCCACTCGGTATTCCTTCACTCGGAATCAGGGGTTCCATTCACACGGGATCGACCCCAACACACATGCCTCCCTCGGAAGTTCATACATAATTCCTTATTTTTATCTAGGACGGTCAGACACAAGATCCACTCGGAAATAATTGCTATTCCACTCTGAATCCATAAACTCTCCTCACTCGGAATAACTCCTAAACAAATACCACTCGGTATATTTCAGCCTCAACACAATCGGAATGTATTACACATTCCCCAATCGGTATATCTTCATTTCTCTCACTTGGAGGACACTTAGACCTTCCTTTACCCAGAAGGGCCTTCACAATTAAATTCCATTCGGGTTTACTCTATCCCTACACCACTTGAAGAATTACTAGGTTAAGTCTCACTCGGACCTATTTAAGTCCTATCTACTCAGAATATACCTTAATCAGAACCATCACAATACTCCTCACCGCGGAGGTGGTTCGCTCGGAGTTTCCCACTCGGGAATGTTTACTTAGCTATTTTCACTTGGCATCACATGGACTAGCCTTCCCTCGGAAGTAGTCCACTCGAGTACATCTACTCGGAATCATTCAAGCTTACTTCACTCAGAACGACTACATACCTAAGCCTCACTCGGAATTAGATCTCACAACAATGTCCCACTCGGAATTCATAGATTTAGCACCAATCCATCCATTATCACTTCTCAGTCTACACGAATACATGCTACCAATGTAAACCATATATATAAACATATACTCAGAATACTGATAACTCGAATTTCTTATACATATCAATTTCTATTCATTATACAACATTCTTAAGAGTCGGCCAAGGCTTTAATATATCTATATACAATCGGTACAATGTACTTTGTACACTACAACAGCACAGATACCCATCACTCGGGTTTAAGGCCTTCTCGACATTCACCACCCGACCTGCACATACTGAAAAATGTAGTAGGGGTGAGCTTTTACATATTAAATGTTAGTTATTGGCTCGGATTTATCCACAATTTCTTAACTATAGACTAACATGTCTCAGTCAGTTGTAACACACTGTCATTCAACACAACATTACCCGATCGGAAATTATTCAACTCATTCAGACTCTATAATTCACAATATCCAGCACAACATATACTACAGCCATAATTTCATATTGCACTCGGCAACAGCATCAGCATACATATAGTTCTTCAATCGGAATTACTCAATTCATATATGACTATATAATTCATATTATCCACCACGACATATATCACAACCATAACATCAATATTCATGCAATTGTCTAATCGGATTCACTCAAGTCAATTCCAAACTATATCAAAGATTTCATTCTCAATGTCATATCCACATATTCATATAATTCACATTGAGTTCAATGATAATCATAAGTGTGCACACAGGTATTCAATCGGATCCAATCCATTATTATCAAATTTTATTGTTGCAACATAGGCTCCCAGCTGATCCGGCTGTTTTATAGGTACCAAACCGTTTGCCCTCTCATGTGACACAAACACTCTCAGCGTCAACGGCAGTGTCACGGGCTAAACCCCAAGCCCCGCTCAAGAGGTTTACCTGAGCCCCGCTCAAAGGACTTTAAATTTAAACCCTGAGGCTCGCTCGGTGCCTGAGCCTCACTCAAAGGACTTTTTCACACATATTTATCTGGTTGCCGTTTTTGTATTGGTGTCCCACACTATATGCTCACAGCATTTCAAGGGGAGAATCAGATGCATATGGTCGTATTCATCAAATACATTGCATGCAGGCATTATAGAACTACAACCAATTCCACACAGCATATACATTCACTCGGAATCCATATTTTCATCGCATACATCACATGCTTTTTAATATAAAAGCCCAGACAGGGATTAACACCACAATTCTCATATTATGCACTCAGCACTTAATGTCGATAACATGCATCCTGTACTTTTAAATACAAAGTCACCTATAAAATCAGCATAGCAAGCTCATAAACTCAGCATCTCAATAGAACCAACATGCATTTAATATCTAACATCTACGGATATTATCCACTATCTCCCAGTATAATGGGCTCGGTATTCATGACACCACACACATGCATTTGGTATAATCTTTATAAGTCACACGGATTCAGCACTGCATTCGTATATAATATGCTCGTCAATCCTAGTAACATTCACATGCATTTTGTTATTTTAATTCATAAACAAGAACCGGCATAGCAACGTCTCAGTGCATGCACTCAGTATTTTAGATGAAATCAACACGCATTTTAACATAAGATCCCCAACAGGAATCGGCACATCAGACCACATCTCATGCACTCAAGGTGGAATTCCACAACACTACACAGTTCGTAACTATTACAGACCCGGGTGTTGCTCACTGTCAGTCACAAGATACTAAACAACACATTTCAAGTATAACACACAAAGCAGAGTGATTTCACCCGGAACCCATCCATAAACCGTGCATTTGAGATGTAAGACAGCCCCCTACCTGGAATGAAGATTCTGGAAGCTCCTTTGGCTCACAGCTCTGATCGGCTGCTCTCCGATCGATCCTTCAGTCACCCTCCTTCACCGAATGCTCCCGTCATCGTATTCTACACAGCTTGAAGGAATCAGAAGTTGTCTCCCACTCTCGAGCAGTTCAGCCACCAAGACACTCCCTGCATGCAAGGACAGTGGGGATTCCAAAGTTGTTCCCTTACTCGACCAGTCCTGACTCCAAGACACCCAGACTTCCATGCATCCAACAGCGTAGGCAAGAACAGTGGAGGTTCCTAAACCTCCGAAACACTCAGCGACCTGCTCACTTCTTGAGCAGCTCCAGGTCACCCATCAGTGGAAGATGCCCACAACCCGAGGCACATAACGCTGCACACACATCCACTTGAGATCCCGTTAGCCTTCGAGTGGAAGAAGAGGGTGAAGAAGAAGAAAAACAGTAGAAAAGAGGAGGCCAGTTGCATGCACAAAGAGAAAGATGTCTAGCTTTCCAGTTTCTTTTTCTCCAGCAGCGTGAATGATGAGGGAGAGGGGGAACCGAAGCCTCTTTATACCCCTATGGGCACATGCGTCATTATCTCCAGCCAATTGCATTAATTAACCACTAGTTTTTAATATACAATTACCTTAATTCAGTAACTAACCCTTAATTAGTGGCTTAATCTCAATCGGTAAAAATCAGGATGTTACACAACGTGCACTTATACGCCAACCTTATGTGTTTGTGGTAACCACTACGGGATTGTGACGCCTTCCTGTATGTTGGATGCAGCAACACGTAGGCCAAGCAAGTGTAGGGTTGTAACTGCTTATGGTGAATGTTTAAGCCTATCTAGTCGTACTGAGTATGAACATGTGAGCTCTGTTGGATGAGTCATGATCGAGGACGTATGACACACTTTGAATGTAGAAAATTTTATGTTAGGAATGATGGGACGATAATAATCATGTTCTGATGGACTTTGGGAAGTCCAATAATATTTTATGACGACGTTATACCTTATTGGTGTACGGCCTGAAGTATGGCCCTATGATTTATGTGTCGAGGTTAAATTTCGAGGACGAAATTCCTTTTTAGGTGGGGTGGATTGTAACATGCCAAATTTTATAAAAATGATTAAATATGTAGAATAAATATTAAATAATTATAAATGGTTGATGAGTGTCCTAAAAATATTGGAATAATTAAATTAGGAGCTAAAATTATACCCGGTTAAAATATGGGTGTCGGACCAAGTATCTTCGAATGAGATGCCGTTGGTCAGGGCTGTTAAGAATATTATTGGGAATCCAAATATATCTTCGGAATAATTTTTGGATAAAGTATTGAGCCCAAACGGATATCCTATTTATTGTTAAACGGAGAAGCTTTAATGAAGAGTTAAGATTTCAAAACAAAATCCCTCTCCTTTCTCTCATTTTCACGATGCACTCTTTATGGGCAAGCATGAAACACCCCAAAAATTGGGGGTAAATTTTTCACGATTTTAACATCATTAATTAATGAAGACATAAAGTGGTGAAGCTTTTAATTCATCACCCTGGATCTATGAAAGACCTATCTCATATATGGAGATATGAGAAGGTAAGTTATAAACGATTAATGAGAAATCCTCATTTAAAAACAACGGAAAGAATAATTTAAATTGATGCTATATGATTGGATTTAAAGAGGTTAAACATCATGAGGTTTAATGACTTCATAATATGTCTAAGGTATTTTTAGGATGATACAAAAAGAAGATTTGATGAAAAAGGAAAGGAAAATAATCGAAACAATGCAATTTGGAGAATCAGGGCACCACTCGCTCAAGCGAGTGCCACTCTCTCTTTAGCGAGTCCGTGTGGTACGCTTGACCGAGCCAGGGAAACACGCTTAAGCGAAAAAGAGGAAAAGCATCAGGTGCCCATCTTGCTTGAGCGAGCCCTGCTCGCTTGAGCAAGATTGCTCCAGTAGCCAATCCCATTCCCCCTCGCTTGAGCGAGTCTCCTAAAACACTCGCCATTCGCTTAAGCGAAAATAGTCCAGTAGCTAAATACCTCGCTATCGCTTGGGCGTGACCTTACTCGCCTGAGCGAATTTCCTCCAGTAGCTAATACCTGATGCATGGGCGATCTCGCTTGGGTGAAACACTAACTCGCCTAAGCAAATCTCGTCCAGAACAACTCGCACACAACACTCGCTCGAGCAGAGATGAGCCCGCCCGAGCGAAAAATGTCCAGTATGCACACACCTGATGCAGGGTCATCTCGCCTGAGCGAAACCCCCTTTCGCTTAAGCGAGATTAGGCCAGTGGCCATACTACCAACACAGGGGATTCTTGCAAGAATCCATCTCACTCAAGCGAGAATACCAGTACATACGCAGAAACTTGTAATTGTTCACAACTCAACATATCAAAATCCATTCAAGGTAAAATTAAACAGATTTAATGCATCACATACATCATATTAGGTATTTTAAACATATTCCAATTAATCATACTCTATGATCTCTATTCAAATTCATGAATCATATGATAATTAAGTCTATCATCTTGTACACTTTATAAAATTTAGATCCTCATATAATCATTCATTCATTTATCAAAATTATAAGTTATTCACACCATATTCATCATTCATACAATGACAAGGTCACAAATGAAAATGAGCCATACACCCAAAGGTCTCATTTTCCTACATGACCTCCAAAATCATCATTCATCTATTTATCATCCATACAAGTTATCCACATTAATTCATGGCTATACAAAAGATCCATCATGTATATACATTACAAAAGTATACGTATAAGCCATAAAATCAAAACAATTGCCGGCCAAGGCATCTTTACCCTAAATGTCTTTCTTCACATAATTCCTCCGCACAAGAGCTCCATAGTCAAGCCCTACAACACAAGAGCTAAAAAGGTAGACCACATGGAGAGTGAGTATAATTTCTCAATGATGAAAAATCCTACAATTTATGATAATATACATATGAATACAAGTTAAACATCTTCTCCCAAAAAGGAGTTTCAAATGACACTAAAATCAATCAATCACCCAATTCATAGAACACTCATTTCCATAAAGATTCATTGAGCCACACCAAACCAATAACACAAATATAGTTAGTGATCAAGAGGATTCCACATACTCTCCACATAACTTCCCCATTGGGATATCACTCAATGCCATGATTCTATGGCTAATGTGTAACATTCTAATTTTTAGGGGAAAATTTTTCGCATTTTGTTTAGAGTATACCTGGATCATAATAAAAAGCCACACCCATATATGAAGATATGAGAGCTAGGTCCAATGACCAACCAAGAAGACAAGCAGCGCAAGGCAGAAAGGCAAAGTGCCAATCAAAGAAGGGAAATACAAAATGGGAAAGAAGGCAAGGAAAAATAAAACCGAACACAGCGCCTGAGTGAAGTCCACAATACAGCGCCCACTCGCTCAAGCGAGATCCGACTCCGCTTGAGCGAGACCGCACAACTCGCTTGGGCGAACCACCATTCGCTTAAGCGAAACCACATAAAAGCCTTCCCAAACAACATACTCGCTGGAGCGAGAACTCACTCGCTGAAGCGAGAAGCCACACTCGGCATTCCCATAACTCCGTATTCAGAGTTCCATTCACTCGGGATTACTCCATCGTATTATACTTAGTCTTCTATTTTATCCACAAGGGTCACATATAGAATCCACTCGGGAATGAGGGGTATCCCACTCGGATTCCATAAAACCCCTCACTCGGGTTATTACCCAACCAAACGCCACTCGGTATAGTTCAGCCTCGAGTCACTCGGTAAACATCAACCATTTAGCACTCGGTGTATTTGAACTCTATTACTCAGAGAATACATAGGCTTCCTCTCGGCCATAAATCACTCGGTCTAATCATTCATAAACCAACTCATCTTCTGAGTGGTATTCCACTCGGTAACTAGTATCATTACCGACCAATACTCATTCGGCCACACACTCGGCATTCATGCCTATTCACTCTCGGATAATGCCTTAACCACTCATTACTAAGAAATAGCCTACAAAATCAATTCCAATCGAAATGATCCAAACTCCTCAACACTCAAAGGAATTACCCAAGTAATTCACTCGGACTCATTCCACACTTACACACTCAGAATACATATTATCTTATTCACTCGGAATAGGTACCCATGCTCACTCGGAATACATGCATAACTTCACTCGGATCATATATATATATATAAACCACTCAGAATATGTCCAATCTAATCCATCATAACAACTCTTCCCTTGGAGAGGTTCACTCGGATTTCCACTCGGGTTTATACAAAATCATTTCCCACTCGGGGTTTACCCATATTCTCTACTCAGAATCCACAAGAGCTACCAACACACAGAAAGAGATTCACACATGGGTCACACTCGGATATGGAGTCACATACATAAGACTCACTCGGAAAAACAACTAAACCACTTACATTTCACTCAGGATTCATTAACTTAGGAATATTCATACAACATCATTTCCTAGTCGGTATGAAGCATCAAATCAACATAAATCACTTATGTAAATTTATTTTCTGATTCCCAAATCTGACTACCGACCTATATAGGTATAACCATACACTCGGATGCTTATTATCTTTAAATATTCCATCACCAACACATTCAGTCGGTATGCATATAATATTTCATATTCATGATACAACATTGTTATGAGCCGGCCAAGGCTTTAAAACAACAAAAGACACTCGGTACATTACATTATGTACACAGCCTCATCAATAAATACCCAACACTCGGGTTAAGGCCATCACATCATCCAAACCGACCTGCAAACACTGAAAAATGGTGTAGGGGTGAGCATTACATATTAAATGACAGATATTGGCTCGGATTAATCACAGAATCCTCAACATGTAATAATATATATCAATCAGCATAACAAACACTGCCATTCAATATGAACAATCATAAACATCTTCCGATCGGGTTCACCCACTTCACTCGGCTATAAGGCTCAATTTACTCAGTAACTAATATACTGATCCACTCGGATTTTTACCCAACTCCGAGCCCTGCTCAAGGAGTCTGCCTGAGCCCAGCTCCAGGACTTAATCATATTTTCACATATCTCATCATCTGATTGCCGATCAGTAATAGAAGCCCAACGCATTCCAGTGGCGAATCGGATGCATACGCTTTCATTCGCTTGGCGTCCCACGCCAATGCACTCGGTATTTCATCAAGCGTATCATTTCACGCTTAGTGCCCCAGGCACTGCCCCGAGTCCAACTCGAGGTCTTTCATCACATTCAACATTAGGATCCCGTCCTCTTCACTCGGGATTATACCCTTGTGGCACCCCACAAGGTGTTCATATTCAATAACTCAATAACACGTATGCATATAAATTCAACTCATATTCATTCGATTGCCCACTCGGAAATCTGCGTTCAACATCATGTGTACTCGGCAATTCCACAACAATCAGATGACTCGGCCCACATCACATCCACTCGGTAATCCTATGTCATCCACTCGGATTATCATCTATCCACTCGGATTTATCCTTTCTAGTAAGTCTTTCATGCTTTCCTCCATAAAGCCTACTCGGCATTCATCATAACAGTCCCCATTCATTATTCATCACAAGTATATGCATCAACAAGCATCACATGCATTCAAATGTACAACATACCCAGGGACAAATAGAGGATCACACATAGAACACAACATTCATCATGTGCATCTCATTCATCTTATCATAAACATCATCAACAAACATCACACATCATATGAACGGGTATCATACATTACATAAATAATAAGCATCAATAATCTGGGCTATTTACTCAACTACAGCAGACCATACACATTAAAACACAACACAGTGACAATTTCACCCGGAAACCCGTCCAGAAATCCATGCATTTGAGATGCAAAGCCCCCTTACCTGGATGAAGCTTCCAGGAGTCACATGGGCCACTCGGCCCAGCCATAGCAGCTTCTGCTTAACATTCCAACGTAGGAAGGGCCACACAGCTTCCTTGCCAACCAGCATCAGTCTTCAGCCTTTCGCTCAAGCCACACATTCACTCGCTTGAGCGAAAATGGTCCAGTGACGATTTCTTCACTGGCTCGCTCAAGCGTGACCATTCTCGCTTGAGCGAGATACACCCAGTAGCCCATCTGAACACAACACATGAGCATCAACACTCCAAGCTCCACTCTGCTCACAACCATGGAAGAATCCATGTTGTTTACTCGAGCAGCAACCCCCAAAGCTTAGTACAAAGCTGTTCTACACTCGAACAGCACCATTCTCCCCACCATGGAGAACCACCAGCTTCCATGTAACCTACATGCATGTCTTCATCCATCTCTGCCTTCTTCACGCAAACAGCTCCATCAACAAGAGGATGAAGAGGAGGAACCAACCTCTAAAACACAGCACCATGTTGCCCTACATGGTTACACACAGCCACGCTGTTCACCATCACCATGCAGCTCCACTCGGGTTCAATACAGCGTTGAGTGTAAGAAGAAGATAAAGGAGAGGAAGAAGATGAAGCAGGAGCTCCAATGAATTCTAGAGAGAAGGAGGAGCATTTCTCTCCTCCACAACATACACCCACAAGGAAAATAAAGAGAGTGTTTAGGAAAACCAAAGCTGAAGCCTTATCAACACACACACACACTCCCATTCAGCCCATCATCACGCTGCTCTGCCACAGCCATCACCTTCGTATTTAATGCAAGTCCCATCAATAGTCTATCCAATTAAAGCCATCAGCCATCACGTGGGGACCACACGGAAGAGAGGGAAGAGAGAACCAAAACTCTCTCTAATGCCACCAAGGCATTACGATTATTATTATTCAAGTTATTATTATCACTCAATAATTTGCCTAATTGGCAATTAATCCTTAATTAGCCATTAATTCCATCAATCCATAACCTTAATCTGAAATTTATAATTATTTGAAAATCTGGGATGTTACATAATGCACATGTTGGTGTTTAAAGATGCATATGCACGGATCTGATTTCATTTCATCAGGTGATCGCAACCACCATAATCATTCATTCATTCTCATTGCTTTCTCGTGATCGCAACCACGTTCAATAATTTACACTGGTTTCCTACCTCGCAAGGGGTACTCCTGCCTCGTGATCGCAACCACGGGCATTTAATCTCAATGGTCCCACAGGGCCTTTCATTTCAAACTCTAGGTGATCGCAACCACCGGCTCAATATCACAGGAACTCGAAGCCCTATACATTGCAAATATCAAGTGATCGCAACCACTTTTCAATATCATCATGATATGCATGCAATGCTATGTATGCAACAATTCTTATGCATGCCTTAACCTCATAAGGATTATCTCACCCTCTTATCTGGGGTACCACTCATTCTCAATCACAATATTGATCCCATATAATCAAATATATATATATATACCATTTCACAATCAACCATTGTAAGATTCAATCTCTATTTCATATCACACACATAAAGCACTACATCCATTCAAGGAGCAACATGCAACATGGCATCAATACATACATTATCAACATACAAGGTTTCATGCATTTAGAAAATACACCCTCTCCTACCACAAGAGAAGTAGATTTCCGGGTTTGGTGTTCCCGCCTCACAAGCGGTATCAAGTCCTACATCAATCAATTATAGGACCACATCAATTATTCATTCAAGCATCATTCTTAATGCATATGCATATATACACACGATTTTCATCATGTAGCATTTATTTACAAGTTTTATTTATTTGCCTAATTAGGCTTCGGGAATTTCTTCCCTTAAATGAAAGCTCAATATAATTAGAAACAATAACCCCAATAACTAGGTTACTCACACACATTAATTTCCCACCAACACCTTGGGTGAGTTTTCATTTATGGCTTCCAACCAACATCATAAATCATCATTAAATGACCATGCCCCATCATTAATAACACATCTTCATCAATAAATGCCAACCCCTTCTACATTACATATTTCCCCCAATTTCATAAGTTAGGGTTTTATTAAAACCCAACCATGTCATAAATGCACATCAATATTCATCATTCCACAACTCCACTTTCGTGCTCCCCAATAAATGATCATAAAAGTCCATATTTATTTCACCCTACCTTAGGTTTTTCTGATTTAAAGCTCTCATTCAATACCCACATGCATTTAATACTCTCCCAAGCTATAACCATCTATTTCCTAGGTTCCAAGCACAAGAGAAATGGTATGAAGCTTACCTTACTCCAAAAACGAAAATGGGGATTAAGAGGGAGAAAGATGGTGACGAAATGGAGAGGAAGGGGAAGAGCTTCAAGCCTCAATGGTCTCCTCCAAGCTCAATGGAGATTCCAAAAATAGAGAGGGAAAATGCATAAAACCTTCTCTAGGTTTTTGAAGAAGAAGAAGAAGAAGAAGATGAAGAGGTGTGGAAAATAGAAAGGGAAAAGAACAAGTGTGTTTTGCTCTTGGAGAAGAATAGTAACGTGAATTTGATAGAGGAGAAGGGAGTTTTCGTTTTAAGTTTTTAACCCTTCATTAAACTCTTCTATTTTTCAATAAACAGGATCTTTGTTTGGGCTTAATACTCATTCTGAAAATTATTCCAAATACATATTCGGATTCCCCATAATATTATCTATAGCCCTGACCAATGGCATCTCAATCAGAGATACTTGGTTCGACACTCATATTTTAACCGGTCAGTTTTCCACTCATTCGGTCCCAATAAATTACTAACAGTCCCTGAAAATCTTAATTTAATTATTTCTAATATTTTGGGACATTAAATAATTTGCATTCATTTATTCAATATTTATTTCCTTAATTTATTCTCTATTTTAAAATTTGGGATGTTACAATCTACCCCACCTTAAAGAAATTTCATCCTAGAAATTTGACATAACGGATTCGAATACGTGAGGATACCGTTCCCGAATATCATCCTCACTTTCCCATGTGAGTGTCTCCACGTTTCCATGCTTCCATGCTACCTTCACCAAAGGTACCATCTTATTCCGCAACCTTTCTACGGAATACTCGACAATACGAACAGAACCTAGAGGAACGGACAAGTCATCCCGCACATTAACATTATCAATAGGGATCACGTGTAAGGGATCGTGAATATACTTCCTCAACTACGACACATGGAACACATTATGCAGGTTTGTAAGATGTGGAGGGAGTGCAATCCGATAAGCAACATCGCCGATCCGCTCCTAGATCTCATAAGGTCCGATGAACTTAGGGCTTATTTTTCTGCTCTTCAAAGCTCTTCCTATACCCTTATCATGCGAAACTCATAAGAACACATGATCGCTAACTTGAAATTCAAGTGGCTTCCTCCTCTTGTCATAATAGCTCTTCTGCCGGTCTTGAGTGATTTTCATCTTCTCTCGGATCATTTTAATTTGTTCAGTGGTCTCTTCAACGATCTCAAGACCTAAGGCCAAGTTCTCACTAACTTCAAGCCAACATAAAGGAGTTTGACACTTTCTTCCATATAATGCCTCATAAGGTGCTATACCAATACTAGAGTGAAAGTTGTTATTGTAGGTAAATTCAATCAGAGGCAAATATTTCTCCCATGAACCACCGTGCTCTAAAACACAAGCACGTAATAAGTCCTCAAGACTCTGAATAGTCCTCTCAGATTGTCCATCAGTCTGAGGATGGTACGCCGAGCTTAGCTTCAATTTAGAACCCATGGCCTCATGTAAACTTCCCCAAAATCGGGAAGTAAATCGGGGGTCACGATTAGAAATAATACTTGATGGCACACCAAGCAACCTTACAATTTCTTTGATGTATAACTATGCCAAATCCTGCAAGGCACTCTTCATACTGATTGGTAGAAAATGTGTGCTCTTGTTAAGAGATCCACAATTACCCAGATTCCATCACATCTAGACCTTGTCCTAGGTAAACCGGACACAAAGTCCATAGCAATCGTATCCCACTTCCAAACAGGGATATCAAGTGGTCTTAATGTACTAAAAGGTCTCTAATGCTCTACCTTCGCCTTCCAACAAATAAGGCACGAAGCTACAAAGCTGGAAATGTCACGTTTCATTCCGGGCCACCAAAAATTCTTCCTTACGTCTTGGTACATCTTGGTCACACCAGGGTGAATACTAAAAATGCTTTTGTGTGCCTCCTCAAGCACCGTATATCTCAAATATCTAAATGAAGGCACATACACATGACCTTTTACACGCCATAAGCCATCAACACCCTCAACAAGGAATAGATTTTTTCCATCATGTTGAGATCTTCTCATCTCTTGTAAGTAATAATCATCTTCTTGTTTCTTCTTCATAAGCTCTAAAAACTCATTGCATACCTTCAGTATAGCAAAACACAACTTCTTGGAAGATTGAATTTCGGTCCCAACATTCAAATTCTGAAATTCCTCAATCAATTTGAATTCCTTGACCATCATGGTCGACATATGCAAGGACTTCCGACTAAGAGCATTTGCAACTAAATTAGCCTTCCCTGGATGATATTTCAATTCAAAGTCATAGTCCTTCAAGAATTCTATCCATCTTCTTTGGCACATATTCAATTCCTTTTGATCAAAGAGGTATCTCAAGCTTTTATGATCGCTAAAGACCACGAACCTCGAACTATAGAGGTAATGACGCCAAATCTTCAAGGGGAACACAACCGCCGCCAACTCCAAGTCATGAGTCAGGTAGTTAACTTCATGGGATCTCAACTAGCGTGAAGCATAAGCTATAACATGTTCCTTTTGCATCAAAACACATCTAAGACCATGCTTGGAAGCATCACAGTACACCACAAAATCTTCTTGTAAATCAGGCAATACCAAGATAGGAGCAGAAGTCATCCTCATTTTTAACTCCTCAAAACATCTCTCACACTCGACCGTCCATACAAAAGGTTGGTTCATTCTTGTCAAGTTTGTCAGAGGTTTAGCAAGACAAGAAAAACCTTCGATGAACCTCCGATAATAACCGGTAAGTCCATGGAAACTTCAGATATCAGTAACCGATGTAGGTCTAGGCCATGCTATGATGGCCTCAACCTTAGAAGGATCCACTGAAACACCTTCTTTGGATATCACATGTCCAAGAAACTAGACGCTCGCCAACCAAAATTCGCATTTAGAGAGCTTAGCGTACAACTGATTTTCTCTAAGAATGTTCAACACAAGCTTCAAATATTCCTCGTGTTCCTCACGGATCTTGGAATACACTAAGATGTCGTTGATGATTACTACAACCAAGTGATCCAGGTAATCATGAAAGATACGGTTCATGTAACTCATGAACACCGCTGGAGCATTAGTTTCTCTGAATGGCATCACAACGTACTCATAATGGCCATATCGCATCCTAAAAGCAGTTTTCGGGATGTCCTCGGTTTTCACCTGAATTTTGTGGTAACCAGAGCACAAATCAATCTTCAAAAACACTACAACACCCCTTAATTGATCCAACAGATCATTGATATGAGGCAAGGGATATTTGTTCTTTATTGTCATCTTATTCAATTGGCGGTAATCCACACACAACTGCATGGTTCCATCCTTCTTTTTAACTAATAAAACAGGAGTCCCCAGGGTGACACACTGGGTCGAACAAATTCCTTCTCAACTAGTTCCTCAACTTGCTTCTTAAGTTCAGCTAACTCTATAGGAAACATCCTATAAGGAGTGATAGACACTGATTCTGTGCCAGGTACAAGGTCGATAGCAAATTCAACCTCCCGTGGAGGTGGCAAACCGGGTACCTCCTTGGGAAACACATCCAAAAATTCTAATACCATAGGGATATTAAGGGATCGGGACCATTTGTCCCATCGAGAGATAATAATATGCAAAGTTAAGTTATATGTTGCACATCAAATTTCCTTACATCCGAAGAAGGGAAAATGATAGTCCGCTGTTGACAGTCAACTAAAACTTTATTGGCAGAAAGCCAATCCATACCAAGAATGATCTCCAATCCCTTCATAGGCAGGCAAATGAAAGACATAACAAATTTTCTCCCCTCTAGGAGCACGTCATCGTTATCACACCGGTTAACCGATCTGAGACAAGTACCGGTTGGGGTGGTAACCACAAGAGCATTGTTCATTAAACACACCAGCAATCTCAATTGCCGTACATAATCCTCGGATATAAAAGAATGAGTCGCACCCGAATCATAAATAACATGCACTGAATTTCCAAGTATTTCACACTTACTTTCAACTAACTTATCAGTTTGTGCTGCTTCCTCACCGGTCACAACAAACACTCTTCCAGTAGTTGGTTGAGGATTTCCACCATTTCCATTTCCCTCACGAGCGCCATTACCGTTACCACGACCATTACCATGCCTTCCACCATTATAGCCACCACGGTCATCATTTCGACTACCATTATTTCCATTACTAAGGCCCTGACCACCATTGTGGCCTCCGCGGTTCACATGTGTGGGAGTAATAGCACGGTTGGGGGTATTAGCTTGCATAGGAGCCTGCCTTGTGAGCAAAGGACATGCAGGACGGATATGTCCCACTTGATCATAATTAAAACACACCACATTCTCACGGTGTACACACTCATGAACATAGTGAGGACCACCGCACCTATAGCATTTCGGCCCATTGGCATTTCCATTGCCCCGGCCCAAGGTATTACCTTGACCACCGCCTCTAGCTTGAACATTAGAATGAGCACCCCTCTGAAAATGTCCCCTTCTAAAATTCCCTTGCTTCTTTAGACCAAAAGATTGACCCTTCAACTTAGAGTCAAATTTGGAATAATAAGGTGGAGCATGTTCTTCATAGATGCGACACTTATTCACAAGTACCGTGAAACTTTGAATTTCTTGATGACACATGGCCCTTTAAATGTCAGGGCGTAGACCGTTCTTAAATTTCACACACTTGGAGGCTTTAGTTCCCTCTTGCTGATAAGGAGGGTAAAATTCACAGAGTTCTTCAAATTTGGAGGCGTATTCTTCCACCATCATGTTGCCTTGCTTGAGCTCCATGAACTCAAGCTCTTTCTTACTTTTATAACTCTTAGGCACATATTTTCTCATAAGTTCCAGCTTAAAGTTTTCATAAGTCAAGGGAATAGCAGTAGCAATCATCCTACTCTTGGTGAGTCTCCACCAAGTCTCAGCTTCATCTCTCAACATAAAAATAGCATACTCCACTTTCTGGAGCTCAGTGCATTCAAAACTGTCGAAGATCCACTCAACATCTCAGATCCACACATAAGCTTTCTCGGGTCTAAATCCACCATGAAACTCAGAGGGTTTCCACTTCAAGAACATGTCAAGGCCTTGAGTACCTTGAGTAGCAGGAGTAGTTTTCCTTTCGGCCTCTTGCCTATCACGGTTTTGCGACTCAAGGAGGTCCGTAAAGCGATTCAAAGCTCTAGCTATAGCGTCATCGTTATCTTGACAATGATGAGCCATCACAATATCTATAATCATAACATTAAATTCAACTAACATTAGTAAACTAACTCATAGACCTCTCTATAGTTTCATGCTATAACAATCCGTCATATAATTAAATCATGGTCCTCCATCATGGAGTCCAACATCGACCAATCCACATTAAAGCTCATAAAATGCATATCATCATATCATGATGCACATGCATTCACATAATCATAAGAATTCACCATTGAGGGAGAATAGTGTGAAGAAAGCTTGGCCGGACTTATAAAATCAAATTTCATCCACAATCAATCCATACGAATCAAACAACAATGACAATCATTCACCAAATGCATGTCATGTTTTGATAATATTAATCAATCATAGCAATAAGGAACAAACAAAGCTCTGATACCAGGTTGAAACACCCCAAAAATTGGGGGTAAATTTTTCACAATTTTAACATCATTAATTAATGAAGACATAAAGTGGTGAAGCTTTTAATTCATCACCCTGGATCTATGAAAGACCTATCTCATATATGGAGATATGAGAAGTAAGTTAAAAATGATTAATGAGAAATCCTCATTTAAAAACAACAGAAAGAATTATTTAAATTGATGCTATATGATTAGATTTAAAGAGGTTAAATATCATGAGGTTTAATGACTTCATAATATATCCAAGGTATTTTTAAGATGATACAAAAAGCAGATTTAATGAAAGGGAAAGGAAAATAATCGAAACAATACAATTTGGAGAATCTGGGCACCACTCACTCAAGCGAGTGCCACTCTCGCTTGAGCAAGTTCGTGTGGTATGCTTGAGCGAGCCAGGGAAACACGCTTAAGCGAAAAAGAGGAAAAGCATCAGGTGCCCATCTCGCTTGAGCGATCCCTGCTCGCTTGATCGAGATTGCTCCAGTAGCCAATCCCATTTCCCCTCGCTTGAGCGAGTCTCCCAAAACACTCGCCATTCGCTTAAGCAAAATAGTCCTGAGCAAATTTCCTCCAGTAGCTAATACCTGATGCATGGGTGATCTCGCTTGGGCAAAACACCAACTCGCCTTAGCGAATCTCGTCCAGAACAACTCCCACACAACACTCGCTTGAGCGTAGACGAGCCCGCCTGAGCGAAAAATGTCCAGTATGCACACACCTGATGCAGGGTCATCTCGCCTGAGTAAAGCCCTCTTTCGCTTAAGCAAGATTACGTAGTGGCCATACTACCAACACAAAGGATTCTCAATTAAGTGAGAATCCATCTCGCTCAAGCAAGAATACCAGTACATACGTAGAAACTTCTAATTGTTCATAACTCAACATATAAAAATCCATTCAAGGCAAAATTAAACAGATTTAATGCATCACATACATCATATTACGTATTTTAAACATATTCCAATTAATCATGCTCTATGATCTCTACTCAAATTCATGAATCATATGATAATTAAGTCTATCATCTTGTATAATTTATAAAATTTAGATCCTCATATAATTATTCATTCATTTATCAAAATTATAAGTCATTCACACCATATTCATCATTCATACAATGATAAGGTCACAAATGAAAATGAGCCATACACCCAAAGGTCTTATTTTTCTACATGACCTCCAAAATCATCATTCATCTATTTATTATCCATACAAGTTATCCACATTAACTCATGCCTATACAGAAGATCCATCATGTATATACATTACAAAAGTATATGTATAAGCCATAAAATCAAAACAACTGCCGGCCAAGGCATCTTTACCTAAAATATCTTTCTTCACACAATTCCTCCACATAAGAGCTCCATAGTCAAGCCCTACAACACAAGAGCTAAAAAGGTAGACCACATGGAGAATGAGTATACTTTCTCAATAATGAAAAATCCTACAATTTATGATAATATACATATGAATGCAAGTTAAACATCTTCTCCCAAAAAGGAGTTTCAAATGACACTAAAATCAATCAATCACCCAATTCATAGAACACTCATATATAAAGATTCATTAAACCACACCAAACTAATAACACAAATATACTTAGTGAACAAGAGGATTCCACATACATTCCACATAACTTCCCCATTAGGATATCACTCAATGCCATGCTTCTATGGCTAATGGACATGCTGGTGTTTAAAGATACATATGCACAGATCCGATTTCATTTCATCAGGTGATTGTAACCACCATAATCATTCATTCATTCTCATTGGTTTCTCGCCTCGCAAGGTGTACTCCCTCTAGCAGCCTCGCAAGGTGCTTTCTCGTGATCGCAACCATGTTCAACAATTTACACTGGTTTCTCGCCTAACAAGGGGTACTCCCACCTCATGATCGCAACCACGGGCATTCAATCTTAATAGTCCCACAGGACCTTTCATTTTAAACACCAGGTGATCACAACCACCGACTCAATATCACAGGAACTCGTAAGCTAGTTACATTCCAAATATCAAGTGATCGCAACCCCTTTTCAATATCATCATGATATGCATGCCATGCTATGTATGCAAAAATGCTCATGCATGCCTTAACCTCATAAGGATTATCTCACCCTCTTATCTAGGATACCACTCATACTCAATCACAATATTAATCCCATATAATCATATATATATATATATATATACCATTACACAATCAACCATCGCAAGATTCAATCTCTATTTCATATCACACACATAAAGCACTACATCCATTCAAGGAGCAATATGCAACATGGCATTATTATATACATTATCAGCATACAAGGTTTCATGCATTTAGAAAATACACTTCTCTCCTACCTCAAGAGAAGTAGACTTCCGGTTTTGCTGTTTCCGCCTCATAAGCGTTATCAAGTCCTACATCAATCAATTATAGGACCACATCAATTATTCATTCAAGCATTATTCTTAATGCATATGCATATATACACATGATTTTCATCATGTAGCATTTATTTACAAGTTTTATTTATTTTCCTAATTAGGCTTTAGGAATTCCTTCCCTTAAATGAAAGCTCATTATAATTAGAAACAATAACCCCAATAACTAGGTTACTCACACACATTAATTTCCCACCAATACCTTGGGTGAGTTTTCATTTATGGCTTCCAACCAACATCACAAATCATCATTAAATGACCATGCCCCATCATTAATAACACATCTTCATCAATAAATGCCAACCCCTTCTACATTACACATTTCCCCTAATTTCATAAGTAAGGGTTTTATTAAGACCCAACCATGTCATAAATTTACATCAATATTCATCATCCCACAACTCCATTTTTGTGCTCCCCAATAAATGTTCATAAAAGTCCATATTTATTTCACCCCACCTTAGGTTTTTCTTATTTAGAGCTCCCATTCAATACCCACATGCATTTAATACTCTCCCAAGCTACAACCATCTATTTCCTAGGTTCCAAGCATAAGAAAAATGGTAAGAAGCTTACCTTGCTCCAAAAACGAAAATAGGGATTAAGAGGGAGAGAAATGATGACAAAATAGAGAAGAATAGGAGAAGCTTCAAGCCATAATGATCTCCTCCAAGCTCAATGGAGATTCCACAAATAGAGAGGGAAAATACATAAAACCTTCTCTAGGTTTTTGAAGAAGAAGAAGAAGAAGATGAAGATGAAGAGGCGTGGAAAATAGAAAAGGAAAAGAACAAGTGTGTTTTGCTCTTGGAGAAGAATAGTAACGTGAATTTGATAGAGGAGAAGGGAGTTTTTGTTTTAAGTTTTTAACCCTTCATTAAACTCTTCCATTTTTCAATAAACAGGATCTCTGTTTGTGCTCAATACTCATTCTAAAAATTATTCCGAATACATATTCGGATTCCCCATAATATTATCTACAGCCCTGACCAACAACATCTCAATTAGAGATACTTCGTCTGACACTTATATTTTAATCGGGTCAGTTTTCCGCTTATTCGGTCCTAATAAATTACTAACAGTCCCCGAAAATCTTAATTTAATTATTTCCAGTATTTTGGGACATTAAATAATTTGCATTCAATTATTCAATATTTATTTCCTTAATTTATTCTCTATTTTAAAATTTGGGATGTTACAAAACACATTTGCTTTCTTCTTCTTCCTCACTTCTCTTTATCTTCTTCTCCTCTCAAAAAACCATAAATGGTGGTGTGCCTCCTCCCCTATTTCATTTTCTTCATGGGACAAGAAGGAAACTTGGATGATTGAAGCTCACCTCTCCTCCCCCTTCTCTTATTTTTGTGTTCACCTTAGGGCTCTTGAGGGAGGTATGATTTTGAACACTCACGGCTATTGTTTATGTTTTTTTTGAGTCATTGAAGTATTGTAATGGGTGATTGGGTGTTGTTCGGTGGATAATGGTATATTGAACCAAACCCTAGCCTATAAAACCATTAGGGATTGTTGTTATGGTTGATAAGGGTTTGAATGATATGTTGCTAGTTTTTGGGTGCTTGAAATGAAGCTTATAAATGGTTAAAATTGATGATTAAGGAGTTTTTATGGAAACCCTAGGAATTGAGATTTTAGGGCTTTGGGAAATCCTTAAGAAAATTGTGAGTTATTGATGTTGGAGTGGTTATATATATATATATGAATGAGTTTTTGAATGAGTAATATTGATTGTTGATGTTGAGATATTGTTAGGAGAGACTTGAACAATGAGGATGATGATTAATGAATTTTAAAGAATCCAAATTCTAAGATTTAAGAATGTGTATATGGTGACTAAAACAATTTAGTTATGAGAAATGGATATTAGGCACCCAATGTTAAGTGTTGATTTGTATGATGATGAGTGATGGTGAAAATGATAGAAAACCATCGATGATAAAACCTATAGATAGGTGTTGTTATGAATATGAAACGATGAATATGAGTACCAAAACCATGGTGAATATGAGGGATTAGTGAAATAAGCATGTGTCTTGATGAGGACTTAGATCGTCTTGTATTCTATATGAAATTGTTAGTGGAGGATGGTTTGAAGGGAGCTAAGAGGCTTATGATGAATTTGAATGGCAAACGGATAGTTTAAGTGATGTGGAAGAGATATTGATATTGCTGGGTATGGTTAGCCATTTAAGCTCTAGAGAATCTTAGTTTTGGGAAAGGAATTCCCGAAGCCTAACACAATGGCATAAATTGGTGTTTTGACAAGTTTAGAACTTGTTCACAAGCCTTATAAAATGTAAATCATTATTTAGAATTTATGAGGAATGCCTTGAGATGGTTTATTGATTGTATGAATGCATATGTATGTAATATGTAGATTGTGTTTCGAATTATGAGACGGAGCATTCAGAGCGTACATTCGATTGCGGTTCTTCTCTCGAGGTAGGAGAAGAGTTTACATTCAAATTGTATGAGTAGAACAATAGTGATTATTGTATGTGATTAATACTCATGCCTGCCTTGCCATGTAGATATTGAGATAATATGAATGGCAATTTAATGATTATTGAGAATGGTGCATGAGAATGTGTAATGATTGTTATGAAAATATATATATATATATATATGTTGATGATAAGTTAATTTTGATATGATTAATAAATTGGAATGGAAATTATTGAGTATGAATGTTTAAGGCAAGTTTTAAATACCTAATAAGAGATGTATGATGTGTTGAATTTATCCAATTTGGATTTGTATGAGTTTTGGTATATAAGTTTTTGGAATTCTTACGTTTCTGCTCTTGAATTGATAATCTCACTCAAGCGAGATGGATTCTCGCTCAAGCGAGAATCCCCTATATCAGTATTATGGCCTCTGGCTCAATCTTGCTCAAGCGAGGGAGTGTCTCGCTTAAGCGAGACGTGTGTGGGGTGAGTGAAAGAGATAATGGACAAATCTCGCTCAAGCGGGTGTGGCCATGCTTGAGCAAGCAAAAGAGGAAATGATTCTGGGTGAATTTTGCTTAAATGAGTAATAAGGCAAGCTGGATCTCGCTCAAGCGAGCCAGCCTTGAGAAGGTACTAGACGTTTTTCGCTCAAGCGAGTGTGAGTCGCTTATGTGAGCACAAGTCTAATACTAAAACCCCACTCGCTCAAGCGAGTCGCCAGTTGATGGGAGTCTCGCTCAAGCGAGTGTAAGTGGAAATGGATACTGGAGTATTTTCACCCGAGCGAGAGGCTGGCCTTGGGAAGCCTCGCTCGAGCGAGTGAGCCTGAAATTAGTCACTGGGGGAATCTTGCTCGAGTGATAATGGCCCGCTCAAGTGAGATCGGGGTCTAATGCTGAAAACCCTTCTCGCTCAAGGGAAATTGGGGGGCGCTCAAGCGACCCACCTCAATCTTGCTCAAGCGAGTATGGGTCTCACTTGAGTGAGTTTCCCAAAACTGATTTTATTCTTTTTCTTTATTTTGGGCCTATGTTGGACCCCTTTCCCTCATATTGTGTGATGCTTGAGGAGACGTATATGGGGTATTTAATGAAGATACAATACGGTGGTGATTTGAAATTGTTGTTACATTTGGAGGAATGGTTTATGATATGTTTACCATCTAGAAAGGAATAATGAGAGAATAATAATGAGAAATATAATGATGGGGTTATGAGATACACCCTAGTGTGATTATGAAACCGATGAGAGAATAATTAAATGACAAGGTGTTTGTTAGAAACCGATGTATCAGAGATGATATTGGTATCGGGTGATAATAAAAGATGTTGTGATCATTCCTTGTATAAAGAATGAATGTTGTTATTGATAAAATTGTGAATTGCCACTGTATTGTAAACAAGTGTGATCTTGTATGTATGGTCTAAAATTGTATTGATGGATTGTTGTATTTCCATACTAGATATGAGACAATGGTGATGAATAATGAGATGAAAATCTACTAAATGAATGTGTGACAATATTGATGAATATTATATGATGTTGTAACGCTGTTGTGTTTAATCGCAAGCATTGACTTGCGTATATTATATGAAATACATGTGAAATGCGTTGAGATGAAAACACACATTTAATGATGGAACAAATGATATGCCTTGAATGTTATAATGATTGTAATTATATTGGATTTCCATGCGTGGATTGTTATGAAATGATATTATAGCCATTGAGATGCTAAGTATGTGAATATAATGCCTTAAGGGGCTTTGTAAATGATTGTATGCTATTGATTGAAAATGAAAAATTAAAATATATCCCTAAGTAAGAGGGTGAGATATCCTTGCGAGGTTGATTGGCATATGCATTATTGCATTTTGCATTCATGGCATGGCATAACATTGAAATGTGGTTGCGATCACAATGATGAAAGATCCTACGGGATTCTATGAAGGAAGTACCCCTTGCGAGGCAGGAAACCAACTTGATGATGATACAATATTGAGCCGATGGTTAAAATCACCTGGTTGTTGAGATGAAAAAGGGCTTGCGAGTTCCTATGATATTCCGTGGTTACGATCACGAGGAGGGAGTACCCCTTGCAAGGTGGGAAACCATTATGAAATGATTGAAATGTGGTTGCGATCATAATAAGACATCCTGCAGGATTGTATGATGATAAGCCAGTGGTTGTGATCACTTGGTACTTGAAATGAAAAGGGCTTGCGAGTTCCTATGATATTTCGTGGTTGCGATCAGGAGGAGGGAGTACCCCTTGCGAGGTGGGAAACCAATATGATGATGATTATAAGTGGTTGAGATCACTTGAGATACCATGTGCGCATGGGTGATTGAAATGGATCCATTGCATATGAATTAAACAGTCGACATATGCATTAGCCATAGGTGCATGGCATATGAGATGGGATGACCAAGGGAGATGAGAAACCCCTTGCAAGGTGGAATTAAGTAAAGATTTAATAAATTGATGATGATGATTGGTGAATGCCCTTGATGATAAGTGGCAATGTGATTGTGTATGTGCTTGTGCTTGCTTACGATATGATCTTTGATTTATGAGGCATGTATGCCTACTTATGAAAATGTATTTATCAGTAATGATGAATTAGTGATTTTTATGCAAAGCATACATGATGGTTGTAAGCATGTACACATAATCACAATGTATTTATATTCGTCATTTTGAATGTATAACTTACTCTCCCATGTGGTCTCCTTTTTAGCATTGTGATGTAGGTTACCACGGGATGAGTTTGGGTTTTTGAACTGAAGCTCATGAAGAAGGTAAATAGTGGTAATGGAATGCCTTGGCCAGCAGCATTTGTTAAATATGATGTAATAATTGATTTATGAATAATAATGTTGATAAAGAGAGATTTATAAACATGTATATATCATTGTATATTGATGATGTGTGATGTCAACTATGGAATGTGACTGGTGAATTTGAGTGTTGTATAATCTCATATTTAAACTTGAGGCATCGGAAATGTATGTATGTTAGGTATAGAATAGCTTATATTTTGATTTAATGATTAATACCTCATGTAGAGGTTACATGCAATTAATGATGTATGATTATGTTCTAGGTGCGTAGTCGATTGTGGCCTAATAGGCTTACATTATAAAATTGTATGATTGCTTGGGCCTTTTCTCATATCTTTATATATGGGGCTAGGCATATGCCCGGTATACACATTCTTCTTCCACTGTAAACTCCATTATTTTGTATACCGTTATGGGCGAGTTAGTTATCGATCGAGTTATAGATTATTTAATCACACTCTTCGGTCTTCTGTGGTTCAAGTCTTGGTGTAATCGTTGGGGAGTTTAGAAACTATTTTGAACACAAAAAATTTACTCGTATTTTTATTATTTAATTATTTTGATTACATCGGGATTTAAGTCCGGAAAATCGGGGTGTGACACCAGAGGCCATCCCACTATTACAAGGGGATCTCGCTTGAGGGAGATTTCCACTCGCTTGAGCGAGTTCTGCAGAACATACGCAGAAACATGAATTTCACACAACTTAGCATACCAAATCTCATTTTATGGCATTTTAACTTATGCCAATGCTTTATATGCATTCCAACATGCATTTGAGAGTCAAACCAATTAATCATACATATCAAGTTCAATTCTCATTCATTCAATGTATGACATTTAAATCATTCTTACAAAATCTTCATAAAATGCTACAAGTTATGAAATACTTCATTCATTCATAGAATTGATCATCAACAAGCATCATAATTCATTGCCTTACATCATTTGGGTCATTAATGAAAATTAGCCATACACACCAAGGTCCAATTTTCTTACGTGACCCTCAAAAATCATTAACTACAATCTAGATGGAAAAATAAGCATACGTATACATTATATGTTATACAAAAAAAAATCTAGATTTCCTGGCCAAGGCTCTCCCTATACACCTTATTTACCTCCTTTCACAAAATGTACTTCAAAAGATTCACTCCACCTATGAATACCCTGCATCACAAGTCTAAAAAGTGGACAACATGGGAGAGTGAGTCACACATTCCAAAAGAATGAATATGAATACCATGTGATCATATGCATATGTATCACAACATGTATACTTGCATTCACATACAACTCCTCATTAACTATCATCATAAAATACAATCATCTTTGTAAATCAAGCAAGTATAAAATCACACACATGATTTAGTCCTTCAATAATTGGACTATTACATATTTCATCATCTTACTCATATTGTTATTTGGTATTCACATCTTTTATGTTATCTTAATATGTTCTTTTATACTCAACTCACCCATCATCATATCTCATCACCTTTGGCATACCTCAATGCTACATGCAAATGCTCTTTAGCTAATGCATATGCACAATGGAATATTTCAACAATTGTAGATCTGACTGTGGGAATATAACACCGATTGTGGGATTCAAGTATGATCATCTAACCATACCCCTACTGTAGTAGTAAAATATGTACACTTATACTCAGATTGCATGCATTTCACCAATCTTTTACTAGTACCAAACCGCATCACCCATTTGCAATATCTGGTCATTTTTACCATGACCGCGGTAGCAACATAATCAATATATGGTGTTACGAGCCAACCATGAGTCATATAATGGAAGCTGTGATCCCAAGGACCACCAGGGACACCTGCTCATCAAGAGCCACCCCCCACAAGGGTCAACCACATGTGGCTCCCCGTAGCACAACATGGGTAGCTTCGTGACTCACACACCGAGTCACATGGGAAACAACAAATTGCTCGTGCACAGAGCCGCCTTCCCACTGGGCCAACCGGGGGAATCCCCTAAAATTCCAACACCGGCAGCTATGCAGTATGCCATGGATGCAAATGCCAATCATATGCATTTCTCACTCTATGCATCCTATACATGCCACTCATCAAACATCATTGCATCATTATTATCACCAACACCACTACCTCACCATTTTTAGTGGGTTTAATATTGTTGGATTTTATCTTTGTTTTCAAGTTGTGTATGTGGCATGTTAATAATTCATCCAACCATTACAAAGGCGTCCATTATTAACCCCAATTATCAATTTTCATTAATATTCATGGCAAGCTATTCATTCACACCCAATCTCAAACACACATCAATTGTGTTCGTTTCATATTTATGGTGGATATAACATACTCAACATATTCAAGGCTTACACTTGCCCAACAATTCACACCACCATATAGCACACCATATTTATTCTAATTGCACAATGCATGTTGCCAAACATTATCATCAACATCATATACACAAACATAAATTTCCATAACATCAAAAGCAAGGCAAACATGCAAGTTGTCACATATGATAATCAAACGCTATCCAATTCATGCAATTAGAATATAAAGACTCCTCTCCTACCTCAAGAGAAGAATTCTGATTGATACGACGTACCTGCCTCATCGTTCGGAATGAGTCCTACATTAATATACATATAAAATCCCAATTATTCAGCTATTCAAGACACAAATTCAACTCTAATTAACCATAATCATATTTACAATTTCATAACATGTTTAAGACATGTTATAGACATTATTTTCCTTCACTCATTAAGCTTCGGGAATTCCTTCCCATTAAACCTTACTCATTACCAACAACTATAGTCTAACATTCATAAAATGCCTCACCAACCAATATCCACACACTCAATGGCTTGTATTTGCTCTCAAACACATTATTCGACCAATATTTATAACTTTCCCCAAATCTTAAAAGTTAGGGTTTCCACCAAAACCCAACCACAGTCATTTAATGCATCATTAATCCTTATCTCTTTCTAACCATAAACTTATCTTCCTCATTTAACATCATCAAGGTTAACATTTATGACTACCCACTCTAGGGTTTCCATATTTAAAGCCTCTCCTAACAACCCACATGCATTAATTGCTCTCTTAACAATAAAAACTCATAACCAAGGGTTCATATTCTTGAGAAATAGCAAGAATCATACCTCAAAAGGAGAAAAGAAAGAATATTCAAGAGAGAGAGTATGCCCCATGAAAATGGAGGAGTAGAGAGGAGGAGAGTCCAAACTCCAATGGTCTCTTCCGAGCTCCTTCAAGGATGAAAATGAAGAAGGAAGAAAAACCACCACCTTTGCCTAGGGTTTTTAAAGAGAAGGAGAAAAAGAAGAATGTAGTAGGAGGAGAAGCGAAGTATTTGCCACAATGGACCAAGAAGTCGATGGAAAAGAAGAGAGAAAATATAGGCTTTTAATTTTTATTTTAACCCTCTCATTAAAAGTTCATCATTTTATGATAAATAGGATTTTCTGTTTGGGCTCAATACTTTATCTGAAAATTATTCCAAATACATATTCGGACTCCCAATATTATCCTCAACAGCCCTGACCAATATCATCCCAATCGAAGATACTTGGTTCGACACCCATATTTTAATCGAGTCAGTTTTCAGCTTATTCAGTCCCAGTAAATTACTAGCAGTCCCCAAAAATCTTAATTTAATTAATTCCAATATTTTGGGACATTAAATAATCCATATTCCATTATTTAATATTTATGTCCTTAATTAATTCTCTATTTTAAAATTTGGGATGTTACAAAAACACCCCACCTTAGGGTTTTCATCATAAATGGTTTCTCTCAACAACCCATACACATTAAATCATTCACCCAACACCCAAAACCCATAACCAAGGGTTCAAGCTCAAAGAAAATATGATAAATTCACCTCAAGCAATGAAAAGAGTGAGCTTCCAAGAGAGGGTGAGGAGAGCATGAAAATTTGAAGAGAATAGGGGAGAGAGTTCCAAGCCACAAGCTTCCTTCAAGCTCCAATGAAAAATGAAAAATGGAGAAGGAAGGGCACACCACCACCTTGTGGGTTTTTAGGAGAAGAAGAAGAAGATAAGTGGGAAATGGAAGTGAAGAGAAAAGGAGAGTGTTTACAAAAAAGGGAGAAGACCAACGTGAATGAGAAGGGAAAAAGAGAGTTTTAGAGTTTTTAATTTTAACCCCTCACTCAACTTCTCCATTTTAAATCAAATAGGATCTCCATTTGGGCCTAATACTTTATCTAAAAAATATATCCGAATACATATTTGGACTCCCAATAATATTTTTAACAGCCCTGACCAACGGTACCCCAATCGAAGATACTTGGTCTGACACCCATATTTTAATTAGGTATAATTTCAGCTCATTAAGTCTCAATAAATTATGAATACATATAAAAATTCCCAATTTAATTATTTCAATATTTTTGGGACATTGATTAATCCATGGGTAATTATTTAATATTTATTCCTCATATTTAATTATTTATATAAAATTAGGAATGTTACATTTAACATGTCTTAAACATGTTATAAACACCAATTTTCTTATTTTGTTAGGTTTCGGGAATTCTTTCCCATTAATCCATATTCTCTAAAATTAAATGACTAGAAAACAACTCCTAAGTCATCATCACACTCAACACCACTTCTACTAACTTCACGAACTTAGTGTCTTCCACCTTATCTTAATTTCTCAAACTCCTAACATCAATAATTATTGTCAATCATTCCAAAATTCATTTCCTCATCCAAAATCATTCTTAAGGCCAATGAACCCCAAATTCATCACGTTTTGTCAAAAGCCCCAATTTCCACATGTTAGGGTTTTTATCAAAAATTTCCAAACATCAACTTTAATCATTTCTTTGCATCACTTAGGCATTTCCAAGACAACAACATCATATTCATATCATGGTCAACAACAACAAAATTCCCAATGGTCATCTACCCTACGGTTTGGGTTCCACATGTATTTCCTCAACAAAACAACATCTAATCATCTATTGTTAAGGTTTAAGAACCCTAAAATCACCAAGAAAAGCCATGGGTATCATGAAACCTTACCTTTCCTCCAAGCATAATTCCAAATATGAAATTGAGAGGGAAAGGAGAGAAGATGGACCAAGCTTTGCTTGAATGTTCCATTAAATCTTTATAAAACCAAGCTTAAGTGTTGATTTTGATGAAAATGGGCACAAGAAGTGGTGGTCATGGTTTTGGGCAAGGAGAAATGAAGAAGACAAAAATGAAGTATGGAGGAAGAATGAAAAAGGCCACCAAAAATTGAAAGGAAGAAGGAGAGGGAAATTGCAAAATTGGTCCTTGTCTAATGGTCAAAAGGGTTCACCATTTTACTTTTTCCAATGGGTAATAATTCCCTTTATCCAATGGGCAAAAGAAAGTAGAAAAAGAGAGGAAAACTGCACACGGTCAAATAGAGAAGGAAAAAGGAATTTGCATTTTCTTTTAATTCCATTTGGCTTATAATTTCACCGTTTATTATCATATGCTGTGCCCGAATAACTATCTCCTCAACACAACAAATTATTTTAACCATACCACCATAACCATAATAATTTTCTAAATATTCTTGACCCATCAAATATCCAATTTAACTTAGTGGGTCCCATACCATCTGTAAATCTATCCAATTTGAGTAAATTTCAATTTACCGATAAATCATAATTAGTGTCTAATTAATTTTTTCATGTATATTGGACCATAAATAATTAATTACCATAATCAAATATATTTATTTCTCTAAAATTTGAGATGTTACACTAAGCCTAGTTTTTCAGCAATAGACAAAGGCATTAGGCTAACACTAGCTCCTAGATCACATAAAGCTCTATTAATATCCATACTACCAATCATGCAAGGGATAGAAAAACTACTTGGATCTTGGAGTTTTAGAGGTAGTTTCTTCTGAATCAGAGTGTTGTATTCCTCAGTGAGTGCCATAGTTCCATCTTCCTCAAGTTTCCTCTTGTTAGATAGAATGCCCTTGAGAAACATGGCATAGGTGGGCACTTATTGTAGTGCCTCAGTGAATGGGATATTGATGTACAACTTCTTCAAGACTTCAAGGAATCTCCCAAATTGTTTATCAAGTTTAGCCTTAGCTAACCTCTATAGGTATGAAATAAGAGGCTGGTAAGGTTTCACTTCTTCCTGCTTCTTCTATAGGATTTTTTTTCATCAATTGGTGGAAGAGCATCAACTTCTAGCTCTATGTTATTGGATGCTTCTCCTTCCTTCATAGAAGCTGGGGTCTCAATTTGTTTTTCACTCCTAAGAGTGATTGCCATAGTCTGATGTGAAGGTCCAATTTCAGGCTTTCCAGGAAATGTTCCTGGAGGTCTCATAGCATTAGATGCTTGTTGAGCTATCTGTGTCTCCAACATTTTATTATGGATGGCTAGTGAATCCATCTTAGATGTCAGAGTCTTTATGGCATTTGAGAACTCTTCATTTTGTTTTTCTTGAGTACTTACAAAAGTTTCCATAAGTGTCTCAAGCCTAGATTTTTATGGACATAGGACCCTTGAATAGACCTATAGTTACCTTGCATTCCTTGAGTGTTAGGAGCTCTGTTTTGAAAGCCAAAAGGTCCTCTAAAATTGTTCCCAAAATTTCCATTGAAATTTCCAATGGCACATCCACCTGTTGCCTTTCAGGTTCTTGATTTAAGGTCATTGCTAAATGGAAATTTGTAGTTACATGTCCTAAAACACCACAAACTTCACAAACAACATTAGTAGCACCTATTGACCCTAACTTATGAAGTTTTAATATTAATGCTTTAACTTTGGCAGAAAGTAGAAAAGGGCATCAACAGAATACTTACCCAGGGTTTTAACGGTTAAACCTCTTTCAGAGTTCCATTGATGAGTGTTCTGAGCTATTTCTTCAATCAGATTTTGAGCTTCATCCACATTCTTGCTCATGAAAGCACCACCAGCTGCAGCGTCCAAGGAGAGCTTTTGCGTGGAATTTAGTCCATTATAGAAGATATGGACTGTCAACCATCCTTTTATCCCGTGATGGGGACATTCTCTCAATATTTCCTTATATCTCTCCCAAGCTTCATACAACGACTCGTCATCTCTTCGTGCAAAATTTATTATCTGTTTTCTTAACAAATCAGTTTTATTTCTTGGGTACCATTTATTTAGGAAAGCACTGGACAATTGTTCCCATGTTGTGATGGAACCCTTTAGAATTGAGTATAACCATACCCTCGCTTTATCTCTTAAGGAGAAGGGGAAAAGTCTTAAGCGGATGGCAATATTGGTGGCTCCATTCATCTTCAGTGTGTCACAGTATTCCAAAAAAATTGGAGATGAAGATTGGGATCTTTAGAGGGTAATCCTCTGAATTGGTTCTGATGAACATAGAAAGTAGTGAAGGTTTTAATTCAAAATTATTCACCTTCAATGCGGGTCTAAGGATGCTAGTCCCTCTTCCATTTGTGCTTGGAGCAGCAAAATCTCTGAAGGCCCTATTTTGGTCTCCCATTTGTTTAGTTTTTAGTTGCTTTGTTGTTTTCTTAAAGCTCTAATAGTGCGTTCTGTCTCAGGGTCAAATCCTGAGTTTAGATTGACAGTATGACTTCATCGCATAAAAAGAAAATAAAGGACAAACAAAGCAAACAAACTAAAAAAATAAAAACAGCAAAAGAAAACACAGAATAAAATAAAAACAGAATAATTAACTAAAGACGAAAATTAAAAAGAAAAATATTACAACAATTATACAATAGTAAAAAAATCTGATCTAATCAAATTTCAATACAACCGATATAAGAACACAATCCCCAGCAGCGGCACCAAAAACTTGACAAGGCTCGTAAGCGCACGGGTTATGTCGCGTGATATAAAAGATTATGTCTCCACAGGGACTGTTTCCAAGTACCAGTATATTGAAATTTAATTATCTAGATAAACGATTTTAAAGTTTGCACACCAATCTGTATTTAAAACAAAACAAGATAAAAAGTAAAAAATAATTTTTTTACCTCATAGTAAATATTTTTTACCTCATAGTAAAAACATATTTACCTCAACTTATAGTAAATATTCTTTACCTCATAGTAAAAAATATTTACCTTACAGTAAAAATTAATTACCTTGTAGTGAAAATTTTTTTTTAACCTTACAAAAAAATTATTTACCATACAGTAAAAAATATTAACCTTGGGTTAAAAACAGAGTTGAGAGTATCTTGGGATTCCGGGAAAATTTTATTTAAGAGCTTGAATGGTTCATTAATGACTCTAAAATAATTATAAGACTTGGATTAGTGTTTTTGAATTGATTTGGTGTTGTTGACATGAAAAATGGAATTATTACTAAACTTTAAATGCTTCTTAAAGTGGGAAAATGGTGGCAAAGTGTCATAAATGGTTCCATAAATGCATTAGCCTAGTTAGTGTAATTGGAAAATATTGTTGGATGTGGATTAGTATTTATGATGGTCGTTGGACAATTATTGGTTGAGAAAGTATAGCATTTATGGTGAATTAAATGAAGGACATGAAGGATTTATATGAAATAAACATGTTATTAATTTAGGAAACCTTGTTGGTATATATTAGAACCTAAAAGGATGTTTATTAAGTTTAGGTAATACCATTAGAAGTGATTGGTAATTTTTAACATGTTATTTTGTCAAATAATTTAAGTTAAGATTTTAGAAGATACCCTTTACTTTAGGCATGTTGTTATTGACTAAAAATGAATTATTGGAAGTGATATAACATTTGTTAATGGTTGGAAACAATTATGATTGGATGAATAGGAATTTAGTATCTAATAAGTGAAGAAAACCTGGTGTTGGAAGTTATAGACAAGCTAGAACAAGTGTGGAAATTATTATTAGTGGTGAAACAATATTTATGGAACTTAGTTTGTATGTGGGTGAAGATTAGATAATTCCTTTGGAGGAAAAGACTTAGTGTTTTAAGTGATGTTGTGTAAGAACCAAGTGTTGGGTGAAACCTAAATGTTATTAATAACTTATAAATTTAATTTAACATTAGAACCTTTATTAATAAGGTTGGATATTTTAATTGCTAAAAGTGTGGAAATTGTAGAATTTCAAGAATGAAAAACTTATTAATTCCTAAAATAAAAAAGTAGTTATAAAAATATGCAAGACTACTTAAAAGCTTTGTAAATCTTAATGGATAACTGTTGAACCCTTGACAAATTATGGACAATGTTTTAGACCTTTAAAAAGTGTTAAAAAATATTAAAAAAGGAAACAAGCTTATAGAATCACAAAGATAAAAATTTTAATAAGCTTAGTATGATGTTGTATATATGATGAGAAAAATTGTTAACATTAAAATAATTTAGTTTGGTGTTTGATGTGGTTCTACATTTATTTAATGTAGGATTTGACAATTCTAGTGAGGCGGGACCATCTAACCCTGCTGAGTACTTCTCTTGAGGGAGAAGAGGAGTATATTTTCTAAATACATATGCAATGTTTATTGATGATATATATATATATATATGTCGGTGTGTACTTACATGTTTGCCTTGAATGATTATACTACCTCTTATGTATAAATTGTTCTGAGAGTGATTCTTGTTGATGGTTGGAATTTAGATTGGTAAATATGATAATGATATACATTTGGAGTATACTTGTTTGATATGTTCTTTTGATTTTTATGTGTGGATTGATAGTGATATGACTTCTTGGCTACTATTTTGTGGATGATGTAAATTGATGCCGTAGAGAATTTTGTGATACATTATATGCCTTGGAGGATAGTATAATTGGTTGCATACCTTTGACTATAATTTTAAATGTACTATGAATCCCTAGTGAAGCTGACAGGGCCCGCAAGCGCCTGGGTTATGTCGCGTGATATAAAAGATTATCGTCTCTACAGGGGCTGTTTCCAAGTACCAATATATTGAAATTTAATTATCCAGATAAACGATTTTGAAGTTTGCACACTAATTTGTATTTAAAACAAAACAAGATAAACAGTAAAAAATAATTTTTTACCTTAAATAGTAAATATTTTTTTACCTTACAGAAATAATTTACCTCAACTTACAGTAAATATTTGTTACCTCATAGTAAAAAATATTTACCTTGTAGTGAAAAAAATATTTTTTTACCTTAGAATAAAAAATTATTTGCCATAAAGTAAAAAGTATTCACCTTGGGTTAAAAACAGAGTTGAGAGTATCTTGGGATTTCGGGGGTTTAAGATGTTATTTTATGTTAATAGTTTTAACTTTTAACTAAAAAGAAATAAATTAAGTTTTCCAAGGTAGATTTTCCATCAGTTAATTAATATATTCCGGTCAACTCTATTAATGTACCTAATATATAGAGAACCGCGTTCAATCCCTAAGAAAGGTCCATTATCGTTTTGTGAAAATCCCTTTTTAATTCCTCAAAAGAATTTTGATTACTTTGCTGGATTTTTACAAGGGTCACAAAAATATTTCAAAATCTTAGGATTAATTCGTAAGCTTTCCAGTAATTAGTGAATTGCTCAATCCTACTAATTACTTAAACTTACTAATATACCCACAATTATACAGTTTTATCACTTAGATTCTTGGTGGAATTACTAAGAGCATTGAGTAAAATTTGAATTAATTGGAAAACAGAAATTTATTAACTTAATAGTCAAAACAACATTAACATAAAATATTATCACACCCCCGGTCATCCCAAGATAAATAATTTAGTTATCTATGAAGTAACTCAAATTCATACACATAGTGAAAGGAAAACAAAGCATAAAACACATGATACAGTAAAAGAAAGACCTACGGGTTTCTCCAAAGAGCACAGAAGTAATTCCACAACTGTTTTTTCGTCATATTTTTTGTTGTTTCCCCACTGTATTCTAAACGTAAAAATTCAGATTTGTGCCTCTAAACTCAAGAGCTACACAAGATGTTCTTGGTGTGAAATGGTGTGTCTAAACCCTTAGAATTAAGACCTATTTATAGTGTTTTGAAAGGAAAATTCTACATTAAAAAATTCAACATTATGAAAGCTAATTAATCATGTATAATTAAAGCATATTGGACCACTTTCTTGGTGCAATTCTTGTTGGCAAAGAGGGTTGGTTTCATGGCTGAATTTCTTCACTTTAATGCAAGTAAATGGAGTCTAAATTCAACATGTTATTACCGTGAGAATGCTTGCCAAATTGATGCAGTATTGCTAAATTTTTTAAAGCAAAAATCCTTACAAAATGGGGTGGTTATAGCCATGACTTTCTTTGCTATTTTGGAAGTCTTGTTGTCATGAAAATGATGATGGGACATCTTCTTGAAATTATGGAAGAAAGCTTTACATTTGTGGACCATGATGTCTTGATTAAATAAAGCAAATTCCTTTCCCTTTAGAATGCCAAAACCATGAGCATACTTTGACCAAGGTGGAATCATTATTATCATGAAAGCATTTGGAATAAAAACTTGGTATTTCCTTTGTTGCATGAGCATGGGCTCCCTTTAACTTTCCAATTTTGCATATTAATTTTTTACAAATGGAGATTTCAAAGCTTACGTAGTGAAAAAATTTGGTAAACCTTTCAAGCTTTGAAGTTAATGTAAAAATGGGTTTAAATTGCTTTCTAAATTTGTAAAAATTTAATAACATAAAACCATTTTCCAAAATCTAAATTTTTGGCATCCATTTTTTCTTCCAAGATTAAATCCTCAATAGTCTCAAATTATATTAAGACCTGTAAAATAAAAATACCCGAGCAGAATACAGTGGAAAGAAAGCATAAATCATGAAAAATGGGAAAATATAGTGCAAAATGATTTAAAATTCTAAATGAATTAAATCTTATTTAAAGTGTTTTAAAACACTTATCAGAAGCTGAGGCTAGTATATGCGTTCTTGCATTTAATGGTATGCATGACATATCATATTGTAATGTATTGGGATTTTGCGGGATCTTGTGTAAAGGACCCTTGCGGGGGAATAAATATTTAAGCGACTATACGTGGTTGCGATTACTTGATATATGGAATTAATGATGGGCCCGTAACATATTTGTGACATGTGTTTCATTTATTGTTTGTTACCGCATTCACTTTTATGAGAGTGATTAGTGTTACGAAATGGGCATTGACGGTTTGGTACTAGTAAAAGCATGTTGTGGATAAATTGTGTACACATGTGTTATAAATATTTTCTTAAAATCAAATTCATTGCATATGCATTTTTTGGTGGCATAGCATATGCATTAGCCATAGGGACATGACATATGACCTTGAGGTATAAGACGCCCCAAACCCCCAAATAAAATAGGGGAAAATTTTTCACGTCTTTGAAAGTAATAATAATAATAAATCAAATAATTAGAGTGGTGAAGTATTTTTCACCAAACCCCTGGATCTATAATGAACCACTCCCATATATGAAGATATGAGAGGGTGAAATTTACAAGATAATTTTTCGATCAGAGTCAGCGGAAACTCATTTAATTTAATCATTGGTTGATTGATTTTCAAGAGGAGAGGTTTTATAAAAATGTGGGATGTAGTTTATATAGTTTAGAGATCCAAATTATACTCCTCAATACCTTTAAAATAATGTTTAAGGAAACAAATTATGCATAGGATTTAAAGGTCCATTTAAAATAATAATTAGAAGCATCAGGTGCCACTCGCTCAAGCGAGACTCAATTCGCTTGAGTGAGCCAGCGTAATCACGCTTGGGTGAACGCTGAGTGATGCTGAGCGAAAGGAAGAAATAAGCATCAGGGCTTAGCTCGCTTGAGCGAGCCCTGTCTCGCTTGAGCGAGATACGAAAAATAACATTAAGCGAGGCAGCGAAACGCTTGAGCGAAGAAGGAAAGGAGCATCAAGTCTCGCTTGAGCGAGATACGAAAAATAACATTGAGCGAGGCAGCGAAACGCTTGAGCGAAGAAGGAAAGGAGCATCAGGTCCCAATCTCGCTTGAGCGGCCCAAGGCTCGCTTGAGCGAGATCCTTCCAGAATCACCAATAACTCTCTGGCCGATTTTCGCTTGGGCGAGGCACCACTCGCCTGGGCGAAAATCGTCCAGAATCTAAAGTCCTTCTCCCTCGCTTGAGCGTCCACTCCTCCACCTGGGCGAAGATCATACAGAATCTAAACACTGATTCTGTGGCCATTTCGCTTGGGCGAAATGCACATCCGCTTGAGCGAAAATGGGGTAGAAACGAGTCCCCTGTTTCACAGCAATCTCGCTCGAGCAAGATTCCCACTCGCTTGAGCGAGTTCTGCAGAAACTCAACAGAATCGAGAATTTCCTTGGACATAACACATGAAACATCAATTCCTTCTATTTTGGCCTTACCTAAGACCCTATCTTATTTCATTATGCATGTATTACTTCATATAATGCTACAATCCAAAACTACATGATTCTTTCATGTAATTAAAGACCAACAACATCATGCTAATTTTAACTCATGCATATAATTTAATTTCATCATCACACCACATACACTCCCTACATATACCTATATTCCACATCATTCCATAAGCTCCATAATATAGCATGAAAACACAGCATTCATTCATTAATCAAAACTAAGTATCATGGTCCATTATTTACATCCTTTGGGTCATGAATGAAAATTGGCCTTACACACACATGTCCAATTTTCTCCCATGACCCCCAAAATTATAAACCATTACAAAATTGAGTATATAAACCTCATATACTCTACAAAACAGTTTTGGTGCTGGCCAAGGCTTACACATTCCTATCCATATTTACCTCCTTCCAAACTCGGCCTCCAAAAGCTATAGGATTTAAATCATACCTACATCAACTTTAAAAATGGCAACCGGAGGTGAGTAACATAATCCAAATGAACTAAAGTCATACATTATGATGAAATACATGTATACTTGCACAATTAGCAATCATTACACCACATCATACATTATACACAATACATCTTATAATTTCAAGTATACATTCACAATATCATTCATTTGGATTGCCAATCACACACATAGGGTTAGTATTCAACTCTTTCCCTTTTCAATTCTCATTCATCCGTTGCCACCATGGGCTTTCAACTAGGCATATCTCCAGCTATATGCAAATGCTCTTAAAGCTAATGCATATGCACAAGAATTTCTCATCAAATAATGCGGATCCGACTGTGGGAAATACAACATTAATTCAATTGTGGGACAAGCATAGGTGTGCTACTATGCCCCTACTGCAGTAGAAAAAATTGTGTACACATATATCTCAATTTATGCATGCTTACATCCTTATAATTTTACTGGTACCAAACCGCTCTCGCCCATCTGTAGCACTAGTCACCCTGTGACTTGCGGATCAACATCGTGGCCTCAATTACCACAAGTGCTACGAGCCCCTCCCGAACACACATCGAGAGAGCCGTGTCCCGTCGGACACCGAGGTAAACTCGCTCACCATAGAGCCGCCCGCCCACTGGGCCCGCCACATAGGGTGCCTCGTCACCAAACTATGGACAGCTTCATGACTCATACACTGAGTCACAGGGGAAAATCACAATACGCTCGTGCACTGAGCCGCCCTCCCACTGGGCCCGCCTAGTGGAACCCCCTAATATTCCACATAGACAGCTATGATATGCCATGGATGCAATGCAAATGCAAATCAAGTGCATCCTCACACTATGCATCCTAGATGCCACTCCACATTTAATCATTCATCACCACCACTTGGTGGATTTCAATATTCTCATCATTCTCATCCAATCCCAATTCTCTTTTTCACTCATTCACATCAATAGTTAGTGGCATACACATTCAATAAATCATGCACATATCTTTAGGATATTCACATCATAATTCCATTTCACACATGGTTTTAAACCATCATCATACTTCATCAAAATAATATCATCACCACATCATAATATTATCCAAACACAATGCCACTTCACAAAATCATCATTCTAAATGCATTCAAATCATAACATTATCACATCATCCATTCAACAATCATCAACACAATCACATATACATATGTTCACATCATCAATGGATGAAATCATGCATTTAGAAAAGTTACCCCCTCCTACCTCAAGTGAAGTAGTGATCAACGCGGTTTGATGGTCCTGCTTCGTCAATGGGATCACTTCCTACATCACAATACATTACACAATCAATTTTCTATTTACCCATTAAGACTCAAACACTTATACATATATCAATAACTTGATGTTTACTTTATTTTATCTCTTAAAACTCCTTTATTCCATTTTATCCACCATAACCACCATGGGTTAGGTGCTACCCATTATTATTATGCACCCTAGAACCAAACCCCTTTCATGGGCTTCTCCATTATTAACCTCCATCAACAAAATACCATCACCAATGACCCTTATGCATCATAACTCACATTTATTACCAACAATTAATGTTCATCAACCTCCATTATGCATTTCCCCCAAATTCATAAAGTTAGGGTTTCATAAAATTCCAACAACCATCATAAATATTCTTCTCCTTCCAACCATAAATGTATCCACTTCATTACTCTCCCAAAGAAACCTTATTCTCATACAAACCCTCATTAAACTCTTGCATTAAATACTCTCCTCAAGAACTTCCATACACATGCATGGTTTTAAAACACATAAATGCCATATACCCATAACCAAAACCTTAGCAAAAATGGGTATACTTACCTCAAAACCCAAAAACGAAAATGGGTTCAATGGAGGGAGAGAAACACCAACGAAAATGAGGAAGAGAAGGAGGAAAAACAGCAGCCCCACAAGCCTCCTTCAAGCTCCCTTCAAACGAAAATGAGGAGGTGTAGAAGATGAGCTCAAGTTGCTATGGTTTGGAGGAGGAAGAAGAGAGAAATGGAGAAGATGATAATGAAGAGAAGAAGAAGAAAGTGAAGTGTAATGTCCACTTTCAGCACACCTACGTGAATAGAGAAGGAAAAATAGGACTTTCAATTTTTCTTTTAATCCAATTCATTAAAACTTCATCATTTTATAACCAACAGGTTCTCCGTTCGGGCTCAATACATCATCTGAAAATTATTCCGAATACATATTCGGATTCCCAATAATATTCTCAATAGCCCTGACCAATATCATCTCATTCCGAGATACTTGGTCCGACACCCATATCTCAACCGGGCTTAATTTTAGCTTAACCGGTCTCCATAATTCCCTCACAGTCCTCAAAATTATCAATTTAATTATTCTCAACAGTTTGGGACATTAAATACTCCATATACCAATTTCTAATATTTATTCCGGTAATTAATTCTCTCATTTTAAAATTTGAGATGTTACAAGGTACCTAAGAGGAATTGAAATCTATGGCTGATAAAAATTGAGAGATGAAATTGGAATTTATGAATACTAACTAATTGTGTTGTGGTTGTTAGTATTACCTCTTTGATTATGTATATAATCATATGGAATGCATATATGATGTGATAAAGAGGTGAATCAATATATTGATTCCATGATGAGATATGGCTAATGGAATTGTTCATGTATATGCTTGGTGATTAATGTTGATGATGTCTTTTATTACTGAGTTGAAATCCTTGATGAGAGAATATGTTTAGTTGCACTTACATAATTATATTATCACACTTCATTTATTTGTTCATCATTGAGAAGGTATGCTCACTCTCTATGTTGTCTACTTTTTAGCTCTTATGTTGTAGGGCATGGTTATGGAGTTGATGATTTTTGAAGAGATGGGGCATAATGTGTAGAAGGAGATGCTTAGATGTCATCAACATGTTTTGAATTAAATTGTCTATGACATATTTTTGGAATTACTTGTATATGGTATTTGTTTTGTATAGATATACTATTATTTAATGTCTTATAATTGTGATGGTGGCTTGATATCCTTAAGATATTGTTGATATATTAGGATCATTGCTTGTGATCTTTTTGTATCATAAAGTGGTATACGATAATGCATGGTATTTAATTGGAACCTAGTCAATGATTTTTGTGATTGGCATTATGAATGACATGCTGAATTTTTCTTATAAATTGATAAATATTATAATGAATATGGTGTAAGAAGGATTGTGAATCTTGGCTAGAGACATATAGTGATTCTATAATGATGGGAATTTATTGATAGAGGATAATGATATGAATATGTGGAATTTATCCCAAGTTTAAGTATTGGAATGATGTTGTCAAATTATATATATTGAGACTACTACATTTTAATTCTAGGTTCAAATTCACACACAAACATAAGATTGTGTATGCAAAATATAAGGTCATTGATAATGGACTTAGTAACATGCTAAGAGGACTATGGATCATACTTTGAGCATAACATGGTAGTGTTGTATCTAGGTGTATGAATTGAGTGTGATGAGATATAATCATGTAATTTAAATCTTTGAAATGTTGTGTAAATTTAGAGAAATGAGTAAGTGTTACTAATGTGTCCTTTTGGAACCTATACTTAAAAATCCACTATTGCCTCTGGACTAATTTTAAATGTTTCGTAAATACTTATTTAATAATTATGTGATTGATTGTCCTAAGTAGACATTTATTTATTTTACATACCTTCTTATATCGTCATATATGAGATAGGTCTCTAAATGGATCATGGGTTGATTGTTAAATTTTTTTAATTTTGGTGCTCTTCTTCCAACGGTTGTTTAATCGTGAAAAATTTATCCTAATTTTCATTATCTAAATCTTAATATCATTAATATTTTTTATCGGATTAAGAGCGCCACATTGGGTGGTAATGAAGCATAACATACTTTTATTAAATCATTTCCATTATTGTTTGAAACTATGGTGGATTAATTGTGATTGATATTTGATTTTGATAAGTCTAACCAAGCTCTCTTCACACTATTTTCTGTCAATGATGAATTATTATGCTTATGTATGTATACATGACATTAGAATGTGATAATATGCCTCTGATTGGTATTGCTACATGTTGATTGATATTGAATTCCATGGTAGGAAACCAAGGTTTATTTGTGAGATAAATTGCTATAGTAGAAGGCTATGGCCATGTCTATGAGCTAGCTTACTAATGTTAGTTAACCTTGATATTATGGTTATAGTTTCTAAAATGGCTCATCGTCACCATGATAGTGATGACGCTATAGCTTAAGCTTTAAATCATTTTCCCAACTTTCTTGACTTGTAAAACCGAGAGAGGCGGGATGTTAAAAGACAAACTCCTCCTGTAGTTCAAGGTACTCACGGCCTTGGCAAATTCTTAAAACAGAAACCCTCTAAATTTCATGGTGGATTTAGGCCTGAACAAGCCTATGTTTGGGTCCATGATGTAGAGAGGGTCTTTGACAGTTTCAAGCGCACTGAGCTTCATAAAGTGGAGTATATTATTTTCATCTTAAGAGATGAAGTTGAGATTTAGTGGAGACTCACCAAGAGTAGGATGATTGTTGTTACTACTCCCTTGAGTTGGGAGAATTTCAAGTTTGAGCTTATAAGGAAATATGTTCTAGAAAGTTATAAGAGCAAGAAGGAGCTTGAGTTCATGGAACTTAAGCAAGGTAATATGTCTGTGGAAGAATATGCTTACAAGTTTAAAGAATTGTGTGAGTTCTACCCTCCTTACTAGCAAAAGGGAATTGAAACCTCCAAGTGTGTGAAGTTTAAGAATGGTTTACGCCCTGATATTCAAAGGGCCATTTGTCACCAAGAGATCTAAAGCTTCACGGTACTTATGAGCAAGTGCTGCATTTATAAAGAACATGCTTTATCTCATCACTCTAAATTTAGCTTTAAGCTAAAGGGTCAATCTTCAGGATTCAAGAAGCGTGGGAATTTCAAGAAGGGACGTTTCAAAAGAGGTGCTCACTCTAATGCTCGGGGTAGGGGCAATGGTCATGGTAACACTTTGGTCGGGGAATTGCAAATGCAAATGGACCAAGATGTACTAAATATAGTGGAAAGCATTATGCTTGAGAGTGTATTCACCAAGATAATGTTGTTTGCTTTAATTGTGATCAAGTGGGACACATTCGTCCTGCATGTCCTTTACTTGAAAGGAGGGCTAATATGCAAGCCAACACTTCTACTCATGCTAATAATCTCATTAATATAAACCATAGAGGCCACAATGGTGGTTGAGGACGCGGTAATGGACACAATGGCAACCGAATTGGTGGTCGTGGTGGACATAATGTTGAAATAGGTTTTGATGAATGACAAATAATTGAAGGATCAAGAAATTTAATTGATATTTAAAGGATGTTGTATAAGAAATTAATCAAAAAGCATGAAGGTATAAGTCAAGAAATAAAAAAGAGACAAAGATTAAAGGAATATGCAAAGTACCATGAACACTGGACCCAAAAGTATCAAAATGCATCAGAAATAAAGGAAACGGGTCGAGAATAACTCTAGGAATCGATTCACCCCTTTGGGAATCGATTCCCACATTAAGAAGCAGTCAGGAATCGATTCAGAGGCACCAGGAATCGATTCACCTTGATTTTTGCTTGAAGGAATCAATTCAGGAAATAAGGAATCAATTCATCATCGTGTTGTAAGCCAGGAATTCATTCAAAACTGCAAGGAATTGATTCATCATCGTTTTGCAAGCTAGGAATCGACTCAATAACACCAGGAATCGATTCCCCTTGCCAGGAATCGATTTACTCAATGTTTTTAGTGCAAAAATGAACTGGAAGAATCGATTCATAACTGGAATCATGCACTGAATCATGCAAAATATCAGTACGTGTTTTCAGAAACTTGAACTCTACTGGTTCCTCTCTCGAGACTCAAATTGAAATGGCGAATGCATTAATTGAGGCAGATAATTGCACTTCTCAAGTCAGGAAACATGGATTGCTGGCAAATTAAGTCTTCCAATGCATAAATTAAGGAATCGGTGGAAATTAGTTTTTAGCAGTAAGTCTCTTGGAACTCCTATTAATAGAGAAGAGATGGAAGGCAGAAGCACACCTTGCAGCAATGAAAAATTCATTGCTTCTTTCTTGCTCTCTTATTCCCTCTTAAGTTATTTACTCTCTGTTCTTATTTCCTTGCTATTATATTTTTTGAGAGTTTGTTGTGAGAAAAATATTTTCCTAAGTGCTAAATTTGCATATCCCTTCTAAGAGAGAAAAATATTTTTCAAGTGATTCAATTTGTATATCTACTCTTTTGAGAGTTATCTTTGTACACCTAAACACTAAAAATTCTAGAGGTTTGGGTTGGGGTCTCAACCTTGTAACTGTGATATTGAGAGATTGGGTGGGGTGCCCTTGTACTTGTGAGAATTGGGTTCTTGAGTGTGGGACACTAAGAAGCCGCGATTGCTCAAAGTTGTCTCCAATAGTGGAAATCCTCTAAGTGGGTTGCTTAGAGGCGAGACGTACACCGGTGTGGTAGAACTCGTATATATTGGTTTGCAAATCTCTCTTCCCTACACTCATTTAATTTGTGTACTTAAAATTGTTTGCTAAATATTTATGTGTATAATTTAATTAATTAAGCAACTTTATTAATTTACTTGTTAATATTAAAGTGCATGTTCTTTTAGTTTGATAAAATTTGTAAATCACTTAGATTAAAATTGTTAAAATTATTTAAGTAATATTCTTGAATTGTGCTAAAATTAATTATTACCTTCTAAGTGTTCAAAATAGTGTAACGTTTAATTTGATATTCTTAATTGTTATCTTGAATATTACTTAAACTCTCTAAGTGAATTCACTTGCCATACATTAAGTGCTTATTATTTTGTCTTGTGTATAAATTGTTATTTACTTGTGATTAAATTTATCTTTTTCATCAAGCATATTTATTAAAGAATTAATTTCAAAAGCATTCCAAGTAAAATTTTTAATACTCAATTCACCCCCCCTCTTGAGTAATTGAGGCCACTTGGTTGACAAGTGGTATTAGCACTTGACTCTTGGTAGATCAAGCTTAGCAGCTTCAAGAGAACAAATGGCCTCAAATTCTCTAAACCTTTTTCCTGCGGTTGGTGCCACAGATAGACATCCCGCTTTCAATGGTGAGGGTTACGCTTTTTGGAAAGAAAGGATGAAAATTTTTGTACAATCTATTAACTTGAAAGTATGGAATGCTATTGAGAATGGTCCTTTTATACCCATGCACATTGTTGATAATAAACAAATAGAAAAGCCTATGGATGATTGGACTAGTAAGGAAGAAAAGAAAGTACAGTATAATTACAAAGCAAAAAATCTTATCACTTTAGCCTTAGGTCCCCATGAATTCTTTAGAGTAGTTACATGTAAATCTGCTAAGGATATGTAGGATTCCCTTCAAATAACTCATGAAGGAAATAGCGGCGTTAAGGATTCTAAGATTAGTACTTTAACTAGTCAATATGAAAGTTTTAGAATAAGTTCCAATAAATCTATTTTAGAACTTAAAAAGAGATTTACTTTGATCATTAATCATCTTATTACTCTTGGTAAATCTTACACTAACAAGGAACTTATCCATAAAGTTCTAAAAAGTCTTACTAAGGAATGGCAACCTCTTGTTACGGCCATCAAGTAATCACCCAATATAAATGATATGTCCCTTGCCATATTATATGGTAAACTTCAAGAACAAGAACGAGAGTTAAAAGATTTGAAACATGCAGAGGAAGAAGAAAAAGCCTCAAAGAAGAAAGGGATAGCTCTCAAGGCCACCTCAATAGATGAAAATGAATCTGAGGGTGATCTTGATGAGGACAAAGAACTAGGACTATTCGTGAAGCGTTTTGGGAAACTCATGAGAAACAAACACTTCCAAAAAAGCTTCACAAATAAAGGTAAGAAACCTATCTCTAAAGAAAATAATTCCTCACCTACTTGTTTTGAATATGGAAAGGAACGGTACTTTAAAGCGGATTGCCCAAACCTAACAAAGAAAAACGAAGAAAGAAAAAGGAAAAGAAGAGCATATATCGCATGGGATGAAAATGAGATAAGTAGCTCAGACGAATTCGAAAATGAAGAAGCAAACCTTTGCCTCATGGCTAACCACCAAGATGAAGATGATGAGGTAAATTTTCATGACTTAGATAAAGAAGAACTACTTGATGCTCTTGAAGAATTGTATGATAAATTTATAAAAGTTTCTAATAAATATAAGTTATCAAGAAAAACCATTGATACTCTTAAGATGCATCTTATGAAGGTTTGTAAAGAAAATGAACTTTTAAAATTGGAAGTAGTAAAAGAACAAGCATGCTCTAAACTAAACCCTGTGAATTTGCTAATAAATGTGACACACTTGAAAAGAAAGTGTTAGATTTAAATAAGACACTTGAGAAATTTACCAACGGAAAAGATAATTTAAATGCATTTCTTGGAAAACAATGTTGCATGTTCAATAAAACTGGATTAGGTTATAATCAAGGATCACATGCTTACAAAAAGGAAAAACATTACAAAAATTTCTTCGTACCACCTAGTAAATCATCTACACCTTTCATGAAATGCAATCACTATAGTCTTAAAGGTCACAACTTTTACAATTGTAATGTTAGAAGATTAGGACCAAAAGTTATGAGAAAAGTATGGGTTCCTAAGGGAATATTTTCACAAACTAAGCTACAAGGACCCAACATAAAATGGGTACCAAGTTCTCTAACTTGAATTGTTTTGTAGGTATGCTTTAAAGCAAGTAACACCCATTGGTACTTGGATAGTGGGTGTTCGAAACATATGACGGGAGACAAAAGTAAGTTTATATCATTTACTCCTCGAAACAAAGGTTTTGTTACTTATGGAGACAACACAAAAGGAAGAATACTTGGAATTGGTAACATTGGTAAAAACTCTTCTACTTCAATAAATGACGTACTATATGTTGAAGGACTTAAACATAACTTGCTCAGTATTAGTCAATTATGTGACAAAGGATATAAAATTGTTCTAATCAAATTGTTTCATAATTGAAAATAAGCTAAACAAGGAAGTAAAGTTCATTGGTCAAAGAATCGATAATATTTACATGATTAATCTTGATTGTCTTGCTTTAAATGATGTGCAATGCTTCATAACTAAAGAGGATGAATCATGGCTATGGCATAGAAGAATTGCTCACATTCATATAGACCATTTAAGCAAACTTGTTTTGAAAGATTTAGTAATTGGTTTACCAAAACTGAAATTTAAAAACAAATTTTGTGACACATGTCAAAAGGGAAAACAAGTAAAGGTTTCTTTTCAAGCAAAAAATATTGTTTCAACAAATAGACCTTTACAACTTTTACATAAGGATTTATTTGGACCTTCAAAGGTTAAAAGTTTTAGTGGAAATTATTATGGTCTCATGATTGTGGATGATTACTCTAGATATACATGGACATTATTTCTTACTCACAAAAATGAAGCATATCAAGCATTTAAGAAACTTGTCAAGATCATCCAAAATGAACAAAATTTGAAAATAGCATGCATTCGAATTGATCATGGGGGGAATTTGAAAACCAATCTTTTGAAATATTTTGTGAAAAATTTGGCATTGAACATAATTTTTTAGCTCCAAGAACTCCACAACAAAATGGAGTAGTTGAAAGGAAAAATTGATCTTTAGTGGAGCTCGTAAGAACTATGTTGAATGAAAGTAATATTGTGAAACTTTTTTGGGCCGATGCGGTAAATACCGCTTGCCATGTTATGAATCGATGTTTGATAAGGCCTATATTAAAGAAAACCCCCTATGAGCTTTATAAAGGAAGAAAACCAAATATCTCTTATTTTGGATGCAAATGCTTTGTCTTAAACAATGAAAAGGAAAATCTTGGCAAATTCGATGTGAAATCTGATGAAGTAATATTTTTAGGTTATTCATCTACTAGTAAAGTATATCGACTCTTTAACAAACGAACTTGTACAATTGAAGAGTCTATACACGTCAAATTTGATGAACTTAACCAAAATCCTCCGAGAAAGGATATTGATGATCTTGTAGGTACACTCCAAGAAATGAACTTAGACGATAAAGAAGAAATCAAAAATGAAGGAGATACAACACAAAATGACGAACCTCAACAAAAGGAGTGGATCACCATGAAGAACCATCCATTGGACAATGTCATAGGTGAAATAACAAAAGGTGTAAGTACTCGAAACACTATTAGAAATGCATATAATTACTCAACCTTTGTATCACAAATAGAACCCAAGAATATCAATGAAGCTATTGATGATGAACATTGGATGTTGGCCATGCAAGAAGAATTAAATCAATTTGAAAGAAATGAAGTTTGGGAACTTATGCCAAAACCCAATGATCATCAAATAATAGGCACGAAATGGGTTTTTAGAAATAAGCTAGATGAAAATGGAATAATAACAAGAAATAAAGCTAGATTAGTTGCTAAGGGATATAATCAAGAAGAGGGAATAGACTATGAAGAAACGTATGCTCCCGTAGCTAGGTTAGAAGCCATAAGAGTATTGTTAGCTTTTGCTTGTTGTATAGATTTTAAGCTTTATCAAAATGGATGTCAAAAGCACTTTTCTAAATGGTTATACTCAAGAAGAATTTTATGTAAATCAACCTCCCGGTTTTGAAAATGACAAATTTCCAAACCATGTTTTTAAATTAAGAAAAGTTTTATATGGTTTGAAACAAGCTCCAAGAGCTTGGTATGAATGACTTAGTAAATTTCTTCTAGAAAATAATTTTGAAAGGGGAAAGGTTGATACAACACTGTTTATAAAACATAAAAACCATGACATCCTTTTGGTACAAGTTTATGTTGATGACATAATATTTGGTGCTACTAACGAAATTCTTTGTCAAGAGTTTTCCAAGATTATGCAAGATGAATTCGAAATGTCCATGATGGGAGAACTCATATTCTTCCTTGGGCTACAAATTAAGCAAACAAAAGAAGGAACTTTCATTAGTCAAACAAAATACTGCAATGAACTACTCAAAAGGTTTGAAATGGATAAAGCAAATGAAATAGCCACACCAATGAGTACTTCTTGCTACTTAGACAAGGATGAGAAGGGTAAGGACGTTGAAATAACTAAATACCAAGGTATGATTGGATCCTTACTTTACTTAACAACTAGTAGACCCAATATTATGTTTGCGGTATGTATGTGCGCTAGATATCAAGCATGTCCTAAAGAATCATATCTTATTGTCGTAAAAAGAATTTTAAAATATCTTGTGGGTACTCAAAATGTTGGCTTATGGTATCCCAAAGGCGTTGAATGTATTCTTGTAGGATATTCTGATTCTGACTTTGTCGGTTGCAAATTAGATAGAAAAAGTACCAGCGGTACTTGTCATTTACTCGGAAGTTCTCTTGTTTCTTGGCATAGCAAGAAACAAGTAAGTGTCGCGTTATCAACAGCTGAAGTAGAATATGTTGCAGCTAGAAGTTGTTGTGCTCAAATCCTATGGATGAGACAACAACTTCTTGACTTCAGTGTTGTTCTAGACCAAATACCCATTAAATACGACAACACCAGCGCCATAAATATCTCCAAAAATCTGGTTATGCATTCGTAGACAAAACACATTGAAATCCATCACCACTTCATACGAGATCATGTTTTAAAAAGAGATTGTGTTCTTGAATATGTTGAAATTTCTAAACAATTGGCGGATATTTTCACTAAACCCCTTCCAAAATAACAGTTTATAAATATTAGAAGGGAGTTAGGCATTTTAGAAATGCTTTAATCACAAATTTCATTCTCTTAAATATTTTCATTTTTGAACATATTTTATTATCACAAATCTTTAACTTAAAGATTTATTCTTCCTTCATAAAAATTCTATTTTTGAAAATATCAGTTTACTTTATCTTGAGATTTAAATCCTCATTAAAAGGATAATCACATTTTCAATAATCATGTTAATACCCCATAAATTTTTAAATCCCCATTTTGCATCCATTTAATTAAAACATATTTCTTTTACACAAAATAATCTCTTATGAACCACATGATCTCAAAAACAAATGCAAATTAACCTTTGATTTTCTTGATAAATTTATGAAACAAAATCATTGGTAAAAATTGAAAAAATTTTAAACTCTTCGCATATGCCTTTACGTGACACCATCATCAGGAGGAGATCAAACGTTTGCAAATACTTGTGAAGATCTCTTATTTCATATATTTTGTCACAGTCACCTATAAAATTCTGCACATCATGTGACCTTGCATTTGAAAAATCCAAAATCTTACTCATGCATATCACTTGTCTCATATGCTTGCAACTCAAAGCCATTCTCGTGACTTCTATTGAAAAGGCTCCATCATGCTTTCTTTCAAAGCCTTTCATGTGAGCAAATAATGAAGACAAGAAAAACAACTTCCTAAGCATCTTGACCATTCACATGAGCAATAAAACAAAAGACAAAGCATTGATTCTTTACAATGAAAACATGTCACTCTCTCGAAGCCCATCACGTGAATAATGAGACAAAAATGCATTTTCCAATGCTTTGACTCCTTCTTCGCCTAATAATAAAAATGAATCGATTCCCACTCTTAAATGAATCGATTCACGTTTTATAAATGCAAGAAGAATCGATTCCCCCTACACTAAATCGATTCACGTGTCATGCCTCATACAAGATGAATCGATTCCCCTCCTCTTGAATCGATTCATGTCTTACATTTTGGCAAAGATGAATCGATTCCCGAACTATGAATCGATTCCACATGCTAGTTACTCTATAAATTGAGCTAATTCAACGTCTTTCCTCACAACACTCCTTTCCATTTCCAGTCCTTATTCCTATTCTCCAAAAACCTCTCTGTCTCTTCCATCTTCTTCAACAAACATGGCCTCCTTATCCCAAAACAGGAAGAAAAAAAGAGGAGAAGCTAGCTTTTCATCAAATATCAATGATCTCTTAAGATTTTTTGATAATCAAACTCAACTTGAGAGGTTACCCCAAAAAATATTCAAAACGACTCCTCATACCTGCTCATTAGCTTGATGTTCCGCTCTTCAATGAACATGATTTTCCTGTACTCAACATCCTTAAGCAACAACATCTTTTGGAGTTTGTCGCACTTAAAGAAAATCACATTTATCCTGAGTTGATTAGAGCCTTCTACTTAACATTAAGGATCTCTAATGGACGCTGCCTAGCCAAAATCAAAGGGGTAACCATTACCCTTGATGATAATGTTCTTCATCAAGTCGGGAAGCTTCCACTCAATAATGTTGATTTCTTTGGATTTGAACCTTCTCCCAATTGGGAATATAATTCTATTGATGCTCATGCTTTTCTAAATCTATCTTCTGCTTCCAAAAGCACCGTTGGGGAGCTAAACATTGATCATCGCCTTCTGCACTACTTCTTGTCAAAATCATTATTCCAAAAGGGTCAAACAATGCTAGAGTAAGTGAGAACCAAACTCTTATTCTTTGGGCCATGCTCCATGAAAAAGAGATAAATTGGACCAAACTTATTCACAATCATATGATTGACTCTAAAAGACTCACAAAACTTCCTTATGCTGTTTTAATCACCAAGCTTCTCAAGCATTTCAATGTTGATCTTTCAAATGAAGTAAAGGAAGCAGTGGGGTGCAAAGGTAAAATAGGGAGCACTCATCTCTCAAAAATGGGTTAGCACAATCAGGATAATGCGTAGCAATACTCACCTCCATATGCACAAAGCAGTGATGATAATGATGATTAACCTCAACAACAAGCATTTCCACCACCTCTTATAAATCCAAATGATGCTTTATTTAATAGGTTGACCTCTCATTTTGATACCCACTTTGATGGAATAAATGCTCGCTTTGATGGGATGACTTCTCACATTGATGGAATGGAGAACAATATGAATGCGCGTTTTGACCAAATAAAAGACAACATGACTACCCACTACAATGAACTCTCTCAACAATTTTTTAAGTTCCGATTTTTTAATCCTTAAAGTTAGTCTTTGTTGTATCCATCCTTACTTGTATCCTGTTTAATAAAATTTCGTTGTTTGTTTAATCTCTCTTTTTACTTCTTTATTTTTTGATGATGCCAAAGGGGGAGATAAAATCTAAAATTCAACATCTCTATCTATCCTTGTTGAATTGCATGACTAAGAGGGAGCTTTATAACAAGTAGTATCTATTAATAATATGTCATCACAAGTGGTATACTAATGCATGAAAATTATAATTAAACTTGATAGGGGGAGTTGTATACTTTGAAAATATAACTGTTATGAAACTAACACCCCAAGAGATGAACAATTGTTGTCATCATCAAAAAAGGAGAGAATGTATTATGTTGAAACAGGTTTTCATGAATGACAAACAACTGAAGGATTAAGAAATTTAATTGATAAATTTAAAGGATGTTGTACAAGCAATTAATTAAAAAGCATGAAGATATCAGTCAAGAAATCAAAAAGAAACAAAGATTAAAGGAATATATAAAGTACCATGACATTGGACACAAAATGTATCAAAATGCATCAGAAATAAAGGAAACAGGTCGAGGATAACTCCAGGAATCAATTCACCCCTTTGGGAATCGATTCCCACATTAAGAAGCAGTCAGGAATCGATTCAGAGGCACTAGGAATCGATTCAACTTGATTTTTGCTTGAAGGAATCGATTCAGGGGATAAGGAATCAATTCATCACTGTGTTGTAAGCCAGGAATCGATTCAAAACTACAAGGAATCGATTCATCATCATTTTGCAAGCTAGGAATCGATTCAGCAACACCAGGAATCGATTCATAGTACTCTTGGAAGCCAGGAATCGATTCCCCTTGCCAGGAATCGATTCACTCGATGTTTTTAGTGCAAAAATGAACTGGAAGAATCGATTCATAACTGGAATCATGCGCTGAATCATGCAAAATATCAGTATGCATTTTCAGAAACTTGAACTCCGTTGATTCCTCTCTCGAGACTCAAATTGAAACGGCGAATGCATTAATTGAGGCAGACAATTACACTTCTCAAGTCAGGAAACATGGATTGCTGGCAAATTAAGTCTTCCAATGCATAAATTAAGGAATCAGTGGAAATTAGTTTTTGGCAGCAAGTCTCTTGGAACTCCTATAAATATAGAAGAGATGGAAGGCAGAAGCACACCTTGTGGCAACGAAAAATTCATTGCTTCTTTCTTGCTATCTTATTCTCTCTAAATTATTTACTCTCTGTTCTCATTTCCTTGCAATTATATTTTTTAAGAGTTTGTTGTGAGAAAAATATTTTCCTAAGTGCTAAATTTGCATATCCCTTCTAAGAGAGAAAAATATTTTTCAAGTGATTCAATTTGTATATCTACTCTTTTGAGAGTTATCTTTGTACACCTAAACACCAAAAATTCTAGAGGTTTGGGTTGGGGTCTCAACCTTATAATTGTGAGATTGAGAGATTGGGTGGGGTGCCCTTGTACTTGTGAGAATTGGGTTCTTAAGTGTGGGACACTAGGAAGCCGCGATTGCTCAAAGTTATATCTTTAATCTCCAATAGTGGAAATCCTCTAAGTGGGTTGCTTAGAGGCGAGACGTATACCGGTGTGGTGGAACTCGTATATATCGGTTTGAAAATCTCTCTTCCCTACACTCATTTAATTTGTGTACTTAAAATTGCTTGCTAAATATTTGTGTTTATAATTTAATTAATTAAGCAACTTTATTAATTTACTTGTTAATATTAAAGTGTGTGTTCTTTTAGTTTGATAAAATTTGTAAATCACTTAGATTAAAATTGTTAAAATTATTTAACTAATATTCTTGAATTGTGCTAAAATTAATTATTACCTTCTAAGTGTTCAAAATAGTGTAACGTTTAATTTGATATTCTTAATTGTTATCTTGAATATTACTTAAACTCTCTAAGTGAATTGACTTGCCATACATTAAGTGCTTATTATTTTGTCTTGTGTATAAATTGTTATTTACTTGTGATTAAATTTATCTTTTTCATCAAGCATATTTATTAAAGAATTAATTTCAAAAGCATTCCAAGTAAAATTTTTAATACTCAATTCACCCCCCCCTCTTGAGTAATTGAGGCCACTTGGTTAACAGTTGAGGACGCGGTGATGGACACAATGGCGACCGAATTGGTGGTCGTGGTGGACATAATGGTGGAAGACATGGCAATGGTCATGGTAACGACAATGGTACTCATAATGGTAATAGGAATGGTGGGAATCACCAACAGACTCTTGGAAGGGTATTTACTATGACTAGTTAGGAAGCAGCACAAGCAGGTGACTCGATTGAAAGTAATTGTGAGATACTCAGTATTTTTATTCATGTTATTTATGATTCAGGTGCTACCCATTCTTTCATATCCGAGGATTATGTGTAGTGATTGAAATTGCTGGTGAACATAATGAAAAATGCTCTATGGTTTCTAGTCTAACCAGTGCTTGTCTTAGATTGGTTACCCATTGTGACAATGTTGTCATGCTCCTAGAAAGGAGAAAATTTGTTACTTCTCTTATTTGCTTACCCATGAAGGAGTTGGAGATCTTTCTTGGCATGGATTGGCTTTTCGCCAATAAGGTTATGGTTGATTGTCAACAAAGAGCTATCATCTTTTCTTCTCCAGGCATTGGCAAATTTGATGTGTAAGGTATATCCCTACTTTGCATGTTATTATCTCTTGTCGATGGGACTAATGGTTTCGAACCCTTTAGCATTCCGGTGGTGTCTGAGTTCTTAGATGTGTTTCTTGAAAAGGCTTCTGGTTTGCCATCTCCATGAGAGGTTGAGTTTGTTATTGATCTAGTTCCCAGTGCGAAACCTACTTTTATGACTCCTTATAGGATGTCTCTTATGGAGTTAGTTGAATTGAGATAGTAAGTTGAGGAGTTACTTGAAAAAGAATTCTTTAGACCTAGTGTATCACCCTAGGGAGCTCCGGTGTTATTGGTGAAGAAGGATGGCACTATATGGTTGTGTGTTGATTACCACTAGCTAAATAAGATGACAATCAAGAATAAATATCACTTACCTCACATTGATGATTTGTTAGATCAGTTAAGGAGATGGTATTGTGTTCTCTGAGATTGATTTATGCTCTGGTTATCACCAAATCAGGGTGAAGACCGAAGACATTCCAAAAACTACTTTCAGGATGCGGTATGATCATTATGAATATGTTGTGATGCCATTCAAAGTGACTAATGTTGTAGTTGTATTCATGGACTACATGAGTCGTATCTTTCATGATTACCTTAACCGATTCGTTATGGTGTTCATTGATGACATCTTGGTGTATTCCAAGAGCTGCGAGGAACATGAAGAATATTTGAGATTGGTGTTGAACACACTTAGAGAGAAGCAGTTATATGCTAAGCTCTCTAAATGTGAATTTTGGTTGGAGAGTGTCTAATTTCTTGGGCATGTGATATCTAAAGAAGGCGTTTCTGTTGATCCTTCTAAGGTTAAGGCAATTATGACATGGTCTAGACCTACATCTGTTATGGAGATCAGAAGCTTTATTGGTCTTGCTGGTTACTACCAGAGATTTATTAAAGGATTTTCTCATCTTGCTAGGCCTTTGGTGAAATTAACTAGAAACAAGCAACCATTTGTATGGAATATTAAATGTGAGAAAAGTTTTGAAGAATTGAAGATGAGACTTATTTCTGCATCTATATTGGCATTGCTTGATTTACATAAAGACTTTATGGTGTATTGTGATGCTTCCAAGCATGGTCTTAGATGTGTTTTAATGAAGAAAGAACCTGTCATTGCTTATGCTTCATGTTAGTTGAGACCTCATGAAGTTAATTATCCCACTCATGACTTAGAGTTAGCGGCGATTATGTTTGCTTTGAAGATTTAGCGTCATTATCTCTATGGCTCGAGGTTTATAGTCTTTAGTGATCACAAAAGGTTGAAATACCTCTTTGATCAGAATGAATTAAATATACGTCAAAGGAGATGAATGAAGTTCTTGAAGGACTATGATTTTAAGTTGAAGTGTCATCCGGGTAAAGCTAATGTGGTTGTGGATGCTCTTAGCAGAAATCTTTACGTGTGTCGGCCATGATGGTCAAAGAATTTGAATTGATTGAAAAGTTTCACAATTTGAATGTCGGGATAGAAATTTAATCCTCAAAGAAGATGTGTTTTGCTACTTTGAAGATATACAATGAATTTGTGGATCTTGTGAAGAGGAAGTAAGTAGATGATGAGTATCTAAATGAGATGAGAAAATCCCAAGAAGATAGGAAGAATCTATTCCTTATTGAGGATGTTGATAGTATATGGCGTGTGAAAGGTCGTGTGTATGTACCTTTCTTTAGTGATTTGAGGAGAAAGTAGAACATTAGAGACATTTTGGCACCTTAAAACCTGTTGATATTCCAGTTTGGAAGTGGGATTCTATTACTATGGACTTTGTGTCCGGTGTAGCAAAGATAAGATCTAACTATGATGGAATCTAGGTGATTGTGGATCGTTTAATACAAAGTGTGCATTTTCTACCGATTAGCATGAAGAGTTCCTTGCAGAATTTGGCGTAGCTGTACATCAAGGAGATAGTGAGACTCCATGGAGTTCCATCTAGAATTGTTTCAAATAGAGACCCACATTTTACCTCCCAATTTTAGGGAAGTTTGCATGAAGCAATGGGCTCTAAATTGAAGCTGAGTTCAGCGTATTACCCTTAGACGGATGGACAATCCAAGAGGACTATTCAAAGTCTTGAGAACTTGTTGCATGCCTGTGTCTTGGAGCACCGTGGTTCATGGGAGAAGTATTTGCCTCTGATCGAATTCATTTATAATAACAACTTCTATTCTAGCATTGGTATGCACCATATAAGGCTTGTATGGAAGAAAGTGTAGGACTCCTTTGTGTTGGCTAAAGGTTGGTGAGAACTTAGCGTTAGGGCCTGAAATTATTGAGGAGACCACTAAACAAATCAAGATAATCCAAGAGAAGATGAAGATTGCTCAAGACTGAAAGAAGAGTTATTATGATAAGAGAAGGAAGCCACTTGAGTTTCAAGTTGGAGATCATGTGTTCTTACAGGTTTCTCGTGATAAAGGTGTTAGTAGGGCTCAAAAGAGCATGAAGTTGAGTCCTAGATTCATTGGTCCCTATGGGATCCTGGAGCAAATTGGCAAAGTTTCTTATCGCATTGCTTTACCTCTTCATTTGGTGAATCTTCATAACGTGTTCTATATTTCTCAGTTAAGGAAATATGTACCTAATCCTTCGCATGTGCTCAATAGTGATGATGTGGAAGTCAGGGATGATCTGACTATCTCTCTTGCCTAGGCTAACATTATTGGACATTCTGTCAAGAGATTGTGCAACAAGTTGATTCCACTTGTGCAAGTGGCATGGAAACATGGAAGTAGGAGTACTATTACATGGGAACACGAGAATGACATGAGGAAACAGTACCCGAAGATATTTACTTCAGGTATGTGAATTTTGAGGACGAAATTTGTTTTAGGAGGAGTGGATCGTAACATCCCAAATTTTACATATAGTTAATTAAATAAGAGAAATAAATAGAATAAATATAGGAAATAATTATTTGAAGTCTCAAACAAGTAGAGAAGATTATTTGAGCACCCTTTAAATTAATACAATTTATTCAGGAATTACCGCCATCGTTTAATTAACGAAAAATGTATGAATAAAGTGCAGAGATGAGGTAAATGTGTAGAGATACATTAGATAAAAATTAGAAATGATTATTTATGTCCCAAGAATAAAGCTAAATTAATTTTGGTATTTGTTGGATTTATCATGAATTATTTAGAATTTATCGATGTCATTTTAGCATCGAAAAGCATTCGGTCTGGAAATAGACTTTAAATGGGCTAATTCAAAAATAAATGTCAAGGATTAGAAAACACTAAAATAATTACGTTAAACACAAAAATAAACCCGAAAATTTTTTTAGACAATTCATTATGTGAAACAGGGGCCCCAGGTAGCTAAAACGACTTTCGAGCCAAAACGCGACAAATTCTTCTGACTATTTTTAGGCTGAGCATGATATGGTTTAGGGTGTAAATTAGATTTTTAAAGCCCAAATCTGATTTTGCAAAGGAAATAGCCTTGGACCAAAAAACTTAAGTGAATGACAATGTTGTAAATATGGAATTTGTAAAATTTGATTTCCCTCTTCCTTCTCTTCGTCCATTACGTGAATTTTGCACTTTCCCTCTCCCTCCCACTGAAATTGCTTCTTCTTTTTCCTTTCTCCATCTGCCAACGAAAATCCATGGCAACCATAGGTGAATCTTGAAGTTTTCTTGAAATTTCTTGAAGAAGGAAGCTTGGAAATGTCTCTAGCCCCTTGTTCTTCTTCTTCTCCCTATTTTCAAGTTTGCATCTTCTCTTCTATGCCCATGACCCAAAATCAAATTTCTCCTCTTGTTCCCCCAGGAAATTTTGAAATTCTAAGGCAAAGAAGGACTTGGTTGTGTTCTTTGGAAGCCATTAAGGGTATTGGAACCTTGGAGCCCTTTTTCTTTCACATTCTTGTTTTTTTGAAATTAGGGTTTTGGAACCATATTAGGGTAAGTTATAAGCATTTATTAACCTTTAAATTAATGGGTTGTAGTTGTTAGAAATGATGTTGTTAGTATTGGAATCATTAGAATTTGGCATGATGATGAAAACCCTAGGTTAGGATACCATTGGGATTTGATGTTTGTTGTTGAAATGTTGTTAGAAACTTATATGTAATTGGAATTAGTTGTTAGAAATGACTTAAATGTTGTTGAATATGGTTGGTTGATGTTAGTGATGCATTAATTACAAAATTAGAAATGGATGCCTTACTTTAAGTTAGGGGAAAATTTTATTTAAAAGCTTGAATGATTCATTAATGACTCTAGATTAGTGTTTTTGAATTGATTTGGTGTTGTTAACATGAAAAATGGAATTGTTAGTAAGCTTTAAATGGTTCTTAAAGTGGAAAATGGTAGCAAAGTGTCATAAATGGTTCCATAAATGCATTAGACTAGTTAGTGTACTTGGAAAATATTCTTGGTTATGGATTAGTATTTATAATGGTCTTTGGACATGAAGGATTTATATGAAATAAATGTGTTATTAATTTAGTAAACCTTGTTGGTACATATTAGAACCTAAAAGGATGTTTATTGAGTTTAGGAAATACATTAGAAGTCATTGGTAATTTTTAACATGTCACTTTGTTAAATAATCTAAGTGACTAAAAATGAATTAGTGGAAGTGATATAACATTTGTTAGTGGTTGGAAACAATTTTGATTGAATGAATAGGAAGTTAGTATCTAATAAGTGAAGAAAACATGGTGTTGAAAGTTATAGACAAGCTAGAACAAGTGTGGAAATTATTATTAGTGGTGAAACAATATTTATGGAACTTAGTTTGTATGTGGTTGAAGATTGGATAATTGTTTTGGAGGAAAAGTGTAACATCCCAGTTTTGAAATTAAATGCTGAATGAAAAATAAACCATTAAGACTTGATTTCAACTAGAAATAACTGTTAATTGCATTTAACTAAGTAGGTTTAAGCCATTAAAGTATAAAAAAAAAATGGTGGTGGTCAGGGGATGGGGTGGAGTGCACGTGACTGCTGGGCACGCACTCTCCCATCCCACTCTTCTTTTACTGTGCGCATGCATATATATATATATATATAAAACGTGAGCCTTTGGTGAAAAACGCACTTGCTATTTCTTCAGACCCCCTTCTCCGTCACTTCATTCTCTACTTCCTCTCTTCGTCTCCATCTTTCTTCTTCTTCTATCTTACTCTTCGCTCCTGGAGGTCTTGGTTCCAGTACTAGAGAATGGACCACACTTCATCCCAGAATCAGGTGCAGGATACGACAGAGCCAAGGAAGACCGGACGAACCAGGAGAAGGACATCGGACCCAACAACAAGAACGGAAAAGGTTTCTAAGGTTCTTCTAAAGGTAGGGGGCGCTTGCATGTCGAATGCATGGTCTAAGAACGGTACCGGATGAACGTACTGCTGAGCGTGGGTGTGTGTGTATGCATGTATTTATAATCATTAAAACTGATGCATGGTTTATGATTCTGATAGGGATTTTCGTGGCGATGGCGTAGCCTGTTAGTAGATGATAATGATGAATGATATGCATGGATCCATTTTCTTGTCACTATGAAAAATATGTGTGTGCATGCTCTTAATTGGATTGATCACTGTTGTTAATCTGATGACCGATTGTAACATGCGCTGGCGTGATGACTGATTGATTACGAGTAGTGTGGGAAATCCATCCTTGCTTAATGACTACGGCGAAGGTGTCGTGGCGCGATGATGTGTATTAATGAATGTGTTAGTTGCATGAGTAAGAGTGGGGTGACCCATGGAAGGTCAAGAACCCCAAGGGAAACGACTTCCAGTTACCAACCCTGGCTAGATCCCAATAGAGCTCGTGGTAGCCGTTGGAGCTAGAGAAGAGAGTCTCGAGACGCCGTGGGGAGGCCGGTGCCACCTGGTAAGAGCTGAGGGACGAGGGGCCAGAAGAAAAGGGGACCGTAACTGAGAGTCTTTACCCGAGTCGGATCCGCAGACATGCATATAGAAATAAGGCTGATTGTGGTGATGTATAAATCTATGTATGTGCATGTGTATGATTTTGAATGCATGAATATATATTTAGATGTGGAATAAACTCTGTGAATTATGTGTGTCATGAATGTTGTTTGAACTGTATGAACTTGGTTACTTGAGAAAGGTTGAATGATAGCAGGAGCGTGTACTGACGCTGATACCGAGTCTGTGAGTATCATTTTACATGTAAAAGCTCACCCCTGCAGTGGCCATTTTCAATGAATGTCTCTCGTGAGGAGGATCAGAAGCAGAGCTGGAACGCTGGGCGGAGCGCTGATGCAATTGGAAGGTTTAATTAAGGCGTTGTTAGACTAAGCCCTAACTGGTTCATACCGGATGTTAATGTTTTGGGGATGAATAGAACTTTATGGGCAAGAAGAAGTCTGATTTTGTGTTGTAAATATTAACATACACTCTTATGTATATATATGGATGTATGGTTTTGTGTGTGTGATGCTATGTGCTGCCTTGTTTCATAATCGTGCTTTAATGGAAACGCAGGGACAGTATGATTGAGTAGGTTATAGCCAAGTCTGGGTGAATTCGAGAATTGTCTTAGGAAAAAAAAAATTCATGTCGGATACGATGGACGGAGTCGTACCCCGCCCGGAGAAATGGGAGCAATTCGCCCAAGCGCGAGGATTCGCGCTGAAGCGAGTAATTACCAGAGTGAGATATCGCCCATTATCCTTTCCTATCCGTTGTGATGCTAATACAATCCAGACCCCGATGTTGACCCCGGATTTGGGCGTTATGGCTGAGTCCGCCCAGGCGTTGTCATAATTAGTTGAGTTGGGCGGAATAGGTTTAGTCTCTTCCTTCTTCCACAACCTACTATCGCATTTGTACCCTGTAACTTTCCGTTTTTCTGAGTGAAGTGCGAGTGTGAGGATTTACCTGGTGAACCCTTGTCCATACCCGATGGAGAAAATACCTTGAAGTTGTGTTAAAGAGGCGTTGTGCAGATGTCGTTTAGGCGGTGTCATACCTCGCCCAAGTAACTAGGACAGTTCGCCCAAACGCGGAGAACTATGCTGAAGTAAGTAGATATCAACTCGAGTTTCCGCCCATGTACCTTCTTTCTCCGTTGCATTATTCCGTCTCGCTGAGCGGTATTGAACATCGCCTGGGTAAGTGAACATTGTATTGTAGTCCGCCAAGATAAATATACCCCGCCTAGCCAAGTAGGATGATTCTAATTCCGCCTTCCCCCGAATGCTACGCATGTGAATGTATTAACATATTTCCCTTATCTGATTCCTCCCGTTGAGTGACCAGTATTACTCGAAGGGAAGCCTTATTGCGAAATTCCCTCTATCCGCTGCTGCATTACTATACTCCGCCTGGACGGTGTCAGACCCCGTCTAAACGAGCAAACGGCGTTTGTAATCCGCCTATTGTTGATGTGTTACGATAAACCCATTGAGCCGGCCCCAGTTTTAGCTTCCCTGTAGGTTGCTATATGCACGTGAATGCTCTTCGTTTTCCCCATTGCCTGCTCCCTTCTATATCAGATGTTACGTGACTGTTTTTGTGAAAACTTTTCTCATACTTTCGGAATTATTAGTTGTAAATAATAAGGTGTTACATTTTGGTATCAGAGCGGACCGAAAAGTCCAAGGCCAAAGTATGCTTACCAAGTGTAAGCGGTGGTGTGTGTGTGTCTTTTGATTGAATGGTTGAAATTGTTCTGATGCTAGTTGACTTGATTGATGATAACTTGAGGACAAGAGGTTGCTTCCCCCTGGTCCGATTGTGTGTATGACTTAGGCGAATGACATAATGTGCTAAGCCATTAATTGTTGGACTAATAACCAGATCGGTAGTAAGTGGCTCCGTATACTTATCCTTAAATGTCAATTTCAGGATAAGGAATGGCGCATCGTCAAAGTATGGAGGCTATAGCCACAGCATTCCAACGCTTTGCTGATGTGTTTGAAAGGCAAGGCCAGACTCAACCTGAGGATGGCCATGTACTGGACCGCTTCTTAAAAAGGAAGCCGAGTGAATTCTTAGGAGGACGGAATCCTGAGGCGGCGTTCAAGTGGACTCAAGAATTAGAGAGAATTTTTAGGGGTCTTCACTGTACCGAAGCCCAGAAGGTGGAGTGCGCAGTGTATATGCTGCGAGATGAAGCGGAGAATTGGTGGAAAATAGCCAGAAGCCAATTCCCCGAAGATGATAATCAACTGACGTGGAACGATTTCAAGGCCTGCTTCTTAGACAAATACTTTCCCGACACAGTGAGGAGTCGGAAGGAGCTGGAGTTTATGGAGTTAAAACAGGGCTCCATGACTGTGGAAGAATACGCAACAAGGTTCGAGGAATTGTGCCTATTCTATCCGCCCTTCCAGCAGCCAGGAACGGAGAACTCCAAGTGTCTTAAGTTTGAGAACGGACTGAGATCGGATATCAAGAGGGCCTGCAGATACCATGAAATCCGGAGTTTCCCTGCCTTAGTGAACAAGTGTCGAATATTTGAAGAGGATGACAGGGCCCATTCGGGCCAGTGCAACAGAGCCAACCAGCACCTGAGGCCTCAGCAATCACGTTTCAAGAGGCCAGGGAACGTGAGGAGGAATGAACCCTTCACTGGATATCAGAATCATGGTGACCGAGGGAGACAAATGAGTGGACGACCAAGATATGGCGGATGCTTTAAATGTGGCGGTGACCACTTTGCTAAGGATTGCAATGATACAAATGTTAAATGCTACCACTGCGGAGAGAAGGGACACGTTCGTCCTGACTGCCCCCAACTCCGCCAGGCAAACACCAATGTGCGTCAAGGAGGATCTCAAGATAGAACCCGAGTGAATGATAATCAACGTCCTGGTGGCAGAGGCAACGGAGCCAGAAGAGACGGGATGCGAGGGAGGAACACCGGCCAAACAGCGACAGGAAGAATCTACACCATCAATGCAGAAGATGTTGCACCAGCAAACGATCTAGTACAATGTAAGTGCTCACTTGGAATGAATACGCTTAATGTTGTTTTCGATTTGGGAGCTACCCATTCTTTTATAGCTGATGAGTGCGTGGAACGGTTGAAGTTACCAACTGTGTCTATGAACCGGACTTTGGAAGTGGCCAGCCCTACTGGCCCTAGTGTGTTCACATCGTCAATATGCAAAAATGTAGCATTTGAGTTGTATGATCGGAGTTTCACCTTCGATCTGATTTGCATGCCCTTAAAGGGTCTTGATATTGTGCTTGGAATAGATTGGCTTTCAGCTAATAAGGTATTAGTAGATTGTAGAAACCGAGAGATAGTTTTCCCAAAACAACCCATTGAAGATGGCACGACATTAGGTATAACCCAACTATTTTTGATGCTCTGTCTAACCAAAGATGAGCGTGAGACCCTAGTGAACGAAATTCCGGTTGTCTGCGAATTCCCAGAAGTGTTCCCAGAAGACGTTCCGAGTGTGCCTCCCAATAGAGAAGTTGAATTCTCTATAGACTTGATCCCTGGAGCCGAACCGGTCTCTAGTGCACCCTACAGAATGTCCTCAACTGAATTGGCAGAATTGAAGAAACAAGTGGATGAGTTACTTGAGAAGCAGTTCATTAGACCAAGCGTGTCACCATGGGGCGCACCTGTGCTACTCGTTAAGAAGAAGGATGGCAGCATGAGACTTTGTATAGATTATCGACAGCTTAACAAGCTCACAATCAAGAATCGATACCCACTGCCTAGAATTGATGATTTAATTGACCAGCTGCGCGGAGCCTCAGTCTTCTCGAAGATCGACTTACGATCGGGGTATCACCAAATCCGAGTGAAGGACTCGGACATTCCTAAAACTGCCTTTAAGACTCGGTATGGTCACTACGAGTATGTAGTGATGCCGTTCGGTGTGACAAACGCCCCTGCTGTTTTCATGAATTACATGAACAGCATATTCCACTCCTTCTTAGACCGATTTGTTGTTGTCTTCATCGATGACATCCTAGTTTATTCTAAGACGTCTGAGGAGCATGAAGGACATCTCAGAGCGATACTCCAAGTGTTGAAGGAAAAGCAATTGTTTGCAAAGCTTTCAAAGTGCGAATTTTGGATGGATGAGATCCACTTCCTCGGGCATGTGATCTCCGAGCGAGGCGTCTCAGTGGATCCTGCGAAGGTAGCTGCTGTAATAGCATGGGAGAGGCCCAGATCGATTTCAGAAATAAGAAGTTTTATGGGCTTGGCAGGTTATTATAGAAGGTTCATCGAAGGTTTTTCTAAACTGGCATTACCCCTGACTAAATTGACTCGGAAGAACGTTCCTTTCGTGTGGAGTCCGGAGTGTGAGAGCAGCTTCCAAGAGCTGAAGAATAAGTTGACAACTGCTCCGGTGTTGGCATTACCTGAGTTACGAGAAAGCTTCGTGGTCTATTGTGACGCGTCCGGACTCGGATTAGGATGTGTACTCATGCAGAAGGATCGAGTGATAGCATATGCCTCTCGACAATTGAGACCCCACGAGCAGCATTATCCGACCCATGACTTGGAGCTGGCAGCAGTAGTTTTTGCATTGAAAATCTGGAGGCATTACTTGTACGGATCCAAATTTGAAGTGTACAGCGATCACAAGAGCCTCAAATACCTATTCGACCAAAAGGAGCTGAACATGAGGCAGAGGAGATGGATTGAGTTTTTGAAGGACTATGATTTCGAGTTAAAATACCGCCCAGGTAAGGCAAACGTCGTGGCCGACGCATTGAGTCGGAAATCCCTCCACATAGCAGCCATGATGGCAAAAGAAGTTGAGTTGTTGGAGCGGTTCCGAGACATGAACTTGCATGTTGACACCCCTTCCTCTCAGAAAATGACAATCGGTACGTTAAGGATTGCCAATGAATTCTTAAAATCCGTGTACGAACAGCAACAGGCGGACTCTTACCTAGCTGAAATGAAGGAAATTCAAGCCAAAGGAAAGGATTTATCCTTGGCAGAGGGGTCAGATGGGATCTTCCGGGTGAGAAACAGAATATACATACCAAGTGAAGGAAGATTGAGAAGAATGGTGCTTGACGAAGCCCACAAAAGCCTACTCAGCATTCACCCAGGAACCACGAAAATGTACCACGACTTGAGGAGACAGTTCTGGTGGCCCAGACTAAAGAAGGATGTGGCGGAGTATGTGGCCCGGTGTATCACTTGTCAGAAATCGAAGGTAGAGCACCAAAAACCGTACGGTGCAATGCAGCCTCTAGAGATACCCGTGTGGAAATGGGACTCAATTGCGATGGATTTTATCATGGGATTGCCCAAAAACCGAACGGGCCATGATGCAATTTGGGTCATTGTAGACCGTTTGACGAAGAGTGCACACTTCTTACCTGTAAATATGAGGTACCCGTTGCATAAGTTGGCTCGAATCTACGTTCAGGAAGTTATCCGACTGCATGGCATACCTACTTCCATCGTATCGGATAGGGACCCTAGGTTCACGTCCAGATTTTGGACCAGCATGCATCAAGAATTGGGGACGAAGCTTTGGCTTAGTTCTGCCTATCACCCCCAATCGGATGGATAATCCGAGCGAACAATTCAGAGTCTAGAAGACTTATTGAGAGCGTGTGTGTTAGAGTACGGTGGGGACTGGGAGCAGTACCTTCCCTTGATCGAGTTTACGTACAACAACAGCCATCATCATAGCATTGGCATGGCACCCTACGAGGCGTTGTATGGGCGTAGATGCCGAACCCCACTCTGCTGGTCGGAAGCGGGTGAAAGTCTACTATTGGGGCCAGACATCGTGAAGCAAACCACAGAACAGATCCGAGTGATAAGGGAGAAGATGAAAGCATCCCAAGACAGGCAGAAGAGTTACCATGACAAGCGCATCAAGCCATTGGAATTTTCAGTCGGAGATCGAGTGTTTCTGAGAACCTCTCCGAGTAAAGGAGTTGGACGAGCCTTAAAAAGTGGGAAGTTAAGCCCTCGCTACATCGGACCTTATGAGGTATTAGAACGGATTGGCCCCGTGGCATACCGCCTCGCGTTACCAACTCGCTTGTCCCGATTACACAACGTTTTTCACGTGTCTCAACTAAGGAAGTATTTGCATGACCCCAGCCACACGATGCCTGACGACGAGGTAGAGATCAAGGAAGATCTAACCACTGTGACTACACCGGTTAGAATCGTGGATCAATCGGTAAAACGCTTAAGAAACAAGAACGTAAGGCTGGTTAAGGTGGAGTGGCAGCAAAGCAAGACCACCTCCTGCACGTGGGAACGCGAAGACACCATGCAACAGCAGTACCCCGAGTTGTTTACCTAGGTAAGTACCGACTGAATTTCGGGGATGAAATTCTTTTTCAGTGGGGGAGAACTGTAACATCCCAGTTTTGAAATTAAATGCTGAATGAAAAATAAACCATTAAGACTTGATTTTAACTAGAAATAACTGTTAATTGCATTTAACTAAGTAGGTTTAAGCCATTAAAGTATAAAAAAAAAATGGTGGTGGTCAGGGGATGGGGTGGAGTGCACGTGACTGCTGGGCACGCACTCTCCCATCCCACTCTTCTTTTACTGTGCGCATGCATATATATATATATATATATAAAACATGAGCCTTTGGTGAAAAACGCACTTGCTATTTCTTCAGACCCCCTTCTCCGTCACTTCATTCTCTACTTCCTCTCTTCGTCTCCATCTTTCTTCTTCTTCTATCTTACTCTTCGCTCCTGGAGGTCTTGGTTCCAGTACTAGAGAACGGACCACACTTTATCCCAGAATCAGGTGCAGGATACGACAGAGCCAAGAAAGACCGGACGAACCAGGAGAAGGACATCGGACCCAACAACAAGAACGGAAAAGGTTTCTGAGGTTCTTCTAAAGGTAGGGGGCGCTTGCATGTCGAATGCATGGTCTAAGAACGGTACCGGATGAACGTACTGCTGAGCGTGGGTGTGTGTGTATGCATGTATTTATAATCATTAAAACTGATGCATGGTTTATGATTCTGATAGTGATTTTCGTGGCGATGGCGTAGCCTGTTAGTAGATGATAATGATGAATGATATGCATGGATCCATTTTCTTGTCACTATGAAAAATATGTGTGTGCATGCTCTTAATTGGATTGCTCACTGTTGTTAATCTGATGACCGATTGTAACATGCGCTGGCGTGATGACTGATTGATTACGAGTAGTGTGGGAAATCCGTCCTTGCTTAATGACTACGGCGAAGGTGTCGTGGCGCGATGATGTGTATTAATGAATGTGTTAGTTGCATGAGTAAGAGTGGGGTGACCCATGGAAGGTCAAGAACCCCAAGGGAAACGACTTCCAGTTACCAACTCTGGCTAGATCCCAATAGAGCTCGTGGTAGCCGTTGGAGCTAGAGAAGAGAGTCTCGAGACGCCGTGGGGAGGCCGGTGCCACCTGGTAAGAGCTGAGGGACGAGGGGCCAGAAGAAAAGGGGACCATAACTGAGAGTCTTTACCCGAGTCGGATCCGCAGACATGCATATAGAAATAAGGCTGATTGTGGTGATGTATAAATCTATGTATGTGCATGTGTATGATTTTGAATGCATGAATATATATTTAGATGTGGAATAAACTCTGTGAATTATGTGTGTCATGAATGTTGTTTGAACTGTATGAACTTGGTTACTTGAGAAAGGTTGAATGATAGCAGGAGCGTGTACTGACGCTGATACCGAGTCTGTGAGTATCATTTTACATGTAAAAGCTCACCCCTACAGTGGCCATTTTCAGTGAATGTCTCTCATGAGGAGGATCAGAAGCAGAGCTGGAACACTGGGCGGAGCGCTGATGCAATTGGAAGGTTTAATTAAGGCGTTGTTAGACTAAGCCCTAACTGGTTCATACCGGATGTTAATGTTTTGGGGATGAATAGAACTTTATGGGCAAGAAGAAGTCCGATTTTGTGTTGTAAATATTAACATACACTCTTATGTATATATATGGATGTATGGTTTTGTGTGTGTGATGCTATGTGCTGCCTTGTTTCATAATCGTGCTTTAATGGAAACGCAGGGACAGTATGATTGAGTAGGTTATAGCCAAGTCTGGGTGAATTCGAGAATTGTCTTAGGAAAAAAAAAAATTCATGTCGGATACGATGGACGGAGTCGTACCCCGCCCGGAGAAATGGGAGCAATTCGCCCAAGCGCGAGGATTCGCGCTGAAGCGAGTAATTACCAGAGTGAGATATCGCCCATTATCCTTTCCTATCCGTTGTGATGCTAATACAATCCAGACCCCGATGTTGACCCCGGATTTGGGCGTTATGGCTGAGTCCGCCCAGGCGTTGTCATAATTAGTTGAGTTGGGCGGAATAGGTTTAGTCTCTTCCTTCTTCCACAGCCTACTATCGCATTTGTACCCTGTAACTTTCCGTTTTTCTGAGTGAAGTGCGAGTGTGAGGATTTACCTGGTGAACCCTTGTCCATACCCGATGGAGAAAATACCTTGAAGTTGTGTTAAAGAGGCGTTGTGCAGATGTCGTTTAGGCGGTGTCATACCTCGCCCAAGTAACTAGGACAGTTCACCCAAACGCGGAGAACTATGCTGAAGTAAGTAGATATCAACTCGAGTTTCCGCCCATGTACCTTCTTTCTCCGTTGCATTATTCCGTCTCGCTGAGCGGTATTGAACATCGCCTGGGTAAGTGAACATTGTATTGTAGTCCGCCAAGATAAATATACCCCGCCTAGCCAAGTAGGATGATTCTAATTCTGCCTTCCCCCGAATGCTACGCATGTGAATGTATTAACATATTTCCCTTATCTGATTCCTCCCGTTGAGTGACCAGTATTACTCGAAGGGAAGCCTTATTGCGAAATTCCCTCTATCCGCTGCTGCATTACTATACTCTGCCTGGACGGTGTCAGACCCCGTCTAAGCGAGCAAACGGCGTTTGTAATCCGCCTATTGTTGATGTGTTACGATAAACCCATTGAGCCGGCCCCAGTTTTAGCTTCCCTGTAGGTTGCTATATGCGCGTGAATGCTCTTCGTTTTCCCCATTGCCTGCTCCCTTCTATATCAGATGTTACGTGACTGTTTTTGTGAAAAATTTTCTCATACTTTCAGAATTATTAGTTGCAAATAATAAGGTGTTACAAAAAGACTTAGTGTTTTAAGTGATAACTGGTAAGAACCAAGTGTTGAATGAAAAATAGATGTTACTAATGACTTAGAATAATTTAATTTATCATCAGAACCTTTATTAATAAGGTTGGATATTTTAATTGCTAAAAGTGTGGAAATTGTAGAATTTCAAGAATCGAAAACTTATTAATTCCTAAACTAAAAATGCTACAAGTAGTTATAAAAATATGCAAGACTACTTAGAAGTTTTGTAAAGCTTAATGGATAATTGTTGAACCCTTGACAAATTGTGGACAAGGTTTTAGACCTTTAAAGTGTTGAAAAATATTGAAAAAGGAAACAAGCTCCTAGAATCGCAAAGATAAAAATTTTAATAAGCTTAGTATGATGCTACATATATAATGAGCAAAATTGTTAACATCAAAATAATTTTTAGTTTGGTGTTTGATGTGGTTCTACATTTATTTAATGTAGGATTTGATAATTCTAGTGAGATGGGACCATTTAACCTTGCGAAGTACTTCTTTTGAGGTAGGAGAAGAGTATATTTTCTAAATGCATGTGCAATGTTTGTTGATGATATATATGTCAGTATGTACTTATATATTATACTTAAATGATTATACTACCTCTTATGTATAAATTGTTATGAGAGTGATTCTTGTTGATGGTTGAAATTTGGATTGGTAAATATGATAATGATATATATTTGGAGTATACTTGTTTGATATGCTCTTTTGATTTCCATGTGTGGATTGATATTGATATGACTTCTTGGCTACTATATTATGGATGATGTAAATTGATGCCGTATGTAACATCCCAAATTTTATAAAGATGATTAAATAGGAGGAATAAATATTAAATAATTATAAATAGGTTAATAAATATCCCAGAAATATTGAAATAATTAAATTGAGATTTATGAGGATTATTTATAATTTATTGGGGATTTAAGAGTTAAATTATACCCGGTGAAGATATAGGTGTCAGACCAAGTATCTCCGATTGAGATGCCATTGGTCAGGGCTATTAAGAATATTATTGAGAATTCGAATCTATATTCGAAATAATTTTTGGATTTAGTATTGAGCCTGAATGGAGATTCTATTTGATTTGAAACGGATAATTTTAAGTGGTGAATTAAAATTAAAACACAAAACCTCTCTTTTCTCTCATTTCTCACGTTGGCCTCTCTCCCTCTCTTTCATTCACTTTCCTTTTCTTCCTCTCCCTCCATTCTTCTTCTCCAAAACCGTTCACTCCCTCTTTCCCTCCATAAATCATTTTTCATCCAAAAAGCTTGGGATCTAATGGAATCATGAGGCAAGGAAGGCACTTGGAGCAAAGCTTGGCTCATCTCTTCTTCTCTTCATCTTATTTTCATTTTGGGGTGTGAGCTTGGAGAAAAAGGTATGATCTTGAACACCCATGGCTTTAGTTTATGGTTTTGAGCCTATTTAAGTATTGTGATGGGAGATTGGGTGTTGTTTTGATGGAAAATGGCTTGGGGAACCAAACTCTAGCTTATGAAACCATTGGGGATTGTTGCTATGGTTGTTAAGGGTTTGAGTGATATGTTGTTAGCTCATGAGTGCTTGAGATGATGCATATAAATGGGTGAAATTGATGATTATTGATTATTGGTGAAAACCCTAGGTTTAGGAATTTGGGGCTTTTGGCCAATTGATAGGTATTAATGATTTATGCTTTAGAATGGGTCTTGGGAAGATTGGAATTGATTATTTGTGGTGATGGTTGGGTTTTGATGAAACCCTAACTTTAATATATTGGGGGAAAATGTAAAATGTGAGTAGAGTGTAAGTTTAATGATGTTAGAGAATGATGTTAATGATGAGAGATACCCATTGATGATGAATTGACGAATCTTGATAATGGTTGTTGAGTTTTGATGAAAACTCTTGTCCTAAGAATTTGAGGGAATACATGTATTGTGGTTAGGAAGGTTGAATTGAATGTGGGTAAAAAATACCCAATGTAGGTGTTAATATGAGTATGAAATGATGAATATGAACACCAAAGCCATGGTGAATGTGAGGGGTTAGTGAAATGAGCATGTGTCTTGATGGGGTCTTAGACCATTGGTATGTTATATGGGATTGTTGATGGATAATGGTTTGATAGGAGCCAAGTGGCTCATGATGAACTTGAATGGGAAATGGATAGTTTGAGTAATAAGGAACACATTACGAATGATGAGAGTGATATTGATGTCGTTGGACGTAGTTGGCCCTTTGAGATCTAGAGAACCTTGGTTTTGGGAAAGGAATTCCCAAAGCCTAACACAATGGTATGAATTGGTGTTTTAGCAAGTCTAGGACTTGATATTGGGCTATGATAAGCTAGCAAATGTTTAGAATTACGAGGAATGCCTTGAGATAGCTTACTAATTGTATGAATGCATATGTATGTCATGTAGATTGTGTTCCGGACTATATGGCAGAGCTTTTGGAGCGTGCATTCGGATTTCGGTTATTCCCTCGAGGTAGGAGAGGAGTTTACATTCAAATTGCATGAGTTATATAATTGATGAGTAATGTATGTCATGATACTCATGCTTGCCTTGCCATGTTTATAGTGAAATGATGTGAATGGCAATTATTGACTATTGATGATGATATATATATATATGTGATGATGATGAATGGTTAGCTACCCCTTGGAGGGAATGATGTGTTATTGATAAACCGTCCTTGAGGGGATGAAGCATATGTTTGTGAATTGAGAATTTATGTGGATGTTTGGCATTAAATGTGATAGCCATTGTGATGGTATTGATGTTAAGGTTGAAAGATAATGCATAATCGAGGAACTCATAGAGTCAAATTGTATGTTATGTGATTTTGATGGCATGTGATAGTTCCAATAGCCTTTATATGTAGTTTATGACTTGTAGAAATAGGAATGAGCCAGTTCTATTGAGAATAGGCCCTTGAGTTGCACAAAAGTGCTCAAAATGGGTAAAACGCATTTATGCGCGTAAGTCACTCATTTTAAAGGATTTTTGAGTGAGGCCGGTGGCCACACGCCACAATTAATTTGTTTTAGCCTGTGTCAAAATTTGGTGACATTCCGATATCGTTTGCATGGGTTTTAGCCTCTGTCCTTCATCTAATCGATTAGGAATCAGACTGTAATCGATTATGGACCATCTAGAACCAATGTAATCGATTGCATTCGAAGGTGTAATCGATTATGTACTAAAACAGAAACAGGGTAATCGATTACTCTAGTCTCGTAATCGATTATGCACAATACCTGATATATTATACCACCTACAGAAGCATTGTAATCGATTAGCTCCTACCCCGTAATCGATTATCACTAGCTAAAATGATTAAATCAGTTTAGGAATTGCATGCTTACTTCTTTTGTGTACTTATCTTGTACTCCTTGGACTTTTAGGCCTACTTGACAATTAAATGGAGTATTCTAAAACCTTCTCCCAATCCGATGTATACTTTTGGAGTAATTACGAGCGAATCCACTAGGGGTATATGCGTGGTTTGTCTTAGTGGTAATTAGAGAATGGCATAAGGCCTTGGCAAGGTATATGTATGCCTATGCTATGTTATGAATACATGTATGCTTCACCACTATGGGTATATTATGAAGTATGATGGGAAGTAAATGATATGGTTACATGACACACTTTGTGTAATGACAAAATTAATGGGAGGACAATTAAATGGCAATGTGTGTATAAATCAATGGATTTGAAATAGTTTCGATGATGATTAAAAGTTAAGGATACCATATATATTGAATGATAAATGATATTGTTGAATAAAAAGAGACGTTGTTGTTGAACATGCCCTTGGATAAGCAGTGTTACTATTTTGGGTGAGTGTGGTGCTAATATGATTAATGCAAGTATTGACTTGTAAGTATAAGATGCAATGATGATTATTGAATGTATGTTTTGAGATATCTTATTGGTTTCATGCGTGGATAAATGCTATGATGATTGACATGCTATGATTGCCATGTGGGGATTTATGAAAATATGAATGTTATGCCTTGAGGGGCCTTGTGATTAATTGTGTGCCAATGATAATAAAAACCAAATATAAAATATACCCCTAATTGAGAGGGTGAGATATCCTTGCGAGGTTGATTGACATATGCATTATTGCATTTTGCATTCATTGCATTGCATAACATTGATATTATGTGGTTGCGATCACAATGATGAAAGATCCTGCGGGATTCTGTGAAGGGAGTACCCCTTGCAAGGTGGGAAACCAACGTGATGATGATATGGTATTGAGCCGGTGGTTGCGATCACCTGGTTGTGGAAAGTGAAAGGCCCTGTAGGGACCATTGTATGATGATGAGCCAGTGGTTGTGATCACTTGGTATTTGAAATGAAAAAGGGCTTGCGAGTTCCTATGGTGCCCATGGTTGCGATCACGAGGCGGGAGTACCCCTTGCGAGGCGGGAAACCATTATGAATTATTGAACGTGGTTGCGATCACAAGAAATCACCTTGCGAGGCTGCTAGAGGGAGTACCCCTTGCGAGGCGGGAAACCCATGTGAATGAATGATATGGTGGTTGCGATCACCTGATGAAATGAAATCGGATCCTTGAATATGCATTAAACAGTTGACATATGCATTAGCCATAAGTGCATGGAATTTGAGATGGGATGACTATAGAGATGAGACCCCTTGCGAGGAGGAATTGTAACACCCCGATTTAAAAATTAACTACCAAACGGAATTAAGCCATTAAAACAATCATTTCAAAGTAGAGATTTCTGCTAATTATAAGTAACTCAATTAACTTAACCTAAGAAATAATAGCTGAATTAATTACGAATAGTGATGATGGCTGGATGATTGTGATTGGTGCTTGTGGTTGAGTGGAACTGCCGGATACACGTTTTCCCACCCCACTCTTCTCTTCCTCGTGCACATATATATATATATAAGCCTATGGTCACTCATCTTCCTTCGGACTCCCTCTTCTTCTACTGCTTTATTTTCTCTTCTCTTCTTGTGTCTTCTCTTCTCTTCTCGTCCTTCGTCTTCTTCTTCCCTGTTCATTGTTCCGTTCCTGGAATCGCACGACGACGATACTGCAGAAGACTTGGAGTTCCTTCTGCTGGTAAGGGACGATCATCAGGGTGGAAGACGAACAGCTCCCTGTTCCACGGTGTGACTACGTTCAAGGAGGCCTGACCGAGTGTGAGCCTGGGCGAGGCAATCAGAGGCAAAGGACCAGCGTCGGGAAACAAAGGAACCCCTTGACTTCCTTCAGTAGGTAGGGGGCGCTTTGCATTTCAAATGCATAGCTTGTGAACGGACTCCGAGTGAAGTGTTACTCATGCATGTGTGTTTAAAGGTGTTTGCTATGAAATATATATATGATTGATAGCTTTTGTATACCGAGACATACGATGATCGAATCCGATGGTAGTCCTCTTATATCTGATATATGTGGTTATGAGATACACTGTTGGGTATGTGGATGCATGTATGAGTCATGGGACCGTGTGTGAATGTAGTGCATGTATCTTAAGTGCCATATTAAGTCTGGTTAATTATTTTACTCATGAATGCATGAAGTAGATATCCCCGATATCGAGAGTTGGTGGGTGAATGTTGTTGTTTCCGACAGAATGTTATATTCAAATATGAGATGATGTTGCTGTGCATGTTGACGTGACTTCTAGGTGCTCTGTTTGGGGGGGAACAGTGGGTAGACTCTACTTGCTATCTTATATTGTCATGCATGTGAATGCTGGGAAATAAATTTGTGCTGCTGTGAAATGATGAATGAATTGCATGCAAAGTGTGGTTATGACCCGGGAAAGGAGAAGTATTATTGTATTGGCAAAAACATGGAAACGTAACTGAAAGACCTTAAGTTGGACTCAAGGCAGTGCCGAGTGCACTAGCGTTGGACACTTAAAGTCTTGAGTTGGACTCAAGCAAGCCCACCGGGTTGGACTCGGGGCTGCCCGTAACACTTCCGTTGTCGCTTGGAGTGATTGTGTTACATGTGAGGGCAAAGGGTTTGGTACCAGTAAAACGGCCGAACCAGCTTGGAGCTGGAGGAAAAAGGCTTGGAGCCTATGTTGCAATGTAAAAATTTGTAATAAAGTGGGGGTCGGATCCGACTGTAGTGGATATGCTTGCATTATATATATATACATGCTCTTATACTGTGATGAATTTACTGTGTGCATGCATGTGTGTCAGAAATGATATGACTTGTATAGCTGTGTACTAAATGTATGAATTCCGATTGCATGGTACTGTTATATGTAGATATAAGGGAGGGCAGTTAACATTATAATTATTGAAATGTGACGTTGTATGGTGAAAGGTCTACGAGTTCCCGAGTCATTAACTGTCATTTTAAATGCAAAAGTTCACCCCTGCTGTGGCAATATTTTCAGTGAACGTCTCTCAGAACTACGAGTGAGGTGGAGCTGCTTGCCGAGTGGATTGGCTGTGCGCTATAGAACTATATGTGTATATGTAGATACTGTGTATAATGTTTTGGTTAAGCCTTGGCCGGCTCTTGTTTTGATATCGCCCTTTAAAAATAGAATTGAATCCCTTCAGGTTGGGGCATGACAATGTGCTTGTAATTACTTGTATATATTCCTATATATATTTATATCTATGCGTTTATGCCATGCTGTGTGTTCATTCCATTTTGTGCGTGATGTCTGAGTAGTATATATATATTCATGTCCTTCCAAGTGTGTATGGATAGCATGACTTAGTATAAAGGAAGCCAAGTTATGATCTAGAGGGTGAGTTCGTGACTCTGTCACCGAGTGGGGAAGGTTTAGACATCCCGAGTGAATGAGGTTATATAACTCCGAGTATGGATTGACATGAAAGATTTCCCAAAACGATAAGTAGTTAGGATTCGGAGTAGAGAGCCTAAATATACTCTCCGAGTGATAACTGGTAGGATTTTCCCGAGTGTAGAATAATTAACAAATTCCGAGTGAGAAGTCTTCGTAAATTCCGAGTGAGTCGCGATGGGAGTCATTTCTGAGTTATTCGTACATGTGTTCCGATTGAATGAAGTCGTGGAATGTGTTACGTTTTCTGAATGGGGCTGGTATGTTTAAGGGCCAATCTGAGTGAATAGAGAGTGGACCCTTTCGAGTGAACCAGGCGTTGAAATCCGGGTGCGGGAATGCCGAGTGGAGTGAGAGTGTGCCGAGTGTAACTTTCACTGAGCGAGTGGGCGTTGCTGTGTGATCCGCCTGAGTGTTTTTCCTTCTTTCGCTATCAGCCCTTGAGTCGGTTTTACTTCTCTTGCCTCCTTTTCCCTTATTTCTTTTGTGCCAATCATTCTGGTTTTAATTGTGAAAAAAAAATTTCCTCTATTTTGTTAATTATTTATTTATTAAATTAGGGTGTTATATGTTGTTCAAGTGACCTCAATACTCAAGAGGGGGGGTGAATTGAGTTTTAAAAACTTTGGTTGGAATGCCTTTGAACTTGATTTTTATATCCAAGTTTACAGGAATATGCAAGTGAAATCAAGTTAAAGATAGTATGCAATGCACCACAAGGATAAATATAGCTGAAGCAATTTAACAAACACTTGGTGGGCAGTATTTGAAATGTATCAAATTAGACAAGCTCAAGTATGCAATTCATGATCAATCAACACAAATCAACCAATAGCAGTATGTGAAAGTAAAAGAGTAAGGGAGAGGAGCTTGCAAACCAATATAACGAGTTCCACCAACACCGGTGTACGTCTCGCCTCTAAGCAACCCACTTAGAGGATTTCCACTATTGAAGTTTAGAGATACAAGCTATGAGCAATTGCAGCTTCCTAGTGTCCCACACTCAAGAACTCAATCCTTACTAGCAAAGGGTAACCCACCCAATCTCTCAAACTCTCAATACCCAAAGGTTGAACCCCAACCTTTGTGACCACTCAATCCTAGAGTGAAAAACCCTTTGTGTTTGTTTGAAGTGTTTACAAGGAAATGACTCTCTTAATAGAGTAGATGTACAAGTGAAAGATCACACAAACTTTAACTCTCAAGATGAGAGGATGTACAAATTTAAACTTAGAATATACAATAAAGGTGGCTTACTAAGCACAAGAACAAGTGAAGAATGATAGCTTCTAGTTGTGTGTTTTGTGCTTGAGTTCCTCTTGAATTTATAGAGCCATTTGAGAGCTTGAGGAGTGCCTTTCTTGTTCCTAGCCGTTGCACATAGTGGAGATCTGAAGAAGTAATGGAGAAATGTGTTGGTTTCCCACTAATATGTGTTTTCCCACTATCGTAATCGATTATCCCTTAAGGTGTAATCGATTACACTTCAAATTTTCCATCTCTGTTTGCTATGTAATCGATTAGCTGCACTTGCCTAATCGATTATCTTCAAGTCAAAAGCTTGATAATCGATTTCCTTTTGCCTTGTAGTCGATTAGCAGAGATGCCTGATGCATTTAATTTGGCTTCGTAGCTTCGTAATCGATTATATAGTCATAGTAATCGATTAGCTTAATTCCAGTAGGCTTCTAATCGATTGTCAGAATTCTCTTAATCGATTAGCTGTTATACCTGATGCTTTTAAATCCATTTTTGGTTTTGGTAATCGATTGAGCCATTCATGTAATCAATTAGCTTAATTCCAGTAGCTCTGTAATCAATTATTTCAATTGCTGTAATCGATTAGCTTATGCCCTGTTGCAATTGTTCCAAAGACAGAATCACTCTAATCGATTAGACTAGCTTCCTAATCGATTAGCTTCGCACTGTTTTATGTCTTCTTTGTTTTTGCAAGACTTTCTTCAAGAGTGTTTTGTCATTATCAAAATCCTTGTACCTGTTACCACATTCAAACACATTCTCCCCCTTTTTGATGATGACAACCATGTTCATCTCTTGAGGGTTGTTAGTGTAAACAATCAATCTTTATCTATTTTTATCTGTAAAAACATTTGAATTTTTCCTTATCTCTAAAATCAGATTATCACTTGTACAAGTAAATCTCTTATCTCTTAAAGGTTATCCTCAACAGCTTTATCTCTTTAAAAGGTTATCCCTTACAGCTTTGAAACAACTAAAACTCCTAAGTCTCCCCCTATCTTTTGGAATTTATTACCCTCTTTACAAATTGTTAATCATTTGGCAATTTTGTTTTAGCAGCTTATTTCAGATGAACAAGATATGAACAAATAATTCTTCTCCCCCTTTGGAATCATCAAAAATACTAAAACAAGTATAGCATATAAGGAAAGACACATTTTTATTCAATGTAATGAAAGGGAGTACACCAAGGACAGATTAATAACTTATGCAGAAAGGGAAAAACAGAAAGCACAACAAAACTCTAGTTATCAGGATTAAAAAATCAAAGCTCGGAGATTTGGTGGGAGAGTTCTTCATAGCGCTGTTGCATCATCTCAAAGTGTTGCTGCTCAGTCATTGAGAACTCTTGAAGAGAGTTTTCAATGCGGTCGAATCGGCGGTCAAGGTGAGCATAGAGAGATGCGAACGGGTCAGAGGGGTCTTCCGGTGCAGCTTGTTGTTGAGGAGGAGGAGGAACTGGTTCATTAGCAGGCGCTTCAAAGGGAATGTTGGCATGATAGCCTTCCATCCTTGAGTACCAAGCTCCATGCAGAAAGACAAGACCCATTTTCGTTAAATGGTGAGTGCCAATACAGGCTCTTGGAGGCACTTTTTCTGATAATTCTCCAGCCAAGTCTACTCCACAATATTTGAAGATTTTGGTGAGGAGAATGCCATATGTGAGCTTTTGTTGGTCTTTTGTATGGCGCATGTGGAACTTGACCAGTTGAACCTAGTTGATCTCTTTGTGGTTCAGCATTGCCCACATTAAGAGGACATCATCCTCTTCCACCAGAGCATAGTTCCCACCGCGAGGAACCAACATCTTGACCAAGAAAAAGTGGAGAAGACGATTGTTCATGGTCAGATGTCCTACCAGCTTGTTTTTGCTCCTGGGAAGATCAGCTTTCCACAAGGATTGACGAGCAGTGAGAGCATTGGAGCCCCATTCATCTTCGGGTTCTCCTCCTTCAAATTCTGCATTGTTGAGCGGCAACATGGAGATTTCAGCAAATTGAGCGTTGATGAGCTTGATGGTCACATTTTTCACTTTTGATTCGACCATCCCATTGATAAGTCTGAGATTACAGTAGAAAACTCTGATAAGTTCAGGATAATATTCGTCTTCCTTGAGGGTGAAAAAGGGAAAAAGGTTATAGTGATGGAGGCATTGAGTAAAGGTGAGGCTATGGTTTTCGAATGTCTCAGCAATGGTGTAGTGAGGTGTCATGATTTCTCTCTCAGAAAAGTTTTTAACAAAGTTTTGGAGGTCTCTAGGAGAGGAAAAGAACCTTGAGAAGTCAAGGGGGTTGTTGGCCTGAGCCATAGAGGACCTAGCTCTTTTGACTGTGCGGGAGGAAGCCATTGACAAGGAATGTAGAGAAAAAAAATGAAGAGAGTAAGAGAGTTCTTGAGAACTTTAAGAGATAGGAAGAGGAAGGAGGTAGTGTGAGATGAGAGGGTGAAGAGGAAGGTATTTATAGGGAAGGATTAGGTTTAGAAAGGAGGGAGATGAGTTAAAAGAGTGGAGAATTCGAGCAGACCTCGGAAACATGCGTTTTGACTCTGCAGACCCGATGCTAATCGATTACTGGTAGTGGGTAATCGATTACATCACTGTTCTGGGAATTGGAATCATTTCGCACATAGAGTAATCGATTACGGGAGTTTCGTAATCGATTAGTCAAGAAACAGAAACGTCTTAATCGATTGTGGTAGTATGGTAATCGATTACTGTGAAGATGAAACGTGTTGTACCTGAAACAGAGACTTTGTAATCGATTATGGAGTAGGAAGTAATCGATTAGATTAAAACAGAAGCATTGTAATCGATTAGATATTAATGAGTAATCGATTATCAACAAAACCGAAGCTTATTAATCGATTATGCATATGTATATAATCGATTATATGGTTCAAGAATTTGCAGTTTTCACACAGGAGAGTTGCAATATTGATCAATCATGCCACTGATAATAACTACTCAAACAATCATGCCATATAATACTGTTTTTATCAAAATACTTCATCATTCAAACATAATTATTCATGTCAAGAATTCCTAATTCTCTTCTAATGTGGATGAATTGCTCCCTAGCAAAAGGTTTGGTGAAAATATCTACTAGTTGCCTAGAAGTTTCAACATGCTTAAGTATACAATCACCCTTTAATACATGGTCTCTAATGAAATGATGTCTAATCTCAATATGTTTGGTTCTAGAATGCATTACAGGATTCTTTGATATATTGATAGCACTAGTATTATCACACTTAAGAGGCACATGGTCCAATACAACTCCAAAGTCTAGAAGTTGTTGTCTCATCCAAAGGATTTGAGCACAACAACTACCAGCTGCAACATATTCTGCCTTAGCTGTTGATAGCGCAACACTTACTTATTTCTTGCTATGCCAAGAAACAAGATAACTACCAAGCAAGTGACATGTTCCGCTAGTGCTTTTTCTGTCAAGTTTACATCCTGCAAAGTCTGAATCAGAGTAACCAACTAAAGTGCATTCAGCCCCTTTGGGGTACCATAAACCAACATTTTGAGTCCCAACTAAATATTTCATTATCCTTTTTACTACAGTGAGATGTGATTCTTTAGGACAAGCCTGGTATCTAGCACACATACACACAGCAAACATGATATCCGGTCTACTAGCGGTTAAGTAAAGTAAGGATCCTATCATACCTCTATATTTTGTGAGTTCAACATCCTTACCATTCTCATCCTTGTCCAAATAGCATGAAGTGCCCATGGGTGTGGTTGTATCATTTGCTTTGTCCATGTTGAATTTTCTAAGTAGTTCTTTGCAGTACTTGGATTGATTAATGAATGTGCCTTCATTAGTTTGCTTGATTTGAAGTCCAAGGAAGAAAGTGAGTTCTCCCATCATGGACATTTCAAATTCTTCCTACATTAACTTAGCAAACTCTTTGCACATTGACTCATTAGTGGCACCAAATATTATATCATCAACATAAACTTGTACCAATAGTATGTTGTTCTTTTTGTGCTTTATGAATAGAGTTGTATCAACCTTTCCTCTTTCAAAATGATTTTCTAGAAGAAATTTGCTTAACCTTTCATACCAAGCTCTTGGAGCTTGTTTCAAACCATACAAAGCTTTCTTTAATTTGAAAACATAATTTGGAAATTGATGGTTTTCAAAACTTGGAGGTTGATCAACATATACTTCCTCTTCAATGTATCCATTCAAGAAAGCACTTTTAACATCCATTTGGTACAATTTGAAGTCCCTACAGCATACGAAGGCTAATAGTAGTCTAATTGCTTCTAATCTAGCTACGGGTGCATACGTCTCTTCATAATCAATGCCTTCTTCTTGATTATAGCCTTTAGCTACTAGCCTAGCTTTGTTCCTAGTAATAATACCATTTTCATCCAGTTTATTCTTGAATACCCATTTGGTTCCTATTATTTGGTGATCATTGGGTCTTGGCACAAGCTCCCAAACTTCATTTCTTTCAAATTAATTTAGCTCTTCTTGCATGGCCAACATCCAATGTTCATCAATAATAGCTTCATTAATGCATTTGGGTTCTATTTGCGATACAAAGGCTAAATTATTGCATGTATTTCTAATTGCATTACGAGTACTTATATCTTTTGATATATCACCTATGATGTTGTCCATGGGATGATTCTTCAAAGTGATCCATTGTTGTGGTTCCTCATGTTTGGCTTCATTTGTGTCTTTGATTTCTCCTTCCTTGTCATCTAAGGACAATTCTTGAAGAGTACCTACAAGATCATCAACATCTTCCTTTCTCGGAGGGTTATGGCTACTTTCATCAAACTTTACATGAATGGACTCTTCAATGGTGTTTGTTTGTTTGTTGAAGATTCGATAAGATTTACTAGATTGAGAGTACCCTAGGAAGATTGCCTCATCAGCTTTAGCATCAAACTTCCCTAGATTATCTTTTCCTTTATTGAGCACAAAACATTTACATCCAAAAATATGAAAGTGTGCAATGTTGGGTTTTCTACCCTTGTAAAGTTCATAGGGGGTTTTCTTTAGAATAGGCCTTATTAAACATCTATTCATAACATAACAAGCGGTGTTTACCGCAGCGGCCCAAAAATGTTTTGCAATATGGTTTTCATTCAACATGGTTCTTGCAAGCTCCACCAAGGATCTATTTTTCCTTTCAACTACTCCATTTTGTTGTGGAGTTCTAGGAGCTGAAAAATTGTGATTAATACCATGTTTTTCGCAAAACTTTTCAAAAAATTGATTTTCAAATTCTCCCCCATGATCGGTTCTAATGGATGTAATTTTAGAATTTTGCTCATTTTGGATAATCTTAGCAAGTTTCTTGAATGCATGATATGCTTTATTTTTATGAGCAAGAAACAATGTCCATATATATCTAGAATAGTCATCTACAATAACTAGACTATAGTAATTACCTCCAAAGCTTTTGATTTTGGATGGTCCAAATAAGTCCATGTGCAAAAGTTGTAAAGGCCTTTGTGTGGAAATAATATTTTTGGATTGAAAAGATGCCTTTACTTGTTTTCCTTTTTGACATGCATCACAAAATCTATTTTCAAACTTAAGCTTTGGTAAACCAATTACTAATTCTTTGGAAACAAGTTTGTTTAAGTGGTCTACATGTATATGAGCTATTCTCCTATGCCATAGCCAAGTTTCATCCTCTTTTGTAATGAAGCATTGTTCATCATTTGTAGACAAACTATCCACATCAATCATGTAAATGTTATCAATCCTTTTTCCAACAAATTTTACCTCTTTGTTTAGCTTATTCTCAATTATACAACAATTGGATTCAAATAAAACTCTATATCCTTTATCACATAATTGACTTATGCTAAGCAAGTTATGCTTGAGTCCTACAGCACATCACTAATAGAGGTAGAGGAATTTTTACCGATATTTTCGATACCAAGTATTTTACCCTTGGTATTGTCTCCATAAGTGACACTTCCTTTCTTTTTGGGAGTGAATGATGTGAACTTGCTTATGTCTCCCGTCATATGCTTTGAACACCCACTATCCAAGTACCAATGGGTGTTGCTTGCTTTGAAGCATACCTACAAAACAAAATCAGTTTAGAGAACTAGGTACCCATTTTATGTTGGGTCCTTTAAGGTTAGCTTGTGGTAATGTCCCTTTGGGAACCCACACCTTTCTTATAACCTTTGGCCCTAATTTTCTAACGTTGTAATTTGAAGAGTTATGACCTTTAAAACCGCAATGATTACATTTCATAAAAGGTGAAGATGATTTGCTTGGTGGTACAAAGAAATTTTTATAGTGTTTTTCCCTTTTGTGATTGCTATGTTCTTGATCATAACCTAACCCGGTTTTATTAAACATGCATCTTTGTTGGCCAAGCAAAATATTCAAATTGTCTCGTCCATTGGTAAACTTTTCTAATGTCCTATTTAGGTCTACAACCTTGGTTTCTAACATAACGCATCTTTTTGCAAAGTCACATGGTTTATCCTTAGTACATGCTTGAACATTTTCTAATTCTTCTTTTAAGCTTTCATTTTCTTTGCATACTTCCATAAGATGCATTTCAAGGTATTACTAGTTTTCCTAGATGACTTAAGCCTATTGGAGACTTTTATAAATTTATCATATAACTCCTCAAAAGCATCTAGTAGTTCATTCTTATCTAAGTCAAGAAGGCTTACCTCATTATCTTCTTCTTGGTGATTGGCCATTAAGCAAAGATTTGCTTCTTCATTGTCCGAATCGTCGGAACTACTTACATCATTCTCATCCCAAGCGATGTAAGCTCTTCTTCTTCCTCATTTCTCCTTGCCCTTCTTTTTAAGATTTGGGCAATCCACCTTGAAGTGCCCTTCCTTGCCATATTCGAAACAACTAGGTGAAGAAGAAATTTCATTTGAAGTTGGCTTTTTACCTTAGGGCTTGAAGTTCTTTTGGAATCTTTTGTTCTTCATGAATCTTCCAAATCGTTTTACAAACAGCCCAAATTCCTCTTCTTCATCCATGTCACTGCATGATTCTTCTTCATGTGTAGAGGTGGCTTTGAGAGCTAAGCCTTTCTTCTTGGAGGATTTCTCTTCTTCCCCCGCTAGCTTCAAGACTTTTAGTTCTTGCTCTTGCTCTTGTAGTTTCCCAAAGAGTGTTGCAAGAGATATCTCATTGATTCTTGGAGACTATTTTATGGCTGTGACAAGTGGTTGCCATTCCCTGCTAAGACTCTTTAAAACTTTATGCACAAGTTCTTTGTTAGTGTAAACTTTGCCAAGAGTAATGAGATGGTTAATAATAAGAGTAAATCTCTTCTGCATTTCTACTATGGTTTCCCCTGAGTTTATTCTAAAGCTTTCATATTGACTTGTCAAGGTACTAATCTTGGAGTCCTTTACATCGCTAGTACCTTCGTGAGTTACTTGTAGAGTATCCCACATTTCCTTAGCGGATTGACAAGTCATTATTCTAAAAAATTCATCTGGACCTAATGCCATAGTGATGAGATTCTTTGCCTTATAGCCATATTACACTTTCTTTTCTTCATCACTAGTCCATTCATCCATTGGTTTTTCAACATTTTTACTATCAATAGTATGCATTAGTATATAAGGACCATTTTCAATGGCATTCAAACTCTCAAATCAATAGATTGAATGAAGATTTTCATTCTTTCTTTCCAAAACGCATAGCCTTCCCCATTGAAAGTGGGAGGTCTGTTTATAGGACCACCCTCGGGAAAAAGGTTGTGAGAACTTGAGGCCATCTAGTCTCTTGAAGCTGTTAAGCTTAATTTACCAAGAGTCAAGCTCTGATACCACTTGTTGTTCAAGTGACCTCAATACTCAAGAGGGGGGTGAATTGAGTTTTAAAAACTTTGGTTGGAATGCCTTTGAACTTGATTTTTATATCCAAGTTTACAGGAATATGCAAGTGAAATCAAGTTAAAGATAGTATGCAATGCACCACAAGGATAAATATAGCTGAAGCAATTTAACAAACACTTGGTGGGCAGTATTTGAAATGTATCAAATTAGACAAGCTCAAGTATGCAATTCATGATCAATCAACACAAATCAACCAATAGCAGTATGTGAAAGTAAAAGAGTAAGGGAGAGGAGCTTACAAACCAATATAACGAGTTCCACCAACACCGGTGTACGTCTCGCCTCTAAGCAACCCACTTAGAGGATTTCCACTATTGAAGTTTAGAGATACAAGCTATGAGCAATTACAGCTTCCTAGTGTCCCACACTCATGAACTCAATCCTTACTAGCGAAGGGTAACCCACCCAATCTCTCAAACTCTCAATACCCAAAGGTTGAACCCCAACCTTTGTGACCACTCAATCCTAGAGTGAAAAACCCTTTGTGTTTGTTTGAAGTGTTTACAAGGAAATGACTCTCTTAATAGAGTAGATGTACAAGTGAAAGATCACACAAACTTTAACTCTCAAGATGGAAGGATGTACAAATTTAAACTCAGAATATACAATAAAGGTGGCTTACTAAGCACAAGAACAAGTGAAGAATGATAGCTTCTAGTTGTGTGTTTTGTGCTTGAGTTCCTCTTGAATTTATAGAGCCATTTGAGAGCTTGAGGAGTGCCTTTCTTGTTCCTAGCCGTTGCACATAGTGGAGATCTGAAGAAGTAATGGAGAAATGTGCTGGTTTCCCACTAATATGTGTTTTCCCACTATCGTAATCGATTATCCCTTAAGGTGTAATCGATTACACTTTGAATTTTCCATCTCTGTTTGCTATGTAATCGATTAGCTTCACTTGCCTAATCGATTATCTTCAAGTCAGAAGCTTGATAATCGATTTCCTTTTGCCTTGTAGTCGATTAGCAGAGATGCCTGATGCATTTAATTTGGCTTCGTAGCTTCGTAATCGATTATGTAGTCATAGTAATCGATTAGCTTAAATCCAGTAGGCTTTTAATCGATTGTCAAAATTCTCTTAATCGATTAGCTGTTATACCTGATGCTTTTAAATCCATTTTTGGTTTTAGTAATCGATTGAGCCATTCATGTAATCAATTAGCTTGATTCTAGTAGCTCTGTAATCGATTATTTCAATTACTGTATCGATTAGCTTATGCCCTGTTGCAATTGTTCTAAAGACAGAATCACTCTAATCGATTAGACTGGGCTTCCTAATTGATTAGCTTCGCACTGTTTTATGTCTTCTTTGTTTTTGCAAGACTTTCTTCAAGAGTGTTTTGTCATTATCAAAATCCTTGTACCTGTTACCATATTTAAACACATTATATTTTGGTATCAGAGCAGACCGAAAGGTCCAAGGCCAAGGTGTGCTTACCGGTGTAAGCGGTTGTATGTATTAGGACCGAGTGGTCATCATTATTGTGATATTCTGATTGAATATGATTGATGTTGAGATATTGATTTGAGGATAGGAGGTAACTCCTCTCCTGGTCTGATTGATTGCATAACGGATATATATATATATATAAATGGTATAATGTGCTATAATCAGTGGATATGGGGATGAGATCTGATCGGAAGAATGTAACCTTGTGAACTTATCCTTGAAGGGGTGTTAATTTCAGGATAAGCCATGGCGAATTGTTAAATTCTGGAGGCCATAGCCACAGCATTCCAACGTTTTGCTGACGTGTTTGAGAGGCAGGGCCAGCCTCGAGCTGAAGAAGGCCAAGTGTTGGACCGCTTCCTGAAGAGGAAGCCGAGTGGATTTCAAGGAGGACGTAACCCTGAGGCAGCTTATAAATGGACTCAGGAGTTAGAGAGGATTTTTGGGGGTCTTCACTGTACCGAGGCTCAGAAGGTGGAGTGCGCAGTGTATATGCTGCAGGACAAGGCAGAGAGCTGGTGGAAGATCGCCAGAAACCGACTGACTGATGCTAATACCCAGCTGACCTAGGAAAACTTCAAGGCATGCTTCTTAGAGAAATATTTCCCCGACACAATCAGGAATCGGAAGGAACTGGAATTCATGGAATTAAAACAGGGCTCCATGTCTGTGGAAGAGTACGCAGCTAGATTTGAAGAATTGTGCTTATTCTACCCGCCCTTCCAACAACCTGGAACAGAGAGTTCTAAATGCCTTAAATTTGAGAATGGATTGAGATCAGATATTAAGAGAGCCTGCAGACACCAAGAGATTAGGAGTTTTCCTGTATTGGTGAATAAGTGTAGAATATTGGAAGAGGACGACAAGGCCCACTCAGGCCAGAGCAGCAGGGCAAACCCCTCCTTGAGGCCTCAACAATCACACTTCAAGAGATCAAGCAACGTTAGAAGAGCTGGACTCTTCCCTAAGTTTAGAGGACAAGGAAACCATGGAGGTCGTTTCAGGGGTCGCTCCGGGAATGGTAGGTGCTTTAGATGCGGAGGTGACCACTTTGCACGGGAATGTGATACTGGAAACGATGTTGTATGCTTTCACTGTAACGAAAGGGGCATGTTCGCCCCGACTTCCCGCAACTACAACCAGTGGGTGGTAATGCACGCCGTGGGGGTTTCCGTGTGGGGGGACGTGGAAACGACAGTAGAGGGAATGGTGGTAGAGGCAACGGAGCAAGGAGCAACATGATGGCTACTACAAATAACCGAGGGAGAAATACCGACCAACCAGCGGTGGGAAGAGTCTACGCCATCAACGCAGAAGATGCTGTACAAGCGAATGACTTGGTACAATGTAAGTGCTCACTCGGTAGATATACGCTTAATGTAGTTTTCAATTCGGGAGCCACCCATTCTTTTATAGCTGATGAGTGTGTAAGACATTTAAAGTTGCCGACTGTATGTATGGATCGGACTTTGGAAGTGGCCAATCCGACTGGCACTAAGATGTTGACATCATCAATGTGTAAAGATGTAACGTTTGTGTTGTGCGATCGGCGTTTCACCTTCGATTTGGTGTGTGTACCTTTAAAGGATCTTGACATTGTGCTCGGAATAGATTGGCTATCAGCCAACAATGTATTAGTGGACTGTCGGAACAAAAGAATAATTTTTCCGAGGCAGACTAGTGAAAACTACACGGTACCAGGTATAGCCCAGTTATTTATGATGCTTTGTCTAACCGAGGGGGAAGCTAAAGCCTGAGTGAATGAAATTCTGACTGTTTGTGAATTCCCAGAGGTGTTTCCGGACGATGTGCCGGGTGTCCCTCCAACCAGAGAAGTTGAGTTCTCTATAGACCTGATCCCTGGAGCCGAGCCAGTCTCCAGTGCACCTTATAGAATGTCCCCAACAGAATTGGCTGAGCTGAAAAAGTAGGTGGACGAGTTACTCGAAAAACAATTCATTAGGCCGAGTGTATCACCATGGGGTGCACCTGTACTACTTGTTAAGAAGAAGGATGGCAGCATGAGGCTATGCATAGATTACCGACAGTTAAACAAACTCACGATTAAGAACCGATACCCGTTGCCCAAGATCGACGATCTGATCGACCAACTGCGGGGTGCTTTAGTCTTCTCAAAGATCAATTTACGGTCGGGATACCACCAAATCTGGGTGAAGGACTCGGATATCCCCAAGACTGCCTTTAGGACTCGGTATGGCCACTACGAGTATGTAGTGATGCCGTTCGGTGTGACAAATGCACCTGCTATATTCATGAATTACATGAACAGCATATTCCACCCGTACCTGGACCGATTCGTAGTAGTTTTTATCGATGATATCTTAGTCTACTCCAAGACCTCTGATGAGCACGAAGAACACCTCCGAGCGGTACTTCAAGTCTTAAAGGAGAAGCGGCTGTTTGCAAAATTTTCGCAGTGTGATTTTTGGATGGATAAAATCCACTTCCTCGGGCATGTAATTTCTAAAGAGGGTGTCTCGGTAGACCCTTCAAAGGTGGCGGCTATAATGGCATGGGAGAGACTCGAGTCGGTCTCGGAGATAAGGAGCTTTATGGGCCTGGCTGGTTATTATAAGAGGTTTATTGAAGGTTTTTCTAAGCTTGCTTTGCCACTGACTAAATTGACTCGGAAAAACGTCCCGTTCGTATGGAGTTCGGAGTGCGAGAGCAGTTTCCGAGAGCTAAAAAACAAGTTGACGACTGCTCCAGTGTTGGCATTACCAAACTTGCAAGAGAGCTTCGTGGTTTATTGTGATGCGTCAGGACTTGGATTAGGATGCGTACTAATGTAGAAGGACCGAGTGATCGCTTACGCCTCTCGGCAATTGAGACCTCACGAACAGCATTACCCGACCCATGATTTAGAGCTGGCAGCTGTAGTTTTCACATTGAAGATATGGAGGCATTACTTGTACGGTTCTAAATTCAAAGTGTACAGTGACCACAAGAGCCTCAAATACCTATTCGACCAAAAGGAGCTGAACATGAGGCAGAGGAGATGGATGGAATTTTTAAAGGATTATGACTTCGAGCTAAAGTACCATCCGGGTAAGGCAAACTTTGTTGCCAACGCGTTGAGTCAGAAATACCTCCATGTAGCAGTGATGATGGTAAAGGAGGTGGGGCTGTTGGAATAGTTCTGAGACATGAATAATGTGCCTTCGTCTCGGAAGATAACAATCAGTACGTTAAGGATTGCCAATGAATTCCTGAAATCCGTGTACGAGCAGCAGCAGTCAGATTCCTACTTGGCTGAGATGAAGGAGACTCAGGCCAAAGGTAAGGATTTATCTTTAACCGAGGGATCGGATGGAATCTTCTGAGTGAAAAACAGAATATATGTACCGGGTGGAGGAGAATTAAGGAGAATGGTGCTTGATGAAGCCTACAAGAGCCTACTCAGTATTCACCCGGGTACCACGAAGATGTACCAGGATCTAAGGACACGATTCTGGTGGCTCGATGTATCACCTGTCAAAAATCGAAAGTCGAGCACCAGAAGCCGTATAGTGCATTGCAACCCCTGGAGATTCCCGTATGGAAATGGGACTCAATTGCCATGGACTTTGTCATGGGATTGCCAAAAAACCGAGCGGGCCATGATGTGATTTGGGTCATTGTTGACCGACTGACGAAGAGTGTATACTTCCTACCTGTGAACATGAAGTACCCGTTGCATAAGTTAACTCGGATTTACATTCACGAAATTGTCCGACTGCATGGTATACCGACTTCTATCGTATCGGATAGGGATCCTAGGTTCACGTCCCAGTTTTGGACCAGCCTGCACAAGGAAATGGGTACGAAACTTTGGCTAAGTTCTGCCTGCCACCCCCAATCGGATGGACAATCCGAGCGAACGATCCAAGGCTTAGAGGACTTGCTAAGGGCATGTGTGCTGGAGCACGGTGGAGATTGGGAGCAGTACCTTCCCCTGATCGAGTTTACATACAACAATAGCCACCACAACAGTATTGGTATGGCACCTTACGAAGCACTATATGGTCGAAGATGCCGAACCCCACTTTGTTGGTCGGAACTGGGTGAAAGTCCGCTATTGGGACCAGAAATTGTGAAGCAAACCTTAGAACAGATCTGAGTGATAAGGGAGAAGATGAAGGCGTCTTAGGATAGGCAGAAGAGCTACCATGATAAACGAACCAAACCGCTAGAGTTTTCAATCAAAGACAGGGTGTTTCTGAAGACTTCACCAAGCAAGTGAGTCGGACGGGCCTTGAAAAGTGGAAAGCTAAGCCCCCGATACATTGGGCCTTATGAGGTATTAGAATGGATCGGTCCCGTAGCGTACCGAGTGGCATTACTGACTCACTTGTTCCGATTGCATAACGTGTTTCATGTGTCTCAATTAAGGAAGTACTTACACGATTCCACTCACACGATGCCGGATGATGAAGTGGAGATTAAGGAGGACCTGACCACTATGACTATACCGACTAGAATAGTGGGCCGATCGGTAAAGTGAGTTTAAGGAGTAAAGATGTGTAACTGGTTGAAGTAGAGTGGCAGCAGGACGGGTATACCTCTTATACCTGGGAACGCGAAGATGCCATGAGGCAATAGTACCCCGAGTTGTTTACTAAGGTGAGTTACCGAGTGAATTTCAAGGACGAAATTCTTTTTAAGAGGGGCAGAATTGTAACACCCCGATTTAAAAATTAACTACCAAATGGAAGTAAGCCATTAAAACAATCATTTCAAAGTAGAGATTTCTGCTAATTATAAGTAACTCAATTAACTTAACCTAAGAAATAATAGCTGAATTAATTATGAATAGTGATGATGGCTGGATGATTGTGATTGGTGCTTGTGGTTGAGTGGAACTGCCGGATTCACGCTTTCCCACCCCACTCTTCTCTTCCTCGTGCACACATATATATATATAAGCCTATGGTCACTCATCTTCCTTTGGACTCCCTCTTCTTCTACTGCTTTATTCTCTCTTCTCTTCTTGTGTCTTCTCTTCTCTTCTCGTCCTTCGTCTTCTTCTTCCCTGTTCACTGTTCCGTTCCTGGAATCGCACGACAACGATACTGCAGAAGACTTGGAGTTCCTTCTGCTGGTAAGGGACGATCATCAGGGTGGAAGACGAACAGCTCCCTGTTCCACGGTGTGACTACGTTCAAGGAGGCCTGAACGAGTGTGAGCCTGGGTGAGGCAATCAGAGGCAAAGGACCAGCGTCAGGAAACAGAGGAACCCCTCGACTTCCTTCAGTAGGTAAGGGGTGCTTTGCATTTCAAATGCATAGCTTGTGAACAGACTCTGAGTGAAGTGTTACTCATGCATGTGTGTTTGAAGGTGTTTTCTATGAAATATATATATGATTGATAGATTTTGTATACCGAGACATGCGATGATCGAATTCGATGGTAGTCCTCTTATATCTGATATATGTGGTTATAAGATACACTGTTGGGTATGTGGATGCATGTGTGAGTCATGGGACCGTGTGTGAATGTAGTGCATGTATCTTAAGTGCCATATTAAGTCTGGTTAATTATTTTACTCATGAATACATGAAGTAGATATCCCCGATACCAAGAGTTGGTGGGTGAATGTTGTTGTTTCCGACAGAATGTTATATTCATATATGAGATGATGTTGCTGTGCATGTTGACGTGACTTCTGGGTGCTCTGTTCGGGGGGGAACAGTGGGTAGACTCTGCTTGCTATCTTATATTGTCATGCATGTGAATGCTGGGAAATAAATTTGTGCTGCTGTGAAATGATGAATGAATTGCATGCAAAGTGTGGTTATGACCCGGGAAAGGAGAAGTATTATTGTATTGGCAAAAACATGGAAACGTAACTGAAAGACCTTGAGTTGGACTCAAGGTAGTGCCGAGTGCACTAGCGTTGGACGCTTAAAGTCTTGAGTTGGACTCAAGCAAGCCCACCGGGTTGGACTCGGGGCTGCCCGTAACACTTCCGTTGTCGCTTGGAGTGATTGTGTTACATGTGAGGGCAAACGGTTTGGTACCAGTAAAACGGCCGAACCAGCTTGGAGCTGGAGGAAAAAGGCTTGGAGCCTATGTTGCAATGTAAAAATTTGTAATAAAGTGGGGGTTGGATCCGACTGTAGTGGATATGCTTGCATTATATATATATATACATGCTCTTATACTGTGATGAATTTACTGTGTGCATGCATATGTGTCAGAAATGATATGACTTGTATAGCTGTGTATTAAATGTATGAATTCCGATTGCATGGTACTGTTATATATAGATATAAGGGAGGGCAGTTAACATTATAATTATTGAAATGTGACGTTGTATGGTGAAAGGTCTACGAGTTCCCGAGTCATTAACTGTCATTTTAAATGCAAAAGCTCACCCCTGCTGTGGCAATATTTTCAGTGAACGTCTCTCGGAACTACGAGTGAGGTGGAGCTGCTTACCGAGTGGATTGGTTGTGCGCTATAGAACTATATGTGTATATGTAGATACTGTGTATAATGTTTTGGTTAAGCCTTGGTCGGCTCGTGTTTTGATATTGCCCTTCAAAAATAGAATTGAACCCTTCGGGTTGGGGCATGACAATGTGCTTGTAATTACTTGTATACATTCCTATATATATATATATTTATATCTATGCCTTTATGCCATGCTGTGTGTTCATTCCATTTTATGCGTGATGTCTGAGTAGTATATATATATATATTCATGTCCTTCCGAGTGTGTATGGATAGCATGACTTAGTATAAAGAAAGCCAAGTTATGATCTAGAGAGTGAGTTCGTGACTCTGTCACCGAGTGGGGAAGGTTTAGACATCCCGAGTGAATGAGGTTATATAACTCCGAGTAGGGATTGACGTGGAAGATTTCCTAAAACAATAAGCAGTTAGGATTCGGAGTAGAGAGCCTAAATATACTCTCCGAGTGATAAGTGGTAGGATTTTCCCGAGTGTAGAATAATTAACAAATTCCGAGTGAGAAGTCTTCGTAAATTCTGAGTGAGTGGCGATGGGAGTCATTTCTGAGTTATTCGTACATGTGTTCCGATTGAATGAAGTCGTGGAATGTGTTACGTTTTCTGAATGGGGCTGGTATGTTTAAGGGCCAATCTGAGTGAATAGAGAGTGAACCCTTCCAAGTGAACCAGGCGTTGAAATCCAGGTGCGGGAATGCCGAGTGGAGTGAGAGTGTGCCGAGTGTAACTTTCGCTGAGCGAGTGGGCGTTGCTGTGTGATCCGCCTGAGCGTTTTTCCTTCTTTCGCTGTCAGCCCTTGAGTCGGTTTTACTTCTCTTGCCTCCTTTTCCCTTATTTCTTTTGTGCCAATCATTCTGGTTTTAATTGTGAAAAAAAATTTCCTCTGTTTTGTTAATTATTTATTTATTAAATTAGGGTGTTATAGGAATGGAATAAAAATTTAATAAAATGATAATGATGATTGTGAATGCCCTTGTTGATAAGTGGTAATGTGATTGTGTATGTGCTTGTGCTTGCTTATGTTGTGAATTGCGATTCATGAGGCTTGTATAATTATAATAATGTGATGATGATTGAATGATAGTCTAATGGTTTTATAGCAAAGCACACATGATGATTGTATGCATGTACACATAATCACAATATATTTATATTCGTCATTTTGAATGTATAACTCACTCTCCCATGTGGTCTCCTTTTTAGCATTGTGATGCAGGGTTATCATGGGCTGAGATGAGACTTTGAATTGAAGTTTTGCAAAGGTAAATAGTGGTAATAGAAGTGCCTTGGCCGGCATCATTTATGAGTTCTTATGTAATGAATAAATTGTTTATGATGATATAAATGACTTAGTGAATTTAGTCATGTATAAAATAATCCTTCATATTTAAGAATGATGAATATATATAAGTAGTATGTAAGAGATGATTTAATGTGTACTAGAAGGATTGAAATTGAATGATGTACATTGATGATAGTGATAGTTGGGAGAAGATCCCCGGATGTATATGTATATATATATATATATAATTGTGTCTTAGGCAATGCATGTGTATGTTGTGAGTGAATTAGACGGGCTTTGTTCTATTAGGTCTATGTCGGGTATTTGCATGCTTTGCCGAGCCTTTTCTCATATCGTCATATATGGGACTAGGCGTTTTCCCGGTATACATATTTCTCTTCCGCTGTAAACTCTACTATTTTTGTATACCGTTATGGGCAATTTAGTTATCGATCCAGTCATCTTATTAATTCGTACTCTTCGGTTTTCTGTGGTTTGGGTTTCGGTGTGACGTTGGACTTACTTTGGAACGTGAAAAATTTACTCGCATTTTATTAATCATTATGTTGATCGCATCAGAATTCGAGTCCGGAAAACCAGGGTGTTACAGTGGTGGTATCAGAGCGTGGTTTTGCTCTGAATTAGATTTGTTAATTATCATCAGAGTGTGGTTACTCTATATTAAATTGATGTTATGGTCGATTGGAGCATGGTTACTCAAGATTAAAAGGTTTTGGTGATGATTAGAGCTAGATGCTTATTGTTTGAATTTGGTTCCTTAGCATGAATTTAAGGGGATCATTGCCTAGTGAATGATATCGTATCAAAATATTGGTTGCCCTATAAGGATTTGTGAATGATTAATTGACTAGGAGTTATAAATTAACTATTAGGGCATTACTTACCCTTTCTGGATTCTTTGTGGATTATTGATAATGGGTTATGGTTAATGTTTATGGAAATGTGCCTAATTTGTTGTCAAGGATGTGTGATGCGTTGGTAGAGCCTAGTTGCTCATTGATAATCATGAATGAATCATGAAATTAAATATATGTGAACGAACTTCTTTGATGTGACTAATGTGTTTCTTTTATGTAAGTCCGGCCAAGTTCCTTACCCTATTTCCTTCCATTGACGAATATATTATGATTATGCATTGATGTTTATACATTGGGTATGACTTGGATTGATGATGAATTTGTACCATGTGTGATCATGGATATGATATGTTAAATATGTATTGATTTAATGATGGACCTATGTCGTATGTTGATCACGGATAGGAGATATTAAATGAGAATTGGGATGGTGGTAGACCATATATGTTAAGAACTTGATAGATATGTTGGAATTGAATCATGTGATTAGGTCTCTTGTATGAGTTGCACTTATGGGTCCTGGCCAAAGTATGCTTATTGAATGTGAGTGGTTCATGTGAATTGATTGAATAAATGGTAGTGAAAGAATTCCCTAACATGAGTATTCATGGAACGAAATGATTGATTAAGTTATTGTTGAAAGATGAATTAAAAGGATTAATTATGCTATTTGTAAAAGATGGATTTCATATCCTTTGGTATGAGAACCTTATATTTTATAATACAAGTGACTTACTATGTCTCCTTAGATTGAGAACCTGAATAAGTGATAAAATGATTAAATGTGAAATTATGATTCACTAGATTGGGGTTACAATTCGGTTTCATATTTGTGAACCAAGTGAATGATTGATTTGATTATAACCCACTAGGTATGGTAACCCCGGATGAATTGATGCGAACTTGTATGATCAAACTTTATGGGATAGACCCTATGACGGTCTAGGCCCTATGATATTTTTATGAACCATGTCTAATGATGTTTGTGTGTTGTGAGAGTATTCCACAATGGGTACTAGGTAACCCTTAGACTTTCTAAGTCTAGTGATTGATTGAATCTTGTGAATAGTTAAGCCATAACGAATTAATTGTGAAATACGTTGTTAAGGATAGAGCAAGAATAAAATAGAATACAAATGATGAATGTAACCCCTGATGATTGATGAATAATAATGTTGAATTTGGGGTATTATTGGTATTGGCTATGATGCACTTGATCCTATGGTATGACCTTAGGCTACATTGTATACCTTTGACGTTGTGATCAGGGAACTAATTGAGAATTACGGTAGGATATAGGGATGACATGTGCGATTATGAGTCGGCAGATGGAAAACTTAATCATGTCATTACTTCACGTTTAATTTGAAAGATGACTTATTGGTGATAGAAATCACATAATGAAGTGATACGATATGTGATGTGTAACATCCCTCTTTTTAGAAGCGATTTTACCCTTGTAAATTTTAATTATGGAGAGTTTGTAAGCAAGAATAAGTCAATATATACCCTGTTGATGGTCTGTAGTTCCTCAAAAATGTCATTTTTGCATATAATAATAGAATTTATATGGAATATTAGTGAAATTATGCAAAAACCGAGTGAAAAGGGCTCTGTTCTGAGTAACAGAGAAGAATTCCGAGTGAATGGTCAGAAAATCCGAGTGAAGGAGAAAAATCTGAGTCAAAACACCCTAGAAAGGCTCGGTTCCGAGTTGAAAGCTTCCTTTTCTGAAGGAGACTACACTAATTGGAGTATTCCGAGTGAAAGAATGTGTAAATACTCATGTTTATGTTGATTTGATGCTTCCTGCCGATTGGAGTGCGTTGTGGAATCAATTGGGAAGGATTCCAAACGGTTTCCTATGAATTTGCTTAGGAAACCGAGTGGAAAAAGGTGGAGGGAGCCAATTCCGAGTGAGATATACTCTACTGGACCAAAAACCGAGTGAGACTCGTACGTGTATATCTTGTTCCGAGAGGTAATGGTTTAAGTAAACCTTAATTGGAAATATAATTAAAGAAATTGGCCTAAACCGAGTGAATCAAGTGAAGAAGACTCAGATTTCCGAGTGAAGATTCTGAGAAAGAGAGGACTCGGTCTGAAGAGATATTACCGAGTGAGAAACCGAGTGCCTGAGTCGGTTTCAAAGGAATTCCGAGTGAAGAATTGAAGCTTCGCTCAAGCGAGCAAGCCACGCTCAAGCGAGCCTTGCAATTGTTGACTCGGAAGTAGGAATTCCAATCGGTATAGTTGTTAAACGAGTGTAATTTCACTCGGTATGCACTAACAGAAGTGCGTATTGACTTTAATTTTGTCTTTTAATGATTATTTAAATTCAATCGTGAGCATTATGGATAGTGGACGACCAGAAATGGGCACTGACTCAGCATATCACTTTGTTTAATCTCCACTGACCCTTCCATTATCACTCCACTATCATCCATTCAGAAAAGTTGTCCCCCACTTGTTTTTTCCACTCACTCTCTCCCTATTTAAACCAGCTCAAGGGTTCTCAGGACTCACACCCACACACGACACAAACACCCTTCATCACTCTCCTTCCCAGCAAGTTTCTTTCTCTCTTTTCCCTTCTGTTTCACTCGGATTTGAAGCAGGACAGTGAAGGGAACCTCTTTCTTTCCATCCAGGAACTTCATAGAGGTAAGGGGGTATATTCTTGGGTGCTCTGTGGGAAAACCGAGTGAAGGAAAGGGTTAAGGAATTTGTTTCCTCACCTTTCCAGGACAGATTCAGTGTGTATGAATTAAATGCTTTAAATTGTTATCTGTATATGCATGTATATATATATATCTGTTACCGAGTGTATTTAATCAGTGAAGAACTATGAATAAAAGATGGGTTTAATGATAACAGGTTCTGTTTTAGGCCAATCCGATCGGTTTTGGTATCATTTCAATCGGATTTTTATATTACGAACTCATTTTCATTCGGACATAACATATTTCACTCGGAAAACACTCTATTTCTCTCGGACAGCATCTTCTAAGTCTTATTTTACTCGGAAATCTCTTTCTTAAATTATTTCACTCGGAACTTGACTTAATTTCACTCAGAAAATATAATTATCTTTTACTCAGAACCCTTTTTCAGTAAAATCACTAGGAAACACTCTATTGCTCTCGGACAGTAGCTTCCTAGTCTTATTTCACTCGGCAAACACTTTATTTTACTCAGCAAGTAGTTATTTTACTCGGATTTGTTTTATCGCATTCAGACAGAACTCTTTTCAACTAATTTCACTCGGTAAACTCATGTTTCACTCGGAACTTATCTTATTTTTACTCAGGAAACTCTTTTCATACTGATTCCACTCAGAATCATACTTGATTTCACTCAGGAACTCATTTTCACTCAGAATTTAAGTAGCTTCACTCATGAAAACCTTTTCTAGTGATTTTAACTCAGTAAACACCTTAATTTCACTCAGAAAAACTCATCAGTATGATTCTACTCGGATTTGTAAACAATGCTACTCAGGGAACCATTTTCCTACTAACTTCACACGGATTTATATTTTTTCTTCACTCAGAAAATTGTTTCACTCAGAATTCAAGATAATTAATTAAGAAAATCATTTTTCAGCTTTTGTTTCACTCGGAAAACCTATTAATTTCAGTTAGAAAACTCTGCTCAGTTTATTTCACTCGGATTCATAGCTATCTCATGCAGAAAACTCATTTTGCACTCGGATTCAAGCTGTTCCAGTCGGAAAACAGCATTCCACTTCATTTTCACTCGGATCCAAACTTATTTCAGTCGGAAAAACAGCTTTCCAGTGTCATTTCACTTGGATTTTTAGCCAGATCGCTTTGAGAACCCTCCTCTGTATGATTCCACTCGGAATCATACCTACTTCACTCGGATTTACCCCTGTTCCACTCGGAAAACTCTGTTTTTAGTGTTTTTCACTTGAAATTTCATTTAGAAACTATTCTTTAATACTTTTTTAAGTTATTGGGAAGTTATAATTATCATTCATATACTATTATTATTATTATTTATTATCAATTCTAATATTATTGTTATTATTAATAGTTTTATTATTATTAAACATTGTTAACGTTTTAATTATGCGTAATTACATAAAGAATATATTATTTTACTCTTTATGGAAATATAATTTTAACCAAGATATAATGGATATATTTCTAAAATAATAAACGAATATTTTACAAGGTTTAAATAATTGATGGAATTCAAAGAACTTGAGAATGATATGATGAGACTGAAAATACATAAGATACCTAAGGAATTAATTGATCAAATAAATGCATTTCGCATCATGAAAATATTTTTGAGGAAGAAAAACCTCTAAAGCATACACTTGGTACAGTGGAGGACACTCACGTTCGATCTCCATGAAGAATCTTGGGAGTACAACTGGAACGGCAACCCAATGGCATCAGAGTCGCGCCTGATAGCCGGGTGAGACGATGCAATTCTAGTGTACTTTGACTAAATGACGGAGTGTAACTATGATCGTAGGGATCCAAGTTCCAAAAATATTTAAATCAATGATGAGAACCAATGAGTTCATTTGTACCATATGGAACTTGGGCGGACCCTGATCGCTCTAGATGATTGGAATGGTGATATTCCAAAGATTGAGAAGAAGATGAAACGAGTTATTGGGTCCACATGCATCATGAGACTTAACCAAAGATAAATCATAATAAATCCAAACTCATGCATTTCATTACAACATATTTGATTGTTATAATTGTGAATATGTTAAATGTACAATTTATTTCATGGCAATATGCTTGATTGTTATAATTGTGAATATGCTAAATGTATGATTTATGTGATATTGTATGTTAACTGGATTATGTCCGCACCGGATTAACCAATCAGGGTCTTGGGTTATACTCACCCTTACTGTTGACAATTTTCAGAGGAATTAGAAACTCAAGAACCCGAGTGTGAAGATCAGCAATACGCTGAACCCATTGAGAACAATCATTAAAGATAGAATATTTATAATCAGACACCGGATGACTGTATAATATTTAAGGGTGCCTGCGTGCCCCATTCTGTTAAGAGTATAATTACTTACAGTTTGTGAATGACTATGTGATATATATACATTATTGGTTCCACTGATCTGCCACGTATTTATTTTAAAAAAAAAATATTCACTTTTTCTTAAAACTGTTAACACTCTCAGTTAAATAGGATGAACCTACAGAAGGATTTGTCTTATCTAACCGAGGGTGTTACAAAGGTGGTATCAGAGCATAGTCGATTCATTAAGCTTAGGGAGTGGACCATTAGGTTTCCACGTACTCTGATAGAAATATTGAACAGTCCATAACACTCCTAAGACTAACACTCCTATGTGGAATGCTCCACATAATGCATACCCTGAATCTATTTGTTGATATTCTTTCAGCAAATTCCTAATGGCACGCCAAAATAACAATCATGTGATGAAGAATCTTCTTACCAGAATTGTGGAGGTAATAGAACGACAAGAGTTACCTCATGCTTCTGCCAGACAGGGATTAGCTGATTTTCAAAGGAACAATCCTAAGCAATTCAAAGGAGGTTTCAATCCAGAAGGAGCACAACTATAGATTGAACACCTTGAAAAGATTTTTACCGCTATGCGATGTTCTGATGAGGATTGTGTAACCTTTGCTGTCTTCATGCTGGTTGGAGAAGCAGAACACTGGTGGACTCATGCTAGAGTCAGACTAGCTACTGATGGGCATATCATTACTTGGGGACGATTCAGGACGAAGTTTCTTGCCAAATACTTCCCCAAAGACATAAGGAGGCAAAAGGAGCAGGAATTCTTTAATCTGAAACAAGGCAATATGACTGTTGGGGAGTACGCTGCTAAGTTTGATGAGCTGGCAAAATGTTGTCCCTACTACACTCACATGGGAGAAGCGTCAAGATGCACGAAGTTTGAAGCAGGATTACGGCAAGAAATTCGCCAAGTCATATGTTGTCAACAAATTACACAATTCACTACTTTGGTTGACAGATGCCGCATCTTTGAGAATACCTCTAATCTTCGACGACCTGGAGCGTCTAATCATGGGCCAGAGCGACGTATGCCAGATCGACAGCAAAGAAGGGATTTTCGAGCAGATCGACCATATTTCCGACCCTTCAACTCAGCCAACCGAATTCCTCCTAGAGGTCAGGAGAACCAAAGCGGTAGAAATTGCACAATTTGTGGACGGATCGGACATCGTGATGTTGACTGTTGGTACAGGAATAAAAATAACCAACAACAAGTAACTCAAGGACAGGCAGTACGACCAACAGGTCAAGGAAGTGGAGGATCTACTGCAAATGCCTCTACCAACAATGTCCCAAGGATGCAAAATATTCACCGTGGCAACAATTTCAATCAGAACAATAATCCAAGAAGGCCCGGAAATAACTCTACTGGAAGACCAGGAGGAAATGCCAGAGTTTTTACTATGAATGGTGCGGAAGTATCACAAGAGAACGATCTTGTGCAAGGTACATGCTTTATAGGAAGTACTCTATTAAATGTATTATATGATTCTGGAGCCACTCATTCTTTCATATCTGAGAATTGTGTAAAACATTTAAAGCTTCCTACAACCTCTCTGCCCTATCAAATGATTGTCACAACTGCCGCCAATAAGCCCATTTGTTCTACTTACATATGTCTAGGATGTCCTCTCAACATCGAAGGGAAAGCTTATCAGGTAGATCTGATATGTTTAGCTTTGATTGATCTAGACATTGTTCTAGGGATGAATTGGCTTGCTGCCAATCATATTCTGATTGACTGTCATAATAGATCCATCACTCATGGGTCTATTACATCTGAATATGATCAAGTCACTAATTCTTGCCTTGTTAGCTCAGAAAAGGTAATCTCAAAAGAAGTCCAACTATACATGATCCTTACTGAAACTGAAGGTAAGGCCACTTCTCAACTTGAACAGATTCCTGTTGTTCAAGAATTTCCAGAAGTATTCCCTGAGGACATACGAGAGCTACCTCCAGAACGAGAAGTCGAATTCAGCATTGATATTATACCGGGCGTGGGACCAATCTCTATTGCTCCTTACTGGATGTCACCTAAGGAACTCAGTGAACTCAAAGAACAATTAGAAGAACTCCTAGAGAAAGGAATGATTAGACCCAGTGTCTCACCTTGGGGAGCACCAGTTCTTCTAGTCAAAAAGAAGGATGGCAGTATGCGGTTATGTGTTGACTATTGTCAGTTGAATAAAGCTACGATCAAGAACCGATACCCTCTTCCAAGGATTGATGATTTGATGGATCAATTACGAGGAGCCACTATCTTCTCGAAGATTGATCTGCGATCAGGTTATCATCAAATCAGAGTGAAGAAAGATGATGTACCCAAAACAGCATTCAGAACACGATATGGGCACTATGAGTATCTTGTTATGCCGTTTGGAGTCACAAATGAACCTGCAGTCTTTATGGGATACATGAATCAAATCTTCCATGAGTACTTGGACAAATTCATGGTTGTATTCATTGATGACATTCTCATCTACTCCAAGAGCCATGAGGAACACGAGGAGCATCTTCGAATTGTTCTAAACACTTTGCGTGCAAGGAAATTGTACGCCAAGTTTTCAAAATGTGAATTCTGGTTGACAGAAGTGAAATTCTTAGGACATGTCATCTCTAAGGAAGGAATTGTTGTGGATCCTACAAAGGTAGAAGCTGTACTAAATTGGGAACAACCCAAGAATGTGACGGAAATCCGCAGTTTCCTTGGACTGGCTGGATATTATCGTCGATTCATCGAAAATTTCTCTCGAATTGCAGCACCTTTAACTAGGCTGACCCGTAAAGATCAACCGTTTGAATGGACAGACAAATGTGAAAGCAGTTTTACGGAGTTACGCCAACGACTCACTAGTGCACCTGTCTTGATTTTGCCAGATCCTGCCAAGCCATATGAAGTGTATTGTGATGCGTCAAGACAAGGACTAGGATGTGTCCTAATGCAAGAAAGAAAGGTTGTTGCTTATGCTTCAAGACAGCTAAGAACGCATGAAGTTAATTATCCCACACATGACTTAGAATTAGCTGCAGTTGTGTTTGCCTTGAAAATCTGGAGACACTACTTGTATGGTACATACTTCGAAGTCTTCAGTGATCATAAGAGCTTGAAGTATCTATTCGACCAGAAGGAGTTGAATATGCGACAACGTAGGTGGATGGAATTTATCAAAGATTATGATTTTGAACTCCGATATCATCCTGGAAAAGCAAATGTAGTAGCTGATGCACTCAGCCGAAAGGCTTTACGTCTATCATATATGATGACAAAGGAGTTGGAATTGATTGAACAGTTTCGCGATTTGAATTTAGCAGTAACACCAAAAAGGGGAAGCCTTATGGTTGGAATGCTAAGAATTTCCAATGATTTCTTGGAACAAATCAAAGAAGCTCAAGCCAATGACCAGGAATTACAAGATCTAGCAGAAAAGACAAAAGAAGGAGTCTTAGAGTTTAGCAAAGATGAACATGGAGTGATCAAGTATCAACAGAGGCTCTGTATTCCAGTCAACACAGATCTTAAGAGATCTATCCTGGATGAAGCACACAAAAGTAAGTACAGTATCCACCCAGGATCAACCAAGATGTATCAGGACTTGAAGAAATTATTCTGGTGGCAAGGAATGAAAAGGGATATCGCTGAGTATGTAACAGCTTGCCTGATGTGTCAGAAGGTAAATGCGGAACAACAACGTCCAAGTGGGACCCTTCGTCCTTTGGATATTCCAGAATGGAAATGGGATGAGATTGCTATGGACTTCGTAACTGGATTTCCCAAAACATCAGCAGGATGTGATGCTATTTGGGTAATCGTGGATCGATTAACAAAAACCGCTCACTTCATTCCTGTCAATATGAAGTATTCCCTAGAGAAACTCACCCAGATCTATATCAAGGAAATTGTACGATTACATGGAACTCCCACTGCGATTGTGTCCGATCGAGACCCTCGTTTCACATCACAGTTTTGGAAGAGCCTGCAACAAGCTCTAGGAACTCGTCTGAAGTTAAGTTCCGCATACCACCCATAGACAGATGGACAATCAGAAAGAACAATCAAGACTCTTGAAGATTTGTTGCGTCTTTGTGTCCTAGAACATGGAGGAAGTTGGCAAGAATACCTTCCACTTATTGAGTTCACTTACAACAACAGCTATCATGCAAGCATCGGAATGGCCCCTTATGAAGCTTTGTATGGAAGAAAATGCCGTACACCTTTATGTTGGTATGAAACTGGTGAGAAAACAATAATTGGACCAGAGATTGTTCAGAAGACAATAGAACAAGTTCAGAGGATTCAAATGGCAATGAAGGCTTCACAAGATAGACAAAAGAGTTACTATGACAAACGTCGGAAGCCATTAGAATTTGAAGAAGGTGACCATATATTTCTCAAAGTTACCCCTACCACTGGAGTAGGAAGAGCTTTGAAGGCCAAGAAGTTAAGCCCCAGATACGTAGGACCCTATCAAATTCTGCAAAAGATAGGAACTCATGCGTACCGTATTGCTCTGCCACCCGAGCTGACAAACCTTCACAATGTATTTCATGTCTCTCAACTCCGCAAATATGTATCAAGCCCTGATCATGTTCTAAGTCCCGATCAATTTGTTCTGAAAGAAAACCTTACCTTTGAAGCATCACCAGTTAAGATTGCTGACCGACGTCTCAAACAGCTAAGAGGCAAGGAAATTCCTTTGGTCAAGATAGTTTGGAGTCGGACAGATGATGGGGATGCTACTTGGGAAATTGAGGAGAAAATGAGAGAATTGTACCCTCAATTATTCCAACTTTGAATTTCGGGACGAAATTCTTAAAAGGGGAGGAGAATGTAACATCCCTCTTTTTAGAAGCGATTTTACCCTTGTAAATTTTAATTATGGAGAGTTTCTAAGCAAGAATAAGTCAATATATACCCTGTTGATGGTCTGTAGTTCCTCAAAAATGTCATTTTTGCATATAATAATAGAATTTATATGGAATATTAGTGAAATTATGCAAAAACTGAGTGAAAAGGGCTCTGTTCTAAGTAACAGAGAAGAATTCCGAGTGAATGGTCAGAAAATCCGAGTGAAGGACAAAAAATCCGAGTCAAAACACCCTAGAAAGGCTCGGTTCCAAGTTGAAAGCTTCCTTTTCTGAAGGAGACTACACTAATTGGAGTATTCCGAGTGAAAGAATGTGTAAATACTCATGTTTATGTTGATTTGATGCTTCCTGCCGATTGGAGTGCGTTGTGGAATCAATTGGGAAGGATTCCGAACGGTTTCCTATGAATTTGTTTAGGAAACCGAGTGGAAAATGGTGGAGGGAGCCAATTCCGAGTGAGATATACTCTACTGGACCAAAAACCGAGTGAGACTCGTACGTGTATATCTTGTTTCGAGAGGTAATGGTTTAAGTAAACCTTAATTGGAAATATAATTAAAGAAATTGGCCTAAACCGAGTGAATCAAGTGAAGAAGACTCAGATTTCCGAGTGAAGATTCTGAGAAAGAGAGGACTCGGTCTGAAGAGATATTACCGAGTGAGAAACCGAGTGCCTGAGTCGGTTTCAAAGGAATTCCGAGTGAAGAATTGAAGCTTCGCTCAAGCGAGCAAGCCACGCTCAAGCGAGCCTTGCAATTGTTGACTCGGAAGTAGGAATTCCAGTCGGTATAGTTGTTAACCGAGTGTAATTTCACTCGGTATTCACTGACAGAAGTGCGTATTGACTTCAATTTTGTCTTTTAATGATTATTTAAATTCAATCGTGCGCATTATGGATAGTGGACGACCAGAAATGGGCACTGACTCAGCATATCACTTTGTTTAATCTCCATTGACCCTTCCATTATCACTCCACTATCATCCACTCAGAAAAGCTGTCCCCCACTTGTTTTTCCACTCACTCTCTCCCTATTTAAACCAGCTCAAGGGTTCTCAGGACTCACACCCACACACGACACAAACACCCTTCATCACTCTCCTTCCCAGCAAGTTTCTTTCTCTCTTTTCCCTTCTGTTTCACTCGGATTTGAAGCAGGACAGTGAAGGGAACCTCTTTCTTTCCATCCAGGAACTTCATAGAGGTAAGGGGGTATATTCTTGGGTGCTCTGTGGGAAAACCGAGTGAAGGAAAGGGTTAAGGAATTGGTTTCCTCACCTTTCCAGGACAGATTCAGTGTGTATGAATTAAATGCTTTAAATTGTTATCTGTATATGCATGTATATATATATATATATCTGTTACCGAGTGTATTTAATCAGTGAAGAACTATGAATAAAAGATGGGTTTAATGATAACAGGTTCTGTTTTAGGCCAATCCGATCGGTTTTGGTATCATTTCAATCGGATTTTTATATTACGAACTCATTTTCATTCGGACATAACATATTTCACTCGGAAAACACTCTATTTCTCTCGGACAGTATCTTCTAAGTCTTATTTTACTCGGAAATCTCTTTCTTAAATTATTTCACTCGGAACTTGACTTAATTTCACTCAGAAAATATAATTATCTTTTACTCAGAACCCTTTTTCAGTAAAATCACTAGGAAACACTCTATTGCTCTCAGACAGTAGCTTCCCTGTCTTATTTCACTCGGCAAACACTTTATTTTACTCAGCAAGTAGTTATTTTACTCGGATTTGTTTTATCGCATTCAGACAGAACTCTTTTCAACTAATTTCACTCGGTAAACTCATGTTTCACTCAGAACTTATCTTATTTTTACTCAAGAAACTCTTTTCATACTGATTCCACTCGGGATCATACTTGATTTCACTCAGGAACTCATTTTCACTCAGAATTTAAGTAGCTTCACTCATGAAAACCTTTTCCAGTGATTTTAACTCGGTAAACACCTTAATTTCACTCAGAAAAACTCATCAGTATGATTCTACTCGGATTTGCAAACAATGCTACTCAGGGAACCATTTTCCTACTAACTTCACACGGATTTATATTTTTTCTTCACTCAGAAAATTGTTTCACTCAGAATTCAAGATAATTAATTAAGAAAATCATTTTTCAGCTTCTGTTTCACTCGAAAAACCTATTAATTTCAATTAGAAAACTCTGCTCAGTTTATTTCACTCGGATTCATAGCTATCTCATGCGGAAAACTCATTTTGCACTCGGATTCAAGCTGTTCCAGTCGGAAAATAGCATTCCACTTCATTTTCACTCGGATCCAAACTTATTTCAGTCGGAAAAATAGATTCCCAGTGTCATTTCACTCGGATTTTTAGCCAGATCGCTTTGAGAACTCTCCTCTGTATGATTCCACTCGGAATCATACCTATTTCACTCGGATTTACCCCTGTTCCACTTGGAAACCTTTGTTTTTAGTGTTTTTCACTTGAAATTTCATTTAGAAACTATTCTTTAATACTTTTTTAAGTTATTGGGAAGTTATAATTATCATTCTTATACTATTATTTTATTATTATTTATTATCAATTCTAATATTATTGTTATTATTAATAGTTTTATTATTATTAAACATTGTTAACGTTTTAATTATGCGTAATTACATAAAGAATATATTATTTTACTCTTTATGGAAATATAATTTTAACCAAGATATAATGGATATATTTCTAAAATAATAAACGAATATTTTACAAGGTTTAAATAATTGATGGAATTCAAAGAACTTGAGAATGATATGATGAGACTGGAAATACATAAGATACCTAAGGAATTAATTGATCAAATAAATGCATTTCGCATCATTAAAATATTTTTGAGGAAGAAAAACCTCTAGAGCATACACTTGGTACAGTGGAGGACACTCACGTTCGATCTCCATGAAGAATCTTGGGAGTACAACTAGAACGGCAACCCAATGGCATCAGAGTCACGCCTGATAGCCGGGTGAGACGATGCAATTCTAGTGTACTTTGACTAAATGACGGAGTGTAACTATGATCGTAGGGATCCAAGTTCCAAAAATATTTAAATCAATGATGAGAACCAATGAGTTCATTTGTACCATATGGAACTTGGGCGGACCCTGATCGCTCTAGATGATTGGAATGGTGATATTCCAAAGATTGAGAAGAAGATGAAACGCGTTATTGGGTCCACATGCATCATGAGACTTAACCAAAGATAAATCATAATAAATCCAAACTCATGCATTTCATTACAGTATATTTGATTGTTATAATTGTGAATATGTTAAATGTACGATTTATTTCATGGCAATATGCTTGATTGTTATAATTGTGAATATGCTAAATGTATGATTTATGTGATATTGTATGTTAACTGGATTATGTCCGCACCGGATTAACCAATCAGGGTCTTGGGTTATACTCACCCTTACTGTTGACAATTTTCAGAGGAATTAGAAACTCAAGAACCCGAGTGTGAAGATCAGCAATACGCTGAACCCATTGAGAACAATCATTAAAGATAGAATATTTATAATCAGACACCGGATGACTGTATAATATTTAAGGGTGCCTGCGTGCCCCATTCTGTTAAGAGTACAATTACTTACAGTTTATGAATGACTATGTGATATATATACATTATTGCTTCCACTGATCTGCCACGTATTTATTTTTAAAAAAAATATTCACTTTTTCTTAAAACTGTTAACACTCTCAGTTAAATAGGATGAACCTACAGAAGGATTTGTCTTATCTAACCGGGGGTGTTACATGATGTATGACCGAGTTATGAACTTTGATTTTGAATTGTGAGAAGAATCCCTAATGTGAAAGCCTAGTATGCGGTTGAGAACCCTATTTTAACCTCAAAGTTGCGTACTTCCTACGAGTTTAGTAACTCGTTTAAGCTTGAATCGATATATAGCCAACGATGTATGAATGAGACAAAGGATTATTAGACGATTTGACGATGACTTCGGGATGGATGAGGCCCGATGATGCGGTATTTACCCCGTAATGATTGAAAATCTATGGTTGGTACACCAACACATGCAATGTTAATTAAGATTGATGATTGGTGTGGCATGATGGATGCCAAATTAGTTGTAGAATGACGATAAAATATGAATATATTGATTATGGACTTGTGAGAATATTCACCAAGTCTCATGTGAATTGAGGATATTTGAGTATGAGTGACCGACGTGAGTAATGGGAATACAAAGTACTAGTCCCGATATGGCCTTACATGCCATAGGTATTGTGGCAACATGCACTTATGCACCGACTTCATGTGTTTGTAGTAACCACTACGGGATTGGGACGCCTTCCTATATGTCGGATGCAGCAACGCATAGGTCGGGCAGGTGTAGGGATTGTAACTGCTTATGGTAAATGTACTGAGCCTATCTGGTCGTATTGAGTATGAACATGCAAACTATGTTGGATGAGTTGTGATCGAAGATATGTAACACATTTTCAAATGTAGAAAATTTTACATTTGGGGAAAAGAAATGATGATGAACATGTCTTGATGGACTTTGGGAAGTCCGACGTTATTTTATGGTGTCATTGAACCTTGCTGATGTGCGGCCTAAAGTGTGGCCTTATGGTATATGCCGATATCAAATTTCGAGGACGAAATTTCTTTTAGGTGGGGTGGATTGTAACATCCCGAATTTTATAAAGATGATTAAATAGGAGGAATAAATATTAAATAATTATAAATAGGTTAATAAGTGCCCCAAAAATATTGAAATAATTAAATTGACATTTATGAGGATTATTTATAATTTATTGGGGCTTTAAGAGTTAAATTATACCCGGTGAAGATATAGGTGTCGGACCAAGTATCTCCGATTGAGATGCCATTGGTCAGGGCTATTAAGAATATTATTGGGAATCCGAATCTATATTCGGAATAATTTTTGGATTTAGTATTGAGCCCGAACGGAGATCCTGTTTGATTTGAAACGGAGAATTTTAAGTGGTGAATTAAAATTAAAACACAAAACCTCTCTTTTCTCTCATTTCTCACGTTGGCCTCTCTCCCTCTTTTTCATTCACTTTCCTTTTCTTCCTCTCCCTCCATTCTTCTTCTCCAAAACCGTTCACTCCCTCTCTCCCTCCATAAATCATTTTTCATCCAAAAAGCTTGGGATCTAATGGAATCATGAGGCAAGGAAGGCACTTGGAGCAAAGCTTGGCTCATCTCTTCTTCTCTTCATCTTATTTTCGTTTTGGGGTTTGAGCTTGGAGAAAGAGGTATGATCTTGAACACCCATGGCTTTAGTTTATGGTTTCGAGCCTATTTAAGTATTGTGATGGGAGATTGGGTGTTATTTTGATGGAAAATGGCTTGGGGAACCAAACCCTAGCCTATGAAACCATTGGGGATTGTTGTTATGGTTGTTAAGGGTTTGAGTGATATGTTGTTAGCTCATGAGTGCTTGAGATGATGCATATAAATGGGTGAAATTGATGATTGTTGATTATTGGTGAAAACCCTAGGTTTAGGAATTTGGGGCTTTTGGCCAATTGATAGGTATTAAAGATTTATGCTTTAGAATGGGTCTTGGGAAGATTGGAATTGATTATTTATGGTAATGGTTGGGTTTTGATGGAACCTTAACTTTAATATATTGGGGGAAAATGTAAAATGTGAGTAGAGTGTAAGTTTAATGATGTTAGAGAATGATGTTAATGATGAAAGATAGCCATTGATGATGAATTGACGAATCTTGATAATAGTTGTTGAGTTTTGATGAAAACTCTTGTCCTAAGAATTTGAGGGAATACATGTATTATGGTTAGGAAGGTTGAATTGAATGTGGGTAGAAAATACCCAATGTAGGTGTTAATATGAGTATGAAATGATGAATATGAACACCAAAGCCATGGTGAATGTGAGGGGTTAGTGAAATGAGCATGTGTCTTGATGGGGTCTTAGACCATTGGTGTGCCATATGGGATTGTTGATGGATAATGGTTTGATAGGAGCCAAGTGGCTTATGATGAACTTGAATGGTAAATGGATAGTTTGAGTAATAAGGAACACATTACGAATGATGAGAGTGATATTGATGTCGTTGGACGTAGTTGGCCCTTTGAGATCTAGAGAACCTTGGTTTTGGGAAAGGAATTCCCGAATCCTAACACAATGGTATGAATTGGTGTTTGAGCAAGTCTAGGACTTGATATTGGGCTATGATAAGCTAGTAAATGTTTAGAATTATAAGGAATGCCTTGAGATGGCTTATTAATTGTATGAATGCATATGTATGTCGTGTAGATTGTGTTTCGGACTATATGGCGAAGCTTTTGGAGTGTGCATTCGGATTTCGGCTCTTCCCTCGAGGTAGGAGAGGAGTTTACATTCAAATTGCATGAGTTATATAATTGATGAGTATTGTATGTCATGATAGTCATGCTTGCCTTGCCATGTTTATAGTGAAATGATGTGAATGGCAATTATTGACTATTGATGATGATATATATATATATATATATATGTAATGATGATGAATGGTTAGCTATCCCTTGGAGGGAATGATGTGTTGTTGATAAACCGTCCTTGAGGGGATGAAGCATATGTTTGTGAATTGAGAATTTATGTGGATGTTTGGCATTAAATATGATAGCCATTGTGATGGTATTGATGATAAGGTTGAAAGATAATGCATAATCGAGGAACTCATAGAGTCAAATTGTGTGTTATGTGATTTTGATGGCATGTGATAGTTCCAATAGCCTTTATATGTAGTTTATAACTTGTAGAAATAGGAATGGGCCAGTTCCATTGAGAATAGGCCCTTGAGTTGCACAAAAGTGTCTCAAAATGGGTAAAACACATTTATGCGCATAAGTCACTCATTTTAAAGGATTTTTAAGTGAGGCCAGTGGCCACACGCCACAATTAATTTGTTTTAGCCTGTGTCAAAATTTGGTGACATTCCGATATCGTTTGCATGGGTTTTGGTAGTTGAGAAGTTCATTTTTGGTGTAAAATCTGCATAATTTCCGTAGAATGACAGGGCGTAATCGATTAGCCTCTAGGGTATAATCGATTACCAGGCCTCTGTCCTTCATCTAATCGATTAGGAATCAGACTGTAATCGATTATGGACCGTCTAGAACCAATGTAATCGATTGCATTCGAAGGTGTAATCGATTATGTACTAAAACAGAAACAGGGTAATCGATTACTCTAGTCTCGTAATCGATTATGCACAATACCTGATATATTATACCACCTACAGAAGCATTGTAATCGATTAGCTCCTACCCCGTAATCGATTATCACTAGCTAAAATGATTAAATCAGTTTAGGAATTGCATGCTTACTTCTTTTGAGTACTTATCTTGTACTCCTTGGACTTTTAGGCCTACTTGACAATTAAATGGAGTATTCTAAAACCTTCTCCCAATCCGATGTATACTTTTGGAGTAATTACGAGCGAATCCACTAGGGGTATATGTGCGGTTTGTCTTAGTGGTAATTGGAGAATGGCGTAAGGCCTTGGCAAGGTATATGTATGCCTATGCTATGTTATGAATACATGTATGCTTCACCACTATGGATATATTATGAAGTATGATGGGAAGTAAATGATATGGTTACATGACACACTTTGTGTAATGACAAAATTAATGGGAGGACAATTAAATGGCAATGTGTGTATAAATCAATGGATTTGAAATAGTTTCGATGATGATTAAAAGTTAAAGATACCATATATATTGAATGATAAATGATATTGTTGAATAAAAAGAGACGTTGTTGTTGAACATGCCCTTGGATAAGCAGTGTTACTATTTTGGATGAGTGTGGTGCTAATATGATTAATGCAAGTATTGACTTGTAAGTATGAGATGCAATGATGATTGTTGAATGTATGTTTTGAGATATCTTATTGGTTTCATGTGTGGATAAATGCTATGATGATTGACATGCTATGATTGCCATGTGGGGATTTATGAAAATGTGAACGTTGTGCCTTGAGGGGCCTTGTGATTGATTGTATGCCAATGATAATAAAAACCAAATATAAAATATACCCCTAATTGAGAGGGTGAGATATCCTTGCGAGGTTGATTGACATATGTATTATTGCATTTTGCATTCATTGCATGGCATAACATTGATATTATGTGGTTGCGATCATAATGATGAAAGATCCTGCAGGATTCTGTGAAGGGAGTACCCCTTGCGAGGTGGGAAACCAACTTGATGATGATATGGTATTGAGCCGGTGGTTACGATCACCTGGTTATGGAAAGTGAAAGGCCCTACGGGGACCATTGTATGATGATGAGCCAGTGGTCGCGATCACTTGGTATTTGAAATGAAAAAGGGCTTGCGAGTTCCTATGGTGCCCGTGGTTGCGATCACGAGGCGGGAGTACCCCTTGCGAGGTGGGAAACCTATGTGAATGAATGATATGGTGGTTGCGATCACCTGATGAAATGAAATCGGATCCGTGCATATGCATTAAACAGTTGACATATGCAGTAGCCATAAGTGCATGGCATTTGAGATGGGATGACTATAGAGATGAGACCCCTTGCGAGGAGGAATGGAATAAAAATTTAATAAAATGATAATGATGATTGTGAATGCCCTTGTTGATAAGTGGCAATGTGATTGTGTATGTGCTTGTGCTTGCTTATGTTGTGAATTACGATTCATGAGGCTTGTACAATTATAATAATGTGATGATGATTGAATGATAGTCTAATGGTTTTATAGCAAAGCACACATGATGATTGTATGCATGTACACATAATCACAATATATTTATATTCGTCATTTTGAATGTATAACTCACTCTCCCATGTGGTCTCCTTTTTAGCATTGTGATGCAGAGTTATCATGGGCTGAGATGAGACTTTGAATTGAAGTTTTGCAAAGGTAAATAGTGGTAATAGAAGTGCCTTGGCCGGCATCATTTATGAGTTCTTATGTAATGAATAAATTGTTTATGATGATATAGATGATTTAGTGAATTTAGTCATGTATAAAATAATCCTTCATATTTAGGAATGATGAATATATATAAGTAGTATGTAAGAGATAATTTAATGTGTACTAGAAGGATTGAAATTGAATGATGTACATTGATAATAGTGATAGTTGGGAGAAGATCCCCGGATGTATCTGTATATATATATATATATAATTGTGTCTTAGGCAATGCATGTGTATGTTGTGAGTGAATTAGACGGGCTTTGTTCTATTAGGTCTATGTCGGGTATTTGCATGCTTTGCCGAGCCTTTTCTCATATCGTCATATATAGGACTAGGCTTTTGCCCGGTATACATATTTCTCTTCCGTTGTAAACTCTACTATTTTTGTATACCGTTATGGGAAATTTAGTTATCGATCCAGTCATATCTTATTAATTCGTACTCTTCGATTTTCTATGGTTCGGGTTTCGGTGTGACGTCGGACTTACTTTGGAACGTGAAAAATTTACTCGCATTTTATTAATCATTATGTTGATCACATCAGAATTCGAGTCCAGAAAATTGGGGTGTTACACCATAGAGAATTTTGTAATAAATTGTATGCCTTGGTGGATAATATAATTGGTTGCATGTCTTTGACTATAATTTTAAATGTACTATGAATCCCTAAATAAGAGGGTGTGAGATTCTTGTGAAGTTGAGGCTAGCATATACGTTCTTGCATTTCATAACATGCATGATATCATATTGTAATGTATCGGGTTCTTGTGGAAAGGACCCTTGCGGAGAAATAAATATTTAAGCGACTATATGTGGTTGTGATTACTTCATATATGTAATTGATAACACATTTGAGACATGCATGTCATTTATTGTTTGTTACTGCATTCACTTTTATGAGAGTGATAAATGTTACAAAATGGGCATTGGCGGTTTGGTACCAGTAAAAGCATGTTATGCTTGGGCCACTTGATAAATTATGTACACATGTGTTATAAATATTTTCTTGAAACAGGATCTGTTGCATATGCATTATTTTGGTGGCATAGGATATGCATTAGCCACAGGGACATGACATATGACCTTGAGGTACCTAAGAGGAATTGAAATTGGAATTTATGAATACTAACTAATTGTGTTGTGGTTATTAGTATTACCTCTTTGATTATGTATATAATTATATGGAATCCGTATATGATGTGATAAAGAGGTGAATCAATATATTGATTCCATGATGACATATGGCCTAATGGAATTATTCATGTATCTACTTGGTGATTAATGTGGATGATGTCTTTTATTATTGAGTTGAAATCCTTGATGGGAGAATATGTTTAGTTGTATTGTAAGGATTGAATCAGAGTGAATGAAAGGCTTAAAGCAGGGAAAATGAACCTTTTTTGTATATTGGCTGAGAAGTGATAATTGATACAAGAGAGGAACACATTATATAAAAGGGATCCTAATAAACTATTAACAAACAAATAACTGCTTGTAACAAACACATAACTATCCCCTTATATCAAGATGGTTTCCTAACATCCCCCCTCAAACTCAATGTGGTGGGGGAATAGACATTGAGTTTGTCCCTTAAGTCTAGAAAAATAGCAGAGCTTGGAGATTTGGTAAGTAAATCTACCACCTAAAACCTTGAAGGTAGATGTTTGATTGTAATCTCCCCTTTTGCAACCTTCTCTCTTACAAACCAAAGGTCTAATTCAAAATGTTTAGTTTTGGTGTGCATAACCGGGTTAGCCGAAAGGAGAATGGCACCTTGATTGTCACACCATATCAAGGGAGATCTGTGAGTCTGAACACGGAGTTCTGAAAGGAGAGACTGCAGATACATGATTTCTGTGATGGTGGAGGCTAAACTTCTGAATTCAGACCTGCTAACAACAGTTTGTTTCTTTGCCAACCAAGAGACTATGTTTATGCCAAGATACACACACTAGCCAGAGGTAGACTTCATGTCTGAGAAATCACAAGCCCAATCACTATCACAATATGCAGTGATATCCAAGTTGGGAGATTGAGTGAGTAGAGGCCAAAATGTAAGGTACCTTTGAGATATCGCATGAGACGCTTCACAGCTTTCCAATAGCTTTCTAAAGGCTGATGCATGAATTGACATAATTTATTCACTGTGTAAGATATGTCGGGTCTAGTTAAAGTGGCATATTGTAAAGTACCAACCACTAATCTGTATTGGGTAGGATTGGTAGCAAGGTCAATACTATCATTTAGAAGTTTAGTAAAAGGAGCCATCGGTGTTTTAACAGGCTTGGCATCCTGCATTTTAAGTTTAACCAGGAGAATAGTAATATAGCTGGACTGATGAAGGAGAATGCCACCAGAGGGTTGTCTATCAACTTGAATTCCCAAGAAGTTATGTAAATGACCAAGATCCTTAAGAGGAAAATGAGAAGAGAGTTGTTGAATGAGGTTATTAAGTGCCTGTTGAGAATTGCTAGTGATGACGATATCATCAACATAGACTAGCATGTAAATAATAATAGAACTAGTATGAATGATAAAAAGAGAATGATCACTCTTGGTTGGAGTAAATCCCAGAGAAATGAGAACAGTAGCAAGTTTGGAAAACCATGCTCTAGGGGATTGCTTAAGGCTATAAATTGCTTTGTTAAGCTTGCAAACAGTGTCAGATGAAACTTGATGGAACCCTAGAGGCTGTTTCATATAAATTTCTTCAGTGAGCTCACCATGAAGGAATACATTATCAATGTCAATCTGATGTATAGGCCATTGTTTTGAAATTACAGCAGCCAGAACCACTCTAATTGTCACTGGTTTAACAACAGGACTAAAAGTCTCAATATAGTCAATACCTTCCTGCTGAGTAAAACCCTGGGCAACCAATTGAGCCTTGTGTTTTAGAATACTGCCATCTAGTTTGAACTTATTTTTGAAGATCCATCTGTAACCTATAGCTTTCCTATTTATAGGTAAAGATACAAGTTCCCAGTTTTTATTTTTTAGAAGAGCTTGATATTCTTCTATCATAGCATTATACCAAGCAGGAATGAGTAAAGCATCAGTATAATCAGCGGGCTCAATATTTACAGTGTAGGCTTTGGGTTTAAAAATTCCAGCCTTTGCTCTAGTAAGCATGGGATGAGTATTGGTAATGGGAGAATCAGGAGTTTGAGGAGGTATGGCAGGAACAGAAGGCTGGGATCTGTAGTCAAGTTTGTTCCTATTGTAGGGTCTTAAGTGAGGAAAGCATAAACAACCAAAAGGTTTTAAGATGTTGTAATCAGGAAGTTTATTGAAGAGGAGTTCAAATGGAGATTTGAGGTTAGTATTGAGTGAGGGTAACCTATTGATAACAAACATAGTTGTAGTAAAAGCTTCTGGCCAGAAATCCATGGAAAGATTGGAATTAGCTAAAAGGGTGAGGCCAATCTCAGTAGTATGTTTATGTTTCCTCTCAGCAGTGTCATTCTGCTCATGTGTATGAGGACAACTCAGTCTATGTAGAATGCCTTATTCAGCCAGGAGAGTTTTGAAAGCTATATACTCCTTTCCAGAGTCAGTCTGAAGGGCCTTGATCTTATTATTGAATTGGTTTTCCACCATGCTTTTGAATTGAATAAATATTGTTAGAGCTTCTGCCCTAGTATGCAAAAGGTAAAACCAAGTAAATTTACTATATGCATCAATAAAAATTATATAATATTAGTATCCTTCTAGAGATGGTTTTGGGGAAGGGCCCCAAATATCTGAGTGAATTAATTGAAGAGGAGAAGTGTACTGAGTAATAGAAGAGGAAAAAGGTAAATTGTGAGACTTGCCAATACAACAAGAACTGTAATTTGAAAGTTTACTGAATCTTGGTACTGGAACATTATAAATTTTCATAACTTTAGATACAATTTGAAAAGAGGCATGAGCTAGCCTATTATGCCATAGATTGTAATTGTTATTCAAGACGCTAGAGTTATAAGAACTTATGCTATTTGTACAGTTAGATGATAGCAATTTCAATTTGTGAAAAACATAGAGACCCCATTTAAGTCTGCCTTATAGAAGAATTTTCTTGGATACCTAGCATTTAACCAAACAAACATGAGGATAGAATTCAAAGAAGACATTATTGTCCTTGGTAAATTCCGATACACTGATAAGATTCTTTGAAATATGTGGGACATGCAAGAGATTTTTAAATGCAAGATATGATTAGTATTGAAAGCTTTAATGGAGGATGAACCAGAATGTTAAATTGGAAGGGTATTACCATTTGCAACTTGAACTTTTTCAGGTCCAGTGTAATTTGTGTGATTTACCAAATTATTAAGATCATGTGTAAGATGATTGGTTGCTCCTGTGTCTAGGTACCAGTAGTCGTCGCCTTGATTTGAAGTATTTGAAGTAGTGATCAAGGCTGAAATTTGAGGATCTTGACGGGTGGGGTAATTTGAGGTTGTATTGAAGGTGGGCTCATTAATTTGATCCTCGAATCTTGACTAGCAGTGATAAGCAGAATGACCAAGCTTTCCACATACTTGACATTGAATTCTGGTTCCACGACCTTGAGTGTTCTGATGAGAGAAAACTCTGCCCCCTCGAGATCTTCCACGATTTATGCCTCTGCCTTAACCACGACCTCTAGCTGTTCCTGGAAAAGGTTTCTTTCCTTGATGAACTAGGTTGGCTTGAAGAGTGGGAACTTCTTTAACTTTGTGTTTCTCAATTCGTTCTTCCTGGTGTATTAATAGGGCCTCAATTAAGGCTACTGAATAAGGTTCTGCACGAGTCATACAGGAGGTAATAAAGGCATCATACTCCTCATTTAAGCCATCAAAAATCACGTTAATATGTTTATCGGTTGAGAGAGGAGAGCCAATTGCAGCTAGGGTCTCAACCATATGTTTGATTTGAACAAGGTAGTCTCTAATTGGACCATTTTTCTTGATGTTATGAAGCTGAATCTTGATTTGCTTCACTCTGGCCCTCATCTGTGATGCGAAATAGGTGTTGAGAATATGCCAGATTTGGTATGACCATTGGCAGCCAACCATCCGAATCTTGAACTGTATGTCCATGGATTCAAGAAGCCAAGACTTGGGTAAATTATCTTGTTGCTTAAAGTTTTCAAATTCTGTATTGATTTCACCTTTTTCTTGTGCAGCTTCATCAACAAATTTCTTTGGAATAGCATCAGCTCTTGTGATGTATTTCGTCAAGCGAAAACCTTTGATTGTAGACTCGGCATGCTGCATCCATGTAAGATAATTGTCTTCTGTGAGTTTTGTTGAGATGGGAGAAGAAAACATACGAGGGTTAAACGCGGAAGTGGTAGCCATGTGCGGACCGAATAGGGATGATACCATGTAAGGATTGAATCAGAATGAATGAAAGGCTTGAAGCAGGGAAAATGAACCCTTTGTGTATATTGGCTGAGAAGTGATAATTGATACAAGAGAGGAACACATTATATAAAAGGGATCCTAACAAACTATTAACAAACAAATAACTGCTTGTAACAAACACATAACTAACCCCTTATATCAAGATTGTTTCCTAACATGCACTTGCATAATTATATTATCACACTTTGTTTATTTATTCATCATTGAGAAAGTATGCTTACTTTCCATGTTGTCTACTTTTTAGCTCTTGTGTTGTAGGGCATGGTTATGGAGTTGATGTTTTTTGAAGAGATGAGGTATAATGTGAACAAGGAGATGCTTAGATGCCTTGGTCGGCATGTTTAGCATTAAATTGTCTATGACATATTTTTGGAATTACTTGTATGTGGCATTTGTTTTGTATAGATATACTATTATTTAATGCTTATAATTGTGATGATGACTTGATATCCTTAAGATATTGTTGATATATTAGGATCATTGGGATGGACTTGTGATCTTTTCGTATCACAACGTGGTATATGATAATGCATGGCATTAAATTGGAACCTAGTCAATGACTTTTGTGATTGAGATTATGAATGACATATGCTGAATTTTTCTTATAAATTGATAAATATTATGATGAATATGTTGTAAGAAGGATTGTTAATCTTGGCTAGTAACATATAATGATACTATGATGATGGGAATTAATTAATAGAGGATAATTATATGAATATGTGGAATTTTTCCTAAGTTTAAGTAATTGAATGATATTGTCAAATTATATGTGCATTGAGACTACTATATTTTGATTCTAGGTTCAAATATATATATATATACACACACACACACACACACACGAGAGAGAGAGAGAGAGAGAGAGAGAGAGAGATTGTATGAGTAAAATATAAGGTCATTCATAATGGACTTAGTAACATGCTAAGAAGACTATAGATCATACTTTGAGCATAACATGGTAATGTTGTATCTAGGTGTATGAATTGAGTGTGATGAGATATGATCGTGTAATTTAAATCTTTGAAATGTTGTGTAAATTTAGAGAAATGAGTAAGTGTTACTAATGTGCCCTTTTAGAACCTATACTTAAAAATCCACTCTTGCCTTTGGACTAATTTTAAATGTTCCATAAATACTTATTTAATAATTATGGGATTGATTGTCCTAAGTAAGAATGTATTTATTTTATATACCTTCTCATATCGTCATATATGAGATAGGTCTCTAAATGGATCCGGGGTTGATTGTTGAAATTTTTAATTGTGATGTTCTTCTTCCAACGGTTGTTTAATCATAAAAATTTATCCTAATTTCATTATCTAAATATTAATATCATTAATACTATTTATCGGATTAAGAGTGCCACAAATAGCAACTTTTATTTCTCATTACCTATTAATTTATGAAGTGTGAAGTTTCATTATTAATAAATTGAAAATTACCTTAAACACACTTATAAATTTATTATTATAAGAATATTAGATGAATGTTTATTTTAATATATTCAATTAATTTCTTCATTTATTTTACATTATTTAAAAATGAAAACCTATTATGTTATATTGAGATCACCAAATGAACGAGTTGATCATTAATTAAATACATCTGCTAAAAAAAGTTGAAAGTTTATTAGTGCAAAAATCACTTTTTATGTTGGTTCTTTTTGACCTTTTGCATTGGTTTCCCAACCGATATGGATTTAGAAGGTGTAAAAAATATGTGACCTTTTACAATGGTTTAAAACTGGTGTGAAAAATGGATTTCATATTGGTCCTTTATGCATATTCAGTGTAAAATATGATATATTAGGTCGGTTCTCTTTTTGCAACCAATGTAAAATATGTGTGTGAACACCTCTTTTTGTCCGGCCAATTGGTAGAGTTCCATCTTTTGGGCACTCTATTCTACACATGGTTTGCATAAGAATTCATAACTCCTTCATACGACCTTTGATTTGCGCAAACCGAGTCTCAAACTTTTCATAACAAGATTATCTACGACTTTTGTGAAGACCTCGAAGGCTATATCCTTACCAATTGGTGCAGTTTTAATAATCTTCCTAGACCTGTTCTAGTTTCATGACTGCTCTACACACCTTTAGAAAAAATTTGTATCTCCCTCATATAGTACTGAAATGACTCCATTCTTTTTGCTATGGATCCATATCAAGGAGATCTACAAACTTCATACAGGGCACGAAAGCTAATTCTCTGCCCATTTTTCCCAGTGAATTTATTTTGCTTGCAAATGTATTCCTGTCACACCCTGGAGTAGTTTTCATAAATGGGTCATATCTCCCTCATTTATTGATGAAAAGTTTTGTGCCTTATATCAAATTCAAGCTAAGAGAAAGACTTACAATTCTCATGTTGGGCCCTTTTTCAAATTTGGCACAATCATCCCTTAAATGTGCAAGCAAGTTTTGTTTGATGCATAAAAAGGAGAATGAAAGCCACCAAACAGCCCTTGGAACTTCAAAAAACCTAAATTTAAAGGGGGAATCGATTCACCAAAGTGGGGAATCGATTCATGCCCTTGGAAGTGCCAAAATTACAAATTTAAAGGCCAGGAATCGATTCCCCTAGTGCATGAATCGATTCATGCATAATACAGGGTCCAGGAATCGATTCATGCACCTTTTCAGCACCAGGAATCGATTCATAAGCCTCAAGAATCGATTCATACTCATTCAAATACCTGGGAATCGATTCAAGCAATCAGGAATCAATTCATCCTTGCTTAGGAATCGATTCACAGCTTCAGGAATCCATTCACGCGTTGTTTTTTTCCATAGAATTAAACAGAAGGAATCGATTAGTGCCTTAAATCATGGAAACATCAGTACTTGTTTTAAGGCACTACAAGTTTTTAGTGACACCATTACACGTTTTATGAAACCACTACACCGAAGGAAATTATTTAATTGTAACAGAAGCTTTTGTTGAAGCCTATAAATAGGAAGGAGATTGAATCATTTCGGGCGAACCCAGACACATACAAATGAAGAGAAGTAGTTCCTCTTCAGTTTCCATTTCTCCCCTTTGTTCTTTCATAGATTCCTCTTCAATTTCCATTTCTCCCCTTTGTTCTTTCATAGACACCAACAGAGGGAGAAGCACTTCCTCCTCTGTTCCTTCTTCCCCCTTTCTCTAAATTAAAAAAAAGAAGAAATTCCTCTTCAGTCTCTATTTCTCCCCCTTTGTTCTTCCATTAGGCAAGAAGCTTTCCTTAATCAATTAATTTTTTTTATATTTTCTAAGATTTAATTTAAAAAATAAAAATAAAAATATTTTGAGTATTTAAAATTGCAAGTTGTATATTTACTTTATTGAGAATCCAAGAACTACGTGACCCTGATTTCTTGAAAGCTCGAGAATACGTAGAAGCGAGAATCAATTCCTGTCAGGCCCACTTTTATTTTCTTTTTATATTTGTTTGACCTTGGTTAAATTTATATTATTATTGCTTAATTTTAAAATTGTTTTATCATGAGAAGGTTAATTTAGATGAGACGTCTTGTTAACCTTTTCAATTTTTCAACATCTCATTATTTTTTAAATAATAATATTTTGAATAGGATTAATTTAGATGAGACGTCTTATTGATCTCATCATATTTTCCAATATTTTTAATATATTTTATTTTTCTTATAGAAAAGGGTTAATTTGGATTAGACGTCCTGTTAATCTTTTGTTTTGATTAATTAACTTTATTTTATCTTATGTTATTTAACCTTATTTTAATCTCTATTTTGTGTTACGATTTAAGGTTAATTTGGATGAGGCGTCCTGTTAATCCTTACTGTCATTGTTTGGTTTTTAATGTCACTGTTTAGTCTTCTACTGTTACTATTTATTTTCTTACTGTTACTGTTTGATTTCTTACTGTTACTGTTTGGTATTTTACTTTAACTATTCTATTAAATTGTTTGAGTTAATATTAATTTGGACGAGATGTCCTGTTGATCTTATTTCGAGCTTTTTGGTCTGTTTTGTTTGTTCATTTTTAAAGAAGTTAATATAATTTCTAGGCTACCAATAATGCGCGCTATCAATTTAAGGTAACCGTTTCATAACGGATATTTGTGAGGTGCTAATACCTTCCTCACCTATAATTCGACTCCCGAACTTGAAATCTCATTCTTTATTGACCAGTGCTTTAACAAAGGTTTTTCTAGTATTTTGTCCTTAAAAATATTGGTGGCGACTCCCTATTTTTGAAAGGATTTCGAAACCCGTTCTACCATTTTTTGAGGGTCGGTCGTGCTGCCGTGATCCCGGTCATGACAATGTGCAGCGATTCTAGTTTTAAACCTGATGTAATAAGTTCATTTTTTTACAGCTATTGTATTTTACAACCATTGTAAAGTCTAGTTCTCTCTTTAATCCTTTTTTAAGGAATAATTTTGAAGTGATCTAAAGAAAATACTTCAGAGCAAAAAACTAAAAATAAAATAAAAAAGAAAAAGAAAAAGAAAAAGAATTTAAATAAAAAAATAAGGAAAGGAAGACCAATAATTGTTTTTACCCAAGGGCATAAGACCCTTTCTCCTACCTACTTTAGACCATTGTCTTTTCCCTTGGACAAAAGGAGGGAAGAACTTTTGCCTAGGAGAAAAGAAGAAGGTGAAGAAACATGGAAAAGGAAAGTTCAAGGTTAACTTTGGTTCATTGGGCAGAAGGATGCGGCTAGAGTTTTCTCCTGTGATGACGATTTTGGCTATACCATCGTAGGAGGAGATGATGAAGTAGTAATTGGGGTTATAGTGAATAAAATCATACGCAAGTTGTTAATAGATCAAGGAAGTTCTTGTGATGTGATTTTCTATGGATGTTTCAATAAAATAGGGCTGTCTGATGTAGACCTGCAACCCTACACTCAGGATTTAACCATATTTAATAGAGCAAAATTGCCTACCAAAGGATACCTTGACACTATATTAACGTTCGAAGGTGAATAGGGTCCAGAACGGTCAGGACAAGGGTACTTGTTATTGATGTAAAGTCACTGTTTAATGAAATACTTAGGAAGCCATCATTAAATGCATTTAAAGCAATAGTTTCCATGCCACACCTACTGATCAAGTTCATTAACAAAGATAATCAAGTTTTCTCATTTAGGGGAGACCAATAGATGACCCAATATTGTTATAATTTGGGCCTTCAAATGGTAAAGAGTGATGACGAATTGAAAAACGAAAGTTGGATGATGAAGGATCAGTTCTAGGGTCAATAAATATGATAGACCTGGATATGAGAGAAAAGTTGGTGTCAAACCCATTGAACCAGTTAGGCCCACACGTAAGAAGGAATGAAGATGATAAGTTTGGGAGAAGATCTAATCAAAACCATAAAAATAAATGACAAGTCAGAAGCCGATATGGAGGACTGGTTAGTCAAATTGTTGAAAGAATTCAAGTATCACTTTGCTTAGATAGCGGCCGATATGCCTAGAATAGACCCAAATTTTTGCTCTCACAAGATTGCGGTATATCCAGAGTCAAAAGTAGTGGCATAAAGGAAAATGAGGTTGGGTCCTGAGAAACAACTGACAGCTTGCGAACAAACTGAAAAATTGTTGAAGGCCAGTTTTATCCGGGAAATTTGATATTCGTCTTGCGTCTTTAATGTTGTCATGGTAAAAAAGGCAAATGGTAAATGACGTATTTGTACAAATTTCATGAAAACAAATGTTTCCTAAAAGATCTGTACCCACTACCATGTATTGACCAAATGGTAGATGATTCCTTAGGTTACTAGTTTCTCTCATTCATGGATGTTTATTCATGATATAGTTAGATCTCGATGTAGAAAGATGAAGAAGAAAATATGGCGTTTATCAATGATAAAAGGGGTTTTTGTTATACCGTAATGCCCGCCAGAGCAACGTATCAACAGATGATGAATAAGGTTTTTGAGGGAATGCATTCAAAGACCATTGAAGTTTATATAGATGATATCATGGCAAAGAATCCGTCCGAGGGAGACCATGTGGAAGATCTAAGGAAGATTCTTCAATGATTACAGGCGTATAATATGCACTTGAATCCATTAAAATGTACTTTCGTGGTACCTGCAGGTAGGTTTTTGGGTTTTATCTTAACTCAAAAGGGAATTGAAGCAAATTCAGATAAATGTCGGGTAATTAGAGAGCTTTAAAGTCTAACAAACCCAAGGGATGTGCAATCTTTGAATGGTAAAATGGTAACATTATATAAAATTTTGAAGAAGGATAAAAAATTTGAGTAGGGAGAAGAGCAGGAAAAAGTTTTCCAAAGTATGAAGGATGTTTTGGCTAACCCCTCAGTGTTAGTCAAACCAGACCCAGAAGAACAACTCTATGTCTATTTATCTACTTTAGATGAAGCATTGGGAGCGGTGTTGGTTAAAGAAACTACCGAAGGACAACGACCTATGTATTTCATTGGAAAAATGCTCCAAGGGGCAAACAACGATATCAAAAATTAGAAAAAGCCGCTTTGGCCTTAGTCTAGGCGCCGCAAAGACTCTGACAAGATTTTCATGCGCATTCTATCATGGTATGCACTGACTTGCCATTATGAACTATCCTCTATAAGTTAGACTTAGCAGAATAGATGATTAAATAGGCAATTAAACTCTCAGAGTTTGATATCTCTTATAAGCCAAGGACAATTATAAAATCCCAAATCCTAGCAAATTTTGTGATTGAACTAACTAGAGAACTACCATCTCCATCAAGGGAGCATTGGGTCATATATATGGATGGATTATCAAATATGAAGGGATATGGTGTCAGGGTCGTTACCGAAAGTAAGGACAGAGTAATGTAGAAAATTCATTATGGTTTGATTTCAAAACGTCTAATAACAAAATAGATTATGAAGCTTGCATGGCTGGACTACGAGCAGCTTTAGACGTCAGCGTGAAAACTGTAGTCCTCTATAGTGACTCTTAATTGGTCATATCTTAGATTAATGGAAGCTACCAGGCTAAAGAACCGCTATTACAACAATATTTGGCCAAGGTCAAGGAGTTAGAGGAAAATTTTGACCAAATCGAGTACAAGCATGTCGCCAGGGATGAAAATGCCTAAGCTGATGTGTTGTCTAGATTGGGCAGCACAAAGAGATCTGGGTTAACCACTACAATTATTCAAAGTTCCCTGGCAGCCCCAAACATCACTACACCAGTCAGAGTGTCATTGTACACACCAAAGCCTTTCCAAAAGATTCATGGGTAGTACCAATTATAAGGTATATTGTTAATGGACAACTCTCGATGGATCCTTTAGAGAAGAAGAAGTTCAAGAAAGAACTTTTAAAATTTATTTTAATCGATGGGCAGCTATTTCAAAGAGGTTTCTCAATCCCGTACCTCAAATACCTGAATAAAGTAGAAATTCTCGAGGTAATGGATGTGTTGTTCAAATGGCCTTAATACTCAAGAGGGGGGGTGAATTGAGTTTTAAAAACTTTGATTGGAATACCTTTGAACTTGATTTTTATATCCAAGTTTACAAGAATATGCAAGTGAAATCAAGTTAAAGATAGTATGCAATGCATCACAAGGATAAATATAGCTGAAGCAAATTAACAAACACTTGGTGGGCAGTATTTGAAATATATCAAATTAGACAAGCTCAAGTATGAAATTCACAATCAATCAACACAAATCAACCAATTGCAGTATATGAGAGTAAAAGAGTAAGAGAGAGGAGCTTGCAAACCAATATAACGAGTTCCACCAAGCACCGGTGTACGTCTCGCCTCTAAGCAACCCACTTAGAGGATTTCCACTATTGAAGTTTAGAGATACAAGCTATGAGCAATTGCAGCTTCCTAGTGTCCCACACTCAAGAACTCAATCCTCACTAGCAAAGGGTAACCCACCCAATCTCTCAAACTCTTAATACCCAAAGGTTGAACCCCAACCTTTGTGACCACTCAATCCTAGAGTGAAAACCTTTGTGTTTGATGAAGTGTTTACAAGGAAATGACTCTCTTAATAGAGTAGATGTACAAGTGAAAGATCACACAAATTCTAACTCTCAAGATGAGAGGATGTACAAATTTAAACTCAGAATATACAAGAAAGATGGCTTACTAAGACAAGAACAAGTGAAGAATGATAGCTTCTGGTTGTATGTTTTGTGCTTGAGTTCCTCTTGAATTTATAGAGCCATTTGAGAGCTTGAGGAGTGCCTTTCTTCTTCCTAGCCGTTGCACATAGTGGGGGTCTGAAGGAATGGTGGAGACATGTGCTGGTTTCCCACTAATATGTGTTTTCCCACTATCGTAATCGATTACGCCTCGAGCTGTAATCGATTACACTTTGAATTTTTCATTCCAGATTGTGCTGTAATCGATTATCCCTTTATTTGTAATCGATTAGCTTCAAGTCAGAGGGCTTCTAATCGATTATTTCTTGGCCTGTAATCGATTAGGGATAATACTTGATGCATTTAATTTGGCTTCGCAGCTACGTAATCAATTATATAGTCCTGGTAATCGATTAGCTTACTTCCAGTAGCCTTCTAATCGATTGGATGAATTTCCTTAATCGATTAGCCTTTATACCTGATGCTTTTAATGCCATTTTTGATTTTGGTAATCGATTATGTCATGTGTGTAATCGATTACTGTAATTCCAGTAGCTCTTTAATCGATTATTTCAATTGCTGTAATCGATTAGCTTATGTCCTGTTGCAGTTGTTCCAAAAACATAATCACCCTAATCGATTAGACTGGGCTTCCTAATCGATTAGCTTCGCACTGTTTCTGGGTCTGATTCCATGTCTTTGTTTTTGCAAGAATTTCTTCAAGAGTGTTTTGTCATTATCAAATCCTTGTACCTGTTATCACATTCAAACACATTCTCCCCCTTTTTGATGATGACAACCATGTTCATCTCTTGGGGGTTGTTAGTTTAAACAATAATTATATCTAGTTTTGTATCTGCAAAAACATTTGAATTTTTCCTTATCTCTAAAATCAGATTATCACTTATCTTTTCAAGAAACCCTTATCTGTTAAAATTTATCACTTATACAAGTAAATCTCTTATCTCTTAAAAGTCTCCCCCTATCTTTAGGAATTAATGCCTTAGAGATAATTAAAACAGTTTATCATTTAAGTAGAAGAACAGATGAACAACAATTATTGCTTCTCCCCCTTTGGAATCATCAAAAATAATAAGGCAATTAAAGTCATGGAAAGACAGATTTTATTTATGATAATTTAAGGGAAAGTACAATCAAGGAAATGATAAAACTGATGCATAAACTAAGAAAACATAATGATCAAAGCATAAAAATGGATCTAATTATCCAGGTTAAAAAATCTACATTCGGAGACTTGATGGGACATCTCTTCATAACGTTGTTGCATCATCTCTAAGTGTTGTTGCTCGGTCATTGAAAATTCTTGAAGGGAGTTTTCGAGACGATCGAAGCGGCGGTCAAGATGAGCATAGAGTGATGCAAATGGGTCAGCAGGTGCAGATGAAGAGGCTTGAGGTGCAGGAGGAGGAGGAGGAACGGGCTCATCATCAGCAGGAGCTTCAAAGGGAATGTTGGCATGATAGCCTTCCATCCGTGAGTACCATGCTCCGTTTAGAAAGACAAGACCCATCTTAGTGAGGTGATGAGTGCCAATGCATGCTTTTGAAGGCACCTTTTCCGAGAGTTCTCCAGCCAGGTCCACTCCATAATGTTTGAATATTTTGGTGAGTAGGATGGCGTATGGGAGCTTTTGTTGGTCCTTTGCGTGGCGCATGTAAAACTTGACCAATTGAACCCAGTTTATTTCTTTGTGGTTCAGCATAGCCCACATTAAGAGGACATCATCCTCTTCCACCAAAGCATAGTTCCCACCACGGGGAACCAACATCTTGACCAAGAAAAAGTGTAGGAGGCGGTTGTTCATGGTCAAGTGTCCTACCAATTTGTGGTTGCTCCTGGGGCGATCAGCCTTCCACAATGATTGACGGGCAGTAAGAGCATTGAAGCCCCATTCATCTTCGGGTTCTCCTCCGTCAAAATCTGCATTGTTAAGCGGCAGCATAGAAATTTCTGCAAAATGGGCGTTGGTGAGCTTGATGGTCATATTTTTGACCTTTGATTCGACCATCCCATTTACAAGTTTGAGATTGCAATAGAAAACTCGAATGAGTTCAGGATAATACTGCTCTTCCTTAAGGGTGAGGAAGGGAAAAAGGTTGTAGTGGTGAAGGCATTGGGTGAAGGTGAGGCTATGGTTATCGAAGGTCTTAGCAATGGTGTAGTGGGGAGTCATGATATCCTTTTCAGAAAAATTGTTGACAAACTTTTGGAGGTCTCTAGGAGAGGAGACGAACCTAGAGAAGTCTAGGGGGTTGTTGGCTTGGGCCATCGAGGACCTTGCTCTTTTAACGGTGCGGGAGGAAGACATGGTGAGGAGGAGAAGATGAAGAGAGGCAAAGCTTTGAGAGATTTGAAGAGGAAGGAGGTAGTGTGAGATGAGAGGGTGAAGAGGAGGGTATTTATAGGGAAAAATTAGGTCTAGAAGAGAGTGAGGTGAGTTAAAGGAGTGAAGAATTCGAGCAGACCTCGGGAAGCAGCGTTTGACTGTTCCAGTACTGATGCTAATCGATTACGGGGCATAGGTAATCGATTAGCCCACTGTTTCTGGGGAATTTGAATCATTTCGCACAGAGTGTAATCGATTACGGGAGTTGAGTAATCGATTAGTTAGAAAACAGAAACGTCCTAATCGATTGTGGTAGTATGGTAATCGAGTACTGGGAAGATGAAACATCTTGCAACTTGAACAGAGGCTTTGTAATCGATTATGGATCAAGAAGTAATCGATTATGCATAAAATAGAGGCTTTGTAATCGATTAGATATCAATGAGTAATCAATTATCAATGAAACAGAAGCTTATTAATCGATTATAGAGTGATATGTAATCGATTATATAGTTCAAAAATTCACTATTTATGCAGTTTTCTCAAAGGAAGGTTGCAGTCTCAATGAATCATGCCACAGATAATACCAAATTCATACAAACATGCTATACAACAGTCCTTTTATCAAAATACTTCATCATTTAAACACAATTGATCATGTCAAGAATTCCCAATTCTCTTCTAATATGGATGAATTGCTCTTTCGCTAATGGTTTGGTGAATATGTCTGCCAATTGTTTAGAGGTATCAACATGTTCAAGCACACAATCACCCTTTAAGACATGATCTCTAATAAAATGATGTCTTATTTCAAAATGTTTCGTCCTAGAATGCATGACATGATTCTTTGAGATATTGATAGCACTAGTATTATCACACTTAAGAGGCACATAGTCCAATATAACTCCAAAGTCTAGATGTTGTTGTCTCATCCAAAGGATTTGAGCACAACAACTACCAGCTGCAACATATTCTGCCTCAGCTGTTGATAGCACAACACTTACTTGTTTCTTGCTATGCAGAGAACTTCCAAGCAAGTGACATGTTCCGCTAGTGCTTTTTCTGTCAAGTTTACATCCTGCAAAATCTGAATCAGAGTAACCAACTAAAGTGCATTCAGCCCCTTTGGGGTACCGTAAACCAACATTTTGAGTCCCAACTAAATATTTCATTATCCTTTTTACTGCAGTGAGATGTGATTCTTTAGGACAAGTCTGGTATCTAGCACACATACACACAGCAAACATGATATCCGGTCTACTAGCGGTTAAGTAAAGTAAGGATCCTATCATATCTCTATATTTTGTGAGTTCAACATCCTTACCTTTCTCATCCTTGTCCAAATAGCATGAAGTGCCCATGGGTGTGGCAATATCATTTGCTTTGTCCATGTTGAATTTTCTAAGTAGTTCTTTGCAGTACTTGGATTGATTAATGAATGTGCCTTCATTGGTTTGCTTGATTTGTAGTCCAAAGAAGAAAGTGAGTTCCCCCATCATGGACATTTCAAATTCTTCCTGCATTAACTTGGCAAACTCCTTGCACATTGACTCATTAGTGGCACTAAATATTATATCATCAACATAAACTTGTACCAACAGTATGTTATTCTTTTTGTGCTTTATGAATAAAGTTGTATCAACCTTTCCTCTTTCAAAATGATTTTCTAAAAGAAATTTGCTCAACCTTTCATACCAAGCTCTTGGAGCTTGTTTCAAACCATTCAGAGCTTTCTTTAATTTGAAAACATGATTTGGAAATTGATGGTTTTCAAAACCTAGAGGTTGATCAACATATACTTCCTTTTGAATGTATCTATTCAAGAAAGCACTTTTAACATCCATTTGGTACAATTTGAAGTCCCTACAGCATGCGAAGGCTAATAGTAGTCTAATTGCTTCTAATCTAGCTACGGGTGCATACGTCTCTTCATAATCAATGCCTTCTTCTTAATTATAGCCTTTAGCTACTAGTCTAGCTTTGTTCCTAGTAATAATACCATTTTCATCCAGTTTATTCCTAAATACCCATTTGGTTCCTATTATTTGGTGATCATTGGGTCTTGGCACAAGCTCTCAAACTTCATTTCTTTCAAATTGATTTAGCTCTTCTTGCATGGCCAACATCCAATGTTCATCAATAATAGCTTCATTAATGCATTTGGGTTCTATTTGCGATACAAAGGCTAAATGATTGCATGTATTTCTAATTGCATTACGAGTACTTACACCTTTTGTCATTTCACCTATGACTTTGTCTAGAGGATGATCCTTCAAAGTGATCCATTGTTGTGGTTCCTCATGTTTTGCTGTATTTGTGTCTTTGATTTCTCCTTCCTTGTCATCTAAGGTCAATTCTTGAAGAGTACTTACAAGATCATCAACATCTTCCCTTCTCGGAGGGTTATGGCTATTTTCATCAAATTTAACATGAATGGATTCTTCTATGGTATTCGTGCGTTTGTTGAATATTCTAGAAGATTTACTAGATTGAGAGTACCCTAGGAAGATTGCCTCATCAGATTTGGCATCAAACTTTCCTAGATTATCCTTTCCATTATTGAGCACAAAACATTTACATCCAAAAATATGAAAGTGTGAAATGTTGGGTTTTCTACCTTTGTAAAGTTCATAGGGGGTTTTCTTTAGAATAGGCCTTATTAAACATCTATTCATAATATAACAAGCGGTGTTTACCGCATCGGCCCAAAAATGTTTTGCAATATTGTTTTCATTTAACATGGTTCTTGCAAGCTCCACCAAGGATCTATTTTTCCTTTCAACTACTCCATTTTGTTGTGGAGTTCTAGGAGCTAAAAAATTGTGATTAATACCATGTTTTTCGCAAAACTTTTCAAAAGATTGATTTTCAAATTCTCCCCCATGATCGGTTCTAATGGATGTAATTTTAGAATTTTGCTCATTTTGGATAATCTTTGCAAGTTTCTTGAATGCATGAGATGCTTCATTTTTATGAGCAAGAAACAAGGTCCATGTATATCTAGAATAGTCATCTACAATTACTAGACCATAGTAGTTACCACCAAAGCTCTTGATTTTGGATGGTCTAAAAAGATCCATGTGCAAAAGTTGTAAAGGCCTTTGTGTGGAAACAATGTTTTTAGATTGAAAGGATGCCTTTACTTGTTTCCCCTTTTGACATGCATCACAGAATTTGTTTTAAAATTTGAGCTTTGGTAAACCAATTACTAACTCCTTAGAAACAAGTTTGTTCAAATGGTCTACATGTATATGAGCTATTCTCCTATGCCATAGCCAAGTTTCATCCTCTCTAGTCATGAAGCATTGTACATCATTTGAGGACAAACTATCCATGTCAATCATATAAATATTATCGATTCTTTGGCCTACAAATTTAATTTCCTTATTAACCTTATGCTCGATTATGCAACAATTTGATTCAAACAAAACTCTATATCCTTTGTCACATAATTGACTAATGCTAAGTAGATTATGTTTGAGGCCTTCAACATACAACACGTCACTTATGGATGTGGAAGAATTCTTACCAATGTTTCCGATGCCTAGGATCCTTCCTTTGGTGTTGTCTCCATAGGTGACGCTTCCTTTTCTTTTGGGAGTAAATGATGTGAACTTGCTTATGTCTCCCGTCATATGCTTTGAACAGCCACTATCCAAGTACTAGTGGGTGTTGCTTGTTTTGAAGCATACCTGTGACATCCTAATTTTTAGGGGAAAATTTTTCGCATTTTATTTAGAGTATACCTGGATCATAATAAAAAGCCACTCCCATATATGAAGATATGAGAGCTAGGTCCAATGACCAATCAAGAAGACAAGTAGCGCAAGGCAGAAAGGCAAAGTGCCAATCAAAGAAGGGAAATACAAAATAGGAAAGAAGGCAAGGAAAAATAAAACCGAACACAGCGCCTGAGCGAAGCCCACAATACAGCGCCCACTCGCTCAAGCGAGATCCGACTCCGCTTGAGCGAGACCGCACAACTCGCTCGGGTGAACCACCATTCGCTTAAGCGAAACCACATAAAAGCCTTCCCAAATAACATACTCGCTGGAGCGAGATCTCACTCGCTGAAGCGAGAAGCCACACTCGGCATTCCCATCACTCGGTATTCGAGACAACCATTCATTCGGTAATGACTTAGTCCACTCGGTATAAGGGATTTTCCAATCACTCGGGAACCACCCCAACAATTACCTCACTCGGCAACCCATAACTTAGTCTCTCAATTCTATCCATAAAGTCAACATAATAATCCACTCGGGAAATGAGGGTTATCCCACTCGGATTCATTCCATACTTAAACACTCAGAATACACATTACCCTATTCACTCGGAATAGGTTCCCATATTCACTCGGAATACATTTATAATTCATACACTTAGAATATTTCAAGCTAAACCATTACGACCACACTTCCCTTAGAAGAGATTCACCCGGGTTCCACTCGGAATATTCAAGTTATTTCCCACTCGGAGTTCACCTCCAGTTTCCACTTGGAAATCATTCAAGCTTACACACTAATCATTTATACAATATCATTTCCTAGTCAGTAGGAAGCATCAAATCAACATAAATCACTTATATAAATATATTCTCTAATTCCAAGTCCGACTACCACTACAACAATACACTTCCACCGATTCATAACCATGTTATCAACATAACATATATGTACATACATACGCATACACTCGGATACTTATTATCTTTATACTTTCCATTCACCAACACATTCAGTCGGTATGCATATAATACCATTCACTCGAAGTATATATATATTAACATGCACTCGGATTCCAGTATATATATATATATATTTCATATTCATGATACAACATCGTTATGAGCCGGCCAAGGCTTTAAAACAACAAAAGACACTCGGTACATTACATTATGTACACAGCCTCATCAATAAATACCCAACACTCGGGTTAAGGCCATCACATCATCCAATCCGACCTGCATATACTAAAAAAATGGTGTAGGGGTGAGCATTACATATTAAATGACAGATATTGGCTCGGATTAGTCACAGAATCCGCAACATACAATTATATATATATCATCAATTAAATATGCACACTGCCATTTAAATGTGAGCAAACACAAACATCTCCAATCGGGTTTCTTACCCATTTCACTCGGCTATAAAGCCTAATTCACTCAGCAACTAGTATACTGATCCACTCGGATTTCACTCAACTCCGAGCCTTGCTCAAGGAGTGTGCCTGAGCCCAGCTCCAGAACTTAATCCCATTTCCACACATCTCATCATCTGATTGCCGATCGGTATATATACATGCTACAAGCATTCCAGTGGCGAATCGGATGCATATGGTCACATTCACTCGGAGTCCAACTCCAATGCACTCGGCATCTGCCTTGGGTCCAACCCAAGGACTTCCATTAAGCATCAAATGCTCATGCTCTAAGCATGGCCTCGAGTCCAACTCAGAGGTATTTTAGGATTAATCTCAGAATCCTCAATAGCGTCCCACACTTAGTGCTCTAGGCACTGCCCGAGTCCAACCCGGGTCTTATATCACATCAACACAATCAAGTTCATTAAACGCATATTCATCCAATTGCCCACTTGGTATTTAGCATTTAGCATTATATGCACACAGCAATTCAACAAGAATCAGATGACTCGACTTATACCACATCCACTCGGCAATCCTATGTCATCCACTCGGATTATCATCTATCCACTCGGATTTATCCTTTCTAGTAAGCCTTTCATGCTTCTCTCCATAAAGCCTACTCGGCATTCATCATAACAGTCCCCATTCATTCATTCATCACAAGCATATGCATCAACAAGCATCACATGCATTCAAATGTACAACATACCCAGGGATAAATAGAGGATCACACATAGAACACAACATTCATCATGTGCATCTCATACATCTCAACATAAACATCATCAACAAATATCACACATCATATGAATGGGTATCATACATTACATAAATAATAAGCATCAGTAATCCGGGCTTTTTACTCAACTACAGCATACCGTACACATTAAAACACAACACAGAGACAATTTCACCCGGAAACCCATCCAGAAATCCATGCATTTGAGATGCAAAGCCCCCTTACCTGGATAAAGCTTCCAAGGGTCATATGGGCCACTCGGCCCAGCCATAGCAGCTTCTGCTTGGCATTCCAACGTAGGAAGGGCCACATAGCTTCCCTACCAACCAGCATCACTCTTCAGCCTTTCGCTCAAGCCACACATTCACCCGCTTGAGCGAAAATGGTCCAGTGACCATTTCTTCACTGGTTTACTCAAGCGTGGCCATTCACACTTGAGCGAGATACGCCCAGTAGCTCCCCTGAACGCAACACACTCACAGCATCAACACTCCAAGCTCCACTCTACTCTGCCACACAGTCAGTGGAGAGACCTCCAGGCACAGCACCGTCCTCACCACCATGGAGGACAACCAAGCTTCCATGCACATGCATGTCTTCATCCATCTCTGCCTTCTTCACACAAACAGCTCAGTCTCAAAAACTGTAGCCATCTACCATAACGAGGCACACACACAGCTGTAGGCTCCCAAACTGAGCCTCATACAACCCATCACATGGAGGAAGAAGGAGAGGAAGAAGAAGCACAACCAGGAGAACAGAGGAGGAATCCTAAACCCAGCCTCCACACAGCACCATGCTGTTCCTCATACAGCCACACCCTTCCACTCGGATATACACAATGAGTAAGTGGAAGAAGAAAATGAACAACGAAAGAGAAGAAAGATCTCCAGAGAGTTTTCTAGAGAGAATGGAGAGCGTTTCTCTCTTCAAGACATACAACCAACAAGGAAATGAATAATGTGAGAAGGGAAAACGTGGAAATGAAGCTATATCACCTTACAGCCCCATCAGTGTCCCACTCTTATTATCTCAACATCCCATCCTCATTAATGCAATCCTATTAGCATTAAATGCCAACTCTCACAGCCATCATTGCACTCCACGTGGACAAAGAGAGAGAGAGAACCGGACCCAATTGACCACCAAAGCACAAGGGTCATTTACAATTTTAATATTATTATTATTCCTTAATTAATCTATTTAGCCATCAAATAAACCAATCATAATCCTTAAATCTGAAATTTATCACACCCGGTAATTAATTAAAAATCGGGATGTTACATTTCTCCCCACCTTTTAGGAATTTTGTCCTCGAAATTCAATCAGGAACCTGCCTCAATAACAACTCGGTATAACACTGCATGCCATACAAAACAACTTACAAGCCAATGCTTTCCAAGCATTCACCGACCAGTCAATTTCCAATCGGCAGATCTCCCCTCATAAGTGATTACTGGCCATACCACAAGAAATTCTGGGATAGCCCACTCTTAACACCTTCCACTTGGAAGTGTCACCAATTGGCTCGGAAATCACCCACTCGGGTATCCACAATTCCACTTCACCCAACAACTCTTTCCTTCACTTGTCCATCATTTTAATACTCAACTACATACTCATCCATTCAGATTCAAATCCTTACCTTCCTTGGAGCAGTCCAATAGACTCAAGCTATCTCCATAAGTAGCTACAGTCTTACTTGCTGACCTATGAACTGCTGCATCCAACTTATAGGATGATGTCTCATTCCTATAGGGTCACAACAGTTGCATCAGGTCAATGCAAAATGTACACTGCCACAATACCTATGGCATGGAGAGCCTCTCGGAACAGCATCCTCACATCCTATTTCACTCATACCAACCCAAAATCACTCAGATAATGCCAATCTACATGAAAATTGATGGCAATTCTTATCATTTTATAAGTAATACATCCGAATCAATACCACCATTAGGCACCAACAGTGATGCATCTCATGCCAATAGTCAGCAAACATTAATCATTCTCAAAGTAAAATGCATATTACTAATGGATTTCCGACTCATTCAAGGTATATATGCAGCCCATATACCTATTCTAGTGTGAATCATATGATAATAATCATCAAATATCTATCACACTCACCATAAAATGGCATATCCACAATCAGTTTTCTGTTCAGACCAAGCAAATATCTCTTCTTTAATCTTATTTATCATAAATCTTTGGCCAATCAGCCTAATAATCCTCAATGCCATCATTCATTTACCGATCATAACTTAGCCTTAAGCCAATACTGCATTACATCCACTCAAATATACAACACCGGGTAACAACTCAATCAACAATTCACTCGGTTTTCAACTACAAAACCGAGACAGTACCCAAACCAAACAGGTACCCGACCATATCAATTCTCATCTAGTTTTCCAATCTCTCAGGTATCCATCTCACTAATATCCGATCCTACTTGATCATGTCCAATCAGCTGGGTCACCACACTAGTGGTCTATCATCAATTAATCCTTCACTCGGTTTTGACACATTAAAACTGAGACACAATTCCAATATAACATATACCTGATTTCACATTTATTCATTCATGATCATATTCAAATTTTCAATCTAGGGACTACAACTAATCAATTACATCATAAACCATATAGGGGTTCACATGCCAAGAGTATAATTCACCCTTCACAAATTGCACAACAATCACACAATTTAAATTCCTCACAACCGACTCAACATTACCATTACATTCTCTCTCGGCCAACTCAGGCTGAGAAACACCACAAGGAATGATGACCACTCGGTCATACAGCACATAACCGCTTATATTTAGTAAGCAAACCTTGGCCATGGACCTTTCGGTCTGCTCTGATACCAAAATAAGACATCCTAATTTTTAGGGGAAAATTTTTCACGTTTTATTTAGAGTATACCTGGATCATAATAAAAAGCCACTCCCATATATGAAGATATGAGAGCTAGGTCCAATGACCAATCAAGAAGACAAGCAGCGCAAGGCAGAAAGGCAAAGTGCCAATCAAAGAAGGGAAATACAAAATGGGAAAGAAGGCAAGGAAAAATAAAACCGAACATAGCGCCTGAGCGAAGCCCACAATACAGCGCCCACTCGCTCAAGCGAGATCCGACTCCGCTTGAGCGAGACCGCACAACTCGCTCGGGCGAACCACCATTCGCTTAAGCGAAACCACATAAAAGCCTTCCCAAATAACATACTCGCTGGAGCGAGATCTCACTCGCTAAAGCGAGAAGCCACACTCGGCATTCCCATCACTCGGTATTCGAGATAACTATTCATTCGGTAATGACTTAGTCCACTCAGTATAAGGGATTTTCCAATCACTCGGGAACCACCCTAACAATTACCTCACTCGGCAACCCATAACTTAGTCTCTCAATTCTATCCATAAAGTCAACATAATAATCCACTCGGGAAATGAGGGTTATCCCACTCGGATTCATTCCATACTTAAACACTCAGAATACACATTACCCTATTCACTCGGAATAGGTTCCCATATTCACTCGGAATACATTTATAATTCATACACTTAGAATATTTCAAGCTAAACCATTACGACCACACTTCCCTTAGAAGAGATTCACCCGGGTTCCACTCGGAATATTCAAGTTATTTCCCACTCGGAGTTCACCTCCAGTTTCCACTCGGAAATCATTCAAGCTTACACACTAATCATTTATACAACATCATTTCCTAGTCAGTAGGAAGCATCAAATCAACATAAATCACTTATATAAATATATTCTCTAATTCCAAGTCCGACTACCACTACAACAATACACTTCCACCGATTCATAACCATGTTATCAACATAACATATATGTATATACATATGCATACACTCGGATACTTATTATCTTTATACTTTCCATTCACCAACACATTCAGTCGGTATGCATATAATACCATTCACTCGAAGTATATATATATTAACATGCACTCGGATTCTAGTACATATATATATTTCATATTCATGATACAACACTGTTATGAGCCGGCCAAGGCTTTAAAACAACAAAAGACACTCGGTACATTACATTATGTACACAGCCTCATCAATAAGTACCCAACACTCGGGTTAAGGCCATCACATCATCCAATCCGACCTGCATATACTAAAAAAATGGTGTAGGGGTGAGCATTACATATTAAATGACAGATATTGGCTCGGATTAGTCACAGAATCCGCAACATACAATTATATATATATCATCAATTAAATATGCACACTGCCATTTAAATGTGAGCAAACACAAACATCTCCAATCGGGTTTCTTACCCATTTCACTCAGCTATAAAGCCTAATTCACTCAGCAACTAGTATACTGATCCACTCGGATTTCACTCAACTCCGAGCCTTGCTCAAGGAGTGTGCCTGAGCCCAGCTCCAGGACTTAATCCCATTTCCACACATCTCATCATCTGATTGCCGATCGGTATATATACATGCTACAAGCATTCCAGTGGCGAATCGGATGCATATGATCACATTCACTCGGAGTCCAACTCCAATGCACTCGGCATCTGCCTTGGGTCCAACCCAAGGACTTCCATTAAGCATCAAATGCTCATGCTCCAAGCATGGCCTCGAGTCCAACTCGGAGGTCTTTTAGGATTAATCTCAGAATCCTCAATAGCGTCCCACGCTTAGTGCTCTAGGCACTGCCCGAGTCCAACCCGGGTCTTATATCACATCAACACAATCAAGTTCATTAAACGCATATTCATCTGATTGCCCACTAGGTATTTAGCATTCAGCATTATATGCATACGACAATTCAACAAGAATCAGATGACTCGACTTATACCACATCCACTCGGCAATCCTATGTCATCCACTCGGATTATCATCTATCCACTCGGATTTATCCTTTCTAGTAAGCCTTTCATGCTTCTCTCCATAAAGCCTACTCAGCATTCATCATAACTGTCCCCATTCATTCATTCATCACAAGCATATGCATCAACAAGCATCACATGCATTCAAATGTACAACATACCCAGGGACAAATAAAGGATCACACATAGAACACAACATTCATCATGTGCATCTCATACATCTCAACATAAACATCATCAATAAACATCATCAATAAACATCACACATCATATGAACGGGTATCATACATTACATAAATAATAAGCATCAGTAATCTGGGCTATTTACTCAACTATAGCATACCATACACATTAAAACACAACATAGTGATAATTTTTCCCGGAAACCCATCCAGAAATCCATGCATTTGAGATGCAAAGCCCCCTTACCTGGATAAAGCTTCCAAGGGTCATATAGGCCACTCGGCCCAGCCATAGCAGCTTCTGCTTGGCATTCCAACGTAGGAAGGGCCACACAGCTTCCCTGCCAACCAGCATCACTCTTCAGCCTTTCACTCAAGCCACACATTCACCCGCTTGAGCGAAAATGGTCCAGTGACCATTTCTTCACTGGCTTGCTCAAGCGTGGCCATTCACGCTTGAGCGAGATATGCCCAGTAGCTCCCCTGAACGCAACACACTCACAGCATCAACACTCCAAGCTCCACTCTACTCTGCCACCCAGTCAGTGGAGAGACCTCCAGGCACAGCACTATCCTCACCACCATAGAGGACAACCAAGCTTCCCTGCACATGCATGTCTTCATCCATCTCTGCCTTCTTCACACAAACAGCTCAGTCTCAAAAACAGTGGCCATCTACCATAACGAGGCACACACACAGCTGTAGGCTCCCAAACTGAGCCTCATACAACCCATCACATGGAGGAAGAAGGAGAGGAAGAAGAAGCATAACCAGGAGAACAGAGGAGGAATCCTGAACCCAGCCTCCACACAGCACCATGCTGTTCCTCATACAGCCACACCCTTCCACTCGGATATACACAATGAGTAAGTGGAAGAAGAAAATGAACAGTGAAAGAGAAGAAAGATCTCCAGAGAGTTTTCTAGAGAGAATGGAGAGCGTTTCTCTCTTCAAGACATACAACCAACAAGGAAATGAATAATGTGAGAAGGGAAAACGTGGAAATGAAGCTATATCACCTTACAGCCCCATCAGCGTCCCATTCTCATCCTCATTAATGCAATCCTATCAGCATTAAATGCCAACTCTCACAGCCATCATTGCACTCCACGTGGACAAAGAGAGAGAAAGAACCGGACCCAATTGACCACCAAAGCACAAGGGTCATTTACAAGTTTAATATTATTATTATTCCTTAATTAATCTATTTAGCCATCAAATAAACCAATCATAATCATTAATCTGAAATTTATCACACCCGGTAATTAATTAAAAATCGGGATGTTACAATACCTGCAAAACAAAATCAGTTTAGAGAACTAGGTACCCACTTTAAGTTGGGTCCTTTAAGGTTAGCTTGTGGTAATGTCCCTTTGGGAACCCACACCTTTCTTATAACCTTTGGCCCTAATTTTCTAACATTGCAATTCGAAGAGTTATGACCTTTAAAACCGCAATGATTACATTTCATAAAGGGCGAAGATGATTTCATAGGAGGTACAAAGAAGTTTTTGTAATGCTTTTCCTTTTTAACAGAATTGTACCCTAAACCGATTTTGTCAAACATGCATCTTTGGTTTCCAAGAAGTACATTCAAATTATCTCTACCATTTGTAAACCTTTCTAAAGTTTTGTTTAGATCTAGGACTTTATTTTCTAGATCAATGCATTTCTTAGCAAAATCACAAGGTTTACTCTTAGAACATGTTTGAGCATTTTCCAATTCTTCTTTTAAATAATCATTCTCTTTACACACTTCCATAAGGTGCATCTCTAGAGTGTCACTAGTTTTTCTAGACACCTTAAGTCTATTAGAGACTTTCACAAATTTGTCATACAATTCATTAAAAGCATTAAGTAATTCTCCCTTATCAAGGTCATTAAGATTTACCTCATCATCTTCTTCTTGGTGATTTGTCATGAGGCAAAGGTTTGCCTCTTCATTTTTTGAGTCATCCGAGCTACTTATCTCATTTTCATCCCACGCGATATAAGCTCTTCTTCTCCCCTTTTTCTCTTTGCCCTTCTTCTTAGGATTTGGGCAATCGGCCTTGAAGTGTCCTTCTTTCCCATATTCAAAACAACTAGATGAGGAAGATGATTCATTAGGTGTAGATTTCTTACCTTGTGTTTTGAAGTTCCTTTGGAATCGTTTATTTCTCATGAACTTTCCAAATCTTTTTACAAACAATCCAAATTCTTCTTTTTCATCCATGTCACTGCATGATTCTTCTTCATGTGTAGAGGTGGCTTTGAGAGCTAAGCCTTTCTTCTTGGAGGATTTCTCTTCTTCCCCCGCTAGCTTCAAGACTTTTAGTTCTTGCTCTTGCTCTTGTAGTTTCCCAAAGAGTGTTGCAAGAGATATCTCATTGATTCTTGGAGACTATTTTATGGCTGTGACAAGTGGTTGCCATTCCCTGCTAAGACTCTTTAAAACTTTATGCACAAGTTCTTTGTTAGTGTAAACTTTGCCAAGAGTAATGAGATGGTTAATAATAAGAGTAAATCTCTTTTGCATTTCTACTATGTTTTCCCCCGAGTTTATTCTAAAACTTTCATATTGACTTGTCAAGTTGCTAATCTTGGAGTCCTTCACATCGCTAGTTCCTTCGTGAGTTACTTGTAGAGTATCCCACATTTCCTTAGCGGATTGACAAGTTATTATTCTAAAAAATTCATCTAAACCTAATGCCATAGTGATGAGATTCTTTGCCTTATAGCCATATTGCACTTTCTTTTCTTCATCACTGGTCTATTCATCCATAGGTTTTTCAACATTTTTACTATCAATAATATGCATTGGTATATAAGGACTATTTTCAATGGCATTCCAAACTCTCAAATCAATAGATTGAATGAAGATTTTCATTCTTTCTTTCCAAAACGCATAGCCTTCCCCATTGAAAGCGGGAGGTCTGTTTATAGCACCACCCTCAGGAAAAAGGTTATGAGAACTTGAGGCCATCTAGTCTCTTGAAGCTGTTAAGCTTGATCTACCAAGAGTCAAGCTCTGATACCACTTGTTGTTCAAGTGGCCTCAATACTCAAGAGGGGGGGTGAATTGAGTTTTAAAAACTTTGATTGGAATGCCTTTGAACTTGATTTTTATATCCAAGTTTATAAGAATATGCAAGTGAAATCAAGTTAAAGATAGTATGCAATGCATCACAAGGATAAATATAGCTGAAGCAAATTAACAAACACTTGGTGGGCAGTATTTGAAATATATCAAATTAGACAAGCTCAAGTATGCAATTCACAATCAATCAACACAAATTAACCAATTGCAGTATATGAGAGTAAAAGAGCAAAGAGAGGAGCTTGCAAACCAATATAACGAGTTCCACCAAGCACCGGTGTACGTCTCGCCTCTAAGCAACCCACTTAGAGGATTTCCACTATTGAAGTTTAGAGATACAAGCTATAAGCAATTACAGCTTCCTAGTGTCCCACACTCAAGAACTTAATCCTCACTAGCAAAGGGTAACCCACCCAATCTCTCAAACTCTCAATACCCAAAGGTTGAACCCCAACCTTTGTGGCCACTCAATCCTAGAGTGAAAACCTTTGTGTTTGATGAAGTGTTTACAAGGAAATGACTCTCTTAATAGAGTAGATGTACAAGTGAAAGATCACACAAATTCTAACTCTGAATATGAGAGGATGTACAAATTTAAACTCAGAATATACAAGAAAGATGGCTTACTAAGCATAAGAACAAGTGAAGAATGATAGCTTCTGGTTGTGTGTTTTGTGCTTGAGTTCCTCTTGAATTTATAGAGCCATTTGAGAGCTTGAGGAGTTCCTTTCTTCTTCCTAGCCGTTACATATAGTGGGGGTCTGAAGGAATGGTGGAGACATGTGTTGGTTTCCCACTAATATGTGTTTTCCCACTATCGTAATCGATTACGCCTCGAGCTGTAATCGATTACACTTTGAATTTTTCATTCCAGATCATGCTGTAATCGATTATCCCTTTATTTGTAATCGATTAGCTTCAAGTCAGAGGGCTTCTAATCGATTATTTCTTGGCCTGTAATCGATTAGGGATGATACCTGATGCATTTAATTTGGCTTCGTAGCTACGTAATCAATTATATAGTCCTGGTAATCGATTAGCTTACTTCCAGTAGCCTTCTAATCGATTGGATGAATTTCCTTAATCGATTAGCCTTTATACCTGATGCTTTTAATGCCATTTTTGATTTTGGTAATCGATTATGTCATGTGTGTAATCGATTACTGTAATTCTAGTAGCTCTTTAATCGATTATTTCAATTGCTGTAATTGATTAGCTTATGTCCTGTTGCAGTTGTTCCAAAAACAGAATCACCCTAATCGATTAGACTGGGCTTCCTAATCGATTAGCTTCGCACTGTTTCTGGGTCTGATTCTATGTCTTTGTTTTTGCAAGAATTTCTTCAAGAGTGTTTTGTCTTTATCAAAATCCTTGTACCTGTTATCACATTCAAATACAGGATGAAGTGCATGAGGGAACTTGTGGGTATCATACCGGAGGAAAAAGATTGGCAAGAAAGATCTTGAGAGTAGGATATTAGTGCCCCACTATGACAAAAGACACCATAGAATAGACTAGAAAATGCGACCCCTATCAAAAGAAGATTAACTTGACCATATTCTTACTGAGGAGCTATTCTTGTAACATCCTAAATTTTGGAAAATAAAATTATTAGATAATGATAATTAATTATTTATGGTCTAATAATTATGGGGAAATTAATTTGACATTAGAGGTGAATTATTGGTAAATTAAGATCTATTGGAACCAGATGATTTAACAGATGGTGTGGGGCCTACTTGGTCAAATTGGATATTTGATGGGTCTAGAATACTTAGAAAATTATTGTGGTTATGGTGGTATAGTTAAAATAATTTTTAGTGTTAAGGAGATAATTAATTGGACATGGCGTATGATATTAATCGGGGAATATACGAGCCAAAATGGAATTAAAAGAAAATGAAAATTTTTCCTTTTCCCTTCTCTTAACCGTGTGACTTTTCTCCACTTTCCTACTCTCTTTTGTCCAATGGACAAAGAGAAATATTGTTCGTTGGAAAAAGGCACTATGGGACATCCTTTTACCCAATGCATATGGACCAAAACCTTCATCTTTGTCCCTCTCTCTTCCTCCAAACCGTGTACACTTCTTCTTCTCCCATCTATCTCATTTTTCTTCTTCTCTTCCACCCTCTTCATTTCCAAATCCGTGTGCCACCCATTCCATTCCATTTCTTGCCAAAAATTAAAGCTAAGCTTGGATTCATGAAGCATTTATGGGACTTTGGGGCCATGGTTGTGTCATCTCCTTCCTCCTACTTTTATTTTCATTTAGGGCATTGGCATGGATGTGAGGTAAGGTTTCTTGCCTCTTTAATGTTCTATTTATGGTTTTGATGTTGTTGGGCTTAAAATGGTGATATTAAGCACTTTGGGTGTTGATGAGAATGATGAAACCCTAGGTTGAATGGCTTGAAATTATAATTCTTGATTATGGTTTAGTCTTAGAAATGGTTATGGTTTATGGTTTGCATATGGAGTTTAGGAATAGGTTAAAGTTGTTGTTGGGTGATTTTAAGGAAAACCATAAGTGTGATGATTTAAGGGTTTTGGCTAAAATTGGTGATTTTGATGGTTTGGATGCTTTAGAGTAATTTATATAAGGGAGATGAATATTGGAATCATTGGAAATTGATTATTGATGTTGATGAATTTTTGAGCTTAGTTAAAGTTATGTGAATGATGATATATGCATGTAAAACCCAAACCATAGGGTAGATGACCATTGGGACCATTGATTACTATTTACAAATGATTGGCATTTTGATGATGATAATATGCTTGTGATGATATGTGAAAATTGTTGAAATTGATGATTGTATGAAACCCTTAAGAAATGATGATAATTGGGGCTCTTGGCATAGATAGTAGAATTGGTGATTTGGTTATCATGAGATGACCTTTGGGTTTAGAAAATATGATTAGAATCATTGATGTGGATAATGAGTTAAGATGAGGATTTGAGGAGGCCTTAGACCATGATATGTGCCACTTGAGATTTGTTAATTGATGATGGTTTAAATAAAGCCAAGGTGGCTTATGTTGAATAAGAATGATAGTGATGGCAATTGGATGATTTAGATGGTGCTATGGATACCTTATGAATGACGAATGCGGTATGGTTGTTATTGGGTATAGTTGGATATTTTATATTTAGAGGATCTTGGTTTTGGGAAAGGAAATCCTGAAGCCTAACATAAAAGTATGAATAGATGTTTTGACAAGTTTAGGACTTGTTACTAAGCTTGATGATAATGAAAGCCTTGTGATGGCTCATAATTGAATGAATGCATATGTGTATGTTGTGTAGATTATGATTCGAGCGATGTGGTGAAATGATTGGAGCAATTGGATTACGGTTCTTCTCTCAAGGTAGGAGAGGAGTTTACATTTCAATTGCATGAGTTGAATGATTTGTGATTGATGTATATGATGATGCTCATGCTTGCCTTGCCATGATTATATTGAAATGATATAATGTTTGGTTGTGTGACAAATGGCATGCTTGGTTGGGCTATGAACTGGTCTAGTCCGGGGTCAAGGAACTGGACTGGGGACCAACCACGAAAGTCAAAGATTTGAGTGTTTGTACACCAGTACAGTGGGTATCTAGTATTATAGTCTGAACTCTCAATGGGAGAATCTAGTCTTGTTGTCCTAGAGATCCTTCACACCAGGCTTTCACGTTAAAGGGGGCGAAAGGTGGTGTTACCTGCAAAGATTCTCCGACGCTCAAGTCAGTCACCAGAATAAGAATTCAGGTTAAAAGTACTTAAGCAATACTGATAGATGTCCAATTTACCTATATTTTGCATGGTTGATGAAGCATAAATTGGATATAATGTGCAATGTTTGTCAATTTTGTAAGCTAAATAGAATATAAATTGTGATATGAACATTGTACAGGTTGATTGGCTAATTTTGTTGCAATTCCAGGAAGAAGAAAGAAGAAAAGAAAAGAAATGAAGAAAATTCACCAAGTGTTGAGCAAACAAGTGATATTCGCCCAAGCGGAGGCTATCTCGCTTGAGCGAATCAAGGTCGCTGAGGCTAAATTGAAGAGCTCGCTTGGGCGAGCAAGGAATTTGACAAATAACAGTATCAGGTCAAGACTCACTTGAGCGAGTAGTGCTTCGCCCAGGCGAAGTCAAGCCAATAGAGAATAATGAAGTATTCACCCGAGCGAAATAGAGTCTGCTTGAGCGAGTTTGGTACAGAATGAAATAACAATAGTCTCGCTCAAGCGTTTGAATTAAAACACCAGGCAAAATTCTTCCAGAATGCAACAATGTAAAGGTCGCTTAAGCGACATTATTTCGCTCAAGCGAAATTTGTCCAGAGCCTAAATTTAAAGGGTTCGCTGAAGTAGATGAAGAAACAGCTCAAGCGAAAAGGAATAGAGTATCAGATATGAAGATTCGCTTAAGCGAATCTGAATCGCTTGAGCGAATCAAGCCCATAATGAAGCAGGACGTGGATTTCCTTCGTGCTGAAGAATGCTCCTTGCCTGAGCAAAATATAAACTCGCTTGAGCGAGTATTCTTTTATATAAGCTTACTGCATGGAATACAGGGGCAGGCTAGGCTGGATAGTGAGAGAAACACTCTGTACTCTTTCTTTTCTTCATATTTTCTAAGTTGTAATGACCACCATGAGTGGCTAAACCTCTCCTTGGGATTGGATGTAGCCTTTCTTACTTGAAGATCATAAATGATATATTCATGAATCGGGTAAATTTGTTCTATGATTCTTGGTATTTCGTTTTATGTTCACTGCCTAAATCTACTTGATCACTAGTTTCTTGATTTAAGTTTACGTTTGTTGTTGGAAAATAACTTTCGAAAACAGATCTAAATGAAATGCTCATTGTGAGTAAATAACCAGGGATGGTATTTAACGCATTGAACATCTAAACAATCGGTCGTAATGCTGGAATGGATTTGAAATGATCAAGGGATTGACGTTATCAAATCTGTTCTTATGAATTTCGTAGTTAAGGAATTGATACGAATGACATTGATTGTGACGTAAAGTATTATAGTTCAAACCCCGTTTTCATGAATATACATTGTGCATCGGAAGGTAAGATCGGTGAATCCTAATCCCAGTTTTTAAAACTTGACAAACTCCTTTCATTTTATTGCATACCCGTTCATATATTGCAGTTTATATTTTGAACTCAAAAACCATGAAAACAATCGTTTTAATCCGCCGTAATATTTTAAGTTTTAATTGCTGATGATCCTTAGTGGGAACGATATCTTTTATAACTACAACTACCGTGTTTGAAACTTGGCACGTTCCTTTGAGTGTATTATACAAACTTGATTCTCTTAAAATACACCAGCAAGTTTTTGGCGCCGTCCGCCGGGGATCAAAGTAATTGAATTAAGTTATTACGGTGTGTGAATACTGTACGTATTGTATTTTTGTGTTGTTTTGTATCATTTTCTTGGTTAACCTCTCTTTTGCTAGCTTTGCTTATGATATTAAGAAGTCAGGGATCTAAAGACCAGGCTGAATTAAATCTTGAAATTGAGAAGACCCTACAGAAAATTAAAGCTAAAGCAAAAGCACAATAAGAGGAGGACCAATCTTCTTCTTCTTCCTCTCCAATCTCAACACCAACAACCACTCTGAAATCTGAAGCAAATATGGAAGGACGTCAACCACCAAGGCGCACCTTGGGAAATTATGCCAACCAACAAGGACCCAGATATTTTTCAAGCATAGCAATCCCACAAACCAGAGCTTTAGAAATGAAACCAGCATTTCTTAGCTTGATTAGTGCTCACCAATTTACTGGGATGTCACATGAAGACCCATATACTCACTTAGCTATATTTTATGAATTGGTAGGTACTATGGGCTTTGAGCAAGGAGATCTTGAATTAGCATATCTCCGCTTGTTCCCATTTTCTCTAGCTGGAAAGGCCAAAGAATGGTTGCAATCGCATCCAAACCAAAGCTTGAATAGTTGGTCTAGTGTGGAGGAGAAATTCCTGTTTCGTTTCTTTCCACCATCAAGGTTCATAAAAGCAAAGTCTGATATTTCAACTTTCCGTCAAGGAATGGAAGAACCTTTTTGTGAAGCATGGGACAGATTCAAGTCCTTATTGCGCAAATGTCCAAATCATGGATTTGAAGATATAGCACAGCTGAACATTTTCTACAATGGGCTAAGGCCTGACACAAAGATGATTTTAGACGCTGCTGCTGGAGGAACAATGATGATAGTAGATGCTGACCAAGCAACCAGAATCATAGAAGCTTTGTCATCCACAGACTATCAAGCACAGCATGATAGGCAGCAAGTACAAAAGAAAGGAATCCTTGACCTGAATACTTCTGATGCTATTTTAGCTCAAAACAAAATTCTGACCCAACAAATTGAAGCCTTAACTCAACAGATGGCCAAACTTCCTCAACAATTGCACTCAGTTCAATCTGCACAACCTCAGCAAGAAATGAATGCAAGATGTGATTTTTGTAGAGGTGACCATCCAAATGGACATTGTGGGTCACAGGAAGAAGCTGTCCATTACATGAATAATCAAGGTAGACAAAATAATTTTAATTCCAATTTTACTAATCAACCATTTCAGGGATGGAGGAATAATGCAAATCAAGGCCAAGGTTGGAGGCAAGAGGCTAGCACATTCAATAGACCACAGGCCCACCAACAAGGACCGTCTCTGATGGAAAAGACAACAAGATTGGAAGATACACTGGAAAAGTTCATGCAGGCTTCTCTAACAAATCAGAAGAACACAGAAGCTTCCATTAGGAATCTAGAGACTCAGGTTGGACAGCTCGCCCGTCAAATGGCAGAACAAAAAAGACCTCAATATGGAGCCAACACTGAAGCAAATCCTAAGGAGCAATGTCAGGCACTGATGACCAGAAGTGGAAAAACCACAGGTGTAGAGTTGGGTGAAAAAGAAAAGGAAGAAGAAAGATTTTTGAAAGAAAAAGAAAAAGAAAAAAATAGAGAAAAAGATGAAAATGAAAAGAGTGAGACTGTAAATAAAGAAAAAGAAAATGAGAAAGATAAAAAGAGTGATGTAGAGAAAGGAAAGATGAAGGTGGATGAAGGTATACCACAGCTGAAAAGCATGCCTTATCCCAAAAATCCTTCAAAGCGGGATAAAGAGAGGCAGTTTGCTAGGTTTATGGACATATTTAAGAGATTACAGATCAATGTGCCATTCATGGAGGCCATGGAGCAGATGCCTACTTATGCAAAATTTATGAAGGATTTACTGACAAAGAAAAGAAGATTTTCTGAGGAGACAGTAGAATTAGAGGCCGGGTGTAGTGCTATAATTCAAAAAGCATTACCGCAGAAGACCAAAGATCCGGGAAGCTTTACAATTTCTGTCACCATTGGTAGTTTGCCAGTAGGAAAAGCATTACTCGACCTAGGAGCAAGAATTAATCTGATGCCATTATCTATGTTGAAGAGAATTGGTGATCTGGAAATTCGACCAACTAGAATGACTCTCCAATTAGCTGATAGATCAGTGAAGTTCCCATATGAAGTTGCAGAAGATGTTCTAGTGAAAGTAGACAAATTCGTGTTTCCAGTAGATTTTGTGATCATGGATATAGAAGAAGATTCAGAAGTACCTTTGATCTTGGGATGACCATTTATGAAGACTGCAAAAGTTATCATAGATGTTGATGACGGGAAATTAAAAGTAAGAGTCCAAGACGAGGAAGTCAATTTTGATGTTTTTGAAGCCATGAAATATCCTGCAGACAAGCAGAGTTGCTTCAAAATTGATGCGGAAGAGGAGACAATTTCAAAACAGCTTCACAAGATGAACAATTCAAGCCCTCTTGAAAAGGCTTTAGTGAATGCTGTGGAGAGTTTTAATAATATGGAGATGAATGAAGTGCAAGAGGTTTTGCAAAGTCTTGAAGCCGGTAAGGTGATAACAAGCGAGGAAAGCAAAGTGGAAGAACTGAATGAAAAACCAAGTCCTGAGGTGCATAAGTTAGAATTGAAAGAATTACCTCCAAATCTGAAATATGTCTTTTTAGATGACCAAGGTAATAAACCAGTAATAGTCAGCAGTACTTTGTTGAACGATGAAGAAGAAAAGCTGATTGAAATTCTGAAAAAGAATAAGCAAGCTATTGGTTGGAAACTAAGTGATTTGAAAGGCATCAGTCCATCGTATTGTATGCATCATATTTTTATGGAGCAGGAATACAAACCAGTGGCTCAACCTCAAAGACGGTTAAATCCAATCATGAAAGAGGTCGTGAAGAAAGAGGTGCTGAAGTTGCTTGAAGCCGGAATGATCTACCCTATTTCAGATAGTACATGGGTGAGCCCAGTTCAAGTGGTACCAAAGAAGGGTGGCATGACGGTGGTGAGGAATGAAAATAATGAGTTAATCCCAACCAGAACAGTGACGGGATGGAGAATGTGCATAGACTATTGAAAGCTCAACCAAGCAGCAAGGAAAGATCATTTTCCATTGCCATTCATGGACCAAATACTGGAAAGATTGGCGGGACAAGCTTATTATTGTTTTTTGGATGGATACTCAGGCTATAATCAAATAGCAGTGGCTCCAGAAGACCAGGAGAAAACAGTATTTACTTGCCCTTTTGGTGTTTTTGCATATCGAAAGATGCCTTTTGGACTATGTAATGCTCCAGCCACTTTTCAACGATGCATGCTGGCAATTTTTTCAGACCTTGTGGAAAAATGCATAGAAGTCTTCATGGATGACTTCTCCGTCTTTGGTAAATCATTTCATTCTTGTTTAGAGAACCTTGATACTGTGTTGAAAAGGTGTGTGGAAACCAATCTAATGCTCAATTGGGAAAAATGTCACTTTATGGTAACTGAAGGCATAGTGTTGGGTCACACCATTTCAAACAAAGGCATTGAGGTGGACAGGGCAAAAGTTGAAGTTATTGAAAAATTACCCCCACCAATAAATGTCAAAGGTGTCAGGAGTTTTCTAGGTCATGCATGATTTTACCGAAGGTTTATAAAAGATTTTTCGAAAATTGCTAAACCTTTGAGTAATCTGCTGCAGAAAGATAACTCTTTTCAATTTGATAAATCATGTATGCTTGCTTTTCAAATGTTGAAGGAAAAACTAACTACTGCACCTGTCATAGTTGCACCCGATTGGAATCTTGATTTTGAAATCATGTGTGATGCAAGTGATTATGCAATAGGTGCAGTGTTAGGACAAAGAAAATCCAGAATTTTTCATCCAATACATTACGCTAGTAAAGTTTTGAATGAAGCTCAAATTAATTATGCCACAACTGAAAAAGAATTACTAGCTGTTGTGTATGGGCTTGAAAAATTTAGATCGTACTTAATTGGTGCATGAGTTATAGTTTTTACAGATCATGCAGCAATCAAGTACTTGATGAATAAATCTGATCCCAAGCCAAGATTAATTAGGTGGATTTTGCTGCTACAAGAGTTTGACTTAACCATTCTTGACAAAAAAGGCAGTGAAAATCACATTGCAGATCATTTATCCAGACTAATTAATGATGAAGTTACAAAGATACAGCCTGAAGTTCCGGAAGAATTCCCATATGAAAGGCTGTTGTTGATTTAGGAGAGGCCATGGTTTGCCGACATGGCTAATTTCAAGGCTGCCGGAGTGATTCCTGAAGACTTTACGTGGCAGCAAAAGAAGAAACTTCTGAAGGATGCACAACAATTTATTTGGGATGATCCTTATTTATTTAAACTTGGATCAGATAATATTTTGAGAAGATGTGTATCTGAACAAGAAGCCAGGAGTATTCTGTGGCATTGCCATAGTTCAGCATATGGAGGACATTTCAATGGGGAAAGAATCGCTGCCAAGATCCTACAATCAGGTTTTTTCTGGCCCTCTTTATTTAAAGATGCTAACTCTTTTGTGCAGAACTGTGATACATGTCAGAGAAGTGGAAGTATTTCAAGGAGGAATGAAATGCCACTAACAACCATCTTAGAAGTAGAGGTTTTTGATTGTTGGGGCATAGATTTTGTTAGACCATTACCATCATTACTTTCCAATGAATACATCCTGGTAGCTGTTGATTATGTTTCAAAATGGGTCGAAGCAATGGCTTGTGCAAAGGCAGATGCCAAAACTGTAATCAAATTTTTGAAGAAAAATATTTTCAGCAGATTTAGTACTCCCTGAGTTCTGATAAGTGACGGAGGATCTCACTTTTGCAACACACAACTTCAAAATTGTTTAGAACATTATGGTGTCAAGCATAAGGTGACTTCTCCCTACCATCCACAAGCCAATGGCCAAGTAGAAGTGTCTAACAGGGAAATCAAAAGAATTCTGGAAAAGACAGTCTCCCAAAGCAGAAAAGATTGGTCTTTAAAGTTGAATGACGCTTTGTGGGCTACAGAACAGCTTTTAAAGCTCCAACAGGGTTCTCACCCTACCAATTAGTCTACGGAAGGAGCTGTCATTTACCTATGGAACTAGAACATAAGGCCTATTGGGCAATGAAGTTGCTCAATTTTGATCCTGAAGCATCAACAAAGGAAAGAAAGATTCAGTTGGAAAAACTGGGAGAATGGAGGCGAGAGGCTTATGAATCATCAAGAATTTATAAAGACAGAATGAAAGCCTACCATGATAAAAAGATTTTAGAAAAAAGCTTCTACCCAAGACAATCAGTTCTTTTATTCAATTCAAAGCTCAAACTTTTTCCAGGAAAGCTAAAATCAAAATGGTCTGGACCTTTCCTTGTTAAAGAAGTCAAATCATATGGTACTGTTGAGTTGCAAGATCCTAATTCTGATAGAACCTGGACAGTTAATGGACAAAGACTCAAACCATATATGGGTGGCGGAGTGGAAAAGCTAGATATGCTGATCCACTTTATTGGAGAATAAAAATCAATCAGGCGTCGAGCTAACGACGTTAAACAAGCGCTAACTGGGAGGCAACCCAGTGTGTTTGATTTGTTGTTGTTTTATTTTGTATGACTTGTAGTTGTGTAGTTGTGTGAATGCTTTTTGTATGATGTGCTTTATAAGTGAGTAAGAAGAGAAAAGAAACTGAAGAAGGGAATAATGAGATGAGTGTGTGAGGAAAATGTAAGAGGAAGATTAAAAATTTCTAAGTATGGGGAATTTCGCTCAAGCGAATACCATTTCACTCAAGCGAATCAGCCATAAAACCACTTTCACTAAAAGGCGCTTAAGCGAAAAACTTATATTTTGATACTGGACAGAATTCGCTTAAGCGACCCATTTTTGGCTTAAGCGAATGCCTTCTTCGCTCAGGCCAAGACTAAAGGAATAGCCACTGGACAAAATTCGCTTAAGCGAATTAAACACCGCTCAAGCGAATTTTGCAGAATTTTCATAACTTTGAAAAAATTTCCATTTTCTGCAATTCTCGCTCAGGCAAATTAAGTCACGCTCAAGCGAGTTATCTCCTATTTAACACTGGAACAAAATCGCCCCAGCGAATACCTATCGCTCAAGCGAGTTTTGTCCAGAAAGAAAACATTACAAACTCACTCAAGCGCCATTTATTTCGCCCTATCAAATTTTATCCAGTGTCTTAAACATATCTATTCGCCTAAGCGAAAAATTATTTTAAGTCAGCAAGAGGAATTTCAAAGTATCAGGTATCCTTACACCTCGATTTCGCTACAGCGAATCTTCATCGCTTGAGCGAAATTTGAGAATTTTCATTTTTTTAATCTTCAATTCGCTGCAGCGATTGCTTTTAGCTTGAGTGAATTTAAGCGGTTGCAGTTTTTTTAAAAGAGGAATTAATCATTCATCTTCAGTTACAATATTTCCTCTCTTTTAAAATCTCTCCGCTCACGAACTCCTCTCATCTCTGTCTTCGATTTCGAAGAGTTCCCACCGGTTTCTCCCTCATTACTTTTCATCAAGTTCTTGTTTTTCCTTCATTTCCACAACTCTCAAGTAAGTTTTCTCATTTTTTACTCATTCCTTCATCTTATCCAACTTTCTCATGTTATTCATGTTCTTAAACCTTGAATGTTGCTTAGGATGAGGATCGTATGCTAGTTAGGGTTTGATTTTCACCTCTGTAATGTTGTTTTGCATAATGGTATCCAAATATGAATCATGCCCTAGAATAAAGTAGTGAGACCATTTGCAAGAAGCATGCTCTCTTTTTTTTTTTATTATGGTGTGGCTGCTGAAATACAATGCATGCAATTACATAAAGTTTCTGATTAGGTTCTGTGTTGGCAAGAACAAATAACCATGTTCCGTTTTTGATTAATGGCATCAATAGAACAGCGTTTTTTGTAACTATTGAAACCTTCCATCATGCTCTGTTTTTTAGTAAAAATATTGTGAACTAGATTGTGACTAGATGGTGTGAGCAATTTTACTTTTCTGCCTTATGAACTCTATTGGCACTTTCTGTTTTTCAGGATGGCTAGAACTAAAGTAACGAGTGCTGATGCCCCAAGGCATAGTGAGAGAGAAAAAGGCAAAAGGAAGAGAGGTGAAGGAAGCTCTTCACAACAACAACCAAAATTCAGGAGTAAAAAGCATAAGCAACGCCATGAAAATATCGACCATTGGACTTTTATTCCTGAAAGGAAGGTTGATTTACGAGAAGGAGAGTGTGATGAGTTCTTGGAATTACTGAGAAGAAAGAAATGGTTAAGAGTTGCAAACCCAAGACACAAGTTCGACCCTGAGGTTGTTAAAGAATTCTATGCTAATGCATGGAATAAAGAAGGCACTCTAGAAAGGAGGACTTGGGTTCGAGGCACCTGGATTTCGTATGATAGGGACACTATCAACGAACATTTAGGTGATATGCTTCGGTTACCTGATGGAGATTTATGCACCTATGGCACCTTGAAGAAGAACCGACATATCTACTCCACACAGGAGCTTGAAGATAAACTCTGTTTACTAGGGCATCATATGTATAGAGGAGCTAGCCAGCATCCTTCCAGACTTTTGAGGAAGGATATGACAATGCTGACCAGGGTGTAGACAACATTTCTCTTGGCAAATGTTATCCCAAATGCCCATGTATCTGATTTGCCACTTCCAAGATGTGAGCTTCTCTTTTGCATCCTCTCTCGAGATATGTCTGTCGACCTAGCTCAGATAATTTTAGATGAAATCTTTAGGTTTACACAGTAAAATTCGAAGACTACATTAGCTGATGCAAAACCTAAAGGCAGCCTTGGTTTTCCTGCATTTATCACAGGACTTTGCGCAGTCCATAGGATCGATGTTAACCCCATCACTCCGATTAGACCATCCATCGATCGGAAATTCATAGACTTGAATTGCAGGATACCTACACCACAGGTACAGACGACTCTATCACCACCACCAACACCACCCGTGGTATCATCACCTCTAGTTCCACCACCTCTCCAGCCACCACCACCACCTACATGTGATCCTACCCTTCTTGCTCATCTTCTTCACATTGAGCGACAGCAGGCCGTTCTTCACAGAGGCATGCTGTACCATTACAGAGCCATCTATTGGAGTCATCCTTCAGGCCCTTTTATGCACCCCGACCAGTTCGTGAAGCGTGTCGCTTGGCCTGGGGACAGTCCCATTCTGCCGGAGGAGGAGAGGCCAGCAGCTGACGCTGAGCCAGAGGCACCACCACCACCATCCACATCATCAGGACCAGCAGTTGTACCTGTCACAGCACCAGAGTCACAGGCAGCTGATACACAGACTTAGCAGCAGTAGGAGGCTGAGGACAGGGAGTTTAAAGAGCAACTGGATCGAGTGGTCACTGATATTGTGATGTCGCATGACTGAGCATGCTACTGTGGTTCCTTTTTATTTTGTCAAGTTTATTTAAGCTTATGTTACTTTAAATTCAGTACTTATTGTTCAGTACTTTCGTTTTATGTTAATTTCCCATGATTTATAGTTACATTTTCATGTTTACGCCTAAATGAATTTTGTTGCATACGTTAGTTGTAATGTTTAGGTGCGGAAATTTTGTTTTCATGACATGGAAAAGTGAAGAAAGATGTGACTTAATCTTAGGCTTGCATAAAAGGAAGGATGACTAGTTTTGGAAACTCTGATAATTCTTATGAATGTTGAATGAATCTTTCTAATTCTTGAGTTAGGAATTAGTTCACAATGCTTGAACCCTTTTCTGTGAGAATAAAGAAATCAAGACAATTAACCCAGTGAGATAGTGCAACTTTAAACACCGAGAGTTCATTGATCTTTGTGTAATCTTTCATTGCATGAAATTCTGGCAAGGATTAATGCTTAGTCAAGCATGGACAGGATAGAGGCAAACTTTGTGTAGAATAGGTTTAAACAAGAGCCAAAAAGCCAACCTTCAATGGTAATCAATCCAAATTTTGTGTTTAACCCCAATTGAGCCAAAAAGTTTCTTTTCTTAACCTTAGATCATGCTTGTATGAAAAACATAATCCAACCTTAATGCATGCTAAGGACAAGAACAATCTTTCAAGAAGGGTATGTGAAGAGTTTGGCTATGATTGTCAAAAAGGAAAAATTGAAAAATTGAAAAACAAAATAAGATCCTCCTAGAAATGTCAAAGAATAAACAAAATGAAGGAGGAATATAAAGAAAAGTTGAATGGCTTAAATGAAGCAAAAATGACATAACAAAAAGCCAAGGCCAAGAAATCTAAGTGTCCTTAGTATGTCTTTGCATCCAAAGAAAAACCAATGAATTTCTTGTAAGCCTGGCCAAGTTACAACCTATTAAAGACCTCTTGATCCATGTTTGTTTGAGTGGTTATCTTATGCAGTGAAATGAAATGCAATGATTGAATAACACTTAACTAATGATAAAGAGAGCAAACACTCACCTGGAAGGTATAAACAGAGAGGATTTCTTGTTTTTACAGCAGAGTGGTTACTTGCAATTGTGTATCATAATTCAAACTTAGAATTTGGTTAGAGGAAGTGAAGCATGATTGAGGATTTATCATTTGTGAATAGTGAAAAGTTGTCCTTCATTTTATTTACAGCTGTGATTAATTAAGATCTTTGTTTCACTTAAACTTTCTCCTGACCATTTGCTTGAGGACAAGCAAAGTTCTAGGTTGGGGAGAGTTGATAGATGTCCAATTTACCTATATTTTGCATGGTTAATGAAGCATAAATTGGATATAATGTGCAATGTTTGTCAATTTTGCAAGCTAAATAGAATATAAATTGTGATATGAACATTGTACAGGTTGATTGGCTAATTTTGTTGCAATTCCAGGAAGAAGAAAGAAGAAAAGAAAAGAAATGAAGAAAATTCACCAAGTGTTGAGCAAACAAGTGATATTTGCCCAAGCGGAGGCTATCTCGCTTGAGCGAATCAAGGTCGCTGAGGCTAAATTGAAGAGCTCGCTTGGGCGAGCAAGGAATTTGACAAATAACAGTATCAGGTGAAGACTCGCTTGAGCGCGTAGTGCTTTGCCCAGGCGAAGTCAAGCAAGTAGAGAATAATGAAGTATTTGCCCGAGCGAAACAGAGTCCGCTTGAGCGAGTTTGGTATAGAATGAAATAACAATAGTCTCGCTCAAGCGTTTGAATTAAAACACCAGGCGAAATTCTTCCAGAATGCAACAATGTAAAGGTCGCTTGAGCGACATTATTTCGCTCAAGCGAAATTTGTCCAGAGCCTAAATTTAAAGGGTTCGCTGAAGTAGATGAAGAAACAGCTCAAGCGAAAAGGAATAGAGTATCAGATATGAAGATTCGCTTAAGCGAATTTGAATCATTTGAGTGAATCAAGCCCATAATGAAGCAGGACGTGGATTTTCTTCGTGCTGAAGAATGCTCCTTGCCTGAGCGAAATATAAACTCGCTTGAGCGAGTATTCTTTTATATAAGCTTACTGCATGGAATACAGGGGCAGGCTAGGCTGGATAGTGAGAGAAACACTCTATACTCTTTCTTTTCTTCATATTTTCTAAGTTGTAATGACCACCATGAGTGGCTAAACCTCTCCTTGGGATTGGATGTAGCCTTTCTTACTTGAAGATCATAAATGATATATTCATGAATCGGGTAAATTTGTTCTATGATTCTTGGTATTTCGTTTTATGTTCACTGCCTAAATCTACTTGATCACTAGTTTCTTGATTTAAGTTTACGTTTGTTGTTGGAAAATAACTTTCGAAAACAGATCTAAATGAAATGCTCATTGTGAGTAAATAACCAGGGATGGTATTTAACGCATTGAACGTCTAAACAATCGGTCGTAATGCTGGAATGGATTTGAAACGATCAAGGGATTGACGTTATCAAATCTGTTCTTATGAATTTCGTAGTCAAGGAATTGATACGAATGACATTGATTGTGACGTAAAGTATTATAGTTCAAACCCCGTTTTCATGAATATACATTGTGCATCAGAAGGTAAGATCGGTGAATCCTAATCCCAGTTTTTAAAACTTGACAAACTCCTTTTATTTTATTGCATACCCGTTCATATATTGCAGTTTATATTTTGAACTCAAAAACCATGAAAACATAGTTTTAATCCGCCGTAATATTTTAAGTTTCAATTGCTGATGATCCTTAGTGGGAACGATATCTTTTATAACTACAACTACCGTGTTTGAAACTTGGCACGTTCCTTTGAGTGTATTATACAAACTTGATTCTCTTAAAATACACCAGCAAATACCACAGTATAGCAAGAGTCAGAACAACGTAACCTTTTGTGAGTATGGAAATCAACTATTTATAGATGAGCATGGAGAATGAACCGTTAGGCTCAAGTGGGGCAAGGAGACAAATAGTACAATGCTCAGTGTACGATTCTGACACACGACGCGGGAGGCAACCATATTTCTCGCGTATCACTCATGTGGTTGTACCTTGTACCTTCGGTTGGGTGACATGGATACTTTTCGATGTGCAGGGTATCAATATATGCAGACCGGCTTGAACACTTGGCCCACTTCAAGTAACATGGAGTTGGGTAGTGGAGCAGCCGCTTATCCTGTCAAGGTATGGGCAGATAGTTATATAAATATGTATTAGGTTAGTATGGGGAATGCAAGTATGGGTCATGGGGCAGGAGGGGTGTCGTGCAGAGCATTTCCCTGGCACCAGGCATAGGAATAACTGTGCCTTTACCCAAGCCACATATAATTGTCTTCTTGTGCTTCTGATATGGAGAACAGATCTCATCCGATATATGAGGTGTGAACATGAACATACCGGTATAGGGGGAACGCCTATACGGTCCATCAGTCTAGTGTTTCACCTGTTGAATCGGTAACGTATGGAGAATGGATGAAATGTCATCCTTGCCCCTGGTATCGGTATCGAGACCGGATCATCTATCCCCTAGCTTGTGTAAGGGACTGTTAAAGTTGCTCACGTAAGCTAAACTGTCTGCGTGTGAAGTCTTGATACCGATGTAACACTTGAGCACATCAGCCGATATGCATATGCATCGTACTGATAACCAGCCTGTTTATACGCTCTATGAGTAGAAATTCCAAGCCTGCAGCATACGCATATCGATTTAGGACAATGATTCTTACGAGTGAATCCCAAGGGTTTTGAGAATTGGAGCTCTTGATATTCGAGTTTTATAAATATGGAGCCTTGAAATGCTTCAAATGATGGGCATTAAATGTCTTTAACACGTGAGTCATAATGACTTCAGAGCGCGTGGTTTCATAACCGTCGTTGGGCTGTTATGGGCCTGAAATTTGAACTTTTGGGCCCATTTTGAATGGAACCTTTCACAAATCATCGTCGTTTTCACGCGCTTGGGTTTGAAACAACTGTGTTGTTTGGTTCTAAAGTGTTGTGTTTTATGACAAACGACACATCCTTTGGCTGATAGTTAGACCCCTTCATCGCCTATAAAAGGGTAACTTGGTAACTTCTAGAAATTCCACTTGCTTTCAAACTTTAGCAAAACTCTGCTGAAATTTCTTGAGAGGATTGTTACTGCCATTTTTGTGACGTCCCGTGTAATTTTTCGAATAAATTTTTCGCGTTTTAAAAATCATTTTTGAAATTTGTAATAAGTCATGTAAAAGTTGATAAACACGGATTATTATCATACTAGTCGCGAATAATAAAAGTCATGAAATATTTATATAGCGGAAACGATTTAGAAAAATATAGTACATGAAACATTATATTATTACAACCCATCAAATTAAAAATAAAGTCAAATTCTAAGCAATAATTCACGTAAACTTCATTCATGGCATCACTCTTTGTTCTGTGTAGCATTCACTGTAAAAATTAATGTAAGAGTGAGACAGAATATAGAATAAATATAAAATAAATAAAATTGCACAAACACAACCAACAAGGTGTAATGATATGATGAATATGCCAAACAAGTTCATTTATAATTAATAAATCTTAAATTAGTTAAATGATGTCATGCTGGATCCATTAGGTTTGGTGGGAATACTGCAGTAAAAAGTCTCATAGAGACACCAGTAGGAATTAGCATAACCATGAATCCCTACACCTTCATGGCTCCTGCGAAAATAAGTGCACAAGTAGGAATTAGCATAACCATGAATCCCTACACTCCATGGCTCCTGCGAAAATAGGGCTTAAACTCATCATAGAGTAACCCCCCACCAGGGTAGGCAATCATGGAACCCCTAAATTCCATGGTGCGTCCAAATGCTTATGATGCATGAATGCCTTTAATTCTTTTTACCATTTAACATACCATGATATCAACATTTCCAAAACCTCTTGGAAAAACCACAAGTCCTCAAAGGGACACATCATATATAATAATTTTCAAAATCATGGATTTACTGTTTCAACCACATGTATCAATAACCGCAAGGCATTCATATATATATCTTAATTTAGTCATTCATAATTATTCACCACCAAAATACACAAACTGTATAATACTCATTAGACACTCATCAACATCCATAATACTTCATAATATCTCAAGAATTCAATAATAAATTGTTACTCATAGAGAAAATATCTTTTTCATCCACAATAACCATTGTAAGTAAATTTCAGCATTTCCAACAGCGACATACGTTAGTAAAACAGCCATAACATGAGAAAATCAAATCCTTTTTATGTGATTCCACTTTCTATAGCTCAATAATAGAATTATCTACAACTTTCATGAAGACCATAATTTCATATTCCAAACAGAAACACCTCTTATTCACAGAATACAGAACTGCCTCAAAGAGAGTTTTCAAAACATACATATGTTAGTATTTTCAACGTTTCTGGAGCTACAAAAATAATTTTGGCATGGGACCAGTTTTAAATTACTCCTAACACAAATATATATAACTTATATGAAGACACTGAACATTAATTCTCATCACAAAATTCCCAGTTTTAAAAATAATATTCGTATTTCATTGTTAACAGATTTTTAGTTTGAGCATACTTCAGTATTTTAGGTATAACGAAAGCTACAGACATCCTTTTAACTTGAAACCACTTTCTATAGATCCATAACATAAATATCTACAACTTTCATGAAGATATCATAGTCTAAAAACATATGTATAATTCCCAGAATATTAATATATGCACAAAACATAAGACAAGTATTTTAATCGGACATGCTATAGTATTTTGGCTATAACTCATGCTACACATATCATTTCATTGTTAATAGATTTTTAGCTTGAGCATACTTCAGTATTTTAGGCATAACTAGATCTACAAACATCCTTTTAACTTGAAACCACTTTCTATAGATCCATAACATAAATATCTACAACTTTCATGAAGACATCAAAGTCTAAAAACATATGTATAATTCTCAGAATATTAATATATACACAAAACATAAGACAAGTATTTCAATCGGACATGCTATAGTATTTTGGCTATAACTCATGCTATACATATCCAAATCAGTCAATTAAGGTCTCAAAATTCACATAACAAAAAGATCTACAACTTTGATGAAGACACCAATCACTAATTCTCACCATAAAATTCCCAATTTAAAAAATAAAATACGTATCTCAAGTCAACAGATTTACAGCTTGAACATACTTCAGTATTTTAGGCATAACTCAAGCTACAAAAATCATTTTGACTTGAAACCACTTTCTATAGATCCATAACACAATTATCTACAACTTTTGTGAAGACATCAAAGGTTGATTATGCATGTAAAATTCCCAGAATATCAATATATACACAGAATATAGAACAAATATTCCACTCAGACATGCTGTAGTATTTTGGCTATAACTTTTGCTATACATATTCAAATTAATTGATTCAGGTCTCAAAATTCAGATAACAAAAAGATCTACAACTTTCATGAAGAAGTTAGAATCCAATTCACACGTTTTCAATCTCAAAACTGAGCAACAAGATACGAAATTAAAACTGGAATCCTAGAACAGCATACAATTCTACCCATTTCATAATTATTCACAACCCTATCCCCTCTTACCTTAATGGAGGTTCCTAAAGTGGTTGAAAGTGTTGTATTATTGTCCTAGCTTCAGATCAAGAGTGAACTTGATGGAGAAAGTGAAAGAAAATAAGAGAGAGACTTCACTAACTTTAACTTGTTCTAAGAATTCAGACTTGGGAACAAGATGTAGTGTTGATTTAATGATGCAAATGACAAGTGGGGGACAAGATTTTCATAATGGGATTGTAGTGGGATGTTAGGTTCATGAATTATGGTGATAATGGAGGTTTTAGGTGAGAAAAATGAGCTGGATTGTTGACCATTTCCGCAGCCTACATAATGTAGCTTGTATGATTGAAGTAAATATCAACTTTGACACTGTTTCGGTATTTTAGGCATATCTCTCTCATATTTTAATGGATTTTAACAAATTTGGTCTTGTTGGAAAGCTAAGACAACGGGGAACAATTTTTTAATTCACCACTTTTTCAAATTCGGACTCTAACAAGGTATTAAAATATGTACAAGAGGATATGATTGAAGTAAAATATCAATTCTGACACTGTTTCGGTATTTTGGGCATATCTCTCTCATATCTTAATAGATTTTAACAAATTTGGTCTTGTTGGAAAGCTAAGACAAAGAGGAACAACTTTGTAGTTAACAATATTTCCAAATTCGGACTCTAACTAACAATTAAAATGTGTACAAGATGACGCATTTTGAGTGGAGTGTGTGGCAATTTGATGAGAGTAATTGGAAAAACCAAAGGAATTAATAACTAAGGAAATAGGTAATAAGTTACTTGATTAACTTTTACCTAAGGTATAAAGTTAAAATTATTTACCATGGTAAAAGGTTAAATTGAAGATGTTGTCCTAACCAAAAATTTATGTAGAAAGTTGAGATAAAATAGATAATATCATTGATGGTCTAAATCAAAATGATTATACATGAGAATAAAATTTTTAGGATGTTACAATTCTCCCACCCTAATAAAAATTTCGTCCTCGAAATTTAACATAACGCACTCCTCAGTGAAACAATTCTGGGTATTGCGTCTTCATAGCATCCTCACGCTCCCAAGTCAGAGTTACATCATTCCCTTGTTTCCATGCAACCTTCATTAATGGTACGTTCTTGTTTCTCAGTTGTTTAATCGACCTTTCTATGATCTGTGTGGGTTCTGTAGGGATGGTCAGATTTTTTCGAACTTCAACATCATCATTAACAATCACATGAGTGGGGTCTTGTACATACTTCCTTAGTTGTGATACATGAAACACATTGTGCAGGTTTGCCAGGTGAGGAGGAAGTGCAATCTGATACGCCACTGTACCAATCCTCTTCAGGATCTCATATGGTCCAATGAACCTTGGACTCAACTTCTTACTCTTCAATGCTCGACCAATCCCCTTGTGAGGTGAAACCTTCAAGAATACATGATCACCAACCTGAAATTGAAGTGGTTTCCTCCTTTTGTCATAGTAGTGCTTTTGTCTATCTTGGGATGCCTTCATCTTTTCTCGGATTATTTCTATTTGTTCAGTAGTCTGTTGCACAATTTCAGGTCCTAATGCCAAACTTTCACCAGTTTCTAACCAACAAAGGGGCGTTCGACATTTTCTACCATACAATGCTTCGAATGGAGCCATACCAATACTGCTATGGTAGCTATTGTTATACGTGAATTCAATCAGTGGAAGAAACTGCTCCCAACTACCACCATGTTCAAGTACACAAGATCGCAGTAGGTCTTCCAAACTTTGTATGGTACGCTCTGACTGTCCATCTGTTTGGGGATGATAAGCTGAGCTTAATCGAAGCTTCGAACCCAATTCCTGATGCAAACTTCCCCAGAATCGGGAGGTGAACCTTGGATCTCTATCTGACACAATACTAGAAGGTACACCATGAAGTCTCATGATCTCCTTCACATATAATTGTGCCAATTTTTGCAGAGAGTTTTTCATATTCATTGGGAGAAAATGAACAGACTTTGTCAATCTGTCTACAATAACCCAGATTGCATCATTCCCTGAACGTGTTCTTGGTAATCCTGACACAAAGTCCATAGAAATGTCATCCCATTTCCAGACAGGAATCTCCAATGATTGCAGTTCACCAGATGGCTTCTGATGTTCCACCTTGGCTTTTTGACATACTAGACATGAAGACACATATTCGGCTATTTCCTTCTTCATCCTTGGCCACCAAAAGCTTTTCTTCAGGTCTTGATACATCTTGGTTGATCCAGGATGAATACTCAACATACTTTTATGCGCTTCTTCTAGGATCGTCCTTCTTAGACCAACATCATCTGGTACATAAATTCTGCTTATGATTCTCCAAATTCCGTCTGATCCTTCTTGTAATCCCATATCTTTTCCATTCGCCTGTAATTCTCTCAACTCTTGTAATGGCAAATCTTCTTTCTGTCTTTCACTTATCAGCTTCAGAAAATCATTGGTTATCTTCAAGGTTCCCAAGATCATATTCTTTGAAGATTTCATCTCCACACCCAAGTTCATGTCTCTGAACTGTTCTATCATCTCCATTTCTTTTACCATCAAAGATGCCATGTGAATGGACTTCCGGCTAAGTGCATCTGCCACCACATTTGCTTTTCCTGGATGGTACTTCAAATCAAAATCATAATCTTTAAGAAATTCCACCCATCTTCGCTGCCTCATGTTTAATTCCTTTTGATCGAACAAATACTTCAAGCTCTTGTGGTCACTAAACACTTCAAACTTGACTCCATATAAATGGTGTCTCCAGATTTTCAGAGCAAATACCACTGCTGCCAATTCTAGATCATGCGTTGGATAGTTCATTTCATGCGGTCTCAACTGTCTAGAAGCATAGGCAACCATTCTTCGTTGCTGCATCAAGACACAACCTAAGCCCATCTTAGAAGCATCACAATACACTACAAAGTCTTCTTGTGGGTCAGGCAAGGTTAAGACTGGAGCAGATGTAAGCTTCATTTTTAGTTCCTGGAAACTTCTCTCACATTCTGGCATCCAATCAAAAGGTTGATTCTTCCGGGTTAGACGAGTCATTGGTAGGGCAATTTGAGAAAACCCCTCAATGAATCTTCGATAATAACCAGCTAATCCCAGGAAGCTTCGTATCTCAGTGACTGAAGTAGGTCTCTCCCAGTTTGTTACAGCTTCAATTTTGGAAGGGTCCACGGACACTCCTTCACTTGAGATTACATGGCCTAGAAACTTTACTTCCTTCAACCAGAATTCACATTTAGACAACTTGGCATATAACTGCTTCTCTTTCAGAATTTGTAATACCACTCGAAGATGCTTTTCATGTTCCTCCCACGTCTTAGAATAAATCAGGATGTCATCAATGAAGATAATAACAAACTGATCTAAGTATGAATGGAACACTCGATTCATGTAATCCATGAATACAGCTGGGGCATTGGTTACTCCGAAGGGCATCACAAGATACTCGTAATGACCATAGCGTGTTCTGAAAGCTGTCTTTGGAATATCCTCAGACTTGACACGAATCTGATGATAACCCGATCGCAGATCAATCTTGGAAAATACTGTAGCACCCCTCAATTGATCTATCAGATCATCAATTCTGGGCAAAGGATATTTATTCTTCACCGTCAATTTATTCAACTGACGATAATCTACACATAATCTCATGCTTCCATCTTTCTTCTTGACAAGTAATACTGGCGCTCCCCATGGCGACACACTGGGTCTGATGAAATGCTTCTCTAATAACCCTTCAATTTGCTTCTTTAGTTCTGCTAGTTCAATAGGTGACATGCGATATGGAGCCTTAGATACTGGTTCTGCTCCTGGAATTAAATCAATTGAGAATTCTATCTCACGTTCTGGTGGTAAACTTGAGACATCCTCAGGAAATACTTCAAGAAATTCAGAAACAACTGGCATCTCGATTGCTTTAGATTCACCATCTCCTTGTGGAAGAGTAAACAAGGCAAATAATTGACTTTCACCTTGTAAGGCAAAGAGTTTGAGATTGTCGGAAGTAAGATTTTCTTCTGATGGGAATATCACAGTCTTGTTATGACAGTCCACCAAGACTCGATTTGTCGATAACCAGTCCATCCCTAGGATTACTTCCAGGTCCTTCAAAGGTAAACAAACAAGATCTACTAGAAATGTTTTACCCTTTATGAGTACAGAACATTCGTTACACACCTTAGTAGTCCTAAGTTGTGTACCGGTGGGAGTGGAAACAATCAGATCATATATCATCGGCTTCACAGGTAATTGAAGACGTCTAACACACTCATCAGAAATAAAAGAATGTGTAGCACCAGAATCAAATAACACAGATAAGATAGTACCATTGATCTCACACTTACTTTGCACGAGGTCATCAGCTTGGTCTGCCTCTAAACCGCTGATGGCAAAGACTCTTCCAGTTGTTGGTTGTAACCTCTGGTCTGTTGACTCCCTGTTCTATCTTGGAGGTTGAACAGCTCGCATGTTTCCTCCATGACCTCCCTGATAGTTAGAGCCTCTTTGATTATTCATAGTGTTGCTGTCGTTGTTTTGTCGGTTCTGTGGGCAATTTGGACTGATGTGTCCTTTCTGATTACAACGATAGCAGGTAACATCTCCTAGGTGTCGGGTGCAATCGCGTATATGGTGATTACCTCCGCAATTATGGCACCTGATATTCGTATGATTGCTGCGTCTTTGAGAAGATGATGATCCTCCCTTGAAACGATTTGGATAGAATGTCCCTTTCCTTTTGAAATCAACTGACTGAGGTTTCAGTTGTCTATTGGCCTTTTCATGTGCCAGTCTGGCTTGGTGATTTTCTTCAAAAATTCGGCATTTATTGATCAGAATAGGAAAACTCTGAATTTCTTGATATCCTATCGCCTCTTTGATTTCAAGATTCAGCCCATTCTCGAATTTGATATATTTTGATTCTTCGGCACCAGCCTATTGAAAAGGAGGGTAAAAGAGAGATAGTTCTTCAAACTTTGCAGCATATTCTCCAACGGACATGGAGCCTTGTTTCAGCTCCATAAATTCCAGCTCTTTTCGGCTTTTCACACTTGCTGGAAAATATTTCTCCAAAAAATAGTATTTGAAGTTGATCCAGTCCAAAGGTCTGTCGGTTTCAATCATACGAGTTCTGGCATGTATCCACCAGTTTTCTGCTTCCTCAACCATCATATAAGTGGCATACTCCACCTTTTCGAATTCTGTGCAGGGCAAGGCTCGGAAGATGTGCTCCATTTTCTTAACCCATAGGTATGCTACCTCCGGATTATAACCTCCTTTGAATTGTGATGGCTTCCTTTTTAGGAAGTGATCTAACCCGTGAAGTCCTCCTGTACTTTTTGGTTGATTTTGTCTTTCTATGGCTTCAGCCAAGCGATTAAAAGCAGCTGCCATATCGTTGTTGTTGTTGTTGTTGTTTCTTGCCATCCTACATTCGTAGTTTGGTTTATACTAATTCTAAGGGAAAATATATTGTATTATAACATAACTATAAGTATTCTACAGTTTATCAGTTAAGCAATAAATTGTATAACACATTTATCATATTATCAAGCAGTAATCAAACAAATCATTTTATCAGTTAGGCACAAGTCATATAGCACAAACTTATCATATTTTCAAACAAATAATCAAATAATTCACATAGTATATCAAGAATCAATACATGTCATAGCAATTGGTCCTGAATTTTTGAAAATGCTCTGATACCACCAATGTGACGTCCCGTGTAATTTTTCGAATAAATTTTTCGCGTTTTAAAAATCATTTTTGAAATTTGTAATAAGTCATGTAAAAGTTGATAAACGCGGATTATTATCATACTAGTCGCGAATAATAAAAGTCATGAAATATTTATATAGCGGAAACGATTTAGAAAAATATAGTACATGAAACATTATATTATTACAACCCATCAAATTAAAAATAAAGTCAAATTCCAAGCAATAATTCACGTAAACTCCATTCATGGCATCACTCTTCATTCTGTGTAGCATTCACTGTAAAAATTAATGTAAGAGTGAGACAGAATATAGAATAAATATAAAATAAATAAAATTGCACAAACACAACCAACAAGGTGTAATGATATGATGAATATGCCAAACAAGTTCATTTATAATTAATAAATCTTAAATTAGTTAAATGATGTCATGCTGGATCCATTAGGTTTGGTGGGAATACTGCAGTAAAAAGTCTCATAGAGACACCAGTAGGAATTAGCATAACCATGAATCCCTACACCTTCATGGCTCCTGCGAAAATAAGTGCACAAGTAGGAATTAGCATAACCATGAATCCCTACACTCCATGGCTCCTGCGAAAATAGGGCTTAAACTCATCATAGAGTAACCCCCCACCAGGGTAGGCAATCATGGAACCCCTAAATTCCATGGTGCGTCCAAATGCTTATGATGCATGAATGCCTTTAATTCTTTTTACCATTTAACATACCATGATATCAACATTTCCAAAACCTCTTGGAAAAACCACAAGTCCTCAAAGGGACACATCATATATAATAATTTTCAAAATCATGGATTTACTGTTTCAACCACATGTATCAATAACCGCAAGGCATTCATATATATATCTTAATTTAGTCATTCATAATTATTCACCACCAAAATACACAAACTGTATAATACTCATTAGACACTCATCAACATCCATAATACTTCATAATATCTCAAGAATTCAATAATAAATTGTTACTCATAGAGAAAATATCTTTTTCATCCACAATAACCATTGTAAGTAAATTTCAGCATTTCCAACAGCGACATACGTTAGTAAAACAGCCATAACATGAGAAAATCAAATCCTTTTTATGTGATTCCACTTTCTATAGCTCAATAATAGAATTATCTACAACTTTCATGAAGACCATAATTTCATATTCCAAACAGAAACACCTCTTATTCACAGAATACAGAACTGCCTCAAAGAGAGTTTTCAAAACGTACATATGTTAGTATTTTCAACGTTTCTGGAGCTACAAAAATAATTTTGGCATGGGACCAGTTTTAAATTACTCCTAACACAAATATCTATAACTTTTATGAAGACACTGAACATTAATTCTCATCACAAAATTCCCAGTTTTAAAAATAATATTCGTATTTCATTGTTAACAGATTTTCAGTTTGAGCATACTTCAGTATTTTAGGTATAACGAAAGCTACAGACATCCTTTTAACTTGAAACCACTTTCTATAGATCCATAATATAAATATCTACAACTTTCATGAAGACATCATAGTCTAAAAACATATGTATAATTCCCAGAATATTAATATATGCACAAAACATAAGACAAGTATTTTAATCGGACATGCTATAGTATTTTGGCTATAACTCATGCTACACATATCATTTCATTGTTAACAGATTTTTAGCTTGAGCATACTTCAGTATTTTAGGCATAACTAGATCTACAAACATCCTTTTAACTTGAAACCACTTTCTATAGATCCATAACATAAATATCTACAACTTTCATGAAGACATCAAAGTCTAAAAACATATGTATAATTCTCAGAATATTAATATATACACAAAACATAAGACAAGTATTTCAATCGGACATGCTATAGTATTTTGGCTATAACTCATGCTATACATATCCAAATCAGTCAATTAAGGTCTCAAAATTCACATAACAAAAATATCTACAACTTTTATGAAGACACCAATCACTAATTCTCAGCACAAAATTCCCAATTTAAAAAATAAAATACGTATCTTGAGTCAACAGATTTACAGCTTGAACATACTTCAGTATTTTAGGTATAACTCAAGCTACAAAAATCATTTTGACTTGAAACCACTTTCTATAGATCCATAACACAATTATCTACAACTTTTGGGGAGACATCAAAGGTTGATTATGCATGTAAAATTCCCAGAATATCAATATATACACAGAACATAGAACAAATATTCCACTCAGACATGTTGTAGTATTTTGGCTATAACTTTTGCTATACATATTCAAATTAATTGATTCAGGTCTCAAAATTCAGATAACAAAAAGATCTACAACTTTCATGAAGAAGTCAGAATCCAATTCACACGTTTTCAATCTCAAAACTGAGCAACAAGATACGCAATTAAAACTGGAATCCTAGAACAGCATACAATTCTACCCATTTCATAATTATTCACAACCCTATCCCCTCTTACCTTAATGGAGGTTCCTAAAGTGGTTGAAAGTGTTGTATTATTGTCCTAGCTTCAGATCAAGAGTGAACTTGATGGAGAAAGTGAAAGAAAATAAGAGAGAGACTTCACTAACTTTAACTTGTTCTAAGAATTCAGACTTGGGAACAAGATGTAGTGTTGATTTAATGATGCAAATGACAAGTGGGGGACAAGATTTTCATAATGGGATTGTAGTGGGATGTTAGGTGCATGAATTATGGTGATAATGGAGGTTTTAGGTGAGAAAAATGAGCTGGATTGTTGACCATTTCCGCAGCCTACATAATGTAGCTTGTATGATTGAAGTAAATATCAACTTTGACACTGTTTCGGTATTTTAGGCATATCTCTCTCATATATTAATGGAGTTTAACAAATTTGGTCTTGTTGGAAAGCTAAGACAACGAGGAACAACTTTGTAGTTCACCACTTTTTCAAATTCGGACTCTAACAAGGTATTAAAATATGTACAAGAGGATATGATTGAAGTAAAATATCAATTCTGACACTGTTTCGGTATTTTGGGCATATCTCTCTCATATCTTAATATATTTTAACAAATTTGGTCTTGTTGGAAAGCTAAGACAAAGAGGAACAACTTTGTAGTTAACCACATTTCCAAATTCGGACTCTAACTAACAATTAAAATGTGTACAAGATGATACATTTTGAGTAGAGTATGTGGCAATTTGATGAGAGTAATTGGAAAAACCAAAGGAATTAATAACTAAGGAAATAGGTAATAAGTTACTTGATTAACTTTTACCTAAGGTATAAAGTTAAAATTATTTACCATGGTAAAAGGTTAAATTGAAGATGTTGTCCTAACCAAAAATTTATGTAGAAAGTTGAGATAAAATAGATAATATCATTGATGGTCTAAATCAAAATGATTATACATGAGAATAAAATTTTTAGGATGTTACAATTTTCGTGAAGTTTTTCTTCATCCAACATTTACTTCCCTTTAGGTAACCTCATTCTCTTCTTCTCTCAGCTTTTGCATTTTACATTCCTTTAAACCACAACCATGCGTCCTAGGCAGGACCGCGCTGGTACCTCGAATAGGGGGAGGCAGAATACTCATGCACCCTCTGGCCACTGTGGTGGGAGGATCCCTGTAGGCCTCCCTGTGGCAAGGTCTCATCGCTCAGAGAAGGTGGAAACCTCCACCTTACGGCGGCCAGTGGTTAGGCCTCGCCTAGAGGATTCCTCCAACTCGAGGGATAACAGTTATTCTAATAGTGAATCGAGTGTGGATAGATACCTCTCTAACAATGTTGCCGTTTATCACAGCATCGAAGCCTTTCAACACGCTCAGGACGAGATGGAAACTCCTAGGTCCGGGAAAACACTTATCCTTTGAACCGTTGAGCGTATGTCAATGTTGTTGCACACCAGCTCGACTGGGAATGGCTAAACTAGATACACCCATACTATTGGGTTTAAGAGGAATTTAAAATATCACCTCACGCCACGCCAGAGCTGATGGGGGTCCAGTCATTCCACGCTTCAGGGTTCACTCCGAGGAGAAATATAAAGATTGCTTCCTCATCCTTGCACCCTGGCCCACAGAAAGGATCTGTCATCGAGTCCCTAATGACAGGTCAGTATACATGTACGACTTTGTCTTTCAAAATCTGGGGGTGCAATTTGCATTGACTGAATTCCAGATGGGTGTTCTGAGGTTCCTGGAGTGTGCCCCTTCACAAGTGCATCCCAACGGGTGGAGCCTTATCCGTTCTCTTGAGGTCTTGGGAGCACACTTCAATTTCAAACCCACCGTGGCTATGCTTTTCTACTACTGCCAGGTGGTTCGTCGTGCGAACAAGAAAGGTGGTCTTGGTTTCGTCACCCTCTGCTGTGACACCAAGGTTATCAACTTTAAATCCTTAACTAAATCGGCAAAAATCAACGGCCGATCCTTTAAACAGTATTACACCAGAATCCGGATTAAGCCGAATAAGCCGGTCTTCTGGCTCAATGAGGACAGCATCACGAAGTTTCCCCTCAGCTGGACTCATGAGCACTTCTTGCTTGTAAGCCGAGCCTACTTCATGGGTGAGAGTGAACTCTCTTCTCATTCCATCGAAGTATTAAGTGCCTTGAGGGCGTTTACTGCTTCTCACAAGGAGTTCTCCAACAAGCACCTCCCGGGGTCCACTTTCACCAGAAATGAATACTTAAGTAAATAGTCTAGTTTCTCTAGTCTTCTATGATAATCCGATGTCTTCTTGTGACTAATGTTTTCCTTTTTTCTTTTGCAGATTGGATAAAGAGGAATTGCCCCGAGATGCTTGCTCTGAAGTCTCTACTGGGGGAAGACAGCTCTTCATCTGAAGGTGAAGAGAATAATGTTCAGGCTAAGAGGAATGCCACTAAAGCCATGCGAAATACATTCCTCTTACCTCTGAGGCCGGCGAAGACCCCTCTCTCTTGGAGTCCCAGGCTGTTGAGGAGGAATCCTCAGGGCAAGATCAGCCAGAGGGGAAGAAGAAGAAGAGTGGCAGGCTTGTCAAGGCCGCTGAGAAGAAGAAACCCACCATTGTGCCTGAGAAGAAGCAGAAACTCTCACACGAAGTCAGCGTGGGCCATACAACAGAATCCTCTAGGGTGGTCCGTGAGCCTACTCACCGTCCTACTCCCTCAACTGTCCAACGGGTGAGAATGGATCCACCCACCCATTCTTTTCTCTCTCCATTTTTGACTTATGAGGGGCTCTCTCCCGTTGCTTTTCCGCCTCCATTATACAAACTCTGCCTCACCTTGGAGGTGGATGAAATGAAATAGGCGATTGTCACTGACAAATGGCAACTGGCTGACTTGACCGGCCTCCTCAACTCACTGAGTTGTATTGTGGACAGCGTGAAGGAAGTAGATGAGTTAGCTTCCAAGCTAGAACACTTGAACATCTCTGCTGCCAAGAACAGGGCTCATCTAAAGACAGTAGAGGAAAAGCTAAAGAAGGCCCAGGAACTAGAGCTAGAGTGCTTTATAGAAGTATCTACCCTGAAAAGCACTATCAAATCTCTTGAAGAGAAGGTCTCTAAACTTCAGGCAGAGGTGACCAGGGTTCCTCAGCTTAAAGAGGATCTCAGGGCAGAGAAGCAAAAGAACACCCGACTTTCTGAGGACCTGAAGGCAGCAGAGGCTGGTAAACTCAAGAATAGTGAAGACTTTGCTGCAAGGGAGAAGGAACTGTTAAAATAGATTAAGGAGCTGAAGAAGGGGAGTGCCACAGCTGAGCCATTAGAGAAAGAAAACGCCAAGCTAAGGAATGACCTAGCTAAGGCAAAAGCTAGAGCATCCAAGGCTGTAGAGGTCTGCTCTATCGTGGCATTCGAATCTTTTGGCTTAGCTGTCCATCAGATTTTCTACCGCAACCCCGGAGTGAAGTTTAACCTATATGGTTTGAGTCTGTTCTATAAGTTCCATGATGGAAAACTAGTTGCGGTAGTTGACGGCCAACATGAGGAACCTTCTTCTTCTTTATATGAGCTACCACCTCTCCCAGAAGGCCAAAGCATGGGAACTCCTTCCACTACTCCGGGCCATGAAGACCCCCAAGAAAAAGAACCGACTCAGAAAGGGGAGCCCGGAGGTGAGGAAGCACAGGACAACAGAGCAGAAGAGCGGTCTACTAAGGATAACACTAGAGAGCATCCTAGTGAAGACGGTGGGAAGGAGGATAGAGGAAAAGAGGCTGGTACCAATGAAGATCAGACGCCTGCCTCTTAGCTTTATAAGTTTTTCATTCTTACTGCTGTGTACTGGGATCAGCTCCAATTTCAATTTAAATTCTGAACCGTTCTGTACAAACTTGATTTATTGAATGAACAAATTTCCTTCTTCGAATATTGTCTCTGATGTGATTACAAGAAATGATGTGTAGCTGAATGGCCTCCATGAGGTTAGGCACCATAGCTTCCTTCTTGTAAAACCTCTTCAAAAACTCCTTAAAAGTTTCATTCTCCCTTGCCTGATCTGGGCCAAGGTGTGAGACATCCTGAGGACATCCATAGAGATGACAAAATGGTTCTCGAAGCAGCTGCCATCTCCTCCCAGGAGTCTATTGACCCTGATGGTAGACCCTTGAACCAGCTAAGGGCCTCATCCACTAAGGTTCGTGGGAACATCCTGCACATCACATCTTCGTCTGCTCCCAGATACATTGCTTCATATACATAAGCATCAAGATGCTTAGTGGGGTCAATCTCTCCATTATATTTCCCAATAAAGAGTGGTTAAGTCATCTGCAAATGCCTAGGAATAGGAACGCTCATGAGCCTCTTGAGAATGGAACGTTGAGCCGGTATGTCCCAAGGGTAGCTACCACTGGCTCCTTCCTTCTTCCATTGACTCTATCCCTAGAGTCATGAGTTTGCTCCCTCTCTTCGTAGGTGGGAATCTTTGAATACTGGAGAGTGGTGGATTTTTCTCTCCCAAAGGTGTGATGAGTCTCCTCTGCCTAAGACATCACCTTGTCTTTAGTCACCTTCCTCTCTCTTCTTAGCCCCATCAACTTCTCCCTGAGTTACCTTATAACTTTATCTCGAGGGTCTGGAACTGCCACAGGTATCACCCTCCTCGAGTTGGTTCCAAGAGACTCAAAAAGAAGTCTCCTGTTAGCATGTTGATGGGTCATATCCTCCATATGACCATCGATGAAATCACGTCCATCTCCCTCCATGGATGATTACCGAACTTCTGCGAAAAGTGAGAATAACTTTATCGAGTCCCACTGGGCGTGCCAAGAAACTGGTCTAGTCCGGGGTCAAGGAACCAGACTGGGGACCAACCATGAAAGTCAAAGATTTGAGTGTTTGTACACCGGTATAGTGGGTATCCGGTATTATAGTCTGAACTCTCAGTGGGAGAATCTAGTCTTGTTGTCCTAGAGATCCTTCACACCAGGCTTTCGCATTGAATGGGGGTGAAAGGTGGTGTCACCTGTGAAGATTCTCCGACGCTCAAGTCAGTCACTAGAATAAGAATTCAGGTTAAGAGTACTTAAGCAATGCCATAGTATAGTAAGAGTCAGAACAATGTAACCTTTTGTGAGTGTGAAAATCAACTATTTATAGATGAGCGTGGAGAACGAACCGTTAGGCTCAAGTGGGGCCAGGAGACAAATAGTACAATGCTCAGTGTACGATTCTGACACATGACATAGGAGGAAGCCATATTTCTCGCTTATCAGTCCTGTGGCTGTACCTTGTATCTTCTGTCGGGTGACATGGATACTTTCCAGTGTGTAGGGTATCAATATGTGCACACCGGCTTGAACACATGGCCCACTTCAAGTAACGTGGAGTTGGGTAGTGGAGCAGCCACTTATCCTGTCAAGGTATGGGCATATAGTTATATAAATATGTATTAGGTAAGTATGGGGAATGCAAGTATGGGTCATGGGGCAGAAGGGGTGTCGTGTAGAGCATTTCCCTGGCACCAGGCATGGGAATAACTGTGCCTTTACCCAAGCCACTTATAATTGTCTTCTTGTGCTTCCGATATAGAGAACAGATCTTATCTGATATGTGAGGTGTGAACATGAACATACCAGTATAGGGGAAATGCCGATACGGTCCATCATTCCAGTGTTTCACCTGCTGAATCGGTAAGGTATGGAGAATGGATGAAATGTCATCCTTGCCCCTGGTACCGGTATTGAGACCGGATCAGGCTATAATGCACATAAATTATCATTTATATATTGGATGATTTAGAGACCAAAATATGGTGTTTAAATTGTTGGAGAAAATCATATTTACATATGTGAATATAGTTCCATAGAGAGTTTAGACCAAAATTTAGCCAATTGCATTTTGGTATGTCATGTAAAATGCCCAAAATATGCATAAAACTACCTTATGGCTTAGATTTTGATTGAGATGGAATTTAGGCTTAAAACTTTTCCACATAATTGATATTACGGTAGTTAAGTTGTGTTTAAAATTTCATATAAATTGGAGTTGAATAGCCTAGTGAAAAGAGGTCCCAAAGTTGGCAAAACATAAGGGCCAAAAAGCTACAGAATGGTACCTACAATATTGAGATCCACGGCCAGTGGGAATTTCCCATTGCCAATGGATCTTTCTGCCTCAAAACTTGAAAAAATGGCTATTTTGGGTGGTGGAAATAGTGGATTCCACGGCTAGTGGGAATTTCCCACGGCCAGTGTAATTGCCACTGTTAGAAATTTCCAACTACTGCTTTTCCCTTGCTATTTTTGGCCCGTTTGGGAATCTTAATGATGTTTTTAGCCTCCAACTTCTGCATTAAAGTTGTAGATAATTATGTTATGGAGGTGTAAAAATTGGTATTGCCTTAATTGGAGTTTTCTAACTCTTATTAGGCGTAAAATACCAGACCCACTGCGTTGAAAAATTTAAGTTTAAGAGGGTTTTGAACCCAACTTTTTATGGTTGTCAAATTGGGACTAATAGGTGATATTTATGACATGTCCCACTATTTTTAAGACTAAAAATAAGATTTTCTCATGTATTAGTATTGAAATTTATCATGAGCTTATTATTACTCAAAACCCCTTCATTATGTAAAAACAAGAGATTGTATTAGGGGTATATGATGATGGTGTGTCTAGGTGGTGCTAATATTGATTGACACATGTTGTGAGAACATGAATATTCCCTACTAATGGTATTATATGATGATAAATAATGAAAAGCAAATGTTATGGTTGTGTAACACACCCTTAAATGATGATGAAACTAGTAAAGGGACGTGTGCATGGTAGTGTGTTTATGGTAAATCGATGAATCAGAGATGACATCGATAATGGATAATTATGGATAATGATGTTGATTATTTTCTTGTATAAAGGATGATTATTATTCTTGATAATATGTTGTATACCATTGTGTGTGATACAAGTGTGGTCTTGTATGTGTGGTTTGAATTATATAAATGAAATGTTGAGAATGCCATACTAATATATATATGTGTGTGAAACAAAGGTAACAGAATATGAGGTGAAAATCCACTAAATAATTATGTGGTGATATTGATGAAAGTTTAATGAATGATGTTTATATTGTAATGCCATTGGAATGGTTGCAAGTATTGACTTGCATGTATGATATAAGTATGTTGAAATGAAATGCCACACTTAAGACTTGAAAACAATGGCTAAAACCAACAATGATAAAATCCACTAAAGATTGTATGGTGGTGTTGGTGTTGATGATGATGATTGATAAGTGGCATTATAGGATGCATAGTGTGAGAATTCATTGATTGGCATTTTCATCCATCGCATATCATACGCTGCTTATATGGAATGTTAGGGGTTCTAATAGGCGGGCCCAGTGGGAGGGCGACCCAGTGCACGGGTTAATTGTTGTTGTTCCCTAGTGATTTTGGGAATCACGAAGTTGTTCATAGTTTGGTGATGAGGCATCCTATGTAGCGGGCCTAGTGGGTGGGCAGCTCTGTGATGAGTAAGTTACCTCGGTGTCTGACGGGGCACGGCTCTCTCGATGTGTGTTCGAGAGGGGCCCGTAGCACTTTTGGCAAGTGAGGCCATGTTGCTGATCCGTAAGTCACGGGGTGACTAGTGCTACATATGGGCGACAGTGGTTTGGTACCAGTAAAATTGGTGATTATGCATGCACTATGAGATATGTGTACACATTATACTACTGCAGTAGGGGCATAGTAGCACAGCTGTGCTTGACCCATAATTTGGTGTTTATTCCTATAGTCGGATCCATAATTATTGATGTTTATTCCATTGTGCATATGCATTAGCCTAAGAGCATTTGCATATAGTGTGGAGATATGCCAAAAGGTGATGATGATTGATGATGATTGAGATTAAGATGTGATGATGATGGTGAGATGGGTATATGAATTACCTAAAAGATAACATGTAAAATATGAATACAACAAAAATATATTGAATATGATGATGTTGTATATGATGGCCTAATGTGATGAAAGGCTTGTTTGTCTATGATTGATGACAATGATGTTGGCCCATTGTGGCATTGAGAAATGATGTGTATATATGATTGCTTTGCTATGAATTGATGGAGGTATAAATTATATATATATATATATATATTGTTGAAATAAATAGATTATGATGATTGTTGATGATTTTAGGAAAGCATACATGATGTTGATATGTATATGCACATAATCTCAATTGTATTCATATTTGTCATTTGAAATGTATAACTCACTCTCCCATGTTGTCCATTTTTAGCATTGACGCAGGAATGATGAGGATATTTTTAAAGTAAAGCTTTTGTGAAGGTAAAATAGCGGTAATGGAATGCCTTGGCCGGCAGCAATTGTAATTTATTGTACTATGAATAAATGTACATGATAGTGTTGATAAATGTTGATATTGATGGATAGGATGTAAATAGCAATATAAGTGGATGATGTATTGATATTTGGGGTATTTGAATTCATACCCATTTAAGGATTAAAATGATGTTGGTTATGTAATCCATTTTGGGAATGTATAAGTGTTGATGATACATAACTTTAAGGTTGAATAGAATACGGTCAATTATGGAATATGGACATTGGAGATGTATGTTACATGACCATATAAATGCATATGTATATATATTTAAGACAATGCATTGTTTATGATTCATGTGTAAGATTGGTGGTAGCCTAATAGGCTTGTGTTGTATGCTTGCATGCTTTGGCGAGCCTTTTCTCATATCTTTATATATGGGACTAGGTGCGTGCCCTGTATACATATTCTTCTTCCGCTGTAAACTCTGTTATTTTTTTATACAATTATGGGCGATTTATTTTACGATCCAGTTATAAATTATCAAATCTCACTTTTTCTGTGGTTCGAGTGTTGAGGTAATCATTGAGGTGTTTTGAAATTATTTTAAATGTGAAAAATTTACTCGTATTTTTATTATTTAATTATCTTGATTACATCGGGATTCGGGTCCAAGAAATCAAGGGTGTTTCAATTCACATTGGCTGTACAATGGCCATTTTTTCAAAAGGGTTTGGATATTTTGGACCCATTCCCCAAGGCTCTAGGTGGGGTTAAATATTTAATATTTGGAGTTAATTAGTGGAAAAAATGGATATAACAAAGGGGATATATTCACGGGTAGAAGAGGATCAGTGATAAAAACATGCGTGGTGGCATTTTTGAAATTATAAGGTGAACGTTTTAATCAGAGAAAACTATATATCCACGGTTAACATCATAACCGTGAACGTAACCATCAATATATATTCACGGTTGAGGAGTCAACCGTGGATATATAGTACCTGAAATATATATCGACGATTTTAATCACAACCGTGAATATATATTGATGGGTACGTTCACGGTTATGATGTTAACCGTGGATATATATAGATGTCAATATTCACGGTTGTATCTCCAACCGTGGATATATAGTTCAGGTTTTAGGGTTTAAACACTGGATACTCTATGTCCACGGTTGTTTCTATAACTGTGAATATAGATTTAATATTTATCCACGGTTGGTGTCGTAACCGTGGATATATAGTTAACATTTATCCACGGTTGTTTGTTAAACCGTGAATATATGTGTAATATATTCACGGTTTCAAGGGGAACCGTGAATATACATCCTTTCTAAAACTTCAAAAGCCGCGCCTTTCACTCTTTTTTCAGTTTCTCTTCTTCTGCGCGTTGGTTGTCGTCTTCTCCATTATCTGTGAGCTTCGTGCCCTTCTCTCTGTTCAGCATCTTCTTCCTTTCTTCATTCAGGTAGGTTCCCTGAACCCCCATTGTCATGCATGTTTGTCAAAAGCTTAAGTTATAAACTCTGTTTATATGCATTTTTTAGAACTCTGTTTATGCACCATCCGTTTAAACTTTGTTTGGTTATATGCATTTTTTAGCCTCGGTACCCTCTGTTTAAACTCTGTTTATGTGCCTGTTTATGTTTAAACTCTGTTTATGCACCATCAACTTTCTTTTAAAGGAGAAAAAACTTGGGCCTTTTAAGAGAAAAATAATGGTGTTGAGGTCACGTTCGCTAGATGGTGGTTGGAGGTGGTGTTCGTGACGTAAAAATGGTTGATGGAGTGGTTGAATGGTGCTGGACGGTGGGGAGATGATGTTGATTTTTATTTGAGAGAAAGGCTTAGAGAGAAAGAGATGAAAAATGAAGAAATTAGCTAAGTGAAGTAGCTTCACTTTGACGACCAAGGTTTAGGAAATAATACAAGGTGATATATCAAGAATTTCTTGTAATGGCACATGTGTAAGCTAGAGTTTAAGCATGAAATTCTTAGTGGAATTTCAGCCACTAAGATTCGACTATGTCATTACATGGAGAGGATTAGGTGGCAAATGATGGGTTAGTGTGGTGATTAGTGGAAATTCAAGGTGGCAAGTCATTAAGCCTAACACATGGTAGTGTTGTAATTAGATACTTTGGAAATTTTAATGTTTAATGGGACATGGTGTTGTGAAGTAGTGTGGTTTATGGGGAAGATTTTTGGTTCATGATTTAATGCTAAGGATGTTTAGTTGCACACGTTAATAGGTCATAGATTTAACTGGGTAAAGATTCAGTAAAAATTCGTAACTAAATATCATGACAATGTCATCCTAACATGCCTAATAAGTTTGGTTTCTAAATCTAGTTCCTAACCATTTCTTATCTTTTCTATAGAGAAATAAAAATTCTTCCAGTCACCACAGATCTTAAGAAACAAAGGAATTAACACCTAACGTAATCAGGTGATTGACACGTTATCTAACATAATTTAACGTTATCGTTTTTCTAATAAAAATATATATTAAAATCTAGCCATCATTCCAAGAGTTATCAATGATGATTTTACCCTTTTTAGTAATTTTACCCTCAAATTCCATTTTTCTAAACCAAGGTTACCAAAATATTTTCCAACCAAACACAATTGCTACTTTCCAACTCACTTTTACAACTATCCAAACACAAATCACTATCTTCAAAACCCCAATTTTCCCAACCACGTTTTTAAAACCTCACTTTTCCAAACCCCGTTTCACAAACCTTACTCCAACTACGTTTTCCACCATTTCTGTTTGGCTCCAGCAACCATGTTCACCAACCTCCGTTCAGCATCCTCCAACGACGTTTTTGTGGCGGTGGTCCATAGCTCCATAAGCCGTAATCCATAAAATAAAACTTCAAATCTAAAAATTCTCATAATCCATAATCCATCATCTAACACCATAGTTCTACTTGAAAATAATAGAATTTAAAAATATCATATTAATTACTAAATAAAAGTCTAAAGTTTGAACCTGTATTATAAACCAATATCATAATCCATAATCCATAATCCATACTCCAACACCATACTTCTACTTCAAAATAACATAAATTAAAAACATCATACTATTTTAGGAAAAAAGTTAACTAAATTATTATCCATTTTATTTCTGTTATTGTTGGTTGCTCTTATATGTTATGTTTATTGCTGTTGTATGTGTGTGGTTGTTAACTAGTATGAAAGTTGTTGTGCATATGAGTGAACCGTAGTTCCCCGTTTGAGATTCGACACAAATGGTCATTAAATCAATTAATGTCATCGTTTGTGTTGAATCTTGAATTGTCCGTTTGGACAGTTTGGGATGAACAATTATTTTTTATACGTCATTGTTAGTATGTACAAGTTAGGAGTTATTTTAAAATTTGATAAAATTTCGGTAACTTGTATTTTGTGTTGTTCTCTGGGTGCATATTTGGTTGTGGTTGAATTTGATTTGACCACTCTCATTTTGTGTACTTAGAGACCAATGCGAAATGCTGCCGAAATTTCATCAAATTTTAAAATAAGTCCTAACCTGTATATATGAATGACGTATAAAAATAATTGTCATGCTGAATGGGTATAGGACCACCACCTTTGTATAAAAAGTGAGGTTGATCATAGCACCTTGTAAACAGTTGGTATGGATCGGAGTTGGATTTCTGCGTCACGCCTAAGTCTGGAGTACGAGGGGGGAGTTGAATCATTTATAGAATTCGTAGCGAGGAATGCAGTGGGGGTGAATGGAAAGTATTTTTGCCCTTGTGTTAAATGCTTCAACCTGCGTCGGGTAGACTTGGAAGAGGTGCGAGAACATCTACTGTGTGACGGTTTTCTACGTAGTTATACGCGTTGGATATGGCATGGTGAAGATGTGGTGGTGCCAAGTAACAGCTCTCAGACTAAAAATCGAAGCTCGATGCATGACAACGATGTCGACATGGATGACCGACTCGAGGATATAATCCGTGATGTAGGGGTAGAAGGTTTTAAGAAAGCTCATGTATATACAACTCTGTGTCAGGACTCTGAGCAGCCGTTGTATCCAAACTGCCTCAATTTCACGAGGTTATCAGCTGTTTTGCGGTTGTTTAATTTGAAGGCCATAAATGGGTGGACGGATAAAAGTTTCACTGACTTACTGAAGTTGTTGAAAGAAATGCTCCCAGCTGGAAACACCTTGCCGAAAAGTAACTATGAGGCCAAAAAGGTGTTGTGTCCTATGGGTTTGGAGTATGAGAAAACACATGCATGCCCAAATGATTGTGTATTATTCCGGGGTGAGTTAGAAATACTGCATCGATGTCCTAGATGTGGGGTGTCACGGTATAAGAAGAAAGAGGCGAATTCTGATGAGGTATGCACTAAAGGGTCTCCTGCAAAGGTGTTGTGGTATCTACCTATAGTTCCAAGACTAAAGCGTCTGTTTGCTAATGCAGATGATGCAAAACTTATGAGATGGCATGCTGATGAGAGGGTTGTTGATGGACTACTTAGGCATCCGGCCGATGGGTCGCAATGGAAGAAAATGGATAGGATTTTTCCAGAATTTGCCAATGAACCAAGAAATGTTAGGCTTGCACTAGCCACAGACGGCATGAACCCGTTTGGGAACCTGAGCACAAACCATAGTTCGTGGCCTGTTTTGTTGTTTGTTTACAACTTGCCGCCATGGTTGTGCATGAAGCGAAAATATGTGATGTTATCAATGATGATTTCTGGTCCACGACAACCGGGGAACGACATTGATGTATATTTAACTCCATTGGTTGAAGACCTCAAAAGGTTGTGGGAAGACGGGGTTGAAGTGTTTGATGGGTTTACCGGGCGATCATTCAAATTGCGTGCCATGTTATTTTGCACAATCAATGACTTTCCAGCGTATGGTAACTTATCTGGGTACAGTGTGAAGGGTCATAAAGCTTGTCCAGTATGTGAGGAGGGGACTAGTTCTGTGCGGTTGCATCATGGTAGGAAAAATGTTTATCTTCGACATCGAAGGTTTCTTAAAGCGAATCATCCATTTCGAAGGTTGAAGAAGTCGTTTAACGGTGCCCAAGATTTTGAAATGGCTCCTCCACCACTATCTGGTCGCCAGGCATATGAAAAGGTGAAGGACGTCAACGTGCAATTTGGTAAGTGTGAAAAACAGCACCCGACACAAAACAACTGGAAGAAAAGGTCAGTGTTTTTTGACCTGCCATATTGGAGGGAGCTTGATGTAAGACACTGCATTGATGTAATGCATGTGGAGAAGAATGTGTGCGACAGTTTAGTTGGTACACTCTTAAACATACCCGGGAAGACTAAGGATGGCCTAAACTCGCGTATGGACTTAGAGTTGATGGGTATACGTCAGGATTTGCATCCACAATCAAAGGGCAAAAGAACATATTTGCCTCTAGCATGTCATACGTTATCCAGAAAAGAAAAGCAAAGTCTGTGTGAATCGTTACGAAGTGTGAAAGTTCCATCTGGTTATGGCTCCAACATCAAGTCTTGTGTTTCCATGAAAGATTTGAAGTTAATTAGGTTGAAGTCTCACGATTGTCACATGTTGATGCAGCAGTTTCTGCCTATCGCCATTCGTGACATTCTTCCTAAAAATGTGAGAAATGTCATAACAAGGTTGTGTATGTTTTTCAATTCCATATGTTGCAAGGTAATTGTGCCCGGCGAATTGGATGTGTTGGAACAGGAAGCATCACTTATATTATGTCAGCTTGAAATGTATTTCCCGCCCTCTTTTTTTGACATAATGGTCCACTTAATCATCCATTTGGTGAGAGAGGTCCGTTGTTGTGGTCCAGTGTTCCTCCATTGGATGTATCCCGTTGAGCGATATATGAAGATATTGAAAGGGTATATGAAGAACCAACGTCGTCCCGAAGCTTCAATTGTGGAAAGATATATTGCAGAGGAAGCAATTGAGTTTTGCACTGAATACATGTCACATGCTGCAAGCATTGGTATTCCAACGACTCGTCATGAAGGGAGATTGAATGGGAAAGGAACGATTGGAAAAAAAGTGAAGAGCATGCCACGTGCTGATGTCCTTCAGGCACACTTGTATATTTTAAACAACACGGACGACGTGCAACCGTATCTAGCCACACACAAGGAGCTAGTCAAGAAAACCAACCCTAAAATGACTGAAAAGTGATTGTTGAATGAACACAACAAGAGTTTCATGCAGTGGTTCCAAAAGACCGTCCTGAAAGATGCATCTGCATCCTCGACATTACATCGACTAGCACAGGGCCCGAACTTTGATGTCCTCACCTTTTGTGGGTATGACATAAACAACTATTCGTTTTATACAAGGACACAGGATGAAAAAAGTACAAATCAAAATAGTGGAGTGATGGTTGTGGCTCAGTCAATGCATTTCTCAACTGCAAAGGACAACAACCCTGTGATGGCGGAGTCATGCTACTTTGGTGTGATTGAAGATATATGGGAAGTTGATTACGGTCCCTTCACCGTTCCTGTGTTTAAATACAAATGGGTTGACAATAAGAACGGTGTCACAACTGATGATTTAGGAGTTACGTTGGTGGACCTCAACAAGATAGGGCATAAGGAAGAACCATTCATAATAGCAACGCAGGTGAAGCAAGTTTTTTATGTGGGTGACCCAGCTGACAAACGGTGGTCAATTGTTATCCAAGGTAGACACATTGGAGACCCCAATCTTGATATTGTGGACATTCCATCAACTACAACACGTATTCCAACATCTATCGTGGAACATGACATAGATGATGTAGTTGTCGGTCGTCATGACCACCATGAGGGCTTGTGGGAAAATATTTCATCTTAATAGGGTATTAATCTTGTTGGCGATTCATTGAATTACATGTTATATTAGTTATTCGTTGTTTTAAATGTTATATTAAATATTTGACAGTTTTTTTCCTTGTTTGGACAGATACTCATGGCTGACCAGGATGGACGATCCAGGTCCGACTCACAGGCCAGTGGTTCCTCTGCTCGGAAGAGTAGAGGTGTTACCCGGATGCCAGACGTCGCACGTAGGCGTCACCCGGGAGAGAGGCCAGTTGTTGACATGGATGTCAACACCGGTAGATTCAGTGGACCGCATGCCACGAAGCTTAGCAGTTATCTGGGGGTTGTGGTACGGTCGAAGGTGTCCATCATTATCCCCGACTGGGATAGTGTCGAGGAGGTGGTGAAGAACCAGCTATGGAGTGATGTTCTGGTAACTTAGATATTATTTAAGTTTTATTTTAGTGTATTATTTCATGTAACTCTTAATAAGGACTCCTTTATGGACTAACTCCTTTCATGTAGGATTCTTTTGAGATACCATCTTCCGACATAGCGAGGAGGAAGGTCCTCGGTATCATGGCTGAGCGATGGAGGTCGTTCAAATCCATACTCACCACGAGGTATATTGAACTTTAAATTCTTAATCAACGCTTCACCAAATTGTACCAATCCTTAGTTTAAATGTACTTTTCATTGTAGGTATGTATTCGGGGACGACCAAGGAAAGTTCCCTGGAGAGAAGTATCCATTCATCGATCAGGAGACCTGGGATGCTTTTGTTGCATCTAGACATTCTGCCGAGTTTTAGGTACATTGGTTTTTAGATGATTAAATAATATGTATAATTTATACGGCTAACTGTGAATATTTTTTTTCTTGTTGTAGGAGACCAGAAAGAAAGACAAGGAGACTAGGAAGCTAAATGACTGCCCACACACACTGTCACGTGGGGGTTACCGTAGGTTGGAGGAGCGGCTGGCACAGGAGAGGCTGAGTCAGTGTCAGACTGACACTGGTATTGTGGATCCCCCTTCCCCACCTGCACGCCACGACAAATGAAAGCGGGCTAGGATCAAGAAGAGTGGGGAATACACTTCCTCACAGGCTCAGGAGGTTGCCTTACGGATAGTAAGTATTCCCCTTTATATCAGTGTCTGTTTTTCAGTTTACGTGAAGGAAGTGAATACTAACTTGTTTGGTTTCAGGATTCCTTGGTTGAGTAATCAACCCAAGGGTCTTTCGTAGCCCATGGACGGGAGGATATTTTGACTACCGCCATCGGCAGGCCAGAGCACCCAGGAAGAGTGCGTGCTATTGGTCGAGGTGTAGGTAAGTGCTAAATAACTCTATGCTTTCATTTTGTTATCTGTTAAACAATTATGGGCTAATCATTCACATTTCACAGGCCTTCGTGCCTATTACGGTGCTCCCGACCCTGCCCCATCCCTTGAGCAAATGGTGGAGCAGAAGGTGGCTGTTGTGAAGGCTGAGTACCAGGAGGAGATATCTAGGCTCCACCAGGAGATGGCCCGATTCAGGGAGGAGATGAAGGCCTCACTCAGCCACCGCCAGGAGACTACTGCACCAGCTAGCGACCCACCGGTTAGGTTCTTTATTTAATTTCCTCAATTTTATTGTTTGTAATCACTTTATTTCATTGTTGAATAACTTCTGCTTGATGTGTAAATATGTAGGTACGGAAGGTTAGTACTAAGGGGTCGTGCGCTGCAGCTGACCCTGAGGATGACGGGGTCGAGCCACCAGACACCCGTCAATGTGACCTGTTCATTGACGGGTCGGAGGAGCCAGTTGCCACTGGTATGGTGCATAACTTAGGCCCTGTGGTTCACCATCAGACATTACCTGATGGTATGTCCAGGGTCTCGGTTGTGCTCATCCTCGAGGAGGATGCTGTTGTGCCAGTGGCAACTCAGGAGGTGAAGACCGTCGGTCAGGCGGTGGGCCACTTTCTGATGTGGCCCAACAGACTTCTGGTGATTGCCCCTGGACAGGTAAAAACCCTAAACACTAACTAGCTTTATTTCCTTGTCAATTATGGTACAAAATGTGATGGTTGTCAATTGTTCAACAGGAACAGCCATTGAAGAAGCCAGACCCGGCCAAGGATCCCATCCGGATGCTACGGCGCATCGGGTATGAGCAAGGAGACGACACTGTTCAGGTCCCATGGCAGCCACTTGTGTTCGGCTGTCCCAGTGATTTTCCAGTTTACGTCACACATTCTGACATGTGTGACATTATTTCGGGGACGTCGATGCTGAACGGCTCCATCTTTCAGTTGTGGGAGCTGTAAGTATATCCTTGTTTTGTCCAATTTTTTCATTATACAAGTTATTTGTCGCTAACCATGTCTTAACTTGTTTAGGTTTCTGGCAAAACTCTGTGTGGACTTGGGTTTCCAAGGAACTTACGGTTTCTTAGAGCCCTCTCTCATACAGAGGCAAGGAAACACCTTGCAGAACACCCAGACATACATCCAGAATTGGATGTTTGAGTCTGGGAAGTCTATATACATGGGCCCCTATCATAAAGGGTAATATTCTATTCCATAATTATTGTCATGATATTTTGCATTTTGAAGTCTCACTTATCACTGGTAACTGCAGGGCTCACTGGACGCTTCTGGTGATCTGTCCGAAGGACTATCTTGCTCTGTACTTTGATAGTTTGCATCGGACAGCTCCACAAGACCTGAAAGATATAGTAGACGGGTAAGTTCATCCCTAAAAAATAACCACAAATTCGATTACATCATTTTTAGAACTATACAATTCTAACTTATCTTGTGTTTTGTTTGACGTAGGGCGGTGGTTGGATACAATCTACTGATTGGAAACAAGCCCAAAGGAAAAACAGTTGTATGGGTGTACCCAAAAGTAAGTCAATCGTATTCATTTAAATCTTCAGTACATGTTTTTTAAGTTGTGAATTCACTTATTCTATACTATATGTCCATTGTAGTCTTACAGGCAGAAGGGTACCTTTGAGTGTGGCTATTTCGTCATGCACACTATGCTGACCATTGTCCAACATCATTTAGTAGATGGATGGACACAGGTAAGTCTCATCATTTGGACTACTTTTCTACCAATTTCATCAATTTCATGTAATAAATAAACTTCTAATTGTTTTGTGCATTGTTTGCAGTACTTTAATGATCGGTCATTTTTCCCAAAGGAACTTGTAGATGATGTTAGAAGGCAATGGGCCTCACACTTCATTGAAGTTAGGCAAACCTAGATATAGGATCTTTATTCTTTTATATATGTATCTAGTAGGATTTAGGGTTTACTTTTATTAAATTACATTCAACTTAATTGTATATACTTTCATTTTTTAGGTTGTTATGAATTGATATAGAAAATAAATTGTTATATATATACATACCATTCTTTTGATATAGTGTTGCTGTGGCATACTGTATACTGTACTGGTTTGTCTGAATGCAGGGTTGGGAAACGATAAAACAGAATCCATATTAAAAAAAAAACCTCAGTATTTATTCACGGTTATGGCAACAACCGTGAATATAGACCATATTTATCCACGGTTACTACCATAACCGTGGATATAGATGTATCTATATCCACGGTTGTCCCTAATAACCGTGAATATAAGTAGTTTGTAACTCCTTTTAATACTTATATTGACGGTTATGATGGACAACCGTGGATATAGATACATTTTGTCCACGTTGTCCATAATAACCGTGAATATAAGTGGGTCTATATCCACGGTTTTGGTAGTAACCGTGGATAAATATAGTCTATATCCACGGTTGTCCATCATAACCGTCAATATAAGTGGATGTAACTGACACCTTTCAGTTCTTATATTCACGGTTGTGCTCGATAACCGTGAATATAAATAGTAAGTTATATTCACAGTTGTTCTTAACCGTGGTTAGATGTGATTTATTACCACGGTTGTTAACCGTGGTTAAAGACCATCATCTACTACCACGGTTGCAACAACCACGGTTCTATAACCGTGAATAAAGGCCTTTTTTAACCGTGATTATATCCATTTTTTCCACCAGTGATTTTAAAAAGTGGATCAAAGTAGAGGTTGTGGTACATATAACCTTGGCTAGAACCTGGTGTTTTGTCTATGAAAATATTATATCACGGCTTTGGGATCCTTGGATGAATCATTATAGACAATAGGACATAATTCATTGATGCCAAGCTTTTAGACTTACTTGAAAGTCTTCAAATCAGGAAAGTGTACTCATTAGTGGAACACCCTTAAACTAACAGGAAAACCGAGGTATAGCTAATAGAGAAATTTTGAAAGGGTTGAAGAAACGTTTGGGTGATGTAAAAGAAGAATGGGCAAATCAGCTATGCCACATACTCTAGGCATATCAGACAACTCTGTATTCATCCGTAGGGGAATCTTAAATTCGATTCACTTATAGGGTAGAGGTCGTAACACCGGTTGAAACCAATCAAATTTCTCCCCAAGACTTCAACAATTTGAAGAAACAAACAACGACATAAGAATCTAATATGAGTTAGATGTCATTCAAGAAGTCTGAGATGTAGCTTTTATTCAGGATCTAACAATAAAAGCCAAGGTCATACTCCGGTATAATAGAAAGGTACAAAACATAAGATTCAATGTCAGAGACCTGGTTTTAAAAAGAGCATCATTCAGAAACCAGTTCATTCATCAAGGGAACTTAGGCCCGATCTAGGAAGGACCATACCGGATCCACGATGTGATAACCAGAGGAGCGTATCTACTAGAAACCTTGCAAGGTGAGGTCTTTAAGAATAAGTGGAACATAAAGAATTTACAAATGTATTACAGCTAACCGGTAACGCAAGTCATGCACTCTTTTTTCCTACCAAGGTTTTTTCCCACGGGGTTTTTCCTTGGAGGTTTTTAATGAGGCATGCCGCCGGGAGGCTCAATATGAATAGATGAAAGCGGTTTTGAATAATTTCTCATTTCTATTAAAGTTTTAACCGTGGGGCGGTTAAAAAACGCCAAAGTGGTTAAAACATTACAAGTCAATTAGCCATAGAGCGGTTGAAAACCCCGAAGTGGTTAAAATATTGCAAGTCAATTAACCCTAGAGCAGTCAGAAAACTCTTAAGTGGTTAACTGCTTAACCCCGGAGTGGTTGAGGAACCCTGAAGTGGTTAAGGTATTAAAAATTTAACCTCAGAGTGGTTAAAAGACCCCAGAGTGGGTAAAATCACAAATTAATTAATTAACCCTGGAAGAGGTTAGAAAATTCTAGAACGGCTAAAATGTTATAAATAACTTTGAAGTGATCACTGGACCTCGGAGCAATTGGACAAACATTAAGGTAATTAATGTTAGTGATATGGAATCCCAAGATAGTTAAAGTGCGTAGTAAAATTCTGAGGTAGTTTTTTTTAAAATTTTAATTTATGGTCAAGATATTTAAATCATGAGTAAGAATACTACAACGAATCAAGTATCAGAATAGCACGATCTATGCAAGTAAATCCCGCCAGAGGAGAATAAATGATTAAAACTTAAACATTTCTTTACAAAAAAAATAGGTTGTGCCCTGGATACAAAACAAAGGGGCACAACGATGATAGTAAGGGTTGTTCCAAAAAATTAAAAGGATGGAGCTCATCCCGTCTACAAAGCTGTCAAAAATCAAGGCTGGCTAGTCTCTCCGTGTGGCGCCCTTAACCCGCTAAATAATATTAAATATATTAATATTTAGATAATGAAAATTAGGATAAATTTTTCATGATTAAAAAAATAGTTAGAAGAAGAACACCATGATTAAAAATTCTAACAATCACCCTGAATCTATATAAAGACTTATCTCATATATGATGATATGAGAATGTATGTTATTTAAGTAAATGCCTACTTAGGACAATCATTCATATAATTACAAATCACATATTTGTGGAATATTTAAAATTAGTCCAATGACAAGTTTGAATTTTTAAGAATGGGTTCCAAAGGGCTCACTTTAGTAACACTTACTTATTTTTCTAAATTTACATGACACTTCAAAGATTCTAAATTACATGATCATGTCTCATCATATTCATAAATATACCCTTAGGTGCAACACTACCATATTATGTTTAATGTACAATCCAAAGTCATGTTAGTATGTGACTAGGTCCATTATCAAAGACCTTATTCTTTAATTACACAATCTCATGTGAATATTTACATGAACCTAACTTCAAGTGTAGTAATCTCAATGCACATATAATTTGATAACACCATTCTAATACTTATATTTGCGTCAATTTCACATATTCATGTCATTAACGTCTATCACTTAATTCCCATTATCAAGGTATCACCATATGTCATTAGCCAAGATTAATAATTCTTCTACAACCTATTCTTCACAACATCGATCAATTTGTAAGAAAAAATTCAACATATGACATTAATAATCCCAAACACAAAGATCATTGGCAAGATTCCAATTTAATACCATGTACTATCAATTACTACTTTGTGATACAAAAAGATCACAAGTCCATCCCAATGATCCTAATATATCAACAATGTCTCAAGTATATCAAACCATCATCATGATCATAAGGCAATACATAATAGTAAGTCTATACAAAACAAATGCCATTTACAAGGAGTTCCAAAAAAAATGTCATAGTTAATAGAATTCAAAACATGCCGGCCAAGGTATCTAGACATCTCCTTCTTTACACTATACCTCATCTCTTCATAAAAAGCACCAACTCCATAACCATGCCCTACATCGCAAAAGCTAAAAAGTAGACAACATGGAGAGTGAGCATACTTTCTCAATGATGAATAATTAAACAAAATGGTATAATATAATTATGAAAGTACAACTAAACATATTCTCCCATCAAGGATTCAACTCAATAATTAAAGACATAACCCATAATGTTTATCACCAAACACAAACATAAACAATTTCAATATCCATATCACATTATGGAATCCATTCATTAATTCAAATTCTCATCACATTCCATGCAAATATATATATATATATATATATATATATTCCAAGGTAACACTAACAACAACAAGACAATTAGTTAGTGTCCATAAATTCCAATTTCATTCCTTAATTCTTATCATCAATAGATTTCAATCCCTATTAAGTACCTCAAGGTCATATGTCATGTCCCTATGGCTAATGCATATGCTATGCCATCAAAATAATGCATATTCAACGGATCTGATTTTAAGAAATTATTTATTGCACATGTGTACACAATTCATCAAGTAATCGCAACCACACATAGTCGCTTAAATATTCATCCCCCGCAAGGGTCCTTTTCATAAGATCCCGCAAGATCTCAATTATTTCAACACGTCAAGTAATCGTAACCATGAATAGTTGCTTAAACATTTATCCCCTGCGCAAGGGTCCTTTTCACAAGATCCCAATACAATATAATATGATATGCCATGCATGCCATGAAATGCTAGAATACATATGCTATCAAGGCATTTTAAGATTTATAGTCAAGGCATGCAACCAATTATGCTATCCTCCAAGGCATACAATTTATCACAAAAATTCTTCAAGGCATCATTTCATATCATCCATAACATAATAGCCAAGGAGTCATATCAATATCAATCCACACATGGAAATCAAGAGAGCATATCAAACAAATATATTCCAAATGCATATTATCATCAAATGTGCCAATCTAACATCCAACCATCAACATGATTCAATCTCATTTAATCTCACACATAAGAAGTACTATATCTATTCAAGGCAAACATGCAAGTATTCACCAACATATATATTATCAACAAACCATTGTACATGCATTTAGAAAATATACTTCTCTCTTACCTCAAAAGAAGTATTCCATCGGTTAGATGGCCCCATCTCACTAGAGTTGTCAAACCCTATATCAAATAAATGTGGGACCACATCAATCACCAAACTAAAATTATTTTGATGTTAACAATTATGCCTATCATGTACATAACATCATACTAGCTTATAAAAAATTTTATCTTTGAAATTTTAGAAGTTTTGTTGACTCTTTCAATGTTTTCCAATACTTTAAAGATTTAAAACCTTGTCTTCAATTTTCCAAGTGTTTAACAATTATTCTTTAAGTTTTACAAAGCTTCTAATAAACTTTTCTCATCATTATAATCATTTATAACACTTTTCTTTTAGAAGGCAACAAGTCCTTCATCACTAACATTTTAACTAACTTTATTCTTCATCCATTAAAACACATAACTCCTTTGATAATGGTTTTAAATGCTAAATTAAATCATTATAAATCTTTATAAACACTTATTATTAACCCAACACATGATTCATACATAACACCCTTTAAAATACCAAGTCTTTACCTTCTAAATAATTACTTAATCCTTATTAACATATTAATTAAATTCCATAAATGTGGTTTCACTACTAACAATGATTTCCACACTTGTTCTAGCTTGTCCATAACCTCCAACATCATGTTTCCTTCACTAACTAAACATTGACTTCCTATTCATTCAACCATAATTATTTCCAATCATAAATAATTATCATATCACTTCCAATAACTCATTTTTAGTTACTAACATCATGCCTAAGGTAAAGGGTACCTTTAGCTCTAAAATCATAACTTAGGTTCTTTGACAAATCAACATACTAAAATCATTAACCACTTCCAATAGCATTTCTTAAACACAACAATTATCCCCTTAGTTTCTAATATGCTCCAACAAGGTTTTCTAAACTAGTAACACATTTATTTCTTATAAATCCTTCACGTCATTCATTTAATTCATTATAAATACTATACATTTTCAACCAATCATTATCCAACAACCATCATAAATACTAATTCACATCCAATAATATTTTCCAAGTATACTAACAAAGCCAATGCATTTATGCAACCATTTGTGACACTTTGCCATTATTTTCCTACTTCAAGAAGTAATTAAAGTTTACTAACAACTCCATTTTTTTATGTCAACAACACCAAATCAACTTAAAATAATAATCTATGTCTTATAATTATTTTAAAGTCATTAATAAACCATTCCAAGTCTTAAATGAAAATTTTCCCTTACATAAAGTAAGCTTCCAATTCCAATTTTTGCAATTAATGCATTTCTAACGTCAACCAACCACATTCAACATTTAATTCATTTTCAACAACCAATTCCAATTAATTTCAAGTTTCTAAGAATACTCTAACAACAAACTACAAATCCCAATGGTCTCTTAACCTAGGGTTTTCAGTATCATGCCAAAATCCTAAAGTTTCAACACTAATAACATCATTTTCAATAACTACAAGTCATTAATTTAAGGATTAATAAGGGTTATACAACTTAACCCAAATTTTTATTCCAAATCCCTAACTTTCAAGAATGCTAGAAATTTAAGAAATGGAACTCCAAGCCTTCCAATGCCTCCAACAAGCTTAGAATGCTCAACAATGTCTTCCTTTACCAAGAAAAATTTGAAATCCATGAGGGGGAGGAAGTATGAAATTTGGTTTTGACATGAACATAGAGAAGAAGATGTAAAACAAAGAGAACAAAGGAGAATGAGAAGAAGAAAAAGAGGTTCCAAGGTTTAAACCTTAGGAAATTATGTCATTTTCTTTAAGAATCTTCACAGTTTTTGCATAGGTTTACGGTCGGTGGTATTTTGAACATGGAGAGGAAAGGTAGAGCTGAAACTTTCGTGCTTTGGGAGAGGGATAGCTGAAATTTTCGGAATCGCTATTTAGGGAGGAAGAAGGAAGTGAAATTTGTAATTCAACATACTTACAGTATTGGCACCACTTAAAATTTTTGGTCCAAGCCCATTTTTTTTTGCACAAACAGATTTGAGCTTATAAAATGGGCATCAAATCAGCCCCAAAATGTTACGTGGCTGGCCCAAGGAAAATGGGGGAAATTGTTGCGTGTTTGGCTCGAAAATGAAGCGTTTTGGCCACCTGGGGCATCTTTTTTTCATAATTAATTGTCTAAAAATTTTTCTGGGTTTATTTTTGTGTTTAACATAATTATTTTAGTGTTTTTTAGTTCTTGACATTTATTTTTGAATTAGCCTATTTAAAGTCCATTTCAGAAACGGACGTTTTTTGATGCTAAAACGACATCCATAAATTCTAAAAAATTCACGATAAATCCAACGAATGCCTAAATTAATTTCACTTTATTGTTGGGACATAAATAATTATTTCTAACATTTATCTAATGTATCTCCACACATTTAACTCATCTTCGCACTCTATCCATATATTCTTCGTCGCTTAAACGACAACAACAATTACCGAATAAGTCATATTAATTCAAAGGTTGCTCAAATAATTTTATCTACATGTTTGGGACTTCAAATAATTATTTTGTATATTTATCCTATTTATTTCCTATATTTAATTAATTATACATAAAATTTGGCATGTTACACTCCGCGTATGGTATCAACATCAGGGGCAGTATCATTCTCGTCTTTGGGTAGAGGAGTGAAGATGAATGGCACATCAGAAGGCTCAAAATGTTCACCTTGAACCAGGGTCACCAGCTCTGCATTCTAGAATATATTACAGAAACCAATTCCATTCAAGTTGAGAGTAAGACGGCGGTTCTAGTGCACCACCTGTCGAACCGCATGGCTAAAGAATTCCACTAGACCTTTCTAAAGAGCATCATGTCTTGTTGAATACTTAGCCTCTTCGTCTTGTACTTTTGGTGGCAAAGCATTCCTTTTCACCTTGTAGAACGGCCAGCTGGCCCTTCAAATCAGTAGCCTCCTAATGAAGCCGTTCTACTTTGCTCTTCAGATCTTCTTATGACTTCACAAGGGCGGCGTTCTTCTCATCTTGATCTTAAATTTGGTTATGAATACGGCCCTAATCTTCTAGAAGGTGGGCATTCCTCTCTAAAAGTCATTCAATTTCCCTCATAGGTCCATCCACTATGAAGGAATACAGAGCGGAGAGACCTCTAAGGGTGGACCACACCGTCATATCCAGAGTGTGGCCAACCTCCAAAGTATTCAATCTCTTTTTCAGTCGGAGTGGAAGGAGAAATTCTGATTTTGGAGGGCCTACTCGCTCCAGAACATAGAAGTAGTCCTCCCCGTAAATTGAGTCCACTAGTATTGCCTAGGAGTGGGGGTAGCATGAGAAGGACCTTTACCTTTTACAGGGTCCCTCTCCACGCCGCCACCAGTCTTGGACTTTTTTCACTAACCATCAGAGGTGGCCATTTTCCTTTTTTGATATCCCCTAGGGCTGAAGTGTTGCCTTAGGGGAGGGAGACGTGCTTGGCCTTTTTGAGCTTGGGAGTGACACGATTCTCTTAGTCCAAGTTGGTATTAATCCTAGACGTCACATTACAGAGTTGGTCCAACGCACTCCCTCTTATGCTCCCTACATTACGAAAAATGAATAGCATAAGAAGAAGTCTGATATGAATGTAAAATAAATACGTAAAAGAAAAAATGAAAATTTCTAAGTACCTAGGAAGGTGAGGTACTCCTTCCTCATCTCCTCAGAGCCTTGGAGAGAATGACACTTGAGAGGAATAGCCCGGGAGATCTCATGAAGGGCATCAATGATTTCCCAGGATCCCTTATAGAGTTTATTTTCTTTAACCATGTAGGTTGAGCTCTCGATTAAAAACTGTTGGTGTGTCTAGTCGATATGAATCAGGAACCGTTCTTCATTCTTCCAAAAATGGGGTTGTGGTCACTCTTGGCAAAATTCTTGAAAAAAGAATGCTTAAACGAGGAGCCAGGGGTTTTAGCTAACTCCACATAAGCTTCAAAATTGACGATGTCACTCTGACACCAGAGGTTGACAAACCCTAATCCACCACTGGGGTTCCCATGACAGAGGACTTAGACATACCGGAAGAAAATCGCAACAGTGGGGGTGAATCCCAGGTGCTTGGCCAAAACTTCCAAAGAGAGGACCAAGCCCCATCTGTTGGGTAAAGCTGGCTATGAGGGATGTCCAAAAATCTTATCACCCCCATCTTAAAATTGTTCAAAGGGAGTCTTAACCCCACCTTAGTTAAGAGAATCTTGTACATATAGAAGAAGCGATTATTGGTGTATGCACTATGAGCTTTTATGCTTTTTCATTTGTATCATTTTTCTGCTTATCAATAAAATAAGTATTTTCAGTTTAAAATTATTTTAAAATGTATTTATCCTTGGAGTAATAGGTCATATGAAAGTTATTCCTAAAATGTCCCTAGTCAAGTATTTACATGGGGACATGTAAATACATTGAGACTAGTTTGTGAGTGTACTGATGACCTGATCTCACAGATCATAGATATAGATGATATCAAGTCTTCACACTGGTACACATTAAGAGTAATGATGTACTGGACAGACCCACCATGAGATCGTTGCATGGATCGTTACATGAATGTCATAAACGATTCTTAATGTGATAATGGTATATGTAGTCCTTTGCCTGAAGTCACTACGATTCCTACATAAGGAGTTTATTGTTTTAATACAATTAAACGTCTTCTGTAATAAGAGGACTATAAATGTTGTGATTAGATAATGAACAAATTATGTAGAGGGATGTTAGTGATGTAGATGGGATTTGTCTCTCCTATGTGACAGGAGTGATATCTATAGGCCACTTGATGGAGTAAGACTAAGAAAGCGCATGGTCATGCTAGAAAGAATAAATATTAGATATTTATTCGGATCAAGTCTACTCCGATATCAAGTAAAATAAATTGGGCCGTACAAGAATGATGCGACCATGCCTTGGGCCCAATTAGGATATCTTGACAAAAGGAACAAACATATTAAATAATTATCACTTCTAGGTTATGTTGATATTAAATAATATTCGGACATAATGATGCATTGCTAGATGTCGCTCTTATTTTATATTAATAATAAAATAATTTATTATTAATATGACCGGGTATTCTACCTATAGGGTCACACACATAGAGTAAGCCCATCAAAAAATGTTGTTTTATTTTAATTGGACTAAAATAAAGCTATTGGGCCTAACTCATTTAGAATAAGTAAAGAGCCCACTCTTTAGAGAGAACAAATTAGGTCAAACCTAAGCCTATAAATAGAACAAAATTATGATCCTTATACCGATTGGATCTCCAAAAACGTCTGTCATCCAACTTAACGCCGTCTTCGCCTTCTGCATAGCAGCTAGGAATCTCTAAAATTTCCTTTTGAACCTAGAAATAAGGGTCCTAGGCCTTATGGGCTCACCAGTTTATGATGTCTGCTAGCATAGTGGTGACCTCTGGGTTAGTTCTCACGGTAGAATTTCCAATAGCCATAGAGGAAACTATGTTTTTCAAAAGAGGAACATTTAAGCAAAAGTCAGTGTCGTCCTCATGGTAGTGCACCACGTTAGAGTCGGTGTCGTGGCTAGGAGATGACACCGGAAGCGGGGATTGAGCCATTCTGGGATCAAAGGAGTCAGATGATGAATCCTTGGAGGGAGCTAAGTCCTCGTGATTATCTCACCATGAGTTTAAAGAGATGATTCCCCGTGAACCTGTCTTAACCCACCTAGGTATATCCATTTGGGAGACCTGTGGATTACGTCGGGGTCCCACAAACGACCACGACGGTGGACTGGAAAGGATCTCCATAGAATTATCACTCATGTGGCCGCTCTTAGAACCTCAGTTCGACATAGTGCCCAAAAAATGAAAGTAGTAATGTAAGTATGGATCAAAAGGGGCTACCTAAGTAGATGACTCTAGTAGTTCCTCGGTACGGGCTAGGTTTGTAACCGATATAAGGAGGAACAGGGACACCAAAGAAGTAGAATCTTAGGAAGGACGGAAGCAGAAGTGACGAAGCAGCTACCACCAGCCTCCTATTTGTAGAGGCCAATGGACGTAATGGGTCGAAGGTGAACAAACGCGGCCCATGGACACAGTAGGAGGTGAAAGGACGCAACCCTTAGTAAATGTGACGCTTCAACTATGAAACAACGTGATCGCTCTAGCAGACAGAATGTCAGGTGTCGCGCTACTCAAAAGATATCACGTGTAAAAAAATCTCTCTTTTTATTATTAATAAGAAAATGATTAGTTGGATTAATTAATCACTTAATTAAGAATAGAAAAATGACAAAATCTTAATAATAAAATTCTTTATTAAGTTAGGACATCGGTCAATCACAAACATCCCAGTTGAAAAATAGGAGTGTAAGTTTGGAAAGATAACATTGGTTGTAGCTTATTACCATGACACCATCATGACAACAAGCTAGGGGAAAATGATCTGGTATCAATAGCGGCCCCTAAACTACAATGACACTAGAAAGAGGCAAAAGAGTCCAGGATAGTAGAGTTGGATAATAAAATGATCGGTATGCTGCCTAAAAGGACCATGGCTAAAAAGCATACCACTAAGTCAGTATCAGAACCAAGTAGGCAACTTGCCTGAAAAAGTGAACAGAGCTTGTCAAGTGTTACATCACAAGTTGGACCTCTAAAAGGCTATAAATATCATTATTCATTACTAGATAAGTAACATGCATTAGTTCTTATTATCTCATTTATTCACTCTTATAGCTCCGTTATATTCAAAATTTGACTTAAGCATCAGAGAGTCTTTGCAAGTACAACCATCACTTGTTCCTGCACGCAACGGACCAAAATGCTTAAGCACGGAAGTCGAAGGGCACGGTGCTTCCACTGAGTCTGTGTTTTATAATACTGGATTCCTACTGAATCAGTGTAAAAACTAAGTGAAGGTGAGGTTCTATACCGATTACAAGTGCACTTAAGTACCGCCCGTACACCGGTCATTTCACAAGGTGTGCCATAAGTTGTGTAAACATGTCCTGATGACAACTCGAAGTCTCCCGTGTGCTTTATCTCTCCTCCAACATCATCAACTAGACAGTTGTTATCTATGAACTCTTCTCAACAAGCTCCTTATTCATGTTCTTAATTACTTGAACATAGTCCGGTGGAAGAGTCGATGAGGAAGGGCATTGTGAAGAGGATACAAACTCCTTGGTGTGTTCTCTGAGGCTAAACATGTTCCTTTTTTTGTTTAAGACTTTGACAACCTCTAGGTAAAGAGTGTTGTCATCTACAGAAGAAAGGGTCGATGCCTCCCCTCTAACTCGCCAATAATCTGTGTGGCGAGTTGTGCCTCCATCTTCGCTATTCTTGCCTTATAGGTCTCCTGCACATTTCAAATAATAAAAATTAACAAACTGTGTTTAAAGTTTATAATTTTTAAAACAATCAGTAGGATTTCTCCTATAAATAGAAGAAACCAAAATTTTTAAAATCCCTACAAAATAACCAAAAAGGTTCCTAGTACAATTTATAATTGCAATTACAATCAAAATAATAGCCTTAAGTTACGAACCAAAGTTTGATGTATAGTTTTCAAATGAAATTACATCCAAAATAACATCAAAGTAGTTTCATTATAATATTGATGCGAATTCATTTGAGGAAATCTTTTGGCAAACGTATCAATCGTTTAAAAAGTAGAAATTTGTATCATTCCCACATGGATTGTGTTAAATACCACAACCTAGGGAAGACATGGATTGGTGGGCGTAGGAACGCCTCACCCCGTGATACCTTTGCATTTCCTTGTGCTACTGAGTGTAAGCCTAGTTCTTTTGACTTGTCCAATGCTTCTTTACACCTGAAATAGGCCCATGGACACAGAAGCCTAGCGTACCTACCATGGGATTTAACATCAATCAATATGTAGCAATACCAATTAGAGGTATATCAACATATTCCAATATCATGCATACATGTATAAACATAATAATCCATTATTGAGAGAGAATAGTGTGAAGGAAGCTTGGCTAGACTTACTAAAATCACACATCAATCATAATTAATCCACAACGAGTTCAAATAATAATGGCAATAATTCAATTAGAATACGGTATGCTCTTGTGGCACCCTTAATCCAATAAATAATATTAATAACTAAATAAAAATAATTAGGATAAATTTTTCATGTTTAACAATTTTGTTGGACAAGGAACACCACAATAAAAATTTTAACTATGAACCTTGGATCTATTTAAAGACCTATCTCATATGACGATATGAAAAGGTATATAAACTCAAAATAACACCTACTCTTTGCTTTATAAGTGTATAACCAAAAGTCAACTCCCATTTAAAGTAATTTAATATATATAGAATATTTAAGTTGGCCCAAAAGCAAGAAGGGGTTTCAAGATTGGTTCTAAAAAGACCTAGAATTATTAGAAGTCATATAATAAAGTTGTTACCTATTAAATGTTTTCCCAAATTAATTCTAAACCATAGATCTTCATGGACATATTTTAAGACGCTAGTTATATAGCTTTCTAAACATTGAATTACAATTTAATTATTGAATTTGGTTACTTAGTTCTAAAAATAACATTTTGTCTATCTTCCAACCCATTTCAATCTATTAATTCTAAGGTTCTAATTCTATTATCTCAACTCATCACACATAATTTGCACATCTAGAGACAACACTTCCATTTTATACGTATAATTCCAACATGATGGTCTACTAGTATGTCACTAAATCAATCACTAACACTCCTAATTTTACCAATAACTTTCATATATATTTTGAACCTAGAAACATGGTATTATGATTTCACACCTTAAAATGTCTCACTACCCACATACTTGACAATGTCATTCTAATGCATAAACCTTGACCATTTTCTCACATATTCACATAATCATTTTCTATTACCAATTCTTAATTACCATGGTATCATCACAAGTATCTAGTTAAGATCAACAATTCTTTTTACAACTTATTCAATCATAATATTTACTATCCACGAGAAAATTTAGCATTTACTATTCATGAACAAAATAGCAAAAATCATTGGCTAAGTCCAACTTCATACCATGCATCATCATATACTAGTTTGTAATACAAAAAGATCAAAAGTCTATCACATAGTGTTCCTGGTATATCAACTAATGTTTAAAAAATACTAAATCACTATCATCAATCTAAGGCATTAATTAATAATGTATCTAACAAAATAGATGCCATATACAAATAAATCAAAAGTATGTCGGCCAAGGAATTCAAGCACTTCTTCACACTATACCTCTTCATTCCAAAAAGCATCACTCCAAAGGTCATGTCTTACAACACAAGAGCTAAAAATAGGCAACATGGGAGAGTGAGCATACTTTCTCAGTGATGAACTAATAAACAAAATGTGATAATATATATATATATATATATATGTGTGTGTGTGTGTGTGTGTGTATGTGTGTGTGTGTGTACGCGTGTACGTGTGCAACCAATACCTTCTCTCAAGGAGTTTCATGTCAACAATAAAGACATAATCCACATTAAATTTCACCAAGCACATATAAATAGCTAATTTCAATCAACCATATCACAACATAGAATCATATCACTATTTCATACCACAATTCATAAGAATCATCAAAGAAATAACACTAACAACAACAACACAATTAGTTAGTGTCCACTAATCCCAATTTCATTTCTCAATTCTTAACATCAATACATTTCTATTTCACTTAGGTATCTTAAGGTCATATGCCATGTTCCTATGGCTAATACATATGCTATGCCAAAATAATACATATACAATGGATTCGATTATGAAAAACATTTAATTATATGCGTACACAACCATTAGGTGCTTGTAAGCACAATATACTTTTACAGGTACCAAACCGCCAATGTCCATTTTGTAACACCTCACACTTTCACAAAAGTGAGTGCGGTAATAAACAATAAATGACACGCATGTCTCAATTGCGTTATGAGCCTATCATTGATTTCATCAATCAAGGCAATTGAATTGCAACCATGCATAGTCGCTAAAATATTTATCCCTCGCAAGGGTTGCCTTCCCATTGGGTCTTTTCCACAGAATCTCAAGAGATCTTTGTAAATTACATTCTAATATGTCATGTATGCCATGAAATACAAGAATACGCGTGCAATTCTCACCTCACATAAATCTCACACCCTTTTTCTCAGGTGGACATATTCATATTTAATATCATAGTCAGTGGTATACAATCAGTCATAATAATTCCCCAGGCATACAATTAGTATACAGTCTCCAAGGACATTAATTCACATCATCCAGACATGGAAATCAAGAAGGCATATCATATAAATACATTCCAAATACATATCATCAACACTTGCCAATCTAGAATAATTTATCAACATGATTCAATTACATTCAATTACATAATAAGGGAATTCACACTTATTCAAGGCAAAATACAAGCCTACACAAAATACATATATCACCAACATAGAATTGAATCATGCATTTAGAAAATACACTCATCTCCTACCTCAAGAGAAGTATTCCATAGGGTTCAACGGTCCCACTTCACTAAAATTCTCAAATCCTACATTAAATAAATGTAGAACTATATCAAACACCAATCAAAATTTATCTTCAATGTGAATAATTATAACCATCACATAAACAACATCATACTAGGCTTGTATAATTATTATCTTTTCGATTTTGAGGATTTCTTTCCCTTTTACAACATTTTACAATACTTTAAAGGTCGAAAACCATTTCTATGAATTGTCGAGGATTCAATAATTATTTATTTAGCTTCACAAAGTTTTCAAATGATTTTCCACATCCTTCTTAACACTTACGACATTTTTATCTTGACAACCAACAAGTTTTTTTTATTGTTATAATCTTATAAACATTGTTTTTCAATAACTAAAAATAGTAATTTTCATTAATAAGCATTCTAGCACCTCCATAAATCATCTTATGTCATTAGAAACATTTATCATTCACCCAATACCTGGGTTCTTATTAAATATCCTCATAAACACTAAGTTTTCTTCTTAAATAAATATATAACTATCACTATAAATACCAAATAACTTCTATAATTGTTGTTTCAAGTCTAGTAATCATTTTCTTACAAGTACTAGCACACCCATGGTCTCTAACACCATGTTCACTTGATTTATTGGCTACTAATCTATTATCCTTTCAACTAAAATTATTTTCTATCATCAATAAATATTACCATATGTCTAATAATTCATTTCTAGTCACTAGAAATATTTTTAAAGCATAAGCGTGATATTCTTTCAAATTTCTACTTAGGATTTTCAACAAGGTGTCATACTAATTCTTCTACATCCTTTCTAATGACTTCTTAGGCTCAATAATTACCTCAATAATTTCTAATATATCCCAATAAGGTTTTTCAAGCCTATGACATATTTTTTCCTCATTTATCATGCTATTCCTTCACAAGAATCACTATGAATGCTACACTTTTTCAACTAAAGTCTTATGACAACCACCATAGATGCCAATTTCATATCCAACCACTTTTTCTCAAGTACACTAAATAAGCCTATGCATTTATGGAACCATCTATAATGTTTTGTCATCATTTTTCATTCATTAAATGGCATCCAAACTTGCTAACAATTTAATTTTCTATGTTCACAATGCCAAATAGTTACAACAACATCCATTTGAGTTTATAAGCATTCTAATTCCACTAATTTAGCATTCAAGGCAATTTGACCCATTTCCCCTAAATGTTCATGCCAATTCTACAACCATTGTCTACCAACATTAACTAACATTATATCATCAACATTTATGCCATTTCTAAGCTACCAATCAATATAATTTCAAATTTCATCAACACTTTAAAAGGTAATCTACCCTAGGGTTTTTCACTAAAATTCAACAACAATCAATTCCATAAATTTTCATTTATCAATTCAAGCATAACTATGCGAATAATTTCGCATACCACCATTTAGGCACCAAGAATCAAGTTTCCAAATCACCTAGACTAGGGTTCAATGGTTCCACATGCATAACTCAACAACATCCATACCACCATTATTAAGCCTTAACAACTTCAAAACAAGCACTACAAGAATTTTTCTTTTTGTGGCGTTTTACTAAAGAGTTTCCTGGCGGTTTCAACCGCCAAAAAATTACTTTCGGTGGTTTAAAACACACCTGTAAAACTGCAATGACAAATATTTAACGACGGTTTTTCATAAGCACCGGAAAGAGCGATGATAAAGTAACGGCGGGTTCTTAGTGCCGCTTTGGAATGTTCCAACCTCTCTATTAAGTTTAAAAGTTGAAATAAAATTATTTAATTATTATAGGTGGTTTAAACCGCCACTAAGTTATGGTACTTTTATGAATATAAACCTTTCTACCGGCAGCTGAAAGCGCCACTAATTTATCAATAAATAAAAAAAGGTTACTCATTTGAAATTGAGCCTTTTTGTCTCATTATCTTTTTTATCAATAAACCCCCTATGATAACGAAATAAATATTTTAACATAAATATTTAATTATATTTTAAAATATTAAAAGGAAATATATTTTAAAATGAATTGAACATCTAAAAAACAATGGAGTAATTCTTTAATTTTTAAGATAAATTTATTATACTCCAAACCTAACATTAAGTATAATGCCTCTGTAAAATTATCATGATGTCATGCCAAACTTAAGTCCAAGCTCTTAATTAATATAGGGTGTCTAATATCTCAACAATATTAATATATCAACGTAAGAATTCGTTGTCATATAGTCTAATCAGAGAATATGTATGGTAATAATTGTCAGTCTAAAAACTTAATGCATATAACTCAGTTACTGCAATGACCCCTGAACATCATGTGATCTTGCATAGTTGCTACATAAAATATGGCTTCACATATTCTTAACAAGCCAGTGACCAATCCAGGACAAATAAAAACCAGAAAGTGAATATTGTGGTTATTAAATTGGCACTTCTTCACTCACATGGAATGATTAGTATCATCATTACCTTCCTTTTTTTAACCAAAGTCTATAATAATCTTCAGCAGTGAACTCCAAGAAGTCATCAGCCTCCTCTTGTTCTACACACCAACAAGAAATATAAGTTTAATCAAGCGAGCAACTTCTAATATACAAACATCAATAATTGAACTTTTAAATGCAAGATTTTCTAGGGCCTTAGAATTGTCAAAAAATTAGGTGCTATTACCATTAGAAGATACTGCAGTTGAAGATAAAGAAAGAACTGAAGTTTCAAAAACACGAATTTCTCGTTCAAATCTTTCTTTCAAAGTTGCAAGCTTTGACTGATTCCACAAAATAAAACAGTAAAGATCATTCAAATAAAATGTTCATAAAAATAAAAAAGACAATAAACCTGAACAAGGAAAAAATTGCCTTCATTCAAATAAGTAAATTAAACATGCAAATGCATTATAAAAATATCCATGACTATTTATAGAAAATTAAACCTAAAAAATTATAAGAAGACAAAGAGAAAGACTTTCTATTTATTACTTCAATTTAATTAGGTGAATTATGATATACTAATACACAGTCTGCAATTAAGAGGAAAGCTAGAAACGAGTAACAATTAATTATTTCTGCCACTGAGAAGTTTATATGCCAAGCCATCTACAGAGTATATAGGACGCAAAACATAGGCATCATATGAAAAAAGCCATTTCAAATTCCACCATTAATCAAATTGCGGATGATGTAATCATTGCTGATGAATCAAGAAAATAATAATAATAATAATAATAATAAAAGTAGGGTAGAAAATTTTATTATCTTGATTTCATTAAAAAAAATACGAAACTATTATTATACCCTTGAAGGAGCTAGAAAATTTGAAAAGTAGATGTGAAATAATATTTTTTTCATCATATGAAAATAAATTTTATTTTGAGAGGGAAAAATTTAAACATTATAATGTAAATAATAACCTAATACCAGGTCAGTATTAATATATTTAAAAATTAAGTGGGGTATTTACCCATAAAATTTAATGTTTGGATCAGTAAAGGAACATTGATAGAAACCTGTGCTAGGAACATTGATCTAGGAGGAACTTTCATGTAATGACCAAGCTTGAAATCTTGCAAAAAGGAAATTGCCTGTTTCATACTACTGTTCCTGTACACTTTAAATAAGATCACAGCAATAGGATATCCCGGGTAGCTGTAGCCAATTATATACTCTGTTATCACATTCAAAGCTGGTGCCTTCTCAAGAACCTAGAAGAAAATTTATGTTAATCATTTGATAATTAAGACAATATTAAACACATTGCAGTCATATTCGATTCAAGCATGGGATGTAAGAATAACACATTTACTTTTCAAAGCTTTTAGATTTAAACATTTTTAAGTTTAGCCAAATAAGGAGTCGGTTTTGAAGAATTTAGATATATAACTATTACCATAGAATTCGATGATAGAATATGACAAAAAGTAATAAAAGTTGGTACTAAGGTTTCTTCATTCCATTTGTTTTAGTTATAATAATATCCATAGCTCTTTTTCTCTATTTTGTTAATTGGGCTGGGCCTTTTGATTGGGATGGGTCTCAAAAATAGTTACAAGGTCCACTCATTCAAAAAAAAAATTGGTCCATATGTTAATCTCCAATGAGTTTCACCTCATTAGTGAGAAGATTAAAATTTAATGTACAAATTGAGAATTAAAATAAAACCTGATCCAACTCTGAACATGTAAGGTATGTTAATTGCTCCAGGAGCATGTCCAGCATTGAACTCTTCAGGGTCCTGTTTGCACATAAAACAGGGGAGGATGTGAGCTTTTTTTAGCTTCCATGTTATGTTACTAGTAATACTTGAGGTGCATTTGAAATAACTCATAAAAATCTAAATGACTCCTGTAATTTCTTTTTAATCTTATTTTAATAAACTTGTTTTCTTAATCTTTCAGTAAGCTTGTTGATACAATTGATAAGTTTTGTTAGCCTCAGTGTTATGTAAACGGTAATTTTTATTGGAATGAATGAAATTATTCCATCAGAAAAAACTAAAGTACCATATATGTATTTTTGGGTTAAACTTAACTCTTAAAGATAAAACTAACAAAAATCAATAAAAATACTCTTTCTAGTTCATTTGATAAAGTTTCATGCTTGAGCTTATAGTATAAATCATGGTGTAAAAAGATATTATTGAATAATCATTGGTTACCTGGCATCCAAATAGCGATGACCAGCAACAAGAAGCTCGTATGCTACATGCACCGGCACCGAAGTTGGAACAATAACAGCATCCAAATTCCCCCTCAGACTCAGACCAGCTTCCCTCCTTCAACAACCCATAAAACCACATTTTACTACTACATACTACCTGGGAATTAATAATCACTACCATGTCTGTAGTATATGCAAATATGATAATGTTAAGTACAAAATATTAAAGAAACTCAAGGATCAGATTATTCAAAGGTATGAAGATTCTTAAGTCTTCCCTGTACACAGTATATTTTGTATCGAGAATCCAGATTTTGTGCAAACAACAATCATTTTTTTTTCAAGTTACTAGTATTAATTATTGAAATAATCGGTATAAAATGTTATTATTTTATAGATTTACACCAATAAATTCAATAATCAATATAAAATGAAAGATTAGCTTAAGCTTAATGTCCTAATATTTGGCTTATCTTTATAAATATTGTACAAATCTCTTAATTTTAAGAAAAAATATTGTCCTCTCTTCCTCTCAAAAACCACATTCCTAGCATAAAGATAAGCTGTAAAGCATGGAGTAAAAAAAGGTCATTCAAAAGAGCAGCCGGTCCCTTAAACAGACAAAAAGTCGACAATTTGAAGTAGCACTTTATTACAATCTTTTCTAATTCCAACACAGGACCAACTTGATGACATTTAGTATAATGGAAGGGAAAAATTAATAACAAAAATATTTCAAGAATTAAAGTAAAGATCCTTGTATCTATGAGGATCAAAAATAGAGGTCTACTCATATAATTTGATATAAAGGTTACAAACATGAACTCATCAAGCTATAGTACTTCTCATTCAGTAGATAAACTTTCCTAATGAAGTGCGTCAGAGTCATAGTCTATGTTTATCTACAATATCTATAAATATGAATTACCCGGTCAAGTATTTTTTTTCTATTGTCTCATCTGCCAATTTCATTTCAGACTCCCAAAGAAGTGCAATTAACATTTGCTTGACCTGACAAAAATCACCAAAAAGGAAAAAAAATCAAGATAAATGTCAAAAGTACAATCCTAACAGACAGTTAGAGGCAAAGTATTAACTAGGAAGGCATAAAATTTCTAAACGAAATTAGTAAGAAGACTTAAGTTACATTAGAGGTACAAACAGTAGCTATCATCTCACCTCATCGCACTCTATGAAGACTGTACTGTCCAAATCTTAGAGCCTAAAGGGAACTACAAGAAACCCAAACCCAGTCTATCATTACGACCACATAATGAAATCAAAGATAGCCCAGAGTTAAGGGATCCATCTTTAAATTACAATCTATCTTGTCTTCTAGTGGAGCATTTGGGTGGAAGACATCGAGTGATCTGCCAAAGTCCCCAAAATCAATGAATCCCTTCTTCTTAACATCAAAGAGATCAAAGATCTACATGAAGAAAATTTTGATATCAATACACATCAAATTGATAGAAAAGCTAGTTGAAATTGAAAGAAGTAAAAGGAGCAGCAAGATAACAGTTTGGAGAAACAAGTTGAAAAAATTATACATTGATATCCGTCTGTTTCAAGAATTAATTTAATTATGAAGCCAACCAAAACATGGATCTAAAGAGTACAAAGCAAATGAGACATTGATGCACACCCGGTTTGCAAAGAGATTCTCCTTTTCCCTATTCCTGAAAAGTGCCAAAAGAAATTCATCCTGGCAAGAAAGAAGAGATATGGTGAGTGTACTGTTGTAAAAAGCAGTCAATCGACTTTGAATAACGCGCGCGCGCACATGTATATATATATATATATATATATACCTACCTACCTTGCTTATCAATCCATCATCAATAAGTGAACTTCTAATGTTTTTGAAAAGCTCAAACAGTGCTTCAAAAATTGGTCCTTGACCATTGGTCCTTGACCATTGGTCCATGTTATGCATTATATGTCATTGCCCAAAAGTCCTTCGTTTCCTTTTATTCATTGGACAAAAGAGTGAAAAGTGAGAGAGAGATGGGTGCATTACAATGTAGAGGGAAAAGAAAGGGAATTTTCATTTTTCCTTATTTTTTCTTATTTAGTTATTTATTTTTATTTTATTTTATTTTATTCTATTATCATTTTTTTACTTTTTATTTTTTATTTTTATTATTTATTTATTTTATCTCATTTCATTTTTACCTTTATTATTATTATATTGTTTATTTTTATTTTGTTTTTTTTTGTTTTTTGTCGATGGTCGTTTGATCTTAGGTTTCTTTATTTTTTTACTTTTATTATTTTTTATTCATCTATCATTATCCTTTGAAATAGAAAGTTGGTAGTTTTTTTTAAAATGGGTGAGTGGGTGGTTATTCCTTTTGGAAGATGGAGTCATGAGTCAGTAATTATGGGTGAGTTTTTTTTCTCTTTAAATACCATAAGAAAATCCCAAGAATTTTTTAGTCAATGCAAAACTCAAGAAGCGGTCACCATGTTAAATTGAGAAAGGAGTAACTCTTAAATTGAGACAAGGATCACCCTTAAAATCAGAAGATTCGGTCCTTGTAAAATCAAGAAGATCGAGGAACTGGACACCATTAAGTTCTTTTTCTTATTTTTTAAGTTACGTTTCTTTTTCTCTCTTTTTTGCCTTTCTTTTTATTTGTTTTGTTGCTTGGTTTTGTTATGATTTTATTGTTTGATTTTGTTCCCTCCTTGCCATCACCAATCAATAATAACCCAAAACACCACTACCAAAAAATATCACCACTAACTACCCCTCATCACCACCACCAACCAACACCCAAAACCCAACTATCTACCCAATCCCATTAACATTAGCAGCCATCACCTCCACACTCACCCAAGCTTTTTATTATTATTGGTTTTTTATATTATTTATTATTATTATTTGAACTGGTCTGAACCGGGGTCTAGGATCCGGTGCGGGACCAGCCACAAGAATATAGGTGTTTTTAGGGTTTGCACACCGGAACAGTGAGTATCCGGTGTATTAATCCGGTCTCTAAGTGGGAGAAGCCGGTCTTGTTGTCCTGGAGATCCTTCACACCAGCGTTTCGCGTTGCAGGGGGGCGAAAGGTGGTGCCACCTGCGAAGATTCTCCGACGCTCAAGTTAGAAGAGTGTAAGAACTCAGTGAATGCTCAAGCGATGTAATAGTAAAGTGTAAGTTAGAACAACGTCACCTTGCATGTGTATTGAAATGAGCTATTTATAGTTGAACGTGAGAAAATGAGTCGTTGGATACAGGTGGGTCCCCTAGCTCTGATAGCGTGTACATTATGTCAATCAGGGTGGCTCAACACTCAGAATGTGTCAGGAGGGTAGGTCAATTATCAGAGTACGATCCTATAGGAAGAAGATAGGATAATCACCTTTCCGCATAATCTGCTGACACATGTACTTGCTTTCTGAGGCCATTGACGTGACATATTTTGCTACATACAGTATCTTCGCTGATAAGTTATTAGGGGCTCTTATCTCGCTGTGACTGAGAAACTAACAGTTATATAAATGTTCTGTGAAAATGAACAATGATCCGTTATAGAGAAAATAAGTGGGGCGGTTGTGAGATGAGAACGGAAGGCCAGACATCGGATATCCGGTGTGGTAATGTTGAACCAGGACACCGATTTTCCTTATATGAGGTCACTCTGACGTCACAAGATCGGGGACCGGTATCTAGACCGGATCATCTGTCCCCTAGCTTGTATGAGGGACTGTTAAGTTGCTCATATGAGCTACACAACTCTAGAGAAGTCTGGATGCCGGTGGTACATTCTGGAAGGTCTCTGGAAGCTCTGTGGCATCCGCTCTAATAAACGAGTGACCGCTCTTCTCGCGCTGCGTACAACGGATTCAGACAGCGTAAAATAAATGATGGAAATCCCAAGAGTCTTTGAGAATCAAAACCCTTGGTATTCGAAAAGTGGTTGAAAGGCATTAAATACGCATGGCATGATTGGACATTAAATGCATTTTTTACGCACGAGCCATCATTATCCAAGAGTGTAACCGTCGATTGGGCTTATTGGGCCTGGATTCAAACTGAAAGGGGGGCCCATTTTGCCAAAACGTTTACTGAAACATTACCATTTTTGCGCTCGTACGTGACGAAACGACGGAGTCGTTTCAATTTGAAAGGTTGCGTTTTGAGGCAAGCGTTGTGACCTTCGACGGAACACTATGCCTCCTCGTTACCTATAAAAGGGACTCTTAACAGATTTTGGAATCCACTCTTGTTTTCAAGCTTAGTGAACCTCTGCTCAAATTTCTTGGAAATTTCTCTGCCGTCTTCAAACTTCTCAAAGATCTTCTTCCTTTAGGTAACCTCCCTTTCCTTCAACTCCTTGCAATTTTTGTTTATTCTGTTTCCACCATGCGCCCTGGAGCAGGCAACGCTGGTCCTTCAAACAGGGGGAGTTTTGGCTCTCGTGCCCCCCTTAGCCACCGTGGTGGGAGGATTCCAGTGAATCTTCCTGTGGCTGGGCCTCGTCGCTCAGAGAGAGCTGAAGCTTCTTCCTCACGAGCGTCCTCTTCCCAACGCCGCTCTGAGGTTCCCCTTGACTCGAGGGCTACCAGCCGCTCTGATGAAGGGTCAAGTGCTGAAGGTTATCTCTCTGACGATGTTGCTTTTTACCACAGCACGTGCGCGTTCCACCGTGCCTGCATAACTATGGATCTTCCGGGACGTGGAAAAACACCAGTTCTCCGCTCTGCTGAAGGATGTGTCAACGTTGTGGCACACCGGCTTGACTGGGAAAAGCTCAACAGGGAGAAACCCTACTACTGGGTGGAAGAGGAATTCCTAGAGATCCCTTCGCACCATGCGAGTAAGGAAGAATGCACGGTCTCTCTCCGCTGCAAAATATACTCAGACAAGAAGTACAAAGCACGATACGCTGTGCTGGCACCACGTCCCTCTGAGAGAGTATGCCACAGAGTCCCTGATGAGAGGTCGGTCTACATGTACGACTTCGTCTTCTTGAAATTGGGGGTACGCTTCCCTATGACGGAATTCCAGATGGCCGTCCTACGCTTCTTAGACTGCGCCCCTACACAACTGCATCCCAACGGTTGGGGTCTAGTCCAGGCTCTTGAGATTCTGGGGGAGCATTTCAACTTCTCCGCCACTGTGGCCAAACTGTTCTACTATTGCCAAGTGGTCCGCCGTGCTAATAAGAAGGGCGGCCTTGGGTTCATTACCCTCCGTAGTGACTCCAGGGTGATAAATTTCAAATCTTATACAGAATCCGCGAAGGTGGATGGACGCTCCTTCAAGCATTACTATACGCGGGTCCGTATTCAACCGAATAAGCCGGTCTTCTGGCGAAACAATGAGGGATTTACCAAGTTTCCTCTTAGCTAGACGCACGAGCATTTTCTCCTCATGAGCCGTGCTTATTACACAGATGAGAGTGAACTCTCCTCTCATTCTGTTGAGGTCTTGAGCGTCATGCAGACGGCCTCGAAGACCCTCAAAGGATTTTCCAGCAGGCTCCTCTTGGCAGAGGATGACATCCGAAACACCTACCTCCGTAATATCCGCTCTTACTCTATTTGTGTTGTATAGTTATTCCGTTCTGATTATTTTTTCTTCTTATGTGCTAACTCAACCTTTCTTCTTTTGCAGAACAAGTCGAAAGAGCCTGCCCAGAGATGTTGTCGCTAAAGTCCATGATGGCTGACGGTGATTCCTCCTCTGAGGAGAATGAGATCCAGGCGAAGAGGAACGCCACCAAAACTCCCCTCATTCCCCTGACCTTTGCAGTAGGTGAAGAAGTTCCTCTCTTTGATGAGGAGGAAACAGAAAAATAAGCTGAGGCCACTGGAGCGGGCGACGAGGAGGCCGTCCCAGAGAAGAAGAAGAAAAAGAGGCACCTTGTTAAAAAGGCAGATCAAGAAAATCCCTCCTCTGATGACCCTATGAAGAAGCGTCAGAAAACGCTCGAAGAAACTGGATTGAAGAAGGATAAGGGAAAGAAGCCCGTTCCTGAATCCTCTACCCCTTCTTCACAGAATGCTTCAGAGCCGGACTCTGGGAATGGTCCTCCTCCGGTGTTTGATCCTCCGCGTGACTCCTTCCTCACTCCTTACTTGTGGTTTCAGGGGTCCATGCCTCCCACTCTTCCAAAGGCACGATATTGCCTCCGCCCTTCCCTCGACGCTGCTGGGGTTCGAGGTGCTTGCAGGGCGGGCCGTTGGCAGTTGGATGAACTGTCCGGTCTCCTTGAGTCCCTCAGCAAGAAGGCCACTTATATGGAGCAGGTTGAAAAGCTTGAAACCGAAATTGCTGTGAAAGAGGTGTGGGCAGCCAAACAAGCTGAAGTTCATAGAGGCGTGGAGTCGGAATTGAAGAAAACCAAGGAAATGCTCCAGAGGAAAATTGAGGAGGCAAGCCAAGTTCATTTTGCCAACAAGGCTCTAGAGCGGGAAGTTGCCGACCTTCAGAAACAAAACAAATCCATACCCCTCCTCGAAGAAGAATTACAACTGGAGAAGAAGAGATCGGCTAAGCTTGCTGACGATCTCAAAATTATGGAGGACGGTCGCAACAAAGACCTTGGGGAGTGGGAGAGCCTTCGGAAGGAGATGCAAGCCCAAATTGAAGAACTCAAGAAGGGTGGTGCGAGTGCTGGGCCTTCAGAAGAGGATTTTGCCAAGGTTCAAAGAAGATTAACTGCTGCGAAGGCCAAGGCTGCCAAAGCCTTAGAGATATGCAAAAATGTGGCGTATGAATCCTTCGGCCTGGCCCTCCATCAAGTTTATTATCGTAACCCTGGAGTGAAGCTGAATCTGTACGGATTGGATCCGTTCTTCGAATTCCATGGGGGAAAACTTGTCGAAGTACATAAGGACGACTCGCACCATGAACCCCGTGCATCTCTGTATGAACTGCCTCCCCTTCCAGAAGGTCAAAGTATGGAGCCAACAACGTCCACCGCTGCCTCTGGAGCTGAAACGCAAGAAGGTGCCCAAACTGGAGCAGAGGACAAAAAGGAGAGGACAGGAGTGCCCACTGCGGAGGATCAGGCATCGGCCTCTTAATTTATGCTTTATTCATAGCTGTGTACTGGGATCATCTCCATCTTTAACTACTTTGTGACCTGCATAATTTCTTATTTTTGGAAATAAAATTCACTGTTGCTTCTCTTCAACTGCTTGCGTCGAATGTATGATTGTTGGATAACTTAGTGCTATACAAAACACTTTATTGTTTTCAATGCTTTGTGAATCCATTCTGTGTGGTTACCTAGCTGCTTAAAGCGTACTTATCGCACCGGATTAAGATAACAAATTGTAACAAAGAAGCGACAATTAAGTTAAAGCATGCCCTGTCCCCAAGTATAAGTACATTGGGAAGGGAAATTTTATCTCAAGAATTACCTTTTAACTTCTTAAAAAGATAGAAATGCTCATCTGTCCTCGAAGATGTAGAGCGGGTACGTTAGCGTTCAACCGCTCTGTGGTGGATATTCCATAATTGAGGACGGACATTGCCTTTGAATTTTGGTACAGCTTTGACAAGGGTAAGCTTTACGCCTTTCTCTTGAGGTTCGGTTTGGTCCTACATCTCAAGTCTTCACACGGTGTTCGGTTCGATCCTACTAACCGTACTTGGAGTTCGGTGCAATCCTACAATCCAAGCCTTCAACACGAGGTTCAGATCAGGGCTAATCCTGAACCTACTGCGCCCGTTACTCGGGGTTCAGCGTGGTTTTCTGTATGAACCAGCCTACTGCGCCCAAGCCTTCGCATGGGGTTCGGTTTGTGGCCTTGAGGAAGGACCAGCCCTACAACCCATGTTGTCTTCGAATGGGGTTCGGTTTATGGCCTTGAAAAAGGACCAGCCCTACAACCCATTTGGTCTTCGAATGGGGTTCGGTTTGTGGCCTTGAAAAAGGACCAGCCCTACAACCCATTTGGTCTTCAAATGGGGTTCGGTTTGTGGCCTTGAAAAAGGACCAGCCCTACAACCCATTTGGTCTTCGAATGGGGTTCGGTTTGTGGCCTTGAGAAAGGACCAGCCCTACAACCCATGTTGTCTTCGAATGGGGTTCGGTTTGTGGCCTTGAAAAAGGACCAGCCCTACAACCCATTTGGTCTTCAAATGGGGTTCGGTTTGTGGCCTTGAAAAAGGACCATCCCTACAACCCATTCCACCTCAAGGAGTTACATCGTCAAAACACACGATGTGTGATTGAGATCATCCGTCCTGAGGGGTCTTCATCAGTCCCTCGAGGAGTTACATCATCAACTACAGAATTGGTAGTTGAATTCCTCCGTCCTAAGGTGTATGCGTGTTAAGCTATGGCTATAAATTGCAACACATAAGAAAAGTGAGAGCGATAGGGCAGTTAAACTGTATTCTCATTAAGATTGAAAGTACATTACAAAGAGAGCATAGTTGGGGTCATGCCTCGTTAAAACCTTCTTGAGAAAACCCGATATGAAAAAACTCAAGTAAGGAAAAAGAGTACACGCCGTCTTACCAACTAGCTGTAATAAACACGTAAGTTCTGAGTGTTCCATTTGTTGCGGATTGGAGTTCCATCAAGTTCTTCCAACCGGTATGACCCTTTTCCAGTCACTTCAGAAACTCTATAAGGACCTTCCCACGTCGGTGCTAGCTTTCCTTGGTGAGCGAATTTATTCCCCACACTCGCCTTTCTCAAAACAAGATCTCCGGTGTTGAAAGCTCTGTACTGGACACGTTTATTATACCGGAGTGCTGCCTTTGCTTTTACTGCCTGATCTCTGACAAAAGCCTTTTCCCTTAACTCCTGGAGGACATCCAGTTCTGATGCCAAATTGGCGTTGTTATCTTCAGCTGAAAAATACTCCACACGAGCCGATCTTGTTTGTAGCTCCACTGGAATCATCGCCTCAACCCCGTACGTCAACCGGTATGGGGATTCGTTAGTTAAAGAATAAGGCGTGGTGCGGTATGCCCATAAAACATGACATAGCTGGTCAGTCCATCCTCCCTTCGCTTCTCCCAGACGCTTCTTCAACCCCTTTAGCACTTCTCGATTGGCTACCTCTGCTTGTCCATTGGTTTGGGGGTGTTCAATAGACGAAAATATCTGGATTATCCCCAGTCCTTCAAGCAAATCTGTGAACTTTTTGTCTGTAAACTGGGTGCCGTTGTCAGTCACAATCCGCCCTGGCACCCCGAATCGAGCTATGATATTTTCATACACGAAACGTCTTGTTCGCGCAGAAGTGATATGCACTACTGATTCTGCCTCGATCCACTTGGTGAAGTAGTCTACCCCCATGATCAAATATTTGATACCTTCTGGCGCAGTGGGGAATGGACCCAAAATATCAAGGCCCCACTGGTAGAACGGCCAAGGTACAGCAGATGAGGACAGTTCTTGGGCCGGTGTATGGTGGAGATTGGAGAATTTTTGACAAGCGTTGCACTTCCTAACAAAATCTGCAGAATCCTGCTTCACAGTGGGCCACCAATATCCAGCCCTGAGGACTTTTCTCATTAAGCTCCGACCCCTAGCATGGTGCCCACATTGCCCCTCGTGCACTTCCTCCAAAACCGCTTGAACCTCATCCTCTCTCAAACACAAAAGATATGGGACAGAGAATCCCCTTTTGTAGAGAACACCATCAACCATAGTAAAATATGGTAACTCCCTCCTCACTCGTCTCCTCTCCTTCTCATCAGTGGGAAGTTGACCATCAGCCAGATAGCGAATATAGGGGATGACCCAAGAATCCTCATATGGATAGCTCACCATGACAGCATTCAGAGAAGGGTACAGAGGTATGCTAGGTGATGTCAAAGTGCTTTGAACCACCATTGTTGTGCTGCCGGGCTGCTTTGTACTTGCAAGTCTTAACAAGATGTCTGCTCTGGTGTTTTCCTCTCTGGGCACATGCTTGAACTCTAAAACTTTAAATCTTCCCTTCAACTCATTAACACAATTCAAGTACAATTGAAGTTGCGGCTCCTTCACTTGGTACTCCCCCTGGATCTGCGAAATCACCAATTGAGAATCACTGCACAGTGTGACTGCTGATGCTCTGATGTCAATCGCCGCACGGAGACCGGCCAAGCATGCTTCGTATTCAGCCTGGTTGTTGGAGGTCTTGAAATTGAATCGGAGGGAAATTTCTAGGTGTACACCATCATCACTTTCTACCACAACACCTGCTCCACAACCTTTGCTATTCGACGATCCATCAACGTAAATGGTCCAATGCGCTCGAGGGGTGGCAGGGTCCGCCCCAGTCATCTCCACAACAAAATCAGCCAACACTTGCGCCTTGATGGCTCCTCGAGGCTCATACAAAATTTTAAATTCAAACAACTCGATAGACCATTTTATCATCCTTCCGGCGAGGTCTGGCTTGCTAAGCACTGAACGGAGAGGCAAATCCATTCTCACCAGTACTGGGTGTGCGTGGAAATAGGGCCTCAACCGTCGTGATGCCCACACGACTGCTAGAGCAGCTTTCTCAATCTTCTGATACCTTCCTTCCGCCCCCTGAAGCGTCTTACTAGTAAAGTACACCGGCCTCTGCCCTTCAGGGGTTTCTTTAACCAAGGCCACGCCTAGGGCTTCATCAGAGATTGCTAAATACAAGATCAAAGTCTCACCAGGGTCAGGCTTAACTAAAATTGGTGGACTCGAGAGAACGACCTTGAGTTGCTGGAAGGCTTGTTCTTGCTCCTCTCCCCATTCAAAATTCTTGTGTTTCTTCAACGCCTTATACAGGGGAAGGGATCTGTGTGCCATTTTGGGCATGAAACGAGCCAGAACGGCTACCTTTCCATTCAATGATTGGACTTCCCTCAGGCTCTTGGGGCTCTGCATATCCAAGATTGCTTGACACTTCCCAGGGTTAGCCTCAATGCCTCGCTGGGTCAACATGAATCCTAAGAATTTCCCAGTTGGAACAGCAAAGGTGCATTTTAAGGGGTTTAACCTCATGTTGTACTGTCGAAGCCTAGTGAAAACTTGGCGCAGATCTTCAATGTGGTCTCCTCCAACGGGCGTTTTGGCTATAATATCATCTATATAAACTTCGACCAGCCTGGTGTGCATCCCTTCAAAGACTTTGTTAATCATGCGCTGATAGGTAGCGCCGGCGTTCTTCAATCCAAAAGGCATGACGGTGTAATAGAAAACACCGCAGTCATTGATAAAGGCAGTTTTCTCTTGGTCTCCCTCCCACATCGGAATCTGGTTATACCCCGAATAAGCATCCATGAAACTGAGGTACTGGTAACCAGATGAATCATCCACCATGCGATCAATGTTGGGCAGGGGATATGGATCCTTGGGGCAGCAACGGTTAAGATCCACATAATCTGCGCACATTCTCCATTTGCCATTAGCTTTCTGCACCATAACTACATTAGAAAGCCAAGAAGAGTAGTGTATCTCCCTTATAAAGCCCGCTTTCAACAACTCCTCTGTCTGCTCACAAGCTGCCCTCTGCTTCTCCGGTCCCAACCTCCTCTTCTTCTGGGCCACCGGTCTTGTTTCAGGGTACACAGCAAGCTTGTGGCAACAGAAATCAGGGTCCATCCCAGGCATGTCTGCTGCTGTCCATGCGAAAAGATCCTTGAACTCCTGCAGAAGGGCTAATAAGCGTTGCTCCATAGTAAACTCCAGCTTATCATTGATGTGCGTGACCTTCTCTGGGGAATCCCCTAAGACAACATCCCTGGAACCACCATCCGGTGTGGGCTTAGAGGGATTGAGTGGATCAATCTTCAATTCCGCTCTGGGGTCCAGATCAATTAGACTGACAGACCCTGCCGCTATTCCTCCATCGTTCAGCTTCCTCTTCTTGTTGAATGCTTCCAACTTGACCATGTTGAGGCTCAGGTTATAACAATATTGAGCCATCTCCTGATCACCACGGAGAGAGGACACACCGTTGTCCTTGTCAATGAATTTGATCAAGAGGTGAGGAGTGGATACAATTGCTTCCATCGCATTCAGTGTAGGACGGCCTATGATACCGTTGTATGGGGATTCCACATCAATCACCAGAATTCTTGACTTGACTGTTCTCGTTCCAGGCTCTCCTTCAAAAGAAATCAGAGTGTCAAGATACCCCTTGGTGGGTTGCTTGGCTCCATTAAACGCTGTGAGTTCTTGCGTGTAAGGTTGTAAATCTGCATCATTGAAACCCATTCGTTTGAAACAATTATAAAAGATAACATCACAAGAACTTCCCTGATCGACGAGGATCCTCTTGACATCCTTGTTGGCTATGACTGCCATGATAACTACTGCATCATCACCTCCTGGAATTGTTGGGCCAAAGTCATCATCAGTAAATGACACAGTCGGAGCTGCCATACTGTCCCTGAAAGGGCGGTTATCCCTTGGTTTGCCCTGGACAGACAGAATCATCAAATGGTGATTCTTCCGTGCTGTGATTGACGCTCCTCCTCCCGCAAATCCTCCAGCTATCATCTCAATCACTTCCCGTCTGCCCTGCCTCTGCTGCTGGGGCATGTTATTTTGTTGGGCACCTCCAGCAATCACTACTCCCTTCTGCTTTTCAGCTGCAGTGAACTTCCTTGCTGGATTACGTGTATTATCATCTTCGTCATCAGGATCTCTACTCCTTTTTTCCATCCTCTGAGGCTCGTCTACAGATTTCTCCTTGAACAAATACTGCTTCAGCTTTCCTTCTCGAATGAGAGTTTCCACCGTATTCTTTAATGCCTTGCACTCATCAGTATTGTGTCCTGTCTGTTCATGGAAAGTGCAATACTTGCGTGGGTTACCACCCCTCTTGACTGGGGATGGTTTCCTTATACCAAAGACGTTCAACGTTGGCCAACCAACCTCCCTCATGATTTGGGAGTGCCTGGTGTTCAACGGAGCATAGTTGTTGAACGATGATACACGCCTATCTTGTGGATGCGGGCGAGCGTTTACAAAGTCTTCTCTAAAGGCATGCTTCTCAGGTCTCACTCTCTCCTTTTCTCTCCATGGCTGCTGAGTAGGTGCTGAAGGCTTCATTCTTGTTGCGGTTGCCTCCAGATGCATCTCTATGCCCACGTATTTGGAAGCTTTCCTTCGAAACTCCTCGAAGGTTGTTGGGGGGCTCTTTGCCAAAGATAGGGCAAAGGCTGAACCAGGCTGAAGAGCTTCCACTACAATATGAAGTTGTATAGCCTCCATGAGGTTGGGGACCAAAGCTGCCTCCTTATAAAACCTTTTCAAGAACTCCTTAAGAGTTTCAGTTTCTCCCTGCCTTATTTGGGCCAGGGTGTGAGAAGTTCTTGGGATATCCCTAGAGATGACAAAATGGCTTTCAAATGCAGTGGCCATTTCCTCCCAAGAGTCTATAGATCCTGAGGATAAGCTTTTAAACCAGCTGAGAGCCTCCTCCGTTAGTGTTCTTGGGAACATCCTACACATAACATCTTTATCTGCTCCCAAATATATAGCTTCATACACATAAGCATCCAAATGCTTAGTGGGATCGGTTTCTCCATTATACTTCCCTATCGACAGTGGCTAAGTTGTTTGCAAATGTTTCGGGATGGCAATGCTCATCAGCCTTCTTGAGAAAGGGACACTGAGCTTGTACGTCCCTGAAGTCACCACCGCCTGCTCCCTTCTCCTGGTACTGACTCTATCACCAGAGTCTTGAGTCTGCTCTCTCTCTTCATATGTGGGGATCTTCAAATACTGGAGGGCTGTAGACATGCCCCTCGCTGATGCGTGGTGAGTCTCTTCTGCATGGGATGTTACCCTGTCCCCAGCTCCTCCTCTCTCCCGCTTCAACTCCATCAGCTCCTCCCTGAGTTGCCTGATAACCTCATCGCGAGGGTCAGGCGTTTGCACTTGCACCATCCTCCGGGTTTAAGTTACAGGGGACTCGAAGACAAGTCTCCTTCCAGTCTGTTGATGGGTCACATCCTCCACGTGACCATCAATGAAATCTCTCCCATCACCTTCCATCGTGACAACCAAACTTCTGCGAAAATGGGAATAACTCTAACGAGTCCCACTAGGCGTGCCAATGAACTGGTCTGAACCGGGGTCTAGGATCCGGTGTGGGACCAGCCACAAGAATATAGGTGTTTTTAGGGTTTGCACACCAGAACAGTGAGTATCCGGTGTATTAATCCGGTCTCTAAGTGGGAGAAGCCGGTCTTGTTATCCTGGAGATCCTTCACACCAGCGTTTCGCGTTGCAGGGGGGGCGAAAGGTGGTGCCACCTGCGAAGATTCTCCGACGCTCAAGTTAGAAGAGTGTAAGAACTCAGTGAATACTCAAGCGATATAATAGTAAAGTGTAAGTTAGAACAACGTCACCTTGCATGTGTATTGAAATGAGCTATTTATAGTTGAACGTGAGAAAATGAGTCGTTGGATACAGGTGGGTCCCCTAGCTCTGATAGCGTGTACATTATGTCAATCAGGGTGGCTCAACACTCAGAATGTGTCAGGAGGGTAGGTCAATTATCAGAGTATGATCCTATAGGAAGAAGAGAGGATAATCACCTTTCCGCATAATCTGCTGACACATGTACTTGCTTTCTGAGGCCATTGACGTGACATATTTTGCTACATACAGTATCTTCGCTGATAAGTTATTAGGGGCTCTTATCTCGCTGTGACTGAGAAACTAACAGTTATATAAATGTTCTGTGAAAATGAACAATGATCCGTTATAGAGAAAATAAGTGGGACGGTTGTGAGATGAGAACGGAAGGCCAGACATCGGATATCCGGTGTGGTAATGTTGAACCAGGACACCGGTTTTCCTTATATGAGGTCACTCTGACGTCACAAGATCGGGGGCCGGTATCCAGACCGGATCATTATTATTTATTGCTCATTTTTTACCTTAATATAAAAAGACAAAAATGATAATAAATCGTCGTTCTTTTCTTATATATGCTTAGAGTTGTCTCATTTTAATTTTATTATCCATTTTTATCTTAAGAAACTAAAGAAATATAAAAAATGTTTATGGTGTTTTAATCTAAAATTTGATTAATAACATTTGTTTAAGATTTACCTTTGTAAAAAAATTATTTTATGAATAAGATTAACCAAATATATTTTCAAGAGTTTAAAAATAAATTTGGTTTTAGAATATTTATTCAAGAACTATTTCTCTTAAGTAAAAAAATTAATTGGTTTAATAAAACTATGCAATAATTTTATAGGGATGTCGTATAATGTACTTCATCTATATAAATACTATAAAATTATGAAGGAAGGTAAGCATATAGATTACTCTATCTCGTACTTCAATTGTTTTTTTAAATATATTTTTTTAAAAAAAATATTTTTATAATAATAAAAGAATGAATTTTATAGCGGTGTCGTATGATAAACTTTATCTACACCAATTTATAAAATTATGAAGGAAAGTAAGCGTATAAATTACTTATCTCATACTCTTCTTTGACATTGAATTTTTTTAAAAAATATTTTCATTTACAATGCAATAATTTTATAGCGATGTCGCATGATGTACTTCATCTACACCAATACTATAAAATTATGAAGGAAGGTAAATGTATAGATTATTCTATCTCGTACTTTTCTTCGGTATCGTTTTTTAAATATATTTTAAAAAATATTTTTATTTAATAAAAATACAATAATTTTATAGCGATGTCATATGATGAACTTCGCTTGTACCAATGCTATAAAATTATGAAGGAAAGTAACCATATAAATTACTCCATCTTGTATTCTTCTTTAACATTGAATTTTTTATATTAAAAAATATTTTCATTTAATAAACAATACAATAATTTTATAGTGGTGTCATATGATGAACTTCATTTGCACCATAGGAGTGTGGTGCTATGAAGCAGGGGCAACCAATGTGTCCACCGCATTAATAGTGCCACCACCTTGGCCACCAGCATTGCCACCACATAAGCAGGACTGCGATAATGGTCAGATCTTCAACCATTTGTTGATACAATGGATTAGAAACAATGAATGTTAAACAAACAAACACTTACATGCAATAAATTCTAATAATTTAAACATGCTTTGTGTCGGTTTCAATTTAAATTCACCCTCACTGTCACCCTCACTCTCTGTTTCATTTTCAATTTGGTATTCAATATCTGATTCACCTTGTAATGGTTATGATTGTGGTAGGAAGACTCTATCAATTTGATCACACCTGGTTTATGCAAGTGTATCATTGTAAGGCACCAGATCAATGTACAACATAACATGAAAGTCATGAAGTTTGGTTAAAGCAAGATGATAAGCATCATTAACCTCATTGGTCACATTGTTAGTAATTTGACTCTATGTCTTGGTTTTGATAATTGCATACCGGTCTCGATAACCTTATGGAAAGTTTGCATAATACATATGTTCTGCTTGTTGGGTATAAATTGAAGGATCATACACTTTGTAGCATCAAGATTGCTTGACTTCAATTAACCTATATTTGTTGTTAATCTTTGTTCCTTGACCAATGGTGTTGCCAAACAAATCATACTTGAATAACAATTTTTTGGTGAGTTATTCATGTTAAGTCCATGAAAGAACATATGAAGTTCTATAGACCCCTCAATTATTTTTATTTATGATGCAAACACTAAACTATTAAAGTTCTAATGTTCCATTGCTATTTAAATTTTGTTTATAGAAAAATTGTATAAAGTCAAAGGAATAAGTTGACTAAAGACCATTTGAAGACTGTTGATCATCTGAAGAAGTTGCCCTCTCAGATGCACAATATCAGAAGGGTGAAGAATCATCTCAAGTCTTCACAAGCCAAGATTCTGAAGTTCAAATAAAGTTTCTAGCCATTGCAACAATGCGCCATTGAAAATAATGCTCTCTTAAAGATTTCAATAAAGTTGGCTAAGGATGAAACCTCCATTTGTCTACTTTCACCAAAATGGAAAAATACAAAAGTATTAGAACTTCAGACGATTACCTATTGCACTTGCCACTACTCGGTTGAAGTCATCCTAAATAGGCATGTGTGTTCTTCAAGCATATCAACTTTTTTCTCTCTTCATCTCAATGGCTCTTTTAAAGGCCTATATAAAGAGAAATTGTCCTCAGATAATTGTTTTAAACTTACTTTATAAAACTTTAGACAAGAATCTATCTTTTAACAAATGTTTTACAAAAAGCTTTTAAATCACATTATTCACCCCCTTCTAGTGTGCACCTATGAACCTTCAGTTCGTACTAGAGCTCAGCCTTTAGGTTGAGCACCTGATAGTGTTAGAGGAAAAGATCCTATAACAATGGTAGACAATCAGCTTCTTGCTAAAGGATATTCTGTGACTAGACCTCTTACTTTCTATAAGGGAGGCTATCCCTATTTGAAATCTAGGATGGAAAGTGTGACTATAATGTTCTGCCTAATTATTAGAGTTTAAATAATGTATTGCACCTAATTTCAATCGAATTCATTTTACATAATATGGTAGATATAAAAAATTTAGACCATGGAGTGAAAACGTTAAGGAAACAATTTTCAGCACACTAGTTCCCTGCCCACTGCTTAGTAATTTACGTATAATTAGAGCTACAAAACTCCAATGAAGGTGAACCTAATTGGTACACCTCTATAAATTAATTATCTACAAATGTTATGAAGGGGTTGAGAGTGAACTATGCCCCTAAGATTACCCAGTTTGTGAAAATATGGAACCAGTCTGTATAAAGTTTTACCCTAAACACCCTTTAGAATTTTGGGCATAACTTGAGCTACAGACCTCTGATTAAGGCGATTCTAGCAAGAAAATGCTCGCGATTGAATTATCTACAACTTTTATGAAGAAAGCAAGAGCAACTTCTAATCTTGCTTGAGTGATAATTGGCTCGCTTAAGCAAAAATTCACTAGAAACTCCCCCTCTAGGTCCAACTCAAGCGAGATTGTTCTCGCTTGAGTGAAAATAACCCAGAAACTAACCTCCTTTTCACCCAAAGTCTTGCTCGAGCGAGAATGGTCTCGCTTGAGTGAGATTTACAACAATTTTACCTCTAAACCAATTTCCTTGTGCCCTAACTTGCCCGTTTTAACTCTAATTGCTATAAAATTTCATGGGCACTATATTTTCCCCATTTTGGACCTGTTGGTACAATTTGTACTCAAAATTTCCTTTATACGACCAAGATATATGCAAACATGCAATTTACTTAACTTTATGCAACTTCTTCCCCCAAAATACATTAAATGTAATACAACCTTCACTTTCCCCCCACCGGAACTCTATTTCACCCTTTCAATTGGCTAAAATCACCCTTTTGCACTACTTCAACATATGTTTACACGGTTAACTATATCATCCACATACAATTAGCTCTATGGGATCCACCTATTACATATTCATACATACATATCACATAATACAATTGCACAGCATGTCCATATTTAATCTAATATCATACCTATTGGCTTAATACCGTAGACAATCAAGCATAACCTATCTATCATGATCATACATGAACAAGAAACTCATCAATCAAGGCTCCATACCATATAACAATACTCGAGCATCATCGACTTTGCTCATCATCATCCATATCATGCTACCATAAATATATGTTCATGACCATTAATTTGGCCCACAATACCATAGTTTCATTATTAAAGTAACCATACACATCATCTATAATGCATCACGCATTGCCAAACATGGATATATACACATTTTCACATAATCATCATCATGGTACCAACATCCCAAACATACTATATATACATATATACAATTACACATATGCATTAGTTATCCAAATCTCTTTTCTTGGCATTGCTTCCCACCTATTAGGCACTAGTCTCTACAGCCTCCATAGCATCCTTGTCTTCAGTCACTAAAAATAATTGTAAGGGTGAGTGACTGGCTATATAAACTAATACAAATAATCACCAATGCATATATACATATATAGAGCGAAAAGCATAGTACAGTCAAGAATTCCAATTACCCATGTCACCTTCATTTTGCTTTGTTTCATATCGTCATATTCATCAATCTTCACCAAGGGATTATTAACAATGCATATCACAATCTCGCAATTAATTCATCAATTCATCATTTCATATAGTGTCACCACTGACTCTCAATCAACGATAATAATGACTCTCTAGTATCTGAATACTAAAAGGATCGATTGTCAGCTGGGGGTCTTACCCGACACCCCGTGAACCCTATCTGGTCCATTAAGCCCTACCTGGCTCCCCACCTCACCACTGGGTCCTACATGACCAGCAGGTAGCTTAATTGGGCCATACCTGACCACTGGAGCAAAAAATGAGGGGTAATCTATATCGTTCGGCCATCCACACCATACCACATTATAGCCTTTATAAATAATCAATTCTCATCATCATTTAAATAATCCATCACGACTCAGTCCCGACATTATAGCCTTCACCCTGGGACAATCTCATAAGCCACTCAGGCAATAATTTCATAATTTCATCAACACCATATTATATTTCTCAATTCATTGTCATAGCTCAACGATTTCAATTCATCAATCAACAATTCATAATTCAACACTATTTTAATTTATCCTCATGTATCAATATCAAATTCATCATTATATCATATTTTCATCCTACAATCAACTGCCACGTCATAAGCTATCAACATCATCAGCATTACCATGCAATGTACAAGTATCAATACATATTATGTCAATTAGTAACAATTTATCATTTCATTCATTTCTTAGCATCACAATTCATTTGAACCTATTTTTAATCATACACATACACCATCACGTTTATATATATATAATTTAGATTATTCAAACTATCTTATCCCTTTCCTCACTTGCCAAAAATGGCTTCCATTAATATTTCCATTAATATATACGCCTAGTACACCCCCTTTACCTCAACTCCACAATTTCAAGACTTCAAATCAATCGCTGATTTCACCAACTTCCTGAAAATCTAAATTCTAGGCAATTATGAAACAAATTCAGCACGTCGACTTTTGAAACTAAACCCATTGCATCCAAAAACACAAAACACATATTTTGAGTTCCGAAACTTGTCGTTGCCACTTTGACCCTCGGTTTTAGGTTTTACCTTGTTGACCAATCCTCTGACTTTCAATTTGAAACATAGAAACACCAAAGTCATCACCCATTAGCTAATTCAGAAAACCTACGACATTCTTAACCTTTATCAAACTCCAAAACACCATGAAATGGGAAAGACTAAAACCCCTATAGTAACCCTATTTTTGGACATGGAAAGAAGAAGGAATCGCGAAATTGAAGCCACCAACCGACTTACCTCATCCTTGAGAACCTAAAATGTGATCAATTTCTACTTGCGACAAGGAAACGACTTCTGATTTGGAGCTAAAAGGGACAATAATGGAACTCTCTCTTCCTTGTTTCTTTCTTTTGTTTTCATGTGTAAAGGAAATGGGAAAAGAATATGGAAACCAAATTTTCTTAATTCCAAGAGCAATTTGGTAACTTCACCTTTTTTTCTTTTCTTTTCTATTTTTTTATTTCCAAATTCTATTTCTCTTTTCTTTTAATTAATTAAGTTATTAGCTTTACCCTTCGGCAATTAATAATTTACCATCATAATTTAATTTATTAACTTTCTTAACAACTCTCCTCTAATTAATTAATTCACTTTTGAATTTATTTATTTTAGGCTCAAAAATCTCTAATTAATTTCTACAACATAATTAGAATTTAATTTGATTACTAGGATGTTATAGTACAGCCCTTGGTTAACTAGAACGATTCCCATGCTTAGGATGTCCTAATTAACTAAGATGTTACTTAAGTTGTACAAGTAGAAGAAGTTTTTTTATCATAAAATAGTCTTTCCAAACAGTAGCATGGTTGAATCAATCAAAGATTACATACTTTGAAAGAAAACGGGACACGCAAGCTCCCATAAGGTGTAAACATAATTTATCCTAAGACTATTCTTCTCCAGGGTTGAGTCCATTCTTCCATGTTGCCAGTTATAATATGTCTCATTACTTTCCCTGCAATGATTCTCTAAGGACACCAGGGCTTCTGCGGTATAACTCTAATGACGATCTTTTCTTCTAACATGTCTTTAAATAACCTAGAGTGCATATATAGATATACACAATAGGAATCCCAAAACAAAAGGGGTTGTTTATCTCACTCTAGTCTTGTTGGAAACATATGCGAAAGTGCATCGTCATACTTGATGGATTTCACATACATAGTCAAATCATCAAACAATTCTTACCTACTATAGATACATACCATTCTCATACCCAATAGACATCACCATCTAACAGGATAATTAATTATAATTCCATAATGATAACCCAATTATTATCTAGACTACCAGTTAAATAATAGTCAACCATTATCAGAGAAGTAGCACTCCATAAGCTCATGTTAATCAAGCGTAGACACCTTCACCATCATATAGTTCATAACCAAAAGTACATTGTGGTTAGTTATCCAAGATGTTATGCATGAGTAAGGTGTTTTATGATTATCTTACTAAGCATTTCATGAATACGAATGAGGGCCCTTACAACGTCTTTCTCATTACATCACATCATTCTCATCAGAGTCATCCTATCATAGTACGAATATTGAACACAACGCTTTTGTACTAGAGTGACCGAAGCTCACCGAGTTCACTAAAAACATATATAGGGTAGGGGACACACAAGTCCAAAATTAATAATTATGATCACACTTTAAAAAGTAACGGGAACTTGGTACTACACGGCCATAGTAACCATTGTTTGAGTCGGATGTACTACAGGCTTTCCATGGGCCGCCCGACACTGAGTGCTACATCGGTCCCCTAGGTTCCCAAACCATTCGTACTCCCAAGACCCCGCTCACATTATGGATCACAATGCCAAGGTTCTTCAATGTACCCCGCCATTATGAGCTCTAGTATCTAATCACATATCTCATATTCCAATACACATGATGCATGATGTATTCACTTCACTTTATCTCTTATCCGTTATTAATCAAGTGTCAGGCAAAATCCTTACGCTCGATGCCCTTTGTCCTTAATACGTCGGGTAAACCTTGTTAATACGTAACACAAATTTGAATAAGAGTTGTGGATCTTAAATCCTTATACCTAAGTCTTAGTTACCTGCTAAATCTATTTTAGGAGTAATAAGACTAGGGTCTAGATGAAAATTTAAATTCTTAAGTGATTCATAGAAATTTATTGACCTTTGTTGGTTAACCAATTCAAGTTTATCTAGACTTACTAGGTATCACAAAATTGTCAAAACTTACTTATTTTACCTATTTAACAGAAACATCACTTCAGCGTAATTTTGACTCCAAGCTCTATTTCCCTCAGTATTGAAACTAACCTTATTCAAGTAACTTACTTAAAAACTTGAATTTTCTTACTAATTGACAAATTAGATAAAACTCAAGATAATATGTTGTAGTTTCTCAAACCGATTTGGGAACATTGTCCTATTTCATTTATTGGCCACAGAGCTTTATTCTTCGGCTTTATGGCTAAAACCTTTTTCAAGTCTATAAAATCATTTTATAAAAGTTCCTTTTAATTCATGTGGTATCATTTCAACCCAAAACCCTTTAAAATGCGTATAAATCATTTTTCTCATCGGTTTTGTCAAAAACTTCATTTTTATTGTACTTGGGCTAGAAAACTCCGATTAATGCGATTCAAAAGCCAAAAGTGATTAGTTTTTAAAATTCCATATTTATAACATAAAACAATTATTAAAATTTGACTAGAATTTGATTTTTTCTTAAAACTTTTTTTGTTACTAAAAACGTTATTTTTCCTGTTTAAAACATCACCGATCGAGATTAAGGACAAATCATTGCTTAACGTTTTCACCATTTATTTTCTTGCACTTAGGCAGTACCCATCACCTCATCATTACATACATAAATTGAAATTAAAATTACAGAGTAAAGACATTGAGCCCATCTACCTTTATACCTCCCGTATATACTTATTTTCGCATATTTTTGGTTAAGGATTCGCACTGACACTCAGGATTTCTTGTGTCATTTTCCAAATAGAAACTTAGCTTGATAAATTACATCATATTTATCCATTCAAGCAGCCATAGGTCATAACATTTATCATGCCAAAAACTTTTATCTAAGAATAGATCACAATGTAGCAAAATAACACAAACTATAATGTATTTTTCAAGCATTAACACATGCAAATTATAACTTTTAGAGATTCCATTAAAACTCAACATGCAGCCATGGTTTCATCAACATATGGCTTTCAAAATTTCAATTTTAACACATGCAAGAAAAGATCTTGGACTTTGAGATCTGTATAAAAATTGTAGTACATTTCATTATGAAGATTTTGGGACCAAGGTCGTTCGAATCAGACACTTATAGAATAAGTTTGGCCAAAAATAGTGAAGTGTGCTCATAAGGCTACGAGATAGAATTTTTTCTTAATTTATTGGATAGGCACAAATCTTGATTAATTGGCTCAACCACCGTCATCCTCCATCCTTCACGAAATATCAAAGACTCGATATCGATCTCTAAACTTTAAGTTAAATCCCCAACGATATTTCTAATTGGTAATAAGATCATTGTGCCTGTAACAGCCCTCATTTTTGTGTAAGGTTCTTAGGGCCAGTTATTTTTATTTTGTGATGATTTTATACATGGATGTGAGGCAAATACCCCTGCTTCAATTATATGAGTAATAGAGATGATTGAGATATTAATAATAATGTGTTTGATAATACTCATAATAACAGACATGTATAAAATAAGACATTAAGTGATCTAATATAAGTATTTAAGTATTTCATTTAAGTTATTAATTGTGTAACTCCCCCGGTCTTGACCAAGAAATTTTCTGAGGGACTTGAGTCAATCATTTTTATCCTAAGACGTTCCTCATATCATCCCTAACAATTTTTATTAAGATCCCAATGCCCATTTCCAACCACCCAATCCCAAAAATGTTAAAATTACCTGGGTAAGCCAAAATGCGCATCTGTATATATTTTGGGCGTAATTTCCTCTTCCGATATTGGATTAGAGTCGTTCTTGTCCCAAAATCTGCATATCAAAATTATCTACAACTTCTATGTGACCAAGAAGGCCAATTCTAATCCTATAAATCCTAAAATTTAAAATACTATATTAATTTATGTTTTTCCAGTAATAGTTTACACTAGGTTCAATATTTTTAACATATCTCTCTCATATGACCATGAAATTGAACAATTCTTTTACCAAATTTTTCTTAACTTAATTCTCTACAACTTTGATAAAGAACATGAAGCCTAAATCCCTACCAATTTGGCTCAGAAAACCAATCTTTGCAAATAACAAAAATCCCATCGCAGTCCTGCACCCCTTTTGTATTTGGACCATAACTCTCTGATTTCTTAATGGATTAATTGTACCATATACCAAATTAAAGACAACAAAAAGTTCTACAATTTTTGTGTTTAGCCCATTTCCAAATTCGGCCTAGAAGGTCCCTTAAATCCACGAGCAAGCTACTACCTCTGCACTTGACACATCAGCCTTTGCATGGAAATTGACCAATTAAATCACACCACCACCTTGCCACTTGTTTAGACCATGCAAGGCCTTTCACCACCTAACCATCAGCTGCATGTGACACCTAACACTTGCATGAAACTTGTGTGACACCTCCTATTCGACTCTCTTGGCCATAGAGCTCCTTGGAGAGCAAGGGAAGTCCATGCAAAACTTGTCACTTTGGCATACCATGCTTTATTCTCTTTGTTTTCCTTCTTTCTTCTAACTTAAAAAAATTCCAACAGCCCTCTTCTCCATTTTTCATATACTTCCTTCATCTTAAACACATCATCCATCCATAATCATCCATCCCAAACCACCACATCACCCTTCCTAACCTCCAAAATACAAGCTACCACCTCCCAAGATCAAACCTTCTTCTTTTTTCTCCACCAAACAGCAACATTTTCCTTCCTCTTCCACCACCATCATTCACGTGATCCACCATCCTTCAAGCATCCATTTCATTCTCCTTGATGAAGCAAGACATGGAGGTCTAGAAGCAAGCTTTGGAGTCCTTATCACCTTTCTTAGAATGGTGAAAATTTGGTGGTAAGGGGGAGAGTACATGGCTTATTTTAGATCCATAAAATAATGCATGCATGGTGAGATATAAGTGTCCCTTAGCACTTATATCTTAATACTCTCTTAAAGATCTTGGTTCTTATAATTTAATTTTGAAAATCCTTTGGAAAAAATGAGATCTTTAAGTGGTATTATGGCTGCACTATGGTTTTGTTACTTCCTTTAAATTTTAAAATTTAAATTATGAAGATTACTAACTTATGAATTTTGTTGCTACAGATTTTTTGTTGTTGTAACCATGTGCATGAACTTGTTTAATAATGTGTGTTCTTGGTTCAAATTGATGGCTTGTAGTATTGATAATATTTTTAGGGGTCTAAAATATTTTAAAATGAGTGCTTATGAATGGGAATAGATTTTTATTGTTGCTGGAAAATTTTAATGGTTAGTTAAATAATTTAACATTTATAGATCTTAATGTATAAACTTAAAAAAAATGAATTTAGTGGTTGAAATTTGGTTGTATGACTTAATCTTTGGATTTTAAGTGATAAAAATAAATTTTAACATATATTTTCAATTCTGGAAATTTTTGAAATAAAGGAAATAAGTGGTTTATGTTTATGGTAATTATGTGGTAAGCTAGAAAATTAGAAAAACGGTTTTATAAACGTTTAAAACCCATTTTTGTTTAGCAATTGATGTGGTAATTGAGCTGCTGAATTTTAGTGATTTAGTGTTCTTTTTATTATGAAAATCTTGTTGATAAAGTGATTAATAAAAAATTGATTAAAAGGGACCTAAGTTTAGGCGCGAACGAAACGTTAGAAATGGTACAAAACGTGTTTTTGTGGGTAAGTGGAGGAAATTGGTAAAACTATTTTGAAGGAGTATTTTGTGGCATAAGAAATGAATTTTGAGTATAAGAAAAATACCCAAAGAAAAAAAATTGATTCAGAGAATTTTTTGACGCGTAAATTATCCTTAAAACGTATTTTTATAAACATTATAACAACGACCTTTGACACTAAGTTACTTTTCATGTAGGGGCTATTTTTTGACAAGAACAACATTTAAAATTATTGTAATAAATTAGTGTTTTCAAAGTTAAACATTTTTGACTTTAGAATCACTCAATTTAGAATTTTCTAGATAAAATACGACAAAATCTACGTTTTAACAAAGGAAATGAAAATTTACTACTTTGTATCTTTACTCATGAAAAGGAGGATACTTCTATCTTCAATATAGATTTAGGAGAATTATCTTATAATAATAAAATATTTTATCTAAGGATTTATGAAAAATTTTGGAAAGTAAAAATCAACTTCATTCGTTCAACATAAGCCAATACGACGAAAGGACCTTAGTAAGTGATTGAGATCAAGAAAAATATACTTTTCCTTAAATTCCTCTTAAAAGAAAAACTTAATTTTCCTTAAGTTCATATTTTAAGAAACATAATTGAGATATATTACTCCTTTTTACTTAGATATCTATTATAAACTTACAAATAAATTGAATGTTTTCATACTAGAGAAATTCCTTAAAAGACCCGTTTAACCTTGATATTTCTAGTGAAATGAATTGAGTAGTATTTAGACCTTGATTCATAGTACCTAATACATGGAAAGATCTACAGCTTAGATACTTTACACGCTTTAAGGACAAATACACTAAGTGAGTTAGATTCCGTTTAATACTTGGGCACTTTAGTAATTAAGACAAGCACATGACATATTGCATTTGGAGCTAAGCAGGGATGTTGGGATAATCCCCTAGAGCATACAGTGATGGGTACACTGAAGAATCTGTCGTGCCTCGATACCCGAGGGTAGTCTAGGGAGTTTATCGGAGGTGAGAATTCCAAGTGGCATCAGATTTACACCCGTCGTCGGATAGCCCGTGGCAAACTCTGGTATACTTTGACAAAAGGTAGGATTTTCTATGGCTGTGGAGTGCCCGTTCTGTTGAGATTTGAGATTAGCCATTATGATGATTGGACTACGAGTCCTTACACATTTGTGAAAACCAGAACGAGGACAGCTTCGGTCACTCTAGTTGGGCAGGTAGGATAAGGTGGGATTATTGTGCACATGGATATTGATATATGAGATTGATCGGTAGAAGTTGGGCCCCATTGCATATTGGTAATAAATTTAAATGAATAATAAATTGAATCTAACACATGCATAGTATATCATAATTGTATGACTAACCTTCTGATTGTCCTTGATCTTTGTGTATGTGAAGTTTGTACAGTTGTTCTAAAGTATGTTGTGTGTAATCTATTTTATAATTTTAAAATATTTAAGCCACCCTTGTATGTATACGTTATGGGTTGAGAGCTTTGTACTCACCCCTTTTATTGTTGTGTGTTTCTTTCCCTTCCTGTGATCATCAACTGAAGGACAAGGCAAACATGGGCAGGACTTGGAATACCTGCAGTAAAGAATGTCAGATTTGAATCATTGACTATGTACATTTTCTGTTTGCGTTGAGATCATTGTAGACTCGACATTTTTATTATGTTGTTATTTTGCAGTAGTTGTTGGGAGCCTATGAGCCCCGTACTCTTTTAAGTACACTTATGTTTAAAAGAATCAATCTATGTAATAAACTTATCCGAAATCGTGTGTTGATGATCACCAATAAAAAAAACTCCTATTTTTAGTGACTCCTTAATTAAGTAGGACGTTCTAGTGTGGGAATTTGTCCTAGTTAATCGAAGGTGTCACATTGGTGGTATCAAAGCATGGTCGATTCTTTAAACTTGGGGTGTGGACCGCTAGGGTTCCCTTGTACTCAAAAGAGTTATTTACGAGGTGTTGATACTCGCTCAGTAGAATTTGATTGTTTGTCTGTGTGTATAGAGCCTTTCGACAAGGGAAGACTCGTTGAATTTGTGTTGCGCTTTGCTTTTTATTCAGTCATCATGGCGTACCAAAACAACGCAACATTGAATACTCTACTGGATAGGATGGAAGCAGCTCTAGAATGTCAGGGGGCAAATGCTCCCCAAGCACCACCGAGGCACGATCAAGGACTTGTCGACTTCCAAAAGAACCACCCTGCATAATTCAAGGAAGGTTTTGACCCTGAGGGAGCTTAGCTATGGTTGAGCAGATGGAGAAAATCTTTACAGCTATGTAGTGTAGGGATAATGACAAGGTAGTCTATGCTTCCTTCATGCTAGTTAGAGAGGCTCAGCACTAGTGGACTCATGCAAGAGTGAGGATGACTGCTGATGGAGCCGAGATTACTTGGGAACGATTTAAGACCGAGTTCCTGGCTAAGTATTTTCTTGAAGATATCAAGAGGTAGAAGAAGCAAGGGTTCTTCAATCTAAGGCAAGGATTCATGTCAGTGGGGGAATACGCAGCGAAGTTCGACGAGTTGGCTAGGTGTTGTCCTTACTACACCCAAATCAGTGAGGTTTCTCAATGTGATAAGTTTAAAGGAGGGCTACGTCAGGACATCCGTCAGGCGATCTACTGCTAGCAAATTACTCAGTTCACTACTCTGGTGGATAGGTGTCGTATCTATAAGCATACATCAACATAGAAATCAAAGGGAACTTCTAGTTATGGGTCGAAGCGACGTGTAGTTGATAAATGACCCTAGAAAGATTTCAGGTCAGGTAAGCCTTATTCCCGACAAAATTTCAGTAGACCTAGTGGATTCACAAGGACCCAGAGTGACAGGCCACCTATGAGTGTGGAGGACCCCACCTCCTTAAGGACTGCCATAAGAGGAACTTGACTTGTTACGGTTGTGGGAAGACGCATAAGAGTATCGTCTATCCTGAGAAGAACCTAGACTACCCAAAGAGGGAAGTTAGGGGTCAGATAGGATGTCTTGCAAGTCATGGAGATGGAGAACCAGCTGCTAGTGCATCAACTAATAATCCTAGAGTGGCAATCCTAAACCGTCAAGGTGGTGGTAATACTCAATAAGGGCCGTGAAATGTTGCAGCGGGTAGGGGTGGAGGCAATGCTAGAGTCTTAACTATGAATGGAGTAGAGGTTGCGCAAGAGAATGACCTGGTGTAAGGTACAAGCTTTATAGGTAAAGTACTTCTAAATGTGCTATATGATTCTGGAGCCACTCATTTATTCATATCTAAAGATTGTGTGAAGCATTTGAATTTACCATTGACCTCCTTATCTGGTAAAATTATTGTTGTTACTACTACTAATGAACCCACAAGTTCTTATGTTATGTGTATGAATTGACCCATCACTATTGATGGAAGGTCCTATTAGGTGGACCTGATCTGTTTGCCTCTAATTGACTTGGATATTATTTTGGAAATAGATTCGCTTACTGCCAATCACGTTCTAATTGACTGCCATAGTAAGTCTATATCCTATGGAGTCGTGACACCTGAGCCCTCTCAGCTCGGAAAGTCTGAGTCTGTTGTTGTTACTCAGGAGGTAACTCCATTCCAATCAGGAGCACGAATGTTTATGGTCCTTGCTAGCACCATGTGTGAGAAAAAGTTAGAGCCTGATCAGCTTTTAGTTGTTTAAGAATTCCCTGAGGTTTTTTCGAAGGATATACCTGGGATACCGCCAGAAAGAGAATTCAAGTTCAGCATCGATATTCTACCCAATACTGGGCCAATCTCCATCACTCCGTACCGAATGTCGCCAAAGGAATTAGAGGAACTTAAGAAGAAAATCGAAGAACTTTTGGAGAAAGGAATGATTCAACCCAGCGTTTCGCCATGGGGAGCTCCAGTGTTGTTAGTAAAGAAGAAGGACGGTAGTATGCGTCTGTACGTAGACTACCGTTAGCTGAATAAATTCACAATCAAGAATCAGTATCCCCTTCCACGCATTGATGATTTGATGGATCAACTACGAGGAGCAGTCGTTTTCTCTAAGATTGATTTGAGATCTGGCTACTACCAAATTCGAGTAGAGAAGGAAGACGTTCCTAAGACGGCATTTCAGACTCGCTATGGTCACTAAGAGTATCTTGTCATGCCTTTTGGAGTCACGAATGTGGCGCCCTTAATCCGGTAAATAGATTAATAATATTAATTATTTGAATAATGAAAACGGGAGTAAATTTTTCATGGTTTTTAAAAATGAATGATGGAAGAAGAACACTACAATTTAAACATTCGACAACTAACCTGGATCTATATAAAGACCTATCCTATATATAAAGATATGAGAAGATAAGTAACTTAAGTCAATACTTCATCCCGATTAATAATTTCATTTTTATCATTCAATGAATATTGGAATGCGTATGTTAGTTTACAAGTATGAATGGATCGGGGAAAAGTAGCAAGGATGCATGAATTAATGGTTAAAATGTGTGGAGGAGATGTACATTTAGCTACATGAGAATGCATTAGCACATTAATGTTCAAATGTATGATAAAACTGATGGAAACAGGTGAAGATAGGGAATGAATTGATTCAGACACCACCCTGAATCGATTCACAGGTATCAGGGGTCCAAACAGGCCAATAACAGAGGGATGAATCAATTCAGGCCTATAATGAATCAATTCATGCATACAACACTTAGGGAACAATGAAAATAGGGGCTGGTGAATCGATTCACCCCATATGAATCGATTCACGCGTGCAGATAGATAAGGAACAATAATTTGAAGCGATTCAGAGCTTTTCATGAATCGATTCAGACCCTGGGTGACAGAACTCTGCTACAATTATGTAGAAAACTCATATTTTCCAACTTCTAATCACCCTATCTTTTTCAAATCAAATCTAATGGTCACCAAATTTTGACACAAGCTAAAGTATATTATTTGTGACATGTGGCTGCTAGCCGCACTAAAAAATTCCTAAAAATGAGGGACTTATGCGCATAAACGCGTTTAGCCCATTTTGATGCATTTTGATGCAACTTAGGGGTCAATTCTCAATGAAATTGGCCCATTCCAATTTCAACAAGTCATAAATCATATATTTAAGCTATTGGAACCATCACATACTATCCAAGACTCATAAAACTCATTTTGACCCTATGAGTTCCTTAAATATGCCTAAAAATTTACAAGAAACTCATCAGACTCATGTTTCTACATTCAATCCATATTCTAACACATGGTACAACTTAATGTTCATGCCTATTCTAATCCAAACATATACAAGATGCATCAATGCCATTAACGTGGCCAACAAGTTCAATTATCAACAATTATCATGGATTACATTGGTGATACAACATGATCACAAGTTCTTTCCAATGATCCTAATGTATCAATCGTCAATCTAAAGTATCTAATCTTATATATCTGATCATCCATGTACATGCAAAATACTATCTATGGTATGACTATACAAAATAAGTCATAGGTATACAAAAAATCCCCAAGAGATATGCAAGTCATCAAAATCAAAACCATGCCGGCCAAGGCATTCATACCAATCATTTCTTCATAACATACCTCATCTCTTGAAAGGTCCTACTCCATAGTCAAGCCCTACAACACGAAGGCTAAAAAGTAGACAACATGGAGAGTGAGTATACTTTCTCAATGATGAAAATCCAACAATTATGACAATGTAAATATGAATGCAAATTAACATCCTTTCCTATCAAGTAGATCAAATAACAATGAACCCAACCAATTATAATATCTTTTGATCACACATGCTCATATATATATATATAGCAAGTCCATCATCAAGGATGTGACACCCTAAAAATAGGGGTTAATTTTTCGCAAAAACATACCTGGATCTATAAAATCCACTCTCATATATGAAGATATGAGAGCTGGTCCCACGACCAAGGAGAAGAAGGAAAGGAAGGCAACAGGCAAATAAAATCTTTCACAGCGGAAAACAACAGCGTCTGAGCGATCCCACAAACAGCGTGCGTTCACTCAAGCGAGATCCGACTCCGCTTGAGCAAGACAGCACAATTCGCTTGGGCAAACACACATTCGCTTAGACAAAACCATACAAAAGCCTTCCCTCAGAACCAAACTCGCTGGAGTGAGAACTCACTCGCTGAAGCGAGAAGCCACACTCGGCTAATCCACCACTCAGTATCTAGAGGCAACCACTCACTCGGTAATCCCATCACTCGGGATCCGAGACAACTACATCACTCGGAGTCTGGGGTTTCAATTGTTCAATAATGACTCCCCATACGTACACCCCACAACTTAGTTTCATATTTTATCCACTGAGACCATACACAATAAACCACTCGGACAATGAGGGGTATCTCGCTCGGATTCCATAAAACCACTTCACTCGGGTTGTTGTCCAACCAGATACTACTCAGTAGGATCCACCACAGTTCAGTCGGGAATGTACTTCACACTCATCCCTCGGCACATCATTTATATACCATCTCATCTTCTGAGTAGTATTCCACTCGGTATCTGATATCATTACCGACCAATACTCATTCGGCCCCACACTCGGCATTCCAGCCTATTTTCACTCAGAGAATATATGGACTTTCCTTCACTTATAAGGAATCTCCACAACCATACTCCACTCAGAATATTCCTCATTTCTCACATGGAGAACACCTTAACATTCATCACTAGGAAATAACTTCCTAAACAATTCCACTCGGAATTATCCGAACTCCTCCATACTTAGAGGATTTCACTAGGTTAAATCACTTGGACATGCAAAATACTTAACCACTCGGGAAACCATTAAATCGGGTTCCACTCGGACTCATTCCGCCCTTAACACTCAGCATATATATATTTCATACTTAGAATATATTTCTGAACTAAGTTAGTACAACCAGTCTTCCCTTAAGAGATTCACTCGGATTCCACTCGGGAAACACAACCATTCCCCACTCGGGGTTTACCCATATTTTCCACTCAGGGAAGGGCCACATGCATAGCCTCACTCGGAAAGAAATCAAGCCTACACATTCGGGAAATTCATATACTTAAGCCTCAATATTCAGACCAGCTCTTACAATAATATTCCACTCGAAATTTATTAACTTAGCATCTTTCATACCATATCATTCCCTAGTCAGTGAGAGGCATCAATTCAACATAAATACTTATATACATACCTATCCATTTATTCACTCGGAAAAGCACTAAACCTCTGATCTTTCATTCCTTCAACACCATTATATTTTAGTCGGTAAGAAGCATCAAATCAACATAAACCTCATACATAAATGTACTCTCTGCTTTCCAAAGCCGACTACCCACTCAGCAATACTCAACACTAATACACATTCATGTTATCCTTAAAACATATACATACATACAGACACTCGGATTTTCCATCATCTTAACATGATTTATCATTATTAATCCTAAGCCAACTCCAATACATAATGCCCACATAAAACGTATATACATACCAATAGGAGTTTACACTCGGATAATGTCAACTTAACTTTATTCATTCACTAACATCCATTATCCAGTACATTTACATGATTTCAATGTAAATCTTGTGTATACACACTCGGATCCAATACATATATTTGTATTCATTGTACAACAGGTTATATAAGCCAACCAAGGCTTTAATATAATAATTGCACTCGGTACATTACATTACTCATACAGCCTCATCATAAATACCCATCACTTGGGTTTAAGGCCATCATAACATTCCAACCGACCTGCAAACACTGAAAAATGGTGTAGGGGTGAGCATTACATATTAAATGATAGATATTGGCTCGGATTAATCATAGAATCCACAACATGTCATAACATATACGTCAATCAACACAACATTCATTGTCATTCAATATGATCAATCACAATCATCCTCAATCGGGTTTCTTACCCATTTCACTCGGCTATAAAGCTCAACATCTTCATCAATAATACAATCCTCAATCGGATTTCACTTCAAGTTTGCTCCAATACTATGTCAACAATATTCATACTCCGAGCCACGCTCAAGGAGTCTGTCCGAGCCCAGCTCCAGGACTTAAGCATATTCATCACCTGTCATTTGATTGCCGATCGGTATAAAAATCCAACGCATTCCAGTGGCGAATCGAATGCATACGGTTTCATTCACTCGGCGTTCAACGCCAATGCACTCGGCATTTCATCAAGCGTCTCATTTCACGCTTAGTGCCCCAGGCACTGCCCGAGTCCAACCCGGGTCTTTCATCACAATCAACATTAGGACCATGTCCTCTTCACTCGGGATAATACCCTCGTGGCACCCCGCAAGGTGTTCATATTCAGTAACACAATAACACGTATGCATATAAATTCAACTCATATTCATTCGATTGCCCACTCGGAAATCTGCGTTCAACGTTAAATTCATTCGGCAACTCAACAATAATCAGATGACTCGGCTTATACCACATGCACTCGGCATCACTATGCCATCACTCGGAATTATCATCTATCACAAGCCTCACAGGCTATTTCATGGGATTCACTCAGACTTAGCATTTTCTAAGCCTCACACACCCTGGTATATGGAATTTCACTCGGGAATCGACTCTAATAATCATCCCATACCAATATTTCACTCGGTATTCATCATCACAGTCCCCAATACATTCATTCATCACACATAAGTTCAATAACAACATCACATACCTTTTTGAATATACAATTGCACACGGGGACTCATAAATAGCCATACAATGCACTCGGCATCCATAATACAAGTAACATGCATCTCATGCATTAACTCACATCATCACAAATATCATCATACATCTCTTGGACAGATAAGCATGCACCATGCAGCAATAAATAATCATATAATTGGGTTCAACTCAACAACAGCACACAATACACATCAAACACAACATAATACAATTATGTCACCCGGAAATCCGTCCATAAGCCATGCATTTGAGATGCAAAGCTCCCCGTACCTGGATGAAGCTTCTAAGAGTCACATGGACACTCGGCCCAGCCACAGTAACCCTCTGCTCGACTTTTTGAACGTGGAAAGAGCCAATATAATTTCCACACAAGCCTCAAAGCCACCAAGTCAGTGGAGAAGCTCCCAAGCGCAACACAAACTGTACCATACTCTCGATCAGCACTGTCCTCACCACCATGGAGGACAACCAACTTTCATGCATGCCCTCTTCTTCACAACAGCACCATACACCTTCAACAATATTGAAGGACCACCATGCCTCCATGCAACATGCATGTCTTCATCTTCACAACCCAGTGGACCATCTTGCATCCACAACTGAGGCACCCAGAGGCTGCTACAGCTTCCAACCAAGGCACAACCAGCCCATCACATAGAGAAAGATGAAGAGGAAGCACCAGGGAACAGGGAAGGATAAAAGGGACCTAAACCCAGCCTTCACACACAGCCATATCTGTTCCTTAACACCACACAGTTCCACTAGAATTCTATACCATACATGAGTGGAAGTAGAAGATAAAAAGGAGGAAGAAGATTAAGCAGAAGCTCCAACAAGTTCTAGAGAGAAGAAGGAGCACTTCTCTCATCAGAACATGCACTCCCAAGGAATAGGGAGAGAGTGAGAAGAAAAACATGCAACCAAGGCCTTATCATCTCAGCCTCATCAGCATCCCACTCATCACAACATCCCATCCTTATTTAATGCAAGTCCATCAACATTTAATGCCAATTCTCTCAGCAATGATTACACAAACACCACGTGGACAAGGAGGGAGAGAAAACCGGACCCATTTGACCATCAAGGCACATGAGTCATCACTATGGGGACCACATAGAAGAAGAAAAGAGAAAAGGGAAACTGGGCCCTATAATGATCCAAGAGCACCAGTGGTCCCTCATTAATCAATTGCCTCGCCTGAGCAAATTCCATCCTTCAAGACCTTTCGCTTAGGCGGGTTCCATCCAGCAACTGATTCCTTTCGCCCTCGCTCAGGCGTCCCAAGCTCGCTTGAGTGACCAACACTCAGAATCCATTTCTTCTCCTGCCCGCTCACACTGATCCCTCATTCGCCTGGGCGAGATCGGGCTAGAGCCCTTGTAATCAACACAAAGGATTCTCGCTTGAGCGAGACTCCCTCTCGCTTGAGCGAGAATCCCTCTCGCTTGGGCGAGAAGTATCAGGACCTGGGCAGAAACGTGAGCTCTCAATATCACACATAACAAAATCCATTCCAAGCCAATTTAACTCAATTCCATACTTCATATACCTTACAATAATCATTTAAAACTTGTCTCCAGTGTTCGTGCACAACAATTTCCATTCAACTCATATTTAACCATTTGCTATTCTCATCAATTACTCATTTTACAAAATTCGGGGTGTTACAAAGGACATATCAAATAAGACCATTCATCAACTCATGATTTCATCACATCCATTGTCACAATTCACGAACTCCATAAAATCAACAACACAAATATAGTTAGTGACCAAAAGTGAATTTCACACATATATCTCACAACATTCTCAATAAGGTATCCCTTTCTCAATTTTTGCTTCACTTAAATGCCACGTCCCTATGGCTAATGCATATGTCGTATTTAGGAACACATATGCAACGGATCCGATTTTCATTTCACCAAGTGATCACAACCACTATAATCATTTATCTCATATTAGTTTCCCACCACGCATGGGGTACTCCCTTTTTCATAACCCCACAAGGTATTCTTCGTGATCGCAACCACGTTTGTTTCAATTCATATTGGTTTCCCACCACGCATGGGGTACTCCCTTCATAGTCCCGCAAGACCAATTTCATTCAAGGCACCAAGTGATCACAACCACTATAATCATTCATATTCTAGTCCCGCAAGACTTTTGGTGTGTGATCGTGATAACCGACCGTAACCGCACAGGGTATCGAAGTAATAAAAAGATATCGTTCCCACAGAGATTGTGCCCAAGTACTAGTTATAACGGTGGTTCAATTATCAAGTGAATCAATTAAAATGAATTATTAAAACTATAATGAATAATAAATTAAAAAACAGAAAATCCAACGTCTTTTGTAGAAGAAATAAAAGCAAGTTTGGGAAATTTAATCAAAGGTAAATCTTGGGGTAATAAGGGTTCATATGCTAGTATCAAAATTAAAGGTTATTCACCTATCCAATTATATAATTTTGTTTCTAAGGCAGATTCCCCTAAGTTAATTAATACCTTTGTCTCGAAAGCCTATTAACGTGCCTAATTCCCAAAGAACCGTGTTCAATTTGTTAATTAGACCCTTTATGTTCTATGGAAATCCGCAACCCTCAAACAATTTTGCTTACCATCGTAAATCAAAATCATAGGTTCAATTTAGGTATTTTCAAATTACATGCCCATCTCTTGATTACCCATATAATTTGTGATCATCTACGCTTATCTCTAAGTCTTACAGAAGCATTAGGCATACATAAATTGAATAGAAATTGAAATCATATAGATTGGAATACGAAAAACAATTAATTGTAACACATAGGCATACTACATCCTTAGTCCCAAGAAAAGACTTTAGTGTGCCATAAGGATGGTTGTCATCATGTCACGTATCACAAAATCAATGCCAAGCATAAAGGATTTCAAAAGTGTAAAATAGGGATTCGGAAATTACAAATTAGTTCTCACTACAATTCCTAATTCTTCCTCCCAAATCTGCAGAATTGATTTCCCTTTATGGTCTTGACTCTTGATTCCCAATGAAAGCTCCCCCAAAAAGGTCCTTTAAAATCTCCCCAAAAGCTGTCTTCCAAATTGTCTCTGCAGAACTCTCCCTTAACTCCCCTCAAGTGCCCCATAAAAACCCTAAACAAATTAGATATTTGGGCCTTGTAGGGGACAACCACGGCCAGTGGTGGCTCACCACTGCCAGTGGTTCGAGCCCTGTTCCTCTTAAACCATAAATACAAAATTTTAGGTAATAGGCAGAGCCAACCACGGCCAGTGGTGGATAACCACAGCCAGTGGTGGCTTCTGACTTCCTGTTCTTTGCTTCACAATGCTCCATAGTGTTCCACAGTGCCCACCACGGCCTGTGATGGATAACCACGGCTAGTGGTGGCCTCTGACTTGCTTTTCCCCTCTTCTAGTGCTAACCATGGCCAGTGGTTATCCACCACTGGCAGTGGTTTCCTTCAACCTTGCCAAAATGCACTCCTAAAGGCCTCAAGGGTCTTTTTTTTCATCCACTTTGCCATTTTTCCTCAAAAGAAACCTAGCATATCACTGATCTTGCAAAATAGTAACAACTAAGTAATATGTGTGGAAAAGAATCAAAATCAAGGGAATCGGGCATGAACAATATGCAAAACCCCTAAAAACTAGACCTAAAAACAATGAAAAACAACACACAATACACACTTATCAAAATACCCCAAACTAAAACATTGCTTGTCCTCAAGCAATTACTAAATCCATATAACCATATAATGAAAGACCAGTAGACCCAAACAAACTTCAGGAATCTTGTGTTTATTTATTTTCTTTGTTTTTATGTTTTTAAAAGGCTGCATAAACTACCAGAATATACCACAATCAACATCAAACCATATTCACTAAGATTAGACTTAGGGTACTCTTTCTCACTTTCCACTCAGTGTATATGATTTTGTTTTAATCCACTCAGACCACAACATTCTAAACACTACCATAGGCTTGGCAATTGACCATAAACTCCACAGTTATCAAGAAAACATACATTGGTCAAAAGGTCTTTTAAAGGGTTGTAATGGGGCCAGGGGATTCAAAACATAGGAATGGAAACCAAGAAAAGGGAAATGCAAAGGGCTTAATTCTGTAAGAAGAGCAATATCACAAGAGGGCAAGCAAACCTTAATTCAATAACTCTCTATACTTTCAAACCATAAAGGGTATAATTCATTTTTCTTTTTCTCTTCTTTTAATTTTGAGATCAAACTCCTTATCTTTCTTTTTCTTTGAATCACACACCCCAAACTATCATGGTTTTTATTTTTCAATTTAACCACTTTTAGTTAGCTTACCCTTTTTCCCTCTTCTATTTGTAAACCAGAAATCCTAATGTTAGAGGTTTTAAAAGAAAATATCATATTATTTCATGGCTCAAAAGGGACAACTAAAGGGTTACACTTTTCAATAAATTCTGAGGTTAAGGAAAACAAAACCTAGAGTGCCTTTTTCATTCTAAGCATGTATTCACTAACCGTTTTGAATTGGTCAAAAGCCAAGTTCTAGAGTGCCTAAAAATGTGTGAATCACTAAGTCAAGGAATCATGGGTCATTTACAATTTAATGCATTGAACACCTTATTGGCTCAAAAGCTCACAGTGGTAATTGGCCTAATCAAGGAAACACAGTCATCATGAAGAGTGATTATTCTGGCAAGAATAACAAAAACTTTTTTTCTTTATTTATATATTTTTTATTTTTACAAGATTCACCTAAGCAATGCTTAAGATCTAACTAATCTACATCACATGTCATACAGATAATAATAACTGCAATCAGCAAATAATTCTAGCCTAAGGCATATGGCAGACATACAATCATACAAATGAACTAGAACATAAGCATACAATCATACAAATGAACTAGAAAATAAAAATAAGCAAAAATAAAAAGGAATAAAGTAAGAACAAGTTGAACTTTTGTGTACCCATTACCCCAAACTAAAACTGGAAATTATCCCCAATGCCCATATCAAGGGGACCAAAAAGGGCCATAATTGAGGAACCAGGAGTAAAAGGGCACAAAAGTTCAACTGATACCTTTCATGGAGAAGGGGGTGGAAGTGACCCTACTGGGTATGCCACTCATACATGGCATCTACCCGGTCAAAAATCTGATCAATATGGGGCCCCTGATGGGTTTCCTCAATAGACATCTGCTGAAGTAAGGTGTACATTTGCTGAATGGAGAAAGGTGGCCCCTCACCAAAATGAGATGGGTCACCCTGCTTTAGAGGCCTGGTGGGTAGTGGCATCTCAGTAGAGAGTGGAGTATGGTCATCTGTCTCTTCAAAAAGAAAAGATGTCTTGCCTCCCAAACTAGTAAAAGTAGGGTCAGGCAATGGGTGAGGCACAGAAAAACCAGGTATGAATAAACAATAAACACTATGCTCCTTTACAATCATTCCCATGTTTATTAATTCACCTATATCTATCTTCTTTGGTTGGTGAAGAAGAGTATCCTGCTCTAAGTCTATACCCACATACCTTGCTATAGGATTAATGTAACTTGCAAGAACAATTTTACCTATAGTGGTATTACCGACTCGGGAAAATTGGCTACCTAACTATTTAACAGAGTCAATATGAGTGTTATTAAGCATAGAGTGTAAGAAAAATACCTCAGCTTTCCGGATGGTACCAGGGCTATCATATCTACCAAAAATAGAGCGGGCCATAAACCGGTGAAGGTATCGGAAAACACGATGATGAATAGAGAAAGCTTTGGAAGAGGAAGCATTATAGTTACCCCGTGCGCTGGAAATAAAGGACCAAAAGTATCCTGGTCTAAAGTCCTTTGGGATGCTAACAGCACCCCGTGGGGGAAAACCATAAATATTAGCTACCTCATCCTCATTCATTTTATAATTAGTATTGTTCAGTCTTAAAGACATTTCCCAACCATCAGTAGTTGGGTACCTACTTACCTCTACTAAATTAGGAATTCTAAAGAGGTACGCTCATACACAGGTTCAAACAATTCAATAAAGGAATCTCAACCCACATTTTGACATAAGCATAATATATCTTTAAAAATTCCTAATTCCATTAAAGTATCTTTATAAAAAAATCTAGAGGGAATAAGCTCTCTACTCAATAAATATTCCAACCTCATCTTTTGCCCCTCGATGGGCACTCAATATCATTTAAATTGGAGTAGTTAGAAGACTTACCTTTAGTTTTTCTTTTCTTGGAAGGAATGTTGGGTGCCATGGAGTTGAGTAAAAACTTGGAGATGTCCTAATGAAACCATACAAACAGGATTAAAAAGCATTCTAATTCAAGCTCCAAAGTTTTGTATCATGACAAGAGACAACATCTAATAATCTCATACATTCATGGCATGTAATAGAGAAATAGATATATATGAATAATTAAATACATAAGAGATAAACTAGACCAAATGCATACTCAAACCATGCAACAATTCAAAAATTTTTGCCTCTTAGGCATTTCATCAAACACTTGGTGGGCACTAAATAAATGAGTGCCAAATGCAACATTCAAGAGCAATGCTTCCACCCATCAAGTTCAATAGCCACAATAAAAAACCAATTTTAGAATTTAATCCACCAATTAAACATTCAATCACCACCAAAGATCAAAGTTTGCACAAAAACACAAATGGGGTACATGAAAAGGTATGAACACTAGATGAAGTTCATGAAGATTTAGTGGTACCAACTTGGATTTATAGCATTCAAATTCATCACAAATGATAAAAGAATCATAAGATTAAACAATAGTGTCACTTTCAAACCAAATCCCTAATATACAAGAATACCCGAAACTACAAAAAGAGAAACCTATAGTTAAGAAGGTGAAGATTACTTGATTTAGAGAGATGAAACGATATATCAAGCAAAAATTAATGCAAATTGCAAGATAGTTAAAAGAGATTGAGAGTTTCTCCAAGGCAAAGAGGGTTTCTTGATGTTTTAAGGTTGTGGGGAGTGAAAAGGAACCGAGTAAAACATGTGGAATGAGGGGTTTAGGGCATGGGGTGTTTAAAAACATGAAAATCCCCACGATGGGCCGAACCACGGCAAGTAGTGAATAACCACGACTCGTGGTGTGCTCTGTTTTGGCCCAGGTTTTGAAAAACAAGCATCCCATAGTACCTGATGGCAACCACGGCCAGTGGTGAATAACCATGGCCAGTGGTTGCCTCTGACTTATGCCCAAAAACTCTTAAAATTATAGGGGAAATTCCAGAGCTAACCATGGCCAGTGGTTTTCATTGTTTCATGCCCAAAAATTCAATGTTTCTAGTGGAAAATGCCTAGGCCAAACCACTACCAGTGGTGGATAACTATACATTTATGAAAATTATTGGGTCAACCCACTACTTTTTAATCTAAAAATTATGTCAAGCAACCCAATTTAAAACACTTTCTTTTGATTCCAACCAAATCATACAGAATGGTGATTAATTCAAACATCTTACTCTATAAAAGGTAACATCAAAACATATATTTTTTATATAATTTTACGCAAAACATGCAAGCAAACAAATTTATGCAAAACAATTAAAATTCAATGACAAAATGGGGTTACCTCCCCAATAATGCTAAGTTTAACGTCTTCAGCCAGACATTATTCACTATTTGGACTTACGAATATGATGCATCAAGCAAATCCAAAGCACTTGCTTGATGAATGGGCTCGCCTGTCAAGTAGTGCTTAAGTCTTTGCCCATTTACTCTAAATGGTCCGAACTTTTCGCTCCATAACTCAACAGTGCCAAAGGGAAATACTTTCAAAACTCTAAATAGCCCCAACCATCGGGGCCTCAGTTTACCTGAAAATAGCCTTAATCTGGAGTTAAATAATAGAACTATATCACCTGGATTGAATGTCCTCCTAAGGATATGGAGATCATGCCAGCGTTTTGTTTTTTCTTATAAATCTTAGCATTCTCATACGCATCCAAATGGGGTTCCTCTAGTTCATTTAGCTCCAACAACCTGTGCTCACCTACAACCTTATAATCAAGATTAAGCATTTTAATTGCCCAAAATGATTTATACTCAAGTTCAACAGGCAAATGACAAGGCTTTCCATATACTAGTTTGAAGGGTGTGGTTCCATTATGGGTTTTACATGCGGTGCGATACGCCCATAAGGAATCGTCTAATTTAATAGACTAGTCCTTACGTGATGTATTGAACACCTTTTGGAGAATATTTTTTATCTCCATGTTGGAAACCTTAACCTGCCCACTAGTTTAAGGATGATAAGGTGTGGCAACCTTATGCCTTACTCCATATTTCTTTAAAAGGGTCTTAAAAGTTTTCTCAATAAAATGAGACCCTCCATCACTTATAACACAGTTAGGAACCCCAAACCTCGGAAATATAATCCTTTTAAAAAGCTTAATAATAGTTTTAGTGTCTGAATGAGGTGAAGCAATGGCTTCCACCCATTTAGACACGTAATCAACAGCTACCAAGATAAACTGATTTCCAAAGGAAGAGGGAAAGGGTCCTATGAAATCAACCCCCCACACATCAAACAGCTCAACCTCTAAAATGCTATTAAGTGGCATCTCATGCCTCTTACCTATGTTACCTATTCGTTGGTAAGCATAACAAGTCAGGGTATACTTATACACATCCTTAAAAAGGTATGGCCAGTAGAACCTGGCTTATAATACTTTCAAAGCTGTCTTGGATGTGCTCATGTAGGCCCCACAAGAAAAAGAGTGGCAATGGTTCAGGATGGCATGGATTTCATCCTCCAGAACACACCTCCTAATTAAACCATCTACACATTGTTTGAAAAGGAGGGGCTCATCCTAATAGTAATGCTTAGCATTTGTAAGAAACTTCTTTTTCTGCTGAAAACCAAGGTCAGGGGGTAAAATACCACAAATAAGAAAATTAATAAAATTCACATACCAAGGCACTTGTTGGACACTAAGATTCAGTAGTTGTTCATCTAGAAAAGACTCATTGATGGGAACAACATCTCCTAACTCATCTTTTTTAGATGACAACCTAGATAGGTGGTCAGCAACAAGGTTTTCAGTACCTTTTTTATCTTTTATCTCTAAGTCAAACTCTTACAAAATCAAAATCCACCTAATTAACCTAGGATTTGCTTCTTTTTATGTAAAAGATACTTGATGGAAGAATGGTCAATATATACAATAACATGCGAGCCTACCAAGTATGATCTAAACTTATCAAAAGCAAAGACAATAGCCAATAATTCCTTTTCAGTGGTGGAATAATTTACCTGTGCTTCATCAAGTGTATGGCTAGCATAATGGATTACATGCAGCTTCTTAACCTTCCGCTGCCCAAGCACAGTCCCCACTTTGTGATGACTAGCATCACACATCAGCTCGAATGGGAGTTCCCAATTATGGGGTTGTACCACAAGAGCAGAAATCAAATCTTGTTTAATCCTACAAAAAGCCTCAAGACAATAAGTCAAAAACAAAAGGCACATCCTTACCCAAAAGATTAGTTAAAGGCTTGGTGATCTTGCTGAAGTCTTTAATGAACCGCCGGTAGAACCCGGCATGCCCAAGAAAACTTTGAATACCTTTCACATTGGTCGGTGGGGGCAATTTTTCAATTACCTCTACCTTAACCTTATCCACCTCAATTCCTTTCTCAGACACCAAGTGTCCAAGAACTATGCCTTCTCTTACCATGAAATGGCATTTCTCCCAATTTAAGACCAAATTGGTCTCCTCACAGCGCTGTAAAACTTGGCATAAATTAGTTAAACAATTATTAAAATCCAAGCCATGCACAGAAAAGTCATCCATGAAAACTTCCATCACATTCTCAATCAAATTAGAAAAGATGGTTTGCATACACCTTTGAAAAGTCGCAGGTGCAGTACACAGGCCAAATGGCATTCTCCTATATGCATATATCCCATAAGGGCATGTGAAGGTAGTTTTCTCTTGATCAGATGGATGGATGGGGATTTGATGAAAACCTGAGTACCCATCCAAATAACAGAAATAAGAGTGCTTAGCAAGCCTCTCAAGCATCTGATCAATGAAAGGAAGAGGGAAATGATCTTTTTTTGTGGCACTATTCAATTTCCTATAGTCAATGCACATACGCCACCCAGAAACTATCCTAGTAGAAATTAGTTCCTATTTATCATTTTTCACAACAATTATCCCTCGATTTTTATGCACCACATAAACTGGACTTACCCACTTACTACTAGCAATGGGATATATAACACCAGCATCAAGTAATTTCAAAATTTCCTTCTTAACCACTTCTTGCATTTTTGGATTTAGTCTCCTAAGTGGTTCTACTATGGTCCTACTGTCATCCTTTACAGTTATCCTATGCATGCAAAAGGAAGGGCTAATCCTCCTTATATCATCCATTGTATAACCAATAACCTTCCTATACAACCTAAGTTGTTTCAAAAGCTTCTTAATTTCATGTAGATTCAAGTTAACATTTACAATGACAGGATATGTAGAGTTGGGTCCAAGAAATTCATACCTCAATGAAGTTAATAAAGGCTTTAATTTAATAGTTGAGCTTACCACTTTATCACACATGACTTTAGTATCATGTTTAAATAAGGCACTCTCTTCCAAACAATCTGATATTCCTACAGGCTCAATTAATAAAGCAGATTCAAGTGGATCCTTAGGAAGAGTTTCTTCCTTCACCACTTGGTTAATAAAATCCACAGAACAAACATCATCAAAAGGTTTCTTTAAAGCATCTTTCAAACTAAAATCTACCTTATGGTCTCCAACAGTCAGAGACAATTTTCCATTTTTAACATCTATTACCGCACCCGCGGTTGCCAAAAATAGCCTGCCTAGAATAATAGGAACCATAGAGTCCTCATCCATTTCCAAAACAACAAAGTTGGCAGGAATGAAATTTACCTACTTTAATAGGCACATCTTCTAAAATACCCACAGGATATTTAATAGACATATCCGCTAATTACAATAACATCCTAGTAGGTTTCAGTTCACCCAATCCCAGTTTCTCAGTAATAGACAATGGCATTAAACTGACGCTAGCTCCTAAATCACATAGTGCTCTATCAATAGCCATGTCACCAATCACACAAGGGATAAAAAAACTACCTAGATCCTGACGCTTGGGTGGTAGCTTCCTTTGGATCAAAGCATTACATTCCTCAGTAAATGCTACGGTGCCATCCCCCTCTAATTTCCTTTTGTTGGATAAGATGTCCTTCAGGAACTTCACATATGTCGGTATTTACTGCAAGGCATCTGTAAAAGAAACATTAACATAAAGCTTTTTAAGAACTTCAAGAAACTTACCAAACTATTTATCAAGCTTAGCCTTGGCCAAGCGCTGAGGGAATAGAACTGGAGGTTGATATGGTTTCACCTTCTTCTTCTTTTCACTTTGTTTCTCTTCCTTAGTTACTGGATGAGAATGAGACTCTTCCACCTTTTTTTCTTTCTTGGCCTCCTCCTCAGTCATGCCAACCGGACCATTATACTGTATACCACTCCTAAGAATGATAGCCATGCTGTGACTGGATGGTCCCGTCTCGGGCTTTCCAGGAAAGGTTTTTGGCATTCTCTGAGAGGATGAAGCCTGCTGAGCAATCTGGTTCTCCAACATTTTATTATGGGTGGCAAGAGTATCCACCTTGGAGGTCATCTTCTTAATAGCATCGGAGAACTCATCATTTTGTTTCAATTGGGTGGTAACAAAGGTCTCCATCAAGGACTCTAACTTAGATTTCTGTGGAATGTATGGTCCTTATGGTTGTCTGAAATTACTCTGATTGCCTTGATAGGAAGGTGGTCTATTTTGGAAACCAGGTGGTCCTTATGGCTGTCAAAAATTATTGCCATAATTTCCACTATAGTTCCTAATAACATCCACTTTTTACATCTCTGGCTCGGCATTCTGAGTCACTCCAAGCTGACAACTTGAAATGGTATGACCTGAAACACCATACAACTTACAAACAATATTAGAAGTACCTGTTCCTAATTTATCAAATTTATCAATTTTAACAGATAATGCCTCTACTTTAGTAGTTAATAAAGAGAGAACATCAACAGAGTACTTACCTGGAGTTCTTGGTGAACTCCTTTCTAAGGACCACTGGTATGTGTTCTAGGCAACCTCCTCAATGAGATTATAACCTTCCTCCATGTTCTTACTCATAAAGGCATCGTCAGCTGCGGCATCCAAGGTCACCTTCTGGTTTAGAGTGAGCCCATTATAGAAAATATGCACAGCCAACCAGCGTTCAATACCATGGTATGGGCATTCCCAGAGCATTTCTTTGTACCACTCCCAGGCATCATAAAGAGTTCCATCATCTTTTTGAGCAAAAGTGATGATTTGCTTCCTCAACTGATCTGTTTTTCTCCTTGGATAATATTTGTTGAGGAAAGCATGAGACAACTGCTCCCATGTAGTAATTGACCCCTCCAGAAGCGCATACAACCAAGATCTGGCCTTGTCTGTTAGAAAGAATGGGAAAAGCCTAAGCCGGATTGCATCGTTTGAGACCCTATTTACCTTGAGCATGTCACAATACTCAAGGAAAATCTGAAGATGCAAGTTGGGATCCTCGAATGGCAATCCTCCAAATTGACTTTGTTGAACCATCGAGAGCAAGGATGACTTCAACTCAAAATTATTCGCCTCAATGTTGGGTCTAGTGATGCTAGACCTTCGTCTCATCATATTAGGCGTTGCAAAATCATGAAGTGCTCTGTTGTTGGGATCTTTCATTTGTGCTTGATTCGTTGAACTTAAAGGTTGGTGCCTGTTTTGTTCAATGTGTGTACTAAGAAGTTTGATCTTTCAAAGAGTTCTTTCAATCTCAGGATCAAATATATGCTCAAAGCTGTCGCTTTTTCGCATAAAGGGGCCTGCACAAATCTATGAACAACTAAAAAGAACAAGCGTAATTCTGTAGAAAAATTAAAATAAAACTAAAAATGCAGAAAAAATATGCAAAAAATGCACACTAGTCTAATCAAAGACCGCTTAGCCAATATTGGGGGAAACACAATCCCTGGCAATGACGCCAAAAACTTGATAGCTGACCGCAAGCGCACAGGGTATCGAAGTAATAAAAAGATATCATTCCCATAGAGATTGTGCCCAAGTACTAGTTATAACGGTGGTTCTATTATCTAGTGAATCGATTAAAATGAATTATTAAAACTATGATGAACAGTAAATTAGAAAATAGAAAATCCAACGTCTTTTGTAGAAGAAAATAAGAGCAAGTTTGGGAAATTTAATCAAAGGTAAATCTTTGGGTATTAAGGGTTCATATGCTATTATCAAAATTAAAGGTTACTCGCCTATCCAATTATATGATTTTGTTTCTAAGGTAGATTCCCGTAAGTTAATTAATGCCTTTCTCTCGAAAGCCTATTAACGTGCCTAATTCCCAAAGAACCGCGTTCAATTTGTTAATTAGACCCTTTACATTCTATGGAAATCTGATTAACCCTCAAACAATTTTGCTTACCGTCATAAATCAAAATCATAGGTCCAATTTAGGTATTTTTGAATTATATGCCAATCTCTCGATTACCCATATAATTTGTGATCATCTACACTTATCTCTAAGTCTTATAGAAGCATTAGGTATACATAAATTGAATAGAAATTGAAATCGCATGGATTGGAATGCGAAGAATAATTAATTGTAACACATAGGCGTACTACATCCTCAGCCCCAAGAAAAGAGTCTAGTGTGCCACAAGGATGGTTGTCATCATGTGACATATCACAAAATCAATGCCAAGCATAAAGGATTTCAAAAGTGTAAAATAGGGATTTAGAAATTACAAATTAGTTCTCACTAGAATTCCTAATTCTTCCTCCTAAATTTGCAGAATTGATTTCCCTTGATGGTCTTGACTCTTGATTCCCAATGAAAGCTTCCCTAAAAAGGTCCTTTAAAATCTCCCCAAAAGCTGTCTTCCAAACTATCTCTGCAGAACTCTCCCTTAACTCCCCTCAAGTGCCTCATAAAAACCCTAAACAAATTAGATATTTGGGCCTTGTAGGGGACAACCATGGCCAGTTGTGGCTCACCATTGTTAGTGATGGCTTTTGACTTCCTGTTCTTTGCTTCACAATGCTCCATAGTGTTCCACAATGCCCACCACGGCTAGTGGTGGCCTCTAACTTGCTTTTCTCTCTCTTCTAGTGCTAATCACGGCCAGTGGTTGTCCACCACTAGTAGTGGTTTCCTCCAACCTTGCCAAAATACACCCCTAAAGGCCTCAAGGGTCTCTTCTTTCATCCACTTTGCCATTTTTCCTCAAAAAAGAACTAGAACATCATTGATCCTACAAAATGGAACAACCAAGTAATATGTATGGAAAAGAATCAAAATTAAGGGAATTGGGCATGAACAATATATAAAAACCCTAAAAACTAGACCTAAAAACAATAAAAAAAACAACACACAATACATACTTATTAGATTGTAACCATATTCAATTGTAATGCTATACATGCTATGAATGTAATAATGCTCATGCTAGCCTTAGCCTCACAAGGAATATCTCACCCTCTCGATTTAAGGGTATAATTCATATTCAATGTCATAGTTAGTGACCCACAATCTTATATATATCATTCTCCAAGACATACCATTCACAATACTCAAGGGTTACTCTAGCCAAGGTTTTCATATAATTGTCAATCCACACATGGAAAACAAATAGCATACTATTATCATACTTTACAATTCATAATCTCATCAAAATATTATCCCACAATCGATCATCACAAGATTTCAATCTTTAGTTCATGTCATATACATGAGGTACTTCAACCATTCAAGGAAGAACATGCAAATAGGTATTAATACATACATTATCATTACACAAGGTATCATACATTTAAAAAATACACTCTTTTCCTACCTCAAGAAAAGTACTCTTCTGGGTTTGATGATCCCGCTTCACAAGAGTTATCAAGTCCTACATTGAATACACATAGGACTCCGTCAAACATTCATTCAACAACATCATAAATTCCTTAAATATCATTAAGGCATACATCCATATGAGTTTTATTATATCTTAGATTGTAATAGTTTTTATTTCTTTTTTTCCTTAGGTTTCGGGAATTCCTTCCCTTAGGCTAAAACTCATTATAATTAAAAGCAACCACTCATTCAATTTGGTTACCTACACATGTAATTTCTCACCCAACACCTTAAGTGGGTTTCTTATTTATGGCTTCCAACCACCACTATAAATGATCTTCTATGGCAATTTCCTATCATTAATACATTCCCATCATCATTAAATGCCTATCCCATCCACATTACACATTTCCCCCAAAATCAAAGGTTAGGGTTGCAACATCCCAAATTTTATAAAAATGAATAATCGAGGTGAATGAATAATAAATAATTGTATGTGAGTGGACTTGTGTCCCAAAAATATTGGAAAGATTAAATGGGGATTTATTATGGATATTTATGAACTACTGAGCTTAAGTGAGATAAAATTATACCCGGTTAGAATATGAATATCGGACCAAGTATCTCCGATTGAGATGCCGTTGGTCAGGGCTGTTAAGAATATTATTGGGGATCCGAATCTATATTCGGAATAATTTTTGGAATTAGTATTGAGCCCGAACTGTCAGCCTGATTGTTATAAAATGATGAGATTTTAATGTGAAGCAAAATGATAAAAATATAAACTCTCACTTTCTCTTCTATTTTCACGTCACTTCTTTTTCTCCTTCTTCTTCCTATTCTTTTCATTTCCTCTTCCACTCATCTTTTTCTTCCTCCTCTAAAAACCCTTATGCATGGTGGTGTGCCTTCTCCTTCTTCATCTTCGTTTTCCTTCAAGCTTGGAAGAGATGACAATGGTGATTAGAAGCTCTCCCTCTCCCTTGTATTTTCGTTCTCTTTCTCTCATTCTTGGAGCTCACTCCCTTTTTGCTTGAGGTAAAGCTTCCTCTCTATTTTCTTGAGCTCTAACCCTTGGTTATGTGTTTGGGTTGTTGGGAGAGTGTTAAATATGTATGGGTAGATCTTGGAGAGGCATTTATGATGGGAAACCCTAAGGTGGGGTGTTGTCATTATGGCATTAATGGTGGGTTATTATAGGTGCATGGAATTAATACTTGGATAAGTGGAAAATGAATGAGCATTTATGGTGTTGTTTGGTTTTAGTGAAACCCTAACTTTAATAAATTAGGGAAAGTGTGAAATGTGAATAGAGTGTAGGTTTAATGATCATGAGAATGATATTAATGAAGAAAGATGGCTATTTATGGTAATTAATGAGTATTAATAATAGTTGTTGGATTTTGATGAAAAACCCTTGCCTTAAGAATTTGAGAAAATATATATATTGTGACTTGGAGGTTGAATTGGAAGTGAATGGGTGATGTTTGATATGTATATTGTTAGTTATAGTGATGAACAATGATGATATTTGAAGGATTAAGGTGATTTGAGACTACATTATGTAATGGGTAAGATGATGATGCTGTTGGATTAGTTGGCCTTTGAGATCTAGAGGATCTTGGCTTTGGGAAAGGAATTCCTGAAGCCTAACACAATTGCATATGTTGGTGTTTAGCAAGTTTAGGACTTGGGGTTAAGCTTTATAATAAGCTAGCAAGTGATTAAAATCATGATGGTTATTAATTATGTGAATATACTTGCATATGGTATGTAGATCGTATTCTGGGTGATGCAATGGAGCATTCGGAGCATTGGAATCGTTTCGGCTCTTCCCTCGAGGTAGGAGAGGAGTTAACATTCAAATTGCATGAGTAAATTGATAGTGGTTGTTGTATGTGCTTGATACTCATGCTTGCCTTGCCATACATATATGTATTGAATTATTGAGAATGGCAAATGGTTGATTATGAGGATGGTATATGGGAATATGTAATGAATATTATGAAAGTATGTACATGTTTAATTTAAATGTGTGATTAATAAGTTGGGGTAAGAATTTCTGAGTAAGAATGCTTAGAACCAGTTTGATGTATCCCATATGACGTATGTGATGTGTTGGATATGATTAAATTGGCTTGGAATGTGATTTCATATGCTGAGTGGTGAGAGCTTTCATTTTCTATGTAAGTGCTGACATTCTCGCTCAGGCAAGAAGGGATCTCGCTCAAGCGAGGGTCCCCTGTATTGGTATAATGGTCTCTGGACCATTTTTGCTTAGGCGAATGAGTGTTCCGCTCGAGCGAGTAGAGTGTGTGTTGTGACCAGGGGAGTTACTGGACGAATCTCGCTCAAGAGGGCATGGCCACGCTTGAGCGAGCTAGGGAGGAAATTGACACTGGATGTTTTTTGCTCAAGCGGGTGTGAGTGGCTTGAGCGAAAGTGGGAAGTCTAATACTGGGATGGTGCTTACTCAAGTGAGTGACTGGTATGGTTGTGCTTTTGACCGAGTGTGACGAGTGTATGGTGAGTAAGTAGGATTCTGGACGAAATTCACTTGAGTGGGAACCTTAGAAAATAATTCTATGATGTAGTGAATTTCCGAGTGAAATTCCGAGTGGGCTATGTCAAGGCAGGACTTTCTGAGTGATGGAGTGGATAGAATTCCGAGTGAGAGGTCTCCCTGTGTGATATTCCGAGAAGTGGAGTTTCGAGTGGAAATTCCTAAGTTCCAAGTAACTCGTTCCGAGTGGAGCCCCTCTGTGTGTGTAATTTCGAGTGGGGATGCCACCGAGTGGGAACACATGGTGCGTTGTCCAGAAGTATTCTGGAATAACTTCACTCGTGTGAGAATAAAAGGAAGTCAGTTTTTGGAATGAGTTACCGAGTGGAAAACCGAATGAGAAAAGACTCAGTCTGGAGTATCTTTCCGAGTGGGAACCCGAGGGTGATGAGTCGGTTTTGGTATGAATTGCCGAGTGAGGACCGATCGAGTGATGAGTCGGTATTAGAGAAATTACCGAGTGTAAGACTGGTTGTGATGACTCGGATTTGGAATGAAGTTGCCGAGTGAAAAACTAATTGAGATGACTCAGGTTTGGAATAAATTGCCGAGTGAAAGGTCAAGTGAGAGACGAGTCAGCTTTGATTGATTTTGCCGAGTAGAAAACCAAGTAAGATGAGTCGGTGTTGAGATGAATTACCGAGTGAATGGTCAATCAAATGATGAGTCAGGTTTGGAGTAATTAGCCGAGTGATAGTCTATGTGAGTGCGAGTCGGCCCTGGAATGATTTGGTTGAATGAATAATGGGTCGGTCTTGAGGGATTCTGTCAAGTTAAAACCCTAGTGACGGGAGTCAGTTTTGGTGGGACTTTGCTGATTGAAAACCTAAGTGTTGGGGAGCCTAGTTGAACGAGTGGGTATATGTTTGGCAATGTGAAGTTGGTCCTGGAATGATTTAGCTGGGTGAAGGTCCCAATGGAAGGAGTCGGCCCTAGAACAGGTCCACTGAGTAAACTGAGTGTTGGGAAGGACGACCTCTGGTCGGTTTCCGCTCAAGCGAGTGGATACCTCGCTCAAGCGAGCGAGTGTAAAATTAGCTACTGGAGCTATTTCACCCGAGCGATTGGCTGGATGTATAGTGTCTCACCCAAGCGAGCAACCTAGAATTTGGTACTGGCTTGATTTCGCCCGAGCAAGTTGAGGCGCTCAAGTGAGATGGGCTGTCTCGCTCAAGCGAATGTGGGACTCGCTTGAGCGAGTGACACCCCTGATGGTATTTTTCCCCTCTTTTCTCTCAGTTTTGATTATGTTGACCCTTCTTTTCTTGGTCCTGATGGTTTTGGACCTTTTTCCCTTATATTATTTGATACTTGAGGGATGTATAAAGATATATATATATATATATATATATATATATATATATGCCTACAACATGATATGGTGGTGATGGATAACAAATAAGATATTGAGATGACAATCATAATGGGTAATAATGAATGAAGTTGTGGATCATTTCCTTAAAACAGGGATGTTCGTTATTATTAATGATTCTATGACAAAACCATTATGGTTGAATATGGATATTGAATTCATTATATGATGTGAAATATAAAAATGTGTTGTGTTGAGATGCAAGGTTAAGAATATGATTATGATGGACATATGTATGATGGCCATATATGTGAATGATGTATATGTCTTAGATAATTCCAAGTGTAGAATAATATGATGATGTTTGCCATGCCTTTGATATCCATGTGTGGATTGTTATAAATGAAGTTGCGGCCATTGAGATGCCAATTATATGAATGATATGCCTTGAGGGGCTTGTAAATAATTATATGATTATTGAAAATGCCAAAATTGAAATATACCCCTAATTGAGAGGGTGAGAAATCCTTGCGAGATTGTTGAGCACATGCATTATTGCATTGTTGCATTCATGGCATAGCATGGCATAGCATGGCATTGATATGCATTATTGTTGAATAATATGGAATAAATCATCTTGTGGGGTACCACAAAGGGTATACCCCTGAGTGAAGAGGACGTTGTCCTATTGTTATTGAATATTGTTGTATATATCACCTTGCGGGGTGCCACGAAGGGTAAATCCCTGAGTGAAGAGGACGTTGTCCTATTGTTGTTGAACGAATCACCTTGCGGGGTGCCACGTTGGGTAAATCCCGGAGTGAAGATGATGTTGATCATATTGTTGTTGAATAAATCACCTTGCAGGGTGCCACGAGGGGTGTATCCCCGAGTGATGATGGTATTGTGATAATTATTGTGAAGAGAATCACCTTGCGGGGTGCCACGAAGGGTATATCCCAGAGTGAAGAGGACGTTGTCCTATTGTTGTTGAATAATGTTGAAATGAATCACCTCGCGGGGTGCCACGAAGGGTGTATCCCTGAGTGATGATGATAATTTAAGTGATTGTGATTATTGTTGAATTTGAAAATTGGATCCGTTGCATATGCATTAAACAGTTGATATATGCATTAGCTTTAAGACCATGGCATTTGAAATGGGATGACCACGAGTGTTGAGAAACCCCTTGCGAGGAGGTATTTGAGTGGAACCTTAATGGAATAATGACGATAAAGATTATGAGTGCCCTTATTGATAAGTGGTAAATAGATTATGTTTGTGATTGTGTATATGTTGTGCTTATTTATGATATGAATTACGATTCATGAGGCTTGTATGCCTATTGTGATAATGAGATAATGAATGCATGATAATTTGATGTTTTGATAGCAAAGCACACATAATGTTTGTATGCATATACACATGATCACAATATATATATTATTCGTCATTTTGAATGTATAACTCACTCTCCCATGTGGTCTCCTTTTTAGCATTGTGATGCAGGTTGCCATCGGATGAGTTTGGATTTAAAGATCAAGATTTGGTGAAGGTATATAGTGGTATAGGAAGTGCCTTGGCCGGCATCATTTGTGAACTATTATGTATTGAAATTATGAAATGAATAGATTGTATATGATGATATGGAGGATTTAGTGATTATGAATGTGTATATGAATTGGTGGATGGTGAATATATATATATATATACATATATAGAATGTAAGAGACAATTTGATGTATATTAGAAAGATTGAAATTGAATGATGAATATTGATGATTGTGATAGTTGGGGGAATATCCCCGAATGTTTGTGAATATAGGTCTATATGTATATATAATTATATCTTAGGCATTGCATGCTTATATAATTATGTAAAATGATCATGGTTGTCTATTAGGCTTATAATATGCCATTGCATGCTTGCCTAGCCTTTTCTCATATCTTCATATATGGGACTAGGCGTGTGCCCGGTATACATATTCTTCCGCTGTAAACTCTATTATTTTGTATACCGTTATGGGCCATTTATTTATCGATCCAGCTTTAGGTTATTTAATCTCACTCTTGGGTTTTCTGTGATTTGGGTCTTGATGTGATCGTGATGATATTTTGAAAACATTTCAAACGCGAAAAATTTATTCGCAATTTTATTAAGTATGTCGATTACATCGAGATTCGAGTACAGAAAATTAGGGGTGTTAGAAGGGTTTTATTAAAAACTCTACAAACATAATTAATGCATATAATCCATCACCTTCCAATCCATATTTTCGTGCACCCTATCCAAGGCTTATAAAAACTCACATTCACTTCACCCCATCTTAGGGTTTTCATATTTAAAGCTTCCATTCAATACCCATATGCAATTAACACTCTCCCAAGCCTTAATAACCCATAACTTAGGGTTCAAGCACCATTAAAATGATGAGGAACTTACCTCAACCAAGAAATGAAAGTGGGCACCAAGGGAAAGGAATGGGTGACGAAATTGGAGAAGAAAAGAAGGAGCTTCAAGTTTCCACGGTCTCTTCCTTGCACAATGGTGAACAAAAATGAAGAGAGGAAGGGACACCAACTTGGTCAAGCTTTTTGGAGAAGAAGAAGATGAAGAATATGAGTGGGAAATTAAAGAGAAGGGAAATGAAGTGTGTTTGCCCCAAGGGAAACAGGACCAGCGTAAAAAAGAGTGAAGAGTGGGAGTTTTTTTATTTTAATTTAACCTTTTTCATTAAAATTTATCATTTTACAATAAACAGGATCTCTGTTCGGGCTTAATACTTATTCCAAAAATTATTCTGAATATATGGTCGGACTCCCAATAATATTCTTAACAGCCCTAACCAATGGCATCTCAATCAGAGATACTTCGTCCGACACCCATATTTTAACCGGGTATTTATTTTAGCACACCGAGCTTAGTAAATTATGAAAAATCATAATAAATCCCAATTAATTTATTTTCCTACTTTTAGGACATTAATCATCCCATACGTAATTATTTGTCATTTATTCCCTTTAATTAAATTATTTTTAATAAAAGTTGGGATGTTACAACAAACACACCCACTGTTTTCATGGATTATATGAACCATATCTTCCACCCGTATCTTGACAAATTCGTGGTTGTATTCATCGACGATATTTTGGTTTACTCCAAGAGTCATGAAAAGCAAGAAGAGCATTTTAGAACTGTTCTGAATATGTTACGTGCAAGGAAGTTGTACGTAAAGTTGTCCAAGTGTGAGTTCTGGCTGAGAGAGGTGCAGTTCCTGGGTCATGTTATTTCAACAGAAGGTATAGCAGTAGATCCCGCCAAGATTAAGGTAGTACTACAGTGGGAAAGGCTGAAAAGCGTAACAGAAATCCGTAGTTTCTTGGGTCTCACCGGCTATTATTGTAGATTTATCGAAAACTTCTCTCAGATATCTTCCCCTTTGACCAAATTAACTCGCAAAGATCAACCCTTTATATGGAGCGACAAATGTAAGAACACTTTCCTGGAGCTTAGAAAGAAGCTGACTAGCGCACCAATTCTGATTTTACCTAATCTTGCTAAATTATATGCGGTGTATTGTGATGCATCTTGATAGGGACTGGGATGTGTGGTGATGCAAGAAAGGAGAGTAGTGGCATACACATCTCGTCAGTTGAGACCCCATGAAGTAAATTATCCTACGCATGACTTGGAGTTAGTCGCTGTTGTTTTCGCCTTGAAGATCTGGAGGCACTATTTATACAGGACTAAGTTCGAGGTTTTTAGCGATCACAAGAGTTTGAAGTATCTTTTTGATCAGAAAGAGCTGAACATCAGGCAACGACAATGGATGGATTTTATTAAAGATTATGACTTCAAGCTTCACTATCATCCAAGTAAAGCAAACGTAGTAGCCAATGCGCTCAGCAGGAAAGCATTGCATTTATCCTACATGATGGCTAAGGAGCTTGAGCTAGTAGAGAAGTTCCGTGATTTAAATCTCGTTGTGTCACCTAGAGCAGGAAGTCTGATGGTTGGGATATTGAAAGTCTCCAATGAGTTTTCGAATCAGGTTAAGGAATCCCAGTTGACAGATGAGACCCTATAGTTTGTGCAAGATAAGCAAGGAGTGATCAGATATCATGAAAGGTTATGCGTACCCAAGAATGTTGAATTAAGAAGATCTATCCTCGATAAGGCTCCCAAAAGCAAGTATAGTGTACACCCAGGGGCAACAAAGATGTACCAAGACCTGAGGAAAGTGTTCTGGTGGCAGGGAATGAAGAGGGACATTACTGATTATGTTAGTAAATGCTTGACTTGTCAAAAGATAAAAGTAGAGCAGCAGTGACCATGTGGGACTCTTCAACCCTTGGAGATTCCTGAATGGAAGTGGGACCAGATTACCATGGATTTTATATCTGGTCTCCCAAGAACTTCAGTTGGATGTGATAAAATTTGTGTAGTTGTGGATCGACTTACAAAGACTGTGCACTTCATCCCAGTTAATATGAGGTATTCTCTGGAGAAGCTCACACAGATCTACATCAGGGAGATAGTTAGACTACATGGAGTACTGTCTGCCATTGTATCCGATCGAGATCCCCGCTTCACTTCACGTTTCTGGGAAAGCTTACAGCAAGCATTGGGAACCCGGTTAAAGCTAAGTTTACCATATAACCCTCAAACTGATGGTTAGTCTGAGCGTACCATTAGGACTCTTAAGGATTTTTTGAGGATGTATATGCTTGAACATGGTGGGAGTTGGAAAGAGTATCTACCACTTGTGGAATTCACCTACAACAATAGTTATCATGCTAACATTTGAATGGCACTGTATAAAGCTCTGTATGGAAGAAAGTGTCACACACCATAACAAAATGGTGTGGTAGAAAGGAAAAATAGAACAATGTAAGAAATGGTCAGAACCCTTCTATGCGAAGGACCTCTCTCCAAGTACTTCTGGGCTGAAGTAGTTAATATTACATCTTATATACAGAACCATATCTTTATAAGACACATGCTTAACGAGACTTATGAATTATGGAAGGGTAGACAACCCAACATTTCATATTTCAATTCATTTGGATTGGAGTGCTTTTTGTTGTATACAAAAGATCAACTAAGAAAGTTTGATTCCAAGGTTGATAAAGGTATACTTCTGGGGTATTCAGACACCTTAAAAGTATACATGATTTTCAACACCAAGACTAAAACGGTTAAAGAATCCATACATGTTAAGTTCAATGATAACCATAAGGCTGACAAGGAATTGTCAAACCTAAATAATGACTTTGCATATCTTAATCTTAATTAGATTCAAGAAGTAAAAGTTGAAGAAAAGCCTTCAGATGCCGATTCTATTTAATAAAAACTATCATTTGAAGATCAGAAATTGTCTAAAAGAGCATTTGAGGTTTCACATGCCATATGCCATCAACACCCTCAACAAGGAATAGGTTCTTCCTATCTTTTTGGGATTTCCTCATCTCATTCAGATAATCATCATCTACTTGCTTCCTCTTCACAAGATCTAAAAATTCATTACATATCTTTAAATTAGCAAAACATATTTTGTTTGAGGATTGAATTTCGGTCTTGACATTCAAATTATGAAACTCTTCAATCAATTCAAGTTATTTGACCATCATGGCCGACACATGTAAGGATTTCTTGCTAAGAGCATTCATAACCACATTAGCCTTTCTTGAATGATACTTCAACTCAAAATCATAGTCCTTCAAGAACTTCATCCATCTTTTTTGACGCATATTTAATTCCTTCTGATCAAAGAGGTATTTCAAGCTTTTGTGATCACTAAAGACCACAAACCTCTAGCCGTAGAGGTAATGACGCCAAATCTTTAAGACAAACATAACCCACCGCCAACTCTAAATCATGAGTGGGATAATTAACTTCACGAGGTCTAAACTGACGTGAAATATAAGCAATAACACGTTCCTTCTACATTAAAACACATCCAAGACTATGCTTGGAAGCATCACAATACACCACAAAGTCTTCCTGTAAATCACGCAATGCCAATATAGGTGTAGAAGTGAGTCTTATCTTCAATTCTTCAAAATTTTTCTCACATTCAACATTCCACACAAAGGGTTGATTCTTTCTAGTTAATTTCATCAAAGGCCTAGCAAGACGAGAAAATCCTTCAATGAATCTCTGGCAGTAACCGGCAAGCCCAAGAAAACTTATGATCTTTATAACAGATGTAGGTCTAGACCATTCCATAACTGCCTCAACCTTAGAGGGATCAATAGAAACACCATCTTCAGATATTATATGTCCAAGAAATTGGACATTCTTCAACCAGAATTCACATTTAGAAAGCTTAAAATATAACTTCTTTTCCTAAGAATGTTCAACACTAATCTCAAATGTTCTTCATGTTCCTCGTGGCTCTTGGAATACACCAAGATGTCATCAATGAACACCACCATAAATCAGTCAAGATGATCATGAAAGATACGATTCATGTAGTCCATGAATACAGCTGGAGCATTAGTATCTCTGAATGGCATCAAAACATATTCATAATAGCCATATCGCGTTCTAAAAGTAGTTTTCGGGATGTCTTCAGTCTTCACCTGGATTTTGTGATACACAGAACGCAAATAAATTTTTGAGAACACAAAAGCACCTTCACTGATATAATAGATCATTAATGTGAGGCAAAGGATATTTATTCTTAATTGTCATCTTATTCAGCTAGCGGTAATTGATACATAACCATATAGTTCCATCCTTCTTCTTCACCAATAACACTAAAGCTCCCCAGGGTGATACACCGGGTAGAACAAATTCTTTTTCAAGTAACTTCTTAACTTGATTTTTCAATTTGGCTAACTCTATAAGAGACATCCTATAAGGAGCCATAGAAACAGGTTCCATACTGGGAACAAGATCAATAGCAAACTCAACCCCCGTGGAGGTGGCAAATTGGGAACCTTTTCCAAGAAACACATCTAAGAATTTAGACACTCCCACCACCACCAATTGGAGCGTCATTGTGTTTATTACCATGTCCCCGACCACTATTGTGGCCTCCATGGTTCATATAAGTAGAAGTGTTAGCATAAGAAAGAGTGTTGGCTTGCACATTAGCCCTCCTTGCAAGTAAAGGACATGTAGGATGAATATGTCCCACTTGATCATAATTGAATCACTAGTGGAAAAAAAGGATATAATCACGGTTAAAAAAGGCCTTTATTCACGGTTAAAGAACCGTGGTTGTTGCAGCCGTGGTAGTAGATGATGGTCTTTAACCATGGTTAACAACCGTGGTAATAAATCACATCTAACCACGGTTAAGAACAACTGTGAATATAACTTACTATTTATATTCACGGTTATCGAGTATAACCGTGGATATAGATACATTTTATCCACGGTTGTCCATCACAACCGTGAATATAAGTAGTTTGTAACTGAAACTAAACCATACTTATATTCACGGTTATGATGGACAACCGTGGATATAGATACATTTTATCCACGGTTGTCCATCACAACCGTGAATATAATTATGGTTTAGTATTACAAACTACTTATATTCACGGTTGTGATGGACAACCGTGGATAAAATGTATCTATATCCACGGTTATGGTAGTAACCGTGGATAAATATTGTCTTTATTCACGGTTGTTGCCATAACCGTGAATAAATACTGAGGTTTTTTTTTTAATATGGATTCTGTTTTATCGTTTCCCAACCCTGCATTCAGACAAACCAGTACAGTATACAGTATGCCACAACAACACTATGCCGAAAGAATGGTATGTATATATATAACAATTTATTTTCTATATCAATTCATAACAACGTAAAAAATGAAAGTATATACAATTAAGTTGAATGTAATCTAATAAAAGTAAACCCTAAATCCTACTAGATACATATATAAAAGAATAAAGATCCTATATCTAGCTTTGCTTAAGTTCAATGAAGTGTGAGGCCCATTGCCTTCTAACATCATCCACAAGTTCCTTTGGGAAATATGACCGGTCATTAAAGTACTGCAAATAATGCACAAAACAATTAGAACAAAAGCTTTATTTATTACATGAAATTGATGAAATTGGAGAAATTGACACGGTGATGAGAATTACCTCTGTCCATCCATCTACTAAATGATGTTGGACAATGGTCAGCATAGTGTGCATGACGAAATAGCCACACTCAAAGATACCCTTCTGCCTGTAAGACTACAATGGACATATAGTATAGAATAAGTGAATTCGGAACTTAAAAAATATGTACTGAAGATTTGAATGAATACGATTGACTTACTTTTGGGTACACCCATACAACTGTTTTTCCTTTGGGCTTGTTTCCAATCAGTACATTGTATCCAACCACCGCCCTGCGTCAAACAAAACACAAGATAAGTTAGAATTGTATAGTTCTAAAAATGATGTAATCGAATTTGTGGTTATTGTTTAGGGATGAACTTACCGGTCTACTATATCTTTCAGGTCTTGTGGAGCTGTCCGATGCAAACTATCAAAGTACAGAGCAAGATAGTCCTTCAGACAGATCACCAGAAGCGTCCAGTGAGCCCTGCAGTTACGAGTGATAAGTGAGACTTCAAAATGCAAAATATCATGACAATAATTATGGAATAGAGTATTACCCTTTATGATAGGGGCCCATGTATATAGACTTCCCAGACTCAAACATCTAATTCTGGATGTATGTCTGGGTGTTCTGCGAGCTGTTTGCTTGCCTCTGTATGAGAGAGGGCTCTAAGAAACCGTAAGTTCCTTGGAAACCCAAGTCCACACAGAGTTTTTCCAGAAACCTAAACAAGTTAAGACATGGTTAGCGACAAATAACTTGTATAATGAAAAAATTGGACAAAACAAGGATATACTTACAGCTCCCACAACTGAAAGATGGAGCCGTTCAGCATCGACGTCCCCGTAATAATGTCATAAATGTCAGAATTTGTAACGTAAACTGGAAAAGCACTGGGACGGCCGAACACTAGTGGCTGCCATGGGACCTGAACAGTGTCGTCTCCTTGCTCATACCTGATGCGCCATAGCATCCGGATGGGATCCTTGGCCGGGTCTAGCTTCTTCAATGTCTGTTCCTATTGAACAATTGACAACCATCACATTTTGTACCATAATTGACAAGGAAATAAAGCTAGTTAGTGTTTAGGGTTTTTACCTGTCCAGGGGCAATCACCAGAAGTCTGTTGGGCCACATCAGAAAGTGGCCCACCGCCTGACCGACGGTCTTCACCTCCTGAGTTGCCACTGGCACAGCAGCATCCTCCTCGAGGACGAGCACAACCGAGACCCTGGACATACCATCAGGTAATGTCTGATGGTGAACCACAGGGCCTAAGTTATACACTATACCAGTGGCAACTGGCTCCTCCGACCCGTCAATGAACAGGTCACATTGACGGGTGTCTGGTGGCTCGACCCCGTCATCGTCAGGGTCAGCCGCAGCGCACGACCCCTTAGTGCTAACCTTCCGTACCTACATATTTACACATCAAGCAGAAGTTATTCAACAATGAAAGTGATTACAAACAATAAAATTGAGGAAAATAAATAAAAAATCTAACCTGTGGGTCGCTGGCTGGTGTAGTAGTCTCCTGGTGGTGGCTGAGTGAGGCCTTCATCTCCTCCCTGAATCGGGCCATCTCCTGGTGGAGCCTAGATATCTCCTCCTGGTACTCAGCCTTCACAACAGCCACCTTTTGCTCCACTATTTGCTCAAGGGATGGGGCGGGGTCGGGAGCACCGTAATAGGCGTGGAGGCCTGTAAAATGTGAATGATTAGCCCATAATTGTTTAACAGATAACAAAATGAAGGCATAGAGTTAGTTAGCACTTACCTACACCTCGACCAATAGCACGCACTCTTCCTGGGTGCTCTGGCCTACCAATGGCGGTAGTCAATATATCCTCCCGTCCATGGGCTACGAAAGACCCTTGGGTTGATTGCTAAACCAAGGAATCCTGAAACCAAACAAGTTAGTATTCACTTCCTTCACGTAAACTGAAAAACAGACACTGATATAAAGGGAAATACTTACTATCCGTGAGGCAACCTCCTGAGCCTGTGAGGAAGTGTATTCCCCACTCTTCTTGATCCTAGCCCACTTCCATTTGTCGTGGTGTGCAGGTGGGGAAGGGGGATCCACAATACCAGTGTCAGTCTGACACTGACTCAGCCTCTCCTGTGCCAGCCGCTCCTCCAACCTACGGTAACCCCCACGTGACAGTGTGTGTGGGTAGTCATTTAGCTTCCTAGTCTCCTTGGCTTTCTTTCTGGTCTCCTACAACAAGAAAAAAAATATTCACAGTTAGCCGTATAAATTATACATATTATTTAATCATCTAAAAACCAATGTACCTGAAACTCGGCAGAATGTCTAGATGCAACAAAAGCATCCCAGGTCTCCTGATCGATGAATGGATACTTCTCTCCAGGGAACTTTCCTTGGTCATCCCCGAATACATACCTACAATGAAAGGTACATTTAAACTAAGGATTGGTACAATTTGGTGAAGCGTTGATTAAGATTTTAAAGTTCAATATACCTCGTGGTGAGTATGGATTTGAATGACCTCCATCGCTCAGCCATGATACCGAGGACCTTCCTCCTCGCTATGTCGGAAGATGGTATCTCAAAAGAATCCTACATGAAAGGAGTTAGTCCATAAAGGAGTCCTTATTAAGAGTTACATGAAATAATACACTAAAATAAAACTTAAATAATATCTAAGTTACCAAAACATCACTCCATAGCTGGTTCTTCACCACCTCCTCGACACTATCCCAGTCGGGGATAATGATGGACACCTTCGACCGTACCACAACCCTCAGATAACTGCTAAGCTTCGTGGCATGCGGTCCACTGAATCTACCGGTGTTGACATCCATGTCAACAATTGGCCTCTCTCCCCGGTGACGCCTACGTGCGACGTCTGGCATCCGGGTAACACCTCTACTCTTCCGAGCAGAGGAACCACTGGCCTGTGAGTCGGACCTGGATCGTCCATCCTGGTCAGCCATGAGTATCTGTCCAAACAAGGAAAAAAACTGTCAAATATTTAATATAACATTTAAAACAACGAATAACTAATATAAGATGTAATTCAATGAATCACCAACAAGATTAATACCCTATTAAGATGAAATATTTTCCCACAAGCCCTCATGGTGGTCATGACGACTGGCAACTACATCATCTATGTCATGTTCCACGATAGATGTTGGAATACGTGTTGTAGTTGATGGAATGTCCATAATATCAAGATTGGGGTCTCCAATGTGTCTACCTTGGATAACAATTGACCACCGTTTGTCAGCTGGGTCAGCCACATAAAAAACTTGCTTCACCTGCGTTGCCATTATGAATGGTTCTTCCTTATGCCCGATCTTGTTGAGGTCCACCAACGTAACTCCTAAATCATCAGTTGTGACACCGTTCTTATTGTCAACCCATTTGCATTTAAACACAGGAACGGTGAAGGGACCGTAATCAACTTCCCATATATCTTCAATCACACCAAAGTAGTATGACTCCGCCATCACAGGGTTGTTGTCCTTTGCAGTTGAGAAATGCATTGACTGAGCCACAACCATCACTCCACTGTTTTGATTTGTACTCTTTTCATCCTGTGTCCTTGTTAGTCCTCAAATTTTCAATAAAAGCTTAAATAAAAATTTCATAAAAATTATAAAAATTAGTTTAATTTGTTAGAAAATTAGGATTTAAATTCAATAAATGGATGTTGTTGGAAATAATCTGCCCTTGATCAATTTTCTCTAGTTTTGTATTGAAAAAGTTAAGAAATCAAGAGAAAATTATACTGGAGGAGCTGACGCGTAGCCTCATCCCACGCGTAGCATCAAGTGTTATTTTTGATGCTGACGCTACGCATCATACCCACGCGTAGCGTCAGTGCTGCGCAGTCTCCACTCCCACTTTGGCCAACCACTCCACTTTGACCCAATAATGGGCACTCCACTCAGCATAAGGGCCACCCCACTCATCATAAATGGCCAAAATACAGTGGAGACACGTCCAAGTGGCCAAGCATGATTGATTGTTAATTATTTGAAGTGGCCATTATCAGCTGTTTAATGGAAGCTGAGTCAGGGGTCTGACGCGTAGCGTCACACTGACGCGTAGCGTCCGCACCCTTGCTCAGCCCTATAAATAGGGCCATCCAACACCATTCAAGACATCCCATTCCATACACTTCTCTTCTCTTCTCTCTTGTGCTCGACTTTGAGTACTTTTTTTGTGAGTTGTAGTTCTAGAATAGTTTTCTAGATACTTGAGTGTGTTTCGGTGTATTGTGATCGTTGTATCGTGAAGTTTCCATCGTCTTCGTAATGTCAAACTCTGTAAGTGTTGTTCTTACTTTTACCATGTGTAACTAATTTGTTTATGTTGGAATTGGTGAACTAATCTATTGAGTATAATGTTGTGAATTCGACCTCTGCATATTTATGATTCAAGTCCATGTTAGTATTTCAACCTTTTATTAATATGAACGTCAAACGGGAGAATGATTTTCATGTGTATCGAAACTGGTTTTATTAGTATAAATGTCAAACGGGAGAATGATTATTTATGCCGTATTGAAACTTGTTTTGACGAAAGTAAAAAGTTGGAATACCCTTGGTATCTCAATTCTATAGGGGTTGTTAACCATTGTTGCCATAAGGCCAGGTCTTAATGCAAGTTTTTACTGAGAAAGCTCACGAGGGATCGGACTTTACGGTGAATTCTTAGAATTTATATCACGAGGGATCGGTTATAATGATTTTAAGCTGCAATGACATGAAACTTGATGATTAAATATGCATGTCTTGAGTTCCTTATTGTTATTCTAGATTAGGGATCCAATTTCCAACATAATTTGTTTATCTGTGTTTATCTCAAGTATCTTACCTATTCTAAATTGCAACTCAACTTTTTTTTAGATAGATTTTTATTTTCTTTTATCCTATGAATCACTCAATCATACTATCTTGTGAATATTGTATAAACTGTATATAAATCATTCTTTTGTTTATAATTTCTTTCACATTTACCATAGTAAGTAGAAAATTACTGTTGTTATTGGACTTTCAATCCCAGTGGAACGATATCTAAATTTCGAAAACTACAAACGATTGGTGCACTTGCCAATTGACAAAACCCGGTTTCACCGACGGGTTAACAAATTTTCTGGCGCCGTCGCCGGGGATTGAATTGTTTCAGTAAAATAGTAAAATTTTAATTACCGTGGTAAATATTTTTTTTTACCTTAGATAATTTTTTTTCTCTTATCATTATTACACTAACTTTCTTTGTCTAGTTTGTGTATGCAAACTCGATCTACCGCAGGTAAAATTTATTTTGATCTTGAGATAGAAAGGTTTGTAAAGAAAATCAAGTCTTTGAAATCTAAAACACAAACTAATTCTTCTTCTACTTCGAAATTTTTTGAAAATTCAAATATGGCTGCTGAAAGGAGAACATTGGGACAGTTTGCTGCTATAAATGGTCCACCCCGAGTTTCGGGAATGTTTCAAGGACCAGTTTTACCAGTGGAAATTAAACCTGCCACTTTAAACATAATTCAAAACAACCAATTTGCTGGTTTAAATCATGAAGAACCATATGAACATTTAACTGTTTTTTATGAGTTATGCAGCACAATTGGTTTTGAACCCAATCAAGAAGAGTCTGTCTACATGAGACTCTTTCCTTTTTCATTGATTGGGAAAGCAAAAGAATGGTTTAAATCTTGTCCACCGGGTAGATTTGCAAACTGGTCCGATGTTGAAAGAAAATTTTTGGAAAGATTTTATTCTCCTTCAAAATATTTTGAAGCAATGACAGCCATACATTCTTTTTCTCAAAATAATGATGAATCATTAGGAGAAACATGGGAACGATTCAAGGCACTCTTGAGAAAGTGCCCAAACCACAACCTGAATGATGCCGAGAAGGTAAGAATCGTTTACCATGGTTTATTGGCTCAGTTCAAGATGATGTTAGATGCTTGTGCAGGTGGTTCTTTAATGAACAAGACTGTGGAAGAAGCCATAGAAATATTGGAATCAATGGCTATTAGTGACCGACAAGCAAAGCATGAAAGAGGTAATATGCAAAGGAAGCCAGGAATGCTCGAATTGGGAGTAAATGATGCAGTGTTGGCTCAGCAAAAATTACTGACCCAACAAATTGAAGTTATGAGCAAGCAATTGGAAAAACTTCAAATTGCTCAAGTAGCATCACCACCCCCTGCTCAACTTAAAGCATGTACGCACTACATGGGAGAATAACCATGTGGTTACTGTGGAAATGAGCAAGAGCAAGCCAATTTCATGAACCATCAAAGAGCACCCTTAGGTAATTATCCTTTCAATCATGGAAATTCTTTCCCTAACAATTACCTGCAGGGTTGGCAAAATCAGAATATTGGCTGGAGACAGGACACTGGACCTTCCAACAGACCCCCTAACAATCAATTCAAGCAACAACAAACTGACAATGCAAGATTGACAAGAATAGAGGAATCTATCCAACAGTTATTGCAGTTTGTGGAGACAAACGAAGCTGCCCGAAAAGCATCAGACATACAAATGGGTCAGCTCGCAAAAGAAATAGCCGAATTAAAGAGTTCTGGGTTTTCTGCAAACACTCAAAACCCAAGGGAACAATGTAATGCTGTTTCTATTAATATTGTAAAAATTGATTGTAAAGAAAAGAGTGAGAAAAAGAAAGAAGAAGAAAAAGAAAGTGAAAAAATAGAAAAAAATGAAAAAAATGAAAAAGAAAAAAATGTGCAAAGAGATACAGAGCAAGAAACAAACTGTATAACCCCGAAAAAATGTAAAGATCCGGGGAGTTTCACCATTCCTGTAACAATCGGAAATATCAACATCAGGAATGCGTTATTAGATTTAGGGGCTAACATTAACTTGATGCCCCTAGATTTAATAAAACGCATTGGTGAATATAAGCTAAAAGAAGCAAAGACAGAATTACAGTTTGCAGATCGCTCTGTCAAAAAGCCTTTTGGGATTGTGGAAGATGTATTGGTAAAGGTTGACAAGTACCACTTCAAGGTTGACTTCGTGGTGCTAGATATGAAGGAGGATACTGAGATCCCCCTGATCCTAGGAAGACCTTTCATGAAGACTGTAAGGATCAGAGTAGATGTTGATCTAAGTACGGTTGCAGTCAAAGTGTATGAAGAAAAGGTAAGCTTCAGTGCTCATGAACACCTCAGGATAAGTAATGAGGCAAAAGTTTACCTTTCAACCGAACCAGGTATACCTCTTCCCAATCAATTAAATTGTTTTAAATTAACCGATGCTTTGAAAGATGAAAAACAGGCAATTAAGCATCGGAAAAGAAGAAGAAGGAAGAAAAAGACAGGTGATTCCTCAACAAAAATTGGGAGACCACCTGATTAATCAGAGGTAATGTCTGGCTGGAGACATTAAATCTAGCGCTCAATGGGAGGCAACCCATTCTTTTCTCGTTATTTTTAATGTTTTTAATATATATATATATATAAAAAAAAATAGACATATTTCAAAAATAATTAGATAGAATTTTATTTTGAAAAGAAAAGGAGTTTAAAATTGAAAAGAAAAGGTTTTTGAAAATCAAAATTTTGAAAAATCAAAAACAGAAGCCCACGCGTAGTGCCCCTGTGACGCGTAGCGTGGACTCTGAGTTTTGGTTCTGATGCGTAGCGTCCCATCCACGCGTAGCGTCAAAGCCCACGTTTAGTTTCTAAAACTGAACCAGAGAGGCCCATCTTAGGGTTTAAAACCTAAAATCTCCTCTCTGCCTCATTTAGTTTTCAGAAACCTAATTTTTGAAACCCTCCTTTCTCTCTTCCAAGCCCTCTTCAATCCTAATTGCTCAAGGAACTACAAGTAAGTGTTCTAATCCGTTCTTTTTAGTTTTATTTTAATTTTCGATTTTTAGAAATAAATGTGGTTAGGATTAGGATTAGAAGACCATTGGGATTGATTGCTGTTAGGAATTAGAAAATGAATGGATATAATGTGGTTTGAAAAGGGGTTGCTGCTATGCAACCCCTGTTAATTTTTCAAAACTGCGCATCCCACGCGTAGCGTCACACTGACGCGTAGCGTGAGGATGAACTGTTAGCCCACGCGTAGCGTCCCACAGACGCGTAGCGTGGGCAGAACAGGCTGATGCGTAGCGTCACACCACGCGTAGCGTCAGCCTCTGTTTTTAATTCTTGCTGTTTGTTTGTTGTTTGTTGTTTTCTTTTGAAATTAATAAATTTTCTTAGTTTGTATTTGTTATACTTTCTTGCATTAAAAATACATAAAAATATCTCTTGTATATATTTTATGCATGTTGTGTTAAATATTTAAAAATCCAAAAATATTTTACAAATTTTACAAATAATTGTCTGCTTGTGTATAATTTATGTTTGATTTATTTAATGTGTGTTTAAATTTAAAATTTTTACTTTTTGCAGATGGCTGCCACTCATAGAGCTTATATTCATCTTCACGATGAATTTTATCAGTACAGGTTACAGGGAGAGGGAGCACCTTATGTTACCCCGGCCGAGTTTGCAGCACATGTAGCTTGGCCCGGAGATTTGCCTACCTACCCTGAGACTGGTGGGTCATCTGGCGCACAGGCTGACTCTGATGATGAGGAGGAGGAGGAGGAGGATGATGATCAGATGGAGGACTGAGGATGCCATCCTTATCTTATTTTGAGTATATTTGCTTTTAGGTGATATTTACATTTACATTCACATTTACATTTTATATTATGGTATTTTATTATTTGTGTGGTGTGTGCTTTCGTAATTATTTGTTTTTGCATATTTTATATATAAAAAAAAAATCAATCAAATTTTTGTTAGTAAGTTAGTTTATGCACTTAGAGTTTTTACATAATAAAACCAATTTTGTAAAATTAATTATTTGGTTCTTTATAACTTAGGAATTTTGATAAATTTAATTACAATAAGTTTATTAACCATCAAGCAAATTTCAATAAACCGGTGAGTTGAGAGATCTTTTTAAACACTTGAGGGTTTAATCGACATATTTTCAATTCGAATTGATTTTGCTTTAATCTGTGATTTGTGTTGTTGTACAGAGAATTCGGGAAAATGATCAAGGCACATTTATTGGTGAAACAAAACCTTGGGCCAAACAGCTTACCTTGGTAAAAAAATCTTTTATCCCTTGCAAGCCAATTTGAGCCTAAAATAAAATTCTTTGGAACCCTTAAAACCTAAATTTATTTTGACCAGTCCCTATACTTGATTGATTAAAAGAGCAGTTGAAATAAATGAAAAATATTTTGAGTGTTCTTACAAAAATGGGGAGTGAAAATGAGCAACTTGATTCTTTTCAAAAAAATAGAATATGGAAAAGAAAAGTCAAAAATAGTGAAAAGAATCAAGTTGGGGGTATTTATTTTTCATCAATAAAAATAAATGAGAGTTTGGATCAAGAGAAAAGCCTAAAAATTATGAAAATGCTCTTTTATGATTTCAGGTTTTTGAATTCCAAGAAAAACCATTACTTCTTGAAAACCAAGCCTCATTACAACCCGTGAAAAGACCTTGTGATTTTCGAATTAACTCTGTAATAAATAACCATTGATTAGATGACAAACAAAGTTAAATTCGTTTGATTTTATGATTGATTGAGTGAAACAGGTTACCAATTGCATAGAGATAAACACTTGTGAGGTAAGCCTAAAATTCTGCTTGATTGTTAATAGAATATTGTAAATAATTTTATCATTAAACCTTTGTTATATTTGATATCACTTTTTGATTATTACAAAATAGTTAAAATTGTGTAATTATTTTTTGTGGTAAATTTTCGGACTAACTTAAAAAATTTGATTTCAAATTTTTATTTTTCTTATTTTTCTCTCTTGCTCGAGGACGAGCAATGTCTCAAGTTGGGGGTATTTGTTAGTCCTCAAATTTTCAATAAAAGCTTAAATAAAAATTTCATAAAAATTATAAAAATTAGTTTAATTTGTTAGAAAATTAGGATTTAAATTCAATAAATGGATGTTGTTGGAAATAATCTGCCCTTGATCAATTTTCTCTAGTTTTGCAGTGAAAAAGTTAAGAAATCAAGAGAAAATTATACTGGAGGAGCTGACGCGTAGCCTCATCCCACGCGTAGCATCAAGTGTTATTTTTGATGCTGACGCTACGCATCATACCCACGCATAGCGTCAGTGCTGCGCAGTCTCCACTCCCACTTTGGCCAACCACTCCACTTTGACCCAATAATGGGCACTCCACTCAGCATAAGGGCCACCCCACTCATCACAAATGGCCAAAATACAGTGGAGACACGTCCAAGTGGCCAAGCATGATTGATTGTTAATTATTTGAAGTGGCCATTATCAGCTGTTTAATGGAAGCTGAGTCAGGGGTCTGACGCGTAGCGTCACACTGACGCGTAGCGTCCGCACCCTTGCTCAGCCCTATAAATAGGGCCATCCAACACCATTCAAGACATCCCATTCCATACACTTCTCTTCTCTTCTCTCTTGTGCTCGACTTTGAGTACTTCTTTTGTGAGTTGTAGTTCTAGAATAGTTTTCTAGATACTTGAGTGTGTTTCGGTGTATTGTGATCGTTGTATCGTGAAGTTTCCATCGTCTTCGTAATGTCAAACTCTGTAAGTGTTGTTCTTACTTTTACCATGTGTAACTAATTTGTTTATGTTGGAATTGGTGAACTAATCTATTGAGTATAATGTTGTGAATTCGACCTCTGCATATTTATGATTCAAGTCCATGTTAGTATTTCAACCTTTTATTAATATGAACGTCAAACGGGAGAATGATTTTCATGTGTATCGAAACTGGTTTTATTAGTATAAATGTCAAACGGGAGAATGATTATTTATGCCGTATTGAAACTTGTTTTGACGAAAGTAAAAAGTTGGAATACCCTTGGTATCTCAATTCTATAGGGGTTGTTAACCATTGTTGCCATAAGGCCAGGTCTTAATGCAAGTTTTTACTGAGAAAGCTCACGAGGGATCGGACTTTACGGTGAATTCTTAGAATTTATATCACGAGGGATTGGTTATAATGATTTTAAGCTGCAATGACATGAAACTTGATGATTAAATATGCATGTCTTGAGTTCCTTATTGTTATTCTAGATTAGGGATCCAATTTCCAACATAATTTGTTTATCTGTGTTTATCTCAAGTATCTTACCTATTCTAAATTGCAACTCAACTTTTTTTTAGATAGATTTTTATTTTCTTTTATCCTATGAATCACTCAATCATACTATCTTGTGAATATTGTATAAACTGTATATAAATCATTCTTTTGTTTATAATTTCTTTCACATTTACCATAGTAAGTAGAAAATTACTGTTGTTATTGGACTTTCAATCCCAGTGGAACGATATCTAAATTTCGAAAACTACAAACGATTGGTGCGCTTGCCAATTGACAAAACCCGGTTTCACCGACGGGTTAACAAATTTTCTGGCGCCGTCGCCGGGGATTGAATTGTTTCAGTAAAACAGTAAAATTTTAATTACCGTGGTAAATATTTTTTTTTACCTTAGATAATTTTTTTTCTCTTATCATTATTACACTAACTTTCTTTGTCTAGTTTGTGTATGCAAACTCGATCTACCGCAGGTAAAATTTATTTTGATCTTGAGATAGAAAGGTTTGTAAAGAAAATCAAGTCTTTGAAATCTAAAACACAAACTAATTCTTCTTCTACTTCGAAATTTTTTGAAAATTCAAATATGGCTGCTGAAAGGAGAACATTGGGACAGTTTGCTGCTATAAATGGTCCACCCCAAGTTTCGGGAATGTTTCAAGGACCAGTTTTACCAGTGGAAATTAAACCTGCCACTTTAAACATAATTCAAAACAACCAATTTGCTGGTTTAAATCATGAAGAACCATATGAACATTTAACTGTTTTTTATGAGTTATGCAGCACAATTGGTTTTGAACCCAATCAAGAAGAGTCTGTCTACATGAGACTCTTTCCTTTTTCATTGATTGGGAAAGCAAAAGAATGGTTTAAATCTTGTCCACCGGGTAGATTTGCAAACTGGTCCGATGTTGAAAAAAAATTTTTGGAAAGATTTTATTCTCCTTCAAAATATTTTGAAGCAATGACAGCCATACATTCTTTTTCTCAAAATAATGATGAATCATTAGGAGAAACATGGGAACGATTCAAGGCACTCTTGAGAAAGTGCCCAAACCACAACCTAAATGATGCCGAGAAGGTAAGAATCGTTTACCATGGTTTATTGCCTCAGTTCAAGATGATGTTAGATGCTTGTGCAGGTGGTTCTTTAATGAACAAGACTGTGGAAGAAGCCATAGAAATATTGGAATCAATGGCTATTAGTGACCGACAAGCAAAGCATGAAAGAGGTAATATGCAAAGGAAGCCAGGAATGCTCGAATTGGGAGTAAATGATGCAGTGTTGGCTCAGCAAAAATTACTGACCCAACAAATTGAAGTTATGAGCAAGCAATTGGAAAAACTTCAAATTGCTCAAGTAGCATCACCACCCCCTGCTCAACTTAAAGCATGTACGCACTACATGGGAGAATAACCATGTGGTTACTGTGGAAATGAGCAAGAGCAAGCCAATTTCATGAACCATCAAAGAGCACCCTTAGGTAATTATCCTTTCAATCATGGAAATTCTTTCCCTAACAATTACCTGCAGGGTTGGCAAAATCAGAATATTGGCTGGAGACAGGACACTGGACCTTCCAACAGACCCCCTAACAATCAATTCAAGCAACAACAAACTGACAATGCAAGATTGACAAGAATAGAGGAATCTATCCAACAGTTATTGCAGTTTGTGGAGACAAACGAAGCTGCTCGAAAAGCATCAGACATACAAATGGGTCAGCTCGCAAAAGAAATAGCCGAATTAAAGAGTTCTGGGTTTTCTGCAAACACTCAAAACCCAAGGGAACAATGTAATGCTGTTTCTATTAATATTGTAAAAATTGATTGTAAAGAAAAGAGTGAGAAAAAGAAAGAAGAAGAAAAAGAAAGTGAAAAAATAGAAAAAAATGAAAAAAATGAAAAAGAAAAAAATGTGCAAAGAGATACAGAGCAAGAAACAAACTGTATAACCCCGAAAAAATGTAAAGATCCGGGGAGTTTCACCATTCCTGTAACAATCGGAAATATCAATATCAGGAATGCGTTATTAGATTTAGGGGCTAACATTAACTTGATGCCCCTAGATTTAATAAAACGCATTGGTGAATATAAGCTAAAAGAAGCAAAGACAGAATTACAGTTTGCAGATCGCTCTGTCAAAAAGCCTTTTGGGATTGTGGAAGATGTATTGGTAAAGGTTGACAAGTACCACTTCAAGGTTGACTTCGTGGTGCTAGATATGAAGGAGGATACTGAGATCCCCCTGATCCTAGGAAGACCTTTCATGAAGACTGCAAGGATCAGAGTAGATGTTGATCTAAGTACGGTTGCAGTCAAAGTGTATGAAGAAAAGGTAAGCTTCAGTGCTCATGAACACCTCAGGATAAGTAATGAGGCAAAAGTTTACCTTTCAACCGAACCAGGTATACCTCTTCCCAATCAATTAAATTGTTTTAAATTAACCGATGCTTTGAAAGATGAAAAACAGGCAATTAAGCATCGGAAAAGAAGAAGAAGGAAGAAAAAGACAGGTGATTCCTCAACAAAAATTGGGAGACCACCTGATTAATCAGAGGTAATGTCTGGCTGGAGACATTAAATCTAGCGCTCAATGGGAGGCAACCCATTCTTTTCTCGTTATTTTTAATGTTTTTAATATATATATATATATATAAAAAAAATAGACATATTTCAAAAATAATTAGATAGAATTTTATTTTGAAAAGAAAAGGAGTTTAAAATTGAAAAGAAAAGGTTTTTGAAAATCAAAATTTTGAAAAATCAAAAACAGAAGCCCACGCGTAGCGCCCCTGTGACGCGTAGCGTGGACTCTGAGTTTTGGTTCTGATGCGTAGCGTCCCATCCACGCGTAGCGTCAAAGCCCACGTTCAGTTTTTAAAACTGAACCAGAGAGGCCCATCTTAGGGTTTAAAACCTAAAATCTCCTCTCTGCCTTATTTAGTTTTCAGAAACCTAATTTTCGAAACCCTCCTTTCTCTCTTCCAAGCCCTCTTCAATCCTAATTGCTCAAGGAACTACAAGTAAGTGTTCTAATCCATTCTTTTTAGTTTTATTTTAATTTTCGATTTTTAGAAATAAATGTGGTTAGGATTAGGATTAGAAGACCATTGGGATTGATTGCTGTTAGGAATTAGAAAATGAATGGATATAATGTGGTTTGAAAAGGGGTTGCTGCTATGCAACCCCTGTTAATTTTTCAAAACTGCGCATCCCACGCGTAGCGTCACACTGACGCGTAGCGTGAGGATGAACTGTTAGCCCACGCGTAGCGTCCCACAGACGCGTAGCGTGGGCAGAACAGGCTGATGCGTAGCGTCACACCACGCGTAGCGTCAGCCTCTGTTTTTAATTCTTGCTGTTTGTTTGTTGTTTACTGTTTTCTTTTGAAATTAATAAATTTTCTTAGTTTGTATTTGTTATACTTTCTTGCATTAAAAATACATAAAAATATCTCTTGTATATATTTTATGCATGTTGTGTTAAATATTTAAAAATCCAAAAATATTTTACAAATTTTACAAATAATTGTCTGCTTGTGTATAATTTATGTTTGATTTATTTAATGTGTGTTTAAATTTAAAATTTTTACTTTTTGCAGATGGCTGCCACTCATAGAGCTTATATTCATCTTCACGATGAATTTTATCAGTACAGGTTACAGGGAGAGGGAGCACCTTATGTTACCCCGGCCGAGTTTGCAGCACATGTAGCTTGGCCCGGAGATTTGCCTACCTACCCTGAGACTGGTGGGTCATCTGGCGCACAGGCTGACTCTGATGATGAGGAGGAGGAGGAGGAGGATGATGATCAGATGGAGGACTGAGGATGCCATCCTTATCTTATTTTGAGTATATTTGCTTTTAGGTGATATTTACATTTACATTCACATTTACATTTTATATTATGGTATTTTATTATTTGTGTGGTGTGTGCTTTCGTAATTATTTGTTTTTGCATATTTTATATAAAAAAAAAAATCAATCAAATTTTTGTTAGTAAGTTAGTTTATGCACTTAGAGTTTTTACATAATAAAACCAATTTTGTAAAATTAATTATTTGGTTCTTTATAACTTAGGAATTTTGATAAATTTAATTACAATAAGTTTATTAACCATCAAGCAAATTTCAATAAACCGGTGAGTTGAGAGATCTTTTTAAACACTTGAGGGTTTAATCGACATATTTTCAATTCGAATTGATTTTGCTTTAATCTGTGATTTGTGTTGTTGTACAGAGAATTCGGGAAAATGATCAAGGCACATTTATTGGTGAAACAAAACCTTGGGCCAAACAGCTTACCTTGGTAAAAAAATCTTTTATCCCTTGCAAGCCAATTTGAGCCTAAAATAAAATTCTTTGGAACCCTTAAAACCTAAATTTATTTTGACCAGTCCCTATACTTGATTGATTAAAAGAGCAGTTGAAATAAATGAAAAATATTTTGAGTGTTCTTACAAAAATGGGGAGTGAAAATGAGCAACTTGATTCTTTTCAAAAAAATAGAATATGGAAAAGAAAAGTCAAAAATAGTGAAAAGAATCAAGTTGGGGGTATTTATTTTTCATCAATAAAAATAAATGAGAGTTTGGATCAAGAGAAAAGCCTAAAAATTATGAAAATGCTCTTTTATGATTTCAGGTTTTTGAATTCCAAGAAAAACCATTACTTCTTGAAAACCAAGCCTCATTACAACCCGTGAAAAGACCTTGTGATTTTCGAATTAACTCTGTAATAAATAACCATTGATTAGATGACAAACAAAGTTAAATTCGTTTGATTTTATGATTGATTGAGTGAAACAGGTTACCAATTGCATAGAGATAAACACTTGTGAGGTAAGCCTAAAATTCTGCTTGATTGTTAATAGAATATTGTAAATAATTTTATCATTAAACCTTTGTTATATTTGATATCACTTTTTGATTATTACAAAATAGTTAAAATTGTGTAATTATTTTTTGTGGTAAATTTTCGGACTAACTTAAAAAATTTGATTTCAAATTTTTATTTTTCTTATTTTTCTCTCTTGCTCGAGGACGAGCAATGTCTCAAGTTGGGGGTATTTGTTAGTCCTCAAATTTTCAATAAAAGCTTAAATAAAAATTTCATAAAAATTATAAAAATTAGTTTAATTTGTTAGAAAATTAGGATTTAAATTCAATAAATGGATGTTGTTGGAAATAATCTGCCCTTGATCAATTTTCTCTAGTTTTGCAGTGAAAAAGTTAAGAAATCAAGAGAAAATTATACTGGAGGAGCTGACGCGTAGCCTCATCCCACGCGTAGCATCAAGTGTTATTTTTGATGCTGACGCTACGCATCATACCCACGCATAGCGTCAGTGCTGCGCAGTCTCCACTCCCACTTTGGCCAACCACTCCACTTTGACCCAATAATGGGCACTCCACTCAGCATAAGGGCCACCCTACTCATCACAAATGGCTAAAATACAGTGGAGACACGTCCAAGTGGCCAAGCATGATTGATTGTTAATTATTTGAAGTGGCCATTATCAGCTGTTTAATAGAAGCTGAGTCAGGGGTCTGACGCGTAGCGTCACACTGACGCGTAGCGTCCGCACCCTTGCTCAGCCCTATAAATAGGGCCATCCAACACCATTCAAGACATCCCATTCCATACACTTCTCTTCTCTTCTCTCTTGTGCTCGACTTTGAGTACTTCTTTTGTGAGTTGTAGTTCTAGAATAGTTTTCTAGATACTTGAGTGTGTTTCGGTGTATTGTGATCGTTGTATCGTGAAGTTTCCATCGTCTTCGTAATGTCAAACTCTGTAAGTGTTGTTCTTACTTTTACCATGTGTAACTAATTTGTTTATATTGGAATTGGTGAACTAATCTATTGAGTATAATGTTGTGAATTCGACCTCTGCATATTTATGATTCAAGTCCATGTTAGTATTTCAACCTTTTATTAATATGAACGTCAAACGGGAGAATGATTTTCATGTGTATCGAAACTGGTTTTATTAGTATAAATGTCAAACGGGAGAATGATTATTTATGCCGTATTGAAACTTGTTTTGACGAAAGTAAAAAGTTGGAATACCCTTGGTATCTCAATTCTATAGGGGTTGTTAACCATTGTTGCCATAAGGCCAGGTCTTAATGCAAGTTTTTACTGAGAAAGCTCACGAGGGATCGGACTTTACGGTGAATTCTTAGAATTTATATCACGAGGGATCGGTTATAATGATTTTAAGCTGCAATGACATGAAACTTGATGATTAAATATGCATGTCTTGAGTTCCTCATTGTTATTCTAGATTAGGGATCCAATTTCCAACATAATTTGTTTATCTGTGTTTATCTCAAGTATCTTACCTATTCTAAATTGCAACTCAACTTTTTTTTAGATAGATTTTTATTTTCTTTTATCCTATGAATCACTCAATCATACTATCTTGTGAATATTGTATAAACTGTATATAAATCATTCTTTTGTTTATAATTTCTTTCACATTTACCATAGTAAGTAGAAAATTACTGTTGTTATTGGACTTTCAATCCCAGTGGAACGATATCTAAATTTCGAAAACTACAAACGATTGGTGCGCTTGCCAATTGACAAAACCCGGTTTCACCGACGGGTTAACAGTCCTTGTATAAAACGAATAGTTGTTTATGTCATACCCACAAAAGGTAAGGACATCAAAGTTCGGGCCCTGTGCTAGTCGATGTAATGTCGAGGATGCAGATGCATCTTTCAGGACGGTCTTTTGGAACCACTGCATGAAACTCTTGTTGTGTTCATTCAACAACCACTTTTCAGTCATTTTAGGGTTGGTTTTCTTGACTAGCTCCTTGTGTGTGGCTAGATACAGTTGCACGTCGTCCGTGTTGTTTAAAATATACAAGTGTGCCTGAAGGACATCAGCACGTGGCATGCTCTTCACTTTTTTTCCAATCGTTCCTTTCCCATCCAATCTCCCTTCATGACGGGTCGTTGGAATACCAATGCTTGCAGCATGTGACATGTATTCAGTGCAAAACTCAATTGCTTCCTCTACAATATATCTTTCCACAATTGAAGCTTCGGGACGACGTTGGTTCTTCATATACCCTTTCAATATCTTCATATATCGCTCAACGGGATACATCCAATGGAGGAACACTGGACACAACAATGGACCTCTCTCACCAAATGGATGATTAAGTGGACCATTATGTCAAAAAAAGAGGGCGGGAAATACATTTCAAGCTGACATAATATAAGTGATGCTTCCTGTTCCAACACATCCAATTCGCCGGGCACGATTACCTTGCAACATATGGCATTGAAAAACATACACAACCTTGTTATGACATTTCTCACATTTTTAGGAAGAATGTCACGAATGGCGATAGGCAAAAACTGCTGCATCAACATGTGACAATCGTGAGACTTCAACCCAACTAACTTCAAATCTTTCATGGAAACACAAGACTTGATGTTGGAGCCATAACCAGACGGAACTTTCACACTTCGTAACGATTCACACAGACTTTGCTTTTCTTTTCTGGATAACGTATGACATGCTGGAGGCAAATATGTTCTTTTGCCCTTTGATTGTGGATGCAAATCCTGACGTATACCCATCAACTCTAAGTCCATACGCGAGTTTAGGCCATCCTTAGTCTTCCCGGGTATGTTTAAGAGTGTACCAACTAAACTGTCGCACACATTCTTCTCCACATGCATTACATCAATGCAGTGTCTTACATCAAGCTCCCTCCAATATGGCAGGTCAAAAAACACTGACCTTTTCTTCCAGTTGTTTTGTGTTGGGTGCTGTTTTTCACACTTACCAAATTGCACGTTGACGTCCTTCACCTTTTCATATGCCTGGCGACCAGATAGTGGTGGAGGAGCCATTTCAAAATCTTGGGCACCGTTAAACGACTTCTTCAACCTTCGAAACGGATGATTCGCTTTAAGAAACCTTCGATGTCGAAGATAAACATTTTTCCTGCCATGATGCAACCGCACAGAACTAGTCCCCTCCTCACATACTGGACAAGCTTTATGACCCTTCACACTGTACCCAGATAAGTTACCATACGCTGGAAAGTCATTGATTGTGCAAAATAACATGGCACGCAATTTGAATGATCGCCCGGTAAACCCATCAAACACTTCAACCCCGTCTTCCCACAACCTTTTGAGGTCTTCAACCAATGGAGTTAAATATACATCAATGTCGTTCCCCAGTTGTCGTGGACCAGAAATCATCATTGATAACATCACATATTTTCGCTTCATGCACAACCATGGCGGCAAGTTGTAAACAAACAACAAAACAGGCCACGAACTATGGTTTGTGCTCAGGTTCCCAAACGGGTTCATGTCGTCTGTGGCTAGTGCAAGCCTAACATTTCTTGGTTCATTGGCAAATTCTGGAAAAATCCTATCCATTTTCTTCCATTGCGACCCATCGGCCGGATGCCTAAGTAGTCCATCAACAACCCTCTCATCAGCATGCCATCTCATAAGTTTTGCATCATCTGCATTGGCAAACAGACGCTTTAGTCTTGGAACTATAGGTAGATACCACAACACCTTTGCAGGAGACCCTTTAGTGCATACCTCATCAGAATCCGCCTCTTTCTTCTTATACCGTGACACCCCACATCTAGGACATCGATGCAGCATTTCTAACTCACCCCGGAATAATACACAATCATTTGGGCATGCATGTATTTTCTCATACTCCAAACCCATAGGACACAACACCTTTTTGGCCTCATAGTTACTTTTCGGCAAGGTGTTTCCAGCTGGGAGCATTTCTTTCAACAACTTCAGTAAGTCAGTGAAACTTTTATCCGTCCACCCGTTTATGGCCTTCAAATTAAACAACCGCAAAACAGCCGATAACCTCGTGAAATTAACGCAGTTTGGATACAACGGCTGCTCAGAGTCCTGACACAGAGTTGTATATACATGAGCTTTCTTAAAACCTTCTACCCCTACATCACGGATTATATCCTCGAGTCGGTCATCCATGTCGACATCGTTGTCATGCATCGAGCTTCGATTTTTAGTCTGAGAGCTGTTACTTGGCACCACCACATCTTCACCATGCCATATCCAACGCGTATAACTACGTAGAAAACCGTCACACAATAGATGTTCTCGCACCTCTTCCAAGTCTACCCGACGCAGGTTGAAGCATTTAACACAAGGGCAAAAATACTTTCCATTCACCCCACTGCATTCCTCGCTTCGAATTCTATAAATGATTCAACTCCCCCCTCGTACTCCAGACTTAGGCGTGACGCAGAAATCCAACTCCGATCCATACCAACTGTTTACAAGGTGCTATGATCAACCTTACTTTTTATACAAAGGTGGTGGTCCTATACCCATTCAGTATGACAATTATTTTTATACGTCATTCATATATACAGGTTAGGACTTATTTTAAAATTTGATGAAATTTCGGCAGCATTTCACATTGGTCTCTAAGTACACAAAATGAGAGTGGTCAAATCAAATTCAACCACAACCAAATATGCACCCAGAGAACAACACAAAATACAAGTTACCGAAATTTTATCAAATTTTAAAATAACTCCTAACTTGTACATACTAACAATGACGTATAAAAAATAATTGTTCATCCCAAACTGTCCAAACGGACAATTCAAGATTCAACACAAACGATGACATTAATTGATTTAATGACCATTTGTGTCGAATCTCAAACGGGGAACTACGGTTCACTCATATGCACAACAACTTTCATACTAGTTAACTAGTATGAGCCTACGAGTTTGTAAGATTGAAAACCACATACATACAATAGACATAAATAACATTATATACAGGCAACCAACAACAACAACAATAAAATTAAATAAAGGTTGAGCTTGCACACAAGGTAAAAATAGCAATAACTACTAATTCACCAAATGGATTTATTTACGATTTACGCTTGAAAAATGATTCTCCTTTACCATCCAAATTGTTAGGAGATAGGATAGAAGGGAATGTGTCAATGTAATTGGTAAGCTAGTTTATTAAAACTTGAATGGTTTACTTAGATGTATTTAAGGGGAAGGGTATAAGGATTCATTCAAAGATTTGAGTAGATTCAAAGCTATATTTTTAAGGTTTTATGGTGTTTTGAATATCTGCTTTGAAGTAATAAAACAAATATTTAGAATATAAGTTCTGAATATCTACTCATGGTGTGATATGCTTCAAATTTCTTTATATCACATTCTACTGATAGGAGGCTTACTAAATTTCAGATTGATATTTGGACTTTCTGAAACAGATTGAGTTGATCCAGAAAAGGTTGACTTATGACAGCAATGGTGAACTCATGTAAATTGTGTTTTATTCTCTTTATAGTAGAGTTATTTGTCACTTATTCTGATTCAAGTTCAACATGTAATTGGTCGATGATTACTGTACCCAATCAGATGAATATCAACTCTAAAATTCTTGTTCAATTTTTTCTACTTGTCGTGCAAAGTGCTTACATGCTTAACTGATTGCATTCTAAACCTGTTACTAAAGGTAGCAAAATTATTGAAGGTAGCAAATTTTTTTATCTAATTGGATTCTTTTTGAAACCTAAAAATTTGGGAGAGTTGAACTTTGACCTATGGAGTCATTTTGCAGTTCTTCTAGATCATGCAGTCTACAGGGAATTGGATAAAGACTTCAGAAAAGACTTCTGTTAGTTATGGGAAGCTTTGATTCTCAAGGATGTGAAAAAAACAATGTGGCTTGGTGAGCGATTTGGTGCTGGGAGGTTTTCCAGATACTTACCCATCATTTTCACTGGAAAAACTATTGAAAGGTTCCTGCCTAACAACTAAGTAATTATACACATACAGCCAGAAGAAAATAGAACAGGCACATTATACATACAACCAGCAGAGGCAATAATGAACGAAGGGCAACGAAGCACTTACCTGACAATGGTGAACGAAGAAGAAGAAGGGCACGCGAAAGAAGAAGGAAGTGAACCCAGAAGCCTACGACCAACAAAGAGGAGGACGAGGAAGAAGACGATAACCAGCGCGAAAGTAAGGAGAAAGTAAAAAAAGAGTGAAATTCGCGGCTTTTGAAGTTTCAGAAAGGATATATATTCACGGTTCCCCTTGAAACCGTGAATATATTAAACATATATTCACGGTTTAACAAACAACCGTGGATAAAAGTTAACTATATATCCACGGTTACGATACCAACCGTGGATAAATATTAAATCTATATTCACAGTTATAGAAACAACCGTGGACATAGAGTACCCAGTGATTAAACCCTAAAACCTGAACTATATATCCACGGTTGGAAATACAACCGTGAATATTGACATCTATATTTATCCACGGTTAACATCATAACCGTGAACGTACCCATCAATATATATTCACGGTTGTGATTAAAACCGTCGATATATATTTCAGGTACTATATATCCACGGTTGACTCCTCAACCGTGAATATATATTGATGGTTACGTTCACGGTTATGATGTTAACCGTGGATATATAGTTTTCTCTGATTAAAACGTTCACCTTATAATTTCAAAAATGCCACCGCGCATGTTTTTATCACTGATCCTCTTCTACCCGTGAATATATCCCCGTTGTTATATCCATTTTTTCCACTAGTGAATCAAACAACATCATCTTGGTGAATACATCTTGGTCCATAGGCATTTACATTGCCCCGACCAGAAGTGTTACCATGGCCATTGCCTCTACCTTAGGCATTAAAGTGAGCACCCCTTTAGAATCGTCTTTTCTTGAAATTTCAACGTTTCTTAAAACTAGAAGATTGACCCTTCAACTTAGAGTCAAATTTAGAGTGATGAGGTGGAACATCTTCCTCATAAATACAACATTTGTTCATAAGTACCGTGAAGCTTCAGATCTGTTGGTGACAAATGGCCCTTTCAATATCAGGGCGTAGACCATTTTCAAATTTCACACACTTAGAGGCTTTAGTTTGCTCTTGCTTGTAAGGAGGGTAGAAATCACACAATTCTTCAAACTTGGAAAAATATTCTTCCACAGTCATGTTACCTTGCTTAAGTTCCCTGAACTCAAGCTTCTTCTTACTCTTATAATTTCTAGAACATATTTCCTCATAAGCTGAAACTTGAAATTCTCATAAGTCAAGGGAGTAGTAGTAGCAATCATTCTACTTTTGGTGAGTCTCCACCAAGACTCAACTTCATCTCTCAACATAAAAACAACATACTCCACTTTTTGGAGTTTAGTACATTCAAAGCTATTAAAGATCCTCTATACATCATAGACCCAAACATAGGCTTGTTTAGCCCTAAATCCACCATGAAATTTAGTGGGTTTCTACTTCAAGAATTTGTCAAGGCCTTGAGTGCCTTGAACAACTAGGGTAGTTTGTCTTTCTGTATCTTGCCTCTCTTGGTTTTGCAACTTAAGAAGGTTAACAAAGCGGTTTAAAGCTTGCGTTATAGTGTCATCATTATCATGGTGACGACGTGCCATTTCAGGATTTATAACCATGACACTAAGGTTAACTAATATTAGTAATCATAGACATACCTATAATCTTATACTATGACAATTAATCTCCCAAATAAACCTTGGTTTCCCATCATGGAGTTCAACAAAAGTCAACATGTAGTAATACTAATCAGAGGCATATCATCATATTCTAGTGTCATGCGTACACGTATAAGTATAAAAATTCATTATTGAGAGAGAATAGTGTGAAAAGAGCTTAGTCGAACTTATCCAAATCAAATATCAATCACAATCAACTCATATAAGATCAATAACAATGGCAATGATTCACTAAAAGTATGTTATGCTCTCATACCACCCAATGTGGTGCCCTTAATCTAATAAATGATATTAATATTTAGATATTAAAAATTAGGAAAAAATTTCACGATTAAACAACCATTGGAAGAAAAACACCACAAATAAATTTTTTTAACAATTAACCCCTGACCTTTTCAAAGACCTATCTCATATATGATGATATGAGAAGGTATGTAATTTAAATAAACACTACTTAGGATAACCAATTATATATTTACTAAACAAGTGTTTACAGAACATTTAAATAAATCCAAAAGTAAGAGTGAATATGAGAAGAGATCCAAGAAAACATAAGGTGATTGCCAAAGTTTAGTAAAAACATGTGCAATTGATTATACAAACATGCCATGAAGTAAAGAAGTGTGAATCCTAAACCAAAATGGCACAAAAGCGTGTAAAACCAACATTTGAGGATTCCATGGGTTGTGGAATCATTCCACAGGCCGTGGATCCATTCCATAGGTCGTGGATCCATTCCACAGGCTGTGGAATATACTGCCATTTTGCCAAAATTACACTTTTTAAGTCAGAGCATTGCACTGGCTGTGGGAATTTTCCACTGGCCGTGGAATACTCTGCCTCCATGCCTAATTTTATAAATTTTCAAGGTCAGAGTGATCCACTAGCCGTGGGAATTTTCCATTGGCCGTGGATCACCCCTTAATCCTTTATTTTCCAATTTTCAAAGAACCATGTCTTAGGGATGATGCATAATCTCAGAGGATTATATTCTTTTGGCAAGCGCACCAATCATTAAATTTGTAATATATTTGATCATCTCATAGGGATTGCGGTAATTACCACAATCTAGGACTACTACAAGCTGAACCAAAACACAAGGAGATAGAATTCATTATGTTTATGCTTTTCTGCACTTTCTATGTTTTTGTAATTTCAGAAACAATATGAAAAATGAGATGTATTTAATGGAAGATAGGTTAGGATTGCTTTAGCTCACAATTACATCAAGAAACATGCAATTGAGGTTCAACCAAGCTTCAGACTCAAGAGGATAATTCACATATGGTTAATCCCTAATTCCTTAGGTAATTAATACTAATTCCTAAGCATTAAACCTTAATCCCTTAGGTGTTCAGTGACAGAGAAATCTAATGCAAAATTGGGGATTGAACCCTAACTATTCACCTAATTACTAGGCCTGAATTAGTTAGGAAGCTAGAAGTTACCTGCCTCAACCATGATTCCTCATTGGTGAGATTCTTCAATTAGGTCAAGATTTATCAATCCAGCAGTGTAGATCCACTTCTCAGCTTGTTCTCCTCATGCTTCAGAAGATAATTTCCTCAATGCAAATTTAAGATTCCATTGGAAGCTTCAGCAATCCCAACCATAGGAGTTTAACAACCCATGGAAGTGGTTTCAGAAAGTAGAACGTGGAGAGCCATGGATGAGAGAGTTTAGAGAGGGAAAATGTCTAGAGAGATTGAAAATCAGAAAATGAATTGTGTTATTACTTCTGTGTGTGTTAGTTACAGAGTATTTATAACTATATATAGCTAAGGCAAAAACTAACTAACTAACTCTAATTAGTTTGAAAGGAAACTTCCTAACAATTAAACTAACGAAACTAATTAATTAATTACAAGGGAATGAATAATTATAACACAATAATTAAATTACTAGAATACAAATATAGTCAGTAACTAATAAAGTAATTAATGAAAACTACTACAACAATTCATGTTGAAGGATTCACGTCGAAGGAATATAATATACTGGGCAAACAGACTTCACGCTTAAGCATGATCTATATGCACTTGAGCGTGGTACATTAAATTGATGCATGCAGGGTGACTTCACGCTTGAGCGTGACCCTTGTCCGCTTGAGCATGATGGCTTCAATCTTGAATGCCGAGTGACCTCACGCTTAAGCATGACCCTTGTCCGCTTGAGCGTGATGGCTTCACACCTTACTGGATCTGCATGTAGGTACGCTGGGAGGCCAGCATATATACGTTGAGCCACTGACTTGTTGATTCTTCATTTTTTTGGTTCTGTTTGTGCGTATACATATGCTGGGTTCTAGCATATGTACGTTGGATTTCCTGCACCTAGATCTTGCAAAATACAACTTATAAATGCCTAGCGTATGTACGCTGGCTTTCTAACGTATGTACGCTAGGTTAATGAATCTCTCAATAAACATATTTCCTTATGTGCCTATCTTTTTAACCATTTTCTTGCACAATTTAAACACATTTGAATTGATTAATCAAAACAAGAAAGAATGACAATTCATTAAATAATAATGCTAAACTCAACAATATTTAATGGATTAAGTTAAATTAAAGATGAATTTATTAAGTCTTTTCAAGACTTATCACATTCCTAAACTTAAAGCTTGCTTGTCCTCAAGCAAGGACTCAAATTAAGTAAATTAATTACACTTACTGAAGATAATCAACCTTTCCTTAACTTAACTTATGCCATAATTATTGAATACCCTTCATGCTTTCTTTCTGTAACTTTTGAAAATAGAATTACTCACACTTCCTTTGGGAACAAGCTGGTGATGCTTCCCTCACATGGATTAGTGTTTCACTCTTCTCTTAGTGTATAGGGTCAATTGCATGCACTCATCACCTACATAATTGTCAGATCAACATAGGCTTGCAATAGTTCTAAACATCATGACATATGCTAACATAATTGGATCAGCAAGGGCTTTTTAAGCTTGTAATGAGGTTAGGCTACAGGCTCCATTTTTTATTTTCTAGTCAATGTTAGGTTAAAAGATGTGTCAACTGATGCCTTGCCTCGATCTTAAGTTAAATGCCTCTACTAACCAGCCCTTTTGCGTTTATTTTTCTCAGATGAAGGATAACTCAACTACTTGTGGTGCTTTGCACCTTCTTCTCTTTCAGTCCTTTGGACTCTTTCTTTCTTTCTTTCTTTCTTTCTTCTATTTCATTCATTTTTTTCAATACCATTTTCCTTCTATATAGGAATTGCTTTTTACTGATTTTTTATTTTTTTTTTGCTTTTGTTGTTCTTCCTTTCATTTTTCAAAATCCTCATCTATAATTAAGGTTAGAGTGTGTCCTTTAATTGCTGTTAGGCATACTCTTCATCCCCAAACTTAGAACTTGCTAGTCCCTGGCAGTAAGATAAGACTCAGCAGTTCATCAGTGGTACATCTAGGGATAATTCACTTGGTTTTTCTCAGATAAATTGGCTTGTAAAGTTAGGTACATAATCAGAATGAAAGGGTCTCAGGCTCAAACATAACTATTGGGTCAAAGGGATAATTAAAATTAATTAGGATGGCTAAATTTGGCCTTGGCTAATTGTCAAATAAGGCCTTCATCATTTCTAATTGGCAAACATATCATCATTAGCAAGTACTGAAGCAAATTCTGTCTCACTGAACAAGAATGCAGACATACTCGGAAAAGAAATAATAAAGGCTCAAAAGCTAATAAATTACAGGTAATCATCCAATCATGTCCCCAAACTTAATGCGAGATTATAAATTCAGATTGCTAACTAGCATGGTGAATATACAAATACTTAAGGATGGAAATAGTTATGGACAGGGATCATGAATCAAGCAATGCGAATCAATTAATTTATCCAATTAATGCCTGAGAATCAACATACTTTAAATAATTAAGATGAATTCTAAATTAAATACAGTTAATACCTTTCATAAATTAATGGGAGGAGGGGATAGATTACTTCCCCTTTTACCTATATGGCAAGACTTTGGTGAGCGACGGTTGCAAGAATTGAACAATATAAATCAGAAAAAAGAAATACATTGAACAATTAACAAAGAGTCACACTTTCATTACAACTGAAAGGGAAATACATTGTTCAAGAAAGGACATTAAAATAAAGTTATTACATCACAAAATTAACTTAGCATAAATGGCAGCAAATTAAAATATTAGTCTTCCTCGTCTTCATCTTCTTCATCTACAGCCTCATCCATAGGTTAATCATTTTGTTGCTCAGGGTGGGGTGGAAATTCAGTTGCCAAAGGTGTGTCATCAGGGGGAATGATGAACCCAATGGAAGCCAACCATAAGTCTCTGTCGGTTGGAACTCCCATTTCTTCAGTGTGGTCCATATTCAGTGTAGTGGTAATCTTCCTCAGCATAAGATCATGGTTCAGGACTAGATTATAGGTCCCTAGCTGCATCTTTTTCATGGCCTGAAGTTCTTGCATTACCATAGAGAGATCAAAAGAATTACTTGAACATGTTGAAGGTGGTGGTGCAGAAGATGATAGTTTGGGTTGTCTGTGACGCTTTGGCTCTTGAGGCACAAAGTGGTCAATATGGTCTATTACCAGTACTTATCCATAATCCTCTCAGGCTTCACCTTTGTCATTTCTTCATAATTCAACTTAACCTGATTCTTTTTGGCCAGCAAAGTGACAATGGAGCAATATGGCAGTTGGAGATTTTTTTCATTGGCTTTCACCATCTCCTCCAGTATTAACTCACCCAAATTAACATACATGCCTTTCATTAAACAGTAAATCAACACCAACCCCTTAATGATAACCTCAGTAGCATGAGCCACAGGTTGCATTTAACACCCTCTGTTACACCTTAATAAAATATATAAAAATTCGTAATTTTTTTTAAAGATATGATAGTTAAAAAGAAACTATCGGAATAAATTACATACATTATTTCTGAAATACCTCATAAATATTATTAAAACTTTATAAAGTATTTGTACATTCATCTGAAGAAAATAAACATTAAACATTATAAGAAAGAGAGGAAACTCCATGGCCCAGAAGCAGTTACTTATTAACATTATTTATTCATTGGACCACGGTATTCATATCGAGCTCCCTTTCTAGAACGTGCTATAGTTACTGCCGATATTCTTCGATTCTTCCCCCTGAACCATCAATTTAGAATATATGAAACAAAAACACGGAGAAAGGAGTGAGAAACAGAATATAATATTCTCGATTAAGACATATGCAATAAAGGGTTTTCACAAACCAATACATAATAATATCAATCACAATCACATACACAATCAATTATGAATGCATGAATGTTATGCAATATCTTCATCATAACTTACCTATATATGTGGGCCCTTAAATTTTATTTGTACTGGGCCAACCAGGAGTTTACACTGTTCCATAAGTCCGGATAATAATAATATGAACAGCTCAACTGGCATGGAAACACTTAGAGACTAGTCAGATTGAGAAAGTTTTTATTGTGAAAGTACCCGATACTAGGGAGCTACCCCAGGTCCCCTGAAGCACCCTTTCACACCCTCTTATCCCAAGGCTCGTAATTAAGCCTCCTCTAATGTATCCTCGGTTTCTATAATTCGTCCCCAGACAATACCATTTTATTTCACTTTAATGATTCATGATGCATGAGCTACTCGCGTATTTAATTGGTTAAGGCTTTTAGAAACTCAATTATTAAATATCTTAAAAGGTTTACAATATCATTTCAATAAACTGTACATTTTCTCAATTCTCTGAATTTCTGTCCCACAGAAATAAATTTGGTACAGTTTTCAAATCTCACTGAAATTTGAGTTTCTAAGCCTTAAATATCTAAAAACTTTTTCATAATAAATCTTAACAAGATCAAATTCTCAATTATCTTCAAATATCTTTAGTTATTAAGTTGGAATAAAATAATTTTCTTTTGAAAATTTTATTTTATTAAAAGAGAATAATCTTTAAGTTATTAACCAAAAATACTTAAAATTACAAAATTTTTCTTTATCTCAAGATTTAATTATTTCAATTTATTATTAATTTTCATAAAATGTTTTCTTTCTAAAATAAATACTAATTTTTTTTTCTACATATTGAAAATAAAGTTGATATGAATAATTTCTAAGAAGAGAAGATTTAAAGTAAAAATGTAAAGAGTAAGGTAAGAAAATTCTTACTGAGTTTTAGCTTTCCGTCATGCTCGCTATGCTAAAACTCCACATCACAAAATCATCAATCAAAATCAAGCATTATCAATTATAACTAAATATCATCAATCAATCAATCATAATCAAACCAATTAAATATCATTAATACATATCATAATGCAAAATTTAATGATTATTAATATAGTTGATTTTTTTATTTTTTATTTTTAGTTCCTTTTGTCCATTCCTAGCATAGGTATATGTAAGTCCATATAATCCAGTCCTTGCATAGGTATTGTTCAGTCCATATGGGTCATAATGGTCCAAGTCCTTGCATAGGTATAGTCCAGTCCATATAGGTCATAATGGTCCAAGTCCATACATAGGTATGTTAGAGTTAGTTAAACCGGATATTTAATTTAAAATTTATTAAAAATTTTAAGTTAAAAAAATTAATATTTTAAAATAATAATATTATTAAATTTAAAAGGAGTAGGGGACTCCTCCCATTATTCTTATGTCTTTTCATATTATACTCTTATCTCACTCCCCCTTACCTTGAGTTGTTACCAAAAGAGAGTTTGCTTTGCACCTCCGATTTCTAGAAATATTAATACCAATCTTATTTTAGTATAGGCATAAGATGAGGATTAAGATTACTACTTAAAACAGAAATGGTAAATTTTGAATAGTGAATAGTGAATAGTGAATAGTAAAACGTGAATAGTAACAGTAAATAGTAAATTGTGAATAGTAACAGTAAATAGTAAATCGTAAATAGTAACGGTAAATAGTAAATCGTGAATAGTAACGGTAAATAGTAAAAACGTGAATAGTAAAGGTAAATAGTAATAGTAAATAGTAATTTACTATTTGAATAGTAATTTACTATTGAAATAGTAATTTACTATTGAAATAGTGTTTTACTATGCAGAATAGTAACTTAAAATAATATTATTTCTAGTATAATAACAGATTTCTAAAAACGATATGAAAATAACTCAAAAAATATAAAAGAGAAGTATTCTTACCTTAGGATTTTAGCAGAGCCTTCTCCCAAAAAATTTACTTCTCTCTCTCTTCCACCACTATCTCACTAGCACTACTATATTAAGAAAACTTAATCTGAAATTATGAATTCTAAAGAAGAAATTCTTCGGTATTTATAGGAAAAAAATTTACTATGCATTCCATTATTTTATAATAAAAGTACTATGTATTTTTGAATTTTTTATTCCTGGTTACTGTGCATCTTTTGAAAATTTCATACATGTATAGTATTTTGCATAGTAACTGTCAGTAAAATTATTAAGTCAAATAGTAACCCTTCACTCGGTATATTTTAAATATTCAAAATGAGTCCTTTTTGAAATTTAGCGATATTATATCAGTCCTCACTAATTTTATAATAAGTAATATAAAGCTGAAATTTTAAAAATCTAAAATTTTCTGTTAATAAAAATTTATTGATACGTTTCCAATTTTTTAACGATTAGAAAAAATCAAGATTTTTCTCAAACCGATAATTTTTAGATAAGTCTACTTGAAACGGATTTTAGAAAATTTTCTTATAATTTCAATTCACTTTCTTATAAATATTTTTAATTTAAGTCACTTATATGAATTTAAAATTATTTAAAAAATATTATTTTATTAAAAAAATTCCAAAATTCCAAAAAATTCCAAAAAATCATAAATAATACGTAGATTAAAAAGTTCTAAAGAACCATAATTTAATTCCTTCAAAATTTCAATATAAAAATAAAAATAGGGGTATTACATTGTAGGGATGAAAAGACGTAGTGGTACTATAAGAGAGGGAGATGATTCAAACAACTTTTCTTGACACATTTTGGTGCACCACTCACTTTTGTTATATATGCAGCCCCTTGTTCATAACATTCCTCTAGTATTTCCTTTCTAAGATTCTCATTTTCAGCCCTATGGAAGATATCCACTATCCAAGTGTATTGACATCCTTCACCATCTAAGATAGGCACTTTCAAACTTTTATTCAATATGTGACCAGAGAGAGGAATAATGACTCCTCTCAAGTAGGAAGAAAAAGGTACCTTATCTTCAATAGAATTGCCCCTTAAATTGGCATAGAACTCCCTAGTGAGTTCTTGAAAACCATTGCCTAAGTTCTCATTAAAATACTACTATCCCCTTACAAACATAGCAGCCTTTACATCAATATCAGAGCAATTATCTTCATTAAGGACCAGAGCCCTTTCCTTTATTACTCCTCTATTTTTGAATTTGGTCTCATATTCTTGGGCAGCCTTGAAATCTCTAAACCTATTCTAGTCAAAATCCTTATTTTTCTTGGACTTATTTTCCTCCTCAAGGCTTTTATTCTTTTTGGGTGGTGGAGAAACAGGGGTGCTTGAAGTAGCCACCCCCTTTCCTTTCTCTTTTAGGGTTTTCTTCACACTTTCCATTTCAACAACTCTTTCTATTTTTCTAATGAGTCTTTGTGATCTTGTGGACATTATGAATGTTAAGGATGGTATTTATAGAGCCTAAATGGGTGTAAATACATAAACAACACAACCACAACAAAATGAAAATGTGAGATGAATGGACATAATGGATGCATCAAATTCAAAATTGAAACAGTGGAATGTAAGAATTCTAACTATTATCTAGAGTCAAGGAATGAAAAGATGTTACCTTTCAAAGGAATCCAAAGATTGTGCCCTTTCCTCTTCAAAACCCAAGTTTCCAATGTAAAGAGGTGTGAGTTAGGGTTTGTATGCTGAGAGGGTTTTTATACTGCTGAACCCAACATTTATACGCTTGTTTTGATTGCTATAGGTGGTAACAGGTTGGAACATACAGGGGTATGCGTAGGTACACTGGATCTTTGGCATATATACGCCCATATTAAAGCACAACAGATGGTAGCAGGTAGTAAAGTATGGGTTCACGCTAAAGCGTACACGATCACGCTCAAGCTTATAGGAGTCACGCTTAAGCGTGGAATTCTCTCGCTCAAGCGCGAAGGCACAATAGGGTCACGTTCGGTGCCAAACACTCCCACGATCACGCTTAAGCGTGTATATTCCTCGCTTATGCGCCAGGCATTCCCAAAGGTTCATGCTTGGTACTCGCTCAAACGCGCCACATATCCAGGGGTCACGCTTTAAGCGTAAAGGGTCACGCTTAAGCGCCAGACACTTTCTAAGGTTCAAGCTGCCAGTGTGAAGGGTCACGCTTAAGCACTCCTCGAGCTTGCTCAAGCGCGTGGTGATTCGCTCAAGTGTATAAGGGTTCTCACTCAAGCACGAAGGGCTCACGCTTAAGCGTGGAGTTCTCTTGCTCAAGCGTGAAGGCACTCCCTGATTCACATTACAAACCATGCTCAAGCTTACAAGATTCACGCTTGAGCGTGAAGGCACAAGTTGGTCCACGCTTAAGCTTGCAGTCTCTTCGCTTAAGCGCGTGGCACGCATAAAGGCCCCTTCGCTCAAGCGTACTGTACATGCTCAAAGGCCCAAGGTTCACGTTCAAGTGTAAAGCTCACGCTTAAGCGTGAAGGGAGCCTGATTCTTATTCTAGCTACTGGACCTACGCGTACGTACGGTGGGATTTGAGCGTATGTACGCTCACTTCCTGGTCCAAAATTCTTATTCTTTTACTGATGCGCGTATGTACGCTCAAACCTTATTCAAAATTTTCAAGCTTTTTTAGTCTTTTCTTTTTTCTCCTTTTTTAGTTTTCCTTTGTTTTTTAGTATTTATAAGGACATTGAAAGTAACAAAGAACCAACATGAAACACAAAATGAAAAAAAATGGATGCTGTACAATGGTATGACTACAAAACACAAAATTGAAATATTTTTTTCAAATAAAGGAATTAAGATGCATAAATAGAAACTACCTGCATGGAGAGAAAGAAATGGTGTAAATGTGCATACTTTAGTGGTTCATTATTCAAGGAATGGAGGTGAGCGTAAGAACGCTTCTTGGGAGCATCCACTGTGTAACCTAAAAATTCTCTTTTGTTTTTTCTCTTCTTTTTCTTCTCTCTCTCTCTTTTTTTTATTTCTCTCTTTATTTTTTAAAAGCTTCTCACTACTTTATTATTGTACAAGAAAAAAAATATAGGCTCATCCCCCTGGATACCATTGCTTATGACCATAGATTCTTGGTCTTTTTACTCCTTGTTTCTCCTTGTTGTGTTTGAGGCTAATGCTTAACACAACTTTCCTTCTATCCTTCTTTTTCCACTCTTTTGGCTTTTTCTTCTTTTTCTTTCCTTCACTCTTTTTCTTTTTCTGTTTTATGTTAGTCTCCCTCTTTTTATGCCACAAGCAATGTTCTTTTTGACTTAAGAATTCACGTTTCCTTGTGATTTCCATAGCTGCAGTAGTCACCACTAGCAAACGCTCCTCATGACATGGCTGAGTTTCTTCTTCTTTTATATTCTCAACATCTAGACATATGAATTTTTCTTGTGCATGAATCTGTACTTCTTTCTCTGTATTCACACTTGGCTCCAACCAAATTTTTGTATCATGATTATGTTACCAACATATGGTTTCCATCTTAGCTGAGACCTCTACCTCTTCTATCACTTCTTGCTCAACAATAGTATCTAATTGATTCTCAACTTCCTCAATGGCTTCTGTTGTCATTTCTTCAATTTGCACTCTGGCAACACTTGCATCATCAAAGAAATTATTCAATGACAACTCTTGCTCTTGTTCTTCTTTAGACCAATCTTCTTCATTCCAATCACCGAAGAATGCTTCACTAGATATACTATCATCTTCCAATTCTGAAGTATAATCTCTATAGCTTTCCTCTTCGCATTCTTCAATTAACTCTTCTTCCATCAAATATCCCTGAACTTTCTCATTTTCTTTTTCTTCTTTTGTTTCTACATCAACTTCAAGTTCAGGTTCATCCATTCTATTGTTTTCTAATTGGTCTTCTTCTTCCCCAAACTTAATTTCTTTAGCTAGATCAACATCATCATCCTATAGCTCTTCATATTGGTCTTCTCTTTGTACAACCTCTATATTTCTTTGCTCTTCAGCCAACTATTTTGTAATAAAATCCACTTGCTTCTGAATATTCATGATTGAATTATCAAAATTTTTTAGGCCGGTTTGAGTGACTTTTATAAATTGAATTAAAATCCTTTCTAACTTTGATGGCTCTTTTTCAATTGGTGGTATCTCATCCACATGATTCATCCATAGGCTTTGGGAATATTGCAAAAACTCTGCTAAGGCGTCATCAAGATCCATCACCTATAACTTTTCACTTTCCGAAGGAACTAGAAAAAACATAACTACAATAACTAGCTACAAACAAGGCTACTGCAATGGTTAGTGCTACCACTAAAATAGCCAAAAACAACTAATAGCAAAGACTCAACATAATACCAACACTTAACAAAATCTACTCCTACAACAAAATTCACTAACAACTAACAAAAATTACAGAGACTAAAAAAAATGGTTTAGTCTAGTACCGGTCCAAGGATTGTTGATATTACTCAACAATCCCCAGCAACGGCGCCATTAACTTGATGCATAATCTCAGAGGATTATATTCTTTTGGCAAGCGCACCAATCGTTAAATTTGTAATATATTTGATCGTCCCATAGGGATTGAGGTAATTACCACAATCTAGGACTAGTACAAGCTAAACCAAAACACAAGGAGATAAAATTCATTATGTTTATGCTTTTCTGCACTTTCTATGTTTTTGTAATTTTAGAAACAATATGATAAATGAGATGTATTTAATGGAAGATAGGTTAGGATTGCTTCAGCTCACAATTTCATTAAGAAACATGCAATTGAAGTTTAACCAAGCTTCAGACTCAAGAGGACAATTCACAGATGGTTAATCCCTAATTCCTTAGGTAATTAACACTAATTCCTAAGCATTAAACCCTAATCACTTAGGTGTTTAGTGACAGAGAAATCTAATGTGAAATTGGGGATTGAACCCTAACTATTCACCTAATTACTAGGCCTGAATTAGTTAGGAAGCTAAAAGTTACCTAAGCCTCGACCATGATTCCTCATTGGTGAGATTCTTTAATTAGGTCTAGATTTGTCAATCCAGTAGTGTAGATCCACTTCTCAGCTTGTTCTCCTCATGCTTCAGAAGATAATTTCCTCAATGCCGATTCAAGATTCCATTGGAAGCTTCAGCAATCCCAACCATAGGAGTTTAGCAACCCATGGAAGTGGTTTCAGAAAGTAGAACGTGGAGAGCCATGGAAGAGAGAGTTTAGAGAGGGAAAATGTTTAGAGAGAGATTGAAAATCAGAAAATCAATTATGTTATTGCTTCTGTGTGTGTTAGTTACAGAGTATTTACAACTATATATAGCTAAGGCAAAAACTAACTAACTAACTCTAATTAATTACAAAGGAAACTTCCTAACAATTAAACTAACGAAACTAATTAATTAATTACATGGGAATGAATAATTATAACTCAATAATTAAATTTCTAGAATACAAATATAGTCAGAAACTAATAAAGTAATTAACGAAAACTACTACAGCAATTCACGTTGAAGGAATATAATATACTGGGCAAATAGACTTCTCGCTTAAGCGTGATCTATAAGCGCTTGAGCGTGGTACATTAAATTGATGCATGCAGGGTGACTTCACGCTTGAGTGTGACCCTTGTCCGCTTGAGCATGATGGCTTCAATCTTGAATGCCGAGTGACCTCATGCTTAAGCGTGACCCTTGTCTGCTTGAGCGTGATGGCTTCACACCTTACTGGATCTGCGCGTATGTATGCTGGGAGGCCAGCGTATGTATGCTGAGCCACTGAATTACTGATTCTTCATTTTTTTGGTTCTGTTTGTGTGTGTACATACGCTAGGATTCCAGCATATGTACATTGGATTTCCTGCACCTAGAACTTGCAAAATACAACATATAAATGCCTAGCGTATGTACGCTGGCTTTCTAGGGTATATACGCTAGGTTAATGAATCTCTCAATAAACATATTTCCTTATGTGCCTATCTTTTTAACCATTTTCTTGCATAATTTAAACACATTTGAATTAATTAATCAAAACATGAAAGAATGACAATTCGTTAAATAATAATGCCAAACTCAACAATATTTAATGGATTAAGTTAAATTAAAGATGAATTTATTAAGTCTTTTCAAGACTTATCAAGGGACCTTAGATCATGTAATGGCTAGACTTTTTGGGACTCAATTTCATCAAGAATCACTTATGTTAGGGGTACCAAACATGTGAGAAACATCACAAACTCATCAAGACCTTTTTATATCAAAATCCATTCATCAAATCAATTATCAAACCATGGCTAAATCATACATCAACATTGAATCACAATTTAACAAGTTTCATATTTCATCAATCCATGGGTTGTCCATAAATATAAACATCAATGCCATCATAGTGGCTATCATATTCACATTGTACAATATCGACAAGGCCATTTACCATTCATGATCCAACTACCTAAAATCATCAGCTAGGTTCCAATTTAATGTCATGCATCATCATATATTACTTTGTGATACAAAATGATCAAGAGTTTATTTCAAATGATCCTAATGTATCAATCAACATCTTAAAATATCAAATCTTCAATATCAAATCATCATTACACTTATAAGGCATTAAATAATAATATAGCTACACAAAACAAGTTCCATATACAATGATTTCAAAAGAGATATGCCATGGTCGATTAATTCAAAAGCATGTCGGCCAAGGCATCAAGGCATCTTTTTCTTCACACTACACCTCTTCAAAAAGCATCACTCCATGATTATGCCCTACAACTCAAGAGCTAAATAGTAGACAACATGTAGAGTGAGCATACTTTCTCAATGATGAACAATTAAACAAAATGTGATAATATAAATATGTGAGTACAACTAATCATATTCTGCTCTTAAGGAGTTTTAATCCAACAACAATGACGCATTTCTTATCAATTTCCATCAAGCACACACATATATAGACAATTTTTAACAACAATCATACTGCAAAATAGAATAATGTCATTAATTCATAACATTATCACAGTTATTGTAACAATCTATAAATAACATCAAGAGACAACATTAACAACAACATAATTAGTTCATGCCCAATAAATGGAATTTCATCTCTCAATTTACACTCTCAATGAGTTACCCTTTTTTTCTTTGCCATCTCAAATTAAAATGCCATGTGCCTATGGCTAATGCATATATCATAACATCAAATGAGTATGCAACGGATCCGATTTGAAACAAATATTTATAACACATCTATACATAATTTATCAAGTAATAGCAACCATGCATAGTCACTTAAATATTTATCCCTCCACAAGGGTCTCTTTCACAAGATTCCCCAAGATCTCAATTATTTCAACATATCAAGTAATCGCGACCATGCATAGTTTCTTAAATAGTTATTCCACCGCAAGGGTCCTTTCCACAAGATCCTGCAAGATCTCAATACATCACAATATGATATGCCATGCATGCCATGAAATGCAAGAATGCATATACTAGCCTCAGCTTCACAAGAATCTCACACCCTCTCGGTTAGGGGTACATATTACACTTAACATTATAGTTAGTGGCATACAACAAATCATGATACTCTCCAAGGCATATGATTTATCATAAAATTCTCTAAGGCATCAATTCACATCATTCATAATATAATAGCCAAGGAGTCACATCCATATCAATTAACACTTAGAAATCAAGGGGGTATATCAAACAATATATTCCAAATGTATATTAGCATCAAATGTACCAATCCAATATCCAATCCATCAACAAGATTCAATCTTATTTAATTTTACACATAACAAGTAGTATATTCATTCAAGGCAAACATGCAAGTATTCACCAACATAGATACTATCATCAAACATTGTGCATGCATTTAGAAAATACACTCATCTCCTACCTTATGAGAAGTAATCCAAGCTATTAGATTATCCCACCTAGTCGTTCAGAATTAATCCTACATTAACATATATAAATTTCAATCAATTTACCTATCAAGGCATTATTTTTAATTCTAAATATGTACAATATCATATTTATAATTCTCAACATGTGTTAAACATGTTATAAACACCAATTTCTCATTTTGTTAGGTTTCAGAAATTCTTTCCCATTAATCCATATTTTCTATAATTAAATGACTACAACACAACACTTTACCCATCATCCATAATGGGTTTCCATGTCTTAAATACATTGTACCAACTTCATTCATACCATCACCACTAAAATACACCTTCCATCAACTCCAACACTTATAACACTAACACCTTTCCTTGGCTTCTTAAATTCCAACACCAATATCTATCATTACTCATTCAAAAATGTATTTCCACATACAAAGACATTTCCATGACTATTAAATTCCCAATTTCACCAATTTTTCCAAAAGCCTTAAATTTCTAAAATTAGGGTTTTCTCCCTAAATCACCAAACAATAAATTCCAATGACTTTCTTACACAATTTCAAACATCCTTAAGCCAATAATATCATATTCAAATCATCAACAATAACTAGCAAATCTCAATGGTCATCTAACCTAGGGTTTAAGGTTCCATTTGCGTTTCTCATCATAATAACACTTAAACCATGATTTCTAAGCTTCAATAACTCTTAAACCATGAGTTAAAAGTGCCAATAGTCATGATTGCTTACCTTACACCAAGCTAGAGCAAAAATGAAAATGAGAAAGAGATAGGAGATTGTGGTCTAAGACTTGCCTAATGATTCCTTTAAAGCCTCATGAATCAAGAAAAATCAATTAATTTGAGTAGAAAATGGCTATGGAGGAGAAGGTGATGTTTTTACAATTAGAAGAGGGAAGGAGAAGAAGAAAAATAAAGGGGAATGGTGATAGAGAAATGAACCATTGAAAATGAGAAAGAGAGAAGGGAAATTATGACAAAATTTGGGTATTGTCTAATGGACAAAAGGTTACACCAATCCATTGTTCAAATGTCTGATGAAAGAGAAAGAGAGAAAAGTCATGGTTGATTAAAGAGGAGAAAAAGGAATTTTGCATTTTCTTAAATTCCATTTCACTTGTATTTTCACTGTTTATTAACATACATCATGTACGAATAAATATCTCCTCAACGCCAAAACTTATTTTGAACATACTACCATAACCATAATAAATTCCTCATTATTCTAGACTCATCAAATGTCCAAAATTATTTCATGGGTCCCACACCTTCTGTTAAATTGTCTAGTTTTAATAAATATTAATTTACCGATAAATTACAATTAATACATAATTAATTTTCCTATGCATTTGGATATCAAATAATTAATTATCATTATCTAATAATTCATTTCCTAGATTTTGGGGATGTTACACTTGCAGATCGATCAGGTTAGATAAATATCAAGATATGTTTATTCAAGCTAGAACTTTTACAAACCGTAAGGTTTTAGAAGGGATTCTAGTCTATCTTGTCTCTATCTTGATTGAAAAGTAGAATGAGGCAAATTGTCATTCCTTCAACTAAGTATGCCTCATAGATGCCTCAACGCGTGTATTGTTCTTCACGTTGTCTTTTAAAGAACGGAGGACTCTAACACACAAAGGAAATTCAAATTACATATTCATATTGGATAAATACTAAATCATTGTAACTGATAATTTACAAAAGGACATTTGAATTACCTCTCAAATGGATACATCCAACGATATTGTACAAGACTATCGATTCTACCCTCGTAAGGTAAATGAATCAATAAATTCTTTACAAAGCAACACCGAAATGCTTCCCTCCATCTATACGAGTATTTACTTCTTCAAGTAAGTCATTGTCAACTCTCTGAAGAAGTGACTCTACTTAACTAGCGACTTTCATATTAATTTCAACAATGCATTGAATGTGTACACGATAGTCATTGCAGAAATACATGCCAATTGTGATTTTGATGCCAAACAACTTAGCCTCTTTCATGTCGACACATTTGCTCAAATTTAAAGCAAACCCATCAAGAATCACCTAACCCTTCACCCATTCATATACAACAATCTTTCACGGTTTTGTCAAAACATATTTAACATGTGGTTTGAACAACTTTCCACGTCCCATATCCTTCAACTCTAGTTCCTTTCTTAAACACATGATGGCAAGTATAAATAACTTTTTTCAGTGTCCTTTGTCCTCTCTTTTATGTCCATCACCGTATAAAAAATATTCATGAAAAATTTTGTTTAGTATGCACCATATTGATGTTGTGTAATAACAACGGGTGATAGGTTGTTCCGCAAGTGCACAGTTTATCGAAGTAATAAAAAGTTATCATTCCCACAGAGATTGTGCCTAATTACTAGTTTGTAGTGTTTCAATTATCCAGACAAATTGGTTCAATTAAAGGAAAGTTCACTTTATATTAAACAAAGAAAACGAAAACAGAAACAGAAAACTCAATGCCTTTTGGAATAGAAATCAAATTACTTTTTAAGAGACAATCGAAGTAAAACTCTTGGGAATTAAGAGTTTCATATATGAATACCAACTTTAATGCAATTCATTCCCCACATAAGAAATTCTGTTTCTAAGGATTAGTTTTCCTAATTCAATTAGTAACTTTCTCTCGAAACCTTACTAATGTACCCAATTGCCAAAGAACAGCGTACGATTTGTAAATTGAGTCCTTTACGTTTTGTGAAATCCCAATTAACCCTCAATTGTTTTTGCTTACTTTCTCAACCCAAAACCCTAAGTTCAATTTCATGCTTTCAAACGATATACCTACTCTCGTGGCCTATATCATTTGGAATCAACTATACTCCTCTTAAAGTCTTGTAAAGGCATATGCAATTAAATACAAAAGCAAGAATTCATAAATGGAAAGATAAAGAACAATCAAGTCTGGTACACAAACATATTACCCCCTAATAGTTTGCCATAAAAATGATTACAAACACATAAATCATTGATCGAATTCCCAACATTAAAGAAATCCCCAAATACAAAACAAAGGTTCAGAAAAATAAAAAAAGAGCTCTCACTATGTCTTCCAAATCTTCACCCAAATTCTACAATCTGATATTCCTTTGTGTTGTTCCTTTTATCGCCTTCGAATCCTTTTGAGAAAAGCTTTCTATTTTTCTCCAAAAAGTGCCTCAAAATCCTCTCTCCCTTCAGAATGTGTGCCCCTTTTTTCCCTTCCAGAAACTTCTCCTAAAAATAAGGAAATACAGAACATGCAAAATCCACTAACAATGGGAATTTCCCACAGCCAGTGGATCAAAACAGGGCCCCTCAAATTGCAAAAATTCCTTTCAAGTAGTAAGAACCATGGCCAGTGGTTTTGGAACAGTAAGTTACATGGCCAGTGTGGGAATTTCCCACTAGCAGTGGATTTTTTCTAACTTCATCAAAATGCTTTTGGAGAGTGTGTTAAGGTCCTAGAGTATTCCATTTGATGTCTTCAAAAATGCATTCCAAGGGTTGGGATGACTTTATTTTTGTGCTTTTGGTGGCATGAACTCCTTTCCATTCATCTAATGATCATTAAATGCCTTTTATTTCTTTGTATATAAACCTATAACAAAGCAATTCCTGCAAAACAGAGACACCCGAGTAGCATGTGCGGAATGAAAGAAAACAAATGGGATTAAGGGGAAAACAAACACAAATAAACTAAAAATTAAAATAAAATGACCCTAAAACTAATGCAAATTAGACACCTATCAACGGGTCCTTATAATAAGGCAATTCCCACACTATACTCATCTTAGTTAATTTGTGTTCCTTGCCATAACCCACAACCTTCTCATGTTAGGGAATCCTGTCAGGCATGGTAGTTAAAACACAATTTAAAATGTATAATTTCCCGATTCTTCGATTCCAGGTACGTTTTTGTGTTAAATCGGGACTATAATCGTTTTAATGGTAGAATAAGTAGAATTGATAGAATCATCCATTTCTAGAGATTCTACAATTTATACTAATTTTTAGAACCCATAGACAACCAAAATGATGTTATTTTGACTAGAAATTTTAAAATTATGATTACCCTAATCCCTTTTTCTAGTATGCGTTCTCTCGTTCTTCGTGTGCCTCCGTCGCGTTTTCCTCCACCTCTCTACGTTCTCCCATTCGTGCCTTCGTCGCATCCTCCTCCATAACCCATGGTGGTCGCTGCTGTTGGTAGTTTCTACCTCCATCCTTTACGGTGTGTACCTGCGTGACTGTGTCTATCCTTCATGATGTGTACCTGCATGACTATGTTGTCTTCCTCCTGCCACAGTGTGTAGCCTCATCTTCCTGCGTCCTTCTCCTCCTTGCCATGGAGTGAACTTCATTCACTGTTTCAGTTTCAACATATATTAGTTGCTTGTTGTTGTTGTCTTGTCTTTTTGAGCTTTGCTTGCTTGTTAAATTAATTTAGCTGTTGTTAGATTTAGTTGTCTTGTCCTATTGTTGAGCTTTAATTGTTAGATTATTTCAGTTTCAGTTTCAATTTGATTTAGTTATTGTAAGATTAATTTAGCTATTGTTAGATTATTTTAGTTTCAATTTGATTTAGCTATTGTTAAATTATTTTAGCTGTTATTAGATTTAGTTTTCTTATCCTGTTACTGAGCTTTTGTTAGATTATTTCAATTTTAGTTTGATTTAGATGTTGTTAGGTTAATTTAGTTGTTGCTTGCTTACTAGCTAAACTTTAGTTTCCTATATAATTTAGATAATGTCTACACTTACACCTACACCTACACCTCTAACTGGTAGTGGTACAGATTCATCTTTAGCAAGTTCTATAATTGTAAGTGGAATAATACCTCAGGAAAAAAGAATGTTATTGGTTGCAAACATGGGATGGATGTTAATGGTGATGGGAAAAAGGTCAAGTGTAATTACTACTTAAAAGTGGTAAGGGGAATATTTAGATTCAAGCATCATCTTGCTGGAACTAGTGAAGATGTTGAACTTTATGTTACGATACTTGAAAAATTTAAAATAGCAATGACAAAAGTTCATGTAAGGGCTCAAGAGGTGTCAAGGAATAAGAAAGAATGATTAAAACAATTAAGGAAGAAGATGGCATTGAGAAAAAGATTGATATCTCTTAAATTCAAACCAAAGGGAAAGGTATTTTGAAGTTTGTTTCCAAAGGCAAAAGGGTGATCAGTCAACAATTAAGAAAATGATGAAAAAATAAAGGAGAATGTTGATCTACAAGTTGCTAGATTTTTCTACACTAGTGTCATTTATTTCAATTGTATTAAGAATTTGGAGTTCATCAAAATGTATGACGAGATTGTGAGATATGGCATTGGTTACATAGCCCCTTCCTACCATGATATTAGAGAAAAATTTTAAAAATGGAAGTGGCTCGAATTGATGAAATGGTTAGGGAGTATAAGAAGGAGTGGAAGAAAACTGGTTGTTCCATAATGTTCGATGGATGGACGGATAAAAAAAGGAGGTAAATTATTAATTTTTTGGTGAATAGCCAAAAGAGGACTATTTTTTAAATTCATTACACATTTGACATCTCTAAAATAGCTCATAAAGTTTTTAAGATGTTAGATGGTGTTGTGGAATATGTTGGAGAAGAGAATGTTATTCAACTTGTTACAGACAATGCTGTAAATTACCAAGCAATTGGGGAATTATTGATGCAAAAGTGGAAGAATCTATTTTGGACTCCTTATGCCACTCATTGTATTAATTTGATCTTGGAAGATTTTGAAAAGAAGATCAAGGTTCATGAAGTAACTATAATTAAAGGGAGGAAGATCACCACTTATATATACTAGAGTGCTTCTCATTAACATTTTAAAGAAGTTCACTAAAAGGAGGGACTTGATTAGGCCTGGTGCTACAAGATTTTCCACTGCTTATTTGACTATTGCTTGTCTCAACGATTATAAAGGATCATTGATGACTATGTTTTCTACACCTGAGTGGCAATCAAGTAGGTTTACCTCTACACTAGATGGGAAAAAAGTTGCATAGATGCTTTTGGAGTCGACTACGAAAGCACATAATCATATGTCTCAAGGTGGCTATTCCTCTTATAGCCGTCCTTCGTGATTCTGATGAGAAACTTGTCATGGGGTTCATATATGATGGACTGGATTCAGTAAAGGAGAAAATAAAAGTCAACTTTGACAATGTGAAAAAAGAAGTAAATATTTTTATTTTTACTCACTAGTAATTTTATAAATTATAATATCATTTAGCTAAACTTTGTTGTCATATCTTTCCTAACTTGTCACTTATTTTAATTTGTTCTTTAGCTATGAAATTATTGATAAAATGTGGGATCACCAACTACATAGGCCGTTACATGTTGCTACATATTATCTGAATCTATAGTTGCACTATAAAGATAATTTAGAGATGATGTTGTTGAGGTGAAACAAGGCCTATACAATTGCTTGACAAGAATGGTTAATCATATGTATGAGAGTAACAAGATTATTCATCGGATTTCTAAATTTAGAAATGCTAGAGGAAATTTTGGTAATCCATTTGCTGTGATGGCTAGGAAGACCATGGATCCTACAGAATGGTGGAAATTATTTGGGGATTAAACTCCCGAGCTCAAGAGGTTTGCTATTCATATTTTGAGCTTGACTTGTAGCTCTTCGAGATGTGAGTGGAATTGGAGTTAGGGTAACTAAGTTGTTTTAGTTACTTTTTAATTGTTATTATCTTGTAGGGTTTAGGGTCTTGAATTTTAATTACAGTTTGTTATATTTTGTTTTATAGGTTCAAACATATAGGAGAAACCGTTTGCACCAAAAGAAGATGAATGACTTACTTTACGTAATGTATAACATAAAATTAGGTAGAGGTGTTAGGAAGAATCTTGTTCTTCCTTTTGAAGAAATTAATTTAGATGATGAATGGATCATTGAAGAGGCAGATGTCGATGGTGCTAATAATACTAATGAAGAGGCTTTTCAACCACCCATTGGTGATAAAAATGATAATGTCAATGTTGTTAGGGATGTGGGTGACAATATTAAGCAACTTCAAGATCAAAATAATCTAACTTCAGATGATCTTGTCCTTGATGTTGATGTAATTGTTGGAGAGCAAGTATAGGGGTTCCACTCTTTCTCTCTTCTCCCTAACAAATTCCGACAAACTCTCTTCAACCACCTTAACCACCTATAACCACCTAACCAATTCCTTAACCACCATAAACCACCTTCCACCTCCTAACTCTCTCTTATTCTCCTCTAGCATATTCAGTCACATCCTCTTATCCTCCATTCCATCTTCAAAATTCATCAAAGCAAGGCATGTTCAAGAAGAAAGGAAAGGAGACCTAGATTCAATATCTTCTCAAAGTAAGTTTTGCCTACATCAGCTGGAGCCTCCACGATTCTAGGTAGATTCTCAATTTTGATAACCTTGCTGTCAGGTCAGGCAGCAAAATACAAAGATTCTTATAAGGTTTTGTAAAACTTTGTGTTTTAAAGCAAACATAGAGATATAAAATTTCTTGTATACTTATCTTTTATAGCACGGTACAAGACAAACTCGAAGCAATAACAGCATCATCTTTAAGGAGTCCACGCGAGCACTCCCACTAAAAACACACCTCTGGGTGCTAGTTCATTAGAGTGTAGCCTTTGTAACTTTTATGAAAATAAGTGTATCTGAAGAGTACAACTAGTGAGTATCTCATGCTTTATTTATAATGCTTAGGACTAACCTAATGAACATTCTTAATAAATGGGCTCTTTACTCATTTTAAATGAGTTAGGCTCAATAGTTTTAATTTTAGTCAAACTAAAATAAAAATATCCTCTAGTAGGCTTACTTTATGCATGTGACCTTACAAGAAATATATTTAGTTTATAATAAATATAAACATTTTACATTTAATATAATATAATAAGTGACATCTAGAAATACATCATTATCCAAATATAAATATCAAAATAACCTATAAGTGATAAACTTAACGTTTAGTCCCTTTGTCAAGATATCTAATTAAGCCCAAGGGATGGTCATAATCATCCTTGTATGGCCTAATTCATTTTTCTTGATACCGAAGTAGACGTTTCTTAAATAAATATTCAATATTTATTTTCTTAGCATGGTCATGCATTTTCTTATGTCTCACTCCATTAAGTGGCTCACAGATATCACTTATGTCATATAGGATAGACAAATCTCATCTACATCACTCATGTCCCTTTGCATGATTTGTTCACTGCCTAATTATAACTTTTATGATCACCTTGTTACATATGATATTTGGTTGTATTAAAATAATAAACTCCTCATGTAGGAATGTAATGACTTCAAGTCAAAGGACTATATATATCATTATCACATTGAAAATCATTTCTAACATTCATGTAATAATCAATGCAACATTCTCATGGTGGGTCCGTCTAGTACACTATTACTCTTAATTGTACACATGTGAGGACTTGATATCATCTGTATCTATAACCTATACAATTAGAATATCAGTACACTCACATTATACTATTAACATATTTATGTATCCCTATATAAATACTTGACTAAGGATAATTTAAGAATAATTCTCATATTGACCTACATATTTAACAAAGTTTCTTATTCAAAGTGATGCGTTCTATATAGGCTCTTAATGCATATTTCTAACATCTCAACCTTCTTATCCCAAATGAAGGGATATTTAGATCCTTTCTCCTATAATTCTTCACTAGATTATTTAGGCAGTGATGAATCATTAACAACCTTATTCTTCATGAAAGAACTTTTGTTTCTCCTATATTGAAGATTTAGTGGTAGTAATTTTCTTTTACAGTCAAAATAATTTTCTCACTACCTCTAAGAAAATGCCCCCTAATGTTTCCTATGCAAGCAGGGCAAATAAGTTTCTCTAAGGTCGACCACCTAGAAAATATCCCATGGGAAAGGAAGTCATTCACAGTCTGTATTAAGGCAACCTTCATCATGAAATTATTCTTCAACGACACATCGTAAGTCAGAATCTCAATATTCCATAGTTTTGTTAACTTTTCCACTAACAATTGTAGAAAGACATCAATTTTTGCCTTAGGATTATTCAGCCCTAGAACAAGGACCGTTAGGAACATTACCTCTCTTTTCATATACATCTCACATAGTAAATTGAACATAGTAAGCACTACTGGCCAATAGGAGTATGTCTTACCCCATGCGTAAACAGGTTGAATCAATCTGTACATAACATAAGTTGTACATTGCATGGGTCTTATATAAACTCTGAATACAAACTATCCAGATGCTTCCATGCCTACCCATATGATGGATGGCATAAAAGACCCTATTCACTTCGAGTCCAAGTATGTCAATACATGTGTTTTGCCATGGACAACAAAGGATAGAAACGTTATAGGTGTGGTGTTATAAGAATGTACCACATCTTCCTCTTAGCAGTTCTTATTAATTAATCTTCTCATTCTTGTAACCTTTTGTAGCATTCTTTGTTCCAATAAGCATATTTTGTCACACTCTTATCAGCATACTCATTGTGGAAAAAATACAACCATCAACACAATATTAAATTTTTATGCATCTCAACCCAAATTTCTTTATAAGACAAGATGTAAAGTCTCAAATTGTTGTTCATGAAATTACTTCATCTTAAGAAAAATATTATGATATTGATAGTTATACTATGTTATAGATATGAGATGGAAAGTGTTAAGGTTAGGGGAAAGCTTTCTTTTGTTCAAAACTCAAATTAAAAAGATACTTATTTGAGTTTTTTATGAGACTTAAAAGATTTTTAATTTTGATTAAAATGATTAGGAAATTTATACAAGGTATAAAAATGATTCTGAGGTGTAGATGATGATTTGACCAACATTATATGGATGAAATCAGAAACATACACTATGATATTACCCTAATATCATGAAATAGTTTAACATCTACAAAATCAAAACCTTACTTCCTACTCTGAATGCTTTCAGGTTGCAATTTTCAACAGTGTAGTCTTAGTTCCTATTCTGCCCCCCTAAAAAAGATCTCTTTATACTTTACCAAATCAAAACCCACCCTATTAATCTTCCTAAACCACAACAAAGGTACCAATCAAAAACCACCTCTATAAATGAAGAGGGAGGAAGAGGGAGAGACTTACAACTAAGATAGAAGGAAAGCCACCAAGAAAGAGACTCACAAAGAAAGATAACCATTGAGAGATAGAGAGGGACCCACCGAGAGAGAAAGGCCATTAAGAAGGAAGGAAATAAGAGAATGAAGATTTCAAGAAAGAAGAGAGAGGAATAATGGTCGTCGAAGGTTGAGGGAACAGAAAGAAGGGAAGAGTGGGTGGTTGTAGTCTAGGAAGAGAAACCAGAGAGAAAATAGAAATTGCATGGGTTAGAGTAGGAGAAAGCATATGGGAAGCAATTTAGGCATATCTAAGTGTTATGGTTTAGCGATAGAACCCGTTCTATCGCTATTTAAATGACTATTTCAAACATAATGACATGTGGCAAAAATGTGCAATTTACGTTATCCATGTGTTCTTACCTAGTGATGGCATATAGTGCCCATCGCTACTCATTTATAACTTAACAACTTCCTTAGCCATAGAGGCCTTTGACTTCAACAGAAAGTAGTAGAGACACACTCAGCGAAAACCACAGGGGCGGTACCTGTTAAGCCTTAGCGATGCTCATAATTTCCATAACTACGTCATTAATTTCCTTTTCCTTATTTCACTTGCTTATTTAAATTAGTGACACCATATCATGATCATCACTAACAAATTACAAAATAGCAACGTCATTAGCCATGAGAACCTTTGAACTTCAACAACTAAGTATTAGAGACACACTCAACAATGACAATGACGACAACATCTGTCAAGCCTTTAGTGACATTGCCCGGCTCTGTCATTGAGTCATTAATTTCCTTTTTTCATTAGCTTGCTTAAATTAGTGACACGCGGGGGCCTCATTACTAATACATTAATTTCCCTCTTCTTTCTTTCACTAACCTATTGAAACCCATGACAAATGCAGCTACGAGCTTGTCATATTATGTAGTGACGACTACGATGGTCATTGTTATATGTCTTGTCAGATTAGCTTGCAAAACAGTAGCTACACAATTTTGATATATTATGTAATATCCTATTTTTAGAAAATCTAATTATATCTTTGTGTTTGGTCTAATCTCCGACAATTTAGGAGTACCATTTAGTTTTCCATTTTATTTTGAAATTAATAAGGAAAATAGAATTTTAAATTCTGGTTAGAGGGATATACTTAAAAATTATTTTTAAAATTTTTATGAAGTCAACCATGTTTTAAAGGTACAAGTTATGTATCCTAGTTTAAATAAAAACTCAAAATCTCACCCTCTGATGTGTCTCTAAAACACATCAATTTAGGATCCATTTGTTAAGCATATTTAGGTCATTTCATATAATAATCCCCTAAATCCCTTGGTTGTTTCATTCTTTCCCTCCTTTGCTACTCTATTTGCTAGTTTTATAGGATAATTAGGTTTGAAGGCCTCATTTGTGGTCAGCATTTGAAAGGAAATTCATAGCAAAGCATCTCACGCCAAAAAGATAGAAAAATGATGATATTTAGTGGCCCAGACAATGCATTCCATAGCCAGGCCATGGTTCCAACCATGGCCATGGTTCATGTTGTAGAAAATGGAACGGGGCCTGGTAGAGCACTCCATGGCTAGGCCATGGTTCACTCTAAGATCGTGGTTCGTGCTCTGACAAGAAACCCTATTTTGCACATTCTACTTTGTATAAAAGCTAAAAGTTAGGCCAGATTCAGGGGTTCTACACAGTGGAGACATAAGGACACTATAAAGGTAAGGAGGGAGCTTTGGGAAGAATTTTCTAGAAGAATTTCAAAGGCAAAACAAAGGAGGGATGAAGGAGATTCATAAAGACTTCATCACTTTTGTGGTTGGTTTTAGGTTTTCTTTTGATTTTAAGTTTTCCTTTCGTAATCTTGTTTTTGAAAACCATGGATTTAATTATTTGTATTGCGATCTACCAAACCATGTGTGGCTAAGTAGTTTTTCTTGGGATTTAGGGGGTGTATTGTAATTTATTGATGTAATCTTTACTCTATTTTTTCAATGAAATCATTATTCTCTTCAATTTCTTAATGTCTTTATGCATTCAATGATCAAGAGATAGGTTGGGTGATTTTTAATTAATTAGGAAGGGACTGAGAAGCGAACCTATTTAATCAATTTAGGTAATTGAACCTAAGAATAAAATTATGAAAGTAAATAAATCTTTTGAGGACTAAGATTTTCATAAAACATTAATGGGCTCTGTTTTCAAATTGAACGTTGTCATTGATCCTTTTTCCTCAAGAACTTCTCCATTGCATTTTTTTACTTAATTATCTTTTCAACTTTTTTTAAGCAAAGTAACTTTGAATCTCTTGCCTAGATAATTGGAATTGAAATTACAAGTACTTGAGAACACAGTCCCTGTAGAGATGATATGTTTAATATTACGTGACACAACCTTACACTTGCGGTGTTCTGTCACCCTGACATATATATTCCTTACTCTCCCACTCACGATACTCTCCATCTCTCACACCAAGATACATTTCCTTTGCTCCATTTTCTCTTATCATAACACATATCTTCCTTTCTCTCTCTCAACTCAAAACCATGTGCCATCTCTCCATCACCCACCATCATCTTTATCTCACACAAGGCAATAAGAACCTCTCTTCACTTTCTCATTTTCTTCTCTGTCTACAAGAGTACAATGGATGCTAGCATTTTGTTCTTGGTCTTAACCTAGGTAAGAATCAAGAATCCATTTAGGTATTCTCTTCAATTTCTTAAATCGAACCTTAGTTTCTTCAAATTCATGCTTGTAGGAGGTACTTTCATCTTATGGGTATTATGGAAAAACCCTAACCTTCTTCGTTTAGTTTTCTGTCGGTAAGTCAAAACTTACAAAATCATTGTTTCCTTTAATTTGTTGTATTTCTTGTGTTCTTGTGATTCTAGGTTGTTAGGAGTTTGTTAAGTATGTAGGTTGTAGCTAGAACATAAAAAGGTCTCACAATACTTGTGGTTATCTTCTTTGAAGTAACAAAGAGGAGATGAGGTTGTGAATAAATATAAAATGTGTAGGATTGCATGTTTAAATGTGGGAGCCATAGTAGTTATTAGTAGTTAAATAATTAGAATATTATTTAGTTATGTTAAAATTGTGAATTGTTGTTGATTATGGACTTAATAAGTTGAATACACATATGTGAATTATAGGGTGTGGTTTGGTTGTAAAGTTGATGATTTGAGTGTATTGGTAGTTTGAGATTATGTAATATGATTATGAGAAATGTGATTATGAGAGATTGATGAATAAAATGATTTTGTAATTGACTGGTTAGAACATGATTTAAATGTGGAAATCGATAACTTGGATGTAATGGTATGTTGATTTATTGCAATGAGATTTAGTTATAGTAATTGATGTTTTGATTATGGTGGTATGTTGAACTTGTATAATGAGATAGTAGGATTCCTGAAAAGGAAGGATATAAGTATGATGAAGATTATGGAAATGGAGAATTGGATTGAATTGCATGGAATTAATTGATGAAATGAATGTTGACTTGCTTGAATGATTATTGAATTATCGAAATTAGATAGATTGGAGAGTATATATAGGTGTATGTGTTAGAATGGTGGATTGGACATCTTGATTGAGGATGTACAATGTGTTTCTAAGGACCAATATAAATATGTTAGTTTGGGATGGTTTTAAATTAGCAATTCCTGCATTTTCTTCTAATGTATATTTTTTCTACATAAAGTAATCGATTATCGTGGTTGGGGTAATCAATTACCAAACTCATGTTTGTGAATAATCGTTTACCCCAACATGGTAATTGATTACCCAGAACATAATAATTGATTATTTGACCTTGATTGTCTGATATAGGATTTTATGCACCTGTAATTAATTACAATATGTATGATAATTGATTACCCCACTTTAAATTATATGAGAACACATTGCTAACCCTTAGCAAACCCGCCTTTTAATAATATGATGTATGATAGTTTTTAATAAGTTGAAAGGATATGCGGCTAAGTGCTTTATTGATAAAGAATCATATGTATATTGATATGGAAAATGAGATCACCCATGTATTGAGTTGATGTGTATATTTATTCACTTGTGAGCTGGAAATGATTATATGATCATTGATAACTACTAGTATGATGATTCTTGTGAAATCAAGATAAGGTACGGTTGGGTGCCATGTCGCGAAAGAATAACCATGTGGTTAATATGAATTATTGACTTGATATCTTAAATTAGGAGATAATGAAATACTATGATAATTAATGCATCATGCATCATGTATCATATAAATCAACATTGTATGACATATGCATAGCATACAATTTCCTTGTGATTGTGTTTGTGTAGAATTCTATGTCATTTTGTATTTATTCTATGCCTTGTCTCACTCTTCCCTACTTGTGGTTTAGTATGTGAAGTAGGGTAATGCTTGGTGAAGTTTTGGATGTATTCATGGGTGATTGGGGGAAGCATAGGAAATAATGTGATGATTGTGTGTGTCCATTTATGGCCTTTGGTAGTTTTCTCATCTAGTGCTAGCTAAGCAATTTGGCCTATATCATTGTATATTGTTGATAAAAAAAAGGGTCTATATATATATGTAGTGTTCACATAAAGAGTATTAAGCATAAAATCCTAGAGAATTTCCCTAGAGACTAGGTTTACTATTTCTGAATAATGTGTCACTTAGTCCAACAATGCCTTTACAAGTCATATTTATACATAGATCAGAATTAGAGAAATAAGGCCCGGGTCTATTAAGCTAAAACTAAAAGAAAATCAATCTTTAGCTGGAATAAAGGGAATTAGAAAGTTATATGGGTCCTTCCCTAATTCTAGGGGGAAGAAGAGCCCCCCAGCCACGAGCTTTAGGCTCAAAGCTAGGTGAAGTGGCTAAGCATAGGCGTTAAATGCCTTCTTAGTGTCAAGAGAGGTTTCTAGGGTTGGGCATCTGATCTCGATCGACTCCAGGTAGAGTGACTAATTCCTAAGGGGAATGCTCGAACTAGGCCAAGAGGAATCAACTCCTAAGAGGCGCTGGTGAATCGAGAGGAATCAATTCTTGAGAAGTATTGGTAAACCAAAGGGAATCAATTCTTGAGAGGCATTGGTGAGCCGAGAGGAATCAATTCCCGAGAGGCATTGGTGAGCTGAGAAGAATCAATTCCTGAGAGGCGTTGGCAAGCTAAGAGGAATCAATTCCTAAGAGGCGTTGATGAGCTTAGAGGAAGCAATTCTAGAGAGGCACTGGTGAGCCGAGAGGAATCAATTCCTGAAGGGCGTTGGTTAACCGAGCCAAGAGATTTGAGGAAAAGTTTATGTGTGTACTTTTTTGCCACATGGTAGGGAACTGTTAACTATTATTTCTTCCTTCCAGGGAATAAGAACACGTGCTTGTCATGATTGCGCCGTTTCTACATCCCTATGCCATTGAAAGTGTTCCTTTTTTAAGGAAATGGGTCGTCGTTTCAAAAAAGCTACCCCATACCATCATGCCCGTTGATCTTATAGCGTCTTGCACCCTATTCATTGGATCTAGAGTCACGTCGCTTCGTCTGGAGAAGCTGTATGAACCTTCGGGCCTGTTGGATTCAGACCCCTTAGCATTCTGTCCATTGGATCTGAGGTTGTGAAAGGTTACTTCGCTGCCTATAAATTTGACCTTCTTCTCTATTTTGAAATCTTTAGGCTTTCCTCTTACTCTGTCTGTACCCTTTTGTCTTCTTAGAGCTTTCATCTATTGGACTTTATTGCCTCCAAGTTCTTTCTTCCTCTTTTCTTCCTAGCACTTTCTACCTTACTCATCAGGTTAGTGTCTTCTCTCTTCTGACTTCCTTTACCTGAGAGTTGTTATGGTGTCTTCTACGAGAGGCTCCTACAATTGGGTGAAGGATAAGGTTTTAATCATCTCCTTTTCCCTTTAAAGTGAGGAGTCTGTGGCTTAATTATGGGATACGGGAACTTTTAACCATTCTTCTTTTGCTCGTAACATTGAGTACGTCTGCTGCTCCACTTCTGACAGCGTTTACCACAAACATGCAGACCTGAGTGAACTGGACTTTACCTTTGTGTACGAGACTTTTTTTCTTTCAGATGCATTTGTCTTTTCCTTTTTCCGACTTTAAGGTTGGGGTGCTGAATGCTTTAAACATCGCCCCGACCCAGCTGCATTCGAATGGATGGGCATTCGTGAAGGCCTTTGAATTGTTGTGCGAGAACTTCAGCCGGCTCCCCACTGTGCCTTTGTTTTTTTACTTTTTCAACGCTAAAATCCCAAAAGTAGGAGTACCCGTGGGTTGGGTCTCCCTGAATGGTGTCGCCCGACACTTGATCAGGGCCTTCGATCAATCTTACAAGAACTTTAAAATGGGGTTTTTCAAAATCTAAGTCGGATTGGATCCTCCTAGGGAGAACTTTCTACATTATCCTGATACCTGACCACAATTTCCCCTTTATTGGACTCGCACGCCTATCCAGTTTCACGTGTCTTGGGATGATTTGTCCCTATCTGAGAGGGCAGATGTAATACTCTAAATTTTAAAGAAAATAATTTATGAAATAATGGTAATTAATTATGTATGGTCCGAAAGCTGTGGGAGAATTAATTTGACATTAGAGGTGAATTATCAGTAAATCAAGATTTACCAGAGTTGGATGATTTAACGAGTGATGTGGGACCCACTTGGTCAAATTAAATAATTGTTGGGTCTAGAATATTGGGAAAATTATTATGGTCATAGTGGTATAGCCGAGATAATTTTTAGTGCTAAGGAAATAATTAATTGGACACGATGTATGATATTAACCGGGGAAAATACGAACCAAATAGAATTAAAAGAAAACCTAAAATCCCATTTCCCCCTTTATTTCCACCGTCCACTTTACCACTCTACTTTACCCTCTTCTATCCATTGGGTAGTAGGATTTTTAGACCATTGGAAAAAGCAAGTTGGTGCACTCCTTTACCCATTGGGCAATGACCAATTTTGGTCATCTTTTCCCCTCTCTTCTTATAACCGTGCTTCACTCCTCTTCTCCCCTCCATCTCTAATTTTTCTTCTTCTCTTTTATGCTTCACCACCAAAACTGAACCCCCACCTCTTCCACCTCCATCTTCTTGCCAAGAATGAAACTAAGCTTGAGAATGTGAAGCGCTCATGGAGCTTGGAAGCTTTGTGGGATCATCTTCCTTCTTCCTCTCCTTCATTTTCGTTTGGGTATTTGCATGGACTTGAGGTAAAGGTTTCTTACCTCTTCATTATTTCATTTATGGTTTTGGGTTGTTGGGATTGAAATGATAATGTTAAAAACTTGGATTATTGAGGAAAATGGGAACCCTAGGCTTGAATGTTGAGGAATGACTCTTGATTATAGTTTATGTTAAATATGGATAAAGATTACTGTGTTTATATTGACTCTTGGAAAAATGGTTGGAATTGATGGTTGTCAATTTGTGTAGAATCCTTAAGAATTGATAAAATTGAGGCTTTTGGCATAGATGAGGAGATTAATCATTTTGTTGTCATGAGAGTGACTTTTAGGTTTAGAAAAGATGATTGGAATCATTGGTGTTGATATTTGAAGTTGTTGGATTTTGATGAGGATTTGATAAGGCCTTAGGCCATGATATGTGTCACTTAAAATTTGTTGATTGATGATGGTTTAAGTGAAGCTAAGATGGCTTATAATGAATTTGAGTGACAATGATGGCAAATGGATGATTTATATGAAGATTAGATGCTATACGAATAAGGGATATAATCTTGTTGTTATTGGGTGTGGTTAGCCCTTTTGAAACCTAAAGAATCTTGGCTTTGGGAAAGGAATTCCCGAAGCCTAACATAAGCGTATAAATTGGAGTTTAGACAAGTTTAGGACTTGATAATGAGTTTTAAGAGATGATGCCTTATAATGGCTTATTAATGGCATGTATATATGTGTTTGTTGATAGGATTGTGTTCCAGATGATGATGTAGAATAATCGGAGCGTTTGTGTTGTGGTTCTTCTCTCGAGGTAGGAGAGGAGTTTACATTTTAAATTGCATGAGTGGATAATTTTTAATTATGTATATGTATGAACTCATGCATTTCCTTGCCATGAATATGTTAAATATTGAATTGTTGATGTGTTGTATAATGGCTTGGCCTTTGTTGGATGTTATGGAGAGCGTATAAATATATGAGATAATGATAAATGTTGGGGGTATCCCTTGTGGGACATGAATTATTGGTATTGAAAATTCACGAATAGATAACTCACTTGAGGTATGAAATGGCGTTTATGACAATTATGCACAATGATATGTGTGGCTATGATTAAAATTGGTGTTAAAATCCCCTTATCTAGTGAAATGAATTAAAATTATGAATGGTGAGGTATGGCTGGTTGAATCAAGTCCTAAACACATGAATTAATGTATAAGAAATATTAGTTTAGGCCAATTTTATGTTATGAGGATATTGGCATGTGAAAGGGAGTGAAAATCTTGAGTTTTTGGGCGTGTCCTAGTTTACTTGCTCAAGCGAGTTGGGATCTCGCTCAAGTGAGAGTCCCCTGTATCAGGGGAGTGGCCTCTGGCCCAATTTCGCTCAGGCGAACAGGAGTCTCGCTCAAGCGAGACGTGTACAATATAGATGGGTAAGCTACTGGATGAATCTCGCTCAAGCGAGTGAGGCTGCGCTTGAGCGAGCGAGTTAGAAAAAGGGTTCTAGATGGATCTCGTGTATTTATATGTTGATGTAGGTTTTGACAATAAACAACAAATGAAGATTTAAGTTCAAATACACAAATCAATTATGATGATATGTTTCAATCAAGGCATTTACTTCAGTGGTTAAATCAAGTGACAAATGGTCTTGTTAAATGCCAAAAGAACAAAGGATTAAAGCCATAAGTTTTTACTCATTTAGCATGGATTTGGAAAGGCTCAGCTTGATGGAAATATGAATTAATTATGGTTTGATATCATAAAATGATGAATGCCAAGATAGTTGGAACAAAGGTTGAAAATCTTGAAGAAGCATGGTTATTAAATCATCCTAGAAAAACCACTATACTTATGCATAAAATGTTTAAAAGCTAAGAGAATCAGGGGTGATAAAAGTATAGTTACGCTTGAGCATGATCTATAGAAGACTAAGCGTAAAGGAATGGAAGCTGGCACGCTTGAGCGAAGGATCAAGCGTGAATCATGAGCATCAGGGGGTCTACAAGCTTGAGCGTGATCTATAGAAGACTAAGCGTGAAGGAATGGAAGCTGGCACGCTTGAGCGAAGGGTCAAGCGTGAATCATGAGCATCAGGGGGTCTACAAGCTTGAGCATGAACAGTGCAAGCTTAAGCGTGAATAGTGCAAGCTTGAGCGTGAAGTACAAGCTTGAGCGAGGAAGCATCAGGATCCCAAAATTAAAGGCTCGCTTAAGCGTGGGTCTAAGCGGGAGTCAGCGTAGAAGTACGGGCTTGAAAGTAATGAATCAGGGGCTACAATTGAATCTCGCTTAAGCGCTGGATAAACTCGCTTGAGCGAGAAGCTATGGAGCTTAAGCGCGAGCATGGAGCAAAGCGTGATGCAAGTGTCGCTTAAGCGTAAACAAGGCTCGCTTGAGCGTGATAGCATGCTTAAGTATGGATTCGAGCGTGAGCAAGCGTGGAAGAGAAATCAAGGCAAATATGGCTTCAAGCTTAAGTGTAATTAAACTCGCTTGAGCGAGGATGCTACAGAATTAATTACAACATATGTTTATGATGTGTAGTTGAATATCAGAAGTTCCAAAAAACAAATTCAAACATCATGCTACTCTCAGATGATTAAACTATGTCACCATGAGTCAGATAAGTTTTACTTAATTCAAATGAATTATGTGAATTTACATTTGAATCTCTATTGAATATATGACAGCCTTGCATCGCACTTGGACAAACTGAATCACACTATGAATTAGCCAAATACAGCGTTCCAACATTCTCTGAGCAGATTGCATTCTCCAGGTCTCCACTATGCAAGTTGCAATTTAAGTAACTAAAAATAGACATATGCTCCACTGTTCCACCTTGTCGTGGAAATTAAATACACTGCTCCACCATAAAATGACCATGTTGCTCCAAGTCATCAAAGGAAGTTAAAGATACAAAGAACCATACTACACTATCCTCGGATGAATATTTTAATTGTAATCACCATGCTTCCATCTACTATAAATAGGGAAGGCAATTGAATTTGCAATTCGTACCAAAGCATTTGAAGCATTTCCATTTGCTTTCTTCCCCCTCCATTCTCTTGCTCTTCTTCTTGCTCTCTTTATTCTTTGATTGGCATATTTCTTGAAGTTATTTTTGAGAGTTAATTTGTGGGGAAATTATATTGTGTACTTAATTTGCATATCATCTCTTTAAAAGTTATTACTTTGTGAAAGCTTTAACTTGTATATCCACTCTATTGGAGAGTTTCCTTGTATGCTCAAACACCAAACATCTTAAAATCTTTGGGTTGGGGTTTCAACCTTGTAATTGAGAGATTGAGAGATTGGGTGGAGTGCCCTTGTACTTGTGAGGATTGGATTCTTGAGTGTGGGACACTAGGAAGTCGTGATTGCTCAAAGTTGTATCTCTAATCTCAAATAGTGGAAATCCTCTAAGTGGGTTGCTTAGAGGCGAGACGTACACCGGCGTGGTGGAACTCGTATATATCGGTTTGAAAATCTCTCTTCCCTAAACTCATTTAATTTGTGCACTTAAGTTGCTTGCTTGATTCATTGTTTCTTTAACATTGTTGAACTTGACTATAAGTAACATTCTTCTATTAATCTTTCTAAAAATCTCATAAATTGCTTTGTGGTTAATTTGATTCTATATCTTGATTATTACTTAGACTTTTTAAGTACTTATTATCTTGACTTGTGCATAATTTGTTATCACTTGCCATTAAGCTTATCATCTTCAATAGACATACTAACTAAAGAATCAATTTCAAAAGCATTCAAAGTAAAATTTTTAATACTCAATTCACCCCCCCTCTTGAGTAATTGACGCCACTTGGTTAACATCTCGCTAAGGTGAGTAATGAAGTTGGTAGAGTCTTACTCGAGCGAGCGAGCCTGAAATGAGACACAGGAGAAATCTCGCTCAAGCAAGAGTGGCCCGCTCAAGCGAGATCAGGGCCTGATGCTTAAAACTATACTCGCTCAAGCGAGTGGCCATGTGTAGGAAGGCTCGCCCAAGCGAGCTGTGCTGATCTCGCTCAAGCGAGTGTGGGTCTCGCTTGAGCGAGTTACCCAAATCTTGGAATTTTGTTCCCTTCTCTTATTTTTGATGCTAAACCCTATTTCTTTACAATGTAAGATACTTGAGGAAATAAGTATGGGGGTATTTAATGATGGTATGTCATGGTGGTGATTGAAATTGATTGTTATGTTTGGGATAAATTATTTATGATATGTTCACCACCTAGAATAGAAAATTGGAAGAATGCTAATAAGAGTTTGATGATAGGTTATGAAATATACCCTTGAGTGATTATGAACCCAATGAGAAAATGATTAAATGATGAGGTGTTTGCTATAAATCGATGAATTGGTGATGACAATGGTAATGTGTAATAACAAATGATGTTGTGGATCATTTCCTTGAGTAAAGGAAGATCGTTATTATTGATGATTTCGTAGTATACCATTGTGTGTAATGTGATCTTGCATATTACTCAACAATCCCAGGCAACGGCGCCATTAACTTGGTGTGTAAATCCTGAGTCATTAACTTGATGCATAACTCTCGGAGGATTTATATTCTTTTGGCAAGCATACCAATCGTTAAATTTGTAATATATTTGATTGTCCCATAGGGATTGAGGTAATTACCACAATCTTGGACTGGCACAAGTTGAACCAAAACACAAGAAGATAGAATTCATTCTGTTTTTGTTAGTTTTATACTTTTTATATTTTTGTATTTCTAGAAACAATATAGGAGATGAAATATGATTAATGGAAGATAGGTTAGGATTACTTCAGCTTACAACTTCATCAAGAAATATACAATTGAGGTTCAATCAAGCTTCAGATGCAAAAGGACAATTCACAGTTGGTTAATCGCTAATTCCTTAGGTGACTAACACTAATTCCTAAGCATTAAACCCTAATCCCTTAGGTTTTCAATGACAGAGAAATCTAATGCAAAATTGGGGATTGAACCCTAACTATTCACCTACTTACTAGGCATGAATTAGTTAGGAAGCCAAAAGTTACCTAAGCCTCAACTATGATTCCTCACTGGGGAGATTCTTCATTTGGATATGAATTTATCAATTCAACAGAGTAGATTCACTTCTTAGCTTGTTCTCCTCTTGCTTCAGAAGATGATTTCCTCAATGCAGCTTCAAGATTCCATCGGAAGCTTAGCAATCCCAATCCTAGGGGTTTAGCAACCCATGGGAATGGTTTCAGAAGAAGAAACGTGGAAAGCCATGGAAGAGAGAGTTTAGAGAGGGAAAATGTTTAGAGAGAGATTGAAAATCAGAAAATGAATCATGTTATTGCTTCCGTTCCCCGTCTTATAGGGTGACTACAACTATATATAGATAACTTAACTAACCAACTAACTCTAATTAATTACAAAGGAAACTAGTTAATAATTAAAATAACAAAATTAATTAGAAACAATACTTAAGTTACTAAAATACAAAAATAAACAGTAACTGATACAACTAATGGTAACTACTACAGTTCGACGTTGAAGGCACTTAATCAATCTGGCAAACGAACTTCACACTTGAGCGTGATTGAAGCGCGCTTAAGCGAGGTCGTTAAATTAATTAATGCAGTGAATTCACGCTTAAGCGTGATCGAGTGAGCTTAAGCGTGGTAAAAGCTTGCTGCATGCTGTGATGTTTACGTGGATTGTATGGTGACTTCACGCTTGAGCGTATAGCCCTCCCGCTTGAGCGAGGTGCATGTGTCTTCATGCTTGAGCATGATCGTCTCTGCTTGAGCGTGACATCTAACTGCACCTGATCCTGCAAAATGCAAACAAATAAATGCCTAGCGTATGTACGCTGGCTGTCTAGTATATGTACGCTAGGTTAATGAATCTACAAATAAACATATTTCCTTAAATACATATCTTTTTAACCATTTTCTTACACAATTTAAAAACTTTTGAATTAAATAATTAGAACAAGAAATAATGATAATTTATTAATTAATAATGCCAAACTCAACAATATTTACTAGATTAAGTTAAATTAAAGATGAATTTATTAAGTCTTTTTAAGACTTATCACGGTTCTATGATGAGTAAGTTACCTCGGTGTCTGACGGGACATGGCTCTCTCGATGTGTGTTTGGGAGAGGCCCGTAGCACTTTTGGCAAGTAAGGCTGTAACATCCCGATTTAAAACGAAGTACCGGGTGAAATAAAGTCATTAAAATAATAATAAATTCAGAAGTGGAAAATTATTTATTAATTACCATTAACTCAATTAATCAAATGAGGGCTGATTAAGTGTGTTTAACTATTGATTATTGCTGATGGTGACTGGGTGACGTGAGCAGACTGCTGCTTCACGTTTTCCCACTCCACCTTCCATTCCTTCGTGCATGCATATATGATTGGTCGATGGGTCTCTTGCCATTCATTCCTTCAGATTTCCCTCTGTGACTTCTCTCTTCTTCTTCCTTCTTCTCTTCTCCTTCATTCTTCTTCTTCTTCTTCTCTTCTTCTTCTTCTTCTCTGCTCTCTATTTCTATTTTCTGCTTTCGGAAACCCCGTTGATGGTACTGCAGAGAAGTCGGAGCTCCCTCATGCTAATGAAAGGCGATCGTCGAAGTGGAAGAAGAAACAGCCTCTGTTCCTGAGTCAATCGTGGAAGACAACAGTGTTCAAGAGGAGGCCGAACGAGTGGAAGTAATGAGCGAAGCAGCAAGGCAGAGGATCAACATCCAAGCAGAAGAGTCTCTCGGAGTTTCGTAGTTGGTAGGGGGAGTATCTTATATTTTAAATGCATGGGTTATGGACGGGTTCCGGGTGCTGATGATTGCTGTTTTCTTTGTATTCTGTTTATGTGTTGTGCTTGCATGAGGAGTTTGTAATACCCGGGTGCATGATGAGTGAGAGCTGAGTGTTGCATGTTTAGTCCCGTCCTTGAAATGCATGCTGATAGCCTTGAGAATGTTGAATGATTGCATGAAAAGGGTGTGCTGAATTGTTGATGATGATTACCATGTGGCTTATGTGACGTGTAAGTCGTTATGAATATAAAATGCTAACTGCATGTGATCGAATGTTGACATAGTGAATCTAGTAATATATCGCACTGATGCATGTGTTGTCTGAGTCCTGATACTGATGAGTACCGATTGCATGGAACGCATGTGTTGCTGTATTTATCTATTTGAGCTATGATACTGATTGCATGAGAAGCATGTGTGTAGGACTAATATATTTAGTTCTGAGAATGCTTATTACCGATTGCATGAGATACATGTATGGTTGAGTGAAAGGTTGTGTATATGAATTCTGTGTTGTGTGATGAATCCGCGTGTGGGACACTACCATCGATTAATTAAAAAGCATGGGACGTTGTGAAATCCTTTGAGTGGGACTCAAGGTAGCCTCTGAGTGGGACTCGGGCTGCCCGTGAACACCTCCGTTGGCGCTGAGAGCGTTGGTGTCACCTTGTGGGCAAACGGTTGGGTACCTGTAAAACGGCCAAGCAGCTGGGAGCTGAGTTGATAGCTGAGAGCTATGTATAAAAAGGCTGGGAGCCTACGTTGCAACATCAAGAACCGATCACACACGAATGCAGAACCGAGTGAATTATTCTGTGTGTATTTATTGTTAATATCGATAGAAATCTATTCTGTAAATAATTGTTAATGTCATTGTATTGTTATGTGCATATATCCGAGTGAGACTGATGGACTCTGATCGTGAAATGTTGAATGTGTACGTCCTAGTTAAAGTGGTATTGTGTTTATTTGATAGTAGCCATGTACTTTATATTGCTGCAGGATTAAGGATAATCCGAGTCAGTATCTATCATTTAATATCTAAGATACTCACCCCTACTGTGGCAATTTTTCAGTGAATATCTCTCGAAATGAGGAGTGGAGAAGGAGCTGAATGCCGAGTGAAGTGCTGGTGCACTATGGAGATTCTGTGTTTATATATATGCTGTGTATATGTCTTGTTAAGCCTTGGCCGGCTGGTATTTCAGTCGTAGTCTCTCTATACTAGAACTTGAACCCTCTTGGGTAGAAGACGAGACCGTGTGCCTGTATTTAATTATATCCCTCTCTTTATCCATCATACTGTGTCTTGTTCTATATTGCGTGAATGATCCGAGTAATATATGTATGCGTACTTACTTAGTGAGTGAGGTTGGTATAACCATGGGTAGAAATGGGATTAAGGGTTGATGGGGGGAAGTGAGACAGTGATTTATTCTTAGAGCCAAAGAGTTTAAGTATTACCGAGTGAATGAGAGCACGGAACACCGAGTGAGGACTGATCTAGATACTTCCCGATTGATAACTGTTAGGATTTTCCCGAGTGTGGGATAATTGGCAATTTTCGAGTGAACCGAGAGTGGACCTTTCCGAGTGGACCAGGCGCTGAAATCCGAGTGTGGGAATGCCGAGTAGAGTGAGCGAGTGCCGAGTGTAGTTTCTCGCTGCAGCGAGTGTGCGTCGTTGTGTGATCCGCCTGAGCATTTTTCCTTCTTCCGCTGGCAGCCTCCTTGAGTCGGTTTTATTCCTCTTGCCTTCTTTTCCCTCATTTCTTTTGTGCCCGATTATTCTGGTTTAATTGTGAAAAATTTTCCCTGTTTTATTATTTATTATTTATTAAAATAGGGTGTTACATTTTGGTATCAAAGCAGACCGAAAAGTCTAAGGCCAAGGTGTGCTTACCGAGTGTAAGCGGTTGTATGTATTATGACCGAGTGGTCATCATTATTGTGATATTCTGATTGAATATGATTGATGTTGAGATATTGATTTGGGAATAGGAGGTAACTTCTCTCCTGGTCCGATTGATTGCATGACGTATATATATATAAATGGTATAATGTGCTATAATCTTTGGATATGGAGATGAGATCCGATCGGAAGAATGTGACCTTGTAAACTTATCCTTGAAGGGGTGTTAATTTCAGGATAAGTCATGGCGAATTGTCAAAGCATGGAGGCCATAGCCACGACATTCCAATGTTTTGCGGACGTGTTCGAGAGGCAGGGCCAGCCTCGAGCTGAAGATGGCCAAGTGTTGGACCGCTTCCTGAAGAGGAAGCCAAGTGAGTTCCAATGAGGACGTAACCCTGAGGCAGCTTATAAATGGACTCAAGAGTTAGAGAGGATTTTTGGGGGTCTTCACTGTACCGAGGCCTAGAAGGTGGAGTGCACAGTGTACATGCTACGGGACGAGGCGGAGAACTGGTGGAAGATTGCCAGAAACCGACTGACTGATGCTGACACCCAGCTGACCTGGGAAAATTTCAAGACATGCTTCTTAGAGAAATATTTCCCCGACACAATCAGGAGTCAGAAGGAACTAGAATTCATGGAACTAAGACAGGGCTCCATGTCTGTGGAGGAGTACGCAGCTAGATTTAAAGAACTGTGCTTATTCTACCCGCCCTTCCAGTAACCTGGAATGGAGAGTTCTAAATGCCTTAAATTTGAGAACGGATTGAGATCAGACATTAAAAGAGCCTGCAGATACCAAGAGATTAGGAGCTTCCCTGTATTGGTGAATAAGTGTAGAATATTTGAAGAAGACGACAAGGCCCACTCGGGCCAGAGCAGCAAAGCAGACCATTATTTGAAGCCCCAGCAATCCCGCTTCAAGAGGACGAGCAACGCTGGCAGGAGCAGACCTTTTTCCAGATTTGGGGGTCGGAGCCAGCAAGAAAGACGACCAGTTATGGGGAACGAAAAATGTTTTAAGTGTGGAGGGAATCACTACGCTCGACACTGCAACAACGATGGTGAGATGGTGTGCTTCCATTGTAATAGGAAGGGGCACATTCGCCCTGACTGCCCCCAACTCTGTCAAGCAAACACCAATATGCGTCAGGGAGGTTTCCAAGAGAGGAACCGTGGGAACGATAGTCAAAGACCAAGGGGCAGAGGCGGCAGAGCCAGAGGAAACATGATGCTTGCTCCAAGTAACCGAGAAAGAAATACCGACCAACCAGCGGTCGGAAGAGTCTACGCCATCAACGCAGAAGATGCTGTGCAAGCGAATGACTTGGTACAATGTAAGTGCTCACTCGGTAGATATACACTTAATGTAGTTTTTGATTCGGGAGCCACCCATTCTTTTATAGCTGATGAGTGTGTAAGGCGTTTAAAGTTGTCGACTGTGTATATGGATCGGACTTTGGAAGTAGCCAATCCGACTGGCACTAAGGTGTTGACATCATCGATATGTAAGGACGTAGCGTTTGTGTTGGGCAATCAGAGTTTCACCTTCGATTTGGTGTGTATGCCTTTAAAGGATCTCGACATTGTACTCGGTGTAGATTGGCTTTCAGCCAACAAGGTGTTGGTAGACTGTAGAAACCGCAGGATAATTTTTTTGAGGCAAAGCAATGAGGACTATACGGTGTAAGGTATATCTCAGCTATTTATGATGCTTTGTCTAACTGAGGGTGAGAGTAGAGCCCGAATGAACGAAATTCTGACTGTTTGTGAATTCCCAGAGGTGTTTCCGGATGATGTGCCGGGTGTCCTTCCAACTAGAGAAGTTGAGTTCTCTATTGACCTGATCCCTGGAGCCGAGCTAGTCTCCAGTGCACCTTATAGAATGTCCCCAACAGAATTGGCCGAGCTGAAGAAGCAGGTGGATGAGTTACTCGGTAAACAATTCATTAGGCCGAGTGTGTCACCATGGGGTGCACCTGTGTTACTTGTTAAGAAGAAGGATGGCAGCATGAGACTATGCATAGATTACCGACAGCTAAACAAACTCACAATTAAGAACCGATACCCGTTGCCCAGGATCGACGATCTGATTGACCAACTGCGTGGTGCTTCAGTCTTCTCAAAGATCGACTTACGGTCGGGATACCACCAAATCCGGGTGAAGGACTCGGATATTCCCAAGACTGCCTTTAGGACTCGGTATGGCCACTACGAGTACTTAGTAATGCCGTTCGGTGTGACAAATGCACCTGCCATATTCATGAATTACATGAACAGCATATTCCACCCGTACTTGGACCAATTCGTAGTAGTTTTTATCGATGATATCTTAGTCTACTCCAAGACCTCTGAAGAGCATGAAGAACACCTCCGAGCGGTACTTCAAGTCTTGAGGGAGAAGCAGCTATTTGCAAAATTTTTGAAGTGCGACTTCTGGATGGATAAGATCCACTTTCTCGGACATGTGATTTCCAAGGAGGGTGTCTCGGTAGACCCTTCGAAGGTGGCAGCTATAATGGCATGGGAGAGGCCCGAGTCGGTCTCGGAGATAAGGAGCTTTATGGGCCTGGCTGGTTATTATAAGCGGTTTATTGAGGGTTTTTCTAAGCTAGCTATGCCACTCACTAAATTGACCCAGAAAAACGTTCCCTTCGTGTGGAGTTCCGAGTGCGAGAGCAGTTTCCGAGAGCTAAAAGACAAGTTGACGACCGCTCCAGTACTGGCATTGCCTGACTTGCAAGAGAGCTTTGTGGTTTACTGTGATGTGTCGGGACTCGGATTGGGATGCGTGCTAATGCAGAAGGACCGAGTGATAGCTTATGCCTCTCGGCAATTAAGGCCTCACGAATAGCATTACCCGACCCACGACTTGGAATTAGCAGCTGTGGTCTTTGCATTGAAGATATGGAGGCATTACTTGTACGGTTCTAAATTTGAAGTTTACAGCGACCACAAGAGCCTTAAATATTTATTCGACCAGAAGGAGCTGAACATGAGGCAGAGGAGATGGATGGAATTTTTAAAGGATTATGACTTTGAGCTAAAGTACCATCCGGGTAAGGCAAACATTGTTACCGACGCGTTGAGTCAGAAATCCCTCCATATAGCAGTGATGATGGTGAAAGAGGTGGAGTTGTTGGAACAGTTCCGAGACATGAACTTGCATGTTGACATCCCCTCTTCTTAGAAAATAATAATCGGTACGTTAAGGATTGCCAATGAATTTCTGAGATCCGTGTACGAACAACAGCAGTCAGATTCCTACTTGGCTGAGATGAAGGAGACTTAGGCCAAAGGAAAGGACTTGTCCTTGACCGAGGGATCGGATGGAATCTTCCGAGTGAGAAACAAAATATACGTGCCGGGTGGAGGAGAATTAAGAAGAATGGTGCTCGATGAAGCCCACAAAATCCTACTAAGTATCCACCCGGGTACCACGACCTAAGAACACAATTCTGGTGGCCTGGATTAAAGAAGAATGTAGCAGAGTACGTGGCTCGATGTATTACCTGTCAAAAATCAAAAGTTGAGCATCAGAAGCCGTGTGGTGCATTACAACCCCTGGAATTTCGCGTGTGGAAATAGGACTCAATCGCCATGGACTTTGTCATGGGATTGCCAAAAAACCGAGTGGGCCATGATGTGATTTGGGTCATTGTTGACCGACTGACAAAAAGTGCACACTTCCTACCTGTGAACATGAGATACCCATTACATAAGTTATCCCGGATTTACGTTGGTGAAATTGTCCGACTGCATGGTGTGCCGACTTCTATCATATCGGATAGGGACCCTAGATTCACGTCTCGGTTTTGGACCAGCCTACACCAGGAATTGGGTATGAAGCTTTGGCTAAGTTCCACTTACCACCCCTAATCGGATGGACAATCTGAGTGAACGATACAAAGTTTAGAGGACTTACTGAGGGAGTGTGTGTTGGAGCGCGGTGGAGATTGGGAGCAGTACCTTTCCCTGATCGAATTTACGTACAACAACAGCCACCACAACAGTATTGGAATGGCACCCTACGAAGCACTATATGGTCGAAGATGCCGAACCCCACTTTGTTGGTCGGAATCGGGTGAGAGTCTGCTATTGGGACCAGAAATTGTGAAGCAAACCTCAGAACAGATCCGAGTGATAAGGGAAAAGATGAAGGCATCTCAGGATAGGCAGAAGAGCTACCATGACAAACGAACCAAACTGCTAGAGTTTTCAGTCGGAGACAGGGTGTTTCTGAAGACTTCACCCAGCAAGGGAGTCGGACGAGCCTTGAAAAGTGGAAAGCTAAGCCCCCGATATATTGGACCCTACGAAATATTAGAGCGGATCGGTCCCGTAGCGTACCGAGTAGCATTACCGACTCACTTATCTCGGTTGCATGACGTGTTCCATGTGTCTCAATTAAGGAAGTACTTACACGATTCCACTCACATGATGCCGGATGATGAAGTGGAGATTAAAGAGGACCTGACCACTGTGACTATACCAACTAGAATAGTGAACCGATCGGTAAAGCGTTTAAGGAGTAAGGATGTGCAACTAGTTGAAGTGGAATGGCAGCAGGACGGGTATACCTCTTATACCTGGGAACGCGAGGATGGCATGCGGCAACAGTACCCCGAGTTGTTTGACCAAGGTGAGTTACCGATTGAATTTTGAGGACGAAATTCTTTGAGAGGGGGAGAACTGTAACATCCCGATTTAAAACGAAGTACTGGGTGAAATAAAGTCATTAAAATAATAATAAATTCAGAAGTGGAAAATTATTTATTAATTACCATTAACTCAATTAATCAAATGAGGGCTGATTAAGTGTGTTTAACTATTGATTGTTACTGATGGTGACTGGGTAACGTGAGGAGACTGCTACTTCACGTTTTCCCACCCCACCTTCCATTCCTTCGTGCATGCATATATGATTGGTCGATGGGTCTCTTGCCATTCATTCCTTCAGATTTCCCTTTGCGACTTCTCTCTTCTTCTTCCTTCTTCTCTTCTCCTTCGTTCTTCTTCTTCTTCTTCTCTTCTTCTTCTTCTTCTCTACTCTTTGTTTCCATTTTCTGGTTTTGGAAACCTCGTTGACGGTATTACAGAGGAGTCGGAGCTCCCTCATCCTAATGAAAGGCGATCGTCGAAGTGGAAGAAGAAACAGCCCCTGTTCCTAAGTCAATCGTGGAAGACAACAGTGTTTACGAGGAGGCCGAACGAGTGGAAGTAATGAGCGAAGTAGCAAGGCAGAGGATCAATATCCAAGCAGAAGAGTCTCTCGGAGTTTCATAGTTGGTAGAGGGAGTATCTTATATTTTAAATGCATGGGTTATGGACGGGTTCCGGGTGCTGATGATTACTATTTTCTTTGTATTCTGTTTATGTGTTGTGCTTACATGAGGAGTTTGTAATACCCGGGTGCATGATGAGTGAGAGCTGAGTGTTGCATGTTTAGTCCCATCCTTGAAATGCATACTGATAGCCTTGAGAATAACGAATGATTGCATGAAAAGGGTATGCTGAATTGTTGATGATGATTACCGTGTGGCTTATGTGACGTGTAAGTCGTTATGAATATAAAATGCTGACTGCATGTGATCGAATGTTGACATAGTGAATCTAGTAATATATCGCACTGATGCATGTGTTGTCTGAGTCCTAATACTGATGAGTACCGATTGCATGGAACGCATGTGTTGCTGTATTTATCTATTTGAGCTATGATACTGATTGCATGAGAAGCATGTATGTAGGACTAATATATTGAGTTCTGAGAATGCTTATTACCGATTGCATGTGATGCATGTATGGTTGAGTGAAAGGTTGTGTATATGAATTCCGTGTTATATGATGAATCCGCGTGTGGCGCATGGGATGCGTTGTGCTGGGAGCACGTAGTGTGGGACACTACCATCGGTTAATTAAAAAGCGTGGGATGCCATGAAATCCTTTGAGTGGGACTCAAGGTAGCCTCTGAGTGGGACTCAGGCTGCCCGTGAACACCTCCGTTGGCGCTGAGAGCGTTGGTGTCACCTTGTGGGCAAACGGTTGGGTACCTATAAAACGGCCAAGCAGCTGGGAGCTGAGTTGATAGCTAAGAGCTATGTATAAAAAGGCTGGGAGCCTACGTTACAATGTCAAAAACCGATCACACACGAATGCGGAACCGAGTGAATTATTCTGTATGCATTTATTGTTAATATCGATAGAAATTTGTTCTGTAAATAATTGTTAATGTCATTGTATTGTTATGTGCATATATCCGAGTGAGACTGATGGACTCTGATCGTGAAATGTTGAATGTGTACGTCCTAGTTAAAGTGGTATTGTGTTTATTTGATAGTAGCCGTGTACTTTATATTGCTGCATGATTAAGGATAATCCGAGTCAGTATCTATCATTTAATATCTAAGATACTCACCCCTACTGTGGTAATTTTTCAGTGAATATCTCTCGAAATGAGGAGTGGAGAAGGAGCTGAATGCCGAGTGAAGTGCTGGTGCACTATGGAGATTCTATGTTTATATATATGTTGTGTATATGTCTTGTTAAGCCTTGGCCGGCTCATATTTTAGTCGTAGTCTCTTTATAATAGAACTTGAACCCTCTTGGGTAGAAGACGAGACCGTGTGCCTGTACTTAATTATATCCCTCTCTTTATCCATCATACTGTGTCTTGTTCTATATTACGTGAATGATCCGAGTAATATATGTATGCGTACTTACTGAGTGAGTAAGGTTGGTATAACCATGGGTAGAAATGGGATTAAGGGTTGATGGGGGGAAGTGAGACAGTGATTTATTCTGAGAGCCGAAGAGTTTAAGTATTACCGAGTGAATGAGAGCACGGGACACCGAGTGAGGACTGATCTAGATACTTCCCGATTGATAACTGTTAGGATTTTCCTGAGTGTGGGATAATTGGCAATTTCTGAGTGAACCGAGAGTGGACCTTTCCGAGTGGACCAGGCGCTGAAATCCGAGTGCGGGAATGCCGAGTGGAGTGAGCGAGTGCCGAGTGTAGTTTCTCGTTGCAGCGAGTGTGCGTCGTTGTGTGATCCGCCTGAGTGTTTTTCCTTCTTCCGCTGGCAGCCTCCTTGAGTCGGTTTTATTCCTCTTGCCTTCTTTTCCCTCATTTCTTTTGTGCCTGATTATTTTGGTTTAATTGTGAAAAATGTTTCCTATTTTATTATTTATTATTTATTAAAATAGGGTGTTACAAAGGCCATGTTGTTGATCCACAAGTCATGGGGTGACTAGTGCTGTAGATGGGCGATAGCGGTTTGGTACCAGTAAAAGATGTTATTAATATGCATGCATGCTTTAAGATATGTGTACACATTTTTCTGCTATAGTAGGAGCATAGTAGCACACCTATGCTCGACCCATAATTTGGTGTTTATTCCCATAGTCAGATCCACATTTATTGTCTATTCCATTGTGCATATGCATTAGCCATAAGAGCATTTACATATAGCATGGAGATATGCCAGAAGTTGATGATGATTGATGATGATTGAGATCGTGGTATGGTGTTGATGAGATGGGTAATTGAGTACCTAAAAGACCACATAAAATTAACAAATGATACGAATACATAGAATGATATTGAATATGATGATATATGTATGATGGCCCAATATGATGAAGGGCATGTTTATGTATGATTGATGATGATGATAGTTGGCCCACTGTGGCCTTGAGAAAGACCTGAATGGTCGATATTGATGATGTTGGCCCGTTGTCGCATTGGAATTGATGTGTATATGCTTGCTTTGCTATGACTTGATTAAAGAATATGAAATGTGAATATATTGTTGAAGTAATAATTTATGATGATCATTGATGTGTTTAGCAAAGCATACATGATGTTGATATGCATATCCACATAATTTCAATTGTATTCATATCGTCATTTGAAATGTATAACTCACTCTCCCATGTGGTCTACTTTTTAGTATTGATGCAGGAATATCATGGGGTGAGGATGATTTTTAAAGTAAGCTTTTGTGAAGGTAAATTAGTGGTAATGGAATGCCTTGGCCGGCAGCGTTGTAATTTAATGTGTCATGTATAAAATAGATATTATGATGTATTAATATTGGAGGCATTGGATTTATACCCCTTTGGTATATAATATAATGTTGATTATGTAATCATTTTAGGAATGCATAAGTGATGATGATACATGAATTTGAGGTTGAATTGGATATGGTCAATGATAGAATATGAATATTGGGGATGTATGATGTATGACTATATAGATATGCATATACATATTCTAGGCATTGCGTGTTTATGACTTATGTGTAAGGTTGATTATGGCCAATATGGTTTAGGTTGTGTATTTACATGCTTTGCTGAGCCTTTTCCCATATCTTCATATATGGGACTAGGCGTGTGCCTTGTATACATATTCTTTCGCTGTAAACTCTATTATTTTTGTATACAATTATGGGCGATTTATTTTACAATCTAGTTATAGATTATTCAATCTTACCCTTTGGTTTTCTGTGGTTCGAGTCTTGATGTAGTTGTAGTGGTGTTTTAAAATTATTTCAAACGCGAAAAATTTATTCGTATTTTTATTGTTTAATTATTTAGATTACATCGGGATTCAAGTCCAAAAAATCAGGGTGTTACAACCTGGTATCAGAATGTATTTTGCTCTGAATTAGATCTATTAATTAACATCAGAGCGTGGTTGCTCTGTGATGAATTGGTATTATGGATGATTGGAGCACGATTGTTCAACAGTGAGACATTTATGGTGATCTTTGGAGCGGGATGCTCATTGTTGGAATATGGTTGTTTGTGTAGATTAAAGAGTGGTAGTTATCTAGAGGATGATGATATATTAAGGTGTTAATTTCCCTATGTGGACTATGAATGACTAGTTGTCTAAGAGTTGTGAATTGACTATCAGGGCATTATGAACTATTGGTATTGGATTGTGAATATAGCCCATTGAGGATTCGTATGAATTATTATTCATGAATTATAATTGTTGTTTATGGAAGTATGATCATTGTCATTGAGGTTATGTGATGCATAAATGGAGTATAGTTGCTTATTGTTGATTATGGTTAATTCATGAGGATTCAATATATATATGAATAAATTCCTCAATGTGATCGATATGGTTGTTTGTGTAAGTCCGGCCAAGTTCCTTACACTATTTCCTTCGAATGACGAATACATTGATATTATGCATTTGAATATTGATATATTGAGTATGATTTGAATTGACGATGAATTTATGCCATGTGTGATCATGGATATAATATATTGAATCTGAATTGACTTAATGAAGGACCTATGTTGTATGTTGATCACGGATAGGAGATATTATATGTGAATGATGCATGTGTTAAAATTGATTGAATAAATGATAGTGAAGGAATTCCTTAATGTGGATATTCATAAATTAAGATGATTGATAGTGCTATTTTGAATTATGGATTTCATATCCTTGAGCACGAGAATTTTGTATTATATGATGCAAGTGATTTGTTGTATCTCTTTAGGTAGAGAACATGAATGAGTGGTAGATTGGTGACATGTGAGCTTTGTGTACACCTGATTGGGGTTATGACTCGATTTTATATTTGTGAACCGAGTGAATGATTGATTTAATTATGACCCACTAAGTGTGGTGACCCCCCGGATAACTGAATATGATCTTAAAAGATCGAATCTTGTGGAATTAGACCCTATGGTGGTCTAGGCTCTATGATGCTTCTATGAGCCATGTTTGATGATTTTATGTGTTGTGGAAGTATTCCACGATGGTTGCTAGGTAACCCTTGAACTTCCTAAGCCTAATGATAGATTGAATCTTATGAATAGTGGAACCATGATGAAATTAGTTGTGAGATAAAGTGTTAAGGCTAGAGTCGATATGCAATGGAATACGAATAATAGATGTAAACCCCTAACTATTTGGAGAATAATGATGTTGAATTCGGGGTATGACTTAGTATTGGCCACGATGAAAGATTTTATGATATGACTTTGGGCTAAATTTCGTGCCCTTTGTAACACCCTAAATTTTAAAATAAGGGATTAATTAAGGAGATAAATATTAAATAATTATATTTGGGTTATTTAATATTCCAAAATATCGGGAATAAATAAATTAAGATTTTTAGGATTTGTTTATAATTTATTGGAACCGGATAAGCTGAAAATGAGCCCGGGTGAAATATGGGTGTCGAACCAAGTATCTCCGATTAGGATGATATTGGTCAGGGCTGTTAAGGATATCATTGGGAATCCGAATATGTATTCAGAATAATTTTTAGATAAAGTATTGAGCCCGAACAGAGATCCTGTTTGATTTAAAATAGAGAAGCTTTAAGTGATGGGATAAAAATTAAAACAAAACCCCCCTTTTTCCCTTCTCATTCACGCTGCTTTTCTTCTTCTCACTTCATACACTTTTTTCTTCTTCTACCTCATTTCTTCTTCATCTATTCTCCTCTCAAAAACCCTTGGGATTGTGTACCTTCTTCTCCTTGCCATTTTTGTTTTCTTGGAGCAAGAAAGAAGAGCTTGGAGCTTGGAGTCTCACCCTCCATTCTCCTCATTTTCATGGTCTTTATTCCCCATTCTTGAAACCCACCTTTCTTGTCTTGAGGTAAGATGCTCTCATCATTTCTCATGAGCTTAAAACCATGGCTATGGGTTCTTAAGGTTTTAAGAGGGCAATGTGTATGGGGATGATAGTGGAATGCATTTAATATGTAAAGCCATTAGGTGGGGTGACATTAATAAGAGATATAAAAGGATATTTATGGGTGGATGCATATGGCAAGTGAGATGATGGAAAAATGATGAGCATTTGTTTGGTTGTTGGGTTATTTAATGAAAACCCTAACCCTAGGATTTGGGGGAAATATGAAATAAGAGTGGAGAAGCATTTATGGTGTTAGGTAATTATTATTGGTGAGGTGAAATGATGCTATAAATGGTGAATGGCCATTAATGAAGCTTAATGGTTGTTGGGGAATCATTAATGTGGGAACCCATTAATGGGTTTGACATTAAAAATGCATAATAATAAATGTAGGCACCTAACCCATGGTGGTTATGGTGGATTGAATGAAATAAATGAGACTTGAGAGTTAAGATGCTAGAAAACACCAAGTGGTCAAATATATTAATATTGGAATCTTGGTGGTTTAAATGGAAAAATTGATTATGTGGTATATTGTAATGTAGGAAACAACCCCATTGACGAGGCGGGACTATCAGACCGCTTTGATTACTACTTCTCTTGAGGTAGGAGGGGGTAACTATTCTAAATGCATGATTTCATCCATTGATGATGTGAAAATATGTATATATATGATTGTGTTTGATGATTGCTTGGGTGGAAGATGTGATGTTTTCATGATTTAAGTGCATTTAGAATGATTGATGTTATGTGGTATGTGTTTGAGATGATGAATATGATATTATGTTGAACATGTTGATGAAATATGTCATGATGGTTTGAGACCATATTTTGAATTGAAATCAATGATGTGAAATATCCCAAATATGTATATATGAATTGATAAATTTGATTGCCACTAACTATTGTTGTGTATAAGTCCAACAAGGGTTGGTAAAGATTGAGGATATTGAGAATATTGAAATCCATTAAGTGGTAGTGGTGAATGGTTGATTGTGGAGTGGCATTAGGATGCATAGTGTAAGAATGCACTTAATTTGCATTGCATTGCATCTATGGCATATCATACGCTGTCTATGTGGAATGTTAGGGGTTCTATTAGGCGGGCCCAGTGGGAGGGAAACCCTATGCATGGGTATATTATTGTATTTCCCTAGTGATTCTGGGAATCACGAAGCTGTCCATAGTTTGGTGACAAGGCACCCTATGTGGCGGGCCCAGTGGGCGGGCGGCTCTATGGTGAGTGAGTTACCTCGGTGCCCGACGGGGCATAACTTTCTCGATGTGTATTCGGGAGGGGCCCGTAGCACTTGTGGCAAGTAAGGCCACGATTATAGATCCGTAAGTCACAGGGTGACTAGTGCTACAGATGGGCGAGAGCGGTTTGGTACTAGTAAAAGTATGATGTTGAGCATGCATGAATTGAGATATAAGTGTACACATTTTACTACTGTAGTAGGGGCATAGTAGCACACCTATGCTTGTCCCACAATTGATTGATGTTAATTCCCACAGTCGGATCCACATTTGAAAATAATTCCATTGTGCATATGCATTAGCTATAAGAGCATTTGCATATAACCAGAGATATGCCTAGTTGATAGCCCGTGGTGGCGATAGATGATTGATAAATAGAGCGAAAGTGAGTTGTTGTACTAACACTATATGTATGATGATGATATTGAGAATACCAATGATTTGAGTATGTGGGTTGTGGATGTATTTCTTGAGTATGTAACATGTTGCTATGAAAGATATAATATGTGAATGAAACTATAATGTTCTTATGAAGTGTATCATATGTAAGTATGCATGGACATCATCATAATGTATGACACTTACCTCCTAGTTGCCATTTTTAAGTTTGATGTAGGTGTGATGCAAAATCCTACTCTTTTGGAGGTCGAGGATTGATGAAGGTAAATATGGAAGGAATATGGGTGAGCCTTGGCCGGTATATATGTATTCATTTTGTATAGCATATAGTGTGTATATGTTTATTTTGTAACCACTTTGGTGATTGTTGATATTGGAGGTCATGTAGGAAAATTAGACCTTATGTGTATGGCTAATTTTCATTAATGACCTTGATAATGTATGAATGATAAATATGATGTGGATTCTGGCTAAATTTGATGAATGAATGAAGGTTTATATGAAAAATTGCATTTTGTAGAGTATATATAGTAATAAGCTTAATTAGAATATGATTCATGAGTTGGAATGAGAATTTTTGAGTATGATTGTTTGGAGCAAGTTTTATATGCCTAATATGATGTATATGATGTGTTGGATTTGATCAAATTGGCTTGGAATGAGATTTTGTATGTTGGGTTGTGAGGATTTACGTTTTCTGCATAAGACCTAATAATCTCGCTCAAGCGAGACGGATTCTCGCTCAAGCGAGACGGATTCTTGCTCAAGCGAGAATCCCCTACATCAGTTATATGGCCTCTGGCCATATCTCGCTCAAGCGAGAGTGGTCCTTGCTCAGGCGAGACGACCCTGCATTAAATGTGTGCATACTGGATGTTTCTCGCTCGAGCGGGCTTGCCTCCGCTCAAGCGAGTGTTGTGTAGAGTTGTTTCTGGATGGGATTCGCTCAGGCGACTGGTATCTCGTCCAAGGGAGATTGCTTATGTATCAGGTAGGAGCTACTGGATGAATTTCACTCAGGCGGGTCTTAAAACACCCCGAAAATGGGGGTAAATTTTTTTTGCAATTTTAATATCATTAATTTATGAAAAATATAAGTGGTGAAGCTGTCAGTCACTACCCTAGATCTATGAAGGACCTGTCTCATATATGAAGATATGAGAAGGTAGGTTACGGAAAACAATTAATGGAGAATTCTTAAATGCAAACAACGGAAGATTCATTTAAAATTGCTGCTATATAATGGGTGCAAGAGGTTAAACATCATAAAGATTAATGAATTCAAAATATGTTCAAAGGGTCATAAGTTAGTATAGGATGAAGGTTTAATGTAAATAAAATGAAAAATAATCACAGCAATGCAGTTTGGAGAACCAGGGCATCTCTCGCTCAGGCGAGAACCACACTCGCTTGAGCGAGTCCCAATGGAACGCTTGGGCGAGTCACAGAGCGGGCTGAGCGAAAAGAGGGAAAGAAGCTTCAGGGGTCGTCTTGCTTGAGCGAGCCCCATCTCGCTTGAGCGAGATCCATAGGATTCGCTTGGGCGAGGCAAGCGAGCGTGAGCGAAATTCTTCCAGAATCAACCTATGCTCACTTGCTTGAGCGAGTGCCACCTTCCAAAGGCCATTCGCTCAAGCAAAATTGGTCCAGTAGCAAAGTCCCTCGCTCTCGCTCGTGCGAGAGCCAACTCGCCTAAGCGATTTTCCTCCAGAGGCTAACACCTGATACGTGGCCAGTCTCGCTTGAGTGAGACCCACTCTCGCCTGAGCGAGATTTGGGCCAGTAACCAAATATCATGCAGGGGGATTCTCGCTTGAGCGAGAATCCATCTCGCTTGAGCGAGAATACCAGTAGAAATGCATAAACGTTAGAAATTAAACAACACAATATGCCAAAACTCATTTCTAGCCAAATTGGTTAAATTCATCATATCATATTCATCATGTTATGCAATTAAAACTTGTTCCAAACAACATTACCCATAAATTTGCATTCCAACTCATTAATCACATTCTAACTTAGCTTACTACTTTGTATAAACCATAAAATGCAGATTTTCATGTAGACCATCATTCACTCACATCATACTTCCTTTTCCTTTTCCAGCTAAGGTTAAGGTCACCAATGAAAATAAACTATAAGCACTAGGGTCTCATTTTCCTTCATGACCTCCCAAAATCATTATCCCATATTCATCATTTATACCAATTCATGGCTATACAAAATGTTTTGTATATCTATAAACAATACAAAATCCTATGTAAAAGCCATAAATTCAAAACATTTGTCAGCCAAGGTATTCTTTACCCGAAGTAGACTTCCTTCACATCATTCTTCCATATAAGTGCTCCATGGGCAATCCTACAACAAAGGGCTAAAAAGATATACCACATGGAGAGTGAGTATAATTTCTCAATGATGGAAATCTAACAATTGTGATAATATATATATATATATATATATATATAAATGCAAGATAAACATCTTTTCCTAAAAAGGGAGTTCAATCAACACAAAATCAATCATTCATCAAATTCGTTAAACATATCTATCCATCAAAAATTCACAAAGTCATACCGACCAATATCAAAATTACAGTTAGTGATAGAAGGGAGTTCCACCTACTCCTCACACAATCTCCTCAACAAGATATCACACTATGCCATGCTTCTATGGCTAATGCACATGTTGGTGTTTAAGGATGCATAAGCACGGATCCGATTTCATTTCATCAGGTGATCGCAACCACCATAATTATTCATTCATTCTCATTGGTTTCCCGCCTTGCAAGGGTTACTCCCTCTAGCAGCCTCGCAAGGTGCTTTCTCATGATCGTAACCACGTTCAACAATTCATACTGGTTTCTCGCCTCACAAGGGGTACTCCTGCCTCGTGATCGCAACCACGGGCATTCAATCGCAACACCAGGTGATCGTAACCACCGGCCCATTTCACAGGAACTCGCAAGCCCTTTTATATTTCAAACATCAAGTGATCACAACCACTTATCAACATCATCATGATATGCATGCCATGCTATGTATGCAACAATGCTCATGCATGCCTCAACCTCATATGGATTATCTTACCCTTTCATCTAGGGTACACTCATACTCAATCACAATGTTAATTCCACATAATCAACACATATATATATTCCAATCATCATGTTTAGGAATCATCCTAGCCAAGGATTTCAAATATTCATCAAGCCACACATGAAATCAACGTGTTGTCACATATTATACCACTCATAACCTTATCAAGGTTTTATTCCACAATCAATCATTATAAGAACCTTACTCTATTTCACATCACATGCATATGTTACTACACCCACTCAAGAAAACATACCACATTACATCAATACATACATTATCATCGTACAAGATCTCATGCATTTAGAAAATACACCCCTCTCCTACCTCAGGAGAAGTAGACTTTCGGGTTCGATGTTCCCGCCTCATAATTATTATCAAGCCCTACACCAATCAATTATAGGACCATATCAATCATTCATTCAAACACCATTTCAACATACATATACATATATGTATACATGGTTCTCATCATGTAGAGGCTATTTATAGGTTTCATTCATTTGCCCATTTAGGCTTTGGGAATTCCTTCCCTTAAATCACCATTCATTATCATCAAGGCAATAACCTAATTAGCTAGGTTACCCCATTTACCAATCTTACATTTAACTCATTCTAAGTGGGTTTTCATTTATGGTTTCCAACCACTATCTCCAATCATCATTTATGATTATACTCCAACATTCACTACTAAAAAAACACCTTTTAGCGACGGAATAAGTTGGTCGTTAATCCGTGCAAAACCGTCGCTACATACCTTAGCGACGGCATTTTAGACGGGAAACCACCCGTCGCTAAAACCCTCGTTGAAAATAGATCAGCGACCATAAAACAGACGTCGCTAAAATGCCGACGGCATGATACCGTCGCTAAAATGGTCTCTGCTACACTGACTTTAGCCGTCGCTAACTGTGGCCATACAGCGACCTCATCTCTCCGTCGCTAGTAGCGACGACCGTTTACCGTCGCTGTAGTTAGTCATACAGCGACCTCATGCCCCCGTCGCTAGTAGCGACGGCCGTTTACCGTCGCTGTGGTTAGTCATACAGCGACCTCATTCCCCCGTCGCTAGTGGTTAGTCATACAGCGACCGCAAGATCCGTCGCTAGTGGTTAGTCATGTAGCGACCGTATATATCCATCGCAATGGGTAGTCATGTGGCGACCACGTTATTCGTCGCTGTGTATATCTCATAGCGACTGTCCATTACCGTCGCTAACTGGAATTTTTTAATTTTTAGAAAATTGGTTCAATATTTACTGGTTTTGTTAATTTAACTTTAAAAATGTATTAATATTTTGTATTTTGTATTGGCAGATAAAATTTTATAATTAAATTTAAATAATTTTTTTAAAATATTAAATTATTATTAAAAACAAAATAATAGATTAAATTTATTTATCAAATAGGTTGAATTATTAATGATAGGTACAATAAGGCTTTTTGATTTGAATTTAATTACCAATAAATATTGACATAATAAATGAAGAATGACAAAATAAATACTGAATGAAATATAACATAAAAACTAAAAATCAAATATACAATGTGTATAAATAATAAAAATACAATCGTGGTGGTGGGGGATCCTGGGGTGGTGGGGGGGTGCCTGGGAAGTGGGGGGAGGTAGCCTCGCCATCAACTGCATCAGTAGTTCCTGCTGCTGAGCAAGTTGCCGACGAGTCTCGGCGTGCTGCTTCTCGGCCCGCTGTCGGTCCGCCTCGGATTGCTGTCGGTCTGCCTCGGCCCGCTCCAACAACAACTGCCTCTGACGTCGCTCCTCCTGTAGCTCATCGTTCAGGTTTTGAATTACCTGAACGACCTCAATCGGAAGACCAGAGGAAGACGAAGAGGAAGGGGTCTTCCCCTTTTTCGCCAGCTGCGTGCCGACGCCACCCAATCCAAATACCCTCCCTTTCTTGTTCACACCGCCAACAGCCTCCATATAGATGGCGTTGTCGTCAGAACAAGATAGGATGGGAGGAACCTCCCCTTCAGGAGTGGAAGCCACCAGGTCCGCCTCCTTCTCGGCTCTCCTGGCCTGATACGCCTCCTGTAAATTCAAAAACAATGATAGGATTAGTAAGCTGATTTGTAAATTATAAGCATGTGTCAGTTAAAAGTAAATACCTCTAAATCCATAGTCTTCTGGTTTACCCATGCACCGACTTTGTTCTTCTTGGTCATTTGCATGACCTCAAACAAAGAAGGCTCCCGGTGCTCCCTCAGCTCCTGTGGTGGACAAAAAACATTGAGATTATTATTTGTAAACATGTCAGACAAATCATAATAGAAATGTTTAACATAAATATACTTACAAATCTTTTCTTGTGCTCGAGGGTTAAAATGCTACCCCCAGTGTAAACCGAGGCTGCAGCATCGGCGGCTCTGTTGGCCCTGTTTCGAGCACTCGCCTGCTGGAACGGGACCCCGCCCCACTTCTGGACCATCCCGTCCCAATGGTCCTCTGGGATCCAACGAGGGTGCACCCTTGTCCCTCACCTTCCAAAGGGTACTCTTGATGATTTTGGAGGTCTTTGTGGCAAAGACCTTCCTAATCTCATCAATCATACCCTCCGCCTACTGGTAATCACGCTGTAAAATGAAATGAGAAATCAAAATTAATAAGAGGTCTATTTTACAAATCAAGTCACAACAAATGAGCTAGGAACTTACCGAGAAGGTGTCAAACCACCTATCTTGCACAACCTTCCCAGCATCTGTCCAAGATATATATGGACCATCCCACTGGGCCTTCAAAACCTTAGTAATCACTTTGGTAGTGCGACTACTATCAACAAAGTTGTAATGACAACAATTATGTTAGGAGTAAAACAACACACAATCTAGGGAGACTCCCAAAATTTCGGCAGAGTCTCCCCTGTAAATGTAACATTTCCAAGTTTAAATAGTTACCCTGTTACAAACAGAAGAGTGCCCAGTACAATTCAATCTATACAAGTACTATAAAAGTAACATCCAATAAACTAACAAGTCTTTCCACTAAAGTTTAATATAAAGTACCATACAAATAACATAAAAGTATTTGAGGTTTAGTCACTTACTCGTCTCCGGCCGGCACGGGTACGAACATGGGCAGAGGGGATACCGGAGGTGGGGTGGCCTGATGGCCATGGTCCTCCAAGCCACCAACTCCAGGAGTTTGCTCTGGGGTGGTCAGTGAGGGTGATGGGGTGGTCTGCTGTGGTGGTGATGGAGTGGTCTGCTGTGGTGGTGGTGATGGAGTGCTCTGCTGTAGTGGGGATAGAGTGGTCCGCTGTGGTGGTGATGGAGTGGTCTCCTGTCCAGGGGTGGGAGTCCCCAGCCGGGATGTCGGGGTCCTGGACCCACCACCCCTACTGAAGGGTAGTCGACGTCCCGTCATCTATGGATAAAATCATGAAAAGAAAGGTTAGTCTCAGGATATATATAAACCTATGTATATATGTTTAACAACTACATACTCTGTGTCTGTTTCAGTCTCAAATTCCCCCTCAGTTTTAGTGTCACTGTGGTTATCTGTTTGAACAAGTTCATCAGTATCCAAATCAGCCCTAGACCGTTTTGATCGAGAGACAAGGTCTTTGTCAATGTGTTCACCCCCCGTAGTGGCGAGTGTCTCATCCATTATGACTGGATCAATGTTGAACAACAAATTGGCATCGTTGAGCTCGTGTGGTGTAAGCTGATAAGCGTCATCGACCTCCTCAGAGACATTGTCAGTGATCTGACTTCAGGCCTTGGCCTTGATTACTGCATACCAGTCCCGATGTCCTCCCGGGAAGTCTGTGTAATAAACCTGCTCAGCTTGTTGGGAAAAAATGAAGGGATCAAACCCTTTATATCTACCATTCTTCTTGACCACAACTAAGCCATAGTTGTTGTCAACCTTTGTTCCAACACCGATTGTGTTGTCGAACCAATCACATTTGAAAAGAACAATATCTCTTCTTAGTCGTCTAGAGAACGAAACTTCAACAATCTCCGTCAGCACTCCATAAAAGTCTTCTTCCAACTGTCCGGCGGTGCCTTTAACACAAACCCCGTAGTTATGGGTGTGCATCCCTTCACTCCATTGAAGAATATTAAACTTGTAGCCATTTACGTAGTAAATAGGCCATTTTTTAACAGTTTTCACCGGCCCCCAAGAAAGGGCTTGGAGTAAAGAATCTTCAATATGGTTGTTTGGGTCTTGTATCTATGTACAACATAATAAGTAGGTCATCGTTAGATATCGGGAGTTAGAAGCAAAGATAAAAAACACTTGGTAAACGGGTCTTACGTGTTGCGTGAACCAACCAACGAACTTGGATGACACCTCACTATGAATTTGGTCATCAGTTAAATCATTTTGCTCAAGTTTTAGCATATCTGTGTATAAGCTATTCAAAGGAAACAAATTTAGATACTATAAAAGCTACGTTTAGAATGTAACATATAAGTTCTATGACTTACTCAATAAAGGGTTCCACTTCTGGGCAATTTAGAAGAATGTACAAGTGAGCCGCCTTTCGATCTTTCTCATCAATGTAACATTTTGTGAGCTTGCCCCCCGGGTGACCAGGATAGTTGAAAATTGATGTTTGTTCATCAAACCCTGTGCGGCTGGCTACCCCAAGATTACAGGGAATTCTACTCATTCTAGTTTCTATCTCCGTCGGAAAATAGAAAGAAGCAAAGGTTGTCATTTCTTTGACTAAGTATGCCTCACAAATTGATGCTTCAACGCAAGCTTTGTTCGACACTTTATCTTTTAAGGAGTGTAAGAATCTTCAACATCATTAACAAGATAGTGTTAAGTTAGAAAATACTATTATAAGAAGTGCTTGCAAGGAAATTAAACAGTTCTGGCGTTCACCCTTCGAATGGATACATCCAACGATACTGCACCGGGCCACCAACCAAGGCCTCGTACGGTAGATGGATAGGAAAATGCTCCATCGAGTCAAAAAAACTTGGTGGGAAAATCTGCTCCAACTTACAAATCAATATCGGGATAGTTTCTTCCATCTTCACAAGTTTCTCCACAGTCAACGAAGTAGCCGTCAACTCCTTAAAGAAGTGACTCAACTCCACCAACGGCTTCCAAATAGGCTTCGGTAAGGCATGAAACGCGTACGGGAGTAGTTGTTGCATAAACACATGGCAATCATGACTTTTCATGCCAAACACCCTGCCCTCCTTCACGTCGACACATCTACTCAAGTTAGAAGCGAATCCGTCAGGCAGGGTCAACCCATTCATCCAAATACACACAGCAATCTGTTGTGGTCTAGTTAAAGCATATTTTGCATGGGGTTTAAACATTCTTCCACGTCCCGCATCCCTCAACTCCAACTCCTTCCTAGAACACCAAATCGGAAGGTCTAGACGACTCTTCTCATTGTCCTTTGTTCTCCCTTTGATGTCCATAACAGTGTCAAAAATATTCATGAAAACATTACGTTCAGTGTGCATGACATCAATGTTGTGTCTTAACAACGAGTCTTTCCAATATGGCAAATCCCACAAGACACTCTGCTTCACCCAGTGGTGTTCCTTACCGTAACCCGCAAACTCCTTAACACTCTTGTCCCAGATGTAAGGATACTCTTCGACCCTCTGCCAAACCCGTGCACCAGATAACCTACGGGGTGGAGGTTCATTAACAACCTTGTTCTTCTTAAAAGCGGTTTTGTTTCTCCTAAACGGGTGATCCAACGGTAGAAACTTTCTATGACAGTCAAAGAAACTTGTCTTGCCACTAACAGGGAGTGATTCCCCCCCGGTATGTTCCATGCATACAGGGCAAGCAAGCTTCCCAGACGTGGACCATCCAGAAAGCATACCATAGGCCGGGAAGTCGTTAATAGTCCACATCAAAACAGCACGCATCATAAAGTTGTTCTTCAAAGACGCATCGTATGTCATTACCCCGACATCCCATAACTGTGATAACTCTTCAACCAACAGTTGCAAAAACACGTCTATGCTCGCCTTTGGATTTTTGGGTCCTGGAACCAGTATAGATAGAAACATGACCTCCCTCTTCATACACATATCAGGAGGCAGATTGTATGGGGTCAGGATGACTGGCCAACAAGAGTAAGCTCTTCCGTATTGACCGAACGGGTTAAACCCATCAGTACATAAGCCAAGTCTTACATTGCGCGGCTCGCCAGAAAAGTCCGAATATAGCTCATCCAAACACTTCCATGCTTTCCCGTCGGAAGGATGACAAAGAAACCCCTCTTGTGTTCGGTTCAGAGCATGCCAACGCATGTGTTTTGCCGTGGACAATGAGGCATATAGGCGTTGAAGACGCGGTGTTATAAGGAAGTACCACATTTTCTTCCTGGCCATCCGGGTTACCTTCCTTCTCCTTTTAACGGTCTTGTAGCGTTCCTCATTACAATGCAGACATTTTATGACACTCTTGTCTGCAAACTCATTTCTGAACAGCATACATCCACTAACACAACACTCTATCTTCACACAACCCAACCCCAAGTTTGCCACTTGTTTCTTAGCACCGTACAGGTTTGCTGGCATTCTATGATTACTAGGCATGGTGGAACCCATCAGATTGACCATCCTATCAAAACAACCTCCAGAAAGATTATAATCTGCCTTTAGGCTTAAAGCAGCTAGGGAGGCGGATAACTCAGTATGACTATTGCACCCGTCCCACAATGGAGTCTGAGCCGCCGCTAACAAATCATAAAATCTCTTCACCTCCGGATTAGGATCCTCCTCTACATTGTCAGAGTCTCCATGACCTGCTTGGTCATTATGTTCCAGCATACGCCCGGTGGAGGGTCCAACATGATCCATCACCATTTGTTCTATGTTGTTGTACGTATCCCTGTTTCCTCCAACCTTGTAGTAAGACTGTTGCATGGTTACATCTGATGGTCTACGCGGTAACTGCTCACCATGGTTGTACCAGTAGTGGTATGTTTCCATGAACCCTTTCTCAGTTAGGTGGCACATGACATCATCCGTATTCAAAACTCATGCATTTGCACCTTGAGCACGGACAACGAATCTTCTGAGTTGCTTCAAATCCAGGCGTGTTTGCCGTAGCGAACGGAATGAACTCTAATAGCCCCATCATAAACTCCTCAGTCACTCACCGACTGCCATCTAGTCGGTTGTACATCCATCGTCGATTTGCCGGTACCTCCATTTATAATATCTAACAAGCACGATTTCTGTTACCTTACAAGTTTAAATTTTTATTAAACTATCGGTTGTGAATCACTCTATCTCTTTGATGTTGCAAATTGGTGGGGCCCTATCCCATTCGGGATGAATATGCAACCATCCGTAACCCATCCCATAATTGTATGTGGTCTATCTTGAGAAGTTGAATGAATGTTCATTTGAAATTTCGGCAGCATTTCGCATTGGTCCCTGAGTACACAGAGATACGTACGGGTTGAAACACCACACACAGACATACACCCTGGGGACAATACGAAACACCATAACCGAAATTTTAAATGAACATTCATTCAACTTCTCAAGATAGACCACATACAACATTGATGGGTTACGCCCTACAGGTTACAAATTCATACCAAACTGTCCAACCAGGACAATTCAAGATCCAACACAACACGGTACATCAACCGGTTGTTTTGAAACTTGAACGGGAATCTAATGGGTACACACACGACTAAACCCTACATTATTAAAGTTGAGTTTCATTTTTTAAGTTCCCTAAGAAAGGGAGTCTGCCAAAATTTTGGCAGAGTCTCCCCTGTAAACTAGACATTTCCCAAATTTACAAATGGCCTGTTACATATAGAAAACTTCCCAGTATAGATAAATAAACATATCATACGCATTGTATATGATATTCAGAGTTATGAACACCAAATCATGTTATCAATATATAAAATCAATGCCTAATGAGCTCTGCTCTCCACTAACAAACAACATTACACATGCATCGTAAATCATGTTATCAGCACACAAAACCAATGCCTAATGAGCTCTGCTCTCCTAACAAACAACATTACACATGCATAAAAAATCATGTTATCAGCACACAAAATCACTACCTAATGAGCTCTGCTCTCCACTAACAAACAACAATCAACATACATACACTTCAACACATACAACACACATAGCCAGAAAGTTAGCGTTAGGGGATTACCGTCGAAAGAGAGATAGCGATGGAGACAAAGCTGATGAGAGCCAAACACAGACCACGCGTAAAGTGTATTGGTCTGCATGACAAAGTTGATTGTTAACAGTGTTAATCAAAGTTCCCAACATTCAACTGGTTTCCATAATGAGGTTTCTAAAGATGTAATAGATAATAATGTAATAACTTTTAGCTTTACAACTTAATAAAAAAGAGATAACTGAGAAACTGAATCCTAACTATCTTTAGGAAATTAACAATTTCTGTTCACATCAATACCATATCTTATGTCAGACGAAAGAAGCAAATTACATTAATTAAAAGAAACAACACATTTTATAAAACTATACAAAATAACTTTAAAAAGTATACAAAATAACTTTAAAAAGTATACAAAATAACTTTAAAAAGTTATACGATTACCATGTCTAAGGTTTTTTTTTTGTTTTTTTGCCGTCCTTGTTAAATTGAATCTGTCAATGGAAATTTTATCTTTGAATTGTGATGAACTACTAGAAACTACTGTAAATCTCTATGAATTAAGATCAAGGTTGATTGATTATCTGAAACAATAATGATTTTTAGTTGTTTACGGTTTTTTTAGTTGTGATTAATGACATTCTCACCATTAATTAATGTCTTTTCGCTCACATTACCCATTTCCCCTAATTTCATAAATTAGGGTTTCCACCAAACTTATCAACATTCAAAAATAATCATACATTCTCATCTCCTTCCAACCATAAATGTATCTACCCCATTAATACCATTTAAAGCTTGTATCTATGACACCCACCTTAGGGTTTCCATATTTAAAGCTTCTCCTAGTAACCCACATACATTAAATACTTTCTTAACATTAAGGACACATAACTAAATGCTCATAATCTTCAAAAATGGCTAAAATCTTACCTCAAGTGAAGTAATGGAAGAGTTCTCAAAAGAAAAGAGAGTCAAACGAAATTAAGGAGAAGAAGGGAGAAAGAACTTCAAGCTCCAAGCCTTCTCCAAGCCTTTATGAAATGAAAATGAGAGGAAGAATGGAGGGTAGCACCTTGGCTTAGGGTTAGAGAGGGAAAAGAGATGAAGATAATAAGAGAAGAAGAAGAAAAGAGTATTTTTCCAAGTGGTTCAGCACATGAACGAGAATAGAGGGGAAAATGAAGGTTTTTGCTTTTAATTTTTATCCATTCATTAATATTTCATCATTTTACTACAAACAGGATCTCTGTTCGGGCTCAATACTCATTCTAAAAATTATTCCGAACACACATCCGGACTCCCAGTAATATTATCTACGGCCCTGACCAACGGCATCTCAATCAGAGATACTTGGTCTGACACCCATATTTTATCCAGGTTAGTTTCCTGTTTATCCGATCTCAATAAATCACTAACAGTCTCCGAAAGTCTTAATTAAATTATTTCTGATATTTCGGGACATTAAATAGTTCACATTCAATTATTCAATATTTATCTCATTAAATTAATTCTCTATTTTAAAATTTGGGATGTTACAGGTCTGGCCTCGCTCGAGCGAAATGAGGGTAGTAAGGTTCTGTCCCTTTTTCGCTCAAGTGAGCTTGCCTCGCTCATGCGAGTGAGCGTGATTTTGATTCTAGAGCATTTTCGTTCACGCTCGCTTGCTTCGCCCAAGCGACCCCTATGGATCTTGCTCAAGCGAGATGGGAACTCGCTTGAGCGAGTTCCCCTGATTCCAGTTTTCTCATTTTGGCTTCTTTATTCTATTTTCTTGTTTGTTTTGGAAGCCCTAAATCATGAAAATGATATTATTATTATTATTTTATATTGATAATATCTATAAATTAATAAGGCATCTTTTATCCTCCTTTTGTACACATTTATTAACTTTTAAATTTTATTCAATCTTCTGTCTTTCCCTTGTGACGATCTCAAGTCTGATCGTCCAAGGAGCGCTCTGATACCTTCTCATATCCTCATATATGAGTTAGGTTATTTAATGATTCGGGGTAATTACTTGGTATTATATATATATTGAATTTCTTCTACTTATAATTATTTTAAATCGTGAAAAATTTACCCCTATTTTTCGGGTGTTACACCCTTGACGTTATGATTATTAGATCAATTATGGATTATGATGTGATGTAGAGGTGATATATGTAAACATGAGTTGGTAAATAGAGTTTAATCCTGTTGATACCTCCCTTTTGTTTTGAAAGGAATTATATTGGTGATAGAAACAACATACCGGTGTGACACGATATGAATCGTATGTTCAGTATATGGACTTTAGCTATGATAAATTAGGAAATCCACTAGTGTGGAAAATTATTACACGATTATGGACCATATTTTAACCTTGAGGGTGTATACTTGATATGAGTTGGTGATTCATTTAGGCTTGAATCGAGTTATAGCCAACAATGTTCAAATTAGATAAATGATTTCTGAGTTACTTGACTATGACTTCGGGATGGGTGAAGTCCAATAGTGGGGTGATTACCCCATGATGAGTAGAAATCTATAGTAGATATGTCAACATATGGTTATGGTGGCTGACGATTAGTGAATTATATGGCATGATTTACGTCGGATCATGATTAAATGATAATATGATGTGAGGGTAATACTCGTGGACTTGTGTGACTTCTCACGAAGTCTCATGTGTGAAGAGACATTATTTGAACTGATGTGGATAATGTGAGTAATAAGACATGAAGGTACTTATCTTGATATGTCTCTACATGCTATAGGCATTGTGGCAACATGCACTTATATGCCGATCTCATGTGTTTGTGGTAACCACTACAGGATTGGGATGCCTTCCTGTATATCAGATGTAGGAACACATAGACCAGGCGAGTGTAATGTCGTAACTGCTTACGGTGAATGTATTGAACCTATCTGGTGGTACTGGATAAGAATGTGATAGTTGTAATGAATAAACTGAGGATTGATGAGTGGTGACTTACTTTAGATATATGAGATTTTTGTGCTTGGACAAAGGAATGATGATAATCATATCCTACTGGACTTTGGAAAGTCTGATATTACTTCGTGGTGTCATTGGACCCTATTGGTGCATGGCCGAAGTGTGGCCTTACGATATATGCTGATGTTAAACTTTCAGGACGAAGTTTCTTTTTGGTGGGGTGGATTGTAACACTCTAAATTTTAAAGAAAATAATTTAGGAAATAATAGTAATTAATTATGTATGGTCTGAAAGCTGTGGGAGAATTAATTTGACATTAGAGGTGAATTATCGGTAAATCAAGATTTATCGAAGTTGGATGATTTAACGAGTGATGTGGGACCCACTTGGTCAAATTAAATAATTGTTGGGTCTATAATGTTGGGAAAATTATTGTGGTCATGGTGGTATAGCCGAGATAATTTTTAGTGCTAAGGAAATAATTAATTGGACACGACGTATGATATTAACCAGGAAAAATATGAACCAAATGAAATTAAAAGAAAACCTAAAATCCTATTTCCCCCTCTATTTCCACCGTCCACTTTCCCACTCTACTTTACTCTCTTCTATCCATTGGGTAGTAGGATTTTTAGACCATTGGAAAAAGCAAGTTGGTGCACTCCTTTACCCATTGGGCAATGACCAATTTTGGTCATCTTTTCCCCTCTCTTCTCATAACCTGCTTCACTCCTCTTCTCCCCTCCATCTCTAATTTTCCTTCTTCTCTTCCATGCTTCCGCACCAAAATCGAACCCCCACCTCTTCCACCTCCATCTTCTTGCCAAGAATGAAACTAAGCTTAAGAATGTAAAGCATTTATAGAGCTTAGAAGCTTTGTGGGATCATCTTTCTTCTTCCTCTCCTTTATTTTCGTTTGGGTATTTGCATGGACTTGAGGTAAAGGTTTCTTACCTCTTCATTATGTCATTTATGGTTTTGGGTTGTTGGGTTTGAAATGATAATGTTAGAAACTTGGATTATTGAGGAAAATGGGAACCCTAGGCTTGAATATTAAGGAATGACTCTTGATTATAGTTTGTGTTAAATATGGATAAAGATTAATGTGTTTATATTGACTCTTGGAAAAATGGTTGGAATTGATGGTTGTCAATTTGTAGGAATCCTTAAGAATTGATAAAATTGAGGCTTTTGGCACAGATGAAGAGATTGATGATTTTGTTGTCATGAGAGTGACTTTTAGGTTTAGAAAAGATGATTGGAATCATTGGTGTTGATATTTGAAGTTATTGGATTTTGATGAGGATTTGATGAGGCCTTAAGCCATGATATGTGTCACTTAAAATTTGTTGATTGATGATGGTTTAAGTGAAGCTAAGATGGCTTATAATGAATTTGAGTGACAATGATGGCAAATGGATGATTTATATAAAGATTAGATTCCATACGAATAAGGAATATGATCTTGTTGTTATTGGGTGTGGTTAGCCCTTTTGAAACCTAGAGAATCTTGGCTTTGGGAAAGGAATTCCCGAAGCCTAACATAAGCGTATGAATTGGAGTTTAGATAAGTCTAGGACTTGATAATGAGTTTTAAGAGATGATGCCTTATGATGGCTTATTAATGGCATTTATATATGTGTTTGTTGATAGGATTACGTTCCGGACAACAATGCGGAATAATCTGAGCGTTTACATTGTGGTTCTTCTCTTGAGGTAGGAGAGGAGTTTACATTTCAAATTGCATGAGTAAATAATTGTTAATTATGTATATGTATGAACTCATGCATTTCCTTGCCATGAATGTGTTAAATATTGAATTGATGATGTGTTGTATGATGGCTTGGCCTTTGTTGGATGTTATGGAGAATGTATAAATATATGAGATAATGATAAATATTTGGGGTGTCCCTTGTGGTACATCAATTATTAGTAATGAAAATTCAAGAATGGATAACTCACTTGAGGTGTGAAATAACATTTATGACAATTATGCACAATGATATTCGTGGCTATGATTAAAATTTGTGTTAAAATCCCCTTATTTAGTTAAATGAATTAAAATTATGAATGGTGAGGTATGGCTGGTTGAATTAAGTCCTAAACACATGAATTAATGTATGAGAAACGTTAGTTTAGGCCAATTTTATGGTATGAGGATATTGGCATGTGAAAGGGAGTGAAAATCTTGAGTTTTTGGGTGTGACTGGTTTACTTGCTCAAGCGAGTTGGGATCTCGCTCAAGCGAGAGTCCCCTGTATCAGGGGAGTGGCCTCTGGCCCAATTTCGCTCAGGCGAACAGGAGTCTTACTCAAGCGAGACGTGTACAATATAGAAGGGTAAGCTACTGGACGAATGTCGCTCAAGCGGGTACGGCCACGCTTGAGCGAGCGAGTTGGAAAAAGTGTTCTGGATGGATCTCGCTTAGGCGAGTAATGAAGTTGATAGAGTCTCGCTTGAGCGAGCGAGCCTGAAATGAGACACAGGAGAAATCTCGCTCAAGCGAGAGTGGCCCGCTCAAGCGAGACCGGGGCCTGATGCTTAAAACTATACTCGCTCAAGCGAGTGGCCATGTGTAGGGAGGCTCGCCCAAGCAAGCTGTGAATTTTGTTCCCTTCTCTTCTTTTTGATGCTAAACCTCATTTCTTTACAATGTGAGATATTTGAGGAAATGAGTATGGGGTATTTAATGATGATATGGCCTGGTGGTGATTGAAATTGATTGTTACGTTTGGGATGAATTATTTATGATATATTCACCACCTAGAATGGAAGAATGCTAATAAGAGTTTGATGATGGGTTATGAGATACACCTTTGAGTGATTATGAACCCAATGAGAAAATGATTAAATGATGAGGTGTTTGCTATAAACCAATGAATCGGTAATGACAATGGTAATGTGTAATAACAAATGATGCTGTGGATCATTTCCTTGAGTAAAGTATGATCGTTATTATTGATGATTTCATAGTATACCATTGTGTGTGATACAAATATGATCTTGCATGTGTGGTTTGAATTATATCAATGAAATGTCGTGAATGTCACACCAAGATATAGATGAAACAATGATGATGAATAATGAGATGAAAATCCACTAAATGATTATGTGGTGATGTTGATGAATATTGCAAGTATTGACTTGCCTGTATGATATGAAATTTATGTGAAATATGTTGAGATGTAATGCCATGTATAAAACGTGAAAAACAATGGCTAAAACCAACAATGATAAAATCCACTAAGGTGTGTATGGTGGTGTTGGTGATTATGATGATGATGATTGATGAGTGGCATTTAGGATGCACAGTGTGAGAAATGCATTTAATTTGCATTGCATTGCATCCATGGCATATCATACGCTGTCTATGTGGAATGTTAGGGGTTCCACTAGGCAGGCCCAGTGGGAGGGCGACTCAGTGCACGAGCATTCTTGTTGTTTCCCCTGTGACTCGGTGTGTGAGTCACGAAGCTGCCCTTAGTTTGGTGACGAGGCACCCTATGTGGCAGGCCCAGTGGGTGGGTGGCTTGGTGTGTAAATCCTGAGTCATTAACTTGATGCATAACTCTCAGAGGATTTATATTCTTTTGGCAAGCGCACCAATCGTTAAATTTATAATATATTTGATCGTCCTACAGGGATTGAGGTAATTACCACAATCTTGGACTAGCACAAGCTGAACCAAAACACAAGAAGATAGAATTCATTCTGTTTTTGTTGTTTTTATACTTTCTATATTTCTGTATTTCCAGAAACAATATAGGAGATGAAATGTGATTAATGGAAGATAGGTTAGGATTACTTCAGCTTACAACTTCATCAAGAAACATGCAATTGAGGTTCAATCAAGCTTCAGATGCAAGAGGACAATTCACAGTTGGTTAATCCCTAATTCCTTAGGTAACTAACACTAATTCCTAAGCATTAAACCCTAATCCCTTAGGTGTTCAGTGATAGAGAAATCTAATGCGAAATTGGGGATTAAACCTTAACTATTCACCTACTTACTAGGCCTGAATTAGTTAGGAAGCCAGAAGTTACCTAAGCCTCAACCATGATTCCTCACTAGTGAGATTCTTCATTTGGATCTGAATTTATCAATTCAGCAGAGTAGATTCACTTCTCAGCTTGTTCTCCTCTTGCTTCAGAAGATGATTTCCTCAATGCAGCTTCAAGATTCCATCGGAATCTTTAGCAATCCCAACCCTAGGGGTTTAGCAACCCATGGGAATGGTTTCAGAAGAAAGAACATGGAAAGCCATGGAAGAGAGAGTTTAGAGAGGGAAAATGTTTAGAGAGAGATTGAAAATCAGAAAATGAACCGTGTTATTGCCTTCGTTCCCCATCTTACAGGGTGACTACAACTATATATAGATAACTTAACTAACTAACTAACTCTAATTAATTACAAAGGAAACTAGTTAATAATTAAACTAACTAAACTAATTAGAAACAATACTTAAGTTACTAAAATACAAAAATAAATAGTAACTGATACAACTAATGGTAACTACTGCAGTTCGATGTTGAAGGCACTTAATCAATCTGGAAAACGAACTTCACGCTTGAGCGTGATTGAAGTGCGCTTAAGCGAGGTTGTTAAATGAATGAATGTAGTGAATTCACGCTTAAGCGTGATCGAGTGAGCTTAAGCGTGGTCAAAGCTTGCTGCATGCTGTGATATTTACGTGGATTGCATGGTGACTTCACGCTTGAGCGTATAGCCCTCTCGCTTGAGCTAGGTGCATGTGTCTTCACGCTTGAGCGTGATCGTCTCCGCTTGAGCATGACATCTAACTGCACCTGATCCTACAAAATGTAAACAAATAAATGCCTAGCGTATGTACGCTGGCTGTCTAGCGTATGTACGCTAGGTTAATGAATCTACAAATAAACATATTTGCTTAAATACTTATCTTTTTAACCATTTTCTTACACAATTTAAAAACTTTTGAATTAAATAATTAGAACAAGAAATAATGATTTGTTAATTAATAATGTCAAACTCAACAATATTTACTAGATTAAGTTAAATTAAAGATGAATTTATTAAGTCTTTTCAAGACTTATCACATCCCCAAACTTAAAGCTTGCTTGTCCTCAAGCAAGGACTCAGATTCATTAAATCAATTACACTTACTCAAGACAATCAACCTTCCCTTAACTTAATTCATACCATAATTATTAAATACCCTTCATGCTTTCTTTTTGCAACTGTTGAAGATATAATTACTTACATTTCCCTTGGGGACAAGCTGGTGATGCTTTCCTCACATGGATTAGTGTGTCACTCTTCTCTCAGTGTATAAGGTTAGTTGCATGCACTCATCACCTACACAATTGTCAGATCAACATAGGCTTGTAACAGTTCTAAACATCATGACATATGCTAGTATAATTGGATCAGTAAGGGCTTTTTAAGCTTGTAATGGGGTTAGGCTACAGGCTCTATTTTTGTTTTTCTAGTCAATGTTGGGTTAAAAGATGTGCCCGTTGATGCCTTGCCTCAATCTTAACTCAAATGCCTTTACTAACCAGCTCTTTGCTTTTATTTTTCTCAGATGAAGGATAACTCAACTACTTATGGTGCTTTGCACCTTCTTTTCTTTCAGTCCTTTGGACTTTTTCTTTCTTTCTTCTTCTCTTTCATTTTATTTTCAATACCATTTTCCTTTTATATAGGAATTGTTTTACCGACTTTTTACTTTTCTTTTGCTTTTGTTGTTCTTCCTTTCATTTGTCAAAATCCTCATCTATAATTAAGGTCAGAGTGTGTCCTTTAATTGCTGTTAGGCATACTCTTCATCCCCAAACTTAGAACTTGATAGTCCCTAGCAATAAGATAAGACTTAGCAATTCATCAATGGAACATCCAGGGATAATTCACTTGGTTTTTCTTAGATACATAGGCTTGTAAAGTTAGGTACATAATTAGAATGAAAGGGTCTCAGGCTCAAACATAATTATTGGGTCAAAGGATAATTAAAATTAACTAGGATGGCTAAATTTGGCCCTAGCTAATTTACAAAGAAGGCCTTAATCATTTCCAATTGGCAAACATATAATCATTAGCAAGCACTGAAGAAAATTTTGTCTCACTAGGCAAGAATGTAGGCACACTCAGAAAAGAAATAATAAAGGCTCAAAAGCTAATATATTACAGGTAATCAGCCAATCATGTCCCCAAATTTAATGCGAGATTTTAAATTCAGATTGCTAACTAGCATGCTGAATATACAAATAATTAAGAATAAAAATAGTTATGGACAGGGGTCATGAATCAAGCAATGCGAATCAATTAATTTATCCAAATGATGCCTGAGAATCAACAAGATTTAAATAATTAAGATGGATTCTAAATTAAGCACAGTTTATATTTTTCATAAAATTAATGGGATAAGGGGATAGATTACTTCCCTTCTTATCTATATGGCAAGGATATGTGGATTGATGGTTGCAGGAATTTAATAATACAATTCAAAAAAGGAAATAATAACAAATAACTTAATAGGGAAATATAATATCATTACAACTGAAAAGGGAATACATTGTTCAAGAAAGGATATTATAATAAAGTTATTATAACCTGAAAATAACATAACAAAAATATAAGCAGAGTAAAATATCAATCCTCTTCTTCATTTTCTTCATCCATAGGCTTATCATTGTCTTGCTCAGGGTGGGGTGGAAATTCAGTTGCCAGAGGTGTGTCATCAAGGGGAATGGTGAACCCAATGGAAGCCAACCATAAGTCTCTGTCAGGTGGAACTCCCATTTCTTCAGTGTGGTCCATATTCAGTGTAGTGGCAATCTTCCTCAGCATGAGATCATGGTTCAGGACCAAATCATAGGTTCCTATTTGCATCTTCTTCATGACCTGAATTTCTTGCATTACCATGGAGAAGTCAAAAGAATTACCTGACCTTGTTGAAGGTGGTGGTGCAGAAGATGATGGTTTGGGTTGTCTGTGACGCTTTGACTCTTGAGGCATAAAGTGGTCAATGTGGTCTATCACCCAGTACTTGTCCATAATCCTTTCAGGCTTCACTTTTGTCAATTCTTCATAATTCAAACTAGCCTGATTCTTTTGGGCCAATAAAGTGATAACAGAGCAATATGGCAATTGGAGATTTTTTTAAATGGCTTTCACCATCTCCTCCAGTATTAACTCACCCAAGTTAACATACAGGCCTCTCATTAAATAGTAAATCAACACTAACCTCTTAATGGAAATCTCAGTAGCATGAGCCAAAGGTTGCAAGGATGAAAGGACATAGTGGCACCATAAGAGGGGGAGAAGATTCAAATAACTCTTCCTGACACTTTTTGGTGCACCACTCACTTTTGTTATATATCCAGCTCCTTGTTCACAGCATTCCTCTAAAATTTCTTTCTTAGGATTCTCATTTTCAGCCCTATGAAAGATATCCACTTTCCAAGTGTAGTGACATCCTTCACCTTCTAGTATAGGTATTTTCAAAAACTTATTCAGTATGTTCCCGGAGAGAGGAATGATGACTCCTCTCAAAAAGAAAGAAAAAGGAAACTTATCCTCAATAGAATTGGCCCTTAGATTGGCATAAAATTCCCTAGTGAGTTCTTGATAACTATTGCCTAAGTTCTTATTAAAATACTGTCATCCCCTTACAAACATAGCAGCCTTTACAACAATATCCGAGCAATTATCTTTATCAAGGACCAGAGCCTTTTCCCTTATTACTCCTCTGTTTTTGATTTTTTTTCTTATATTCTTCAGCAGCCCTGAAGTCCCTAAACTTATGCCCATCAAAATCCTTATTTCTCTTAGAGTTCTTTTCCTCCTCAAGGCTTTTACTCTTTTTAGGTGGTGGAGAAACAGGAGTGCTTACAGTAGCCACCCCTTTTCCTTTCTCTCTTGGGGTTTTCTTCACACTTTTCATTTTTGTCACTCTTTCTGGTTTTCTAAAGAGTCTTTGCGATCTTATGAACATTGTGAGTGTTAACGATGGTATTTATAGAGCCTAGATGGATGCAAATGTAGAAATAACATAACCACAGCAAAATGAAAATGTGAGATGAAAAGATATGATGGATGTAAGAATTTTGAAATTGAAACAATGAAAAACCAAAATCCTAGTTATTAACTGAAATTAAAAATGAAAAGATGTTACCTTTTAAATGAATCCAAAGATTGTGTCTTTTCCTCTTCAAAACCTAAGTTTCCAACATAGAGAATTAGGGTTTGTATGCTGAGAGGGTTTTATACTATTGAATCCAATGCCTTGGGTACGCGTAGGTACATTGAATCTTGGCGTATGTACATTGAATGTTGGCGTATGTACGCCCACATTAAATCACAACAGGTGGTAATAGGTCTGAACCATGCTCAAGCTTGCAATATCAAGCTTAAGCACGGGGCATAACCATGAGTCACGCTCAAGCGTACACTAGTTCGCTCAAGTGTAAAGCTTGGAATTTTGTTGAGAGTCACGAGCACGCTCAAGTGTGAGCAGCTCCACTTAAGCGAGGATAAAACATCATGGGGTGCGCTCAAGCGCGGGGGACCTTCACTCAAGTGACAATCTTGGAATAGCAAGCTTCCAACTGTTTCAAACCCGAGCACGCTTAAGCGCGCATTTGATATGCTCAAGCGTGGAGTTGTTTTCAATATCAGTGACTTGCAAAATCACGCTTTAAACATGAGAGAATCACACTCAAGCGCCAGATGCTTAAGGACATCACGCTTAAAGCGTGAAAGAATCACGCTCAAGCACCAGGATATAACAGGGGTCATGTTTAGTACTCGCTCAAGCGCACAATAGTCAAGCTTGAGCGCGAAGGCATATGTCAAATGTTAAAGGTTCACGCTTAAGCGTAAATCTCTTCACTTAAGCACACAACATGTTTAGGGCGGTCACGCTCAAGCGTGAAAGGGTCATGCTCCAGCGTGAAAGGGTCACGCTCAAGCGTTAGCTTGGTCCAGGAGTCACGCTATTATTATTCCCCGAGCTCGCTTAAGCGTGCAATGGTCACGCTTAAGCGTGAAGGCATATTTTTGTCCATGCTTGAGCGCACAAAGTTCTCACTTGAGCGTCGGGGGGGTCTGATGCTGATTTAAGTACGTGTAACAACACCCAGTTTGGAACGTATGTACGCGTACCTCCTGGTCCATAATTTTATTATTTTGGTGAAGCGTGTATGAACACTGGAATTCAAAGTTTATACACTCAAACCTTATTTAATATTTTTCAAGCTTAATCAAACCTTATTCAAAATTTTTAGTTTTTTCAATTGTTTGAAAACAAAAAGCACAAAAATACAATAATTAAAATGTAGGTTGCCTCCCTCAAGTGCTTCTTTAAGGTCACTAGCTTGACCTTTGACATCTAAGAAGATGCCTGTAAAAACATGGAGGATTTCTGCCTATCAAACTCTCCTCTAAAGTAGAGCTTGAGTCTTTGGCCATTTACTTTGAATGTTCTTCCAGTGGTTGGTTCTTTTACTTTAATTGCACCATGAGGGAAAACCTCATTCACAATAAAAGGTCCAGACCATTTGGATCTGAGTTTTCCTGGAAAGAGTCTCAGTCAAGAATTAAACAACAAGACCTTATCATCCTTCTGAAACTCTTTTTTGTTTATCCACTTATCATGTCACCTCTTAGTTTTCTCTTTATAAATTGAGGCACTTTGATAAGCATTGAGTCTGAACTCCTCAAGTTCATGGAGTTTTAGGACTCTTTCCTCTTGAGATTGGTCACAATCCATGTTTAACAGCTTTGTGGCCTACCATGCCTTATGTTCTAACTCCACAGGGAGGTGGCAAGCCTTACCATATACCAACTGATAAGGTGACATGCCAATTGGAGTCTTAAATGCTGTCCTATAGGCCCACAATGCATCATCTAATCTTACAGACCAATCCTTCCTAGATTTCCCTACCACTTTCTCTAATATTCTCTTGATTTCTCTGTTGGAAAGCTCAACTTGTCCACAAGTTTGTGGATGGTATAGAGTAGATACCTTATGGAGTACCTTATAATGTCTTAGGGTTTTTTCCATAATTCTATTGTAGAAATGTGAGCCTCCATCACTAATGAGGACTCTACGAACTCCAAATCTAGAGAAAATGTTCTTCTTTATAAACCTAAGCACCACATGTGCATCATTGAATCTGGTAGGGATCGCCTCCATCCACTTGGAGACATAATCCATAGCAACAAGGATATACTCATTGGATAATGACTTTGGGAATGGTCCCATGAAGTCAATGCCCCAAACATCAAATAACTCCACAACTAAAATATTTGTCAAAGGCATGTCAGCTTTAGTAGAGAGACCTCCACTTATTTGGCACTTATCACACCTTTGCACATATACTCTAGCATCCTGAAATATTGTTGGCCAATAAAAGCCACATTGCAATACTTTTGCTACTATTCTAGAGGCACCGTGGTGTCCTCCATAATAGGATTCATGGCAGTGCCATAAGAGTCTTTCTTGTTCTGATTCAGGCACACATCTCCTGATAATTCCATCTACTCCTATCTTACTCAGAAATGGATCATCCCATAGAAAAGTTTTACTATCATGAAAGAACTTTTTCTTCATTTGGGATGTCCACCCTTCTGGTACCTCAGAGGCACTTTTAAAGTTGGCCATATCAGCATACCATGGCCCTGTGGTAATTACCATCAGCCTCTCATCTAGAAATTCTTCTTTTATCAAGATAGAATTTGTTTCACCTTCCAGACGAGAGAGTTGATCAGCCACTGAGTTCTCTACTCCCTTTTTATCTCTTATTTCTAAATCAAACTCTTGGAGTAATAGAACCCATCTGATCAATCTTAGCTTTGACTCTTTTTTAGCTAGTAAGTACTTGATTGCTGAATGATCTGTATAAACAATGACCTTAGCACCAATCAAGTAAGCTCTAAATTTATCAAATGCATACACCACAGCAAGCTTCTCTTTTTCAGTAGTGGTGTAGTTTATTTGATTCTCGTTCAATACCTTACTAGCATAATAAATAACATGTGTTAATTTTTCTTTTTTCTTTCCTAACACAGCTCCTATAGCAAAATGCATCACACATGAGTTCAAATGGTAAAGACCAATCAGGTGGTGCAAGGATTGGAGTTGTAGTTAATCTTTGTTTCAGATTTTCAAAAGCCTTGACACACTTTTCATCAAAAACAAAAGCATGATCTTTCACAAGCAAATCAGTCAAAGGCTTTGCTATTTTTGAAAAATCTTTTATAAATCTCCTATAGAAGCCAGCACATCCTAAGAAACTCCTCACTCCTTTCACATTGATTGGAGGAGGAAGCTTTTCAATGATATCAATCTTGGCTCTATCTACCTGAATTCCCTTAGTAGAGATTTTGTGGCCAAGGACTATCCCTCCTCTAACCATAAAGTGACATTTTTCCCAGTTGAGGACAAGATTAGTCTCTTAACATCTTACCAGCACCTTAGATAGGTTACTGAGGCATATATCAAAGCTATTTCCAAACACAGAGAAGTCATCCATGAAGACCTCAATGAACTTCTCTACCATGTCCCCAAAAATTGCCAGCATACACCTTTGAAAGGTTGTTGGTGCTTGCATAAACCAAATAGCATGCGCCTATATGCAAAGATTTCATATGGATAGGTAAAGGCTATCTTTTCTTGATCTTTTGGATCAACCACAATTTGGTTGTAACCCGAATATCCATCAAGGAAGCAATAATACTCATGACCTGACAGCTTCTCAAGCATTTGGTCTACAAATGGTAAAGGAAAATGGTCTTTTCTGGTGGAGTCATTTAACCTTCTATAGTCTATGCACATCCTCCAACCTGTAGTTGGTCTAGTGGCAATGACTTCACCTTCTTCATTTTTAACAGTGGTCATCCCTCCTTTCTTAGGCACTACTTGGACCGGACTGATCCAAGCGTTGTCCGAGATAGGATAGATAATCCCTGCATCAAGGAGTTTAACCACTTCTTTCCTTACAGCCTCTTTCATTATGGGGTTTAACCTTCTTTGTGGCGGAACAACTGGGGAATAGTCATCCTCCATCAAAATTTTATGCATACAAAGTGATGGACTAATCCCCTTTAAATCATAAATATTCCAACCAATTACAGATTCATATTTTCTTAAAACCCCTATCAGTTTTTCTACATCCTCATCATTTAATTCAGCATTAATGATTACTGGATGTGACTCATTATTTCCCAAGAAAACATATCTCAAATGAGAAGGCAGAGGTTACAAATCAAGTTTTTCTTCAAACACTTCCTTACCTTTCTCAGTTGCAGCATTATTTAGTTTTTCTTTCTTTTCATCTTCTAACTCCCTTACTTCACATTCTTCTAATAGGTTCAATAACTCAGTATGTGAGTCATCTAACTCCTCAGTCTCAGAGTCAAAATCATCCTTAAGAAAGGCTTGTAAAGCCTCTTCTTCAATTCTTAACAGCATAAAAATCTTATAACTTTTAATTTCTTTAAGCATAAAACAATCCATCTTCTCAGCTGGATGTTTCATAGCATTAAAGACATTAAAAGTTACTTGCTCGTCCTGAACTCTCAGCATGAGTTCTCCCTTCTCTACATCAATTAAAGCTCTTCTAGTAGCTAAGAAAGGTCTCCTGATGCTAAAATCCCGAGCCATTAACTTGGTGCTGAAAATCTTAGTAAAACAAAATATGACTCTCAGACTTACACTTATGGCAAGCGCACCAGTCATTAAAATTGTAGAACATTTGATCGTCCCACAGGGATTGTGGTAAGTACCTCAATCTTGGACTAGTACAAGCTGAACCAACAGAAAATACATGAAGTTCATTCAATTTTTGTTGTTTTAATATTTTCTAGTTGTTTTTATATTTCCAGAAACAGAGTTAAAATGAAATGTGAAAGGTGATTAATAGAAAATAGGTCAGGATTGCTTTGGTTCACAAATTCATCAAGAAACATGCAATTAAAGTATAATCAACTCCATAATCCAGAGGACAATCCGCTTGTGGTTATTCCCTAATTCCTTAGGTGAAAAACATTAATCCTTAAGTATCGAACCTTAATTCCTTAAGTGCTCAATTAACCCAAGAATCTAATGCGAAATTGGAGGTTGTACTCTAACTATTCACCTAAATTGATTAGGCCTGAACTAGTTAGAAAGCTGGAAGTTACCTAAGCTTCAACCATGATTCCTCACTGGCGAAGTTCTTCATCAGTTCTGGATTTGTCAATCCAGCGATTCTGCTCCACTCCTCAGCTTGTTCTCCTCAGGATCTAGAAGTCGATTTCCTCGCTCACAGCTTCAAGACTCCATTGCTAACCTTCGCAATCCCAACCTTAGGGATTTAGAACTCCATTGACTTCGGTTCCATCGAAGGATTATGGAACGTCATGGAGGAAAGGTTTAGAGAGAGAAAAATGTGTAGTGAGATGTTCGAAGTGTTAATGAATGTTATTCTCTGTTCTGTTATGTCGTGTCCGTGTATATTTACAGAATATGTACAACCTATATATATATGTTTCTACCTAACTAACTAACTTAACTGATAACTTAGAAAACTTAAGTTAACGACTAAACTAACTAATTACATAGCCTACAGAATAATTAACTAATTACAGCTCAGCTCTTAACAGGATCTAGCTCAACCTTAGCTAATTTACAGCACAGCACCAGCTAAGTAACAGCTCACTACTTAAATTACTAAGGGTGCATCAGTAGAGGAGAAGGCAATGGAAGTGGAAACAGTACTGCGCCGAGTATGTTGTTGGAGGAAAGGAATAGAGTTTCCTCTACGCTTCAGCAACTGGGTTCTTGCTTGAACGGGTTAAACTCTCGCTTGAGCGAGCTCGGGATTGCACTGCAGTGTTGCTTTCTCGCTTAAGCGTTATGGCAAAGCTTGGGCGAATGAATGATGTTTTGAGGTCACGCTTGAGCGTAGGCTTGCTTTGCTTGAGCGAACTTTGACCCTCGCCCGAGCGAATTTAACTATCGCTTAAGCGAATTATCTTTTCAATCAGCATTTTTGAAATGGACGCTCGGGTTCTTCCTTTTTATTTTCAATCGGTTCCTTGTTCTCTTTTGGAGTCGGTATCTTGGAAGTCTTTGCAGTCAGCTTTTCGTTAATTCTTTTCGGTCAACCCTTTGAAGTCTCGCCCAGTCGGTCTTGTGGACTCCTTTCAATCGGATTTGCAAATTTTCACTCGGATTTGTCCTCTTCTCTCGAGTACACCCTGTTTCTGCACCAAAAATCAACTAATTGCCTAGCATTTGTATGCTGGCTGCTTATTAAATTAATAAATATTAATAAACTCTTAATTTATTAATGTTTTTAACCATTTTCTTCTATAAATAAAACACTTTTGCAATATTTACATAATTTATAAATTATTATCAATTAATTGAATAATAAGGCTAAACTAATCACTTACACAACGAATTAATTCCAATAAAAGGCAGAATAATTAAGTCTTTTCAAGACTTATCACATCCCCAAACTTAAAACTTTGCTTTTCCTCAAGCAATTATTCAGATTAATTAACTAACAAGCTGTTATCTAACACAATCAACCTTTCCTTAACTTAGTTCATGCTATAATTATCAAATACCGATCATGCTTTCTTCTCTCAATTTCTAAAAGTATAATAACTTACACCTCCTTTGGGAGACAAGCTGCTGATGCTTTCCTCTCTGGTCGGTGTTTAACTCTTCTTTCGGTGTATAGGGTGAATAAATTGCACTCATCACCTACATACTTGTTAGATAAACATAGCCTTGCAACAGTTCTACACGTCATGCCATATGCCAACACAATCAGATCAGTAAGGGCTTTTTTAAGCTTATAATGAGGCTGGGCTACAGGCTCAATTATTGTTTTCCGAGTGAGTGTTAGGTTACAGGATGTATCCATTGATGCCTTGACTCAATTTTTAGCTTAACTGCCTCTTCCTTAGCAAGCTCCATTATTTTCCGAGTGAATGTTAACTTAACACTTTTGGTGCTTTGCACCTTCTTTTTCTTTCAGTCCTTCGAACTTTTCCCTTTTCTTTCTTTTTTTCCATCTTTTTCCGATCATATTTCAATCGGTGTATATTTTTTTCAATTGGTGCTTTGCACCTTTTTCCTCTTTCTGGCTTTGTTACTTTTTCTCTCAGCTTTGCCTTTTTTCCTTTCATTTGTCAAGATACTCACCCATAATTTAGGTCGGAGTGTGTCCTGAATTACTGTTGGGCACACTCTTCATCCCCAAACTTAAAACTTGCTAGTCCCTAGCAATAAGTAAGAACCGAGCAACTCACTAGTGGAACATCCAGGGATAACTTAGTCAGGTTTTTCTAGATATATGAGCTTGTAACGTTGGGTGAATAAATAGAATAAAAGGGTCTCAGGCTCAAATTTTGGGGTCAAAGGATAATTAAATATATTAGGAATGTTACTTTTTGGCCCTGGCTAAATTAACAAAGAAGGCCTTCATCATTTCCGATTGGTTGGCATACAAACAGTTAGCAAGTACTGAAGCAAATTCTGTCTCACTAACTAGCATGCAAGTTCACTCAGAAAAGGATAAAACAGGCTTAAAAGCTACAAATATAACAGTTAATCAGCCAGTCATGTCCCCAAACTTAATATAAGATAATACATTCAGATTGCTAACTAGCATGCCGAGTAAACAATTTAATTAATGATGAAAAATAGTTAGGGGCAGATATGATGAGTTAAACAAAACCGATCAATTAATTTATCCGACTAGGCTTAAGAATCAGCAACTTTTAAATTATTAAGATGGATTGAAAGAAAGAATAAACATAATTTAGCAATTAATGAGTCAGAATATTAATCAAGGAACGAGTCGGAAAGATACTTTTCGTTTTACCTGGGTGGTTGTGGATGGGAAACATGTAGTCGGATTAGGACGTATGGATTTTACCAATACATAAAAAAACGAATAAAACAAACAAATTTAACAAGGAAATAAAGTTTCATTACAAATCAAATAAAAGCACATTCATTGTTCAGGAAACAATTTAGAATAATATCAAGTTAATTACATAAAAACATCATAATAACATGTAGTAGCAACTTAAGCATCCTGATCTTCATTCTCTTTGTCTTGCTCTGAAGGTGGTGAGAGGTCAGCTGCTTGGGATACGTCCTGTGAGGGAATATTGAATTCAATGGAAGCTAACCACGCATTTCTATCAGGTGGGGCTCCCATTTCTGCCGTGTGCTTAACCCTCAGTTTCGTGGCAATCTTTCTGAGCATGAGATCGTGGTTCAAAACCAGATCATAAATTCCAAGTTGCATCTTCTTTATGACCTGCAATTCCTGCAACACTACAGAAATGTCAGAAGAAGAAGAAGAACTGGCTTCTGTAGATTGCTTAGGACACTCGGACTCCTTGGTTGTAAACTTTACAACATGATCTTCAGCAGCTTTAATACTTTCAACTTCTGGCAATTCATTCCTCTCAGCTACAAGGGATGTATTCCTTTGAACCAGAGGAGATACATTCCTTTCAGCTTGACTTTGACTGGGCACATGTTCAGAAGAATCAGATATACTTATGGTTGCTACTTCCCTTTCGTTATCTATTTGCTTTCTTCTCACACTTCCTTCTGTAAAATTTGGTCTAGGTTTTTGCAGGAGTCTCTGTGATCTTCTTTTCATGGTTAATGTTAAAAGAATGCTGATAAACAACCTAAATAAAAAAACAGAAATTCGAAAGAAATACAGCAAACCAAAATTATGAGATGCAGGGCTTATGAATAGTGGAAAAATAATAACAATGAAACAAGAAGATAATAAACACGCACTTAGAAGTGCACGAACTATGTGAAAAAAAATGGAAAGATAGTACCTTTCTTAGAAACCAGAAAGTGTCTTTTCGTCTTCAGCCCAAGTTCAGCATAGGTACTTAGGGTTTGGAAGCTGAAAGGTTTTTATACTATGGAATTCACTTTCCAAGAAACACGTAAATGTGTTCCAGCTTTATTTATTACTTTATTATTCTTATAATATATATATTATTGCTATTTATTATTTATTAAAAAAAAAATTTTTTAAAGATACTCATATACTGGGTTCACACACTAAATAGGTAGAAGATCGAGTAAGAGTGAGAAGAGATGCCAAGTGGACACAAGAAAATGGAAGATGAATAAACGATAAGAAAGAATGGGCGAGTGAAAACTATAAGTAAATGAACAAGTGAATAAAAGAATGAATGGATGAAAGATCCGTGAATGAATACAGGATCCCGAGTGAATGAAACACCGAATGGAAAAAAAAAGAACAAATTAAAAAAAATATCGAGTGATCGAAATGAGACAATGAATGGAAAACTGTAAAGGAAGAGATCGCGTAAATGAGTGAAACGAGAATGACCGAGTGATATGGAGAAAGATACCGAGTGATAGAGAATGAGTGAATGACAATGAAAGTTCGGATGAAGAACAAAAATATCACAAGTGGAAAATCAAATGAATGAAATACCAAGTAAATGAAAGGCCGAGTGAACAGAACGAATGTACGAGGGGCCAAGTGAATGGAGAGACGGGAAATGAAAAACGAGTGACGGAGTGAGGTAGAGATAATGAATAACAAACAAATCGAAGTGAATGAAGGAGACGAGTGGTTGGAAAGAATAGATGAAAAGATTCCGAGTCAATGGGATGAGTGAAAGCTATACTGACTGGATGACGGAGATGAGTAAATGCACAAGCCAGTGGAAGAATAAATGGAAAATGAATAACAAACTACCGAATGAATAACATCGAGAAAGGAATCGGTCGAAGAAATGAAAGAATGATAGAATTGTATGAGATGGAAACAATGAGAAACCGAGTGATGCGAACACCGGGTGAACGAAAAACTAAATAACAGGAAACTGAGTACTGGAAATACGAATGTGACAATCACGAATAAAAAACGAGTGAATGAAGAAGGAAAAACACAGCATGAGAAAACCGAGAAAGAAAATAAGTGGAATAAAGCAACAAGTAAATGAATACCGAGTGGAGTATACTGGGTAGAAATAAAAAAAACGAATGAATAAACAACGAGTGGTCAAAAAATGGAAAAACGAGTGAAAGAACCCGAAAACATGATTCATTGAACGGGTGAATAAAAATGAGAAGAAGAATAAGAAAAACTGAGTGGATAAAAGAACGACAATAGAGGAAACTGAGTGCTGGAAATACTGAGTGAACGCAAAAGAAAAACGGAAGACACAGTATTCATGAAATAATGAGTGAATCAAAATCTGGTGAAAAAGTGACGAATGGAAGAATGAATGACCGAGTAAATGGAAAGCGAGTGAGATAGATGAGTACAAGTTATACCAAGTGGATGAAAAACCGAATGAATACAAGACTGTCAAGAAAATATACTAAGTGAATAGGAGACTAATGGATATAAAACTGATTGTGATGAGTGAGGAATTCGAGTGACAAAAGGCCGACTGGAATAAGTCGCCCTTCACCATCTGACCCGTTTATTAGATCAACGATCAGAAATCCTTTATTAAAGTCTTCCTTTTTATTCACATTAAAAATTGGAATTTTATTGAAAAATGACGAGTGAAGTCAGTCGGGAAGAAGGGTTAAGAATAAGTAACAGTTATCCGAGTGTACTATTCTTACTCAAACTCAGTAAATTTTCGCTTAAGTGTGAAACAACAATCTGCAGCGTCTCGCCTAAGCTACAAGTGCTTCGCCTGAGCGAAATATAAGAACCAAACTCGGACTTCCTTCTTCAAACTTCACAAACTTTATTCACTAAATTTTTAGTTTTCTTTTTATTCATTCCGACTCAAAGTTCAAAACAAAACAATCGGAACATAGGGCTGCCTCCCTAGAGCGCTTCTTTAAGGTCACTAGCTTGACCTTATGGCGTCTAAGAAGATGCTTGCAGTAACAAGGAGGTTTTCTACCTATCAAACTCTCCTCCAAAGTAGAGTTTGAGTCGTTGGCCATTTAACTTAAAAATCCGATCGGTAATCGGGTCTTTCAGTTCGACTGCACCATGAGGGAAAACCTCATTTACAGTAAAAGGCCCCGACCACTTCGATCTAAGTTTTCCAGGGAAGAGTCTCAGTTGGGAATTAAATAATAACACCTGATCATCCTTCTGAAACTCTTTCTTATTAATTCGCTTATCGTGCCATTTCTTTGTTTTCTCCTTATAGATGGAGGCACTTTGATAAGCGTTGAGTCGGAACTCCTCTAATTCATGGAGTTTCAAAACTCTTTCCTCCTGAGATTGGTCACAGTCTATGTTTAATAGCTTTGTAGCCCACCACGCCTTGTGTTCCAACTCCACAGGGAGATGACAAGCCTTACCATATACTAATTGATACGGGGACATGCCAATCGGAGTTTTGAAAGCTGTTCGGTAAGCCCACAATGCATCATCTAATTTTACCGACCAATCTTTTCTAGATTTCCCGACCACTTTCTCTAAGATTCTTTTGATTTCTCTATTTGACAGCTCGACTTGTCCACAAGTTTGTGGATGGTAAGGAGTCGATATCTTATGTAACACCTCATAGTGACGCAGGGCTTTTTCCATTATCTTATTGCAAAAATGTGAACCCCCATCACTAATAAGTACTCTCGGAACTCCAAACCTAGAGAAAATATTCTTCTTGATGAACCTAAGCACCACCTGTGCATCATTGGTTCTGGTCGGGACTGCCTCCACCCATTTAGAGACATAGTCTACAGCAATAAGTATATATTCGTTGGAGAACGACTTAAGAAAGGGTCCCATAAAGTCGATACCCCAAACGTCAAATAATTCCACAATTAGAATGTTTGTCAAAGGCATGCCAGCTTTAGCAGAGAGACCTCCGCTCCTTTGACATTTATCACACCTTTTGACATACTCTTTAGCATCTTGAAAGATAGTTGGCCAATAAAAGCCACTCTGTAAGACTTTTGCTGCTGTACGGGAGGAACCATGATGACCTCCATAATAGGAGTCGTGGCAATGCCACAAGAGCCTTTCTTGCTTGGATTCAGGCACACACCGCCTGATCACTCCATCTACTCCTATTTTAAACAGAAATGGATCATCCCAAAGGAAGTTTTTACTATCATGAAAGAATTTTTTTCTCATTTGGGATGTCCAACCATCAGGTACCACCGAGGCACTTTTAAAGTTGGCCATAACAGCATACCATGGCCCGGTGATAATTGCCATCAACTTCTCGTCTGGAAATTCTTCTTTTATTAAAACAGAATCTGACTCTCCTTCTAGACGAGACAGTTGGTCGGCAACTGAGTTCTCTACTCCCTTTTTGTCTCGTATTTCTAAGTCAAACTCTTGAAGTAACAGAACCCACCTGATCAGTCTCGGCTTGGATTCTTTCTTAGCTAGTAAATACTTGGTTGCCGAGTGGTCTGTATATACAACAACCTTGGCCCCAATCAAGTAAGCACGAAATTTATCAAATGCATACACCACAGCAAGCATTTCTTTTTCAGTAGTGGTGTAATGTATTTGATTTTCGTTCAACACTTTATTAGCATAATAAATTACATGAGTCAATTTTCCTACTTTTTGACCCAGTACAGCTCCGACTGCAAAGTCACTTGCATCACACATTAATTCAAACGGTAAAGACCAATCAGGTGCTGCAAGGATCAGAGCTGAAATTAGACTTTGTTTTAATTTTTCAAAAGCCTTGACACAGTTTTCATTAAACGCAAACACATGATCTTTTACAAGCAAGTCGGTTAAAGGCTTAGCTATTTTTGAAAAATCTTTAATGAACCTTCTATAAAAGCCAGCACATCCTAGAAAACTTCTCACTCCTTTCACGTTGATTAGAGGAGGAAGTTTTTCAATAATTTCTATCTTGGCTCGGTCCACTTGAATGCCCTCAACAGAGATTCTGTAGCCAAGGACTATCCCTCCCTTAACCATAAAATGGCATTTTTCCCAGTTAAGGACGAGGTTAGTTTCTTGGCATCTCACCAGCACCTTAGATAGGTTGCTGAGGCATGAATCAAAGTTACTACCAAAGACAGAGAAATCGTCCATGAATACTTCAATGAATTTCTCCACCATGTCCCCAAAAATGGCCAGCATACACCTTTGAAAGGTTGCTGAAGCATTGCACAAACCGAACGGCATGCGCCTGTAAGCAAATATTCCGTATGGACAGGTGAAAGCTGTCTTCTCTTGATCTTTTGGGTCAACCACAATTTGGTTATAACCCGAGTAACCATCAAGGAAACAGTAGTACTCATGACCCGATAATCTCTCAAGAATCTGGTCAACGAATGGCAAGGGAAAGTGGTCTTTCCGAGTGAAGTCATTCAACCTTCTATAATCTATACACATTCTCCATCCTGTAGTCGGTCTAGTAGCAATGACTTCACCTTTTTCATTTTTGACAGTTGTCCTTCCTCCTTTCTTAGGCACCACTTGGACCGGACTGATCTAAGCGCTGTCTGAGATAGGATAAATGATTCCTGCATCAAGAAGCTTGACCACCTCTTTCCTGACTGCCTCTTTCATTATGGGGTTCAATCTGCGTTATGGCTGTACTACAGGGGAATAATCATCCTCCATCAGAATTTTGTGTATACAAAATGATGGACTGATTCCCTTCAAGTCAGAAATATTCCAGCCAATCATAGATTCATGTGCCTTTAATACCCCAATTAGTTTATCCACATCCTCATCGTTTAAGTCGGCATTAATAATGATAGGATGTGTGTCGTCTTCTTTCAGGAAAACATATTTCAGATGAGAAGGTAAAGGTTTTAAATCACATTTTTCTTTAGAAAATTCCTTTCCTTTCTCAACTTCAGTAATTTTCAAATTATTTTTCTTTTCTTTTTCAAAATCACCTACTTCTAATACTTCTAGTAGGCTCAATATTTCTGAGTGAGAGTCATTTAACTCCTCAGTCTCGGAGTCAAAGTCATCCTCTAAAAAAGTTCATAAGGCCTCTTCCTCAGTTTTTAAAAGCATTGGAGTGTGGTAGCTTTTAATCTCTTCAATCATTAAACAATCCATCCTTTCAGTTGGATGTTTCATGGAATTAAAGACATTGAAGGTTACCTGCTCCTCCTGAACTCTCAGCATGAGTTCACCCTTTTCTACATCAATTAATGCTCTGCTAGTAGCTAGGAAGGGTCTTCCTAAGATTAAAGGGATCTCTCGGTCAGCCTCCATATCCAACACTATGAAATCTGCTGGGAAGATAAACTTATCTACTTTAACTAACAAGTCTTCCAGCATCCCTTGGGGATATTTAATGGACCTGTCAGCCAACTGCAAGGACATGCTAGTCGGTTGCAAGTCATTAATTCCCAGTTTTTTCATCAAAGATAGAGGCATCAGGTTTATACTGGCTCCTAGATCACAGAGAGCACTTCCTACATGAATATCCCCAATTGCACATGGTATTGTAAAAGATCCAGGATCCTCTAGCTTTTGGGGAAGTTTCTTTTGAATGATTGCACTACACTCTTGAGTGAGAGTAATCATTTCATCCCCCTTAAGCTTCCTCTTCTTAGATAATAATTCTTTCAAAAATTTTGCATAGGAAGGCATCTCCTGCAATGCCTCGGCAAAAGGGATATTGATGTGAAGTTTCTTGAAAACCTCTAAGAACCTAGCAAACTTCTACTCCTCTATTTGCTTTTTAAATCTGTGTGGAAATGGAGCATTCCTCAGTTTTTCAGGAGTCAGCTTAGAAGCTTCCTCCAGAATCAGATCAACCTTTTTCTTTTTCTTTTGATGGACTTTATTTTCTTTTTCTTTTTCTGTTTCATTTTTATTTTTTGCTTCATTATTATCCTGCTCGGTTTCTTGTATTCTTTCTTTTTCTTTTTCTTTTTCTGAACTTATTTCCTGACTCGGAGGTGGAGAAATAATTTTTCCACTCCTAGTAATTATAGCCTTGTAATGTTCCCTTGGATTTACCTCGGTATCTCCAGGGAAATTGCCTACTTGCCTCTCAGCTAATTGTTTAGAAAGCTGTCCAACTTGATTTTCTAGATTTCTTATAGACGCTTCCTGATTCTTAAAACTAGCCTGAGTGGCCTGAATAAATTGAGAAAGTACATTTTCAAGTTCGGATTTTTCTTTAACAGGGGGTTGAGAAGGTTGTTGTGGTCTATTTGTGGGTTGATTTGGTGGGATGTTCTGATTTAGATGTGGACCTTTCTGCCAGGAAAAATTGGGGTGATTCCTATAATTAGGATTAAAGGAATTAGGAGGATAATTCCTTTGATATTGTTGTTGCCCCATATAGTTCACTTGCTCGGAAGGCACATTTGGATCACACAATCCATTCTCATGGTCTCCACCACAAAAATCACAACTGATCATAGAAACTTGACTCGGCTTTTGGAGCTCTAAAATTTGTATGCTTAGTTTCTCCAAAGCCTGAGTCATCAGTTTACTCTGAGCCAGATAAGCATCTTGTGCTTCTAATTCTAATATCCCTCTCTTAGGGACTTGGCTCCTCTCACTAATCAAACATTCATTAGAAGCCATAACGTCAATCAGCTCTATGGCTTCTTCTACAGTTTTTGTTGTTAATGAACCTCTAGCTGAGGTATCAATCAGGACCCTGGTAGCTGGCCTGACACCACCATAGAAAATAGTTACCTGTTGCACATCAGAAATCTGATGATGAGGACATCTCCTCAAGCTCTCTTTATACCGATCCCATGCTTCCATCAAAGACTCACCTTCTCTTTGTTGGAAACATGTGATTTCATTGCGCAACTTTACATATTTAGAGGGAGGAAAATATTTAATCAAGAATTTTCGTTGTAAGTCCTCCCAAGTTGAAATACTGCCTCTCGGTTAACTCTGCAACCAGGCTTTTGCTCGGTCCCTTACAGAAAACGGAAACAATCTCAGTCGGATTGCCTCGTCAGGGACTCCATTCATTTTTACTGTGTCACAGATTTAGAGGAAGGTTGCTAGATGCAAATTTGGATCCTCAACCTCACTTCCTCCGAACTGTTCATTTCTTACCAACTGCAGTAAAGCTGGTTTAAGTTTGAAATTATTTGCTGAAATTGGTGGCCTAAGGATGCTAGATTGCGATCCTTCTTCAGTCGGCCTGGAGCAGTCACCTAATGTAACTCTCCTCTGTTCCATTTCTTTTTCTTCTTTTTGCTTTTTCTCTTTTCTTAGTCTACGTTCTAACAAGTCTATGTCAGGATCAAAGAAGAAAGGCTCTCCTCTGCTCCTTGACTGCATACAACAAATGTCACACAAAAGAACAATTCACAGCTACGACTAAATCTATATGAAAATAACAAACTACTACTACTAAAAACAAAAGTGAAACTATGTATTAAATGCAAACAAAAGTAAAATGGTTCAGTCTAGTACCGGTCCAAGGATTGTTGATATTACTCAACAATCCCCGACAACGGCGCCATTAACTTGATGCTAAAATCCTGAGCCATTAACTTGGTGCTGAAAATCTTAGTAAAACAAAATATGACTCTCGGATTTACACTTATGGCAAGCGCACCAGTCGTTAAAATTGTAGAATATTTGATCGTCGGTAAGTACCTCAATCTTGGACTAGGACAAGCTAAACCAACAGAAAATACATGAAGTTCATTCGATTTTTGTTGTTTTAATATTTTCTAGTTGTTTTTATATTTCCAGAAACAGAGTTAAAATGAAATGTGAAAGGTGATTAATAGAAAACAGGTCAGGATTGCTTTGGTTCATAAATTCATCAAGAAACATGCAATTAAAGTATAATCAACTCCATAATCCATAGGACAATCCGCTTGTGGTTATTCCCTAATTCCTTAGGTGAAAAACACTAATCCTTAAGCATCGAACCTTAATTCCTTAAGTGCTCAATTAACCTAAGAATCTAATGCAAAATTGGAGGTTGAACTCTAACTATTCACCTAAATTGATTAGGCCTGAACTAGTTAGAAAGCTGGAAGTTACCTAAGCTTCAACCATGATTCCTCACTGGCGAAGTTCTTCATCAGTTCTGGATTTGTCAATCCAGTGATTCTGCTCCACTCCTCAGCTTGTTCGCCTCAGGATCCAGAAGTCGATTTCCTCGCTCACAGCTTCAAGACTCCATTGTTAACCTTCGCAATCCCAACCTTAGGGATTTAGAACTCCATTGACTTCAGTTCCATCGAAGGATTATGGAACGTCATGGAGGAGAGGATTTAGAGAGAGAAAAATGTGTAGTGAGATGTTCAAAGTGTTAATGAATGTTATTCTCTGTTCTGTTATGTCATGTCTGTGATATTTACAGAATATGTACAACCTATATATATATGTTTCTACCTAACTAACTAACTTAACTGATAACTTAGAAAACTTAAGTTAACGACTAAACTAACTAATTACATAGCCTACAGAATAATTAACTTATTACAGCTCAGCTCTTAACAGGATCCAGCTTAACCTTAGCTAATTTACAGCACAGCACTAGCTAAGTAACAGCTCACTACTTAAATTACTAAGGGTGCATCAGTAGAGGAGAAGGCAATGGAAGTGGAAACAGTACTGCGCCGAGTATGTTGTTGGAGGAAAGGAATAGTGTTTCCTCTACGCTTCAGCAACTGGGTTCACGCTTGAACGGGTTAAACTCTCGCTTGAGCGAGCTCGGGATTGCACTGTAGTGTTGCTTTCTCGCTTAAGCGTTATGGCGAAGCTTGGGCGAATGAATGATGTTTTGAGGTCACGCTTGAGCGTAGGCTTGCTTTGCTTAAGCGAACTTTGACCCTCGCCCGAGCGAATTTAACTATCGCTTAAGCGAATTATCTTTTCAATCAGCATTTTTGAAATGGACGCTCGGGTTCTTCCTTTTTATTTTCAATCGGTTCCTTGTTCTCTTTTGGAGTCGGTATCTTGGAAGTCTTTGCAGTCAGCTTTTCGTTAATTCTTTTCGGTCAACCCTTTAAAGTCTCGCCCAGTCGGTCTTGTGGACTCCTTTCAATCGGATTTGCGAATTTTCACTCGGATTTGTCCTCTTCTCTCGAGTACACGCTGTTTCTACACCAAAAATCAACTAATTGCCTAGCATTTGTATGCTGGCTGCTTATTAAATTAATAAATATTAATAAACTCTTAATTTATTAATGTTTTTAACCATTTTCTTCTATAAATAAAACACTTTTGCAATATTTACATAATTTATAAATTATTATCAATTAATTGAATAATAAGGCTAAACTAATCACTTATACAACGAATTAATTCCAATAAAAGGCAGAACAATTAAGTCTTTTCAAGACTTATCATCTCCCTAAGATTAAGGGAATCTCTTTATCAGCTTCCATATTTAAAACTATGAAATCTGCTAGAAAAATGAACTTATCTACCTTAACTAACAAATCTTCCAGCATCCCATGAGGATATTTGATAGACCTATCAGCCAATTGCAAAGACATGTGAGTTGGTTGCAGGTCATTAATTCCTAATTTCCTCATTAAGGACAAGGGCATAAGGTTTATACTAGCTCCTAGGTCACATAAAGCACTTCCAACATGAACATCCCCTATTGCACAAGGTATTGTAAAAGATCCATGATCTTCTAATTTTGGAGGGAGTTTCTTCTAAATAATTGCACTACACTCTTAAGTAAGGGCAATCATTTCATTTCCCTTAAGATTTCTCTTCTTAGACAGAAGTTCTTTCAAAAATTTAGCATATGATGGCATCTCTTGCAATGCCTCAGCAAAGGGAATATTTATGTGCAGCTTTTTAAACACATCTAAGAACTTAGCAAACTTTTGCTCCTCTATCTGTTTCTTAAATCTCTATGGAAATGAAGCATTCTTTAATTCTCAGGAGTTAGCTTAACAACTTCCTCCAAAATCAAATCATTCTTTTTCTTTTTCTTTTGATGAACTTGATTTTCTTTTTCTTTTTCTGTTTCTACCTTATTTTCAGTTTTATCATTAACTTGCTCACTTTCCTGCTTTTTTTTCTATAGTGTTTTCAGTACTTGGAGTAGGGAGAAGAATTTTTCCACTCCTTGTGGTTATTGGCTTGCAATGTTCCCTAGGATTTACCTCAGTATCTCCAGGAAAATTGCCAGACTGTCTCTCAGCTAACTGTTTTGATAGTTATCCAACCTGATTTTCCAGATTTCGGATGGACGCTTCTTGATTCTTAAAGCTAGTCTGAGTGGCCTAAATGAACTAAGATAAAACATTCTCAAGTTTAGATTTTTCTTTAGGAGAAGAGGGAGATGGTTGTTGTGATCTATTTGTGGGTTGAGTTTGTGACATGTTTTGATTCAAATGTGGACCTTTCTGCCATGAAAAATTGGGGTGGTTCCTATAGTTAGGATTGAAGGAATTAGAGGGATAATTCATTTGAAATTGTTGCCCCATGTAATTAACTTGTTCAGCAGGCACATTTGGATCACACATGCCATTTTCATGGTCTCCACCACAAAAGTCACAGCTCATCATACAAACTTGACTAGGCTTTTGGAGTTCTGAAATCTGTACACTTAGTTTCTCTAAATCCTGAGTCATCAACTTACTTTGAGCCAAATAAGCATCTTGTGCTTCTAATTCTAATATCCCTCTCTTAGGGATTTGGCTCCTTTCACTAACTAAACATTCATTTGAAGCCATAACATCAATCAACTCTATAGCTTCTTCTACAGTTTTGTGGTTAATGAACCTCCAGCTGAGGCATCAATCAAGACCCTAGTTGTTGGTCTTACACCATTATAGAATATGGTAACTTGCTGCACATCAGAAATCCTATGATGAAAACATTTCCTCAAGCTTTCTTTGTACCTATCCCATGTGTCCCCTAGCTTATGTGAGGGACTGTTAGGTTGCTTACATGAGCTATACAGCCTTTGAGAAGTCTGGATGACGGTGAAACGTTCTAGAAATTCCTTTTGAAGACTCCTCAACATCCGTTCTGCCAACTATGTGACCGCTCTTCTTATATTATCCATAACGGATTCGGACAAAGATTCATATTGAGGGAAATCCCAAGAGTTTTTGAAAATCAAAACTCTTGGTATTCGAGGAGTGGTTGGGATGCATTAAATGCGTCTGAAATGATTGGACATTAAATGTCCCCTTTTAACACATGAACCATCATTACCCAAGAGTGTAACCGTCGATTGGGCTTATTGGGCCTAGATTTCAACTTATGCGAGCCCACTTCGTAAAAACATTTACTGAAACGTTACCATTTTCGCACTTTAATGTTATGAAACGATGAAGTCGTTTGAATCTTAAAGGTTGCGTTTTGAAGCAAACGTTGTGACTCTTGGCTGTTCACTGTGCTTCTTCGTTACCTATAAAAGGGACACTTAACGAGTTTTGGAATTCATCTCTGTCAACAAGCTTAGTGAACCTCTGCTCGAATTTCTGGAGATTTCTCTGCTGCCCTTTTTCTTCATAAAGTTCTTCTCTCTTTTTAGGTAACCTCCCTATCCTTTACCCCCATATAATTTTATTCATTCTGCTTCAACCATGCGCCCTAGAACAGGCAACGTTGGTACCTCAAACAGGGGGAATTTGAGCTCCCGTGCCCCCTCTAGCCACCGTGGTGGAAGGATTCTAGTGAATCTTCCTGTGGCTGGGCCTCGTCGCTCAGAGAGAGTTGAAACTTCTTCCTCACGAGCGCCAGTGGGTCGGCGCCGCTCTGAGGATCCCCTTGACTCGAGGGCTACCAGTTGCTCTGATGAAGGGTCAAGTAACGAAGGTTATCTCTCTGACAATGTTGCCTTCTACCACAGCACACACGCGTTCCATCATGCATCGGGTACCATGGAAGTTCTGGGGTCTGGCAAAATGATGATCTTGCGTACTACCGAAGGGTGTGTCAACGTCGTGGCACACCGGCTGAATTGGGAAAAGCTGAACAGGGAGAGGCCGTACTGCTGGGTTGAGGAGGAATTTTTGGAAATCCCCTCACATCATGCGAGTGAAGAAGAACGCCCTGTCACTCTTCGCTGCAAAGTTTATTCTGACAAGAAGTACAAGGGACGCTATCTTGTTCTTGCCCCCCGCCTAACTGAGAGAATCTGTCATCACGTCACGGATGAGAGGTCAGTCTATATGTATGACTTCATGTTTCAAAACTTGGGGGTCCGATTCCCCCTGACGGAGTTTCAGATGGCCGTCCTGCGCTTCCTCGATTGCGCCCCTACTCAATTGCATCCCAATGGCTGGGGCTTGGTGCGCGCTCTCGAAATTCTGGGAGAGCATTTCAACGTCACCGCTACTGTGGCCAAACTATTCCATTACTGCCAAGTAGTCCTCCGTGCCAACAAGAAGGGCGGCCTTGGGTTCATAACACTCTGTTGTGACTCAAGGGTGGTGAATTTTAAGTCCTACACCGAATCTGCTAAGGTGTATGGACGCTCTTTCAAACACTACTATACGCGGGTCCGAATCCAGCCCAACAAGCCAGTCTTCTGGCTCAACAAGGAAGGATTCACCAAATTCCCCCTCAGTTGGTCGCACGAGCATTTTCTTCTGCTGAGCCATGCTTACTACACTGAAGAAAGTGAGCTTTCCTCTCACTCCGTTGAAGTTCTGAGTGCCATGCAAACGGCCTCAAAGACCCTCAAGGGGTTCTCCTGCAGGCTCCTCCTAGGGAGTGATGAAGTCCGCACTACCTATCTCCGTAATAACCATTCTCAACTGTGGTTATGTTACATACTTATTCTGTTCTCTTCATTGTTCTTGCCATGTGCTTAACTCACTTCTCCTTGTTTTGCAGAACAAATTGGGAAGGCCTGTCCCGAAATGTTGTCTCTGAGGACTATGCTGGCTGATGACGACTCTTCCTCCGAAGAGAATGAAATTCAGGCCAAGCGGAATTCCACCAAAGCTCCAACCATTCCGCTGACCTCTGCAGTGGGAGACGAGGTCCCTCTCCTTAATGAGGAGGAGCCTGAAAAACAAACCGAGGCTACGGAGCAGAGTGCTGAAGAGGACGTCCCAGAGAAAAAGAAGAAAAAGAGGTGTCTGGTCAAGTCTTCAGGCATGAAGAAGCCTCCCGCTGGTGACCCCACAAAGAAGCGCCAAAAGACCCTCGAGTAATCTGGGTTAAAGAAGGACAAGGGAAAAAAACCTGTCTCTCACTTAACCGCCCCTCCTTCACAGACCACGTCTGGACCGGACTCGGGGAGCGGTCCTCTCCCGGCAATGGATCCCCCCAATGAGTCTTTCCTGTCTCCATACCTCTGGTTCCAGGGGGCCATGCCTGCCACTCTTCCCAAAGCAAGATATTTCCTCCGCCCCTCTCTTGACGCTGCTGGAGTTCAAAATGCTTATGAGGCCGGCCGTTGGCAGCTGGATGAGCTATCCGGCCTCTTGGGCTCCTTGAGCGAGAAGGTGGATTATATGGAACAGGTTGAGAAGCTCGAGGCCGATATCGCTGTTAGGGAAGCCTGGGCGACCAAGCAGGCTGAGACTCACAGAGGGGTGCAGGCTGAATTGACTAAGGCCAAGGAGACGCTGCAAAAGAAGACTGAAGAAATAAGCCAGCTTCACTTCACTAACAAGGCTTTAGAACGGCAGGTCAGTGAGCTTCAGCAACAAAATAAGTCCATCCCCCTCCTTGAGGAAGAGCTGCAATTAGAGAAGAAGAGATCGGCCAAGCTTGCTGACGATCTCAAAACAACGGAAGCCGGCCATAATAAAAGCCAAGGGGAGTGGGAGATCCTTTGGAAGGAGATGCAGGCCCAGATCGAAGAGCTGAGGAAGGGGAGTATGAGCACTGGGCCGTCAGAGGAGGATTTTGCCAAGCTTCAGAAGAAATTATCTGCCGCTAAGGCCAAGGCTGCCAAAGCCTTGGAAATATGCAAGAAGGTAGCTTATGAATCCTTTGGCCTGGCACTTCGTCAAGTTTTTTACCGCAACCCTGGAGTGAAGCTTAATCTGTACGGACTGGATCCGTTTTATGAGTTCCATGAGGGAAAACTTGTCGAAGTGAAGAAAGATGGCTCGCACCAGGATCCTCGCGATTCTCTTTATGAACTGCCTCCACTTCCGGAGGGTCAAAGCATGGAACCTACACTGTCCAAACCTGGCCCCAAAGGTGAAATACAAGAAGGTGCTCAAACCGGCCCAGAGATTGGAGCGGATAAGGCTCAAACTGAGAGAGCTGAAGAGGAGAGAGCGGAAGTGCCCACCTCAGAGAATCAACCACCTGCTCCTTGATTTTATGCATTTATTTATAGCTGTGTACTGGGATCAGCTCCAGTTTTAACACTTTGAGACTCATGAAATTTTTCTTTTACAGAAATAAAATTTGGTTTTGCTTCTCTTCAGTCATTTGTGTCAAATATACAGTTGCTGGATAACTTAGTCGTATATGCAATACTTTACCTTTTCAATACCTTACAAATCCGCTCTGCTTAGCTATATTGCCGTTTAAAGCGTGTTTATCAACTCGAAGTAAGATAACAAAAATGGTAATCAAAGAGGCAACAATTAAGTTAAAGTATGCCCTGTCCCCAAGTATAAGTATTTTGGGAAAGGAAAGTTTGTTGCAAAACGTTACCTTTAACCTTCTGGAAATTAGAAAGGTTCATCCGATCTCGGAGATGTAGAACGGCCATATCCACGTTCAACCGCCCTATTCTGAATGCTTCATAAATGAGGACGGGGATTATATTTGGAGTTCAGTACAACCCTTTCCTCCAAGTCTTCACATGAGTTTCGATATGACTTTGTAGAGCGTTGGTGAACTATACCTTTCTCTTGAGGTTCAGTCTTGTCCTACAACTTAAGTCTTCAAACGGTGTTCGGTTTGATCCTACTAACCGTACCCAGAGTTCGGTGCAATCCTACAATCCGGGCCTTTAACACGGGGTTCGGATCAGGGCTAATCCTGAACCTACTGCGCCCGTTACTCGGGGTTCAGCGTGGTTTCGAAGATGAACCAGCTTACTGCACCCAAGCCTTCAAATGGTGTTCGGTTCGATCCTACTAACCATACTTGGAGTTCGGTGCAATCCTACAATCCAAGCCTTCAGACGGTGTTTGGTTCGATCCTACTAACCGTACCCAGAGTTCGGTGCAATCCTACAATCTGAGCCTTCAGATGGGGTTCGGTTCAATCCTACAACCCATTTCCCCCCCGAGGAGTTACATCGTCAATACACAGAATAGGTGATTGAGATCATCCGTCTTGAGGGTCTTCAATCGTCCCTCGAGGAGTTACATCGTCAACTACAGACTGAGTAGTTGAGATCATCCATCCTGAGGGCCTTCGCCTAAGAACGGCTTATAGCTATAAATCACATTATACAAATAAGAGAGTGAGATTGATAGAGTTGAAAATTGCACTTTCATTAAGTTGAATAGATATTACAAAGGGAGCGTAGCTGAGGTCATGCCTCGTTAAAACCTTCTTAAGAAAACCCAACGGGAAAAAACTCAAGTAAGGAAAAAGAGTACATGCCGTCTTACCAACTAGCTGTAATAAATACGTAAGTTTTGAGTGTTCCACTTATTGCGGATTGGGGTTCCATCGAGCTCCTCAAGTCGGTATGATCCCTTTCCTGTCACCTCAGCAACTCTGTAAGGGCCTTCCCATATTGGTGCTAGTTTCCCTTGATAAGCAAATTTATTGCCCACACTTGCCTTCCTCAAAATAAGATCTCCGGTGTTGAATGCTATGTGTTAAACACGTCTGTTGTACCGGAGAGCTGCCTTCGCTTTTATTGCCTGGTCTCTGATGAAAGCTCCTTCCCTTAATTCGCGGAGAACGTCCAGTTCCGATGCCAGCTTGGCGTTATTGTCTTCAACTGAAAAGTACTCCACTCGAGCCGATCTGGTTTGTAGCTCCACTGGGATCATTGCCTCAACTCCATAGGTCAACCGATATGGGGATTCGTTAGTGGAGGAGTATGGTGTAGTACGATACGCCCACAGTACGTGACATAGCTGATCAGTCCAACCCCCCTTTGCTTCTCCAAGACGCTTCTTCAACCCCTTCAGCACCTCTCGATTGGCTACTTCTGCTTGGCCGTTCGTCTGAGGGTGCTCAACAGACGAGAAAATTTGGATTATCCCTAGTCCTTCAAGCAAATCTTTGAACTTTTTATCTGTGAACTGGGTGCCGTTATCAGTTACAATCTGCCCTGGGACACCGAATCAAGCTATGATATTTTCATACACGAAGCGTCTTGTCCTTGCAGAGGTGATGTGCACTACTGGCTCAGCCTCAATCCACTTAGTAAAGTAATCTACCCCCACAATCAAATACTTGATACCTCTTGGAGCAGTAGGGAACGGACCCAAGATATCAAGGCCCCACTGGTAGAACGGCCAGGGCACAGCGGATGAGGAAAGCTCTTGGGCCGGTGTATGATGGAGATTGGAAAATCTTTGACAAGCATCACACCTCTTCACAAAATCTGCTGAATCCTGCTTCAACGTGGGCCACCAGTAACCAGCCCTGAGGACTTTTCTCATTAAACTCCGACCTCCAGCATGGTGCCCACACTGCCCCTCGTGTACTTCCTCCAACACTGCTTGTACCTCGTCTTCTCTCAAACATAGGAGGTACGGGACAGAGAATCCCCTTTTGTAAAGAACACCATCAACCATGGTGAAGTACGGCAGTTCTCTTTTCACTCTTCTCCTTTTCTTCTCGTCAGTAGGGAGCTGTCCGTCTACCAGATAGCGGATGTAAGGGATGACCCAAGAATTCTCATAAGGATAATTGACCATTATGGCGTTTAAAGAGGGAAACAGAGGGATGCTTGGTGTTGTCAATGTGCTCTGAACTATCGTCGTTGTACTGCCAGGTTGTTTTGTGCTTGCAAGCCTTGATAAGATATCCGCTCTGGTGTTCTCCTCTCTTGGCACATGCTTGAATTCTAGAACATCGAACCTCCCCTTCAACTCATTCACACAATTCAAGTATAGTTGAAGTTGTGGCTCTCTGACCTGATATTCCCCCTGAATTTGTGAAATCACCAACTGTGAATCGCTGCACAATGTAACTGCTGACGCTCCGATGTCCATCGCCGCTCGGAGGCCGGCCAGGCATGCCTCATACTCAGCTTGATTATTGGAGGTTTTAAAGTTGAAACAAAGGGAGATTTCCAAATGCACACCATCATCACTCTCCACTACAACACCAGCTCCACAACCCTTACTATTTGACGATCCATCTACATAAATGGTCCAATGCGCTTAAGGTGTGGTTGGATCTGACCCTGTCATTTCCACCACGAAATCTGCCAGAACTTGAGCTTTAATAGCTCCCCGAGGCTCTTAAGAAATTTCAAACTCAGAAAGCTCGATAGACCATTTGATCATCCTTCCCGCCAGATCTGGCTTGCTAAGTACTGAGCGGAGGGGTAAATCCGTTTTCACAAGAACTGGGTGCGCATGAAAATATGGCCTCAACCGTCGTGACGCCCACACAACTGCTAGAGCAGCCTTCTCAATCTTTTGATATCTTCCTTCCGCCCCCTGGAATGTCTTGCTAGTAAAGTACACTGGCCTCTGCCCCTCCAGAGTTTCTTTAACCAGAGCCACGCCTAGGGCTTCATCAGAAATTGCCAAATATAAAATCAGAGTCTCACCAGGGTTAGGCTTTACCAAAATTAGTGGACTTGAAAGCACGGCCTTAAGCTGCTAGAAAGCTTGTTCCTGCTCTTGTCCCCATTCAAAACTCTTGTGTTTCTTCAACGCCTTATATAGAGGAAGGGATCTATGTGCCATCTTGGGCATGAAACGAGCTAGAGCGGCCACCTTCCCGTTCAATGATTGTACCTCCCTTAAATTCTTAGGGCTTTGCATATCCAGACATTTTCCAGGATTGGCCTCAATACCCTGCTGGGTCAACATGAAGCCTAGAAACTTCCCTGCTGGAACTGCAAAGGTGCATTTTAGTGGATTTAGCCTCATGTTATACTGTCGCAGTCTAGTGAACACTTGGCGCAGGTCTTCGATGTGGTCTCCTCTAGCAGGAGTCTTTGCAATGATATCGTTGATATATACTTCCACCAGCTTAGTGTGCATCCCTTCGAATACTTGATTGATCATGCGCTGGTAGGTAGCACTAGCGTTCTTCAGTCCAAACGGCATGACAGTGTAACAGAACACACCATGGTCATTGACGAAGGCCGTCTTTTCTTGATCTCCTTCCCACATCAAAATCTAATTGTACCCAGAATAAGCATCCATGAAACTAAGGTACTGATAACCAGATGAGTCATCAACCATACGATCAATATTCGGGAGGGGATACGGATCTTTGGGGCAACACCGGTTAAGGTCCACATAATCCGTGCACATTATCCACTTGCCATTAGCCTTCTGCACCATCACTACGTTGGAAAGCCAGGATGAATAGCGAATCTCCCTTATAAAACCAGCCTTCAACAGTTCCTCTGTTTGCTCACACGCTGCCTTCTGCTTCTCCGGTCCCAACCTCCTCTTCTTCTGGGCCACCGGTCTCGTTTCTGGGTACACAACAAGTTTGTGGCAACAGAAATCGGGGTCTATCCCAGGCATATCTATCGTAGTCCATGCAAAAAGGTCTTTAAATTCTTGCAAAAGAGCCAACAAACGTTGCTCCATGTCTGCCTCCAGGTTATCATTAATGTGCGTGACCTTTTCTGGGGAATCCCCTAAGACGACGTCCCTAGAACCACCATCCGATGTGGTCTTGGAGGGGTTGAGAGGGTTGATCTTCAATTCCGCCCTGGGGTCCAAGTCAATTAGACTGACAGACCCAGCTGCTGTTCCTCCGTCGTTCAACTTCTTCTTCTTATTGAATGCTTCCAATTTAACCATGTTGAGGCTCAGGTTGTAACAGTACCGAGCCATCTCCTGATCACCACGGAGGGAGGACACACCATTGTCCTTGTCAATGAATTTGATCAAGAGATGAGGAGTGGACATAATTGCTTCCATTGCATTCAGGGTAGGACGGCCTATGATCCCGTTGTAGGGGGATTCCACATCGATCACCAGAATTCTTGACTTTACCGTTCTTGCACCAGGCTCTCCCTCAAAAGAAATAAGGGTATCCAAATACCCCTTAGTAGGTTGCTTCGCCCCATTAAACGCTGTAAGCTCCTGCGTGTACGGCTGCAGATCTGCATCATTGAAACCCATTCTTTTGAAACAATTATAAAAAATTACATCGCAAGAACTTCCCTGGTCGATGAGGATCCTCTTCACATCCTTGTTAGCAATGACAGCAACGATCACCACTGCGTCGTCTCCTCCTGGGATCGTTGGGCCAAAGTCCTCATCAGTAAATGACACCATCGGGGCTGCCACACCGTCCCTGAAAGGGTGGTTATCCCTGGGTTTGCCCTGGATAGACAAAATCATCTGGTGGTGATTTTTCCGGGCTGTGATTGATGCTCCTCCTCCAGCAAATCCTCCAGCTAGCATCTCAATCACTTCACGCCTGCCCTGCCTCTGCTGCTGAGGCATGTTGTTCTGTTGAGCTCCTTCAGTAACTACTACTCCTTTCTGCTTTTCAGCTGCAGTAAACTTCCTGACTGGGTTACGATTATTATCATCTTCATCGTCTAGATCTCTCCCCCTTTTGTCCATCCTATCAGGCTCGTTAGAAGATCTTTCTCTGAACAAATATTGCTTCAGCTTTCCTTCCCTAATGAGGGTCTCCACTGTATTCTTCAACACTTTGCACTCGTCTGTGTGGTTACCCATTTGCTCATGAAAAGCGCAATATTTCCGTGGGTTACCAATCCTTTTGACTGGGGGTGGCTTCCTTATACCAAAAACACTGAGCGTTGGCCAACCAACCTCCCTTATGATTTGGGAATGCCTGGCGTTCAGAGGAGCATAGTTACTGAAAGACGAGACGTGCCTGTCTCATTGATGAGGTCGAACGCTTGCAAAGTCCTCTCGGAAGGTATGCTTCTCTGGTCTTACCCTCTCCTTCTCCCTCCTTGGCTGCTGAGAGGGTACTGGAGGCTTCATTCTAGCTGCTGTAGCCTCCAGATGCATTTCTATACCCACGTACTTGGAAGTTTTCCTTCGAAACTCCTCGAAGGTTATTGGGAGGCTCTTTGCCAAAGATAGGGCAAAAGCGGATCCAGGTTGCAAAGCTTCCACTACAATGTGGAGCTGTATGGCCTCCGTGAGGTTGGGGACCAAAGCAGCCTCCTTGTAGAACCTTTTCAAAAACTTCTTAAGAGTTTCGGTCTCTCCTTGCCTTATCTGGGCCAAGGTCTGCGAAGTTCTTGGGATGTCCCTGGAGATGACGAAATGGCTTTCAAACGCAGCTGCCATTTCCTCCCAAGAATCTATGGATCCTGAGGGCAGGCTCTTGAACCAGCTGAGAGCCTCCTCCGTCAGTGTTCTTGGGAACATCCTGCACATGACGTATTCATCAGCTCCTAGATACATAGCTTCATACACATAAGCATCCAGGTGCTTAGTGGGATTGGTTTCCCCATTGTACTTGCCGATTGATAGTGGCTGAGTCATTTGCAAGTGCTTAGAGATGATGACATTCATCAGCCTCCTCGAGAAAGGAACACTGAGTCTATAAACACCAGAGGTCACCACTGCTTGCTCCCTTCTCCTGGTACTGACCCTATCGCCAGAGTCTTGGGTCTGCTCCCTCTCCTCGTACGTAGGGATTTTTGAGTACTGGAGGGTTGTAGATCTTTCCCTCACTGATGCATGGTGAGCCTCTTCTGCATGGGACGTTACCCTATCCCCAGTTCCTCTCTTCTCCCACTTCAACTCCGTCAACTCCTCCTTGAGTTGCCTAATAACCTCATCACGAGGATCAGGGGTTTGCACTTATACCATCCTTTAAGTGTTGGTAACAGGGGATTCAAAGACGAGTCTCCTTCTAGTCTGTTGGTGGGTCATATCCTCTACATGATCATCAACAAAATCACGTCCATCACCTTCCATTCTGACAACCAAACTTCTATGAAAAGTGGGAATAACTCTAACGAGTCCCACTAGGCGTGCCAATGAACTGGTCTGAACCAGGGTCTAGGATTCGGTGTGGGACCAGCCACAAGAGTTTAGGTGTTTCAGGGTTTACACATCGGTACAGTGGGTATCCGGTGTTATAATCTGATCTCTCAGTGGGAGAAACCGGTCTTGTTGTCCTGGAGATCATTCACACCAACGTTTCGCGTTGAAAGAGGGCGAAAGGCGGTGCCACCTGTGAAGATTCTCCGATGCTCAAGTTAGAAGAGTGTATGAACTCTATGAATACTCAAGCAATACAATAGTAAAAGAGTGAGTTAGGACAATGTCACCTTGCATGTGTTTTAGATCATGCTATTTATAGTTGAACGTAGGAAATGAATCGTTGGATACAAGTGGGCCCATTAGCTCTGATAGCGTGTGAAGTGTGTCAATCAAAGTGGCTCAGTACTCAGAGTGTGTCAGGGGGGTAGGTCAATTATCAGAGTACGATCATGTGATAAGGATGGAGGACAATCACCTTTCCGCATATTTCGCTGACACATGTACTTACTCTCTGAGGTAATTGACATTGACACATTCCGCTATGCAGGGTATCTTCACTGATAAGCTATATGGAACTCTTATCTCACAGTGACCCTGAAGTAAACGGTTATCGACATGAAATGAGGACGAATGAAGTATCCATGGTAGCGAAGATGAATAGAACGTCTGATGGAATGAGAACAGATGAAGGTACAACGGATATCCGGTGTGGCATCGTCTGAACTGTGACACCGGTTTCTTTCCTTAGAGGTCATTCTGATGTCATAACATTGGGGACCGGTATCCAGACCGGATCACCATGCTTCCATCAGAGATTCACCCTCTCTCTGCTGGAAACAAGTGATTTCTGTGCGTAACTTGGCATACTTGGAAGGAGGGAAATATTTAATCAGAAATTTTCTTTGTAAATCCTCCCAATTGGATATAATGCCTCTTGGTTGGCTCTGTAACCAGGCTTTTGCACGGTCCCTTAGAGACAAAGGAAACAATCTCAATCTTATTGCCTCATCAGGGACACTATTCATTTTCACAGTATCCCAAATTTAGAGGAAAGTTGCAAGATGTAAATTTGGATCCTCAACATCACTTCCTCTGAATTGATCACTTCTAACCAACTACAGTAGAGCCTGTTTAAGTTTGAAATTATTAGCTGCAATTGGAGGCCTAAGGATGCTAGACTGCGATCCTTCTTCAGTAGGCCTAGAGTAGTCACCTAGTGTAACTCTCCTCTGTTCCATTTCTTGTTGTTCTTTTTGCTTTTTCTCCTTGCTAAGTTTGTGCTCTAACAAATCAATATCAGGATCAAAGAAGAAAGGCTCTCCTGTGTTCCTTGACTGCATACACCAAATATTAGACACAAAAATAATTCACAGCTACACACAAACTACTGTTATACTGAAAACAAGAATTAAACTACTACTAACCACAAAAACAAAATTAAACGGTTCAATCTAGTACCGGTCCAAGGATTGTTGATATTACTCAACAATCCCCGACAACGGTGCCATTAACTTGGTGTGTAAATCCTGATTCATTAACTTGATGCATAACTCTCGGAGGATTTATATTCTTTTGGTAAGCCCACCAATTGTTAAATTTGTAATATATTTGATCGTCCCACGGGGATTGAGGTAATTACCATAATCTTGGACTAGCACAAGTTGAACCAAAACACAAGAAGATAGAATTCATTCTGTTTTTGTTGTTTTTATACTTTCTATATTTTTGTATTTCCAAAAACAATATAGGAGATGAAATATGATTAATGGAAGATAGGTTAGGATTACTTCAGCTTACAACTTCATCAAAAAACATGCAATTGAGGTTCAATTAAGCTTTAGATGCAAGAGGACAATTCACAGTTGGTTAATCCCTAATTCCTTAGGTGACTAACATTAATTCCTAAGCATTAAACCCTAATCCCTTAGGTGTTTAGTGACAGAGAAATCTAATGCAAAATTGGGGATTAAACCCTAACTATTCACCTACTTACTAGGCCTGAATTAGTTAGGAAGCCAGAAGTTACCTAAGCCTCAACCATGATTCCTCACTGGGGAGATTCTTTATTTGGATCTGAATTTGTCAATTCAACAGAGTAGATTCACTTCTCAGCTTGTTCTCCTCTTGCTTCAGAAGATAATTTCCTCAATGCAGCTTCAAAATTCCATTGGAAGCTTCAGCAATCCCAACCCTAGGGGTTTAGCAACCCATGGGAATGGTTTCAGAAGAAGGAACGTGGAAAGCCATGGAAGAGAGAGTTTAGAGAGGGAAAATGTTTAGAGAGAGATTGAAAATCAGAAAATGAATCATGTTATTGCTTTCGTTCCCCGTCTTACAGGGTGACTACAACTATATATAGATAACTTAACTAACTAACTAACTAATTCTAATTAATTACAAAGGAAACTAGTTAATAATTAAAATAACTAAACTAATTACAAACAATACTTACGTTATTAAAATACAAAAATAAACAGTAACTGATACAACTAATGGTAACTACCGCAGTTCGATGTTGAAGGCACTTAATCAATTTGGCAAACGAACTTCACGCTTGAGCGTGATTGAAGCGCGCTTAAGCGAGGTCGTTAAATTAATGAATGCAGTGAATTCACGCTTAAGCGTGATCGAGTGAGCTTAAGCATGGTCAAAGCTTGCTGTATGCTGTGATATTTACGTGGATTACATGGCGACTTCACGCTTGAGCGTATAGCCCTCTCGCTTGAGCGAGGTGCATGTGTCTTCACGCTTGAGCGTGATTGTCTCCGCTTGAGTGTGACATCTAACTACACCTAATCCTGCAAAATGCAAACAAATAAATGCCTAGTGTATGTACGCTGGCTGTCTAGCGTATGTACATTGGTTGTCTAGCATATGTACGCTAGGTTAATGAATCTACAAATAAACATATTTCCTTAATGAATCTACAAATAAACATATTTCCTTAAATACTTATCTTTTTAACCATTTTCTTACACAATTTAAAAACTTTTGAATTAAATAATTAGAATAAGAAATAATGATAATTTATTAATTAATAATGCCAAACTCAACAATATTTACTAGATTAAATTAGATTAAAGATGAATTTATTAAGTCTTTTCAAGACTTATCATGGCTCTGTGATGAGCAAGTTACCTCAGTGTCCGATGGGGCATGACTCTCTCGATGTGTGTTCGGGAGAGGCCCGTAGCACTTTTAGCAAGTGAGGCCATGTTGTTGATCCGCAAGTCACGGGGTGACTAGTGCTACAGATGGGTGATAGCGGTTTGGTACCAGTAAAAGATGTTGTTGATATGCATGCATGCTTTGAGATATGTGTACACATTTTTCTACTGTAGTAGGGGCATAGTAGCACACCTATGCTCGACCCACAATTTGGTGTTTATTCCCATAGTCAGATCCGCATTTGTTGTCTATTCCATTGTGCATATGCATTAGCCATAAGAGCATTTGCATATAGCATGGAGATATACCAGAAGTTGATGATGATTGATGATGATTGAGATCGTGGTATGGTGTTGATGAGATGGGTAATTAAGTACCTAAAAGACCACATAAAATTAACAAATTATATGAATACATAGAACGATATAGAATATGATGATATATGTATGATGACCTAATATGATGAAGGGCATGTTTATGTATGATTGATGATGATGATTGTTGGCCCACTGTGGCCTTGAGAAAGACCTGAATGGTCGATATTGATGATGTTGGCCCGTTGTGGCATTGGAATTGATGTGTATATGCTTGCTTTGCTATGACTTGATTAAAGAATATGAAATGTGAATATATTATTGAAGTAATAATTTATGATGATCATTGATGTGTTTAACAAAGCATACATGATGTTGATAGGCATATCCACATAATTTCAATTGTATTAATATCGTCATTTGAAATGTATAACTCACTCTCCCATGTGGTCTAACTTTTAGTATTGATATAGGAATATCATGGGGTGAGGATGATTTTTAAAGTAAGCTTTTGTGAAGGTGAAATAGTGGTAATGGAATGCCTTGACCGGCAGCGTTGTAATTTAATGTGTCGTGTATAAAATAGATATTATGATGTATTAATATTGGAGGCATTGGATTTATACCCCTTTGGTATATAATATAATGTTGATTATGTAATCATTTTGGGAATGCATAAGTGATGATGATACACGAATTTGAGGTTGAATTAGATATGGTCAATGATAGAATATGAATATTGGGGATGTATGATGTATGACCATATAGATATGTATATACATATTCTAGGCATTGCATGTTTATGACTTATGTGTAAGGTTGATTGTGGCCTATATGGTTTAGGTAGTGTATTTGCATGCTTTGCCGAGCCTTTTCCCATATCTTCATATATAGGACTAGGCGTGTGCCCTGTATACATATTCTTCCGCCGTAAACTCTATCATTTTTGTATACAATCATGGGCGATTTATTTTACGATCCAGTTATAGATTATTTAATCTCACCCTTTGGTTTTTTGTGGTTAGAGTCTTGATGGAGTCGTAGTGGTGTTTTGAAATTATTTCGAACGCAAAAAATTTATTCGTATTTTTATTGTTTAATTATTTATATTACATCGGGATTCGAGTCCAGAAAATTGGGGTGTCACAGCGGATCCAAGTTCTTTCTTGATGATGTGGGCACGTATTTTAGCTCTCAGGCACTGATAGCCTTGTCTCCTCATCCGAGCGCCTTTGATGCCTGGATAAGTGAGCTAAGTTTTGATTTCACTGTCTCTTGCTCAGATTTTCTGACCCTGCTTTTCCACTAATTAATTTTGTTTATGCAGCTGACATGGCTCCGCACAATTTATCGATCAAGGACTTGAAGAAGCATTACCCAGGAAATGATCCTCGGATCGTTGGGAAAAAGGGTGGTGCGATGAAAGGGGCGAGCTCGACCATTTCGGCGGGTGAATCCCAAGTTCCTTCAAAGACTGACTGTCGCCACGCCCATCAGTGTGGTTCCTCCTGCTTCATAGTTGGAGAGAGAGGTGGGACGAACATCAAAAAGGCACCGCCAGGGTGAGTCTCCTATTAGTGATGGGCATATGTCGGTGGCTAATTTGTTGTAACTAAAACAATGTTTTCTAGTAGTGAGGATCACATGGTTTAAGGTAGGGGGTTCTCTACTCTATGTATAAATAGGTCATTAGATGTCTAAAGAAGACTAAGAGGCATATTTGAAAGATTTAGCATAAACTCTAATCCTAGAATTGCTTTGAAGGTTTCAAGAAATTGTTGTTGTTTCACTCATTGTAAACACTTCTCACAAATTCTTTTCAATATGAGACAATTAATTTTGGCTCCATATTATATGTTTTTCTTTAAACTAAATTTTTGAGATGTGATTAGGTTCACTCACCCTCTAAGGGCTAAGTATCTGACTCATGATCTACCATGGCTTGAACCTATGAAGAGAAAGTCAAGCAAGCCCTTTTCAACCAGGTACACAACCGGTGTGAGAATCAAACTTTCTCACTTTAGACTTTAGTGAGAGTGTCTAATCCTCTTACGTTACCATATCAGATGCTTTGTTATTATGTTGTTATTGATGTCCCATCAATAATTTTGGTCAAAAGTTGTCTTAATTTAAAAAATGGTAATTAAACGGGTTTAGCCAATGTGTATGTCTCGATTCTATTATTTGGATCGCTGCTGAATTTTTTGAATGATGCGGTAATTAAGGAAACATTAATTAAGTTTTCTCTTTCAATCCGTGCAATTGCAATGTTATTTCATTTTGGACGGCACTTCCATAAATAAACATTAAAAGATTCCTTTCATCAAAATTGTTACTTGAACTTCACCCTAATTTTGTCTTTGTCGTGGTAGTGTGGGACTCCGATTTATTCATACATCTTTGTACTCGTTAAATGAAAGGGACTTAGTTTATATTTATTGGTTAATTAAAAAAGGTATGTCTAATTTATTCAATTTTATATAAAATTATTTTACAAAAAAATACGAAAAAATTGTTTAGAAATCTAGATAAGTATATATTATAATAGTGCTTTAAATAAAAAATTTTATTTTTTAATTAAACTAAATAGAGTTGTATATGTCAAATAAACTCAGTTAAGAATCAAATAATTTGTGCATTTTTTTTGTCATATTTCACACAATACACAGCGTAGTCTACCAATTTCAAGACGACAACGTTGTTATAATTTAATTATTTGTTGCCTTTCATTCAATGATATGGAATGATTGGGAAACCACCCTTAATTAATGATGCGATAATGAGATTCACCAACCCCTCTTATCTTAATTAATGGCATGGAGTTCGAGTTTTAAGAATTTAGCAGGGTTAGAATTTAGAAGAAAATGTTATAGGATAAATTGCACTTACACATGCAAGATTTAATAAAATTACACTACCTAAATTATTTCCCAATAAGCCAGTATATGTTAATATTCCAATTTCCAGATCCTTTTTATAACCCTACACAAACCTTCCGGGTTTCAATTTCTAAAACTCGAACAAAAAGTTATTTCTCATCCATCAAAAATTTAAATTCCGAAAACCATTATCAACCATTTAGAAATTAATTTAAAAAAAATTAAAATTTTGATTTCTGAAAAATGAAATTTACTGCAAAGAGCAACCATCTCTAGTAAAACCACATTATACCTAAGTTAAAAGTGCTTATAGTGATCTTTTATATTTTAAAACAATTCTTTGGTAGTCTGAGAAAGATGATGATATTCTTAAGAGTTTTGTCTTTTAAAAAATTCAAGATTTATATTTAGTTATATGTCCAGTATTCGTTGGAATAAGAAGGTTAGAAGTACTTATTTATTCTTCAAAATACTTGAAAGATTTTTTAAAAATTTTAAATTAGAAAAATTAAATTGGGTCCAAGATAAACTACTACCTTGTTTTTTATTAGATCTTTTATTTTTCAAAGTTTTTTATTTTTTTACTTGTTTATTTGTTTGGAAAATTTGAGAGGGAGAAAGAAAATTTGTTTGAATAGAATGTTCATTTGAGAGTAGATAAAAAAAGGATATTTTAATAATTAAAAATGTAAAATAAATATATGCAAATCTCATAACACGTTCAAATTCTATGGGTTGTTAATAAGTATTTATTTTGATAATCAAATTGATTATGTTAGAATATAATTATATGTTTTGATGTAGTTATGAAAAAAAAAATATTTAGATAATTTATTTTGTTTGGATTATATTAAAAAATATTTTTAAGTTTAAAATTATTAAAATAGATATAAGAATTGTGAAATTAAGAAGATGTCAATAGTAAAATAGTAAAAATAATGTTTAGTAAAAATAAATGCTTTTTATAATTAGAATCTACGAAAATTCAGATAATCACTTTCCTTTAAAAAATAATATAGTGTGTATTTGACAAATGCTTAAAAAATACTTTATTTTAAAAAGTATTTATTTTAATAATTAATTATTGAAATAATCAATATGTTAAGGTTCATTTAAATGTTTAGGTATATTTATGAAAAGAGGATTATTTAGATAAAATTGTTTTGTTTGATTTACACGAAAAAATATATTTTTTATAGCAAAATTAATAAAAATAGACAAATAACTCATTAGAGCAAATCAAAAACCTTTGAAACGGTGAAAGGTGAAATTAAAAATTAAAAAAAAAACTTGAAGCACATGAATAATTAGAAACAGAATCTGAAAAAACTATATTCTGATATTGTTACACTTCCCTTTACAAAAAATAATCTACAAGATTATAATTCATTTTTTGGGAAGTTCCCAAATATACAATACAAATAAATACTTTTTCACACAAATCAATAAATAATCTAAAAAAAACTTACCCAAACACACCTAATAGGTTATAATCTACCTTGTTTGGGGATATTATAATCTACCTTTTTAAAAAACACTCAAACACATAGATAAATATTTTTTCTAGAAACAAAAAAATAAATACTTATTTTTTTGGAACACAAAAAAAATACTTTTTTTTGGTATTATAAAAGAAATTACTTTTTTTTTGGAGAAATATATCAGATTCATTGAGAAAAGAGGGACCCAAAGGCCCAAGGTACAAAGAAGCAATACACAAGGCACAAGAAAAAACAATAAAGACACGCAGGCCTGCTTGCTTCTACGCAGGAAAGGGCCAACCTCTCAGAAGCCCAACTCGGCAAGGGTACCCAAACAAGAGAGAGGGAAACCTGGGCGAGTTGAGGATGGAAGAGGAGGACCAACGACGAACAATCAAGAACCACCTACAAGCGACGAGGATAGACCATACTCGGGGGATGAAACGTTTGTCTTCCACCATAATTTGCCTCAAGATCCAGGGCGGGAAAAGCCACCAGCAGCGACCAAGAGAATTTTTAAGGGAGAGTTGGGCCACCGTATAAGCTGCCATGTTCGCTTCCCTTCTTACCCAGCCCAAAACGTGATTTTTTAGAAGATAACCTGTTTTTGACCTCAAAAACAATGACATTTTTGTTTTCAGTCCAGCAAAAATACACTATAAGATGTTAATACCACAAAAACGAAGATGCTTTGCAGGGAACAAGCCCGACCAAACAATAAAGAAAAGCAGCCCAATTCTATGTAAAACTTAAACCTTTTCCCATTTTGTCTGCTATGAATGTGTCCTTTGAAGACCCCAAAGAAAAACGAACCCGATGAACACAAATTGAAAAATAAGGAATTCCAAATTATTAAATAAAATTATTAGGGGTTGTTTATATTGATTTTCTCTTTTGTTTGAAAAAAGTTTCTTTTTTAAAGTATATTTTTAAGACTAATAAGATATGAATTAAACATACATGATAATATAAGTTTGAGAAACATTTATAAATTTTAAAAAACAAAAAATAACTGTTTTATAAATATCCTGAAAAAATATTTTTAAATTAAAAATAAATTTATTAATTATATTATAGATAATAGCCTCTTCATTTTGATTACAAGTTAGTGAGAGGTTTCCTTTTTTGACTATTTAAAAGTTAGTCAGAATCAGTCTAATATTTGAAAGTTATTTTTTAAAAAACAACTACTGGAAAAAATCCTAAAAATTATTTCTAGTTTAAAATTTTTAAAAGAATTTTTTTTTTATATTTTTCAAAACAACCGATAAAATAGAAATTATCGAATAATTTTTTTAAAATAAAAGAAAAGTTCTAAAAGTTGTTATCAACGAAGACCTATATATCCTACTAGATCATTTAGACTTTTAAGATGCAAAACTTACTCCTATGTTATAAATTTAAGTGTCCACTCTAAAATTGAGATTTTTTTTAGGAATTATTTTCTTCCTCGCGACTTTCCTTTCATTGCGCATTTAACTGTTTCTACATATACTATTTCATTTCATTTTAAAAACGACTGGTTAAACTTAATTAATTGTAATTTAAATTTTAAATATTAAAATTTGATGTAATTATCAATTTGTTTTGGTTTATCAAATTAAAGAAATTTAGCTATAAATATCTAAAAATTTAGTACAAACATTTTTAAATTTTAAACTTTGATGCAACATATTAATAAAATGGATTAATATTAACAATGACCCTTACAGCTAGCATTGGATATGGAAGGAAAAGTGAATTTCTCAATTAAAACATTATAAAAGCTCACTTAATTTAATTTCTAATAAATATTTAAGTAATTTTCGATAAAAAGTTATTTTTACTTTCATAAACAATTTCCTTAAGACTCGGGAACTAATAAAATTAATGAATATTCTTCATTCAAATAATCTATTTTTCATTTTTTTCTCAAATTTAAATCCTTTTTCTTAACTTTATATTGAATTAATGAGCTGAAAATATTCAATACTAGTAATAAAAAGGTATTATTTGGTTTAGTTTATCTATAAGAGTAAATTTTTTGGTAGGTCCCTCAAATTATTATTTTCATGTTAATATATATGCCCTTAAAAAATTAAATAGTCTTGTTAGATCCCAATTGTTTATGTTGAATTTTACTCTACCCTTGAGTCACACGTTCAATTTGTGGACATGAATCTAAGTCCTTTTCAAACTTTTAGTTGATAGGTTTATGGTGTTTAGATAAGTAGAAAATGAAACTCAAACAGAAAATAAGAGAAATAGAGTAAAAGACAATGTTTAGAAGATAGTTAAGACGGTATGTAACATCCCAGATTTTCAAGAAAGACATGTAGGGCGATGAGTTATAGAGTGAGGTTGTATGGTGTTGTTTATATGTGTGCGGCTACCACTGATGATGTAAAGAATTAATTTGTGGTATATATGTAGGCTTTAACCAATAAAATTTGTGATTGTGTGAGGGCGAGGCCTAGATGCATGAGATGGTGTGATTAGATGATAAAGTGAGGATGATGAATCATGAAATGTTAATGGGGTATTCAGTGATAATTAAATGATTAATTTAAATAATGAAGATTAATTAATTTATAATTAGTAAAACGATAGATTAAAAGAAGCATAAATATGTATTAACGATAATAATTATAAGAAAATAATAAAAGATGATGTGATGTTGACCTTCACGTGAATAATAATCATAAAATCTTAATAAAATGTTAATGGGTTGTTAACCAAGTGGCCTCAATGACTCAAGAGAGGGTGAATTGAGTCTTAAAGATAGTTACCTTTTTAAACTTAATTTCAATTTTACTTTACCTTATTTAAAGAGATGAACAAATAAGTATCACAATAAATAAACAACAGTGATTAAAGCAAGAAGGTAAAGCAAATAAACAACTTGAAATTAAATAGAGTAAGAGAAGAGAGAAAATAACACACTCAAATTTTTATCCCCCTACGTCTAGGCCCCAAGTAAATCACTTGAGATTTTTCACTAAGAATTTGAGATTTACAAGATGAGTCAATACAAGTCTCTTGATTTCCCTACCAAGAACTTTATCCTTTAATTTTATCGTTCTCACAATTGTTACTCAACCTCCAAAGGCCACACAACCTTTCCTGTGTAACAATGCTCTCAACTCAATTTATGAATGAGTAAAACAAAACCTTTTCCACTCCCCCTACAATGATAAACAAAGCAAGAGAAGAAGTAATGTGATAATAATTGCAAGATTCTTTGTAGAACAGATTTTGCAAATTAGAATCAATAATAAAACTCTCTTGATATAGTAGATAAGAAGTTTAAAACGCAAATCAAGTATGATTAACTTTAAAGAATGTAGCACTCTTTTTGATAGAGCAGTTTTAGAAAATTTAAGCGTAGAAGAAGTTGATCAAAAATAAAATTCTCTTTGATAAAGCAAGTTTGAAAATAAAAGCACAAAGAGAATAACTTACTCAAAGAATGTAGCTCTCTTTAAGAGCAAAATAAGAAGGTTAAATGCAAGAAAATATTTGCCAAATCTTTGCCTCTTGAAAATGTGTGAGAAAGAATAAGAAAGTTAATGCATATGAGTGTGATTTTCAATGAGGACTTAGGCCTCTATTTATAGTGTTTCAAGAGATAACTAGCCATTGTAATCTGATTATTTTCAAATTTGATTCCATTGAAATAACCCTTAAGTTTAGCAAAAAGCTGAGAATCAGTCAATACCTTATTCGAATAACAATGTTTTGCTTCTCTAAAAATTGGTCCCGATTCATCCTATTCGGATACCTTAATCTATTAGCAACGTTCTGATTTGATTTTGAAAATTCCAGAATCGCCTTAGTCGATTACCTTAATCAATTACCTTAATCGATTAGCAAGGTTCTATTTCAGAAAAAATTGTCCTTATTCGAATACCTTATTCGATTAGCTCTGTTCTGGTTTAAAAAGAACTTGTCCAGATTTACCTTATTCAAATACCTTATTCGATTAGCTCTATTTCAAATGATTTCAAAATTTGTTTTGTGAGACTTAATCGAATACCTTAATTGATTACCTTGTTCTTAATCAAATACCTTATTTGATTACAAAAATTGATTTTAGATTCTCAATGCTTTAATATTTTTGAAACACATTTTTGGAATCATCAAAACTCAGATTATAAAAATTCATACTATAAAAACTCCCCCTGTTTGATATATTATTATAAACAAAAACATTCTCCTCATTTTTGATGATGACAAAAAATTGTTGATGATAGGGAAAATGATGAAGAGACCTTATTTTTCTCATTTCAATAAATCTCAAATCCATAGTAATGAGGATCAAATTTTTTATATTCAAAACATATTATGATATTTAAATCATCATATAGCATATCATACCATTATATTTTCTCCCCATTTATCTCCTAATCATATCATCATTATATTCAAATAATATCATCATACTCAAATCATTTCAAAATCATCAAAGGCATGCATTACTAAAATCATCATATTTTCTCCCCCTTTGTCTTCTAATCATTATATATTCTCATGGTAATTTCATTTCATATCAATGCAAATCATAAATCTTCATGTTCAAAATCATCATGCATCATTTTCAACAAGTTCAACAAGTCATCATATTTAAATGCATCATTTTCAAGTCATCATATTTTCTCCCCCTTTGTCATTCAAAAATAAAAATATACTAAAAAGTAAAAGAAAACATTGTCATAGAATGATTTATCATTAAAAGCATAATCCAATACAAAGAAAACTAATCCATAGGTGGAGGAGGTGGATAGGATGGATGATGAAGTTGAAGACTCTCTAATCGAGCAATGATAGATTGTTTCCCTTCTTCGAGAATGTCAAAGCGAGCTTCAAACCTATCAAGACGATTGTTCAAGTTTTGAATCGCATCAAGAATAACATTTCCATGGTCTTGAGGTGGTTGACGAGGAGGGGGATCATGAGAGGGAGGTCGAGGATTAAATCCCATACTCTGATATATTGAGAAATTCCCATTTTTGCCAATTGAGCAGCTGTTATTTCATTCTTAGAAGATAACTTTTCCTTAACTTCTCCTCTTAACTCAATGTTAAAGACTTTGAAAAGCTGAGTGAGAAGGATAGCATAAGGAAATTTGGAGTGGTTCTTACTTTCAACCATATGAGTTTTGACCATATCAATCCAATTAATAGGGCGCTCATTAACGATAGCCCAAAGGATCAAAACATCCATTTCTTCAACCAAAGCATAGTTGCTACTTCTAGGAACAAGAATTTTGGCAAGGCAATAATGCAATAATATGTTATCTAAGGAAAGCCTACCAATAGTCCTAACATTATGGAAGTCATGGTGTTCACACCAAAGAGATGCTTTAGCCTCCGTTGGATCATAATTCCAAGATTCATCAATAGAGTGACCATTAAAATCAGAATCAACTAAAGGAATAAGACTAGTCATGGATAAAATTTCATCAGAAATTTTCATATAAACCTTCTTAACACATGCTTCAAGAACTCCATCTTTCAAGGATAAAGAGGAGTAGAACATTTTGACCAAATTAGGATAAATGAATTCATCAGATAAGGAAGCACATTCAAGAATATCATGTTTCTCTAAGACATTTATGAAAGAGAAACCTTGGTCTTTGAAGAAGTTCTTTGAAAGCCATAGAGGGGAGATGATACCTTTGCTTGCAAAATTAGAGAGGTAATGGGTTTCCTCTTGCTTGGTTTCAAAGTAAGGTGAGAAATACTCAGAGGAATGAGAGGATGCTCTAGTAATGTTGGCTCTTTGCTTCTTCCTTGCATGATACATGGTTGAGAAAGTTGAAAGCTTGAAGCTTGAAGCTTTAACAATGGAGGTTTTAGAGAGAGAAAGTGAAAGATGGGTGAGAGATTAGAGGAAAGGGACGATTTTTATAGAGGGGAAGAGTGATAGAGTGAATTAATAGAGGATTAATATGGAAAAAGAAGAGTTTTGGTGCAAACGAAGAGATGTAATCAGTTGGGATTCCTTGGAAATTGAATGAGCGCGTGAAGAATGAGAAAACACGATCATTTACGGCTCTTGCAACTTTCATAATCGATTGAGCTATTCGAATAAGAGGCGCCTAATCGAATATGCTATTTGAATATTATGTCACTGTTTCAATTTTTTATTATTTTAACCAATTATCTTGATATTTTTGAAGTTTTTCATGCTATATATAAAAAGATTTTATTTTCCTTTAATAACTCCATTCCAAAGAAATTTAGTACTATAATCAGGTTGGTTCCCAGGAAAGAGAGGTGGGTCCGATGTGACCGCTTAAATACCAAGTCTTTCCTAGCCAGAACTTCCCACTGACCATTAACAACTCAGAATTGTTTTATAAAAGAATTATTCAACACATGATTCATCTAAAATTCCCAATTCTCTTTGAATAATATGAAATTTTCTTTTGTTAGGGGTTTTTTAAAAATATCTGCTAGCTGATCCTTTGAAGCTACATATTCAATTTTGCAATCCCTGTTTAACACATGATCTTGAATAAAATGATGTCTTATTTTAATATGCTTAGTTCGAGAGTGCATTACCGGATTCTTTGTTATATTAATTGCACTTGTGTTATCACATTTTAAAGGAATTTGATCTTGGAATACTCTAAAATCTGCAAGTTGTTGCTTCAACTATAAGCTTTGAGCATAACAACTTCCGGCTGCGATATACTCAGCCTCGGTGGTAGATAGGGCAACGCTGACTTGTTTCTTGCCATGCCAAGACACAAGAGAGCTACCTAGAAGATGGCACGAGTCACTAGTGCTCTTACCATCAGTTTTACAACCGGTAAAATCAGAATTAGAATATCCAACAATGGTACAATTTGCCCCTTTTGGATACCACAAACCAATATTTTGAGTACCAACAAGATATCTTAAAATTCTTTTCACAACAGATAAATGAGATTCTTTAGGATTAGACTGAAATCTAGAGCATATACACATAGCATTCATTATATTAGGACAACTAACAGTAAGATAAAGAAGAGATCTAATCATACCTTTATATTTGGTGACATCAACTTCTTTGCCTTTTTCATCAAGTCTAGATAACACGAGGTTGCCATTGGTGTAGCAATTTCTTTTGCTTTGTCCATGTCAAACTTCTTAAAAATTTCTTTGCAGTATTTCGATTGGTTGATGAAGAAACCATTCTTTCCTTGTTTGACTTGAAGTCCAAGGAAGAAAGTCAACTCTCCCAGCATTGACATTTCAAATTCTTTCTGCATCATACTCAAAAATTGCTTACAAAGAAAATCGTTAGTAGCACCAAAAATGATGTCATCAATATAAATTTGTACTGAATGGATATCTTTATTCTCACATTTTATAAAAAGAGTGTTGTCTACTTTTCCTCTTTCAAACTTATTTTCTAAAAGAAATTTACTTAGCCTTTCATACCAAGCCCTTGGAGCTTGCTTTAATCCATATAAGGCCTTTTTAAGTTTGAAAACATAATAGGGATATTCAAAATCTTTAAAACCTGAAGGTTGTTCAACCTACACATCTTCTTATAAATAACTATTTAAGAAAGCACTTTTTATGTCCATTTGATATAATTTAAAATCCATACAACATGCAAATGCGAGTAGCAATCTAATGGCTTCAAGTCTAGCTACGGGTGCATATGTTCCATCATAGTCTATTCCCTCTTGTTGATTATAATCCTTAGTAACTAATCTAGCTTTATTTCTTGTTATTAAGCCTAATTCATCAAGTTTGTTTTGAAAAACCCATTTTGTTCCTATTACTTGATAATTTTTAGGTTTTGGCGTTAATTCCCATACTTCATTTCTTTTAAATTGATTTAATTCATCTTGCATAGATAATATCCAATGTTCATCTAAGATAGCTTCTTCAATAGTTTTAGGTTCAATTTAAGAAAGAAAGGCGAGATGATTGCATGCATTTCTAAGAAAACTACGAGTAATTACCCCTTTTGAGATATCACCTATGATATTGTCCGCTGAAAGATTTCTTGGATATATCCATTCTTTTGGAATATCATATGGTGATTCTTTTTGTTGAATATCCTCAGCTTGATTTATTTCTTCTTCTTTGTCTCCTATCTTTATGTCTTCCATTAGACCTACAAGATCATCAAAGCCCTCCTTTCTCAGAGTCTCTTGGTTATCTTCGTTAAACTTTACATGAATGGACTCTTCTATAGTTAAGGTTCATTTGTTAAAGACTCGATAAGATTTACTATTATTTGAATAACCCAAAAAGATTGCCTCATCAGACTTAGCATCAAATTTTCCTAGATTGTCCTTACCATTATTATGAACAAAATATTTGCATCCAAAAACACGTAAATGTGAAATGTCTTGGTTTTCTATTTTTGAAAAGCTCATAGGGGGTTTTGCTTAAAATGGGTCGAATCAAACAACGATTCATAATATAGCAGGCTGTATTGACAGCTTCGGCCCAAAACCTTTTTGGAATCCCATTTTTGTTTAACATTGTTCTAGCAAGTTCTTCTGGAGAACGATTCTTTCTCTCAACAACACTGTTTTGTTGAAGTGTTCTTGGTGCAGAAAAATTGTGTTTGATTCCATTCTTTTCGCAAAAGTTTTCAAAATCTTAGTTTTCAAATTCTCCCCCATGATCAGTTTGAATGGATGCTATTCCTAAGTTCATTTCATTTTGGACAACCTTCATAAGCTTTTTAAATGCTTCATTTTTATGAGATATGAACAAAGTCCATGTAAATCTAAAGAAATCATCCACAATCACGAGTGTATAGAAATTGCCACCAAAACTTCTAATTCGTGATGGTCCAAAAAGGTCCATATACAAAAGCTGTAAAGGCCTATTTATTGAAACAATGTTTTTAGATTTAAAGGAGGCCTTTACTTGTTTTCCCTTATGGCAAGCATCACAAAATTTGTTTTCAAATTTCATTTTTGGTAATCCTATCACTAACTCTTTTGAAATCAATTTGTTTAAATAATCTATGTGAATGTGGCCAATTCTCCTATGCCATAGAAATGATTCATCTTCTCTAGAAATCAAGCATTGTGCATAACTTGAGGGCAAACTATCTAGGTTTATCATGTAAATATTATCTATTCTTTGACCAATGAATTTGACTTTATTTTCTTGATTTTCAATCATGCAACAGTTTGAGTTAAAAATTATCACAAATCCTTTATCACATAATTGACTTATGCTTAACAAATTATATTTTAATCCCTCAACATATAAAACATCATTGATTGAGGTAGAGGAATTGGTACTTACATTTCCATGTCCAAGTATCCTTCCCTTTGTATTGTCTCCAAAAGTAACACTTCCTTTGTTCTTTAGAGTAAAAGTTGTGAATTTGGACATATCTCCAGTCATGTGTTTTGAACATCCACTATCTAGGTACCAATGAGAGTTTTCCACCTTAAAACATACCTACAAAACAAGATTTCAAGTTTTAGGTATCCTTTGTATATTAGGTCCTTTCTCATTAGTTTGGGTTTTCAAAATTTCTTTTGGAACCCATACCTTTCTAGTAGACTTTTGAAACGTATTCTTTATAAAGCAATTAAAAGTAATATGATCATATACACCACAATAGAAACATGTTGCATTCAAGGAATAAGACATTTTATAATGGTTCTTATATGGTTTGTTATTCCTTCTTTTAAAGCACTTTGTACTTGTATGACCCATGTTTGCACAAGTTGCATATTTTAGAATGGGTTTAGGTTTTTCCTTAAAGGGGACAAAGAAATTTGTGTATTCCTTACTATTTTCATATAAACCTATGTGATAAAGGTTAATCAAGCATTATATTCATGTGTTTATTTGAATTATTTTTGTAAGAAATTGAAGTAAATAGATGGATAAATAAAGAAATTAATCATGAAAATTTAAAATGAATGAATTTATTAAGAATTGGAAAAATCTTCTTGAAAACTCTTAAGAAGTGAAAGAATATCAAAAGTCAAAGAAAGGTCAACAGGCAACATCACATATCAAACTTAAGCGAAACATTCCCTCGTTTAAGCGTGATCGGGCTAGATCATCACCATTTGAAGTAGTCATGCTTAAGTGTGATTCAAGTGAGCTCAAGCAAAAATGAAGGGAAGCTTAGGCGTACAAGAAAAAGCTTGAGCGAGGAAATTATGCTCAAGCGAAAACAAGTCAGTGAGCAAAATTGAACTCACGCTTAGGCGTAACCAGGGGCGCTTGAGCGCAACATCAAAGAAATTAACCTTACGCTTAAGCGTATGAAAGCCAAGAAGTATGAAAGGTCCTCCACGCTTAAGCGTGGCCATTTGAAGCTTACGTGCAGCCACGCTCAAGCGAGAATACCCCACGCTTGAGCGTGATCGAAGGAGAATGAGCCACTGAATTAATTATTGACCAATAGTGTGATCCCAGCACATCCACTCCTATATGTTTCTGACCACTCCTGCATGGGCTCTCATCAAGTGGGGATTCGCTTAAGCGAAGAAAGGAGAAGCTTAAGTGAGACTCCTATTTAAATAGAGAAGAGGAGAAGAATAGGAGGCATCACTTGATCATCGAATCATTCATTCATCATTCTTTCAGTATTCTTTCTTGTATCATTTCCTTTCGATGTCTTTCAGAGATTGATTAGTGAAAATACAAGTCATGAGTAGCTAATTCATTCATTGGGATTGGTTGTAATCCATTCAAACCCCACATAATGCTGTTGTAAGTTTTATGTATGGTAACAAGATTTGATAGTTTTTGTATTTCATTCCGTACTTAATGCTTGAAAGTATTTGATCACTATTTTCTTGTCTTTAGTTTTCTTAAGTGTATTGGAAAATAACTTTCGAAAGCATATCTGAATCAAATACTTGTTGTAAGTAGCTTCCAGGGATGGTATCTATTGCAATAAACGTCTAAACAATTGGGCATTAATGCCAGAATGGTTTCAAGGTGACTGAGGGATCAACAAGTTGAAACCATTCTTATGAATTTTGTAGTCGAGGAATCAATGTAAATGACTTTAATTGTGACGTAAAAATTGTTATTCAAGTGGCCTCAATACTCAAGAAGGGGTGAATTGAGTTTTAAAAATTTTCATTGAAATGCTTTTGAACTAAGTTCCTTTCTCACAAATTAATAGTTTATGCAAGACAAAGTAAGTTTAGTGCAAGAAACAATACAAAACAAGGAATAAATGTTGCTGAAGCAATTTGTCAAACACTTGGTGTGCAGCACTTTAAAGCTATTAGTTCAAGCAAGTTTAAAAGGGGAAATCATAATCAACAACAATAACCCAGCCAGATGCAATGTATGAATGTAAAAGAGCAAGGGAGAAGAGCTTGTAAACCGATTTAACGAGTTCCACCACCCCGGTGTACGTCTCGCCTTCAAGCAACCCACTTGAAGGATTTCCACTATTGAAGTTTAGAGATACAAGCTATGAGCAATTGCAGCTTCCTAGTGTCCCACACTCAAGAACTCAATCCTCACTAGCAAAAGGGTAACCCACCCAATCTCTCAAACTCTCAATACCCAAAGGTTGAACCCCAACCTTTGTGACCACTCAACCTAGAGTGAAAACCTTTGTGTTTGGTGTAGTGTTTACAAGCAAATAACTCTCTCTCAATAGAGTAGATGTACAAGTGAAAGCTCACATAAATTCTAACTCTCAAGATGAGAGGATATACAAGTTCTAAGCTCAAAATTTCAGAGTACACAAAAGAATGGACTCACTAAGCACAAATGAAGGTAAGGGATGATTCCCTCTTGTATTGTGTTTGTGCTTGAGTTAGAGAGCAATTTATAGAGCCTTGAAGCTGTCCTAAAGTCCTCCTAGCCATTACAAATCATGGTTCCAGCTTGTCTCTATGTATAGTGGGTTTTGGGTGCTTGTTTCCCACTTAAATCTGTCTTTTTAGTGATGTTTCCCACTATGTGAATCAATTTATGCGTTTACAAATCGATTCATAACATTATGTTTTGGGTATTTTGAATTTTAAACTCGTGTGAATCGATTCATGCTGGGTGTGAATCGATTCATGCTTTGCTATTTTGTGTTTTTGGGACTTCCAGGCCTATGAATTGATTCATGCTTTTCATGAATCGATTCATGCGTTGCTGTTGTTGATTTTTCATGTTTTTTTTATGCTTCCTTGATTCATTTAGCTTCATGGTTCCTTTCCTTTATCTTCATGCATTGGTCTTTTGAGTGTTTGATCATTTGGAAGCATATCCTTCATAGTTTCTTGATCTTGTCATTGGATTCTATATTGTCTTTGTGAGTTCTTATTGTTTCTTTGCACTTGTTTTCGATATTTTGAAGCCTTTCTAGTTCATGTGCATTTGTCATTATCAAAAATCTGTTTACAACATGCAAATACATTCTCCCCCTTTTTGATGATGACAACTAATGGACATCTCTTGGGGTGTTAGTATCAATAAACGATGATCATGAAGTAAATGAGAGAAGACCACTTGTTATAATTGTAAATTGTAGAATAGAGTGAGTCTTCCCCTTTGTTTTTGAGTAGAATAAGTATATGCATAAATATTCATCTAATCATACACTATTCTTATCATACTTATTTCTTTCCCTGTTTGTGATTTAACAATTATAAGCAAGTATGTATATTTCCCTTTATATTTCCCTTTTTCTCTCCCCCTTTGTCATTATCAAAACAATATTAGCTATAGGAAAGAATAGGAATAAATCATTGCATAATTAAGGATTAACAACCATCAAATTTGAACAATAAAATCCAAGCAAAACAAAGAGAATGCCACAGAGGGGCAACAAAGTCATAATCATGATAACAGTAAATCATGTCAAAGTCAAGCAGAATGCAGAAAATAATGCCAACTAAGGTTGAGGGAATTTTAGGCTAGAGATTTGGGTAGCTAGTTCGGTGTATCGTTCCTCTATGTTGGTTTCAAGCGTATCGAGTCGAGCGGTGATATGTGCTTCCATTGCATCAAGGCGATGATCCAAGTGAGCAGTGAGTCGTGCAAACAGATCATCAGAGGGTGCAGCAGGTGCAGGAGGAGGAGGAGCATCAACATCTTCTTCATGAGCAGCTAGGTGTGGAAGGTGAAGAATTTCCTATATGACAAACCTTTCAATGATTCTCATTTTATTTAGATGGGTTTTACCGAGTAGTCCTTTGCTTCCAACAGATTCTTTGACTTCATTGGTGAGATGTACCTTGAAGTGACGAAGGAGTTTGGTCATGAAAATAGCATATGGGAGGCGAGTGAGATTTCTTGCTTCGAGCATGTGATGCCTTATTATACTTATCCAGTTGATTTCCTTGTTGTTTATTATTGCCCACATGAGAAGAATTTGAGTATCACTCGCTTTTGCATTGTTACTTCCTAATGGTAGAAGGATCTTCACAATGAAGTAGTGGAGCAGGCGATGATCAACTCGGAGAGTGCCAACGGTGCTTGCGGTGGAAGCAGGAAGATTGAAAAATGTTCTTGCTTCAAGAGGATTGAAGTTCCATGTTGGAGATGGCTCTTTGCCAGAGAATAGTGCATTGTTAATGGGAAGCTTGCAACTTGATTCATGACTTCATTATCAAGAACCATGGTGGCACCTTTCACTTTGGCATAGTATCGACCATCTTTTAGGCGCAAAGTTGAATAGAAAGCTCGGATTAATTCGGGATAGATATAGGTGGACTCAAGTGTGAGAAACCCAATTAGTTGTTGGTGATTGAGAGTATCAAGCAAAGAAAGGTTGGAAGGTTCAAAGTAAGGAAGATCTAACCAATGTGAGGGAATGAGGAGTTTTTCAGAAAAATTCTCCAAGTAAGTTTCCAATTCCTTTTGGGTGGAGAAAAGTCGGATAAGATCTGAATGTTGAGGCACGGAGAACCCTACAATGTTGGCCCTTTGTTTCTTTTTAGGATGGGATGAAGAAGCCATGAGATAGATGATGAATTCTAGAGAGAGAGGACGGTTTTTTGAGAGAAGGAGGAGAAAAGAAGTTGAGAGGTTTTGAGTGATTTTGAAAACTGACCTTGAAACTGTCATATTTAAGTAATTTTTCATGCATGAATCGATTCATGGATACGTATGAATCGATTCACAACTTGCTGTTTGTCAAAAAATTGAGTTCTAGGAGCATGAATCGATTCACTAATTCGTGTGAATCGATTCAAGACTTGCTGTCTTGAAAAGATATGGGTTCCAGGGCATGAATTGATTCATTTATATTAGGCAACATTTGGGGTCATTGAAATCTTCAATTTTGAGACTCCCTTTGCCTTCTTTTTCAACCAAACACTTATGAACATCATTTAATCCAACTCTTTGATCAAATTAAGACTAATATCATTCATCACTCAATCATTTACTCAATAAACACACTGTAAATTAAGAGATTATCAAGATCATACAACATTCAAACACAATTAGAAATGTCTAAGATTCCTAATTCTCTTCTAATGTGTATGAATTGTTCCTTTGCAAGTGGTTTGGTGAAGATATCAGCTAGTTGCTTAGAAGTTTCAACATGTTCAAGCATACAATCACCTTTTAATACATGATCTCTTATAAAGTGATGCCTTATTTCTATATGCTTAGTTCTTGAATGCATGACAGGATTTTTAGAGATATTTATGGCACTAGTGTTATCACATTTAATGGGCACTTTGTTTAAAACAACACCAAAGTCAAGAAGTTGTTGTCTCATCCAAAGGATTTGAGTACAACAACTACCAGCTGCTACATATTCTGCCTCAGCTATAGATAAAGCAACACTTACTTGTTTCTTGCTATGCCAAGAAACAAGAGAGCTACCAAGCAAATGACATGTGTCGCTGGTACTTTTCCTATCAAGTTTACAATCAGCAAAGTCAGAATTAGAATATCCTATGAGAATACATTCAATGCCTTTGGGGTACCATAGACCAACATTTTGAGTACCCACAAGATATTTCAAAATTCTTTTAACGGTGGTGAGATGTAATTCTTTAGGACATGCTTGATATCTAGCACACATGCACACAACAAACATAATATCGGGTCTACTAGCTGTTAAGTAAAGTAAGGATCCGATCATACCTCGGTATTTAATTATTTCAACAGCCTTGCCTTTCTCATCTTGGTCTAAGTAGCAGGATGTGCTCATTGGTGTAGCCATCTCATTTGCCTTGTCCATTTCAAATCTTTTGAGTAGTTCTTTGCAATATTTTGTTTGACTAATGAAAGTCCCTTCATTTGTTTGTTCGATTTGTAATCCAAGGAAGAAATTGAGTTCTCCCATCATGGACATTTCAAATTCATTTTGCATGATTTTGGCAAACTCTTGACAAAGAATCTTGTTAGTAGCACCAAATATTATGTCATCAACATAAACTTGTATCAAAAGAATGTCATTGTTTTTGCGTTTTATAAACAAAGTAGTATCAACCTTTCCTTTTTAAAAATTGTTTTCTAGGAGAAATTTACTAAGTCTTTCATACCAAGCTCTTGGAGCTTGTTTCAAACCATATAAGGCTTTTCTCAATTTAAAAACATGATTTGGAAATTTATGATTTTCAAAACCGGGAGGTTGATCTACATAAACTTCTTCTTGAATATAGCCATTTAGAAAAGCGCTTTTGATATCCATTTGATAAAGTTTGAAATCCATGCAACAAGCAAAAGCTAACAATAGTCTAATGGCTTCGAATCTAGTTACGGGAGCATACATTTCTTCATAATCAATACCTTCTTCTTGATTATATCCTTTGGCTACTAGCCTAGCCTTGTTTCTAGTTTATTATGCCATTCTCATCTAACTTATTCCTAAAAACCCATTTTGTTCCTATTATTTGGTGATCATTGGGTCTTGGCACTAGTTCCCAAACTTCATTTCTTTCAAATTGGTTCAATTCCTCTTGCATGGCCAACATCCAATGTTCATCAATAATAGCCTCATTAATATTCTTGGGTTCTATTTGTGATACAAACGCTAAGTGATTACATGTATTTCTAATAGCGTTTCGAGTACTTACACCTTTTGTCATTTCACCTATGACTTTGTCCAAGGGATGGTCCTTCAAAGTGATCCATTCTTGTTGTGGTTTCTCATGTTGTGTTGTACCTCCTTCATTGTTGACTTCTTCTTTATCATCCAAGCTCATTTCTTGGAGTGTACCTACAAGATCATCAACATCTTCCTTTCTCGGGGAGTTGTGGCTATTTTCATCAAATTTCATATGAATAGACTCCTCAATAGTATTTGTTTGTTTGTTAAAAACTCAATAAGATTTACTAGATGAAGAATATCCAAGAAAGATTACCTCATCAGCTTTTGCATCAAACTTTCCTAGATTATCCTTTCCATTGTTAAGCACAAAGCATTTGCATCTAAATATGTGAAAATAAGAAATGTTGGGTTTTCTTCCTTTGTAAAGCTCATAGGGGATTTTCTTTAGAATAGGCCTTATCAAACATCTATTCATAACATGACAAGCGGTATTTACCGCATCGGCCCAAAAATGTTTTGTAATGTTATTTTCGTTTAACATGGTTCTTGCAAGCTCCACCAAAGATCTATTTTTCCTTTCAACCACTCCATTTTGTTGTGGAGTTCTAGAAGCTGAAAAATTATGACTAATACCATGTTTTTTGCAAAACTTTTCAAAAGATTGGTTTTCAAATTCTCCCCCATGATTGGTTCTTATGGATGCAATCTTTGAGTTTTGTTCATTTTGGATAACCTTGGCTAGTTTCTTGAATGCATGATATGCTTCATTTTTATGAGTTAGAAACAAGGTCCATGTATATCTTGAATAGTCATCTACTATTACTAAACCATAGTAATTACCACCAAAGCTTTTGATTTTAGAGGGCCCAAATAAGTCCATGTGTAAAAGTTGTAAAGGCCTTTGAGTAGAAACAATGTTTTTAGCTTGAAAGGATGACTTTACTTGTTTTCCCTTTTGACATGCATCACAAAATTTATTTTCAAATTTGAGCTTTGGTAAACCAATCACTAGTTCTTTAGAAACAAGTTTGTTTAAATGGTCTATATGTATATGAGCTGTAACATCCCAATTTCTAACTTAATTACCGATTGAAGTTAAGCTATTAATTAAAGGTTAATTACAGAATCAGGATTAATTGTTAATTAGAGTAATTGCTGATTTGGGTAATTGAATAAATAATAATAGTACCAGACGAAAGGACGCATGTGTCCCTAGGAGTATAAGACAACTTCAGCTCTCTCTTTCTCTCATTATTCACGCTGGCAGCTCTCCTTGTGCGTGCATATGGTCTCTCCTTCCCTGTTTTTCTTCTCCTTCACTCTCATTCACATCGCTACTCAAACAGTAAGAGAGTCGAGAGCTCCTGGAGGAACATCAACACAGCTCTGACTCCACTCCCTGTCCTCTCCTTCCTCCCTATTACCCTCTTCCTCTCCTTCTTCTTCTACCTGGAGCTGTGGTATTCCAGTTGGAAGGCTGTGCTGGAAGTGCTTTGGAGCTGTGGAGGAGACGGACCCGTTGGAGGAAAGGAGCAACTCTGGCCCAGGATCAACGCTGAACTCGAAGGCTGTTGGAGGAGTAACGGAGGGACGATCGGTCAACACTGCAACTTGAATAGTCTCTGAACCCCGACAGCAGGTAGGGGGCGCTTTGCATGCCAAGCGTATGGTTTATGACCGGGTCCTTGGTGCTTGCTTAATGTAATATGTGTGTGAAATGTGTAGATCGATGTGTAGTGATTGACTGATTGTGCATGCAACTTCCGAATTGAGACATCTGTGAAAGGTTGAGGGTTGTGTGACCTCGTCTCTGAGTGCCTGTTAATACTTCTGTGATGCATGTTGCTAAAATCTGAGTTTGTTGAGTGAATGTGTGTGTGTGTTTCCATTATCCCCTAATGCATGAGATGTGAATTGATGCGTGATTTCCAGTTTGAATGCCGTGTGGAAAGGTATGCTGACTCTGTTAAAAATGTTGAATGGATGTACTGTAACATGGTTGCCTATGCTTGCTGTTGTGAGTTATTATGTTAGAAACAGGTGATGTTGTAATGGAATGTGGGATTCCGAATGAATCTGAATGCTGTGTGAGGGATCGGTTATAACCCATTGATGGCTGTGTGAGACGCGTCTGGTAAGCTTGGATGTTGTTGTGAATTTGCATGAGGTTGCATACGTGAGGTGATTCCCAGATGTCTGACCAGTTCCATGAGGACCCGTGGTAGCCGATGGAGCTAGAGTTGGGTCTCGAGACGTCACAGGGTGACCGGTGCCACACAGAAAGGGCTAGTGGACGGGGGTCGGAAGGGCATCTAGAGTCGTATAAGATGAGCTTCAGTCAGATTCTGGTTAGTTCCATGAGGACCCGTGGTAGCCGATGGAGCTAGAGCTGGGTCTCGAGACGTCACGGGGTGACCGGTGCCACACGGAAAGGGCTAGTGGACGAGGGACCGGGAAGGAATCTGTACTGAACTCCTTGTCTTAAGTCGGATCCGCATGCATGAGTCTATGAGCATTGTTTGCATGAGTCTATGAGCATTGTTAGTAAGATTATTGTGAATTGTATGGATCAAATGAATTGGGTGAATCCGGTTGAATTAATAGACAGGTAATGATACTGTGGCCGAGTGCAGTGTGACGCTGTGTTTGAGAATACATGTTATTGTGCGAATGTCGATTGAATGATGTGGTCTGGCTCCAATATTACTTGGTAGTATGTATATATGTATATCGTTATGAATTGAACCTGGTAAATCATATAATTGAGAATGGAGGTAAAGTCCGAGTCAATAACTGTCACTTTATATGCAAAAGCTCACCCCTATACCATTTTTCAGTGTGTGCAGGTCATGCTCGGAAATGATGATAAGGTTTCAAGTCTGAATGTGGTGTACTTCGACTGTTGAGTGCTTATATTGTATTCACTATGTTAGTCAGTGTAGCCTTGGCCGGCTCTTATGTAAAATAACGATTAAACATATCCATTATAAAGATTGCATAATCATGGTGTCATTGTGTGGTATCTTATTAGTAAACGCATGAATTTTCTCTGATTTGATAAGTATAGACAGGGTGTCACATGTATGGATCTGTAAATAATAGTAAGGGCATAATGTGAAGTTAATGAGTATTCCGAGTATAAGGTTGCATGTATGTGGGTCGGTAGATTGGATTGTGGGCATGTTTACATTTCTGGGAACATATATTCATACATACGTGCTTTATGTTTATTTGATGCTTATTACCGGCTGGGATATCCCTGATGTTGAGTGGATAACTCTAAGTTAATGAACCCTGAGAGGAACATAGGAGATTTAGATCCTGTTCCGAGTGAACACGCTGAGTGATTCCGAGTGAAAACCTTGAGTGACCCTCTTCTTTTGAGAAGAGTTAGTGTAGTAGTTTAAAATGGAATAGATTCTAAGTGTAAGGTATTTATAATCCGAGTGAAAGATGTAAAATCCGAGTGAGTGAGGATCTGTATCCCGAGTGGTTGAGTTTTGAATGAATCCGAGCGGGACTTAACTACCTGATTTTCCGAGTGAAGTGCAAGCATGAAGATTTGCCGAGTAGACCTCGTCCATATCCGAATGGGAAATTACCTTGTACCGGTGTTCGCCTCAGCGAGTTAGACCTAGCTCCAGCGAGTGCGTGTTTGGAGAGGCCTTGTGTTGGACTCCGCCCGAATGTCTTCCTCTCCGTTGTGCATTATCCTGTCTTGCTCGGGCGGTGTTGGACCCCGTCTGAGCGAGTGGACGTTGTAGAGTACTTCGCCCAGGCGTTGTTGCGCTTTGCTGAACTGGGCGGAGTGGTTCAAGTTTCACCTTTCCTTAGGTTGCCATACATATGTGTCTTCCTTATCCTTCCCTCACCTGTTCCCTTATGTTGAGCGCCCAGTAGTTCCATCGAAGAAAGGTTCATCCTGTGAGAGTGAGTGGACGCTGTTGTGAGGTTCGCTTGAGGAGTTTTCATCCGTTGTGGCATCATTCAGGCAGTGTTGGACAACGGATGAGTGAGTCACCTTCCGTCCTGGAATCCGCCCAGACGCTGGAGCGTCACACCGGACCGAATAGACCGGTCTCTGTCCTAATTCCCCTGTTGCTTGTCTTATGCGTGCGAATGCTCTTCTGCTTCCCTCGCCTTCTTCTTTCCTTCTGTGTCAGACGATTCGTGGCTGCTTTTGTGAAAAAATTTCCTCGTTGTTTTTTTTGGGATTTCTATTTGTAAAAATTTAGGGTGTTACATTTTGGTATCAGAGCAGACCGAAAGGTCCAAGGCCAAGGTATGCTTACCGAGTGTAAGCGGTTGTATGCAGTATGACCGAGTGGTCATCATTATTGTGATATTGATTTGTGAATAGGAGGTCATTTTCCTCCTGGTCCGATTGATTGAATGCCCTGACTTAATCGGTATTGTATGTGTTTGATGATTTGGTATATGTTTGACTATGAATGGTGTGGTTGTATGCCTGTGCCTTGTTGAGGAATTTGAACGTGTGATGAATAAATAGTATATGAATTGCGGTACAAGAGATGTGTTAGCCTTAGTTCCTTTTTACTTGAACTTGAACCCTTTGGAGTAGAAGACATAATTTGATGCCTGTAATTAATTACACCCTCTATGTTGCGTGAACTCCTATACCGTACATGAAGATCTGAGTAATATGTGTATGCGTATTTGTTGTGGGTGAGAGGTTAGTTTAACTATGAGTCGAAATGGAGACGAGTGTTGACGTGGGAAGAGAGTTAATAACTCCCTCCGAATGAAAGGAAGCCTAGGTAATCCCGAGTAAATGAGACAGTGTGATGCCGAGCGAGAGTTTACCGACCAGAAGATGACACCTAGGACTCTGAGTGGATCCATTATAATAAATTATTAAGTAGATAGAAAATCCAAGCGAGTCTTGACTTAGTGGGAAAGCCAGAGTGGGAGAGATTAGAGTTTTCGAGTAAGAATGAGTGAAGAGGACGGGTGACACCAAGTGGGAATCGATCCGGATACCCTTCGAGTGATAACTGTTGAGGTTTCCCGAGTGAAGAGTGACTAAATAATTCAGAGTGAGGAGTCCCTTTTAAATCCGGGTGAAAGGAATGTGAGCACACTATAATGGCTGTTGAGCTTAATATGAATTACATGAATATGTGGAATGTTATTTAGAATAACATGATTGAATGGAATCCGATTAAATGAATGTATGAATATTAATGTTGTGGCTGTAATGCATGTTGTGGTGAATGATATGAATTGTATGGCCGAATGTGAATTTGATATTGGATGAGTGAATATATATGTGTTGATGCTGTCGCTAAGTGCAAGGTGAGCCTATGGCTGTGGTTATACGGGATTGTAAATAATGTAGGTGATATAGCCGAGAGCTGGCTGGATAGATTCTGATCGAATGATAGCGTGTATGTATGATTTTTTTTTGTACAAGTCGGAAACCTGTGGCCATTATACTGTTTTACCGTAGGGGATAGATTATATTACATGATTGTTGCTGTGTGACGTGCCCTACGTGATGCATCATGATAATGTTGATGTTGATGAGAATATGTGCTTATAAATATATGCATGTGAATTGCCATTAATTCTTGTGAGTAAGTATTAGCTGAGTGAGTTGATCGGTGCGTGTGAGAACGTTGTTAGGGAGACTAACATGGGTTGCATGGATTTGAATGAACGCATATATATATATATATTGATGATATTGTTGAGTGCAATGTGTGGTTATGGTTATGGTGCATGCCGTAATGAACAATAATATAGCCGTGAATAATTGTTATAAAATCCGACTGAGTGGTTGTATGTGTATTAATGTCTTTGCTGAGTCTATGGTGTGTTATGACAACATATGTGAATGTGAATTACTTAATCCTGACTGAAGTGCATGAAGCCGAATGAGTGATGTCATTATATAACTGAGAACTGAGAATTTAATCCGAACCATGGTTGTGAGGAATAAGATTTAGAGGAAATATTTACTTGGTGTTGGCTAGAAGCCGATTGTTGTATTGCCTTAATTCTGTTTTACAGAGGTGATAAATAATTTTCATGATTATTGATGCGTGATGCACCCTATGTGATGCATAATGTTGATGTGGATGTATTGCTTCTAAGTTGTATGTGAACTGCCATTAACCACTGTGTGAATTAGTATTAGTTGGGTGAAGTCTGGTCTGTGTGAGGCATGCTGCTCTGAGATGACTCTTCCTGCCATAGGTAATATGGCAGCGTACACGTTGTAGTGACCATGTGATTGTTGTAACCGTATAGGAATGAGACGTCATCCTATAAGTTGGATGCAGCAATTCGTGAGTCGGGCAGGTGAAGCTGTAACTTCTTATGGTGATGGTGATTCTTTCAGACGATTCCGAGTGATGATGAGAGTTATCTTAAATGAGTGTTATGTGATTGTGTACCAAAATGAAGGTAGAAGGTTTGTTGACCTTGACGTGTCTACTTCCGAGAGGTTTAGAGGTTGCTGGGTATGGATTGGCTACTAAAATGATGATTGGTAATGGAATATGAAGGGCGATCGACTGTCACTGAAGTTGGAGTTTTTGAAAAGTTAACCGAGTGCTACTGTAAGCCTAATGAGGAAACCAAGATTGGAGCCAAACTAAATTGTAAGGTTAGGAATTGCTCGGGAAAGGTTAGTAAATTCCGAGTGAAGTCCTTGTTGGAAAGAACTGCTGAGAGAAAATTTTGGGATTCTGAGTAGAACCTTATTGAGAGGATCATTACTAAGTTAAGGGAATGGTGTCTGAGCGTAACCTTCTGGGTAAGGCAAGATTCGAATGACGTGACTTGGAGTGTATCACTTCCGAGTGGAATAGCACCGTGTGGAACGATTCCGAATAGTAAGATAACGAGTGTAGAATTCCTAATACCCTTGAGATGTCCAACCGAGCGGTCTTCCAGGAGAAAAGTACTTCTCATCGGAAATTAGAACTTCGAGTGTGCAAGTTTTCGAGTGAATTACCCAAGGGAGAGAAAATACCGAGCGGTAAACTTATTCATAGCCATGTTCGGGGATGTGAAGCTGCTGAATTGAACTCAGATTTATGTTTGGAGTAAGCCTGGATTCCGAGTGGAAATTTGGTAAATAGAAAGTCTCCGAGTGAAGGACCTCCAAGAGGAGTAGATATCCAAGAGAAGGATTTATCTGAAATCGTACTCAGGTCAGCGTTTGGGACTGCTGGGCTTGGACTCGGGTTGGTTTCACGGAAGGCTTGAATCGTGAGTAAATTCTGTAAGTGGAAGGATTCCCGGATGAGAACTGTCCTTAAAACCCCGATTGAAATTTTTGAGTGAGAGGGCCGAGTAACATTCATGGGCTATAGGCATACAGTTAGCCAAAGGAATGGTTAAGAAGTTGAGATGTATGGACCGAGTGTGGTACTTGTACGAGGCAAATCCAGACAAGTGTGCTAATTGAAGCTTATGGGAACTCGATGAGTGTTCATTTTGGTTAAGAAAGGAACCTCATGGCCGAAAATTTGAAAATTCGAGAGCTAGATCCGAAATGAATCGGTCAGTAGTGGGTATCCTAGGGAATCGGTAATGTTGCTTACCGACTGGATTCTTCCCAAATGGTCGAATAACGTCTAGAATGTGTCCCATGTGACCCAATGTCAAGCCTATGCTTTGTGTGAGCGCATGGTCGTGCCGAGTGGCACATTGAGTCGGGAGACCCGATGGTGTAAATACGTCGATCGGTGTTGAGAATGTAAGGCCGAGCGGCCAAAGAACTGGAAAGTGCCAATGGCTAGGGTGAACTGGCAGAGCTGAATGGGGGCAACTACGTGGGAAATGGAGTCCCGAATGTAATGAAGGCTACGAAGAGCTGTCTTATGATGATTAGAAATTACGAAGCAGTCGAAAACGTGGATGAGCGAAGAGTTGCAGTCGGAACATGGCTATGGTATTCCGATCTATTTGTGGAGGTAAGTCTGAGTGAAAGAAAGGAATGTTATTCCGAGTCAATGGTGCCCCTCCCGAGTGGGAATGCGTTGAGCATAATGTCCCAGTTTTCCAGGTGGAACGATCGGTGAATTGCTTGGGAGGCCGATTGTGCCGGCTGGGATTTAAGCAATGGATGAATACTTAAGGAACATAGATGTGTAACTGCTTATTGTGGTATGTTAGTGATTTCCGAGTGGTTTATTAAGGCTAAGCATGTGTTTGAATTTCGAGGACGAAATTCTTTTGAGAGGGGGAGAACTGTAACATCCCGATTTCTAACTTAATTACCGATTGAAGTTAAGCTATTAATTAAAGGTTAATTACAGAATCAGGATTAATTGTTAATTAGAGTAATTGCTGATTTGGGTAATTGAATAAATAATAATAGTACCAGACGAAAGGACGCATGTGTCCCTAGGAGTATAAGACAACTTCAGCTCTCTCTTTCTCTCATTATTCACGCTGGCAGCTCTCCTTGTGCGTGCATATGGTCTCTCCTTCCTTGTTTTTCTTCTCCTTCACTCTCATTCACATCGCTACTCAAACAGTAAGAGAGTCGAGAGCTCCTGGAGGAACATCAACACAGCTCTGACTCCACTCCCTGTCCTCTCCTTCCTCCCTATTACCCTCTTCCTCTCCTTCTTCTTCTACCTGGAGCTGTGGTATTCCAGTTGGAAGGCTGTGCTGGAAGTGCTTTGGAGCTGTGGCGGAGACGGACCCGTTGGAGGAAAGGAGCAACTCTGGCCCAGGATCAACGCTGAACTCGAAGGCTGTTGGAGGAGTAACGGAGGGACGATCGGTCAACACTGCAACTTGAAGAGTCTCTGAACCCCGACAGCAGGTAGGGGGCGCTTTGCATGCCAAGCGTATGGTTTATGACCGGGTCCTTGGTGCTTGCTTAATGTAATATGTGTGTGAAATGTGTAGATCGATGTGTAGTGATTGACTGATTGTGCATGCAACTTCCGAATTGAGACATCTGTGAAAGGTTGAGGGTTGTGTGACCTCGTCTCTGAGTGCCTGTTAATACTTCTGTGATGCATGTTGCTAAAATCTGAGTTTGTTGAGTGAATGTGTGTGTGTGTTTCCATTATCCCCTAATGCATTAGATGTGAATTGATGCGTGATTTCCAGTTTGAATGCCGTGTGGAAAGGTATGCTGACTCTGTTAAAAATGTTGAATGGATGTACTGTAACATGGTTGCCTATGCTTGCTGTTGTGAGTTATTATGTTAGAAGCAGGTGATGTTGTAATGGAATGTGGGATTCCGAATGAATCTGAATGCTGTGTGAGGGATCGGTTATAACCCATTGATGGCTGTGTGAGACGCGTCTGGTAAGCTTGGATGTTGTTGTGAATTTGCATGAGGTTGCATACGTGAGGTGATTCCCAGATGTCTGACCAGTTCCATGAGGACCCGTGGTAGCCGATGGAGCTAGAGTTGGGTCTCGAGACGTCACAGGGTGACCGGTGCCACACGGAAAGGGCTAGTGGACGGGGGTCGGAAGGGCATCTAGAGTCATATAAGATGAGCTTCAGTCAGATTCTGGTTAGTTCCATGAGGACCCGTGGTAGCCGATGGAGCTAGAGCTGGGTCTCGAGACGTCACGGGGTGACCGGTGCCACACGGAAAGGGCTAGTGGATGAGGGACCGGGAAGGAATCTGTACTGAACTCCTTGTCTTAAGTCGGATCCGCATGCATGAGTCTATGAGCATTGTTTGCATGAGTCTATGAGCATTGTTAGTAAGATTATTGTGAATTGTATGGATCAAATGAATTGGGTGAATCCGGTTGAATTAATAGACAGGTAATGATACTGTGGCCGAGTGCAGTGTGACGCTGTGTTTGAGAATACATGTTATTGTGCGAATGTCGATTGAATGATGTGGTCTGGCTCCAATATTACTTGGTAGTATGTATATATGTATATCGTTATGAATTGAACCTGGTAAATCATATAATTGAGAATGGAGGTAAAGTCCGAGTCAATAACTGTCACTTTATATGCAAAAGCTCACCCCTATACCATTTTTCAGTGTGTGCAGGTCATGCTCGGAAATGATGATAAGGTTTCAAGTCTGAATGTGGTGTACTTCGACTGTTGAGTGCTTATATTGTATTCACTATGTTAGTTAGTGTAGCCTTGGCCGGCTCTTATGTAAAATAACGATTAAACATATCCATTATAAAGATTGCATAATCATGGTGTCATTGTGTGGTATCTTATTAGTAAACGCATGAATTTTCTCTGATTTGATAAGTATAGACAGGGTGTCACATGTATGGATCTGTAAATAATAGTAAGGGCATAATGTGAAGTTAATGAGTATTCCGAGTATAAGGTTGCATGTATGTGGGTCGGTAGATTGGATTGTGGGCATGTTTACATTTCTGGGAACATATATTCATACATACGTGCTTTATGTTTATTTGATGCTTATTACCGGCTGGGATATCCCTGATGTTGAGTGGATAACTCTAAGTTAATGAACCCTGAGAGGAACATAGGAGATTTAGATCCTGTTCCGAGTGAACACGCTGAGTGATTCCGAGTGAAAACCTTGAGTGACCCTCTTCTTTTGAGAGGAGTTAGTGTAGTAGTTTAAAATGGAATAGATTCTAAGTGTAAGGTATTTATAATCCAAGTGAAAGATGTAAAATCCGAGTGAGTGAGGATCTATATCCCGAGTGGTTGAGTTTTGAATGAATCCGAGCGGGACTTAACTACCTGATTTTCCCAGTGAAGTGCAAGCATGAAGATTTGCCGAGTGGACCTCGTCCATATTCGAATGGGAAATTACCTTGTACCGGTGTTCGCCTCAGCGAGTTAGACCTAGCTCCAGCGAGTGCGTGTTTGGAGAGGCCTTGTGTTGGACTCCGCCCGAATGTCTTCCTCTCCGTTGTGCATTATCCTGTCTTGCTTGGGCGGTGTTGGACCCCGTCTGAGCGAGTGGACGTTGTAGAGTACTTCGCCCAGGCGTTGTTGCGCTTTGCTGAACTGGGCGGAGTGGTTCAAGTTTCACCTTTCCTTAGGTTGCCATACATATGTGTCTTCCTTATCCTTCCCTCACCTGTTCCCTTATGCTGAGTGCCCAGTAGTTCCATCGAAGAAAGGTTCGTCCTGTGAGAGTGAGTGGACGGTGTTGTGAGGTTCGCTTGAGGAGTTTTCATCCGTTGTGGCATCGTTCAGGCGGTGTTGGACAACGGATGAGTGAGTCACCTTCCGTCCTGGAATCCGCCCAGACGCTGGAGCGTCACACCGGACCGAATAGACCGGTCTCTGTCCTAATTCCCCTGTTGCTTGTCTTATGCGTGCGAATTCTCTTCTGCTTCCCTCGCCTTCTTCTTTCCTTCTGTGTCAGACGATTCGTGGCTGCTTTTGTGAAAAAATTTCCTCGTTGTTTTTTTTGGGATTTCTATTTGTAAAAATTTAGGGTGTTACATGAGCTATCCTTCTATGCCATAGCCATGATTCATCCTCTCTAGTCATGAAGCATTGCACATCATTTGAGGACAAACTATCAATATCAATCATGTAAATGTTATCAGTTCTTTGACCAACAAACTTAACCTCTTTGTTTAGCTTATTCTCAATTATGCAACAATTGGATTCAAATAAAACTCTATATCCTTTATCACATAATTGGCTTATGCTAAGCAAGTTATGTTTGAGTCCTTCAACATATAATACATCACTAATAGAGGTAGAAGAGCTTTTACCTATATTTCTGATACCAAGTATTTTTCCTTTGGTGTTATCTACATAAGTGACACTTCCTTTCTTTTTAGGAGTGAATGATATGAATTTGCTCATGTCTCCCGTCATGTGTTTTGAACACCCACTATCCAAATACCAATGGGTGTTGCTTGTCTTGAAGCATACCTCATTTTCCTCTTCAAGGTGGTTAGCCATTAAGCAAAGATTTTCTTCTTCGTTGTCCGAATCGTCGGAACTACTTACATCGTTTTCATCCCAAGCGATGTAAGCTCTTCTCCTTCCACCTTTCTCTTTGCTTTTCTTCTTGAGGTTTGGGCAATCTACTTTGAAGTGCCCTTCCTTGCCACATTCAAAACAATTGGGTGAGGAATAATTTTCTTTAGGGATAGGTTTCTTACCTTGAGTTTTGAAGCTCTTTTGGAAGTGTTTGTTTCTCATAAATTTTCCAAACCGCTTCACAAACAGTCCAAAGTCTTCTTCTTCATCAATCTCACTACATGATTCTTCTTCATGTATAGAAGTGGCCTTGAGAGCTAGGCCTTTCTTCATGGAGGATTTTTCTTCTTCCTCCGCTAGCTTTAAATCCCTTAGTTCTTGTTCTTGCTCTTGTAGCTTTCCAAATAGTGTAGCAAAAGATATTTCGTTGATGCTTGGGGAATGTTTAATGGCAGTGACAAGAGGTTGCCATTCCCTACTAAGACTTTTCAACACTTTATGCACAAGTTCTTTGTTAGTATAAACTTTGCCAAGAGTAATAAGATGATTAATTATAAGGGTAAATCTCTTTTGCATCTCTACAATGGTTTCCCCGGAATTTATCCTAAAGCTCTCATATTGACTAGTCAAGGTACTAATCTTAGAGTCTTTAACATCACTAGTACCTTCATGGGTTACTTGTAAGGTATCCCACATTTCTTTGGCGGATTGACAAGTCATTACTCTAAGAAATTCATTGGGACCTAATGCAACAGTAATGAGATTTTTAGCCTTATAATTGTACTGTACTTTCTTCTCTTCATCACTTGTCCAATCTTCCATGGGTTTCTCAACATTTTTACCATTAACAGTATGCATGGGTATGAAAGGACCATTTTCAATGGCATTCCAGATTCTTAAGTCAATTGATTGAACAAAAATTTTCATTCTTTCCTTCCAAAACGCATATCCTTCCCCATTGAAAGTAGGAGGTCTATTTGTGGCACCACCCTCGGGAAAAAGATTTAGAGAATTTGAGGCCATTGTTCTCTTGAAGTTGTTAAGCTTGATCAACAAGAGTCAAGCTCTGATACCACTTGTTATTCAAGTGGCCTCAATACTTAAGAGGGGGGTGAATTGAGTTTTAAAAATTTTCGTTGAAATGCTTTTGAACTAAGTTCCTTTCTCACAAATTAATAGTTTATGCAAGACAAAGTAAGTTTAGTGCAAGAAACAATGCAAAACAAGGAATAAATGTTGCTGAAGCATTTTGTCAAACACTTGGTGTGCAACACTTTAAAGCTATTAGTTCAAGCAAGTTTAAAAAGGGAAATCACAATCAACAACAATAACCCAGCCAGATGCAATGTATGAATGTAAAAGAGCAAGGGAGAAGAGCTTGCAAACCGATTTAACGAGTTCCACCACCCCGGTGTACGTCTTACCTTCAAGCAACCCACTTGAAGGATTTCCACTATTGAAGTTTAGAGATACAAGCTATGAGCAATTGCAGCTTCCTAGTGTCCCACACTCAAGAACTCAATCCTCACTAGCACAAGGGTAACCCACCCAATCTCTCAAACTCTCAATACCCAAAGGTTGAACCCCAACCTTTGTGACCACACAACCTAGAGTGAAAACCTTTGTGTTTGGTGTAGTGTTTACAAGCAAATAACTCTCTCAATTGAGTAGATGTACAAATGAAAGCTCACATAAATTCTAACTCTCAAGATGAGAGGATATACAAGTTCTAAGCTCAAAATTTTAGAGTACACAAAAGAATGGACTCACTAAGCACAAATAAAGGTAAGGGATGATTGCCTCTTGTATTGTGTTTGTGCTTGAGTTGGGGAGCAATTTATAAAGCCTTGAAGCTGTCCCAAAGTCCTCCTAGCTGTTGCAAATCATGGTTCCAGCTTGTCTCTGCGTATAGTGGGTTTTGGGTGCTTGTTTCCCACTTAAATCTGTCTTTTTAGTGATGTTTCCCACTATGTGAATCGATTCATGTGTTTACGAATCGATTCATAACATTCTGTTTTGGGCATTTTGAATTTTAGACTCGTGTGAATCGATTCATGCTGGGTGTGAATCGATTCATGCTTTGCTGTTTTGTCTTTTTGGGACTTCCACGCCTATGAATTGATTCATGCTTTTCATGAATCTATTCATGCATTGCTGTTGTTGATTTTTCATTTTTTATGCTTCCTTGATTCATTTAGCTTCATGGTTCCTTTCCTTTATCTTCATGCATTGGTCTTTTGAGTGTTTAATTATTTGGAAGCATATCCTTCATAGTTTCTTGATCTTGTCATTGGATTCTGTATTTTCTTTGTGAGTTCTTGTTGTTTCTTTGCACTTGTTTTTGATATTGTGAAGCCTTTCTAGTTCATGTGCATTTGTCATTATCAAAAATCTATTTACAACATGCAAATACAAAAATTATCATTCCAAGTTACATACATGCAAAGTTTACACAGCTTTTGAAAGGTAAGATAAGATGAAACCAATCCCAGTTTACCATAATTGATTTTGTTAAACTTAATATTGTTCTTTAGATTTATTACTCTCATTTGATCATTTCCATTATCATCCTTTACAACAAATCAAAGTGAATCTTTTGTTGAATCAATTCATAGATTAAGGTTTTTATACTAACACCTCCTTAGTGGAATGACATCCCTTTTTACTACAACTCTAGTGTTTAAACTTGGCACTAATCTTTCATTGAACCCATATTATACAAACTTGATTCTTTTCCTGAAAACTTCATTTCTTTGTATGATAAAACCATTACCAAGTTTTGACGCCATAGCCGGGGAGCGATTCAAGTTTGAAAATCTAACATTGAATTGACAAGACTTTGTGAATAGTTTTCTGTTTAAATTGTTTTTCATTTTTATGGTAACCATGCTTGAGTAAGTGCTTGATTTATGCTTTTAAGAGGACAAGGATGAAAAGAACAACTTGCATTTGACCCAGAAATAGATAGATTCTTCAAGAAGATCAAGAGAGCAAAGAAAAAGTAGAACTTCCACATAAGTGAAACTTCTTCCTCAATACCAGCTGAGAAAATGGTAGATGACAACAGCCATAACCAAAATCCACCAAGAAGGACACTTGGAGATTATACCTTACAACAAGGACCCAGACATTTTTCAAGCATTGCTATTCCTAACACCATAAGAGCAATAGAAATGAAACCTGCTTTTCTAAGTTTGATTAGTTCCCACCAATTCCATGGAATGTCAACTGAAGATCCATATACTCATTTGGCAACATTCTATGAATTGGTTGGAATAATTGGATTTGACCAAGATATTGTTGAGGCTGCATATCTAAGATTATTTCCTTTTTCTTTAGCAGGTAAAGCAAAGGAATGGTTACAATCTCATCCAAATCAAAGTTTGAATAGCTAGAATGTAGTTGAAGAAAAATTCCTATAAAGATTCTTTCTACCATCTAGATTCATCAAAGCCAAATCAGACATCACAACATTTAAATAGGGATAAGATGAACCCTTTTGTAAAGCATGGGAACGTTTTAAATCTCTCCTTAGAAATGCCCAAACCATGGTTTGGAAGATATTGCCCACCTTAATATCTTCTATAGTGGACTGAGGGCTGATACCAAAATGATATTAGACGCAGCAGCTGGAGGCACAATGATGATGATGGATGCCGAACAAGCCATAAGAATTATTGAAGCACTATCTTCCACAGACTACCAAGCTCAACATGATAGATCTCAAGTCCAAAAGAAGGGAGTACTGGATCTAAATACCACGGATACAATCCTAGCTCAAAATAAGATACTCACTCAATAGATTGAGGCTCTCACACAGCAAATGGCAAAATTACCGCAACAGCTACATGTAGTACAAACGTCTCATTTTGCACGAAATCAACAATCACAATTGAAATGTGATTTTTTTGAAGAAGACCATCAAAATGGACACTGCCAAGGAGAACAGCCTGACGAATCCATCCTGTACATGAACAACCAAGGAAAGCAAGGTAATTTCAATAACTATTTATTCAAATAATTTTTCATAGGGTTGGAGGAATAATCAAAATAATGGATGAAAACAAGAAGCGAGCACATCCAACAAGCAACAACTGTATCAACAAGGCAATCCCCCTTTACACAAGAGAACATTAAAATTGGAGGACACCCTGGAGAAGTTCATGCAAGTTTCCATCACCAATCAAAAAAATACAGAAGCTTCAACAAGGAATCTGGAGACACAAGTGGGATAATTGGCTCGTCAAATTGCAGAGTAACATAATTCGTAATTTGGAGCTAATACCTACCCAAACCCTAAGGAACATTGCAAAGCAATTACCACAAGGAGTGGAAGGATCACTAGACAAGAAGTAGAGAAGGAAGAAAAGATGGAGGAAATGAGTCTTGAAAAAGAATCAATAAAAGAAGGAGTTGCAGAGAAGAGTGAGGAAGAAGAAGAAAATAAAAATAATGATGGTGTATATATGGAGAAGGAGGACATCATTGAAAAAAATAAAAAGAGAGAAATAAAAGAAGGGAAGAAAAAGGTGGACGACCCAGCACCACAGCTGAAAAGTTTGCCTTATCCAAAGAATCCTTTAAAGAGAGACAAAGAAAGGCAATTTGCGAGGTTCATGGACATTTTCAAAAGGTTACAAATAAATATACCTTTTGTAGAAGCCATGGAGCAAATGCCAACCTACGGAAAATTCATGAAGGAACTATTGACAAAAAAGAAAAGATTCTCGGAGGAAACAATGGAGCTCGAAGCAGGATGTAGTGTTATTATTCAAAAAGCATTGCCTCAGAAAACCAAAGATCCAGGAAGCTTTATAGTCCCAGTTACTATTGGTATATTACCAGTAGGGAAGACACTTTTAGATCTGGGAGCCAGCATTAACTTGATGCCTTTGTCAATGGTAAAAAGGATTGGAGATTTGTAGGTGAAACTAACATGGATGACTCTTCAATTGGCGGATCGATCTATGAAATTTCCATAGGGGATAGCAGAAGACGTGCTAGTGAGAGTCGATAAATTCATGTTCCCTGTGGACTTTGTCATCATGGATATTGAGGAAGATACAGAGGTGCCTTTTATTTTAGGCAGACCTTTCATGAAACTACAAAGGTGATTATTGATGTAGATGATGGAAAGCTCAAGGTGAGAGTACAAGATGAGGAGGTAAATTTTAATGTATTTGGCGTAATGAAACACCCTATAGAGAAGCAACAATGCTTTAAAATTGATGTTAAAGATATAGCCATTAAAAAACAAGCAAACAAATGGCTCAATGAAGACCCGTTGCAAAAGGTACTGACATGTACCGTAGAAGAATTAAATGAAAAGGATAAAGAGGAAGTTGAAGAAATTTTGAAGGTGCTAGAGTGCAAAAAGCCTATTGCACAAGAAGAAAGCCATTATGAGAAGCTGCCAGAAAAGTAGAGACTATTATGCGGAAGGTGGAATTGAAAGTCTTACCATCACACTTGAAATATGTTTTTCTTGATGAGGAAGGATAAAAGCCTATTATTATTAACAATCACCTATCAGAATCTGATGAGAAATAATTAATTCAAGTGTTGAAAGACAACTCAACCGCAATCGGATGAAGATTAGAAGACTTGAAGGGAATCAGTCCAGCATATTGCATGCACCGCATTTATATGGAGCAAGAGTTCAAACTAGTTTCTCAACCTCGGAGACGTTTGAACCCAACTATGAAGGAGGTTGTTAAAGGAGAGGTAATTAAGTTGCTAGAAGCTGGAATAATTTATCCAATTTTTGATAGTTCTTGGGTGAGTCCAGTGCACGTGGTTCTAAAGAAAGGGGGCATCACTGTCATTAAAACAGACAAGAATGAATTGATCCCTACAAGGATGGTCACGGGATGGAGAATGTGTATTGACTACAGGAAGCTCAATACAGCAACCAGGAAGGACCACTTTCCTCTACCTTTCATGGATCAAATGCTGGAGAGGTTAGCAGGGCAAACATATTATTGCTTTCTTGATGGGTACTCAGGATATAACCAAATAGCTATTGCTCCTGAAAATCAAGAAAAGGCAGCATTCATATGTCCTTTTAGGATTTTCGCATATAGGAAAATGCCCTTTGGATTGTGTAATGCTCCAGCAACATTTCAAAGATGAATGCTAGCAATTTTCTCAGATTTGGTGGAGAAATACACTAAAGTCTTCATGGATGATTTCTTTGTTTTTGGATCATCCTTCGAGCATTGCCTAGAAAATTTGAACGTGCTGTTAAAAAGATGTGTGGAAACCAATTTAGTCCTAAATTAGGAAAAATGCCACTTCATGGTGACTGAGGGGATTGTGCTAGGACATCAAATTTCCAAAACAGGCATTGAAGTAGACAAAGCCAAAGTGGAGGTGATTGAAAAGCTACCACCACCAGGAAACATGAAAGGAGTTCAGAGTTTCTTGGGCCATGCAGGATTCTATAGGAGGTTCATCAAGGACTTCTCAAAGATTGCAAGACCTTTAAGTAATCTCTTGAACAAGGATACTTCTTTCAACTTTGATAATTCTTGTTTGAATGCATTTGAAACTTTGAAAAAAAAATTGATGTCTGCACATGTGATAGTTGTTCTTGACTGGGAATTCGACTTTGAAATTATGTGTGATGCTAGTGACTATGCAATAGGGGCAGAACTGGGACAAAGAAAAGCTAAAGTTTTCCATGTCATTCACTATGCCAGCAAGGTTTTAAACCCTGCACAAACCAATTATGCAACAACTAAGAAGGAACTGTTGGCAATAGTGTATGACTTGGAAAAATTTAGATCTTATTTGATTGGTTTCAAAGTCACTATTTTTACTGATCATGCTACCGTAAAATACATGTTGAACAAAACTGACTCTAAACCAAGATTAATTAGATGGATTCTGCTATTGCAAGAGTTCAATCTAATAATCAAGGACAAAAAAGGTAGAGAAAATTTCATTGTAGATCATTTGTCTCGACTGATTAACAGAGAAGTCATAATGTCACAACCTAAAGTAAATGAAGAATTCCTGGATGAAAAGCTTTTATTGGTGCAAGAAAGGCCATAGTTTACAGATATGTCTAACTTCAAAGCAGGTGGAGTAGTAGCGGAAGAACTCACATGGCAATAGAAAAAGAAGTTTCTGAAAGATGCATGACACTTTGTCTAGGATGATCCATACATATTCAAGCTTAGTTTAGACAACATTCTTCAAAGATGTGTGTCCCAGCAAGAGGCCAAGAGCATACTATGGCATTGTCATAACTCAGTCTATGGAGGCCATTTTAGTGGAGAGAGAATAGCGGCTAAAATCCTTCAATCTGGTTTTTACTGGCCTTCTTTATTGAAAGATGCTAACATTTTTATGCAGAATTATGATGCTTTTCAGAGGTCATAGAGTATATCTAAAAAGAATGAGATGCCATTGACAACCATCTTGGAAATAGAAGTTTTTGATTGTTAGGGAATAGACTTTATTGGTCCATTACCTACTTCATGTTCTAATGAATATATTGTTATTGCATTAGATTATGTTTCAAAATGGGTAGAAGCAATGGCGTGTGTTAAGGCAGATGCCAAAGCTGTGATTAAATTTCTTAAGAGAAACATTTTTAGCAGGTTTGGTGCTCCTCGTGTACTAATAAGTGATTAAGGTTCTCACTTTTGCAACATGCAACTTCAACAGTGTTTAGAGCACTATGGAGTAAAGCATAAGGTGACGTCTCCTTATCACCCTCAGGCCAATGGTCAAGTTGAGGTGTCAAACAGAGAAATTAAAAAGATCTTGGAAAAGATAGTTTCCTAGAACAGAAAAGATTGGTCTTTGAAGCTTGACAGTGCTCTATGGGCACACAGGACAACTTTCAAAGCTCTAATTGGATTCTCACCTTATCAATTGGTATATGGGAAAAGTTATTATCTCCCTGTGGAGCTCGAACATAAAGCTTATTGGGCAATGAAATTGCTCAATTTTGACCTTGGGGAATCCACAAAAGAAAGAAAAATTCAGCTGTAGAAGCTGGGAGAATGGAGATTGGAAGCATATGAATCTTCAAGGATTTATAAGGAAAAGATCAAAGCTTATCATGATAAACACATTCTGAAGAAAAGCTTCTATCTAGGACAATCTATGCTTCTCTTCAATTTAAGACTAAAACTATTTCCAGGAAAATTAAAGTCCAAATGGTCAGGGCCATTCATAATCAAAGAAGTCAAGTATTATGGAGCCATTGAGTTACAGAACCCTCAATCAGAAAGAACTTGGGTAGTCAATGGCCAAAGACTCAAACCATATTTGGGAGGAGAAGTGGAGAAGCTCACCACTCTCATCCATCTACAAGAACCATATTAACAATTCCTCAAAACCGTCAAGCTGAGGACGATAAACAAGCGCTTTTGGGAGGCAACCCAATCATTTATATTTTCTTTTTATTTTGTTGATTTCAATTCAAGTAGTTTGTGTGTTTAAATTTTTTAACCTTTATTCTCAGGATAACTCATCCCACTACACTCAAGCTCAAGCGTCAAATGCCAAGCTCAAGCGTGAAGCCAAGTTTCAGCACTGTCACAATCACGCTTAAGCCTAATTTTCAAGCTTAAGCGTGGGTAACAAATTGGACCAAGCGTGGGATGCACGCTCAAGAGTGGAAAGGTAAGATGACATTCTATTCAAACTATGCTTAAGCGCAAGTGTCACACTCAAGCGTGATGACACAATCTTAAATTCTTCAAAATCAATTGTCAAAAGAGGCCCGATCACGCTCAAGCATGGTAATTCATGCTTAAGCGAGAAGCAGTAAAAGTATCAGGGGGCTTACACACTTGAGCGACATCACCAAGCTTAAGCGTGACACTGAGAATTTTCATGGAAGCACGATCACGCTCAAGCATGATTAAGCACACTTGAGCAAGGAAAAAGAAAATTGTATCAGGGGTGGCTCGCTCAAGTGTGGTAACTCACGCTTAAGCGAGAAGCAGTAAAAGTATCAAGGGGCTTACACGCTTGAGCGACATCACCAAGCTTAAGTGTGACACTAAGAATTTTCATGGAAGCACGATCACGCTCAAGCGTGATTAAGCACGCTTAAGCAAGGAGAAAGAAAATTTTATTAGGGGTGGCACGCTCAAGCAAGACCAAGCGCAAGTTCAAAATGCATTCTGGTCCATTCACGCTTAAGTGTGACCTTCCACGCTTATGCGAGCAGTTTTAAAACTACCACCTAATGCTATTTATTGAAAATTTTAAAGGGCCATTATTCAAAAATCAAAAACCACTCCACTCATAACTCCCATACCCTCATTCCTTCCCCTCTATCAATATTTATACTACGTATTGCTTGCTCTCCATTCACCATTCACTCAAAGATTTCATTCATTTTCTTTTCTACGCATAGCTCTTCAGAATCCTCAAACAAGGTAACCACTGCACCTTTGCCTTTGGATTTTCATATGTTGTTACTTTACTCATAAAGCACAATGGTACCCTCCTTTTAGGCTAGAATGTTATTTGTTATACTGTATTTTGTAGGATGACATCATCATTGATTTGGCATAGATCATCTCAGATGAAATCCATAAGTTTGCCATAGTTGACCAAAAATACTCCCAAGTTGGACTGAAGGTGAAGGGAAGTTTAGGATTCCCAGCTTTTATCTTTGATTTTTGTGCAGTTCATGGAGTTCATGTCCAGGAGCTTAAGCCTATTAGACCACCTATTGATAGGCGTTTCATAGAGCATTACTACACCATCCAGGCACCTCCTACACAAGAGCAATTAGAAGCACCACAACCACCACCACCACCACCAAAACAAGATCCATCTGCTCCAGAATCTGAAATGGAATTGCGTATCCTTCATGCAGTTTATCTTTTAAATTAGCAAAATAATCACATTTTACAGCAGTAGAGTGCAAACCACCAAGGCCTGATGTACCTTCACCATGGTTTATACCACAACATCCCTATGGGCCAATTTAACCCCTGGATAGACCCTGCCCAGTTTACAGCTTATCTTGCATGGCCTAGGGACAGGCCTATTTTACCAGGGAGGGGTGAGACTGCTCAGACTAGACCTGGAACTTCATCGTAGGCACCTCCAGCTAGAGAGCATACACCAGCGCTTGAGCAAGAAGTAAAATATCCTAACCCTAATATAATTAATAGAATTAATTAAAATCAAGGGTTGATTTTTCACGATTTATTAAATGAAATAAAATATAAAAAGATCACAAAATAAAAGAATTAACAAATACCCTTGGACCAATTAAAAGAACCTTTTCCATATATGGCGATATGAGAAGGTATAACAATTTTATTCAAGAGTGATCCTTGGACAATCAATATGGTGATTATCACAAGGATTAGCGGAAAGCATAATTTAATTATAAAATAAAAGAAAATATAATTTCATAATAAAATTAATAAAGCTATATTGAAGAAAATAAAGAAAATGAAGAAAATTGAAATTTGGGCAAACTCGCTTGAGCGAAGCCTTTACTCGCTTAAGCGAGTTCTACACAGGTCGCTTGAGCGAGGCTGATGCATAAATCCTGAGCCATTAACTTGGTGTGTAACTCTCGGAGGATTTATATTCTTTTGGCAAGCGCACCAATCGTTAAATTTGTAATATATTTGATTGTCCCACAGGGATTGAGGTAATTACCACAATCTTGGACTAGCACAAGCTAAACCAAAATGTAAGAAGATAGAATTCATTCTGTTTTGTTGTTTTATACTTTCTATGTTTTTATATTTTCAGAAACAATATAGGAAATGAAATGTGATTAATGGAAGATAGGTTAGGATTTCAGCTCACAATTTCATCAAGAAACATGCAATTAAGGTTCAATCAAGCTTCAGATTCAAGAGGACAATTCATAGATGGTTAATCTCTAATTCCTTAGGTGATTAAAACTAATTCCTAAGCATTAAACCCTAATCCCTTATGTGTTTAGTGACAGATAAATCTAATGTGAAATTGGGGGTTAAACCCTAACTATTCACCTAATTACTAGGCCTGAATTAGTTAGGAAGCTAGAAGTTACCTAAGCCTCAACCATGATTCCTCACTGGTGAGATTCTTCATTTGGATCTAAATTTATCAATTCAGCAGAGTAGATCCACTTCTCAGCTTGTTCTTCTTTTGCTTCAGAAGATAATTGCCTCAATGCAGCTTCAAGATTCCATCGGAACCTTCAACAATCCCAACCCTAGGGGTTTAGATACCCATGGAAATGGATTCAGTCGAAGGAATGTGGAGAGACATGGACGAGAGAGTTTAGAGAAAGAAAAGAATTAGAGAGAGATTGGAAATGAGAAAATGAATCGTGTTCTTGCTTCTGTGTGTTTTCTCCCCTTTCAAGTATATATATATATAGATAACTTAAAGCTAACTAACTAACTCTTAATTAATTACAAAGTAATAACTAATTAACAATTTAGAATAACTAAACTAATTATATGCTTACAGAGAAATGAGTAATTACAAGACATTACTTAAATTACTAAGGTATAACAGTAAATAGCAACTTAAACGTAACTAATTAATGGGAGCTACAACACTTCACTTGGAGGGAAAAATAACGAACTGAATAAACAACTTCACGCTTGAGCGTGATTGAAGGGTGCTTAAGCGTGTGCGTTAATTTAGTGGATGCAGTGGATTCACGCTTGAGCGTGACTATGGTCCGCTCGATCATGATCGAGTGCCTTGCTGCATGTTGACTTTCTCCCCTTGTACTAAATGCATGGATCCTTCACGCTTGAGCGTGGCAGTGTCACTTGACCGTGATGCATAAATACTTGATTTCACGCTTAAGCGTGGAACTCTCTCGCTTGAGCGAGGTGTATGTGTCTTCGCTTAATGCAAATGCCCTCATGCTTGAGCATGATCATGGATGTCCTGCACCTGATCCTGCAACATGCAAACAAATAAATGCCTAGCATATGTACGCTAGATTTCTAGCGTATTTACGCTAGGTTAATGAATTTACAAATAAACAAATTTCCTTATATACTTTATATACTTATCTTTTTAACCATTTTCTTGCACAATTTAAACACTTTTGAATTAAATAATTAAAACAAGAAAGAATGATAATTTATTACATAATAATGCTAAACTTAACAATATTTAATAGATTAAGTTAAATTAAAGATGGATTTATTAAGTCTTTTCAAGACTTATCAGAGGCCTGGCTCGCTTGAGCGAGTTAACAACATGTATCAGACCCCCTTCCTCGCCTGAGTGAAACAAGCTCACTTCCTTCTAGAAGCAATCCTACTTACTCTCGCTTGAGCGAGCAACCAGTCACTTAAGTGAGTTCAACATGAATCGCTTGGACAAGACCTAGCTCGCTTGGGTGAGCACACCATCAGCATCAGACCGTCACATTCTCTTAAGCGAATTACGCTTGCTTGAGCGGAATTGATCCATAATCAACCCCCATTCATTTCACTTGGGTGAGAGGTTCTCGCCTGGGTGAAATTCATCTAGAACCATTTTCCCTTCGCTCGCTTGAGCGAGTACTATTCTCGCTTGGGCGAGATTGGGCCAGAGGCCACACCTCTGATGCATGAAGGTCCCGCTTGAGCGAGGTTTAATCTCGCTTGAGCGAAACATCATTCTCGCCTAAGCGAACCAAATTCACCTGTAACCGCCTTATCTCACTTGAGCGAGTTATGCAGCTTAAATCTGGAAACTCAGATTTTCCACATCTAATGACATGCCAAACTCCTCGACTAACTTCTAAGTTACGTATTTTGCCCGTTTCAAGTCTGATTACTATGAAACTTCATGGGCACTATATTTTCCCTATTCCGAGGCTAATGGCGATGTCCGTTTGCCAAAATTCTAACTTAAGACCAACTTATGAAGAAAAATGCATTATGGTCAAAATATGTAATTTGGATACACCAAACCTATCTAATTGCATTCAAGCAAGGTAAGTTCTACATGTACAACTCATAAATGATATAGGGAACATATTGATCCATTCCGACAATCTAAAAACTCATTGGTTCACAATTTCACCCTTTCAGTTCCTAATTTTCACTTTATGCATATGCATTATTTCAATTCTATATGTTCAAACTCATAAATCATATCTTTATCATAAACATATACATATATTCATATACATAGTCAAATTCCAAGCTTCCAGGTGAAGCTACCCATTAACCAAAACCACTAATCATTCATACATATCATAATGTATTCTCAAGAGCCAGCCAAGGCAAGTACATACTAAACTCATTATGTACAAATATATGTACATAACACTTCATGTTTATGCTGAGTGATTTCTCATATGCCTTCACTTCTCCCTATATCCACTGTAAAAATAACCACAAATAGGGGTGAGCATATTACATGTTAAATGATAGTTATTGAATCAGATCACTTATCCAATTCATTAACACATATAAATAATATTCACAACCATATTAGTAATTCTACCATTCACATATCCACCTATTCATATATCATATAATCTCATCACATTTCATCCATTCACATAATTTTCAATTGTCCATACAATCCATGTTGTTATCAACAACATTCATCAATGCATAAACATGCTCAATCAATTGGATCCAATCATTCATTATTAAGTTTTATTTTATGTTGAAACACTGGCTCTCAGCCATATACTCAGCTCTCATCTGATCCAGCCGTTTTACTGGTACCAAACCATTTGCCCTCTCACGTGAACACAATCACTCTCAACGACAATGGTAGTGTCACAGGCTAAACCCCGATCCCCGCTCAAGAGGTTTTTCCTTGAGTCCCACCCAAGGTCTTTTGTGGAATCCTCGAAACCACAATCATATTTCATGTTTATTTATCAATACAAGCATCTCATGCTATCTCAATTTGTATCTCATACATATAGTTCACATCAATCAAGTATCCTACTATATCTCATACATAGGAACCATTTATTTAAGTCAATATAACTCATGCATACATATATCTCTACACAAATAAGTTGCATGTATCATATATTCAGGATAACATACTAATAGTTTATAGCATATAACAATCAATATAGTAATTATTACCCTGAATCCATTCATAAACTATACATTTAAAATGTAAAGCTCCCCCTACCTGGAATAAACGGTTCCAGAAGCTTCGAGAACTATCGAACACTCACAACCGGGAATTGTAAGCCTCGATCTCTTTTCCTCGAATCAAACAACTTCCTAAAATTAACAATACATGTACTTAAACAATGTATTCGACATTAACTTTGTATTCTAATCACTAAACGTCAAACCACAATCATTTTTGGTATATTTTAACTTACCGACAAGCTTCAACAACTTCCGGTATTTGATTTTGATTAACTCTGAAAACTTCTTAAACTCTCCGAAGCTACTATATTTCATCGAAACGACCATTATTAAGCTTTAATTTATCAAAATTAGTAATCAAGAACCATTTTTTATATACTTCCTCCGTGGAACTCAAAGTTCTTGAAAACCTAAGCTATCCACTCATGCATATAGATTCTAATTGCTTTAAACCTCATAAAATTAGAAGAATTAAAGGATGAAGACATGATTAATTCAAATCCCAAGATAAGAGTTCATCTCCTTACCTTAAATTAAGGAATTTGGAGTTCCCCTTCTTAAATCTAAGCTACCAACGTGAGAAAGAAAGAGAGAAAGGAGATGAATTTCCATTTCAATTTGATAATCTTGGAAGAAAATTGGAAAAGAAAGAATTAGAAGTGATAATTTGGATGAGATGAAGAAGAAAAGGAAGAAGAGATAAACTCTCTCTAGCATACAAAAGAATTGAGAAGGAAAGAGAAATATCCATTTTTCTTTAAATTCCTCTTTAAACCATGCTTTAATAATAAATCCTATTTTTAGGATGTTACAGGAAGCAGACACAGAGGATGAGGTAGAGGATGATGAGTAAAGGATTAGTCATTGCTATTTCCAGACTAATATCTCATGCTTTCTATTTTTGGTTTAATCTTGATTCTCTTTGATATTTTTTTGCTGAAGCTATTTCTGGGGTATTTAGTTTTAAGTTTTTGGACAAATTCATGCCTTTATAATGATTTTGAGTGATGGTTTTTGCTTAATTGCTTGGATCTAATTACATGATTGAAGTTGAATTTTCTTAAATGCCTGACTAAAAACCAACCGTAAGCAAGAAAGTAAAAATGCATGCAAAGATTCATTAGTCATAGCAATTTTTTTTAAAGACAGTAACATTGTTTTTAAGAAAGACACTTGGCTGAATTAAGATCCAGGAAATTGAAATAAATATACTTTTAAAAATTTTTACATAAGCTTGAACCTTTTACTGTTAGAATCCTGGAGTATGCCTTTTAACCTTGTGAGTAAGCGAGCAACCAAACAATGACAGTCTCATTGGTAATTATCCAGTATGTATTGCCTAATTTTCTAGTTAACCTTTTTCTAAAGAGATAAGTAGGGAAATGATTAAAGCATTTTTGTGAAAACACAATGAGCCAGAGCCAAAAAGCTACCCTTAATAAAGTATCCCATTCTTTGGTAGCCCATTGAGCCTAAAATTTTATTTCATAAACCACCCTAATCTAAGCATGAAGAATTAATTCCTACCTTATCAGCATGCTTAAGGCAAAAGAGCATAAAATACTTCTTTTCTACTAATGAGAAGGATGCAAGAAATGGAGGCTGAAAAAAAAAATTCTAATTTAAGAAAAAGTAGGTAGTTCTCCTAACAAAACTCAAAAGAAATCTTTGAACAAAAGGAGAGCTTGCTAAAATAGAAAAAGTGAATAAAGAATTCTGGAGTTTGAAATCAAGGAAGCAGACTTGTAAAGTATGAAAATTCATTAAGTGCTTATGCTCTTCTCTTTTGTATGCAATTTAAACTCCATGAAAAACCAAGAATTCTTGTAAGCCCAGCCCCATTACAACCTTACTAAAAGACCTTTTGAACCCTACTGCTCTTTTGATTATGGTTTGATTAGAAATGACTGGCAATGTTAACTTGGCAATTCTGATGATGAATGTGTGAAACAGACACCACGAGAGAGATAATGAGAAGCTCCATATCCTTACAGTAATAGGTTACTTGCTTCGTGGAAAATTCAATTGTGCATCATATTTCAAATGAATGGATATTAAGGATGCCATATGTCCAAAGAAATTGGATTGAAAGTATTGTCTTTTGATTATGTTTATACTTGGAATCTAAGCATCATGACTACCTTCTTATTTAGAACTTCATTCCTTTTGCTTGAGGGCAAGCAAAACTCTAGGTTCGGGAGAGTTTGATCAAGGTTAATCAAGCATTATATTCATGTGTTTATTTGAATTATTTTTGTAAGAAATTAAAGTGAATGGATGGATAAATAAAGAAATTAATCATGAAAATTTAAAATGAATGAATTTATTGAGAATTGGAAAAATCTTCTTGAAAACTCTTAAGAAGTGCAGGAATATCAAAAGTCAAAGAAAGGTCAATAGGCAACATCACACATCACGCTTAAGCGAAGCATTCCCTCGCTTAAGCGTGATCGGGCTGGATCATCACCATTTGAAGCAGTCACGCTTAAGCATGATTCAAGTGAGCTCAAGCATAAATGAAGGGAAGCTTGGGCGTACAAGAAGAAGCTTGAGTGAGGAAATTATGCTCAAGCGAAAATAAGTCAGTGAGCAAAATTGAACTCACGCTTGGGCGTAACCACGGGCGCTTGAGCGCAATATCAAAGAAAGTAACCTTACGCTCAAGCGTATGAAAGCCAAGAAGTATCAAAGGTCCTTCACGCTTAAGGGTGGCCATTTGAAGCTTAAGCGCAGCAATGTTCAAGCAAGAATACCCCATGCTTAGGCGTGATCAAAGGAGAATGGGCCACTGAATTAATTATTGACCAATAGTGTGATCCCAGCGCATCCACTGCTGCATGTTTCTGACCACTCCTGCATGGGCTCTTATCAAGTAGGGATTCGCTTAAGCGAAAAAAGGAGAAGCTTAAGCAAGACTCCTATTTAAATAGAGAAGAGAAGAGGAACAAGAGGCATTACTTGATCATCGAATCATTCATTCACCATTGTTTTAGTATTCTTTCTTGTATCATTTCTTTTCCATAGTCTTTCAGAGATTGATTAGTGAAAATGCAAGTCATGAGTAGCTAATTTATTCATTGGGATTGGTTGTAATCCATTCAAACCCTACATAATGCTGTTGTAAGTTTATGTATGGTAACAAGATTTGATAGTTTTTGTATTTCATTCCATACTTAATGCTTGAAAGTATTTGATCACTATTTTCTTGTCTTTAGTTTTCTTAAGTGTATTGGAAAATAACTTTCAAAAGCATATCTGAATCAAATACTTGTTGTAAGTAGCTACCAGAGATGGTATCTATTTCAATAAATGTCAAAACAATCAGGCATTAATGCTAGAATGGTTTCAAGGTGACTGAGGGATCAGCAGGTTGAAACCATTCTTATGAATTTTATAGTTGAGGAGTCGATGCAAATGACTCTGATTGTGATGTAAAAATTATCATTTCAAGTTACATACATGTAAAGTTTACACAACTTATGAAAGGTAAGATACGATAAAACCAATCCCAGTTTACCATAATTGATTTTGTTAAACTTAATAATGTTTGTTCTTTAGATTTATTACTCTCATTTGATCATTTCTATTATTATCTTTTACAACAAATCAAAATGAATCTTTTGTCGAATCAATTCATAGATTAAGGTTTTCATACTAACACCTCCTCAGTGGAACGACATCCCTTTTTACTACAACTCAAATGTTTAAACTTGGCATTAATCTTTCATTGAACCCATATTATACAAACTTGATTCTTTTCCTGAAAACTTTATTTCTTTGTATGATAAAACCATTACCACTATGCTCGTTCTATCAAGAGTATACTTTTGGTTTCCAAGAAGTGCATCAAGATTCTTTTTACCATTTATAAATTTTTCTAGAGTTTCTTTTAGATCTTTATTTTCATTTTCAAGAAGCATACATTTATCAAACAACATACAATCTTCATCACCATTACAAGTCATGAGAATGATATTAGATGTGATTAATTCTCCATTTTGAACTCTAAGGTTTTCCTTTTCTAAGTTAATTTCATGCAACTCATTTTCAAGTTTCAAAATGGTTTGTTTTGAGCATGCATACTTTTTTGTTATGAACATAAACTTCTCATGCAATTCACCAAATGTTTCTAGTAATTCAACTTTATCAATATCACTTTCATCATCACTAAAATCATTTAGGGAACTTACCTCATCATTTTCAGAGTGCTTGGTCATAAGGCAAAGGTTGACGACTTCTTCCTCCAATTCCTCGGATGAGTCTTCATTGTTTTCTTCCCAAGCTATGTATGCTCTTCTTTTTCCTTTGTTGTCCTTGTTCTTTTTCTTGAGGTTATAATAATCTATTTTGAAGTGGCTTATTTTGCCACATTCAAAACAAGTAGAAGGATTAGTATAATCTTTAATGTACTTTTTACCTTTGTTTGGATTTCTTCCTCGGAAGCCTTTCTTCTTCATGAACTTTGTAAAATTTTTTACAAGTAGACCAAACTCTACATCATTAATTTCTTCGTTTTCAGATTCTTCTTCTTCATCTTCTATTGATGAAGCTTTAAAAGCAATGCTCTTCTTTTTATTGAGCTTTTTCTTTTCTTCTTCCTTGGCTATTTTCAAATCTTTGAGCTCTTATTCATGTTCTTAAAGCTTACCAAAAAGTGTGGCAAGGGACATGGTGTAGAGATTTTCCATTTGCTTCAGTGCAGTCACCATTGGTTGCCATTTCCTAGTTAAACTTTTCAACACCTTTTGAATCAATTCCTTGTTGCTGTAACTTTTGCCCAAGGTTGGGAAATGATTTATAATAAGAGTAAAACATTTTTTCATATCCATAATACTTTCCTCTGGACTCATTTTAAAACCTTCATAGTAACTAATAAGTGTACTAATTTTAGCATCTTTAACATCATTAGTACCTTCATGAATTGTTTCAAGAGTATCCCACATTTCCTTAGCAGAATCATAAGTAATAACTCTAAAAATTTCATTAGGACCTAATGCTAGAGTAATAAGATTTTTTGTTTTAAGATTAAATTGTACCTTTTTCTCCTCCTCATTTGTCTATAAATCCATAGGCTTAGTGAGACGCCCCAAAAATGAGGGTAAATTTTTTGCGATTTTAAAGTAATCAAATAATAGAAGAAACCGCGAGATAAATCATTAATGAGTAACCCTGGATCATTTTTAATTGACCTATCCTATATATAAAGATATGAGAAGGTGAATAAATTAAATCAAGAGTCTCCCGTGGACAATCAATTATAAGATTATCAACAAGGAATAGTGGAAAGCACAAATTAATTGAGAGTTATGGAAAAGAATGAAAAAGGGTTTAAAGAGACTTGAATTGATGGTTAAAAAAGTGGTAAATAAAGTCACACATGGATATATAATTGAACCATGGCTAAATGGAACCCATCTATCAACAAAACACATGAAAAATTAAAGAATCAGAGGTATGAATCGATTCAAGCATCCCAAGAATTGATTCAAGTGCTACAGGAGTCCAAAAATGTAAACAGTCCCCTTTGAATCGATTCAAGCTCGTATGAATCGATTCTAATGTTCCTGGACCTCATGAACAGTGATTCCAGTGAGCTTTGAATCGATTCATGTGGGGGTTTGAATCGATTTAAGTTGTTCTGGAATTAGGAATAGTAGAAACAGTGTGTCTTGAATCGATTCATGCACTGTTGTGAATCGATTCATGACAGTATAGAGGCCATTTTATCTAGAAAAGTCTTATTTTTGGACTTCTAACCCCCTAACTTTTTTATATGAGATCCAATGCCTACCAAATTTTGAAACCAACTTATATACATCATTTGTAACGTGTGGCCACCGGCCGCACTCAAAAATTCTTAAAAACGAGAATGTTATGCGCATAAATATGTTTCACTCATTTTGAGGCATTTTTGTACAACTCAAGGACCTATTCTCAATGGAATTGGTCCGTTCCAATTCCTACAGGTCACAAATCATGAATTTAAGCTATCAAAGTCATTACATACCATCAAAGCCACTTAAAACATAATTTGACCCTATTGGTTCCTCAAATAAGCATAAACATCAAAACACAACATCACATACACCTTCATAAAACATTGTAATTCATGAATTAACATCATTCATTCATCACTTGGGCAATAATTTCAACCCCATAATTAACATCATACATTGTTTAGGTCATAATCAAAAATTAGCCATACATATAGGATCCAATTTTCACCTATGACCTCCAAAATGAATATTCACCAATCCAAGTACACATTAAGCATACACCATTCAACATATGCTATACAAAATCATTACTCGCTGCCCAAGGCACTTCCTATACACTAATTTACCTCCACCCTCAAAATACACATTTCTAAAAGGTACATTCTCACTTCCATGAGTATCCTACATCACAAGGCTAAAAATAGACAACATGAGTGAGTTATACAATCCAAAGGATGAATATGAATACAATGTGATTATGTGCATATGCATTCAACATCATGTATACTTCGCATCAGTATATCATTCACCATTATCATTATTAACATCTCACCAACATACATATAATTCAATCATCCCTATGGATCATAACAAAGTATATATGCATACACACAATCAGACCTTTCATCATATTGGGCTATCACACATAAAATCACTATACACCATATATATGTTTGTATTCATATCTTTTATATTGTCTTTAGGTATTTTCTCACCCAATCATAACCATCATCATTTTTCATTACCTTTGGCATACCTTCTTGCTATATGCAAATGCTCTTAAGCTAATGCACATGCACAACAGAGTAATTTATCAATTGCGGATTCGACTGTGGGAATAAGCACCAAATTATGGGTCATATATGATCATATAACCATACCCCTACTATAGTAGTAAAATATGTACACATATATCATCAAATTGCATGCATATCATCATGTTTTACTAGTAGCAAACCGCATCACCCATCTTGCAACACCTGGCCATTTACACCATGACCCGGTAAACACCATAATCAATATAAAAGTGTTACGGGCCGACCATGATTCATACCATGGCAGCTGTGATCCATAGGACCACCAGGGACACTTGCTCATCAAAGAGCCACCCCCCATAGGGTCGGCCACATGTAGCTCCCCGTAGCTATACATGGACGGCGTCATGTCTTATACTCCGAGTCACCGGGAAAATAAGAATACTCGTGCACCGATTCGCCCTCCCATTGGGCCGGCCGGGGGAATCCCCTAATATTCCAACACTGGCAGCTATGCGATATGCCATAGGTGCAATGCAAATGTAAATAATAATGCATTCTCACAACTATGCATCCTATTTATACCACTCACCAATCAATAACACCATTATTTCCACCATACGTTTCTTAGTGGATTTTATTATCAATGGTCGTTACCCTTGTTCAAGTTTTAGCATGGCATTTTCAACAATTCCTTATTGTCATAAGGGCTTCAAATCATCAATTTCAATCATCAATCTTTCATCATCATAAAGGCATGTTAATCATTCATTTTCATTTTCATTTATTATTAATAATGACCATTCTACATTCATGGTGAACATAACACAATCATATCATCATCAAGGCATTACACTAGCCAAACAATTCAACATCACCATTTAGCATACCATAAACATTCCAAATGCACATTACATGTTGCCAAGCATATTCATCATCATGTTTAATAACCACAAATCATCATTACCACTCAAACAAGGCAAACATGCATATTATCACATATGACAATCAAACACTACTCAATTCATGCATTTAGAATTTAAGACTCCTTTCCTACCTCAAGAGAAGAATTTCGAGCGATACGACGTTCCCGCCTTATCATTCAGAATAGGTCCTATATTTCACAAGGCATCATATCATTATTTTCTACTCAAAATCACCAAGACTTACATATTCTAACCTAACACTTGGTGTTTACGACATCAACATTATCAAGCCATTTTCTATTTCATTAATCTTATCACAACCACTATAGGTTTGGTGCTCAAGTTTATTTTCATGCATTTAAGGCCATACCCATAAAAGGGTTAACATATCAATGGCCATTAATCACCATTAATGGCTACCTACCATTATTAACATCAACTCTCACCATCAATAAATATTCTCTAAACATATTTACTCATACCTATCACTCAAGTATCTTATATTTCCTCATTAAATGACCTTTCCAACCAACATTAATCATTTCCCCTAATTGTCACAAGTTAAGGTTTCTCTAAAAATCCTACAACATCATAAATGCATATCATTTTCTACCATTTCAAGCATTAATTTCATGTACCCCATTAAAGGTTTATAAAGCTTACATTAAAACCACCCCACCTTAGGGTTTCCATATTAATGGCTTCTCACCACAACCCATATGCATTTATTACTCTTCCAAACACCCAAAACCCATAACCAAGGGTATAAGCTCAAAGAAAAAGGAGAGAAACTTACCTCTACTAACAAACAACAATGAGCTTTAATGGAGGAGTAATGGGTGACGAAAATTTGAGAAAAGGGGAGAGGAGAACTTCAATCACTAGTAGATTTTAGGCTTTTTACCACGATTAAAATTGATTTTTAACCACGGTTGTAGAACCGTGGTTGTTCCCACCGTGGTTATAGATGTGGACTTTTAACCACGGTTGTGACCCATGGTAAAAAACATCATATAACCACGGTTCCAGAGACCTGTGATTAAAGAGGGGGGATTTTTATCCACGGTTATTCCGTGGTCATAAGTTGGATTTTTAACCACGGTTATTGAAGACCTATGGTCATAAGTTGGATTTTTAACCACGGTTATTGAAGAACCGTGGTCATAAGTGTGACTTTTAACAACGGTTATGGTCACAACCGTGGTTAAAAGTTTAATTTTTTAAAAAAATGCAGGATTTGTTTTATTCATGACCCAAACCTACAAGCAGAGAACCAGACAACCCAATATTCATAAGAGATGAAAAATAATAAATTTCAATAAAATATAAACAACATGGTACAAAAATACACAATATGATAATCCTAAAGCTACACTAATAGAAATAAATCCTATAAACTAAGAATAATAAACAACAAAGACACTACTTGAGTTCATCCTTTACTTGAAGAAAGCTGGTGGCCCAATGGTTTCTGATTTCGTTAACATATTTTTTTGGGAATTTTGAGGAGTATTGAAAGTGCTGCAAAGAAGAGACATTGTTAAGTAGTGACCAACAAATTGTTAAGTAGTATGTGAAAACCAAATTAGAATTGTAGGCAGTGAAAACTTACAGTTGTCCATCCATCTACTATACCGGATTGGACAATGGTCAACATAGTCTTCATGACGAAATACCCGCCCTCAAATGTGCCATCCTGCCTATAAGACTACAAGGTAGCATACATTTAATTCACAATTGGTTACTTTGTTGTTACTAATTGAGGTAACTTTAAAGTACTTACTTTTGGGAAAACCCATTGTAGTTTTTTCCTAATCACCCTGCCTTGTAGCCGACAATATCCAGTTACAGCCCTGCGAGAGAATAAAACACCTTCACAGTTAATATAATAACTCAATAAAATGTGTAAAATTGTATAATTTTTTTGAGTAACTTACGCATCGATGATTTTCTGGTAGTCAACACCAGGACTCCCATGCAAGGAACAGAAGCATACTGCAATGCCATCCTTCGGGCAAATGACCAATAATTGCCAGTGAAGGCTACAAGGAACGTTGATTAGTACGCAATCCATGATTAAATTAACAACAGTAACTAAATATTTACTATACTCTTACTCTCTATGATATGGCGCATGGTACATAGTCTTGTTCGAGGCATGCATCCAATTTTAGATGTATGCCTGAATCTCCTCCTTGGTGTTCCCACGAATTTGTATTAGAGAGGGCTCTAGGAAACCATAAGTGTCATGGACACCCCTCTCTACACAACGTCTATGTAGAAACCTAAGAAAATTTACATACTTTTAGTTAGTGACAATAACATTTTAATTGACACAATTATTGAACGAAAAACATTATACTTACAGCTCCCAACATTGAATCACAGATATGTTCAACATCGTCTTCCCCATCAGGATCTCACATAAGTCAGGCCGCGCAACGTACACTGGCAACGGACTTTGGCGGCCAAAAACAGATTCTTCCCATGGCACCGGGACTGTATCCTCATGTAGCTGAGCCGATACAGCCCATAACTGTTCAATTGGACCAGGGGGGACTGTGGTATCTTTGATGGGCCACCATCCTGCTAAACAGAGTTAAAAATTTAGAAGAAATTATTGATTATTCAAAATATAACTTAATATATACGTGGGGATAGTGTAAGGAGCATACCTGGGGACCAATATATGACAAAAGTCTGGTCGGCCACATAAGGAAGTGACCTACAGCCTAGCCGACCAGTCGTACCTCAGAAGTAGGAATAGGCACAACTGTGTCCGCCTCGAGAACCTGTACAACCGAGACCCTTGACACGTCATCAGGCATTGGCTGATGGTGAACCAAATGGCCCAGGTTATACACTGAACCAACAGCAACTGGCTCCTCCATTCCATTAACAAAGAGGTCACATTGATGGTAATCTCCAAGATGTATATCATCATCATCACCGTCAGGTGCAGCACATGACCCCTTTGTACTGACTCGCCTAACCTGTATATTTACACAACATTTTGAAGTTAGTCAAGAAATAATTATACCACAAATTACATGTAATGTAATTAAATCATAGGCAATCCAACCTGTGGGGAGACCACCGGTGGTGTAGGCTGATGTTGTTGACTGAATGAGGCCATCATCTCACTCTGAAACTATCTCATCTCCTCTTGTAGCAGCCTCTGCATCTCCTCCCTGGCCTCTGCCTTCACTGCAGCTGCCTTCTCTAACTTACCAAGAACCACATTAATGTTATTGACCTTTTCTAATACTTGACGACCAGACAGTGGTGGGGGAGGCCCTTCAAACTCTTGCATACCATTGAATGACTTCTTTAACTTACGAAGTGGATGATTAGATGGAAGAAACCTATGATGTCGAAGATAAATATTTTTCCTTCCATGATGCAATCGATCAAAACTAGTTCCCTCCTCACATACAGGACATGCTTTATGACCTTGGACGCTGTAGCCCGAGAGGTTACCGTAAGCAGGAAAATCATTTATCGTGTAGAACAACATGGCTCTCAATTTGAATAAATGTCCTGCAAACCCGTCAAACACATCAACCCCCTCTTCCCATAACATTTTCAAGTCTTCAACTAACGGAGCTAGGTATACATCGATGTCATTCCCTGGTTGTCTTGGACCAGAAATCATCATTGATAACATAACATATTTTCGCTTCATGCACAGCCAAGGCGGCAAGTTGTAAACAAACAACAAAATAGGCCACTAACGATGATTTGTGCTCAGGTTCCCAAACGGGTTCATCCCATCAGTGGCCAGTGCAAGCCTAACATTTCTTGGGTCATGAGCAAAATCCAAAAACATCGTATCCACTTTTTTCCACTGCAATCCATCTGCCGGATGCCTAAGTTGCCTATCAACAACCCTTTCATCAACATGCCATCTCATAAGCTTTGCATTATCTACATTGGCAAACAGACGCTTTAGTCTCGGCACTATAGGGAGATACCACAACACCTTTACAGGAGACCTTTTAGTGCAGACTTCATCAGAATCAACATGTTTCTTCTTATATCGTGACACCCCACATCTAGGACATGATGCAACATTTCATACTGACCATGGTATAATACACAATCATTTAGGCATGCATGTATTTTGTTATACTCCAACCCTATAGGACACAACACCTTCTTAGCCTCATAGTTACGATTTGGCAAGATGTTACCAACTGGGAGCATTTCTTTCAATAACTTAAGCAAGTCAGTGAAGCTTTTGTCTGTCCACCCATTTATCGCCTTCAAATTAAACAATCGTAAAACTACTGACAACCTCGTGAAATTGGCGCAATTCGGATATAACGGCTTCTCAGAATCCTCACACAGACTAGCATATACATGAGCTTTCTTAAAACTTTCTACCCCCACGTCACGTATCATATCCACAAGAAGGTCATCCATGTCATCATCAACCTCATGTGCAAAGCTTTGGTCATTTGTTTGAAAACTGGTACTTGGCACCTCAACATGTTCACCATGCCATATCCATCGCGTATAAGTCTGAAGAAAACCATCACACAACAAATGTTCGCGTACCTCTTCCAATTCTAATTGACGCATGTTCAAGCATTTAACACAAGGGCAAAAATACTTTCCATTCACCTCCTCAGCATTTCGTATCATGAATTCTATGAATGTTTCGACTCCAGCCTCATATTGTGGACTTATATGTGATGCAACTATCCAACTTCGATCCATACCCACTGTTCATAATACCAGTAAATTTAATGGTGCTATGAATCTTACTTTCTTCACAAAGGTGGTGGTCCTACCCATTCAGGATGAATAATTTTCTATACTTCATAACTACATACAACTTAGTAGTTATTTTAAAATTTGATAAAATTTCGGCAGCATTTCACATTGGTCTCTAAGTACATGAAATGAAAGTGGTGACATCAAATTCAACCACAATCAAATATGCACCCAGAGAATAATACAAAGTTTAACTAACCAAAACTTGATCAAATTTTAAAATTACTCCTAACTTGCACATAGCAATGATGCATAAAAAATTGTTCATCCCAAACTGTCCAAACGGACAATTCAAGATTCAACACAAATGATGAAATCAATTAATTTAATTACCATTTGTGTCGAATCTCAAACGGGAATACTATGGTTCACTCATATACAAAATCATAAACTCATTTAAAAGGGACTAAATAAACTTATCAGTAACTAAAAATATATCAAATAAAAATTAACTTAAATTAAATTAGTGATACAATTAAATTTCAAATTAAAGACAATAAACGTGGTATTTTTATTAGTTTACTACTACTAGTTTTTTTATTTAGTCGGGTAGTATCTAGATTTAACATATCATGTTTTGAGGTGTTGTATAATAAACAAAACTTTTTATGTATTTATTTAGTGCAAAATATCAGCTTTTTTTTACTTTAATATCAATTTTTTATGTATTTAAGTTTTTTTCTTTAAAATCAATCTAACTATTTAATCTATAATTAAGTATTTAACAATCTATATACCTAACTATTTAATATATAATTAAGTATTTAACAACATTCTAATTTCCTAGTTTATAACTAATATTCTCATTTTCCTAAAACTATTTAATCTATAGTTAGCAACTAATTTAATCTATAGTTAACAACTAATTTTACTAACATATAACTAATCTATAGTTACCAACTAATCTATAGTTAACAACTAATTTTACTAATATATAACTAATCTATAGTTACCAACTAATATATAGTTAATAACTATTTAATCTATAGTTAACAACTAATTTAACCATTTAATCTATAGTTAACAACTAATGACATTCTAATTATCTCAACACTAACTAAGCTTACATTAACTTAACATTGTATAAGCGTTAAAAAAGGAAAAAAGGATTTTAGAATGAACCTCTTTTGTGGTATAGGGAGAAGACTCCTTCCTTGTGAAAATAGAGGAGGGAGGCAAGGTAGAGGAAAGACAAAGGGACGAGAATGGAAGACGAAAAGGTAACGTCTTTACCTCGTGCACAGAATAGAAATAGAGAGAGTAAGGAAGCCTTGGTCTTTACCTCACGAGCTTGTGCGCAGAACGGTAGAGAGACGAAGACCTCGTGCGCGTATTTTGAATGGACAATAGAGAGATAGAGGGACAAGAAGGAAGACGAAACGCTGGAGAGAGATAGGAATGAAGATGAAGAGTCGAAGGAGGGAAAGTGTGAAAAGTCGAAGGGGGATGGAAATGAAATATTATAACGTTATGCGTGTACCTTTAACCACGGTTCTGCCACACCCGTGGTGATAGACAAACCAGTAACCACGATTAGCCCAATAACCATGGTAATAGGGTAGATAATTGTCCACGGTTCCAAAACATCCGTGGTTATAGGCATATTTAACCATGGCTAGTCTTCAACTGTGATTGTATATCATTTTAAAAATAAGAATTTAAAAACGCTTTTACCTATGACCACGGTTAGTCTTCAACCGTGATTAAAACGTTTGCATATAATTTCAAAAATGCCACCGCGTCATTTTTTACCACGGTTATCCAACAACCGTGATTATATCCCGTGGTCATTTCTACTTTTTACACTAGTGAATCAACCAATCTCCTTCAAGCTTGAGGGGAAAAACGAAAATGGCAAGGAGAAGAAGACACACCACCATAAGGGTTTTAGAGAGGAGAATAGATGAAGAGGGAATTAGGAAGAAGAAGAAAAGAGTGTATGTTTACCAAGGAAAAGGATAGTGTCGTGAGAATGAGAGAAGAATGAAGAATTAAGCTTTTACTTTGGCTCTTCACCTATACTTTCTTCATTTTATAACTTACAGGATCTCTGTTTGGGCTCAATACGTTATTTTAAAATTATTTCAAATATATATCCGGACTCCTAATAATATTCTTAACAGCCCTGACCAATGGAACCTCAATCGGAGATACTTGGTCCAACACTCATATTTTAATCGGGTATATTTTTAACTTATAAAGCCTAAATAAATTATGAATAGTTCCTAAAGATCTTAATTTAATTATTTTCAATATTTTGGGACATTAATAAACTCACGTATAATTATTCAATATTTATTCCTCTTATTTAATCATTTATTTCAAAATTTGGGATGTTACACTTAGCACATTCAACATTATCAATAACATATTTAGGAATGAAATGACCAAATTGAATAGCATGCCATACCTTGAGATCATAGGATTGGATGAAAATTTTCATCCTTTCTTTCCAAAAAGCATAGCCTTCTCCATTGAAAGTGGGAGGCCTATTTGTGGGTCCATCCTCGGGAAAGAGATTGCTTGAGGCCATTTCTATCTCTTGCAGCTGTTAAGCCTTGTAGCAAGAGTTAAGCTCTGATACCACTTGTTAACCAAGTGGCCTCAATGAATCAAGAGGAGGGGGGTGAATTGAGTCTTAAAGATAGTTACCTTTTTAGAACTTAATTTCAATTTTACTTTACCTTATTTAAAGAGATAAAGAAATAAGTATCACAATAAATAAATAATAGTGATTAAAGCAAGAAGGTAAAACAAATAAACTATTTGAAATTAAATAGAGAAAAGGAAGAGAGAAAATGACACACTCAAATTTTTATCCTGGTTCGGAAACCCCTACGTCCAGGCCCCAAGTAAACCACTTGAGATTTTCCACTAAGAATTTGAGATTTACAAGATGAGCCAATACAAGTCTCTTGATTTCCCTACCAAGAACTTTATCCCTCACTTTTATCGTTCTCATAAATCTCACTCAACCCCCAAAGGCCACAACCTTGCCTTTGTAACAATGCTCTCAACTCAATTTATGAATGAATAAAACAAAACCTTTTCCATTCCCCTTACAATGATAAACAAAGCAAGAGAAGAAGTAATGTGATAATAATCAAGAGATGTAGCTCTCTTTGTAGAGTAGATTTTACAAATTAGAATTGAACTGGTGTAGTCCGGGGTCAAGGATCCGGACTGGGAACTAGCCATAAAAGTTGGTAATTTAAGTGTTTGTACACCGGTACAGTGGGTATCCGGTATTATAATCTGACCTCTCAGTGGGAAAGACCAGTCTTGTTGTTAGGGAATCCCATTAGGGTCAGGCAGCGGAAACACAAAGGATTCCCAAAAGAATTGCAAACACGTATGTCTCAAAGCATTATGCTAAATTAAAATTTTTAATTAGGGTTTACCTCTTTAGACGCAAAACAAGTTCCTCAATCGAAGCAATTGTAACTTCGCCCTTAGGAGTCCACACGAGCACTCCCACCAGAAAAACAGAGCTGCGAATGCTAGTACGGAAATTTGTTTATGGTCTAATTTCTGAGCCGCAGCCTATGAGCATCTCATGCTCTATATATAGGCTTAGGTCTTGACCTGAGCTCTCATTAAACATTAGGCTCCTGACTCATTCTAAATGAGTTAGGCCCAAATAGTTTTATTTTCAGTCCAACTAAAATAAAACTATCCTCTGGTGGACTTACTCTATGTGTGTGACCCTATAGGTAAAATATTCAGTTATATTAATAATAAACTATTTTATTATTAATATAAAATAAGAGCGGTATCTAGCAATACATCATTATGTCCGAATATTATTTATCATCGACATGACCTATAAGTGATAATTATTTATATATCTATTCCTTTTGTCACGATATCTAACTGGGCCCAAGGCATGGTTGTCGTTATCCTTGTATGGCCCAATTCATTTTACTTGATACCAGAGTAGACTTTATAGAATAAATATCTAATATTTATTCGTCCTAGCATGGCCATGCATTTCATTAGTCTCACTCCATCAAGTGGCCCACAGATATCACTCCTGTCACATAGGAGAGACAAATTCCATCTACATTACTCACATCCCTCTACATAATTTATCTATTGCCTAATCATAATCTTTATGGTCATCTTATTACAGATAACGTTTGATTGTATTAAAACAATAAACTCCTTATGTAGTAATCATAGTGACTTCAGGTCGAAGGACTATATACCATTATCATATTGAGAACCGTTTATGACACTCATGTAACGATCCATGCAACGTTCTCATGGTGGGTCTGTCCAGTACAACATTACCCTTAATGTGTACCCGTGTAAAGACTTGATATCATATATCCATGATTTGTGAGATGAAATCATCAGTACATTTACACACTAATCTTAATGTACTTACATGTCCCCATGTAAATACTTGATTAGGGACATTTTAGGAATAATTCTCATATGACCTATTATTCCAGGATAAATAGCATTTGTCTAAAACTGAAAAATACTAATTTTATTAATAATTTAAAATTGATATATTAATAGCTCGTAGTGCATACACCAACACTTGTTGTCCTGGAGATCCTTCTCACCAGACTTTCGCGTTGGTGGGGGCGAAAGGTGGTGTCACCTGCGAAGATTCTCCGACGCTCAAGTTAGTGAAGATACTAAGAACACAAAGGACTTGAATGATGCAATAGTAAGTTATGAGTGAGAACAACGTAACCTTGCATGAGTATAAGAATATGCTATTTATAATTGAACGTGGAAAATGAATCATTGGGTGCAAGTGGGCCAGGAGGCTCTGATGCCGTGTGCAGCGTTTCGTTTAGAGTAGTTCAATACTCAGTGTACGATCGAGGGTAGTTCAATGATCGGTGTACGATTCGGACACAGGAATGAGGAAGATCCACCTTTTCTGTATATCGATCCTGTAGCTGTACTTTGCACCTTTTGACGGGTGACATAGACACCTTCTGCTGTGCTGGGTATCAATCATGATAAGTGGTAAAGCCACTTATCGTATCATAGTATAGGAGAACGGTTATGCATAACAGAAAAATGAGAACGGATCAGGTGTCTTAGATGCTATCTCGGATAACCAGTGAAGGGAGAGCTCCTAGACCAGTATTTTTGTAGTCTAGATATTGACCTGCGATACCTGTTGACCTTCCAGAATAGTCAAGATGACGTCATAGTATGGAGGCCGGTATCCAAACCGGATCATCTGTCCCCTAGCTTGTGTGAGGGACTGTTAAGTTGCTCATATAAGCTACACTGTCTGCAAGAGGTCTGGATGCCGGTATAACATGTTGAAAATACTTGTCAAGACGTGTGTCAGTTTTGTGCTGATACTCTGCCTATGTGGCCGTTCTACGAGTGAAGGAAGCGCTCTTATAATGTCCCTACAGTGGATTTGGACAAAGATTTGTAGTGAGGGGAATCCCAAGAGTTTTTGGAACTCGTAACTCTTGGTATTCAAATGACTACTGGAGTGTATTAACGCTTTGAATGATTAGACAATAAATTATTTTTAACACGTGAGTCATTATTGCTCCAAATGTATAACCGTCGCTGGGCTATCATGGGCCTAAAATTTGAATTTTTGGCCCATTTCAAAAGATACTTTTTTACAAATCATTGCCGTTTTTACGCGCTTGTACTTGAAACGACTATGTCGTTTGGCTTGGTGACGTTGCATTTTGCTTTAAATGATACACCCTCAGAAATAACATCTTCCTTTAAGCTTTAGTGAAACTCTGCAGAAATTTCTGAAGAAACTGTTGCTGTCATTTTTTCGAAGCTTTCCTCCTCTTCCAACCTTAACTTCTCTTTAGGTAACCTCACTTCCAACCTTTTATCTTCTATTTCCTCTGTATTTCAACCATGCGCCCTAGGCAGAGCCACACTGGTCCTTCGAATAGGAGGGGAAGTATCTCTTACAGGCCCTCCAATTATCATGGTGGAAGGATTTCTGTAGGTCCTTTTGGGGTGAGGCCTCGTGGTTGAGGGAGAGGTAAGGCCTCTTCATCGAGGCAGCCAGTGGTTAGGCTTGACCCTGAACCCTCCTCTCGTTCCGAGGCCACCGGTTCACAAGGGAGTTCGTCCAGTTCGGACTGGTTTCTTACTAATGAAGTAGTATTCTACCACTGTACAGACGTTTTTGCTCACATCGCAAACGAAATGGAGATCGAGGGGTGTGGCAAAGTCCTAGTTCTACGCATTCAGGTGAGGTGTATAAACGTCGTGGCACACCAGCTAGATTGGGAAGCCTTAAATAGGAGCCACCCCTATTGCTGGGTAGAAGAAGAGTTCAAGGAGATTGCCTCCCGGCATGCTCGTGAAGATGGTGGGCTGGTGTCCCTACGCTTCAGAGTCTTTGCTGAAGAAGAACAGCGTGGGAGGTTTTTGGTCTTGGCACCCTGGCCAATGGAACGGATCTGCCACAGAGTGCCAGACAAGCAGTCTGTATACATGTATGACTACGTCTTCCAGTACCTCAGAGTGCGCTTTTCACTGAATAATTTTCAAATGAGGGTCTTGAGGTTCCTGGAGTGTGCCCCCTCCCAAGTGCATCCCAATGGATGGAGCCTTATCCGTTCTCTCGAAGTCCTGGGGGCACATTTCAATTTTAAACCCATCGTGGCCATGCTATTCTTCTACTACCAGGTGGTCAATCGTGCTAACAGGAAGGGTGGTCTGGGATTCATAACTCTCCGCTGTGACGCGAAGGTCATTAACTTTAAGTCCTTCACGGAATCAGCGAAGATCGATGGGCGATCCTTTAAACAATATTTTACAAGGATTCGTGTAAAGCCCAACGAGCCGGTGTTCTGGCTCAGTGAGGACGGCATCCCCAAGTTCCCTTTAAACTAGACTCATGAGCACTTCTTGCTCGCCAATCGGGCTTACTTCTTATTCTATTGAAGTTTTGAGTGCTTTGTGGGCATTTACCGCCGCTCATAAGGAATTCTCATGCAAGTGACTTCTGGAGTCCGCTTCCAGCAGAAACATATATCTAAGTAAATAACTTGGCTTTAAATCTGTATATGTTAATCCGATGTCTTCTTGCAAATTATCTTTTTCTCTTTACTTTTATAGACTGGATAGAAAGGAACAACTCAGAGATACTTGCCTTGAAGTCTCTGTTGGTTGATGATGGCTCCTCCTCTGAAGGTAAGGAGAACAATGTTCAGCCTAAGAAAAACACCATCAAGGCGAAAGCTGATTTTATTCCTCTGACTTTCGAGGTGGGTGACGACGTCCCTCCCTTGGACTCTCAGACCAACAAGGACGAGGCCTCTCAAGAGGAGCCACAAGAGGGGAAGAAGAAGAGAGGTAGGCTCGTTAAGGCTACCGATAAGAAGACCTCTACTGTTGTTCCAGATAAAAGGCAAAAAATTGTTCATGATGCTGGTGTGGAGAAAGGAACAACGTCTTCTGAGGCGACCCCATAGCCCTCTGACCGTCCTAATCCTCTGACATTCCCGCTCGTCAGGATGGATCCGCCCACCTATTCTTTCCTCTCTCCTTTTCTAGTCTATGAGGGGCCCTCGCCTGCTACTCTTCCTTCTCTTCTCTACAAACTACATCCTACTCTGGAGGTGGATGAGATGAGAGAAGCCATTGCAGCTGGCAAGTGGCAACTGGCTGAGTTGACCAGCCTCTTAGATTCCCTCAATCAAACCGTCGACAGCGTGAAGGAGGCAGATGAACTAGCTTCTAAGCTTGAGCATCTGACAATCTCAGTTGCGAAGGATAGGGTTCACCTGAAGACGGCATAGGAGAAGCTGAAGAAGGTTCAGGAGCTAGAGCTGGAGCGATCGGCAGAAGCAGCCTCCGTGAGAAATTTAGTCAAATCTCTTGAAGGGAGGGTTTCTGAACGTCAAGAGGATCTCAGGATGAAAAAGCAAAAAAGTTCCCAACTTTCTAATGACCTGAAGGCATCAGAGGCCGGTAAACTCAAAAACCAGGAGGAATTTGCTGCCAAGGAGAGGGAATTGCTCAAGCAAATAGAAGAGTTGAAGGTGGGGAGTGTCCCAGCTGGGTTATTAGAGATGGAAAACGCCAAGCTGAGGAAAGACCTGGATAAAGCTAAAGTCAGGGCAACCCAAGCTGTGGAGGCCTGGACTGCTATGGCCCATGAATCATTTGGCCTGGCTATCCGTCAAGTCTTCTACCGTAACCCTGGAGTGAAATTCAATCTGTACGGTATGAGTCCTTTTTATGAGTTTCATGATGGGAAACTAGTTGCTGTAGTCGATGGTCGACACGAGGATCCCCCTTTTTCTTTATTCGAAATGCCCCCTCTCCCAGAAGGTCAGAGCTTGGGTCCCTTCTTCCCCACTCTGGTCGTTGTGGATCCTCAAGAAAAAGATCAAGCACAAGAAAGGGGGCCTGGGGGTGAGGAGATCCAGGGTGATAAAATGGGAGAGCAACCCACCAAAGAGGACGGTGGAGAAGACGACGGAGGTCAAAAGGCGCATGCGACTGAAGATCCTTAGCCTTCCTCTTAGTCTTGTACTTTTCTGCTCCTACTGCTGTGTACTAGGATCAGCTCCAGTTTTATTTTAACTTGTAAAAATTTTATCATTAATGAATAGAATTTTCTTCAATCTTCTGTCTTTAATACTTGCAAGAGGAGTACTGCTATGATATAGCTTCAGACGTTCTCAATGCACTCACTTGTCATATTTTTTCCTTTGCAGTACTCATTACATCATTTCGTAAAAATAACTTAATATCGGATAGCTGTAGGTACCCCGAAAAAATTAGTTTAGATTTAAAATGAATAGATTATAGAATGGAAAATCATACATGCGAATATTGTCCCCAAGTATGAGTGTGTTAGGAGATGAGTATCTATTGTAGGATGTTGCCCTTAACTCTTTAGGGATGAGGGATTTAGTCCGCTCTGATAGTAGACGAAGCTATTGAATTACTCGTAGAGTTATATCGTTTAAGATAGAAATATCGAACAACAAGAAGCTGCCTCAATCATAAGGATGATGATTAGGCCTTCAATCACAAGAGTGGTGATTGGAATTGTCCACGCCAGGAGTTACATCATTAATTCACAGAATAGGTGATTGAGATCATCCGTCCTGGGGAAAGTATCTCAATCATAAGGATGATGATTGAGTCTTCACTGATGTTTGGCCAAACCTACTAGTCGTACTCGGAGTTCGGTTTAATCCTACAATCCGAGCCTTCGAGTGGGGTTTGGTACAACCTTGAAAAAGGTTTGATCCTATAACCCATTTCTTGAGGTTCGGTTTAATCCTACAACTCAAGTCTTCAATGGTGTTCGGCCACGCCGACTGACCGTACTCAGAGTTTGGTTCAATCCTATAATCTGAGCCTTCAAGAAAGGTTTGGTACAGCCTTGAAGAAGTTCTAATCCTACAACCCATTATTCCACTAGAGGAGTTACATCGCCAATCACAGAATAGGTGATTGGGATCATCCGTCCTGAGGGTCTTCATATACACCTGCGTAATGCTATAAATCATGGCATAGAATGAGAGTGAAGATATCATGTTCATAAATTGCATTCTCATTAAATTGAATAAGGATTACAAAGAGAGTGTAGCTGGGGTCATGCCTCGTTAAAACCCATTGGGAAAAAGCTCAAGTAAGGAAAAAGAGTACATGCCGTCATACCAACTAGCTGTAATAAATACGTAAATTTTGAGTGTTCCACTTGTTGCGAATCGGTGTGCCATTGAGTTCTTCTAAACGATATGATCTTTTGCCAGTCACCTCAGACACTCTGTAAGGGCCTTCCCACGTTGGTGCTAACTTTCCTTGGTGAGCAAAATTATTTCCCACACTTGCCTTCCTTAAAACAAGCTCTTCTGTGTTGAATGCTCTGTGTTGAATGCGCTTTTGGTATCAGAGGGCAGCCTTTGCTTTAATCGCCTGATCCCTAACAAAAGCTTCTTCTCAAAGTTCCTGAAGAACATCCAACTCCGATGCCAAATTGGCACTATTGTTCTCCTCAGAAAAGTATTCCACCCTTGTCGATATGGTCTGGAGCTCCACTGGAATCATCGCCTTGACTCCGTAAGTAAGATGATATGGAGACTCATTAGTAGAAGAATGGGGCGTAGTACGGTATTCCCACAAAACGTGGCATAGTTGATTAGTCCATCCGCCCTTTGCTTCACCAAGACGCTTCTTAAGTCCCTTCAGCACTTCTCTATTGGCTACCTCCGCTTGGCCATTCATCTACGGGTGTTCAACAGATGAGAAGATTTGGACTATCCCCAGTCCTTCAAGAAACTCTGTGAACTTCTTATCAGTAAACTAAGTACCGTTATCTGTGACGATCCGTTCTGGCACTCCTAATCATGCTATAATGTTCTCATATACGAAGCATCATTCCCGAGCTAATGTGATGTACACTACAGGCTCTGCTTTGATCCACTTGGTAAAGTAATCCACCCCAACTATCAAATACTTGATTCCACCAGGAGTTGTTGGGAATAGACCCAGGATATCGAGGCCCCACTGATGAAAAGGCCATGGAACGGCTAATGAAGAAAGTTCTTGGGCTAGTGTATAATGAAGATTGGTAAATCTCTGACACGGATCACACTTCTTTACAAACTCGATGGAGTCTTTCTTCATCGTAGGCCACCAGAAGCCCGCCCGGAGGATCTTCTGTTGGTGTATGCACTATGAGCTTTTATGCTTTTTCATTTGTATCATTTTTCTACTTATCAATAGAATAAATATTTCAGTTTAAAATTGTTTTAAAACATATTTATCCTTGGAGTAATAGGTCATATAAAAATTATTCCTAAAATGTCCCTAGTTAAGTATTTACATGGGGACATGTAAATACACTGAGACTAGTGTGTGAGTGTACTGATGACCTGATCTCACAGATCATAGATATAGATGATATCGAGTCTTCACACGGTACACATTAAGAGTAATGATGTACTGGACAGACCCACCATGAGAACGTTGCATGGATCGTTACATGATTGTCATAAACGATTCTCAATGTGATAATGGTATATGTAGTCCTTCGACCTGAAGTCACTACGATTCCTACATGAGGAGTTTATTGTTTTAATACAATTAAACGTCTTCTGTAACAAGAGGACTATAAAGGTTGTGATTAGACAATGAACAAATTATGCAGAGGGATGTGAGTGATGTAGATGGGATTTGTCTCTCCTATGTGACAGGAGTGATATCCATAGGCCACTTGATGGAGTAAGACTAAGAAAATGCATGGCCATGCTAGAAAGAATAAATATTAGATATTTATTCGGATCCAGTCTACTCCGGTATCAAGTAAAATAAATTGGGCCGTACAAGGATGACGCGACCATGCCTTGGGCCCAATTAGGATATCGTGACAAAAGGAATAAACGTATTAAATAATTATCACTTATAGGTTATGTTGATAATATTCGGACATAATGATGCATTGCTAGATGCCGCTCTTATTTTATATTAATAATAAAATAGTTTATTATTAGTATGACCGGGTATTTTACCTATAGGGTCACACACATAGAGTAAGCCCATCAGAAAAATATTGTCTTATTTTAGTTGGACTAAAATAAAGCTATTGGGCCTAACTCATTTGGAATGAGTAAGGAGCCCACTTTTAGAGAGAATAAATTAGGTCAAACCTAAGCCTATAAATAGAGCATAAGATGCTCATAGGCCGTTCACTCAAGTGAGACACAAATTCGCAAAAGTTGCAAGAGCTACACGCCGTCAAACTAGCAGTTGGCAAGTGTTGCGATTCTGGTGGGAGTGCTCGTGTGGACTCCTAAAGGACGAGGCTACGACTACTTCAGAGTTCTTCAAGAGGTAACCTAAAATAATTTCAAAATTGTTTTGTGCTTTGAAACACGGAACCTTGCAAATCCTATGGAATCCCTTTTACCTTTCTGCTGCTCATGCTTAGGGATTTCCTAACAGTGGTATCAAAGCCAGGTTGCAAAACCGTGTTTTGGGCATTTGTTTATATTTTATGATGATATGTTTTCGTTTGCAAGAGCTTTTGGAAAATATGATTTGCGAAATCGTTTCGTTGTTTAAAGCTTTGCAATTTTGTTTTGCGAAAATGTTTTGTGAAACTAGGATTCGAAAATGAACATGCATGATTATGTTGCTATTTTGAGTTATCGCATATGATGCATATTATTACAATGATTAATCATGTATATGGTATGACCTCTGTTTTGGCATGATACATATAATTTTGAGTTATTCTTTATAAATTGTATATGATGCATGTTATAGAGTTTCTTAATTTTAGTATGTATGTTGTTGCCGTTTAAATTTGTATGATGTATGAGTTTATGCAATTTTGATATGTGTTTTACTCATATGATAGTCATCGTACAAACTTTGAATCAATTGAGTTGATCTTCGAACATGAATGGTTCATGTTATGGGGCGTTAAGTGATAAGGTTTAAGTGTTAAACCATGGTCGTTCCTTAATCAAGGGTTCAAGAGTTGAAACCTAGACGGCCGTCATGGAAAGGCATTGCATGTTGGCATTAGCGCAAATTGAATTCTAGGTTTTGAAACCCTAGACGGCGCTGCCTCCATGTGCCTTGACGGCTGCGTTGTGAAGTGTTCGCAACAAGGAATTAGGGTTTCAAAGTGGTTGAAACCCTAGCCGAAATTTTAGAGCTGTTAATGGTCAGTGGGACGTTCTGGCTAGGAAAGATTTGGTACTTAAGCGGTCACACCGGACCCACCTCTCTTTCCTGGGAACCAACCTGACTACAGTACTAAAATTTTGGTACCTTTAGCGGGACCCCCGTACATTCTCTGCGTAGCGCCTTATTACCGACCCACGTGTTTAATGGCCCGTTTAAAAAATTTATTTTTTTTTAAATTATTTCAAATGGGTTATAATTAATTAATTAACACGTTGCATGGTGAATGGTTATGGTCTTAGTTATTTTATTTAAATACAGCCTGCGTGTTGTGCCTCTCTTCATTCTGTTGTATTTCTTTTCTCAACCCTTCACTCGTATGTAAAGCGAGTTTCTTTAAAAATCTTGTAATCTTGATCGAGGCAACAAAGTAGAGATCTAGAAGAAAACTAGAGTGGTGACTCTAAGCACTTTTGTCTTTGAAAGGAACCAAGGAGTGGTGACTCCAAGAGGATGGTGGGTTCAAGAAGTAGGACTTCATGAAGCCTTGGCTATATAGTTCCTCTAGGTTTATTTATTTATTTTTATTTATTTATTTTCTTCTAGGAAGACCATAACCATCTCACAATTTCGTTTGCATGTTTTGGGGATAATTTTATTACGTTAAAGCGTTTAACAAAGACGGTAATTTTAAAATAAATTAAAATCCCTCAAAATAATATTAAGTTATAAACGCCTTCTAATAAGTACACTCGTCAACACTAATGTCAATAAATAGTGGGTCTGCCAAAGCAGGGCACTATTATTTATATTAGTAAGACGCGATGGGATAATGGTAATATCCAAACTGTTTTATTGGGCTTTAACTTAAATAAGTTTTCAATTTGATTGAATATAACTTAGAGGCGTAAACATTGGGCTAAATATTCATAAGATGAATAATTAGTAATGGTTACTTAACCCAATGACTAAGAGTTGTATAAAGATACAATTGGAAAAAGTTTCCTACCTAAATAACCAAGTATTAGGTGATCAGCCAAAGCTGACTTAACGCTTGGCAAAATATGGATCTTAGCCCACTAGAAAATCTTCCAACGGGATTTTCTGATTCGTGGAGGGTATTTTTGTTTTGAATCGAAATAGTGGGAGACATATTTAATTTAAATGACCATAATTTAAATATGTTTTGAAAATGATACTTACTACATATTTTCTGTTTTAGATAACCATGACGTCAAACACACCTTCAAACCTTTCGTTGCGATCAATCCTAGACAAAGAAAAATTGTCTGGTTCTAACTTCCTTGACTGGTATAGAAATTTGAGGATTGTCCTCAAACAAGAGAAAAAGCAGTATGTCCTGGAAGGTCCGATTCCGGAACCACCCGCGAACAATGCCTCTAAAGCTGACAAGGATGCTTACAAGAAGCACCAGGATGACGCTTTAGATGTCCAATGCCTTATGCTGGCAACCATGTCTCCTGAGCTTCAGAAGCAACATGAGCATATGGAGGCTTTCGATATGATCGAAAACCTAAGGAAACTATATCAAGGTCAAGCTGACCAAGAAAGATATAAAGTTTCTTCAGCCCTATTTAGCTGCAGACTTGAAGAGGGAGGTTCTGTAGGACCTCATGTGCTCAAAATGATTGGGTACTTGGAGAATCTAGCTAGGCTAGGATTCCCCTTCCCTCAGAAGTTGGCTACCGATCTCATTTTGAAATCATTACCTGACAGTTTTAAGCCAGTCATCATGAATTACAACATGAATGCATTGGACAAAACATTGCCAGAGCTACTCAATATGTTGAGGACTGCTGAGCCCAATTTTTCTAAAGGAAAGGGCAAGGCCATAATGATGGTCAATTCTTGCAAAGGTAAAGGAAAGGGCATGTATAAAGGCAAAGGAAAGGCTATTGTAGGAAATGGCAAGAAGATTTGGAAAGGCAAGGATAAGCCAAGTACATCAGCCTTAAAACCTGTGGGCGGGGTGGCTAAGGAAGGTAAATGTCACCATTGTGGACAAAAGGGACACTGGAAGAGAAACTGTCCAAAGTACCTAGAAGAGCTTAAGAAGAAGGGAAGTGAGACTTCCACTTCAGGTATTTTTGTTATAGAAATTAACATGTCAACTTCAACATCATGGGTATTAGATACTGGATGTGGATCTCACATTTGTCTTAATATGCAGGATCTAAGAAGGAGTAGGCAGTTGATGAAGGGCGAGGTAGACCTACGCGTTGGAAATAGAGCAAGAGTTGCTGCATTAGCTGTAGGGACTTATTTTTTATCCTTACCCTCAGGGTTAGTCCTTGAATTGGACAATTGTTATTTTGTTCCGGCAATAAGGAGAAACATTATTTCTGTTTCTTGTCTTGATAAGAAAGGATTTTCCTTTACAATAAAGAACAATAGTTGTTCTATTTATTTAAAAGACATGTTTTATTGTTGTGCAAATTTGAGTAATGGACTTTATGTTCTAGATCTCGAAACCCCTATCTATAACATTAATACTAAAAGGGTTAAAACAAATGATTTAAACCCAACTTATCTTTGGCATTGTCGCCTAGGACATATAAATGAGAAACGCATTTCTAAACTCCATCAAGATGGATATTTAGAATCTTTTGATTTTGAATCAATAGATACATGTGAATCTTGTTTATTAGGGAAGATGACCAAGACCCCTTTTACCGGAAAAGGTGAAAGGGCGAGTGATCTTCTTGGCTTGATACATAGTGATGTATGTGGGCCCATAGGGACAATGGCTAGGGGAGGTTTTAGTTACTTCATCACTTTTACTGATGATTTCAGTAGATATGGATTTGTGTTTCTCATGAAACATAAATCAGAATCCTTTGAAAAGTTCAAGGAGTTTAAACATGAAGTAGAGAACCAACTTGGCAAGACAATTAAAGCACTTCGATCCGATCGAGGTGGTGAATATTTGAGCCTAGAGTTTGATGAATATCTTAAAGAGTGTGGGATTATATCTCAACTTACTCCCCCTGGAACACCAGAATGGAATGGGGTTTCTGAGCGGAGAAATAGAACCTTGTTGGACATGGTTCGATCAATGATGAGTCAAACTGACCTCCCTAACTCATTCTGGGGACATGCTTTGTTGACAGCAACTTTCACACTTAACCGTGTTCCATCAAAGGCTGTCATAAAGACACCATATGAGATATGGACTGGGAAACGACCTAGTATGTCTTTTCTTAAGATTTGGGGCTGTGAAGCTTATGTTAAACGCCAAAGTTCTGATAAACTTGGGCCCAAGTCAGATAAATGTCTTTTTGTGGGATACCCAAAAGAAACTAAGGGTTATTATTTTTACAATCCTACTGAGGGCAAAGTGTTTGTTGCTCGGAATGTTGTATTCTTAGAAAGGGAATTCATCTCTACAAGAATCAGTGGGAGGAAAGTAGAACTTGAAGAAATTCAAGACTCACAAGGCATTGAAGAGCCAATGGTGGAAGTGGAGCAGGACCCACAAAATGTTGTGATAACACCAGCTCCAGTAGCACAAGACTTGCGTAGATCAGGTAGAATACGTCAACAACCTGAAAGATATGGATTTCTTGTAACTCAGGAAGGAGATGTATTCCTAATGGATCAAAATGAGCCAACATCTTATGAAGAGGCCATTGCAAGTTCAGAATCTGAGAAATGGCTAGAAGCCATGGAATCTGAAATGGACTCCATGTACACTAATCAAGTTTGGAACTTGGTTGATGCACCTGAAGGGGTAAAACCTATAGGATGCAAGTGGGTTTTCAAAAAGAAAACTGACATGGATGGTAATATAAGTACCTTTAAAGCAAGGTTGGTGGCTAAAGGTTTCAAGCAAATACATGGTATAGACTATGATGAAACTTTTTCCCCAGTTGCTATGCTAAAGTCTGTTCGGATTCTGCTTGCTATTGCTGCATACCATGATTATGAGATATGGCAAATGGATGTCAAGACTGCTTTCCTTAATGGAAATCTTCTTGAGGAAGTGTACATGACACAACCTGAAGGCTTTGTTAAGCCTGAAGCATCCAGGAAGGTGTGCAAGCTACAACATTCTATATATGGACTTAAGCAAGCTTCCAGAAGCTGGAATCTTTGTTTTGATGAAGCTGTTAAACAATTTGGCTTTACTAAAAATGAGGATGAACCTTGTGTCTACAAGAAGGTTAGTGACTGCACAATTGTTTTTCTGGTCCTGTATGTTGATGACATACTACTTATTGGAAATGACGTTCCTACTCTTTAGTCTTTGAAGAGTTGGTTGGGAAGCTGTTTTTCTATGAAAGACTTAGGTGAAGCAACCTACGTGTTGGGAATTAAGATCTATAGAGATAGATCAAGAAAACTTCTTGGCCTAAGTCAGAATACATACATAGACAAAGTGTTAAAAAGGTTTAACATGCAAGATTCCAAGAAAGGAACTTTGCCTATGGCTCATGGCATAAGCTTATCAAAAGCTCAATCTCCTTCCACTAAAGAAGAAAGAGAACGGATGAATAAGATTCCATATGCATCTGCTATTGGATCAATCATGTATGCCATGATATGTACCCGACCAGATGTCTCGTACGCTTTAAGCATGACGAGCAGATACCAGTCTGATCCCGGTGAAAGTCACTGGACTGCTGTCAAGAATATCCTGAAGTACTTAAGAAAAACTAAGGATTCATTCTTGATATATGGAGGGGAAGAAGAGCTCATTGTAAAAGGTTACACTGATGCTAGCTTCCAAACTGATAAGGATGACTCAAGATCGCAATCTGGGTACGTGTTTTGTCTAAATGGTGGCGCTGTAAGCTGGAAGAGTTCAAAGCAAGAGACAGTTGCTGATTCTACTACAGAGTCTGAGTATATTGCTGCCTCAAATGCTGCAAAAGAGGCAGTATGGATGAAGAAGTTCATAACAGAACTTGGGATTGTTCCTAGCATTGTGGAACCTATAAGTCTTTACTGTGACAATAGTGGAGCAATCGCACAAGCTAAGGAACCTAGATCACATCAACGATCTAAGCATATACTTAGGCGATTTCATCTCATTCGAGAGATCCTTGACTGAGGAGATGTAAAGATATGTAAGGTGCATACTGATGAGAATATTGCTGACCCACTCACAAAACCTCTTACACAACAAAAACATGAGGGGCATACTAGATCATTAGGCATTAGGCAAATGTCTGATTGGCTCTAGTGCAAGTGGGAGATTGTTGGTGTATGCACTATGAGCTTTTATGCTTTTTCATTTGTATCATTTTTCTACTTATCAATAGAATAAATATTTCAGTTTAAAATTGTTTTAAAACATATTTATCCTTGGAGTAATAGGTCATATAAAAATTATTCCTAAAATGTCCCTAGTTAAGTATTTACATGGGGACATGTAAATACACTGAGACTAGTGTGTGAGTGTACTGATGACCTGATCTCACAGATCATAGATATAGATGATATCGAGTCTTCACACGGGTACACATTAAGAGTAATGATGTACTGGACAGACCCACCATGAGAACGTTGCATGGATCGTTACATGATTGTCATAAACGATTCTCAATGTGATAATGGTATATGTAGTCCTTCGACCTGAAGTCACTACGATTCCTACATGAGGAGTTTATTGTTTTAATACAATTAAACGTCTTCTGTAACAAGAGGACTATAAAGGTTGTGATTAGACAATGAACAAATTATGCAAAGGGATGTGAGTGATGTAGATGGGATTTGTCTCTCCTATGTGACAGGAGTGATATCCATAGGCCACTTGATGGAGTAAGACTAAGAAAACGCATGGCCATGCTAGAAAGAATAAATATTAGATATTTATTCGGATCCAGTCTACTCCGGTATCAAGTAAAATAAATTGGGCCGTACAAGGATGACGCGACCATGCCTTGGGCCCAATTAGGATATCGTGACAAAAGGAATAAACGTATTAAATAATTATCACTTATAGGTTATGTTGATAATATTCAGACATAATGATGCATTGCTAGATGCAGCTCTTATTTTATATTAATAATAAAATAGTTTATTATTAATATGACCGGGTATTTTACCTATAGGGTCACACACATAGAGTAAGCCCATCAGAAAAATGTTGTCTTATTTTAGTTGGACTAAAATAAAGCTATTGGGCCTAACTCATTTGGAATGAGTAAGGAGCCCACTTTTAGAGAGAACAAATTAGGTCAAACCTAAGCCTATAAATAGAGCATGAGATGCTCATAGGCCGTTCACTCAAGTGAGACACAAATTCGCAAAAGTTGCAAGAGCTACACGCTGTCAAACTAGCAGTTGGCAAGTGTTGCGATTCTGGTGGGAGTGCTCGTGTGGACTCCTAAAGGACGAGGCTACGACTGCTTCGGAGTTCTTCAAGAGGTAACCTAAAATAATTTCGAAATTGTTTTGTGCTTTGAAACATGGAACCTTGCAAATCCTACGGAATCCCTTTTACCTTTCCGCTGCTCATGCTTAGGGATTTCGTAACACCTTCCTCATCAAACTTCTTCCTCTGGCGTGGTGTCCAAATTGTCCCTCATGCACTTCTTCTAGCACACCTTGTACCTCATTCTCATTCAAGCACCTGAGGTATGGCATAGAGAATCCCCTCCGTATGAGCATGCCATCCACCATCGTAAAATAAGGTAGCTCTCTTTTCAGCTTCTTTCTCTCCAGGTCATCAGTGGGCAGTTGTTCCTCCATGAAGTATCGAATATAGGGAACCACCTACGAGTTCTCATCAAAGGCTTGATACGATATTGCATTCAATGACTGTGCCAAAGGTATACTAGGCGATGATAAAGTGCTCTGCACCACTGTAGTTATACTACCAGGCTGCTTCGTGCTCGCGAGCCTTGAGAGAATATCCGCCCTAGTGTTTTCTTCTCTCGACACATGCTTAAACTCCAGCATAGAGAATCTTCCCTTCAACTCATTCATACAATTCAAGTATAGCTGAAGCTGAGGTTCATGGACTTGGTAATCACCTTGAATCTGTGATATCACCAGTTGTCCATCGCTGTATAAGGTTACTTCTGTTACTCCGATATCGATCGCTGCTCGGAGTCTGACAAGACATGCTTTATATTCGGCCTGGTTGTTGGAGGTTTTAAAATTGAATCAAAGAGAGATCTCCAAATACACACCATCATCACTCTCCACGACGACGCCAACTCCACATCCTTTACTATTCGATGACCCATCTATATAAATAGTCTAGTGAGCACGAGGTGTGGCTGGATCTGCCCCCGTCATCTCTACGACAAAATCAGCTAGGACTTGGGCTTTGATAGTTCCTCGTGGTTCATAGGAAACTTCAAATTCAGAAAGTTTGATAGACCACTTAATCATCCTCCCCACGAGGTCCGACTTGCTTAATACAGAACGGAGTGGCATATCCATTCTCACCAATATTGGGTGCGCATGGAAATATGACCTCAACAGTCGTGAAGCCCAAACAACTGCAAGAGCGGCCTTCTCAATCTTCTGGTACCGGCCCTTTGCTCCTTGCAGCATCTTGCTGGTGAAATATACTGGCCTCTGCCCCTTTGGGGTTTCCTTGACCAATGCTACTCCCAAAGCTTCATCCGAAATAGCCAAATACAAAATGAGGGTCTCACCGGGGTCTGGTTTTACCAAGATCGGGGAACTCGACAACACTTCCTTGAGCTCCTGGAATGCCTGCTCTTGTTCCTGTCCCCACTCAAACTTCTTGGACTTCTTTAACACCTTGTACAGGGGAAGGGATCTATGCGCCATCTTGGGTATGAACCGAGCCAAAGCTGCCACCTTTCCATTTAGAGATTGCACCTCCCTCAAGTTCTTCAGACTCTGCATGCCTAGTATTGCTTGGTACTTTCCTGGATTAGCCTCAATACCACGCTGAGTTAACATGAAACCCAGAAACTTCCCAGTTGGGACAGCAAGAGTACACTTTAATGGGTTTAGCCTCATGTTATATTGCCTCAAGCGTGTGAATACCTGGCGCAAGTCTTCAATATGATCACCCCTAGCTGGGGTCTTGGCAATGATGCCGTCAATGTACACCTCCACCAACTTGGTGTGTATGCCTTTAAACACTTTATTAATCATATGCTGGTAAGTGGCCCCAGCGTTCTTCAAACCAAAAGGCATGACGGTGTAGCAAAAGACACCGCGGTCATTGACGAAAGCCGTCTTCTCCTGATCCTCCTTCCACATCAGAATCTGGTTGTACCCCGAATATGCATCCATGAAACTCAAGTACTGATAACCAGAGGAGTCATCCACCATGTGATCAATATTTGGGAGAGGATATAGGTCCTTCAGGCAGCAACGGTTGAGGTCCACGTAATCAGTACACATTCTCCACTTGCCGTTAGCCTTCTGAACCATTACCACATTAGAAAGCCAAGAGGAATAACGGATTTATCTGATAAATCCGGCCTTCAACAGCTCCTCTGTCTGCTCACAAGCTGCCTTCTACTTCTCTGGCCCCAATCTTCTCTTCTTCTGGGCGACCGGTCTCGTCTCTGGATAGACGGATAGTTTGTGGCAGCAAAAATTAGGATCCATCCCAGGCATGTCTGCAGCAGTCCATGCACAAAGGTCTTTGAATTCCTGGAGGAGTGCTAGCAGACGCTGCTCCATAATCGACTCCGACTTATCATTGATGTGAGTAACCTTTTCTAGGGAATCTCCTAAGACAATGTGTAACTCCCCTATTTTTATTTTTATATTAACATTTTGAAGGAATTAAATTATGATTCTTTAGAACTTTTTAATCTACGTATTATTTATGATTTTTTGGAATTTTTTGGAATTTTTGAATTATTTTAATAAAATAATATATTTTAAATAATTTTAAATTCATATAAAGTGACTTAAAATTAAAAATATTTATAAGAAAGTGAATTTAAATTATAAGAAAAATTTTCTAAAATCCATTTCAAGTATACTTATCTAAAAATTATCAGTTTGAGAAAAATCTTGATTTTTTCCAATCGTTAAAAAAATTGAGAACGTATCAATAAATTTTTATTAATAGAAAATTTTAGATTTTTAAAATTTAAACTTTATATTACTTTTTATAAAATTAGTGAGGACTGATATAATATCACTAAATTTCAAAAAGGACTGATTTTGAATATTTAAAATATACCGAGTGAAAGGTTACTATTTGGCTTAATAATTCTCCCGACAGTTACTATGTAAAACACTGTGCATGTACGAAATTTTCAAAAGATGCACAGTAACCAGGTTTGAAATTTCAAAAAATGTATAATACTTTTATATTAAAATAATAGACTATATAGTAATTTTTTTTCCTATAAATACCAAAGGAATTCTTCTTTAGAATTCACAGTTTCAGATTAAGTTTTCTTAATATAGTAGTGCTAGTGAGATAGTAGTGGAAGTGAGAGAGAGAAATATAATTTTTTGGAAGAAGGTTCTGCTAAAATTCTAAGGTATGAATACCTCTCTTTTATATTTTTTAGGGTTATTTTTATATCGTTTTTAGAAATCTATTATTATATTGGAAATAATATTATTTTAAGTTACTATTCAAATAGTAAATTATTATTTACTGTTACTATTTACATTTACTATTCACATTTTACTATTTACCATTACTATTCATGATTTACTATTTACTGTTACTATTCATGATTTACTATTAACCGTTACTATTCATGATTTACTATTTACCGTTACTATTCATATTTTACTATTTACTGTTACTATTCATGATTTACTATTCACTATTCACTATTCAAAATTTACCATTTTTGTTTTAAGTAGTAATCTTAATTTTCATTTTGTAACTATATTAAAATGAAATTGGTATGTTTTAGAACTCGGAGACGAGGCGTGCACGGATTTATAATAACGAACCAGTATACAAGAGGTAAGGGGGAGTGAGATAAGAATATAATATGAAAAGACATAAGAATAATGGGAGGAGTCCCCTACTCCTTTTAAATTAAATAATATTATTATTTTAAAATATTAACTTTTAACTTAAAATTTATAAAAAAATTTAAATTAAATATCTGATGTAACTAACTCTACAATATCTATGCAAATATCTGGATAACCTATGCGAACTGGGCTGAACCTATGCAAGGACTTAGATTATTATGACCTGTATGGACTTATGGACTGAACTATACCTATGCGAGAATTGGACTACATGGACCTACATAAACCCATGCAAGGAATGGACTATAAAGACTCAAAATCAATTTTATTAATCTAAATAACCATTAAGATTTGAATTACATTATGAGTGATATTTAATTTATTTGAATTGTTTATAATTGATAATATTTGATTTTGATTGATATTTAATTATGATTAATAATATTTGATGTGATTGATGGTATTTAGTTATAATTGATAATGCTTGATTTTGATTGATGATTTTGTAATGTGGAGTTTGAGCATATAGCGAGCATGACGGAAAGCTAAAACTCAGTAAGAATTTTCTTACCTTACTCTTTAAATTTTTATTACTTTAAATCTTCTTTTCTTAGAAATTATTTTTATTAACTTTATTTTCAATATTTAGAATAAAAAAATTAGTATTTATTTTAGAAAGAAAAAATTTTATGAAAATTAATTTATAACAAATTGAGATAATTAAATCTTGAATTAAAGAAAAATTTTGTAATTTTAATTATTTTTGGTTAATGATTTAAAGATTATTCTCTTTTAATAAAATAAAACTTTCAAAAGAAAATTATTTTATTTTTCCAACTTAATAATTAAAGATATTTGGAAATAATTGAGAATTTGATCTTGTTAAGATTCAATTTGAGAAAGATTATGTAAAGTTTTATATGAAAAAGTTTTGAGATATTTAAGGCTTAGAAACTCAATTTCAGTGAGATTCGAAAACTGTACCAAATTTATTTCTGTGGGACAGAAATTTAGAGAATTGAGAAAATGTACAGTTTATTGAAATGATATTGTAAACCTTTAAGGTATTTAGTAATTGAGTTTCTAAAAGCCTTAACCAACTAAATACGCGAGTAGTTCATGCATCATGAATCATTAAAGTGAAATTAAATGATATTGTCTGGGGACGGATTATAGAAACCGAGGATACATTAGAGGAGGCTTAATTACGAGCCTTGGGATGAGATGGTGTGAAAGGATGCTTCAGGGGACCTGGGGTAGCTCCCTAGTGTTGGGTACTTTCACAATAAAAACTTTCTCAATCTGACTAGTCTCTAAGTGTTTCCATGCCAGTTGAGCTGTTCATATTATTATTATCCGGACTTATGGAACAGTGTAAACTCCTGGTTGGCCCAATGCAAATTAAAATTTAAGGGCCCACATATATAGGAAAGTTATAATAAAGATATCGCATAAAATTCATGCATTCATAATTGATTGTGTATGTGATTGTGATTGTGATTGATATTATTATATATTAGTTTGTGAAAACCCTTTGTTGCTTATGTCTTATTTGAGAATATTATATTCTGTTTCTCACTCTTTTTTCTGTGTTTTTGTTTCATATATTCTAAATTGATGGTTCAGAGGGAAGGATCGAAGAATCTCGACAATGAATATAGCACGTTCTAAAAAGGGAGCTCGGTATGATTACCGTGGTCCAATGAATAAATAATGTTAATAAGTAACTGCTTCTAGGCCATGGAGTTTCCTCTCTTTCTTATAATGTTTAATGTTTATTTTCTTCGGATGAATGTACAATTACTTTATAAAGTTTTAATAATATTTATGAGGTATTTTAGAAATAATGTATGTAATTTATTCCGATAGTTTCTTTTTAACAATCATATCTTTAAAAAAAAATTTAAGAATGTTTCTATAATTTATTAAGGTGTAGAAGAGGGTGTTACACAATGTCCTTGGAACCTCCATCTGGCGTGGGCTTTGAGGGGTTGAGCGGATCAATCTTCAACTCCGCTCTGGGATCAAAATCAATCAAACTGACAGACCCATCCACTGTTCCTCCATCGTTCAACTTCCTCTTCTTGTTAAATGCCTCCAGCTTCACCATATTCAGGCTCAGGTTGTAACAATACATGGCCATCTCTTGATCACCTCGTAGGGAAGACACACCGTTGTCTTTATCAATGAACTTGATAAGGAGATGTGGAGTGGATACAATTTCTTCCATGGCATTCAGCGTAGGACGGCCTATAATCCCGTTGTAGGGCGACTCCACATCAATCACCAAAATCCTGGATTTCACCGTTCTTGCTCTAGGCTCACCTTCAAAAGACACAAGGGTGTCAAGGTACCCCTTGGTGGGTTGCTTTGCTTCGTTGAAGTCCTTTAGTTCCTGTGTGTAAGGCTATAAATCTGAGTCATTAAAACCCATTCTTTTAAAGCAATTGTAAAAAATAACATCACAGGAACTTTCTTAGTCAACGAGAATTCTCTTTACGTCTTTGTTGGCTATTACAGCGATAATAACCACTGCGTCATCACCTCCTGGGATGGTTGGGCCAAAGTCATCGTCTGTAAATGACGCCATCGGTGCTGCCACGCTGTCTCTGAAAGGGCGGTTATCCCTAGGCTTCCCTTGTACAGATAGAATCATTCTATGATGATTCTTAAGATTTTTGATCGACGCTCCTCCCCCAGTAAACCCTCCAGCGATCATATCAATCACCTCGCGCTGACCTTGCCTCTGCTGCTGGGGCATGCCGTCCTGTTGAGCACCTTCGCTGTTTAACAATCCCCTTTTTTTTTCAGTGGCTGAAAACCTTCTGACCGGATTACGACTATCATCGCCCTCATCGTCACGATCTCTTCCTCTCTTCTCAATCCGGTCTGGCTCATCCAGGGATTTCTCCTTGAATAGGTATTGTTTTAACTTTCCCTCCCTGATGAAGGTCTCCACCGCGTTCTTCAAAGCCTTGCATTCATCTGTGGTGTGGCCCACCTGCTCGTGAAAACCATAATACTTTCATGGATTGCTAGGCCGTTTCATTGGAGCAGGCTTCCTTATAACATACACACTGAGTGTGGGCCATCCAACCTCGCTCAAAATCTGGGAATGCCTGGAGTTCAACGGGGCATAGTTGCTGAATGAGGCTACATGCCTGTCCTATTGTTGAGGTCGTGGACTTCTAAAATCATCTTTTTGAACATGCCTCTCTGGTCTCACCCTCTCCTTATCTCTCCGTGGCTAAGGAGGAGGCACTGGTGGTTTGAGCCTAGTTGTTGTGGCTTCCAAATACATCTCTATGCCCACATACTTCGAGGCCTTCCTCCAGAATTCCTCAAACGTCGTCGGAGGGCTCTTTGCTAGAGACAAGGCAAAGGCTGATCCAGGCTGTAGAGCCTCGACAACAATATAGAGTTGAATGGCCTCTGTAAGATTAGGCACTATAGTTGCCTCCTTGTAGAACCTCTTCAGGAACTCTTTAAGAGTTTCACTCTCCCCTTGCCAGATTTGGGCCAAGGTATGAGAAGTCCTAGGGATGTCTCTTGAAATAACAAAATGACTCTCGAACGCAGCTGCCATTTCCTTACAAGAGTTTATCGAACCTGAGGGTAGACTCTTGAACCAGCTAAGAGCCTCTTCCGTCAGTGTTCATGGGAACATCCTGCACATTACATCTTCGTTTGCTCCCAAATATATGGCTTCGTACACATAAGCATCAAGATGCTTAGTGGGATCTGTCTCTCCATTATATTTTCCGATCGAGAGTGGTTGTGTTATTTGAAAATGCTTGGGGACAGGCACACTCATAAGCCTCCTTGAGAAAGGAACATTGAGCCTATACGTCCCAAAAGTCACCACCGCCTGCTCCTTCCTTCTTCTATTGACTCTGTCCCCAGAGTCTTGAGTTTGCTCCCACTCCTCGTAGGTGGGGATCTTTGAATATTGGAGAGTGGTGGACTTCTCTCTCCCAGATGTGTGATGCGTCTCCTCAGCCTGAGATGTTGCTTTCTTCTCCTTCACCTTTTTCTCTCTTCTCAACTCTATCACCTCCTCCTTGAGTTTCCTTATGACTTCATCTCGAGGATTCGAAGCTGCAATAGGTATCATCCTTCTCAAGTTAGATCTGGGAGATTCGAAAACAAGTCTCCTACTAGTATGCTGATGGGTCACATCCTCTACATGACCATCGACGAACTCTCGTCCATCTCCTTCCATGGCTAGCTATTAAACTTTTGTGAAAAGTGGGAATAACTCTATCGTGTCCCACCGGGCGTACCAATGAACTGGTGTAGTCTGGGGTCAAGGATCTAGACTGGGAACCAGCCACAAAAGTTGGTGATTTAAGTGTTTGTACACCGGTACAGTGGGTATCTGGTATTATAATCCGACCTCTTAGTGGGAAAGACCGGTCTTGTCTTGGAGATCCTTCTCACTAGACTTTCATGTTGGTGGGGGCGAAAGATGGTGACACCTGCGAAGATTCTCCGATGCTCAAGTTAGTGAAGATACTAAGAACACAAAGGACTTGAATGATGCAATAGTAAGTTATGAGTGAGAACAACGTAACCTTGCATGTGTATGAGAATATGCTATTTATAGTTGAATGTGGAAAATGAATCGTTGGGTGCAAGTGGGCCAGGAGGATCAGATGCCGTGTGCAGCGTTTCGTTCAGAGTAGTTCAATACTCAATGTACGATCGAGGGTAGTTCAATGATCAGTGTAAGATTCTGACATAGGAATGGGGAAGATCCACCTTTTTCGTATATCGATCATGTAGCTGTACTTCGCACCTTTTGACGGGTGACATAGACACCTTCCGCTGTGTAGGGTATCAATCGTGATAAGTGGTAAAGCCATTTATCCTATCGTAGTATAGGTGAACGGTTATGCGTAACGAAAAAATGAGAATGGATCAGGTGTCTTAGATGCTATCTCGGATAACCGGTAAAGGGAAAGCTCCTAGAATGGTATTTTTGTAGTCCGGATATTGACCTGTGATACCGGTTGACCATCCAGAATAATCAAGATGACGTCATATTATGGAGGACGGTATCCAGACCGGATCAAGAATCAATAATAAAACTCTCTTGATAGAGTAGATAAGAAGTTTAAAGCGGAAATCAGGTGTGATCAACTTTAAAGAATGTAGCTCTCTTTTTGATAGAGTGGTTTTAGAAAATTTAAGCATAGAAGAAGTTGATTAAAAATGAAATTCTCTTTGATAAAGGAAGTTTGAAAATAAAAGCACAAAGATAATAACTTACTCAAAGAATGTAGCTCTCTTTAAGAGCAAAATAAGAAGGTTAAATGCGCAGAAAATATTTTCCAAATCTTTGCCTCTTGAAAACGTGTGAGAAAGAATAAAAAAGTTAATGCATATAAGTGTGATTTTCAATGAGGACTTAGGCCTCTATTTATAGTGTTTCAAGAGATAACTAGCCATTGTAATATGATTATTTTCAAATTTGATTCCATTGAAATATCCCTTAAGTTTAGCAAAAAGCTAAGAATTAGTCAAATTTACTTAGTGTATTCGAATACCTTATTCGAATAATAACGTTCCGCTTCTCTAAAAATTGGTCCAGATTCATCCTATTTGAATACCTTAATTGATTAGCAACGTTCTGATTTGATTTTGAAAATTCCAGAATCGTCTTAATCGATTACCTTAATCAATTAGCAAGGTCCTGTTTCAGAAAAATTTGTCCTTATTCGAATACCTTATTCGATTAGCTCTGTTCTGGTTTAAAAACAACTTGTCTAGATTTACCTTATTCAAATATCTTACTCAATTAGCTCTATTTCAAATGATTTCAAAATTTGTTTTGTGAGACTTAATTGAATACCTTAATTGATTACCTTGCTCCTAATCAAATACCTTATTTGATTACAAAAATTGATTTTAGATTCTCAATGCTTTAATATTTTTGAAACATATTTTGGGAATCATCAAAACTTAAATTATAAAAATTCTTATTATAAAAACTCCCCTTGTTTGATATATTATTGTGAACAAAAACATGTGTTTCTTGGGAAGCGTGCATATCAAAAAATTAAACTAGAAGTTTAGTCAAGAACTAGAATGAGTGGCGAAAAACACCAGAAAGCCCTAAGATGAGGAGAATGCCCCGAGACTTGTTGTTCAATCTAAAAATATTCCCTATAGTGTTATTTCAATTTTTTAAGGAGCCGGTTAGACCCACGGCGCTTTTGACCCTTTTGCCTAAATTGAGGCATTATTCAGCCTTGTACCTACTTGTATTGTTTTTGGTATAACTTATTCTCCCGACGTCAAAAATTTCTATTCTTGTTTCTAAATTTTTGTATCAAAATTATCTACATTTTTTATGTTGATCACTAAACCTAGTTTTAAGCCATTTGGTCCTAGTTTTCAAAACATTGCCCTGTTTCATAAATTCTTGGAATTACCTGAACACTTTTTAGTAAATTGCTTGTAACTTTTTTGTATGACTTTGAAATCAAGTTATTCTTCTTCTCAAAACTTCTTAAGAGAATTGTCTACAACTCTTATGAAAGACCCCAAAACTAATTCCCAACTGTTTGATCCCAGTTTTTAATTTAATGTTGTTGTATCTGATTCAAACCCGAACCTGACAACCTTTCATATTTTGGCCATATCTCTCACTTTCGATATCAAAATTTTGTATTCTTTAGCTTGTTTTAAAGGGGAAAATGTGATCTGCAACTTTGATGTTGGACATTTTCCCAAATTCTGGCCCTAAAATTAATTATAAATTTCATGATTGTTCCCTTGATTTCGCATCAGATTTGAATTAATTTAAACTAATTCTTTCACACCTTTCTATAATAAATAGTTGACCCAATGTTCTTCTAATTCCTTTTTCATGTTTCCAAGCATGCAACATCATATCTCTTACACATTATTGTTCCCATGCATTTATGCTTATTCTCATTAATTGCATGCCTAAAATAAGATCTGCCTAACTTTCTAAATGGATCTTTTTTGCAAAATTTGATTCCCTCTTGCTCTCTAGCTCCTATGGCCACATACACATGTACACCACTCTTATTATTTTTCTATAAATCACTTTCTCTTACTCATTTTTTAGACTTGACACCACTATCTTCTCTTTCCATGGTAGCACCATAAACACCCTTCCTCACTTAACTTGTTCTCTTTTTCTTTAAAATCACCAAAACCCTCACTTCCCTCCTTTTTCTTTTTCTTTGGTCGAGAGGCCCCAAGATCCATTAGAAGGCTTTCAAGCTCTCAAAAACACCATCAACCACTATCATTCTTCCATGCATGCCTTGTTCTCTTGCTGCACAAAGTTGTTGAGTCTTCTTCCTCCTTGTCTTTTTTTACCAAGACCACCACCTAGTCAAATGTGAGGTTTTTGCTCTTCATCTCACTAAGGCAACACCATCCCTCATTATTTTAGAGCTTGATAGCATCATTAGAGGAGCTTGGAAGCAAAGGAAGCATCATCACCTCTCTCCCTCTCAAACCCGAGAGCTTGCTCCATGATGTAAAAGGAGACTTTGGCCCATTAAACCTTGATCCTTTGCATGCATGAGTATTTGATAACGATTCCTAGTGTTTCTTGATCTTGCATGTGAATTTCTTGATGTGGGAACTTGAGTTGGTTACATGAGGGTTTTGGTGGTGGTGGTGAAAATTTGTGTGTTGGTATTTTGATATATTACTCAAGTTGTATGTGATGCATACATAAGGAACCTTGGTGTTATAATTTTTTTATTGAGGTTGCTTGTCATATTTGGAGTGGTCGCCGTAAGAAATATATATATATATATATATATATATATATGCCTAGAAATTTTCTTGTAATTTTATGAGTTAGTATATAAAATACTAAATTAGTGGTTTAAAGTAAAATGGGAATTTAACATTTGAGTAGGTAAATGTTTATGGTGTCGGTGAGCTCCTTGATGTATTTGATGATGATTTTGTTGCTTGATATTCCCCCCAAGGAAAGGAGGGCCCCACGGGTCCTTCTGACCCCCTTTATTTTAGCTAAAGTTAAAATCCTATTTGTTTTTAGTCTAATGGGCCTGAGCCCTCTCTATTTTGACCCAAGTATAAATGTATCTCTGATACGCACATGAAAGACTAAGTAACACATCACAGAGAGATAATAAACCTAATCCTTAAGGGAATTCTCTAGGGTTTTGTGCCTACTTTTTATGTGTGAACATTTTGGCGCCCACCGTAGGGCCTGGTAAAACGGATCCTACACCATCTCTCTCCAACCCTAATCTTAATTTTAACAATAGCCATGGTCAATACTCGAAATACCCATCCAGAAAAAGACGATGGACGTCACCTAGAGTCATCCAACCACGACGACCAGATACAACGACTCACGAACATGGTGGAAACCCTACAGAGAACGGTTGCCAACCTACAGCAGGAGAACACAAAACTCTGGGGAAGAAGATATGGTGAGTGAGAGGCCTCCAAGAAAACTGGGGCTGATCCACCTAGCGAAAGATTGCTGGCCACGTTTCCTACCAAATGCTAGAGACCACAAGATACGAACCCGAGCTCCCATTCTCTGCCCATCCATGGTCCGATCAGATGATGGATGCTCCTACCCCTCCTAACTACAAGCCCCCTTCCATGGAAAAATACGACAGCAGAGGGGACCCTGAAGAGCATCTCACCATGTATACCACCACCATGTTGGTTAGAGGGGCGTTAGACTCCCTCTTTTGCCGAACTTTCCCTACTACCTTGACTAAATTGGCTATTCGCTGGTTCTCCTACCTTCCCTAGAAGAGCATTACCAATTTTTTCAATCTCAGCAAGAAATTCCTCAACCAGTTCTCCACCAGTAGGGCCATGCAGCAGACTTCACATAGCCTGGTGAACCTACGCCAACTCCCGAGTAAAATCTTGAAGCTGTACACGACCAGCTTTTTTAAGCAAGCCATCCAGATCCGAGACCTTAGTCCTAAAGTGGAATTACACGCCACACAAACTGGCTTACACCCTAGTAAATTCTCTGACTCCCTAGCTAAGAAACCTCCCCAGGACATGGATAATTTTCGGGCAAGGGCCTCCCGATATATCGTTGTTGATGAGTGAGAGGCTGATCAGATGGTCTTTTTTGATTAGGCTAACCATCATCCTGACCTGAAAAAAAGAAGCCCCAGGCAGGGTCTGGACAAGTAAATTGATGCTTACAATGCTTCTAGGTACACTAACTTCACACCGCTAAAGGATTGTCGCGATTAGATCATGCATAAAGTCTATAATATGGGACTCCTGGCACTTTCCCCCCAAGAAAAGGGCCAAAAGGGTCAGACACATCCAAATATTGTGAGTACCACCAAGGCCCCGACCATGCGACAAAGGAATGTCACTCCCTCCGTAATCTAATAGAGCATCTAATTCGTGAGGGATACTTGACAAGGTTCGTCACCCAGAAGAATGATAGACCAAAGGAAGAAAACCAGAAAAGAATAAGAGAATACCCCGACCAGGTTGAGCTCCAGACCCGGGACAGATTACGAGCCCCACGTTCTCGATCCCTGAGACCTACAGAGGGGAGGGAAGATAGATGAGGATTATTCACACCATTTCAGGCAGATTCCCAGGTGCTCGAGCACGCCGATCACACCAATCGGATCAAGTAAATTTATTGCAACCAGACTCAAACACGATGACCATCACTTTTGACAGGTTAGACTTCCCCGAAGGTGGCCCCAACAGGGACGAGCCAATGGTAGTCACCATGGGAATTGAAGACTTTGTGATGGAATGAGTGCTCGTAGACTAGGGAAGCTCAACAGACATTCTACATTGGAAGGTGTATCAAAGGATGGGGTTCTCCACCCGGTGGTTAAAAAGTTATGATGGAACTTTACTTAGTTTTTCTAGTGACTCTGTATAGGTTTTAGGGTCCATCGACCTAAAGACCATTTTTAGGAATGGAACAGACAACCGTGTAGTCAAAGTCAAGTTTCTAGTTGTTGACTTCCCTAGCTCTTACAACGTGTTGTTGGGGCAACCTTCCCTCAACGCCCTGGGAGCTGTAGTTTCTACCATGCACCTAACCATGAAGTTCTTACTCAGAGACGGAAAAGTAAAAGTTGTTAGAGCAGATCCAAAAGTTGCTCAAGAATGTTACTATGACAGCCTCCGCCCCAAGGAGATGTTTATAATTGATGAAGACATAGAGACAGGGTTTGATCCTCGTGATGACAGAAAATATAAGAGAGCCCAACCGGTAGAGTCCCTTAAACTTGTTCAAGTCAGATCCTTCCCGAACCAGTTCACCCGGGTTAGTGTAATACTCGACCTAACCCTAGAAGAAGCCCTAGTCAACCTACTGAAAGAAAATACGGACCTATTTGCTTGGCGCCCTGCTGACATGCTGGGCATCAACCCCAGCATAATTTGCCACTCGCTCAACATCGAGCAGAATGCCAAGCCCATATCTCAAAAGCCTAGGAAAATGGGCCCTGATCGAAAGAATACAGTCAAGGAGGAGACAGACAAGCTTGTATCCGCCAATTTCATCAGGGAGGTCAAATATCCGACCTAGTTATCTAACGTGGTCATGTTAAAGAAGTGAAATGGCAAGTGGCGAATGTGTGTCGACTTAACGATCTGAACAAGGTATGTCCCAAAGATCCCTATCCTTTCCCTAGTATTGATCATCTGGTGGATAGAACTTCAGGATACAGGATTTTAAGCTTCATGGATGGATACTCGGGGTATAATCAGATCCGAATGGACCCCAAAGACAAGGAAAAGATAACATTCATCATAGCGGGGCAAGTTGCTGCTACCGGGTGATACCTTTCGGCCTAAAAAATGCAGGAGCCACTTATCAAAGATTGGTAGATAAAATCTTTGCTCGACAAATCGGGAGAAACATGAAGGTCTATGTAGGCGACATGGTGGTCAAAACCAAACAGGCGGATGCACACATACAGGATTTGGAAGAGACATTCTCTAAATTACGCAAACACAATGTGCGGTTGAATCTTGAGAAGTGCTCCTTTGGGGTTCAAGGGGGAAGGTTCTAGAATAAATGCTTACCTACCGAGGCATCAAGGCCAACCCGGACTAGTGTCATTCCATACATGAAATACGAAGCACCCAGAATATCAAAAAGGTCCAGCGTCTCACTGGTCGGATCATGGCCCTCTCTTATTTCCTTTCAAAATTTACTGAAAAGTCCATGATATTCTACAAAGTGTTGAAGAAGATAGACTGGTTCGAGCGGACACCGGAGTGTGAGAAGGCATTTCAAGACTTAAAGGTCTACCTTACATCCAATCAATTCTAACACGACTAGACATGGGATCAGAACTGGTTCTCTATCTTTCCACCGATACTGAGGCAGTGAGCTCGGTCTTGGTCCAAGAGGATGGCCTGGTTCAGAGGCTAGTCTATTTCACCAGCAAGATGTTACAAGGAGCTAAAGTACGGTATCAAAGAGTTAAAAAATTCACATACAGCCTCGTCGTAGCATTACGCAGACTCCAACCTTACTTCCACAGCCACCAAGTAGTAGTAAGGACCGACCAACCGCTTGGAAAGATCCTTTAGAAGTCGAAACGATTGGTGAATGATAATAAGTTGTTGAGATTATAGCCAATATGTGATGGAATATGAATAATAAATGTAAACCCCCAAACGATTGGTGAATGATAATGTTAAATTCGGGGTATGATTTGGTATTGGCAATGATATATGTTTTTATGATGTGACTTTAGGCTAAATTGTGTGCCCCTGAATTTGTGATCAAGGAATTAGCTATGGACTATGATATGATGTAGAGATGACATGTGTGATTATGGGTTGATAAACAAAAATCCGATCATGTCATTACCTCCCTTTTTATTTAAAAGGAGCTACATTGGGGATAAAAATCACGTAGTTATGTGATATGAATTACACGTCCAATTTAAGAACTTTAGTTGTGATCTGTGAGAAGATTCACTAGTTTAGAAGCTTATTATAGATTGATTATCCTATTATAACCTAGAGGTTACACACTTAATGTGAGTTTGGTGACTTATTTAGGCTTGAATTGGATTATAGCCGACAATGTGTGAATGAAACAAATGATTATTAGCTATTTGATCATGACTTCTGGATGGATGAAGCTCGATGATAGGGTATTTACCCTGAGATGATTGGGGATCTATGGTTGATACACCAATTTGTGGTGATGTTAATTAATATTTGATGATTTATATGGCGCGATTAATATCGGATTATGTATAATGATGATGTGATATGAGTAAGTTGGTATGGACTTATGTGAATTATCACTAAGTCTCATGTGAATAGATGTTGTTCGAGTTAGTATGAATAATGTGAGTGATAAGAATTGAAGGTACTTGTCCTGATATGAATCTACATGCTATAGGCATTGTCGCAACATACACTTATGCGCTGACCTCATGTGTTAGTTGTAACCACTACGGTATTGGGACGCTGTCCTGTATGTCGGATGCGATAACTTATAGGTCAGGCAAGTGAGGTTGTAACTGCTTATTGTAAATGTTTGTGTCTATCCGGTTGTACTGGATTAGATATATGAGTTGTTCTAGATGAATTGAGAATTAATAAGATGTGACTCACTTTGGATATATAAGATTTTATGCTTGGAACAAAGGAATAATGATGATCATGTCCTGTTGGACTTTGGGAAGTCCGATGTTAATTTATGGTATCATTGAACACTATTGATGTGCGGCCAGAAGTGTGGCCTTGTGATTTATATATCGATGTCAAATTTCGAGGATGAAATTTCTTTTTAGGTAGGGTGGATTGTAACATCCCAAAATTTATAAAAATGATTAATTGAGAGGAATAAATAATAAATAATTATATATGAGCTGATTCATGTCATGAAAATTTGAAAATAATTAAATTGAGATTTATTATAGATATTCATAATTTATTAAAACTTAATGAGATGAAATTATACCCGATTAAAATATGGGTGTCAGACTAAGTATCTCCGATTGAGATGCCATTGGTCAGAGCTGTTAAGAATATTATCAGGAATCTGAATATGTCTTCAGAATAATTTTTGGATTTAGTATTGAGCCCGAACGGGGATCCTATTTATTATAAAACAGAGAAATTATTAATGAGGGTTAAAAATAAAACATAAAACACTCTCCCTCTCTCTCATTTTCACGTTACTTTCCCTTCTCTCTCCCTTCTCCATTTCTTTCATCTTCTTCCTCCTCTCTTCATGTACGAACCATCCATCTCCTCCTCCCCTCCATAAATCATTTTTCCCACCCAAAAGCTTGGGTTCATGAAGATTTAATGGGACCTTGGAGCAAATATTTGATGACCTCCCCTTCTCATCTCCTCAATTTCATGTTCCTCTTTGGGCTAGGAGAAAGAGGTAAGATTTTGATCACCCATGGATTTTGTTGATGATTTGAGTTTATTTAAGTATTGTAATGGGAGGTTAGATGGTGTTTTGATAAATAATGGTATGTAGAACCAAACCCTAGGTTGGATGACCCTTGGGGATTTATTGTTGTTGTTGATAATGAATGGGATACATTGTTGTTGGTCTATGGATGCTTGAAATGATGTATATAAATGGTTGAGATTGATGATTGTGAGTTCTTGTGAAAACCCTAGAAATTAGGATTTTGGGGCTTTGAGAAATTCATGAGAAAATTATGAGTTATTGTTATTAGGGTGATTTTATATATGAGGTTGAGAGGTTAATGAGGTTATTATGATTAAATGAAATGGTTGGAAATAATGGTTGTTGGCTGATTTTAGAGGAAAACCTTAAGCATAGAAATTAGGGCTTTTGTCTTAATTGATAGTTGAAAATGATTTATGCTCTTGGAATAAGTTTTTGGGAAAGATGAGATTGATTTTTGATTGATGATGATGAATTTTGCATTAAGATAATGATATTGTGTTTGTGATGATCAACGATAGAGGAATTAATGAAATAGACATAGTGGGTTGATGAGTTATTGGGCCATGATAAATGACATATGAAATTGTTAATTGATAATGGTTTGAAAAGAGCTAAGAGGCTTATGATGAATTTGAATGACAAAAGGATAGTTTAAGTAACGATGAAAGAGATGTTGTTATTGTTGGGTATGATTGGCCCTTTAAGACTTAGAGAACCTTGGTTTTGGGAAAGGAATTCCCGAAACCTAACATAAGTATGTGAATTGGTGTTTTAAAAAGTCTAGGACTTGATATTAAACCTTAAGATATATTTATATTGTTTGAAATTATGATGGTTCCTTGGGATGGCTTATTGATTGTATGAATGCATATGTGTGATGTGTAGATTGTAATTCGGACGATGTGGTGAAACGATTGGAGCATTTGAATTGCAGTTCTTCTCTCGAGGTAGGAGAGGAGTTTTACATTCCAAATGCATGAGTTAAATAATTAGTGATTTATGTATATGATGATGCTCATACTTGTCTTGCCATGTTTATATTGAAATGATGAGATGGATGAAGTTTGATGAATGAAATAATTGGTAAATTATTGGCCTTGGGAATTATATGTATATGAGATGATAAATGTTTAGTTGTCCCTTTCATGAGAATGATATGTTATTGATGAATAACCTATGAGAGGTTGAAATATGAACATGTTAATGAACCATCTTTTAGGGGATGAAGCATATGCTTTGAGAATTATGAATTTTATGTGGATGCTTGGCATCGAATGTGATGGTCATTGTGATGGTATTAGAGATAAGATTGAATGATAATGTATAATTGAGGAACTCATAGAGTCAATTTGAGTTTTATGTTATTTTGATGGTATATGATAGTTCCAATAGCCCATATATGTAGTTTATGATTTGTAGAAATTGGAATGGGCCAATTCCAATGAGAATAGGTCCTGGAGTTGCACAAAAGTGCCTCAAAATAGATAAAACACATTTATACGTATAAGTCCCTCATTTTTGAGAATTTTTAAGTGCGGTAAGTAGCCACACGTCACAAATAATGTATATAAGTTGGTGTTAAAATTTAGTGGGCATTGGAATTCGTATAAAAAAGTTAGGGGGGTTAGAAGTTCCAAAAATGTAACTTTTCTACATAAAACAGCCTCTGTGCTATCATGAATCGATTCACAATAGTGTGTGAATCGATTCAAAGCTCCCTGGATTTACTGTTCCTCAATTTCACAATGCTTGAATCGATTCATACGGGCTTGAATCGATTCAAGGGTCTCTGTTTCACTGTTTTGGGTTTTAAAAACGTGTGAATCGATTCATAAGGGGTTTGAATCGATTCAAGGCCCTCTGTTTGTCAATTTTTGGGCTTCGAGGATGCATGAATTGATTCATGAAGTGTCTGAATCGATTCATGGCCCTGTTATGGCCACTGTTATGCTGTTTTCCCAACTGCTATAATTCACTTGTTATTTTTGGCTCGTTTGGGCATTTTAATGGCAATTTTGGCCTCCGACTCCTTCATGAAAGTCGTAGATAATTATGTTATATAGGTGTAAAAATTAGTCTTACCTTAATTGGAGTCTTCTAACTTTTATTAGGCATAAAATACCGGACCCACTACATGGTAAAACTTAAGTTTAAGAGGGTTTTGAACCCAACTTTTTATGATTGCCAAATTAGGACCAATAGATGATAATTGTGACATGGCCCCCTAGTTATGAGACTAAAAATAAATCTTTCTCATGTCTCAATGTTGAAATTTGTCATGAGCTCATTAGTATCCAAAACCCCTTTTTATTATGTAAAAACAAGAGATTATGTTAAGGGTATATAATTGTGGTGTGTTGGCGGTGTTTGATGTTGATCTAATGTATTGGCAAAATGTGTATATGCCTAAATCATGTTGTGAAAACATGAATGTCCACCACCAATGATGTGATATAATAATTGATAATGAAAAGCAAATGTTGTGGTTATATGACACATCCTGTATGATAATGAAATTAATGGGGGGACAATTCAATGGAAATGGGTTGTGTAAATCAATGAATTTGATATGATGTTGTTGATGATTAAAAGTGGATGATGCCATACGTATTGAATGATAAATGATAATGTTGAATAAAAAGGGATGTTGTTGTTGAACATGCCCCTGAATAAGTGGTAATGATTATCATTGATGATTATGATGCCATTGTTATTAATGCAAACATTGACTTGTATGTTTGAGATGCAATGATGATTGGTTAATATATGTTCTGAAATACCTTGTTGGTTTCCATGCGTGGATTAATGCGATGATGATTGATATGCTTTTAATTACCATGCGTGGTTTGATGTAAATATGAATGTTGAGCCTTAAGGGGCCTAGTGATTAATTGTATATCAATGATGACAAAACTAAATATATAATATACCCCTAAGTGAGAGGGTGAGAAATCCTTGCAAGGTTAAGATTTGGCATATATATTATTGCATTCATGGCATAGCATAGCATTGATTATGTGGTTGCGATCACAGTGAATGGTCTTGCAGGACTATATGAATGAATTACCCCATGCGTGGCAGGAAACCAATATGTGGATGAATGAAGGTGGTTGCGATCACCAATATGTTGAGAATGATGAACGTGGTTAAGATCACGAGTATATTGAAATAATAAAGATCATACGGGATTCTATGAGATTGAGTACCCTATGTGTGGGGGAATGAGTCTGTGGTTACGATCACATGACAGATTGAAATGATAAATGTAACATCCCGAATTTTATAAAAATGATTAAATAAGATAAATAAATATTAAATAATTATAAATAAGTGAATAAGTGTCCTAAAAATATTGAAATAATTAAATTGAGATTTATGAGGATTATTTATAATTTATTGAGATTTTAGGAGGTAAAATTTTACCTGGTTAAAATATGGGGTGTCAGACCAAGTATCTCTGAATGAAATGCCGTTGGTCAGGGCTGTTAAGAATATTATTGGGAATCCGAATATATCTTCGGAATAATTTGTGGATAAAGTATTGAGCCCGAACAGAGATCTTGTTTATTATAAAACGGAGAAGCTTTAATGAAGAGTTAAAATTTTAAAACAAAATCCCTCTCCTTTCTCTCATTTTCACGATGCATTCTTTATGGGCAAACTTATTTGCTTTCTTCTTCTTCCTCACTTCTCTTCTTCATCTTCTTCTCCTCTCAAAAACCATAAATGGTGGTGTGCCTTCTCCCCCCCATTTCATTTTCTTCATGGGACAAGAAGGAAACTTGGATGATTGAAGCTCACCTCTTCTTCTCCTTCTCTTATTTTCGTGTTCACCTTGGGGCTCTTGTGGAACGTATGATTTTTGAACACCCATGGCTATTGTTTATGGTTTTTAAGTTATTGAAGTATTGTAATGGGAGATTGGGTGTTGTTTGGTGGATAATGGTATATTGAACCAAACCCTAGCCTATAAAACCATTGGGGATTGTTGTTATGGTTAATAATGGTTTGAATGATATGTTGCTAGTTTTTGGGTGCTTGAAATGAAGCTTATAAATGGTTGAAATTGATGATTGTGGATTTTTATGGAAACCCTAGGAATTAAGATTTTAGGGCTTTAGGAAATCCTTAAGAAAATTGTGAGAGTTATTGATGTTGGAGTGGTTATATATATATATATATATATATATATATATGAATGAGTTTTGAATGAGTAATATTGATGGTTGATATTGAGATATTGTTAGGAGAGACTTGAATAATGAAAATGATGATTAATGAATTTTAAAGAATCTAAATCCTAATATTTAAGAATGTGTATATGGTGACTAAAAGAATTTAGTTTTGAGAAATAGATATTACGTACCCAATGTTAAGTGTTGATTTGTATGATGATGAGTGATGGTGAAAATGATAGAAAACCCTTGATGATAAAACCTATAGATAGGTGTTGTTATGAATATGAAATGATGAATATGAGCACCAAAACCATGGTGAATGTGAGGGATTGGTGAAATAAGCATGTGTCTTGATGAGGTCTTAGACCGTCTTGTATTCAATATGAAATTGTTGGTGGATGATGATTTTAAAGGAGCTAAGAGGCTTATGATGAATTTGAATGGCAAACAGATAGTTTAAGTGATGGTGGAAGAGATATTGATATTGTTGGGTATGGTTAGCCCTTTAAGCTCTAGAGAATCTTGGTTTTGGGAAAGGAATTCCCGAAGCCTAACATGATGGCATAAATAGGTGTTTTGACAAGTTTAGAACTTGTTCACAAGCCTTACAAAATGTAAATCATTATTTAGAATTTATGAGGAATGCCTTGAGATGGTTTATTGATTGTATGAATGCATATCTATGTAATATGTAGATTGTGTTCTGGATTATATGGCGGAGCATTCGGAGCGTTCATTTGGTTGTGGTTCTTCTCTCGAGGTAGGAGAGGAGTTTATATTCAAATTGCATGAGTAGAATGATAATGATTATTGTATGTGAGTAGTACTTATGCGTGCCTTGCCATGTAGATATTGAAATAATGTGAATGGCAATTCAATGATTATGGAGAATGGTGTATGTGAATATATGTTGAATGTTATGAAAATATAAATGTGTTGATGATAAGTTTAACTTCGATATGATTAATGATTTGGAATAGAAATTATTGAGTATGAATGTTTGAGACAAGTTTTAAATGCTTAATAAGAGGTATATGATGTGTTGAATTTGATCAATTTGGCTTTGTATGGGTTTTGGTATGTAAGGTTGATGAATTTTCACGTTTTCTACACTTGAACTGGTAATCTTGCTCAAGTGAGATGGATTTTCGCTCAAGGAGAATCCATTGTATCAGTATTATGGCCTCTGGCCTAATCTCGCTCAGGCGAGAGGTGGCCTCGCTCAAGCGAGACGTGTGTGGAATGGGTGTATACGATACTAGACGAATCTCACTCAAGCGGGTGTGGCCGCGCTTGAGCGAGCGAGAGGAAAAATGATTCTAGACGGATCTCTCTCAAGCGAGTATCGAGGCATGCTGAGTCTCGCTCAAGCGAGCGAGGAAGGGAATGGCTACTGGAGTAATCTCGCTCAAGCGAAGCAGAGCTCACTCAAGCAAGATTGGCACCTGATGCTTCCCTTTTCTTTGCTCAAGTGCGCATGCTGGCAAATGCCAGAAAATTTGATTCTATATGAATCTTGCTTAAGCGAGTGAGTGCCTCTCTCAAGCGAGCGTAGGTAGAAATAGATACTGGCGTGATTACGCCCGAGCTAACCGAGGTGTTCAACCGAGAATGAATTGTCTCGCTCAAGCGAGTGACCCTGAGTGAAATTTTGTTCCTTAGTTTGATAGTGATGGGCCCCATTCCAATTATGAAAAAATTAATGAAACAAATATATGTGGGGGCATATAGTGGTTATGAATTAATGAGAGAATGCATTGAAGGGATTTTATTTCATTTTCTTGATTTTAATGGTGTTGAACCCCATTCCTTGATGGATAATTAAGGAAATGTATATGTATGTGTGGAGTATGTGAGGACAATATATGTGGGGGTGTCGATATAAATTTAAATATTGAAATATATATATATATACCCATGATATGTTGGGAAAACATAAATTTCCCCCCACCAATGACATGATATGATAATGATAATAAAAGTGAAATGATGGGTTGTGGGATGCCTCCTCATGAGATAATGAGACCAATAGAGGGATAGGTAAATGACATAGTATTTCTTATAAACTGATGAATCAGAGATGACAACGGTAATGTGTAATAACGATTGATGATGTTGATCACTCCCTTGAATAAAGGGTGATTGTTATTATTGATTGAATTGTAGAATGCCATTACATGTAACGTAACTATAGACTTATATGTGTGGTTTGAATTGCAATAATGAATTGTTGTATTACCACACTAGTCATGAAACAATGGCAATGATGAATGATAATGTTGATTGAAAAGGAAGGTTGTTGTTGAACATACCCTTGGACAAGCAGTGATGGTTATTATTGATGAGTATGATGCCATTATGATTAATGCAAGTATTTGACTTGTACGTGTGAGAGGCAATGATGATTGCTAAATGTATGTTCTGATACACCTTGTTGTTTACATGTGTGGATAAATACTATGATGCTTAATATGATTTTAATTACCATGCATGGCTTGATGTGGCTATGAATGTTGTGCCTTGAGGGGCCTTGTGATTACTTGTATACCAATGATAATAAAACTAAATATACAATATACCCCTAATTGAGAGGGTGAGAAATCCTTGCGAGGTTAAGATTTAGCATATGTATATTTGAATTTTGCATTCATGGCATACCATAGCATTGAAATGTGGTTGCGATCACAATGATGAAAGATCTTGTGGGATTCTATGAAGGGAGTATCCCTTGCGAGGCAGGAAACCAACGTGATGATGATATGATATTGAGCCAGTGGTTGTGATCACCTGGTTGTTGAAATGAAAGGCCCTGCGGGGACCATTGTCGATGAATACCCATGGTTGCGATCACGAGGAGGGAGTACCCCTTGCGAGGCGGGAAACCATTATGAAATGATTAAAATGTGGTTGTGATCACAATGAGATATCCTATGGGATTGTATGATGATAAGCTAGTGGTTGCGATCACTTGGTACTTGAAATGAAAAGGGCTTGTGAGTTCCTATGATGTCCCGTGGTTGCGATCACGAGGAGAGAGTACCCCTTGCGAGGCGGAAAACCAATATGATGATGATTATAAGTGGTTACGATCACTTGAGATACCATGTATGCATGGGTGAATGAAATGGATCCATTGCATATGCGTTAAACAGTTGACATATGCATTAGCCATAGATGCATGGCATTTGAGATGGGATGACCAAGAGAGATGAAAAACCCCTTGCAAGGAGGGAATGATTAAAGATTTAATAATTTGACGATGATGACTGTGAATGCCCATGTTGATTTGTGGCAATGTGATTGTGTATATGCTTGTGCTTGCTTATGTTGTCAACTGCGATTTATGAGGCTTGTATGCCTATTATGACAATATGATGATGATTGAACGATGAATTAATGATTTTATATGCAAAGCATACATGATGATTATATGCATGTGCACATAATCACAATATATTTATATTCGTCATTTTGAATGCATAACTCACTCTCCCATGTGGTCTCCTTTTTAGCATTGTGATGCAGGTTGCCACGGGATGAGTTTAGGTTTTGAACTGAAGCTCATGATGAAGGTAAATATTGGTAACGAAATTCCTTGGCCAGCAGCATTTGTCAAATATGATGTAATAATTGATTTATGAATAATAATGTTGATAAAGGGAGATTTATAAACATGTATATATCATTGTATATTGATGATGTGTAATGTCAACTATGGAATATGACTAGTGAATTTGAGTGTTGTATAATCTCATATTTATACTTGAGGCATCGGGAATGTATGTATGTTAGGTATAGAATAGCTTATATTCTGATTTAATGATTAATACCTCATGTAGAGATTACATGCAATTAATGATGTATGATTATGTTCTAGGTGCGTAGTCGATTATGGCCTAATAGGCTTACATTATGAAATTGTATGATTACTTAGGCCTTTTCTCATATCTTCATATATGGGACTAGGCATATGCCCGGTATACAAATTCTTCTTCCGCTGTAAACTCTATTATTTTGTATATCGTTATGGACGAGTTAGTTATCGGTCCAGTTATAGATTACTTAATCACACTCTTCGGTCTTCCGTGGTTCGAGTCTTGGTGTAATCGTTGGGGTGTTTAGAAACTATTTTGAACATGAAAAATTTACTCGCATTTTTGTTATTTAATTATCTTGATTACATTGGGATGCGAGTCTGGAAAATCGGGGTGTGATAATAAAGGTGGTTGCGATCACCAGTGTATTGAAATGAAATTGATCCTGCGGGATTCTGTGAAGGGAGTACTCCATGCGTGGAGGGAAACCGATGTGAAATAAATGAAACGTGGTTGCGATCATGAAGAATACCTTGCGGGGTTATGAAAAAGGAGTACCCCATGCGTGGCGAGAAACTAATATGAGATTGATTATAAGTGGTTGCGATCACTTAAGATACCATGTGTGCATGGGTGATTGAAATGGATCCATTGCATATGCATTAAACAGTTGACATATGCATTAGCCATAGGCACATGGCATTTGAGATGGAGATGACCAAAAAGAGATGAGAACCTCTTGAGAGAGTGTTAAATGATTAAAGATTTAATAACTTAATTGATGATAATTGTGAATGCCCATAATGATGTAGGGCTATGTGAATGTGTATGTGCTTGTGCTGTGCTTGACATGAATTATGAACAACGAGGCTTGTATGCCTAAGATGATATCTTGATGATGGTTATTAAATAAATTGATGATTTTATTACAAAGCACACATGTTATTTGTATGTATGTACACATAATTGCAATGTATTATATTCGTCATTTTGAATGTATAACTTACTCTCCCATGTTGTATCATTTTTAGCATTGCGGTGCAAGTTTGTCATGGGATGAGTTTGGGTTTTTGAATTAAAGCTCTTGAAGAAGGTAAATAGTGGTAACGGAATGCCTTGGCCGGCAACGATTGTTAAATATGTTGTAATGAATTAAATTATGAATGATGATGTCGATGATGGATGCTGAGTGAATATGTATTGCTTAATATGCGAATGAATGATTATGATAATATATTAATGATGATGATAATTGAATTGATGCCATTTGGTGAAGGATGTCTCAAGTAGAGGCTACTTATAATTGATGATGTATGATTACGATTTAGATGCGTAGTCGATTGTGGCCTAATGGGCTTATGTTATGAAATTGCATGATTGCTTGAGCCTTTTTCCATATCTTCATATATGGAACTAGGCGGGTGCCCCGTATACATATTCTTCTTCCGCTGTAAACTTAATTTATTTTGTATACATATCTGGGCATTTTGATTAACGATCCAGTTTATAAATTATTAAATCTCACTCTTCGGTTTTCTGTGGTTCGGGTCTTGATGTAATTATTATGGTGTTTTGAAATTATTTTAAACACAAAAAATTTACTCGCATTTTTATTAATTATTATCTTGATTTCATCGGAATTCGGATCTATAAAATTGGGGCATGACAAGAAGACCTAGACCTTAGTCTAGAAGAGCGTGATGTCGAGTATGTAAAGATACATATAACCAAACAGAAGTTCACTCAGCGCTGGAACTCTCTTCTCCGACCCTGACCTTTTTGTAAGGGGGATCTTGTGTAACATACCGCAAACAACAATCGAAAGCCACGGGGGGAAGGCAAATTTGCTGCTTCCTGGAAAGGTCCGTACCGAGTCAAAAAAGCCATGGGAAAGAGCACCTACCGTTTAGAAGAATTGTCAGGAAAAGAGATGCCAAGGATGTGGAATGCCACTCACTTAAAATTGTATTACAATTAATGAGGCCCTTATTCCTTCAATAAAATTTTCATTCAATCAAGAAGAGTAACACACTGAAAGTCTGAGCGAGGAATCGATTCCCTCAGCAAATACATTGTGAAACTTCAAATTCGTTTAAGTACTCAAAGTCCGAGTGAGGAATCGATTCCCTCAGCAAATACATTGTGAGACTTAAAATTTGTTTAAGTACTCAAAGTCCGAGTGAGGAATCAATTCCCTCGGTAAATACGTTGTGAAACTTAAAATTCGTTTAAGTACTCAAAGCCTGAGCGAGGAATTGATTCCCTTGGCAAATACGTTATGAAACTTAAAATTCGTTTAAGTACTCAAAGTTTGAGTGAGAAATCGATTCCTTGGCAAATACGTTGTGAAACTTAAAATTTGTTCAAGTACTCAAAGCCCGCGCGAAGAATCGATTCCCTCGACAAATACATTGTGAAACTTAAAGTTCTTTTAAGTACTCAAAGTTCGAGTGAGGAATCGATTCCTCGGCAAATACGTTGTGAAACTTAAAATTCGTTTAAGTACTCAAAGTCCGAGCGAGGAATCGATTCCCTCGGCAAATACATTATGAAACTTAAAATTTGTTTAAGTACTCAAAGTCCGAGCGAGGAATCGATTCCCTCGGCAAATTCATTGTGAAACTTAAAATTCGTTTAAGTACTCAAAGCCCGAGCAAAGAATCGATCCGCTCGGCAATACTTGTGTGCCCACGCATATAATGCCCGAAAAATCAAGCATACGTGAGTTATAACAAACAAAGACATCAACATAAAGGTACAACTCATTTCATTCATAAAAGGTATAACATTACATTAATTATCGGGAAATAACAGGAAGACAAAGCTATTAGCTACTCAAGGACCCGCGCCAGTATCACCCTGGGGAACATCACCTGCGCCATCGCTTTGGAGCTTATCACCCCTAGTCCCATCTAGCTATGCTTCATCCTCCATGTTGGTCGGCCCCGTCTCGGGGCTGTAGTCAACTCTACACCTGCCTCAGCCTCCAGAGTATCCTTAATGGCCGCCTCCTCCTTAACCTTCGAGTCAGAAAGATCAACGATCTCACCGTTTACCATAACTCGGAAGGGTCTGATTCCCTCTAGGTTGAGATCCACCAAGGGGTTCAACACTTGAATCTTCTACTAGCAAAGGTTGAAGGCCGCCACGTACTTCTCAACCAGCTGCTCCTCCATGAAATAGGCGTAAGCCGCCTCCTCTGCCTTACGCTTCTCATGGTCGCTCTCGGCGCCCCTCAGTTTCTCCTTAACCTCCTTCTGAGTTGTGCACACTAAGGCATATGATTCCTCAACGACCCCCAAGCACCTACCCAGATTGACACATTACTCTTCAGCAATAGCCAGCTTTGACTCCGCCAATTTTCTCCCCGACTGGGACTCCACCAGCTCAGCCTTAGCATGCTTCAAGTCGTCTGCCAGACCCCCGACTACCTTCAGAGCATTCCTAAGTTGCAAGGAGGTAAATTCATGATAGCTCTACAGTGAGTCTTTCTTATATTGTAGGTCAACATTTTCTTTCCTTAACGCCACCAACTCCTTCTCCTGCTCAATGAAGCGCTTCTCTAAAAACTGAGTCATTGAAGTCGCCTAGAGGTTAAAAATTTCTATGGCCCGGCATATAGCCACCGCGTTCGACCCCTCAAACTTCTTCACATCCTTCTTAAACACCACTGTGCGGTCCACAAAACCCAGAACCAAGAAGTGAACGTCCCACAGTCAGTGTGCAGGATTTTTGGTGCCATATAAAGATCCGTTAGCGAAGCTCTCCCAACGCCGATCCTCCAGCTCCATTTTGCTGGGTAGGGTACCAGTAATCCTTTCGGCCGATAAGCCCTTAGTAGAAGCAACCCCCGAGGATCTCTGCTTCATTTTGTCCTAGGGTTCAGAGACCCTATTTCCTTCTCAAGGCTATCAGATACCAAATGGTGCGAGGACCACCTCCCGCTTTCTCCTCAGTATGGCGCGAGGACTCGAGATAACCCTCTCCTAGAGTTTCCAGCCCTGTTGACCCTAAAGCGGCACCTTCTTCAGTAGAGTCGTCTTGGCAGTGCCTTTTCGACGTCTGACCCACTTCCCTTTTTATCTGTGAGGTCGGAGGAACTATATTGATGAGTATGGCAACGGTCACCACTTTCGCCGGCCCTTGAGAGTCACCTGCAGGGATCACGGAGCTTGCCCTTGATCCTTTCTTACCGCCATCCTTTTTCTTGACAACCTTGGGATCATTACCTAGGTAACGTTTCTTCAAATCCTTAATGATGTTGTGGGGAGCCATGTCAGCTGCACAAACAGAAGCAATCAGCGAAAAACCAGAGTCAGACAATAAGGTACAGAAAGCAGTATAATTAAAATCACACTCACCGATCCAGGCGTCAAGGGCACTCAGATGAGGGGATAAGGCTATCAGAGCCTGAAAGCTAAAATACGTCTTCAAGTCCTTGACGAGAAACTTGGTATCTGCCTTCTTTGACAGGGACAGATCATCCCAGGACACCCGAAACTAGATAGGATTACGAATCCAGTAAAAAGGAAATTGAGGCCGAATGTTGGGATAATGCAAAAGTCCTCCCAGGAGGGTCCAACCCTACTTGAATTTTGAAAAAGCCCATTTTGAAATTCTTATAGGATTGGTCGAAAGCCTCGATTAAGTTATGGCGGGCGGCACCGTTCAGAGAAATCTAGCCCACAGATGCCCCCGCTTTAGGAATTTCGGCATTGAAAAATAAAAGAACAAGGGAACGGAGGGGACACGACTAAAGTACTCACACTACACCTCGAATGCCTTCACGAACGCCCATCTGTTTGGATGCAATTGTGTATGGGTGATGTTTTAGGCGCTTAACACCCTAACCTCGAAGTCAAAAAAAGGGAAAGACAAATGTAGCCTAAAGGTAAAGTCCAACTCACTCGAGTTAGCACACTTATGGAAAACCCTATCAGAGGCAAAACAACAAACACACTCTACATTACGGGTGAGATACGTGCATGAAAGACTAAGTGACACATCATAGAGAGATAATAAACCTAATCCCTAGGGGAATTCTCTAGGGTTTTATGTCTACTTTCTGTGTATGAACACTTGAAAAATATCGATGGATATCTAGAAGTTGAATGATGTATGTATGAGTGTTTTAGGTGAATTGATGTTTAAAATAATTTTACAAGGTGGTATGGTGATGGTTGTGAGTGGCCAAGGCATGCAAATGATGTTTTAACACTTGAAAATTTTGGTTGTATGTTTTGTTTAAGTGGCCGTGAGTTTAGAAGCAAGAATGGTAACTTTGAAAGCTTAATAGGTGTTAAAAGTGGTACTAGTGATTTAGGTGATGTTCATAAAAATTAGAAATTTTTGGGTTTAAGAAAATTTTATAGATCATTTTGGGACTTTTAGAATAAATAAGTAAATAAATAAATATATGTAACATGCTAAAATTTTGAAGAGAGTAACTTATATAAACTTTATTTTAAGTCATGATATGTGTAAGTAGCTATGTGCTTAAAAATTTAAAAGTTTGGTAGGTGAATTAAATTGGTACTTTTATTTTTAAGATGAAAAAGAAAATAATAAAATGAGCTATATTCTGAATTTTTGGATAAAAGGGGGTTCAATGTGAAATCTTGTGATGTTTTAGTGCGTAAATGTTTTGGGTGTACTTTCTGCCTTGTCACGTTACTATGAGAAGAATGAGATACTTGGCATGGTAATCTAGGTGTTGGGATGTTTGAATGGTTAAGGTTCCATATCATAATTTTGGGGTGTAAGAGTTGGTGATTGGGAGAAATTATGTGTGTGTGATGCCTAAATAGCTTTAATATATTGATGTTTGTGGTGAGAAATTGAAAGTGTTTATAATTTGAATCCTTAGAACTAATTGAGTCTGATATGATGTTTAAAATGATAAGGTGTCATATGATTGGTTTCTTGACTATATGAATGGAAATGCATACTTAATATTGTGATGCTTGTGCTGTGGTGGATGTATGTGAATTAGTATGTATGATGTACTTGATGGCTTTGCTAAATGTGATTGAGATAATATAGTTTGATGATGATATTTGAATATTGATAATGAGAAAATTATTGGACTTGATGCATGTGTGTGCACATGAGGTGCTTGCTACCATGATGAGATAATTTATGAATATATGAGTTTTGATGTGATATTATTGAATTATGAAAAAAGAGTTAAGCCCTGGTAGGGTCTGTGGAAGGAGATCTGATGGTAACTAATTTCGATTGTGCAATATGATTGAGAAATATGTGATGAACAGGCATGATGCCTCTACCCTTTGGATTGTTGTTTAATTGGTCTATGATAATGCATCGATGATACCCTTGAGTGTGGATGTGAAAAGAATTAAGAACGTAATAGTCGTTGTCCTTAATCGCGGATTGTGGTACTTGGAAATGAAAGAAAATGACGTACAAATGATTTTATAGTGTTCTTAAGCCTTGGGTAGTATGGTGATATTTTCTTACTTTATGATTAAAGAATTTTGAAAATAAAGTGGTTTTGGCTTTGGAATTATTTGATTTAGAGTTTCCTAGTTAAAATGACATAAGAAACAAGTCTTTGACAAAATTCAAACAAGAAAGCTGCTTTTTAGGAAAATCAGAAGTTTATCTCTTCGAAGTGTGTTTTTTTGGAAATTATATCGTATGTTTAATGTACTAAAAAGTATTTATGAAATTTCAAAGAAATAATATTAAGATTTAGTTATAACTTATTTTCAAGATTTTAAGTATTTTAAGAAGATTTATGAGACAAGTGATATTGAGATTTAATTTTAAAAGGAAACATGATCTTTGAGGAAATAATTTTAGTGTGAGTTTTGAGAATGAATCTTGATGATTGAGTTTGAAAATAATATGTTGAGCTTAAGTTTACGCCTTTAAGGATAACAAACTATTGACGTTAGGACCCTACCAGGTGACTGTGAATGAAATGATAAGATTGAAACATGATAAGTATTCATGCATCATTGCATTGGTATTGTGATATGTGGGAATCGTGGCCAGTTGCATTACAGTGACAAGTACACTAGAGAACCCCAAGTCACGGTTCAATAGCGAGGAACCTCAGGGGTATCTTCGGGTCAGGCATCCAATGACTCAGCGTAGCACTTGATTGTCGGACAGTCTGTGGCAAGTCTGGGATACCCTGACTCAGATGGGTGGTTTCTATGGTCGTGTAGCGTAAGTTTCGAACCTATGTGTGAACATGCATGAGGCGTGAGGTTTGGATCCATGATTGTGTTAGACTATAGTCCCCTGCCCAATTGGTTGTTGGAACTTGAAAGGACTCCGACCACACTGGTATACCATGACTTGTGTTCCTCCTAGTAGACGTATTATAGAGATGATGAGATATATGATATTGAGGTTAATGGGCCCCATTCACATCATGAGATGTAATTGAAAAGATAATTATAAAGCACCTAACCCATGCATAGCATCTGATTGCTAACTACATTTGATGCTGATGATTGTGTTCTATTGAAGGATGTTATGTGTATGCATATGATATTGCCTAGTACCATACTTGTGAACTGTGTGACTTCGATGATTGTGCCTGGAGATTTATCTGATGTATACATATATATATGGAACCTGTAGATGCTTTTATTATGATGTGGTAGTTGTAGAAAATATAGTAGTAATGTATCTCGCTAGGCTGTATTTGATATGGTAGGCTATGATTAGGACTAGAACCTAGTATTGCTTGTGGGTCGTGAATTAACTATAGTTGTGTTCTATACGAGGATTGAATTTCTAAGTGATCATGTGATCTATGAATCATAGAATTAATTGATTATGGATTGAGTCATATGATGCATAGTGGTGTCTAACACAGTAAGATGTAGTTTTGAATATAACTTTGAGTGTGGATGGACACCCCACAGACGAAAGTGTTAATGGAAATAGTTGATAATAATAATTGAAACATTAAGTGCATAACCTGTAGTTGTGAGTGGATAAAAGATGAGTGGAATCGTAGTGTTAAAGAAAGGTCTAATTGAAAAAGATTTTATAAATTTATATTGGACCAGACCCCAGTTATTACACCCTCAGATTTGTCAATATCATACATCAAGAACTTTCATTGGTAAATGAAGTCTATACATCTTATAACTAATCTATGTGCCTAAGTATTTCAGGATACAAGGCTTAGGCTATAAAACAAAGGGGGAGTCCCAGCATTTAAAAGTTTGGTAGGATGATCAAAAGTCTGGTAGAAGAATCCTTTCAAAGTTGAAACGTATTGCTCAAACAAAAAAAGATCGTAAATCTCTTCTCAACGTTCTTAATTCTATTTTGGTGATGCATTGGGACTTATGCACTTATCACATATTCGTGCTTATCATCAAGGAACACAAGGAACAAAATTAAGCTCAACAGCCAATGTCAACACACCTACCTTTGTGTATATTCAGAAAAAGCTAAGTATATGTCAGTGTATTTCAGAAAGCCTCTCAGTGTTGACTTTTGATCTTTCGCTTGATCAAGATATGAACAAGAATGACTTTATGCATTGGAAGTGAATGAAAAACCAATTCCATGAAAGAACTGAGAAAGCATATTACCAGACCCCTGAATCTGCTTAAACACCAAAAGTATGTTACCTGAAAGCTTAAGGCAAAAACCTTCAAAGGATTTCCAACGACTATATATCTATTCAAGAAGCAGCAACGGTCGTTTTTCTAGCACCTATTTATACCAAGAGAGATTGAATTTCAGTGACAGACATAACTCGTGAGCTTTCATCAAAAATCTCTCTTGAGTCAAATTCTCTCTGTGTATTCATTCATCGCTTATAGACAGAGACCTTCCTTGTTTGTTATGCCTCTAGCAGACCTTGGTCTCGTGTCATAACTAAGTGTATAATTTCATTTGTATATTTGTCATACACTAAGTTTTGTGAGTTACTCTTTCTTTCATAAACAAACTGTAAAGTCTGGTGGGTTGTCAAAATTTGATAGTGTGAGAAACATTGTTGGCCTGAAAGAGGCTTTAGAAAGAATACTTAGATTTAAAGCCAGGAGTGGCTTGTTGAAAGAATACTTGGGTTTAAGCCAGAAGTGGCTAGACTCAAGAATACTGTGGCACTGGTCTAGTACTGTTATTGTAAAGGTGATTTTACAATACTGGAAATCCTTCAAGTTAGAAGTGACTGGATGTAGTTCTATGTGTTAGGCAATCCCTCTTGGTATTCACAGCAACAAGGATTCCCATAGGATTTGCAAACGTCGTGTTTCAAAGCATAAGGCAAACAAAAAAATAAAATTTGTGTTTTAGGATTACCTCTTGAAGAAAAAAAAAACCAAAGTTTTAGCCTCGCCCTTTAGGAGTCCACGCGAGCACTCCCACCAGAATCGCTACACCTACCAAGAGTGTAGCTCTTGTAACTTTTACGTATTTGTGTCTCTTTTGGGTGAACAACCTATGAGCATCTTATGTTCTATTTATAGACTTCGGTTTGACTTAATTTGTTCTCTCTAAAGAGTGGGCTCCTTACTCATTTTGAATGAGTTGGGCCCAATATCTTTATTTTTGTCCAACTAAAATAAAACAAAACATTTTCTGATGGGCTTACTCTATATGTGTGACCGATAGGTAAAATACTCTGTCATATTAAAAAATTATTTTACTATTCATATAAAATAAGAGAGACATCTAGAAATGCATCATTACGTCAGAATATTATTTAATATCAGCATAACTTATAAGTGATAATTATTTTATATGTTTGCTCCTTTTGTCACGATATCCTAATTGGGCCCAAGGTATGCTCGCGTCATCCTTGTCCGACCCAATTTATTTTACTTGATACCGGAGTAGACTTGATCTGAATAAATATCTAATATTTATTCTTTCTAGCATGGCCATGCATTTCCTTAGTCTCACTCCATCAAGTGGCCTACAGATATCACTCTTGTCACATAGGAGAGACAAATCCTATCTACATCACGCACATCCCTCTACATAATTTGTTCATTGCTTAATCACAACCTTTATAGTTCTCTTATTAAAGAAGATGTTTGATTGTATTAAAAACACAAACTCCTCATGTAGGAATCGTAGTGACTTTAGGTTGAAGGACTACATATACCGTTATCACATTGAGAATTGTTTACGACATTCATGTAACGATCCATGCAATGTTCTCATGATGGGTCTGTCTAGTACATCATTGCTCTTAATGTGTACCCGTGTGAAGACTTAATATCATCTATATCTATGATCTATGAGATCAGGTCATCAGTACACTCACACACTAGTCTCGATGTATTTACATGCCCCCACGTAAATACTTGACTAGGGAAATTTTAGGAATAACTTTCATATGGCCTATTACTCCAAGGATAAAGACGTTTTAAAACAATTTTAAACTGAAATACTTATTTTATTAATAAGCAGAAAAATGATACAAATGAAAAAGCACAAAAGCTTATAGTGCATACACCAACAATCTCCCACTTGCACTAGAGCCAATCAGACATTTGCCTAGTGCCTAATGATCTAGTGTGTCCCTCATGTTTTTGTTGTGCAAGAGGTTTTGTGAGTGGGTCAATAATATTCTTATCAGTATGCACCTTACATATCTTTACATCTCCTTAGTCAAGGATCTCTTGAATGAGATGAAATCGCCTAAGTATATGCCTAGATCGTTGATGTGATCTAGGTTCCTTAGCTTGTGTGATTGCTCCACTATTGTCATAATAGAAACTTATAGGGTCCACAATGCTAGGAATAATCCCAAGTTTTATTATGAACTTCTTGATCCATACTGCCTCTTTTGCAGCATTTGAGGCAACAATATACTTAAACTCTATAGTAGAATCATCAACTATCTCTTGCTTTGAACTCTTCCAGCTTACAGTGCCACCATTTAGACAAAACACATACCCAAATTATGATCTTGAGTCATCCTTACCAGTTTGGAAGCTAGCATCAGTGTAACCTTTTACAATGAGCTCTTCTTCCCCTCCATATATCAAGAATGAATCCTTATTTTTTCTAAGTACTTCAGAAAATTCTTGACAACAGTCCAATGACTTTCACTAGGATCAGACTGGTATCTTCTCGTCATGCTTAAAGTGTACGAGACATCTGGTCAGGTACATATCATGGCAAACATGATTGATCTGATAGCAGATGCATATGGAATCTTATTCATCCGTTCTCTCTCTTCTTTAGTGGAAGGAGATTGAGCTTTTGATAAGCTTATGCCATGAGCCATAGGCAAAGTTCCTTTCTTGGAATCTTGCATGTTAAACCTTTTTAAAACTTTGTCTATGTATGTATACTGACTTAGGCCAAGAATTTTTCTTAATCTATATCTATAGATCTTAATTCCCAACACATAGGTTGCTTCACCTAAGTCTATCATAGTAAAATAGCTTCCCAACCAAGTCTTCACAGACTGAAGGGTAAGAACGTTATTTCTAATAAGTAGTATATCATCAACATACAGGACCGGAAAAATAATTGTGCAGTAACTAACCTTCTTGTAGACACAAGGTTCATCCTTTTTTTTAGTAAAGCAAAATTGTTTAACAGCTTCATCAAAATGAAGATTCCAGCTTCTGGAAGCTTGCTTAAGTCCATATATAGAACGTTGTAGTTTGCACACCTTCCTGGATGCTTCAGGCTTAACAAAGCCTTCGGGTTGTGTCATGTACACTTCCTCAAGAAGATTTCCATTAAGGAAAGCAGTTTAACATCCATTTGCCATATCTCATAATCATGGTATATAGCAATAGCAAGCATAATCCAAACAGACTTTAGCATAGTAACTGGGGAAAAAGTTTCGCTTGAAACCTTTAGCCACCAACCTTGATTTAAAGGTACTTATATTACCATCGATGTTAGTTTTCTTTTTGATAACCTACTTGCATCCTATAGGTTTTACCCCTTCAGGTGCATTAACCAAGTTCCAAACTTGATTAGTGTACATGGAGTCCATTTCAGATTCCATGGCTTCTAGCCATTTCTCAGATTCTGGACTTGCAATGGCCTCTTCATATGATGTTGGCTCATTTTGATCCATTAGCAATACGTCTCCTTCCTGAGTTATAAGAAATCTATATCTTTCAGGTTGTTGACGTATTCTACCTGATCTACGCAAGTCTTGTAATACTAGAGTTGGTGTTATCACAACATTTTATGGGTCTTGCTCCATTTCCACCATTGGCTCTTCAATGCCTTATGAGTCTTGAATTTCTTCAAGTTCTACTTTCCTCCCACTGATTCTTGTAGAGATGAATTCCCTTTCTAAGAATACAGCATTCCGAGCAACAAACACTTTGCCCTTGATAGGATTGTAAAAATAATAACCCTTAGTTTCTTTTGGGTATTCCACAAAAAGACATTTATCTGACTTGGGCCTGAGTTTATCAGAACTTTGATGCTTAACATAAGCTTCACAGCCCCAAATCTTAAGAAAAGACATACTAGGTCATTTCCTAGTCCATATCTCATATGGTGTCTTTATGACATCCTTTGATGGAACACGGTTAAGTGTGAAAGTTGTTGTCAACAAAGCATGTCCCCAGAATGAGTTAGGCAGGTCAGTTTGACTCATCATTGATTGAACCATGTCCAACAAGGTTCTATTTCTCCACTCAGAAACCCCATTCCATTCTGGTGTTCCAGGGGAGTAAGTTAAGAATCCCATACTCTTTAAGATATTCATCAAACTCTAGGCTCAAATATTCATCACCTCGATCGGATCGAAGTGCTTTAATTGTCTTGCCAAGTTGGTTCTCTACTTCATGTTTAAACTCCTTGAATTTTTCAAAGGATTCTGATTTATGTTTCATGAGAAACACAAATCCATATCTACTAAAATCATCAGTAAAAGTGATGAAGTAACTAAAACCTCCCCTAGCCATTGTCCCTATGGGCCCACATACATCACTATGTATCAAGCCAAGAAGATCACCCGCCAGTTCACCTTTCCCGGTAAATGGGGTCTTAGTCATCTTCCCCAATAAATAAGATTCGCATGTATCTAGTGATTCAAAATCAAAAGATTCTAAATATCCATCTTGATGGAGTTTAGAAATACGTTTCTCATTTATATGTCATAGGCGACAATGTTAAAGATAAGTTGGGTTTCAATCATTTGTTTTAACCCTTTTAGTATTAACGTTATAGATAGGGGTTTCGAGATCTAGAACATAAAGTCCATTACTAAAATTTGCATAATAATAAAATATGTCATTTAAATAAACAAAACAATTATTGTTCTTTATTATAAAGGAAAACCCTTTTTTATCAAGACAATAAATAGAAATAATGTTTCTCCTTATTGCCGGAACAAAATAACAATTCTCCAATTCAAGGACAAACCCTGAGGGCAAGGATAAAAAATAAGTCCCTACAGCTAATGTAACAACTCTTGCTCTATTTCCAACGTGTAGGTCTACCTCGCCCTTCATCAATTGCCTACTCCTTCTTAGATCCTGCACATTAAGACAAATGTAAGATCCACATCCAGTATCTAATACCTATGATGTTGAAGTTGACATGTTAATTTCTATAACAAAAATACCTGAAGTGGAAGTCTCACTTCTCTTCTTCTTAAGCTCTTGTAGTTACTTTGGACAGTTTCTTTTCCAGTGTCCCTTTTGTCCATAATGGTGACATTTACCTTCCTTAACCACCCCGCCCACAAGTTTTAAGGCTGATGTACTTGGCTTATCCTTGCCTTTCCAAATTTTCTTGCCATTTCCTGTAACAGCCTTTCCTTTGCCTTTATACATACCCTTTCCTTTACCTTTGCCAGAATTGACCATCATTATGGCCTTGTAGAAATATTGGGCTCAGCAGTCCTCAACATATTGAGTAGCTCTAGCAATGTTTTGTCCAATGCATTCATGTTATAATTCATGATGACTGGCTTAAAACTGTCAGGTAATGATTTCAAAATAAGATCGGTAGCTAACTTCTGAGGGAAGGGGAATCCTAGCCTAGCTAAATTCTCCAAGTACCCAATCACTTTGAGCATATGAGGTCCTACAGAACCTCCCTCTTCAAGTCTACAGCTAAATAGGGCTGAGGAAACTTCATATCTTTCTTGGTCAGCTTGACCTTGATATAGCTTCCTTAGGTTTTCGATCATATCGAAAGCCTCCATGTGCTCATGTTGCTTCTAAAGCTCAAGAGACATGGTAGCCAACATAAGGCATTGGACTTCTAAAGCACCATCCTGATGCTTCTTATAAGCATCCTTGTCAGCTTTAGAGGCGTTTGCAGCGGGTGGTTCCGAAACTGGACTTTCCAAGACATACTATTTTTTCTCTTGTTTGAGGACAATCCTTAAGTTTCTATACCAGTCAAGGAAGTTGGAACTAGACAATTTTTCTTTGTCTAGGATTGATCATAATGAAAGGTTTGAAGGTGTGTTTGACGTCATGGTTATCTAAAACAAAATATGTAGTAAGTATCGTTTTCAAAACATATTTAAATTATGGTCATTTAAATTAAATATGTCTCCCACTATTTTGATTCAAAACAAAATACCCTCCACGAATCAGAAAATCCCGTTTGAATATTTTCTAATAGGCTAAGATCCATATTTTGCCAAGTGTTAAGTCAGCTTTGGCTGATCACCTAATACTTGGTTATTTAGGTAGGAAACTTTTTCCAATTGTATCTTTATATAACTCTCAGTCATTGGGTTAAGTAACCATTACCGATTATTCATCTTATGAATATTTAGCCCAATGTTTACGCCTCTAAGTTATAATCAATCCTATTGAAAATTTAGTTAAGTTAAAGCCCAATAAAATAGTTTGGATATTACCATTATCCCATCGCGTCTTACTAATATAAATGATAGTACCCTGCTTTGGCAGACCCACTACTTATTGACATTAGTGTTGACGAGTGTACTTATTGGAAGGCGTTTGTAACTTAATATTATTTTGAGGGATTTTAATTTATTTTAAAATTACCGTCTTTATTAAACGCTTTAACGCAATAAAATTATCCCCAAAGCATGCAAACAAAATTGTGAGATGGTTATGGTCTTCCTAGAAGAAAAATAAATAAATAAATAAATAAACCTAGAGGAACTATGTTACCATGGCTTCATGAAGTCCTACTTCTTGAATCCACCATCCTCTTAGAGTCACCACTCCTTGGTTTTCTTCTAAGTCTCTACTTTGTTGGCCCGATCAAGATTACATGATTAAAGAGAAACTCGCTTTACATACGAGTGAAGGGTTGAGAAAAGAAATACAACAGAATAGAGAGAGGCACAGCACACAGGCTGTATTTAAATAAAATAACTAAGACTATAACCATTCACCATGCAACGTGTTAATTAATTGATTATAACCCATTTAAAAGCATTAAAAGAGTAATTAATTTTTAAAACGGGCAATTAAACATGTGGGGTCGGTAATAAGGTGCTACGTAGAGAATGTACGGGGGTCCCAGGAAAGAGAGGTTGGTCCGGTGTGACCGCTTAAGTACCAAGTCTTTCCTAGCCAGAATGTCCCTCTGACCATTAACAGCTCTAAAATTTTGGCTAGGGTTTCAACCATTTTGAAACCCTAATTCCTTATTGCGAATGCTTCATAACACAGCCGTCAAGGCACATAGAGGCAGCGCCGTCTAGGGTTTCAAAACCTAGAATTCAACTTGCACTAATGCCAACATGCAATGCCTTTTCATGACGGTTATCTAGGTTTCAACTATTGAACCCTAGATTAAGGAATAACAAAGGTTTAACACTTAAACCTTATCACTCAACGCCCCATAACATGAACCATTCATGTTTGAAGATTAACTCAATTGATTCATAATTTGTACGATGACCATCATATGAGTAAAAACACATATCAACTACGAAAATTGCATAAACTCATACATCATACAAATTTAAATGGCAACAACATGCATACTAAAATTGAGAAATTCTATAACATGCATCATATACAATTTATAAAGAATAACTCAAAAACATATGTATCATGCAAAATAGAGGTCATACCATATACATGATTAATCATTGTAATAATATGCATCACATGTGATAACCCAAAATAGCAACATAGTCATGCTTGTTCATTTTCGAATCCTAGTTTCACAAAACATTTTCGCAAAACAAAAACGCAAAGCTTCAAACAAGAGACGATTTCGCAAATCATATTTTCTAAAAGCTCTTGCAAATGAAAACATATCATCATGAAACACAAACAAATACCCAAAACACAGTTTTGCAACCTGACTCTGATACCACTGTTAGGGAATCCCTAGTACATGAGCAGCGGAAATACAAGGATTCCCATAGGATTTGCAAAGCACCATGTTTTAAAGCATATGACAAACACACACAAAAAAAATTTGTTTTTAGGATTACCTCTTAAAGAACACCAAAGCAGTCGTAGCCTCGTCCTTTAGGAGTCCACACGAGCACTCCCACCAGAATCGTAACACTTGCCAACTGCTAGTTTGACGGCGTGTAGCTCTTACAACTTTTACGAATTTGTGTCTCTCTTTAGTGAACGGCCTATGAGCATCTTATGCTTTATTTGTAGGCTTAGGTTTGACCTAATTTGTTCTCTCTAAAGAGTGAGTTCCTTACTCATTCTAAATGAGTTAGGCCCAATAGCTTTATTTTAGTCCAACTAAAATAAAACAAAACATTTTCTGATGGGCTTACTCTATGTGTATGACCCTATAGGTAAAATACCCGGTCATATTAATAATAAATTATTTTATTATTAATATAAAATATGAGTGGCATCTAGCAATGCATCATTATGTTTGAATATTATTTAATATCAACATAACCTATAAGTGATAATTATTTTATATGTTTGTTCCTTTTGTCACGATATCCTAATTGGGCCCAAGGCATGGTCGCGTTATCCTTGTACTGCCCAATTTATTTTACTTGATACTGGAGTAGACTTGATCTGAATAAATATCTAATATTTATTCTTTCTAGCATGGCCATGTGTTTCCTTAGTCTTACTCCATCAAGTGGCCTATAGATATCACTCCTGTCATATAGGAGAGACAAATCTCATCTACATCACTCACATCCCTCTGCATAATTTGTTTATTGCCTAATCACAACCTTTATAGTCCTCTTGTTATAGAAGATGTTTATTTATATTAAAATAATAAACTCCACATGTAGGAATCGTAGTGACTTCAAGTCGAAGGACTATATATACCATTATCACATTGAGAATCGTTTATGACATTCATGTAACGATCCATACAATGTTCTTATGGTGGGTCTGTCTAGTACATCATTACTCTTAATGTGTACTCGTGTGAAGACTTGATATCATCTATATCTATGATCTGTGAGATCAGGTCATCAGTACACTCACACACTAGTCTCAATGTATTTACATGTCCCCATGTAAATACTTGACTAGGGAAATTTTAGGAATAAATTTCATATGACCTATTACTCCAAGGATAAATATGTTTTAAAATAATTTTAAACTGAAATACTTATTTTATTGATAAGCAGAAAAATGATACAAATGAAAAAGTGTAAAAGCTCATAGTGCATACACCAACATAGCCAACATAAGGCATTGGACATCTAAAGCATCATCTTGATGCTTCTTATAAGCATCCTTGTTAGCTGTAGAGGCGTTTGCAGCGGGTGGTTCCAGAACTGGACTTTCCAAGACATACTGCTTTTTCTCTTGTTTTAGGAAAATCCTCAAGTTTCTATACTAGTCAAGGAAGTTGGACCCAGACAATTTTTCCTTGTCTAGGATTGACGCAACGAAAGGTTCGAAGGTGTGTTTGACGTCATGGTTATCTAAAATAGAAAATATGTAGTAAGTATCATTTTCAAAAAATATTTAAATTATGGTCATTTAAGTTAAATATGCTCCCACTATTTTGATTCAAAACAAAATACCCTCCTCAAATCAAAAAATCCCATTGGAAGATTTTCTAGTGGGCTAAGATCCATATTTTGCCAAGTGTTAAGTTAGCTTTGGCTGATCACCTAATACTTGGTTCTTTAGGTAGGAAACTTTTTCCAATTGTATCTTTATATAACTCTTAGTCATTGGGTTAAGTAACCATTACCGATTATTCATCTTATGAATATTTAGCCCAATATTTACGCCTCTAAGTTATATTCAATCCAATTGAAAACTTAGTTAATTTAAAGCCCAATAAAACAATTTGGATATTACCATTATCCCATCACATCTTACTAATATAAATGATAGTACCCTGCTTTGGCAGACCCGCTATTTATTGATATTAGTATTGATGAGTGTACTTATTGGAAGGCGTTTGTAACTTAATATTATTTTGAGGGATTTTAATTTAGTTTAAAATTACCGTCTTTGTTAAACGCTTCAACGCAATAAAATTATCCCCTAAGCATGCAAATGAAATTGTGAGATGGTTATGGTCTTCCTAGAAGAAAAATAAATCAATAAATAAATAAACCTAGAGGAACTATGTTGTCATGGCTTCATGAAGTCCTACTTCTTGAATCCACCACCTTCTTAGAGTCACCACTCCTTGGTTTTCTTCTAGGTCTCTACTTTGTTGGCCTGATCAAGGTTACATGATTAAAGAGAAACTTACTTTTGATATGAGTGAAAGGTTGAGAAAAAAAATACAACAAAATAGAGAGAGGCATAGCACGCAGGCTGTATTTAAATAAAATAACTAAGACCATAACTATTCACCATGCAACGTGTTAATTAATTGATTATAACCCATTTAAAAGCATTAAAAGAGTAATTATTTTTTAAAATGGGCAATTAAACACGTAGGGTCGGTAATAAGGCACTACGCAGAGAATGTACGGGGGTCTCGAACACTTCACAATGCAACCGTCAAGGCACATGGAGGCAGTGCCATCTAGGGTTTCAAAACCTAGAATTCAACTTGCGCCTAACATGCAATGTCTTTCCATGACGGCCATCTAGGTTTCAACTCTTGAACCCTAGATTAAGGAACGGCCAAGGTTTAACACTTAAACCTTATCACACAACACCCCATAACATGAACCATTCATGTTCGAAGATCAACTCAATTGATTCATAATTTGTACAATGACCATAATATGAGTAAGAACACATATATCAAATATGAAAATTGCATAAACTCATACATCATACAAATTTAAATGGAAACAACATGCATACTATAATTAGAAAACTCTATAACATGCATCACATACAATTTATAAAGAATAACTCAAAAACATATGTGTCATGTCAAAACAGAGGTCATATCATATACACGATTAATCATTGTAATAATATGCATCACATACGATAACCCAAAATAGCAACATAATCATACTTGTTCATTTTTGAATCCTAGTTTCACAAACATTTTCGTAAAACAAAAGTGCAAAACTTCAAACAAAAGACGATTTCACAAATCATATTTTCTAAAAGCTCTTGCAAATGAAAACATATCATCATGAAACACAAACAAATGTCCAAAACATGATTTTGTAACCAGGCTTTGATATCACTGTTAGGGAATCCCTCTTGGTATCCGTAGCGGGAAAAACAAGGATTCCCATAGGATTTACAAAGCGTCATGTTTCAAACCATAAGGCAAACAAAAAAAATAAAATTTATGTTTTAGGATTACCTCTTGAAGAAAAAAACTAAAGCAGTTTTAGCCTCGCCCTTTAAGAGTCCATATGAGCACTCCCACCAGAATCGCTACACCTACCAACTGCTAGTTTGACAACGTATAGCTCTTGCAACTTTTGTGTATCTATGTCTCTTTTGGGTGAACGGCCTATAAGCATCTTATGCTCTATTTATAGACTTAGGTTTGACCTAATTTGTTCTCTCTAAAGAGTGGGCTCCTTACTCAGTTTGAATGAGTTAGACCCAATAGCTTTATTTTAGTCAAAACAAAACATTTTCTAATGGGCTTACTCTATGTGTGTGACCCTATAGGTAAAATACTCGGTCATATTAATAATAAATTATTTTATTATTAATATAAAATAAGAGCGGCATCTAACAATGCATCATTATGTTTGAATATTATTTAATATCAACATAACCTATAAGTGATAATTATTTTATATGTTTGTTCCTTTTGTCACGATATCCTAATTGGGCCCAAGGCATGGTCGCATTGTAACACCCTGGATTTTCTAGACTCGAATCCCGATGTAATCTAGATAATTAAATAATAAACATACGAGTAAATTTTTTATGTTTGAAATAATTTCAAAACACCACCATGACTACATCAAGACTCAAACCATAGAAAACCAAAGAGTGCGATTTGATTATCTATAACTGAATCGTTAAATAGTTTGCCCATAATGGTATACAAAATACAGAGTTTACAGTGGAAGAAGAATGTGTATACCGGGAATACGCCTAGTCCCATATATAAGGATATGAGAAAAGGCTCGGCAAGGCATGCAACGACATATCTTAAGCCTAATAGACAACCATCATCTTTTCACATAATTTCATGAGCATACAAAGCCTAAGATATATACACATACATATCTATATGGTCATACATCATACATCTCTAATATTCATATTCCATAATTGACCACATCCAATTCAACCTTTAGATCATGCACGTCCTTTACTTATTCATGCCTAAGAGGATTACTTAATCACCATTTTATACTCATCAGATGGGTAGAAATTCACTATCTCAAATATTAATACATTACCCATATATACATATAATTCACAATTCATCCATCAATATCAGTAAGTAATAATATGACAATATCCATTTTATACACAACTCATTAAATTACAAACACTACCGATTAAGGCATCCCATTACCACTATTTACCTTCCCAAAAGCTTTACTTCATAAACATCCTCATCCCATGATATTTCTGCATCAATACTAAAAGGGAGACCACATGGGAGAGTGAGTTATACATTTCAAATGATGATATGAATACAATTGAGATTATGTGCATATGCATATTAACATCATGTATGCTTTGCTAAACACATCTATGATCATCATAAATTATTACTTCAATCAACATATACATATTTCATATTCTTTAATTAAGTCAAAGCAAAGCAGGCATATACACATCTATCACAACGCCATAATAGGCCAACATCATCAGCATTGACCATTCAGGTCTTCTCTCAAGCCACCATGGGCTAACACCATTATCATCAATCATAATAATTATGCCCTTCATTACATTGGGCCATAATATACACATCATCATATTCAATAACATTTTGTTGTATTCATGTCATTTATTAATTTTATGTGGTATTTTAGGTACATCAATTACCCATCTCATTAACACCATACCACAATCTCAATCATCATCACCTTCTGGCATATCTCCATGCTATATGAAAATGCTCTTATGGCTAATGCATATGCACAATGGAATAGACAACAAATGCGGATCCGACTGTGGGAATAAACACCAAATTTTGGGTCAAGCATGATCACATACCATGCCCCTATTGCAGTAGTATAATGTGTACACATATATCATAATGCATGCATAATCACCAATTTTTACTGGTACCAAATTGCATCGCCCATTTTGCAACACCGGTCATTTTCACCATGACCGCGGTAAATAACATAATCAATAATATAAGGTGTTGCGGGCCAACCATGATTCATAACATAGTAACTATGATCCATAGGACCACCGGGGACACCTGCTCCTCAAGAGCCAACCCCACAAGGGTTAACCACATGCAGCTCCCCGTAGCTCAGCATGGGCAGCTTCGTGACTTACACACCAAGTCATAGGGGAAACAACAAGAATGCTCGTGCACTGAGCCGCCCTCCCACTGGGCCAACCGGGGGAATCCCCTAATATTCCAACACCGGCAGCGTATGATATACCATGGATGTAATGCAATGCAAATCAAATGCATTTCTCACACTGTGCATCCTAAATGCCACTCATCAGACATCATCATCATAATCACCAACACCACCATATACATCTTAGTGGATTTTATCATTGTTGGTTTTAGCCATTATTTTTCAAGTTTTATATATGTGGCATTTTCATCTCAATATATCATTTATTATACATGCAAGTCAACACTTGCAATCAACCACAATGGCATCACAAACATCATAAATCATCATTAACATTCATTAATCTTTCATCAATACCACCACATAATCATTTAGTGGATTTTCATTTCATTTATCATTACTATTGTTTCATAACTAGTGTGGCAATGCAACAACTCATCAATACAATTTTAAACCACACATACAAGATCACACTTGTATAAAATACAATGGCATTTTACAATTCATCCGTAATAACAATCATCCTCAATGAACATTATCCTTTATGCAAGGGAGAGATTAATGTCATCACCTATCATTAATCAATATCATATTTTCTCCAATTTACAATATATAATGCATACTATGTCATTCAATTATTCTCTCATTGGTTTCAGAATCACTCAAGAGTGCATCATATAACCCCATCATCAAACTCTTATTATCATTCTTTCATATCCCATTCTTGGTGGTAAATGTATCATAAATGAATCACCCCACATGTATCAATTAATTCCAAATACCACCATGTCATGCCATCATCAAATACCCCATACACATTTCCTCAAGTATCCCATAATAAAAAGGAATGGGGTTTAGCATTAGCCAAGACAAGAAAATAACATAAAATCTCACACTGGGCAACTCACTCAAGCGAGACCCATACTCTCTTGAGCGAGATCAGCAAAGCTCGCTTAGGCGAGCCCTTTCGCGTGAGCGAAAACCATCCAGTGGTGTTTCCACGCTCGCTCGCTTAAGCAAGACTCCTCACACCTGGTTACTCGCTCGAGCGAGAACCATCCAGAACAATTTTCCATCTCGCTCGCTCAAGCGCGGCCACGCCCGCTTTAGCGAGATTCACCCAGTAGCTCACCCCCTGTTGCACACACGTCCCGCTTGAGCGAGACTCTTACTCGCCTGAGCAAAATTGGGCTAGAGGCCACTCCCCTAATACAGGGGACTCTCGCTTGAGCGAGAATCCATCTCACTTAAGCGAGATCATCAGGACAGGCCCAAACTTAAGTTTTCCACTCCACTTGCATGTCACAATCCATCTTATACATATGGTTGGCCTAATTTAACACCTTACACATATTTAATCATGTATTTGGGCCTATCCCAACAAGCCATACCTCTTTATTTTTAATCCTAATTCTTCAATTACAGAAAGAGGGTTTTAAAACACTTCTCACCACTACCCCACTCATCTTTCTGCATAATTACCACAAACAATACTTTACACCTTAAATAATTTATCTATTCATAGATTTTCACCAACAATCAATTCATGTCCAACCAAGGGACAATCAAGCACTCATCTTCATTTCACATATATATATATATACATATACAATTCCTTAGTAATCAACAAAAGCCAAGCCATCATTCGTCACATCATCAATTCAACATTTAACACATTTATAGCAAGGCAATGCATGAGTTCATACATATACATAATTAACAATTATTCACTCATGCAATTTGAAATGAAAACTCCTCTCCTACCTCGAGAGAAGAACCGCAATCCAAACGCTCTGATTGCCTTGATTATTCCGCATCATCATCCGGAATACAATCCTATCAAAAAGCACATATATACATGCCATCAATAAGCCATCATAAGGCATCATCTCTTAAAACTCATTATCTCATCCTAGACTTATCTAAACTCTAATTCATATGCTTATGTTAGGCTTCAGGAATTCCTTTCCCAAAACCAAGATTCTCTAGGGTTCAAAAGGGTTAACTATACCCAACAGCATCATTACCTCTTATCCATAAGTCTTCCAAATCATCTTATGAATCACTCAACCATCATCACAATTTATTCAAACTCATTATAAGCCTCTTGACTCCATCTAAGACTATCACCAATCAACAATCCCCAATCAATGGTTGTTAACAATTATTATCACAACAACAACATCTCATATTCACTCTCAACCCAACTCCTTAAATCATCATTCCTACATACATGCACATATCACCACACACAACTTTATGAACTTAGTTCAAAATTTTACTAATCTCATTAATTAATCTCAATGCTTCTAAAAATACATTCCCCCCACATACATCATTCTAGGGCATTCATAATCATCAAAATCATCAACTTGGCTAAAACCCCCAAATCATCAACACTTTGGGTTTTCACTTAAATCACCCAACAATAATTAACACTCACCATCTTCATTGATCATCATAAGTCCATTAACCCATATCCATTTATAACACAAAACCATTATCAAGAACCATATCTCCAAGCCATCCAAGCCTAGGGTTTCTATTTTCATCAACACGCATAAAACCCAACACCAACATTTCAAGTTTAACATCAAAACTATAAATAGGACATTAAGGAGGCAAGGAACCTTACCTCACATCCATGCTTCTTCAAAACGAAAATAGGGGAAGAGGAAAAAGAAGATGCTTTAACATTGGCCCCAATGTTCCATATTTACATCATGAATCCATGTTTAGATGTTGATTTTGGTGAAAATGGGCACACCATGAGGGGGCCACGGTTATGCCATGAGAGAATAGGGAAGAAGAAGAAAAAAATGAAGTGGAATGGGAGTGGAGAAGAGCTGCTGAAAATTAAGAGAAGAGAGAGGGAAATTTAGCAAAATTGGACATTGCCCAATGGTTAAAAGAGTGCCTCAACTTTGCTTTTACCATTGGGTAATAATTCCCCATTGTCCAATGGGTAAAAGATGTTAGAAAAGAGAAGAGAGAGTGGACAATTCAATTAGAGAAGAGAAAGTAGATTTTTTAGTTTTCTTTAAGTTCCATTTGGCTTGTAATTTCCCCGTTTAATAATATATGTCGAGTCCAATTAATTATTTCTTTAACACTAAAAATTATTTCAGTTATATCACCCTAACCATAATAATTTCCTAAATATTCTAGACCCATCAAATATTTAATTTGACCAAGTGGGTCCCACATCATCTGTTAAATCATCTAACTCTGGTAAATCTTAATTTACTGATAATTCACCTCTAATGTCAAATTAATTCTCCCACAATTATTGGACCATACATAATTAATTACCATTATTCAATAAATTGTTTTCTTTAAAATTTAGGGTGTTACACGCGTCATCCTTGTACGGCCCAATTTATTTTACTTGATACCGGAGTAGACTTGATCTGAATAAATATCTAATATTTATTCTTTCTAGCATGATCATGCATTTCCTTAGTCTCACTCCATCAAGTGGCCTACAGATATCACTCCTATAACATAGGAGAGACAAATCCCATCTACATTACTCACATCCTTCTGCATAATTTGTTCATTTCCTAATCACAACCTTTATAGTCCTTTTATTATAGAAGACGTTTGATTGTATTAAAACAATAAACTCCTCATATAGGAATCATAGTGACTTCAGGTCGAAGGACTACATATACATAATCACCTTGAGAATCGTTTATAACATTCATATAATGATCCATGCAACGTTCTCATGGTGGGTCTTTCCAGTACATCATTACTCTTAATGTGTACCCGTGTGAAGACTTAATATCATCTATATCTATGATCTGTGAGATTAGGTCATCAATACACTCACACATTAGTCTCAATGTATTTACATGTCCCCATGTAAATACTTGACTAAGGAAATTTTAGGAATAACTTTCATATGACCTATTACTCCAAGGATAAATACGTTTTAAAATAATTTTAAACTGAAATACTTATTTTATTGATAAGCAGAAAAATGATACAAATGAAAAAGCATAAAAGCTCATAGTGCATACACCAACACTATGAACTAGTATATACTCTGTGTTAATCTTCCTACATTACTCTTTTGCATCATTTGATTACAAGTTTTTATTTGGTTCAAATTTTCGCAAAAAGAGTATGTGACTTATTCAACCTCCTCATTCTAAGTCAAACTCTGAACCATTAATTGGTATCAGAGCTTGTCCTTTTGGGTTGATCACTCCTTCGAGTGAAAAGGTTAAAGATCTATGGCAACTTCTCAAAGTAATCAAGTAGTCGTAGAAGGATCTTCAATCAACATGCCTCTAGCCTTCTTTGGAGAAGATTATCCATAATGGAAGGATAGAAAATCCTCCCTATACAGTCTATAGGTTGTATTATTAATGGAGATTATGATGCTCCTGTTGTGGAGAAGGGAAGCCCAAATCAGAAGATAAATGGACAACTAGTGAAATAAAAAAGATGGAGATAAATGGAAAGTATAACAACCCTCATTTTTGTGTAATGGTCCATAAGACCGAATGCATTGTTTGTGTTAAATTTTATGTGCAATGATGAATGGGCTACGGCCGACTTGCTTATATATAAGTGACTAATATTCTGGGAGGATTTAAAGAATTCAAAATGATTATTTTCAATTTAAATTATGTGAATAATGACAATGATAATAATAACAATAATTAAATTAAGAAAACTTAGTAATTTATTAGGGATATTTAAATTATATCATTTAAATTTTTAATTTTGTGCATAATCCCCTAATTCTGGTCAAGAGGTTGTCCGGAGCGTTTGAGCCAAGTCATTTTATCCTGATACACCTCTCATACGGTGTCTTACAGTTTTTCATGAAGGGTTCGATGCCCATTTCCCATCGCCTAAGCCCAAAAGACTTATTTTTAAGCAAATCGTATGAGCCAATTTGCGCACCTCTATGTATTTTGGGCATAATTTCTTCTCCCATTATTAGAATTGAATCGTTCTTGTCCCTAAATTTTTGTATCAAAATTATCTATAACTTTGATGTTGACCACAAAAGCCCATTCTTGCTCAATAAATCCCATAATTTAAAATAACACATTGATTCACTTTTTCTTGCTGACAACCTGCATTATGTCCAGTGTTTTCCGCATTTCTCACTCATGAATATGAAATCGAATGATTCTTTCACAAAAATTTTCTAAACTCAATTTCCTACAACTTTGATGAAGGGAACAAAGGCCAATTCCTTACCAATTAGGTCCAAAAAATTATTTCTTATAAGAAACTTAAATCCCGTAACAACATTGCACAGTTTTCATAAACTGACCATATCTCCCTTGTCCAATGATAGATTTTTGCGTGCCATATATTGTTTTAAAGATAAGACAAAGATCTACAATTTTCATATTTTGCATTGTTTCTAATTCAGCCTGAAACACCCTTTAAAAACTTGAACAATTTGCTAGACCTGGTGTTGACACCTCAGCTTTGCATGAAAATAGACCAATTACATGACACCAAGTCTTGGACACTTGCCTAACCCTTGAAAACTCCTTCCTCCACACTCCATCAGCTGAGTTTGACACCTAGACATGCATGAGGAGAGTTTGACACCTCTGATCTCTTCTCTCTTGGCCGTGGAAGCTCCTTGGCCACCAAAAGAGTGCATGCAAATTTCAATTATTCCAAAGACTACACCTTACTTTTTCCAATTTCTCTTTTCTCTAAGTTACAAAGAAAATCCAGCAAGCATTCCTCCTCCCTTTCTTCTTCTCTATTCACGTTAAACACCACCCTTCTTCCAACAACATCAAGCTCAAACCACTCCACCATCCCTCTTAGTTTTCATACACATGATAACATTCACCAAAGGCTTCACCATCTCCTAAAATCTTCCAAAAATAGTAACATCTTCCATTTCTTTTTACCATCATCACGTCACTCTCCATACACCAAGCCTCCATCTTCTTTTTTTCTTTTGGGTTACAACTTGAAGTGGTCTCAAAGACAAGCTTTAAAGCTCTTGGTGCCTTTCCTTCTTTTGGCCGAAAACCTCTAAGGTTAGGGGGAGTATTTGCCCATTTGAAACCTTTATTTTCATATGCATGGTGAGAAATGGATGTCCCTAACATTTACACCTGACACCTCCCTTAAAGATCTTTATTTTGTGGGCTAGATCAAGAAAATTGATTTAAAAAACTTGTGATCTTTTGGGTGGTACTATGGCTGCACCATGATTACATTAGATCTTTAATTTTTTTGAAATTTAAATTGTGAAGTTGCTAACTTTAATGGTTGTGTTGCTGCAGAATTTTCCAAGTGAATGCATGTTGTTGAAAATGTCAAGAGATTGTGTTTTCCTTTTATTTAAGTGGTTGCTTATGGTATCATTATAATTCTAGGACTAGCATGCTTGAAAAATGAATTTTGAAACCTAACTAAAGATATATTGCTGCTGAAAAACTTTCTCAAAGATAAATAATTTAAAGCTCATGGATTATAACATGAAAACCTTATCTTAAATGGCCTAGTAATTAAAATTGGCATGCATGGCTTTGATCTTTGGAATCTTGTTGACAAAAATGAGATTTTTAGATGTAAATTCAATTCTGAAATTTTTTATGAATTAAGAAGTCAATCACTTATACTTATGATAATTGCCTAGTATGCTTAAAATTAAAGAAAATGATTTATAATGTAAAGTTTAATTTTAAAAGAAATACAAGATGATGGACCTGCTGTATTTTGACTATTTTGGTACTAAAATTAATCATTAAAAATGGTGAAAATGTGATATTAGATGAAAAATGAAAAGGGGACCCGAGTTTAGACACGAAGGTTGAGTTAGAAATAGAATAAAATGTGTTTAAGGGAGAAAATGAGAGAAATTGGGCAAATTGTTTTAGGTTTGTGTTTTATGGTACGAGACGTGAATTTTAAACATGGGAAAATTACCCAGATGAGGAAAATTGGTTTGAAAAAATTCCGACGCGCGATTTGTCCTTAAATGCGTTTTTACGAAAACTAAAACGACAAACTTTGGCACTTTAATTTCGTGTAGGACCTATTTTCGGGAAGAATCAATATTTAATTTTATTATATTTAATTATTATTTCAAAAGTTAAACACTTTTGTCTTTAGAATCACTCAATTTGGAATTTTCTAGACAAAATACGACAAAAACAAAGTTTTCGATAAACGGAAAGAATTCATGACTTTACCAACTCTCAATCACCCTGGAAAATCTCATTTTATGTATACACAGGGATTTTAATAATCATGAGGTACTTTTACTTAAGGTTTTAGTAAATTTTAGAGTTAAGGCCAATCTAGTCAGTTTCTTTGTAAATCGATACGGCGGTACAATATCGATGAAAGGCCCGAAATGCTAATACACCTTGTCATTACTTTCTTTCAAAAAAAAACTCTCCTATTTTTTAAATAATTAGTGACTCCTTAATTAAGTAGGACGTTCCAGTGCGGGAGTTAGTCCTAGTTAATCGAGGGTGTCATACCAATGCCAGATTTTTACTTACTTGCGCTCTTAGCAAGTCTGAGTACAATAAAGTATTTAACTATAAAACAACTAAAAAAGTCTGGGATGCTCTTCAACGTAATTATGAAGGCACATCCAATGTTAAAAGATCTAAGAAGATACTGTTAAGCAAACAATATGATACCTTCAAGATGGAGGAACAAGAGTCAGTAGATCAAATGTTTGGAATATTCCAAACTTTGCTAAATGAACTCAAAGCTCTTGGAACTACTCCCTCTGTAGAAGACATCAATGTTAAGCTTCTTGGAAGCTTGCCTAAAAGGTTTGATGCCAAATGTTTTGCACTAGAAGACGCTAAAGATCTAAGCACTTTTTCTTTAGATGAGTTGCTTGGAGTTCTCAGAGTGCATGAGCTAAAGCTAAAATAGAAGAAGGTCAATAAACCTTTGTCCTCCAAGAACATTGCCTTGAAGTTTGATGAGTCAAGCAGAAAAGCCAAAGCATTGAAAGCTGAGCAATCCTCAAGTTCTGAAGCAGACTTTAATGAATCAGGTACTGCCACTGATGAGGAGTTAGCTCTTGAAACCAAGAGATTCCACATACTGTTGAAAAAGAAGAAGTTCAGACTTGACAAATTCCAAAAGAAAGACTAGAAAGGTAACAGTCAATTAAAAATTAAAACTGACAAGTCTATTTTTAAATGTTTCAACTGTAGAAAACCAGGTCTCATGAAAGTAGAATGTCCTCTCCTGAATAAAGACAAGAAAAAGGAGAAAAAGAGGTTTTTCAAGAAACAAAAGGGATTAATACCTGGGATAATGAAAAATCATCAAACTCTGAAGAGTCTGAAGAAGAGACACAGAATCTGCATAAATCTGTCTTATGGCAAATGAGGGATCAGACTCTAAAGCAAGCTCTAGTGACTTAGATATTAAGGAAGTAAGTTATTCTGAACTAAAACAAAATTATGATTTGTTGTTTAATGACTTCTCAAAGCTTTTGATGAATTTCAAAAAATTGGAATTAAAACATGTTGACATAGTTACTGATTTTTAAAATCAAATTTCAAAACTAAAAGAAGAAAACCTTAAAAGAATGCTTTGAATGAAATGAAAGAAAATGAAAGGATACATTTAGAAGAGCTAAGTAGACTAACAAAAGAAAATACTATTTTGAAAACTGATTTTGAAAAATCCAAAGTCTGTTGCACCTCTTAGAATGAAGAAATCATTAAGTTGCGAAAGTAAAATAGCTCTCTTACCTCAAACCAGAGCAAATTTATGAATAGTACTAAAAATTTAAACATTTTATTGGGAAAGTCCCATGGTAATCCAAAAAGGCCAGGTCTGGGACATATAGAGGAAAATGATTTAAGCAAACTTCATCTTCTTTATTTACTTCAAAGGATCAGAAACATGTCAAGTGTAATTATTGTAAGAGGCATGGTCGTTTAATCAATGATTGCAGAAAAAGGAAAAGAAGAAATGAAAAATATTGCTAATAATGCAGGACCAAGATCCTATCTGCAGATATGCTTAAAGACAAGACAAAGCCTTTGCATTGGTATCTGGACAGTGGATGCTCACATCATATGACAAGAAGAAGGTGTATGTTCCTAGATCTGGAACAGTTTTGGAGGAAACCTATAGCGCCCTTAATCCTGAATCCGGTAAATAATATTAAAGATATCATTAATTAGATATTAAAAGTGAGGATAATTTTTTTTATTTCAAAAATGAACAAGGGATAAAGGATGAAGAACACCATGAAATATAACTTCAACAACTAACCCCGAACCTTTTTAAAGACCTATCCCATATATGATGATGTGAGAAGGTATGTGGTTTAAAACAAAAGTCCTCTCTAGATAATCAATTACATAATCGTCATTCAAGGAGTTGCGTAACAAGTAAATTAGTTTTAGAGTATGAATGGATCAGAGAAGAGATTCAAGGATACGCAAATTGATTGCTAAATTTATTAAAAATGTATACATTCAATTACATAAGCGTGTCATAAGCAAAGGAACAAGCAAGCATCAAAACTTACGGAAGATTGGCAAACATCAAGCTATGAATCGATTCGAGCAAGGCCGTAAATCGATTCATGCGTGAAAGAAGTTCATGACCATAAAACAGAAGCTTATGAATCGATTCAAACACATCTGTGAATTGATTCATGCAAATAGGAAAACAAGCTCAACAATCCAGCAAGTTATGAATCGATTCAAGCCATACCATGAATCAATTCATGCGTCTGGGAAATACCTCCCTGGAGACTTGTATGCCATGAATCGATTCAAGCCAAGCCATGAATCGATTCATGAGTTCCTAGAAAATGCCTCCAAGGGAACCAGTGGGCTATGAATCGATTCAGTCATACCATGAATCGATTCATGACAACAATCTGCAGCAGATTACAGAAAATGCACTAAAAAAACTACAAATTCCAACTTCCGACCACCCTAACTCTTTCAAATGAAATCCAATCACCACCAAATTTTGACACCACCTAATATACACCATTTATGACGTATAGCAACTGGCCGTACTCAAAAATACCCAAAAATGAGTGACTTATGCGTAGAAATGTGTTTAGTCCATTTTAAGGCATTTTTGTGCAACACAAGGGTCAATTCTTAATGGAATTGGCCCATTCCAATTTCTACAGGTTCTAAATCATGCATGAATATTATAATCATAGTCACATACTTAACAATTCATCTATTCATGGATTTTCATCAACCAAAGCATCAATGCCATCAAAATGGCTAACAAATTCAATGTCAAACATTATCATACATTACATTGGTGATACAAAATGATCATAAGCTCATTTCAAATAATCCTAATGTATCAATTTCTATTCTAAGATGTCAAATCATCTATATCCAATCATCATCATACTCATAAGGCATTAACTATAGTATGACTATACAAAACATTACCATATACAAACACTTCCAAAAAGCATGTTCAAAAGCTATCAATTCAAAAACCATGTCGGCCAAGGCATCTCTACCAATTCTTCCTTCACACCATACCTCATCTCTTGAAGAGCCTTACTCTATGGTCATGCCCCACAATACAAGAGCTAAAAAGTAGACAACATGGAGAGTGAGCATACTTTCTCAATGATGAACAATCAATCAAATTGTGATAACATAAATATATGAATGAAATTCAACATATCCTACTACACGGGAGTTCAATCAAATAATAGTGTCACATATCAAATCATCTTTTATTGAATATAAGTATTCATACATAACAATCCATCAACCAGGACATTACTAAGTAGAGTCAAGTCTCCGAATCATAATATCGTCACACTTATTGTCAAAAGCCATAAACAACATAAAGAGGTCGCACCAACAATGATACACAATTAGTTATTGACCAAAAGTGGGTTTTATATCTCAATTAACACTCTTAATATGATATTATCTTTCTTAATCTCCTCCAACATAAATGTCATGTCCCTATGGCTAATGCATATGTCATATCACTAAATGCATATGCAACAAATCTGATTTGAAACATTTACTCATAGCTCATGCGCACATGATTCATCAAATATTTGCAACCACGCATAATTGCTCAAGCATTTGTCCCCCGCAAGGGTGTTTTTCACAAGATCCCGCAAGACCTCTGTTATCTCAATACATCAAGTGATCGCAACCACTTATAATCAATCAATGATATGTCCCCTACGCAAGGGTCCATTTCTCATAAGATCCCGCAAGACCTTTACCATCTCAATGTACCAAGTGATCGCAACCACTTATAATCACCTTCATATTGGTTTCCCTCACGCAAGGGTACTCCCTTTAATAGTCACGCGAGACCTTTATCATTGTGATCGCAACCACTTATAATCATCCTCATATTGGTTTCCCTCATGCAAGGGTACTCCCTTTTATAGTCCCGCAAGACCTTTATCATTATGATCGCAACCACATATAAAATGTCATCTCATGCATGATATGAATGTAATAATGCACATGCTAGCCTTGGCTTCACAAGGATTCCTCATCCACTCAATTAGGGGTATAATTTACACTTAGCATTATAGTTAGTGACACAAAATCATATATCACATTCTTCAAGGCATACCACTCATAGTGTTCAAGATTATACTAGCTAAGGATTTTTATCAATGTCAATCCACATATGGGAATCAAAGAGCATATCAACAAATACACTTCAAATTCATATCCTCACCAAATATGCCAAGCCAACATCCAATCATCCATATGAGTTAATCTCAATTTATATCACACACAAGAGGTAGTATATCAACTCAAGGAAAAACATGCAAATATGCATCAATATATATATTATCATCATTAGTTGATCATGTATTTAAAAAATATACCCCCATCCTACCTCTAGAGAAGTATTCCTCCGAGTTAGATGATCCCGCTTTACAAGAATTATCAAATCTTACATTAAATGCATATAGGACCACAACAATCACTCATTCAAAATCATTTTCAAATTTCTTGCACATCACTAATACATATATATGAGTCCCACCATATTGTAACTTGCAATAGGTTTTCCTTTTCTTAGGTTTCGGGAATTCTTTCCCTTTAACCAAGATTCATTTTACTTAAAGGACTACAAGAAATTCACTTTTTAGTGGCGTTTTTGAAAGGGTTTACTAGCGGTTTTAACCGCCGAAAAATTCATTTCCGGCGGTTCCAAAACGCCACTAAAACTGGCGATGGCAAATATTTAACAGCGGTTTTTACTAAACGCTAGAACCATCATCAGCAATATAATGGCTGTTCTTTCGTGGCATTTGGGATATTCTAACCGCCCCTAAGATGCTTGTTACACAAACACATGAAGATTACAATACCGTCAGTTAGAACCACTACAAAATTTAAATTATTTTAGCAGTTGTTAGCACCACAAAATGTGTCAATTAAAAAAATCATGCTCATAATTTAAAACCGGTTCCTTTTGTTCTATAGAAAAAAGATTCCACTTTAGTTGTTTTGGTCAGGTCTACTACCAAGCCTTCAAAACTGGTTTCCATAACATTTAAACTATTAAGATAAATTTTAAATGGCATGTTTTAGAAACAAAATTCAAAATTATTTTATTTTGTTTAAGTCTTTATATGAAACAACTATTGCAAAACTACAACTTGCTTGTGAGATGAGAAGTACAACTATTGCAAAAGCTTAACCCAATAATACATTGCTGCAAAATCCTACGAAATAATACAAGGCACTCAAAAACATCACCCTAATAAAAATTATATAAATGACTCAATAAACTATAGTTACATTACTACTTTAGTCTAAACTAACTAAAGCTTGCCACAAATCTTGAAAAATGGAAAAGAAAAAAGTGTTATCAGAGGTGCAATTAATTGTTCTAATAGATTAGACCAAAGGAGGAGCCGTCTTGAGACTCCTGAGCAAGACTAGCAGCAACTAAGGAATCAAGGATACTGACCCAATTCTCATGTTCCTCATCCTCTTCCTCTCCACCACCAATTTGGTTCCATTGAACTGTACCATTCTTGTCAATTTCGTCATTCCTTGAAAACCTTCCTCTGATGTGTGGTCTGCTATCTACCAATGTCTTCCTGTAAGCATATTGATTCCCAGAGAGAAAATAAGTTAAAACATTAATGTAATTCTTTTCATAACTAAACAGTATTATATGAATGGATCATTAGGGACATTAAACAATACACTCAAAAACTAACCATGAATATAAAAACATGTGCATAAAGAATGAACCTTAATTTTCTTGTTGAAGTTCCTCTGGTTCCTCTTGGTTCTGTATCTCTTAATCCTCGCCTTCTTCTCCTCAGGGCTATATCGATAGGCTTTGCTCATTCCTTCTATATATGATCATATGGCTCTCACTTGACAATGGCTATCCGAGTAGTGATTATGTTGCACTCCATTAATCCTCTACACAAACATTTCACGTTATTAAATAACAACAATAATAACAAAATGACAATACTAAAAACAGGGCTCAATTTCACCAATTCACTGATCACATATTAAGGATGCAACTTTTATCACATACAATAGGAACAAACTTCTACAGAAGTATCTAATTGGATCAAAACTTGTGACTGCAGTTCTGAACTTTAAGTAATTGCTTACTTTATAAAATGAGTTTGATTTTAATGTATTATTAGTACAAAATTATTAGTTATTAATTAATTAACTTTTGAAATATAGTTTTCAAGGTAACTATTTAGTTATTATACATCCAAATAAATTTTTATTTACACAGTAATGGATGATTTGATAAAATGATAAAAAAAAAAGTTTGATACTATATGTTTATTTTAATTGAATTCTTTATTCATACTATTTTATGATTTTGTTAGCCACTTTTTTATAGAAATTTTGTTAGCCCCTTAAAGTGATAATTATTTTAATGTTGAATACCATTATGAAAAAAAAAAGTGTAATACTTATAATTTTTTAATTTGATGTTACTTTAAGTAGTTTAAATCTAGTCTTTAAAATTGAAGTTAACAAAATTTTTATTATTTTTTTATTTAGGGTAATCATAAAACTAATTTCATGATTCATAAACAAGTCTAATGCAATGATTTAGCTATTATACATCCAAATAAATTTTTATTTAAATGGTAACGAATGATTTGATAAAATGATAAAAAAAGTTTTATACTATATGTTTATTTCAATTGAATTCTTTATTCATACTATTTTATGATTTAGTTAGCCACTTTTTTTATAGAAATTTTGTTAGCCCCTTAAAGTGATAATTATTTTAATGATGAATACCATTATGAAATAAATACAGAGTGTAATACTTATAATTGTTTAATATGATGTTACTTTAAGTAGTTTAAATCTAGTCTTTAAAATTGAAGTTAACAAATTTTTTATTATTTTTTATTTCAGGGTAATCATAAAACTAATTTCATGATTGATAAGCAGGTCTAATGCAATGATTTCTTATACCTCAATACCAAAAGCATATAACCAAGGACATATTGAATAAAAATTTAAATAACACAAATAAAAATAAACCTCCAGAATACCTCCTTGGACCTTGATAAATTTGTCGTACGTGTCAAATGCATGACTCTATATACATTCTAAAAAGTGATCTGCACTACCAATAAAACATAGGCATAAAAATTAGCAATGAAAAGCTAATCAGACAAGTACCAAATGGCAGCATATAATTTAGTTAAGCATGATGATTAACTGTAGATAATTTAATTAAAGTAGTGTAGGTCAGTTTATTCATTCTTTTTGTTGTGCTGGACGGCTGAACAGTTGTGTTCATCTAGTTGTTCTAAGTTCAGCAATGCGGTTTAATGTCAATTTTTCACCTCTTTTTTTTTATCAATCATCTAGGAAAACAAATATGGGCATCTCAGTTACTCTTCCTATACACCAGCATCAATCACATAACCAAGCAAATAACTAGTAAAAATATGTACATAAATGTGCAGGTAACTTCTATCTATTTAATCAAACTAGTAAAACTCTTCATAGGCACAGAACTTCAGTCAATTTTTATGATAACACAACCAAAGAACTGCAAGATGTAACAGGAATTGCAAAGGTATAAAAATCAAGTATTGAATACTTACATGCCATTCTTCGGCTTACTGCATACATTAAAACTGACATGATATAATAAAATATTGTAATATGTTGAGCAAGAAAGCGGTCAAACCATCAAGCATTCCCCCTAGTTCCTGCAATCAGAGGCCCAAGTTTATCACATGCAATAAAATGTGTAAATTGTATGAGTCACAACTCACATGCTAAACCAGTAAAACCTCCCCTTAGAAGTAATTACATATGTAATGGCCCATTGACTCCATTGGTTCTACAAAGAATATCTTTTCAGAAACATTTTCAAATGTTTATAGTGCATAAAATGTTTCCAAGAAAATCCTTTTATGTCGGTAGGTGCAGTAAAAAACTTCATAGAAAATGTTGTTTTATGTTGGTACACTCAAAGTAAAATAATTTCTAGGTAAATTCAATAGACAACAGAAAACTACAACTATTACAGAGGAGAAAATGACTTCTCCTGAACTAATCAAATAATAGAAAAGAATATAGCTTTGTTACCAATTGTTACAACCCAATTGAAGGAGGGGCTTGAACAAAATGTAAGCATCTTATAACTTAATAAGTTAATCAGGAAGCTATTTTCTACTTAACTTTTTTGCTACGGAGTTATTTTACGTAAAACAAACGAATATAAGATGTCAGCTGAAAATAGTTTTTGGAATACTTCCAAAACTGTATGTGTTCTTAAGGAAACATTCTATCCTGAAAACATGTTCTGGTTATTATCTATAAAAATAAACATGGATTCATAAACATGCATGTGATGGGAGTACTTTACACTTGAATCATTATCGTAAATTATCCTTAATTTAAGGGGATCCCATCATTTTTCTCCTGCTTCCAATAAGTTCATTCTCTTCAACCCTTAAGTTCAATCATGATATCCTCAACTACTGATCCTCCAAAAACAAAATAACTATTGGATGCACAATTAATAAGATTTGCAGAATCACATCTTTTGAGGATTAACCAATAAGACATCAAATCAATTACATTAAATAATAATGAAAAATTTGCCAGAGATCATACTTCCATGATAAGTAAATGATGCATTTTATTCCAGCTCTCAGCAAAATGCACTTTCAGATAGTCTGCTCGCCTCCACCAACGAAAACTCTCATACATGTGGAGAACTGACATAAAGGCTGCAACAAATAACGACACACAGAAATTAACACTGAAAATTTGCAATCACAATTCATATCAACTCCCCGCATTTACCATTAAACTAAATACATAATTGACTAAGATGTTCAATGAGTATGGTAATTTCAGTACAACAAGGTGAGAAATTGCAAGCCCCCTACATTATTGTGGTGAAGTTTAGAATAAAACCAAAAGCTGATATAATAAAGTTAGTCTGGCAGAAAGGATCAGAGTTTACCAGTTAGAGATAAACATTTCAAGGCCCTAAACACTTACCAAAATAAGGAACCCTGGCAATAGTTTCAAGCACAAAGAACCTTGCATAATGCCTATCATGGTACAAAGTATCAAGTATCTTTCTGACGAAATCCTGAAATTATCATCAAAACTGAAAATGAGCAACAAAACAACAAACACCACTCGTCCTTCTCCATCTATATAATAATCCCAGAAGCATAAATTATTACGGAGTGAAGTCTCGAACCAGTTTTTTTATACTTAATTTTTGAGATTTGCAACAAGGAGCAACAATATCTACCATGAAACAGAGTAGTAATAATAAACACATAAATGTGAACACTGTTATATTAATTGATAGAGAAGTCAACCTTGGAACCTTTGAAATCATCTTTAGTCGATTCTTCTGCCTTAACTTTAACAACATTTGCAAGACAAGAAGGCATTGTACGGTTACCAAAGTCATCAACCAAGAAAATCCTTATTTATAACTTATTTACAGGCTCACTGACTTCCTACTCACGGATGACCTACTCATTCTATTGTAAACGAGATAGAAAAACACTATCACACAACACGATAATGTCATTGCTCTAAAAATTAGGGTTCAGGAGGAAGGAACAACACCATCACACAACACCATCAAAAAGGGTTCTGTCCAAAGGGATAAACAAATTATTAGGGTTTTGAGACATACCTAATGCCATAGAGCGTCGGAGTCGTCTTACGAGCTCGCGAGGTGGACGCTGCCTCAGAACCAGTTGTCGGAGTCGTCGCCTCCGGAGAGAAGGTTCAGAGAGGTTTAGAGAAGTTACAGAGACGAGCATCCGTGTGAGACAATGAATGAATTAATTGTTTTAACGAAAAAATATTTTAATCGAAACTTATTTTGGTAAAAATTATTTAAATAAAAACAAATGAGGGAATACGTACGCCCTAGCGTTTCAGTTTCTCTAAATAAAATGACTTTCCTAGCGGTTGAGAAATGTGACACCAAATTTTTTAACCAAAACTAGTTTTTAGTCCGTGTATTGCACAAGAAAAATTTTAAATTATAACGAGAACACATATGACAATAAAAAAATTATGGGTAAAAATGCATAATAGAATATAAAATAATACAACATAATCATATAAAAAACATATGAATCCAACTTGTGAATGACCTATACATTTCAAGTATTGTAATTAAAAAAAAGAGATAAAATAAAAATTTGATTATGAATCAATTAAACAAATCTAATAACGTATTTATCATACTTTTGTTGGGTTATATGTTTTGTAAATAACACATTTTATGGAGAATACTTCCATTAGAAGGTGTCCTACCTAAGAAGTATCGGTTATGAATATCATTGAAATGGTATAGTAAGCAAAACAAATACAAAGAAGCCACGACCTGATAAATGCATTAAAATTTTAGAAATAAATTACTCTATCTATTAAGAATAAAAGAAGAGTCTGAAATTCATTGTTACTATAAGCATTTAGGTGTCCTACCTTGGAAATATAGGTTATGGATATCATTGAAATTGTATGGTAAGCGAATCAAATACAAAGAAGGCACGACTTGAAAAGTACAGAAAAATTTTAGAAATAAATTAATCTATCTATTAATAATAATAAAAATGCCTGAAAGTAAATCTTACTATTACCATTTCGGTCAAATGATAGTTGTACGGTAAAGTTATGCAATCCAAATGTATTTTTGTCTTGTACTTGATACAAATATTGTATTTTGTGATGCTTGAATTGTAATTATTCTTATTTTTCATATGCTAAATTATTCATTCATATGTTCCACCTAGGTAAATTGATATGTTATTTTTAAATGATAATTAAATATAAAAATAATAATGTAATGATAATATATATAAATTTAATTTTTAATATAACTTTCCAACTGTGTGTATTATCATTATATAAGTAGTGCATTATATTTTTTATAACAAAAGAATATAAGTTTTTAAAATTATAGAAAAAGTATGTTTCATTTTAAATAATCAAGAAGTAGTATAGGTAGAACCATTTTGCATATGTCTGCATGAGTAGAAAGAGCATTCGGGAGTCCCTATTGCAATAGATGCACAAAGTTTGTTAGTTTTTTTAATATTTATGATCAATTGAGGAATTTTACGCCTCTCTTGCAATACCTAGACTTAAAAATTTAAACTTCTTGGTAGATTTTTCCTTATATATATATATATATATATATATATATATATATATATATACACACACAACCCCCTAAGGGGGCTTAATGTTATATATATTACATATTATATTATTTGCTTACATGTTACATATCCTGTGCACCTATGTAAGAGCAAAAGCAGCTAGTTTCCATAAATGGCATATCAATACACTCCAAAGGTAGATTACTTATAACAAAAATCCTTTATAAGTATCTAAATATCGCATTATATTTTTTTTATCAAAAGAATATAAGTTTTAAAAATTATAGAAAAAGTAGGTTTCACTTTAAATAATCAAGAAATAGTATAGGTAGAACCATTTTGCATATGTCTACATGAGTATAAAGAGCATTGGACAGTCTCTATTGCAATAGATACACAAAGATTCTATCAGATTGCCAAGGTTTGTTGGTTTTTCTAATATTTATGATCAATTGAGAAATTTTATGCCTCTCTTACAATACCTAGACTTAAAAATTTAAGCTACTCAGTAGATCTTTCCTGTCATATATACCTATAAGGGGGCTTAATGTTATATATATTAGATATTATATATTTTTGCTTACATGTTATATATCTTGTGCACCCGTGTAAGAGCAAAAGGAGCTGGTTACCATAAAGGGCATATGAATACACTCCAATGGTAGATTACTTTATAACAGAAAAATCCTTTATAAGTATCGCATTATATTTTTTTTCAAAAGAATATAAGTTTTAAAAATTACAGAAAATGTATGTTTCACTTTAAATAATCAAGAAGTAGTATAGGTAGAACCATTTTGCATATGTCTGCATGATTATAAAGAGCATTGAGTAGTCTCTATTGCAACAGATACATAAAGATTCTATCAGGTTGCCAAGGCTTGTTGGTTTTTCTAATATTTATGATTAATTGAGGAATTTTATGCCTTTCTTACAATACCCATACTTAAAAATTTAAACTTTTCGATGAATTTTTCCTGTTATATATATATATATACCCATAAGGGGGCTTCATGTTATATATATTCAATATTATATTATTTGCTTGCATGTTACATATCCTGTGCACCCGTGCAAGAGCAAAAGGAATTGGTTGCCATAAAGAGCATATGAATACACTCCAATGGTAGATTACTTATAACAGAAAAATCCTTTATAAGTATCGCATTATATTTTTTATCAAAAAAATATAAGTTTTAAAAATTACAGAAAAAGTATGTTTGACTTTAAATAATCAATACGTAGTATAGGTAGAACTAATTTGCATGTGTCTGCATGAGTATAAAGAGCATTGAGCAGTCTCTTTTGCAATAGATACACAAAGATTTTATCAGGTTGCCAAGGTTTGTTAGTTTTTCTAATATTTACGTTCAATTGAGGAATTTTATGCCTCTCTTACAATACCCATACTTAAAAATTTGAACTTCTCGGTAGATCTTTCCTGTCACACACACACATATATATACCTATAAGGGGGCTTAATGTTATATTATTTGCTTACATGTTACATATCCTGTGCACCCGTGCAAGAGCAAAAGGAGTTGGTAGAACCATTTTACATGTGTCTGCATGAGTATAAAGAGCATTGGGCAATCTCTATTGTAATAGATGCACAAATATTTGATTAGGTTGCCAAAGTTTGTTGGTTTTTCTAATATTTATAATAAATTAAGGAATTTCATGCCTTTCTTATTATTCTGAAACTTAAAAATTTGAACTGTTCAGTAGATTTTTCCTGTCTTATATATATATATATATATATATATATATATATATATATCCATGAGGAGGCTTAATGTTATATAATTTAGATATTGCACTATTGGCTTACATGTTACATATCTCGTGCACCTGTGCGAGAGCCAGGGGAGTTGCTTCCCATAAAGGGCATATGAATACATTCCAATGGTAGATTACTTATAACAGAAAAATCCTTTATAAGTATCGCATTATATTTTCTTTATCAAAAGAATATACGTTTTAAAAATTACAGAAAAAGTACGTTTCACTTTAAATAATCAAGAAGTAGTGTAGGTAGAACCACTTTGCATGTGTCTCCATGTGTATAAAGAGCATTGGGCAGTCTCTATTGCAATAGATGCACAAAGATTGTATCAGGTTGCCAAAGTTTATTGGTTTTTCTAATATTTATGATCAATTAAGGAATTTTATGCCTTTCTTTCTATTCCCAGACTTAAAAATTTGAACTATTCGATATTTCTTTCTTGTCTTATATATATATATATATATGTAAGGGCTTAGTGTTATATATATTAAATATTATACTATTTGCTTACATGTTACAAAATGATAATATGAAGTTTTTTAAGCTAGAAGATAACTGAACTTTTAGATGCTACAGGGCAAACAACTCAGTTTTCCCCCTCAACAGTAATACAACCTGGCTGGAATTGAGAATAATGTGTACAACAAAATCAAAAGGAGCGTAGAACCATTCTTTTCAGTTGAAAGTTTTAACCGCCAAGAATACTCCAATATTATTCCAACCCTTTGTAGCATAGCAGGACAATTTTAGAGTTATTATGCACTTATGAATTTTACACTTTCTAATATAGTTTGTCTTTGTCACAGACTCATAGTAGAAACTATTATTTTAATTTTACCTATTAATACTCTGCTATACCTATTAATAATGGCTCTAGAGTACAAATATAGATGAAATTTAGGTGTAATATTTTAATCAAAATTAAAATTTCACATGTATAATTAAAATCATTATAACAAAATGTTGATTAGAAGTTGGAATTATCAAATTGAATTGAAAAACAATAAAAGTTTGAATAGAATAATACTGAACTTAATTTCTTACCACAGAAGTAAATGATAACAGAGTTATTCTAGGCCTCAAAAATTGTCTACTATAAGAAACCATACTCTATACAATTTTAATTTGTACACTAATGAGTGCATAGAAAACTAAAAGGAAAGAAGCACAGGAAAATAGAAGTTACCCACACCTTCAGGCTTCAGGGAACAAATTAAAGATAAAAAGAACTTAAACGGGGATGAAATTTCTAATACAGAACGAAGAGCATATTATAAATTATCTAAAATTGCCATACTTTTTATACATTCTAGTTTGGGCTGCTCTGGATACTTGAAAATGCAATTTCAAAGTTCTCCTAGGACAATGTTCATGGGTATGATTCAATATTTCTGGAAATAATCAGCATAAACTATACATAATAGTTTAGGAGGAAATGATTTGAACTCATCATCCAGAGTATTCATATGCAGTGGCTTGTAATCTAACCGAACCTCCTTATTCTTTGAAAATTTGTAAAAATCAATGCATAAAAGCTTAGCTAACAAAAGCAATTTGCACACATAAAAGAATCTGGATACAAAAAATGCAGAGAGCTAACTCAACTTAAATGCCTATTTTTTTTGTAAATAACATATTGATTAAAACATCACTTACCCTAATGTGTGTTTCATCTAGTTCTCATCATTTCTTTTCTGTAAATTATAAACAATAGTTTTATCATTTTGTTTACAACGCTTGAGTTTATTTTTGCGTAATTAAATAAAGGATGATAAGGTTGGGAATGATTATTATATGTGGTTTTAATATTAAACTATAAACAATCTTAATACTTGCAACTGCTAGACTGTATTTCATTGTTAGTGATCCTTCTGCTGAATATTGAACACAAAACATACTTGCTCAAAATAAACTTCAACCAATGTACTATACTTGTAATCTAATTTACATTCTAAAAGTGATGTGGCTGATTTAATTTCACAGACTACTCATGTTTAGTTAATTTAGTGGTTCTTCATTCTCCTAATTTAGTGCCAAATAACATAAATGTTAAAATGGTCAAAACTCAAAACTCAAAACTCAAAACTCAAAGTTATGGAAAACCTCTATAATACATTTTAAGGGCGTACCTCAGATAGTTCTCTTGTTGAAATCTTGTCTTGAATGCAGCAGGTAAGACAATGACTTATTAGATAACTGAAGATATTCTTCTGAAGTTTATTTGATAAGAGAAAATGTGATATGTATTGTTAGAATTCAATATCCATTGTTTCTCATAGTTGTCTTAGGAGAAACCATGTTACAAATGATTGTTCCAATGGGTTAAAACTTAAAATTCATGAATAGATTTTTTCATGCATAATTTAAAACTTGAATTTTTCTAAATTACATATATCCTCTATTAGAATCAATTAAGTTCAAACATGTAACATTCAGATAATAATAGAATTAATGAAAATATTTTTTATTCATAAGACTTAAATCGATCCATAAGTGATGAAGCCAGAATCGACAAAACATAAAGTTTTCTTGGATTGGATATCAAAAACAAATGAATAATAATTAATTCAAAATACATTATTAGCAAAGTGCTAACATGATACCATGACCTGGACCACATGTTATACCAGTTGTTTTAACCATGGAGGATCCGACACTAATAGCAATCTAATCGTCACCTGCATGCAATTAAACCATATATATACATGATCTTTTTTGTTTATCATAGATAAAATTATTGAAAGATTTTACAAAAAAAAGGTTGTAAAGTTAATTACCCTGTTGCAATGAAAGAATTAAGTACTTGAATGCTTCTTGAGCCAGAAATGTCCAGGAGCAGTTAGTCGAATGTTAGAGATTATGCTTTTTTTTGCATAAATCCGATGGTCAATATATTTGTTCATAATGATAATAGGAAGCATTGGGTTTTCTTGTTTGAGATTTCATCGTCATCCTGTTCAGCTTCTGCTTGTTGGTGAATGGTTGATATGGCAAGATGCATTATTGTGGCAACAACCTGTTCGAGCGGAGTAGGAGACTGTAAACTGTGGCAGTATAGTAGTTCTAATAATGGTTGAGTAATACCTTCCTTAATCATCTACAGGCCATTCTCTGGCAAGCTTGAGAGCATTTGTAGAGCTTTGACAACCACTTTTTGATTTTTATATTATCATTTAAGAGCAGCTGAAGAAGAGGCTGCAGTGCCCCATCTTTGATCAAGGATAATTTATTTTGGTTGGTCAATGTAATCTCTGATAATGTTTCAGTCATGACTATCTTTACATTTTCAGGTCCTACATTAAGGAAATAAGTATTGACAATCAGGGAGCACATATGGATGCATTCCAGATTCATATTTCATAAAGGCTCCCTTCTATTGAAAATTTAGATTTTGTTCATTTCAGAATAAATTCCATTTGTAGTTCCATTTTTAGTTCAAAATTTTACCAAAAGGTTAAATCACTATTGTTGATTCCTACAGAGGTTTAGAATTCCAAATCCAAGATGGAGGTAATTTATCTATTCTTCATTTTCTCTCTTCATAAATCATAAGTATGTCAATTATCTCAACTTGTACCTTTGGTAGCTCTACTGGTATCTCCCCAGTCAAGTTGTTATTTCCAAGCTATAGAACTGCCAACCTTATCAAGAGGCCAAACTCAGGTGTTATTTCACCAATGAGTTCATTATTTGTCAGTGATATCCATTCAAGATTGTTGTAATTGAACAACTCAATGGGAATTCCACCACTAAGGTGATTGTTATTCAGTATGAGATCCTTTAGATTCTTGCACTGACCTAATTTTGGGGGAATTTTTGCTTCGAAGCCATTGAACCATGCTATTAGCTGCTCAAGATTTTCAAGTTCTCCAAGCTCATCAGGGATTGTACCATTGAGGCAGTTCAGACTAAAATCAATTATCTTCAGTTGTGAGTACTTTGACAGCTCAACTGGGATTTCTCCTACAAGGGATGGTATCACAGTATCAATTTTAGTAAGAAGCCTCATAAAACTTTTTGTTAAACTCTCATTTGCATTTTAATCACTCTTTCATGTGGCATTTTATACAAATATTGTATATATTACACTTCAATAGAATTCAAGAGAAGTTTTGAATTTACTATCATTAACATTAATATTATATAATTACATGTTATATATATATATACACACACATACACACATACACGCACATCAATTTCATCACCTTCACCGCTTAGAAAAAAGTTACTCCTCTTTTTTTTTCATGGAACACCCAAATGTCAATAACTTACTTCTTTAAATAATTGAGATTTCATAAAAATGGTGCTCTAGAAACATCCATCAAGCTTGATGATAAATCACAATGGAGAAATAAAAGAGTTCAAGTAACTTAATAAGGACTTAAAAGCCCCTGGTATCTTTTATACCTGAAGAGAAAATTAGCATTTTTCAAACTAACTTCAGCTTTCATTATTTTCATTATAAAATGAAAATTCTATTCTCTTGGGAAAGTATATATATATAAAACACTAAAAATAATGGTTGGTTAAAAATTAAATGCTGCAAAAGGAGTAGTAAAAGAACCTTGCTGTTGTAAAGATCTTCATTGAGAGTCCAAGTGAATATAATGTCTAAAAAGCTGGCATTTTCATGACCTTCTAAAGATGCATTACAAAATTTCTCTACCCTTTATTGTGAGACACTCTTTCTCAATTTTGTATCATTCAAATATAAAATCATTATCAGCCATCTTCCATTCATTTTTATTATTGGCTAAAACAAAAACACAAAGAAATGGTACGTACTGAATAAATCAAGTTCAAAATTTCAACTATATCCACTAAAACAATGAAAAAGAGTTCAGAAAATGATGTCATGGGAGAGTTATATATAAAGATGATTAGTCCTAAATCATTATAAGAGCAATCAACACCTTAAATTTCAACTATATCTCATATGCTCTTTTCCTCTTCTTGTTGCCCTTACTGTTGCTGCCTATATTAATAATCAACACCTAAAAGTTAATCTATCTCTCTCTATCAGTTTATCAGTTAAGGTACATAAGTAAATTTCAACTTCATATATATGTACCTTCAAGTCAGAATTCATGTATTTTTCCTTTTTGTCTAATTTGACAATTTTTTTAGGAGCGTAGAAACATTGTTTTTGGTTGAAAGTTTTAACCGCTGAGAATACTTCAATAATATTCTAACCCTTTGTCGCATAGCAGGACAATTTTACAGTTATTACGCACCTATGAATTTTATACTTCCTAATATAGTTTGTCTTTGTCACAGACTCATAGTAAAACTATTGTTCTAATTTTACTTATTAATACTCTGCTATACGTATTAATAATGGCTCTAAAGAATAAACATGGATGAAATTTAGGTGTAATATTTTAATCAAAATTAAAATTTCACATGTATAATTAAAATCTTATAACAGAATGTTAATTAGAAGTTGGAGTACTCCAATTAAATTAAAAAACAATAAAAGTTTGAATGGAATAATACTGAACTTAATTTCTTACCACAGGATTAAATAAAATAATCAGCATAAACTGTCCATAATAGTTTAGGAGGAAATGACTTAACCTCATCATCCAGAGTATTCATATGCACTGGCCTGTAATCTAACCGGACCTTCTCATTCTCCCAAAATCTGTAAAAATCAATGCACAAAGCTTAGTTAACAGAAGCAATTTGCATACATAAATGAATCTGAGAGCTAACTCAGCTTAAATGCCTACTTTTTTATAATTAACAAATTGATTAAAACATCACTTACCTTAATGTGTGTTTCATCCAGTTCTCATTATTTCTTTTTTGTAAATTATAAATAACAGTTCTCATCATTTTGTTTATAGCGCTTGACTTTATTTTTGCCTAATTAAATGAGGGATGATAAGGTTAGGAATGATTATTGTATGCGGTTTTAATATTAAACTATAAACAATCTTATTGTCTAGAAAATTTCAAAACAAAAACAAACAATATAAAAAAGAAAGATGTCTCTATGTGTCTACATAATATAAGAGAATATAGTTCAAAACATACATTTTTCCTCTCTTTCAAAAAGGAATATACATATATTAGTATTACCCACTTTGGTTGAAATCCATAGAGAAATAAGCACAAACAGGTGGAGGGCGCTTTCTGTGAGGGCTTGCTTGAAGAATTTCCACCTTGTAAGAAGCTAATTTTGTTGGCAAGATTAGGATTTAGCAGTAACAGATGAAAAAAAATATCAAACGAATATCAATATCAAGGTTTGGATTCATTCAAAGTCCAGGGAAACCGTGAACATGTATGCCAACAATGTAACTTAAAAACTAAAAACTATGATAAAAAATACATCTAAAACTAAATCCAATAAAAAGCAATGGCTATATCTTTTGACGCATGATCGTGACTCGCATTCAGGCAATGATTGCATGGAGGAAAAGGCAAGAAACATAAAGGGGAATTTAGTATGCAAGATCAACTCCTAAAGATAATGCAAGTCATGTTGAATTCAACTTCAAGGGCTCACCATTATGCTTCCCCTATATAAATATGATGGTCGCAGGACAACCCGATAGAATGGATTAGGCGGTTCAAATGCTTTTGTTGTATTGAGGGCCCTTTCCTTTTCTTCCGCTGTTGCGGTTCTTTTTCTTACAGAAGCACTTTCATAAAATGTAAAGTCCATTTCCACCTCCTCTTCATGTTCAGTAACGGGTTCCTGGCTATCTGCACTTCCACAAATTGCGCTGAACTACTAATCTTACCATTTAATATTTAGATGACTATATCATAGACAAAAAATTCAGCTAAAAGAGATTACTAAGACCTGATTTCCGCTTCTTTTTTGTAGTTTTTTTTCATCTTTTCCTCAATAGAAGCATGCAATTTCAATTCGTCGGTAGACCTTTTAAACTCAACAGCATTAAACTGAACTCCAATGTCTCTGGTCAACCGATTATCATGTGAATTAGTAGTCCTTGAAGAACGGGCATTCCCACCCTTTCCCCAATTTACATTGTTAAGTTTAGACCCATTAAACAGATTCTGCAATGTTGGAGTTGAATAACTCTTTCCCGGCATCATTTTATCTACTGATCCAACAAAAGATTTAAGTGAATAAAGCATTAACCAAAAAAGAGAAGAACAAAGCAACGTACAAATAAGAAACACGTGAATGATTAATGAAAATTGAAAAAGCATTAAGCAAAAGTTTGTTAAGCGAATGATATAATGAGAGAAATAGAGAGAGAGGTTGTGGTTGCATTGGTGGTTACCTGAGTGACAGAGAAGAGAAAAAAGGTTGAGTTGGTTTCCTTAGAGCGGGTGCGAGGAGAGCAGCAGAGAGAGTCGTCGATGGAGAACGAAGAGACTAAGGAGAGCAAAGAGACTGGGGAAAGCGAAGGGACACAAAAAATGCAAGGGAAGAAAGAAGTGGAGAGAAAGAAAATGAAAAGTTTGATTTGATTCTGAAATAAAAAATTTATTATTTATTTATTATTAGTGTTTATTGAATAGAATAAGTAAATAGGAGTTTTGGAGGGAAAACAGGTGCACCACAGAGTGACACTTGTTAAATTCCACTATCAAGGGAATCTTCAGAAACTGTCTTTTATATTAGATATAGATATATTGTTGGCGGTTTACCGTAACCGCCCGTACTGAACTGCCACTAAAAAGCAAATTTCTTGTAGTGAAGGGCAACAACACAATGATTAAGTTACCCATACATACCAATTTCACACCCAACTCCTTGGTGAGCTTTCTCATTAATGACTTCCAACCACCATCATTAAACATCACCTATGGCTATCTCTCTTCATTAGTAACATTCCCTAACATCATTAAATGCATATCCCACTCATATTCTACATTTCTCCCAAAATCAAGGGTTAAAGTTTTACCAAAAACCCAACAACCATAATAAATGCATATGATTTTCCACCATTCACTATGGCAATTTTATGTTTTAATGCTTATAATAGCTCACATTTATCTCACCCACAAGCATTTAAACATTCTCCCAACCACAACAACCCATAACCTAGGGCTTTATCTCATTAAAAATGGTGAGTAACTTACCTCAAGCCAAGAAAAGAAAGTGGGTACCAAGAGAGAGGGAGGAGGTGACAAAAATGCAAGAAGAGGGAGGAGAGATTCAAGCCACCATGTCTCCTTCTTGACCAGTGGAAGATTTAGAAAATGAGGGAGGATGAAGATGCATAAACCTTGTCTAGGTTTTGGAGAGTGGAAGAAGATGAAGATGAATAGAAGAAAAGAGAAGTGGAGAAAGCCAAATGTGTTTTGCCAAGGGAGAGGGAAGGTAACGTGAAAATTAGAGTAAAAATAGGGTTTGTCATTTAATTTTTTAACCCATCACTTAAAACTTCTCCATTTTATAATAAATAGGATCTCAGTTCGGGCTCAATACTTTATCTAAAAATTATTCTGAATATATATTTGGATTCATAATAATATTCTAGACAGCCCTGTCCAATGGCATCTTAATCGGAGATACTTGGTCCGACACCCATATTTTAATTGGGTATTAGTTTTAGCTCTATAAGCTTAGTAAATAATGAAAGATCATAACAAATTCCAATTAAATCATTTCCAAACTTTTGGAACATTAATCTTTTTATATATAATTGTTTGCCATTTATTTCTCTCAATCAGATATTTATATAAAAGTTGGGATGTTACAAAACCAGATTGGAAGAATCATTGGGTCTGGTAGAGTGGGTAAAATCCATTCCCTTGTTATTTAACATGTATTTCTTGTTGAAGGTTTGAGACATAACCTACTGAGCATTAGCCAATTTTGTGACAGTGGGTACAAGGTCTCCTTTGACAAAAATAAGTGTACTATCACTAACCATGATAGAACTACACTCTTTAATGCAAACAGATATCGCAACCTATATAAGGTTGACTTGAATGAACTGAATGATCAGAATGTAACATGTTTGTTTTCAAACTCTGAAGAAAGGTGGATCTCACATAAAAAGCTTGGACAAGTAAGTTTAAAACATATTTCAAAACTTCACAGAAAGGATCTTGTTAAAGGATTGCCAAAGATTTCTTTTAACAGCTCTTTACCTTGTGAAGCATGCTGATAAGTGTTTTAAAACACTATTTTTTACTATTTAACTCATTTAAAATTTCAAGTTTACTATATCATTTTTTCCCGAATTTCATGATTTCTGTTTTCTTTTCATCGTTACTGTTCAAATGTTGTGTTTTGTATAATTAATTTAAATGGAACGTTTAAAAAGTCTATTTTTAGAATTAGAAAAACATGAATAATTATTGCTCAACTAATTATTTCAAAATATCAAGAACTTAAATCATAATTCCATCTCTTTAAAAATTTAATTTTTGAAGTTTCCATTTAAGTTAATTAAATTATTTGCTTCTCTAAAATGCAAAAATCCATCTCCATCACATCCTTCATTTTTGCGTTAATGTGCTTCTAAATGGGCAATATTCAACGTGAAAATTTGGCAAGCCTTGTCCAAATGATTAATCATGAATTTAATTAAACAAGTTTATTCTAATTTGGCATGATGCAAAGCTTTCAACATGAATTTGCAAAACTAAATGGTGAAAGGCTTTCATTCTTCAAGTGTTTAAATATTATTTAAAGGTCCCTTGGCACATGATTGCATATTTTATTCATTAAATTAAAAAGCATGTTCAGCCCATGTTGTTCCCAAGGTGAATGCTGATGGAAATTTAAGCAAATTGATTCATTTGGTGACAGGCCTACAATGCTGAATTCTTTATTAATTAATCAAGCCATCCATTGCACCTTGAAGTCAACGTGAATTTGGGACAGCAAACAAAGTGAATTGGGACAGCAAACAACAAGCAATTGGACACTAAACTAAGAGCAAAAATCAACGTGAAAAGATGGCTGGTGCTACACGTGAAATTCGACAGCATTTAATAAGGAAATTTGGACAATAAAATAGACACTACAATTCACGTTAATGATCTCTCAAAAAGCAAGGTCGTGCCTAATATTTTAATGCAACAAAGCCTTCCATTCTTTCATAATTCCCATGGCAAAGCTAGCACTTCAAGTCCTGTTATTATATTCAACAAAGTCCATTCTCCCTTGTCCAAAGCATCTCACAGCCATGTTCCAACTCCACTCACCATTATTTTAATAATTCCACTCTCCCTTGTCCAAGGCATTCACGGCAATTTGGAAAATAATTTACCACTTCAATTTGCATGATTAAGAGACAAGAGATCCACTTGAAGCATGTGTGCCACAAATTTAAGGAAAAGGAAGTGAAAATCAAGTATAAATAGAGCGAGGGAGAGCACGGATTAGGCAGGCCACAACAGCGAGAAATTAGGAAGAGTAAGGATTGGCCAAGGAGAAAAACAGAGAGCAAGGATTGGCTAGAAAATTTAGAAGAAGAGAATGGGAAAATATAGAGTAGTAGATATATAGATAGGGCAGGAAAATATAGCAAGAAGCGGAGGAAAATTACAAGCAATTTGTGACATAAACCAGTGATTATTCCTCTTTTAATTTGTAATGTATTCTATGCCTTATTTCACTTTCTATATGGATATTATTTTTTTGTATGGGTAACTAAATCTTTATCTTGGGATGAAGGGGGTGTGACAATATTTTATGTTAATGATGTTTTGACTTTGGTTTAAATAAATTTCTGTTTTCCATTTAGTTCAAATTTTGCTCAACGCTTTTAGTGATTCCTAACAAAAACCTATGTGATAAAACTATATACTTGCGGGTATATTAGTAAGTTTAAGTAATTAATATAATTGAAGGATTTATTAGTTACAAGAAAGCTTTTGAACTAAGCCTAAGATTTTGAAATACTTTTGTGACCTCAGTAGAACCAAGAAAGTAATCAAAAATCTTTTGAAGAATAAAAAGGGATTTTCACAAAACAGTAATGGGCCTATCTTAGGGATTGAACGCGGTTCTCCGTATGTTAGGTACATTAATAGGATTTCGAGAGAAACATATTAATCAGCTTAAGGAAAATCTGCCTTGGAAAACTTAATTTGATTCTTATTTATGAAAAGCAAATTTATTAACATAAAATAACATCCTGATCCCCCAGAATCCCAAGATACTCTCAAGTCTATTTTTACGTGTTAAGTAAATTTTGTTTCTATATTTGTTTTATTTTGTGTTTTATTTTACAAAAACTTAAAAATCAATTGTGTGGATAATTAAATTTCAATATACCGGTACTTTGAAAGCAGTCCCTGTGGATACGATAATCTTTTATATCACGCGACATAACCCGTTCGCTTGCAGGCCCTATCACATGCTAGAAAGGGAAACAACACAAATCTTCTTTTAAAAATAAGGATGTTGTTTACGCCACCAGACCTCTACAACAGTTACATTTAGATTTATTTGTCCATCCTAAATACAAAGTCTGGCAGGAAAGAAGTATGGATTTGTCATTGATGATGATTACACAAGAATGACATAGGTATACTTTTTAACTCAAAAGGATGAGTCTGTAAATATTCAAGATTTTCTGTAAGAAAATTCATAATAAGAAAGGAATTTGTATTGGTACAATAAGAAATGATCTAGGTAGAGAATTTGAAAATGAAAATTTCAAAAACTTCTGCAATGAGTCTAGTATAACTCATAGTTTTTCTTCTCCAAGAACACCCCAACAAAAAATGGTGTCGTGGAAAGGAAAAATAGATCTCTGTAGGAAACGGCCAGAAGTATGCTTTGTGAAAACAATCTTCCAAAATATTTCTGGGCAGAAACTGTGAGTACTTCTTGTTATATTCAAAATAGGATCCTTATCAAACCAATACTGAATAAGACTCCTTATGAATTATGGAAAGGAAGGAAACTCAACATCTCATATTTTCACCCCTTTGGATGCACTTGCTATATTCTAAACACTAAGGATTATCTTGGAAAATTTGATTCTAAGTATGACAAGGGAATATTTGTGGGGTATTCAACCACATCAAAATCTTACAGAGTATTCAATACTCAAACTCAAACCATTGAGGAATCTAAACATGTAAAATTTGATGATCTTCAAAAGACTGACAGGAGACTGGCAGATCTAGATTCTGATGATGCAGGAACACTACAACAAGAACTTGAACATGAAATGAAAGGAACAAACACTGGTCAATCAAAACCAACTAAAAATGAAAATAAAGAGCCTAAACAGAATCAGTCATCTATTAAACCAGAAAAGCCAAGAGACTAAAAGTTCAAGTCATATCATCCTTCAGACCTCATTATTAGAGATCATGTAGCTGAAGTTAAGACCAGATCTAGTCTTCATAACCAATCATCAATTACTCTAGTTTCAGAATTGGAACCAAAGAACATTATAGAAGCTTTGGAGGATACTGATTGGATTATAGTCATGCAAGAAGAACTAAATCAGTTTGAAAGGAACAAAGTATGAACACTTGTTCCCAGACCCAAAGATAAAAGTGTTATCAGAACAAAATGGGTATTTAGAAACAAGCTTGATGAAGATGGAAAAGTTATCAGGAACAAAGCTAGACTTGTAGCTCAAGGCTACAACCAGAAAGAAGGTATAGACTTTACTGAAACTTTTGTACCTATAGCCAGGCTTGAGACTATCAGAATTCTTCTTGCATTTGTTGTAAGTAAAGGCATTACATTATATCAGAAGGATGTAAAGAGTGCTTTTCTGAATGGCTTCATTGAAGAAGAAGTTTATATAAAAAACCTCCTAGTTTTGAGGACGTGTCTTTTCCTAACCATGTTTTCAAATTAAGTAAAGCACTGTATAGTCTAAAACAAGCTCCAAGAGCTTGGTATGGTAGACCCAACTCTTTATTGATTTCAAAAGGCTTTACAAGAGGAAAAGTAAACATAACTTTGTTCATAAAAAGCTCTCAAAAACATTTTATTATTGTACAAATTTATATGGATGATATTGTGTTTGGTGCTACCGATGATAGTGTTTGTAAAGATTTTTCTAAAATGATGCAAGCAGAATTTGAAATGAGTATGATGGGAGAACTTAAGTTGTTCTTAGGCTTGCAGATTAAATAGATTAATGATGGTATTTTCATCCATTAGTAAAAGTACACTAAGGAGCTGCTCAAAAAGTTTAAAACGGTAGATGCTAAGGCCATGAGCACTCTTATGTATCCAAACTGCATAATAAATAAAGATGAATCTAGTACATCAGTGGACCAGACCTTGTACAGAGGAATGATAGGTTCACTTCTGTACCTCACATCCAGCAGACCCGACATAATGTTTAGTGTTTGTATATGTGTAAGATATCAATCAGATCCCAAGGAATCACATTCGATTGCAGTGAATAGGATTCTAAGATATCTCATTGGCACAACTGACCTTGTGTGACATCCCAAATTTTAAAATAAATGATTAACTGAGATAAATAAATATTCAATAATTATATGTGAGTTAATTAATGTCCCAAAATATTAGAAATAATTAAATTAAGATTTTTAGGAATTAATCATAATTTATTGGGGCTTTATGAGCTGAATTTTCACCCGATTAAAATATGGGTGTCGGAACAAGTATCTCCGATTGAGGTGCCATTGGTCAGGGCTGTCAAGAATATTATTGGGAGTCCGGATATATATATTCGGAATAATTTTTAGATAAAGTTTTGACCCCGAATAGAGATCCTATTTGTTGTAAAACGGTAAAATTTAATTAATGAGTAAAAATAAAATACAAAAACCCTATTTCACTCTCTTCATTTCACACAGCCTCTGTTTCTCCTTGGCAAAAACATCATTTTTCTTCTTCTTCCATCATCTTCATCTCTTCTTCCTCTCTAAACCAAGACAATGTGGTGAACCCTTTTTCCTCTACCATTTTTGTTCTCTTGGAAGCTTGAAGGAGAAGCTTGTGGCTGGAACCCTTCTCCCTTTTCTCTTCCATTTTCGTGTGGCACTCTTCCCCTCTTGGAAAATCTCTCTTTTCTTCGCTTGAGGTAAGCTTCTTGCCATTTTTCAAGAGCTTAAACCTTTAGTTATGAGTTTTAGGTGTTGGGAGAGTGATTTATGTATGTGGGTTATTGGTAGAAGCCATTATTATAGAAACCCAAAGGTAAGGTGGTTTTAAATACAAGTTTTGTGAGCTTTGATGGGGTACACAAAATTGGTGATTTGAATGGTGGGGAATGATAATGATTTATGGTGTTGTTGAATTTTTAAAGAAACCCTAACTATGAGAAATTAGGGAAAATGATAAATGTGTATTCAAGAATATGTTTTGAGAGGAGATATGTAATATTTGAATGATGGGTATAAGAAATCATGTTAGGAAAATATTTATTGATAATGTTAGTAAGCATTAATGATGGTGGATGGCCATTAATGGTGATTGGTGGTCATTAATGCATGAACCCTTTGTTAGGAAGTGTCATAAATCCATAATAATGAAACTTGAATACCTAAACCATGGTGGTTATGGTGAAGCCAATGAAATAAAAATAGTGTGATAGTTAAAATGTTAAATACATCAAGTGTTACAAAATTAGAATAAGTAAATCTTGGTACTTTGAGTTGGGAATAATTATATGGTGCTTATGGATATTGGGCTTAAAGGTTGTCTTGTAGCCTTTGAAATCTAGAGAATATGGATTGATGGGAAGGAATTCCCGAAGCCTAACAAAATAAAGAAAGTGGTGTTTATGACATGTTTAGTACATCTTGAAAAATTGTAAATGTAATAATGTCAGAGCTTGAAATTATGCATTGGAAGGCCAATTGATTGAGAATTACATGTATGTTAATGTAGGATCTTTTCTGAACGATAAGGCGGGAACGTCATATCGCTCGTAATTCTTCTCTTGAGGTAGGAAAGGAGTTTTATATTCTAAATGCATGAATTGAGTAGTGTTTGATTGTCATATGTGACAATATGCATGTTTACCTTGATTATGTTGTGAAGACATATTAAGATATTGTATATAATGATAAGTGTGCTTGGCAACATGTATTTGTGCATTTGGAATATATGTGTGGTATGCTAAATGGTGATGTTAAATTACGTGGCTAGTATGATGCCTTAATATGATGTGGTTGTGCTCATATTCACCATAAATATGGAATAGTTATTATTGATGTTGAATGAGAATGTATATGGATGATTAGCATACCTTGATTGATAAGGAAAGGTTAATGATTATAGTTAATGATTGATGCCATTATGAATGATGAAAGCTTGAATTGTGATAATGAGGAACTATTGAATATGCCACACTAAAACTTGAACAATGGCATTAACCAATGATAATGAATCCACTAAAAACCTTGTGGTGGTGTTGATAATAATGGTGGTTGATGAATGGCATGATTAGGATGCATAGTTGTGAGAAATGCATATGATTGGCATTTGCATTGTATCCATGACATATTACATAGCTACCGATGTTGGAATATTAGGGGATTCCCCCCGGTTGGCCCAGTGGGAGGGTGGCTCTGTGCACGAGCGATCTTTGTTTTCTCCTGTGACTCGGTGTGTAAGTCACGAAGCTACCCATGTAAGGCTATGGGGAGCCGCATGTGGTTGACTCTTGTAGAGGGTGACTCTTGATGAGTAGGTGTCCCTAGTGGTCCTTTGGATCACAACTGCCATTGTATGAATCATGGTTAGTCCGCAAAACTTTATGTTGTTTATGGTGTTTACCGCGATCATGGTGTAAATGGCCAAGTGTTGCAAGATGGGCGATGCGGTTTGGTAACTGTAAAACATAATGTAATGCATGCAATTTGATGATAAGTGTACACATTTTATTACTGTAGTAGGGGTATGGTTACATGATCATGCTTGACCCATAATTTGGTGTTTATTTTCCCACAGTCGGATCTGCAATGGTTAATTACTCCATTGTGCATATGCATTAGCCTAAGAGCATTTGCATATAGCAAGGAGGTATGCCAAAGGTGATGAGAAATGGTGATGGTTGTGCATTGATTAAGGAAATACCTAAAAGACAACATAAATGATATGAATACAAAGGAAATATATATTGTGTATGGTGATGATGTGTGTGGAAGTCCAATATGTTGAAGGACTTGATTGTGTATATGCTTATGTACCTTGTTATGTTTGATGGAAATGGTTAAGCCATATTAATGTTAGTGTGAGGATAATGATGGAAATAATGAATGACCTATATGGATGCAAAGTATACATGACATTGATGCATATGCACATGATCACATTGTATTCATATTCATCTTTTGGAATGTATAAGTCACTCTCCCATGTTATCTATTTTTAGCTTTGTGATTGTAGGACATTCATGGGTGAAGTGAATCTCTTTTGATGTGCATTTTGATGGTGGAGGTAAATAGTTGTATAAGAAGTGTCTTGGCCAGCAAACGCATTGATTTTGTATAGCATATAGTGTAGATATATGCTCATTTTGTAATTGGTTTAATGGATGATGATATTGGAGGTCATATAGGAAAATTGGACCCTTTATGTGTATGGCTAATTTTTGAGTATGACCTTGATGATGTATGATGACAATTGTGGTGCTGATTTATTGCCCAAACTAATGAATGAATGATGTTATCCATGAATTCTAATCTTTTATGAAATATATATGAAGTTGTGTTTGGTTGTTTTATGCATAAGTAAGGAACCAATAGGGTCATATTATGATTCATGAGGTTTAGATGTAATGTGATGGTTCCAATATCTCAAACACATGATTTGTGACTTGTGGGAATTGGAATAGGTCAATTTCATGAAGAATGGATCCCTAGGTTGCACCAAAATGCCTCAAAATATGTTAATCACATTTATGCACATAACTTTCTCGGATTTAGGAATTTTTGAGTGCGACCAGCGGCCAAACGTCACAAATAATTTATTTTAGCTTGTGTCAAAATTTGGTGACGAATGGATTTGATATGAAAAAGTTAGGGGTGTTACAAGTTGGATTTGGTTAGTTTTCTACATAAGTTGTCATTGGTTCTTATATGCTGCAGGTGGGAATCGATTCCCCTATTTCAGGAATCGATTCACACACCTGATTGCACCCTAGAATTGAAAATTGTTGTGCATGAATCGATTCCCCATGGGGGTGAATCGATTCACATATCTGTTTGCACCCTAGAACTGCCATTTTTCACGCAGGAACCAATTCCCCACAGGGGTGAATCGATTCATCTCTATGATTCACACTGTTTTGGGAAAAAATGCATGTGGGAATCAATTCACCATATATGAGAATCGATTCACACCCCTGATCCTCTAAAAATGGCTCTGTTTTGCACTGTGTTAGGTTCCATTGAGCCATGGTATCTTCATGTATCATTGTGCAACTGTGTTTGGAACTTTTTAACACTTAAATTCAGTACTTTTAAACCTCTTTTCATTCAATCCCATGACTCTCAAATTAAATTGTGTTTTCTATTATTCCTTATTGATGATCTATGATTGATTGTCCAAGGGTACTCTTGAATTAATTTTCACACCTCCTCATATCTTCATATATGAGAAAGGTTCTTTTAAATGATCCAGGATATTGATTTAAGTTTCATCACGCTGTTTTCTCTCATTTATATTGCTTTAAAAATCATGAAAAATTTACCCTCAAATTTGGGGCGTCTCACCTTGGACTGTTCTACAAGAGAACAGACATTTTTCCCTATCTAGATTTTGTGATGCAAATTTTGTAAGAGATAGAGTAGACAGAAAAAATATAAGTGGTGGATGTCACTTCTTAGGAAGAAGTCTAATATCATGGGAAAGTAAAAAGCAAAATTCAATTGCACTTTCCATAGATGAAGTAGAATACATGTCTACAGCTGGATGCTGCTCTCAACTTCTTTGGATTAAGTATCAACTTGAAGACTATTCAATCAAAGAAGGACAAATACATGTATTTTGTGATAATACAAGTGCAATAAACTTATCAAAGAAACCTGATAGCCAACCGGAAGCGCACGGGGTATCAAAGTAATAAGAAGATATCATTCCGACAAGGATTGTGCCCAAGTACTAGTTATAACGGTGATTCAATTATCTAGTGAAATTGATTAAAATGAGTTATCCAAATGATTATGAATAGTAAATCAAAGAACAGAAAATTCAACGTCTTTTGTAAAAGAAAATCGAAGCAAGTTTGGGAAATTGAATCAAAGGTAAATCTTAGGGTATTAAGGGTTCATATGCCAGTATCAAAATTAAAGATTACTTGCCTATCCAATTATACGATTTCGTTCCTAAGGCAGATTCCCCTAAGTTAATTAATATCTTTCTCTCGAAAACCTATTAACGTGCCTAATTCCCAAAGAACCACGTTCAATTTGTTAATTAGGCCCTTTACGTTCTATGGTTAATCCCTCAAACAATTTCGCTTACCGTCGTAAATCAAAATCATAGGTTCAATTTAGGTATTTTTGAATTACATGCCAATCTCTCAATTACCCATATAATTTATGATCATCTACGCTTATCTCTAAGTCTTGTAGAAGCATTAGGCATACATAAATTGAATAGAGATTGAAATCATATGAATTGGAATATGAAGAACAATTAATTGTAACACATAGGCATACTATATCCTTAGCCCAAAGAAAGAGTTTAATGTGCCATAAGGATTGTTGTCATCATGTCACACATCACAAAATCAATGCTAAACATAAAAGATATCACAAGTGTAAACTAGGGATTCAAAAAATTACAAATTAGTTCTCACTAGGATTGCTAATTCCTCCTCCTAAATCTATAGATTTGATTGCCCTTGATGAATTTGACTCTTGATTCCCAATGAAATCTTCCCAAAGAGTTCTTCAAAATCTCTCAAAAGGTGTGTCAAAATCTGTCTATGAAGAAGTTTTTTTTCAAATCCCCTAGAGTGCCCATTTAATCCTTAAACAATTGAAAGATTTGGGCCTCGTACGGGAGAACCACGACCAGTGGTTCGGGTTTTGTTCCTTTTTAAACCATAAATTTGTATTTTCTATAACAAACAGGGACAACCACGGCCAGTGGTGGGTTCTGACTTGCTTTGCTTTGCTCCAGAGTGCCAACCACTGGTAGTGGTGGCAACCACGGCTAGTGGTGGTGATGTTTATGATGTTTTGCCCTTAAACAGAGGCAACCATGGCCAGTGGTGGGTTCTGCCACCAATTTCCTCTTTTCCAGTGCTAACCAAGGCTAGTGGTTGGCCACCACTGTAGTGGTTTCCTCCAACCTTGTCAATATGCACTCCTAAGGGTCTCAAAGGTCTCTTGTTTCATCCACTTTTCCATTTTTCCTCAAAATAGACCTAGAACATCATTAATCCTGCAAAAATAGGAACAACCAAGCAGTAATAGTGGAAAGGAATCAAAATCAAGGGAGTTGGGCAAAAACAATATGCAAAAACTCTAAAAACTAGACCTAAAAATAACCAAAAACAACATACAATGCACACTTATTAAAACCCATTCAACACTCAAAGGCAAAGCACATTGAAGTGAAGTATTACTTTATTAGAGACTATATGCAAAAACGGATTCTGGACATGAAGTTTATAGATACAGACCATCAATGGCAGATATCTTCACAAGGCCTTTAGCTAAGGTCAGGTTTGCTTTTATTAAGCACAATTTAAACTTGAGAATTATTGCATGAAAAGTATGTTGTATGGTATATTTGATGTTTGACTTGTCTAAGCCCACACTCTCTTCTAAACATTTGAGAGAAACTATTTGCGCCTTTTCAGTTTCGTATTAACTGTCATTCGTTTCAATTTTTTCTTTGTACAACATGGCAGCAGTTACTACCTTTTTGTGTAACTGTCATCTGAATGTTCTTTCTCTCTCCTCTTTCGTGGTCAGTTTTACATTCTTTATATTTTCTTGACTCTTCATTTGTACTCATTCTCCTCCTTTTTGCTAAAACCTTTTCATCTATCTCTTTTTCGAAAAATCTTCTCATTGTCTTAAACCCTAAATCTTCCTTCTTCTTTTATTGAGTAATGACATTCAAGGTTTCAGACATTGTTGAATCCTCTATATTCAACATGAAACGTCACAAACTTGATAGGAAAGATATTTCTAAGGAGATAAACGACATCGGTTGGACCAGATTTTGTCATGATTTGGAACCCTATTCACCATCTCTAGTTCTGGAGTTCTGGAAAACTACAACTATTAACAAGTCTAAGTTTATTATGTTAGGCAAGCTCAAAGGAAAAACCATTGAAATTTCTGAAGACATCCTTGCTACTGTTACTGGATTCCCTGTTGTGGAAGAAGTCTATATTGATGACTTTGAATATGAAGTTGTATCTTTTTTGGAAATCAATGAGTTACTCTATGGCTCTGAACGCCCTGCCAAATCTGTTTTTGGCAATTTTCTTCTGAAGGTCAAGATGCTTCACTTGGTAATGAAGCAAGTCTTTTGCCCTAGGAAAGGAGCAAAAGATACTGTTAACAAGTTGGATCAATTCTGTATGTACCACATGCTCACCAAAGAAAAAGTAAATCTTCCCAATGTTATCATGACTTACTTAATATCTTCGATTGAAAAGAAGCAAAATAAGATTTCATATCCTGTTGTGCTCATAAAAGTCTTTGCACTAGAGAATGTACAAATAGCCACTGTAAGTGACTTGGTGACACCCTCCTCCTTGGTCAACAAGCTACCTTCTTTCTCACCCCTCTTAGATCAGACCATGGATAGCCCCCTTCCACCTCATAAGAAGAAAAGGTCTGCACCAACAAAGCAGAATATTGAACCAGCCCCCAAGTAAATACCTAGTAGAAGAAAGTGCTTTGCCAGAAAGTTTAGAAAGATGATTCTGGATTTTTCTGATGAATTATTTTCTGGTGATTCCAATGAGTCAGACTCTTCTTTGGATGTGGAAACTTGCGAGATGATTCCTCTTTCCTCCACTACTCAGGCTACATACCCTGTTGAGCCCAATGAACCTAGAATTGATGTTGCTAGAGAATCTTCTAACTCAGATGATAACATTCCCATTTGTCAACTTCAGCGTAAATTTGTTCCCCAAAAGTCTAGCTCTGATAAGCCAACGCAAGTTATGCCCTCTGACTCCCAGCAGACTCTCTAACAACCTTTGCAGCCTCAATAATCATCTTTGTCCCAGCAATCTCAAAAGAAAAAGCTATCTGGTGATGAAGTCTTCAAGTTGTTTGTCTCTGTATACATTACTTTGCATCCAGAAGTCTCTGTCATAGGGTGGAATACATTGAAATGGCATGGCAAGTATATAGAAATACATGACGATTATCAAAAGGTCATAAAGGCAAATCATGATACTCTAGTGAAATGTGATGGGTATCCTAGCTTCATATCTTATTTGAGATTTATTTATAGGTATTTGAAGTATACCTCTAATTCTGATGTGCGTAAGTGGGGACACATTGATTGGTTGAATCGGTTCTATGAGACAATTGGCACCTATCAGAATGATGAGTAAATCTTCAGAGCCTCTCTAAAAAAGAAGAGATCAGACTCTTTCTCTGATGTAAGTACAAAAAAAGCAATGTTGTCTGACCCTATATCCTTAAACTTGTTTGCCTCTTCTGCCTCTCCTCAATCCCCTCAACCTATCTTTGTCTCTGTTGAGCCTCCACCTCAGACTTATACTTCATCCTCCCTAGCCATTGTTCCCTACCCTACCATTTCTATTGTTAAACATAAGTCTCAACTACCCCCTCTAATTGTTCCTCACCCTGCACTACCTACTTATACATTCTATAAACCCGTTATTGACCCCTCTGAACCCGGCTATAGGAACCCTTACAACTTGGCAATTGTTAGCAATCCCAACTTTAATCCCCATAAATTCTCTATTCACCTCTCTGAACCCCAATACTTTCCTCCCCTACCCATAGAACACCTGCTAGCCTATTCTGACCTGCTCTCGAATGATGATATTGCTATACATCAAGTGCTTACTGCTGAACAAGTCTCTATAGCTTGTGATTTAAGAAATGGTGTGGTCTCTCTAGATGATGTTGAAATTAGGAATTGTCCTATTGCCATTCCTTGGAAGAAAATCTTGTTTGCTATCCCTCAAAGACCACTGCCAGCTTCTTGGATTTCCTTGGGAAGATTGAAGAAACCGATGCCTCTAAAGTACAAGCCTCATTATAAAGGTCCTCTTCGACCCAAGTAGTTACCAGCAGCCAATCTTGCCAGCATTCTGTCTGCTCCCAACCCAACAAAGGCTCATGCTTATGCTCTGTGGTGTCATTATCTTTGGTCAATCCAAGAAAAAAGCTCTTCCTCGATTTATTCTCTCCCTGCTAATCCTATTTTTCAATACCTTCCCTCTATTATTTGATTTAATTCTCCTTTTCTGTTTGTTCTTCAGACTCGTTACTTTATTCTTGTTTCTTCAGCTGCATCACCTCTTTTCAACTTTTCCCTAACTCGTGACTTGTTGTTCGGGTCTTAGTGATGTCTCTTTTTTGTTGATATCAAAATAGAGAGATATCTTAGAAGTCTTTTATGTTGGGTGATATCAAGTTAATAAGTTTGATATTTGTTTTTGATGTTTGCCTCTTGTATGACATTTTGAATATGTTAATGAAGAATATCTTGTTCTACTTAAATTTATTTGATCTTGTGTAAAAGTGACTTAAGTAAACTCTATAATATTCTATTAGATAAGCACTGATCTCTACGAGGTTTTTGAATATTCATAACCTGATAATTTATCCTCCCTAAATCATGGACTTCATTTATAGGAAACGCTTTGATGTTTGCTATCGACAAATAGGGGGGATTGTTGAAGAAAAGTCTGGTTGAAAAAGATTTTACAAAGTTATATTGGACCAGACCCCAGTTATTGCACCTTCAGATTTGTCAATATCATACATCAAGAACTTTCATTGGTAAATTAAGTCTATACATCTTATGACTAATCTGTGTGCCTAAGTGTTTCAGGATACAAGGCTTAGGCTATAAAACAAAGGGGGAGTCCAACATTCAAAAGTTTGGTAGGATGATCAAAAGTCTTGTAGAAGCATCCTTTTCAAAGTTGGAACGTATTGCTCAAACAGAAAAAGATCGTAAATCTCTTCTTAACGTTCTTAATTATATTTTGGTGATGCATTAGGACTTATGCACTTATCAAATATTTATGCTTATCATCAAAGAACATAAGGAACAAAATCAAGCTCACAACCAATGTCAGCACACCTACCTCTATGCATATTCAGAAAAAGTTGAGTATATGTTAGCGTATTTTAGAATACCTCTCAACGCTGACTTTTGATCTTTCACTTGATAAAGATATGAAATAAGAGTGGCTTTATACATTGGAAGTGAATGAAAAACCAATTCCATGGAAGAATTGGGGAAGCATATTACCAAACCCCTAAATCTGCTTGAACACCAAAAGTCTGGTACTTGAAAGCTTAAGGCAAAAACCTTCAAAGGATTTCCAACGACTATATCTCCCTTCAAGAAGCAGCAACAGTTCAGCACCTATTTATACCATGTAAGATTGAATTTCAATGATAGACATAACTCACGAGCATTCATCAAAAATCTCTCTTGTGTCAAATTCTCTCTATTTATTCATTCATCTCTTGTAGACAAAGACCTTCCTTGTTTGTTCTGCCTCTAGAAGACCTTGGTCTCTTGTCATAACTTAATGTATTATTTCATTTGTATATCTGTCATATACTAAGTTCTGTGAGTTACTCTTTTTTCATAAACAAACTGTAAAGTCTGGTGGGTTGCCAAAATTTGTTAGTGTGAGAAACACTATTGGCCTGAAGAGGCTTTAGAAAGAATACTTGGGTTTAAAGCCAAGAGTGGCTTGTTGAAAGAATACTTGGGTTTAAGCCAGAAGTGGCTGGAGTCAAGAATACTTGTGGCACTGATGCTGTTATTGTAAAAGTGATTTTACAATAGTAGAAATCTTTTAGAAGGGACTGGACGTAGCTTCTACGTTGGAAGTGGACCAGTATAAACTTTCTGTGTTAATCTTCCTTCATTACTCTTTTGCATCATATGATTACAAGTTTTTATTTGGTTTGAATTTTTGCAAAAAGAGTTTGTGACTTATTCAACCCTCCTTCTAAGTCAGACTCTCAAACATTATATGTATATGTGACATTTTAGAGAACTCCATAAGAGGTTACTTGTCTAAACACTTCAGACATTTTTTGAAACATTTCTTACCTTCAGACAGTTCCACTAAAATATTAAGTGTTTGACCTTTCAAATAGTTCCATGAGAGGTTACTTGTTCGAACAGTTTAAACAACTTATGCGTTTGGAACATTTCTAGCCTTCTGACAATTCGGCTAAAATATTAAGTGCCTGATGTTCCAGACAACTCCATGAAAGGTTACTTGTCTTAACCATCAGACAGTCATCCTCAAAAAACTCTTCCCTTCTTTTACGTCCTGCACTTATTTGTGTGTGGACCTTAGACATTTCTAAGAGTTACACGTGGGTATTGAGGTCTTTGTTCTTTCCTTGATTTTCTCAACCAAAACTTTTGATTGATTAAGAAGCACCTAAATATTAATTCTTCCTTTAAACTATTCCAAAATATTTCCATCTTTAAAATACAAGAATTAATATTTTAACCCCAACACCAGCATATGCATAACTAAAAACTATTAATTTACGCCGATTTAATACGATCAAATGTTTAATGTTTAATATAGATCAAAATTTTGTTTCATTTTATTTACTTTATGTCAACAGTATGTAATATTTAATGACCCTAAATATTATTATATTTGCACATTCCATTGGTGAGAAATTATGTAACGTCAAATATGATATTTTGTTGGACATAGATATAATATAATTTATGTCTTTAGATTTATTTTTAAACATAAATATTTTTGCACATAAAATAAGGTGTTAGTTCTTTCTTTTCATTTGGTTTAAATTTATTTTATTTGAATTTCAGATGTATATTGTAAATAAATATTTTCTCTCAGCATCTCATATAGGATAAGTAAAGAGCTAGTACTTTTTTATATTCTAATAGATCTTCTATAAAACTGTCAACGTTTTCTTGAAAAACTCTATTCACATGGATTTTTTATGGGAAAATTACTGTGAGTTTCCTTCTATTATTTCCATGTAACACCCTACATTAATTGTTCAACAAAATTACAACGACCGCTTTTATGTTTCTAATCTAACAAACCGCCCACTTTTTCTTAACAAGAGTGTTGGCCTTTGTTATTGTGATACCTACATTCTTTACCATGGTTAGAGTAAGCCAACCTACCAATTGACAACTGGTCACCTTTGAGTTATTTTATCATATCCTTGAATATTGGATCATACTCTTTCATGCTTCATTTCCATTGAAGTTACTTATAGTTGAAGGCATCCAAAAAATTATAGGATGCATTAATCAATCAATTTACCTTTCTTTTCACTTTTTATTCATTTTATCCTCCCATCCCTCTTTCTCTATATAACAAAGTAAGAAAAATTATTTACCAATATCACTCTACAGCTAATACCAGGTGGAGCAGCTGAAAGTGTGATGTATGCTGGTTGAAAGGGCAATAGAGTCACGTGGGTTGGATTGAAACTTGCAATGTCTACGACAAGTTTGTTTGGCAGCATTGTGAATGTCTAGCTCATTACATTATTCATAGTCGGGTGCTCAAGTAGATAGCAAGAATATGGATCATTTGATATATATATGCACTCAACTTCACAATCACATTGCTCACAAAATCACTCAGTATGTCAAGTTAATATTCATATCAAAGTACTTTTTGTTTTTTTAGTGTTTCTTTATTGGATATAATGTATCGTGGATATGCCCATGATACAACACGATCCAATATACTTCATGTTCACTATATGTAAAGAAGAATGTTAATTACATATTGTCTACTCACATTCATTTTTTTTTTTTTGCATGGGAAACTCATATGTGGCATGAGGGATACTGAATCTATCAACATGACTTAAACCTTTTAACATTGAAGAAAGTAGCAATGCATTGTTTTCAATTTATAAAGGGCTTGTCCAAAGTAATAAACTAACAACAGTAACTAAGGATGGCAAAATTAATTAACTCAAAAGCATATAAACTCTATATTCATACATACTCATCCAGAATTCCTTTTCCAAAATAAAAATGAACTTGGTTTTAGGACATCAAACTAAAATTTCTATGGCAACAAGTAATTTTTGTGGTTACTTGTCTGAACACTTCAAACAATTTTCGCATCTATAACATTTCTATCCTTCAGACATTTCCCATAAAATATTAAGTGTCTCACCTTTTATACAACTCCATGAGAGGTTATTTGTCCGAACACTTCAAATAACCTTCATGTTTGAAACATTTTTGGCCTTCAGACAGTTCCCCAAAAATATTAAGTGTCTGATCTTTCAAATAACTCCATGACTTGTCTGAACCATTAGACAACCATCATCAGAAAACCATTCCCTTGTCTTGTGTCTTGCACTTATTTGTGCGTGGACCTCAGACATCTTTGAGAGCTACTTGTTTGATTACGTGTGGGTATTGGGATCTTTGGTATTTCTTTGATTTTCTCAACCAAAGCTTTTGATTAATCATGAAGCACCTTAATATTAATTCTCCCTTTAGACGGTTCCAAAATATTTTTGTCTTTAAAATACAGGAATTAATATTTGAACCACAATAGATGCCCCCAAAATATTACTTTTTGAAAATAGTGAGAAAATTAATATTTTAAAATTCATGTTAACCAACTAACAAACCCCGTTAAGGTTGGGGACACATCAGATCATGAAGGTCTTTCTCCACCTAAACATTCTTTAAGACCTTTAGCAACAGGTCTAAGTTCTCCGCTACTATTTGTACCATAACATTCCTCTCCTCAGATTTCACCTCACTTTGTGTACATGGCAGATTACCAGGCTGTATTGGATGAAAACTGTTGCACACTATTAAGCTCTGTTCTTTCAAGCATATTTCATTCACATCAACAACTCTTTCAAGACCTAGTTGGTCTGTCTGAAAAGGATCAAATGTCTCTCGTGTCTATGTTCTAACACTTAAAGCCTTTCTTGAAGTTGCAACCCTTTTTTCCAATACTTGTCTACAAACATCACTCTACAAGAAAAATTCAAGATGCTTTGCCTCCTACTACTACTTTCTATACAAACATTCTCCTTTATATTTGCTAAATTCAAATCTCAATTATTGGGGCTCATATGTCTTTCAAATATTTTCCATTGATTGACAATATGCAACTACTCAAGCTAACTTTTCTTATGGAATATGCATTGTTTGAAAATTCTATTTCAACTTTTAATGGTCATTCCCAATTAGGAGACCATTTATACTCTCTAGATTTCTTATCAACAAGTAGAATAACTTTCCATACCCAGTCACCCATCTTAAACGCCTTTGGCTTAACCTTTTTGCCATATTAACGAGTTATTCTCTCCTTTTGACGAATAACATTCTATAAGACCACAAGGCATTCTTCATCTAGACTATTGAGTTCATCAAACATTAAATTCCAATAATATTGTATTTGCAATTCAAACTATCTCTAAAGCTTTATAGATGACAAATTGATCTTTATTGGCAACACTTCTTCATGTCCATAGACCTACCTATAAGGGGTAGTCCCTGTGGACTCCTTTGGAGAATTATGTTAGGCCCATAAGATCTGCCCCAATGTTTCATGTTAATTCATAAGCCTCTTTCCAATATGCTTTTGATCAAGCTTATAATGATTTTTTTAATTGTTTCTATTTGACCATTAGGTTAAGCATAATAAGGAGTTGAGGTCAGCATTTTTATCTTCCTAGACGTGATATATTGCTAGACCTTTTGACTCATAAAAACAATCCCTTAGTTAGTTGCCATATATTTTTGAATGCCAAATCTAAATAAAATCTTATCTTTAATAAAATCAATGACCTCTTTTTGACCTATATCTTTCAATGGGATCACCTCCACCTACTTGGTGAAGTAGTCTAAAACCAATAAAATATACTTGCTCCCCTTAGCTGAAGGTGGGTGGATTTGTCCAATTAAGTCTAATGCCTGATGCAAATTCATTGGAGGATGAAAACTATGGTAAGCACACCAATCATTAAAAATGTAGTATATTTGATCGTCCCATGGGGATTGAGGTAACTACCACAAGCCAGGGTTACTACTATCTGAACCAAGCAGTAACTTTAGACAATTCATTTTGTTTTATGTTTTTTATTCTTTTAGATTTTTAGTGATTATTATAAGAGAAGTGGAAACAAGTAAACACACTAATAAAATTAAGTAACTAACAGTAGTAAGAAGAGGTTATAATCAGCTTCAACATTCAATTTTAGTTAATTGCACATGAATAAAGCATAAATTCTAATTACAGCCATGCTTTAAATTCCACAGATGACTAATCCTTAATCCCGTAGGTGATTACTACTGTTTCACTACATATAAACCCTAATTCCTTAGGTATTTATGTGCACTAAAATTGAATGCGAAATTAAGAATGAACCCTAATTATTCACTTAATGTCTTAGGCCTGAAGTAATTAGGTAACAAGCTGTATACCAAAGATCTCTACCATGATTCCTCTCTAGAGAGAAACTCTTAATAGGCCCTGAATCTTCTAATTCAGGAGTTGAAGCTTGCAACTTGTAATGTTCTAGCATGCTTTAATCAAAATTACACTTCAATCAGCGACACCTAACCTCCATTAAAGCCTTGGCACCTCCCAACCTTAGGGATTTAGCAATCCATGGTAGATGAAAAGATGAACGTAGAAGAAGACATGTAATGGTTAGAGAGGATTTGAAGAGATAAAATTCTAGTGAGGTTAAAATCTGGAAAATGATTCTGATTATATGTAGTTGTCCCTTAATTATAATGTAATTTACATATATATACTATCTGAAATAAACTGACAACTACTAACTAACCAAATTGCTAACATACACTCTAGGGGCTTAAACATAAATACAAAGACTTGAGTACAAGGTATAAACACTTCATAAACCTTGGTCTAGTAGCTTGGCGTATAGACGCTGGGTGTGGAGCGTATGAATGCTGAGTTTCTGTTTATACATGAGAAATGGAGTATGGCACTAGCATAAGGTAAGTGTAAGCATAGTGAGAATCTGAAAGGACTTGAACTCATAGATATGGCCTAACGTATGCACACGCCAGTTGGCGTGACCACGCGTGGGTACCTGAGTGCAGTTGGCTTATACGTAGAGGCCTAGGTGTATAAGAGCATGTAGACACTAGGCTCCTGGATAAAAACTGATGGATGAAGAAGGACCAGTGTAGCTTATGCTCCCTAGCGTGCCTACGCATGTTGAACTTGGTGAGCAAAGCCTTTAGTGTAGCAGGGTAGCGTGTGTGGGGCGTGGGTACGTTGAGCTTCTGGATCTCTTCAGCCTTCATAACTTATCTCCAGTGTTGCCTTAAGCTAGCTAGCGTAGGCACTTGTGAATGAAAACTTACTTAAGATTCTAGCGTGCAATTTAAGCGTATGAAGGGCGTGTAAACACTGAGACTCCGGACTTTGGCTTTTATATCCTTTTCAATCAGTGTGGTGATGATATACTTGGGCATGTGGGACACTCAGTTGGTCTTGAAACACAAATCATGGACAGAAGCTTAGTGTATAAATGCTAATAAAATCTTGGTTTTCATCTAAATCATACATAATTAAGCCTATATATACAAAATTTAAAACTTCTATACTTTATTACTTTTTCTAATTAATAAGCAAATGACATAAAAATAAATGGTAAATTAGCTTGAACTATAAATTTAATGCATAAATAAGTGACAAATAATTAAGTCTTTTCAAGACTTACCATATCCCCAAACTTAAAGCTTGCTTGTCCTCAAGCAACAACTTAGATTTTCTCACTCAATGCACTGAATCTGTTTTCCTTAACAAGCCAACCCTAAACAAGTTCAATTGTAGCATACACCTGCAAAGTATTTCAAATAATCCTCAATAATTTGAATACAATAATTAAGAATACAAGACATGATGATGATGCTAAATCTCACAAGTTAAGTGTTTCCCTCTAGTCTTAGTGTTTCAAGGTTAATTTATGCACCCACACTTACAAAACAAATTGTAAACATAAGCTTGCAACTTTCCTAAGCATCATAAACATATATATAATTACACTTGCATCAATAAGGACTTTCTTTGACTTGTAATGAGGCTAGGTTATAGGTTCTATTTTTATTTTTCTAGTCAAAGTAAGGTAATTAGATGTACTTCACTAAAGCCTTGCCTTGCCTTGACCTTTTTCTAATTCCTTTCTTCCATTACTAATTTTTTTCAAAGAGAGGATGATTGTTAGCCCGGTAATAATGTTTTAACTGTTTGTGTTTACTACCGGGTCATTAATTGGCAAGCGCACCAATCGTTTGTAGTTTTCAAAATTTAGATATCGTTCCACTGGGATTGAAAGCCCAATAACAACAGTAATTTCCTAGTCACTATGGTAAATGAAAATAAACTTATAGACAAAAGAATGATTTATATATAATTTATACAATATTCACAGGATAGCATGGTTGAATTGTTCATGAGATAAAAAGAAAATAAAAATCTATCTAAAAAGTTGAGTTTAAATCTAGAATAGGTAAGATACTTGAGAATTAAACATAGATATACAAATTATGTTAGAAATTGGATCCCTAATCTAGAATAATAATAAGGACTCAAGACATGCATATTTAATCATCAAGTTTCATATCATTGCAGCTTAAAATCATTATAACCGATCCCTCGTGATATAAATTCTAAGAAATCACCGTAAAGTCCGATCCCTCGTGAGATTTCTCAGTAAAAACTTGCATTATGTCCGGGCCTTATAGCAACAATGGTTAACAACCCCTATAGAATTGAGATACCAAGGGTATTCCAACTTTTACTTTCGTCAAAACAAGTTTCAATACGGCATGAATAATCATTCTCCCGTTTGACATTCACACTAATAAAACAAGTTTCAATACACATGAAAATCATTCTCCCGTTTGACGTTCATATTAATAAAAGATTGAAATACTAACATGGACTTGAATCATAAACATACAGAGGTCGAATTCACAATATTATACTCAATAGATTAGTTCACCAATTCCAACATAAACATATTAGCTACACATGGTAAAAGTAAAGACAACACTTACAAAGGTTGACATTACGAAGGTGATGGAGAACTTCACGATACAACGATCACAATACAATGAAACACTCTTAAGTATCTAGAAAACTATTCTAGAACTAAAAACTCACAAAAGAAGTACTCAAAGTCGAGTACAAAAAAAGAAAAGAATGAGAATGGGATGATATGTGATTGCTTAGAATCGTGTTGGATGGCCCTATTTATAGGGCTGAGCAAGGGTGCTGACACTACGCGTTAGTGTGACGCTACGCGTTAGTGTGACGCTACGCGTCAGACCCCTAACTCAGCTTCCATTAAACAGCTGATAATGGCCTCTTCAAATTATTAAATTTGATCATGCTTGGCCACTTGGACATGTCTCCACTGTGTTTTGGCCATTTATGCTGAGTGGAGTGGCCATTGATGCTGTGTGGAGTGGCCATTATTGGGTCAAAGTTGAGTGCTTGGCCAAGCTGGCTGTGGAGTCCACGCAGCTCTGACACTACGCGTAGCTGTGACGCATAGCGTCAGCATCAAAAGTAGCCATGCTATGCGTGGGGTTGATGCTATGCGTCAGCTCCTCCAGTATCTTTAATTTTCTCTTAAATTCTCTACTTTTTCACTGCAAAACTAGAGAAAATTGATCAAGGGCAGATTATTTCCAACAACATCCATTTATTGAATTTAAAATCTAATTTTCTAACAAATTAAATTAATTTTTATGATTTTTATAAAATTTTTATTAAAGCTTTTATTAAAAATTTGAGGACTAACAATGATTTAGACCTTCGGTGCTTGCTTTCTTTACAAATTTTTAGAGCTTTCCCCTTCTTTTTCTCTTTCTTTTCTTAGTCCTTTGGACTCATTTCTTTTCTTCTTTTCTTTGTTTTTCTTTTACACCTTTCTATTAAGCCTTCTCTCTTTCTTTCCAATTTTTTTTCAGAGAGCCTTTATTTTTCAAAGTGAGAGCCTTTTTCTTAGTGTGAGTCACACTCTACATCCCCAAACTTGAGATTTTAGGGCTTTGGGGAAATTCATGAGAACATTATTAGCTATTGATGTTAAAGTGGTTTCATATATAAGAATGAGTTTTTGAATGGGTAATATTGATTGTTGATGTTAAGGAATTGTGAAATCAAGATAATAGAGTAATGACTCCAAATTGTTTAGTGTGTTAAAGAGTTGAGATAATGTTAGGAGAGGCTTGAACAATGAGGATGATGATCATTGATAGTGGGGTTAATGAGTTATTGGGCCATGATAAATGACATGTGAAATGGTTGATTGATAATAGTTTGAAAGAAGCTAAGAGGCTCATCATGAATTTGAATGGCAAATGGATAGTTTAAGTAATGATGAATGCATTATGAATGATGAAAGAGATATTGTTGTTGTTGGGTATGATTAGCCCTTTGAGACTTAGAAAATCTTGGTTTTGGGAAAGGAATTCCCGAAGCCTCACATAAGTATATGAATAGGTGTTTTTGAGATGCCCCGAAAATTGGGGGTAAATTTTTCGTGATTTAAAAAGGAAATAATTTAGGGAAAGAAGGCATCGCGGAATAAGTTTTCAATAAGTAACCCCAGACCATTTTGAATAACCTTTCTCATATATGAAGATATAGGAAGGTGCGTAACTTAAACAAATGTCTACGTAGGACAGTCGGTTAAGTGGACGTCATACACGTGTTTTGTGAGACATGCTAGTTAATCCAAGGTCAAGAGTGGGTGTGATAGATACCCAAGGAAATACAAGGTGATTGCTAAGACATAATCAAAACATGTACAATCAATCATACACACACTCTATGGGGTAAGGAAGTGCGAAACATAGTCCAAGAAGGCATAAAACTATATAAAATCCAACATTGAAAAAATCCACTGGCAGTGGGAAAATCCACTGGCCGTGGAATCCCCTGCCAAATGCCCATAATCTTAAAATTTTTCAAAACAGAGAAACCCACTGGCCGTGGGAATTCCCACTGCCAGTGGATCTCTGGTTCATGACCTTCGCTTGAGCGAGATACTCAAAAGTTGGGATTCCGTTTATTCCCTCAATTTTGATGCTGAGCCCCATTCCCTTATATTATGGGATATCCATGGAGATGTATAAGGGGTATTTAATGATGATATGCCACGGTAAGGAAATGAAATTAATTGATACATTCAGAGTGAATTATTTATGATATTTTCACCACTAAGAATGGGATATGAGAGAATGATAAAGAGAATTTGATGAAGAGGTTATAAGATACACTCTAAGGTAATTATTAAACCAATTAGAGGATTGGTAAAATGATATAGCATGTGTTATGAATCAAATGATTGGACATGACATTAGTAGGGACTAATGATAAACGATGATGTTGATCACTTCCTTGAACAAAGGGTGATTGTTATTATCGATTAATTGTTGAATGCTAATATGAGTGATACTTGCTATGCCTTTTGATATCCATGTGTGGATTGTCATGAAATGATGTTGTGACCACTTAAATGCCAAGTATATGAACGATGTGCCTTGAGGGGCTTTATAAATGATTGTATATATTTATTGAAAATGCCAAATTAAATGATATCCCTATTTGAGAGGGTGAGATGTCCTTGCGAGGTTGGTTGGCATATGCATTATTGCATTTTGCATTCATGGCATTGCATAACATTGAAATGTGGTTGCGATCACAGTGATGAAAGATCCTGCGGGATTCTCTGAAGGGAGTACCCTTTACGAGGCAGGAAACCAACTTGATGATATTATGATAATTGTTGTTGAATGAATCACCTTGCGGGGTGCCACGAAGGGTCTATCCCTGAGTGATGATGATAATTGATATTTGTTATTGGAATGAATCACCTTGCGGGGTGCCACGAAGGGTGTATCCCGGAGTGATGATAATGTTATGATACAATGTATGTGATATGAATAACCTTGCTAGGTTCCACGAAGGGAGTAACCGACGTGATGACAATTGATATATAGATTATGAAATAATTGATATGGTGGTTGCGATCACCTAATTGAATGAAATGGATCCATTGCATATGCATTAAACAGTTGACATATGCATTAGCCATAGGTGCATGGCATTTGAGATGGGATGACCATGAGAGATGAAATACCCCTTGCGAGGAGGAAGTGAATAAGATTTAATAAAATGATGATGATGATTGTGAATGCCCTTGATGATAAGTGGCAATGTGATTGTGTATGTGCTTGTGCTTGTTTATGTTGTGAATTGTGATTCACGAAGCTTGTATGCCCTTTATAATAATGTGATGATGATCGAATGATGATTTAATAGTTTTATAGCAGAGCACACATGATGATTATATGTATATACACATGATTAAAATATTTATTATATTCGTCATTTTGAATGTATAACTCACTCTCCCATGTGGTCTCCTTTTTAGCATTGTGATGCAGGTTCCATGGGACGAGTTCGGATTTTAAATTGAAGTTTTAGGAAGGTAAATAGTGGTAGTGGAAATGCCTTGGCCAGCATCATTTGTGAATTATAATGTATTGAATGAATTGTATAAGATGATATTGAGGATTTAGGGGATTTGTATATGTATAAGTTAACCCCTGTATTTATGAATAGATAGGCCAATTATGTGATATGGGCAGTGGTAATAATTGGGGCATGACCCCAGATGTATATGCATATTTATATTATATCTCAGGCAATGCATGTGTATGTTGTGAGTGAATTAGACGGGTTTTGTTCTATTAGGTCTATGTCGGATGTTCGCATGCCTTGCCGAGCCTCTTCTCATATCGTCATATATGTGACTAGGCGTATGCCTGGTATACACATTTTTCTTTCGCTGTAAACTCTACTATTTTGTATATTGTTATGGGCAATTTAGTTACCGATCCAGTCATATGTTGATAAATCTCACCCTTCAGTTTTCTGTGGTTCGGGTCTTGATGTAATCATCGAGGTGTTTAGAAATATTTCAAACGCAAAAAATTTACCCGTATTTTTATTAATTATTATCTTGATTACATCGGGCTTCGGGTCTGGAAAACTGGGGTGTTACAACGGTGGTATCAGAGCGTGGTTTTGCTCTGAATTAGATTTGGTAACTATCATCAGAGTATGGTAACTCTACATTAAAATTGATACTGTGGTTGATTGGAGCATGATTGCTCAATATTGAAGCATTTTGGAGATCATTGGAATATGGTTGTCCTGTATAGATTTAGGAGTGATTATCATTTTGAGGATGATATTATGTTAATTATTGGTTGCCCTACATGAATTTGTGAAGGACTAATTGTCTAGGAATTATGAATTGACTATAAGGGCAATGCTTCTTTAATGGCGATTCTTTGTGAATTATTAGTGTTGAATTATGATGATAGCTCATTGAGGACTCTTTGTGAAATTATGATTCATAAGATATGATTGATGTTTATGGGAGTATGCCCTTTATCACTGAGGTCGTATGATGTATTTATGGAGCATAGTTGCTCATTGGCAAACTAAATAATTCATGAGATTGAATACATATGGATAAATTCCTCAATGTGAATGGTATGTTTGTTTGTGTAAGTCCGACCAAGATCCTTACCCTATTTCCTTCCATTGACGAATATATGGTGATTATGCATTGATGTTTGTACATTGAGTATAAAATTGATTTGATGATGGATCCATGTTGAATGTTAATCATGGAAGTGAAATATTGAAATTGAGGAATGTGAGATATGAATTGATATGGTGATAGACCATATATGTTGAGACCTTGATGTGCATATGCACCTTAAAATTGAATTGTTGGTTAGGTCTCTTACATGCATTATGCTTGTGGCGTCTAGCCAAGGAGTACTTGTTAAATGAAATAGAACTCATGTGCTTGAGTTGATTGAATGGATGATATTGAGAGAATTCCCTAATGTGGGTATTTTTTTTAAAGTTAAATGATTGGTCATGCTACTTGTGAGGGATGAATTTTATATCCTTTGGCACGAGGACCTTATATGTTACACGATACAAGTGATTTGTTGTATCTCCCTAGATTGGGAACTTGAATATGTGATAAGTGATTAGATGTGAAATTGTGTACGTGTTAGATTGGGGTTATGACTTGATTTTATGCAGGTGAATACCGGGGGAATAATTTATTTAATTAAGACCCACTAGATGTGGTACCCTGGGTTAACTCAGCAGGGTCTTGTATGATCAAAATGTTATGGAGGATTAATTTAATTGGACCCTATGGCGGTCTAGATTTTATGCTATTTTATAAGCCATACTTAATGATGTATGTTGCGGAAGTGTTCCACAGTGGGTACTATATGACCCCTAGACTTTCTAAGTCTACTGACCGGTCGAATGTTGTGATTAGCTGAGCCCTGGTGGAATTAATTAGGTGATAAATTGTTGAGGCTAGAATCAGTATGTGCGATGGAAATTCGAATAATGAATGTGAACCCCTAAGTATTGAGTGAATAATAATGTTGAATTTGGGGTCATGACTTGGTTTCGCATATGCGGACCGAGTGAATAATTGATTTGATTTTGACCCACTAGGTGTGATAACCTGGGTTGACTTGGTATGATCTTGCGTAATCAAATTTTATGGATGATTGATTTAATCCGACCTCATAGTGGTCTCGGCTCTATGCCATATTATGAATCCTGTTTAATGATGTTTGAATGTCGGGAGTGTATTCTACGATGGATGCTAGGTAACCCTTGGACTTTCTAAGTCTGATAAATTGTCAAACCTCATGGTTAGTAGATCCACAGTAAGATTTATGGCATAATGAATTATTGAGGATAGAGCCGGCATGAAATAGAATGCAAATGATGAATATAATCCCAGATGATTGACAAATGATAACGTTGAATTCCAGGTATGGAAAGTAGTGGCTATGGTGCACATGATTCTATGGTATGACCTTAGACTACATTGTATACCCTTGACATTGTGATCAGGGAATTAATTGTGAATTACAGTAGGATATAGGGATGACATGTGTGATTGTGAGTCGGTACATAGGAATTTAATCATGTCATTGCCTCCCCTTTAAATTGAAAGATGACAGATTGATGATAGAAACCACATAATGATGTGATATGATGTGAGTTATATGTCCGATTTATGGACCTTGGTTGTGATCTATGAGGAGAATCTCTTATGTGAAAAACTTATTATATGACTGTGAGCTCTACTTTAACCTTGAGGTCACGTACTTAATGTGAGATTGGTGATTCGTTTAGGCTTGAATCAATTTATAGCCAACAACTTGTGAATGAAACAAAGGATTATTGGGCAATTTGACCATGACTTCAGGATGGATGAAGCCCGATGATGTGGTATTTACCCCACGATGATTAAAATATATGATTGGTACACCAATTTAAGGTGAAGTTAATTAAGATTTGAAGATTAGTATGGCTTGATGGATGCCGAATTAATTGTATAATGACGATGAAATATGAGTATCATAGTGGTGAACTTGAGAAGATTGTCACTAAGTCTTATGTGGACTGGTATCGTTTGAATATATTTGACCGATGTGAGCGATGGGAATACGAAGTACTTATTCTAATAGGGATTTACATGCTATAGGCATTGTGGCAACATGCACTCATGCGCCGACTTTATGTATTTATGGTAACCACTACGGGATTGGGACGCCTTCCTGTATATTGGATGCAGCAACGCATAGGCCGGGCAGGTGTAGGGATTGTAACTGCTTATGGTGTATGTACTGAGCCTATCTGGTCGTACTGAGTATGAACATGTGTGCTCTGATGGACTTTGGGAAGTCCGATGTTATTTCATGGTGTTTTTGAACTCTAATGGTGTGTGGCCTGAAGTATGGCCGTCTGATGTATGTGTCAGGGATAAATTTTGAAGACGAAATTTCTTTTAGGTGGGGTGGATTGTAACATCCCGAATTTTATAAAAATGAATAATTAAGGAGAATAAATAATAAATAATTGTATATGAGTTGATTTATGTCCCAAAAATATTGGAATAATTAAATTGGGATTTATTATGGATATTTATAATTTATTGAGCTTATATGAGATAAAATTATACCCGATTAGAATATGGGTGTCGGACCAAGTATCTCCGATTGAGATGCTATAGGTCAGGGCTGTTAAGAATATTATTGGGAATCCGAATATGTCTTCGGAATAATTTTTGGAATTAGTATTTAGCCCGAACAGAGGTCCTGTATATTATAAAACGGTAAAATTTTAATGTGAGGTAAAAACTTAAAAACAAACTCTCTTCCCTCTCTTTTGTTTTTCACGCCACTTCTTCTCTTTCTTTCTATTCTCTTCTCTTCATCTCTTCTCCTTCTCTTCTTCTTCTTCTTATTCTCTTCAAAACCCTAAGCTAATGGTGGCCCTCTCCTCCTCCACCATTTTTGTCTTCTTGGGAGCTTGAAGGAGAAGCTTGTAGCTGGAACTCTCCCCCTCTTTTCCACTATTTTCGTGTGACCCTCTCCCTCTCTTGGAAGCTCATGGTTGTCTCTTGGTTGAGGTAAGTTCCTCATCATTTTTCATGAGCTTTATGCCCTAGGTTTTGGGTTTTTGGTATTTGGGGGAGTATTTATTGCATGAGGGTTATTGGGAGAAACATTAAGTATGAAAACCCTAAGGTGGGGTGGCTTAAATGCAAGCTTTTATGAGCATTTAATGTGGTACTCAAAATTAATGTTGAAAGGTGATGGAAAATTGATGAGCATTTATGATGGTGGTGGGTTGTAGTGAAAACCCTAACTTTAATAAATTAGGGGAAATGTAAAATGTGAATAGAATGTATATTTAATGATGTTAGAGAATGATGTTAATGATGAGGGATAGCCATTGATGATGGTTGATGAATATTGATAATGGTTGTTAGGCTCTCATGAAACCCTAGTCCAAGAATTTAGGGAAAATGGATATGTTGTAACGTAGGAGGTTAAATTGAAAGTGAATAGATGATGTTTAAGGTTGAATGTTGCTTAAAATAATATAGAACCATTAATGGTGAAACCTATAGATAGGTGTTAATATGAATATGGAATGTGAGGGAGTAGAAGAATTGATTTTAAGGATGGGTATATGAAACATTCAATGTTGGGTGTCGTTAGTCACGATAATTGACGATGATAATGACGATGTTTGAAGGATTGAGGTGATTTGGGATTACATTATGTAATGTATGAGATGATGATTTTGTTGGGTTTAGTTAGTCTTTAAGATCTAGAGGATCTTGGCTTTGGGAAAGGAATTCCCGAAGCCTAACACAATTACATAAATTGGTGTTTGGACAAGTTTAGAACCTGTTCACAAGCCTTAAAATGTGTAAATCGTTATGTAGAAATTTATGAGGAATGCTTTGGGATGATTTATTAATGGTATGAATAAATGTGTATGTAATATGTAGATTATGTTCCGGACTAAGTGGTGGAGCTTTCGGAGCGTACATTTGGTTGCGGCTCTTCCCTCGAGGTAGGAGAGGAGTTTACATTCAAATTACATGAGTAGATTGATAGTGATTATTGTATGTGTCTAGTACTCATGCTTGCCTTGCCATGTAGTTATTGAGATAATATGTATGGCAATTTGATGAATAATAAGAATGGTGTGTGAGAGGATATGATGATTGTGATGGAAGTAAGTATATGTATGTTTGATGATGATAAGTATGATTTCAATGTGATTAATAAGTTTGGAATGAGAATTTATGAGTATGAATGTTTGAACAAGTTGTATATGCCTCCTATGATGTGTATGATATGTTGGATATGTCTAAATTGGCTTATAATGAGATTTCATATGATGGGTTATGAGAATTTTCATTTTCTGCATAAGATCTGATAATCTCCCTCAAGCGAGTCGAGTGTGAGGTGAGCAGGAGAGACCCTGGACGATTCTTGCTCAAGCAGGTGTGGCCGCGCTTGAGCGAGCGAGAGACGAAATGATTCTGGGTGATTTTCGCTTAAGCGAATAATGCGGCAAGCTGGACCTCGCTCAAGCGAGCCAGCCTTGATGAGGTGCTGGACATTTTTCGCCGAAGCGAGTGGCCCGTTGTAGGGTGTCTCGCTCAAGCGAGTGTATGTGGAATTGGGCATTGGAGTATTTTCGCTCGAGCGAGTGGTTGGCCTTGGGAAGCCTCGCTCGAGCGAGCGAGTATAGGAAACCATACTAATGGGATCTCGCTCAAGCGAGATTTGCCTTCGCTTGAGCGACATGGGGATGGTTCGCTTAGGCGACCCTAAGTTTTCTTGAGCAAGAAGGTTTTAGGCATCAGACATCAATCTCGCTTGAGCGAACCTATCTCGCTAGAGCGAGATCCTATTTGTATGGTTTCCTATACACGTTCGCTCGGGCGAGGCTTCCCAAGGCCAACCACTCGATCGAGCGAAAATACTCTAGTGCCCAATTCCACATACACTCGCTTGAGCGAGACTCCCTACAACAGGCCACTCGCTTGGGCGAAAAACGTCCAACACCTCATCAAGGCTGGCTCGCTTGAGCGAGATCCAGCTTGCCACATTATTCGCTTAAGCGAAAATCACCCAGAATCATTTCCTCTCTCGCTCGCTCAAGCGCGGCCACGCCCGCTTGAGCGAGAATCGTCCAAGGTCTCTCCTGCTTACCTCACACTCAACTCGCTTAAGCGAGGAGCTCACTCGCCTGAGTAAGATTAGGCCAGAGGCCTTAATGTTGGTCCAGGGGATTCTCGCTTGAGCGAGAATCCATCTCGCTTGAGCGAGATTATCAGATCTTATGCAGAAAATGAAAATTCTCACAACCCATCATATGAAATCTCATTATAAGCCAATTTGGACTTATCCAACATATTATACACATCATAGGAGGCATATACAACTTGTTCAAACATTTATACTCATAAATTCTCATTCCAAACTTATTAATCACATTGAAATCATACTTATCATCATCAAACATACATATACTTACTTCCATCACAATCATCATATCCTCTCACACACCATTCTCATTATTCATCAAATTGCCATTCATATTATCTCAATAACTACATGGCAAGGCAAGCATGAGTACTAGACACATACAATAATCACTATCAATCTACTCATGCAATTTGAATGTAAACTCTTCTCCTACCTCGAGGGAAGAGCCGTAACCAAATGTACGCTCCGAAAGCTCCACCATATAGTCCAGAACATAATCTACATATTACATACACATTCATTCATACCATTAATAAATCATCCTAAAGCATTCCTCATAAATTTCTACATAACGATTTACACATTGTAAGGCTTGTGAACAAGTTCTAAACTTGTCCAAACACCAATTTATGTAATTGTGTTAGGCTTCGGGAATTCCTTTCCCAAAGCCAAGATCCTCTAGATCTTAAAGACTAACTAAACCCAACAAAATCATCATCTCATACATTACATAATGTAATCCCAAATCACCTTAATCCTTCAAACATCATCATTATCATCGTCAATTATCATAACTAATGACACCCAACATTGAATGTTTCATATACCCATCCTTAAAATCAATTCTTCTACTCCCTCACATTCCATATTCATATTAACACCTATCTATAGGTTTCACCATTAATGGTTCTATATTATTTTAAGCAACATTCAACCTTAAACATCATCTATTCACTTTCAATTTAACCTCCTACGTTACAACATATCCATTTTCCCTAAATTCTTGGACTAGGGTTTCATGAGAGCCTAACAACCATTATCAATATTCATCAACCATCATCAATGGCTATCCCTCATCATTAACATCATTCTCTAACATCATTAAATATACATTCTATTCACATTTTACATTTCCCCTAATTTATTAAAGTTAGGGTTTTCACTACAACCCACCACCATCATAAATGCTCATCAATTTTCCATCACCTTTCAACATTAATTTTGAGTACCACATTAAATGCTCATAAAAGCTTGCATTTAAGCCACCCCACCTTAGGGTTTTCATACTTAATGTTTCTCCCAATAACCCTCATGCAATAAATACTCCCCCAAATACCAAAAACCCAAAACCTAGGGCATAAAGCTCATGAAAAATGATGAGGAACTTACCTCAACCAAGAGACAACCATGAGCTTCCAAGAGAGGGAGAGGGTCACACGAAAATAGTGGAAAAGAGGGGGAGAGTTCCAGCTACAAGCTTCTCCTTCAAGCTCCCAAGAAGACAAAAATGGTGGAGGAGGAGAGGGCCACCATTAGCTTAGGGTTTTGAAGAGAATAAGAAGAAGAAGAAGAGAAGGAGAAGAGATGAAGAGAAGAGAATAGAAAGAAAGAGAAGAAGTGGCGTGAAAAACAAAAGAGAGGGAAGAGAGTTTGTTTTTAAGTTTTTACCTCACATTAAAATTTTACCATTTTATAATATACAGGACCTCTGTTCGGGCTCAATACTAATTCCAAAAATTATTCCGAAGACATATTCAGATTCCCAATAATATTCTTAACAGCCTTGACCAACAGCATCTCAATTGGAGATACTTGGTCCGATACCCATATTCTAATCGGGTATAATTTTATCTCATATAAGCTCAATAAATTATAAATATCCATAATAGATCCTAATTTAATTATTCCAATATTTTTGGGACATAAATCAACTCATATACAATTATTTATTATTTATTCTCCTTAATTATTCATTTTTATAAAATTCGGGATGTTACGGTTTTAACAAGTCTAAGACTTGATATTGGACTTTAAGAGATGTTGTCAATTGTTTAGATTTATGATGGTGCCTTGTGATGGCTCATAAATTGAATACATGTATATTTAGGCTAAATATACCTTTTGGTCCCCTATCTCTTAAGTTATTTCCAGATTGGTCCTTTATTATTTTTTTATTTCAAAATAGTCCCTTAACTTTCTAAAAATATGTCAATTTGGTCCTTTTTAAAAAAGTTAGGGGACTAATTTGAATCAAAAAAAGGACCAAACTGATACCTTTTTAAAAAGTTAGAGGACCATTTTGAATTAAAAAATGATAGGGGACCAATCTGGAAATAACTTAAGAGATAGAGGACCAAAAGATGTATTTAGCCGTATATTTATATGTGTTGATAGAAGATTACATTCTGGACAATGTGGCGGAACTTTTAGAGCGTGCGAATCGTTGTGGTTCTTGTCTGGAGGTAGTAGAGGAGTTTACATTTCATTTGCATGAGTAGAATGATTGGTGATTGATGTATATATGATTTATACTCATGCTTGCCTTGCCATGAATATAATGAAATGATAAGATGCTTGGTAATGTGATAAATGATATGCTTGGCAATTTGATGACTTTGGGGGTCATGTACATATGAGATGATGATGAATGTTTAGTGGTCCCTTTTGAATGGCATGATTTAGTTGTTGATGGAAATCCATGGATGGATGGATTGTTCAAATTGTGATGATGTGTTTATGATGTTATGCATAATTGAGGAACTAATAGGGTTATGGTGGTGTTAGTGTTGATGATGATGATTGATGAGTGGCATGATAGGATTCATAGTGTGAGAATGCATTGATTAACATTTGCATCCATGGCATATCATACTTTGTCTATGTGGAATGTTAGGGGTTCCACTAGGCGGGCCCAGTGGGAGGGCGACCCAGTGCACGGGTAAATTGTTGTTGTTTCCCTAGTGATTCTGGGAATCACGAAGCTGTCCATAGTTTGGTGACGAGGCACCCTATGTGGCGGGCCCAGTGGGCGGGTGACTCTGTGGTGAACAAGTTACCTCAGTGTCCGACGGGGCACAACTCTCTCAATGTGTGTTCGGGAGAGGCCCATAGCACTTTTGGCAAGTGAGGCCATGTTGTCGATCCGTAAGTCACGGGGTGACTAGTGCTACATATGGGCGATGCGGTTTCGTACTAGTAAAATTGGTGATTATGCATGCATTATGAGATATGTGTACACATTATACTACTACAATAGAGGCATAGTAGCAAACCTATGCTCGACCCATAATTTGGTGTTTATTCCCACAGTCGGATCTGCAATTGTTGATGTTTATTGTAACACCCTAAATTTTAAAATAAAGGATTAATTAAGGAAATCAATATTAGATAGTTGAATGTGGGTTATTTAATGTCCCAAAATATTGGAAGTAATTAAATTAAGATTTTTAGGGACTACTCATAATTTATTGAGCCGAATAAGTTGAAATTAAGCCCGATTAGAATATGGGTATTGAACCAAGTATCTACGATTGGGATGATATTGGTCAGGGCTGTTAAGGATATTATTGGGAGTCCAAATATATAGTCAGAATGATTTTTAGATAAAGTATTGAACCCGAACAGAGATTCTGTTTGTGGAAAAACGATGAAATATTAATGAGAAGAATTAAAACTAAGCCAAAACTCACTTCCCTATCTTATATTTTCGTTCACTTCCTAGAGCTATAGGCAAAACACATTCTCCTTCTCCATTTCCTCTCTTTTTTTCTTCTAAAAACCCAAGATAAGGTGGTACCCCCTTCTTTCCTCTTATTTTCGTTTGTGGAGCTTGAAGATTGGAGGTGGAAGCTTGAAACTCTCTCTCCCTCTTCTTCAAATTTTTGTGTGGGTCTCCCTTTCCCTTGAATATTCTCTCTTTTCCTCTCTTGAGGTAAGATTCTTGCCATTTTTCAAGAATATGAACCTTTAGTTATGAGTCCTTGGTGTTAAGAGAGCATTTAATGTATGTGGGTTGTTAGGAGGAGCTTTAAATATGGAAACCCTAGAGTGGGTTATCATAAATGCAAACTTTAATGGTAATAAATGAGGAAGATGAACCTATTGTTGGAAAGAGATGAAGATTGATGATTATTTATGAATGTTGTTGGGTTTTAGGTGAAACCCTAACTTGGAAATTTTGGGAAAATGATAAATGTGTGATGAATAATATATTTGAGAGAAAATACATAATATTGAGAATATGGGTATTGATTGATGGGACATTCTTATGGATGTTAGACTTAAGGTTTGTTTTGTAACCTTCAATGTAATGAATGAGGCTTGATAGGAAGGAATTCCTGAAGCCTAATAAATAAAGGAAAAGATGTTTATAACATGTTTTACACATGTTATGAAATTATAGATATGATTAAGGTTAATTATAGTTAAATTTGTGTCTTGAATAGTTGTTTGATTGGGATTTTACATGTATATTAATGTAGGATTCATTCCGAATGACGAGGCGGGTACGTCGTATCAATCGGAATTCTTCTCTTGAGGTAGGAGAGGAGTCTTTATGTTCTAATTGCATGAATTGGATAGTATTTGATTGTCATATGTGACAATATGCATGTGCCTTACTTGTAGCGTTATGAAGAATTGTAATATGTGTATGATGTTGGTGATGTGTTTTTGGCAACATGCATTGATGCATTTAGAATAATAGTGGTGTGCTATATGGTGGTGTGGATTGTTTGACAATGTGGTGTCTTGAATATAATGTTATACTTATGTCCACCATAAATGTGAAATGATTATAAGTGATGTTTAATTGAAAATGGGTATGAATAAATAGCATACTTTGATTGATAGTGAAAGATTGATATCGTTGTGTTTAATGATGGAATTGAATTATGTTAATGAGAATTGTTGAGGATGCCACACGAAAACTTAAACCAATGGTAATAACCAACGATAATAAATCCACTAAAAGCCTTGTGGTGGTGTTGGTGATGATGATAATGATGATTGATGAGTGGCATGAATAAGATGCATAGAGTGAGAAATGCATACGATTGACATTTGCATCTATGGCATACTGCATAGCCGCCGATGTTAGAACGTTAGGGGAGTTCCCTCGGCCGACCTAGTGGGAGGGTGGCTTGGTGCATGAGCAAGATTTTATTTTCCCCTATGACTCAGTGTGTAAGTCACGAAGCCGCCCATGTATTGCTACGGGGAGCTACACGTGGCCGACCCTTGTGGGGGGTGGCTCTTGATGAGCATGTAACCCCGGTGGTCCTTTTGGATCACAACCGCCATGGGATGAGTCATGGCCGGCCCGCAACACCATATGTTGAATATGTGTTACCGCGGTCATGGTGAAAATGACCAGGTGTTGCAAGATGGGCGATGCAGTTTGGTACCAGTAAAAGATTGGTGAAATGCATACAATTGGATGATAAGTGTACATATTTTACTACTGTAGTAGGGGTATGATTAGATGATCATACTTGAATCCCACAATTGGTGTTTATGTTCCCACACTCAGATCTACAGTTGTTGAAATAATCCATTGTGCATAGCATTAGCTTAAGAGCATTTGTATATAGCAAGGAAGTATGCCAAAGGTGATGAGATGTGATGATGGTTATGTTGTGGGTGAGAAAATGTATTAAGACAACATAAAAGATGTGAATACCAAATGATAATTTGAGTATAATGATGAGATATGTAATAGTCCAATTGTTGAAGGGCTAGATCATGTGTATGATTTTATACTTTGCTTGATTTATAAAGACTGTTTGTAATATATGATGATGGTGATGATGAAATATGTGTGAATGCAAAATATACATGTTGTGATACATATGCACATGATCACATGGTATTCATATTCATTCTTTTGGAATATATGACTCACTCTCCCATGTTGTCTACTTTTTAGACTTGTGATGTAGGGCACTCATGGGTGGAGTGAATCTTTTGAAGTATATTTTGATGAAGGAGGTAAATAGGTGTATAGGAAACACCTTGGCTGGAAAATCTAGATTTTTGTATAGCATATAATGTACATGTATGCTTATTTTGCCATCTATATTGTAGCTTGATGATTTTGAGGGTCATGTACGAAAATTGGACCTTGGTGTGTATGGCCAATTTTCATTAATGACCTAGATGATGTAAGATAATGGATTATGATGCTTGTTGATGATAAATTTTATGAATGAATGATGTATTTCACAACTTGTATCATTTTATGAAGTTTATGTAAAAATGATTTAAATCCTATGCATCAAATGAACGGGAATTGATCTTGAAGTGTATTGACAACTGGATGGACTTTTAAATGCATGGTTGAACGCATATAATACATTAGTATAGGCTAAAATGACATGAGATGAAAATTGGTATGCTGAGTTGTATGAAATTTCGCATGTTTTTCGCTGTCCTGCATAACTCACTCAAGCAAGTGGTAATCTCGCTTAAGTGAGATCCTCATGAAACAGGGGTGTGGCCATTGGCCACAATTCGCTCAAGCGGGAAGGGCCTCGCTTAAGCGAGAGCGAGTAGGAGAGCCACTGGGCCATTTTTGCTCAAGCGAAATGACCAGTGTATGGCAATTTGCTCAAGTGAGCGAGGAGAAAATTGATTCTGGGAGGTTTTCACTCAGGCGGGCCTAGACTTGCTCGAGAGAAATGTAGACAGTGAGGTTCTGTCCCATTTTCGCTCAAGCGATTGTGTCTCGCCCAAGCGAAATGGGTACCTGTTGCTTCTGGGAAGATCTCGCTCAAGCGAAGCGGAGCTCGCTCAAGCGAGATTCGCACCTGATGCTTTTCTCTTCTTCGCTCAAGCGCGCTTGCTGGTTCCACCCAAGCGTGGCCCACTGAACTCGCTCAAGCGAGTGGGGCATCCGCTTGAGCGAGATGCCCCTGATCCTCTTAAATGCCTTTGTTATAATGATTTAGACTCTCCTTTGCATCAAATCTTCTTCTTGCATCATCTTAATAATACCTTTGACATATTATAAAATCATTAAACCTGATGATGCCTAATTTTTTGAACCCAATCATACAACATTAATTTAAATAATTCTTTCCATTGTTTTTAATTGGAAATTTCTCATTAATCATTTTTGACTCACCTTCTCATATCTCCATATATAAGATAGTTTTTTTATAGATCCAGGGTGTTGATTAAGACTTCACCACGTTATTACTGTATCAAATAATGACTTGTAAAACGCGAAAAATTTACCCCCAATTTTTGGGGCGTCACATTTATTCCATTGTGCATATGCATTAGCCTAAGAACATTTACATATAGCATGGAGATATGCCAAAAGGTGATGATGATTGATGATGATTGAGATTGAGAAGTAATGATGATGAGATGGGTAAATAAATACCTAAAAGACAACATGAAAATATAAATGATGTGAATACAATGAAAAGACATTGTATAAGATGATGCTGTTCTGATGGCCCAATGTGATGAAAGGCATGTTTATATAGAATTAATAATGATGGTGTTGGCTCATTATGGCTGTGAACACCTATTTCGACCCATCCACAAATGAAAAAAAAAATGAAAAAAATAAAATAAAATAAAATTTAAAAAAAAAAATAAAATTAAAAAAAGGGGGGGGGACTCGTAAATGATCATTTCCGAGTGGAAGGACTCGGAACAGATCAAATCCGAGTGGAATATGCCACTGTTGAAGAGAAATCCAAGTAGAACTACTCAGAAATGATCAAAACCGAGTGGAACTACTCAGAATGAAGAGAAATCCGAGTAGAACTACTCAGAAATGATCAAAACCGAGTGGAACTACTCAGAATGGAGCAAATCCGAGTAGAACTAATCAGAAATGATCAAAACCGAGTGAAACTACTCAGAATGGAGCAAATCCGAGTAGATTAACTCAGAAATGATCAAAACCGAGTGGAACTACTCAGAATGGAGCAAATCCGAGTAGATTAACTCAGAAATGATCAAAAACTGAGTGATAATGAAGCATTTCCGAGTGGAATAGGCTCCTGTTGGGGAATCCGAGCGGAATGACACATACATGATCAAATCCGAGTAGAATTACTCAGGATGAGTCATTTCCGAGTGGGATACTATTGCTGATTGAAGCGAATCCGAGTGGGAGTCTTCTGATTGTAAGTAATCCGAGTGAGGAAATGTTGATTGAAGTGAATCGGGTTAAGTATTTTTCTAGGCAAAGCCGAGTCCGAGTAAAACCATTGAAAGTGCATCCGAACTGTTGATTGCCGTGTGAAACCATTTCCGATTGAAAAGGCAATTCCTTGTGGAACCAGTCGGATTTCCAAATGAATGCCCCTAAAGGATTATTGGAGCTAAAAGGAAGGCCAGCTCTGAGTTGAATACTGAGTGAATCTGAGTGTAGAAGCATTGCCGAGCGAGATTCTTCCGAGTGGTTGAGTCCTCTCAGATTGAATCTCACTCGGACGAGACTGATTTTCACTCAGTTTTCCATTGGAGAACAGTTATTTCCACTCGGATTTGACTCCCAGTATGGATGAATACTGATTGGAAGGTTGAACCGAGCCATTCTCACTCGGATTACACCATTTTATCTCGGATTTGACTCCCAGGATGGATGAATACTGATTGGAAGGTTGATCCGAGCCATTCTCACTCAGATTACACCATTTTCACTCGGATTTACACCATCCTCACTCGGATTTGACTCCCAGTATGGATGAATACTGATTGGAAGGTTGATCCGAGCCATTCTCCACTTGGATTTACACCATTTTCTCTCGGATTTCCACTCTCCTCACTCGGATTGCACATGCTGACCTGGATTCCACCCCCAAAGTGGATCCAGGAATTCCGGAGGTGGCTGGCAGACAGGGGCGGAGGTGGAGGAATTAAAAATTCCCACCAGCCGTTGTCCCCCCACTACCCAAACCGAGTGGAAGCCTGAGCTGGTATTCCACTCGGAAGTGGAAGCCTGAGCTGGCATTCCACTCGGGCCAGCCTATAAATAGGCAAGAGGAGGGCAGCTAAGGGACAACCATTGAGAGGAGGAAACTCTGCCAAAAATCCTTCGTGCTCTCTTCTCTCTCACACCAATTCTTCTCTTCTTCTCCTTCCATCATCCCTCATCATTGCTGCCCACAATCCTTCCATCCTCCACTCCTCTCCTATTCCAATCCGTCCACACTCCCACTCAACAGCACCTCATTCCTAATCCCATCACCTTCCCACTCCCTCTAACCCCATCTTCCCTCTCGGACCAGCGTTCCTGCACCATCATCACTCGGTTTTTGCTCAACTTTCACTCGGTAATCCTCTTTTCACTCGGATTTACTATTTGCACTCGGTTTCTTTTTTTTTACACTCAGATTCTCACTGTTTCACTTGGATTTACTATTATTTTCACTCAGATCCTTACTGTTTCACTCGGATTTACTATTTTGCACTCGGTTTCTCTTATTTCCACTCAGATTCTCACTGTTTCACTTGGATTTACTATTTTTGCACTCAGATTCTCATTGTTTCACTAGGATTTACTATTTTGCACTCGGTTTCCCTTATTTTCACTCAGATTTTCATTGTTTCACTCAAATTTTCACTGTTTCACTCAAATTTTCACTGTTTTGATTTTCACTGTTTCACTCAGATTGTCACTGTTTCACTCGGATTTTTACTGTTTCACTCGGTTTTCCCTGTTTTCACTCGGATTTTTCATTTTCCACTCGGATTTTTCATTTTTTCATTCGGTTTTCTTATTTTTCACTCGGTTTTGCTTATTCTTCACTCATTTTTTTCATTTTTTGCACTCGTTTTCCTCTTCCACTGAGTTTTTTTTATTTTATTTTTTATATATTCATTTTTCTTAATCAGTGTCGTACGGAAAATACTTTCGTCTACACAGTCTCTATAAGATCTGTGCACGTGCGAAGCACTTCGCCTTGTATGGATTCTTCACTAAAATGATGCTTATCAATATCTTCCTAATCTTTTCCTAAAAAAAAACATTTAAAGAACTACGTGACCCTGATTTCTCGAAAGCCCGAGAATACGTAGGAGCGGGAAATAGTTCCTGTCGGGACCATCTTTCTTTATTTCATTTTTAGAGTTTCCTTTTTGTCTTGCTATCAAAAGGAGGAGCGAGATTAATTTGGACGAGACGTCCTGTTAATCTCATATTTCTTAAATATCTTTTTAAAAAAAAGGCGGAGCGAGATTAATTTGGACGAGACGTCCTGTTGATCTCATGTAAATATTTTGTGTTGATTTTTGTTTATTTTGTCGTTCCGTACATTTTTCTTTTCATGAAGAAGTTAAAATAATTATTGGGCTAATTATAATGCGCGCTATCAAATTGAGGTAACCGTTTTTATAACGGACAGTCGTGAGGTGCTAATACCTTCCTCACCTGTAATCAGACTCCCGAATCATGGAATTTCATTTTTTATAACCAGTGCTTTAACAAAAGGTTTTTCCAGTATTTTATCCTAAAAAGATATTGATGGTGACTCCCTGTTTATCTTAAAATCGTTTTGAGGGTCGGTCGTGCCGCCGCGATCCCTGTCGCGACAGATGGCGACTCCACTGGGGACTTAGAGAGTCAAGCCAGTCAATTTGATAGCGCATGTTTTAATTAGCATATTAATTATTTAACTTCTTTTATTTTATTTCCTTGTCAATGTTTAGTTCCTATTTTGTTTATATTCTATCATTTATGTTCTGTAAATATCTTTATGATCATTGAACCCTAGGGTAGTCGACTTTATTTTGTTGTTCTGTGTTTGTTCTATGTGCAGGATGAGTAAGGTACAGGTATTGAATGCCTCTTTCACACACTACACTCACAATTTGCACACACTTTTGAGTGGAACCCTATACCCGGGCCCAAATAAGCTTAAGATTAGGAGAGGTTGATAGCGGAGCCATTTGGGATGTACTTCCTGTCTGGTTACTGTGAGAACCTCAGCTAGAGTTCGACTTATTCATGGTGCTCACACTTAGTATACTTCTTACTATTTGTGATCAACATCATGAATAGGATCTTGGCTCTAGTGACCTTTAGAAGTTTTAGAACAAGCCACCTAATGCGAGGTATCACTGATAGATGAACTTTAGAACCATTAGGAGACCTCCAGAAAAACCTGACTTAAGACACAAAGGGGCATACTTTACTTATACCTTTCCTCATTCTCGCTTTCTTTTATGATCCAAATTAGAGAGGACCGCTTACCCATTTAGTGGATTACTTCTTCCAAAATAACATATTTTTAAACCGTGATCCTTTAATGGGCAAGTAGTCCTTTCCTTTTATGCACAAGTCTTTGGGATTTGAGTTACGGATGTTTTAAATCAAAAAAAGGGGTATAAAAAAAAATCAAAAAAAAAATCAATTTTTTTTTATTGACAATGATCAGAAAATCCGTAACTCACATGACCCTTGATTTGTCATAAGTTTTGTCAAATCGAAACTTCCCTGAATACAAAAATATTTTCAAAGTTACTAGGGGAGTATCGATTTGTAAAACACGTCAGTTCTAGTAACTGATTTTCTCATTTCTCATGTTCTCGCAGGAAGCTATCAAGAGCTTAGCCAGTACCTCTGAGTGAAAGTATGGAAATTAACATGAGATCAGATAGTTGTGGTACAAATATACCTGAGTTGAAAAAATTACTGCATGTTAAGGCTAGGAAGGTTGATACAACCAGTCTGCAAGCATTAGGCAAGAAATTGGATATGAATCAGAAAATGTTTTTTTCAAGGAAATATGGGAGGATCCTAAAGTTGCTAGAAGTGGAAGTACAAGTCGAAGTAATTATTGCTTTGATTCAGTTTTATGACCCACCTCTCTGTTGTTTCACTTTCCAAGACTTTCAATTAGCTCCGTCTGTTGAGGAGTTCGAACAGGTTCTGGGGATGCCACTAGAGGGACAAATGCCTTACCGCCACCTTAGACGCCATGCGAATGTTGTTACCGTTGCTGATATCCTAAGGATTAATCCGGAAGTCTTAAGAAGTAAGCAGCTAAATAGAAATCAAGTCCTGGGGTTTAATCGGGAATATTTTGAGAGGCACATGCACTTGCTGGCTGAGAAGGGAGATTGGGAAGCCTTCATGGATACCTTGGCTTTAACCATTTATGGTGTTATCTTGTTCCCCAACATTGACAATTACATAGACTATGATGCCATTGGCATTTTCCTTGCCCGTAAATTCAACTCTGAAAATCTTGTCACTGCTATCTTGGCAAATATATACTGCACCATGGACTTCTGCTGTACACAAGGTGGAAAGAGAATCATTTGTTGTCTACCTGCTCTGTATGTGTGGCTCACGTCACATGTTTTCCACCAAGTCGGCAAAGTTGAATGTCCTATTTCTGGTCTGAAATTATGCCAGTTAGTAACAAAAAACGGGCGTGAATGGGCCAATCACCTGATGGGGCTCACAGCTGACAAAGTAAGGTGGTATCCACAATGGTTGAAGGTTGACACCATTATTCATCATTGTGGAAGCTACCCGAACGTTCCTCTTATGGGCACACAAGGATGCATTAACTACAACCCTGTCATAGCCAAACGGCAGTTAGCTTATCCATTGCTTGGGCCACCTGATGAAGAATCACTTATTCCTTTTGTCCTTCGCTACTCAAAAGGAGACTGTACCTCTGCTATTCGGGATATAGCAAATGCGTGGAAGATGGTCCACAGGCAAGGAAAAGAACTAGGAGCTCGAAGCCATGCCGTGAAGGACGAATACTACCGATGGATCCTGAATAGGGTTTCCATTGTCAAGCTGCCTTTCAAAAGTCCCTCCTATCTCCCGACAAGAACACCTGTTCCCTCACCTACCTTAGAAGAGGAGGCCATGAAAGCCAAGATAAAGGAGTTAGTTGCAAAAAATAAGAAGCTAGAGAAAGACTTGCTAAAGTCTCAACAAGAATGCGCCTAAAGTCTCAACAAGAATGCGCCCTTCAGAAAAGGGAGAACTTAGAAAGCAAGCAAACTATCAAGGAGATTGGAAAAAAATGGAAAATTGAAAGGGATTACTTGAGGAAGCAAAGTCAATGCCTCCGAACAGCTAATACCCAACTGAGGATGAAGAGCAAGCAAAGGGATACTATATTGGCTGACAAGCAACTCTTGAGAGATATGTTGGAAAAAGCCAAAGAGAATGAGCAAATTGCCTTGGTACAAAAAGAGCTCCTACAATTGCAAGTTGGACAATTAGAGCATCAGCTTAATGAGGTGGTAGAAGCTTGCCAGCAAGAGATAAACGGTGAGCGACAGCACGCGATAGATACTGAGCAAGAATGTCGTGAGGCTATCCGTATTTTGAAAACTAAAATGACACAACAAGATGAAGTTATTCACTCATGGATGAACCGCTTCGCCCACTTGGCACATTTGGCTAATGGAGTTCTGGAAGACCTCCCGCTCCTGCTTAAGCAAGCTGAGGGGATGGTTAACCCTCTTAGTACCCCAAAAGAAATTGTAACCTTCCTTGATTACTGTAAGGAAAGGATTTGTAAAATGAGGGCCATGATTGCCCGAGCTAGGAATGGCTGATTTACTTTTTCTGCATAAAAAAATTGGCAGCAGTAATGTACTTTGAAATTCAGAAAGGAGGATTCTTTTGTCTCCACAACCATCTCATGTTAATTTCCATTCATCACATACTTATTACTCTTGAATATGACGTTCTGAGGAATGGTTGGAGGGTACTGGCCGAGTTTCGCGATAACTTTATGCACCATACTGTTTATTTTTCTTTTACCATTTTTATTTAATGCTTTCTTTTTTAATTTCGTGTTTTCACTTACAATAGACACTACGGGTAAACATCCTTATCCGACCCGACTCCAAACGAGACTCATGGCCGAAGCAGAAATCAGGGATGAAGATTTTAGAAACGAGTTCAACCAGCTAAAGGAACAGGTAGCCAAGTTGACCAAGCTTCTGGAAAAGAGAATCACAGAAGGGGATTCCTCTGCGGGTATTGAGAACACCCAGCAGTAGCCTGCCACTGTACCACCCCCCTTGGTTCCGACCCAGCAAGAACCCAAGTACCAAACACAATGACACCCCCTGTCACCATTCATGTTGGAAGACCTAACCCTGTCATTGAGACCCAGCTACCTTACAGCCAGTCTTATGCACAACATACATTTGTCGGTCCTGACGGTAACCCAGTACCTTTTCCACTTTATGTCTTCCACCAGGATACTATCCCCCGCTCGCTAACCAAGACGCCCATGACCAGCAAGCAATGAATCCTCACGCTTCATACCCTACCCAGCCAAATATACCATCGCTCCATCAAGCCCAAAACATGCAAGCCCATGACCCACAAATTTACCAAACCCAAAACCCGCAAGCCCATGACCCACAAACTCACCAAACTCAAAATATACAAGCCCCGATGACCCAGCCGACCTACAACGCACAAGCCCAAAACACACGAGCCCAGGTGACCCAACCGAATTATGTTGTACAGACTATGGCCCAACCCCAAGGTCCTTCACCAAATACAGGCCTAACAAACCAGTCCCATGCTTTGCCTCCGTTCAACCAGCCACTCGGTTATCCGTATGGATACGGAACCCCCTATGGGACCAATCTCCAAGATGCAACCCGCATGGTCGCAGCTCCTCGAAAGGAAAAGATAGAAATCTTAGAAGAGCGTTTGAGGATGATGGAAGGCTCTGGAGGTTTTGGACTAATAGATGCTTCGGAGCTATGTTTAGTCACAGATGTTGTCCTTCCACCCAAATTCAAGATGCCAGACTTTGATAAGTATCGGGGAATGACTTGTCCAAAGAACCATCTCACGATGTACTGTCGAAAGATGGCATCTTACTCTTCTAATGACCAGCTCTTGATCCACTGCTTCCAAGATAGTCTAGCAGGGGCCGCTCTTACATGGTATGCTCAGCTTGATCAGAACCATATCCGTTGTTGGAAGGACCTGGCAGATGCCTTCCTTAGACAATACAAGTATAACATGGATATGGCACCCAACAGGGTTCATTTACAAAATATGATGAAAAAGGACAGTGAAACGTTCAAGGAATATGCCCAACGATGGAGAGAGACAGCGGCACAAGTGGATCCCCCATTGTCGGAAAAAGAAATAGTCACGATGTTTATCGATACGCTCCCATCACCTTTCTACGACAAGATGATTGGTAGTGTTTCATCCAACTTCTCCGACATTGTGACTATCGGGGAAAGAGTGGAAAGCGGAATACGAACAGGAAAGATCATTCAGGGCTCATCTGGGGCAAGCATGACAAGAAGGCCGGCGCCTGGGAAAAGGGATGGAGAAACTAATTCCATCTCTTCTAATCAAAAGACGCCTTCGCCAAGACCATTCTTTCCTACTATGATTCAAGCTCCCAATCCTTATGTGGCCGCTACCACTCAGAGCCCGACAGCTTATACTCCCCACTTCCGTCCACCCATGGTAAGAGCGCCAGTGCCGCAACCCGTGCCATACCATCACCCGCAACAAGTGACCCGACCACCCAATCATAATCAAAACACGAGAAATTCCAACAATGAGCGCTCCCCTGTGCAGTTCGATCCAATTCCTATAACATATACCGAACTTTTTCCAATCCTCGTTCAGAAAGGTCTGGTAGCTCCATCCCCTATGAGGCCGTTGCAACCTCCTTACCCAAGGGGATATGACCCAAACGCTCATTGTGATTACCATGCTGGGGCACCAGGGCATTCCACAGAAAATTGCCTGGCTTTGAAGTATAAAGTAAGGGATTTGATCAAAGCCGACTGGATTAACTTTAAGGAAGGTAGCCCAAATGTTGCCACAAATCCCCTGCCCAACCATGGAAATTCAGAGGTCAACGCCTTGGAAAATGATGAGGAGTGCGTTAAGAATGTTGCTGACATAAGAATACCATTAAGGGTGGTTCATTCCCTTTTGCTTGAAAGGGGATTAATTGAAGGAACCTGGAGTGTGAAACATGATTGCGAACAGACTGCCGAACATCAAGGCTTCTGTGAGGTCCTTCAAAGCCTTATGGACAGCCATATTGTGCAGGTCTGTAAACGCCGTGGAGATGAGGTCGACATGATCGAGGAACAAACAGGGGCACGGATCCCTAAGCCCTTGACAATTTTTTACACCAGGAACCCCCAAGCAGCTCCTGTTTCTGTACAACCAACCATCACTATTCAAGCACCCACCCCGTTTGCGTTCAAAGATTCTTGGGCTGTCCCTTAGAAGTACAACGCAGATGTGATCGTTGCAAGCTCTGCAACAAGTGACCCGTCTCCTTCGTCCGTCACAAATATTGTTGGGGTAGGAGGTATAACCCGAAGTGGAAGAGTATACGCCCCTCCAGAGCCAAAGAAGGATCAGGTTACCAGAAATGCCAAGGTGGACAAAGAAGGGGCCAATGGCAAAATCAAAAGGGCCGTGACTGATGAAGAAGCCCATGAATTCTTAAGGTTTATTCGCCAGAGCGAATATCAAGTGCTTGACCAACTGACCCATACTCCTGCAAAAATCTCCTTGTTATCATTGTTGATGAACTCTGAGCCACATCGGAAGATGTTGATGAAGGTCCTGAATGAGGCTCATGTCAGTCATGACATTCCCATTGATAAGTTTCAAGGAATAGTGGGGCACATTGTTGCAGATAACTATCTGACCTTCACTGACGACGAAATACCAACAGAGAGGATTAGGCACAACAGGGCTCTCCATATCTCCGTAAAATGCCGAGATTACATCTTAGCAAAAGTACTTATTGACAATGGGTCGTCCCTCAACGTCATGCCAAAGTCTACATTGGCCAAATTACCATTTGATGGGACTTTTATGAATCCAAGTGCCACGATAGTACGAGCTTTTGATGGAACTCGAAGAGAGGTTATGGGTGAGATTGAGCTGCCCATACAGGTTGGGCCGTGCACGTTCCAGGTCCTTTTTCAAGTCATGGATATCTCGCCTGCCTATAGTTGTTTATTAGGCAGGCCGTGGATCCATTCTGCTGGAGTGGTGCCCTCTACCCTGCACCAAAAATTAAAATTCATAATTGACAACAAGCTGATAATTGTTTCTGGTGAGGAAGACCTTCTGGTCAGCAAACCTCTGTCAACCCCTTACATCGAGGCAGCAGAAGAGGCCCTTGAAACTTCTTTCCAAGCATTAGAGATAGCAAACGCAACCTATGTAGGGGAAGGAGCCACGATGATAAAAGCTCACATGCCAAGTGCATCTTTAATGATGGCAAAGATTATACTGCGTGGAGGGTATAAACCTGGAAGAGGGCTAGGACGTGCTTTGAATGGAGAAATAGAACCAATACGCCTGCTTGATAACAGAAATGGTTTTGGATTAGGATACCGGCCCACGGCTGCCGACAGAAAAAGGGTAGAGGAAGAGAAGAGAGAAAAAAGGGCTGCTCGTCTTACCGGTAGAGATTTTCATACTGCAAGAGTCCCCATCTGTGATCTCTACCAGAGCTTTCGGAGCGCCGGACTGATGCCTCCAGACCAAGTCGCTGTCATTGAAGAAAACCCTTGTGATAGTGTTGATTTTGTGATTGCTTGTCCACCAGGCCAAGAACTTCATAACTGGGAGGCCATCGAGCTCCCCACGACTTTGAATGTTTTGCCAAAGTAATTTGTTTATGCTTTAAGTACTTATTCGTCCCTCTGCTCTGCCTAAAGCTTTGGGACCCTTCCATGTAATAAAGGCGAAAAAACTTGTTTTTATCATTTTCATCAATAAACGCGTATCGTAATTCAAAAAAAAAAAAACTCTTCGTGTATCCCTTATCCTTGTTTTAAACCCTTCTTTTTACTCGCTTGTTCTTTCTTTTTATTTGCCATATCACACTAAATTGCAGATCCGAAAGTGACTCCCTTGAGGAGAGTGAGGTCGCAATCCCGTTTCCCGACTTCGATCACCCAGTTGATTACGCTGATGAGGAAGGTGGGGAAGATTGTGAACCACCGCCTGAAATGACAAGGTTGTTAGAGCAAGAGGATGAAGGGATTCAACCCTACCTAGACATAATTGAGGTCATTAATTTGGGGAATGAAGAAAATAAGAAGGAAGTCAAGATCGGCACTACCCTAAGCAGAGAACAAAGAGAAGATTTAATCAAGTTGTTAATGGAATTTTGTGATGTCTTTGCCTGGTCTTATCAAGATATGCCTGGGCTCGATGCTAGCATTGTCGAGCATAGACTACCCTTGAAACCTGAATGCCCACCAATAAAGCAGAAATTACGCCGAATGAAGCCAGAAATGCTTTTAAAGATCAAAGAGGAGGTTAAGAAGCAATTTGATGCTGGGTTCCTAGCTGTGGCAAAATACCCTCAGTGGGTAGCCAACATTGTCCCTGTCCCTAAAAAGGATGGAAAGGTACGGATGTGTGTGGACTACCGAGATTTGAATAGGGCTAGTCCCAAGGATGATTTTCCCCTACCACAGATCGATGTTTTGATTGATAATACAGCTCAGCATTCCATTTTCTCCTTCATGGATGGTTTCTCGGGGTATAATCAAATTAAAATGGCACCTGAAGACATGGAGAAGACCACGTTTATTACTCTATGGGGTACATTTTGTTATAAGGTGATGTCCTTTGGGTTGAAAAATGCTGGGGCAACTTATCAGAGAGCAATGGTGACTCTTTTCCATGATATGATGCACAAGGAAATAGAAGTCTACGTGGATGACATCATTGCCAAGTCTAGAACAGATGAAGGGCATATTAGCGATCTAAGGAAGCTTTTTGAACGATTGAGAAAGTTCAAGCTAAGATTGAACCCCGCCAAGTGCACGTTCGGTGCAAGGTCAGGCAAGCTGCTAGGATTTATAGTAAGTGAAAGAGGGATAGAGGTTGATCCCGACAAAGTTAAGGCGATTCTTGAGATGCCTCCTCCCCGTACAGAAAGAGAGGTCCGAGGATTTTTAGGAAGGCTCAATTATATCGCCAGATTTATTTCACAATTGACGGCAACTTGTGAACCCATCTTCAAGTTACTCCGCAAGAATCAACCGGGGCGATGGGATGAGAACTGTCAAGCAGCTTTCGAAAAGATTAAGCAGTACCTACAAGAACCACCAATTTTGGTGCCCCCAACCCCAGGAAGGCCACTTATATTGTATCTGACTGTATTGAACGAATCCATGGGCTGCGTGTTGGGACAACACGATGAAACTGGAAAGAAGGAACATGCTATCTACTACTTAAGCAAGAAGTTCACTAATTGTGAAATGAGGTACTCCGCTTTAGAGCGGACTTGTTGTGCGTTAGCATGGGCCGCTAAGCGCCTAAGGCAGTACATGTTGAGTCACACCACTTGGCTAGTTTCTAAAATGGACCCCGTCAAGTACATTTTTGAAAAACCTGCTCTGACTGGAAGGATCGCTCGCTGGCAAGTGCTATTAACTGAGTACGACATAATATATGTCACTCAAAAAGCCATAAGAGGAAGTGCCCTGGCTGATTACTTGGCACACCAACCCATCAATGATTATCAGCCGATGCAATTTAATTTCCCGGATGAAGATATCATGACATTATTCAATGAAGAAGGTGGTCAAAAGGAGAAATGGACCCTGAGATTTGACGGAGCTTCTAATGCATTGGGGCACGGAATTGGGGCTATCTTGATTTCACCCGATAAGGAATTTATCCCTATCTGCGCCAGATTGTGTTTTGACTGTACCAATAATATTGCTGAAATGAGGCATGCTCATTAGGAATCCAAGCAGCGTTGGATGCAAAAGTAAAGTTGTTAGAAGTTTATGGGGACTCTGCTTTGGTTATTCACCAATTGAAAGGCGAGTGGGAGACTAGGGATAGTAAGTTGATTCCTTATTATGACCATATCAAGGAAATGATCAAAGAGTTTGACGAGATCTCTTTTCATCACGTTCTCCAGGATGACAATCAAATGGCTGATGCATTGGCTACCCTTGCCTCAATGTTCGAAGTAAGTAGTGACTATGATGTGCCTCTCATCGAAGTAAAGAAGCACTGTGAGCCTGCATACTGTCAAATGATGGAAAAGGAGTCTGATGGGGAACCTTGGTACCATGATATTAAGAGATATATCCAGAGTCAAGAATACCCCGAGGGTGCTACAGAAAATGATAAGAAGACCCTAAGGCGACTCGCCATGGGTTTCTTCTTAAATAGGGATGTGCTTTACAAAAGAAACTATGACTCTGTCCTTCTTCGCTGTGTTGATGCTAATGAGGCAAACGAAATCATGAAGGATGTTCATGAAGGATCTTTTGGGACTCACGCTAATGGACATGCCATGTCTAGAAAGATCTTGAGGGCTGGTTATTACTGGATGACCATGGAAGCGGATTGCTTCACGTATGTCCGAAAATGTCACAAATGTCAGATATACGCTGACCATATTCATGCACCCCCGTTATCCCTAAATGTCTTGACGGCACCATGGCCCTTCTCAATGTGGGGCATGGATGTCATTGGACCCATCGAGCCAAAAGCTTCAAACGGTCATCATTTCATCTTGGTCGCCATCGACTATTTCACCAAATGGGTAGAAGCAGCTTCATATACCAGTGTAACAAGGAGTATTATGGTCAAATTCATCAAGCGAGAACTGATATGCCGATATGGCCTACCAAGTCAGATCATTACTGACAATGGTACGAATTTGAACAACAAAATGATGAAGGAACTCTGCGAAAGCTTCAAGATTCACCATTACAATTCCTCTCCTTATCGACCTAAAATGAATGGGGCGGTTGAGGCGGCCAATAAGAACATCAAGAAGATAGTGCAGAAGATGGTAGTCACCTACAGAGATTGGAGCGAGATGCTCCCTTTCGCTCTGCATGGGTATCGCACCTCGGTTCGAACCTCGACAGGGGCAACCCCGTTCTCCCTCGTATATGGAATGGAAGCAGTTTTGCCTTTTGAAGTAGAAATCCCGTCCCTTCGGGTAATGATGGAAGCAAAATTAGAAGAGGCTGAGTGGGTTCAAGCTCGACATGACCAATTAAACTTGATTGATGGAAAAAGATTGACTGCCTTCTGTCATGGTTAGTTGTATCAGAGGCGTATGAAACGAGCATTCGAGAAGAAAGTACGGCCTCGACAGTTTCAAGAAGGAGACCTGGTACTCAAGAAAGTTTTACCAATTCAAAAGGACAATCGAGGCAAATGGACTCCTAATTATGAAGGACCACATGTTGTGAAGAGGGCTTTTTCTGGAGGAGCCTTAATACTCACTAATATGGATGGCCAAGATTTGCCAATGCCTGTAAACACGGATGCAGTGAAAAAATACTATGCTTAGGGAGGAAATGTCAGAACAAAAAAAAAACAAAAAAACAAAAAAAGAAAAAAAAGAAAAAACAAAAACAAAAAAAAACAAAACAAAACAAAAAAAGAGAGGAAGAAAAGAAAATTAATGCTCGCTAAGCTGAAAACCTGAAAAGGCGGCTTAGGCAAAAGTTAGAGTGACCCGGTGAGTCGAAAACCCGAAAAGGGCGGCTCAGGCAAAAGTTAGGGTCAAATTTTTGGCAATGCGAATAAGACCTCTGGCTCAAAGAAGTACGAGTCCAAGCTCGGGCACGTGAATCACTGTCGAACTTACCTTTCCAAAAGCAAGGTCGAAGGGTGAACATGAAGTCGTGTTGGGGGTTAAGGCTCTTATCAGTCTCAGAGATTCACTAGAGGATCCGTGAATCTTCCCAGTTTTCACTTGTTTTGGACCTATGTGACCTCATTCATTTCATTTACTTTCTTTATTTTTCTTTCTCTGTACTTGTTTAACGTTCATGAATAAAGTTCACCCTCTTCGATACGTGTTATGAATTTGGTTGATCTGATAAAAACATGTATTTTAACAAAATAAAATGGAAGAATGGTAAACATTTAAAGTCGCAAGGGACAAGATGCTCCTGCTACTCAACCTCATCTTAGGTAATCATTGCAGGGACTTGGCCAGGCACGCGCTCCGAAGCTATGGTTGCCTCATTTGTTCTACTTCGTCCATGAGTTGTCGTAAGAGTCGCGGTTTCACAGGACTTACCCGATTTTGAAACTTATCTTTGCGTTACTTACCATTTTTCTGCAGGTTATCTCACAGATAGTCATGCCAGGCACTAACACCCCAATCAAGCCCTTCAAATCCCTTCCTTGAATCGCCCGAGTTGGCACTTCTCAAAATTCCTTCCTTAAAACGCCAAGGTTGGCACCTTTCAATGTTTTACTCTTTCATCACCTAAGCAGGCACCTTCAAAGTCTCATCCTCAATTATTAAAGTCCGTGCCTCTTGAAATATCCTCCCCAGTGGAATCATTCGCCAAAGATGGCACTTCTCAGGATCTCTCTCCCCAATGAATCCTAAACTTTCCATCAAGAGGCAGTACCTGAACCACCAAATTCTTCCCCAGTGATACTACGCTTCCCAGGAAAACTCAATTGGAGCATCTTCCCGAATTTCTTTCGTTATAATCAATCTCCAGGAATCCTTTAGTCATTGTCAAACTGGGGCATCTTCCCGGATTTCTTCCTTTCCAGTCATGAGGCGTATCTCCAAAATTCCTTCCAACCTGTCAAAACTGGGGCATCTCCCCGGAATCACTGTCTTTCAATCAAAGAACAATCCCTTCAATCTTGTCAAAATGAGGCATCACCCCAGCCTTTAGGACCAGTGAGCTAATTCGGATGAGATGTCCTGTTAGCTTCCCCAATCTCTGCGTTTCCTGTTAAAACTGAGGGTCAGTCCCACACTTTACTTTCCATCCGCCTATTCAGGCATCCTTTATTTCCCGTCCGCCTATTCAGGCACCATTTATTCCGTCCGCCTATTCAGGCACCCTTTACTTTCCTGTCCGCCTATTCAGGCACCGTTTACTTTCCTGTTCGCCTATTCAGGCACACTTTATTTTCCATCCGCCTATTCAGGCATCCTTTATTTCCTGTCCGCCTATTCAGGCACCCTTTACTTTCCTGTCTGCCTATTCAGGCACCCCTTACTTTCCTGTCCGCCTATTCAGGCACCCTTTACTTTCCTGTCCGCCTATTCAGGCACCCCTTACTTTCCTGTTCGCCTATTCAGGCACCTTTTACATTCCGTCCGCCTATTCAGGCACCCTTTACTTTCCTGTCCGCCTATTCAAGCATCATTTACTTTCTGTCCGCCTATTCAGGCACCCTTTACTTTCCTGTCCGCCTATTCAGGCACCCTTTACTTTCTTGTTCGCCTATTCAGGCACACTTTACTTTTCATCCGCCTATTCAGGCATCCTTTATTTCCTGTCCGCCTATTCAGGCACCCTTTACTTTCCTGTTCGCCTATTCAGGCATCCTTTATTTCCCGTCCGCCTATTCAGGCACCATTTATTCCGTCCGCCTATTCAGGCACCCTTTACTTTCCTGTCCGCCTATTCAGGCACCGTTTACTTTCCTGTTCGCCTATTCAGGCACACTTTATTTTCCATCCGCCTATTCAGGCATCCTTTATTTCCTGTCCGCCTATTCAGGCACCCTTTACTTTCCTGTCCGCCTATTCAGGCACCCCTTACTTTCCTGTCCGCCTATTCAGGCACCCTTTACTTTCCTGTCCGCCTATTTAGGCACCCCTTACTTTCCTGTTCGCCTATTCAGGCACCTTTTACATTCCGTCCGCCTATTCAGGCACCCTTTACTTTCCTGTCCGCCTATTCAAGCATCATTTACTTTCTGTCCGCCTATTCAGGCACCCTTTACTTTCCTGTCCGCCTATTCAGGCACCCTTTACTTTCTTGTTCGCCTATTCAGGCACACTTTACTTTTCATCCGCCTATTCAGGCATCCTTTATTTCCTGTCCGCCTATTCAGGCACCCTTTACTTTCCTGTCCGCCTATTCAGACACCCCTTACTTTCCTGTCTGCCTATTCAGGCACCCTTTACTTTCCTGTCCGCTTATTCAGGCACCCTTTACTTTCCTGTTCGCCTATTCAGGCACCCTTTACGTTCCGTCCGCCTATTCAGGCACCCTTTACTTTCCTGTCCGCCTATTCAAGCATCATTTACTTTCTGTCCGCCTATTCAGGCACCCTTTACTTTCCTGTCTGCCTATTCAGGCACCCCTTACTTTCCTGTCCGCCTATTCAGGTATCCTTTATTTCCTGCCCACTTATTCAGGCATCCTTTACTTCTCGTTCGCCTATTCAGGCACCCTTTACTTTCCTTTCTACCAGGAGTCAACCCTGATCTTCTCACCTCCTGTTAACTAAAAGACTCAAATATCAATTCCTGGGTTTTTCCCCCTCATCTAATACTTTGACAAAGGTGTTCACGTCTTTACTCCTTTTCCATTTCAAAAGCAAGAAGAAACTTCATGCTTTTCTCATGGAAAAGAAGTAAAGAGGGGCATCTGTGAACACCTATTTCGACCCATCCACAAATGAAAAAAAAATGAAAAAAAAAATTTAAAAAAAAATAATTAAAATTAAAAAAAAGGGGGGGGGGACTCGGAAATGATCATTTCCGAGTGGAAGGACTCGTAACAGATCAAATCCGAGTGGAATATGCCACTGTTGAAGAGAAATCCGAGTAGAACTACTCAGAAATGATCAAAACCGAGTGGAACTACTCAGAATGAAGAGAAATCTGAGTAGAACTACTCAGAAATGATCAAAACCAAGTGGAACTACTCAGAATAGAGCAAATCCAAGTAGAACTAATCAGAAATGATCAAAACCGAGTGGAACTACTCAGAATGGAGCAAATCCGAGTAGATTAACTCAGAAATAATCAAAACCGAGTGGAACTACTCAGAATGGAGCGAATCCGAGTAGATTAACTCAGAAATGATCAAAAACTGAGTGATAATGAAGCATTTCCGAGTGGAATAGGCTCCTGTTGGGGAATCCAAGCGGAATGACACATACATGATCAAATCCGAGTAGAATTACTCAGGATGAGTCATTTCCGAGTGGGATACTATTGCTGATTGAAGCGAATCCGAGTGGGAGTCTTCTGATTGTAAGTAATCCGAGTGAGGAAATGTTGATTGAAGTGAATCGGATTAAGTATTTTTCTGGGCAAAGCCGGGTCCGAGTAAAACCATTGAAAGTGCATCCGAACTGTTGATTGCCGTGTGAAACCATTTCTGATTGAAAAGGCAATTCCTTGTGGAACCAGTCGGATTTCCAAATGAATGCCCCTAAAGGATTATTGGAGCTAAAAGGAAGGCCAGCTCCGAGTTGAATACTGAGTGAATCTGAGTGTAGAAGCATTGCCGAGCGAGATTCTTCCGAGTGGTTGAGTCCTCTCAGATTGAATCTCACTCGGACGAGACTGATTTTCACTCGGTTTTCCATTGGAGAACAGTTATTTCTACTCGGATTTGACTCCCAGTATGGATGAATACTGATTGGAAGGTTGATCCGAGCCATTCTCACTCGGATTCCACCATTTTTACTCGGATTACACCATTTTATCTCGGATTTGACTCCCAGGATGGATGAATACTGATTGGAAGGTTGATCCGAGCCATTCTCACTCGGATTACACCATTTTTACTCAGATTTACACCATCCTCACTCGGATTTGACTCCCAGTATGGATGAATACTGATTGGAAGGTTGATCCGAGCCATTCTCCACTCGGATTTACACCATTTTCTCTCATATTTCCACTTTCCTCACTCGGATTGCACATGCTGACCTGGATTCCACCCCCAAAGTGGATCCAGGAATCCCGGAGGTGGCTGGCAGACAGGGGCGGAGGTGGAGGAATTAAAAATTCCCACCAGCCGTTGTCCCCCCACTACCCAAACCGAGTGGAAGCCTGAGCTGGCATTCCACTCGGAAGTGGAAGCCTGAGCTGGCATTCCACTCGGGCCAGCCTATAAATAGGCAAGGGGAGGGCAGCTAAGGGACAGGCATTGAGAGGAGGAAACTCTGCCAAAAATCCTTTGTGCTCTCTTCTCTCTCACACCAATTCTTCTCTTCTTCTCCTTCCATCATCCTCATCATTGCTGCCCACAATCCTTCCATCCTCCACTCCTCTCCTATTCCAATCCGTCCACACTCCCACTCAACAGCACCTCATTCCTAATCCCATCACCTTCCCACTCCCTCTAACCCCATCTTCCCTCTCGGACCAGCGTTCCTGCACCATCATCACTCGGTTTTTGCTCAACTTTCACTCGGTAATCCTCTTTTCACTCGGATTTACTATTTGCACTCGGTTTCTTTTTTTTTTTACACTCAGATTCTCACTATTTCACTTGGATTTACTATTATTTTCACTCAGATCCTTACTGTTTCACTCGGATTTACTATTTTGCACTCGGTTTCTCTTATTTCCACTCAGATTCTCACTGTTTCACTTGGATTTACTATTTTTGCACTCAGATTCTCATTGTTTCACTAGGATTTACTATTTTGCACTCGGTTTCCCTTATTTTCACTCAGATTTTCACTGTTTTACTCAAATTTTCACTGTTTCACTCAAATTTTCACTGTTTCACTCAGATTTTCATTATTTCACTCAGATTGTCACTGTTTCACTCGGATTTTTACTGTTTCACTCGGTTTTCCCTGTTTTCACTCGGATTTTTCATTTTTTCACTCGGATTTTTCATTTTTTCATTCGGTTTTCTTATTTTTCACTCGGTTTTGCTTATTCTTCACTCGTTTTTTTCATTTTTTGCACTCGTTTTCCTCTCCCACTCAGTTTTTTTTATTTTATTTTTTATATATTCATTTTTCTTAATCAGTGTCGTACGGAAAATACTTCCGTCTACATAGTCTCTATAAGATCCGTGCACGTGCGAAGCACTTCGCCTTGTATGGATTCTTCACTAAAATGATGCTTATCAATATCTTCCTAATCTTTTCCTAAAAAAAAACATTTAAAGAACTACGTGACCCTGATTTCTCGAAAGCCCGAGAATACGTAGGAGCGGGAAATAGTTCCTGTCGGGACCATCTTTCTTTATTTCATTTTTAGAGTTTCCCTTTTGTCTTGCTATCAAAAGAAGGAGCGAGATTAATTTGGATGAGACGTCCTGTTAATCTCATATTTCTTAAATATCTCTTTAAAAAAAAAGGCAGAGCGAGATTAATTTGGACGAGACGTGCTGTTGATCTCATGTAAATATTTTGTGTTGATTTTTGTTTATTTTGTCGTTCTGTACATTTTTCTTTTCATGAAGAAGTTAAAATAATTATTGGGATAATTATAATGCGCGCTATCAAATTGAGGTAACCGTTTTTATAACGGACAATCGTGAGGTGCTAATACCTTCCTCACCTGTAATCAGACTCCCGAATCATGGAATTTCATTTTTTATAACTAGTGCTTTAACAAAAGGTTTTTCCAGTATTTTATCCTATAAAGATATTGATGGAGACTCCCTGTTTATCTTAAAATCGTTTTGAGGGTCGGCCGTGCCGCCGCGATCCCGGTCGCGACAATGGCAATGAGAAAATATGTGTGTATGTGATTTCTTTACAATGAATGGATGGATGAATACATGATATGTATATTGTTGAGATGAATAGATTATGAAGATTGTTCATGATTTTAGCAAAGCATACATGATGTTAATATGCATATGCACATAATCTCAATTGTATTCATATTCGTCATTTGAAATGTATAACTCACTCTCCCATGTTGTCCATTTTTAGCATTAATGCAAGAATATCATGAGATGAGGATATTTTAAAGTAAAGCTTTTGGGTAGGTAAATAGTGGTAATGGAATGCCTTGGCCGGCAGCCGTTATATTTATTATATTGTGAATAAAGTGTATATGATAGTGTTAATAATAATTGATGTTGGTGGATGTATTGTGAATAATAATATAAATGGATGATATATTGATATTTGGGTTATTGGAATTTATACCCATTGATGAATGAAATGATGTTAGATATGTGATCCTTTTGGGTTGTCGATGATATATAATATTAAGATTGAATTGAATGTAGTCAATTGTGGAATATGGATATTGGAGATGTATGTTGCGTGACCATACATGTATATGTGTATATATATATATATATATATATATATATTTTAGGCAAAGCATGTTCATAATTTACTTGCAAGATTGATTATGGCCTAATAGGCTTGTATTGTGTAATTGCATGTTTTGCTGAGCCTTTTCTCATATCTTCATATATGGGACTAGGCGTGTGCCATGTATACATATTCTTCTTCCGCTATAAACTCTGTTATTTTGTATACAATCATGGGCGATTTATTTTACGATCTAGTTATAAACTATCAAATCTCACTCTTTGGTTTTCTGTGGTTCGAGTCTTGATATAATCATTGAGGTGTTTTAAAATTATTTCAAACTCAAAAAATTTACTCATATTTTTATTAATTAATTATCTTGATTACATCGGGATTCGGGTCTGGAGAACCTCGGGGGTGACATGGCGCCCTTAATCCGGTAAGTAATATTAAAGACATAATTAGTTAGACATTAAAAGTGAGGGTAAATTTTCCACGATTTTAAATATTTGTCAAAAGAAGAACACCACAATTAAAAACCTCAATAATTAACCCCAGACCATTTAAAGGCCTATCACATATATGAAGATATGGGAAGGTAGACGTTTAATACAAAATATTAACTTAGAGTAAACAATTTTTCAATCACTATGCAAGTGTTTAGTGGAAATGTATATCGATTCAAAAGCAAAAGGAGGTATGATGAATAATCCAAGAAAACATGCATGAGAGGCAAGACAACAAAGCCATGATTCACACACATCAACCAAGCATCAAAATTTATGAAAAATTGACATTTAGCAAGCCATGAATCGATTCAAGCCAGTCATGAATCGATTCATATGAATTAGGAATCCAGGATAAGAAAACAAAAGCCTATGAATCAATTCATACGAATGGCAATTTCAGTTCAATCAGGCAGTGAGCTATGAATCGATTCAAGAAATTACATGAATCGATTCAAGGAATTCTAGAAATACCACTATGGAAGTCAGTAGGTCATGAATCGATTCAAGGAAATTCATGAATTGATTCAAGGAAATCCAGTAGCTCATGAATCGATTCAAGCTAAATCATGAATCGATTCATGACAGCAAACTATAGAAGATTGCAGAAAATGCACTAAAAAGCTGCAAATTCCAACTTCCAACCACCCTAACTCTTTCATATGAGATCCAATCACCACCAAATTTTGACAACACCTCGTATACACTATTTATGATGTGTAGCCACTGGCCGCACTCAAAAATTCCCAAAAATGAGAGACTTATGCGTAGAAACGCGTTTAGCCCATTTTAGAGCATTTTTATGCAACTCAAGGGTCAATTCTTAATGGAATTGGCCCATTCCAGTTTCTACAAGTCCTTAATTCATGCATAGGCACCATTGAAACTATTCCATGGCATCCAGACCTCCTAAAACTCTATATGACACTATCAGTTCCATAATTATGCATATAAGTCATATAAAATCCATCATTTCATGCCTCTAATATTCAACCAACATTCTAACGTATAATTGAACTTAATCACCATGCATAATCTAATTCAATTACATACTTAAGCATTAATACCATCAAAATGGATATAAAACTTTCATTATCAATAATCATGTGGTTGATTACAAAAGAATTGGCCTGTTATACACACATGTATACACAAAGAATATAAGACCAAGCACATTTAAACTAGGTCATCAACACCACATCTATATTAATACCATTATCATTAAATGCATACATAATCTATAATTCAATGATTCCATATACACAATATCCCTCAAGGCCAATAATCATTAACATCATCATGTATAATTCATTCACCACACTACAATTGATAAACGCTGCCAGCCAAGGCATTCTATTACCACTAATTTACTTTCTCCATCGAAACATAAGGTTCCAAAATAAGATGCATCTCACCTCATGCACATCCTGCATCACAATGCTAAAAAGAGACAACATGGGAGAGCGAGTTATACATTCTAAGTGATGAATGTGAATACATTGTGATCATGTCTACATGCATATAAACAACATGAGTGTTGTGCAATATAAATCATCAATTTATCACCAAGTCTTCATCAAGACACACCACTAAAAAAACAACTGTTAGCGACGGACAGAATTGGTCGCTAATCAATGGAATTCCCGTCGCTAAAACAATTAGCGACGGCGTCACAGACGGGAAAGTGGGCGTCGCTAAAACCCTCGTCGAAAACACATCAGCGACCACATACATGCCGTCGCTAACTTATTGACGGCGTAAGGCCGTCGCTAAAATCGTCCCTGCCCCAATAACTGCTGCCGTCGCTAAGTGTTGCCATACAGCGACCTCGGGACCCTGTCGCTACTAATAGACACCAGCGACCACCCCGTGCCGTCGCTAGAGGTAGTGATACAGCGACCAATACATTCCGTCGCTAGTGGTTGTCAGGTCGCGACCACACCTTTCCGTCGCTAGTGGTTGCGATGTAGCGACCAAGGCTAGTGTCAGGTCGCGACCACAACGTCCGTCGCTAGTGGTTGCGATGTAGCGACTAAGGCTTCCCGTCGCTAGTGGTTGTCAGGTAGCGACCACAACGTCCGTCGCTAGTGTTAATAAGTCAGCGACGGACGGGTACCGTCGCTAACGAGAATTTTTAAATTTTTTTAAAATTGATCCAATATTGACTGGTTTTGTTAATTTAGCTTTAAAAATATCTTAATATTTTGTATTTTGTATTGGCTGATAAAATTTTATAATTAAATTAAAATAATTTTTTTGAAGTAATGAATTATTATTAAAAACAAAATAATAGATTAAATTAATTTATGAAATAGGTTGAATTATTAATGATAGGTAGAAAGGCTTTGTGATTTGAATGTAATTACCATTAAATATTGACATAATAAATAAAGAATGACAAACTAAATACTGAATGAAAATATAACATAACTAAAAATCAAATATACAATGTGTATAAATAAAAGAACTACAATCAAGGTGGTGGGGGATCCTGGGGTGGTGGTGGGGGCGCCTGGGAAGTGGGGGGAGGTAGCCTCGCCATCAACTGCATCAGTAGCTCCTGCTGCTGAGCAAGTTGCCGACGAGTCTCGGCGTGCTGCTCCTCGGCCCGCTGTCGGTCCGCCTCGGCCTTCTGTCGGTCCGCCTCGTGCCGCTCCAACAGCAACTGCCTCTGACGTCGCTCCTCCTGTAGCTCATCGTTCAGGTTTTGAATTACCTGAACGACCTCAGTCGGAAGACCAGAGGAAGACGAAGAGGAAGGGGTCTTCCCCTTTTTCGCCAGCTGCGTGCCGACGCCACCCAATCCAAACACCCTCCCTTTCTTGTTCACACCGCCAACAGCCTCCATATAGATGGCGTTGTCGTCAGAACAAGATAGGGTGGGAGGAACCTCCCCTTCAGGAGTGGAAGCCACCAGGTCCGCCTCCTTCTCGGCCCTCCTGGCCTGATACGCCTCCTGTAAATTCAAAAACAACGATAGGATTAGTAAGTTGATTTGTAAATTATAAGCATATGTCAGTTAAAAGTAAATACCGCTAGCTCCGTAGTCTTCTGGTTTACCCATGCACCGGCTTTGTTCTTCTTGGTCATTTGCATGACCTCAAACAAAGAAGGCTCCCGGTGCTCCCTCTGCTCCTGTGGTGGACAAAAAACATTGAGATTATTATTTGTAAACATGTAAGACGAATGATAATAGAAATGTTTAACATAAATATACTTACAAATCTTTTCTTGTGCTCGAGGGTTGAAATGCTACCCCCAGTGTAAACCGAGGCTGTAGCATCGGCGGCTCTGTTGGCCCTATTCCGAGCACTCGCCTGCTGGAATGGGACCCCGCCCCACTTCTGGACCATCCCGTCCCAATGGTCCTCCGGGATCCAACGAGGGCGCTCACCCTTGTCCCTCACCTTCCAAAGGGTACTCTTGATGATTTTGGAGGTCTTTGTGGCAAAGACCTTCCTAATCTCATCAATCATACCCTCCGCCCACTGGTAATCACGCTGTAAAATGAATTGAGAAATCAAAATTAATAACAGGTCTATTTTACAAATCAAGTCACAATAAATGAGCTAGGAACTTACCGAGAAGGTGTCAAACCACCTATCTTGCACAACCTTCCCAGCATCTGTCCAAGATATATATAGACCATCCCACTGGGCCTTCAAAACCTTAGTAATCGCTTTGGTAGTGCGACTACTATCAACAAAGCTGTAATGACAACAATTATGTTAGGAGTAAAACAACACACAATCTAGGGAGACACCCAAAATTTCGGCAGAGTTTCCCCTGTAAATGTAACATTTCCAAGTTTACATAGTTACCCTGTTACAAACAGAAGAGTGCCCAGTACAATTCAATCTATACAAGTACTAATTAAAGTAACATCCAATAAACCAACAAGTCTTTCTACTAAAGTTTAATATAAAGTGTCATACAAATAACATAAAAGTATTTGAGGTTTAGTCACTTACTCGTCTCCGGCCAGCACGGGTACCAACATGGGCAGAGGGGATGCCGGAGGTGGGGTCGCCTGATGGCCATGGTCCTCCAAGCCACCAACTCCAGGAGTCTGCTCTGGGGTGGTCAGCTGTGGGGGTGATGGGGTGGTCTGCTGTGGTGGTGGTGATGGAGTGGTCTGCTGTAGTGGTGATGGAGTGGTCTGCTGTAGTGGTGATGGAGTGGTCCGCTGTGGTGGTGATGGAGTGGTCTCCTGCCCTGGGGTAGGAGTCCCCAGACGGGAAGCCGGGGTCCTGGACCCACCACCCCTACTGAAGGGCAGTCGACGTCCCGTCATCTGTGGATAAAATAATGAACAAAAAAGGTTAGTCTCAGGATATATATAAACCTATGTATATATGTTTAACAACTACATACTCTGTGTCTGTTTCAGTTTCAAATTCCCCCTCAGTTTCAGTGTCACTGTGGTAATCTGTTTGAACAAGTTCATCAGTATCCAAATCAGCCCTAGACCGTTTTGATCGAGAGACAAGGTCTTTGTCAATGTGTTCACCCCCCGTAGTGGCGAGTGTCTCATCCATTATGACTGGGTCAATGTTGAACAACAAAGAGGCATCGTTGAGCTCGTGTGGTGCAAGCTGATAAGCGTCATCAACCTCCTCGGAGACATTGTCAGTGATCTGACTTCGGGCCTTGGCCTTGATTACTGCATACCAGTCCCGATGTCCTCCCGGGAAGTCGGTGTAATAAACCTGCTCAGCTTGTTGGGCAAAAATGAAGGGATCAAACCCTTTATATCTACCATTCTTCTTGACCTCAACTAAGCCGTAGTTGTTGTCAACCTTTGTTCCAACACCGATTGTGTTGTCGAACCAATCACATTTGAATAGAACAATATCTCTTCTTAGTCGTCCAGAGAATGAAACTTCAACAATCTCCGTCAGCACTCCATAAAAGTCTTCTTCCAACTGACCGGCGGTGCCTTTAACACAAACCCCGTAGTTATGGGTGCGCATCCCTTCACTCCATTGAAGAATATTAAACTTGTAGCCATTTACGTAGTAAATAGGCTATTTTTTAACAGTCTTCACCGGCCCCCAAGAAAGGGCTTGGAGTAAAGAATCTTCAATATGGTTGTTAGGGTCTTGTATCTATGTACAACATAAGAAGTAGGTCATTGTTACCATATTGACGGGAGTTAGAAGCAAATAGGCTTAAAAACACTTGGAATACGGGTCTTACATGTTGCGCGAACCAACCAACAAACTTGGATGACACCTCACTATGAATTTGGTCATCAGTTAAATCATTTTGCTCAAGTTTTAGCATATCTGTGTATAAGCTATTGAAAGAAACAAATAAGTTTAATATAAAAGCTACGTTAAGAATGTATAATATAACTTCTATGACTTACTCAATAAAGGGTTCCACTTCTGGGCAATTGAGAAGAATGTACAAGTGAGCCGCCTTTCGATCTTTCTCATCAATGTAACATTTTGTGAGCCTGCCCCCCGGGTGACCAGGATAGTTGAAAATCGACGTTTGTTCATCAAACCCTGTGCGGCTGGCTACCCCAAGATTGCGGGGAATTCTACTCATTCTAGTTTCTATCTCCGTTGGAAAATAGAAAGAAGCAAAGGTTGTCATTTCTTCGACTAAGTATGCCTCACAAATTGAAGCTTCAACGCAGGCTTTGTTCGACACTTTATCTTTTAAAGAGCGTAAGAATCTTCAACATCATTAACAACATGGTGTTAAGTTAGAAAATGCTATTATAAGCACGATTTGCAAGTAAATTAAAGAGTTCACCAAGCATTCACCTTTCGAATGGATACATCCAACGATACTGCACTGGGCCACCAACCAAGGCCTCGTACGGTAGATGGATAGGCAAATGCTCCATGGAGTCAAAAAAACTTGGTGGGAAAATCTGCTCCAACTTACAAATCAATACCGGGATAGTTTCTTCCATCTTCACAAGTTTCTCCACAGTCAACGAAGTAGCCGTCAACTCCTTAAAGAAGTGACTCAACTCCACTAACGGTTTCCAAATAGGCTTCGGTAAGGCATGAAACGCGTACGGGAGTAGTTGTTGCATAAACACATGGCAATCATGACTTTTCATGCCAAACACCCTGCCCTCCTTCACGTCGACACATCTACTCAAGTTAGAAGCGAATCCGTCAGGCAGGGTCAACCCATTCATCCAAATACACACAGCAATCTGTTGTGGTCTAGTTAAAGCATACTTTGCATGGGGTTTAAACATTCTTCCACGTCCCGCATCCCTCAACTCCAACTCCTTCCTAGAACACCAAATCGGAAGGTCTAGACGACTCTTCTCGTTGTCCTTTGTTCTCCCTTTGATGTCCATAACAGTGTCAAAAATATTCATGAAAACATTACGTTCAGTGTGCATGACATCAATGTTGTGTCTTAACAACAAGTCTTTCCAATATGGCAAATCCCACAACACACTCTGCTTCACCCAGTGGTGTTCCTTACCGTAACCCGCAAACTCCTTAACACTCTTGTCCCAGATGTAAGGATACTCTTCGACCCTCTGCCAAACCCGTGCACCAGATAACCTACGGGGTGGAGGTTCATTGACAACCTTGTTTTTCTTAAAAGCGGTTTTGTTCCTCCTAAACGGGTGATCCAACGGTAGAAACTTTCTATGACAGTCAAAGAAACTTGTCTTGCCACTAACAGGGAGTGATTCCCCCCCGGTATGTTCCATGCATACAGGGCAAGCTAGCTTCCCAGACGTGGACCATCCAGAAAGCATACCATAGGCCGGGAAGTCGTTAATAGTCCACATCAAAACAGCACGCATCATAAAGTTGTTCTTCAAAGACGCATCGTATGTCATTACCCCGACATCCCATAACTGTGATAACTCTTCAACCAACGGTTGCAAAAACACGTCTATGTTCGCCTTTGGATTTTTGGGTCCTGGAACCAGTATAGATAGAAACATGACCTCCCTCTTCATACACATATCAGGTGGCAGATTGTATGGGGTCAGGATGATTGGCCAACAAGAGTAAGCCCTTCCGTATTGACCGAAAGGGTTAAACCCATCAGTACATAAGCCAAGTCTTACATTTCGCGGCTCGCCAGAAAAGTCCGGATATAGCTCATCCAAACACTTCCATGCTTTCCCGTCGGAAGGATGGCAAAGAAACCCCTCTTGTGTTCGGTTCAGAGCATGCCAACGCATGTGTTTTGCCGTGGACAATGAGGCATACAGGCGTTGAAGACGCGGTGTTATAGGGAAGTACCACATTTTCTTCCTGGCCGTCCGGGTTACCTTCCCTCTCCTTTTAACGGTCTTGTAGCGTTCCTCATTACAATGCATACATTTTGTGACACTCTCATCTGCAAACTCATTTCTGAACAGCATACATCCACCAACACAACACTCTATCTTCACACAACCCAACCCCAAGTTTGCCACTTGTTTCTTTGCACGGTACAGGTTTGCTGGCATTCTGTGATGACTAGGCATGGTGGAACCCATCAGACTGACCATCCTATCAAAACAACCTCCAGAAAGATTATAATCTGCCTTTAGGCTTAAAGCAGCTAGGGAGGCGGATAACTCAGTGTGACTGTTGCACCCGTCCCACAATGGAGTCTGAGCCGCCGCCAACAAATCATAAAATCTCTTCACCTCCGGATTAGGATCCTCCTCTACATTGTCAGAGTCCCCATGACCTGCTTGGTCATTATGTTCCAGCATACGCCCGGTGGAGGGTCCAACATGATCCATCACCATTTGTTCTATGTTGTTGTACGTATCCCTGTTTCCTCCAACCTCGTAGTAAGACTGTTGCACGGTTACGTCTGACGGTCTACGCGGTAACTGCTCACCATGGTTGTACCAGCAGTGGTATGTTTCCATGAACCCTTTCTCAGTTAGGTGGCACATGACATCATCCGCGTATTCAAAACTCATGCATTTGCACCTTGAGCACGGACAACGGATCTTCTGAGTCACTTCAAATCCAGGCGTGTTTGCCGTAGCGAACGGAATAAACTCCAACAGCCCCATCATAAACTCCTCAGTCACTCGCCGATTGCGATCTAGTCGGTTGTACATCCATCGCCGATTTGCCGGTACCTCCATTTACAATATCTAACAAGCACGATTTCTGTTACTTTAAATTATTGTAATTTTATTTGACTATCGGTTGTGAATCACTTTCTATCTCTTTGATGTTGCAAATTGGTGGGGCCCTATCCCATTCGGGATGAATATGCAACCATCCGTAACCCATCCCATAATTGTATGCGGTCTATCTTGAGTTGAACGAATGTTCATTTGAAATTTCGGCAGCATTTCGCATTGGTCCCCGAGTACACAGAGATACGTACGGTATGAAACTCCGCACGCAGACATGCACCCTGGGGACAATACGAAATACCATAGCCGAAATTTCAAATGAACATTCATTCAACGTCTCCAGATAGACCACATACAACATTGATGGGTTACGCCCTACAGGTTACAAATTCATACCAAACTGTCCAACCGGGACAATTCAAGATCCAACACAACACGGTACATCAACCGGTTGTTTTGAAACTTGAACGGGAATCTAATGGGTACACACACGACTAAACCCTATATTATTAAAGTTGAGTTTCATTTTTTAAGTTCCCTAAGAAAGGGAGTCTGCCGAAATTTTGGCAGAGTCTCCCCTGTAAACTAGACATTTCCCAAATTTACAAACGGCCTGTTACATACAGAAAACTTCCCAGTATAGATAAATAAACATATCATACGCATTGTATATGATATTCAGAGTTACGAACACCAAATCATGTTATCAATACATAAAATCAATGCCTAATGAGATGTACTCTCTACTAACAAACAACATTACACATGCATCATAAATCATGTTATCAGCACACAAAACCAATGCCTAATGAGCTCTGCTCTCCACTAACAAACAACATTACAAATGCATAAAAAATCATGTTATCAGCACATAAAACCATCGCCTAATGAGCTCTGCTCTCCACTAACAAACAACATTACACATGCATAAAACACATTATAAACACATCAAAACCAGTTCCTAATGAGCTTTGCTCTCAACTAACAAACAACAACTGACATGCATACATATATCGAGAAAGTCAGTGTTAGGGATTACCTAGGGAAAAAAGTGGGCGATAAATATGGAGCTGAAGAGAGACGATCAGAGACCACGCGTGATGTGTGTTACTCTGCATGACAAACCAAGAAGTCGTTAGACAGTTACAAGTAGCAAGGAAACTAAACAAAGAGAGACACGCAAAGCAAATTATAGATTACACAGCAACGACTTCTTAGTGATCTAGACACTTGGGATCCACATGAGAATGAGTCCATGAGACACGCAACAGAGACTACATTTGCATTATTAAACGTTTTAAAACCCTAAACCCTAAACACTAAACGCTAAACCCTAAACCCTAAAACTCTAGAAATTTGTTACTTCTTATCAACCTGATATTTTAGTAATCATGGAAACTCGGTGTGAAACAAATAGACTCAAGAAAATCTGGGTCCTTAGACTATGATGGTTTTGCTCGTTTTGATGGTGCTGGATTTTCTGGTGGATTACTGGCTACTTGGAAAACAATGGAGATTAAAGTTAACTTAATTGAATCCAACTTATAGTTTTTACACCTTAATATCCAATTCCCTGAGAACAAAAGCTGGTTTTTCACACCAATATAAGGACGTGTGATATTATAAATATAATTAGAATTATGTGAGGGGAAAAAGTTATTGAATTAGGGTTACTTGGAAAAACTACCTTACAAACCTCCGTCCTTGAATATAAGCAAAAAAAGTCAATTCACATTAACTAATAAAAGTAGTTAACCTTATTTATTGCCATTGATATCATCTAAAAAATGTATATTTTTTACTATAGTGTTATTCACTTGAACTTATTTAGACTTTAGAGACTTTACTAAGGAACTGTTTCATTTGAGAAAACCTAAGTAGTTAATCCTAGATCGCGTTGCGTCGTGGCAAAACCCAAAACCAGGATAGCGGCATCACGTATCGCATTGCAAGTCAGCTTTTATCCTATCGCGGGATAGAATAAAAAAATATATTATGTAGACATGTATGAGAAATTAAAAAAATATACAAATACATAAAAATTGAAAATCAAAAAATCTAATTGCATAATTGTAAATTGAAAACAGTGATAACAACTGTCCCAAGGATCTAAAATGAAGGAAATACAAAAGCAAAAAATCTTTTAACACAACAAAACAACTAGGAACTAGGAAGTATCAACTACTGATGTGAGTCTCAAAATAGCAAGAAAAGATGAAGAAAAGGTTTCCATCGGAGTGTTAAAGGGGCTGTTGGAGTGTTGGAGATGATAGAAGGTCTGTTGGAATACATGCCAGCCCTCATGACAATATAAACAGAATAGATTTACAGAACAAAAGCTGGTGGACCTGGCTTTTGTGTGGCCTAGATTTACATGGAGAGGGGCCATGTTTAAAAATCAAAACAGAATCCTTTAAAGACTGGACAAGGCTTATTGTAATACAGCCTGGAGATCCTTATACGCTGAATCTGAACTCAAAATCCTACCAAGAGTGGTATATCTAACCATCATCCTATTTGACTACAATTGTGGCCTCACCAATCTTGGAAGGTCGAGAGACCATTTAGATTCTATAGAGCTTGGCTCACTGATTCATCTATACAAAAGCCTGTGGAATCTAGCTGGAAAGAGGAGGAATCTGCTCCAATCAACTTAATTATAGACTGCATTTAAATAGTGGAGTATTAATACCTCTGGTTCTGTTGCCAAGAGGAAAAGAATCCTGATCAGAAGAATTGAGGGTATACAAAACAAAATAAGTTCTCAACCTGGATATTACCCTTTCCTGGATAGTTTGGACAAAAAATTGCAAGCTGAATTGGACAAAACCTTGCTGCAGGGAGAACTAATTTGGCATAAAAAATCAAGGAGGCAATGGATTAGTGAAGGTGCCAGGAACACAAGGTTTTACCACCAGAAAGTAATTAACAGAAGAAGGGAAAATCATATAAGTATGCTTAGAGATGGAGAAGGAAATTGGATTGATGATGAAGACAGAGTTCAGAACCACTTCTTTAAAACGTTTACAGTAAGAAAGCATATTCAGAGATTAGAACAAACTATGATATCTTTCTCCCAAATTACTAATATATCTGATCTGAATCTTAAAGCCATTCATTCTAAAGAGGAAATTCACAACTCTTTGCTCTTGATGGACCCTCGGAAGGCCCCACGGCCAGATGGCTACCCTACTGGGTTCTTCCAATTTTTTTGGCAATCAATTGGGCCTGGTGTGACCAAATAGATTCAGGAACTTTGGGCTAATCCTCATATGATTGGAAATATAAACATTCACTAAGCTGTGAGAAATGTGACTGTCCAAACCTAAATCTTCTTTAAAGTTTCACTCGATCGGAAAAAATAACTTTTTCTAACCTTTTTCATACAAAAAAGAAACTAACAAAATTGTTTGTAATTTTAAATTATTAAAACAATTGCACGTAGACATCATTATCAATCCTACAAGTTGTGTACATCTGATCAAATGTCTCTGTAAGGAAGGGAGGCTGGATGATGCAGTAGACATCTTCCTTTATGCTCTTGACAAAGGTTTTGGTTTACGGTCCCAAATTTGTAACCTGCTCCTCAGAAGACTTCTTCTTTCCCAAGATAAAAAGGAGTATGCTATTGATCTTATTCATAGGATAAAGTCTGCTGGATACAGTTTAAATGGCTTTCTTTATCACAAAACACTCTGCCTTTTACATGAAGTACAGAGCAGGATAATCAGATCCCAAGAAAGAAACCTTCCAAGAAAGACAGACACAGCAAGATCAACACTGCAAGAGGGCTTAGGGATAGAAGAATGAGACTTTCCCTTGAAGTTGCAAAGAGATTTTTTGGGTTACAAGACATGCTAGGCTTTGACAAGGCTAGCAAAACCGTTGAGTGGTTGCTAAACCAAGCGAAAGTTGAAATCAACAAGCTTGCAAGAGAAAAGAAAACGATGATGAAGAATAACAAGAATGATCAATATCACAGTTGTAGCAGTCGTGGTGGTGCTAAGAGTGCTTCTTCAACTTCGGAATGTGAAGGTGTGTCTAGCCTTGATGAGGTTGTAGTAAGCGGAAATCAACAACAACAAGAGAGGGTTCCAAAGAAAAAGAGCATGAAGAATTGTAGAAAGAGTGCATCTCATCCTCTTGCTAAGGAGTGCAGGGAAAGGGCAAGAGAGAGGGCAAGAGAGAGGACAAGAGAGAAGATGAGGACTCGTGGACTTGTTGATGAATCTAAGCAATGTGGAGGGGAAGCAAATCACAATTTGAGCCAACTGGGTTCTTGGAACCCCGTTGAATCTGATTCTAAGAGCCATATTGTGACCAATCCTTCCTTGGATGTGCTCAGTGAGGCTAAAGAACAAAACTATCACACAAATAAGGAGCATTTGGAGAGTGTAGAAGCCATGGCGCATGATGATTCTTTTGTTATTTTCAGCAAATGGAACCCTTCTACGATTTTCAATTCTCCTATTAACTGTGGACTACCTCACGATGTAAGTCTTAAATTAGTGCCATGTAGATTAGTAACCTCATGCTTCCACACCATATTAATTAGCACACAATTAATTATCATAGAATTATTGCTCATTGTCACCTGGCAATATTACAAATTGAGCTGATGGAAAAAATCTAAATTCCTTCTCATATTTTTTTTGAAAGGAGTGAGGAAAGCTTAACATGACTAAACAGCTTGAATAGAATTGTTTCTAGTTGTATAATTTACACATAGTTATCACAAAATAAATTATGACATGCTGCTTTTACTATATGTTCTGTGATTTAATTATAGCATTCAACAATAAGTTGCAGGTTGAGAAAAAAAGATTAGTAGTGTAGGCATATATGAGGATATCCAATTGCTACAGTAACATCTCAGCTGATTACTGCATTAAATTTTTGCAGCATCTATTCGCAGAATTTCAATCCTCGGGAAAACCGTGGGAGGGATAAAATTTCACATCCAATTATACATCTGTTTGGTAATTCAGATACACAAATATGAGATTTGGTCAACTTGTCATCTAATTGTTAGTATTCATCATCTTTCAAGAAATCTTCAAACTCCTTCCAACAAAAGGATCAACGACTTGTTTTTGTGCAACGGAAATATGCAAGCCGTCTATGTATTTTTCAACTCCCTTTTAGAATTTAACGGAGTAAGTTACCTTCCACATCTACCATTATGGGGGGAAAAATCATGTAAAATGGTTGTATTTATTCAGTAAAAATTTTCTATAACATTTTTCCCTTCTTTCTGCTCTGACCCTAGCTGCCTATTTATTCAGTAACATAGATGGTACAATTCAATAGTATCTTATAACGGTATTAAGCATGTTCTTAATTAAGAAAAATAACTCTTTTTTTATCCCCGACCAGCGCAGTGAGTTTCACTGCATGATTTATGAAACATTTTAGTACTGGGTTCGAGTTATATAAATTAACGTGAAATACATAAAAGTGCAACTAATGGAATTGAACAAACGAGGCTAAGGAAATAAAAGACAACACTATATACACAAAGAATGCAGAATCAAACATTGTTCTAGTCTGCATACCTTCAATGCAGATAAGGGAGACGATGGCTACAGAGAGTGTGGAGGTGGAGGTGGAGGACGAAGCCTGAATACAGAGGGGCTCACGGAGGCGGGGAAGGTGTACCTTCAGTGGAGGTAGATCTTCGGTGGAGGTGGAGGTGGAGGTTCGGTGGATGTGGAGGTGGAGGTGGAGGTTCGCTGGAGGTGGAGGTTTGGTGGAGGTGGAGGTTCGGTGGAGGTAGAGCTTCGGTGGAGGTGGAGGTTCGGTGGAGGTTTTGGAGGTCGAGGTTCTGATCGGTGGAGGTTTTCGAACAGGGTGGAGGCTGAACACGGTGGAGATTGAACGCTGCAGGCTTTCGAAGAGAGAAAAGGGGTTAGGGATTCAGGGGAGGGAAGAAAGTGTTTGACAGAGAAGGTTCTGATCGAGTAAGTTTTATACTTAGCGACGGCCCGACCCGTCGCTACTGTCGTCCCCACATATTAGGAGGGAAGACCGAAAGCCTCAGCGACGGCATACAAACTCCGTCACTAATCTCCTGAATATTAGCCACGGGAGCACAATTCCGTCACTAATCTCCTGAATATTAGCGACGGTACACCAACCCCGTCCCTAATTCCCTGAACCGTAGCGACGGCCTCAACCCACCGTCACTAACTTCAATCATTAAAAGGAAAAATTGGAGGGAAGTGAAATACATAGCGACGGGCGGACGAATCCGTCACTAATATCCTGAATCTTAGCGACAGTTTTACACCTCCGTCACTACCTTCCAAGTATTTGAATTCAATAGTTTGGAGGGAAGACGAAAACATAGCGACGGTAGACCCTACCGTCACTAACCTCTTCACAAATAGCGACGGTATCGCGTAACCGTCACTAATCTCCTAAAAATTAGCGACGGTATCGCCTAACCGTCACTAACTCCTACACCTTAGCGACGGTATTGTAGATCCGTCACTATTACAAACTATAGCGACGCAGATTGACCGTCGCTATAGTTGGAGGGAACATTAGCGACGGTAGTTGACCGTCGCAACTGTTTGCCGCCAACTGAAAACCAGGGCGGGAAAGAAAAAATGGTGGCGCTAAAATATAGCGACCCTTCTAGCGACGGTGTTGACAAGGATTAGCGACCGCGTTTGATACCGGTCGCTAATTTAGTCGCTAATAACTCTTAGGCCCCTTTTGACATGAAGCGGTCGCTAACACGGTCGCTATTTAGCGACGGCATGTGGTGGTCGCTAATTTGAGGTAGCTGTTTGGGGTTTTTTTAGTTGTGACATCACCATAGCTATACAAGTTTCATTGTTTACAATATAATAACAAGCACATACACATACACATACATACTTACATTGCCCTTCATCATCATGGGCTAGCACAAGTATCATCGATAAGTTTTTACATCTTTAATCCATTTATACCTTCAAGAGGTTATCATTTTTCTTTGGTCATCTCCATCTCAAATTTCATGTTCCTATGGCTAATGCATATGTCATGTTGTTTAATGCATATGTAATGGATCCAATTCGTAACATTTCCAAATCACCCATGCGCATATGGTTTCTCAAACATTTGCAACCACGCATAGTTGCTTAAGCCATCATCCCCCACAAGGGTGCTTTTCACAAGATCCCGTAAGATTTGTATCATCTCCATATATCAAGTGATCGCAACCACTGAGGAGTATTCAAACACGTGCCCCCCCGCAAGGGTCTTCTTTCATATAGTCCCGTAAGACCTTTCATTGTGATCGCAACCACATATAATCCTCCACATGTTGGTTTCCCCCACGTAAGGGTACTTCCTTTCATAGTCCCGCAAGACCATCATCATTATGATCGCAACCATATTCATTCGTTCTCATATTGGTTTCCCCCACGTAAGGGTACTCCCTTTCATATAGTCCCGCAAGACCTTTTATTGTGATCATAACCCCATATAAAATGCTATGTCATGCATGCCATGAATGCAACAATACACATGCTAGCTTTAACCTCACAAGGATTTCTCACCCTCTCACTTAGGGGTATATTTTACATTTAACATTACAGATAATGGTACACAACCAAATATAATACTCTCCAAGGCATACAACTCTTTACATGATTTCTAAGGCATCAATTTACATTGTTCACAAACACAATAACCAAGGAGTCTTATTAATGTTAATCCAAACATGGAAAACAAGGAGGTATACTAACAAGTATACTTCAAATTCATAGCAACAATATATTTGTCAAATTAAAAATTAGCTATCACCAAGATTCAATCTCACACAACTTCACAACAAAAGTAGCACATCCTTTCAAGGAAAAAGTATAAGTTTGCTCCAACATACACATTGTTAACATACAATTCTCATTGGCTTTCAACTTTAATTATCTTGCCATTATTTCAAGCTTCAGTGTGATATTCACAATCCCTTTAATTCTCTACATTTTTCAACATTATTTCTAATTCATTAATTGGCAATAAACACAATGGCATTCCATCATTGTCTCAACATTTTCATCATCATTCATGGGTGTGTCACACAACTACATCTTTCAATTTTCATCATCAATCATCATATCTTATCATTAGTGGGGGAACATACTTGGTTTTCATAGCATGACTTAGGCGCACACACATTTTTCCAAAATCTCAAGTTATTATCAAACACTACTAAGGACACACGACTTACATATATTCTAAATGCAATCACATAATTGCCAAGATCATCATCTCAATATCAACCATCATATCACCACTGAATTCTTAGTGGATTTTAATTTCATTGTTATTGCCATTATCTCCAATTTTAGTGAGGCATCAACAACATTTTCCATCAACACAAATTCAACTCGTAAATACAAGTTTATACTTGCATCAATCCCAATGGCATCAACCATCATCAACAATAATATTCATCAATCCTTCATCAACATTCAAAGGTATGCCCAAAAACAATATTCTTCATTCAATATTTATGGTGAACATACATACGTTTTCAACAACAAAAAGGCATAACATTTGCCTAAATTCTCATGACGATTACCAATCACCACAAAGCATGCCACTAATATTCCAAATGCATATCACACATTTGCCAAGCACAATAACATCAAAATGTTAATCATCATATTACTTTAACATAATCATAGCATGGCAACCATGAGCAATATCATATACATTAATCATCAATTACTCAAATCATGCATTTAGAATATAAACTCCTCTCCTACCTCAAGAGAAGAACAACATTCCAAATGGTTCGATTGTTCCACCTCATCGCCTGGAATACAATCTACACCAATACACATATGTACACATACATTTAATCAATTAGTCATCTCAAGGCATCATCACAATTCTAAACAATTGCTAACATATCATAAGGCTTAATAATAAGTCCTAGATTTGTCAAAATACCAATTCACATAATTGTGTTAGGTTTCAAGAATTTTTCCCCCAAAATCAAGATTGTCTATATTCAAAGGTAGGTTAAACCTACCCAATGCACAACCCATCACCATTAGAGGGTTTCCTAACATCACAACTTAGCATACTCTTAATTTCCACATATACATGTATAAAGTCATTCCTCATGACACTAATCGTCACCTTTTCATAAATTTGCTAAAAGCCTTAATGTTCTCAAATCAAAATTTACACCATTTATCATTGCAACAATCTTTCATTCATCAATCTTAGTTCACTATGTCATATAATTTATACTCCTCACATGTTCATCAATAAGTATCATCATCCCAACTAGGGTTCACATACTCATCATTACACTTTAACATAAATCTTATTAATCCATAATTTCATTTCATCAATCCACCACAACCATCATAGGTTTGGTGTTTATATTTATTATTATGCATTTAAAGTCATACCCGTTGATGGGTTCTCACCCCAATGGTCATCAACCACCATTTATGACCATCCACCATCATTAATACCATCTTTCATCACCAATAAATATTCTCCCAACATCATTAACAATACCCACACCCTAAATATCATGAGTTTACACTTAAAATCATTTCTCATAACATCATTACTTATTTGCCCTAATTTCTAGAATTAGGGTTCCATTAAAACCTAACAATCACCATTAAGACTCATCATCTTCCACCTCATTAAGTGTCATTTTCGTGTACCTATGTACACCCTCACAAAACCACATATTTATCACACCCTACCTTAGGGCTTTGCATAAAAATTACTTCCAATCCATAACTCATACACATGACACTCTCTCTAAGCATAATAACTCTTAATCTAGGGCTTTAGCTCATGAAAATTGTGAGAAAACTTACCTCAAGCCAAGGAACAACAATGAGCGCCAAGGAGGAGGAAATGGGTACAAGAGAGGAAGAGGGAGTTTCAAATCTCCATAGCCTCCTTCAAGCCCAATGAAAAATTAAAATGGGGAAGGAAGATGAACACACCACCACTTAAGGTTTTAGAGAGGAAGAAGATGAAGAGGAAATGAAAGTGAAGAAGAAATGTGTTTTTGCCTTTGGAGTGGGAGAAGGAAACGTGAAAACATAAGAGAGAAAGGAGAGTTTTGTTTTAAGTTTTAACCTCTCATTAAAACTTTAGCGTTTAATGACAAACAGGATCTCTGTTCGGGCTTAATACTTTGTCCCAAAATTATTCCGAATATATATTCAGATTCACAATAATATTCTTAACAGCCCCGACAAAGGCATCTTAACCGGAGATACTTGGTCTGAAACTCATATTTTAATCGGGTATAATTTCATCTCATTAAGTCTTAATAGATTATGAATACCCATAATAAATCCCAATTTAATTATTTCTAAATTTTTAGGACATGAATCAACTCATATATAATTATTTATTATTTATTCCTCTCAATTAATCATTTTTATAAATTTTAGGATGTTACAATATACCTCTTCAACTATGAAAGGACCAGACCACTTGGACTTGAGCTTCCCCGGAAAGAGTCTCAATCTATAGTTGAACATTAGTACTTTATCCCCTTTCTGAAACTTCTTGTTCTCAATCTTTTTGTCACGCCACCTCCTGGTTTTGTCCTTATAAATAGAGGCACTTTGGTAGGCTTGGAGCCTGAATTCCTCTAGTTCATGCAATTTCAACACCCTCTCCTCTTGAGCTAAATTAGCCTCTATGTTTAGAAGCTTTGTTACCCATCATGCTTTACGCCTCAACTCCAAAGGTAAATGATATGCCTTACCATAAACCAACAGGTAAGGAGACATTACAATAGGAGTCTTGAATGTCATTCGGTAAGCCTATAGAGCATCCTCTAACCTTGAAGACCAGTCCTTCCTTGATTTTCTAACCACCTTCTCTAGAATTCGCTTGATCTCCCTATTAGATAGTTCCATCTGCCCACAGGTCTGTGGATGATATAAAATGGAGATCTTATGCAAAATTTCATAGTGATTGAGGGTTTTCTCCATAAGCTTGTTATAGAAATATGAGCCATCATCACTGATGATCACTATTGGCACCTCATATCTTGAGAAGATATTTTTCTTTATGAATCTGAGCACCACCTTGGCATCATTAGTTTTTGCGGGTACAGCCTCCACCTACTTGGACACATAATCCACAGCAACAAGGACGTACGTATTAGCATATGACTTAGGAAAGGATCCCATGAAGTCAATGCCCCACACATTAAATAACTCAATCACCAATATGTTATTCAGAGGCATGCTTGCTTTGATAGACAAACCACCACTCCTTTGAAAGGCATCACACCTCTACACATGGCTTTTCACATCTTGGAATAAGGTTGGCCAATAAAACCCTCTCTATAGCACTGTTGCAGCTGTGCTAGAGGCTCTATGATGGCCTCTATATTTTGAGTCATGACAATGCCATAAGATTTACTCTTGCTCATTTTCTAGCACACATCTCTGAATCAAGCCATCCACCCCTATTTTGTACAGCAATGGATCATCCCAAAGGAAGCTTCTGCTATCATGATAAAACTTTTTCTACATTTGGGATGTCCATCCATTAGGCACCATTCCCGAAACTTTAAAGTTTGCCATGTTTGAATACCATAGGCTGCCAATAATGACCATCAACCTCTCGTCTAAAAACTCCTCATTTATTGGTACTAACTCTGTTTCTCCTTCCATTATGGACAACTTATCCACCACCAGAGTTTTTGTCTTTCTTATCTTTTATCTTAATGTCAATTTCCTGCAGTAGCAGTACCCATCGGATTAAGCGTAGCTTTGACTCTTTCTTAACAAGAAGGTACTTGGTTGCTGAATTGTCAGTGTAAACTACGACCTTATACCCAATCAGGTATGATCGAAACTTGTCAAAAACATACACCACAACAAGCATTTCTTTCTCAGTTGTGGTGTAATTGACTTGGGCTTTATTTAGGGTCTTGTAAAATAGATCACATGGCTCGACTTATCCTTTTTCTACCTCAGAACTACACCAATAGCAAAGTCACTTGCATCGTACATCAATTCGAATGGTAAGGACCAATCTAGTATGGCAAGTATAGGGGCTGAAATTTATTTCTTCTTTAACTCAGCAAAAGCCCTTAAACAGTTATCTCCAAACACAAATGGTACTTCTTTAGCAAGCAAAATCAGACAACAGCTTTGCTATTTTCCAGAAATCCTTGATGAACCCGCGGTAGAAGCCTGCATAGTCCAAGAAACTTCTCACTCCTTTGACATTTACTAGGGGAGGTAATCTTTCAATTGTTTCAACCTTTACACGGTCCTTCACCGTGAAATGACAGGTCTCCCAATTAAGGACCAAGTTAGTTTCTTGACATCTCTCCAAAACTTTTGTCAAATTCTCTAAGCAAGCCTCATAATTAGATCTGAAGACGAAAAAATCATCCATAAACACCTCACTGAACTTCTCTACCATGTCACTAAAAATCGCCAACATATACCGCTGAAATGTGGTTGGTGCATTGGATAACCCAAATAACATACGGTGATAATAATACCATATGGACAAGTAAATTCTATCTTCTCTTGGTCCTTCGGGTCAACCACAATTTGGTTGTAACCTGAATAGCCATCCAAAAAGTAGTAATATTCATGCCTACATAATCTTTCAAGCATTTGATCAACAAAGGGCAGAGGGAAGCGCTCCTTCCATGTAGCATCATTCAACCGCCTGTAATCTATGCATATTCTTCAACCCGTTGTAGGCCTAGTTGAAATGGTCTCTCCAAGTTTGTTCTTTACCATTGTCATACCCCTTTTCTTCGGCACCACCTGAACCGAGTTAGTCCTAGCACTACTAGAAATAGGGTATATTATCCTCGCATTAAGAAACTTCACTACTTCTTTTCTCACTGCCTCTTTCATTACTGGATTCAGCCTTCTTTGTGGTTGTATTATTGGAGAGTAGTTTTCTTCCAATAATATCTTATGCATACAAAACAAGGGGTTGATTCCCTTTAAATCTAAAATTTTCCACCCAATGGCCTTCTCATGCTTCTTTAACATCTTCATCAATTTATCAACATCTTCATCGCTCAATTCAACACTTATTATCACTAGGTGGGTCTCATTCTCGCCTAGAAATGCATATTTCAAATGAGAGGGCAAAGGTTTCAACTTTTATTTCTCCCCCACCACCTCTTTAGGCTCTTTATTAAGATTTTTTTCTAGTTTTTTCCCAACTTCTATCAGCTTTTCTTTTTCAAGCAAGTTCAACATCCCTTGCTCTTGTAACATCCCAGTTCTGAAGTTTGACACCGAATAAAAATTAAATAATAAGAAATTGAAAGTAAAGTAAAGAATTAGTTGTTAATCATAATCAATATAGCCTGAGAGTTAATGACAAGTTAATTGGACTTAATTGATGGGATGTGGCTGTCTGTGATTGGCGGAAGGTGTGAGTGGACTGCGACTCACGCTTTCCCATCCCACTCCTTCTCCTCGCATGCGTATATAGGTGTATACTCAGTATCACCGTGTGTGCAAAACTTCTCCCACTACTCCATTCTCTCTTTTTCTTCTTCGTCTTCATCTTCTTTCCTTTCCCCTGTTTCTGTTCGTCACGACGTCAGTGCGGGAAGAAGGTCAGAGCCCCGACAGGTGAAGGACGATCGTTAAGGCAGAGGGAGAACAACACTCCAACTCCGAACCAAGTGCAGAGTACGATGGAGTGGAGAAAGGCTGAACGAATCAGTAGAAGGGCGTCAGATTCAACGTCGAAGAGTAGAAAAGCTTCTTGAAGTTCCTTTCGTAGGTAGGGGGTGCTTGCATGTCAAATGCATGGTTCATGAACGGTACTGGATGAGTGTACTGCTTGAGTGTATGTGCATGTGTTTGTGATGAGTGGATCCTATGCATGATTGAAGATTCTGGATTCCGTGTGTTTTATAGTGGTTAAACAGTAAATGCTTGTAATCTAGATGGTGGTGAAGTAGTATGTTAGTATTGATAATAACGAATGATATGCATGGGTCTATCCTTGTTAACACTGTGAGAATATGAATGTGTGCTCGTTAGTTGATTTGTCAGATGCTATTACTTGATTGCTGATGGTTGAACATATTGGTGTAAATAATAAAGCGAATAAAGGTTGCGTTGGATCTGTTCCTACTTAATGGTTACGAAGGAGGTATCGGTGGTGTGATGACGCTTGCTGGTAAATGCATTTAGCTGCATGTGTAAGAGTGGGGCGACCCGTGGAAGGTCAAGAGCCCCGAGGGAATGACTTCCAGTTACAGACCTCGGCTAGATTCCGAAGGAGCTCGTGGTAGCCGTAGGAGCTAGAGAAGAGTCTCGAGACGCCAATGGGAGGCCGGTACCACGCGGGAAGAGCTGAAGGACGAGGGGCCAGGAGAGGGGAAAACTGTAACTGAAAGTCATCACTCGAGTCGGATCCGCAGGCATGCATGTAGATATGAGGTTGATTAGAGTAGTACGTATAACGTGTGTGGAGTGTTATGAATGATTTCCGAGTGTGGGGAATACCTGTGTGTGTTGTATGTATGTCATAAATGTTATTTTGCCGTGCCTAACCTTAATTAATTTGAAAACGATTGAATGGATGTGAATGTGCATACTGACACTGATACCGAGTCCTTGATTGTCATTTTACATGTAAAAGCTCACCCCTGCAGTGGCTACACTTTCAGTGAACATCTCTCGGAATGAAGGATGAAGGAGGAGCCGAGTGAAGGACAATGAATCCGAGCGCTATTGGAACATATATCTACATGTATATATGTATATATGTATATATACTGTGTATAACGTTTTGTTAAGCCTTGGCCGGCTCATGTTTTGGTTTTAGTCCTTACGCTAAAACTTGACAGCTTCGGGTAACAGAAGTCATGATGAAGTTCTTGTAATTATATGAATGCTTTCGCTTATATATGTATATGTTGTGTGTTCTTCTATACTGTAAGGGATGTTGAGTGGTGAAGAGGACTGTATGAGTATGTCTTATGAGCGTAGGGTAATTATAATCCGAGTGATTAAATGGTAGTATGCCGAGTGAGTCAGTCGCTATTCCCCGAATGATTATAGGCCTGAGGATTTCCGAGTAAAAGTAAGTATGAAATTCCGAGTGAGGAAGAGTTGGTATTCCCGAGTGAAAACCTCGAGTGATTCCCTTCTGAGAGAGGAGTTCGAATGGTGGTTTAGAGTGGATTGGATCTTAAGTGTAAGGCATCGGTAACCCGAGCGAAAGATGTAAAGTCCGAGTGAGAAGGAGTTCTGGAATCCGAGTGGGATAACCCTCAGTTCCCGAGTAGAGTGTAAGTGTCGCCATATGGATAAAATTGGAAGGCTAAGTTATGGAGTTCCGAACGGACTTAGGAATGAACTTTCGAGTGGGCTTAGTCGGTTGCCGAGTGATGAATTTACCGGGTGAGGTTTTTCGCTTCAACGAACGAAGGATCCGCTCCAGCGAATGTGTGTTTGGGAAGGCTTTTGTGTTGGCATCGCTTAAGCGGATCGTGCCTCGCCCGAAGCGACTAGAGCTGTTTCGCCTGGGCGCTGATGTGTTTCGCTGAACCGAATGGGTCGGTTCCAGCACTATACCTTCCGCTGATTGCTTTATGTGTGAATGCTCTTTTATTTCCATTGCCTTCTTTCTTTTTCTATGCCGATTGACCAGTGGTTGATTTCGTGAAAAAATTTCCCTGTTTCTGGATTTATTATTTAAAAAAAATAAAAAATAAAAAAAAATTTAGGTGTTGCATTTTGGTATCAGAGCAGACCGAAAGGTCCAAGGCCAAGGTATGCTTACCGAGTGTAAGCGGTTGTGTGTTTTTTGACTAAATGGTCATAATTATTGTGATATTAGTTGCACCTGATTGATATTGGCTTGAGGATAGGAAGTTGTTTCCTCCTGGTCTGATTGTGTGTGTAACCTGGAAGAATGATATAATGTGCTAAGCTATTGAATGTTAGACTGAAAACCCGATCGGTAGTAAGTGGCTCGGTATACTTATCCTCGAATGTCGATTTCAGGATAAGGAATGACGCATCGCCAAAGCATGGAGGCTATAGCCACAGCATTCCAACGCTTTGCGGACGTGTTTGAAAGGCAGGGCCAAACTCGAGCTGAGGATGGCCACGTGCTGGACCGCTTCCTGAAGAGGAAGCCGAGCGAGTTTCAGGGAAGACGTAATCCGGAGGCAGCTTTTAAATGGACTCAGGAACTGGAGAGGATTTTTGGGGGTCTTCGTTGTACCGAGGCCCAAAAGGTAGAATGTGCAGTGTATATGCTGCGAGATGAAGCGGAGAACTGGTGGAAGATAGCCAGAAGCCGATTCCCTGATGATGAAGCTCAGCTGACATGGAACGATTTTAAGACATGCTTCTTAGAGAAATACTTCCCCGACACAGTGAGGAGTCGGAAGGAGCTAGAGTTTATGGAGTTGAAGCAAGGCTCCATGACTGTGGAAGAATACGCGACAAGATTCGAGGAGTTGTGCCTATTCTACCCACCCTTCCAACAACCTGGGACGGAGAGCTCGAAGTGCCTTAAGTTTGAGAATGGATTAAGATCAGATGTTAAGAGGGCCTGCAGATACCATGAGATACGGAGTTTCCCTGCATTGGTGAATAAATGTAGGATATTTGAAGAGGATGACAAGGCCTACTCGGGCCAGAGCAGCAGAGCCAACCAGTATCTGAGGCCTCAACAGTCACGTTTCAAGAGGCCAGGGAATGTGGGAAGAAATGAACCCTTCACTAGATATCAGGGTCACGGTGACTGAGGGAGACAGATGAGTGGACGACCCAGGTATGGTAAGTGTTTTAAATGTGGTGGCGACCACTTTGCTCAGAGTTACAATGATACCGACGTTAAGTGTTTTCACTGCGAGAATAGGGGACACATTCACCCTGACTGCCCCCAGCTCCGTCAAACAAATGCTAGTGTGCGTCAAGGAGGGTTCCAGGTGAAGAGCAATAGGAATGATGGACAAAACTCACGGGGCGGAAACAACAGAGCTAGAGGGAATATGATGGTTGCCCCAAATATCAGGAGAAGAGACACCGACCAACCAGCCACTGGAAGAGTCTACGCCATCAACGTAGAAGAAGTCACATAAGCAAATGACTTAGTACAATGTAAGTGCTCACTCGGTAGATACACACTTAGTGTAGTTTTTGATTCTGGAGCTACCCACTCCTTCATAGCTGATGATTGTGTAAAACGTTTGAAATTACCGACCGTGGAAATGGATCAGATTTTGGAAGTAGCCAATCCGACTGGTCCTAAGGTACTGACCTCGTCAATGTGCAAAGAAGTGACGTTCGAATTGTGCGATCGGAGTTTCACTTTCGACTTGGTGTGCATACCCTTGAAGGATCTTGATATCGTGCTCGGGGTAGATTGGCTTTCAGCCAACGAGGTGTTAGTGGATTGCAGAAACCGAAGGATAATTTTCCCGAGACAGCACCATGAGGACTGCACAGTACAAGGTATAACTCAACTATTCATGATGCTTTGTCTAACCGAGAGAGAGAGTAAACCCGAGTGAATGAAATCCCGATTGTCTGTGAATTTCCAGAATTGTTCCCTGAAGACGTACCGAGTGTCCCTCCCAATAGGGAAGTCGAATTCTCTATAGACTTGATCCCTGGGGCCGAGCCAGCCTCCTGTGCACCTTATAGAATGTCCCCAACTGAATTGGCCGAGCTGAAGAAGCAAGTAGATGAGTTACTCGGAAAATAATTCATTAGGCCGAGTGTATCACCATGGGGCGCACCTGTGCTGCTTGTTAAGAAGAAGGATGGCAGCATGAGACTTTGTATAGATTACCGACAGCTGAACAAACTCACAATTAAGAATCGTTACCCGTTGCCCAGAACTGATGACTTAATTGACCAACTGCGTGGAGCCTCAGTCTTCTCAAAGATCGACCTACGATCGGGATATCACCAAATCCGAGTGAAGGACTCAAATATCCCAAAAACTGCCTTTAGGACTCGGTATGGCCACTACGAGTATTTAGGGATGCCGTTCGGTGTGACAAACGCCCCTGCTGTCTTCATGAATTACATGAACAGCATATTCCACCCCTATTTAGACCGATTCGTAGTTGTTTTCATTGATGACATCCTAGTCTATTCTAAGACTTCTGAGGAGCATGAAGAACACCTCCGAGCGGTACTCCAAGTGTTAAGGGAGAAGCAGTTGTTCGCGAAGCTTTCAAAGTACGAATTCTGGATGAATAAGATCCACTTCCTCGGACATGTAATTTCCGAGCAAGGTGTCTCGGTGGACCCTTCGAAGGTGACAGCTATAATGGCATGGGAGAGACCCAAGTCGGTCTCGGAGATAAGGAGTTTTATGGGCCTGGCAGGTTATTATAGAAGGTTCATTGAAGGTTTTTCTAAGCTGGCGTTACCACTAACTAAATTGACTCGGAAAAGCATTCCCTTCGTGTGGAGTCCCGAGTGCGAGAGCAGCTTCCGAGAGCTGAAGAAAAAGTTGACGACCGCACCAGTACTGGCATTACCCGACTTATAAGAAAGCTTTGTAGTTTATTGTGATGCATCAGGACTCGGATTAGGATGCGTGCTCATGCAGAGAGATCGAGTGATAGCGTATGCCTCTCGGCAATTGAGACCTCACGAGCAGCATTATCCGACCCACGATTTGGAGTTGGCAGTTGTGGTGTTCGCACTAAAAATTTGGAGGCATTATTTGTACGGGTCCAGATTTGAAGTATACAATGATCACAAGAGCCTTAAATACCTATTTGACCAAAAAGAGCTGAACATGAGGCAGAGGAGATGGATAGAATTCTTAAAGGACTACGATTTCGAGCTGAAATACCATCCGGGTAAGGCAAATATCGTTGCCGACGCATTGAGTCGGAAATCCCTCCATATGGCAACAATGATGGCAAGAGAAGTGGAGTTGTTGGAGCAGTTCCGAGACATGAACTTACATGTTGACACCCCCTCCTCTCGAAAAATAGCAATCGGTACGTTAAGAATCGCCAATGAATTCTTGAAGTCCGTGTACGAGCAGCAGCAGTCAGACTCTTACTTGGCTGAGATAAAGAAGACGCAGGCCAAGGGAAAGGATTTGTCCTTGACCGAGGGATCAGATGGGATCTTCCGAGTGAAAGACAGGATATACGTGCCGAGTGAGAAAGGATTAAGGAAGATGGTGCTTGACGAAGCTCATAAGAGCCTCCTCAGTATTCACCCGGGTACCACGAAGATGTACCATGACCTGAAGAAACAGTTCTGGTGGCCCGGACTAAAGAGGAATGTGGCAGAATATGTGGCTCGGTGTATTACTTGTCAGAAATCAAAAGTGGAGCACCAGAAGCCGTACGGTGCAATGCAGCCCCTGGAGATTCCCGTGTGGAAATGGGACTCGATTGCTATGGATTTTGTCATGGGATTGCCCAAAAACCGAGCGGGCCATGATGCGATTTGGGTCATTGTTGACCGACTGACGAAGAGTGCACACTTCCTGCCTATGAACATGAAGTACCCGATGCATAAATTGGCACGGATTTACGTTCATGAGATTATCCGACTGCATGGTATACCAACTTCCATCGTATCAGATAGAGATCCTAGGTTCACGTCCCGATTTTGGACCAGCCTGCATCAAGAAATGGGCACTAAACTTTGGCTTAGTTCTGCCTACCACCCCCAATCGGATGGACAATCCGAGCGGACGATTCAAAGTTTAGAAGACTTATTAAGAGCATGTGTGTTAGAGCACGGAGGAGATTGGGAGCAGTACCTCCCCTTGATTGAGTTTACGTACAATAACAGCCATCATAACAGCATTGGCATGGCACCCTACGAAGCACTATATGGACGAAGATGCCGAACCCCACTTTGCTGGTCGGAAACGGGTGAGAGTCTGCTATTGGGACCAGACATTGTGAAGCAAACCACAGAGCATATCCGAGTGATACAGGGAAAAATGAAGGCATCTCAAGACAGGCAGAAGAGTTACCATGACAACCGCACCAAACCATTGGAATTTTCAGTCGGAGACAGAGTGTTTTTGAGGACTTCTCCGAGTAAAGGAGTCGGACGAGCCTTGAAAGGCGGAAAGTTAAGCCCTCGATACATTGGACCTTATGAGGTGTTGGAACGAGTCGGCACCATGGCATACCGAATAGCATTACCGACCCACTTATCCTGATTGCACAACATATTTCATGTGTCTCAACTAAGGAAGTATCTACATGACCCCAGTCACACAATGCCTGACGATGAAGTGGAAGTCAAGGAAGACCTGACCACTATGACTACACCGATCAGAATCATGGACCGATCGGTGAAGCGTTTGAGGAACAAAAACGTACAGCTGGTAGAAGTGGAGTGGCAACAAGGCAAGACTACCTCTCGTACCTGGGAACGCGAAGACACCATGAGGCAGCAGTACCCCAAGTTGTTTGCTAAGGTGAGTTACCGACTGAATTTTGAGGATGAAATTCTTTTGAGTGGGGGAGAACTGTAACATCCCAGTTCTGAAGTTTGACACCGAATAAAAAATTAAATAATAAGAAATTGAAAGTAAAGTAAAGAATTAGTTGTTAATCATAATCAATATAGCCTGAGAGTTAATGACAAGTTAATTGGACTTAATTGATGGGATGTGGCTGTCTGTGATTGGCGGAAGGTGTGAGTGGACTGTGACTCACGCTTTCCCATCCCACTCCTTCTCCTCGCATGCGTATATAGGTGTATACTCAGTATCACCGTGTGTGCAAAACTTCTCCCACTACTCCATTCTCTCTTTTTCTTCTTCGTCTCCATCTTCTTTCCTTTCCCCTGTTTCTGTTCGTCACGACGTCAATGCGGGAAGAAGGTCAGAGCCCCGACAGGTGAAGGACGATCGTTGAGGCAGAGGGAGAACAACACTCCAACTCCGAACCAAGTGCAGAGTACGACGGAGTGGAGAAAGGCTGAACGAATCAGTAGAAGGGTGTCAGATTCAACGTCGAAGAGCAGAAAAGCTTCTTGAAGTTCCTTTTGTAGGTAGGGGGTGCTTGCATGTCAAATGCATGGTTCATGAACGGTACTGGATGAGTGTACTGCTTGAGTGTATGTGCATGTGTTTGTGATGAGTGGATCCTATGCATGATTGAAGATTCTGGATTCCGTGTGTTTTATAGTGGTTAAACAGTAAATGCTTGTAATCTAGATGGTGGTGAAGTAGTATGTTAGTATTGATAATAACGAATGATATGCATGGGTCTATCCTTGTTAACACTGTGAGAATATGAATGTGTGCTCGTTAGTTGATTTTTCAGATGCTATTACTTGATTGCTGATGGTTGAACATATTGGTCTAAATAATAAAGCGAATAAAGGTTGCGTTGGATCTGTTCCTACTTAATGGTTACGAAGGAGGTATCGGTGGTGTGATGAAACTTGCTGGTAAATGCATTTAGCTGCATGTGTAAGAGTGGGGTGACCCGTGGAAGGTCAAGAGCCCCGAGGGAATGACTTCCAGTTACAGACCTCGGCTAGATTCCGAAGGAGCTCGTGGTAGCCGTAGGAGCTAGAGAAGAGTCTCGAGACGCCAATGGGAGGCCGGTACCACGCGGGAAGAGCTGAAGGACGAGGGGCCAAGAGAGGGGAAAACTGTAACTGAAAGTCATCACTCGAGTCGGATCCGCAGGCATACATGTAGATATGAGGTTGATTAGAGTAGTACATATAACGTGTGTGGAGTGTTATGAATGATTTTCGAGTGTGGGGAATACCTGTGTGTGTTGTATGTATGTCATAAATGTTATTTTGCCGTGCCTAACCTTAATTAATTTAAAAATGATTGAATGGATGTGAATGTGCATACTGACACTGATACTGAGTCCTTGATTGTCATTTTACATGTAAAAGCTCACCCCTGCAGTGGCTACACTTTCAGTGAACATCTCTCGGAATGAAGGATGAAGGAGGAGCCGAGTGAAGGACAATGAATCCGAGCGCTATTGGAACATATATCTACATGTATATATGTATATATGTATATATACTGTGTATAACGTTTTGTTAAGCCTTGGCCGGCTCATGTTTTGGTTTTAGTCCTTACGCTAAAACTTGACAGCTTCGGGTAACAGAAGTCATGATGAAGTTCTTGTAATTATATGAATGCTTTCGCTTATATATGTATATGTTGTGTGTTCTTCTATACTGTAAGGGATGTTGAGTGGTGAAGAGGACTGTATGAGTATGTCTTATGAGCGTAGGGTAATTATAATCCGAGTGATTAAATGGTAGTATGCCGAGTGAGTCAGTCGCTATTCCCCGAATGATTATAGGCCTGAGGATTTCCGAGTAAAAGTAAGTATGAAATTCCGAGTGAGGAAGAGTTGGTATTCCCGAGTGAAAACCTCGAGTGATTCCCTTCTGAGAGAGGAGTTCGAATGGTGGTTTAGAGTGGATTGGATCTTAAGTATAAGGCATCGGTAACCCGAGCGAAAGATGTAAAGTCCGAGTGAGAAGGAGTTCTGGAATCCGAGTGGGATAACCCTCAGTTCCCGAGTAGAGTGTAAGTGTCGCCGTATGGATAAAATTGGAAGGCTAAGTTATGGAGTTCCGAATGGACTTAGGAATGAACTTTCGAGTGGACTTAGTTGGTTGCCGAGTGATGAATTTACCGGGTGAGGTTTTTCGCTTCAGCGAACGAAGGATCCGCTCCAGCGAATGTGTGTTTGGGAAGGCTTTTGTGTTGGCATCGCTTAAGCGGATCGTGCCTCGCCCGAAGCGACTAGAGCTGTTTCGCCTGGGCGCTGATGTGTTTCGCTGAACCGAATGGGTCGGTTCCAGCACTATACCTTCCGCTGATTGCTTTATGTGTGAATGCTCTTTTATTTCCATTGCCTTCTTTCTTTTTCTATGCCGATTGACCAGTGGTTGATTTCGTGAAAAAATTTCCCTGTTTCTGGATTTATTAATTAAAAATAAAAAATAAAAAAAAATTTGGGTGTTACAGCTCTTCTTTATTCAACTCCTTTTTCTCTTCATCAAAATCATTTTCAAGAAATACTTTAAAGGCCTCCTCTTCAGCTTTTAATAACATAGGAGCTTTAAATTTAGAAACATTTTCAATCATAAAATAATCCACTTTATCCGTTGGATGTTTCATGGCATTGAACACATTAGAAATCACTTGCTCTTCCTACACTCTGAACATTAGCTCTCTTTTTTCAACATCAATAAGAGCTCTCCCTATAGCTAAGAACGGTCTCCCTAAGATCAAAGGGGTCTCCTTATCTACCTCCATATCTAACACCACAAAATCTGCTGGGAAAATGAACTTGTCCACCTTCACTAGCAGATCCTTTATGGATTGATCTGTAAATTATAACAACGTCCGCGTAGGTTTCATATCATTAATTCCCAGCTTCTTCATTAGTGACAATGGCATCAGATTAATACTTGCCCCCATATCACATAAAGCACTCCCTACATGAATATCCCCTATGAAATAAGGGATAGTAAATGAGTCAGGATCATTACACTTTTGAGGTAACTTCTTCTGAATGATTGACTGTATTCCTCCGTCAGTGCAATGGCCTTATTCCCTTTCATCTTTCTATTCTTTGAGAGTATCTTTTTCATGAATTTAGCATAGGATGGCATTTCCTATAAAGCTTTGCAAAAGGAATATTAATTTGCAACCTTTTAAACATGTCAAGGAATTTAGCAAACTTTTGTTCTTTAATTTGCTTTTTGAATTTATGCGGAAATAGAGCATATCTCAGCTTTTCAGGTGTTACTATAGTAGCTTCTTCTAACAACATATCAATCTTTTTCTTTTTCTTTTTGGAACTCTCTTTATTTTTCACTCTTAGCCTCTTTTTCTTTTTCACTCTCTTCATTTCTTATTACCACCTCATTTTCACTCTCTTTTTTACTTTATTGTTCTTTCTCTTTATTCCCTTATTCTGGTCTAGCTAACACTCTCTTATTCCTTGTCATGATGGCATGGCATTGCTCTTTCGGGTTAACAACAGTGTCACCCGAAAAGCTTCCACTTTATCGCTCTTCTAGTTGTTGTGATAGCTGACCAACTTGGTTTTCCAAATTGTGAATGGATGCCTCTTGATTCTTGAAGCTAGCTTGAGTGGCTTGAATAAATTGAGACAACACATTCTCTAGTTCTGATTTTTCTTTAGTAGCTTGAGGTTATGGGCGATTAGCTTGTTGCTGTTATGATTGGCCTTGACCTACATTTTGGTTCATATTTTGGTTCAAATGAGGACCTCTTTGCTAAGAAAAGTTAGGATGACTCCTATAATTTGGATTAAAGGATTTTGATGGATAACTTCTCTAGATTTGTTAGCCCATGTAATTCACTTGTAAAACTTGGCCATTAGAGTCACACATCCTATTCTCATGATCTCCCCCATAGAAATCACAACTCAACATACATACTTGACTAGGCTTTTGCATTTCAGAAATTTGAACACTCAACTTTTCCAAAGCCTGAGTTATCAGCTTACTTTGTGCCAGGAAAGCATCTTGCACATCAAGCTTCACTCTTTTTCTTTGCACATTACTCCTCTCACTGATTAAACATTCATTGGAAGCCATTACATCAACCTTTGCTCCTTACGCAACCGTCTCTTTAATAGATTGATATCAGGATCAAAGAAAAATGGTTCCTTCTTGTCCGTAGCCTATATAACCAAAAATCACACAAGAAACAAAATATACTCTATCCTACCGTTAGTGCTACCTACAATCAGATCTATGAAACAAGATATGCTAAAAACTAACTAAATCACAAAATTAAACTACAAAAAACAAAAGAAAGAAATGGTTCAGTCTAGTACCGGCCCTGGGATTGTTTATATTACTCAACAATCCCCTACAACAGCGTAATTCACTTGATGTGAATTCATTGGAGGATGAAAACTATGGTAAATACATCAATCGTTAAAAATGTAGTATATTTGATCGTCTCACGGGGATTAATGTAACTACCACAAGCCAGGGTTAATATTATCTGAACCAGGCAGTAACTTCAGACAATTCATTTTGTTTTGTATTTTTTATTCTTTTAGATTTTTAGTGATTATTATAAGAGAAGTGAAAACAAGTAAATGTACTAATAAAATTAAGTAACTGACAGTAGTAAGAATATGTTAGAATCAGCTTTAGCATTCAATTTTAGTTAATTGCACGTGAATAAAGCATAAATTCTAATTAAAGCCATGCTTCAAATTCCACAGATGACTAATCCCTAATCCCTTATGTGATTACTTTTGTTTCACTACATATAAACCCTAATTCCTTAGGTATTTATGTGCACTAAAACTGAATGTGAAATTAAGGATGAACCCTTATTATTCACCTGATATCTTAGGCCTGAAGTAATTAGGTAACAAGAAGCATACTAGAGATCTCTACCATGATTTCTCTCTGGAGAAAAACTCTTAATAGGCCCTAAATCTTCCAATTCAGGAGTTGAAGCTCACAACTTGTAATGTTTTAGCATGCTTTATTCAGAATTACACTTTAATCAGCAACACCTAACCTCCATTAAAGCCTTGGCACCTCCCACCCTTAGGGATTTAGCAATCCATGGTAGGTGAAAAGATGAACTTAGAAGAAAAAGACATAATAATGGTTAGAGAGTATTTAGAGAGATAAAATTCTAGTGAGAGGTTAAAATCTGGAAAATGATTCTGAATATATGTAGTTGTCCCTTAATTACAATGTAATTTACATATATATACAATGTGAAATAAACTGACAACTACTAACTAACTAAATTGTTGACATACACTCTAGGGGCTTAAACATAAATACAAAGACTTGAGTACAAGGTATAAACACTTTATCCTTTGAAAATAATTCTTTGTCGCACATGCACACGTGAGCACGCTAGAGAGCATGGAAGCGTGCTAGAAATAAGTGAAAGCATAAACCTTGGTCCAGTAGCTTGGTGTATGGACGCTGGGTGTGGAGCGTATGGAAGTTGAGTTTCTGTTGGTACATGGGAAATGGAGCGTGGCACTAGTATAGGGTGAGTGTGAGCACGGTGAGAATCTGAAAGGACTTGACCTCATGGATGTGGCCCAGCGTATACATACGTTGTAACAACCCTGATTTCTTTAGAATAAGAAACCAGACCCTTAGGACTCTTGAGGATACTCTGTTGAGCTTTTGGTAGAAAGCTTGAGTCTTCGGCCTGTTCCCCGAACAGTTTTAGTACGAGAAAAATAGTGAAAATATAGCTAGTTCAGATATTTAAAATGAAGTATAAGAATACCGAGAAAGCATAGCGAATGAGAGAAGCAGTGATAAGAAAATAATAATAGCAACGTCTGACAGTACTGTTTCATAATACGTTTAAAATGATTATTTTGTTAAATTGAGTACTAATTAATTTATAATTATATTAGTTGATAATTATTTCCTTCCAATAATATTTAATGGATAATACTTCATTTTGGTAATTAATACCTAGTTACAACCAATAATTAGTTATTTTGAAAATATATTAAAAGTCTAACTATTTAATTTTAAGTGTTGAATATTTATTTAATTATTTAATTTGAAAATTTATAATATTATTTAATAATAATTATTTATGATGATTATTTTAATTGAGTATTAATTAATTGATAATTACTTAGTTAATAATTATTTAGTTAGTAATTATTCCCTGCTAATAATATTTAGTTTAATATTTAATAATAATTTATGCTTAATAATTAATATTTAAAGTTTATATTAATAAAATATACTCAATTGATTATTTTGAAAATTTATAAATAATTATAATAATATTTTATTTTTGAAATTATATATATTTAAAGTTATTTATTAATTACATTTTATTTATATTTAATAACAAAATATTGGCAGGCTCCTCGGTATTGAACTGTCGGACCTGGTAAACAATTCGGTATCGGTGATTCAGCTTGAGACTAGTAGTCCAATAGGGAAACTAGTCTTGTTAGAACCCTTTCGTGGTAAATCAAGGATAACCGGTTCAGTTCGACAGGCCCGACCAATGCCTCAAATACGTCTTACGTTTGATCGTGCATATACTTCGGGCTATCCGATGGTGGCACGGTTAGTTTCTATTGACCCGTTTTGACATTTTAGAAACTTTTCCTGAAGAGGCCAAATCCCGGTTCGGACTCCATCACCCTCATTTTTCCATAAATTAGTTTCTTTAGCAATCACTTTAAAGCCCGACCCGAGCACCTTAAGTGTTTTAGACCCAACTTTTGTATACGACCTTGGAATCGAACGATTTTGGTTTTCATCTCTTTGTTTTGAAAAGATCTTCAATCTCTGTTTCTAGCCCCGAACTCTGATTTCCACTCTGTCAACCCCAAAATCTAAGATTAAGTATGTTCGCCTTAAAATTCCGCCGTTTGGACGTTTTTCCCTACACATGGTTCAGAAAAAAATTCACAACTCTCTCATTCAATTTATGAAAACTTGGTGCTAAAATCTATGTAACTAAATTATCTACGTTTTTTGTGAAGGCATCAAAGGCTAAATGCATCTAGATCGGTACATTTTAATAGATCTTTACAACCCTTTAGCTGTTTCATCACCATGTTGGCAGCCTTTAGTAAAATTCGTATATCCTCTTTGTCTGGTGCTTGATTTACTTCTTTCTTTTTTGCTATGGATCCATATCAAAGAGCTCTACAATGTTTATGTAGAGAACGAAACCAAATTCTCAAGGGGGAACTAATGGTGAATTTATTTCCAAAGCCATAGCTTATTTAGGAGCTTCTGGAGCACCTTGTCCTAAATTGGGTATATCTCGGACTAACAATCTTGGATCATCATAAATGATATATCAAATTAAATATAAAAATAATATCTAAAAACTTCATGAAGGGCTTGAAAGCTAATTCCTTACCCATATTTCCCAACAAATTTATTTTTTCATAATTTTATTTCCATCATAGCTTAGAGAAGTTTTTGTATTTTGGGTATATCTCCCTCGTCCGATATTGGATTTTTGCGTATTTTAGCTCGTTTTAAAGAGAAAACAAAGATATACAACTTTCATGGTTTGAGTTTTTACAAATTAGTAGCGTAACCTATTCAAAAATATGGACAAGTTGACGCCCTAGAATTTTGACACATCACCCCATGCAACTTAGGACCAATCAACTTCCACCACCCAAGGCACATGCCCTCATCTCCTTAACTCCTTCAACAAGTTCAAACTACTTGCTCTTTAAGTAGTCCCTATGTGTCATGACCAAATCTTCCCTTCTCATGCATCACGCCACTTGTCTCCTTGAGAATCATCCATCAAGATGGCATGCTACCATGATGGATTGCCATATACCATGCCTTAACCATACCATGCATCCACATTAATAATCATAATCTGCCCCACTTCATTCATGTTACAGACCTTCCAATACAAGGCAAAGCAATTTCATTTCCTACACATGTATGTGCCCATAGATAATTAGCATCTAACACTTCTTTATCTTAAAGCAACTCCCACTATCTCTTAGTTCATTCTTGGCAGCACTAAAGACCATTCTCCTATTCTTTAATTTTCATCACACATCCACCTAAATTCCTCTAAATTCTAGACCTTCACCATATAAAAGCCTCCTTCTATTTTCCCCTCCAAGTCACGGCCACACTCCCCCTCCACCACCAATCTCTAATTTTAATTTCCTTCCTTTTCCCCTCCTTCCAATTCACGTCATCACCCTACCAAAATCAGCTCCAATTCCTTCATTTCCTTCATCCAATTTACCAAGATTTTATAGCTAATTCCTCTTGGCCATACTTTCATTTTTCCATGACCTCTTTGGGCAAGGTAAGGAAACGTTTTGATCTTAATCCTTGGCTAAAAATTCTTCTTTTCTCTATCAAGAACAAAATTTCTAACATTCATTTTGAAATGATTTCCTCCTATTTTGAAAGTCTAAAACCATGACCTTATTACTCATTTTGCTTGCACGTGTGGTTCCCTTAGGATTGGGGACGATTGGCGACAATCGACGACAAATGACAAAGGATTTCAAGTAAACGGTATAATTTCGGCGCTCGATGCCTTGAGTTTTATTTAATCCTTGGCTGTTGTGATTTTCTTGCTTCTGGTTGTGACCCTTTTAATGGTTGAAAAACCCTTGCATGTTGATTTCCTAAGGTTCTAGGTACGATCGAGCGCAATCGGGACGTTTAGTGATTTTTTGGCAAACCCACCATTTTCTTCCTTTGGGACAGCTGCTTTCCAACAAGGAAAGGGGGTTTTGCCTTGTTTTAGTTCGATTTTGATTCCGCCATATTATTCCTCACATAATTAGGAACCGTTATCTTGAGTTGCATTACGATCTGACGATTAGATTGAGAGATATACGATTTTCCTTATCACTATGTTTTTGGGCATTTAGTGTGTTAAGTACTCCAATAATCCTTGAAGAAAAGAAAAGAAAAATAATAATATACATGACTCATTAAAAAGAAAAAGATTATAAAATAAAACTTATACGCAATTTAGTTAAACGGTAGGAAACGACATGGGTGCAGTTGGATAATTTGATGTGGTTGTATATAATTTTAATTATTTAAGACTTGATGTAATTTGTATGATATAACCCGGTAAGTCCCACTAGATTTAATTGAGATAATCGATGAGTATATCGTGACTAAATTGGTCATTCATGCTTAAGAAAATAATTCTGACTTAATACCATTAAATTTGACATTTATGGAATTTGATACTATTGATAACATAAGAAAGTTAGAAAAAATTGTCTCTTATAGTTGATAAAATAATAATAGATGAAATTTATTAAATTGGAGAAAATTGTTTTTGAACTAAAAGAAATTTCCTAGAAAAGAAAAGAAAAAAAAGGGAGTAACTTAATTTAAAATGATGTTTCTAGTGTATTAGAAAATAAAGTTTTCTTAGAATAAAAAGAGTAATTTTGAAAATCCTAATAAAAGAAAACCTTTCCTAAAAAGAAAAGTAGATAACTTTACAAATCATATTAAGGAGAATTCTTTTTAAAAGATAATGAGTAACTTATAACTTTTAGTGACAAAAAGGATTAGACACCATAGAAAAGAACTAGAGATTTAAAAATATATAAGGTATTCTATCTTGGTATGAGATAAGAAAAGTAGTATTAGTAAGTTATATTAATAAAGAGAATTAAAATGGATTAGACCATGAGTTTATGAGAATTAAAGGTACATAAGTAGTATAAGTAGCACTAAGTGAAAAGAAGAAAAGAAATATAGTTAGTTAGTATCAATATAGATCATAATGAGTAAAAGAGATAATATTGACTAGTGGTGACATAAGTTATAATAAGTAAAGAAATACTATTGGCTAGAAGTAATATAGGTCATGACAAGCAACAAATTAAAACTAATATTATTTACGGGGATATGGACTAATAGTAAATAGAGAACTAAAAGGATATCACTTAGAATTATAATTATACACGAAAGCATAAATGAGTAAGGAAATAATAATGTTGGTTGGTAACGATATAGATTAGGATAAGTAAAGACATAATAATGGCCAATAATGATATAGAAAGAAATAAACACTATTAACAAATGATAATATAGACCGTAGAAAGCAGAGGACAATATTGGTTAGTGATGACATAAATCATGATAAGAGAAGTATACTAGAAATCACTTAACTAATATAGGGAATAAAAGGATATACTACCAAAACAGGTAAGGTTACTTTAATTAGTGGAAGGAAATGGCAAGTCACTTAGTATGAATCTAAGTTTCACATAGAGATCAAACTTGGATACTTAGGAATTCGAATAGGATGTAGATAGAGGATAAAAATATGTACGGTTGAAAGACACGTAAGGAGTTAAATTATTCCATAAGATACCCATAAATCAGTAGGCTAAGTTAAGACGTATATATATATATATATACAATTCCACGGCTAGATTAATAGTGGCGTAATGATGTATTAAGAGTTAAATGTGAATGCTTACACTTAATTTTTCAGTGGATGGTTGATCGAATAAAATTAAATGTGTAACGATTCTTTAGTGTTATAGACATTAATTGTAAGGCGGTACTTACTATACGATTGAATGTGTGTTGTGATTAAATCTATGATTATGGATTGTCTATGTATTATGATTAATTCTGTAGTGATGAATGCTAGTATGACATGATAGAATCTGTGATTGTGAATGATGTGTATGGATTGGATCAATTACCATGAGAACACGATATGACAAACTTTTTTGTATGATGCATTGATGATTAAATAAAGTAAAAAGTATTGAATAGAAATGAGAAAGATAATGTAAAGGCGGTATCAGTAAGAGTTTCGAGATGACTGAATTACGAAAATGTAGAAATTGGATCCGAGATGACTAGTGGGCTTCGTAGCATCAACATACCCCATGGCTTTTGGGAAAATGTAAGATCTTATTTCACTTCTAAGTTTCAGGTAAGACCATTATGGATTTGAAAAACTTGAGAAAGAAGGAAAAGAAAAACTAATAAGGTTTAATGAAATGAAGAAAGCCTAACATTAAAAATGAAACGGAGTAATTAGAGGAACCCTACTAAGGACCAATAAGATGATTGATTAAAATTTATGAATTATGCATCATACATAGAGAATAAGGGTGGAGGACGGAATGACTCCCTAGAGCATAACAGCGATGGGGTACGCTAGGGAACCTTGAGGGTACCTACCCCCTATTGGCGGTCTTGGGAGTATACCGGGTGGGCATCCAAATGATTAGGAGTCACGCCCAAAACCAGAGAACCCGTGGCAAATTTAGTATACTTTGACTCAGAGCAGGGGTTACCATGACTGTGTAGTACATGTCTGACCTGTGTTGGATCCATGATTTATGGCAGGGCTGAGGGTCCTTACCTCTTCTGAATTTGGAAATAGACATGGAGACCTCCGGTCGCTCTAGCGGATAAGGGGTATAAAGTGGGATTGTGATATGTGTTATGTTGGGATTTTTAAGGAGGAGATGGGCTCATATGCATTATGATGACTAATAAAAAATTAAAAATAACAAAATGAATTCATGCATTGCATCATTGTATTGAGATTGTGATTGCTCATTGTTTGAGCATGATTGTATAGATCTTAGTAATCCTGAGAGGTGAATGGGAAAATAGGAATGGTCAGCTAAGATCAAGAATGGTGAGATAACATAAAATGTATCTTAGGGAGCCTGAAGAGAGTGGAAGGGACTCAATCCTGGATTATTTATGTTGTGTGTGAGGCAGGTGTCGATGAGACACCTTCCCGGTTATTGTGGAGGTGGAAACTCACCCTTACACTAAATTTTTCCAGACATCGTGGAGATGGACACAGACTTCGCATCGCGGATCAGCCAGACTCTTCTTGGACTGAGGACGAGTAGGATAAGTTAATTTTATTTTCTTTATGGGAGCCTGTGTGCCCCTTTACTTTCAGTTTGGTACAGTTACTGTTATGACCATGTGTTGTATATGACTATGTTATATACGAGATGTATCTATTCCACAAAGTTTTAAGTACAAAGAAAAACTTCCACATTTTCTAAAAACTCGTAACCTCTCAGTTGACCAGGATAATCTAGTGGAAGGGATTGTCCTAATTAACCGAGGGTGTTATACACGCCAGTGGGCGTGACCACGCATGGGTACCTGAGTGCAGTTGGCTTAAGCATAGAGACCTGGGCATATAAGAGCATGTGGACGTTAGGCTCCTGAATGACAACTGTTGGATGAAGAAAGACCAGCGTAGGCTTATACTCCCTAGCGTGCCTACGCATGGTGAACTTAGTGAGCAAAGCATGTAACGTAGCAGGGTAGCATGCGCAGGGTGTGGGTACGTTGAGCTTCTTTGTGACGTCCTGTATAATTTTCCAAATAAATTTTTCACGTTTTTTTTTAAAAGATCATTTTAAAATTCATAAATTAAATTCAGAGTTCACGTAACAGTTGATAATAGTGGAATATTATCATGCATACTAGTCGTGAATAATAAAATTCAAGGAATAATTACGTAGCGGAAACAATTTTAAAAATAACAGTACATAACACATTGTATTTATTACAAATCATAAAATTAGAATAAATTCAAAATCCAAGTAATAATTCACATAGGCATCAACCATAGCATCACTCTTTATTCTGGGTGGCATTCACTGTAAAAAAATTAATGTAAGAGTGAGACAGAATATAGAATAAATATAAAATAAATAAAATTGCACAAACACAATCAACAAACCATAATGATATGATGAATATGCCAAACAAGTTCATTTATATTTAATAAGTCTTTAATTTAGTCCAATGATGTCATGCTGGATCCATTTGGTTTGGTGGGAATGTTAGGAAATCCCTAAGCATGAGCAGCGGAAAAATTAAAGGGATTCCATAGGATTTGCAAGGTTCCGTGTTTCAAAGCACAAAAACCAATTTCGAAATTATTTAGGTTACCTCTTGAAGAACTCCGAAGCAGTCGTAGCCTCGTCCTTTAGGAGTCCACACGAGCACTCCCACCAGAATCGCAACACTTGCCAACTGCTAGGTTGACGGCGTGTAGCTCTTGCAACTTTTTGCGAATTTTGTGTCTCACTTGAGTGAACGGCCTATGAGCATCTTATGCTCTATTTATAGGCTTAGGTTTGACCTAATTTGTTCTCTCTAAAAGTGGGCTCCTTACTCATTCCAAATGAGTTAGGCCCAATAGCTTTATTTTAGTCCAACTAAAATAAGACAACATTTTCTGATGGGCTTACTCTATGTGTGTGACCCTATAGGTAAAATACCCGGTCATATTAATAATAAACTATTTTATTATTAATATAAAATAAGAGCGGCATCTAGCAATGCATCATTATGTCCGAATATTATTAACATTAGCTATAAGTGATAATTATTTAATACGTTTATTCCTTTTGTCACGATATCCTAATTGGGCCCAAGGCATGGTCGCGTCATCCTTGTACGGCCCAATTTATTTTACTTGATACCGGAGTAGACTGGATTCGAATAAATATCTAATATTTATTCTTTCTAGCATGGCCATGCGTTTACTTAGTCTTACTCCATCAAGTGGCCTATGGATATCACTCCTGTCACATAGGAGAGACAAATCCCATCTACATCACTCACATCCCTCTGCATAATTTGTTCATTGCCTAATCACAACCTTTATAGTCCTCTTGTTACAGAAGACGTTTAATTGCATTAAAACAATAAACTCCTCATGTAGGAATCGTAGTGACTTCAGGTCGAAGGACTACATATACCATTATCACATTGAGAATCGTTTATGACAATCATGTAACGATCCATGCAACGTTCTCATGGTGGGTCAGTCCAGTACATCATTACTCTTAATGTGTACCCGTGTGAAGACTCGATATCATCTATATCTATGATCTGTGAGATCAGATCATCAGTACACTCACACACTAGTCTCAGTGTATTTACATGTCCCCATGTAAATACTTAACTAGGGACATTTTAGGAATAATTTTTATATGACCTATTACTCCAAGGATAAATATGTTTAAACAATTTTAAACTGAAATATTTATTCTATTGATAAGTAGAAAAATGATACAAATGAAAAAGCATAAAGGCTCATAGTGCATACACCAACAGGGAATACTGCAGTAAAAAGTCTCATAGAGACTCCAATAGGAATTAGCATAACCATGAATCCCTACACTTTCATGGCTCCTACGAAATTAAGTGCACAAGTAGGAATTAGCATAACCATGAATCCCTACACTTTCATGGCTCCTGCAGAAATAAGTATACCAGTAGGAATTTGCACAACCATGGATCCCTACACTTCCATAGTTCTTGTGAAAATAGGGCTTAAACTCATCATAGAGTAACCCCCCACCAGGGTAGGCAATCATGGAACCCCTAAATTCCATGGTGCGTCCAAATGCTTATGATGCATGAATGCCTTTAATTCTCTTTATCATTTAACATACCATGATATATCAATTTCCAAAACCACTTGGAAAACCACAAGTCCTCAAAGGACACATCACATATAATAATTTTCAGAATCATGGATTTACTGTTTCAACCACATATATCAATAACCGCAAGGCATTCATGTATATATATTAATTTAGTCATTCATAATTATTCACCACCAAAATACACAAACTGAATGATGCTCATTAGACACTCATCAACATTCATAATACTTCATAATCACTCAAGAATTCAATAATAAATTGTTACCCATAGGGAAAATATCATTTTTATCCATAATAACCATTATAAGCAAATTTCAGCATTTCCAACAGCGACATACGTTAGTAAAACAGTCATAACATGAGCAAATCAAATCCTTTTCATGTGATTCCACTTTCTATAGCTCAATAACATAAATATATACAACTTTCATGAAGACCATAAATTCAAATTCTAAACAGAAACATCACTTATTCACAGAATACAAAACTGCCTCAAAGAGGATTTTTAAAACGTACACAGGTTAGTATTTTCAATGTTTCTGGAGCTACAAAAACAATTTTGGCATGAAACCAGTTCTAAATCATTCTTAAGACAAATATATACAACTTTCATGAATGCCCCAACCACTAATTCTCACCATAAAATTCCCAGTTTTAAAAATAAGATTCGGATTTCATAGTTAACAGATTTTCATCAGGTACATACTTCTGTATTTTGAGCATATCTATAGATACAAGCATCTTTTTAACTCAAAACCACTTTCTATAGATCCCTAACATAAATATATACAACTTTCATGAAGACATCAAAGTCTAAAAACATATGTATAATTCCCAGAATATTCATATATGCACAAAACACAAGATAAGTATTTCAATTGGACATGCTGTAGTATTTTGATCATAACTCATGCTATACATATCCAATTCAGTCGGTTAAGGTCTCAAAATTCACCTAACAAAAGGATCTACAACTTTGATGAAGACACCGATCACTAATTCTCACCACAAAATTTCCAGTTTTAAAAATAAAATACGTATCTCAAGTTAACAGATTTACAGCTTGAACATACTTCAGTATTTTAGGCATAACTCGAGCTACAAAAATCATTTTGACTTGAAACTACTTTCTACAGATCCATAACACAAATATCTACAACTTTTGTAAAGACATTAAAGGCTGATTATGCTTTAAAATTCCCAGAATATCAATATATACACAGAACATAGAACAAATATTCCACTCGAATATGCTGTAGTATTTTGGCTATAACGTTTGCTATACATATTCAAATTAATTGATTCAGGTCTCAAAATTTAGATAACAAAAATATCTACAACTTTCATGAAGAAGTCAGAATGAAATTCACTCGTTTTCAATCTCAAAACTAAGCAACAAGATACGAAATTAAAACTGGAATCCTAGAACAGCATATAATTCTACCCATTTCATAGTTATTCACAACCCTGTCCCCTCTTACTTGGTTTGCCGACTGAAAATGGTCTCCTAGTTGTCCTGGCTTCTGTTTGAAGGGTCTTGAGGAAGAAGAGTAAAAGAGAGGAAGAAGGTATACTGGCTTTGTTCTCTGAAGGTCTGAGCAGAAGCAATGTTAATAATGCAAGGACAAGTGGGGAACAACTTTCCCGTGAGTGGAGTTAATAATGGGGATTAAAATAAGAAAGTGGGTTTATAATGGTCCACTTCTGGCCGTCCTACACACTAGGGTGAATAATGGGTTTAGGTATATTAAAATATGCATAAGAGACAAGAATGAAGTCAAAAAGTTACTCCTGCACCGAAAACCGACTAGAATTTCACTCGGTCATCCACTAAACCAACTGGAAACTGCCAGTCGTTTGTGAAGAAGAAGGGAATCCGAGTCCCTCTCGCTCAAGCGAAATCCTCTCTCGCTTGAGCGAGTGCCATATATAACACTGGCAGAAGGGAGTTTTGCTCAAGCGTTTCCGACTCTCTTGAGCGAGACTCACAAGCCTCGCTTATTCCACTCTCACTCGCTTAAGCGAGGAATTCATTTGCTTAAGCGAAATCCGACCAGAGGTAGTCATTCCCCAAACCGACTCCTCTTACTCGGTTTTCACTCGGTATAATTTATTCCCAACCGAGTCATTCACTCAGCAATTAACACACCACTCAATCAGTGATCCACCTGATATAATAATCCAGTCCGAGTCCTCTCTCACTCAGACTTCCGCTTAGTAAATCCATTCCAAATCCGAGTCTCCACACACACACGGTTCCACTCGGTAAGACTTTTCAGAAGCCGATTCTCCCTCGTAGTTGTCCACTCACTCGGAATCTCATTCCAGGATTGACACATCTGGGTAATCATACACTGTGTGTCCCCAGTCGGAACCCTGCCACTCGAAAATACATTTTCCTCTGTACTTCACTCGAAAATGAAGGCACTCAGTGAATCTTTCATTCAGTATTGCAACGTCTGACCATGATTGACTCGGAAATGAGTCTTTGGAATATACTTGACTCGGGAATGAGTCTTTCTGGGGTGTTTGACTCGGAAACGAGTCATTCAAAAATAATTGACTCGGAAATGAGTCATTTGAAGGCATTTGACTCGAAAACGAGTCTTTCTAAGCAATTTGACTCGGCAGTGAGTCAACCCAAGGTGAGTCACTCGGATCCTTTCACCCAGAAGAGGTTCTATCAAACCTTCTTCACTCAGAAATGTCTCGGAGATAGGTATTCCACTCGGAAAACATAACCTTCACTCGGAATTTCATCCTTCACTCGGAATTTCATCCCATCACTCAGAATTTCATCCTGTACTCGGAATAGAGTCCCTTTTTCACTCGGACAGTTCTTTCTAAGGCATTTCCACTCAGAAAAAGAATATTATATCTAAAGGTCTATATAAATTCCATAATTATACTCAAAAATGGAATTTTTAAAGTAATACAAGCCATCCACTGGATGTTTCATTCATTGATTATTACTTACAGACCTTCCATACTTCATAATTTACAAAATAGGACCATTATTAAAAACAGGATGTTACATTCTTGATCTCTTCAACCTCCATAGCTTAACCCCCAATATGGCCTTACGCTAGCTAGTGTAGGCACATGTAAATGAAAAATTACTCAAGATTCTAACATGCAATTTGAGCGTACGAAAGGCGTGTAAACGCTGGGACTCTACACTTTGGCTTTTATATCCTTTTCAATCAGTGTGGTGATGATATACTTGGGCGTATGGGACACTCAGTTGGCCTTGAAACACAAATCATGGACAGAAGCCTAGCGTATAAACGCTGGAAATAAATGTTAGCACACTAGACCCATAGCACACTATATGATACAAAATTTAAAACTTCTATACTTTTTCACTTTTTCTAATTAATAAGTAAATGACCTAAAAATAAATTGTAAATTAGCTTGAACTATAAATTTAATGCATAAATAAGTGACAAATAATTAAGTCTTTTCAAGACTTATCAATGCCCAACCTCTAAAAGGTCAAGGTTTAATGATTGCCTATAGCTAACTAATGGGTGCATGTTGAATGCGTCCATGCTTTTGGAAATCTTCACATGTCTTGGAATATTGAAGACAATCCTTGATCATATTAGGTCAGAACAAATTTTTCCTTAATAACACCATTTCATTTTTTCTCCAACTTCATGGGCTCCACAAATTCCTTTATGAACCTCAGCTAGTGTTATGTATGCTTTAGCTTTACTTAGACATCTTAAGAGACATCTTAAGAGGCCATCATCTACTCACTTCTTGAACAATTCCCTTCCAAGAATCACGTAGTATAAGGCTTTGAACCTCATCTTCTTATTCGTCTAAACATTTAGGTTGCTTTAATAATCTATGATTCCTTTCCTCCAATTATTTAAAGACATGACATCCATATCAATAACCTGCTAACTTTCCAAAGGTAGCCTTTCCTGAATGGTAATTAACTTGTTCAAACTATCCTTAGATAACCTATATCCCAAGGCTGTTTATGCCAACTCATTAGCCTCTATGTTGTTTATTCAGGGTATATGTTCAAATTAGATGTCATCAAACCTCTTTATCAATTTAAGAGCTTTGGTATAATATTTTAGTAGCTTCTTACTAACACACTTACACCTTTGGGTTAATTGGTTAATTATCAACTCTAAATCTCCATAGACTTTCATGTTTTTAACATTTAAAACTCATTAAACCTCCAGCCTTATATTCAGCCTCAATATTTGAACACATGGGTTGAATTTTGAAATAGAGTTTCATGGGGAAACCTCTAAGAGACACCAACAACATCCTAACTCCAACACCATTACTATGTTTAGATCCATCAAAAAATAATTCCCATGGTCTAAGGCCTACTAAACTTAGGCAAAATAGTGCTCCAAATGGTATATTAAATGATACCTTTGTCAATCCTTTAGAAGGTATCTCCATCAATGCCTCAGACAATGCCTCAGATGATACCACTTACCCCTTCATTACCTTTAGAGGTGCATCTTAGAGAGAATTCTATCAAGGCTAATGCCCACTAACCCACTCTATTATGCATAATGGGTTTCAAAAGCATGTGTTTGATCACATCAAAATAAGACAACACAAACACCTCAAAAGGCTTTATATAATATTTTAACTTGGTGCATGAAAAGTACAAACACAAACACAATTTCTCTATTATTTTATGTTGTGTCTACATCATTAAGCACCCTGCTTAAATAATAAATAGCCATTTTAGGGCCATCTTTATCTTCTTATATAAGCATACTACCTTAGGTTTCATTTGTAGCAGCAATATACAATTTTAAAGGCCTCTCCCTAATTAGAGGTGTGATTATGGGAAGATTAGCTAGTACCTCTTTATTCCTTCAAAGGCTTTTTGATGCTCCTCTTCCCATTTGAATTCTTCCTCTCCTTTTAACTTCAACAACGGAGAAAAAATCTTTGTCTTGCTTGATAAATTAGAAATGAATCTCCTCAGGAAATTAATCTTTCTTAGCAAAGATTGAAGTTGTTTCTTATTGGTTGATGGTGCAATTTCTATAATGGCTTTGGTCTTGTTTTTCTGAACTTCAACTCCTTTCTTATGGATTACAAAATCCAAAAACTCACCGATAGTCACCCTGAATGCACACTTCAATGGATTCATTTTTAGACCATGCCATCTCATCCTCTAAAAAGACTGCCTTAAGTGAACCAAGTGATTTTCCTTACTGTTTGACTTAATGACTACATCGTCTATATAAACTTGCATGAACTTTCTTATCAAATCATGAAAAATGGCATTCATGGGCTTTTGGTATGTTACCCCTGCATTTTTTAACATAAATGGAATCACCACCCATTCATAGGTTCCTAAGGCCCCTAGACAATGAAACACCATTTTGCGTACATCATCTTCTGAAATAAAAATTTAGTTATATCCAAAATAGACATCCAATAAGCTTAGAATTTCATTACCGACAGTTGTGTTTACTAACATGTCTAATATTGGCATAGGGTACTCATCTTTGGGGTTAGCCTTATTTAAATCATAAGAATCAATGCATACTTTCATTGACCCATTCTTCTTAACCACTAGCACTCTATTGGACGCCCAGTCCAGGTACCTAGTAGTTTGAATAAACTTTTCCTTAAGCACTATTTCAATCTTTTCTTTGATTTTATGTTTTACTTCAAGAGAAAACGTCCTAGGGGCCTACTTTACATCCTTTTTTTAAGGATGCATTAGTAATCTATGTTTTACCAATTCCCTACTCTGCCTTGGAATTTCTTCATAGTATCAAACAAACCAGTCCTTAAACTTAGTAGCTGGATTAAGTCATCCTTCAAGGTATTGTCTACCAAAGTAGTTTTATATGTTGATCTCTTTTAGGTCTCATCTCCCAAATCTACTCCCTTTAATAAATGTTATGCCTTTATTTTTCTAGTATTCTCTACTAGGGTTTTTCAAATATAAGAGGTTCATCACCATAAATACAAATTAACCTACCCTTGTCTAATAGGCTATTTTGCTCCATTAACATAATTCACAATTTTTTTGTATGTCAACAGTGACTTCTTCATGCCTATTTATAACAAAGTAACTGTTGCACATACTCTCACATTTTATAGATGGCTTGTTCAACCACACTCTTTTCCTTAGTTTCCTATGACATCATTAAGTTAAAATATGCACAAAATTTTGAACACGACAAAGATTTCATTATATATATATATATGCTCACTATACAAAAACCAAACTTTGTCCCAAAAAATGTTGTTCAGACACCTAAGTAGCTACTCGTTTGAATGGCCCATTTGAGTGACCCGTCTAAGTGACCTGTCTATGTCACACCTGCATGCATCAATCCACTTAAGACTCCTTAACCTTTCAGAGAAGCCAAATGGATAAACTATTGTATCTTATATAATTGGACATTTATTGAAAGAAAAACAACAAACAACCCAAGGATTTAAACAAAATCTAGAGCCACAACTAATTCTTCCCCCCTTTTTACATTTTGTCTTCAAATAATAGGAAAAAGGATTTTTTTCCATTCAGCCTTTGAGCTTTCTGAGCCTTCTACAGGTTCTCTGTAACATCCCAAAATTTATAAAAAATAATTAATTGAGAGGGATAAATGGTAAATAATTATATATGGGTTGATACATGTCCCAAAAATTTAGAAATAACTAAATTATGATTTATTATGGATGTTCATAATTTATAAAGACTAAATGAGATGAAATTATACCCGATTAAAATATGGGTGTCGGACCAAGTATCTCCGATTGAGATGTCATTGGTCAAGACTGTTAAGAATATTATTGGGAATCTGAATATTTCTTCAAAATAATTTTTGGATTTAGTATTGAGCCTGAACAGAGATCTTGTTTGTTGTAAAATGAAGAAATTACTAATGAGGGGTTAAAACTTAAAAACAAAACTCTCTCCCCCTCTAGGGCAAAACACTTTCTTCTTTTTCTCTCACATTTCTCTCTTCCTCTTCACCTTCTTCCTCTCAAAAACCATGAATGGTGGTATGCCCTTCTACCCCTCTATTTCATTTTCTTCATTGGTCAAGAAGGGAACTTGGATGGTTGAAGCTCACTTCTCCTTTTTCTCTCCCCCATTTTCGTGTTTGGCATTGAGCTAGGAGAAAGAAGTAAGATTTTGATCACCCATGGGTTTTGTTGATGATTTTGAGTTTATTTAAATGTTGTGATAGGAGATTAAAGGTTATTTTGATGAATAAAGAAGTGTAAAACCAAGCCCTAGGTTGGATAATCCTTGGGGATTCATTGTTGTTGTTGATAATGAATGAGATACATTGTTGCTAGCCTAAGGATGTTTGAAATGAGGCATAAATGTAGTTGGAATTGATGATAGTGAGTTCTCGATAAAAACCCTAGAAATTAGGACTTTGGGGCTTTGAGAAATTCTTGAGAAAATTATGAGTAATTGACATAGGAAAGGTTTTATATATGAGAATAAGTTTTTGAATGAGTAATATTGATTATTGATGTTGAGAGTAGATTAAAATGGTAGAGCACCATGGATGATGAAACCTATAAATGAGTATTGTTATAAGTGTGTGTTGCGACCGGGGTCCCGGTACACGACGCGAACTGGTTAAAGACAATAAAAAAATGATACTATATTGGAATGAGGCCCTTAGACGTCTAAAAAAATAAAGGGTTCAGAGAGTCGGCACAAATATTTATCAAGGAAAATATTAGAAAAAACCTTTAAATAGCACTAGTTTTTCTAAATGAGATTCTGTTTAGTCCGGGAGTCAAATTACAAGAGGGGAAGGTATTAGCACCCCCACTGTCCGTCCTAAAACGGTTACCTAAATTGATCATGTATAATTTTTCAAAAAGAATAATAATGAGGACATTTTGAAAATATAAATAAAAATAAAACAAAATTAAATGATAAAATACATCACCTAAATTTTCATCATTTTTTAGTCCAAAGAAAAAATAAATAATCAAGTGATTAAAAGACAGTAAAATAAAAAAAAACAAAGAGAAGTCTTGTCTCCATTTTTTTTTAGTAATAAAAAATAGTCCATTGATTTTATTGGGAAATATATGGTTCATAAATGAAACAAATAAATAAATGAAAAGGTTAAAAAAGAATAGACATAAAAAAGGAAAAAAATGGAATTAAATACATCAATATGAAAATAAATAAATATATACACTTAATTAATTAAAATTAACAAATGAACCTGATTCGATTATTTTTTAGAAAAATAAGATTAATAAGATGTCTCATCTAAATTAATCTCATTTCGAACTTAAAAGAAAGATAGATGAATGAATAACAAAGTATTTATTAGTCTTGTTTTATTATTTTTTATAATAATTTTTCTTAATTATAAAAAAGTCTCTAAGAGAAAATAATAAGAAGCCATGACAATAAATAAAATGGATAATTATGTGAAGACCATGAAGTATTTTGATAATGACAAGGCCAATGACAAAAGATCAAGAACAAAGAAGAAAGTTCAAGCAAGACAAGACCAAAGATCACAACACTTTAAAGTAATATCTTTTCAGAAAATATGGCCATTAAAATGAGTTAAAAACACATTTTAATAATGTGTAATCGATTACCTTATTGGCGTAATCGATTACCAGATTACTAAGTTTTGTAATCAATTACATGATCATCAGAGCTTTAAAAAATAACATTTTAAACTGAAGTAATCGATTACCTATTTGTTGTAATCGATTACATGGTCAAACAGAGGTTTTAAAATAAAACGTTTAAAAGCAGTAATCGATTACCTATTTGGTGTAATCGATTACAGTAATAGTCTGATGGAAAAAATCATGTTGAAACATTATAACTTTTCACAAAATATTATTTTATCCAAGAGGTACCTTTTCAATTATTTTAATCAATAATTTCACACCTCTTGAAGGCATTTCCTCTCCTATAAATAGGAGGGTATTTCGTTTGCAAAAAAGACCAACACCAAATACTTCCAATCTTTTCTTAAGAGCAATAATGGCCATATTCTCTTAATAGAGTTATTACTCTTTCTTGTTCCTCAATTTGTTCATCATACTCTTTAAGAGAGTTTTCTTGTAGAGTTCTTTATCTCTAAAGTGAGATTGATATTCAGAGTGGTGTATCTCTGAGGGTGTTCTTCTTGGATGTGGTGTAGCATCCAAGGGTGATGTTCTTGGATGTGGTGAAGCATCCAAGGGTGATGTGCTTGGGTGTGGTGTAGCATCCAAGGCATTTGTGATCGGGGTGTGAGTCCTCATTGTGGTGTAATCAAGGGACTTGATTATAGTGAATTTCCTCAAGGGTGTCTTGAGAAGACTGGACGTAGGCAGTGGTTGGCCGAACCAGTATAAATCTCTGTTTGCACTTCTATAACCCTTAAACTCTTTATGTTTTAAGCATTATTATTGAAATCACATATCATTGCATATTGAGTTTTTAGAGGAGAAATTTATTAGTGAAAAAGTTCCTAACTACTCAATTCACCCCCCCTCTCGAGTTATAGGAGGCCACTAGAGTAACAAGTGGTATCAAAGCTAGTATCTTGGAAAAGGTTTAACAACCTCAAGAAGATCCATGGCCTCTTTCAATCCCATCTTTCCTGAGGGAAACTCCATACATAGACCTCCTGTATTTAACGGAGTAGGATATCAATATTGGAAAACCCGTATGCAAATATTCATAGAAGCTACTGATATAGACATATGGTACTCCATTAAAAATGGTCCATTCATACCAACCAAAGAAGTTGGAGAAGTAACCATGATTAAACCAAGAAGTGAATGGACTAATGCGGATAAAACAAAAGTCCAATATAACCTAAAGGCCAAAAATATAATAACTTCTGCCTTAGGAATGGACGAGTACTTTAGAATATCCACATGTAAAACAGCAAAAGAAATGTGGGATACTCTAGAAGTAACTCATGAAGGAACGAGTGAAGTGAAAAGGTCTAGAATAAACACCCTGACTAGGGAGTATGAGTTGTTTAGAATGAACAACAATGAAAGCATACAAGACATGCAAAAGAGATTCACTCATATAATCAATCATCTTGCATGCTTGGGAAAAACCTTTTCAAATGAAGATTTGATTAATAAAGTATTAAGATGTTTGAACAGGGAATGGCAACCAAAAGTAACTGCTATATCAGAATCAAAAGATTTGTCAAGCATGTCCCTTGCAACACTCTTTGGAAAATTATAAGAGCATGAACTCGAGCTTGAAAGATTGAATCAACATGAGGAAAGCAACAAAAAGAAGAAAAGTATTGCTCTAAAAGCATCATCATCAACCATTAAAGAAAGTGATGAAGAAGATGATGAAGAAAATGATGAAGAAGGTATAAATGATTATAATGACCTTAAATTATTTGTTAAACAATTTAACAGGTTTCTAAAGAAAAAGGAAGGGCAAAGAAAGCCAAACTTCAGGAATTCCTTCAAAAATGATGAATCTAACCAAGGTCCAAAATGCTTTGAATGCGGAAAATATGGACATATGAAAATGGAGTGTCTGACACTAAATAAGAAGTCTGACAAGCAAGAGAAAAAGTATCCCAAAAATAAAAGAAGAGCATATATTGCCTGGGATAAAAATGATCTAAGCTCGTCCGAATCAGACCATGAAGAAACAAATCTCTGCCTGATGGCAAAAACTGAAGAGGTAATAGATTCAAACCCTACTTTTGATGAATTACAAGATGCATTTGAAGATCTTCATAATGAGTATCAAAAGTTAGCTAAAAAATTTTTGAACATCAAAAGCACTAACCTGAGCTTAAACGAAAACTTATCAAAACTCAATCAAGAATTAGGACAGGTTAAAATAGAAAAGGAAAACTTAGAAACTAAGTATAAGACTGAAACTACTAATAGTCATACATGCTCAACATGTCAAAAGTATAGTCTAGAGATAAATGACTTAAAAAATAAATTAGCTAAATTTACTATGGGAAGAGACAACCTAGATATACTCCTTGGAAAACAAAAATGTCATTTTAAAGCAGAACTAGGATCTGATCCTTCCAAAAAGCAAAAATTGCAGAAAAATTTCTTTATTTCACAAAAGACCTCAACTAGCCCATTTGTTAAATCCCCTCATTATGTGAGAAAAGGTCACAATGCATCAACATGTCATATAAGGAACAAAGGTTATATTGAGACAAAAATGATTTGGGTTCCTAAGAATATATTATCCACGTCTAACCCACAAGGACCCAAGAAAATTTGGGTACCAAGATCAAATGTTTATAATGGTGCAGGAATTATCATTGATGGGAGGCACTTAAGGATTAACTCTTACCTACAAGAAAAGTCAACACATTTCTTAAAGCATCTATCAATCAACAAGTAACAAAGAGCAATATCAAAATAACGAGTGACATCAAACAACAAGGTGCATCACTCTCTGCTAAAACTTTATGCTCTTATATTTTTTTTGCCATTGACAAAGGGGGAGTAATATATGAGAAGCAAAATAAGAGAAAAATCAATCAAACCTTGTCAACTAAACCAAAATTAAGGGGGAGAAAATCTTGTATCTTGCATGCTGTTTATTTTTCTTCTCAGGAAATGTTGTCAACATCAAAAAGGGGGAGAATGAAGAACTAAGGTTTTGATATCAACAACATATATGCAAGACATGATTAACAACATGGACGCAAGACTTGAAGATTCAGTATACCATGTCAAGCACAAAAAGAGTCATGAAATCAATGAAATACTGTCATCATCAAAATGGGGGAGAATGAAGACCATGAAGTATTTTGATAATGACAAGGCCAATGACAAAAGATCAAGAACAAAGAAGAAAGTTCAAGCAAGACAAGACCAAAGATCATAGCACTTTAAAGTAAGATCTTTTCAGAAAATATGGCCATTAAAATGAGTTAAAAACACATTTTAATAATGTGTAATCGATTACCTTATTGGCATAATCGATTACTAGATTACTAAGTTTTGTAATCAATTACATGATCATCAGAGCTTTAAAAAATAACATTTTAAACTGAAATAATCGATTACCTATTTGTTGTAATCGATTACATGGTCAAACAGAGGTTTTAAAATAAAGCGTTTAAAAGCAGTAATCGATTACCTATTTGGTGTAATCGATTACAGTAACAGTCTGATGGAAAAAATCATGTTGAAACATTATAACTTTTCACAAAATATTATTTTATCCAAGAGGTACCTTTCCAATTATTTTAATCAATAATTTCACACCTCTTGAAGGCATTTCCTCTCCTATAAATAGGAGGGTATTTCATTTGCAAAAAAGACCAACACCAAATACTTCCAATCTTTTCTTAAGAGCAATAATGGCCATATTCTCTTAATAGAGTTATTACTTTTTCTTGTTCCTCAATTTGTTCATCATACTCTTTAAGAGAGTTTTCTTGTAGAGTTCTTTATCTCTAAAGTGAGATTGATATTCAGAGTGGTGTATCTCTGAGGGTGTTCTTCTTGGATGTGGTGTAGCATCCAAGGGTGATGTTCTTGGATGTGGTGAAGCATCCAAGGGTGATGTGCTTGGGTGTGGTGTAGCATCCAAGGCATTTGTGATCGGGGTGTGAGTCCTCATTGTGGTGTAATCAAGGGATTTGATTATAGTGAATTTCCTCAAGGGTGTCTTGAGAAGACTGGACGTAGGCAGTGGTTGGCCGAACCAGTATAAATCTCTGTTTGTACTTCTATAACCCTTAAACTCTTTATGTTTTAAGCATTATTATTGAAATCACATATCATTGCATATTGAGTTTTTAGAGGAGAAATTTATTAGTGAAAAAGTTCCTAACTACTCAATTTACCCCCCGTCTCGAGTTATAGGAGGCCACTAGAGTAACATTATGTATATAAAAAAACTATTCAAAAATTATCAAAAAATAAAAAATAAAAAAATAAAAAAATAGTATGGGTAGATAAGAGAGAGAAATGAAAAGATAAATAATAATAAGTAAATAATTATTTTAAAAAAAACAAAACTCAAGAAATTATATATATATAACATAAAATTAAATGATTATGTAAAAGATAATTTTAAAATTATTATACAGTAAATAAATAAATGTAAAAAATAAAGGATGGAAGAATAAAGTATAGAAAAATAAAATAAAATTACAAAAAAATAAAAATAAAAATAGAAATGTAAGAAACTAAATAAACAAATAAATAACTACAAGAAAATAGAATACAAAAAAATAAAATATAGTAAAATAAATAAATAGAAATAAAAGTGCATAAAAATAAATAAATAAAAATAAAAGTTTAGAAAAATAAATAAATAAAAATAAAAGTGCAGAAAAATAAATAAATAAAATAAAAGTACAGAAAAATAAATAAAGAAAAATAAAAGTGTAGAAAAATAAACAAATAAAAATAAAAGTCCAAAAAAATAAATAAACTAAAATAAAAATGAAGAAGAATAAATAAATACTAATTAAAGTGCAGAAAAATAAATAAATGAAAATAAAAGTGCAAAAAAATAAATAAATTATAAAAGTGTAGAAAAATAAATGAACAGATAAATAACTGCAGAAAAATAAAGTGTAGAAACATAAATAAAGAAAAATAAAAGTGCAGAAAAGTAAATAAATAAGAATAAAAGTAAAAAGTAAATAAATAAAAATAAAAATACAGAAAAATAAAGAAACAGATAAATACCTGCAGAAAAATAAAATGCAAAAAAATAAAGTGTAGGAATATAAATATAGAAAAATAAAAGTGCAGAAAAATAAATAAGAATTAAATAAAGATAAATAAATAGATAAATAAATATTCTCGTATTAATTAAAAAATTCCTTAGTACAGAAACAAATAAAGAAGTACAAAAACAAAATTCAGGAGATCGATCTTTGTAGATTTCCCTTGTTTTTGGCTTTGTTTGGACCTAATTTGAGGGTGTTTAGGATACTGGTTACAAGACTTGGACAGTATTTTGGTTCACAAAGCTCACATACTAAGACATACTAGAATGACACACTCATTTTCCTAACAACATTTCCATAACATAATTTTAGAAAACAAAAACTTCTAAAAAATCTCACAAAAATTTAACACTCTTTCACCTCTTCTTCCTTCTTCTCCCCCTTTTTACCTTAGCATCATGCCATATTTATAGAAGAAAACTGGCTTCGGATTCCTCATAAAATGACATCACTTTCCTACTTTTCCAATTTGTCCAAATTTGATGTCAATTTCCCTAATTTTCTCCAATTATCCAACCAAACTGGGTCTCACCTCAATAAAACCACCGAAATCTCTTTTCTTTTTTCTTTTTTCTTTTTTTTAATTTCATTATTTTTTAATTTTTTTGGCCCATTTTTTATTTTTGGACCTTTTTTGGCCTATTTTTGTTTTTTCTGACTTTTTGGGCCTTTTTATTTATTTTTTAAAAAAAATTAATTTTTTTAATGTTTTGAATACAAATGAGTAATCACTTACTCATATGGAAACATAAACTATTTTAGAATCCTAAGATTATTTATTACACATATTGCCATAAATAAAATACCCAATAAAGATAAACTACTAATGTTACAAGGAGCAAGAAGGTAGTCACCAAACATCGGTTTCCCTCCCTTATTCTTTTCTCTTGGCTTCGACACTCATTGGCCATTGCTTGAGGAAAATTATGAAAGAAAGTTAATGAAAGGAGAAGTGTGGTAGGAAATAAGGAGAGATTGAGTATTTATAGAAATAGAGAAGGTATTATTCCCAACAGTCACTATGCAATTTTTTAATATTATTTTTTTTAAAAAAATTTATTTATCCAGACAAAAATAGGTGTTCATAGCTGCCCCTCTTTACGTCTTTTCATGAAAGAATATGAGATTTATTCATATTATTAATGTGAAAAGAAAGTAAAGACGTGAACACGTTAAGAATTCAAGGAAAATTTGGAGGCTTCTCACAAAAAATAAACCGAGTCCCCCTTAAGTTGAAGGAACTTTGACAATAAACAATTTAAAGGTAGTACTAGGAGCTTTTGACAAGGAGTAAACAGCCAAAATGTGTTGCCACAGGCTTTAATAAGACATTTGAGGTGATACTTTAGACTCTTCTCTGGGGACAGAATGGTATTTGAGGTTCTAAAAATTCAGGAATATGTCTGATGTTTTTATTGGGGATTAAGTTGCCTAGGGTATGTACTCGAGGCTTTTGACAGAAAATGACAATTTAGGGGTGTTGCCCTAATATTTACCCTTGAAAACGAACAATAAAGGGATGGGTACTTGAAGCTTTGAAAGAAAATAAATGACACAGGGGATTGCTCCGACGTGTTTTGGATCAGACGACATAGCCTAGGAATGGGTACCTGAAGCTCTGAAGAAAAATTAAAGACGTAGGGGGTTGCCCCGACATGTTTTGATCAAACGATGTAGCCTAAGAATGGATACCTGAAGCTTTTGAAGAAAAACTAATAACGCAGGGGGTTTCCCCGACATGTTTTGATCAAACAACGTAGCTTAGGAATAGGTACCTGAAGCTTTTTGAAGAAAAATAAATAACATGGGGATTGCCCCGGCATGTTTTGACTGGACAACATAGCTTAGGAATGGGTACCTGAAGCTTTTGAATAAAAATAAATGACATAAGGATTGCCCTGGCATGTTTTGACTGGACAACATAGCTTAGGAATAGGTACCTGAAGCTTTTGAATAAAAATAAATGACATGGGGATTGCCTCGGCTTGTTTTGACTAGACAACATAGCTTAGGAATGGGTACCTAAAGCTTTTGAATAAATGACACAAGGGATGTCTTGATATATATTTTTTGAGTAGCCTAGGAATGGGTGCGTGAGGCTTGGACATGAAGCAAGACCTAGGGGAAATGTCTCTGACACTGTGACTTACGGTGAAGGATATATGTTTGGTTTTTGTAAAGGGAAATTGAATGGTATGAAATTTAAAATTTTTACTCAAGAAGAGTGTGTTCTTGAGGTTAAGACTTTTGAAGGACTGAGATTTAAAAGAGACTGACTTTTTAGTCATATCACTCACTTGGGGTTCCGAGTGAATACAAGGATTCCTACCTTGAACTTTTTATATCCCAGTAAATCACCTTTACTAGGGTTAGGTGATGAACTGAAACTGTTGATCTTGACTCTTCGTAGGGAACATTTGTTCTTATTATAGCCTATCAACTGGAGAAAATATGAGAATTATCTTTCGCTGACTTTCTTGTAGCAGGTTTGACTACATCTTGAATCATTTGAGAACTATGAGAAAAGAAATTGGGGGCATATGCCTTAATCCTTCATGGAAAATAATCAAGTGGAAAACCAAAGGTTAATGATCTTGTTTCCCTAGGTGACACCCATAATCCTTGTGGGACTCGATCTTACTCATGGTAGAGCAGAATATCTTTGATTACCAAGGTCTGCGTAATTGGGAAGTACCAAGCTGTTTGAGACTGAAAATATGCTTTTCATGGTTTTAAAAAATAAAATAAAATAAGATAAAATAAAATAAAATATAATATTTTCACAAAATACATGCTAATGAAACCTAAAAAAACAAAGATTGGAACTGAAATTGAGAATTCCACTTATTTACTTGGGAAAATTATAGGTTTACATCATAATTTCAATCTAAACTTTTGGAGGACATAAAGACTACCCTATCCTTTTAAAGTATTCTCAAGCATAATACTTCTTGACTGCATCTGAATTGACTGGGAAAGAAAACTCCTCACCATCCATGTTCGTCAAAATCAAAGCTTTTTCAGAAAAGACTTTCTTTACGATGAATGGTCCCTCATAATTTGGCCTCTATTTTCCTCGGTGATCATTTTAATTTGGCTAGATCTTCTTTAGTACCAAATCACCCTCATGAAATTGACGAGGTCATACTTTTTTTTGTATGCCTTTTTCATACGCTTTTGGTATAATTGCCCATGATAGAGAGCAGTTAACCTTTTCCCGTCAATTAATTTAGTTGATCATACCGGGGATCAAACCCATTCAGCTTCTTCTAATTTGGCATCCATGATTACTTTTAAAGATGGAATTCCTACTTCTATTGGTAAAACAGCTTCCATACCATATACCAATGAGAAAGGTGTTGCCCCTGTCAAAGTTCGTACAGAGGTACGATACCTATGTAAAGCAAAAGGAAGCAACTCACTCTAGTCTTTGTAGGTTTCAACCATCTTTTGTATGATTTTCTTTATGTTTTTGTTGGTAGCTTCCACCGCTCCATTCATCTTGGGTCTGTATAGAGATGAATTGAGGTGTTTGATTTTGAATTCTTTGTAGAGTTCATCCATCATTTTATTATTCAGGTTTGTGCCATTATCAGTGATAATCTGACTTGCCAAACCATATCTGCAAATCAATTCTCTCTTGATGAATTTGACCATAATATTTTTTGTCATGTTGGTATAGGAAGCTGCTTCAACCCACTTAGTGAAGTAATCAATGGCCACAAGAATAAAACCATGCCCATTCGATGCTTTTGGTTCAATGGGACCAATAACATCTATACCCCATATAGCAAAAGGCCAAGGTACAGTTAGAACATGCAGAGAAGATGGTGGTGCATGAATGTTATCTGTATAGGTTTGACACTTGTGACATTTCTTGGCATAGTTATGACAATCATTTTCCATTGTCATCCAATAATATCCAGATCTGAGAATTTTTCTTGCCATTGAATACCCACTTGCATGTGTTCCGAAAGGTCCTTTGTAACATCCTGATTTTTAATTAATTACCGGGTGTGGTAAATTTCAGGATTAAGGTTATGGATTAATCAAGTTAATGGTTGGTTGGAATTTAATGGTTAATTAGATAAATTATTGAATAATAATAATAATAATAATAATAATAATAATAATAATAATATTAATAATGCAAGAATGGACCATGTGCCTTGGTGGCTTAGTGGGCTCGGTTCTCTCTCCCTTTCTCTCTCTTTATACACGCTGGTGGTAGGTGGTGCCTTAGGAGTTTCGGTTCCCTTCCTCTCCCTTGTCCACGTTGGATGTGGGTAATCATTGTTGAGGGAATGACATTAAATGCTGATGGACTTGCATTAAATGTGAAGGTGATGGCTGATGGAGAGAGTGAGCTGATGGGGCTGTAAGGTGATATAGCTTCACTTTCACGTTTCCCCTCCTCACATTATTCATTTCCTTGTTGGAGCATGTTCTGGTGAGAGAAGTGCTCCTCCTTCTCTCTAGAACTCCCAGGACTCTTTCTCTTCTGCGTTGCTATTTCTTCTCCGTCGTCCTCTCTTTCATCTTCTTCTTCCACTCACGCATGGTGTAGAACCGAGTGGAACTGCGTGGTGATGAGGAACAGCATAGTGCTGTGTGTTCTGGAGGCTGGGTTCCTCCTTTGTTTCCCCTGGTGCTCCTTCTTCTTCTTCCTCCATGTGTTGAGCTGTTGGTGGCTCAGTTGGGAGCCAACAGCTGTGTGGTTGCCTCGTTGTGGAAGTGGTCCACTGTGGGTGAGGCTGTGCCGTTGTGAAGAAGAAGGCATGGATGGTGCATGAAGGTTTGGTTGTCCTCCACTGTTTGTGAGGACTAGCTCTCGGTTGCGACTCGAGTGTGGGACAGCTTTGGGTTGAGCCTTGGTGGCTATGTTGCTCGTGTGGAGACAGAGCTGGTTCTCCATGATTGAGAGCAGAGTGGAGCTTGGAGTGTTGATGGCTTGAAGGCTTGAGTGGAGCGGAATTTAGGACCTCTACTGGGCCGAGTGAGGTCTGTGGTGCCTTGGAAGCTTGGCATGGTGTGCTTGGTAGCTGATCTGCTTCAAGGGAAGCCATGTTGGCTCTTCCCACGATTGGAATGCCGAGCAGAGAGCTACTGTGGCTAGGCCGAGTGGCCCATGTGACTTCTAGAACGTCATTCCAGGTAAGGGGGCTTTGCATCTCAAATGCATGGTTTATGGATGGGTTTTCGGGTGAAATTCTTGCACTGTGATGTGTGATATTTGATGTGTGTTGCTTTGCTGATTTTCGAGTGAGTAGTAGCCCGGATACGCATGATGAATATGCTTGTTTTGATGTTGTTGAATTCCGTCCATGTAATATGTGTTGATGTTCATGATGATGATTATGCTAAGATGCTTGAGATGTATGTGATTATTAATGTTATGTTCAATGCATTGGATGCATGGTGTTATTATTATGTTGCCGAGTGCATCTGTGTGTGGAATATATGATTCCCGAGTGGAATATTATATGTATTGGCATGGGATGTTTGCTGATGTTAAATTCCGAGTGGAATTCTATGTGAATTAGTATGTGAGGCTTAGGAATGCTAAGGCCGAGTGGATCCCATGAAATAGCCTGTGAGGCTTGTGGTAGATGATAATTCCGAGTGAATGGCATAGTGATTGCCGAGTGAATGGCATAGTGATTGCCGAGTGGATGTGATGTGAGCCGAGTCATCTGATTTGCTATGGAAATATCGAGTGCATATAATGTTGAATGCTAATTTCCGAGTTGGCAATCAGATGAACACGTGTGTATGATGAGGATTCATAGATTAATCCTAATATAGTTGAAGACCTCAGAGTTGGACTCGAGGCCATGCTGAGAGCATGAGCATTGTATGCTTGATGAAAGTCCTTGGGTTGGACTCAAGGTAAATACCGAGTGCATTAGCGTTGGACGCCGAGTGAATGAGACTGTATGCATCCGATTCACCACTGGAATGCGTTGGACGTTTATTACCGATCGGAAATCAGATGACATTATATGGAATATGATTAAGTCCTAGAGCTGGGCTCAGGCAGACTCCATGAGCGTGGCTCGGAGTGTGGATATTATTTGATATAGAGCTGGGATAAATATGAGGTGAAACCCGGTTGGATGAGTAGATGTTTGTTAAGGATGTTAGGCTTTATAGCCGAGTGAAATGGTAAGAAACCCGATTAGAGATATTTGTGTTTGCTCATATTTAAATGGCAGTGTGTATATTTGATTGATGATATATATATATATATATATATATATATATATATATATATTTGTATGTTGTGGATTCAAAGATAAATCCGAGTCAGTAACTGTCATTTAATATGTAAGGCCCACCCCTACACCATTTTTCATTATGTGCAGGTCGGATGGGATGATATGCCTTAAACCTGAGTGTTGGGTGTTTATGATGAGGATGTGTACATAATGTAATGTACCGAGTGTGTTTTAATGTATTAAAGCCTTGGCCGGCTCATATGACCATGTTGTATAACGAATACAAAATGATATATGTATTGGAATCCGAGTGCATGTTTATATATAAGATTTACATTGAAATCATGTACTTGTATCGGATAATGGGTGTTGGTGAATGAATAATGTTAAGGGAATAAGCGTTCCGAGTGCATGATTATATATATATATATATATGGGTCGGTAGACTGGATTTGTGGACAGGTTTATATTTATGAGAATGTATATATAGATAAGTGATTTATGTTGATTTGATGCTTCTTACCGACTGGAATATAAATGATGTTGAATGAATAATTCTAAGTTAATGAATCCCGAGAGGAATATAGTAGGCTTAGATCCTTTTCCGAGTGAGACTCGTACGTATGGGCCTTCTTTCCGAGAGGATGAGACTTAAAGAGATTATGAGAGAAATCCCTTTGATGAATTTATACTGTGTAGAATTTGGGAAGATAATTCCGAGTGATTACGGGCCTGAGTAATACGGAGTGAAAAATATGAGTAAACCCGAGTGGGTAGAGTTTAAGTATTTCCGAGTGGAAATCCGAGTGATCCTCTTCCGAGAGGAGAGTTGTTGTAATGGACTGAGATTAGAATATATTCTAAGTATGTGATTCATGTATAATCCGAGTGAAAGAGATTCCATATCCTGAGAGGTTAGGATCTGAGCAAGTCCGAGTAGGACTTAACTTAATGGTTTCTCCGATTGAATAAGATATCAATTGCCGAGTAAGAGACTAATTGAGATGACTCAGTTTTGGAGCGAGATTACCGAGTGGAACTCTATGTGAGTAGAGACTCAGATTCAGACTGAATATTCTGAGTGGAGTATGATTGTAGAGACCCCTTCTGAGTGAAGGAAGGTCTATGTGTTCTCTGAGTGAAAGATGTGAGTTTATGCCGAGTGATGAATGTAAAGTACATTCCCGATTGAATTATGGTTAAATACACTGAGTGGTGTTTGGTTGGAAAATAACCCGAGTGAGGGGTTTTATGGAATCCGAGTGGGATATCCCTCATTTCCCGAGTGGATTATTGTGTGGCCTTATGGATAAAAATGTATGGAACTAAGTTATGGGGTGTATGTGCGTGGAGTTATTTCTGAGCGATTGAAACCCCTGACTCTGAGTGAATAGAACCTTTGGACCCCGAGTGATGGGATTGCTGAGTGTAACTTCTCGCTTCAGCGAATGAAGGATTCGCTCCAGCGAGTGTGTGTTGTTGGAAGGCTTTTGGATCGGCTTCGCCTAAGCGAAGGGGCGCTCGACCGAGCGAGTTGGGCTGCCTCGCCCAAGCGTGCTGTATCTCGCTTAAGCGAGTGCAAGCTGTATTGTGGGTTCGCTCAGGCGCTGTTTGTCCTTCCGCTGTGAATGGTTTTCATTTCCTTTGCCTTTCCTTCTTCTTGTGGCTCGGTCTTGGATTATTTCTTCAAGTGTGAATGTTTTGCAAACTCTGATTTTTGGAAAAATTTCCCTGTTTTGGTTTTATTTATTTATTAAAAACTAGGGTGTTTCATCCTTCATGAACATCCTTCATGATTTTGTTAGCTTCCTTCGCGTCTGTGTAACGAAGGTGAATAGAATCATACTTCCTCTTGTAAAGTGTATCCCCAGTCACAAAGAAATTCATGGCTAGGCGCCTGAGGGTTCTTTTATGATTTTCTGAAACACCAGAAGGATATTCTTGATTTTGAATGTAATTTTTGATGTCATGAAACCATGGTTTCCCATCGGGCTCTTCTTCTATCACATGACAATATGCAGGGTCGAGATGTCTTTCAATCTCGATGAAGGGCATGTCACATTCCCTGTTTACGTTGCACATGGAAGCCAACATGGCCAAAGCATCGGCTAACTGGTTATCATCCCAAGGAATATGATGGAAAGAGACTTCATTAAACCCTTTGATTAGTTCCATGATGTGAGCTTGATAAGGAATCAATTTTCCATCTCTAGTACCCCATTCTTCTTTCAATTGATGAATCACCAAGGCAAAATCTCCATATATTTGTAGAGATTTCACTCTTGCTTCAAGTGCTCCCTGAATTCTTAAAGCGCAAGCTTCATATTCTGTAATATTATTGGTGCAATCAAAGCAAAGTCTAGCAGTGAATGGGAAAAGCTTGTCATCTGGTGAGATTATAATGGGTCCAATACCATGCCCCAATGCTTTTGATGCTCCATCAAACATCAAAGTCTAAGTTTTGTCAGGACAATCTTTCTCTTCTGACGGCATCATAATATTTTCATTAGGATATTCGAATGACATTGGTTGGTAGTCTTTCAGGGGATGGTAGGCTAAGTAATTTTCCAAGGTACGTCCTTTTATAGCCTTCTAAGTGATATGAACAATATCATATTCAATCAAAAGAACTTGCCACCGGGCTATTCTCCCAGTTAAGGCTAGTTTTTCAAAAATGTATTTGACGGGATCCATCTTAGATATCAGCCAAGTAGTGTGACATAACATATTTTGTCGCAAGTGGTAGGCTGTCCATGCTAGCGCACAACAAGTTCATTCCACATCTGAATATATGGCTTCATATTCTGTAAACTTCTTGCTTAGATAGTAAATGGCATGTTCTTTCTTTCCTGATTCATCATGTTGCCCCAGTACTGATCCCATGGACTTGTTTAGCACGGTCAAGTACAAAAGAAGAGGTCTTCCTGGAGTTGGTGGGACCAGGATAGGTGGGTTTTACAGGTATTGCTTTATCTTATCAAAAGCTTCTTGACATCCATTATTCCACTACATCGGTTGATTCTTACATAGTAACTTAAAGATTGGTTTACATATAGCCATTAATTAAGATATAAAACGGGCTATGTAATTCAACCTTCCTAAGAATCCACGGACCTCTTTTTCTGTAGTAGGAATAGGCATTTCCACTATGTCCTTTACTTTATCAAGATCTACTTCGATTCTTTTCTCACTAACAATGAACCCAAGCAACTTTCCAGAGCTGGCCCCAAAAGTGAATTTAGCCGGATTCAACTTGAGTTTGAATTTTTTCAGGTGTTTAAAGAGCTTTCGTAGGTCAATCAAGTGACCCTCTTCGGATTTGGATTTGGCAATAATATCATCTACATAGACCTTTATCTCTTTATGCATCATGTCATGAAACAGAGTTACCATCGCCCTTTTAATGAGGACACACTAAGGGAGGATCCTTACCCTACCTTAGAGAAAGGACTTGAAGCTTATAAAGGTCCCCTCACAAGGGCCAAGACCAAAAAGGCCAAAGAGAGCATCCATCGGGCCTTATCCTCCTTCCTCTCCTTGAGTGGGCCCAAGCCCAATGAATAATTCTTAAGGATGTATTCATACTTTACTTGTAATGTACTTCTTAGTTAGGTTCTCTAGGCTTATAGGTTCTATTTGGGCCTTGCAAGGTCAAATGGGCCACTTTTGGGCCTTGTACTCTCACTTTGGGCCATGTATAGGCCATACCCTTCTCCATTAGCACTATTAGGCCTAGGCATCATGGATAAGCCCATTTAGGAGTCACTTGGCTGAATTCTCTAAGCTCTATATAAAGAGCTCTCCCTTTGTATTTTGACACACAATTAATGCCATTTGAGATTTCACACTTTCAAAGTGAGTTTTTAGTGAGAGAAGCTCTCCCTTCTCTGTAGGTTAGAGTGAGCTCTAGCAAGCTCTTATCCAAGGGGTTTCCTCCCTCTTGGTGGCGAGTTAGAGGAGTTATCTCCTTCTAGGAGTGGCCTCCCATTCACCTCATTCATTCCTTCTACCATCCTCTTCATTCCTTCCTTCCATTTCTACCTTTTCCCTTCTCTTTCCCCGTCCAATTCTATGTAGTTTTTAGTCTTCTTTCTGATTTCCAATTTAGTTTCTAAAGGCAAGATCCTTCCATTCAAGGCTTATGGAGGTTAGAAGAAGAGAAGATCCCTAGATCCACCCTTCTTCAAGGAGTTAGAAGAAGATCCTACATCATTTAAATTTATAGGCTTTATTTTCCCCATGATAGGCTTCTCTCTCTTTGAATTGACTCTCTACCTTAGTGCATTGGTGAAGTAATTCTTCAATGTCTACATGTGGAAGAAGTTCTACTCTATTTTTAATGTTCCTATTAAGGCTATGTAAGAACCTATGCATTAGGGTTTCCTAATCTTCTTCTAGGTTTACCCTAATCATAGATATCTCTAATGATTTGTAGTAGTCTTCTACACTTTTTAACCCTTGGGTGGGTCTATTTAGCTTTGCTAATATCTCCCCTCTATAGTAACTATAACGTTTTCTTAATAGAGCTTTTATGTCTAACCAATCATCTATTGGTGGAAAATTATCTAGTGCCAATCTTTTGGCCAATAAACATGATGTGAAACATGCTATGTTTTCACATAAACAATGCTTGATTATGTATACTAAAGATATCCCTAGCACTTCCTTATGCTCAATGGGCAACCCTCCTCCTTCTTTGCCTAAAGGGATCCAAAATATCTTAAATGAATTTAAAAACCCCTTTTTAAAAGACATCCCGAAAGGCTTACCTCCTATTAGGGGCATTGAACATCAAATAAATTTAATTCCTGGTGTTAGTTTACCTAATAGGCCTGCATATAGATGTAACCCTAAGGAAAGCCTTGAAATTGAAAATCAAGTGAATGAACTATTATCTAAGGGTTGGATTAGAGAGAGCTTAAGCCCATGTGCGTTACCTATTTTACATGGTTCATGGAGAATGTGTACCGATTGTAGGGCCATCAATAGCATCACCATCAAGTATAGGCATCCCATACCTAGACTTGATGATATGCCTGATGAGCTTAGTGGTTCTACAATATTTCCAAGATTGATCTTAAAAGTGGCTATCACCAAATAAGAATCAAAGAGGGAGATGAATGGAAAGCCGCTTTTAAAACCAAACTTGGATTATATGAGTGGTTAGTTATGCCCTTCGGATTGACTAATGCACCAAACACATTCATGAGATTAATGAATCATGTTTTAAGGGAATTCATTGGGCATTTTATTGTGGTCTACTTTGACGATATTTTAATATATTCAAAGACCATGACCTCTCATCTAAACCATCTTAGACACGTTATGCTTGCCTTAAGAACAAACAATCTTTATGCAAACCTTGAAAAATGTTCTTTTGGCATGGATAGCATTGTCTTTCTTTGATTTGTAGTAAGTTCAAAGGGTGTAAAGGTAGATCACTCAAAGGTTAAGTCCATCCAAGATTGGCCAACACCTAAAAATGTGAGTGAAATAAGAAGTTTTCATGGTCTCACAAGCTTTTATAGGAGATTTGTGAAAGATTTTTCTGCCTTAGCCCCCCTTTTAAATGAGTTGGTGAAAAAGAATGTTCCTTTTGTATGGGGGCCAAGGCAAGAAAAAGCCTTTCTAGATCTCAAAGATCGCCTCACTCATGCTCCAATTTTATCACTTCCAAATTTTTCCAAAACATTTGAGCTTGAGTGTGATGCATCAAATGTGGGTATAGGAGCTGTTTTATTACAAGAAGGTCACCCCATTGTTTTCTTCAGTGAAAAGCTTAATGGGGCAGCCATCAACTATCCTACATATGATAAAGAATTTTATGCCTTAATTAGAGCCCTACAAACTTGGGAACACTACTTGATTCCCAAAGAGTTTGTTATATATAGTGATCACCAATCCCTCAAATTCATTAAAGGGCAACATAAGTTAAATAAAAGGCATGCTAAGTGGGTTGAGTACTTGGAACAATTTCCCTATGTCATTAAGTATAAGAATGGAAAATCTAATATTGTGACTGATGCTTTATCTAGGAGGCACTCTATACTTACCTCCCTAGGAGCCAAAGTTATTGGGCTTGATGAGATTAGGTCTTTGTATCCAAGTGACCTTGATTTTTCCAACATCTTTAACTCATCTTCCACTTCTTCATCTTATAAAGGCTTCTACATTTTAGATGGCTATCTCTTTAAAGGCAATAGACTTTGTATTCCTAGAAGTTCTTTAAGAGATCTTTTACTTAGAGAAAGCCATGAGGGAGGCTTAATGGGCTATTTTGGAAAAGATAAAACATTATCCATATTATATGAACACTTCTATTGGCCAAAAATGAAAAAAGATGTTTAAAAACATTGTGCTAGATGTATTGTGTGTAGAAAAGCAAAATCAAAACTTTCGCCTAGTGGTTTATATACTCCTTTACCAACACCCACTACACCTTGGATTGATATATCTATGGATTTTGTGTTGGGATTTCCTAAGACCCAAAGGGGAATGGATTCTATCTTTGTGGTTGTGGATAGGTTTAGTAAGATGGCTCACTTCATCCCTTGTCACAAGGTAGATGATGCTAGTTATATTGCTAAACTCTTTTTCAAAGAGATTGTAAGACTTCATGGTGTTCCTAAGACCATTATTTCTGACAGGGACACCAAATTCCTAAGCCATTTTTGGAAAACTCTTTGGTCAAGGCTAGGAACAAAGCTTCTTTTTTCCACCACTAGCCATCCTCAAATGGATGGATAAACAGAGGTAGTAAATAAGACCCTTTCTCAACTTCTTAGGGTCTTACTGCTTAAAAATGTTAAATCTTAGGATGAGTGTTTGCCCCACATTGAGTTTGCATATAATAGGGTACAACACTCCATAACCAAGCAAGTCCATTTGAGGTTGTCTATGGTTTTAACCCTCTCATTCTTTTGGACCTTTTGCCTATTGAGGTTTTTGATTCCGTCCTTTATATGGATGGAGAGGCAAAGGCCAAATTTATCAAAGATTTTCATGAGAAGGTTAAAAACCAAATTCAAACTAAAAATGAACACTATGCTCATTGTGCCAACAAGAGAAGAAAGGATATTACCTTTGAGGTTGGAGATTGGGTTTGGTTACACCTTCAAAAAGAAAGATTTCCAAACTTGCAAAAATCTAAACTCAACTCTAGAGGTGATGGGCCTTTCCAAATCATAAAGAAAATGAATAATAATGCTTATGTCCTTGATTTGCCAGGAGATTATGGTGTGAGTGCTTCCTTCAATATTTCAAATTTGTCTCCCTTTGACTTAGATACAGAGGATGATGCCTTAGATTTAAGGACAAATCCTTTCGAAGGGGGGAGCATAATGAGGACACACTAAGGGAGGACCCTTACACTACCTTAGAGAAAGGACTTGAAGCTTACAAAGGTCCTCACACAAGGGCCAAGACCAAAAAGGCCAAAGAGAGCATCCATCGGGCCTTATCCTCCTTCCTCTCCTTGAGTGGGCCCAAGCCCAATGAAGACTTCTTGAGGATCTATTTATACTTTACTTGTAATATATGTCTTAGTTAGGTTCTCTAGGCTTATAGGTTCTATTTGGGCCTTGCAAGGTCAAATGGGCCACTTTTGGGCCTTGTACTCTCACCTTGGGCCATGTATAGGCCATACCCTTTTCCATTAGCACTATTGGGCCTAGGCATCATGGAGAGGCCCATTTAGGAGTCACTTGGCCGAATTCTCTAAGCTCTGTATAAAGAGCTCTCCCTTTGTATTTTGACACACAATTAATGCTATTTGAGATTTCACACTTTTCAAAGTGAGTTTTTAGTGAGAGAAGCTCTCCCTTCTCTCTAGGTTAGAGTGACATATAGCAAGCTCTGATCTAAGGGGTTTCCTCCCTCTTGGTGGTGAGTTAGAGGATTTATCTCCTTCTAGGAGTGGCCTCCCATTCACCTCCTCTATTCCATCTTCCATCCTCCTCCTTCCTTCCTTCCATTTCCACCCTTTCCCTTCTCTTTCCCCTTCCAATTCCGTGTAGTTTTTAGTCTTCTTTCTCATTTCCAATTTGGCTTCCAAAGGCAAGATCCTTCCATTCAAGGCTTGTGGAGGTTAGAAGAAGAGAAGATCCCTAGATTTGTCCTTCTTCAAGGAGTTAGAAGAAGATCCTACATCACCTTTGGTAAGTGGAAGTGGTATTTTTCAACCCAAAAGACATTACTTTGTAACAGAAGGTTCCCCACAAAGTACTGAAAGTAGTTTTTTCCATGTCTTCGAGTGCCATCTTGATTTGGTTATACCCAGAAAATCCATCCATGAATGAGAAAATGGAATGTTGGGTCGTATTATCAACAAGAACATCAATATGTGGTAATGGAAAGTCATCCTTTGGGATAACTCTATTCAAATCCTGGTAATCAACATATATTCGTACCTTCTCATCCTTCTTCGGGACCAGAACAATGTTGGCCACCCATTCAAGGTATTTAGAGACAATCAAGAACCCAGCATCCAACCGTTTGGTTATCTCTTCTTTAATTTTCAAGAGCATTTATGGCTTTATCCTTCTCAACTTCTGCTTTATGGGGACGCAACCGGGTTTTAATGGCTACTTGTGTTCAACGATGCAATTATCTAATCCCGGCATATCCTGATACAACCAAGCAAACACATCACTGAATTTGACCAATAATTCTATTAATTCCCTCCTATGTTTACTACTCAAAGAGGTGCTGATCTTGAGTTCTTGTTTGTTATCTTCACTCCCCAAATTTATGACTTCAATGATTTCTAGATGTGGAGAAATTTCTTTAGCTTCCTGATCTAGCAGCCTTAGTAATTCAGGGGAAGGTTCATCAGACTCTTCGTCCTCCTCACTTGTTGGATTAAAATCATGATGGGAGAAAGCAATTTTATTATTTTAGGATTTAATTTCAGATCTGTAATTTATTAAATATAAAAAAGGAAAAATAAGGAAAATAACAATTCAACTAAATATTCATTTATTTCAAATGATAAAGGAAACATGCTTTAGCCCTTATCAAAAATTCGTCCTAAGGCTTTAGGCATGGCTAAAGGATTCAAACAGAAACCTATAAAGTGAACAATTACTTTGAAGTGAAATTTATGATCTCTGGAAACTCAACGGCTTCCCAATTACACAGCACAGTATCTGAAGAACAAAGGTAAATCAAGTCCTTTTTCACCCTTGGAATCATCATCTACGACCGCCAGTTGGTTTGGAGATGGCTCCTAAAGCTTTGATAAAGGTCACAGATAAGGATCCTTGTAGTTAGGGGTTCTCGATTTTTTAGCCATGCAAGTCATTTTTCTCTTTTATCTGTGAAGATCTTCGTTATTTCCATTGGCGATGGCTGATATCGTAGCCCTAAGCCATTCTTGTTCTCCTTAACCCATAACGGTTCTACTCCTCCATCAAGCATCTTCCCAAGCCCTTTCCCTGGCTGGAATCTAGATTTCATCATTACTTTAACCACCATCATAGAAGCTTTGGAAGGACGAGCTAGTTGTAACCCTTCACTCACATAAGTGGTATGAGAAATTTTTAATGATTGGAAGGAAGTCTCAAGACTCTCTTCGGCCGCTTCTATGTATGGAGTTGATATGGGCTTGCTAATAAGGAAATCTACCTCACCAAAAACAATAATTAGCTTGTTGTCTACTACAAATTTTAGCTTTTGATAGAGGGTAGATGGAACCACACTGGAAGAATGTATCCAAGGCCTCCGCAATAGGCAGCTATAGGTAGAATTGATATCCATCACATGAAATAAGACGTTGAAGGTGCATGGGCCCACTTGGATGGGGATGTTAATATCTCCAATGACCTCTCTTCGAGTGCCGTCGAAAGCTCTTACTACCATTGAGCTTGGCTTCACATGTGTCCCATCAAAAGGTAGTTGATTTAAAGTGGACTTTGGCATAATATTCAGATAGGAGCCATTGTCAACTAGGACCTTGACTAAGATATGATCCCGACACTTGACAAAGATGTGTAATGCCCTCTTATGACCTCTCCCTTCTACAAGTATCTCTTCATCGGTGAAGGTTAAGTAGTCATTTGAGGCAATATGCCCCACTATCCCTTTGAACTTCTCCGGTGAAATATCTTTCACAACATGTGCTTTATTCAGGACTTTCAATAACCTTCCACGATGTGGTTCTGAATCCATTAAGAGAGACCACAAGGATATTTTTGTAGGAGTATGATTTAACTGGTCGAGGACTTGATATTCACTTTGCTCAATGAATTTCAAGAATTCACAAGCATTTTACTCTGTTATTCCCCAAGGAGAGTCTTGTTCTTTGTCTTTACCATGACTTTCTTTTTCACTTACAGGCACATCCCCCTTTCTCAAGTTTTCAGGAGCATAAATCCGTCCACTCCTAGTCATTCCACTCATCCTAGAAATATTAGTTACCGAGGATGATGATTCTTTTAGGAGTTGAGGGATTACATCCAGCTCATACTTCTATGTTACTGCATGGGTATCTTTGTAGAAAAATAGAGATGGGGTCCTAACTATCAAGGATGGATGTTGAACAACAGGCTGAACGCCTTTGTCATAGTAGAGCACTAGAAGCTTTAGCGTACCTAGGCTGACTAAGCTAGAGTCCCGTTCTTCTTGGATCATTGCACTTTCATGAGGGCGACGAAAAATTTCTACCAAATGTGTGTCTAATAATCCTTGCAAGGCATTAAGAAAATTAGGATCAGTGGACACTTGATCAAGATTGAGATTTGGAATTTCGGTTATCATTCCGCTCTTGCAAAGTTGAGTGTATATCCAAGGAAAAGAGTTTTTCACTTCCACTACTCTTTTAACACGACTAATTTCCTTATCCTCCAGGACTACATTTACTCCTGAGGTCCCATGATTAGGTAGAGGGTTGGTCGAGATATTTGGATTTCCCTCTTGAAAATTAAGCCATTTCACCCTAATCAACTCTCGAACCTTGTATTTAAAGGCGATGCAGTTTTCCGTTGAATGACTCGGTGCTCCACCAAGATAATCACATTTGGCATTAGGGTCGTATCCCTTAAGATACGGTGGTTGCACTGGTTTTATTGGGCAAGGTACAACCAAAGTATTCTTGATGAGAAGTAGTAATAATTCAGTATATGACATGGGAATTGGGTCAAACTGTGTGGGTTCACGTTCGTTGTTTGGTTTTCTGGACGTGGGATTTTCATTGGGATTAGGTACCCACTGTTGTGTTGAAGGTAAGGGATTTCTAAAATTTTGGTTAGGTGGTGATTGATAAGGCTGTGGATATGGAAATGATGGGGTTCTAGAAGCGGTAGCTATTTATGGATGAGGTTTGTAGGATGGATAAGGTGATTGGAAAACATATGGATGTTGATAGATGGTGGGATTTGGTGGTCTTGGGTTACCGTATACAAAATTTGTTTCTCCACCTCTTCTTTTTATTGCCTTAGTTAGGATTTTCCCTGATGTGGATGTTCTAGATAGTCCTTGGGGAACTTTGCCAGTTCTCATCCCACTTTCAATTCTTTCTCCAATCACTACTATATCATAGAAGTTTGATGAGACGCTCCCAAGCATTCTATCATAGAAGGGTTCCTGGAGAGTATCAATGAACATAGCAACAAGCTCTTTTTCGATCAAAGGTGGTTCCACTTGGGCTGCAAATTCTCTCCACTGCTGAGCATATTCCTTGAAGGATTCATTTTCCTTTTGTGGACATATTTTGCAACTAGAGTCTATCCGGTGCCATGTCCATATTATACTTGTATTGCTTAAGAAAAGCATCCGCCAAGTCCTTTTAACATCGGATGCGTGTCCTTTCAAGATGTGTACCAGCTAAAAGCCGGACCAACAAGACTATCTTGGAAGAAATGGATCTGTAGCTTCTTATCATGAAAATATACAACCATCTTCCGACAATACATTGTCAAATTATTGCATGGACATGTGGTACCCACGTATCTGTCAAATTCAGGCAGCTTGAACTTTGAAGGGATAACTACATCTGGTACCAAGCATAATTCAACAACATTTGTTGTACCAAGACTGTTTCCTCCTTCCAAAGCTCAAAGTCTTTCTTCCAACAACTCTATTTGCCCTCTTGGCAAAGAAGTTGTGATAGTATTCGATTCATCGTACCGAGGGGAGCGTTTTGGGCAGGATCTTGATGGACAGACAGCTGGTGTGTCATATGTAGGTAGGCATGTTGAAATGGGTTGAATGGTGTAGTTGGACGTATAATATTAGGTTGTGGGGTGGTTTTTGGTTGAGTTTGAGTATTTTGGGGAATGGTTGTTGTTTGCTTGGTAATTAGAGGGTTAGATGTCTGGGGGTTGGGAATTTGTTGGGTGGCAGAAGGATTTTCTTGAGTAGGATTAGGATTCATAGTGTAATATCCTTGAGGTAAACCGTATGGAGGCTATGCATATGTTTGCTGAGCATTCCCGTCTTGGGAAACAAAATATGGAAATGGCATACCATAAGGCGGGTGCTGGACGGGTTGAGATTCCATTATTGGAGCAGAATTATTTGCATGTATGGTCAAGGGTATAGGATTCCCTTCCTGATCTTGCAAGGTAGCATCAGGATCCCCACTCGCTGCGGAGGATCCCCCTTCTATGACCTTCTTCTCTAGAAGCTGGACCATCTTTACCATTTGCTCCTTGAGCTGATTGACCTCATTTCTTAAATCATCCACAATAGATGGTTCCGTCTCTGCCATGAGCCTTGTTTGTAGTCTAGTCCTATAAGGATGCCTTGAACCTTCCGTAGCCGTGATGTGGGTAAGTACAAAGAAACCCCCTTAACATAGAAATAAATAATGTTAAATGACATAAAGAGACATAAAGTAAATACGTGATGAATTTTAAACACCGATAAGCAAAAATAAACCTTTTTTTTAGAATGTCTTTTTCTAAAGTTCTAAGTTAGGAAAAAAATGGAAATTCAACATGAGATTTATTCATTGTTCAACAGGTTCTGATACATTATTTGTTAAAACAAATCAAAATTAATTTTCTCTCGCTCTAGCAATCAAGACCTTCATTTCATCCAATCACCCCTTGTAGTAATGAATGAACGTTACAATTTCTTCTGGTGTAGAAAGTGGATTCATCATTACTTCGGCCTTCTTCAATAGGTGAGGAATATCTTCAAGTGTTCTATTAGCAAGACCAGCTAAGTTAGAAAAACCATTTTTCTAAGAATTGACAAGACTTTCCATCTCAACCCTCTCTAGCGTCATTAAACGTGTAATCTCTTTATATCTATCTTTATCTTCCATGACTTTCCATTTTTCCTCATTTATCTCATGCTCGCAAGTATTGACGACATCTCTGACTTGTCGTTCCAGTTCATCAATTCGTGCTTGCATAAGGTTCTTCTGAACTTGAGCTTTTTCTTTTGTCTTGGCTAAAATTTCTCGTAATCGCCCTTTGTCAGCCAATATATCATTCTTTTGCTTCTCTTTGGTTTTCAATTGGTTGTTCTCTATTTGGAGGCATTGATCCAATTACCTCATATATTCTTTTTCAATTTGCTGCTTCTTACTGACATCTTCAAAGGCAAATTCTAATTCACACCTTTTTCTCTTAAGGGAAGCATTGTCTTGTTGAATCTTGATTAGTTGATCCTCTAATGCTTGATTTTTCTTTGTCATTTCAGCTAGCTTACTTTTCAGGTTTTCAATCTCTTCTCTTTTAGTGGGAAGTGTATTTTTTACATGAGCATTATGATCTTTGAAGGGTAACTTGATAATTGGTGGTAACTTTCCTTTGCAGCATAACTTCGGACACCTAACTCTTTTCCCTTCCTATGAACCTTGGCCCAAGCCTTAATGACAGTTTGGATAACAGGAGCACTATTCCCCTCTATATAGTAATGAAGGAAAGGTGCTACCGTTTCTTCTTCCAGAGGTTAAAGCATAGGATAAGAAACTGTCTTTTTGTAATGACAAGATTCTAGTTGATGCATCCTTGAGTTCCCATAAGAGGTATATTGGAAAATTTCCTGCAGCAGTAAACAATGGAATCCACATTCATCCACTGAGGGTACCACCAAATCATGTTTGCAGACAAACCTACTAGATGTCCTGCCCATTCCCTATTAGTCTTCTTAGTTAGCCGAAGAAGCTTCAAATCAGTAAGAGGACATTCGATCTTGCTAACTTGATTGAATACATGAGAAGTAAGCCATAAATACAAAGCAGGTAGACAACAGACGATCTTCTTCCCATTACAGTTGTGACAGGAATCCATTGTACAATAAATGTCAGCTAAGACAGCGGTAATGGAACTTTCTCCTCTAAGCTTTCGAGCCAGGAAAACATCAATTGCCTTGAAATCAATGTAATTATCATGACTGGGGAAAAGGACCACACCATAAATGGCTAATGCCAAACTGTCATTAAAGACATCCCATTCCTCTTTCCCTGCCTGACTAAGGAGTTGCTGCTCAAAGAAGGTTAGCGCGAAGCCTGAAATCCGATTCCTGTTTAATTGAGCCTTTTTAAGAATTTCAGGATCCATCTTGAAAACATGAGCTACAATGAAAATAGAAGCATGATGTTCGGCCCATCGATAAGGTTTCAAGTCCTCCAATGGCAAGCCAAATATCTGCTCAAATTCTTCTAGAGTAAGAGCTAATTAGAAGTCCTATAATGTAAAACAGCAGAGAGGGGAATCATAATACTGGGCTAGAGCAGTAAGGGCCCCCTCTTGCACTTCAAACTCCATGAATTTCAGGATCTTTCCATACTTCCTTGCAAAGGTCACTTTCTGAGTAATATCCATTCGTTTTCCCAAGGATAACAGATTGCTAGTATTTGATTTCATGATTTTGAGGTGTAACAAATTTTTCAAATCAGTTGCCTTCACTTATTCATCACTTGATCTCATGTTAAATTCCTTTTTTTGTGATACTTACCAATATTTAAATTTCACTTTTAACAAAAGAAATAAATGAATCAGATTAACAAAGAAAAAAGTTTGATAAATATCATCCTCACATAACAGTATGATAATATTTATCATGACTTAAGTCTAAAAAATGTACATTTTTTTATGATTTTTTTAAAAAAAGGAAAACTTTATGCGAATGAATAAAAGATAAAAGGAATGTCTGCCCAATTGTGCCTTAGATAAGGTAACCACTTAATGGCTCTAAGGCTTTTTAATCGTGTTTCCTCAAAAGATGGTTATTCTAATTAGTTCTAAGAAGGCCACCGGAGCTCTGATCTTTAGCTATGAGTCGTATGCAAAAAAGTAGGGAATCCTACTTAGTGTGGACGTCATAACTAAGATAATACCCCAATTGAGATTTTCACGCGAATCATGGTAGGACGTATCGTCCTAAATGACACCGCTAATAATCTCCCCTAACCTATGTCTTTTGTGGGGTCCGGGAATAGGTTCCCTTCTAATAGTGTGTGCATTATGGTGAATGTGAAGTGTGTAGGGCATTCATACCTGAATTTTTACCCATTCTTTACAATGAACAAACACAAGACAAAACAAATATCACGTGTCTTCTACCCTATGGTTCTAAATTAAAGCAATAAAGAAGTAAAAAAAATATAAAATCTAAAATAAATGGAAGATTAGATGAATGACGAGAATAGCATAATAAATAAATATAAAGGATGCAATAATTAATAATCAATAAAATACACAAGATCAATTTAACGGGCTTGACTCTAAAAGATATCCCCAGTGGAGTCGCCATTTGTCACGACCGGGGTCCCGGTACACGACGCGTACTGGTTAAAGACAATAAAAAATGAAAGTATATTGGAATGAGGCCCTTAGACGTCTAAAAAAATAAAGGGTTCAGAGAGTCGCCACTTATATTTATCAAGGAAAATATCAGAAAAAACCATTAAATAGCACTGGTTTTTTTAAGTGATATTCTGTTTAGTCGGGGAGTCGAATTACAAGAGGGGAAGGTATTAGCACCCTACACTGTCCGTCCTAAAACAGTTACCCAAATTGATCATGTATAATTTTTTAAGAAAAATAATTATTAAATATTTCATCCTTCATAAAAAAACAATAATGATAAATGCTATTACAAACAATATACATAATAATGAGGACATTTTGAAAAATAAAAATAAAAATAAAATTAAATTAAATTATAAAACACTCACCTACATTTTTATCATTTTTTAGTCCAAAGAAAAAAAATAAGCAATCAAGTGATTAAAAGACAGTAAAATAAAAAAAACAATAAGACGTCTCGTCTCCATTATTTTCTAGTAATAAAAAAATAGTCCATTGATTTTATTGGGAAATATATGGTTTATAAATGAAACAAATAAATAAATGAAAAGGTAAAAAAAAGAATAGACATAAAAAAGGAAAAAACTGGAATTAAATACATCAATATGAAAATAAATAAATATATACACTTAATTAATTAAAATGAACAAATGAACCTTATTCGATTATTTTTTAGAAAAATAAGTTTAATAAGATGTCTCATCTAAATTAATCTCATTTCGAACTTAAAAGAAAGATAGATGAATGAATAACAAACTATGTATTAGTGTTGGTCTTTATTATTTTTTTATAATAATTTTTCTTAATTATCAAAAAGTTGCTAAGAGAAAATAATAAGAAATCATGACAGTAAATAAAATGGATAATTATGTATATAAAAAATATTGAAAAATTATAAAAAAATAAACAAATAAACAAATAAAATAAAATGGTAGATAAGAGAGAGAAATGAATAGATAAATAATAATAAGTAAATAATTATTTAAAAAAACAAAACTCAAGAAATTATATATATATAAAACATAAATTTAATGATTATGTAAAAGATAATTTCAAAGTTATTATAGAGTAAATAAATAAATGTAAAAAATAAAGGATGGAAGAATAAAGTATAGAAAAATAAAAAAAAGTACAGAAAAATAAAAATAAAAATAAAAATGTAAGAAAATAAATAAACAAATAAATAACTATAGGAAAATAAAATAAATAAATGCAGTAAAATAAGTAAATAAAAATAAAAGTAAGGAAAAATAAATAAATAAAAATAAAAGTGTAGAAAAATAAATAAATAAAAATAAAAGTACAGAAAAATAAATGAACAGATAAATAACTGTAGAAAAATAAAGTGTAGAAACATAAATAATGAAAAATAAAAATGCAAAAAAGTAAATAAATAAGAATAAAAGTAAAAAATAAATAAATAAAATAAAAAATGTAGAAAAAAATAAATAGATAAATAACTACAGAAAAATAAAGTACAGGAAAATAAAGTACAGGAATATAAATAAAGAAAAATAAAAGTGTAGAAAAATAAATAAGAATTAAATAAAGACAAATAAAGAAAGATAAATAAATATTCTCGTATTAATTACAGAAACAAATAAAGAAGTACAAGAACGAATTCGGGAGATCGATCTTCATAGATTTCCCTTGTTTTTGGCTTCATTTGGACCCAATTTGAGGATGTTTAGGATACCAGTTACAAGACTTAGACAGTATTTTGGTTCACAAAGCTCACATACTAAGACATATTAGAATGGCACACTCATTTTCCTAACAACATTTCCATAACATAATTTTAGAAAACAAAAACTTCTAAAAAATCTCATAAAAATTTAACACTGTTTCATATTTTCTTTCTTCTCCCCCTTTTTACCTTAGTGTCATGCCATATTTATAGAAGAAAATTAGCTTTGAATTCCTCATATAATGACATCACTTTCCTACTTTTCCAATTTGTCCAAATTTGATGTCAATTTCCTCAATTTTCTCCAATTATCCAACCAAACTGGGTCCCACCTTAATAAAACCGCAAAAACCTCATTTTTTCTTTTTTTTCTGATTTTCATTTTTTTGGATTTTTTGGTCCATTTTTGATTTTTTGGGACCTTTTTTTGCCTGTTTTTGTTTTTTGTTTGATTTTTTGGGCCTTTTTATTTATTTATTTTCAAAAAAATTTAAATTCTTTTTAATGTTTTGAATACAAATAAGTAATCACTTACTCTTATGGAAACATAAACTATTTTAGAATCCTAAAATTATTTATTACACATATGGCCATAAATAAAATACCTAATAAAGATAAACTACTACCCATGCTACAAGGAGCAAGAAGGTAGTCACCAAACATCGGTTTCCCTCCCTTATTCTTTCCTCCTTGCTTCGACACCCATTAGCCATTGCTTGAGGAAAATTATGAAAGAAAGTTGATAAAAGGAGAAGTGTGGTAGGAAATGAGGAGAGATTGAGTATTTATAAAAATGGAGAAGGTGCTATTCCCAACGGTCACCATGCAATGATCACTATACAATTTTTTAATATTATTTTTTTAAAAAAATTATTTATTCGGACAAAAATAGGTGTTCATAGTGTGAAATAATGAATGTGAGCATTAAACCATAATGGTGGTGATGGATTAATGAATTGAAATTGTTGATTGATGATGGCTTCGAAGAGGCTATGTTGGATCATGTTGAACCTTGAGTGGCAGAGATGACAATTGGATGGGTTGTGTGATATTGGATGCCTTTTTACAAGGGATATGATGTTGTTGATGATTCGGTATGGCTTACCCTTAAGATTTAGAGAATCATGGTTTTGGGAAAGAAATTCCCAAAACCTAACACAATGGTATGAATTGGTGTCTTAGCAAGTCTAAGATTTGACATTAAGCTTTATGGTGAGCTAGCAATTGTTTAGATTTATAATGGTGCCTTGTGATGGCTCATAAATTGAATACATGTATATTTATGTGTGTTGATAGGAGATTATATTCCGAACAATCTGGCGGAACTTTCAGAGCGTGCGAATCATTGCAGTTCTTCTCTCGAGATATGAGAGGAGTTTACATTTTAAGTGCATGAGTAGATTGATTGATGATTGATGGCTATATGACATATACTCATGCTTGTCTTGCCATGATTATTTGAATGATGATTGATAATGTGATGGATGGTAGGCTCAACAATTTGTTGAATGTTTGGGAATTATATATATATATGAGATAATGATGAGTGTTTAGTGGCCCCTTTTGATGGGCATGATTTATTTGTTAGTGGAAATCCATGGATGGATAAATTGTTTGATTCATGAAGTTATATTCATGTGGTTTATGCATAAATAAGGAACTAATAGAGCCAAATAGAGTTTTATGGGAGTTGGATAGTATAATAGCTCATATATGTAGTTTATGACTTGTAGGAATTGGAATGGGTCAATTTCATTGAGAATAGGTCCTTGAGTTACATAAAAGGCCCTCAAAATGGGTAAATCGCATTCATGCGCATAAGTCCCTCATTTTTGAGAATTTTTTAGTGCGGCCGGTGGCCACACGTCACAAATAATATATATAAGTTGGTGTTAAGATTTGGTAGGCACCGGAATTCGTATGAAAAAGTTAGGAGGTGACATTCTCAAACACTATCATCTAGCCATTACCTTAGTTTGAGCTAGTTGTCTACCTTGCTTCCTCAATAACTTGAAAAATTGTCTAGGACACTTCCATCTTAATTAGGACCAGATGAGAATACATGTTTAACTTGTGAAGTTGCATTGGCTAAATACAAGCCAAGTTCTTCTTAAAAGTAGCTACAATGTTATTTTTCTCAGGCTGGAAGCAAGCATCATCTTCTAGGACAACTTCCACTTTACCTTCTTCATTCCATAGGAACATCTTCTGCTATAAAATGGAAGGTACTACACCTACCCCCATGGATCCAATTGCGGCCTAACAACAAATTAAAGTTAGCCTCAGATGGCACAACTATGAACAGAGTGGTTCTCACAATGGTTCCCACCTATAAGGTCATATCTATACAACCAGGTAAAGTAGAGGTCTTACCATTAAAGTTAGTTACTACCATATTATGGGGCACCAGTTTGCTCTTGTCCTTACCCAGTTTGGGCAACAAGTGTTCTAGAATTAGATTGATGGCTGCCCCACCGCCTACTAGCACCCTATTCACTGTCTTTCCATCAACTCTAGCCCTAACAAACAAAGTTTTAGGTGTTGTTGTAACACCCTCATTTAACTAGGATAATTCTCTATACTAGATTGCCTTAATTAACTAAGGTGTTACTTAATTTCTGAAAATTTGTGTAATGATTTTTTGTACAAAAAGAATATAGCGAATTGAAGCATTGTTACGTAGAATTAAATAGTCACATGGTCTCCAACAGTACTTACATACTCTAAAAGGAAAAAGGGGCACATAGGCTCCCACAAATACATATTCCAATAAAACATCCTATACATGAAATCTAAGAAAGATAAAATCTTATCCCTAATCTTCGTTAGAGGAGGAAGAGGTGTTAGAACTATCTTCACTAGTTGACTCGGTCCTTCCATACTTCTTACGACAATACTTCCACCGTGCAACTCTGAGAAAATCTTTTCTTGCAGGTCTTGCTTCAACATACTCGCTGAGTTTATCATGAAAGAAATGATGATACACATGTCATAGGAATCTATGAGAACAATCATACTCAGCTTTAGCAACAAAATGATCTAACGGCAAAGGTTCAAGCCTTTCTTCTTTTGCCTCTTCTTTTAGGGACTCCGTAGGTATGGTAGAATCTTCCTTAGGGTCTTCTTCCCTAGTCTCTTCCATATTTGCTCCTACCACCATGGTTTTTGGTGCCTACTCTTCCATGGGTTCATACTTAGGAGTAAGGGAATGGGTTCTTTCCTTTGGCATGGGTAGCTCCGGTCCTGGGTGGAAACTCAGCTCTCTTGACACCGGTGAGAGGTCATCTTCTAGCAATGCTTATACTCTTCCAACCAGAATGCATGAGGTGGATATCTATAGTATTGTCTGTATCTCTCTACCACTTTGATACCCTTGTCAAATAGAGGTAATTCTACCAATAGTTCACCAGGTGGTACATCCATCTCTCGAAAGACTGGGAAGGATTCAATGGGAACTTCTACCTTGAAGGTAGGTAGTCTTCCCTGAAACATTGTTGGAATGCTACCCCTGTAGGGTCTCTGAGAGCATTCCCCTATGATGGCTTTTCCTTTTGATCTCATATTCGCCATTCTAAAGAAACCACAGGGAAGAAAAAACTACAAATAAGAGGGATGAGTATATCACTCCAACCTTGGTCATACATACAAGGGTGCCCCGCTATACATGATGGTTCACAAAGCCAACCTCAACTAATTTGCGTTCCCAACATATCCCTCATCACAACACTCAACAAATATTATCACACTCAAACCTATACTATCAAACACACATATATCTTCATCATCAGATGTTCAATACCACATAACCTACTATCTCATTACCAACACCTTAGTAACATTCAATCACTAATGTAACAATCACAGTTATCTCAGCTACAAGATAATAGGTAACACATTATCTAATTTTTAATCTTCATTTCATCATCATTAACCTGACACCATGACATACACAATCATTGTCACACTATACATAATCCAATACCACAGTACCAACCAATACATGATAATCATCATATTATTCAATACACAACACATAATCATAAGTCAAGATGGGGTTAGTCACTCAATATGTTATACATGAGTTAGGTGTCTTATGGTTTTCTCATTACTTAGTGTTTCATTATGCGAACGGCGCCCATAAGATATTTCACAATCACCCTGGCACAATAAGTCTACTGGGCGGTATATTTTTATGCTAGAGCAACTGGAGTACACCAAGTTCCCGAACAACAACAGGTTAAAGGACATGCATGTCCAAAATCACATGGATCCATAATCATCTTAACCATTCGTGATCACATTCACAAGGGGATCGGCTCTCCACGGTCTTAGAAATACTTGTCTTGAGTCAAAGTACAACCGGCTTGTGACGCACTACCCGGCCTCGGTTGCTATGTCGAGCCATTGAGGGACCCAACCTACTTGTACTCCCAAGATCTTTACTTCCATGGGATCGAATGTCAATGTTCTCCAATGTACCCATCATTGATGCTCTAGTTTCCATGCTCAAATCTATGCACATGATTCCCATATGATGTAACATTTTACTATTCTCTCTTTTTAACCTTTTCTCAAGTGAGGTTCTTATGCATAGTGCCCTTTATCCTTAACGCCTCGGGTAAATAAATATCATAAATATACTTATTACTTATACCTAAATATCAGTCCATAGGGGTCTCAAGGAGTCTTATATAGAAAGGCCTTAAGTAATTCAATAGTTATCTCAAGAATACTAAAACTTAATTCTAGAAAAATATACTTAGTCCTTATAGGAATATGGCGGAAGCATTGTAGAAAGTAATAATATTTAATAAGGAGAACTTAAGTGGTCAAAACTAATTAAAGAAGTAAAGGCTTTACTATAATTGGGAAAAAGGCATGAAAATAGTTTTTTTTACAAATATAATGCTTTTCGACTTGGTTTAAAGGAGAAATCTTGTTATGCAATTCGAACACTTGACTTGGTTAAATAACTCATTCAAAACATTATTCAGAGTTATTTTGAAAGCTCAGATAATATATTCATGGTCACAAAACCCTTAACAGCTTGATCCTCTTACTGATTTATCGGCTGCGAGCTCAGATAATATATTTTGAAACGTCACTTCATCATGTTTTTGGCTACGAGCTCTGTTTCCTTCGATACCAAAAAACAAAAATCCGTTTAAGACATATCTTTAAAACTTAAGAAATTATTTAAATGCTTAAAATAAGTTATAGTACCAATTCTAGATGAAATTTGAAGTCTCAAAACCATTTTCTCACTGATTTACCGAGAACGTAATTTAAGCCTTATTTTCTTTAAGAAAAACTCCAATTGAGTCAAATCAAAAATCCAAATTGAATAAATTTTGAAGTTCTACATGTTTAACACCAAGTCATTTCATAATTTCAACTCAGAAATCTAGTTTTCCCATATGACCAAATTCTTTTACCGAAAACCCCATTTTTACCCTTAAATCGTTACTGATTGTGATTAGAGACAAAGTCACTAATTCTTTTATCTCTTTATTCGCATTTCTAAAACTGGGTAATGGTCCTACTCTAAAACATTATTATGTACTTTTTCAACAATTTTTAGGATCCAAGGGTCCTAACATCACCCATCCTTATACCCTCGACAAATCATAATTTTTTCACGTTTTTGGTAAAAACCCGCACCGACACTTAGGGATTTTCTTTCAACATCCAAACAACCATAACATTTTCATTTATGAGCTTGATGCATTCATGATTCCAGAGACAAGGAGAAAGATTTAACCACTTTGATAGTTCATCGTAACATGCATCATATAATATATAAGAAAATGTACAATTTTATGGTTTTTCAAGCAAGCTTTTTATCAAACTTGGAACTTAATGATGAGACGCCCCAAAAATAGGGGGGGTAAATTTTTTGTAATTTTAAAATTATTAATTAATGAGGAAATGAAGTGGTGAAGCTTTGATCAACACCCTAGATATATGAAAAACCTATCTCATATATGAAGATATGGGAAGGTGAGTTAAAAATGATTCATGAGAATCTCTCAATTAAAGACAGCGGAAAAATCATTTATAATGGTGCTATATGATTGGATTTAAAAAGGATAAATTCTTCGAAGATTAATAGATCAAACTATGTTAAATACATTTGTGTAAAGATGCTAGGAGGAGCCTTAATTCAAGGGAAAACCAAAATAATTAAAGCATTCATATTTGGAGAATCGGGGGGCATTTCGCTCAAGCGGATGCCCCACTCGCTTGAGCGAGTTCAACAATCCACACCTGGGCAAGCCAACGATCACGCTTGAGCGAAGGGAAAAATATACATCAGGTACCAATTCTCGTTTGAGCGAGATCACTCCAGTAGCTAAACGGTTTCCCTTCGCTTGATCGAGGCACGCTTGCTTAAGCGAAAAAGGGACAGAACCTCACTGCCCACATTTCGCTCGAGCGAGGCCAGGCCCGCTTGAGCGAAATTCATCCAGAATCAATCCCCCTCCTCGCTCGCTTGAGCAAACCATCATAAACTAGCCATTTCGCTTAAGCGAAAGTGGTCCAGTATCGATCCTTCTCGCGCTCGCTCGGGCGAGGCCCTACCCGCCTTAAAGAAATATGGCCAGTAGCCACACCCCTCACAAAAGAGGATCTCGCTTGAGAGAGATTATTACTAGCTTGAGTGAGTTATTCAGAACAAGGAAAATCCTTGAAATTTTTACACAACTTATGTATCAATTTTCATTTCCTACCAATTATGGCCTAAGCTAACTTATCAAAGCAGTCATTCATATAATACAATAGCCAATTAATTGATCATACATATCCAATTCAATGCATAATATTTGAATCATTTTCACGTAAACTTCATAAATTGTTGTAAGTTGTAAAATACTTCATTCATTCATGGGATTCAATATTAACCAACATCACAATTCATCCACATACATCATCTACGTCATTAATAAAAATTTGCCATACACACCAAGGTCCAATTTTCATCCATGACTATCCAAAATCATCATTCAATCATCCAAATTACAAAATATACACACATCCATACTATGTGCTATACAAAATTCAGATTTTACCGGCCAAGGCACTTCCTATACATCGATTTACCTCCTTCATCAAAATATACTTCAAAAGAGATTCACATCCCCTATGAATGTCCTACATCATAAGTCTAAAAGGTAGAGAACATGGGAGAGTGAGTCGTACATTCCAAAAGAATGAATATGAATACCATGTGATTATGTACATATGCATCAAAACATGTATACTTTGCATACACATATCATTCATCATCTCATTCATCATCATAGTACTATCATTCATATATCACAATCAACATTTTAGATTAAGCAAAGTATAGAAGCATACACATAATCAAGTCCTTCAATAAATTGGACTATTACACACCTAATCATTTTACTCAATTTATTGTTTGGTATTCACATCTTTTATGTTGTCATAATATATTTTCTCATCCTCAAGACAACCATCATCATATCTCATCACCTTTGGCATACTTCCTTGCTATATGCAAATGCTCTTAAGCTAATGCATATCCACAACGGATTATTTCAATAATTGTAGATCTGACTATGGGAATACAAACACCAATTGTGGGATTCAAGTATGAACATCTAACCATACCCCTACTGTAGTAGTAAAATGTGTACACTTATCATCAAATTGCATGCATTTCACCAATCTTTTACTGGTACCAAATCGCATCGTCCATTTTGTAACACCGGTCATTTTTCACCATGACCGGGGTAACATATAATCAATATATGGTGTTGCAGGCCAACCATGACTCATATCATGGCAGCTGTGATCCTAAGGACCAAAAGACACCTGCTCATCAAGAGCCACCCCTCACAAGGATCAACCATATGTGGCTCCCCGTAGCACAAGATGGGCAGCTTTGCGACTTAGACACCAAGTCACAAGGAAAATAACAAATTGCTCGTGCACTGAGCCGCCCTCCCACTGGGCCAACCGGGGGAATCCCCTAAAATTCTGACACCGATAGCTATGCAATATGCCGTGTATACAAATGCCTATCAAATGCATTTCTCACTCTATGCATCCTAATCATGCCACTCATTAATCATCATTATCATCATCACCAACATCACCACAAGGCTCTTAGTGGATTTATTATCGTTGGTTATTGCCATTGTTTTAAGTTTCTGTGTGGCATTCATAATAATTCTAATTAACACAATTTAATTCAATCATTAATCACAATGGCATCAATCTTTCATTATCAATCAAGTTATGCTATTCGTTCACACTATTCTCATTCAATCATCAATAACATTCATTCCACATTCATGGTGGATGTAAACATGGCATCATATTCAAGGCTTAGACTTGCCAAACAATTTAATACCACCATATATCACACCCCTTATATTCTAAATGCACAAATACAAGTAGCCAAACATCATCACCAACATCATACACCACATTACAATTCATCACAACATTGCAAGCAAGGAAAACATGCATATTGTCACATATGACAATCAAATACTATTTAATTCATGCATTTAGAACATAAAGACTCCTCTCCTACCTCAAGAGAAGAATTTTGATTGATATGACATACCCGCCTCGTCGTTCGGAATGGATCCTACATTAACATACATATAGAATCACAATCAATCAACCATTCCAAACATAACTTTAACTCAAATTAACCATCATCGTATCTACAATTTCATAACATGTATAAGACATGTTATAGACATCATTCCTTCATTTATTAGGCTTCGAGAATTCCTTCCCATCAAATCATGCACATTATATTTAAAGGCTACAAATAACTATAGCCTAACATTCATAAGAATGCCCCATCCATTAATACCCATATCCTCAATATTATGTATTTGCTCTCAAACACATTATCCATCACACATTTATCATTTTCCCCAATTTCTCATAGTTAGGGTTTCACCTAAAACCCAACAACATTCATAAATACATCATAAATCTTCATCTTCTTCCAACAATAAATTCATCTACCTCACCTATTACCACCAAAGCTTACATTTATGATAACCCATCTTAGTGTCTTCACATTTATGGCTCTCCACCAACCCCCATTCATATACATTACTCTCCCAAGTCCTAATCACTCAAACATAGCATTAAACCCAAACAAAATGGTGAGAAGAGCTTACCTCACCCAAAAACGAAAATGGGTTCCAAAAAGGGAGAGAGGGACCAAACGAAAATGGTAGAGGAGAAGGAGGAAACTTCAAGCTCTAATGGCTTCCTTCAAGCTCTCTCTTAAAAATGAAAATGGGGGAGGAATGGGTTACCACTAAGCTTAGGTTTTAGAAGAGAAAAAGAGAGGAAATGAAGAAGGAGAAGAAGAATAAATGTTTTGCCAATTGGTCAGGAAGCTAACGAAAAAGAGAAGAGAGAAATGGGTTTTAGATTTTTCTTTTAATCCTTCTCATTAAAAGTTCATCGTTTTATGACAAACAGGATCTCTGTTTAGGCTCAATACTATATCTAAAAATTAATCCAAATATGTATTCGGACTCCCAATAATATTCTTAACGGCCCTGACCAATATCATTCTAATCGAAGATACTTGGTCCGACACCCATATTTTAATCGGGCTTAATTTCAGCTTATTCGGCTCCAATAAATTATGAATAGTCCCCAGAATTCTTAATTTAATTATTTCCAATATTTTGGGACATTAAATAACCCACATACAACTATGTAATATTTATTTCCTTAATTAATACTTTATTTTTAAATTTAGGGTGTTACAATCCACCCCACCAAAAATAAAATTTCCTCCTCGAAATTTAACATACCAGATTCAAATGCATTAGGGTATCATTCTCTTATATCATCTTCACGTTCCCAGGTGAACGTCTCTACATTTCCGTGTTTCCAAGCGACCTTCACCAAAGGCACCAACTTGTTCCGCAATTTCTTCATGGAATGCTCAGCAATATGAATAGAAACAGGAGGAATAGACAAGTCATCCCGCACGTCCACATCATTAATGGGGATTATGTGCAAGGGATCATGAACATATTTCCTCAACTATGACACATGGAACACATTATGTAGGTTTGCAAGATGCGGAGGGAGTGCAATTCGATAAGCAACGTTGCCAATCCACTCCAAAATCTTATAAGGTCCAATGAATCTAGGGCTTAGCTTTCCACTTTTCAATGCCCTTCCAATTCCTTTATCACGTGAGACCCTTAGGAACACATGATCACCAACTTGAAATTCAAGTGGTTTATGCCTCTTGTCATAATAACTCTTTTGTTGATCTTGAGCAATCTTCATATTCTCTTGTATCTTTTTAATTTGCTCGGTAGTCTCCTGAATAATCTCTGGCCCTAAAGCCAAATTCTCACCAGTCTCCAGCCAACATAGAGGCGTTCTACATTTTCTGCCATAAAGTGCCTCATAAGGAGCCATACCAATACTACTATGGTAACTATTATTATAAGTGAACTCGATCAATGGAAGAAATCTCTCCCAATACCCGCCATGCTCAAGAACACAAGCCCTCAACAAATCTTCAAGGCTTTGGATAGTCCTCTCAGATTGTCCATCGGTTTGAGGATGATAAGAGGAACTAAGCTTCAACTTAGAACCTAATTCATGATGCAAACTTGCCCAAAATTGAGAAGTAAACTGAGGGTCATGATCAGATATAATAGTAGTTGGCACACCATGCAGCCTAACTATCTCCTTTATGTACAACTGGGTTAATCTCTCCAAAGAGCTCTTCATATTCATGGGCAAGAAGTGAGCACACTTCGTCAATCGATCCACAATCACCCATATAGCATCCCTTCCAGCACGAGTTCTAGGTAGTCTAGAAACAAAGTCCATAGCAATATTATCCCACTTCCAAACAGGGATCTCCAAAGGTCTCAAATAACCATATGGTCTTTGATGCTCGACCTTAGCCTTCTGACAAACAAGGCAAGATGCAATAAATTTTGCCACATCACGTTTCATACCGGGCCACCAAAAATTCTTCTTCAAGTCTTAATACATCTTGGTGGAACTAGGATGAATGTTCAATACGCTCTTATAAGCTTCCTCAAGTACACATTTCCTCAAATCACCACTCAAGGGAAGATAAATCCGGCCCTTCACACGCCAGATGCCATCATGACCTTCCACTAGAAACAAATTCTTCCTTTTTTCCTGAGTTTTTCTCATCTCAACCAAGTATTCATCCTTTAGTTGTTGTAATTTTACGGTTTCAAGGAACACGTTCGCAACCGTCAACATCTCAAGGGACATCTTCTTTAGAGTATATATTTCCACGCCTATATTCAAGTTTCTAAATTGCTCAATTAATTCCATCTCTTTCACCATCATTGCAGAAACATGCAATGACTTCCGACTTAAAGCATCGGCAACCACATTTGCCTTTCCAGGATGATACCTCAATTCAAACTCATAATCTTTTAGAAACTCCATCCATCACCGTTGGCGCATATTAAGTTCGTTTTGATCAAACAAGTTCTTAAGGCTCTTGTGGTCACTAAAGACCACAAACTTAGAACCATACCAAGTAATGTCACCACAACTTCAAAGCAAACACCATCCCCACCAATTCAAGATCATGTATAGGATAATTAACCTTATGCGGTCATAACTGTCTCGACGCATAGGCTATCACATGTTCACACTATATCAACACACAACCCAGACCATGCATAAAAGCATCACAATATACCACAAAGTCATCTAACAAATTAGGCAATGCTAGCACTGGTGCGATAGTAAGCCTCAATTTCAACTCTTGAAAACTTTCATCACATTCACGGGTCCATACAAATGGTTGATTCTTACGAGTCAACTTCGTCAATGGTAGGGCTAAGTGGGAAATCCCTCAATAAATCTCCGATAATAATCGTCAAGACCAAGAAAACTTCTTATTTCCATCACGGACGTCGGTCTTTCCCAAGCTATAACAGCTTCCACTTTTGATATATCAACGACAACTCCATCACCGGAAATCACATGACCAAGAGATCTCATTCATCTAAAATTCACATTTGGAGAGTTTGGCATACAATTCTTTCTCTCGAAGAATAGATAACACAAGGCGAAGATGTCTTTCATGCTCTTCATGGCTCTTAGAGTACATCAAAATATCATCAATAAACACCACGACGAATTGGTCAAGATACTCGTGGAAGATGTGATTCATGTAATCCATGAAAATCGCAGGAGCATTTGTCACACCGAATGGCATCACTACATACTAATAGTGACCATAACATGTTCGGAAGGTAGTTTTAGGAATATCCTCGGTCTTCACCTGAATTTGGTGATATCAAGAGCGTAAGTCAATCTTGGAAAACACAATGGCACTCTTCAATTGATCCAAAAGATCATCAATGCAAGGAAGAGGATATTTGTTCTTGATAGTTAACTTATTGAGTTAGCGATAGTCAACGTACAATCTCATGCTTCCATCCTTTTTTTTCACCAACAATACAGGAGCACCCCAAGGAGACACACTTGGGTGGATAAACTCCCGTTCAAGTAATTCCTCGACTTGCTTCTTCAATTCGGCCAACTCTATAGGAGACATCCTATAAGGAGCTCTAGAAACAGGTTCATCACCAGGAATGAGATCAATAGAGAATTCCACTTCACGTGGAGGAGGCAATCCAGGAATTTCATCTAGAAAAACATCAAGAAATTCAAAAACAACAGGGATTTCACAAGATTGGGAAATACCATTCCTATCAACCATGCAGAACATCACGAGAAGCTGAGAGATACCTTATAGGTCAAAGCTTTCAACATTAGAATTCGGGAAGATCACCGTCTTGTTATGGAAATCCACCAAGACTTTGTTGGCAGATAACCAATCCATGCCTAGAATAATGTCCAGTTCTTTCATAGGTAAAAACATGAGAGATACAACAAACTTCATACCCTCAAGGGTCATCTCGACATTCTCACATCGAGTTACCGATCTCAAACAAGCACCGGTCGGTGTAGTCACCAATATAGAGCCTTTCATCATGCAAACAGGCAACTTCAAGCGCGCCTCACATAATCCTGAGAAATAAATGAATGCGTAGCACCAAAATCAAATATAACATATACCGAAGTTCCAAGGATTTCACACTCACCACGAACAAGATCTTCAGTTTGTGCGGCTTCTTCACTGGTAACAGAAAAGACTCTTCCAGCTGCTTGTGGTTGATCACTACCATTACAGTTACCATTTCTTCTACCATGGCCATTGCCTCGACCATTGCCATTTCTTCCACCATTATGATTTCCACCACGGCCGCCATTGCGGCCACCATTATGACCATTACCGTTTCAATGACCATGGCTTCCAAAGCCATCATGGCCTCCACGGTTACCATTATGGTTCACATGAGCAAGAGTATCAACATTTGCATTCCTTGCGTTTAATGGATAATTAGGGTCCGGTTGATTGCATTGGTAGCACACTACATCATCTTGAGGACAATCACGGGCCAAGTAGTTGGCTCCACATTTGAAGCAAGTAAGGCCTTGGACATTGCCACGACCTTGGTTACCATGTTCATAACCACCTCTAAAAGTAGTCTTGCGTTGGAAGATCCACCATGAAAGAACTTCTTCTTCTTAAAATTACCTTGCTTCTTGAAACTAGAAAATTGGCCCTTCAACTTGGGCTCATGCTTACCATGACTTAGAGGAGTCACATCATCCTCTTCATAACGCGATATTTGTTCATAAGTGTCAGAAAGCTTCTTATTTCTTGATGTCGAATAGCCCGCTTAATTTCGGGCCTCAAACCATTTTCAAACTTCACACACTTTGAAGCCTTGGTACCTTCTTGTTGATAGGGCGGATAAAATGCACAAAGCTCTTCAAACTTGGAGGCATACTCCTCCACGGTTATATCACCTTACTTAAGCTCCATGAACTCAAGCTCTTTCTTGCTTTTGTAGCTTTCTGGAAAATATTTCTTCAAGAATTCCACCTTGAAGTTTTCCTAAACCAAGGGAATATCAGCAGATATCATGCACCCTCTAGTAAGATGCCACCATGCTTCGGCTTCATCACGGACCACAAAGACCACATATTCCACCTTTTGTGCTTCAGAACACTCGAAGCTAGCATAAATTCTCTCCAAATCATTAATCCACACATCGGCATCCTCAAGCTTATAACCTCCATGAAATTCAGAAGGTTTTCTCTTAAGAAATAGATATAGACCTTGAGCACCTTGTCCCAAATTTAGTTGGCCTTGTCTTTCCAAGAGATCAGCAAAGCGATTCAAGGCATTTGCAATAGCAGCAGCCTCACGATTAGGTCTACTAGCCATATCTTAAGCCTATTCATTAAAACACAGCTCACACATGAGTAATCTAGACCAAACATTAGATTTTTAACCTATAAATCCAAAGGTTTCAACATTTATTAATCCCTTATGCATCACATCACATAATCATGTCAATCTCAAAACATAATCACAACATATTCATTATTGAAGGTAAATAATGTAAGGAATCTTGGCCGGACTCAACAGCAGTACATTAATCTCAACTTAATAACAAATAACCATAATTCAATCAAAGAAATCCTTAACTCAATCAATTATACCGCACACAGTCTAATCATAACCAATAAATACTTGCACACATCAATTAAGCCTGTATCAAAGAGCAACAATGCTTTAATACCAGGTTGACATGCCACAAAAATGAGGGGGTAAATTTTTCACGATTTTAAAATCATTAATTAATGAGGAAATAAAGTGGTGAAGCTTTGATCAACACCCTGGATCTATGAAAAACCTATCTCATATATGAAGATATGAGAAGGTGAGTTAAAAATGATTCATGAGAATCTCTCAATTAAAGACAGCGAAAAAATCCTTTATAATGTTGCTGTATGATTGGATTTAAAAAGGATAAATGCTTCAAAGATAAATAGATCAAACTATGTTAAATACTTTTATGTAATGACGCTAGGAGGAGCCTTAATTCAAGGGAAAACCAAAATAATTAAAGCATTCATATTTGGAGAATCGGGGGTTATTTCGCTCAAGCAGATGCCCCACTCGCTTGAGCGAGTACAACAATCCACGCCTAGGTGAGCCAACGATCACGCTTGAGCGAAGGGAAAAATATGCATCAGGTACTAATTCTCGCTTGAGCGAGATCACTCCAGTAGCTAAATGGTTCCCCTTCGCTTGGGCGAGGCACGCTTGCTTGAGCGAAAAAGGGACAGAACCTCACTGCCCACATTTCGCTCGAGCGAGGCCAGGCCCGCTTGAGCAAAATTCATCCAGAATCAATCCCTCTCCTCGCTCGCTTGAGCGAGCCACCATACACTAGCCATTGTGCTTAAGCGAAAGTGGTCCAGTATTGATCCTTCTCGCGCTGCTCAGGCGAGGCCCTGCCCGCCTGAGCGAATGTGGCCAGTAGCCATACCCCTGACACAAAAGGATCTCGTTTGAGCGAGATTATTACTCGCTTGAGCGAGTTATACAGAACAACGAATAATCCTTGAAATTTTTACATAACTCATGTATCAATTTTCATTTCCAACCAATTATGGCCTAAGCTAACTTATCAATTGCAGTCATTCATACATACAATAGCCAATTAATTGATCATACATATCCAATTCAATGTATAATATTTGAATCATTTTCACATAAACTTTATAAATTGCTGTAAGTTATAAAATACTTCATTAATTCATGGGATTCAATATTAACCAACATCACAATTCATCCTTATACATCATCTAGGTCTTTAATGAAAATTGGCCATACACACCCAGGTCCAATTTTCGTCCATGACATCCAAAATCATCATTCAATCATCCAAATTACAAAATATACACACATCCATACTATGTGTTATACAAAATTCAGATTTTGCCAGCCAAGGCACTTCCTATACATCCATTTAGCTCCTTCATCAAAATATACTTCAAAAGAGATTCACATCCCCCATGAATGTCCTGCATCACAAGTCTAAAAAGTAGAGAACATGGGAGAGTGAGTCGTACATTCCAAAAGAATGAATATGAATACCATGTGATTATGTACATATGCATCAAAACATGTATACTTTACATACACATATTATTCATCATCTCATTCATCATTATAGTACTATCATATATCACAATCAATATTTTAGATTAAGCAAAGTATATAACCATACACATAATCAAGTCTTTCAATAAATTGGACTATTACACACCTAATCATTTTACTCAATTTATTGTTTGGTATTCACATCTTTTATATTGTCATAATACATTTTCTCATCCTCAACACAACCATCATCATATCTCATCACCTTTGGCATACTTCCTTGCTATATGCAAATACTCTTAAGCTAACGCATATCCACAACAGATTATTTCGATAATTGCAGATCTGACTATGGGAATACAAACACCAATTGTGGGATTCAAGTATGATCATCTAACCATACCCTTGCTGTAGTAGTAAAATGTGTACACTTATCATCAAATTGTATGTATTTCACTAATCTTTTACTAGTACCAAACCACATCACCCATTTTGTAACACCGGTCATTTTCACCATGATTGTGGTAACACATAATCACCATATGGTGTTACGGCCAACCATGACTCATATCATGGCAGCTGTGATCCTAAGGACCACGGGGACACCTGCTCATCAAGGGCCACCCTCCACAAGGATCAACCACATCTGGCTCCCCGTAGCATAACATGGGCAGCTTTGCGACTTACACACCAAGTCACAAAGGAAATAACAAATTGCTTATGCACAGAGCCACCCTCCCACTGGGCCAACCGGGGAAATCCCATAAAATTCCATCACCAGTAGCTATGCAATATGCCATGGATGCAAATGCCTATCATATGCATTTCTCACTCTATGCATCCTAATCATGCCACTCATCAATTATCATTATCATCATCACCAACATCACCACAAGGCTCTTAGTGGATTTATTATCGTTGGTTATTGCCATTGTTTTAAGTTTTTATATGGCATTCACAATAATTCTAATTAACACAATTTAATTCTATCATCAATCACAATGGCATCAATCTTTCATTATCAATCAAGGTATGCTATGCATTCACACTATTCTCATTCAATCATCAATAATATTCATTCCACATTCATGGTGGATGTAAACACGGCATCATATTCAAGGCTTACACTTGCCAAACAATTTAATACCACCATATAGCACACCCTTTATATTCTAAATGCACAAATGCAAGTTGCCAAACATCATCACCAACATCATACACCATATTACAATTCATCACAACATTGCAAGCAAGGCAAACATGCATATTGTCACATATGACAATCAAATACTATGCAATTCATGGATTTAGAACATAAAGACTCCTCTCCTACCTCAAGAGAAGAATTTCGATTGATATGACGTACCCGCCTCGTCGTTCAGAATGGATCCTACATTAACATACATATAGAATCACAATCAATCAGCCATTTAAGGCACAACTTCAACTCAAATTAACCATCATCATATCTATAATTTCATAACATGTATAAGACATGTTATAGACATCATTCCTTCATTTATTAGGCTTCGGGAATTCCTTCCCATCAAATCATACACATTATATTTAAAGGCTACAAACAACTATAACCTAACATTCATAAGAATGCCCCATCCATTAATACCCATATCCTCAATATTATGTATTTGCTTTCAAACACATTATCCATTACACATTTATCATTTTCCCCAATTTCTCTAAGCTAGGGTTTCACCTAAAACCTAACAACATTCATAAATACATCATAAATCTTCATCTTCTTCTAACAATAAATTCATCTACCTCACCTATTACCACCAAAGCTTGCAGTTATGATAACCCATCTTAGTGTCTTCATATTTATGGCTCTCCACCAACCCCTATTCATATGCATTACTCTCCCAAGTCCTAATAACTCATAAACATATCATTAAACCCAAACAAAATAGTGAGAAGAGCTTACGTCTCCCAAAAACAAAAATGGATTCCAAAGAGAGAAAGAGAGACCAAACGAAAATGGGAGAGGAGGAGGAGGAAACTTCAAGCTCTAATGGCTTCCTTTAAGCTCTCTCTCAGAAGCGAAAATAGGGGAGGAATGGGTCACCACTAAGCTTAGGTTTTAGAAGAGAAAAAGAGAGGAAATGAAGAAGGAGAAGAAGAATAAGTGTTTTGCCAATTGGTTAGGAAGCTAACGTAAAAGAGAAGAGAGAAATGGGTTTTAGATTTTTCTTTTAATCCTTCTCATTAAAAGTTCATCGTTTTATGACAAACAGGATCTCTGTTTGGGCTCAATACTTTATCTAAAAATTAATCTGAATATGTATTCGGACTCCCAATAATATTCTTAATGGCCCTGACCAATATCATTCCAATCGGAGATACTTGGTCCGATACCCATATTTTAAATCAGGCTTAATTTCAGCTTATTCGGCTCTATTAAATTATGAATAGTCTCCAAAATTCTTAATTTAATTATTTCTAATATTTTGGGACATTAAATAACCCACATACAACTATTTAATATTTATTTCCTTAATTAATCCTTTATTTTAAAATTTAGGGTGTTACAAATGACATCCTTTCCAAACATAACATTTCAGCAACATCTCAAGCATCAATTCATGCTTAAAACTCTAGATTTCATACATGCACACAATGATTACAAGTATAGGTACCAATTCCTTCACATACAAGGCAAAAAAGGTAGTATTTCTCATCATAAAACTTTGTATGCAATAGAATTAAAATCACCACTCAATATTCAACCACCATGATCACGTAAATAACTCATCAATGTTCAATAATTCATGCATTCAATGGTTCAACATAGTTACACACACCAAGAGCTACATGTGCAACATCAAAGTTGACATTTTTATAATCAATTTTTTGCATGCACAATGATCAATACTATTTTCTTCTCATCCAGCCCATAACCATGAAATTTTAGCATATCACAACATACATATTTGTATGCAAGAGTTCATCAAAATTGTAGAAAGGAACATGCAAAGCCTTAGCCTAAATCAAGAAGTGAAAGGAAGCATTTTTCTCTCAAAATATGGTTGAAACTTTGTCTATTTTCTCACTTGAAGATCATCTTTTCAAAATAGAATCAAGGCTGAATCTTTTTCAAATAAAGCTCATTTCATCCCTTGATTTAGTGATGGAAACTCAAGGGAGGTTTCATCCCCTTGCGTGCATGAAAACTTAACAAGAAATTAAAGAACTTCTCCCTTATCTCAAGAAGATCACGTTAAAATGGAGGAGAAAGAGAGAGCTTTTGGTGCTTGCTTCTTATCCTTAAGCCTTCAAGAGATGCTTCTAAGCTTGAGGAAGGTGTGGGGCAGAGTAGAGAAAGTGAAGAGAAAAAGGAAAAATTTTACGGTGAGGGGAAATAGAGAGGATCAAGTTAAGTGTAGCGCCCTTAATTCGGTAAATAATATTAAAGATATTAATATTTAGATAATGAAAAATAGGATAAATTTTTCATGATTTAAAACAATTGTTGGAAGAACACCACAAATAAAAACTTTAACAATTAACCCCAGAAATTTTTAAAGACCTATCTCATATATGATGATATGAGAAGGTATGTAGTTAAACAAATGTCTACTTAGGACAATCAATTACATAATCGCCATACAAGTGTTTATGGAAAATATAAGTTAATTCGAAAGCAAGAGTGGATATGAGAAGAGATCTAAGAATACCCAAGTTGATTGCTAAAGTATAGTAAAAACATGTACATTCAATTGTATAAACATGACATGAAGCAAAGAAGTATGAATCATAACCCAAAATGGCACAAAAGCATGTAAAATCCAACATTTGAGGATTCCACTAGCAGTGGAATCATTCCACTGACCGTGGATCCATTCCACTGACCGTGGATTCATTCCACTGGTCATGGATGGCACTGCCATTTTTCCAGGATCACCCATTTCAATTCAAAGCATTCCATTGGTCGTGGAATGCACTGTCTCCTTGCCCATTTTCACAAATTTTTAAGGTCATAGGGATCCACTAATTGTGGATTCATTCCACTGGCCGTGGTTCACCCCCTGATCCTCGATTTCCTAATTTTCAAAGAAACATGCCTTGGGGACCTTAGATCATGCAATTCCTAGGCTTTTTGGAACTCATTTTCATCAAGAATTTCTTATGTTAGGGTACAAAACATGTAAGGAACATCACACACTCATCAAGACCTTTTAACATCAAATTTATTCACCCAATCAATCATCAAACCATGACTAAAACATGCATCAACATTGAATCATAAGTTAATAAGTTCTATATTTCATCCCTCCATGAGTTTTCCCTTAACATAAACATCAATACCATTATAGTGGCTATCAAATTCACAATGTATAATATCCTCAAGTCCAAATATCATTCATGATCCCTCTATCTAGAATCATTAACAAGGCTTCAAATGCATTGTCATGCAACATCATACATCACTTAGCGATACAAAATGATCACAAGTTCAATTCAAATGATCCTAATGTATTAATTATCATTCTAGGATGTCAAGTCATCAATATCTAATCATCATCATGCTTATAAGGCATTAAACAATAGTATAACTATACAAAACAATGCCATATACAACCAATTCAAAAGGAATGTACAAAAGTTGTTTATCCCAAAAACATGTTGGCCAAGGTATCTAAACAAACCCTTCCTTCACACCTTACCTCATCTCTTGGAAAAGCTTTACTCCATAATCATGCCCTACAACACAAGAGCCAAAAAGTAGACAACATGGAGAGTGAGCATACTTTTTTAATGATGAACAATCAAATAAATTGTGATAACATAAATATATGAATGCAACCTAACATATTCTCCTATTAAGGGAGTTTAATCCAACAATAATGCCATATATCTAATCAACTTCCATTAGGCATACATATTCATATCTAACAAGTTCATTAAGAATGATATTACCATATAGAACCATGTCACTAAATCACAATATCATCATACCTATTGTTGCAATTCATAAGTAACATTAAAAGGCCACACCAACAACGATACATAATTAGTTAGTGACTAAAAGTAGGATTTGTTTCTCAATTAACACTCTCAATGAGGTGTCATCTTTCTTGGTCTTCTCTAACTAAAATTCCATGTTCCTATGGCTAATGCATATGTCATACCATAAAATGCATATACAATGGATCCAGTTTGAAACATTTACTCATAACCATGTATAGTCGCTTAAGTATTTGTCTCCCCGCAAGGGTCTTTTTCACAAGATCCCGTAAGACCTCTATTATTTTGATATATCAAGTGAATGCAACCTAACATATTCTCCTATTAAGGGAGTTTAATCCAACAATAATGCCATATATCTAATCAACTTCCATTAGGCATACATATTCATATCTAACAAGTTCATTAAGAATGATATTACCATATAAAACCATGTCACTAAATCACAATATCATCATACCTATTGTTGCAATTCATAAGTAACATTAAAAGGCCACACCAACAACGATACATAATTAGTTAGTGACTAAAAGTAGGATTTGTTTCTCAATTAACACTCTCAATGAGGTGTCATCTTTCTTGGTCTTCTCTAACTAAAATTCCATGTTCCTATGGCTAATGCATATGTCATACCATAAAATGCATATACAATGGATCCAGTTTGAAACATTTACTCATAACCACGTATAGTCGCTTAAGTATTTGTCTCCCCGCAAGGGTCTTTTTCACAAGATCCTGTAAGACCTCTATTATTTTGATATATCAAGTGATTGTAACCACATATAGTCATTCAAATATTGTCCCGCACATAAGGTCCTTTTTCACAAGATCCCGTAAGACCTCTATTATTTCAATATATCAAGTGATCGCAACAACATAAAGTCATTCAAATATTTATCCCCTACGCAAGGGTCTTTTTTCACAAGATCCCGCAAGACCTCTATTATCTTAATATATCACATATAATATGCTATGTCATGCATGCCATGAATGCAATAATGCACATGCTAGCCTCAACTTCACAAGAACTCCTCACCCTCTCACTTAGGGGTATATTTTACTCTTAAGATTATAATTAGTGGCATACAACCAATTATAATGCTCTCCAAGGCATACCATTCACATTGTTCACAATATAATAGTCAAGGAGTTATATCTGTTAGGGAATCCCTAGTGTATGAGCAGCGGAAATACAAGGATTCCCATAGGATTTGCAAAACGCCGTGTTTCAAAGCATAAGACAAACACAAAAAAAATTTACGTTTAGGATTACCTCTTGAAGAATATCGAAGCAATCGTAGCCTCGTCCTTTAGGAGTCCACAAGAGTACTCCCACCAGAAATGCTACACCTTCCAAATGCTAGTTTGACGGCGTGTAGCTTTTGCAACTTTTACGTATTTTGGTGTCTCTTTTTGGGTAGCCGCCTATGAGCATCTTATGCTCTATTTATAGGCTTAGGTTTGACCTAATTTGCTCTCTAAAGAGTGGGCTCCTTACTCATTCTAAATGAGTTAGGCCCAATAGTCTTATTTTAGTCCAACTAAAATAAAAGGCTATTTTCTGGTGGGCTTACTCTATGTGTGTGACCCTATAGGTAAAATACTCAGTTATATTAATAATAAACTATTTTATTATTAATATAAAATAAGAGCGGCATCTAGCAATGCATCATTATGTCCGAATCAACATAACCTATAAGTGATAATTATTTTATATGTTTGTTCCTTTTGTCACGATATCCTAATTGGGCCCAAGGCATGGTCGTGTCATCCTTGTACGGTCCAATTTATTTTACTTGATACCGAAGTAGACTTTATCCGAATAAATATCTAATATTTATTCTTTCTAGCATGGCCATGCATTTCCTTAGTCTCACTTCATCAAGTGGCCTATAGATATCACTCCTATCACATAGGAGAGACAAATCCCATCTACATTGTAACATCCCAGATTTTAGATAAAATAAATTTATCGGATGATGATAATTAATTATTCATGGTCAAATAATTATGGGAGATGTTGTTAGACACTAGAGGTGAATTATCGGTAAATTAAGATTTACCAGAAACGGATGAATTAACAGATGATGTGGGACCCACTTAATTGAATTGAGTGGTTGATGGGTCTAGAATGTTTGGAATATTATTGTGGTTAAGATGGTGTAGTTAGAATAATTTTTAGTGCTAAGGAGATAATTAATTGGACTCGACGTATGATATGAAACGGGGAAAATACGAGGGGATTGGAATTAAAATAAATTGCAAAATCCATTTTCTTCTCTCCATTTCACCGTGGCTTCTCCTCCCCTTTTTCTAATTTCTATTGACCAATGGACAAAATGGCAAACACAAAAGTTAGGACATTAACCATTGTGCAAGAACCTAGATTTTTACACTTTCTTTCCCCCTTTTTCCTTCATATTTTCGGCAGCTTCTTCCTCTCACCTTCTCCTTCATTTTTCTACCTCCTCCTCCCTCTATAATGGGCAAACCGAAACCCACTTCTCCCTACCCCTATTCTTGCCAAAAATATGAACTTGAGCTTGGATATGTGAGGCATCTATGGAGCATGGGAGCATGCATTGGTCTTCTCCCCTTCTTCTTCACCCTTATTTTTGTTTTGGTGGAGTTTGGATTTAAGGTAAAAATTTCTTACCTCCACATCATTTTATTATGGTTTTGTGATATTGGGTTGAAGATGATAATATTAGAAGCCTTGCATGTGGATGGGTGTTGATTGTGTTGGTAAACCTAGAGTGAAACTTTAAGCATGAATAATGGAGGTGTGAAATTGAACATGGTTTGATGTTGTGGGATGAAGGGAAAGTTATAGTGACCATAAAGATTTTAAGAGATTGATTGAGAATATTGTTAAATGATTTTAGATGGGAAACCCTAAGTGTGATAAATTGGGGATTTTTGCCAAATTGGTAACCTTAGTGATTTTGATGCCTTGGGAGTGGATTTATATGAAGAAATGAACATTTAGAAGTATTGGGATTGAATATTGATGTTGATAGAATGGGGAGCTAAGTCATGAGTTACAAATGATGATATATGCATGTATATAGGTATGTTGATTTGAGGGATTAGTAAGTGTTGATATTTATGATGTTGACAATGATTGCGAACCATTAATATTAGACTAAGAGAATGGATGTTTAAATTGATGAAGCCTTAGGTCTTGTCATAGGCCATGGTGTTGTTGATGTTGGGTTGTTTAGCCCTTTGAAATCTAGAAATCTTCGCTTTGGGGAAAGGAATTCCCGATGCCTAATACAAGCATATGAATTTGGAGTATTAGACAAGTCTAGGACTTGATCATGGGTTAGATGATGATGTCTAAGATGATGTTTTATGATAGTATAATAATGGCAATTGTATGTATATTTGTTGTGATAGGATTGTATCCTTGACGATGATGCGGAGCGATCGAGGCATTTGGAGCATTGGAATTGTGGATCTTCTCTTGAGGTAGGAGAGGAGTTTGCATTTCAAGTGCATGAGTGATTAATTGATAATTATGTTATGTGTGCACTCATGCATTGCCTTGCCAAGAATTAATTGTATGTTTGAATTGTTGAAATAGTGAATGATGGCTTGGTTTATGGAATTGTTGTGAAAATTATATGAATATATGATGTTGATGATAAATACTTGATGTTCCTTTTAATTGATATGAATCAAATGTATGGTGATATTCAATGAATAGATGAGTTGAATAAAGTGTTGAAGGTTGTGCTGTGTGGTTACAGCCTTGCAATGCTCTATTGGGTTTGTTTCAGTGTTTGGTCCATACTGAGGCTTCTGTTTTTCAGCAAGTTGTTGGGCTAGTTGTCCCAATTGTGTTTCCAAGTTCCTAAGTGATGCCTCATTGTTCTTTTGACTTGCTAAAGAAGTTTGCATAAATTTTTCCAAGGTGTCCTCTAATCTAGAAGTTCTCTCCACCAAAGTAGGACCATTATTTTGATATGGTTTATTTGAAGAGCTGGGCTCTTGCTTCCATCCTTGGTTTTGGTTACTTCTCCATCCCTGAAACGGTTGGTTAGAAAAATTTGAATTGAAATTACCAGACCTTCCTTGGTTGTTCATGAAGTATACAGTTGCTTCTTGTGAGCCACAGTTCTCATTGAGATGATCTCCTCCACAAAAGTTACATTTTGTAGGTATTTGTTGTTGCCCTGGTTGTGATAATTGTACTGCATGTAATTGTTGTGGAAGATTGGCTATCTTTTTGGTCAATGCTTCTAATTGTTGGGTCAGAATTTTGTTCTGTGCTAAGATGGCATCTGTGGTGTTTAAGTCAAGAACTCCTTTCCTTTGAACTTGCTGACGATCATGTTGAGCTTGGTAGTCTGTTGAGGATAAAGCTTCTATTATCCTTGTGGCTTGGTCAGCATCCACTGTCATCATTGTTCCTCCTGCTGCTGCATCTAAAATCATTTTAGTGTCAGCCCTTAAACCACTGTAAAAAATATTAAGTTGTGCAATATCTTCAAGTCCATGGTTTGGGCATTTTCTGAGCAGTGATTTAAAGCGTTCCCATGCCTCACAAAAAGGTTCATCTTGGCCTTGTCTAAATGTTGTAATATCTGATTTGGCCTTGATGAATCTAGATGGAGGAAAGAACCTTTGTAGAAATTTTTCTTCAACTATGTTCCAGCTATTTAAACTTTGATTTGGATGAGATTGTAACCACTCCTTTGCTTTTCCTGCTAAAGAGAAAGGAAATAGTCTTAAATATACAGCATCAATAATATCTTGGTCAAATCCCATGGTTCCAACCAATTCATAGAATGTGGCCAAGTGAGTGTACGGATCTTCACTGGACATTCCATGGAATTGATGTGAACTAATCAAACTCAAAAATGCTGGTTTCATTTCTAGTGCTCTGACAGTGTTTGGAATTGCAATGCTTGAGAAATGTCTTGGCCCTTGCTGTAAAGCATAGTCTCCAAGTGTTCTCCTTGGTGGGTTTTGATTATTGCTGTTGTCCTCCATTGTAACAGAGGAAGTTTGTCCTACGTGGAAGTTCTGCTTGGCTTTCTTGATTTTCTTGAGGAACCTGTCTATCTCAGGATCAAATGCAAGTTGTTCTTTTGTACCCTATCCTCTCAAGATCATAAATCAAGAACTCAAAGTAGCAAGGTTAAAAAAAAATAAAAAACACATTACAAACAAGTTTATTTACACTGTCTTGTCAATTCAATGCTAAAATATTCAAACTTAAATCACCTCCCCGGCTGCGGCGCCAAAACTTGATAAGTGTTTGATTATATTGAGTTTGCTGAAAGAGAATCAAGTTTGTATAATATGAACTCAATGAAATGGATGTGCCAAGTTTAAACACAGAAGTTGTAATATAGTATAGTTGTCGTTCCACTGAGGAGGTGCTAGAATGAAGATCTTAGTTTGAATTGATTAGGCAGAAAGTTTCAGTTTTGATTTGTTGTGAATGTTGCTGAATGAAAAACAGTAAGTAACAAAATAACAGAGGATAGCACTTTGCAAAATATAACAGTAAATGAGGTTGGAAAAATCAGTTTTGTAAAATAGGGATTGGCTTCATCACATCTTCACCTCTGTAAGCTGCATAAGTTTCCATATAAGTAAATCGAAAAGATAAGTTCTACGTCACAATCAAAGTCATTTGCATCGATCCCTCGACTACAAAATTCATAAGAATGATTTCCAAACCGCTGATCCCTCAGTCACTTTGGAAACCATTCCAGCATTATCGATCGATTGTTTAGACGTTTATTGCGTTAGACGCCATCCCTGGCTACCTACTCACAACAAGTACTTCTTTCAGGGTCTGCTTTCAAAAGTCACTTCCCAGCATACTCAAGAAAACTTAGAACAAGAAAATAGTGATCAAGTACTTTCAGGCATTAAACGCAGAAGGAAATACAGAAACTTATCAAATCTCATTACTCAATAAAAACTTACAACAGCATTACTTCAGTGTTGAATGGAGTACAGCCAATCCCATAAAGGAGATTAGTTACTCATGCCTTGCATTTTTACCATCAAAGAAATGAATACAGAAAATGGAAAGTGTGAAATGAAAAATACAGAGGATGAAATGATGTATCAGATGATGTGTTGGGTCCTAGATGATGATGATGCCCTGTTTGCAGCTTGCTTTATAGGAGTTTTTGGCTTAGCTTCTCTTACCCACTTGCGTAGAACCCATGCGGCATCTTTCAGAGACTGGTGGAAACAGCAGAAAGTGGATGAGTTTGCATCGCATTACGGGTGAATAAAGAATTAAGAAGCCCACACTGTGTGAGTCACGCTTGAGCTTGATGGTCACGCTCAAGCGTGAAGGGTTCTGAAGCTTTTTGATAGTCTTGCGCTTGAGCTTCCTTGTCCACGCTTAAGCGTGGTTCCTTTGTTCAGCATATGCTTGATCCTTCGCTTCAAGCTGGGCATGTCACGCTTTGAGCGAGCTCCTCTATCCCAACATATGTACTCCACGCTCAAGCCATGCTCAAGCGGGATCGAGGTCACGCCCAAGCGGCTCCTTCCCACGCTTAAGCGTGAGATGACCCTGATGCTATCCCTGCTTCCAATTCAGTCACGCCTGAGCTCCATGTTGCCACGCTTGAGCGTCAGTCATGCATGAAGTCACGCTTGAGCGAGCTCGGGCTCACGCTCAAGCGTGAGAGCCTGTTGGTGTGTTCCTCATCATTTCACTTGGGTGCATGGGCAACGTAGGCTTTTGTTTCCTCCACGCTCAAGCGTGTAGTGTATCACGCTCAAGTGTCCTTGCTTGATGCTCTTTGTTTCTTCAAAGCTTTTGACAATTTGTTCACTGATTTTCAAATTTCAAGCTTCTTTTCTTAATACTCCTTTTATAATCAAAATCATGCTCAATTATTTATCAATTTTGTTAAGTTATTTCAAAAAATGGGTCTAATTCAGTCATGAATTTAATCATAAAATAAGCACTCATCAAACTCTCCCCAACCTAGATTTTTGCTTATCCTCAAGTAAAAAGAAATTTTGGAAAGGGAATCAAGCATTCAAAAATCTGAGTTTCTGTTGCAGACAAAAAGTTTAGAAAACAATAATCTGAGTTGATGTCTGGGCAAATGATTTTCTTAATACCAATTCCTTAAAATGTAATGCACTATTACCTTGTTCATAAAGCATGTAACCCATTACTGTAAGAATAGAGAACTCTCATTATTTCTTACTAGGTGTCTGGTTCGCTCATCCATCATTAGAACTGCTCAGTTAACATTGGCCGTCATTTCCAGTAAAACCAGAATTCAAATGAATAGCAAGGATCAAAAGGTCTTTTAAGGATGTAATGAGGCTGGGTTGACAAGAATCTTTGGTTTTTCTTGGTTTCAAAACGTATGTTCAAAGAAGAGCATAAGTGTTTTTGGTTAATTTATTTAACAATTTAGAAGGCTTCTTCTTTGCATTGAAACTTCAGACCTTTCCTTTGTTTTCCTCCAGCTCTTTTATACCTTTTTGGAGAGCTTACTATTCTTCTTTTTGCATTTTCTTCTACTGCCTCCATTTGTTTCATCTCCTTTTGAGAAAAAAAATATTTTCTGCTCTTTTTTCAAGATGAACATGCAGGTAGGATAGGATTTTTGCTTTTATGCTTAGCTTAGGGTAGAGAAAAAAAAATTTTTATGCTTTTATGGCTCAAAAGATGGGCTGCCAAAAAAAATTGGATATTTTTATCAGGGTAGCTTTTTGGCTCTTGGCTAACTATGTTTTCAAAATTGCCTTATCATTTCCTTGCTTATTTCTTAAGAAAAAGGTTTTAATTAGAAAATCAGTCAATGCTAATTTAACAAATTCGAATGAGGCTCTCAAGTGTTTAGATTTCTCACTGCTTACTTCCTTATTCTAACAGAAAAGGGTTCAAGTCATGTGAACAGGCAAAAGTACATGCATTCCAGTTCCTTGGTTCTTAATTTAGTCATTTTGCCTAAAAAAAATCAGTGTTATTGCCTAAAAATATTCTGCTGCTTAGAAACTTTTCTTGTTCAAAAAGTAAAATCTTTGGTTGGGTTTTTTTCCAAAATGGTATAACTGCAAGCATGTAATGGTATATCCAAACAATCAACCAAAAGCATAAAAATTTTAAAAATTTTCAAAGTATGCTGCAGTAATGTTAGACAAAACTAACTCAAAGTAAACTAAAGCAATAAAAACTAAAGCAGTAAACTCATCACTCATCCTTAGAAGAGTCATCCTCTGTCTCATGTTTCCTTGCTGGAAGCCCTTGTGAGGAGGGTCCTGGTTTAGCCTATGAAGTCTCACCCCTCCTAAGAAAGAAGGCCTGTCCCCAGGCTAAACAATGTGGGATGCAAACTTACTTTCGGATAATGAGTGGGATGAATTTGATGAGCTTCCAAATAAAAGAAAAATTCAATCTTAGGATAAAATTTACTTAAAATAAAATCAACAGGATGAAAAGAAAACATAAAAGATTGGGTTGCCTCCCAATAAGCGCTTGTTTAACGTCATTAGCTTGACGCCTGATAGATTTTTCAATATGGGTCATGGAGTTGGTGAATGAGAGTGTTGAGTTTTTCCACCTCCTTGCCTAAGTCAGGCCTTGGCTTTCTTCCTCTCTGTTTTTCAAGTGCACCTTCAATAGCAAAATCAGCTTGTTCTTTTTGCACTCGAATTTTTACTTTTCTGTCATCCACATCTATGATGACTTTGGCTGCTTTCAAGAATGGTCTCCCCAGTATTAGAGGAACTTCAGAATCTTCCTCCATATCTATGACAACAAAGTTCTCATGAAATTCAAATTTATCAACTTTGACCTCAATATTTTCAGCAATACCATAAGGAGTTTTTATTGATTGATCTGCCATTTTTAAAGTCATGTTTGTTGGCTTCACTAAAAAATCCCCTATACTTTTAAGTGTGGATAATGGCATCAAATTTACACTAGCACCAAGATCTAATAAAGCTTTACTTTTTGAAAGATTTCCAATAGTAACGGGAATAGAAAAACTCCCTGGATCTTTGGTGTTATAAGGTACTGCTTCATGTGTGATAGCATCATGTCCATCTTCTTCCTCAGTTATTTCCTCAGTCACTGTGGTTACAGCCTTGCAATGCTCTATTGGGTTTGTTTCAGTGTTTGCTCCATACTGAGGCTTCTGTTTTTCAGCAAGTTGTTGGGCTAGTTGTCCCAATTGTGTTTCCAAGTTCCTAAGTGATGCCTCATTGTTCTTTTGACTTGCTAAAGAAGTTTGCATAAATTTTTCCAAGGTGCCCTCTAATCTAGAAGTTCTCTCCACCAAAGTAGGACCATTATTTTGATATGGTTTATTTGAAGAGCTGGGCTCTTGCTTCCATCCTTGGTTTTGGTTACTTCTCCATCCCTGAAACGGTTGGTTAGAAAAATTTGAATTGAAATTACCAGACCTTCCTTGGTTGTTCATGAAGTATACAGTTTCTTCTTGTGAGCCACAGTTCTCATTGAGATGATCTCCTCCATAAAAGTTACATTTTGTAGGTATTTGTTGTTGCCCTGGTTGTGATAATTGTACTGCATGTAATTGTTGTGGAAGATTGGCTATCTTTTTGGTCAATACTTCTAATTGTTGGGTCAGAATTTTGTTCTGTGCTAAGATGGCATCTGTGGTGTTTAAGTCAAGAACTCCTTTCCTTTGAACTTGCTGACGATCATGTTGAGCTTGGTAGTCTGTTGAGGATAAAGCTTCTATTATCCTTGTGGCTTGGTCAGCATCCACTGTCATCATTGTTTCTCCTGCTGCTGCATCTAAAATCATTTTAGTGTCAGCCCTTAAACCACTGTAAAAAATATTAAGTTGTGCAATATCTTCAAGTCCATGGTTTGGGCATTTTCTGAGCAGTGATTTAAAGCGTTCCCATGCCTCACAAAAAGGTTCATCTTGGCCTTGTCTAAATGTTGTAATATCTGATTTGGCCTTGATGAATCTAGATGGAGGAAAGAACCTTTGTAGAAATTTTTCTTCAACTATGTTCCAGCTATTTAAACTTTGATTTGGATGAGATTGTAACCACTCCTTTGCTTTTCCTGCTAAAGAGAAAGGAAATAGTCTTAAATATGCAGCATCAATAATATCTTGGTCAAATCCCATGGTTCCAACCAATTCATAGAATGTGGCCAAGTGAGTGTACGGATCTTCACTGGACATTCCATGGAATTGATGTGAACTAATCAAACTCAAAAATGCTGGTTTCATTTCTAGTGCTCTGACAGTGTTTTGAATTGCAATGCTTAAGAAATGTCTTGGCCCTTGCTGTAAAGCATAGTCTCCAAGTGTTCTCCTTGGTGGGTTTTGATTATTGCTGTTGTCCTCCATTGTAACAGAGGAAGTTTATCCTACGTGGAAGTTCTGCTTGGCTTTCTTGATTTTCTTGAGGAACCTGTCTATCTCAGGATCAAATGCAAGTTGTTCTTTTGTACCCTGTCCTCTCAAGATCATAAATCAAGAACTCAAAGTAGCAAGGTTAAAAAAAAATAAAAAACAAATTACAAACAAGTTTATTTACACTGTCTTGTCAATTCAATGCTAAAATATTCAAACTTAAATCACCTCCCCGGCTGCGGCGCCAAAACTTGATAAGTGTTTGATTATATTGAGTTTGCTGAAAGAGAATCAAGTTTGTATAATATGAACTCAATGAAATGGATGTGCCAAGTTTAAACACAGAAGTTGTAATATAGTATAGTTGTCGTTCCACTGAGGAGGTGCTAGAATGAAGATCTTAGTTTGAATTGATTAGGCAGAAAGTTTCAGTTTTGATTTGTTGTGAATGTTGCTGAATGAAAAACAGTAAGTAACAAAATAACAGAGGATAACACTTTGCAAAATATAACAGTAAATGAGGTTGGAAAAATCAGTTTTGTAAAACAGGGATTGGCTTCATCACATCTTCACCTCTGTAAGCTGCATAAGTTTCCATATAAGTAAATCGAAAAGATAAGTTCTACGTCACAATCAAAGTCATTTGCATCGATCCCTCGACTACAAAATTCATAAGAATGATTTCCAAACCGCTGATCCCTCAGTCACTTTGGAAACCATTCCAGCATTATCGATCAATTGTTTAGACGTTTATTGCGTTAGACGCCATCCCTGGCTACCTACTCACAACAAGTACTTCTTTCAGGGTCTGCTTTCAAAAGTCACTTCCCAGCATACTCAAGAAAACTTAGAACAAGAAAATAGTGATCAAGTACTTTCAGGCATTAAACGCAGAAGGAAATACAGAAACTTATCAAATCTCATTACTCAATAAAAACTTACAACAGCATTACTTCAGTGTTGAATGGAGTACAGCCAATCCCATAAAGGAGATTAGTTACTCATGCCTTGCATTTTTACCATCAAAGAAATGAATACAGAAAATGGAAAGTGTGAAATGAAAAATACAGAGGATGAAATGATGTATCAGATGATGTGTTGGGTCCTAGATGATGATGATGCCCTGTTTGCAGCTTGCTTTATAGGAGTTTTTGGCTTAGCTTCTCTTACCCACTTGCGTAGAACCCATGCGGCATCTTTCAGAGACTGGTGGAAACAGCAGAAAGTGGATGAGTTTGCATCGCATTACGGGTGAATAAAGAATTAAGAAGCCCACGCTGTGTGAGTCACGCTTGAGCTTGATGGTCACGCTCAAGCGTGAAGGGTTCTGAAGCTTTTTGATAGTCTTGCGCTTGAGCTTCCTTGTCCACGCTTAAGCGTGGTTCCTTTGTTCAGCATATGCTTGATCCTTCGCTTCAAGCTGGGCATGTCACGCTTTGAGCGAGCTCCTCTATCCCAACATATGTACTCCACGCTCAAGCCACGCTCAAGCGGGATCGAGGTCACGCCCAAGCGGCTCCTTCCCACGCTTAAGCGTGAGATGACCCTGATGCTATCCCTGCTTCCAATTCAGTCACGCCTGAGCTCCATGTTGCCACGCTTGAGCGTCAGTCATGCATGAAGTCACGCTTGAGCGAGCTCGGGCTCACGCTCAAGCGTGAGAGCCTGTTGGTGTGTTCCTCATCATTTCACTTGGGTGCATGGGCAACGTAGGCTTTTGTTTCCTCCACGCTCAAGCGTGTAGTGTATCACGCTCAAGTGTCCTTGCTTGATGCTCTTTGTTTCTTCAAAGCTTTTGACAATTTGTTCACTGATTTTCAAATTTCAAGCTTCTTTTCTTAATACTCCTTTTATAATCAAAATCATGCTCAATTATTTATCAATTTTGTTAAGTTATTTCAAAAAATGGGTCTAATTCAGTCATGAATTTAATCATAAAATAAGCACTCATCAGGGGTATATTTTACTCTTAAGATTATAATTAGTGGCATACAACCAATTATAATGCTCTCCAAGGCATACCATTCACATTGTTCACAATATAATAGTCAAGGAGTTATATCTGTTAGGGAATCCCTAGTGTATGAGCAGCGGAAATACAAGGATTCCCATAGGATTTGCAAAGCGCCGTGTTTCAAAGCATAAGACAAACACAAAAAAATTTACGTTTAGGATTACCTCTTGAAGAATATCGAAGCAATCGTAGCCTCGTCCTTTAGGAGTCCACAAGAGTACTCCCACCAGAAATGCTACACCTTCCAAATGCTAGTTTGACGGCGTGTAGCTTTTGTAACTTTTACGTATTTTTGTGTCTCTTTTTGGGTAGCCGCCTATGAGCTTCTTATGCTCTATTTATAGGCTTAGGTTTGACCTAATTTGCTCTCTAAAGAGTGGGCTCCTTACTCATTCTAAATGAGTTAGGCCCAATAGTCTTATTTTAGTCCAACTAAAATAAAAGGCTATTTTCTGGTGGGCTTACTCTATGTGTGTGACCCTATAGGTAAAATACTCGGTTATATTAATAATAAACTATTTTATTATTAATATAAAATAAGAGCGGCATCTAGCAATGTATTATTATGTCCGAATCAACATAACCTATAAGTGATAATTATTTTATATGTTTGTTCCTTTTGTCACGATATCCTAATTGGGCCCAAGGCATGGTCGTGTCATCCTTGTACGGTCCAATTTATTTTACTTGATACCGAAGTAGACTTTATCCGAATAAATATCTAATATTTATTCTTTCTAGCATGGCCATGCATTTCCTTAGTCTCACTTCATCAAGTGGCCTATAGATATCACTCCTATCACATAGGAGAGACAAATCCCATCTACATTGTAATATCCCAGATTTTAGATAAAATAAATTTATCGGATGATGATAATTAATTATTCATGGTCAAATAATTGTGGGAGATGTTGTTAGACACTAGAGGTGAATTATCGGTAAATTAAGATTTACCGGAAACGGATGAATTAACAGATGATGTGGGACCCACTTAATTGAATTGAGTGGTTGATGGGTCTAGAATGTTTGGAATATTATTGTGGTTAAGATGGTGTAGTTAGAATAATTTTTAGTGCTAAGGAGATAATTAATTGGACTCGACGTATGATATGAAACGGGGAAAATACGAGGGGATTGGAATTAAAATAAATTGCAAAATCCATTTTCTTCTCTCCATTTCACCGTGGCTTCTCCTCCCCTTTTTCTAATTTCTATTGACCAATGGACAAAATGGCAAACACAAAAGTTAGGACATTAACCATTGTGCAAGAACCTAGATTTTTACACTTTCTTTCCCCTTTTTCCTTCATATTTTCGGCAGCTTCTTCCTCTCACCTTCTCCTTCATTTTTCTACCTCCTCCTCCCTCTATAATGGGCAAACCGAAACCCACTTCTCCTTACCCCTATTCTTGCCAAAAATATGAACTTGAGCTTGGATATGTGAGGCATCTATGGAGCATGGGAGCATGCATTGGTCTTCTCCCCTTCTTTTTCACCCTTATTTTCGTTTTGGTGGAGTTTGGATTTAAGGTAAAGATTTCTTACCTCCACATCATTTTATTATGGTTTTGTGATATTGGGTTGAAGATGATAATATTAGAAGCCTTGCATGTGGATGGGTGTTGATTGTGTTGGTAAACCTAGAGTGAAACTTTAAGCATGAATAATGGAGGTGTGAAATTGAACATGGTTTGATGTTGTGGGATGAAGGGAAAGTTATAGTGACCATAAAGATTTTAAGAGATTGATTGAGAATATTGTTAAATGATTTTAGATGGGAAACCCTAAGTGTGATAAATTGGGGATTTTTGCCAAATTGGTAACCTTAGTGATTTTGATGCCTTGGGAGTGGATTTATATGAAGAAATGAACATTTAGAAGTATTGGGATTGAATATTGATGTTGATAGAATGGGGAGCTAAGTCATGAGTTACAAATGATGATATATGCATGTATATAGGTATGTTGATTTGAGGGATTAGTAAGTGTTGATATTTATGATGTTGACAATGATTGCGAACCATTAATATTAGACTAAGAGAATGGATGTTTAAATTGATGAAGCCTTAGGTCTTGTCATAGGCCATGGTGTTGTTGATGTTGGGTTGTTTAGCCCTTTGAAATCTAGAAATCTTCGCTTTGGGGAAAGGAATTCCCGATGCCTAATACAAGCATATGAATTTGGAGTATTAGACAAGTCTAGGACTTGATCATGGGTTAGATGATGATGTCTAAGATGATGTTTTATGATAGTATAATAATGGCAATTGTATGTATATTTGTTGTGATAGGATTGTATCCTTGACGATGATGCGGAGCGATCGAGGCATTTGGAGCATTGGAATTGTGGATCTTCTCTTGAGGTAGGAGAGGAGTTTGCATTTCAAGTGCATGAGTGATTAATTGATAATTATGTTATGTGTGCACTCATGCATTGCCTTGCCAAGAATTAATTGTATGTTTGAATTGTTGAAATAGTGAATGATGGCTTGGTTTATGGAATTGTTGTGAAAATTATATGAATATATGATGTTGATGATAAATACGTGATGTTCCTTTTAATTGATATGAATCAAATGTGTGGTGATATTCAATGAATAGATGAGTTGAATAAAGTGTTGAAGGTTGTGCTGTGATAAAGTGAAATGATGATGAAGAGTGTTTATATAATTCTTTTTCATAGTTAATGGATTGATAATTGGAATTGAGATGTAAGAATTATTGAACCAGGTTCTAAGTGTATAAATGGAGGAGTAAGGAAGATTAATCTAGGTCAAACTTATATATTAAGGTTTTGATGTGAGAAGGAGAGTAACAGACTAAGTTTCTGAGCGTGTACTGGTAATCTCACTCAAGCGAGATGGGATCTCGCTCAAACGAGAGTCCCCTGTACCAGAGGATTGGTCTCGGGTCCAATCTCGCTCAGGCGAGATGAGGTCTCGCTTAGGCGAGACGCATTTAACAGAGAAGAATAACATACTGGGTGAACCTCGCTCAAGCGAGAGTAGCCACGCTTGAGCGAGCGAAGTGGAAAAATGGCACTGGAGGAATCTCGCTTAGGCGAGAGGCGTGGCATGCTGAGTCTCGCTCAAGCGAGAGAGTACGAGATTGGATACTGGAAGAATTCCGCTTGAGCGAGAGTGGCTCGCTCAAGCGAGATGGTGACCTGATACTCCCAGATGTCTTCACTCAAGGAGAACTTTTGGGCGCTCAAGCGACCCACTTCAATCTCGCTCAGGCGAGGGTGTGATTCGCTCAAGCGATCGGGCGTGAAAACGCTACTGGAAGTATTTCGCCCACGCGAGAGGACTCGCCCAAGCGAGTGATGTTGATCTCGCTCAAGCGATGGTGAATCTCGCTTGAGCGAGTTGCCCAGAAATGAAATTTATTTCATTTTCCTTGTATTGGGCTTATGTTGGACTCATTTTCTTTATAAGATGAGATGATTAAGGGATGTGTTAAGGACAATATAATGATGATAAAACATGGAAGTAATTGGGATTAATTGGCACTTTGGGATCAATTGCTTGGAATGTATTTGCCACCAAAATAGAGTAGCCAAAGAATAATAATGAGGATATGATGGTGGGGTTATGAGAGATATCCCAGAATAATTATAAGACCAAGGGGTAAATGAATAAATGACATTGTATGAATTATAATTGGATGAATTAGAAGAAGTATGATATTAAATAATGCTAGATGATGATGTTGAACACTCTCTTGCACAAAGAGGTGTATATTTATATTGATGAATGGTTGTGTAATATTGTGTATGATACAAGCTTGGTCTTGTATGTGTGGTACGAAATATGAAAATTGATAATGTTGTGAATGCCACACAATTTTGTACATATACATATATGAGTATGCTTGAGCAATGGTAATGGATAATGAGATGATAATCCACTAAATGAAATGTGATAATATTGATGAATAATATGTGATGTTAAAATGCCATAGTGGCTGTTTGCAAGTACTGACTTGCGTGTGCGATGTGAAATATATATGTGAAAATATGTTGAAATGGAAATGCCACATTAAAGACTTGAAAATAATAATGATGAAACCAACAATGTTGAAACCACTAAGGTGTATGGTGGTGTTGGTGATTGTGATGAGGATGATGATGTTTGATGAGTGGCATTTAGGATGCACAGAGTGAGAATGCATTTGATTTGCATTGCATTGCATCCATGGCATATCATAGCTGTCTATGTGGAATATTAGGGGGTTCCACTAGGCGGGCCCAGTGGGAGGGCGGCTCAGTGCACGAGCGTATTATGACTTTCCCCTATGACTCGGTGTATGAGTCACGAAGCTGTCCATAGTTTGGTGACGAGGCACCCTATGTGGCGGGCCCAGTGGACGGGCGGCTCTATGGTGAGCGAGTTTACCTCGGTGTCCGACGGGACACGGCTCTCTCGATGTGTGTTCGGGAAGGGCCCGTAGCACTTGTGGTAGTTGAGGCCACGATGTTGATCCGCAAGTCACAGGGTGACTAGTGCTACAGATGGGGAGAGCGGTTTGGTACCAGTAAAAGTATGATGATGTAAGCATGCGTAAAATTGAGATATATGTGTACACAATTTACTACTGCAGTAGGGGGCATAGTAGCACACCTATGCTCGTCCCACAATTGAAATGATGTTATATTCCCACAGTCAGATCCGCATTTGTTAACTATTCCATTGTGCATATGCATTAGCCATAAGAGCATTTGCATATAGCATGGAGATATGCCAGAACATGATTGATGATGAATGATATGATGGGATTGGTGGTGATGAGATGAGAAGTTAATATAATGAAAGACCACATAAAAGTAATGAATGATATGCATATATGAAATGATGTTGAATATGACGATATGTATGATATGGCCCAATATAATGAGGGGCGTATTTAATTATGATTGGAAATGATGATTTTAGCCCATAGTGGCTTGACGAAAGACCAAGATGGTCTATATTGATGAGTTGGCCCATCGGGGCGATATGATAGATATGTGTTGGCCCATTGTGGCGATGTTATAGATGTGTATATGCTTGCTTTGCTATGATTTGATGAATGAGCATGAAATGAATATATATTGTTGAATTAATAATTTATGATGATTATTGATGTGTATAGCAAAGCATACATGATGTTGATATGCATATGCACATAATTTCAATTGTATTCATATCGTCATTTGAAATCTAAACTCACTCTCCCATGTGGTCTACTTTTTAGTATTGGTGCAGGAAAACCATGGGAAGAGGATGATTTAAAAGTAAAGCTTTAGGGAAGGTAAATAGTTGTAATAGGATGCCTTGGCCGGCAGCGACTGTAATCTATTGGGTTGTAAATGAATGTATGTAATAGTACTGATCTTAGTAGTAATCTTGAATGTATTGTGAATAAAAACTTGAGTGGTTATTGTATTGGTCTTTGGGGGTGTATGTACTCATACCCGCTTGATTAGTGTATAAGTGTTGATGACACATGCCTTGTGGTCAAAATGGATATGGACCTTGATGATGTATGATGCATGACCACATAGATAAGTATATACCTATATCTTAGGCATAGTATGCTTATGTGAATATGTAAAATGAAGATGGTTGTCTACTAGGCCTATGTTATGCCATTGCATGCGTTGCCGAGCCTTTTCTCATATCGTCATATATGGGACTAGGCGTGTGCCCGGTATACATATTCTTCCGCTGTAAACTCTATTATTTTTGTATACCGTTATGGGCAAATTATCTATCGATCCAGCTTTAGGTTATATAATCTCACTCTTTGGTTTTCTGCGATTTGGGTCTTGGTGTGATCATGGTGGTGTCTTGGAAATGTTTTCAAACGTGAAAAATTTACTCGTATTTTTATTAATTATGACGATCACATCGGGATTCGAGTACAGAAAACTAGGGGTGTTATAATCTGGTATCAGAGCGTATTTTGCTCTGAATTAGAGATCTTGATCATTGTCATTGCATGATTGATTGGTATTGGAGTTGATTTTATGGATGGTTAGAGCACGACTGCTCAATATTGGAACATTTTGGTGATTATTGGAATAAGGTTGTTCGTATAGATTTAGGAATGATAATTATCTAGAGAATGATGATATTATGTTTGATTGCCCTACATGGACACATGATGGATTAAGTGCCTAGGAATTATGGATCGATTATAAGGGCATTATTGCTTATTGAGGAATTATTATGAATCATTAGAGTTGAGTTGGGATTGATGCGCAATTAGGACTTTTATGAGATTGTGATTCATAAGACGTGGTTGTTTATTGGGTGTATACCCTTTATCCTTGAGGTTATATGATGTACTTATGGAGCATAGTTGCTCATTGGAAAATTTGATGAATCTTGAGATTGAATATGTTTATGGAGGAATTCCTCAATGTGATTGATGTGGTTGTTTGTGTAAGTCCGGCCAAGTTCCTTACACTATTTCCTTCTAATGACGAATACATTGATATTATGCATTTGAATATTAATATTTGAGTATGACTTTAACTGATGATGAAATTGAACCATGTGTGATCATGGATATGATATATTGAGTATGAATTGATTTGAGGGTGAACCTATGCCGTATGTTGATCATGGATAGGAGATGTTAGATATGAATGATTCACATGTTGAAATCTAATTGTATGAAAGATGGTGAATAAATTCCCTAATGGGGATGTTCATAAATTAAAATGATTATTTATGCTAATTTGAATTATGGATTTTATATCCTGGAGCACAGAGGTATGGCATTATGTGATACAAATGATTTATTATATTCCTTTTTGGATGAAGGACATGAGTAAGTGATAAGATGATTGAATATTGAAATGGTGTATATGTAGACTTGGGGTATGTCTCAGTTTTGTATTTGTGAACTGAGTGAATGATTGATTTAGTTGTGACCCACTAAGTGTGGTAACCCCGAATGACTCAAAATGATCATGAACGATCGAACCTTATTGAATTTGACCCTATGGTGGTCTAGGCTCTATGATGTTTCTATGAGCCATGTTTATTGACTTTATGTGTTGTGGAAGTATTCCACGATGGGTACTAAATGACCCTTGAATTTTCTAAGACTAGTGATGAACTGAATCTCATGAAGGGTTGAGCCGTAGTGAAATAAAGTATGGAATGAGTTGATGAGGCTAGAACCGATGTGCGATTGGATTGGAAATGAGAACATGAACCCATACGTAGTTGGTGAATAAAGATGTTGAATTCGGGGTATACCTTGGTATTGACCAAGATATATAATTTTATGGTATGATTTTGAGCTAGATTGTATGCCCTTAACGTTATGAAGATTAGATTGATTATGAATTGCGGTATGATATAGAGGTAATGCATGTTAACATGAGTTGGTTATGGAATTTAATTCTATTGATACCTCCCTTTTTGCTTTGGAAAGGAGATATATTGGTGATAGAATCGCATGCCGATGTAACACAATGTGAATTGTATGTCCAATATATGGACTTTGACTGTGATAAAAGAGGCAAACCACTAGTGTGGAAGATTATTATATGAATATTGACCTTATTTTGACCTTGGGAGCATCTATTTGATATAAGTTTGGTGATTCCTATAGGCTTGAACCGAATTATCGTCGATAATATCTGGATTAGACAAATGATTTCTAAGTTATTTGACCGTGATTTTGGGATGGACGAGGTCCAATGGTGGGGTGATTACCCTATGGTGATTGGAAATTTGTGGTTGTTATGTCAATATATGGTTATGGTGACTGAAGAATAATGAATGGTATGACATGAATTATGCCGGATCACGATTAAATAACAATATGATGTGAGTATATTGCTCGTGAGATTGTGCGACTTCTTGGGAAGTCTCGTGTGTAAAGGAATAATATTAGAATTGATAGGAATAATGTGAGCAATAGGACATGAAGGTACTTATCCTGATATGTCTTTACATGCCATAGGCATTGTGGCAACGTACACTTATGCACCGATCTCATGTGTTTGTAGTAACCACTACGGGATTGGGACGCCTTCCTGTATGTCGGATGCAGCAACACATAGGCCGGGCAAGTGTAGAGTTGTAACTGCTTACGGCGAATGTATTGGACCTATCCGGAGGTACTGGGTAAGAATGCGAAAATTGTGATCAATAAACCGAGAATAGATGAGAGGTGACTCATGATGAGTATGTGAAGTTTCATACTTGGGTAAAGGGATGATAATAATTATATCCTGCTGGACTTTAGAAAGTCTGATGTTACATTATGATGATTTTGGACCTTAATGGTGTGTGGCTGAAGTATGGCCTTATGATGTATACCGATGTTAAACTTCGAGGACGAAGTTTCTTTTTGGTGGGCTGGATTGTAACATCCCAGATTTTAGATAAAATAAATTTATCGGATGATGATAATTAATTATTCATGGTCAAATAATTGTTGGAGATGTTGTTAGACACTAGAGGTGAATTATCGGTAAATTAAGATTTACCGGAAACGGATGAATTAACAGATGATGTAGGACCCACTTAATTGAATTGAATGGTTGATGGGTCTAGAATATTTGGAATATTATTGTGGTTAAGATGGTGTAGTTAGAATAATTTTTAGTGCTAAGGAGATAATTAATTGGACTCGACGTATGATATGAAACGGGGAAAATACGAGGGGATTGGAATTAAAATAAATTGCAAAATCCATTTTCTTCTCTCCATTTCACCGTGGCTTCTCCTCCCCTTTTTCTAATTTCTATTGACCAATGGACAAAATGGCAAACACAAAAGTTAGGACATTAACCATTGTGCAAGAACCTAGATTTTTACACTTTCTTTCCCCCTTTTTCCTTCATATTTTCGGCAGCTTCTTCCTCTCACCTTCTCCTTCATTTTTCTACCTCCTCCTCCCTCTATAATGGGCAAACCGAAACCCACTTCTCCCTACCCCTATTCTTGCCAAAAATATGAACTTGAGCTTGGATATGTGAGGCATCTATGGAGCATGGGAGCATGCATTGGTCTTCTCCCCTTCTTCTTCACCCTTATTTTCGTTTTAGTGGAGTTTGGATTTAAGGTAAAGATTTCTTACCTCCACATCATTTTATTATGGTTTTGTGATATTGGGTTGAAGATGATAATATTAGAAGCCTTGCATGTGGATGGGTGTTGATTGTGTTGGTAAACCTAGAGTGAAACTTTAAGCATGAATAATGGAGGTGTGAAATTGAACATGGTTTGATGTTGTGGGATGAAGGGAAAGTTATAGTGACCATAAAGATTTTAAGAGATTGATTGAGAATATTGTTAAATGATTTTAGATGGGAAACCCTAAGTGTGATAAATTGGGGATTTTTGCCAAATTGGTAACCTTAGTGATTTTGATGCCTTGGGAGTGGATTTATATGAAGAAATGAACATTTAGAAGTATTGGGATTGAATATTGATGTTGATAGAATGGGGAGCTAAGTCATGAGTTACAAATGATGATATATGCATGTATATAGGTATGTTGATTTGAGGGATTAGTAAGTGTTGATATTTATGATGTTGACAATGATTGCGAACCATTAATATTAGACTAAGAGAATGGATGTTTAAATTGATGAAGCCTTAGGTCTTGTCATAGGCCATGGTGTTGTTGATGTTGGGTTGTTTAGCCCTTTGAAATCTAGAAATCTTCGCTTTGGGGAAAGGAATTCCCGATGCCTAATACAAGCATATGAATTTGGAGTATTAGACAAGTCTAGGACTTGATCATGGGTTAGATGATGATGTCTAAGATGATGTTTTATGATAGTATAATAATGGCAATTGTATGTATATTTGTTGTGATAGGATTGTATCCTTGACGATGATGCGGAGCGATCGAGGCATTTGGAGCATTGGAATTGTGGATCTTCTCTTGAGGTAGGAGAGGAGTTTGCATTTCAAGTGCATGAGTGATTAATTGATAATTATGTTATGTGTGCACTCATGCATTGCCTTGCCAAGAATTAATTGTATGTTTGAATTGTTGAAATAGTGAATGATGGCTTGGTTTATGGAATTGTTGTGAAAATTATATGAATATATGATGTTGATGATAAATACGTGATGTTCCTTTTAATTGATATGAATCAAATGTGTGGTGATATTCAATGAATAGATGAGTTGAATAAAGTGTTGAAGGTTGTGCTGTGATAAAGTGAAATGATGATGAAGAGTGTTTATATAATTCTTTTTCATAGTTAATGGATTGATAATTGGAATTGAGATGTAAGAATTATTGAACCAGGTTCTAAGTGTATAAATGGAGGAGTAAGGAAGATTAATCTAGGTCAAACTTATATATTAAGGTTTTGATGTGAGAAGGAGAGTAACAGACTGAGTTTCTGAGCGTGTACTGGTAATCTCACTCAAGCGAGATGGGATCTCGCTCAAACGAGAGTCCCCTGTACCAGAGGATTGGTCTCGGGTCCAATCTCGCTCAGGCGAGATGAGGTCTCGCTTAGGCGAGACGCATTTAACAGAGAAGAATAACATACTGGGTGAACCTCGCTCAAGCGAGAGTAGCCACGCTTGAGCGAGCGAAGTGGAAAAATGGCACTGGAGGAATCTCGCTTAGGCGAGAGGCGTGGCATGCTGAGTCTCGCTCAAGCGAGAGAGTACGAGATTGGATACTGGAAGAATTCCGCTTGAGCGAGAGTGGCTCGCTCAAGCGAGATGGTGACCTGATACTCCCAGATGTCTTCACTCAAGGAGAACTTTTGGGCGCTCAAGCGACCCACTTCAATCTCGCTCAGGCGAGGGTGTGATTCGCTCAAGCGATCGGGCGTGAAAACGCTACTGGAAGTATTTCGCCCACGCGAGAGGACTCGCCCAAGCGAGTGATGTTGATCTCGCTCAAGCGATGGTGAATCTCGCTTGAGCGAGTTGCCCAGAAATGAAATTTATTTCATTTTCCTTGTATTGGGCTTATGTTGGACTCCTTTTCTTTATAAGATGAGATGATTAAGGGATGTGTTAAGGACAATATAATGATGATAAAACATGGAAGTAATTGGGATTAATTGGCACTTTGGGATCAATTGCTTGGAATGTATTTGCCACCAAAATAGAGTAGCCAAAGAATAATAATGAGGATATGATGGTGGGGTTATGAGAGATATCCCAGAATAATTATAAGACCAAGGGGTAAATGAATAAATGACATTGTATGAATTATAATTGGATGAATTAGAAGAAGTATGATATTAAATAATGCTAGATGATGATGTTGAACACTCTCTTGCACAAAGAGGTGTATATTTATATTGATGAATGGTTGTGTAATATTGTGTATGATACAATCTTGGTCTTGTATGTGTGGTACGAAATATGAAAATTGATAATGTTGTGAATGCCACACAATTTTGTACATATACATATATGAGTATGCTTGAGCAATGGTAATGGATAATGAGATGATAATCCACTAAATGAAATGTGATAATATTGATGAATAATATGTGATGTTAAAATGCCATAGTGGCTGTTTGCAAGTACTGACTTGCATGTGTGATGTGAAATATATATGTGAAAATATGTTGAAATGGAAATGCCACATTAAAGACTTGAAAATAATAATGATGAAACCAACAATGTTGAAACCACTAAGGTGTATGGTGGTGTTGGTGATTGTGATGAGGATGATGATGTTTGATGAGTGGCATTTAGGATGCACAGAGTGAGAATGCATTTGATTTGCATTGCATTGCATCCATGGCATATCATAGCTGTCTATGTGGAATATTAGGGGGTTCCACTAGGCGGGCCCAGTGGGAGGGCGGCTCAGTGCACGAGCGTATTATGACTTTCCCCTGTGACTCGGTGTATGAGTCACGAAGCTGTCCATAGTTTGGTGACGAGGCACCCTATGTGGCGGGCCCAGTGGGCGGGCGGCTCTATGGTGAGCGAGTTTACCTCGGTGTCCGACGGGACACGACTCTCTCGTTGTGTGTTCGGGAGGGGCCCGTAGCACTTGTGGTAGTTGAGGCCACGATGTTGATCCGCAAGTCACAGGGTGACTAGTGCTACAGATGGGCGAGAGCGGTTTGGTACCAGTAAAAGTGTGATGATGTAAGCATGCGTAAAATTGAGATATATGTGTACACAATTTACTACTGCAGTAGGGGGCATAGTAGCACACCTATGCTCGTCCCACAATTGAAATGATGTTATATTCCCACAGTCGGATCCGCATTTGTTAACTATTCCATTGTGCATATGCATTAGCCATAAGAGCATTTGCATATAGCGTGGAGATATGCCAGAACATGATTGATGATGAATGATATGATGGGATTGGTGGTGATGAGATGAGAAGTTAATATAATGAAAGACCACATAAAAGTAATGAATGATATGCATATATGAAATGATGTTGAATATGACGATATGTATGATATGGCCCAATATAATGAGGGGCATATTTAATTATGATTGGAAATGATGATTTTAGCCCATAGTGGCTTGACGAAAGACCAAGATGGTCTATATTGATGAGTTGGCCCATCGGGGCGATATGATAGATATGTGTTGGCCCATTGTGGCGATGTTATAGATGTGTATATGCTTGCTTTGCTATGATTTGATGAATGAGCATGAAATGAATATATATTGTTGAATTAATAATTTATGATGATTATTGATGTATATAGCAAAGCATACATGATGTTGATATGCATATACACATAATTTCAATTGTATTCATATCGTCATTTGAAATGTAAACTCACTCTCCCATGTGGTCTACTTTTTAGTATTGGTGCAGGAAAACCATGGGAAGAGGATGATTTAAAAGTAAAGCTTTAGGGAAGGTAAATAGTTGTAATGGGATGCCTTTGCCGGCAGCGACTGTAATCTATTGGGTTGTAAATGAATGTATGTAATAGTACTGATCTTAGTAGTAATCTTGAATGTATTGTGAATAAAAACTTGAGTGGTTATTGTATTGGTCTTTGGGGGTGTATGTACTCATACCCGCTTGATTAGTGTATAAGTGTTGATGACACATGCCTTGTGGTCGAAATGGATATGGACCTTGATGATGTATGATGCATGACCACATAGATAAGTATATACCTATATCTTAGGCATAGTATGCTTATGTGAATATGTAAAATGAAGATGGTTGTCTACTAGGCCTATGTTATGCCATTGCATGCGTTGCCGAGCCTTTTCTCATATCGTCATATATGGGACTAGGCGTGTGCCCGGTATACATATTCTTCCGCTGTAAACTCTATTATTTTTGTATACCGTTATGGGTAAATTATCTATCGATCCAGCTTTAGGTTATATAATCTCACTCTTTGGTTTTCTGCGATTTGGGTCTTGGTGTGATCATGGTGGTGTCTTGGAAATGTTTTCAAACGCGAAAAATTTACTCGTATTTTTATTAATTATGACGATCACATCGGGATTCGAGTACAGAAAACTAGGGGTGTTATATACATCACTCACATCCCTCTGTATAATTTGTACATTGCGTAACCACAACCTTTATAGTCCTCTTATTACATAAGATATTTGATTGTATTAAAAAATTAAACTCCTTATGTAGGAATCGTAGTGACTTCAGGTCAAAGGACTACATATACCATTATCACATTGAGAATCGTTTATGACATTCATGTAACGATCCATGCAACGTTCTCATGGTGGGTCTATCCAGTACATTATTACTCTTAATGTGTACCCGTGTGAAGACTTGATATCATTTATATCCATGATTTGTGAGATCAGATCATCAGTACACTCACACACTAGTCTTAATGTATTTACATATCCCCACGTAAATACTTGACTAGGGACATTTTAGGAATAACTCTCATATGACCTATTACTCCAAGGATAAATAAAGGTTGTTAAACTATTTAACAAAAAATGACTTATTCAAAATGATGCGACCTATATAGGCTTTTAGTGCATATTTCTAACAATCTCCCACTTGCACTTAGAGCCGATAAAGTTAATGCCTAATGGCGTCTACAGTGCCCTTATGCTTTTACTACGTAAGCGGTTTTACTAGTGGGTTCCCAACAATTTTGTTGGTATGCACATTGCCTATTTTCACATCTTTCAAAGATGGAACTATTTAATTATATGCTTGGATTAATCCACTTCCTTATATTGTTCTATGGTTCCATTGTCATCACAGTGGAAACTCATAGGATACAAAACATTTAGAATGATTAAATGTAAATTGACTTCTTTTGTAATTTAACATAGCAAAATACTTAGATTTGTTAGTAGAACCAATGATTGTTTCTTGCTTTGAACCTTTCAAGCATACATCGTAACCATCTTGACAACACATATATTTTGATTGCAATCTTAAGTCTTTCAAATTAATCAAAAATTGACATCAATGTAACCTTTACAACGAGCTTATCTTCTATTTATCAAGATTAAATCCTTAGTCCTTCTTAAGTGTTTAAGGATACTCTTGACTATAGAATGAGAATATTATTAGTTCTAGAAGAAGCATGTCTTCTGCATGTAATCCTAGAACTATAATTGTACAGTTACTAACCCTTTTATAGTCACAATATTTATCTTTATTCTTTAATGAAGATTCTAGCTTCTAAAAGCTTGCTTTAGTCCATAAATAGCACATTTATAGTTCACATACCTTCCTAGATGTTTTAGGCATAAAAGGCCTTTAGGTTGTGTCACATACACATCCTCAAGATGATTTCCATCTTGACATCTATCTACCGTATCTCATAATGGTGTTATACTGCTACAATAAGCAGGATCTAAATGGTTTTTAAGCTAATTGAATTTTGTCAATCTTGCTTTTAAAGGTACTTTTATTACCATCCATGTTTAGTTTTCCTTTTGAAAACCCACTTGCATCCTATAGGTTTTACCCTTTAGGTGCATCAACCAAGGTTCATACCTTGTTAATATACATGGAACCCATTTCAAATCCCATGGTCTTATGCCATGTCTTAGAATCTAAACTTGCATTGGCCTCTTAATAAGAAGCTTGGTCATTTAGCAATATGCCTCCTTCCTGATTTATAAGATATCCATATCTTTTAGGTTTGGTGACATATCCTATTTGATCTTAAAAAAAGTCTTGTGCTATCGGAGCTAAGGATTTCACAACACTTTGTGATTTCTGCTCCAAGTCCATCCTTGACTTTTAAATGCTTTGTGATACTTGAATTTCTTCAAGTTCTACCATCCTCCCACTGATTCTTTAAGGGATGTACTCTTATTCAAGAATACAACATTCTAAGCAACAAGCCTTTTATTCTCAGATGGATTGTAGAATTGATAACCCTTAGCTTTCTTTAGGTATCTCATAGAAGACATTTATCTAATTGGATCTGACCTTGTCAGAGTTGGATGCTCTATAGAAGCATCATAGTTCTAAATTATTAGTAAAGACATACTAGGTTTCTTCCTAGTCCATATCATATATGGTTTCTTTAAGAAAGTCTAAGATAGAACATGGTTAAGTGTAGAAATTTTGTTAATAAAGGAACGTTGAAGGAGTTAGAGATGTTTGATAATAATCAATAATCAAACTATGTCCAACAAGGTTTGACTTTTCCCCGTAGAGATGCTATTAAGGCATTCCATGAGGAATGAGTTAAGAGGTAATCTCTCACTCTATTAGATAGTTATCAAACTTATAACTCAAATTATTTGCTATCTTGATCTAATCAAGAGCTTTAATTGTCTTGCCAATTTGGTTTTTCACTTCATTATGAATTCTTTGAACTTTTCAAAGACTTTCTAACTTATGTTACATAAATCCATACTCATTGACTTTTCAATTAGTATGTTAAAGTATTGAAAAACATATCTAGTTATTGTTCCAATAGGCCCACATACATCGTTATGTATTAGATAATAGATTACTCATCTTTTCAATGAATGAGGTCTTAATTATCTCTCCAATAAATAAGATTTACATGTCTCCATTGATTCCAAAATCAAAAAGAGTCCATATAACCACATTAATGGTATTTAGAAAATGTGTTTCTTATCCATTTGCCTTAGGAGACAATACCATGTAAGTAAGGTTCAAAATCACTTATTTTAACCTACTTTTGGCAGTTGTTATAAATGGGTGTTTTGAGATTTAGGATGTGGAATCCATTACTCAATTGTGCATCAACATCCATTTGAAGAAATAAAGTTATTTTATAATAAGAAAAACATTTCTTGTCTAACAAGAAACAATATGCACAATGTCTAGTTCACTAACTAGCCCAATAGGTAAAGATCTTATCTTTATTGTAGCAACTTTTGATCAATTTTACATAGATTTCTCCACCCTTAACAAGTGATCTACTTCCTTGATCTTTCAAAATTTGAGATCTACTACTAGTATCTGATACTAATGTTAGTGAAGTAAAATAACTTGACTTCTATAACATGACCTGTAGTGGAAGTCTTACTTCCCTTTCTTTTAAACTCCTTCAAGTTCTTTAGACAAATTATTTCAATGTCTTATTTTGGCTAAAACTGGAAACGATTTCCTTTCTTGATCACCTTTTAGACTTCCAGATTAACTTGGCCTTAATAAAGTCTGTATACGATCATATCGTATATCTCCCATATATTCATATTGCCTTTTACAGCTCAGAGTTTATGCAGACTCCATAGGGTATTCAAGACCCAACCATAGATGATATATAAGCCAAACATGACACACTGCCACTTCATCTTTAATGAAGATAATTCTCAAGTCTCAATACCTATCTAGGCTTTTTTTAGATAAAGTGTCCTTCCAAAGGACAGATTGCAACAAAACAATATTTGGTATATCATGGTTATTCTAAAACAAATTACATGCAAATCTATCACTTTTATTTGAAACATATTTAAATTTTGGTCATTAAATAAATATGTTGTCTCCCACTATTTTGATTCAAAACAAATACCCTCACTGAATCATAAAAAATCCTATTGGAAGATTTTTCTAGTGGGCCAAGATCCATATTTGGCCTAGTGTTGAGTCAGCTTTGGCTGATCGCCCAACCCTTGGTTATTTAGGTAGGAAACACATTTCCAATTACATCTCATGCAACTCTTGGATGATTGAGTGGGTAACTCTTTACCCTTATTCATCTTATGAATTTAAGCTCAATCTTTACGCCTCTAAGTTATTTTCAATCAAATTGAAAAACTTAGTTAAGTTTAGGCCTTTGGATATTACAATTATCCCATCGCGCCTTACTAATATAAATGATAGCACCCTGCTTTGGCAGGCCCACTATTTATTGACATTAGTCTCGACGAGTGTTACTTATTATAAGGCGTTTAAACTTAATATTAACGCTTCTAGGTTCTTCAATCTGATTAAAGTTACCTAGATAAATCCAATAACAAATGGTTGGATAATCCAATTATCCATCATTCTTTACTAATATCAATAAAAGCACCTTGCTTTGGCAGAACCTACACTTTATTGAAACTAGCATTGATGACTGTTGTTTCATAAAACGCGTTTTAGACTGTTCATACCTTTAGGCTTTTCCAATCCAATTGAAAAAAGTCTATTTGAATAAAACTTAATAATACTTGGATAATCCAATTATCTAATCATGTCCTACTAAACATAAATAAAGGCACCCAACTATAATGTGACCTGCATTTTATTTATATCAAGTTAGACGTTATTACATATTGGAAGGTATGATTGTCGGGCTTGAGGGATTTCAATTTTCTTATTGTTCATTAACGACTTTCATTAAATGCTTTAACGCAAAATAAAACCCCAAAACATGCAATCAAAATTGTGAGATGGTTATGGTCTTCCTAGAAAATAAAATAAAATAAAATAAACCTAAAGGAACTATGGTGTCTTGACCTCATAAAGTCCTACTTCTTGAAACCAGCATCCTCCTAGAGTCACCACTCATTTGTTCCTTTCAAGGTCATATCCATCACCACTCTAGGTTTCTTCTAGGTCTCCACCTTGTTATCTTTTCCAAGATTACAATGTAATAAAGAAAACTCGTTTTACATACGAGTGAAGGGTTGAGAGAAGAAATTTAAGAATAGAGAAAGGCACAACACGCAGACTGTATTTAAAATTAAAAAAAAATCTAAGACCATAACCATTCACCGTTGGACGTGTTAACTAATCAATTAATAGAGTAATCAATTGTATTTAAAATAAAATAAAATTTAAAACACATAATTAAACACGCGGGGTCATAAAAGGAAAACTACGCAAAGAAGTTTGGCGGCTCTATTGACCGTTCAACAAACAGGGTCAAGGGGTGTTCCAACCCAAAATTTTAGTACTGTAATCAGGTTAGTTCCCAGGAAAGAGAGGTGGGTCCGGAGTGACCGCTTAAGTATCAAGTCTTTCCTAGCCAGAACGTCCCACTGACCATTAACAGCTCAAAATATTCGGTTATGATTTCAAACAATTTGAAATCTTTAATTTTGAAACGGCCAAGATTTAACTTTTAAACCTTATCTTTTAACCCTTACAATTATCCTAAAATAGGAATAGTCAAGGTTTAACTTTTAAACCTTATCTCTAGAGTCTCAACAATCACCCTAATTTTTAGGAACGATCAAGGTTTAAATTTTAGACCTTATCTCTAGAGTTCAAGATATTTTATTTCGAATCCTATTAAATTTGATAAAGATCTTATCTTTAATTTGTAACTTTTACAAATCCTATCAAATTTATTAAGGATTAAATATTTGATTTTAAAATTATTAAATTTAATAAAGATCTTATATTCTATTTGTAACAATTACAAATCATATTAAATTTAATAAATATGAATCAATTTGTAACTCCTACAAATCACATTAATTTTAAAAAGATCACATATGATGCAAATCCTATTAAAATTAATAAGAATAAATTATTTAAATTTGTAACTCTTACAAATCACATTAATTTTAAAAAATAATTAAAAATTTGATTTGTAACTTTTACAAATCGAATTTAAAATATAATATTAAAATCAAATATTTTATTTGTAACATTTACAAATAAATAAAATACCATTATGGCTAGGTTTCAACTTTTGAATCTTTGTTTTTATTACGGTTAGGGTTTAACTCTTAAACTTTCTAAACACAATCTCACATGAACAATTCATAATAGAAAATAGAAAGCATATAGATGTCATTGCATACAACCCTTGATTTCAATTTAATTAAATAAACATAAAACATGCCTTATAATTAGAGCACATATAAAACAATCACCATTGCAACATACAACATGTTCATATAATAAAGCACATCTCAAAAACATGTTCTTTAATTAAAATGTTGAGAAAAACAATCAATATACATAAAACAAAAATAAATTGATATTAGCTTTCAAAAGGTGCAACCTTTGCAACATATCTCAAAAAAAAATACAACCTTTACAAAATATCTCATTAAAAATGCAACCTTTGCAAGATATGTAAAAAGAAAATGTAACTTTTGCAAAAGGATTCAACCTTTACAATTCTTTTCGTAAAAGAAATTTTATTTTATTTTTACATGTTCTTTAAACAAACATTTGCCCAAAACACGGTTTTGCAACTAGGCTCTGATACCACTGTTAGGGAATCCCTAGTGTATGAGCAGCGGAAACATAAGGATTCCCATAGGATTTGCAAAGCGCCGTGTTTCAAAGCATAAGACAAACATAAAAAAATTGCGTTTTAGGATTACCTCTTGAAGAATATCAAAGAAATCGTAGCCTCATCCTTTAGGAGTCCACACGAGTACTCCCACCAGAAATGCTACACCTTCCAAATGCTAGTTTGACGGCGTGTAGCTTTTGCAACTTTTACGTATTTTTGTGTCTCTTTTTGGGTAGCCGCCTATGAGCATCTTATGCTCTATTTATAGGCTTAGGTTTGACCTAATTTTCTCTCTAAAGAGTGGGCTCCTTACTCATTCTAAATGAGTTAGGCCCAATAGTCTTATTTTAGTCCAACTAAAATAAAAGGCTATTTTCTGATGGGCTTACTCTATGTGTGTGACCCTATAGGTAAAATACTCGGTTATATTAATAACAAACTATTTTATTATTAATATAAAATAAGAGCGGCATCTAACAATGCATCATTATGTCCGAATCAACATAACCTATAAGTGATAGTTATTTTATATGTTTGTTCCTTTTGTTACGATATCCTAATTGGGCCCAAGGCATGGTCGTGTCATCCTTGTACGGTCCAATTTATTTTACTTGATACCGAAGTAGACTTTATCCAAATAAATATCTAAGATTTATTCTTTCTAGCATGGCCATGCATTTCCTTAGTCTCACTCCATCAAGTGGCCTATAGATATCACTCCTGTCATATAAGAGAGACAAATCTCATCTACATCACTCACATCCCTCTGTATAATTTGTACATTGCCTAACCACAACCTTTATAGTCCTCTTATTACAGAAGACGTTTGATTGTAGTAAAACAATAAACTCCTTATGTAGGAATCGTAGTGACTTCAGGTCAAAGGACTATATATACCATTATCACATTGAGAATCGTTATGACATTCATGTAACGATCCATGCAACGTTCTCATGGTGGGTCTGTCCAGTACATCATTACTCTTAATGTGTACCCGTGTGAAGACTTGATATTATTTATATCCATGATCTGTGAGATCAGATCATCAGTACACTTACACACTAGTCTTAGTGTATTTACATGTCCCCACGTAAATACTTGACTAGGGACATTTTAGGAATAACTCTCATATGACCTATTACTCCAAGGATAAATAAAGGTTGTTAAACTATTTAACAAATATGACTTATTCAAAATGATGCGACCTATATAGGCTTTTAGTGCATATTTCCAATAATATCAACATCAATCTATACATTAAAATCAAGAGAGCATGTCAAATAAATATATTCCAAATTCGTATCCTCGTCAAATATGCCAATCCAATATCCAACCATCAACATGAATCTCAATTAATATTACACACAAGAGGTAGTATATCCATTCAAGGAAAAAATGCAAGTATGCACTAATATATACATTATCAGCACACAATTGATCATGCATTTAGAAAATATACTCTTCTTCTACCTTAAGAGAAGTATTCCACCGGGTTAGATGGTCTCGTCTCACTAGAATTATCAAACCCTACATTAAATAAATGTAAGACCATTACTCATTCAAACATCATTCTCAATTCTTGTTATACAAATAAATGTATATACATGATTCTCATCATGTTGCAAATATTTATAGTTTTATTTCCTTATTTCATTAGGTTTCGGGAATTCCTTCCTATTAACCAAAATCCATTATATTTAAAGGGCTATAACACAACACCTAAGCCTCCAACATACACCAAACTTCTTACCTAACATCCTTAGTGGGTTTTCAATATCTTAAAATACCACATTCTCATTGTCCAAATCATCTACAACAATACTACAACTCTTAACACACTTAACAACTTAGAGTCATCACCAAATTCTTTAGTTTCACAAAGCTTCACTACCAATAATTAATGCTAACCACTTAAAAACTCAGTTCCACATACAAAATCTCCTTAACATCAATTAATTGTAATTTTCTTAAGATTTGCCAAAAGCCCCAATTTCCATATGTTAGGGTTTTTATCAAAACTTGTCAAACGTCAATTCCATCCATTTATTTGCATTATTTAAGCATCTCTTAGATTATCAAGATCACATTCACTTCATCATCAACAACAACAATAATTCTCAATGGTCATCTAGTCTAGGGTTGGGTTCCACATACATTTTCTCAACAAACAAAACCTAATCTTTCATTATAATGCTTCAACAACCTTAAAGCAATAACTAGAAACCATTAAATATCATGAACACTAACCTTGTTCCAAGCTATATCCAAAAAATAAAAATGAGAGGGAATGAGAGGAACACCCAAATATTTGCCTCAAAGTCCCATTAGAGCTTCATGAATCATGAGTTTCTGTTTAGTTTTTTCAAGAAATGGCTATGGTGAGGTGATGGACAGTTTTGCCTTTAGGAAGGAGAAAGAAGAAGAAAACTTTTTAAGAAGGGAGAGTGAGAGGGAGAAGTGATCAAAAATGGGGGGAAGGGGGAGAGAGAAAAGTGAAATTTAGCCCATTGTCTATTGGTCCATGCACACACTTTTAGCTTTTACACAATGGCTCACAAAACCCCTTTGTTCAATGTACAAAAGAGATTAAAGAGAAAAAAGGTCTATGGCAATATGAAAAAGAGAGAGAGGACTTTACAATTTTTCATAAATTCTATTTCGCTCGTAATTTCACTGTTTATTAACATACACCGTGTACAAATTAATATCTCCTCAACACCAAAAATTATTTTAAACATATCACAGTAACCATAATAAATTCCTCATCATTCTAGATCCATTAAATGCCCAAAATTATTTAATGGGTCCCATACCTTCTGTTAATTCATCTAGTTTCAATATATTTTAATTTACCAATAAGTCGTAATTACTATATAATAAATTTTCCTATGCGTTTTGGCATCAAATAATTAATCAATTTCACACTAATAATTTATTTTTCTTAAATTTTGGATGTTACATTAAGGCCCGAGAAAAGTGGCAACGTAGTCTCTTTGCTTTGCCAAGTGAAAAATGCATGCAATAACTTATGAGAGGTATATATATAGAGGAAGAATGAGTAGAGAGTGATCAAGTGAGAATGGTGGACGAATTATAGAGACAAGGTGAGGAGAAGTGATGTGAAATAAAGCTTAGTGAAGTAATGGGAACTAGTAAGCCTTGACTAATTAAATGGCATGCAATGGAAGGAAAACTTTTTATAGAATGGTAATAATTTGATGTGGTGCGGTCGTGGCTTATATTGAAGGAGAAGAAAATCCTTTTGACTAAATTTAAATACTAGAATGCACAAAGGTTCCTCTCATAGAACTTTAAATTTTTCCAATAGTAAATCACCAAGAATTTTAATTAGTTTTCAACAGAATTTTAAATAGTTTATTGAGCAACAACTCTTAATTAATTCATTCAGCCCTATGACACTTTCATGTCTAAAGATGGCACTAAAGTCCTTAGTACTCAAATCCTGACTAAAAGTACAAAACACCATAGCGATACATTAGTGATCGAGAAGCCAATTTATGATATCGGTGAAGCTCTTTTTAGCATAACTTTTTAATATTATTATTATTCTCTTACGCTTTGGTAACATAAACCCCTTTACAGGGTCACCATCACTCCCTGGAAGCCATCTACCACCTCTACCAATCACACTCAACAAAACACTATCAGACACAACATCGGTCGAGGCTTAACTTCCTCAACAATTAGCATAATTAATTCAACGGATTCTTATCCTACAAGTTCTCTATAAAAATAAGGGATGTTACAGTTGTTGCATATCCAATTAGATCCTTTCAAATATAGCTTAGGCTGGATCAAGGGCCCAACAATGTATAGTTAGTTCAAGGTCTTTATTGTTTTCAATGAAATCCTCATTAGACAAGACCCTTTCTTTGCATAGTCTAAAGGTAATACATATACCACTCCACAAATGTCCTCCAATTCATTCTTAAACCCTGTCTCAAAGTTTTTAGAGTAGAGGTCATCCTCATTTTCCAACATCCACATGGGTTGTTTCTTTTTCCCTATCTGAATCCTTACTCTTCGGTTTTTTGGCCCATTTGTAGTGTTTATTAAAAAAAATTAGAGGTTTCGGGTGGAAATAAAATAATTTAGTTGTCTGGGGTAAAAGAGGTCTAATCACATTTTAAAAACGCAAGATAGCAGAGCGTTTTATAAAATGTATTTTCAAATAGCATTTTTAGAGGCACAAAACGCAGCTCCAGAAAACATTTTCGATGCATGTAGGACAAGTGGCACACATGAAAGGAGACAGGACGTGGGAGCAGAGGTCAAAATGCTGGTCCTAGCTGTGTTTTCTAGACCTCAGACAGCGTGTAAAAATGCATCTCCGCAGTATATTTTTCAGGGGAAAAATGCAACCCCGTGTAGCATTTTCCATCATGTTTTCGTGCATGCCTTTTCTGATTCATCCCACTCTCAATGGGTAGCTTATATTGCATTTAGACACGTTGGTTAAATCAATGAACATGTATTTACTCTGGAAGATACTAACACAAAATTAAGATTGATTGCAAACATCATGAACATTAATTGATTAGAATACATTTACTCCATTATCTCTTTTAATATCAAATGGAAGATTCACTCCGCACAGAGCTTAATTTCCCTTTAAAAAAATGATTTTCTTTTCCTCTTTCCTTTTTACAACTTGAAGATGCTCAATTTTTTTATCTTGTCTTGAAAACAATAAAAGCACTGGTTAGAATACTGCCCTCCTATAGTCCTATGCTCTTTTTCTTAAGCTTCAAGAGGGTGCCTGTGCTAAAGAATATATTATATATATAATATAATAAAAACTCCTAACCAGTGACCTATGTTTTCTAGTTAAAGAATAAACAATAATATAAACATTTCAAAAACTGCATTATAGGCAAGCCAGGATCCCACCACGTGCCAAGACAAGATGGAAAACGCTATACGGGGTTGCGTTTTTCCCTGAAAAACGTACTGTGGAGATGCATTTTTACACGCTGTCCGAGGTCTAGAAAACGCAGCTAGGACCAGCTTTTTAACCTCTGCTCCCACTTCCTGTCTCCTTTCATGCATGCCACTTGCCCTGCATGCACCAAAAACATTTTCTGGAACTACGTTTTGTGCCTCTAAAAACGCTATTTGAAAATACATTTTATAAAATGCTCTGCTGTCTTGCGTTTTTAAAATGTGATTAGACCTTTTTTACCCTAGACAACTAAATTATTTTATTTCCACCCCAAACCTCTAATTTGTTTTAATAAACACACCAAATGGGCCAAAAAACCTTACTCTTCCTTAAACTCCCAGGGTATAGGGCATGTTCGAGGCATTTTTATCATGCAAAAACATGTGAATAAGCATGAACAAATGGGCTAAGAAGCGTGGAGATGAAATCCATAAAAGGGAAGCATATATGAGTAAAGCAATGGAAGAGGAAACATAAAAATTTTGTCCCCTTAGTAGTGTGTTCCACTGCCTGGCCATGGTTCCTACCACTGGCTATGGTTCACAATGCCTGATAAGGGGAAATTACAAATTTTAGGTCTTTGGGGCAATGAGTTCCATGGCCTGTGTAACATCCCAAATTTTTTTTATGAAGATGAGTAATGTAACGTCCTAAATTATTTTTACATTTATTTTTATTCAAACGATTACATTTTACAGTAAATTCTCCTTTTTCCTTGAGAATTAATCGATATTTAGAGAAAAACAATGTAATATGAACACAACGGATGAGAGAAAGGAAATCAGGGCGTCTCACTTGCGCGAGGCCCCTACTCGTCTAAGCGAGATTCCGGACTCTCACTTAGACGAGGTGCTGTTCGTGAACGAACACCTTTCGCACATCGGATTATACAAAACATACAACCGGACTCCCAAAACTTCGCTCTAACAAATGGTCCAGTGAACCCAAGAAGTTACCATAAAAACATATGCACATAACAGTAATATTTTTGAAATATATATTTTTCATTCGATCCGGTCTGTATTACACCCAACTAGTAACTATAATAAGAAGTTTTTACACACAAATAAGACTCTATAAAGAGTCACTCAAATTCATCCGGACCTTGGCACCGTTCTCCCCCTTGGCCCAGCTCCACGGCTCCTTCCCCCTCCCTGTCTCTGGTTACTAAAAAAATATGCAAGGGTGAGTGTTTGGCATAATAATTAATTTAGAACGGATCTTAACAAATACACATGCATATCTATACATACACATCAATCATTACTTCTAAATAAACATACCGGAACATAGAGTATTTCATACAGTAACTGTATTAAACCAACTACACAATTCCATCCATTTCCTCACATTCATCGCATTCATTACATACATCACATTCATTACATACATTATGATCACAACTGACTCTCATACAATCTGACTCCTAGTATCCGGATACTAAAGGATTGGCCTTCAGCTGGGGGTCCTACTTGACACCCCGTGAACCCTGCTTGGTTCACTGAGTCCTGCTTGACTCTCCACCTCGACCACTGGGTCCTACTTGACCACTGGGTAGCTCAACTGGGCACGAAAACCACGGGAGCCGGAAATGAGGGGCTATCATATACCGTCGGCCATCCCATACCACATAATCATTCAACAATTTACCTTTCATAATAATATCAATTTTCTCATCCCTCGGGTAGCCTGCTTGCTAACCCGGAGTCACATAACACTGATCATTTCACATTAGATATCAATTTTCTCATCCCTCGGGTAGCCTGCTTGCTAACCCAGAGTCGCATAACACTGATTACGTCAACATTACATATTTCAAGATCATGCATGATAACTCAACCACACACCCAATTCTCAACTCATCAATGTACACTATCACACATGCACAAGTATATACACACACACCACGTTTAGTAACATTTTCCTTAACCCGTTTACGCAACCCAAGGACCTGAATTAGAAGCGAGTCCTATTCTAATTAATTATAACCCGAACACCCCCTTACTCTGATTCCACGCTTCGATGATCTGTTCTTTGTGTCGATTCTTTCCTCCGAGCACTGGTTTCGCAGTCTCAACTCCTTCACTCAGTCTTCTGCTGTTTAGCCTACTACCTACGAATCATAATGTATAGCTCATCACCTCCACGCCCCTAGTTCATGGACAACATCTGGACTCACACTCACCAGAGGAGTGGAGAACAGCCACGAATATAGCCATGCATGACTCTTAACGACCAAAGAATAAAAGAAATAAGGGAATTACAATTGGGTTGGATCAGTAGACTCACCTTGAAGTCCCGGTCACAGGAATGAGGTTAATTTGAAGTTCAGATACAGATGGAGTCTCTCTCCAGTGCATGCAAATCAGCGTTAAGAGAGAAGAGAAAAACGGAAGAGAAGGAACAGACCAACAGTAAGGTAACTTGTGAAAATGAAGAGGAGAGGAAGGGAATCTTCTTATATATATATGGCTCATAGGCAAGATCGTCTTTTCCTTTATTTTATTTGTATTCTTACTAAATTTAATCAATTTCACTATTTTAAACTATTGCATGGTTATCAACTCAATTACACGTGTTTATCCCTTCAACGTCCAAGTAGTCATAATCCTCTAATAATTCGCAAGAGTATAGGTCCGATATAAATATCGGCCCCGCCGTCCTTACTTAATGTTCATACCTCGGAAATCCGAGCTACAACCTGAGAGATCGGATACTTTATCCGTGCTCACCTCTTGATTACTTATATCCGTTGTCTCCATCATTATGAGGTTAATCCGGGCTGTGACCCCGTGTGAGGCGCTCTCCCCACAACGGTAGGACCAAACTGCCTAGCCCTGCCCGCTCTTCTCCCACACTTCCGTTCTTTAACTCCGCCTGCTCGCGTTTCAGATACCGACCTCGACACCGGCTTTTCCAATCTTTGGCTCGCACAGAACAAATATTAAATAAAACTTCTAAAATATTTACTAACATCTCCCATTTCTTATAATTCTCATTAAAACATCAAGGATGTTACAAGTAATGTGGTTAATAGTTTAGAATGGAGATTGTTGAGTATGAACGTATGAGACAAGTTTTAAATATCTATTGTAAGGTATATGAAGTATGGAATTGAGTTAAATGGGCTTTGGATGGATTTTGTTACGTGCGGCTGAGGAGGACTCATGTTTCTGCCCAGGTTTTGACATTCTCGCCCAAGCAAGAGGGACTCTCGCTCAAGCGAGAATTCCTTTGTGTTGGTTACAGGGGCTCTGGCCCGATCTCGCCCAGGTGAGTGGGCTACTCGCTCAAGCGAGTCGAGTGTAAAGCGAGACGTGTGATGCGTTATCAGGGGAGATTCTGGTCGGTTCTCGCTCAAGCGGGCGTGGCCGCGCTCGAGCGAGAGAAAGAGAGAGGAAAATAATAATAATACTAATAATGCATGAATGACTCATGTGCCTTGGTGGCTTGGTGGGCCCAGTTTTCTCTCTCTTTATGCACGCTGGTGGTACGTGGTGCCTTAGGAGTTACGGTTCCTTCCTCTCCCTTGTCCACGTTGGATGGAGGTAATCATTGCTGAGGGAATGGCATTAAATGTTGATGGACTTGCATTAAATAAGGATGGGATGTTGATGATGAGTGGGATGCTGATGAGGCTGAGATGATAAGGCCTTAGTTGCATGTTTTTCTTCTCACTCTCCCTTCATTCTTTGGGGGTGTATGTTCTGATGAGAGAAGTGCTCCTCCTTCTCTCTAGAACTTGTTGGAGCTTCTGCTTTATCTTTTTCTTCTCCTTCATCTTCTTCTTCCACTCATGCATGGTGTAGGACCGAGTGGAACTGTATGGTGTTGAGGAACAGCGTATGGCTGTGTGTGGAGGCTGGGTTCAGGTTCCTTTTATCCTTCCCTGTTCCCTAGTGATTATTCTTCGCCTTCCTCTTCTTCTCCTTCATATGATGGGTTCGGTTGGAGCCTACAACTGTGTGTGTATGCATGTCTCGGTTTATGGATGCATGATGGTCCACTGTGGTGAAGTTGCACTACTCTTGGGAGGATGAAGACATGCATGTTGCATGGAGGCATGGTGGTCCTCCACTGTTGTTGAAGGTGTATGGTGCTGCTGTAAGGAAAAAGGCATGCATGGAAGCTGGTGGTCCTCCATGGTGGGGAGGATGGTGCTGTACGAGTGAGGAACAACTTTGTACTAAGCCTTGGAGGTTGCTGCTCGAGTGAAACAACATGGATTCTTCCATGGCTGTGAGCAGAGTGGAACTTGGATGTTGATGGTTTGAAGACTTGAGTGGTCATGGGGCTACTGGAACGTCATTCCATGTACGGGGAGCTTTGCATCTCAAATGCATGGCTTATGGACGGATTTCCGGGTGATATAATTGTATTGTCTTGTGTTTGATGTGTATTGTGTGCTGTTGTTGAGTTGAACCCGGTTGTATGATTATTTATTGCTGCATGATGCATGCTTATCTGTCCAAGAGATGTATGATGATATTTGTGATGATATGAGTTAATGCATGAGATGCATGTTACTTGTATTATGTATGTTGAGTGCATTGTATGGCTATTTATGAGTCGCCGTGTGTAATTGTGTATTCAAAAAGGTATGTGATGTTGTTATTGAACTTGTGTGTGATGAATGAATGTATTGGGGACTGTGATGATGAATGCCGAGTGAAATATTGGTATGGGATGATTATTAAAGTTGATTCCCGAGTGGAAATTCCATATACCAGGGTGTGTGAGGCTTAGAAAATGCTAAGTCCGAGTGAATCCCATGAAATAGCCTGTGAGGCTTGTGATAGATGATAATTCCGAATGATGGCATAGTGATGCCGAGTGCATGTGGTATAAGCCGAGTCATCTGATTATTGTTGAGTTGCCGAATGAATTTAATGTTGAACGCAGATTTCCGAGTGGGCAATCGAATGAATATGAGTTGAATTTATATGCATACGTGTTATTGTGTTACTGAATATGAACACCTTGCGGGGTGCCATGAGGGTATTATCCTGAGTGAAGAGGACATAGTCCTAATGTTGATTGTGATGAAAGACCCGGGTTGGACTCGGGCAGTGCCTGGGGCACTAAGCGTGAAATAAGACGCTTGATGATATGCCGAGTGCATTGGCTAATGTGGACATACCCAAGGAAGACCCTCACACTACATTGGAGAAAGGACTTGAGGCATATAGAGGTCCCCTCACAACGGCAAAGACCAAAAGGGCCAAAGAGAGCATCCATAAAGCCCTTTTCTCTTTTCTCTCTTCTAGTGGGCCTAAGCCCAATAAGGAACCTATGAGGATCTATGTGTACTTTACTTGTAATATACTTCCTAAATAGTTTCTCTAGGCTTATAGGATAGCTTTGGGCCTTACAAGGTCAAATGGGCCACTTTTGGGCCTTGTACTTTCCCTTTTGGGCCATGTATAGGCCATTTGTTCATCTTTTCTCTTAATGGGCCTTGGATCCATGACCAAGCCCATCTAGCTAGTCCTTGGCCGAAATTCTCCATGGCCTATATAAGGGCTTCTCCTTTTGTAATCAAGCACCATTAATTCATTTTATAAAATTTGAGAGCACTTAAGTGTTTCCTAGTGAGAGATTCTCCTCCTTCTCTCTAGAATTTAAGAGCTCTCTCAAGCTCTTATCCAAGGGGTTTCTCCCTCCCTTGGTGGTGAGTGGAGTTATCTTCCTCCACCTTAGGAAGTGGCCTCCAACCTTTCCCTCTCCTCTTTTCCAAGCCTTCCTCCATTGTCCACCTTCTCTCCTTCCATTTCCACTCTCTTTTCCTTTGTTTTGGCGTCACATTCCTCTAGTTTTAGGCTTTAGTTTCGGCTTCCCTTGCCTTGAAGAAGAAGTTCTCAAGCTTGCTTTGAAGGAAGATAGAAGAAAGAGCCCTAGATCCATCCCTCTTCAAGAAAGTGCATGAAGAGCCTACATCATGTGGTATCATTGAGCCTTGGGAGGTTCTTTTCTTCTTCTCTTCCATTTTAAATTTTGGTTTTCATTTCTTTTGCTGGCTGGAATTCTGTTTCTTAGTCATTCATATGCCTTATTCATGCCATGTTAGCAAAGAAAAATCATAAAAAGTCTTGGTTCTTTTGAGTTTTTGTGCTAGTTTCTTTGTGGTTTCAATTTTTTGCATATTGGAGGGTCATTTTCGGTTGGTTATTGTTTCCATTCTGTTTTAGTTTCTAAAATTTCAGATTTGGCACATGTTAAATTCGGTTATTAGGTGGTTAGGTTGTTGTTACATGTTAGTTAATTGTTAGTTGTTAGTTAGAGCCAATTTAGGAAGTTAGTTAAGTGCCATGTGGAACCTTTTCTAGAGTTCTAGGAAGTTAATTGTTTCTCCTTTTTAGTGTGCAAAACCGTGTGATATAGGGGAAATTCAAGCATCTTGATTAGCTCCTACAAAGGTTCCATTCTTGTTAGGAGGTCTCACATTAAAGACACTCCAAAGTCAACTCAAGTTTTAGGATTGTTAGTTTCTATTCTTAGTTTGATTCTAGGTTTAATTTTGTTGCACTATTAGGATATTTCTTTTACATTCCTATTTTCATCTTGCTTGCATCAAAATACAAAACTTGTCAAAAAGAAATTTAGTCACCTCCTATACTTCAATTTAGGAGAAGGTTGCATAATTTCCCTTAAGCAAGAAGCATGAATTGAACTTGTTAATACCATTTATGCATTTCGGTTTTGGTATTATAAAAATTGGTGTTGTTATCTTGAAATCTTGAGAGGCAAAAAGAAAAGAAAGAAAAGTATCAAAAGAAAAGAAAAGAATCACAAGAAAAGAAAAGTACCAAAGAAGAAAAAAAAGAGTGTTAAAAAGAAAGCCTCATTGCTAAGTTGAATTAGACACACCAAAACATCATCACCAAATTTCGAAATTACCAATACCAAAAGAAAAGTATTTCATTACTTGACATTTCTAAGACTTGTTCATTAAGACTTCTTTGCTTATTCTTGCAACTCTAGAGTTTCTAGGCTAGGTTATACCTTAAACTTTGTTTCTTGCATTTATTTTCTTGTTTGTCTTGTTTTGTCAATTTCAATTCTATTCTAAGTTAGCTTTCATTCTTTTGAACTTTTATTTGCTTTTAGAGTCTTGTCATTCCAAGTTAATTGTTGATCCTTCATTCTATTCCATTTGAGTAGCCTTTATTTCTTGAGCCTTTTTAGTTTGTCATTTTTGTTTCTTAAAGTTTTGTCTTGAGTTTGTATTCTTTTGGACTTCTAAGATCACTCCATTTCGCCATTAAGTGAGGGTAGCATATTGAAACACTTGAGATTGGTGTGGAAATTGATTGAGCTTGAAAATCTCTAAGAGAAGGCATACACTTGAGAGATACACTTTTGTGAGGTTTAAAGTTTCTTTGTGATTTCTATTAACCAAATCTTGTTTGGAGTTGTTGCCTTGTGTTCTCTTGCTAGGTAAAGTGGAGCTTATACATCAAGAAGGACTTGTGAAGACACTTGTAAAGGAGGCAAAAAGCTTTGTAACTAGTAGAACTTAGGCAAAGTTTTTCAATTCTTAGGCTTTGTGTAGTAGGATTTTGTCTTGTATTTTGGACACAACAAGGACATTGGACTTTTTGGACATTATAATTTTCCCTTTTGCTTGGTAAATTTCAAATTAGGATAGTGCATGTGCATTTGTTTGTTAACTACTTTTAGTTAATTGGTTAGAGTTAGTAAGAAGTTACAACTATAATTAGTTAGTTAGTTGGTAGTTAGTTGAGTGTCTTAACTAATTAGTTAGTGGTTGGAACTAATTCTAGTTGTCATAACTAATTGTTAGTTGGGTTAACTAATACATAACCGAATTAGTTAGGTAGTTATAGTGGTTAGACTTTGTTACAACCTCCATAACTAATTAACTACTTTTGGTTGTTAAGACTTGGTTAGTTAGTTGAACTAATTTTGTTAGGTTAACTACTTCTTAAAACCGAATTTGGTTAGGCTTGTCTAGGGTTAGTTAATCACTAGCAACATCCTAGGACAACCATAATCAACTTAGGTTAAGGACAACTTAGGATTTACATAAGCAACATAGGACTAACCTAGTTAAAGACAACCTAGGACTTTGTTTCCCTATAGGATAGAAACCTAGTATTGATATTTTAGGTTTGTTGAAGTGTTTTTCTCACTTGTATTGCATTCATCTTCCTCGACTAGCTTGTCTATACATACTTTGTTCTTGTCTTGAATTTCTTTGACAACATTAAAAGATGTCATCTAGTGATAGGGAAAACAAAAGCATGCTTCATAACATAATGGATAGCTTAAACACCATTAATGCTAGGCTAAACAATCTTGAGCATAATGAACCCCCTAGAACTAGGCATAGACAACGAAATCAAAGACATAACACTAGTGATAATAAGGAAGAAACAAGACAAAGAAGGCACCATGACCATAGAAGGGATGACATAGGCTTAAGAGAGGTAAAATTAGAAATTCCCTCATTCAATGGAAAGAGTGACATTGAAGCTTACTTAGAGTGGGAGATGAGGGTAGAACAAATATTCAACTCTCATCAAATAAAAGATGATAAAAAAGTTAGGATTGCAACTCTTTCTTTCCAAAATTATGCCCTAGTTTGGTGGACCCAAATTTGTAAGGAGAGAAAAAGAGACAACTTCCCTCCCATAGATGATTGGGTAGACTTAAAAGCTCTCCTTAGAAAAAGATATGTTCCTAACTATTATAGGGGTGAACTATTAGCAAAGCTTAATAGGCTCACCCAAGGCTCCAAATGTGTAGAAGATTACTATAAAGCCTTAGAGATAGCCATGATTAGAGCCAATCTAGAAGAGGATGAGGAAACCCTAATGCATAGGTTCTTACATGGGCTTAATAGGAACATCAAAAATAGGGTGGAACTTCTTCCACATGTGGATATAGAAGAGTTACTCCACCAATGCACCAAAGTAGAAAACCAATTTAAGGAAAGAGAATCCTATAGTGGGGATAACAATAGAGCCTATAAGTCAAAATGGGTAGAAAATAAGGGTAAGTTTGAGAGAAACCCTAGAGAGCGAGAAGTGGGCGCTTCCTCCTCTAAACCCCTAAGTGAGTTACACAAAAATGGCAAAGTCTTTCGCAATCAACATGATAAGCATGAACCATCATCAAAACCACAATCCTCTAGATCTTCTTCCATAAAATGTTTTAAGTGCCTTGGAAAAGGACACATTGCTTCAGACTGTCCAACAAAAAGAACAATGATTTTAAAAACCAATGGAACCTACTCAAGTCAATCAGAGTCTAATTCTGATTCTCACTATTCAAGTGATGACTCTAGTAGTGATTCCAGTGATAGTGAGCATATTTTAGGGGATGATGGTGAGTTGTACATGATTAGAAGGTTGCTTGGTAGTCATGTAAAACTCGATGACACAACACAAAGAGAGAACATCTTTTATACAAGATGTTACATTAATGACAAATTATGTTCTCTCATTGTGGATAGTGGGAGTTGTGCAAATGTTGCAAGCCAAAGACTAGTCAAAAAGATGGGATTAGAGCTTATAGACCATCCAAGTCCCTACAAATTACAATGGTTAAATGAAAAAGGGGAAATGGTAGTCAATAAGCAAGTCCTAATAAATTTCACCATAGGTACATATAGAGATGAAGTCAAATGTGATGTAGTACCTATGGAAGCAACCCATATTCTATTAGGAAGGCCTTGGCAATTTGATAGAAAGGTCCTTCATGAGGGGTTCACTAACACCCTCACATTTAAACTAGATGGTAAGAAGATAGTACTACATCCTCTAACTCCACAACAAGTAGCCAAAGACCAAATCCAAATGAAAGCTAAGAGAGAAAAAGAGTTAGGATCTTCTTCCCATGTGAGTTTAGAAAAACCAAAGAAAAACAAAAAATACAATAAAGGGAAAGGAGTTATTGTCTATAATGACTCCCAACCTAATCTCTTTGCAAATAAATATGATGTGAAACATGCCATGTTTTCACAAAAGCATTGCTTGATCATATATCCAAAAGATATCCCTAACACTTCCTTGTGTTCAATGGGCACCTCTCCTCCCCCCTTGCCCAAAGGGATCCAAAATATCTTACAAGAATTTAACGACCTCTTCCCAAAAGACATTCCAAAAGGGTTACCTCCTATTAGGGGCATTGAGCATCAAATAGACCTTATTCCTGGGGCTAGTTTGCCAAATAGACTGGCCTATAGATGCAACCCTAAGGAAAGTTTAGAAATAGAAAAACAAGTGAATGAACTACTTTCCAAAGGTTGGATTAGAGAAAGTTTAAGCCCTTGCGCATTACCGGTTTTACTTGTACCCAAGAAAGATGGTTCATGGAGAATGTGTACGGATTGTAGAGCCATTAATAACATCACCATCAAGTATAGGCATCCCATACCTAGACTTGATGACATGTTAGATGAGCTTAGTGGATCTACAATCTTCTCCAAGATTGATCTTAAAAGTGGCTATCACCAAATTAGAATAAAAGAAGGAGATGAATGGAAAGCCGCTTTTAAAACCAAGCTTGGCCTTTATGAGTGGTTAGTAATGCCTTTCGGCCTAACTAATGCACCAAGTACCTTCATGAGACTTATGAACCATGTTTTAAGGGATTTCATAGGGCATTTTGTTGTGGTATACTTTGATGACATTCTTGTGTACTCAAAGTCCATGACCTCTCATCTAATCCACCTAAGACAAGTTATGCTTGCCTTGAGAACAAACAATCTTTATGCTAACTTTGAAAAATGTTCTTTTGGCATGGATTCCATTGTCTTTCTTGGTTTTGTAGTTAGTTCTAGAGGTGTTGAGGTAGATCACTCTAAGGTTAAGGCAATCCAAGATTGGCCTACACCTAAAAATGTGAGTGAAGTAAGAAGTTTCCATGGTCTCGCAAGTTTCTATAGGAGATTCGTGAAAGATTTTTCAACCCTAGCCTCCCCTTTAAATGAGTTGGTCAAAAAGAATGTTTCTTTTATATGGGGACCTAGGCAAGAAAAAGCCTTTCAAGAGCTCAAAGATAGGCTCACTCATGCTCCAATTTTAAAACTTCCAAATTTTTCTAAAACCTTTGAGCTTGAGTGTGACGCATCAAATATAGGCATAGGAGCTGTGCTTTTACAAGAAGGTCACCCCATTGCTTACTTTAATGAAAAACTTAATGGGGCCACTATTAACTATCCCACATACGATAAGGAATTTTATGCCTTAATTAGAGCCCTACAAACTTGGGAGCACTACTTAATCCCAAAAGAGTTTGTGATACATAGTGATCACCAATCTTTGAAATTTATCAAAGGGCAACATAAGTTAAACAAAAGGCATGCAAAGTGGGTTGAGTATTTGGAACAATTTCCTTATGTCATCAAGTATAAGAATGGCAAAACCAATACTGTGGCTGATGCTTTATCTAGGAGGCACTCTTTACTTACCTCTCTAGGAGCCAAAGTTATTGGGCTTGATGAAATTAGGTCTTTGTACCAAAATGATCTTGATTTTTCAAACATCTTTAACTCATCTTCCACTTCTACATCTCATAAAGGCTTCTACATTTTAGATGGGTATCTTTTTAAAGCCAATAGACTTTGTATTTTAAGAAGCTCTTTAAGAGATCTCTTACTTAGAGAGAGTCATGAGGGAGGACTCATGGGTCATTTTGGAAGAGATAAGACTTTGTCTATCTTACATGAACACTTTTATTGGCCCAAAATGAAAAAGGATGTTCAAAAACATTGCTCTAGGTGTATTGTTTGTAGAAAGGCTAAATCAAAACTTTCACCTAGTGGTTTATATACTCCCTTGCCAACACCTAGTACACCTTGGATTGATATATCAATGGACTTTGTGTTAGGCCTGCCTAAGACCCAAAGGGGAATGGATTCTATCTTTGTGGTTGTGGATAGGTTTAGCAAGATGGCTCACTTCATCCCTTGCCATAAGGTTGATGATGCTAGTCATATTGCTAAGATCTTCTTTAAAGAGGTTGTGCGATTACATGGTGTACCCAAAACCATTGTTTCTGATAGGGACACCAAATTCCTAAGCCATTTTTGGAAAACTCTTTGGTCAAGGCTAGGAACACAACTCCTCTTTTCCACAACTTGTCATCCTCAAATGGATGGCCAAATAGAGGTAGTAAACAGGACCCTCTCACAACTTCTTAGGGTCTTAGTACACAAAAATGTAAAATCTTGGGATGAGTGTTTACCCCACATTGAGTTTGCATATAATAGGGTACAACACTCCACAACCAAGCATAGTCCATTTGAGGTTGTATATGGTTTTAACCCTCTCACACCTTTGGACCTTTTGCCCATTGAGGTTTCTGACTCTGTCCTTCATATGGATGGAGAGGAAAAGGCCCAATTTATCAAAGATTTTCATGAGAAGGTTAGACACCAAATACAAACTAAAAATGAACATTATGCTCGTTGTGTAAATAAACAAAGAAAGGAGATCACCTTTGAGGTTGGCGATTGGGTTTGGTTACACCTTCGAAAGGAACGCTTTCCTAACTTGAGAAAATCCAAACTCAACCCTAGAGGTGATGGGCCTTTCCAAATTCTCAAGAAAATTAATAATAATGCTTATGTCCTAGATCTACCAGGAGATTATGGTGTGAGTGCTTCTTTTAATATAACTGATTTGTCTCCCTTTGATATAGATGATGAGGATGATGCCTTTGATTTGAGGATAAATCCTTTTGAAGAGGGGGAGCATAATGTGGACATACCCAAGGAAGACCCTCACACTACATTGGAGAAAGGACTTGAGGCATATAGAGGTCCCCTCACAACGGCAAAGACCAAAAGGGCCAAAGAGAGCATCCATAAAGCCCTTTTTTCTTTTCTCTCTTCTAGTGGGCCTAAGCCCAATAAGGAACCTATGAGGATCTATGTGTACTTTACTTGTAATATACTTCCTAAATAGTTTCTCTAGGCTTATAGGATAGCTTTGGGCCTTACAAGGTCAAATGGGCCACTTTTGGGCCTTGTACTTTCCCTTTTGGGCCATGTATAGGCCATTTGTTCATCTTTTCTCTTAATGGGCCTTGGATCCATGACCAAGCCCATCTAGCTAGTCCTTGGTCGAAATTCTCCATGGCCTATATAAGGGCTTCTCCTTTTGTAATCAAGCACCATTAATTCATTTTACAAAATTTGAGAGCACTTAAGTGTTTCCTAGTGAGAGATTCTCCTCCTTCTCTCTAGAATTTGAGAGCTCTCTCAAGCTCTTATCCAAGGGGTTTCTCCCTCCCTTGGTGGTGAGTGGAGTTATCTTCCTCCACCTTAGGAAGTGGCCTCCAACCTTTCCCTCTCCTCTTTTCCAAGCCTTCCTCCATTGTCCACCTTCTCTCCTTCCATTTCCACTCTCTTTTCCTTTGTTTTAGCGTCACATTCCTCTAGTTTTAGGCTTTAGTTTCGGTTTCCCTTGCCTTGAAGAAGAAGTTCTCAAGCTTGCTTTGAAGGAAGATAGAAGAAAGAGCCCTAGATCCATCCCTCTTCAAGAAAGTGCATGAAGAGCCTACATCATTGGCGTTGAACGCCGAGTGAATGAAACTGTATGCATCCGATTCACCACTGGAATGCGTTGGACTCCTATACTGATCGACAATCAGATGACAACATGTGGTGAATATGGCTAAGTCCTGGAGCTGGGCTCGGACAGACTCCTTAAGAGTGGCTCGGAGTGTGAATATTGTTGATATAGTCTTGGGGTAGACTTGAGATGAAATCCGATTGAGGGATTATATTATTGATGAGGATGTTAGGCTTTATAGCCGAGTGAAAGTGGTAAGAAACCCGATTGAAGATGTTTGTGATTGTTTATATTGAATGGTAGTGAATATTGTGTTGGTTGATGTATATGTTATGGCATGTTATAGATTCTATGATTAATCCGAGCCAATATCTATCATTTAATATGTAATGCTCACCCATACACCATTTTTCAGTGTATGCAGGTCGGTCTGGGATGATGTGATGGCCTTAACCCGAGTAATGGGTGTTTATGATAAGGCCATGCATATAATATTATGTAACGAGTACAATTGATGTATCAAAGCCTTGGTTGGATCTTATAACCTGTTGTATAATGAATACAAATAATATATGTATTGGACCCGAGGGTGTGTATATACAAGATTTACATTGAAATCATGTGAATGTATTGGATAATGGATGTTGGTGAATGAATAATGTTAAGATGGAATTACCCAAGTGTATGATATGTGCCTGAGTGTGATGATATGGGTGACTTCCATTGTTTTGACTGAAAAGTATTGTTAAACTTCTTGGCGAAGTATTGATGATTAGTATGAGGCCAAGTCTATGAATTCTTATTGGAATATTGTGCTGAGAATCCTTTCTGAGTGAAATATAAATGGCTTAGTTGTTTTACCGAGTGAGTCTTATGTATATGACTCCATGACCGAGTGTGACTCATGTGTGAGCCTTTTTCTGAATGATGGTAGCCCTAGTGGATTCTGAGAGGAAACATTATTTAGAGATGGAATGAAAGGTGAACATCTATTCTGATAGAATTATATAATATGAATTCCGAGCGAATAGATGGATATGTATGTATATAAGTATTTATGTTGATTTGATGCTTCTTACCGACTGGAATATGAATGATGTTGGGTGAATAATTTTAAGTTAATGAATTTTGAGAGAAATACAGGAGGCTTAGATCCAATTTCGAATGAGGCTATAATGTTTGGCCTTTCTTTTCTGAGTGAAGAACACTTAAATGGATTTTAGAGAATTGCCATTGATGAACCCATTCAGTGTAGGATTTGATGGGAGAATTTCCCGAGTAATCGTTGTGTGGCCTTTTCCGAGTGGAGAATATGGGTAAACCCTGAGTGGGGAATGGTTTGTGTTTTCTGAGTGGAGCCCGAGTGAATCTCTTGAGGGGAGATTGGTTATATTAACTTAGATTGGGGATATATTCTAAGTATGGAATATATGTATTTTGAGTGTTAAGTGTAGAATGAGTCTTAGTGGGACTTGATTTAATGGTTTCCCGAGTGGTTGAGTATTTCATATGTCCAAGTGACTTAACTTGGTGAAATCCTCTAAGTGTTGAGGAGTTTGGATAATTCCGAGTGGAATTGTTTAGGGAAGTCATTTCCGAGTAATGGATGTTAAGGTGTTCCCCGAGTGAGAAACGATGGATATACCGAGTGGAGTATGGTTGTGGAGATCCCTTCTGAGTGAAAGAAGATCCATATATTCTCCAAGAGAGAATAGGCATGAATGCTGAGTGTGAGGCCAAATGTGTATTGGTCGGTAATGATGTTAGTTACTGAGTGGAATACCACTCAGAAGATGAGTTGGTTTATGAATGGTGTGCTGAGTGATGACTGTGAAGTACATTCCCGATTGAATTGTGGTGAAACACACCGAGTGGTGTTTGGGTGGGTAATAACCCGAGTGAGAGGTTTTATGGAATCCGAGTGGAATAACCCGTATTTTCCCGAGTAGATCATGTGTGTACCTTAGTGGATAAAATATGGAACTAAGTTATGAGGTGTATGTGCGTGGAATCATTACCGAGCGATTGAAACCCCTGACTCCGAGTGAATGGTTGTCTCAGATTCCGAGTGAGATTATTATTATTTGCCAAGTGTGGCTTCTCGCTTCAGCGAGTGAGTGCTCGCTCCAGCGAGTTTGGTTCTGAGGGAAGGCTTTTGTATGGTTTCGTCCAAGCGAATGTGTGTACGCCGAGCGAGTTTGGCTGTCTCGCTCAAGCAGAGTCGGATCACGCTTGAGCGAGTCTGCGTTGTTTCTCTTGGTTCGCTCAGGCGTTGAGTGTCTACCGCTGGATGGCTTTTGTTTAGCCTTTACTTCTCCTTACTTTCCGTTGCCTTCCTTTCCTTTCTCTTCTTGGTCATTGACCTAGCTCTCATATCTTCATATATGAGAGTGGATTTTATAGATCCAGGTATGTTTTAACGCGAAAATTTGACCCCTATTTTTAGGGTGTCATAGCCTGGCATCTTTCCTACCACTGGTTGTGGTTCTCATTGCCACCCCTTGTTCTAGCTAGCAAAATACTCTATTTTTGGAACTCCTAGCCCATGCATTATTTGAAACCTTTTTTGGCACACATCACTCCCTTAGTTCTTTGTATTTTGGACATGGAAACCACTTCTATAATATCATGCATTTGACCTAACAATTATTTATTTCATCTCATACATTTTTGAAGCTTGTTCCATGCCATTATGTAGAAAATTGGAAATATGGCAACTTAACTATACAATGCAATCATCATGCCTACATTATATGCAACTAGCATAACCTAGTGACCTATGGTAGTCTCTTGTCATAAATTGGCACTGAGCCATACCTCTAGAGCTAGTTAAACTTTTAACCATATCACTTATGCCATACTAATCCACATGAGCACGCCCAATTTTTTTCCCAATTTTCTGTAGCACCAATTCTAATGTAAATCAACTTTAAAAGGGAACATATTCATCATCAATCACCATCCCAATGCCATAATTGTCTATATACACTATCAAGCCATTTATAGAACCATTGCATCACCACACAACATACCATTTACACAATTCAAAATTCTACAAAAAAATTTGCAACAATATACATACATCATTGGTTCTCATATCTTGCATTTCTTCTCACCAAATCAAACTACTTACAATTTCACATTGACTATTATTTTCATAACCAAATCACAAGTTTTTCAGTATGTCAAGGCATATACATCATTAGTGATAAAATTTTCTACATAATCAACACTAAGCCATGTCATATCTATATAGTTTTGCATCACTATACAAATCACCAAAACATGAAATCAAAATCTAACTAGCCATCATGGCTCAATTTCAACACAATAACCATTCCAAATTAACCATATACAATTCATTACTTAATTTACAAAACATATACATAATCAATTCCTTCTTGTGACATTATGAATCCAATCACACCAAGCATCCTTATTTCCTTGAAATTTCACTATAAATGATATTTAGAGAAGTAAGTACCACTCCAAGTAGTCAATAGGAAATGCAATATTACATCAAGTGTAATTTATCAAGATCATATCATACATATATACATATATATATATATATGTATATATATATGTGTGTGCATGTGTACCAACACTCTCGATGCAATTACTCACATGCCATGGACTTTTTAAAAACCACATCATATTCAATGCATGAATCATGTAGTGCGGATCTGACTCAGTGGGTGACAAACTGAAGTGCCAAGTAAACTGAAGTGCTTATTGAAGAACATGGCCATAATATAAAAAGAAAAGGGAAGCTATTAGCAACTAAAGTGTTAGACAAACCAAAATGTCCCAAGAACAGGCAACCCTAATACCATAAAAGTGGATATCCTGAATATCTACGATGAACCGAAGCGTCATACTTGTAGATATCCCAAAGCGAACTGAAACATTAGGCAAACGAAAGTGCCAAGGATAAAATTAGACCTTAGGGATTTAAAACTCCTCCTCAAGAGCAACCCCCCACCAGGGCAAGCAACAAGAGACCCTGTAACTCTTACACCTAAACAAATATGCATATGATGTCATGAACCAAAATGCAATATGTATGAAAGCGAACTGAAGCACTACCTCATCATTTAGACATCATAGTCTAGCTCCAATAACCTCAATACTCATCAATTCAACATCCATCACAATACACATATCAACTCATATTCATAGAGCCATTTAACTTCACAATTGCATAATCATGATCACATTTACATAATACCAACAACAACTTTCATCAAATATCACATATCATTTCCCGTTTTTCAAATTGTGCTTACTAATCGCTACTCAAGCGATAAACCTTCTCCTTATGTCAACACGTACCTCGATCGATTTTTAAATCTTTAAACTTGATTCCAAACTTGGATTTAGCTCTGAACATCCAATTTCCTATATATAAAAATTTTCAAAAATTAATGAAATCCATTCTAGCAATATACAACCCTCTAAATCACAAGAATCAAAGCTAGAACATTTAATCAATGAAGTTTCGAAAGAATTTTTCTTCCCAAAATTAACGAAACTCACCATCAGAGCACCGAAACCACACTAAACACTAAACCACCAACGTACCAACACAGTCAATTTTGTAGGAACATTATACAAATGAAAGACCACCGCAGCCAAGAAACAATCGCCAAGTGTAACTCTACAAACATATAAGAAACTATCCTTGTATGTTTTATGTTTTATGATAAGAAACTATCCTTGTATGTGATGTAGGCTCTTCATGCACTTTCTTGAAGAGGGATAGATCTAGGGCTCTTTCTCCTATCTTCCTTCAAGGTAAGCTTGATGACTTCTTCTTCAAGGCAATGAAACCGAAACTCTAAGCCTAAAGCTATAGGAGAGTGACGCAAAAAACAAAGGAAAAGAGAGTGGAAATGGAAAGGAGAGAAGGTGGACAATGGAGGAAGGCTTGGAAAAGAGGAGAGGGGAAGGTTGGAGGCCACTTCCTAAGGTGGAGGAAGATAACTCCACTCACCACCAAGGGAGGGAGAAACCCCTTGGATAAGAGCTTGAGAGAGCTCTCAAATTCTATAGAGAAGGAGGAGAATCTCTCACTAGGAAACACTTAAGTGCTCTCAAATTTTGCAAATGAATTAATGGTGCTTGATTACAAAAGGAGAAGCCCTTATATAGGCCATGGAGGATTTTGGCCAAGGACTAGAAGAGTGGGCTTGATCATGACTCCAAGGCCCATTAAGAGAAAAGATGAGCAAATGGCCTATACATGGCCCAAAAGGAAAAGTACAAGGCCCAAAAGTGGCCTATTTGACCTTGTAAGGCCCAAAGCTATCCTATAAGCCTAGAGAAACTATTTAGGAAGTATATTACAAGTAAAGTACACATAGATCCTCATAGGTTCCTTATTGGGCTTAGGCCCACTAGAAGAGAGAAAAGAGAAAAGGGCTTTATGGATGCTCTCTTTGGCCCTTTTGGTCTTTGCCGTTGTGAGGGGACCTCTATATGCCTCAAGTCCTTTCTCCAATGTAGTGTGAGGGTCTTCCTTGGGTATGTCCACATTATGCTCCCCCTCTTCAAAAGGATTTATCCTTAAATCAAAGGCATCATCCTCATCATCTATATCAAAGGGAGACAAATCAGTTATATTGAAAGAAGCACTCACACCATAATCTCCTGGTAGATCTAGGACATAAGCATTATTATTAATTTTCTTGAGAATTTGGAAAGGCCCATCACCTCTAGGGTTGAGTTTGGATTTTCTCAAGTTAGGAAAGCGTTCCTTTCAAAGGTGTAACCAAACCCAATCGCCAACCTCAAAGGTGATCTCCTTTCTTTGTTTATTTACACAACGAGCATAATGTTCATTTTTAGTTTGTATTTGGTGTCTAATCTTCTCATGAAAATCTTTGATAAATTGGGCCTTTGCCTCTCCATCCATATGAAGGACAGAGTCAGAAACCTCAATGGGCAAAAGGTCCAAAGGTGTGAGAGGGTTAAAACCATATACAACCTTAAATGGACTATGCTTGGTTGTGGAGTGTTGTACCCTATTATATGCAAACTCAATGTGGGGTAAACACTCATCCCAAGATTTTACATTTTTGTGTACTAAGACCCTAAGAAGTTGTGAGAGGGTCCTGTTTACTACCTCTGTTTGGCCATCCGTTTGAGGATGACAAGTTGTGGAAAAGAGGAGTTGTGTTCCTAGCCTTGACCAAAGAGTTTTCCAAAAATGGCTTAGGAATTTGGTGTCCCTATCAGAAACAATGGTTTTGGGTACACCATGTAATCGCACAACCTCTTTAAAGAAGATCTTAGCAATATGACTAGCATCATCAACCTTATGGCAAGGGATGAAGTGAGCCATCTTGCTAAACCTATCCACAACCACAAAGATAGAATCCATTCCCCTTTGGGTCTTAGGCAGGCCTAACACAAAGTCCATTGATATATCAATCCAAGGTGTACTAGGTGTTGGCAAGGGAGTATATAAACCACTAGGTGAAAGTTTTGATTTAGCCTTTCTACAAACAATACACCTAGAGCAATGTTTTTGAACATCTTTTTTCATTTTGGGCCAATAAAAGTGTTCATGTAAGATAGACAAAGTCTTATCTCTTCCAAAATGACCCATGAGTCCTCCCTCATGACTCTTTCTAAGTAAGAGATCTCTTAAAGAGCTTCTTGGAATACAAAGTCTATTGGCTTTAAAAAGATACCCATCTAAAATGTAGAAGCCTTTATGAGATGTAGAAGTGGAAGATGAGTTAAAGATGTTTGAAAAATCAAGATCATTTGGGTACAAAGACCTAATTTCATCAAGCCCAATAACTTTGGCTCCTAGAGAGGTAAGTAAAGAGTGCCTCCTAGATAAAGCATCAGCCACAGTATTGGTTTTGCCATTCTTATACATGATGACATAAGGAAATTGTTCCAAATACTCAACCCACTTTGCATGCCTTTTGTTTAACTTATGTTGCCCTTTGATAAATTTCAAAGATTGGTGATCACTATGTATCACAAACTCTTTTGGGATTAAGTAGTGCTCCCAAGTTTGTAGGGCTCTAATTAAGGCATAAAATTCCTTATTGTATGTGGGATAGTTAATAGTGGCCCCATTAAGTTTTTCACTAAAGTAAGCAATGGGGTGACCTTCTTGTAAAAGCACAGCTCCTATGCCCACATTTGATGCGTCACACTCAAGCTCAAAGGTTTTAGAAAAATTTGGAAGTTTTAAAATTGGAGCATGAGTGAGCCTATCTTTGAGCTCTTGAAAGGCTTTTTCTTGCCTAGGTCCCCATATAAAAGAAACATTCTTTTTGACCAACTCATTTAAAGGGGAGGCTAGGGTTGAAAAATCTTTCACGAATCTCCTATAGAAACTTGCGAGACCATGGAAACTTCTTACTTCACTCACATTTTTAGGTGTAGGCCAATCTTGGATTGCCTTAACCTTAGAGTGATCTACCTCAACACCTCTAGAACTAACTACAAAACCAAGAAAGACAATAGAATCCATGCCAAAAGAACATTTTTCAAAGTTAGCATAAAGATTGTTTGTTCTTAAGGCAAGCATAACTTGTCTTAGGTGGATTAGATGAGAGGTCATGGACTTTGAGTACACAAGAATGTCATCAAAGTATACCACAACAAAATGCCCTATGAAATCCCTTAAAACATGGTTCATAAGTCTCATGAAGGTACTTGGTGCATTAGTTAGGCCGAAAGGCATCACTAACCACTCATAAAGGCCAAGCTTGGTTTTAAAAGCGGCTTTCCATTCATCTCCTTCTTTTATTCTAATTTGGTGGTAGCCACTTTTAAGATCAATCTTGGAGAAGATTGTAGATCCACTAAGCTCATCTAACATGTCATCAAGTCTAGGTATGGGATGCCTATACTTGATGGTGATGTTATTAATGGCTCTACAATCCGTACACATTCTCCATGAACCATCTTTCTTGGGTACAAGTAAAACCGGTAATGCGCAAGGGCTTAAACTTTCTCTAATCCAACCTTTGAAAAGTAGTTCATTCACTTGATTTTCTATTTCTAAACTTTCCTTAGGGTTGCATCTATCGGCAGGTCTATTTGGCAAACTAGCCCCAGGAATAAGGTCTATTTGATGCTCAATGCCTCTAATAGGAGGTAACCCTTTTGGAATGTCTTTTGGGAAGAGGTCGTTAAATTCTTGCAAGATATTTTGGATCCCTTTGGGCAAGGGGGGAGGAGAGGTGCCCATTGAACACAAGGAAGTGTTAGGGATATCTTTTGGATATATGATCAAGCAATGTTTTTGTGAAAACATGGTATGTTTCACATCATATTTTGTTGCAAAGAGATTAGGTTGGGAGTCATTATAGACAATAACTCCTTTCCCTTTATTGTCTTTTTTGTTTTTCTTTGGTTTTTCTAAACTCACATGGGAAGAAGATCCTAACTCTTTTTCTCTCTTAACTTTCATTTGGATTTGATCTTTGGCTACTTGTTGTGGAGTTAGAGGATGTAATACTATCTTCTTACCATCTAGTTTAAATGTGAGGGTGTTAGTGAACCCCTCATGAAGGACCTTCCTATCAAATTGCCAAGGCCTTCCTAATAGTATATGAGTCGCTTCCATAGGTACTACATCACATTTGACTTCATCTCTATATGTGCCTATGGTGAAATTGATTAGGACTTGCTTATTGACTACCATTTCCCTTTTTTCATTTAACCATTGTAATTTGTAGGGACTTGGATGGTATATAAGCTCTAATCCCATCTTTTTGACTAGTCTTTGGCTTGCAACATTTGCACAACTCCCACTATCCACAATGAGAGAACATAATTTGTCATTAATGTAACATCTTGTATAAAAGATGTTCTCTCTTTGTGTTGTGTCATCGAGTTTTACATGACTACCAAGCAACCTTCTAATCATGTACAACTCACCATCATCCCCTAAAATATGCTCACTGTCACTGGAATCACTACTAGAGTCATCACTTGAATAGTGAGAATCAGAATTAGACTCTGATTGACTTGAGTAGGTTCCATTGGTTTTTAAAATCATTGTTCTTTTTGTTGGACAGTCTGAAGCAATGTGTCCTCTTCCAAGGCACTTAAAACATTTTATGGAAGAAGATCTAGAGGATTGTGGTTTTGATGATGGATCATGCTTATCATGTTGATTGCGAAAGACTTTGCCATTTTTGTGTAACTCACTTTGGGGTTTAGAGGAGGAAGCGCCCACTTCTCTCTCTCTAGGGTTTCTCTCAAACTTACCCTTATTTTCTACCCATTTTGACTTATAGGCTCTATTGTTATCCCCACTATAGGATTCTCTTTCCTTAAATTGGTTTTCTACTTTGGTGCATTGGTGGAGTAACTCTTCTATATCCACATGTGGAAGAAGTTCCACCCTATTTTTGATGTTCCTATTAAGCCCATGTAAGAACCTATGCATTAGGGTTTCCTCATCCTCTTCTAGATTGGCTCTAATCATGGCTATCTCTAAGGCTTTATAGTAATCTTCTACACATTTAGAGCCTTGGGTGAGCCTATTTAGCTTTGCTAATAGTTCACCCCTATAATAGTTAGGAACATATCTTTTTCTGAGGAGAGCTTTTAAGTCTACCCAATCATCTATGGGAGGGAAGTTGTCTCTTTTTCTCTCCTTACAAATTTGGGTCCACCAAACTAGGGCATAATTTTGGAAAGAAAGAGTTACAATCCTAACTTTTTTATCATCTTTTATTTGATGAGAGTTGAATATTTATTCTACCCTCATCTCCCACTCTAAGTAAGCTTCAATGTCACTTTTTCCATTGAATGGGGGAATTTCTAATTTTACCTCTCTTAAGCCTATGTCATCCCTTCTATGGTCATGGTGCCTTCTTTGTCTTGTTTCTTCCTCATTATCACTAGTGTTATGTCTTTGATTTCGTTGTCTATGCCTAGTTCTAGGGGGTTCATTATGCTCAAGATTGTTTAGCCTAGCATTAATGGTGTTTAAGCTATCCATTATGTTATGAAGCATGCTTTTGTTCTCCCTATCACTAGAAGACATCTTTTAATGTTGTCAAAGAAATTCAAGAAAAAAACAAAGTATGTATAGACAAGCTAGTCGAGGAAGATGAATGCAATACAAGTGAAAAAAACACTTCAACAAACCTAAAATATCAATACTAGGTTTCTATCCTAAAAGGAAACAAAGTCCTAGGTTGTCTTTAACTAGGTTAGCCCTATGTTGCTTATGTAAATCCTAAGTTGTCCTTAACCTAAGTTGATTATGGTTGTCCTAGGATGTTGCTAGTGATTAACTAACCCTAGACAAGCATAACCAAATTCGGTTTTAAGAAGTAGTTATCCTAACAAAATTAGTTCAACTAACTAACTAAGTCTTAACAACCCTAACCAAAAGTAGTTAATTAGTTATGGAGGTTGTAACAAAGTCTAACCACTATAACTACCTAACTAATTCGGTTATGTATTAGTTAATTCAACTAACAATTAGTTATGATAACTAGAATTAGTTCCAACCACAAACTAATTAGTTAAGACACTCAACTAACTACCAACTAACTAACTAATTATAGTTGTAACTTTTAACTAACTCTAACCAATTAACTAAAAGTAGTTAACAAACAAATGCACATGCACTATCCTAATTTGAAATTTACCAATCAAAAGGGAAAATTATAATGTCCAAAAAGTCCAATGTCCTTGTTGTGTCCAAAATACAAGACAAAATCCTACTACACAAAGCCTAAGAATTGAAAAACTTTGCCTAAGTTCTACTAGTTACAAAGCTTTTGCCTCTTTTACAAGTGTCTTCACAAGTCCTTCTTGATGTATAAGCTCCACTTTACCTAGCAAGAGAACACAAGGCAAACAACTCCAAACAAGATTTGGTTAATAGAAATCACAAAGAAACTTTAAACCTCACAAAAGTGTATCTCTCAAGTGTATGCCTTCTTTTAGAGATTTTCAAGCTCAATCAATTTCCACACCAATCTCAAGTGTTTCAATATGCTACCCTCACTTAATGGTGAAATGGAGTGATCTTAGAAGTCCAAAAGAATACAAACTCAAGACAAAACTTTAAGAAGCAAAAATGACAAACTAAAAAGGCTCAAGAAATAAAGGCTACTCAAATGGAATAGAATGAAGGATCAACAATTAACTTGGAATGACAAGACTCTAAAAGCAAATAAAAGTTCAAAAGAATGAAAGCTAACTTGGAATAGAATTGAAATTGACAAAACAAGACAAACAAGAAAACAAATGCAAGAAACAAAGTTTAAGGTATAACCTAGCCTAGAAACTCTAGAGTTGCAAGAATAAGCAAGGAAGTCTTAATGAACAAGTCTTAGAAATGGTCAAGTAATGAAAAACTTTTATTTTGGTATTGGTAATTTCGAAATTTGGTGATGATGTTTTGGTGTGTCTAATTCAACTTAGCAATGAGGCTTATTTTCAATACTCTTTTCCTTGTTTGGTACCTTTCCTTTCTTTTGATACTTTTCTTTTCTTTTGATACTTTTCTTTTCTTTTGCCTCTCAAGATTTCAAGATAACAACACCAATTTTATAATACCAAAACCGAATTGCACAAATGGTTCAACTAGTTCAATTAATGCTTCTTGCTTAAGGCAAACTATGCAACCTTCTCCTAAATTGTTGTATAGGAGGTGACTAAAATCTTTTTTTTTGACAAGTTTTGTATTTTGATGCAAGTAAGATGAAAATAAGAATGTAAAAGAGATATCCTAATAGTGCAACAAAATTAAACCTAGAATCAAACTAAGAATAGAAACTAACAATCCTAAAAATTGAGTTGACTTTGGAGTGTCTTTAATGTGAGACCTCCTAACAAGAATGGAACCTTTGTAGGAGCTAATCAAGATGCTTGAATTGCCCCTTTATCACACGGTTTTTCACTCTAAAAAGGAGAAACAATTAACTTCCTAGAACTCTAGAAAAGGTTCCACATGGCACTTAAATAACTTCCTAAATTGGCTCTAACTAACAACTAACAATTAACTAACATGTAACACAACCTAAGCACCTAATAACCGAATTTAACATGTGCCAAATCTGAAATTTTAGAATCTAAAACAGAATGGAAACAATAACCAACCGAAAATGACCCTCCAATATGCAAAAAATTGAAACCACAAAGAAACTAGCACAAAAACTCAAAAGAACCAAGACTTTTTATGATTTTTCTATGCTAACATGGCATGAATAAGGCATATGAATGACTAAGAAACAGAATTCCAGCCAGCAAAAAGAAATGAAAACCGAAATTTAAAATGGAAGAGAAGAAGAAAAGAACCTCCCAAGGCTCAATGATACCACATGATGTAGGCTCTTCATGCACTTTCTTGAAGAGGGATGGATCTAGGGCTCTTTCTCCTATCTTCCTTCAAGGTAAGCTTGATGACTTCTTCTTCAAGGCAATGAAACCGAAACTCTAAGCCTAAAGCTATAGGAGAGTGACACAAAAAACAAAGGAAAAGAGAGTGGAAATGGAAAGGAGAGAAGGTGGACAATGGAGGAAGGCTTGGAAAAGAGGAGAGGGGAAGGTTGGAGGCCACTTCCTAAGGTGGAGGAAGATAACTCCACTCACCACCAAGGGAGGGAGAAACCCCTTGGATAAGAGCTTGAGAGAGCTCTCAAATTCTAGAGAGAAGGAGGAGAATCTCTCACTAGGAAACACTTAAGTGCTCTCAAATTTTGCAAATGAATTAATGGTGCTTGATTACAAAAGGAGAAGCCCTTATATAGGCCATGGAGGATTTCGGCCAAGGACTAGAAGAGTGGGCTTGATCATGACTCCAAGGCCCATTAAGAGAAAAGATGAGCAAATGGCCTATACATGGCCCAAAAGGAAAAGTACAAGGCCCAAAAGTGGCCCATTTGACCTTGCAAGGCCCAAATCTATCCTATAAGCCTAGAGAAACTATTTAGAAAGTATATTACAAGTAAAGTACACATAGATCCTCATAGGTTCCTTATTGGGCTTAGGCCCACTAGAAGAGAGAAAAGAGAAAAAGGCTTTATGGATGCTCTCTTTGGCCCGTTTGGTCTTGGCCCTTGTGAGGGGACCTCTATATGCTTCAAGTCCTTTCTCCAATGTAGTGTGAGGGTCTTCCTTGGGTATGTCCACATTAGTATGTTTTATGTTTTATGTTTTATGACAAGAAACTATCTTTATATGTTTTATCTTTTATGATAGGCAATTTAGCTTTCAGAATTTACATCCTATGAGCTTAAGGACACTTTTGGTCTGTTCCATTTTTCACTTTTATTTACACTCCTTCATTTTTATATATGCATTTGTTTTATTACTTGTATATATTTATATTTATTTATTATATGAGAATGGGTATTTGTGGGATAACATTTATGTTATAAGGAATTTTTCTACTTACTTGCATATATTTATATTTATTTATTGTATGAGAATGAGTGTTGTCAATTTTTGCCATTATTAAGTAATTTTGTTATAGATATAAAATAAGTGAAAATATAGGAAATTATTTTTAAAAAAATATTACTGTTCTTCACGGTATAAATTAATGACCACGAATATTAAGTATATCATTGTCAGGGGCTATATATTTAAACCATAAATAATAATGTCTTTTTCCATAGAAAATAATTACTACTATCTGTGGTTTTGTTATTTAACCGCAAATGATAAAGTGCCAATGTATGTGCTTTGCATGTGCTAACCTTGTAATCAGGCTCATTGTCAATGGATACATTTTCTGCAGGTAGAACGCTGACAATGGTAGAGGAGAAACTACAATAAAATCCTTTTGTAGTATTGAATAGTGAGTATAAGAAAACTTATGAACAAATATACAACTTTAAGCCAAAAAAAGATATTGTTGCACCATATAATATGGCACAAAAGTTATTTCCCAAAATCAAAGTTATTAAAACAATACATAGAAGCATGGCCTACCACTAGACTTCGTTAGTTCAAATTTGTTATTTTAATAAAATAACACCACAAATCAAATATTTCCAATTTATTATTTCAACTTGAGTTCCTTGTATTAATTTTCTTCACTGCTATGTATAGCAAAAATGATATCTATTACTACACCACAAAAGCAAAATCAAATCAAATCCCCAGAAACACCCAAAAGCTGAATCTAATTAAATGAAGTATAAGATAAGACTTGGACAATGGACACTATATGTTACCAATGTTCATAATCAACAACAAAATATTCAGGAGCTGGGTGTTATTTTAGCCATTTTGCCCCACATTAAGTTGAACTATATGGCATTTTATGCAAGCATACTTGAAATTGAACTTTCTTATCACCATAAAGATTATACAACATTAATATAAATTAGACCATTTTGGATATATTACTAAATCTACATAATTCAATGATTCTTCCTCTTCCTAACAGTTAATCGAAGTGTTTTAAAAACTTCAAAAATTAAAACTACATCCATTGTACTAATATGAATTCTTAACAATCAGAAGTTCATTAACAAAAACTTGATCAACTTTGACCTGAGAAGAAATATATACTTAAATGATTTTATTCCAGAGGTTCTTACTTAATCCATCTATTTAGCATTGTAATTAAACTATATTATTCATTCAAGAGCATTTATCATGTCATAGAAAATTCATCATAATACAATCAGTCAAGTGAAATGATTACATTGAAAACCAATAAATCAACTATATATTAACTCCACTTTTGCCAAGAAGGGTAATACATTTTCCTTACTAAACAAGTTATACTCACTGTGACTATTAAGTTAAGTATGGCACTTATTTCTCCTAGTAAATCAATAAACACAAATTAGATTAGAACAAATTCTATGATTAACTCAACCATGTTCTATTCAAAGCAAATAAGATAACTAACTTAAGGTACAATAGCACATAACAAACAAATGCCAAATTGAAAGCAAAAAATCTAATCCTCTATGCATCAAACTAACATTTGACTACTATTTTAAGTAATTTTATTACTAAAAATCCAATCTCATATAAAAAAAATCCAATATATACCCAATTATATACATATTCTATAGACAGATACTTAACAAATTCCAAACACACACTCAACACAACACATTCACACAAACACATAACACATTCCATTTCTTCATAAAAAATCATATATCTTCCCTTCACTATATATAACAACACTCATAATAAGCATGAGGGGATTCATCCATTTTCCATTCCATTCCATTCAATTATTACAATGATCAAAGACAAACAAAAGGGTTTGATCAATTCATAAAAAAGACAACACAAAATTTTAGAGGGAGATTCAACAACAGAACAGAACACAAAAAAAGGAAGAAGAACCAGAACCACTGAGCCAAAAATCTGACCACCATGTCTTCCTCTGACCACCTTCGTGTTACCATTTGTTAGTCACTAATGAGGGCATAATCTATAAATAATTTTAATTGTACTCAAAATAGTTTAGGTTTATTTTTGGTCACTTTTGGGACTTTGTATATGTTTTGGGCCTTGTATTTGGCTATTTTATGTAGATTAGTTGCTTTTGGACCTAAGGAAGAGTGGGAAGCCCAAGTTTCCTAGCTTGGCCACCACTTCACCTTGCCTATATAAAGCTTGCTTCTCCTTTGTATTTGAAACCATTAACTTTGATTTGAAATGAATACACTTTTAGTGTTTATGAGTAGTTGAGATTTTCTCCTCTCCTTTAGGCTAGACAAAGTTCTAACTTTCTTCAAGCTCTTATCACTAGGTGACCATCTCTAGAGTGGTGAGCTAGAGACTTATCCAAGTTCCTTGGTGGCGTCTCCTTTATCATTTTCCATCCATTCATAAACCTTTCAACCATCATCCATGCTTCCAACTTTAGTTCTTGGTGTTAGGGTAACCTTTGTGAACACCATTTTTTATTCATTTTCATATTATTATTATTATTATTAAAAAATAAAAAAATAATTCATCACTCTCTCCAATGCCACTCCCTAAAACACCCCCTAAAATCCACCCAAATCTTGATTTTTGTGCCCTCCAGAGATCTTAAAATAGAGAAGGATTTTTGGCACACGGGGGATCTACACACTTCATCTACATTTTCTTCATCTTCTTCATCAACCATAAACACTCACCAATCAAGAAACAATATCAAAACAACAATAGAAAAAAAATATAAAAGAGGAAGAAAACCGCCACCGGAACCACCACCGCTAGCCAGATCGCAAACTCCGTCGACCCCTTTCTCTCTCCCTTTCAGGTTCACTTTCTCTCTCCTCCGTTGTTTTCTCTCTCTTTCTTCCTTTCTTTTTTTCATGGCTGCCGCACTACTTTCTGACTCTTTTACAATGTTTATAATTTAGGTTAGAATGTTGTAGTTATGGGCCTTATGATGAGGCTCACCTTTTTAAAAAAAATAGAAGTAGCTAACTAAGTTCATGTATTTTTGTAACCAAAAATCATTAGTAGAGCATGATAGCTCAATTGGTAGGCATGTGGGGTACTTAGTTAAAGGAGAAGGGTTCAAATCCTAGTTCCATTCCTTTTCATATTTTTTTTCTAAAAATAAATTAGAAGTTCTAAATTGTGTTATGTTACAACTGTTGCATCCCTTTTAAAAGAAAACATTGTTGTTTAGATGGCAAAGGACTTACTCTTGGGCCCTAAAGGATGGAGGTTCAAACCTTGCCTCCTTATCTTTTTTTATTATTATTATTTAAAACTATTTCTTTTTTCCCTTTCTTTCTTTTCTTTCTTCTCATTCTTCCTTTTGATTTTTTTTATTATTGTTCAATTTCTATTTTCATGTTGTTAGATGATTTAATTTTTCACTTTATTTTATTATTATTATTTATTATTTAGTTCAACCCTTTTTCTTTATTTCATTTTATTTTATCCTTTACTCTAGTGCCCGATGTAAAATAAAAATCATTACTCTCTTCTAGGTATGTTAATATGAATTTGTTTGAATTTAGTCCTAATTTTTAGTTTCCTTTTTTTAGAACTAAAACCATTGTTTTCATTAAATAAAAATGTGTAATGATTTTATAATAGTGTAGTGCGAGATGCCTTGCCTACACCGATGTTATAAAATCGTGAAGGATGATAGTACACGTACGGTTTAGACAAGACGTCTTGTTAATCTTTTTAGACAAGACGTCTTGTTAATCTTTTCAAAATTTCAACTTGTTGTTATTCGTTAAATAATAATATTTTCTAATAAGGATTAATTTGGATGAGACGTCCTATGAATCTTTTATTTTGTTTTATTAATTTTGTTTAATCTCATTTGATTTAACTGTTTTAATCTCTAATTTGTAATACAAATTAAGGTTAATTTGGACGGGACGTCCTGTTAACCTTTACTTTCACTCTGTTGTACTCTTTCCTACTGTCACTATTTTGTCAAGTTTCTTACTGTCATTTTTTAGTTAAGTTCACTATTGTTACTATTTTGTGATTTCTTACTAACTATTTGTCAAGTTTCTCACTATTATTGTCAGTCAAATGTCTTACTGTCACTGTTTGGTCAAGTTTACTACTGTCACTGTTTGTTATTTCTTACTGTCACTGTTTAGTCAAGTTGTTCAATTTAAGATTAATTTGGACAAGACGTCCTGTTAATCTTATTTTGAAACTTCTTCGTTTGTCTTGTCTGTCCCTTTTCTAAAGAAGTTAAAATAATTTCTAGGCTATTCAGGATATGTGCAATCAATTTGAGGTAACCGTTTTATAACAAACAGTGTGAGATGTAACACCTCGGATTTCCGGACTCGGATCCCGATGTAATCAAGATAATAAAATGTGAGTAAATTTTTTTTGCGTTTGAAATAGTTTCTAAACACCATCTCGACTACATCAAGACCTAAACCACAGAAAACCAAAGAGTGAGATTTATCAACATATAGCTGGATCGATAACTAATTCGCCCATAACAGTATACGAAAATAGTAGAGTTTACAGTGGAAGAAGAATGTGTATACCGAGCATACGCCTAGTCCCATATATGACGATATGAGAAAAGGCTCGGCAAAGCATGCAAACAACTAACATAAACCTATTATTATAACTCATTCATGCACTTACGACAGATACATACATTACCTAAGATATAATATGAATATGCATATACATCTGGGGTCATGCCCCAACTGTAACATCCTAAAAGAGCATTAATGGGCAAGTCAAAGGTAATGGCTGATTAACTAAAAGTGGAATGGAATGACGCATGTGCCCCTTTTGACAGTATAGTAGCTTTAGTTTCACTTTTCCACCCACTCTGAACTCATTTCTCTTTTGAGCATGCAGAACCACTCTTCCGTTCTCTCCAGAATTCCCTCAAGCCTCTGTTTCTTCTTCTTTTTCTTCTTCTTCTTCGTCTCCCTCTCCTCCTCCTTTTTCTGCTCGAAGCTGTTGGAATCTCGAATGGGAAGTGGGTAGTGTTAAGGTGCCATTCCCGTTTCTCCTGAAGTCGACAGAGCTTCTTCTTCCTCTCCTCCGTCTTCACCTTCTTCTTCATCAGCGATGTTGTAGTGTCTTCGAGGCTCGAAGTCCTCCACTGTTAGCAAGGGTCAGACTGTTGAGAGTGAGAGAACAGCCTTGGGCTTCTCCAAAGCTGAGTGCAGAATTTGATTGAGTTTGAAGGTTGTTGAGCAAGAGGGAGTGACTGAAGGAGCGACCGAAAAGCAACCAATCAACGTTGAAAGTTCGAGTGACTTCATAGTAGGTAGGGGGTGTTTTATATTTCAAATAAATGGTTTATGGACGGGTTTCGGGTGAAGTTGATATGTTGTTTGTTATATAACTTTAAAATGTGATGATTGATGTGTTTTGGTTGTTTGATAACTTGTGATATACCCGGATATGTGAAATCTGAGTTATAAAGTGTTATGTGATTCCGTCCATGATTGAATATTGAACTGCATGTGATGCATGTTAATTTTAATGAGTATACCGAGTGCTTACAGCGTCAAACACTTACTATATGATTGTATATGGAATTGCATGTAAAGTATGTTGATTGAAATGAGAATACCGAGCCCATACAGCATGGGACGCTTGATGATTAAAATCATATGCATGTGATTCACCATTGAAATGTCGAGTGCATACAGCATAGGATGCTCAATATAGAAATGGTAATCAAATGAATATGTATAAGATATGAAGATGAGAATGCCGAGTGCATACAGCGTGGGACGCTTGATGATTAAAATCATATGCATGTGATTCACCATTGAAATGCCGAGTGCATACAACGTGAGACGCTCAATATAGAAATTGTAATCAAATGAATATGTATGAGATGTGAAGATGAGAATGCCGAGTGCATACAGCGTGGGACACTTGATGATTAAAATCATATGCATGTGATTCACCATTGAAATGCCGAGTGCATACAGCGTGGGACGCTTAATATAGAAATGGTAATCAAATCAATATGTATGAGATACAAAAAAAGACCTTGGGTTGGACTCAAGGCAAGCCTACCGAGTGGGACTCGGGGCTGCCCGTAACACTTTTGTTGTCGCTTGGAGTGAGTGTGTTACATGAGAGGACAAACGGTTTGGTACCAGTAAAACGGCCGGATCATCTTGGAGCTGAGAAAAAGGCTGGGAGCCTATGTTGCAACTTAAAAATTAATAATGAACAATCGGATCCGACTGAATAAATGTGTGCACACTGAAACTGTTGCCGAGTGCAATGTGTCTTGTATGTTTATGTGTATATGTCATTGAGAATAGCATGAATAATATAGCCATGAATGAGTTGAGTGAATTCTGACTGATTGATGCCGAGTGAGTAGTCATATTGAATGGCAGTGTATGTTATTGTTTGATTGTGAAATGATATTGTATAGTTGTGAATGTAGTGACTAATCCGAGTCAATAACTGTCATTTAATATGTAAAATGCTCACCCCTACTTGTGGCTATATTTTCAGTGGATATAGTTCAGAATGGTGAATGATGGGAGAACATCAAACCCGTGTGAAGTGTATTTGTGCAAATATGGTGCACACATTGTAATTAGTTGTGATGTAGTTTGGCCGGCTCCTAAATACACTGTTTCATTTTGAGTGTATTTGAATTTAAATTCTCTTGGATTTGAGAATATATTTATATATATATATATATACATATACTAGTGAGTATTGTTGTGTGAGGATTGCCTAAGGTTGCATCGTTTCCGAGTGAGAAATTTAGTGAGTGAACCTATTCCGAGTGAAGATAGGTTACAACGGCTCCCGAGTAAGAATTGACCGAATGAACCACTTCCAAGGGAAGAATGGTTAAAGTGTTGAGTGAGGTATATTCTAGAAAACCTCCTCCGAGTGGATAAGATTATATATTCTGAGTGGATAATGTTATAATATCCCGTGTAAGACTTAACCTAGTAAATTCTTCCGATTGAAGATAGGTTGAGCATTTTCCGAGTGAAATATGATGGAGAGGACCACTTCCGAGGGAAGATGGTCAGGGTGTTTTCCGAGCGAAACACAACCGATAGAACTCCTTTCGAGTGAAGAAAAGTTAAAGTATTACTGAATGAAGCTTAGCCTAGAAACTCTCACCCGAGCGATGAAGGGTTAAGATATACCCGAGTGAAATATAACCGAGGGGAGCTACTTCCGAGCGAGGAAAGTTAAGAGGTTCCGAGAGGAATGGCAGGGAGAACCATTTTTGAATAAGGATATGACTAAGAGTGATAAATTGCCGAGTAAAGCATAACCGATGGGACTATTCCCGAGTGGAAGGTGGTCCCAATTATGAGTGATGGAAAATACCGAGTGAGAGACTCGCTCTAGCGAGTAAGGGCTCGCTCAAGCGTTATCCGCTGGTTTCGCACAGCTGGATCAGGGTCTTGCCAAGAGAGTGGCACCCTGACCCATTTCCTTTCCCGACTCATGATGAGTACGAAAAATTTTCCCCCGGCCTCGGATTTGTTTTATGTAAGTTGGGATGTTTCATTTTGGTATCAAAGCGGGCTTAAAAGGTCCAAGGCCAAGGAATACTTACTATATACTATTGAGTTGAATAATATTGAGTGATAAATTGTTATGTGTCAGAACTGTAATGTGATCGGCTGTAAATAAACGGTATTCTTATCCTTGAAAGGGTGTTGATTTCTGGATAAGACATGGCTAACCGTCACTACATGGATACTATGGCAGCGGCGTTTCAGCACTTTGCTGATATCTTTGAGAGGCAGAATCGGCCTCGAGCCAATAATGATCATGGTTTAGATCGCTTCCTGAAGCGAAAGCCGAGTGAATCCCAAGGTGTGCTTACTGTGAGTAAGCGGATGTATGCAATATGACCGGTTGTCATAATTGCTTGTGATATCCTATTGGATTTGACATATGCTTAGGCATGATTTGTGGGCTACATGCCTACGAGCTTTTGTGTGAGGACAATGGTGAAAGGTATTACTGTTGGAATGTTGCTTTGGGGTAGAAGATTTGTTACTACCCTAGTTCGATTATTCATGAAATACTTAGAGGTTATTTTAAGCATGGGTTGACTAAGTGGAAATAAAATGATGAATGTTGAGACCTTCATATATATTGAAATCGGATTGATTGGCTAGGTCTCTTGTATAAGTCATGCTAGTGGCTCATGGCCATGGTATGCTTGCCGAACGAAAGGGGTTCACGTGCTAGAGTTGTTGAGATGGATACCTGGGGATTTTGAAAACTGAGTGAATAATTAATTTAACCCATAAGGTGTGGTAACCCTGACTGGATTTAGTATAATCTTATACTATTAGACCTTGTGGGATTAGACCCTATGGTGGTTTAGGCTCTATGATATTTGGATGTTGTAGGGGTGCCCCATGATGGGTATTAGGTGACCCCTAAGATTTTTAAGTCGGAAGATCTGTTAAACCTTATGGATAGTTGAGCCTTAGTAAAATAATTGTGTAATAAATCGTTGAGGCTAGAACGGCCATAAGATGAAATGCAAACAATGAATATGATTGAAAATCATATTGTAACCTTGAGTTGCATACTTGAAGAGAGTTTAGTGAATCATCTAGGCTTAAGTTGATTTATGACCGGTGATGTGTAATGAAATGAAAGATTATTAGACTGTCGGTTATGGTTTTATGATGGATGAGATCCAATGATGAAGTATATACCCTGTGAGGACTGGAAGTCTATTGTTATTATACCATTTTATGGTGATGGTAACTGATGATTGATGATTGTTATTACATGAATTACGCTAGATTATGTATAAAGACAATGTTGATATAAGTGTATTAGTTATAGACTTATGTGAATTGCCACTAGTTCCCATGTGGATTCGTATTATTTAAGTAAGTATGATAGATGTGAGCGATAAGAATATAAGGTATTTTGTTCTGATATGACTCTACACACTATAGGTATTGTGGCGGCGTACACTTTTACGTTGACTTTATGTATTTGTTGTAACCCCTATGGGAATGAGACGTCATCCTATATGTCGAATACAACGATTCATAGGTCGACCAGGTGAAGCTGTAACTACTTATGGTGATGATCTGAGTCTATCTAGCTGTTTTGGATAAAAATGGGAGTTGTGTTGAATGGGTAGTAAGTGATAGCGTATCAAAATGAGGGTAGAAGATTTATTTTAACCCTTGTGTGCTTACCTCTGAAAGAATTAGAGGTTATTTTGGTATAAATTGGCTATTAAAGTGATGTTAGATTGTCAAAATAGAAGGGTGATCTTTTCGACAAGGATGCCCCGATGTTACTGGTCAGGAAGAGAGATGGTGGTATGCGATTATGCATTGATTGCAGCCAATTGAATAAACTAACTATAGAGAATAAATATCCACTACCGGGGATTGATGATCTGATTGATCAATTATGGGGTACTTCAGTCTTTCTAAGATCGATTTGCAGTCCGGATACCATCAAATTGGGTCAAGGCTTCTGATATCCCTAAAACGGCGTTCAGGACCCGTTATGGCCACTTTGGATATGTGGTAATACCGTTTGGTGTGACAAATGCTCAGGCGGTGTTCATGAATTAGATGAACAATATCTTCCAGCCTTACCTGGATCGGTTCATGAAAGTGTTCATTGATGGTATTCAAATTTATTCTGAGTCATACTGGGAGCATGAAGGACATCTCCATATAGTACTGCAGGAACTGAAAGAGGAGTAATTAATTGCCAAGTTATCAATGTATGACTCTTAGTTGGATAGGATCCAATTTCTGGGACACGTTATCTCCAAAGATAGCATTGTTGTTGATCCGTCTAAGGTAGGAGTAGTTATGGCATAAGAGAGACCCGAATCTGTCACTAAAATTAGAAGTTTTATGGGTCTAGCCGGTTATTACTGAAGGCTTGTTGAAGGATTATGACTTTGAGATGAGATAATCGATGAGGCGAGAATTCGCTTAGGGGAAAATTAAGAGAATGTATTATGTGAGCGATAACCGAGTGAAGAGAAGGAATATAATTCTGAGTAAAATCTTTCTGGAGAAAGAACTACTGAGTGAAGTAAAGTTAAGATGTTTCCGAGTGAAACATCATTAAGAGAATCATTACTAAGTTAAGAAAACTGTGTCCGAATGTGACACTTTTTGAGTAAGGCAAAATCCGAGTGAAACATCTCCGGGTGAAACGTTTCTGAATGGGTTATTCTGAGAGAAGTACTTCCGAATAAAGAAAAGTTTGAATTTGAATAGGTACTTCTCAAGCTGAAATTTTTTTGAATAAAGACCGAGTGAAGTATCTCCGAGCCATGTGACTTTTCGAGTGAAGTGTCTCTGAGTGTGACACTTCCGAGTGGAATGGTACCGAGTGAGACGGTTCCAAGTGGAAAGGCGTCAAGTGAGAAATTTCTAAAAATTTGTGGGATGTGCCACCGATTAGTCTTTTCCTGGATGAGTGCTTCTGGACAGGGAAAGACTAACTCCGAATGAGTATGGTTATGAATGAATAATTCCGAGAGGTGAATTCATTTAAATTCGTGCTCGGGTCGATGTTTAGAGCTGCTGAGTTTGAACTCGGGTTCGTCTTCGAAATGGTCTTTGATTCCGAGTGATTCTTTTGAGTGGAAAGATTTCCGGGAGAGAATTGCCTTCAAACTCTGAATAATCTTTTCGAATGAGAAGCTTCCGAGTGACATTCTCAAGAGGTAGACATAGGATTAACCGAAGGCATTGATGGAATTTGGGGATTCCGAGACCGAGTGGTGGTGCCAGCAAAAGGCGAATCCAGACAAGTCGTGCTAACTGAAGCACATAGGAGCTCTTTTGAGTATTCGTTCCAGTATTACCAAGACATACCATAAATTAAAGAAGGAATCCTGGTGGTCGGATATTGAAGAGCCGAAAGCTTAATTCGAGATATATCGGACAGTATTGAATATTGGAGAGAATCGGTAATATTGTTTACCGACTGGATCTTACCAGTTCGTTAACTAACATCCATAATGTGTTTCACGTGTCACCATTCTGAGCCTATATTCCGTGTGAGTCCATGATTATGCTGAGTGACTCTTTTGAATTGGAGGATCTGACAGTAGAAGTACACCGATTGGCATTGGGAATTATAAGGCCGAACGGCTAAGGAACCAGGAAGTGCCATTGGTTATGGTGAAGTGGCAGAAATTGAATAGGGTAACTTATACTTGGGAAATTGAACCCCAGATATATTGGACCCTATGAAGTGTTAGAACGGGTCGGTCCTGTAGCATATCGGATTGCATTGTCGACTCATCTATCAAATCTACACAATGTATTCCATGTGTCCCAATTGAGAAAATACTTACCCGACTCCACTCATGAAATGCCTGATGATGAGGTTGAGATCAGAGAGAATCTGACTCCAGTGGTTGTGCCGACTGGAATTATGGACCGGTCGGTGAAACGCTTAAGAAGCAAGGACGTGCAATTAGTTGAGGTAGCATGGCAACAGAACCGATGTACTTCTTACACATGGGAGCGTGAGGATGCTATGAGGCAGCAATATCCCGAGCTGTTTTATTGAAATAAACTTATATTGAATTTCGAGGACGAAATTCTTTGATGGAGGGGAGAATTGTAACATCCTAATAGAGCATTAATGGGCAAGTCAAAGGTAATAGCTGATTAACTAAAAGTGGCATGGAATGACGCATGTGCCCATCTTGACAGTATAGTAGCTTCAGTTTCACTTTTCCACCCACTCTGAACTCATTTCTCTTTCGAGCATGCAGAACCACTCTTCCGTTCTTTCCAGAATTCCCTCAAGCCTCTGTTTTTTTTCTTCTTCTTCTTCGTCGTCTCCCTCTCCTCCTCCTTTTTCCACTCGAAGCTGTTGGAATCTCGACTGGGAAGTGGGAAATGTTAAGGTGCCATTCCCGTTTCTCCTGAAGTCGACAGAGCTTCTTCTTTCTCTCCTCCGTCTTCATCTTCTTCTCCATCAGCGATGTTGTAGTGTCTTGGAGGCTCGAAGTCCTCCACTATTAGCAAGGGTCGGACTGTCGAGAGTGAGAGAACAGCCTTGGGCTTCTCCAAAGCTGAGTGCAGAGTTTGATTGAGTTTGAAGGTTGTTGAGCAAGAGGGAGTGACTGAAGGAGCGACCGGAGAACAACCGATCAGCGTTGAAAGTTCGAGTGACTTCACAGTAGGTAGGGGGTGTTTTATATTTCAAATGAATGGTTTATGGACGAGTTCCAGGTGAAGTTGATATGCTGTTTGTTATATAGCTTTGAAATGCGATGATTGATGTGTTTTGGTTGTTTGATAACTTGTGATATACCCGAATATGTGAAATCTGAGTTATTAAGTGTTATGTGATTCCGTCCATGATTGAATATTGAACTGCATATGATGCATGTTGATTTTAATGAGTATGCCGAGTGATTACAGCGTCAAACGCTTACTATATGATTGTATATGGAATTGCATGTGAAGTATGTTGATTGAAATGAGAATGCCGAGCGCATACAGCGTAGGACACTTGATGATTAAAATCATATGCATGTGATTCACCATTGAAATGCCGAGTGCATACAGCGTGGGACGCTCAATATAGAAATGGTAATCAAATGAATATTATGAGATGTGAAGATGAGAATGCCGAGTGCATATAGCGTGGGAAGCTTAATATAGAAATGGTAATCAAATGAATATGTATGAGAAGTGAAGATGAGAATGTCGAGCGCATACAGCGTGGGACGCTCAATATAGAAATGGTAATCAAATGCCTATGTATGAGATGTGAAGATGAGAATGCCGAGTGCATACAGCGTGGGATGCTTAATATAGAAATGGTAATCAAATGAATATGTATGAGAAGTGAAGATGAGAATGCCGAGCACATACAGTGTGGGACGCTTGATGATTAAAATCATATGCATGTGATTCACCATTGAAATGCCGAGTGCATAAAACGTGGGACGCTCAATATAGAAATGGTAATCAAATGAATATATATGAGATGTGAAGATGAGAATGGCGAGTGCATACAGCGTGGGACACTTAATATAGAAATGAACATCAAATGAATATGCATGAGAAGTGAAGATGAGAATGTCGAGTGCATACAACGTGGGACGCTCAATATAGAAATGCTAATCAAATGAATATGTATGAGAAGTTAATATGAGAATGCCGAGTGCATACAGCGTGGGACGCTTGATGATTAAAATCATATGCATGTGATTCACCATTGAAATACTGAGTACATACAGCGTGGGACGCTCAATATAGAAATGGTAATCAAATGAATATGTATGAGATGTGAAGATGAGAATGCCGAGTGCATACAGTGTGGGACGCTTGATGATTAAAATCATATGCATGTGATTCACCATTGAAATGTCGAGTGCATACAGCGTAGGATGCTTAATATAGAAATGGTAATCAAATGAATATGTATGAGATACAAAGAAAGACCTTGGTTTGGACTCAAGGCAAGCCTACCGAGTGGGACTCGGGGCTGCCCGTAACACTTCCGTTGTCGCTTGGAGTGACTGTGTTACATGAGAGGGCAAACGGTTTGGTACCAGTAAAACGGCCGGATCAGCTTGGAGCTGAGAAAAAGGCTGGGAGCCTATGCTACAACTTAAAAATTAATAATGAACAATCAGATTCGACTGAATAAATGTGTGCACACTGAAACTGTTGCCGAGTGCAATGTGTCTTGTATGTTTATGTGTATATGTTATTGAGAGTAGCATGAATAATATAGCCATGAATGAGTTGAGTGAATTTTGACTGATTGATGCCAAGTGAGTAGTCATATTGAATGGCAGTGTATGTTATTGTTTGATTGTGAAATGATATTGTATAGTTGTGAATGTAGTGACTAATTCGAGTCAATAACTGTCATTTAATATGTAAAATACTCACCCCTACTTGTGGCTATATTTTCAGTGGATATAGTTCGGAACGGTGAATGATAGGAGAACATCAAACCCGTGTGAAGTGTATTTGTGCAAATATGGTGCACACATTGTAATTAGTTGTGATGTAGCCTTGGCCGGCTCCTAAATACACTATTTCATTTTGAGTGTATTTGAATTTGAATTCTCTCGGATTTGAGAATGCATTTATATATATATATATATATATATATATATATTGCTATGATGTTGTTGAATTACTAGTGGGTATTGTTGTGTGAGGAATGCCTAAGGTTGCATTGTTTCCGAGTGAGAAATTTAGCGAGTGAACCTATTCCGAGTGAAGATAGGTTACAACGGCTCCCGAGTGAGAATTGACCGAATGAACCACTTCCAAGGGAAGAATGGTTAAAGTGTTGAGTGAGGTATATTCTATAAAACCTCCTCCGAGTGGATAAGATTATATATTTCGAGTGGATAATGTTATAATATCCCGTGTAAGACTTAACCTAGTAAATTCTTCCGATTGAAGATAGGTTGAGCATTTTCTGAGTGAAATATGATAGAGAGGACCACTTCCGAGGGAAGATGGTCAAGGTGTTTTCCGAGCGAAACACAACCGATAGAACTCTTTTCGAGTGAAGAAAAGTTAAAGTATTACTGAGTGAGGCTTAGCCTAGAAACTCTCACCCGAGCGATGAAGGGTTAAGATATACCCGAGTGAAATATAACCGAGGGGAGCTACTTCTGAGCGAGGAAAGTTAAGAGGTTCCGAGAGGAATGGCAGGGAGAACCATTTTTGAATAAGGATTTGACTAAGAGTGATAAATTGCCGAGTGAGGCATAACCGATGGGACTATTCCCGAGTGGAAGGTGGTCCCAATTCTGAGTGATGGAAAATACCGAGTGAGAGACTCGCTCTAGCGAGTAAGGGCTCGCTCAAGCGTTATCCGCTGGTTTTGCGTAGCTGGATCAGGGTCTTGCCAAGAGAGTGGCACCCTGACCCGTTTCCTTTCCCGACTCATGATGAGCGCGAAAAATTTTCCCCCGGTCTCGAATTTGTTTTATGTAAGTCGGGATGTTTCACCAATTATCACCACTGCCTATATCTCATAATTGACCTACCCATTCACCTATTGGCATTAATCCAAACACTCCTATCATTAATGTATATTATTTAATTTCAATTCCTCAAGTACTCGTCAAATCATCACTTATGTACTGATACATAGGTTCACCATTTATGCATTCACGATTATCCTATACATGATAAAAATCACCAAATCATCGATATCATCAATTTATTCATTACATTAAAATTAACAAATGATGCCAGCCAAGGCACTTCCACTACCACTATTTACCTTCACCAAAACTTCAATTCAAAGTCCAAACTCATCCCACGGCAACCTGCATCACAATGCTAAAAAGGAGACCACATGGGAGAATAAGTTATACATTCAAAATGACGAATATAATATATATTGTGATTAAGTGTACATACATTCATTCATCATGTGTGATTTGCTATAAAATCATCAATTCATCACTCAATCATCATCACATTGATATAATACGCATACAAGCCTCGTTGTCCATAATTCATGTCAAGCACAAGCGCAAGCACATACACATTCACATACCCCTACGTCATTATGGGTATTCACAATTTTCATCATTATATCATTTAAATCTTTAATCAATTAACACTCTCAAGAGGTTCTCATCTCAATTTGGTCATCTCCAACTCAAATGCCATGTATCTATGGTTAATGCATATGTCAACTGTTTAATGCATATGCAATGGATCCATTTCTTACCATCAGGTGATCGCAACCACCATATCATTCATTTCACAAATCTACATATCAATTGTCATCACGTCAGTTTCCCGCCTCGCAAGGTGTACTCCCTTCATGGAACCCCGTAAGGTTATTCATTTCACAAATATTATATCATCATCACGTCGAGTACCCCCTTCGTGGAACCCCGCAAGGTTATTCATTCATCAAATATTATATCATCATCACGTCGGGTACCCCCTTCGTGGAACCCCGCAAGGTTATTCATTCATCAAATATTATATCATCATCACGTCAGGTACTCCCTTCATGAAACCCCGCAAGGTTATTCATTCATCAAATATTATATCATCATCACGTCGGGTACTCCCTTCGTGGAACCCCGCAAGGTTATTCATTGTGATCGCAACCACATAATTTCAATGCTATGCCATGCCATGAATGCAACATTGCAATGATGCATATGCCAATATTAACCTCGCAAGGATATCTCACCCTCCCACATAGGGATATATTTTAATTTGGCATTTTTAATAATTAACATACAATCATTTACAAAGCCCCTCAAGGCATATCATTCATATACTTGGCATTTCAATAGCCACATTATTATTCACAAGTTAATCCATGGAAATCAAGAAGCATAGCAAGCATCATAGTATGATTCCACACATAGGAATCAATCAAGGCATGTTGATAAACATATTTCAAATACATAGCATCACAGGCTAGCCAATACGATTAAATCTATATGTACAAGATTACACTTGTATCAAACACAATGGCATTGCCATCGTTAATAATATAAATCACCATTAAACCAAGGGTATGTTCAACAACAATATCCCTTTCCACCTAACATCATAATCATCATTCAATGTGCATGGCATCATCTATTTTTAATCATCATTAACACTATTTCAAATCCATCGATTTATACACTCATTGCCATTCAATTATCCCCTCAATAATTTCATTATCACACAAGGTGGGTCATATGACCACAACATTTACTTTCATTATTATTCATAACATATCAATAGAGGGGAAACATACAGGTGTTCATAATGTAGCATAGGCATACACATACCTTGCCATGGCCTTAGGCCATTCCCCAATCACCACTAAGACAAACCGCACATATACCCCTAGTGAATTCGCTCGCAATTATTCCAAAAGTATGCATGGGATTGAAAGAAGGTTTTAGAATACCCCATTTAATTGTCAAATAGGCCTAGAAGACCAAGGAGTACAAGATAAGTACTCAAAAGAAGCAAAAATGCAAATCCTAAGCTGATTTAATCAATTTAGCTAGTGATAATCGATTACGGGTTAGGAGCTAATCGATTACACTGCTTCTGTAGGTGGTATAATGTATCAGGTGTTGCACATAATCGATTACTAGACTAGGGTAATCAATTACCTTGTTTCTATTTTAGTACATAGTCGATTTACCCTCAAACACAATCGATTACATTAATTCTGTTTGGTCTCTAATCGATTACACCCTCAAACACAATCGATTACATTAATTCTGTTGGGTCTCTAATCAATTACACCCTCAAACACAATCGATTACTAGGCTGTGTACAGGTTTGTAATCGATTAAGCCAATCGATTACTATAGGAACAGAATCTTTGTAACTGATTAGACTGATAATCTAATCGATTACGGCCTATCATAATGCAGAAATTATGCAGAAAATGCAGAATTTTGGACTTCCAACCCCTCTAACTTTTTTATATCAACTCCAAATGCTACCAAATTCCGTCACCAACTAAATTACACCATTTGTGACACGTGGCCACCAGCCTCACTCAAAAATCCTTTAAAATGAGTGACTTATGCGCATAAATGTGTTTTACCTATTTTGAGGCACTTTTGTGCAACTCAAGGGCCTATTCTCAATGGAATTGGCTCATTCTAATTTCTACAAGTCATAATCTACGCATAGAAGCTATCAAGACTATCACAAGCCATTCAATTCTCATAAAACTTTATTTGGCTCTATTAGTTCCTCAATTATGCATTAATATCAAGGCATAGCCTCACACTTTAAACAATTTCTCTATCAACATAAACATCACTCCCATCAAAGGAACTTCAAACATTCATTATCAATTAAAATATATATATATATATATATATTTCTCAAGAATCCATCATTGCCAAGTACAATATTCATCACATTATCAATTATCTCATCATTCAACATAATCATGGCAAGGCAAGCATGAGTTTCATCATATACAATAATCATCAATAACATAACTCATGCATTTGGAATGTAAACTCCTCTCCTACCTCAAGGGAAGAACCGTGATTCTAATGCTCCGCCGCATTACCCGGAATACAATCTACATAACATACATATGCATTCATACAATTAATAAGCCATCTCAAGGCATTCCTCATAATTCTAAACATTTGCTAGCTTATCATAAAGCCCAATATCAAGTCCTAGACTTGCTAAAACACCAATTCATACCATTGTGTTAGGCTTCAGGAATTCCTTTCCCAAAACCAAGATTCTCTAGATCTTAAAGGGCCAACTATACCCGACAACAACAACATCTCTTTCACCATCACCTAAACTATCCATTTTCTATTCAAATTCATCATGAGCCTCTTAGTTCGTTTCAAACCATTATCCATCAACAATTTTATATGGCATACAAGATGGTCTAAGACCTTATCAAGACACACGCTTATTTCACCAATCCCTCACATTCACCATGGTTTTGGTGCTCATATTCATCATTTCATATTCATAACATCATCTATCTATAGGTTTTATCATCAATGGTTTTCTATTCACTACTAAAAAAACACCTGTTAGCGACGGAAAGCATTGGTCGCTAATCCATGCCAACACCGTCGCTACAACACTTAGCGACGACATCTGAGACGGGACATTCGCCGTCGCTAAAACCTTCGTCAAAAACATATCCGCGACCAATGACACGCCGTCGCTAACATATTGACGGCATCATGCCGTCGCTAAAATGGTCTCTGCTTAACTGACTCCAGCCGTCGCTACTGTTGCCATACAGCGACCTCGATCCTCCGTCGCTACTAACAGCCACACTACGACCACCATTTGCCGTCGCTATGGTTAGACATATAGCGACCGACTAGTCCGTCGCCAAGTTTAGCCTTCCAGCGACCATGCTCCGCCATCGCTATGGTTAATCATATAGCGACTAAGTCTTCCGTCGCTAATTCTTGTCTACCAGCGACCGCATACCTCCGTCGCTGTGGGAAGCTATACAGCGACAACTGTAGTCCGTCGCTGTTGCTGGCTAACCAGCGACCACTGTTCACCGTCGCTATTTTTACAATATAGCGACCATCTGTTGCCGTCGCTAATTGGAATTTTTTATTTTTTAAAAATTTGGTTAAATATTTATATAGGTTTTGTTAATTTAACTTTAAAAATGTAGATTAATATTTTGTATTGGCTGATAAAATTTTATAATTAAATTTGATAATTTTTTTTAAAAATATTAAATTATTATTAAAAACAAAATAATGGATTAAATTTATTTATCAAACAGGTTGAATTATTAATGATAATTACAATAACGCTTTTTATTTGAATTTAATTACCAATAAATATTGACATAATAAATAAAAAATGACAAAATAAATATTGAATGGAATATAATATAAAAACTATAAATCAAATATACAATGTGTATAAATAATAAAAATACAATCATGGTGGTGGGGGATCCTGGGGTGGTGGTGGGGGCGCCTGGGAAGTGGGGGGAGGTAACCTCGCCATCAACTGCATCAGTAGCTCCTGCTACTGAGCAAGTTGCCGACAAGTCTCGGCGTGCTGCTCCTCGGCCCGCCGTCGGTCCGCCTCGGCCCGCTCCTCCAACAGCTGCCTCTGATGTCGCTCCTCTTGTAGCTCTTCGTTCAGGTTTTGAATTACCTAAACAACCTCAGTTGGAAGAGCAGAGGAAGAGGAAGAGGAAGGGGTCTTCCCCTTTTTTGCCAGCTGCGTGCCGACGCCACCTAATCCAAATACCCTCCCTTTCTTGTTCATACCGCCAACAGCCTCCATATAGATGGCGTTGTCGTCAGAACAAGATAGGGTGGGAGGAACCTCCCCTTCAGGAGTGGAAGCCACCAGGTCCGCCTCCTTCTCGGCCCTCCTGGCCTGATACGCCTCCTGTAAATTCAAAAACAATGATAGGATTAGTAAGCTGATTTGTAAATTATAAGCATGTGTCAATTAAAAGTAAATACCGCTAGATCCATAGTCTTCTGGTTTACCTATGCACCGGCTTTGTTCTTCTTGGTCATTTGCATGACCTCAAACAAAGAAGGCTCCCGGTGCTCCCTCAGCTCCTGTGGTTGACAAAAAACATTGAGATTATTATTTGTAAACATGTCAGACGAATCATCATAGAAATGTTTAACATAAATATACTTACAAATCTTTTCTTGTGGTCGACGGTTGAAATGCTACCCCCAGTGTAAACTGAGGCTGCAGCATCGGCGGCTCTGTTTGCCCTGTTCCGAGCACTCGCCTGCTGGAACGGGACACCGCCCCACTTCTGGACCATCCCGTCCCAATGGTCCTCCAGGATCCAACGAGGGCGCTCACCCTTGTCCCTCACCTTCCAAAGGGTACTCTTGATGATTTTGGAGGTCTTTGTGGCAAAGACCTTCCTAATCTCATCAATCATACCCTCTGCCCACTGGTAATCACGCTGTAAAATGAAATGAGAAATAAAAATTAAGAAGAGGTCTATTTCACAAATCAAATCACAATAAATGAGCTAGGAACTTACCGAGAAGGTGTCAAACCACCTATCTTGGACAACCTTCCCAGCATCTGTCCAAGAAATATATGGACCATCCCACTGGGCCTTTAATACCTTAGTAATCGCTTTGGTAGTGCGACTACTATCAACAAAGCTGTAATGACAACAATTATATCAGGAGTATAACAACAGACAATCTAGGGAGACTCCCAAAATTTCGGCAGAGTCTCCCCTGTAAATGTAACATTTCCAAGTTTAAATAGTTACCCTGTTACAAACAAAAGAGTGCCCAGTACAATTCAATCTATATAAGTACTAATAAAAGTAACATACAATAAACCAACAAGTCTTTCCACTAAAGTTTAATATAAAGTACCATACAAATAACATTAAAGTATTTGAGTTTTAGTCACTTACTCGTCTCCGGCCGGCATGGGTACCAACATGGGCAGAGGGGATGCCGGAGGTGGGGTGGCCTGATGGCCGGGGTCCTCCAAGCCACCAACTCCAGGAGTCTGCTCTGGGGTGGTCAGCTGTGGTGGTAATGGGGTGGTCTGCTGTAGTGGTGGTGATGGAGTGGTCTGCTGTGGTGGTGGTGATGGAGTGGTCTGCTGTAGTGGTGATGGAGTGGTCCGTTGTGGTGGTGATGGAGTGGTCTCCTGCCCTGGGGTGGGAGTCCCCAGACGGGAAGCCGGGGTCCTGGACCCACCACCCCTACTGAAGGGCAGTCGACGTCCCGTCATCTGTGGATAAAATCATGAAAGGAAAGGTTAGTCTCAGGATATATATAAACCTATGTATATATGTTTAACAACTACATACTCTGTGTCTGTTTCAGTTTCAAATTCCCCCTCACTTTCAGTGTCACTGTGGATATCTGTTTGAACAAGTTCGTCAATATCCAGATCAGCCCTAGACCGTTTTGATTGAGAGACAAGGTCTTTGTCAATGTGTTCACCCCCCGTAGTGGCGAGTGTCTCATCCATTATGACTGGATCAATGTTGAACAACAAATTGGCATCGTTGAGCTCGTGTGGTGCAAGCTGATAAGCGTCATCGACCTCCTCGGAGACATTGTCAGTGATCTGACTTTGGGCCTTAGCCTTGATGACTGCATACCAGTCCCGATGTCCTCCCGGGAAGTCAGTGTAATAAACCTGCTCAGCTTGTTGGGCAAAAATGAAGGGATCAAACCCTTTATATCTACCATTCTTCTTGACCTCAACTAAGCCATAGTTGTTGTCAACCTTTGTTCCAACACCGATTGTGTTGTCGAACCAATCACATTTGAAAAGAACAATATCTCTTCTTAGTCGTCCAGAGAACGAAACTTCAATAATCTCCGTCAGCACTCCATAAAAGTCTTCTTCCAACTGTCCAGCGGTGCCTTTAACATAAACTCCATAGTTATGGGTGCGCATCCCTTCACTCCATTGAAGAATATTAAACTTGTAGCCATTTACGTAGTAAATAGGCCATTTTTTAACAGTTTTCACCGGCCCCTAAGAAAGGGCTTGGAGTAAAGAATCTTCAATATGGTTGTTAGGGTCTTGTATCTATGTACAACATAAGAAGTAGGTCATCGTTAGATAACGGGAGTTAGAAGCAAATAGGCTTAAAAACACTTGGTATACGGGTCTTACGTGTTATGTGAACCAACCAACGAACTTGGATGACACCTCACTATGAATTTGATCATCAGTTAAATCATTTTGCTCAAGTTTTAGCATATCTGTGTATAAGCTATTCAAAGGAAACAAATTTAGATACTATAAAAGCTACGTTTAGAATGTAACATATAACTTCTATGACTTACTCAATAAAGGGTTCCACTTCTAGGCAATTTAGAAGAATGTACAAGTGAGCCGCCTTTCGATCTTTCTCATCAATGTAACATTTTGTAAGCCTGCCCCCCGGGTGACCAGGATAGTTGAAAATCGATGTTTGTTCATCAAACCCTGTGCGGCTGGCTACCCCAAGATTGTGGGGAATTCTACTCATTCTAGTTTCTATCTCCGTCGGAAAATAGAAAGAAGCAAAGGTTGTCATTTCTTCGACTAAGTATGCCTCACAAATTGATGCTTCAACGCAGGCTTTGTTCGACACTTTATCTTTTAAAGAGTGTAAGAAACTTTCTATGACATTCAAAGAAACTTGTCTTGCCACTAACAGGGAGTGATTCCCCCCCGGTATGTTCCATGCATACAGGGTAAGCAAGCTTCCCAGACGTGGACCATCCAGAAAGCATACCATAGGCCGGGAAGTCGTTAATAGTCCACATCAAAAAAGCACGCATCATAAAGTTGTTCTTTAAAGACGCATCGTATGTCATTACCCTGATATCCCATAACTGTGATAACTCTTCAACCAACGGTTACAAAAACACATCTATGTTCGCCTTTGGATTTTTGGGTCCTGGAACCAGTATAGATAGAAACATGACCTCCCTCTTCATACACATATCAGGAGGTAGATTGTATAGGGTCAGGATGACTGGCCAACAAGAGTAAGCTCTTCCGTATTGACCGAACGGGTTAAACCCATCAGTACATAAGCCAAGTCTTACATTGCGCGGCTCGCCAGAAAAGTACGGATATAGCTCATCCAAACACTTCCATGCTTTCCCGTCGGAAGGATGGCAAAGAAACCCCTCTTGTGTTCGGTTCACAATGAGGCATACAGGCGTTGAAAACGCGGTGTTATAGGGAAGTACCACATTTTCTTCCTGGCCGTCCGGGTTACCTTCCCTCTCCTTTTAACAGTTTTGTAGCGTTCCTCATTACAATGCAGACATTTTGTGACACTCTTATCTGCAAACTCATTTCTGAACAGCATACATCTGCCAACACAACACTCTATCTTCACACAACCCAACCCCAAGTTTGCCACTTGTTTCTTAGCACGGTACAGGTTTGCTGGCATTCTATGATTACTAGGCATAGTGGAACCCATCAGATTGACCATCCTATTAAAACAACCTCCAGAAAGATTATAATCTGCCTTTAGGCTTAAAGCAACTAGGGAGGCGGATAACTCAGTGTGACTGTTGCACCCATCCCACAATGGAGTCTGAGCCGCCGCTAACAAATCATAAAATCTTTTCACCTCCGGATTAGGATCCTCCTCTACATTGTCAGAGTCTCCATGACCTGCTTGGTCATTATGTTCCAGCATACGCCCGGTGGAGGGTCCAACATGATCCATCACCATTTATTCTATGTTGATGTACGTATCCCTGTTTCCTCCAACCTCGTAGTAAGACTGTTGCATGGTTACGTTTGATGGTCTACACGGTAACTGCTCACCATGGTTGTACCAGCAGTGGTAGGTTTCCATGAACCCTTTCTCAGTTAGGTGGCACATGACATCATCCGCGTATTCAAAACTCATGCATTTGCACCTTGAGCACGGACAACGAATCTTCTGAGTTGCTTCAAATCCAGGCGTGTTTGCCGTAGCGAACAGAATGAACTCCAATAGCCCCATCATAAACTCCTCAGTCACTCGCCGACTACAATCTAGTCGGTTGTACATCCATCGTCGATTTGGCGGTACCTCCATTTATACTATCTAACAAGCACAATTTCTGTTACTTTACGTTTTTAAATTTTTATTTAACTATCGATTGTGAATCACTCTATCTCTTTGATGTTGCAAATTGGTGGGGCCCTATCCTATTCGGGATGAATATGCAACCATCCGTAACCCATCCCATAATTGTATGTGGTCTATCTTGTGTCGTTGATGATCATTTGAAATTTCGACAGCATTTCGCATTGGTCCCCGAGTACATAGAGATACGTACGGTATGAAACACCGCACGCAGACATGCACCCTGGAGACAATACGAAACACCATAACCGAAATTTCAAATGAACATTCAACATCTCAAGATATACCACATACAACATTGATATGGGTTACGCCCTACTGGTTACAAATTCATACCAAACTGTCCAACCGGGACAATTCAAGATCCAACACAACACAGTACATCAACCGATTGTTTTGAAACTTGAACGGGAATCTAATGGGTACACACACGACTAAACCCTACATTATTAAATCATGAGTTTCATTTTTTAAGTTCCCTAAGAAAGGGAGCCTGTCAAAAATTTGGCAGAGTCTCCCCTGTAAACTAGACATTTCCCAAATTTACGAACGACCTATTACATACAGAAAACTTCCCAGTATAGATAAATAAACATACCATAAGCATTATATATGATATTCAGAGTTATGAACACCAAATCATGTTATCAGTACATAAAACCAATGCCTAATGAGCTCTGCTCTCCACTAACAAACATTACATATGCATAAAGAATCATGTTATCAACACACAAAACCAATGCCTAATGAGCTCTGCTCTCCACTAACAAACAATATTACACATGCATCTTCAAATCATGTTATCAACATACAAAACCAATACCTAATGAGCTCTGCTCTCCACTAACAAACAACATTACACATGCATATAAAATCATGTTATCAGCACACACAAAACCAATGCCTAATGAGCCCTGCTCTCCACTAACAAACAACAATCCACATGCATACACATAATGAGAAAGTCAGTGTTAGGGGATTACCTTGAGGAAAAAAGTGAGGGAAGAATATGAAGCTATCGACAAACGATCACAGACCAGGTGTAACGTGTGCTAGTCTGCATGACAAACCAATAACTAGTTGGACAGTTACAAGTAGCAAGGAAACTAAACAAAGAGAGACACGTAAAGCAAATTATAGATTAAGTACATTGCAAGGAAACTAAACAAACAAAGACAGTCAAAGCAAATTACTCAATATTATATAAGGTCTATCCCATTCAATGTTAAAGGTCAAGTTCAAGTAAAAAAAATAAGAACACTCTATTGGATTCGGATAGGGAGGCTTTAATGGATTTAGGAGGTTGAAGACTGGCTATATCAAAGATTATTTTACTATTATTTAGAACCTAGACTTTAGGAAGAGCTCTTAATTCTTTTCTTTTATAAAATAAGAAAGAGCTCTCAATTCTTTACATATCCATGTGCGTATACTTAATAGACTCAGAAGATTAAGTGCAAACCCCAGACCAAAAAAAAGGATTATTAAGTCTAAGGAAGCACACCTTTCTAGAGATTAGTTGATAGGATTAAAACTTAAACATATTTTTCTTGACATTCATGAAAATTCTATGCAATAGATTTTAGTAATGCAAGATGGAAAAAAATTACAAAATCACTTGATTATTGATATTTACAAGGCAAATTTCTAACTCAACTTTCACAATTCAAGTTCGCCGGTGTTGACCGACGAGAGGGAGGGAGAACGGAGGGGGGCGCCTCCGGCGATGGAGGAGGAGGGGGAGATCGGCGGAGGGATACAGTGAGGGAGATCGGAGAGGGGATGACAAGAAGACCGGCGCTGGCGTTGACCGGTGAAAGGGAGGGGGAACGGAGGGGGAGTTCGGCGAGACAGAGAGTGAACGTGAGAGGAAGGGTCACCGGTCACGGTGACCGGCTGCTGGCCGGCAGAGGGAGAGGTAGAAGAGGGGTACCTTTTTTTTATCTCTTTTCCTTTCTCCTTATTTTGATCTCTGTTATTATTTTTTTGTTATTTTTGGTTTTATTGTTCAGGAAGATGTTGGGAGGTTTGAGAGGATGAAGAAGGTGTCGCTGGTGCTGTTGGGATAAAAGGGATGAAGGTTGTTGGATCTGTTGTGCTGTTGGGATAAAAGGGATGAAGGTTGTTGGGTCTATTTTTTTTTCCTTGCTGTTGGAGGTGAAGGGGATGATGCTGTTGGGGTAGTGAGGATGAAGAAGATGCTGTCTGTTGGTGGTGATGGGATGAAGGGGATGAAGGTGAAGGTTGGTGGTAAACTGAAGAAAATAGTTTTAAGCTGAAGAAAACAGAACGAACCATAAACAGCAGCATAACCAACATGAACCATAAATAATTTTAAGCTGAAGAAAATAGTTTCAGCTGTCAGGAATGAAGAAGGCCAAAATGGTAAACTGTTTTTTTACAGAAAAATAGTATTAAAATGAAGGAGAAAAACAGAGTTGAAAAACAAAGCTTTGTTGAAGAAAGTTGAAAAAGTCACTGGAAAACTTGCCGGAATGGTTGCAGAGGTGGTTGTTGGAGACTCCACGGCTGTTGCAGTTGCTCTGCCTTGCCGAAAACAGTCACCAGAGGCTGATGTATGCTGGCAGTGGAGGGTAGACGCAGAGGAAGAGGTTACCAAGTGAAAAGTCTATCAAAAATAGAGGGGGGCTGCTGCAAAACCTATTTTTTTGGGTCTTCTAAGTGACCTGACCTGGCCCAACAGGGCCCAAACGCTGGAAACCCATATCAGAAGGAACTATGAAAAAAAGGTTCTAATAGAATTTGGTGATCCACCAGTGATCTCTATCTCTTCTAAGAGTTTTGCTTTGGTAACATTTTAATTTTTTTCTTTTTGGGAATGGAAGTCATTGCTACATGCTGTTGGTTCGAGTCTTTACTTGGAACAAGAGAATCCTGTCAATTTGAATTTTCTAAACAATTCATTAAAAACAACACATATAAAATAATAAATGAAAGAATAAAACAATACCTTGATTGTCTCTCTGAATCATCAAAATTTGCAGAAAATGAATTCTGAAACCTGAAAAAGTTATTTCCAGTTGAGAAGACATACAAATATAAGGAAAACAAATAAGTAACGCAAAATTATAAATGATAGTTAGAACACTAAGTCGACTTGTACACCAACAAAGCAAGTCTAAAGCCAAACCAACTACTAGTAAGTAAAATGGGCAATCAAAAATTCTCCATATTTATAATAAGGATGTAATAAATACAGGATTATAATACAATCAATCTTAATCAATTCTAATTACATATTGCTATATTTACAATATTCTAACACACCCAAATGTTTTATGAATATTTTTTACTTTACCACTTTAAAAAGTAATTAGGTACAAACCAAAGGGTAAAACCATGTTATACCAAATAATTAATACTCCAACAGAACAAGAGAAAATAGAATACCAAGAGGTAAAGAGCCACATGTTTACATCAATTAAAGAGCATAGTTTTTACAGTTTTACCCATGAATATAACCTTCCTAATTTGAACCTGATCTTGAAAGATATGTTCCAAATAGAACACAACTGATCACAAGCCAGACTGATTAGAACAAAATCATAGCTGTACCATATGCTAATAGATATCATCCTAATTCAAAATCAGGTTCATATTTTATAACAATAACAATATTTTCACAGACTTAAGGCACCCTAAATTTTCTATTTCAAAAAATATTTTTGCAGACAGGTTAGGGTTCATTCACCAGAGAATAACAACAACTCAAAACATTTACATGACACAGATTAAACCCTAAACTCAAAACATTTTTTCCTTAATATGCTTTTCAAGTATTCATAAGAATATTAATTGAAAATGAATTCATCTTACCAGTATCAACAACAGAAGTAACAGACAGAATATATGTAAGTGACAGGCCAGACGGAGGGAGTAAGTATCTTTTAAAATGAGATTATCAAAATCTACAAATGATAGAAGTTGAAACTTTAAATTAGTAATATAGTTGATGATTTAAAAAATTTCTTTTAAAATGTGACTTAAAAATAAGATTATTGGAAAGAGTAAGTATCAGCGCCATTTTTTTATTATTTTCTGGACACATTGTATTCTATTACAGTTTTAGTTTCACTTTTTTTATTCTTCGTACCTCTCTTAAAACACTAAAGAGATTATATTGTTATTTTGAATGATATGGTTGATAGGTGGACTGATTAAGCCAATTGCAAGACAGGGATAAAAACACAAATTCATATATGAAGGCCGAAATTAATGCAGGGTGGCCTATAGAAACTACTCGGAAGAATAAAGCCCAAAGATGGTGTAAGATTAGAAAGAAAGAAAAAACATACAATTTCATATGTTTACCATTTGTATATTATTCCCTATTGTTTATTTTTTATTCTTCATCTTTAATTTTAGTTTCAAGTGAAAGAGGTAAAATTGATTTTAAATGAACTGTCTCTTATTCTCTTATGTGTTTTCGGAAAAACTTGTCAGCTTAGCAAGGTAAAAAATAAATGTATGTTTCATGAATCCCTTTCAACATTTAAAACTAAAGATAGGATTTTACACTTCCCAACATAACCCAAACAAGAATAGCATATACAACAACATCTTCCTAACACAACCTACATAGTGAGAATGGCCAACACAGCCCACAAGAGACAAGAAAAAGATAGGGAACGACAATATACATTACCTGCCCTACGGTCACAAATGAGGGAGACAGCGGAGAAGAAACCTCAAACAGGACTTAGACGACGGAGAGAAGGGAGCCTCAAACAGGACAGCAGAGAAGAAACTACAGCACTTAGACGACGGAGAGAAGGGAGCCTCCAACAGGCGAAGCTTCCAACGGAGAGGGTAGAGAGAGACAATCGTTTGGGGCTTCAAACGGAGAGGGCAAACAAGACAGCCGGTGGTGATTCGTGAGAGAGAGTGATGGAGGAAACAGAGAGAAAATGAGGGATTAGGGCTTGGGGGAAGAGAAAGTGATGGACGGGCAAGGGTAACAGCGAGTAAGTTATTAGCCTTAGCGACGGAACAAAACCCGTCGCTCAATTTGTCCCTAGTTTAAAAATGCACTAGCGACGACACAAAAACTGTCGCTACCCCAAAAACCAGCGACGCCTAAAACCTCGTCACTATATTGGCTATAATCGCGATGGTTGCATGTCGTCGCAAGACGCGTGAACAAAGGGAAGCTTGAGGATTTTTTCGCGACGGATAAAATCCATCGCTGACGTATACAAATTTAGCGACGACCAAGGAACCCGTCGCTAAAAGAGACACATAGCGACGCCATAATATCATCGCTAAAGTTTGCGCCAACAAAACCCTATAGCGGGAAAACAAAAAAGATGGCGGGATGATTTACCGACCGCATCGGTGACGGCACCTGTAGTAGCGACGGGCATAGCGACGGAATTTTACAATTTTGTAGCGACGGGGTTTTGTGGTCGCTGAATGGGTCACTAAATTTATTTTGAGGTCTATTTTGTTATTTCGGTCGCTAATACGGTCGCTAATTAGCGACGACTTGTGGCTGTCGCTAATCTGAAGTAGCTATTAGAGGGTTTTCCAGTAGTGATTATTTTCACCATCACTCATCATCATACAATCAACACTTAACATTGGGTACCTAATATCCATTTCTCAAAACTTAATTCTTTTAGTCACCATATACACATTCCTAAAGCTCATGATTTGGGTTCTTTAAAATTCATTAATCATCATCCTCATTGTTCAAGTCTCTCCTAAAAATATCTCAACATCAACAATCAATATTACTCATTCTCATGTATATATAATCATTCCAATGCCAATAACTCACAATTTTCTCATCAATTTCCCAAAGTCCCAAAATCTTAATTTTCTAGGGTTTTCATCAAAATCCACCATCATCAATCCCAACTACATTTATGTCTCATTTCAAACATCCCAAGACTAGCAACAATGTATCTTATTCATTATCAACATCAATAACAATCCCCAGTGGTTATCCCACCTAGGGTTTGGTTCCAAAGGCCATTATTCACTCAAATAACATCCAATCTCTCATCATAATACTTAAATAAACTCAAAACCATCAACAAAAGCTATGGGTGTTTAAGAACCATACCTTTTTCTCCTAGCTCTATGCCTAGCACGAAAATAAGGAAAAGAGAGAAGGAGGAGAACCAAGCTTTGCTCCAATGTTCCATTCATGCTTCATGAATCCATAGAGACCAAGAAATTTTGGTAGGTAATAACCATGGAAAGGGGGCACGGTTTGGGCAAGAAGAGAGGAGGAAGAAGATGAAGGAAATGAAGAAGGGAGAGGGAGAAAGAAGCTAACAGGAAAATGAAGAGAAGAGGAGGAGATTTTGTTTTTAATTTAAACCTTTCATAAAAGCTTCTCCGTTTTATAACCAACAGGATCCCCATTCGGGCTCAATACTAAATCCAAAAATTATTCCAAATACATGTTCGGACTTTCCATAATATTCTTAACAGCCCTGACCAATGGCATCTCAATCAGAGATACTTGGTCCGACACCCATATTTTGACCGGGTAAAATTTTAACTTCTTAGATCTCAATAAATTATAAATATCCATAATAAATCCCAATTTAATTATTCCAATATTTTTTGACACTTATTAACCCACTTATAGTTATTTAATATTTATTCCTCCTATTTAATTATTTTTTTATAAAATTCAGGATGTTACAAGAGGTGCTAATACCTTCCTCACTTGTAATTCAACTCCCGAACTTAGAATTTCACTTTTATGACCAGTGCTTTAAAAGAGGTTTTCCCAGTATTTTACCTTTAAAAAATATTGGTGGTGACTCCCTGTTTTCTTCGTTTTACTGTTACGTATTATTTTTTTCCGAAAGGATTTCGAAACCAATTTCTATTTTTTAAAGGTCGGTCATCCTTTCGCGATCCCGGTCGTGATAACCTTCATCCAAGATTTAAAGAAAGATAGCTAGATCCATCCCTTTTGGCCTACAAGATTGAAGATTAAGGGTCAGTCATCCTGCCACGATCCCGATCGCGATAACCTTCATCCAAGATTTAAAGAAAGATAGCTAGATCCATCCCTTTTGGCCTACAAGATTGAAGATTAGGCTATATCAAGTGGTATCAAAAGTCTAAGATGTCATCTTTCTTCTTTTGAATTTTTTTTTCTTCTTTGATTTTTTTTGTGCATTTTGTGTTGATGTCTTTTTAAATTTCAGATTTGTATGTTATTGTTATGTGATAGTTTCAGCTTTCTTGCACCAATAGGTTTCAATTTTTTAGAAAGTAAATACTTAGGATTATTGTTAAAATTGTAGAGTCAATTTTAGGTAGGTTTGGTGCACATTGGAGCTTCATCAATTGTTCTAGGCAAATTCTAAAATTCTGTTTGTAGAAGTGTTGTTTCTATACCATTTAAAATCATCTTTTAATTGGTATTGAAGCTCCAAATTTCATTGTCGCATTGCCTCAATTTAAGGTAATGATTAGTTTCTCATTTTTAGGCTTGTTAGAATTCTTTCAATAGTTTTTACTTCTAGGAATTTTTTGTACGTAATGTCCAGCACACTTAAGAAATTGCATTCTGTTAGCATTTTGAATTTTGCATTTTAGTTGTGTATCTTCCGTTTCTTTAGTTTTTGCGCGGAAGAAGTTGCAAAAGAAATAAGCAATCAGCGTTAAAAATTTTGACGCACAGTGCAATTCCATTGGTCAGTCGCTATTTTCCATCAGAGATTGCTATACATGCTGAAGTTTGGAAGAATTTGTTCAATCACGAGAATTCTTGTAATATAGTGCAATTCACGGTCTAATTCTGAAAGCCAATTCAAATGGTACGTGCCTATTTCTTTCTTCTTGTCCAATTATTGTGCTCACTGAAATTCTTTAATTGGTCAATCAAAATTGCCTTTGAACCTGATTCAATTCTTTCTCAATTGCCGTGCTTTGTCGTGAATCAGCCAATTGCTATTCAGTAAAATTCTGAAATTGATCAATCAACTCTTGGCTGTATTCATAATCTTTGTACCTGATCAATTGAAAATTTTGTTGTCCAATAGCTTTTGCATGTTGACGTATTTCACGTAAGAACCTGTACAAATTCTTTGGTCAATTAATTCGTGCATTTGAGTCTAGGTCTTTCGGTCTTGAATTGAGCAATCACTGTACCTATTTCAATTACTGTGCAATTGCTATTCGTCATTCAGTTCTTGCTTACTGTTACGCGTGAATTACAATTTTGTTGGTCAATTGAATTTTATGATCAATTCGTCAATTGATATACGTACATGGCATAATTGTTGATCATTCACCGTTGCAATTTTTGTACGTGCTGAAATTTTAAAACATTCAATAGGTACATAATTCTGAATTGATTTTGGGCCTAAGGAAGAGTGGGAAGCCCAAGTTGTCTAGTTTGGCCACCACTCCACCTTGCCTATATAAAGTTTGCTTCTCCTTTGTATTTGAAACCATTAACTTTGATTTGAAATGAATATACTTTGAGTGTTTTGTGAGTAGTTGAGATTTTCTCCTCTCCTTTAGGCTAGACAAAGTTTTAACGTTCTTCAAGCTCTTATCACTAGGTGACCATCCCTAGAGTGGCGAGGTAGAGACTTACCCAAGTTCCTTGGTGGCGTCTACTTCATCATTTTCCATCCATTCCAACCTTTCAACCTTCATCCATGCTTCCGACTTTAGTTCTTGGTTTTAGGGTAACCTTCATCCAAGATTTGAAAAAAGATAGCTAGATTCATCCCTCTTGGCCTACAAGATTGAAGATTAGGCTCTATTAGTCACCATTGCTCTTCACGCCACCAAAGGGCCAACCACCGACCTCCAAACAACCACTACATCAAGCCTCCTCCTCAGACAAAGCCACACTCATCGTGACCCTTCAATCGCAATAGCTACACCTCCCCCTCTCCCACCTTCATGAAACCTTTGATCTTGACCCACCAAGTGCCTGAGTTATGTTTTAGGTTGTGTCGCCATCACTGTGACAAAGTGAGTGATATGCTAATCAGTCAATTAACAACAAACAAACTATAGTAAATTAGGTGACTAACCTATGTCATTTCTTGAGGACCTAAACAGAACACATGAAATAGGGGGATTTTTGGGTTGAGCAAGAAGGTAAGCAAAATTAAGATAACGAATTTAATTAATTAAAAAACGACCAATCCAAGATTTTTACTTCGCTATGAAGTTTTGGAAAACGTAATTGATCCCAATCTAACTCATGAATTTGAATTAAAGAACAAGTGTCTTTAATTTGAAATCGTCGAATGACTGTTGAACAAACTGTTGGAAATATGTACTAAAAGCCTATATAGGACGCATCATTTTGAATAAGTCATTTTTTGTTAAATAGTTTAACAACCTTTATTTATCTTTGGAGTAATAGGTCATATGAGAGTTATTCCTAAAATGTTCCTAGTCAAGTATTTACGTGGGGATATGTAAATACATTAAGACTAGTGTGTGAGTGTACTGATAATCTGATCTCACAGATCATGGATATAAATGATATCAAGTCTTCACACGGGTACACATTAAGAGTAATGATGTACTGGACAGACCCACCTTGAGAACGTTGCATGGATCGTTACATGAATGTCATAAACAATTCTCAATGTGATAATGGTATATGTAGTCCTTTGACCTGAAGTCACTACGATTCCTACATAAGGAGTTTGTTGTTTTAATACAATCAAACGTCTTCTGTAACAAGAGGACTATAAAGGTTGTGGTTAGGCAATAAACAAATTATGCAGAGGGATGTGGGTGATGTAGATGGGATTTGTCTCTCCTATATGACAGGAATGATATCTGCAGGCGACTTGATGGAGTGAGACTAAGGAAATGCATGGCCATGCTAGAAAGAATAAATATTGGATATTTATTCGGATAAAGTATACTCCGGTATCAAGTAAAATAAATTGGACTGTACAAGGATGACGCGACCATGCCTTGGGCCGAATTAGGATATCATGACAAAAGGAACAAACATATAAAATAATTAACACTTATAGGTTATGTTGATAATAAATTATATTCGGACATAATGATGCATCGCTAGATTCCGCTCTTATTTTATATTAATAATAAAATAGTTTATTATTAATATAACCGAGTATTTTACCTATAGGGTCACACACATAGAGTAAGCTCGTCAGAAAATAGCTTTTTATTTTAGTTGGACTAAAATAAAACTATTGGGCCTAACTCATTTAGAATAAGTAAGGAGCCTAATATTTAGAGAGAAAATTAGGTCAAACCTAAGCCTATAAATAGAGCAGAAGATGCTCATCGGTGGCTAACCAAACAGAGACACAAAATACGTAAAAGTTGCAAAAGCTACACACTGTCAAACTAGCATTTGGAAGGTGTAGCGTTTCTGGTGGGAGTACTCGTGTGGACTCCTAAAGGACGAGGCTATGACTGCTTCGATTTGATTTTCTTCAAGAGGTAATCCTAAAACGCAATATTTTTTGTGTTTGTCTTATGCTTTAAAACACGGCGCTTTGCAAATTCTATGAGAATCCTTGTATTTCCACTACTCATGTACTAGGGATTCCCTAACAGTAGTATCAGAGCTTGATTGCAAAACTGTGTTTTGGGCAAATGTTTGTTTAAAAAACATGTAAAAATAAAATAAAATTTCTTTTATGAAAAGAACTGTAAAGGTTGAATCCTTTTGCAAAGGTTGCATCTTTTATGAGATATGTTGCAAAGGTTGCATTTTTAATGAGATATTATATAAAGGTTGCATTTTTTTATGAGATATGTTGCAAAGGTTGCACTTTTTGAAATCTAATATCAATTTATTTTTGTTTTATGTATATTGATTGCTTTTCTCAACATTTTAATTAAAGAACATGTTTTTGGGATGTGCTTTATTATATGAACATGTTGTATGTTGCAATGGTGATTGTTTTATATGTGTTCTAATTATAATGCATGTTGTATGTTTGTTTAATTAAATTGAATCAAGGGTTGTATGCAATGCACGTCTATATGCTTTCTCTTTTCTAATATGAATTGTTCATGTGAGATTGTGTTTAGAAAGTTTAAGAGTTAAACCCTAATCGTAATGAAAACTAGGATTCAAAAGTTGAAACCTAGCCGTAATGGTATTTTATTTATTTGTAAATGTTACAAATAAAATATTTGATTTTAATATTATATTTTAAATTTGATTTATAAAAGTTACAAATCAAATGTTAATTGTTTGTTAAATTTAAAGTTTGTAAGAGTTACAAATTTAAATAATTTATTCTTATTAATTTTAATAGGAATTGTATAACACCCCTGATTTTCTGTACTCGAATCCCGATGTGATCGACATAATTAATAAAAATGCGAGTAAATTTTTTCGCGTTAGAAAACATTTCCAAAACACCACCATGACCACATCAAGACTCAAATCACAGAAAACCAAAGAGCGAGATTTAAAAACTTATAACTGGATCGATAAATAGTTTGCCCATTCGGTATACAAAATAATAGAGTTTACAGCGGAAGAAAAATGTGTATACCGGGCACACGCCTAGTCCCATATATGAAGATATGAGAAAAGGCTCGGCAACGCATGCAATGGCATAATGTAGGCCTAGTAGACAACCATCTTCATTTTACATATTCACATAAGCATACTATGCCTAAGATATAGGTATATACTTATCTATGTGGTCATGCATCATACATCATCAAGGTCCATATCCATTTCGACCACAAGGCATGTGTCATCAACACTTATACACTAATCAAGCGGGTATGAGTACATACACCCCCAAAGACCAATACAATAACCACTCAAGTTTTTATTCACAATACATTCAAGATTACTACTAAGGTCAGTACTATTACATACATTCATTTACAACCCAATAGATTACAGTCGCTGCCGGCCAAGGCATCCCATTAACCATTTACCTTCCCAAAAGCTTTACTTTTAAATCATCCTCTTCCCATGGTTTTCCTGCACCAATACTAAAAAGTAGACCACATGGGAGAGTGAGTTTACATTTCAAATGACGATATGAATACAATTGAAATTATGTGCATATGCATATCAACATCATGTATGCTTTGCTAAACACACCAACAATCATCATAAATTATCATTTCAACAATATATATTCATTTCATGCTTATTCATCAAATCATAGCAAAGCAAGCATATACACATCTATAACACCGCCACAATGGGCCAACACATATCTATCATATCGCCCCAATGGGCCAACTCATCAATATAGACCATCTTGGTCTTTCATCAAGCCACTAGGGCTAACATCATCATTACCAATCATAATTAAATACGCCATTCATTACATTGGGCCATATCATACATATCGTCATATTCAACATCATTTCATATGTTCATATCATTTATTACTTTTATGTGGTCTTTCATTATATTAACTTCGCATCTCATCGACACCAATATTATCATCTCAATCATCATCATATTCTGGCATATCTCCATGCTATATGCAAATGCTCTTATGGCTAATGCATATGCACAATGGAATAGACAACAAATGCGGATCCGACTGTGGGAATATAACATTAATTCAATTGTGGGACGAGCATAGGTGTGCTACTATGCCCCCTACTGCAGTAGTAAATTGTGTACACATATATCTCAATTTTACGCATGCTTTCATCATCATACTTTTACTGGTACCAAACCGCTCTCGCCCATCTGTAGCACTAGTCACCCCGTGACTTGCGGATCAACATCGTGGCCTCAACTACCACAAGTGCTACGGGCCCCTCCCGAACACACATCGAGAGAGCCGTGTCCCGTCGGACACCGAGGTAAACTCGCTCACCATAGAGCCGCCCGCCCACTGGGCCTGCCACATAGGGTGCCTCGTCACCAAACTATGGACAGCTTCGTGACTCATACACCGAGTCACAGGGGAAAAATTCACAATACGCTCGTGCACTGAGCCGCCCTCCCACTGGGCCTGCCTAGTGGAACCCCCTACTATTCCACATAGACAGCAATGATATGCCATGGATGCAATGCAAATGCAATTCAAATGCATTCTCACTCTGTGCATCCTAAATGCCACTCATCAAACATCATCATCCTCATCACAATCACCAACACCACCATACACCTTAGTGGATTTCAACATTGTTGGTTCCATAATTATTATTTTCAAGTCTTTAACGTGGCATTTCCATTTCAACATATTTTCACATATATATTTCACATCACACACGCAAGTCAATACTTGCAAACAGCCACTATGGCATTTCAACATCACATATTATTCATCAATATTATCACACTTCATTTAGTGGATTATCATCTCATTATCCATTACCATTGCTCAAGTATACTCATATATGTATATGTACAAAATTGTGTGGCATTCACAACATTATTAATTTCATATTTCGTACCACACATACAAGACCATGCTTGTATCATACACAATAGTACACAACCATTCATCAATATAAATATACACCTCTTTGTGCAAGAGAGTGTTCAACATCATCATCTAGCATTATTTAATATCATACTTCCTCTAATTCATCCAATTATAATTCATACAATGTCATTTATTCATTTACCCCTCGGTCTTATAATTATTCTGGAATATCTCTCATAACCCCACCATCATATCCTCGTTATTATTCTTTGGCTACTCTATTTTGGTGGCAAATACATCACAAGCAATTGATCCCAAAGTGCCAATTAATCCCAATTACTTCCATGTTTTATCATCATTATATTGTCCTTAACACATCCCCTTAATCATCTCATCTTATAAAGAAAAGGAGTCCAACATAAGCCCAATACAAGGAAAATGAAATAAATTTCATTTATGGGCAACTCGCTCAAGCGAGATTCACCACCGCTTGAGCGAGATCAACACCACTCGCTTGGGCGAGTCCTCTCGCATGGGCGAAATACTTCCAGTAGCGATTTCACGCTCGCTCGCTTGAGCGAGCCTCACACTCGCCTGAGCGAGATTGGAGTGGGTCGCTTGGGCGCCCAAAAATTCTCCTTGAGCGAAGAAATCTTAGAGTATCAGGTCACTATCTCGCTTGAGCGAGTCACTCTCGCTCAAGCGGAATTCTTCCAGTATCCAATCTCGTGCCCGCTCGCTTGAGCGAGACCCAACATGCCACGCCTCTCGCCTAAGCGAGATCTCTCCAGTACCATTTTTCCATCTCACTCGCTCAAGCGCGGCTACGCCCGCTTGAGCGAGATTCATTCAGTGGCTACCTCAACCATGTGGTACGTGTCTCGCTTGAGCGAAACCTCATCTCGCCTGAGCGAGACTACCAGTTCAAGTGCAGTAACGTGAATATCTCATAACTGACACACCAAAACTCATACCAATCCAAATTGGTCAACATCATCACATCCTACACATCATATAAGGCATGTAAAACTAGCTCTAACCATTCATACTTATAAATTCTCATTTTAACTCATCAATCACTCTTTTAAATCCTAATTCCTCAACCATAAAATGAAGGCTTTAATACACCTCTCATCTCAAAATAATCCTCTACACTTGGTTTAACTCATTCATTCACAAGGTTCCACCATCATTCAGTTCATGTCCAACCAAGGGACTACCAAGCATTTATCATTAACATCATACATATACATATATTAGCACAACAATCAACATAAGCCAAGCCATTAATTATCACTTCAACAAATTAATCACATAAAACATTCTTGGCAAGGCATTGCATGAGTTTAACATATACATAATTAACAATGAATTCACTCGTGCCATTTGAAATGCAAACTCCTCACCTACCTCGAGAGAAGATCCACAATTCCAATGCTCCAAATGCCTTAATCGCTCCGCATCATCGTCGGGGATGCAATCCTATCACAACAAATATACATATAATTGCCATTATTATACTATCACAAAGCATCACCTTAGACATCATCACCTAACCCATGATTAAGTCCTAGACTTGTCTAATACTCCAAATTCATATGCTTGTATTAGGCTTCGGGAATTCCTTTCCCCAAAGCTAAGATTTCTAGATTTCAAAGGGCTAAACAACCCAACATCAACAACACCATGGCCTATGACAAGACCTAAGGCTTCATCAATTTAAACATCCATTCTCTTAGTCTAATATTAATGGTTCGCAATCATTGTCAACATCATAAATATCAACACTTACTAATCCCTCAAATCAACATACCTATATACATGCATATATCATCATTTGCAACTCATGACTTAGCTCCCCATTCTATCAACATCAATATTCAACCCCAATACTTCTAAATGTTCATTTCTTCATATAAATCCACTCCCAAGGCATCAAAATCACTAAGGTTACCAATTTGGCAAAAATCCCCAATTTATCACACTTAGGGTTTCCCATCTAAAATCAATTAACAATATTCTCAATCAATCCCCTAAAATCTTTATGGTTACTATAACTTTCTCCTCATCCCACAACATCAAACCATATTCAATTTCATACCTCCATTATTCATGCTTAAAGTTTCACTCTAGATTTACCAACACAATCAACACCCATCCACATGCAAGGCTTCTAATATTATCATCTTCAACCCAATATCACAAAACCATAATAAAATGATGTGGAGGTAAGAAATCTTTACCTTAAGTCCAATACTCCACCAAAACGAAAATGAGGTTAAAGAAGAAGGGGAGGACCAATGTAAGCTTCCTAGCTCCATGCATGCACCATATATCCAAGCTTTTTGAGTGAAAATGGTGAATGGAGAGGATAGAAATGGGGGAACACGGTTTTTGGAGGAGAAAGGGAGAAGAGGAGGAGAAATGAAGGAGAAATGAAGGAGAAAAGAAAGTGAGAGGGAGCTGCCGAAAAATGAGGGAAAAGGGAGAGAGAAGATGTGTAAAAATTGGACATTGTCCAATGGGTACAACCATGTCTCAATGCTTTTGTCCATTGTGCCATAAAATTCTATATCCATTGGTTAAAAGAGTGAAAGGTGAAAAGAAAAGAGAGACCACGGCTAAAATAGAGGAGAAATAGGAATTCTCATTTTCTTTTTAATCCAATTTGGTTCATAATTTCCCCGTTTCATATCCTATGTCGAGTCCAATTAATTAGTTCCTTAACACTAAAAATTATTCTAACTACACCATCTTAATCACCATAATATTCCAAACATTCTAGACCCATCAAACACTCAATTCGATTAAGTGGGTCCCACATCATCTGTTAATTCATTCATTTCTGGTAAATCTTAATTTACCGATAATTCACCTCTAATGTCTAACAACATCTCCCATAATTATTTGACCATGAATAATTAATTTTCATCATCCAATAAAGTTATTTTCTCAAAAATCTGGGATGTTACAATCCACCCCACCAAAAAGAAACTTCGTCCTCGAAGTTTAACATTGGCATACATCATAAGGCCACACTTCGGCCACACACCATTAAGGTCCAAAATCATCATAATGTAACATCGGACTTTCCAAAGTCCAGCAGGATATATTTATCATCATTTCTTTACCCAAGTATGAAACTTCTCCTATTCATCATGAGTCACCACTCATCTATTCTCGGTTTATTGATTACAACTCTCGCATTCTTATCCAGTACCTCCGGATAGGTCCAATACATTCACCGTAAGCAGTTACAACTCTACACTTGCCCGGTCTATGTGTTGCTGCATCCGACATACAGGAAGGCGTCCCAATCCCGTAGTGGTTACTACAAACACATGAGATCGGTGCATGAGTGCACGTTGCCAAAATGCCTATGGCACGTAAAGACATATCAGGATAAGTACCTTCATGTCCTATTACTTACATTATTCCCATCAATTCTAATACTATTCCTTCACACACGAGACTTCCCAAGAAGTCGCACAATCTCACGAGCAATATACTCACATCATACTGTTATTTAATCGTGATCCAGAATAATTCATGTCATACCATTCATTATTCTTCAGTCACCATAACCATATATTGACATAACAACCACAAATTTCCAATCACCATAGGGTAATCACCCCACCATTGGACCTCGTCCATCCCAAAATCACGGTCAAATAACTTAGAAATCATTTGTCTAATCCAGATATTGTCGACGATAATTCGGTTCAAGCCTATAGGAATCACCAAACTCATATCAAATAGATGCTCCCAAGGTCAAAATAAGGTCAATATTCATATAATAATCTTCCACACTAGTGGTTTGCCTCTTTCATCACAGTCAAAGTCCATATATTGGACATACGATTCACATTGTATCACATCGGCATACGATTCTATCACCAATATATCTTCTTTTCAAAGCAAAAAGGGAGGTATCAATAGAATTAAATTCCATAACCAACTCGTGTTAACATGCATTACCTCTATATCATACCGCAATTCATAATCAATCTATTCTTCATAACTTTAAGGGCATACAATCTAGCTCAAAATCATACCATAAAATTATATATCTTGGTCAATACCAAGGTATACCCCGAATTCAACATCTTTATTTACCCATTACGTATGGGTTCATGTTCTCATTTTCAATCCAATCGCACATCGGTTCTAGCCTCATCAACTCATTCCATACTTTATTTCACTACGGCTCAACCCTTCATGAGATTCAGTTCATCACTAGTCTTAGAAAATTCAAGGGTCATTTAGTACCCATCGTGGAATACTTCCACAACACATAAAGTCAATAAACATGGCTCATAGAAACATCATAGAGCCTAGACCACCATAGGGTCAAATTCAATAAGGTTAGATCGTTCAAGATCATTTTGAGTCAATCGGGGTTACCACACTTAGTGGGTCACAACTAAATCAATCATTCACTCGGTTCACAAATACAAAACCGAGACATACCCCAAGTCTACATATACACAATTTCAATATTCAATCATCTTATCACTTACTCATGTCCTTCATCCAAAAAGGAATATAATAAATCGCTTGTATTACATAATATCATACCTTTGTGCTCCAGGATATAAAATTCATAATTCAGATTAGCACAAACAATCATTTTAATTTATGAACGTCCACATTAGGGAATTTATTCACCATCTTTCATACAATTAGATTTCAACATGTGGATCATTCACATCTAACATCTCCTATCCGTGATCAACATACGGCATAGGTTCACCCTCAAATCAATTCATACTCAATATATCATATCCATGATCACACATGGTTCAATTTCATCATCAGTTAAAGTCATACTCAAATATTAATATTCAAATGCATAATATCAATGTATTCGTCATTAGAAGGAAATAGTGTAAGGAACTTGGCCGGACTTACACAAACAACCACATCAATCACATTGAGGAATTCCTCCATAAACATATTCAATCTCAAGATTCATCAAATTTTCCAATGAGCAACTATGCTTCATAAGTACATCATACAACCTCAAGGATAAAGGGTATACACCCAATAAACAACCACGTCTTATGAATCACAGTCTCATAAAAGTCCTCATTGCGCATCAATCCCAACTCAACTCTAATGATTCACAATAATTCCTCAATAAGCAATAATGCCCTTATAATCAATCCATAATTCCTAGGCACTTAGTCCATCATATGTCCATGTAGGGTAATCAAACATAATATCATCAATCTCTAGATAATTATCATTCTAAAATCTATACAAACAACCTTATTCCAATAATCACTAAAATGTTCCAATATTGAGCAGTCGTGCTCCAACCATCCATAAAATCAATTCTAATACCAATCAATCATGCAATGACAATGATCAAGATCTCTAATTCAGAGCAAAATACGCTCTGATACCAGATTATAACACCCCTGATTTTCTGTACTCGAATCCCGATGTGATCGACATAATTAATAAAAATGCGAGTAAATTTTTCGCGTTAGAAAACATTTCCAAAACACCACCATGACCACATCAAGACTCAAATCACAGAAAACCAAAGAGCGAGATTTAAAAACTTATAACTGGATTGATAAATAGTTTGCCCATTCGGTATACAAAATAATAGAGTTTACAGCGGAAGAAAAATGTGTATACCGGGCACACGCCTAGTCCCATATATGAAGATATGAGAAAAGGCTCGGCAACGCATGCAATGGCATAACGTAGGCCTAGTAGACAACCATCTTCATTTTACATATTCATATAAGCATACTATGCCTAAGATATAGGTATATACTTATCTATGTGGTCATGCATCATACATCATCAAGGTCCATATCCATTTCGACCACAAGGCATGTGTCATCAACACTTATACACCAATCAAGCGGGTATGAGTACATACACCCCCAAAGACCAATACAATAACCACTCAAGTTTTTATTCACAATACATTCAAGATTACTACTAAGGTCAGTACTATTACATACATTCATTTACAACCCAATAGATTACAGTCGCTGCCGGCCAAGGCATCCCATTATAACCATTTACCTTCCCAAAAGCTTTACTTTTAAATCATCCTCTTCCCATGGTTTTCCTGCACCAATACTAAAAAGTAGACCACATGGGAGAGTGAGTTTACATTTCAAATGACGATATGAATACAATTGAAATTATGTGCATATGCATATCAACATCATGTATGCTTTGCTAAACACACCAACAATCATCATAAATTATCATTTCAACAATATATATTCATTTCATGCTTATTCATCAAATCATAGCAAAGCAAGCATATACACATCTATAACACCGCCACAATGGGCCAACACATATCTATCATATCGCCCCAATGAGCCAACTCATCAATATAGACCATCTTGGTCTTTCATCAAGCCACTAGTGCTAACATCATCATTACCAATCATAATTAAATACGCCCTTCATTACATTGGGCCATATCATACATATCGTCATATTCAACATCATTTCATATGTTCATATCATTTATTACTTTTATGTGGTCTTTCATTATATTAACTTCGCATCTCATCGACACCAATATTATCATCTCAATCATCATCATATTCTGGCATATCTCCATGCTATATGCAAATGCTCTTATGGCTAATGCATATGCACAATGGAATAGACAACAAATGCGGATCCGACTGTGGGAATATAACATTAATTCAATTGTGGGACGAGCATAGGTGTGCTACTATGCCCCCTACTGCAGTAGTAAATTGTGTACACATATATCTCAATTTTACGCATGCTTTCATCATCATACTTTTACTGGTACCAAACCGCTCTCGCCCATCTGTAGCACTAGTCACCCCGTGACTTGCGGATCAACATCGTGGCCTCAACTACCACAAGTGCTACGGGCCCCTCCCGAACACACATCGAGAGAGCCGTGTCCCGTCGGACACCGAGGTAAACTCGCTCACCATAGAGCCGCCGCCCACTGGGCCTGCCACATAGGGTGCCTCGTCACCAAACTATGGACAGCTTCGTGACTCATACACCGAGTCACAGGGGAAAAATTCACAATACGCTCGTGCACTGAGCCGCCCTCCCACTGGGCCTGCCTAGTGGAACCCCCTACTATTCCACATAGACAGCAATGATATGCCATGGATGCAATGCAAATGCAATTCAAATGCATTCTCACTCTGTGCATCCTAAATGCCACTCATCAAACATCATCATCCTCATCACAATCACCAACACCACCATACACCTTAATGGATTTCAACATTTTTGGTTCCATAATTATTATTTTCAAGTCTTTAACGTGGCATTTCCATTTCAACATATTTTCACATATATATTTCACATCACACACGCAAGTCAATACTTGCAAACAGCCACTATGGCATTTCAACATCACATATTATTCATCAATATTATCACACTTCATTTAGTGGATTATCATCTCATTATCCATTACCATTGCTCAAGTATACTCATATATGTATATGTACAAAATTGTGTGGCATTCACAACATTATTAATTTCATATTTCGTACCACACATACAAGACCATGCTTGTATCATACACAATAGTACACAACCATTCATCAATATAAATATACACCTCTTTGTGCAAGAGAGTGTTCAACATCATCATCTAGCATTATTTAATATCATACTTCCTCTAATTCATCCAATTATAATTCATACAATGTCATTTATTCATTTACCCCTCGGTCTTATAATTATTCTGGAATATCTCTCATAACCCCACCATCATATCCTCATTATTATTCTTTGGCTACTCTATTTTTGTGGCAAATACATCACAAGCAATTGATCCCAAAGTGTCAATTAATCCCAATTACTTCCATGTTTTATCATCATTATATTGTCCTTAACACATCCCCTTAATCATCTCATCTTATAAAGAAAAGGAGTCCAACATAAGCCCAATACAAGGAAAATGAAATAAATTTCATTTCTGGGCAACTCGCTCAAGCGAGATTCACCACCGCTTGAGCGAGATCAACACCACTCGCTTGGGCGAGTCCTCTCGCGTGGGCGAAATACTTCTAGTAGCGATTTCACGCTCGCTCGCTTGAGCGAGCCTCACACTCGCCTGAAGGAGATTGGAGTGGGTCGCTTAGGCACCCAAAAATTCTCCTTGAGCGAAGAAATCTTAGAGTATCAGGTCACTATCTCGCTTGAGCGAGTCACTCTCGCTCAAGCGGAATTCTTCCAGTATCCAATCTCGTGCTCGCTCGCTTGAACGAGACCCAACATGCCACGCCTCTCGCCTAAGCGAGATCTCTCTAGTACCATTTTTCCATCTCGCTCGCTCAAGCGCGGCTACGCCCGCTTGAGCGAGATTCATCCAGTGGCTACCTCAACCATGTGGTACGTGTCTCGCTTGAGCGAAACCTCATCTCGCCTGAGCGAGACTACCAGTTCAAGTGCAGTAACGTGAAGATCTCATAACTGACACACCAAAACTCATACCAATCCAAATTGGTCAACATTATCACATCCTACACATCATATAAGGCATGTAAAACTAGCTCTAACCATTCATACTTATAAATTCTCATTTTAACTCATCAATCACTCTTTTAAATCCTAATTCCTCAACCATAAAATGAAGGCTTTAATACACCTCTCATCTCAAAATAATCCTCTACACTTAGTTTAACTCATTCATTCACAAGGTTCCACCATCATTCAGTTCATGTCCAACCAAGGGACTACCAAGCATTTATCATTAACATCATACATATACATATATTAGCATAACAATCAACATAAGCCAAGCCATTAATTATCACTTCTACAAATTAATCACATAAAACATTCTTGGCAAGGCATTGCATGAGTTTAACATATACATAATTAACAATGAATTCACTCATGCGATTTGAAATGCAAACTCCTCTCCTACCTCGAGAGAAGATCCACAATTCCAATGCTCCAAATGCCTCAATCGCTCCGCATCATCGTCGGGGATGCAATCCTATCACAACAAATATACATATAATTGCCATTATTATACTATCACAAAGCATCACCTTAGACATCATCACCTAACCCATGATCAAGTCCTAGACTTGTCTAATACTCCAAATTCATATGCTTGTATTAGGCTTCGGGAATTCCTTTCCCCAAAGCTAAGATTTCTAGATTTCAAAGGGCTAAACAACCCAACATCAACAACACCATGGCCTATGACAAGACCTAAGGCTTCATCAATTTAAACATCCATTCTCTTAGTCTAATATTAATGGTTCGCAATCATTGTCAACATCATAAATATCAACACTTACTAATCCCTCAAATCAACATACCTATATACATGCATATATCATCATTTGCAACTCATGACTTAGCTCCCCATTCTATCAACATCAATATTCAACCCCAATACTTCTAAATGTTCATTTCTTCATATAAATCCACTCCCAAGGCATCAAAATCACTAAGGTTACCAATTTGGCAAAAATCCCCAATTTATCACACTTAGGGTTTCCCATCTAAAATCAATTAACAATATTCTCAATCAATCCCCTAAAATCTTTATGGTTACTATAACTTTCTCCTCATCCCACAACATCAAACCATATTCAATTTCATACCTCCATTATTCATGCTTAAAGTTTCACTCTAGATTTACCAACACAATCAACACCCATCCACATGCAAGGCTTCTAATATTATCATCTTCAACCCAATATCACAAAACCATAATAAAATGATGTGGAGGTAAGAAATCTTTACCTTAAGTCCAATACTCCACCAAAACGAAAATGAGGTTAAAGAAGAAGGGGAGGACCAATGTAAGCTTCCTAGCTCCATGCATGCACCATATATCCAAGCTTTTTGAGTGAAAATGGTGAATGGAGAGGATAGAAATGGGGAAACACGGTTTTTGGAGGAGAAAGGGAGAAGAGGAGGAGAAATGAAGGAGAAATGAAGGAGAAAAGAAAGTGAGAGGGAGCTGCCGAAAAATGAGGGAAAAGGGAGAGAGAAGATGTGTAAAAATTGGACATTGTCCAATGGGTACAACCATGTCTCAATGCTTTTGTCTATTGTGCCATAAAATTCTATATCCATTGGTTAAAAGAGTGAAAGGTGAAAAGAAAAGAGAGACCACGGCTAAAATAGAGGAGAAATAGGAATTCTCATTTTCTTTTTAATCCAATTTGGTTCATAATTTCCCCGTTTCATATCCTATGTCGAGTCCAATTAATTAGTTCCTTAACACTAAAAATTATTCTAACTACACCATCTTAATCACCATAATATTCCAAACATTCTAGACCCATCAAACACTCAATTTGATTAAGTGGGTCCCACATCATCTATTAATTCATTCGTTTCCGGTAAATCTTAATTTACCGATAATTCACCTCTAATGTCTAACAACATCTCCCATAATTATTTGACCATGAATAATTAATTTTCATCATCCAATAAAGTTATTTTCTCAAAAATCTGAGATGTTACAAATTGCATCGTTTGTGATCCTTTTAAAATTAATGTGATTTGTAAGAGTTACAAATTTAAATAATTTATTCTTATTAATTTTAATAGGATTTGCATCATATGTGATCTTTTTAAAATTAATATGATTTGTAGAAGTTACAAATTGATTCATATTTATTAAATTTAATATGATTTGTAATTGTTACAAATAGAAGATAAGATCTTTATTAAATTTAATAATTTTAAAATCACATATTTAATCCTTAATAAATTTGATAGGATTTGTAAAAGTTACAAATTAAAGATAAGATCTTTATCAAATTTAATAGGACTCAAAATAAAATATCTTGAACTCTAGAGATAAGGTTTAAAAGTTAAACCTTGACTATTCCTATTTTAGGATAATTGTAAGGGTCAAAAGATAAGGTTTAAAAGTTAAATCTGCGTTTTGCAAATCTTATAGGAATCCTTGTATTTCCGTTTCTCATGCACTAGGAATTCCCTAACAGTGGTATCAGAGCTTGGTTGCAAAACCGTGTTTTGGGCAAATGTTTGTTTAAAGAACATGTAAAATATAAAATAAAATTTCTTTTACGAAAAGAATTGTAAAGGTTGAATCCTTTTGCAAAGGTTGCATCTTTTATTAAATATGTTACAAAGGTTGCATTTTTAATGAGATATTATGTAAAGGTTGCATTTTTATGAGATATGTTACAAAGGTTTCACCTTTTGAAAGCTAATATCAATTTATTTTTGTTTTATGTATATTGATTGCTTTTCTCAACATTTTAATTAAATAACATGTTTTTGGGATGTGCTTTATTATATGAACATGTTGTATGTTGCAATGCACTACAACATTTCTAGGCAATGGCAACGGCAATCTTAGCAACGGGTAAAAAACTGTTCTCTTAGTATGCTATAGGAAACGGTTTTTTATTTTATTGCCATAAGTATTTAAAATTTTAATTTTTTTAAGGCAATAGTGAAAAACCGTTGCTGTAAATAAATGACTACGTTTAATAACCGTTGCATAAATATAAATATTTGCAATGGTTAGAAACCACTTCCTTATAATTAGACAACGGTATTAAAAAAGTTGCCAAAAATAATATATTACAAAACCGTTTCTATAAATATATTATATGTTTTAATATATTTTAAAACACAATAAAAAAATTGTTAACAAAATGTAATTTACGCAATTCCCTCCTCTTTCCTTAAACTTTCGCTCCCTCTTCCCTTACTCACATTCAATTTTGTTTTCTTTCACAATCCCTCACCCATATTCCTTTCTCAATCCCTAATCCCTCTTTCATAATCCCTCGCTGGTTCATTGGTTCTCCCCTTTCACATTCGTAACGAGCGTGCTCTCCTCTCTGCAAGCGTTCATTGGTTTTCATCTCCGCAAGCGTTCATTGGTTCTCCTCTCCGCAACAACATCATCATTATTTCTTCTTCTCTTTAACTGTAGGTCCCAAAGGTAACCTCTCTAACATAAACTTCTTAGCATATAACAGTTGCATCTCTATGGTTTTTTTTATTATTTTTCATTATTTCTTGTTTTTGGCATAACTAATTATTAGCATAACCTTTATCTATGTGTACTTGACACTTATTATTAGGTGATATGCCTCCAAATCTTTGAAACAGTTCACGTAGTTATAGTAACACTAAGCAAAATTCAAGAAATTTAGAAAAAATGAAAATCTAGGTTATCGAAAATTGATAGGAAATGAAAAAAAGTAAAAGAAAAGGACATTAAATTAAATGATTATTCTGTTTTGGGTGTTCTATTTTGGGTGCTTGCTGTTGTGTTTTGGGAGTTTTGTTTTGGGTGCTTGCTCTTATGCTTTAGGTGTTTGCTATTGTGTGTGAGTGTCTTGTTGTGGTGTTTTGGGTTCTTACTATTATGCGTGAGTTTCTAGCTCTGATTTATAATCAATGTCAAGTTGAATTATCATTGTGTTTCTATTTTAATTATCATTGAAATAGTCAAGTTGATTGCTGAATTTTGTCTTGTAAAATCAAGTATATATATACTCATTTTAAAAACCAAAAAGGAATTGTAATAACATGTATATATAACATTGTATATATAATAAACCTTGATTATATAATTTACATGTACGCATATGCAAAGTGACAGAAATATCTAGTCTTGAGTGGCCTTCGTGTGGTGCTCAATAGCCCAGAAAAGTCCATTTGCCTTGGCCTTCAATCCGTTACACATTTCAACTGGAAGATCTTCTTCGCCTTTGGTGTAGTAATCTATAGTGACCTTTACATCTAAACCACCTTCAATGTTACGTGACACCTTTGTCTTAAACCAAACTTTCTCCAAAGTCTCCTCCAACCCTTTTATCTTTCCTTCTAAGAAGCTGTACTGTAATCCTTGTGTTGATCATCCATTTTGTCAAGTTTGTACCCCAAAACCGAGGTTTTCCCCACTATTAATCATATATAATACACTTAATTAGTTATTCATATAAACTCTTCTCGGGCATCTACCAAAAAGTTTAATCTTTTAAATTGATTTGGTACTTGATATTATATGTCTTTTTCTTTTTCTCTCTTTACTAGTTAACAGTTTAATACACAACTGCACTCCTTGAAAAACAACTATTTAAACAATCAATTATGTAAAATATTCCAAAAAATCATGTTCATTAAAATATGTAAATTTTCCTCATGATATTATGTGGTATGTGCTTTTGGTTTTTGTAGTTTGAAAGTTTTTTTAAAATATGTTTTAGCCATCTAGCCAGGACTTTATTTAATGGTAATGGTTTATTCACCATATGAGGTGTGCCAATCCAATTTTTACATTGTTTTTTAATTATTGTCACAACGACATTTGTTTAATGTGGCTTTAACAGTTCCAAGCCTCCTATGGAAAACCGCTTTTAGCTGCAAGAGATCCAAAATGCTCTACTAAGGATACAGAAGCAGGTGATTTTCTTTTTCTCATTATTGTACTGAAAAAGTGTGTTTTTGTCTTCTAACTAGATCCTCTAGGTAATGCATTTCCTCCTTCGTAGGACAAAGGATGAAGTCTTGTTTGATCTACCAGAAAAAATAATCTAGGACAGATACTGTGATTTGAGCCCTGTACAACTTAAGCTTTATGAACAATTTTCTAGTTCTAGTATGAAACAAGAAATGTCATCTATTGTAACAATGAATGAGTCCGCTGCAGCAGAAGAAAAGTAGTAGTTCTACTAAAGCAACTTCACATGTTTTCCAAGAAATATGACTTCTTTAAATATCACTTAACTAATCATTGTTCCATCAGTTATTTTTTACACCCAGAAATCCGTTCCATGCTTTAGGTACTCCGATACTTGCTAAAACTCTATAGTCATCCATTGCTTATCACAGATGAGAAGATTCCAGATTCACTCTCTACTTAATGTTAGTTTAGTTGAGTGCTGACTTGTTAGTTTCTTAATGTTATTGGTTTAGTTTAGTGTTGCTGCATAGTTTTCTTATATGTCTGATTAATATAGAAAAATAATATTAAAACAAATACTAAATTTTCCCAACTTGTATGATTTATATATATATAAAATGGTTTTAGAGTGTAAATTATGAAATCGATCTTACATGTTACCATTGCATGCTCATGGAAAATGGAAAATGCTTTATATTTATTTTATATTATATGTTAATACGATGGAATTGTTGGTATTTAAATGGAAGCAGGCACGAAAATGGTAGAGAGAAAGAACTAGAGATTTCGCTTTTGATACACGGGTTAGTCTTTCATTAGTACCCTGATTTTTTTAATTACTTAATAATATATTAGTTTAATTGTTAATTATAAATACCTGTCAATAGGAAAAAGGCATATAACACACACAAGTATCCTCCACCTCTAACATATAAAACTACCTTTATCATTAATCAATCATATGTTTTATGATATATATTATATATAAATTATATCCATGTTCAGTTAATTTTATAAGGATAAAAGTTCATTAGATTTATATTTATCTCACTTTTGAATTGATTTATTGATGTATAGATATTATAATGTCTTGTTCCTATTTTATTGGTAGATCAAAATTAGAAATAAGACAAATTTATAATGTGTATTCTTAATGATTAAAGTTCTAAAACACAACTCCTTATAAAAGGATATTTGACCAATATATAAAAAGATCGTGATTCCCATGTTAGTGGTACAATTTTATGTTATAACAGATATAAAGGACAATTAGAAGACTTGTGCTTCAGACCTTTAAAATCAATTTTTAAAATACTGCTGAAATTAGAATTATTTTAATAATGACCATTCATTTGATGATATTTGCATGAATGTCATCCAACGTAAGTAGTATGTAAAAAATATATTAAAAGGTAAATTTAAATATATTTTTAATCTCTATATTTTATTTTGAGTCTGGAAGTTAAACTTGAATATGTTATAAGTGCTGATATAATATACTAAATTATATATTAGTTTGTTCATATTGTATTAATATATGCTACTAATTATTGACATGTGACTTGAATGATGTGGAAACTTTGGCAGTGTGGTTACCTACTTTTTGTGATGCTAATAATTTCCAATGCGACTTTGTTATTTGCTAAGTTAAATAATTATTGATATAATTATTTTTGTTTATTTTAAAAAATGGATTTGAATCTTTATATGTTATTATTTACTTTGTATGTAAATCATGATATGGATGAGGATAAATTAGATGACAACTTGGAAGATGAAGATGGAGACTTGACTTGATTTCTTATTTATGAAGATAATTTTTTACTTTAAATTTGTTGTGTGTAAAAGATTGACTTGATTGCTAGTAGTGATGGATGATAAGGTAGATGACTTTTTTATGACTAGTAGCCATGGATGACACTATAAATGGTTTTTTTGTGACGACTAGTAATGGATGACAATTATTTTTTCTTATTAGGACATTTTAATTTAAATCACAATGTGATTTACAAAATTTTGGTGCTTACTATGTCATTTTAATTTGAATATATCATAATGCATGTGATTTAGAAAATTGTGATTGACATATTAAGAGTCTAGGCTATTTTAATTTGAATATAACAATGTGTGTGATTTACAAAATCATGATTGACATAATAAGGGTCAATAATAATTTTATTTTAATTATGAAATATATATTTCCAAGGAATAACAAACATTTGTTAGTGTAAAATAACAATTTTAAATTGTTACTATACGTTATCCAAAGGTAACAAAGTTAACCTGTCATGTAAGGCAACGGTTAAGAGCTGTTGCCAATGATGAAACCACTACCATTTAAAGAAACGGTCAAGAAATGTTACCATTTATGCAACAATTAATAACTGTTGCATAAAGAGTCAACGATTATAAACCGTTGCCATATCATGTAAATAAAACCGTAATGGGATAATTATAATATCTAAATTGTTTTTATCAGGCCTAAACTTAACTAAGTTTTTCAATTGGATTGAAAATAACTTAGAGGCGTTAGGATTGAGCTTAAATTCATAAGATGAATTAGGGTAAAGAGTTACCCACTCAATTATCTAAGAGTTGTATGAGATGCAATTGGAAATGAGTTTTCTACCTAAATAACCAAGGGTTGGGCAATCAGTCAAAGCCGACTCAACACTAGGCCAAATATGGATCTTGGCCCACTAGAAAAATCTTCCAATGGGATTTTTTATGATTTAGTGAGGGTATTTGTTTTTGAATCAAAGTAGTGGGAGACAACATATTTATTTAATGACTAAAATTTAAATATATTTTAAATAGAAGTGATAGATTTGCATGTAATTTGTTTTAGAATAACCATGACAAACCAAATATTGTTTTGTTCCAATCTGTCCTTTGGAAGGACACTTTATCTAGAAAAATGCTTAGATAGGTATTGAGACTTGAGAATTATCTTCATTAAAGATGAAGCGGCAGTGTGTCATGTTTGACTTATATATCATCTATGGTTGGGTCTTGAATACCCTATGAAGTCTGCATAAACTCTGAGCTGTAAAAGATAATATAAATATATGGGAGATATACGATATGATCGTATACAGACTTTATTAAGGCCAAGTTGGTCTGGAAGTCTAAAAGGTGATCAAGAAAGGAAATTGTTTCCAGTTTTAGCCAAATAAGACATTGCAATAATTTGTCTAAAGAACTTGAAGGAGTTCAAAAGAAAGGGAAGTAAGACTTCCACTACAGGTCATGGTATAAAAGTCAAGTTATTTTACTTAACTAACATTAGTATCAGATACTAGTAGTAGATCTCAAATTTTGAAAGATCAAGGAAGTAGATCACTTGTTAAAGGTGAAGAAATCTGTGTAAAATTAAGCAAAAGTTGTTATAATAAAGATAACATCTTTACATACTGGGCTAGTTAGTGAACTAGACATTGTGCATATTGTTTCTTGTTGGACAAGAAATGTTTTTCTTATTATAAAATAACTTTATTTCTTCAAATGGATGTTGATGCACAATTGAGTAATGGATTCCACATCCTAAATCTTAAAACACCCATCTATAACAACTGTCAAAGTAGGTTAAAATAAGTGATTTTGAACCTTAGTTACATGGTATTATCTCCTAAGGCAAATGGATAAGAAACACATTTCTAAATACCATTAATGTGGTTATATGGACTCTTTTGATTTTGGAATCAATGGAGACATGTAAATCTTATTTAGTGGAGAGATAATTGAGACCTTATTCATTGAAAAGATGAGTAATCTATTATCTAATACATGACAATGTATGTGGGCCTATTGGAACAATAACTAGATATGTTTTTCAATACTTCAACATACTAATTGAAAAGTCAATAAGTATGGATGTATGTAACATAAGTTAAAAAGTCTTTGAAAAGTTCAAAGAATTCATAATGAAGTGAAAAACCAAATTGGCAAGACAATTAAAGCTCTTAATTAGATCAAGATAGCAAATAATTTGAGCTACAAGTTTGATAACTATCTAATAGAGTGAGAGATTACCTCTTAACTCATTCCTCATCGAATGCCTTAATAGCATCTCTACGGGGAAAAGTCAAACCTTGTTGGACATAGTTTGATTATTGATTATTATCAAACATCTCTAACTCCTTCAACGTTCCTTTATTAACAAAATTTCCACACTTAATCATGTTCCATCTTAGACTTTCTTAAAGAAACCATATATGATATGGACTAGGAAGAAACCTAGTATGTCCTTACTAATAATTTGGAATATAGAGCATCCAACTCTGACAAGGTCAGATCCAAATTAGATAAATGTCTTCTGTGAGATACCCAAAGAAAGCTAAGGGTTATCAGTTCTACAATCCATCGAAGAATAAAAGGCTTGTTGCTTAGAATGTTGTATTCTTGTATAAGAGTATATCCCTTAAAGAATCAGTGGGAGGATGGTAGAACTTGAAGAAATTCAAGTATCACAAAGCATTTAAAAGTCAAGGATGGACTTGGAGTAGAAATCACAAAGTGTTGTGACATCCTTAGCTCCGGTAGCATAAGACTTACGTAAGATCAAATAGGATATGTCACCAAACCTGACAGATATGGATATCTTATAAATCAGGAAGGAGGCATATTGCTAAATGACCAAGCTTCTTATGAAGAGGCCAATGCAAGTTTAGATTTTAAGACATGGCATAAGACCATGGGATTTGAAATGGGTTCCATGTATATTAACAAGGTATGGACCTTGGTTGACGCACCTAAAGGGTAAAACCTATAGGATGCAAGTGGGTTTTCAAAAGGAAAACTAAACATGGATGGTAATAAGAGTACCTTTAAAAGCAAGATTGACAAAATTCAATTAGCTTAAAAACTATTTAGATCCTGCTTGTTGTAGCAGTATATCACCATTATGAGATATGATAGATAGATGTCAAGATGGAAATCATCTTGAGGATGTGTATATGACACAACCTAAAGGCCTTTTATGCCTGAAACATCTAGGAAGGTATGTGAACTGCAAATGTTCCATTTATGGACTAAAGCAAGCTTTTAGAAGCTAGAATCTTCATTAAAGAATGAAGATAAATCTTGTGACTATAAAAGGGTTAGTAACTGCATAATTATAGTTCTAATATTACATGTAGAAGATATGCTTCTTCTAGTAATAATATTCTCATTCTATAGTCAAGAGTATCCTTAAACACTTAAGAAGGACTAAGGATTTGATCTTGATAAATAGAAGATGAGCTCGTTGTAAAGGTTACATCGATGCCAATCTTTTGATTAATTTGAAAGACTTAAGATTGAAATCAAAATATATGTGTTGTCAAGATGCTTGCGATGTATGCTTGAAAGGTTCAAAGTAAGAAATAATCATTGGTTCTACTAACAAATCTAAGTATTTTGCTATGTTAAATTACAAAAGAAGTCAATTTACATTTAATCATTTCAAATGTTTTGTACCCTATGAGTTTCCACTGTGATGACAATGGAACCACAGAACAATATAAAGAAGTGGATTAATCCAAGCATATACTTAAATAGTTCCATCTTTGGAAGATGTGAAAATATGCAATGTGCATACCAACAAAATTTTTGAGAACCCAGTAAAAGCATAAGGGCACTGTAGACGTCACTGGCATTAACCTTATCGGCTCTAAGTGCAAGTGGGAGATTGTTAGAAATATGCACTAAAAGCCTATATAGGATGCATCATTTTGAATAAGTCATTTTTTGTTAAATAGTTTAACAACCTTTATTGATCCTTGGAGTAATAGGTCATATGAGAGTTATTCCTAAAATGTCCCTAGTCAAGTATTTACGTGGGGACATGTAAATACATTAAGACTAGTGTGTGAGTGTACTAATGATCTGATCTCACAGATCATGGATATAAATGATATCAAGTCTTCACACGGGTACACATTAAGAGTAATGATGTACTGGACAGACCCACCATGAGAACGTTGCATAGATCGTTACATGAATGTCATAAATAATTCTCAATGTGATAATGGTATATGTAGTCCTTTGACCTGAAGTCACTACGATTCCTACATAAGGAGTTTGTTGTTTTAATACAATCAAACGTCTTCTGTAACAAGAGGACTATAAAGGTTGTGGTTAGGCAATGAACAAATTATGTAGAGGGATGTGGGTAATGTAGATGAGATTTGTCTCTCCTATGTGACAGGAGTGATATCTATAGGCCACTTGATGGAGTGAGACTAAGGAAATGCATGGCCATGCTAGAAAGAATAAATATTGGATATTTATTCGGATAAAGTCTACTCCAGTATCAAGTAAAATAAATTGGACCGTACAAGGATGACGCGACCATGCCTTGGGCCCAATTAAGATATCGTGACAAAAGGAACAAACATATAAAATAATTATCACTTATAGGTTATGTTGATAATAGACAATATTCGGACATAATGATGCATTGCTAGATGCCGCTCTTATTTTATATTAATAATAAAATAGTTTATTATTAATATAACCGAGTATTTTACCTATAGGATCACACACATAGAGTAAGCCCATCAGAAAATAGCTTTTATTTTAGTTGGACTAAAATAAAACTATTGGGCCTAACTCATTTAGAATGAGTAAGGAGCCCACTCTTTAGAGAGCAAATTAGGTCAAACCTAAGCCTATAAATAGAGCATAAGATGCTCATAAGCGGCTAACCAAAAAGAGACACAAAATACACAAAAGTAGCAAAAGCTACACGTTGTCAAACTAGCATTTGGAAGGTGTAGCATTTCTGGTGGGAGTACTCGTGTGGACTCCTAAAGGACGAGGCTATGACTGCTTCGATTTGATTTTCTTCAAGGGTAATCCTAAAACACAATATTTTTTTTTGTGTTTGTCTTATGCTTTGAAACATGGCGCTTTGCAAATTCTATGGGAATCCTTGTATTTTCGCTGCTCATGCACTAGGGATTCCCTAACACAAACATCCCCGATCAATTTAATAAAATTCTCTTCAATCCAATCTCAAAAGTTTAAACTAAGTGAACACATTTTTTAGATCATGTAACAAATTTGACAATCATGAATCATCTAGAATCACATCAAAGCGATCTAAGTCTAAATTATAGATGATTATGACGAGAAAAAGAAGGTAAACAATTAAATATTGAATTATATTAAGACAAATAAAGCATTTACTTCATTACTTTGCAAGCTCAAAATCGTAGATCAATCAAAGGGTTTACTTCTCCATCACGTTTGAAAACATAAACACAATTTTGAATTCAATTGTTATGGAAAACATAAACAAAAGTGCAAGAGAGAAGATGATGAAATCTGAAATAGAACTCACAATAAAATGCATAGAGAAAAGCATGCAAAATTCCTCCAATGCCAAGTATTTATATAGAGGCAAGGAGACTAAACCTAATCTAATAAGTTTTGAAAGTTAAATGGGCCACAAAATATGACTAAGCTCAAACCCTAAATTAAAACTACTAATGGGCCACAACACCAAGTGACCCACTTCAAATGCTTGTAACTTTAGCTTAGAACTCCAAATTTAGGAAATAAGGTGTCCACTTAAAGCTCTCTGAGTCAACTTTCCAATGCAATAAGAATCACAAAAAACTCCACTACATAAAAGTTATGATTAAATTAGTGAAAAGAGGTCAAAAGCTCTAAAATGCATAATTAACTAGAATTAATAATTAGAGCCTAAATAGACCCAAACCAATAAAACTAGCATAAGTTAGTGAAGTAATCTTAGAATAAGTGTCAAAATGTCATGCTAAGGATACTAAAATTTCAACATAATATGGTTCATCATAAAGCCATCTCTAAACAACAATCAAACCCATCATTACCCATTCGTATCTCCTCGCCAGCGAGCCCCTAACCTTAAAGTGACTCCTTGTTTTCGTTACCACGAAAACAATGTGCTTTATTTTTTTAATCCTCCATGTGATTTCTTTGGTTGGTTGTGGTGCCTCATCATACCACTCTGGTGGTTTTCCATCTGATGCCTCTTAGCTACCCTTTCCTTTCTTAGTTACTTAAGGAAGATATAGAGAAAAGTGAATTAAAAAAAAGAACATAATGGCCAGTGGTGTAAATTGCCAAAAAAAGAATGAATGAATGGGGAAAGGAAAAGGCTAATTAGTGATAAAAAAGTGTGGTTAAGTCCCTTTATTTCAAAATTTATGGGATAACATCAATGGCTGAAAGATTTCCCCATCCAATGCACTTATTTAATAGGATAACATCGACGACTGAAATTTTTTCCTTACCCAGTACACTCAGTTTGGGCTAACATCAAAGGTTGAAAAATTTTTCTGCCCAATGTACTTAGTTTTGGTGAAAAAGTTGGTCTTAGACTCAACTTCTTTTATAATTATAGGATAATAAAAAGTATCACTTTTATCATTTAAGAGTTTATCCATAAAACAACTGTTGGTGCAAATCATGGGAATGATGCTTGAATCAGAGGCAAGCTCATAGTTGATGGTGGTATGAATGGTTGGATAACCTTTGAATGGTTGGTTAACATTATTTCACTATATTAATTATGTTTAAAATTGCTCTACATTGATTTTATTGGAAAACATTTTTTATGCATTAAAATGATTTACAAATAATATCTTTGGATCAACATAAAGTAGCTACTTCACATATACATTAAAGTCTAGTTTGATGTATTTAGATTAACATTAGGGATTGATATGATGCGATTACTAATACATTAGGAACTTCTTTGATAAAAATTATAATCAATAAAGACTAACATGACAAAATTTTTTAAGAAGATAATGGGAGGATCAATTTGATTTTTTTCTTATCAGCAAATATGAATCATTAGTTATTTGTTTAAAAAGTTAATAGGGGCCTTTGAACCAACAAACACTTTCCCTACTGATCCGGTCTGGATACCGACCCCTAAAGTTGTGATGTCAGCACGACTGATTCCAGAGGGGCAATACCAAGCGGTATCCGGTCTGGATACCGACCATATCACTCAGTGTCATACCATGCGGGAATCGAAAATGTTTCACTCGGTGCAATCTCAATCGGAAATGTCTCACTCGGTGACATCCCACGCGGAAGTGTCGCGCTCGGAGACACCCTACTCGGGAAAGTTGCACTCAACTCGGAGACATCCTACTCGGGAAAGTTGTACTCAGAAACTTCCCACCCGAATTTGAGATACCAGACACTTCATCCGTTCTCGCTTCTTTGTTACTTATAACCGTTTGCCTCAGTCGTTTTAAGAGGTTGATCCGGACTATTTACCGGTATCCATTATATAATGTGTCACCGGTGTCATCGGTATACATCCGGACTCTAATTCCGTGTTGGGCATTCTCCCTATACCGGTTAGTCCAGGATAACACCATGCACACCGGATAAGGCACCTATCACCAGACAGAAGACAATGGGCATTGCTACAGGGACAAATATAATGATTCCATTTCCCACACTACGAGCCATAATCTGCTCCTGGGAATAATCCACTTGCTCCCTAAAACTAGCCCCATTTTCCCTACGCTCAATATAAAATAGCCACTTACCTCAATCATGCTGGTGAGTGCGCATTAAACAATAATATACTTGCTTAATGGAGGTTGGTGGTTCCCCACTAACAGGTCCTCGTATATCGAGCTAATCAGGTATAAGAACTCACTTCAGTTTACTGGAGAGGGGTTCTGGTTCTGGTCCTTCTCTCCTGAATGCATCTCTTTGATCCCATAGAGTGATCATTTACATTCCACACTTGGAATATATTACTGACTTAAGTGTCAGAGAATCTTCACAGGTGACACCACCTTTCGCCCACATCAACGCGTGAGGTCGGTGTGAAGGACCTCCAGGACGTCAAGACCGCTCTCTTCATACAGAGATACCGGGTGCATAGACCGGACACTCATAGAACCGGTCTTCAACCTCAAACAATCTTCAACTTCTGTGGTTGGCCCGACACCGGATCTCTTGACCCCGGTGCAGGACAGATCATTGGCACGCCCAGTGGGACTCGCTAAGGTTATTCCCACCTCTCGTTTCTAGAGTCTTGTCTTGTATCATGGAAGGCAATGGGAGAAACCTACCAGATGGGCATGTGGAAGACATCACTGCCCAAGAACAACCAGCAAACAGGCGCTTAGTTTTCAAGTCGCCTGTGGAAAGTTCAAGAAAAATAGTGTAGGTGTCTGCACCAGATCCAAGGGATGAGATGATACGAAAGTTGATGGAAGAACTGATTGAGTTGAAATGTGAAAGAAAGAGCGTGGAGGAGAAAGCCACGTCTCAAACCGAGGGGACACTACACACAATTGAAGGAGAAAAATCCATAACCCCCCAGTATTCAAACATCCCTACGTTTGAAGGGAAGGAACAGATCCACGATTCTGATGAGAGAGTCACTAAAGGGAAGAGAGAGCTGATGACAGCCTCTCCGGTAACTTATAAGCTCACAGTTCCTTTTTCAAGGAGACTTATGAGCGTACATATCCCTAAGCACCTGCAGACTACTCAACCACTCTCTATCGAAAAATACAGTTGTGAAACTGATCTTGCTAAGCATCTTGATGCTTATTAATTTGAAGCCATGTACCTGGGGGCAGATAAAGATGTCATATACAGGATGTTCCCTAGGACTCTTGTTGATGATGCCCTTAGTTAGTTCAAGGGGCTATCATAAGGTTCCATCGACTCATAGGAAGAAATGGCAACAGCGTTTGTCGACCACTTTGTCATTTCTGGAGATATTCCCAGGACATCTCATACTTTGGCCCAGATTAGGTAGAGGGAACTTGAAACTCTCAAGGAATTCTTGAGGAGGTTTTACAAGGAAGCAGCTGCTGTTCCAAACTTGGCAGAGGCATTGCAGTTGCACATCATGATAGAGGCTTTGCAATCAAACTCTGCTTTCGCCCTGTCGTTGGCCAAAAGTCCTCCGACGAGTTTTGAAGAATTCAGGAGGAAAGCATCCAAGTATGTGGGCATTGAAATGCACTTGGAAGCAACAGCGGTGAAAGGGAAAACCCCAATGCCATATCAACAACAATGGAGAGATAAGGACAGGCCTGGGTCGGAACGCAAGGAGAGATCACTCCGTAACAGCGTCTTTGATAATCCTATACCTCTGAGTCAGGAAGAATGGGTAAATTTATTTAGCAATTATGCTCCGTTAAATTCTAAGCGGTCACAGATTCTGAGAGAGATCGGATGGCCAACACTTACTACATACGGGGTCAGGAAGCCGCCCCAACTTCGTAAACATGGTGACCTTCGGAAATACTGCGAATTCCATGAACAAAAGGGCCACTCGGCAGATGAATGTCAGGCCCTGAAGAATACTATTGAGACCCTGATCTGAGAGGGTAAGCTCAAACAGTACCTTTTCAAAGAAAGTACTTTTGATGAACCAGACCGGATTGAGAAAAGGGAAATGTATCACGAAGACGGTGATGATGATCATCCCACTCCGATCAGAAGATTTACTATTTCTGAAAAGTAAAAGGGGGTGATGGTTGGTGAGCCTGCATAGCAAAATGTTATGCCCCAACAACAACATCAGGGCCGTCGAGAGGTCATTGATTAGGGATCAGGCCATCAAAGCCAAAAACGCCTGTCACTATTATAACTAGTTGGTAAGACGATATGCACTCTTTTTCCTGACTTGGGTTTTTCCGATCAGGTTTTACCAAGAAGGTTTAACGAGGCATAACCCCGACTCGGCTCTCTTTCTCTCTTTTGTAATTCATAATTAATGAAATATTCTATATGTTCACCCATTGTCTTTATGATTTTATTCGATGCACAACATTGTTGTGACAAGATACTTTCAGGACGGACGATCCTAACAACGTGTCTGTTGTTAGTGATGAACCTCTTCGAAGGTACAAAGGGGTAAACCATAATTTGAAGGCTTGGGCGTAGTAAGCTGGTCCCTTTGTCAGGCCACGCTGAACCCCGAGTACGGTGAATGGGTAAAATCCAACACCGATTATGAAGAACGGTGAATGGGTAAAGTCCAACACCGATTATGAAGAACGGTGAATGGGTAAAATCCAACACCGATTGAAGAAGAACGGTGAATGGGTAAAATCCAACACCGATTGAAGAAGAACAGTGAATGGGTAAAATCCAACACCGATTGTGAAGAACGGTGAATGGGTAAAATCCAACACCGATTGTGAAGAATGGTGAATGGGTAAAATCCAACACCGATTGAAGAAGAACGGTGAATGGGTAAAATCCAACACCGATTGTGAAGAACGGTGAATGGGTAAAATCCAACACCGATTGTGAAGAACGGTGAATGGGTAAAATCCAACACCGATTAAAGAAGAATGGTGAATGGGTAAAATCCAACACCGATTGAAGAAGAATGGTGAATGGGTAAAATCCAACACCGATTGTGAAGAACGGTGAATGGGTAAAATCCAACACCGATTAAATAAGAATGGTGAATGGGTAAAATCCAACACCGATTGAGAAGAACAGTGAATAGGTAAAATCCAACACCGATTATGAAGAACGGTGAATGGGTAAAATCCAACACCGATTGAAGAAGAACGGTGAATAGGTAAAATCCAACACCGATTGATGAAGAACGGTGAATGGGTAAAATCCAACACTGATTGAGAAAAATGGTGAATGGGTAAAATCCAACACCGATTAATGAAGAACGGTGAATGGGTAAAATCCAACACCGATTGAAGAAGGCTCAAATTGTAGGATTAAACTGAACTCCGAGTACGACTAGTAGGTTTGGCCGAACGTCGGTGAGGGCTTGGGCGCAGTAAGCTGGTCCCTTTGTCAGGCCACACTGAATCCTTAGTACAGTGAATGGGTAAAATCCAACACCGATTGTGAAGAACGGTGAATGGGTAAAATCCAACACCGATTGAGAAGAACGGCGAATGGGTAAAATCCAACACCGGTTGATGAAGAACGGTGAATGGGTAAAATCCAACACCGATTGAGAAAACGGTGAATGGGTAAAATCCAACATCGATTGAAGAAGAACGGTTAGTAGGATTAAACCAAACACTGGTGAAGACCTGGGTTGTAGGATTTTACTGAAGCTCAGGAAATGGATTGTAGGATTGAACCGAACTCCAATTAAGACTAGTAGGCTTTGTCGAACGATTAAAGAAGAATCAATCGTCATCCTCATTAGTGAATTCGCTCAGAAGTACTTCATCCGGGAACTCTTCACTCGGAAACACTTCATATTCAAAGTCAGACTCGAATTATTAACTCGGGAATATCTCTACCCGAAACGTACACATTCGAAGTCAAAGCCTTTATCTGACCAGAAGTACTTCATCTAAAAATGCTTCACTCGGTATGTCTCACCCGGTGCCATACCACGCGGGAATCAGAAATGTTTCACTCGGTGCAATCCCAATTGGAAATGTCTCACTCGGTGCCATCCCATGCGAAAGTGTCGCGCTCGAAGACACCCCACTCGGGAAAGTTGCACTCAACTCGGAGACACCCCACTCGGGAAAGTTGCACTCAGAAACTTCCCACCCGAATTAAGACTCGGATTATAGGGCTAAATCGAACTCCGAGTACGGTTAGTCTGATTAAACCGAACGCCATTGAAGGCTTGGAGGGTAGGATTAAAACTGAACTCTAAGTAAGGTGAATGGGTAAAATCCAACACCGATGAAAGCCTGGGGACAGTAAGCTGGTTCTTCTATAAGGCCACACTGAACCCCAGGTAATAAAGACCTTTTCCTGCAGGTTGAAGACTCAATCCGTATTCTTATGATTGAGATATATCCCCCCAGGACGGATGATCTTAATCACCTCTTCTGTGATTTGATGATGTAACTTCTGGCGAGGACAATTCCCATCGTCATCCTTATGATGGAAGACCCAACTATCATCTTTATGGTTGAGGTATTGTCTTACCAAGACATAATCATCCTTCCTTATCCGAAGGAACACTTCCTCCAGAACGGATAATCTCAATTACCAACTCTGTGAATTGACGATGTAAATCCTAGTACAAACACCTGGTTGAAGTATTTTTGCAGTTCCATGAGCTCGGAACAATACCCTCACAACAACCACTGTGACTAACTTCCCTTTATGGAATTCGTAGAACGGCTCCTCATAACGAAATAATACCAAACAATACTCATGAAGATAAATATTTTCTGCATAAAGTATACCGACATCCAGAGATTGTATAGCTCATATGAGCAACTTCATAAGTCCCTCATACAAGCTAGGGGACATATGATCCGGTCTGGATACCGACCCCTAAAGTTGTGACGTCAGCACGACTGATTCCAGAGGGGCAATACCACGCGGTATCCGATCTGGATACCGACCATATCACTCAGTGTCATACCATGCGGGAATCGAAAATGTTTCACTCGGTGCAATCTCAATCGGAAATGTCTCACTCGGTGACATCCCACGCGGAAGTGTCGCGCTCGGAGACACCCTACTCGGGAAAGTTGCACTCAACTCGGAGACATCCTACTCGGGAAAGTTTCACTCAGAAACTTCCCACCCGAATTTGAGATACTGGACACTTCATCCGTTCTCGCTTCTTTGTTACTTATAACCGTTTGCCTCAGTTGTTTTGAGAGGTTGATCTGGACTATTTACCGGTATCCATTCTATAACGTGTCACCGGTGTCATCGGTATACATCTGGACTCTAATTCCGTTTCAGGCATTCTCCCTATACCGGTTAGTCCAGGATAACACCATGCACACCGGATAAGGCACTTGTCACCAGACAGAAGACAATGACATTGCTACAGGGACAAAGATAATGATTCCATTTCCCACACTACGAGCCATAATCTGCTCCTGGGAATAATCCACTTGCTCCCTAAAACTAGCCCCATTTTCCCTACGCTCAATATAAAATAGCCACTTGCCTCAATCATGCTGGTGAGTACGCATTAAACAATAATATACTTGCTTAATGGAGGTTGGTGGTTTCCCACTAACAGGTCCTCGTATATCGAGCCAATCAGGTATAAGAACTCACTTCAGTTTACTGGAGAGGGGTTCTGGTTCTGGTCCTTCTCTCCTGAATGCATCTCTTTGATCCCATAGAGTGATCATTTACATTCCACACTTGGAATATATTACTGACTTGAGCGTCGAAGAATCTTCGCAGGTGACACCACCTTTCGCCCACATCAACGCGTGAGGTCGGTGTGAAGGACCTCCAGGACGTCAAGACCACTCTCTTCATACAGAGATACCGGGTGCATAGACCGGACACTCACAGAACCGGTCTTCAACCTTAAACAATCTTCAACTTCTGTGGCTGGCCCGACACCAGATCTCTTGACCCTGGTGCAGGACAGATCACCTACCTTTCTTCCATCTTATTCTCTCAACCACTACCAACCCTATATCCCCTACACAGGGATCAATTTTATGTTATATTCTATATGTTAATGACCAATTTAATTTAATATTTTATACATTATGGACCAAATAGATGTATTTCATCATTTAATATTTGAAAATGTTCACGCCACCATAAAACATGGTAATGTGGCCACTTATAGGACATTTAACATGCCATGTGGCACTACACCCATTGTTGTCCAATGATCATTAATGACATGTACCAATTTTATCAACTAAGGCATATATCAGAGGTTATAAAGTCATTTTAATAGGTTAGAAATGAAATTAAGGTTTTGATCTTTTTATTTCTACGATAAAATGAATGCAGTCATCTTTATAAAAGCAAGGCTAGCCCTACGGGCGGGCGAGATGGGCATCTGCTCAGGGCCCATAACTAAAGGGCCCAATTTTGAAAGTTACTATATATACTTGTAAAAAAACTGAAAACTTTGCTAAATTAAGAGTCCCGAGATGCGTTTGAGTAATGTTTACCATGATACTTAGTAGGGGTGAAAATAAACCAAAATGTCCATTAGAAACCCATGGCCTAGCTTATGCAAGGTCTAGTTTGGCCTAACTTGTTTAATAATAATACCAAACTAAGACTTTTTTAAAAAGCCTATTTAATTAAAAAGACTAGGTTTAGACTTTTGAAAAGCTCTTTTTAACTTATCGGGTTGACATATTTTAGTTCTTATATGATTTTATAAAATAAATCATAATTTATTATATATTATAATTTATAAATACACACGGTGTTTTCTATAAAGTAAAATTTATAAGATTAAATTTAATATGTAAAATTAATAATTAAATATATATTTTATATAGGTTGTTAGACTCATTTATCTATTTTATATGACCTTATTATTGTTTTTATTGGTTTTAATATAATTCCAGCTTTTAAATAGACTACTAAGCCAAATTAAGCTTTCAAAGATGACAAATCAGATATAAAATTATAGTTTATATTAAGTAATAGGAAGGCTCAAGCCTCGTGACCACATTAGGAATGAAGAAAAATAGAGAGAAAGAGTAAGAGATAAGAGATAGAGAGATTGACGAGTGAATTTGTAGGAAACATTGTAGCCTATTATGATTATTGCTACATTCCTAGTAATTTTATAATAATATGATTATTATTGTTAAAATTTAGAGTGTCTAGTCATGTATAGTTTTAAAGATTTTAAATTTCAAGTGATATAAAAGTCATTATTTAAAGTATAGAACTCTTTTATTTAACCATAAAAAGTATTTATTTTTAAAAAAGCTCATAATACTTACTATGTTTCGAGTCTTAAAAAGAACCGGAATGACAAAGTATAAAATTTACCTTGATTTAAATTCAACCCAGACTCATTTTTTTAATATATTTTGTTCATGTAAAATCACTATTAATAACAATGTGTTTTTTGGTATTAAAAATAACATTTTAATCACCATTTGCCGTAGGCAATAAAAAGTCTAACTCGTTTTGAAATTTTAGGGAGGTATCAGCGTATTAAAAGCGGGGAGAAAGGGAAAGAAGAATGAAAATCACTTTTTGACATTTGATAGGGAATAGTGAGAGTGCTTTATGCACTTTACAACTAAGTAGCCTCATTTTTCTCAAAAGGGCCCAAAAGTTTCTTGTCCTTGTCGGGTTTTTGAATTTGGACTCATTTTCTCTTGCTTCCATGGAACATGACACCAAAATAATAATTAAAAATAATTCTACTCGGACCTTACTCATAGACTTATAGTTTTTGTACCCAAAAAACAGACTTGTAGTTTAGGATCTTTACTTACTCCTACCAAAAACAAATATGCTTAACAACATAGTTACAGTTATTTGATAATACTCTTTTTAGTAAAGTTTTTTATTTACAACAAAACTTAAAATATGAACATAAGATTTCAAGTTAATTATCTAAATTTTTCGTACATAAATTAACCTCTTGAGTTCATTGAGTATAATTTTTTTTACTAAGAATTGATATATATTACACAGTTCTTAGTCAGGTGAGCTATTAACAAGATAGAAACTTAAAAGTATTTGATGATAAATAAAATAAAAAGGAAAGTTTTTAATTTATGAAAAATTTTAATTTTTCAATATATATTTTTAACATGCATAACGACAAAACTTTCATTTTTATAGTGACAAGGATCTTAATGGCCCTGAAGCACCAGCAAATTTGAGTTATTTTCATAAATAGAGAGGTCTTGATAACTAATGCAGTGCTCAAATAATAAATAAGTACGAAAGAATTTTATTTCCTATTGGGACCCAAGTGTCTTCCAAGTACCCAAAGTCTTATACACTATTTTCGTATATTAAATTAAGAATTTGTAACTAATTTTAACTTAAAAAAATTAGTTAGTATATTAAAATCATTTAATTTACCTACCCTAAAAGTGCTCTGAAACATTTATTGAAACTCACAAATTTATTTTTTTCTATTTAATTAATGTTTATTTTATTAATGATTAATAAAAATATTTTGATAAAAATTAATTAATATTATTGATTTTTTTCCAAGTTTCTTATATTAAAAATCAAGAAATTATATCAAAATATTTTTATATTAAGGAAAGAATAAAAAAGACTTACATAAAAAAAACACTTATATCATTTGTATAATAAATTGTCTATTCTTTTTATTTAACTTCTTCATAAATTAGGACAAAATTTAGTTATAACTTTAAGATAAACTTCAATATTAATTATATTAATTATATAAAAAAAGATACTCATTCATAGAGAATATGTTTAATAGGTAACCTGAGAAGGCATAAACTAGTAAACAGTGTAGAGTGGTAATAATTGTAGTAATAATAATATAGTAACGCGTCATTGACCTTTCGGCTCCTTTTCAAATTTTGGTTTGAGCACTGTGATTTGTGATTGATATATATGACTATGATTACAGAAGAAAACAAAAGAAAATAAAATGACTGACTTTTGGGATTGGAAGGAAAACCACAGACATGCCATAAAGTCTTAATCCTCAGATAAAATAAAAGAGCATTGAACGGAAAAGGAAAAGGGAAAAACCAAACCCAACTCAACTCAAACTGTGATCAAGTGAAGCTTCCATTGCCAACCACATTCACCTTTTCACAAGCTAGATGAGGTACATTCTATTTACCAACTAGATATTTTATCATGGTTTCTATATCAATAAGCAAAATGAAAAGCATTTAGGTAAATAGTAAAGCTTGTTCACTAATGGAATGGAATGCACATCAATTTTTTTTATCAACTGTACTAAGTTATTAACTTTGTTCACAATGTTATTTACTTGGAAGTTACCAATTTCAGTTGTTAAAGATGTGATTTCTTTTGATTGTTGTAGCTTTCATAGTTAAGGCAGCAATGTTGGACATGATGAAGCTTCAAAACTGGCTCACCAGTGTTTTTTTCCTTATTGTTGCCACAGTAAGCAATGCAGAAGGTAATTTCCTTTTCCGATCACAATTTCACTTTTCTATGTTATGGTTTTCTTGTTCATTAGTTAAGTGTGTGTTTGGAAAAGCATGTGTATAACTCATAAATTATTCTAAGTGTGTTGAACTTGTAAAACGCTAATCCAAACACAATGTAAGTGAGTGTTTGGAGTTGTGTTGTGTACACACTTCAGAACACGTTAACGCATAAGCTATATATCATAAGTTTGAGTAGATGTGATTTTAAGATACTTTTAACATGATGTTGTATTTCATTTCTTCTACTAAATTAACAAACTGACAACGAACATTGTCAGGTTGAAAAAAAAAAAGATACGATTTTGTATCTTTCAAATGTGAAACCAAACATGCTATGAATCATATGATTTAGCTTGCTAGTTAGAAAACTAAGGATGTGATATGCATAATGCATGGTACATTTTTCTTCTTAGATGTTTCAGAAACTGGGTAAAGAGAAGCAATGAGTATGCAAATGTAGATACTTGAATTGAATGCGTATCATATTTCGTCATGAGTTGATGTTTGATCACATTCTTGAAACACATATGATGTAGGTGCATTTGTGGGGGTAAACGTTGGAACTGATGTTACTGATCTTCCATCTGCTTCAAACGTGATTGCTATCCTAAAAGCACATCAAATTACACACGTTCGTTTGTATGATGCCAATGAGCACATACTTGAAGCCCTTTCAAACACTGGCATTGAAGTTATTGTTGGTGTCACAGATGAGGAGATACTTGGCATTGGAGAATCTGCATCAGTTGCAGCATCATGGATCACCAAGAATGTAGCTGCTTACATGCCATCCACAAACATCACAGCTATATCAGTTGGCAGTGAGGTTCTCACCTCAATCCCAAAGGTTGCACCTGTTCTGGTTCCTGCCATGAATCATCTCCACCAAGCCCTGGTTGCCTCAAACCTTAACTTTCGGGTTAAGGTTTCAACACCGCTGTCCATGGATGTAATCTCTAGGCCTTTTCCTCCTTCCACAGCCACCTTTAACTCTTCATGGAACTCTACAATGTACCAACTCCTTCAGTTCTTGAAGAACACCAATTCCTCTTACATGTTAAATGCATACCCTTATTATGGATACACTAGAGGAGATGGCATTTTCCCAATTGAGTATGCTCTATTCCAACCCCTTTCTTCAGTGAAGCAAATTGTTGATCCAAACACACTATTCCATTATAACAGCATGTTTGATGCTATGGTGGATGCTACCTATTATGCTATACAAGCCTTAAATTTCAATGACATACCCATCATTGTCACAGAAACTGGCTGGCCAAGTTTTGGTGGGGCAAGTGAACAAGATGCTACTATAAAGAATGCTGAGACCTACAATAATAATTTAATTCTTAGAGTACTCAATGGTTCAGGTCCCCCTAGTCAACCAAAGATACCCATTAATACATACATATATGAGTTATATAATGAAGACAAGAGAAATGGACCTATATCAGAAAAAAATTGGGGTGTTTTTCATAGCAATGGGAGTAGTGTTTACCATCTGAGTTTTGGTGCTTCCAACTTGAGTATTGGAAATTCTTTGGCATCTTTTTGTGTGGCTAAAGATGATGCCGACACTGACAAACTGCAAGATGGCTTAAACTGGGCTTGTGGACAAGGCCAAGCAAATTGTGCAGCTATTCAACCAGGGAGACCATGCTACTTGCCGAATAACTTGAAAACCCATGCCTCTTACGCTTTTAATGATTATTATCAGAAAATGCATGATGCTGGTGGAACATGTGACTTTGATGGCACGGCTATAACAACTACTGTGGATCCTAGTAAGTTCATGTGGCTGCTTCTTGGTTTCTGTTTTATCTCCAACCTTCTGGTTACTTTTGTCACACTTAAAAGTCATTTATCTGTTCTGTCTAGCATATATAATCATATGTTCCACAAAAGTCTTTATACTTTACAACCAATGAGTTGTGGCTTAGTTGGTAACACAAATTGGGATCGTGGAAAAACAATAGAGACAAATAACCTTAACTGTTACTCTTAACTATGACTCAGACCTAAAAATAAGATTTTCTCCGGTTATACGGACGATACATATTAACCTGGCACTAGGAAACTTGAATTGTATAATTATTAATGCTGCCAGGTATGAATGAACTTTTAATCATTCAAGAGGGGGGGGGGAATAATTTACAAAATGACCAAAAGGGGTGGAAAATAGTGATGGTATAATAAAACTGATTAGAAATGACTTGAAGAAAAAATGAGTTCAAAGATATATCTTGACACATTGCCAATGCGTCATTATATTTCAAGTTTCCATTTCATTCTTTGTCTATGACTTAAATATTTACTTGAGAACAATATAATGAGTTCAAAAAGTTAACCAATTGATGATGTTTATTTTGCGCTACATTGCAGGTCATGGATCCTGTATATATGCAGGAAGGTGAGAATATGACTCTATGTAACTCCATTGGAAAATCAGTCTAACATGTAATTGTTATGTTTATCCAATCTGATCTGGCTCTTTAATTTTTAGTATCAGTTCAAACTCAACCATTGGTGGAAGGAGTTCGTCTGCTACAGCATTTGGACCAGTAGGCCCTTTTGGAGCAAGTTTGAACCTGCAAGTGTCTAGCCTTCAGTATTTGGTATCTTTTATTAGTGTATTATTTGCTCAGGTGTTGTTATGAGTATGACCAACAGTTTGACACACTTTTAGATTATAATTTCATAAATTTTGTTTTTGTGTAATTTTTTTTTTCTTTGTTGAATTTTTATTGTTCAAATCTACATGAATCTTGTATGGTATTAAGGATCATTGTAGTTTATACTCTCAAGGTAGGCAGTTGCAGAAATTTAGTACTTAAGCTGCTTAACACAAACTTTGGCTGTTTAATTTATTATGAGCAGTGAGTAATGTAATTTCCACTTAACTTCCTCTGAAACCCTTTTCTTGCACAAGGTATACAAGAATTTTTCCTTACCTTTTACTCGTTAATTATGAAGTTTATTATTCTTTAATGTTAAGCTTAAAGTTAACTTCTTAACAGGATTGCTTCCGGTAAGAAGGTACTTATAGTTAACTTTAAAATAATTATTAAGCATAAACTTAAAACTACTAATTATTTAGTCCATAACAACATTCATCACTTTTTAGTGAGTTAAAATTTGAATACACGTTACTTATTTCTTTCTTGTTTTAGAAACAATAATTAAAATGTCACAAAGCCCACATTTTCTCTCAACAGAAGTGTGTATTAAAACTGTAAGTGTGTTTGCTCTAACAGATATTAACGTATGTGAATGTGCGGTCACCATAGTTTTTACAAAGGATATTTTAAATATGAGTTTTCTAACGTGCACACAAGATTAATAATCAAAAGTAGATTTTTTTATTAAAAAATATGTAAAGATTACTTAAAAATCGACATAAATGGACATTAATAAAAATTTGAAATGATTGGATTTCATATCATCTACAAAATTACAATGTTAAATAAAACCCTTCAAATATTAGTAAGGAAGAACCAGATTCTATATATTGTAAAGTTGAATAAAATTAGTTTTGTAATTAATATTAGTCATAACCTTCTATTGAGACATCTGTTCTCATTAAAATATGTGAACATTAACATTCAAATAAAAAGAAGGATCAACAAATCAACCTAATTGAGAATCTTAAAATCAAATTTTTTATGGGAAAATAATTCATCTGTGTTTTTTTATCTGTTTTTTAAGATTGTTGCATATCCCTTAATAAATATATGTGCCTATTTACTTATCTTGTTTACTAATATATATATATATATATATATATATATATATATATATACTTAATATCACTTTAATTAATGTCTTCTTAATTTAAACAAAAAATAAGGGTAACAAACTAAACATTTAATTTTGTCTTAAAATCTTAAAAGAACATATTTAAAAATATATATTTAATCTCCTAAAAAGACAGATATAAAAAGAAAAACAAAGGGAGTACATAAAGTTCTTGAGTTACTGCATTATTGGCTTAAATTAAAATTAGTCATTTATAAAAGTCAAAATTAGGGACAAACCCCCTAACAAATTTTTTGTTTAGTATTTAGCCACCTTGGCATTGTGTGATTTAAAATTAAAAACAAAAATTTGTCAATGTTTCCTATTTTTAACCGTAAACAAAAATTGTCGATTAATACATTAAAACTTATTATCATTAGTTTTGTCAAGTTTAGGAAGAATATATAAGGTTCTTAGAACCACTCAAATATTTTGATTATGATAAAAACATTACACTATTTAGTATTCTAATGTTTCAAGATTGTTTAAGGCTTATTTGTAGATAAATGCAAGTCACGAGCCAAAGCACAATACTCTTAAAGTAGCTATCTGAAAGTTTAAAAATCTCAAACATTCGGCCTCTCAAGTAGCTATCTAAAGGCTTGTAGAACTTAGACGGTCAGAATCAACTCAAACAACTTACTTAAAGATAACAAATACAAGTCATAAGTCAAAGTTCATGCTTCCATAACAACTTGTTAGAACCGAGTCTGATTTGTAAAGGATTTTAAATTATTGATTATCATTTACTTGACCCTAAGATTTGTTAATAACACATATCAAGGCATTTAATTAAATAAAGTCTGCCTACATGTTATCTAACTTGTTCAATTAAGTGTTTCAAGATACAAACCTAAGATGCACAGGTTACAAATGAAAGAGGAAGTCCACCAATCAAAAAGTCTACCTTGAGCCATGCAAGTTATTTCAGAACAAGTCTGTCTAGGATCAAAAACAGTCACGTACAAGTTTGTACCAAGAAAAGCCTGATACTAGAACAATTCTCAAGAAGAGTCTGATCCAAATGTGCTCGTCTAGACCTTTTGGATCACTAAGTCATACGCATTCTGAACTTAACATGCATACTTACTTCATCAATCAGACCCCAGACTTTTGAAGCAACAAGAATGTTACTCTAAAGCTTGCATCAAACGAAAATCAAGGTTTACTTTGAAGATGCTCTGAACTAAGTTCTTATCAATAGAAACTACTCTTATCATCAAAAGAGGAAGAAGACAAACCAGTGCAAGAACCAAAGCTCGCATGGGAAGAAACTAATGTCATTGTTATGTGCATTTCAGAAAAGCTGATGAAAATCAGTGCTTACGTCAAAAAGCTTTCAGAAGGTCAACCATATATACTCTGTACGTTTTAGTTGAAAGAAGAAAACCAACAGAAGGTATTTTGCTTTAAAGCACTCAAGGAACACCATTTCAGTGCAAGCTTTGATGTTCCTCATTCTAGACCTTTTGTCCTCATCTCATCTTCAAGGTCCAATGCTCATAACGACTACATCTTTTCAACGGATTCACAACGGCTATCTCAAGGCCTATATATATATGAAGGGATCTTAGAACTTGAAGAAGTCAACAACTCTGAGAATCAGAATCATGAAAGTTTCTCTCTGCTCTTTCAAAACTCTTAATCTTAGCTTTATTCTCTAAAACAAAGACTTTCTTTGTTGTTCTGCTTCTAGCAGACCTTAGTCTTTGTTTTCTATACTTAGTGTAGCAGCTCTTTATCTTGTCTCTTTTGTATACACTAAGTTCTCAAAAACACAAACACAAAGACTCTTTCAAATCCTTATTTGTGTAAAAGTCTGGTGTGTTGCTAACCTTAGTTTCTATTAAAGAACAGTTTTTGGCCTGAAGAGGCTTTAGAAAGAATACTTGGGATTGAGTCAAGATTAGTTTGTTGAAACAATAATCGGGTTTAAGCTAGAAGTAGCTGGAGTCAACAATACCTATGGCACGATCTATGCTATTGTGTAAAAAGTGTTTTTACATAGTGAAAATCCTTCAAGTTTGAAGAGACTGAACGTAACTTTTAAGTTAAAAGTGAACCAGTATAAATCATTTGTGTTAAATCTCTTTATCCCTGATCTTATAAAGTCTAGTCCAAAAGTCGGCTAGTTTCACATTCACAAAGTTCTACGCGAAAAGAGTTTAAGACTTATTCAGCCTCCTTTTAAGTGAACCATCACAACTTACATATGTTCTGACTTGAGCAGACTATCTATCCAAACAAAATAGCTTTAAAAAGACTGTCTAGACAAAGGAGCATTCATCCTATGCACCAATTTGAAAAGTAAGACAACTAAGATGTTCACATGCCGACAAAGTTTAAATATTCTTCTAAAAAAACTCTAATAATTCTGAACAAATATCAAGCCATCTTTGACAAAAGGCTCTTTATTTCACAATTTTTATTTTAAAAAAGGCTTATAAAAGGAAGATCACTTAAGAATGTAAAGTTCCCTATCATCTACTTCTCTTCTCTCTACGTATTCTATAACATCCCAAGGGTTTAAATTAAATAATGGCGATATATGAAATTTACAAATAAATTTATTTGGGTTTAATTAGAAATTTCCTAAAATTATGAATTAATTACAATTATTTAAGGCGATGAGAATTAAATAAATTAATTTGATTAATTGATTATTAAATTTAAAATTTAATTAAATATGTGATGTTAATTTTAATTTACCAAGGGGTAAAAGTAAAAAGGTTTTATTGAAAGGGTTATAAAAGAAAAATTGAAAAGAAAAAGGAAAATGGGTAAATAACCAGTCCGCCCTTAATGTAATAAAAATCAAAATGCCTTCTTCTTTCTTGTCTACGTGAGCTCGTGAGAGTGAGATGCAGCACCTTGCTTTCCTCCATAACCGTGGGTGTGGAACTTCGGTCAGAGGTCGGTTTCTTTAGCAAAATCCAAAATTGATTGCATTTTAGGATCGTAGCAATGAGGTAAGCTTATACATTGGGTCAATTTCACATTCCCCTTCTTCTTCCTCTTTTGGCTGCGTTGGGGTCCTTTGCATGGGGTTCCATTTTCGTTTTGATGGCAATGTAAAGCTTGGTTATGACTTTTATGGAAGTGGGTGTGCTAATCGACTTACAGGTTTTGTGTTTTGGTGCTCGTAGATGTCGGAGTGAGCGTCGGTGAGCCATTAAATGTTATGGGTGTTGAAATCAGAACCAGAGTGGCGAATAATCAAGTCATTGGGTGAGACCGACATAAAGAGCAACTAATCAAAGTTTGTAATCGAGGTAAGGGGGCGTTCGGGGTTATAATTAATTAGAATAGGGTATCGATCCTAATCGGGGTTTATAGAAAAAGTAGTGTAGTCGCTGAAAGTTATTGTAATTGAAACTTAAGAATTTAGTTAAGTGTATGCAATAGGTAATGATATAAGAAATTATGTGAGATAGAAAATGATAGTATGATATTAATTGGTGAAATAAAGATTGGTGGTTTAGAAATATATTAATGATGACAATTAGTATTTGGTGTGTGCAAAATCGAAGTGGTATGATAATTTTGATGATAGAATTGTATGATAAATATGGTGAATATTTTTATTGTGCTTTAATATGGTGTGAATATATTGATAGTACATGGTGGCGTTCGGTTTGTGTGGCTACCCTTTTTGTATGACAGTTTGAATTTATTAATTGATGATTATATAAGGCGTTATATTTGGGGTCAGGTCTATATGGCCACCCTATATAATTAAAATGTGAAGCCTTTGTGCCCATTAATAAAAGAGAAATGAATTTAAAATAAACTTATGTGGTTTGTTTGGTTAGGGATGGCTGACGGTATATTCGCCCCTTGTTTTTGGCTCCCATGGTCATTTTGGATCCAGTTGAGCTACCTAGCGGTCAAGTAAAACACAGTGGTTGAGGTGGAGAGCCAAGTGGAGCTCAATGGACCAAGTGGGATTCACGGGGTGTCAAGTAGGACCCTCAGCTGAAGGCCGATCCTTTTAGCATCTGGATACTAGCGAGTCATTACACTATGTGAGAGTTAGTTGTACTTTGCATGATTTGATTTCTTGATTGATGATGAATTGGTGATGAGTGTATTGAAATGAAATGAATCTTTAATGGCGTTTATGATTATTGCTTAGTTGATCCATTTGGAAGTAAAAGGAGTTGCATCGATGTTAAATTGTATAGATATGATTGAATCATTATGGCTAGCGATATAATGAGAAATCAGTAAAGGAATTGTGACTAAATAAGGTTAAATTTTACCCTTTTCATTGTTTGCTAGCTCTACATTAATTATAATTTCCAACACTCACCCTTGTTGTGGTTTGTTTCCTTTTAGTAACCAATGACAGGGAAGTTTATGACGCCCCAAAGAGAAGCGCTAAGTAAGGAGTGGATGCCAAGGAAGAGAATGGAAAGCTGTATAATCGTGATGAACTTCTGATGAATTTGGTGAATTCTAGATGTGGTGTATGAACTTTGAGTTTAGGTGTGTGTCGATGATCTTGATAGTGATTAAATTTATAGTAATGCGTATGGTATGCTTGAATTTAAAAGTCTTGATGACGATGAATGCGGAAATTTATGTTGATGAACGGATTAAGTAGATTGAGTGTGTTGAATTGATATGAATATGAATATGATTGTGATTATGTGTTGATCAGCAAGGAGCCCGTTTTAGTTAGTATTCATGATGAATCTTGATAGGCAGGTGAACTGTAATTATGTGCAATAGTGATCTATGGGGTAGCAGATTGATGATAATGGTAGAATTAATGACTTGATGTGGTTAAGGTCATGTATTGCATATCTAGGTGAAAGAGCATGTCAATTTAACAACTGCATAAGCAAAATGGAGATCTAGCAGGAATTAGAACCTCTAGAGGGAATCAATAGGTTCAAACCATCATTTAGAACTTGTGTGCATGGCCCTTTTCTGAGTTGGTGTCCATTTGTATATTTTGGTGCAAAAGGTTGTCTTAATTTGATTGAAATGCATTTTTACGCATAACTTCGTTATATGGGGGAATTTTTGAAAATGGACTATGCAAGTAGGTCTGAAATGAGTCAAACATTGTGTCCATAAGTTTTCAATTCATTCAAGATTAAATTGTACAACATGGGGATCGTATAAGTTGGAAAATATGGGAAACGAGTGAAAAGGCTACATTCTTGGACTTGTCAATTAGCCTAAAGAGGCTAAGTTAAGAAATAATACTTGAGTTATTAGCCTAAAAATTCTAAGTTAACAAAGAATACTTAGGTCATTAGTCTGAAAAGCCTAAATTAAGAAAGAATACTTAAGTATTAGCCTAGAGAGACTAAGTTGTGAAAGAATAATTGGGATCCTTATAAGAAAGTGTAGGTTGCACTTTGCTTAGTGATTAGCTAATACAAACTCTTGTTGGCTCAAATAAGGACTAGACATAACCTTGATTAAGTGGTAAACCAATATAATATATTGCTTGTGTGTCACCTCTCTTTTTACTATTTTATTAACATTATTGTCTTTTTTATCTTTTCTCTCAAAGCTTGTGAAAACCCAAACAGGTGTCTGATCTATTTGATAAACTATTTTATTTTTCAACTAACTTTTAAAGAAAACTCAGATAGATAGAATTTGTCATAGTTTTAACCACACTATTCAACACCTTTTTAATGTGTACCTGTATTACCTTCAGGTTCTACTTTTTAACCGCAAATAAAACCAAACACAATACTCTAGAAAAGATTTTTCAATGGTTTATAAGGTTAACTGTTGCCAATGGAAATGTCACAAATCTATGAAAGTAAACTTTGGAAAACTTCTGAAACAGATCCTAATATTAAACCTGGAAACAAATCCTAATAAAAATATAAACTTGGATCAGTATTAAACATAAATCCTATTGATTCCTATTAACATATGATTGAATCTTATTGATTCCAATTAAATTTCTTCAACATCTTTAACAACTTGTTTACCTAATTTCAACAATATTTCTTTATGTATGGCCAAATGCCTATATGATTGAATTCATAACAAGTTTCAATTGCTGAGACAAATAACATGCATCCTAAACTTATACTTCATCTCTGATCACCCCTAACAATTTAGACACCCTTCATGTAATGCACCAATCAATAATAGGAAACTACACATCTGAACTTGAATTAGAGTCAAACAAAACCAAATATAAATATTGATATTATGCCTCACCAAATATCCAATCAACAACATCCAAAATTGAATCAAGAAGTTCCATTGCAACAATCTGCATTTTCCTATTTTCCCGCAAAAAGCTATAAGAAGTGATATAGGGCACACATCCAACAAAGTGCTACCAATTTATTAATATCAAACATCTAGCAGGAAAATGGAAAACATTACAGAGGATATCTGGGATTTAGGGATGAGGAAAAACACTAGAAACACAAGCAAAGGAAAAACATTTAGAAAATAAAGATTTCAAGATTATAAGAAATATTCTAAGAGAAAGAAGGGGTTTTAAGAGAAAGGTGCCACAGAACAAAGGAAGTGAAATAGAGATTCTAAACAAAGGAAAGGGTTCATCGAATTTAGTTCTAAGCATAAAAGAAGACAAGGTTCTAAGAAGGTTTGGGTCTTAAGAGGGTTGATAGCCTACCGCAAGCACACGAGGTATCAAAGTAATAAAAAGATATCATTCCCACAGAGATTGTGCCCAAGTACTAGTTATAACGGTGGTTCAATTATCTAGTGAATTGATTAAAACGAATTGCTAAAACTATCATGAACAGTAAATTAGAAAACAGAAAATCCAACGTCTTTTGTAGAAGAAAATCAGAGCAAGTTTGGGGAATTCAATTAAAGGAAGGTCTTAGGATTTAAGGGTTCATATGCTAGTACCAAAATTAAAGGTCAATTGCCTATCCAATTATACGATTTCTATTTCTAAGGTAAATACCCCTAATTTAATTAATACCTTTCTCTCGAAAGCCTATTAACGTGCCTAATTTCCGAAGAATCGTGTTCAATTTGTTAATTAAGCCCTTTAAGTTTTATGGGAATCTAATTAATCCTTAAATGAGTTCGTTTACCGTCGTAAAACGAAAACATAGATTCAATTTATGTGTTTTCGAATAATATACCTACTCTCGTAACGCATACAATTTGGAATCAACTACGCTTATCTCTAAGTCTTGTAGAAGCATTACAATACATTAATCAAATAGAAACATGAAATCATATCATTGAGAGGTAAAGAACAATTAATTAAAATACATAAGCATATTACATCCTTTAATCCTAAGAACGAAGGTTTAGTGTGCCATAAAGATTGTCATCATCATGTCATACATAACAAAATCAATGCCAAACATAAAAAGAATCAAAAGTGTAAACTAGGGTTCTAGAATTACAAATTAGTTCTCACTAGGATTGCAAACTCTTTCTCCCAAATCTATAGAATTGATCTTCCTTGATGAATTGATTCTTGATTTCCCATGAATTCTTCCTCAAAGAGCCCTCGCAATCTCCCAAAAGCCATCTCTCAAAATTTTCCTAGAAGAGGTCTCTCTAACTCTCTCAAGTGCCCCCTCAAAAACCCTAAACAAATTAGATATTTGGACCTCGTAGGGGATAACACAGCCAATGGTTTGAGCCCTGTTCCTCTTAAACATTAAATGCATAATTTTGGGAAACAGGCAGCGCCAACCACGGTGGTGGCTTTTGACTTCCTGTTCTTTGCTTCAACAATGCTCTATAGTGTTCCACAGTGCCTACCACGGCTAGTGGTGGATAACTATGGCCAGTGGTGGCCTCTGACCTGCTTTTCCCTTTCTTCTAGTGCTAACCACGACCAGTGGTTGTCTACCACTAGCAGTGGTTTCCTTCAACCTTGCCAAAATACACTCCTAAAGGCCTCAGAAGTCTCTTCTTTCACCCACTTTGCCATTTTTCCTTAAAAAAGACTTAAAATATCATTGATCCTGCAAAATAGGAATAACCAAGTAATGTGTGAAAAAGAATTAAAATCAAGGGAATTGGGCATGAACAATATATAAAACCCCTAAAAACTAGACCTAAAAACAACACACAATACACATTTATCAAAATACCCCAAACTAAAACATTGCTTGTCCTTAAGCAATCACTGAATCCATACAAGCATATAATGAAAGACCAGCAGACCCAAGCAAACTTAAGGAATCTTGTGTTTACTTCTTTTCTTTGTTTTTGTGTTTTTAAGAGATTGCATAAACTACCAGAATATACCACAATCAACAGTCAAGCAATATTCACTAAGATTAGACCTATGGTACTTTTTCTCACTTTCCACTCTGTATGTGCTTGTGTTTCAATCCACTCAGACCATAACATTCTAAACACTACCATAGGCTTGGCAATTGACCACAAACTCCACAGTTATCAAGAAACCATGCATTGGTTAAAAGGTCTTTTAAAGGGTTGTAATGGGGCCAGGCGATTCATAACATAGGAATGGAAACCAAGAAAATGGAAATACAAAGGGCTTAATTCTGTAAGAAGAGCAATATCATAGAAGGGCAAGCAAACCTCAATTTAATAACTCTCTATACTTTCAAACCATAAAGGGTATGCTTCATTTTTCTTTTTCTCTTCTTTTAATTTTGAGATCAAACTCCTTATCTTTCTTTTTCTTTGAATCACACACCCCAAACTATCATGGTTTTTGTTTTTCAATTTAACCATTTTTAGTTAGCTTACCTTTTTTGCCTCTTCTATATGTGAACCAAAAATTCTAATGTTAAAGGTTTTAAAAGAAAATATCATATTATTTCATGGCTCAAAAGCAACTAAGGGGTTATACTTTTCAACAAATTCTAAGGTTAAAGAAAACAAAACCTAAAGTGCCCTTTTCATTCCAAGCATGCATTCACAAACTGTTTTGAATTGGTCAAAAGCCAAGTTCTAGAGTACCTAAAAATGTGTGAATCACTCAGTCAATGAATCATGGGTTGAACACCCTATTGGCTCAAAAGCTCACAGTGGTAATTGGCCTGATCATAGAAACACAGTCATCATGCAGAGTGATTATTCTGGCAAGAATAACAATCAAAAACTTTTTTAGATATATATTATTATTTTTTATTTATTTTTATACAAGATTCACCCAAGTAATGCTTAAAATCCAACCAATCTACATCATGTCATACAGGTAACAATAACTGTAATCAGCAATCAATGTTAGCCTAAGGCATATTAGTAGACATACAATCATGCAAATAAACTAGAACATAAGCATACAATCATACAAATGAACTAGAAAATAAAAATAAACAAAAAAAAGGAATAAAGAAAGAACAAGCTGAACTTTTGTGTACCCATCACCCCAAACTAAAACTGGACATTGTCCCCAATGTCCATATCAAGGGGACCAAAGAGGTCCGTAATTGCGGAACCAGGGGTAAAAGGACACAAAAGATCAACTGTTACCTATCATGGAGAAAGGGGGTGGAAGTGACCCTGCTGGGTATGCCAATCATACATGGCATCAACCCGATCAGAAATCTGATCTATGCGGGCCCCCTAACGGGTTTACTCAGTGGACATCTGCTGAAGCAAAGTGTACATTCGCTGCATGGATAAGGGGGGCTCCTCACCAAAATGAGATGGCTCACCCTGCTCTGGAGGCCCGGTGGGTAGTGGCATCTCGGTAGAGAGTGGAGTATGATCATTTGTCTCTACAAAAAGAAAAGATGTATTGCCTTCTAAACTAGTAAAAGTAGGGTCAGGCAAGGGGTGAGGCACAGTAAACCAGGTATGACTAAACAATAAACATTATGCTCCTTTACAATCATTCCCATGTTTATTAATTCACCTTTATCTACCCTCTTTGGTTGGTGAAGAAGAGTATCTTGCTCTAAATCTATTCCCACATACCTTACTATAGGATTAATGTAACCTGTAAGAACTGTAACATCCTAAATTTTAAAATAGAGAATTAATTAAGGAAATAGATATTGAATAATTAAATGCGGATTATTTAATGTCCCAAAATATTGGAAATAATTAAATTAAGATTTTCGGGGACTATTAGTAGTTTATTGGGACCGAATAATCAGAAAATTGACCCGGTTAAAATATGAGTGTCAGACCAAGTATCTCTGATTGAGATGCCATTGGTCAGGGTTGTAGATAATATTATTAGGAATCCGAATGTGTATTCGGAATAATTTTTAGAATAAGTATTGAGCCCGAACAGAGATCCTGTTTGTTGCAAAATGGAAAAATTTAAATGAATGAGGTTAAAATTAAAACAAAACTTCACTCTTACTCTCATTATTCACATTGTTTTTCTGCCCAAAAAGGGGAAACACTCTTGTTTTTCTTTCTTCTTATTTTCTTATTCCTATTCACTACATCTTCTTCATCTTCTTCTTCTCCAAAGAGCTTGACCAAGTGGTGCCCCTTCCCCTCTCATTTTCGTTCACCGTTGGGCAAGGAGAAGATAATGGGTGCTTGAAGTGTTTCCCTTCTTCTCCATTTTCGAGCTCATCTTCCTCTCCCTAGATACCCATTTTCATTTCTTGATTAAGGTAAGCTCTTTCTCATTTTAATGGTATTTGAACCCTAAAATATGGATTATTAAGGCTTGGGAGAGTATTGAGTACATATGGGTTGTTGGGAGAAGCTTTAAATATGAAAACCTAAGGTGGGGTGAACTAAATGTGGACTTTTATGAGCATTAATTAGGGTACACGAAAATAGGGTTGAAGGATGATGAATATTGATGTGCATTTATGATATGGTTGGGTTTTCATAAAACCCTAACTTATGAAATTGGGGAAAATGTGTAATATGAATGGGAGAGGCATTAAATGATGATGAAAATGTCCTTTATGATGAGAGATTTCCATAGATGATGATTTATAATGGTAGTTGGGAACAATTAATAAGGAAAACCCACTTAAAGAATTAGATGTGGAAATAATATGTATGGGTAACTTATGTTGTGACCCTTTTAACCATAATGAGCCTTGATTTAAGGGAAGGAATTCCCGAAGCCTAATTAGGCAAATGAATAGAACTATAAATAGTTTCTACATGATGAGAATCATGTGTATATATAAATGTATGTATATTGAAAATGGTGCTTGAATGAATGATTGATGTGGTCCTATAATTGAATGGTGTAGGACTTGATAACACTCGTGAGGCGAGAACATCAAACCCGGAAGTCTACTTCTCTTGAGGTAGGAGAGGGGTGTATTTTCTAAATGCATGAAATCTTGTATGTTGATAATGTATGTATTGATGCCATGTTGCATGTTGCTCCTTGAATGGATGTGGTGATTTATGTGTGTGATATGAAATAGAGATTAAATCTTGCGATGGTTGATTGTGAAATGGTATATATATATATATATATATATATATATTTGATTATGTGGTATTAATATTGTGATTGAGTATGAGTGGTACCCTAGATGAGAGGGTAAGATAATCCTTATGAGGCTAAGGCGTGCATGATCATTGTTGCATACATAGCATGGCATGCATAACATGATACTTGAAAAGTGGTTGCGATCACTTGAGATTTGAGATATAAAGGGCTTATGAGTTCCTATGATATTGAGCCGGTGGTTGTGATCACCTGGTATTTGAAATGAAAGGCCCTGCGAGACCATTGAGATTGAATGCCTATGGTTACGATCACGAGGCGGGAGTACCCTTTGCGAGGCGGGAAATCATTATGAACTGTTGAACATGGTTATGATCATGAGAAAGCACCTTGCAAGGCTGCTAGAGGGAGTACCCCTTGTGAGGCGGGAAACCAATGAGAATGAATGAATGATTATGGTGGTTGCGATCACCTGATGAAATGAAATTGGATCCGTGCATATGCATCTTTAAACACCAGCATGTGCATTAGCCATAGAAGCATGGCATTGAGTGGTATCCCAATGGGGAAGCTATGTGAAGTGTATGTTGAATCCTCTTGATCACTAACTATATTTGTGTTATTGGTTTGGTGTGGCTTAATGAATCTTTATAGATATGAGTGCTCTATGAATTGGGTGATTGATTGATTTTTAGTGTTAGTTGAACTCCTTCTTGGGAGAAGATGTTTAACTTGCATTCATATGTATATTATCACTAATTTGTTGGATTTCTCATCATTGAGAAATTATACTCACTCTCCATGTGGTCTATCTTTTTAGCTCTTGTGTTGTAGGGCTTGACTATGGAACTCATGGGTGGAGGAATTGTGTGAAGGAAGTCATTTTGGGTAAAGAATGCCTTGGCTGAAAATGTTTTGATTCTATGGCTTATATGTATTCTTTTGTAATGTATATACATGATCGATAACTTGTATGAATGATAAATAGATGATGAAGATTTATGAAACATGACATTGTTAAGTTTCCCATTGATGGGTTATGCATGATGATTGAGTTAAACTATGTATGGAATGATCGGTTAGATGTTTGAGCTTGAATACGTTGAAATTCAAGTGATTTTCATACATAATTTGGAAACCAAATAGGTTAAAATGAGTTTTAAGGACTATGGATTGTAGGTGATGATTCCAATAGCTCAAATGTATGATTTGTGACCTGTGTAAACTGGAATGGGTTGATTATACCAAGAATAGAACCCTAAGTTGCCTCAAAATGCCTTAAAATGGGTTAAACGCCTTTATGCACATATCTCCCTTGTTTTTAGGAATTTTTGAGAGCGGCTAGTGGCCACATGTCACAAACGATATATTATAACTTGTGTTAAAGTTTGGTAGCATTCTGATATCGTTTGCATGCATTTTGATAGTTGAGAAGTTCACCTTCTTGGGGAAATCTGCATAATTTCTGCAACCTGATAGGGTGTAATCGATTAGCTTCCTAGCCTAATCGATTACGAGGTCTCTGTTTTGAAGGGAATCGATTGGCTTAATCAATTATAGTCCCATAATCGATTATACTCAAAATTGTAATCGATTATGAGCTAAACAGAATCAAGGTAATCGATTACACTCAATGTTGTAATCGATTATGAACCAAACAGAATCCTTGTAGTCGATTAGAATGGCTCCTGTAATTGATTAGGTGAAATACCTGATACGTTACATAAATTCCAGGAGCACTGTAATCGATTACCTCCTGCTTTGTAATCGATTGGCTTAATCGATTATCCCAGGACTTAATCGATTATACCTGTTCAGATTTTGGAGTCCTATTTCCTTTGACATTCATCTTGCAATCCTTGTTTCCTTAAGCTTAAATTATAATTAAATGGTCACTCTTGAACCCTTTCGATCCTACCTTCTCATATCTTCATATATGGGATAGGTTTTTCATAGATCCGGGGTATTGAATAAAGTTTCCCTTCACACTCCCTTGTTGAAATGATTTATAAAACGTGAAAAATTTACCCCCAATTTTTGGGGTGTTACAAGAACAATTTTACCCATAGTGACATTGGCGACTCGGGAAAATTAGCTATCTAACCATTTAGGAGAGTCAATAGGAGTATTATTAAGCATAGAGTGCAAGAAAAATACCTCAGCTTGCCGGATGGTACTAGGGCTATCATACCTACCAAAAATAGAGCGGGCCATAAACCGCTGAAGTTATCGAAAAATGGGATGATGAATAGAGGAAGCTTTGGAAGAGGAGGGTGCACTGGAAATAAAGGACCAACAGTATCCTAGTCTAAAGTCCTTTGGGATGATAACAGCACCCCCTAGGGGAAAACCATAAATTTCAGCTACCTCATCCACATTCATTTTATAATCAATATTGTTCAGTCTAAAAGACATTTCCCAACATTAGTAGTTGGGTACCTACTCACCTCCACTAAACATAGGAATTCTAAAGAGGTACCCTCATACACAGGTTCAGACAATTCAATAAAAGAATCCAAACCTACATTTTGACATAAGCATAATGTATCTTCAAAACTTCTCAATTCCATTAAAGTATCTTTACAAAAAAATCTAGAGTGAATAAGCTCTCTACTCAATAAAGATTCCAACCTCATCTTTTGCCCCTCCGATGGGCATTCAATATCATTCAAATCGGAGTAGTTAGAAGACTTATCTTTGGTCTTTCTTTTCTTTGAGGCAATCTTAGGTGCCATAGAGTTGAATAAAAACTTGGAGATGTCCTAATAAAACCATGCAAAGAAGGTTAAAAAGCATTCTAAATCAAAGCTCCAAAGTTTTGTATCATGACAAGAAACAACACCTAGTAATCTCATACATTCATGGTATGTAATAGAGAAATGAGCATATATGAATAATTAAATACCATGAGAGATGAACTCGACCAAATGCATACTCAAACCATGCATCAATTCAAAAAAATTTCCTCTTGGGTATTTCATCAAACACTTGGTGGGAACTAAATAAATGAGTGTCAAATGCAATATTCAAGAGCAATGCTTCCACCCATCAAGTTCAATAGCCATAATAGACAACCAATTTTAGAATTTAATCCACCAATTAAACATTCAAACCACCAAAGATCAAAGTTTGCACAAAAACACAAATGGGGTAGATGAAAAGGTATGAACACTAGATGAAGTTCATGAATGTTTTAATGGTACCCACTTAGTTTTATAGCATTCAATTTCATCGCAAATGATAAAGGAATCATAGGATTGAACAATGGTGTCAATTTCAAACCAAATCCCTAATATGCAAGAATACCCCAAACTACAAAAAGAGAAACCCATAGTTAAGAATGTGAAGATTACTTACTTGATTTAGAGAGATGGAATAATGTATCAAGAAAATAATTGATGCAAATTGCAAGATAGTTCAAAAAGATTAAGAGTTTCTCCAAGGCAAAGAGGGTTTCTTGATGTTTTAAGGGAGTGAGGAGTGAAAAGGAACCAAGTAAAACATGTGGAATGAGGGGTTTAGGCAAAAAAGGGTTTAAAATGCATTTCCTTGTGGGCTGGACCGAACCACGGCCAGTGGTTGCCCACCATGGCTCGTGGTTGGTTCTACCAAGCCCATTTAATTGCAACAGCATTAACGCGTGGCCCCTGTATGCAACCACGGCCAGTGGTTGTCCACCACGGTTAGTGGTTGCTTCTGTTTGCTTAGAAAAATTTCATAAACCTTGGGGCAAAGTCCTAGGCCTAACCACGACCAGTGGTGGCTCACCACTGCCAGTGGTTGCTTCTGTTTTTGTGCCAAAATTGTAACTTAGTGCACAAAAAAAATTAGGACCTAACCACTGCCAGTGGTTGGCACTGTGTTGCACCTCTAAAAACACTTAGTTTTTTTTTAAAATTTTAACATAAACCACAGCCAGTGGTGGTAATCCCCAGGCTGTATTTGGCACTGTTTTTAAATCAAATAAAAATACAAAACAACTAAACTTAAAACACCTCCTTTTGATTCTAACCAAATCATGCAAAATGGTGATTAATTCAAACATCTTACTCCACAAAAGGCAACATCAAAACATGTATTTTTTTTATCTCTTTACACCAAACATGAAAGCAAACAAATTCATGCAAAACAATTGAAATAAAATGACAAATGGGGTTACCTCCCCAACAGTGCTAAGTTTAACGTCTTCAGCCAGACGTTATTCACCATTTGGATTTACGAATCCAATGCATCAAGCAAATCCAAAGCACTTGCTTGATGAATGGGCTCGCTATCAAGTAGTGCTTAAGTCTTTGCCTATTTACTCTAAATGGTCCAGACTTTTCGCTCCATAACTCAACAGTGCCAAATGGAAATACTTTCAAAACTCTAAACAGTCCCAACCATCGGGACCTTAGTTTACCTAGAAATAACCTCAATCTAGAGTTAAATAATAAGACCATATCACCTAGATTGAATGTCCTCCTAAGGATGTGATGATCATGCCATCATTTTGTTTTTTCCTTATAAATCTTAGCATTCTCATATGCATCCAAACGAAGTTCCTCTAGTTCATTTAGCTCCAACAACCCGCGCTCACCTGCAACCTTATGATCAAGATTAAGCATTTTAATGGCCCAAAATGATTTATACTCAAGTTTAATAGGTAAATGACAAGGCTTTCCATATACTAGTTTGAAGGGTGTGGTTCCAATAGGGGTTTTATATGCGGTGTGATACGCCCATAAGGAATCGTCTAATTTAATAGACCAGTCCTTACGTGATGTATTGACCACTTTTTAGAGAATATTTTTTATCTCCCTATTGGAAACCTTAACCTGTCCACTAGTTTGACGATGATAAGGTGTAGAAACCTTATGCCTCATTCCATATTTCTTTAAAAGGGTCTGAAAAGTTTTCTCAATAAAATGAGACCCTCCATCACTTATAACACACTTGGGAACCATAAATCTCAAAAATATAATCTTTTTAAAAAGCTTAATAACAGTTTTAGCGTCGAATGAGGTGAAGCAATGGCTTCCACCCATTTAGACACGTAATCAACTGCTACCAAGATAAATTGATTTCCAAAGGAAGAGGGAAAGGGTCCCATGAAATCAATCCCCCACACATCAAATAACTCAACCTCTAAAATGCTATTAAGTGGCATCTCGTGCCTCTTACCTATGTTACCTGCTCGTTGGCAAGCGTTACAAGTCAGGATATACTTACACACATCCTTAAAAAGGTGTGGCCAGTAGAACCCAGCTTGTAATACTTTTGAAGCTGTCTTGGATAAGCTCATGTGGCCTCCAAAGGAAAAAGAGTGGCAATAGTCTAGGATGGCATGGACTTCATCCTCCAACACACACCTCCTAATCAAACCATCTGCACATTGTTTGAAAAGGAGGGGCTCATCCCAATGGTAATGCTTAACATCTGCAAGAAACTTTTGTTTCTGTTGAAAACCAAGGTTAGGGGCTAAAATACCACAAGCAAGAAAATTAACAAAATCAGCATACCAAGGCACTTGTTGGACACTAAGACTCAGTAGTTGTTCATCTGGAAAAAACTCATTGATGGGAACAACATCACCCAACTCATCTCTTTCAGATGACAACCTAGATAAGTGGTCAGCAACAAGGTTCTCAGTGCCATTTTTATCTTTTATTTCTAAGTCAAATTCTTGCAAGATTAAGATCCACCTAATTAGCCTAGGCTTTGCTTCTTTTTTATGTAAAAGATACTTGATGGCAGAATAGTCAATATATACAATAACATGCAAGCCTACCAAGTATGATCTAAACTTATCAAAAGCAAAGACAATAACCAATAATTCCGTTTTAGTGGTGGCATAATTTACCTGCACTTCATGAAGTGTACGACTAGCATAATGGATTACATGTAGCTTCTATCTTTTCGCTGCCCAAGCACAGCCCCCACTGCGTGATCACTAGCATCACACATCAGCTTAAATGGGAGTTCCCAATCAGGGGGTTGTACCACAAGAGCAGAAATCAAAGCTTGTTTAATTCTGCAAAAAGCCTCAAGACAAAATGAGTCAAAAACAAAAGGCACATCCTTACCCAAAAGATTAGTCAAAGGCTTGGTGATCTTGCTGAAGTCTTTAATGAACCGCTGATAAAACTCGGCATGCCCAAGAAAACTTCGAATACCTTTCACATTGGTCGGTGGGGGCAATTTTTCAATCACCTCCACCTTAGCCTTATCCACCTCAATTCCTCTCTCAAACACCAAGTGTCCAAGAACTATGTCTTCTCTTACGATGAAATGGCATTTCTCCTAATTTAAGACCAAATTGGTCTCCTCACAGCGCTGTAAAACTTGGCACAAATTAGTTAAACAATTATCAAAATCCAAACCATTCACAGAAAAGTCATCCATAAAAACTTCCAATGAAAGGAAGAGGGAAATGATCTTTCTTGGTGGCGCTATTTAGCTTTCTATAATCAATGCACATACGCCACCCAGATCCTAGTAGAAATTAGTTCCTGTTTATCATTTTTCACAACAGTCATCCCTTCCTTTTTAGGCACCACATGAACTGGACTTACCTACTTACTACTAGCAATGGGATATATAACACCAGCATCAAGAAATTTCAAAATTTCCTTCTTAACCACTTCTTGCATTTTTGGATTTAGTCTTCTAAGTGGTTCTACTCACTACAAGAAAACTGGTAAATAGCGGAGGTTTTTTAGAGGAAGTTTTGAAAACCTCCACTAATAAATTTATATTGAGGCATTTTTTCAACCTCCTTAAATTAAATTTTATAATGGAGGTTTTAATTTATTTAATAAATTTATTTAATTTGGGCCTCGTAGGGGAAAACCACGGCCAGTGGTTCGAGCCCTGTTCCTCTTAAACATTAAATGTGTAATTTTGGGTAACAGGCAGAGCCAACCACGGCCAATGATGGATAACCATAACCAGTGGTGGCTTCTGACTTCCTGTTCTTTGCTTCAACAATGCTCCATAGTGTTCCACAGTGCCCACCACGGCCAGTGGTGGATAACCACGGCTAGTGGTGGCCTCTAACCTACTTTTCCCTATCTTCTAGTGTTAACCACGGCCAGTGGTTGTCCACCACTGGCAGTGGTTTCCTCCAACCTTGCCAAAATACACTCCTTAAGGCCTTAGAAGTCTCTTCTTTCATCCACTTTTCCATTTTTCCTCAAAATAGACATAAAATATCATTGATCCTGCAAAATAGGAACAACCAAGTAATATGTGTGGAAAAGAATCAAAATCAAAGGAATTGGGCATGAATAATATGCAAAAACCCTAAAAACTAGACCAAAAAACAATAAAAAATAACACACAATACACACTTATCTGTGTATATCAAAGGAAAATAAAGATTGTGAAAGGATTAAAACTCTCAAGATTGTTAATCAAGTGGCTTCAATGACTCGAGGGGGTGAATTGAGTCTTAAAGATTATTTACCTTTTAATACTCCATTTCAAATTTATTTAGAGAAAAGAAGAAATTAGAAGCTTAACAATTAAATAATGACAATTAAAGCAAGTAAATAAAGCAAATAAATGACTTGAAATTAAATAGAGTAAGGGAAGAGAGATAATGTCACACTCAAATTTTTATCCTGGTTCGGAAACCCCTATGTCTAGGCCTCAAGTAAACTTACTTGAGATTTTCCACTAAGAATTTAAGATTTACAAGATGAGCCAATACAAGTCTCTTGATTTCCCTACTAAGAACTTTATCCCTCACTCTTTTATCCTTCTCGAACTTGTTACTCAACCAACCCTAAAGGCTACAACCTTGCCTTTGTTACAATGTTCCAACCCAATTTGTGTATGAGTAAAAACAAAAACCTTTCAACTTCCCTTACAATATAAACAAGGCAAGAGAAGAAGTAATGTGATAATGATCACGAGATGTAGCTCTCTTTGTAGAGAAGATTTTGCAAATTAGAAGCTATAATAAAAACTCTCTTAAAGGAGTAGAATAGAAATTTTAAAGCGTAAATCAAGTATGATCAACTTAAAGAATATAGCTCTCTTTTGATAGAGCGGTTTTAGAAAATTCAAGCGTAGGAAAGTTGATCAAAAATCAAAAGCTCTCTTTGATAGAGCAAATATAAAATGAAAGCACAAAGAGAATAATTTAACTCACAAGAATGTAGCTCTCTTCTGGAGAAAAATCAGAAATTTAAAAGCGCAGAAGAAATAAACCAAACTTAGCTTCTTGAAAGCGTGTGAGAAAGAATGAGAAAGCTTAATGCATATGAGTGATTTCTAATGAAGCGTTAGGCCTCTATTTATAGTGTTTCAAGAGATAACTAGCCGCTGTAATCTGATGATTTTCAAATTCGATTCCTTAAAAATATCCCTTAATTTTAGCAAAAGATGAAAATCAGTCAAAATAACACAACTTAATCGATTAGCCTAATCAATTAGAAACATTCTGATTTGATTTTAAATGTTCTAGATTCATCTTAATCGATTAACAAGGTTTTGTTTCAATTAAAACATATTTAAATTTTCCTAAATCGATTACCTTATTCGATTAGCAAGGTTCTTTTTCAATTAAAATACATTCAAATTTACCTTAATCGATTACCTTATTCGATTAGCTCCGTTTCAAATAATTTCAAAATTTGTTTTGTGAGCCTTAATCGAATACCTTAATTGATTGCCTTGCACCTAATCAATTATCTTATTTGATTACTAGAGTGTTAATTTTATATTCTCATTGCTTTAATATTTTTGAAACACATTTTTGGAATCATCAAAACTTGGATAATGAAAATTCTTTTTATTAAATCTCCCCTTGATTGATATATTATTATGAACAATTACATTCTCCTCCTTTTTGATGATGACAAAAATTTGTTGATGATAGGGAAAATGATGAAGAGACCTTATTTTTCTCATTGTCTCAAATCCATAGTAATGAGGATCAAATTTTTCACATACAAATATCAATTATAGTATCATATTCAAATCATCATATAGCATATCATATCATCATCTTTTCTCCCCCTTTATCTCCCAGTCATATCATCATTATATTCAAATCATTATCATGTTCAAAAAATCATCAAAGACATGCATCATTTCAAAAAATCATCAAAGATGTGCATCATTTTCATTTTCAAATCATCATATTTTCTCCCCCTTTGTTATTATAAAAAATAAACACACACTAAAGAGTAAAAGCAAAAATTGTCATTGAATAATTGATCATTAAAAACATAAGTAACGACAATATAAGGAAAGCTAATCCATGTTAGGTGGAGGAGGTGGATAGGATGGATGATGAAGTTGAAGACTATCCAATCAAGCAATGATAGTTTGTTGCCCTTCTTCAAGAATATTAAAGCGAGCTTCAAACCTATCAAGACGATTGTTCAAGTTTTGAACCGCTTCAAGGATAGCATTCCCATGGTCTTAAGGTACCGGTCTAGGAGGGGGATCACGAGTAGGAGGTCGAGGAATAAAATCCAATACTCCAATATATTAAGAAATTCCCATTTTTGCCAATTGAGCCGCTACCATTTCATTCTTAGAAGATAGCTTTTCCTTAACTTCTCCTTTTAAAATCAATGTTAAAGGCTTTGAATAGCTTGGTTAGAAGGATAGCATCAGGAAGTTTGGATTGGTTCTTACTTTCAACCATATGAATTTTGATCATATCAATCCAATCAATAGGGCGCTTATTTACCATAGCCCAAAGGATCAAAACATCCATTTCTTCAACCAAAGCATAATTACTACTTCTAGGAACAAGAATTTTAGCCAGACAATAATGCAAGAGTCTATTATCCAAAGAAAGCCTACCAACAGTCCTAGAGTTATAAGTGTCATGATCTTCACGCTAAAGATATGTTCTAGCCTTTGTTGGATTATAATTCTAGGAATCATCAATAGAATGACCATTAAAATAAGAGTCAACTAAAGGAATAAGACCAGTCATGGATAATATTTCATCAGAAATTTTTATATGGACCTTTTTAACACATGCCTCAAGAACTCCATCTATCAAGGATAGAGAGGAGTAGAACATTTTGAACAAATCAGGATAAATAAATTCATAAGATAAAGAAGAAAATTCAAGAATGTCATGCTTCTCTAAAACATTAAGAAAAGAGAAACCTTGGTCTTTGAAGAAGTTCTTTGAAAGCCATAAAGGGGAGATGATACCTTTGCTTGAGAAGTGAAAGAGGTAATGGGTTTCCTCTTGCTTAGTTTCAAAGTGGGGTGAGAAATATTCAGAGGAACGAGAAGATACCCTAGCAATGTTGGCTCTTTGCTTCTTCCTTGCATGAGACATGGTTGAGAAAGTTGAAAGCTTGAAGCTTTTTGAACTTTAACAATGGAGGTTTTAGAAAGAGAGAAAATGAAAGATGGGTGTGAGATTAGAGGAAAGGCACGATTTTTATAGAGTGGAAGAGTGGTATAGTGAATTAATAGAGGATTAATGGGGAAAAGGAAGAGTTTTGGTGAAAATGAAGAGTTGCAATCGATTGGGGTTCCTTGAAACTTGAATGGGCGTGCGAAGAATAACGAGAAAACGCGTTCATTTATGGCTCCTGCAACTGTCGTAATCGATTAAGCTATCCAAATACATGAAACCTAACCGAATATGTTATTCAAAAGGCTACTATTTCATATTTATTTTCTCTAATTGACTATGCTAATCGATTAAACAGCTTCTTTTTCAATTTAATCGCACTTAATCGATTATCCTAATCGATTACCCTGATATGTTTTAAATTTTTCATGCTTTATTTTATGTTAAAAAAGATTTTATTTTCCTTTAATAACTCCATTCCAAAGAAATTCAGTACTGTAATCAGGTTAGTTCCCAAGAAAGAGAGGTGGGTCCGGTGTGTCTGCTTAAGTACCAAGTCTTTCCTAGTCAGAACTTCCCACTGACCATTAACGGCTCAGAATTGTTTTTAGAAAAGAATTATTCAAAACACGATGCATCTAAAATTCCCAATTCACTTTGAATTCTTATGAAACTTTCTTTTGTTAGGGGTTTTGTAAAAATATCCGCTAGTTGATCATTTGATGCCATATATTCAATTTTGTAATCCCTTTTTAACACATGATCTCGAATAAAATGATGTCTTCTTTCAATATGTTTTGTTCGAGAGTGCATTACCGGATTCTTTGTTATATTAATCGTACTTGTGTTATCACATTTCAAGGGAATTTGATCTTGCAATACTCCAAAATCCACAAGTTGTTGCTTCAACCACAAGCTTTGAGCATAACAACTTCCGGCTGTGATATATTCAGCCTCGATGGTAGATAGGGTTACGCCTACTTGTTTCTTGCTATGCCAAGATACAAGTGAACTACCTAAAAGATGGCACGGGCCACTAGTGCTCTTACGATCGGTTTTGCAACCAAAAAAATTTGAATTAGAATATCCAACAATGGTCCAATTTGCCCCTTTTGGATACCACAAACCAACATTTTGAGTACCAACAAGATATTTTAAAATTCTTTTCATAGCAGATAAATGAGATTCTTTAAGTTTAGACTGAAATCTAGCACATATACACACAACATTCATTATATCAGGATGACTAGCAGTAAGATAGAGAAAAGATCCTATCATACCTGTATATTTGGTGACATCAACTTCTCTGCCTTTTTCATCATGATCTAGATAACATGAGGTTGCCACAGGTATAGCAATTTCCTTTGCTTTGTCCATGTCAAACTTCTTAAGAAGTTCTTTGCAATACTTCGATTTATGGATGAAGAAGTCATTCTTTCCTTGTTTGACTTGAAGTCCAAGGAAGAAGGTCAACTCTCCTATATCGATATTTCAAATTCTTTCTGCATCATACTCAAAAATTGCTTGCAAAGCAAATCGTTAGTAGCACCAAAAATGATATCATTAACAGATTTGTACTAACAGGATATCTTTATTCTCATGTTTTATAAAAAGAGTGTTGTCTACTTTCCTCTTTCAAACTTATTTTCTAAAAGAAATTTACTTAACCTTTCATACCAAGCCCTTAGAACTTGCTTCAAACCATACAAGGCCTTTTTAAGTTCTAAAACATGATCCAGATATTTAAAATCTTTAAAATCAGGAGGTTGTTCAACATACACATCTTGTAAATATCCATTTAAGAAAGCACTTTTTACGTCCATTTGATATAATTTAAAATTCATACAACATGCAAATGCAAGTATCAATCTAATGGCTTCAAGTCTAGCTACGGGTGCATAAGTTTCATCATAATCTATTCTCTCTTGTTGATTATAACCCTTAGCAACTAATCTAGCTTTTATTTCTAGTTATTAAGCTTGATTCATCAAATTTGTTTTGAAAAACCCATTTTGTTCCTATCACTTGATAATTATTAGGTTTTGGCATTAATTCCCAAACTTCATTTCTATAAAGTTTATTTAATTCATCTTGCATAGCTAATATCCAATGTTCATCTAAAATAGCTTATCAATAGTTTTAGGTTCAATTTGAGAGACAAAGGCAAGATGATTACATGCATTTCTAACAGAACTACGAGTATTACCCTTTTGGAGATATTACCTATGATATTGTACGCTGAAAGATTTCTTGCATATATTCATTCTTTTGGTATATCAGATAGTGATTCCCTTTTTTTGACATCTTCAGCTTGTTTTGTTTCTTCTTCTTTTTCTCCTATCTTCATGTCTTCCATTTGACCTGCAAGATCATCAATACCCTCCTTTATCGGAGTCTCTTGGTCATCTTCATTAAACTTTACATGAATGGACTCTTCTATGGTCAAGATTCTTTTGTTAAAGACTCGATAAGATTTACTAGTAGCTGAATATCCCAAAAAGATTGCCTCATCATACTTAGCATCAAATTTTCCTAGGTTGTCCTTACCATTATTATGAACAAAACATTTGCATCCAAAAACACGTAAATGTGAAATATTTAACTTTCTATTTTTGAAAATCTCATAAGGGGTTTTGTTTAAAATGGGTTGAATCAAACCACGGTTCATAACATAGCAGGTTGTATTAACTGCTTCGGCCCAAAAACTTTTTGGAATCCCATTTTCGTTTAACATTGTTCTAGCAAGTTCTTCTAGAGAATGATTCTTTCTCTCAACAACACCATTTTGTTGAGGTGTTCTTGGTGCAAAAAAATTATGTTCGATTCCATTCTTTTCGCAAAAGTTTTCAAAATCTTGGTTTTCAAATTCTCCCCCATGATCAGTTTGAATGGATGCTATTCTTAAGTTCATTTCATTTTGGACAACCTTCATAAGCTTTTTAAATGCTTCATTTTTATGAGATATGAACAAAGTCCATGTAAATCTAAAGAAATCATCCACAATCACGAGTGCATAGAAATTGCCACCAAAACTTCTAATTCGTGATGGTCCAAAAAGGTCCATATGCAAAAGCTGTAAATGCCTATTTGTTGAAACAATGTTTTTAGATTTAAAGGAGGCCTTTACTTGCTTTCCCTTATGGAAAGTATCACAAAATTTGTTTTCAAATTTTATTTTTGGCAATCCTATCACTAACTCTTTTGAAATCAATTTGTTTAAATGATCTATGTGAATGTGGCCAATTCTCCTATGCCATAGAAATGATTCATCTTCTCTAGAAATCAAGCATTATGCATAATTTGAGGGCAAACTATCTAGGTTTATCATGTAAATATTATCAATTCTTTGACCAACAAATTTGACTTTATTTTCTTGATTTTCAATCACGCAACAGTTTGAGTTAAAAGTTATACAAATCCTTTATCACATAATTGAATTATGCTTAACAAATTATGTTTCAATTCCTCAATATATGAAACATCATTAATTGAGGTAGAGGAATTGGTACTTACATTTCTATATCCAAGTATCCTTCCCTTTGTGTTGTCTCCATAAGTAACACTTCCTTTGTTCTTTGGAGTGAAGGTTGTGAATTTGGACATATCTCCAGTCATGTGTTTTGAACATCTGCTATTTAGATACCAATGAGAGTTTGCTGCCTTAAAACATACCTACAAGTCAAAAATTTAAGTTTTAGGTACCCTTTGTATGTTGGGTCCTTTCTCATTAGTTTGGGATTTCAAAATTTCTTTTGGAATCCATACCTTTCTACTAACCTTTTGGGAGGTATTCTTTATAAAGCAATTAGAAGTTATATGACCATATACTCCACAATAGAAACATGTTACATTCAAGGAATAAGGCATTTTATAATGGTTCTCATATGGTTTGATATACCTTCTTTTAAAGAAATTTGAACTTGTATGACCCATTTTTCCATAAGTTGCACATTTTAGAATGGGTTTATGTTTTTCTTTAAAGGGTACAAAGAAGTTCTTGTATTCCTTGTTATTTTCATACTTTTTATAACCTATGCCCATTTTATCAAGAGTATACTTTTGATTTCCAAGAAGTGCATCAAGATTCTTTTTACCATTTGTAAACTTCTCAAGAGTTTCTTTTAGATCTTTATTTTCTTTCTCAAGAAGCATACATTTATGAAAAACATACAATCTTCATTACCATTACAAGTCATGAGAGTGATATTGGATGTGATTAATTATCCATTTTGAACTCTAAGACTTTCTTTTTCTATGTTAACTTCATGCAACTCATTTTCAAGTTTCAAAATGGTTTGTTTTGAGAATGTATACTTTTTTGTTATTAATATAAATTTTCCATGCAATTCACCAAATGCTTCTAGAAACTCATTTTTATCAATTTCACTTTCATTATCACTAAACTCATTTAGAGAACTTACCTCATTATTTTCGGAGTGCTTGGTCATAAGGCAAAGGTTGGCGACTTCTTCCTCCGATTCCTCGAATGAGTCTTCATTGTTTTCTTCCCAAGATATGTATGCTCTTCATTTTCCTTTGTTGTCCTTGTTTTTTTTTCTTGAGGTTTGGACAATCAACTTTGAAGTGACCTATTTTGCCACATTCGAAACAAGTAGGAGGATTAGTGTAATCTTTAAATAACTTTTTACCTTGGTTTGGATTTCTTCCTCGAAAGCCTTTCTTCTTCATGAACCTTGCAAACTTTTTGACAAGTAGACCAAACTCTACATCATTAATTTCTTCATTTTCGGATTCTTCTTCTATTGATGTAGCTTTAAGAGCAATGCTCTTCTTGCTAGTGAGCTTCTTCTTTTCTTCTTCTTCTTCTTCTTCCTCGGCTATTTTCAAATCTTTGAGCTCTTGTTCATGTTCTTGAAGCTTACCAAATAGTGTGGCAAGGGACATGGTGTAGAGATTTTCCATTTGCTTCAATGCGGTCACCATTGGTTGTCATTCCCTGGTCAAACTTTTTAACACCTTTTGAATTAATTCCTTGTTATTGTAAGTTTTTCCCAATGTGAGTAAGTGATTTATAATAAGAGTAAATCGTTTTGTCATTATCCATTATACTTTCCTCCGGACTTATTTTAAAACCCTTATATTGACTAGTAAGTGTACCAATTTTTGCATCTTTAACATCATTAGTACCTTCATGAATTGTTTCAAGAGTTTTTCACATTTCTTTAGCAGAATCACTAGTAATAACTCTAAAAAATTCATCAGGACCTAATGCTAGAGTAATAAGATTTTTTGCTTTAAGATTAAATTGTACCTTTTTCTCTTCCTCATTTGTCCACAAGTCCATAGGCTTAGCACATTCAACATTATCAATAACATATTTAGGAATAAAAGGACCAAATTGAATAGCATTCCATACCTTGAGATCTTAAGATTGGACGAAAATTTTCATTCTTTCTTTCCAAAAAGCATAGCCTTCTCCATTGAAAGCGGGAGACCTATTTGTAGCTCCACCCTCGGGAAAGAGATTGCTTGAGGCCATTTCTATCTCTTGTAGCTGTTACGCTTTGTAGCAAGAGTCAAGCTCTGATACCACTTGTTAACCAAGTGGCCTCAATGACTCAAGAGGGGGTGAATTGAGTCTTAAAGATTAATTGCCTTTTAATACTCTATTTCAAATTTACTTTACTTTACTTAGAGAAAAGAAGAAACTAGAAGCTTAACAATTAAATAATGACAATTGAAGCAAGAAAATAAAGCAAATAAATGACTTGAAATTAAATAGAGTAAGACAAGAGAGATAATGACACACTTAAATTTTTATCCTGGTTCGAAAACCCCTACATCCAGGCCCTAAGTAAACTTACTTGAGATTTTCCACTAAGAATTTGAGATTTACAAGATGAGCCAATACAAGTCTCTTGATTTCCCTACCAAGAACTTTATCCCTCATTCTTTTATCCTTCTCATAATTCTTACTCAACCAATCCCAAAGGCTACAAGCTTGCCTTTGTTACAATGTTCCAACCCAATTTGTGTAAGAGTAAAAGCAAAAACCTTTCAACTTCCCTTACAATAATAAACAAGGCAAGAGAAGAAGTTATGTGATAATGATCACGAGATGTAGCTCTCTTTGTAGAGCAGATTTTACAAATTAGAAGCTATAATAAAAACTCTCTTAAAGGAGTAGAATAGAAATTTTAAAACGCAAATCAAGTATGATCAACTCAAAGAATGTAGCTCTCTTTTGATAGAGCGGTTTTAGAAAATTTAGGCGTAGAAAAGTTGATCAAAAACTGAAAACTCTCTTTGATAGAGCAAATATAAAATGAAAGCACAAAGAGAATAATTTAACTAACAAGAATATAGCTCTCTTCTAAGAGCAAAATTAGAAATTTAAAAGTACCAAAGAAATAAACCAAACTTAGCTTCTTGAAAGCGTGTGAGAAAGAATGAGAAAGCTTAATGCATAAGAGTGATTTCTAATGAAGCGTTAGGCCTCTATTTATAGTGTTTCAAGAGATAACTAGTCGTTGTAATATGACGATTTTCAAATTCGATTCCTTAAAAATATCCCTCAATTTTAACAAAAGTTGAGAATCAGTTAAAATAACATAGCTTAATTGATTAGCCTAATCAATTAGCAACGTTCTGATTTAATTTTAAACGTTCCAGATTCATCTTAATCGATTAACAAAAGTTCTATTTCAATTAAAATTTGCCTTAATCGATTACCTTATTCGATTAGCAAGGTTAACACATTGAAATTTGCCTTAATCGATTAACTTATTCAATTAGCTCTATTTCAAATAATGTTTTGTGAGCCTTAATCGAATACCTTAATTGATTACCTTGCACCTAATCAATTATCTTATTTGATTACTAGAGTGCTGATTTTAGATTCTCATTGCTTCAATATTTTTGAAACATATTTTTGGAATGATCAAAACTTGGATAATGAAAATTCTTTTTATTAAATCTCTCCCTGTTTGATATATTATTATGAACAATTACAAAGATTATATATGACTCATCCATGGATGCCAATGCAAAAGGAAAATCATTAGAAAGGTGTTATGGTTGCTAACGGTGCATGGTTCACTATGGTTTAGCTCCGGTGGGGTTAGAGTTTAAAGAAGAAAAGGATTGGGGAAACAGTGAAGAAAGTTAGGAAAAAGTGAAGATTTTTTTAAAACTATTTTTTCAAAAAAATACACATTATACTAAATGGAAATATGTCAAATCCACATCGTCACTTAACAGCTACTTCTAACGACAAGGTCTGAAACTAACCCAAAAAAAAAAAAAAAGTTAAACCGTTTGTCTACCCTTTGCCCTCAAGACACTACAAGTGAAAAACTTCTATGAAGTCTGGCATTTTTTTTTCGGTTACACATCCTAAATTAATTGAAAATATGTCCTCAAACCAATCTTCAGTGAAATGTGAACCTCTAACTAAGCACAAACAGCAATAATGAGTCAAGATTACTCTTATTCTCATATATCCCGGGAAAATTAGGACTTCAAAGGTTAACAATCAAAGACGGTATAAAATACAGAACATTTAGCAATTGAAATGTGCAAATGTGGATGAAAAATCCACTGCAAGGTGGATGGAATTCAAATTTATCAGCGAGTTATAATGTATATAGGCTTTCACCACTATGATATCAAAATTCTTTGGTAGTTCATTTTCGATCAAACAGAGTCGTCAGATTCCTCAGAATCGCTCCTGTCAGGCTCCCCTGCATTTGTGAGATTCTCCGGAACATCATGCTTCGGTGCAGGCATAGGTACAGGTTTTTTATTAGCACCACGGATATTCTCATCCCCTTCTTGCTCAGCTGCTTCCACATGTGAATCTCAGTCAAGGAAATTAATAAAGTCAAACTTGTTTAAACTATCAAGAAAGCAACAAATTAGCTATTGTCATTAATGTAAATAGCAACTCTAGTTCATCCCATGAACCTCGTGTGCAGAAGTGAGGGGGAAAATGTGTAAAAAGAGGGAAAGTAGTAAGCAACAACAATTATCTGAACAGTCATCCATCTTAAAGAGAAAAAAATCATGGCCGAATCATAAATTTGAACTTAAAGATTGAAATGTTCATTAAATTGCTCTTTGACACAAAGAAAGATGTAAGGATATCAAAATTGTCAGCTGTTCCTCTAGCCATGATTTTGAGAAGATCTTTTTCAACACGGGAGACAAGCTCAGGCTGGAAAATTAAAAAAAATGGTAAAAGAGAGCATATATACATAAATAGCAGAGAGGTATGTAAATGTCAATGTTACAAGAATAAATAGAATACATTAAGATCAGGCTCCCTGCGAAATCTACGCTTGCGAGCATCTCTCATAGGAGGGGTGAGGCCATGTCTGTACTCAATTACATCTGGGGCAGCATCACCAGATTCCCTCACCATAATCATCTGCAAGTTGGATTCTCTAGGAAGTTAGATCGATAGTTATATGAATCTAAGAGTAAGATTAACTATGAATGAATAATGATGGATACCTGACCTGACCAATATCAGCAGTCTTAATCAGAGAGCTATCATCATAAGTCTTATAGGATTCAACAACACAAGGAAGGTCCAATAGAGAAGCTGGGAAGTGTTCATTCCCAATCACAAATGTACCACTTCTTCCGTCCTCACTAAAAGACAAATCTAATGACTTGTCTTCAGATGAAGAAGGAATGTTCTCATTCAGAAGAAGCTCTATCCGCTCGGCCACACCAGGTGGAACTCTAAGTATGAATTGCTCCTCCATAACTAGAACCATTAGAATGTGTTTGGAAACATTACTAACAGGAAATGATTTGATATACAGAACAAATAATAGAAAATCATCACTCAGGCTATTTTTCTCCAATTGTGAAAAGGACAACCAGAACACAGAAATGGAATTAATATATGAGCTTGAGAAAATCATCACTCAAACATGAATGACTAAACTTGTGTCACTAAGTGCAACATCATCCCATGTTATTTCACATTGAAAGCTAACAACACCAGCACTCTCCAAAATTTGAATTGGATTAGAGATGCTATCTTTTCCCACCCCCCACCCCCCCCAAAAAAAAAAAAAATTGTAGTTTTGTAAGAGCATGGGGTGATAAGAGAAGAAAAAGCCATTATGTATGAAAATGGTTGATCAGATCATAACATGACTATCATACCCAACATCTCCTATAACTAGAATTATAGTTCCATTTACCTACTCTCACCTAATTTACTCAAATAAAATTTCAGAGGAAAGAATGATATAATATAATAATATCCAGCCTTGTCTTACGGGGAAAACATTTGTTCATATTGGGACAAAACATAATTCGCTAAAACATACCAGGGAATGTGCATGGTATAAGTTCAAAGTATATTTGTTAATGTTGAAACCAAGAAATCAGACATGTTAATGTTGAAATTCCTTTCTTGCAGCTGGATTAACATCAAATAGTCATTCATGTAACATCATCATGTTTCGTATTAAAATAGGTGCAATATATATTCATCATTACACCTACAATATATCCACCAAAGTTCTCATCACAATGATGTCAGTTTAAAGGAATAAGGGTTCTATTATTATTATCCTAAACTGTTTAGATTAAAATGGTACTATTTCAACCTCCCCACCATAGATGTAAACACCACAACAGAGATATACATAGCGTGAAGACAGTTTATTTATTATAAAAACCTTATTACAGTCTTCTCTCCTTCACATTCTGAACTCCATTTCTCATCCTTATCCAATATTTCCATTTGACTCAAAGCATCTATCTCTTTTGCTATCTATTTGTTCACGTTGACCGGTAATTTGATATAGTTCAATATTTCCAGAATCAATAGTGACAACATCTTTTGGGAAACTTGTGGGTTTGTTTCTTTATGCACACAAGTATGTTGTTTTTATCTAAAATATATTAGTATCATAAAATATTCTATTGTTTATTTCCTTAGAAAAATATCTTACTAAAAAATTCCTTAGTTTGGATAGTATAAAAGTTTATCATGCATGCCTTAAGAGTAACTATCTAATCGTTACCTATATTAATTAAAATAGCATAGACCAATTTTTTTGGTAGAGACTAACGTTAAAACTTAAAACAAGCACCAAATTTCTCTTTACTATGGATGCGTTCTAGATGCTCACCATAAGGACAATAAGCATCATGCACTCAGTTCATTCAGTAGGTTGAATAAAGTGCATATTAAAAAAACAAACTCATTATGAACCTAAATTATAAGCAACATGGTTTACAAATGCTATACAGTCTCCTCTTTACCAGAAAATAATACTACCCTTGTCCCTTGTTCCTTTATATAAGGTACAAAAATTTGAATCCTTTTGTTCCTAAATAAAAGGAACATTGACCACTTTCTGATGTACTAAATGAACAATTCCTGTTATATCCATAATTTATTATAAGTATAGATTTGCACGACAATCACCTAACCCAATTAAATTATGTCATGAAATATAAGTCAATATTTCAATCAGTTAATATTAGGAGTATTAAATTAAATTTAAGACATTAAGTAAAATTAATGCTTCTCCTTCATCTTGATGATTTTGGTCAATTGTACCTTATATAAAGGAACAGAGGAAGTACTTATAAGTCAATTAAAAAGCATTTGACAATTGACGGTCTGAGAAGATAACATCCGTCAGAAAGCTATTTGATTCAACTACACGCAATTTCTAAGACACGGGGTACAAATTCTTGTCACCTAATGTGCAAAATTCTAAATATTTTGACAGCAGCTGGATGTCAAACTGTCAAATATAACAAGTACACATTTACAGCTATTTAGTAGCTCCCTTACGTAAGTTGAATCTAATTTCCCATGTGCTTATTTAATAACATGATGGGAACAAGGACTTGCAAGGATCACAGCATCATACCAGGGCCAATTCAGTTTTAGTTTTTGATGTGCATGCTATAACATGTACCCAGAATTTTATTGTTCCTGCTAGGATATTTCTGGGAAGAAAAACATTACTTATGTAAGATTGAAATTCATATGGGTCTCATGTCTCACTGAATTATGTAGGTCACATTCTTGATATGGTGGGACACACTTCCCATTCAATGGGACCTATCTAAATATTAGCCAATCTTTAAACATGTGAAAAAGATATAGCAGACAGGGAGTTTTCCTCTTTCCTTGAATCTTTAGCAAATTCTAGCTAAATTCTGTTTAATAATTCTACCAGATAACTGTGAAGTGTTGCTTAACAAAGATAATTGGAGGCAAATAAAGTAGAGAAAACAGTTGGTATAAATAAGAGAGAGAAGCGAGGAACCCCGGCTATTTTAAAAGAACTACCAGCAGTGTAGTTTAAAATGCCAAACAAATAGCTACTTCTGACAAATTCAAATAGAAACATAAGGTATCAAGTGCAACAAGTGGTACACTGATCTGAAAATTATTTCACCTACAATACCTTACACTTTCACATCAAAAGCAACAAACTAATGCACAATATGAACCAAACTAAACATGATTTTAGACTGTCTCTATCACTCTTCCAATTATATACCTATCTGATTTGTAAAGCATTACATCCAAAGTTTTATTGTTCAATTCTTATTTGATTGGATAGCCAGTCTCATGGGGAAAAATCAAAGAAAAAACCAAGGTGACCAACACACAAAAGGCATACATAAGGACTTGCTCAAGGCTGAAAGGAAGACCACAAAGAAACTGATGCAGTTCCTAGATACACACAGACATATATAACCGTTGACAGATATCATACAGTTATAAAGTTATACTGAAAAGAATCAGTCAGTATAACCACTGTTCTCAAAGGTTATAAAGATCAGGTGGTGCATTCAAGAAAAGCCAAGCCAATTTTCAATAACTAGAAGACCAAATTTTCAGTATTTTAATAAGCACACCTTCTACTCCAAGTCACATACATACACCAATGTACAAATACAAGTATGGTTCACTTAACTGACATGAAAATACATGAACACGACCAAAAGCAGAGGCAGTCAACAAAACCAGCAATTGGTAAAGTCCCAGTACACATTAAGAAGGACTTCTTCTAATGGCTTCAGCAAGCATCACAGTCGAAGAGGACATTCAAAATCGTAAACAAAAGCAGCATTCAAAAACAACTTAACCCCAATATCGTTCTATACCCATTTCTTCTTTTTCTAATTTTATTTTAAAACAAAAAACACCCCGAGTCATCAAAGTTTGGGCTACAAATTTGCATTCAAAGCACACCCAGCATATATAGACATAGTTTAATGTAAGTTTCCACAATAAAGATCAAAGCCTCAATATATTTTGAAGTTCCAAATGGAATAGAAGGATTTAGGATTCATACCTTTGTCCTTTGTAAGGTGGAGAGAAGAACAAGCCCTAAAGAAAAATTATTCCAAGAAAATGAGATTGCGAAGGAGTTGCAACCAATACTCCAAATGAGGATGAAATCATGAAAGAAATTACAAAGCTATATACCTGAAACTTCACCGATTTGAAGTTGAAACCTCGCAACTTGGGTTTAGATGCTAGGCTTTGATAGATTTCAGATTTGAGTGGATGAATCTGTAAGGGTCTGCATGTGTCAAGCAAGCGGTTAATGAGTATGAGATGACAATATTTCGATTTTGGCCAAAATGGTGTTTTTTAAAAAATATTTAGGTTTTTGGGTTTAAAAATATTTTTCCAAAACTAGCTTAGCTCTATCACTTTAAATAAAGGCCTAAGTGAGAATTATAAAAATATATACCACTAGGCTCTCCTTTCTATTATTACTAGTTTTTTTTGGAGTTGTGTTCATTTGATTTGGGGATTTTTTATTGCACACGATTGGTCTAACAAGTTAACGTATCTTAGGAGAGGAGCACATTGAAATTCATATTTACCAGTGCAGTGGGGTGTTTTCTCTCCAAAGATAGTGTTTTGCATGCTTCAACTCAGACTACTCTAAACTCATTACTCTTTGTGTTTAATTTAAAGTTGTTATTGATTGCTCTATTTTTATTTTGTGAAGTATCCATTGCGTGTTTGATATTGCTCTTTTTAAATAAATTAATTTATTTTACTTTATCTCTTTATATTTTCTAACAATCTTAGAGAGAAAAGCTCAAAATTAAAAATAAATAATTTCTTATTTATATCAATATATCTGCAATGGATAGTCTAAAGTCCTTGAGTAGTAAAGCAGAAAAATTTAATGGAGAAAATTTTTTATGTTGGCAACAGCAGATGAAATTCTAGCTTACATGTTATTCTAAGTGGAAAATCTAAAAAAAAGGTCCTGGGAAAAGTTATAATGATACCATAGTGAAAGTTAGTACTTCTAGTGATGCTCAAAGTGATAAAGATATTTTATGTCATGGTTGTATTTTGAGTGCTTTATTGGATAATATTTATAAAATATTTTGTCATACCAAAACGGCCTTAGAATTATGGGAAAATCTTTTTTCAGACCAAATTCATGAATTTGAAAATATTATCTATGACATGAAAATAAAGGAAATTACTTTGCCTAACATTATGTTTGTTAGTCTCTTAATTTCTAAATTATCTCCATCTATAGTCTAATTTTGCAAGAAATCTTAAACATAAACCTAATTATTTCACCTTAGAGGATTTGTTGGTTTCTTTGAGAATTGAAGATAAACATAGTATTTCACATAAGGATCCTCCTAGACCTTTTCAAGCTAAGGCTCATTTAGTAGAAAATTCTAATAAGCCTAAAATAAGTTTTTCAAAAAATCTGGTTTCTCTAAAAATAAGTTTGGTCAGCGCTCCCATTTTTTCAAATAAAAATAAGACTTTTAATAACAACTACAAACCAAAGAGTAAAATTCAAGGGAACAAGGCCTTTTGTTTTGTTTGTGGACTGAACAATCACCTTGCTAAGGATTGTTTTCGTCGTCATCATCCTAGAGACTTTACTTCTGATCCAAAACCATCTTCTCAGCCTCAGGCTAATGTTATCACGTTAGATACTAGCTCGGATTCCCAGTCTAACAAGTATCATGTCACTAAACTAAAGTTAAATTTTATTTATAACTCAAATGATTGGTGGATTGACTCTGGAGCTAATGTTCATGTGTGTGCTGATAGGAAATTATTTTGTTTATATCAGGAATATGACACACATACTGTAAGCATGAGGAATAGGAGTCTATTATGCGTTATAGGTCTAGGCCGAGTGGAATTAAAGTTATTTTTGGGAAAGATCAGTCTTGTATTGGATGGTGCTTGACAAATTTGATTAGTACTACTTTGTTAGTACAACAAGAATTTAAAATTGTTTTGAGTCCAACAGAGTTGTAATTTCTCGTTATGGTTATTTTATTGGCAAAGGATATATTTATGATAGTTTGTTTAAACTTAATCTTATGTCGTCTTTTATTAATAAACATTTTGGCATTTCTTCATCATCTGTTTCAAATGTTGAATATTGTGATACTTGGCATGGTAAACTTAGACATATTAACTTAAACTCTATTAAAAGAATGATGACTCTTATCTTATTCCTAAATCTCTTAGTGACTTAAAACATAAATGTGAAGTTTATGTTCAAAATTCTGTTCAAAAGGAAACTTGTTCGCTAGAACTTATTCATAGTGATATATATGATAGTAATGTGTGATTACTCGTGGAGGAAAGAGACATTTTATTACCTTTATTGATGACTTCTTAAAATATTGCTATGTGTATTTAATAATTCATAAAAGTGAGTTATTTGATAAATTCAAAGTTTATAAAGTGGAGGTTGAAAATCAATTAGAAAGAAAAATTAAAATCCTTCGTTCTGATAAGGGAGGAGAATATTCTTCTAATGAAATGATTGAATATTTTGAATCGTATGGTATTATTCATAAAGTTACTCCACCATATGCTCCTTAGTCTAATGGAATTGCTGAAAGGAAACATCGTATTTTATTAGCCATGATAAATGCTATACAATAAGTTCTAATTTGCCTAATATTTATCGGAGGAAGCCTTGTTTACTGCATGTCATATTTTGAATAAAATTCCTTATAAAAACATTGATAAAACTCCTTATGAACTATAGAAAAATAAAAAACTAAATTTGAAATATCTCAAAGTATAAAGGTGTCTTGCAAAGGTAAATATTCCCATTAATAAGAAGAGAAAAATTGGTCCAAAGAATGCTGATTGTGTTTTTGTTGGATATTCTTTGCATAGTATTACTTATAGATTTTTTATTATCAATTCTGAGGTTACTGAAATTTCAAATAATATAATTATGGAAAGAGATGTTGTTTTCTTTGAAAATGTTTTTCCTATGAAAATTAAATTGTCGAAACCTATATGTTAGGGGTGGCAATATGAGCCAAAAAAAGAAAACAGACTAAAAATATTGACCTAGCCCGTATTCTATATTGTCAGCAGGCTAGCCTATTTTTTTGTCTTATGCATGCCAATTTTTATTCTAAATTTGTATTATTTTAAAGCTTTCCTATTAAAAAAAATTGAATATAAATGTCATACTCAAACCCGAATTAAGTAACTATCAATTTAATTTACTAAAATTTCATTCATTTTTTGCTAAGCAAAAACAAATTTAAAATTGATATTCTAATTGCTATGCACATGATTCCTAAATTTTTGGGATAAATTTTTCATGCTTAGTTGATTCATTCCCCCACTATACTTTATTATTAGTAGTATTATATTTATTATTATTATTATTAATATTATATTTATTATTATTATTTATTATATATATATTAGTATACACGTACAAGCAAAATTTACCCAAAATGTAAGGCTTAAGCATGAACAGCTAGCAAGCCAATGCACACACGCCACTTGAGCGTTCCTATGCGTGCTAGGGAATGGGTGAAATTGAATTAGGATATTTGATGAGATGCATGGGCATCTGTATGCCCATGATGGTAATCAATACTTAACGCTCAAGGGAATGGTTCTAGGGCATAGGCACAATAATATGGGGATAATGATTGGGCATTTATGGCATGTCAATACGCTAAAGGTGGATTAGGAAGACATGGTGCGTGCCACATGCATAAGGCCAAGGTATTGGCATCACGTGTTATGGTGCAGGTTCATGGGCGTTCAAACGCCCAAGCAACATGTCTACACGCGGGGCTTTAGATCCTGGAGCGTGAAACCCATCGTGAAAAACGCTGCATTCTGACGTATGACCAAGACATCACATCATGCATGCAAGGAATTTGGTGTGGCCAACCAGCATCCCAATGCTAAGCCAGCGTGGTAACACGCGCGAGCAATTTAAGGTGGGGCAGGGCACACACATGTAAAGGCAACTCAAAAGTCAAAGCAAGCATACATGAGAGAAGGCATAATAGTCCGAACTCCAAAGTTGACTAAATGATGCGAATGATGCATCACATGTTGCATGTAAGTTGCATATGGAAGGACACTCAAAGTTATATGGTCTCTGATGGCAAGAAAACTGTTTTAAGATTATTGGATTTTCATATAAAGAGTTACATGGTTCTTACTCTTACTAAACACAACAAATTGTTATGTTGACAGCTGGAACACCCAACATTATCATAAATGTGACATGTTAATTTGTCTAATAATGATAATTGGTAAGAAGTATCCATGCATGCTCATAACTCAATCAAATGATCAGATCAATTTAGTAAATGAGACTAATAATCAAAAAAGCAACTTCAAAGATTTTATTTGCACAATGGGAGAAATAAAGCATAAAATAGCTATAGCATTATCCATAATGCAATCAACTTACAAAATAATAATAATAAAAGTTAAAGGGGAAACAAAAGAAAGAAAGCAGATACCTATCATTATAAATTAAGGAGAAAAATGCAAAGACTATGATACTGTTCTTTCCAACAGCAATTGAAACAAATTCTAGCTATAATTCAGGCCTACCTATAGTTATGTAAATTCTGCATTGTGCAGGTGGCTCAATGCCAACTCTATCTAATAGTATAAGTCACATTATCCAGAAAGCCAAAATAGCACAGTAACTTTCTCATCATATTTCAATTACATTATTGTAGCTACTCATAATTAAATCTCATCAAAGCACCATAACATTCTAAACTACTTATAATATGAACTACATGTATATAGATCGTAGTAACGAAAGAAATGGCTCAATGTTGTACTCCTCAACTTCTCAATTCATGACATCCATTATCCATCAATATATATATATATATATAGTCCTCTATACTTTAAAACAGATGTGTATATATATATATATTAAAACAACAATATACTTATCTCACATTACAATTACTTAATCCTAATAGGTACATATCAAACCTGTCCATATTGTTACTATGTATATATATTCCCGCAACAGCACCCTACATGGTTCATTGTTAATTCACTCAATCGCAATTCACACAAACCAGATATCACAACATCACCATGATATCAAGTTCACTATCACCTTCGACCATGTCAAGACATTAATTAGACCTTCTCATAGAATGAAGTTTCGGCAATATGCACCTGGCTCAATGCCCACTATAGTTGATAATATTCATGAAATCGTAGAAGCACAATAACATACCTCTAACCTGTATGTATATGTATAGATATATAGAAATATAATTCGTGGCTCCATGCCGGTCCCGATAGAAATTCGATTAGATTACCATCTATCAATTGTTGTGCAAATTATGGATTCATGACATTTATTCATACTTTAAATATAAAATAACAATTCAAACCTTTAGTATCAAAAGATATTCACATTAACCTTGTAATCACTAAGGTGGTCCATCCATGCTAAACGTGTAATATCATAACCTAACTAATTTTTGTACCAATACTATTCACACAAAGCATGCATAACGTTAATAAAGTCATCACAAGAATAATCACACAGAAAAACATCTAGACATATGTATATACATAACCCAAATTTCATCAAAACAGCTAGCTATACTATAGTACTTTACATAATATATATACAACCAAACAAGTGTCCACTATGGCCATGCTATGCACTTCTATATCTGGATCACTATACCTAATCATTCTCTTGTATTCTCAATATAAAGTCCACAAGTGAATGCTATTCTAGGTAATAATTGGTAATTAAATTCAATAATTCAAATATAGTTCATTTCAAAACCCACAGCCACATAAAGTTACGTGTGTGTGTGTGTGTGTATATATATATATATTTAGATCAAACATCCTATACTTGATTGCATAGTCGATAGGAACTAAATTAGCCTATTATGTAATTTCATATATACTTATTGTTGCTACCAATTTTGTTCGGGTTCATTTAAAAAAATCAATCTGAAGTAGGATTTAATTTTTAAGAAAAATGTGAATACCTGCTTTTGTATGGGTAAGAAAAAAAGGAAGAGAAAAAGGAAAAAGAAAAAAAAAGAAAAGAAAAAAAAAGAGGGAAGAAAAGAAAGAAAAAAAAATAATAGATTAGATTTAGTCTCACATTGAAAGTTCTAAGATTGGGAGTTGCTAAAACCTAAATTGTTAGCTTTATTTAATCCCACATCGAATACTCTTAGAGGAGTTATGCTTGTTATGTTACTATATAAGTAACACCTTGTAACACTTGGAGGGGACTTGGGAGTTGAGTGGTGGAGATAGCCCATTTCTTAGTATAAAATAAGGTTGCAGCTTTGACCGATCTTCCATATTAGAAAAGATTTAGTTTTTCCATGGGAGTTGATATTGTTTTTCTTGTGATGATGTAGCGGCAAGTTTTCTATGTCATAGTGTAGTATATTAAAGTGTCGTTCCACTGAGGAGTGGTGTTTCAACAATATGATTTCATATGGTTTAGGCAAGAAATAAAATTTTGATTCATTTGATAAAATATAACTAAGAATCTAAAGATAATTTTGGGTATTAAATAAAGATAATGCAAGTAATGACAAGTACGAAGATCAAATACGAGCAAGTGGGATTGGATTCATCTATCTCCCCCTAACATACAACATATATATTAATATAATCGGCTCTCGAACTGTTGATTTTTACGTCACAATCTTAAATCATTCGCATCGATTCCTCGACTACAAAATCCATAAGAATATTTCTAAACCGTTGATCCCTTAATCAATTTGCAAATATTCCAGCCTTACACCTGATTGTTTCAACGTTCATTTCCTTGAATATTATTCCTAATAATCAATAACGATGAGCATTCCATCCAATGTCAGTTTTCAAAAGGTATTTTCCAATAACTAGAGAAAACTAAGATCAAGAAGCTAGTGATCAGTTAGATTCAAGCATTAAGATCAGAATGGAAAAAAATCAATAGAATGATTACCAACTATATAAATATATAACACAATATGTTGGGTTCGAGTTGATTACATCCAATCCCTATGAAAAGATTAGCTACTCATGTTCATAATACAAACCCAAGATGAATAAAGAAGAAAAGATGAAAAGAAAATGGTCTTCAATATGTTGCAAGGTGCCCTCGAAGAAGAAGATCTGATTCTGCCTCCTCCCTTTTCAAATTTACAAAGTTTTCCTTTTATATTACCTATCTCGCTCAAGCTAGAGTTAGCTCGCTCAAGCAAGCTAGGTTTCTTCACCCTGAAGGATGGCCTTTAATCTTGATTGTTCCCTCACAGACTCGCTTAGGCGAGTGGCTCACTCAAGCGAGTGCAATCCCTTATTTCCTCTATTTTATTCGCTTGAGACCAGCTTGATCCGCTGAAGTGAATTCCGATTGAATTATTTCTAGACAAATTTCGCTTGAGCGAATTGGGTGGGTCTCGCTCAAGCGAACTCCTTTGTATTTCTTTCTGGATAATTCTCACTCAGGCTACTGCTCTTTTGCTTAAGCGAATTCTCTTCATTTCCTCTCTGGATAATTCTCGCTTAAACGAACTGAGACTCGCCTAAGCGAGTTTTTCACTGATACTTTTATTTGTTCTGCCTGCTACTCGCTCAAGCGAAGCTATCATCTATTGGAAATATGCACTAAGAGCCTATATAGGACGCATCATTTTGAATAAGGTATTTTTTGTTAAATAGTTTAACAACCTTTATTTATCCTTGGAGTAATAGGTCATATGAGAATTATTCCTAAAATGTCCCTAGTCAAGTATTTACGTAGGGATATGTAAATATATTAAGACTAGTGTATGAGTGTACTGATGATCTAATCTTACAGATCATGGATATAGATGATATAAAGTCTTCACACGGGTACACATTAAGAGTAGTAGTGTACTGGATAGACCCACCATGAGAATGTTGCATGGATCGTTACATGAATGTCATAAACGATTCTCAATGTGATAATGGTATATGTAGTCCTTTGACTTGAAGTCACTACGATTCCTACATAAGGAGTTTGTTGTTTTAATACAATCAAACACCTTTTGTAATAAGAGGACTATAAAGGTTGTGATTAGGCAATGAATAAATTATGTAGAGGAATGTGAGTGATGTAGATGAGATTTGTCTCTCCTATGTGACAGGAGTGATATCTATAGGCCACTTGATGGAGTGATACTAAGGAAATGCATGGCCATGCTAGAAAGAATAAATATTGGACATTTATTTGGATAAAGTCTACATCGGTATCAAGTAAAATAAATTGGACTGTACAAGGATGACACGACCATGCCTTGGGCCCAATTAGGATATCGTGACAAAAGGAACAAACGTATAAAATAATTATCACTTATAGGTTATGTTGATTCAGACATAATGATGCATTGCTAGATGCTGCTCTTATTTTATATTAATAATAAAATAGTTTATTATTAATATGACCAAGTATTTTACCTATAGGGTTATACACATAGAATAAGCCCATCAGAAATAGCTTTTATTTTAGTTAGACTAAAATAAAGCTATTTGGCCTAACTCATTCAGAATGAGTAAGGAGCCCACTCTTTAGAAAGAGAAAATTAGGTCAAACCTAAGCCTATAAATAGAGTATAAGATGCTCATAGGCGGCTTAACCAAAAGGAGACACAAATACGTAAAATTTGCAAGAGCTACACCTCGTCAAACTAGCATTTGGAAGGTGTAGCATTTCTAGTGGGAGTACTCGTGTGGACTCCTAAAGGACAAGGCTAATACTGCTTCAAAGTTTCTACAAGAGGTAACCCTAAAACGCATAATTTGTTTGTCTTATGCTTTGAAATGCAACGTTTTGCAAATCCTAAGACAGTTTCTATGGGGCGTAGGCCTCCCAAAAGGTAACGTAGGAGTGCAAAGGTTTCCTCGGGCCAGACGGAGATTGGCCCTCGAGTGCAAAGGCAGAAGGGAGCTTGACTGCAAGACCCACCCGTCGAGCAGGGACGAAAGTCGGCCTTAGTGATCCGACGGTGCCGAGTGGAAGGGCCGTCGCTCAACGGATAAAAGTTACTCTAGGGATAACAGGCTGATCTTCCCCAAGAGCTCACATCGACGGGAAGGTTTAGCACCTCGATGTCGGCTCTTCGCCATTTGGGGCTGTAGTATGTGGGAATCCTTATTTTTCCGCTGCGTATCCAAGTGGGATTCCCTAACAGTGGTATTAGAGCCTAATTGCAAAACCATGTTTTGGGAAAATGTTTGTTTAAAGAACATGTGAAAAAATTTTCTTTTTGAAAAGAATTGTAAAAGTTGAATCTTTTGTAAGGGTTGCATCTTTTATTAGATATGATACAAAGGTTACATTTTCAATGAGATATTATGCAAATGTTGCATTTTTTTACGAGATATGTTGCAAAGGTTGCACCTTTTTGAAAGTTATTATCAATTTAATTTTGTTTTGTTTATATTGATTGCTTTTCTCAATATTTTAATTAAAGAATATTTTTTTTATATGCTTTATTATATGAACATGTTGTTGTTGCAATGGTGATTGTTTTGTATGTGTTCTAATTATAAAGCATAATTTTATGTTCGTTTAATTAAATTGAAAACAAAGGTTGTATGTAATGCATGTCTATATGCTTTCTTTTTCTAATATGAATTATTCATGTGAGATTATGTTTAGAAAGTTTAAGAGTTAAACCCTAGCTGTAATAGAAACTAGGATTCAAAAGTTGAAACCTAGCCATCATGGTATTTTATTTATTTGTAAATGTTACAAATAAAATATTTGATTTTAATATTATATTTTAAATTAGATTTGAAAAAGTTGCAAATCAAATTTTAAATGTTTGTTAAATTTAAAGTTTGTAAGAGTTATAAATTTAAATAATTTATTCTTATTAATTTTAATAGGATTTGTAACATATGTGATCTTTTTAAAATTAATGTGATTTGTAGAAGTTACAAATTGATTCATATTTATTAAATTTAATAGGTTTTGTAATTGTTACAAATAGAAGATGAGATCTTTATTAAATTTAATAATTTTTAAAATCAAATATTTAATCATTTATAAATTTGATAGGATTTGCAAAACTTGCAAATTAAAGATAAGATATTTATCAAATTTAATAGGATTTAAAATAAAATATCTTGAACTCTATAGATAAGGTGTAAAATTTAAACCTTGATTGTTCCTAAAAATATGATGATTATTTAGACTCTGGAGATAAGATTTAAAAGTTAAATCTTAACTATTCTTATTTTAGTTGGGGTCAAAAGATAAGGTTTAAAAGTTAAACCTTGGCCGTTCCAAAATTTAGGATTTCAAATTGTTTGAAATCATAACCGAATATTTTGAGCTATTAATGGTCAGTGGGATGTTTTGGCTAGGAAAGACTTGGTACTTAAGCGGTCACAACGGACCCATCTCTCTTTCCTGAGAACTAACCTGATTACAACATTAAATTTTCAGGTTGGAATGACACTTGGCATATAACACCCTAAATTTTAAAGAAAACAATTTATGGAATAATGGTAATTAATTATGTATGGTCCAATAATTATGGGAGAATTAATTTGACATTTGAGGTGAATTATCGGTGAATTAAGATTTACCGGAGTTGGATGATTTAATAGATAATATAGGACCCACTTGGTCAAATTAAATATTTGATGGGTCTAGAATGTTTAGAAAATTATTGTGGTTAGGGTGATATAGCTGAGATAATTTTTAGTGCTAAGGAAATAATTAATTGGACACGACGTATGATATTAACCGGGGAAAATACGAACCAAAATGGAATTAAAAGAAAACCTAAAATCCCATTTTCCCCTCTATTTCCACCGTCCACTTTCCCACTCTACTTTACTCTCTTCTATCCATTGGGTAATAGGATTTTTAGACCATTGGAAAAAAGCAAGTTGGTGCACTCCTTTACCCATTGGACAATAACCAATTTTGGTCATCTTTTCCCCTTTCTCTTCTCACAACTATGCTTCACTCCTCTTCTCTTCTCCATCTCTAATTTTTCTTCTTCTTTTCCATGCTTCCCTACCAAAACTGAACCTCATCTTCTCCACCTCCATTCTTGCCAAAAATTAAAACTTGAGCTTGGAAAGGTGAAGCATATATGGAGCTTGGGAGCTTGGTTGGATCATCTTCCCTCTTCTTTACCCTTATTTTTGTTTTGATGGAGCTTGGATTTAAGGTGAAGGTTTCTTACCTCTTCATTAGTTCATTTATGGTTTTGGATTGTTGGGTTTGAAATGATAATGTTAGAAACTTAGATTATTGAGGAAAATATGAAACCCTAGGCTTGAATGCTTGGAAATAAAACCCTTGATTTAGGGCTTTGTGATTATGTGAGATTGAGAGGTTAATGAGGTTATTATGATAAATTAAAGATTGATAAAGATTGTTGATGGTTGTTGGGTGATTTTGGAGAAAAACCCTAAGTGTTAATGATTTTGGAGGTTTTAGTTTAGAATGATGGGTATTGATGATATTGCACTCTAGAATGAGTTTTGTGGTATATTGAAGTTGGTTTTGATGAATGGCAATATTAATCTAGTAATAATGTTAGTAAATAATTGGTGTTCCTTAAGATGATGATCATAATGGAAGATGACTATGAGTGATAGACCAATGGAGTGGAAATTGATACAATAAGGTCTAGGACCATGATAAATATCATAAGAGATTGATAGTTGATAATGGTCTTAAATAGAGCCAAGAGGTTTATGATAAATTGTAATGATAGTTGAGTGATTCATAAGATGATTTGGAAGACTTATGGATAAGAGGTAATGATGTTGTTGGGTATAGTTAACCCTTAAGATTTAGAGAATCATGGTTTTGGGAAAGGAATTCTCGAAACCTAACACAATGGTATAAATTGGTGTCTCAGCAAGTCTAGGACTTGATGATGAGTCTTAAGAAATGATGCCTTAGGATGGCTTATTAATTTCATGTACAAATATGTGTTTATTGATAGGATTGTGTTCTGGATGATGATGCGGAATAATCGGAGCATTTGGATTGCGGTTCTTCTCTCGAGGTAGGAGAGGAGTTTACATTTCAAATTGCATGAGTGAATAATTGTTAATTATGTATATGTGTGAACTCATGCATTGCCTTACCATGAATATATTAAATGTTGAATTGATGATGTGATGAATAATGGCTTGGCCTTGTTGAATGATATGGAAATATATATATATATATATATATATATATATATGTAATGGTGATGAATGATTAATTGTCCCTTTTGTTGGACATGAATAAATTGATGACATAGAATTATAGATGGATGAATTTCCTAAAGTGTGGAAATATGTTTATGATGATTATGCCCAGAGATATGTGTGGTTGTGATGAAAAATAGCTTAGAAATCCCCTCACGTAGTTAATGAATTAGAACAAGAGTGGAGAAGTATAACTTGTTGGAGTAGGCCTAAGGGTGTGATTTCATCCATGTATTAGACCAATTTTACAAAGGATAGAGTGTGCCATGTGATAATGAGCGAAAAACCTAAGTGTTGAGTGTGTGATGGTTAACTTGCTCAATCGAGTTGGGATCTCGCTCAAGCGAGAGTCCCCTACATCAGAGGGTGGCCTCTGGCCTAATCTCGCTCAGATGAGAAGGAGTCTCGCTCAAGCGGGACGTGTGTGCAATAGGGGGATGCTTACTGGATGAATCTCACTCAAGCGGGTGTGGCCGCGTTTGAGCGAGCGTGATAGGAAAACGGTTCTGGACTGATCTTGCTTAAGCGAGTAATGTGGCATATTGGATCTCGCCCAAGCGAGCGAGTGGGGAATTGGATACTGGATGTTTTTTGCCCGAGCAAGCATGTAGGTGAGAGGAGCCTCGCTCGAGTGAGCAAGCCTGAAATGCGACACTGGAGGAATCTCGCTCAAGCGAGAGTGGCCTGCTCAAGCAAGATCGGGGCCTGATATCTAGAAAATCTCTTCGCTCAGGGGAAAAGTTTGGGCGCTCAAGCGACCTACCTCAATCTTGCTCAAGCGAGCGTGGGTCTCGCTTGAGCGAGTTGCCCAGTGAAAAATTTTATACTATTTTCTTGTTTTGGTTGATATTTAATCCCTTCCTATTATGAAAAACTGAGGAAAATAAGATGGGGGCATACAATGGTGGCATGTATGGTGCTACTCTATATCGATTTAGGTATTGGAAACCTTATATGCATATATGCCAAAGATATATTATGAACACATGGATGTTCACCACCAATAATATGATATGATGGGTACAAATGAAAGGATACATGATGGTGTTGTAAGATAAATCCTTGAGTGAATGTGAAATAGATGTGGAGATGATTGAATGACATAATAAATATTATAAACTAATGAATTGGAAATAATATCGATGATATGTAATAATAAACGAGGTATTGATCACTTCCTTAAGTAAAGGATGTTTGTTATTATTGACGATTGTGAATGCCATTGTATTTTATACAATTGTGATCTTGCATGTGTAGCTTGAGTTATACTAATGAAATGTTGTGAATGCCACACGATTATATATAGATGAAACAATGATGATGAATAATGAGATAAAAATCCATTAATTGATTATATGGTGATATTGATGAATAATGGATAAATGTTAAGGATTTATGTGATGCCATTGTGGTTGATTACAAGTGTCGACTTACATGTATAATATATGATATATCGAGATGAAAATGCCACATATAAAACTTGAACACAATGGCTAAGAAACCAACAATGATAAAATCCACTAAAATGAGTGTGGTGGTGTTGGTGATTATAATGATGATGATTGATGAGTGGCATTTAGGATGCATAAAGTGAGAATGCATTTGATTTGCATTGCATTGAATCCATGGCATATCATAGCCGCCGATGTTGGAATGTTATGGGAGTTCCCTCGGCCGACCCAGTGGGAAGGTGGCTCAGTGCACGGGCATTCTTATTTTTCCCCTGTGACTCAGTGTGTAAGTCACGAAGCCGCCCATGTATTGCTACGGGGAGCTACATATGGTCGACCCTTGTAAGGGGTGGCTCTTGATGAGCAAGTGACCCCGGTGGTCCTTCAGATCACAGCCCTCATGAAATGAGTTGTGGCTGGCCCGCAACACCATATGATTGATTATGTTGTTACCGCGGTCATAGTGGAAATGACCAGGTGTTGCATAATGGGCGATGCGGTTTGGTACCAGTAAAAAAATTAGTGATTATGCATGCATTATGAGATATGTATACACATTATACTATTGTAGTAGGGGCATGGTATGAGATCATGCTTGACCCATAATTTGGTGTTTATTCCCACAGTCGGATCCGCATTTGTTATCTATTCCATTGTGCATATGCATTAGCTGTAGGAGCATTTGCATATAGCACGGGATATGCCAGAAGTTGATGATGATTAAGATTGTGGTATGGTGTTGATAAGATGGGTAATTGAGTACCTAAAAGACCACATAAAAATTTATAAATGATATGAGTATAACAAAAAGATATTGAATATGACGATATGTATTTTATGGCCCAATATAATGTAGGGCATAATTATTATGATTGATGATAATGATGATGGCCCATGGTGGCTTTGAGAAAAGACCTGAATGGTCGATATTGATGACGTTGGCCCATTGTGGCGTTGTGATAGATGTGTATATGCTTGCTTTGCTATGACTTGATTAAAGAATATGAGATGTGTATATGTTGTTGATGTAACAATTTGTGATAATCATTATTGTGTTTAGCAAAGCATACATGATGTTGATATGCATATGCACATAATTCCAATTGTATTCATATCGTTATTTGAAATGTATAACTCACTCTCCCATGTGGTCTACTTTTTAGTATTAATGCAGGAATGTCATGGGATGAAGATATTTTGAAGAAAAGCTTTCGTGAAGGTAAAATAATGGTAATGGAATGCCTTGGCCGGCGGCAATTGTAAATTTTTGTATTATGGATGTGATGTGTACTACGATAGTGATAATTCTTGATATCGATGGATGTATTGTGAATGATATTATAAGTGGTTAATATATTGATAATTGGTGTATTGGAATTTATATCCATTTGATGAATATAAAGATATTGATTATGTAATCATTTTGGGAATGCATAGGTGTTGATGATATATGACTTTGAGGATGAATTTGAATATGGTTAATTAGGAATATGAATATTAGGGATGTATGATGTATGACCATATAGATATGTATATACATATATCTTAGGCATTGTATGTTTATGAAATTATGTGAAAAGATGATGGTTGTCTATTAGGCTTATGATATGCCGTTACGTACCTTGCCGAGCCTTTTCTCATATCCTCTTATATGGGACTAGGCGTATGCCTGGTATACACATTCTTCTTCCGCTGTAAACTCTATTATTTTGTATACTGTTATGGGCAAACTATTTACCGATCCAGTTATAGATTATTTAATCTCACCCTTTGGTTTTCTATGGTTCGAGTCTTGATGTAGTCGTGGTGGTGTTTTGAAATTATCTCGAACGTGAAAAATTTACTCGTATTTTTATTATTTAATTATCTTGATTACATCAAGATTCAAGTCCAGAAAATTAGGGTGTCACATGGCACCCTATAAAGGGTAGCCTCCCCTTGACCTTGTCTGTTGACGGTCAACGGAACCACCTTTGCGTAGTTTTTTTTATGACCCCGCATGTTTAATTATGAGTTTTAAAATTTATTTTATTTTAAATACAATTGATCACTCTATTAATTGATTAATTGACATGTCCAGCGGTGAATGGTTATGGTCTTAGATTTTTTATTTAATTTTAAATATAGCCTATGTGCTGTGCCTTTCTCTATTCTTAAATTTCTTCTATTAACCCTTCATTCGTATGTAAAATGAGTTTCTTTATTACATTGTAAATTTGAAGAAGCCAACAAAGTGAAGACCTAGAAGAAACCTAGCGTGGTGACTCTTGATGGATATGACCTTGAAAGAAACAAAGGAGTAGTGACTCTAGGAGGATGATGGTTTCAAGAAGTAGGACTTCATGAAGTAAGGCACCATAGTTCCTATAGGTTTATTTTATTTTCTAGGAAGACTATAACCATCTCACAATTTTGATTGCATGTTTTGGGGTTTTATTTTACGTTAAAGCGTTTAATGAAAGTTGGTAATAAACAATAAGAAAATTGAAATCCCTCAAGTCCGACAATCACACCTTCGAATAAGTAATAACGTCTAACTTGATATAGATAAAGTGTAGGGCACGCCATAGTTGGGTGCCTTTATTTATGTTTAGTAGGACATTATTGGATAATTGGATTATCAAAGTATAACTTATTAAGTTTTATTCAAATAGACATTTTTCAATTGGATTGGAAAAGCCTAAAGGTATGGATAGTCTAAAACGTGTTCCAATAAACAGCACTCATCAATGCTAGTTTCAATAAAGTGTAGGTTCTGCCAAAGCATAGTACTTTTATTGATATTAGTAAAGGATGACGGATAATTGGATTATCCAACCATTTGTTATTGGACTTATCTAGGTAACTTTAATCAGATTGAAGAACCTAGAAGCGTTAATATTAAGTTTAAATGTCTTCTAATAAGTAACACTCGTTGAGACTAATGTCAATAAATAGCGGGCCTGCCAAAGCAGGGTTGTCTTAAATCAATATAATGCATAAGGAAGGAAAACAACTCAAATTATCTACAAACAGTAGCACATGGTGCCTTCAAGATTCATAAACATAATTTTCCAAATCTGTAAATCATATCACAAGCTGAAAGTAATCAAGATCTATAAAAATATGAAATCCATTCTAATTCTCAGAGGTGAGTGTTTCTCTTTTGCCATCACTGATCATGTCAAAGCCATAATTGCATTTCATTTCATCATAAAAGAACAATTATATAGACAACATGGATCAAAAGGTCTTTGTAGGGTTGTAATAGGGCTAGGCTAAGAGGATGCTAAGAGGAATAAGATTATGATTTAATTATACATTTTCAGCTTTCCTTCAATACAAATACTTCTTCAAACTCCATATTTTAATCTTTTTTCAATTTCTCTCTTCTTTTTTCTTTCTTGCCTTTATTTATGATGAATCCCTCTTCTTTATTTATTAAGAGATTTTCATTGTAGGATTCTTTTTCTTTTCATCTTCGTAATTCTCAGTCTCATACTTATTCCTTCACCAGATAAACCAAAATTTTTTAACCCTTCATGTACAAGAATTATCATCATCTTTTTCCTTTAGCATGCTATATGGGTAGGAAATAAATCATAAACATGCTTTAGATAAGGTTTTTGAACAAAACTTTTTTAGCCCAAAGGGTTTAAGAACAAAATGGGATTTTTATGTATTGGTCAGCTTTTTGGCTCTGGTTTTACCCTAGATCTAACAAAATTGCCTTTATCCAATCCAAGCTTATCTTACCCTGCCTTTTATCAGAAAATTATGCAATAATAGCCAGACACAATTAGTGGGACTCTCGGTATTTAAGTTTCACTCACTTTCTCGGTTGAAAGGCCTGATTTCTTAATTTAAACAAAAAAAGATTCAAACAACTGAGACAAAATTTCATAAACCTGGAATTCACTTCATGTCAATTAAATTCATCCACAATGTTGTATTTTTCAAAATGTAGTTGTTTCTTACTCATTCAAGTACTGATTTTAATCCAAGCTTAATCATCTTGTTACTTTTCAAAAAAGCTACTAACTATACTATAATTTATAATAAGTATATAATATAATAATAAGATCAACATATATGTAAAGAAAAATATTATGCGCTTATTTATAAAAGAACTAGCGGATAACATACTTCAAAACATAACTAAAATCCAAAAGGAAATATATCCATCAAAGAAAAAAGTAAAGTAACATGCTGAAGTAAAAACTGTAAACTACGCATAAACATAAAACAACTAAACCACTCATGGATCCACATCTTGATGATCCTCATCTATTATATTGCTTACTACTTTGTTCAGCTGGGCCATGAACTGAATCCTCAGAATTAGCTACTCATGTATCCTACTCCTCAGCTGCTCTAACGTTAGCTGGCTCTGCTACTTGTGTATCCCTCTACTCTGTAGGTGCTACAGGTGCTTCAGGTGGTGCCATTGTCTCTGGTGCAGATGTTGATGTTGAAGGACCCCCTCCTTCGGTAAAATAGGACTGTCCCCAGGCCAAGCAATATAGGCCTCAAACTCAGAGAGGCACCAGAGGGTAGTAGAAGGAATGCCAAAGTACAAACCCCTGTACAGATGTCGGATAACTTTGTTGAGAGAAGCCTGCTACTTCTGAACATGGATCAAGTGGGCTAAAATAAGGGGATCTATAGGAGGAACCACTAGGATGGGTGCTGAAGGTGGTGAAACAACCAGTGGGGGTGGTGGTTGCTGAAGAAGGACCAGCTGCTGCTTCTGAAGTGGAAGATGGTGCTGATGAGACTGTACAGTTCAATTGGATGAACTTTCTATCAATTGGGGGTTGAATTGGAGAAGAAAGAGTCACATCCACCCCATGAACTGCACACAATCCTGTAATAAAGGCGGGGAATCCAAGACTACCATGCGCTTTTGTTTTAGAATTGGTGGTTTTTAGTTCAGCTTGTGTAAATTTGTAAATTTCCTCTGAAATAATAGCTGCAATGTCCATCTACTCTTTAGTCAAAATACAGTAAAGTAAGTTATATCTAGGTATAGGTAGATCAGAAACATGCCCAAATGTTATGACATTGGCCAGCAGAAATGATGTCCAAACTCAGGTAAGGACATTCATGTCCTTACGCAATAATCTGATCGGAGAGCCACCCTGGTTTCTCTGCAGATGGCGCCCCAAAAGACATAATGTTTCTTCAAGGTAACTAGTGAAGAATATATGATTTTTCTTGTGTAGTTCCCCATAGGTGCAAAGTTCACCTTCTGCAAGCTGTAATATACTTCCTAAATGGTTATTGATAACATCTCTGTCATAGGATATCCAAGTACCTCGCACAAATGTTTTCCTTTCCAATGATTCCTCCTTATTCCGAACATTAGCATAAAATTCCCAAACAATTTCATGATCAAACTTAGGCCTGGGGCTGCAAAGTCATGACCAGTGCCTATCCTGTATTACATCCATGAACTCATTGCAATCTTCATCCCTCAACTCTACTCGGTGTTTAGTAATGAATGTCCAGTTCTGAATATTCTCGAAGCGCTTAGCTCGGTTTTTATCCTTGAATCTTTGATTCCAAGGTAGAGAAGGTTTAGAAATGCGTTGTCTCTTGGCACACTCCTTGCATGATGGGTTGGATGAACTAGGATTGGATGAACTAGGAGGTGGTTTGGTTGTTTTGGTACGTGCCATCTGCAATATAATCCAAAGTTTAGAGCATAAAATGCATAAAACCGAAGTTGAACACCCCATTGAAACTAAAATAGAGCATATCAAACCAAAAGACACTTAGCAATCAAACCAGAATCTAACAAAATACTCATTCACCTCACTGCGAAAATTAATCAAACATTAAGCAATCAACAACTTTACATTCACCACCAACTTCAAAAACAAGCACCATTATTGCCAAAAATTACCCACTTATTCTAAAGACAAAATGATGGAGTACGAAAGAAGAAACACAAAGAAACATAAAATCTCAATCTTGCAAGTGAAGATTTAAACTATATTCACAAAACAAAGTAAAATTCAAAACATCATGGAAAAGGGTAACAATCGCTAAAACAGAGCATAAAGAAATGGAAGAGATGAAAGAAGAAAGAAAGAGAAATAGGAAATTTGTGTGCATTCAGAAACGGGAGAAATGGAAGAAGAAGAAGTAGTAGGGAACTTGAAGAGATGGAAAAGAGAACAGAGATTGGGGTACACTAAAAGTTGAAGAGAAACTCTTTAAATGGGAAAAGAAGTGTGTTTGAATGAAATGAAACTGCTCGTTTTTGTTTTAAATCCCTTTTAATGGCCTATAATCGTTTAATCTCGCTCAAGTGAACCAGTTGCTTAAGCGAGGTTAAATTTCTAAAAGTGAAAAGACACGGATACGCTCAAGCGAGCTTGTAGTCGTTTGGGCGAAATATGGACAGAACCATCAGGTGTGATTTGCTCCCTGTTTCCCAGGAAATGTTTCACTTAGGCAAGTTCAGGACACTTAAGCAAAAATTGAATAGAAAGCTTTAAATGAAAATTCGCTTGAGCGGTCCACTTTCGCTTGAGCAAAATTCTTCTAGTACCCAAAATGGGATAGGACTCGCTCAAGCGAGTTTTATTTCACTTGGGCAAGTTTCAACTTTGATGCCCCTGATGCAATTAATACATTTTTGCTTAGGCTTGGTATCCTCGCTCAAGTGAATTTTGGACAGTGTTATTTCAAAGTTAATCTCGCTTAGGCGAGAATCCAATTCTAAGGTAACTCACTTGGGTGACAGTCAAGTCGCTTGAGTGAATTTCTCATATAAGCTTTTAAAGACTTTTCTGTAACTTTCGCTTGAGCGACTAGGGTCTTGCTTAAGCAAGTTGTACAAAATTTGCTTAAATTACACATGAACCTTTACCTTGCCTTTTACCTGGACTTCAACTTCATTGTTCTTGACCATTTGCAAAATTTTTAACTAGATTTGGTCTTTAATTCCTGCTCCCATGTCATGATTTATTCAAATCCTTTTGCATTGACCTCTACATACAAGGTTAATCAATCAATCATTAACATAAAACATGAAATTTTTCACTTATGATAATCATATGGAAAAGTTTGAGATTTGTACAATTTTTGTGCAAAATTTGGCAAGTAGAACACCACATTATATAACTGTTTACATGTGCAACAAAAATTTCATATCATCACCTGACATTCTAAGCTTAATACTAAAAGTTTCTGCACAAATCATAAGTTTAACTTTGCATTCCATTCTCTTTTACCCCAACAACCTCTAATCATCCTTCCAATTCAAATTTCATTCTTCCAATTAAATTTCCATCATGCATAAACACAAACATAAAAATTCCTATACAAAATGCATCAGAAAAATTGGGTTACCTCCCAGGAAACGCTTGTTTTACGTCATTAGCTCAACGCCTTTTTGAATTCACAGATCATGCCAGTGGATTAGCATTGTGAGCCTCTCCACTTCACCTCCAAGGTATGGTTTCAACCTTTGGCCATTCATAGTCTATGTTCTCTTGGACTTTGGATCCTGTAACTCAACAGCTCCATATGCTTTAACTTCTTTTACCAAGAAATTGGATTTGAGCTTACCCGAGAAAAGTTTGAGTCTAGAATTGAATAATAAAATAGATTACCCCGGATAAAAGCTTTTCTTTATAATTTTCCTATCATGATATGCCTTCATCTTTTCCTTATAAATTTTGGAGGAATCATATGCTTGCAATATCCATTCCTCCAACTCTGAGATCTGTAACTTCCTTCTTTCTGTTGAAGCCTTTGAATCAAAATTCAACATTTTAATTGCCCAATGTGCTTTATGCTTTAACTTCACAGGTAAGTGACAACTTTTACCATAGACCAACTGGTAGGGTGAGAAACCTATGGGAGCTTTGAATGTTGTCCTGTATGCCCATAATGCATCATCTAACTTTATTGACCAGCCCTTTCTGCTTTGGGATACAGCCTTTTCAAGAATCTTCTTGCCTGTTAGCTTGTGGATGATATGGAGAGGCAACTTTATGCCTAACCCCGTAATATTCAAGACACTTTTGAAGTTGACTGTTACAGAAATGAGAGCCACCACCACTAATCAGAACTCTTGGTGTGCCAAACCTACAAAATATGTTTCTTTTCAAGAATTTGATAACAATTTAGCATTAGAGTTAGTACAAGTAACAACTTCTACCGATTTAGTAACATAGTCTAATGTAACTAAAATATATGTAACTAAAATATATTCATTTGAGAAGGATACAGGGAAGGGGCCAACAAAATCTATGCCTCAACAGTCAAATGCTTCAACTTCCAAGATTGTTGTTAATAGAATTTCATTTCTTTTAGAAATGCTCCCAGATCTTTGACAGCTATCACATTCTTGCACAAAAGTATTGGAATCTTTAAACAAAGATGGCGAGTAGAATCTGGATTAGAGAACTTTGGCGGCTGTTCTTTCTCCATTAAAATGATCGCCATAAGCAGAACTATGACAATGCCATAAAATGTTTCTAGCCTCCTACAGGGATACACACCGATGGAAACATTATCAAAACCAATTGTAAATAGGTAAGGGTCATCCCATATATATTGTCTAGTATCTCTCAAAAACCTTTTCTTTTGTTGCCAGGAGTAATCATTAGGAATCACCCCAGCCGCTTTGAAATTAGCCATATTTACAAAGCATGGCCTTTCTTGGACTAACAATAACTTTTCATCAGGAAAGTCTTCTTGTACCTCAAGTTGTAACCTTGTGACTTCTTTATTAACAACCCTGGGTAATGATCAGCAATATAGTTCTCGCTTCCCTTTTTGTCCTGAATAATCAGGTCAAACTCTGGCAGAAGAAGAATCCACCCGATTAATCTAGGCTTTGAATCAGATTTGTTCAGCAGGTACTTCAGAGTTGCATGATATGTAAAAACAATCACTCTAGAACTAATTAAATATGATCTAAATTTTTCAAGACTATATGCGACTGCTAGTAATTCTTTTTTCCATAGTTTTATAATTAATTTGAGCCTCATTTAAAACTTTACTAGCATAGTGTATGGGATGAAAAATTTTAGATTTTCTTTGTCCCAAAACTGCTCCTATAGCATAGTCACTTGCATCACACATGAGTTCAAAATTATGTTTCCAATCAAGAGCAACTATGATAGGAGCAGAAATTAGCTTTTGCTTTAATAATTCAAATATAGATAAATAGGAATTATCAAAATGAAAAGAAGTATCTTTGTTCAACAAGTTACTCAGGGGTTTGGCAATTTTGGAGAAGTCTTTGAGGAATCGCTATAGAAACCAACATGCTTTAAGAAACTTCTGAATCCTTTGACATTAACAGGTGGTGGTAACTTTACAATGACTTCCACTTTAGCCTGATCTACTTTAATAACCTTGCCTGAGATCTTGTGGCCAAGTACAATGCCTTTAGTAACCATGAAATGACATTTTTGCCAATTAAGCAATAAGTTTGTCTCCACACACCTTTGCAAGACTATACCTAAATTCTCCAAACAAAGATCAAATGATGCGCTAAATACAGAAAAATCATCCATAAAAACTTTAATGCATTTTTCAACAAGATTTGTAAAGATGGCGAACATACACCTCTGAAAAGTGGCTGGAGCATTACAAAGTCCAAAAGGAATTTTACTGTAAGCAAAAGCACTGAAAAGACATATGAATGCTATCTTTTCTTGATCTTCTAGGGCCACTGCTATCTAATTATAACCTAAATAACCATCCAGAAAATAAAAATAAGCCTGACCAGCTAACCTTTCCAACATCTGATCCATGAATGGCAGTGGAAAATCATCTTTTCTTGTTGCCTGATTGAGCTTTCTATAGTCAATGCACATTCTCCACCCAGTCACAGTCCTGGTCAGAATCAGCTCATTCTTTTTATTTTTTTATAACAGTCATACCGCCTTTATTCAGAAAAACCTGTGCAGGACTGACCCAAGCACTGTCTAAAATTGGATAGATCATTCCTGCTTCTAGCAATTTCACAACCTCCTTTTTGACCACCTCTTTCATGGTTGGATTTATTATCCTTTGAGGTTGTGCTATGGGTTTATATTCATGCTCCATGAAAATTCGGTGCATACAATAGGAGAGACTGATACCTTTAAGGTCTTGCAATATCCATCCAATTGCTCCTTTATTTTTTTCAATACATCAATCAACTACTCTTCCTCTAACTTAGATAAATTGTTACTGAAAATAACTGGCTTTTGTCCTTCATCATCCAATAAAGCATATTATAAATGTGAAGACGGCTCCTTTAACTCCAGCTTTTGAATTTCAATTTCTTACTTTTTAGGTAGTTCCTCCATGAATTCTTCATTAAGAATAATTGATTTACCAACATGAAAGTTTTGTAAAATCTCCTCCACTTTCTTGGCTTCATCATTATCAAAGCTCCTCAACCACACATACAAGAGCTTTTTCAAGAATGCTTGAATTATTTGACTTATTAACTTCCTTTTGAACCACTTCATCTTCTACATCAATTCTAAAACAACTCTGTTTATCTATTGGGTATTTCATAGCTTCAAAAACATTAAAGTTCACCTCCTCATCCTGAACTCTCACTTTTAACTTTCTATCATCCACATCAATAATTACCTTGGTAGTTTTCATGAAAGGTCTCCCCAAGATCAGAGGCACCTCAGAGTCCTCTTCCATATCCATAATGACAAAATCCACGGGAAACACAAACTTATCTACCATTACCAAGACATCTTCTACAACTCCATAAGGAAACTTCATCGACTTGTCTGCCAACTGTAAAGTCATTCTTGTTGGCCTTATCTCCAGATCTCCAATCCTTTTTAGCATGGATAATGGCATCAAATTAATATTGGCATCAAAGTCTAGCAAAGCTTTTCCTATCGGTAGAGCCCCAATGGTAACAGGAATAGTAAAACTACCTGGATCTTTGGTTTTATGAGGCAATGCTTTTTAAATTATAGCACTGTATCCAACTTCCAATTCTATTGTCTCCTCTGAAAATCTTTTCTTCTTTGACAATAGGTCATTCATAAACTTTGCATAGGTAAGCATTTGCTCCATAGCCTCCATAAATGGAACATTAATCTATAATCTTTTAAAAATGTCCATGAAGCGAGCAAATTACCTTTCTTTATCACACTTTGAAGGATTTTTCGGGTAAGGCATACTCTTTAGTTGTGGCAGTGTATCACCAGCTTTCTCCTTACCTTTCTCAGACTCTCTTTTTTGATTTTTTTATTTTTCACTATTTTCTTTATTTACAATCTCCTTTTCTTTATTCTCTTCTGTCACTCTTTTTCATTTTCTCCTGCACCTACTCTTTCTTCTTCATTTTCACACCGACTCTCTTCCTCATTTTTTTCTTTTTCACTTAACTCAACTCCCATAGTTTTACCACTTCACGTGGTCACATCTTTACAATACTCCTTTGGGTTTGGCTGAGTGTTGGCTCCGTACTGAGGTGCCTTTTGTTTAGCAATTTGGCGTGTAAACTATCCCACCCGAGTTTCAAGATTTTTGATGGATGCCTTAGTACTTTTCTGGTTAGTCAGTGAAGCCTACATAAACTTCTCCAATGTATCGTCCAGCTTTGAAGTCTTTTCATGCAAGAGGGATAATTCTGTTGATAAATTGGACTATTAGATGGAACAGCTTCTTGTTTCCATCCACCTTGGTTCTGGTTGTTTCTCTAGCCCTGAAATGGTTGTTAGAATAATTGGAATTAAAATTACCTTGCTTGGGTTGATTTCCCATGTAATGCATAACTTCATCTAGAGAACCACAATGTCCATTAGCATGTTCACCTCCATAAAAATCACATCTCAATGGCAACTACTGCTACATAATAGAAGAAGAATGCACGACATGTAATTGTTGAGGTAATTTAGCCATTTGCTGTGTCAATGCTTCTATATACTGAGTTAAGATTTTGTTCTGGGCTAGAATCACATCAGTGGTATTTAAATCAAGAATTTCTTTTTGCTGGACCTGATGACGATCATGCTGAGCCTGATAATCTGTAGAAGACAAGGCTTCAATAATTTTGGTTGCTCGATCAGTATCAAGTGTCATCATAGTACCTCCTGTTGCTGCATCTAATATTATCTTAGTTTCTGCTCTCAATCCATTATAGAAGATGTTCAACTAGGCTATATCTTCAGAACCATGGTTGGGACATTTTCTCAACAATGATTTAAATTGGTCCTAAGCTTCATAGAAAGGTTCTTCTGCTCCTTGTCTAAAGGTAGAAATATCTGATTTTGCCTTGATAAACTGGGATGGAAGAAAGAATCTTTATTCTATTTAACATTTGACTAGTTATTCAAAGTTTGGTTTGGATGAGATTGCACCCATTCTTTGGCTTTTCCTGTTAAAGAAAAAAGGAATAATCACAAGTATGCATCTTCCAAATTACCTAGTTCAAACCCATGGTGCCAACCAACTCATAGAATGTTGATAAATGAGTGTATGGATCTTCATGTGACATTCTAGTGAATTGATATGCACTTATAAGACTTAGAAAAGCTAGCTTCATTTCCAAGGCCCTTGTTGTCTGTGGAATGACAATGCTAGAAAAGTATCTAGGACCTTGCTGATTAGCATAATCTCCCAGTGTTCTCCTTGGAGGATTTTGATTGTTGTTTCTTTCTGCCATATGCTCAGTTTCTTCTTTTGTAACTGATTCTGGAGTAGGTGTAGAAGAAGATTGTCCTGATTCTTACTGCTGCTTTTTCTTTGCTTTACCCTTTCTTTTCCTCAGAGATTTTTCAGGTTTAGAATCAAATTCGAACTGTATTTTAGATCCCTAACTTCTTAATAACATAAAGAAAAACTACTGCGGCAAGCGTCAGTACAAAAAAAGATAAAGTAACAACGATAATTATAATATTCACAATATTTACAATGCCTAAAAATATGAAATCAGATTTGTCAAAATTACACCGCTCCCCGACGGCGGCGCCAAAACTTGATATTATTTTTCTTGTAATGATGTAGCAGCAAGTTTTTCGTGTCATAGTGTAGTATATTAAAGGGTCATTCCACTGAGGAGTGGTGTTTCAACAATATGATTTCATATGGTTTAGGCAAGAAATAAAACTTTGATTCATTTGATAAAATATAACTAAGAATCTAAAGATAACTTTGGGCATTAAATAAAGATAATGTAAGTAATGACAAGTACAAAGATCAAATGCGAGAAAGTGGGATTGGATTCATCTATCTCCCTCTAATATACAACATATACATTAATATAATCGGCTCTCGAACTATTGATTTTTACATTACAATCTTAAATCATTCGCATTGATTCCTCGACTACAAAATCCATAAGAATATTTCTAAACCGTTGATCCCTCAATCGATTTGCAAATATTCCAGCCTTACACCTGATTGCTTTGACGTTCATTGCCTTGAATATTATTTCTAATAATAAATAATAATGAGCGTTCCATTCAATGTCAGTTTTCAAAAGGTATTTTCCAATAACTAGAGAAAACTAAGATCAAGAAGCTAGTGATCAGTTAGATTCAAGCATTAAGATCAAAATGGAAAACAAAAACCAATAGAATGATTACCAATTATATAAATATATAACACAATATGTTGGGTTTAAGTTGATTACATCCAATCCTTATAAAAAGATTAGTTACTCATGTTCGTAATACAAACCCAATATGAATGAAGAAGAAAAGATGAAAAGAAAATGGTCTTCAATATGTTGCAAGGTGCCCTTGAAGAAGAAGATCTGATTCTTCCTCCTCCCTTTTTAGATTTACAAAGTTTTCTTTTTATATTACCTCTCTCGCTCAAGCTAGAGTTTTCTCGCTCAAGCTAGAGTTGTCTCGCTCAAGCGAGCTAGGTTTCTTCACCCTGAAGGTAGGCCTTTAATCTTGATTGTTCCCTGTAGACTCGCTTGGGCGAGTGGCTCGCTCAAGCAGTGCAATCCCCTGTTTCCTCTGTTCTATTTGCTTGAGCCCAGCTTGATTTGCTCAAGCGAATTCTAATTGAATTGTTTCTGGACAAATTTCACTTAAGCGAATTGGCTCTCGCTCAAGCGAACTCCTTAGCATTTCTTTCTGGACAATTCTTGCTTAAGCCACTGCTTCTTCGCTCAAGCGAATCCTCTTCATTTCCTTTCTGGACAATTCTCGCTTAAGCGAACTGAGACTCGCTCAAGCGAGTTCTTCATTGATACTTTTATTTTGTTCTGCCTTGTACTCGCTTAACTAAAGCTATCATCCACTTGAGCGAAGTGGTCGCTCAAGCTAATTTGAAGCTCGCTTAAGCGAGTTCATCTGAAGTTGGTCTTTTCTCACTTTTCCAAAGGGGATTTCTTTGTGTGGTTCTTTCCTTCTTTTCTCCTTCATTACTAATCACCTATATTTATACAAAACATGAGATAAAAGTCTCCAAAAACACGTTATACAAAATTTATCTAGGATCGCGCATTTAATCAATTCAACTCATAATTTCTTCCAGATATCATGATTTCCTAACAAAATGATGCTTAAATCAACTCAAAACATATATACAATTTGAGCATTATCAGGAGTCTCAGTTTAAAAGAAACAAAAGACACTACCAAATCCGGAGGCAGTTTTAAAATTTTCTTTGGCTCAAAAAAGAAGGTAAGTTGTTTTTGTTTATTTTTTTCTTTTTTTATGCTTTAATTTATTAGCCTATTTTTGTTGTTTATTGTTTTCATTTTTATGCTTTGATTTATTAGTTTTTTCTTTTTTTCTACTTCTTTCGTCATTTATTTCATAGACCTATCTTTTTCCTTGTTTTTGTCCTCTTATTTGACACTTTTATTTTATTTTATTTTTGTTTATTTTTATTTTTTCTTCTTATTTTGATCTAAAAAAAGAAATGAATAAACCTAAGGTCTATTTTTAAAAATAATAAATAATGCAATATTTAAGATCAATTTTGATGAGACATTTTATTGATCAATGTTTTTTTAAAATTTTGACATTTTTATTTTACCTGTCATTTTTTAAAATAATAATAAAAGAAAGAACTATGTAACCCCGATTTCTCCTCATGCTTGGGGAATATGTAGGAACGAGAGCAATTAATCCTCTCGAGCCTAAAATTTTTAAAAAATAAATATATCCCCTTAACTCGTAAAAAATAAAATCATAACATTTTTAAATGACGACCCGATTAATTTGAATGAGACATCCTATTAATCACCAAAAACGGGGTTTGGACCAATATAACTTTAATTATTAAGTCGACAATAAATCCATGGGACGTCTCTAAGAGGTTTAAATTACAAATTATTAGGATTATTCAAAACTTAAACAATTTAGGGTAACCATTAAAAACAGAGAGTATGGGGTACTAATACCTTCCCCACCTGTAAACAAACTCCCGAACTTAAAATCTCAACTTAGGACCAATACCTTTAGGTTAGGATTTTTCTGATGTTTTACCTTAAAAACATTGGTGGTGACTCCATGGTTTCCAGAAGGAATCCGGGAACTTAATTTCTTTGAAGGTTGACCTTCCGCCGCGATCCCAGTCATGACAAATGGCGACTCCACTAGGGACTTTAGAGAGTCAAGCCCGTTTAAATTGTTTAGGTATATTAGAATAATCTTACTTAGCCTCTTGCCTATGTGTTTGTGCCATGTATTTTTTATTGATATATGTTATTGTGGAACCTTAAGGTAGAAGACATTATTTCTGTTATTGAACCCTAGGATAGAAGACATCGTGTTATTGTATTTATGTTTTTTTTTGGAGAAAAGGTAAGGTTCAGGTATGTATGCCTTTCCACACACTATGCTTACACTTTTCACACACACTTCAAGTGGGACTCTATACCCAGGGGTCAAAATAAACCTTAAGTTTAGGGGAGGTTGTGTAGCGGTGTCATTTGGGACATTCGTCTCCGTCTTACACCGTAAAAGCCTCAGTTAGGGCGTGACTTACCCATGGTGCCCACACTTGGTAGGCTTCCTACCGTTGTGGTCCACATCATGGGTGGTATCTAAGCTCTAGGGCCTTTAGTAATTTAGAACAACCACCTAATGTGAGTTGTCACCATAGCCTAGTCCATGGCAAGAGACTTTAGGAAAACCCAGTTTAGGGCATGAAAGGGCATGTATTCTCTTTTCCTACACCTATCTTCCTTTCATTTCAAATAAACTTGGGGATTACTGACATTTCAATAGTCTTCAGTTTACAAATCAAAATTTTCATTCCCCGAAAGCCAGTTATCCGCATGATTTGTGAAACAATAGTTCTTTTGGATCTTTGCCCCCTTTCCTCCATTGTCTCCTAGTGGGCTATGAATCCTTTTAACCATTAAAGTCTAAAGGGAAACCTATTTTGTAAAAACATCTAAAGGATTGATGACCCACAAATTCTTTTCAACACGGTGAGCTTTGTTAATCGATACTCATTTAAGTTCCAAAAAAGAAGTTTTAGGACTCCTCCTAATCTCTTTTCAAGATGTCCTTGGGCAAAAGTCGTAAATAAAATTGTCTAACAAGGCTGGTGGTTGAGTTTTGGACTGCCCTTTGGCTACATATCCATTCCTATCCATTCTGATACACCCCAAAAATAGGGGTAAATTTTTTTTTTTCACAATTTATAATAGCATTAATTTATGATAACAAAAGTGGTGAAGCTATAGTTCAATACCCTGGATCTATGAAGGACTTATCTCATATATGGAGATATGAGAAGGTATATTAAGAAATCGATAAATGAGGAATTCTTAATTATAAACAGTGGAAAGAGTCACTTAAATTAATGCTATATGATTAGGTCCAAAGAGGTCAACCATCATGAAGATTAATGAATTCAAATTATGACCAAGTTGTTTGTAAGATGGTGTGAGACGAAGATTTAAGGTAAGGAAAAGGGAAAATAATTAAAACAGTGTAGTTTGAAGGATCAGGGCGCCCCTCGCTCAAGTGATAGCCATACTCGCTTGAGCGAGTCCGAATGGAACGCTTGGGCGAGTCATAGGATAGGCTGAGCGAAAAGAAGGAAAGGAGTTCCAGGGGCTGTCTTGCTTGAGCAAAATTCACAGGGTTCGCTTAGGCGAGGCAAGCGAGCGTAAGCAAAATTCGTCCAGAATGTAGCATACGTTCGCTCGCTTGAGCGAGTGCCACATCCAAAGGCCTTTTGCTCAAGCGAAAATGGTCCAGTGGCAAAATACCTCACTCACGCTCGGGCGAGACCCTGCTCGCCTGGGCGATTTTTCTCCAGTGGCCATACACCAATGCAGGGGATTTCTTGCCTGAGCAAGAATACCAGTAAAAACACAGATAACACAGGAAATAAGCAACTCAACATACTAAAACTCAATTCTAGCCAAATTGGTTAAATTCATCGCATCACATACATCATGTTAAGCCATTAAAACTCGTTCCAAACCATCATACCCATAAATCTTCATTCCTACTCATGAATCATGTTCTAATTAAACTATTTACTATATGTGTCCCATAACATGCAATTCTTATAAAAACCTGTATTCATTCATCAATTCTAACTGCATCATACATCATTTTCATTATCCAACCATGGTTAAGGTCACCAATGGAAATGAGCCATAAGTACTAGGGTCTCATTTCCCTACATGACCTCCAAAAATCATCATCATATATTCATCATCCATACAAGTATCTACATCAATCCCTAGCTATACAAAACATTCATTATAACTATATACATTATAAAAATCCACGTAGAAGCCACAAACTCAAAACAATTACCAGCCAAGGCACTCTTTACCCCAAAATAGACTTCCTTCACACTATTTCTCCGCACAAAAGCTCCATGGGCAACCCTACAACATAAGCACTAAAAAGGTAGACCACATGGAGAGTGAGTATATTTCCTCAATGATGAAAATTCAACAATTGGTGATAATATACATATGAATACAAGATTGAATGTCTCCTCCTCGAAAGGAGTTCAAATGACACAAGAATCCATCACGCATCCAATTCATTTAACATACATATTCATCAAGATTCATATAATCACACCAACCAATAACATAATTACAATTAGTGATCAAAGAGAGTCCCATATACTCCTCACATATCTTCCTCGACGGGATATCACATGATGCCATGTTCCTATGGCTAATGCACATGCTAGTGTTTAAGATGCATATGCACGGATCCGATTTCTTTTCATCAGGTGATCACAACCACCATATTCATTCATTCATTCATTCATTCATTCTCATTGGTTTCTCGCCTCGCAAGGGGTACTCCCTCTAGCAGCCTCACAAGGTGCTTTCTCGTGATCGCAACCACATTCAACAATTCATAATGGTTTCCCGCCTCACAAGGGGTACTCCCGCCTTGTGATCGCAACTAAGGGCATTCATTCTCAACACCAGGTGATCGCAACCACCGACTCAATTTCACAGGAACTCTCATGCCCTTTATATTTCAAACATTAAGTGATCGCAACCACTTATCAACATCATCATAATATGCATGCCATGCTATGTATGCAACAATGCTCATGCATGCCTCAATCCTTATATAGATTATCTCACCCTCTCATCTAGGGTACCACTCATACTCAATCACAATATTCATTTCATATTATCCAATATATATATATATATATATACACCATTTCAAAATCAACCTTTGTAGCTTCAATTCTCTATTTCATATCACACACCTATGGCACTATATCCATTCAAAAAGTAACACACAACATGGCACCAATACATATATTATCAATATACAAGATTTCATGCATTTAGAAAATACACCCCTCTCCTACCTCACAAAAAGTAGACTTCCGGGTTTGATGTTCCCACCTCACAAGTGTTATCAAATCCTACATCAATCAATTATAGGACCACATCAATCATTCATTCAAACACCATTTCAATATACATCTACACATATATGTACATATGATTCTCATCATGTAGAGGCTATTTACAAGTTTTATTCATTTTCCTAATTAGGCTTCGGGAATTCCTTCCCTTAAATCATCATTCATTATCATCAAGGCAACAACCTGATTAGTTAGTGATCCGGTCTAGATACCGGCCCCCATACTTGTGGCGTCAGACTGACCTCATATAAGGATAACCGGTGTCCTGGTTCAATGTTGACACACCGGATATCCGTTGTCTGGCCGTCCGCCCTCACTCCACGACAACATCATTCATTTTCTCCATAGCGGTTCTACGTTTATCTTTACAGGGTGTTTATATAATTGTTGGCTTTTCAGTCACAGTAAGAGAAGAGTCCCTGATAACTTATCAACGAAGACACTGTTTGTAGCAAAATACGTCACATCAATGGCTTCAGAAAGTAAGTGGGCATGTCAGCAGATTATGCGGAAAAGGTGATTATCCTCTCCTCTCCCTAGAGGATTGTACTCTGATAATTGACCTACCCTCCTGACACATTCTGAAAGTCGAGCCACTTTGATTGACACAATATACACGCAATCAGAGCTAAGGGACCCACCTGCATCCAACGATTCATTTCTCTTACGTTCAACTATAAGAAGCCCATATCAACACACATGCATGGTATCGTTGTTCTATCTCATACTTTACTGTTACTACGCTTGAGTGTTCATTGAGTTCATACACTCTTCTAACTTGAGCGTCGGAGAATCTTCGCAGGTGGCACCACCTTTCGCCCCCCCTACAACGCGAACCGTTGGTGTAAAGGATCTCCAGGACAACAAGACCGGCCTCTCCCACTGAGAGACCGGATTAATACATCGGTTATTCACAGTTCCGGTGTGCAAACCCTAAAACACCTGCACTCTTGTGGCTGGTCCCACACCGAATCCTAGACCCCGGTCCAGACCAGTTCAGTTAGGTTACCCTATTTACCATCCTCACATTTAACTCATTCTAAGTGGGTTTTCATTTATAGTTTCCAACCACCATCTCCAATCATCATTTATGGTTATACTTCAACATTAATAACATTATCATCATTAATTAATGCCTTTCCCACTCACATTACCCATTTCCCCCAATTTCATAAGTTAGGGTTTCATTAAAGCTCAACCACTTCATAAATGCACTTCAATATTCCTCATTCTTCAACCCCATTTTCATGGACCTCATTTATTGCTCACGAATGTTCATATTTATTTTACCCCACCTTTGGGTTTTGCATTTAATGGTTCCTTTCACTACCCACATGCATTTAATACTCTCCCAAGCCTTAGCAATCCATATTCTAGGGTTCAACCACCATTAAAATAAGGAAGAGCTTACCTCAATCAAGAAGCAAAAATAGAAGCCAAGGGAGAGGATGGTGAACACAAAAATAGAGGAGAGGAAAGGGAAGACTTCAAACACCCAATGCTCCTCCTTGCTCCAATAGTCGACGAAAATAAGAGAGAAGAAGAAGCACCAAGCTTTCCTTAGATGTATAAGGGAGAAGAGGGTGAAAGAGATAAGTGGGAAATGAGAGAAGGAAGAAGAAGTGTGTTAGCATAAGGGAGAGAGAGAGTGTCACGAGAAATGAGAGTAAAAAGGTGAGGCTTTGTTTTTAAATTTTCAATCTTTCATTAAATTCTTCCATTTTTGAACAAACAGGCTCTCTGTTTGGGCTCAATACCTTATCTAAAAATTAATCTGAATACATATTCGGATTCCTGGTAATATTCTCTACAGCCCTGACCAACGGCATCTCAATCAAAGATACTTGGTCCGTCACTCATATTTTATCCGGGTCAGTTTTCTGCTTATCCGGTCCCGATAAATCACTAACAGTCTCCGAAAATCTTAATTAAATTATTTTCAATATTTTGGGACATTAAATAATTCACATTCAATTATTCAATATCTATTTCCTTAAATTAATTCTCTATTTTTGAAATTTGGGATGTTACATATTCCAACCATATGGATTGCCCTTTGGCTACATATCCCTACAAGCCATCAACACCCAAGACAAACTCTATCCAAACATTACCTTTCCCATCATATGAATTGCCTCCTAGCTATTTTTCCCATAAAACCCTTTGTTGTACACTTGTGGTGCTCAGCAAGTCTCATCAACCTTTCCCTTTTACATACCCTACCACTTCCCCTATAATTACATAATGCCTCTTTTTACTGGTTTGCAAAACCTTACCCGTGCTCTAAACCCCAACTATACCTTATATCCCTAACCTGAGGAAAGGTTAGAATTCTTGGAGAAGAGGTTGCAGGTTGTAGAAGGGTCAAGTAGTTATGGAGTGAAAGACGCCTCTGAGCTTTGTCTCGTTCCTAATGTGATCATCTCGCCTAAGTTTAAGGTGCTGAATTTTGAAAAGTATATGGGGACAACATGTCTAAGGAACCATCTGACCATTTATTGCTGAAAGGTGGCATCATATACTCATAATGATGGGATGATGATCCATTTCTTCTATGATAGTCTTATTGGGGCAGTCGTAAGCTAGTATGCGTACCTGGAGGATTCCCATATACATCATTGGAAGGATTTGGCAAGCGCTTTCCTCTAGTAGTACAAGTATAACATCGACCTAACGCAATTACAATGTATGTCTATAGGCCATGTTGAGTCATTCATGGAGTATGCCCAACGTTGGAGAGAAGCGGCTGCTCAAGTGAATCCCCCTCTCCTAGAAAAAGAGATTGTTGCCATATTTATTGAAACCCTTCAATTACCCTTCTATGAATTGATGATTGGAAGTACATCATCAAAGTTCTTTGACATCATTATGATAAGGGAAAGGGTGGAAGATGGAATAAGGACTGGTAAGATTAGCCATGATTCACTTAGGGAGCCTGAGAATGGAGATCTTGTCACACCAACAAGAAATGAGGAAATCGACATCGAATCTGACTATAAGGAGTTTGATCATGAAGCTGAGTAGTTGGGGTAATGTCAACTCACCATGATCTTATGTTTTCATTTTGTTTTTTTTTGTAACAATGGTCTCATTGCTATGCCAAAGGCTTTTGAGGCTTTGTTATAGTAATAACGCACATGTCTTCTTCCATCATTTTTTATCAATGAATGCATGTTGTCTTAACCTGTCTCTTACATCTTTTTGCCTTATCATTTTGCTAATTTCCTTTCCTTTCTATGTTAACCTAAATAAATGCTGGTCTGAAAGTAACCTTTCTTTGGAATGACAAAGTTATGATTCCATCCCGTAGTTTCGATCGTCCTATTAATCTTGCTAATAAAGAAAATTTGTGACCCTTCGTCGGAACCAATAAGGGTCTTAAAAAATCTAAAAGAAAAGAGAAAAAACAATTATAAAAAAACAAAAGAATCAAGGTTGGTGCCCTATGCACATACCAATTAGGGCAAGTTGATGCCCTCGCATTCACGTTCAGATCATTGAGCAAGTCGTTACCTTTTTGTATGGGGGCACGGATGTTATTAAGCCAAGAAAGCAGCAAAAATAATGTTGCAAATCCTTGTTGCAATCAACACCCCAATCTTAAGGGGGTATAACTACTTCCTATACCAATGTAACCAAGGAAATGGTCTACCATGCTGAGTTATTACTAACAATACCATTAGCGTCATAGTTCTTCGCCACATTGGCTAAGGGCGAATAAAGCGGCTATAGCAAAACAAAGGTACTAAGGGGATCATTTGAAGGTCAAGATAACAACAAAAAAAGGAAAAAGCGAAAAAGGAACAAAAAAAGAAAAACAACAAAGTATAAAATCAAAAAAGAAGAATGAACAAAAAGAACCAAAGCAAAAGCCAAAAAGAAGACTCGGAATGGTCCCCTCTCATTGGTGCCAAAAAGGCTCACCCCATTTCCCTTGGTGCATGGCGTTGGGGCAAAGTTGCCTATTCAAGTTGACATCTATTCCCCAAAGGATGGAACTAAATCAAAAGAGGCCAAGCGGGCTTGGTTTCAGTGTAATCAGCTTAAACCTTTTGTTGTTAAGGACACAATCTTGATTAAAGAAAACATGTCATAAATAAAGAAAAGCTCTCTAGGTTGAAAACTAGGAAAGGCAACCTATGCAAAAATTAGAGCAACCCACTAGGTCAAAAACCCAAAAAGGGCAACATAGGTAAAAGTTAGGGTCAAAATGTTTTTGAGGCCTACCCCCCACAGATAGTAAGAGAGAGGGGCATGACAAGCAGTTTTCTTAAACACCGATCCAAAGGTTGGAGTTGAGATTACTAGCATATGATCTTAACATTTGTCACTTCCAAAAAAGGGGTGACTAGAAACCTCAAACTCTCATCATTTCTACTTTGTTTCCATTTCCCTTTACCATAGTTTTTATTGCAATCATCACTTGAATTACCATTTAACGTACTATTTATATGATAAATTTATGATGGCATACAGGACATGTATGCCTTTTCTTAGAAAATAAAAGTAAGAATCACTTGAATGATTCCATGAGATCATAGGGGGCAAGATAATGCCTTACTACTTCAGCAGAATTGATCTCCAATAAGGTGTTACCATGACTTAGCGCTCCAAATACCGCTGGGCCAACACTGGAAACTATTTACCTGTAGAGTCAGGCCTGATTGATCCTACACCCGTCACTACTGCCATTTCTAAGCACCCCAAGTGCCCCCAAAACATATGCACCAATGATAAAGTTAAGCCTTGAGCTTTCTGCCAGATGTCCAAAGTCATCCATGGGGCCTTTTAAATTTATAAGGTTCTCCAGCCTGAAGACTCTCCCCACATTTTAAACAAGCATTCATGCATCATATTCCACATCAATTACTTTTTTCTGCATAAGTTTTAGATGTTTGACCATCCTTTTTTGAAAAGGCATCTCATTCAACCTTGCCAAAGATGGTAACCCTAATGGAATTGCTGAAGTTGGCAATCCCTCCTTGTTGAATCATCAAAGTTGGCATACCTTTTTAGGTTTCTTATCGCCAAAGCTGGCATTCTTTTAAATGTCTTGTCACCAAAGCTAGCACCTTTTAGATTTTCTTACAGCCAAAGCTGGCATTCCTTTTAAAATCCTTGTCACCAAAATTAGGACCTTTGAATTTCCTTGTCGCCGAAGCTGGTACCTTTAAATTTCCTTGTCGTCGAAGATGGAATCCTTTAAATTTCCTGTTGCTGAAGCTGGCACCTTTAAATTTCCTTGGTGCCAAAGTTGGCACCTTTTAAATTTCCTTGTCGCTAAATATGGCATCCTTTAAATTTCCTTGTCATCGAAGCTGGCACCCTTTAAATTTCCCTGTCACCGAAGATGGCATCCTTTAAATTTCCTATCGTGAAGCTGGCACATTTAAATTTCCTTGTCACTAAAGCTGACACCTTTAAATTTTCTTGTAGCCGAAGATGGTATCCTTTAAATTTCCTTGTCGCCGAAGCTGGCACCCTTTAAATTTCCTTGTCGCCAAAGATAACATCCTTTAAATTTCCTATCACCGAAGCTAGAACCTTTAAATTTCCTTGTCGTTGAAGATGGCATCTTTTAAATTTCTTGTTGTCGAAGCTGGCACCTTTAAATTTTCTTGTTGCCGAAGATGGCATCCTTTAAATTTCCTTATTGCTGAAGTTGGCACTCTTTAAATTTCTTTGTCGTCGAAGATGACATCCTTTAAATATCCTGTCGCCGAAGCTGACACCTTTAAATTTCCTTATCCCTGAAGCTAGCACCTTTAAATTTCCTTATTGCTGAAGTTGGCACCTTTAAATTTTCTTGTCGCCGAAGATAACATGCTTTAAATTTCCTTGTCACCGTCCTTTAAGTTTCCTTGTCACTGAAGGTGGCACCCTTTAAATTTCCTTGTCGCCAAAGATGACATCCTTTAAATTTTCTGTCGTCAAAGTTGACAACTTTAAATTTCCTTGTCGTCGAAGCTGACACCTTTAAATTTTCTTGTCACCGAAGCTGGCACCTTTAAATTTTCTTGTCGCCAAAGACGGAATCCTTTAAATTTCCTTGTCGCTGAAGCTGACACCCTTTAAATTTCCTTGTCATGGAAAATGGCATCCCTTAAATTTCTTGTCGCCGAAGTTGGAATCTTTAAATTTCCTTATCGCCAAAGCAAACACCTTTTAAATTTCCTTTTCGCCGAAGATGGCATCCTTTAATTTTTCTTGTCGCCGAGTTGAGCATTCTTTAGATTTCCTTGTCGCCAAAGATGACATCCTTTAAATATCCTTGTCATAAAAGCTAGCATCCTGTCAAATCCCTTGTCGCTAAAGATGGCATTTTCTTAAATTTCTCTAACGCTGAAGATGACACTTCTAATAGTTTTCTCCGTCAACAAAGTTGGTGCCTTAGAAAAAAATTGTTCACTCAGTCTTTACTTACCCCTTACTACGATACAATAAGGAATAAGTAAAGAGGGGCAAGCTGTTGCTACCTAATTTTGTCTGGGCCCATTTGAAAAAATCAATCTAAAGTAGGATTTAATTTTTAAGAAAACAAGTGTGAACACCCCCTTTTGTATGGGTAAGAAAAAAAAGAAGAAAAAAAGAAAAGAAAAGAAAAAAAGAAAAAAAAGAAGAGGGAAGAAAACTAAGAAAGAGATAATAAAAATAGTTTAAATTTAGTCCCACATTGAAAGTTCTAAGATTAGGAGTTGGTAAATCCTAAATTGTTAGCTTTATTTAGTCCCATATCAAATACTCTTAGGGAAACTATGCTTGTTATATTAATATATAAGCAACACGTTACAACACTTGGAGGGGACTTGGGAGTAGGGCAGTGAAGATAGCCCATTTCTTAGTATAAAATGTGGTTGCGGCTTTGTCTGGTCTTCCATATTAGAAAAGATTTGGTTTTTCCACCAAATCTGAAGGCGGTTTTAAAATTTTCTCTTTGGCTCAGAAAAAAAGGTAAGTTTTTTTTATTGTTTTCTTTTTTATGCTTTAATTTATTAGCCATTTTTGTTGTTTATCATTTTCATTTTTATGCTTTGATTTATTAGCTTTTTTCTTTTCTTCTACTTCTTCTATCATTTATTTCATAGACCTATCTTTTTCCTTGTTTCTGTCCTCTTACTTGACACTTTTATTTTATTTTATTTTTGTTTATTTTTATTTTCTCTTCTCATTTATGTCTAGAAAAAGAGATGAATAAACCTAAGGTATGTGTTAGAGTAAAGTCTGAACTCATGTTTGAGTAGTCTGAACCCCATATGATTTATTAATAAAGCACATCAAGACTCTCAGCTAAAAAGAAATCTGTACTGTTTGTTTGTCTAACAATTCTGTTGAAGTGTGACAGGAGTCCGTAAAGCTCCATTTGCAAAAGAAAGAGGGAGTTCGTAAAATTTAATTTGCTTCTGAAATGAAGAAGTCTGCACTCTTTCAAGCTTTACTTGATCAAGTCTTTCTTTGTGTCTTTAGACCACGAGAAGATCTATGACTCTTCAAGTTCTTGAAAAGGGTATTTCCTCTACAAATATGAAGCTGCAAGAACTTTTTCTTGTCTTCTCTGAAGCTATCATTAAAGAGGAAATCAATAGAAAAGTTGAAGACTCTCTCATGTGTACCAAGAAAACCGCCTCATATGTCTCAAGATGTCAGAAAAGCTGAACCTGATCAGAATGGATAACCTAAGGTCGACTGCTATAGAGTGTACGTGCTTTGCTAAAGTACATAGGCAAAAAGGATCTTTTGTTGAAGACTTTCAAAGTTTCCTAGATAAGGAAACTTCTTTGAAGTATGTGTCTGTACTCACTGACAGTGCAATCCTCAAGAGACCAATATCCTTCGAAGCTAACCAACGGATATTTTTAGAAGGACTATAAATACAAGAAACTTCAAAATTCAGGAAAAGAATCACAAGTCACGCAGTTATGCTATTCATTCAAAAACTTGAATTCTCTCTTTTAGATGCCAAAGTCTGAGAGACTTTTTCTTAAAGTTTCTAAGTTCTTGTATTCCCTACTTAAATCTGTGTAAGTTTTGCTTAATGTAGACCGTGACTCATAGTAGTTTGTAGCTCAGTGTACCTTGTATTCATTTCATATCTTTGTACACTAAGTTATTTGGTTATAATTTTAAACACTCTCTTTACCATCACCTTGTGCATTCTGGTGTATTGCAAGAATTTGTTGGTGTTGGGAAACACTGTGGCCTGAAGAGGCTTTTGAAAGAATACTTGGGTTTTAGCTAGGAGTGGCTAGTGTCAAGAATACTTGGGGATAGCCAGAAATGGCTAGAGTCAAGAATACTTGTGCACTGGGCTTGTGCAGATTGTAAAGGCATTTTATATAACACCCTAATTTTAATAAATAAATAAAACCAAGCAGGGAAATTTTTCCAAATTTTAGAGTTAGCAAAACATACATAATCTGCCCAAATTAATTAAACCGGGCACAACAAGGAGAAGGAGGGGAAATGGAGGGCAAGGGAAGATAAAGGCCAAACAAAAGCCACCCAGCGAAACCCAACAACGCTCAAGCGAGCCGAAAAGAAACAGCGTGCACTCGCTCAAGCGAGATCCAACTCCGCTTGAGTGAGACAGCACACTCGCTCGGGCGAGCACTCATTCGCCTAAGCTAAACCACCAAAAGCCTTCCGCCAAACCACGCTCGCTGGAGCGAATCCTTCATTCGCTGAAGCGAGAAGCTACACTCGGCTATTCAGACACTCGGGATCCAGAGTTATCATACGACTCATTCACTCGGAAAATGATAGCTAGTCCACTCGGCATAGGACATCTTGTTCGCTTAGGGAAAATCATTAAGTCAATCCCCACTCGGACTTAGTCTAATCTTAACCACCCGGAATACAGATTCTCACTCATTCGGATTTTACATCATTCACTCGGATTATCATACACTTAGAATGCATTCCACTCTAAACCACTACACTAACTCCTCTCTCAGAAGAGGATCACTCAAGGTTTCCACTCGGGAATACAAACTCTTCCTCACTCGGGGCTGGATCTAAATCTTCTATATTCCTCTCAGGGTTCAACAATTTAGAGTTATTCACTCGACATCAGTTATATCCCAGTCGGCAAGAAGCATCAAGTCAACATAAAGCACTTATGTATAAATATACGTTCCCAGAGATATAAACCTGCCACAATCCAATCTACTGACCCATATATATATGTAACCATATACTCGGAATACTCATTATCTTAACATTATACATTTACCAATATTTACAGATCCATACAAGTGACACCATGACTATACTTCTCAAAGTCAATCTTTATAAATAAATTTGTTTAATCATCATTTTACATGAGAGCCGGCCAAGGATACACTGACTAAGCATAATAAATGCAACACAAGCACTCAACAGTCGGAGTGCACCACACTCGGACTTGAGGCCCTATCATCATTTTCGAGTCCGTCCTGCACACACTGAAAAATGGTGTAGGGGTGAGCATCTTAAATATTAAATGATAGATACTGACTCGGTTTGACCCACAGTTATGCAACAATATATATATATATATATAATTATACATGGCAATAATTAAAGTCAGAACAACACTAATCAACCAGGACACACATAAGACCTTTACCTATCGGAATCCACCAGTTATCACTCGGCCATATGCACATATCATTTCAATAACATTAACGCAACAACAACTAATAACCTTATAATGCCAATGAATCAGAACGCACATATTCAATAATTTCCGATCAGAATCCAATAGTTCTTACTCAGCTATACACATATAACATTTCAATAACATTGATATATATTCATAGAACAGATTTCAGTCAGCATCCACAACATATGCACACAGAATAATTCACTCGGTTATATACATTCATCATCTCATTAACATCATCACATGCATAATCAAATTCCAATCAACATCAGCAGTACATATGCACAGATTATTGCACTCGGTTCCGCATTTGTGTGTGTAATCGGTTTTTGACGTTACAACGTAGGCTCCCAGCCTTTTTATACATAGCTCTCAGCTATCAATTCAGCTCCCAGCTGCTTGGCCGTTTTACGGGTACCCAACCGTTTACCCACAAGGTGACACCAACGCTCTCAGCGCCAACGGAGGTGTTCACAGGCAGCCCGAGTCCCACTCAAGGGCTACCTTGAGTCCCACTCAAGGATTTCATAGTGTCCCACGCTTTAATAACCGATGGTAGTGTCCCACACTACGTGCTCCCAGCACAAACGTATCCCATGCGCCACACACGGATTCATCACACAACATAGAGTTCATATACACAGTAATACATGCATCTCATGCAATCTGCATCATACATCATCAGAACTCAAACAGCACATGCATCTCATGCAATCGGTGCTAGGCATCAGCAGAACTCAACAACATATGCATCTCATGCAATCGGTGCTAGGCATCAGCAGAACTCAACAACACATGCATCTCATGCAATCGGCATAGCACATCACCAGAACTCAAACAGTACATGCATCTCATGCAATCGGTATTACATAACATCAAATTCATCAAGTCAACACCTTCTCTCATGCAGTCAGCACTTCAACTCAGAATAACATGCATGGCATATAAGTCACACGGCAATCATCAACAGTACCTTAGCATATTCTTTTCATGCAACCATTCAACACTCCTCAGAACTACTAATATGTAATCTATGGACGGAACTAAACATGCAACTCTTGGTTCATAAGCATCATGCATCTGGTATCATAGACTCCACATGCAAACAAATCACAGAATCAAATACAGAATCGGTAAGCTTTTAGCACCCGGAACCCGTTCATAATCCATGCGTTTAAGATAGAAGATACCCGCTACCTGGAATAAAGCTTCCATTCGGTCAACACAATACTCTGTTCTCGAGGAACACTGAGTCACTCTCAGTACGTTTGCATGCAAGGACAGGGGAGGCCATTCGAGCCTCTGAGACACCCAGCTCTCGGTTCGCTCTCTGGAGCAGCTCCATCACAACGCTTGTGAACACTCCAACCACCCCGCAGCACTTCGTAGTGTAGATCTCCACTGAGACCCAGGCAGCTTCAAGCAAAGGAGAGGAAGAAGGAGGGAAGTCGACGAAGGGAAATGAAGAACAGGGAAGGAACAGCGTGTCGTCCTCGTGTCGTCGAAGGAGAAACTCTCAATTCGACTTCCTCACCCTCATGCTTGACGAAGGAAGGAGAAGAAGAATGAAGGGTGAAGAAGAAGAAAAGAAGAAGAAGAGAGAAGTCGCAGAGGGAAATCTGAAGGAAAATGAAAGGCAAAGAGACCCAACGACCAATTATATATGCATGCACGGAGAAGGGAAGAGTGGGGTGGGAAATCGTGCACAGCAGTAGCTCCCACACGCGTCACACGCACATAGTTACAACTAATCAGCCTTTATTTACTTAAGTTAAATTAATTAGATTAATTATAATTAATAAATAATTTTCCCACTTTGGAATTATTATTTTAATGATTTATTTTAATTCGGCAATTAATTATTAAATCGGGATGTTACATTTTACAATAGTGAAAAATCCTTTGGCCTGAAAGGACTAGACTAGCTTTTATGTTGGAAGTGAACAGGATAAATTTTCACTGTGTATTTCCCTTATTTGTTTCACTTGTCTGTTAAGAACTGCTTTCTGCTTGAGCGGTCTGTATGTAAATATTTTTAAAAAAAGAGTTTAAGACTTATTCAACCCCCCTTTTAAGTCTAACTCTATACCATCAATTGGTATCAGAGCTTGTCCTTTTAGGTTGATTACTTTCATGAGTAAAAATGTACAAGATCCATGGCCTCATCTTCTCAAGATCAGCTTATTCCAGAAGGAGCGTCCTCAAATAGACCACATATTTTCTTTGGTGAGGATTACATTTACTGGAAAGACAGGATGGAAATGTTCATCAAGTCCACTCAATATTCCTTATAGGGAATAATCACTAGAGGCGATGAACTAGCCCCTATCGATGATGAAGGAAAGCCTATCCCTGAAGATAAATGGGATTCTGCTGACACTAAAAAGATGGAATCCAATGCCAAAGATAGATTTCTTTTAATTTGTGCTTTGAGTAAATCTGAGTACAATAAAGTGTATAACTGTAGTACTGCTAAAGAAATTTGGGATGCCCTTTAGCGCAATTATGAAGGTACTTCTAATGTTAAAAGGTCCAAGAAAATTCTTATGACTAAGAAGTATGACAACTTCAAGATGAAAGACCATGAGTCTGTAGAAAAGATGTTTGGAAGGTTCCACACTCTCCTCAATGAGCTTAAAGCCCTTGGATCCACGCCTTCCACTAAAGACATCAACGTGAAACTTCTAGGGTGTCTACCAGAAAAGTTTGATGCTAAGTGTGCTGCTTTGGAAGAAGCTAAAGATCTCAACATTCTAACTTTGGATGAACTTCTTGGAGTTCTAAGAGTTCATGAGTTGAAACTTAGTTAGAAGGAAGTGTCCAAGCCCTCATCCTCTAAAAATATTACCCTGAAGTCTGAAGAGACTTCCAGGAAAAGCAAGAAGCTAAGAGTTGAGGAATCAACTAGCTCAGAATTTGCAACTGATGAAGAGGAGGAAGACATTGATGAAGAGTTGGCCTTCATAACCAAAAGATTCCATAGACTTCTAAGGAAGAAGAGTGGTGGAGGAAGGTTCAACGGAAGAGAACCTAAAGGTAAAAGTTCTTTTAAGTTTAAAACTGATAAATCTACCATAGAATGTTTCAATTACAGGAAACCAGGACATATAAAGGCTGAATGTCATCCCCTAAACAAGGATAGAAAAGATAGAAAAGAGAAGAAGAAATTTTTCAAGAAACAAAAAGGACTCATCACATGGGATAATGAAGACTGAGCTAGCTCTAATGAGTCCAAAGAAGAGGTAGAGACTGCTCAGATATGTCTCATGGCCAATACAAACTCAGAATTTGAGTCATGCTTAGATGAGTCTGAAGTTAAAGAGGTAAACAATTCTGAACTTCAAGAAAACTATGAAGCTCTTTTCAAAGACTTTTCAATTCTTTTGAAAAATTATAAATTATTGAAAAAGAAACAGTCTGAAACTATTTCTTCATATGAAGATAAAATATCTAAACTGAAGAAAAAGGATTTAGACCAAGAACTTCTCAAGGAGCTTGATGAGAAACAAAGGATGAATCTTGAGGAGATACACAAACTTAAAAAGGAAAATGATTTTCTAAAAACTGAACTCAATAGTTCAGACTCTTGTTGTATCTCACAAGGCAAGGAAATCAAGTCTCTTCAACAGAAAGTAAGTTCACTTACTATAGAGCTAGCCAAATTTGTTAATGGAACTGAAAATCTTTATAAACTTATGGAACGATCAAAAGGAAGTTCCAAAAAGGCTGGTCTGGGTTTTGTTGAAGAAACTGACTCAAGAGTAAAGAATACTCCCATTCCATCCTTTCAATCTAAACATAAGCATCTCAAATGCAAGTGTTGCAAGAAGCATGGTCATGTTACCAAAGATTGTTTAAAAACACACTTTGTGCCTAAACATAAACATACTAAATGCAACTACTGCAAAAGATATGGTCATGTGATTCAAGACTTCCCAAAGAGAAAAAAGAAAAATATTGAAACTACTAACCATACAGGGCCCAAAAAGTTCTGGGTACCAAAGGCAATGATTATTCCCATTTCAGATGTGTTTAAGAACAAAAGCAAAGCAACACCTCTGGTATCTGGAAAATGGGTGCTCGCATCCCATGACAGGAAAAAGGTCTATATTCCTACACCCGGAATAGTTTGAAGGAGGAAAAGTTACTTTTGGAGGAAACCAATCCGGACGTATCACTAGAATTGTTAAAGTTGGTAAAATTCCTTCCTTTATAATTGAGAATGTTTATTTTGTTGAAGGTCTGAAACATAACCTACTAAGCATAAGTTAATTTTGTGACAATGGTTATAAAGTTTCTTTTGGTAAAGAAAAGTGTACTATCATCAATGCTGATGGAACTACTTTTTTCTCAGCCAACAGACACAACAACCTCTACAAGGTTGATTTGGGTAAGCTGAACAGTCAAAATGTAACTTGTATCTTTTCTTCATCTGAAAAAAATTGATCTGACACAAAAGCTTGGACATGTTAATTAGAATGAAACATGTTTCAAAAATCAATAGAAAAAGGTTGGTCTAGGGACATCCTAGATTCATTCAATGGAACCCAACCCTATGAAGCATGTCAAAAAGAAAAACAACACAAATCTTCTTTTAAAAACAAAGATGTTGTTTCAACGACAGACCACTTAAGTTATTACATTTGGACTTGTTCGGACCATCTTAAATCCAGAGTGTTGCTGGAAAAGATATGGTTTTGTTATTGTTAATGATTTCACCAGAATGACATGGGTTTATTTCCTAGCCCACAAAGATGAGTCTGAATAAGTGTTCAAAATTTTTTGTAAGAAAATCCAGTCTGAGAAAGGAATCTCTGTTGGTACTATAAGAAGTAATCATGGAAGAGAATTTGAAAATGAAACTTTTGAAAAATTTTGTAACAAAATTGGCATCTCCCACACATTTTCTTCTCAAAGAATACCTCAATAGAATGGTGTTGTGGAAAGGAAAAATAGAAGTCTGTTGGAGATGGCTAGAACTATGCCTTATGAAAATGATTTACCAAAATATTTTTAGGCTAAAGCAGTAAGAACTTCTTGTTATATCCATAACAGAATCTCTATCAGACCTATACTGAATCAGACTCTCTATGAATTATGGAAGGGAAGAAAACTCAACATTTTATTCTTTCACCCATTTGGATGCACATGTTATATCCTAAACACAAGAGATCAACTTGGAATGTTTGACTCAAAGTGTGACAAAGGTATTTTCATGGGCTATTCAAATACATCAAAATCTTACCGAGTCTTTAATACAAGGACTCAAACCATTGAGGAATTAATGCATGTGAAATTTGATGATTTAATAAAGATTGACAAGAAATTGGCAGATCTAGATAGTGATGATGCAGGTATCATGCAATCAGAAGAAGAACCTGAGCCTTCAGACTCTGCTACTCCTCAACCACCAAAATCAGACCAACAAACATTACTTGAACAAGAGAGATCAAGAGATTGAAAATTCAAAGCCTGTCATTCTTCAGACCTCATCATTGAAGATCAAGCTAAAGGAGTGCGAACCAGATCAAAGATCCAAAACCAATCATCAATGGCACTAGTTTTTAGATTCCGAACCTAAGAACATTGAGGAAGCTTTTGGGGATCCAGATTGGATCATTTCCATGCAAGAAGAATTGGACCAGTTTGAAAGAAACAAAGTCTGGACCCTGGTTCCAAGACCCAAGAACAAGAACATCATTGGAACAAGATGGGTGTTCAGAAACAAACAAGATGAAGATGAAAAAGTTGTAAGAAATAAGGTAAGGCTCATAGCACAAGGCTACAATCAATAGGAAAGTATAGACTTTACTGAAACCTTTGCTTCTGTAGCTAGACTCGAAGCTATAAGGATTCTACTTGCCTTTACTGCTTTTAAAGGAATCAAATTATATAAGATGGATGTTAAAAGTTCTTTTCTAAATAGTTTTATTAAAGAAGAATTTTTTGTAAAACAACTTCCTAGGCTTGAAGACAAATCTTTAGAAAACCATGTCTTTAAACTTAGTAAAGCACTGTATGGTCTAAAACAAGCACCAAGAGCTTGGTATAATCGGCTCAACTCTTTTCTCAAATCAAAAGTCTTTACTAGAGGAAAGGTTGATACAACTCTATTTAGAAAAGGGTCAGATAAACACTTTATTATGGTACAAATTTATGTAGATAACATTGCCTTTGGTGCTACAAAAGAAAGTCTGTGTAAAGATTTTACAAAAACTATACAGGCTGAATTCGAGATGAGCATGATGGGCGAACTCAAATTCTTTGTTGGTCTGTAGATTAAACAGACTGATGACAGAATTTTTATTCATCAACAGAAGTACACCAAAGAGTTACTCATTAAATTTAAAATGGCTGATGCCAAACCCATGAGTACTCCAATGCATCCAAATTGCAATATTAGTGAAGAGGAATCTGGTACATCAGTTGATCAGACTCTTTATAGAGGAATGATTGGATCACTATTGTATTTAACATCCAGCAAAGCAGATATAATGTTTAGTGTGTGTGTGTGTGTGCACAAGATATCAAGCAGGCCCCAAGGATTTACACCAATCTGTAGTGAAGAAGATTCTAAGGTATCTTATGGGTACCACTAACCTTGGGTTATTCTATAAGGAACAGACTCTTTCTCCCTTTGTGGTTTTTGAGATATAGATTTTACAGGTGATAGAACAGATAGAAAAAACACGAGTGGTGGATATCACTTTCTAGGAACCAACTTGATTTCTTGGAGTAGCAAGAAATAAAATTTAATAGCCTAAGGTCAACTGCTATAGAGTGTACGTTCTTTCCTAATGTACATAGGCAAAAAGGATCTTTTGCTGAAGACTTTTGAAGTTTCCTAGATAAGGAAACTTCTTTGAAGTATGTGTCTACACTCACTGACAGCGTAATCTTCAAGAGACCAACATCCTTTGAACCTAACCAACGGATATTTTTAGAAGGACTATAAATACAAGAAACTTCAAAATTCAGAAAAAGAATCACAAGTCACATGGTTACGTGATTCATTTAAAAGCTTGAATTCTCTCTTTTAGAAACCAAAGCCTGAGAGACTTTTACTTAAAGTCTAAGTTCTTGTATTCATTATTTAAGTCCTCTGTATAAGTTCTGCTTAGTGCAAACTATGACTTATAGTAGTTTATAGCTCAGTGTACCCTATATTCATTTCATATCTTTATACGCTGAGTTATTTGGTTGTAATTTCAAACACTCTCTTTACCATCACCTTATGCATTCTGGCGTGTTGCCAGAATTTATTGGTGTTGGGAAACATTGTGGCCTGAAGAGGCTTTTGAAAGAATACTTGGGTTTTTAGCCAGGAATGGCTAGTGTTAAGAATACTTAAGAATAAGCCAGAAGTGGTTGGAGTCAAGAATACTTATGCACTGAGCTAGTGCAAATTGTAAAGGCATTTTACAATAGTAAAAAATCCTTCGGTCTGAAAGGACTGGACTAGCTTCTGTGTTGGAAGTGAACCAGGATAAATTTTCGTTGTGCATTTCCCTTATCCTTTTCTCTGGTCTGTTAAGAACTGCTTTCTGCTTGAGCGGTTTGTATGCGATTATTTTTAAAAAAGGAGTTTAAAACTTATTTAACCCCCTTCTAAGTCTAGCTTTGTATCATCAGTATGTTTTTTTAAAAGATAATAAATAATGCAATATTTAAGATCAATTTGGACAAGATGTTTTGTTGATCAATGTTTTTAAAATTTTAATGTTTTTAATTTATCTTTCATTTTTTAGAAAAATAATAAAAGAAAGAACTACATAACCCCGAATTCCCCTTATGTTTGGGGGAATACGTAGGAGCGGGAGCAATTAATTCTGTCAGGCCTAAAATTTTAAAAAATAAATATATCTCATTAACTCGTAAAAAATAAAATCATAAGGTTTTTAAATGACGACCCGATTAATTTGTACGAGACGTCCTATGAATCACCAAAAATAGGGTTTGGACCAATATAGCTTTAATTATTAAGTCGACAATAAATCCACGGGACATCTCTAAGAGGTTTAAATTACAAACTATTAGAATTATTCAAAACTTAAACAACTTAGGGTAACCGTTTAAAATAGATAGTGTGGGGTGCTAATACCTTCCCAACCTGTAAATAGACTCCCGAAATTAAAATCTTGACTTAGGACCAATACCTTTAGGTTAGGGTTTTACCGATGTTTTACCTTAAAAACATTGGTGGCGACTCCACGGTTTTTGAAAGGAATCCGGGAACTTAATTTCTTTTAGGGTCGACCTTCTACCGCGATCTTGGTCGCGACACTTATATGTACGAGTATCTCAATACACAACACTATGACAATGCTATGCCATGGCTTTTGCAAAATAATTTCTTTTTAAATGCATATAAAAATAATGGAATATATGGATCTGACTTAGTGATACGGGGCAAGTACCAAGACGGCCCACTTAGTGAATCTCTGCACTATAATTGAGGGGCGTCTAGGTAACCACATAGTGAATCTCAGCACTATTAGTAGTGGTACCCGAGGTATACCAGTGAATCTCAACATTATTAACGACAACCTCATAAGCAACAAGCCATAAACTGTATAGTGAATCTCAACATTAAAATGTAATAGTATCTTCAGTAAATATCAGTGTTGGAAATGCAATATGATGTCATGGATTGAAATTGGTGTATGGAATACGAATCACAATGCAGAGTATTTAATTGACATCATCAGATCACTCAATTTATTCTCTAATACAATATACATACAACACATACTTGAAATTTCAACTTTTCACCGTAAAAACATTTATCTAATTACATAAAGGCTAATCCAATATCTAATTCCCAATTATCCCTAAATTAACAAACCCCTCGTACATATAAAACGTACTTGAAATCAATCTGCTTATGATTCGAGCGTCCAACTCCTAATCTGATAAAGGGTATAATCCTAAAACCATACACTTGGCGTATTAAGATACATCACAAAAATTTTGCATGCTAATACTAAATGTATAAAATTTCTAAACATGGTTTTGAGTTGTCAGAACCTACAGGAACCAATAACACACCTAATCCTTATTCCGATCGCCTTCCGCGCAACTTGATCACTTAGTCACGACTCCTATAAATGATAGTTAATTATTTTAATGCATCATACAATATTCTTATAATGATTCGAACCTAGTCCAACGGTTCTACATAGTTTTGAGATAGGACGACTTACCAAGAATACGATTTCCCTTGTCTACAAGTCTCTAGTATCCTCCAAAGCTGGAGTTTTATATAATCAACCGTTGAAATAACTCTAAAACTGTTGTCCTAAACATAATTCCATGAGTATTCAGCCTTGTTACGAGATAGGTGCATGCCTACATTTGGCCAAGGGTAGCTATTAAAAGAAGGGAAATAGGTTTCTCGCCTTTCCAAGCATTAAGAACCAACCCCTAAGTTCAACAAATCCTAATGGCAGCCATGGGTGGTCACGGTTTAACCTAGGGAAGGAAGGAAGTTAGAATTATCACATGCAAAAAAGGGGAATCCTGAGAGAAAATTTGGAAGAAGGCAAAATCAACACATGTACCTACCTTCGATATCTTTACAGAATTTGATTAGGATACTTAGAAGAAGAGATTGCACAGTGGGAGAGGATAGATTGAAGATGAGGAAGAGAAAAGTATATGCCTACCAAATGGGAATAGAGGACGTGAAATAGGAAAAGAGAGGAAGTGAGTTTTCAATTCCTTTAAAAAAATGATTCTAAAATCTAATGATTAACCCAATATTGTTAATAATAAAATTTTCACCATGTAACCATGTTTTAAATTTGTAATTAGTAAAAAAATTAATTTTTATGTCTAATATTAAGATTTTAGGATGTTACAATAAACACCAGATTTCATAATTTATTAAACCAATTTTTTTATAATCAACCCAAGTTATTTCATTAAAAGTTTAAATAAATTATATTTGCATTAGTAGGAACAAAATTTTATTATTTATATTTTGTAATATTATATTATTATAATAACATACAATACAAGTTATACAACTATTATCAAAATTCCAAATCAAATAATCAACCAATATTTAAAACAATAATCAAACACATAAACACAATAATAATAATAATAATATATTAATATAAATTTGTTTTTTAATATTTTATTATCAGCCTAACAGGTCAGCCTGACCTGGCCTGCTAGAGCCCATTTTTTGACATGATAAAACAAGTTGAGCTTATTCGAGAAAAACAAGTTCAAATCCTAGACCTAGCCCACCTATTTTTAGTGGACTAAACGGGTTGGCCCAAGAGTAAGGCATAAATTGTCATCCCTACTATATGTAATGCTTCTAGTTTTATATTACCTTCTAGTAGTAATGCTAATAAAGATGTTGAACCTAGAATAAGTAAACGAATAAGATCTGTTGATGCACCATTTTGGAAAGAAGCCATTAATGATGAAATTAATTCTCCTAAAATCAATAAAACTTGGTTTTTAACTAACCTTCTTCCCAGTTGCAAAAGTATAGGTTGTAAATGGGTTTTTCAGGAAAAAAATTAAGACTGGATGGATCTATAGATAAGTTTAAGGCTAGACTTGTTGTTATTGGTTATAAACAGGTAGAGGGTGTAGATTTCTTTGATACATATTCTACAGTTTCTAAAGTTATTACTATTAGAGTGTTAATTGTTCTTGCTTGTGTTTCTAATTTGGAAATTCATCAAATGAATGTAAAAATTGTCTTTTTAAATGATGTCTTGGAAAAATAAATTTACATGAATCAATATGAAGGTTTTATAGGACCTGGAATGGAAAATAAAGTTTGTAAACTTGTTAAATCTGTATATGATTTAAAACAGGCACCTAAACAATGACATGATAAATTTGATCAGGTTGTCTTGTCATATGGCTTTCAATTTAATAATAGTGATAAATATATGTATGTGAAACAATTTGATGATAATTCATATATTATTTTATGTCTCTATGTAGATGACATTCTAATATTTGGTAGTAATTTACAACTATAAATGAGATGAAATTCTTTTTGTCTAGTAAATTTGGAATGAAGGATCTTGGCCCTGTTGATGTTATTTTAGGCATTAAGTTAATAAAAAATCAAGATGACATTATTTTACCATGTCGACACCGGGATTGCGGCGGCACGACCGACCATCAAAAAATAATAAAATGGGTTTCGAAATCCTTTCGAAAAATAGGGAGTCATCACAAATATTTTTAAGGGAAAAATACCAGAAAAACCTTTGTTAAAGCACTAGTCAATAAAGAATGAGATTTCAAGTTCTGGAGTCAAATTATAGGTGAGGAAGGTATTAGCACCTCACACTGTCCGTTATAAAACGGTTACCTCAATTTGATAGCGTACGTTATAAGTAGCCCAGAAATTATTTTAACTTCTCTAGAAAAGGAACAGACAAAACAGATGAGGAAGTTTTGAAACAATATTTACAGGACGTCCTGTCCAAATTAATTTTAAATCGAACAACTTTACTAAATAGCCACGGTAAGAAATTTGACTGGACAGAGATAGTAAAATACCAAACAGTGAAAATAAAATATCAAACAGTGACAGTAAGGATTAACAGGACGTTCTGTCCAAATTAACCACAAAATAAAGTTAAGTAAGAGGGGATAAAATAAATTGATTAAACAAAACAAAAGATTAACAGGACGTCTCATCCAAATTAACCATAATTTCTAATAAAAAATGTATGGAAAATAAAAGAAAAACTAACAAGACATCTTATCTAAATTAATCCTTCTTTATTAAAAATATTAAGAATGGCCGGTTGAAAATTTGAAAAGGTTAACAAGACGTCTTGTCTAAATTAACTTCTTTTTAAAATACTATTATTTAATGAATAACAACTGATTAAAAATTTGAAAAGGTTAACAAGACATCTCGTCTAAATTAACCTTCTCATAATAAAACAGTATTTTAAAATTTAGCACTAACAGTATAAAATTAATCGAGGCAAAAATAAAAAATAAAAAATAAAAAAGAAAATGAAAGTGGGCCTGACAGGAATTGATTCACGCTCCTACGTATTCTCGAGCTTTCAAGAAATCAGGGTCACGTAGTTTTTGGATTAAATGTTACAAGAATAAACTCTTAATAGAGTGAATATACAATTTGAAAAAAGACTCTCACAAAATAACAATCCTCACAGAGAGGATTTGCAATCTTAAATATTCAAAACATTTTTTTCTAATTAACTCTCAAAATATATAAAAAAAATTAAGGAAAGCTTGCCTAATGGAAGAACAAAGAGGAGAAATGGAAACTTGAAGAGGAACTGCTTCTCTTCAGTATGAATGAAGAATGAAGAAGAAATAGAAGTAGAAAGGAAATGCTTCTCTCTGTTGGTGTGTGTGGAAGAATGAAGGAAGAGAAATAGAAACTGAAGAGGCATTGTTTCCCTTCATTGGTGTTGTATTTGCATGTTGTAAATAGGTTTTGATAATGACAAGTGCACAAGAATGAAATGAAAATTACTCAGGGAACAAAAACAAATGCATGCACAATTCAAAATAAAGCATAAGGATTTGATGAATTTCAAATCAAAGACCAAGAAACCATGAAGAACACACTCCCAAATAATCAAAGAATTAAGAAAGCAATGCATGAAGATCAAGGAAAGGAACCATGACTCAAAATGCATGGAAAAACATCAAACAACATTGCTTGAATCGATTCACATGCGTATGAATCGATTCAAAGGCCTGGAAAGTCCCAAAAACCTAAAACAAAACGGGTTGAATCGATTCAAAGAGGCTTGAATCGATTCATACGATTCTAGAAGCCCAAAATGCCCAAAATAGAATGCTTTGAATCGATTCAAAGACGTATGAATTGATTCAAACAGTGGGGAACAACTTTATAAAGTCATTTTTAGTGGGTAACAGAGACCCATACTCTATGTTAAGCATGGTGGACAACCTGGAACTCATTTGTAATGGCTAGAAGCTCTCCAAGGCCTATAAATGCACCATTGATTCAAGCTATAAAAAAAACATCAAGAAGAAATCATTCCTAGCTTGCCTTTGTGCTTTGTGAGTTCAATTTTCTTGTATAGTTTCATTATTCTAAAACTTTGAGCTTGTATTTGTAAATCCTCTCTTCTTGTTGAGAGTTACCATTAGGAGAACTTTCATTTTCTTATCCACTCTATTAAGAGAGTATAATCTTGTAATCTAAACACCAAAACACCAAGGTATTCACTCTAGGTTGAGTGGTCACAAAGGTTGGGATTCAACCTTTGGGTATTGAGAGATTGTGAGATTAGGTGGGGTGCCCTTTGCTTGTGAGAATTGGGTTCTTGAGTGTGGGACACTAGGAGACAATTACTCAAAGCTTGTATCTCAAATCTTCAATAGTGGAATCCTTCAAGTGGGTTACTTGAAGGCGAGACGTACACCGGATTAGTGGAACTCGTTAAATTAGTTTGTATTTCTTCTTACCTTGAACTCTTTATTTGATTGTGCATACAAACTGCTTGTTGAATTGCCTGAGCTGATTGCTTGAGTTAATTGTGATCCTAAGAAGAAACTAAACCATGAAACACCAATTGTTTGATAAAATTACTGAACCATTATTCTATCTTGATTCTCATTTCTCTGTTTAGTTTTACTTGACTCTAAGAGTTCATTATCTTAAATGAAGCCAATTTCGGTGTGATACATAATTGTTGCGTGTAAATTTTTGTGTATCTCATTAAGATTGCATAAAGAACCAAGTTCAAAGGCATTCCAAGATAAGTGTTGCATTGTCAACAGCTGAGGCAGAATATATTGCAGCTGGTAGTTATTGTGCCCAAATCCTTTGGATGAAGCAACAACTTCTAGACTTTGGTGTTGTTTTAGACCATGTGCCTCTTAAATGTGATAATACAAGTGCCATTAATATTTCAAAGAATCCTGTGATGTATTCAAGAACCAAACATATTGAGATAAGACACCATTTCATTAGAGATCATGTGTTAAAGGGTGATTGTGTACTTGAACATGTTGAAACCTCTAAGCAATTAGTTGATATATTCACAAAACCATTTGCAAAGGAACAATTCATAAACATTAGGATAGAATTAGGAATTTTAAAGATGTCTAATGTGAATTAGTTACACTCATTTCAAATAAATTGACAAGAAATTTGACTATCTTTGTTGATAAATGATTCTTAATCTTGAGCATGAGATTTGTATGAGTATGTAATTTGATTCTCTTTGGCATGATAGTTACCTTATAAAAAATTCATTAGTTAAGTATTGAATTGCATAAATGATTGAGTTAAATGTTATTCATGAGTGTTTGATTGAAATAGAAGGTAAAAAGAGTCATGAAATTAAAGATTTCAATGATCCAAAAGCGTTGCCCAGTGCCTTGAATCGATTCAGCAGCTCAAAAATGCAATTCAAAGAGAAACAACAGCATTTGAATCGATTCACAGGAGTCTTGAATCGATTCAAACCCCTAATGCTCAAAATTTTTTCAAAACAGCAGCGTTTGAATCGATTTAAACCTCCCTTGAATTGATTCATGCGATAAAAATTGCCTATATCATGCTGTTTTGGGTTCCTTTCCATCATTTCACTTCAACTTCTTCATTCCCTTTCTCCTCCTTCTCTCTAAAACTTCTTTCTTCCACTTTAAAATCTCCATTTTTCACTCACTCAAATCCCATGGCTTCCTCCTCCCAACCACACAAGAAACAATGAGCAAACATTGCTGGAACCTCCACACCACAAAACTCAAATTTGGTTAGACTCTTTGACACTCAAAAAGACTTAGAAAGGTATTTAAACAACTTTTCTAAGAAACCTTTGATTCCATCTAGTGGGCTTGATCTTCCATTTTTTGAGTATTCTAGTCTTTCTCTTACTCAAACTCTCCAACAACAACACATTCTGGAATTTGCCACTCTTGAGTCTCAAGCAATTTATCCCAAATTGATTGATGCATTCTATTCCACTTTGCGTCTTCAAGATGGTCGATACATTGCCAAAGTGAAAGGTGTAACCATGATTCTTGATAATGAAGTTCTAAACAAAGTTGGCAAGCTTCCTATCAATGATGCTCACTTCTTTAGGAGAGAACCCTCTCCATGGTGGAAATATAATCTCCTAAAAGCAAGAAACCTCTTCAATCTCTCTTCATCTACCACAAGCACGGTTGGAAAATTGAACATTGACCATCGCTTGTTTCATTATGTTTTGGTCACGATTCTTCTACCCCTAGGAAGTAACAATGCCTGAGTAAGTGAATCTCAACTACTCATCCTTTGGGCAATTATAAATCAGCATAAAATCAACTGGATCAACATAGTCAGGAATCACATGTTGGATGCTAAAAACCTCATAAGACTTCCTTATACAGTTCTCATCACCAAAATCCTTTGTTATTACAGGGTCGATTTCAAGAATGAAGTCAAGGAAGTTGTTGGCACTAAGGGTCTCATTGGCAAGTCTAATATCACTAAGATAAATATTCATGAGTACCATGTCCTTTGGGAAATTCTTTGACACCCACACCATGATAGTGATGATGAAGATACTGCTAATGCTCCTCCTCCTCCTCCTGCACCTACACAAGCACCTATTGATGACTTATTTGCATGACTCACTGCCCATATGGATCGTCGCCTTAATGCCATGGAAGCAAATATCAACACCAAGCTTGATAAGCTCAAAGCAAACATGGAGGAACGCTACACAGAGCTTGCTACCCAAATCTCCAGCCTCCAATTCCCTCAGCCTTAGTTGGCTTTCTTTTCTATATCATGCTTAATATTAGTTAATTATGTTTTATGGTTGTCTTGCTTGAACTTTGTTGCCCAATGTGGCTCCTTGGTTGTTCAATTCTGTTGGTTGTTTAATTCTCAAACCTTATGTTACTTGATCCTTTGTTATACATATTTTCTGTTATTTCCCTACAGCATATATTGTTTTTGATAATGACAAAGAGGGAGAGATACTGAATACATTGAAAAAGAGGAGAGATATTGGGAAGGGGGAAGAAATCACAAAATAGAATAATACATATGTATACATGTTACATTGCAAAACAAAGGAGGAGAACAAACAAATATATATGTATGATTGTAAATTCACTGAATTGCCTAGTTCATTACATGAATATTGATATAATTCTTGAAACTAACACCCCGAAGAGATGTCCATTAACAAAGGGGGAGAACAAACAAATATATATGTATGATTGTAAATTCACTGAATTGCCTAGTTCATTACATGAATGTTAATATATTTCTTGAAACTAACACCCCGAAGAGATGTCCATTAGTTGTCATCATCAAAGAGGGGGAGAATGTATTTGCATGTTGTAAATAGGTTTTGATAATGACAAGTGCATAAGAAAGAAATGAACATTACTCATGGATCAAAAACAAATGCATGCACAATTCAAAAGAAAACACAAGGATTTGATGAATTTCAAATCAAAGACCAAGAAACCATGAAGAACATGCTCCCAAACGATCAAAGAATCAAGAAAGCAATGCATGAAGATCAAGGAAAGGAACCATGACTCAAAATGCATGGAAAAGCATCAAACAACATTGCTTGAATTGATTCACATGCGTATGAATCGATTCAAAGGCCTGGAAAGTCCCAAAAACCCAAAACAGAATGGGTTGAATCGATTCAAAGAGGCTTGAATCGATTTATACGATTCTGGAAGCCCAAAATGCCCAAAACAGAATGCTTTGAATCGATTTAAAGACGTATGAATCGATTCAAACATTGGGGAACAGCTTTATAAAGTCATTTTTAATGGGTAACAGAGACCCATACTCTATGTCAAGCGTGGTGGACAACTTGAAACTCATTTGCAATAGCTAGAAGCTCTCCAAGGCCTATAAATGCACCATTGATTCAAGCTACAAAAAAAACATCAAGAAGAAATCATTCCTAGCTTGCCTTTGTGCTTTGTGAGTTCAGTTTTCTTGTATAGTTTCATTATTCTAAAACTTTAAGCTTGTATTTGTAAATCCTCTCTTCTTATTGAGAGTTACCATTGGGAGAACTTTTATTTGCTTATCTACTCTATTAAGAGAGTATAATCTTGTAATCTAAACACCAGAACACTAAGGTATTCACTCTAGGTTGAGTGGTCACAAAGGTTGGGATTCAACCTTTGGGTATTAAGAGATTGTGAGATTGGGTGGGGTACCCTTTGCATGTGAGAATTGGGTTCTTGAGTGTGGGACACTAGGAGACAATTGCTCAAAGCTTGTATCTCAAATCTTTAATAGTGGAATCCTTCAAATGGGTTGCTTGAAGGCGAGACGTACACCAGATTGGTGGAACTCATTAAATTGGTTAGCATTTCTTCTTACCTTGAACTCTTTATTTGATTGTGCATACAAACTGCTTATTGAATTGTTTGAGCTGATTGCTTGAGTTAATTGTGATCCTAAGAAGAAACTAAACCATGAAACACCAATTGTTTGATAAAATTACTGAACCATTATTCTATCTTGATTCTCATTTCTATGTTTAGTTTTACTTGACTCTAAGAGTTCATTATCTTAAATCAAGCCAATTTCGGTGTGATACATAATTGTTGTGTGTAAATTTCTATATATCTCATTAAATTGCATAAAGAACCAAGTTCAAAGGCATTCCAAGTTAAAGTTTTTAAACACTCAATTCACCCTCCTCTTGAGTATTGAGGCCACTTGAATAACAGGTGTCCCCCTGAATGCTTCACTTGCTCTCTATTTATAGCACTCTAAAAGGAAAGGCTTTCAATTTAAAATTCTCCACTGATCCATGATTTACGAAGTGCTTGTCTTCTTAGTGCTCCATGTTTCCTGATCCATGTTTCCTGGCTTACTTTCCATAATTAATGCAAAAGATGTTTCTTTAGATTTCAAAATTCAAATTCAAAATTCAACTTTCAACTAAATGAGTAGATTCATTTTTACCATGAATAGATTCATTTAGTGTATTTTTACATTCAACTGCACATGAATGGATTCAGCTCACTTTGAATAGATTCATGGCATATTTGGAACGTATGAATAGATTCAGGATTGATTTGAATCAATTCAGGCCTTTAAAATTGGAGTTTTTGGACCCTGGGCATGCATGAATCGATTCAGGGCTACCATGAATCATTCAACACTCAAAAAATCACTTCCTAGAGAATTTCTCATGCATGAATCGATTCAGCAGGGGCTTGAATCGATTCATCAGGCTGTTACATGCTTTTTCATGCATTCTTTCACCCTTTTTAAGATGTAATAGCTTATGGCTTGGTTCCTTTGATCCTTTGCCACTTGGATGAACATTTTTCACTTGTTTTAATCCTTTGTAAATGCTTTGACTTAAATCCTTGGTTGTTCATCAAATTTTAAACATAATTAAATTGTGTTCTTGTGTATGTTTAATCTTGAGTCTTCAATTGTTCTTTGTGGTGTTGTTCGTTATCAAGATAAATTGGCTGGACAAAAAGAGGTGTTCACATACCATGACCACATTATATTGAAAAAATGTTAAGGAAGTTTAATTATTTTTATGTGAAACCTATTTCTACACTATATGACTCTAGTATGAAATTAAACAAAAATATTGGTGAAGTTGTCTCTCCTCTTAAATACTCTTAAATTATTGGTTTCTTATGGCATCTTTCTAATTATTCTAGACTGGACATTGCATATCTTGTTAGTAGATTAGGAAGATATACTCATAATCCTAATTATTCTTATTGGATAACTTTAGAAAGGGTATTTAAATATCTTGAAGGAACTATTAATTATGGCATTCACTATGCATGTTATCCTATTGTAATTGAAGGTTATTGTGATGCAAATTAGATTTTTGATTTTGATGAAACTAAATCTACTAATGGTTAAGTCTTTTCACTAGTGGTGAGGCCGAATTTCTTAAAAACTTGTTATATGATTTGTCTGTGTTAAATAAACCCATACCTCTAATCTCAATACATTGTGATAGTTAAGTTTTTATTGCTAAAGTTACTTGTTGAGAACAAGTTTGGTTTGGAAAAGAAACTGATGATACTTCTTGACCAGACCCCAAGCTGTGTCATTATAGCTAGACCCTAGGATTTTCTAATAATACATATTAATGTATTTAAATTAAATGAAGTTTGCTTATGTCTGATCTAACCTGTTTACTTAAGTGTTTTAGAAAATATATACTAAGTACACATGTTACAAAAGAAAGGGGAAGTTCATCAAATCAAAAGTCTGATATATCAAAAATCTAATTCTAGACTTTACCCAAAAAGTCTAGTTCAAGAATTTTTATTCATATGAACCAATAAATCAGACATCAGACTTTTTGTGCAACAAGAACATGCAACATGAACATTACTTCAAAGTACTAATCATACAACATTTTAAAACCTTTTGATGATGCTTTGGAAATTAGGCCCTTATCAAGAAAAATATGGTTGTTATAAAAAAGGATAAGAGACAAATCAATGGATCAACCAAAGTAATTTTTAAAGAAATTAACATAACTACTCTGCACACTTCAGAAAAGCTGAATCAAGTCAGCTTATATGTAAGGAAGATTTAGAAGAATTACAATATTGCTCTCTGTACATTTGCTAGAAGAAAGAAAGCCAACATGGATTTATTCACTAAAAATCTCAAGTAACATTATATTCATGGAAAGTATCAAAGTTTCTTGCTACCAGACCTTTTGACATCTCTTCGGTTAATCAAAAGTATGGTGCTTGCAATCAAGCAAAACTCCTTTAAAGGATTTCCAACGACTATATCTCCTCTCCAAATTATTAAACGGTCATCTTGAGTGACCTATATATTGTATATATTTGAAGAGATTTATTTTCAGAAGAGAGGCAAGCCTATCAAGAAGAATCATTCTCTATGATCAAAATTCTCTTAATCTCTTCTTAGCTTTTCTTAGACAAAGGCCTTCTTTGTTGTTCTGTCTCTAGCACACCTTGGACCTTTTATATTTCTTTACTGTATTTATTCATCTTTGTATATCTTTCATACACTAAGTTTTATGAAACACCTTACACTCTATTTTTAGAAACATGTTATCATTTAAAAGTCTGGTGTATTGACAGCCTTTAGTTTCACTAGGAAACAATTGTGGCTTAAAGATGATTTCGAAAGAATACTTGGGTTCTTGAGGTATGAGTGGCTTGTTAAAATAATACTTGGGTTTAAGCCAGGAATGGTTGGAGTCAAGAATACTTGCGGTATAAGTCTGGTGCTGTTATTGTAAAGGAGATTTTACAATAGTGAAAATCTTCAAGTTAGAAGGGACTAGATGTAGCTTTTGTGTTGGAAGAGAACCAATATAAATCTCTGGTGTTTATTCTTCTCCTTCTTAGCTTTTATCAAGTCTGATTGCTTGTGCTTTAAAGGTTCAAAATTCCGTAAAAGACTTATTGAACCCCCTTTCTAAGTTTGACTCTGAATCATCAATTGGTGTTAGAGCTTGTCCTTTGGGTTGATCACTCCCTTAAGTGAAAAGGAACAAGATCTATGGTAGCTTCTCAAAGTAATCAATTGATCGCAGAAGGTTCATCTATCAATAGGCCACCAACTTTCTTTGGTGAAGATTACCCATGCTGGAAGGATAGAATGGAGATGTTCAAAAAATCCACCTAGTACAGCTTATAGGCAGTCATCACAAATAGTGATTATATAGCCCCTATTGATGAAGATGGAAAGCTCGAATCTAAAGATGAATAAAGTACTTTTAAAATAAAGAAAATAGAGATAAATGCCTAAGCCAGATTCTTGCTTACTTATGTTCTAAGAAAATCAAAGTACAATAAGGTATTTAGCTAAAAATCAGCTAAAGAAGTTTGGGACACGCTTCAACGTAATTATGAAGGCATCTCCAATGTAAAAAGATCTAAGAAGATATTGTAACTAAATAGTATGATACTTTTAAGATGGAGGAACATGAAACTGTGGACCAGATGTTTGGAAGATCCAAACCCTACTGAATGAGCTCAAGGCTCTTGGAACTACACCTTCAATAGAAGATATCAATGTGAAGCTTTTGGAAGTCTGCCTAAAGGTCTGATGCCAAGGGTTCAACGATTGAGGAAGCCAAAGATCTAAGTACCTTCTCTTTGGATTAACTTCTTTGAGTACTTAGAGTGCATGAATTAAAGTTAAAACAGAAAGAAGTCAACAAGTCTTCCTTCTCCAAGAGCATTGCCTTGAAATCTAATGAATCAAGCAAGAAATCAAAGGCTCTGAAAGCTTAGAACCAGACTCTGATAAGTTAGGTGTTGATACAGATGAAGAATTGGCCCTTGTTAAAAACAGATTTCACAGGCTACTAAAGAAAAAAAAAGTTCAGACTTAAGAAATTTCAAAGAATGACCACAAAGGTAAACGTTAATTTGATTTTAAAATTGACAAGTCTGCTTTAGAATGTTTTAACTGTAGGAAACCAGGACACATGAAAGCAGAATGTACTTTCTTGAATAAAGATAAGAACTACAGAAGAGAAAAGAGAAAATTCCTTAAGAAACAAAAGGGTTTGATCACATGGGATGATAAAGGATCATCCAGCTCTAAAGAGTCTGATGAAGAGGCAGAGTCTGCATAGATTTATCTCATGGAAAATGAGGAACTAGACTCTGAAGCCATTTCAAGTGACTCAAAATCAGAGGAAATAAGCTATTCTGAACTTAAACAAAATTATAATTTGTTGTTCAATGATTTTTCAAAGCTTTTAAAAAATTTTAAAGTTAAAAGTCAAACATGTTGACATGATAACTAATTTTAAAAATCATATTTCAAAATTGAAAGAATGAGATTTTGATAAAATATTCAGAAAGAAATGGAAGAGAATGAAAAAATACACCTTGATGAATTGAGCAAACTCAAACAAGAGAATCTAGTTTTGAAAACCAATTTTGAAAATACTAAAGATTGCTGCAATTCTCAAGTTGATGAAATCATTAAACTATAAAAACAAGTAAGTTTACTTACTTCAGATCTGAGCAAGTTTGTTAATGGCACTAAGAATTTGAATAAACTTTTGGGAAAATATCATGGTGACCATAGTAGACCAGGTCTGGGCTATGTAGAGAAATATGATTTCAAGCAATTTTTATCTTCTTCATTTGTTTTGAAGAAACAGAAGCATGTCAAATGTAATTATTGCAAAAAGCATGGTCATGTAATAAATGATTACAGGAAAAGAAAGAAAAGAAATGAAAAAATCGTTAACCATGTAGGACCCAAAAAGATTTGGGTACCAAAATCATTGATCATTCCAATTGCAGATATGCTTAAAGATAAGGACAAAGCCTCTGTACTAGTATCTAAACATTGGATGCTCGCATCACTTGATAGGAAGAAGGTTTATGTTCCTAGACATAGAGCAGTTTAAAGGTGGAACAATCACCTTTGGAGACAACCAGATTGGTAGAATCATAGGGTCTGGTAAAGTGAGTAAAATTCCTTCACCTGTCATTGAAAATGTTTATTTGGTTGAAGGTCCGAGACATAACCTACTGAGCATCAGTCAATTTTATGACAGTGGGTACAAAGTCTCTTTTGACAAAGAAAAGTGTTCTATCATTAACCATGATGGATCCGTACTCTACACTGTAAACAGACACCACAACCTTTACAAGGTTGACTAGAATAAACTAAATGATCAAAATGTAACATGTTTATTTTCAAACTCAGAAGAGATATGGGTCTAGTATAAAAAGCTTGGGCATGTGAGTTTAAAGCATATTTCAAAACTTCATAGAAAAGGCCTTGTTAAGGGACTGCCAAAAATTTCTTTCAACAGTTCCCTACCTTGTGAGGCATGCCAAAAAGGGAAACAACATAAAACTTCCTTTGAAAACAAAAATGTTGTTTCCACTGTCAGACCTTTGGAGTTGTTACATTTAGATTTGTTTGGTCTATCTCAAGTGTAGAGTCTAGCAAGGAAGAAGTATGGATTTGTCATTATTGATGATTACATAAGAATGACATAGGTATACTTCCTAGTACACAAGGATGAATCAGTGGAAGTATTCAAGATTTTCTACAAGAAAATCTAAAATTAGAAAGGATTATGTATTGGTACAATAAGAAGTAATCGTGGTAGAGAATTTGAAAATGAAATTTTGAAAAATTTTGCAATGAGTCTGGCATAACTCATAATTTTTTTCTCCATGAACACCTTAACAGAATGGTGTTGTGGAAAGGAAAAATAGATCTTTATAAGAAATGGCTAGAACAATGCTTTGTAAAAACAATCTTCCAAAATATTTTTGGGCAGAGGCTTTGAGCACTTCTTGTTATATTCAAAATAGAATTCTTATTAGAATAATACTGAATAAGATTCTTTATGAATTGTGGAAAGGGAGAAGACCCAACATTTCATATTTTTACCTCTTTGGTTTCACCTGCTACACCCTTAACACAAAGGATCATCTTGGAAATTTTGATTCTAAGTGTGACAAAGGGATATTCAAGAGACTAATAGGAGGCTGGCAGATCTAGATATTGATGATGCAGGTGTGCATCAAGAGGAAGCTGAACAGGATCAACAAATTAGACCCTGCTTAACCTAAGGCAACTAAAGATGGAAACAAAGAATCTGAACAACATCCATCAGTATCTGAACTAGAAAAGCCAAGGGACTGAAAGTTCAAGGCTAATCACCCTTCAGACCTAATAATTGGAGATTAAGCTGTTGGAGTTAGGACCAGATCCAAATTGTTCAACTAATCCATCATTGCTCTAGTTTTAGAATTAGAACCAAAATCTGTTGTAGAAGCCTTGGAGGATACTGACTGGATCATTGCTATACAAGAGGAACTGAATCAGCTTAAGATAAATAAAGTCTGGAGCCTTGTCTCAAGACCCACCCAAAAACAAAAGCATCATTGGAACAAAGTAGGTCTACAGAAATAAGCTTGATGAGGATGGAAAAGTTGTTAGAAACAAAAACAGACTTGTTGCTCAAGGCTATACTCAGTAAGAAGTTATAGATTTCACTGAAACTTTTACTCTTGTATCCAGACTTGAGGCTATAAAGATACTTCTTCCATTTGTTAAAGGAATTATATTATATCAGATGGATGTTAAGAGTGTCTTTCTAAATGGATTTATTGAAGAAGAAGTTTATATAAAATAGCCCCCTAGTTTTGAAGATATATCTTTTCCAAATCATAGTTTTAAACTTAGTAAAGCACTGTATGGTCTGAAACAAGCCTCTAGAGCTTGGTATGATAGGCTCAGTACCTTTTTGATTTCAAAAGGATTTACCAAAGGAAAAGTGGATACAACCTTGTTCAGAAAAAGTTCACATAAAAACTTTATAGTTGTGTAAATTTATGTGGATGATATTGTTTTTGGTGCTACTAATTTAAGTCTCTACAAAGAATTTTCTAAAATAATGTAAGTTAAATTTGAGATGAGTATGATAGGAGAACTCAAATTCTTCCTAGGCTTGTAGATCAAATAGATTGATGATGGTATTTTTATCCATCAGCATAAGTACACCAAGGAGTTGTTTAAAAAGTTTAAAAAGACTGATACTAAGCCCATGAGTACTCCTATGCATCCAAATGGCATAATTAATAAAGACGTGTCTTATACACCAATGGATCATACCTTATACAGAGGAATGATAGGTTCACTTTTGTATCTCACATCCAATAGACCAGATATAATGTTTAGTGTTTGCATGTGTGTAAGATATCAATTAGACTCAAAGGAATCACACTTGTCCATAGTGAAGAGGATTATGAGATATCTTGTTGGAACCACTAACCTTAGGTTGTTCTATAAAAGAACAAACTCATTCTCTTTATCAGGATACTGTGATGTAGATTTTATAGGAGATAAAGTAGATAGAAAAAGCACAAGTAGTAGATGTCACTTTCTTAGCAAAAGTCTGATATCATGGGGAAGTAAAAAGTAGAATTCTATTGCACTCTCAACAGCAGAGGCTGAGTATATATCTGTAGCAAGCTGTTGCTCTTAACTTCTTTGGATAAAGTATTAACTTGAAGATTATTCAATCAAAGAAGAAGAGATACTTGTGTTTTGTGACAACACAAGTGCAATAAATCTCTCAAAGAAGCCTATTCAGCATTCTAAAGTAAAACACATAGAGTGAAGTATCATTTCATCAAAGGCTATGTACACAAAGGGATTCTAGACATGAAGTTTGTGGGCACAAACCATCAATGGGCAGATGTCTTCACAAAGCCTTTAGCTAAGTTTAGGTTTGCTTTTATTAAGTACAATTTAAATTTAAGAAATATTACTTGAATTTATATGTTCTAAATATTGATTTACTTAAGAAATCTGAGTGAATATGTGAAAGGTTCAGGTCTGATGTTGTTTGCTTAGTTGCTTGATATTTTTAAACCCATATTTATACGCTTCTATTTATGTTGAGAGACAAAAGGTTAAAATCTTTTAGGATTCGTGTCAACTGAAAACATTTCATGTTTTATTATCTTTAACTTTAAAACATACTACGTGGCAGTAGTTAATGCCTTTTGTGTAACTACCACCTAAAACATTTCTCTCTCTCCTTACTAGTGGACAATTGTTGCCTTTTTAAATATGTGACTTTTCACTTCATTTCCCATATTGCAAAAACCCTACAAGCCTTTCTTCTTCCAAAAGCTATCTCTCTCTAAACCCTTTCATTTCCTTGAACCCTAAACCCTTCATCTATCTCATTGAGCATCTGCCATAGCACTCAAACTCTCTGTTGAGACATTATGGAATCCTTTTTCTTCCAACCAGAACAACATAAACTTTATGGAAGAGACATCACTGTTGAGTTAGAAGGAATTGGATGGACACATTTTTATGTGGACAGGGAGCCCTACTCTCCCTTCTTGGTGTTAGACTTCTGGAAAAGCATCTCTATAAACAAGTCCAAATTTATTATTAAGAATATTGAAATCTCAGAGGATGTCATTGCAACTATTACTGGATGCCCCTCTGTTGGCAATATATACGCTAATGACTTCGTGTACGAAGTGGTCTCCTCTCTGGACATCAACAAGTTATTGTATGGTACTACTCACCCAGCCAAGTCAGTTTCTAGAAACCTCTTTCCCAAGGTCATGATGCTTCACCTTCTCATGAAGCAAGTATTTTATCCTAGGAAGAGTGCCAAGGACAAAGTTACTAAGATGATAGGTTCTGCATGTATCACATGCTCATGAAGGAAAAAGTAAGTCTACCAAATGTCATCATGACATATCTCATTTCATTAGTAGGGAAGAAGAAAAATAGAATCCCTTACCTAATTATTTTGATGAAAGTTTTTGCATTGGAGAATGTGTAAACCTAGACTATAAGTGATCTGATTTAGTCTTCTTCACTTGTGAGCAAGCTTCCAACCTTCTCACCTTTACTAAATCAGACCTTGGAAAGGTCCATTCCTAAACCAGTTTAGAAGAAGAGGTCTACCCTAGCAAACATGAAGGAAAAGAAGTCTGAGCCTAAACTAGTCAAGCTAGCCCCTAAAAGGAAGCTGATTCTGGATGATTTTGATGAGTCTGATAAATCATATTCACCCCTAGATGTCAAACTAGAATTTGTTGCTTATCTCTCTTCACCTGATCAGAAGTTTATGCCTGAAGGCACTAAGGATGCTGGAAAATCATTAGATTCAGATGATGGGATCTCTCCCAGCCAACTAAGACGCAAGGTTGTGGCTCAACAAAAGCAAGCTTCTTCTTTTCCTCCTTAGTAGTAGTAGTAATAGAAATTATTCATTCTCACCTATGAAGTGTGTAAGCAATTTATTAGTATTTTTACTGCTTTACACCCCTTTATTTCTATTTAAGGATGGACTGGAAGTATGTGGCAAGCAAAGTACCAAGAAATAAGAACTTGATGTAGGATCTTCTTCTAACTCCTTGAAGAAGGGTGGATCTAAGGATCTTCTCTTCTTATAACCTCCACAATCCTTGAATGGAGAAATCTTGCCTTTGGAAACCGAATTGGAAATGATAAAGAAAACTAAAAAAACTACACGGATTTGGAAGGGGAAAGAGAAGGGAAAGGGTGGAAATGGAAGGAAGGAAGGAGGAGGATGGAAGATGGAATGGAGAAGGTGAATGGGAGGCCACTCCTAGAAGGAGATAACCCCTCTAACTTACCACCAAGAGGGAGGAGACCCCTTGGATGAGAGCTTGCTAGAGCTCACTCTAACCTAGAGAGAAGGGAGAGCTTCTCTCACTAAAAAACTCACTTTGAAAGTGTGAAATCTCAAATGGTATTAATTGTGTCTAAAATACAAAAGGAGAGTTCTTTATATAGAGCTTTATAGAATTAGGCTAAGTGACTCCTAAATAGGCTTCTCCATGATGCCTAGGCCCAATAGTGCTAATGGAGAAGGGCATGGCCTATACATGGCCCAAGGTGAGTGTACAAGGCCCAAAAGTGGCCTATTTGACCTTGCAAAGCCCAAATAGAATCTATATGCCTAGAGAACCTAACTAAGAAGTATATTACAAGTAAAGTATGAATATATCCTCAAGAAGTCTTCATTGGGCTTGGGCCCACTCAAGGAGAGAAAGGAGGATAAGGCCTTATGGATACTCTCTTTAGCCTTTTTGGTCTTGGCCCTTGTGAGAGGACCTTTATAAGCTTCAAGTCCTTTCTCTAGGGTAGTGTGAGGGTCCTCCCTTTGTGTGTCCTCATTAGGACTGCTTATCTTAATGATATGAGAGCCAATAGAGAAGAATTATTGAAGTGTGGTGGCTATCCCGGTTATATGCAGTACATCAAGTTCATTGCAAGTCACCTCAAAAGCTTTCCTGAATATGACATTCTAAAATATAACCATATAGATTGGATTAACAGGTTCTATGAAGTTGTAAGAGAATTTCAGAATGATCAGGCTAGCTTCAGAACTAAGGTTGTAGAAAAGGAAAAGAGGACTGAGACTGAGTCTGAGTCAAGTCTGAAGAAGGCAAAGTCTGATGCTGCGAGTAACCCCTCCTTACCAAAGTTCACCTCTTCAGCCCAACCTGACTAGACCTCCCAACCAGACCATACTTCTCTTCCTGATCAGATCACACCTGAACCTTAACTTGAACTTGCACTTTCAACCTCAGTTTCAACACCTTCTCCTTGTAGGTATCTTTAAATATTCCACCTAGACCTCACACCAAACCATCTAAATGATGCCCTTTTACAGTTATTACCCTTGGTGTACCTCTTCTTAAAAACTTCAAACCCATTTTTGATGAAGATGACTTAGGATATTTTCACCCTTCAAACCTAGTCATTGTTAAAGCACCTAGATTTGACAAAAAGAAAGTCCATATCCTTCCTTTTGCTTCTCGCTCTGTTCCCCCAATGCCCTATAACTAGCTCATACAATACCCTCATATTCTCTCAGAATCAGACATTGCTATGTATTTTGCTCTCAAAGTAGAAGAGACTTGTGTGTAAATGGATCTACAACATGAAAAATAATATCATAAGTTTCATAGAATAGTTACTCTTGGGAAGCAAAATTTTGATTGCTCCAGACTGTCTGCATCCAAGAGCTGTCAAGATTCAGTTAGGCAAAATGAAGCAACCTATACTACCAAAGTTTCATCCTCCTTACAAGGGTAATCTCAGACCTCGTGAGCTCTCTAAGGATTCTATTAGAAGTCTTCTTTCAACTCTCAATCCAACAGAAGAACATGCATATGCTCTATGGTGTCACTATCTTTGGACGATAAGAGATGAAGGTTGTTACTCTGAACCTCTTAACTAGCCTCTTTTCCTTTATCGCCCTTCTATTATTTTCTTTTACTCTTCTAAAATGTTTCTCTTTTAAACCTGTTTCTTCATCATTGTTTCCAAAGTTTCCTTCATCCCTATTTTAACTTCCCCAGCCCTTGGCTTAGCCTTTTAACCTCTGTGATGTCCCTCCTTTTTGTTGATAACAAAAGGGGTAGTAACATAGAAGTCTTTTATTGGGAACAATTTTTGTGGAAGTCTCATTATATTTTTTATCAATCTTTTGCATTTTTTATCAGTCTTTTATTGCTATACTTTATTACAATGCTATGTATTGATCTTTTTTGATATAATAATGAACTCTATTTTTGCTCTAAGTTTGCATGCTCTGATCTTATATTGTTCATCTAATGCTCTTATATGAAAATAAGAAGAATTATCTATCAAATGAATTAATATCAGTGGTTAGAAAATCTTTTTAAAAAGATATGATCTTCCTGAATATCACAAGTTCGTTTAAGCTATAATATTATTTACATATTTATCACATAATCTCTTATGTATATGCTTTGGTATATAATATGAACAAATGCTTTGATAATATAAGTTTTTGGTAATGATATCTGAATCACTCTCCTTTCTACTCAAATTATCTTAGACTTCATTTAATGAAAAGACTTGATGTTTGCTATCAACAAATAGGGGGAGATTGTTGAGAACAAGTTTGGTTTGAAAAGAAACTAATGATACTCCTTGACTAGACCCTCAGCTGCGTCATTATAACCAGATCTCAAGACTTGTTAATAACAAACATCAATGTATTTAAATTAAATGAAGTCTGTTTATGTGTGATAACCTGTTTATTTAAATGTTTCAGGAAATATATACTAAGTACACATGTTAAAAAAGAAAGGGGAAGTCCATCAAATCAAAAGTCTAATACATCAAAAATCTAATTCTAGACTTTACCTAAAAAGTCTGGTTCAAGAATTTTCAATTATATGAACCAAAAAATCAAACCTTAGACTTTTAGTGCAACATGAACGTTACTTCAAAGTACTAATCATACAACATTCTAAAACCTTTTGATGATGCTTTGGAAATCAAGCCCTTATCAAGAAAAACGTGGTTGTCATAAAAAAGGATAAGAGACAAATCAATGGACAACTAAAGTAGTTTTTAAAGAAATCAACATAACTACTCTGCACACTTCAGAAAAGCTGAATCAAGTCAACTTATATGTCAAGAAGATTCAGAAGAATTACAACATTGCTCTCTACATGTTTTCTAGAAGAAGAAGAAGAAGCCAACAATTGGCTTTATTCACTAAAAATCTCAAGGAACACTATATTCATGCAAAGTTTCAAAGTTTCTTGCTACCAGACTTTTTGACATCTCCTTAGTTCATCAAAAGTTTGGTGCTTGCAATCAAGTGAAACTTTTTTAAAGGATTTCCAACGACTATATCTCTTCTCCAGATTATCAAATGGTCATCTTAAGTAACCTATATATATATATATAAATGAAGAGATTTATTTTCAGAAGAGAGACAAGCCTATCAAGAAAAATCATTCTATGTGATCAAAATTCTCTTAATCTCTTCTTAGCTTTTGTTAGACAAAAGCCTTCTTTGTTGTTCTGCCTCTAGCAGACCTTGGACCTTTTGTATTTCTTTACTTAGTGTATTTATTCATCATTGTACATCTTTTATACACTAAGTTCTCTGAAACACCTTACACTCTATTCTTACAAACCTGTTATTGTGTAAAAGTCTGGTATGTTGCCAGCCTTTAGTTTCATTGGGAAATAGTTGTGGCTTGAAGAGGCTTTTGAAAGAATACTTGGGTTTTTAAGCCAGAAGTGACTTGTTGAAAGAATACTTGGGTTTAAGCCAAGAGTGGCTGGAGTTAGGAATACTTGTGGCACAAGTTTGGTGCTGTTATTGTAAAGGCGATTTTACAATAGTGGAAATCCTTTAAGTTAGAAGAAACTGGACATAGCTTTTGAGTTGGAAGTGAACCAATATAAATTTTTAGTGTTTATCCTTCTCTTTCTTAGCTTTCATCAAGTCTGATTATCTGTGCTTTAAAGGTTTAAAATTCTGCAAAAGAGTCTAAGACTTATTCAACCCCCACTTCTAAGTCTGACTATGGACCATCATTACTAGTAAAAACTTTAATGAAAAAAGAAGACACTTGAGAATAAGGCATAAGTCTATTAGAAATTTGATATCTCATGGTGTCATTTCTATTGATTTTATCAGGTTTGAAAATAATCTTACGGATCCACTCACAAAAGGGTTGGCGCGTCAAAAAGTACTTGAGTCGTCAAGGGGAATAAGACTAAAGCCCATTAATTAGTTACAATAATGGACACTTTTCTTTATATAAATAGCAATCCCATAAATGAAGTTCAATGGATAATAATGAAATTTCTTTTCAACTAAAGTACCCCATTATAACTTGCAAAATTTTGCATGTTTCATTCCAATCACAAGGTTACTCTAAATTAAATAGTGACAATAAAAAGGTTGAGGTATTCAATTTTTTATATTTATGGTGTTAAAAATAAAAATACCTCTTAATGGACCCAATGACATTTGTTGTGGAGGTAGGTGTCACAGACCACCCTTGTAAGGGTTCATGTAACATCCCAAATTTTAGAGAAAATAAATTTATTAGATTATGATAATTAATTTTTGAGGCCTAAAGTATGTGGGAAGATTAATTAGGAATTAATTATGATTTATTGGTAAACTGAAATTTACTAAAATCGGATAATTTAACAGAATATGTGGGACCTATTAAATAATTTTGGGCATTTGATAAGTTTAGAATAATGAAGAATTTATTATGGTTATGGTGGTATGTTCAAAATAATTATTGGTGTTGAGGAGATAATTATTCGAACACAACATATGTTAATAAATGGCAAAATTATGAATGAAATTGAATTTAAGAAAAATACAAAATTTCTCCACCTTACATTGCCGTGGCATCTTTTCTCTCTTTACACTATTTTTTTCCCATTGGATAAAGATATTTGGTTGACTTTGGGATTATTGAAGCTTAATAATGGATGATTAAATGTTGTTTTGTTGAAAAAATACATGTGGAACCCAAACCCTAGGCTAGATGACCATTAGGATTTGTTGATTGGTTGTTGATGATTGAGATATGATATTGTTGGTCTAAGAACGCTTGAAATGATGCAAGAAAAATTATTGGAATTGATGTTTGGCAATTTAAGTGAAAACCCTAGAAATTAGAATTTGGGGCTTTTGGAAAATCTTGAGAAAATTGTGACTAATTGATGTTGGAGTGATTTTCCATATGAAAATAAAATTTTGGAATGATTGACATTAATTGTTGATGTTGGGAATTTGAGAAATTAAGAATATATGATAACACACTAAGTTGGTAAAATTGGTAAGAGTGATATTTGGTGGTGTTAGTGTGAATAGGATTGGAACAATGTGTTTAAGACATTAAAACCTATTAAGGGTGATGGGAAAGAAGTTTGGTGTGTGTGTTGGTAACTTGGGTGTTGTGTTGTAGCCATTTAATTATAGAGAATTTAAGTTGATGGCAAGGAATTCCTGAAACTTAATAAAATGAGGAAATAAAGCTTATAAATATTTACAACATGATGAGAATCATGTACATACATTTATTTGTATAATAAGAATGGAGAATGATGTTTGAATGGGTGACTGATGTGGTCATACATTTATTTAATGTAGGATTTGACAATTCTAGTGAGGCGGGACCATTTAACTGGTGGAATACTTCTCTTGAGATAGGAGAAGAGTGTATTTTCTAAATGCATGATCAATTATGCGTTGATAATGTATATATTGATGCATACTTGCATGTTTTTCTTGAATGGATGTATTACCTCCTATTCAGAAGTTGTATGAGATTGTACCTTGTTGATGGTTTAATTTTGGATTGGCAAATATGTTGATGATATACATATTTAGAGTATGCTTGTTGAAATGCCTCTTGACTCCCATGTGTGGAGTGATGTTAATGAGACTCCTTGGTTATTATATTATGAATAATGTGAATTGATGCCTTAGAGGATTTTGTGATAAATTATATGCCTTGGGAAGTATTGTGATTTGTTGTATGCCACTAACCGAAATGTTAAGTGCAAAATGTACCCCTAAGTGTGAGGGTGAGGAATTCTTGTGAAGTTGAGCCTAGCATATGCATTCTTGCATTCATGGCATACATGGCATGTCATATTATATATGGTTGCCATTACTTTACGTGTTGAAATGATAGAGGTCTTTCTGGATCTTATGAAAAAGACCCTTGCACGGGGACAAATATTTAAACAATTATATATGGTTGCGATCACTTGATGTAATATCCCAATTTTAATAAATAGGAACTGGGCAAAATAAAGCCATTTAAAATGATAATTTAAGAGAGGAAATCTGTTCACTAATTACACTTAACTTAATTAATTAAAAGGTGTGAGGAGATTAACGTTGGAAGGTGCTGACGGGACAGGATGGCATGGGTAAGACTACTGCCTCACGTTTCCCCATCTCACCTACCTATTCTTCGTGCATGTGTTTATATTAGGTGATGGCCCTTGCCCTTTCACCCTCGAAAACCCCTCTGCGGACTCCCTTTTTCTCCCTTCTTCTCTTCTCTCTTGCTCTTCTCTTCTCCTTCTCTGCTCTCTATTCCATACCCTGCTTCGGAGAGCCAAGGTGAAGGTACTGCAGTGGAGTCAGAGCTCCCTCATGCGAGTAGAAGACGGGTGTCAAAACAGAAGCAAAAAACAGCCCTACACCACTCGTGGAAAACAACAGTGTTCTAGAGGGAACGCTGAGTGAAGCAACAAGGGAGAGAACCAACACCCCAAATAGAAGAATCTCTCAGAGTCTCGCAGTTGGTAGGGGGAGTACCTTACATGTTAAATGCATGGGTTATGAACGGGTTTGGAAGACATTGATAATTATGGAACTGTATTCTGTTGCATGATATACTTGTATGTAGAATATCTGAGTGCATGATAAATGAGAGTGAGTATTGCTTGTTATCATCGTCCTTGAGGATGCATACCTTACCATAGAGCCCGATTACATGTCATGCTATGTTGATGGGAATGCTTATTGAATCCATTCGTGTTTATAGGGATGCATGCATTGATTAAGTTCTGAGATTGTCATATACCGATTGCATGTTGTGCTATGTTGATTTGAAATGCTTGTGTGAACCTGTTGATCTTCATATAGATGTATGCGTTGATTTAAGTTCTGATACTGCTGTAAACCGAGTGTATGTTATACTTGAGTTGATGAAAATGCTCATAGAAGCTTAATACTGATTGACATCGATTGCGTTGGGCTCATATGTTGTTAATGGAACTATGATGATGATTGCATGAAGGTTGAATGTGTTAGATTAACATGCAGAGTCCTGAAAATGTGTATTACCGACTGCATGTGAAATACGTGTGATTGAATAGAGGTTGTGTGCATGAATTCAATGTTGTGTGATGAATCCGCGTGTGGCGCATGGGATGCGGTTGTGCTGAGAGCACGTAGTGTGGGACACTACCATCGGTTATTCAGCGTGGGACGCTACAAAATCCTTGAGGGGGGACTCAAGGTAGCCCTTAAGTGGGACTCGGGCTGCCTGTGAACACCTCCGTTGGCTTAATGGGAAAAATAGAACGGAGAATAATATGGATACCGAGTGGATGGGACAGTTCGATCCCGAGTGAGAGTATGTATAAATCCCGTCTGAGGATGGTTTTGCCGAGTGGAAATTATAAGTGAAACCCGAGTGAGGAAGAGTTCGTATTCCCAAGTGAAAACCCTGAGCGATCCTCTCCTATGAAAGAAGTTAGTGTAAGAGGGTTAGAATGGAATGGATTCCGAGCGTAAGTTATCTATAATCTGAGTGAGTTAGCTATCATTTTCTGAGTGAATGAGTGAAGGATGACTCTGGGTCCGAGCGTCTACTTAGCTGAGTGTGGCTCCTCATTCCAGCGAGCATGGTACTCGCTGTAGCGAGTGCGGCTTTTGGAAGGCTTGTGATGGCCCCGCTTAGGCGGAGTCATACCTCGCCCGAGCGACTAGGACGGTTTGCCCTAGCATGTGCGATCGCGCTGAAACGAGTAGATGTTATTGAGGAACTCCGCCTAAATACCCCTCTCTTCCGTGGTTGCATTATCCTGTCTCGCTCGGCGGTGTTGGACCCCGCCTGAGCGAACGGACGTTGTGATGGACTTCGCCCAGGCGTTGTTATGCTTCGCTGAACTGGGCGGAGTTGGTTCATGTTCCATTCCTTCCGCAGGTAGCCATGCGTGTGTGTGTGTGTATGTTCCTTAACTTCCACTCGCCTTCCTCTTCTCTTCTATGCCATCTGATCAGTAGTGGTTTTATTTTTTTTGTGAAAAATTTTTCTTCTGTGTTTGGGTTAATTAATTATTAAAAATAAGGGCGTTACATTTTGGTATCAGAGCAGACCAAAAGTTCCAAGGCCAAGGTATGCTTGCCAAGTGTAAGCGGTTGTGTGTGTTTTCTGACTAAATGGTCGTAATTGTTGTGATGTTAGTTGGACCTGATTGATATTGGCTTGTGGATAGGAGGTTGTTTCCCCTCCTGATCTGACTGATTGCATAACACATAGGGATAGCATGATGTGCTAAGTCATTGAACACTAGGCTGAAACCCGAATAGTATGAGTGGCTCGGTATACTTATCCTTGAATGTTGATTTCAGGATAAGGGATAACGCATCGCCAAAGCATGGAGGCTATAGTCACAGCATTCCAACGCTTTGCAGACGTGTTTGAGAGGCAGGGCCAGCCTCAAACTGAGGAGGGCCAAGTGCTGGACCGCTTCCTGAAGAGGAAACCGAGTGAATTTCTAGGAGGACGGAACCCTGAGGCAGCCTTCAAATGGACTCAGGAGCTGGAGAGAATTTTTGGGGGTCTTCATTGTACCGAGGCCCAAAAGGTGGAATGTGCAGTGTATATGCTGCGAGATGAAGCAGAGAACTGGTGGAAGATAGCCAGAAGCCGATTCCCTGATGATGATGCTCAGCTGACATGGAACGATTTTAAGACATGCTTCTTAGAGAAATACTTCCCCGACACAGTGAGGAGTTGGAAGGAGTTGGAGTTTATGGAGTTGAAACAAGGCTCCATGACTGTGGAAGAATACGCGACAAGATTCGAGGAATTGTGCCTATTCTACCCACCCTTCCAACAACCTGGGACGAAGAGCTCAAAGTGCCTTATGTTTGAGAATGGATTAAGATCAGATGTTAAGAGGGCCTGCAGATACCATGAGATATGGAGTTTCCCTGCATTAGTGAATAAATGTAGGATATTTGAGGAGGATGACAAGGCCCATTCGGGCCAGAGCAGCAGAACCCACCATTCCTTGAGGCCCCAACAATCCCGCTTCAAGAAGCCGAGCAGCGTTGGCAGGAACAAGTCTTTTTCCAGATTTGGGGGTCGGAACCAACTTGAAAGATGACCAGTGGTAGGAGACGGAAGATGTTTCAAGTGTGGAGGAAGTCACTATGCTAGAGACTGCAAGGATGATGGTGAAGTGGTGTGCTTTCACTATAATAAGAGAGGACACATTCGCCCCGATTGCCCCCAACTCCGCCAAGCAAACACCAGTGTACGTCAAGGAGGATTCCAAGAGAGAAACCGAGTGAATGATAACCAACGACCTGGTGGCAGAGGCAACAGAGCCAGAGGAAACATGATGCTTGCTCCAAACAACCGAGAGAGGAATACCGACCAACCAGCAGCGGGGAGAGTTTACACCATCAACGCAGAGGACGTTACACAAGCAAATGATCTAGTACAATGTAAGTGCTCACTCGGTAGTCATACACTTAATGTTGTTTTCGATTCGGGAGCTACCCATTCTTTTATAGCTGATGAGTGTGTAGAGCGTTTAAAGTTACCAACTATGTTTATGGATCGGACTTTGGAAGTGGCCAATCCGACTGGCCCTAAGGTGTTGACATCGTCAATGTGCAAGGATGTAACGTTTGTGTTGTGTGGTCGGAGTTTCACTTTTGATTTGGTGTGCATACCTTTAAAGGGCCTTGATGTTGTACTCGGAATCGACTGGCTTTCAGCTAACAAAGTGTTAGTGGATTGTAGAAACCGAAGCATAATCTTCCCGAGGCAGCACAATAAGGACGACACAACACCAGGTATAACCCAACTGCTTATGATGCTTTGTCTAACCGAGGGTGAGAGTAAAGTCCGAGTGAACGAAATTTCGATTGTCTGTGAATTCCCTGAAGTGTTCCTTGAAGATGTACCGAGTGTCCCTCCCAATAGAGAAGTCGAGTTCTCTATAGACTTGATCCCTGGAGCCGAGCCGGTCTCCAGTGCACCCTATAGAATGTCCCCAACTGAACTGGCTAAGCTGAAGAAGCAAGTGGATGAATTACTCGGAAAACAATTCATTAGACCGAGTGTATCACCATGGGGCGCACCTGTGCTGCTTGTTAAGAAGAAGGATGGCAGCATGAGACTTTGTATAGATTACCGGCAACTGAACAAACTCACAATTAAGAATCGGTACTCGTTACCCAGAATTGATGATTTAATTGACCAACTGCGTGGAGCCTCAGTCTTCTCGAAAATCGACCTACGATCGGGATATCACCAAATCCGAGTGAAGGACTCGGATATCCCAAAAACTGCCTTTAGGACTCGGTATGGCCACTACGAGTATGTAGTGATGCCGTTCGGTGTGACAAATGCCCCTGCTGTCTTCATGAATTACATGAACAGCATATTCCACTCCTATTTAGACCGATTCGTAGTTGTCTTCATTGATGACATCCTAGTCTATTCTAAGACTTCTGAGGAGCATGAAGGACATCTTCGAGCAGTACTTCAAGTGTTGAAGGAGAAGCAGTTGTTTGCGAAGCTCTCAAAGTGTGAATTATGGATGGATAAGGTCGACTTCCTCAGACATGTGATTTCCGAACAAGGTGTCTCGGTGGATCCTTCGAAGGTGACAGCTGTAATGGCATGGGAGAGACCCAAGTCGGTCTCGGAGATAAGGAGTTTCATGGGACTGGCAGGTTATTATAGAAGGTTCATTGAGGGTTTTTTAAGCTGGCGTTACCACTAACTAAATTGACTCGGAAAAGCATTCCCTTCGTGTGGAGTCCCGAGTGCGAGAGCAGCTTCCGAGAGCTGAAGAACAAGTTGACGACTGCTCCAGTGCTGGCATTACCCGACTTACAAGAGAGCTTTGTAGTTTATTGTGATGCATCAGGACTCGGATTAGGATGCGTGGTCATGCAGAGAGACCGAGTGATAGCGTATGCCTCGCGGCAATTGAGACCTCACGAGCAGCATTATCCGACCCACGATTTGGAGTTGGCAGCTGTGGTTTTCGCACTAAAAATTTAGAGGCATTATTTGTACGGGTCCAGATTTGAAGTATACAGTGATCACAAGAGCCTCAAATACCTATTCGACCAAAAAGAGCTGAACATGAGGCAGAGGAGATGGATAGAATTCTTAAAGGACTACGATTTCGAGCTGAAATACCATCCGGGTAAGGCAAATGTCGTTGCCGACGCGTTGAGTCGAAAATCCCTCCATATGGCAGCAATGATGGCAAGAGAAGTGGAGTTGTTGGAGCAGTTCCGAGACATGAACTTACATGTTGACACCCCCTCCTTTCGGAAAATAACAATCGGTACATTAAGAATCGCCAATGAATTCCTGAAATCCGTGTACGAGCAGCAGCAATCAGACTCTTACTTGGCTGAGATGAAAGAGACGCAGGCCAAGGGAAAGGATTTGTCCTTAACCGAGGGATCAGATGGGATCTTCCGAGTGAAAAACAGAATATACGTCCCAAGTGAGAAAGAATTAGGGAGAATGGTGCTTGATGAAGCTCATAAGAGCCTCCTCAGTATTCACCCAGGTACCACGAAGATGTACCATGACCTGAGGAAACAGTTCTGGTGGCCCGGACTAAAGAAGAATATGGCAGAATACGTGGCTCGATGTATTACTTGTCAGAAGTCAAAAGTAGAGCACCAGAAGTCGTACGGTGCAATGCAGCCCCTGGAGATTCCCGTGTGGAAATGGGACTCGATTGCTATGGATTTTATTATGGGATTGTCCAAAAACCGAGCGGGCCATGATGCGATTTGGGTCATTGTTGACCGACTGACGAAGAGTGCACACTTCCTGCCTGTGGACATGAAGTACCCGATGCCTAAGTTAGCTCGGATTTACATTCATGAGATTGTCCGACTGCATGGTATACCCACTTCTATCGTATCGGATAGGGACCCCGGGTTCACATCCCGGTTTTGGACCAACCTGCACCAGGAAATGGGCACTAAACTTTGGCTTAGTTCTGCCTACCACCCCCAATCGGATGGACAATCCGAGCAGACGATTCAGAGTTTAGAAGACTTATTAAGAGCATGTGTGTTAGAGCACGGTGGATATTGGGAGCAGTACCTCCCCTTGATTGAGTTTACGTACAATAACAGCCATCATAACAGCATTGGCATGGCACCCTACGAAGCACTATATGGACGAAGATGCCGAACCCCACTTTGCTGGTCGGAAACGGGTGAGAGTCTGCTATTGGGACCAGACATTGTGAAGCAAACGACTAAGCAGATCCGAGTGATACAGGGAAAGATGAAGGCGTCTCAAGATAGGCAGAAGAGTTACTATGACAAACGCACCAAACCATTGGAGTTTTCAGTTGGAGACAGAGTGTTTTTGAGGACTTCTCCGAGTAAAGGAGTCGGACGAGCTTTGAAAGGTGGAAAGTTAAGCCCTCGATACATTGGACCTTATGAGGTGTTGGAACGAGTCGGCACCATGGCATACCGAATAGCATTACCGACCCACTTATCCCGATTGCACGACGTATTTCATGTGTCTCAACTAAGGAAGTATTTACATGACCCCAGCCATACAATGCCTGATGATGAAGTGGAAATCAAGGAAGACCTGACCACTGTGACTACACCGATTAGAATCGTGGACCGATCGGTAAAGCGCTTGAGGAACAAAAACGTAGGGCTGGTTAAAGTGGAGTGGCAGCAAGGCAAGACTACCTCTTGTACCTGGGAACGCGAAGACGCCATGAGACAGCAGTACCCCGAGTTGTTACTTAGGTGAGTAGCCGACTGAATTTCAAGGACGAAATTCTTTTGAGTGGGGGAGAACTGTAACATCCCAATTTTAATAAATAGGAACCGGGCAAAATAAAGCCATTTAAAATGATAATTTAAGAGAGGAAATCTGTTCACTAATTACACTTAACTTAATTAATTAAAAGGTGTGAGGAGATTAACGTTGGAAGGTGCTGATGGGACAGGATGGCATGGGCAAGACTACTGCCTCACGTTTCCCCATCTCACCTACCTATTCTTCGTGCATGTGTTTATATTGGGTGATGGCCCTTGCCCTTTCACCCTCAAAAACCCCTCTGCGGACTCCCTTTTTCTCCCTTCTTCTCTTTTCTCTTGCTCTTCTCTTCTCCTTCTCTACTCTCTATTCCATACCTTGCTTCGGAGAGCCAAGGCGAAGGTACTGCAGTGGAGTCAGATCTCCCTCATGCGAGTAGAAGATAAGTGTCAAAACAGAAGCAAAAAACAGCCCACACCACTCGTGGAAAACAACAGTGTTCCAGAGGGAACGCTGAGTGAAGCAACAAGGGAGAGAACCAACACCCCAAATAGAAGAATCTCTCAGAGTCTCGCAGTTGGTAGGGGGAGTACCTTACATGTTAAATGCATGGGTTACGAACAGGTTTGGAAGACATTGATAATTATGGAACTGTATTCTGTTGCATGATATACTTGCATGTAGAATATCCGAGTGCATGATAAATGAGAGTGGGTGTTGCTTGTTATCATCGTCCTTGAGGATGCATACCTTACCATAGAGCCCGATTGCATGTCATGCTGTGTTGATGGGAATGCTTATTGAATCCATTCATGTTTATAGGGATGCATGCGTTGATTAAGTTCTGACATTGTCATATACCGATTGCATGTTGTGCTATGTTGATTTGAAATGCTTGTGTGAACCTGTTGATCTTCGTATAGATGTATGCGTTGATTTAAGTTCTGATACTACTGTAAACCGAGTGTATGTTATACTTGAGTTGATGAAAATGCTCATAGAAGCTTAATACTGATTGACATCGATTGCGTTGGGCTCATATGTTGTTAATGGAACTATGATGATGATTGCATGAAGGTTGAATGTGTTAGATTAACATGCAGAGTCCTGAAAATGTGTATTACCGACTGCATGTGAAATACGTGTGATTGAATAAAGGTTGTGTGCATGAATTCAATGTTGTGTGATGAATCCGCGTGTGGCGCATGGGATGCGGTTGTGCTGAGAGCACGTAGTGTGGGACACTACCATCGGTTATTCAGCGTGGGACGCTGCAAAATCCTTGAGGGGGGACTCAAGGTAGCCCTTGAGTGGGACTCGGGCTGCCTGTGAACACCTCCGTTGGCGCTGAGAGCGTTGGTGTCACCTGTGGGCAAACGGTTGGGTACCCGTAAAACGGCCAAGCAGCTGGGAGCTGAATGGTAGCCGAGAGCTATGTATAAAAGGCTGAGAGCCTACGTTGCAACGTTAGAACCGATTATACACGTATGCGGAACCGAGTGAATAATCTGTGCTTATATGGCTACTGATGTTATGTGGAATTAATTATGCATGTGATGATGTTAGTGAAGTGGTGTTTACTTGTGAATGAGTGCGTTATTCCGTGTGCATGTACTATAATTGCTGACTGAAACCTGCTCCATGAATGTATAATATGTTGTTGAGAAGTTGTGAATACGTTTATACCCGAGTGAGAATTGTGTATTCCGATTGATAAATGTTATGAAGAAATATCCTGACTTAAGGACCCCTAGCATTGTGTCACCGACTGTGGAGTGTTAATATTATTGAGTTGTCGTAGGATTGTGTGTATGTATGGGTATATGTCGTTGTATGAATAAGAAGTAACCTGAATCGGTATCTATCATTTAAAATTTAAGATGCTCACCCCTGCAGTTGCCATTTTTCAGTGAACATCTCTCGAGATGAGGATCGGAGGAAGAGTTGAAATGCTGGGCGAAGTGCTGATGCACTATGGAAGCTTTATGACTCTGTTTATGCTGTGTATAATGTTTGGAGTCAGCCTTGGTCGGCTCGTGTTTTGTTTATAGCCCCTCTTAGACAGTCTTGAATCCCTCGGAATGGGGACAGGGCAACGTGGTTATAAATTTGACATATATATACCTATGTTTATGCCATATTGCATGACTATTTATTTCTAGGTGATGTCTGGGTAATTTATATGCAGATATGCGTGTTAGTACTTTCCGAGTGGGAGGACTCATGTAATTCCGAGTGAGGATTGGTGCGGAAGGCTGTCCCGAGCAGCGAGTTGTTAGGATTCGAAGATGGGAGTCTAGATAAGCTTTCCGAGTGTAATTGCTAGGATTCTCCCCCGAGTGTCAAATAACCAACGATATCCGAGTGAGAAGTTGCCGAGTGAAGATTTCCAACTGGAGAGTGACACCTTAGAATTTAAGGGGGCCCTACTGCAGAGAATTGATAGTGATAGAAGAATCCGAGCGAACCTTGACTTAGTGGGAAAAATAGAACGGAGAATAATATGGATACCGAGTGGATGGGACAGTTCGATCCCGAGTGAGAGTATGTATAAATCCCGTGTGAGGATGGTTTTGCCGAGTGGAAATTATAAGTGAAACCCGAGTGAGGAAGAGTTCGTATTCCCGAGTGAAAACCCTGAGCGATCCTCTCCTGTGAAAGAAGTTAGTGTAAGAGGGTTAGAATGGAATGGATTCCGAGCGTAAGTTATTTATAATCCGAGTGAGTTAGCTATCATTTTCCGAGTGAATGAGTGAAGGATGACTCTGGGTCCGAGCGTCTACTTAGCTGAGTGTGGCTCCTCGTTCTAGCAAGCATGGTACTCGCTCCAACGAGTGCGGCTTTTGGAGGGCTTGTGATGGCCCCACTTAGGCGGAGTCATACCTCGCCCGAGCGACTAGGACGGTTCGCCCAAGCGTGTGTGATCGCGCTGAAACGAGTAGATGTTATTGAGGAACTCCGCCTAAATACCCCTCTCTTCCGTGGTTGCATTATCCTGTCTCGCTCGGCGGTGTTGGACCCCGCCTGAGCGAACGGACGTTGTGATGGACTTCGCCCAGGCGTTGTTATGCTTCACTGAACTGGGCGGAGTTGGTTCATGTTCCATTCCTTCCGCAGGTAGCCATGCGTGTGTGTGTGTGTGTTCCTTAACTTCCACTCGCCTTCCTCTTCTCTTCTATGCCATCTGATCAGTAGTGGTTTTATTTTTTTTATGAAAAATTTTTCTTCTATGTTTGGGTTAATTAATTATTAAAAATAAGGGCGTTACACTTGACATATGAAATAATTAAGGTCTTGCGAGATCTTGTGAAAAGGACCCTTATAGGGGATAAATATTTAAGCAACTATGTGTGCTTACGATTGTATACACATGTATAATAAATAATTGTGTCAAATCGGATTTGTTGCATATGCATTTCATGGTATGACATAAGCATTAGCCATAGAGACATGACATTTGAGTTAGAGATGACCAAGAAAAATGGTAACTTATTGAGAGTGTGGATTGAGAGATGAAATTTACTTATTGGACACTAACTAATTATGTTATCGTTGTTAGTGTTGTCTTTGATGTTGCTTATGGACTTTGATAATAAATGTGATAGTGATATGATCTAATGATATGATTCTATTTAGTAGTATCATTATTATTAGAGCTTGATTATGTACATATATAAGTGTTTAATGGAAATTGATATGAATTGTGACATTGTTATTGGATTAAAACTCCTTGATAGGAGAATTGATTGGTTGTATTTATATATCTATATTATCACAATTTTATTTGATTGTTCATCATTGAGGAAATATGTTTACTCTCTATGTTGCCTATTTTTAGCTCTTGAACTGTAGGACATGACCATGGAGTAATGCTTTTTGGAAGGGATGAGGTATAGTGGGAAGAAAGAGTTGACTTGATGCCTTAGCTGACATGCTTTTGGATTGAATGACTTAGACATATTTCTTTTTAACTTGCTGTATATGACATTTGTTTTGTATAGCTATGCTATTGCTTAATTCCTTATAAGTATGATGGTGATTGGATATTGATGACTTGACAATTTATGATGTTGATTGATACATTAGGATCATTTGAAAAGGAACTTGTGATCATTTTGTATCATATAGTAATGCATGAATTTTGATGCCAATGGTGTTGATATTGATGTGGTGGCAATGGCCTAGGTTCTTAAGTACTTGAACCTTTATTCTTTTGTGCATACATTGGCCAACTCATTTGTATATGACTATATTGATATAGAACAATATGAATTTGGTAGCCATTGTGATGGCAATGATGTTGTGATGATGTTAAACCTAAGTGTTTATGAGTTGATGATACATTAAATTGAAAAGTTGTGACTTATTATTGATGTGTGGTTCATTCAGGGGTGATAATCTATTAGCGTAGTCAATTAGGACAATTTTGGTTAAGTGGTAATCTGTTTGCTAATTGATTAGAACCATTCTAGGTGAGGCGTAATCGATTAGCGTAATCGATTACAGACACTCTGGATGGTGGTAATTGATTAGTTGGTCAACGTAACAGATTAGCAAATCGATTAGCACCCTGGTAACAGATTAGCAAATCGATTAGCACCCTGGTAACAGATTAGCTAATCGATTAGGTCAGTCCTGAAATTGAGTTTTCACTATTTTTGGGTACTTACCTTGTGATTTTCTTATGATTCTTGCCATGGTCTTATACTCCTTATGCCTTGTACTTCAATCCTTTATCCTTGAATACTTATTGTACACCTCTTTGACATGCTTTCATTAATCAAATGCATATACTTCTAATCATGGAATGTTTGTATAGATCAATGTATATGTTTTTATCAAATTTTGGCAATCACCTTGTGCTTACTTGGATCATTTCTCATATCTACTCTTTTTCTTGAATTAACTTATATGTCCGCATAAGGTATTTGAAATAGATTTAATCGAATAAGCTATTCGAATAAGGTATTCGAATACACTGGGTAAATTTGACTGAATCTCAACTTTTTGCTAAACTTAAAGGACATTTCAATAGAATCAAATTTGAAAATAATCAGATGACAAAGGGGGATAAAATATGATGGCTTGAAAATGATACATTTAAATGTGATGACTTGTTGAAAATGATGCATTGTTGAACTTGTTGAAAATGGTGCATGGCTTGAACATGATGATTTATGATTTGTATTGATATGAAATTAACATGAGAATATATAATGATTAGAAGTCAAGGGGGAGAAAATACAATGATTTAAATGATGCATGCCTTTGATGATTTTGAAATGATTTAAATATAATGATAATATGATTAGGAGAGAAAGGGGAGAAAATATAATGGTATAATATGCTAAATGATGATTTAAATATCATGCTATGTTTTAAATATGAAAGATTTGATCCTCACTACTATGGATTTGAGATTTATTGAAATGAGAAAAATAAAGTCTCTTCATTATTTTCTCCATCATCAATAAATTTTTGTCATCATCAAAAATAGGGAGAATGTTTTTGTTCATAATAATATATCAAACATGAGGACTTTTTATAATAAGAATTTTTCATAATCTGAGTTTTAATGATTCCTGAAATGTGTTTCAAAAAATATTAAAGCATTAAGAATGTAAAATTAGTTTTTGTAATCAAATAAGGTATTTGATTAGGAGCAAGGTATTTGATTAAGTCTCATAAAACAAATTTTGACATTATTTGAAACAGAGATAATCGAATAAGGTATTTGAATACACAGGGTAAATTTGACTGATTCTTAGCATTTTACTAAACTTAAAAGATATTTCAATTGAATCAAATTTGAAAATAATCAGATTACAACGGCTAGTTATCTCTTGAAATACTATAAATAGAGGCCTAAGTCCTCATTGAAAAACACACTCATATGCATTAACTTTCTTATTCTTTCTCACACGTTTTCAAGAGGTAAAGTTTTGGCAAATATTTTTTATGCATTTAACTTTCTTATTTTGCTCTTGAAGAGAGCTACATTCTTTGATTAAGTTATTCTCTTTGTGCTTTTATTTTCAAACTTGCTTTATCAAAGAGAATTTCATTTTTGATCAACTTCTTCTACGCTTAAATTTTCTAAAATCACTCTATCAAAAAGAGAGCTACATTGTTTAAAGTTGATCATACTTGTTTCGCGCTTTTAAACTTCTTATCTACTATATTAAGAGAGTTTTATTATTGTTTCTAATTTACATAATCTGCTCTACAAAGAGAGCTACATCTCATGATTCTTATCACATTACTTCTTCTCTTGCTTTGTTTATCATTGTAAGGGGAGTGGAAAAGGTTTTGTTTTACTCATTCATAAATTGAGTTGAGAGCATTGTTACAAAGGCAAGGTTGTGGCCTTTGGGGGTTGAGTAAGAATTGTGAGAATGATAAAAGTGAGGAATAAAGTTCTTGGTAGGGAAATCAAGAGACTTGTATTGGATTATCTTGTAAATCTCAAATTCTTAGTGGAAAATCTCAAGTCGTTTACTTGTGGCCTGGACGTAGGGGTTTCTGAACTAGGATAAAATTTGAGTGTGCCATTCTCTCTCTCTTTCCTTACTCTATTTAATTTCAAGTTGTTTACTTGCTTTACTTTCTTGCTTTAATTGTTATTACTTGTTTATTATGATACTAATTTCTTCATCTCTTTAAGTAAGGTAAAGTAAAATTGAAATTAAGTTTTAAAAGGTAACTATTTTTAAGACTCAATTCATCCCCCCCCCCCTCTTGAGCCATTGAGGCCACTTGGTTAACAAGTGGTATCAAAGCTTGACTCTTGCTACAAGGCTTAACAGCTGCAAGAGATAGAAATGGCCCCAAGCAATCTCTTTCCTGAGGGTGGAGCCACAAATAGGCCTCCCGCTTTTAATGGAGAAGGCTATGCTTTGTGGAAAGAAAGGATAAAAATTTTCATCCAATCCTATGATCTCAAGGTATGACATGCTATTCAATTTGGTCCTTTCATTCCTAAATATGTTATTGATAATGTTGAATGTGCTAAGCCTATGGATTTATGGATAAACGGGGAGGAGAAAAATGTAAAATTTAATCTTAAAGCAAAAAATCTTATTACTCTAGCATTAGGTCCTGATGAATTTTTTAGAGTTATTACTTGTGATTCTGCTAAGTAAATGTGGGATAATCTTGAAATAATTCATGAAGGTACTAATGATGTTAAAGATGCTAAAATTGGTACACTTACTAGTCAATATGAAGGTTTTAAAATGAGTCTGGAGGAAAGTATTATGGATATGCAAAAACGTTTTACTCTTATTATAAATCATTTACTAACCTTGGGCAAAAGTTACAGCAACAAGGAATTGATTCAAAAGGTATTGAAAAGTTTAACTAAGGAATGACAACCAATAGTGTGACCGCATTGAAGCAAATGGCAAATCTCTACACCGTGTCCCTTGCCACACTATTTGGTAAGCTTTAAGAACATGAACAAGAGCTCAAAGATTTAAAAATAGCCGAGGAAGAAGAAGAGAAAAAGCTCATGAAAAGGGAGAGCATTGCTCTTAAAACTTCATCAATAGAAGATGAAGAAATTGACAATGTAGAGTTTGGTCTACATGTCAAAAAGTTTGCAAGGTTCATGAAGAAAAAAGGCTTTCGAGGAAGAATTCCAAACCAAAGCTTTTGAGGAAGAATTCCAAACCAAGGTAAAAAGTTTGTTAAAGATTATACTAATTCTCTTACTTGTTTCGAATATGGAAAAATAGGTCACTTCAAAATAGATTGTCCAAACCTAAAGAAAAATACCAAGGACAATAAAAGAAAAAAAGAGCATATATAGCTTGGGAAGAAAACAACGAAGACTCATCCGAGGAATCGGAGGAAGAAGTCGCCAGCCTTTGCCTCATGACCAAGCACTCCGAAAATAATGAGGTAAGTTCCCTAAATGATTTTAGTGATGATGAAAGTGAAATTGATAAAGATGAATTACTAGAAAAGTTTATCTTGATAACAAAAAAGCATGCATGCTCAAAACAAACCATTTTAAAATTTGAAAATGAGTTGCATGAAATTAACTTAGAAAAGGAAAACCTTAGAATTCAAAATGGAGAATTAATCACATCTAATATCACTCTCATGACTTGTAATGGTGATGAAGATTGTATGTTGTTTGAGAAATGCATGCTTCTTGAAAATGAAAATAAAGATGTAAAAGAAACTCCTGAAAAATTTACAAATGGTAAAAAGAATTTTGATGCACTTCTTGGAAACCAAAAGTATACTCTTGATAGAACGGGCATAGGTTATGAAAAATATGAAAATAGTAAGGAATACAAGAATTTCTTTGTGCCCTTTAAGGAAAAACCTAAACCCATTCTAAAATGTGCAACTTGTGGAAAAACTGGTCATATAAGTACAAATTGCTTTAAAAGAAGGTATAACAAACCATATAAGAACCATTATAAAATGTCTTATTCCTTGAATGCAACATGTTTCTATTGTGGTGTACATGGTCATATTACTTCTAATTTCTTATAAACAATACTTCTTAAAAGTCTACTAGAAAGGTATGGGTTCCAAAAGAAATTTTGAAAACCAAAACTAATGAGAAAGGACCCAACATACAAAGGGTACCTAAAACTTGAAAACTTGTTTTGTAGGTATGTTTTAAGACGGCAAACTCTCATTGGTACCTAGATAGTGGATGTTCAAAACACATGACCAGAGATATGTCCAAATTCACAACCTTCTTGCCAAAGAACAAAGAAAGTGTTACTTATGGAGACAACACAAAGGGAAGGATACTTGGACTTGAAATGTAAGTACAAATTCCTCTACCTTAATCAATGATGTTCTATATGTTGAGGGATTAAAACACAATTTGTTAAGTATAAGTCAATTATGTGATAAAGGATTCATTATAACCTTTAATTCAAATTATTGCATGATTGAAAATAAAGAAAATAAAGTCAAATTCATTGGTCGAAGAATAGATAATATTTACATGATTAATCTAGATAGCTTGCCCTTAAATGATACACAATGCTTGATTTCTAGAAAAGATGAATAATTTCTATGGCATAGGAGAATTGGCCACATTCACATAGATTACTTAAACAAATTGATTTCAAAAGACTTAGTGATAGGATTACCCAAAATGAAATTTGAAAATAAATTTTGTGATGCTTGCCATAAGGGAAAGCAAGTAAAGGCCTCTTTTAAACCTAAAAACATCGTTTCAGCAAAAAGGCTTTTATAGCTTTTGCATATGGATCTTTTTGGACCATCACGAATTAGAAGTTTACGTGGCAATTACTATGCACTTGTGATTGTGGATGATTACTCTAGATTTACATGGACTTTATTCATATCTCATAAAAGTGAAGCATTTAAAGCATTTAAAAAACTTATGAAGGTTGTCCAAAATGACATGAACCTAAAGATAGCATCTATTCAAACTGATCATGTGGGAGAATTTAAAAACCAAGATTTCAAAAACTTTTATGAAAATAATGGAATCAAACATAATTTTTCTGCACCAAGAAGACCTCAACAAAACAGTGTTGTTAAGAGGAAGAATCATTCTCTAGAAGAACTTGCTAGAAAAATGTTAAACAAAAATAGGATTCCAAAAAGTTTTTGGGCCGCAGCTGTTAATACAGCCTGCTATGTTATGAACTGTTGTTTGATTCGACCCATTTTAAACAAAACCCCTTATGAGCTTTTCAAAAATAGAAAACCAAATATTTCACATTTACGTGTTTTTGGATGCAAATGTTTCGTTCATAATAATGGTAAGGACAATCTAAGAAAATTTGATGCTAAGTCTGATGAGGCAATCTTTTGGGTTATTCAAATAATAGTAAATCTTATTGAGTCTTTAACAAACAAACCTTGACCATAGAAGAGTTTGTTCATGTAAAGTTTAACGAAGATAACCAAGAGACTCTGAGAAAAGAGGGTATTGATGATCTTGCAGGTCTAATGGAAGACATGAGATAAGAGACATAGAAGAAGAAACAAAGCAAGCTGAGGATATTCAACAAAAAGAATCATCATCTGATATTCTAAAAGAATGGATATATCCAAGAAATCTTTTAGCAGACAATATCATAGGTGATATCTCCAAAGGGAAAGAATTTGAAATGTCAATGATGGGAGAGTTGACTTTTTCCTTGGACTTCAAGTCAAACAAGGAAAGAATGGCTCCTTCATCAATCAATCGAAGTACTTCTTAAGAAGTTTGACATGGACAAAGCAAAGGAAATAGCTACACCAATGGCAACCTCCTGTTATCTAGATCTTGATGAAAATGACAAAGAAATTGATGTCACCAAATATATAGGTATGATTTGATTTCTTCTTTATCTTACTGCTAGTCATCCTGATATAATGAATGTTATACGTATATATGCTAGATTTCAATCTAAACCTAAAGAATCACATTTATCTATTGTGAAAAGAATTTTAAGATATCTTGTTGGTACTCAAAATGTTGGTTTGTGGTATCCAAAAGGGGAAAATTACACTATTGTTGGATATTCTAATTCTGATTTTACCAATTGAAAAACTGATTGTAAGAGAACTAGTGGCTTGTGCCATCTTCTAGGTAGTTCTCTTGTGTCTTGGCATAGAAAGAAACAAGTCAGCATTGCCCTATCTACCACCGAGGCTGAGTATATCACAACCGGAAGTTGTTGTGTTCAAAGCTTATGATTGAAGCAACAACTTGCGAATTTTGGAGTATTTCAAGATTAAATTCCTTTAAAATGTGATAACACAAGTGTAATTAATATATCAAAGAATCCGGTAATGCACTCTCGAACTAAACATATTGAAATAAGACATCATTTTATTCGAGATCATGTGTTAAAAGGGGATTGTAAAATTGAATATGTGGGTTCAAATGATCAGCTAGCGGATATTTTTACAAAACCCCTAACAAAAGATAATTTCATAAGAATTCATAGAGAATTAGGAATTTTAGATGAATCATGCTTTGAATAATTCTTTTCTAAAATAATTCTGAGATGTTAATGGTCAGTGGAAAGCTCTGGCTAGGAAAGACTTGGTACTTAAGTGGTAACACCAGACCCACCTCTCTTTCCTGGGAACCAACCTGATTACAGTACTAAATTTTTTTTGGAATGGAGTTATTAAAGGGAAATAAATTTTTTTTAATATAGCATGAAAAACTTCAAAAATATCAGGATAATTGTTTAAAATAATCGATTAGTGCAATAAATAAGTTGAAATAGTGACGTCTTATTCGAATAACATATTCGATTAGGTTCCTCTTATTCGAATAGCTTAATCAATTAAAAGTTGTAGGAGCCATAAATGAACACGTTTTCTCATTTTTCTTCACGCACTCATTTAAATTCCAAGGAACCCTAACCGATTACACCTCTTTGTTTGCACCAAAACTCTTCTTATTCCCTATTAATCCTCCATTAATTCACTTTATCACTCTTTCCCTCTATAAAAATTGTATTTTTCCTCTAATCTCTCATCCATCTTTCACTTTCTCTCTCTCTAAAACCTCCATTGTTAAAGCTTCAGGATTTCAACTTTCTCAACCATGTCTCATGCAAAGAAGAAGCAAAGAGCCAACATTTCTGGAGCATCCTCTCGTTCCTCTGAGTATTTCTCACCTCACTTTGAAACCAAGCAAGAGGAAACCCATTATCTATCTAATTTTGCAAGCAAAGGTATTATCTCCCCTCTATGGCTTTCAAAGAACTTCTTCAAAGACCAAGGTTTCTCTTTCCTAAATGTCTTAGAGAAACATGATATTCTTGAATTTGCTTCCTTATTTGATGAATTTACTTATCCTGATTTGGTCAAAATATTCTACTCCTTTTTATCCTTGAAAGATGGAGTTCTTGAAGCATGTGTTAAGAAGGTTCATATGAAAATTTTTGATGAAATTTTATCCATGACTGGTCTTATTCCTTTAGTTGATTCTGATTTTAATGGTCAGTCTATTGATGAATCTTGGAATTATGATCCAACGGAGGCTAGAGCATCTCTTTGGCGTGAACACCATGACTCTCATAATGTTAGGACTGTTGGTAGGCTTTCCTTAGATAATAGATTATTGCATTATTGCCTTGTCAAAATTCTTGTTCCTAGAAGTAGCAACTATGCCTTGGTTGAAGAAATGGATGTTTTGATCCTTTGGGCTATGGTTAATGAGTGTCCTATTAATTGGATTGATATGATCAAAACTCATATGGTTGAAAGTAAAAACCACTCAAACTTCCTTATGCTATCCTTCTCACCAAGCTTTTCAAAGCCTTTAACATTGAGTTAAGAGGAGAAGTTAAGGAAAAGCTATCTTCTAAGAATGAAATGGCAGCTGCTCAATTAGTAAAAATAGGAATTTCTCAATATATCAGAGTATGGGACTTTACTCCTCGTCCTCTCTCTCATGATCCCCCTCCTCGACAACCACCTAATGACCATGGAAACGCTATTCTTGAAGCGGTTCAAAACTTGAATAATCGTCTTGATAGGTTTGAAGCTCGCTTTGACATTCTTGAAGAAGGGCAATAATCTATCATTGCTCGATTGGAGAGTCTTCAACTTCATCATCCATCTTATCCACCTCCTCCACATATGGATTAGTTTTTCTTTGTATCGGATTATGCTTTTAATGATAAATCATTCTATGACAATGTTTTCTTTTACTTTTTAGTATATGTTTATTTTTGATACTGACAAAGGGGGATAAAATATGATGACTAGAAAATGATGCATTTAAATGTGATGACTTGTTAAAAATGATGCATTGTTGAACTTGTTGAAAATAGTGCATGGCTTAAACATGATGATTTATGATTTGTATTGATATGAAATTAACATGAGAATATATAATGATTAGAAGTCAAAGGGGGAGAAAATATGATGATTTAAATGATGCATAATGCATGCCTTTGATGAATTTGAAATGATTTGAATATAATGATAATATGATTGGGAGAGAAAGGGGGAGAAAATATAATAGTATAATATGCTAAATGATGATTTGAATATCATGTTATGTTTTAAATATGAAAGATTTGATCCTCTCTACTATGGATTTGAGATTTATTGAAATGAGAAAAATAAAGTCTCTTTATCATTTTCTCTATCATCAACAAATTTTTGTCATTGTCAAAAAGGGGGAGAATGTTTTTGTTCATAATAATATATCAAACAAGGGGAGTTTTTATAATAAGAATTTTTCATTATCTGAGTTTTGATGATTCCAAAAATGTGTTTCAAAAATATTAAAGCATTAAGAATCTAAAATCAGTTTTTGTAATCAAATAAGGTATTTGATTACGAGCAAGGTATTTGATTAAGTCCTACAAAACAAATTTTGAAATTATTTGAAATAGAGCTAATCGAATAAGGTATTCGAATACACAGGGTAAATTTAACTGATTCTTAGCTTTTTGCTAAACTTAAGGGATATTTCAATGGAATCAAATTTGAAAATAATCAGATTATAACAGCTAGTTATGTCTTGAAACACTATAAATAGAGGCCTAAGTCTTCATTTAAAAACACACTCATATGCATAACTTTCTTATTCTTTCTCACACGTTTTCAAGAGGCAAAGTTTTGGGAAATATTTTCTGTGCATTTAACTTTCTTATTTTGCTCTTGAAGAGAGCTACATTCTTTGATTAAGTTATTCTCTTTATGATTTTATTTTCAAACTTGCTTTATCAAAGAGAATTTTATTTTTGATTAACTTCTTTTATGCTTAAATTTTCTAAAACCACTCTATCAAAAAGAGAGCTACATTCTTTAAAGTTGATCATACTTGTTTTACGCTTTTAAACTTCTTATCTACTCTATTAAGAGAGTTTTATTGTTGTTTCTAATTTGCAATATCTGCTCTACAAAGAGAGCTACATCTCATGATTCTTATCACATTACTTCTTCTCTTACTTTATTTATCATTGTAAGGGTAGTGGAAAAGGTTTTGTTTTACTCATTCATAAATAGAGTTGAGAGCATTGTTACAAAGGCAAGGTTGTGGCCTTTAGGGATTAAGTAAGAATATTGAGAACGATAAAAGTAAGGGATAAAGGTCTTGGAAGGGAAATCAAGAGACTTGTATTGGCTCATCTTGTAAATCTTAAATTCTTTATGGAAAATCTCAAGTGGTTTACTTGGGGCCTGAACGTAAGGGTTTCCGAAGTAAAATAAAATTTGAGTGTGCCATTCTCTCTCTCTTTCCTCACTCTAATTAATTTCAAGTGATTTACTTGCTTTACTTTCTTACTTTAATCGTTATTACTTGTTTATTATGATACTAATTTCTTTATCTCTTTAATTAAGGTAAAGTAAAATTGAAATTAAGTTTTAAAAGGTAACTATTTTTAATACTCAATTCACCCCCTCCCCCTCTTGAGTTATTGAGGCCACTTGGTTAACATCATTTACCGGATTAAGGGCGCCACAATTCACCTAGTGAGTTGGTAGTGGGGCCACTACTATGAGGTAAGGAAAATCTCTAAGTGACACTCGTAATGCGCACCTTTGATTTGAATTAAATTGAATATCGTTATTATATGTTATGTTCTAAGTCTTGTTAAAGGGATATGGCTCAAAACAAATTTTGTCTCCATACATTCTCTTATGAAAGTTCATATGCACTAGGTGTAAGGCGTAAACCCGAAAGGTTCCTTATGCTAGAAATATAATATGCCAAGCTCTATTAAAAATGTTTTAAAAGTTCTTATATTTTTTAATATTTGAATTTCTTTCTTAAATTTTAAATTAGTGCGGGAATGTTGGAAATAGTATTTCTTAATTTAAAATTTAAATTATCATGTTATATTATTATTATTATTATTATTATTATATTATACTAACTTTTTAATGTGGAAAGCATTTTATTCTACACCTTGATTTTTATTAGGATGTGCAATCCTTACATGTCAAAGTAACGTTTTAATGTTACACACTCATTATTTTTTGGGCAATTTTTATTTCCTTTCAGTTATTTAAACAACGTGGCTTAAACGTTCAAATATCTTTTTTGGAAACTAGCTCAGCTCTATCACTATAAATAGATGGTTAAGGGAGAATTATAAAAATATAAGCAATTGTGCTCTCCTTTCTACTATTACGAGTTAACGGGTTGATGTATCTTGGGAAAGGAACGCATTGAAATTCATATTTACTAGTGCAATGGGAGCATTTTCTCTCTAATGATAGCGTTTTGCATGCTTCAACTCGGGCTATTCTAAACTCATTATTCTTTATGTTTAATTTAAAGTTATTATCGATTGTTCTATTTTTATTTTGTGAAGTATCCATTATGTGTTTGATATTGCTCTTAAATAAATTAATTTATTTTAGTTTATCTCTTTACATTTTTCTAATAAATAATATGAAATAAACAAAACCCAAACAATCATAAACCATAAACAGAACGCACATACCAATCATCATTCACAGCTACTCCAACTATTAACTATATAGTCCACATATACAATCAAGATCTTTATGAAAAAAAACTTGTCGAACCCAAAAACACACATATATTATATTATATTATATTATATATTTATGTATGTATATGTATTTATATATATATAGAGAGAGAGAGAAACCTACAACACATAAGCTTGATCGATAGAAATTAAGCAAAGATTAGCCAGAAAAATGAAGCTTGTAGCGACCAAGAGAGAGTGTGTGTGTGAAACTTGAAGCTTGGAGAAGGTAGGACAATTCCAATAGGTATAAGACATAAAATTACAAAGCTACAAGGGAAAATTGCTTTCATTTATATATATATATATATATATATATATAGACAACTAGACAGGGGGAAACTCGGCTTTTTTTTCAAATAATGCAATTTCAAAAACTTTTCATTTTTTTTGGGACACCAAGACTATTTATAGATCTAGGATTCTTCTGTTTACATCGTATGAATTATGTAGGACTTCGATATCACATAACTATTGCGTGACTTATATTTGTAGTTGAATTTCGATATGACTAGTGTCATACCAATTTGATGCAATGGAAGGAAAGTCACACAAGTGCAGAAAAGGATTTTTACACTGGTCAGTTTTGACCTTTTACATCGGTTTAAGGTTTAGGATTCTTACACCGGTGAGAAAAATGAGTTTTTTTAACCAGTTTGGGACCGGTGAAAAAAATAGATTTATACCGGGCGTTTGCATTATGACCAGTGTAAAATATAACGTTTACACCGGTCATATTCATTACAACTGATGTAAATGTTACATTTTACACTTGTCTTATACGTTACGATCAATTTAAAAAAGAAGATATTTAACACTGGTTAATTACGACGACCGATGTAAAAGCTATTCATTTTTTTCTTATTTATTTACTTTTCTACTTTCCTTTTTTTTCATTGGTAGCTCTTCAATCCTGTCTAGTTTTAATCCAACTATAATCATACATGTGTCCACTAACATTGATGCTATATAATAGACTCCTTTATAATTATTTGTGTTGACTAAGTTATTCAACTGGATAAAATTATGAGTAGAATATATTATGCAGTACATATATACATCAAAGAAGAAAAAATATGATCAATTAAATTAAAAAAGACATCTGTCAAAGAAAAAAGGAAACATCAATAATGTTATATGTATATGATTCATTACAATTTGAATTCGTGCCTAGATATTAAAACTCGACTGAAGAGGCAAACAAATCACAGGTATTTATTGTTACAGCAACTTGCAACACAAGTGTTTGATTTTTATTTTTTTTGCTTTTGGAATAGACACAAATGTTTGATTTACATATTAACACATACAGTGAAGTCTTAAGCACCCCGGGGTCATATTTGTCCATTTTCTCTCCTATGAACTTTGTCATGTTGCCCTCAAGACATGCACGCATGAACTCAAAGGTTTCTCCAACAATTGGCCATCCTAAGTTTCCCGGAGAAAGATCAAGGTTTGGCAGCTTTCCGAGTCTCACAATTTCATGTCTACATCAATATTGTCTCAAAAATTACCCATGCATGAGTGAAGTTTCTCCATTCAATTGGAATTTTCAAATGCAGTTAATGTTTAAAATGTTTTACATTGTTAAATCACAGAAATTGTATATTTTATGATATTATTTTAGCCTATGAAGTAGGTATATGAAATTTCAATTTGCATATCTCACATCTCACATCTTGCTCAGGAAGATATAACTACAAGATATGCAATACATATATAATTTTTTCAATTTCATTACTTTTGTTGTATTCATAAAATTACTTGCATGTCAGGATGGATAATTTTACAAAGGAATTATATAATTTGTAAAGGTAGATACTATTATTTAAAATTATCTTATTGTTTTTGAATTAGCTAATTTATATGCATAAACGTTATATTCAAAATAGTGATAATAGCAAGCTTCTCATCTTCAAAGTTATCTTGTAAAATTGTCAAATCGAACATGTGCTAAATGATATATGAAGGAAATGGAATTATAACTAAGCACTGTTGTCTACAGCCAGAACCAAATGATGCCCCTCATAATATTTAAATTACACGAGTGTGAACACCTCTTTTGGTCCGGTCCAAGTGGAAGAATCTTTTTTATACTGAATTCCAATTCAGAATGGTCAAATCTGAATGGGATGGCTCTAAAATAATCAGAACCGAGCGAAATAACTCAGAATGAAGCTTTTCCAAGTGGAATATTGCCCTGTTGGAGGCAAATCCGAGTGGAATGACTCAAAAATGATCAAATCCGAGCAGGATGACTCAGATTAAAGCATTTCCGAGTGAAATACAGCCCTGGTGGAGATAAATCCGAATAAAAAAACTCAAAAATGGTCAAATTTGAGTCATAATAAAGCATTTCCGAGTGGAATAGGCTCCTGTTGGGGGGAATCCGAGCGGAATGACGCATAAATGATCATATCCGAGTAAAATTAAATAGGATGAGTCATTTTCGAGTGGAATATGCTTCCTTTTGGAGTGAATCAGAGTGGAATGACTCAGAAAGGATCAAATCCGAGTAGAATTACTCAAAAGGAGTCAGTTCCGAGTGAAATGCTTCCCTGTTGAAGGTGAATCCGAGTGGAAGGCTTACTGTCAAGCCATTCCGAGTGATACTCTGTTGAAGGATGAATGCTGAGAAGGATTACTCTTTGATTGCAATTAATCCGAGCGAAAGCTTTCTAATTGCAACAAATCCGAGTGAAATATAGCCCTATTGAAGTTAAATCCAAGTGAAAGCTTCTGATTGATACTGATCTGAGTGAAAACAAGTCTGAGTGAATTAAAATCTGACTCAAAGTGTAACTGGAAGGACAGATTTTGATTGGACGAAAGCTTTTCCGAGTGAAAATACCCAGTTTCCAAGTCCTGAGTGGGAAGCAAGCCTTTTCCGAGTGAAAATGCTATGTTCCGAGTGAAACATTTTAGGAAGGAGTGAACCTGTGCCGAATGATCAATCTTCAATCGGTTTTCCGAGTGATAACAACCCAATGGAAGGACTTCTGAATGAAAGTGTCCGATTGGAATGAAGAAAGGCAAATCTATGCAAAGTTTCTCCGAGTGGTTCAGGAGATACCGATTGATGAAACTGAGTCTTTGATTCTAATTGAAGCATGAGGCCGATTCCGAGTGAGTTGGGGAATAGTCGTGTGTTTCCAAGCAACCCAAGACTCGGACTTGTGAAGAACTTCTAAGAAAGTTCATCAAGTAGCTGATTGCCGAGTGAAAGCCATTCCTGATTGATGAGTGAGTACGCCAAACAAGCCAATTATTGAATGAAAGCTATTTCCGATTGGAAAATAAGCAAAATGGTCAGATTCTGAGTGAGAAGCCAGTCGAATTTCTGACAAAATCTTCACTCATCCTTCAAATAAGGGCCGATTGAATCATTTGCCCAATGCCGACTCATCACTCTTCAACCAATTCTGAGTCGTCCTTCTTCAAACAATCAATTCCGAGCCCATTTCCATCAATTTCCGAGCCAATCCTTCAATTTCCGAGCCCATTCCATTAACCATTCCCGAGCCACTTTTCACCCGTTCCCGAGTCATCTTTGACCCATCTCCGAGTCATCCTTTACACATTTCCGAGTGAATTCTTGGTCAGTTCTTGGTTAGTTCTGACTCACTTTTTACCAATTCCGTGTCATCCCTCATCAAGCCAATCCCGAGTCATGTTTCACCCATCTCCGAGTAATCCCTTACACATTTCCGAGTCAATTCTTGGTCAGTTCTTGGTTAGTTCTGACTCACTTTTTACCAATTCTGTGTCATCCCTCATCAAGCCAATCCCGAGTCATGTTTCACCCATCTCTGAGTCATCCTTTACACATTTCCGAGTCATCCTTTACACACTTCCGAGTCTTCCTCTTTATTCAGTCGGCTTCGAGTCATCCTTTAGCCAACTCCGAGACCCTTTACATTCAACTTCCGAGTCTTTCTCTTCGATTTTCAATCGGCTCCGAGTCCTCCTTTTTCACCTATCTTTGATCGGTTTTTGAGTGACACTTTTCAGTCAGTTCTTGGTCAGTCTTCAATTATTTCTGACTCAGTTTTTAACCAATTCCGAGTGACATTTTTACCTATACCCGAGCTAGTCTTCAGTCGGTCAGCCCTCTTCAAACAAATTCTGAGTCACCATTTTCACCTGAATCCGAGTTATCCTTTCACCCATTCAAAAGCCAATTTTCAGTCAGAACCGAGTGACACTTCAAACCAAGTCTGAGCCCCTATTTTCCCCAATTTTGAGTGACACTTTTCAATCAGCACCGAGTCCTCTTCAACCGGTTCTGAGTCAATCTTCACTCGGTTTGTTTGATTGTTCCAATCAGAATTACCTCGTTTGACCCCTCAATTCAATTGCATACTTTTTCACTCGGTTTTCTATTGGAAATGCTTCATTCCACTCGGAATTGACTCCCAATGTGGATGAATGCCGACTGAGAGGCTGATCCGGGTCATTTTCACTCGGAATTCTACCATTCTCACTCGGATTTCCATCATTCTCACTCGGATTTTCACCATCCTCTCTCGGATTTCGACCCGGCTCCCCCTGTTCGCCCGTGCTGACTTGGATTCCACCACCCAAATGGATCTAGGAATCCTGGGGGTGGCAGACAGGGGTGGAAGTGGGGGGAATTAAAAATTCCCACCCAGCCGTTGTCCCCCACTTCGCTCTGAATGGAAGTGTGAGTTGGTTTTCCACTCTGAGTGGAAGCCTGAGCTGGCCTTCCACTCAGACAAGCCTATAAATAGGCAAGGGTTGAAGCACCAAGGAGACATTTTTCATTAAGGGAAAACTCTGCTAAAACCTCCGTTCTCTCTCTCCTTCACACCAACTCCTCTCTTCTTTTCCTACCATCGTCCTTCACCATACTGCCCACAATCCTCCACACCGTCCTCTCCTATTCCAATCCGTCCACACCCTCACTCAATCATCCTCATTCCTAATCCCAGCACCTTCCCATTCCTTCTAACTCCCCCTTTTCCTCTCGGACCAGCATTCCTGCTCCATCACTCGGTTTTGCTCAACTTTCACCCGGTATTCCTCTTATCACTTTGATTTTCTCTATTTTTACTCGGATCTTTCATTGTTCCACTCAGATTTTACTATTTTTACTCGGTTTTCCCTATTTCCACTCGGATTTTACTATTTTTACTCGGATTTTACTATTTTTACTCGGTTTTCCCTATTTCCACTCAGATTTTACTATTTTTACTCGGTTTTCCCTATTTTTACTTGGATTTTCCTCTTTTCACTCGGTTTTCCCTATTTCCACTCGGATTTTACTATTTTTACTCGGTTTTCCCTATTTTTACTCGAATTTTCCTCTTTTCACTCGGTTTTCCCTATTTTTACTCGGATTTTTCATTTTTTCACTCGGATTTTCTTTGTTCCCACTCGGATTTTCTTCCCTCACTCGGTTTTTCGCCCATTTTTTTTCTCTTTTCTTCGAATGTATTGTTTCTCTTTCTCTCTGGTAGCTTCTGCTTCCCTCTCCCTTTTGCTCCGTAGTCTTTAAAAAAATAACAATAAAGAGAAATGGATGTTTCCTTTTTTTCTTCTCTTTGAAATCTAAATAAAATTAAGAAAAAAACTTTTAAAGAACTACGTGACCCTGATTTCTCGAAAGCTCGAGAATACGTAGGAGCGGGAAATAGTTCCTGTCGGGCCCATCTTTCTTTATTTAATTTTTAGAGTTTCCATTTTTGTCTTGCTATCAAAAGGAGGAGCGAGATTAATTTGGATGTGACGTCCTGTTAATCTTATATTTTTTTAAATACCTTTTTTTAAAAAAAAAAGAAGGAGAAAGGTTAATTTAGACGAGACGTCTTGTTAATCTCATATTTTGTAGTATTTCTTTAAAAGGAGGAGCGAGATTAATTTGGACGAGACGTCCTATTAATCTTATATTTCTTAAATATCTCTTAAAAAAAAGACGGAGCGAGATTAATTTGGACGAGACGTCCTGTTAATCTCATGTAAATATTTTGTGTTGATTTTTGTTTATTTTTTTTTGTTTATTTTGTCGTTCCGTACATTTTTCTTTTCATGAAGAAGTTAAAATAATTATTGGGCTAATTATAATGCGCGCTATCAAATTGAGGTAACCGTTTTTATAAAGGACAGTCGTGAGGTGCTAATACCTTCCTCACCTGTAATCAGACTCCCGAACACTAGTGGAAAAAAGGTTTTTTACACCGGTCCTTTTTGGCTTTTTACACCAGTTCTAGGACCGGTGTGGATGAAGCCGGTGAGAAAAATAGGGACCTTTTACACCGGTTTTAGGACCGATGAGAAAAATAGATTTTACACCGGACCTGTAGATAACGACTGGTGTAAAATATAATATTTACACCGGTTCTTTTCGTTACAACCGGTATAAATATGATATTTTACACCGGTCATGTTTAAGACGCCCGGTACAAAAAAGTAATATTTACACCGGTCTTGTTTGAAACGCCCAGTACAAAAAAGTATACTTTTAACACCGGTTGGTTACTACAACCAGTGTAAAAAGTTTTTTTACTTTCTATTTTGATTCCCTTATTTTAATCCTGGTCACTTTTAACAGTGTCTTATTATAAACTTAAACTTTTTATTTAAATATATGAATTTTAAATGTAATAGTATATAAAAAATGAAAGAATACTAAAAGACAAAAAGAAAAAAAGAACACCAAACAAATGTAATTGATAAACACAAAACCAGAAGAAGAATTGTCACGTACTCCTAATGAATCATAAATTCAAGTTAACACTTTCAATCTGAATCCTATATAAAAAAAGTAAAATGGAAGATCCCAAATTACATATACTAAATATAAGAAAAAGATGTGGCATTTCAATATTTGAGTGGCAATTTTTGAAGCCAGACATCTTGATTGATGAACTCTGATATTGAAAATTGTTTTAGCAATGATCCAACTTGGCCTCTAAGGAACATGGTTGGAAGTATTGGCACCTGTCCCACCACATCCAAACTCAACGTAGTAAATATAATTCCTGCATCATACAAGTTAATTCTTATAACAACATTTGGTATTCTAATTACATATAACATTATAGTTAAAGGAAAGGATCATACTCTCGGTTTGCATAATGCCTATATTAAATAGCAAGAATATACATAAAGTAGAGATGAGTAAAGAGTTGTCTAATGAGCAATAAACATCATAACCCATCAGGTAAAAGATGAGTCGAGGAAGCAAACATAGAACAAATAGACTAAGGTAATGAAAACAATGAAGAAGTCTTGGCAAAGGAAGAAAACACACCAGCATAACATCCTACATTTAAACATTTCAAAATTTAGAAACAAATTTTATTGACAGAAAAAGAAATTTTCTAAAATAAGAGTACAAGAAAACATACTACAACCAGTCATGAAATAGAAGCAAATCAAAAATATCTCGGAATCAAACAAGTAAACCTGAAATGCAACTGAAGCATCCGTGATTATCTTATGTTTTGGAATATCCATTAGATTGTATAAAACAATCTGCAGCATTCCTTGCGCTGGAGGATTTTCCATTTCCTGAAGTAACAAAACATACAAAGTTAGAACCCACTATAGACAATAAACACATCTATGCCATTTAAATGACATAACCTTTTTAACTATTATAATTATTATCCCTTTTGAACAAAGAACTAATAGAGGGAGGAGAAATACAGAACAGGAAGATCGGTGTCCTCCAACAGTACATAGAGACCTTTCTGAATAGTAGGTTCCTTCAGTTTTGGCTTTGAGTCAAGTGCCTGCTTCAACTTGTAACCTAGACGAACCGATAACGTGCTCAACAAAGCACCAGCAGCAATAAGAAGCCAATTTGGCCCTTCAACTTGAATATTATTTGCCTTGTGATCTCTAGACACCCCATTGGTTTGTGGTTCCATATATTCCTATAAACTTCAAACCAACACAGATACTAAATCCAACTCACTCACTTTGTTGTATTGAAAGATAGGATAACTGAAAAGCTACTAAAAATAATACAATAAATATCAAAAGATACCATTGTCAATGGTAAAGCAAACATGATAAGGAACATCATATTCACAAAGATCTGTTATGCAATCCCAAAAAATCTTGAAGTTTTTGTTCTCTGTTAAGCAACAAGTAAGTCAGGATCATCAGGTAAGAAAGCAAAGTTTCATAACAAAAATAATCTCTGCTGAAATATGACATTGCATCATTAAAAGGGAGTAAAATATGAATGTGATTCTTTAATCTAAAAAGCTTGTCCAGTGAGAATTGATCTACCTTCTCCCTGTTAATATAGACTCATAGGCTTCTGCACAGCATCAGACTTTACCTTATTTCTTTCAACAACATGCATCAGATCATTCTTCACATTCATCAATTATTGCACAGTATCAAATTAAAGCTTTAAATAAAATTTTCTTAATCCAGATAAATGGTTTTTCTGTAAAGAACCATGAAACTAAATCAGAGTGTAATTATGAGAAGATAGGAAGCAAGCATAGCCTAATTGAATTGATGCAAAATGAAAATTTTAAAAAAATGGAAACCTTAAATTTTCCTTTCACATTGGCTTTATTAAAACCATAAAAAATGACTAGAAACTAATGTAAACTCTATGAAGAACCATATATACTGGACCTTCTATAATTTCAATGTCTACAAATCTGACTTTCGCAGCAACTTCTCAGGTACGCTTTGACATCCCTCTAAAGATGACTGCAAAGCATGGTGAAGCAAGTGTAAGTCCCTCTGAATAAAAAAAATACAAAAAACTAACTCATTGTGACAACATATCATAACTAGGAACCAAAAAACTCAACCAAGAGCAGTGTAATTCAATCATTCATTGACGTAAACACAACTCTGTGATAATAGTTAATTCACAATTAAACACTGCTAGCCAATTGGAGTGGTAAGGGGGTTCAACAATACATGAAACAAAAAAGAGGGAGAAGATCACGGCCTACTAACAAAAAAACAAACAAATTAAGGATTAACTTTGACTGATTTAAAATAAAAGGATACTAGCAAATTGAAATTAAGGAGTGAATTTACTTACGGATTCGAAAGTGAGTAACCATCTGAATCGCTTTTCACCTTCAGAAAAAAAATCACACCCTAATTTCGCCTCGACCTCTTACTCCACGCTGTGCAACAGCCTCTGCTTCTTCTTTGCATTGGCGTTTTCAACAATAAAAAAGACATGAACAGGAATTTCTTAAATTAGATATATAAAAAACTAAGTAGAAGTGAAATCTAAAATATGATGCAAACAAGCTTTAGAAACATAGAGATATCAGACATTGCTAGAGTTTGAAAATCTAACCTCTTTGGCCTCAAAATACCCAAAACCAACGTCTTATATAAACCATCCATTGTTCTTGCTCAAATTCTTGCTCCGCCAATTCCGAACTGCTTTAGACGCTTTTTGAACAATAGATTCACAACCTCCTAAGATTGCAAAAGAAAAACAAAAAAATAATTACCAAAAATAACACAAATGAAGGAGACTGGGTTGGCCTTTAGCGTAGAGGGACAGACCTTGCAACTTCGAGGGAGAAGAGTGAGGCGGGGGCTTCAAGAGAGAGAGGGAGATAGGGGCTTTGGGGGAGAAGAATGAGATAGGGGCTTCGAAGGAGAAGAAGGAGACGATGGCTTTGAGTGAGACGGAGACGATGGCTTCGAGGGAGAAAAGAGAGACGAGAGAGACGAGTGCTTCGAGAGGGGGTGGGGCTTTGAGGGTAGGGCTCAAAAAATAATTGAACATAAATTACTAATGCGAACAGTTTTCTCACCGGTCAAAAAGTAAGACCGGTACAAGCTTTTCCATTTCTCACCTGTCAAAACTTAAGATAGGTATAAACTTGACTATTTCTCACCGGTTTAGAATATAGACCGGTGTAAAGTTTAAAATTATTTACAAAATTGCCACCGCCTTATTTTTTACACCGGTCATATTACAACCGGTGTAAAACCCCCGGTGTAAAAGGCTTTTTTTCCACTAGTGGAACCATGGAATTTCATTTTTATAACCAGTGCTTTAACAAAAGGTTTTTCCAGTATTTTATCCTAAAAAAAATATTGGTGGCGACTCCCTGTTTATTTTTAAATCGTTTCGAGGGTCGGCCGTGCTGCCGCGATCCCGGTCGCGACAACGAGGCTCCAAGAAATAATGACAGTATACAATTAACAAGTTTTTATTAGCAGAGAAACAAGCTTAACTAAAATTACATTTCAGTTGTGGAAAGTCAAGCATTTTGAGCTGTTAGTAAATAGACAATATACATACTTCATACCATGGTTCTGCTATATACAAGCTTTGAGTCTATTATCTGTAACTTTATGTAAACTTTGATAAATTTTAAGCTAACCAGACCACTTACAAAATAGCCAGAAATTGAAGTGAAAAAAGTGCATCAACAAGATGTGATAAAAACAAAATTAAAAAATAGATATTTTATACCTTGTGAAGATGGAAGGACATCGCACCAACTTCAACAACTATATCACTAGGAAGCCTATTCATGCAGAACCTATGGTTATGACAACAATGAAAGGACTACACATTAATAGAAGTGACAAAATTTCAATAAAAGTTTCAATAATTACAGTGCATTTCCAATGAGGCTTTACTTAGAACAGTCTCATTCAAACATGGCTTACTTTTAGAATCCAAGGTAGGAAAAACAATGTCATCCTTCAATGTATTGTTTCTATGATGTACATTGGAAATTACCCTATAATCTTTACCCTAACAATATCCCATCCATACAAGTTGAATCATTATCAAGTGGCAGAAGTATTCTCCTAAATTTGTAATCCCTTGTAAAACCTCCATCATGTGATAGAAATAGTGTTTTCTCTTTTGAAATCTCTAACAATTAGCTTGCTAGCTACTTGACTCAAACACAATTTTTCTTAAAACCATTATTTCTTGACTTACGGTCAAAATGAAAGAAGATATTGTAGAAAATAGATGGGTGAGCAAGGGACAAACAAAGCAGCTTTTACCATTAATGGTTTATTGGGTTACCATTAATGGAGAACCTATTTTTACCATCATTGTGCATGAGTCCTCTACCAGTGTCAATTTGTAATAGGTCACACACAAAGTTGACAAAATCGAGATTTTATGTGAAATCGTAAAGGGGTGAAAAAATCGTAAATCGTAAATCAAATCGTAAGATTTTACTTACTATGTAATACATGTTTGTATGCATATATATTCATATATATGCATATAAAACCATGATTCAAAGTCATAAGTCTATTAAAAAAAATCATAAACTTGCATAAAAATCCATAACTCATAATTCATAACATACATAAACAACAATGTTAATCTAAAGCATAATTCATAATTTCTGGAACTAGCACCACCACCAGAACTGCCTTATTTCCCTCCTGTTGATGTCGTTCCCGAGTTGCCTCCTGTGGTAGCCATTGCTGCGAAGGAGAAGATGGAAGCACGAAGAAGAGAACCCAAACAGAGAGCAACACAAAGAAGAAAGCGAGAAGAAGCAACACCAGACGTGAAGAAGAAACGAAGAAGAAGCAGAGTGAGAAAAAAGAGGAAGTCACGTGTGAGTGAGAAAGGAGGAAGAAGCTGCATGCGTGCCCTAATTCAATCAGGTATTTTTTTTCCAGGTCACCCAATTAAAATGAGTTTTAAATGGTTTCTGCCTGATCCCAAAAAATCGTAAAATCTTGGGATTCTACCGATTTTAGGATCTTAATCCTGATTCTACTGCGATTTTGGGCGAATCTGATTTTCCTTGCAATCTTGATCGGAAGAGTGCCCAAAATTTGTAAAATTGTACAATTCTAGGATTCTACGCCCGATTTTGACTACCATGGTCACACATGTTCCTTTCTTCAGATTTGTAATATGCACACTCACCATATTCCCTAGTGAACACGGGAAGCACATGATCCCACCCTACATATTTGTTACTCCTTCTCTAACACTCTCCACAATGCTACACAAATAAGGAAACTCAAGAATGGGAAATGGATTGGACCTTGTACATTTGCTGGTTACTAATAAAACATATTTTTTTTGTTTGATATATCTTGTTCGAAGTCAAGAAGAATGATATTATAACAAGTGACACATCTCTGTCACTATTGAAATTTAATGCAATTGCATTACTTAATATCAAAGCATATAGAGGAATCATAATAAGAGTAATAATAAATTGCCAAAACTTAAGTGAAAATTCTTCAAGATGTTTCAAGCTCATAGAATAACATTAAATGTGACTGGAATTTTATGGAACAAAACTAAAATAAGCTAACTGAGCAACATCTAAATGCCTAAATCAAAAATAAACCTTGGCTTCCCAGAATTAAAGATCAATGTGGTAAAGTGAGGTGTATTTAACATTGATTCTCACTTCCATGGCTTGTGGTGGAGCCATCTCCACACGCTCAATCACCAAAGGTTTCCTCACTTCCCATCTAGGATGCACGGAAATGTGAGGGATGAGTCGTTAAACATCCCAGAAACGGGAAACGCCAGGAATCGCCGGGAAAAGCCATGGAAACGCGGCGGAAACGTTTCCTCCGATTTAACCATTTTGGGCCTTTTTCAAAAATGGCCCGGAAATGGCAGGCCCAAGTTTCCAGGCGTTTCCGGCCCCAAATTCCCCAAAATCCCTAATTTTCCCCAAAGTCCCTTCAGCCATCACGTGCAGTTCGCTCCCTCTTTCTTAGTTCGTCCACCCTGCTTCCTCGTTTCTGCCAGTGGCAGTCGCAACTCGCACGCCCTCCCTCACCATTGACCACTGTCCCTGTTGCGGCACGGCAACTGTTTCTTCTCTGGTGGACCTTCATCTCTGATTCTCTAGCGCATCTCTGTCTTCATCGCGTCTCTGTCTTCGACGCATCTCTGTCTTCGTGGCAACGTCTTTCACTTCAGCTTCTCGGTTCTTGTCTTCTCCTGTGTGGCTCTGCAGCTCCGCTCCATTTACTTTTAGTGCTCTGTTCCACTCGTTCCTGTGTGGTTTTGGTTCTGCAGTGCTGGCTTTGTTCTTCTTTTTTTCCATTTCTTAATTCTCCGTGCCTCATAATAACTGATAATGCTCTCTAGTTCGGCAGCTGCTTGCTTGCTTTGTTTTTTTTCTTCCATTTCTGAATTCTTAATTTCTCACAATTGATAATGGTTTTGTTTTTTTTCTGGTTCTGCTTCTGTTATTACAACCACTCAAAGCTACTTGGCAACTTGGATGACTTATGATATTTAGAGTTTGCTAACTTGTCCTTGGATGAGCCAGAATTAGAGAGTGTAATTTTCTCCGAATAGAACAATTGATTTGTTGATGTTATTTCACTTATTTTAGTTATTTATGGATTTAGACAAGTATAAATGGACTACTTCACTTATTTTGTCCTTATTTTGATTTTTTTTATTTTTATTTTGTCATTTTTATGCATTTAGACATGAATTAGTATTTTTGATAGTCATATTATATGTAAAATTTTAAAAAAAAAATTGACGTTTTCGTTTCCTATTTTTTAGGGTTTCACGTTTCCCCATTCTCGTTTTCGTCCCCGTATACGTTTCCGTTTCCGTCCCGGTGTAACCTAACAGCTACAAATGTTTACAAAAAAATATTTCAGAAAATTAATAATGAATGAATACATTAATTAGAACCATTTCATTCAAATCCTAACTAAATGTAATATAATATAGTAGATATAGAAAGTAATATAAAGCTCATATAATTAAAGAATTATTATAATTAGTAGATGCAACACAACGAGGGTGTGTTTAGTGTAGATTAACTTTAAACAAGAGCAATAAATTGGAACTACGATTCCATACCTTTACATGGAATCACATGACCAGCGGTGATGGACATGCTGTTGCCGGTTGGTTGCAATTATAGGCCAGAGCAAAAAACTAGTACTATTTATTATCAAGTTTATTTTTTTAAGAAAAACCATGTGCGAGATAAGTCCTCAACCTTTGGGCATGACATTCCTCTCTCGAGTTGGAATAACAACATAACAGTGCCATTTATCATCTCAAGGTAACAAAGCCATAACTGACAATCAGTAATCAGTAATTAAAATAAAAGAAATCAAATGCTTCTGTAATTTCTAAAATAATACATTTCGTTACAAAGGAATCTATAACAAAAATTTTAAAGGATAAAATATCTCTTCAACATGTTGAGCATTTGAATACATAATGAAGCATTTAAACAAAGTGGAAATTGTGAACTCAGCTTCATGGAACAAGAGAGTATGAATACCTCACCTTTTTGCACTGAGCAAAAGCATTTCCCAGTTTTGTAGATTTAAGATACAACTCCATGGCTCTATGCTTGTCGCCTCTCTCCTAGAAAACGAGTCCAGCGTCGACCATGGGCAAGGAGGATTTCAGGGAGGATTCAAGAGCCTTATTTGTGTTAGTAAGGACTCCTCGGTGACCGTGCTTGAAGCACTTCCCCTAGCAGAGGAGCACCATGGCTTCCCTGAGAAAGCGAAAGGCGTGGCATTAGGAGTGGCACATAAGGGAGGCGGTGCAGAGGTTAGGGTGGTCAAAGGAGGCTGCGATCTTGGTAAGGACGTTGTAGGGGGCAGAGAAGTTGCCAGTGGAAACAGGGGCGGGGGATTAGGACGGAGGGTGACGGGTGGGGCAAGCAGGAAGAGAAGAAGAAGAACTTCTAAGGTTTTGAGAGGGGGAAGACGTCGAGAAGGAGAAGGCTTTAAAAGGGAGAAGAGAGGGAAAGGAGATTCGAGTGCTTCCAATTACAATTGAAAGGGGGAGTCAGATTTTAATTTTCACTTTACACAGGTCCTAGTTTTGGATCAGTTTAAACTCTCCTATCTTTTACTAAGTCAAATATTTGGACTGGTATTAATATTATTTTTTACACTGATTAAATAACTAATGTAAAGTAACTATTTATAAAATTGCACCAATGTAAAGTAACTATTTATAAAATTGCTACTGCGTTATTTTTTACATTGATTCTTAATACAACTGGTGTAAACTCCCGGTGTAAAAGACTTATTTTGCCCTAGTGTCATAGACAACTCTTTTTCCCTTGAAATTTCAAATGTTTAAATTCCAATCAATGTATTAAGGGGAGAAACCAGCTGGGTAATGCTTATTTATAAGTCATGTATCCACACTCGGTGAAACATGCACATGGTTGCTTAGCCAGTTCGAATATTTACAAATTGATTAGATTGATTTAAAAAAGAAATTCATTTCATCCAATTATAAAATTATATTATAGTTTAGATTGTATTGATTAGAATATTTTTTAAATTAATCTGATCTGATTAAATATGATTTAGATTGAATTGAATAATTTAGTTTTATATTTTTATATTTTATTTAATTAGAATGTAATAAATAAATGTTATAGTAAAAAAAATGTGAGACATAAAATTAAATTTTAGATTTATATTAAAAATAATAAAATTCTAAATATTAAGATATATGTCTCATGAAAAATAATAAAATAATATCTTTAAAAGTAAATTTTAAAAATAATTAAGTAATGTAATCATATGAATATATAATTGCATAAATACAACTATGACAAGTTTATTCTATAAATAAAATTAATGTCTAAATAAAAGTTTGGTTTGAATTGAATTTGATTGGTTCCAAAATATGGATCCGAAATCCGATCCAATCTAATTTTTTTAAAAAAAATCAATTTTTACAGTTTTTAGTTAGTTTGATTTTTAGGATCGACTTTTGTGATTTACATTGAATTTGATAGGTTAATGAATACCTCTAATGTGTCCTATTCACAATGAGAGCTTTATAACATACAAAACCCTAGAGGATTACTCTAGGAAAATTAGGGTTGTATTTCACTCAGTAATGTGTCACTTGAATTACAAAGGGGCCCTCAAGGTCATACTTATACAACGGTAAGAAAAAAGAGGGGTGTTTGATCTAGTACGAAGATGACATGGATGTAACTGAATCTGTCTAAGATCAAGAGGGAATCAGAATCCCCCTTATTCTTGCCTAGAATGAGGGGAAAATGGGGTGTCTTGGGGCCCCTTCTCAATCCGAGGGAACAAGGGCCCCTTAGTCATGAGCTCTAGGCATAGAGCCGAGCCAAGCCAAGTGACTAGGTGTCATGTGCATGTATTCTTAGATTGATGGCCGTTTGATAACTCTTGAGCGAGAGAAGTGTTTCGAGAGAGAACCAATCTGGGTGAGAGGTTCATCTGAGTAAGAGAACTAATTGAGTAAGAAGCTCATCCGAGTGAGAGAACCAATCCGAGCAAGGGTTAAGAGGAACCCAGAGGAAGACACATGTCGTATGAAAGTTAACTATTATTTCATTTCTCCATATGATGTTTGCGCATAGCTATTTTCATAATGATGAGATATTTTGCATCTCTAGGCTCTTGAATACGTCTCTTGGGTTCAACTGTATTGCTTCAAAAATGACAAACTTTTAGTGCCACGTGTTGAAGACAACTGTTCTTTAAAGGGTCATCATCACATCATGGCTATAAATATGGCCAGACGGCTCCCAACCATCAGATCCACTACTTGAGGGGTTACTAAATACCCTATATATAATTCTTCTCCCTCTCATTTTCTATCTTTGCTACTACTGTCTTTACTTTCTATTGTCATTGCTTTCTGCTTTTACCAAAACATCCTAGGCTTCTTTCTTGGGTTTTCATTATTAGAGAGGTTAGTGACTTTCTTCCTCTCCCCGTCATCCTCTTCTTTCTTGCTTTCTTTTTTAAAAAAATGGTTTCTTTTTCTACAAACTCATATTCCTGGGTTAGGGAGAAGGTTTGATTGAAACCTTTCTCCCTCCAAAGTGAGGAGGCCATTTCCCGTTTGTGGGAAGGGGGTGTTTAATGGTTCTTTACTAGCACAAAATATGGAATGTTTGTGTTGCTCCCCTGAATTGAGGGTTTGTTATGCCTGGGAAAACCCTAGTGAATTAGATTATGTTTATGTCTATGAGACTTTATTCTCGTGTCTTCATCTGTTATTCCTTTTCTCTGACTTTGAAGTGGGGGTTTTCAATGCTTTAAATGTTGCCCCTACCCAACTTCATCTAAATGGATGGGCTTTCATTAAAGCCTTTAAAGTTTTGTGTGAATATTTTGGGTGGACCCCCTCTATTCCTCTCTTATTCTATTTCTTCCAAGCAAAAATCTTTAAGGCTGGGGTCCCGGTGGGTTAGGTTTTATTGAGTGGGGTGTCTAGTCAGCGTCTAATAAAGTAGTTTGATTAATCATATAAAAATTTCAAAGGGCTTTTCTTCAAAATTCAGGTGAGTCTAGACATGCATGGGCAAGATTTTCCCCACGACCTAGGTAATCGCCTGGCTTTTCTGTTGTATTGGACTCAGGAACCTATTCAATGTCAGATTAATTGGGAAGACCTGTCTTTTATCGAGCGGGACAATATGAAATTCCTTATCAAAGATATGGAGCACTTCTTCAGTTCCTAAGGGTTAATTTCATTATGCACCAACCTGGGTGCTCTGGACTCCTGGATGTGTACATATAGATTTGAGTAGGGTATTATGAATTACTTTCTTGGTGTCGTCATACTAACTTGTGAATTTTTTCTTTTTCACGTGATATGGCTTTCAGAAAAATGTCTACTAAGGATTTAAAGAAGGTGTATCGAAAGAAGAGTTCGTCAAAAAGGACTTTCTCTGTTGTTTTGGTCTCTACATCATCCACCAACCCCTCTCACTGCCATTCCCACAAGAAGTCTTCTTCCCCTTACTGAGATAGATGTTGAGGTTGCTCCCCAACCATCAAAGAAACATGTTCATGGGGATTCTTCTTCGGCTAGGACCGGGTAACCAGAGGCTTCCCAAAGTAAGACAGAACCTTCTCGGGATGTGCCCCCTCCTGAGACCCCTATTATTATTGTTATTGTATCAGATAGCTCAGGGTCTCCCAATATGCCTCTGACTCCCTGGGGCCTAATCACTACTAAGTGTATTGTTGCTATTCTTCGCAGTAAGTACAAGAATGTTTTCTGACAGTGGGAGAAATTTATGAACTAGAGCCTGGTTTCTACCCCAAATCTCACCAGTCATTGTGGGATGCTCGGTTTCCTATTCCATAATTTATTGATCGGGCACTAGTATTTAAGGAGGATAGAAAGAAGTACATGGATTCCAACCCCATGGAGATTTGTCAGGCCATGAAGATGTTTGGTCTCTGAGTGGCTTTAATGAGTCGTTACGTGGATGACTATTTTGGGGCTCAAGAGAAAGCTATGGCCTTTCTTGTCAGTGTATACACTATGAGCTGTTTTTGCTGCGTATTTAAAAGGGATTCCTTAATATTTCTAACTGCTGAGAAGGAAGCTTCTAATGCAAACTTCAGGAGGCAGCAGAGGCGATAAATAAAGTAGCCAAGTTGGAGCAAAAATTAAAGATAGATGAAGAGTCCCTAAGGAAAACTAAAGGGTCCTTAAAGGATTCGAAGGTCAACTAGGCTTCCTCCGAGGCGAGGTTAACTATTGTTGAGGAGAAATTGGCCTTTTATGAGAAGATCCTGGAGAGCTTTGAGGATGCATGTTTAGAATATACTGTGAAGAATATAGAGATGAAGAATTCTTTTAAAGAGGTTTGACAAATTCTAGATTTTGCTCGATAAAATTTTAAGGAAGCTGAATTAAGAAATCATCAGGAGCGCTAAGAGTTGGAGTCTTAGATTGAAATGTTAAGGGGAAAAGTTACTGAGAAGTTTGTTGTGGGGTTTGAGGTCTGCCAGGAGCACTTTTTGGCTCTGTATCGTTCTCTAGCTATCTCTTGGGAAGGGGCTAACCCGTTTAAGGTGGTGGTAGATAAGAGTAGTCGACCCTTCTGAGTTAGGTGAGGAGGATGTTACTGCTAATTGTAACACCCTCGGTTAACTAGGACAATCCCTTCCACTAGATTATCCTGGTCAACTAAGAGGTTACAAGTTTTAGAAAAATGTGAAATCTTTTTTTGTACAAGAAAACTTGGTGGAACGGATACATTATATACACAACACATGGTTATAACAACAACTGTACAAACTGAAAGTAAAGAGGCACGCAGGCTCCCATAAGGAAAACAAAATAACCTATCCTATTTTACTCGTCCTCGGTCCAAGAAGAGCTAGCCTGATCCCCGATGCGAAGTCTTTGTCCCTCTCCATGATGTTTGGAAAAATTTAGCATAAGGGTGGGTCTTCACCTCCATAACAATCGGGAAGGTGTCTCATCAACACCTGCCCACACACAACACAAACAATCTAGGGTCAGATCCCTCCCACTCTCCTTGGGGTACCTATGATACGTTCTAAGTTATCTCACCAATCTTGATCTCAGCTGACAATTCTCATTTTCCCATCCACCTTCCAGGATTACTAAGATCTATACAATCATATTTAAACAACGAGCAATCATAATATCAATACAATGGTGTAATGCATGAGTTCATTTTATTATTTTAAATCTTTTATTAATCATCATGATGCATGTGGGCTCATCTCCTCCTTCTCAATCTCAATCAGTACTAATCCCGCCTTATCCTTCCTGTCCACTAGAGCCACCGGAGTCCTCCTCGTTGTGGTTTTCACAAATAGGTAAGGACACGCAGCCTTATCATCAAAATGCCTAATCACACATCTCAACAGAATGGGCACTCCATGGCCATAGAAAATCCCACCTCTTGTCGAAGTATATCAGAGTTTGCCACGTGCTGTCCAGCGACAGGCGCGAATCCGAGCCATTGGAATTCCCGCCTCCAATATGCTCCCTAGACTACCCTCGGGTATCGAGGCGTGACAGATTCTTCAGTGTACCCCTCACTGTTATGCTCTAAGGAGTTTCTCCTCCATCACCCTTATCCTCCATGTATGATGCACACAGCACATAATTTCTTTTTATTAGTCATCGGTAGGGTCCTTTCAATGGCTCTATTTCATTTCTAACGCCAGGTCTATTTCAATTAATTCCTTTTTTGCTTTTCTCAAAATTCCTCATTCCATAATGATCTTATCCGACACTTAGAAATGAAACGAGATCTCATATTTCTAGAAAACCACGGGGTATATTGGCGCTACAATGCCCATCATCACATTGTATCCGATTTAATCTTATCACACTATTTTCACAATTTATTCATCTCAGGATCCCTACTGAGACATTTCTTCATTTATTCTTTTCTTATTTATTTCAACATGTTCATTTAATGCATTATACAAGTTTTATTCATTCATCATTTAATTTATTATACCATATTCATTACGTACTTTCATTACAACGTTCATCACATATCTAGCACATGTATATCTATATACACAATCATCCACAGTCACATGTTCAATCATGTTACATAATCAGCCAATTAACAAATGTCATATTGCACATAGTACTAAGAAATCATCACACAATGATCATTAGACATACCACATATTCGACATTCACCATTTACTATGGTTTAATAAGTTATCACACATTTAAGGTCACCAGAAGTTTACTTATATGTGCAACAAGACTTAAGCGTTCACATTATATCCTTACCGTTTATCTAGTTTACATCGTTAGTATTCCCTTAATTAAAGGCATACCGTCACTTAATTCAATTCTTTATGTAAGTTTCAATTATTCTTTAATAATTATTCTTTACTTAATCAGGTATGGTTATCTCTTTACTTAACTTAATTTTCTAAGGTCCGATTATGAACTCTTTAGTCCTCATCAAGCGGTCTCATTGTTGATTTTTCCTTTACTGATCTAATTAAATTTTATTAGCTGAATGACCTATTTCCTTCGTCACTAAAAGGGTTACTAATTCTTTATGTATAATTATCAATTTAGTAATACTCTTTCTAGGTTTACGATTACTCATCTTTTTGTACCTCTTTCTTTATTCCCCTATTGACTAATTTGCTCCTTAGTTACATTTTTTAATCAACTAAATTTTTGCTTCTTATGGTATTGATTTATTACTTAAGAACTTAGATACCGCTCTAACCTCTATGTCATGAACTTGGTCATTTATTCCTTAGTCACTAAAAGTTGTCATCCAATTTTATTTTACTTCTTATTATTACTTAGTTCAAAGTCCAAAATTTGATTCTTTATTTACAACTTAAATATTTATTTAATATATATATATATATATATCATGTCCTGAAATTACATCTCCTTAGTCAATTATTACTTAATTACTAAAAGTCACCATTTAATTAATAGGTCTTGTCCCTTTTTATTATAAGTCTAAGTCCAAAATATTTTCTTATTAATATTTCTAGGTATAAAAAAAAACTCATTTATTTCCTTTCTCCTACTTTAATGGTTGTCTAGGTCTCTAACTCTTAACATCATTTTCTTTTATTAGAATTCCAAACTTTAGATTTATTTTATTTAGGTGCATGATCCTCTCCCTAATTAATTCATTAAGATCCTTTTCTATAATTTACTCCAAGTTAAAACTCTAGCTATTCATTTCTTTTTATTCTTAGCCTACTTAATCTCTTAAAATATTTAACCCAAGAATTTTATTTCTACTCAAATTTGTTTCACCAAATTCATTCTATTTAATCAAGTTCTTAAAGTCACTTTTTTATTCTACCTTAAATGGTCACAAAAGTGGTCACTAAAATTGCCACAAAATTTTCTTCTAAATTTTAATATTCATTACACTAAAACTCCACTTATCTTTATTTCTTTACTTAATGTCTAGAATTTTATTTGGACCAAAGTCATGAAAATTTTTGATAAACTTCTTTAAGCGAGACCTTCCCCTTAAGAAAGATTAATTCATTTAATCATTTAACAGTTATGAAGTTTTCATAATATTCAAGAAAAACAATGTTACTTAATGGAATAAAACGCATTATCCATCCAATCGATAAATCTTTCTTAAAAGCACGATGTCGTTAATTTACTCTCGGCGATGCGTGATGATAAATTAATTTTTTAATGGCGAGGCTTACCGGAAATAAAGTACAAATTTACACCAACACCAAAAAATTAAAATTAAAATTAAATAATACAACCATATTGAATAAAATTGTGCCCGCCTAAACACTAATTTTTTCTAAATTTCCGTTATGACTCTGATCGCGATAAAATTCTCCCTAGCATATAAACGTCAAGTTACGTCAATTAAATTTATAAAATCCTTATGAATTTAAAAATGTAATAATTTTAACTGCTGGTTATGAAAATCTTCACGGTTTAAGGTCTAACCGTTGGATCGCGACAAAATTTAAAATGGTGGTTCTCGAAAACTTAAGTGATATTATGGAACAATTTAAAACACAACCAAACGAGGCAAAGACCCCCTTACCACATGGAACAGCTGCTGCCCGGAGAAAGGAAACAGTGGTCTCGCCGAAAATTTTACCGTCTACTTGGAACCTTTCGTTGTTCGTCACCGATCATCGTCGATCGTGTTTACGTCATTAAAAGAACAACATGCAACCAATTTAACCATCTAAAGGGAGTCACAGCCAGCCACTAGATCAACCAAGAAATCACTAATTTTAAGGAAATAATTTACCGTTCCATTCATTGTTCGCCTCCAAATCCGTTGTCGTTTTATTGCCGATCACCACTGATCGCTCTGAGGAACCTAGGGACAAGTCATGCAACTCTAAATAACCAAGGAAGGTCACGGTTTTAGGACAAAAATAACAAGGAAACAACATGCATCAATGCTAAAATTTAAAAGAAAAATTAAGGATCAAGAACCAAAAGTTGGAGTCTTACCTTGATGCTTGAAAGATAGCTATGATTTATTTATTTATTTATTTTGAGGGAATTGGCATGACGATGATGGCAGTTTAGAGGATAAGTTTTTGATGATAAAATTAAAGCTAGTTTGGAGCTGGAACAAGATGAGGTACAACGAGTTTGGTGAAGAATAAAACAAGGGAAATTGAAAGTAGATGGTGATATTTAAGGGTAATGGTGCCATGAATTAGATGAGGGATTTGTGGTTGTTCTTGGGCGTGAATTGTGGTTATAAGGAGGAGATTTTGATGCTGGAAATAAGAGGAGAAAAAGTAAAAGAAGAAGATGGTTAGTGGATTGCTGTCGAGAGGGAGAAGAATTAGTAGAAAGATCATGGTGTTATGGTGTGGGTATATCAAGGCATGATGGCATGGTAGCATGATATGGTTATGTTAAGGTATGATGACATGGTAGCATGTGATGATTTAATTTAGGTGTGGACAAATGTGTAGGAATGTAGCATGCAAGTGAAGAGAAATTGGGTGAGTTTGGTCTTCAATTGAATTTGAACAACTTGTTTAGCAAGTTGTTAATTCTTGGAGAACAAGTGGCAAGCTTGCTAGAGAAGGAGTAAGTTGAACATTGACACCTAAAGGGGCATGTGACATGTTGCATGAGGGGAAGAATCAGTCATGACACATGGTGATTAAGTGGCCTGAACTTGTTGAAGAAGGAGTTAAGGAGAAGAAGACATGTGTGCCTTGGGTGGAGAGGTTTAATTGGCCCTTGTTGCATGAAGATTGGTGTGTCAAATGCTGGGGCGTCACTTTGTTTAGATTTTAAGGGATAATGCAGGTTGAATTTGGAAAATGGCCCAACATAAGAATTGTAGGCCATTTTTGTATCCTTAAATTGATATATGGCACAAAATTTTTCATTGAGAAATGAGAGTGTTATAGCCCAAATACGAAAGTAGTGCAAAGCTGTAATGGGATTATTGTTTCATGCAATGATTAATTTTCTGGGAAAAATGGGTAAGGATTTGGGCTTCATGTTTTGCATCAAAGTTGTAGGAAATTGATTTACGTAAATTTTGGCAAAAGAATCGTTCGATTTCATGGTCATATGAATGAGAAATGCGAAAATAATGAACATAGTGCAAGCGACCACTAGGAGAACGTGAATGAGTGTAGTATTTTAAATTCTGGGATTTATGGAGTAAGAATTAGTTTTCAAGCCCCTCATGAAGTTTGTATATCTTCCTTTTTTCTTTAATTTGATATATTATTTGTAATGATTCAAGTTTGGTAGCCCGAGATATACCGAATTTACGACAGGGTGCTCCAGGAGCTTCCCAAATCAACTATGTCTTTGGAAATAAATTCACCATTAATTATCCTTTGATAATTTGGTTTTGTACCCTTCATGAACATTGTAGAAGCATACGATACGGATCCATAGAAAAAAGAACCGAGTGATTCAAGTAACGTACAAAGGAGATATGTGAATTTTAATAAAGACTGCCAGCATTGAAATGAAACAGCCAAGGGGCTGCAAAGATATATTAAACTGTACCAATCTAGAAGGATTTGGCCTTTGATGTCTTCATGAAAAAATGCAGATAATTTTGTTACAAATATTATGAAAACTAGTTAGCGTAAATTGAAGGTCGTATGAGAGAGTTATGAATTTTTTCTGAACCATGCATAGGGAAAATCATCCAATCGTTGGAATTTTGAGGCGAACATACTTAATCTTCGATTTTGGGGTTGACAGAGTAAGAATCAGAGTTTGGGGCTAGAAGAGAAGATTGAATATCTTTTCAAAATGAAGATATTAAGACCAAAATCATTCAATTCCAAGATCGTATGCAAAATTTGGGTCAAAAACACCGAAGGTATTCGGGTCGAGTTTCAAAATGATTTATGAAGAAACTAATTTATCAAAAAACGAGGGTGATAAAGTCCCAACCGGGTTTCGGTCTCTTCAAGAAATATTCCTAAAATGTCGAAATCAGTCACCTAGAGACTGACCGTGCCACCATCGGATATCCTGAGGTATATGAACGATCAAACGTAGGAGACATTAAGGGTTTTGATTGGCCCGGTTAGGCTAAGTCAGACACCCTCAATCCTTTAGGAAATGATCCTAACAGGACTAGTTTCCCTATTGGATCACTAGTCTTGGGTCAAACGGTCAGAGTCTGACCTCAGGCTGGGTCCAATAGTTTAAATCCGAGGAACCGAGCAGTATTATATTAAATATAATTATCAAATAAATAAACAATTTAATATATATATAATTTCAAAATAAATTATTATAATTATTTATCTATTAAATATTGTCACATAAAATAATTATCGAATAAATATAATTATAAATTAATTTGTACCCAAAATAATCATCGTTAATGTATTATTTTTAATTAACCAGTGTTGTCGAATGTTATTTATTATTTTCCTATTTCTGCTTCTCTCACTCGTTACATTCTCTCGGTATTCTTATATTTCAGGTTAAGCTCTGCTTATCCCTATTGTTCTCTTTCAAAATTGTTTAGGGAATAGGCCGAAGCCTCGAGCTTCTCACCAAAAGCTCAACAGAGTATCCTCAGGAGTCCCGGGGGTTTGGTTTCCTATTCTTAAAAATCAGGGCTATTACATTGACCCACAACTTGTCCTCCCAGCAATGAAACTGAGGCTGTCCCAATCAATTCTTTTGCTGCCCCCCGAAGTTTAGCTTTGTCTTTATCTTGTACCTATCTTATCTTTGTAATTTCTCACTTCGTTAATGAAAAATTTTTGCTCTACTTTGCTCTTGTCTAATTAAGTTGTCTCTAACATTCTCGCTCAGTTGTTTTAAGTTTCACAAATTGTTTTCCGTAATTTGGAACAATACTTGTCATTATCCCAAGTGGGCAAATTCTCACTCAGGTTTTTAGGAAAAAGTGGATATAATCACGGTTAAAATTGGCCTTTAATCATAGTTAATCAACCGTGGTTGTTGCATCCGTGGTAGTAGATGAGGTCCTTTAACCACGGTTCACAACCGTGGTTACAAATCACATCTAATCATGGTTGCTATTAACCGTGATTAAATAAGAACTATTTAATCACGGTTGTCAATCATAACCGTGAACACAGGTTCATAAAACTTGCATTTACAGACTATGCATAATCACGGTTATGGTAGTAACCGTGAATAAAGAGAGTCTATAATCACGGTTGTCGAGCATAACCGTGAATATAAGTAGTCATAAAACTTCATTTACAGACTATGTATAATCACGGTTATGGTAGTAGCCATGAATAAAGGTGGTCTATAATCACGGTTGTTACCATAACTGTGATTAAATAATGAGGTTTTTTTTAAATATGGGTTCTGTTTTATTTTTTCCCAAACCTACAATTAGACAACCAGCACAATATACAGTATATCCTAGCATATCCAGCAACAATATATAAAAATAATGGTATGTATATAACATTAATTTGCTATCAATTCATAACAACCTAAAAAATGAAACTATATACAATTCAGATGAATATAACCTAATAAAATGTAAACCCTAAATCCTACACTAGATACATATATAAGAGAATAAAGATCCTATATCTAGCTAAGTCCTTTCCTAACTTCAATGAAGTATGTGGCCCATTGCTTTCTAACATTATCTACAAGTGTCCTAGGGAAGTATGACCGGTCCTGAAAGTACTGCAAACAATGCACAAAATAATTAGAACAAAAGCTATATTTATTACATGAATTTGATGAAATTGGTAGAAAACTAGTCCAAGTAATGAGACTTGCATCTGTCCATCCATCTAATAAATATTATTGGACGATGGTCAGCATGGTGTACATGACATAATAGCCACACTTGAAGCTACCCTCCTGCCTGTAAGACTACAATGGACATAAAATATAGAATAAGTGAATTCGCAACTTAAAAAATATATATTAAAGATTTGAATGAATATGATTGACTTACTTTTGGTTGCACCCATGCAAGTTTTCTTCCATTGGACTTACTTCCAAGAAGTTGACTGTATCCAACCACCGCCCTACGTCAAATAAAACACAAGATAAGTTAGAATCGCATAAGACCAAAAATGATGTAATCAAACTTGTACTTATTTTTTAGGGATTAACTTACCCGTCTACTATACTTTTCAGGTCTTGTGGAACTGTCCCATGCACAAAATCAAAGTACAGAGCAACATAAGCCAAGGGACAAATCACCACAAGCGTCCAATGAGCACTGCAGTTACCAGTGATAAGTGAGACTTCAAAATGCAAAAATTAATGGACAATAATTATGGAATAGAATCTTACCCTTTATGATACGGGGCCAGGTATACACCCTTCCTAGACTCAAACATCCAATTCTGGATGTATGTCTGGGTGTCCTCCTTGCTGTTTTCTTTCCTCTGTATGAAAGAGGGCTTTAAGAAACCATAAGTTCCATCGAAACCCAAGTCCACACAGATTTTATGCAGAAACCTAAACAAGTTAAGACATGGTTAGCGACAAATAACTTGTATAATGAAAAAATTGGACATAAAATGATATACTTACAGCTCCCACAGCTGAATGATGGAGATGTTTAGCATCGTCCCATCATAATCTCACACAAGTCACTTCATGTAATGTAAATCGATAGTGAACTTGGACGGCCGAACACCAGTGGCCGCCATGGGACCTGAAGAGCGTCCTCTCCTAGCTCATCCCCAATTTGCCATAGCATCCGAATCGGATTATCGATGGGGTCTGGCTTCTTCAATGCCGGTTCCTATTGAACAATTGACAACCATCACAGTTTGTACCATAATTGACAATATAACAAAATCAGTTAATGTTTCAGGTTTTTACCTGTATAGGAGCAACCGACAGGAGTCTGTTGGGCCACATAAGAAAGTGGTCCACCACCTGACCGACGATCTTCACCTCTTGAGTTGCCACTGGCACAACAGCATCCTCTAGAAGGACAAGCACAATAAAGACCCTGGACACACCATCAGGTAATGACTGATGGTGAACCACAGGGCCTAAGTTGTAGACCATGCCAGTGGCAACTGGCTCCTCCGACCCATCAATGAACAGGTCACATTGACGAGTATCTGCAAGCTCGACCCCATCATCGTTAGGGTCAGCTACAGCGCACGACCCCTTAGTGCTAATCCTCCGTACCTACATATTTACACATCAAGCAGAAGTTATTCAACAATGAAAAAAAGTGATTACAAACAATGAATATTTAAATAGTATAAGGAATCTAACCTGTGGGTCGATAGCTGGTGTAGTAGTCTCCTGGTGGTGGATGAGTGAGGCCTTCATCTCCTCCTTGAATCAGGCCATCTCCTACTATAGCTTTGTAATCTCCTCTTGATACTCAGCCTTCACAACAACCATCCTCGACTTAACCTTCAGCTCCACCAACTGCTCAACGGAGGAGGCAGGGTCGGAGCACCGTAATAGCTCCGGAGGATTGTGAAATGTGAATGATTAGCCCATAATTGTTTAATAGATAACAAAATGAAAGGATACAGTTATTTACAACCTACCTACACCTCGACCAATAGCACGCACCCTTCCTGGGTGCTTTGGCCTGCCGATGGCGGTAGTCAAAATATCCACGGTTGGGCTCGTAACCGTGGTGATATAGTTAACATTTATCCACAGTTGTTTGTTCAACCATGAATATATGTGTAATATATTCACGGTTTCAAGGGGAACCGTGAATATACATCCTTTCTAAGACTTCAAAAGCCGCGCCTTTCAGTCTTTTTTCACTTTCTCTTCTTCTTCGCGCTGGTTGTCATCTTCTTCCTCGTCCTCCTCTTTGCCTCGAGTTTGTTCTTTGCTGGTCGTGTTCACTTGCTTCTTCCTTCTTCCGTTCATGCTGTTGTCATCTTCGCACCATTTTCAAGTAAGTGCTTCATTACCCTTCTTCTCCACTCACTGTTGGTCTACCTCGTTATTATGCTCTATCATTGTTTGTGGAACCTATTTGTGTGTGTTTTCGCTTACGTATAGTCGAACTGAATGAATATGTTATCTCTGTTTGTGTGCATTGTATAGTCGAACTGAATGAATGTGTTATCTCTGTGTGTGTGCATTGTTCAAGGTGAACGAAGCTTGTAGGAAATGTTCCACTAGTGATTAAGTTTGGTTAAGCTTGTTTTATTGTGCCAACATTTCATTGTCTCTGTCTCTATGTTGCTATTAAGTTTGGTTAAACTTGTTATTAAGTTTGTGCCAAATTCTGAGGGCAAGTTTAGCATCATTCAACTTACCACATGCCTCCCTTTCAAAGGGTCATAAGACATAACAACTCTCAAACTGATGCAGCCTGCTGAAAAAATTAAGAATATAAAAATACTAGAAAACAGTTTTTAAAATGAATGTGTAAGGGAAACCATCTTCAAAATTATGCTTAAAATGCTTCCCTCACTAAAACTTAAACCTTCTTCCATCCTCCATTAGAATGACCAAAATCATTACCATCAAGTTTTTATTTGCTTTAGCCACTGATCCCTATGAAATTTATAATTAGAATTTACTTCTTATCCAATGGCCACCAAACTTTAATTCTGTGACTAATTAGATCTTCAGTAAATTAAATCAAACATTGTTGAGTTAGTTGTTTTAGATTCTGACTAGGATGAACTAGATGTAATTTGTCAAATACAAAGTCCTTCCTTAAGTTGCCCTTGAAGTAAAACCTTCTTGGTATCCTGACACTAGTGCTATAAATCACCTCACACATGATTTAAACAATTTAATGTCACATTCTGAATACGCAGGGCCTGATAAGGTTCAAGTTAGATATTTTTAAATGGAAAATTTTCACTTGATCATTGTTAACCATTCCCTTTAAAACATTTTCCATTTCTGAATTTTGTTCTCTTGAAGTTTAGTTTAAAATTTTGTTATTTCATTATTAGATTTTTGAGTTGAGTTGTAAGCAAAAGTTACATTTCACTTATATAATGTTATTGCTGTTGTTGTTGGTTGCTCGTATATAATGTTATTTTTGTCTATTGTATGTATGTGGTTTTTAATCTTGCAAACTCATAGGCTCATACTAGTTAACTAGTTAACTAGTATGAAAGTTGTTGTACATATGAGTGAACCGTAGTTCCCTGTTTGAGATTCGACATAAATGGTCATTAAATTAATTAATGTCATCGTTTGTGTTGAATCTTGAATTGTCCATTTGGACAGTTTGGGATGAACAATTATTTTTTATATGTCATTGTTAGTATGTACAAGTTAGGAGTTATTTTAAAATTTGATAAACTTTCGGTAACTTGCATTTTGTGTTGTTCTCTGGGTGCATATTTGGTTGTGGTTGAATTTAATTTGACCACTCTCATTTTGTGTACTTAGAGACTAATGTGAAATGCTGCTGAAATTTCATCAAATTTTAAAATAACTCCTAACCTGTATATATGAATGACGTATAAAAACAATTGTCATCCTGAATGGGTATAGGACCACCACCTTTGAAGAAAAAGTGAGGTTGATCATAGACGGGTCAAGCTCATAGACACCCGTCAATGTGACCTGTTCATTGACGGGTCGGAGGAGCCAGTTGCCACTGGCATGGTCTACAACTTAGGCCCTATGGTTCACCATCAGACATTACCTGATGGTATGTCCAGGGTCTCTGTTGTGCTCGTCCTCGAGGAGGATGCTGCTGTGCCAGTGGCAACTCCAGAGGTGAAGACCGTCAGTCAAGCGGTGGGCCACTTTCTGATGTGGCCCAACAGACTTCTGCAGGTTGCCCCTGGACAGGTAAACACCTTAAACACTAACTAATTTTGTTATATTGTCAATTATGGTACAAACTGTGATGGTTGTCAATTGTTCAACAGGAACAGGCATTGAAGAGGCCAGACCCGGCCGACGATCCCATCCTGATGCTATGGCGCATCGGGTATGAGCAAGGAGATGAGACTGTTCAGGTCCCATGGGAGCCACTAGTGTTCGGTCGTCCAAGTGCAGTACCACTTTACATTACACATTCTGACATGTGTGAGATTATTTTGGGGACGTCGATGCTGAACATCTCCATCATTCAGCTGTGGGGGCTGTAAGTATATCGTTTTTTGTCCAATTTTTTCATTATACAAGTTATTTGTCGCTAACCATGTCTCAACTTGTTTAGGTTTCTGACAAAACTTTGTGTGGACTTGGGTTTCCAAGGAACTTATGGTTTCTTAGAGCCCTCTCTCATACAGAAGCAAGCAAACACCACGCAGGACACCCAGGCATACATCCAGAATTGGATGTTTGAGTCTGGGAAGGCTGTATACATGGGCCCCTATCAAAAGGGTAATATTCTATTCCATAATTATTGTCATTAACTTTTGCATTTTGAAGTCTCACTTATCACTGGTTGTAACACCCTAATCTTTGCAAATGATAATTCCAAAACAATGAGGGAATTTTTTTTTTTTTTACAAAAACAGCCACAACTTATTCAACATAGAAGGGAAGAGGTAGGCAAGGGAAAATAGAGAGCATTCACACACATATGGCAAATGACAGAAAAGCTAAGACTGGAACCGGTTCATTTGGTTTAATGTAACACACTAGCGCCTGGGCGGATTACACAACATCGTTGGCTCGCTCAGGCGAGATCTGATACCGCCTAGGCAGGGTATGGCCATGCAACAGCGGATGGAGAGGGAATTCATAAAAGAAACCCCATACTGGTCTTCACTCGTTTCTACGGGACTAACCCTTCCTCAAAGAAATACTAGGTGTTCAGCATAGGGAAACAGGTAAGGGAAGGGAGATGCACATGTGTATTAGTTTGGAGGAAAGGGGGACCTGAACTCATTCCGCCCAATTCAACTGGGTATGACAACGTCTGGGCGGACTTAACCACAACGCCCAAGTAGGGGTCACACCGTTATCTGGGATGCATTAACGTAACAACGGAGGGAAGGGTATTTGGGCAGTGTTCCACACTGACACCTACTCGCTTCAGCGCAAGTCCTCACACTTGGGCGAACCGTTCTAGTCGTTCGAAACTCCATAACTTAGCCCTCCAAATTTATCCATACAGCGACACTCTTACTCTACTCGGGAAGTGAGGGTTATCCCACTCGGGTTCCAGAACTCCTTCTCACTCGGACTTCCCATCTTTCACTCGGTTATCGATACCTTAAACTTAAAATCCAATCCACTCTAAACCACCATTCGAACTCCTCTCTCAGAAGGGAATCACTCGAGGTTTTCACTCGGAAATATCAACTCTTCCTCACTCGGGATTTCATACTTACATTTACTCGGAAATCCTCAGGCCTATAATCATTCGGAAGCTAGCGACTGACTCACCCGGCATACCACCATTTAATCACACAGATTATAATTACCCTACGCTCATAAGACATCCTCATACAGTCCTCTTCACCGCTCAACCTCACTTACAGCATAGAAGAACACACAACATATACTTGTATAAACGAAAACATTCATATAATTACAAAAACTTCATCATGACTTTTGTTACCCAAAGCTGTCAAGTTTTAACGTAAGAACTACAACCAAAACACGAGCCGGCCAAGGCTTAACAAAACGTTATACACAGTATTTATATATATACACATATACACATATACACGTGTAGATATATGTTCCAATAGCGCTCTGATTCATTGTCCTGCACTCGCTCCTCCTTCATCCTTCTTTCCAAGAGATGTTCACTGAAAGTGTAGCCACTGCAGGGGTGAGCTTTTACATGTAAAATGACAATCAAGGACTCGGCATCAGTGTCAGCATGCACATTCACATCCATTCAATCATTTTCAAATTAATTAAAGTTAGACACTGCAAAATGACATTTAAGACACACAGACAACACATACAGGTATTCCCCACCCTCGGAAACCATTCATAACACTCCACACACGTTATACGTACTACTCTAATCAACCTCATATCTACATGCATGCCTGCGGATCCGACTCGAGTGATGACTTTCAGTTACAGTTTTCCCCTCCCCTGGCCCCTCGTCCTTCAGCTCTTCCCGCGTGGTACCGGCCTCCCATTGGCGTCTCGAGACTCTTCTCTAGCTCCTACGGCTACCACGAGCTCCTTCGGAATCTAGCCGGGGTCTGTAACTGGATGTCATTCCCTCGGGGCTCTTGACCTTCCACGGGTCGCCCCACTCTTACACATGCTGCTAAATGCATCTACCAACAAGCGTCATTACACCACCGATACCTCCTTCGTAACCATTAAGTAGGAACAGATTCGATGCAACCTTTATTCGCTTTTATTATTTACACCAATATGTTCAACCATCAGCAATCAAGTAATAGCATCTGACAAATCAACTAACAAGCACACATTCATATTCTCACAGTGTTAACAAGGATAGAACCATGTATATCATTCGTTATTGTCAATACTAACATACTACTTTACCACCATCTAGATCACAAGCATTTATTGTTCAACCACTATAAAACACACGGAATCCAGAATCTCCAATCATGCATAGGATCCAATCATCACAAACACATGCACATACACTCAAGCAGAACATTCATCCGGTACCGTTCGTGGACCATGCATTTAACATGCAAGCACCCCCTACTTACGAAAGGGACTTCAAGAAGCTTTTCTGCTCTTTGACGTTGAATCTGACGCCCCTCTACTGATTCATTCAGCCTTTCTCCACTCCGTCGCACTCTGCACTTGGCTCGGGGTTGGGGTGTTGTTCTTCCTCTGCTTTACGATCGTCCTTCACCTGCCGGGGCTCTGACCTTCTTCCCGTACTGTCGTCGTGACGGATAGAAACAGGGGAAAGGAAAGAAGATGGAGACGAAGAAGAAAAGAGAGAATGGAGTAGTGGGAGAAGTTGTTTGCACCCACGGTGATACTGAATGCGCACCTATATACGCATGCGAGGGGGAAAGGAGTGGGATGGGAAAGAGTGAGTCGCAGACCACTCACACCTTCCGCCAATCACAGACAGCCACATCCCATCAATTAAGTCCAATTAACTTGTCATTAACTCTCAGGCTATATTGGTTATGATTAACAACTAATTCTTTACTTTCAATTTTTCTTATTATTTAATTTTTATTCGGTATCTAACTTCAAAACTGGGATGTTACAGTTCTCCCCCACTCAAAAGAATTTCGTCCTCGAAATTCAATCGGTAACTCACCTTAGCAAACAACTCGGGGTACTGCTGCCTCATGGTGTCTTCGTGTTCCCAGGTACGAGAGGTAGTCTTGCCTTGTTGCCACTCCACTTCTACCAGCTGTATGTTTTTGTTTCTCAAACGCTTCACCGATCGGTCCATGATTCTGATCGGTGTAGTCACGGTGGTCAGGTCTTCCTTGACTTCCACTTCATCGTCAGGCATTGTGTGACTGGGGTCATGTAGATACTTCCTTAGTTGCGACACATGAAATACGTTGTGCAATCGGGATAAGTGGATCGGTAATGCTATTCGGTATGCCATGGTGCCGACTCGTTCCAACACCTCATAAGGTCCAATGTATCGAGGGCTTAACTTTCCGCCTTTCAAGGCTCGTCCAACTCCTTTATTCGGAGAAGTCCTCAAAAACACTCTGTCTCCGACTGAAAATTCCAATGGTTTGGTGCGTTTGTCATGGTAACTCTTCTGCCTGTCTTGAGATGCCTTCATTTTTCCCTGTATCACTCGGATCCGCTCTGTGGTTTGCTTCACAATGTCTGGTCCCAATAGCAGACTCTCACCCGTTTCCGACCAGCAAAGTGGGGTTCGGCATCTTCGTCCATATAGTGCTTCATAGGGTGCCATGCCAATGCTGTTATGATGACTGTTATTGTACGTAAACTCAATCAAGGGGAGGTATTGCTCCCAATCTCCTCCGTGCTCTAACACACACGCCCTTAATAAGTCTTCTAAACTTTGAATCGTCCGCTCGGATTGTCCATCCGATTGGGGGTGGTAGGCAGAACTAAGCCAAAGTTTGGTGCCCATTTCTTGATGCAGGCTGGTCCAAAACCGGGACGTGAACCTTGGATCTCTATCAGATACGATGGAAGTTGGTATGCCATGCAGTCGGATAATCTCATGAACGTAAATCCGTGCCAATTTATGCATCGGGTACTTCATGTTCACAGGCAGGAAGTGTGCACTCTTCGTCAGTCGGTCAACAATGACCCAAATCGCATCATGGCCCACTCGGTTTATGGGCAATCCCATGACAAAATCCATAGCAATCGAGTCCCATTTCCACATGGGAATCTCCAGGGGCTGCATTGCACCGTACGGTTTCTGGTGCTCCACTTTTGATTTTTGGCACGTAATACACCGAGCTACGTATTCTGCCACATCCCTCTTTAGTCCGGGCCACCAGAACTATTTCTTCAGGTCATGGTACATTTTCGTGGTTCCCGGGTGAATACTGAATAGGCTTTTGTGGGCTTCATCAAGCACCACTCTCCTTAATTCTCCTCTGCTCGGTATGTATATTCTGTCTCTCACCCGGAAGATCCCATCTGATCCCACAGTCAAGGATAAATCCTTTCCTTTGGCCTGAGTTTCCTTCATTTTGGTTAAGTAGGAGTCTAACTGTTGCTGCTCGTACACGGACTTCAAGAACTCATTGGCGATCCTCAATGTACCGATTGTCATTTTCCGAGAGGAGGGGGTGTCAACATACAAGTTCATGTCTCGGAACCGTTCCAACAACTCTACTTCTTTTACCATCATTGCTGCCATGTGGAGGGATTTCCGACTCAACGCGTCGGCCACGACATTTGCCTTTCTGGGATGGTATTTTAGCTCGAAATTGTAATCTTTTAAAAACTCAATCCATCTTCTCTACCTCATGTTCAGCTCTTTCTGGTTGAATAGGTATTTGAGGCTCTTGTGGTCACTGTATACTTCAAACCGGGACCCGTACAAGTAGTGCCTCCATATTTTTAGTGTGAACACCACAGCTGCCAGCTCCAAATCATGGGTCGGATAATGCTGCTCGTGAGGTCTCAATTGCCGAGAGGCATACGCTATCACCCGATCTCTCTGCATGAGCACGCATCCTAATCCGAGTCCTGATGCATCACAATAAACTACAAAGCTTTCTTGTAAGTCGGGTAATGCCAGCACTGGTGCAGTCGTCAACTTGTTCTTCAGCTCTCGGAAGCTGCTCTCGCACTCGGAACTCCACACGAAGGGAATGCTTTTCCGAGTCAACTTAGTTAGTGGTAACGCCAGCTTAGAAAAACCTTCAATGAACCTTCTATAGTAACCTGCCAGGCCCATAAAACTCCTTATTTCCGAGACCGACTTGGGTCTCTCCCATGCCATTATAGCTGTCACCTTCGAAGGGTCCACCGAGACTCCTTGCTCGGAAATTACATGTCCGAGGAAGTGGATCTTATTCATCCAGAATTCGCACTTTGAAAGCTTCGCGAACAACTGCTTCTCCCTTAACACTTGGAGTACCGCTCGGAGGTGTTCTTCATGCTCCTCGGAAGTCTTAGAATAGATTAGGATGTCATCAATGAAAACAACTACGAATCGGTCTAAATAGGGGTGGAATATGCTGTTCATGTAATTCATGAAGACAGCAGGGGCGTTTGTCACACCGAACGGCATCACTACATACTCGTAGTGGCCATACCGAGTCCTAAAGGCAGTTTTTGGAATATCCGAGTCCTTCACTCGGATTTGGTGATATCCCGATCGTAGGTCGATTTTTGAGAAGACTGAGGCTCCACGCAGTTGGTCAATTAAATCATCAATTCTAGGTAGTGGATACCGATTCTTAATTGTGAGTTTGTTTAACTGTCGGTAATCTATGCAAAGTCTCATGCTGCCATCCTTCTTCTTAACAAGTAGTACCGGTGCGCCCCAAGGTGATACACTCGGTCTAATGAACTGTTTTCTGAGTAACTCATCCACTTGCTTCTTCAGCTCGGCTAATTCAGTTGAGGACATTCTATAGGGTGCACTGGAGACTGGCTCGGCTCCAGGGATCAAGTCTATAGAGAACTCGATTTCTCTATTGGGAGGGACACTCGGTACATCCTTAGGGAACACCTCTGGGAATTCGCAGACAATCGGAATTTCGTTCACTCGGATGTTACTCTCGCCCTCGGTTAGACAAAGCATCATGAATAGTTGAGTTATACCTTGTGCTGCGCAGTCCTCATGGTGCTGTCTTGGGAAAATTATCCTTCGGTTTCTGAAATCTACTAACACTTTATTGGCTGAAAGCCAATCTATTCCGAGCACGATGTCAAGACCCTTTAGGGGCATGCAAACCAGATCGAAGGTGAAACTCCGATCATATAATGCAAACGTTACGTTTTTGCACATTGACAATGTGGACACATTAGTGCCAGTCGGGCTGGCCACTTCTAAAGTCCGATTCATAGACACAGTCGGTAACTTCAAACGCTTCACACACTCATCAGCTATGAAGGAGTGGGTAGCTCCAGAATCAAAAACTACACTAAGTGTGTATCTACCGAGTGAGCACTTACATTGTACCAAGTCATTTGCTTATGCGACTTCTTCTGCGTTGATGGCGTAGACTCTTCCAGTGGCTGGTTGGTCAGTGTCTCTCCTCCTGATATTTGGGGCAACCATCATATTCCCTCTAGCTCTGTTGTTTCCGCCCCGTGAGTTTTGTCCATCATTCCTATTGCTCTTCACCTGGAACCCTCCTTGACGCACACTAGCATTTGTTTGACGGAGTTGGGGGCAGTCAGGGCGAATGTGTCCCCTATTCCCGCAGTGAAAACACTTAACATCGGTATCGTTGAAACTCTGAGCAAAGTGGTCGCCACCACATTTAAAGCACTTACCGTACCTGGGTCGTCCACTCATCTGTCTCCCTCGGTCACCACGACCCTGATATCTAGTGAAGGGTTCATTTCTTCCTACGTTCCCTGGCCTCTTGAAACGTGACTGCTGAGGCCTCAGATACTGGTTGGCTCTACTGCTCTGGCCCGAGTGGGCCTTGTCATCTTCTTCAAATATCCTACATTTATTCACCAATGCAGGGAAACTCCGTATCTCATGGTATCTGCAGGCCCTCTTAATATCTGATCTTAATCCATTCTCAAACTTAAGGCACTTCGAGCTCTCCGTCCCAGGTTGTTGGAAGGGTGGGTAGAATAGGCACAACTCCTCGAATCTCGTCGCGTATTCTTCCACAGTCATGGAGCCTTGCTTTAACTCCATAAACTCCAGCTCCTTCCGACTCCTCACTGTGTCGGGGAAGTATTTCTCTAAGAAGCATGTCTTAAAATCGTTCCATGTCAGCTGAGCTTCATCATCAGGGAATCAGCTTCTGGCTATCTTCCACCAGTTCTCCGCTTCATCTCGCAGCATATATACTGCACATTCTACCTTTTGGGCCTCGGTACAACGAAGACCCCCAAAAATCCTCTCCAGTTCCTGAGTCCATTTAAAAGCTGCCTCCGGATTACGTCCTCCCTGAAACTCACTCGGCTTCCTCTTCAGGAAGCGGTCCAGCACGTGGCCATCCTCAGCTCGAGTCTGGCCCTGCCTTTCAAACACGTCTGCAAAGCGTTGGAATGCTGTGGCTATAGCCTCCATGCTTTGGCGATGCGTCATTCCTTATCCTGAAATCGACATTCGAGGATAAGTATACCGAGCCACTTACTACCGATCGGGTTCTCAGTCTAACATTCAATAGCTTAGCACGTTATATCATTCTTCCAGGTTACACACATAATCAGACCAGGAGGAAATAACCTCCTATCCTCAAGCCAATATCAATCAGGTTTAACTAACATCACAACAATTATGACCATTTAGTCAGAAAACACACAACCGCTTACACTCGGTAAGCATACCTGGGCCTTTGACCTTTCGGTCTGCTCTGATACCAAAATGTAACACCCTAATCTTTGCAAATGATAATTCCAAAACAATGAGGGAATTTTTTTTTTTTTTACAAAAACAACCACAACTTATTCAACATAGAAGGGAAGAGGTAGGCAAGGGAAAATAGAGAGCATTCACACACATATGGCAAATGACAGAAAAGCTAAGACTGGAACCGGTTCATTTGGTTTAATGTAACACACTAGCGCCTGGGCGGATTACACAACATCATTGGCTCGCTCAGGCGAGATCTGATACCGCCTAGGCGGGGTATGGCCATGCAACAGCGGATGGAGAGGGAATTCACAAAAGAAACCCCATACCGGTATTCACTCATTTCTACGGGACTAACCCTTCCTCAAAGAAATACTAGGTGTTCAGCATAGGGAAACAGGTAAGGGAAGGGAGATGCACATGTGTATTAGTTTGGAGGAAAGGGGGACCTGAACTCATTCCGCCCAATTCAACTGGGTATGACAACGTCTGGGCGGACTCAACCACAACGCCCAAGTAGGGGTCAACACCGTTATCTGGGATGCATTAACGTAACAATGGAGGGAAGGGTATTTGGGCGGTGTTCCACACTGACACCTACTCGCTTCAGCGCAAGTCCTCACACTTGGGCGAACCATTCTAGTCGTTCGGAACTCCATAACTTAGCCCTCCAAATTTATCCATACAGCGACACTCATACTCTACTCGGGAAGTGAGGGTTATCCCACTCGGGTTCCAGAACTCCTTCTCACTCGGACTTCCCATCTTTCACTCGGTTATCGATACCTTAAACTTAAAATCCAATCCACTCTAAACCACCATTCGAACTCCTCTCTCAGAAGGGAATCACTCGAGGTTTTCACTCGAAAATATCAACTCTTCCTCACTCGGGATTTCATACTTACATTTACTCGGAAATCCTCAGGCCTATAATCATTCGGAAGCTAGCGACTGACTCACCCGGCATACCACCATTTAATCACACAGATTATAATTACCCTACGCTCATAAGACATCCTCATACAGTCCTCTTCACCGCTCAACCTTACTTACAACATAGAAGAACACACAACATATACTTGTATAAACGAAAACATTCATATAATTATGAAAACTTCATCATGACTTTTGTTACCCAAAGCTGTCAAGTTTTAACGTAAGAACTACAACCAAAACACGAGCCGGACAAGGCTTAACAAAACGTTATACACAGTATTTATACATATACACATATACACATGTAGATATATGTTCCAATAGCGCTCTGATTCATTGTCCTGCACTCGCTCCTCCTTCATCCTTCTTTCTGAGAGATGTTCACTGAAAGTGTAGCCACTGCAGGGGTGAGCTTTTACATGTAAAATGACAATCAAGGACTCGGCATCAGTGTCAGCATGCACATTCACATCCATTCAATCGTTTTCAAATTAATTAAAGTTAGACACTGCAAAATGACATTTAAGACACACAGACAACACATACAGGTATTCCCCACCCTCGGAAACCATTCATAACACTCCACACACGTTATACGTACTACTCTAATCAACCTCATATCTACATGCATGCCTGTGGATCCGACTCGAGTGATGACTTTCAGTTACAGTTTTCCCCTCCCCTGGCCCCTCGTCCTTCAGCTCTTCCCGCGTGGTACCGGCTTCCCATTGGTGTCTCGAGACTCTTCTCTAGCTCCTACGGCTACCACGAGCTCCTTCGGAATCTAGCCGGGGTCTGTAACTGGAAGTCATTCCCTCGGGGCTCTTGACCTTCCACGGGTCGCCCCACTCTTACACATGCAGCTAAATGCATCTACCAACAAGCGTCATTACACCACCGATACCTCCTTCGTAACCATTAAGTAGGAACAGATTCGATTCAACCTTTATTCGCTTTTATTATTTACACCAATATGTTCAACCATCAACAATCAAGTAATAGCATCTGACAAATCAACTAACAAGCACACATTCATATTCTCACAGCGTTAACAAGGATAGAACCATGCATATCATTCGTTATTGTCAATACTAACATACTACTTTACCACCATCTAGATCACAAGCATTTATTGTTCAACCACTATAAAACACACGGAATCCAGAATCTCCAATCATGCATAGGATCCAATCATCACAAACACATGCACATACACTCAAGCAGAACATTCATCCGGTACCGTTCGTGGACCATGCATTTAACATGCAAGCACCCCCTACTTACGAAAGGGACTTCAAGAAGCTTTTCTGCTCTTTGACGTTGAATCTGACGCCCCTCTACTGATTCGTTCAGCCTTTCTCCACTCCGTCGCACTCTGCACTTGGCTCGGGGTTGGGGTGTTGTTCTTCCTCTGCTTTACGATCGTCCTTCACCTGCCGGGGCTCTGACCTTCTTCCCGCACTGTCGTCGTGACAGATAGAAACAGGGGAAAGGAAAGAAGATGGAGACGAAGAAGAAAAGAGAGAATGGAGTAGTGGGAGAATTTGTTTGCACCCACGGTGATACTGAATACGTACCTATATACGCATGCGAGGGGGAAAGGAGTGGGATGGGAAAGAGTGAGTCGCAGACCACTCACACCTTCCGCCAATCACAGACAGCCACATCCCATCAATTAAGTCCAATTAACTTGTCATTAACTCTCAGGCTATATTGGTTATGATTAACAACTAATTCTTTACTTTCAATTTTTCTTATTATTTAATTTTTATTCGGTATCTAACTTCAAAACTGGGATGTCACACTGGTAACTGTAGTGCTCACTGGACGCTTGTGGTGATCTGTCCCCGGGCTTATCTTGCTCTGTACTTTGATACTATGCATTGGACAGTTCCACAAGACCTGAAAAGTATAGTATACGGGTAAGTTAATCCCTAAACAATAAGTACAAATTTGACTACATCATTTTTGGACCTATACGATTCTAACTTATCTTGTGTTTTATTTGATGTAGGGCGGTGGTTGGATACAAATCGACTGCTTGGAGTTAAGTCCAACGGAAGAAAAGTTGTGTGAGTGCACCCAAAAGTAAGTCAATCGTATTCATTCAAATCTTCAATATATATTTTTTAAGTTGTGAATTCACTTATTCTATATTTTATGTCCATTGTAGTCTTACAGGCAGGAAGGTATTTTCGAGTGTGGCTATTACGTCATGCATACCATGCTGAACATCGTCCAACAACATTTAGTAGATGGATGGACAGATGTAAGTCTCATCATTTGGACTACTTTTCTAACAATTTCATCAATTTCATGTAATAAATATAGCTTTTGTTCTAATTTTTTTATGCATTGTTTGCAGTACTTCCAGGACCGGTCATACTTCTCTAAGACACTTGTAGATAGTGTTAGAAAGCAATGGGCCTCATACTTCATTGAAATTAGAAAAAGAACTTAGCTAGATATAGGATCTTTATTCTCTTAAATATGTATCTAGTGTAGGATTTAGGGTTTACATTTTATTAGGTTACATTCATCTGAATTGTATATACTTTTAGTTTTTAGGTTGTTATGAATTCATATCAAATTAATTGTTATACATATACCATTTTTTTTATATATTGTTTGTTGCTGGATATGCTGGGATACTGTATATTGTGCTGGTTGTTTGAATGCATGTTTGGGAAACAATAAAATAGAAACCATATTAAAAAAAAACTCAGTATTTATTCATGGTTATGTTAACAACCGTGATTATAGATACTATTTATCCACGGTTACTACTATAACCGTGATTATAGACCCTATTTCTCCACGGTTACTACTATAACCGTGATTATACATAGTTTGTAACTGAATTTTTTTTACTACTTATATTCATGGTTATGCTAAACAACCGTGAATATAGATGTTCTTTATCCATGGTTTCTACTATAACCGTGAATATACATAGTCTGTAAGTGAATTTTTTTTACTACTTATATTCACGGTTATGCTAAACAACCGTGAATATAGATGTTCTTTATCCATGGTTTCTACTATAACCGTGAATATACATAGTCTGTAAGTGAATTTTTTTTACTACTTATATTCACGGTTATGCTAAACAACCGTGAATATAGATGTTATTTATCCACGGTTTCTACTATAACCGTGAATATACATTGTCTGTTATATTCACGGTTATGCTCGACAACCGTGGTTAGATCTAATTTATTACCACGGTTGTTAACCGTGGTTAAAGACCTTCATCTACTACCACGGCTGCAACAACTACGGTTCTTTAACCGTGATTAAAGGCCATTTTTAACCGTGATTATATCCATTTTTTCCACTAGTGATTGGATAATTGGATTATCCAAGTATAACTTATTAAGTTTTATTCAAATAGATATTTTTCAATTGGATTGGAAAAGCCTAAAGGTATGAACAGTCTAAAACGCGTTCTAATAAACAACAGTTATCAATGCTAGTTTCAATAAAGTGTAGGTTCTGCCAAAGCAGGGTGCTTTTATTGATATTAGTAAAGGAGGATGGATAATTGCATTATCCAACCATTTGTTATTGGACTTATCTAGGTAACTTTAATCAGATTGAAGAACCTAGAAGCATTAATATTAAGTTTAAATACCTTCTAATAAGTAACACTCGTCGAGACTAATGTCAATAAATAGTGGGCCTGCCAAAGCAGGGTGCTATCATTTATACTAGTAAGGCGCGATGGGATAATTGTAATATCCAAATTGTTTTTATTAGGCCTAAACTTAACTAAGTTTTTCAATTGGATTGAAAATAACTTAGAGGCGTAAGGATTGAGCTTAAATTCATAAGATGAATAAGGGTAAAGAGTTACCCACTCAATCATTCAAGAGTTGCATGAGATGTAATTGGAAATGTGTTTCCTACCTAAATAACCAAGGGTTGGGCGATCAGCCAAAGCTGACTCAACACTAGGCCAAATATGGATCTTGGCCCACTAGAAAAATCTTCCAACAGGATTTTTTATGATTCAGTGAGGGTATTTGTTTTGAATCAAAATAGTGGGAGACAACATATTTATTTAATAACCAAAATTTAAATATGTTTTGAATAGAAGTGATAGTTTACATGTAATTTGTTTTAGAATAACCATGACAAACCAAATATTATTTTGTTATAATCTGTCCTTTGGAAGGACACTTTATCTAGAAAAATGCCTAGATAGGTATTGAGACTTGAGAATTATCTTCATTAAAGATGAAGCGACAATGTGTCATGTTTGGCTTATATATCATCTATGGTTGGGTTTTGAATACCCTATGGAGTCTGTATAAACTCTGAGCTATAAAAGACAATATGAATATATAGGAGATATACGATATGATCGTATACAGACTCTATTAAGGCCGAGTTGGTCTGGAAGTCTAAAAGGTGATCAAGAAAGGAAATTGTTTCCAGTTTTAGCCAAATAAGACATTGAAATAATTTGTCTAAAGAACTTGAAGGAGTTCAAAAGAAAGGGAAGTAAGACTTCCACTACAGGTCATGTTATAGAAGTCAAGTTATTTTACTTCACTAACATTAGTATCAGATACTAGTATTAGATCTCAAATTTTAAAAGATCAAGGAAGTAGATCACTTGTTAAGGGTGGAGAAATCTGTGTAAAATTGAGCAAAAGTTGCTACAATAAAGATAAGATCTTTACCTATTGGGCTAGTTAGTGAACTAGATATTGTGCATATTGTTTCTTGTTGGACAAGAAATTTTTTTCTTATTATAAAATAACTTTATTTCTTTAAATAGATGTTGATGCACAATTGAGTAATGGATTCCACATCCTAAATCTCAAAACACCCATCTATAACAACTGTCAAAGTAGGTTAAAATAAGTGATTTTGAACCTTACTTACATGGTATTGTCTCCTAAGGCAAATGGATAAGAAACATATTTCTAAATATCATTAATGTGGTTATATGGACTCTTTTGATTTTGGAATCAATAGAGACATGTAAATCTTATTTATTGGAGAGATAATTGAGACCTCATTCATTGAAAAGATAAGTAATCTATTATTTAACACATGATGATGTATGTGGGCCTATTGGAACAATAGCTATATATGTTTTTCAATACTTCAACATACTAATTGAAAAGTCAATGAGTATGGATTTATGTAACGTAAGTTAGAAAGTCTTTGAAAAGTTCAAAGAATTCATAATGAAGTGAAAAACCAAATTGGCAAGACAATTAAAGCTCTTGATTAGATCAAGATAGCAAATAATTTAAGCTACAAGTTTGATAACTATCTAATAGAGTGAGAGATTACCTCTTAACTCATTCCTCATGGAATGCCATAATAGCATCTCTACAGGGAAAAGTCAAACCTTGTTGGATATAGTTTGATTATTGATTATTATTAAACATCTCTAACTCCTTCAACGTTCCTTTATTAACAAAATTTCCACACTTAACCATGTTCCATCTTAGACTTTCTTAAAGAAACCATATATGATATGGACTAGGAAGAAACCTAGTATGTCTTTACTAATAATTTGGAACTATAATGCTTCTATAGAGCATCTAACTCTGACAAGGTCAGATCCAAATTGGATAAATATCTTCTGTGAGATACCCAAAGAAAGCTAAGGGTTATCATTTCTATAATCCATCTGAGAATAAAAGGCTTGTTGCTTAGAATGTTGTATTCTTGAATAAGAGTATATCTCTTAAAGAATCAGTGGGAGGATAGTAGAACTTGAAGAAATTCAAGTATCACAAAGCATTCAAAAGTCAAAGATGGACTTGGAGCATAAATCACAAAATGTTGTGACATCATTAGCTCCGGTAGCACAAGACTTGCGTAAGATCAAATAGGATATGTAACCAAATCTGAAAGATATAGATATCTTATAAATCAGGAAGGTGGCATATTGCTAATTGATCAAGTTTCTTATGAAGAGGCCAAATGCAAGTTTAGATTCTAAGACATGGCATAAGACCATGGGATTTGAAATAGGCTCCATGTATATTAACAAGGTACGAACCTTGGTTGACGCACCTAAAGGGTAAAACCTATAGGATGCAAGTGGGTTTTCAAAAGGAAAACTAAACATGGATGGTAATAAAAGTACCTTTAAAAGCAAGATTGACAAAATTTAATTAGCTTAAAAACCATTTAGATCCTGCTTGTTGTAGCAGTATACCACTATTATGAGATATGGTAGATAGATGTCAAGATGGAAATCATCTAGGAAGGTATGTGAACTGCAAATGTTCTATTTATGGACTAAAGCAAGCTTTTAGAAGCTAGATTCTTCATTAAAGAATGAAGATAAATCTTGTGACTATAAAGAGGTTAGTAACTGCACAATTATAGTTCTAGTATTACATGTAGAAGACATACTTCTTCTAGAACGAATAATATTCTCACTCTATAGTCAAGAGTAACCTTAAACACTTAAGAAGGACTAAAGATTTAATCTTGATAAATGAAAGATGAGCTCATTGTAAAGGTTACATCGATGCCAATCTTTTGATTAATTTGAAAGACTTAAGATTGCAATCAAAATATATGTGTTGTCAAGATGGTTGTGATGTATGCTTGAAAGGTTCAAAGTAAAAAACAATCGTTGGTTCTACTAACAAATCTAAGTATTTTGTTATGTTAAATTACAAAAGAAGTTAATTTACATTTAATCATTCCAAATGTTTTGTACCCTATGAGTTTCCACTGTGATGACAATGGAACCATAGAACAATATAAGGAAGTGGATTAATCCAAGCATATACTTAAATAGTTCCATCTTTGGAAGATATGAAAACATGCAATGTGCATACCAACAAAATTGTTGGGAAGCCACTAGTAAAACCGCTTACGTAGTAAAAGCATAAGGGCACTATAGACGTCATTGCGCATTAACCATATCGGCTCTAAGTGCAACTGGGAGATTGTTGGAAATATGCACTAAAAGCCTATATAGGACGCATCATTTTGAATAAGTCATTTTTTATTAAATAGTTTAATAACCTTTATTTATCCTTAGAGTAATAGGTCATATAAGAGTTATTCCTAAAATGTCCCTAGTCAAGTATTTACGTGGGGACATGTAAATACATTAAGACTAGTGTGTGAGTGCACTGATGATCTGATCTCACAGATCATGGATATAAATGATATCAAGTCTTCACATGGGTACACATTAAGAGTAATGATATACTAGACATACCCACCATGAGAACGTTGCATGGATCGTTACATGAATGTCATAAACGATTCTCAATGTGATAATGGTATATGTAGTCCTTTGACCTGAAGTTACTACGATTCCTACATAAGGAGTTTGTTGTTTTAATACAATCAAACGTCTTCTGTAACAAGAGGACTATAAAGGTTGTGGTTAGGCAATGAACAAATTATGTAGAGGGATGTGAGTGATGTAGATGGAATTTGTCTCTCCTATGTGACAGAAGTGGTATCTATAGGCCACTTGATGGAGTGAGACTAAGGAAATGCATGGCCATGCTAGAAAGAATAAATATTAGATATTTATTCTGATAAAGTCTACTCCGGTGTCAAGTAAAATAAATTGGATCGTACAAGGATGACGTGACCATGCCTTGGGCCCAATTAGGATATCGTGACAAAAGGAACAAACATATAAAATAATTATCACTTATAGGTAATGTTGAAAATAAATAATATTCAGACATAATGATGCATTGCTAGATGCCGCTCTTATTTTCTATTAATAATAAAATAGTTTATTATTAATATAACCAAGTATTTTACCTATAGGGTCACACACATAGAGTAAGCCCATCAGAAAATTGCTTTGTATTTTATTTGGACTAAAATAAAACTATTGGGCCTAACTCATTTAGAATGAGTAAGGAGCCCACTCTTTAGAGAGCAAATTAGGTCAAACCTAAGCCTATAAATAGAGCATAAGATGCTCATAGGCGGCTAACCAAAAAAAGACACAAAATACGCAAAAGTTACAAAAGCTACACACTGTCAAACTAGCATTTGGAAGGTGTAGCATTTCTGGTGGAAGTACTCGTGTGGACTCCTAAAGGACGGGGCTATGACTGCTTCAATTCGATTTTCTTCAAGAGGTAATCCTAAAACACAATATTTTTTGTGTTTGTCTTATGCTTTGAAACATGGCGTTTTGCAAATCCTATGGGAATCCTTGTATTTCCGTTGCTCATGCACTAGGGATTCCCTAACACTATCTTTGTCAACGACAATAACTTTTCCTTCTTGATTCCATAACTTCATATTTCTTTCACTTCTTGGTTCAGATTATCTTACCTAGTTTATGCAAGTAACCTTTTTCCAAACACAACCTATATATCTTTTCTAACAACTCCATACAGTTCAACAAACTAGTATCTTAGGCATTTCTAGTACATAACCATACGAAATAAACAACTAGTACCTAACCATACTAAATAAAATATTGAACTGGTTGCTAAACAAATAAACAGAGACAGTTGAAAACATACACACCCATAGAGACAAGCTTTGGTAAGCCAAGTGAAAACACGCACACACACAGAGACAAGCTTCGACAAGCCAAGTGAAAACACACACAAACAAAAAACACATACACAGGGATATACTGATATTACCAGCAAACTAAACCAAACAAACACAGAGACATAGACACAAGCTTTGACTAATGGAGTTAAACTAAACAGAGCACAGATACAACATACACAGTATAACATAAGCAAATGGGGTACATACCAGACAATGCTGCAAAGAAGACGACTTGAAACCAAAGAAGGAAGGAAGGACAGAGTGAACGACGTAGACGACAACAAGTAGAGAGCGCAAGCTGGAGAAAATCGCCAACGATAAGCGTGAAAGGAGAAGCAAAAAGTGAAAAAGAGTATCTGGCACGGGTTTTGAAGTTTCAGAAAAGATGTATAATCACGGTTCCCCTTGAAACCATGAATATATTACACATATATTCACTATTGAACAAACACCCATGGATAAATGTTAACTCTATCATCACGGTTAAGCCCACAACCGTGGATAAATATTAAATCTATAATCACAGTTATAGAAACAACCGTGGACATACAGTATCCAGTGATTAAACCCTAAAACCTGAACTATATATCCACGGTTAGAAATACAACCGTGATTATAAACATCAATATATATTCACGGATAACATCAGAGCCGTGATCATACCCATCAATATATAGTCACGGTTGTGTAGTCAACCGTGGATATATATTTCAGGTACTATATATCCACAGTTGGCTCCTCAACCGTGATTATATATTGATGGGTACTATCACGGTTCTGATGTTAACCATGAATATATAGTTTTCCCTGATTATATCGTTCACCTTATAATTTCAAAAATGCCACTGCGCATGTTTTTATCACTGATCCACTTCAACCCGTGATTATATCCTGTTGTTATATCCAATTTTTGCACTAGTGGACTGAATACTTCTTATTTCATTGGTGTTTGTGTAGGCATCATTAAAACCTCTCGAGAGAAAAACCCAGTGGGAAAAACCTCCCCGGTAGGAAAAATAGTACTTATTGTTACATTAGTTATAGCACATCTTTAGATGTGTGACATTTCATGTCCAGGGAATATTTCTACCTTCTAATTCCTTTAATCGACACGCCCCCTTTCTGACTACTTCTTTTACCCAGTATGAGCCTTCCTAACTAGTTGTAAACTTCACGTCCTCTCTTACTTTCCTGTTGGTTTCAGCTATCCGTAGAACTAAATCTCCCTCCTGGAAGGTCATGGTTTGAGCATGATGTTCTATTTCTGGGTCGATTTTAGTTGAGAGGCCTGAATTTTTATGTAGGCTATGTCTTGCTCTCTCAGGTTGAGATCAAGGTCTTCCTTCATCTTTCGTCATTTTCTACTTCATCATATGTCAATCTTTTGAGGGGAGGTTCACCAAGTTCCATGGGAATCATGGTATCTTCTCTGTATGTGAGTCTGAATAAGGTTTCTTATCTCGTCGAGTGGGGAGTCGTGTGGTAGGCCTATAGAGCCCCAGATAGTTCTTCATCCCATCTTTTTTTTTTGCTTGTCCCAATCTTTGCTTTAGTTCCTACAAGATTACCTTATTCACAGCTTCTGTCTACCCATTCGTTTGAGGGTGCTCTACTGATAAGAATATTTACTTTATACTTAAGTTCTTATAGAACTCGGTGAAGTTTTTATCCATAAACTGTCGTTCGTTGTCTAAAATAATGGTATGTGGGAGCCCGTATTTGCATATGATATTCTTCCACGTAAAATTTTGAACCTTGGACATTGTGATGGATGTGAGGGGCTCGACTTTTATCCATTTCGTGAAGAGGTCTATCGTGACCAAGAGGTAGTTCACTTGCCTTTCTAGTGGAAAGGGTCCAAGAATGTTCACGCCCCAAGTGTTGAAAGGCCAAGGTGTGACACCTTGATTAACTAGGACTGATCCCTTCCACTAGATCGTTCTACTTAACCAAGGGCTTACATGTTTGTTTAAAAATGTAGTAGTTTTTTTTGTACATAAATGACATAAACATGGTGGATCATCATCTCGACATATATACATGGTTCAACATTAGCTTTACATACTCAAATGAAAGTGGGGAATATAGGAACCCTTAAATATTAAGATCTTCATCAAAGTAGTAGATATTTTAAAAAAGAAAATTACAAAAAAATAATGGACCGATTTGGATTACGAATGAAGAAACTTTGATCAAAACACTAACAGGTGTGTAAATAAATCAGGGAATTAATTAATCATAAGCTTATTTAAAACTCTAGGCCAAATTCATAAGGAACTAGGTTTTATGCTCAACATCAAAGTTGTAGAGGGTTTAGAAATGAAAAATTATAAACTAGAACCAAGGCGTTTCAATATAGGAAAAAAGAGTTACATCGACAACAAACTAACAGGCATAAAGGTTGAATGTCCAAACAAGGTTCTCAGGCAAAAATAAATAAGTCGGGACTCAAACCGACTTCTAAAAAATTTAATAATAAGTATCAAAGGTATATCAAATCAATTATTTAAGATTCAGGATATCACTCTCACCTCATGACCTCTGGTATTTATTATTACTTAATTTGGTCCCCGGTCCCGCTTCCGGCATAACTATCTGACGAACACATCCCTCAGAATATTTACTAAGGTTTTGCTATTATTATTATAAAATTATGTCATCATACCATGTCATTATTAGTCATCAAATTAAATCACTGCTCATCTTACATTACTCCTATTAGTCTTATTTATCATGATTAATTATCAAATTAATCACTAATTTAATCTCTTTTAATCATATTTATTTCTTTTAACTTATTAAATCATTTTTATTTATCCCAATAATTACCACATGCACATTATCATAATTCACCACTATCACAAATCATCCAATTATCACACCTTAACACAAAATCAAGCCTTACTACCCTCAAAACATCATACACAAATTGGCTGAAGCCCACAAAATCATCAAAAATCAGGTAAAATATCACTAGCCGCAGCCACAAACACAAATAATCCGCCTTACATAACTATTTTGCACAACAAATGACCCTATAGGCCTTTCTTGAAAAGACCAGGATGCTACACAAGGGGAGAGAATTCCATGTAATGGTTTGGGGTAACTGTTATTTGGTTAGCATTCTTCTAACAGGCTTCACACTTCTTTATGAAACCTAAACAATTTAATCCTAGTATGGGCCAGAAATATCTAGCTTAGAGGACTCTGGCTGCTAGGGGTCAGACTCCTCCATGGTGCCTGGATATACCCAAGTGAAGTACCTTTATCATATACTCTGCTTGCTCTGGGCTGAGGCACTTGAGAAGGGGTAAGGTGAATCCTTATTTGTAGAGTTACCCTTCAATAGAGGGTGTAATTAGACGAGTATGTTTGTATTTTCTTGGCCTCTAAGGATTTCGAGGAGAGATCACCTCTGGTAGGGAAATCCAATATTGGGGTCATCCAGGTAGTTTCCCCAGGTGTTATGGTGACTTCATTTACACGTTCTGCGTCTTTAATGGTAGGTTCTTCCAAGGTTACCTGTACAAGAGTCTTTAAATTTCCAGCTTTTTTGGTGTTGGACAACTTTGAAAGCAGATATGCTCTCTTGTTTTATGACCTGGGGACATGTACTATTTTGAAGAGTTTGAGCTTTGTTATCCATCTTCTCATCTAAGAGAGGTACTTAGCCAGGATAGGGTCTTTTGTCTGATATGCTCCTTCTATTTGTCTTGTTACTAGTTGTGAATCAATTTTTACTTGTATGCACTAAGCGCTTAAGTCTAGCACCATTTGTAGGCCTACTATGAGAGCCTCGTATTCTGCTTGGTTATTGTTGGCCCTGAATAAAAATCTAAGTGATTCTTCAATAACCAGCCCGGTAGGTAACTCAAGTATAACTCTGAATCTGTTACTTTTCTCATTTGATGACCCATCCACTGAGAGGGTCCATAAGGCGTGTTCAGTGTTGTACTCTTCCTTATCATCGCCCAACTCTGTTATAAAGTCTGCTAAGAACTGCGCCTTGGTAGCCTCTTGGGGCTCATATCAGATTCCATACTCAGAAAGCTCTACTACCCATATGACCATTCTCCCCATAAGTTTTGGCTTTTGAAGAATTTTATTGATTGGTTGGTTTGTTCTAACAACAATTTGGTTGTTGTTGAAATAAGGCCTCAACTTCCAAGTGGCTACCACTAGGCTGTGTGCAAATTTCTCTACTATTTGGTATCGTACCTCCGCTTCCTGCAAGGTTTTTCTTGTGAAGTATATGGGTCATTTGGTGGATCCTTCTTCTTGTACCAAGGCTGCACTGACAATGTTTTCTCCTACGGATAGGTACATGATTAGTGTCGCCCTGAGGTTGGCTTCATTAAAATAGGGCATGAAGCTAAGTAGGATTTCAGCTACTCAAAGGATTTCTAGCACTCTTGAGACCATTAAAAAGCATCTATTTTCTTTAGAACCCTATAGAAAGGCATGACCTTCTTTGTAAACTTGGACAAGAAACAGGAGAGGGCAATATAACTCCCGATGAGATGTTCTACTTCTTTGATGTTTTGAGGGCTCCTCATCTCCAAGATGACTCGACATTGATCAGGGTTGGTGTTGGATTATTGGCGAGCGCACCAATTTATCGTTGTAGTTTTCTAAATAGATATCGTTCCCTCAAGGATTGAATGATTTCAATGAATGGTAGTAATTTTTATTTACTATGGTAAAGATGTCAAAACTTATTAACAAAAGAATTATTCATATATAAATTGTACAATATTCACAGATCTAGAGATTGATTTATACATTGAGCAAAAGATGGTGTAAAATGAATTATAAATCTATCTAGAAATTAACTAGAAAAATAGCACTTTAGAATGATTCCAATACTTGAGATTTAAATACAGATTGACAAACTATGTTGGAATTTGAATCCCCGCACTAGAATATAAGATAGCAACTAGAAACATGCATATTTAATCATCAAGTTCATGTCATTGCAGCTTAAAATCATTAAACCTGGTCCCTCAGTAAATAAATTCTAAATAGTTACCGTAAAGTCTGATCCCTCAGATGCTTTCTTAGTAAAAACTTGCTTTAAGTGCTAGCCTTAACACAACAATAATTACCAAATTTATCCCTAGTAATTGGTATATTAAAGGTATTTCAACTTTTACTTCCGTTAAAGTGGTTTTAACAAGCATGAAAATCATTCTCCCGTTTTAAGTTTATACTAATAAAAGCTTGAAATACTAACATAGAATTTGAATCATAAACATATATAATTCATAATTACAACATCATATTCATAGATTGGTTCATTAATTCCAACATAAAAAGATTAGTTACACATGGTAAAAGTAAAAACACAACTTACAATTGGAGACATGACGAACACTTGATCACACTTGACAACACACTTCATAACGCAAAAGGAAAACAACACTAAACAACACTCTCAAGTATATAGAAGTATTCTGCAGTACAAACTCAGAAAGAAGGGTCCTGGAATGGAAGAAAGAAGTAATGGAATGAAGAATTGGATGCCAAAACCCTTGGTAAATGGCCCTATTTATAAGGCTGAGTCGAGGTCTTGACGCTACGCGTGGGCGTGGCGCTGCGCGTCAGGTCTCTGACTTAGCCTCCATTAATCTTCTAGATTTTCAGTCATGATCTTTCTTTTTGTCCCTAATAATTCACAGACTTAATGCCATTTGTCTCCCACTGAATGCATAACCTTTGAATTATAGTGGATTGGCCTTATTTGGCCCCTTTTTTCTGAGTGTAATTCCACCTGTGAGTGGGATACACGTAGCATCTGACACTACATGTCAGGACCAATATCCTAATGCTGAGTGTGAGGTTGATGCTACGCGTCAGCCTCCTGTCTTGCATACTTTTAACCTCAACCTTTCACTACAAAACTGGGAAAAATGGGTCATGCCAAGTTAAATTCAATAACTTCCATTTATTTAAAATAAAACCTAAATTTATTTATATTTAAACTAATTTTTATTAATTTTCTCATAGTGTTTATTATAAAAATAACCATAAGTTAAGGACTAACAAACTACCCCTAACTTAGGAAGTTGCTCGTCCTCAATCAAAACAAACTCAAACTGTGAACCAATCAATTTTTGAAAAATTTGAAAACTTACCACAAGAAGTAATTCATAACATACCATTTGAAATCATCAATATTGATGATTTGTGTAAAAGAGGCCTAAAGATAAAACTAACATAATGTCATGCCAATAAATCAAGCTTATTTCAAGGCTTACCTCACAAGTGTTTCTCTCTGGTAAAAGGTAACCTGTTTAACTCAATCAATCATAAAATTAAACAAATTTGATTTTGATTTTCATCTTATCAATTGTCATTCATACAAAATTAAACAAGAGTCACAAGGTCTATTTCTAGGGTTATAATGAGGCTTGGTTACAAGAATTCCTGGTTTTTTTTGGAAAGCAAATACCTGAATTTATAACAGAGCATTTCATGTAAAATTAAGGTGTTTTTCTTGATCCAAAAACCGACTTCCCTTTTTTCCCCAACTTAATTCTTTTCATTATTTCTTTTTCTGAATTTGCACACATACATATATTTCCTTTTATTTTTATTTTTTCATATATATGCATGATTTGATATAATTTTTGAAAAGAACTAAGTTCACAATTTCATTCCCCAGTTTGTAAGAACACTCAAAATATTTTTATTTTGATTGCAATGCTTTTTTAATTAATCAGATAAAAGGGAATGGTTGAAATATTTTTGGGTAAGGGGTGTCAAAGAAATCATTTTTTAAGGCTCAAAATGGTTATCAAAGGATAAATACATTTTTCCATGGTAAGTTTTTTATCCCTAAGTTCATGTGTTTACCAATAACGTGCCTTGATCATGCTCTTGGATCCTTTGTATGACAACACAAATCAAAGAATTAAGTAAAATTAATTTGTTCAAAATTATGTCGATACCCTCAAAGTGTTTAAAGAACTCTTAACTTACTAGGTTTTTGAAATTAGCTTGATTATTAATAAGAACATTGTAATTTGTTTTATTAAAATACCTTATAGTTGCAAAAGAATAAATATTTGATTATTTGAAACGGCTTATTATGTAAAACTTCAAGTGCATAAAATTTTCAATTTTAAAAAACTGATTATCTTTATTTTTATTAATAAAATCACACTTGTTTTTGGTTTTGTTTTAATTTAAGAAAATCATAGCAATAAAATATCACATAAAAATAAAATAAAATCATATCCCACAAAATAAAAATCCAACATCACAAAGTAAGTGTAAGCAAATGTAATACTAAAAATGTAAAAATAGTCATAAAAGATGAAGAAAATAAATATGGCCCTTAGTCATCCTGCATCTGGTCATCATCATCCTCATCCTCCTCAGTGTTAGCATTAGCACTATCAGTCTAAGCACCAGATGTATCACCTACCTCAGGATATGTCGGCTGGTCTCTTGGCCAAGCCACATGTGATGCAAAGTCAATAGGTGTCATGAATGGTGCATCTGCTCCTAAACCCTGCACTAATAGAAAGAATCATGTAAGTGGGTATAAGCTCAATGGGAAGCAGCCATCATCTGCATCATGTGTTGATGGTCTATCCCACTCCTGGTCAGCTCCTGGAGAATAACATCAGTAGGGGTTACCTGTTGTGGTCTCCTCCTCCTGGGTCTAGGCTGAGCCTCCTACTCAATAGGTGGAAGCTCACACTACTGCACAAAATAAGTCCTGTTCACTAGAACATTGGGTACTTGCCCTAATGAACTAGTAAACTCTGGTGAAGGCACTGCACTCCCTGCCTCCTTAGTAAGGCAGAAATGATAAGTGGAAATGGTACTGGGCGATTCTTCTTATACCCGAGGGCATAATGGTGGATCTGCTCAGAAATCAAGGCAGCAATGTCGATAGTCTTATCCTGCAAGATAGAGAATAACAAGCAGCATCCCTCAACTAGCAAGCTGGAAAGGTGAGTCACTGGCACAATGTTATGAAGCATCAGGTACATCCATGCCTAGGCAATCGGTGTCAACTGTGTCTTCAGGAGGTTGGAAGGTGCTCTATTAACCCTGCTAACGTTAAAATAGATCTATTCCTTGCTAAAAAATTAAGCAACCTCCTCTAGGTAAAAACCTAGATCATCATCCTAAGTAGCAACCTTGTTTCTATTCTCCTGCCAGAAACAAGTATCACCCTCGGAGTGGGCTCCAAGGGTTACCTAGAAGGGTACTGATTGTATCTCTGTCGTAGGTAATGTATCTGCCTCTCACCCAGCTACTCCTCATCTGCCCAATGTTAGGCGAATCCTGGTGAATCCTGTAAGCATTTACATAAAATTCCATCACCAAGATAGGATCTCCCTTAGTGGGTAGGGAAAACAGTGTTCCCCGCCTCCTCCTCTGAATCTCTGCTCACAGCTCAAGGTAATCAGCAACTCCTAGATCAAGAACCCTCTCCTAGATCAACCTAAAGCCCTTGATCTAGTGAAATCTAACCCATTTCGCATCAGTCTTAAACCTGGTGACATCCCTAGGTCCAAGCTGCTCCTCCTCAATCTGTATCTCTGGGTCATCAGAGGAGGTAGTATCAGTCCTCCTCTTCCTCTTGGGACTGGTAGTAGGAATAAATTTCTTCGGAGCCATCTATAAAATTTTAAAATTAAAACTATACACACAGTTTAAACAAACATTCAATTAGGCATATCAGAACATACATAACATACATGTAACAAAAAAAATTTTATAAACCTAAAAATATTATACAAAATATAAAAATTAAAACAAACAACTTAAATTAAAAGATTAAACACATATTATTAACAACACACAAAAATAAAATCTAAAAATGTAAACACACTTTTTATTAAAAATAAAATTGAATATAAAAATTAAAGTCTAACAAAATATTAAAATATACAACACATTTAAAAATTAAAAATTAAAAACAAAAAAAAAGAAACACAAAACACACAAAATTTAAAATTTTGAGAACAGGGGTGTGATGTGTAGTGTTAGCCCTGTTTCCTCACGCTACGCGTTAGGGTGACACTACGCGTGAGGGTGTAGTTCCTGAAACCCAATTTGGGGGTTGTGTAGCAGCAACCCCATTCTCTTAGTCTCAATCAAAAACATCATCGCAGATAGTGCATTGGTTTCCAATCTTCCTAAACTACTCTTAACCTCATACATTTTTAAAAATTGAAAAACAAAAATTGAAAATTAAAAGAGAAAAGATAGAGGGAACTTACTTGGATTTGATCAACAAAATGATATGTGGTTTTGAGAAGTTTGAGGTTTGAGAAATTAGATTTTAGGAAGAGTGAGACGCAAGAAGGGAAATTTTTAGGTTTAAATTTCTTATAATGGGCCTCCACTCTGAAATGGGTTCTATTTTAAAAACTGAATACAGGACCTGACACTACGCATGGATTGGACGATATACGTCAGGTCTGAGATTTTGATCCCACGCTACACATGGCTTTGGCGTTACATGTGGGAGCCAAATTTTCATTTTCTTCAATTTTTTATTTTGAAACCCAATTTCATGCATTTTAAGCCCTTTTTATTCCTAAAATTCTAAAATTAATTAAAACAACAGAATTTAATTAAAACCATTTTTTAACTTTAAATTAAAAACAAACAATCGAATAATGAGTTACCTCCTATTGAGCGCTTAATTTACTGTCTTTAGCTTGACATCCTGCAAATCATAAATCTATTAAGTAACAAATGGTGGTGAGCCTATTAATCTCACCACCTAGATAAGGCTTCAACTTGTGTCCATTAATAATCCAACTTCTTTTGGAAGTTGGATCCTCAATTTTAATTGCTCTATATGGTTTAACCTCTTTGATCACAAATGGGTCTGACCATTTAGATTTCAATTTACCAGGAAATAATTTTAATCTTGAATTAAACAATAAGACTTGCTGACCTGGTGTAAAGTTCCTTTTCTTTAATTTCTTATCATGGTAAGCTTTCACCTTGTTCTTGTAGAACCTGAATGATTCATAAGCATTATTCTACATTTCATCTAACTCAAATAATTGCAACTTCCTTTTGTCAGCTGCATCAGTTTGATCAAATTTAAGGAATTTCAATGCCCAGTATGCTTTATGTTCCATTTCTACTGGGAGATGACAGGCTTTTCCATAAACCATCTGAAAAGGGGAAAGGCCAATAGGAGTTTTAAATGCAGTTTTGTATGCCCAGGGTGCATCATCAAGTTTCTGTGACCAATCCTTCTTTGAAGAAGACATGGTCTTTTCCAAAATTCTCTTCACTTCTCGATTTGAAATCTCAGCTTGACCATTAGTTTGTGGATGATATGTTGTGGCCACCTTGTGTCTCACATCATAATGCTATTAGACCTTTTGAAGAACTTTATTATAGAAATATGAACCTCCATCACCGATCAAAGTTCTTGGTGTTCCAAACCTGCAAAAAATATTTTTCTTTAAGAAATTCACCATAGTTTTGGAATCAGCATTAGGTGAAGCAATTGCTTCCACCCATTTAGAAACATAATCAACTGTGAAAAGGATAAATTGGTTAGATTGAGATTTGGGGAAGGGTCCCACGAAGTCAATTGCCCAACAATTAAATACCTCTACCTCTTGTATGTTTGTGAGAGGCATTTCTTGCCTCCTGGTTATGTTCCCTATTCTTTGGCAATTGTCACAAGATTATACAAATGAGTGATCATCTTTAAAAATGGAAGGCCAATACAAACCTGATTGGAGGACCTTTGCAATAGTCCTCTCTCCATTAAAATGACCTCTATAAGGGGATTTGTGGCAATACCACAACACATCATTTATTTCCTATTTGGGTATACAATTTTATAACAAATTATCCATACCAATTTTAAACAGATAAGGGTCATCCTAGACAAAATATTTAGCATTCATGAAAAACTTTTTTCTCTTTTGCCAAGTTAAATCATTGGGAAGAATTCTCGTTGCTTTAAAATTGGCCATTTCAGCAAACCAAGGCCGTTTTGTTATTTCAAATAATTTTTCGTCAGGAAATTCTTCTGTAATTTCATTTTCCCTGGTGGTGACCTCATCGTTTATTAATCTGGATAAATGGTCAGCAACCATATTTTCACAACCCTTTTAATCTTTAATTTCAAGATCATATTCTTGTATGAGTAAAATTCGTCGGATTAACCGAGGTTCAGAGTCAGTTTTAGTCAAAAGATATTTGATGGCTGCATGATTAGTGAAAACAATTATTTTTGAGTCAATCAAATATGATCTAAATTTTTCCAAGGCATACACTATGGCTAGTATTTCTTTCTCAGTAGTTGCATAATTCACTTGATTTTCATTCAAAACTTTACTAGCATAATGTATAACCTTAAAAAAGCTTTTCATGCCTTTGACCCAAAACAACTCCTACAGCATAATCACTTGCATCGCACATAAGTTCAAAGGGCAGTTTCCAATTAGGAGCAATAATAACAGGAGCATAAATCAATTTTTCTTTTAAAGAATTAAAAGCTTTAAGACATGCATCATTAAATTTAAATTGAACATATTTGTTCAAGAGGTTTGTCAAAGGTTAGCAATTTTTGAAAAATCCTTAATGAATCTTCAATAAAACCAACATGTCCTAAGAAACTTCTAATTCCTTTTACATTTACAGGGGGTGGGAGTTTAGATATCACCTTAATTTTTGCTTGGTCAACTACAATACCTTTTATAGAGATTTTATGACCAAGTACAATTCCTTCTGTCACCATAAAGTGACACTTCTCCCAGTTCAAGACCAGATTTGTATCACTACACTGCTTTAGTACAATGTCCAAGTTGGATAGAAATGTATCAAAGGAGTTCCCAAAGACAGAGAAGTCATCCATGAAAATTTCTATGCTTTTTTCAACTAAATCTGTAAAAATAGCAAACATACATATTTGAAAAGTAGTAGGTGCATTGCATAATCCAAATGACATTTTTCTATAAGCAAAGATACCGAAAGGACATGTAAAAAGAGTCTTTTCCTAATTAAGGGGATCCACAACAATTTGGTTATATCCAGAAAACAATTAAGAAAGCAATAGTAAGTCTGCACAGACAATCTTTCAAGCATTTGGTCCATAAAGGGAGGGGAAAATGATCTTTTCTAGTTGCTTGGTTGAATTTCCTGTAGTCTATACATATTCTCCAGCTGGTGATAGTTCTTGTTGGAATTAATTCATTTTTGTCATTTACAATTACTGTCATACCTCCATTTTTTGGTACTACTTGAACGGGGCTTACCCATGCACTATCAGAAATAAGATAGATGATACCTGCTTTTAGCAATTTTAGAACCTCCTTCTTTGTTACCTCTTTCATTATGGGATTGAGGCGTCTTTGAGGTTGGGCTATAGGCTTGAAATCATCTTCTAATAAAATCCTATGCATGCAATATGATGGACTTATAGCTTTGAAATCTTCAAGTGTCCATCCAATTGCTTCCTAATTTTTCTTCAGCACCTCTACCAGTCTTGATTCTTCTATTTTAGTTAGTAAATTACTAATAATAACTGGTTTAAAATTACCTTCCTTTAGAAAGATATACTTGAGGTGTGAAGACAAAACTTTTAGCTCTAGTCTCTGGATTTTTTCAATAGGTGTCTCTTGGAGTTCTTCAATCTTTCTAGATTTAGGGGAAATGTCTTTCCCTCTTTCTAGTTCTTCCAAACACTTGTCTATCTGTCTTTCCTCTTCCTTATTTACACATTCCACAGAGTCAATCAATAATTTATTCAAAGGGTCAGAAATAGACATACCTTTTGGTATGGAGAGGCAAACTTCATCAAGGGCATCCACTCTAAAACAATCTTGTTTTAGATTAGGATGTTTGAGAGCTTTAAAACATCAAAATTTACCTCTTCATCATGCACTCTGACTGCAAGTTTTCCATTGTCCACATCAATTAACACTTTAGCAGTCTTCAAGAATGGTCTTCCAAGAATTAGGGGAACTTCAGTATCCTCCTCTATGTCTAATACCACAAAGTCAACAGGGAAGTAAAACTTGTCAACTTTCACAAGTACATCTCCTACTATCCCATAGGGTCTTTTGATTGAGCGGTCTGCCACTTGTAGAGTCATCTTAGTTCTTTGTGGATCAAGATCACCGATGCGCTTCATCATACTTAGGGGCATTAAATTTATAATAGCCCTTAGGATTAATAAAGCCTTCCCAATATTTACACCTCCAATGGAGACAAGAATGGTGAAACTTTCAGGGTCTTTTGACTTTTGTGGCATGTTGTATTGTAAGAAGGCACTACACCCTGCTTCAAGCTCAACAATTTCTTCATTATACCTCATTTTCTTTATGAGCAGTTCCTTCAAAAACTTTGCATATGTTGGCATTTGTTCTAATGCCTCTGAGAAAGTAATGTTTATTTGTAACTACTTAAAAATCTCAAGGAATCTTTTGTACTCTCTTTCCTTATTCTTTCTTGAAGGTGCATGAGGATAAGGTAAGTCCTTGACGGGAGTTGTTTGACCCAAATACTATTTTTTTTCTTTTTTCTTTTTTTCTTTTTGTTTTTCTTCTTCTTTTTCTTTTTTTCTTATACATCATTCTCTTTTTCTTTCTTTTCTTCTTCATTCTTTCCTTTTTCACTCTTTTCACTTTCTTTACAACTTTCTTTATAATCAGTCCCTACAATTTTACTACTCCTAGTGAAAATAACTTTACATTGTTCCCTTGGGTTCTTGGTATTGGTAGAAAAATCAAAACTTTTCATTTCAGCTACTTCCTTTGCTAGCTGTCCCAATTGGAAATTTGACGCTTTTCGTGCGACTTCATTCGTTTGCATATATTATAGCAATTGTTGGATAAAATCTTTTATCCTTGTCAGCCTAGCATTTTGATCAGGTTGTGGTTTTTGTTGAAACTGATTGTTAGGAGGTTTGTTGGAAGATCCAACATCTTGTTTCCAACCAAAATTCTAATTTTTCCATTCCTGTGGATAGTTGTTAGAGAAAAAAATTACAAATATTGAAAGGAAAATTACTTACAGGTAATCTTTGGTTGTTCTGAAAAGTGGCTTGCTCATGTTCAATTCCATCAGGTGCACAATACCCACAAGGTTATTTTCACATGCAATGTACACACTATTTTAACTGAATTCAGGGTGATAATGACACTTGGGCAATCTAAAGTTTCTGCAATTGCTTTCTTATGGCCTCAATTTGTTGTGTCAATAATTTTTATTGAGCTAGGACTACATCATTTACTCCTAACTCGAGCATACCTGGTTTCTAGAAACATTACTTATTTCATGTTTTTCTTCTCTGTCACTAGTAGGCATGGACTTCATTATTGCTATTGCCTCCTCTACTATTTGGCTCATCAATGAACCACCTGCACAGGCATCTAACATCATCTTAAATTGAGGCAATAAACCATGATAGACGATTCTTACCTTTCCACCATCATCCAAATTATGATTTGGACACTTTCTTAGCAATGCTTTGAATCGTTCCCACGCTTCTCCTAATGACTCATCATGATTTTGTGAAAATGAGTGAATGGTTGTCATAGCTTCAAAATATTTAGAAGGGGAATAAAACCTTTCCAAAAATTTTCTTTTAAGATCGGACCAGTTTGTAAAACTACCATGAGGACAAGATTTAAACCATTCTTTTGCCTTCCCAACCAAAGAAAAAGGAAATAGTCTCATATACACAGATTCTTCTTGATTGGGTTCAAAACTAATAGTGCTGCATAAATCATAAAAAATAGTTAGATGTTCATATGGTTCTTCATGATTTAAACCAGTAAACTAATTGTTTTGAATTATATTCAATGTAGCAGGTTTAATTTCCACTGCTACAATAGGTCCTTGAAACATCCCTGACACCCGGGGAGGTCCATTAATAGCAGCTAACTATCCCAATGTCCGTCTTTGTTATTCTCTAACCATTTTAGAATTTTTAATGTTTTGAAAAGAAGAAGATGAAGAAGAAGTAGTTTGTGTTTTGGATTTCAAAGATTTAAGTTTTTTAACAAATTTCTCGATCTCAGGATCAAAGAAGATTCTCCCTGTAGAAGATCAAGTTTGCATACACAAAGTAAACAGAAAAAGTTAGTGTAACAAGAATAGATAAAGAAGAAGTGAAAGTGAATAAATAGGTAAAAAGTAAAAATAAAAATTTACCTAAGTTAAAAAGTAAAGAAATTTTACCATAGTAATTAAAAATTTACTATTTACTGAAATCAATTCAATCCCCGACGACGGCACTGGAAAACTTTATCATTGTAGTTTTCTAAATAGATATCATTCCCTCAAGGATTGAATGGTTTCAATGAGTGGTAGTAATTTTTATTTACTATGCTAAAGATGTCAAAACTTATTAACAAAAGAATTATTCATATACAAATTGTACAATATTCACAGATCTAGAGATTGATTTATACATTGAGCAAAAGATGGTGTAAAATGAATTATAAATCTATCTAGAAATTAACTAGAAAAATAGCACTTTAGAATGATTCCAATACTTGAGATTTAAATACAGATTGACAAACTATGTTGGAATTTGAATCCCCGTACTAGAATATAACATAGCAACTATAAATATGCATATTTAATCATTAAGTTCATGTCATTGCAGCTTAAAATCATTAAACCTGGTCCCTCAGTGAATAAATTCTAAATAGTTACCATAAAGTCTGATCCCTCAGATGCTTTCTTAGTAAAAACTTGCTTTAAGTGGTGGCCTTAACATAATAATAATTACCAACTTTATCCCTAGTAATTGGTATATTAAGGGTATTTCAACTTTTACTTCTATTAAAGTGGTTTTAACACGCATGAAAATCATTCTCCCGTTTAAAGTTCATACTAATAAAAGATTGGAATACTAACATCGAATTCGAATCATAAACATACACAATTCATAATTACAACATCATATTCATAGATTAGTTCACCAATCCCAACATAAACAGATTAGTTAAACATGGTAAAAGTAAAAACATAACTTACAATTAGAGACATGGCGAACACTTGATCACACTTGACAACACACTTCACAACACAAAAGGAAAACAACACTAAACAACACTCTCTAGTATATGGAAGTATTCTGCAGTACAAACTCAGAAAGAAGGGTTTTGGAATGAAAGAAATAAGTAATGGAATGAAGAATTGGATGCCAAAGCCCTTGGTAAATGGCCCTATTTATTGGGTTGAGTTGAGGTCTTGATGCTACACGTAGGCGTGGTGCTGTGCGTCAGGTCTCTGACTCAATCTCCATTAATCTTCCAGATTTTTTGTCATGATCTTTCTTTTTATCCCCAATAATTCACAGACTTAATGCCATTTATCTCCCATTAAATTCATAACCTTTGAACTGGAGTGGATTGGCCTTATTTGGCCCTTTTTTTAGTGTAATTCCACCTATGAGGGGGATACACGTAGCATCTAATGCTGAGCGTGGGGTTGATCCTACGTGTCAGCCTCCTGTCTTGCATACTTTTAACCTCAACTTTTCACTACAAAATTGGGAAAAATAGGTCATGCCAAGTTAAATTCAATAACTTCCATTTATTTAAAATAAAACCTAAATTTATTTATATTTAAACTAATTTTTATTAATTTTTTCACAGTTTTTATTATAAAAATAAGTATAAATTAAGGACTAGGCCTCTATTTCTCTATGCGTCTGCATGTACCCTAAGAATTTTCTACCTTTGGACCCCAAATAAGCATTTCTCATGGTTGAGATACTTGAGATACATATTATGTCTTCTCAACTCGACGAATGTTTCCTCTAGATCCACAATGTGGTTTTGTGCTTCCTTGGTTTTTACCACTATATCGTCTATATAGACCTCTATGTTTCTACCAATCTTCTTGGCAAAAATCTTGTCCACCAACCTTTGGTAGGTAGCACCAGCGTTCTTCAATCCGAATGACATTACTCGATCGTAGAAATTTTCCCTTCTGGTTATGAAGGCGATTTTTCTTCATCTTTTAGGTTTATTCGTATTTGGTTGTACCCGAGTATCCTTCCATAAAGCTTAACACCTGATATCCTGAGGTACCATCTACCAAACGATCAATATTGGGCAAAGGGTAGGGATCTTTGGGACATACCTTATTCAAGTCGATAAAATCCATGCACATCCTATTTGTCACTCGCCTTTTTCACCATGACTACATTGGAGAGCCAGGTTGAATATGTAACCTCCCGAATGAAATTGGGTGCCAATAGTTTGTTTATCTTATCCTTTATCGTTGCTCTTCTGTCTAGACATAGCTTTCGTTGCTTCTACGCTACAGGTTTGGCATTGGGGTGGATGTTCAACGAGTGGGATGTAACATTCGGGTCAATTCCTAGCATGTCTGATGGGCTCCATGAGAAAAGATCTGTGTTGGCCTTTAAAAATGCTACCAAAGATGTCTCAAGTTTTGGTTTAGTACCACACTGACACAGGTGCACTGGCTGGGACTAGATCCCCATGTACTAGCTTCAAGGATTCTACTGGCTGTGGGCATTTATGCTCTCTCTCGTCCCTAGGGTCAAACCCTATTTCCACATCTTCTTCTACTATAAAAGCCTCATTGGGTTAAAGACTTTCATGGTACCAATCTCAATCGTCCTCGGGGTAGGTGTGAACAACTCCAATGCACCTGTCTCCAAGTGGGAATTTCATAGTGAGGTGTAAGGTTGAGATGATTATGTCGAGTGAATTAAAGGACGGGTGCCCTAGAATGGCATTGTACGAGTTGGGGAAGTCAACAACTAGGTATTTCACCATCATCGTCTTGCTATCATCTTAAGATCCAAAGGTCGTCTTCAATTCGACATAACCCATCACCTGCACAGAGTCTCCAAAAAAACTAAGTAAAGCCCCAGTAAAGCACCAATACCTTTTAAGCCATTTTAGAGGCAATTGAAGCCAGTTGTAGATCTTCTAGTGGAGAATGTTTATAAAACTTGCTTGATCCACCGATACTCTTCCCACGATGTACTATGAAATCTCTATAGTAACCACCATTACTTCATCCTTGTTTGTGACACCCCTGGGAAGGTCCAAGTTGTCCAAGGTAATTGCTTCAACACTCGGGAGGCATTGTATAGAATTGACCTGCTCAGCTTCGTATGGGATTCTAGCTCTGCACCTAGGGAAGCCACTTGAAATAGTATGTATAACTCTCTTTCCATTATCTCTTGCATTATCAGGTCTACGGGATTGGGACCGCTCACATTCTTATCGAGGGTAATCTCGCAGCTGTAGCTCTACTTATCTCGAAGATTCTCGTTCTTTCTTCCGCCTGGTTTCTCATGGTGCCTCTCCCCTCCGATCAATGAATTTTTCTAAGTACCCCTAATGGATCAACTGCTTAATTTGGTTTTTAAGTGACCAACAGTCTTTTGTGCCATAGCCAAAGATGCGATGCAACTCACAGAACTTTGTCCTATATGAGCCCTTTGGGTGTTCTCCGGGCGGGGTAGTTTGAGTGATCCTATGTTGTAAACTTCGTGCATAATTCGATCCCTCACACTGTTCAGGGGGTGAATGTATTGTACTTGAGATTGGGATAAGCCACATTCCCATGTTCCTTATTTGACTTGGGAATTTTCTTTCACTGGTCCGTCTTGACAATTGTGTGTTTAGAATTTCCCACTTGGTCAGCCTCTTACTCCTCCATGTTTATATATCGAATGACTTATTGCTTGAAATCATCCATATTCAAATGTGGTTTTCTGTCTAAGGAATTAGAAAATTTACCTGGGCATAATCCTGTTTGGATTGCAAGAAGGGCCACCTCTGAACTCAGGTCACAGAACTGAATGGCTTACTCAACAAAGTAAGCCATAAACTGTTTGAGGGTCTCCTCTCGCCTCTGTTTTAGGATGACTAGGCTGTGCAAGGTTTGTTGCACTGATCGGCTTGAGGTAAATTATGTTAGAAACTTCCCTATTAGATTTGTGAAGCATGAGATGCTTCTTAAAGGGATATGCGAAAACCACTAAAAGGCGGATTTGGTTGAGGTTATGGGGAACATCCTGTAGAGTAAGGCATCAGACGCCCCTGTGATCAAAAGGGTGGTGGTAAACATGGTCAAGTGCTCTTCTAGGTCATCCCTATCATCGTACTTCTCCATCATTGGTGGTTTGTAATTCACAGGTGTTGGTGCTGCCATTATCTCCTCTGTAAACTGGTGTGTTGTGTAAGGCATTGAGGCTCGGGTCTATCCGTCGCATGTCTAGTGGTAATTGGAAGCTTCCTTCTAGTCTTCGTTTTCCTTGCGTAGATTTTCCATAGTTTGTTACAATGTCTTAACAAAAGTTAAGACATCCTGCAATTGGTCATCTCTACCTTTTTGTCTCCCTTGTTTCTCTTCTTGGTTGCCTTCTTCATGGCGGCTGAGGTTGCCACGTGTAGTTACCATTATTGTCTCTCTCTAGGTCTAGTATTTCTTGTGTTCTTTATGGGAATTGTTTTATCGGGCCCCATAATGAATGCTAAAATGTTCATAATAAGATCTTTGTAATGCACAAAAACCCTAGAGGATTACTCTAGGAAAATTAGGGTTGTATTTCACTCAATAATGTGTCACTTGAATTACAAGGGGGCCTTGAGACCGTACTTATACAACGGTAAAAAGGAAAGAAAAATAGGGGTCTTTGATCTAGGCCTAAGATGACGTGGATATAATAGAATCTATCTAAGATCAAGAAGGAATCAGAATCCCCTTTATTCTTGCCTAGAATTGGGGAAGAGAGGGTGTCGTGGGGCCCCTTCTCAGGCCTAAGATGATGTGGATGTAACTGAATCCATCTAAGATCAACAGGGGATTAGAATCCCCCTTATTCTTACCTAGAATTGGGGAAGAGGGGGTGCCATGGGGCCCCTTCTCAATCTGGGGGGAACAAGTCCCATAACATCATGGCAATTCTTTCAAACATTTTTAATGTTTGTAACTTTGCATACACATTTGGTCCAAATGGTAAGCAACTTATTATCGCTTAAGCAAAATTTTTGAGACCTTGTATATACTAGTCTCACCTATCATATCTAGATACGTGACAAAGGACTGACGAGATTGTCTATAGAGGAGATACCATTAGGGAACAAAAAATAAGAAAAAATAAAAAGTTTTATTTAAAAATATTGTTTTTCATGAATTTTAATAAAAATTATTTTAAATTTCTTATCATACGTAAAGTTATATAAGTTAAAATAATTTTTTTAGAATAATAAATCATGCAAATTCTACTATATTAAAATTTTTACTATGTAGTATTTATTTTTTCTTATGACCTGCTTAGTGGACAAGATAGGATAAACAAACACTATAAAATATGAAAATAATAGGATATGATAAGAACCCAATAAACTTATATTGTAACGACCTGTCTAAATTCTTAGAATTTACCCTCAAGGTTTAATAAAATCAGAGAAAGTTTTTTGCAAGTAAAGCAACCCTGGACGAATAAATCCTAAGAACCTAAGTGACACGCAGCCTTAGATGGCGGAAGCAAAAATTTCGAGTCATGCTCAAGCTTAAGACCTACTCGAAGTTACAGGTCCTTAACAAGCTACCCTAGAATTGGGGGTAACTAAACTTGCAATTACATTACTCAAAGAAACTATTTTATGTTTTTAAGCAGTAGTGTAATCGATTACACATCTGGTGTAATCAATTACCCATAATCAAACTATGTAGGAACCTACATCAGCTCTCTAGTAATCAGTGACAGGAAATCTTGTAATCGATTACAGAGCTCTCTAGTAACCAATTACAAGGAACTTGTAATCGATTAGAAAAATAGGTGTAATCCATTACCCGTGACCAAACTGCGTAGGAATTCACACAAGCTCTCTGGTAATCGATTAGAAAAATAGGTGTAATAGATTACTCATGACCAAACTGCGTAGGAATTCATACAAGCTCTCTGGTAATTGATTACAAAAACCCTGTAATCGATTACAGGCAGACAAAACTATAGAATTATGTAGAAATTAGGCATTTGGGCCAACTTTTGCAGACCCTAACTTACCCGTTTGATCTCCGAATGCTACGAAACTTTGCAAGAATTATATATGATTTATTCTGGACCTGTTGTCACAGTCCATGCTCAAAAATTCTTTTAGATCATGGAGTTATGTAGAAAAATGCATTTAAGTCATTTTCAATCAATTCCAATACCAAAACCCTATCAAATCTCATTCAATTGGCAATTTCAATTCACACATAAGTTCTAAACATGCCTAAGATATTATTGACACCTTTCTAGGATATCAAATCACCCTTCCAATTGGCTTAATTAGCCATTTTCTTCACATGTGTGTATACGTTAATTACACTAATTCCCAAGCATCATTAATCAACAAAATAACATCATCATAAATCATATCCTACTCATGGAAATACAATTTCATCACAATAGGATCATTGCCACATCTTATAGGCATACTCCGATTTCATTTACATCATCTTAACTATCATCACCACTCCTGACATCATTATCAACATTAACATCTACTTGGCTCAGTGTCATCCATAAACAAAATATACACATAGATAAAGTAGTACCAGCCCATATCAAGTATCATTTACTAATCTATCAACACAAACCCAATTTAGTTCCAAAACATAGATACCAAAATAAGCATACTCATAATTCAATATCATTACAGGCAACATAAATCCATCCTCCATTCCTTGGCATTCCTAACTCACTTGGTGCTCACCTCCGCAGTATCAGTGATATCCCTGTCATTGGTCACTAAAAATAATAACAAAAAAGGTGAGCACTGAAATGACTAATTAATATAAAAACTCAATTATATTGAAAAATTCATAACATCAATTTATTTGTACATACTTACACACCTATTTAAATCATATTTTAGACACAACACATGTGCTCAATCATTATTTACATACAATTACATCTCCAAACATCATGAGCCACTCAGGCTACATATAACAATGTACATATAATTACATATCAATTCATCCTTAATGACTTTAAACATTCACAAAAACATCACATAATGTATTTATTATCATTCATCCAACACACAATGACATAACTGACTCTCGCTCAGGGTTTAATTAGACTCGCTAGTATCCGGATATTAAAACTAGATTGACCACCAGTTAGGGGTCCTACTTGACATCTCATGAACCCTACTTAGTCCATCAAGCCCTGCTTAGCTCTCTACCTCAACCACTGGGTCTTACTTGACTACTGGATAGCTCAACGAGATCCTACTTGACCACTGGACCCAAAACTGACGGGCAAATATACCGAACAACTGTACAAACCATACAGAATCATATATATTCATTTTTAATCACCTTCACTATATTGACTAATTAATTAATTCTCTTTAACAATTTAGAATTAATGGCTATAAATGTAATTAAAGTCTACCAAAGGCATTCAATTTCTCAACTAGCCACTCAGGCATTCAATATCAAATGAAATGGCGGTCACTCAAGCATACACCACTTCTTAATTCTCTATTTGTCATAATTTATTTTCTCACATCAACACAAAGCCATTCAGGCATGCTCAATACTTCACACAATCATTCAAGATCCACTCAGATACATGCATACATACATATAGATGCATTTCTAGTTATCAATTCTCATACAACATCTATTTCTTCATTCTACACTTAGAAACTCATTCCAATATATATATATATATATATATATATATATTCTTTACTCAATTTCAATAAGAATTTAGTATCAATCTTATTATTTCACCACTATCATTTCACCATTATATCCTTTTTTTGAACGTCAATTGACGTCAAATAATATTTTTAAATTAATTAATACTTTGAACACCCTCTTACCTCAGTTCCACGCTTTTGAGAATTGTTCTCAATGTCGGGTACGTCCACTATCTAAAATTTAAAAAAAATATAAAAGGGATTAGCATTTTGACCTTTGAAACCAAAACCCACTTTACCAAAAAATCCTCAAACATACTTTCGAAGATTACTTTGACTAATTCCGCTCTTAGTTTCGAGCTCTTCTCCGATCAACGTCTCGACGGTGCTTGGTTCATAACCTACAGGCACCGAAATAGAAACTCATTAACAACATAGCAATACCCACCATACAAGACTTCCATTTACAAGCTGAAAATTACAAAATCTCAAAGAAACCCAAAGCCCCCCATCATGCATGCATCTTTGGTCTTAAGTAAAACACCCTAAAACATAATTGGAACCACCATAATGCTCACCTTACTTCCACAGTCACAAATATGCAATTGATTTCAAGTCTCACTAAAAAATCAGCCTCCAATCAAGACACCAAGCTTATGGCCATGGAGGAAGAAAAATGGAAATACCTTTTGTTGTGTTTCATGTCCATGCATGAAGAAGAAATGAGGAGAGTGAAAATATTTTTAGTCTCAAGGGTTATTTTGGTCTTTTTGACCATTCGTTTTTTCTTTCCTATTTTTATTTTTTTATTTTTAGTAAATAAAATTTACTTCTACCTCATGGTAACTTATATTTTACCATTATAATTTAATTCAACTTTAAATTTTATAAATTAATCACCCAAAATTAATTATTATAGTTTTATTAATTTATCAAAAATTCTCAATTAATTCATATGAAATTAGGAAAATTCTCAATTAAATCTGAATAAATTTAATTTAACCTCTGTTCCCCCCATGAGATTAGGAGGTGGTCTCCACGACCCCCTGGAACGTCTCCACGTCGCGTGAGGGTTAGCTAGTGTAGGTAGCGCCCCAATGGGCCAAGTCTATGTTGTAACCTAGATATAAAAACACCTGTAGTACATTTTGTGAAGGCTAAGTGACACATTATTGACAATTATTAGACTCAATCCCTAGGGGAATTTTCTAGGGTTTCGAGCCTACTTTCTTTGTGTGAACATTTTGGCACCCACCATGGGGTCCGGTAAAACGAATCCTACACCATATTTTCTTCAACCCTAATCCTTATTCTGGCAATGGTGAACACGCGGAATACTCAACGTGAAGAAGGTAGCAGACGCCAAGATTCATCTGGTGACGGTGATCGGGTGCAACATCTCACCAATCTGGTGGAAACCATGCAGAAGATAGTCGCCAACCTACAACAGGAAAATACAGAACTCAGAGGCCAGAGGGGAGGTAAGCGTGAAGCCTCCAGTCGTAATACTGATTAACCTACTCGTCAGAAAGTTGCTGGCCAAACTTCGTACCAGACGGAGACAGCCAAACATGAGCCTGACTTGCCATTCGCTGCATATCCTTGGACCGATTCAATTATAGAGGCTCCTACTCCCCTCAATTACAAACCTTCGTCAATCAAGAAGTATGATGGTAGAGATAACCCTAAAGACCACCTCACCATATAGACCAATACCATATTGGTTACAGGGGCGTCCGATACCCTCTTCTGTCGGACCTTTCCCACAACGTTGACCAAGTCAACACTCCATTGGTTCTCTCACCTTCCTTCGAAAAGCATTGCTAATTTTTTTTATCTGAGCAAGAAATTCCTCAATCAGTTCTCCACAAGCAGGGACGTGTAGCAAACGTCCCACAGCCTGGTAAATCTACACCAACTCTCGGGGGAAACCCTAAAACGATATATGGCCCGTTTCTTTGAACAAGCTATCCAAATTCAAGACTTCAGCCCCGAGGTAGTGTTGTACGCCATTCACACTGGTTTACGTCTATTGAAATTTACTGACTCCCTAACCAAGAAACCTCCATTAGATATGGATGAATTTCAATCAAGAGCCTCTTAATATATTACGGTTAATAAGCGTAAAGCCGATCGGACTAACCCCACCGATCGAGCCAATCACCGCCCCAAGCCAAAAAGAAGAAGTCCCAGAAGAAACTGAGATAGACCCACTGAGGCCTACACGACGCCTATTTACATAAGCTTTACACCATTAAAGGACCACTGCGATCAGATCCTGAACGAGGTTTATAACATAAGACTCCTCGCACTCCCGCCCCCGGGAGAGGGTCCCAAGGGGTCAGACACATCTAAATTCTATGAATTTCATAGGGCATATGGCCATGGGACTGCAAGTTGTCAATCCCTCTAACACTAAATAGAACACCTAATCCGACAAGGACATCTGGCAAGATTTGTTACCCGAAAAGATGAAGGGCCCCGAAAAGGCTTCACGAGGAGAGATAGCAGACGCCCCGATCAAGTGGAGCTCCAAACTCAAAACCGGTCACGAGCCCCCCGTTCTCGATCCCTAAGACCTATAAGGGAAAGAGACAACGCACGGTAAGTCATACATACCATCTCAGGAGGCTTCCCGGGTATCCACGCTCGTCAATCATGCCAAACAGGATAGGTAAATCTGTTGTAGGGACACTCGGACTCAGTAGTCATCATATTCGACAAGTTAGATTTTCCCGCTGGTGGGCTAAATCGAGACGAGCCGATGGTAGTCACCATGGGGGTCAAAGACTTTGTCATAGAACGAGTGCTCATTGACCAAGGGAGCTCGACAGACATCCTACACTAGAAGGTGTACCAAAAAATGAGCCTCTTGACCCATTGTTTGAAAAGGTATAAAGGAACCCTTCTTAGTTTTTATGGTGATTCTGTGTAGGTATTAGGATGCATCAATTTAAGGACCAATTTTGGAGTCAAAAAGGACAGCCGCGCAATCATGGTCAAGTTCCTGGTGGTGGACGTCCCCAGTTCCTACAACGCATTGTTGAGGCGACCCTCGCTCAACGCCTTGGGTGTTGTTGTCTCCACCATGCACCTAACCATGAAATTTCCACTAAGAGATGGCAGGGTAGGAGTCGTCAGGGCGGATCTAGAGGTGGCATAAGAGTGTTACTACGAAAGCCTCCGCCCTAAATCAACATTCATAATTGAAGAAGATGTAGAGACAAGTTTCGACCCTCATGATGATCGAAAGTACGAGAGACCTCAACCGGTGGATGTTAGACCCGAGTATAATGTTGTAGAAAACTTCTTAACTTTGTTTTACTATTGGGTCTTTTAATTGGCAAGCGCACCAATCGTTTGTAGTTTTCAAAATTTAGATATCATTCCACTGGGATTGAAAGTCCAATAATTACAGTAATTTTCTAGTTACTATGGTAAATTAATCAAAACCTAATCACAAAAGAATAATTTATATACAATTTATACAATATTCACAAGATTGCATAGCTGAATTATTCATGTGATAAAAAGAAAATAACAATCTATCTAAAAGTTGAGTTGCAATTTAGAATAACTAAGATACTTAAGGATAAAACACAGATAAACAAATTATGTTGGAATTTGGATCCCTAATCTAGAATAACAATGGAGGAACTCAAGACATGCATATTTAATCATCAAGTTCATATCATTGCAGCTTAATATCATTATAACCGATCCCTCATGATATAAATTCTAAGTATTCACCGTAAAGTCCGATCCCTCATGAGCTTTCTCAATAAAAACCTTTATTAAGTCCTGGCCTTATGGCAACAATAATCACCAATTCTATCCCTAGTAATTGGCATATTAAGGGTATTCCAACTTTTACTTTTGTTAAATCAAGTTTTAATAAGGCATGAATAATCATTCTCCTGTTTGACATTCACACTAATAAAACAAGTTTCACTACGCATGAAAATCATTCTCCCGTTTGACATTCATACTAATAAAAGATTGAAATACTAACATGCACTTGAATCATAAACATGCAGAGATCAAATTCACAACATCATAATCAATAGACTAGTTCACCAATTTCAACATAAACAAATTAGTTACACACGGTGAAAGTAAAAACAACACTTACAGTGATTGACAATACAAAGGCGATGGAAACTTCACGGTACAACGATCTAGAAAACTATTCTAGAACTACAAACTCATAAAAGAACCACTCAAACACGAGTGTATAAGAGAAGAAGAGAACTCAGAATATGAGATGGGATGCTTAGAAGTGTGGAGAATGGCCCTATTTATAGGGCTGAGGAAGGGTGCTGACGCTACACGCCATCCTGACGCTACGCGTCAGGTCCCTGACTCAGCCTCCATTAATCAGCTCGAAGTGGCCATTATTGTATAATTATTTTAATTAATCATGCCCAGACAGATGTGCCTTGTCCCCCAATTCGGCTTGGACACTTGTGGGTAGTGGAGGGGTCATTGGCTGAGTGCTTGACTACCTGTAAGTGGTGTCCACGTAGCTCTTGACGCTACGCGTGGCTGTGACACATAGCGTCAGCATCAGAAGTTCCCACGCTACGCGTCAGCTCTCCAGTTCTTCAATTTTTCTCTTTAAATTCTTCATATTTTTACTGCAAAACTAGAGAAAATTGATCAAGGGCAGATTATTTCCAATAACATCCATTTATTGAATTTAAAACCTAAATTTCCAACAAATTTACCAAATTCTTATTCTTTTTACAAAATTTTTATTAAAGATTTTATTGTAAATTTGAGGACTAACAGTGGAGTCGCTCAAGCTTATCCAAGTGGGATCCTCGCCTGAACAATTCACACGGATCAGTGATATCCTCGACTCAGGCTTGGAAGAAGCCTTGGTCAACTTGCTCAAGGCAAGCGCAGACTTATTCACCTGGAGCCCTACTGATATGCCTAGAATTGACCCCTCTGTAATTTGCCATTCCCTCAACATTGAGCCAGACGCTAGACCTGTGTCTAAAGAACCTCAAAAGATGGGCCCTGACCAAAGGCAAGCAGTCAAGGAGGAGACAGACAAGCTGGTGTCCACCAATTTTATCAGAAAAGTCAAATACCCGACCTGGCTGTCAAATGTGGTCATGGTCAAGAAATCGAGCGGAAAGTGGTGGATGTGCATGGATTTCATCAACTTAAATAAGGTATGTCCCGAAGACCCTTATTCTTTGCCTAACATTGACCATTTGGTGGATGGAACGTCAGGGTACAGGATTCTGAGTTTCATGCATGGTTACTCGGGGTACAACTAGATCCAAATGGACCCCAAGGATAAAGAAAAGACAACATGTATGACAGGCGGGGCAAATTACTGTTATTGGGTGATGCCTTTCAGCTTAAAAAATACAGGGGCAACCTACTAGAGACTAGTAGACAAAATCTTCACCAAGCAAATCGGGCAAAATATAGAGGTACATGTCGATGACATGGTGGTAAAGACCAAGCAGGCGGATTTACACATACAAGATCTGGAAGAAACTTTAGCTCAGCTACGTAAGCACAACATATGTCTGAATCCTGAATCATGCTCCTTTAGAGTTAAAGGGGGCAAGTTCCTAGGGTATATGCTCACCTACAGGGGTATTGAAGCCAACCCAGATCAGTGTCGGGCCATACTAGAGATGCGCAGTCCCCAGAACATCAAAGAAGTCCAACGCCTCGCTGGTCAGATCACAACTTTCTCCTAATTTCTATTGAAATTCATAGAGAAATCGATGCTATTCTACAAGGTACTAAAGAAGACAAACTCATTTGAATGGACTTCTGAGTATGAAGAAGCGTTTCAAGATTTAAAATCCTACCTTGCATCTCCACCAATCCTGACACGACCAAAAGCGGGGTCAGAGCTGATCCTCTACCTCTCTGTGAGCACCGAGGCGGTTAGCTCAACACTAGTCTAAAAAGACGGCCCGATCCAGAGGCCAATTTATTTTACTAGCAAAACATTACAAGGAGCAGAAACCCGATATCAAAAAGTTGAGAAGTTTGCTTACAGCCTTGTTGTGGCCGCTAGACGGCTCTATCCTTACTTCTATAGCCACTAAGTGATAGTAAAAACCAACCAATTGCTTGGGAAAATCCTCCAAAAGCCAGAACTTGTAGGAATAATGGTAGCTTGGGCCGTAGAGTTATCTGAGTATAGTGTTCTGTACGAGCATGAGGGCCTATCAAAGCCCAGGTAATCGTGGACTTCTTGGTAGAACTAGGGAAGGACAAAAAGGATTACGATGCAGAACACGGACTATGGATACTCTCGGTGGATGGATCCTCCAAATCGAAGGGCAGCGGGGTAGGCGTAGTACTGGAGTCTACGACCGGCTTGGTGGTAGAAGAATCATTGAGGTTTCAATTTAAAGCTAGCAACAACCAGGTTGAATATGAGGCTCTCATCACAGGGTTACGAACGGCCCTTGATCTAGGTGCCCGGTGTATCCAGGCAAAGACCGACTCCCAGCTAGTGGCCCAGTAGATCGAGGGGACATACCAAGCTAAAGATCTGACTTTATCAAAATACTTAACCCGGGTAAATGAGCTAGTTAGAGACCTAAAGCACTTCTAAATCGTCCATGTCCTAAGGGAAACGAATGAGCGGGCAGACATCTTCACCAAACTTACCAGCACGGTAAAAGCAAGGAATCTGAAGACGGTCGTTCAAATTGTCCTGGAAGAGCCCATGATCCAACAAACCCAACGCATCCACCAGGTAAGTGAAGCCCCAATTGAAAATTCCTGGCTCACCCCTATCATTGATATTCTTAAGCAGGGAATTCTCCTCGGAAGATCGTCAATAGGCTAAAAAGTTGTAAGTACAAGCATCCAATTACACCCTCCTAGACAGATAACTCTATAAGAGGGGATTCACAATGCCTCTCCTAAAATGCTTAGACGAAGAACAAGCTATTTATTTCATACAGGAACTACACTGAGGAATCTATGGCCTCCACGGGGGAGTCTATCCTTAGCCACTCGAATTCTCTGAGCAAGTTATTTCTGGCTAACTCTGCGAGATGACTGCTCTAAATTTATGAAGAAGTGTGACTCATGCCAATGCAATACTAGTCAGATCCACAGTCACCCTAAACCACTACACGGAATCCTATCTCCTTGGCCCTTTAACATATGGGGAATGGACATCCTTGGTCCTTTCCCCCGGGGAAAGGGAAAGTCAAATTTCTTCTGGTAGCAATAAACTTCTTCACTAAATGAATCAAGGCCAAAGCCCTGGCGACCATCACTGCAGCTAAGGTACAAGCGTTCACTTGGAAACATATTATCTATCGACATAGACTCCCTTATACCATCATCTCAGACAATGGAAGGCAATTTGCAGACAAAGGCTCTATGGAATTTTGTGAGAATCTGGGCATAAAACGAAAATTCTCTTCCGTCGAGCACCTGTAAACCAATGGTCAGGCAGAAATGGTGAACAAAGTAATCCTCCAAGAACTAAAATAATGTCTCGGGAAAGCCAAAGGCCGATGAAAAAAGAAGTTACACGGAGCACTGTGGGCCTATCACACCACCTTATATTCATCGATTCATGAGACCCATTTCCGGCTCACATATAAAGCTGATGCCATGATACCTGTTGAACTGGGAGAATCCACCCTCCGATGCCTTGCTTATAATAAGGATACGATCAATGAAGAAAGACGAGAAGACTTAGATCTTAGTATGGAAGAACGAGACGTGGCATATGTGAAGATACAAGCAGCCAAGCAAAAGTCAGCCCGACAATGGAACTCCATTCTCTGACCCTGACCCTCTTGTATGAGCGACCTTGTCCTGAGGACTGCATATAACAATAGAAGACCACGAGAAGAAGGTAAACTCGCTCCCTCTTGGCAAGGCTCATACCGAGTTATAGAGGCACTGGGGAAGAGTTCATACCACCTAGAAGAGTTGTCAGGAAAGGAACTACCTAGAACATGGAATGCAACTCATTTAAAGCTCTATTTCAGTTAATTATTATGTACAAGAGCACTCTTTTTCCTTACTGAGAGGTTTTTCCCATAGGGTTTTTCTTTTAGGAGGTTTTAACAAGGCCCCCATCTCTCTCAATAAAAATTCTCCATGATATTCAGTCAAGAAACAAAATATATGAAAATCGTTCAAGAATTAAAGTCCGAGCATGAAGTGGATCCCTCGACCAATACGTTTGAAACTTGAAAATCATTCAAGAACTAAAGTCTGAGCGTGAAGTCTATCCCTCGACGAATATGTTTGAAACTTGAAAATCGTTCAAGTACTAAAGTCCGAGCGCGGAGTCAATCCCTCCGCGAATACGTTCGAAACTTGAAAATCGTTCAAGTACTAAAGTCTAAGCGTGGACTCAATCCCTCAGCCAATACATTTAAAACTTGAAAATCGTTCAAGTACTAAAGTCCGAGCGCAGAGTCGATCCCTCGACAAAGACGTTCAAAACTTGAAAATCGTTCAAGTACTAAAGTCCGCGCGTGAAGTCGATCCCTCCGTGAATACGTTCAAAACTTGAAAATTTTTCAAGTACTAAAGTCCAAGCGCGGAGTCAATCCTTCAGCCAATACATTTGAAACTTGAAAATTGTTCAAGTACTAAAGTCCGAGCATGGAGTTGACCCCTCGGCGAATACATTTTAAACTTGAAAATGTTCAAGTGTCCTAAATCAATCCTCTCGGTGGTAAAGGCGTCATGGAACGTAAAATATTCGTGTAGCAGTTTATAGTTATTTACATACGAGAAGCCACAATAAAATTCTTAATTCTTATTCATAAAATTTAATTTACAAACAGAAAAGAACAAGGAAGAAATAAAATACATTCAAACTTTAGTAACTAGGGGATCTACGGTCGGGGCGTCTATAGCAGGAGCCTCAGTAGCTGAAGCGTCAGGGGTGGGAGTATCCATAACTAGAGTATCATCCCAAGGAGCTTCAGTACCCGTCCGAGCCTTAAATCCAACCCCGAGAGCAGCTTCAATAGCCACCTCCTCTTCCTCTTCAAAATCGGAGAGGTCTGCAATCTTGCCGTCCACGATAACACGGAATGAATTGACACCCTCCAGATTAAGCTCCAAAGAGGGATTCAGTACTTGTATCTGCTGCTGACAAAGGTTGAACGTGACCACGTACTTCTCCGATAGCTCTTCCTACATAAAAACCCTGTAAGCCTTCTTTTCCTCCCTCTTCTTCTCCAGAGCAGACTCCGCCTCTTTCAGCTTCTCCTCGACCTTCTCCTTGCTTGCACAAACCAGGTCGTAAGCTTCCTTAGTAGAACCCATCCGTCTTCCAAGATTGGCACTCTGTTCTGAGGTAGTAATCAGCTTCGCCTCAGTAAGTTCTTGCTCCTACAGGGCCTCTATTAGCTCAGCCTTAGCCTATTTTAGCTCATCGGCCATTCCCCCAATCTCTTTCAAAGCGTTACCAAGCTGCATCGTAGTAAAGTCACGAGACTGCTACAGTTGGTCTTCTCATGCAGAAGGTTGGTCCTCTCCACCTTCAGGGCAGCCAGCTCCTTCTCTTGCTTAGCAAACTTCTTCTCCAAGAACCGAGTCATCGAGGTAGCTTGGAGGTTAAACATCTTTATTGCTCGGCACATAGATGTCGCGTTCAAACCTTCAAACTTCTTCCATCCTCCTTGAAGACCACTGTCCGATCCACAAAACCTGGAATGGGGAAACGGATATCCCAAAGTGAATGAGTAGGGTTATGGGTGCCACATAGTGACCCATTAGCAAAACTCTCCCACCGCCTGCCCTCAATGTCCACCTCACTCAGGAGAGCCGCGATAATCTTCTCAACCGATACCTCCTCAGCAGAATTGACTTCCACCAACCTCCGGCTCACTCGACTCTGAAGTGTAGGAGCGCTTTCCTCCCTCTCAGGACTATCAGATATCACAATCTGAGAAACCCTAGCTTGACCCTCAGAGTGTCATGGAGAGGCGGGAAGACTTGCTCAGAGGGCCTTCGACCTTGCCTCACCCCCTTGAGAAAATTCCTCAAAGCGCTGCCTCTTAGAAGATCGCCCAGCCTCTCTCCCCAGCTATAAAGTAGTAGGAACCACAGAGAGTGGAACGACAGTGGTAATAACCTAAGGGGAACCCGCAGGAGCAGTCGAGGAACGGTTGAACTCTCCCCTTTCTGAGCCGCCCTTTTTCTTCTTTCCGCTCGGGGGCCCTTCCCAGGGTAGCGTTTCTTCAAGTCCTTCAGGGACAGCTTCTCAGGTGCCATATTAGCTACACAAATAACACATGTTCGGTCAGAAAATACAAATCATGCAGTTAAAAATGAAAGAAAAACATACACATCAAGCAATAGGAACTACTCTTACCTATCCAAGTATCAAAGGAACTTAAATGAGGGGACAGGGCAAACAATGCCTGAGAGATAAAGAAGATCCCCAAGTCTTCAGACAAAAATTTCATATCCGCCCTTTCGAATAGAGATAAATCATTCAAGGACACTCAGAATTGGACTGGGGTACGGGTCCAGTAAAGTGGAAAGCGGAGTTAAGCGTCAGGGTAGTGCAAAAAGTCCTCCCCGGGTGGATCTAGCCACACTCGAATTTTGAAGAAACCCATTTTAAAGTTCTTGTAGGATTGGTCGAAGGCTCTAATTAGGATACGGCGAGCAATGCTATTCAGGGAGACCCACCCTACGGGAGTTCCCAGTTTAGGAATTTTGGCATTGAAAAAATAAAAGAATAAAGGGACTGAGGGGTGTGGCCGAAGTGCTCACACAATATCTCGAACGCCCGTATAAACGTCCAACCATTCAGATGTAGCAGGGTAGGAGCAATGTTCAGAGTGCACAGAACCCCGATTTAAAATTTAGAAAAGGGAAAAGAAAGGTAAAGTCGAGAGAAAAGGGTCTCATACACAAAAGTGAAGTCTAACTCACTAGGATCCCTATGCTCATGGCAAACCCTATCGGATTTAAAGCAATAAATGCACTCTACATTACAGGCAAGGGTGGAATGATTGAAGGTCCCCACTTCTCACAGTTGAGCCATGACTTCCTCACTCTGGAGAGACAAAGAAATGAGTAACACTTCGTCTCTCACCCAATCATAGGTCTTCTCCATAGGCACATTCAACAATCCCTAAAAGCAAAGAAAGTCTGAAGCAGGAAGAAACACTAACCTGGTGAAAAGAAATTCTAACGAGAAGAGAAGATAGGGGATGAAGCAGACATAGTAATAGAAGTCATAGAGAGGTATTAAGTTACTAAACCAGAGAGGTGGAAGAATGAAGAAAGCCTGAAAATTTTGAAATAGAGAAGGAAAGTGAACTTATAGTGGAAAGACACCCTTTGGTTAAACCCCCTAATCCAACGGTGGGAATACAAAGGGGCGTGAAGAAGCAATGGACGTGATGTATCCAAGAACTGGCACCCCTGAAGGAAGCCACGTAACCCAAGATCTAACGGTTAGGGGTATGAGAACCCTAAATCAACAGAGGTGACGTTTCAAGACAACTTTTGGGTAAAACAACGCACTCTTAAATGACCTTGGGATACAGAAACGATGCAATAATGACAGGCATGTGCTCCCACCTCCTCGTGGTTGCAAATGACGATTATCAACCCTTCACCACATGGCAAAGAAGTGCCTCACTCAGAAGTGCTTGCTCAGAAGCAAGTCTTGCCTGGCTCGGAAGTTCTTACTCAGAAACAAGTCCTGCCTCGCTCAAAAGTGATTGTTTAGAAGTAAGTCTTGCCTCACTCGGAAGCAAGTCTTGCCTCGCTCGGAAGCAAGTTGCCTCGCTTGAAAGCAAGTCTTGCCTCGCTCGGAAGTGCTGCTCGGAAACAAGTCTTGCCTCGCTCTGAAGTAAGTCTTACCTCGCTCGGAAGCGCTTGATCAAAAACGAGTCTTTCCTCATTCGGAAATTTTCTCTCAAAATCAAGGCTCTCTACACCCTATCCATCATAGTAAACAACAACTCTCGACCTCAGGAATCAGGGAAATCCTATGGGAAGAGGAAATTCTGACTCATGTTTAAGCCACTTCGCTCGGCTTCACACCCAAGCCTCGTGGCTATGGGGCTCGTGTTCCCCTATGAGATTAGGAGGTGGTCGCCACCACCCCTTGAACGTCTATATGTCGCGTGAGGGTTAGCTAGTATAGATCGCGCCCTAATGGGCCAAGCCCATGTTGTAACCTAGATAAAAAAACACCTGTAGTATATTTTGTAAAGACTAAGTGACACATTATTGAGAATTATTAGACCTAATCCCTAAGGGAATTCTCTAAGGTTTCAAGCCTACTTTCTATGTGTGAACAATGTAACACCCTGATTTTCTAGACCCGAATCCCAATGTAATCAAGACAATAATTAATAAAAATATAGGTAAATTTTTTTTTTGCATTAGAAATATTTCTAAAACACCTCGACGATTACATCAAGACCCGAACCACAAAAAACTGAAGAGTGAGATTTAATAAAATATAACCGGATCGATAACTAAATTGCCCATAACTGTATACAAAATAATAGAGTTTACAGCGGAAGAAGAATGTGTATACTAGGCATATGCCTAGTCCCATATATGAAGATATGAGAAAAGGCCCAAGCAATTATAAAATTTCATAATATAAGCCTATTAGGCCACAATCAACTACGCACCTAGAACATAATCATACATCATCAATTGTATGTAGCCTCTACATGAGGTATTAATCATTAAATCAAAATATAAGCTAACCAATACCTAGCATACATACATCCCCGGTGCCTCAAGTTTAGATATGAGATTATACAACACTCAATTTCACTAGTCACATTCCATAATTGACATCACACATCATCAAAATGGTATTCCTTCAATTATCACCATCATCAATATACAATGATATCTATATGTTTATAAAGCTCTATTTATCAACATTATTATACATAAATCAATTATTACATCATATATGGCAAATACTACCGGCCAAGCCATTCCGTTACCATTATTTACCTTCTTCATGAGCTTCAGTTCAAAAACCCAAACTCATCCCGTGGCAACCTACATCATAATGCTAAAAAGGAGACCACATGGGAGAGAGAGTTATACAGTCAAAATGATGAATGTAATATATTATGATTAAGTGTACATGCATTCATTCATCATGTGTGCTTTGCTATAAAATTATCAATTCATCATTCAATCATCATCACATTGTTATAATAGGCATACAAGCCTCATGAATCGCAATTCACAACATAAGCAAGCACAAGTACATACACAATCGCATTGCCACATATCAATCATGGGTATTCACAGTCATCATTGTCAAATTATTAAGTCTTTAATCATTTCCTCCTCACAAGGGGTTTTTCATCTCTCTTGGTCATCCCACCACAAATGCCATGCACCTATGGCTAATGCATATGTCAACTATTTAATGCATATGCAATGGATCCATTTCAATCACCCATATGCACATGGTATCTCAAGTGATCGCAACCACTTATAATCATCATCATATTGGTTTCCCGCCTTGCAAGGGGTACTCCCTCCTCGTGATCGCAACCACAGGACATCATAGAAACTCGCAAGCCCTTTTCATTTCAAGTACCAAGTGATCGCAACCACTGGCTTATCATCATACAATCCCGTAGGATATCTCGTTGTGATCGCAACCACATTTCAACCATTTCATAATGGTTTCCCGCCTCGCAAGGGGTACTCCCTCCTCGTGATTATAACCAAGGGTATTCATCTATAAGGTTCCCCGTAGGGCCGTTCATTTCAATAACCAAGAGATCGCAACCACCGGCTCAATATCATATCATCATGACATTGGTTTCCCACCTCGCAAGGGGTACTCCCTTCATAGAATTCCGCAGGATCTTTCATCATTGTGATCGCAACCACATATTTAATGTTATACTATGCCATGAATGCAAAATGCAGTAATGTATATGCTAATCAACCTCGCAAGGATATCTCACCCTCTCACATAGGGATATATTTGAATTTAACATTTTCAATCAATAACATACAATCATTTACAAAGCCCTCCAAGGCATTTTATTCACATACTTGGCATCTCAATGGCTACAATATCATTTCATAACAATCCACACATGGAAATCACAAAGCATAGCAAAACATCATAACATTAATCCACACCTAGAATCATTCAAGGCATATTCATCATTCCATATATATGGAAATTATACTTATGCCCACCATAATTACATCCTTGTTCATCATTAATAATCTCTTAGCAATCATAATATTGACTTATCACTACACGCTTAACTTGCATCAATTACATACGTTAAATATATGCATCAATTCTTTGTTAATATTCTAGGTATACTCATCTTTCACAAATAATTCATTTATCATCATTAAATGTTAATTCATATTATGGTGTCCCATAGTTTATCATAACATTCAAGGCATATCCTTTACCGAATAACAACAACACCACATGGCATGCCTTAGACATGGTTTCCTATTTGTTTCATCAATTCATAACATTTACAATGTCAAGTCATTGTCTCTCTATATTTGTTCCATCATTCAATTTATGTATTTTATATTCCACACCCTTTACAATTCATTCATCAGTCGTTTCATTCTATCTTTAGTAGTAAGGCATTTGTGTCTTCATAACCTATCATAGGCACATTCATATTAGTTAAGGCCATAAGCCATTAGCCATCACCACTAAGGTATACTATCATTAAATCCCTTCAATGCATTCTCTCATCATTTCATAACCATCATATGCCCCACATATATATGTTCATTAATTTTCCATAAATGGAATAGGGCCCATCACTAGCAAACTAAGGAAAAGAAAACAAAATTTCAATCAGGCTCACTCACTCAAGTGAGACCTTTACTCGCTTGAGCGAGACAAATCATTTTCGCTTGAGCGCCTCGGCTCGCTCGGGCATAATCACGCCAGTATCTATCTTCATGCTTGTTCGCTCAGGTGAGGCATCCACTCGCTTGAGCGAGATCCTCACAGAAGCTTCCTTCTCGCAGGTGCTTGAGCGAGTATCTCACTCACCATTATTTTGCTTGGGCGAGAATCGCCCAGATCCAATTTCCTTTAGCTCGCTTGAGCGAGGCACACCAATACCAACCACTTGCTCGGGCGGAGGACCTCCAGTATCTATTTCCACATACACTCGCTTGAGCGAGACACTCACTCGCTTAAGCGAGATTCATACAGAATCAAATTTCCTGGCATTCGCTCAAGTGAAGCCAGCCCGCTTGAGCGAGATTTACCCAGTATCTCATCCACCCATCCCACACACGTCTCGCTTGGGCGAGACACTCACTCGCCTAAGCGAGATTGGGCCAGAGGCCGTAATACTGATATAGGGGATTCTCACTTGAGCGAGAATCCATGTCACTTGAGCAAGAATCCATCTCGCTTGAGCGAGATTATCAGCCTAAGTGCAAGAAACGTGAGAATTCCACAACCTTACATACCAAAACCCATACAAAGCCAAATTAGTCAAATTCAACACATCATATACCTCTTATTAAGCATTTAAAACTTGTCTCAAATATTCATACTCAATAATTTCCATTCCAATTCATTAGTCCTATCAAAATTAACTTATCATCATCACATATATATATTTTTATAACAATCAACATGAGCTAAGCCATCATCCATCACATCGTCTATTCAACATACAATGTATTCATGGCAAGGCAAGCATGAGTACTAATCACATACAATAATCACTATCATTCTACTCATGCAATTTGAGTGTAAACTCCTCTCCTACCTCGAGGGAAGAACCACAATCCATTGCATGCTCCGAATGCTCCGCCACATTGCCCAGAATATCATCTACATCAATACACATATATATACATATCCAATCAATGAGCCAACACAAGGCATCATTTTAATTCTAAGCAATTGTAAACATATCTCAAGGCTTAATATCAAGTCCTAGACTTGCTAAAACACCAATTCATACCATTATGTTAGGTTTTAGGAATTCCTTTCCCAAAACCAAGATTCTTTAAGTCTCAAAGGGCTAACCAAACCCAACAACATCATTATCTATTTCATCACATAATGCAATCCCATATTACATTAATCTTTCAACTATCATCATCGTCACTTAGAGCTCAACATAAGCTAACCTTGCTTCTTTTAAACCATCCTCAATTAACAAATTCTAATAGCACAAATCATGGCCTATCGATTTACTAACCAATATGTATATCTCATTAATTCCACCATTAATGGTCATCTACCATTTTCACTATCATTTATCATTATTCAAGCCCCTCACCACAATATCTTAACTCTTAACACACTTACCAATCTTAGAGCCATTACTCTATTTCCTTGATTTCATAATCCCTCAACATCAACCATCAATATTACTCATTTAAAACTCATTCCAAGAGCATAAATCATCTTTAGTTATCAATTAAGTCAAAAGCCCCAATTTCCATACTTAGGTTTTCCTCTAAAATCACCCAACAACCATTATTAATAACCATCTACCATCATCATAAACAACATCCATATGTAAAATATCATGGGTTTACACTTAAAATCATTTCTCACAACATCATTATTTATTTCCCCTAATTCCTAGAGTTAGGGTTTCATTAAAATATAACATTCACCATTAATAATCATCATCTTTCACTTCCAACATTGAAATTTTTGTATACCTCTTCACACCCATCCAAAAACACACATAAATCACATCCCACCTTTGGGTTTTGCATAAAAATGGCTCCCATTCCATAACCCATACATATAATACTCTCCCAATCATATGAAAATCAAAACCTAGGGCTCAAGCTTATTAAAATGGAGGAAGACATACCTTATGCCAAGAAATCACAATGGGCTTCCAAGAGAGGGAGAGGGTGACGAAAATCCAAGAGGGGGAAAGGGAGCTTCCATCTAACATCATCTTCCTCAAGTTTGGAGATGGCAAACAAAAATGAAAGAAGAAGGATGCACACCATTTTTTTAGGTTTTGAGAGGAAGAGGAAGAGAATGAATAAGGAAGATAGAAGAAGAAGAGAACGGTTTATGTTTAGAAGAAGAAAGGCAATGTGAGATACAAGGGAAAGGAGGTGGGTTTATGTTTAATTTTATTTCCTTCATTAAACTCTATCGTTTTATAATATATAGGATCTCAGTTCGGGCTCAATACTAAATCCAAAAATTATTCCGAAGACATATTCGGATTCCCAATAATATTCTTAACTGCCCTGACCAATGGCATCTCAATCGGAGATATCTGGTCCGACACCCATATTCTAATTAGATAAAATTTTAACTCTTAAATCCTCAATAAATTATAATTAACCCTCATAAATCTCAATTTAATTATTCCCACATTTTTGGGACACTCATTAACCCATTTATAATTATTTAATGTTTATTCATCCTATTTAATTATATTTATAAAATTCAAGATGTTACAAACAACCTCCAATACTACTTAATTAATTTTATGTGGCTAGAATAAATTTTATTTTTACTTTATTTTTTAACATCAGAGATGTTACAAATTATGTCTAGTGTTTAATGTACAATATAGTAAGAGGATAAATAATGATGATGATGATGATGATGACGATGACGACGAAAACTTCTTATCTTATCCTACCCATTCCTAACAAAGCCCTCCCCTTATGTAGAGTTTGGTAGCAGGTAATATTTTAAATTTTTTCTCACGTAAGTGTTTCTTTTTAAAGTGGGTAAGTCTTGACCCCACCTAAAAACATAAATCCTTTATATTTTAAGTTTTTTGATAATCCAATTTACTTGAAAATAACTTTTATCATTTCTACTAATCATGGGTAAGGTTTGTTTTTTAAAAAATTATTCCTAGTAAAAAATAAATCTTACCTCCTAACAACTCTCTTGTGATAGGCAACAAATAAAAAAACATACTAAATAAAACATATTAAATAAAAATATATCTATGCTAAGATTGATTAAATTAGGATTTGTCATCGTTATTTAAGTAAAATTACGAGTGACATAAGCATTTTAATGATGTAATATGTATTCATGAAAATTTTTTGAGAAAAAATGAAGATAGCAGTGAATGAAAAGGAAATAAACGACTAGATGTAATCACGGATTGGAATTTTAGTTTAGTGGTAGCACATTTGAATTCAAATAGGAAATGTTCCATTTTCATTTCCTTTCTGAAAAAAAAGTTTGAATGTCGTATCAAATTTATACGACAATGAAACAGAGTCATAAGGATAAATATAGGTCACACTTATATAACATAATATATAATGTTTATAAAATTTCATCTTTTGAAGAAAAAAAGTTAATTCCTTTTAGATATTCTTCTAGTTTTATTTATTTTTTAGGTTAAATATACTATATATTCCTTTTTATTTTTTAGAATATTCCATTCATTTATGTTTCATATGGGGAGTTAAACACCTATTCTTTTTAATTCGGCTAGGTCCGTGTATTTTACAACTGGGTTAATTAGATTAAGTTTCATGGTCAACTTTTTTCAAACTTCATTAACAGATCTACCTTGTCATTGGTCATGTTGATAATTCATGACCCCTCACATGAAATACCACCGACTCAATCACAACTACTAAACCATAATTTCGAAGTTTATATACGGCAACCATTATGAGAAAGCCTATCTAAAGTGAGAGTAAGAATAGCAAATCTGAGTCATACAACCATACATGAATGGTCATGATTAAAAGGTTTTTAAAATCACATGACCGATATATTCTAATCTTGATCATCCATGATAAGATTTAACAATTCAAATTTGTTACTCTTATTCTCACTTAAGAGAACCTTTCTCATAAGATACATCGTCTATATATAAAAATATTTATATTATATATTTTATTCAATATGTATGAGTTTGTGTGTGTATGATAAAATTTAAATTCATATTAACATATTATCTTATCTTATATATTTATAAATATATAAATTTATATTTTATCATATACACTTACTAACCTCATCTAATGTATTCTTTTAAAATTTTGATTTTACTCATCAACTAAGAGTTTTTGAGTCATTTAGGCTAGTTTACAAAAAACAATTATAAATGTAGGTCTCATTTGAAAGTAATTGGTGGCCTGGGTGTGTTTCTGTTACATCATCTTTCAAATTCATCTGATGGGGATGAAATCATGGTCAAATTCACCTAGTGGAAGTGCGAATTTGCCAGGTGTCAGGCCCCACAATTTGCATAATTATTTTAAAGTGTGAATTTGTCTCTCTATAAAGAAAAAATTTGCCTTTGATCTCTTTCCTTCTTGATTTCCACGCAAATGCACACTCTAAACTTTATCTATCTTGCATAATTGATATTGTATTTTAAGCATATTATCGTAGGTCGAATTTGATTACATTATAAAAAATTATTAAAGATAGATAAAACACACTTAAATAATTTATATTTTAAAAAATACGTTTTGATTTGATTGAAAAATATCCTTAATTCATAGGAAAAACCAATATTAATTGTGTTGCATAATTGGACACCAAAAGAAAAGTTAAAGTAAGGTTAGATTTAAATTTAAATGTAGCGTATTGGAGTTCATAATTTGTTAAACATTGCATGATTTTATTGCTTGAAAGTTTCCCCATAAAGAAAAAGAAAATGTAACAACATATTTTTAGTAGTATTATTTTCTACTAAACATGTCAACAATATTGTCCCAAAAAGAATAATATATATTTAATATTGATTTTAATATTGTGTAATTTGTTGGTTTATATGTAAGTATTTATTATTAATGAGAAATAGTGTTAAGAAAAAATATGAAATAAAATATTAAATATTAAATAATTTTTATTAAATATGAAATAAAATATTTTGGAGAAAAACATTTGTTTATTTGTCACAATGTATAATTGTAAATTTTCTATTAAAGTATTTTTTATTGTTTAGCATAATTATGCGAATTGTGGGGCCTGACCTGGCAATTTCGCACTTCCACCAGGCAAATTTGACCAGGATTTCATCTTCCCATCAGACGAATGCATGGTGGGCTGACACGTGGCTTGCTTATGCAATTTCATCCCCCACTAGATGAACTCCTAAATTCGTTCCCCCATCAAGCAAATTTGAAAGATGATGTGACAAAAACATACCTTGACCACTAATTACTTTCAGATCAGGTCCACATTTATAATTTTTTTTATAAACTAGCCTAAATGGGTCAAAACCATGCCTTTTATACTACGTCAAATACATGCATGATACAATAAGGTGCTATAAAAAATATAATTGCTTCGATCAACCTATATCTACTAAGATTTTATAGCAAAATTTCTACCATCAAATTGAGCTTGACCTCTCACCCATGCCTTGATCGAGCTTTGCTAAAAAGAAATAAGAGGACCTATATCCCATTAAAAACCAAATATCCCTCTCCCTACTATAATCATATAAGCAATGAATGGATGTGTTTACATGAAATTTTTCCACTATGCCAATTTGTTTAAGTAGGTATTTTCTAATCCTTGATTCACAAGTTCAATTTGGGATGTGAATATGAGTCATCTTTAGGGTCTTACATTGATAGGTTTACAATGTTAAGCGTGTTTCATATAGAAATAAAAAATTCAAAGGAAGAAATTGCAGTAGGAAAGAAAGTTCTAACGATGGACAAATACCATGAAACAATGAAGAAAATACAATAAAGATGGAAGAAAACAAATACAACACAAATACACTTGATACAATCTACAACTTCCAAGTTACAAACATCAAGTATATTGTAATTTAAGTAAACAACTTTTACAATAATGAAACACATATATGATCCAACATGTAAGAAAACACACAAATAAACTGTTGGGTAATCTCGATTTGTGATGAGCTGAGACGTGTAATAACACTGTCCTTAAGGATTTATTTGCCTATGACGTATCTCCTAGGATATAACAATTTGGATGTACACATACTAGCAACAAATCCACATCTTTTAATTGAATAGTATCATTATAATGGATCCTCATTAATATTGTACTTCATAACTCAAACTTCTTGAGAAGTTTGTCAAAATCATCTTTTATGATAGCTTTATACTATCACACTTCCTTACAATTATACCTTAAACATATTTGTTGTCATCCAAATTTATTGAGTTAAGCTCTCCAATGGTATAATAAGCTAGTTCAAACTCTATCTTTCCTTTGTGAAAATAGCCACAACTATCATATCTCTTTTTCTTATGTCATCATTCATATGTATAGAGAACAAGCCTTTTCTATAACTCAGGTACTTATCATATATTCACATCATCAGGCTATTGTGCTTGGCAACAAAATGGAGTTCTCAAACCATCCCCCTTCACATCTTACTTCATACTACTTTTTCACAATTGTTCAAGTTCAGACCCTACCGAAACATCATTAAAAAATTCATTTTCCTTAGATTTTCATCCACACAAAGTAGCATTATACCACCTCATAATTTATCTCCAAATAATTAAATTCTAGATTTAATTTCGTGGTCATCCAATCATGCATATCATTACTAGACTCATCTTCTATCATAAGTATGTGGCACAATCAAGCATAATTCATGCTTATAGCAACTAAACATTCCACAATCAACATTTACATATTTCACTCATTTCAGCCATAACTTCCTAATAGCATAGAGTTAATTGCCATGTTTGATTTCATACATGCCTGAAGCTAATTTCGTATTTTCTAATTCAACACACCATTCACAGTTATAGCAACATGGACCATGATAGGTTGTACAATTTAAATAAAATCATCACCATGCATATACTTTCCAACAGCCACATTACTAATTCATTTCTCACTTAAAATTTAACAATCACAACAATTCCCAATATTAGTATTTTGTACTTCATAATTTCTATATATACAAAATTCAAATGTGTTGTATATTAAATATATGAAAACACAATTTATCACAGCGTAACATGACTATATGAATCTCGTCATATTAACTATATAATCACATAACAACATGCACTTCCATAACAATTTCATGGATTAAAAAATATTTATAACTGCAGAATTAAATTAAAAATTACAATTTAACAAACAGCTTGTAGGCACATTCAAACATCAATTGTACATTAAATAAAACCAACTAAAAGAATAAGTTATAACATGCCCGTGTGTTGACTAATGGAACAGTGATCTATTTTGTTCATCCAGCTGTAAAATATTTCCTGGGCGACGAACATTACGCGGCTACTGAATTTATTAAGATATATTGTAGCGATGTGGGGGGTTAGGGATTTAATTAGTATTGTTAGAGGAAATGAGTTTTCTAGTTTGATGAAGCTCTTGAGATCGAAGGGAACATAATTAGGAGTGGTGGTTATTATGGTTTCATTAGTGTTGGGAATTAGCTTTGGAGCAAGAGAGCGTAAGCACTTGCATCCAAGTGTGAGGAAAGGTTCGTGCTCCTAGAATTTATGTCGGCACCACCCAAAATTTCTATGTGTTACTTGAATTTTGTTGTTGAATCTTAAATTTTGTTGTTTGGTTTTTGAAGAAGAGGCACTAGTGCAAAAAGTACATACGAGGACAGGATATAACCACGGTTATGAGATAACCATGGTAAAAATAAACGCGGTGGCATTTTTGAAATTATGGGTGAAGGTTTTAACTACGGTTAAATATAACCGTGGTAATAGGTATGCTAAAAATTTTTAAATTTAATTTTAAAGCATCTACAACCACAGTTTTTAGCCAACCGTGGTTATATGGTTTTTGCATTTTAAAATTAATTTCGAAAATTAGCTACAAGGACGGTTTCCCTTGGAACCGTGTTAAAAGGTTGAGGCTATTACCACGGTTGCCCAATAAACCATGATTATTGGAGTCTATTACCACGGTTCTTTGATAACCGTGGTTTATTCCTGACCTTTCATTTCCGCAACCTTTATTTCCCCCCTTGGTTTCCGCAACAGTTTCATTTCCCTCCTTGGTCTAAGCAAATATTTTATTTCCCTCTCCCTTCACTTCATATTCCATTTCATCTTTCTATCTTCGTATCTCTTAATCTTTCCATCTTTGCATTTCCCTCTCTTGCACGCTCTCCCTTCCTCCTCTCCATCTCTTGGTGCTGTTGCATACACGACGCACGACGCACGCTGGTGGTCTCCCTTCATCTCCATTCCTCCAGCTCTTGGTTGTCTTGCACGCACGACGCACGCTAGTGTTCATCTTCTCCATCTCCATTCGAGCTATTCGCACGCTGTTCGTCTTCTTCTTTAGGTACGCTCTTTACTTTTTTTTTAATCCATTCTTTAATTATATTATAGGAAATGTTGCCATGATTAACTTTTATTTGGTTGCTTTCATGTAGTATGTATGAACACTAGCATAGTCATTATATATAGTTTCTGTAATTTTTAATTTTTTCTTTACTAAAAACAACTCTAGCATAGTCATTATGAATGCATAGTTTATAGTATTAGAAGTGATTTTGTTAACCTCCCAAGTGTAAAAATTGAATAAGTTAATTAAAAAAAAATTTAGGAAGATATGAATGAAATTATTTCATTAGAAGTGCCCTTTTTAATAAGAAAGTCTTAAGCTTAGTTGCTAAGGTTAACGAAAACCTTACATTTAATGGTAATTATCAATTTTTCTGTAGTTTAAAGTCCATGTTTAAAGTCCATTTAATGGTAATTATTATATATTATAACTTTAGAATACTTAAATTAAAATTTTATAATGTATCTAATACTTAAAAGTGTGTTATATATGTATCATAAATAATGCACAGGTTTACTTCTCCTCACAAATTAGCACTTGAATCAATTAATGTAGTTAGTACTAGTAGCAGATTTAGATTTTTAAATTGAGATTCTTACATAAGATAAATGAACATTTTATTTATTTGTTAAGAGTTTGTTTATCAAGACAAACAAATAAATGAGTTAGTATTGATAAGTTAAGTGATTTAATTAAAATATGTTAGGTGACATTAGTATTTAATGTAAAATGACATAAAATATATATTTAAGCGAGAATTAAAGTAGAAAAAATTCTCAATACTTATAAATACCATGTTTATTGTCTTTAATTTGAATTTTAATTGTGTCACTAAAGTTAATTTTTATTTGTTATATTTTAAATTGTATATGAGTAAACCATAGTTTTCCCGTTTGAGATTCGACACAAATGGTAATTAAATTAATTGATTTCATCGTTTGTGTTGAATCTTGAATTGTCCGTTTGGACAGTTTGGGATGAACATTTTTTATGCATCATTGCTATGTACAAGTTAGGAGTAATTTTAAAATTTGATCAAGTTTTGGTTAGTTAAATTTGTATTGTTCTCTGGGTGCATATTTGATTGTGGTTGAATTTGATGTCACCACTTTCATTTCGTGTACTTAGAGACCAATGCGAAATGCTGCCGAAATTTTATCAAATTTTAAAATAACTCCTAAGTTGTATGTAGTTATGATGTATAGAAAAATGTTCATCCCGAATGGGTAGGACCACCACCTTTGTGAAGAAAGTAAGATTCATAGCACCGATAAATTTACTGGTATTGTAAACAGTGAGTATGGATCGAAGTTGGATAACTGCATCACGTATAAGTCCACAATATAAGAGTGGAGTCAAAACATTCATAGAGTACGTGATACGAAATGCTGAAGAGGTTAATAGAATGTATTTTTACCCTTGTGTTAAATGCTTAAACATGCGCCGACTAGAATTGGTAGAGGTGCGAGAACATCTGTTGTGTGATGGATTTCTTCAGACGTATACGCGATGGATATGGCATGGTGAACATGTTGAAGTGCCAAGTACCAGTTTTCAAACAAAAGACCAAAGCTTTGCGCATGAGGTTGATGACGACATGGATGACCGACTTGAGGATATGATACGTAACGCGGGGGTAGAAAGCTTTAAGAAAGCTCACGTATATGCGAGTCTATGTGAGGATTCTGAGAAGCCGTTGTATCCGAATTGCGCCAATTTCATGAGGTTGTCAGCGGTTTTACGATTATTTAATTTGAAAGCGATAAATGGGTGGACAGATAAAAGTTTCACTGACTTGCTTAAGTTGTTGAAAGAAATGCTCCTAGTTGGTAACACCTTGCCAAATCGTAACTATGAGGCTAAGAAGGTGTTGTGTCCTATGGGTTTGGAGTATACCAAAATACATGCATGCCTAAATGATTGTGTATTATACTGTGGTCAGTATGAAATGTTGCATCGATGTCCTAGGTGTGGGGTGTCACGATATAAGAAGAAACAACTTGACTCTGATGAAGTCTGCACTAAAGGGTCTCCTGCGAAGGTGTTGTGGTATCTCCCTATAGTGCCGAGACTAAAGCGTCTGTTTGCCAATGTAGATAATGCGAAGCTTATGAGATGGCATGCTGATGAAAGGGTTGTTGATGGACAACTTAGGCATCCGGCAGATGCATTGCAGTGGAAGAAAGTGGATACGATGTTTTCAGATTTTGCTCATGACCCAAGAAATGTTAGGCTTGCACTGGCCACTAACGGAATGAACCCGTTTAGGAACTTGAGCACAAACCACAGTTCGTGGCCTGTTTTGTTGTTTGTTTACAACCTGCCGCCATGGTTGTGCATGAAGCAGAAATATGTTATGTTATCGATGATGATTTCTGGTCCACGACAACCGGGGAACGACATTGATGTATACTTAACTCCGTTAGTTGAAGACCTGAAAATGTTATGGGAAGAGGGGGTTGATGTGTTTGACGGGTTTGCAGGCCAAAACTTCAAATTGAGAGCCTTGTTATTCTGCACGATCAATGATTTTCCTGCATATGGTAACCTCTTAGGCTACAACGTCAAAGGTCATAAAGCATGTCCTGTGTGTGAGGAGGGAACTAGTTCTGATCGACTGCATCATGGAAGGAAAAATGTTTATCTTCGACATCGTAGGTTTCTTATGGCTAATCATCCACTTCGTAGGTTAAAGAAGTCATTCAACGGTATGCAAGAGTTTGAAGGGCCTTCTCCACCATTGTCGGATCGTCAAGTATATGAAATGATCAAAGACACCAATGTGGTTCTTGGTAAGTTTAAGAAGCAGTCCGCTGTAAAAATGAACTGGATGAAAAGGTCAATATTTTTTGATCTGCCATATTGGAAAGAGCTTGATGTGAGGCACTGTATTGATGTGATGCATGTGGAGAAAAATGTGTGTGATAGTTTGGTTGGAACCTTGTTAAACATACCTGGAAAAACTAAGGACGGCCTGAATTCGTGTCTAGACTTGGAGTTATTAGGTATACGTGAGGAGTTGCACCCACAAACAAAGGGCAAACGAATATATTTGCCTCCAGCATGTTATACCTTGTCTAGAAAAGAGAAGCAAAGTTTGTGTGAATCATTGCATGGTGTGAAAGTTCCATCTAGGTACGGTTCCAACATCAAAACTTGTGTTTCCATGAAGGATCTGAAGTTAGTGGGTTTAATGTCGCACGATTGTCATATGTTAATGCAACAGTTTCTACCTATTGCCATTCGTGACATTCTCCCTAAAAATGTCAGACATGTGATAACAAGGGTGTGTTTGTTTTTCAATGCCATATGTTCCAAAGTAATCACCCACGAGGAGTTGGAAGCATTGGAACAGGAAGGTTTTCTTATACTATGTCAGTTGGAAATGCATTTCCCGCCTTCATTCTTTGACATAATGGTACACTTAATCATCCTTTTGGTAAGGGAGGTTCATTTGTGTGGACCAGTGTTCTTGAGGTGGATGTATCCCGTAGAGCAATATATGAAAATATTGAAAGGCTATATGAAGAACCAACGCCGACCTGAAGCATTAATAGTAGAAAGGTACATTACAGAGGAAGCAATTGAGTTCTGCACTGATTATCTATCACAGGCTGAAACCATTGGCATTCTTAAGACTCGTCACGAAGGGCGATTAGATGGGAAAGGTACCATTGGGAAAAGAATTAAAAGCATGTCACGTGATGAAGTCCTCCAAGCACACTTGTATATTTTGAACAACACAGATGCCGTCCTCCCGTATTTAACGACTCATAAAGACATTGTGAAGAGAAGCAACCCTAGAATGACTGAAAAGTGGGTGTTGAATGAACACAACAAAATGTTCATGTAGTGGTTCAAAACAAACCTTCTCAGAGATACATCGACCCCTGAGACATTACTTTGACTAGCACTAGGTCCTAACTTTGATGTAATCACCTATTGTGGGTATGACATAAATAACTATTCATTCTATACAAGGGCGCAGGATGAGAAGAGTAAGGTGTAGAATAGTGGAGTTATGGTTGTGGCCGAATCAATGCATTTCTCCACTTCAAAGGACAATAACCCTATCATGGCTGAGTTATGTTATTTTGGTGTCATTGAAGATATATGGGAAGTCGATTATAGTCGTTTCACTATTCCTGTGTTTAAATGCAAATGGGTTGATAGTAAGAACGGTGTCAAGACAGATGAATTTGGATTTACATTGGTAGACCTAAATAAGGTAGGTCACAAGGAGGAGCCTTTCATCATGGTAGCTCAAGTGAAGCAAGTTTTTTACATTGTTGACCCGTCTGATAAAAGATGGTCAGTTGTTGCCCAAGGTAGACACAACATTAGAGATCCAACTCTTGATGTCCTAGACATACCTTGTCTAACAACATGTACACCATCTGGGAATGTGGAAGATCACATAGATGATATAGTGGCGACTCGTCATGATCACCAGGAAGGTCTATGGGAAACATAGGGTATGTATTGTATGTATTATTTGTATGTCAAGCTTGTGTATCGTTGATTGTATGTATTGTTCATTAATTAAAAAGAAACATGTATTTATTATTTAATTTGTATATGTAATGTGTTTATTATACTTACTATGGTTTTTTTGCTTCTTTAAATAGATACTTATGGCTGACCAGGGTCCATCAGCGAGATCTGACTCCCAGGATACAAATTCCTCAGGTAGGAGGAGTCGAGGTGTTACCCGGATGTCTGATGTTGCACTTAGGCGCCATCAGGGTCAGAGGACCCATGTTGACATTGATATTTGCACGGGGAGGACTTCGGGACCTAACGCCGCCAAGTTTCAGAGTTACTTGGGTGTTTTGCCAAGGTCGAAGGTGTCCATCATTATCCCTGATTGGGATAGTGTTGAGGAGGTCATAAAGAATGCTATTTGGGCTGATATTCTTGTAAGTACTTTAACTGCACATTTGGTTTTTACTTGTATTACAATTTGATATGCATACTAAACTCAACCTTGTTTATTTGACACTTGTAGGATGCTTAGGATATTCCTGCAGTCGATACACTGCGTAGGAAGATAATGTCTGAGATCGCTGAACGATGGAGGTCATTCAAGACCTTTCTGACTTCCACGTATGCATGCTTGTTATAAATTAAGTGTTTAAATTTGTTCTGTCCTAAAAATGTCAGTTTCTTACTTCAACTATTTTGAATTTTAGGTATGTCTTCAGGAAGAAGCAGGGCAAGTTTCCCGGAGACTCATACACATTTATAGATCAGCAGACTTGGGATTCGTTTGTTGCATCAAGGCAGACGGATGATTTTATGGTTAATACCTTATACTTTTAATGTTTTGGAATTATTTTCATGCAAGTATATATAAGGTATAAATGTATTTGAATTGTTTTTGTTGCAGGCTAAATGCATGAAAGCACAGGGAATTCGTGCGAAAAATGACTACCCTCATAGGTTGTCACGCGGGGGTTACCGACTGTTGGAGGATTGGATGTTGGAGGAGAAAGCCAGTCAGTGCCAGAGCAGCCACCCTGAGACTACTATTGTGGATCCCCCCTCCCCACCCGCACGCCACGACAAATGGAAACGTGCCAGGACGAGGAAGAGTGGTCAGTACACTTCATCTTATGCTGAGGAGGTTGCCCAACGAATTGTAAGTACAAGCTTCTTATTACTCGTAATGATATTTGAATTATCCATCTGGGTACTAAGTACACTAATCACTGGGGTTTGATTACAGGATTCCTTGGTGGAGCAGTCGACCCAAGGGTCTTTCGTGTCACACGGTAGGGATGATATCCTGACTACCACCATTGGCCAACCGGAGCACCCGAGACGAGTCCGTGCAGCTGGTCACGGTCATGGTATGTTTATACTCCCAACTGGTTACATTCTTTATATTAACATTCTGTTTCTAATTATTCTTTCTCCGCAGGCCTTCGAACTTATTTTGGGCATCCCGCTGCCTCCTCCCAGTCAATCTCTGATTTGGAGAAGACCTTTGAGGAGAAGGTTGCTGCAGCAAAGGCAGAGGCTAAGGAGGAGATGCAGAGGCTGCTTCAAGAGGAGATGGCACAGTTTCAGAGTGAGATGATGGCGTCATTCAGTCAACAACATCAACCTACACCCCCGATAGTGGACCCACAGGTTATATTGTACATCATTTAATTGAATTACTTATGGTTTACTATCATTATTTCTTGAATAACTTCAAAATGTTGTGTAAATATGTAGATTAGGTGGGTCAGTACAAAGGGGTCGTGTGCTGCACCTGACAGTAATGATGACGACGTAAATCTTGGAGACTGCCGTCAGTGTGACCTCTTTGTTGATGGAGTGGAAGAGCCAGTTGCCATTGGTTCAGTGTTTAACCTGGGCCCTTTGGTTCACCATCAAGCAATGCCTGATGGTGTGTCAAGGGTTTCGGTTATACAGGTCCTCGACGCGGAGGTAGCTGTGCCCATTCCAACTCCTGAGGTACAACTGGTCGGGCAGGCTGTAGGACACTTCCTTATGTGGCCGACCAGACTTTTGTCAGATTTGGGTCCCCAGGTATGCTCCTTAAACTAGCATCAATTCTATATTAACTTATGGTTCAAATAATCCAAAATTGCTTCTAATTGTTTAACTATTTTAGCAGGGTGTTGGCCCAGCAAGGCCGGCAAAGCCCCCCTTGAGCCGATGGAGCAACTATGGGCTTTATCGGCTGAGTTACGCGACAACGTCGTCGAGATCCCATGGGATGAATCCGTTTTTGGTTGCCCAAGTACCTTGCCAGTGTGCGTTGCACGGCCTGACCTGTGTGAGGTCCTGATGGGGAGGACGATGTTAAACATTTCTGTGATTCAATGTTGGGAGCTGTAAGTATAATGTTTTTTGTTCAATGATTGTGTGAATTAAAATGTTATTTTCACTAACTAAACATGTGTAAATTTTCTTAGGTTTCTATATAGACTTTGCATAGAGAGGGGTGTCCATGACACTTATGGTTTCCTAGAGCCCTCTCTAATACAAGTTCGCGAGAACAACAAGGCAGATATTCAGGCATACATCCAGAATTGGATGGATGCCTCGAAAAAGACTATGTACCTTGCACCATTTCACAGAGAGTAAGAGTCTTCTACTAAATACATAGTTAGTGTTGTTAATTTAATCATTTTGGTGTTATTACTAATCAATGTTCATTACAGCCTTCACTGGCAACTGCTAGTTATTTTCCCTAAGGATGGGATTATTGCATGCTTCTGTTCCTTGCATGGGAACCCTGGTGCGGACTACATGAAAATACTCGACGCGTAAGCTGCTTTCAAAACTTAGACAACTTTACATATTTAATTAAGTCATTCTATTAACTGAACTGGTGTTTTATCCTATCACAGGGCTTTTAATGGGTACTGTCGACTACAGGGCGGAGTGGGTAAGAAAAAACTACAGTGGGTCTTCCCAAAAGTAAGTAATTTTAATTAACAAGCATTACTTTTAAAGTTACCTCAATTAGTAAAAAAAACAATAACCAATTGTGATTTCAATGTGTGGTACCTTGTAGTCTTATCGGTAGGATGGTAGCTTTGAGTGCGGGTATTTCTTCATGAAGACGATGCTCACCATTGTCCAATCTGGTATAGTAGATGGATGGACAACTGTAAGTTTTCACTTCCTACATTTCTAATTTGGTTTTCATATACTACTTATCAATTATTTGCTTGCTACTTAACAATGTCTCTTCTTTGCAGCACTTTCAAGACTCCTCAACATTCCCAGAAAAATATGTTAACGAAATCGGAAACCATTGGGCCACCAGCTTTCTTCAAGTAAAGGATGGACTTAAGTAGTGTCTTTGTTGTTTATTATTCTTAGTTATAGGATTTATTTCTATTAGTGTAGCTTTAGGATTATCATATTGTGTATTTTTGTACCATATTTGTTGTTTTATATAGTTTTATTGAAATTTATTATTTTTCATCTCTTATTTTATATATTGGGTTGTCTGGTTCTCTGCTTACAGGTTTGGGTAATGAATAAAATGAATCCTGCATTAAAAAGAAAAAAAAACTTTTAACCACGGTTGTGACCATAACCGTGGTAAAAAGTCCCCCTTTTTATCACGGTTCAGGAATAACCGTGGTAACAGGTCCCACTTTTTATCACGGTTCAGGAATAACCGTGGTTAAAAGTTAACTTTTTATCACGGTTCCTGGAATAACCATGGTTAAAAGCCCATTATTTATCACGGTTCCTGGAATAACCGTGGTTAAAAACCCCCTCTTTAATGACAGTTATTTAGAATCATGGTTATAGGTCGTTTTTTACCACGGTTCAAAACCGTGGTTAAAAGTCTATATCTATAACCACGCTGGGAACAACCACGGTTGTAGAACCGTGGTTAAAAGTCATTTTTAACCATGGTAAAAAGCCTAAAATCCACTAGTGAGGGGGAAAAACCACTAAACGACATAATCTGACAAGTATGACTTTTGAGGAAACCATAATAACCATTGCATATACTATAAGGCTACAACGGTGCCATAAATTTAGACACCTTGTTGTATGTTGATGAAATTGGGGGAAAGGAAATCAAAATTAAATCCTTAGTATTATTGGGTAATTTCAATTTGTGATGAGCTGAGACGTGTGATAACACTATCCTTAAGGATTTATTCGCCTATGGTGTATCCCTCAAGATGTAACAGCTCTTTCTAGGATAGACCTAGGTTCAGAACTAGTAGAAAAAAATTTATGTAACCCAAGGTAGATGAATTGTATTTGTATCTATGAATCTGTGTTATCTCTATAGGGAGAGAGAAAACTGTTAATTAAATAAGAGTACAAGTCAGTTAGATAATATCTGATTAAGTTACAGATAATATCTAACCAACTTAGAGATAAGCTTTGACTAAATCTAAAGATAAGATTTGCCTTAATCAAAGTTTATCTATAAGTTATAAATAATATTTTATAAAAATAATTTGTTACTGCTTTTTAATTTAAAATAAGATAAAATTTTATTTAAAACTTTTGCAATATAACATAATTTCCAACATAAACTATAATAACACTATGGAAGAAAGGTCCAACATAACCAAAATATAGAAAATAAGCCAAAATACGGAAAAAGTAAAATCAAGAGATGGAGTATTGCTCCTAAATCCTTATGATTGTCAATAGTTATGGTAATGGATGTGTTAGACTTTTCTCTGGAATGTCAAAGCTCTCTAAAATTTGTTCTCTGCCTATTTTATGTCTTTCTTTTACTACTACATTATAGTTAGTGATGGAAAAATGGGCCGACTTGTCCCGCTCATAAAATGGGTAGATTTGAGCATCTAAAATCGTAGCCTGAATTAGTAAGGGTACTTTTAGCCTAGCCCGCAAAAAGCCCACACCGACCATGGGGTGAACTTCCTCATTTTTTCTCATGTAAAACTATATGGGTTGCATGAAAAAAACACAAATTCAAAGGGTCGACCCGACCCATCCTTAAAAGTAGGCAAGTTTAGGAACCTAAAATAGAAGCCTGGATTATTACAAACTTTTTTGGCCAAGTCCGTAAAAGCCCACAGCCCGAAAAAAGCTCGTCCCAATTAGGGCGGCCTATCTATTTTGCTAGTTATAATTACAGTGGTTGATTTTATCTCTTCCCCACTACATAGGAAGTTACCCATTACCTTCAACCACATCATGCCACATGTATTATTACTATTGGGCCTCTAAAATTGGTTAAGTTAAATTATTAGGCATGTTATTAGTCTATTTTTATCTTTTGAAGCAATTTGGTGGCTACTTGAAGTCTGGCTATTTGAAGGGCTACTGGCTTACTTGATGACTAATGGCATGTGTATATTGGGATTCCTTGTTTCTTCTCGAATCTTCCTTATTTAATACCTTTAATTGGTAATGATAATACATCAATATTAACTCTTAGTTGAGCATCACAAATCATTACTAAAAAAAGTCACTATAGAGACGACAAGAATCTCTTACTATAGAAGAAAAAAATGTCGCTAGACGAACCCAGCGACCACAAGCACTCTATCACAGAAAAGCTCATTGCTAATATCTTAGCGATGGCAAGAGAATACCGTCACAAGAGTTGTGATGAAACTTTTGGCTTGGACGTCATCGTTGGGGTGACACAGTAGTGGTCCCTTTTGTAATCAAGTCTTCTGTTGTTTTAGGAACACTATAGCGACGAAAAAGGTGACATAGCTATAGGAGTGCTGAGTCTCCATCATTAAGTTCGTTGGACTCCTAGAACAACGATGAAAACATGACGTAGCTATATGATTGATGGTGAGACTCGCTTAGGTCATCGCTAATGGACAACCAAGGTAGCGACGGACATGTCTGCGTAGCTATAGGGGTGATGAAATGGCATCGCTGATCCCGTCGCTGCTTTAGATCCGCGTTAGGGATGGACTAGTTGTTTCTATGTGATTGTTGAATGTGCTTCACTGAGTTCGTCGCTACTAGACAACCACATTAGCCGACGATTTCTTTGCCGTCACTAACACTAAAATTTTATTTTATTTATTTAAATTGTACTATTATTTAAAATTTAAATTAAATATTTTGATATAAAATTATATACAGTATTTTATAAATTTAAATTAAATATTCATATATAAAAATTATTCTCTTTTTATGATTAATAAGAATTGATATTGCTTTATTTATCCAATTCTAAGAAAATACACGTAAAAAAAGAATGAAGTATAAAAGAAATAAAATTTATCCAAAAATATATATATGCAACTACCCAATTATGTCTGGGCATATAAAAAATATAAATAACAAAATAACAAAAATAATAAAAAAATTAATCTAACATATGATTTAATTTTTAAGAAAAAAAAGTGAAACTGTGGGCTTGTCTAACTTTCAAGTTATTAATCTGGGCTTTGATCCTTAAAATTTTTAAATCGTCATCAAAACCATAAATTTTGAATTTCTAAAAAACATGGAATCTAATCTTAGAGAAATTTTAAAATTCAAATAGGAGGGAGAAGTTTAAATTTTGAATTTTATAAAAAAGGGATCAAATTTAAAAAAAAATGAGCAGAGGATTTTAAGGGATAAGATAGAGTTTTTTTAATGCAATGAGCTAGAGCTTTTTAAATATATATATATATATATATATATTATAGAGTGAGATAGGGTTTTTTTAAAAATATATATATTATAGAATAAGATTGAGTTTTGAATATATAAATATATATATATATATATATATATTATAAAAAAATCAGCTTTAGATTTTATAATTATATATTGTTCACACAGTGAGTAGGAGGCATAAAACCCTAAAGAATTCCCCTAGGGATTAAGTCTATTAACTCTCAATAATGTGTCATTTAATCTCTTTCAGGCATACACGAGTGATACTTATACCTAGGTTACAAGGTGGGCCTTGGCCCATTAAGCTACTACCTAAGCTAATTATCCTCCTAACGGCGTGGAGAGGCTGGAGTGCGTGGTGGGGACCATCCTTTTATTCCTCAGGGGGAACAGGAGCCCCCTAGCCACAAGTGTAGGATGCAGAGCCGAGCAAAATGGCTAAATCCAAGTCATAGCTTTATCTTCGAACGGGACTTCTTCAGTTGCTAGGCGTAAAGTCACTATTTATTCTAGGAGAATATTGACTTTGAGTTGACTCTCCCGAGTGAGGGAAGTCTTAACTCCAAGCAAGAGTCTTCGAGTGAGAGCATGTCTTGGTTCCGAGCAAGAGTCACCGAGCGAGGGAATGTCTTGATTCCGAGCAAGAGTCACCGAGCGAGGGAACGTCTCGATTCCGAGCAAGAGTCTTCGAGTGAGAGCATGTCTTGGTTCCGAGCAAAGGTCTCCGAGTGAGGGAATGTCTCGATTCCGAGCAAGAGTCACCCAGTAAGAGAATGACTTAATTCCGAGTAAGAGTCTCCGAGTGAGAGCATGTCTTGGTTCCAAGCAAGAGTCTCTGACTGAGGAAACGAGACCTCACTTCTGCCACGTAAGGGCCACGTCGGATAGGATTACTTATGCCCCTTGGCGGAGAGGGCCCATAATTATTTGTATTATTGATGAAAATACACTAGCTTAATGATTGTGATGTTTTTATGTTTCCCCAAGGCATTAATGATGCATTTTCGGGAGGAGAGGCGTCTCTTGGTCTGAAAGGAGTTGTTAGCGTAGTTGTTATTAAATGCGCACGGCTGGTGGGTTATCCACCATTAGATCCTCTTGGCTCTTCGTATGGCCTTCATTCTTATCCCTTCGATAACGATGGTGCTGCACAAGGCTCTTCATATGATGTTTTGTGGTAACCATCTAGCCATCGTTGCATTGGGTAGATCCCCAACCGTTGGATCCCCTTGGTGACATGCGTCTGTTGCCTTTATTTCACGGGGTATAAATATTGCTTCCTTCTTTTACCTTCATTCCTCTGCTAGTCTTTCGCTTTTCTTCTGCTATTTCCTTGAGCTTTCTCTTACCCTCTTGCTGATGCTTCTTCTGTTAGGATCTCTTTCCCTCTCTTTAGATAAACAGGTTAGTGTTCATCTTTTTTCTTGTTATTTCATTTACATTCGAGGTATCATGGCCTTCTCCACTATGGGAGTTTCTTATGGTTGGGTTAGAGATGAGGTTTTGTCGATTTCTTCTTCTTTTTAGAGTGAAGACTCTATAGTTAGTTTATGAGGAGGGGATAGTTTTGCTTATTCTGAATTGGCCCCAAACATTAAGTGTGTAAGTTGTTCTGAGTTTGATCGGGTTTACCATCGTCGCACTGACCCTAGTGAGGTCAATTTTGTTTATGTTTACAAAATACTTTTCTCCTGCCTCCATCTGTCCTTCCCCTTTTCTGATTCTGAAGTTGGTGTTTTGAATGCCCTTAATATAGCGCCTACCCAGTATCATCCCAATGGATGGGCATTTGTCAAATCTTTTGAGATTCTTTGTGAGTATTTTAGTCAGGAACCCTTGATTCCTATCTTTTTCTACTTTTTTTAGGCTAAGGTACCCAAGGTTAGGGCTCCCTTAGGGTGGATTTCCCTGAGTGGGGTAGCTCACTGAAACTTGATCAGGGCTTTCGATCAGTCCTACAAAAATTTTAAAACCGGATTTTTTAAGGTCCGCGTGGGGTTGGACATGCCTGGGGAAGACTTTCTCCATGGGGCCGATTCCCACCCTCTATTTCCTCTGTACTAGACCCAGAACCCTGTTCAGTACCGAGTGTTGTGGGATGAGTTGACTTTGTCTGAGAGGTCGGACGTGAAGTTCCTGACCGATGACCTAGACGTATATTTTAGCTCACAGGCTCTGATAGCCTTGGCTCCCTGTCCAGATGCCCTAGCCGCCTGGATTTATAAGTAGTGTATTGTGTATTACTTTCTGGTTGTTGTTTAGATTTGACTTTCGATCTTGAATTTCTTTTTAATTATTTTTTTCTTTCTATTAATAAACGATATGGCCCCGCATTCTCTATCGGTGAAGGACCTCAAAAAGCGCTATGAGGAGGCGGATCCAAAAGGTGCTGGGAAGAAAGTTACCAAGAAAATAGGCTCTTCTTCTGTCATAGTCGCGAGCGTAGCTTAGGCTGCTATTCCTATAGTTATGACCCCGATCACCACTGTGCCTACTCAGGTAGTACCTATGCGCCCATGGTTAGAGGGTGAAACCGACCGAGTGTCTAAAAGAACTCGTATTGAGAGAACGGTTGTGCAAGGTGGAGAGAAGTCCCTTTCTCGCCTTTCTCCCATTATTCAAACCGCAGGGGTTATCACTTTTTCAGAGAGAAAGGAGGAGGAGGAGGAAACTGTTCCCCTGACAACCCGTGGGAGGTCCTCTGGGTCGACTGGAAGCGTGCCCCTAATTCTGAGTCTCCCTGTCTCTGTTGAGGTGATTGCTGGATGGATACCCGGCGTCACAGAATCTTTTGAGCGCTTGTGGGAAGCGTTTGTCAATGGGTCGATGGGCTTTTCTGATAGGAACCCTGCCCACTCTCTCTGCGATGCTCGCTTTCCTATTTCTTAGTTCATGGACCACATGATCCTCTCAAAGGAAGATGAGGGAAAGTATGCTTCCTTAAACCCCATCACAATGTGCCGAGCGGTGGAAATGTTTGGTCTTTGTCTAACTTCCATGACTCGGGCTCTCAAGAAGCAATTGGCCATTCAAGGAAGAGCTCTGGCCTTGTTGGCTCGGGAGAACAAGTCACTTAAGAAGGAGAGTCAGGTGCTGTAGGAAGGAAAGATGGCAGAGGCGGCTCGAGTGGAGGATGCCATTAAGCTGGTGACCAAGTTGAAGGATGACCTGGAATGGTCAAAAAAAGATTTGGAGACAGCCAGGACAGGGCGCACTTTAGCCGAGTCCAAGCTATCTGTTGCTGAGGAGAGAGGTTGAAGAGACTTACAACATCCTATCCCTTAAAAAATAAGAATTGGAGAAGGACTTTTAGATGTCTCAGGCGGACTTGGAGGCCTTGAGGAAATAGGCAAAGGCGGACCTTGCAGTAGCGGAGCGGGATGTCGCTGTCAAGTATGTTGACGCCTTCTGGCTTTGTCAGGAGCAGATTTTTGTTTTGAACCCTTCTTCTTTGCTGAACTTTGAGGGCCTTGATCCGTTCAAGATGGTTGTGGATGGCCAGATAGTGCCCTATCCCGATTCTAAAGATGAGCAGGTGGAAACTGGTGCAGAGGAGGAGCAGGGTGCTCTCGGGATAGGAGCTACTCGTGGCGAGTCGACCTCGGAGACCTCTACTATCGAGTCGTCGGGGGCCGCCCCTTAAGCGACTTATTTATGATCCTTTTACATTTTTCTTTCCTGTTTGAGCAATGTAATTTAATCAACTATATGATGAAATGAATATGCCTTGCTTTATAAAGTCTTCTGTTGTTTTCCTTTTTTCTTTTGATATTTTGCGTGTTAGTACTAAATTGATTTTGGCCTATATGTTAAGAGATCAGCTCTATATCTAGCCTCTAGTATTTAATTTTTAAACATATTTACCGAGGGATCAACCCTGTGCTCGATCCTTTAGTACTTGGGCGATTGTAAAGTTTTAAACTTATGTGTCGAGGGATCGACTCCGCGCTCGGACTTTGTAAGGTAGATTCGGTCTCATAACTGGTTAATGTATAAACTTTATTAAGGGGGAGAAGGGCCTCATTAAAACGTCTCGAGAGAAAAACCCCGTAGGAAAGACCTCTCGGGTAGGAAAAAGAGTGCCCTAGAGTACATCGATTAGCTAAAGTAATACTTTAGGTGAGTTGCGTTCCATGTTCTGGGTAGTTCTTTACCTGACAGTTCTTCTAAGTGATATGCATCTTTTCCTAGTGCTTCCTTGACTCGGTAAGGACCTTCCCATGAAGGGAGAGTTTACCTTCTTCCCGCAGTCGTTTGTTGTTGTCCGTGGTACGCAGGACTAGATCGCCCCTCCAAAAGGGTCGGGGTCGGAGAAGGGAGTTCCATCGTTGGGCAGACTTTTGCTTGGCTGCCTATATCTTCACATATGCCACCTCTTTTTCTTCCATGCTGAGGTCTAAATCTTCCCGTCTTTTGTGGTCATTCGATTCTTCGTCATGCACTAGGCGACAGAGAGTAGGCTCACCCAATTCGACTGGTATCATGGCATCAGCCCTGTAGGTAAGTCGGAACAGAGTCTCATGAGTTGATGAATGCGGGGTGGTATGGTAGGTCCACAGAGCTCCATGTAGCTCTTCCGCCTACCTGCCCTTGGCTTGCCCAAGTCATCTCTGAAGTTGTTGCAGGATGACTTTATTCACTGCCTCAACCTGATCGTTGTTCTATGGGCGTTCTTCCAAAGAGAACTTCTTTTTTATGCCCAGATTCTCACAGAATTCGATAAAGTCTTTATCTGTAAATTGCCATCCATTATCTAAGATGATAGTGTGGGGAAGTCCCTGTCGGTAGATAATGTTCTTCCAAGTGAAAGTTTGTACTTTTGCCGTCGTGATGGTTACTAAGGCCTCAGCCTCAATCCATTTAGTGAAGAAGTCTATGGCCACAAGGAGGAATTTAAGTTGCCCTTTTCCCGAGGGGAAGGGACCCAAGATGTCCATCCCCCAGATGTTGAAAGGCCAAGGGGACAAGATTTCGTGTAGTGGCTCCAGGTGACTGTAGATTCGATTAGCATTGCACTGACATGAGTCACACTTTTTGACCAGCTTCGAGCAGTCAGCCAGAAGTAACCCGCTCGGAGGACTCGAGCTGCCTAAGGGCGAACTCCTCCATGAAGGCCGTAGATTCCCGAATGTAATTCCCGCATGACTTAATCGACTTGTTCCTTATTTAAACATTTCAAGAGGGGTATTGTGAGGCCTCTTGTGTACAACTGTCCGTCCAGCAAGGTGTAATTGGTTGCCTGAACTTGCAGTTTCTTGGCTTGTCAGTGGTCTTCCGGGAGGATCCCCTCTTAGGGAATCCCTAGTGCATGAACAACGGAAATACAAGGATTCCTATAGGATTCGCAAAGCGTCGTGTTTCAAAGTATAAGACAAACACAAAAAAATATTACATTTTTGGATTACCTCTTCAAGATTATCAAAGCAGTCGTAGCCTCGTCCTTTAGGAGTCCACACGAGTACTCCCACTAGAAAACGCTACACCTTCCAAATACTAGTTTGATGGTGTGTAGTTTTTACAACTTTTGCATATTTTGTGTCTCCTTTTGGGTAGCTGCCTATGAGCATATTATGCTCTATTTATAGGCTTAGGTTTGACCTAATTTGCTCTCTAAAGAGTGGGCTCCTTACTCATTCTAAATGAGTTAGGCTCAATAGATTTATTTTAGTCCAACTAAAATAAAAAGCTATTTTCTGATAGGCTTACTCTATGTGTGTGACCCTATAGGTAAAATACTCGGTTATATTAATAATAAACTATTTTATTATTAATATAAAATAAGAGCGGCATCTAGTAATGTATCATTATGTTCGAATATTATTTAATATCAACATAACCTATAAGTGATAATTATTTTATATGTTTGTTCCTTTTGTCATGATATCCTAATTGGGCCCAAGGAATGGTCGTGTCATCCTTGTACGGCCCAATTTATTTTACTTGATACTGGAGTAGACTTTACCTGAATAAATATCCAATATTTATTATTTCTAGCATGGTCATGCATTTCCTTAGTCTCACTCCATCAAGTGGCCTATAGATATCACTCCTGTCATATAGGAGAGACAAATCCCATCTACATCACTCACATTCCTCTGCATAATTTGTTCATTTCCTAATCACAACCTTTATAGTCCTCCTGTTACAGAAGACATTTGATTATATTAAAATAACAAAATCTTTATGTTGGTATCTCACAGAAGACATTTATCCAATTTGGATCTGACCTTGTCAGAGTTGGATGCTCTATAGAAGTATCATAGTTCCAAATTATTAATAAAGACATACTAGGTTTCTTCCTAGTCCATATTATATATGGTTTCGTTAAGAAAGTCTAAGATAGAACATGGTTAAGTGTGGAAATTTTGTCAATAAAGGAACATTGAAGGAGTTAGAGATGTTTGATAATAATCAATAATCAAACTATGTCTAACAAGGTTTGACTTTTCCTCACAGATATGCTATTATGGCATTCCATGAGGAATGAGTTAAGAGGTAATCTCTCACTCTATTAGATAGTTATCAAACTTGTAGCTCAAATTATTTGTTATCTTGATCTAATCAAAAGCTTTAATTGTCTTGCTAATTTGGTTTTTCACTTCATTATGAATTCTTTGAACTTTTCAAAGACTTTCTAACTTATGTTACATAAATCCATACTCATTGAATTTTCAATTAGTATGTCAAAGTATTGAAAAACATATCTATACTAGGGCAGAAAAAGGATTTAATAACGGTTAAAATGAGCTTTTAATCATGATTCATGAACCATGGTTGTTGCAGCAGTGGTAATAGATTAGGACTTTTAATCACAGTTCACAACCGTGGTTATAGATCACATTTAATCATGGTTGTTTGAAACCGTGATTAAATAAGACCCTATTTAATGATGGTTGCCAATTACAACTGTGATTAAAAGTGGTCATAAAACGTGCATTTACATTACTAGTTGTAATCACGGTTATGGGAACCCCAACGTCGTATAGAGAACAAAAATAAATAATAATAAACAGAAACTTGCAAAACCTTCATTATAATCAAAGGAAACAAAAAAAGAGAGGTACAAAAAAGAAGCCTTACATGCTTGAACGAGAAAAAAAGAGAAGGGTCACGTGGTAGTTGTCAATGGTGCACAATGGGAACAACAAAAGAAAACCTGCAAAATATACACAGAGAACCACGTTAGATCTAGAACACAAACAAATGCAAACGTCAATGGAAATAGGAAAATAGAGAGGAGAAATCTTAGAGAAAAAGATGGGAGAAAGCTAACAGAGAAAGATAGGAGGAAAGGGGACTTTCGTGAGACTAAAAATTGAGGGAAGATGAAAGAAAATGAAGCGTCAAGTGCAGAGGAAGAACAACGTGAAATGAAGAGCCTTTGTGAAACTGATTTTAAATTTTGAAAACACCTATAACCACGGTTCCCATAAAACTATGATTATATGTAGCTATAATCACGGTTTCCTCTCAACCGTGATTGTAGGTACATTTTTAAAAATATAAAAATTAAAATAGGGAGGACCTACAATAACAGCTTCCCGTAAAATCGTGATTATAGACACTATAATCACGGTTTCTTCTCAACCGTGATTGTAGGTACATTTTTTAAAAATATAAAAACTAAAATAGGGAGGACCTACAATCACGACTTCCTATAAAATCGTGATTATAGATATACTATAATCACAGTTTCCTCTCGACTAAAAATATAAAAATTAAAATTAAAAAACCTGGTTCCTACGAACCCGGTTACGCTAGAACCGTGATTAAAAAAGTTCCTCATATTTACAAAAATACCATCGCGTATTTTTCAAACACGGTTTTCCGTGGACCGTGATCATATCCTGTCATCGTAGCCATTTTTACACTAGTGCTAGTTATTGTTCCAATAGGCCCATATACATCGTCATGTATTAGGTAATAGATTACTCATCTTTCACTTTTCAATGAATGAGATCTCAACTATCTCTTTAATAAATAAGATTTACATGTCTCAATTGATTCTAAAATCAAAAGAGTCCATATAGCCACATTAATGGTATTTAGAAATGTGTTTCTTACTCATTTGCCTTAGGAGACAATACCATATAAGTAAGGTTCAAAATCACTTATTTTAACCTACTTTGATAGTTGTGTTATAGATGGGTGTTTTGAGATTTAGGATGTGGAATCCATTACTCAATTATGCATCAACATCCTTTTGAAGAAATAAAGTTATTTTATATTAAAAACATTTCTTGTCCAACAAGAAACAATATACACAATATCTAGTTCACTAACTAGCCCAATGGGTAAAGATCTTATCTTTATTGTAGCAACTTTTGCTCAATTTTACACAGATTTCTCCACCCTTAGCAAGTGATCTACTTCCTTGATCTTTCAAAATGTGAGATCTACTACTAGTATCTGATACTAACGTTAGTGAATTAAAATAACTTGACTTCTATAACATGACTTGTAGTGGAAGTCTTACTTCCCTTTGTTTTGAACTCCTTCAAGTTCTTTAGACAAATTATTTCTGTGTCTTATTTGGATAAAACTAGAAACAATTTCCTTTCTTGATCACCTTTTAGTCTTCCAGACCAACTCGGCCTTAATAGAGTCTGTATACGATCATATCATATATCTCCCATATATTCATATTGCCTTTTACTGCTCAGAGTTTATGCAGACTCCATAGGGTATTCAAGACCCAACCATAGATGATATATAAGCCAAAGACACACTACCGCTTCCTCTTTATTGAAGATAACTCTTAAGTCTTGATACCTATCTAGGCATTTTTCCAGATAAAGTGTCCTTCCAAAGGACAGATTGCAACAAAACAATATTTGGTTTGTCATGGTTATTCTAAAACAAATTACATGCAAATCTATCACTTTTATTTAAAACATATTTAAATTTTAGTCATTAAATAAATATCTTGTCTCCCACTATTTTGATTCAAAACAAATACCCTCACTGAATCAGAAAAAATCCCGTTGGAAGATTTTTCTAGTGGGCCAAGATCCATATTTGGCCTAGTATTGAGTCGGCTTTGGCTGATCACCCAACCCTTAGTTATTTAGGTAGGAAACACATTTCCAATTACATCTCATGCAACTCTTGGATGTTTGAGTAGGTAACTCTTTATCCTTATTCATCTTATGAATTTAAGCTCAATCGTTACGCCTTTAAGTTATTTTCAATCCAATTAAAAAACTTAGTTAAGTTTAGGCCCAATAAAAACAATTTAGAAATTACAATTATCCCATCGCGCCTTACTAATATAAATGATAGCACCCTGCTTTGGTAGGCCCACTGTTTATTCACATTAGTCTCGACCAGTGTTACTTATTACAAGGCGTTTAAACTTAATATTAACGCTTCTAGGTTCTTCAATTTGATTAAAGTTACCTAGATAAGTCCAATAACAAATGGTTGGATAATCTAGTTATCCATCATCCTTTACTAATATCAATAAAAGCACCCTACTTTAGCAGAACCTACACTTTATTGAAACTAGCATTGATGAATGTTGCTTATTGGAATGCATTTTAGACTATTCATACCTTTAGGCTATTCCAATCCAATTGAAAAATGTCTATTTAAATAAAACTCAATAAGTTATACTTGAATAATCCAATTATCCAATCATATCCTACTAAATATAAATAAAGGCACCCAACTATGGCGTGACCTGCTCTTTATCTATATCAAGTTAGACGTTATTACTTATTGGAAGGTATGATTGTCAGGCTTGAGGGATTTCAATTCTCTTATTGTTCATTATCAACTTTCATTAAACGCTTTAACGCAAAATAAAACCCCAAAACATGCAATAAAAAATGTGAGATGGTTAGGGTCTTCGTATAAAATAAAATAAAATAAACCTAACGGAATTATGGTGCCTTGACTTCGTGAAGTCCTACTTCTTGAAACCACCATCCTCCTAGAGTCACCACTCCTTTATTCCTTTCAAGGTCATATACCCATCAAGAGTCACCACGCTAGGTTTCTTCTAGGTCTCCACCTTGTTGGCTTCTTCTAGATTACAATGTAATAAAGAAACTCATTTTACATACGAGCGAAGGGTTGAGAGAAGAAATTCAAGAATAGAGAAAGGCACAACACGTAGACTGTATTTAAAATTAAATAAAAAAATCTAAGACCATAGCCATTCACCACTGGACATGTTAATTAATCAATTAATAAAGTGATCAATTGTATTTAAAATAAGTTTGGTGGTTCCTTTGACCGTTCAATTGACAGGGTCAAGGGAAAGCTACCCTTTATAAGGTGTCGAGTGGCATTCCAACCCAAAATTTAGTACTGTAATCAGGTTAGTTCCTAAGAAAGAGAGGTGGATCCGATGTAACCGTTTAAGTACCAAGTCTTTCCTAGCCAGAACGTCCCACTGACCATTAACAACTCAAAATATTTGGACATGATTTCAAATAATTTGAAATCCTAATTTTAAGTTTCAACTCTTGAATCATAAATTTTGGAACGGCTAAGGGTCAACTTTTAAACCTTATCTTTTGACCCCAGCGACTATCCTAAAATAAGAATAGTCAAGGTTTAACTTTTAAACCTTGTCTTTAGAGTATCAACAATCATCTTATTTTTAGGAACGATCAAGGTTTAAATTTTAAACCTTATCTCTAAAGTTTAAGATATTTTATTTTGAATCCTATTAAATTTGATAAAGATCTTATCTTTAATTTGCAACTTTTGTAAATCCTATCAATTTTATTAAGGATTAAATATTTGATTTTAAAATTATTAAATTTAATAAAGATCTTATCTTCTATTTGTAACAATTATAAATCATATGAAATTTAATAAATATAAATCAATTTGTAACTCCTACAAATCACATTAATTTTAAAAAGATCATATACAATGCAAATCCTATTAAAATTAATAAGAATAAATTATTTAAATTTGTAACTTTTACAAACTTCAAATTTAACAAACATTTAAAATTTGATTTGTAACTTTTACAAATCAAAAATATAATATTAAAATCAAATATTTTATTTGTAACATTACAAATAAATAAAATACCATGATGGCTAGGTTTCAACTTTTGAATCCTAGTTTTCATTACGGCTAAGGTTTAACTCTTAAACTTTCTAAGCACAATCTCGCATGAACAATTTATATTAGAAAGAGAAAGCATATAGACATACATTGCATTACCCTTGATTTCAATTTAATTAAACGAACATAAAATTATCATGCCTTATAATTAGAACACATATAAAACAATCACCATTGCAATATACAACATGTTCATATGATAAAACACATCCTAAAAACATGTTCTTTAATTAAAATGTTGAGAAAAACAATCAATATATACAAACTAACAAATTGATACTAGCTTTGAAAAGGTGCAACCTTGCAACATATCTCATAAAAAATACAACCTTTGCATAATATCTCATAAAAGATGCAACCCTTACAAAATATTCAACCTTTATAATTCTTTTTGTAAAAGAAATTTTTTTTCACATGTTCTTTAAACAAACATTTACTCAAAACATGGTTTTACAACCAGGCTCTGATACCACTATTAGAGAATCCCTAGTGCATGAGCAGCGAAAATACAAGGATTCCTATAGGATTTGTAAAGCGTCGTGTTTCAAAGCATAAGACAAACACAAAAAGAAATATTGCGTTTTAGGATTACCTCTTGAAGATTATCGAAGCAGTCATAGCCTCGTCCTTTAGGAGTCCACACGAGTACTCCCACCAGAAATGCTACACCTTCCAAATGCTAGTTTGACGTTGTGTAGTTTTGGCAACTTTTGCATATTTTGTGTCTCTTTTTGGGTAGCCTCCTATGAGCAATTTATGCTCTACTTATAGGCTTAGGTTTGACCTAATTTGCTCTCTAAAGAGTGGGCTCCTTACTCATTCTAAATGAATTAGGCCTAATACTTTTATTTTAGTCCAACTAAAATAAAAAAAACTATTTTTTGATGGGCTTACTCTACGTGTATGACCCTATAGGTAAAATACTCGGTTATATTAATAATAAACTATTTTATTATTAATATAAAATAAGAGTGGCATCTAGCAATGCATCATTATGTTTGAATATTATCGAATATCAACATAACCTATAAGTGATAATTATTTTATATGTTTGTTCCTTTTGGCACGATATCCTAATTGGGCCCAAGGCATGGTCGTGTCATCCTTGTACGACCCAATTTATTTTACTTGATACCAGAGTAGACTTTACCCAAATAAATATCCAATATTTATTCTTTTTAGCATGGCCATGCATTTCCTTAGTCTCACTCCATCAAGTGGCCCATAGATATCACTCCTGTTACATAGAAGAGACAAATCCTATCTACATCACTCACATTCCTCTACATAATTTGTTCATTGCCTAATCACAACCTTTATAGTCCTCCTGTTACAGAAGACGTTTAATTGTATTAAAATAACAAAGTCCTTATGTAGGAATCATAGTGACTTCAGGTCGAAGGACTACATATACCATTATCACATTGAGAATCATTTATGACATTCATGTAATGATCTATGCAATGTTCTCATGATGGGTCTGTCCAGTACATCATTACTCTTAATGTGTACCCATGTGAAGACTTGATATCATCTATATCCATGATCTGTGAGATCAAATCATTAGTACACTCACACACTAGTCTTAATGTATTTACATGTCCCCATATAAATACTTAACTAGAGACATTTCAGGAATAACTTTCATATGACCTATTACTCCAAGGATAAATAAAGGCTGTTAAACTATTTAACAAAAAATGCCTTATACAAAATGATGTATCCTATATAGGCTTTTAGTACATATTTCCAACATCCCCTGCTTTAGAAAATCAACAATAGGGGTGATCCATGTATCTTTAATTTAAATCTTATTTACCTGATGGGTCTGCTGGGTTTCCTGGATCGTGGGTTCCTCAAGGACAACTTGGACGATCGTCTTAAGGTTTCCTACTTTGACCATGTTGGCAAGCTTGGAAAGGATGTTTGCGCGCTCGTTCATCACTCGTGGGACATAGACGATTTGGAAATGCTTGAGGCCTTTTACTATCTTGTTCACCTAGGCCAGGTACTTTGCTAGGGTTAAGTCCTTGGCTTGGTATGATCCTTCGATCTATCGGGCCACTAGCTGGGAGTCAGTTTTTGGTTGGATGCACCGAGCGCCCAGGTTGATGGTTGTTCGTAGCCCAGCGGTGAGGGCCTCGTATTCAGCTTGATTATTGCTAGCTTTAAGCTGAAACCGTAGTGATTCTTTGACTACCAAGCCGGTTGCAGATTCTAACACAACACCCGCCCTGCTACCTTTAGTGTTAGAGGAGCCGTCTACTGAAAGAGTCCATAACCCGTGCTCTGTAGCGTACTCTTCCCTGTCGTCCCTCAGTTCTACTAGAAAATTTATGAGTACCTGTGCTTTAATAGGTCCTCGGGACTCATACCGAATACCATACTCGGATAACTTTACGGCCCAGGCTACCATTCGCCCTGCAAATTCTGGCTTCTGAAGAATATTCTTGAGCGGCTGGTCGGTTCGAACTACTATTTGGTGGCTATGGAAGTAAGGGTGGAGTCGCCGCACAGCTATGACAAGGCTGTAGGCAAACTTCTCCACCCTCTGGTATCGTGTTTCGGCCCCTTGTAGTGTTTTGCTGGTAAAATAAACTAGCCTCTGGACTGGGCCCTCTTCTTGGACCAAGACCGAGCTCACCGCCTCAGTTCCTGCTGAAAGGTAGAGGACCAATTCTGACCCTGCCTTAGGACGAGTCAGGATTTGTGGAAAGGCAAGATAAGCTTTAAGATCTTGGAAAGCGGTCTCGCATTCGAAGGTCCATTCAAACGAGTTTGTCTTCTTTAGTATCTTGTAGAATGGCATAGACTTCTCAGCAAATTTTAAGAGGAATCGAGAGAGCCGTAATCTACTGGTGAGGCGTTGAACTTCCTTGATGTTCTGAGGGCTCCGTATTTCCAATATGGCCCGATACTGATCTGGGTTGGCTTTAATCCCTCGGTAGGTGAGCATGTACACCAAGAATTTTCCCCCTTGGATCCCGAAAGAACATTTTTCAGGGTTCAGTCGCATATTGTGCCTGCGCAACTCGGCAAATGTCTCCTTCAAGTCTTGCACATGTGAATCGGCTTGCTTGGTTTTCACCATTATATCATCGATATACACTTCCATATTCTAGCCAATTTGTTTGGCGATGATTTTATCCACTAGCCTTTGGTAAGTTGCCCATGTATTTTTAAGACCAAAAGGCATCACTCGGTAATAGTAGTTGGCATCCCTGGTGATGAACGTCGTCTTCTCCTCATCTTTAGGATCCATTCGAATTTGGTTATTTCCCGAGTAGCCATCCATGAAGCTTAACATTCTATAACCTGAAGTACCATCCACTAGATGATCAATACTTGTTGCTTGACTTTTTCACCATGACTACGCTCTATAACTAAGGGGGATACTTGACCTCTCGAATGAAATTTAAAGATAGGAGTTTGTCTATTTCCTTTTTGATGGCATCCTTCTGATTAGGGCCCATCTTCTGAGGCTTCTAGGATATGGGCTTAGCATTTAGCTCGAGGCTGAGCGAGTGGCAGATGATGTTGGGGTCGATGTCTGGCATGTCGGTGGGGCTCCAGGAGAATAGGTCAACATTTTTCCTCAACAGGCTAATGAGGGTTGCCTCTAGGTCTGGGTCGAAGATCACACTGATCCGAGTGAATTGACTAGGGGAGGACCCTATTTGGATGAGTTTGAGTGATTCCACCGGCTGAGGCCTTTTATATTCTCAATCATCACGAGGATCAAAGCTTGTCTCCATATCTTCTTCAATTATGAATGCTGACTTAGGGCGGAGACTTTCATGGTAACACGCCTGTGCCATCTTCGGGTCTGCTCTAACAACTCCTACCCTGCCATCTCCAAGCAGAAATTTCATAGTTAGGTGCATGGTGGAGACGACGACACCTAAGGCATTGAGCGAAGGTTGCCCCAACAATGCGTTGTAGGAGCTGGGGAAGTCGACCACCAAAAATCTGACCATAATTGCGTGACTATCTTTTTCGTTTCCAAAGCTAGTCCTCAAGCCAACGTATCCTAAGACCTACATAGAATCACTAGAGAAACTAAGAAGAGCACCATCATACCTTTTTAGTCGACGGGTGGGAAGGTCTATTTTCCAGTACGTTTTCCAGTGTAGTATATCGGCTGAACTCCCTTGGTTTATGACAACTCGTTCTATTACAAAGTCCTGGACGTCCATGGTGACTACCACTGGCTCGTCTCGATTTGGCCCGCCCTTGGGAAAATCCGACCTGTCGAATATGATGATTGCTGAGTCCGAGTGTCCTGGTAATAAATTTAGCTGTTCCGCTTGGCACGATCGTCGGGCGTGGGTACTCGGGAAGCCTCCTAAAACGGTATGTATGACCCGCCTTCATCGCCCCTTTCTCCTACAGGTCTTAGAGATCGGGAACGGGGGACTTGCGACTGGCTTCGAGTTTGGAGCTCCACTTGATTGGGGCGTCCATCGTCTCTTTTCGGGAAGCCTTCTCGGGGTCCTTCGTCCTTCCGAGTGACAAATTTGGCTAAGTGTCCCTGTCGGATTAGGTGCTCTATCTAGTTGCGAACGGATCAGAAATTTTGAGTCCCATGGCCATAGGCCCTGTGGAATTTGCAGAACTTGGATGTGTCGGACCCCTTGGGACCCTCTCCTGGGGGCAGAAGTGCTAAGAGTCCCGTGTTATAGACTTCGTGTAGGATCTGATCATAGCGGTCTTTCAATGGTGTAAAGCTTGTATAAATGGGGGCGGTGTAACTCTCGACATGTTTGTCCCGGTTTCTCCTGGGACTTCTTCGTTTCGGCTCGGGACGGCGATTGCCCCGATTGGAGGAAGTGATCCGATTGGTGGTATTGCTATGATTGGTGGAAATGGGCCAGGCCGTCCGTCGGGGGCCTATGGCCCGGCTCATTGAAAGCCTACACAGGCCAGGCTTATCAGGCTAGAAGGCCAGGCTTAGGCTTTTAAAAAGGCCTTTTTAACTAAACAGGCCAGGCCACAGGCTTTCTAAAAAGCCTTTGAAGCCCAACAGACCAGCCTATTTAATTAGATTAATTGTTAATTAGTTATATATATAATATATTTATAACATAAAATAATATATATATATATATATTATATATATTAGATATTTACATTTATATAATATAAATTAATATTACAAATTTACAATTAAAAAAAATTAGGAGGGAATAGAACACAAATTTTTTAGGTTGGCTTTGGCATTTTAAAAGTTTCACTATAAATAGGCCTTTTAAACAGGCTTTTAAACAGGTCAGGCCTTCAAACAGGCCAGAACAGGCCTTAAAAAAAGGCCTATGACTGGCTAATAGGCCAGGCTCAGGCCTTAAAAATTTGATGTAGGCTAGACTCAGGCCTTTTAAAGCCCGGCCTGGCCTGGCCTATTTTTATCCCTATCAATGGCAATGTATCGAGAGGCTCTTGCTCAGAAGTCATCTATATCCAATGGTGGTTTCTTGGTCAGGGAGTCGGTGAACTTCTTGAGGCGTAAGCCATTTGTATAGCGTGTAATGCCACCTTTGGGCTGAGGTCTTGGATTTTGATGGCTTGTTCAAAGAAGCGGGACATGTATTGCTTTAGAGTTTCTTCTGGAAGTTGGCACAAATTAACTAGGCTATGCGATATTTGCTGCACGGCCCTACTGGTGGAAAACTAGCTGAGGAACTTTTTACTCAAGTCGGAAAAACTAGCAATACTCTTGGAAGGGAGGTGAGAGAACCCACAGAGTGCTGATTTGATCAGCATGGTGGGAAAGGTCCAACAAAAAAGGGAATCAGACGCCCCAATCACCAGCATGGTATTAGTGTATATGGTGAGATGATCTTTCGGGTCGCTCTACCATCATACTTCTCTATTGAGGATGGTTTACCATGATCGGAGTTGGTTAGGATTAGGATTAGGATTTTAGGGATGGTGGTGTGGGATCTGTTTTACCGGATCCCACGTTGGGCGCCAAAATGTTTACACATTGAGTAGGAGGCACAAAACCCTAAAGAATTACCCTAGGGATTAGGTCTATTAACTCTCAATAATATGTCACTTAATCCCTTTCAGGCATACACAAGTGATACTTATATCTAGGTTACAAGGTGAGCCTTGGCCCATTAAGCTATTACCTAAGTTAATTATCCTCTTAACGGTGTGGAGAGGCTGGACGCGTGGTGGGGACCACCCTCCTATTCCCCGGGAGGAACATATATAAATGTATAAATTAGGCTAATCCTATTATATATATATATATGTTATAAGATATAATTATATATATATATATATAAATTAGGCTAATCCTATTATATATATGTTATGAGATAGAGGAAAAGACAGATGAGGCAACTGATTGAAAAAGTGAAAGTCATTATAAATAGAAAAAGGCACGTTGACTTCAAAGGGAAGATAATTCATGAAAAAAGGAGAAAGCACACCCCACGCGGGATACTTTCATTGAAGAAACACACCCAAACCCACAAGAAGTAGTTGACGCAGCAAGAAAAAAGTTAATACAGAGAAGAAAAAAATTAACGTGAAGAATGAAAAATAAAACGAGGTGTTTTCTCTTTTTCCCTTTAATTTCTTATTGTGATTGTTTGTGATCCTCGCTGCCTTGTGAATGGCAATGAAATAATATGCATGATTAAAGATGTGAAGTTCATTCTTATCTAGAAAAATCTAATAATGAGTAGCATTGAGTACCTTTTGATGTTTCATTATTAACTAAGTTAGAGTATTACGATTTAAAAATAAATTTGGCATTGGTATGTAACAAAAAATTAAAATCTTTATGTTAGGGATTAATTTGGATGAAATGTCCTGTTAATCTATGTTTAAACCAAAAAAATATTTTAATGACATTGGCATGTAACAAAAATTAAAATCTTTAAATTAGAGATTAATTTGGACGAGACGTCCTGTTAATATATGTTTAGACCATAAAATATTTTAATAATGTCGATACGTAACAAAAATTAAAACCTTTGTGTTAGGGATTAATTTGGACAAGACATCCTGTTAATCTATGTTTTAATCAATTTAGACCATAAAATATTTTAATAATGTTGATATATAACAAAAATTAAAATATTTATATTAGTGATCAATTTGGACGAGATGTCCTATTGATATAGGTCTTCAAATAAACTTTTTATTTTTAAATTAATCTAGACCATTAAGTTTCTCTCTAAAAAATAATAAAATCAACAAACATAAGGTTCCTTTTTTATATACAATATTTAAAATCAATTTGGACAAGAAGTCCTGTTAATTGATGTTTCCTAAAATCTCGTTGTTTTTAACTTACTTCATGTTTTTTAAAGTAATAACAAAGAACTACGTAACCTTAACTTCCCCTCACGCTTGGGGAATACATAAGAGCGAGAGCAATTAATCTTGTCTGGCCCAAATTTAAAAAATAAACATATCCCGTTAATTTAAAAATTAATAAAATCACAACATATTAAGGACAACTTGATTAATTTAGATAAGACGTCTTGTTAATCATCAAAATTATAATTTTAATTATTAAGTTGACAATAAATCCACAGACATCGTTAAAAGGTTTACATTATAAATTATTAGGATTATTCAAAAACTTAAACAATTTAGGGTAACCGTTTAACATGGACAGTGTGGGGTGATAATACCTTCCCCACCTATAATCAGACTCCTAAACTTAAAATTTCAATTTAGGAGCAATACCTTTACTTTAAGGTTTTTCTGATGTTTTACCTTAAAAACATTGGTGGCGACTCCATGGTTTCTAGAAGGAATCCAAGAACCTAATTTTCTTTTTATGTTCAGCCTCCCATTGTGATCCTAGTCAAGATGGATAATTACTTCACTGGGGACTTTAGAGAGTCAATCCCGTTTAATTTGTTTAGGTATATTAGAATAATCCCATACAACCTCTTGCCTATGTGTTTGTGCCATGTATTTTTGTCGATATATGTTATTATGGAACCTTAGGGTAGAAGACATCATATTACTATGTTATTGAACCCTAGGATAGATGATTTATTTGCATTGTTCTATGTTTATTCCTTGTGAAGGAAGGGTAAGGTACATGTATGTATGCCCCCCACACTATACTTACACTTATGAATAAACCATTAAGTTTAGGGGAGGTTGTGCAGCGGTGTCATTTGAGACGTTTGTCTCCGTCTGACATTGTGAGAGCCTCAGCTAGAGCATGGCTTATCCAGGGTGCCCACACCTGGTAGGCTTCCTACCATTATGGTCAACATCATTGGTGGAGTCAAAGCTCTAGTGGCCTTTAGTAATTTAAAATAGCCACCAAATATGAGAGGACACTATTAGAGGAGCCTTAGAACCAATAGAAGGCCTTTAGACAAACCTTGTTTAGGGCACACAAGGAGCAACATTCCTTTTACCTTTCTTTTTTAAAATTAAAAGATTTTTTCTTTTCCCAACAATTTTCTTTTAAAAAAGGAGCCCAATGATCCGTCATGGGGCAAATGGTTCTAAAACCCGTTCATTTTCATTCTTTTAGTTATAGGTTCCTTGGATCGTAAATTCTTTCTATGCAAAGTTTTGCCAAAAAAAAAATCAGACGATCCGAGAGGTCTGTAACTTATTCTTCATTAATCATTATTCCCTATAAACACAAAAAATATTTTTAAAAAATAATGATTAGCGAGACATGGCAAGTCCATAAGTTGACTTTTTTCCTTTTGTTTTCCCTCATTTTCTTTGTCGTTTCTTTCTTTTTCTTTTCCTTTTCACTAACACATCTTTTTAAAAAAAATACAAAACAAAAACAAAAATAGGAAGAAATCATGGGGAGACGCCCTTACAGAACTCGGTTTTAGGCAAGACTCATGGTTGAGACGGACTACGAGACTGTATATATCCAAATCAAGTGATTTGTATTGAAGACGGTTCCTGTGATGTCGCAAGCTTTGTGTGCTCACCGGGCATAGAGCTTTGTAATTGGGAGGTTGTTAAGCTTCCCACGACTTTAATTTCTAATTCAAAGTAATTTGTAATTGCCTTAATAACTCGATATTCCCATTGCTATGCCCGAGGCTTTGGGATCTTTTTTTTTATAATAAGGCAAAACATGTTTTGTCATGTTTTCAGAATTTCCATAAGTAAATGCGTATTTGAATTTCAATATCTCTTTATTTTCACTGATTCCCTTTCGCTTTATCGCTTATTTGACCGGTTCTATTATTCACCCAAATGTAGATCCGAAAATGATCCACTTAAAAATAGTAAGGTCATGATCCCATTTCATGACTTTCAGTATTCGGTTGATTGCATTGACAAATAGGGTAAGGAAGACTATAGTCCTTCTCCCAAATTAACTAGGATGTTAGGACAAGAGGCTAGAGAAATTCAGCCCTATGAAGAGGTAATTAAGACCATCAACTTGAGGAAGTCAAGATTGGCATTTCCCTAAGTCAAGAACAACGGGGTAAGTTGATTAAGTTGTTAATGTCCTTTGGTTTGAAAAACACTGGGACAATTTATCAGGGGCGATGGTAACCTTGACATGATGAAATAGAAGTCTATGTGGACAACAACACTGCCAAGTCTCGAAATGAATAAGGGTATATTTATCATTTAAGGAAGCTTCGGTATTGGCCAACATGGATGGGGATGACTTGCCGATGCCCATAAATGCAAACGCAATCAAGAGATACTTTTCCAAAAAAGACAGAACAAAACAAACAAAAGAGAAAAAAACAACAAAAGAATCAAAGTTGGCACCCTATGCACATACCAATTGGGGAAAGTTGATGCCCTCGCATTGTCATATCAAGGCACATCCAGATCATCGAGCAGGTCATCACCTTTTTATATAGGGGCACGAATGTCATCAAGCTAAGAATGTAGCAAAAACAATATTTCATCCTTGTTGTAATCAACACCCCAACCTTAAGGGGGTATAACTACTTCGTATGCCAATTAACTAAGGAAATAGTTTACCATGCTGAGTCATTACTAATAATACCATTAGCGTCATAGTTCTTCGCCACATTGGCTAAAGGCAAACAAAGCAGCTAGAGCAAAGCAAAGGTACCAAAGGATCATTTGAAGGTCAAAAAAAAGGGAAGAAGGAAAAACAAAAAAAGAAGAAAAAATAACAAAGCCAAAAAGAAGACTCGGAATGGTCCCCTCTCATTGGTGATAAAAGGGCTCACCCTATTCCCTTTGGTACATGGAGTTAAGGCAAAGCTGCCTATTCAAAGGGACATTTGTTCCCCCCAAAGGATGAAACTAAAAAGGGCCAAGTAGGCTCAATTTTAGTATAATCAACTTAAACTTTTTGTTATGAAGGACACAAGCTTGATTAGAAAATTATGTCATAAAGAAATTATGCTCACTAGGTTAAAAAACTGAAAATGGTGGCCTAGGAAAACATTAGAGTTACCTGGTGAGTTGAAAACCTGAAAAGGTGGCTTAGGAAAAAAATAGGGTCAAAAGTTTTGCAAAGTAACTAAAATTCCCTATGCAAGTAGAACAAGACTAGACTAAGGCACAAGGACTATAGTTTGAATTACTTTCTCGAAAGAAATATCAAAGGATAAACTTATCATCATGATATAGGATCAAGATTCTTGCTGTTCTTAGGGATTCACTGGAGGATCTATGAACCCTCCTTACTTTACCCACTACCAAGCTTTTGAACACATTTTTTCCTTTTTTTTGCATTTGATTTCCTTTTCCCTGTATTTGATTAACCCAAATGAATAAAATTGCTACCTTTTCAATACGTATTTATATGAGTTTCATTGATGTGATGAAATATGTGCTTTAACAAAATAAAATAAGGCAATAACAATTATTTTTAAAAAAAGAAAAAAGTCGTGGGAGCGAAATGCTTCTATTACATGTTAGCACCTCAAACAGGCATCACAGGGACCGAGCCACATACAAGCTTTGAAGATAGAGTTGTCTTATTCTTTCTGTTTCATCCATGAGTATAGCCCCAAAATCTATAAGGATTGCAGTTCCAAAGGTTTCTCCCTGAATTTAAACTTGGTTTGAAATTTCCATGTCGTCAAAGGATGGTGTTTTTTAAATTTCTTGTCCATGTCGCCGAAGGATGACTTCTTTTAAATTTTCCTGTCCATGTCGCCAAAGGATGGCGTCTTTTAAATTTCCTCATTCATGTCGCCAAAGGATTGCGTCTTTTTAAATTTCCTTGTTCATGTCGCAGAAGGATGACGTTTTTTAAATTTCTTGTCCAAGCCACCAAAGGATGGCGTGTAACATCCTGAATTTTTATATAAATGATTAAATAGGAGGAATAAATATTAAATAATTATAAATGGGTTAATAAGTGTCCCAAAAATATTGAAATAATTAAATTGAGATTTATGAAGATTATTTATAATTTATTGAGGCTTTAAGAACTAAAATTATTCCCGGTTAAAATATGGGTGTCGGACCAAGTATCTCCGATTGAGAAGCCATTGGTCAGGGCTGTTAAGAATATTATAGGAAATCCGAATATATCTTCGGAATAATTTTTAGATAAAGTGTTGAGCCCGAACTGAGATCCTGTATGTTGTAAAATGGAAAATTTTTAATGGAGGGAATAAAATTAAAACATAAAACCCTACTCTCCCTTCTCCCTTCACGTTGGTTTTTAGCTCCCCTTGGCAAACACTTCTTCCATTTTCTCCTCCCATTCTCTTCATCTTCTTCCTCTCTAAACCTAGCAAAAATGATGGTGCCTCTTCCTCCTCCCTCTATTTTCGTTTTTCCCATGGAGCTTGAAGGAGATAATGTTGATGAAAGCTCCTCCCTCTTCTTCCTCAAATTTTTGTCACCCTCTCCCTCTCTTAGAAGCCCATTGTGATTTCTTGGCTTAAGGTATGTCTCCCTCCATTTTAATGAGCTTGAGCCTTAGGTTTTGATTTTCATATGATTGGGAGAGTGTTATATGTATGAGTTATGGAATGGGAGCCACTTTTATGCAAAACCCTAAGGTGGGGTGTGAGAATATATGTTTTTGTGTGGGTGTGATGGGGGTACATAAAAATGGCATATGATGGAGTAGGAAATGATGAGTATAAGTGGTGGTTATTGAATTTTTATGGAAACCCTAACATTAGGAATTTGGGGAAAATATGGAATGTGAGTGGGAAGTGTGTTTAATGATGTTAGGGAATGATATTGATGAGGGAGAATGGTCATTAATGATGATTGATGAATATTAATAATGGTGATTAAGTTTTGATGAAACCCTAGCCCTAAGAAATTAGGGAAAACATGTAATGTTGAATTGAGGATTGATCCAAATGGAAATGTATGGGTACCATTCAATATTTTGGGAGAATGCATAGTGATGATGAAAGATCACATTAATAATGTTGGGTGTTGATTTGTATGATGATAAGTGATAGTGAAAATGGTAGAGGACCATTGATGGTGAAACCTATAAATGGGTGTTGTTATGAAATGTGTAAGAATGAATGTGAACATTAAGGTCATAATGATTGTAATGGCATTTGGATGATTAAGGTAATATGGAAGGCATTTTAGAGGAGGGATGAATGAGATGTTATTATTGTTGGGTATGGTTAGCCCTTTTGAAACCTAGAGAATCTTGGCTTTAGGAAAGGAATTCCCGAAGCCTAACACAAGCATATGAATTGGAGTTTAGACAAGTCCAGGACTTGATAATGAGTCTTAAGAAATGATGCCTTATGATGGCTTATTAATGGCATATATATGTGTGTTTGTTAATAGGATTGCGTTCTAGACGATGATGCAGAATAATCAGAGCATTTGCGTTATGGCTTTTCTCTCGAGGTAGGAGAGGAGTTTACATTTTAATTGCATGAGTTGAATGGTTGAAGATGAATGTATATGATTTATACTCATGCTTGTCTTGCCATGATTATTTTGAATATTGAGATGATTGATAATATGATGGATGATAAGCTTAGTAAATTGCTGAATGCTTGGGAATTATGTATATATATATATATGAAATGATGATGAATGTTTAGTGATCTTTTTGATGAACATGATTATTTGTTTATAGAAACCCATGAATAAGTGAATTACTCAAAGGTGTGAAGTTGTGTTTTATGATTTTTATGCATAATTGAGGAACTCATAGGGTCAAAATAAGTTTTATGAAAAATTGATGGCTCAGGATGGTCATACTAGCATGCATACATGAATTGTGACTTGTAGAAATTGAAATAGGTCAATTTCATTGAGAATAGACCCTTTAGTTGCATGAAAATACCTTGAAACGAGCAAAACACATTTATGTGCATAAGTCCCTCATTTTTGGGAATTTTTAAGTGCAGCTGGTGGCCACACATCATAAATGATATATATAAGTTGGTGTTAAAATTTGGTAGAGTTTGGAGTTGATATGAAAGAGTTAAGATGCTTAGAAGTTGAAAAATTAAGCAAAACCTGCATAATTGCTGTCTTGAATCGATTCAGAACAGTCTTGAATCGATTCAAGGGCCACTGGAAGTGTTTGAATCAATTCACATAAGTTTTGAATCGATTCAAAGCTCTCTGGAAGTGCTTGAATCGATTCATACGGGCTTAAATCGATTCAAAGCCCTGTTATGGCCACTGTTATGCTGTTTTTCTAACTACTCTATTTTCTTTGCTATTTTTGGCCTATTTGGGCATCTTAATGACGTTTTTGGCCTCCGACTTCTTCATGAAAGTTGTAGATAATTATGTTAAAAAGGTGTTAGAATTAGTCTCACTTTAATTGGAGTTATATAACTCTCATTAGACAAAAAATACCGAACCCACTGCGTTGAAAAATTCAAGTTTAAGAGGGTTTTGAACCCAACTTTTTATAGTGGTCAAATTGGGATTAACAGGTGATATTTGTGACATGTCCCACTATTCTTAAGACTAAAAGTGAGCTTTTCTCATGTATTATTATTGAAATTTACCATGAGCTTATTATTACTCAAAACCCCTTCATTATGTAAAAACAAGAGATTGTATTAGGGGTATGATAGATGATGATGTTGATCACTTCCTTGAATAAAGGGGGGATTGTTATTATTGATTGAATTGTAGAATGCCATTGTGTGTGATACAAGTATGATCTTGTATGTGTGGTTTGAATTATATAAATGAATTATCATGAATACCACACCAATATATATATATATATATGTATATATGAGACAATGATGATGAATAATGAGATGAAAATCCACTAAATGAATGTGTGGTAATATTGATGAATATTATGTAATGTTGTAATGCCATTATGGTTGATTGTAAGTATTGACTTGCATGTATAATATGCGATACATGTGAAATATGTTGAGATGAAAATGCCACATATAAAACTTGAAAACAATGGCTAAAACCAACAATGATAAAATCCACTAAGGTGTGTATAGTGGTGTTGGTGATTATGATGATGATGTTTGATGAGTGGCATTTAGGATGCACAGTGTGAGAAATGCATTTGATTTGCATTGCATTGCATCCATGGCATATTATAGCCACCGATGTTGGAACGTTAGGGGAGTTCCCTCGACCGACCCAGTGGGAGGGTGGCTCAGTGCACGAGCAATTTGTTGTTCCCCTATGACTCGGTGTGTAAGTCACGAAGCCGCCCATACTTAGCTACGGGGAGCTGCATGTGGCCGACCCTTGTAAGGGGTGGCTCTTGATGAGTAGGTGACCCCGGTGGTCCATTGGATCACAGCCGCCATGATATGAGATATGGTCGGCTCGCAACACCATATATTGATTATGTTGTTTATCGTGGTCATGGTGAAAATGGCCAGGTGTTGCATTATGGGCAATGCAGTTTGGTACTAGTAAAAATATAATGATTATGCATGCATTATAAGATATGTGTACATATTTTACTACTGTAGTAGGGGCATGGTATGTGATTATGCTTGACCCATAATTTGGTGTTTATTCCCACAGTCGGATCCGCATTTGTTGTTGATAATTCCATTGTGCATATGCATTAGCCTAAAAGTATTTGCATATAGCATGGAGATATGCTAAAAGGGTGATGATGATTGGTGATGGTTGAGATTGAGATGTAATGATGATGAAATGGGTAATTGAATACCTAAAAGACAACATGTAAAATATGAATACAATGAAAAGATATTGAATATGATGACATTGTATGTCATGGCCTAATGTGATGAAGGGCTTGTTTATCTATGGTTGATGACAATGAGGTTGGCTCATTGTGGCATTAAGAAAAGATGTGTGTATGTGATTGCTTTGCTATGAGTTGAGGGATGAATACATAATATGTATATTGTTGAAATGAATAGATTATGATGATTATTGATGATTCTAGCAAAGCATGCATGATGTTAACGTGTATATGGACATAATCTCAATTGTATTCATATTCATCATTTGAAATGTATAACTCACTCTCCCATGTTGTCCATTTTTAACATTGATGCAGGAATATCATAGGATGAGGATATTTTAAAAGTAAAGTTTTAGGAAGGTAAATAGTGGTAATGGACTGCCTTGGCCGACAACAATTGAAATTTATTGTATTGTGAATAAAATGTACATTATAGCCTTGATAACCATTGAAATCGATGGATGTGTTGTAAATGATAATATAAGTGTATGATGTATTGGTATTTGGGGTATTGGGATTCATACCTATTTGACGGATATAATGATGTTGGTTATATAATCATTTTGGGGATGTATAAGCGTTGATGATACATGATTTTAAGGTTGAATCGAATGTGGTCAATTATGGAATGTCAATAATGGAGATGTATGTTGTATGACCATAATGATGAATATGTATATATATTTAGGGCAATGCATGTTTATGATTTATGTGTAAGATTGGTTGTGGCCTAATAGGCTTGTGTTGTATGCTTGCATGCTTTGCCGAGCCTCTTCTCATATGTTCATATATGGGACTAGGCGAGTGCCCTGTATATATATTCTTCTTCCGCTGTAAACTCTGTTATTTTTGTATACAGTCATGGGCGATTTATTTTACGATCCAGTTATAAATTATCAAATTTCACTCTTTGGTCTTCTGTGGTTCGAGTCTTGATGTAATCGTTGGGGTGTTTTGGAAATATTTCAAACGTGAAAAATTTATTCACATTTTTATTAATTAATTATCTTTATTACATCAGGATTCGGGTCCAGAGAATCAGGGGGTGACATGGCATCTTTTAAATTTTCTTGTTCATGTCGCCAAAGGATGGTGTCTTTTAAATTTCCTTGTCCATGTCGCCGAAGGATGACGTCTTTTAAATTTCTTGTCCATGTCACCAAAGGATGACGTCTTTTTAAATTTCCTTATTCATGTCGCCGAAGGATGGCGTCTTAAATTTCTTGTCAATTTCGCTGAAGGATGACGTCTTTTAAATTTCCTTAATAATGTCACCGACGGATGACGTCTTTTAAATTTCCTTGTTCATGTCGCTGAAGGATGGCGTCTTTTTAATTTTTCTTGTCCATCTCACTGAAGGATGTCGTCTTTCAAATTTCTTGTCCATGTCGCCAATGAGGTCTTTTAAATTTCCTTGTTCATGTCACCAAAGGATGACGTCTTTTAAATTTCCTTGTTCATGTCACAAACGGATGACGTCTTTTAAATTTCCTTGTTCATGTTGCCGAAGGATGGTGTCTTTTTAATTTTTCTTGTCCATCTCACCGAAGGATGTCGTCTTTCAAATTTCTTGTCCAAGTCACTGAAGGATGGGGTCTTTTAAATTTCCTTGTTCATGTCACCAAAAGATGGTGACTTTTTAAATTTCCTTGCTCATGCCGCCGAAGGATGGCATCTTTTAAATTTCTTGTCCATGTCACCGAAGGATGACGTCTTTTTAAATTTCCTTGTTCATGTTGCCAAAGGATGGCCTCTTTTAAATTTCCTTGTTCATGTCGCTGAAGGATGGTATGAGACACCCCAAAAATAAGGGTAAATTTTTCACAATTTTAAAATAAATAAAGTGGAGAGGAAGCCGCGAAATAAGGTTTTAACAAATGACCCTGGACCATTTTGAACACCCATCCCATATATGAAGATATGAGAGGGTGGATAAATTAAATCAAGAGTGAACCTTGGACAATCAATCTCATGATCATCAACAAGGAATAGCGGAAGTGCACAATTAATTCATGAAGGGTGAATGAAAATGAGGGAAGTTTTATGGGTATCCCATTTAGTTGTTAAAGTGTGTTAATTATGTGCATATGATGTTGTGTAATCATGTCATGACCAAGCAATACCAATCATACCCCAAAACAGAGGAAAATGTGTGAAAATAGGGCCATGAATCGATTCATGACACCCCATGAATCGATTCAAGTGCTACTGGAGTCCAAAAAGTGGAAACAGGGTCCTTTGAATCTATTCAAGCTCGTATGAATCGATTCAAACGTTCCTAGACCTCATGAACAGTGATTCCAGTGAGCATTGAATCGATTCAAAGTGGCCAAAATTTAGGAATAGGGAAACCAGTGTGTCTTGAATCGATTCACACACTGTTGTGACTCAATTCATGACAGCACAGAGGCCATTTTATGTAGAAAAAGTCACATTTTGGACTTCTAACCCCCTAACTTTCTCATACGAATTCCAATGCCTACCAAATTTTGACACCAACTTATATACATCATTTGTGATGTGTGTCCACCAAATGCACTCAAAAATTCCCGAAAATGAGAGAGTTACACTCATAAATGCATTTCACTCATTTCAAGACATTTTTGTGCAACTCAAGGGCCTATTCTCAATGGAATTGGCCTATTCCAATTTCTATAAGTCACAAATCATGAATTTAAGCTATTGGAATCATTACATACTATCAAAATCTCATAAAACTCATTTTGACCCTATTGGTTCCTCAATTATGCATAAATTTCTTATACAACCTTCACAATTTAATCAATTCATCAAACATCATGCACCTCACTGCCATCAATTGGCTAAGAAACTTCATAATTAATATTCATTCATCAATATGGCAACAAGATCATCATATTTTTGTTGACATCAACCAATACTAAGGTCACTATCAAAAATTGGCCCTTCAAAACATACAAGGCTCAATTTTTCGCAAATGACCCACAAAAGAATACATGCCAATATTCATGAAACAAAATAAACATATACATATGTCCAATGTTTTAAAAAAAAGATGCCGGCCAAGGCTCACATTTTCTTTCCATATTTACCTCCATCATTGCTCACCCTCCAAAAGAGTAGTATTTTCCTCACCCCTACATCAAACTTTAAAATGGCAACTAGGGGGTGAGTAACATATACCAAATGATTCAAAATCATACATTATGATGATACATGTATGTATATGCATAACGTATATTTCTCAAGAAGCATCATAAATTTCACTCACACATCATCTTATTTCATTTCAACATCATGCATACCCAAATCATTATATTTACAACTCACACATCAAAATCATGGCATTCTCAATAAAGGTCATCACACATTCAATCTTAGCACCACAACTTCTTCCTCTTTATTTAACAATCATCCATCGCCACCACGGGCTACCAACTAGGCATATCTCTGGCTATATTATAGCTAATGCATATGCACAAAGGAATCAATAACAATTGCTGATCCGACTATGGGAAACAATATCATATCAAGTGTGGGTTAAGCATAGGTGTGCTACTATGCCCCTACTACAGTAGTAAAAGTGTACACTTATATCTCAAATCATGCATGCTTAACATTATATTTTACTGGTACCAAACTACTATCGCCCATTTGTAGCACTAGTCACCCCGTGACTTGCAGATTCAACATGGCCTCACTTGCCATAAGTGCTACGGGCCCCTCCCGAACACACATCGAGAGAGTCGTGCCCCCATTGGGACACCGAGGTAACTTGCTCAATACAAAGCCGCCCACCCATAAGGCCTACAACATAGGGTGCCTCGCCACCAATCTAAGGGCAGCTTCGTGATTCCCAGAATCACTAGAGAAGAACAACAATTTACCCATGCACTAGGTTGCCCTCCCAGTGGGCCTGCCTACTAGAACCCCTGACATTCCATATAAGCAGCGAATGATATGCCATGGATGCAATGCAATGCAAATTAAATGCATTCTCACACTATGCATCCTAAATGCTACTCCACCATCAATAATTCATCACCAACACTTAGTGGAACTCTATATACTTATTATTCTCAACCATCACTAACATTCATTGGATTTCATATACATATCTAGTTAATGGCAATCACAATTCATCAATTCACATATCATAGGATGTTCAATAACATTGAAATCAATACAATTATGGTTCCAAACCATTAACAAGAACTCTCATTAATCATGAGTCAATTCAATAACATAATCATCATCCCACAAACATAAGCTATATAACATCATTCACTCTAAATACATCTCAATCAAGTAATCATCAAATCATTCATCCAAGCCAATCTAGCATAACACAACCATATACACACGCATCACTAATGGATGAAATCAAGCATTTAGAGATGTTACCCCCTCGTACTTCAAGAGAAGTAGAAATCAACGTGGTCCGATGGTCCCGCCTCGTCGATGGGTAGTTTCCTACATTATACCATATACCACACAATCAATTTTTATTCAACTACCAAGATTCAAGTGCTTATATTTGATTACTTGGTGTTTTATGTCGTTTCAATCATCAACCTCATTCATTTCATTCAATCCACCACAACCACCATGTGTTAGGTGTTTTTATTCTTTATTATGCATCTTCAATGCCATACCCAATAATGGGTTCCTATATTAGTGGTTCCCAACAACCATTATCACCGTTCACCATCATTAATGGTTATTACCTATCATAAATAACATCTTCAATCAATAATAGATGCACAACTACCCATATTTCATATTTCCCCCAATTTACAAGGGTTAGGGTTTCATCAAAACCCAACAACCATCAATTAATGTTCATCATTTTTCATCATCATAAATGCAAATTTAGTATATCCCTCAAGGCCCTCATGAAACTCACATGAAAACACTCCACCTTAGGGTTTCTCATCATAAATGCTTCCCATTAATAACCCATATACATAAATGCTCACTCAAACATCAAAACCCCAAAACCTAGGGTTCATGCTCTTGAGAAATGACAAGAAGCTTACCTCAAGAGAAGAAATGAGAGAGTTTCCAAGAGAAGGTGAGGAAAGCATGAAAATTTAAGAAGGAAAGGGAGAGTTTCAAACCACCATTGACATCTCCTCCAAGCTTGAAGTAGAACAAAAATAGAAGAAGAAGGAAGGGCACACCACATAATGGGTTTTAGAGAAGAATAAGGAAATGAAAAAGATGAAGGAAAAAGAAAAGGAGAGCTTTACTAAGGGAGAAAGGGAGCCAATGTGAATAATAAGAGGGAAAGAGGGTTTTAGTGTTTTAATTTTTAACCCATCACTTAAAGTTCTCCATTTTAAGTCAAACAGGATCTCCATTCGGGCTCCATGCTTTATCTAAAAATTATTCCGAATACATATTCGAATTCCCAATAATATTCTTAACAGCCCTAACCAACGGTACCTCAATCGGAGATACTTGGTCCGACACCCATATTTTTGATCGGGTATATTTTCAGCTCATAAAGCCCCAATAAATTATGAATAACCCCTAAAAATCTTAATTTAATTATTTTCAACATTTTGGTATATTTATTAATCTACGGGTAATTATTTAATATTTATTCCCAATATTTCATCATTTACATAAAATTAGGGATGTTACATGGTGTCTTTTAAATTTTTTTGTCCATGTCGCCGAAGAATGGCATCTTTTAAATTTCTTGTCCATGTCACCGAAGGATGGCATCTTTTTAAATTTCCTTGTTCATGTCACCGAAGGATAGTGTCTTTTAAATTTCTTGTTCATGTCGTCAAAGGATGGCGTCTTTTTAAATTTCCATATTCATGTCGCCGAAGGATGGCGTCTTTTAAAGTTACTTGTTCATGTCGCTGAAGGATTACGTCTTTTAAATTTCCTTGTTCATGTCCCCGAATGATGGCGTCTTTTTAATTTTTCTTGTCCATGTCGTCGAAGTATGGCGTCTTTTAAAGTTCCTTGTTGATCATGTTGCTTAAGGATAGCGTCTTTTAAATTTCCTTGTTCATGTTGTCGAATGATGGCGTCTTTTTAATTTTTCTTGCCCATGTCGTCGAAGGATGACGTCTTTTAAATTTCTTGTCATGTCATCGAAGGATGACGTCTTTTAAATTTCATTGTTCATGTCATCAAAGGATGGCGTCTTTTAAATTTCTTGCCCATGTCGCTGAAGGATGGCATCTTTTTAAATTTCCTTGTTCATATCGTCAAAAGATGGCGTCTTTTAAATTTCCTTGTTCATATCGCCGAAGGATGGTGTCTTTTAAATTTCATTGTCCATGTCACCAAAGGATGGCGTCTTTTAAATTTTCTTGCTGCTGAAAAGGGCACCCTTTAAATTTCCTATCGCTGAACATGACATCTTTAAATTTTCTTGTTGCCAAAAAGGGCACCATTTAAATTTCTTATCACCGAAAGGGCGCCATTTAAATTTCTTGTCACCGAACATGGAATCCTTTAAATTTCCTGTTTCCGAAAAGGGCACCATTTAAATTTTTTGTCACCAAAAAGGGCACCATTTAAATTTCTTGTCACCGAAAAGGGCGGCATATAAATTTCTTGTCGTCAAACATGACATCCTTTAAATTTCCTATCGCCAAAAAGGGCACCATTTAAATTTTCTGTCGCCAAAAAGGGCACCATTTAAATTTCCTGTCGCCAAAAAGGGCACCATTTAAATTCCTTGTTGCCAAATATGGCATCCTTTAAATTTCTTATCGCCGAAGCTGGCACCCTTTAAATTTCCTGTTGCCGAACATGACATCCTTTAAATTTCCATGTCACCAAAGTTATCGCCCTGGACAAAATTGGTTCACTCAGTCTTTACTTATCCCTTACTATAATACAACAAGGGAAAAGTAAAGAAGGGCAAACTGTTGCTACCCAATTTTTTCAGCCCATAAAATAATATAAAAAATAAAAAATGAAAAAAATCAATCTAACATATGATTTAATTTTTAGGAAAAAATAGTGAACCTGTGGGCTTGTCTGAATTTCAAATTGTTAATACGGGCTTTGATATTTAAATCCTCATAAAAACATAAATTTTGAATTTCTAAAAAAAACTCGAATCTAATGTTACAGAAAATTTAAAATTCACATAGCAGGGAGAAGTTTAGAATTTAAATTTTATAAAAAAGGGATTAGATTTTTAAAAGAATTAAGGAGAGGATTTTAAGGGATAAGATAAAGTTTTTCTAATAGAATGGGCTAGAGCTTTTTAAATATATATATATATATATATATATTATAGAATAAGATAGAGTTTTGAATATATAAATATATATTATAAAAAATCAGCTTCAAATTATATATATATATATATATATATATATATATAAATTAGGCTAATCCTATTATTATATATATATGTTACGAGATAGAGGAAAAGAAAGATGAGGCAATTGATTATAAAAACGAAAGTCATTATAAATAGAAAAAGGCACGTTGACTTCAAAGGGGAGATAATTCACAAAAAAAAAGAGAAAGCACGCCCCACGCAGGATACTTTCATTAAAGAAACACACGTAGAGCCAAAAGAAAAAGCGATTGACGCAGTAAGAAAAAAGTTGATGCAGAGAAGAAAAAAATTAACGTGAAGAATAAAAAATAATACGAGGTATTTTCTCTTTTTCCCTTCAATTTCTTGTTGTGATTATTTGTGATCCTCGTCTCCTAGTGAATGGCAATGAAATAATATTCATGATGAAACATGTGAAGTCCATTCTCATTTAGAAAAATCTAATAATCAGTAGCATCGAGTACCTTTCGATGTTTCATTATTAACTAAGTTGGAATATTATGATTTAAAAATAAAATTGTAATTGGTATGTAACAAAAAATTAAAATCTTTATGTTAGGGATTAATTTGGATGGAATGTTAATCTATGTTTAAACCATAAAAACTATTTTAATGACATTGGCATGTAACAAAAATTAAAATTTTTAAATTAGAGATTAATTTGGACGAGACGTCATGTTAATCTATGTTTAGACCATAAAATATTTTAATAATGTCGATACATAACAAAAATTAAAACCTTTGTATTAGGGATTAATTTGGACGAGACGTCCTATTAATCTATGTTTTAATTAATTTAGACTATAAAATATTTTAAAAATGTTGATATATAATTAAAATATTTATATTAGTGGTCAATTTGGACGAGACGTCCTGTTGATCTAGGTCTTCAAATAAAATTTTTATTTTTAAATTAATCTAGACCATTAATATTGAGATCAATTTGGACGAGACGTCTTGTTGATTGATGTGTCCTAAAATCTTAACATTTTTAACTTACTTCAGGTTTTTTAAAGTAATAACAAAGAACTATGTAACCCTGATTTCTCCTCACGCTTGGGGAATACGTAGGAGCGAAAACAATTAATCCTGTCGGGCCCAAATTTAAAAAATAAACATATCCCATTAATTTAAAATATTAATAAAATCATAACATTTTAACGACGATCCAATTAATTTAGATGAGACATCTTGTTAATCATCAAAATTATAATTTTAATTATTAAGTCGACAATAAATCCATAGACATCGCTAAGAAGTTTAGATTATAAATTATTAGGATTATTCAAAAACTTAAACGATTTAGTGTAACCGTTTAACACAGACGGTGTAGGGTGCTAATACCTTCCCTACCTGTAATCAAACTCCCGAACTTAAAATTTCAATTAGGAACAGTACCTTTACGTTAAGGTTTTTTTGATATTTTACCTTAAAAACATTGGTGGCGACTCCACGGTTTTCGAAAAGGAATCTAGGAATCTAAATTTCTTTATACGGTCAGCCTCCCGCCAACTACCTATGAGTCTTTCATTGGTCCGCCTCAGCTCTCTCCTCTAAAATTTGCCTCTATCAGCACTCCTCTACTAGCTTATTGTTTAGGTTTTGAATAACTTGAATAACATCTGGTGATAACTCAGAGGAAGAGGTAAGGGCCTTCCCCTTCCTGGCAATCTATGTGTCAATCCCTCCCAGGCCAAACACCCATTTTCTTGTTGACGCCTCCAACAGCCTCTAAATAGATGACATTATAATTGGTAGAAGAATGGGTGAAAGGTACCTTCCTATCGGGTGTTTGGGCCACCAACTCAGCCTCCTTTTGAGCTCTCATGGCTAGATACGTCTCCTACACATGTAAGATAATAATACAAGTTAGTAATTTGATTTGTAAATCTTTGAAGAAACTCTAAACATTTGTAAGTTTAAATAAACTATCGCCATATCGGTGGTCTTCTGGTTAACCCATTCACCAGCCTCGTTCTTCTTGGTAATGTGTATCACCTCAAACAATGAAGGCTCGTGGTGCTCCTTCAGCTCCTGTAATTCACAAGACATTGAAATTGTTGGTGAAAAATATTTTCAAGTCATTAAATTAATAAGCATATTTAACAAAGTATACTTACAAATCTTTTTTATGCTCGACAACTGAAATGGAATCCCCAGTGTGGATGGAGGCACCAATATCATCCTGTTTGTTTGCCTTGTTCCTAGCACTGACCTACTAGAACTTGGCATCTCCTCACTTCTGAAGCATCTCTTCCCAGTGTGATTCTGGGATCCAGCGGGGGCGCTTATTTTTCTCCCTCACTTTCTAGAGGGTACTCTTGATGATTTTGGAGGTCTTTATGGTAAAGATCCTCCTAATCTCTGCTCCATGACAAAACTTATTGCTATACCTGAATAAATTATTAAAATCTATAAATTTATAAGTACAAGTTTAAGACGATATTTTGGTGTCATCAATAAGATGGAGTTATTAAAAATTTCAATAACTATTTTACTCTAGCCTAATAATCTAGGAAGATGTCTTATTTGATCTTGTGCTCTCAATCTCTTATTTTATTTTCTTTTTCTTCCTTTAACATAAGATGACCCAAACAACCTTCTTAGCATTTATTGTTTTTTCTTTGTTAAATTTTGTTAAGGGAGAGATTTGTCACTAATAGTGACCTATAACCATTTCTTAAACAAATGAAAAGTGACTTTCACCATTATCATGAGTATAATAACTCTGCAACTTGTAAATTTCATTCCAACTCATCTCCAACAAAAGAATTCATGGAAAAGTTGGCTTAGAAATTTAATGTTTCAACCTTCAAATGATCAACATAACTATATATTACTTTAACAGTTGGAACAATTCAAACTACCAATAATTAATAATATCAACAGTTCCTATTCTTAACTTTTGTCCTTATTGCATGACTGCAAAGGTGCATGCTTTGCCTTAATTAGACATATCAAAATTGCTTTGGAACCTTTACATATTAAATTTAATTTGAGTAAAGTAACAGTATAAAAGTTTTTCACGCTTAACCAATCATGAATTCACATATCATCAAAAATATTAAATTTTACATTACCTACTTCAAAAGTCATATGTTTGTTACATTCTAATTTTTGGTTCCGATAGAAATCAAAGACATCAAAAGGTTTACAATAATCCACACACTTTTTTAATCATTTATTCTAATTGTAAAATTTAAAAGTGAATTCATTATTCTGATTCATGTAACAATCTTTATTATAAAAGGTATCAAAATTCAACTCTTACATACTACACTAAAAACTTACACTACTGTTGTAACTTACAACATTGGAAGCCTAAGAGTGCACAATTCCCAGGCACATGTCTCTAACTTAACAGTTCGAAACACAATCATAAAGGAATCAGACAACGGTCTCAAGATAAAGAGACACACACAGAGAGACACAACAAAGACCAATAGAGACCACGAGAAGTTTAGCATGAGAGGACTACCTGAGAAAGAGAGAGAACGACAGAGAGGAAGCTCGAGAGAGACCAACAGACCACGAGAGGGTTAGCGCATGGCGTGTGTGTCTGCATGAGAGACTAAGAGCCTGTTTGGTTATTTGGTTTGGTTAGTCAAACCGAGGTTTGACCAACCCAAAAATAAATCCTACGGTCAAACGGAGTTTTGACTATCTCGAACGGCGTGAAGGATCAATATCAACCCTTAAATTTCTCCATTTCCCCAACTCCATTTCCCCAACTGGAAACCAAACGGACCCTAAGACACCAAGTTAACCTTACTTGAAGGTTCAATAATAAACTTATTTAATTTTTTAAAAATAAGCAGTACTAATTAGTAAAGCCTATACCCTAAACCATATATCTTAGGCAAATTAATTACAAGTACAAATTAGTAAAAGATTTATTCTGTGCAAAAGATCCTTTGTAGGCTTCCATGTGCATGCCTAAGGCCTAAGGTAGATTTTGTCATCTTCATAACAAAATTAAATGAATATTTGAATAATAAACTTTTAATTTTACAAGTTATTTTTATAGTACACTCAAAGAGATCAGGGCTAGGGTTTAGTAATGCATATTGTGCTTAATTATGAGGAGTTTTTAAAGGAGTTACGCTTGTCAAAAAGTTGAATATTGACATACTAGAAAATCAAATTAAAGGAGCTTTACCCATACTTCCTTATAAAGTCATATATCAATAACAACACAATGTTTAACCTATGCCTACTCATAGTTCTAATTCTACACCAAAATTGAGAATCGCAAGTTAATGTCTTACACCAAATAAAGAAATTGACTCTCTTACCAATAACAGGTGACAATCAAGAGATCATGGACTTGTTCAACCTATCTACTCCACTGCCAAAAATAAAGTACAAAAAGACTAATCTTAATGACTTTTTCCAATGTTAGAGACTAATTTGAGGTTTTTAAAATTTCAGGGACTAATCTGAATGCTACTATATCATTTTTTGGGATAGGTGTTCATGTTTTAATAGGTTCTGAACAATTTCTTAGGGAAATCTAGTTATAATTTTTTTGTAAATTAAAATTATATTTAGTGAACACTTTTTTATTAATAGATTTAGTCCGGTAGCATTTTATCTGCCAAGAATGGTTTCCCTTTGCAACCAGAAATGGTTCTACTATTCAGCAAACCAAAATAAATTGAATTACACAGTGGATCCCTTATTTAACTATCTTCTAAATACCAACTAACTCAGTTTCTATTCCTATTAGTATACACTTTCTAATGCGATGGATATTACGGACTCAAAAATAATTATTTTCAATGAAAGATACATGTGATGAAATGAAACAAAATAAGGATATGTTAAGAATTTTCACTTTTAAAACCAACAGTACATATCGATTGCCTTGTATGCTAGTTAACAAGCTATTGAAGTTGTGATCACGGTCACATTTTTAAAGACTACAATTATACTTGTGTATGTTTTCTCTTTATCCTTTTGATATAGTTTTTACTTTTTATTCCTAAAAAATAACTAAAATGCTTTAGTGATTAACTGTTTTCTAAATATACAAAAATGGGAGAACTACAAAAGATTAAAGGATGTAAAATTTCTTATTTTAAATAAAATTTTGTCAACAATATTAAGAAAGAAAATGTTAACATTAATATATATATATATATATATATATATATATCTTCTTCAGTAAAAATATTTTTTTCTCATAAAAAAATCATGAGGAGGTAAAATTTCTCACTTGAAAGTTCTAGAAAATTATAAAGTATCTGACAACAAACCGTAGTCAGATACTTTGTAATTTTCCAGAACTTTCAAGTGAGAAATTTTACCTTCTCATGATTATATATATATATATATATATATATATATATATATATATAGGGACCAAGCCTGTGATAGATCTTAGCAATTTGCATAGTATCTTTACAACAAATCAACAACAAAATCACTTAGCCATGGCTCAAATTTTTAACTCTCCAAATTCATTGTATGATTTTGTGATGAGAGATGGCAATGAAGTGAAGGGTTTGGTAGACACAGGCATATTAGAGGTGCCAGAAAGGTACATACAACCCTTGCAAGAAAGAATCATGGACAAGTATGATTCAAGGGTGTGTGATGTGCCACCCATTGATTTGTCAAAGCTGAACGGGCCAAAAAATAAGAAGGTGATGGATGAGATTGTTAGAGCAACTGAGACTCTTGGTTTCTTTCAAGTAGTGAACCATGGTATGTCTTTAGAGCAATTGGAATCACTTAAAGAAGCAGCACATGCATTCTTTAGCTTGCCTATAAAGAAGAAAATTATGTATCGTCCAGGAGTTACCCCAATGGTGAATATGGACTAGCTTTGTTGCTGATATAGAGAAGGTTATGGAATGGAAAGATGTTCCCAGTATATCATATAGTAATGATGAAGATGCTCTCAAATATTGGCCTAATCAGTGCAAGTATTATCACCTTCTACCCTCTCTATATTATATTATATATACTCATTAGTATTGTCATAAATCACAAAGTATATAACTATAAGATTGTCTAGAAAATTGCTTTATTTAATTTATGAAAATATCAACTATTTTCAATTTTTATTTTCATAGATAGCTACAAAATTAATGCAATCTTATTTTTCCTTATGCCCTACTTTTTCATGGATATAATGAATTGTTTTAAGGAATGTGTATTTTATTCTGATTCCCTATCTATCCCAAAAGTAGTTAAAACATATGTATTTAAGTGTTTTTTATATTTTAAATTAAAAATTGTAAAAATGGCTTCAAAATCATAATAGTTTTTTGTAGTACTAAGTGTGTGTCAATTATTTCTTTTATATTTCAAATGATAATTGTGAAGACAGGGAACATGAATTACTACCCAACATGTCCTAATTCAAAGCTTACTATAGGTGTAGGGCGCCATTAATACATAGGAACTATCACAACGCTACTCCAAGATGGCATTGGAGGCTTATATGTCAAAGTGGAAGATGACAATAATGCTAAAAATGGAGAGTGGCTGGAAATTCCACCAATTCCTGGAGCACTAGTCATCAATATTGATGATATTCTACAGGTTTGGTAGACAAAATTAGATATTAGTATCTTGCTTACTTATTACTATTTTCTATATTTAAAATTAAAATTTTACTCATTATACTTATGAAAACTCTTTGTATGTGAAATGTAAGATATTGAGCAATGGAAAGTACTAGAGTCCTGAACATCGAGTGAAGACAACAAGCAGCCAATCCAGGGTATTAATCCTAGTGTTTCTTATGCCTACACTTACAAAGAAGATAGGTCCATTGGCAGAGATGGTGAAGAAAGATGGGTTGTCTTATTACAAGGAAGTTTATACAGAAAAATTCTTATTATCAACATACAATTCATAACACAATTTTAACACATATCATGACAACAAAGTTTTGATTGAAGGCGTACCTGAAGACAAGCGATCCATGAGTCACAATAGTGAGCGTGTACTACTCTTAATCTGAGTGCCTTATGTCTAGTGTATTACTGACTCTCTGTGTGATAATCACCTAATGGGATAGTGATTATATAGGCAACATCAGATGAGAGCAGGAACCTCTCACTGGGCACATAGAAGGCCAACCCATCACGGTCCATTCAAACAAAAGCCCAATAGCTAAATCTATCTATATCTATAATATTTACATATTATATAATTAATCAAACAATATAGATATAATAATTTAATGATGCTAATCCATCAAATTAATATAATAATATATTAATAAGAAAATCTAACATTTCTCCCACTTGGATAGCATTATTAAATTATTTAGTACAAAATCTATATTATTATTACAAGTTATTAATTATACCAAGAAATATAATAATTTCACAATAGCATACAATCATATCTGATAGGGATATGCATTATACACCACAATTGTTTATATTTCAGTCACAGTATAGATAAGGAAATATGAATTTCATTTCCACATGTTCCAAGCATCCAAAATGCAACAAAAATGTCAATAAAATGACATCAATAATAACATATCCAAAATAGAAAACTAGTTTCAATAAACAGATTACAAAATAAAACTCCCACTAATCCAAGACATCAAATGACTTGACTAAACCCATATGGGTTACATGATTCTGAAAAACTACAATGGTCAAGCCTTTGGTTAGTGGATCTGCCAACATGCTCTCAGTAGCAATGTGCTCAATTCGAGTCTGAAACTCAAGTACTTTCTCTGTAACAAACAAGTACTTCACATCGAAGTGCTTTGAACGAGTAGAGCTCTTATTATTTTGAGAGATAAGTACGGCAGTAGTATTATCACAATAAATTACAAGTGGCCTAGAAATACTTTCAACAATGTGGAAGCCAGAAATCAAATTCTTTAGCCACATAGCTTGGCGAGTAGCCTCATAACAAGCAACATACTCTGCCTCCATAGTAGAAGTAGCTGTGATTGTCTGTTTGACACTTTTCCAGGATACAGCTCCTCCTTCCATCATAAAGATGAAGCCTGAAGTAGACTTACGGTCATCAGGGCAACCTGCAAAATCAGAATCTGAATAACCTATGACTTCAAGTTGATCAGACTTTGCATAGGTCAACATATAATCCTTGGTTCCCTGTAAATATCTCAAGACCTTCTTCACAGCTTTCCAATGACCCAAACCTGGGTTGCTCAAGTATCTGCCCAAAGCATTAACAGCGAAAGCAATATCGGGACGAGTGCAGACTTGAGCATACATCAAGCTCCCAACAGCAGAAGCATATGGAACTTTCTCCATTTCAAACAACTCTTTGTCGTTCTGAGGACACTGAGAATTAGAGAGTTTCTCACCCCTTTGAACAGGCGCGGCACACGGGGAGCAAGAGTACATATTAAACCTTTTGAGGATTCTATCAATGTACCCTTTCTAAGACAATCCAAGAGTACCACGAGACCTATCACGACATATCTGGATGCCCAAGACAACAGAAGCATCACCAAGGTCTTTCATATCAAAATGGCTACTCAACATTTTCTTTGTCTCATTCAAAACATCAATGCAGCTGCTAGCAAGAAGAATATCATCAACATATAAAACAAGGATGATAAAATTGCTCAGGTAAATGCACTGATCTGAGGCATTTTCCTTGAAGCCAAAAGAAGTGACCACTTGGTCAAATTTTAAGTACCATTGTCTAGAAGCCTGTTTCAAACCAGAAAGGGATTTCTTCAACCTGCAAACTAAATTTTCTTTGCCCTTTTCAGCAAAGCCATCAGGTTGAACCATGTAGACATCTTCAACAAGATCACCATTTAGAAAAGCTATTTTGACATCCATCTGGTACAACTCCAGATCAAAATGAGCCACCATAGCCATAACAACTTGAAAAGAATCCTTTGTCGAGACCGGCGAAAAAGTTTCTTTAAAATCAATGCCTTTTCTCTGACTGTACCCTTTCGCCACCAATCTAGCTTTGTATCTTTCAACTTCGCCAGATGGTGTACGTTTAGTTTTGAAAACCCATTTGCAGCCAACCGGTTTGCAACCAGACGGTAAAGAAACAAGCTCCCAAACATTATTGTTAGTCATAGAAGCTAACTCATCATGCATGGCATTCACCCATTCAGAAGCATGAGAGCTAGAGATAGCTTGCTCAAAACTAATAGGGTCATCATCACCACAAACATCAAACTCATATTCCTGAAGATACACAATATAATCATCTGGTATGGACGACATACGCGTTCTTTGAGATCTTCTCACCACAGCCTCAACAGGAACAGGTGCAGGTACAATTTCATTATTTAAAGGGGTATGGTCAATGGCAACGTCAGGATCTTGATAAGTTGCCACAGGTGCTACGACAATCTCATCAGTGATAGGAACATGTTCATTATTAGGTATGAAAGGAGTTGGATCGATTTCCGAAACAGGAAATTGAGGTGTGGGGACTTCAACTCTATCTTCTTCAAAGACAACTGGTCTTGAGGCAATGCTCCCACTACCCAAATCATCCTCAAAGAATACTGCACGATCAGACTCTATTACTCGTGTAGAGTGAGAAGGACAATAAAATCTGCTACCTTTTGAACCCACACAATAACCAATGAAGAAGCCACTAACAGTCTTCAGATCAAGCTTCTTCATCGCAGGGTTATAGGGTCTGACTTCTGCCTTACCTCCCCAAACACACAAGTGTTTCAAACTTGGTTTCTTTCCAGTCATCAATTCATAAGGAGTTTTTGGTACAGACTTGCTAGGCACTTGATTAAGAACGTATACAGCGGTTCTCAAGGCATCTCCCCAAAGAAAGTCGGGTAAGCAAGATGGACCCATCATAGATCTCACCATCTCCATAAGCATGCGATTTCTCCTTTCTGCCACTCCATTTTGTTCAGGTGTACCTGGCATCGTGTATTGAGCTTCGATACCGCATTCTTGGAGGTATCTAGCAAAAGGTCCTGGATTCCTTCTGGTTTTATCATATCTGCCATAATATTCTCCTCCTCTATCAGACCGCACACATTTTATCTTCTTGCCAGTTTTTAATTCAGCAGCATCCTTGAACGATTTAAAAGCATCCAAGGAACATGATTTCTCTTGAAGAAGATCTATCCAGCCAAAACGAGAGTAATCATCTATGAATGTAATAAAATACCTATATCCACCTATAGCAGTGGGTGTAATAGGCCCACATATGTCAGTGTGAATCAACTCTAACACGGCATTATGATGACTCCCAGACTTGTTCCTGGGTTTAGCAGTAAGCTTACCTTTAATGCAAGCCACACAAGCATCAAAATCAGAGAAGTCCAAATCAGGTAAAATCTCATGCTTAATGAGTTTCTCAATACAAGGCCTTGAAATATGCCCCAAGCGTCTATGCCATAACATGGAAGAATTCTCATCGACCCTGCTACGCTTATGCCCAACAACAGAATTAACGCTCATATCAGAAAAAGTCAATATATAAAGATTATCACAAAGAACCCCATGACCAACAACAGAAGATGCAAAAAAGATGTACAGTTTTCCATTGCCAAACAGAAAAGAATAACCACACTTGTCCAAAGCAGAAATAGAAATCAGGTTTCTACGAATAAAAGGAACATAAACAGCGTCTTTTAGAAGCAAAACATGACCAGAGGGAAAACACAAAGAAACAACCCCTATATCTTCAACAGGAACTCTAGCTCCATCTCCTACTACGATCTTTGATTCAAAATCACTTGGTTTCCTCAGGCTTGTGAACCCCTGTAAGGAATTCACCACATGAATAGTTGCGCCCGAATCAAACCACCAAGTATTAGGAGGAACATCAACAACATTGGATTCAAAACAAGCTAGAGCATTTGGCTCTTCTTCCCGCAAAGCTAAGTCAATATTGGTCATAGCCAAATACAAATCTAAAGACTCCTTCCATTCCTCATAATTCGTCCCGTTCAACGTTTTAACCGAAGTGGGCATTGATACTGATATACGAGAAATTAATCAATATGCATAATTAAATCATGCAAAATATAGTGTGCCCATCATAAAATTTCTTATTAATTATAATCCCGCCTAAGGGTCTCAGGTTGTAATAAATAAAAATATTCACGAAAGAATACAATGCATAAAAAATTCATGTCGCCAAATCCTAACACCGATAGAGCATTAGTACAAAATTGACGTAAAAAACACAAGTGCATAGTATTCAACAAATCACATTAACAACAATATATCGATGGGATATAATTATTATTAATGTAATATTATATATAGATGCTTATTTTATTTTATTTTATTTTATTTTATTTTTTTTCACAAATCTTGTATAAATGATCTCACGATAGGTGGGATGACATTTGTACAGAATAATTCAAAATTTTGTATACAATATTACTAATTTTATATTTTATAATTATTATATACAAACGAGAAGAGCATATTGATAACAAGAGACTAATGCATAATATTATATATATATATATAATGATGGCATAATTCATTTTGCAAAACCATGAATATAATATGATGAAATTGAATATAACAACACGTAGAAATATATATATATATATATATATATATGATAATGGCGGAAATATATATACAATAATGGTACACGGAATTTTACGAGACATATATAATATCTTATAAAATTCAAAATTGTAACCGTGTTATATATCTATATATATATTATGGCAAACAATCAATATAGATATGAAATTTGAAATTGTAACAGTATATATCTATTATGGCAAACAATCAATATAGATTGAAATTTGAAATTATAACAGTATATATCTATTATGACAAACAATCAATATAGATTGATAATTGAAATTATAATAGTATATATCTATTATGGCAAACAATCAATATATATTGATAATTGAAATTATAATAGTATATATCTATTATGGCAAATCATAGTATTTTATAACGATACATGATATATAATTTTAACGTAATCAGTCATAATTTAATATATATATATATAATGTTAAAAAAAAATAGAATGGCAACTGCATAAAAAAATGAAAATTTTGAATGAGCACATACAACAATTGTAAGTCAAGATGACCAGAAAATTGTGCACTGTACATATAGCAATTGGAAAGAATTGACTAATCAGAATCCAAAAAATATAGTGTATCTTTCATGAATTCATGCCAAGATCAAGGAAACAACAAATTGGCACAGTAACGCATGGATTTGATGAAAGAATTTGAACAATTGATCAACAAGCTTTTGAATTAACACGTACAACAATGAGATGAAATTGGACAATTGGCCAATTGGAATTTCAGGACAGTAACTGCGTTTGAACAAATTTGCTAATACGAACAAAATTGATAACAAATTCGAATTGATGTGCACAACAAATTGATCAATTTTCTAGAAATTGCCAAGAACAGTAATTGAAAAAGAATTTGAGGCAGGGTCTAAGGCAATTTTGATTCACCAATTTAAAAAAAAATTTAGCGTGCCAATACTTGGATAAAATAAAAAAAATAGGCATGTACCATATCTTGTATTGGCAGAATTGAAAGAAGACTGAATTGACGAATCAATTGCCAAGTGTAAAAAAAAAAACACAAATCCATGAACAAGGATTCATTAAAAAAAACAGAAACTAAAACGCAACATGGAAAAATATGGGAAACAAAAAAATTATTTATTTATTTATTTATATTTATTTTTACAATTAATTTTTAACATTCATGATACGTGTTAAACGAGGCTCTGATACCAATTGTAGAAAAATTCTTATTATGAACATACAATTCATAACACAATTTTAACACATATCATGACAACAAAGTTTTGATTGAAGGCGTACCTGAAGACAAGCGATCCATGAGTCACAATAGTGAGCGTGTACTACTCTTAATCTGAGTGTCTTATGTCCAGTGTATTACTGACTCTCTGTGTGATAATCACCTAATGGGATAGTGATTATATAGGCAACATCAGATGAGAGCATGAACCTCTCACTGGGCACATAGAATGGGCCAACCCATCACGGTCCATTCAAATAAAAGCCCAATAGCTAAATCTATCTATATCTATAATATTTACATATTATATAATTAATCAAACAATATAGATATAATAATTTAATGATGCTAATCCATCAAATTAATATAATAATATATTAATAAGAAAATCTAACAGTTTAATCAAAGATTATGTGACCAACTACTTTGCACATGTTCATGCAGGAAAGAAGCCTCTTGATTTTGCAAGAATATTCAACTTTACCTAAATTGTATGAATAATATCCTAAGAACTAGGCATTTCCTTCTTCACTCCTTTTTACATTAATCTTCAGGTATTTAATAAAAATTTAATAAACTATAACTAGCTAATTTTATTTTATCATGAAAATATGATTTGCTAATTAGCTTCATACATAACAACTTCATTTGTTCAAAACTATTTTTCTACATGGTCATGCCTGAGAGCACCTACTATTGGATTTAAGAGCATAAAAGGCTTCATGGGCTATCATCATTCTACCCCCTCTCCCTAAAAGCACTCTGATGAGGCCACACTAAGGATAGAAAGAAATATTTCAATCTAGAAACCATGATTTTAGAGAAAACTAATATCCATATACAAAATTGAAAAACTATCTCATCACCATCAACATGTTGTGAATCAAGGGTTTAGGGCCAGACTTGGTCTGGCTCCAAGCAAGGAGATATGAACGACGGACAGAGAAATGACACGATGATGAGCAAAGATGACAGCTAAGCCAAGGCTGAATGATGAACAAAGAGAGAGTTGAGAGACAACTCAGAGAGAGTTGGGAGAGAAAGACTTGAGAGAGAGTTGGGAAAAGGGATTTGGGATTAGGGCAAGTGATTTAGGAGAAGATAAGTTGGTCGGTTTAAAGTCAAGATTCAACGATGGTAAAAAATCATCTCTAAACCCATCACTAATGCCATGTGGCACCAGTCTATTCGTAATAACTTATCCACGTGGTTGAAACTCAATGACGGCAGCTTCAGTCGTTGTTGTATATGTTGCATGATCAACGACGACCAAAGTCTGTCGCTAACAACATCACTCTAGTCATGTGGCACCAGTCTATTGGTAGAACTTATCCACGTGGCCGAACCAACATCGTCGTTGTTTATTCTTCCAACGTCATCACTTAACCAACATTGTCGCTGTTTTTTTCTTCCAATTAGTGATGCCTCACCTATTGTCGCTGTTGGAAGGTGAAAATAGAGGTAAAATAAAAAAAAATTGGAGGGAATCACCGGTAGCGATGGATAATTATTTTTGTCGCTATGGTTGTTAATGAAGGCAAAATAAAAAATGTTAGCGATGGCCCAAGTGCGGTCGCTACTAGTTCTGCAACGTAATGATGACCGCTTTCGTCATTAGGTGAAGGTGAAAATGGAGGCAAAACAAAATAATTAGAGGGAATTATTAGTAGTGATAGGAGAAGTGTTGTCATTGCTAGGGTTGTTAAACTCGGCGATGGCGTCAGTGACTGTCGTGTTTTAGCAACGTTGGTAGCGACACCAGTTTGCCAATCCGTAGCAACGGGCAGCTTTTAGTCACAAACGCCATAGCTAATTTTATTGCCACATGTTTGGTTGGTCTTTTTTCCTTATCCATTGCTAATGTGGTCACTAATTAGCGACGATATATTACGGTCGCTAATTTTTTGTAGCTATCATTGACTTTTTCAATGGTGAATTAAACCCAATTTATATTAATAAATCAACATTATCCATCAATCATTTTTCCTAATTAGTTATTATTAAAAGAGAAACTAAAAGATCTCCTTATCTTTTATATGGGGATTTAATTTTTACTCCCTACATGATGATTCATCACTAGCACAACAATGAACACAAATAAAAGATGAGGGCATATTCCTATTAAACCTTACTAGATGTGTTGGAAGGGAATCATGAAAAAGCAACCACATGAAAATTTTAATTTTAAAAGGACACTTTATCTTCCAAAGTTAAAGCCAAGTCTCCATCATATATAGATCAACATTATCCTCCTCAACTAGCCACATATAGCCAGATTGAATTGTATAATTACCACTTAAGTCAGCTCCCTAAACTAAATCATCCATGCTCCTCTATTGTAAGAACATAGCTTGAATTATGCTGAACATTTTTCCCAAGTGCTTAGAACTTTTAACTTGTCACTTTTTGCCTTCAAACCTTAATAGGTTGCATAAGCAAAGGAATTTCACTTAAGCTAAATTACCAAAATTTTGAACTTTACAAGTCTTAAGCTTTTACCCTGCATTTTAGGCATCTCAACTATAAACATTGAGAAAAATAAAAGTTTGTTTCAAATTTTACCATTGATCGCTCTCGTACCGTGTTGATGCCTTTTCTGGGACTCAGTGTCAAGAACTTTGAACCATTTTTGAGCTTGAATATTTTTATAAAGCTAAATGGGTTAATTAAGTTTATTTCTTAATTAATTATCCTAAAATTTATTCAATTCCCTGACGATTCACCGTCGGAAAAATTCTAAGGTCTGACGTACGAAATTTTATTCATGCCACATGCCACGTAATTGATTTAATTTTCTTGAACCATATCATGTCACTTTATCGTGCATCATGTCATTTCTCTTCACAATCTTTCACCACTTCAGCCACCATACTTCCACTAATATCCCACTTACTCTCTAACTCTATACATATGTGCACTTGTTGAATATTTCAGTACTTCATTCCTTTCTCTCTTACTTGGAGACAAAGCTAAGCAAACTACCATCACTTTTTCTCTCTTGGTTGTGCCTCCACTTCCTCCTCCTTCATATTTCACCTTTATCTTCACGTCATCTCTCTCTCCATATATGTTTAACTTTGAGTCCAATCTCATGCATGCAAAGCTTGGAACCAAAGAAAACTCACAGCTCTCATTTATTTTCCTTCGCTATGAAGCATCACCACTATTTCCTCCCACCATCTAGTTTTTATTCTCCCTTCCACTCTTTCTTCCACCCTATCCACATGCATACACCTTGATCAGCTCTTGCATGCAAAGCCTTGAAGATAAAAGAACACCAAAGCTGCCATATTTTTTCTCATATGGCCACCATCTCACTAAAAAGCCTCATTTTTTCCTCCAAGACCTCTACCATCTCAGCCTCATTTTAAACCACTTCAAAGGAATTTCTAGGAGCAAGGAAGCAAAGGAAAAATCAAGCAAGATTCAACCTTTTATCCTCCATAAAGTCAACGTGTAAATCACTAAGCTAAGGGGCAGTTCTCCATCATTTTATTAGGTTTTCATGCATGCAAGGGAATGGAAACCTCCCTTGGGTTTCTATCACCAAATTAAGGGTGAAATGGCTTTTGCATGTAATAATTTTTTTTATTTTGGTTCTGTTTTACGAAGTGGTTTTAAGTGAAAAGATTTTCAAGTTTCAACTAAACTTTTGTAAGAAAAAGTGTATCTTTTCACCCCTTGGTCTTGCATGTGTTTATCCTATATTTTAGATGATCTTGGCATGTAAATAAACATGATTTCATGGCCTAAAATTTCATGTCCATGGCTAGAATGGAAGGCATACATGTTTGATCACCATGCATGTAAGATCTATATGCTAAAAATATAATTTTTGGTGATGTATGTGTGATTTATGGCTTGCATGGCTATTTAAAAGTGTTTCATGTTGATTTCCTATGATTCTGAATAGGTTTTGATATTGAAAAATGTTGTGGTAAAACGTTAAATGAGAACAAAGACCATTGATCCTAATCCATGCAATGTGTTAAGATGGAAAATGTCATTTTTATGCATAAGCTACTAGAATAAAATAAATATTTTATAATTTAATGGCTAAAAATGGTAAGGGACATGATCATGGTTTTGCATGCAAAATATTATTAAAAAAGGTGTTGTATTTTATCTTGTACGTTAAGTTTTTGATGGCCTTGTTTAGGAGCGTGGTGTGTGTTTAAATTCTAGAATATTATGCATGAAACAATGATTAATATTTTATGGGATACTGAGTTTGGAATGGTAATAGGAACTCTAAAAAGAAAAGTGATAATGGTGATTAAATGAAAAATTTGTGATTTGTTTAAGAGTTGTGTGCTACCTATAAAATTTTGCGATATAAATGTATGTGATCTAAGTCATGCATGGTTGAATGGATATGGGAAAAAGACTTAAGTCCTAGTAAGGTCCTTAGTGGAAAAATTGCTGGAAAATGTGTTTTTGACAGGAGTTACAAGGGTAGAGTGTGTTGGGAACTCTTGTAAGGGTTGAGATTTATGATCCTATCTAGGTGTATAAAATTTTGGTTGAGATACTGATTTGGAAAAGATGAAAAGGAACGGAACGATTCGAAAAGCCTTTGTCCTTAACCGTTGAAAAAAAAACATTTAAAGGGTAAAAATGATAAAAATGAGCAAGATAAGAGATGATGGGTAAACTATTTTCTAAGTTAAAATTTTAAATTTATTTTATGTTAAACTCATAGATCTTCAAATTATTCAACTTGGGCTTTTGAATCAAACCGATCAGAGTTTTCTAGTGAAAATATGACAATTTCTAAGTTTTCGACAAAATCAACAAATGATTAGTTTAAGTAATTAGGGTTTTGTGCAAGTACTTCCACATGATGTAAAGAGTGTTTATGAACTTAAATTATTTTATCAAAATAAATTCTAGTCTTAAGGTCGAAGGACAAAGTTCCGTAGCGAAAGATGTAACGCGACGACGCCCGTTAAATCGGTCCAAGAATCATAACAATAGAATTTTTGTACTTCTCAATCCCAAGCCCCTATCTTCTTGGTTCAAAAACATGTATTTTAATATAGTTAAGGGGGGTTTGAGGAATAATATATATAACTGCTTATGTGGTCTGACTATTTGACTACACAAAAGTATTAATTCATTAAGAACTATTTTCACTTTAGACAATAATTTATCTTTGAAAAGCCTTGATTTTCTTAATCTATTGTTTTGTTCAACCGAATGCATGTGTGTGTGCGTATATATATGTATATATTTGACTTCTAAAATATTTACTAGTATCGAACTAGCCATGTATGAATAAGTGTAGTAAGAAATACTTAACACACATATTAAATATTTATTCGTTTGATGTTTTACCATTTAACGTTAAGGACAAAGAGCTTCTCGAGGAGCGACCCTACCTGGTGACAACGAAATGGATTACTAAAGATTAAAGAGAATAAGTTATGCATTGTATATGCATCATGTGAACTAAAATTATGATTTATGATGTGAGACTAGAGCCACAATGAAAAGGTATATTGGAGAAACAATAACGTTCAATCCATGAGTTGGGATCTTGGGAGTACAAATGGGTCGGTCCCCCAATGGCTCAGTGTAGCATCTGATACCGGGTAGCCCGTGGCAAACCTATTATACTTCAACCCAAACAAGTGTTTCTAAGACCGTGGAGTACCAGTTCTAGTTTTAAATGTGATCACGAATTGTGTGTGATGGTCATGGATCCATGTGATTTTTGGACATGCGTGTCCCTTACCAGCGGTATGTGATGGGAACATAGTGTACTCCACTCGCTCTAGTGATGTGATTTGTGATTCCTAGTAGACGTACCGTGGCTTGATGATTGTGATGGGAATTGATGTTCTTTGGGCCCTTATTCACATCATGAGACACTATGTAACAAGATAATCATAAGCCACCTAACTTATGCATAGCATGTTTAGTGACTAACCTTATTATGACTATTATGATGTATAGTATATGGATATTGAGTGATGTGATGAATGTTTGTGTTGGCTTATGTTATGGTTGAATGCTAAAGTATACGTGGTCTGATTATGATTGAATGATAGACATATCATGTGCTAAATTAGTAATGGCTAGTAGGTTGTATGATCAAATGAATATACAATGTATGTGCTTGATAGTATAAAGTTGAGTAGGATAACCCATATTGAATGTTGTGACATAAAATATGTTAGCGATATAACTTGATTAATATTGGCTTTGTGAACCATCAAGTATGACGGGGCACCCTTGCATGTATAACCATCAACAACCGGAATGAGACATACTCACTGTGAACACCTCTTTTGGTCCGGTCCAAGTGGAACGAATCTTCTTTTATACTGAATTCTGATTCAGAATGGTCAAATCTGAATAGGATGGCTCCAAAATAATCAGAACCGAGTGAGATAACTCAGAATGAAGCTTTTCCAAGTGGAATATTGCCCTGTTAGAGGCAAATCCGAGTGGAATGACTCAAAAATGATTAGATCCGAGCAGGATGGCCCTGAAGAAAGCTTTTCCGAGTGGAGTATGTCCCTGTTGAAGAGAAATCCGAGTGGAATGACTCAAAAAATGATCAAATCCGAGTCGTAATGAAGTATTTCCGAGTGGAATAGGATCCTGTTAGGGAATCCGAGCGGAATGACCCATAAATGATCCAATCTGAGTAGAATTACTCAGAATGAGTCATTTCGGAGTGGAATACTATTGCTGATTGAAGTGAATCCGAGTGGGAGCTTTCTGAATGCAAGAAATCCGAATGAAAGAATACTGATTGAAGTGAATCTGATTGAGGAATGTGTTTTTCTGGGCAAAACCGAGTCCGAATAACCAAGTCCGAGTGAGCACATCCGAGGGTCAGATGTTGAATGAAGCTCTCCTGACTGAAGTAAGAAAAGACCATCTCCGAGTGGTCAGATTCTTGAATTCTTAATTCTAATCGAAGTGAAAAGGATGTCTCCGAGTGAAAACACCCGAGTGAGCACATCTGAGAGCCAATTATTGATTGAGACCCTTCTGATTAAAGTGTAAAGGCCGACTCTGGTTGAAAACAATCCCAATACCCGAGTAAGCACATCCAAGGGTCAATCGATGATTGAGACCATTCAGATCGGAAGGTAAAAAAACCTTCTTCCGAGTGATTGCACCAGGTGGATTATGGAACCCGAGTTCTAGATTCTGAGTGAAGAAAAATCTGACTCCCAAGGTCAGTTCCGAGTAAAACCTTCAAGCAGTGAAGTTTTGAGTGTCACTTTTGAAGACATTCCGAGTGAATGTTCCAAGCAGAGACAAGATCCGAGTAGCACACCTCCGATTGAAGTGATTCCGAGTGAATGCTTCAAACAGAAATAAGATCTGAACCAAATACTTCTGATCGAGAGAATTCTGAGCGAAACACTGATTCAGTCAGTCAGTTCCGACTCACCATTCTCAGTCAGTTCTGACTCACCATATTCAGTCAGTTCTGACTTACCAGACTCAGTCAGCTCTGACTGAAACACTGATTCAATCATTTCTGAGTCACCTTTTAATTGGTTTCTGAGTGAAACATTGTTCAATTAGTTCTGAGTAAAGCTTCAATCAGCTTCCGAGTGAAACCATTGTGAAGAGGACTCCCGAGCAAATGTATCCGAGTGAGTTGATGTGTAAGCACATTTGAGTGAGTTGATGCATAATTGAAATGACTCTAAGTAAAGACTAAGCTTGATGAATGAGTCTGAGCTATATATCCGACCAAGATTTTTCTGAGTAAATCAAATCATGCGTTTCCGAGTGAAACTTACTATATGATTGAATATTTCTGAAGTACCGATTGAGTCAATTAAAAAGGACTTTCAGACATCCCTGACTAAATCAATCAAAAAGCCCGATTGAATCATGTGCACCAATACCGAGACATCTTTTAATCAGGACTGATTGAATCATTTGTACCAATTCCGAGTCACTTTTCACTCGGTCTGATTGAGTGTTCCAATCAGAATTTCTCTCCTCGCAGCAACCCAAGACCGAGCAAAGTTCCCACTCGGCTTTCCATAGGAGAATTCCTCTCGGATTGATTCTCACTCAGCTTTCTATAGGAAGGCATTCATTCCTCTCAGAAGGATTCTCACTCGGCATGTAGGATTCCCGCTCAGTCTTCTGTAGAAGTATTCACACTCGGTCTGTTGTAGGCTGATTCGCACTCGGAAAGACTGATTTTCACTCGGTTTTCTATTGAAAAATAGTCATTCCTCTCAGAATCGACTTCCACTATGGATGAATGCTGACTGAGAGGCCAATCTGAGCCATCCTCTCTCGGATTTCCAATATGCTCTCTCGGATTGCACGTGCTGATTTGGATTCCCACGATCCCAGTGATCCAGGAATCCTGGGAGTGGCAGACAAGGGGACGGAAGTGGAGAAATTAAAAATTCTCCACCAGCCGCTGTCCCCCCATTATTTTAACAGCCAGGCTGTCTCTACTAGGCGCATGGGTGAGTGGAGACTCGTGCTGTCAAAGCACTCATCCCATGTCTTGGACCCCCTATAAATGCCCTGGCTGAAGAGGCTCAGGGGGTTGGATCCTTTCACCTTGGAACTGAAACTCTGCCTTTATTCTCTCCAATCTCAAAACCTCTTCGTCTCACCACACGGCCCAGCACCCTCACCATACCTTCTCCTCTTTCCTCTCTCCATCGTCCCACTATCATCTCTCCTCCACCAATACAAAAACTCCTTCCTCTCAACCAATACCATCCCAACTCCCCTCAAACACCCACACCGTCCAGCACATCATCCCTTCACACCTCACTATTCAGCGTCCTATTCTTTCATCACACCGGAGTCCAGCTCTCCTGCTCCATCACTCGGTCTCCCAACTTTCACTCGGTATTTTCATTTTCACTCGGTATTTTTATTTTCACTCGGTATTTTGCTTTTTCACTCGGTATTTTCATTTTTTATTTAGTATTTTCATTTTTTCACTCGGTTTCCTTTTTTTTTACTCGGTTTTTGCCATTTTTACTCGGTTTTTCCATTTTTTCCACTTAAATAAATTTCTGTTATTTTCTTTTCTTTCTTTTTTACCCCTTCCTAGGTTCGTAATAAATAAATAACAAAAAAACAAGTGTTTCACGTTCAGAGTAGCCTAAAAGAAACATCATCCGCCATTAATCTTTTAGCCTCTTCCTAAAAAAAACATCACCAAAGAACTACGTAACCCTGATTTCTTGGTAACTCAAGAATACGTAGGAGCAGGACTTTAAATCCTGTCGGGCCCAATCCCAATTTTTTTTTATCCCCACCTTTTCCATTTCATTCCTATTTTATTTTCTTTACGTTTCCTTTGTAACCGCCCTTCATCACTCCCATGAAAATCAATTTAGACGTGACGTCTTGTTGATTTTCCCATAAGGAACGGGATACTTAGGACGAGACGTCCCGCTTATCCCCTTCCCATCTCTAACCCCGTATGTGATTAAAGGATGACTAATTTAGACGTGACGTCTTGTTAGCATCCCTCCCTTTCTCTGTTTTTTTTAAAAATCAAAGCCGAGGTTAATTTGGACGCGACGTCCTGTTGACCTACACTCTATGTTTGTTTGGTTTATTCCTTCCATTTCCTTCTATTTTTACACAAAGTACAACAATAAAAGGGAAGAAATAAAACATCTTTTGTAAGGCTATTTATGTAGCGCGCTTTCAATCTTGGTACTGTTTTTGATAGGCGATGTAGGGTGCTAATACCTTCCCTACTCGTAACCGACTCCCAAACTTGAATCTTATTTTTTAAACCAGTGCTTTCATTGAACTTAGTTTTTTTCCAATGTTTTTCCTATGGATAAAAACGTTGGTGGCGACTCCTTGTTTTACAAACAAGGTTTTTCTCTCTCGTCGCGCCGTCGCGATCCAGGTTACGACACTCACCCTCTCCTCTTTGTGGTTTTTCTTGTTCGTGTGAATCCCTTAGGATAGTAGCTTGAATTTGAAAAGAAAGGTCGTTGTTAGAAAGTGTTCGTAAAGACCTCACTGGGGAAATACAGTTGTGACACCTAGAGAAAGGTTTCCCACCATCAAGGAGGAAGCTCCCGTCGAATTCCTCCTGGTTCCCTAAGAGATAGAGGCACTACCCAGTAAGCCATCAGTTGAACCGTCTCCCTTTAATAAAGACATCAAAGTGGTAGAGGGTTTCATGCAGCGATACAAAGACCTACCTCATGCATTTCTATGAGAAGACCACAAGTATTTGTTGGAAGATTAATAAGTGTTTTAAAACACAATAAATAAGATTTAATTCATTTAGATTTTTAAGTCATTTTGCACTATATTTTCCTAGTTTTCCTGATTTATGCTTTCTTTCCACTGTATTCTGCTTAAGTATTTTTATTTTACAGGATTTAAGATAATTGAGACTATTGAGGACATATTTTTGGTACAAATGCATGCAAAGGAAAAATGGATGCCAAAAGTTTAGATTTTGGAAAATGGTTTCATGTTATTAAATTTTTACAAATTTGGAAAGCAATTTTAAACTCATTTTTACATTAACTTCAAAGCTTGAAAGCTTTACCAATTTTAAACTCATTTTTACATTAACCTTCAAGGTATCTCTCAACTTCTTATGATGTTTTGCATGGTCGATGGGAATGATACTTCCCAATCGTGTGAGATTCCTATTGTTTCAGAATTCTCTAATGTTTTTCTGGATGAGGTTCCTAGATTGCCTCCTCCACGTTAAGTGGAATTTTTTATTAACCTTATTCCTAGTGCTAAGCCTGTTTCTAGAGCTCTTTATAAAATGTCTCCTAAGCAAGTTGAGGAATTACTCAAAAGAGAATTTATCCGCCCAAGTGTATCTCCTTGGGGTGCACCTGTGTTATTGGTGGAAACGAAAGATGGAAACATGAGATTGTGCGTCAATTATCACTAACTCAACAAGCTGACAATTAAGAACAAATATCCTCTTCCTCGCATTGATGATCTCTTAGATCAGTTGAAGGGTGTTGTTGTATTCTTCAAAATTCATTTACGTTCTGAATATCACCAAATAAGGGTGAAGATCAATGATATCCTTAAAACTTCTTTTCGAACATGTTATGGCCACTACGAGTATGTGCTGATATCATTTGGGGTGACGAATGCTCCTATGATTTTCATGGACTACATGAATCGCATTTTCCATGAGTATCTTGATCAATTCATCGTGGTGTTCATTGATGATATTTTGGTGTACTCTAAGAGCATGAAAGGCATCTTGGCCTTGTGTTGACTATCCTTCGAGACAAACAATTGTATGTTAAGCTCTCTAAATATGAATTTTGGTTGAATGAGATTTCATTCCTTGGTCATGTGATTTCTTGTAATGGCGTTGTTATCGATCCATCAAAGGTTGAGGCTGTTATGGCTTAGAAAAGATCGACGTCTGTAACAGAAATAAGAAGTTTTCTTGGTCTCGTTGGTTATTACCAGAGATTTATTAAAGGATTTTCTTGTCTGGCTTTGCCATTGACAAAGTTAACTCATAAAGATCAACCATTTATGTGGAATCTCAATTTTGGGAACAGTTTTCAAGAGTTAAAAGTGAGACTTACTTCTGCACCAGTGTTAGCTTTGCCCAATTTGCTGGATAACTTTGCGGTGTATTACGATGCTTCTAAGCTCAGACTTGGTTGTTTATTGATGTAAAATAAGCGTGTGATAGCTTATGCGTTGTCAGACCCCGATTCCTCGGGCCCGAATCATAATATAATTATCTTAATTAAATCAATAAAACAAGTGTAAATTTTTTGTGTTTTAGAAGTTTGAACATTCAAACATCGACCAAAGACTTAAACCTCAGAAAACTGAAGACTGAGATTAAGAAATTCATAAACTAGATTGATAAAATATTTGCCCCAAAGGGTATACAAGATAGTTGAGTTTAATGTAGAATAAAAAAATGTATATTGGGCTTGTACCTAGTCCCATAGATGAAGATATGAGAAAAGGCCAAAAAATAAAGAAAGAAGGAATAAAATGAAATTCTGGCCAATTCGCTTGAGCGAATCCTAATTCACTTGAGCGAAACCACATACATTCGCTTGGGCGAATTCAATTCGCCTGGGTGAACAACAACATACAATCAGGTCTAACAAACTCACTTGAGCGAGCCACACTCGCTTGACCAAAAATTGTCCAGTATCTAATTCCAAGTTATTTCACTTGAGCGAGCCATCCTCGCTTAAGCAAAACACTTCCAGAATCATTGCCATGTAAACTCGCTTGAGCAGGTCCTTATCCGCTTGAGTGAAAAACTTCCAAAATCAATTTTCATACATACTCACTTGAGCAAGCCACACTCGCCTAAGTGAGATTTCCACAGAACCAATTTCTCTGGCACTCGCTCGAGCGAAGCCAAGCTCGCTTGAGCAAAATTCAACCAGAACCCACACATCTGATGCATGAGAATCTCGCTTGAGCGAGTTAACAATAAATGCACAAAAACTTAGAAATTTCATGCAACATGACATGCCAAAACCCATATTTGATCCAAATTAACACTTGGCACACATCAAAACATGCATTTGAGACCTGGTCCAACAGACCACACAACTTAATTCCAATTCTAATTCATCAATTGCACAAATGGTGTTTTTCAGGCACTTTTATCATAACCAAGCATGTCATTCTACAACATAGGCCTATTTGGCCACAACAAACCTTGCACTTAAGTCTCATATGACCAATGTGAGTGGTAGGAAACCTCTATATGAGGCCCTAATCATTAATTGGGAATATGGCCCATCCACTTCCCAATACGAATACATTTCTACAACATAAATGTGCATGACCATATAATATGCATCATTAAAGATCAAATCCATTAAAATCATCAACATTCTTCCCATAATCCTAGCATATCAACTATCATCCTAAGATTTGAAGTCATCAAATATTCCTTATCATCATATCAATGTAGCAGTCAAGCTATACAAAATAATGCCATTTATAACCATTTCCAAAAAGAAATATGCAAGAAGAGTCTACATAAAATATTCCGGCCAAGGAAACCATACCAAAACTTCCTTAACACCATACCTCATCTCATAGGAAAGCTTTTGCTCCATGGTGCCCGACAACACAAGGGCTAAAAAGATAGACAACATGGAGAGTGAGCATACTTTCTCAATGATGAAAATCAAACCAATTATGATGATATAAATATGAACACAATTCAACATATTCCCATATTAAAGAGTTAAATCAACCAACAAGACCATGTAATCCATTAGTTTTCGTTGAACACTCATGTTCATGTGTAACCAATCCATTAATCATCGAAATCACTAAGTAAGGCCAAAACATTAATCCATGACATTATCACATTAAATACCAAATCCACAAGCAATATCTAGGGATCATCACATCAACTATAAACACATGATTATTGTCCACAACGAGGTTTATGTCTTAATTTACACTTTTGATAGGATATCATACCCTTGATCATTCTCACTTATATGCCATGTCCCTATGGCTAATGCATACATCATACTGTATAATGCATATGAAATGGGTCCATTTTGAAACATTTTCTTATAACCCATACGCACATGGTTTTTCCAATAATTGCAACCACGTATAGTTGCTTAAGCCTTTATCCCCCGCAAGGGTGCTTTTTACAAGATCCCGTAAGATCTGTATCATCTCCGTATATCAAGTGATCACAACCACTGAGGAGCATTCAAATACAAGTCCCCCATAAGGGTCCTCTTTCTCATAGTCATTCCAAGACCTTTATTATTTCAATACACTTGTAATCGCAACCACATTCATTCATTCACATATTGGTTTCCCCCATGCAAGGGTACTCCCTTTCATAGTCCCGTAAGACCTTTTTGTTTTGATAATTCGTGTGATTGCAACCACATATAATATGATATGCTATGCATGCCATGAATGCAACAATGCACATGCTAGCCTTAGCTTCATAAGAATTCCTTACCCTCTCACTTAGGGGTATAATTTACACTTAATATTATACTTAATGATGTTCAACCAATCATAAGTCATCCAAGGCATATCATCCATAACATAATGGGTAAAGATTTATATCAATATTAACCCACACATGGGCGTTAAGGAGCATGCTAACAATCCCATTCTAAATTCATGCCCACACCAAACGTGTCAATTCAAATTCAACCATCAATTTTGGAATAAAATCTTAATCAATAGCACACATAGAGGTAGTACATCCGTACAATGAGCAACATGCAAATATGCATTGATATATACATTATCAACCTAGATTTTAATCATGCATTTAGAAAAATATACTCCTCTCCTTCCTCAAGAGAAGTACTCTTCTAGGTTAGATGGTCCCATACTGTTAGAGTTATCAAACCCTACATTAAATAATTATAGGGCCACATCAATGACTCATTCAATATACAATTAACGCATATACATGAGTCTTATCATATTGTAACTTGCAATAGCTTTCATTTCCTTATTTCCTTAGGTTTCGGGTTCCTTCCCCTTAATAAAAATTCATTATATTTAAAGGGGGTAAAACACAATAATTTAAGTTACTCATACATACCAATTATTCACCCAACATCCTTTGTAGGTTTTTTCATTATTGGGTTTTAGCCACTATTATTAACCATCTACCATCATTAATGGTTTTCACTCCTCATTAATAATCTCCAACCATCATCAATGGCTATCACTCTTCATTAATAATTGACATGGTCATCACCCAGGAAGAAGCCATGGACCCCTATACAATCTTTGGAGGTTACCTTGGATGCTTTCAAGGGCCCTTAAGGAAGGTCTCCAAAAGCATTTAGCTTCTTCCATATATTCCTTGAGTGGGCCCAAGCCCAAAGAGGAGCCATTGAAGACCCTTACCCTTTCCTCTTGCATTATAGAAGGGTAATAGGCTTGGTGTGGATGTTTGGGCCTCCTTTGGGCCTCTTCATTGGGCCTCATATATCTTGTACATATTTTCCATTCCTTTATATTCTAGGTATATTAGGACTATATTTTAGGAATTAGTTTGGGCTTTGCATAGCCATTAAGTTTGGGCCACTTTTGGGCCTTGTACCTTGTTCTATTTTACATTTGGGCTTGTATTGTGTAACATCCTGGATATTTATAGAAAATTTTGTGAAGTAGAAATATTAAAAATTGTTTTTAGGAATTTATTTGATATTTTTATGAATTATTGGTTAATTATAAAATGTGTGATTGGGAGAAGAGAAGTTTTATTAAAATCTTTAAAGAAAATGGAGAAATGACCGGTTGAAGAGGTTACCGGTTGGAAGTGACTAGTTAAGCAGGTAACCGGTTGCTATGAGTTTAAATAATGGTTTTCTTCACTTTCCTCAATCATTTGCGTAATCATTCACTCTTTCATGTGAAGAACATCTCTTACTTTTCTTCTTCTTCTTTCTCTATTGTTGAGAGCTTTCAACTTTGAAAGGAGGTCCATCTTTGCATCAAACCTTGAAATAATTACACAGCTATGACAGTAATTTCAAGGTGGTGGAACAAATACTGGTGGAACGTTTAAAGAAGTTGCTGCTAGAACGGAGGAGGAATAGTGAACTCAGAAATTATTAAGGCGTAGAATAGAGGTAAGGGGGGTGTTCGGGTTATAATTAATTAGAATTGGACACTGTCTGAGTTATTGGAAAGACTAAACCGGGTAAGAGATGGTGCTGAGTGAAAATTATATGAATGTATGAATGTATGGATGTGTACACCGATCGGTTTAGGATCGTGTATGTGTGTGTGACTTTGCTGAATGAAATTTGAGAATGTATGAGTATGCATGTGTGTGAACACCGATCAGTTTCTGATCGTGTGAATGTGACGAGGAGTATTTGATGTTGTGATAATTGTGATGATGCTGAATGAATTGTATATGAATGTGAATGAATGCATGTATATGTATGGACACCGATCAGTTTCTGATCGTGTGTGTGGCATATTCCGATTGAAAGTGAATTATTTGATGCTGTGATGAGATGATGCTGGGTGAAAGTTAATGTATATGCATGTATGTATTTGGACACCGATCAGTTGAGGATCGTGTGTGTATGTGTAAATCCGATTGAAATTGAAATGATGCTGTGACAATCGGTGTTTTGTGGCAATGTGGAGTCGGGTTTGACAAGCAGGTCACCCGAGTGATGTTGTTAATGAGTCGGGTTTGACAAGCAGGTCGCCCGAGTGATAATGTGATGGATGGGCTTGACAAGTCGGTCACCCTGTGATAAGAGCACATGCCAGTTTCTGGTAGTTGCATTTGTTGATTGATGATGATATGAAATGTGATTATATGGTATGGGATGGTCGACGGTATATGTTACCCTCGTTTCTGGCTTCAGTGGTCAAGCAGGACCCACTTGAGCTACCCAAAGGTCTATGACCCAGTGGTTGAAGGGGAGTCAAGCAGGACTTGGTGAACCAAGCAGGGTTCCCGGGGTGTCAAGTAGGACCCCCAGCTGAAGGCCAATCCTTTAGTATCTGGATACTAGGCGTCGATTTTATGTGAGTCAGTTGTGATAATTGATGACTTGATGGTTTTGCCGAATACAATTTGTTATAATTGCCGAATGAGAATTTGATATATTTGATAAGTATGATTTGACGTATTTGTAGAGTGCAGTTTGATGTATTTGCTGAGTGTGAAGTATTATAATTGATGTGTATATTTGCTGAGTGCAATTTGATACAATTGCTGAGTATAATGATATACTTTCCGAGTGAGATAATTGCCGAGTATGAATTGTTATATTTGCCAAGTGTGATGGCTATGTTTGCCAAGTGTGAATTGGTTTTAATTGCCAAATGAAAATTGAAATAATTGCTGAGTGATGTTATATTTTCCGAGTGGAAAATTGTTATGTTTGCCGAGTATGAATTATTGTACTTGCAGAGTGAGAATTGAAGAGTATGATGTTATATTTTCCGAGTGCAATTTTATTGTATCTGACGAATGTGAACTGTCATAATTTGCCAAGTGTGATGGTTATAATTACCGAGTAAGAAATGCAATAAGTGCCGAGTGTTAATTGCTATGATTGCCGAGTGTGAGTGTATTGCTGACTGTGAGTAAATGCCGAGTGAAATGTGCAGTTTAAGAATAAAGGAATCGGACGGAGTTTATACTCGTATTTTATTTAAATTCTGTTCTAGATTAATTATGATGCTAAACACTCACCCTTGCTGTGGTTTACATTTTTAGTAACCAGTGACAGGGAGGAGGTCGAAGCCATGGAGGTGTGCCAAGTATAGGATTGATGCCAAGGAACCGGGTGGTGTTGAAATGAATGTAATATATATATGTATATTAAGTTTTCTGAGTGTTTGATGATGTTGACTGTATGTTGAATATGAAGTCGTGATGTTATGAATCAGTGTTTAATTTATGAATGAATTTGCATTGTAGCAGAGTTGATCACCTGGTGAATTTAACTGAGCAATTCCTTATCCGAGCGAGGGCTTATTGATTTGTTGACCATATGAGCATCCTTCATTCCTTTCCGAGAGATGAATAACCAAGAGACTCAATTCCGAGTGAAAAGGTTAGAGTGTCTCCGAGTGAGTTGTGGCTGAAACTCCGAGTGAAGAAAGATAAGAGTGCTTCTGAGTGAAGTTCCAAGTGTTTCTAAATGAGGATAAGTAAACTTTCTCCGAGTGGAAGTTAAGCTGACCCGAGTGAAAGATGATCGAGTGAGAGAATGATTTCCGAGTAAACTCTAACTGTTTCTTTCTTCTGCTGTTTCTAAATAACTATTTTATTGATGGTATTATGGATCGGTTTCATTCGGAATTTGTTAGTTAAGTGTGATTTTACTACTTTAAATATACTTAAGAAAAGTAAATATTTTTATGTTAAGACCGAGTGAATGATTTTATTAAAAGTGAAAAATCTATTGCGAAAAATAAGAAAATTTATGAGGGTCGTCACAATTGGTATCAAAGCGGTTCTTTCTAGAGCCGAGTGGATGGGTGAACCGAGTGATTATGTGAGTCCTATACTGGACTGTGTTTTGTATTCTATTGCATTGTATTTCTGGTTGTTTGTGCAGCTTGGCATCATTCCCTTGGCACTCTAGCAGTGTTGTATATGTGTGAGGTAAATATCTGACTTCCTCGTAGAGTATTGGTTATTAATGATGAATTGTTTATTCATTATAGAATTATTTTATGGTCGAGAATTTAGTTCTGATGGAGGAGACGGTTTCTTCTCGGAATTTTCTAAATTGATGAGTAGGACCAAGTCAGGTCCCACTCTTGATAAATTCCTGAAAAGGAATCCTTTTGCTTATAAAGGAAGGGCGTATGTTTGGATAGGAGAAACCGAGTCAGCTATTGAGTATTTTGAGTGCTCGGAGGAGCACAAAGTATAGTTTGCGAATTACCAGTTGAAGGACGAGGCTAGGACATGATGGTCTCGGACTAAGGTACCGATGAAGACGATGAGTGAGTCGCTAGTGTGGGCGAATTTCTGAGTGGTATCTTGTCAAGTACTTTTCGGATAATTATAAAATCCAGAAGGAAATGGAATTTGAGGTTGGAACAGGGTCGAGTGTCAATGGCCGAGCACACTACTAAGTTTGACGAGTTGTGTGATTTCTACAACTCTTTCTCACTGAGAGGAACCGAGAGTAGTGAGTGTCCCAAGTATGAAGCGGGATTGTGAATTAGAATTCACAGTGTGATTATGCCAATTGAGATTCAGGATTATCCGATTTTGGTGGACAAGGATATGCTAACTGAGGGAGTACCAATTCAGAGGACCCTCCAGTTGGAAGATAAATGGTTGTGAAGGCGAGAGGATCCAGTTTCAAGAAAATGGATCAGTTCTTTTGAAGCGGTAAGTTTTCCGCTACGTCTTCTTTCTCTTCTGGTCAGATTTCTACAGGTCTATCTGGTAATCGGTCGGGTAGCCGAGTGCGTTATAGTCGTGGCTGAGCCATATTGTAAAACACTGTCCGACTGGACAAATTGTTCGTTTCCTATATGGACAATCGGGACACCTTAGGTCCGATTGCCCACAGAGGCAGCAACTGAGTGGGCATGGTAACCGAGCCAACACTTCTGGGACTCGAGTGCTAATTTGTCCAAGAGGAGGTTAAATCCTGTGATGAAATGAGAATAGTAAGTGTGTTGGTAGCTATGAGTTTGTTTGAATAATAGAGTTTGATACTACATATAATGAAATAAATGGACGAATGCTCTAATATGTTTATTCCTGGAAAGGATGAGCCTTTTGTAGTGCTTCTATGAGGTAGTTTAGAGATTGTTAGACGATTGATTAATGGATATTAAGGGAAATTATGAGTAATTGATGAATGATGATGTAATAATGCCGAATAAGTCGAAGGGTGGTTGGTAATAATTTTCAGTGAGATAATTGATGAGGTGAGAATTCACTCAGAATAATTAAGAGAATGAATTGTGTGAGTGATGGTCGAGTGAAGTATATATATATATATATATATATATATATATATATATATATATTGGACTGTTGTGTATATGATAAGGAAAAGTAGTGAACGAAGGACGTGGGATGAAGTGATTAAAAAGTAGTTGAGTAAGAATGAAGAGAAGTTTTACCGAGTCGTTTGGACTTTGCACTGATATTAGTGTTACATGGGAATCATAATGGCTGGCCACCGTGGGTTCCTTTTAACATTAATTCATTGTGAAGTTGCCAACAGGCATGGGTAAATGGATGATGATGTAAATAACTTGCATGTTAATCGGTGATGTGGATAGTTGGACTGTATACTCGACTTTCACTCGGATTAACTACAAAGTGTTGAACTACTGAGACTGATCACCTCAGTTGTTGCACTAGTGGTTGAGGTCGTGTGAAGTCGAGGAGACAGACATGTTTTAGCCAATCTTGGATGATTGGATTTAGAGAAGAGAAGTGTATGATTCGTGCTTCTAAAGTCGGTAAGTGATTAGAGATGAGGAGTAAATGGAGATGAGATTTGGTAATTGACAAATAATGAGTATAGAAAAGTAAATATTGTGATCTGGTAGTCGGTATGAATTACTGTTAGATTTTGGGAGAAGAGATGACCTAAAAAGGAAATTTGATGAATTGAGTTCCTGCTAATGTACACTGAGTGGAGAATTTCCGAGTGAATCATGTCTGAGAGAAGTACTTTCGGGTGAAGAAAAGCTGATTTCGAATGAGTACTCGGGCTAAGATATTTCTGAATAGTGAATTTCCGAGTGGGATATCTCCGAGTGGAGTACAATACTTTCCGAGTGGAATGGTACCGATTAAGATATACCGAGTGAGCCTTTCTCCAGGAAAAACACTTCTGGACAGAGAAAGAGGGATTTCGAATGAGTATGTTTCTAAGTGAATCATTCCCGAGGGGAGTAGATATCCGAGTGGTGAATTCATTTAATTCGTGCTCGAGTGTCTTAAAAATGGACGAGAGCTTGTGCTTGGGGACATCATTGAGATGGTCTTCGATTCAGAGTGAAGCATTTCCGAGAGGAATAATTTTTAGTGAAGAAAAGCTTGGACTCGGGCAGAGATATATCCGAGTAATATTCTCGAGGTAATGGGATTAACCAAAGGTAATGATGGAATTTGGAGATTCTGAGACTGAGTGGTGGTGCATGCAAAAGGGTTCTTTGAGCAATTATTCTGGTGTTACCGAGTAAGAAAGGATTCTGATGGTCGGGAATGAAGAAAGCAATAACTGGGTATGTAAAGTCTTGTAAGGTTGAACACCAGAGACCCCCTGGATTGCTCCAACCATTGGAGATTCTGAGTTGGAACTGGGAGAGTAACACCATGGATTTCGTGTCCGGGTTACTTCGTAACCAATCCGGGTGTAATCCAATCTGGGTGATTGTAGACCGATTAACTAAGAGTGTTCACTTCTTGGCTAGGAAGAGGTTCCCTTGATCTGAGAGAAAATGAAAATGGCCCAAGACCGACTGAAAAGTTACTATGACAGTCGGCATAGACTGCTTGAGTTCAGACGGGTGACTGGGTATTCTTGAAGGTTTCACCGACCAAGGGTGTAGGTCGGATATTGAAGAGTCACAAGTTTAATCGGTAATGTTACTTATCGACTGGATCTTCTCAGTTCGTTAACTAATATTCGTAGTGTTTCACGTGTCACAACTCCGGGTGAATACTCCGTGTGATTTTATGATTGTGCCGAGTGACTCTTTCGAATTGGAAGACCTGATAGTGGAAGTTACACCGATCGGTATTAAGGAGTATCAGACCAAACGGCTAAGAAACAAGGAAGTGCCATTGGTAAAGGTGAAGTGGCAGAAATTGAATGGGGTAACCTACACTTGGAAAATTGGAATTGGACATGAGGTGAGTGTACCCCAATCTTTTTCAGTAAGGAATGTTGATTTCGGGGACGAAATCCCTTTTTAGGGGGGGTGGATGTAACATCCCGGATATTTATAGAAAATTTTGTGAAGTAGAAATATTAAAAATTGTTTTTAGGAATTTATTTGATATTTTTATGAATTATTGGTTAATTATAAAAGGTGTGATTGGGAGAAGAGAAGTTTTATTGAAATCTTTAAATAAAATGGAGAAATGACTGGTTGAAGAGGTTACCGGTTGGAAGTGACCGGTTGAGCAGGTAACTGGTTGCCATGAGTTTAAATAATGGTTTTCTTCTCTTTCCTCAATCATTTGTGTAATCATTCACTCTTTCATGTGAAGAACATCTCTTACTTTTCTTCTTCTTCTTTCTCTATTGTTGAGAGCTTTCAACTTTGAAAGGAGGTCCATCTTTGCATCAAACCTTGAAATAATTACACAGCTGTGACAGTAATTTCAAGGTGGTGGAACAAATGCTAGTGGAACGTTTAAAGAAGTTGTTGCTAGAACGGAGGAGGAATAGTGAACTCAGAAACTGTTAAGGCGTAGAATAGAGGTAAGGGGGGTGTTCGGGTTATAATTAATTAGAATTGGACACTGTCTGAGTTATTGGAAAGACTAAACCGGGTAAGAGATGGTGCTGAGTGAAAATTATGTGAATGTATGAATGTATGGATGTGCACACCGATCGGTTTAGGATCGTGTATGTGTGTGTGACTTTGCTGAATGAAATTTGAGAATCTATGAGTATGCATGTGTGTGAACACCGATCAGTTTCTGATCGTGTGAATATGACGAGGAGTATTTGATGTTGTGATAATTGTGATGATGCCAAATGAATTGTATATGAATGTGAATGAATGCATGTATATGTATGGACACCGATCGGTTTCTGATCGTGTGTGTGGTATATTCTGATTGAAAGTGAATTATTTGATGTTGTGATGAGATGATGCTGGGTGAAAGTTAATGTATATGCATGTATATATTTGGACACCGATCAGTTGAGGATCATGTGTGTATGTGTAAATCCGATTGAAATTGAAATGATGCTGTGACAATCGGTGTTTTGTGGCAATGTGGAGTCGGCTTTGACAAGCAGGTCACCCGAGTGATGTTGTTAATGAGTCGGGTTTGACAAGCAGGTCGCCCGAGTGATAATATGATGGATGGGCTTGACAAGTCGGTCTCCCTGTGATGAGAGCACATGCCAGTTTCTGGTAGTTGTATTTATTGATTGATGATGATATGAAATGTGATTATGTGGTATGGGATGGCTGACGGTATATGTTACCCTCGTTTCTGGCTTCAGTGGTCAAGCAGGACCCAGTTGAGCTACCCAGAGGTCTATGACCCAGTGGTTGAGGAGGAGTCAAGCAGGACTCGGTGAACCAAGCAGGGTTCACGGGGTGTCAAGTAGGACCCCCAGCTGAAGGCCAATCCTTTAGTATCCGGATACTAGGCGTCGATTTTATGTGAGTCAGTTGTGACAATTGATGACTTGATGGTTTTGCCGAATGCAATTTGTTATAATTGCCGAATGAGAATTTGATATATTTGATAAGTATGATTTGACGTATTTGCTGAGTGCAGTTTGATGTATTTGCCCAGTGTAAAGTTTTATAATTGATGTGTATATTTGTCGAGTGCAATTTGATACAATTGCTGAGTATAATGATATACTTTCCGAGTGAGATAATTGTCGAGTATGAATTGTTATATTTGCCAAGTGTGATGGCTATGTTTGCCGAGTGTGAGTTGGTTTTAATTGCCGAATGAAAATTGAAATAATTGCTGAGTGATGTTATATTTTCCGAGTGGAAAATTGTTATGTTTGCCGAGTATGAATTATTGTACTTGCAGAGTGAGAATTGAAGAGTATGATGTTATATTTGCCGAGTGCAATTTTATTGTATCTGACGAATGTGAACTGTCATAATTTGCCGAGTGTGATGGTTATAATTGCCGAGTGAGAAATACAATACGTGTCGAGTGTTAATTGCTATGACTGCCGAGTGTGAGTATATTGCTGACTGTGAGTAAATGCCGAGTGAAATGTGCAGTTTGAGAATAAAGGAATCGGACGGAGTTTATACTCGTATTTTATTTAAATTCCGTTCTAGATTAATTATGATGCTAAACACTCACCCTTGCTGTGGTTTACATTTTTAGTAACCAGTGACAAGGAGGAGGTCGGAGCCATGGAGGTGCACCAAGTGGAGGATTGATGCCAAGGAACCGAGTGGTTTTGAAATGAATGTAATATATATATATATATATATATATATATATATATATATATATTAAGTTTTCCGAGTGTTTGATGATGTTGACTGTATGTTGAATATGAAGTCGTGATGTTATGAATCGGTGTTTAATTTATGAATGAATTTGCATTGTAGCAGAGTTGATCACCTGGTGAATTTAGCCGAGCAATTCCTTATCCGAGCGAGGGCTTATTGATTTGTTGACCATATGAGCATCCTTCATTCCTTTCCGAGAGATGAATAACCGAGAGACTCAATTCCGAGTGAAAAGGTTAGAGTGTCTCCGAGTGAGTTGTGGCTGAAAATCCGAGTGAAGAAAGATAAGAGTGCTTCTGAGTGAAGTTCCAAGTGTTTCTGAATGAGGATGAGTAAACCTTCTCCGAGTGGAAGTTAAGCTGACCCGAGTGAAAGATGACCGAGTGAGAGAATGATTTCCGAGTGAACTCTAACTGTTTCTTTCTTCTGTTGTTTCTAAAGAACTATTTTATTAATGGTATTATGGATCAGTTTCAGTCAGAATTTGTTAGTTAAGTGTGATTTTACTACTTTAAATATACTTAAGAAAAGTAAATATTTTTATGTTAAGACCGAGTGAATGATTTTATTAAAAGTGAAAAATCTATTGTGAAAAATGAGTAAATTGACAAGGGTCGTCACATATTGGGCCAATTTGAGTAGGATTTAGGATTGGGCCTTAGGAATTAATCTAAAGCCCATGATTAGCTAGTCTTGGCCGAAATAATGAGAGGGCTATATAAGCTCATCTCCTTTGTATTTCCATCATAACTTGAATGATTAGAGATTTTAGAGTGAGAAACTCTCCCTTCTCTCTAGAAAAGTAGAAGCTTTAGGCTCCTTTCCTAGTGTCTTATCCTTTGGACTTTCCCCCAAAGGTGGTGACTTCAACACCTTATCTCTCTAAGTCCTAGAGAGTGGTGGAATCCTAAGCCATTCCTTTCCTCTTCATCTCCTCCATTTCTAGACCAAATTCTCCTTAGATCTAAACCTTTTCCTCTTTTAGCTTCCTCTATACTCTAGCTTCCCTTGCAAGACTCCATTAGCTTCCTTCACAAGACAATAAAACTGTGAGCTACATCTCCAAATCTTGAAGGATTGTTGGATCTAAGAGGTTCAAGAAGAGAAGATCCATCAACAACAAGTTAGAAATTGAAGAAATTCCTACAACATAGTGGGTAAAGATTTATATCAATATTAACCCAACATGGGCGTCAAGGAGCATGCTAACAATTATATTCTAAATTCATGCCCACACCAAACATGTTAATTCAAATTCAACCATCAATTTTGAAATTCCATCTCAATCAATAGCACACATAGAGGTAGTACATCCGTACAAGGAGCAACATGTAAATATGCATTGATCTATATACATTATCAACCTAAATTTCAGTCATGCATTTAGAAAAATATACTCCTCTCCTACCTCAAGAGAAGTACTATTCTGGGTTAGATGGTCCCATACTGCTAGAGTTATCAAACCCTATATTAAATCATTATAGGACCACATCAATGACTCATTCAACATCATTTTCAATTTCTTGCATACAATAGGTTTCATTTCTTTATTTTCTTAGGTTTCAGGAATTCCTTCCCCTTAACCAAAATTCATTATAGTTAAAGGGGGAAAAACACAATAATTTAAGTTACCCATACATATCAATTTTTCACCTAACATCCTTAGTGGGTTTTCTCATTATTGGGTTTTAACCACTATTATTAACCATCTACCATCATTAATGGTTTTCACTCCTCATTAATAATATCCAACCATCATCAATGGCTATCACTTTTCATTAATAATATTCCCCAACATCATTAAAATATTCCATTCACATCCTATATTTTCCCCAAAATCAAAGGTTAGGGTTTTATCAAAAACCCAACAATCATCATAAATACATATAATTTCCACCATCTACCATGGCAATTTCATGTACCCTCATCAATGCTCATAAAAGCTCACATTTATTTCACCCCACCTTAAGGTTTTCATATTTAATGGCTCCCACAATAACCCACATGTATTTAAACATTCTTCCAACCACTACAACCCATAACCCAGGGCTTTAGCTCATTAAAAATGGTGAGGAACTTACCTCAAGCCAATAAAAGATAGTGGGTACCAAGAGAGGGAGAGAGAGCAAAAAATTTAGAGCAATGAGGGGAGAGCTTCAAGCCACCATCATTTCCTTCTTGCATAATGGAGAAAACAAAAAATGAAGGGGAGAGCACACAACCCTTTTCTAGGTTTTAGAGAGTGGAAGAGCATTAAGTGAATAGGAATGAGGAAATGAGAAGAAAGGAGAGCAATGTGTGTTTTCCTTTGAGAAAGAAAAGCAACGTGAATATGAGAAGAAGAATGGGGTTTTTTATTTAAGTTTTAACCCGCCACATAAAACTTCTCCGTTTTATAATAAACAGGATCTCCATTCGGGTTCAATACTTTATCTAAAAATTATTATGAATATATATTCGGATTCACAATAATATTCTTAACAACCCTGACCAATGACACCTCAATTGGAGATACTTGGTCCGACACCCATATTTTAACTGGGTATTAGTTTTGGCTCTTTCAGCTCCAATATAGACAATCATAATAATTCCCAATTTAATCATTTCTAAACCTTTAGGATATTAATTGCTTCATATATAATTATTTGCTATTTAATTCTCTCAATTAAATATTCATATAAAATTTGGGATGTTGCATGCGTCAAGACAGTTGCGACTGCATGAGGTTAATTACCCTTCACATGATCCTGAATTGGAGGTGGTTGTGTTTGCTTTGAAGTTGTGGTGACACTACTTGTATATGGTTTGAAGTTCGTGGTCTTTAGTGATCACAAAAGTCTTAAGTATTTGTTTGATCAGAAAGAACTTAATATGCGCCAACAGTGATGGATGAAGTTTCTAAAAGACTATGAGTTTGAATTGAGATATCATCCTGGAAAGAAAAATGTTATTGCCGATGCTTTAAGTTGAAAATTGTTTCATGTTTCTACGATGATGGTGAAAGAGATGGAGTTAATTGAGCAATTTAGAAACTTGAATGTGGGCATGGGGTTATATACCCGAAAGAAAATGTCCCTTGAGATGTTAAAGGTTGCAAATGTATTCCTTGAAAGTGTGAAGGCGTAACAACTGAATGATGAGCATTTGATCGAGATGAAGGAAGCTCTAATGGAAAGAATTCATTTCTGTTGGAAGGTCATGATGGTATTTAGTGTGTGAAGGGCCAAATTTATTTTCCATCAAGTGGAGATTTAAGAAAATTTGTGCTTGATGAAGCTCACAAAGGCGTGTTGAGCATTCATCCTGATACCACTAAAATGTACCAAGATTTAAAGAAGAATTTCTAGTGGCCCAGTATGAAGCGTGATATGGCAAATTTTGTTGCATCTTGCCTTATTTGTTAGAAGGCTAAGATTGAACATCAAAAACCATCTGGTTTTTTAAGACCTTTAGAAATCCCTGTTTGAAAATGGGATAGTATTGCTATGGATTTTGTTTCTGGTCTGCCCAGAACCCGTGCTGGAAATGATGCCATATGGGTGACCGTAGATCGATTGACTAAATATGCTCACTTTTTACCCATCAGTATGAAAAGTTCGTTGGAGAAATTAGCCCAATTATACATAAATGGGATCATTAGATTGCATGGTGTACCATCTAGCATTGTATCCGATCTTGATCCTCGGTTTACTTCCCAATTTGGGGGAAGCTTACATCAGGAGTTAGGCTCTAAGTTAAAACCTAGTTTTGCTTATCATCCTCAAACTAGTGGACAATCTGAAAGGACTATCCAAAGCCTTGAAGATTTACTGAGGGCTTGTGTTCTTGAGTATGGTGGTTGTTAGGAGAGATTTCTTCCATTGATTAAATTTATGTTCAACAACAATTACCACAGTAGTATTTTTATGGCCTCTTATGAGGCACTTTATGGTAGAAAATGTAGAACGCCTTTATGTTGGTTGGAAACTCGTGAGAATTTGGCTTTAGGGCCATAGATTGTCCAAGAAACTACTGAACAAATTAGAAAGATAAAGAGAATATGAAGATTGCTCAAGACCGACAAAAAAGCTATAATGATAAGAGGAATAAACCACTTGAGTTTTAAGTTGGTGATCATGTATTTCTGAAAGTCTCGCATGATAAAGGAATTGGTAAAGCATTAAAGAGTACAAAATTAAGTCCTAAGTTTATTGGACAGTATGAAATCCTTGAAAGGATCGGTGATGTTGCTTATCAGAATCCCTCCGTATCTTGCAAATCTGCACAATATATTTCATGTGTCGCAATTGAGGAAGTATATTTATGATCCCTTGCATGTGATTCTAGTTGATGAAGTTGATGTGTGAGATGATCTATCTATCCCTCCTGTTTTTGTTCGTATTGTTGAGCATTTCATAAAGAGGTTGCGGAACAAGTTGGTATCTTTGGTGAAGGTAGCATGGAAACATGGTAATGTAGAGACCCTTACATGGGAACATGAAGATGATATTTAGGAGTGACATTTGAATGCGTTTGAATCTGGTATGTTAAATTTCAAGGATGAAATTTCTTTTTAGGTGGGGTGGATTATAACATCCCAAATTTTATATAAATGATTAATTGAGAGGAATAAATATTAAATAATTACATATAGGTTAATTAATGTCCCAAAAATTTTGGAATAAATAAATTAGGATTTATTAAGATTATTCATAATTTATTGAAGCTAAAAGAGCTGGAATTAATACCCGATTAAAATATGGGTGTCGGACCAAGTATCTCCGATTGAGGTACTGTTGGTCAGGACTGCTAAGAATATTATTATGAGTCTGAATATATCTTTGGAATAATTTTTGGATAAAGTATTGAGCCCGAATGGAGATCTTGTAACAACCCTCATTTTGTATGGTAGGTCCTTGAGATTGAATGACTTGATTGTGTGCTAAGTTTATGTGTGTTGATGACTAGGCTACAGCTGACTTGCTTGTGTATGATGGCTGAGTTATATTTTAGAAGATTTTATGAATTTGAGGCAAGTACCCTTGCTTTAATTGAGTAAGTAATAATGATGGTTAGAATAATAATAATAAGTATGTTTAATAATACTCATAATAACAAAGATTAATTAATTAGAATATTAGTAATTTAATAGAAATGTTTAAGTATTATTGTTAAGGTCATTTAAACATGCAATCTCCCCTGGTCCTAGCCAAGAGATTATTTGGAGTGCTTGAGTCCGTTATTTTTACCCTAATACATCCTTCACCTTGTGTATAATGATTTTCATGAAGGGCTCGATGCCCGTTTTCAGTCACCCAAACCCAAAGACTTTGTTTTTAAGTAAACCGTATAAGCCAAACTGCGCACCTGTATGTATTTTGAGCATAATTTCCTCTCCCGTTATTGGATTCTAGTCATTCTTGTCCCAAAATCTTTTTATCAAAATTACCTACAACTTTGATGTTGACCATAAAAGCCAATTATTACCCCCTTAAATCCAAGAATTTAAAATACCACACTGATTCATGTTTTTCTAGTGGTAGCTTACAATATGTTCAGTATTTATCTCATTTCTCATTCGTATGGCCATGACATCAAACGATTATTTCACTAAAATTTTCTAAACTCAATCCCCTACAACTTTGATGAAGGGCACAAAGTCCAATTCCCCAACAATTTTTCCCAAAAAATTAATTCTTGCAAGAAACATTAATCCTGTCACAACTTTGCACTATTTTTGTAAATAGGCCTTATCTCACTCGTTTTGTGATGAAATTTTTTAGGCCATATACCAAAATGAAGATAAGAAAAATATATAAAACTTTTATGTTGGGGATTTTTCCAAATTTGGCCCACAACAGCCCACGAGCAAGTCACTACCTCTATTGCCCACGAGCAAGTCACTACCTTGCATAAGAATAAGCCAATCATATTGCACCACCACCTTGCCACTTGCCATGACCATGAAAATTCCTTCTTCACCACTCTAAGAGCTGCATGAGACACCTAGCAATTACATGAGACTCAAGTGACACCTATGCCTCCCACTCATGGCCGTGGAAGCTCCTTGGTGAGCAAGGAAACATGCAAAGTTTCCATTCTACCTAGGCACCTAGTGTTCTCTCTCTGCTTCTCTTCATTCTTCCAAGTTAGAGAAACATTTTTCCAGTAACATATTCCTTTCTTCTTCTCTTTCATTCATGCTAAAACATCATCATCCATCCTCCTTCACCAAGCTCAAGTTACTCCACCACCCTTTCTAGCCTCCACAAACAAGATACCACCTTCCAAATACCATGCCTTCTTGAATTTTCTTCAAACAACAAACATTTTCCACTTCATCTTACCATCACTTTCACGTTAGACCACCACCCTCCAAGCATCCATTTTTCTTCTCCTTGGTGAAACAATAAATGATGATCTAGGAGCAAGCCTTGAAGTCTTTGGTATTTTCTCTTGGTGGCCGAAATATTTGAGGTAACGGGAGAGTATTAGCTTGCTTAAGTCCATATTTTATACATGCATGGTTAGGTATAAATGTCCCTTAGAATTTATACCTTGGTACCTCCCTAAAGATCCTTATTTTATGGCTTGAAATCTTGAAAAATTCTTTGGAAAATTGTGATCTTTGGGTGGTATCATGGTTGTACCATGATTAAATTAAATTCCTTAATTTTAAGGAGATTAAAACTTCAAAGTTACTAATGTGATTAATGGTGTTGCTGTAGAAATTGATTTGAAGTGCATGCATGTTATATAAATTGTCAAATATTGTGTTTCCTTGGTTTAAAATGGTGGCTTATGGTATGGACATTTTTTTTAAGATTTAACGTGTTTTAAAATGAGTTTTGATGACTAAAATAATTTGATTGTTGCTGCTGGAAAATATTTGTGGTTAGTTAAAAGATATAACGTTAATAGATCCTAACGTAAAAAATTTGCCTAAAATGATTTAGTACTTGGAATTTGTTTGCATGATAAAATCTTTGGATTCTTTGAGATAAAAGTGAATTTTAGGACATATAAATAAAGAAAACAAATGACTTATATTTATGGTAATTATGTGATACGCTTGAAACTCGGAAAGAAAGTGATTTAAAGAACGTTGAAATTTATTCTTTGGCAAAATTTTGAGATGATTGGAGCTGCTGTATTTTTATATGTTTGAGTATTATATTTAGTCATAAAAATTTTGTTGATGTGATGATTAATGAAAGAATTAAAAGGGACCCAAGCATAGACGCAAACAACGAGTTAAAAATGGTGTAAAATGTGTTTTCATGGGAAGACGAAGGATTTTGGAAAACCTATTTAGGAAGTGAATTTTATGGTATGAGAGATGAATTTCGAGCATAATAAAGTAAAATTGGTTTGGAGAATTTTCGATGCGCGATTTGTCCTTAAATGCGTATTTATGAACGTTAGAATGACAAACTTTGGCACTTTGCTACCTTTTTGTGTAGGGGATATTTCTGGGGAAAATTAGTATTTAAATTTACTATATTTAATTATTATTTTAAAAGTTAAACACTTTTGACTTTGGAATCAGTCAATTCCGAATTTGCTAGATAAAGTATGACAAAAATAAAGTTTTCAGTAAACAGCGAGAACTAAAAACTTTGTCTTTGGTTTAAACTAAAGAGAAATTTTTATTTTCAATATAGGGCTAGAAAGGATTTTAAAAATCATGATAAAGTATTTTACCTAAAGTTTTAGAAATTTTAAAGAGACAAAACCAATTTAATTCGTTCGTTGTAAGTCAATACAACGGAACAACATTGGTAAAGAGTTGAAAAATCCTAAGAAATGTATTTTGTCCTTATTTTCCTCTTAAACTAATAACTAATTATAAGATCATATTTCTGGAATAAGGAAATGAAATAAGTTAGAAAGTTTTACTCCCTAAAAGTTTAACAAACGAAATGTGCCCCAAAATATTCTTTTAGAGATTTGAAAAATAAATCAGATATTTTAATTCTAGAAATTTCCTTATAAGTCTTATTTAAAGACTAACCTTAGTTCTTCTAAGTAAGTGATTTAGGTAGCACTTAGGCTTTGGTCCTCAGTGTTCTCTACACGAAAAGATTTTTCAACGACAGTTTACACGTTTTAAGGATAAATACAACGAGCGGGTAAAGTTTCGTCTAGTACTCGGGCACCTAAATGATAAGACAAGTTTATGGAATATTGCATTTGGAGTAAGGAGGGATGTTGGAATGATCCCCTAGAGCATACAGTGAGGGGTATACTGAAGAAACAGCTGCGCCTCGACCCCCAAGTCTAGGGAGTATACCAGAGGAGGACCTCCAATGGCTCGGATTCGCACCCGAAGCCAAACAGCCCGTGGCAAACTTTGATATACTTTGATGAGAGGCGGGGGGTTTCTATGACCGTAGAGTGCCCGTTTTGTAGAGATGTGATTGGCCATTGTGATGATAGGACTGCGGGTCCTTACCCATTTATGAAAACCAGAACAAGGAGAGCTTTGGTCGCTCTAGTTGGGCAAGGAGAATAAGGTGGGATTGTTGTGCAAACGGTTATTGGTATATGAGATTGATAAGTGTAAGTTGGACCCTATTGCATATTGGTATTAAATCAAGATGAGATATAACTGAACCTAACACATGCATAGCATATCATAACTGTATGATTAACTCTATGGGTGTTCCTATTTCCTTGTATGTTCCAAAGTATTGTATGGTTGTCCTGATGTATGATTATGAAATTCTTCCACTTATTTAGTACATATATGTTTATTAAATATTCAAAGCTACCCCTTCATGTGGATGATATGGATTGAGAGCTTATACTCACCCTTTTCGTATCGTGTGTCTATTTCCTCTTATTGTGGTCATCAGTCGAAGGTCAGGGCGAACGCGAGCAGGACCTGGACTACCTACAGTAGAGGACATGGACCGTAGGCGTTGACTGTTTATATTCATTGTTAGTGTTGAGACCGTTGTAGGTCCCGACTGTTATTCAAGTGGCCTCAATACTCAAGAGGGGGGGTGAATTGAGTTTTTAAAACTTTTAGTTGGAATACCTTTGAACTTGATTCTTATATACAAATTTACAAGATTATGCAAGTGAAATAAAGTTTAGTGAAATATGCAATGCAAAGCAAAGGTAAATATGGCTTAGACAATTAAACAAACACTTGGTGTGCAGTCTTCAAGATTTACCAATTTAAACAAGTTCAAGTATGCAAGCCACAATCAATCAACACAAGCCAATTAAGTGCAGTATATGAAAGTAAAAGAGTAAGGGAGAAGAGCTTTGCAAACCGATTTAACGAGTTCCACTAATCCGGTGTACGTCTCGCCTCTAAGCAACCCACTTAGAGGATTTTCCACTATTGTAGACTAGAGATACAACTTTGAGCAATTGCGGCTTCCTAGTGTCCCACACTCAAGAACCCAATCCTCACAAGTATAAGGGCAACCCACCCAATCTCTCAATCTCACAATATCCCAAAGGTTGAGCCTCAACCTTTGTAACCACTCAACCTAGAGTGAACTTTGGTGTTTTGATGTAGTGTTTACAAGCAAGTAACTCTCTCAATAGAGTGAATATACAAATGATAGCTCACACACTTTCTAATCTCTCAAGATGAGAGGATATACAAATGAAATTCAAGATACAAGAAATAGGGCTTACAAAGCACAAAATAGAGCAAAGGATTTGTAGCTTGTTGGTGTGTCTTTGTGCTTGTGTTCCTCTTCAATTTATAGAGCTATTTGAGGTGTTGAGGTGTGCCCTTCTTCTTCCTAGCCGTTGCACTTAGTGGGATTTTGAAGAATGGTGGAGACATGAGCTGGTTTCCCACTTAAATGTGTTTTTCCACTAGTGTAATCGATTACACCCTCGCGTTGTAATCGATTATCTTCAAGTCAGAGGGTCCATAATCGATTATTTCTTTTCCTGTAATCGATTATCATCTGTACCTGATGCATTTAATTTGATTTCGCAGCTTCCTAATCGATTAGCATGTCTGGTAATCGATTACCTTAATTCCAGTAGCCTCCTAATCGATTGTGTAACTTCCCTTAATCGATTAGCCATTATACCTGATGCATTTAATTTCATTTTTGACAGTTGTAATCGATTACATCAAGTGCGTAGTTGATTAGATTAATTCCGGTAACTTCATAATCGATTATCTTCATTGTTGTAATCGATTAGCTTGAGCCCTGATGCAATCTCTTCCAAAAACAGAATGCTCCTAATCGATTAGCATAGTTGCCCTAATCGATTAGCTTCGCTGTTTCTCATCACCTGGTTCCATGTCTTTGTTTTTGCACAAATTTCTTCAAGAGTGTTTTTATCATTATCAAAATTCCTGAACCTGTATACACATTCAAACACATTCTCCCCCTTTTTGATGATGACAACTATGTTCATCTCTTGAGGGTTGTTAGTTTTAAAAAGTCAATCTTATCTCTAATTTTATCTCTTTGCAAAAACATATCTGCTGCATTATCTCTTAATCATAGTCAGCATCTTTATCTAACTCTTAGTAAATCTCCCCCTATCAAAAAGAATTTATTAATCCTTTGGCAATCTTTTTCAGATTTTAAACAAGATAAGTACAAGATAAGTTAAACAAGATATGAACACATTTAATAATACTTCTCCCCCTTTGGAATCATCAAAAAATAAATAGTGCAAGTAAAGAGATATATTATGAACGGAAAAGTTTATTGAATTAGCAAAACATAAGTAGGGAATTACATGAAGCAAAAGTGCAGGATTGAAAAAGAACAAAAACAACCTAAACAACACATGAAAAGTGGATCTAATTATCTGGATTAAAGAAACGAATTTCAGCGATTTGATGGGACAGCTCTTCATAACGCTGTTGCATCATCTCGAAATGTTGCTGCTCGGTCATTGAGAACTCTTGAAGGGAGTTTTCAAGGCGATCGAAGCGGCGGTCAAGATGGGCGTAGAGTGATGCAAAGGGGTCAGCAGGAGCAGATGAAGAGGCTTGAGGTGCAGCTTGTGGTTGAGGAGGAGGAGGAACGGGTTCTTCTTCAGCAGGAGCTTCGAAGGGAATGTTGGCATCAATGCCCTCCATTCGTGAGTACCATGCTCCATGCGTAAAAACAAGACCCATTTTGGTGAGGTGATGGGTGCCAATGCAAGCTCTTGGAGGTACTTTTTCTGATAATTCTCCAGCCAAGTCTACTCCACAATATTTGAAAATTTTAGTAAGGAGAATACCATAAGGGAGTTTTTGTTGGTCCTTTGCGTGACGCATATGGAATTTGACCAACTGAACCCAGTTAATCTCCTTGTGGTTCAGCATTGCCCATATCAAGAGGACATCATCCTCTTCCACCAAGGCATAGTTCCCACCACGAGGAACTATCATTTTGACCAAGAAAAAGTGAAGCAGACGATTGTTTATGGTCAAATGTCCTACCAGTTTGTGGTTGCTCCTGGGGCGGTCAGCTTTCCACAAGGATTGACGAGCAGTTAGAGCATTGAAGCCCCATTCGTCTTCCGGTTCTCCTCCATCAAAATCAGCATTGTTGAGAGGTAGCTGGGAGATTTCCGCAAATTGAGCATTGGTGAGTTTGATGGTTGCGTTCTTCACTTTGGATTCAACCATCCCATTGACAAGTCGGAGGTTGCAGTAGAATACCCTTATGAGTTCAGGGTAGTACTCTTCTTCCTTGAGGGAGAGGAAGGGAAAGAGGTTGTAGTGGTGAAGGCTTTGGGTGAAGGTTAGGCTGGGGTTATCGAAGGTGTCGGCAATGGTGAAGTGAGGAGTCATTATTTCCTTTTCAGAAAAGTTTTTCACAAAATTTTGAAGGTCTCTAGGGGAAGAGAAGAACCTTGAGAAGTCAAGGGGGTTATGGGCCTGAGCCATGGAGGATCGTGCTCTCTTAGTAGTGCGGGATGAAGACATGGTGAAGAATGCAAAGAAGAAGATGAAGAGAAAAGGAGAATGCTTGAGAGTTTTTGAGAGATTTGAGAGGAAGGAGGTAGTGTGAGATGAGAGGGTGAGGAGAGGGGTATTTATAGGTGAGAGTTAGGTTTAGGAAGGAGTGAAGTGAGTTAAGAGAGGGAGTGGTTCGAGTAGGCCTTGGAAATTGCAATATTGACTCTTCAGAATCGAGGCTAATCGATTACGAGACAGAGTGTAATCGATTAGCTCACTGTTTCTGGGGAATTCCAAACGTTTCGTGTAGAGTGTAATCGATTAGATCTTTGTCATAATCGATTAGAAAGGAAACAGAAACGTCCTAATCGATTGGAGCAAGATGGTAATCGATTATGGAGAAGAGGAGACGTTTTATACCTGAAACAGAGGCTGTTTAATCGATTGTGAGGATGCATATAATCGATTATTGGTTCAAAAACTTCAGGTTTTCATACAGCAAGGTTGCAAACATGAAATGTAATATTAATGAGTCACACCATTCATCTAATCATGCCATGCAACATAGTTTTTATCAAAATACTCCATCATTCAAACACAATTTGACATGTCAAGAATGCCTAATTCTCTTCTAATATGGATGAATTGTTCTCTAGCCAAGGGTTTTGTGAAGATATCTGCTAGTTGCCTAGAAGTTTCAACATGCTCAAGTACACAATCCCCTTTTAATACATGGTCTCTAATGAAGTGATGTCTAATCTCAATATGCTTGGTTCTAGAGTGCATTACAGGATTTTTTGAGATATTAATAGCACTAGTATTATCACATTTGATGGGTACTTTGTTTAAGACAATGCCGAAATCAAGAAGTTGTTGTCTCATCCAAAGAATTTGAGCACAACAACTACCGGCGGCTACATATTCTGCCTCAGCCGTCGATAATGCAACACTTGCTTGCTTCTTGCTATGCCAAGAAATAAGGGAGCTACCAAGTAAATAACATGTGCCGCTAGTACTTTTTCTATCAAGTTTACAGCCCGTAAAGTCAGAGTCAAAATATCCTAAAAGATTACATTCAACGCCTTTGGGATACCACAAACCAACATTTTGAGTACCCACAAGATATTTCAAAATTCTTTTTACGGCAATTAAGTGTGATTCTTTAGGACATGCTTGATATCTAGCACACATGCATACCGCAAACATAATATCGGGCCTACTAGAAGTTAAACAAAGTAAGGATCCAATCATACCTCGATATTTAGTGATTTCAATGTCCTTACCCTTTTCATCTTTGTCTAAATAGCAAGATGTGCTCATGGGTGTGGCTATTTCGTTTGCCTTGTCCATTTCAAACCTTTTGAGTAGTTCTTTACAATACTTAGTTTGACTAATGAACGTTCCATCATTTGCTTGTTTTATTTGTAATCCAAGGAAGAAGGTGAGTTCTCCCATCAAGGACATTTCAAATTCATTCTGCATAATCTTGGCAAACTCTTGACAAAGATTTTCATTAGTAGCACCGAATATTATATCATCAACATAAATTTGTACCAAAAGAATATCATTATTTTTGCATTTTATAAACAGTGTAGTATCAACCTTTCCTCTTTCAAAATTGTGTTCTAAAAGGAATTTACTCAGTCTTTCATACCAAGCTCTTGGAGCTTGTTTTAAACCATATAAGACTTTTCTCAGTTTAAAGACATGGTTTGGAAATTTATGATTTTCGAAGCCGGGAGGTTGATCTACATAAACTTCTTCTTGGATAAAGCCGTTTAAAAATGCACTTTTGACATCCATTTGATAAAGTTTAAAGTCCATACAGCATGCAAAAGCTAACAATAACCTAATGGCTTCTAACCTAGCTACGGGTGCATACGTTTCTTCATAATCTATTCCCTCTTCTTGATTGTATCCCTTTGTAACTAGTCTAGCTTTGTTTCTTGTTATTAAACCATTTTCATCTAACTTATTTCTAAAAACCCATTTGGTGCCTATTATTAGATGGTCATTGGGTCTTGGCACAAGTTCCCAAACTTCATTTCTTTCAAATTGGTTTAATTCTTCTTGCATGGCCAATATCCAATGTTCATCAATAATGGCTTCATCAATATTTTTGGGTTCAATTTGAGATACAAAAGCTAAGTGATTGCATGCATTTCTAATGGCATTTTGAGTACTTACCCCTTTGGTTATTTCTCCAATGATTTTGTCCAAGGGATGATCCTTCAAAGTGATCCAATGTTGTGGTTCCTCATGTTTGGCTTTATTTGTGTCTTTGATTTCTCCTTCCTTGTCATCAATGGTCAATTCTTGAAGAGTACCTACAAGATCATCAACATCTTCCTTTCTCGGAGGGTTATGGCTATTTTCATCAAATTTAACATGAATGGATTCTTCTATGGTATTCGTGTGTTTGTTGAATAATCTATAAGATTTACTAGATTGAGAGTATCCTAGGAAGGTTGCCTCATCAGATTTGGCATCAAACTTTCCTAGATTATCCTTTCCATTATTGAGCACAAAACATTTACATCCAAAAATATGAAAGTGTGCAATGTTGGGTTTTCTACCCTTGTAAAGTTCATAGGGGTTTTCTTTAAAATAGGCCTTATTAAACACCTATTCATAACATAACACGTGGTGTTTACCGTATCGGCCCAAAAATGTTTTGTAATATGATTTTCATTTAGCATGGTTCTAGCAAGCTCCACTAAAGATCTATTTTTCCTTTCAACTACTCCATTTTGTTGTGGAGTTCTAGGAGCTGAAAAATTGTGATTAATACCATGTTTTTCGCAAAACTTTTCAAAAGATTGATTTTCAAATTCTCCCCCATGATCGGTTCTAATGGATGTAATTTTAGAATTTTGCTCATTTTGGATAATCTTTGCAAGTTTCTTGAATGCATGATAAGCTTCATTTTTATGAGCAAGAAACAATGTCCATGTATATCTAGAATAGTCATCTACAATAACTAGACCATAGTAATTGCCTCCAAAGCTTTTGATTTTGGATGGTCCAAATAAGTCCATGTGCAAAAGTTGTAAAGGCCTTTGTGTGGAAACAATGTTTTTGGATTGAAAAGATGCCTTTACTTGTTTTCCCTTTTGACATGCATCACAAAATCTAATTTCAAACTTAAGCTTTGGTAAACCAATTACTAATTCTTTGGAAACAAGTTTGTTCAAATGGTCTACATGTATATGAGCTATTCTCCTATGCCATAGTCAAGTTTCATCCTCTTTTGAAATGAAGCATTGTTCATCATTTGTAGACAAACTATCCATATCAATCATGTAAATATTATCAATTCTTTGGCCTACAAACTTAACTTCCTTATTAGTCTTATGCTCAATTATGCAACAATTTGATTCAAACAAAACTCTATATCCTTTGTCACATAATTGACTTATGCTAAGTAGATTATGTTTGAGGCCTTCAACATACAACACGTCACTTATGGATGTGGAAGAATTCTTACCTATATTTCCAATGCCTAGGATCCTTCCTTTGGTGTTATCTCCGTAGGTGACACTTCCTTTTCTCTTGGGAGTGAATGATGTAAACTTGCTTATGTCTCCCATCATATGCTTTGAACACCCACTATCCAAGTACCAATGGGTGTTGCTTGCCTTAAAGCATACCTCATCATCTTCTTCTTGGTGGTTGGCCATGAGGCAAAGGTTTGCTTCTTCATTTTCTGAGTCATCCGAGCTGCTTATCTCATTTTCATCCCATGCTATATATGCTCTCCTTCTTCCTCTTTTCTCTTTTCCCTTCTTCTTAAGATTTGGGCAATCCGCTTTGAAGTGCCCTTCCTTGCCACATTCAAAACAATTGGGTGAGGAAGAATTTTCTTTAGTGATAGGTTTCTTACTTGGGTTTTTAAAGCTTCTTTGGAAGCGTTTGCCTTTCATGAATTTCCCGAAGCGTTTCACAAATAGTCCAAACTCTTCTTCTTCATCAAGTTCACTTCCGGATTCTTCTTCATTTATGGGAGTGGCCTTGAGAGCGAGACCCTTTTTCTTGGAAGATTTTTCTTCCTCTTCCGCCATCTTTAATTCTTTCAGCTCTTGTTCCTGTTCCTGCAACTTACCAAATAGTGTGGCAAGAGACATTTCGTTTATGCTAGGAGATTGTTTGATGGCGATAACTAGCGGTTGCCATTCTCTGTTAAGACTTTTCAACACTTTATGAATGAGCTCTTTGTTAGTGTAAGTCTTTCCAAGTGTAATGAGTTGATTAATGATGAGAGTCAATCTTTTTTGCATATCAACAATTGATTCATGAGAGTTTAATCTAAAGCACTCATATTGACTAGTTAGTGTACTAATCTTAGAGTCTTTAACATCATTTGTACCTTCATGGGTTACTTGAAGAGTATCCCACATTTCCTTGGCGGATTTACAATTCATCTGGTCCTAGTGCAAGAGTAATTAGATTTTTAGCCTTGTAATTGTATTGTACTTTCTTCTCTTCTTCACTAGTCCAATTATCCATAGGTTTTTCAACTAGTTTATCATCAACAGTATGCATAAGTATAAAAGGACCATTTTCAATGGCATTCCACACTCTTAAGTCAACTGATTGAATGAAGATTTTCATTCTTTCTTTCCAAAAGGTATAACCTTCCCCATTGAAAGCGGGAGGTCGATTTGTAGCACCACCCTCAGGAAAAAGGTTTAGAGAATTTGAGGCCATTTTTATCTCTTGAAGCTGTTAAGCTTGATCTATCAAGAGTCAAGCTCTGATACCACTTGTTATTCAAGTGGCCTCAATACTCAAGAGGGGGGGTGAATTGAGTTTTTAAAACTTTTAGTTGGAATACCTTTGAACTTGATTCTTATATACAAATTTACAAGATTATGCAAGTGAAATAAAGTTTAGTGAAATATGCAATGCAAAGCAAAGGTAAATATGGCTTAGACAATTAAACAAACACTTGGTGTGCAGTCTTCAAGATTTACCAATTTAAACAAGTTCAAGTATGCAAGCCACAATCAATCAACACAAGCCAATTAAGTGCAGTATATGAAAGTAAAAGAGTAAGGGAGAAGAGCTTTGCAAACCGATTTAACGAGTTCCACCAATCCGGTGTACGTCTCGCCTCTAAGCAACCCACTTAGAGGATTTTCCACTATTGTAGACTAGAGATACAACTTTGAGCAATTGCGGCTTCCTAGTGTCCCACACTCAAGAACCCAATCCTCACAAGTATAAGGGCAACCCACCCAATCTCTCAATCTCACAATATCCCAAAGGTTGAGCCTCAACCTTTGTAACCACTCAACCTAGAGTGAACTTTGGTGTTTTGATGTAGTGTTTACAAGCAAGTAACTCTCTCAATAGAGTGAATATACAAATGATAGCTCACACACTTTCTAATCTCTCAAGATGAGAGGATATACAAATGAAATTCAAGATACAAGAAATAGGGCTTACAAAGCACAAAATAGAGCAAAGGATTTATAGCTTGTTGGTGTGTCTTTGTGCTTGTGTTCCTCTTCAATTTATAGAGCTATTTGAGGTGTTGAGGTGTGCCCTTCTTCTTCCTAGCCGTTGCACTTAGTGGGATTTTGAAGAATGGTGGAGACATGAGCTGGTTTCCCACTTAAATGTGTTTTTCCACTAGTGTAATCGATTACACCCTCGCGTTGTAATCGATTATCTTCAAGTCAGAGGGTCCATAATCGATTATTTCTTTTCCTGTAATCGATTATCATCTGTACCTGATGCATTTAATTTGATTTCGCAGCTTCCTAATCGATTAGCATGTCTGGTAATCGATTACCTTAATTCCAGTAGCCTCCTAATCAATTGTGTAACTTCCCTTAATCAATTAGCCATTATACCTGATGCATTTAATTTCATTTTTGACAGTTGTAATCGATTACATCAAGTGCGTAGTCGATTAGATTAATTCCAGTAGCTTCATAATCGATTATCTTCATTGCTGTAATCGATTAGCTTGTGCCCTGATGCAATCTCTTCCAAAAACAGAATGCTCCTAATCGATTAGCATAGTTGCCCTAATCGATTAGCTTCGCTGTTTCTCAGCACCTGGTTCCATGTCTTTGTTTTTGCACAGATTTCTTCAAGAGTGTTTTTGTCATTATCAAAATTCCTGAACCTGTATACACATTCAAACACACCGACTTTTATTTAATGTTATGTTATTTTGTAGTAACTGTTTTTGGGAACCTGTGAGCCACGTATCTTTTGAATACACTGTTGTGACAAAGAATCGATCTATGTTATGATTTCTATTTGAACTGCATGTGATGATCACCAATAAAAAAACTCTATTTTTCTTAAATAATTAGTGACTCGTTAATTAAGTAGAACGTTCTAGTGTGGGAATTAGTCCTAGTTAATCAAGGGTGTCACAGATCTTGTTTGTTATGAAACAGTAAAGTTTTAATGAGGGGTTAATATTTAAAACAAAAACTCTCATTCTTCCCTCTCATTTCACATTGGTTTCTTGCTTCCCAAAGGCAAACATTCTCCTTTCTTTTCTTCTCCTATTCTTTTCATTTTCTTCCTTTCTCAAAACCTAGAAAAGGTGTGGTGTGACTTCTCCTTCCTCCATTTTCATTTTCTACATGCTTGAAGGAGAAGCTTATTATTAGAAACTCCCATTTCCTCTTCTCTTGCATTTTCATGTTCTTCCTCTCCCTCTCTTGAAGCTCACTCTTTTCTTGGCTTGAGGTAAGTTCCTCTCCATTTTTAATGAGCTTATACCCTAGGTTTTGGGTTGTTAATGTTGGTGAGTGATTAAATGCATATGGGTATTGAAGGAGAGTATTAAATGTGGGAACCCTAAGGTAGGGTGTATTAAATGCAAGTTTTTATGTACATTAATGATGGTACACGAAAATGTAATGGTTAATGGTGGGAAATAATGATTATTTATGATGGTTGTTGGGTTTTTGATGAAACTTTAACCCTAGAAATTAGGGAAAACATTAAATATGGTTTAAGAATTGATTTTTGAGAGGAAATGTATGATATTGAGAATGTGGGTGTCATTAAATGTGTTGGAAGAATGTTTATTAATAATGACAAATAATATTAAAGATGGTGGATGGCCATTTGAGACGCCCCAAAAATGAGGGTAAATTTTTCACGATTTGGAAGTAATTAAAGAATAGAAGAAACAACGAGATAGATCTTTAATAAGTAACCCCAGATCATTTTAAATAACCTCTCCCATATATGAAGATATGAGAAAGTGAATAAATTTAACCAAGAGTCTTCCTTGGACAATCAATTATAGGATCGTCAACAAGGGATGGCGGAAAACATAATCTATTTGAAAGTTATGGAAAAGAACGGAAAAGGCTTTAAAGAGACTTGAATTGATGGTTAGAAAGTGGTAAATAAAGTCACAGATGGATATATAATTATGCCATGGCTAAATGGAACCCATCTATCAACAAAACAAATGAAAAATTGAAGAATCAGGGGTATGAATCGCATGAATCGATTCAAACGTTCCTATACCTCATGAATAGTGATTCCAGTGAGCTTTGAATCGATTCATGTAGGGCTTGTTATTTTTTTTGGCCCGCTTTAGCAATTTTATATTTTTTTGTTGGGCCTATTAGGGGTTTACCAATTTTCCAAAAGCACTTGCTTTCTAGAAATTTTTTTATTTTGGTGATTTATTTACCTATGTTACCAGTTTTTAGGATTCTAGTTCCCTTATCAAATAAACTCAAAAAATTCTAAAAATTTTTATGGTGTTTTTTGATACTAAAATAGGATTTATCAAGCCTTAACATATTTTATATCTCTTATTTTCATAGTACCTACCTCGTTAACAGACCCTATGGCATTCTTTGAGTGTACACTTGTCTTGGTGTTTTTTGCTTGTGTATGACCAAGTCTAATCCAAGTGTTATATATCCATTAGATCTTGATATTAAGAGGACTCAAAGAAGGCTTAGGCAGAGATCAAGGAAACATCACACCACTGAAGGTAATATGGTCAATAACAAGCTTAAAAGGACTCTAAAGGAGTTAGCAACCCCTGATATTAGCTACCAACCATTGTGCATTCAAGTTCCACTGCTAGAAGAAGGAGTAGTTGGCTACGAATTAAAGTCTGGATTGATACACCTGTTACCCAAGTTCCATGGCCTGTCAGGAAAGGATCCTCATAAGCATTTGATGGAGTTCCATGTGGTTTGCTTTACTATGCGGCCAATTGATGTTCCAAAGGACTTTGTGAAAATAAAGGTGTCACACTTCAATTTTCCTGACTCAAATCCTAATGTAATCAACATAATTAAATAATAAAAATACAAGTAAATATTTTGCGTTCGGAATAATTTCAAAACATCACCACGACTACATCAAAACTTGAACCACAGAAAACCAAAGGGTAAGATTTAATAATCTATAACTAGATCGATAAATAATTTGCCCATAACGGTATACAAAAATAATAGAGTTTACAGCGGAAGAAGAATGTGTATATCGGGCACATGCCTAGTCCCATATATGAAGATATGAGAAAAGGCTTGGCAAAGCACGCAAACATACAACACTAGCCTATTAGGCCACAATAGAAATCATAATCACGCAATGCCTAAGATATATATATATATATATATATATATGGTCATGCAACATACATCTCCAATATTTATATTCCATAATTAATCGCATCCGATTCAACCTCAAAGATATATGTCATCAACCCTTATGCATTGCCAAAATGATTACATAATCAACATCTTTATATTCATCAAATGGGTATGAATCCCAATACCCCAAATACCAGTACATCACCCACTTACATTATCATTTACTTTACATCCATCGATATTAATGATTATCATAATACGATAAATTACGACCGATGCTGGTCAAGGCATTCCATTACCACTATTTACCTTCCCAAAAGCTTTACTTTAAAAATAGCCTTATCCCATGATATTCCTGTAATAATACTAAAAATAGACAACATGGAATAGTGAGTTATACATTTCAAGTGATGAATATGAATACAATTGAGATTATGTGCATATGTATATCAACATCATGTATGCTTTGCGAAAATCATCCATAATTATCATGATTCATTCATTCTAATAATATACATATACAATATTCATCAACTAATACATAGCAAGCTACCACATGCACACACCATTTTTCATTGCCACTAAGGGCCATCATCATTCTCATCAATCATTGACAAATAAGTCTTTCATCATATTAGGCCATCACATACAACATCATCATAATTGTTATCTTTTCATTGTATTCATATTTTACATGTTGTCTTTTAGATATTGATTTACCCATCTCATCATTATCATATCTCAATCTCAATCATCATCAATCATCATTACCCTTTGGCATATCTCCATGCTATATGCAAATGCTCTTAGGCTAATGCATATGTACAATGGAATAGATAACAAATGTGGATCCGACTATGGGAATAAACACCAAATTATGGGTCAAGCATGATCACATACCATGCCCCTACTACATTAGTATAATGTGTACACATATCTTATAATGCATGCATAATCACCAATTTTTACTGGTACCAAACCACATCGCCCATAATGCAACACCTGGACATTTTTACCATGACCGCGGTAAACAATGTAACATCCCAAATTTCAAAAATAGAGAATTAATTTAAGGAAATAGATATTGAATAATTGAATATGAATTATTTAATGTCCTAAAATATTAGAAATAATTTAATTAAGATTTTCGGAGACTATTAGTGATTTATTGGGACCGGATAAGCAGAAAACTGACCCGGATAAAATATGAGTGACGGACCAAGTATCTCTAATTGAGATGTCGTTGGTCAGGCTGTAGAGAGTATTATTGGGAATCCAAATATGTATTCGGATTAATTTTTAAATAAGGTATTGAGCCCAAACAGAGAGCCTGTTTGTTCAAAAATGGAAGAATTTAATGAAAGATTAAAAATTTAAAAACAAAGCCTCACCTTTTTATTCTCATTTCTCGTGACCCTCTCTCTCTCTCCCTTATGCTAACACACTTTTTCTTCCTTCTCTCATTTCTCACTCATCTCTTTCACCCTCTTCTCCCTTATACACCTAAGGAAAGCTTGGTGCTTCTTCTTCTTCTCTCTTATTTTCGTCCACTATTGGAGCAAGGAGGAGCATTGAGTGTTTAAAGTCTTCCCTTTCCTCTCCTCCATTTTCGTGTTCACCATCCTCTCCCTTGGCTTCTATTTTTACTTCTTGATTGAGGTAAGCTCTTCCTTATTTTAATGGTGGTTGAACCCTAGAATATGGATTGCTAAGGCTTGGGAGGGTATTAAATACATGTGGGTAGTAAAAGGAACCATTAAATCAAAAACCCTAAGGTGGGGTGAAATAAATATGAACATTCATGAGCAATAAATGTGGTGCACGAAAATGAGGTTGAAGAATGAGGAATATTGAAGTGCATTTATGAAGTGGTTGAGCTTTAATGAAACCCTAACTTATGAAATTAGGGGAAATGGGTAATGTGAGTGGGAAAGGCATTAATTAATTATGGGAATGTTATTAATGTTGAAGTATAACCATAAATGATGATTGGAGATGGTAGTTAGAAACCATAAATGAAAACCCACTTAGAATGAGTTAAATGTGAGGATGGTAAATGGGGTAACCTAACTAATCAGGTTGTTGCCTTAATGATAATGAATAATGATTTAAGGGAAGGAATTCCCGAAGCCTAATTAGGAAAATGAATAAAACTTGTAAATAGCCTCTACATGATGAGAATCATGTGTACATATATGTGTAGATGTATGTTGAAATGGTGTTTGAATGAATGATTGATGTGGTCCTATAACTGATTGATGTAGGATTTGATAACACTTATGAGGCGGGAACATCAAACCCGGAAGTCTACTTCTCGTGAGGTAGAAGAGGGGTGTATTTTCTAAATGCATGAAATTTTGTATGTTGATAATATATGTATTGGTGCCATGTTATGTGTTACTCCTTGAATGGATGTAGTGCCATAGGTGTGTGATATGAAATAGAGAATTGAAGCTACAAAGGTTGATTTTGAAATGGTGTGTATATATATATATATATGTATTGGATGATATGAAATGAATATTATGATTGAGTATGAGTGGTACCCTAGATGAGAGGGTGAGATAATCCATATGAGGATTGAGGCATGCATGAGCATTGTTGCATACATAGTATGGCATGCATATTATGATGATGTTGATAAGTGGCTGCGATCACTTGATGTTTGAAATATAAAGGGCTTACGAGTTCCTGTGAAATTGAGCCGGTGGTTGCGATCACCTGGTGTTGAGAATGAATGCCCGTGGTTGCGATCACGAGGCGGGAGTACCCCTTGCGAGGCGGAAAACCATTATGAATTGTTGAACGTTGTTGCGATCACAAGAAAGCACCTTGTGAGGCTGCTAGAGGGAGTACCCCTTGGGAGGTGGGAAACCAATGAGAATGAATGAATGAATATGGTGGTTGCGATCACCTGATGAAAAGAAATTGCATCCGTGCATATGCATCTTAAACACTAGCATGTGCATTAGCCATAGGAGCATGGCATAATGTGATATCCTGTCGAGGAAGATATGTGAGGAGTATGTGGGATTCTCTTTGATCACTAATTGTAATTGTGCTATTGGTTGGTGTGGTTATATGAATCTTGATGAATATGTATATTAAATGAATTGGATGTATAATGGATTCTTGTGTCATTTGAACTCTTTTCGAGGAGGAGCCGTTCAATCTTGCATTCATATGTATGTTATCACAAATTGTTAAATTTTCATCATTGAGGAAATATACTCACTCTTCATGTGGTCTACCTTTTTAGTGCTTGCGTTGTAGGGTTGCCCATGGAGCTTTTGTGCAGAGAAATGGTGTAAAGGAAGTCTATTTTGGGGTAAAGAATGCCTTGGCCGGTAATTGTTTTGAGTTTGTGGCTTCTACGTGGATTTTTATAATGTATATAGTTATAATGAATGTTTTGTATAGCTAGGGATTGATGTAGACACTTGTATGGATGATGAATAGATACTGATAAATTTGGAGGTCATGTAGAAAAATGAGACCCTAGTATTTATGGCTCATTTTCATTAGTGACCTTAACCTTGGTTGGAAAATGAAAATGAAGTATGATGTAGTTATAATTTATGAATGAATGATGGGTTACATGAAAAACTGCATCTTATAGATATACATGGTAGTAAGCTAAATTAGAATGTGATTAATGAGTTGGAATGCAAATTTATGGGTAATGTTTTTTTTTGGAACAAGTTTCAAATACACAACATAATGAATAGGATATGATGAATTTAACCAATTTGGCTTGAATTGAGTTTTGACTTATTCAGTTGTGAGATTCTCACATTTTCTGCAGGAAATCTGATAATCTCGCTCGAGCAAGGTGGGTTCTCGCTCAAGCGAGAATCCCTCTGCGTTGGTATATGGCCACTTGCCAAATCTTGCTTAGGCAATAGTGGGTCTCGCTCAGGCGAGATTACCCACGTATCAGGTGTTAGCCTCTGGAGGAAAGTCGCTTAGGCGAGTAGGGTCTCGCCCGAGCGAGAGTGAGGTACCTTGCCACTGGACCAATTTTGCTTGAGCGAAAGGCCTTTGGAAGGTGGCACTCGTTCAAGCGAGTGAGCGTAAGTTTGATTCTGGAGGAATTTCACTCACCCTCGCTCGCCTCGCCCAAGCGAATCCTGTGGATCTCACTCAAGCAAGATGGGGCTCGCTCAAGCGAGACGTGTTGGTGTATGCACTACGAGCTATTAATGTATCAATTTTAACTTATTAATAAAATTAGTATTTTTCAGTTTTAGACAAATGCTATTTATCCTGGAATAATAGGTCATATGAGAATTATTCCTAAAATGTCCCTAATCAAGTATTTACATGGGGACATGTAAATACATTAAGATTAGTGCGTAAATGTATTGATAATTTGATCTCATAAATCATGGATATATGATATCAAGTCTTTACACGGGTACACATTAAGGGTAATGTTGTACTGGACAGACCCACCATAAGAACGTTGCATGGATCGTTACATGAGTGTCATAAACATTTCTCAATGTGATAATGGTATATAGTCCTTCGACCTGAAGTCACTACGATTCCTACATAAGGAGTTTATTGTTTTAATACAATTAAACGTTATCTGTAATAAGATGACCATAAAGATTGTGATTAGGCAATAGATAAATTATGCAGAGAGATGTGAGTGATGTAGATGGAATTTGTCTCTCCTATGTGACAGGAGTGATATCTATAGGCCACTTGATGGAGTGAGACTAATGAAATGCATGGCCATGCTAGGACGAATAAATATTAGATATTTATTCTATAAAGTCTACTCTGGTATCAAGTAAAATGAATTGGGCCATACAAGGATGACGACGACCATGCCTTGGGCCCAATTAGATATCGTGACAAAAGGAATAGATATATAAATAATTATCACTTATAGGTTATGTAGATGATAAATAATATTCAGACATAATGATGTATTGTTAGATACCGCTCTTATTTTATATTAATAATAAAATAGTTTATTATTAATATAACCGAATATTTTACCTATAGGGTCACACACATAGAGTAAGCTCACCAGAGGATAGTTTTATTTTAGTTGGACTAAAAATAAAACTATTTAGGCCTAACTCATTTAGAATGAGTCAGGAGCCCAATGTTTAATGAGAGCTCAGGTCAAGACCTAAGCCTATATATAGAGCATGAGATGCTCATAGGCTGCTGCTCAGAAATTAGACCATAAACAAATTTCCGTACTAGCATTCGGAGCTCTGTTTTTCTGGTGGGAGTGCTGGTGTGGACTCCTAAGGGTAAAGTTACAATTACTTCGATCGAGGAACTTGTTTTGCGTCTACAAGAGGTAAACCCTAATTAAAAATTTTAATTTAGCATAATGCTTTAAGACATACGTGTTTGCAATTCTTTTGGGAATCCTTTGTGTTTTCGCTGCTTGACCCTAATGGGATTCCCTAACAAGACGGCCCCTGGAACTCCTTTCCTTCTTTTCACTCAGCCTATCCTGTGACTCGCCCAAGCGTTCCATTCGAACTCGCTCAAGTGAGTGTGGCTCTCGCTTGAGCGAGGGGCGCCCTAATCCTTCAAACTACACTGTTTTAATTATTTTCCCTTTTCTTTACCTTAAATCTTCGTCTCGCACCATCTTATAAACACCTTGGGCATAATTTGAATTCATTAATCTTCATGATGGTTGACCTCTTTGGACCCAATCATATAGCATTAATTTACGTGACTCTTTCCACTGTTTTCAATTGAGAATTCCTTATTTATCGATTTCTTAATATACCTTCTCATATCTCCATATATGAGATAGGTCCTTTATAGATCCAGGGTATTGAACTACAGCTTCACCACTTTTATTACCATAAATTAATGCTATTATAAATCACAAAAAATTTACCTCTATTTTCGGGGTATCTCAAACAACATAATCAATATATGGTGTTGCGGGCCGACCATATCTCATATCATGGCAGTTGTGATCCAATGGACCATCGGGGTCACCTGCTCATCAAGAGCCACCCCCACAAGGGTCGGCCACATGTAGCTCCCCGTAGCAATACATAGGCGGCTTCGTGACTTACACACCGAGTCACAGGGGAAATAACAGACTGTTCGTGCACTGAGCCACCCTCCCACTGGGTCGGCCGAGAGAACTCCCCTAATATTTCAACATTGGCGGCTACGATATACCATGGATGCAATGCAATACAAATCAAATGCATTTCTCACACTGTGCATCCTAAATGCCACTCATCAATCATCATCATCATCACCAACACCACCATACATTTCTTAGTGGATTTTATCATCATTGGTTTTAGCCATTGTTTTCAGGTTTTAAGTATAGCATTTCATTTTAACATATTTTACATCATACATACAAGTCAGCACTTGTAACAAATCACAATGGAATTTAACCACCATTATCAACAACAATCATCACCTATCCATATATAATTAATATCACGTTCATTTTTATTCATTATCAACATAATTTTTATTCCATTAGTTTATATTCCATATATTGTCATTCAATTGTCCTTTCAAAAGTTTTATCATCAAGCAAAGGTGTGTCACATAACCCCATCATTTACTTTTCATTATCAATCATCACATAATATTATTAGTAGTGGGTATTTCAATTAATATCAACACCATTAGGACACATCATCATCATATACCCCTAATACAATCCTTTGTTTTTACATAATAAAGGGGTTTTAGATAAGAATGAGCTCATGAAAATTTTCCATATTAAGACACAAGAAAAGTTCATTTTTAGTCTTAAAAATAGTGGGACATCTCACAAATATCACTCATTAGTCCCAATTTGAAAATCATAAAAAGTTGGGTTCAAAACCCTCTTAAATTTGAATTTTTCAACGCGGTGGGTTCGGTATTTTAAGCCTAACGAGAGTTAGAAAACTCCAAGTATGATGAGGCTAATTTCTATAGCTTTCTAACATAATTATCTACAATTTCTATGAAGAAGTCATGAGCCAATTATGCCCTGAGGATTGCCTAACTTGCCAATTTATGAAATCAACCTTGCTGAAATTTTCAGCTTGAACACCTCTAGTATTTTGGACATAACTCGGGCTACCGAACTCCGATCGACGCAAATTAGGTATCAAAACAATAGCGACAAAATTCTCTACAACTTTCATGAACAATCAAAAAGCCAAATCAGCATTCTTGAACAAGATTTGGGGCGCTTAAGCGAGCTCGCGCTTAAGCCCTCGCTTGAGCGAGAATTTGACGGCATCAGACCTTAATCCTCAAGCTTAAGCGTGAATACTCAAGCTTAAGTGTGAGTTGGGTAGAATTAGACCCTATTGAGCTTGCTTGAGTGTGGATGCTCAAGCTTAAGCAGAAATTGGACAGAAACTACTCCTTGGCACTCACTTAAGCCTAAGAGGCAAGGAAAACCAGCGCTAGGGCCACTACTTGTCACGCTTGAGTGTGAGTTATGCGCTCAAGCAAAATGGAGGCAGTGAGCAATTAGGTGCTCCTCGCTTGAGCGAGACGGACTTCACGCTTGAGCATGAGTTGCACGCTTAAGCGCAAACAAGGCAGGGAGCATCAGGGAGCTTCATGCTTGAGCGTGAGACATGCGCTCAAGCAAAATAGAATCCACACTTGAGCATGACCACAAGGAGCTTAAGCAGGGACACATCTTCCCAAGGGATTTCAACTCAACATCTCAAGTATCTATGCACACATCAACATTCCATTTAATCACTGATTATCCTCTAATAATTATTCACCAAGAATTACATTATTTCCTTTAAAAGGTTCAAAACTCTTAAGGCCATTTCACATACATATTCATATCATTTTTATGGTCAATAAATTGCCAATCTTTTCATTCAACAATTACCACTCAATCTCATAACATTAACACAATCATGGCAAAGTAAGCATGAGTATCAATCACATACATTTATCATCAACTATTCAACTCATGCAATTGAAATGTAAACTCCTCTCCTACCTCGAGAGAAGAACCGCAATTCCAATGCCTCGATCGTTCTGCACCATCATCTAGAACACAATCTACATAACACACATATATGCATTTATTCAATCATGAGCCATCATAGAGCATCCTCACAACTCTAATAAATTGTTAACATCCTATAGGGATTGTATCAAGTCCTAGACTTGTCTAAACTCTAATTCACACGTTTATGTTAGGCTTCGGGAATTCCTTTCCAAAACCAAGATTTCCTAAGCCTTAAAGGGTCAACCAAAACCAACAACAATAACATCACATTCCTCATTCATAAGGTATCCAAAGTACCATCTAAATCATCCAATTGTCATTTCTATCATTCATATTCAACATAAGCCACCTCAGCTCCATTTAAAGTCACCAAAAATTCACAAATCTCAAGTATCAACACCCATGATCCCAATCATCTTTTCCAAACCCAAGAGTCACTTTCATGACAACAAAATCATCAATCTCCTCATCAATGTCAAAAGCCTCAATTATCAATTCTTAAGGATTTCATACAAATTTCCAATCATTAATTCCATCAATTCTAATACATCGTTACAAATATTATATCATCATCAAAGTATCAATCAAAATAAACAACATACCATTTTCCTAATGGTTATCTATCCTATAGTTTAGGTTTCACATGCATAGTTCATCATTCATAATACACTTAACTTAACTTAAAATTTCATTAACATCCATAATCAATCCCAATGCTTTTAAATATTCATTTCCCTCATATAATTTACTCTAAAGCATCCAAACCATCAAAATCATCATTTAGGCCAAAACCCCCTAAATCATTACACTTAGGGTTTTCCTCTAAAATCACCCAAATCAACAACTTTAACCTATTTCTAAAATTCATATGCAAACCATAAACCACATCCATTTCTAACACAACACCATAAACAAGAGTCACATCTCAAGGTCATCCAAGCTTAGGGTTCATCATTTTCCATCAACACCCATAACCTCTAACATTAATATTTCAAGCTTAATCAATATAAGAGCCACAAATGGAACAATAAAGAGGCAAGAAACCCTTACCTTAAGTCCATGCTCATGCCCAACGAAAATGGTGAAGGAGTGAGAAGGAGATGACCCAAGCAAAGCCTCTATGTCCCATAAATGTTCCACAAATCGATGCTTAAGTTCAATTTTTGGCAAGAAATGGAAGGAGAAAGAGGTGGTTCGGTTTTGGTGAGGAGAGAATAGAAAAGAATAAGAAAAATAGAGATAGATGGGAGAAGAAGAAGTATGCATGGTGGAGGAAGAAAGAGAGGGAAAAGATGACCACTTTGGCCATTATCTATTGGACAAAAGGTGCATCATGTTACCTTCTTCCAATGGGCAATAAATCTCATTATCCAATGGGCAAAAGTGGGTATCGAAAGAGAGGGAAAGTGGATGGTTGGGTGAGGAGAAGAAAAGGGAGTTTTCATTTTCTTTTTAATTCCATTTGGTTCGTATTTTTGCCATTTAATGTCATACGCCGAGTTCAATTAATTATCTCCTCAATACCAAAAATTATTTTAGTTATACATCCATAACCATAACAATTTTCTAAGTATCCTAGACCCATTAAATATCTAATTTGACCAAGTGGATCCCACACTATCTGTTAAATCATCTGATTCCGGTAAATCTTAATTTACTGATAATTTACCTCTAGCATCTAATTAATTCTCCCAAAATTATTGGGCCATAAATAATTAATCATCATTATTCAATAAATTATTTTCTTTAAAATTTGGGGTGTTACAAAAGGCTTTTCCATTTTCCCTTTGTGATATGGCCAAGTATTGGCTCTACTTGCAGCTAACTCCCACCACCACTTGGAATGATATGAAGAGAAGGTTTCTAGAGAAGTTTTTCCTTGTATCCAGGATAACTGTAATCAGAAAAGATATTAGTGGCATCAGGAAGCTGCAAGAAAGACTTTATATGAGTACTAGGAGAGATTTAACAAGTTGTGTGCCACTTGCCCAAACCACCAGATAACTGAGCAATTATTGATTCAATACTTTTATGGAGGATTATGGCCATGGAAAAGAATATGATTGATGCAGCCAGTGAAAGAGCTTTGATGGATAAGATACCAACAACTACAAGACAATTAATCTCTAACATGGTAGAGAATTCCTAACAGTTTAGCTCAAGGAATATGACTAAATCTGTACATGAAGCCACAACTAACAAAGTTGCTATAGTGGATAACTAGAGGCTTGAAAACAAGTTGACTGAGTTGACTTCCTTGTTAAGGTAGCTAGCTATGGATCAAGGCAGTGAAACAGCAACCACAGCTCCATCATTCATATGGCATATATGTAGGCAGCCACTTCATAAATGCTTGCCCTCAGCTGCAAGAAATAGATACTTCATTATCCCAGGTTGTGGCAGGCGTACACTCTCCTTGACAGTAGAATAACCCATTTTTCTCCACTTATAATCAAGGGTGGAGAAATCATCCTAATCTGAGGTATGGCCCAAGTCCTGCACCACAACCACGATAACAACATTCCTAGTAGCAGAGGCATCCATACCAACAGCCTCACCATCAGCCATCACAGTAACAACATTAGCAAAAGTACCTTCCTTTTTCCTTTAGACAGCAACAAGCTCCTTCTTAACAACAATAACAGGCTCTACACCAACCCCCTACACAGTCTAGCAATGGACTTTCTTTAGAGGAGTTGATGACCCAAATGGTCACATAGAGTTTATAGTTTCAGCAAAATGTCTTTACCACCATTCAGGATTTGTAAATTCAAATTGGACAACTTGCCACTTTACTTAATAATATACAATAGTAAGGCTCTAGCTCATTGTCCTCCTAACCAATTATGAATCCCAAGGGTAATGTGAGTGTTATCACCCTGAGGAGTGGAAAAGAAGTGGCCAGTGACCCATCTCAGCCACAGTCTATACTAGTCCACTCTAATGTAGATAAAGAAATAGTTCTAGACAAGTCTATGTAATAGTAGATTCCTCTTCCTTTTCCTTCTATAGCTTCTGTAGCAAGAAGAGTTAAGTTTGACCAAGAATTGCTTAACACCTTCAAGAAGATGGAGATTAAAATTCCTTTGTTGGACGCCATTAAACAAACTCCTAAGTATACCAAGTTTCTAAAGGAGTTGTGTACCTTTAAGAGGAATTTAAACAAGAGGTAAATTCATACCGTCTTATCTTTGTCACAGTCCAGCCTTCCACAAAAGTGTGAGGATCTAGGCACATTCTCCATTCCTTGCACAATCGAAGAATCTATATTCTTTAATGCCTTGTTAGACTTGGGTGTTTCCATAAATATGATGTCATCAGCTATATACAAGATGCTGTATTTGGGAAACTTGAAGCTAACCAATGTGATCATCCAGCTAACCAACCATAGTACAACCCAGCCTTTGGGAGTGTTTGAGGATGTTTTGGTAAAAGTCAAGCAACTTATTTTTCCTGCTAACTTTTACATTCTTAATATGCAGGATAATAGTTCTACATTGATTCTTGGGAGACCATTCTTGATGACCTCTAAGACCAAGATTGATGTATATACTAGAACACTTTCCATGGAGTTTGGAGATAACATAGTTCATTTCAACATCTTTAAGGCCATAGAGCACCCCAATGAGGGGCATTTTACTTTCTAAGCATTTTGTTTTCTTCTTGATGTTTTAGGAAATAGAAAATTTGATGTTGACTGTATATATTTAGATTTTGATTTTGATTCAGACTTTGATTCTTCTTAGTTTTAAAATTTAGGCATTGATGATATTGATGATTCACTTGCTTATGATTATGATAGTGGCATGTATACCATTTGTGCTGAGATTAATCATGTCATATCTTATGTTTTACCTTTAGTTTCAGGTATAGGTACATCCATGGTTGTTGAAGCTAGGTAGCCCCCCTCACTATCTCCTAAACAGCCACCTTCATTAGAGTTGAACCCTCTGCCTGGCCATTTAAAGTATACTTATTTGAACACGGAGTAGAGGTAGCCAATGCTCATTTCCAACATTCTTCTTGAGGATTAAGAAGAGCATTTACTGTGAGTTTTAAAGGAGCACAAGAAAGTAATTGAGTGGACATTGACTGATATTCCTGAAATTAATCCAACCATATGCATGCATAAAATCCTGTTGGAGGATAAGTCTAAACCAGTGAGGCAACCCCAAAGAAGATTCAATCCTACAATTCTTCATCTGGTGAAGAAGGAAGTGACCAAGCTACTGATGGATGGAATTATCTACCCTATTTCAAATAACACCTGGGTCTTCTTTGTCTAAGTGGTTCCCAAGAAATCTGGGATCACTATTGTGAAGAACCAAGAGGATGGGCTAGTCTCCACTAGAGTTGCCAATAAGTGAAGAGTCTGTATTGACTATACGAGACTTAACTAGGCTACTAGGAAGGACTATTCCCCTTTCCCATTCATTGATCAGGTCATATAGAGGTTGACAGGTAAATCTCATTATTGTTTCTTAAATGGTTTTTCTGGTTACATGCAAATTCATATTACTTTTGAGGACCAATACAAAACCACATTCACCTATCTTTTTGGAACTTTTTCCTATAGAAGGATGCCATTTGGCCTATGCAATGCACTTACTGCTTTTCAACATTGTATGTTTAGTATTTTTCTGAGTTAGTTGAAAACTACATGGAGGTGTTTATGGATGACTTTACAGTTTATGGTTCTTTATTTGATTCTTGTTTGCATAGTTTAACTAGGGTTTTGGATAGATATGTTAAGACTAACCTTATGCTGAATTATGAAAAATGTCATTTCATGGTAACTGAGGGTGTAGTCTTAAGACATCTTATTTCTGATAGAGGAATTTAAGTTGATAAGGCCAAAATATATGTTATTACCTCTTTATCTTACCTTGCATATATGTAGGAAGTACGTTCTTTTCTTAGACATGCATGTTTTTATAGGAGATTCATCCAAGATTTTAGCAAAATTGCATTTCCATTGTCCAGTCTCTTACAAGAGGACACAACCTTTGTCTTCAGTAATGCATGTAAGGAGGCTTTTAAGGAGCTGAAGAGGAGACTCATCGCTTTACCCATCATTAAGCTGCCAGATTGGAAGCTTCCCTTTGAGTTCATGTGTGATGCATCAGACTATGCACGTAGAGCTATTCTATCATAGAGAGTGGATAAGTTTCCCCATGTCATAGCTTATGCCTCTAGGACACTTATGCAACTTAGGTAAATTACACTACCACTAAAAGGGAACTTTTGGCTATTGTGTTTTCTTTGGATAAATTTTGTTCCTATATGTTTGGTTCTAAAATAACTATATTTACTGATCATGCTGAATTGAAATTCTTTTTAAAGAAACCTGAAGTTAAACCTAGGTTGATTAGATAGATGCTTCTTTTACAAGAATTTGATATTGATATAGCAGACAGGAGCGGTGTGTTGAATCAGGTAGTTGATCACCTTAGTTGTATAGAGGGGACCCTTAGTCCCTTACCTATTCATGATAATTTTCCTGATGATTGTTTGTTGTCTTTTTCTTCTATTGATTTTGCTCCTTGGTTTGTTGATATAGTGAATTATTTGGTTACTTCTGTTGTACCTCCTAATGCATTTAAATCACAAATTGATAAACTTAGGAGTGATGCTAAATATTACGTTTGGGATGATCCCTATCTATGGAAATTTTGTAATGACCAGGTTATCCGTAGATGTGTCCTTAACCATGAGTTTCAGAATATTTTACATTTTTGCCATAACACATCTGTAGAAGGTCACTTTGGACCACAAAGAACTACTATGAGAGTACTAGATAGTGGATTTTATTGGCCTACCCTCTTTAAGGATGCGACCACTTTTACCCATGGTTATGAGGCATGCCAAAACACAGGAGGGACCATCACTAGGAGGAATGAGATGCTTTAGTAGCCTATCATATTTTGTGAGGTTTTTGATGTTTAAGGTATAGATTTTATAGGTCATTTTCCTGTTTCTGCTGGATATGCTTATATTTTTTTTGTTGTTGATTATGTCTTTAGATGGGTGGAGGCACCCCTCTCAGTATGTCTTTATTTCAGGTGGTGTTTGGTAAGGCCTGCTATCTTCTAGTAGAGATTGAGCACAAGTCATATTGGGTTGTAAAGAATTATAACATGACAATTGAGCAAACTAGAAAGGAATAAAAGTTTCAGCTTCAGGAGCTTGATGAGATTTGTTTACAAGCCTATGAGAACTCTAAGATGTATAAGGAAAAGGTCATAAGGTTCCATGACACCAAGATTCTAAGGAAGGAGTTCTCTATAGGGCAGAAAGTGTTGTTGTTCAATTCTCACTTGAAGTTGATTACTGGTAAGCTTCGGTCCAAATAGAATGGACCCTTTGTTATTACTAATATGTTTTCTCATGGTGTAGTAGAAATTAAGGATGAAGCTACTGGCAGAGTCTTCAAAGTTAATGGCCATCAGCTGAAGCCATTCCAAGAGAGCAAACCAAAGGAGAAAGCTCAGAACATAGTTGATATGTCATTGATGGAGCCTACATTGGTGGAGGTAATGTCTACTTAGACACTTTGGAGGGAGAATTCTTTTCCTTTACTCTTGTTTCTTGTTCTTATTTTCTGCATGCATTTTCACTTTTGTTTGGACTATTCTAGTTATTTCTTATTTTTCTTTTAGTTGATTTCCATATTGAGGACAATGTATGGTTTAAGTGTGGGGAGAGTGTATTGATTTTTTGAACTAATTATCTTGCCATGTTTTTAGTGGATACCTTTGTTTTGGAAATTGTTATTATGAGCACATTATGTTCCATCATTCCTAGTTAGAGGTTCCATGGCATGATAGATTTGTTCCTTACATTTTAGCTTAGTTAGCTTTTCATGATGATTGGATTGTGGATTATTTTGTGGTAGAATTTATACCTTAAGGAGATTTGGGCCTATATTTTTTTCTTGTGTGATTCACTCATGATTGTTAGCATTCTAGAACTTGATTTGACTCTTTTTGACATTATTGATTCACATATACTATTGAGATGATTTAGGCTTTCTTTCATTTAGCCATTTCGCTAAATTAGCCTACTTTATACTCATCTCACTTTGGTCCCCATTTTGAGCCTTATTGACCATTTCTTGATGATTTCACAACACATTATAAGCCTATTGACTTGAAAAACCATGATATACCCAACCTTATGGATTTGGTAAGCTTCAGAATTATTTTGGGAGTTGGTTGAAAATAAGTTTAAGGATGCCATTGTTGTGCCATTTTGGGAGTTATGAGTTGTTTGGCAAACACACTAAAAAAGAGAGAAATATATATATATATATATATATATATGTGTATATATATATATCAATCTCTAGCCATTTTGGTAGCTTACTTGTTTTAGCTAGTTTCTTTTTCCTTTGGTTATCTTTCATTTATTATTGACTTAATCCTCATTACTCACGTCTTTCACTGGTCTAGCTTGTACATTTTCTATTTTCAACCTTTTCCTTAGCCACGTTACAAGCCTAATAAAAGTCCTTTTGATCTTTAGTTGCATGTGTTTCATTTAGTGGATTTTAGAGGCTTTTCAAGCTTATGGTGATGTTTGCTTCAATGATGTGCTTTGAGTGTATTTAATAACCTAAAAACTTGAGAGATTGAGAGAGACACACATACCCATGTGAGAGCTCATTCTACCATTTCTTGATTCATTCTCTAGTTGGATTGAACTGCTTCTTTGCTTTTATGTTGAAACATTTTCTTGATTGTTTTGGTTCTTTCATACTTAGATTGGTGAATTTTTCTTTTTCTTCATGCTCACTGCTCATCTATTAGGGTCCTTTGAAAATCTTGCTTTAGTTTATTTTTCCTTCTTTTGCTTGGAAGTGTAGAAGTCTAAGGTGAGGATATTGTGATGACTCATATTTTGTAACTACATCTTTAGGCTTATTGTATCTTTTAGCACACTTTTTTCATCTTAACTCATGCATTTAGCCTCTGTTTTCATTTTTATTTCTAAGTAGAGATTTTGGCAAATACTTGTTTTTAGTGCGTTTTTATCATATTTTGTATTTTTTAGCTTTGCCTTTTGTCTAATGTTTTGGCCATAACTTCTTCTACAGGTATTATTTTTGGATGACTTTTATTGCATTGGATTGTAATTTGGACATATGGACCAGGAAGAACGAAGGCTAGAGCTATTTTTAATAATTTTTAGCAATTTAGGCCAGAAACAATTATTTTTGTATTTTATATTTTTTTGCCCGCTTTAGCAATTTTATATTTTTTTTGTTGGGCCCATTTTTTAGAATTAGGTCTCTAAGATTGGAGGGAGTCAGTTTTTACATTTTACATTTTCTCTCTCTCTCTCTACTTTTTATTTTTATTTTTTACTTTGACCAAAAAAACAAGGATTACTCTCTGAGTTTTACTTTTTTTTTAATTTTACACATTCCATTGGTGCATTTTCAATTCTACGTTCTCAATCTCATGTTCATAGCGACAATTCACAAGCTCAATCGAGCACTCCGGGTTTGTTCCTAAATTTTGAACTTTAATATTAATTATGATTAATGATTATATTAGGGTTTAGTATTCGATTGAATGGTAGATTAGGATTCTGATTGGATTTTCCTATATTTGTGATTTAGAGCAATTCACATATTGAATTTTTGCTGCATTTAGGAATTGCAATTTAGATTCTAGTTTTAAATTCTGTCACTGTTTTAATTTTAAAAAAAACCCTAATTTAATTGATATTATTATTGCTCTATTGTGTGATTTAAATTGATTTAAACTGATCTGCTTCCTTGTGAGATGACTTGGATTGACTCCCTATACTAAATTTAAAAAAGAGTTTTCTAAGCAATTTTGATTAATATCATTCTAATGCTGGTTATCACCAACACCATAACCACTATCGCCGCCACCACAAACCTTAACATGAACTACTATTACCATCCTAAGTCATCATCACCATCACTTTTGTTGCCATTATTACGATCACCGCCTCTGTAATTGCCACCACCACCACCTCTGTCACCACCCCTACCACCATAAATGCCATGGCCACAACCATTATCAAAAGCCACCATTACTGCTGCCACCGTTACCGCCGTCGCCACTGCCACTACCCTCACCACTGTACCATCATTATCACCACCACCATTACCACTATCATGACCAACACCCTCACCTTACAACCATTAGCACCACCACGGACACTGCCATAACCACCACTAACACCATAACTACCACTACCACCACCACACCCCACACCTAAAACCACCATCGTCATCCTCATCGTCACTAGAATCACCATCACCATAGTTGTCATCGTTGTCGCCACCACCTTTGTAACCGCCATTACCTTTGCCACCGCCACCACAATCGCCATAGCCATTGTCATCGCTGCCACCACCACCATCACAACTGCCACTATCGCTACCACCACCACCATCGACCTAAACCTTAAACCACTACCACCACCATTATTGTCGTCGTTGTAACATCCCTGATGTTAAAATTTAAATTTATTTTGCTACACGATGTTAAGTAAATATTATTGGGAATTAAATTAAATTAATTTAGATTAATTAGGGATTTTCCTAGATTGTTATAAATTAATTATGAGTTGTTAAGGAGGTAATATAATTAGAGTAATTAATTTTGGTGAATTAAAATGGTAGTATTAAAAATTTAATTAAATGGTGATGGTAAAATATAAAGTTACTATATGGTGAAAATAAAAAGTATTTATTTAAGGTAAGTTTTTAATTAAAAGAAAATAAAGAAAGGGTGAATCGACTAAATTGCCCTTGAGGCCAAAGTAAAATTTTCAATTCCTTTCTTCTTCCACGTGTACCATTGAAAGAAAGGAACAAAAGCTTCTTTTACTCCAACAATGGTCGAGAGCTTGTAGGCTTAATTAGATCTTGGTTTTGTGGCAGAACTTGGAATTGATCGTATATTCAGGATTGTGGAAAAGAGGTAAGCACGTTGGTAGCTTCAATTTCTAGTTTCAGCCATCTCCTCCCTAAAACTGAATTTCACCCATGATAAAGGGGTTTTGATTTTTTTGAATTATTACATTTCAAGCTTGTAAATGGAAGTTTAGAATGATGTGTATTGATAATTTATTGACGAGTTTTTGTTTTGGTACCCGTAGGTTACGAACCAAGGATCGGTGAGGTGTTAACCAAAGTGAAACTCGAAACAAGAGCAGAATTAATCGAGGTAAGCTTCGAAAGCCTTAAAAGTGTATTTGCAGTTGTTTTGGTAAAGTCGGTTTTGATTTCGAAGGTCCAAATGCTAACCCATTTCCTAAACCCTTTGAATTTTATATATTAGGTGTACCTGGCATCAATAGCAAGTGTCGAAAGCTTTGAATCAAGGTAAGAGGATGTTCAGAGTATTAATAAATTTAGAAATAATTGCCAACGTCGATTGGCGTCAGAAAAACAAATGGAAATTTATGTTAAATAGCTGATTAAATTATTATATATGATTTATGAATTTTATTAGTGTTAAAAAATATTAGTTTAATTGTTATTTATAACTATGAGATTTTTAATGTGAATAGTGATGAAAAATAAAGATATATGAACTTATTGGTGTGGAAAATGAAAATTTGGGAATCATTATGCGTTAAATGGTGTATGAGAGGTACAATGTATAGAGTGGAATGTGTTTCCAATTGTATGATAATGGAGTTAATGTTACATGAAACCTGACAACTGAAAATATGTATATAGGTTTGAGTGTTTACATTTAAGTGAAGGTGGAATAATTAATTGAAGTATGGAGCATGCCTGAGTGGTTGTGAGTTAATCAGTGTAAATAATATGTGATGATTAAGTGGATATCTATAAAAATTTAAAAAATATGGCAAAAATAATAAGGCATGAAATTAACGATGTTGAAAACGAAAATTTGATATTAAATATGAAATTGGAAATTTTTATGTATTGAAAATGAGCGTATGATGTATATTTGATATGTTTTGATATATGTGTGTGTTAGAAGGAGTTTCCAAAGTGGTTTGATGATGAAATTAATCTTGTATAAAAATTTGTAATGAAATTGCCTCCGAGTCTATCTATAGAGTTGTATCTGAGTGATTAATCAATATCATGATTGAAACTATATTACTAAATGTTTACACCTGAATGGTTCTTGTGATATTGATTGACTATTACTGTGCCTGAGTGACTTTTGATTGATGTGAATTAAATGATGATGAATGGAGAATTGAGAAGTGGTGTGTTCCTAAGTGGTCGCCATTTGATTTAATAGTAAATGAATGGGTGGTTTTGTGTTGTTATGTGGAAGTAAATTATGATAAAAAGAGAATTAAAAGGTGGTGTGTGCTTAAGTGGCCACCATTATATTGAATTTAAATGCCTAAGTGGCTATTATGAAATGGGCTATGATGATGGCTCTGTGCTATTTATTAAGAGAATTGATTAATTAAATAAGAGAAAGTAAGTTAAAATGAATTTATATGATTTGTGTGGTTTGGACAGTTGTGTGGTATATTTTTCCCCTTATTTTTGGCTCTTGTGGTCAAGTAGAATCCAATTGAGCTACCCAACGAACAAGTAGAACCCAGTAGTTGAGGTAGAGAGCCAAGTAGGACTCGGTGGACCAAGTAGGGTTTATGAGGGGTCAAGTACGACCCTTAGTTGGTGATTTATCCATTTTAGTATCTGGATACTAGCAAGTCATATTATACTATAAGTAAGAGTCAATTATGCCATTATGTGTTGACGAATGAATATATATATATATATATATGTTATGTAATGTTTTGTTATTGTTCTAAGTGATGGAGAATTCTTGATATGTATATATTTATATGTATGAGTGGCATGCAATATTCAAAAGTGCATTTATATATGATATTGGGAATAATTGAACCTCTTGAGAATGAATTGATATGTAATTATATCTACATTATTATCTATAGCCTAAGTGGCTTGTGATGTTGAGAATGCAATTATATGAGATTGATTACTAAGCATAGGTGTTACAATTAGAATATGATTTGAGTATGTGTAAATGAATATGTATTATTATAAGGCTAATGTTATGCCATTTTCAAATTTAGTTTCTATATTAATTAGTATGTTTGACACTCACCCTTTCTGTTGTTGTTTCTTTTTAGTAACTAATGGTAGGAATATCATAGACACCACGAAGGCAAGCATCAAATTAGCTAGGATTGTCAAGGAACAAATGATGTTGACTTATGAATATATTGTTAAGTATCTATGTTTTGGTACCTTATGTTGTGTCGGTAATGATGGATGATCATTAATGTAGGCTTATGTTGCCTTATGTGTATATATATTATTTTGAATGGCACACAGCCACTATATCTTGTTAAATCGTGTGATTCATGGGCAAGTGATTGTGGTAATGTAGTACGTGTGTATATGTTTTGCTGATAGATGGCACTGAGCCCATTAGATGTTGATGTTAGGTTATATGTGATGCCTAGGTATAGTAAATGTAGGATCAGATGGCATTGAACCAATGTGTGGATGAAACTGTATTTCTATGGGCAAGATATGTTTGATATGGTTGAGGATAATGTTATTATTATGTTACTTGATGAACGATTATGATTAAAGATATTGATACATATACATATATATATATATAGATTATGTTACAAGAAAAAGGAAGACTAATTAAGCCAACTAAACATGTGATTTTGAGTTCTGGTGGGATTTGAAGTCCCCGGAAGGTGTCAATAAGATCTTATGAATGTTTAGAACTTGTGTGCAATATTGAATTGTCCCTTGGATGGCATTTGGTGTGGTTTAAGCATAGAAGTTGCATGAAATTGGCCAAATTACATTTTTCTTCATAACTCCGTGATACAGTGGAATTTTTTAGCATGGATTGTGGCAGCAAGTTTGAAATGAGTCATAGATAGTGTCCATAAAGTTTCGTAGCATTTGAAGATCAAACAGGCAAGTTAGGGATTTGTTGTAGGATTTTCTTCAAATCCTAGGTAAAGAGGTGAATCTTCCTCTTGTCCTTCTTCAAATCCAAGCTTTGAGCTCTCAAACACATGCAACCGAAATGAATAATCGAGGTGTTGGGCATGACAAATATGAAGTGGAAATGGAGGATTTAGTGTATGGAATTCCTAGATCTAGGTTCAAATTTGTAAGAGAAATGGAAGAGAATGGAGAGTCAAGGGTGATTTCTTGGTTCCGTCACTTTCTAAGGCTAGAGAGATGAGGTTTTGTGGTTTCACCACCTTTGGGAGGAGCCCAAAGGATAAAAAACAAGGGAATGAGCTAATGCTCTATTTTCTAAAGAGAAGTAGGAGCTTATCTCACTAAAACTCACTTAAAATTCAACTTATGAGTAATTATAAAGGAGATTAGGTATTTATACCTCTAAGTGAATTTTGGCCACCACCATGGGCCTTGGGAAATCTCTAAGGCCCAATGCCTAATTCCTAAGAAACTTGGCCCAATACAAGCCCAAATAAAAGAGATGTAAACTACAAGGTCCAAAAGTGGCCCAAAAATAAGAAGGCTATGCAAAGCCCAAACTAATTCCTACTACCTAGGCCTAAAAAATTCCTAAACTAATAAAATGAAAAGTAAAATATATACAAGAGAGAGTCAAGACCCAAAGGTGACCCAAAGGAGGTCCAAACAAAACTCAAAGGCTCCTTACTCTAAAATAGTACAAGTGAAACAAGTAAAGGCCTTCAAAAATACCTCCTTAGGCTTGGGCCCATCCATGGAAGTCATCAAAGAAACCAAGGGTCTTTGGGGTGTCTCCTTGGCTTTCTTGACTGAAGCTCTCCAAGGCAACTTCCAAGCTTTGTATAGGCTCAAGAGCTTTTGTATGGGTGAGGCCTGTGTCAGGGTTACAGAAGTTGGCCTGAAGACCAAAATCTGCATAAAAACTACATTTGTACTGATGGTAATCGATTACCAGCTTGTTTTTGAAACTGTGTCTGATCTAAGCTGAATTAGCTATTACATTCTTCATGAAAGTTGTAAATAATTGAGTTATGGACATTTTCCCTTCTGATTCACCTCAAATGGATGTTTGTAGCTCAAGTTATGCTAAAAAATACTACAAGGTGTTCGTGTTGAAAATTGTATGCAAAATAGTTTTACATTTTCATGAATTAGGAAATCTGAGGGGTATAATTGTCCTTTTACCCCTTTATAATATTTGTAGATAATTGATTTGTGGCGATGTACCAATTGGATTCGCCTTGATGTGAGTTTTATAGCTCCTATTAGACATAAAATAATGAATGATGTATTTCCTAAAAAAATTTCTAACAAGTTCTTCATGTTGTTTCTTTGAATTTTGATATGTGTTGCATTATTTAAAGTATATCCTACTAAATAGAGGTAAAAACCACTACTTTAAATTAAGTAAATATGTGGGGATGTTATAGTCATCACCACCACCATGCTACCACCATCACCGCCACCATTGCACCGTTGTTGTCGTCGTTGTCACCTCCATGATTATATTGTTGTTATTTAGTGTAATGTAGTTTAGATTAAATAAAAAATTTGTAACATTTTAAAATTCAAAACTGTAAAAACTAAAACATGAAATTAAAAACCAAAAACAAGTTTTGATTTTTTAAAATCTCAAAACTAAAAACCACCCTAAAAGGAGGTTTCGTTCGAGCTAGTTGTGAGTTTTTGGTTTTTGATTTTGAAAAGTAAATTTGAAAACAAAACCCTTTCGATAAAAACGATCTAGGTTGAGTTTTAGCTCATTTTCAAAACAGTTTTAGTCATATTTAAAACCAAAAGAATTTTTTTTATTTTCATTTTAATAAGCCTTTGACCCTAAACCTAAAATCACCACCACCAACGCCACTACCATTGCCTCTTCATCACCACTATCACGACACCGTCATTGTCACCACCATTACCACAATCACCATGGTCACCACCATCATAACCATCACCACCACCTCATCGTTGATTACCACCACCACCATCATGGCTATAACCCCCACCTCCATAACCATGATCATCACCACCACTACCACCGATGACACCATGATTATATTGTTGTACTTGTTTACACATAATGTTGACGAGTTTATATAAAACTTTTGTAACAATTTTTTAAAATTCAAAATCATCAAAACTAAACACATGAAACTAATAAAAAAATAAGTATTGATTTTTAAAAATTTTCAAACCAAAAACTAAATACCGCCCTGAACAGAGCCTAAAATCTTGAAACTGAAAAATCAAAATCACCCGTAAACATAGCTTTAGAAATATGAACAAATAGATACTAATAATATTTTTAATGGAAATTTCTTATTTGGAGTGTTGATTATTTTCCTTTTTCCATTGAAAATAAATATATTTACTAATTATTAGATTTTTATAAAATATTTATATTTATTTTATTTTAAATTTCTTAATATGAGTGTTGGTAGATTATTTTAAAGGGTTTATATAGTCCACAATAATTATATTTTTACATGTTTTATATTAAATATTTTAAAAATTAATGTAAAAATATTTTTTAAATTGATTAGTGAAACAACTGATATAAATAAATAATATTTGTCGCGACCGGGATCGCGGCGGCACGGCCGACCCTCAAAACGTTTCGAAAAGATAAAAACAGGGAGTCACCACCAATATTTTTTTAGGATAAAATACTGGAAAAACCTTTCGTTAAAGAACTGGTTATGAAAGTAAAATTCCAAGATTCAGGAGTCTGATTACAGGTGAGGAAGGTATTAGCACCTCACAACTGTCCGTTATAAAAACGGTTACCTCAATATGATAGCGCGCATTATAATTAGCCCAGTAATTATTTTAACTTCTTCATGAAAAGAAAATATACGAGATGACAAAATATACAAAAAATAAACAAAAGAATAAACACGGAATATTTACATGAGATTAACAGGACGTCTCGTCCAAATTAATCTCACTCCACCATTTTTAGAAAAATGAAATTAACAGGACGTCTAGTCCAAATTAATCTCTCTCCTCTTTTTTTTTAAAAAAAATATAATAAAAGTTATAATAATAAGGATAATAATAATAAATGCATATTCTATGCCAGTCTAAATAAAAGTTATGAAACACTCATTTCCATTAATATTTGTCAATTGACAGAAATTGATTATTAATTGAAAAGGGAACAGAGACATTAATCAACAATTATTTTAACAGAAACTAAAACAGATACAATTATAAAAAAATAAAAATAAAGGGGAGAGTAGGACCAGTGTGGGAAAAAGGAGCTGGTTGGTATAGAGAGGATTTTAAGGGGTGCTGGTGTGGTTTTGAGAGGAGAACGGTGTTGGAGAGGATGAGGGGTGCTGGTTGGTTTTGGGAGGAGAACGATGGAGAAGAGGAGCAGGTCAATTTTGGAAGAGAACGGATGGGAAGGGTGTTGGGACGGTGTTTGAGAGGTTTGAGGGACGGTGTGGAGAAGAGAGAGAGGCTGTACGGTTGGAAGGTGGGGGCTGTATGGTGAAGAGAAAGGATAGTATGGAGTTGGGGGGTGTTGAGAGGACGGAGTGGTGAGAGGGAGAATGAGGACGGTGTGGAGAGGGGCTGTATGGTTGGTGTGGGTATAAAGGAGAAGGATGGTTGGGACTTTGGAGGAGATTGGGATGGTTGAGAGAAGGGCTATATGGTGAGGACGGTATGGAGGAGAAGGAGATGGGGGACAACATTTTAGGAGAAGGGGAAAGAGGACGGATGGTGAGATTTGGGGTCTGTTGGTGGTGTATGGTTGGTATGGAGAGAGAGGGGTGTACTGGAGAAGGACAGTTGTGTGTTAGGAGCTGTATGGTATGTAAAGGAGAGGGACGGTTGAAAGAGAGGAGAGTGGACGGTGTGTAGGAAGAGAGGCTGTTGGGTGGCTAAGAGGAGTAAGGACAGCGTTTAGAGAGGGGCTGTATGGTACGGTTTTAGAGGGAAGGGAGGACAGTTAGAGAGGAGAAGGAGGTTAGGACAGTGTTTTAGTGTAGTGAGGACGGTGTTGGGAGAGAGGTGAGTGAGGACGGTGTTGGGTGAGGTGAGTGGGGACGGTGTGTGGAGAAGAGAAGGAGGTTGGGACGGTGTGTGGAGAAGGGAAGGAGGAACAGCGTGGTTTTAGTGGAGAATGGGTGGATGGTGAACTTGAAGGAGATTGGGACGGTGTGGGAAAAGGAAAAAGGGACAGTGGAGTTTTTTTTAAAAAAAAAACAAAAAGCTCTCTTTCTTCTCTCTTAATCTTTCTTCATGCTTCCTCCTCTTTCCCCAAGTGAAAGCTTCTGGATCTCTATTTATAGAAGTGGGGAGCCTTGTCAATCAGTGGCAAGTGGGCTTCTTTATTAATTTTTGTGTCAGCCGCCCCATAATCACAACTTGCAGACAGCCTGGATTTTGACAAAGGAGGCTGGTGGGAGTTCTTTACCATTTTTTCTTCGTCTAGTAGTGAGCCGCCTCCCATAATTCAAGGATCCACTTGGATAGTGGAAATCCAAGTCAGCATGGTGGAAAGCCGAGTGAAAATGATGGAAATCTGAGAAGCATGATAGAATTCCAAGTGAAAATGACTCGGATTAGCCTCTCAGTTAGTATTCATCCATAGTTGGAGTCAATTCCGAGTGGAATGAAGGTTTTCCAATAGAAAACCGAGTGAAAATAGTCCTTTCTGAGTGAGAATTCTTCTGGGAGGAGCTCTCCTATGGAAGGCTGAGTGGAAGCTTTGCTCGGTATTGGGTCGTTGTGAGGAAAATCCGAGTGAAAAAGTGTGCAATTGGATTAAGGGGACAAACAAGGCAATTCTGATTGGAACAATCAATCAGACCGAGTGAAAATTGACTCAGAACCGATTGAAGAGGACTCGGTGCTGATTGAAAAGTGTCACTCGGAATTGGTGAAAAGTGTCTCAGAATTCTTTCCCAGTTTGACATGATTGAAGGTTGTTGGGGATAGTGCCTCTTGATATGAAAGAGAATGAACCTGAGGTGATGCCCCAGTTTGACATGATATGAAGGAATCTTGGGGAATTGCCCCTTGACTGGAATAGAAGAAATCTGGGGAGATACCCCAGTTTGACATGGTTTGAAGGAACCTTGGGGAATTGCCCCCCTTGACTGAATAGATCTGGGGTGATGCCCCAGTTTGAGATGGTTTGGGAAATGTAGTTCCACTAGGGAAGAATTTGGTGATTCGGGGTACTGCCCCTGATTGAGAATGGAAAATTTAGGTCTATCGGGGAAGAGATCTTGAGAAGTGCCAGCTTTGGCGATCGATTCCACTGGGGAAGAGAATTTCAGAGATGCTGATTTTGGAGTTGAGCGGGAGACTTTGAAGATTGCCAACTTTGGCGATTAAGGAGAAAGAAACTTCGAATGGTGCCAGCTTTGGAGATTGAAGAAGAGACTTTGAAAATTACCAACCTTGATAAAGGAGGAGAGGATTGAGGATTTCCAACTTTGGCGATTAAGGAGGAAACCTTGAAAGGTGCCTGCTTAGGCTATGGAGGAAGAAACCTTGAAAGGTGCCAGCTTTGGCGATCACGGTTCCATTGGGGAGTGTTAAGCCTGATTAGAAAAGTGTTCTTATCAGGGGGATGATCTGAATTGTAGGCTTACTGGGGAGAGTTTGGTGATTCTGCTGCTGGAAACTATCCTTGGGCTTGGGAAGGGGATACGCTTGATGGTTAGAATGTATCAGGTAGATTCCTTGGAAGGGAGTTTGAAAAAGTGTCAGCTTTGGCAGTTAAGGAGAAGACTTCAAGAAGTGCCAACTTTGGCGATCTAGGGAAGGAGTTCTGAGAAGTGCCAACTTTGGCGGTTTAAGAAGAGATTTCTGAGGAGTGCCAGCTTTGGCGATTAAGGAGAAGACTTTGAAAGATGCCAGCTTTGGTGATTTGAGGAATTTTGAAAAATGCCAACTTTTGGCGATTTGGGGAAAACTTTGAGAATTGCCAACTTTGGCGATTAAGGAGAAGACTTTGAGAATTGCCAACTTTGGCAATTTGAGAAAAGAATTTTGAGGAGTGCTAACTTTGGCAGTTCGAGGAAGGAACTTGGAGGCCTTGATTGAGGTGTCAACACTTGACACAATTGTCTGTTGTAATAACCTGCAGAAAAAGGTTAGTAATGCAAAGTAAAATTCAAAAACTGGGTAGGTCCTGTGAAACCGCGACTCTTAGGATAACTCATGGACAGAGGAGAATCAACGAGGCGATCATAGCTTTGAAGCGCGTGTCTGGCTGAGTCTTTGTGATGATTGTCCAAGACGAGGTCAAGTAGTGGGAGCGTCTTGTTCCTCACGACTTTAAATGTTCACCATTCTTTCATTTTATTTTTGTAAAAATACAATGTTTTATCAAATCAATGCAATTCATAACGCGTATCGAAAAAAGGATGTATGTCAAACAGAATACAGAGAATGGATAATGGGGAAAATAGATGGGATGAAATGAAGTTACATAGGACAGGTCAAGGCCGGGAGAAACAGGAAAAGTTCAAGGATCCTCCAGTGAATTCCTGAGACTAGTGAGAACCTTAATCCCACGTCACGACCTCAAGTACATCGTTCAACTCTGCCTTCGAGAGGGTAGTTTGACCATGGTCCATATGCCTCAGTTCGCACGTTTTGCATTGGGAATTTTAGTTACTCTGTCGAGATGTTGACCCTAATTTTTACCTGAGCCGCCTTTTCAGGTTTTCAACTCACCGGGTCGCTATAACTTTTGCCTAGGCCGCCCTTTCAGGTTTTCAGCCTAGCGAGCTTTTCTCTTTCTTTATAATGTGTTCTTGTGGGCTGTATCCTTTACAGTAAAAAGTTGAAACTGATCACACTCCAGTTGGGTCTGCCTATCCTTTGATCCTTTGGGAAACTGATGTTACTTCAAAGAGGAGACTCTATTCCTATGCCATGTATCCAAGGAAATATTGGTGAGTCTTTTGGCATCAATGAGAGGGAATTACTTTGAATCATCATTTTGGCCTTTATTTTTTCCTCTTTTTTTTCTTTTTCATTTTTGGTTTTTCTTTTGCTTTGTTTTTTTGTTTTTTGTTTTTTGTTTTTTTGTTTTTTTGTTTTTTTTGCTTTTTTTTTGCTTTGTTTTTTTTAATCCCCTTGATGATACAATGACTCAATCTGATAGACTATTTCCTTAGTTATATGAGCATGAGGAATAGCGTACCTTTTAAGGTTGAGGTGTTGATGATGACAAGAATGCAAGTTCTTGGTCTAGTGACATTCATTCCCCCAATACAGAAAACGACAGCTTGCTTGATGATCTGGACGTAACCAGCTTTCCCCGCTTGGTATGTGCATTGGACTTCAAGCTTGACTCTATTTTTCATTTTTTCATTTTTTTTTGGCAAAGTCTTCCTCAATTGTGTCTACATTTATAGGCATTAGCAATTTTCCCCTATTTATGCTGGTAACTACTGTGGTTTTCTTAGTTGACTGGCCTACCACTTGTCCAATTTGGGACTTAGCCATGTTGTCATTTCATAGATTCCTTCCACGTCCTGAAACAAAATTACTAATGCCTTCTGATAGATTGCCCCCATAATTCCCTCAGTTGTTCTTGACTTAGGGGTATTCTTTTAACCTCTTGTTCTAACAATCTTGTTAACTTGTGCGGTGGCTCATAGGTTTCCCTACCCTTCTTCGTCGGTATAGTCGAAATCGTGGAGCGTGATTGCGATTTCACTAGTCTCAAGAGAATCATTTTTGGATCTGCAATTTTGTTTGTTATGGCAAAATAAAGAAGAAAAAGGAAAAGCAAGTTAAAGAGAATGAGTCAAAAGCAAGGATAAAGGGATGAGAATTTTTTTGAATTTCGATACGCATTTATTGATTGACTGGTAAAACAAGTTTTTTTTTTCCGCCCTTATTACACGAAAAATCCCAAAACCTTAGGCATAGCAGAGGGATAAACAAGACTTTGAGGCAATGGCAAATTATTTTGGTGAATCATTTAAAATCGAAGGGAGTTTGACAGCCTCCCTATTACTGAGCTCTTGGTCCAGCGGGCAAGCGATCACCAAATCAGTATTACCATCAAAACCATCTTCAATATCGGCCACCACGGCATTAACTTCTGAACCTCCATGATTGGGCAGGGGATTTGTGGTCACGTTAGGGCTTCCTTCCCGAAAATTAATCCAGTCGGCTTTGATCAAATCTCTCACTTTATATTTCAGAGCCATGCAATTTTCTGTAGAATGCCCTGGTGCCCCAGCATGGTAATCACAATGAGCGTTTGGGTCATACCCCCTTGGGTAAGGAGGTTGCAACGGCCTCATGGGGCATGGAGCTACCAGACCCTTTTGAACGAGGATTGGTAAAAGTTCAGTATATGTTATAGAAATTGGATCGAACTGCATAGGGGTACGCTCATTGTTGGGATTCCTTGTGTTCTGATCATGATTGGGTGGTCGAGTTATCTGCTGCGGGTGATGGTATGTCATGGGTTACGACATTGGTGCTCTTACCATGGGCGGACGAAAGTGGGGAGTATAAGCTGTCGGGCCCTGAGTGGCAGCGGCCACATAAGGATTGGGAGCTTGAATCATGGTAGGGGTGAATGGTCTCGGCGGGGCCGTCTTTTGATTAGAAGAGATGGAATTAGTTTCTCCATCCCTTCTCCTAGGCGCTGGCTTTCTTGTCATGTTTGCCCCAGATGGGCCCTAAGTGATTTTTTCTGTTCGTATTCCGCTCTCTACCCTTTCCCCAATAGTCACAATGTCGGAGAAATTGGATGAAACACTACCAATCATCTTGCCATAGAAAGGTGATAGGAGTGTGTCAATAAACATTGCGATTATCTCTTTTTCCGACAATGGGGGATCCACTTGTGCCGCTGTTTCTCTCCAGCGTTGAGCATACTCCTTAAACGTCTTACTGTCCCTCTTCAACATATTCTGTAACTGAACCCTGTTGGGTGCCATATCTATGTTATACTTGTATTGTCTAAGGAAGGCATCTGCCAGGTCCTTCCAACAATGAATATGGTTCCGCTCAAGGTGAGCATACCATGTAAGAGCGGCCCCCGCCAGACTATCTTGGAAGCAGTGAATCAACAGCTGGTCGTTAGAAGAGTAAGATGCCATCTTTCGACAATACATCGTGAGATGGTTCTTTGGACAAGTCATTCCCCGATACTTGTCAAAGTCTGACATCTTGAATTTGGGCGGGAGGACAACATCTGTGACTAGGCATAGTTCAGAAGCATCTATCAGTCTGAAACCTCCAGCGCCTTCCATCATTCTCAAACGCTCCTCTAGGATTTCTATCTTTTCCTTTTGGGGAGCCGCGACCGTGCTATGACCGCTTACCGGGTTCATCATGCGGGTTGTATCTTGGAGATTGGTCATATAAGGAGTTGTGTATCCGTATGGATAACCGAGTGGCTGGTTGAACGGAGGCAACACATGGGACTGGTTCATTAGGCCTGTATTTGGTGAGGGTCCTTGAGGTTGGGCCATAGTTTGTACAGCATAAGTTGGCTGGGTCATCTGGGCTCGTGTGTTTTGGGCTTGTGCGTTGCAGGTTGGCTGGGCAATCGGGGCTTGTGTATTTTGGATTTGGTGGGTTTGTGGGTCATGGGCTTGCGTGTTTTAGGTTTGGTAAGCTTGTGGGTCATGGGCTTGCGTGTTTTGGGTTTCTTATTGGTTAGCGAGCGGGGGATAGTACCCCGGTGGTAGGCCATAAAGTGGAAAAGGTACTGGGTTGCCGTCAGGACCATCAAATGTATGCTGTTGTGCATAAGACTGGCCGTAGGGTGGCTGGGCCTCAATGGCAGGGTTAGGTCCTCCGACATGAATAGTGAGAGGGGGTGTCGTTGTGTTAGGTAGTTGGGTTCTTGCTGGGTCAGAACCAATGGGGGGTGGCGTGGTGACAGGCTGCTGTTGGCTGTCCTCAACACCTGCAGAGGAGGCTCCTTTTGTGAGTTTCTTTTCTAAGAGTTTAGTTAACTCCGCCACTCGCTCTTTCAGCTGATCGAACTCAGTCCTAAAGTCTCCATCAACAGCTTCTGCCTCAGCCATGAGTTTCCTTTGAAGTCGGGTCTGGTAAGGATGTCTACCCGTGACGTCTGTGTTTTAGTGTCTTTGAAAGAAAAACAAGAAATGTCAGGTGGAAATAGAAAGAAGGAGAATGTCATGGGAAGCAATCACAGGCTTTGGCGAGTATCCTTTGACCATTCCTTAGAACTTATCGTTCAAAAGTACTAGGTATGGTAAGCACGGAAATTAATATGGGATAGTTGTGAAGACAGAAAAATCCTTCATCTTGAAATGCAATAAGAGCCTCAAGTTTAGCTATTTCTAGCTGAAGGAACCATGACTCTTCTCTTAAAGGTTTGATCCCACGTTAATTTCCATATCTTGCTCAAAGGTATTCGTTAAGCTTTGAATAGCTTCCGGTGAGAATAGAAAGAAAGGAGAGAAGGAGCCATCAGGAAATGACGTGCTTTGCAAATCGATACTCCCCTAGTAACTTTCTTGAAAACATTTTTGTATTTAAGGGGGGTTACGATTTGACAAAACTTGTGTCAAGTTAAAGATCACGTGAGCTATGGATTTTCTGATCATTGTCAATAAAATTTTTATTTTTATTACTTTTTTTTTTTATTATTTTTTTTGTAAAATTTTTGGCTTTTTTTTTGATGATTCAGAAAATCCGTAACTTAAGACCCCAAGACTCAAGCCAATATAAGAGGAAAGTACCACTTGCCCATTAAAGGATCACTGGTTAAAAGTAGGTCATTTTTTTAAAAAAAGTAATCCACTAAGCAGGCAAGTGGTCCTCTAATTTGGATCAAAAGGAAAGTGAGAATGAGAAAAAGGTATAAGTAAAGTTTGCCCCTTTGTGCCTTAAGTCAGGTTTTTCTGGAGGTCTCCTAACGGTTCTAAGGTTTGTATATCAGTGATACCTCGCATTAAGTGGCTTATTCTAAAATTTCTAAAGATCACTAGAGCCAAGATCCTACTCATGATGTTGACCACAAATAGTAGGAAGTCTACTAGGTGTGGGCACCATGAATAAGTCGAACTCTAGCTGAGATTCTCACGGTAACCAGACAGGAAGTACATCCCAAATGGCTCTGCTACCAACCTCCCCTAATCTTAAGTTTCATTCGGGCCCGGGTATAGGGTCCCACTCAAAAGTGTGTGCAAATTATGAGTGTAGTGTGTGAAAGAGGCATCCAACACCTGTACCTTACTCATCCTGCACATAGAACAAACACAAAGAAACAAAATAAAGTCGTCTAACCTAGAGTTCAATGATCACACAGATATTAACAGAACATAAATGATAGAATACAAATAAAACAGGAACCAAAGAAAAATAAAATAAAGGAAGAAGTCAAATAATTAATATGCTAATTGAAACATGCGCTATCAAATTGACTGGCTTGACTCTCTAAGTCCCCAGCGGAGTCGCCATCTGTCGCGACCGGGATCGCGGCGGCACGGCCGACCCTCAAAACGTTTCGAAAAGATAAAAATAGGGAGTCGCCACCAATATTTTTTTAGGATAAAATACTGGAAAAACCTTTCGTTAAAGCACTGGTTATGAAAGTAAAATTCCAAGATTCGGGAGTCTGATTATAGGTGAGGAAGGTATTAGCACCTCACAACTGTCCGTTATAAAAACGGTTACCTCAATATGATAGCGCGCATTATAATTAGCCCAGTAATTATTTTAACTTCTTCATGAAAAGAAAATATACGAGATGACAAAATATACAAAAAATAAACAAAAGAATAAACACAGAATATTTGCATGAGATTAACAGGACGTCTCGTCCAAATTAATCTCACTCCACCATTTTTAGAAAAATGAAATTAACAGGACGTCTCGTCCAAATTAATCTCGCTCCTCCTTTTTTTTTAAAAAAAATATAATAAAAGTTATAATAAAAAGGATAATAATAATAAATGCATCTTCTATGCCAGTCCAAATAAAAGGTGTGAAACACTCATTTCCATTAATATTTGTCAATTGACAGAAATTGATTATTAATTGAAAAGGGAAGAGAGACATTAATCAACAATTATTTTAACAGAAACTAAAATAGATACAATTATAAAAAAAATAAAAATAAAGGGCAGAGTAGGACCAGTATGGGAAAAAGGAGCTGGTTGGTGTGGAGAGGATTTTAAGGGGTGCTGGTGTGGTTTTGAGAGGAGAACGGTGTTGGAGAGGATGAGGGGTGCTGGTTGGTTTTGGGAGGAGAACGATGGAGAAGAGGAGCAGGTCGATTTTGGAAGAGAACGGATGGGAAGGGTGCTGGGACGGTGTTTGAGAGGTTTGAGGGACGGTGTGGAGAAGAGAGAGGGGCTGTACGGTTGGAAGGTGGGGGCTGTATGGTGAAGAGAAAGGATAGTATGGAGTTGGGGGTGTTGAGAGGACGGAGTGGTGAGAGGGAGAATGAGGACGGTGTGGAGAGGGGCTGTATGGTTGGTGTGGGTATAAAGGAGAAGGATGGTTGGGACTTTGGAGGAGATTGGGACGGTTGAGAGAGGGGCTGTATGGTGAGGACGGTATGGAGGAGAAGGAGATGGGGGACAGCGTTTTAGGAGAAGGGGAAGGAGGACGGATGGTAAGATTTGGGGTCTGTTGGTGGTGTATGGTTGGTATGGAGAGAGAGGGGTGTACTGGAGAAGGACAGTTGTGTGTTAGGAGCTGTATGGTGTGTAAAGGAGAAGGACGGTTGAAAGAGAGGAGAGTGGACGGTTTGTAGTGTAACACCCCTATTTTTATTTTTATATTGAAATTTTGAAGGAATTAAATTATGGTTCTTTAGAACTTTTTAACCTACGTATTATTTATGATTTTTTGGAATTTTTTGGTATTTTGGAATTTTTTTTAATAAAATAATATTTTTTAAATAATTTTAAATTCATATAAGTGACTTAAATTAAAAATATTTACAAGAAAGTGAATTGAAATTATAAGAAAATTTTCTAAAATCCGTTTCAAGTAGACTTATCTAAAAATTATCGGTTTGAGAAAAATCTTGATTTTTTCCAATCGTTAAAAAATTTGAAACGTATCAATAAATTTTTATTAACAGAAAATTTTAGATTTTTAAAATTTCAGCTTTATATTACTTATTATAAAATTAGTAGGGACTGATATAATATCGCTAAATTTCAAAAAGAACTCATTTTGAATATTTAAAATATACCGAGTGAAGGGTTACTATTTGGCTTAATAATTCTGCCGACAGTTACTATGCAAAACACTGTGCATGTACGAAATTTTCAAAGAATGTATAGTAACCTGGAATAAAAAATTCAAAAATGCATAGTACTTTTATATTAAAATAATGGAATGCATAGTAAATTTTTTTCCTATAAATACCGAAGGATTTCTTCTTTAAAATTCACAATTTCAGATTAAGTTTTCTTAATATAGTAGTGCTAGTGAGATAGTGGTGGAAGTGAGAGAGAGAAGAAAAGTTTTTAGAGAGAAGGTTCTGCCAAAATCCTAAGGTAAGAATACTTCTCTTTTATATTTTTTGGGTTATTTTCATATCGTTTTTAGAAATCTGTTATTATACTGAAAATAATATTATTTTAAGTTACTATTCTGCATAGTAAACACTATTTCAATAGTAAATTACTATTTCAATAGTAAATTACTATTCAAATAGTAAATTACTATTTACTGTTACTATTTACTATTACTATTCACGATTTACTATTTACCGTTACTATTCACGTTTTACTATTTACTGTTACTATTTACGTTTTACTATTTACTGTTACTATTCACGATTTACTATTCACTATTCACTATTCACTATTCACTATTCACTATTCACTATTCACTATTTAAAATTTACCATTTCTGTTTTAAGTAGTAATCTTAATCTTCGTCTTATGCTTATACTGAAATAAGATTGATATTAATATTTCTAGAAATCGGAGGCGCAAAGCAAATCTCTTTTTCGTAACGACTCAAGGTAAGGGGGAGTGAGATAAGGGTATAATATGAAAAGACATAAGAATAATAGGAGGAGTCCCCTACTCCTTTTAAAGTTAATAATATTATTATTTTAAAATATTAACTTTTTAACTTAACAATTTTAATAAATTTTAAATTAAATATCCGGTTTAACTAACTCTAACATACCTATGCAAAGACTTGGACCATTATGACCTATATGGACTGGACTATACCTATGCAAGGACTTGGACCATTATGACCCATATGGACTGAACTATACCTATGCAAGGACTGGATTATATGGACTTACATATACCTATGCGAGGAATTGACCAAAAGAACTAAAATTGACTATATTAATAATCATTAAATTTTGTATTATGATATGTATTAATGATATTTAATTGATTTGATTATGATTTGATTATGATTGATTGATTGATGATATTTAGTTATGATTGATATTGTTTGATTTTGATTGATAATATTGTAATGTGGAGTTTGAGCATATAGCGAGCATGACGGAAAGCTAAAATTCAGTAAGAATTTCTTACCTTACTCTTTAAATTTTATTATCTTTTATTTCTTCTTAGAAATTATTTTTATTAACTTTATTTTCAATATTTAGAATAAAAAAATTAGTATTTATTTTAGAAAGAAAATATTTTATGAGAATTTATTTAATTAAATCTTGAGTTAAAGAAAAATTTTGTAATTTTAAGTATTTTTGGTTAATAATTATTCTCTTTTAATAAAACAAAATTTTTTGAAAGAAAACTATTTTATTTTTTCCAACTTAATAACTAAATATATTTGGAAATAATTGAGATTCCTAAATTTGATTTTGTTAAGATTTAATTTGAGAAAGATTATGTAAAGTTTTATATGATAAAGTTTTTAGATATTTAAGGCTTAGAAACTCAATTTCCGTGAGATTTGAAAACTGTACCAAATTTATTTCTGTGGGACAGAAATTCAGAGAACTGAGAAAATGTACAGTTTATTGAAATGATATTGTAAACCTTTAAGGGATTTAATAATTGAGTTTCTAAAAGCCTTAACCAACTCAATACGCGAGTAGTTCATGCATCATGGATAATGAAAGTGAAATGAAATAATATTGTCTGGGGACGGATTATAGAAACCGAGGATACATTAGAGGAGGCTTAATTACGAGCCTTGGGATGAGAGAGTGTGAAAGGGTGCTTCAGGGGACCTGGGGTAGCTCCCTAGTGTCGGGTACTTTCACAATAAAAACTTTCTCAATCTGACTAGTCTCTAAGTGTTTCCATGCCAGTTGAGCTATTCATATTATTATTATCCGGACTTATGGAACAGTGTAAACTCCTGGTTGGCCCAGTGCAAATTAAAATTTAAGGGCCCACATATATAGGTAAGTTATGATAAAGATATTGCATAACATTCATGCATTCATAATTGATTGTGTATGTGATTGTGATTAATATTATTATGTATTGGTTGTGAAAACCCTTTGTTGCTTATGTCTTATTCGGAAATATTATATTCTGTTTCTCACTCCTTTTTCCGTGTTTTTGTTTCATATATTCTAAATTGATGGTTCAGAGGGAAGGATCGAAGAATTTCAGCAGTAGATATAGCACGTTCTAGAAAGGGAGCTCGGTATGAATACCGTGGTCCAATGAATAAATAATGTTAATAAGTAACTGCTTCTAGGCCATGGAGTTTCCTCTCTTTCTTATAATGTTTAATGTTTATTTTCTTCGGATGAATGTACAAATACTTTATAAAGTTTTAATAATATTTGTGAGGTATTTCAGAAATAATGTATATAATTTATTCCGATAGTTTCTTTTTAACAATCATATCTTTAGAAAAAAAAATTACGAATTTTTCTAGAATTTATTAAGGTGTAACAGAGGGTGTTACAAAGTGGTATCAGAGCAGTTAATCCAATAGGCCTGGGGAAAAGGTCTATCTTGCTTTGTCTGTAAACTCTGTATAGGTAGAATATCTGACTTGGTAGTAACTGTGACTGATGTGACAAATCTCAGTTACTGTGAAACAGGAAACTAATGGCTGGAAACGATCTTGCTGGAGTTGTAGAACGCTTAATCAATGCAATGGGAGCACGTGAAGGTCAAGGTAATGATGCCTTAAGAAGACTGGACCTATTCGAAAAGCGTAATCCACCTCGTTTCAAGGGAGGATATAACCCTGATGGAGCACAAATCTGGATTCGAGAGATAGAGAAGATCTTTCGAGCATTACAATGTAATGAAACTGATAAGGTAGTCTTCGCTACTTATGCCTTATCTGAGGATGCTGAACATTGGTGGGATAGCACGCGTAGACAATTCGAAGTCAACGATGTGGAGATCACTTGGGATTATTTCAAGGATATTTTTCTGGAGAAATACTTTCCAGCTGATGTTAAAGAGAAAAGACAATTCGAATTCCTGTCGCTGACCCAAGGAAATATGAGCGTTGGAGAGTACGTATCCAGGTTTGAAAAGCTATCTCGTTTTCATTCTTATTATAATGATGCTACTAATGAAAGAGATCAGTGTGCAAAGTTTGTAAATGGACTGCGGCCAGAAATTAAGGAAGCTATACGAATGCAGGAAATCCGTGAATTTTCTGTATTGGTAAATCGCTGCAGGATCTTTGAAGAAGACCATAAGGATAGAATGACCAAAAGTCGTGAGCCCATTCACAAGGCAGGAGAAATAAGAAGTGGAGGACCTCACCATAACCAAAGAAGAGACTTCAGAAGGAATAAGCCTTACCAAGCACCATTTCGCCGGTTTGGAGCAGCATATATTCCTAACAGACCCCAAGCTTCAACTGGAAGCTATTACCCAACATCTGCACCAAATTTTAAATGTTTTATCTGTGGAGGACCCCATTTGAAAAGGGATTGTCCTAAAAACACTTATGTTTGCTTTAAGTGTAACAAACCAGGTCATCACATCAAGGATTGCCCAGAGATGAAGAGAGAAAACCCTGAAGGTGCAAGTACAAGCATAAATACTCAAGGAGGCGCACACAGTGTAGTCGGAAGGCCGAAAGCAAAAGGAAAGGTTTTTGCAATCACTGGAGAAGAAGCATCTCATGCTGATTCCATGGTAGAAGGTAAGTGTATCATTAATAAGATTTCTTTAACTGTTATGTATGACTCAGGTGCATCACATTCCTTTATTGCCAATGACTGTGTAGAAAAACTAAAATTACCTGTGATAGAACTACCATTTGACTTATCTGTACATACTCCTGGAAACAATCCTATTGTCACTTCTAAAGCTTGTTGGAAATGCCCTATTGTCATAGATGGTAGGGACTTTAAGGCCAATCTTTTCTGTTTACCCCTTTCTGGCTTAGAAGTTATTATTGGGCTAGATTGGTTGTCTGACAATCATGTTCTAATAGATTGTTATAATAAAACCATAATGTTTAAAGAACCAATGAATTTGAATCCTGAGGATTCGAGATTTCTAACCGCCAACCAAGTGAGTGCCTCTTTAAAAGGAGGGACTCAAGGATTCATGCTATTGCTTTCAACGAAAGGAGAGCAAGAATCAAAAATCAAAAATCTGCCGGTTGTGTGTGAATTTCCTAATGTTTTTCCTGAAGATATCCCTGGTTTACCCCCAGAAAGAGATGTGGAATTTTCCATTGATCTAGTACCTGGAGTTGGACCCATTTCAATTGCACCATACCGAATGTCACCTCTAGAATTAGCAGAGTTGAAGAAACAACTTGAAGAGATGATAGAGAAGCAGTTTATACGACCCAGTGTATCCCCCTGGGGTGCACCAGTGTTGTTGGTTAAGAAGAAGGATGGTAGCATGAGGTTGTGTGTAGATTATCGACAACTGAACAAGGTGACAATCAAGAACAGATATGCTCTACCAAGGATTGACGACTTGATGGATCAGCTGCGTGGTGCCACAGTGTTCTCCAAAATTGATTTAAGGTCTGGATACCATCAAATAAGGGTGAAGAAAGAAGATGTATCAAAAACTGCTTTTAGAACACGCTATGGCCATTACGAATATCTAGTAATGCCTTTTGGTGTAACTAATGCACCAGCCGTATTCATGGATTACATGAATAGGATTTTTCATCCATATCTAGATAAATTTGTAGTGGTGTTCATTGATGATATATTAGTGTACTCTAAAAGCAGAGAAGAACATGTTGAACACTTGAAGGTTGTGTTGGAAATCCTAAAAAAGAAACAACTGTATGCAAAGTTGTCGAAGTGTGAATTCTGGTTGGAAGAAGTAAACTTTTTAGGACATGTAATTAGTCAAGGAGGAATAGCTGTAGACCCTTCCAAGGTGGAAGCAGTTTTAAAATGGGAGAGACCAACCACGATCACTGAGATTAGAAGTTTCTTGGGCTTGGCTGGATACTATAGGAGATTCATTGAAGGATTTTCAAAGCTAGGATACCCATTGACCAAGCTAACACGGAAAGGACAACCTTTTGTGTGGACGACACAATGCGAGAATAATTTTCAAGAGCTGAAAGATCGACTTACTTCTGCGCCGGTGTTAGTACTCCCCGATCCACATCGAAGTTTTGAAGTTTACTGTGATGCGTCTAAACAAGGACTAGGAAGTGTACTCATGCAAGACAAGAAGGTTGTAGCCTATGCGTCACGACAATTAAGGCAACATGAGATCAACTACCCTACCCATGACTTAGAGTTAGCCGCTGTAGTTTTTGCCTTAAAGATTTGGAGGCACTATCTATACGGTGCAACATTCGATGTGTTTAGCGATCATAAAAGTCTCAAGTATTTATTCGACCAAAAGGAGTTAAACATGAGGCAAAGGAGATGGATGGAGTTCTTAAAGGACTACGATTTTGAGTTGCAATACCATCCTGGAAAAGCGAACATAGTAGCTGATGCTTTAAGTCGAAAGTCTCTACATGCATCCACGATGATGATAAAAGAGCTGGAATTGATAGAGAATTTCAGAGATCTTAACCTAGCAGTAAAGGTTAATGCTAACAGCTACAGATTAGGAGCGTTGCAAGTGACAAATGAATTCCTGAGGCAAGTTTTAGAGGCTCAACGAGAGGATGAATTCCTGCAAGAGAAGAAAGAACTCTTGAAACAAGGAAAAGAAGTCGAGTTCAATGTGGGAAACGACCAATTATTGAGATATAAGGATCGAGTGTGTATCCCTGACAAAGAGGAGTTGAGGAAAGCAATTCTAGAAGAAGGCCATAAAAGTTATATGAGCATTCATCCCGGAGCTACTAAAATGTATCAAGATTTGAAGAAGTTATTTTGGTGGCCTGGAATGAAGAAAGCGGTGGCAGAGTATGTGGCTGCATGTCTAATTTGCCAGAAGGTTAAAGTGGAACATCAAAAACCCCCTGGAATGCTACAATCAATGGAAATACCAGAATGGAAATGGGATAGCATTACCATGGATTTTGTGACTTCTCTACCTAAAACTCCATTAGGACATGATTCAATATGGGTAATAGTTGATAGATTAACCAAATCTGCCCACTTTATTCCCATCAACATTCGTTACTCTATGGAGAAGCTGGCAAAATTATACATCGAGGAGATTGTGAGATTGCATGGAATTCCTTCAAGTATCATTTCTGATCGGGACCCTCGTTTTACATCACAATTCTGGAAGAGCTTGCACAAGGCTTTGGGAACAAGACTGCGTCTGAGTTCAGCATATCATCCTCAGACAGATGGACAATCAGAAAGAACAATCCAATCTCTAGAGGACTTGTTACGAGCTTGTGTGTTAGAGCATAAAGGAAGTTGGAATCAATTCTTACCATATGTGGAGTTTACCTACAACAACAGTTTCCATGCTAGCATTGGCATGGCACCTTTTGAAGCATTATATGGAAGAAAATGTAGGACCCCGCTATGTTGGTTTGAGACTGGTGAAAACTTGATGCTAGGACCAGAGTTGGTACAACAAACCACGGATAAAATCAAAATAGTTCAGGAAAAGATGAAGGCAACACAGAGCAGGCAGAAAAGTTACTATGACAAAAGAAGAAAGCTGCTCGAATTTCAAGAAGGCGATCATGTATTCTTGAAAGTCACACCTATGACTGGGGTCGGTCGGGCAATGAAATCTCGAAAACTAACTCCTAGATTTATTGGTCCATACCAAATAATTCATAAAGTTAGTCCCCTTGCCTACCAAATAGCATTACCACCTTTTCTTTCTAATATCCATAATGTTTTTCATGTGTCAAACTTGCGAAAGTATATATCTGATCCTACACATGTTATTGAACCTGATGTCATACAAGTTAAAGATAATCTTACATATGATGCACCACCTGTTAGAATAAGTGACAGAAGAATAAAACAATTAAGAGACAAGACAATTCCGCTTGTAAAGGTTATTTGGAGTGAAACGAGAGGAGAAGATGCTACATGGGAACTAGAAACTGAGATGAAAGAGTCTCATCCTCATTTGTTTTACTGATTAATGTAAATTTCGAGGACGAAATTTTCTAAGGGGAGTAGAGTTGTAACACCCCTATTTTTATTTTTATATTGAAATTTTGAAGGAATTAAATTATGGTTCTTTAGAACTTTTTAACCTACGTATTATTTATGATTTTTTGGAATTTTTTGGAATTTTGGAATTTTTTTTAATAAAATAATATTTTTTAAATAATTTTAAATTCATATAAGTGACTTAAATTAAAAATATTTACAAGAAAGTGAATTGAAATTATAAGAAAATTTTCTAAAATCCGTTTCAAGTAGACTTATCTAAAAATTATCGGTTTGAGAAAAATCTTGATTTTTTCCAATCGTTAAAAAATTTGAAACGTATCAATAAATTTTTATTAACAGAAAATTTTAGATTTTTAAAATTTCAGCTTTATATTACTTATTATAAAATTAGTAGGGACTGATATAATATCGCTAAATTTCAAAAAGAACTCATTTTGAATATTTAAAATATACCGAGTGAAGGGTTACTATTTGGCTTAATAATTCTGCCGACAGTTACTATGCAAAACACTGTGCATGTACGAAATTTTCAAAGAATGCATAGTAACCTGGAATAAAAAATTCAAAAATGCATAGTACTTTTATATTAAAATAATGGAATGCATAGTAAATTTTTTTCCTATAAATACCGAAGGATTTCTTCTTTAAAATTCACAATTTCAGATTAAGTTTTCTTAATATAGTAGTGCTAGTGAGATAGTGGTGGAAGTGAGAGAGAGAAGAAAAGTTTTTGGAGAGAAGGTTCTGCCAAAATCCTAAGGTAAGAATACTTCTCTTTTATATTTTTTGGGTTATTTTCATATCGTTTTTAGAAATCTGTTATTATACTGAAAATAATATTATTTTAAGTTACTATTCTGTATAGTAAACACTATTTCAATAGTAAATTACTATTTCAATAGTAAATTACTATTCAAATAGTAAATTACTATTTACTGTTACTATTTACTATTACTATTCACGATTTACTATTTACCATTACTATTCACGTTTACTATTTACTGTTACTATTTACGTTTTACTATTTACTGTTACTATTCACGATTTACTATTCACTATTCACTATTCACTATTCACTATTCACTATTCACTATTTAAAATTTACCATTTCTGTTTTAAGTAGTAATCTTAATCTTCGTCTTATGCTTATACTGAAATAAGATTGATATTAATATTTCTAGAAATCGGAGGCGCAAAGCAAATCTCTTTTTCGTAACGACTCAAGGTAAGGGGGAGTGAGATAAGGGTATAATATGAAAAGACATAAGAATAATGGGAGGAGTCCCCTACTCCTTTTAAAGTTAATAATATTATTATTTTAAAATATTAACTTTTTAACTTAACAATTTTAATAAATTTTAAATTAAATATCCGGTTTAACTAACTCTAACATACCTATGCAAAGACTTGGACTATTATGACCTATATGGACTGGACTATACCTATGCAAGGACTTGGACCATTATGACCCATATGGACTGAACTATACCTATGCAAGGACTGGATTATATGGACTTACATATACCTATGCGAGGAATTGACCAAAAGAACTAAAATTGACTATATTAATAATCATTAAATTTTGTATTATGATATGTATTAATGATATTTAATTGATTTGATTATGATTTGATTATGATTGATTGATTGATGATATTTAGTTATGATTGATATTGTTTGATTTTGATTGATAATATTGTAATGTGGAGTTTGAGCATATAGCGAGCATGACGGAAAGCTAAAATTCAGTAAGAATTTCTTACCTTACTCTTTAAATTTTATTATCTTTTATTTCTTCTTAGAAATTATTTTTATTAACTTTATTTTCAATATTTAGAATAAAAAAATTAGTATTTATTTTAGAAAGAAAATATTTTATGAGAATTTATTTAATTAAATCTTGAGTTAAAGAAAAATTTTGTAATTTTAAGTATTTTTGGTTAATAATTATTCTCTTTTAATAAAACAAAATTTTTTGAAAGAAAACTATTTTATTTTTTCCAACTTAATAACTAAATATATTTGGAAATAATTGAGATTCCTAAATTTGATTTTGTTAAGATTTAATTTGAGAAAGATTATGTAAAGTTTTATATGATAAAGTTTTTAGATATTTAAGGCTTAGAAACTCAATTTCCGTGAGATTTGAAAACTGTACCAAATTTATTTCTGTGGGACAGAAATTTAGAGAACTGAGAAAATGTACAGTTTATTGAAATGATATTGTAAACCTTTAAGGGATTTAATAATTGAGTTTCTAAAAGCCTTAACCAACTCAATACGCGAGTAGTTCATGCATCATGGATAATGAAAGTGAAATGAAATAATATTGTCTGGGGACGGATTATAGAAACCGAGGATACATTAGAGGAGGCTTAATTACGAGCCTTGGGATGAGAGAGTGTGAAAGGGTGCTTCAGGGGACCTGGGGTAGCTCCCTAGTGTCGGGTACTTTCACAATAAAAACTTTCTCAATCTGACTAGTCTCTAAGTGTTTCCATGCCAGTTGAGTTGTTCATATTATTATTATCCGGACTTATGGAACAGTGTAAACTCCTGGTTGGCCCAGTGCAAATTAAAATTTAAGGGCCCACATATATAGGTAAGTTATGATGAAGATATTGCATAACATTCATGCATTCATAATTGATTGTGTATGTGATTGTGATTAATATTATTATGTATTGGTTGTAAAAACCCTTTGTTGCTTATGTCTTATTCGGAAATATTATATTCTGTTTCTCACTCCTTTTTCCGTGTTTTTGTTTCATATATTCTAAATTGATGGTTCAGAGGGAAGGATCGAAGAATTTCAGCAGTAGATATAGCACGTTCTAGAAAGGGAGCTCGGTATGAATACCGTGGTCCAATGAATAAATAATGTTAATAAGTAACTGCTTCTGGGCCATGGAGTTTCCTCTCTTTCTTATAATGTTTAATGTTTATTTTCTTCGGATGAATGTACAAATACTTTATAAAGTTTTAATAATATTTGTGAGGTATTTCAGAAATAATGTATATAATTTATTCCGATAGTTTCTTTTTAACAATCATATCTTTAGAAAAAAAAATTACGAATTTTTCTAGAATTTATTAAGGTGTAACAGAGGGTGTTACATGTAGGAAGAGAGGCTATTGGGTGGCTAAGAGGAATGAGGACAGCGTTTGGAGAGGGGCTGTGTGGTACGGTTTTAGAGGGAAGGGAGGACAGTTAGAGAGGAGAAGGAGGTTGGGACGGTGTTTTAGTGTAGTGAGGACGGTGTTGGGAGAGAGGTGAGTGAGGACGGTGTTGGGTGAGGTGAGTGGGGACGGTGTGTGGAGAAGAGAAGGAGGTTGGGACGGTGTGTGGAGAAGGGAAGGAGGAACAGCGTGGTTTTAGTGGAGAATGGGTGGATGGTGAACTTGAAGGAGATTGGGACGGTGTGGGAAAAGGAAAAAGGGACAGTGGAGTTTTTTTTTTTTATAAAAAAAGCTCTCTTTCTTCTCTCTTAATCTTTCTTCATGCTTCCTCCTCCTTCCCCAAGTGAAAGCTTCTGGATCTCTATTTATAGAAGTGGGGAGCCTTGTCAATCAGTGGCAAGTGGGCTTCTTTATTAATTTTTGTGCCAGCCGCCCCACAATCATAACTTACAGACAGCCTGGATTTTGACAAAGGAGGCTGGTGGGAGTTCTTTACCATTTTTTCTTCGTCTGGTAGTGAGCCGCCTCCCATAATTCAAGGATCCACTTGGATAGTGGAAATCCAAGTCAGCATGGTGGAAAGCCGAGTGAAAATGATGGAAATTTGAGAAGCATGATAGAATTCCGAGTGAAAATGACTCGGATTAGCCTCTCAGTCAGTATTCATCCATAGTTGGAGTCAATTCCGAGTGGAATGAAGGTTTTCCAATAGAAAACCGAGTGAAAATAGTCCTTTCCGAGTGAGAATTCTTCTGGGAGGAGCTCTCCTATGGAAGGCCGAGTGGAAGCTTTGCTCGGTATTGGGTCGTTGTGAGGAAAATCCGAGTGAAAAAGTGTGCAATTGGATTGAGGGGACAAACAAGGCAATTCTGATTGGAACAATCAATCAGACCGAGTGAAAATTGACTCGGAACCGATTGAAGAGGACTCGGTGCTGATTGAAAAGTGTCACTCGGAATTGGTGAAAAGTGTCTCAGAATTGAGTAAAAGGTTGGTCACTCGGTACTGACTGAAAATTGGCTCGGGAATGGGTGAAAGGATAGCTCGGATTTGAGTGAGAGTACTCACTTGGGAGTGGGTGAGAAAGGAATGACTCGGAAATGGGTAAAAGAACGGCTCGGAACTGGTTACAAGAGTGGCTCGGTAATGGTTAAAGGATGACTCGAATCCGACTGAAAATTGAAGAGAATGACTCGGTGTTGACTAAGAGAGTGACTTGGTGCTGACTGAAGATACCTTACTTGGTGCAGACTGAAGAGAGAGTGGCTCGGAGTTGTTTCAATCGGAAGTATTTGGCTCGGATCTTGTTTCTGTTTACTCGGAAATGATTATCCAGAGAATTTTCTCATTCGGAAATATGTTCCACACTTGGAATCCACTCGGAGTCAGCCTTTCGGAGACATCCCAGTCGGAATTTCACTCAGTAACGGCTGACTCGGATATCTTAACTCGGTAACAGTCATTTTCCACTCGGAAATAGCCATTTCCTCACTCAGAATTTTCATTCAGTCGTCAATTGTTCAGTGCACTCACTTGCCCCTATTTTCCAATCAGGAATGGCTTTCACTCGGCAATCAACTGCTCGGTGCACTCACTTGGGAGTCGTCTTCATAAGGATTTCACACGGATTTTCCTTTCTTCAGTCCAATCGGACACATTTATTCAGAAATCCTTTCATTCAGTCGTTGTCACTCGGAAACCGATTGAAGATTGACAATGAAACTGATTGAAGAATGGCTCAGTCGGCAAATATTCATTCCGAGCCTTGCTTTACTCGGAAAAACAATTTTCTGCCCCAACTCACTCGGATGTCTTCCTTGGGGGACATCACACTCGGGCTCAGTGTGAAACTGTGAGTCTGCCCGAGTGTGGTTCATTTAGTGGCTTCTTCTGCTCGGAATCCATTCACTCGGAACAGCTTTTTGCCCAGAAAAGCACTTGTTCTCTGGTCTGTTTCAGTCAGCATCCTTTCACTCGGAATTAGCTTTGGGCAGTCTTATTGGTCAAGTCCCTTTTATCACTCGGAATGGTTGCATTCGGACAGCTTCCACTCGGATTCACCTCTAACAGGGACATATTTCTTTTCAGCATTGAACTTCCAACAGGGTCGGCCATTTACCACTTGGATTGTCTAAGACAAGGAACTTTCCACTTGGATTCTCCTCCAACAGTGAAGTATTCCACTCAGATTTGCTCCATTCTGAGTAATTCCACTCGGTTTTGATCATTTTTGAGTCATTCTACTCGGATTTACTCCAACAGGAGCATATTCCACTCGGATTTTGTCCATTCTGAGTCATTTCACTCGGATTTGATCATTCCTTAGGTCATTTCACTCGGATTTATCCCAAAAGGACAATATTTCACTCAAAAATGCTTCAATCTGAGTCATTCTTCTCAGCAGATCATTCAAAAATGAAGTCCAGTCCTCTCAGAATCCTTTCTATTTGGGTCGGACCGAAAGAGGTGTTCATAATATTTCATATCAAATTATTTTAATAAAAATATTTTTATATTAATTATCAAAATAAATAATATAAAAATATTTTAAAAAAGTGAGTTTTTGTTTTTGAAGATATAAAAAAGCGATTGGACAATGGGAAAGGATCCAAAATTCTAAATCCCATTTTAAAAACCTTTCAGATAATATTAAAAAAAATTCCACGTAAGAAAGTTAATCCAAATCTGATCTACACGGAACCAAAGGGTGGAACGTGGTGACACGTTAATCGACATTGTGTAAGATATTTTGAGGGCAAATAACGACAATGGGTGATGATGATGATTACGTTGCTTTCGGCCCCTTTTCGTTTTCGTGCACATTTGGTCAATTTCGAACACTCCCGAATCCATCTTCGCAATAGCACCTATAAATCCCACGTCGTTTTGCTCCGTCCCTCACCCAAAACGACAAAACCCAGAAATCGTGCCACCGAAGATTCCATCAATCGCCGATCGCTGCTTTCATCTGCACCAAGTCGAAAGTTCGTTGTTGCTCTGTTATCGCCGTTTTTCTAATTTCCCCCTAATTCTGCGATTTAGACTGAGATTATTATAATAATTAATACTAATAACAATATGCCGTTCTCTCTTTGTTAGGTAACGTAGCTGTGTTTTTTTTTTGTTTAGTTTGTTTAATTTCGTGTTGAGGTATTGCGTTTTGTGTTCTCTAGTGTTCTTTCGGTGAAATTTTTGTGCAATTTTGAGTTTCACCTTTTTTTATTGTTTGTGTTAGTTGTGTGGTTTGATTGCTTTGTTTGTGGTAGTATCTTGTTCTGTTGTGGAGTTGAATCCTTCTTAACGAGTTCACAAGCGTTTGCTTTTATGGTACGTAGCGCAATTCGTTGCCGTGAACTCTAAGGCTTGAATTGTTTTCGTTATTGGTCGAAATCTATGGGTTCTGATGTCTTAATTTATGGGATAAGGATTCGGTTGAGTTCAGCGTGAATTGCATGAGTTACAGATGCTCCAACCAATGGTTCTAATTTAATTATTTAGATTTTATAATTGAAAATTATGTTAATATTTAATGGTTTGGTTTATGGAAAACCATGTCCTTACATTGTGTTGTGTCGTTTGGGAAAGCTTGAACTAAACTCTGGAAATTGTGTTCAAGAATTGGGCCAGCTGGTTCAACTGGTCTATGGATTGAATCATCAACTTGGCTAATGTCAAAATGTGACCAAACACTTGTTCAATCTGTTTTTGAAATATTGGTTTGCCCTGCATTGTGCAAATCATAAGATAAGATCAATGTTTTAAATTGGGGTTGGTGAGATGAAGATTATTTTCTTAATAGCAAAACAAGGCAAATGCATTAAATTCAGGTCCAAGGGTACCTAAACTCAAATACAAAAGTTATGAATGATTAGAAATCTGTATACAACCAAGTTGCTCTCGGTGTCATATAAGAAAAGAAAAGTAAAATCTCTTCAAATTATGTAGTTGTGATGCTGACGACGAAAACATTAATAGTGTGGTCAATTGTATGCAAATGTGGGCGCAATGCGGTTTTGGAAGACTTAATCTTGATATTGCGGTCATAATTGTGGTTGCGGTCTGCCGTTTAGAATATTGAATGGCACTTAGTAGTTAAGCAACAAGATAGTTGGACCCATTTTTCTAGTTACTAGGATGGGTAGGAATGATCTGCATAAAACTCAAGGCAGAAAGGTTTAGGAGATTATTCAGTTTAGATTCTACGTAGAGCTTTTTTGCAGGAAAATGCAATTTTCTACCCAGTTGCAGATACCTCCTGCTGCAAGGATATTACTACTTTGTTGAGGGGAGGAGTGGCTGAACAAGTATATCTCTTACTGCCTTACCGATATTCATTTGTCTATGTTCACCAACTACATGGGCGAACACAGCCTGGACCCAGTTGCAATGCTGTTAAAGCTTCCAATGAGTGGGATATATCTTTTGCATAATTCATATAATCTACCCATTTGTTGCTCTGCCAGTTCATGGACAGGGAAAAAGGCTGGCTTGATGCTACTTCCGTTGTTAATGTCAGTGCCAATCTTTCTTTCTTTCGTCTTCCAGTCTTGGTTGGTAGAAAAGACAGCCATGCTACAATCCAAATGTGGATGATGATATCATTTCTGAATATCGAAATTGATAATCTAGTCCTTGGTGTTAGGGTAAATGTGCTGATTTTAGCAGTGAATGCATAGTCTACTGTCAATTTACATAGTTAATGAAGAAAATGATTAAAGTTTGATCCAGAGGAATCTACCAAGATGCAGGTGATGTGGATTTTTTTTTTTTTTTATGTTTTTGCTTTTGGTAAGTTTCAGTTCTTGGAGGAGTCAATGCAGAACTGCATTTTAAGGTAGGGTTGCCCTTCATGGACAATGAAATCAACACATCTACTGTATTTTTTATTATTTGGGATGCATTTGATTGAGTGATTTATTGCTTTCGACATAGGTTGGAGTGTCTATTGATTGGCTCCAGTATAGTTGGATTTGGTTCTGGGAGTTCTTCAAGGATTCAAGTGATCTTTCAATGCTAATGGTTTCTATTTACTGCTGGAGGCTGTCACATACCCCAGTGCTACGTTGTAGTGATATGTGGAATTCTTGTATATACGTTTATTTTGATGTGTTCCTCTCTTGGAGTTGTGCTGATTGGAGCTGCCTTAATCAATTTTGTTGTTGCTGATTTCAATTGGTCTGCAGCTGTATAGAAGCAACGATGCATTGGTGTTTACCTGGCTTGATGGGGTGACTAAATATGCCTTTGGAAGTTTTAGGATTATTTCTAAATGTGTTCCTACATGCAGGTCCTAAGCTTACTGCTTGCTTCTAGATAGTTTGTAATCTTGTCTGAGGATCATCATGGGAGAGGTAGCCATAATGCACTCTGAGCCTCTGCAGTTTGAGTGCAATGACATTAAACATATGACTGAGAAAGAAATGTATCCTCCAGAATCAAATGCACAGCACTTGCCTGGAGAAGAATCAAGTCCGTCGACAGATCCTGAAAACATCAATGACTTGCGAGAAAAAGGATATATGGAGTATGGGTAATTTTTTGTCCATAAACTCCTCTCAACAAGTTAAATTTTTTCATTTCCTGTTCTTTTGTTGAAATTAGGCTTTCTCTGCAGATGTCAACATTATCGTAGAAGATGCCGCATCAGAGCACCCTGCTGCAATGAAATTTTTGATTGCCGCCATTGTCACAATGAGGCAAAAGTGAGTACATTTTCAAATCTTGTATTTGATTACAGCTGTATGTTTCCAATATTTAATCTATTGTTGTCATAAATGATATAGTGCCATATTCTTTCATATTTATAGCAAATTTCTTCAAATGCTCCTTTTCTAATTTGCCACTTTTACTCTTTGAATGTATAGCACCATATGGAATTGTCTATAATTTCTTTTTGTCTTCATTGATTTCCATTTATTTTTACTTTTTATGTATGGTGTCCTCCATTTCCCTCTCTCTTTCTCCGCCCTTAGGAGACAAGGTTGTGTACCCCTTGTTGAACTGATTTGAGGAGTTCAGGGTTTAGTGAGTTGCTTAAATCAGCTAAAGTAAAAATCAATTCTTTCTATCTTTTGTTTCATTGTAATGACTCTAAGGAATAGTCTGCTAATTATTAGTTATGACTTATAATGTACCAGGAGTAGTCTCCTGATTATGTTTAATTCTTGTAATGTAGGTGTAGCATTACATTTTAAAAAAACTTACTTCTATTATCACGTTTTTGTGTAGAATGATATCAACATTGATCAGAAGCATAGACATGACATTCCCCGTCACCAAGTCAAACTGGTATACTTATTTAAACATTTCTAATTGGAATACCTACATTTTTTTTTTTTACTTCTTTGCTTTGTTATTTCATGGTCAAGGAATTCCTAATGAAAATATTGACATATACAGGTGATTTGCTCACTATGTGGGACTGAACAAGAGGTGGGCTTAAAATTTCTTTCTTATTTTCTGTGTACTTGATGTTATGATATACAGATTAGCAGTGTATGGTAAAATCTTTAATAGGGTCAAATAAAAAGAAAGTCTCACTACATGATGTGAATGCACACATCACATATGCTATTCCCAGGGCTAAAGGAAATAAGGAAACAAAATAAAGCTGAAATATGTTGTTTACAATCTGCATTTAAAATACTTTTCTTTTACTGATTTTAACTGCTTCCAGGTTCAGCAAAACTGTATTAATTGTGGTGTTTGTATGGGCAAGTACTTCTGTGGGACATGTAAGCTTTTTGATGATGATGTAAGTAAATAGTCCTGTAACTACTGCTCTTTTTTCTATTCATGTTCTATATATTTTTTATATCTTTGATATGATTTCTGGTATAATTATCTCCATCTTTAGCATAATCCTTATTCTCTGACTGTATCGCATGAATACTAGTGATGTGGAATGAAATGATTCTGAGACTTCTAAATCATATGAAGATTTTCAAGGGTATTGTGTTAATAGCTTTTCTATGTGCTGCAGATATCTAAGCAGCAATACCATTGCAGTGGCTGTGGAATTTGCAGGTATGAATTGCTAACTAGTAGTTACTTCATCTGAAGTATCAATGTCCTAGCATTTTAGGCCAGGACACTAACATGTTAGAAGGGGTTTCACTTTTCTCAATTTTGTGTTTCAATATATTGTATATTTCATGTTAATTTGATCCCCCCATAATAATCCTTCTAACTTTCCTGTTTTTGTTGTTGACTTCAAATCTCTTTCACTCTGTATATCATGATGCTTTTATTTGTTTTGCTTGTTCAGAAAGAACAAGCTTTGTATCAAAATTCAGACTGATTGATTTTGTTTATCTTTTTTCTTTAAACACAGAACTGGAGGAAGTGAGAATTTCTTTCATTGCTTCAAGTGTGGTAAGTTATTATTTCAATTCCCGTGTTTTTCCCCATATACCATTCCAATTGAAACAACCCGACTTAATTAAGAGCAAAACTGAGACGGGAATTTTTCCAAATTTAGAACGCCCCAAACGTTCACAATCAGCCCAGATTAGGAGTCGGGGTAAATTAAAGTAGAACGGAGGCAAGGGAAAGTAGAAAACTGTTCCCAAGGCATTCGGCAAGTAAAGGCCGACCAGAGGAAGTGAAGACCGGGTCTGAATACCACCCTTGGCAAGACCCAGCTTCGGTCAACAGCCCAACAGAATACAGCGCCTGAGCGAGCCCTATTTCTCGCTGGAGCGAACCCTCATTCGCTGAGGCGAACACTTGCCCTCGGTAATTTCCTCACTCGAAATTTAAGCTTAAATCCACTCGGGATTCGATCACTTCGGTTATGCTTTACCCGGTAACTCATACTTAGCCGGATACTTAATCTATTTCAAGAAATTCATATTCGTACCTCATTCGGAAGCGTTTACTCTTCACCCGGGAAATGTTTCCCTCGGTTACTCCACTCGGAGTCTATAAACTTTCCCTCACACGGATTGTTTCCTCCAGACATACACCACTCGGAGGCACCTCAGCCCCAACGTACTCGGTACGTATTACACTCTCTTCACTCGGCATTCTTAATCCTTCCCACTCGGAGAACATCTTAACTCTACATTCCTCGGGAATGATCCCTTGACCAAGTCTCCCTCGGAATATCCTAACTTATCATCTATCGGAGAAATTCACTAAGTTAAGTCTTACCCGAACTCATTTAAATCTCATTCACTCGGAATATATATATCCTCACTCATTCGGAATGGGACTCCTAAAATACACCCCCATCAGAACCATCACAACCCTTCTTCCCTCGGAATAGGTTCATTCGGGATTTACCACTCGGAATTAATTAGACCTATCATTACTCGGGGAATTCTCTCGCCAAGATCCCACTCAGAATAGGTTTATTAAAGAGGATTTCCTCCCAGAACATATTTCTCTCGGAATCCTTCTAAGCCTTCCTAACTCAGACATGGCTCACAACAATATTCCCATTTGAATACTTAGTCCTAACATTTATTCATTCGACAACACATCTCAGTCGATACAAAATAACATCTTATCCGTGTAAAATATATATATATATATATATATATATATATATATAAGTGTATAGTTGTCTACAACTCCGCTATTCAATCAACATAAATAATTACGTTCAGACAGGCGGATTACAAGAGAGCCGGCCAAGGCTTAACATATCCATTTACAATCGGTACAGTACACTATGTACACTACCATAGCATAGATACCCTTCAATCGGGTTTAATGCCTTCTCGTCCTTCACCACACCTACCTGCATACACTGAAAAATATAGCCACAGTAGGGGTGAGCTTTTACATATTAAATGTTAGTTATTGGCTCGGATTTATCCACAATTTCTTAACTATAGAATAACATATCTCAATCAGTTGTAACCCACCGTCAATCAACACAGCATTACCCGATCGGAAATTATTCAATTCATTCAGGCTCTATAATTCACGATATCCAGCACAACATATACTACAGCCATAATTTCATATTGCACTCGGCAACAGCGTTAGCATACATACAGTCCCCCGATCGGGATTACTCAATTCATACATGGCTATATAATTCATATTATTCACCACAACGTATATCACAACCATAACATCAATATTCATGCATTCATCCACTCGGATTCACTCAAGTCAATTCCAAACTATATCAAAATTTCATTCTCAATATCATATCCACATATTCATATAATTCACATTGAGCTCAATGACAATCATAAGTGTGCACACAGATATTCAATCAGATCCGATCCATTATTATTAAATTTTATTGTTGCAACATAGGCTCTCAGCCTTTTACTCAGCTCTCAGCTGATCCGGCCGTTTTACTGGTACCAAACCGTTTGCCCTCTCATGTGACACAAACACTCTCAGCGTCAACAGCAGTGTCACGGGCTAAACCCCGAGCCCCGCTCAAGAGGTTTGCCTGAGCCCCGCTCAAAGGACTTTAAATTTAAAACCCGAGCCTCGCTCAAGGGGAGTGCCTGAGCCTCGCTCAAAGGACTTTTTCACCCATATTCATTTGATTGCCGTTTCTGTATTAGTGTCCCACACTATATGCTCACAGCATTTTCAAGGGGCGAATTAGATGTGTATGGTCGTATTCATCCAATACATTGCATGCAGCCATTATAGAACTACAACCAATTCCACACAGCATATACATTCACTCGGAAATCCACGTTTTCATCGCATACATCACATACCTTTTAATATAAAAGCCCAACAGGGGTTAACACCACAGTTCTCATATTATGCACTCATCATTGAATGTCAGTAACATGCATCCTGCACTTTTAAACACAAAGTCACATACGAAATCAGCATAGCAAGCTCATACACTCGGCATCTCAATAGAATCGACATGCATTTAATATATAACATCAACGGATATTATCCACTATCTCCCAGTATAATGGGCTCGGTATTCATGACACCACACACATGCATCTGATACAACTATTGTAAGTCACACGGATTCAGCAATACATTCGTATATAATACGCTTGTCAATCCTAGTAACATTCACATGCATTTTGTTATTTTAATTCATAAACAAGAACCGGCATAACAACGTCTCAGTACATGCACTCAACATTTTAGATGAAATCAACACATTTCAAGTATAATCACACAAAGCAGAGTGATTTCACCCGGAACCTGTCCATAAATCGTGCATTTGAGATGTAAGGTAGCCCCCCTACCTGGAATGAAGATTCCGGAAGCTCCATTGGTTCACAGCTCCGATCGGCTACTCTCCGATCGATCCTTCAGTCACCCTCCTTCATCGAACGCTCCCGTCGTTGTATTCTGCACAGCTTGAAGGAATCGGAAGCTTCTCACACTCTTGAGCAGTTCAGCCACCAGGACACTCCCTGCATGCAAGGACAGTGGGGATTCCAAAGCTGTTCCCTTACCTGACAAGTCCTGCCTCCAAGACACCCAGACTTCCATGCATCCAACTGCGTAGGTAAGAACAGTGGAGGTTCCTAAACCTCCGAAACACTCAGCGACCTGCTCACTTCTTGAGCAGCTTCGTCTCACCATCAATAAAACATTTCAACAATTCTGGGCACTCAACGCTGCTCACTTCCACTTGAGATCCCATTAGCCTTCGAGTGGAAGAAGAGGGTGAAGAAGAAAAACAGCAGAAAAGAGGAGACCAGATGCATGCACGAAGAGAAAGATGTCCAGCTTTCAAGTTTTTCTCCAGCAGCGTGAATAATGAGGGAGAGGGGGAACCGAAGCCCCTTATACCACTAAGGGCACATGCGTAATTCCTCCTGGCCTTATTATTATTATTATTCAGCCTCCTCTAATCAATCAGTAATTAATCTAAATCAACCATTAATCAACAACTAACCTTACTCGGTAACTAATTCAAAAATCAGGATGTTACACCAATACTTTCTAATATTTACAAAGTAATGATGCAATTATTTTAACATGTACCTGGTTAGTCATTATATTTGTGATTCTTCTGTACAGGTTGTTGCTTCTCTACTCTGTTGAAAAATAGTCACCCTTGTGTAGAAGGAGCAATGCATCATGATTGCCCTGTTTGTTTTGAGGTAACACTTTACAGCTTTTATGATTTGACCATCAGCTTTTTGAATTTTGAATGGCTGGAGGCTGATTCAAGCACACTAAACTCGATGATTGCAGTATCTGTTTGAATCAAGAAATGATGTCACTGTTATGCCATGTGGGCATACAATCCATAAGAGCTGCCTGAATGAAATGAGAGAACATTTCCAGTGAGTGTCATAAAGCTGACTGTCTCCTTACTCCCCCCTTGCCCCCGGCCCATCTAAATATCCTGATCTTTTTACTTGATTCTATATCATCAGGTATACTTGCCCTCTCTGCTCGAAGTCTGTCTGTGATATGTCAAAGGTTTGGGAGAAATTTGACATAGAGATTGCTGCTACACCAATGCCTGAACCATATCAAAATAAAATGGTGACTTTTCCTTTTTCTGTTGGAAGATTATGGATATACATTACAGTACATATATGATATGTTTATATTAAAGTCCTAGATTTTCTAGTTTACCTTTTCCTTCTGCAATCTGCATTGAGAGATGCTGAGACCTATGGTTTTTATTGGATATTAAGTCCAACTCTCCAAATACCATATTGCTTGCTGAGTATGAGGAACTAATGGTATTATTTTCAACAGGTCTGGATCCTGTGCAATGATTGTGGCAAAACTTCTCATGTTCAGTTCCATTTCGTGGCTCAAAAATGTTTGAACTGTAAATCCTACAACACAAGACAAACGAGAGGCTGAGGAAGTGCCATTGATTGTTCATTGGTTTCATATCAGTAAAGCCTGCATTTTGAGCTCCATTTGTTGTGAAGGAAGTGGCAATCCATTTGTTTATATGAAGGAATTAGAACTGCAAGCTGAGCCACATTCCAAGGAATAGAATAATGGTTTTTTATGTGTATTCGGTGTTGGGGAGTGACGTTTGGGTCAGCTAATGTAAAATCACTGGTTGGAAATTGGAATCACCTCGGAGTGTTTTTGAGTTTGCCTGTGATTTTTACTCTAGTCATTTAGGTACGCGTCAGCTTTACCAGTTGCCCAATATTGTAATGGTTGAACTAGATAAGTAGTTTTCTCTTGTTATTGTTTAATTGACTAACCGATTAAATTCATTATCAAAATGAACCATATGGTTTAATTGGCTGACTAATTATTACTAAAATTTACCATGATCATTAAAATTTATCATGATAATTAGCTGTGAACATAATATTTTTGAAAAAGTTAAAAATCACCAAATGCATTTCATTGAGTTTTCTTGAGAATCATATTTCTTCTAAGAGTAAACACTCCAGTTAGTCCCAGGCTTTAACAAAGTTGGACACTTAGGTCCTCCAGTTAATAAGTGAGTCTTGTTAGTCCTTCATGTCTGTCAACGTGGGATAAATAGATCCCTGCTGTTAATGAAGTGTAAACGTCTAAGTTTCAGTTGACGTGGATTGTTAAATCCCAACAGGGATGCACGTCTTCAATGAAACGACGTCGTTTTACTCTTATTAAACAAAACATGAAATGAGTCATTTTGATTTCTGAAATTAGGGGTAAGTTCATTTAGGGTTCATTCGTTTAGGGTTTAATTTTGCTTTCATCTTTCGCTTTTTGACTTGTTTGTCTTTTCTCCCTCCCTCCCAACTGAAAGACCTCGTTTCCAAAGGCGTGAACACTGTGTTAGAGGTGCACTTACTAAAGGCGTGGACATCGGTGATGGGAGACCCCAACCAGGTTAGCAATCGGTTGTTGGTGTTCATGTGTTTTCTCATGTTCTTCGAGTGGGTATGATTATTGTGAGTGTCGGTGATGGGAGACCCCAACCAGGTTAGTAATTGGTTGTTGGTGTTCATGTGTTGTCTCATGTTCTTCGAGTGGGTATGACTATTATGAGTGTCATTTTGGGGGCTTAGAGTATTGTACTTGGGGGTTAGGGTTTTGGTAATGAGGGATTTGTAATCGGAGGGTTTAATGTGTATGATTTGGGGTTTGGGGTTATGTTGATTAGGGTGTAGATTTAGGGTTCACTAATCGCGGGCTAAGGGCGGTAATTGGGGGTTAGGGTCCTATAATAGGGGGTGAGGGTTCTGTAATTGGGGATAAGAGTTTAGGTTAATGAGGGGTTAGAGTATGAATTTTATCATGCTCTGTTTGTGGATTGCCTGTTGGTGTTCATCTGTTGGTTTACCTGTATCTTGATAGGTTATGTATGAAATATGGATTGCCTGTTGGTTTGCCTGTATGCATGCCAATTGTAACAATGTTGTATTTATGTTGTTTCTGTTTATTGGTTTGTCTGGATATATATATTGTCTTTATTTATGTTGTTTCTGGATAGGGTAATTCTGATAATAATGTAATGTATTGGGATGGACATTTAGGAAATTCGAATTGGGCTTCATATAGGGGGCAGATTTGTGATTGATTCAGATGGCAGAGAAGAGTATAGTTTGGGTAAAATTGAAGAGTGGGATGAATTAGACCCTGATTACCTAGATTTTTTTTGCATTTGTGAGGTTTGTGGAAAACCGTGGGTTATATAGGTTGATTAATATATTTTGGCATGACCCTAAGTGTGATTAACACAACAAATTCATCAAGCTAGCAGTAAAACTAAGGACCTGTTTCAATTTAGCAAAATCTTATCTATTTCCATTTTGTTTCAATTTAATTACAAAATCTTCCAAGTTATTCCACCAGTAAAACTAAAACCAAGTTACCTATTAGTAACAACATGAAAAGGAAACAAAAAATAAATTGTTAAATTAAACATAACCATTTTATAACATAACCATTACCAACTCATAAACCCATGACAAGTATGCCATGGATCATACATTTTTGTCAATAATCTGCTACCTTCGATTCTCATACTAATAACAAAACAACTTTGTAATTACAAATTCATGATCATAACCAACAACCATATTAGAAAGAACAAAATACAACACTTAGACTAATAAAAATCATCTTTAACTTTCACAGTTCTTGCTGGGTTTTCAAGCCTCCTTTCACCAAGGATTCCATGTACATATGCCATTTACCTTCTTCATTCCGTATAATAACAGACTCCATCTCTATCAACTTACAAATCAGCACATTCCTCCATTCTTCCTCATGAATAAGTAAATCCCTATCTTGGACCCAAGAAAAGAAATCACATTGGGCTCCTCAAAGTTGTGCACATGTCCAAAACTGGCGGTTGGGGTTACTCACTGTGTGAGACACACGTCGGGCTGGTGGTTTGCCACAACGGCAACGAACCCAGTGTAACATCCCATATTTTCAAATAATTATAAATTTCAGATTAAGGTTATGGATTGATGGAATTAATGGCTAATTAAGGATTAATTACCAATTAGGCAAATTATTGAGTGATAATAATAACTTGAATAATAATAATAGTAATGCCTTGGTGGCATTAGAGAGAGTTTCGGTTCTCTCTTCCTTCTCTTCCGTGTGGTCCCCACGTGATGGCTGATGGTTTTAATTGGATGGACTATTGATGGGACTTGCATTAAATACGAAGGTGATGGCTGTGGCAGAGCAGCGTGATGATGGGCTGAATGGGAGTGTGTGTGTGTGTGTGTTGATAAGGCTTCAACTTTGGTTTTCCTCCAAACTCTCTTTATTTTCCTTGTGGGTGTATGTTATGGAGGAGAGAAATGCTCCTCCTTCTCTCTAGAATTCATTAGAGCTCCTGCTTCATCTTCTTCCTCTCCTTTATCTTCTTCTTACACTCAACGCTGTGTTGAACCCGAGTGGAGCTGTATGGTGATGGTGAACAGCGTGGCTGTGTGTAACCATGTGGGGCAACATGGTGCTGTGTTTTGGAGGTTGGTTCCTCTTCTTCATCCTCTTGTTGATGGAGCTGTTTGCATGAAGAAGGCAGAGATGGATGAAGACATGCATGCAGGTTGCATGGAAGCTGGTGGTTCTCCATGGTGGGGAGAATGGTGCTGTTCGAGTGTAGAACAACTTTGTACTAGGCTTTGGAGGTTGCTGCTCAAGTAAACAGCATGGATTCTTCCATGGCTGTGAGTAGAGTGGAGCTTGGAGTGTTGATGCTCATGTGTTGCGTTCAGATGGGCTACTGGGTGTATCTCGCTCAAGCGAGAATGGTCACGCTTGAGCGAGCCAGTGAAGAAATGGTCACTGGACCATTTTCGCTTAAGCGAGTGAATGTGTGGCTTGAGCGAAAGGCTGAAGACTGATGCTGGTTGGTAGGGAAGTTGTGTGGCCCTTCCTACGTTGGAATGCCGAGCAGAAGCTGGTATGGTTGGGTCGAGTGGCCCATGTGACTCCTGGAAGCTTTATCCAGGTAAGGGGGGCTTTGCATCTCAAATGCATGGATTTCTGGACGGGTTTCCGGGTGAAATTGTCACTGTGTTGTGTTTTAATGTGTATGGTATGCTGTAGTTGAGTAAATAACCCGGATTATTGATGCTTATTATTTATGTAATGTATGATACCCGTTCATATGATGTGTGATGTTTGTTGATGATGTTTATGTTGAGATGTATGAGATGCACATGATGAATGTTGTGTTCTATGTGTGATCCTCTATTTGTCCCTGAGTATGTTGTACATTTGAATGCATGTGATGCTTGTTGATGCATATGCTTGTGAGTGGGGACTGTTATGATGAATGCCGAGTAGGCTTTATGGAGGAAAGCATGAAATGCTTACTATAAAGGATAAATTCGAGTGAATAGAGGATAATCCGAGTGAATGGCATAGTGATTGCCGAGTGAATGGCATAGTAATTGCCGAGTGAATGACATAGTGATTGCCGAGTGAATGGCATAGTGATTGCCGAGTGGATGGCATAGGAGTGCCGAGTGGATGTGGTATAAGCCGAGTCATCTGATTGTTGTTGAATTGTCGAGTGCACATGATGTTGAACGCAGATTTCTGAGTGGGCAATCGAATGAATATGAGTTGAATTTATATGCATACGTGTTATTGAGTTATTGAATATTAACACCTTGCGGGGTGCCACAAGGGTATAATCCCGAGTGAAGAGGACGGGGTCCTAATGTTGAATATGATGAAAGACCTCGAGTTGGACTTGGGGCAGTGCCTGGGGCACTAAGCGTGAAATGAGACGCTTGATGAAATACGAGTGCATTGGCGTGGGACGCCGAGTGAATGAAACCGTATGCATCTGATTCGCCACTGGAATGCGTTGGACTTCTATTACCGATCGGCAATCAGATGATGGAACATGTGATGAATGTGATTAAGTCCTGGAGCTGGGCTCAGGCACACTCCTTGAGCAAGGCTCGGAGTTGAGTGAAATCTGAGTGGATCAGTATACTAGTTGCTGAGTGAATTAGGCTTTATAGCCGAGTGAAATGGGTAAGAAACCCGATTGGAGATGTTTGTGATTGCCCATATTGAATGACAGTACATGTTGATTGATTGATGATATATATATATATATATATAATTGTATTGTGATTCTATGATTAATCCGAGCCAATATCTGTTATTTAATATGTAATGCTCACCCCTACACCATTTTTCAGTATATGCAGGTCGGATTGGATGATGTGATGGCCTTAACCCGAGTGTTGGGTATTTATTGATGAGGCTGTGTACATAATGTAATGTACCGAGTGTCTTTTGTTGTTTTAAAGCCTTGGCCGGCTCATAACAATGTTGTATCATGAATATGAAATATATATATGTACTGGAATCCGAATGCATGTTAATATATATATATATACTTCGAGTGGATGGTATTATATGCATACCAACTGATTGTGTTGGTGATGGAATGTATAAAGATAATAAGTATCCGAGTGTATGCGTATGTGTATATACATATATGTTATGTTGATAACATGGTTGTGAATCGGTGGAAGTGTACTGCTGTATTGGTAGTCAGACTTAGAATTAGAGAAAATGTTTATATAAGTGATTTATGTTGATTTGATGCTTCATACCGACTAGGAAATGATGTTGTATGAATATTCCTAAGTTAATGAATCCTGAGTGAAATGTAAGTGGCTTAGTTGCTTTTCCGAGTGAGTCTTATGTATGTGACTCCATATCCGAGTGTGACCCATGTGTGAATCCCTTTCTGTGTGTTGGTAGCTCTTGTGGATTCTGAGTAAAGAATATGGGTAAACCCCGAGTGGGGAATGATTCGAGTAATCCGAGTGGAAATCCGAGTGATCCTCTTCCGAGAGGAGAGTTGTTGTAATGACTCAGATTGATTATATTCTAAGTGTATGAATTATGAATGTATCCCGAGTGAATATGGGAACCTATTCCGAGTGAATAGGGTAATGTGTATTCTGAGTGTTTAAGTATGGAATGAGTCCGAGTGGGACTTGACTTAGTGGTTTCCCTTAGTGGTTAAGTATTTCATATGTCCGAGTGAATTACTTGGGTAATTCCTCTGAGTGTTGAGGAGTTTGGATCATTCCGAGTGGAATTGATTTTGTAGGCTATTTCTGAGTAATGAGTGGTTAAGGCATTATCCGAGAGTGAATAGGCATGAATGCTGAGTGTGTGGCCGAATGAGTATTGGTCGGTAATGATACTAGTTACCGAGTGGAATACCACTCTGATGATGAGTTGGTTTATGAATGATTAGACTGAGTGATTTATGGTCGAGAGGAAGCCTATGTATTCTCTGAGTGATAGAGTTCAAATACACCGAGTGCTAAATGGTTGATGTTTACCGAGTGACTCGAGGTTGAACTATACCGAGTGGCGTTTGATTGGGTAATAACCCGAGTGAGGGGTTTTATGGAATCCGAGTGGGATACACCTCATTCCCGAGGGGATTCTATATGTGACCCTTGTGGATAAAATAGAAGACTAAGTATAATACGATGGAGCAATCCCGAGTGAATGGAACTCTGAATACCGAGTGATGGGAATGCCGAGTGTGGCTTCTCGCTTCAGCGAATGAAGGCTTCGCTCCAGCGAGTGTGTGTTGTTGGAAGGCTTGGGGTCGGCTTCGCTTAAGTGAATGGTGGTTCGCCCGAGCGAGTTGTGCGGTCTCGCTCAAGCGGAGTCGGATCCCGCTTGAGCGAGTGGGCGCTGTATTGTGGGCTTCGCTCAGGCGCTGTGTTCGGTTTTATTTTTTTTCCTTGCCTTCTTTCCCATTTTGTATTTCCCTTCTTTGATTGGCACTTTGCCTTTCTGCCTTGCGCTGCTTGTCTTCTTGATTGGTCATTGGACCTAGCTCTCATATCTTCATATATGGGAGTGGCTTTTTATTATGATCCAGGTATACTCTAAACAAAACGCGAAAAATTTTCCCCTAAAAATTAGGATGTCACAATTTTGGTATCAGAGCAGACCAAAAGGTCCATGGCCAAGGTTTGCTTACTGAGTGTAAGCGGTTATGTGCTGTATGACCGAGTGGTCATCATTTCTTGTGGTGTTTCTCAGCCTGAGTTGGCCGAGAGAGGATGTAATGATAATGTTGAGTCGGTTGTGAGGAAAATTGGGTGATGATAATGAAGCTTTCATAATTATTAAAACTGTGTTAATTGATTGGGACTCTTGTGTATGCCATGCTAATGGTTCATGGCCAGGTCATATTGATTGGATGGATTTGAACTCATATGCTGAGTTGGCTGAGTGAGTAATGTTGAGGAATCCCATGATGTGAGGAATTTAAATTGGGTGATTGCTTGTGCAATTTGTGATGGGTGAATTATATTCTTGGCATGTGAACCCCTATATGGCACTTGATGTAGATTAAATGAGTGCAGATTCCTAAGTTGGAGGATTTTAATATGAGATAGGAGATTGAATATAAAACCTGATGCATGATTGGTTGGGATTTTTGTCTCGGTTTGATGTGTGGTAATCCAATTGATTGAGCCTAATCATGTGTGGTTGGATGTTGTGAGGAATTGATATGGTAAGGTACCTATTGGCTGGGTGCTGTCTCAGTTTTGTGATTGAAAATCGAGTGAGTTGTTGATTGAATTTCTAACCCTGAGTTGTACATCTCTGTGGATGTAGTGAGTTATTAGGCTTAAATCCGAGTTGTGGCCTGTAATGAATGGTGATATTAAAGAATATTAGGTTGATTGGCCAATAGTTTGTGATGGATAAGATTAAAGAAGGAATTTTTACTCGGTTTGGACTGGAAACCGACTGTTTTTCTGCCATTTTATGGTGTGTATGACTGGCATTTGATGATTATTATCATGATGATTGCATTAGAATAGGTGTAAGGGCTGCATATACGCCTTGAATGAGTCGGAAATCCATTGGTAATATGTATTTTACTGTGAGAATGATTAATATTTGCTGATTGTTGGCATGAGATGCATCACTGTTGGTGCCTAATGGTGGTATTGATTCGGATGTATTACTTATAAAATGGTAAGAATTGCCATCAATTTTCATGTAGATTGGCATTATCTGAGTGATTTTGGGTCGGTATGAGTGAAATAGGATGTGAGGATGCTGTTCCGAAAGGCTCTCCATGCCATAGGTATTGTGGCAGTGTGCGTTTTTGCTGTGACTCTATGCAACTATTGTGACCCTATAGGAATGAGACATCATCCTATAAGTTGGATGCAGCAGTTATAGGTCAGCAAGTGAGACTGTAGCTGCTTATGGAGATGGCTTGAGTCTATTGGACTGGTCCGAGCAAGGTGAGGATTTGAATCTGAATGGATGAGTATGTGGTTGAGTACTAAAATGATGGACAAGTGAAGGAAAGAGTTGCTGGGTGAAGTGGAATTGTGGATGCCCGAGTGGGTGATTTCTGAGCCAATTGGTGACACTTCCAAGTGGAAGGTGTTAAGAGTGGGCTATCCCAGAATTTCTTGTGGTGTGGCCAGTAAACACTTGAGAGATGGAGTTGTTCCGATTGGAAAATTGACTGGTCGGTGAATGCTTAGAAGGCATTGGTATGTAAGTTATTTTGTGTGGCATGCAGTGTTATACCGAGTTGTTATTGAGGCAGGTTCCTGATTGAATTTTGAGGATGAAATTCCTAAAAGGTGGGGAGAGTGTAACATCCCAGATTTTCAAATAATTATAAATTTTAGATTAAGGTTATGGATTGATGGAATTAATGGCTAATTAAGGATTAATTGCCAATTAGGCAAATTATTGAGTGATAATAATAACTTGAATAATAATAATAGTAATGCCTTGGTGGCATTAGAGAGAGTTTCGGTTCTCTCTTCCTTCTCTTCCGTGTGGTCCCCACGTGATGGCTGATGGCTTTAATTGGATGGACTATTGATGGGACTTGCATTAAATACGAAGGTGATGGCTGTGGCAGAGCAGCGTGATGATGGGCTGAATGGGAGTGTGTGTGTGTGTGTTGATAAGGCTTCAACTTTGGTTTTCCTCCACACTCTCTTTATTTTCCTTGTGGGTGTATGTTATGGAGGAGAGAAATGCTCCTCCTTCTCTCTAGAATTCATTAGAGCTCTTGCTTCATCTTCTTCCTCTCCTTTATCTTCTTCTTACACTCAACGCTGTGTTGAACCCGAGTGGAGCTGCATGGTGATGGTGAACAGCGTGGCTGTGTGTAACCATGTGGGGCAACATGGTGCTGTGTTTTGGAGGTTAGTTCCTCTTCTTCATCCTCTTGTTGATGGAGCTGTTTGCGTGAAGAAGGCAGAGATGGATGAAGACATGCATGCAGGTTGCATGGAAGCTGGTGGTTTTCCATGGTGGGGAGAATGGTGCTGTTCGAGTGTAGAACAGCTTTGTACTAGGCTTTGGAGGTTGCTGCTCGAGTAAACAGTATGGATTCTTCCATGGCTGTGAGTAAAGTGGAGCTTGGAGTGTTGATGCTCATGTGTTGCGTTCAGATGGGCTACTGGGTGTATCTCGCTCAAGCGAGAATGGTCACGCTTGAGCGAGCCAGTGAAGAAATGGTCACTGGACCATTTTCGCTTAAGCGAGTGAATGTGTGGCTTGAGCGAAAGGCTGAAGACTGATGCTGGTTGGTAGCGAAGTTGTGTGGCCCTTCCTACGTTGGAATGCCGAGCAGAAGCTGCTATGGTTGGGTCGAGTGGCCCATGTGACTCCTGGAAGCTTTATCCAGGTAAGGGGGGCTTTGCATCTCAAATGCATGGATTTCTGGACGGGTTTCCGGGTGAAATTATCACTGTGTTGTGTTTTAATGTGTATGGTATGCTGTAGTTGAGTAAATAACCCAGATTATTGATGCTTATTATTTATGTAACGTATGATACCCGTTCATATGATGTGTGATGTTTGTTGATGATGTTTATGTTGAGATGTATGAGATGCACATGATGAATGTTGTGTTCTATGTGTGATTCTCTATTTGTCCCTGAGTATGTTGTACATTTGAATGCATGTGATGCTTGTTGATGCATATGCTTGTGAGTGGGGACTGTTATGATGAATGCCGAGTAGGCTTTATGGAGGAAAGCATGAAATGCTTACTATAAAGGATAAATCCGAGTGAATAGAGGATAATCCGAGTGAATGGCATAGTGATTGCCGAGTGAATGGCATAGTAATTGCCGAGTGAATGGCATAGTGAATGCCGAGTGAATGGCATAGTGATTGCCGAGTGGATGGCATAGGAGTGCCGAGTGGATGTGGTATAAGCCGAGTCATCTGATTGTTGTTGAATTGTCTTGTGCACATGATGTTGAACGCAGATTTCTGAGTGGGCAATCGAATGAATATGAGTTGAATTTATATGCATACGTGTTATTGAGTTATTGAATATTAACACCTTGCGGGGTGCCACAAGGGTATAATCCCGAGTGAAGAGGACGGGGTCCTAATGTTGAATATGATGAAAGACCTCGAGTTGGACTTGGGGCAGTGCCTGGGGCACTAAGCGTGAAATGAGACGCTTGATGAAATACGAGTGCATTGGCGTGGGACGCCGAGTGAATGAAACCGTATGCATCCGATTCGCCACTGGAATGCGTTGGACTTCTATTACCGATCGGCAATCAGATGATGGAACATGTGATGAATGTGATTAAGTCCTGGAGCTGGGCTCAGGCACACTCCTTGAGCAAGGCTCGGAGTTGAGTGAAATCCGAGTGGATCAGTATACTAGTTGCTGAGTGAATTAGGCTTTATAGCCGAGTGAAATGGGTAAGAAACCCGATTGGAGATGTTTGTGATTGCCCATATTGAATGACAGTACATGTTGATTGATTGATGATATATATATATATAATTGTATTGTGATTCTATGATTAATCTGAGCCAATATCTGTCATTTAATATGTAATGCTCACCCCTACACCATTTTTCAGTATATGCAGGTCGGATTGGATGATGTGATGGCCTTAACCCGAGTGTTGGGTATTTATTGATGAGGCTGTGTACATAATGTAATGTACCGAGTGTCTTTTGTTGTTTTAAAGCCTTGGCCGGCTTATAACAATGTTGTATCATGAATATGAAATATATATATGTACTGGAATCCGAATGCATGTTAATATATATATATATACTTCGAGTGGATGGTATTATATGCATACCGACTGATTGTGTTGGTGATGGAATGTATAAAGATAATAAGTATCCGAGTGTATACGTATGTGTATATACATATATGTTATGTTGATAACATGGTTGTGAATCGGTGGAAGTGTACTGCTGTATTGGTAGTCGGACTTAGAATTAGAGAATATGTTTATATAAGTGATTTATGTTGATTTGATGCTTCATACCAACTAGGAAATGATGTTGTATGAATATTCCTAAGTTAATGAATCCTGAGTGAAATGTAAGTGGCTTAGTTGCTTTTCCGAGTGAGTCTTATGTATGTGACTCCATATCCGAGTGTGACCCATGTGTGAATCCCTTTCTATGTGTTGGTAGCTGTTGTGGATTCTGAGTAAAGAATATGGGTAAACCCCGAGTGGGGAATGATTCGAGTAATCCGAGTGGAAATCCGAGTGATCCTCTTCCGAGAGGAGAGTTGTTGTAATGACTCAGATTGATTATATTCTAAGTGTATGAATTATGAATGTATCCCGAGTGAATATGGGAACCTATTCCGAGTGAATAGGGTAATGTGTATTCTGAGTGTTTAAGTATGGAATGAGTCCGAGTGGGACTTGACTTAGTGGTTTCCCTGAGTGGTTAAGTATTTCATATGTCCGAGTGAATTACTTGGGTAATTCCTCTGAGTGTTGAGGAGTTTGGATCATTCCGAGTGGAATTGATTTTGTAGGCTATTTTTGAGTAATGAGTGGTTAAGGCATTATCCGAGAGTGAATAGGCATGAATGCCGAGTGTGTGGCCGAATGAGTATTGGTCGGTAATGATACTAGTTACCGAGTGGAATACCACTCTGATGATGAGTTGGTTTATGAATGATTAGACTGAGTGATTTATGGTCGAGAGGAAGCCTATGTATTCTCTGAGTGATAGAGTTCAAATACACCGAGTGCTAAATGGTTGATGTTTACCGAGTGACTCGAGGTTGAACTATACCGAGTGGCGTTTGGTTGGGTAATAACCCGAGTGAGGGGTTTTATGGAATCCGAGTGGGATACCCCTCATTCCCGAGGGGATTCTATATGTGACCCTTGTGGATAAAATAGAAGACTAAGTATAATACGATGGAGCAATCCCGAGTGAATGGAACTCTGAATACCAAGTGATGGGAATGCCGAGTGTGGCTTCTCGCTTCAGCGAATGAAGGCTTCGCTCCAGCGAGTGTGTGTTGTTGGAAGGCTTGGGGTCGGCTTCGCTTAAGTGAATGGTGGTTCGCCCGAGCGAGTTGTGCGGTCTCGCTCAAGCGGAGTCGGATCCCGCTTGAGCGAGTGGGCGCTGTATTGTGGGCTTCGCTCAGGCGCTGTGTTCGGTTTTATTTTTTTTCCTTGCCTTCTTTCCCATTTTGTATTTCCCTTCTTTGATTGGCACTTTGCCTTTCTGCCTTGCGCTGCTTGTCTTCTTGATTGGTCATTGGACCTAGCTCTCATATCTTCATATATGGGAGTGGCTTTTTATTATGATCCAGGTATACTCTAAACAAAACGCGAAAAATTTTCCCCTAAAAATTAGGATGTCACAATTTTGGTATCAGAGCAGACCAAAAGGTCCATGGCCAAGGTTTGCTTACTGAGTGTAAGCGGTTATGTGCTGTATGACCGAGTGGTCATCATTTCTTGTGGTGTTTCTCAGCCTGAGTTGGCCGAGAGAGGATGTAATGATAATGTTGAGTCGGTTGTGAGGAAAATTGGGTGATGATATTGAAGCTTTCATAATTATTAAAACTGTGTTAATTGATTGGGACTCTTGTGTATGCCATGCTAATGGTTCATGGCCGGGTCATATTGATTGGATGGATTTGAACTCATATGCTGAGTTGGCTGAGTGAGTAATGTTGAGGAATCCCATGATGTGAGGAATTTAAATTGGGTGATTGCTTGTGCAATTTGTGATGGGTGAATTATATTCTTGGCATGTGAACCCCTATATGGCACTTGATGTAGATTAAATGAGTGCAGATTCCTAAGTTGGAGGATTTTAATATGAGATAGGAGATTGAATATAAAACCTGATGCATGATTGGTTGGGATTTTTGTCTCGGTTTGATGTGTGGTAAGCCAATTGATTGAGCCTAATCATGTGTGGTTGGATGTTGTGAGGAATTGATATGGTAAGGTACCTATTGGCTGGGTGCTGTCTCAGTTTTGTGATTGAAAATCGAGTGAGTTGTTGATTGAATTTCTAACCCTGAGTTGTACATCTCTGTGGATGTAGTGAGTTATTAGGCTTAAATCCGAGTCGTGGCCTGTAATGAATGATGATATTAAAGAATATTAGGTTGATTGGCCAATAGTTTGTGATGGATAAGATTAAAGAAGGAATTTTTACTCGGTTTGGACTGGAAACCGACTGTTTTTCTGCCATTTTATGGTGTGTATGACTGGCATTTGATGATTATTATCATGATGATTGCATTAGAATAGGTGTAAGGGCTGCATATATGCCTTGAATGAGTCGGAAATCCATTGGTAATATGTATTTTACTGTGAGAATGATTAATATTTGCTGATTGTTGGCATGAGATGCATCACTGTTGGTGCCTAATGGTGGTATTGATTCGGATGTATTACTTATAAAATGGTAAGAATTGCCATCAATTTTCATGTAGATTGGCATTATCTGAGTGATTTTGGGTAGGTATGAGTGAAATAGGATGTGAGGATGCTGTTCCGAAAGGCTCTCCATGCCATAGGTATTGTGGCAGTGTGCGTTTTTGCTGTGACTCTATGCAACTGTTGTGACCCTATAGGAATGAGGCATCATCCTATAAGTTGGATGCAGCAGTTTATAGGTCAGGAAGTGAGACTATAGCTACTTATGGAGATGGCTTGAGTCTATTGGACTGGTCCGAGCAAGGTGAGGATTTGAATCTGAATGGATGAGTATGTGGTTGAGTACTAAAATGATGGATAAGTGAAGGAAAGAGTTGCTGGGTGAAGTGGAATTGTGGATGCCCGAGTGGGTGATTTCCGAGCCAATTGGTGACACTTCCAAGTGGAAGGTGTTAAGAGTGGGCTATCCCAGAATTTCTTGTGGTGTGGCCAGTAACCACTTGAGAGATGGAGTTGTTCTGATTGGAAAATTGACTGGTCGGTGAATGCTTAGAAGGCATTGGTATGTAAGTTATTTTGTGTGGCATGCAGTGTTATACCGAGTTGTTATTGAGGCAGGTTCCTGATTGAATTTCGAGGACGAAATTCCTAAAAGGTGGGGAGAGTGTAACATCCCAGATTTTCAAATAATTATAAATTTCAGATTAAGGTTATGGATTGATGGAATTAATGGCTAATTAAGGATTAATTGCCAATTAGGCAAATTATTGAGTGATAATAATAACTTGAATAATAATAATATTAGTAATGCCTTGGTGGCATTAGAGAGAGTTTCGGTTCTCTCTTCCTTCTCTTTCGTGTGGTCCCCACGTGATGGCTGATGGCTTTAATTGGATGGACTATTGATGGGACTTGCATTAAATACGAAGGTGATGGCTGTGGCAGAGCAGCGTGATGATGGGCTGAATGGGAGTGTGTGTGTGTGTGTTGATAAGGCTTCAGCTTTGGTTTTCCTCCACACTCTCTTTATTTTCCTTGTGGGTGTATGTTATGGAGGAGAGAAATGCTCCTCCTTCTCTCTAGAATTCATTGGAGCTCCTGTTTCATCTTCTTCCTCTCTTTTATCTTCTTCTTACACTCAACGCTGTGTTGAACCCGAGTGGAGCTGCATGGTGATGGTGAACAGCGTGGCTGTGTGTAACCATGTGGGGCAACATGGTGCTGTGTTTTGGAGGTTGGTTCCTCTTCTTCATCCTCTTGTTGATGGAGTTGTTTGCGTGAAGAAGGCAGAGATGGATGAAGACATGCATGCAGGTTGCATGGAAGGTGGTGGTTCTCCATGGTGGGGAGAATGGTGCTGTTCGAGTGTAGAACAGCTTTGTACTAGGCTTTGGAGGTTGCTGCTCGAGTAAACAGCATGGATTCTTCCATGGCTGTGAGTAGAGTGGAGCTTGGAGTGTTGATGCTCATGTGTTGCGTTCAGATGGGCTACTGGGTGTATCTCGCTCAAGCGAGAATGGTCACGCTTGAGCGAGCCAGTGAAGAAATGGTCACTGGACCATTTTCGCTTAAGCGAGTGAATGTGTGGCTTGAGCGAAAGGCTGAAGACTGATGCTGGTTGGCAGGGAAGCTGTGTGGCCCTTCCTACATTGGAATGCCGAGCAGAAGCTGCTATGGTTGGGCCGAGTGGCCCATATGACTCCTGGAAGCTTCATCCAGGTAAGGGGGCTTTGCATCTCAAATGCATGGATTTCTGGATGGGTTTCCGGGTGAAATTGTCACTGTGTTGTGTTTTAATGTGTATGGTATGCTGTAGTTGAGTAAATAACCCGGATTATTAATGCTTATTATTTATGTAATGTATGATACCAGTTCATATGATGTGTGATGTTTGTTGATGATGTTTATGTTGAGATGTATGAGATGCACATGATAAATGTTGTGTTCTATGTGTGATCCTCTATTTGTCCCTGAGTATGTTGTACATTTGAATGCATGTGACGCTTGTTGATGCATATGCTTGTGATGAATGAATGAATGGGGACTGTTATGATGAATGCCGAGTAGGCTTTATGGAGGAAAGCATGAAATGCTTACTGTAAAGGATAAATCCGAGTGAATAGAGGATAATCCGAGTGAATGGCACAGTGATTGCCGAGTGAATGGCATAGTAATTGCCGAGTGAATGGCATAGTGATTGCCGAGTGAATGGCATAGTGATTGCCGAGTGGATGGCATAGGAGTGCCGAGTTGATATGTTTAGGTGGATGATGGTGGTTAACGTGAATTGGGAAGGTGGAGGAGAAGAAGAAGCTTACTGGAATTTTGTGTAACTTAGAGAAAAGAATTCAAGAGAGCAAGGTGTTTTTGTGAAAGAATGGATTTTGCATGGACTTTCATGGTGGCCAAGGAGTTCCCATGACTAGAGTGAAGAGAGGAGAGGTATCAAGCGCTCCTCATGCATGGCTAGGTGACATGCTCAGCTGATGAGGTGTGGAGGAAGGAGTTAGCATGGGCTAGGCAAGTGTCCAAGTAATGTTGCAAGGTGATTGGTCCATTTAGCATGCATGGTTGATGTGTCAGCAACATGTCTAGCAACTTGTCACGACTTTTAGAGGGTGTTTCAGGCTGAACTAGAAAAATGCTAGACCAGAAAATTATAGATCTTTGTCTTATCTTTAAAACAATATATAGCACTCAAAAATATATCATCGCACAAGGGAGATATGGCTGTTTTACAAAAACTATGCAGTGCTGTTAAGGAATTTAAGTTTCTTAAAAGAAATAATTTTCTGTGCCAAATTGGTGAGGAATTAGCCTTTATGCCCTTCATCAAAGTTGTAGGGAATTGAGTTTAGAAAATTTTTGCAAAAGAATCATTCGATTTCATGATCATATGAGTGAGAAACACAGGCAATACTAGACATAGTGCAGGCTGTCACTAAGAAAACATGAATCAATATGTTATTTTAAATTCTAGGATTTGTTGGGTAAGAATGGGCTTTCGTGGTTAACATCAAAGTTGTAGATAATTTCAATACAAAAATTTTGGGATAAGAAGGACTCAATTCTAATAAAAAGAGAAGAATTTATACCCAAAATACGTACAGGTACGCAGTTTGGCTTATACGATTAACTTGAAAATAAAACCTTCGGGGTTAGGTAATTGAAAACGTGCATCGTGCCTTTCATGAAAACTACGAGACATGGTATAAGGGATGTACTGAGGTTAAATAACTTGGCTCAAATGCTTCGGGTAACCTCTTGGCCAGAACCAGGGAAAATTGCACAATTTTAATAACTTAAAACAATATGACTTAAATATTCTCATTAAATCACTAAGTTTTCTTAATTAATTAATCATTACTATTGTTATTAGTATTACTATTAGCATAATTATTATCATTTCTAGTATTCACATAATTGAATTGAAGATAATCACCTCTAATTCTTTAAATCCTTCTAGAACATTAATTAGCTATCACACAAGCAAGTCGATCGTAACCTAGTCATTATTACACATAGAATTTAACACATAAACAAGGTATGCAGTCTCAGGGACCCATCATACAAAATGAGGGATGTTACAACAATGGCAAATAAATTTCCTAAAACCTCTCTCCTACACTAACTTTAACCCCTTTCACAAACCCAACAACAATGCTAAAAGAGGAGTTCCCTTACTCAGGGCACCATACTATCTTTTAGTTTAACATATTTTATTTAGACTTGATTTTTATTTAAAAATAAATAAATATAAAAATTGTGAGCAGTACATTTTTTAAATGAAAAGTAGAAAACATTTTTTTAACCTTAAAATTTACACTAGATAAATAAATAATTTTTTTATTTATTATATTCCCATGTTAATTGACTATAAAATTACTAAATTTTATAACAGTTGAAGTTAAACATAATTATTCCCCCTAAGTTGGGAGGGTCCCCAGACCTCCTTTTGATTCCCTTTGATTTTAGCAAATGATGATTATCCCTTAGTATTAAGACCGAATTCAAGGCCCCTCTTTTACCCATTGTATAAATATGGCCTCAAAGCCCCCTTTGTAATTCAAGTAACATTTTAAGAGTAATAAAACCCTAATTTTCCTAGAGTAATTCTCTAGGGTTTTTAGTCTTACGTACTTAGAGTAAGCATTTTGGTGCTTACGTAGAGCCTGGTAAAATGGTTCCCACATCACAAAGAGAAGGACTAGCTCCAAGGAAGAAGAAAATGGTAACCATGCATAGCAATCCCAGCCACAGAGATCATGGAGACCCCTAGGAGAACCAAGAAGGATGCCAAGAGAGGGACCCAACTAAAAGAGGTCTTGAATCTCGTTAAAACATTACAACTCACTGTGAAAGAACTAAGGAAGGAGAATGAGGATTTAAGAAATCATCAATCGGAGGAAAGGGAGGCTTCCAGTTATCAAAACACCCAAACTGTAAGATAAAAGGTAGACAGACTCGAACCCCTAGTCCCCTATGCCATACACCTGTTCATAGAGGAGAGAATGGCGGTCCTAACACTAACACACTACAAACCCCCAACGATGGAAAAGTATGACAAGAGAGGTGACTTAAAAGAATATCCCACTATGTTCACCACCAAACTTGTTCATTTTAGGAGCATATAATGCCCTACTCTATAGAACATTCCCCCACAACCCTCACCAAATTTGTTCTCTGTTGGTTCTCACACATTCCTCCGATGAGTGTGTCCTATTTTGTAGAACTAACAGAAAAGTTCCTGACCTAATTTGTCTCTAGCCGACCGATACAACAAACCTCACACATTTTGGCCAATCTCAAGCAAGGAAGAGGAAAGACGCTTAAGTAATTCATGGCTCGCTTTAATGAGCAAGCCATCCAAATCCGGGATCTGAGCTCAGAAATGGCTCTCCACGCAATCTAGACATGGTTACGCTCAGGTAACTTTTCTGACTCTTTAGCCAAGAAACCTCATCTTAACATAGACGATTTTAGGCAGCATGTAGCCCGGTATATAAACAGACTATTTCGATCACAACTGCATCATCTCCACCTGGAATGGTGGGTCCGTAGTCATCATCTGAAAATACAATAGGCGGGGTTTGGATCCTACCTCGTTATGGCCTATTATCTATCTTGGCTTGCACAGACACAATCATTCGTAAATGGTTTTTTCTAGCCGTATTGGAAACTTTTCCCCCTGCAAATCCTCCTGCTATCATGTTGATGACATCCTTCCTTTCAAAGGCGGGGTCTTCATCTATCCGTCCTCATCCTTCTCTATGTGGTCGACGACAGCTTTGCCTTTTTCCAAGGCTGATTTTTTAGAATTTCTTACCTCTTTTACCTCCAAAGTGTGCTTCCTCCTTTGGGGTTTCTCCTTTTTTGATTCTCCAAAAGTACACTGCTTAAAGAGGTACTATTTTTCTTCTTTGATTAAAACTTCAATCACTTCCTTTAGTTACCAGTATTCGGTGTCGTGACCAGTTTGTTCGTGGAACTCACAATATTTGCTGGTGTTACCTAGCCACTTCATTGGCGCAAGTTTTTTTTAACTTCGTACACCATCAACCCACATTCTCTAACTTCCCTCAAAATTTGTCCAGGTCGGACTGACAAAGGTGTATAATGCGTAAAGTTAACACTCTTTCGCTCATTCTGCCTTTAGGCTAATCCCGGTTATGGCTTCTAGAATCATACTTCGGACCTATCCTTTCATGAACTAGAGTCCTCTCTTCCATAACTGGTGTTTTGCCTTTGGCAGCGGCACGTTGCATTTCCCTTATAACATACTTCGCTGCCTTCCTTTGAAATTCTTCAAAAGTTTACAGGGCTCCTTTTGCTAAGGACAGTGAAAAAGGCGACTACAGTTGAAGGGCTTCAATTGCTATGTGTAACTGGATTTGTTTTGTCAACCCCGACACTAAAGTTGCTTCTTTATAGAATCTCTTTAAGAAATCTCTTAAACTTTTATTGGTACCTTGCTTTATCATAGCCAAGGTATGAGATGTTCTCAGAATGTCTCGTGAAATGAAAAAGTGTTACAAGAATGCCTGGGCCATATCGTCCCAAGAGTCAATAGACCCTAGTGGCAGCCCCTTGAACCATCCTAGGGCTTTTGCAGACAATGTCCTTGGGAACATCTTGCACATCACGTCCTCCTCAACACCCAGGAAAAGAGATTTATTTGCATATACATCTAGGTGACGCCCTAGGTCAGTTTCTCCGGTATACTTTCCAATTGACAACGGTTGAGGCATTTGTAAGTGCCTCGAAATTAGAACATTCACTACTCCCCCCGCTTTGTTGCAGGGTCCTCCTGTGTCCAGCCAAAGCCTCCGTTCTATACGTTGACTCCTGCTCATCATAAGTCTGGGCTCATGATTATTCTTGGATGTAGGACGGTTCATGCTGCTGTCTCTAGTTACCTGCCGTCCTCTCCCTAACATCCTTACTTCTTTTAAGTTCTTGTAATTCTAACCGTAGTTGCCTTATTATTTCATATCTTGGGTCAGGGTGCACCACTGCGACTACCCTTCCCTGATTCTGGTCAGTTCCCAGAGTTTCCATGATTCTTGTGGCATATTCTAGTACGCGGGGCTATATTCTTTGGGCTAAATTCTGAACATGACCCTCTAGAGTGTCGTTCCTTTTGTTTTACTCCATGACTTGCTTGCTTTTAGTGATGTGGGACTGAATTTTTACGGTCCGACGGGGCGTGCCAATGTTATGTTCGGTGTATAGGGGGTAATGCACTCCTCTTATAACTAGTGTTAAATGTACTATCTCTCTATCTGATGTAGGCTCTTCATGCACTTTCTTGAAGAGAGATGGATCTAGAGTTCTTTCTCCTATCTTCCTTCAAAGTAAGCTTGAGAACTTCTTCTTCAAGGCAAGGGAAGCCGAAACTAAAGCCTAAAACTAGAGGAATGTGACGCCAAAACAAAGGAAAAGAGAGTGGAAATGGAAGGAGAGAAAGTGGACAATAGAGGAAGGCTTGGAAAAGAGGAGAGGGAAAGGTTGGAGGCCACTTCCTAAGATGGAGGAAGATAACTCCACTCACCACCAAGGGAGGGAGAAACCCCTTGGATAAGAGCTTGAGAGAGCTCTCAAATTCTAGAGAGAAGGAGGAGAATCTCTCACTAGGAAACACTTAAGTGCTCTCAAATTTTGCAAAATGAATTAATGGTGCTTGATTACAAAAGGAGAAGCCCTTATATAGGCCATGGGAATTTCGGCCAAGGACTAGCTAGATGGGCTTGGTCATGGATCCAAGGCCCATTAAGAGAAAAGATGAACAAATGACCTATACATGGCCCAAAAGGGAAAGTACAAGGCCCAAAAGTGGCCTATTTGACCTTGTAAGGCCCAAAGCTATCCTATAAACCTAGAGAAACTATTTAGGAAGTATATTACAAGCAAAGTACATATAGATCCTCATAGGTTCCTTATTGGGCTTAGGCCCACTAGAAGAGAGAAAAGAGAAAAGGGCTTTATGAATGCTCTCTTTGGCCTTTTTGGTCTTTGCCCTTGTGAGGGGACCTCTATATGCCTCAAGTCCTTTCTCCAATGTAGTGTGAGGGTCTTCCTTGGGTATGTCCACATTATGCTCCCCCTCTTCAAAAGGATTTGTCCTCAAATCAAAGGCATCATCCTCATCATCTATATCAAAGGGAGACAAATCAGTTATATTAAAAGAAGCACTCACACCATAATCTCCTGGTAGATCTAGGACATAAGCATTATTATTAATTTTCTTGAGAATTTGAAAAGGCCCATCACCTCTAGGGTTGAGTTTGGATTTTCTCAAATTGGGAAAGCGTTCCTTTCGAAGGTGTAACCATACCCAATCTCCAACCTCAAAGGTGATCTCCTTTCTTTGTTTATTTACAAAACGAGCATAATGTTCATTTTTAGTTTGTATTTGGTGGCTAACCTTCTCATGAAAATCTTTGATGAATTGGGCCTTTGCCTCTCCATCCATATGAAGGACAGAATCAGAAACCTCAATGGGCAAAAGGTCCAAGGGTGTGAGAGGGTTAAAACCATATACAACCTCAAATGGACTATGCTTGGTTGTGGAGTGTTGTACCCTATTATATGCAAACTCAATGTGGGGTAAACACTCATCCCAAGATTTTACATTTTTGTGTACTAAGGCCCTAAGAAGTTGTGAGAGGGTCCTGTTTACTACCTCTGTTTGGCCATCCGTTTGAGGATGACAAGTTGTGGAAAAGAGGAGTTGTGTTCCTAGCCTTGACCAAAGAGTTTTCCAAAAATGGCTTAGGAATTTGGTGTCCCTATCAGAAACAATGGTTTTGGGCACACCATGTAATCGCACAACCTCTTTAAAGAAGATCTTAGCAATATGACTAGCATCATCAACCTTATGGCAAGGGATGAAGTGAGCCATTTTGCTAAACCTATCCACAACCACAAAGATAGAATCCATTCCCCTTTGGGTCTTAGGCAGGCCTAACACTAAGTCCATTGATATATCAATCCAAGGTGCACTAGGTGTTGGCAAGGGAGTATATAAACCACTAGGTGATAGTTTTGATTTAGCCTTTCTACAAACAATACACCTAGAGCAATGTTTTTGAACATCCTTTTTCATTTTGGGCCAATAAAAGTGTTCTTGTAAGATAGACAAAGTTTTATCTCTTCCAAAATGACCCATGAGTCCTCCCTCATGACTCTCTCTAAGTAGTAGATCTCTTAAAGAGCTTCGTGGAATACAAAGTCTATTGGCTTTAAAAAGATAGCCATCTAAAATGTAGAAGCCCTTATGAGATGTAGAAGTGGAAGATGAGTTAAAGATATTTGAAAAATCAAGATCATTTGGGTACAAAGACCTAATTTCATCAAGCCCAATAACTTTGGCTCCTAGAGAGGTACGTAAAGAATGCCTCCTAGATAAAGCATCAGCCATAGTATTGGTTTTGCCATTTTTATACTTGATGACATAAGGAAATTGTTCCAAATACTCAACCCACTTAGCATGCCTTTTGTTTAACTTATGTTGCCCTTTGATGAATTTCAAAGATTGGTGATCACTATGTATCACAAACTCTTTTGGGATTAAGTAGTGCTCCCAAGTTTGTAGGGCTTTAATTAAGGCATAAAATTTCTTATCGTATGTGGGATAGTTAATAGTGGCCCCATTAAGTTTTTCACTAAAGAAAGCAATGGGGTGTCCTTCTTGTAAAAGCACAGCTCCTATGCCCACATTTGATGCATCACACTCAAGCTCAAAGGTTTTAGAAAAATTTGGAAGTTTTAAAATTAGAGCATGAGTGAGTCTATCTTTGAGATCTTGAAAGGCTTTTTCTTGCCTAGGCCCCCACACAAAAGAAACATTCTTTTTAACCAACTCATTTAAAGGGGAGGCTAGGGTTGAAAAATCTTTCACAAATCTCCTATAGAAACTTGCGAGACCATGGAAACTTCTTATTTCAGTCACATTTTTAGGTGTAGGCCAATCTTGGATTGCCTTAACCTTAGAGTGATCTACCTCAACACCTCTAGAACTAACTACAAAACCAAGAAAGACAATGGAATCCATGCCAAAGGAACATTTTTCAAAGTTAGCATAAAGATTGTTTGTTCTCAAGGCAAGCATAACTTGTCTTAGGTGGATTAGATGAGAGGTGATGGACTTTGAGTACACTAGAATGTCATCAAAGTATACCACAACAAAATGCCCTATGAAATCCCTTAAAACATGGTTCATAAGTCTCATGAAGGTACTTGGTGCATTAGTTAGGCCGAAAGGCATCACTAACCACTCATAAAGGCCAAGCTTGGTTTTAAAAACGGCTTTTCATTCATCTCCTTCTTTTATTCTAATTTGGTGATAGCCACTTTTAAGATCAATCTTGGAGAAGATTGTAGATCCACTAAGCTCATCTAACATGTCATCAAGCCTAGGTATGGGATGCCTATACTTGATGGTGATGTTATTAATGGCTCTACAATCCGTACACATTCTCCATGAACCATTTTTCTTGGGTACAAGTAAAACCGGTAATGCGCAAGGGCTTAAACTTTCTCTAATCCAACCTTTGGAAAGTAGTTCATTCACTTGATTTTCTATTTCTAAACTTTCCTTAGGGTTGCATCTATAGGCCGGTCTATTTGGCAAACTAGCCCCAGGAATAAGGTCTATTTGATGCTCTATGCCTCTAATAGGAGGTAACCCTTTTGGAATGTCCTTTGGGAAGAGGTCGTTAAATTCTTACAAGATATTTTGTATCCCTTTGGGCAAGGGGGGAGGAGAGGTGCCCATTGAACACAAGGAAGTGTTAGGGATATCTTTTGGATATATGATCAAGCAATGTTTTTGTGAAAACATGGCATGTTTCACATCATATTTATTTGCAAAGAGATTAGGTTGGGAGTCATTATAGACAATAACTCCTTTCCCTTTATTGTCTTTTTTGTTTTTCTTTGGTTTTTCTAAACTCACATGGGAAGAAGATCCTAACTCTTTTTCTCTCTTAGCTTTCATTTGGATTTGGTCTTTGGCTACTTGTTGTGGAGTTAGAGGATGTAATACTATCTTCTTACCATCTAGTTTAAATGTGAGGGTGTTAGTGAACCCCTCATGAAGGACCTTCCTATCAAATTGCCAAGGCCTTCCTAATAGTATATGAGTCGCTTCCATAGGTACTACATTACATTTGACTTCATCTCTATATGTGCCTATGGTGAAATTGATTAGGACTTGCTTATTGACTACCATTTCCCCTTTTTCATTTAACCATTGTAATTTATAGGGACTTGGGTGATCTATAAGCTCTAATCCCATCTTTTTGACTAGTCTTTGGCTTGCAACATTTGCACAACTCCCACTATCCACAATGAGAGAACATAATTTGTCATTAATGTAACATCTTGTATAAAAGATGTTCTCTCTTTGTGTTTTGTCATCGAGTTTTACATGACTACCAAGCAACCTTCTAATCATGTACAACTCACCATCATCCCCTAAAATATGCTCACTGTCACTGGAATCACTACTAGAGTCAACACTTGAATAGTGAGAATCAGAATTAGACTCTGATTGACTTGAGTAGGTTCCATTGGTTTTTAAAATCATTGTTCTTTTTGTTGGACAGTCTGAAGCAATATGTCCTCTTCCAAGGCACTTAAAACATTTGATGGAAGAAGATCTAGAGGATTGTGGTTTTGATGATGGATCATGCTTATCATGTTGATTGCGAAAGACTTTGCCATTTTTGTGTAACTCACTTTGGGGTTTAGAGGAGGAAGTGCCCACTTCTCGCTCTCTAGGGTTTCTCTCAAACTTACCCTTATTTTCTACCCATTTTGACTTATAGGCTCTATTGTTATCCCCACTATAGGATTCTCTTTCCTTAAATTGGTTTTCTACTTTGGTGCATTGGTGGAGTAACTCTTCTATATCCATATGTGGAAGAAGTTCCACCCTATTTTTGATGTTCCTATTAAGCCCATGTAAGAACCTATGCATTAGGGTTTCCTCATCCTCTTCTAGATTGGCTCTAATCATGGCTATCTCTAAGGCTTTATAGTAATCTTCTACACATTTGGAGCCTTGGGTGAGCCTATTTAGCTTTGCTAATAGTTCACCTCTATAATAGTTAGGAACATATCTTTTTCTAAGGAGAGCTTTTAAGTCTACCCAATCATCTATGGGGGGAAGTTGTCTCTTTTTCTCTCCTTACAAATTTGGGTCCACCAAACTAGGGCATAATTTTGGAAAGAAAGAGTTGCAATCCTAACTTTTTTATCATCTTTTATTTGATGAGAGTTGAATATTTGTTCTACCCTCATCTCCCACTCTAAGTAAGCTTCAATGTCACTTTTTCCATTGAATGGGGGAATTTCTAATTTTACCTCTCTTAAGCCTATGTCATCCTTTCTATGTTCATGGTGCCTTCTTTGACTTGTTTCTTCCTCATTATCACTTGTCTTTGATTTCTTTGTCTATGCCTAGTTCTAGGGGGTTCATTATGCTTAAGATTAGTTAGCCTAGCATTAATATTGTTTAAGCTATCCATTATGTTATGAAGCATGGTTTTGTTTTCCCTATCACTAGATAACATCTTTTAATGTTGTCAAAGAAATTCAAGACAAGAACAAAGTATGTATAGACAAGCTAGTCGAGGAAGATGAATGCAATACAAGTGAAAAAAACATTTCAACAAACCTAAAATATCAATACTAGGTTTCTATCCTAAGGAAAAAACAATGTCCTAGGTTGTCTTTAACTAGGTTAGTCCTATGTTGCTTATGTAAATCCTAAGTTGTCCTTAACCTAAGTTGATTATGGTTGTCCTAGGATGTTGCTAGTGATTAACTAACCCTAGACAAGCCTAACCAAATTTGGTTTTAAGAAGTAGTTAACCTAACAAAATTAGTTCAACTAACTAACCAAGTCTTAACAACCCTAACCAAAAGTAGTTAATTAGTTATGGAAGTTGTAACAAAGTCTAACCACTATAACTACCCAACTAATTCGGTTATGTATTAGTTAATTCAACTAACAATTAGTTATGACAACTAGAATTAGTTCCAACCACTAACTAATTAGTTAAGACACTCAACTAACTACCAACTAACTAACTAATTATAGTTGTAACTTCTAACTAATTCTAACCAATTAACTAAAAGTAGTTAACAAACAAATGCACATGCACTATCCTAATTCGAAATTTACCAAGCAAAAGGGAAAATTATAATGTCCAAAAAGTCCAATGTCCTTGTTGTGTCCAAAATACAAGACAAAATCCTACTACACAAAGCCTAAGAATTGAAAAACTTTGCCTAAGTTCTACTAGTTACAAAGCTTTTGCCTCCTTTACAAGTGTCTTCACAAGTCCTTCTTGATGTATAAGCTCCAACTTTACCTAGCAAGAGAACACAAGGCAACAACTCCAAACAAGATTTGGTTAATAGAAATCACAAAGAAACTTTAAACCTCACAAAAGTGTATCTCTCAAGTGTATGCCTTCTCTTAGAGATTTTCAAGCTCAATCAATTTCCACACCAATCTCAAGTGTTTCAATATGCTACCCTCACTTAATGGCGAAATGGAGTGATCTTAGAAGTCCAAAAGGATACAAACTCAAGACAAAACTTTAAGAAGCAAAAATGACAAACTAAAAAGGCTCAAGAAATAAAGGCTACTCAAATGGAATAGAATGAAGGATCAACAATTAACTTGGAATGACAAGACTCTAAAAGCAAATAAAAGTTCAAAAGAATGAAAGCTAACTTGGAATAGAATTGAAATTGACAAAACAAGACAAACAAGAAAATAAATGCAAGAAACAAAGTTTAAGGTATAACCTAGCCTAGAAACTCTAGAGTTGCAAGAATAAGCAAGGAAGTCTTAATGAACAAGTCTTAGAAATGTCAAGTAATGAAATACTTTTCTTTTGGTATTGGTAATTTCGAAATTTGGTGATGATGTTTTGGTGTGTCTAATTCAACTTAGCAATGAGGCTTTCTTTTCAATACTCTTTTCCTTGTTTGGTACCTTTCTTTTCTTTTGATACTTTTCTTTTCTTTTGCCTCTCAAGATTTCAAGATAATAACACCAATTTTATAATACCAAAACCGAATTGCACAAATGGTTCAACTAGTTCAATTAATGCTTCTTGCTTAAGGCAAATTATGCAACCTTCTCCTAAATTGATGTATAGGAGGTGACTAAAATCTTTTTTGACAAGTTTTGTTTTTGATGCAAGCAAGATGAAAATAAGAATGTAAAAGAGATATCCTAATAGTGCAACAAAATTAAACCTAGAATCAAACTAAGAATAGAAACTAACAATCCTACAAATTGAGTTAACTTTGGAGTGTCTTTAATGTGAGACCTCCTAACAAGAATGGAACCTTTGTAGGAGCTAATCAAGATGCTTGAATTGCCCCTATATCATACGGTTTTGCACACTAAAAAGGAGAAACAATTAACTTCCTAGAACTCTAGAAAAGGTTCCACATGGCACTTAACTAACTTCCTAAATTGGCTCTAACTAACAACTAACAATTAACTAACATGTAACAACAACCTAACCACCTAATAACCGAATTTAACATGTGCCAAATCTGAAATTTTAGAAACCAAAACAGAATGGTAACAATTGCTAACCGAAAATGACCATTACAAGATGCAAAGATTGAAACCACAAAGAAACTATCACAAAAACTCAAAAGAACCAAGACTTTTTATGATTTTTCTATGCTAACATGGCATGAATAAGGCATATGAATGACTAAGAAACAAAATTCCAGCCAGCAAAAGAAATGAAAACCGAAATTTAAAATGGAAGAGAAGAAGAAAAGAACCTCCCAAGGCTCAATGATACCACATGATGTAGGCTCTTCATGCACTTTCTTGAGGAGAGATGGATCTAGAGTTCTTTCTCCTATCTTCCTTCAAAGTAAGCTTGAGAACTTCTTCTTCAAGGCAAGGGAAGCCGAAACTAAAGCCTAAAACTAGAGGAATGTGACGCCAAAACAAAGGAAAAGAGAGTGGAAATGGAAGGAGAGAAAGTGGACAATGGAGGAAGGCTTGGAAAAGAGGAGAGGGAAAGGTTGGAGGCCACTTCCTAAGATGGAGGAAGATAACTCCACTCACCACCAAGGGAGGGAGAAACCCCTTGGATAAGAGCTTGAGAGAGCTCTCAAATTCTAGAGAGAAGGAGGAGAATCTCTCACTAGGAAACACTTAAGTGCTCTCAAATTTTGCAAAATGAATTAATGGTGCTTGATTACAAAAGGAGAAGCCCTTATATAGGCCATGGGAATTTCGGCCAAGGACTAGCTAGATGGGCTTGGTCATGGATCCAAGGCCCATTAAGAGAAAAGATGAACAAATGGCCTATACATGGCCCAAAAGGGAAAGTACAAGGCCCAAAAGTGGCCCATTTGACCTTGTAAGGCCCAAAGCTATCCTATAAACCTAGAGAAACTATTTAGGAAGTATATTACAAGCAAAGTACATATAGATCCTCATAGGTTCCTTATTGGGCTTAGGCCCACTAGAAGAGAGAAAAGAGAAAAGGGCTTTATGAATGCTCTCTTTGGCCCTTTTGGTCTTTGCCCTTGTGAGGGGACCTCTATATGCCTCAAGTCCTTTCTCCAATGTAGTGTGAGGGTCTTCCTTGGGTATGTCCACATTACTATCTCTCTCTCTCTCTCTCTCTCACTCTTATTACACCGTCTCAGTGGGAGTCTAGTATTATAATCACAGGTCTAGTGAGGATCATTGTACCCTTCAAGTTTGAGCTTGCTATTAGTCAATTCCAAACCGAAATGGATAGGACACACCAGGGATGTACCTACAAAAGGGTCTCTGATGCTTAAGTTAGTAATGTGTATAACGGGGTAATAGAGAAATTATAAAGAACAATTAATAAGAGTAATCAATGTAACATGTATAAGTTAATGAATGCTTCTTATTTATAGAACTTCCCTAAGTGAAACTTGCGATTTGACATCTGTCAGTGTAGTACGTGTTGCTCATAAGCAAGTTGCCCACTTGTATCTGACTCTGACTTAATGTCAGTTTTTCCAACCGGGGTCAAGTCTGTAAATCCGTACCGAGGTTTAATTATCAGTTTGATTTTTAGATACTCCATCTAGTATTTTTCTTAACTTGACATTTATTATTATTGTTACTGCATCCGGTGTCACTATTCTTTAGAGAACAATATACACACTAGATCATTATATATATAATAATTTATTTATTATATAATTAACTTATTTTTATCCACCTTCTCATCAATCCAAATAAAACATTAATTATTTTTTTATCTTCTATTTCCATCCTTTCAAATAACATATTTTTACTCTATTCATGCTGTGAGAGCTTGCTTGCCTAACGGATAATTATCATTTGGCATCTTAGATATGTGTATCTAATCGTTATTTTTACTGATTTTTATTTAAATTTAAACTTTTTTTTGTTAATAAAAACAAAATTTATCTTATTTTATGGCTTACTCCTTCGTTCTATCCCTTATCATAATAGAACAGGTTTCTCATGATTCCTAAAACTTACTTCTAAATACAGATTATACAATTATTCAAATCATTCATATCTAACAAAATATGCATACCAAAAAAACAAAATAATATATAAATAACAATAAATAAACCTAGAAGATAATATAGATTTGTTGTTGCTATTAAATCTATACATTTTTAAAATAATAATAATAATAATAATAATAATAATAATAATAATAAAAATAAAAATAAATTATATGAATCAACCTCGAAATGAAAAATTCAAATTCAGTTTATCCAAATAATAAAATATATCAAAATAGTTAAGCGTATTATAAAATAAAAACTAATGATCTTAAAATTTAAATAAATATTTATATCAATTATCAAATTTGAATATAATAGGATAATAAAATGTATATTACGAAATAATTTATTTATTATTATTATAAAAAATTATTTTGTACATAAAGATTAGAAAATAAATTATTTAATTGCTTTTGTGCTTAAAATTATAATCTTAGAATTACAAATACAATATATGTCACTTAAAGTATATCTAACCGAAAAATGAAATCTAACTTTTTTAAAAATAAAACATTTTTTTTCTGTCCATGACACAATTTAAACCATACAAAGGTAAAAACAAATTGTTAGAAATTGTGTTAGATTTACAATAAAATTAGTGAAGAAGTAAAATAATTATAATTTTTTTACAAAACTTTTTTAACTTTGAATTGTTAAAAATGTATTCTAAAATACACATTAAAAAATCTGAAAATAAAAAATAGCTAATTTACTTCCAAGTATGATAATCGAAATACAACCAAAAAAGTATGATTAGCAACAAGGTGATTCAATATTGTCACTACAAGAAAATGTATTTTTAGTAAGAGTTTTTTTTTTGTTTTTTCTAGGGGTTTAAACCCCCACTAAAAGTTCCCGTTTCCTCTATAAAATCATATATTGTGACATCCTAGGTCATTTTACATTTATTTTTATTCATTCGATTAAATTTTACAATAAATTTTTCACGATCAACAATTATAATTAAGTTATGATTCGAAATAATGTTTATGTTTCACTAAACATATTTAAAATAGTAAACAGTCTCAATTAAATTAAACAATCAAAGAAAAAGGAGAAAACTAGTTAAATAGAACAAAAGGAGGGAAAAGGGAATCAGGGGCATCTCGCTTGAGCGAATCCCAAACTCGCTTAAGCGAGATCATGAATATTCGCTTGAGCGAAGTGTCCACTCGCTTGAGCGTGGTTCACATTTCATTCCTAAGCGTGACACGATTACGCTTGAGTGAAGGTATCCATACGCATCAGGTCTTTATTCCGCTTGGGCGACATCATTCTTGCTTAAGCGAAATAAACCCAGAAGCTATGCCATTGCCACTCGCTTAAGCGACCTCGTTCCCGCTTGGGCGAGAAAACTCCAGTACCTAAACTCCCCTCCTTCGCTTGGGCGAGTCTTATTCGCTTAAGCGAAGTTGGATATGCAATCAGTTCCCTTGATCCTCGCTCGAGCGAAATTCGATCCGCTCGGGCGAAAACCACCCAGTAGCACCCCCTGATACCCCAAACACACCTCGCTTGAGCTGGAGTTCCTCTCGCTTGAGCGAGATCAACACAGTGGCCATTCCCTCTGCCCTTCACTCAAGCGAAGTTAGAACCGCTTGAGCGCCAAACCTTCAGAAACCACATTCTCCTAATCCTTACCTATCTCGCTTGAGCTAAATCATACCCACTCGAGCGAGATTGGGTCAGAGAGCATATGACTGATACAAGGTCCTCTCGCTTGAGCGAGAATTCATCTCGCTTGAGCGAGTTATGCAGTACATGCGTAAAACTTAAGATTCTCACACCAACCAGTAAATTTAAAGACTCACATGTCTCATCTGGCCTAGTTTACCTACTTACCTACATTTCAATCATGCAATGCACTTCACATCTAACTCTAATCCACTACATACATACCAATTATCAAGACATTAAACAATTCACACCATTTGCATCACCCATGACTCATAATGAAACACAAAGTCTGTTTATGTCCATGCATCAAACACACTACCATTGGCTTCATGCCAATATACCTTGAATAACATTCAGATTCTACTCTCTGCTCATCACATCCATAACTATGATAACAGTATTCCAAATTAACTCAACACGCATACACAGCATCTAAGCATAACATACATAAACCACAACACACATTACACATATAGTTCATTTCATGATTTCCTTAGCTCCTTGGCATCAATTCTCCGCTTGACGCATCTCCGGGGCTTCAACCTCTTCCCTGTCACTGGTTACTAAATTAAAGAAACAACAGCAAGGGTGAGTGTTTGGTATCATAATTAATATAGAATGGCAATTCAATAACAACATGCATATTCACTAGTTTTAGTTTGTACTATCTATCTTACCTCTTGTCATCAATTTCCATTTACCAATCAGGAATTCAATTCTCATTCTTTTATCCCTAATTTGCCAATCATAATCAACAATTATCATAAAACACTTTCATATCATGGTACAATACTAACAATGCATCAAATAACACAACTGACTCTCATATCAATTCGACGCCTAGTATCCGGATACTAAAAGGATCGGCCTTCAGCTGGGGGTCCTACTTGACACCCCGTGAACCCTGCTTGGTCCACCGAGTCCTACTTGACTCTCCACCTCAACCACTGGGTCCTACTTGACCACTGGGTAGCTCAACTGGGCATAAACACCACGGGAGCCAGAAATAAGGGGCTGTGCATACCGTCGGCCGTCCTACACCACATAATCACACATGTATATCCATATTCCTCATATCATACTGCAAGTGGCCAGCAACAAAACACATACTCGTCAATTGGGCGACCTACTTGTCAAGCCCGTCATCACAGTGCCACTATACTCATCAAATCATCACCATTCAATTCACATTGTACTCATAATCATTACAAATCATACACAACTTTCATTCATACACATACAATTATCATTATTCATATATCCTTATTAATTCCGTATTTAATTCACTTACTCAATTTAATTACATTTACCTATTCTCATTAATTATAACCCGAACACTCCCTTACCTTGATTCCGAGCTCCGGCGACTCGTTCTTGATGAGATTGGCGTTCTCTCAACGCTATGTCCAACGTCCTACGTTCGAAGTCAACACCCACTTCACCGTTCGATCCTCCGACGACTGTTTCGTTACCTACAGAGGTCGAAACGCAAAATCCGTCAACGTTAAACCATCCACATTACTTTAAAAGCCATTTTTCAAGCTTCTACGCACTAGAGGAGTAAGAAACGAAAACTCATTCCTCCATGCATGACCCTTCGGCTTAACGGAGAAAACGAAAGAGCTACGAAAGCTTAATTTAAAAGACCCATTGGACTTACCTCGAAGCTACGGTCTCAAAGACGTAGTTATCTCAAAGTTTCGGCGCAAGATTGACCTCCCCCTGGTGCATGCAGGTCACGGCAAGCATGGAGAGGAAGAAGAAGGCAAATCGCGTGAATGAAGAAGGAGAAGAAAATGAAACTTAAGGTTTTAATACCCAAGGGCGATTTGGTCATTTCCTATTTCAATTACATTTTCTTTTAAAAGTTTTAATTAAAACTTTTACCTTTACCTTTCACCCTTCACCTTTTACCCCATTGTAACTTCAAATTTACCTTCTTCTATTTATTTTTATTTAATCTTTTATAATTAATTAATCAAATAAATTTATTTATTCCCACAACATTTAATTAATTCTAATTGCATTTTTAATACTAATAATTCCCAAAATTTCAATAAATCCGGTTGGGCAATTATTAATATTTTTCGTCAATTAAAACTTTTCTAAAATATTAGGGATGTTACATCCACCTCCCCTAAAAAGGGATTTCGTCCCCGAAATCAACATACCTTATTGGAAAAGATTGGGGTACAACCGCCTCATGTCTGATTCCAACTCCCATGTATGAGTTACTCCATTTATATTCCACCACTTCACCTTCACCAATGGTACCTCTTTGTTTCTCAGTCGTTTAACTTGATATCCTTCAATACCAATAGGTGCCACCTCTATAGTCAAATCTTCTTTCAGCTCAATAGAATCTTCAGATACGATCATGGAGTCACAAGGAATGTATGCTCGAAGTTGCGACACATGAAACACATTGTGAATATTAGTCAACGATTGGGGAAGATCCAATCGGTAAGCAACATCAACAATTTTTTCCAGAATCTTATACGGCCCAATGTACCGCGGGTTAAGCTTATGGCTCTTGAGTATCCGACCTACACCTTTGGTAGGTGAAACCTTCAGGAACACCCAATCTTCCACTTGAAACTCAAGTGGCCTATGACGATTGTCATAGTAACTCTTCTGACGGTCTTGCGCAATTTTCATCTTTTCACGAACCATTATCACCTGATCATTCATTTCCTGAATTAGCTCAGGTCCCAAATGGATTGCATCTCTATCTTCATTCCAACATAAAGGTGTACGACACCGTCTTCCGTATAAAGCTTCATAAGGGGCCATTCCAATGCTACTATGATAGCTGTTATTATAAGCAAATTCCACTAATGGTAGGTATCTCTCCCATGAACCACCTTGCTCCAGTACACAAGCTCTAAGCATGTCTTCCAAGGTCTGGATTGTACGCTCAGATTGACCATCAGTCTGGGGATGATAAGCAGAACTCAACCTCAGTTCAGTACCCAATTCCTGTTGTAAACTTCCCCAGAATCTGGAAGTAAACCGAGGATCACGATCTAAAATAATACTCACAGGTACACCATGTAATCTTACAATTTCTGCAATGTATAATCTAGCCAACCAGTCCAATGACCATTTCATATTCATAGCTAAGAAGTGAGCACTCTTTGTCAGTCTATCCACAATTACCCATATTGCATTACAACCAGAACGGGTACGGGGTAACCCAAATACAAAATCCATAGTAATGCCTTCCCATTTCCATATTGGAATCTTCGGAGGTTGAAGTAGACCTGGGGGTCTCTGGTGTTCGACCTTACACTTCTGACATACCACATAAGATCTTACATACTCTATGATTGCTTGTTTCATGCCTGGCCACCAGAACTCTCTCTTCAAATCATGGTACATTTTTGTAACACCAGGATGAATGCTAAAAGAACTTTTATGGGCTTCAGCTAACACGGCCTGCCTAAAGTCACCTTTTGTAGGCACTACAACTCGGTTTCTGAATCTCCAAATTCCATCAGTACCTTTGATTAGCTCCATATCTTTTCCTCTTGCTTGGGTATCGAGCAATTCTAGTAACTCTTCATCTTCCTCCTGAGCCACAGCTAAAGATTCTAAGAATTCATTAGAGATCTTCAGCATCCCAATTATCATTTGATTCGGAGCTTGCACAGCAACCCCAAGGTTCATATTGCGAAAGTCTTCTAACAATTCTTGCTCTTTGCCCATCAAGAAGGCTGCATGTAATACTTTTCTACTTAAAGCATCCGCCACAATATTTGCTTTTCCAGGATGGTACTTCAAATCAAAATCATAATCCTTTAGGTATTCTATCCATCTCCTTTGTCTCATGTTTAACTCTTTCTGGTCGAACAAGTACTTCAAGCTTTTGTGGTCATTAAATACCACAAAACGAGAACCATATAAATAATGAAGCCAGATTTTTAATGCAAATACCACTGCTGCAAGCTCTAAGTCGTGGGTAGGGTAATTCTGCTCGTGGGGTCTCAATTGCCTTGAAGCATAGGCAATCACCCTGTCGTCCTGCATTAGTACAATCCTAAACCAAACTTAGATGCGTCACAATATACCACAAATTCTTTTGTCACATCTGGTAGTACAAGCACAGGTGCAGTAGTTAAACATTGCTTCAGAGTTTGAAAACTCAATTCACACTTATCTGACCATACAAATGGGTTATCCTTTCTTGTCAATCGAGTCAAAGGAAGAGTAATACGAGAAAATCCTTCAATAAAGCAGCGATAGTAACCAGCCAATCCCAGGAAACTCCTAATTTCCGTCACTGATTTAGGTCTCTCCCAGCCCATAACTGCTTCAATTTTGGATGGATCAACAGATACTCCATCCCTGGAAATTACATGGCCCAAGAATTGCACACTTCCTTCCCAGAAATCACATTTAGACAGCTTGGCATACAACCCTTTCTCCCGTAATATTTGCAAAATAATTCGAAGATGTTGTGCATGTTCCTCAATGGACTTTGAATACACCAATATATCATCAATGAATACTACCACAAATTGATCCAAGTAAGGTTGGAAGATCCTATTCATGTAGTCCATGAAGATAGCAGGAGCATTCGTCACTCCAAAGGGCATTACAACATACTCAAAGTGTCCATATCGAGTCCGGAACGCCGTCTTGGGAATATCTTCTGATTTCACTCTTATTTGATGATATCCGCACCTCAAGTCAATCTTGGAAAATACCTCAGCGCCCCTCAACTGATCCAACAAATCATCGATTCGTGGTAAATTGTATTTGTTTTTAATTTTCAACTTATTCAGCTGCCGATAATCGATACACATTCGCATACTGCCATCCTTCTTTTTCACCAACAATACCGGAGCGCCCCAAGGTGAAGCACTCGGTCGGATAAACCCCTTTTCTAATAGCTCATTCACTTGCTTCTTCACTTCCGTCAGTTCCACCGAAGACATTCTATAAGGTGCACGGGACACAGGCTCAGCCCCGGGAATCAAGTCAATGGCAAAGTCAATCTCCCGATTGGGAGGTAACCCCAGAATTTCTCCCGGAAATACATCAGGAAAATCACACACTACGGGAATATCATTGGGATTAAGATTATACCGTCCTTCTGAAGTAAATAGAATAGCATAAGTTGCAGAGACATTACTTACCACATTCTTAGTATCCAATTCCTGAGAGAATACTATAGTCTTGCAGTAACAATCCACCATAACATGGTTTGTAGACAACCAGTCAAGACCCAGGATAACATCTAAATCTTTCAACGGCATACATATTAAATTTACCCAAAAGGAACGGTCTTCAATTTGCATTGGTAATCCTCCACACATGGTGGTGGCACGGAATGTAGAACCAGTAGGGGTGGAGACATTAAGGGCATTCTCCATTAACACCACTGGTAACCCAAACCGCCTCACACAACTTTCAGAAATAAAAGAATGTGTTGCACCCGAATCATAAATTACATTTACCAGACAGTCATGAATAATGCACTTACCCTGCACCAAATTATCAGTTCTTGTAACCTCTGAAGCATCAAAAGCGAACACTCGTCCAGTCATAACATTTTGAGCACCGCTAGATTGGGCATCAGTCCTCCTCGGGCGTTGGCCTCCACGACCACTGCTATCCCTACCTCCTCTTTGAAAATTACCACCACGGGCCACAGAAGTATTAGCTCGACTGCTATGTTCATCTTGTTACTGCCTCTGTGGGCAATCTGGCCTAAGATGCCCCGGTTGTCCATATTGGAAGCAAACAATTTGGCTGGCCGAACAATGTTTTGCAATATGGCCCTCCCGGCCACAATTATAACAGGCACGGCTACCAGAATGACCACCAGAATGGCCTGTAGAACTACGGCCCGAAGAAGAAGATGTAGTAGAAGACTTGCCTCCACGGAAAAACTGACCCATCTTTTTAAAACTAAATCCTTTAGCCTTCAAGGGTCTTTTGTCCCTTGATTGAGACGCTCTCTGTAACTGCACTTCCTCAGCAAGTCTGGCCTTATTTACCAGAGTAGGATAGTCACGGATCTCTATAGGAACAATGACACTTCGGAGTTCAATTCTTAGCCCGAATTCATACTTTGCACACTTACTGCCTTCGGTTCCTTCAAGAGAAAAAGGATGATAGAAATCATATAGTTCATCAAACTGTGACGTGTATTCTGCCACTGACATTTTGCCTTGCTCAAGTTTTAAGAATTCCATCTCCTTGCGGATTTTGTAATTATCTGGAAAGTATTTAGCAAGAAATCTCCGCTTGAAATTCATCCATATTAATGGTTCACTCGCAGCATTCATCTGAATCTTAGTCCTTGACCACCACACACGAGCCTCATCCTTCAATTGATAAGTAGCAAATTGGACTTTCTGTTCTTCAGAGCATTCAAAGTATTCAAATGTTTGCTCAATTTCTCGCATCCAGACATGAGCCCCATCATAATCATGGCCTCCTCTATAAACAGGTGGATTCCTCTTCAAGAATTTATCAAGAGTGGGACCAGATTCAGTCCTACTCAACAGTTGGGAAAATTTTGAGAAGAAATCATCTCCTCCTCCTGAACTAGTTCCTTCAGCCATAAAGTAGTTCTACAATAACCAAACACATCACCATTGATAACCAATGATCTATCAGGGATAGGGCATTTACCTCATACATATACATAATATAATGCCACCAGAGTGCCAAGGGAAATGATGCCAAGTGGACCTGTTACAACTCAATTATCACACAAACAATTACAATACAATGCAAAAATAGTCCGACATGGGACTCAAACAATTCTCTAACACTGCCCATTTACCCGGCTCTAGAAAGAACCGCTCTGATACCACCTGTGACATCCTAGGTCATTTTACATTTATTTTTATTCATTCGATTAAATTTTACAATAAATTTTTCACGATCAACAATTATAATTAAGTTATGATTCGAAATAATGTTTATGTTTCACTAAACATATTTAAAATAGTAAACAGTCTCAATTAAACTAAACAATCAAAGAAAAAGGAGAAAACTAGTTAAATAGAACAAAAGGAGGGAAAAGGGAATCAGGGGCATCTCGCTTGAGCGAATCCCCAACTCGCTTAAGCGAGATCATGAATATTCGCTTGAGCGAAGTGTCCACTCGCTTGAGCGTGGTTCACATTTCATTCCTAAGCGAGACACGATTACGCTTGAGCGAAGGTATCCATACGCATCAGGTCTTTATTCCGCTTGGGCGACATCATTCTTGCTTAAGCGAAATAAACCCAGAAGCTATGCCATTGCCACTCGCTTAAGCGGCCTCGTTCCCGCTTGGGCGAGAATACTCCAGTACCTAAACTCCCCTCCTTCGCTTGGGCGAGTCTTATTCGCTTAAGCGAAGTTGGATATGCAATCAGTTCCCTTGATCCTCGCTCGAGCGAAATTCGATCCGCTCAGGCGAAAACCACCCAGTAGCACCCCCTGATACCCCAAACACACCTCGCTTGAGCTGGAGTTCCTCTCGCTTGAGCGAGATCAACACAGTGGCCATTCCCTCTGTCCTTCGCTCAAGCGAAGTTAGAACCACTTGAGCGCCAAACCTTCAGAAACCACATTCTCCTAATCCTTACCTATCTCGCTTGAGCTAAATCATACCCGCTCGAGCGAGATTGGGTCAGAGAGCATATGACTGATACAAGGTCCTCTCGCTTGAGTGAGAATTCATCTCGCTTGAGCGAGTTATGCAGTACATGCATAAAACTTAAGATTCTCACACCAACCAGCAAATTTAAAGACTTACATGTCTCATCTGGCCTAGTTTACCTACTTACCTACATTTCAATCATGCAATGCACTTCACATCTAACTCTAATCCACTACATACATACCAATTATCAAGACATTAAACAATTCACACCATTTGCATCACCCATGACTCATAATGAAACACAAAGTCTGTTTATGTCCATGCATCAAACACACTACCATTGGCTTCATGCCAATATACCTTGAATAACATTTAGATTCTACTATCTGCTCATCACATCCATAACTATGATAACAGTATTCCGAATTAACTCAACACGCATACACAACATCTAAGCATAACATACATAAACCACAACACACATTACACATATAGTTCATTTCATGATTTCCTTAGCTCCTTGGCATCAATTCTCCGCTTGACGCATCTCCGGGGCTTCAACCTCTTCCCTGTCACTGGTTACTAAATTAAAGAAGCAACAGCAAGGGTGAGTGTTTGGTATCATAATTAATATAGAATGGCAATTCAATAACAACATGCATATTCACTAGTTTTAGTTTGTACTATCTATCTTACCTCTTCTCATCAATTTCCATTTACCAATCAGGAATTCAATTCTCATTCTTTTATCCCTAATTTGCCAATCATAATCAACAATTATCATAAAACACTTTCATATCATGGTACAATACTAACAATGCATCAAATAACACAACTGACTCTCATATCAATTCGACGCCTAGTATCCGGATACTAAAAGGATCGGCCTTCAGCTGGGGGTCCTACTTGACACCCCGTGAACCCTGCTTGGTCCACCGAGTCCTACTTGACTCTCCACCTCAACCACTGGGTCCTACTTGACCACTGGGTAGCTCAACTGGGCATAAACACCACGGGAGCCAGAAATAAGGGGCTGTGCATACCGTCGGCCGTCCTACACCACATAATCACACATGTATATCCATATTCCTCATATCATACTGCAAGTGGCCAGCAACAAAACACATACTCGTCAATTGGGCGACCTACTTGTCAAGCCCGTCATCACAGTGCCACTATACTGATCAAATCATCACCATTCAATTCACATTGTACTCATAATCATTACAAATCATACACAACTTTCATTCATACACATACAATTATCATTATTCATATATCCTCATTAATTCCGTATTTAATTCACTTACTCAATTTAATTACATTTACCTATTCTCATTAATTATAACCCGAACACCCCCCTTACCTTGATTCCGAGCTCCGGCGACTCGTTCTTGATGAGATTGGCGTTCTCTCAACGCTATGTCCAACGTCCTACGTTCGAAGTCAACACCCACTTCACCGTTCGATCCTCCGACGACTGTTTCGTAACCTACGGAGGTCGAAACGCAAAATCCGTCAACGTTAAACCATCCACATTACTTTAAAAGCCATTTTTCAAGCTTCTACGCACTAGAGGAGTAAGAAACGAAAACTCATTCCTCCATGCATGACCCTTCGGCTTAACGGAGAAAACAAAAGAGCTACGAAAGCTTAATTTAAAAGACCCATTGGACTCACCTCGAAGCTACGGTCTCAAAAACATAGTTATCTCGAAGTTTCGGCGTAAGATTGACCTCCCCCTGGTGCATGCAGGTCACGGCAAGCATGGAGAGGAAGAAGAAGGCAAATCGCGTGAATGAAGAAGGAGAAGAAAATGAAACTTAAGGTTTTAATACCCAAGGGCGATTTGGTCATTTCCTATTTCAATTACATTTTCTTTTAAAAGTTTTAATTAAAACTTTTACCTTTACCTTTCACCCTTCACCTTTTACCCCATTGTAACTTCAAATTTACCTTCTTCTATTTATTTTTATTTAATCTTTTATAATTAATTAATCAAATAAATTTATTTATTCCCACAACATTTAATTAATTCTAATTGCATTTTTAATACTAATAATTCCCAAAATTTCAATAAATCCGGTTGGGCAATTATTAATATTTTTCGTCAATTAAAACTTTTCTAAAATATTAGGGATGTTACATGTATAGTTAATGGTTTACCTATGATTTTAACCAACCATGGGTGATTGTGATGTTTATCCATGGTTCATAAACGTCTATAAAATACCTATAATTCTTAAACCTCTGCTAATTATACTTGGTTGTCAATCCCAACTATTTCAACTTTACCTTTTAAGTAAATTAATGAGAACCATTGAACAACTCATAATTAGTAGTATATATGGATCATTAATTAGTTAACAATGGAACACTTCTTACGAATTTCCCCATAAGAGCTAAGGACCCAAATGGCTCCCATAATAATATAATAGTAACCATGTCTGGCTCATCATCTTCATTGTCACCGGTGTGTATTAAGCGTGAAAAATTAACTGATGTAAATTGTAGGTCATCAATAATAATCCCTTTACGATTAGTTGTATTGGCCAGCATACATTTGAATAAAGTAACAGAAAATCGACCATGGTGGTTTATTTCAATGATGTCAACCAATTTCCTATAATAAGGCACAACACCAAATCGCATTTGATTATCACTACTCACTAGTGGAAAAAATGGATATAATCACGATTAAAAATGGCCTTTATTCATGGTTAAAGAACCGTGGTTGTTGCAGCCGTGGTAGTAGATGAGGGCCTTTAACCACGGTTAACAACCATGGTAATAAATCACATCTGACCATGGTTAAGAACAACTGTGAATATAACTTACTATTTATATTCACGGTTATCGAGCATAACCATGAATATAAGAACTAAAAGGTTTCAGTTACAAACTACTTATATTCACGGTTATGGTTATCGAGCATAATCGTGAATATAAGAACTAAAAGGTTTCAGTTACAAACTACTTATATTCATAGTTATGCTAGTAACCGTGGATAAAGAGTATCTATATTCACAGTTGTCTAGTATAACCGTGAATATAAATTCTATTTATCCACGGTTGTCCATCATAACCGTGAATATAAGTACTAAAAGGTTTCAGTTACAAACTACTTATATTCACGGTTATGCTAGTAACCGTGGATAAAAAGTATCTATATCCACGGTTGTCCATCATAACCGTGAATATAAGTAGTCAAAAAAATTCACGTATGTATAATCACGGTTATGGTAGTAACCGTGGATAAATATGGTCTATAATCACGGTTGTTACCATAACCGTGAATAAACACTGAGGTTTTTTTTTAATATGGTTTTTGTTTTATCGTTTCCCAAACCTGCATTCAGACAACCAGTACAGTATACAGTATCCCACCATATCCAGCAACACTATATAAAAAGAATGGTATGTATATAACAATTTATTTTCTATATCAATTCATAACAACCTAAAAAATGAAAGTATATACAATTAAGTTGAATGTAATCTAATAAAAATAAACCCTAAATCCTACTAGATACATATATAAAAGAATAAAGATCCTATATCTAGCTTTGCCTAACTTCAATGAAGTGTGAGGCCCATTGCTTTCTAACATCATCTACAAGTGCCTTTGGGAAATATGACCGGTCCTTAAAGTACTGCAAACAATGCACAAAACAATTAGAACAAAAGCTTTATTTATTATATGAAATTGATGAAATTGTTAGAAAAGTAGTCCAAATGATGAGACTTACATCTGTCCATCCATCCACTAAATGTTGTTGGACAATGGTCAGCATAGTGTGCATGACGAAATAGCCACACTCGTAGGTACCCTTCTGCCTGTAAGACTACAATGGACATATAGTATAGAATAAGTGAATTCGCAACTTAAAAAATATGTATTGAAGATTTGAATGAATACGATTGACTTACTTTTGGGTGCACCCATGCAACTTTTCTTCTGTTGGACTTGTTTCCAGTCAGTAGATTGTATCCAACCACCGCCCTACGTCAAACAAAACACAAGATAAGTTAGAATCGTATAGTTTTAAAAATGATGTAATCGAATTTGTACTTATTTTTTAGGGATTAACTTACCGGTCTACTATATCTTTCAGGTCTTGTGGAACTGTCCGATGCAAAGTATCAAAGTACAGAGCAAGATAGTCCTTCAGACAGATAACCACAAGCGTCCAGTGAGCGCTGCAGTTACCAGTGATAAGTGAGACTTCAAAATGCAAAAATTCATGACAATAATTATGGAATAGAATATTACCCTTTATGATAGGGGCCCATGTATACAGGCTTCCCAGACTCAAACATCCAATTCTGGATGTATGCCTGGGTGTCCTGCGGGGTGTTTCCTTGCTTCTGTATGAGAGAGGGCTCTAAGAAACCATAAGTTCCTTGGAAACCCAAGTCCACACAGAGTTTTGCCAGAAACCTAAACAAGTTAAGACATGGTTAGTGACAAATAACTTGTATAATGAAAAAATTGGACAAAAAATGATATACTTACAGCTCCCACAACTGAATGATGGAGGTGTTCAGCATCGACGTCCCCGAAATAATGTCACACATGTCAGAATGTGTAACGTAAAGTGGAAAATCACTTGGACGGCCGAACACTAGTGGCTGCCATGGGACCTGAACAGTGTCCTCTCCTTGCTCATACCCGATGCGCCATAGCATCCGGATGGGATCCTTGGCCGGGTCTGGCTTCTTCAATGTCTGTTCCTGTTGAACAATTGACAACCATCACATTTTGTACCATAATTGACAATATAACAAAATTAGTTAGTGTTTAGGGTTTTTACCTGTCCAGGGGCAATCACAAGAAGTCTGTTGGGCCATATCAGAAAGTGGCCCACCGCCTGACCGACGATCTTCACCTCCGGAGTTACCACTGGCACAACAGCATCCTCCTCGAGGACGAGCACAATAGAGACCCTGGACATACCATCAGGTAATGTCTGATGGTGAACCACAGGGCCTAAGTTGTACACCATACCAGTGGCAACTGGCTCCTCCGACCCGTCAACGAACAGGTCACATTGACGGGTGTCTGTTGGCTCGACCCCATCATCATCAGGGTCAGCCGCAGCGCACGACCCCTTAGTGCTAACCTTCCGTATCTACATATTTACGCATCAAGCAGAAGTTATTCAACAATGAAATAAAGTGATTACAAACAATAAAAGCGAGGAAATTAAATAAAGAATCTAACCTGTGGGTCGCTAGCTGGTGCAGTAGTCTCCTGGTGGTGGCTGAGTGAGGCCTTCATCTCCTCCCTGAATCGGGCCATCTCCTGGTGGAGCCTAGATATCTCCTCTTGATACTCAGCCTTCACAACAGCCACCTTCTGCTCCACTATTTTCTCAAGGGAGGGGGCAGGGTCGGGAGCACCGTAATAGCTGTGGAGGCCTGTGAAATGTGAATGATTAGCCGATAATTGTTTAACAGATAACAAAATGAAAGGATACAGTTATTTACAACTTACCTACACCTCGACCAACAGCACGTACTCTTCCTAGGTGCTCTGGCCTGCCGATAGTGGTAGTCAAAATATCCTGCCTACCATGGGCTACGAAAGACCCTTGGGTTGATTGCTCAACCAAGGAATCCTGAAACCAAACAAGTTAGTATTGACTTCCTTCACGTAATACCAAAAAAAAGACACTGATACAAGGGGAATACTTACTATCCGTGAGGCGACCTTCTGAGCTTGTGAGGAAGTGTATTCCCCACTCTTCTTGATCCTGGCCCGCTTCCATTTGTCGTGGCGTGTAGGTGGGGAAGGGGGATCCACAATACCAGTGTCAGGCTGACTAGTCTGACACTGACTCAGCCTCTCCTGTGCCAGCCGCTCCTCCAACCTACTGTAACCCCCACGTGATAGTGTGTGTGGGCAGTCATTTAGCTTCCTAGTCTCCTTGGCTTTCTTTCTGGTCTCCTACAACAAGAAAAAAAATACTCAGAGTTAGCCGTTTAAATTATACATAATTTAATCATCTAAAAACCAATGTACCTGAAACTCGACAGAATGTCTAGATGCAATAAAAGCATCCCAGGTCTCCTGATCGATGAATGGATATTTCTCTCCAGGGAACTTTTCTTGGTCGTCCCTGAATACATACCTACAATTCAGGTATATTTAAACTAAGGATTGGTACAATTTGGTGAAGCATTGATTAAGAATTTAAAGTTCAATATACCTCGTGGTGAGTATGGATTTGAACGACCTCCATCGCTTAGCCATAATACCGAGGACCTTCCTCCTCGCTATGTCAGAAGATGGTATGTCAAAAGGATCCTACATGAAAGGAGTTAGTCCATAAAGGAGTCCTTATTAAGAGTTACATGAAATAATACACTAAAATAAAACTTAAATAATATCTAAGTTACCAAAACATCACTCCATAGCTGGTTCTTCACCACCTCCTCGACATTATCCCAGTCGGGGATAATGATGGACACCTTCGACCGAGCCACAACCCCCAAATAACTGCTAAACTTTGTGGCATTCGGTCCATTAAATCTACCGGTGTTGACATCCATGTCAACAAGTAGCCTCCCTCCCCGGTGACGCCTAAGTGCAACATCTGGCATCCGGGTAACACCTCTGCTCTTCCGAGCAGAGGAACCACTGGCCTGTGAGTCAGACCTGGATCATCCATCCTGGTCAGCCATGAGTATCTATCCAAACAAGGAAACAAAACTGTCAAATATTTAATATAACATTTAAAACAATGAATAACTAATATAACATGTAATTCAATGAATCACTAACAAGATTAATACCCTATTAAGATGAAATATTTTCCCACAAGCCTTCATGGTGGTCATGACGACTGGCAACTACATCATCTATGTCATGTTCCACGATAGATGTTGGAATACGTGTTGTAGTTGATGGAATTTGCACAATATCAAGATTGGGGTCTCCAATGTGTCTACCTTGAATAACAATTGACCACCGTTTGTCAGCTGGGTCAGCAACATAAAAAACTTGCTTCACCTGTGTTGCCATTATGAATGGTTCGTCCTTATGCCCTATCTTGTTGAGGTCCACCAACGTAACTCCTAAATCATCAGTTTTGACACCGTTCTTATTGTCAACCCATTTGTATTTAAACACAGGAACGGTGAAGGGACCGTAATCAACTTCCCATATATCTTCAATCACACCAAAGTAGCATGACTCAGCCATCACAGGGTTGTTGTCCTTTGAAGTTGAGAAATGCATTGATTGAGCCACAACTATCACTCCACTATTTTGATTTGTACTCTTTTCATCCTGTGTCCTTGTATAAAATGAATAGTTGTTTATGTCATACCCACAAAAGGTGAGGACATCAAATTTTGGGCCCTGTGCTAGTCGATGTAATGTCGAGGATGCAGATGCATCTTTCAGGACGGTCTTTTGGAACCACTGCATGAAACTCTTGTTGTGTTCATTAAACAACCACTTTTCAGTCATTTTAGGGTTGGTTTTCTTGACTAGCTCCTTGTGTGTGGCTAGATACGGTTGCACGTCGTCCGTGTTGTTTAAAATATACAAGTGTGCCTGAAGGACATCAGCACATGGCATGCTCTTCATTTTTTTTCCAATCGTTCCTTTCCCATCCAATCTCCCTTCATGACGAGTCGTTGGAATACCAATGCTTGCAGCATGTGACATGTATTCAGTGCAAAACTTAATTGCTTCCTCTGCAATATATCTTTCCACAATTGAAGCTTCGGGACGACGTTGGTTCTTCATATACCCTTTCAATATCTTCATATATCGCTCAACGGGATACATCCACCGTAAGAACACTGGACCACACCAACGGACCTCTCTCACCAAATGGATGATTAAGTGGACCATTATGTCAAAAAATAGGGCAGGAAATACATTTCGAGCTGACATAATATAAGTGATGCTTCCTGTTCCAACACATCCAATTCGCCGGGCACGATTACGTTGCAACATATGGCATTGAAAAACATACACAACCTTGTTATGACATTTCTCACATTTTTAGGAAGAATGTCACGAATGGCGATAGGCAGAAACTGTTGCATTAACATGTGACAATCGTGAGACTTCAACCCAGGTAACTTCAAATCTTTCATGGAAACACAAGAGTTGATGTTGGAGCCATAACCAGACGGAACTTTCACACTTCGTAATGATTCACACAGACTTTGCTTTTCTTTTCTGGATAACGTATGACATGCTGGAGGCAAATATGTTCTTTTGCCCTTTGATTGTGGATGCAAATCCTGACGTATACCCATCAACTCTAAGTCCATACACAAGTTTAGGCCATCCTTAGTATTCCCGGGTATGTTTAAGAGTGTACCAACTAAACTGTCGCACACATTCTTCTCCATATGCATTACATCAATGCCGTGTCTTACATCAAGCTCCCTCCAATATGGCAGGTCAAAAAACACTGACCTTTTCTTCTAGTTGTTTTGTGTCGGGTGCTGTTTTTCACACTTACCAAATTACACGTTGACGTCTTTCACCTTTTCATATGCCTGGCGACCAGATAGTGGTGGAGAATCCATTTCAAAATCTTGGGCACCGACTTCTTCAACCTCCGAAACAGATGATTCGCTTTAAGAAACCTTCGATGTCGAAGATAAACATTTTTCCTACCATGATGCAACCGCACAGAACTAGTCCCCTCCTCACATACTGGACAAGCTTTATGACCCTTCACGTTGTACCCGGATAAGTTACCATACGCTGGAAAGTCATTGATCGTGCAAAATAGCATGGCACGCAATTTGAATTATGGCCTGGTAAACCCATCAAACACTTCAACCCCGTCTTCCCACAACCTTTTGAGGTCTTCAACCAATGAAGTTAAATATACATCAATGTCGTTCCCCGGTTGTCATGGACCAGAAATCATCATTGATAACATCACATATTTTCACTTCATGCACAACCATGGCGGCAAGTTGTAAACAAACAACAAAACAGGCCACGAACTATGGTTTGTGCTCAGGTTCCCAAACGGGTTCATGCCATCTGTGGCTAGTGCAAGCCTAACATTTCTTGGTTCATGGGCAAATTCTGGAAAAATCGTATCCATTTTCTTCCATTGCGATCCATCGGCCGGATGCCTAAGTAGTCCATCAACAACCCTCTCATCAGCATGCCATCTTATAAGTTTTGCATCATCTGCATTGGCAAACAGACGCTTTAGTCTTGGAACTATAGGTAGATACCACAACACCTTTGCAGGAGACCCTTTAGTGCATACCTCATCAGAATCCCCCTTTTTCTTCTTATACCGTGACACCCCACACCTAGGACATCGATGCAGCATTTCTAACTCACCCCGGAATAATACACAATCATTTAGGCATGCATGTATTTTCTCATACTCCAAACCCATAGGACACAACACCTTTTTGGCCTCATAGTTACGATTCGGCAAGGTGTTTCCAGCTGGGAGCATTTCTTTCAATAACTTCAGTAAGTCAGTGAAACTTTTATCCGTCCACCCGTTTATGGCCTTCAAATTAAACAATCGCAAAACTGCTGATAACCTTGTGAAATTGACGCAGTTTGGATACAACGACTGCTCAGAGTCCTCACACAGAGTCGTATATACATGAGCTTTCTTAAAACCTTCTACCCCCACATCACGGATCATATCCTCGAGTTGGTCATCCATGTTGACATCGGTGTCATGCATCGAGCTTCGATTTTCAGTTTGAGAGCTGTTACTTGGCACCACCACATCTTCACCATGCCATATCCAACGTGTATAACTACACAGAAAACCGTCACACAGTAGATGTTCTCGCACCTCTTCCAAGTCTACCTGACGCAGGTTCAAGCATTTAACACAAGGGCAAAAATACTTTCCATTCACCTTCACTGCATTCCTCGCTACGAATTCTATAAATGATTCAACTCCCCCTCGTACTCTAGACTTAGGCGTGATGCTGTTATCCAACTCCAATCCATGCCAACTGTTTACAAGGTGCTATGATCAACCTCACTTTTTCTTCAAAGGTGGTGGTCCTATACCCATTCAGGATGACAATTGTTTTTATACGTCATTCATATATACAGGTTAGGAGTTATTTTAAAATTTGATGAAATTTCGGCAGCATTTCGCATTGGTCTCTAAGTACACAAAATGAGAGTGGTCAAATCAAATTCAACCACAACCAAATATGCACCCAGAGAACAACACAAAATGCAAGTTACTGAAAGTTTATCAAATTTTAAAATAACTCCTAACTTGTACATACTAACAATGACGTATAAAAAATAATTGTTCATCCCAAACTGTCCAAACGGACAATTCAAGATTCAACACAAACGATGACATTAATTAATTTAATGACCATTTGTATCGAATCTCAAACGGGGAACTACGGTTCACTCATATGCACAACAACTTCCATACTAGTTAACTAGTTAACTAGTATGAGCCTATGAGTTTGCAATATTGCAAAACCACATACATACAATAGACAGAAATAACATTATATACGAGCAACCAACAACAACAGCAATAAAAGTAAATGAAGGTTAAGCTTGTACACAAGGTTGATACTTGATGTTGTTGCTAAACTCTAATAAAGAAATCGGGTCAAGCATGGTGCATGCATGACGTATTAGACTTCTATATTCAATTGGTTGTTTCTGTGATTTTTCAGTCGGTTGTGTTCCTGGGCGAAACAAGCGTTGTTTAGGAATTTGGTTTAATTATATGTGTCCGACTCAACCCCTAACTCATCCATAATCTATTAATAATTTAGCATTTATTCTCTATTAATATTATGATTCACCTCATGCTTCATAGTTCACCAAATTTCAGCAAGTATATCCATTAGTAATTTAGCATCCCATCTCTATTCATATTTTAATTTATCTCATGCATCACAGCTCTTAGAATATCAGTAACCAACATATAACTAGACCAATATAGTCCCTATAAATCAGCCTATGCAGCTAACATCCCATCAAAATATATCAAGTACATCTGCAATCTCCTTTTTCATAACTATGTTTCCCCAACTGATTATGAAACTGACACAAAATCAACTTATACACCTCAACTTTTTCAACAAGTCCCTCATCCAACACAAATAAAAACTGAATGTCTACCTCAGCAACCAACACCAATCTTTAATCCAACCTTCATTACACAAAAATAAAAGTGACCCAAAAATATTACCAGCAAGTGTAAAAGGAACAGAGACACAGATACAAGCTTTAACAGAGACAATGTCACAGGCATACAACATTGTTACACACACAGTGTCACAGGCAATGTCAAAATAGCAGAGACAGAGTTCACGTCAAATATAAAAACATAAACTCACAGACAACGAAGCTTTCTCTGTGAACGAAAGAAGAAGGGTAACGAAGCACTTACCTGACAATGGTGAACGAAGAAGAAGAAGGGCACGCGAAAGAAGAAGGAAGGGAACCCAGAAGCCTTCGACCAGCAAAGAGGAGGACGAGGAAGAAGACGATAACCAGCGCGAAAGTAAGGAGAAAGTGAAAAAAGAGTGAAAGGCGCGACTTTTGAAGTTTCAGAAGGATGTATATTCACGGTTCCCCTTGAAACCGTGAATATATTACACATATATTCACGGTTGAACAAAAAATCGTGGATAAATGTTAACTATATAACCACGGTTATAATCCCAACCGTGGATAAATAATAAATCTATAATCATAGTTATAGAAACAACCATGGACATACAGTACCAAGTGATTAAACCCTAAAACCTGAACTATATATCCACGGTTTTAAATATAACCGTGATTATAGACATCAATATATATCAACGGTTCACATCATAACCATCATCATACCATGAATATAGTCACGGTTGTTCTCACAACCGTGGATATATATTTCAAGTACTATATTTCCACGGTTGACTCCTCAACCGTGAATATATATTGATAGGTACGATCACGGTTATGAGGTGAACCATGGATATATAGTTTTCGCTGATAATATCGTTCACCTTATAATTTCAAAAATGCCACCGCCCATGTTTTTATCACTGATCCACTTATACCCGTGAATATATCCCGTTGTTATATCCAATTTTTGCACTAGTGACTACTCGCATAGCTCCTTGTCCCAAATGAACCAAATACTCCACTATTTTGGGGTGATGCCCAAATGCATCATTAACCATGTCACATATATGATCAGTAATAGGATGTTTATCTTGAATCCCCTAGGACATTAATGGCGTTTCAATTGATGTATCTACATGACTTGTCTCCTCATGTCTAATCCAAACAGTACACTATTTTGGAAAAGGTTTAAGAATCAAATGGTCAAACACTACAGGTCGAAGTTGCCATTTGTCAAACTTGCATTTAGGACATGTACATATTATCCTACCCTCAACATTTTGATTAGCAAATGCAAAATTTAAGAATTTATTCAATCCTTCCATATATTGCACTACTAAAAAAAAAACTATTAGTGACCACTCAAACCCGTCGCTAAATCATGATATTTCCGTCGCTAAACCTATTAGCGACAGAACTTATGACGGACACGACGTCGTCGCTACCACAATCGCCGCTGACACAACATCGACGCAAAGAGCACCTTATCGTAGAGGTTTTGATGAAATCACGTCGTCGCTAATGGGGTCTTTATTTGGTGACGTACCCCGTCTCTATGAGTGGCTATATAGCGACCACGAAATGCCATCGCCACAATTGGCTAGACAACGGCCATGAGGATCCATCGCTATTACTGGCTAGACAGCGACCATGATGAGTCATCGCTATTACTGGCTCCACAGTGACCACCAGGACCCGTCGCTGTTTCTAGCTACACAATGACTACCAGTAGCCGTCGTTATTTCTGGCTACACAATGACCACCAGGAGTCGTCACTATTTCTGGCTACACAACGACCACCAGGAGCCGTCACTATTTCTTGCTACACAATGACCACCAGGAGCCGTCACTATTTTTGGCTACACAATGACCACGTCATGCCGTCGCTATTGTTGGCTACGTAGCGACCACTTAATATCCGTTGCTAATATCTGTATTTGGCTTTTTTTAAATTGAATTTTTGTTTATTAATTTTTAATTGAATTTAATTTTTGTTTATTATTTTTTAATTAAATTGATTAAATATTATTAGTTAATAATTATAATAATATTGTGATTCTTCGTTGAATTTTAAACTATAAATATTAAATATTGAATGACATAAAACAATAAAAGGAGAATGACATAAAACAAATACTAAAATATGGAATATGATATAAACTATAAAAGATATATATATATATATACAATGTGTATAATATACAAAAAATAAAGCATAAAAAAGTAAAATCATGGTGGAGAGGGATCTTGTGGTGGTGGTGGCGGCGGCTAGGAAGTAGTGAAAGGTAGCCTAGCCATCAACTACATAAGCATCTCCTATTATGCCACCAGCTGTCGACGAGTCTCGGCTTGTTCCTCGTCAGCCCGTCATTGCTCCTCCTCCTCGACCCGCTTCTCCAATAGCTGCTTGCGACATCGCTCTTCCTATAGCTAGTTGTTTAGGTTCTGAATAACCAGAACAAAATCCGCTGAAATGCCAGAGGAGGAAGAGGAAGAGATCTTCCCCTTTTTTGCCAGCTGCGTGCCCACGCCGCGCAATCCAAATATCCTCCCTTTCTTGTTCACACTGCCAACAACCTCCATATAGATGGCGTTGTCGTTGGAACAAGAAAAGGTGAGAGGTACCTCCCTCTTAAGTGTGAAGGCCACCAACTTCGCCTCCTTCTCGGCCCTTATGGCAAGATACGCCTCTGCAATTGTAAAATGATGATAAAATTCAGTAATATAATTTGTAACTTTAAGCATGTGTAAGTTAAATTAAATTACCACCCTGTTTGTCAATTTTTGGTTAACCCAAACACCGGCTTTGTTTTTCTTGGTCATTTGCATGACCTCATACAATGATGGCTCTCGGTGCTCCTTCTGCTCCTGTTGTTCATAATATATTCAGATTGTTAATAGAAAACATATTAAGTCATTCATAAAAAAATGGTAAAAAAATGTATACTTACAAATTTGTGCTCAAGGACTGAAATGCTGCCCCCAGTGTAGATAGAGTTGCAACATCAGCCGCTCTATTTGCCTTGTCCCGAGCACTCGCCCGCTGGAACAAGACACCCTCTACTTCTGGACCATCCCGTCCCAGTGGTCCTCGAGGATCCAACGAGGGCACTCGCCCTTGTCCCCCACTTTCCAAAGGGTACTCTTGATGATTTTGGAGGTCTTTGTGGTAAAGAACTTCCTAATCTCATCAATCATACTCTCTGTCCACTGATAATCATGTTGTTACATGAAATGAGATTTCAAAATTAAAAATAGGTGTATGAATTAGCCATAATTCACAACAAAGGGAAGTGTTAACTTACTGAGAAGGTGTCAAACCACCTATCCTGGACAACCTTCCCAACATATGTCCAAGAGATGTATGGACCATCCCACTGGGCCTTCAAAACCTTAGTAATCGCTTTGGTAGTGCGACTACTATCAACAAAGCTATAATAAACAACATTTAGAAATAAATAAACAACATACAACATAAGGAGACTACTGAAATTTTGGTAGAGTCTCCCCTGTAAATGTAACATTTCCAAATTTGAACGGTTGCCCTGTTACAAACAGAAGAGTTCCCAGTACAGTTAAATGTATACAAGTACTAAATAACTAATGTACAACAAACCAATTTAGGTACTATATGAATTATAATTACAAAGCAACTAACAAGCTACCAACTAAAACTTAAAACAAATTATACAGTAATACATACTCATCTCCGCCCGGTAGAGGGACCAGAGTGGGTAGAAGGGATCCTAGAGGTGGGGTCGCCTTGAGGCCAGGGTCATCCAAACCCTATGGTGAAGGAATCTACTGTGGTATGGTCTATGATGGTGAAGGAGTCTCCTGTGCTGTGGCGGTTTCTTTTGGAATGGTTTACTGCACTGTGGTCTATGGTAATGAAGGAGTGGTGGTCTGTTGTGGGATGGTGGTCTACTGTGGTGTGGTGGCTTGCTGTGGGGTGGTGGTCTGCTATGGTATGCCCACACGGGATCCAGGAGTCCTCGAACCTTTACCCCGGCTGAACTATAGTCGACATCCTTTTATATGTGGATAAAACCATGAAAACAAATGTTAGTCTCAGACTATAAAGATATATGTATGTATATATGTTTAATAACTATATATTGTGTTTATTTTAGTTTGAAATTCCCCCTTAGTTTCAGTATCACTATAGTTATCTGTTTCAACAGGTTCTTCAGTCTCCAAATCAGCCCTAGACCATTTTGATTGGAAGACAACATCTTTGTCAATGTGTTCACCCCCCGTAATGGCGAGTGTCTCATCCATTATCACTGGATCAATTTTGAATAATGACTACCATTGATCTTGTTTGGAGCGAGCTGATAAGCACCCTCAACCTCATCGGAGACATTATCAGTGATCTGACTTCGGGCCTTGGCCTTGATTACTATTTACCACTCCCAGTGCCCTCCAGGGAAGTCCGTGTAATAAACCTGCTCGACTTGTTGGGCAAAAATAAAGGGATCAAACCCTTTATGTCTACCGCTTTTCTTGACCTTAACTAAACCGTAGTTGTTGTCAACCTTTGTTCCTACACCGATTGTGTTTTCATACTAATCACACTTGAATAGAACGATATCTTTTCTTAGTCGTTTGGAGAAAGAAACTTCAACAATCTCTGTCAAGACTCCATAGAAGTCTTCCTCTAACTGTCCGTTTGTGCCTTTAACATAAACCCTGTAGTTATGGGTGCGTATTCCTTCACTCCATTGGAAAATGTTAAACTTGTAGCTGTTTATGTAGTAAATAGGCCATTTTTAATAATTTTCACCGGCCCCCAAGAATAGAGCTTGGAGTAAGGGATCTTCAATATGGTTATTAAGGTCTTGAATCTATTTGTAGCATAACACATAGGTAATCGTTAGATACCAAAAATTTGAAGTTCAACTGAAAAAAAAAGGTATACGGGTCTTACGTGTTGTGCAAACCAACTGATGAATTTGGATGATACCTCAGTATGAATTTGGTCATCAGTTATATCATTTTGCTCGAGTTTCAACATATCTACATATAAGCTATTTAAAGAACAAAAATTTAGCTACAATAAAAGCTAGCTTTAGAATGAAAACTATAAGTTGGTGACTTACTCAATTCAAAAGAATGTACAAGTGGGCCGCCTTTTGATCTTTCTCATCAATGTAACATTTTGTGACTTTACCACAAGGACAACAAGGATAGTTAAAAATTAAACTTTGATCATCCAACCCTACATGTGTGGCCAACGCAAGGTTGTAGGGAATTCTACTCATTCTAGTTTCTATCTTCGTCGAAAAATAGAAAAAAGCAAAAGTGGTCATTTCTTCCACTAAGTATGCCTCACAAATTAATGCTTCAATGCACGCTTTGTTTGACACTTTTTCTTTTAAAGAGCGTAAGAATCTAGAAAAACATAAACACATGTTAAGTTACATAACACTATTACAGGAAAAAAATTGTTCAACGAAATTAAGTTGTTTTGAAGGTCACCTTTCAAACGGATACATCCAACGATACTGCACTGGACCACCAACTAAGGCCTCGTATGGTAGATGATAGGCAGATGCTCCATAGAGTCAAAAAAACTAGGTGGGAAGATCTGCTCTAACTTAAAAATCAAGTTCAAAATACTTTCCTCCATCTTCACAACTTTCTCCTTAGTTAACGAAGTTGCCGTCAACTCCTTAAAGAAGTGACTCAACTTAACCAGCGGTTTCCAAATCGGTTTCGGTAAAGCATGAAACGTGTATGATAGTATTTGTTGCATAAACACATGACAATCATGACTTTTCATGCCAAACACCTTGCCTTCCTTCACATTAACATATCTACTCAAGTTAGAAGAAAATCTGTCTAGCAGGGTTAGCCCTTTCATCCACACACATACAACAATATATTGAGGCTTAGTTAAAACATATTTCGCATATGATTTAAACATTTTTCCACGTCCCACGTCCTTCAATTCCAACTCCTTCCTAGAAAACCAAATCAGAAGGTCTAGTCGACTTTTCCTATTGTTCTTTGTTCTCCCTTTCATGTCTGATCCGGTATGAATATAGGTCCTCTTAGTGACATCGGACATGATTAAAATATTAATAAAAGCTAAGTACCAGCAGAATGAGGAAAAAATGGACTGAACACTTAGGATACCAGAATTGAGGATACTGAAATTGAGCTTTATCAGTACGGACTGAGTGATAATGACCCCGATCAGAAGCTGCAAGTGAACAACTTGCACCTGCCAAAAGCTGCTGGCTCTAAACACTAATAGAGGTCAAATCACTACTTGCCATTAAAGGAAAAACTATAAATATAACTCATTGATTAAGCCATAGAAGGATGATAGAATAATTTCTCAAACACCTTAAGACTCTCCGTAATACACTTTTCTTTTTGTTATAACCATACTAACTTAAGCATCAGAGTCCCTTTTGTAGGTACATCTCTAGTGTGGTTCATTGGACAATGGTTATGATTGACTTATTTATTACCTTAGCGTGAAGGCTTGGAGTTCCCACTGAACCTAGGTTTATAATACTGTACTCCCACTGAGACGATGTAAAATTAAAAGAGTGGGAGGAACCTTTTGAGGCCGGTATAAGAGGATCTACTCTAGACCTCGTACACCGACAAAACCATTGGCACACCCAGTGGGACACTGTAAATTTTGAGTCCTACATCACAGAAAGAAAAAGATATAGAAGGTAACAAGCGGAGCGGAACCCCTGAGGGACATGTTCAGAATATGACCTAAAGGGTCGAACCCTAGATTTTGGAATATGGTGGTGGGATTGTGGAAACACCAGGTATGAAATAGAACCAAGGTAAAATGTAGGCCATAACGTAACTAGATCCTTAGGGTGAAGTCATCAGATAACTCTGGATGAAGATTCAAGAGTTGAAGCGAAGTAAGGAGTTAAGAGAGAATGCAGTAGGGGAGCATAGGTGACGTGAACCTTCCCATACTTAGGAGTATTCACAGGCACAAACATATGATGAATAGGAGTCAACATACCAGACTATGGAGCTAAACAATCAAAGGAGATATCAACAACAAAGCCGAACTGGAGAATATCGGTTCAACATACCATTCATAAGGAGGTTAATGGGTATTACCCATCCCAAGGAACTTGCAGACCCCTCACCCGCTGTCGATAGGAAAGTACACAGGGGAATCTAACCCATGCTTATGCTAATGAGTCATTGTTTCTAGGAGTAGAAGAGGATGTGATGTGTAGAATATTCCCCAAGACGTTATCTGTTGAAGCCTTAGGGTGGTTTAAAAGCCTGCCACCAGGATCCATTGATTGTTTGGAAAACTTGGCTCATGCGTTTTTATAACATTTCATTGTGTCAAGGGATGTCCCCAGAACGTCCCATACCTTGACAAAAATAAAGCAAGGACCGGAGGAAAGTCTTACAGACTTTTTGAAGAGATTTTATAAAGAAGCCGCATTAGTGCCAGGGTTAACAGAACAAATCTAGTTACACATAGCGGTTGAAGCTCTACAACCGTAATCCCCATTTGCTTTATCTTTGCCGAAAAGAAACCCCAAAACTTTCGAAGAGTTCAGAAGGAAAGCGGCCAAGTATGTTAGGAGAGAAATACACCTTGCTGTTGCAAAAGGGGAGACCCCGGTTTTAGAAGATAGGGTTCTAGTTCAAGAAAGAAGAGGCCCTAAATTTGAAAGAAATAGAGAGTAGGACATCCCTTACAGGCAAAACGAGTGGAGGAGTTTAAATTTCATCCAGTTCATACCTTTGGCAGTACGACAAGCCAAATTTTAAGAGAAGTTGGATTAAGGGGTTTGATAGTAAATGGGATAAAAAAGCCTATGCCGATGAAGAGATCAAGAAATACAAGTAGGTATTGCAAATTCCATGAGCAGACTGGTCATAATAAAGATGAATGTTAGCAGTTGAAGGAAATAATTGAGATCCTAATTAGGGAAGGGAAGTTGAAGCAGTACCTATTTCGACAGAGGGGGTATGGGGAGCAAGTGAAAAAACCTCCCAGAAGAAAAGACAACGGTTCTGTAAAGGAAAAAGAAAACAAGGATTCTAAAAAACAGGCCCTAGACAGAGGCAAGGCCGTGGTGTACAATATCGAGGAAGATGATGATTCTTGGATGAAACCCCCAGGTTTTGGAAGGAAGAACGTAATTGATATGATTGCAAGAGGATTTGCAGGAGGGGAGTATCTAATTCATCCTGAAAAAATCACTTGAGAATGATCATGTCTGTGCAGACAAAGACGAACAACAAGCTATACCGGGGTGGGATACAGACCCTACTGATCACCTTTTCAGATGAGGACTACGGGCCCACTGTGCCTGGAAGTGATAACGCGATAGTTATAAAAGCCGTAATTACAAACAAAACAATCAAAAGAATTCTAGTTGACCAAGGGAGCTCTTGTGATGTGATTTTCTATGACTGCTTTACGAAGATGGGATTAATAGACAATGACCTGCAGCCCTACACTTAGGACTTAATAGCTTTCAACGGAGCAAAACAGCCCATGAAAGACTACTTAGACACGAGATTAACATTTAAGGGAGAACCGGGCTCAAAGACTATATGAACTCGTGTATTGGTAATCGATGTAAAATCCCCCTTTAATGTCATTTAGGTAGAGCATCCTTGAATTCCTTGGAAGTTGTGGTTTCATCACCATATCTAATGATTAAGTTTATAGATAAATACAACCAAGTGTCTTCTATTAGGGGAGACCAGCAGATGACAAGGTATTGCTACAACCTCAACATCTTGATGACCAAAACAGAGGAAAAAATTAAAAGAAAATGTTTGAATGACGGTGGATTGGAACCAGGATCAGTAAGCTTGATTGATTTATACCCACGGGAAGAGATGACAACGGATCCAATAAACCCTCAAAGACCGACCCCGAAAGGGGGATTAAAGGCAATAACGTTAGACGATGACCCTGGAAGAACAACCGGAGTGAATGAATGTTTGGAAAAGAGCATGGAAGAGTGGTTGATGAAACTCTTAAGAGAATTCAAGCATCTCTTCGCATGGACCACGGCAGACATGCCTATTAGAGATCCAAATTTTTGTTGTCACAAGTTAGCAGTATATCCGAAGTCGAGGGCGGTGGCACAAAAGAAAAGAAGGCTCAAACTTGAAAAATAGCAGGCCGCCTGCGAGCAGATGAAGGAGTTATTAAAAGCTGGATTCATTAGGGAGGTCCAGTATTCAACCTGGGTATCTAACATCGTAATGATGAAAAAACCAAATTGAAAATAGTGGATGTGCATGGATTTTACGAATCTAAACAAGTGCTGCCCAAAGGATCCGTACCCACTCCCAAGCATTGACCAAATGGTGGATGATTCCTCTGGGTATCAATTCTTATTGTTCATTGATGCATATGCCGGTTACAATCAGATTCCAATATGGAAAGACGATTAAGAGAAAACCGCTTTCGTAAAGGATAAGAAGTTTTTTTGTTACACTGTAATGTCTTTCAGATTTAAGAACACCGGGGATACATATCAAAGAATGATGAATAAAGTTTTTGAAGGAATGAGATCCAAAACGACCGAGGTGTATGTGGATGATATCATAGCGAAGGCATTGGCAAGAGGGATTATATTGAAGATTTAAGAAAAATCTTTCAAAGAATACAAATGTACAACATGTGGTTAAACCCTTTAAAATGCACCTTTGTAGTACCCGTAGAACAGTTTTTGGGTTTCATGTTGACTCAGAGAGGAATCGAGGCCAACTCGGATAAATGCAAGGTGATTAAGGAACTACGAAGTCTGGCAAACATAAGAGAGGTCCACTCATTGAATGGCAAGGTAGCAGCACTATCCGGGTTCATACCTAAGATGACACATCGGGCATTACCATTGTACAAGATCCTGAGAGAAACAAAAAGTTTGAATGGGGAGAAGAGCAAGAAGCTTTCTGGAGTCTTAAAGAAGTATTGGCAAATCCACTAGGGTTGATGAAGCTTGACCCCGGTGAATAGTTGTTTGTTTACTTATCTATATCAGATGAAGCCTTAGGAGCGGTCCTAGAAAGGAAATAATGGAAGGACAGAGACTAGTTTATTTCATGGGGAAAGTCCTGCAAGGATCTGAAGGGCGGTACTAGAAGCTTGAAAAGGCCGCTCTTGCATTGTTTTAGACATCCGGGCGCTTGAGACAGTACTTCCATGCCCATCCAATAGTAGTCCAGACCGATCTCCCACTTTATGCCATGCTCCATAAACCAAACTTAGCAGGAAGAATGACAAAATGGGTCATTGAAATTTTAGAAGCGAGGACGGGGTGAGTATAGAAGTTTCTCTTAGATTTGATTTCAAGACTTCGAACAACCAGGCAGAGTATGAGGCCTGTTTAGTGGGTTTGAGAGTGGCCCTAGATGTAGGTGCCAGAAGTATTATCCTATGTAGTGATTCCCAACTGGTGATTTACCAAATTAATGGGAGCTATCAAGCCAAAAAGCCACTGTTACAACAATATCTTATGAAGGTGAAGGAGTTGGAAGAAGAATTCAGTCGGATTGAATATAAACATGTCCCAAGGGAAGAAAATATTCGAGCCGATGTCTTATCCGCCTTTCCAGTACAAAAAAAGCAGGATCCACAATCAAAGCACGTTGGCAAAACCTAGCACATCGACCCTAATCAGGGTGTGTGTTGTGCAATCAAAAGCATATCTGGATAACTCATCGGTCATTCCCAACATCTGATACTTGGTGAATGGACAACTTCCAACAGACCCCCTTGAAAAGAAGAAACTTAAGAAAGAGTTGCCTAATTTTGTACTAATGGACGAAAGTTTATTTCAAAGAGGAATATCAACCCCTTACCTAAAATGTTTAAATGAGGATAAGGTAAGTGAAGTAATGACCGAAGTGCATGAGAGAACTTATGGTCATCATTGCAGAGGAAAAAGTTTAGCAAGAAAAATAGTACGGGCAGGATATTGGTGGCCCATATTGATGAAAGATGCAATATAATACGTCTAAAAATGTGACGCCTACCAAAAGTATAGTAATGAGCACCACGTCCCAGCCGAAGAGCTATTTACATCGGCAGTCCTATGGCTCTTCCACCAGTGGGGGGTGGACATCTTAGGCCCATTCCCAAAAGCGCCAGGTGGAGTCAAATACTTGATAGTAGGTGTTGATTACTTTACTAAGTGGATTGAGGCAGAGGCAATAATACATATCACAGCATCCCAGACTCAAAGATTCATGTATGAAAATATAATTACCAGATTTGGCATTCTAGGCAGAGTGATTTCAGGCAATGGAACACAATTCACAGATGCTAAGTTGATGAGCTTATTAGAAGGACTCCAAATCCAGCAAGTATTTTCATCAGTAGAGCATCCACAAACAAACAGACAGGTGGAGGTCGCAAACAGGGAAATTTTAAAGGGGCTGAAAAAGTGACTTGGAGATGTGAAAGGGGAATGGGCCAATCAATTGTGCCATGTCTTTTGGGCGTACCGCACTATGCCCCATTCCTCTGTAGAAGAGTCCCTATTCCAGTTGGTCTACAGAGTGGATGCAATCATATTGGTAGAGATCAAACATATCTCCCCAGGAATTCAATAGTTCAATGAAGAAGAAAATGAATCGTGATTGCGATATGAGCTGGACTCTCTATACTAAGTAAGGGAAGCTGCTTTTGTTCGAGATCAGGCTATTAAGGCCAAGGCCGCACTGAGATACAATAAGAGAGTTCAGAAATGAAGATTTAATATTAGAGACTTAGTCGTAAGGAAGGCATCAGTTGGGAACTACTTTGCACATCAGGGAAAGATTACGCCTATATGGGAAGGCCCATACCGGGTTAACAATGTTACTACTAAAGGAGCTTATCTCTTAGAGACTCTACAAGGAGAGGTGTTCAAAAACAAGTGGAATGTAAAGAACTTTCACATGTATTTTAGCTAACCGGTACCATAAGTCATACACTCTTTTTCCCTACTTAGGTTTTTCCCATAGGGTTTTTCTAGGAGGTTTTTAACAAGGCATGCAACCGGGGTGCAATATTATTAATGAAAATCATTTCATCGCAAATAATCTACATACTTAGAAAAATCTCTTATCCATCATTAAACCCTGGAGTGGTTGTAAAAACCCTAGAGCGGTTATTTATTGTTAAACCCCGAAGTGGTTGTAAAACCCAGAGCGGTTATTTATTGTTAAACCCCGGAGTGGTTGTAAAAAGCCCCAGAGCGGTTATGTACTGTTGAACCCCGGAGTGGTTGTAAAAACCCCAGAACAGGTTATTTATTGGAAAAACCCATAGTGGTTAATTATTAAAACTAGAACGGTTATCCATCGTTCAAACCTAAAAATGATTAGCACCAAAATCATAAGAGTGATTATTTATTTATAGAGCGGTTATAATACAATGGTTATAAGTGGAGACTCGTAAGTTTCATACTAAGCACCAGGGTATTTACAAAGTTATGCATACGTAAATATAGAACGGTCATGGATTTAAGAAACGCCAAGTATAAAGGAAAAATAACAAGACGATATAGCGAGAAATGAAGCAAAGTATTATGCAAAAAATAGGGTGACCGCGCCCTAAATTGTAATGTAAAAAGACACCAGGGCCAAGTTAGAATAAATAAAAAGGCACAAAGGCCAAATTAAAAGCAAGTCAAAAAGGCGGAGCTTATCTAGCCTACAAAGCTGAAAGAACATTTAAGAATCCACATGGCTGCCTGGTCTTTCTCCTTGTTGTTGTCCTGATCATCTTCGCTCGCCCTATCTATGTCTTGGTCATGTTAGTGAGGGACATCATCCTTACCAGCTGTAAGAGGCACAAATTTGAAGGGCTCATCAGTGGGAAGGAAGGCTCGACCATCAACCTCGGTCACTAATTCACCATCACGAAACCTGTTGAAAAAGCTGATCCCGTTGAAGTTCAACTTAATGTTGGGGTTGTGGAAGATGACTTCATGAACAACGTGGATGAATGCATCCATAGAGGCCTGAGTGAACATTGTCATTTTGTCATTATATTTTTGTTGCCCATCCCGAACCGCCTTAGATAGATCCTGATTTTTAGCTTGAAAATTAACCATATGTTTCTCCAGGCCGTCCACCTTCTGGCGAGGATCATCGTTCTCCTTCTTCAAATCACCTTCGGACTTCTGAAGAGCCTGGATGTTCTCATTCAAATTTTTTATCCACTGATGAGCCCGAGCATTATCTTCAGAGGCGTAGGAACTCTTCTCTCTGAGCCGCTCTATCTCCCGCTTAGGGCCTTTAGTGGCAATAGAGTACATGATGGAGAGGGTCTTCATCTGGCCCCACATTGCCATTTCTAGGAAAAAGTTGAGGTCACAAGAGTTCAACCCCTCTTTGAGCCTGTAAGGCAAGACTAGTTTGGTAGGAGGGGCAGTGTTTTTGTCAATCATTTCTTTCAGGGAGGCCAAATCATTATCTACATTAGGGATTGTCCTTGCAAGATCGCTCTCCTCAGTGACAACCTTACCTTTACCGTGGTCATCCTACACCCTGATAGGTTTCTATTTTTTGCTAGGAGCCCCGCCCAGCTTGTTTTTTCCTTTTCTCTTGGTGGCGGGATCAGTCTCGATAGGGATCAAGCCATCAGGGATCTGAAGAGCAGGAGCCCTCTTCATCAGGGGAGTGGCCCTGTTCTCCTCAATCACATTGGCCTCAGCCTCGGCCAGATATTTGCAGAGAGTTTCCAAGGCATCCACACCCATGTTCCCTAAATAGTCCACAAAGTAAAAATCGATATAAGGAGAAATTGGGATAAAGCAATAGAAAAATAACAATAAATATATATGAATGAGTGAGGTATTCGTTCCTACTGGCCATGCTACACAGAAGAGGATGACATTTTATGGTAATCCCTCGGGTGATGTTGTGGAGGATGTCTACCACATCCTTGGAGCATTCGGAAAGCTTGCTCTCCTCGATCGCGTATGCGGAGCTCTCAAGAAGAAAATGGTGATGAGTCCAATGTGGATCTTGAACTAAACTTCTCATCTTGCCCGAAGGGGGACTCAGGTCTTTTGGAAAAAAGTTTCACAAAGGAATTTTTGAAAAAAGCCCCTACAAGCTTGCAGGAATCAGTGAAGGCTTCAAAGTTGACGATGTCACTCTGACATCATAGATTGATGAAGCCCATTTTGGTACTGCCGCGATGGATGACTCTGGCATAACAGAAGAAGAGGGCATCGGTGGGGGTGAAGTTGAAATTACAGCCTAAAACTTCAAGGGCCAAGACCAAGGCCCAGCCATTGGGGTGCAATTGGCTTGGGGCGATGTCCAAGAAGTGAAGTACCTCCATCTCGAAGTCGGTGAAGGGGAACTGGACTCCAACCTTTGTCATGGTGTACTCGTGAAAGAACAAAAACCTCTCACGAGGGATGGTGCAAACGTGCTAATCGTAAGTGGAGGCATAAAGAGCAAAGGAATCTGCATATCGCTGAGATCGCCAGAAAGTACTAGCCTCGAGCTTGACATTGTCATCCGTATTGGTATGTCGGCTACGAGCAGCAATAACTTCTCTTGCAACCCAAAAATAAGGGTCCTTAGCTTTGTGGGCAAGCTAGTCATTAGGTCCGCGATCATGTGAGTGTCTTCAGGATCATTTTTGAGTCGGGGGGATCCACCGGCCTCCATGACTACGACATGTTCTAAAGAAGGAACAGTCAGATAAAAGCCAGTGTCATTAGTGTAATAATAAATTATGCTGGAATCCACATCTCACCCAGGGGAAGAGAGCGACACAGGAGACCGGGGTGAGGGAAAATTGTAAGGAGAGGACTCCAGATTTTTTTCATCCTAAAGTCTTGTCCTCACGAAATGACGTATATCGGTCTGAGTAATCCGCGTACCACGGTGGGGGACTTCACTTGGCCAGAGACAAAAGGGTTGGAAATAATTTCGACCGAACTATCTCCCCCAAGACCGTTATTAGAACCAAAAGAAGACATCTAAAAGAAATTCTAGAGTTAAGAAAGGACGGCTACCTAAAAGGCGAATTCTTGTGGTTCTTCGAGTGCAGGCCAGGACGGTCAGAGAAATTTTGCACGACAACGGAGCATAATTTGGCCAGGAAGATAGCAAAGTAACGAAGCAGCTCAAGATTCACCTATTTTTATGAAAGGTGAGGTTGAGTTGTCCGAAGTCAAAATGTCGCAGGCCTATGGACGATGTGGAAGGCGAAGCGTTGCAACCCAGTGAACCAGCACTGTTTCAAATTCACACAAAATGACTGTTCTAATAGGAAGGCGCATGGTGACTACACACCAATAACGAATCACCAAGTTAGCAATCTGCACGCCAAGTCATTTTTTTGATAAGCAAGCGTAATAAATGCAGCTAATGGACAAACTCAGAAAGTAAAGCTAGTCCAAGAACACAAAATAAGTTCACCATGATTGTTAATATTAGTATGGATCATACTACGTTTATTGACAGGGCCAAGGTATGTATTATCTCATTACCGCAACCCAGCTGCGACAATAAGCTAGGGGGAAAATGATCTGGTATGAGTACCGGTCCTATAAAACTAGTGACATCGGGAAAAATTAAAATATTAATAAAAGCTAAGCACCAGAAGAATAAGGAAAAAACAGACTAACCACTCAGGATACTGAAATTGAGCTTTATCAGTACGGACTGAGTCCCGATCAGAAGCTGCAAGTTGACAACTTGCACTGCCAAAAGCTGCAGGCTCTGAATACTAACAGAGGTCAAATCACCACTTGCCATTAAAGGAAAGACTATAAATATAACTCATTGATTAAGCCATAGAAGGATGATAGAATAATTTCTCAAGAACCTTAAGACTCTTTGTAATACACTTTTCTTTCCTTTATAACCATATTAACTTAAGCATCAGAGTCTCTTTTGCAGGTACATCTTCGGTGTGGTTCATTGGACAATGGTTAGGATTAACTTATTTATTACCTTAGCGTAAAGGGCTTGGAGTTCCCACTGACCCAAGTTTATAATACCATACTCCCACTGAGATGGTGTAAAATCAAGAAAGAGTGGGAGGAACCTTTTGACACTGGTACAGGAGGATCTACTCTAGACCCCGTACATTGGCCAAACCAATGCCCATCACAGTGTCAAAAATATTCATGAAAACATTTCATCCAGTGTGCATCACATCAATGTTATGTCTTAAGAATAAGTCTTTCTAAGATGTCAAATCCCATAAGATACTTTGCTTCACCTAGTGGTGTTCCTTCCTATAACCTATAAACTCCTTAACATTCTTATCCCAGATGTACGGATACTCTTGGACTCTCTGCCAAACCTATGTACCAGATAACCTATAGGGTGAAGGTTCATTAACAACCTTGTTCTTCTTAAAAATGGTTTTGTTTCCCCTGAATGGGTGATCCAAGGGTAGAAACTTTCTATGACAGTCAAAAAAACTTGTCTTACCACTAATAAGGAGTGATTCCCCTCGTTATGTTCCATGCATACAGGGCAAGCAAGCTTCCTAGACGTTGACAATCTAGAAAGCATACAATACACAGGGACGTCATTAATGGTCCACATCAAAACAACCCGTATCATGAAATTGTTCTTCAAGGACGCATCATAGGTCATCACCCCAAAATCCCATAATTGTGATAAGTCTTCAACCAACAGTTGCAAAAACATGTCTATTTACGTCTTTGGATTTTTGGGGTCTTAGAACCAGTGAAGTTAAAAACATGACCTCCCTCTTCATACACATATCAGGAGGCAGATTGTATGGGGTCAGTATGACTAGCCAATAAGAGTACGCTCTTCTGTATTGACCAAATAAGTTAAACCTATTAGTATATAAGCTAAGTCGTAGATTGGAGGTTCACTTGAAAAGTCTAGATATAGCTCATCCAAACACTTCCATACTTTCCCATCAGAAAGATGGCATAAAAGACCCTTTTGTGTTTGATTCAGAGCATACCAATGCATGTATTTTACCATGGACAAGGAGGCATACAAACGTTGAGGACGCGGTGTTATGGGAAAGTACCATATTTTCTTCCTGGCCGTCCTAGTTACTTTCCCTCTCCTTTTAACGGTTTTGTAGTGGTCCTCATTACAGTGTACACATTTTATGACACTCTTGTCTGCAAACTCATTTTGGAACAGCATATACCCGCCAACACAACACTCTATCTTCACACAACCTAACCCTAGGTTTGCCACTCTTTTCTTAGCATGGTACAGGTTTAATGGAATTCGATGATGACTAGGCATGGTGGAACCCATCAGATCGACCATTTTATTAAAACAACCTCTTGAAAGATTATAATTTGCCTTTAAGCTTAAAGCAACTAGAGAGGTGGATAATTTAGTGTGACTTTCACACCCGTCCCACAATGGAGTCTGAGCCGCCGCTAACAAATCATAAAATCTCTTCACCTCCAGATTTGGATCCTCCTCTACATTGTCATCCTCATTCCTATCTTGGTCATCATGTTCTAGTATACACCCAGTAGAGGGTCCAACATGATCCATCACCATCTGCTCCATGTTGTTGTATGTATCTCTGTTCCCTCCGACCTTGTAATAAGATTGTTGCACGGTTACGGTCAATGGCCTAGGCGGTAACTGCTCACTATGGTTGTACCAGTAATAGTATCTTTCCATGAACCCCTTCTCACTTAGGTGGCACATGACATCATCCACTATTCAAAACTCATGCATTTCTAAGTCGCTTCAAAACCAGGAGTGTTCACTGTAGCGAACGGAATAAACTCCAAAAAGCCTATCATAAACACCTCAGTCACTTGCCGACTGGAATCTAACCAGTTATACATCTATCGCTGATTTTCCAGAACCTCCATTCATGATATCTAACAAGCAGAGTTCTAGTTACTTTAATTTAAACATTATGTGACTATCATCAAGAATCACTCTCTATCTCTTTGATGTTGTAAGTAGGCGGGGCTCTATTCTGTTCGGGATGAATATGTAACCATATGTAACCCATCGATGTTGTTTGTGGTCTATCTTGTATTGTTGATGATCATTTAGAATTTCAACAACATTTCACATTGATCCCCAAGTACACAGAGATACATGCATTATGAAACACCATACGCAGACATGTACCCAGAGACAATACAAAACACAGTAACTGAAATTTCAAATAAACATCAATAACACAAGATAGACCATAAACAACATCGATGGGTTACAACCTACTGGTTACAAATTCATCCCAAACTGTCCAACTGGGATAATTCAAGATCCAATACAACACAGTATGTCAGCCAGTTGTCTTGAATCTTGAACGGGAACCTAGTAGGTACAAAAACAACTAAGCCCTACATTGTTACAAGGAGTCTACCGAAATTTCGATAGAGTCTCCCCTGTAAACTAGATATTTCCAAATTTTTTACAACCCCCTGTTACACACAGAAAAGTTCCTAGTACAATTCAATATATAACTATGACTTGCATAAACAAATTAAGGCAATCAACACCAACACCTAGTAAGCTCTGCTCTCTATTAACAGACAACAATATACATGCATACACTAAACACGTTATCAGCATATAAAACCAATGCCTAATGAGCTCTGCTCTCCACTAACAAACAACAATACACATGCATAAAAGACATGTTATTGGCATACAAGACCAATGCCTAATGAGCTCTGCTCTCTATTAACAAACAAAAATCGACATGTATACACATCAAAAGATACAACACACATAACGAGAAAGTTAGCGTTATGGGATTACCTGGGAAAGAGAGTTAGCGATAGAGACGAAGCTAAAGAGAGATGAACAGAGACCACGTGTAACGTGTGCTACTCTACATGAAAAACCAAGAAGTGGTTGACTAAGACCAATTTTTTATGTTTAAATAAAAATATGAAAATGCACAACAAATTATTTCAGAAAATTTTTTAATAGTAGTTAAGAAAATTGATCTAGAGACAAGTATGTTGGAGGCTGACATAACCTTAAAGGAGAGAACTGAGCACATAGAAGTAGCAAGGAAACTAAACAAAGAGAGACACACAAAGCAAATTGCAGCTAAGGTGGCATTGGATAAAGCGTTCCATTAGAAAATTCATTACTAATTACTCAATATTAATAATAGTTGCTACCATATTGTTGAATAATCGCAGCCTCTTTTTAAAGACTGTTAATGCAAACAAAAGAAATCCCAAATTACAACAATATAAGAAATCATAATGATATGATCTAAGTGAAGGAAATAATCCTAGATGACACGAAATCATATCTCACCTATAAAAAAGAAATAATCAAAACAAATAGAAATCCTAACTATGTTTTATCTACCATAGTGTTGACTTTCTCTTTTTATATTGTTGAATTGTATATCCACTTCCTATAATAGCCAGTAATAATTTCTCAAATAGAAAAAATATAAAATGAAGTACATGCAAAAGAATATACTATAAGAAAACACTAATAGCCATTCATTGATTTTCGCTTCTACAGAATTTACCATTTTGAAAGAATAAGACCCATAATGCTAATAGCCTAGAGCAATGGACAACACACCATCAAAACGGGTCTTGATTCATTGGCCCAAAGATTTGAAAGAAGGAGATAAAAGAAACATGATATAATACCTATTCACCAAAAAAATGACAAAATACTCAAAAAGAAAACATGACATAGAAAATGAAGCTCCTCTAGATAGAAATGGGTGTAATGTATATCGCCAAAGTAATTATTTACAATTAATTTAAATTGAAGTATCTTATCAATGACATATGTCAAATTTTGAGTTAAGAGTAATTTGTATCTCATTTTCAAGGATTCAGTCTTTTGTTATCTAAAGACACGGTGCTTATTAATTAGATCTCTTACATATAATACTTTAAATAAGTTTTTAAAAACTTATTTGATCACCACACTGTATTAATTATATCTAATTTAGCAAGTAGTCAAGTACTGTATAGTGCACACAATTCCCTAGCAATTACTAAATTATCCCTAAAACCCCTTATTCTTATAATCGGTTTCCACTTATAAATCACCTACAAAACCTAACTACCATCAAACTTATATTGCTGTCCTTACTAAGCTTCAATTATTATTTTTATAACCTCTTTGTTTTCTTTTCTTTTAACTATTCCAATCCTCTTTCTCTTCGGAAACACCCAAGTACAGTTTTATAATCAATTATCCTTCTGCATATCACCGCATCTATTTTCTGTCTCAACCAATTGAAAATGCAACACCTAGTATTCATTTTTGCTATTTGGGCTATAACAAAGTTACTGTTTTTATTTGTTATAAATACTATCATAGTGCCTCTATAACAGTGATGCTAATGAGAGATTTTAAGGAATCAATTTGGTATTTATAAAACTTTCTTTTTCATATTCAACACTGCTAATCATTCAACCCCACCAAACATACCTTTATTTTACTAGACTTTGTTGTTTTTTATTAACTTTTTTTTGAATGAATGAAAATCCCCTCATTACCTTCCACAAGAATTAAGAATTGTAATTAACTTGCTGGTTTAAATAGGAATTAAAAATGTGTCAGAGCTGTATTTATATGTTGATGTAGGTTTTGACAATAAACAACAAATGAAGATTTAAGTTCAAATACACAAATCAATAATGATTGATAAGATAAACAAATGATTGCCAAAATAGTCAAAATAAATCTTGAAGAAACTTGGTTGTTAAATCATCTAGGAAAAGCCATTACAAGTATGCAATGAAATGAAGGAAGCTTAAGCAAAAGAATGAAGAATCAATGACTTGCACACTCTAACCGTGAGTCAGCGTGGAAGTATGGGCTTGAAAGTAATGAATCAGGGGCTACAATTGAAGCTCGCTTAAGTGCTGGACCAGCTCGCTTAAGCGTTGGACAAGCTCGCTTAAGCGTGAAGCTATGGAGCTTAAGCGTGAGCGTGGAGCAAAGCGTGATGCATCAGGAGCCCAAAATCACAAGTCTCGCTTAAGCGTAAACAAGGTTCGCTTGAGCGTGATAGCACGCTTGAGCGTGGATTCGAGCATGATGCAAGCGTGAAAAGGAAATCAAGGGAAATATACCTGTACGCTTAAGCGTGATTAAACTCGCTTGAGCGAGGATGCTACAAAATTAATTACAGCATGTGTTTATGATGTGCAGTGGAATATCAGAAGTTCCAAGAAGCTAATACAAACATCATGCTACTCTCAGATGATTAAAATACGTCACCATGAGTCAGATAAGTTTACTTAATTCAAATGAATTATGTGAATTTGAATTTGAATCTCTATTGAATATATGACAGCCTTGCATCGCACTTGGATAAACTGAATCACACTATGAATTAGCCAAATACAGCGTTCCAACATTCTCTGAGCAGATTGCATTCTTCAAGTCTCCACTATGCAAGTTGCAATTTAAGTAACTAAAAATAGACATACGCTCCACTGTTCCACCTTGTCGTGGAAATTAAATACACTGCTCCACCATAAAATGACCATGTTGCTCCATGTCATCAAAGGAAGTTAAAGATACAAGGAACCATACTACACTATCCTCGGGTGAATATTTTAATTGTAATCACCATGCTTCCATCTACTATAAATAGGGAAGGTAATTGAATTTGCAATTCGTACCAAAGCATTTGAAGCATTTCCATTTGCTTTCTTCCCCCTCAATTCTCTTGCTCTTCTTCTTGCTCTCTTTATTCTTTGATTGGCATATTTCTTGAAGTTATTTTTTGAGAGTTAATTTGTGGGGAAATTATATTGTGTACTTATTTTGCATATCCTCTCTTTGAGAGTTATTACTTTGTGAAAGCTTTAACTTGTATATCCACTCTATTGGAGAGTTTCCTTGTATGCTTAAACACCAAACATCTTAAAATCTTTGGGTTGGGGTTTCAACCTTGTAATTGTGAGATTGAGAGATTGGGTGGAGTGCCCTTGTACTTGTGAGGATTCGATTTTTGAGTGTGGGATACTAGGAAGTCGCAGTTGCTCAAAGTTGTATCTCTAATCTCCAATAGTGGAAATCCTCTAAGTGGGTTGCTTAGAGGCGAGACGTACACCGGTGTGGTGGAACTCATATATATCGGTTTGCAAATCTCTCTTCCCTAAACTCATTTAATTTGTGCATTTAACTTGCTTGCTTGATTTATCATATTATTTCCAATTAATTTGGACTAAGTGCATGTTATATTAAGTTATAAATTATTTCGATTAACATTGTTGAAATTAGCCTTAAGTAATATTCTTGAATTATTTTGAAATCTTTCTAAGTACCATAAATAGTGTTGAGATTAATTTGATTCCATTTCTTGAATATTACTTAGACCTTTTAAGTGCTAACTATTTTGTCTGTGTATAAATTGTTACTATTTACCATTAAGTTTATCATCTTTATCAAACATAGTAACTAAAGAATCAACTTCAAAAGCATTCAAAGTAAAATTTTTTAATACTCAATTCACCCCCCCTCTTGAGTACTTGAGGCCACTTGGTTAACAAGTGGTATCAGAGCTTGACTCTTGGTAGATCAAGCTTAACAGCTTCAAGAGAACAAATGGCCTCAAATTCTCTAAACCTTTTTCCCAAGGGTGGTGCCACAAATAGACCTCCCGTTGTCAATGGTGAGGGCTACGCTTTTTGGAAAGCAAGAATGAAAATTTTTATGCAATCAATTGACTTGAAAGTATGGAATGCTATTGAAAATGGTCCTTTTGTACCTATGCATACTGTTAATGATAAACAAGTTGAAAAACCTATGGATGATTGGACTAGTGAGGAAGAGAAGAAAGTACAATATAATTACAAAGCAAAAAATCTTATCACTTCAGCCTTAGGTCCCGATGAGTTCTTTAGAGTAGTTACATGTAAATCTGCTAAGGATATGTGGGATACCCTTCAAGTAACTCATGAAGGAACTAGCGATGTTAAGGACTCTAAGATTAGTACTTTAACTAGTCAATATGAAAGTTTTAGAATGAATTCCAATGAATCTATTTTAGAACTTCAAAAGAGATTTACTTTGATTATTAATCATCTTATTACACTTGGTAAATCTTATACTAACAAGGAACTTATCCACAAAGTTCTAAAAAGTCTTACTAGGGAATGACAACCTCTTGTTACGGCCATCAAATAATCTCCTAATATAAATGATATGTCTCTTGCCACTTTGTTTGGTAAACTCCAAGAACAAGAACAAGAATTGAAAGACTTGAAACAAGCGGAGGAAGAAGAAAAAGTCTCTAAGAAGAAAGGGCTAGCTCTCAAAGCCACCTCAATTGTTGAAGATGAATCCGAGAGTGATCTTGACGAGGATGAAGAGTTAAGCCTATTCGTGAAACGTTTTGGAAAGCTTATGAAGAACAAACGCTTCCAAAGGAACTTCAAATCACAAGGTAAGAAATCTATTCCTAAAGAAAATTCTACTTCACCTACTTGCTTTGAATGAGGAAAGGAAGGACACTTCAAGATAGATTGTCCAAACCTAAAGAAGAAAAACAAAGAAAGAAAAGAAAGGAGAAGAGCATATATCGCATGAGATGAAAATAAGATAAGTAGCTCGGACGATTCAGAAAATGAAGAAGCAAACCTCTGTCTTATGGCCAATCACCAACATAAAGAAGATGAGGTAAACTTTCATGACTTAGATAAGGAAGAACTACTTGATGCTCTTGAAGAATTGTATGATAAACTTATGAAAGTGTCTAATAAGCATAAATTATCTAGAAAAACCATTGACATTCTTGAGATGCATCTTATGGAAGTTTGTAAAGAAAATGAATGTTTGAAAAATGAGTTAGTAAATGTTCAAGCATGCTCTAGGACTAAACCTTGTGAATTTGTAAAGAAATATGACATGCTAGAAACTAAGGTTTTGGACTTGAATAGAACTCTAGAAAAATTTACAAATGGTAGAGACAACTTAAATGTTTTACTTGGTAAACAACGGTGTATGTTTGATAAAACGGGTTTAGGTTTCAATGCCATTAAGAAACAAAAGAATTATAAGAACTTCTTTATACCACCTAGTAAAACTTCATCACCTTTCATGAAATGTAATCATTGCGGTTTTAAAGGACATAATGCATCTAATTGTAATGTTAGAAAACAAGGGCCAAAGGTTATGAGAAAAGTATGCGTTCCTAAAGGAACATTACCTCAGACTAACCTACAAGGACCCAACATAAAATGGGTACCAAGTTCTCTAACTTGACATGTTTTTGTAGGTATGCTTTAAAACGAATAGCACCCATTGGTATTTGGATAGTGGGTGTTCAAAACACATGACGGGAGACAAAAGTAAGTTCATATCATTTACTCCACGAAATAAAGGATTCATTACTTATGGAGATAACATGAAGGGAAGAATACTAGGAATCGGAAATGTTGGTAAAAATTCTTCAACTTCTATAAACGATGTATTATATGTTGAAGGACTTAAACATAACTTGCTTAGCATTAGTCAATTATGTGATAAGGGCTATAAAATTGTTTTTGAATCAAATGGTTGCATAATTGAAAATAAGCTAAACAAGGAAATAAAATTCGTTGGTCAAAGAGTTGATAATATTTATATGATTAATCTTGATTGTCTTGCTTCAAATGATGTGCAATGCTTCATAACTAAAGAGGATGAATCATGGCTATGGCATAGAAGAATTGCTCACATTCATATAGACTATTTAAATAAACTTATTTTGAAAGATTTAGTAATTGGTTTACCAAAATTGAAATTCGAAAATAAATTTTGTGACGCTTGTCAAAAGGGAAAACAAGTAAAGGTTTATTTTCAAGCGAAAAATATTGTTTCAACAACTAGACCTTTACAACTTTTACATATAGATTTGTTTGGACCTTCAAAAATTAAAAGTTTTGGTGGAAACTATTATGGTCTTGTGATTATGGACGATTATTCTAGATATACATGGACATTGTTTCTTACTTATAAACATGAAGCATATCATGCATTTAAGAAACTTGCCAAGATCATCCAAAATGAACAAAATTTGAAAATTGCATCTATTCGAACTGATCATGGGGGAGAATTTGAAAACCAATCTTTTGAAAAGTTTTGTGAAAAATTTGGCATTGATCATAATTTTTCGGCTCCAAGAACTCCACAACAAAATGGAGTAGTTGAAAGGAAAAATCGATCTTTAGCGGAGCTCGCAAGAACTATGTTAAATGAAAGTAACATTTCAAAACATTTTTGGGCCGATGCGGTAAATATTGCTTGCCATGTTATGAACCGATGTTTGATAAGGCCTATATTAAAGAAAACCCCCTATGAGCTTTATAAAGGAAGAAAACCAAATATTTCTTATTTTCATATATTTGGATACAAATGTTTTGTTTTAAATAATGGAAAGGATAATCTCGACAAATTCGATGCAAAATCTGATGAAGCAATATTCTTAGGTTATTCATCTACTAGTAAAGCTTATCGACTCTTTAACAAATGAACATGTACAATTGAAGAGTCTATACATGTCAAATTTGATGAACTTAACCAAAATCTCCGAGAAAGGAAATTGATGATCTTGTAGGTACCTTCCAAGAAATGAACTTGGAAGACGAAGAAGGAAATAAAAATGAAGGAGATACAACACAAAACGGCGAACCTCAACAAAAGGAATGGATCACCTTAAAGAATCACCCCTTGGACAATGTTATAGGTGAAATAACAAAGGGTGTAAGTACTCAAAACGCTATTAGAAATGCATGCAATCACTTAGCTTTTGTATCACAAATAGAACCCAAAAATATCAATGAAGTTATTATTGATGAACATTGGATGTTGGCCATGTAAGAAGAATTGAATCAATTTGAAAGAAATGAAGTTTGGGAACTTGTGCCAAGACCCAATGACCATCTAATAATAGGTACTAAATGGGTTTTTAGAAATAAGCTAGATGAAAATGGAATAATAACAAGAAACAAAGCTAGATGAGTTGCTAAAGGATATAATCAAGAAGAGGGAATAGACTATGAAGAAACGTATGCTCTCGTAGCTAGATTAGAAGCCATAAGATTACTATTAGTTTTGCTTGTTGTATGGATTTTAAGCTTTATCAAATGGATGTCAAAAGTGCTTTTCTAAATGGCTATATTCAAGAAGAAATCTATGTAGATCAACCTCCCGGTTTTGAAAATCATAAATTTCCAAACCATGTTTTTAAATTGAGAAAAGCTTTATATGGTTTGAAACAAGCTCCAAGAGCTTGGTATGAAAGACTTAGTAAATTTCTTTTAGAAGATAATTTTGAAAGAGGAAAGGTTGATACTACGCTGTTTATAAAACATAAAAACAATGATATTCTTTTGGTACAAGTTTATGTTGATGACATAATATTTAGTGCTACTAACAAAATCCTTTGTCAAGAGTTTGCCAAGATTATGCAAGATGAATTTGAAATGTCCATGATGGGAGAACTCACCTTCTTCCTTGGATTACAAATCAAACAAACAAATGAAGGAACGTTCATTAGTCAAACAAAATATTGTAAAGAACTACTCAAAAGGTTTGAAATGGACAAAGCAAACGAAATGGCTACACCTATGAGTACATCTTGCTACTTAGACAAAGATGAGAAGGGTAAGGACGTTGAAATAACTAAATACCGAGCTATGATTGGTTCCTTACTTTACTTAACAGCTAGTAGGCCTGATATTATGTTTGTTGTGTGCATGTGTGCTAGATATCAAGCATGTCCTAAAGAATCACATCTCACTGCTATAAAAAGAATTTTGAAATATCTTGTGGGTACTCAAAATGTTGGTTTATGGTATCCCAAAGGCGTTGAATGTATTCTCATAGGATATTCTGATTCTGACTTTGCTGGTTGTAAACTTGATAGAAAGAGTACTAGTGGCACATGTCATTTACTTGGTAGTTCCCTTGTTTCTTGGCATAGCAAGAAGCAAGTAAGTATTGCTTTATCGACAGCTGAGGTAGAATATGTAGCAGCTGGCAGTTGTTATGCTCAAATTCTTTGGATGAGACAACAACTTCTTGACTTTGGTGTTGTTTTAAACAAAGTGCCTATTAAATGCGATAACACTAGCGCCATAAATATCTCAAAAAATCCTGTCATGCATTCTAGGACTAAACATATTGAAATAAGACATCATTTTATAAGAGACCATGTTTTGAAAGGAGATTGTGTTCTTGAATATGTTGAAACTTCAAAACAATTGGCGGATATTTTTACAAAACCCCTTCCAAAAGAACAATTTATAAACATTAGAAGGGAATTAGGAATTTTGGAAATTGTTTAAATTGATGTTTATCATTTTCTTTACTCCTTGAACATAATTTTGAAAGCCTTTAACTAAAAGATTTTAAATTTTTTTTTATTTCTTTGAACATAGTACTTTACTTTGTGATATACATATAATTCTTGAAGTCAATACATACTTCACAAAACTCTTGTTTTATTTTAAGTTCTCAGGAAGAATATACTTAATTAAACATATCTTGACACAAAAATAATCTCCCATGTACCACATGGTTCTCAAAAATAAATGGCAAATGACCTTGATTTTCTTGACTCTCTTGTGCAATAAATATCATTGGTAAATTGCAAAATTTTAATCTTGTATAACCTCTAACTTTGCTTATCCAAAAGAAAGAGAAAACATCATTATGATTGCTTACATGCTTTGAATTACTCTGTGATATATGTTGCATGTTTTAGGGGGAGTTTTATATGCAAATGGTATCTATCTATACAAAATGTATCTTTCTTAAAGTGGTATATATATATTCTTAGATGTTTTTTTGATGATGCCAAAGGGGGAGAAAATAAATATATACTTTCTAAGTGACATAAAGTATCTCACAAAGGGGGAGAGAATATCATGATGTTATAATGGTATCAAATTATATGTGTAAAGGGGAGTCATTTTTGCAATGTATTTGAACTGTTATGATACTAACATCCCAAGAGACAAACATTTGTTGTCATCATCAAAAAGGGGGAGAATGTATTTATATGTTGATGTAGGTTTTGACAATAAACAACAAATAAAGATTTAAGTTCAAATACACAAATCAATAATGATTGATAAGATAAACAAATGATTGCCAAAATAGTCAAAATAAATCTTGAAGAAACTTGGTTGTTAAATCATCCTGGAAAAGCCATTACAAGTATGCAATGAAATGAAGGAAGCTTAAGCAAAAGAATGAAGAATCAATGACTTGCACACTCTAAGCGTGAGTCAGCGTGGAAGTATGGGCTTGAAAGTAATGAATCAGGGGCTACAATTGAAGCTCACTTAAGTGCTGGACCAGCTCGCTTAAGCGCTGGACAAGCTCGCTTAAGCGTGAAGCTATGGAGCTTAAGCGTGAGCGTGGAGCAAAGCGTGATGCATCAGGAGCCCAAAATCACAAGTCTCGCTTAAGCGTAAACAAGGTTCGCTTGAGCGTGATAGCACGCTAGAGCGTGGATTCGAGCATGATGCAAGCGTGAAAAGGAAATCAAGGGAAATATACCTGTACGCTTAAGCGTGATTAAACTCGCTTGAGCGAGGATGCTACAAAATTAATTACAACATGTGTTTATGATGTGCAGTGGAATATCAGAAGTTCCAAGAAGCTAATACAAACATCATGCTACTTTCAGATGATTAAACTACGTCACCATGGGTCAAATAAGTTTACTTAATTCAAATGAATTATGTAAATTTGAATTTGAATCTCTATTGAATATATGACAGCCTTGCATCGCACTTGGACAAACTGAATCACACTATGAATTAGCCAAATACAGCGTTCCAACATTCTTTGAGCAGATTGCATTCTTCAGGTCTCCACTATGCAAGTTGCAATTTAAGTAACTAAAAATAGACATACGCTCCACTGTTCCACCTTGTCGTGGAAATTAAATACACTGCTCCACCATAAAATGACCATGTTGCTCCATGTCATCAAAGGAAGTTAAAGATACAAGGAACCATACTACACTATCCTCGGGTGAATATTTTAATTGTAATCACCATGCTTCCATCTACTATAAATAGGGAAGGTAATTGAATTTACAATTCGTACCAAAGCATTTGAAGCATTTCCATTTGCTTTCTTCCCCCTCTATTCTCTTGCTCTTCTTCTTGCTCTCTTTATTCTTTGATTGGCATATTTCTTGAAGTTATTTTTTTGAGAGTTAATTTGTGGGGAAATTATATTGTGTACTTATTTTGCATATCCTCTCTTTGAGAGTTATTACTTTGTGAAAGCTTTAACTTGTATATCCACTCTATTGGAGAGTTTCCTTGTATGCTCAAACACCAAACATCTTAAAATCTTTGGGTTGGGGTTTCAACCTTGTAATTGTGAGATTGAGAGATTGGGTGGAGCGCCCTTGTACTTGTGAGGATTGGATTTTTGAGTGTGGGACACTAGGAAGTCGCAGTTGCTCAAAGTTGTATCTCTAATCTCTAATAGTGGAAATCCTCTAAGTGGGTTGCTTAGAGGCGAGACGTACACCGGTGTGGTGGAACTCGTATATATCGGTTTGCAAATCTCTCTTCCCTAAACTCATTTAATTTGTGCATTTAACTTGCTTGCTTGATTTATCATATTATTTCCAATTAATTTGGACTAAGTGCATGTTATATTAAGTTATAAATTATTTCGATTAACATTGTTGAAATTAGCCTTAAGTAATATTCTTGAATTATTTTGAAATCTTTCTAAGTACCATAAATAGTGTTGAGATTAATTTGATTCCATTTCTTGAATATTACTTAGACCTTTTAAGTGCTAACTATTTTGTCTGTGTATAAATTATTACTATTTACCATTAAGTTTATCATCTTTATCAAACATAGTAACTAAAGAATCAACTTCAAAAGCATTCAAAGTAAAATTTTTTAATACTCAATTCACCCCCCCTCTTGAGTACTTGAGGCCACTTGGTTAACAAGAGCCTCACAATAGACTACATACTTTCTACTCAACCAACTTATAATTTTTTCATTAAGTACTAAATTAATAACATTAAATTTGTCCATAATTTTATTTTACACATAGAATTATTTTAATATTAATTTAGAAAGTGAATTTTCTTATATTAAAAATAATAAAGGTAGAATGATTTTGAAGTGAACAAAAGTAAAAGCAAATGGAAATGATTAAGTCAGTAAATTGGCCTAAATGAGTCTAAAAAGTCACAGCTAGATTAGAGTAAAAGATTCAATATAATTTGTGGGATTTCTAGAGGGATTCAATTAGTTTTATGTGCTTAAGATTATGCAGCTGATAGGCTATCTATGTCAGGTGTTGTTTCCATGTTGGGTACATTACAAAAATGGTGGCAACTATGCCAACAAAAAGAAGTAGGTGATGCTGACAAAAATGACAACAATAGTGTTAATGGCGACAATGGAAAGGATAGGGGTTGCATCAATTCCACCACAATGAGAAGATAACAATGACATGACAACAATAATGGAAGTGGTGTTACCTATATAGTGCAGTATGATACGACAATTACAAGAATGATATAACTTGGGAATTCAAAATAATTAGAATTTATTATATTCTAGTCCCATTGAAATAAAGCATAAAATTACAATTCTAATTATTAGAACTTCCAAACATTAAAATTAGAATTCAAAGTTCATCTTTAATTTCAAACCTTAATTTCATACATCAAAGAGTAATATGGAAAACCTTTTACAATTTCAATGTAGATTCCCTTGTTTTTAGTTAATTAAAAAAACAAAAACCTATAGGTCTATCAATGATAAAGTTAATAAAATAATAAAAATACTTTAATTAAAACTGTTTAAAAAATGTTTTCTTTCAATTTTGAAAAAAACCCAAAAAGCTTAAACACCTTTTAACTGTTATTCACTTTGTATTACCATTTCACCTCTCATTTTACCCGATCACCATTTCCAAAAACAATTCTTCAAAATCATTTGTTACAATAGTTTAACCATAGAAATCAAATCAAATAAGCCACAAAACAAAAACAAAAAGGCAGAAAATTTTCAATGTTTATTGGCTGTCTAAATCTTAAGAATTTTCCATATTCTAAGGATTTTTTCTAACTACTGAGAATATGTCACTTAAACCTAAAAGGCATAGTCAACATCTTACTTGCATTCCCTGAATACAAAATCATTCAGGGTTAATTTTCTTTTTTTTAATAAATTTACCCGGAGACATAGTCAACAAAATATTAGTATTTTAGTGCCTAATGGTGTGATAGATATGTACTAATATAATGCAATGCGTAAGCTAAACTTAACGTCTATATCACAGGTTTAACATAAAAGGACCTATTAACTCAACAAAATAATTAAATGAGCGACTACGAGATTTATTAACATGATAGTGACAATATCACCAGATTAATAAACTCATCAGAAAAATAGAAGTTAGTTAGAAAATTTTACCTAAAATGTGATATCTATAGTTTCGACAGCTATTGCCATTTAAAATGCAAAGAAATAGAGTGTAAACGAAGTGATTTTTATTATATAAAACATGGTAAAATTGATATGTAACCTATAGCATTTCTACTTATCAACACAACTAAGAATCCAACAGAATCTGCCTTTGTTGGGAACTCAAAACATGAATCTTATAAATTTTATAAGCTCTAGCAACAACATAAACCTGAATTAGTAGTAGGATTAGATAACAGGGTCCTTTTTATCTTTCACATGTACTACATTCTAAATGGTGTATTTAACAAGCAAATTTTTGAAGATTACCATTAATTTGGAATTCCAGATAGTAATAGTCACGCAACATATGCCAATAGCATCCAATAAACATTAATAAAGGATCACCACTCATAATTATGCTAACCTTAAGATATTATATTAAGCAATGCCAGACCTAGCTAACTAACAAATTCTATATTCTTGCCTATTTAATGTTCTATTGAGCATAAATATTAAGCACAAATATTTCACTACAGCCAATCCAAAGTTCGGGAAGAAGAAAATCATGACTAAAATAACATATTACCCAGCCAGACCACAATTTGGGAAGAAAAAAATCACCTTAAGGGAGAGTGAGAAACAACGTCAGAAAGCTTTGCTCTCCACGATTCACGTCAAAAACTCAAGGAGGGTGAGAAGCATCATTGGGTCCTGGAAACAATGAATGAGGGTGAGAGACAGTCAGGGAACAACAAAAAAGGACAATGTATTTATGATGGGGGCCGTGCATTACCGTTTGTCGGAGTTAGATGTGGTCTTTTCCTCCACGTGTCGGAGCAAGGTTACGACGAGAGAAATGAGAAGCTGAGGGAGGGGGAACCTGAGAGACAACCTCTTGGAGATCGAGCCTTGGGCGATGAGAATCAAGCGAGAGATAGGGGAAGGTAAGGGAGGGGGAAACTAACAGATAGGGGTTTTGGGTGGTTAGGGCAGAATGAAAAGTGACGAAGGGGAAAGGTGACCCTTAAATAAGTTATTAACTTTAGCGACGGCAACACACCATCGCTCTAACTGTCTATAAGTCAGGTAGCGACAGAATCAGCGACTCCGACTCCTTAGTTAAAAAGAGGGTGACCTTTGCGACGGCCAAGAACCGTCGCTAGGTGCCCACGTGTCAAATTTCAGCTATGGTAGCGACGAAATCAGCGACACGCATTCCTTAGTTAAAAAGGAGGTGAGGTAAGCGACGACCTCTATTCTATCCCCATGTTCAGTAAAAAAAGAAGGTCAGTTCAAAAGGCAGGAGGTGGAGGGAAAGTTACCGACTGGTACCGTGATGGTTCACTTTTCATATCATATAGCGACGGTCAGAGTCCCGTCGTAAGCTTGGGGTTTAATTTAAAAGGAGGGTCAGTTCAAAAGGGAAGAACAACGATGAAAGCCGTAACATCCCAAATTTTAGAGAAAATAAATTTATTGGATGATGATAGTTAAGTATTTGTGGTCCAATGTAGGTAGGAAAATTAATTGGACATTAATTTTGATTTATCGGTAAATTAAAATTTATTGAAACTGGATGATTTAACAGATGATATGAGACCCACTAAGTCAAATTGGATATTTGATGGGCCTAGAGTAAGGAAATTATTGTGGTTATGGTGGTATGATTAAAATAATTTTTGGTGTTGAGGAGATATTTATTCGGACACAATATATGTTAATAATTGGTAAAAATACAAGCCAATTGGGATTAAAAAGAAAATTATAAAATCCCTTTTCTTCTCCTTATTTGACCGTGCACCATTTCCCTTTCCCTTTACTCTCTTTTGTCTATTAGGTAATGGGATTTGTTGACCATTGGTAAATGCAAAGGGTGGCAATGCATTGTCCATTGGTAATACCCAATTTTCACTAAAATTCCTCTCTCTCTTTCTCTCAATTGCCGTAAGCTTCTTCTCCTTCCCCACTCCTTCTTCATTTTTTTCCTTTTCCCCTCCTTAAGCACAAAAACTATCCACCCTCCTCCATACACATGAACCTTCATTTTCTTTGCAAAACACTTGATTTGTGAGCATCAAAAAGGACATTGAGGCAAATATCTTATGGGTTCTTCATCCACCACTCTCATTTTCGTTTTTGGATTAGCTTGGAGCCTTGAGGTAAGGTTTTGAACTCATCTTGCTCCATTTATAGTTTTAGAGATGCTTAAGCTTAAAATGGTGGCATTAAGCATTATGGGTGTTGATGAACATGATTAACCCTAGGCTTGAACACTTGAAATATGATTCTTGATTTTAGCTTAGTTTTATACAAATTATATAAAAATAATAGTTATTGTACTTGTAATGGTTCAATAAATTGGTTAAGATTGTTGTTGGGTGATTTTTGATAAAATCCTAAGTATTAGTGTTTTAGGCTTTTTGGTCAAGTTGATAGTATTGATGATAAAATCCTAAGTATTATTGTACTTGTTGATTGATGTTGGTTCAAAAGAGGCTAAGATGGTTTATGTTGAACCTTAGGTGGCAATGATGACATTTGGATGATTTATATAAGGTTGGGCACATTATAGATGATGGGGGTGATATCATTGTTCTTGGGTATGGTTAACCCTTTAAGACTTAGAAAATCTTTGTTTTGGGAAAGGAATTCCCGAAACCTAACACAATTGTGTGAATTGATATTTTGACAAGTTTAGGACTTCTTATTAAGCTTTATGATATGTTAACAATTGTTTAAAATTGTGATGATGCCTTGAATGGCAAATTGATCAAGATTCATATATATATATATATATATATATATATTAATGTAGTACCTATTCCGAACAATGAGACGGGGCCGTCAAATTGCTCTAATTTCTTCTCTTGAGGTAGTAGAGAAGTTTATATTCTAAATGCATGATTTGAATAATTGATGATTAATGTATATGATGTTGCTCATGTTTGCCTTGCTATAGTTATATTGAAAAGATGTGATGATTGATATTATGATGATGAGGTGCTTGGCAAATATATGATTGCATTTACAATATATATATATGTGTGTGTGTGTGTGTGTATGGTGTGTCCTTAGTGGTGATTGATAGTGACTTGAGACTTTGGCAAAGTATATGCCTATGTCACATTATGAAAATCATGTATGTTTCACCACTATTGATGAGATGTGATAATTAATGATGAGAATCGGATAATGTGGTTGTGTGACACACCCATGAGTGTTGATGAAAATATTGAGATAATGATTGAATGCCATTGTTTATTTTCTAATTAATGAATTGGAAACGATATTGAAAAATTAAGATGATTAAAGCGATCGTGAATGTCACACTACAACTTGCAACAATGGGAAGATAATTGAAATTGAAATCCATTAAGAATTGTGTAGTGACAATGTATATGTTGGTGTTATACATTTGAAGTATACTTCTTGATATGCCTTCTTGATTTCCATGCGTGGATTAATATTGATGAGACTCCTTGACTATTATGTCGTGAACAATATGAATTGATGCCTTAAAGATTATATGACAAGTTGTATGCCTTGGAGAGTACTATAATTGGTTACGTGCCACTATCTGTAATGTTAAATGTAAATTATACCCCTAAGTAAGAGGGTGAGGAATTCTTGTGAAGCCAAGGCTAGCATGTGCATTATTGCATTCATAGCATGCGTGACATAGCATTTTATATATGGTTGCGATCACATGACAAATTGAAACAATAAAGGTCTTGCGGGATCTTGAGAAAAAGGATCTTTGTGTGGGGGACTAGTATTCAAATGACTATAAATGGTTGCAATCACTTGACATATTAAAATGATAAAGGTCTTGCGGGATCTTATGAAAAATGGACCCTTGCATAGGGGACAAATATTTGAATGATTATAAGTGGTTGCGATCACTTGACACATTGAGATAATAAAGGTCTTGCGGGATCTTGTGAAAAGCACCCTTGTAGGGGGACAAATGCTTAAGCAACTATATGTGGTTGCCAAGATTTGATGAATCATGTACGCATGAGCTATGAGTAAATGTTTCAAACCAGATCCGTCATATATGCATTTCATATTATGACATATGCATTAGCCATAGGAACATGGCATTTTAGTTGGAGATAACCAAGAAAAATGATAACCTATTGAGAGTGTGAATTAAGGAAATATGTAAAAACTTGATGTTGATACTTGTAATAGCCCATGATGATGAAAGGCAATGTGAATGTATATGTGTAGGTGTATGTGCTTGCCATGAGTTATAAATAATGAAACTTGTATACCTATGATGATATCTTGATGAAGGCTTTGTGATAAATTGACGGTTATATTGCAAAGCACACATGTTGTTTATATGCATGTACACATGATCATAATGTATTCAGATTCGTCATTTTAAATGTATAACTCGCTCTCCCATGTTGTCTCTTTTTAGCATTATGATGCAGGATTATCATAGGATAAGATTATGTTTTGAATCAAAGCTTTTGGGGAAGGCAAATAGTGGTAATAGAATGCCTTGGCCGGCAATGATTGTCAATTGTGGTGTTATGAATGAATTGTACATGTTAATGTTAATGATTATTGGCTTGAAGGATATTGTGTACATGGGAATGTTGATAATTATTGGCTTTATGGATATGTAAATGACAATGTAGATGAATGATGATGTTGAAATCATTTTGAGGATCACATCTTTATTCTTTTGTATCTAACACTATGTGATGCTTAGACAAAAGTATTTGAATGCCATTGTAATAGTGATGATATTCATGTCAATGAGGAATTGATGAATTGCTAGTATGAAATGATGTTGGACATGGAATCCTTTTGTGTATGTATATATATTGATGATGCATGGTAATAAATTTAAACCATACTATATGTAATGAATGATATTTGGATTCATGTTTGGTGAAAATATGATTATTGTGATGATTGGAGATTATATATGAGATGTGTGGTTAAAGGAAATAGTTGATTTACATGCATATTGAGGAAGTGGATGGGTCATATTTTGATCCAAGAGGTTCTAGGACATGAGACTAGGGTGTACAAACCTTATTACACATTTGAAACTTGTTGGCTTTGGTTTGAAACATAATTGATGTGGTTTGAATGGTTTTGGTTATGCTATTGCTCACAAAATGCATGTTTATGCATAATCCTATGGTTAGGCCTCATGGTTATGAATTCTTGAGTGTGTTTGAGTCTAGCAAGTCTTAATTGGTGTGTTTTAACTCCATAAAATTTAGTGATGATTGGATATGTAACACCCTAATTTTGATAAATAATTAACCCAAAAACAGGGAAATTTTTCCACAAAAACAGCCACTGGACAGTCGGCATAGAAAAGGAAGAGGAAAGCAAGGGACGATAAAAGAACATTCATACGCATAGCAATTGGTGGAAGGGACAAGGCTTGAACCGACCCATTCGGTTCAACGAAACACATCAGCGCCTGGGTGAAAACCATGACAACGCTAACTCGCTCAAGTGAGGCCCAACACCGCCTGAGCGAAATATGACAATGCAACAGCGGAACAAGGAGAGGCTCAAGCGAAGCCCAACACCAGCATCCACTCGCTCGGCGAAGTACCATTCGCTTAAGCGAACATCCCAGAAGCCTTCCATGCGCGCACACTCGCTGGAGCTAAGTCTAATTCGCTGGGGCGGACACAGGTACAAGGTAGTTTCTCACTCGGGTTTGGGACATATGTTCACCCAGTAAATCATCACGCTCATTCTTCACTCGGGAATCCGCACAGCTCCTCATTCATCCATACAGGTCACAGGTATAAACCACTCGGGAAACGACTTCCCTAATTCTGCCACTCGGAATCCAGAACTCTTTCTCACTCGGAATATACATCCTAATCAAACATCACTCGACGCATCCCAACCTTAATACAATCGGGTCACATTACCTATTCACTATTCGGAATACATTCACACATTCACTCGGGAAATCGGGTAGTTAAGTCCCACTCGGTCTTATTCAAAACTCAACCAGTCGGCATACCGACCCTCACTCACTCAGATTTTACATCATTCACTCGGATTGCTAAGACCTTACACTTAGGATCCATCCCACTCTAAACCACTACTCTAACTCCTCTCTCAGAAGGGGATCACTCAAGGTTTTCACTCGGGAATACAAACTCTTCCTCACTCGGGTTACCTATAATTTTCACTCGGAATCACTCAGCGTGTTCACTCGAAAAAGCCACCCAGTAGTCCTCACTCGGAACCATCAGCCTAACATTATTTCACTCATCAGCAGCCCTCGAATCATTTAACAATACATTCCAGTCGAAAGGCGCATCAAATCGGCTTAAAGCACATACGTATGAATATATGTTCCCAGAAATATAAATCTGCCCACAAATCTAATCTACCGATGTAACATCCCGAATTTTATAAAAATGAATAATCGAGGAGAATAAATAATAAATAATTGTAGGTGAGTTGATTTGTGTCCCAAAAATATGGGAATAATGAAATTGGGATTTATTATGGATATTTATAATTTATTGAGTTTATGTGAGATAAAATTTTACCCGATTAGGATATGGGTGTCGGACCAGGTATCTCCGATTGAGATGCCATTGGTTAGGGCTATTAAGAATATTATTGGGAGTCCGAATATATATTCGGAATAATTTTTAGATAATGTATTGAGCCCGAACTGAGAACCTGTTTATTGTAAAACGATGAACTTTTAATGGAGAGTCAAAAATTAAAACCAAAAAGCCTACTCTTCTCTCATTATTTTCGTTGGCCCTCTCCCTCCTTGGCAAACACTCTTGCCTTCTCTATTCTTCTTCTCCTTCTTCTTTCTCATTCCTCTCCACCCTTCTCTCCAAAACCTAAGCCAAGTGGTGTCTTCTTCTTCCTTCACCATTTTCACTTGAGAAAGCTTGAAGGAAGCCATTGGAGGTTGGATCCTCTTCCTCTTTTTTCCAATTTCGTGTGACTCTTTCTCTCCCTTGGAAGCTCATGGTCGTCTCTTGGTTGAGGTAAGCTCCTCATCACCTTTCATGAGCTTATGCCTTAGGTTTTGGGTTTTGGGTGTTGGGAGAGTGGTTTATGTATGTGGGTTATTGGTAGAAGCTATTATTATGGAAAACCCTAAGGTGGGGTGGTTTTAAATGCAAGTTTTATGAGCCTTTAGTGGGGTACACGAAATTAGTGATTTGAATGGTGAAAAATGATGATGATACATGGTGTTATTGAATTTTTATGGAAACCCTAACTTTAGGAATTTGGGGAAAATATGAAATATGAATGGGAAATATATTTAATGATGATAGTGAGTGATATTGATGTGGGAGAATGGCCATTGATGATGGTTGATGAATATTGATAATGGTCATTGAGTTTTAGTGAAACCCTAAGTGTTGGTGATTTGGGCTTTAAGCATAGAGGGTGAAGTTAATGATGGGGTTGTTATGAGGATGGTTTTGTGGATAGAGATAATGTTTGGAAATATTTGGTAGGATGATTGAATTGAGTAGATTTTAATGAGGACCCAATCTTGAGGTTTGGATGATATGAACATGTGTATATGGTTGAGTAAAGGAAGTGATTTTGAAAATGAATATATGATGTTCAATGTGAGGGGTTGGTGAGATAAGCATGTGTCTTAAGGAGGTCTTAGACCATTGGGTATGCCATATAAAATTGTTGATGGATAATGGTTTGATTGGAGCTAAGAGGCTCATGATTAACTTAAATGGGAAATAGATAGTTTGAGTAATAAGGAACACATTATGAATGATGAGAGTGATATTGATGTCGTTGGATGTAGTTGGCCCTTTGAGATCTAGAGAACCTTGGTTTTGGGAAAGGAATTCCCGAAGCCTAACACAATGGTATAAATTGGTGTTTAGCAAGTTTAAGACTTGATGTTGAGCTTTATGATAAGCTAGCAAATGTTTAGAATTAAGAGGAATGCCTTGAGATGGCTTATTAATTGTATGAATGCATATGTATGTTGTGTAGATTGTATTCCGGACTAAGTGGCGGAGCTTTCGGAGCATGCATTCGGATTTTGGCTCTTCCCTCGAGGTAGGAGAGGAGTTAACATTCAAATTGCATGAGTAAATTGAATAGTGATTTGTTGTATGTGATGGATACTCATGCTTGCCTTGCCATGTATATGTATTGAATTAATTGAAGTGGCAAATTGATAATTATTGAGAATTATTATGATGTTTTTATGATGGGTGCAAGTAATTGACTTGCATGTGTTGATACATATATATGTAATTTGTAATACTATGTTGCCACATGTGTGGATTAATATTATGTTTATTGCTATGCCTCTGATATCCATTTGTAGATTACTATGACTGATGTTTGTGGCCATTGAGTGCCAATTATATGAATGACATGCCTTGAGGGGCTCGTATGTAATTATATGATTATTGTAATGCTGTTATGGTTGATTGCAAGTGTTGACTTGCGGATATGATGTGAAATATATATATGAAAAATATTGAGATGGAAATGCCACATTAAAACTTGAAAATAATGACTAAAGCCAATAAAGATAAAATCCACTATGGTGTATATGGTGGTGTTGGTGATTATGATGATGGAGATTGATGAGTGGCATTTAGGATGCACAGGGTGAGCTTGCATTTGATTTGCATTGCATTGCATCCATGGCATATCATAGCTGTCTATGTGGAATATTACGGGGTTCCACTAGGCAGGCCCAGTGGGAGGGCGGCTCAGTGCACGAGCGTATTGTTGATTTCCCCTGTGACTCGGTGTGTGAGTCACGAAGCTGTCCATAGTTTGGTGACGAGACACGCTATGTGGCAGGCCCAGTGGGCAGGCGGCTCTATAGTGAGCGAGTTACCTCGGTGTCCGACGGGGCACGGCTCTCTCGATGTGTGTTCAGGAGAGGCCCGTAGCACTTTTGGCAAGTGAGGCCATGTTGTTGATCCGCAAGTCACAGGGTGACTAGTGCTACAGATGGGCGATAGCGGTTTGGTACCAGTAAAAGATGTTGTTGAGATGCATGCATGCTTTGAGATATGTGTACACATTTTACTACTGTAGTAGGGGCATAGTAGCACACCTATGCTTGACCCACAACTTGGTGTTTATTCCCACAGTCGGATCCGCATTTGTTGTTGATCATTCCATTGTGCATATGCATTAGCCATAAGAGCATTTGCATATAGCATGGAGATATGCCATAATATGATGACGATTGATGATGATTGAGATGATGAGATGGTATTAATGAGAAGGGTAATTTAATATACCGAAAGATCACATAAAGGTAATAAATGATATGAATAAATGAAATGATGTGAATATGACGATATATACACGTTGTGGCCCAATGTTTGAAGGACGTAATTGTTATAATTGATGATGATGATGTCAGCCCTTGGTGGCTCTAATGAAGGGCCGGAATGGTCCATGTTGACGATGTGATGGCCCATGGTGGTAGTATATGATTGTGTATATGTTGTGCTTGTTTATGATATGAATTGTGATTCATGAGGCTTGTAGGCCTATTATAATAATAAGATGATATATGAATGATGATTTGATAGCAAAGCACACATGACGTTTGTATGCATATACACATGATCACAATATATATATATATATTATTCGTCATTTTGAATGTTTAACTCACTCTCCCATGTGGTCTCCTTTTTAGCATTGTGATGCAGGTTGCCATGGGATGAGTTCGGATTTAAAGATCAAGCTTTGGTGAAGGTAAATAGTGGTAGAGGAAGTGCCTTGGCCGGCATCATTTATGGATTCTTATGTATTGAATAAATTGTATATGATGATATAGATGATTTAGGGATTTTGAATATGTATGAGACAATCCTTTGAATTGATGGATGATGAATATATATATATATATATATGTAGAATATAAGAGAGGGTTTGATGTGTATTAGAGGGATTGAAATTGAATGATGTTCATTGATGATTGAGATAGTCGGGAGAAGATTCCCGAATATATATAAATGTATTTATGTATATATATATATAGTTATATCTTAGGCATTGCATGCTTATATAATTATGTAAAATGATGATGGTTGTCTATTAGGATATGATGTGCCATTGCGTGCTTTGCCGAGCCTTTTCTCATATCGTCATATATGGGACTAGGCGTGTGCCCGGTATACATATTCTTCCGCTGTAAACTCTATTATTTTTGTATACCGTTATGGGCAAATTATCTATCGATCCAGCTTTAGGTTATATAATCTCACTCTTTGGTTTTCTGTGATTTGGGTCTTGGTGTGATCATGGTGGTGTCTTGGAAATGTTTTCAAACGTGAAAATTTTACTCGCATTTTTATTAATTATGACGATCACATCGGGATTCGAGTACAGAAAACTAGGGGTGTTATAACCGACCTATGTACAGGTAACCACATACTCGGAATACTTATTACTTAGCATTATACCTTTACCGCTATTCACAGTTCTACACAAGTGACACACCATATCTATACTTATCAAATCAGTCTTTATAAATAAATATATTTAATCGTTATTTTACAAGAGAGCCGGCCAAGGCTACACTGACTGGACATAATAAACGTATTACAAGCACTCGACAGTCAGAGTGCACCACACTCGGACTTGAGGCCCTATCATCCTTTCCGAGTCTGACCTACACACACTGAAAGATGGTGTAGGGGGTGAGCATCTTAAATATTAAATGATAGATACTGACTCAGGTTGTCCCACAATTATACAACAATATGTATATATGCAATTATATATGGCAACGATTAAAGTCAGAGCAATACCAACCAACCAGGACACACATCAGACTCTTACCGATCGGAATCCACCAGTTATCACTCGGCCTTATGCATGTATCAATTTAATAACATTAACATACAACCATCAGTGACATAATAATGCCTATGAATCGGAATGCACATATTGAACATTTCTCAATCAGAATTCAACAATTCTCACTCGGCTATATATACACAACTTTCAATAATATTAACACGCATTCATAGAAAATATTTCACTCAGCATCCACAGCATGTGCACACGGAATAATTCACTCGGTTATGTATATTCATCATCTCATTAACATCATCACATGCATAACCAATTCCAATAACATCAACAGTCCATATACACAGAGTATTTCACTCGGTTCCGCATTCGTGTGTAATCGGTTTTTGACGTTGCAATGTAGGCTCCCAGCCTTTTTATACATAGCTCCAAGCTATCAATTCAGCTCCAAGCTGCTTGGCCATTTTACAGGTACCCAACCGTTTGCCCACAGGGTGACACCAACGCTCTCAGCGCCAACGGAGGTGTTCACAGGCAGCCCGAATCCAACTTAAGGGCTACCTTGAGTCCAACTCAAGGATTTACAGCATCCCACGCTTTAATAACCGATGGTAGTGTCCCACACTACGTGCTCCAAGCACAAACACATCCAATGCGCCACACGCGGATTCATCATAACCACAGAGTTCATATACTCAGCCATTCACTCAGCATTACATACATCACAAGCAGTCGGCATTATACATCATCAGAACTCAAATAGCACATGCATCCTATGCAATCGGCATTAGGCATTATCAGCACTTAACAACACAGGCATCTCATGCGATTAGTATAACTCATCATCAGGACCCAAACAACACACATGCAATCGACATTAAGCAATGTCAGGACTCAGATAACACATGTAATCGGTAAAATACATTGTCCAGACTCAATCAGCACATGCAATTGACGAGGTACATTATCAGATTCACTAAGTCATATTTTATCACATGCAGCCAGCCTTTTGAACTCATAACAACTTGCATATCACGTAAAGCATACGGTATTCGTCAACAACACTTCAACACATTCCTTCCACACAATCGTTCAACATTCACAGGCCATCAACATGTAACACTCAACGTTCACTTGTCATGCAACCAGGCAGTACACACTCGCATGCAACACAACACACAATCAAAACACGGAAACAGCAAGCATCAACACTCAGAACCCGTTCATAACCCATGCATTTAAGATAGAAGATACCCCCTACCTGGAATAAAGCTTCCAGTCGGTCAACACGACACCCGGTTCCAGAGGAACACTGAGTCACTCCAGTGCATCTGTATGCGAGAGCAGGGGAGGCCATTCGAGTCTCTGAGGCACTAAGCTCTCGGTTCGCTCCCTGGAGTAGCTCCATTCCAACGCTGTGAACACTCCAACCATCTTGAAGCTCCCCGCAGCACAGATCTCCACTGAGACTTGGCAGCTTCGAGCAAAGAGAAGAAGAAGGAAGGAAGTCAACAAAGGGAATGAAGGAACAAGAAAGGAACAGCGTGGAAGGAGACGGGTTGCATGTAGAGGAAATGCACACCCTCACCCTCTCTGGCTCGTCGAGTAAGGAAGGAGGACTCCGATCCTCAACCACCACTGTTGCGAGCTTACGGGAACAGAGAGCAGAGAAGAAGAAGAGAAGAAGAAGAGAAGAAGAGTGAAGAGCGAAGAAGAAAAGAAGAGGAAATAGAAAGAAGAGAAGTCTCTAGGGAAGAATGAATAATAGTGTACCCATATATGCATGCACGGAGAGAAGGGAAAAGTGGGGTGGGAAGTCGTGCACAGCAGCAGCCCCCACACGCGTCATACGCACATAGACACAACTAGTCAGCTGCTGATAACTAATCACCTTTAATCAGCCTTTGCTTCCTAACTTAAATTAATTAAACCAATTATAATTAATAAATAATTTTCCCCACTTAGCAATTATTATTTTAATGATTTATTTTCATTTGGCAATTAGTTATTAAATCGGGATGTTACAGGATAAGATTATGATGAGTTTTGGTAGGCTAGAAACTCATAAAATATGGTTTTTCTACATAAATAATCGATCAGGGTGGTCCTTTAATCGATTACGGGCTTTTTGTCGACCCCGGAATCAATTTTTGATTAGTTTAATCGATTACGCTGAGTACCTAATCGATTAGCAGCTCTCTGTTTGTGGCGTAATCGATTAGCTAATCGATTTGAGACATTCTATTTGGTGTTAATCGATTAGGCTCTTCCTGCTAATGAATTAGGGCATTGTTTTTGAATTAAGGGTTATTCTAGGCCGATTCATCTTTTTATCATTCATAAAAGTTGTAGAGACTTTTGTATCATTGTTTTAACACCTAATTTGCATTGATCGGAGGTTGGCATCCTAAGTTATGCCTAAAATACTAAAAGGTGTTCAGGTTGAAAATTTCACCAGGGCTGGTTCGATAAATTTATGAGTTAGGCAGTCTTCGGGGCATAATTGGTCTTTGACTTCTTCATGAAAGTTGTAGATAAATGTGTTAGGTAGGTGTAGAATTTATCCTCACCTCAATTGAAGTTTTATAGCTTTCATTAGGCGTAAAACACTAAACCCACTACAGTGAAAAACTCAAATTTGGGAGGGCTTTGAACCTAACTTTTTATGATTTTCAATTTGAGACTAATGGTGTTATTTATGACATATCTCACTATTTCTAAGTCTAAAAATTAACTTTTCTTGCCATGGGATGTAACACCCCGAATTTTACAAAGGAATGAATAATTAATATGAATGGCAAATAGTTGATGCTTATTGAGGAAGATGGGTGAGAATATGTGGAATAAATCTAATTTGATTTGTAATAAGGAATTCTTAGTGAGAATACTTAGGAACAAGTTAAATATGTCTTATATGATGTATATGATAGTATGGATGTGATTAAATTGGCTTATGATGAAGTTTCATAAGTTGGACTGTGTGAAATCTGCGTTTCCTACCTGTGTCTTGATAGTCTCGCCCAAGCGAGAAGGGATCTCGCCCAGGCGAGGATTCCCTGTGTTGGCCTTATGGTTCCTGGGCAATTTTCGCTCAGGCGAAGGTTAATTTCGCTCAGGCGAAGGTTAATTTCGCTCAAGCGAAATTGCCTATGTATCAGTGTTGCTATCTGGAAGGGATTCGCAGTATCAGTGTTTGCTCTCTGGAGGAAATTCGCTCAAGCGAATGGAGTCTCGCCCAAGCGAAGGGTCTGAGAAATGGCATTCGCTCAAGCGAGTGAGGGATCAGCTTGAGCGAGCCAGTGAGGAATTGGTCACTAGATCTTCTTCGCCCAAGCGAATGTGAGTAGCTTGAGCGAAAGGGGAAGTATGAATGCTGGGTGATGCTCACTCAGGTGTGACTGGTACAGTTGTACTAGACCGAGTGTGGTAAGTATATGGTGAGTGTGTGGGATTTTGAACGAGATTTCCCTTGAGTAAGAACCTTAGAAAATAATTCTGTGATGTTGTCAATTTCCGAGTGAAATTCTGAGCAGTTGTGTTCCGAGTGGAAGTATTCGAGTTCAAGGTAACTCATTCCGAGGGAAGTCTCTCTGTGAGTGTAATTTCCGAGTGGAAATGGCACCGAGTGGGGTGTGTTGTCCAGAAGTATTTTGGAATGACTTCACTCGTGGGAAAAACAAAGGAAGTCAGCCTTTGAATTATTTATCCGAGTAGAATCCTGAGTGAGTGTGAAAGCAATAAGCATTCCGAGTGTATGATTATATATGTGGGTCGGTAGATTGGATTTGTGGATAGGTTTGTATGTATGAAAATATACATATATACATAAGGGATTTATGTTGATTTGATGCTTCTTACCGACTGGAATATGAATAATGTTGGGTGAATAATTCTAAGTTGATGAATTCTGAGAGAAATATAGGAGGCTTGGATCCAATTTCGAGTGAGGCTATGATGTTTGTCCTTCTTTTCCGAGTGGAGAATATTTAAATGGATTTTTAGAGAATTGCCGTTGATGAACCCATCCGGTGTAGGATTAGATGGGAGAATTTCCTGAGTGATCCTTGTGTGGCCTTTTTCCGGGTGGAAAAGCATGAGTAAACCCCGAGTGGGATGGGTTTAGATATTCCCGAGTGGAATTCCGAGTGATCCTCTTCCAAGGGAGAGTTGTTGTAATGGTTTAGATTGGACTATATCCTAAGTGTAGGAAATAGATATATAATCCGAGTGAATAAGATTATATACTCCGAGTGGTTAGGATCTGAACAAGTCCGGGTGAGACTTAATGAATACCCCGAGTGAAAAGGATATCATATGCCGAGTGAATCTGGCTGGAATATTCCGAGTGGAGTATGATTATGAAGACCCCTTCTGAGTGAAGGATGGTCTGCGTATTCTCCGAGTGAGAAATGTGAAAATATACCGAGTGGTGAATGTGGAATACATTCCGAGTGACTTATAGTGGTGATACACCGAGTGGTGTTGACAAGCAAATATTCTAAGTGAGGAAGGATTTAGGATTCCGAGTGGGATGCCCCTCATTTACCGAGTGGAAGACCTAATAAGTGATGGGTCAATTTTAGAGAAATTACCGAGTGAAGGGTTGATTGAGATGACTCGGATTGGATTGGAATTGCCGAGTGAGAGACTATATGAGTATGAGTGGGCCCAAAATGTCTTGGTTGAATGGAAAGTGGATCGGTTTAGATTGTTATGTCAAGTGGGAAGCCGAGTGTGAGATGACTCGGATTTAGTTGAAGTTTGCCGAGTGAAAATCGAATTAATATTGGGTCGGTTTTAAGGAATCCTGCCAACAGAAACCCGAGTGCTGGGAAAGATGATTTCTAGTTGGATTCGCTTAAGCAAATTAATACCTCGCTCAGGCGAGTGAGTGTGGAAACAGGTACTGGGGTTATTTCGCTTGTGCGAATGGAGAGGCTTATGCGAGTTAGAGTTGTTCCGCTCAAGCGAATGTGGATTTCGCTTGAGCGAGTGACACCCTGTTTGCGTGTTTCTTCCCTTTTCTCGTGGTTTAAGTACGTGGACCCTTCTTTTACTTAGTTCTAAGGATATTAAAGTAAATATAACATGGTATGATGGATTATTGGACTGCCATTTTTAATTATGAGGTAATAGTGAGATATTTTAAAGGGAAGCATTTATTAAGACAAAAACTCTTACTTTCTTTCTACCTTTCACGTCACTTCTTCCCCTCCTTTCTTCATTATTCTTCTTCATCTTCTTCATGCTGTTCCCCATCTCCTCTTTTCTTCTCTCCAAAAACTAAAACCGTGTGGAGCTTTCTTACCCTCTCCCACATTTGTTTTCATGGAGGCTCAAGGGAGAAGCTCATGGTTGAATCCTCTTCCACTCTTCTCCTCTATTTTCATGTGGAACTCTCTTTTCCTTGGGAGCTCACAACCAACTCTTGGGTGAGGTAAGTTCCTCACCATTCCTTATGAGTTTATGCCCTAGATTTTGGGTTTTTGGTTTTGGAGGAGTATTTATTGTGTATAGGGATTGTTGGGAGAAGCTTAAAGTGAGGAAACCCTAGGTGGGGTGTTGTTATTATGACTTTAATAGTGGGCTATTATGGAGATGCATGAATTAATATTTGGATGGGTGGAAAATAAATGAGTAATTATGATATTGATGGGTTTTGGTGAAACCCTAACTTTAATAAATTAGGGGAAGTGTGAAAGGAGAGTAAAATGTATGTTTAATGACATTGGGGAAGGATATTAATGATGGAAGATGGCTATTGATATAAGTAATGAGTATTGGTAGCAGTTGTTTGGTTAGGTTGTATTTATGATCTAAAGGATCTTGACTTGGGAAAGGAATTCCCGAAGCCTAATACAATTATATAACTTAGTGTTTAACAAGTCTAGGACTTGATGATAAACTAGAAAATGTCTAAAAACTATGAGGAATGCCTTGTGATGGCTTATTAATTGTATGAGTGCATATGTATAATATGTAGATCGTATTCTAAATGGTGCAAAGGAGCTTTTGGAGCGTTGGAATGGTTCGGCTCTTCCCTTAAGGTAGGAGAGGAGTTAACATTTAAATTGGATGAGTTATATATTTGATGATTATCATATGTGATTGATACTCATGTTTGCATTGCCATATATATATGTATTGAATTAGTTAGAATGGCAATAGCTAATTATTGAGAATTATTATGATACTCTTGTGTTGGGTTAAAAATCCCCAATGAATATATATAATGATATTGATATATAAAAGGAAATATTATGACATTCTAGTGGTGGATACAAGTAGTTGACTTGTATGTATGTGAGGCAATGATGATTGCCAAATATGTGAATGGTGAATGTGCCTCGAATGAGTTTATGTGTGGATTAATATTATGTTGTTTGCTATGCCTATGTTATCCATGTGTGGATTATTGTGATAGATGTTGTGGCTATTGGATGCCAATTATTTGAATGATGTGCCTTGAGGGGCCTTGTGAATGTTTATATGCCAATGAATGCTAGTTAAATTGATGATATGCCTTGAGGGGCTTGATAAATGATTTTGTATGATTATTGAAATGCCATTGATGACAAAATATGAAATATACAATATATCCCTAATTGAAAGGGTGAGATGTTCTTGCGAGGTTGTTGAGCATATGCATTATTGCATCTTGCATTCATGGCATGTCATAGCATTGGTTTTATGTCGTTGCGATCACAATGATGAAAGATCCTGCGGGATTCTATGAAGGGAGTACCTCTTGCGAGACGGGAAACCAATGTGATGATGATATGATATGGTAATGGTGGTTGCGATCACCTGATTACGGAATGTGAAAGGCCCTGCGGGGACCATTGTATGATAATGAGCCAGTGGTTGCGATCACTAGGTATTTGATATGATAAAGGGCTTGCGAGCACCTATGATGCCCATGGTTGCGATCATGAGGCGGGAGTACCCCTTGCGAGGTGGGAAACCTATGATTATGAATGATTGATTATGGTGGTTGCGATCACCTGTGATATGAAATCGGATCCGTTGCATATGCATTAAACAGTTGACATATGCATTGTTTTAAGACCATGGCATTTGTGATGGGATGACCACGAGTGTTGAGAAACCCCTTGCGAGGAGGTATTTGAGTGAAACCTCAATGAATTAATGATGAAATTGAATATAAATGCCCTTGTTGATAAGTGGCAAAGTATTGATGTATGTGATCGTGTATATGTTGTGCTTATTATGATATTGATTGTGATTTATGAGGCTTGTATGCCTATTCTAATGATGAGATGATTAATGAATGATAATTTGATGATTTGATAGCAAAGCACACATGATGTCTGTATGCATATACACATGATCACAATATATATATTATTCGTCATTTTGAATGTATAACTCACTCTCCCATGTGGTCTTCTTTTTAGCATTGTGATGCAGGTTACCATGGGACAAATTCGGATTTAAAGATCAAACTTGGGTGAAGGTAAATAGTGGTAGAGGAAGTGCCTTGGCCGGCATCATTTATGAATTCATGTGTAATGAATAAATTGTGTATGATGATATAGATGATTTAGAGATTTTAAGTATGTACAAGATAATCCCTTGAATTGATGGATGATGAATAAATATATGTAATTGTGTAAGAGGTGGTTGTTTAATAGGCTTATAATTATGCCATTGCATGCTAGCCTAGCCTTTTCTCATATCGTCATATATGGGACTAGGTGTGTGCCCGGTATACACATTCTTCCGCTGTATACTCTATTATTTTTGGTATGCCTTTATGGGCGAACTAGCTATAGATCCAGGTTTAATGTATTAAAATTGTACACTTTGGTTTTCTGTGATTCGAGTTTTGGTGTGATGCAGAACTTAGTTTGGAACGCGAAAAATTTATTCGCATTTATATTATTTATGACGATCACATCGAGATTCGAGTACAAAAAATCAGGGGTGTTACAAAGGTGGTATCAGAGCATATGTTGCTCTGAATAAGAATTATTGGTTACTACCCGAGCATGATTGCTTTAAGATAATTGATATTATGAATGGCTAGAGGATGATTTCGCAATGGTGAGACTTTTAAGACAATTTTTGGAGCAGGATGCTCATTATTGGGATCTGGATGTTGGTATAGAATTAAGAATGATAATTATCTAGAGGATAATATTATGTTTTATTGCCCTACATGGACCTATGATGTACTAAGTGTCTAGGAATTGAGAATTGATTATAGGGCATATTTGCTTATTGAGGAATTATCGTGAATGGTTAAAGTTGAGCTGGGATTGGTGCTCAATGAGGACTTTTGTGAGATTGTGATTTATAAGATGTGGTTATTGACTATGGGAAGTATACCCTTTATCATTGGGGTTATATGATAAATTGTGGAGCCTAGTTGCTCATTGATAATCATGAATGAAATTTCTTGACATATGATGGATGTATGTATTGTGTAAGACCGGCCAATTTCCTTACCCTATTACCTTCGAATGACGAATATATTGTAATTGTGCATTGATGTTGATATATATATATAATGCAAATTGATTGATGATGAATCCATGATTGAATGTTAATCATGGAAATAAAATATTGCAATGTGAATATGAGATATGAAAAATGAATTGATATGATGATGATTTGATGCCATGTGTTGATCATGGATATGATATGTATATATTGATTTAATGATGGACCTATGCCGTATGTTAATTACGGATAGGAGGTATTGAGAAAGAAATTGATATGGTAGTAGACCATATATGTTGAGATCTTGATGTGCATATGCACTTGGAATATGAATTGTGATTAGATTTCTTATATGCATTGTGCTTGTGGCGTTTAGCCAAAGAACGTTTGTTAAATGAAATGAAACTCATATGCTTGAGTTGAATGAATGAATAATATTGAGTAATTTCCTAGTATGGGTATGTTTGAATTTAAATGTTTGGTTGTGCCATTTGTGAAGGATGGATTTTATATCCTGGGCACAAGAACCCTATGTGTTATATGATATAAGTGATTTGTTGTATTTCCTAGATTGGGAATTTGAATATGTGATAAATGATTAAATGTGAAATCGAATACCTGTTAGATTGAGATTGGGTCTCGGTGTTCATGTGTGAAAACCGAGTGAAGGATTTATTTAATTATGACCCACTAGGTGTGATGACCTAGATGGATTTGGTATGATCTTGTATGATCAATTGTTGAAGAGAATTAATTAAATTGATCCCTATATTTGTGATGGTATGATTAAATGCGTATGATGCTTGTTCATGCATATACTTGTGATAAATGCATGTATGGGGACTGTTATGATGAATGTCGAGTGGACTTTATGGAGGAAAGCATGAAATGCTTACTGTAAAGGGTAAATCCGAGTGAATCGATGATAATCCGAGTGAATCGATGATAATCCGAGTGAATGGCATAGGATTGCCGAGTGAATATGGTATAAGCCGAGTCATCTGACTGTTGTTGAGTTGCCGAATGAATTTAATGTTTAACGCAGATTTCTGAGTGGGCAATCGAATGAATATGAGTTGAATTTCATATGCATACGTGTTATTGTGTATTGAATATGAACACCTTACGGGGTGCCACGAGGGTGTTATCCCGAGTGAAGAGGACATGGTCCTAATGTTGATTGTGATGAAAGACCCGGGTTGGACTCGGGCAGTGCCTGGGGCAAATAAGCGTGAGATGAGACGCTTGATGATATGTCGAGTGCATTGGCGTTGAACGCCGAGTGAATGAAACCGTATGCATCCGATTCGCCACTGGAATGCGTTGGATTTGTATACCGATCGGCAATCAGATGACAGGTGATGGATATGCTTAAGTCCTGGAGATGGGCTCGGACAGACTCTTGAGCGTGGCTCGGAGTGTGAATATTGTTGACATAGTATTGGAGCAAACTGGAAGTGAAATCCGATTGAGGATGATTGTGATTGATCATATTGAATGACAATGAATGTTGTGTTGAGAGATGTCAATTGTGATCATGAGTTGATGAATAGAAATTTAACCATGTCATTACCCCCTATTTTATTTGAAGGGTGCTATATTGGTGATAGAAACCACATAATGATGTGATATAATGTGAGTTATATGTTTAGTTTATGAGCCTTAATTGTGATCTGTAAAGAGAATACCCAATGCGAAAGCTCATTATTTGATTATGTAGCCTATTTGATAAGAGTTGATGAATCTTTTAAGGTTCGAATTGATTTATAGCCAGCAAATATGTAAGTAAAATAAGAATTTTAGATTAATTGAGCATGGATTTGGACGAATAAAACCCAAAGATGGGGTATTTACCTTGTGAGGATGGAAGAATTATGGTTAATACATTGATTTATTATGATGTTAAACAATATTTAATGATTGATATGGCATGATGGATGCCAAATTATCTATATAATGATGATAAAATATAAGTATTTTGGTTATGGACTGGTGAGGATTGTCACCAAGTCTTACATAAACTAGTATCGTTTGAATATATGTAACCAATATAAGCAATGGGAATACGAGGTACTGGTTCCGATATGGTCTTACATGCCATAGGCATTGTGGCAACATGCACTTATGCGCCGACTTTATGTGTTTGCGGTAACCACTACAGGATTGGGACGCCTTCCTGTATGTCGGATGCAGCAACACATAGGCCGGGTAAGTGTAGGGATTGTAGCTGCTTATGGTGAATGTACTGAGCCTATCTGGTCATACTGAGTATGAACATGCGAGCTCTGTTGGATAAGTTGTAATTGATAACATATGACATGCTTGATGTAGAAATTTGTTAGGAACAATGGTGTGAGATGAACATGTCTTGATGGACCTTGAGAAGTCCAAGGTCATTTCATGGTGTTGTTGAATCTTGTTGATGTGTGGTCTGAGATATGGCCTTGTGTCATGGGAACTGATGTTGAATTTCGAGGACGAAATTCTTTTTAGGTGGGGTGAATTGTAACACCCTGAATTTTACAAAGGAATGAATAATTAATATGAATGGCAAATAGTTGATGCTTATTGAGGAAGATGGGTGAGAATATGTGGAATAAATCTAATTTGATTTGTAATGAGGAATTCTGAGTGAGAATACTTAGGAACAAGTTAAATATGTCTTATATGATGTATATGATAGTATGGATGTGATTAAATTGGCTTATGATGAAGTTTCATGAGTTGGACTGTGTGAAATCTGCGTTTCCTGCCTCTGTGTTGATAGTCTCGCCCAAGCGAGAAGGGATCTCGCCCAGGCGAGGATTCCCTGTGTTGGCCTTATGGTTCCTGGGCAATTTTCGCTCAGGCGAAGGTTAATTTCGCTCAAGCGAAATTGCCTATGTATCAGTGTTGCTATCTGGAAGGGATTCGCAGTATCAGTGTTTGCTCTCTGGAGGAAATTCGCTCAAGCGAATGGAGTCTCGCCCAAGCGAAGGGTCTGAGAAATGGCATTCGCTCAAGCGAGTGAGGGATCAGCTTGAGCGAGCCAGTGAGGAATTGGTCACTGGATCTTCTTCGCCCAAGCGAATGTGAGTAGCTTGAGCGAAAGGGGAAGTATGAATGCTGGGTGATGCTCACTCAGGTGTGACTGGTACAGTTGTACTAGACCGAGTGTGGTAAGTATATGGTGAGTGTGTGGGATTTTGAACGAGATTTCCCTTGAGTAAGAACCTTAGAAAATAATTCTGTGATGTTGTCAATTTCCGAGTGAAATTCTGAGCAGTTGTGTTCCGAGTGGAAGTATTCGAGTTCAAGGTAACTCATTCCGAGGGAAGTCTCTCTGTGAGTGTAATTTCCGAGTGGAAATGGCACCGAGTGGGGTGTGTTGTCCAGAAGTATTTTGGAATGACTTCACTCGTGGGAAAAACAAAGGAAGTCAGCCTTTGAATTATTTATCTGAGTAGAATCCTGAGTGAGTGTGAAAGCAATAAGCATTCCGAGTGTATGATTATATATGTGGGTCGGTAGATTGGATTTGTGGATAGGTTTGTATGTATGAAAATATACATATATACATAAGGGATTTATGTTGATTTGATGCTTCTTACCGACTGGAATATGAATAATGTTGGGTGAATAATTCTAAGTTGATGAATTCCGAGAGAAATATAGGAGGCTTGGATCCAATTCCGAGTGAGGCTATGATGTTTGTCCTTCTTTTCCGAGTGGAGAATATTTAAATGGATTTTTAGAGAATTGCCATTGATGAACCCATCCGGTGTAGGATTAGATGGGAGAATTTCCCGAGTGATCCTTGTGTGGCCTTTTTCCGGGTGGAAAAGCATGAGTAAACCCCGAGTGGGATGGGTTTAGATATTCCCGAGTGGAATTCCGAGTGATCCTCTTCCAAGGGAGAGTTATTGTAATGGTTTAGATTGGACTATATCCTAAGTGTAGGAAATAGATATATAATCCGAGTGAATAAGATTATATACTCCGAGTGGTTAGGATCTGAACAAGTCCGGGTGAGACTTAATGAATACCCCGAGTGAAAAGGATATCATATGCCGAGTGAATCTGGCTGGAATATTCCGAGTGGAGTATGATTGTGAAGACCCCTTCTGAGTGAAGGAAGGTCTGCGTATTCTCCGAGTGAGAAATGTGAAAATATACCAAGTGGTGAATGTGGAATACATTCCGAGTGACTTATAGTGGTGATACACCGAGTGGTGTTGACAAGCAAATATTCTAAGTGAGGAAGGATTTAGGATTCCGAGTGGGATGCCCCTCATTTACCGAGTGGAAGACCTAATAAGTGATGGGTCAGTTTTAGAGAAATTACCGAGTGAAGGGTTGATTGAGATGACTCGGATTGGATTGGAATTGCCGAGTGAGAGACTATATGAGTATGAGTCGGCCCAAAATGTCTTGGTTGAATGGAAAGTGGATCGGTTTAGATTGTTATGTCAAGTGGGAAGCCGAGTGTGAGATGACTCGGATTTAGTTGAAGTTTGCCGAGTGAAAATCGAATTAATATTGGGTCGGTTTTAAGGAATCCTGCCAACAGAAACCCGAGTGCTGGGAAAGATGATTTCTGGTTGGATTCGCTTAAGCGAATTAATACCTTGCTCAGGCGAGTGAGTGTGGAAACAGGTACTGGGGTTATTTCGCTTGTGCGAATAGAGAGGCTTATGCGAGTTAGAGCTGTTCCGCTCAAGCGAATGTGGATTTCGCTTGAGCGAGTGACACCCTGTTTGCGTGTTTCTTCCCTTTTCTCGCGGTTTAATTACGTGGACCCTTCTTTTACTTAGTTCTAAGGATATTAAAGTAAATATAACATGGTATGATGGATTATTGGACTGCCATTTTTAATTATGAGGTAATAGTGAGATATTTTAAAGGGAAGCATTTATTAAGACAAAAACTCTTACTTTCTTTCTACCTTTCACGTCACTTCTTCCCCTCCTTTCTTCATTATTCTTCTTCGTCTTCTTCATGTTGTTCCCCATCTCCTCTTTTCTTCTCTCCAAAAACCAAAACCGTGTGGAGCTTTCTTACCCTCTCCCATATTTGTTTTCATGGAGGCTCAAGGGAGAAGCTCATGGTTGAATCCTCTTCCACTCTTCTCCTCTATTTTCATGTGGAACTCTCTTTTCCTTGGGAGCTCATAGCCAACTCTTGGGTGAGGTAAGTTCCTCACCATTCCTTATGAGTTTATGCCCTAGATTTTGGGTTTTTGGTTTTGGAGGAGTATTTATTGTGTATAGGGATTGTTGGGAGAAGCTTAAAGTGAGGAAACCCTAGGTGGGGTGTTGTTATTATGACTTTAATAGTGGGCTATTATGGAGATGCATGAATTAATATTTGGATGGGTGGAAAATAAATGAGTAATTATGATGTTGATGGGTTTTGGTGAAACCCTAACTTTAATAAATTGGGGGAAGTGTGAAAGGAGAGTAAAATGTATGTTTAATGACATTGGGGAAGGATATTAATGATGGAAGATGGCTATTGATGTGAGTAATGAGTATTGGTAGCAGTTGTTTGGTTAGTTGGTATTTATGATCTAAAGGATCTTGACTTGGGAAAGGAATTCCCGAAGCCTAATACAATTATATAACTTAGTGTTTAACAAGTCTAGGACTTGATGATAAACTAGAAAATGTCTAAAAACTATGAGGAATGCCTTGTGATGGCTTATTAATTGTATGAGTGCATATGTATAATATGTAGATCGTATTCTAAATGGTGCAAAGGAGCTTTTGGAGCGTTGGAATGGTTCGGCTCTTCCCTTAAGGTAGGAGAGGAGTTAACATTTAAATTGGATGAGTTATATATTTGATGATTATCATATGTGATTGATACCCATGTTTGCATTGCCATATATATATGTATTGAATTAGTTAGAATGGCAATAGCTAATTATTGAGAATTATTATGATACTCTTGTGTTAGGTTGAAAATCCCCAATGAATATATATAATGATATTGATATATAAAAGGAAATATTATGACATTCTAGTGGTGGATACAAGTAGTTGACTTGTATGTATGTGAGGCAATGATGATTGCCAAATATGTGAATGGTGAATGTGCCTCGAATGAGTTTATGTGTGGATTAATATTATGTTGTTTGCTATGCCTATGTTATCCATGTGTGGATTATTGTGATAGATGTTGTGGCTATTGGATGCCAATTATTTGAATGATGTGCCTTGAGGGGCCTTGTGAATGTTTATATGCCAATGAATGCTAGTTAAATTGATGATATGCCTTGAGGGGCTTGATAAATGATCTTGTATGATTATTGAAATGCCATTGATGACAAAATACGAAATATACAATATATCCCTAATTGAAAGGGTGAGATGTTCTTGCGAGGTTGTTGAGCATATGCATTATTGCATCTTGCATTCATGGCATGTCATAGCATTGGTTTTATGTGGTTGCGATCACAATGATGAAAGATCCTGCGGGATTCTATGAAGGGAGTACCTCTTGCGAGACGGGAAACCAATGTGATGATGATATGATATGGTAATGGTGGTTGCGATCACCTGATTACGGAATGTGAAAGGCCCGCGGGGACCATTGTATGATAATGAGCCAGTGGTTGCGATCACTAGGTATTTGATATGATAAAGGGCTTGCGAGCACCTATGATGCCCATGGTTGCGATCATGAGGCGGGAGTACCCCTTGCGAGGTGGGAAACCTATGATTATGAATGATTGATTATGGTGGTTGCGATCACCTGTGATATGAAATCGGATCCGTTGCATATGCATTAAACAGTTGACATATGCATTGTTTTAAGACCATGGCATTTGTGATGGGATGACCACGAGTGTTGAGAAACCCCTTGCGAGGAGGTATTTAAGTGAAACCTCAATGAATTAATGATGAAATTGAATATAAATGCCCTTGTTGATAAGTGGCAAAGTATTGATGTATGTGATCATGTATATGTTGTGCTTATTATGATATTGATTGTGATTTATGAGGCTTGTATGCCTATTCTAATGATGAGATGATTAATGAATGATAATTTGATGATTTGATAGCAAAGCACACATGATGTCTGTATGCATATACACATGATCACAATATATATATTATTCGTTATTTTGAATGTATAACTCACTCTCCCATGTGGTCTCCTTTTTAGCATTGTGATGCAGGTTACCATGGGACAAATTCGGATTTAAAGATCATACTTGGGTGAAGGTAAATAGTGGTAGAGGAAGTGCCTTGGCCGGCATCATTTATGAATTCATGTGTAATGAATAAATTGTGTATGATGATATAGATGATTTAGAGATTTTAAGTATGTACAAGATAATCCCTTGAATTGATGGATGATGAATAAATATATGTAATTATGTAAGAGGTGGTTGTTTAATAGGCTTATAATTATGCCATTGCATGCTAGCCTAGCCTTTTCTCATATCGTCATATATGGGACTAGGTGTGTGCCCGGTATACACATTCTTCCGCTGTATACTCTATTATTTTTGGTATACCTTTATGGGCGAACTAGCTATAGATCCAGGTTTAATATATTAAAATTGTACACTTTGGTTTTCTGTGATTCGCGTTTTGGTGTGATGCAGAACTTAGTTTGGAACGCGAAAAATTTATTCGCATTTATATTATTTATGACGATCACATCGAGATTCGAGTACAGAAAATCAGGGGTGTTACATGGGACTTGTACTCCTTAGGTCCGTATGCTTGTACTCCAATCCTTTAACCTTGATTTCTTATAGGAAACTTCTTTGGCATGTTTCCTTAATTAAATGCATATACTTCTAATCATGGAATGTTTGTATAGAAGAACGCACGTGTTTTTATTAAGTTTTAGAAATCACCTTGTGCGTACGTGGATCATTTCTCATATCCACTCTTGCTTTTGAATTAACTTGCATATTCCGCAAACACTTGTATAGTAATTATGAAATTGATTACCCTAAGTATACGTTTGTTTAAACTACATACCTTCTAATATCGTCATATATAAGATAGGTCTTTAAAAGGTTTGGGGTTAATTAATACAATTTTTATTTGTGGTGTTCTTCCAATAATTGTTTTAGAACGTGAAAAATTTACCCTAATTTTTTATCATCTAGATATCAATATATTTAATATCATCTATCGGATTAAGGGCGCCATAGAAATAGCGGTCCCTACCTTGGAGGGAAGACAAAAAAATTGAGGGAAACTAAAACTAGCGACAGTTGGTGGCGCCGATCGCTACGTTTTCTGCAGTTAGTGACGGTTTGTCACTACATTATGCGCCAAAAAAAAAACCTTGGAAAAACCTTGGTGGGAAACCAAAAAATGTGGGAGGTAAAATGTAGCGATGGGATTAGCAAAGGACTTTTGCAACTTTTAGCGACGGGACGGTGTTGGTCACTAATTTGGTCACTAATTTTCCTTTTTAGGTCCCTTTTCATATGGCGGTCGCTAATCTAAAATAGCTATTAGTGGTTTTGTTAGTAGTTTTGAGGAGTATTTCGAGGCATATCAATCTAAGACTTATCCATTTCTGAAACAAAATAATAAGTAATTTAAGTAAAGTAATCTTTATTACCCAAATATATATTCATAAGTAATAAGGGGATCAACAAAATTTCTAATATAGTCCCTTTGTGATAATATGAATTGCATATCCTCCAATTCTAGTGATAATATCTTATGCATATAAATCATAGATGGTGTTTCCATCAAGTAAATACATATAATGCAAAGTAGCAGCAAACAATATTGGTCTGAAAGTTGTTTTACAAATTCAGAACTAACAAACAGTTTTGAATTAACTATAATAAATCATAAGTTAACATTTTAATTGCAAATAATAGATTATAGACAATCATTGAAGTAGGTTGCCACTCCAATACACTAGCTACAAACAAATCTTAACTCACTAAATAATATTGATACATGTTATTACTTTTAAAATTAAAGAAATTTAATGTACCTATGCTTTGAAGTTTAAATGATCGTATACTTACGTATTTATTTATTTCATAAAAACAATATCATGAATCATATAAGTTTAACTAAGTCTTTAACTTTTCTAATTATTTTGTTCAGATATCCATTAGTAGCTTATATTATATATATTTATATTATTATATAATTTAATAAGCATTTAAAATATTTAGACTTATAAATATTTAAATCTTTTACTTTGAGAGCAAAGGGCTAAGCATTTGTTAATGGTGGTGTAGGTAATTTAATTTGATCTATTTTTTAGTATTATTTATCTGATCAGTGCTGTTAGGTGCAATTCATATTGCAGACTCATTTTCAAGGACACACTTATGCCATTCTTAGTTTAAAGAAAACAAAAATTAAAGTGTCTTCCACTTGAAGTATCAAATTATAAATTGATAGTCAATAAGTCAAGATTATAAGATAAATAAATAAAAGATGGCTATCTCAATTATTTGAGAAGAGTATATAAGTTATTCTGAACATCAGGAACACAAGTTTTGATTCCTACCGTAACAAAAAATAAACACAAGCTTAGTTAACAAAAGTTACCAAATGTAGTCCACGCATCCCTAACTCAGGGATTAAATCTAAATAAAAAGTATTTATATAGAGATTAAATACTTAAGATAAATTGATCGTTACTATGTTTGTGTAGCCTCTTCAGTCTTAGTTTATTATATTTCCTGCTCTATTTAGGTTGTTTTGCTGGTGTTTTATTTTTTCTCCCATTGCAGCTCAATAACCTTGGAAATAAATTCAACAGCTCTTAAAGCACCAACAAGTCTTCCAACGGGCAAAGAATAAAAAACCAGTGAATTACGATCACCAAGGAAATTGCACAGCTTATGTCAAGCATATGTCCCACATGACTTAAAAGCACTAACCAATGAAGTACTAACGATAGGCAAAGATTATAAAACTGAAGTACACTCTAATTGAAGGGAAAATTTCACAGCATATATAATATCGAGCTATAGTCATATGCAACTGCCTCACCTGATTGACATTACAATCCGAATATATTTACCTCAAGCAAAATTGGGCTCATTTTTACCAATAATAGGATACTTTGTCATAGAACCTGAAGAAAGATTAAGCAATACATGCTCTCCATGTCTAAAAATTGCCTAGCCTCGAAGGATAAAAGAATCATTATCATTTTGCTTGTGTTCACAAATGAATTGCGTTCTCAGTTCATTGATTTTAACCAAATTTATTTCGTAAGGTGAACAGTGCATACTAACAAAGGAAAAAAACTTTTGAAGGGGGTCCATTGTGTACATTATATTGGTTAAAATACCTTTTTAGCCCTTCAAAAGTCTAAGGTATAGGAAAAAATCCCTATGAAATTTGCCCTAGGATTTTGACCCTGATAAAATTTTAGGTTATGTGAAATCAAGAAAGCCTGACATTTTGCTGAGGTGGCTAATACATGGCCCACTTCAATAGTGAAACGTGGAGGATGATGTGGCTAAAATTCTATTTAAATAATTAAGTAAATTATTAGCCCTGTTAATTATAATTAACAGATTAAATATTAATTAAAAGAAAAAGAGAGAAAATAAGAAAAAAAGGGATAGAGAGAAGCAGAAAAGAAATGGCAAAGAGGAGGGAAAAGAGATAAAATTCGAAAGTGAGAGAGAGAGAGAGGGGAGAGCAAACCGGTGACGGAGGATGAAGGAGGAGGAGCGGCGGTCGACCAGGGGCGATGCTCGGTGGCCTGACGCAAGGGATCGGTTGGCGAGCCTCGAATCTGGTGTAGTTGGCGTCAAGCTTCGCGGAGGAGGAGATGACCGGCGAGCAGCGTTCTAGGCGTGGAGTTCTGGTGGGATCGGGTGGTCGGGGTTCCAGCTGGTCTGATCCTAGTCGGTGTTGGGAGATTGACGTCAGGGGTTGTCGATTGCGGAAGAGGAGCTCACGGTTGGGGTTCTGTTCGGACTCACAAAGGTCGATGACGGCGAGCGCGACAGTGACGGTCTCCGACGGCTGTCCTTCTTCTTCTTGCTATTTTCTTTTCTTTGATGGTGTTTGTGTTTTTTGTGGAAGATAGTGAAAATGATTTTGGTGGTGATGATTTTTTCTGGTTTTGGTGTATTGGTTTTTGATTTTGTTGGGGAAGGTGATGATGTTCTTGTTGTTTTTTGAATCAATGAAGAAGAAGATTGGTTTGTTATGGTTGTTAACAGTGATGAGGAGGACAAAGATGAGAGGATGAGGTTCTCTATTTTTGCTTTTTTTTCTTTTGATTTGATGAAGAGGGTTAAGATGAGGTGAAGTTACTGGTGATGTTTTTTTTTATGTTAAATTGGTGAGGTTCTCTCCTTTTTGTTTTTCATTTTGCTGTATGATTATTTGTTCTTGGGATTTTTGATTTGGGTGAATAAAAAAGGAATGGAGATGAGATGATGATGATTTTGGTTCTGTGGTTTTGTGTATTAGTTTGATGATGAGTTGAAGAGGGTTAAGAAGATGGGCTATGATGATGATGAGTTGAAGTTGCTGGTAATGGTGTTTTTGATTTGATAATGAACATGAGATTGTGAAGTTGCTGGTAATGGTGTTCCCCTGGTTTTCTTTTAATTAATATTTAATATGTTAATTATAATTAACAAGGCTAATAACTTACTTAATTATTTAAACAGAATTTTAGCCATGTCATCCTCCACGTTTCACTATTGAAGTGGGCCATGCATTAGCCACCTCAGCAAAAGGTCAGGTTTCCTTGATTTCACATAACCTAAAATTTTATTAGGGCCAAAATCCTAGGGCAAATTTCATAGGGGCTTTTTCGTATACCCTAGACTTTTGAAGGACTAAAAAGGTATTTTAACCCATTATATTTGAAACTCTTCAACATCGGACACATAAAAGGTAAAATTACACCTAGCATGCACTGAACATAACATAACATTTCCTAAAATTACACAAAAACATTAAAGAGGAAACATGCAAAGGTAAAATTAAACCAAGAAATCTGAATATGCAATTATGAACTTGAGTGATTGAGCGAGACTAACCGACTGAGAGGAAGATTCAACGACAGTGAACAGTTGAGCGATGAATGAGAATGAACAGAAAGTGAGCGAGAGTGATCAGAGACTGAGTGATTGAGGTTGAGCGAATGAGAAAAATTACGAGCGATTGAGGAGAGTATGCGAGAGTGAGCGTGATGAACGAGAGTACGTGAAAATGAGAGTACGCACGTGAGAGTGGAGAAGTGAAAAATATCAAGAAAGGGGAAGTTAATTACAATGAGCCTCTGATTTACTGGGGTTAAAAAAAATAGTAATTATTTTTTAAAAATTCAAACAAATATAGATAAATTTACTATGGTAAGTGAAACATAAGTAAATTTTATATATTTTTAATGGTTTTATCAACCTCTAATAAATAACCTCAAGAATAAATTATTTTTCTTCTAGTGTGTATTTGCTTTTGGTGATAAAAAAAAAGGGAAAAAAAAAGTTCACCGTGTGCTAGAGGGTATTTAATAGGAAAAATATTGTAAAAGAATTAAACATAAAGAACTAAATTGATAAATAAAAATTTAAAAGACTAAATTATGGAATTAAATAAATATAATTGATAAATTTGTATTTTTACCTTAGTATTTTTTATCTTAGTTTTCTGCCTATGAATTAAATGAGGTTTGTTCGTATGGGAATTTATTTTGAATATACATGATTTTATTAGCTTCATATGTTGAAATTAAATATGATAAATTTATTTGTTTATAAAAAATTATTTTATTTTGATGTATTTACTTTTATATTTATTTTGAGCGTTGAAACTAAATACAAAAATGACATGTTATACATCATACCTGCCAATAACACTAATATATTTATCAAACATTTATTAAGACCATAAAAAAATAGTAATAATAAATCATATAATATTTTCTCCTTCGTATGATTTATGACCTTATCATATAACTTTTTTCTTTATGTTATTATGAATTTCATAAGTGCATACTGTCCATACTCGAAAGGCCATACAGAAAAATACTTCAAATTAGTAAATAATTTTTTCCTAATAAATTCTGATGGTTCACAGTCAAACTTACAAGGGGGTTGAATAAGTTTGTGACTTTTTTTTATGGGATAAAAACTTTTTCAAACACAAAGAGCATTAGACTTTGAATCAGGCTTTAAGAGACGAAGGAAAGAAAAGTTGCACACATCAGATTTATACTAGTTTACTTCCAACACAGAAGCTACGTCCAGTACCTTCAGACTTGAAAGATTTTCACTATGTAAAAATGTCTTTTTACACAACACAACACAACCAATGCCTCAAGTATTCTTGACTCTAGTCACTCCCAGCTTAAACCCAAGTACTCTTTCAACAAGCCACTCCTGGCTCAAACTCAAGTATTCTTTCAAAAGCCTCTTTAGGCCAAATAGTGTTTCCCAAATAAAACAAAGGCTGGCAACACACCAGACTTTTATACAAGATGTGATTTGAGAGTGTGTTTGTGTTTTTGATAAGTTAGTATACAAGATAATGAATCTTAAAGAATAGATACACTAAGTAGAAAAACAAAGACTAAGTCTGCAAGAAGTAGAGATACAAAAAGTCTTTGCTTTTGAGAAGAAAGCTTTGGATTGCTTGAATTTTAGATTGATGTTTTTATGCGTAACTTTGTTACTTTGAATCTGAGGGTCTCTTCGTATTTATAAGCCTTTGAAGATAGCCGTTGATGATCCATTGAAGAGAGGTAGCCATTTGAAGCAGCAGACTCTGAATGAGAAAAAGACAAAAGGTCTGGATCAAGGATCTTTAGAAATTGCACTAAAATGAAGTACCTCAAGTATTTCAAAGCAAAAGTCCTTTTGTAGTCTTTCTTCTGTCATGAATTTGTGTAGAAATAGGCATGGTTGACCTTCTAATGCTTTTTGATGCAAGTACTAATCCTTATTAACTTTTTGATTTGCATAAAGTAGCTTTCCCGGTTTCTTCTTCATGCGAGCATTGGTTCTTGAACGAGCTTGTCTTCTTTCCTTTTTTTAATGATAAGAGTAGTCTAGTTTGAAAAAGATCTAGCTTTGGGCATCTTCAAAAATATCCTTGTGTTGACTTATGCAAATTCAGAGTAACGTCTTTATGTATATCAAGAGTCTAAAGTCTGAGGTCTTGAAGAAATATATGTGCTGAGTATGGGAGGTAAGATATATGAGGGGCATGACTCAGCAGTCCAAAGTCTAGAAGGGCACATTTGAATCAGACTTATGCTGGGATAGACTTGGATGTAAACTGTGTTTAGTCCCACTTAGACTTGTTCTGAAATATTTTGCATAACTCAATTCAGACTTTTAGTGATGGACTCCCCTTTTTCATTTATAACGTATGCACCACAGACTTGTTACCTGAGACTTTTATTTATTGGTTCTAACAATCTCCCTTTATTTATTGATAGAAAACATCAAGTCTTTTATTAAATAAAGTCTGTGGTAAGTAAAATATTCTAGAGAGACCAATAATCATCAGACTTTATATAATGTCATAGTATCAGAGCACTATCAGAGTACTTAAATGAAATCAAAGAATAAAGACATGCATGTATTGATAATGGAGCAGACTCAAGAGGTCAGAGCTCATACAATTGATGATTTTAAGCAATAGCTAGAGCAAATATACAATATAAACTTTAATACTCAAAGCAGCTATATGATTAGAGTAATAGAGCACATAAAGACTGTTCTTAACAGAGCATAGATTTTCATGCAATCATAAGGATCATAGCATACATATTCACTTAGATTATAAGGATTAAAGCATACTCTTTGCGTACATGCTTACAAGAATGATTAAAGCTTATCATAGAGAACAAAATTATGATCATCAAAGTCATATAACATACAACATATATCAAAGTATAAGAACTTATATTGATCAAAACATATAATCTTCAGAGTTATATATATATATATATATATAGATATATATGAGTCAGAACAATCTTTTTATTAAAAACATATGACAATATTATTACAGGACTCAAAAGCTAAAATAAATTACAGACTTAAAACTTTAAACTTTTCTCCCCATAAAAGATTTATTAACTCAACCCATAAAAGACTTAAACTCTTTTCCCCCTTTTGATATCAACAAAAGAAGGGGCCATCATAGAGCCATCCGAAACTACAGGATGAGCTATAAAGAATGAGGTATGAAGCATATTAAGAAAGAATAATCAGACTTCCATATTGGGCACACAAGAAATGAAGGGTGGAAATGAAAATGACAGAAGGAGAGTAAAAAAAATAAGGGATAAGGGCTCCAAGGTCTAGGTATGAAAAGACATTCTCTCTAAACACTTGGCCTTGAACTTCCCAAAAGAAATCTAAGGAGAAACTATCATCCTTAGAGTTGGAGCAACTGCCTTCATTTCCAATAAACCATAAGATATGATTCCTTAGGTCTGGGCTCATTCCAAGGGAGCTTAAAGGAGTCAGACTTTGGTGGAACTGGCTTTTTCAATCTATCCTTTTCACGAATCCAAATTGGGGGGCAAAGTCTTTCAGGTGCTATCAAAATCTTCTTGCCTGGCAGGATTAAACAGGGGTGGAGAGCATGATAGAAATGACCTTGTTGCATATCATATATAATCTTTTATTGCTCTTGCCGAAAGGCATACAACATGCCAAGGTCTGATGCTGTGGTCAGGTAGGTGTTCATAAAAACTTCTTCTAGGGGTAACAGTGGGGAAAACGAGGGTTGGAGAACACTTGGATATTATGGGAAACACGGATGAGAGACTTAAGGATGGCTTAGTTAGAAGGGTCTAGGTATCTGAGCTCATTTGGATCCAAGATAGGCCTGGTGTGGATGAGGTGTTCTAGTTCGGGGGTAAAAAGGTAAAGGGTATGGTATTGTTTGGTTTGGTGCAAGGTCTGGGGGTGAGAAAGAATGGGATAGCACATTGAAGTACGGGGGGTAGAGGGTGTTGGTGTTTGTGTTGTGCTGGTTTGAGGGATTTGGGATTCAAACTGAATTGGTTCAGACTGGATAAGAGAGACAAGCCTTAGAGTCAAACCTTGATTTCTCCTTTAGTTCTTCCTTCTTCTTTTTCTCTTTCTTCTCCTTTTTTTCTTGTTCCTTCTTTTCCTTTTCCTTTTCTACCTTCTCTTTCTCTTCTTCTTTCTTCTCTTTCATGTAAAACTTGTGCAAGGCATTATACTTATCGACCCAATCTTCAATAAACCAGTTATCGGTGTTGGCAGATAGATATATCAAGCGATGTTTCTTGATGAAATGAATCATCTGCTTCCTGGTTAGAAATATCTCAGACTCGGTTTGGGTGGTCTTGGGAGGAGAAGAAGGTGGAGTCTTTTACTTCATTGATTGCCTAATGGGCTTTTGGTCATCAGAGTCTAATGACTTAATGGATACAATAGTAACCATGGGGTCTCGTACTTAATCCATAACTGTGGAGGGGGCACCTTGAAGGGGCATAACTTTGACTAAAGAAGCAAACTTTTCATACTCAAACTTTATTTCCTAACAGTCCTGACCTTCTTGACTACAGCCTTGATCCTTTCTAGATCTTCAGAAGGCTTCCTCTTTGAAGTAGGTTCTCCAACAGACTTTTCCATAGTCTAGTCAAGATCAGGAGAGAAGATAGGTAGCTTAGTCACTAGAGGGTTACTCTGAGTCATTTCCCCAACAAACAGGTATAGAACGTTCTCTAGAGCAAAGATTTTTGTTACAACAATAGGGTACAGAATCTTTTTCTAGTTTTTACCAACAGAGGAAATCATACAGGTCATGTTATGTTAGCCAGACTAACTTTCTCTGTAACATCCTAAATTTTAAAAACGGTGATAAAAATATAATTTCTATTTATTGGGAGTAAATTAATTTTTATGACTACAAATTTAATTTTGTTTGGTTACTAAACTAAATAATTATTACTTAAATTTTAAATTTCATTCTAATTCCTAATAAACTATTCTAAATAAACTTTATTTCATTTCTTCTCTCTCTCGTGCACATACTTTTCTCCCTTGGCAGAGTTTTATTTTCTCATTCTTCTTCCTCACTTCAACCTTACCCCCGTGCCACCCATCTCTTCTTCCCATCAACATCATCCTCCTCATTGTGCTACCCTCTTTAAATCGCGCTCATCAATTTTACCTTTGTCCTTCAAGGTATGTGCATTCGTGATTCTTTGTCTTTTTCCTTCTTCTAGCTCATGCATTCATGTTAAAAATGCAAGAGCTTGATTTCTTATTCCTTAGCTGAACCGTGAGCTGTAATGGTTGCCATGGTTAAAGCTTGAAATCCTTGAACTAAGTAATATACGTTTTGAAGCTTGTGAGTTAAAGGGTTTCTAATTTATTCAAATTTAAGCAATTTGGGTCATACCCATTTTATGAAAATATTGAACTCCTATGCGTTTGTTGAAGAACATTTCATGAGAAATTGTTTCAGAAGCTATCAGTAGACATTTGGAGTATCAAAAACCTATCAGTGGGTATTCAGCAAACAATATTCTGGTAAGTTGATACCTTTTGAATCTTTGTCGGGACCTTCAATTAAACATGAAAACGTATATGTAATGTGACGTCCTACGTCTTTTTACCTTTATTTATATCCGATTAATTATTTTTCACAATAAATTTTTCACGTTTAATGATAATTAATTAGGTCCTAATGTAAAATAACATTTATTTTTCTTAGGAATACTCAAAATACTAAACAATAGTGAATAAATCAAATAATAGAATGGAATTAATTAGAATAAGTGGAAGAAGAAAATGAAGTCAGGGGTCACTCGCTTGAGCGAGACCCTGATTCGCTTAAGCGAAACCAGTGAAGGTCGCTTGGGCGAGTTCCGACTCGCTTGAGCGAGATCTACATTTTAAACCTGAGCGAACTACGGGACATGCAAGGAAAGTTCACAACAATTCAGTCTTTTACTCAGAAATGGTCCTCTCGGTCATATCTCACTCGGGAACAACCTAACCTTCACTCAGAAGTGAATCTCTCGGTCATACCTCACTCGGAAACATCCTAACCTTCACTCAGAAGTGGATCTCTCGGCCATGCCTCACTCGGAAACATCCTAACCTTCACTCAGAAGTGGATCTCTTGGCCATGCCTCACTCAGAAACATCCTAACCTTCACTCAGAAGTGGATCTCTCAGCCATGCCTCACTCGGAAACAACCTAACCTTCACTCAGAAGTGGATCTCTCGGCCACGCCTCACTCGGAAAAGAGCAAGGGATACTCGCTTGAGTGAAATAGGCACAGAATCAATTTCCCCAACCCTCACTCGGACGAGACTGAATCCGCCAGGGCGAGATTCATCCAGTAATCAACTATACTACAGTAGACACAATTCATCCCTTTTTCATCATTCATGACCCACAATTATTTACAAAACCTGCCCATAGAAATTTATCATTTACATCTACTATTGGCTCCGTGCCAATATGTATATATTAAACTCATGAAATCAACACCGATCACATTAGCATCACCACCATACCACTTCAGCAACTTGAATTCATATCCAGATTAATCAACATACCAATTCTAGATTAGTTCAACACACACAAGCAACATATTATGGCATCACATACACAGAAAACTCATTACACATTACACACATAATTCATTTCATAATTCCTCGGTTCCTTGGCATCAATCCTCCGCTTGGCGTACCTCTGGGGTTCCGACCTCTTCCTTGTCACTGGTTACTAAATTGGAAGAAGACCACAGCAAGGGTGAGTGTTTGGCATCATAATTAATCTAGAACGAAAATTAAATAACCAAATGCATGTGTATAAACTCCATTCGAATGCTTTATTCTCAAATTGCAAATCACAATCAGCAAATATAATTAAGTACATACACATCATCATACAATACTAATAATTCCATCAATTATCACCACTAACTCTCACACAAAATCGACGCCTAGTATCCAGATACTAAAGGATCGGCCTTCAGCTGGGGGTCCTACTTGACACCCCGTGAACCCTGCTTGGTTACCAAGTCCTGCTTGACTCTCCACCTCAACCACTGAGTCCTACTTGACTACTGGGTAGCTCAACTGGGCACAAAAACCACGGGAGCCAGAAACGAGGGGCTATACATACCGTCGGCCGTCCCACACCACGTAATCATACATATATAATTCACATTCCTCATATCATATCACAAGTGGCCATCAACAACAGCACATACCCATCGAATGGGTGACCTACTTGTCAAGCCCAACATCACGTGCCACTATACACATCGGTTTGTCACAATGTATAATATTTCATTCTCATAGTCATCATAAACCATACACAATTTGTATTTATACATGCATACACATACAACTATCATCCAGTAATATTTCTTACCGTTTTCATAATTGGTTCGACGACCCGGACCCAAAATATGTACCTATTCTAATTAATTACAACCTGAACACCCCCTTACCTCGATTCCAAGCTTCGACGATTTGTTCTTGATGCCGATTGCGTCCTCTAAGTGCTGGGTTCAAGGTTCTACCTCTAAATCCAACACCCGCTTCGTCACTCGGTCCTCCGACGTTCGTTTCGCTACCTACGGAGGTTGAAATGCAAAACCCATAAACGTGATATTACCCTCATTGTTTCAAATACCGTTTTTAAAGCTCCCATGCACTGGAGGAATGGAAAATGGAAGCTTCCCCCACCATCCATGGCCATTCGGTTAGGGAGTGAAAATGAAAAGGGAAGGGATAACTCAATTCAAATGGTCCATTGTACTCACCTTGAAGCCACGACCTCAAAAAAGGGTTATTTCAAAGTTTTGAGGCGGAATAGGTCTTCCCTTGGAGCATGCAACTCTCGGCAGTGTGAGGGAGGAGAAGAAGAAGAAGTTGGCGTGAAATGAATGACGAAGAAGAAGGAATTTTAATTATTTAAGACTCAAGGGCAAAACTATCTTTTCTTACCTTTTACCCCCATCGGTAACTTCTAAATTTACCTCCTTCTAATTTCACCTTATTTAACCCTTTTTGTAATTAATCAACCAAATAAATTTATTTATTTCCACAATAGTTAATTATTTATAATTGCCTTTATATCAAATAAATCTCTAAAACAATTACTAATATTTTCCGCTAATCATAATTTTACTAAAATATTAGGGATGTTACATGTAACATGTAACGAGTTGCTGAAACGGTGAATTGTGATTTTTAATAATTTTTAAGAGTTGGGAAAATTAACGTTTCAGTGGTCGGAAGCTTAAATCGTAAAGCGGGATCAACATAAGGTACGTTTAATGTACAATGGGGATTACTAGTCAAATAATAAATAGGGATTTAACTTTAAGGCTATGGGTTAGACCAAAATTAATTGATTAGGTATGCTAACAAAGTTTACAAATTATTGTTTAGTAAAGAAAGAATGTGCAATGACCTTGAATCTTGATGTTGACATGTACCGTGGTGACAAAAAATAATTCTATGGTTAAATTAGACTTGATATTAATTTATGGTTGATAATGTATAATTTCTGAATTTATATAATAATGATTGAAGTGTTTTATGAATTGGTTGTATATGCTGAATGTGTGAGTGATGACATGTAATGTTCAATGAGAATAATTGATATTATGTAACTGTGTTATTAGCTCAAATTGTTATGATTAAGAAAAGTTAAATGATGATTAATAATCGTTGATGAGAAGATGTGAATGGTTTAGTTGAGCATAGGCTATGATGTCACTTATCTTTATGCACTACGATTCGCATCATACGCATATTTGTATTTTATGACATCATATGCATTTGGGGCTACAATTCGGTTGACACTATGATTTGCCGATAAAACTACCACTTATAGTGCTAAGATTCACTGTGTAGTCCTCGAGCACCACCAATTATAGTGCTACGATTCACTGTGTGGTTGCTCAGGATGCCACTATTTATAGTGCTACGATTCACTATGTGGTCTCCTGGATGCCCTTCGACTATAGTGCTACGATTCACTGAGTGGGTTATCCTTGATACTATTGTTTTATTGGAATGACAGATCCACATAGCATTGAAAGAAATATTTTAAAAGTCTATGGCATCTATACTTGCATATGCGCATATATAAAAAATGTAAGCTCTATGAGTTGTTATTATAGTGAATGAGAATTGGTGTAATACTTAGAGATGTATGGTTTGATTCTTAGAAGTCGTAATGCTTATGTTCTTTGAGGATAATTGATTTTTCTTTCTATGTAGCTATCGTGTGCATTGTGCTTAGCGATGTGAAAGCTTAATGTTTAATTGAAGATGAGAAAGTTGAAGTGATTTACCTTGTCATTAAATCGTTATTTATTATTTGATTTAGTACTCACCCCTTTAAATTATGGATGTTTCAGTGAATGTGCAGGGGGATGAGTCCACTTGCTGATCCAGAGGTGGAATTGAACTGCTCAATGATAGTGGATGCATATGTAGATATATATATATATATGTGTGTGTGTAGTTGTGTATAGCGTAGTTTTGAATATTTTTTATGACCCTAATGCTGGTATATATGTATTTCTTTTTATTCATGGAGTTAGAACTATATGGTAATTAATGGAACCTAGACTTGGATGCATTTTGATGAAGTATGAATGAGTTTGACACCATGAGTTGTGATCTTGATGTGATTGGTACTGAGCCATATGTATATATATTTGTAATATGCATGTTATGGACAGGCCTGTTGTATCTTTATTGTGTTAAGATGAATTGAGGGTTCATTAGGAGAGGTAGTGTGATGTTATGAAACTATATGGTGCCTTGATGGAACTCAATGTGTCAAAATGAGCGTTTATGGGAATTAGACTCCCTAAGCTTCCTTTACATGTTAGAATTTGCATATGATACTTGTGTATAGGTCCATATTGTAGGTTGCACTGCATTTGATCATTTTAGTACCTTGAGTTGAGCATAAGGTCGCCAAAACACATTTTGTCGCATGACGCAAGTTACTGTCGTGGTCCCGTCAAATCAGTACATTAAAATTAATTAATGTAGTACTAGGGTGTCAACCTAGGTCGTTTTCTCGAAGATTAACACAAAAATTTAGGAAAATCAAGTTTAAAATTAATTTTTACAAACAGTAGTTCAACAAACATATTAATAGATTTGGGGGGTTTGATTGGTTGTCACAATTAAAATCAAAACAGAGTAAATAAAAGATTTAGAACAATAAATAAAAAGCGATTGATTTTCTTGGAGTATTGTAATTAAATTTATCCTTGGTTCACTAAAGATAATTTGTACACTTTCATTAATGTTGATTTCTTAGCTCAATTTGAATTAATCAACTAGGCGTCTTTTTTTAATTCACAATTCCTTTACTTTCATTTAAAAATGAATATTTTAATCAAGCATCCTAATTAAGTAAAAGGAGTCAAGATCGTAAAATCTAGGAATTATTGAGCATATGTAAGAACATCGCCTACATACATAATCTATTCTCAAATTATGGAATTAAGCAAACCATAATTATTAAAAGTGATTATGAAAATATTCATTAAGCATGCATATTTCCTTAATCTATTTTAATTTAAATCTTATTTTATTCCATTTGTATAATTAAACTAATTAAGCATACAAATTTAATTAAACATAATGGAATTAAATAAGCAGAGTAAGATTATGAAGAAATAAACAATAATAAAAGCATACTATATTAAAAACAAGAACCTCAAAATTATATTACAATATTCTCTAAGAAAATCAATCTAAGGGTTTTAGCCTCCATAATTAAAACAAACTAAAAATAAGAGAACCTAACCCGAAATAGAGCACAGAGGGGGAGAAGAATAAGAGGCAGAGAAGAAGAAGAAGACTTGAAGGTTTTTATGGTGGTGTGTTTTGAAGGTTGAATGCCAATCTATTTATAGGAGAAGAAATGGTGTCGGAAACAATAAAAAATGGACGAGTGGAATGCTAGTGCATAATTAATAAACCTTCAGTGCTGATTCCACTTGATGAATGTATTTCCTACTGTTTCCACTTGATGAATCGATTACTAAAAGCATGGTTTGTGCAAAATTACAGTGTATGAATCGATTCCTAGGGGTGGGAATCGATTCCTAGGCCTTTCAAATACTCATGAATCGATTCCTAGGGGCAGGGAATCGATTCCTAGCTATATGAATCGATTCCCACGAAGCATGAATCGATTCTTGGCTATGATTTCACGTGGGAAGACCTGTTCTGGTGCTTTTTCTTGTATTTTTGACCCATTTCTTGATATTTAATCATTCATGGCTTTCTCTTCTTGATCCTTGGTCATAATTCTTCAATTTTCAAGCTCAATTATCCCCTACAAAACAAAAGAAACTAAGATTTCATTATTCCCTTTTAAAAAACAATCCTTAATCCATAAAAAATCAAATATTAAATAAAGCTTAAGTTATGAAAACGTGTTAAAATGCAATATATTATTACACAATAAGTGATAGCAAATTATACACATTTAAACTAAGGATTTAAGGATAAATCTTGCATCATCATCGCATGACTTAGTCATACGATGAAACGACCCCAATTTACATTAATGGAAATGAGAGTAAAGTTTTCATAATTTTTAAAACTATTAAAGAATGGAAGAACCCGTGAAATATAACTTTAACAAGTAACCCTGGATCAGTTAAAAGAACCTATCTCATATATGAAGATATGAGATAGTGTTTAGTTTAAATTAAGAGTGCTCCTTGGACAATCTAACATAGGATCATCAATAAGGAATAGTGGAAACATAATTTAATTTGAGGGTTAATGAATTGTATAAAAGGGTATAAAGATACTCAATTTAATTGTTAAAATGTATTAAATACGCTTACACAGAGAGACATGATTATGCAATGGTTAAATGGGACCCAACAGGCATTAAAACTCATGATTTTCCACCAAAACAGCACCATGAATCGATTAAGGGTTAGGATGAATCGATTCATGCGTGCTTCAGGGCCAAGAATTATGAAAAATAGATGAATGAATCGATTCAGTCCTCGGGTGAATCTATTCACACATTCCAGCAGGCAAAAATAGTGTAGTTTCAGGCTTATGAATCGATTCAAACCTCGGGGTGAATCAATTCATGCGCTAAGCTTGAAATGGATAGGGCTCTGAATCGATTCAGGGCTTTAGATGAATTGATTCAAGTCCTGTATGACAGTACCCTACTACAAATTATGTAGAAAACACACCTTTTTCCAACTTCCCTATCTTTTTCAAATCAAATCTAATGGACACCAAATTTTGACAAAAGCTAAAATATATTATTTGTGACATATGGCCACTGGTCGCATTCAAAAATTCCTAAAAATGAGGGACTTATGCACATAAATGTGTTTAGTCCATTTTGAGGCATTTTGATGCAACTTAGGGGTCAATTCTTAATGGAATTGGCCCATTCCAATTTCAACAAGTCACAAATCATATACTTGAGCTATTGGAATCATCACAAACTATCCATGACTCATAAAACTCATTTTGACCCTATTGGTTCCTCAATTATGCATAATTTCCATATACAATCTTTACAATTCAATCAATTCATCAAGAAACATGCACATCAATTCCATCAATTGGCTAAGAAACTTCATAAATAGCATTTATTCATCAATGTGGCAGACAAGGTCATTGTATTTTGGTTAACCTCAACCAATACTAAGGTCACTATAAAAAATTGGCCTTTTAAAACATACAAGGCTCAATTTTCACAAGTGACCCTCAAAAGGATACATGCTATCATTCAACATTCATGAAACAAAGAAGCATATACATATATCAAATGTTTTACAAAAAGGAGTGCTGGCCAAGGCTTACAAGCTTCTATTCATATTTACCTCCACCTTTGCTCAATCCTCCAAAAGAGTAAGATATCCAACATACCTACATCAAACTTTAAAATGGCAACTAGGAGGTGAGTAACATGCACCAAATAAATCAAGTCATATATTATGATGATACATATACATGTGTGCATAACATCTATTTCTCAAGAAGCATCATAAGCTTCATTCACATATTATGCCATCTCATCATAACATAACAATACTCAAGACAGTATATTCATAACATACATATCAAGATCATGGGCATTCTCAATAAAAGTCATCACATACTCAATGTTAGTACTACATCTTCTTTCCTTTTTATTTATCAATCATCCATCGCCACCAAGGGCTACCAATTAGGCATATTTCTGGCTATATGCAAATGCTCTTATGGCTAATGTATATACACAAAGGAATCAATAATAATTACGGATCTGACTGTGGGAAAAACAACATCATATCAAGTATGGGTCAAGCATAGGTGTGCTACTATGCCCTTACTGCAGTAGTAAAAGTGTACACTTATATCTCAAATCATGCATGCAATACATTACTCTTTTACTTGTACCAAACTGCTATCGCCCACATATAGCACTAGTCACCTCGTGACTTGCGGATTCAACAACATGGCCCCACTTGCCATAAGTGCTACGGCCTCTCCCGAACACACATCAAGAAAGCCATGCCCCGTTGGACACCGGGGTAACTTGCTCATCATAGAGCCGCCCGTCCACAGGGCCTGCCACCTAGGGTGCCTCGCCACTAATCTAAGGGCAGCTTCGTGATTCCCAGAATCACTAGGGAACAACACAATTTACCCTTGCACTAGGCCACCCTCCCACTGAGCCTGCCTAATAGAACCCCTAATATTCCACATAGACAATGAATGATATGCCATGGATGCAAATGCCAATTAATGCATTTCTCACACTACGCATCCCTAATGCCACTCCACAATCACAATTCACCACTGACACTTAATGGAACTCCATATACTCATCATTCTCAACCATCACCAATATTCATTGGATTTTATACAAATAACTAGTTAATGGCAATCACAATTCATCAATTCACATATCATGGGATATTCAATAACATTACAATCAATACAATCATGGTTCCAAGCCATTAACAACAACTCTCATTTATCATGAGTTAATTCAACATCATAATCATCATCCCACAAACATAAGCCATATAACACCATTCACTCTAAATGCATTTCAATCAAGTAATCATCAAATCATTCATCCAAGCCAAGTTAGCATAACACAACCATATACACACATCACTAATGGATGAAGTCAAGCATTTAGAGATGTTACCCCCTCCTACCTTAAGAGAAGTAGAAATCAACGCGATCTGAAGATCCTGCCTCGTCGATGGGGTTGTTTCCTACATTATACAATATACCACATCATCAATTTTATTCAATTATCAATATTCAAGTGCTTATATTTAACTACTTGGTGTTTTATGCCATTTCAATCATCAATCTCATTTATCTCATTCCTCCACCATAACCACCATAGGTTAGGCGCCTAAATTTATTATTATGCATTTAAAGTTAAACTCATTCATGGGTTTCCATATTAATTGGTTTTCCACCATCACTACCAATCACCAAACCTCATTAATGGTCGTCCACCATCAATGTTACAATCCAACATCATTAAATACACTCTCCTAACATCAATAAATATTCTTCTACCCAAATTTCATATTCCCCCAATTTACATAGTCAAGGTTTCATCAAAACCCAACATTCATCATTTATGTTTATTATTTCCCATCATCTTCCATGCCATTTTTGTGTACCCTAATATCCCCTCAGAAAACTCATTAAAAACACCCCACCTAAGGGTTTCCCATCATAAATGCCTCTCTAAGGTAACCCATATGCAACCAAACACTCTCCCAATAACCATAACCCATAACCTAGGGTTTAAGCTCAAGAAAATGGATAGGAAGCCTTACCTCAAGCCAAAGGAAGTGAGCTTCAAGAATGGGAGAGAGGGAAACGAAAATGTGAGAGTCTCCAACACAAGCTTCTCCTTCTTGCTTGATAAGGAGAATGAAAATGGTGAGTGAAAGAGAAGGCACACACCACACTTTGTGGGTTTCAAAAGGAAGAAGAAGATGAGTGGAAGAGAATGAGGAAATAGAAGAAGAGGGAAGTATCTTGCTGTTGGGAAGAATGGCAGCGTGAATGAAGAGAAGAAAGGAGAGTTTAGTGTTTTGTTTTTAACCCTTCATTAATAATTTTCTGTTTTATGACAAATAGGATCTCTGTTTAGGCTTAATACTTTATCTAAAAACTATTTTGAATACATATTCAGACTCCCAATAATATTCTTAACAGCCCTGACCAACAACACCTCAATCGAAGATACTTGGTCCGACACCTATATTTTAATCGGGTATAATTTTAGCTCATAAAGCCCCAATAAATTATGAATAAACCCCAACAATCTTAATTTAAGTATTTTCAATATTTTAGGATATTAATTTACTCATATATAATTATTTAGTATTTATTTTTCATATTTAATCATCTATATAAAATTTGGGATTTTATATACGATGGAATTTTGGCTAACAAACTTCGCCAACAGATCTGAAATGATGAAAACATAATGTGCATGAAATTTGGGATCAAACAGAATGGAAATGAGTGAATTAGGGGTCCTAGAAGTTGGTGATTATTATGCAGGGACCTTTTTGTAAAAGTCAGGAAATTACTTCTGGTGTGGGCGTTCCCATACTAGTCTAGGTGCTCCAACGTCTAGACTCTGTGCCATCTCCTATGTGTTAGGCATCCCAATGCCCATGGTGGCGTCCCAACGTTGGTTAGGTCTGGTCTTATTTCCCTCTTATCACTTGGTCTAACCCCCTTGCTTCTCTATTGCGCGTTTAAACGCCAGCCCCAGCATGTATATTTTGGGATGCTATCTAGTCCATATGCCTTGCTTACTTTCCTTGGACGTTTGAACATTATCCTCAGCATATATACATTGAGGAACTGTTGTCCAATGTGGGTTCCCTGACCTTAGGCGTAACCATGCCCATGCATGACCATCTTACGGCCAAACCACCTTCACGCTGATGCAATATGTTGTGCCTTGGTTCTTGCCTCCAACGTGTGGGTGTGTATATGCTAGCCATAGACATTCACATCCTGGGTTTTCCCCTGTTGGCCATTGTTATACGTTCACATGACACGGTGGGCGGTGTCCATATGCCCTTTTAAGTATGTTGTATCCCCTATTGGTTGCGTGTTGGGCGTTTGAACGCCACATTTGGGCGTCTATACGCCTTGGTTCTGCCTCCACCCTTTTGATTTTTCCTCTTAGATTGAACATTCCATCACTCTTGAAAAATTAAAACTTTAAATAACAGCTAAATTGAATGATGTCAGGTCGCGAAAAATTTACTCACAGAATTGTAATTTAGATAAACCATGACCCAAATTTTATTCAAATACATATAATTAATAGTTAACTCACGCCAAAACCTGACAGAGTGGTATTAGAGCATTTTTTTTTCAATAGGGCCAATATTTTTATACAGACAACATGAATGGAAGTGATAATTAAAAATCTAATGTTGTTTTATTTTGTTTGTTTAAGTATGAGAATTATTCAATTAATGTTGGATTAAATTGCTTGAGTAACATATTGTGATATGAAGTGTGTTGATGATTAATTGATATGCATAACTGATATTTTCAGGTCCCTATGGAAATGCATTCCACTTCATGATTGACTTTAGTTAAATTACTTGTTAAATATTGAATTATATATGGTTGTTAAATATCAAAGTTGTTCTAATGTTTTGCACTTGTTTAGGTGCTGAAGTAGATCTTATGGCTGGCCGTAGGCAGTAAAATGATCCTATGGCTGATGCGCTGGTACAATTAGTTGGCGTGCTGGAAGGGTAAGGTCGCGGTGTTGGTGGCCTGGATAGGTTCCTTAAAAGGAAACCTTCCACTTTCAAGGGAACCTATGATCTGGGGGGTGCTTACCTTTGGATCAAGGAGATAAAGCGTATTTTCAGATCCCTTGAATGCACCAAAGTATAGAAAGTGGAGTATGTATTTTATCAGCTCATTGAGAAGGCTGAAACATGGTGATTGCAAGCTAAGAAATGAATGATAGCATCTAGGAAACAGTTAGTATGGTTGAATTTCAGGGAATACTTTGTAGAGGAATTCTTTCCAACTAATGTTTGAAGCCGGAAGGAGCTAGAATTCATAGAGCTAAAGTAGGGTACTATGTCTGTAGGTGACTACATTGCGAAATTTAATAAGCTGAGTCTCTTTTACCCATCATTTTAAAATGAAGGAACTGAAGCCTTATGATATATGAAATATGAAAGTGGGCTAAGGCCTGAATTAAAAGAAGCTATCAGATACTAGGAGATCTGTAACTTTTCTACCTTGGTAAGCAAATGTAGAATTCTGGAGGAAGATCAGTTGGCTAGAGTTATTGAAAGGAAGGCTGAAAGAGGTTTGAAGACTCAGTTTGGGAGGTTTAAGAAGCATTTTTAGCAGGGTTTGAATAGTTTTCAGGGAAGATCCTCATCTTCATCTTCTGGTGGCCATGGTGGTGGCTGTGGTTGTGGTTGGTCATAGTTTTCTTGCTTTTATTATGGAGGCAATCATTTAGCACACAATTGCAACAAGAGACCAGAGGTTATATGTCATCAATGTGGTTAGATAGGCCATATCTATCCTAACTTCCCTCAGCATCCTGGTGTTACGACCTCTAGTGGCCATGGTAGTGTTGCGGGCCGTGGAAATGCTGGGAATCGTGGTGGTCATACAAGTGAGGATCGTGGAACCTTGATTTATAGCAAGTATCATGCTCAGGCTAGGAGTAGCTAGCAGCTAACCACTACAAGACGTGTGTTTGCCATTACTGGTGAGAAGGCGAAGCAAGCTGAAGAGCTTATGTAGAGTAAGTGTTTAATTAATGATCATTATTTTAGTGTGGTGTTTGATTCTGGTGCTACACACTGGCGGTTGAAACTGCCTGTCTCTAGATTGAAGAATACAGTCTTGGTTGCGACTACTCTTACCGGTATCCAATTATGCACGAAATCAGTAGTATATAGGGATGTGTGTTTTATCCTTGATGACAGAAGACTTGTGACTAATTTGATTTGCTTTCCATTGAAAGATCTTGTCATTATTCTGGGCATGGACTGGTTATTAACCAATCATGTGATGGTGGCATGTTATTAGAAGAAAATTACTTTTCTAACAGATCATGTTTATGACTTTTTTATAAGTTGCATTTCTCAGTTGTTTGTGTTTCTTGCTATCTCGGAGGGCAAGAGTTCTCTTCATATTCATGACATACCCATTTATGAGTTTCTAAATATCTTTCTGGATGATGTTCCTGGATTACCTTCTTAGCGAGAAATTGAGTTTACCATAGATCTTGTTCCTGGTACGGAGCCCATTTTTAAGGCACCATACTGTATGTCTCCATCAAAATTAGTTGAATTAAAGCAGCAAGTTAATGAGTTGCTTGCAAAATATTTATTTTCCCGAGCATTTCACCTTGGGGTGCTCTGATGCTTTTGGTGAACAAGAAGGATGGTTCCATGCGATTAAGTATTGATTATAGACAGTTGAACAAACTGACTATCAAAAATAAATATCCTTTGCCATATATTGATGATCTCTTGGATCAGTTGGAAGGTTCTTGTGTATTCTCCAAGATTGATCTTCGATCTGGATACCACTATATTCATGCAAAGTCTGAGAATATTCCAAAAATGGCATCAAGACTTAATATAGACACTATGAATATGTTTTTATGTCGTTTGGTGTCACCAACGCTCCAGTAATTTTCATGGATTACATGAATCGCATTTTCCACCCTTACTTGGATAGATTCATTGTGGTGTTCATTGATGATATATTGATCTATTCCAAGTCTCCTCAAGAGAACGCATAATATATCTGTCTTGCTTTACAAGTATTGCAAGAGAAATAGTTGTATGCAAAATTGTCAAAGTGTAAATTTTGGACTAACAAGGTCCAGTTTCTGGGGCATATCATTTCTGAAGTTGGGGTGTCTGTGGATCCAGCTACGGTTGAAGCTGTAATGGCTTAAAAACAACCACAGTCTCTCACTGATATTCAGAGCTTTCTTGGCTTGGCTGGTTATTATAAGAGGTTTATTGAAGGGTTTTCCCGTTTAGTCTTGCCATTGACAAAGCCGACTCAAAAGAATAATGCATTTATGTGGTCACTTGAGTGTGAAAAGAGTTTCTTAGAGTTGAAGCATAGACTCCCTTCTGCACCTGTTCTTGTATTACCTGATCTGTAGAAGGACTTTATGGTGTATTATGATGCATCCAAGCGTCTTGGTTGTGTTTGATGTAAATTGAATAGGTGATTGCTTATGCGTCATGGCAATTACAACCTCATGAAATTAATTATCCTACTCATGACCTAGAGTTAGCAGCTATGGTGTTTGCATTGAAGTTATGGTGCAATTACTTGTATGGTTCGAAGTTTGTAGTCTTCAGTGATCATAAGAGCCTTAAGTATCTGTTTGATCAAACAGAGTTGAATATGCGTCAGAGGCGTTGGACGGAATTCCTAAAAGATTATGATTTTGATCTGAGGTGCCATCCTGGTAAAGCTAATGTTATAGCTGATGCATTGAGCAAAAAATCCATACATGTGTCATCCTCAATATAGAAGGAACATGAGATGTTGGAACAATTTCGTGATTTAAACCTTGGTGTGGAGGTGTGATCCAATGATGTTATTGTGGTTGGTGCTTTGAAAATAACCAATAAATTTTTAAAGATGGTGTGTGAACAACATAAGAATGATCCTTACCTTCAGGAGTTGAAGGAGCTTCAAGCCAAAGGCAAGAACATGTCTCTTGTTTAAGGCCCTGATGGTGTATGAAGACTTAAGGGTATAGTGTATGTCCTTGAAAGAAATGACCTAAGGAAGAATGTGTTGAATGAAGCCTATCGCAGTATGTTGAGTATCTACCCCTGTACCATTAAGATGTACCACGATATGAGAAATAACTTTTAGTGGCTTGGTTTGAAGTGTGATGTGGTGAATTTTGTTGCATCTTGCTTAGTTTGTCAGAATACTAAAGTTGAATATCAAAAGCCTTCTGGTGTATTATAGCCTCTTGATATCCCAGTGTGGAAGTGGGATTCTATTTCTATGGATTTTGTCTTTGGTTTACCTAAGACTCGTTCTGGTAATCATTCTATATGGGTAATTGTTGATAGAATTACATAGTTTGCCCATTTTCTTACTATCATTTCTAAGGCTAACATGGATAAATTAGCTCGGTTGTATGTGAAAGAAATTATTAGGTTACACGGTGTATTACTAATATCATCTCTGACTGTAATCCGTATTTTACCTCACATTTTTGGGGTAGTTTGAATAAGAAGTTGGGTTCTAGATTGAAATTGAGCTCGACATACCACCCATAAACTGATGGGAAAACTGAAAGAACTATACAAAGTCTAGAAGATTTGTTAAGAGCATGTCTATTGGAGCATGATGGTTCTTGGGAGAACTTTTTTCCACTGGTTGAATTCACCTACAACAATAGTTATCACAGCAGCATTAGTATGGCTCCATATGAGGCACTGTATGGTAGGAGGTGTAGAATACCTATATGTTAACTTGAAACTGGTGAGAGTTTGTCTTTAGGGCCTAAGATTGTTCAACAGACCTCCGAGCAGATTCCCATGATTCATGAGAAAATGAAGGTTGCTCAAGAAAGACGAAAGAGCTATTACGATAACCAACGGAGACCACTAGAATTTTAGGTGGGTGATTTTATGTTCCTGAAGGTCTCACCTGACAAAGGTGTTGGCGAAGTGTTTAAGAGCAGGAAACTAGGCCTGAGATATATTGGCCCATATGAGATCATGGAGAGGATAGGTTCGGTGGCTTATAGAATTATACTTTCTCCTCACTTGGTAAACCTCCATAACGTATTTCATGTATCCCAGTTGAGAGGAAGTATTTGTCTGACTCTACCCATGAGATGTGGGATGATGATATTGAAATTTGAGTGAATCTTACTACACCAGTTGTGCCTACCCGTATTGTTGATAGATCGGTTAAACACCTTAGAAGCAAGAATGTTCCATTGGTGAATATGGCGTGGCAACGGGATAATTGTACTACATTTACCTGGGAGCGTAAGGATGTTATACGGGAGCAACATCCAAACTTGTTTAATTGAGGTATACTTCTATTTAAATTTTGAGGACGAAATTTCTTTGAAGGTGGGGTGAAGTGTAACATCCTAAATTTTTAAAATGGTGATAAAAATCTAATTTCTATTTATTGGGAGTAAATTAATTTTTATGACTACAAATTTAATTTAGTTTAGTTACTAAACTATATAATTATTACTTAAATTTTAAATTTCATTCTAATTCCTAATAAACTATTCTAAATAAACTTTATTTCATTTCTTCTCTCTCTCGTGCACGTACCTTTCTCCCTCGGCAGAGTTTTATTTTCTCATTCTTCTTCCTCAATTCAACCTCACCACTGTGCCACCCATCTTTTCTTCCCATCAGCATTATCTTCCCTACTGTGCTGCCCTCTTCAAATTATGTTCATCAATTTCACTTTTGTCCTTCAAGGTATATGCATGCATGATTCTTTTCATTTTTCCTTCTTCTAGCTCATGGGTTCATATAAATAATGCAACAACTTGATTTCTCCTTCCTTAGCTGAACCATGAGCTGCAATGGTTGTCATGGATAAAGCTTGAAATCCTTGAACTAAGTAATACATGTTTTAAAGCTTGTGAGGTAAGGGTTTCAATTTCTTCTAATTTCAACAATTTGGGTCATACCCATTTTGTACAAATATTGAATTCCTATGCGTTATTTGAAGAATAGCTTATGAGAAATTGTTTTAGAAGCTATCGGTAGACGTTCAGAGTATCAAAAACCTATCGGAGGGTTATCAGCAAGTGGAACGACATTCCGATAGGTCGATACCTTTTGAATTTTTGTCAGGTCCCTAAATTAAACTAGGAAACGTATGTGTAACATGTAATGGGTTGCTAAAACGGTGAATTGTGAATTTCAATAATTTTTAAGAGTTGGGAAATTAGCGTTTCAGTGGTCGGAAGCTTAAATTGTAAAGCGGGATTGACATAAGGTACGTTTAATGTACAAGGGAGATTAATAGTCAAATAATAAATAGGGATTTAAATTCGGGGCTATGGGTTTGACCAAAATTAATTGATTAGGTATCCTAGCAAAGTTTACAAATTATTGTTTAGTAAATAAAGAATGTGCAATGACCTTGAATCTTGATGTTGACATGATCGTGGTGACCAAAAATTATTCTGTGGTTAAATTGGACTTCGTATTAATTTATGATTGATAATGTATAGTTTATAAAGTTATATAATAATGATTGACGTTGTGAATTGGTTGTATATGCTGAATGCGTGTATGATGACATATAATGTTCAACAAGAACAATTGATATTGTGTAACTACGTTATTAGATCTAACTATTATGTTTAAGAAAAGTTAATTAATGATTGTTAATCGTTGATGAGAAGATGTGAATGGTTTAGTGGAGCACAGGCTATGATGTCTTTATCTTTTTGCTACGATTCGCATCATATGCATATTTGTATTTCATGACATCATATACATTTGACACTATGATTCACCCAACATTACGATTTGTCAATGAGACTGCCGCTTATAGTGTTACGATTCACTGAGCAGTTCTCGAGTACCAGTAAGGCTACCGCTTAGAGTGCTACGATTCATTATATAGTCCTCGAGCACCACCGATTATAGTGTTACGATACACTATTTGGTTGCTTAGGGTGCCACATTTATAGTGCTACGATTCATTGTGTGGTCACCCGGATGCCCCTCGATTATAATGCTACGATTCACTAAGTGGATTATCCTTGGTACTATTGTTGTATTGGAAAGACGGATCCACATAACATGTTTTTAGGCATTGAAAGAAATATTTTAAAAGTCTATGGTATCTATACTTGCATATACGCATATAAAAATGTAAGCTCTATGAGGTGTTATTATAGTGAAGGAGAATTGGTGTAATACTTGGAGATGTATGCTTTGATTCTTAGAAGTCGTAGCGCTTATGTTATTTAAGGATGGTTGATTTTTCTTTCTATGTAGCTATCGTGTGCATTGTGCTTAGCAATGTGAAATCTTAATGTCTAATGGATGATGAGAAAGTTAAAGTGATTTACCTTGTCATTAAATCATTATTTATCATTTGATTTAGTACTCGCCCCTTTAAATTATGGATGTTTCAGTGAATGTATAGGGGGATGAGTCCACTTGGTGATCTGGAGGTGGAATTCCATTGCTCAGTGATAGTGGATGCATATGTAGATATATATATGTGTGTGTGTATGTGTATGCGTGTGTGTATAGTTGTGTATAATGTAGTTTTGAATGTTTTTGATGACCCTAATGTTTGTATATATGTATTTATTTTGATTCATGGAGTTAGAACTATATGATAATTAGTGGAACCTAGACTTGGATGCATTTTGATGAAGTGTGAATGAGTTTGACACCATGAGTTGTGATCTTGATGTGATTGGTACTGAGCCATATGTATATATATATATATATATATATATATATATATTTGTAATATGTATGTTATGGGCAGGTCTGTTGTATCTTATTGGGTTAAGATGAATTGAGGGTTCATTAGGAGAGGTAGTGCGATGTTATGAAACTATATGGTGCACTGATGGAACTCAATGTGTCAAAATGAGCGTTTATGGGAATTAGACTCCATAAGCTTGTGTTAGAATTTGCATACGAGACTTGTGTATAGGTCCATATTATAGGTTGCACTGCATTTGATCATTTTAGTACCTTGAGTTGAGCATAAGGTCGCCAAAACACATTTTTTCACATAACTTTGTCATACGATGGAATCTTGGCTAACGAACTTCGCCAACAGATTTGAAATGATGAAAACATAATATGCATGAAATTTGGGATTAAATAGAATGGAAACGAGTGAATTAGGGGTCCTAGAAGTTAGTGATTATTATGCAGGGACCTTTTTGTAAAAGGTCAGGAAATTACTTTTGGTGTAGGCGTTTCCACACTAGTTTGTGTGTTCCAATGTCTAGACTCTGTGCCATCTCCTATGTGTTAGGCATCCCAATGCCCATGGTGGTGTCCCAACGTTGGTTAGGTCTGGTCTTGTTTCCCTCTTATCACCTGGTCTAGCCCCCTTGCTTTTTTGTTGCGCGTTTAAACGCCAGCCCCAGCATGTATATTTTGGGATGCTATCTAGTCCATATGCTTTGCTGACTTTCCTTGAACATTTGAACGTCATCCTCAGCATATATACATTGAGGCATTGTTGTCTAATGTGGGTTCCCCTGATCTTGGGCGTAGCCATGCCCACGCCTGACCGTCTACGCTGAAACCACCTTCACACTGATGCAATGTATTGTGCCTTGGTCCTTGCCTCCACCATGTGGGCGTGTATACACTAGTTATGGGTGTTCACACGCTGGCTTTTCCCCTATTGCCCGTTGTTGCATGTTCACATACTGGCTTTTCCCCTGTTGGTTATTGTTATGCGTTCACACGACACGGTGGGCATCTATACACCTGTGTCAGTATGTTGCATTCCCTCTTGGTTGTGTGCTGGGCTTCTGAACGCCACATCTGGGTGTCTAAACACCACATCTGGGTGTCTATACGCCCAGGTTCTTCCTCCACCCAATTGAGTTTTCCTCTTAGATTGAACATTCCATTACTCTTGAAAAATTAAAAATTTAAATAACATAGCTAAATTGAATGAGGTCGGTTCACAAAAAATTTACTCATAAAATTATAATTTAGATAAACCATGAGCTGAATTTTATTCAACTAAGTATAATTAATAGGTAACTCAGGTCGGTGCTTGACATTCTCCTTCAGCATCATGTGGTACATAGAAAACCTGTCAAGCTTCGATACTGTGTCTTTTGCACTCTTCGTGAGGCAAAAGACTTGCTTCATCTGTAAATAAAGCATCTTCACCATAGGCAAAAGATTCCTAGATGTTAACCAAGCTAGGTTGGACTTACCATACAAAACCTTGTTTACCTCAGAAGTAGAAACTTTAGATCCTTCAAAATCATCCATGTACATTGTTCCTTTAGGTGTACACTCACAGATTGTGGCTATAACATCTTCAAAAATTTCAATCTACCTTCCCTTAAGGCTTCCAATGATAATGAACCTAGCCTTGTCCACCTAAACAAATTTCTAAAACTCTAAGGCCAAGGAGAGAGAGAAAGGCTCACGATCAATGCAGAACTTGGTCCAGCTTCGAGCTCTATCGTAACATCTTTACCATCTAACTTGTGTTGTAAGGGGAGGAAATAGACAGACTCCACAATGTTTTCCATGTTGTATTCGACAGACATTGGAGAAGATGAAGGTTGGAGAAAGTGAAACGACTCTTAGGGTTTTGGGAGAGGTTTAAAGAAAAATAGATAGCATAGAGAGAGAAGGAAACTCATAGAAATGAAAGCTTGTAGAGAAGGAAAAGAAATACATAGACGTGTATTTAAAAGAAAAGAACTGTATTAGAAAGAAGAGAAAGAAAAACGATTCAAATACAGTTACATGAAAGTAGTATCTTTGCCATGTATGAATGTTTCAAAGTTAATGGTCTTAAAAAGCTGAAATGTTTAAGATGAAAAGTAGTCCCAAATGGTTTAATCTCTCAACATTAAGAAAAACAGACTTAGCTCTTATGGGTTAAGTCATGCATAACATACAAGTATAAACATACTTAGACGCAGACTTAACATGCTTACACACAGACTTGACATACAACATTAAACATTTAACAGACTTATACATAAGGCAGACTTAATCAAGTAATATTTCTTAAATTTAAATTGTGCTTGATAAATGTAAACCTGGCCTCAGTCAGAGGCTTTCTGAAGATGTCTGTCCATTGATGGTCTAAGTCAACAAACTTCATCTCCAGAACTCTCTTTTGTACATAGTCTCTTATGAAGTGGTACTTCACTTCTATCTGTTTAGCCTTAGAATATTGGATGGGATTCTTTGACAGATCAAGGGCACTTGTGTTGTCATAGAACACTGGGATCTTTTCTTCCTTGATGGAGTAGTCTTCAGGCTAATACTTTATCCAATGAAGTTGAGAACAACAACTTGCTGCAGACATGTACTCAGCCTCAGCTGTTGAAAATGCTATTGAATTTTGCTTTTTGCTTCCCCAAGAGATCAGACTTTGACCAAGGAAGTGGCATCCTCCACTTGTACTTTTTTTGTCCATTTTGTCTCCTGCAAAGTCTTCACCAAAATAACCATACAAAGAAAATAAGTCTGTCTTCTTATAGAATAACCCAAGGTTAGTGATGCCTACAAGATATCTTAGAATCCTCTTCACTGTAGACAGATATGATTCCTTAAGGTCTGACTGATATCTTACACACATACAGACACTAAACATTATATCAGGTCTGCTTGATGTTAAGTATAAGAGTAAACCAATCATTCCTCTGTATAGAGTCTGATCCACTGATGTACCAGACTCATCTTTGCTTACTATGTAACTTGCATACATAGAAGTGCTCATAGGCTGAGCATTATCTATTTTAAACTTTTTAAGTAACTCCTTGCTGGATTTCTGTTGATGGATAAAAATACCATCATCAGTTTGTTTAATTTATAGACCTAGAAAGAATTTAAGTTCTCCCATCATACTCATCTCCAATTCAGCCTGTATCATTTTTAAAAAATCTTTACATAGACTTTCATCAATAGCACTAAAAACAATATCATTAATATTAAATTTGCACGATTATAAAGTGTCTGTTTGAGCTTTTTCTAAATAAGGTAGTGTCTACCTTGCCTCTAGTAAAGCCTTTTGGGATTAAAAAGGTACTGAGTCTATCATACCAAGCTCTAGGTGCTTGTTTTAGACCATACAATGTTTTACTAAGTTTAAAGACATGATTTGGAAAAGATTTATCTTCAAACCCAGGAGGCTATTTTACAAAGACTTCCGCTTCAATAAAACTATTTAGAAAAGAACTTTTAACATCCATTTGACATAATTTTATACCTTTGAAAGTAGTAAATATAAGAAGCATCCTGATAGCCTCAAGTCTGGCTACAGGTGCAAAAGTTTCAGTGAAGTTTATACCTTTTTGTTAATTGTATCCTTGTGCAACTAGTCTGGCTTTGTTTCTAACAACTTTACCATCTACATCAAGCTTGTTTATATAGACCCATTTTATTCCAATTATTCCTTTGTTCTTCGATCTTGGGACAAGGGTCCAGACTTTGTACCTCTCAAATTGGTTTATCTTTTCTTGCATAGCAATGATCTAGTCTGTATCCTCCAAAGCTTCTGTCATAGACTGGGGTTCTAATTCTAAAACAAGAGCAATGGTTGATTAGTTGAGGAATTTTGATTTGGTCTTTATTCCTACATCTTGATCTCTAATGATTAAGTCTAAAGGATGGTAAGCCTTGAACTTTTAGTCTCTAAGATTCTCAAGCTTAGACACATATGGTTGTTGTTGAAGTTCTCTATTTCCATCCTCTACAGTTCTTGTTGAGCTAGTTCAGACTTTTGTTGTTGCACACCTGCATCATCATTTTCAAGATCTGTCAATTTCCTGTCAGTCTTTTGAACATCATCAAACCTTACATGCATTGATTCCTTAATGGTATGATCCCTTGTGTTAGAGACTCTGTAAGATTTAAAGGTGGTTGAGTATCCCATGAATATCCCTTTATCAGACTTAGAATCAAATTTTCCAAGTTTATCTTTTGTGTTCAAGATATAGTATGTGCACCCAAAGGGATGAAAACATGAAATGTTGGGTCTCATTCCCTTCCATAATTCATAAGGAGTCTTATTCAGTATTGGTCTGATAAGGATTGTGTTTTCAATATACCAAAAAGTGCTCACAGCCTCTGCCTAGAAATATTTTGGAAGATTATTTTCACAAAGCATAATTCTGGCCATTTCTTGCAGAGTTTTGTTTTTCCTTTCCACAACACAATTCTACTAAGGTGTTCTTGGAGACGAAAAACTGTGAGTGATGTCAGACTCATTGTAGAATGTTTTAAAAATTTTCATTTTCAAATTCTCTGTCATGGTCACTTCTTATTGTACTAACACATAATCCTTTGTCATTTTGGATTTTCTTATAGAAAATCTTGAATACTTTCACAGACTCATCCTTATGGGCTAGGAAATATATCCATGTCATTCTTGTGTAGTCATCAACAATGACAAAGCCATATTTCTTTCCTGCTAGACTCCAAGTCTGAGATGAACCAAACAAATCTAAATGTAACAACTCTAATGGTCTAGCTGTTGAAACAACATTTTTGTTTTCAAAAGATGTTTTATGTTGTTTCCTTTTTTGGCATGCTTCATAAGGCAAGGAACTGTTAAAAGATATTTTTGGTAGTCCCTTGACTAAGTCTCTTGTGAAATTTTGAAATATGCTTCAGACTTACATGCCCAAGCTTTTTGTGCCAGTTCCATCTCTCTTTAGAGTTTGAAAATAAACATGTTACATTTTGATTATTTAGTTCATTCAGATCAACCTTGTATAGGTTGTTATGTCTATTTACAGAAAAGAGTGTGGTTTCATCATGGTCAATGATAATACAGTTCTCTTTATCAATTGAGACTTTGTACCCATTATCACAAAATTGACTTATGCTAAGCAGGTTACGTCTTAGACCTTCTACAAGATAAAAATTTTCAATAATAGGAGATGGTACCAACAATGTTCCTAGTCTAGTTTCCTCCAAAGGCGGCTGTTCCTCCTTCTATTTCAGTTTTATCTCATGAACTTTGAGCACATCAAGAAGTTCATTAATGCTGAAGGTACTAAGATCTCTAGCTTTTTTAAGGGTTGAGCACTTGGCATCAAACTTTTCAGGCAAACTCCTAAGGAGTTTGACATTTATGTCCTCAATGGACAAGGTTGTCCCCAGAGCCTGAAGCTCATTTAACAGAGTCTGGAATCTTCCAAACATCTGATCAATGGTCTCGTGCTTCTCTATCTTGAAATATTATACTATTTTGTCAACAATAATTTCTTAGATCTCTTAACATTTAAGGTCCCTTCATAGTTTTTTTAAGAGCATCCCAGACTTCCTTTGCAGTCCTGTAACTAAATACCTTATTGTAGTTAGACTCGCTTATAGCACAAATAAGAAGGAATCTGTGTTAGGGAATCCCTAGTGCATGAGCAACGGAAATACAAGGATTCCCATAGGATTTGTAAAGCTCTGTGTTTCAAAGCATAAGACAAACACAAAAATATTACGTTTTAGGATTACCTCTTGAAGAAAATTGGATCGAAGCAGTTATAGCCTCGTCCTTTAGGAGTCCACACGAGTACTCCCACCAGAAATGCTACACCTTCCAAATGCTAGTTTGACGGTATGTAGTTTTTGCAACTTTTGCGTATTTTGTGTCTTTTTTTGGTTAGCCGCCTATGAGCATCTTATGCTCTATTTATAGGCTTAGGTTTGACCTAATTTTCTATCTAAAGGGTGGGCTCCTTACTCATTCTAAATGAGTTAGGCCCAATAGTTTTATTTTAGTCCAACTAAAATAAAAAGCTATTTTCTGATGGGCTTACTCTATGTGTGTGACCCTATAGGTAAAATACTCGGTTATATTAATAATAAACTATTTATTATTAATATAAAATAAGAGCGGTATCTACCAATGCATCATTATGTCCGAATATTATTTATTATCAACATAACCTATAAGTGGTAATTATTTTATATGTTTGTTTCTTTTGTCACGATATCCTAATTGGGCCCAAGGCATGGTCGCGTCATCCTTGTACGGTCTAATTTATTTTACTTGATACCGGAGTAGACTTTATCCGAATAAATATCCTATATTTATTCTTTCTAGCATGGCCATGTATTTCCTTAGTCTTACTCCATCAAGTGGCCTATAGATATTACTCATGTCACATAGGAGAGACAAATCCCATCTACATCACTTACATCCCTTTGCATAATTTGTTTATTGCCTAACCACAACCTTTATAGTCCTCTTGTTACAGAAGACGTTTGATTGTATTAAAACAACAAACTCCTTATGTAGGAATCGTAGTGACTTCAGGTCAAAGGACTACATATACCATTATCACATTGAGAATCGTTTATGACATTCATGTAACGATCCATGCAAGGTTCTCATGGTGGGTCTGTCTAGTACATCATTCATCTTAATGTGTACCCATGTGAAGACTTGATATCATTTATATCCATGATCTGTGAGATCAGATCATCAGTACACTCACATACTAGTCTTAATATATTTACATGTCCCCACGTAAATACTTGACTAGGGATATTTTAGGAATAACTCTCATATGATCTATTACTCCAAGGATAAATAAAGGTTATTAAACTATTTAACAAAAAGTGACTTATTCAAAATGATGCGTCCTATATAGGCTTTTAGTGCATATTTCCAACAATCTTCCACTTGCACTTAGAGCCGATAAGGTTAATACCCAATGACGTCTATAGTGCCTTTATGCTTTTACTACGTAAGCGGTTTTACTAGTGGGTTCCCAACAATTTTGTTGGTATGCACATTGCATATTTTCACATCTTCCAAAGATAGAACTATTTAAGTATATGCTTGGATTAATCCACTTCCTTATATTGTTCTATGGTTCCATTGTCATCATATTGGAAACTCATAGGGTATAAAACATTTGGAATGATTAAATGTAAATTAACTTCTTTTGTAATTTAACATAGCAAAATACTTAGATTTGTTAGTAGAACCAATGATTCTTTCTTGCTTTGAACCTTTCAAGCATACATCGCAACCATCTTGACAACACATATATTTTGATTGTAATCTTAAGTCTTTCAAATTAATCAAAAGATTGGCATCGATGTAACCTTTACAACGAGCTCATCTTCCATTTATCAAGATCAAATCCTTAGTCCTTCTTAAGTGTTTAAGGATACTCTTGACTATAGAATGAGAATATTATTAGTTCTAGAAGAAGCATGTCTTCTACATATAGTACTAGAACTATAATTGTGCAGTTGCTAACCTTTTTATAGTCATAAGATTTATCTTCATTCTTTAATGAAGATTCTAGCTTCTAAAAGCTTGCTTTATTCCATAAATAGAACACTTGCAGTTCACATACCTTTCTAGATGCTTCAGGCATAAAAGGCCTTTAGGTTGTGTCACATACACATCCTCAAGATGATTTCCATCTTGACATCTATCTAACATATCTCATAATGGTGGTATACTGCTACAACAAGCAGGATCTAAATGGTTTTTAAGCTAATTGAATTTTGTCAATCTTGCTTTTAAAGGTACTTTTATTACCATCCATGTTTAGTTTTCCTTTTGAAAACCCACTTGCATCCTATAGGTTTTACCCTTTAGGTACGTCAACCAAGGTTCGTACCTTGTTAATATACATGGGGCCCATTTCAAATCCCATGGTCTTATACCATGTCTTAGAATCTAAACTTGCATTAGCCTCTTCATAAGAAACTTGATCAATTAGCAATATGCCTCCTTCCTGATTTATAAGATATCCATATCTTTCAGATTTGGTTACATATCCTATTTGATCTTACGCAAGTCTCGTGCTACCGGAGCTAATGATGTCACAATATTTTGTTATTTCTGCTCCAAGTCCATCCTTGACTTTTGAATGCTTTGTGATACTTGAATTTCTTCAAGTTGTACTATCCTCCCACTGATTCTTTAAGAGATGTACTCTTATTCAAGAATACAACATTTTAGGCAACAAGTCTTTTGTTCTCAGATGGATTGCAGAAATGATAACCCTTAGCTTTCTTTGGGTATCTCACAGAAGACATTTATCCAATTTGGATCTGGCCTTGTCAGAGTTGGATGCTCTATAGAAGCATCATAGTTCCAAATTATTAGTAAAGACATACTACGTTTCTTCCTAGTCCATATCATATATGGTTTCTTAAAGAAAGTCTAAGATGGAACATGGTTAAGTATGGAAATTTTGTTAATAAAGTAACGTTGAAGGAGTTAGAGATGTTTGATAATAATCAATAATCAAACTATGTCCAACAAGGTTTGACTTTTCCCCGTAGAGATGCTATTATGGCATTCTATGAGGAATAAGTTAAGAGGTAATCTCTCACTCTATTAGATAGTTATCAAACTTGTAGCTCAAATTATTTGCTATCTTGATCTAATCAAGAGCTTTAATTGTCTTTGCCAATTTGGTTTTTCACTTCATTATGAATTCTTTAAACTTTTCAAAGACTTTCTAACTTATGTTACATAAATCCATACTCATTGACTTTTCAGTTAGTATGTTGAAGTATTGAAAAACATATCTAGTTATTGTTCCAATAGGCCCACATACATCGTCATGTATTAAATAATAGATTACTCATCTTTTCAATGAATGAGATCTCAATTATCTCTCCAATAAATAAGATTTACATGTTTCAATTGATTCCAAAATCAAAAGAGTCCATAAAACCACATTAATGGTATTTAGAAATGTGTTTCTTATTCATTTGCCTTAGGAGACAATACCATGTAAGTAAGGTTCAAAATCACTCATTTTAACCTACTTTGATAGTTGTTATAGATGGGTGTTTTGAGATTTAGGATGTGGAATCCATTACTTAATTGTGCATCAACATCCTTTTGAAGAAATAAAGTTATTTTATATTAAAAAAAATTATTGTCCAACAAGAAACAATATGAACAATGTCTAGTTCACTAACTAGCCCAATAGGTAAAGATCTTATCTTTATTGTAGCAACTTTTGCTCAATTTTACACAGATTTCTCCACCCTTAGCAAATGATCTACTTCCTTGATCTTTCAAAATTTGAGATCTACTACTAGTATCTGATACTAATGTTAGTGAAGTAAAATAACTTGACTTCTATAACATGACCTGTAATGGAAGTCTTGCTTCCCTTTCTTTTAAACTCCTTTAAGTTCTTTAGACAAATTATTTCAATGTCTTATTTGGCTAAAACTGGAAACAATTTCCTTTCTTGATCACCTTTTAGACTTCCAGACCAACTCGGCCTTAAGAGAGTCTGTATACGATCATATCATATATCTCCCATATATTCATATTGCCTTTTATAGCTCAGAGTTTATGAAGACTCCATAGGGTATTCAGGACCCAACCATAGATGATATATAAGCCAAACATGACACACTGCCGCTTCCTCTTTATTGAAGATAATTCTCAAGTCTTGATACCTATCTAGGCATTTTTCCAGATAAAGTGTCCTTCCAAAGGACAGATTGCAACAAAACAATATTTGGTTTGTCATGGTTATTCTAAAACAAATTACATGCAAATCTATCACTTCTATTCAAAACATATTTAAATTTTGGTCATTAAATAAATATATTGTCTCCCACTATTTTGATTCAAAACAAATACCCTCACTGAATCATAAAAAATCCCGTTGGAAGATTTTTCTAGTGGGCCAAGATCCATATTTGGCCTAGTGTTGAGTCAGCTTTGACTGATTGCCCAACCCTTGGTTATTTAGGTAGGAAACACATTTCCAATTTCATCTCATGCAACTCTTGGATGATTGAGTGGGTAACTCTTTACCTTTATTCATCTTATGAATTTAAGCTCAATCCTTACGCCTCTAAGTTATTTTCAATCCAATTGAAAAACTTAGTTAAGTTTAGGCCTAATAAAAATAATTTGGATATTGCAATTATCCCATCGCGCCTTACTAGTATAAATGATAGCACCCTGCTTTGGCAGGCCCACTATTTATTGACATTAGTCTCGATGAGTGTTACTTATTAGAAGGCGTTTAAACTTAATATTAACGCTTCTAGGTTCTTCAATCTGATTAAATTTACCTAGATAAGTCCAATAACAAATAGTTGGATAATGCAATTATCCATCATCCTTTACTGATATCAATAAAAGCACCCTACTTTGGTAGAACCTACACTTTATTGAAACTAGCATTGATGACTGTTGTTTATTAGAACATGTTTTAGACTGTTCATACCTTTAGGCTTTTCCAATCCAATTGAAAAATGTCTACTTGAATAAAACTTAATAAGTTATACTTGGATAATCCAATTATCCAATCATGTCCTACTAAACATAAATAAAAGAACCTAACTATGACGTGACCTACACTTTATCTATATCAAGTTAGACGTTATTACTTATTGGAAGGTATGATTGTCAGGCTTGAGGGATTTCAATTTTCTTATTGTTCATTATCGACTTTCATTAAACGCTTTAACGTAAAATAAAACCCCAAAACATGCAATTAAAATTGTGAGATAGTTATGGTCTTCCTAGAAAATAAATAAAATAAAATAAACCTAAAGGAACTATGGTGTCTTGACTTAGTGAACTCTTACTTCTTGAAACCACCATCCTCCTAGAGTCACCACTCCTTTGTTCCTTTCAAGGTCATATCCACCAAGAGCCACCACTCTAGGTTTCTTCTAGGTCTCCACCTTTTTAGCTTTTCCTATATTACAATGTAATAAAGAAAACTCATTTTACATACGAGTGAAGGGTTGAGAGAAGAAATTTAAGAATAGAGAAAGGCATAGCACGCAGGTTGTATTTAAAATTAAATAAAAAAATCTATGACCATAACCATTCACCGTTGGACGTGTTAATTAATCAATTAATAGAGTAATCAATTGTATTTAAAATAAAATAAATTTTAAAACACATAATTAAACACGCGGGGTCATAAAGTAAAACTACGCAAAGAAGTTTGGCGGCTCCGTTGACCGTTCAACAGACAGGGTCAAGGGGTGTTCCAACCCAAAAATTTAGTACTGTAATCAAGTTAGTTCCTAGGAAAGAGAGGTGGGTCCGGAGTGACCGCTTAAGTACCAAGTCTTTCCTAGCCAGAACGTCCCACTGACCATTAACAGCTCAAAATATTCGGTTATGAATTCAAACAATTTGAAATCTTAAATTTTGAAATGGCCAAGGTTTAACTTTTAAACCTTATCTTTTGACCTTTACAATTATCCTAAAATAGGAATAGTCAAGGTTTAACTTTTGAACCTTATCTCTAGAGTCTCAACAATCATCCTATTTTTTAGAAATGATCAAGGTTTAAATTTTAGACCTTATCTCTAGAGTTCAAAATATTTTATTTTGAATCCTATTAAATTTGATAAAGATCTTATCTTTAATTTGTAACTTTTGCAAATCCTATCAAATTTATTAAGGATTAAATATTTGATTTTAAAATTATTAAATTTAATAAAGATCTTATCTTCTATTTGTAACAATTACAAATCATATTAAATTTAATAAATATGAATCAATTTGTAACTCCTACAAATCACATTAATTTTAAAAAGATCACATATGATGTAAATCCTATTAAAATTAATAAGAATAAATTATTTAAATTTGTAACTCTTACAAATCACATTAATTTTAAAAAGATCACAAACGATGCAAATCCTATTAAAATTAATAAGAATAAATTATTTAAATTTGTAACTCTTACAAACTTTAAATTTAACAAACAATTAACATTTGATTTGTAACTTTTACAAATTGAATTTAAAATATAATATTAAAAATCAAATATTTTATTGGTACCATTTATAAATAAATAAAATACCATTACGGCTAGGTTTCAACTTTTGAATCCTGGTTTTCATTACGGCTAGGGTTTAACTCTTAAACTTTCTAAACACAATCTCACATGAACAATTCATATTAGAAAAGAGAAAGCATATAGACGTGCATTGCATACAACTCTTGATTTCAATTTAATTAAACAAATATAAAACAGGCCTTATAATTAGAACACAAATAAAACAATCACCATTGCAACATACAAGATGTTCATATAATAAAGCACATCCCAAAAACATGTTCTTTAATTAAAATGTTGAGAAAAGCAATCAATATACATAAAACAAAAATAAATTGATATTAGCTTTCAAAAGGTGCAACCTTTGTAACCTATCTTATAAAAAATGCAACCTTTACATAATATCTCATTAAAAATACAACCTTTGCAACATATCTAATAAAACATGCAACCTTTGCAAAAGGATTCAACCTTTACAATTCTTTTTGTAAAAGAAATTTTATTTTATTTTTACATGTTCTTTAAACAAACATTTGGCCAAAACACGGTTTTGCAATCAAGCTCTGATACCACTGTTAGGGAATCCCTAGTGCATAAGCAGTGAAAATACAAGGATTCCCATAGGATTTGCAAAGTGTCGTGTTTCAAAGCATAAGACAAACACAAAAATATTGTGTTTTAGGATTAACTCTTGAAGAAAATCGAATCGAAGCAGTCATAGCCTCGTCCTTTAGGAGTCTATATAAGCACTCCCACCAAAAATACTACACCTTCCAAATGCTAGTTTGACGGCATGTAGCTTTTGCAACTTTTGCGTATTTTGTGTCTTTTTTTGGTTAGCCACCCATGAGCATCTTATGCTCTATTTATACGCTTAGGTTTGACCTAATTTGCTATCTAAAGAGTGAGCTCCTTACTCATTCTAAATGAGTTAGGCCCAATAGTTTTATTTTAGTCCAACTAAAATAAAAAGCTATTTTCTGATGGGCTTACTCTATGTGTGTGACCCTATAGGTAAAATACTTGGTTATATTAATAATAAACTATTTTATTATTAATATAAAATAAGAGCGGCATCTAGCAATGCATCATTATGTCTGAATATTATTTATTATCAACATAACCTATAAGTGATAATTATTTTATATGTTTGTTCCTTTTGTCACGATATCCTAATTGGGCCCAAGGCATGGTCGTGTCATCCTTGTACGGTCCAATTTATTTTACTTGATACCAGAGTAGACTTTATCCGAATAAATATCCAGTATTTATTCTTTCTTGCATGGCCATGCATTTCCTTAGTCTCACTCCATCAAGTGGCCTATAGATATCACTCATGTCACATAGGAGAGACAAATTCCATCTACATCACTCATATCCCTCTGCATAATTTGTTTATTGCCTAACCACAACCTTTATAGTCCTCTTGTTACAGAAGACGTTTGATTGTATTAAAACAACAAACTCCTTATGTAGGAATCGTAGTGACTTTAGGTCAAAGGACTACATATACCATTATCACATTGAGAATCGTTTATGACATTTATGTAATGATCCATGCAACGTTCTCATGGTGGGTCTGTCCAGTACATCATTACTCTTAATGTGTACCCGTATGAAGACTTGATATCATTTATATCCATGATCTGTGAGATCAGATCATCAGTACACTCACACACTAGTCTTAATGTATTTACATGTCCCCACGTAAATACTTGACTAGGGATATTTTAGGAATAACTCTCATATGACCTATTACTCTAATGATAAATAAAGGTTGCTAAACTATTTAACAAATAGTGACTTATTCAAAATAATGTGTCCTATATAGGCTTTTATTGCATATTTCCAACAATCTGGCCTTTGTATTAGCCTCAATCTTTTTCATCTCTTATGTAGTCCAAAGATCTTTAACCTTACTCTTGCCATCAACATCAACAGGGATATAGTTATTACCATTTGTTATGATCCCTGACAGACTGTATTGGGTGGACCTGATAAATATCTCCATCTTGTCTTTCCAGTAAGGATAGTCTTCACTAAGGAAGGTTGGGGGTCTGTTTACTGAAGAACTTTATATGATAAATTGATCTTGAAAAGCTACTATAGATCTTACCCTTTACACTTATGGGAGTGTTCAACCCAAAAGGACAAGCTCTGATGCCAATTGATGGTTTAGAGTCAGACTTAGAAGGGGGTTGAATAAGTTTGAGACTCTTTTTGTGGAATAAGAACTTTTTCAAACACGAAGGGGAGCAGACTTTAAATCATACTTTAAGAGATAAGGGAAAGAGAGGTTAAACATAACAGATTTATATTGGTTCTCTTCCAACACAGAAGCTACGTCTAGTACCTTTAAACTTGAAGGATTTTCACTATGTAAAAATGTCTTTTTACATAACATAACACAACCTGTGCCTCAAGTATTCTTGACGCTAGCCATTCATGACTTAAACCCAAGTATTCTTTCAACAAGTCACTCCTGGCTCAAACCCAAGTATTTTTTCAAAAGCTTTTTCAGGCCAAACAATATTTCCCAAATGAAACGAAGACTGAAAACATACCAGACTTTGACACAGGTTGTGATTTGAGAGTGTGTTTGTATTTTTGATAACTTAGTGTACAAGATAATAAATCTTAAAGAACAGATACACTAAGTAGAAAAATAAAGACTAAGTTTGCAAAAAGCAGAGATACAAAGAAAGTCTTTGCTTTTGAGATGAAAGCTTTAGATTGCTTGAATTTTATATTGATACTTTCACGTGTAACTTTGTTACTTTGAGTCCTAGGGTCTCTTCATATTTATAGGCATTTAAGGATAGTCATTGATGATTCGTTGAAGAGAGGAAGCCATTTGAAGCAGCAAACTCTGAATGAAAAGAAGACAAAAGGTATGAATCGAGGATCTTTAGAACTTGTACTAAAATGAAGTACCTTGAGTATTTCAAAGCAAAAGTCCTTTTGCAGTCTTTCTTTCATGAATTTATACAGAAATAGGCATGGTTAACCTTTTGATGCTTTCTGATGCAAGTACTGATTCTCATCAGCTTTTTGATTTGCATAGAGTAGCTTCCTCGGTTTCTTCTTCATACGAGCATTGGCTCTTTAATAAGCTTGTCATCTTTTCTTTTTCAACAATAAGAGTAGTCTAGTTTGCAAAAGATCTAGCTCTGGGCATCTTTAAAAATATTCTTGTGTTGACTGATGGAAATTCAGAGTCACGTCTTTATGTATATCAAGAGTCTGAAGTCTAAGGTCTTGAAGAAATGTGTGTGCTGAGTCTGAGAGGTAATATATATGAGAGACATGACTCAGCGCTCCAAAGTCTAAAAGGGCATATTTCAATCAGACTTATCTTGGGATAGACTTGGATGTAAACTATTTTAGTCCCATGCAGACTTATTCTGAAATACTTTGCATAGCTCAAGGTAGACTTTTAGTGATGGACTACCCCTTTTATTTATAACGTATACATCACAGACTTGTTACCTGAGACACTCAATTAGAGAGGTTAGATAACACGTAGGCAGACTTTGTAACATCCCAAATTTTAGAGAACTAAATTATTGGATGATGATAATTAATTATTTGATGACTAACATATATGAGAAACTTAATTAGGAATTAATTGTGAATTATCGATAAATTAAAATTTACTAAAACTGGATAATTTAACGGAAGGTGTAGGACCCATTAAATAATTTTGGGCATTTGATGGGTCCAGGATAATAACATAAATATTATGGTTATGGTGGTATGATTAAAATAATTTTTAGAATTGGGGAGATATTTATTCGAACATGACGTATGTTAATAAACAGTGAAACTACGAGTGAAATAGAATTAAAAAGAAAATGAAAATTCCCTTCTCTTGTTCTTTCTTTGTCATGTGCATCTTTCTCACTCTCTTTAATCTCTTTTGTTCATTCAATAAATGGGTTTTTAAAGCCATTGGGTAAAAGAAAAAGGTAATGCATTAACCATTGGGTAATACCCAATTTTACACATTTTTTGTATCCTTCCCCTCTCAATTTTCGTTGGGCCCTTCTCCTCACTCTTCATTTTCAAATTTTTTCTTCTTTTTCCTCTCTTCTTGAATGCAAAATCGTCTCACCCTCTCTTATGTCATTTTTCATCAAAATCAATACTTAAGCTTGGGTTTGTGAAACATAAATGGGACACTGAAGCAAATCTTTGGGTGTTTCCTCTTCTTCCTTCTTATTTTCGTGTTCCCCTTTTAGCTTGGAGAAAAGGTAAGATTTCATGATATTAATGGTTTCCATTGGTTGTTTTGATGTTGTTGGGGCTTGATAATGGTGGAATAAGTGTTATTATCTTGAGAAATACATGTGAAACTCAAACCCTAGGTTAGAAGACCATTGGGATTTATTGATTAGCTGTTGATGATTGGAATATGATGTTGTTGGCTTAGGGATGCTAGAAATGGTGCATAAGAGTAATTGGAATTGATGTTTGGTAATTTAAGCGAAAACGTAAAGATTGGTGAAATTAGGGCTTTGGCAAAACTTGAGACATTTGGAATTTATTTTCCAAAAGAGTGATTTGGTATATGGAAATGAATTTTTAGAATGATTGACATTAGTTATTGATGTTGGGAATTTGAGAATTCAAGAGATGTAATAAGACATTAAGTTGGTAAAATTGGTAGAAGTGGTGTTTAGTGTGTATTGGTGACTTGAGAGTTTGTGTTGTAGCCATTTAATTATAGAGAACTTTGGTTAATGGGAAGGAATTCATGAAACCTAATAAGATAAAAAAATAAAGTCTGTATAATATTTCAAATATGATGAGGATTATGTATATATTTAATTGTATAGTAGAGAATTAAGAATGATGTTTGAATGAAAAATTGATTGCATTATATATGTATTAATTATAGGACAAAATCTGGAGAGTGATGTTGGATCGTCTAATCACTCAGATTACTTCTCTTAAGGTAGGAGAGAAGTTTATATTTTAAATGCATGAGTTGAATAATTGATGATTGTTGTATGTGATGTTGCTCATGTTTGCCTTGCTATGTTGTGTTGATGTTTTGTAATATTAGACATGGTAGTAGTGTTTTTCTTGGCAAACATGTGATGTACATTTAGAATATTGATGGTGTACCTTTGTGGTGATTGATGATTGTTATGAAATTTAGGCTATTGTGTGCCTTATGTTGTTGTAAAGGTGTGTATGTTCACCACTAATATTGAGTGATGATTATTGATGGGATTGGAATGGAAGTTGTTGATTGGGCATACCCTTAAATGTTAAAAAAAATTGATAAGGATTATTGTTGATGAAAGTTATTAATGCCATTGTAATTGATGCTAATGTGAGCCTATGTTATGTATGAAATTGTGTTGTTAAAAGAGATTGTAAATGCCACACCTAACCTTGAAATAATGGCAATAATTATTGAAAATTAAAATCCACTAAGATTTAGGCGGTGATGTTGATGAGATAATGATGATGATGGATAAATGGCATGGTATGATGCTTAGTGTAAGATTGCATATGATTGGCATCTACGTTGCATCCATGGCATATTGCATAGTTGTCGGTATGGGATGTTAGGGGTTCCTCCGGTTGGCCAAGTGAGAGGGTGGCTCTGTGCATGAGCATTTGTTTACCTTAGTGATTCAGTGGTAGAATCATGAAGTTGCCCATGCTTAATCACAAGGGATTATATGTGGTTGACCCGGTGGGGGTGACTCTTTGAGGAGCAGGTGTCCCTGGTGGTCCTATTGGATCACAGCTACCATGGCATGGTTCATGGTTGGCCCACAACACCATTTTGTTGTTGATGTTGTTTGTCACTTTCATGGTGAAAATGACCAGTGTTGTATGATGCGCAATGCGGTTTGGTACCAGTAAAATTGAGATTTGATATATATATATATATGTATGTGTGTGTGTGTGCATATTTTACTACTGCAGTAGGGGCATAGTTATATATTTATGCTTGAAACCTACAATGATGATTTATATTCCCACTGTCGGATCTGCAATGCATTGATTGAAGTAAAATTGTTGAATATGATTCCTTATGCATATGCATTAGCTTAAGAGCATTTACATATAGCCGGTGATATGCCAAATGAGATTAAGATATTGAGGTGGTGAATGGTGATAGTGGAAATGGGAGAATGAAACCCAAAATTGATAAGTAAAATATTTAAGATGAGAACTATGTAAATTGTTATTAATACTTGTGATAGCCCAATATGGTGAAGGGCAATGTTATGTGAATATGTATATGCTTGCTATTGATGATAATTGATGTTTGTGGTGCAAAGCACACATGTTGTTTATATGCATATACACATGATCAAAAAGTATTCAAATTCGTCACTTTGAATGTATAACTCACTCTCCATGTTGTCTTTATAGCATTGTGATGCAGGACTTGCATAAGGTGAGATACACCTTATTTTGGAACTTACGTTTTGAATTACGGAAGGTTTTTAGTTGTATAGGAATGCCTTGGTCGGTAAACGTTTAAAATTTGAACGATGTATGTATTTTGATGACAATGATGTTGACATGGATATGATGGTTATGGCCTAAGACTTTAATTACTTGAACTTATACTCTTTTGTGTATACTTGTTTATACATAGACTAATTCTTCTGTAAATGATCATGTAGACATTGAACAATATGATTTTGCTAGCCTTTATAGTGGCATTGATGTTTATGTTGATGGAAAACCCATCGATTGATGAAATATCAAATTTGTTGGATTGTGATTTAATGTTAATGTATGATTTAGCCATGGTTGATGATTGAATTGATGAATGAATCTTAATGCAAAAACGGCTTGATGAATTTGTGATGTTTCCCATATGCTTTGTGCCATAACAAAGTGATTCTTGATGAAATTGAGTCCAAAAAGGTCTAAGCAGTGTATGATCTAAGGTCCCTAAGGCATAGTACATTTGAAATTGGAAAATGGAGGATTAGGGGGAAATCCATAGCCAGTGGAAAAATCCCACAGCCAGTGGATCACACTGACCTTAAAATTTCACAAATTTGGGCAAGAAAGTAATGTATTCCATGGCCAGTGGAAAATTCCCACGGCTAGTGGAATGCTGACACAAACCTTGTTTGGGTCTTCTTTATTAAGCTTAATTATTATTTTTATATATTTTATTTTCATGTTATTAGTTTTAGAAATATTTTAGGATTAGAAATTAGGACTTAGCTTTAGGCCTTGCATGACCATATTTTTCATTTTGGGCCACTTTTGGGCCTTGTATAGGTGTTAGCTTGCTTTGGGCTCCTTTTGGACCATGTATCTTTAGTTTTTGGGCCTTAGGTGAAGCTTTTTCAAGCCCACCCAAGCCAATTCCAAAAATTTAGTTTTCAAGGAGGTATAAATACCTCATTTCCTTTATAATGTTTCATAATTCAAGTTTTAGTGAGTTTTAGAGTGAGATACTCCTCTGTCTCTCTAGAAAGTAGAAGTCTTAGCTCCTTTTCTAGGTTCTTATCCTTTGGCTCCCTCCTAAAGGTGGTGAACAACATTCTCCTTGTCTCTCTAGCCTTAGAGAGTGGTGGAAATCACTTCTCCCACATTAATCTTCCATTTTCCTCTATTTCTCTTGTAATTCCTACCTTAGATCTAGGTTTTTCTTAACCAAAAATCTCCATTACTTCACCATATATGTCATGACCTGCACCATATCCACATGAATTCAGAATTTGTTCATCAAATTGAAGTCTCCTTGCCTTGGATTTAAAGAATAGAGAAGAGGAAGATCCATCATCCTAAAGATTTTCAAGCAAAATCCTACAACATTTAGTATCAAGAGTCTAACTCCTATCCTTTTCATTTCTTTAGATCTGGATATTTTGTGTTGTGATTCTGAAATTTGAGTTTAGTAATTGCATTCTGTAACATCCCAAATTTTGGAGAAAATAAATTTATTGGATAATGATAATTAATTATTTATGGCCTAATAATTGTGGGAAAATTAATTAGACATTAAAGGTGAATTATTGGTAAATTTGGATTTACCAGAATCAGATGATTTAATAGATAGTATGGGACCCACTTGGCTAAATTAGATATTTGATGGGTCTAGAATACTTAGAAAATTATTATGAATATGGTGATATAGTTAAAATAATTTTTGGTATTAAGGAGATAATTATTTGGACACAACGTATAATATTAAACGGGGAAAATACGAGCCAATTGGAATTAAAAGAAAACCAAAAATCCCATTTCTCCTCTAATTTTGACCGTGTGCCTTTTTCTCCTTTTTCTACTCTCTTTTACATAATGGATAAAGGAATTTTTACCTAAAGGGAAATGGCATGGTAGGACATCCTTTTAACTAGTAACCAAAAGCTTGCATTTTCTCTCTCCTTTCTTCACTTTTTCAATGGGCTCTCTTCTCCTCCATACCATTCTTCATTTTCTTCATCGTCTCCATTCTCTCTATGACCCACCTCCTCCTATACCCATTTTTCATCAAAATTAACACAAAAGCTTAGATTCATGAAGGATGAAAGGGACATTGGAGCAAAGCTTGGACCATCTTCTTCTCTTTTCCTCTTAATTTCATTTTTGTAGAGCATGGTTATTGTTCTATTTATAGTTTTGTGATGATTAAGCTTGAAATATTAATGTTGGGTTGTATGGGTATTGATGGACTATGGAAACTCTAGGCTTGAAACAATGGAAATGTGGTTCTTGAATATGACTTGATGTTATATGATGAGGAAGGTTATGGTGTTCATATTGAATTAAGAAAAATTGATAAAGATTGTTGTTGGGTGAAAAACCTTAAGTGTTGATATTTGGGGGTTTCAGGCTAAATTGATGGTTTTAATGCTTTGGATGCCTTAGAATGATTTTATATAAGGAAATGAATTTTTTAGAAGGATTGGGATTGATTAATGATGTGGATGAAATTTTAAACTAAGTTCATATTGTTGTGTATGGTGATATATGTATGTGAAACCCAAATCCTAAGATAGACGACCAATTGGGACCATTATGTGTTGTTTAAATTTGATTGGCACTTTAATAATAATGATGTTATGCTTGTGATGATGTATGAGAATTGATGGAATTGGTGATTGTCAATTTGTATGGAACCCTTAAGAATCGATAATTTTGGGGCTTTTGGCATAGATGGTGAAATTAATGATATGGTTGTCATGAGAATAATTTTATGGGTAGAGATGATGTTTGGAAATCATTGGTGTTGATTATTGAGGTTCCAATCTTGAGAAGTAGAGGAATTGAGTTTGAGGATGGTTATATGATGTTTGTGCTTGATGTTGTTAGTTATTAAGAATAGAGGAATTGATCTTGAGAATGGATATGAGATGTTCAAGGTTGGATGTTGTCATTGTGATGATAATGGAAATGGTAATGGACATTGATGATGGAGTAATGAAATAAAATATGAATTGGTGAGGTCTTAAACCATAATAGATAATAATTGAATTTATGTTGATGACAATAATGGTAGGTGACCATAAGTGATGAATAAATGAAAAAAGATTTGTAATTCAATGAGGTCATTAGGCCTTGATATATGCCACTTGAAATTGTTGATTGATTATGGTTTAAATGGAACCTAAAGGCTTATGATGAATTTGGATGATCCATGTGATACTTAATGCATTATTGGGAATGGTGATATTATTGTTGTTGTTGGGTAAGGTTAACCCTTTTGAGGCTTAGAGAATGATGGTTTTGGGAAAGGAATTCCTGAAACCTAACACAAGGGTATGAATTGGTGTTTTGACAAGTTTAGAACTTGTTACTAAGCTTAATAATATGTGAGTAATTGTTTAGAATTAGGATGAATGCCTTGTTATGGCTCATGATTGAATGAATGCATATATATGTGTAATGTATAGATTGTGTTCCAGATGATGTTGCGGAATGATTGATAAGTCTTGAAAAGACTTAATTATTTCACCTTTTATTTAACTTAATCCATTAAATATTGTTTAGGTTCGCATTATTATTTAATAAATTGTCATTAATTCTGGTTTTATTTATTTATTTCAAAAGTGTTTTAATTATGCAAGAAAATGATTAAAAGGTTAAAGTATATAAGGAATTATGTTTATTTGTAAACTCACTAACCCAGTGTACATACGCTAGACAGCCAGCGTACATACGCTAGACATTTATTTGTTTGCATTTTGCAGCATCAGGGACACGATCAAGCTCAAGCGAGGGAGTTCCCCACCCAAGCGTGAAGTCAAAAAGGAAATCCACGCTCAAGCGCATGAAAGCCACGCTTAAGCGTGAGCCTTGCAATCTACATAAAACTTCATGCATGCATTAAAGTAATGCGACCACGCTCAAGCGGACCATAGTCACGCTTAAGCGTGACTTCACTGCACCCTGAATTTAACACTCGCGCTTAAGCGCCAGTTAGTCATGCTCAAGCGTGAAGTTGGTTGTGCAGTTCGTTATTTTTCCCTCTAAGTGAAGTGTTGCACTTTGCTTTAATTAGTTGTGTATCCGTTGCTGTTTTCTGTTGTACCTTAGTAATTTAAGTAATGTATGTAATTAATTATTTCTCTGTAATTATGTATTTAGTTTAGTTAGTTAATTATTAATTAAGTTTTGTTTGTAATTAATTAAGTTAGTTAGTTAGTTAGATGTCTATATATACTTGTACATACTCTATAAGAAAAGGGGAGAGAACACACACAGAAGCAATAACATGATTCATTTTCTCATTTCCAATCTCTCTGTAATTCTTTTCTCTCTCTAAATTCTCTCGTGCATGTCTCTCCACGTTCCTTCGTTAGAATCCATTCCAATGGGTTTCTAAACCCCTAGGGTTAGGATTGCTGAAGCTTCCGATGGAATCTTGAAGCTGCATTGAGGAAATTATCTTCTACAGTAAGAGGAGAACAAGCTAAGAAGTGGATCTACTCTGCTGGATTGACAAATCCAGATCCAAATGAAGAACCTCACCAGTGAGGAATCATGGTTGAGGCTTAGGTAACTTATAGCTTCCTAACTAATTCATGCCTAGTAATTAGGTGAATAGTTAGGGTTCAACCCCCAATTTCGCATTAGATTTCTCTGTCACTGAACACCTAAGGGATTAGGGTTTAATGCTTAGGAATTAAGGTTAATTACCTAAGGGATTAGGGATTAACCATCTGTGAATTGTCCTCTTGCATCTGAAGCTTAATTGAACCTTGATTGCATGTTCCTTGATGAAGTTGTACGCTAAAGTAATCCTAACCTATCTTCCATTAATCACATTTCATCTTCTATATTGTTTCTGAAAATACAAAAGCATAGAAAGTTTAAAATAGCAAAAACAGAATGAATTCTATTTGCTTGTGTTGGTTCAACTTGTACTAGTCTAAGATTGCGGTAATTACCACAATCCCTGTAGGAATGATCAAATATATTATAAATTTAACGATTAGTGCACTTGCCAAAAGAAAATAAATCCTCTAAGAGTCACACAATAAGTCGATAATAATTCATGATTTTCACACCAAATTAATGGCTCCGGATTTACTAATCTAGTTAATGGCGCCGTTGCCAGGGATTGTTGAGTAATATCAATAATCCTTGGACCGGTACTAGACTGAATCATTTAATTTTGTTTTTGCATTTAGTAAGTAGTTTAATTCTCGTTTGTAGTATAACAGTAGTTTATGTGTAGCAGTAGCTTTGAATCGTTCATGTTTAACATTTGGTGTATGCAGTCAAGGAACAGAGGAGAGCCTTTCTTCTTTGATCCTGATATTGATTTGTTAGAGCGTAAGCTTAGAAAGGAGAAAAAGCAAAAAGAATAGCAAGAAATGGAACAGAGGAGAGTTACACTAGGTGACTACTCTAGGCCTACTAAAGAAGGATCGCAATCTAGCATCCTTAGGCCTCCAATTGTAGCTAATAACTTTGAACTCAAACCGGCTTTGCTACAGTTGGTTAGAAATAATCAATTCGGAGGAAGTGAGGTTGAGGATCCAATATTTGCATCTAGCAACCTTTCTCCAAATCTGTGATACTGTAAAAATAAATGGAGTCCCTAAAGAGGCAATAAGACTGAGATTATTTCCTTTTTCTTTAAGGGACAGGGCTAAGGCTTGGTTGCAAAGCCAACCAAGAGGTAGTATCTCTACTTGGGAGGATTTACAAAGAAAATTTCTGATTAAATATTTCCCTCCTTCCAAGTATGCCAAATTACGCACTGAAATCACTTGTTTCCAGCAGAGAGAGGGAGAATCTCTAATGGAAGCATAGGATAGGTATAAAGACAGTTTACGGAAATATCCTCACCATAGGATTCCTGATGTGCAGCAAGTTACCATATTTTATAATGGTGTAAGACCAGCAACTAAGGTCTTGATTGATGCCTTAGCTGAAGGTTCATTGACCACTAAAACAGTTGAAAAGGTTATAGAATTGATTGATGTAATAGCTTTAAATGAATGTTTAGTTAGTGAAAGGAGCCAAATCCCTAAGAGAGGGATATTAGAATTAGAAGCACAGGATGCTTATTTGGCTCAAAGTAAGTTGATGACTCAGGCTTTGGAGAAATTAAGTGTACAATTTCAGAACTTCAAAAGCCTAGTCAAGTTTGTATGATGAGTTGTGATTTTTATGGTGGAGATCATAAAAATGGCATGTGTGATCCAAATGTGCCTGCTAAGCAAGTGAATTACATGGGGCAGCAACAATTTCAAAGGAATTATTCCTCTAATTCCTTTAATCCTAACTATAGGAATCACCCCAATTTTTCATGGCAGAAAGGTCCAAATTTGAATCAAAACATGCCACAAAATCAAATCATAAATAGACAACAATCTCTTCCCCCTCCCTTTAAGGAAAAGTATGAACTTGAGAATGTTCTATCTCAATTCATTCAGGCCACTCAGGCCAGCTTTAAAAATCAAGAAGCGTCCATTCAAAATTTATAAAATCAGGTTGGACAACTGTCAAAACAATTAGCTGAGAGACAATCAGGCAATTTTCCTGGAGATACTGAGGTAAATCCTAGGGAACATTGCAAAGCAATAACTACTAGGAGTGGGAAAACTCTTCTCCCACCTCCAAGTCATGAAGTGAGTTTAGAAAAAGAAACAACCAAAGAAATAGAGTAGGAAAGTGAGCAAGTTGTTGATAAAACTGAAAATAAAATAGAATCAGAAATAAAAAAAGAAAATTAAGTCCATCAAAAGAAAAAGAAAAAGATTGATTTGATCTTGGAGGAAGCTGTCAAGCTAACTCCTGAAAAATTAAAGAATGCTCCATTTCCCCACAGATTTAAGAAACAAATAGAGGAGCAGAAATTTGCTAAGTTCTTGGATGTGTTTAAAAAGCTTCACATAAATATTCCCTTTGTTGAGGCATTACAAGAGATGCCATCATATGCTAAATTTTTGAAAGAACTTCTGTCTAAAAAGAGAAAGCTTAAGGGAGATGAGATGATTGCTCTCACTCAATAGTGCAGTGAAATTATTCAAAAGAAACTCCCTCAAAAGCTAGAAGATCCTGGATCTTTTACAATACCTTATGCAATAGGGGATGTTCATGTAGGAAGTGCTTTATATGATCTAGGGGCTAACATTAACCTCATGTCTTTGTGCTTAATGAGGAAATTAGGAATTAATGACCTACAACCAACTTGTATGTCTTTACAGTTGGCTGATAGGTCTATCAAATATCCTCATGGGATGCTGGAAGATCTGTTAGTTAACGTAGATAAGTTTATCTTTCTAGCAGATTTTGTAGTGTTAGATATGGAAGCTGATAGAGAAATTCCTTTGATTTTAGGAAGACCCTTCTTAGCTACAGGTAGAGCTTTAATTGATGTAGAGAAGGGAGAACTCATGCTGAGAGTTCAAGAGGAGCAGGTAACTTTTAATGTTTTTAATACTATGAAACATCCAGCTGAGAGATGGATTGTTTTATGATTGAAGAAATTAAAATTTATAAGACTATTATGCTGTTGAGAACTGAAGAAGAGGCTTTACAAGCCCTTCTAGAGGATGATTTTGACTCGAAAGTTGAGGAGTTGAATGACTCACATACTGCGTTGCTAAACCTACTTGAAACATGTGAAGTAGGAGAATTAGAAAATAAAAAGAAAGGAAATTTGAATAATACTGAACTTGAGAAAGGTAAGGAAGTGTTTGAAGAAAAACATGATTTAAAACCTTCGCCTTCTCATTTGAAATATGTTTTTTTAGGAGATAATGAATCTCATCCTGTAATCATTAATGCTGAATTAAAAGATGAGGATGTAGAAAAACTAATAGGGGTTTTAAGAAAATATGAATCTGCTATTGGTTGGAACATTTCTGATTAGTCCATCATTCTGTATGCATAAAATTTTGATGGAGGATGACTATTCCCCTGTTGTTCAGCCACAAAGAAGATTAAACCCCATGATGAAAGAAGCTGTAAGGAAAGAGATGGTTAAACTTCTTGATGCTAGGATTATCTATCCTATCTCGGATAGCCCTTGGATTAGTCCAGTCCAAGTGGTGCCTAAGAAAGGAAGGATGACCACTGTTAAGAATGAGGAAGGTGAAGTCATTGCCACTAGACCAACTACAGGTTGGAGAATATACATAGATTATAGAAGGCTTAATGACTCCACTAGAAAAGACCATTTTTCTTTGCCATTTGTAGACTAAATGCTTGAGAGGTTGTCAGGTCATGAGTATTACTGCTTTCTTGATGGATATTCTGGTTACAACCAAATTGTGGTTGATCCAAAAAATCAAGAGAAGACAGCCTTTACCTGTCCTTATAGAATCTTTGCATATAGGCGCATGCCATTTGGTTTGTGCAATGCACCAGCAACTTTTTAAAGATGTATGCTGGCAATTTTTGGGGACATGGTAGAGAAGTTCATTGAGGTGTTTATGGATAACTTCTCTATGTTTGGAAATAGTTTTGATATATGCCTCAGCAACCTATCTAAAGTGCTGGTGAGATGTCAGGAGACTAATCTTGTCCTTAACTAGGAAAAGTGTCATTTTATGGTTAGAGGAGGGATAGTCCTTGGCCACAAAATCTCTGCTGAGGGCATTCAAGTAGATAGAGCCAAGATAGATATCATTGAAAAACTTCCTACTCCAATCAATGTGAAAGGAGTGAGGAGTTTCTTAAGATGTGCTAGCTTCTATAGGAGATTTATAAAAGATTTTTCAAAAATAGCTAAGCCTTTGACTGATTTACTTGTGAAAGATCATACTTTTGTTTTTGATGAAAAATGTGTCAAGGCTTTTGAAAATTTGAAACAAAGATTAGTAACAGCTCCAATCCTTGCAGCACCTGATTGGTCTTTACCATTTGAACTAATGTGTGATGCAAGTGACTTTGCTATAGGAGCTGTGCTAGGACAAAAGAAAGAAAAATTAACACATGTGACTTATTATGCTAGCAAAGTATTGAATGAGAATCAAATAAATTACACCACCACTGAAAAAGAAATGCTTGCTGTGGTGTATGCATTTGATAAATTTAGAGCTTACTTGATTGGTGCTAAGGTCATTGTGTATACAGATCATTTAGCAATCAAGTATTTGCTAGCTAAAAAAGAATCAAAGCCAAGGTTGATCAGGTGGGTTCTTTTACTCCAAGAGTTTGATTTAGAAATAAGAGATAAAAATGGAGTAGAGAATTCAGTTGCTGATCAACTCTCTCGTCTGGAGGGTGAATCTAATTCTATCTTGATTAAAGAGGAATTCCCAGATGAAAGGCTGATGGCAATTATCACAGGGCCATGGTATGCTGATATGGCTAACTTTAAAAGTGCCTCTGTGGTACCAGAAGGGTGGACATCCCAAATGAAGAAAAAATTCTTTCATGACAGTAAAACTTTTCTATGGGATGATCCATTTCTTTATAAGATAGGAGTAGATGGAATTATCAGGAGATGTGTGCCTGAATCAGAGCAAGAAAGAATCTTATGGTACTGCCATGACTCCTATTATGGAGGACACCATGGTGCCTCCAGAACAGCAGCAAAAGTGTTACAATGTGGCTTTTATTGGCCAACAATTTTTCAGGATGCTGGAGTATATGTGCAAAGGTGTGATAAGTGTCAAAGAAGTAGAGGCTTCTCTGCTAAAGCTGGCATGCCTTTGATAAATATTTTAGTTGTGGAGTTATTTGATGTTTGGGGTATCGACTTCATGGGACCATTCCCAAAGTCATTCTCCAATGAGTATAGTCTTGTTGCTGTGGATTATGTCTCCAAGTGGGTGGAGGAAATCCCTACCAGAACCAATGATGCACATGTGGTGCTTAAGTTTATAAAGAAGAACATTTTCTCTAGATTTGGAGTCCCTAGAGTCCTCATTAGTGATAGAGGGTCACATTTCTACAATAGAATCATGGAAAAAGCCCTGAGACACTATAAGGTACTGCATAAGGTATCTACTCCATATCATCCACAAACTTGTGGACAAGTTGAGCTGTCTAATAGAGAAATTAAGAGAATATTAGAGAAAATGGTAGGGAAGTCTAGGAAGGATTGGTCTGTGAGATTGAATAATGCATTGTGGGCCTATAGGACGGCATTTAAAACTCTAATTGGCATGTCTCCTTATCAGTTGGTATATGGTAAGGCTTGCCATCTCCCTGTAGAGTTATAACATAAGGCATGGTGGGCCATAAAGCTATTAAACATGGACTTTGATTAATCTCAAGAGGAGAGAGTCCTAAAACTCCATGAACTTGAAGAGTTCAGACTCAATGCTTATCAGAGTGCCTCAATTTATAAAGAGAAAACTAAGAGGTGGCATGATAAGTGGATAAACAGGAAGGAATTTCACAAGGATGATAAGGTCCTGTTGTTCAATTCTAGACTAAGACTCTTTCCAGGAAAACTAAGATCAAAGTGGTCTGGACCTTTTATTGTGAATGAGGTTTTTCCTCATGGTGTAATTAAATTGAAAGAACCAGCCACTGATAGAACTTTTAAAGTGAATGGCTAGAGACTCAAACTCTATTTTGGAGGAGCGTTTGATAGGCAGAAAACCTCCATGCTGTTGCAGGCATCTTCTTAGATGTAAGAAGGTCAAGCTAGTGGCCTTAAAGAAGCGCTTTAGGGAGGCAACCCTATATTTTGATTTGTTGCATTTTGTGTTAAAACAGTAAAAGAAAACTAAAAATTTTGATCAAGGGGTGAATAAACTGGTAAAATTTTGAATAAGGTTTGAGTGTTCGTATGCTCAATTCCCAGTGTACATACTTGCAAATCCATTAGCTAGAATTAGAATCACGTACCCTTGGCGCTTAAGCGAACTTGATTGCGCTTGAGCAAAATACTGTGGCGCTTGAGCGTGACTTAATTACGCTTGAAGCATGACTTTTCCTCCTGTAAGTGTGCCTTATGCTTTAAGCGTGATATTTCACGCCTTAGCATGACCTTGTATAAGCTTCGTGGTTGAGCGAGCTCTGGTCCACGCTTGAGCGTGACCCTTTGAACTGGTTCCTGCGCTTGAGTGTATGTCTTCACGCTCTAAGCCTGACCCCTGGTACCTGATAGAAACTTTCATGCTTGAGCTAGGAGTATCACGCTAGAGCGTGATCATGATGTGCATGGCCCCGTTGCATCTAGCGCTTAAGTGAGTTTCTCACGCCTAAGTGTGTCCTTGTTATAAGCCTTGGCGCTTGAGCGTGCCATCTTGCCACTTGAGCAAGCTCGGGACCTGTTGCCCCTCACGCTTGAGCGTACACTACTCACGCTTGAGCATGAGCTTTTTATGCCTTTTACTGATTCCCACACTTTGAGCGTGAGCTCTTTTGTATAAGTCCCTCGCCTGAGCGCCCAAGTCCATGCTTGAGCGTGATCATCACTGGTGCCTGATATGAAACCCATGCTTAAGCTTAGAATTTCACGCTTTGAGCGTGACTTGTATATAAGTCCCACGCTTAAGCGCCCTAAGCTCACACTTGAGCGTGATCGGGCTGAGGCAGTTGGAAAACTTCTGTTCTAAATTTTTCGCTTGAACGTGATGCTGTAAGATTAAGCGTGAGTGCCACATTGAAGCAATCTCATACCTGTTAGTTCGTCGCTTGAGTGTAGTTTCTCACGCTTGAGCGTGACATTCCCTTGCATATAATTCACTTAAGCGAATAATGATTCGCTTGAGCGTGATTCATACCTGATGCTTCTTGTTATGATTTAAGGTGGGCGTTTATACGCTCAAGGTTCAGCGTACCTACGCGTACCTCAGGTATTGGACTCAACAATATAAAACCCTCTCAATGTACAAACCCTAACTCTTTACGCTGGAACCTTGGGTTTTGAAGAGGAAAAGGCACAGTCTCTGATTTCTTTGAAAGGTACCATCTTTTCAGTTCTTACTTTCTTTTTATAGTTAGAATTGTTGTAGTTCACTGTTTCAATTTCAAATTTCTTTCATCCATCATATCTGTTCATCTTACATTTTCATTTTGCTGTGGTTTTTGTTGTTTGTATATATGTGTCCATTTAGGCATTATAAATACCATCGTTAACACTCACCGTGATCAGAAGATCATAAAGACTTTGTAGAAAACCTGAAAAAAGTGTTGAAATAGAAAATGTGAAAGAAGCCTGAAAAGAGAAAGGAAAAGGGGTGGCTACTATGAGTATCCTTGATTCTCCATCAACTGAAAGGAGTAAAAGTCTTGAAGAAGGAAAGAAGTCTCAGACAGTTGAGGGTTTTGATGGGTATAGGTTTAGAGATTCCAAGGCCGCCCAAGATTATGAGAATAAGTTCAAACATAGGGGAGTAATAAGGGATAGAGCTCTGGTCCTTGATGAAGAAAATTGTTCTGATTTTAATGTAAAAGTTGCTATGATTGAAAGGGGATGGTAGTTCTTTAATGAGAATTTAGGCAATGGTTACCAAGAAATCACTAGAGAATTCTATACCAATCTGAGGACTCATTCTATAGAAGATAAGTTTCCTTTTTCTTCCTTCTTGAGAGGAGTCACCATTCCTCTAACTGGTCACATATTGAATAAGCTGTTGAAAGTACCTATATTGGATGAGAAAGGATGTCACTACACATGGAAAGTAGATATCTTTCATAGGGCTAAAAATGAAAATCTTAGGAAAGAAATTTTAGAGGAGTGCTGTGAACAAGGAGCTGCATATATAACAAAGGTTAATGGTACACCAAAAAGTGTCAGGAAGAATTGTTTGAATAATCTTTCCCTTTTATGGTGCCATTATGTCCTTTCATCCCTGCAACCTGTGGCTCATTCTACTGAACTTGCCATTAAGAGGTTGGTGTTGATTTACTGTTTAATGAGAGGCCTGTATGTTAATCTGGGTGAGTTAATACTGGAAGAGATGATGAAAAACCTTGAAAAGAATCTCCAACTGCCATATTGCTCTGTTATTACTTTGTTGGCCCAAAGGAATCAGGTTAGGTTGAATTATGACGAACTGACAAAGGTAAAGTCTAAAAGGATTATGGAAAAGCAATGGGTGATAAACCACATTGACAATTTTATGCCTCAAGAGTCAAAGCGTCCCAAACAACCTAAACCAACATCTTTTACACCACCACCTCCAACAGGAGTAGGTACTTCTTCTGATATTTCCATGGTAATGTAGGAACTTTAGGTTATGAAGAAAATGTAGCTAGGAACCTATGATCTGGTCCTGAACCATGATCTCATGCTGAGAAAGATTGCCACCACATTGAATATGGATCACACTGAAGAAATAGGAGTTCCACCTGACAGAGATTTATGGTTGGCTTCCATTGGATTCACCATTCCCCCTGATGACACACCCTTAGCAGCTGAATTTTCACCCTACCCTAAGCAAGATAATGACGAGTCTATGAATGAAGAAAATGAAGAATAGGATGACTGATCTTTTACTTTGTTTATGTGTTATTTTGCTATTTTCAAGTTGTAATGACTTTGTTTAAATATTCTCTTGAACAATGTATTTTCTTTTCAGTGTAATGGAACTTTATTTCTATGTTAAGTTGTTTATTGTTATTTCTTTTTTGAATTGTATTGTTAAATTCATGCACACCATTCCTTACCATTCACTGCCATTCAGGTAAAAAGGGAAGTAATTTATCCTTTCGACTCATTGATTGATAAACTATGTTAATTATGTTTAATTTAGAATCCATCTTAATAATTTAAAGTTTACTGATTCTCAGGCGTTAATTGGATAAATTAATTGATTCGTATTGCTTGATTCATGATCCCTATCCATAACTATTTTCAATCCTGTATTATTTGTTTATTCATTGTGCTAGTTAGCAATCTGAGTTATAATCTTGCATTAAGTTTAGGGACATGATTGGCTGATTACCTGTTAGTTATTAGCTTTTGAGCCTTTATTAATTCTTTTTTGAGTGTGCCTGCATTATTGCTTAGTGAGACAGAATTTGCTTCGGTACTTTCTAAATGAGTGTATGTTTACCAATTGGAAATGATGAAGGCTTTCTTTGTAAATTAGCCAGGGCCAAATTTAGCCATCCATATTATTAATTATCCTTTCACCTAACAGTTATATTTTGAGCCTGAGACCCTTTCATTCTAATTATGTACCTAATTTTACAAGCCTACTTATCTGAGAAAAACCAAGAGAATTATCCCTAGATGTTCCACTGATGAACTGCTGAGTCTTATCTTATTGCTAGGGACTAGCAAGTTCTAAGTTTGGGGATGAAGAGCGTGCCTAACAGCAAAGCAAAAGACACACTCTGACCTTAATTATAAATAAGGATTGTGAGAAATGAAAGGAAGAATAGCAAAAGTAAAAGAAAGTGAAAAATCAGCAAAACAATTCCTATATAGAAGAAAAATGGTATTGAAGAAAAAAAAATTAAAGAGAAGAAAGAAAAAGAAAAAGTCCAAAAGACTGAAAGAGAAGAAGGTGCAAAGCACCATAAGTAGTTGAGTTATCCTTCATCTGAAAAACAAATATAATAAAAGCAAAAGAGTTGGTTAGTAGAGGCATTTAAGTTAAGATTGAGGCAAGGCATCAGTGGGCACATCTTTTAACCCAACATTGACTAGAAAAACCAAAATAGAGCCTGTAGCCTAACCCCATTACAAGCTTAAAAAGCCCTTACTGATCCAATTGTGCTAGCATATGTCATGATGTTTAGAACTGTTGCAGGCCTATGTTGATCTAACAATTATGCAGGTGATGAGTGCATGCAATTGAACCTATACACTGAGAGAAGAGTGAAACACCAATCCAGTGAGGAAAGTATCACCAGCTTGTTCCCAAAGGAAGTGTGAGTTATTATATTTTCAGAATTTACGGAAAGAAAGCATGAATAGTATTCAATAATTATGGCATGAATTAAGTTAAGGAAAGGTTGATTGTCTTGAGTAAGTGCAATTGATTTAATTAATCTGAGTATTTGCTTGAGGACAAGCAAGCTTTAAGTTTGGGGATGTGATAAGTCTTGAAAAGACTTAATTATTTCACCTTTTATTTAACTTAATCCATTAAATATTGTTTAGTTTGGCATTATTATTTAATAAATTGTCATTAATTCTGGTTTTATTTATTTATTTCAAAAGTTTTTTAATTATGCAAGAAAATGATTAAAAGGATAAAGTATATAAGGAATTATGTTTATTTGTAAACTCACTAACCCAGCGTACATACGCTAAGCATTTATTTGTTTGCATTTTACAGCATCAGGGACACGATCAAGCTCAAGAGAGGGAGTTCCCTACCCAAACGTGAAGTCAAAAAGGAAATCCACGCTCAAGCGCATGAAAGCCACGCTTAAGCGTGAGCCTTGCAATCTACGTAAAACTTCATGCATGCATCAAAGTAACGCGACCATGCTTAAGTGGACCATAGTCACACTTAAGCGTGACTTCACTGCACCCTGAATTTAAGACTCATGCTTAAGCGCCAGTTAGTCACGCTCAAGCGTGAAGTTGGTTGTGCAGTTTGTTATTTTTCCCACCAAGTGCAGTGCTGCAGTCCGCTTTAATTAGTTGTGTATCCGTTGCTGTTTTCTGTTGTACCTTTGTAATTTAAGTAATGTATGTAATTAATTATTTCTCTGTAATTATGTATTTAGTTTAGTTAGTTAATTATTAATTAAGTTTTGTTTGTAATTAATTAAGTTAGTTAGTTAGTTAGATGTCTATATATACTTGTATATACTCTGTAAGAAAAAGGGAGAGAACACACACAGAAGCAATAACACGATTCATTTTCTCATTTCCAATCTCTCTAATTCTTTTCTCTCTCTAAATTCTCTCATCCATGTCTCTCTACGTTCCTTCGTTAGAATCCATTCCAATGGGTTTCTAAACCCCTAGGGTTGGGATTGCTGAAGATTCCGATGGAATCTTGAAGCTGCATTGAGGAAATTATCTTCTGCAGTAAGAGGAGAACAAGCTAAGAAGTGGATCTACTCTGCTAGATTGACAAATCCAGATCCAAATGAAGAATCTCACCAGTGAGGAATCATGGTTGAGGCTTAGGTAACTTCTAGCTTCGTAACTAATTCAGGCCTAGTAATTAGGTGAATAGTTAGGGTTCAACCCCTAATTTTGCATTAGATTTCTCTGTCACTGAACACCTAAGGGATTAGGGTTTAATGCTTAGGAATTAGTGTTAATTACCTAAGGGATTAGGGATTAACCATCTGTGAATTGTCCTCTTGCATCTGAAGCTTAATTGAACCTCGATTACATGTTCCTTGATAAAGTTGTACGCTGAAGTAATCCTAACCTATCTTTCATTAATCACATTTCATCTTCTATATTGTTTCTGAAAATACAAAAACATAGAAAGTTTAAAACAACAAAAACAGAATGAATTCTATCTGCTTGTGTTGGTTCAGCTTGTACTAGTCTAAGATTACGGTAATTACCACAATCCCTGTGGGAACCATCAAATATATTACAAATTTAACAACTGGTGCGCTTGCCAAAAGAAAATAAATCCTCTAAAAGTCACACAATAAGTCGATAATAATTCATGATTTTCACACCAAATTAATGGCTCCGGATTTACCAATCAATGATCGGAGCATTTGAACTGTGGTTCTTCTCTCGAGGTAGGAGAGGAGTTTACATTTCAATTACATGAGTGAATGATTGATAAGTGGCATGATAGGATGCATAGTGTGAGAATGCATTGATTGGCATTTGCATCCATGGCATATCATATGCTGCCAGTAAGGAATATTATGGGATTCCCCCAGTTGGCGCAGTGGGAGGGCGGCTCAGTGCACGTGCATTCTTGTTGTTCCCCTATGACTCGATGTGTAAGTCATGAAGCTGCCCATGTTGAGCTACGGGGAGCTACATGTGGTTGACCCTTATGGGGGTGGCTCTTGAGGAGCAGGTGTCCCTGGTGGTCCTATGGATCATAGCTGCCATGTTATGAATCATGGTTGGCCCGCAACACCTTATGTTGTTGATTCTGTTATTTACCACGGTCATGGTGAAAATGATCGGTGTTGTAAAATGGGCGATGCGGTTTGGTACTATAAAATTGGTGATTATGCATGAATTATGAGATATGTGTACCCATTATACTACTATAGTAGAGGCAAGGTATGCGATCATGCTTGACCTATAAATTGGTGTTTATTCCCATAGTCGGATCCACATTTGTTGTTGATTATTCCATTGTGCATATGCATTAGCCTAAGTACATTTGCATATAGCATGGAGATATGCCAAAAGGTGATAATGATTGATGATGATTGAGATTGAGATATGATGATGATGAGATGGGTAAATAAATATCTAAAAGACAACATGTAAAATATGAATACAGCAAAATGACATTGAATATGATGTTGTATGTGATGGCCTAATGTAATGAAAGGCTTCTCGGTCTATGGTTGATGACAATGATGTTGGCCCATTGTGGCATTGATAAGAGATGTGTATATGTGATTACTTTACTATGAATTGATGGTTGAATACGTTACATGTATATTGTTGAAATGAGAATTTATGATGATTGTTGATGAACTTAGCAAAGCATACATGATGTTAATATGCATATGCACATAATCTCAATTGTATTCATATTCGTCATTTGAAATATATAACTCACTCTCCCATGTTGTCCATTTTTAGCATTGATACAGGAATATCATAGGATGAGGATATTTGTAAGTAAAGCTTTTGTGAAGGTAAAATAGTGGTAATGGAATGTCTTAGCCGACAGTTGTTCTAATTACTGTATTATGAATAAAATATACATTATAGCATTGATAATCATTGATATCGATGGATATATTGTAAATGAAAATATAAGTGGATGATGTATTGATATTTGGGGTATTGGAATTCATACCCATTTGATGAATATAATGATGTTGGTTATGTAATCATTTTAGGAATGTATAAGTGTTGGTGATACATGATTTTAAGGTTGAATCGGATGTGGTCAATTATGGATTATCAATAATGGAAATGTATGTTGCATGACCATGTAAATATATATATTAGGCAATGCATGTTTATTACTTATGTGTAAAAATAATTATGGCCTAATAGGCTTGTGTTGTATCTTTGCATGCTTTGTCGAGCCTTTTCTCATATCTTCATATATGGGACTAGGCGTGTGCCCTGTATACATATTTTTCTTCCGCTGTAAACTCTTTATTTACGTATACAATTATGGGCAATTTATTTTACGATCCAGTTATAAATTATTAAATCTCACTCTTCCGTTTTCTGTGATTCGAATCTTGATGTAATCGTTAGGTGTTTTACATATTATTTCAAACGCAAAAATTTACTCACATTTTTATTAATTAATTATCTTGATTATATCGGAATTCAGGTCCGGAGAAGCGGGGGTGACACATTCTTCTTGTCTCTAGCTTCATTTTGACATATCATATGTGAAAATCCTCCAAAAATTTAAAAAGTTATGTCTATTTAAATTTTTAGATCCACTTTGTTTGGCTTGGAATTTTGCCAAGTGCCTTCACATTTCTTTTTACTGCATATTTCTAAAACATAACCTTAAAATTTGAAAAAAAATTGAGCAGAAAAATTTTAGTCAACTCTTCTTGACCTTGGGTGCCTTAGAGTACAAGTGACCTCTTTTTCCTTGTGTTTCCTTGCATTTTCTTTGCATATTGTGAGTTGTTTATGTCATTTTTATATTTTAATGTGAAATTCTAGATCTGAATTTGTCTAAAACTGTGTGCTATTGTGTGTGCCTATCAAGTGTTTGTTTATTTGTTCATGTGTTTTTAGCTTCTTTAGTTAATGTCTTAGGTTAAGGAGCTTGTTTCCATGTGTTTCTAGGCTATTTTCTTTGCATTTTCCATTGGCTTGTGTTGCTAGATTCTTAGGAATTTTAATATCTTTAATTGAAGTGCCTAACAAGCTTCTTGTGTTGGTTTTATCTATCTTAACTTAAGGTGGATTTTGTTGCTCATTTGCTTGTAGGTTGTTAGCATTCCTTAGGTGTGTTGTTGCTAAATTCTTTTTAATTTTTCCTGTAATTTTGTGTTAATCTTCATATGCTATATTTGTGTTCATTTTAATGTCATTTTGGCACTAAATCCTTGCCTTCCATTGCCTTAATCTTGTGGAAGATGATGCTTGCATTTACCTTGTTGTAGTTTCCTAGTTTAGTCTTTTTTGTGCACTATTTTAGAGCAATTTGCAATTCTATTTTGCTGTAGTATTTTTAGTAAAAAACAGGGGAAATATAAAATAAAAATAAGTGAAAAAAGTGTGAAAAGAAAAGAGCTTGAAAGGTTCATTGTTTATGCATTTATTTGGTCCTTTTCTTGGCAAAAAGTGTGAAAAAGTGCATTAAAACTCCTTGCAAATAATTAAAAAAATTCCAGCATCTACAACTTTGTTTGTGCAGTACTTTAATTTCACTTTTTGTGTGTTATTGTGCACTTGTGTTAAGGAAAAAAAGCTTTGGAAACTAAAGTGATGTAGGTCTTGTAAGTATTCTAGAGTTTCTAGTTTGCCTTTGTGTGCTTTCTTTTCTTGCTTGCATTTATTTTCTTACTTGTCTTGTTTGCATCTTAGTTTGTCACACTCTTGTATACCTTTGTTTGTCAAGTTCTTGTTTGTCACATCTCTTTCCTTTTGGTTTAGCTTCTTAATTTTCCTTTTTCTTGCTTGTCTTTTTCTCTCTAAGTTTTGTCATTTGAGTATTTCTCTTTTTGGCATTCTTGAAATTAAGGATTGGTAAGGACATCAATATTTGGGTAGCATCTTGGAAGGTTTGACATTTGACTTGAGAAATTGATCTAAGGCAAACTACAAGTATAGAGAGCTTGGTGTTTAAGTGCATACACTTTGTGAAGCTAAAAGTGCAAACACTTTAAGTTTCTTCTCCTTCTATTTATTACTTGTGCTAACTTATTACTTGTGCTAACCATTACTTTAAGTTTCCAAGTGTTTTCTTTGTAGCTTGGTGGACTGCCTTGGCATTGGAAGAAGACTTGGAAGAACTTGTATTGGAGAGCCATTCTTTTGTAATAGTTTAGGAAATTCTGTTTGATTTGTATTTTCTTTTCCCTTGTATTTTGGGACTTTTATTTATTTTTTAATACTTTTCTTAAGTCCTTGCATTTGGACATTGGACTTTGATTTTTAATTAGTTAATTAGGAGTAATTGCGCTTAGGACTTAGTTTATTTTTGTGCACCCAACTAGTTTGTGTTACTTTAGTGTAAGTACACTTTTTGTATATGCTAGATCTAGTTTAAATTTTTGCATCATTGACTAGTTTGCTTTACTTGCTTTCTAGTTAGTATAAGTGCATTTTTTGTAACAGCCCTCGTTTTTGTGTTAGGTCCTTGAGACTAGTTGTCTGTATTTTACGATAATTTTTATGTGTACTGATGAATGGGCTACGGCCGACTTGCTTATATGTCTATTTTAAAGAGATTTTGTGAGTATAAGGCTGGTTTCAATTTTGTGAGTAATTGAGATAATTAGGATAACAATAATAATGTGTCTAATAACATTTGTAATAACTAAGATTTATAAATAAAATATTAGGTGATTTAATATAAATATCTAAATATTTATTTTAAGTTAGTAAAACTATGTAACTCCCCGATTTTGGCTCAGAAATTATTCAAGAGACTTGAGTCGATTATTCTTCTCTCGAAACGTCCCTCATGCCTTTCCTAACAACTTTTATGAAGAGCCCAATACCCATTTCTAACCAACCAAGCCTAAAAACGTTGATTTTAAGTTACCCGGGTAAGCCAAAATACGCATCTGTGTGACATCCCAAATTTTAGAATAGAGGATTAATTGAGGAAATTAATATTGAATAATTGAATGTGAATTACTTAGTGTCTCAAAATATTGGAAATAATTAAATTGAGATTTTTGGGGACTGTTGGTGATTTATAGAGACCGGTTAAGCTGAAAATAAGCCCGGTTGAGATATGGGTGTCGGACCAAGTATCTCTGATTGAGACGATATTGGTCAGGGCTGTTGAGTATAATATTGGGTGTCCAAAAATATATTCAGAATAATTTTTAGATAAAGTATTGAGCCCAAATAAAGAACCTCTTTGTCATAAAGCAATGAAATTTTAATGAGAAGGATTAAAAATAAACCCAAAAGCCCAATTTCCTTCTCTTTTTTCACGTTGGCTCATATTTTTCCCGTGGCAAACATTCCTCTTCTTCTTTTCTCTACTTTTCCTTCTCCTTCTCATCTTCTTCCTCCAAAAACCCTAGTCAAGTGGCAATCTTTTTCCCCTCTCATTTCGTTTTCAAGGAGCTTGGAAGGGGACCATTGAAGCTTGAAGCCTTCTCCTTCTCCTCTTCCTAATTTCGTGTTGCCTATCCCTCTTTCCTAAACCCCTTTCATTTTTGGGTGTGAGGTATGTGTGCTCATCTTTTTGTTTGGGTTTTTCTTATATATAAGTGTTAATGTGAGTTGGGGGAGTAATGCATGCACATGGGTATTTATTAGGAGCATTTAATGCTTATTCCCTAGAGTGGGTTACCATAAATATGAGGTTTTAATGAGGGATAAGTGTAGTGGATGTATTTATGATGGTAAGAGATGAAGAAGGATGAGGCATTGATGAGAGTTGTTGGGTTTTAGAGAAACCCTAACTTTTAAGAATTAGGGAAAGTTATGAATGTTGGTTGCATAATGTAATTAAGAGCAAATACAAGCCATTGGATGTATGAGTGTTGGATGGTATGGTATTTTGTAGGTGTTGGACTATTGTTGTTGGTAGTCCATTGAACATAATGAATATGGCTTAATGGGAAGGAATTCCCGAAGCCTAACAAATAATAAAAATGATGTCTGTTGTAACATCCTATTTTTGTCACAAATAGGAAATAAATATTAATATATATTTCTTGAGAAATACTTACTATAAGTTAGTTTATTATTATTATTTTTTTTTGAAATTTTGGTATTTATATTTATATTATTTGTTTTTTTAAAATAATAATAATAAAAAATGAAAATATTTCTGAATGAGAATTTTAAAGTGACTTAATTAGTATTCACTAATTAAGAAAATTATATTAAGAATTTTTAATATCTTTATTATTCACCATTTTTATTTTATGTTGTTATATTTTTGTTTTTTTACATATTTAAGATTTAATTCTTATTAGAATTTTAAAATAAAATTTTGAAGGAATTAGACTATGGTTCTTTTGAACTTTTTGATCTACATAATATTTATGATTTTCTAGAATTTTTTGAAAATTTTGAATTATTGTAATAAAATAATATATTTTAAATAATTTTAAATTCATATAAAGTTACTTAAAATTAAAAATATTTACAAGAATGTAAAGTTAAATTATAAGAAAATTTTCTAAAATCCATTTCAAGTAGACTTATCTAAAAATTATCGGTTTGAGAAAAATCTTGATTTTTTCTAATCGTTAAAAAATTAGAAAAGTATCAATAAATTTTTATTAACAGAAAATTTTAGATTTTTAAAATTTCAGCTTTATATTACTTATTATAAAATTAGTGAGGACTGATATAATATCGCTAAATTTCAAAAAGGACTCATTTTGAATATTTAAAATATACCGAGTAAAGGGTTACTATTTGACTTAATAATTTTGCCGACAGTTACTATGTAAAACACTGTGCATATATGAAATTTTCAAAAGATGCACAGTAACCAGGAATAAAAATTCAAAAATGCATAGTACTTTTATATTAAAATAATGGAATGCATAGTAAATTTTTTTCCTATAAATACCGAAGGATTTCTTCTTTAGAATTCACAATTTCAGATTAAGTTTTCTTAATATAGTAGTGCTAGTGAGATAGTGGAGGAAGTGAGAGAGAGAAATAATTTTTTTTGGAAGAAGGTTCTGCTAAAATTCTAAGGTACGAATACCTCACTTTTATATTTTTTGGGTTATTTTTATATCGTTTTTAGAAATCTGTTATTATACTGGAAATAATATTATTTTAAGTTACTATTCTGCATAGTAACACTATTTCAATAGTAAATTACTATTTCAATAGTAAATTACTATTCAAATAGTAAATTACTATTTACTGTTACTATTTACCTTTACTGTTACTATTTACCTTTACTATTTACGATTTACTATTTACCGTTACTATTTACGATTTACTATTTACTGTTACTATTCACGTTTTACTATTTACTATTACTATTTACTGTTACTATTCACTATTCACTATTCACTATTCAAAATTTACCATTTTTTATTTTAAGTTGTAATCTTAATTTTCATCTTGTAATTGTATTAAAATGAAATTGGTATGTTTTAGAACTCAGAGACGAGGCGTGCACGGATTTTCAATAACGAATCGGTATACAAGAGGTAAGGGAGAGTGAGATAAGAATATAATATGAAAGACATAAGAATAAAGGGAGGAGTCCCCTACTCCTTTTAAATTTAATAATATTATTATTTTAAAGTAATAACTTCTCAACTTAAAATTTATAATAAATTTAATATATTGTGTAACTTATTCTGAAATATCTATACATGGATCTGAATTATTATAACTTATACGGACTGGACTAAACCTATGCAAGGACTTGGATTTTTATATCCTATATGGATCGAACTAAACCTATGCAAGGACTTGGACTATTATGACCTGTCTAGACTGAACTATACCTATGCGAAGACTGGATATATGGACTTATATAGACCTGTGCGAGGAATGGACTATAAGGACTCAAAATCAAATCTACTAATTTAAATAACCATTAAAAATTTGAATTATATTTATAAGCGATATTTAGTTGATTTGACTTGATTATAATTAATTATATTTGATTTCGATTAATGATATTGTGATTTATAATATTAGACTGTGATTAATAATATGCAATTATGATTGATGATATTTGATTGTGATTGATGAGATTACTATACTTGATTGTGGTTGATGAATGATTGATGACCTTGTGATATGAAGTTTGAGCATATAGCAAGCATGACGGAAAGTTAAAACTCAGTAAGAATTTTCTTACCTTACTCTTTAAATTTTTATTCCAAGAGAAAGTATTTTATAATTATTTTAGTCTTTTATTTCTTCTTAGAAATAATTTTTATTAACTTTATTTTTAATCTCTATAATAAAATCTAGTATTAGAAAGAAGCTATTTTATGAAAATCAGAGGTTGAAATAATTAATTCTTGAATTAAAGAAAATTTTTATAGTTTTAAGTATTCTTAGTTAATGATTTTAAATTATTTTCTTTAGAAATTAGAAGTTTAAAGTAAATTATTTTGGTTTTCCCCAACGAAATAACTAAAGAATATTTTGTGGAGATTTCAAAAACTCAATCTAGTTAAGATTCAAATTGAGAAAGATTATGTAAATATGTGAAGATTTTTAAGAGAAAGCTTTGAGATATTTAAGGCTTGGAAACTCAATTTTGGTAAGATCTGAATTTGAAGACTGTACTAAATTATTTTAGTATAACAGAATTCAAAGAAGAACTTATGGAAATGTACAGTTTATTGTGATGATTTTGTAAACCTTTATGGTATTTAATAATTGAGTTTCTAAAAGCCTTAACCAACTAAATATGCGAGTAGTTCATGCATCATGAATCATTAAAGAGAAATGAGATGTGATATTCCCTGGGGACGGATTATAGAAACCGAGGATACATTAGAGGAGGCTTAATTGTGAGCCTTGGGATGAGAGAGTGTGAAAGGGTGCTTTAGGTGACCTGGGGTCGCTCCCTAGTGTCGGGTACTTTCACAATAAAAACTTTCTCAGTTTGACTAGTCTCTAAGTGTTTCCACGCCGGTTGAGCTGTTCATATGCCATGAAGGCATTTATGTTATTATTATCCAGAATTTATGAAACAGTGTAAACTCCTGGTTGGCCTAGTGAAAACTAAAACTTTAAAGGGCCACATGCATAAACTGAATGAGATAGTAGCATAAGCATTACATAACGTTCATGTGATTGTGACATTCTATATGGATGGTTATGAATGAAAATATAAGTGTTATGTATGTGGAAACCCTATATTCATAATTGATTGTATATGAGATTATGACTGATATTACTATATTAGTTTATGAAAACCCTTATGCTTATGTCTTATCTGTAATATATTATATTTTGTTTCTCACTCCTTCTTGTTTGAATTTTTGTGTCCAAAATATATGTTATATGATATATAGCTAGCAGTCCAAGATGGAAGGATATATAATTACAAGAGGATAAAGTGGTCTCATCCTCAATCGATTAGATGAAGAGATATGGCAAGAGTAGGATTCAAAAACTCGATGGTTCAAAGACTAGGAAATGATTGTTCACATTTGTAGTAGAGGTATAGTTTAGTTTTATTTTGCCTTATTACAATATCAAGTAGATAATTGTAACAAGGTAAAGGTTAAACTTTGATAAACTCTTTTATTCGGATATAATATTGTAATGATTTATCACTTATGATTTCTATAAATTATTTTGTCATTATGGATAAATATTGAAAGACAATTTTTTTTTTACTTTCAATATTCAAAGGAAATAAGATGTATATACGTCCTTGTATACACGAGATAAAGAGTGATAAATATGTATATCTTTCTAAAAGTTTTTTTTAAAAGTAAGAAGAATACATATATATCTTGTGTATATAAGGGGGTGTTACATCTATAACATGCCTAGCACATGTTGTGGAATTATAGATATGAATATGATTAAATAGAATTGAAATAATGTCTTGAGTAGTTGATTGATTGGGATTCTATATGCATGTTAGTGTAGGATCCATTCTGAACGACGAGGCGGGTGCGTCTTATCAATCAAAATTCTTCTCTTGAGGTAGAGGAGGAGTCTTATGTTCTAAATGCATGAATTTGAATGTTTTTTGATTGCCATATGTATCGGTATGCATGTTAGCCTTGCTTGAGATGATATGAGAAATTGTAATATGGTATATGGTATGGGTAATATGTTTGGCAACATGCTTTGGTGCATTTAGAATATTCATGGTGTGCTATATGGTGGTGTAGAATGAGTACTGATATGATGTTATGCTTGTATCTACCATGAATGTAATATGAATATTGATGATGTCTAATAGAGAATGATTGAAGTCTTTGTATTGATGATAAAGTTGAGAAATATGATTGAGAACTATTGAGAATGCTATACAAAGACTTAAACTAATGAGAATAACCAACAATAATGAATCCACTAGAAGCCTTGTGGTGATGTTGGTAATGATGACGATGTCTGATGAGTGGCATGTATAGGATGCATAGAGTGAGAAATGCATATGATCTGCATTTGCATCCATGGCATACTACATAGTTGTTGGAACATTAGGGGAGTTCCCTCGGCCGACCCAGTGGGAGGGTGGCTCGGTGCACGAGCAAATTTTAATTCCCCTGTGACTCGGTGTGAAGTCACAAAGCAGCCCATGTATTGCTTCAGGGAGCTACATGTGGCCGACCCTTGTGGGGGGTGGCTCTTGATGAGCAGGTTACCCCAGTGGTCCTTGGGATCACAGCCACCATGATTTGATATCTGGCCGGCCTGCAACACCATATGTTGATATGTGGTATACCGCGGTCATGGTGAAAATGACCAGGTGTTGCAAGATGGGCGAGGCGGTTTGGTACCAGTAAAACAATTAGTGAAATGCATGTAAATTTAAGAATAAGTGTACACATTTTACTACTGTAGTAGGGGTATGATTAGATGATCATACTTGAGTCCCACAATTGGTGTTTATGTTCCCACAGTCAGATCTGCAATTGTTGAAATATTCCTTTGTGCATATGCATTAGCTTAAGAGCATCTACATATAGTGAGGAAGTATGCCAAAGGCGATGAGATATGATGATGGATGCGATGAGGATGTAATGATATACTAAGACAACATAAAAGATATGAATACCAAATAATAGTTTGTGTGTGATATCCTAATTGTGGTGGGATTTGATTATGTATATGTTATATGCTTTGTCAAAATTGTAGTGTTACTCGTGATGTATGTATAATGATGTTGAAATGATGGAGAGTATGGTGAAAGATATGTATGTGCAAAGTATACATGTTTTATGCATATATACATAATCATATGGTATTCTTATTCATTCCTTTGGAATGTGTGACTCACTCTCCCATGTTGTCCATTTTTAGACTTGTGATGCAGGACACTCATGGGAAGAGTAGACATTTTGAAGTACATTTTGGTGGATGAGGTAAATAGTGGTATAGGAAGTGTCTTGGCCGACGAAATCTAGATTTTTGTATAGCATGTGATGTATATGAATGCTTATTTTAATATCTGGATTAGCGATAATGATTTTGAGGGTCATGGAGGAAAATTGAGCCTTGATGTGTATGGTCAATTTTCATTTATGACCCAAACGATGTAAAGGATAAAATTATGATGCTTGATGATGTTAATTTTTATGAATGAATGGTGTGCATTGTGACTTGCAGCACTTTATGGAGAATTATGAGATGAATGTTTCAAATGATATGCATTGAATGAATGATAATTGAATTTGAAAGGAATAGATAGTTCGATGATGATGTTGTTGATGTTTAATCCAATGAATGAATGATGTAATTCTTAAATTATAGTACTTTATGAAGTTGGTAGAAATTGGTAGATGCATAATGAAGTAAAATAATGTATTAGGAAAGGTTAAAGTGGTAGGAAATGATAATTCATATGCTAAGTTATGAGAATTTCACGTTTCTGCACAAGTTCTGCAAAACTCACTCAAGCGAGTGGGAATCTCGCTCGAGTGAGATGTTCGTGAAGCAGGGGTATGGCCACTGGCCGAAATTTGCTCAGGCGAATGGCCTTCTCGCCCAAGCGAGATTCGGTGGGAATTAGAGGTTGGTCACTGGACCATTCTCGCTCAGGCGAAATGGCCCTGGCCCGGTGATCGCTCAAGCGACGGAGAAGGGAATAGACACTGGTTGATTTTCACTCAGGCGGGATTTGCCTCGCCCAAGCAAAAATGGGACAGTGAGCTCCTGTGGTTGCTGGAGCAATCTCGTTCAAGCGAGATGGAATCCGCTCAAGCGAGATTGGCTCCAGTGGCAAATCTCTTCTCTTGCTCAAGCGTCTCGCTCGCTCGCCTGGGGGTGATCTTCGTATCTCCACCTGATATCCCCCTTGTTTTATTTTAAATAAATTTTCCTTTCTTATGCATCAAATCCTTATCATGCATCATCATAAAGGTGTTCTGAACATGTATGGGTCATGGAACCTCATGAAATCTCTTCTCTTAAAATTCAATCATGCAACAATTAAATTAACTAGTTCTTCCGCTGATTTTAATTGGAAAATTATTATAAAATCATCTTTTAATTTACCCTCTCATATCTTCATATATGGGAGTGGTTTATCATAGATCCAGGTGTTGTATTAGAAGCTTCACCACTTATTTTCTCTTCATTAAATAGTGATTTTAAATCGTGAAAAATTTCCCCGTATTTTCGGGGCGTCTCAATTTGCATGTATTTTGAGCGTAATTTCCTCTCCTGATATTAGATTCGAGTCATTCTTGTCCCACAATCTCTGTGTCAAATTTATCTACAACTTTTATGTTGACCACAAAGGCCAATTCGTATTCTATAAATCCTAGAAATTAAAACACTACATCAATTCACGTTTTTCCAACAGCTTGCTCTAGGTGTAGTATTTTCCACATATCTCTCTCATATGATCATGAAATTGAATGAGGCCTTCACCAAATTTTTTTAACTCAATTCTCCACAACTTTGATGAAGAACACAAAGCCTGAATCCCTACCCATTTGGCCCAGAAAAATAATCTATGCAGGGAACAAAAATCCCGTTACATCCCTGTACCCCATTTGTATTTGGGTCATAACTTTCTCAATTCCTAATGGATTGTTTTGTGCTTTGTATAAAATTAAATTAAACAAAAAGTTATATAACTTTTGTGTTCTGCCTATTTCTTAATTCAGCCTAGAAAACCCCTTAAACCCACAAGCAAGCTGCTGCCCCTGCACTTGACACCTAAGCTTGCATGCACCATGAACCAATGAGATCACTCCATCACTTGGCCACTTGTCCCAGCCATGCAACACACTTCACCACCTTACTACCAGCTGTAATGGACATCTAGAATTGCATGGAACAATTGTGACACTTGCCCCACTCACTTGGATGACATTAAAATGAATTTTATAATAAATAGTGAACTAATATTGTTGCTGGAAATTTTTTAATGCTTAGTAAACAACTTAATAATTTTAGATCCTAACGTATAAACTTGAAAAAAATGATTTTTGTGGTTGAAATTTGGTAACATGACTTGATCTTTGAAAATTATGTAATAAAAATAAATTTTAATATAAAACTTTAATTCTGGAACTTTTATTAAAAATAAAAACAAGTGATTTTTAGTAGTAGTCATTAAATGATATGTTTATAACATCAAGAAAATGAATTACAAGGATTTTAGAAAGTAATTCTTTGCAATTATTTGTGATGGTTGATGTTGTTGTTCAAGTGGCCTCAATACTCAAGAGGGGGGTGAATTGAGTTCTAAAACTTTTCATTGGAATGCCTTTGAAATTGATTTCTTTTTCACTAAGTATGCTTGTATGTAAGAAATAGTAAGTGTAGAGCAAGAATCATATGAGAAAATATGCAAATGTTGCTAATGTAATTTATCAAACACTTGGTGTGCAATACTTTAACTTAGCCTAGTTACTCAACTTCAAGCAATAATATCACAAGCAAATCAATATACCAATCAAGTACAATAAGTAAATGCAAGAGAGTAGGGAAGAAAAGCTTGCAAACCAATTTAATGAGTTCCACCAACCCGGTGTACGTCTCGCCTTCAAGCAACCCACTTGAAGGATTTCCACTATTGAAGTTTAGAGATACAAGCTATAAGCAATTACAGCTTCCTAGTGTCCCACACTCAAGAAATCAATCCTCACTAGCACAAGGGAAACCCACCCAATCTCTCAAACTCTCAATACCCAAAGCTTGAACCCCAACCTTTGTGACCACTCAATCCTAGAGTGAATAGCCTTGGTGCTTTGGTGTTTGGTTTTACAATCAATAAATTCTCTCAATAGAGTAGATAAACAAATGAAAAGCTCTCACAATTTCTAAACTCTCACAAGAGAGGATTTACAAATATAAGTTCTAAGTTTCAGAACTTGAAACTACACAAAGAAATATAACTCACAAGACTCGAGATTTGATTTCCCTTTGATGGATTTGGATCATTTGAGTAGCTTAAAGGAGTCTTGCATTTATAGGCCTTGGAGAGGTGCCCTAAAGTCTTCAGAGCCGTTGCACAGCATGGGCATTCGAGTTGGAATGGAGAAGTGAGCTGGTTTCCCACTTAAAAACACTTTTCCCCAATTTCTGGCATGATAGTAATCGATTAGGCCTTGAGCTATAATCGATTACACTTTGAATTTTACAGTGTAATTCACCTTCTAATCAATTAGACTGTCCCATGTAGTCGATTAGAATGCATTTTATTGTGTCACGCAGCATGGTAATCAATTGTAGCTTATGTTCAATCGATTATGTAACAAACAGAAGCTTTGTAATCGATTAGTTCTTGTAGTTTAATCGATTAGTAACATTACAGAACTCTGGTAATCGATTGTGGCAACATTGTAATTGATTATGAGATGTACCTGATGTTCTTAATTCAAATTCTTAACTTGGTAATTGATTATTTCCATTGATGCAATCGATTAAGTGACAAACAGAACTTAGGTAATCGATTAGATGTGAATATCTAATCGATTATGTTATAGTCAGAACTTCTGTAATCGATTATGTTGGATGCTGTAATTGATTAGTATGCGCGTGTTTGTAGGTCAGATGCTATTTTCTTTGTTTTCATGGTAACTTGAGCCTTTTGCTTTGAGTCTTCAATTGCTTTTGTCATTATCAAAATTATTCATCCTGAAATACATATTCAAACATATTCTCCCCCTTTTTGATGATGACAAACAATGTTCATCTCATGAGGGTGTTAGTTCAAATAAAATTATCTCCAATGATTATCTCTAAAATTATCTCTAAGGTTATCTCTTAATCATTGTCTTTAAAGTTATCTCCAAAAACTTATCTCAGGCGTTATCTCTTAAAATAATTTCTAAAATTATCTCCCCCTATCTTAAGGAGTTTATGCCATCTTTTAAATCAATTTATTTAACCACTTGTTGTTTTAACAAATTTTCAGCTACCAATTACCAATTCTTTTTATCACTTCAATTATTCTAGATGAACTTCAATTATTCTCCCCCTTTGTAATCATCAAAAAATAAATAAGACAATATAGGACATAGATATAATTGAAAGGGAAATTGCATTCATTCATTGATAGAAAAGGAAAGTACATAAGGGAAAATGCAGAAAGTTAAAATTCCTAACAGAATAAGGAAAAATTAAGGGTATCCTAACAGAACATGATAAAGGAGGATCTAATTATCTCGATTAAAAAAGTGCAAATCAGAAATCTTGTGAGAAAGCTCTTCATAACGTTGTTCCATGAGTTCAAAATGCTGTTGCTCGGTCATTTGGAACTGTTGAAGAGTGTTGTCAATTTGTTCAAAGTGCTGGTCAAGGTAAGCATAAAGAGAGGTAAAGGGGTCAGCTAGAGCGGATGATTCACCTTGAGTTGCAGGAGTAGGATCAGCAACAGGTGTGGGAGGGTTGACAGGATGATCTTCTTCAAATGGACTACTGCCATGAATTCAATCGTTCTTGAAGATCCATCTTCCTCCAACAAATACCATGCCCATTTTGTTGAAATGGTGAGTGCCAATGCAAGCTTGGGAGGGTACCTTCTCAGGGAGTTCACCGGCCATGTCCATACCAAATGCTTTGAAAAGTTTTGTGAGAAGAATGGCATAAGGTAGTTTGTGTTGCTCCTTGGATTTGAGCATATGGAGCTTGAGGAGTTGAATCCAATTGATCTCCTTTTGATTAATGATGGCCCATATTAACAGAACATCATTTCTTCAACTAGTGCATAATTACCACCACGGGGAACAAGAAGCTTAACCATGAAAAAGTGAAGGAGACAGTTATTGAGAGTTAAGTGGCCTACCAGTTTGTGATTGCTGAGTGGACGGTTAGCTTTCCAAAGAGATTGGCATGCAGAAGTTGTATTGAAATCCCACTCATCTTCCAGATTTCCACTGACAAATTCAGCATTAGAGAGGGGGATTTGGGTGATTTCGACAAGATGCTTATTTGTGATCTTTAGAGTTACATTCTTGACTCTAGCCTCTAGTACTCCATCAACAAGCTTGAGGTTGCAGAAGAAGACCTCATTAATTTGGGATAGTAGTATTCTTCCTTGAGAGTAAGGAAGGGAAGAAGGTTGTAGTGGTGAAGAAGTTGGGTGAAGGTGAAACAAGGGTTCTCAAAAACTTGGGCATCAATGTAGTGGGGAGTTATGATATCTTTCTTCGAAAATTTCTTGATGAAGTTTTGGAGGTCTCTTGGAGTGGAGAAAAATCTTGAGAAATCAAGGGGGTTGTTGGCTTGGGCCATAGAGGATCTAGCTCTCTTCATATTTCTAGAGGAAGACATGATGAGAAATTTAGAAGAAGAAGAAAGAGTAGAAGAATATGAGAGTTTTGAGAGATGGAAGTGGTGTGAGATGGAAGTGGTGAGGGAGGGGTATTTATAGGATTTAGGAGGGAAAATTAGGGTTATAGGATAGATTAGGATTGGGTGAAAGAGCTATCACACAGATTGAGCATTTAATTTTTCAATTCTGGTGTGTTGCTAATCGATTAGGCTGAGTCTAATCAATTAGTGTGTGTTTCCTAGGGAATCTGAAACGATTTTACACATGGGTAATCGATTGTGTAATCGGTTGCACTAAAAACAGAAACTTGGTAATCGATTAGGAGGAGGTGGTAATCGATTATCAGGAAGACAGAACGTCAGTAATCGATTGGACTGAGGTTCTAATCGATTTGGCATGAAACAGGGAGCTGGTGATCGATTAGCTATCAGAGTGTAATCAATTTTATGCGAAACAGAAAGTTACTAATCGATTAGGTGAGGCTTTGTAATCGATTAAGGAAGCCCAAAAATACTTAAAAAAAACTTACAGATTTCAAATAAAGGCACCAGAGGTTCAATATATCATACATCAATCAATCACTTACTCATTAAACATACTGTAAATTAAGGAATCATCAAAATTATTTAATATTCAAACACAATTAGAAATATCTAGGATTCCTAACTCTATTCTAATATGTATGAATTGCTCTTTTGCAAGTGGTTTTGTGAAGATATCCATTAATTACTTAGAGGTTTCAACATGTTCAAGCACACAATCACCCTTTAACACATGGTCTCTAATGAAATAATGTCTAATCTTAATATGTTTGGTCCTAGAATGCATCACAGGATTCTTTAAAATATTAATGGCACTTGTGTTATCATATTTGAGAGGCACATGGTCTAATATAACACCAAAATCTAGAAGTTGTTGTCTCATCCAAAGGATTTGAGCACAACAACTACCAGCTGCAATATATTCTGCCTCAGCTGTGGATAATGCAACACTTTCTTGTTTCTTGCTATGCCAAGATACAAGAGAACTATCAAGCAAGTGACAAGTACCACTAGTACTTTTTCTATCAAGTTTACATCCTGCAAAATCAGAATCAGAATATCCAACAAGAGTGCATTTAACCCCTTTGGGGTACCATAAACAACATCTTGAGTCCCAACCAAATATTTCATTATTCTTTTTACAGTAGTAAGATGTGATTCTTTTGGGCATGCTTGGTATCTTGCAAACATATAAATAGAAAACATGATATCCGGTCTACTAGCGGTTAAGTAAAGTAAGGATCCAATCATACCTCTATATTTGGTAAGTTTTACATCCTTACCTTTCTCATCCTTATCCAAATAACATGAGGTGCCCATAGGTGTGGCAATTTCATTTGCCTTGTCCATGTTGAATTTCTTAAGCAACTCCTTGCAATATTTGGATTGACTAATGAATGTACCTTCTTTGGTTTGCTTAATTTATAGCCCAAGGAAGAATGTAAGTTCTCCCATCATGGACATTTCAAATTCATCTTGCATTAACTTAGCAAACTCCTTGCAAAGTGATTCATTAGTAGCACCAAAAATAATATCATCTACATAAACTTGCACCAATAGTATGTCATTCCTTTTATGCTTAATGAATAATGTTGTATCAACCTTTCCTCTTTCAAAATTGTTTTTCAAAAGAAATTTGCTCAATCTTTCATACCAAGCTCTTGGAGCTTGTTTTAAACCATATAATGTTTTTCTTAGTTTGAAAACATGATTTGGAAATTGATAGTTTTCAAAACCAGGAGGTTGATCAACATATACTTCTTGAATATATCCATTTAAGAAAGCACTCTTGACATCCATTTGGTACAATTTAAAATCTTTACAACATGCAAAGGCTAACAATAATCTAATAGCTTCTAGCCTAGCTACGGGTGCATACGTTTCTTCATAATCTATGCCTTCTTCTTGATTATATCCCTTAGCTACTAGCCTAGCCTTGTTTCTAGTGATTATACCATTTTCATCAAGTTTATTTCTAAACACCCATTTAGTACTTATTATTTGGTGATCATTGGGTTTTGGCACTAATTCCCAAACTTCATTTCTTTCAAATTGGTTTATCTCCTCTTGCATGGCCAACATCCAATGTTCATCAATGGTTTTAGGTTCAATTTGAGATACAAACGCTAGATGATTACAAGTATTGAAAGAGCGTCGGGTACTTACACCTTTTGTGATATCACCTATAATATTGTCCAATGGGTGGTCTTTTGAGGTGATCCATTCTTTTTGTGTAGTTTCCACACCTTGTGTTGTGTCTCCTTCTTTATTATCTTCTTCTTTGTCATCCAAGTTCAATTCTTGGAAAGTGCCTACAAGATCATCAAAATCTTCCTTTCTTGGGGAGTTATGGCTACTTTCATCAAATTTCACATGAATTGATTCCTCAATAGTATTTGTTTATTTGTTAAATACTCGATAACATTTACTTGATGATGAATATCCAAGAAAGATTGCCTCATCAGCTTTAGCATCAAACTTTCCTAGATTATCCTTTCCATTGTTAAGTACAAAGCATTTGCATCCAAATATATGAAAATAGGAAATATTTGGTTTTCTTCTTTTGTAAAGTTCATAAGGGGTTTTCTTTAGAATAGGCCTAATCAAACATCTATTTATTACGTGACAAGCGGTATTTACCGCATTGGCCCAAAAATGTTTCGCAATGTTATTTTCATTCAACATGGTTCTTGCAAGCTCCACCAAAGATCTGTTTTTCCTTTCAACCACTCCATTTTGTTGTGGAGTTCTAGGAGCTAAAAAATTGTGTTCAATACCATGTTTTCATAAAACTTTTCAAATGATTGGTTTTCAAATTCTCCCCCATGATCAGTTTTTATGGATGCAATCTTTGAATTTTGTTCATTTTGGATAACTTTGGCTAGTTTCTTAAATGCATGATATGTTTCATTTTTATGAGTGAGAAACAAGGTCCATGTATATCTTGAATAGTCATCTACAATTACTAGACCATAGTAATTACCACCAAAGCTTTTGTTTTTGGAAGGTCCAAATAAATCCATGTGCAAAAGTTGTAAAGGCCTTTGAGTAGAAACAATGTTTTTAGCTTGAAAAGATGCCTTTACTTGTTTTCCCTTTTGACATGCATCACAAAATTTATTTTCAAATTTGAGCTTTGGCAAGCCAATTACTGATTCTTTAGAAACAAGTTTGTTTAGATGGTCTATATGTATATGTGCTATTCTTCTATGCCATAACCATGATTCATCCTCTTTAGTCATGAAGCATTGCACATCATTTGAAGATAAACTATCAACATCAAGCATGTAAATATTATCAATTCTTTTACCAACAAACTTAACTTCCTTGTTTAGCTTATTTTCAATTATGCAACAATTAGACTCAAATAATACTCTATATCCTTTATCACATAATTGACTTATGCTAAGCAAGTTATGTTTGAGTCATTCAACATATAATACATCACTAATTGAAGTAGAGGAATCTTTACCAATGTTTCCAATAACAAGTATTCTTCCTTTGGTCTTATCCCCATAAGTGACGCTTCCTTTTCTTTTGGGAGTGAATGTTATGAATTTGCTCATATCTCCCGTCATGTGCTTTGAACACCCACTATCCAAGTACCAATGGGTGTTGCTTGCCTTGAAGCATACCTACAAAACAAAATTAGTTTAGAGAACTTGGTACCCATTTTATGTTGGGTCCTTTTTGGTTAGCTTGTGGTAGTGTCCCTTTGGGAACCCACACCTTTCTTACTACTTTTGGTCCAAGCTTTCTAATATGGCAATTTAAAGCATTAGTCCTTTAGTACCACAATGATTGCATTTAGTGAATGGTGATGAAGATTTTCTAGGTGGTACAAAAAAGTTTTTGTAATGCTTTTCCTTTTTGGTAGAATTGTATCCTAATCCGGTTTTATCAAACATGCATCTTTGATTTCCAAGTAATACATTCAAATTATCTCTACCATTTGTAAACTTCTCTAAGGTTTTATTTAAGTCTAAAACCTTAGTTTCTAGGATGTCACATTTCTTTACAAAATCACAAGGTTTATTCTTGGAGCATGCTTGAACTTTTGTTAATTCCTTTTTCAAACATTCATTTTCTTTGCCAAGTTCTACAAGATGCATTTCAAGAGTATCAATAGTTTTCCTAGATAACTTATACTTGTTTAAGATTTTAACAAACTTTTCATACAATTCCTCAAATGCATCAATCAATTTATCTCTATCTAAGTCAAGAAAACTTACCTCATCATCTTCATCTTGATGATTTTCCATGAGACATAGGTTGGCTTCCTCGTTTTCGGATTCGTCTGAGCTACTTATCTCATTTTCATCCCAAGTAATGTAAGCTCTTCTTCTTCCCCTTTTCTCTTTGTTCTTCTTCTTGAGATTTGGGCAATCCACCTTGAAGTGCCCTTCCTTACCACACTCAAAGCAATTTGGTGAGGAAGAATTTTCATTTGAGATTGGTTTCTTACCTTGAGGTTTGAAGCTCTTTTGGAAACGTTTGTTTCTCATAAATTTTCTGAAATGCTTCACAAATAGTCCAAACTCTTCTTCTTCATCAAGCTCACTACTTAATTCTTCTTCATTGATAGAAGTGGCCTTGAGAGCTAGATCTTTCTTCTTAGAAGACTTTTCTTCCTCTTTCGCCATCTTCAATTCTTTCAACTCTTGTTCCTATTCTTGTAACTTACCGAATAGTGTAGCAAGAGATATTTTATTGATTCTTGGAGATTGTTTGATGACGGTTACAAGAGGTTGTCATTCCCTGGTAAGACTTTTTAACACCTTATGAATAAGTTTTTTGTTAGTGTAAGTCTTGTCAAGAGTAATTAGATGATTTATAATAAGAGTGAACCTCTTTTGCATATCAATAATTGTTTCTCCAGAATTTAATCTGAAGCTTTCATACTGACTAGTTAAGGTACTATTCTTAGAGTCTTTGTTAGTGCTAGTCCAATCATCCATCAATTTTTCTACTTGTTTACCATCTACAGTATGCATGGGTATGAAAAGACCATTTTCAATTGCATTCCACACTTTAAGGTCAATAGATTGTACAAAAATTTTCATCCTTTCTTTCCAAAAAGCATAGCCTTCCCCATTGAAAGCAGGAGGTCTATTTGTGGCACCACCCTTAGGAAAAAGATTTAGAGAATTAGAGGCCATTGTTCTCTTGAAGCAGTTAAGCTTGATCTACCAAGAGTCAAGCTCTGATACCACTTGTTGTTCAAGTGGCCTCAATACTCAAGAGGGGGTGAATTGAGTTTTAAAACTTTTCATTGGAATGCCTTTGAAATTGATTTCTTTTTCACTAAGTATGCTTGTATGTAAGAAATAGTAAGTGTAGAGCAAGAATCAATATGAGAAAGTGTGCAAATGTTGCTAACGCAATTTATCAAACACTTGGTGTGCAACACTTTAACTTAGCCTAGTTACTCAAGTTCAAGCAATAATATCACAAGAAAATCAATATACCAATCAAGTACAATAAGTAAATGTAAGGGAGTAGGGAAGAAAAGCTTGCAAACCAATTTAACAAGTTCCACCAACCCGGTGTACGTCTCGCCTTCAAGCAACCCACTTGAAGGATTTCCACTATTGAAGTTTAGAGATACAAGCTATAAGCAATTGCAGCTTCCTAGTGTCCCACACTCAAGAACTCAATCCTCACTAGCACAAGGGAAACCCACCCAATCTCTCAAACTCTCTATAACCAAAGGTTGAACCCCAACCTTTGTGACCACTCAATCCTAGAGTGAATAGCCTTGGTGCTTTAGTGTTTGGTTTTACAATCAATAAACTCTCTCAATAGAGTAGATAAACAAATGAAAAGCTCTCACAATTTCTAAACTCTCACAAGAGAGGATTTACAAATATAAGTTCTAAGTTTCAGAACTTGAAACTACACAAAGAAATATAACTCACAAGACTCAAGATTTGATTTCCCTTTGATGGATTTGGATCATTTGAGTAGCTTGAAGGAGTCTTGCATTTATAGTCCTTGGAGAGGTGCCCTAAAGTCTTCAGAGTCGTTGCACAGCATGGGCATTTGAGTTGGAATAGAGAAGTGAGCTGGTTTCCCACTTAGAAACACTTTTCCCCAATTTCTGGCACGATAGTAATCGATTAGGCCTTGAGCTATAATCGATTACACTTTGAATTTTACAGTGTAATTTGCCTTCTAATCGATTAGAGTGTCCCATGTAGTCGATTAGAATGTAATTTATTGTGTCACGCAGCATGGTAATCGATTGTAGCTTATGTGCAATCGATTATGTAACAAATAGAAGCTTTGTACTTGATTAGTTCTTTTAGTTTAATTGATTAGTAACATTACAGAACTTTGGTAATCGATTGTGGCAACATTGTAATCGATTATGAGATGTACCTGATGCTTTTAATTCAAATTCTTAACTTGGTAATCGATTATTTCCATTGATGCAATCGATTAGGTGACAAACAGAACTTAGGTAATCGATTAGATGTGAATATCTAATCGATTATGTTATAGTCAGAACTTCCGTATTCGATTATGTTGGATGTTGTAATCGATTAGTATGCACGTTTTTACAGGTCTGATGCTGTTTTCTCTGTTTTCATGGTAACTTGAGCCTTTTGCTTTAAGTCTTCAATTGCTTTTGTCATTATCAAAATTATTCATCCTGAAATACATATTCAAACACAGATTCTGCTGTATTTTAAAATATTTAGGCATTATTATGGTTATAAAAATGTTATGGATGTGGTAAATAATAAAAGAATAAAAAGGGACTCGAGTTTAGGCGCGAACAAAACATTAGAAATGATAAAAAAAACATATTTTTATGAGCAAATGGAGGAAATTGGTGAAACTGTTTTGGAGGAATATTTTGTGGCATGAAAGATGAATTTTGAGTATAAGAAAAATACCCAAAGAAGAAAAATTGGTTGGGAGAATTTTTGATGCGCGATTTGTCCTTAAAACGTATTTTTATGAACGTTAGAACGACGAACTTTGGCATTAAACAACTTTTAGTGTAAGGACTGTGTTCTGGACGGATTTCATTTTAATTTTGCTATATTTAATTATTATTTTCAAAGTTAAACACTTTTGGCTTTGGAATCACTCAAATCGGAATTCCCTAGGTAAAATACGACCAAAATAATGTTTTGACAAAGAAATAGAATTTTACTACTTTGTATCTTACTTTAGAAAAAGAGGATTCTTTTATCTTCAATAAAAATTTAGGAGAATTCACTTACCATAATAATATATTTTATCTAAGGATTTACGAGAAATTTTAGAAAGTAAAAATTCAATTAAATTCTTTTATCATTAGTAAATACAAGGAAATGACCTTAGTAAGTGATTAAATTAAAAACATTATACTTATCTTTTTAAAGGCTTGGATTTTCATAAGTTCACAATTCAAGAGATATAATTGAAATTATGTTACTTCTTTTTACTTAGATATCTATTATATAAATAAATTAAATATTTTATACTAGAGAATTTCTTATAAGATTCGTTTAGAAAATAACCTTGATATTCTAATGGAAAGAATTTCTGGTAGTATCGAATCTTTGAGACCTAGCCTCTACTACACGAAAAGTTTTATAGCTTAAATAATTTACATGTTTTAAGGACAAATACGCTAGGTGAGTTAGGTTCCATCTAGAACTCGGGCACCCTAGTGATAAGATGAGCATATGGCATATTGCATTTGGAGTTAAGGAGGGATGTTGGAATATTCCCCTAGAGCTTACAATGATGGGTACACTGAAGAAACAGCAGGCATCTCGATCCCCTGAGGACGATCTTGGGAGTATATCAGGGACGGACCTCCAATGTCTCGGATTCACGTCCGACTCTGGATAGCCCGTGGCAACCGCTGATATACTTCGACGAGAGGCGGGGGTTTCTATGACCGTTGAGTACCCGTTCTGATGAGATGTTGATTGATCATTGTGTTCATTTGACTGCGGGTCCTTACCCTTTTGTGAAAACCAGAACGAGGAGAGCTCCAGTCACTCTAGTTGGGTAGGGGAGTGTTGGCTCGGTAATAATGTTTTAACTGTTTGTGTTTACTACCGGGTCATTAATTGGCAAGCGCACCAATCGTTTGTAGTTTTCAAAATTTAGATATCGTTCCACTGGGATTGAAAGTCCAATAACAACAGTAATTTTCTAGTCACTATGGTAAATGAAAATAAACTTATAGACAAAAGAATGATTTATATACAATTTATACAATATTCATAGGATAGCATGGTTGAATTGTTCATGAGATAAAAAGAAAATTAAAATCTATCTAAAAAGTTGAGTTTAAATCTAGAATAGGTAAGATACTTGAGAATTAAACACAAATACATAAATTATGTTGGAAATTGGATCCCTAATCTAGAATAACAATGATGACTCAAGACATGCATATTTAATCATCAAGTTTCATATCATTGCAGCTTAAAATCATTATAACCGATTCCTCGTTATATAAATTATAAGAATTCACTGTAAAGTCCGATCCCTCGTGAGTTTTCTCAGTAAAAACTTGCATTATGTCCGGGCCTTATAGAAACAATGGTTAACAACCCCTATAGAATTGAGATACCAAGGGTATTCCAACTTTTACTTTCGTCAAAACAAGTTTCCATACGGCATGAATAATCATTCTCCTGTTTGACATTCACACTAATAAAACAAGTTTCAATACACATGAAAATCATTCTCCCGTTTGACGTTCATATTAATAAAAGATTGAAATACTAACATGGACTTGAATCATAAACATGCAGAGGTCGAATTCACAACATTATACTCAATAGATTAGTTCACCAATTCCAACATAAAAAGATTAGTTACACATGGTAAAAGTAAAAACAACACTTACAGAGGTTGACCTTACGAAGACGATGGAAACTTCACGATACAACGATCACAATACAACAAAACACTCTCAAGTATCTAGAAAACTATTCTAGAACTACAAACTCACAAAAGAAGTACTCAAAGTCGAGTACAAAGAGAGAAAAGAATGAGAATGGGATGATATGGGATGCTTAGAATGGTGTTGGATGGCCCTATTTATAGGGCTGAGCAAGGGTGCTGACGCTACGCGTCAGACCCCTGACTCAGCTTCCATTAAACAGCTGATAATGGCCTCTTCAAATTATTAAATTTGATCATGCTTTGCCACTTGGACGTGTCTCCACTGTGTTTTGGCCATTTGTACTGAGTGGAGTGGCCATTGGTGCTGTGTGGAGTGGCCATTATTGGGCCAAAGTTAAGTGCTTGGCCAAGCTGGCTGTGGAGTCCACGCAGCTCTGACGCTACGTGTGGCTGTGACGCGTAGCGTCAGCATCAAAAGTAGCCATGCTACACGTGGGGTTAATGCTACGCGTTAGCTCCTCCGGTATCTTTAATTTTCTCTTAAATTCTCTACTTTTTCACTGCAAAACTAGAGAAAATTGATCAAGGGCAGATTATTTCCAACAACATCCATTTATTGAATTTAAAACCTAATTTTCTAACAAATTAAATTAATTTTTATGATTTTTATGAAATTTTTATTAAAGCTTTTATTGAAAATTTGAGGACTAACAAATACCCCCAACTTGAGACATTGCTCGTCCTCGAGCAAGAGAGAAAAATAAAAATAAAAATTTAAGATCAAATTTTTGAGTTAGTCCGAGAATTTACCACAAAAAGTAATTTCACAATTTAACTAATTTGTAATAATCAAAAATTAATATCTAATATAACAAAGGTTTAATTATAAAATTAATTACAATATTTTATTAACAAACCAAGCAAAATTTCAGGCTTACCTCACAAGTGTTTATCTCTATGTAAAGGGTAATCTATTTCACTCAATCAATCATAAAATCAAACGAATTTAACTTTGATTGTCATCTAATCAATGGTTAGTCATACAGAGTTAATTCAGAAATCACAAGGTCTTTTCATGGGTTGTAATGAGGCTTGGCTTACAAGAATCAATGGTTTTTCTTGGAATTCAAAATCCTGAAATCATAAAAGAGCTTTTTATAATTTTTAGGTTTTCTCTTGTCCCAAACTCTCATTTTCTTTTATTGATGAAAAATAAATACCCCCAACTTGATTCTTTTCACTATTTTTGATTTTTGATTTTTCTTTTTCATATTTTATTTTTCTTTATTTTGAAAAGAATCAAGTTGGTTATCTTTTTCACTCCCCATTTTTGTAAGAACTCTCAAAATATTTTTCATTTATTTCAACTGCTCTTTTAATCAATCAAGTATAAGGAATGGTTAAAACTGTTTTAGGTTTAAGGGTACCAAAGAATTTATTCTCAGGCTCAATATAGGCTTGCAAAGGATAAAATAATTTTTACCAAGGTAAGTTGTTTGGCCCAAGGTTTCTTTTCACCAATAAATGTGCCTTGATCTTTTTCCTGAATTCTCTGTACAACAACACAAATCAAAGATTAAAGCAAAATCAATTTGAATGAAGTTATGTCGATTAAACCCTCAAGTGTTTAAAAAGATCTCTTAACTCACTGGGTTATTGAAATTTGCTTGATAGTTAATAAACTTATTGTAATTAAATTTATTAAAATTCCTAAGTTATAAAAGAACCAATAATTGATTTTACAGAATCGGTTTTATTGTGTGAAAACTTTGAGTGTATAAATTTTCTTTCTAACAAAAATTTGAGTTATTTGATAAAACTATTTTTGAAACATGCAAAAACATATAATTATGCTATAATTACGCAAAAGTAAACACACCACACATAAAAAATATCATAATATAATCCAAAATGTAAAAAAATAAAATAAAATGTACTCAAAGTAAATGAAAAAAGTGTAGAAATGGCATCATCAGTCCTCCATCTGATCATCGTCCTCCCCCTCCTCATCAGCATCACCATCAGAATCGGCTTGTGCTCCAGACGGTCCACCAGTCTCAGGGTAGGTAGGTAAATCACCAGGCCAAGCTACATGAGCTGCAAACTCAGCCGGTGTGACATATGGTGCTCCCTCACCCTGTAATCTGTACTGATAAAATTCATCATGAAGATGAATATAAGCTCTGTGTGTGGCAGCCATCATCCGCATCATATGCTGATGCTCTAATGTCATCCTGGCAAATCCATCTGTGATAGCATCAATAGATGGTGGCTGCACTGGTGGTCTCCTCCTCCTAGGTCTGGGATGAGCCTCCTGCTCCTGAGGTGGAAGCTCGCACTGCTGAACAAAGTAGTCCCTGTTCATTGAGACCTTGGGGACTCTCCCCGAAGAACTCATGAACTATGGTGATGGCATAGCAACTCCCTACCTCCTCAGTAAGGCAGATATGATGAGAGGGAATGGAATAGGGCGGTTCACTTTATACCCAAGGGCATAAAAGTGAATCTGCTCAGAAATAAGCTCGGCGATGTCAATAGTATGGCCCTGGAGGATAGAAAATAGAAGGCAATATCAGTCGACTGGAATAGATGAGAGGTGGGTGATAGGGGTGATGTTATGCAGCATAAGGTGGGACCACGCCTGGGCTAGAGGGGTCAGTTGGGTCTTTAGGAGGTTAGATGGACTCCTTCCAACCTTACTCAGGTTGAAAAAGATTCCATCCTTGCTTAAGAAATGAGCAACCTCCTCGAGGGAGTATCCTAACTCTCCCTCAGTAGTGACCTTGTTTCTGTTTTCCTTCCAGAAACAAGTATTATCCTCAGGAGTAGGCTCCCAAGGATTACCCAACAGGGTACTGATGGTGTCCCGGTCATATGTAATATGTCGGCCCCTAACCCAACTCGTCCTCTGCTGTCCTATGTTAGGTGAGTTTTGGCGAGTCCTATAAGCGTTTACATAGAATTCCATCACCAAGATGGGATCCCCCTTAGTCGGTAGAGAAAACAGGGGTCCCCATCTCCTTCTCTGAACTCCATCCTGCAGCTCAGGATAGTCTCCAGTACTAAGATCCAACACCCTCTCCCAGATAAGCCTTTGCCCCTTTATCTGATGGAAGCGGGCCCATTTCGCGTCAGTGCGAAATATAGTGGGATCCCTCAATCCCAGGACCTCCTCTCCGTGAAGATCAGGGTCTTCAGAGGTAGTGTCGGTGTCAGTGGCCCTTGTAACACCCTTAAATTAATGAATAAATAAACCCCAAAAAAAACACAGGAACATTTTTTGTTTTCCAAATAAAACCAAGAATAACCGGGTACAAAGAAATACGGGCATGGAAGGCAGGAGAAGAACAAAACCGATCGGAACAGGCATACAGCGGAAGTCACAGAAGCGTTCAAGCGAAAGCCAACATAACGTACACTCGCCCAAGCGAGAACCAGTACGCTTGAGCGAGGCTGCCCACTTTCCGAGCGAAGGACTCTGTGCTTGAGCGAAGCCAAAGGCAACAGCCTCCTATCAGATCAAACTCGCTGGGCGAATACTTTGTCCGCTGCAGCGAGTAACTACACTCGGCTTTTCAGACACTCGGGAATACAAACTCTTCCTCGCTTGGGGTTTACTTTTATCTTTCGCTCAGAATCACTCAAGCGTATTCACTCGGAAAAGCCACCCAGTAATCCTCACTCGGAACCGGATCTAAATCTCCTATATTCCTCTCAAGGTTCAACAACTTAGAGTTATTCACTCGGCATCAGTTCTCCCAGTCGGCAAGAAGCATCAAATCAACATAAAGCACTTATGCATAAATATACGTTCCCAGAGATATGAACCTGCCCACAATCCAATCTACCGACCCATATATATATAACCATATACTCGGAATACTCATTAACTTAACATTATACATTTACCAATATTTACAGATCCATACAAGTGACACCATGACTATACTTCTCAAAGTCAATCTTTATAAATAAATTTATTTAATTATCATTTTACATGAGAGCCGGCCAAGGCTACACTGACTAAGCGTAATAAATGCAACACAAGCACTCAATAGTCAGAGTGCACCACACTCGGACTTGAGGCCCTAGCATCATTTCCGAGTCCGTCCTGCACACACTGAAAAATGGTGTAGGGGTGAGCATCTCAAATATTAAATGATAGATACTGACTCGGGTTGACCCACAGTTATGCAACAATATATATATATATATATACATAATTATACATGCAATAATTAAAGTCAGAACAACACTAATCAACCAGGACACACATAAGACCTTTACCGATCGGAATCCACCAGTTGTCACTCGGCCATATACACATATCATTTCAATAACATTAATATAACAACAACTAATAACCTTATAATGGCAATGAATCAGAACGCACATATTCAACAATTTCCGATCAGAATCCTACAGTTCTCACTCGGCTAAACACACATAACATTTCAATAACATTGATATATATATATTCATAGAACAGATTTCAGTCAGCATCCACAGCATATGCATACAGAATAGTTCACTCGGTTATATACATTCATCATCTCATTAACATCATCACATGCATAATAAAATTCCAATCAACACCAGTAATACATATGCACAGATTATTGCACTCGGTTCCACATTTGTGTGTAATTAGTTTTTGATGTTGCAACGTAGGCTCCCAGCCCTTTTATACATAGCTCTCAGCCATCAATTCAGCTCCCAGCTGCTTGGCCGTTTTACAGGTACCCAACCGTTTGCCCATAAGGTGACACCAACGCTCTCAGCGCCAACGGAGGTGTTCACAGGCAGTCCGAGTCCCACTCAAGGGCTACCTTGAGTCCCACTCAAGGATTTCACAGCGTTCCACGCTTTAATAACCGATGGTAGTGTCCCACACTACGTGCTCCCAGCACAAACGCATCCCATGCGCCACACGCGGATTCATCACACAACACAGAGTTCATATATACAGCAATACATGCATCTCATGCAATCTGCACCATACATCATCAGAACTCAAACAGCACATGCATCTCATGCAATCGGTGCTAGGCATCAGCAGAACTCAACAACACATGCATCTCATACAATCGGCATAGCACATCACAAGAACTCAAACAGCACATGCATCTCATGCAATCGGTATCACATAACATCAAATTCATCAAGTCAACACCTTCTCTCATGTAGTCAGCACTTCAACTCAGAATAACATGCATGGCATATAAGTCACACGACAATCATCAACAGTACCTTAGCATATTCTTTTCATGCAACCATTCAACACTCCTCAGAACTACTAACATGCAATCTATGGATGGAACTAAACATGCAACTCTTGGTTCATAAGCATCATGCATCCGGTATCACAGACTCCACATGCAAACAAATCACAGAATCAAATACAGAATCGGTAAGCTATTAGCACCCGAAACGCGTTCATAATCCATGCGTTTAAGATAGAAGATACCCTCCCCCTACCTGGAATGAAGCTTCTAGTCGGTCACCACGATACTCTGTTCTAGAGGAACACTGAGTCACTCAACTCATAGCTTGGAAGAACCAGGAGCATCCTCGAGCTAACAATCCTGACCAGTCGTTCTTCAACTGTTTCCCCTAACCCACACAACCACTAGGCTCAGACGTTGGGTTCAGCACTCCGCATGGAGAACTCAAAGCTATTTCAACACCCACGAACAATCTGATTTTCCCAGCAAGGGAGGGTTCCTGATTCAGGGCATCTCAACGTCACTGAGTTGGGTGGAGGAGAAGATGACGAGGAAGGAGGTGAAGGAACAGCAAGGAAGGAAACGGGTTGCATGCAGAGGGAAATGCACATTCTCACCTTCTCTGGCTCGTCGAGGAAGGAAGGAGGACTCCGATCCTCAGGCACCACTGTCGCGAGCTCACAGAAACAGAGAACAGAGGAGAAAAGAAGAAGATCGAAGAGTGAAGAAGAAGAAGAAGAAAGGAAGAGAGAACGGAAGGGAGAGAAGTCTGAAGGGAAAAAGAATAATAAAGTGGCCCAGTAGCACATATATGCATGCACGGAGAAGGGAAGAGTGGGGTGGGAAATCGTGCACAACAGCAGCTCCCACACGCGTCACACGCACATAGTTACAACTAATCAGCCTTTATTTCCTTAGTTAAATTAATTAAGTTAATTATAATTAATAAATAATTTCCCCACTTTGCAATTATTATTTTAGTGATTTATTTTTCATTTGGCAATTAATTATTAAATCGGGATGTTACAGCCCTTCTCTGTCTTTTAGAAGGACCAGTAGTAGGGATACATTTCTTCGGTGCCATCTGCGAAAAAAGAAAATTAAAAATTTAAAAATTAAACACATTTTATTTTAAAATCAATCAAACATAAAAAACTTTTTGGAAAAGTTCACAAATCAAGCATATATTTTTATTTTTATTTTTTAACATGGAGAAATTCACACAAAACATGCATATTTTTATTAACACAAAAATTTCACACACAACAAGCATATTTTTAAAACAAAATTTTCACAAAATATGACATACATCATACAACATAAATTTTCAAGAAAATTTTTTTTTATGAATTTTTAAATTTAATGCAAGAAAGTATAACAAACATACAAACTAAGAAAATTATTTAATTTTAAAAGAAAACAGCAAACAAACATATAGCATGTTAAACAGATGAAAAACAGAAAATAAAAAAAATAACTAAAATAAAATAACAAACAAGAATTAATAAAAATCAAAAATAGAGGCTGACGCTACGTGTGGGTGGGACGCTACGTGTCAGCCCTAGTCTGCCCACACCACGCATGGGCTGCGCAGTTTTGAACAAAAACAGGGGTTGCACAGCAGCAACCCCTTTCAATCAAAAATACACTCATTCAATTCCAATCAATTCCTAAATCTAACAACAATCAAACCCAATGGTCTTCTAATCCTAATCCTAACCACATGCAATTCTAAAATTTGAAAAACAAAACCGAACCAAAAAAGAGAAAAAGAGAGATAACTTACTTGAATTTGATGAATGCAGAACAGGAATGAAGAGGATTTGGAGGTTTAAGAGAAAAAGAGGTTTGTGAAAATTAGGTTTTCTGAGAGAGAGGAAGGCAGTTTTAAAAGTGATGGACTTGGGCCTCCCTCTGTTTCAGTTTTAAAAACTGAACGTGGGCTCTGACGCTACGCGTAGTATGGACGCTACGCGTCAGGTCTAAAATTTAGAGTCCACGCTACGCGTCCATGTGGCACTACGCGGGGGCTTCTGTTTTTCATTTTTCAAAATTTTAATTTCCAAAAGCGTCTTTTAAGTTTAAAACCCCTTTTTATTATTAAAAACACAATTCTAAAAATATAATTTTTTTTGTTTTTTTATGTTTAACTTAAAAATAAAACAAAAATAATGGGTTGCCTCCATTGAGCGCTAGGTTTAATGTCTCCAGCCAGACATTACCTCTGATTAATCAGGTGGTTTCCCAATATTCATTGAGGAATCACCTGTCTTTTTCTTCCTCTTTCTTCTTCTCCGATGCTTGATTACCTGTCTTTCATTATTCAAGCCATTGGTTAATTTAAAACAATTTAATTGATTGCGAAGAGGTATACCTGGTTTGGTTGAAGGGTAAACTTTTTCTTCATTACTTGTCCTCAGATGTTCATGAGCATCGAAGTTTACCTCTTTTCCATGAATTCTGACTGCAACCAAACTTTGATCAACATCCACCATTATTTTTGCAGTCTTCATGAAAGGTCTTCCAAGGATCAGTGGGATTTCAGTATCCTCCTTCATATCCAGTACCACAAAGTTAACCCTGAAGTGGTACTCATCAACTTTTACCAACACATCTTCCACAATCCCCATAGGTTTTTTTACAGAGCGGTCAGCAAACTGTAAGTTTGTCTTGGCTTCCTTGAGCTCAAATTCACCAATGCATTTTATTAAATCTAGGGGCATCAGATTGATGTTAGCCCCTAAATCTAACAAAGCATTCCTGATGTTGATATTTCTAATAGTTACAGGAATGGTGAAACTCCCCGGATCTTTACATTTTTTCGGGGTTATGATGGTAGTACAGTTTGTTTCTTGCTCTACATTCACAGGCTCTTGTATATTTTTTTCTTTTTTATTTTTTTTATTTTTTTCTATTTTTTCACTTTCTTTTTCTTCTTCTTCTTTCTTTTTCTCATTCTTTTCTTTACAATCAATTTTCACAACTATACAATTTTTAGAAGAAACAACATTACATTGTTCCCTTGGGTTTTGAGTGTTTGCAGTAAACCCAGAATTTTTCAATTCAGCTATTTCTTTTGCAAGCTGACCCATTTGTAAGTCTGATGCTTTTCAGCAGCTTCATTTGTCTCCATAAATTGTAATAATTGTTGGATAGATTCCTCAATCCTTGTCAGTCTTGCATATTGATTGTTAGGAGGTCTATTGGAAGGTCCAGCATCTTGTCTCCAGCCAAAATTTTGATTCTGCCATCCCTATTGAAAATTGTTAGGAAAAGAATTACCATAATTGAAAGGAAAGTTACCCAATGGTATTCTTTAATGGTTCAGAAAATTGGCTTGCTCTTGCTCATTTCTGTCAGGGGCACAGTAACCACATGGTTGTTCTGCCATACAATGCATGCATTGTTTTAATTGAGCAGGGGGTGGTGATGTTACTTAAGCAATTTGAAGTTTCTCCAATTGTTTTCTCATGGCTTCAATTTATTGGGTCAGCAATTTTTGCTGAGCCAATACTGCATCATTTACTCCCAATTCGAGCATACCTGGCTTCCTTGGTGCATTACCTCTTTCATGTTTGGCTTGGCGGTCACTAATAGACATTGATTCCAATATCTCAATAGCTTCTTCCACGGTCTTGTTCATTAAAGAACCACCTGCACAAGCATCTAACATCATCTTGAACTGAGGTAATAAACCATTATAAACGATTCTTACCTTTTCGGCATCATCCAGGTTGTGGTTTGGACACTTTCTCAAGAGTGCCTTGAATCGTTCCCATGTTTCTCCCAATGATTCATCATTGTTTTGAGAAAAGGAGTGTATGACTGTCATGGCTTCAAAATATTTTGAAGGAGAGTAAAATCTTTCCAAAAATTTTCTTTCAACATCGGACCAGTTTACAAAACTACCCGGTGGACAAGATTTAAACCATTCTTTAGCTTTACCAATCAATGAAAAAGGAAACAATCTCATATAAATAGATTCTTCTTGATTGGGTTCAAAACCAATTGTGCTGCATAACTCATAAAAAATAGTTAAATGTTCATACGGTTCTTCATGATTTAAACCAGCAAATTGATTGTTTTGAATAATATTTAAAGTAGCAGGTTTAATCTCCACTGGCACAACAGGTCCTTGAAACATTCCCGAAACTCGGGGTGGACCATTAATAGCAGCAAACTATCCCAATGTTCTCCTTTCAGCAGCCATATTTGAATTTTCAAAATTTTTAGAAATAGAAGAAGAATTAGTTTGTGTTTTAGATTTGAAAGACTTCATTTTCTTTACAAACTTTTCTATCTCAGGATCAAAATAAATTTTTCCTGCAGTAGATCGAGTTTGCCTACACAAACTAGAAAAAGAAAGTTAGTGTAACAATGATAAGAAAAAGTAAATAAACAAATAACAAAATTTAACTAAGGTAAAAAAATATTTACCACGGTAATTAAAAATTTACTATTTTACTGAATCAATTCAATCCCCGGCGACGGCGCCAGAAAACTTGTTGGCCCGGTAATAATGTTTTAACTGTTTATGTTTACTACCGGGTCATTAATTGGCAAGCGCACCAATCGTTTGTAGTTTTCAAAATTTAGATATCGTTTCACTAGGATTGAAAGTCCAACAACAACAGTAATTTCCTAGTCACTATGGTAAATGAAAATAAACTTATAGACAAAAGAATGATTTATATACAATTTATACAATATTCATAGGATAGCATGGTTGAATTGTTCATGAGATAAAAAGAAAATAAAAATCTATCTAAAAAGTTGAGTTTAAATCTAGAATAGGTAAGATACTTGAGAATTAAACACAAATACACAAATTATGTTGGAAATTGGATCCCTAATCTAGAATAACAATGAGGACTCAAGACATGCATATTTAATCATCAAGTTTCATATCATTGCAGCTTAAAATTATTATAACCGATCCCTCGTTATATAAATTATAAGAATTCATCGTAAAGTCCGATCCCTCATGAGTTTTCTCAGTAAAAACTTACATTATGTCCTGGCCTTATAGAAACAATGGTTAACAACCCCTATAGAATTGAGATACCAAGGGTATTCCAACTTTTACTTTCGTCAAAACAAGTTTCAATACGGCATGAATAATCATTCTCCCGTTTGACATTCACACTAATAAAACAAGTTTTAGTACACATGAAAATCATTCTCTCGTTTGACGTTCATATTAATAAAAGATTCAAATACTAACATGGACTTGAATGACAAACATGCAGAGGTCGAATTCACAACATTATACTCAATAGATTAGTTCACCAATTCCAACATAAACAAATTAGTTACACATGGTAAAAGTAAAAACAACACTTACAGAGGTTGACATTACGAAGACGATGGAAACTTCACGATACAACGATCACAATACAATAAAACACTCTCAAGTATCTAGAAAACTATTCTAGAACTACAAACTCACAAAAGAAGTACTCAAAGTCGAGTACAAAGAGAGAAAAGAATGAGAATGAGATGATATGGGATGCTTAGAATGGTGTTGGATGGCCCTATTTATAGGGCTGAGCAAGGGTGCTGGCGCTACGCGTCAGTGTGACGCTACGCGTCAGACCCCTGACTCAGCTTCCATTAAACAGCTGATAATGGCCTCTTCAAATTATTAAATTTGATCATGCTTGGCCACTTGGACGTGTCTCCACTGTGTTTTGGCTATTTATGCTGAGTGGAGTGGCCATTGGTGCTGTGTGGAGTGGCCATTATTGGGTCAAAGTTGAGCACTTGGCCAAGCTGGCTATGGAGTCCACACAGCTTTGACGCTACGCGTGGCTGTGACGCGTAGCGTCAACATCATAAGTAGCCATGCTACGCGTGGGGTTGATGCTACGCGTCAGCTCCTCCAGTATCTTTAATTTTCTCTTAAATTCTTTACTTTTTCACTGCAAAACTAGAGAAAATTGATCAAGGGCAGATTATTTCCAACAACATCCATTTATTGAATTTAAAACCTAATTTTCTAACAAATTAAATTAATTTTTATGATTTTTATGAAATTTTTATTAAAGCTTTTATTAAAAATTTGAGGACTAACAGGGAGATAAGGGTGGTGGATTGTGCACATGATTAAGGGTATATCAGATTGAGGAATGGAAGTTGGGCCTCATTGAATATTGGTAATGAATTATGATTTACAGTAATTGAATCTAACACATGCATAGCATGGCATTATTATATGACTAACCCTTTGATTGTTGTTGGTATTGTGTAAGTGAAGCTTTATATGTCTATTCTAAGGTATACTGTATGTGATCCTTTCTGTAGTTTAAAATATTAAGTCACCCTTATATGTATATGTTATGGGTTTAGAGTTTTGTACTCACCCCTTTGTTGTTATGTGTTGTTTCTCCTTTTCTATGATCATCAGCTGAAGGACAAGGCGAGTGTGGGCAGGACTTAGAATACCTGCAGTAGAGGACGCCAGCTGGAAGCATCATCTGTGTATATTTTCTATTTGCGTCGAGATCGTTGTAGACTCGACATTTCTATTATGTTGTTATTTTACAATAGTTGTTAGGAGCCGGTGAGCTCCGTACTCTTTTAAATACTCTCATGTTAAAAGAATCGAGTTATGTAATATATTTATTTTAAAATCGTGTTCTGATGATCACCAATAAAAAAATACTCCTATTTTTAGTGACTCCTTAATTAAATAGGATGTTCCAGAGTGGGAATTTGTCCTAGTTAATCGAGGGTGTCACATTTTTGCATGCTAGGCTTAGTTTAAAATTGTGCACCTCCGACTAGTTTTGTTCTACTTGTTTTCTTTCTACACCATAGGCCTCATAAGGAGGGTGGCTTGAGAGAGGTCAAGTTAAAGGTCCCACCCTTCCATGGAAAAAGTGATGCAGAAGCCTACCTTGATTGGGAGAAGAAAGTTGAGCAACTTTTCACCTCCCACCAAACCAAAAATGAAAAAAAGGCTAGGATTGCCACCCTAAGTTTCCAAAACTATACATTAAGTGTGGTGGACCCAAATCCTTAAAGATAGGAAGAAAGACCATTTCCCACCCATTGATGAATGGGATGATTTGAAGGCTTTACTTAGGAAGCGTTATGTTCCCTCCTATTATAGGGTGAGTTATTGGTCAAGCTTAATAGAATCACCCAAGGATCCAAAAGTGTGGAGGATTACTATAAGGCCTTGGAAATGGCTATGATTAGGGCCAATGTTGTGGAGGATGAAGAAATCCTCATGCATAGATTTCTACATAGCCTTAATCATAATATTAGGAAAAGAGTGGAACTTCTACCTCGTGTGGACATTGGGGAGCTTCTCCATCAATGCATATGAGTAGAAGCTTAATTAATGGATGGAGCTTTTTACTATAAAAGGGATTCCAAACCTTTTGGGCCTAAGTGGAAAGACAAAGAAGACTCTATCCTATGAAAAAAGGGTAGTTGGAGAAAGGGTAGGGAGCATGAAGTGAGGAACTTCATCTCCTAGGCTTGAGTGAGGTTCATAGGGATCATCCCCCTATACAACCTTCTAAACACACCTTTTCTAAGAATTTCAACTCTTCATCCCCACCTACTTCTTCAAGAACAAGTTTCATAAAATATTTTAAGTGTTTAGGAAAGGGTTACATTGCCTCTCAATGCCCAACCAGGAAAACCATGACTTTAAGGGGCATTGATCACTATGAGGAATCTTCCTCTTCACACTCTAGTGATAGCTCAAATAGTGATTCCTATGATAGCGAACATGTTCTTGGAGATGAAGATGAGCTCTTTATGATAAGGAGGCTTCTTAGAAGCCTTATTAGAGGTGTGATGACACTACATAAAGAGAGAACATCTTTCATACAAGATGTTATATTAAAGAAAAACTTTGTTCTCTCATTATGGATAGTGGTAGTTATGCAAATATGGCTAGCCAAAGGCTAGTTCAAAAACTTGGTTGTGCTTTAATTGATCATCCTAGACCTTAAAAATTATAATGGCTTAATAAAAGGTGTGAAATGTTAATGAACAAACAAGTTCTTCTTTCCTTGTCCATTGACACATACCATGATCAAGTTTGGTGTGATGTTGTGCCTATGGAAGCCACACGTCTTATTGGGTGGACCTTGGCAATATGACAAGAAGGTTACCCATGAGAGTTTTACCCACACCTCACTTTTGTCCACAATAATAAGTTTATCTTACATCCCTTGTCTCCTAAACAAGTTTTGGAAGACCAACTTCAAATGAAGTTAAAAAGGGATAGGGAGGTGAGGCCTTCCACCTCCCATTCAAAACCTTAAACAAAAAAAATAAAAAACCAATAACCTAAAAAGATAAGGGTAAAGGTATTCTTACTCTTGATGATCCCATGAGGCATTCTTCTTTTCTTGCCTCCAAACTTCATGTGAAAAGAGCCCTGCTCCTTCACCAACCCCTTTACATGCTTCATGATTGATGGTTCAGAGTCAGACTTAGAAAAGGGGGTTGAATAAGTCTTAGACTCTTTTTCATAAAACTTTGAATCAAATTAAAATACAAGCAATCAAACAAGTAATGAATGAGAGAGATAAACACACAGAGTTTATATCGGTTCACTTCTAACAAAGAAGCTACATCCATCCCCTTTAAACTTGAAGGATTTCCACTATTGTAAAAATCTCCTTTACAATAATAGCACCAGACCTGTGCTATAAGTATTCTTGACACTAACCAGTTCTGGCTTATCCCAAGTATTTTTTCAATAAGCCACTCCTGGTTTTAACCCAAGTATTCTTTTGAAAGCCTCTTCAGGCCAAAGTGTTTCTCAACACACAAACTCGTTCTGGCAACACACTAGACTTTTATGAATAGAAAGAATGAAAAGAAGTTTTTTAGAACTTAGTGTACAGATAATAGATAATTTGAGATCGAACACTAAGTTGTTGACACAAGACCTAAGTCTGCTAGAAGAAAAACAAGAAAGTAATGAGGGTCTTTGTCTTACAAGAAAAAGAATGAGATTGAATAAATTGAAGAGATTGTTTCTCAATTTTTCTTGTATATAAGTGATGTTCAAACTTCCTTGGTATTTATAGTGACTTGAAGGATATAACCATTATTGCTTCTTGAAAGAAGATATAGACGTTGAAATTCCTTTGAAGGTATTGTGCCTTAAGCTTCTTGTTATCAGACCTTGAAGTTAAATTTAAGCTTGAGAGAGGTCTGAATCACTTTTCAATATTTTCACGAAAATGGTTTCTCATGTATAAAACCATTTGTAAACTAATTATTTATTGAGTGATAGGTTGCTTTCTGAGATGTCCTGATGAGATCTCTGACTTGTGATCAGAATTCGCAAGGGTAGGTACGCTGACAGTTGTTGTTTATGTTGATCTTGTTCTTTTTGTTCTTTGATGATAAGCACGTAAATATGATATGATCATTACTCCCAAAGCATCACCAAAATAGAATTTATGAACGTTGAAGAAGAGTTCTTTAATCAGGATGCTTCTATCAGACTTTTGTTGTTCTACCTGAGTTTTAGAACACGTATGCTCCCCCTTTGTTTTTACAGCCTAACCTTCGTATCCTGAAATTACTTAGGCACTAAAACAATGTTATGACTAGTTCAAACTTTTATTCCTTTAGAGAAAATACTTGATGAATGATATAAACAAATCCATGAATATATAAGATCTGGGTCTGGCCGAAAAGACTTAAGACTTATATTTTTACCAAACTTTTTCTCAATAATCTTCCCCTATTTGTTGATAACAAACATCAAGTCTTTCCGTGAGTGAAGTCTGTCATCAAAATATTATAGAGTCAAGGAATTATAATGGAAATGAAAGGATTTTTCATTGATCAAAATAGTGCATACATCACTTATCATTCTAAGCCATTACACTAATTCATAAAAGACTTCTAAACTACTCCCCATTTTGTAATCAACAAAAGAGAGGACATCATCGAGACTCAAAGAGCAAATCATGAGTTACAAATGAAGTAAAAAAAGGGAAAATAGTATATGAAACAATAGTGAAAAAGTGAGTTTGAAAAACAAATAGAAAAGGAGAAGAAAACGTGATTAATGAAGGGCTGTAAAAAAAAGAGGATTGTAGGAAGACGAGGAATAAAAACAGAAAGGTGCTTCCTAAAGAGTCTAAAGATAGTGACATCACAAGGCATCGGCATGAGCTTCAGTTGGGTTTGACGTAGTCCAATGACTCTTAAGGGTTATTGTAGGCAACTGCTTAGGCTGAATGGGACCCTTGTAGTGCGGCTTATGCTTTGGGGGCATGGGCTTCTTTAGTCTACCCAGAGAAATCCACTTAGCTGGCGGAGGAGGACGTGGTACCTCAAACAAAATCTTCTTCCATGGAGTATCTACAGGGAAATTTTTGATAGACACATCATCAAGAGTAATGAAGCGATGCTTCAGATCTCGAGCTACAAAAGCCTACTCGGCTTGAAGCACATGAAACATCCCAAGGTCATCATTTAAGAATAGGTCTGGGAAGCCAAGAAGCTTCTCAATGGGGAGAGGAAGGTAGTGTTTTAGGGCAGATGGACGTATATGAAGTCTGTGAGGATTAAAGTTGGGGTTACTCACAATAGATTGATTATAAGGGCTGCTATATCTAGGGTCAGAGGTGTCAACAACAGGTTTGTAGTCAATATACTCAGGTAAGGTGGGGTAGTTTTTAAGGAGAGGGGGAAGGCAAGACTTATGAACATTGGTAGAGATGAGAGGACAAGAAACAATGGCTAGAGAGGAAGAGGTCTAGGGTAAAAGTGGAGGTAGAATGGCAAAAGGAATAGGTTAAGGAGAAGAGGGGCAGAGTCTGTGGAGGGTAAGGGTTCAAACCTTGATCCTTTGGAACATGGCTCAGGAGAAGGGGACCATTTTCGCTTGAGAGAGGATTTGAAGGCACTTCTATCACTCTGATAAAGAGCTACAGTGGCATAGAACTCATCTAGCCAATCAATGTATTCCCAGATGCGGACTTCTAAGACAGAATGTGTAACATCCCAAAAATTTCATTCTCATGTATAATTATTTTGATAAAGATCATCAATGATATTATCCTTTTTATCTCGACTTTCTATGTAAATTTTGGCTAGGACAACATCTTCAATTTAACATTTTACCTTTGTAAATAATTTTAACTTTATACCTTAGGTAAAAGTTAACCAAATAATTTATTACCTATTTCCTTTGTTATTAATTTCTTTGCCTTTTTCATTTACTCCCATCAAATTATCACATACTCTACTCAAAATGCATTATCTTGTATATATTTTCATGCCTAGTTAGAGTCTAAATTTAAAAATATAGTCAACAATAAAGTTATTCCTCTTCTTCTTAGCTTTCCAGCAAGACTAAATTTATCAAAAGCCATTAAGATATGAGAGAGATATGCTTAAAATACTAAAACTATTTTAGAATTGGTATTTTACTTCAATCATGGCATCTTGTACATATTTTAATTCCTAGTTAGATTTTGAATTTAAAAATATGGTCACTACAAAGTTGTTCCTCTTCTTAGCTTTCCAACAAGACCAAATGTATCAAAATCCATTAAGATATGAGAGAGATATGCCCAAAATATTGAAACTGTTTCAGAATTGGTATTTTACTTCAATCTTGTCATCTTGTACACATTTAAATGCCTAGATAGAGTCCAAATTTGAAAATATGGTTAACTAAAAAGTTTTTCCTCTTCTTATTAGATTTCCAAGAAGACCAAATTTATCAAAATCCATTAAGATATAAGAGAGATATTCCCAAAATACCAAAACTGTATCAGAATTGGTATTTTACTTCAATCATACAAGCTATACTATTTAGACTGTGAGAATGGCCAGCAATGCAACCCATTTCTCCCACTTTAAACCTCTATTATTACCATACATAATGCACCTAACATCCCACTACAATTCCATTATGAAAATCTTGTCTCCTACTTGTCATTTGCATGACTAAACCAACACTACATCTTGTTCCCAAGTCTGAATTCTTCAAACAAGCTGAAGTTAGTGAAGACATATCTTTCATTTTCTTTCATTTTCTACATCAAAGTCACTCTTAATTTGAATCTAGGACAACAAGAAGGCACTTCCAACCATTCTAGGATCCTTCATTAAGGTAATAGGTATAAGGATTGTAAATATTATGGAATGGGTAGAGTTGTATCTATGTGTAAGGAATTCAGAAATTATATTCGTACTTGTGATTTGATTTTGTTGATTAAAAAGTGTGAATTAGTGTTTAGTGTCTTCATAAAAGTTATATATATATATGTGTGTGTGTTATATGAATTGTGAGCTTTGAATGACATGATGTAAATGCCTGTAGCTCCAGTTATAGCAAAAACGCTTAAGTATGCTTGTTAAGTTTTGTGTAAATATTGAAATTCTGGGAATTATATGTGCATAATTAGACTTTGATGTCTTCATAAAAGTTGTATATATTTATGTTTTGGATTTATACAAAGTGGTTTTAAGTTAAAAGGATATTTGTAGCTCTAGTTATACCTTAAATACCAAAGTATGTTCATGCTAAAAATCTAGGAATTTTGTTTTTTATTTTTAAATCTAGGAATTTTGTGATGAGAATCACTATTTGGTGTCTTCATAAAAGTTTTAGATATTTGTGTTATGAGTAATTTAGAACTGGTCTCATGTCAAAATTATTTTTGTAGCTCCAGAAACGTTCATTTTACTAACATATTACGTTCTGTTACTTTCTCTGAGATAGTTTAGTTAACTGTGAATTTATGAAATTTCTATTTGGATTTGGAATTTTTGGTCTTCATGAAAATTATAGATAATGAAATTATTGAAACACAGAACTTGACCTCATTCAAAAATTACTTTTATATCATGAGTTATAGCAAATTTACTAAAGATTGTCAAAACAGAAAATTTTCCACAAACTAGTGATAATGATAATTATTATAACTTATTGACTATTATGTGATGTTTCCGTTTGGAATTTAAAATCCTGGCCTTCATGAAAAATGTAGATAACTAAGTTATGAAAACTTGAAACTTGGTTTCAATTAAAAATGAATTATGTAGCTCAAGTTATGAATTATTTGTAAAAGGGTAACAGTGCTGAAATCACTCAAAATTTGTTTTATTAGTAACTAATGATTCTAACGGTCATAATTATGTGAATAATATATTGTACATGTCTATGTGATACTTGGATGAATTATTCTTAGTTATGAATGTTATTGAGTATTTCTTATGTGAAGTACATCGTATGAGAATTGAATAAATGCATATGATTTGTTTGGAATTAATGGTAAATATACATGAATGCCTTATGGGGTATTGAGATATGATGATGAACTATAAATCCATGATTTGAGAACATGTTTGGATTATTATATCCTTCAAGGATTTGAGGTTATTATTGAGTTTATGGAATTGTAAGATCATGGTATGTTGATTAATAAATAGAATTAAAGGCATTCATGCATTATACGCATTTTGAGACGTATCTTGGGAATGTAGAGGTCCCTTGATTGCTTGCTCGGTAGGGACTGCTCTATGATGATCCCAGACTCTACTTGTTCTATATTGTGATGCAACATGGATCAGTAGAGGTCTATGTTTTCTTGCCAAATTGTAGCTCCTCTATTCGAGCCCAGACCCTACTTGACGCAACATGGATCGGTAGGGGTCTATGTTTGCCTGCCAATTGTGGCTGCTTTATTTTGAGCCCAGACCCTACTTGTGTATTACTGTAGTATATTCCCACCAATTAGAATGGATCTATCATGACATCATTTAGTAATTAAAAGATGAATAAATCAGTTGATTGACATACACATCATCTCATATTTACTTGGTATTTGTGTTTGTGTGATTTTATTTATTATGTAATTATTTTATATTCTTTCTCACTCTTACAACCATTTTTTAATGTATGATGCATGAGGAAGCATTGAAGGCTTATTTTCTAAGTGTTTGATTTCAGAGTTATATTTGGAATAAATTGTGATGTACTAGAACTTATGCCGTATTATTGTGAATATTTCCATGATGAATGTAATATGACATTTACTTAGTTTTGAGTTATTATTCAAAATAATATGTTGATATGAAAATTTAATTATTCCATAAATATATCATTACATGGGACCTTAGAATTTAAAATATGAATTTCTAAGATGGTTATCCAATCGTGAAAAATTTATTATGAACTTTCGGATAACTATCTTAGGATTTATAATTTGGGTTTTGGGTGTCATAGAATGAGTCCTTAGATAGCCACAGATGAAGCACAAAGAACGAGTGTATGCTGGACAACCACCACATTGTTGTAGAGTGTCGTGATTCTCATCCATGACTCGCTGATAGTCATCACGAAGCTCAATAAACTTAGAACTCCATGCAAGAGAATCCCATCCTGATACTGAAATATCTGGGTACATAAAAGTAAATACAGATACAGATAGATCAAATACTTCATCACCAGAGAGTTTCTTTAAGTGTGACTCAAAAGAGGGATGAAATAGAGGGGGTTGAGTTTGTGGAGCCTAGGAAGGATCTAAGACCTTAACTCTTTTGCTAGGGCCAGACTTTTTCTTTGTAAAGCGATGCTGAAGTTTTCTAATTGGGAGATGATTATCTGAGTTTGAGGAGCCCTTGGTTGGTGTGGGAATAGGATTCTCAAGAGGTGTTGATGTGGCAACAAGAGAGAAGGAGGGAGCTGATTAACATGGTGCCTTCATACCAGGGGAGTCTGATTCTTCCGATGGAGCATCAGACTCTTTTAGAACCAATTTTTTGATCCTCTTAGCAGAGCAAGTTCTTTGAGTATGTAAGGGGGCAGACTTTCTTTTCTTGGAGGGAGCAAACTTTTTTTCTTTTAGGGAGCCATGGCAGTACTCTAAGGTTGATCCAGTTGAGAGGAAAATGCAAACAACTTACTAGCCATCAAGGAGGGAGTGACCAGATCCTTTATTAAGGTGGTTTGCATATTCTCAAGTGTAAAGAACTTCATGAGAACAGCAGGGTAGGGAATCTTATTTTATTTCTTTCCATTGGAAGAAATCAGATACAACATAATGATATTGGCCAAACTAACCCTTTTCTTTGTAAGCGTATGGTACATGCAGAAGCGGTCAAGCTTGCTTACAGTATTTTTTACACTCTTTCTAGGGCATAAGAGTTGCTTCATCACAAGATGCAACATTTTTACTTTTGGGAGGAGAGACCCATAAGCAAACTTGGCTGGATACTGAGTCACTTACAACATTCCGTTGATTTCCAGTGAAGACACAACTTTGAACTCAAAAAGTTCATCAAAAACCTCACCTTCATTCAGACAACCAGTAGCAGTAGTAATGAGATCCGTAGAAATTTCAATAGATTTTCCTTGTAGGGTGCCAAAGACAATAAACTTGGACTTGTCCATAAAAACCGTATTCCAGAAACCAAGAACCAGAGATGGAGAATACGGAGTTTGGTCAAGGTAAAACTGCGTCCACCCTATACCATTAAGCTTGTCAGAAATGTCACGCCTATCCATTTTGTGTTGCCTGATGTTGAAGACTGAAGACTCAACAATATCAGATGCCTTGTATGCCATTTCTTAGGAGAAAAGAGAAGAAGAAGAACAAGAAGAAGAGGGTTTTCAGAAACTAAAGAAATTTTTTGAAAGAGAATTCGAAGAGGGAAGAGAAAGATATGATGAAAATAGTGGGAAAGAGTGAAAGTGAAGAGACATAAATAAATAAATAAAAATTGGCCACAAATGTGGAGAGAGAAAGTACATTCAGAAAATGGTTATACAAAAAGGTGATAACTACTGCCATATTTTAAAAAGGAAAAACTGAAAATGATTTAATAAAGTAAGTCTCTAAGAGAAGGTTAAGCTATTAGTGTGAAGTCAAACAATACAAGTTATAGAAGACTTATACATGAATTAGACTATTTAGGCAATAATTTTTAAATTTAAATTGTGCTTAATAAAATTAAACCTGGCCTCTGCCAGAGGCTTAGTGAAGATGTCTACCCATTGATGATTTGTATCCATGAATTTTAGATCCAAGGTTCCCTTTTGTACATAGTCACGAATGAAGTGATATTTTACTTTAATATGGTTTGCTTTGGAGTGTTGAATAGGATTCTTGGAGAGATTTATTGCACGAGTATTATCACAGAATACTGGGATTTCTCCTTCTTTGATTAAGTAATCTTCAAGTTGATATTTGATCCAAAGAAGTTGAGACCAACAACTAGCTGTAGACATATATTTTGCTTCAGCGCTTGAAAATGCAATGGAGTTTTGCTTTTTGCTACTCCATGAAATTAAGTTGCTTCCCAAGAAGTGACATCCACCACTTGTACTTTTTCTATCAACTCGATCTCCTGCAAAGTCTACATCACCGAATCCAGAAAGAGAGAAAGAGTCTTTTCGTTTGTAAAACAGCCTAAGGTTAGTAGTTCTAATAAGATATTTCAGAATCCTCTTTACTGTAGACAAGTGTGATTCCTTGGGATCTGATTGATATCTTCCACACATGCAAACACTAAACATTATGTCAAGTCTGCTGGATGTAAGATACAAGAGTAAACTAATCATTCCTCTATATATGGTCTGGTCTACTGATGTACCAGACTCATCTTTATTTCTGGTGCAGTTAGGATGCATAGGAGTACTCATGGCCTTAGCATCAACCATTTTAAACTTTTTGAGTAGTTCCTTTGTGTACTTTTGTTGATGAATGAAAATTCCTTCACTAGTCTATTGAATTTGCAAGCCTAAGAAGAATTTTTGTCCACCCATCATACTCATTTCAAATTCTAGTTGCATTATTTTTGAAAAACTTTTACACAAACTATTATCAATAGCACCAAAAACAATATCATCCATATAAATCTACACAATAATGAAATGTTTCTTAGAGCTTTTTTTGAAGAGGGTTGTGTCAACTTGACCTCTTGTAAAGCCTTTTGAAATAAGAAAGGTACTGAGTCTATCCTACCAAGCTCTGGGAGCTTGTTTTAGACCATGCAGTGCTTTACTTAATTTAAAAACATGATTGGGAAGAGACACATCTTCAAAACCAGGACGTTGTTTTACATAAACGTCTTCTTTAGTAAAACCATTCAGAAAAGCACTCTTTACATCCATCTAATATAATGTAATACCTTTAAAAGCTGCAAATGCAAGAAGTATCCTGATAGCTTCAAGTCTGGCTATAGGAGCAAAAGTTTTAGTGAAATCTATACCTTCTTGTTGATTATAGACTTGAGCTACTAATCTGGCTTTGTTTCTAACTACTTTTCCATTTTCATCTAACTTGTTTTGAAATATCCACTTGGTACCAATTATACTTTTATCTTTGGGTTTAGGAACAAGTGCCCATACTTTACTTCTTTCAAATTAGTTTAGTTCTTGCATAGCAAGAGTCCAATCTGCATCCTTTAGAGCTTCCATAAATTCTTTAGTTCCATTTGAAATAAGAGCAATTATTGACTAATTTTGAAGGCTGGATCTAGTCCTAACTCCAGTAGCTTGATCTTCGATTATAAGGTCTACTGGATGATGGACTTTGAATTCCCAATCTTTTGGCCTTTCAGGTTTAGGGAGTTAATCTTGTTCAAATTTTTCAGGATTCATTGATTGTGATTGATTATTTGTAGTTGGTTATTCTGTTTATTGCTCTTCCTCTTGTTGAATTCCTACATCATCAAAATCTAGATCTGCTAGTCTTCTGTCAGTCTTTTGAAGGTCATCAAATCTTACATGCATAGATTCTTTTAAGTTTGCATTTAATCTAGTCTCAATACCGACATATGGACTTAGGGGTAATTTCATTCGCTCTTATACTCACAACCGGTTTCACAAGTAAACCTCCAGATTGTAAACTCGTATTAGACGTTCTTCTATACCGATATGTCCAAGTCAGTGCCTCACACACTGGAAAACTTCCATGTCACCTAAAAAAAAGTACAAGGTACACGTACGAGGGATCGCAAGAGACACGAAGCCACCCGTGTCGGGTGTCAGAATCGTACACTGCATAGTGTAGTATTGGTCCTCTAACCCTAAGGACTTTTCATTCTCTGCATGTACGTATATAAATACCAACATTCTCACTACTCTGGTACATTAGATTTATTCCCAAACTTACGCTTGAGAAACTCTAAATTCTTTTTCTGGCTACTGACTTAAGCATCGAAATCTTCACTAGTGACACCACCTTTCGCCCTCATCAAGTGAAAGCTTGGTGTGAAGGATCTCCAGAACTGCAAGACATTTATTCTCCCGCTGAGGTAAAGGGCGTAATATCGGATACCCATTGTACCAGTATATAAATCACTCCAAACAGTTGACATTTATGGCTGGTCCCACACCGGATCGTTGACCCCAATTCAGACCAGTTCATTGGCACGCCCGATAGGACACGTTAGAGTTATTCCCATTTTTTGTAGAAGTTTCACAGTCTACTATGGAAGGCAATATGAGGGACTTTCACGAGGGGCATGCGGAAGATGTCACTGACCAGGTCAATAGGCGTTTAGCCTTTGAGTCCCTTGTGGGGAGCTCCCACAGGATGATGCCTGTGAGAGCACCTGACCCTCGTGATGAAGTCATCAGGAAACTTATAAAAGAGTTGGCGGAGCTGAGGAGAGAGCGAAGGCAGACGGAGGAGAAGGTGGTGTCTCAGGCTGAGGAGACCCACGAGGCTTCTGGAAGGGATAAGTCCACAACTCTCTAGTATTCCAAGATTCCCACATATAAAGAGAGGGAACATACCCAAGACTCGGGTGAGAGGATATCTGGTAGAAGGAAGGAGCCAGCAACAGCTACAGGGACTTATCGACTTAATATCCTTTTCTCTAGGAGGCTTATAAGTATGCCTATCCCCAGGCACTTGTAGACGACTCAGCCCCTATCTATAGGAAAATATACGGGTGAGACGGACCCGAGTAAGCATTGCCATATTCCTGGGAGCAGAGGAGGATGTCATGTGTTGTATGTTCCCTGGCACATTGACTAGAGAAGCTCTCAATTGGTTTAAGGGGCATCCGTCAGGGTCGATAGACTCTTGGGAGGAGATGGAAATGGCCTTTAGTGACCATTTGGTCATTTCCAGGGACGTTCCCAAGACGTCACACACCCTCGCGTAGATAAGGCAGGGTGAGAATGAAATATTAAAGGACTTTTTAATAAGATTTTATAAGGAGGCAGCCATGGTCCTTAATCTTACAGAGGCTATACAGCTATACATCGTCATTGAGGCTTTACAGCCTAAATCCACCTTTGCGTTGTCTCTAGCAAAGAGCCCTCTGACATCATTTGAGGAGTTCTTGAAAAAGACCTCAATATATATGGGCATTGAGATGCATTTGGAGGCTACAACGACGAGGCAAAAGCCGACCACTCCGGTGTCTCAACCGCCCAGGGAGAAGGAAAAGGCGAGGCCTGAGAGGAACTTTCAGAGGGACCGGTTCAGGAACCTTCAACCCCAGCAGCAGGAGAGGCATGTAGCTGTCTTCAGCAACTATGCTTTGTTGAACGTTGGACTGGCTCAGATCCTGAGAGAGGTGGGTTGGCTCACATTCAGCATGTATGGGATCAGGAAGCCAGCTCTATTAAAGAGGCTTGAAAATCCACACAAGTACTACAATTTCCACAAGCAGGCTGGCCACTCCACTAACGAAAGTAGGTCTCTGAAGAATGTTGTAGAGACCCTCATCCACGAAGGGAAACTGAACCGATATCTCTTTAAGGAGAGATCTATAGATGAGCTAGATCAGATGGAGAAAAGGGGTCGTGACCATGACAAAGATGGTGATAACAGTCCGGGTCCCACCAAAAGATTCACTACCGCTGAAAAGCAAAAGGGGATCGTTATCACCGAGATGGCTCAAAAGGAGGAGATGCCACAGCAGCAGCAGCGAGGCCGGCGAGAGGTGATTGACATGATCGCCGGAGGATTTGCTAGGGATGGAGCATCGATCACGGTGAGGAAGAATCATCACTGCATGATTCTCTCAGTTCAGAGGAAGCCTCACGATAATCGCCCATTCCAGGATGGGGTAGTAGCCCCCACAATATCCTTTTCTGATGAAGACTTTGGCCCAACCATCCCTGGGTGTGATCACACAGTGGTCATTATAACGGTCATAGCAAACAAGGATGTCAAGCAAATCCTTGTAGATCAGGGGAATTCCTGTGATGTGATTTTTTATAATTGCTTTTAAAAGAATGGGTTTTAATGATTCTGATCTTCAACCGCATACGTAGGAACTAATGGCGTTCAATGGAGCCAAGCAGCCTACTAAAGGCTATTTGGACACTTATGTGTCATTTGAAGGAGAGCTTGGAGCACGGATGGTGAAGTCCAGAGTACTGGTGATTGATTTGGAATCACCGTACAACGGCATTATAGGATGGTCCATGTTGAACGCCATGGAAGAAATCGTGTCAACGTCCCATCTTGTCAACGTCCCATCTCCTTATCAAATTCATCGATAAGGACAATAATGTCTTATCTATCCGGGGTGACCAGGAGATGGCCAGGTACTGTTACAACCAGAGCCTTAACATGGTGAAATTAGAGGCGTTCAACAAGAAGAGGAAGTTGAATGATGGAGGAACCGCGGCTGGATTTGTCAGCCTCATTGATCTTAACCCTAGGGCAGAGCTCAAGATTAATCCACTTAATCCTTCGAAGCCCACACCAGAGGGAAGTTCTAAGGAAATCATACTTGGGGATAGCCTAGAGAAGGTTACAAACATAAATGACAAGTTGGAGGCTACTATAGAGAAGAACCTTCTTACATTCCTTGAGGAGTTTAAAGACCTTTTAACATGGACTACTGCTAACATGCCATGGATGGACCCTAATTTTTATTGCCATAAGTTATCTGTCTATCCAGAGACCAAGACGGTTTCCTAAAAGAAGCGGAGGCTGGGCCCGGAGAAGCAGAAGGCTGCTTGTGAGCAAACAGAGGAACTCTTGAAGGCTGGATTTATCAGGGAAATTCAGTATTCCTTCTAGATTTCCAACGTGGTGATGGTGCAGAAGGCCAATGGTAAATGGAGAATATGTACAGATTATGTTGATCTGAACCTTACTGCCGAAAGGATCCATACCCTCTCCCATTGACAGGATGGTTGATGACTCATCTAGTTACAAGTACTTGTCGTTTATGGATGCTTATTTGGGGCATAACCAAATTTCGATGTGGGAAGAGGATCAGGAGAAAATAGCTTTTGTCAATGACCACGATGTTTTCTGTTACACCGTCATGCCTTTCGGGTTGAAGAACACTAAAGCAACATACCAGCGAATGATTAATAAAGTCTTCGAAGACATACACACCAAGTTGGTGGAGGTGTACATTGATGACATTATCGCCAAGACCCCAGCTAGGGGTAATCATGTTGAGGATCTACACCAGATCTTCACACGCCTGAAGTAATACAACATGCGCTTAAACCCATTCAAGTGCACTTTTGTCATGCCTGTTGGAAAGTTTCTGGGTGACTCAGCACAGAATATAAGCAAACCCGGGCAAGTGCCAAGCAATCCTGGACTTACAAAGTCTCAAGAACCTGAGGGAGGTTCAATCACTGAATGGAAAGGGGGGCTTTGGCACGATTCATGCTCAAGATGATGCACAGATCTCTCCCCCTATACAAAATTTTGAAAGAGTAAGAAGTTTAAGTAGGGAGAGGAGAAGGAGCGAGCTTTTCAAGAGCTGAAGGAGGTATTTTCCAGACCACCTATATTGGTGAATTCTGACCACTGAGAGTTGCTTATTTTGTATCTGGCAGTGTTTGATGAGGCCCTGGGGATGGCCCTGGTGAAGGAGACTCCGGAGGGGCAGAGGCCAGTATATTTCACTGGCAAAACATTGCAAGGAGTAGAGGGACGATATTAAAAAATTAAAAAAGCTGCCCTAGCAGTTGTGTGGGCCTCTAGGCGTTTGAGGCCCTACTTTCACGCACATTCAATCCTTGTAAGGACGAACCTTCCCCTACGTTCAGTGCTGAGCAAGCCGGACCTAGTTGGGAGAATGATTAAATGATCTATCGAGCTTTTAGAGTTTGAGGTATCGTACGAGCCTCGAGGTACAATAAAGGCGCAAGTGTTGGCGGACTTTGTAGTAGAAATGACTGGAGCAGACCCAACTACCCCCGGTTCTCATTGGACAGTGTACGTTGATGGTTCCTCTAATAGTAAAGGAAATGGCATCGGGGTGGTAGTTGAAAGCGATGACGAGGTGCACTTGGAGATATCGTTGCGCTTTAACTTTAAGACATCCAACAACCAAGCAGAATGTGAAGCTTGCCTTACTGGTCTGAGGGTGCGTTGGACATTGGGGCTTTGGAAGTGACCCTGTAGTGATTCACAGCTGGTGATTTCACAAGTAAGGGGAGAGTATCAGGTGAGAGAGCCACAACTCCAGTTGTATCTGAACTGTGTAAATAAGTTAAAGGAACGCTTCACGACGTTGGAATTTAAACATGTGCCAAGAGAGGAGAACACTAGGGCGGATATCCTCTCAAGATTAGCCAGCACGAAGCAGCCTAGGAGTACCACCACCATGGTCCAGAGCACTCTGACCACTCCCAGCATTCCACTGACCCTCTCACAAATGGCCATAACCTATTGAATGTTCAACGATGATTCATGGGTAGTCCCTTTTGTCTGGTATTTAGTTAATGGACAAGTACCCATAGATGAAGCTGAGAATAGAAGAGTAAAGAGGGAGCTTCCTTATTTCACAGTTGTGGATGGCATGTTGTTTAGAAGAGGATTCTCTGTACCCTATCTCCGTTGCCTCAACGAGAACAAGGTGCAAGATGTCATGGAGGAAGTACATGAAGGCCAGTGCAGACATCACTGTGGAGGACAAAGCTTGATGAGGAAAATTCTCAAGGCTGGTTATTGGCGGCCCACAATCAAAAAGGATTGTACGGAGTTTGTGAAGAAGTGCAATCCTTGTCAAAGGTTTGCCAACCTTTATCACACACCAGTTGAGGAGCTATCCACTTCCGCGGTGCCTTGGCCCTTTCACTAATAGGGGTTGGACATCTTAGGCCTATTCCCTACTTCTCCTGGGGGCATCAAGTACCTCATTGTGGGGGTTGATTATTTTACGAAGTGGATCAAGGTGGAACCAGTGGTGCATATTACTTCAGCCTGGACCAGGCGTTTTATGTATGAGAACATCATAGCACGGTTTGAGGTACCAGCACGGATTGTGACTGATAACGGCACCCAGTTCACTAATAAGAAGTTCACAGAGCTGTTGGAAGGATTGAGGATAATCTAAATTTTCTCATCTGTTGAACGTCCACAGACAAATGGTCAAGCTGAGGTAGCCAACAGAGAGGTATTGAAAGGCCTCAAGAAGCGTCTAGGGGAAGCTAAGGGTGATTAGACAAACCAACTGTGCCATGTCCTCTGGGCCTACCACACTATGCCGCACTCCTCAACAAACGAGTCTCCATACCGTCTCACCTATGGCGTCGAGGCTATGATACCGGTGGAGCTTCAAACGACCTCAACAAGAGTTGAGTACTTTTCAGAGGAAAATAATAATCCTAACTGGCCTCAGAGCTTGATGTTGTCCAAGAGCTCAGGGAGAAGGCATGCGTTAGGGATCGGGCTATCAAAGCAAAGGCCGCCCTATGATACAATAAGCGCATCCAGCATAAAGCTTTTGGAGTTGGAGATCTAGTGTTGAGGAAAGCAAGTGTGGGGAATAAATTCACACATCAAGGCAAATCGGCACCCACCTGGGAAGGTCCTTATCGTGTTTCCGAAATCACAAGCAAGGGGTCATACCGCCTGGAGAACCTCGATGGCACACCTATTCGCAATAAGTGAAATACACAGAATTTAAGAATTTACTACAGCTAGTTGGTAAGACGACATGTACTCTTTTTCCTGATTTGAGGTTTTTCCCATTGGGTTTTTCTCAAGAAGGGTTTAACGAGGCATGACCCTAGCTACGCTCCATTTGTACGTTATTCATTATAGTGAGAAAAGTTTATCAATAACAGTGTTCTTTTCACTTCCCTTTATTTCATGATTTTAAGCTTTGCGTATGGCATAAACAATGGCCCTCTAGACGGATAGTCTCAATTACTTATCAAGTAACTGGCGACATAACTCCACGAGCGGTACCCCAGATAACTTCACCCCACAGAGTGGCGAAGATTGGTCTTTATTCAACGCCATACCGGACCCCGGTGCATGGTGCAAATCAAGTCTTCGTTTTAAAATAATATATCTATAAAAAATTAATTATAATATAACTTGAAAAAAATAAAAAAAGTCCTAAAATTATGTTTAGTTAGATGATTGTTAATTTTATATTGATGTAGATTTAAGTCCTTTTAATTGTTAAATATTATTCTTAAAATTTTGTCTTTTTTTTCATTTTACAAGTTTTTAAAAATAGATTTTTTTTAGCTTCTTTAGATTAATAAATCTCTCACCTCATCAGACTAAAAGACCTAATAAATTATTTAAAAGACTTCTTAATAAATAAATCTTAAAAAGACTATCGACTTAACCTATTTAGGCCTCTAACCGTAACATACCTCTCGCCCTACACCTACGCTACTTGAGAGAAATTAGTAACAGCTGGAAAAAGTGAGATATAATAATAGGTCTGATAGGAATAGAAAAGAGAAACAGAAATTTAAGATGAAATAGAAATTTAAGTTTGAAAAATATTAATTCAGAATTAAACCTATACATGGAAGGGGAGATGCATGTTCAGGATATTGAATTTCAATCACTAAATCACCTAAGAAACATGCAAGGTTTCCTCGCCAATTTCTTTCGTTTTTGCAAGAAACTTTGGGTCAAACAATGCCGCCACTATAGTACCTAATTCTCGAAAGTTTGATCCGGAAGTTCACCAAGGAATGGATCAGAACATGAAGGTTTGATGATCGTAAATATGTTTTTGAAGTTTTTAACAATGGACAAAATAATGAGAAACATTACCAAAATATGAATCCCAAGAACCATAAGCTTATAAATTTGACTAGCCCATCAATATTTAAGCATCAAATACTCAAAATCCAAGTACAGGGAATGATATTGAGTCATAACATAATGTAGAAAAGACCAAATCAATCAATTATCCAAAATACAATCCAAAGTTTAAGTTTCATACACTACAATAGTAGATAACCTTGAAGTCAAAAAAACTAGTTTGGGTTTGCATACATTGATTCTTGACATAACAGAGATCATGCAAAGCAACCTCAACAAGGGGTAAGCCAAGAAAAATGGGCTTAAACCCTTGATTTTGTATGAAGAATGGAGTTTGGCCTATCATGATGTGATACCATATGGTGTAGTTATATATAAGGAAAAACCAACTCTTGCTGTGGAGAGCCATCATATCCACCGAGCCCATGTAAGCTGAAAAACAAATGGCAAACGCAACCATATACAAAACAATCATCCATGGCTGCTAATAGATGCACACAAGAACAGCTCTTTTAGAACAGATGATCAGGTGCGTTTACTCCGCTCATGGACTTGGTGCCAATGGCTGAAACAGCCTCTATGGAGCCGTGGTGATGCCTGTTTCAAAAAGTTCCCCACCAAGTTCCAACTCCAAAGAGGTTTCAGATGATGAATTGGATTTCTCTAGCTCCTCATCAATCATGATCTCCGTTGCCCGGCAAGTTAAACTGCAAAATGATTTCTCACCTCTGTGATATAAAAGGAAGCCAATGTTAGAATCACATCCTATCCATCAAAAGAATTGCAAGTTAAAAAAGAAAGGACAAATTACACCAACACTATCTGAGATTTCATGAAACTACACTTAGTATCCCTCCTTTTTTTTATCTGACAAAAATCTCCCTTAATTTATATAAAAACATAATCCTGAGTATCATTCTCGTTTACATTTACTTCCCTTGCTTTTTTATGTACTCATATAAGAGAAGGGAGGTCAAAGTGATGTAAAGAGAGAGAGAAATACTAAGTGCAATTTAACCAAACCTCAGAATGTGAGTGTAATTAACTCAAAAAGAAAAGATTCAACAATGCCAATCTTCATCTACCTATATATGTAAATATCTTTCCCCTCTTCCAATTTCCTATTGCAATGGTCGCAGAAACTCAAGAAATCATCAGAAGGATATTTGTTAGGAGTCCGTGACCTGTTAGCACTGGGAGAGGACAATCCCTCTCCCTTTTCTTCATTTTTGTTATGTTTCTGAAAATCATTAGCATGAGTTTCCAAGATGCAGTCACAGAAAATATGGGTTGTTTTGGGATTAGGACCATGAGAAATTACACAAGTGTAATCCTCAGAGAGTTCAATCTCACTGGCTGATAGGGACTTGATAAACTCACCAGAAGAGACTGCAGACACAGGGTTTGAATTTAAATCAGCATTCAGCAAAAAGTTTGTGTTCTGGCTTCCTCCAATAAAATGAGGAGGAGAGCTCAATTGGCTCAAGGCAAAATTCTCAGAATCAGAATCAAAATTGAAACAAGTTAAACCAGTCAGATTTTTAATTGGACTGCAAGAGTCCAATGAACAAGACAGAGTTTTCCCTAAAGACTCACTCTCTAGCAGGCATTCTCCAATCTCAAAAAGAACATTGGATTCACCCTTTTGGAAAACAGAACCATATTGTGTATAAGGAAGCTTACAAAATTCTTTAGGCAAGGACTTAGATGCCTGAACAGAATCCAAATAGGATTTACAATTTGTTGGGACTTTGGTAATCATCTGGGGGCAGAGACCAGCCTTCTTGCTCTCTGAGGACGTAAGAATATTCCCAGAGAACATGGAACATTTTTCTTCCAAAGAATCTATGATACTTAGACCCACTTTGGCATTGTCCCAACTCCTTTGTTGCCCCTCATTGGACAATGATCTTGGGGTTCTAAAGGGGTTACCCAGATTTGAAAGGAATGTAAAATCTAAAGGGGAAGTGGGGCTATTAACTGAATCAGAATCGAGTAAGCCTTTAGGACCCATTCCCACAAACAGAAGAGGGGCGTTGAAAATTGAATTGTTTTTCACATTGCCCCCCAAAACATGACACTGAGAAGAGTAGGACTCAAAATTAATATCAGAAATTGCCATTTGACCAGTATGATGTTGATCCTTGTTGATTGACCTCGTTCTCTTCCTCAGCATTATCTCAAACACCTGTTGAAAACAACATAGGTTTTTTTTTTCTTTACACAAATTCATAGAACAAAAACTGTAAAATAATCAATAAAAAATATCAAGCAACAATTTAAACCAATATAACGTACACATCTATCTTTATATCAGCAAAAGATTTAAACTTTGATTGCATAACACACAGGGGTATAATCAAAGGAAAGTTTTGCAATGACCCCAACTTCAATGCATCAAACGATTCAAACCCCATATACAAAAGGGTCAAAAAATTTATTAAAAAAAACCCTTCGTTTATGGAGCGATAAATACACCATTGAAAAACACAGAAATACAACCATTCCAAATCCTTCTTACGATTATTAAAACGATTTAAAATAGCATCACTCTACAACATAAAAACCCAGAAAAAGAAAGTAATAAATAGAAGAACAATCAAAATCAAAATAAAGCAGGGCTACCAATGAATGATTAAAAATAAGGATCAACAATATCTGAGAAAGAAAGTGCTAAAAAAACATTAAATTTATGCACTGGCAAAGTCTGAAACAACCAATGGTGTGAACCGATTACAAATATCTAATATCAATAGCGATGAAGGAAACAAAAAAAAGGGAAGAATGATGAAGAACCCACCTGGGTATGTGGTGTGGAAAGTTGAGAGAGAAGATAGTGAAGAGAGAACAAGTCCAAAAGCGGTAATAAAAATGAGAGAGAGTGTGTGAAACTGAAACTTTGTGCAGTGCATTGCAGTGGTACTGTGTGTATGTGTATGAGGAGGAGGGTTCAGTACTCTCTCTCTCTCTCCGCGCGTTACTTTATTTGCCGTGTCATACACAAAATTGTTACTTTCACTTCGATTGTGACATGTGTTTTGCTTGTTTCTTGCCACGTAACCCTCACATCTCTTTCTATATTGCCTTTGAGTTTAAAGAAAAGTATGAAGTCACCATCTTCTTAACATTTATTTCTTATTTTAAATTATTATATATATATATATAATATTAGGTAACCTTTTTTTATAAAATATTAGTTATCTTTTTCACATGCAGTAATTATATTTTAGTTCTCAATAAAATTTAGTTCAGTGGATAAAGTTGGCTAAGATTAATTGAAGATTAAATTTATATTCATAAGATTCCGCTTAACTATATTTTTATTAACTAAAAAAATTACATTCAAATGAATTATGTATTTTAAAAATCTCAAATTAACTATTCACATGTCGTAAGATGCTATTTTCATCCTATTTTTCATCATCATTTTATTCAAATGGTAAGTATAAAAGGATAAGAAAAAATAAAGTTCTAAATAACTAAAATAAATAATACTTTATTACGTTGGAGACTAAATTAAAATGTTTATACAATCTTAAAAATTAACTAGATGATTTACTCCTTTTATTTATATATGTTAGTTTGGAAATATACAGAGTTTATAATGATATAAGATGATAATAATATTTATGACTCATGAATGTGTCAGTATGATTATAAATAATATAAGACAACAATAATATTTATTATTAAAAGTTAATAATAATACTTATTTATACACAGTCTTATAATTTATTTTAAAAAACAACAGTCTTCTAATTTAAAAACTGAATCATCGAATACAAATTGGATGATGATTTGTTTTTAAAAAAATTTAAGTTTGATGCATGATTAGTGTAAAATTTTACATCAACAATTAATTAAGAATTATTATATTGAGATATAGTTGGAAAGAGAAAGAGATAATAAAATTGATGTGGAGTTTTTTTTTTTATATATGGTAGGTGTGGAGTTCAATATATATGTAAGTAAAAAAAATGAAGAACAAAGAGTGAAAAGAACCCAGACTCATTTTGGGTTTTAAGCTGTACAATTACATGCATTGCACATTTTAAAGTGATCTGAAAATGATTGTATCACATAAAACATATTTTTAAATTCCGGCTACAGGGTTTAGATGATATATATGTAGAAAAAAGATATATTTACGAAATTTTAAAAATCATTAATAAATTAAAATAATTTTATTTGTATGATAATATATGATTTAATATCTAATGGTAGTTTTTTTCAATTAAATCATTTTTAAGATAGAATAAAATTTAATTTTATCTAAAAATCAACCTGAATTGAATTTTAAAGACTCTATTCATAAACTTAATTAATAATTAACTTATTTTGAAAAACAAATCTATAACATCGTAAAGATTGAAGAGAACTCGGTCTCTTTTTATAACATTTAATTAAAAAATAACAATTTAAAGTATAACACTAAAAAAAACAGGAAATTTAAAAATCTAATGCTTTAAAAAGAAACAGAATTTTTTTTAGCTCAAGCGAGAAAATTTTAGCTTATGCGAAAATCCTCCAGAATTCTCCTTTTTAAATTTTGTTCAAACGAGATAATTCTCGCTTGACTGAAATTTTTCCAGAATCCAACTTCCATTTTACTCAAATCTTCGCTTAAGCGAGCCCAATCTCGCTTGAGTGAGATCTGCAATAATTTGACCACGGGCCAACTTCATCGTATCCTATCTTACTTATTTGACCTTTGAATGCCACCAAATTTTAGCATAAGTTATTTCCTTTTATTTATGACCTGTGGTCACTAGCCACACCTCAAAATTCCCAAAACTGAAAGAGATATCCGTCTAAACGCATATAGGCCATTTTAGGCCATTACCAACCACCAACTACTCAAATCTCATTCAAATGGGACCAAACCAAATCTCACACATTTCAAATACCATGTAGGGTCTATCAAACCTATCCAGAGGTTCTAGAACCTCATGTATCTCAATCTAGCCTACCTAGTTCCTCAATTATGCATAATTCTCAATGATTTAGCATGTCATTAATCAATTCAATACCTCATAGCCCTTTTTACACCATTCAATCATCATATATTCATTCATTCTATCACTTTAGGCATAATGTCATCTAGCAAAACCTACCCATGATGCAATTTTATAGCATATCCACATATATCATAATTCCTTGGCATAATCAACCAATTCATCATCATAACTTATACATATAGATATCAAAACAAGTTCTAAACCTCCAATAAGATTATCAGATACATAAGTCAACTATACAGTTATGTTTACAGTATCCAAAACGAGTTGGCCAAGGTTATGGCATCAAAAGCTACATAATATATCCATGTATACATATGAATCCATCCTAGGATTCATCCACCAAGCTTCCTAAACTTTTACCAATCCTCTTCATGATCTAGATTCACAATCCTCTTCCTAAACTCTTGCACTAAAAATTTTGCTTATAGAATTTTGCATTCTAGAAGTTCTAGGTATTAATTTTTGAGTACTTGCCTTTTGTTGTTGTGTTTAAATTTTGTTGACTGTCTAGTTTTGTTAAATTTTTTTCTTCCATTGTATGTCTTGGAATTAATTCAAAGTATAGAGTGTCATCTTCATTCAATTACCCATTTATTGTTTTTTAGGTTTGCTCTCTTGTCAAAATATCAAATCCTCTTTAAGTTACCTTTCTTTCAATTTTATGTTGTTATTTGCTTATCATTTTCTACTCTAAGTTTTGTCCTTGAGTTTTTATTTCCTTTGAATTTCTCTTAGATTTTCTCTTCCTCCATCTCAAAAGGTAGCATTCTTTAGGAAATAGTAGATGAGAGTGCAAATTGAAGGATGTGAAAACAGTTGAAGATCTAAAGGAGAAGTTGAGTGAAACACTTTTGTGAGAGGAGTGGTTAGGTTTTGGATTTAATTTTTCTAACAATTGCTTTAAGTTTGTTCATTGTGTAACCAAATTAGTGGAGAAGGACTTGAAGATTAAATTGAAGACTTATAGGAGTGCAAAAGCCTTGTAACCCTAAAAAGTTTTGTTAGAGTAAAGTCTGAACTCATGATTGAGCAGTCTGAACTCATGATTGAGCAGTCTGAACCCCATGAGATTTGTTAATAATTCACATCAAGACTCTAAGCTAAAATGAAGTCTGTACTGCTTAGTTGTCTAACATTTCTATTTAAGTGTGCTAGGAGCCCATAGAGCTCTACTTGCAAAAGAAATGGGGAGTCCATAAAAGATTAATTCGCTTCTGAAGTTCGTAAAGAAGTCTGCACCTTTCCAAGCTTCACATGATCAAGTCTCCTTCTGTGTCTTCAGACCTTAAGAAGATCTATGACTCTTCAAGTTCTTGAGAAGGATCTTTCCTTTCTAAATATGAAGTTGTAAGAACTTTCACTTGTTCTCTTTGAAGTTAGCATTAAAGAGACAATTAATGGAAAAATTGAAGGCTTTTCTCTCGTGTATTAAGAAAACTGCCTCACATGTCTCAAGATGTCAAAAGCTGAAGCTGATCAGAACAGATAGCCTAAGGTCAACTGCTATAAAGTGTACGTGCTTTCCTAAAGTACATAAGCAAAAGGGATCTTTTACTGAAGACTTTTAAAGTTTCCTAGATAAGGAAACTTCCCTGAAGCATGTTCCTGCACTTACTGTCAGCATAGTCCTTAAGAGACCAACATCCTTCAAAGTTAAACCAACATATATTTTTAGAAGGACTATAAATATAAGAATCTTTTGAAAACAAGATAGAGGTTCTGCCTATCGCAATACTTGATCATTCACTTGTTTTCTCTCTAAAAACTAAAGTCTAAGAGACTTTTTCTTAAAGTTTCTAAGTTCTTGTATTCACTATATAAGTCCTCTTGTAGTTCTGCTGAGTGCAGACCGTGACTTATAGTAGTCTGTAGCTCAGTATACCCTGTAATCATTTCATATCTTTGAACAGTGAGTTATCTGGTTGTTATCTCAAACTCTCTCCTTACTTTCACTTTGTACTTTCTGGTGTGTTGCCATAATTTTTTGGTATTAGGAAACATTGTGGCCCAAAGAGGCTTTTAAAAGAATACTTGGGTTTTTAGCCAGGAATGGCTAGTGTCAAGAATACTTGGGATAAGCCAAAAGTGGCTGGAGTCAAGAATACTATTGCACTGGGCTGGGGCGGATTGTAAAGGCATTTTACAATAGTGAAAATCCTTCAGGCTGAAGGGACTGGACTAGCTTTTGAGTTGGAAGTGAATCAGGATAAATTTATGCTATGTATTTTCCTTATCCCTTATCTCTGGTCTATTAAAAACTGTATTCATTTAAGCGGTCTGTACGCGAATATTTTGTGAAAAAAAGTTTAAGACTTATTCAACCTCCTTCTAAGTCTAACTCTTTACCATCAGTTAGTATTAGAGCTTGTCCTTTTGGGTTTATTACTCTCACGAGTAAAAAGGTACAAGATCCGTGGCCTCATCTTCTCAAGATTAGCTCATTCCTGAAGGAGCATCAACAAATAGACCTCCTGCCTTCTTTGGTGAGGATTACCTTTACTGAAAAGACAGGATGGAAATGTTCATCAAGCCCACTCAATATTCCTTATTAGGAATAATTACTAGAGGTGATAAACCAGCCCCTACTGACGATGAAGGAAAGCCTATCCCTGAAGATAAATGGGCTTCTGCTGACACTAAAAGGATGGAATCAAATGCCAAAGCTATATTTCTCTTAATTTGTGCTTTGTGTAAATCAGAGTATAATAAAGTGTATAACTACAAATCTGAAAAAGAAATCTGGGATGCTATGCGGCGTAACTATGAAGGTACTTCTAATGTTAAGAGGTCTAAGAAAATTCTTGTAACTAAGAAGTATGACAGCTTCAAGATGGAAGATCATGAGTTTATTGATCAGATGTTTGGAAGGTTCCATACTCTCCTCAACAAGCTCAAATCCCTTAGATCCACGCCATCCATTGAAGACATCAACGTGAAACTTCTGGGGTATCTACCAGAAAAGTTTGATGCCAAGTGTGCTGATTTGGAAGAAGCTAAAGATCTCAACATTCTCACTCTGGATGAATTCTTGGTGTTCTAAGAGTTCATGAGCTGAAGCTTAGTCAGAAGGAAGTGTCTAAGTCCTCATCCTCTAAGAATATTTCCCTAAGTCTGAAGAGACTCCCAGGAGAAGCAAGGAGACAAGAGTTGAGGAATTAACTGGCTCAGAACTTACAACTGACGAAGAGGAGGAGGACACAGATGAAAAGTTGGCCCTAGTAACCAAAAGATTCCATAGACTTCCGAGAAAAAAGAATGGTGGAAGAAGATTCAACAAAAGAGAACCTAAAGGTAAAAGTTCCTTTAAGTTTAAAATTGAAAAGTCTACCATAGAATGTTTCAATTGTAGGAAACCAGGACAAATGAAGGTTGAATGTCCTCTCCTGAACAAGGACAAAAAGGATAGAAAAGAAAAGAAGAAATTCTTTAAGAAACAAAGGACTCACCACATGGGATGATGAAGACTCAACTAGCTTTAGTGAGTTTGAAGAAGAATCAAAGACTGCTCAGACATGTCTCATGGCCAATACAGATTCAAAATTTGAGTCATGCTCAGATGAGTCTAAATCTGAAGAGGTAAACAATTCTGAACTTTAAGAAAACTATGAAGCACTTTTCAAAGATTTTTCAATTCTTCTGAAAAATTATAAACTTTTGAAAAAGAAATAGTCTGAAACTATTTCTTCATATGAAGATAAGATATTTGAGTTGAAGAAAAAGGATTCAGACCAAAAATCTCTTAAGGAACTTAATGAAAATGAAAGGATAAATCTCGTTGAGATACACAAACTTAAGAAGCAAAAAAACTGAACTTAACAGTTCAGACTCCTGTTGTATCTCATAAGGTAAGGAAATAAAGTCTCTTTAATAGGAAGTAAGTTCACTTACTGCAGACCTAGCCAAATTCGTAAATGGAACTGAAAATCTTTATAAACTAATGGGAAGATCCAAAGGAAGTTCCTAAAAGGCTGGTCTGGGCTTTGTTGAAGAAACTGATTCAAGAGTGAAAAATACTCCTTCTCCATCCTTTCAATCTAAACATAAACATGTCAAATGCAAATATTGTAAGAAGTATAGTCATATCATCAAAGATTGTTTGAAATCATACTTTATGTCTGAACATAAACATGCTAAATGGAAATACTGCAAAAGACATGGTCATGTAATTTAAGACCGTCCTAAGAGAAAAAGAAAAATTGTTGAGACAACTAACTCTTGAAGACCCAAAAAGTTCTGGGTACCAAAGAAAATGATTGTTCCTATTTCAAATGTGCTTAAGGACAAAGGCAAAGCAACTCTTTTGGTATCTGGACAGTGGATGCTCGCATTACATTACAGGAAAAAGGTTTATGTTCCTAAATCTGGAGCAATTTGAAGGAGGAAAAGTTACTTTGGGAGGAGACCAGTCCGAACCTATCACTGGGATTGGTAAAGTTGGTAAAATTTTCTCCCTTGTAATTGAAAATTGAGCTTGGGAGGTTCTTTTCTATTCTTTTTCTTCATCTAGATTTCGGTTTTGCTTTCCTTTTTACTGGCTGGAATTTTGTTGTTATGCCTTATGCTTGCTTTGTTGATGCCATGTTAAAATAGAAAACTCATAAAAAGTTGTTGTTCTTTTGAGTTTTTGTGCTAGTTGTTCCATTTCTTCAATTTTCTTGCATATTGCTTTGTATTTTCGGTTTGGTATTGTTTTGTCCTTCAAAAATTCAGAATTTGGCACATGTTATTTTGGTTGTTATTTTGTTAGATTGATAGTTAGAAGTTAGTTACTTGTTAGGTGTTAGTTAGAGCCAAGTTAGTTGTTAGTTGTGCCATGTGGAACCTTTGTCTAGTGTTCTAGGTTTTGTGTTGATTTTCCATTGCTAGAAGGTGCATTTTCGTGTGGGTGGAGTTAGTTCAAGCATCTTGACTAATCTCCCAAAGGTTCCATTCTTAAGTTGTTAGGAGGTCTCACTTTAAGACTCTCCAAAGGTCATCTCATTAGTAGGCTTGTTAGTATTCATTCTTAGTTTCTTTCTAGGATTAATTTTTGTTTGTGAATGCACATTAGGAGCATATTATACTTCAGATTTCATCTTGTTGCATAGAAGAAAAGTTTATCAAAAATGTTTTGAAATAGTCCTTCCATTCTCTTTGGAAGAAGGTTGCATTGTTTTTCCTTAAGCAAGAAAGTGACATTTGAAATTGCTTAGCCTTAGCTCACTTCGGTTTTGGGATATCATTGTGGTGTTGTTACATTGAAAATTCAAGAGGCAAGATAAGAAAAAGAAAGTATCAAAAAGAGAAAAAGAAATACAAAACCCTATACTACCAAAATTAAAAAAGGGTGTTAAAAAGAAAAAGAAGCCTCATTAAGAAAAGTTGTAAAGAGAGACACCAAAACCAAAAGACTAATTTTGAATTTTCCTTTTACTTGAAGTGAGTTTTTTGCTTATTAGATCTCAATACACTTTCATTTGAATCTTACTTGCTTACTTGTGATTGCAACTTTAGGGTCTCTAAGTTTAGGTTGTACTTTCCTTTTGTTGTTGCATTTTAGTTTTCTTGTTTGTCTAGTTTTATCTTCCAATTTCGAATTCCTTCCATAGTGTAGCCTTTTATTCTTTGAACATTTATTACTTTATTGTCTTGTCAATAAAAAAATCCAAAAACATTTTCCATTTTGAGTAGCCTTTCTTCTTAAGCATTTTTAGTTTGTCATTTTCCTTCTTAAGTTTTGTCTTTGAAGTTGTCTTTCCTTTAAACTTCTTGATAATCCCCTTCTCAATACCATTGAGGGTAGCATATTGGAACACTTGAGGTGAGAGTATAAATTGCTTGGGTGAACTTGACACCAAAAGAAAGGGTAAGAGTTATGAGGATACACTTGAGAAATACACTTGTGAGGTTTAATCTTTGTTGGATTCATTAACAAATTTTGTTTGGAGTGTGTTCTTGTCTTGTTTTGCTAGGTAAGGTGGAGCTTACACATCAAGGAAGAGCTTGAAGAAAATTGTAAAGGAAGCAAAAGCCTTGTACCTAGTAGAACTTAGGCAAATTTTCAATTCTTAGTGCTTGTGTATTAGGTTTTGTCTTGTATTTTCGACACAACTCTGGACATTGGACTTTTAGACACTATTAACTTTCCTTTTCAATTGGTAAATTCAACTAGTTAGTAGAGCATTTGCATTTGGTTGTTAACTACTTTTAGTTAGTTAGTTGTTGGTTACAACTAATAGTTGTTAATTAGTTGCTTGTCTTAACTAATTAGGTTAATTAGTTAGTAGTTGGAACTAATTTTAGTTACTATCACTAATCATAACCAAAATTAGTTTGAGGTCTTAACTAAATCATAACCAAATCAGTTGTTAGTTAGGGTTGTTAGACTTAGTTATAACTTCCATAACTAAATAACTACTTCTAGTTAGGGTTTGTTAGGAGTTGGTTAGTTAGTTGAACTACTTTTTTTTATTAGGATAACTAACTAGTAAAACGAATTGGTTAAGCTTGTATAGGGTTAGTCAATTGTTAGAAACAACCTAGGACAATCATAATCAACTTAGGTTAAAGCCAAACCTAGGACTTACATAAGCAACATAGGACTAACCTAGTAAAAGACAACCTAGGATCTTGTTTTCCCTTAGGTTAGAAACCTAGTATTGATATTTTAGGATTGTTTTGTGTTTCCTTTCACTTCTTTTGCATTCATCCTCCTCAAATAGTTTGCCTACACATTCTTTATTTTTGTCTTGAATTTCTTTGACAACCTTAAAGATGTCTTCTAGTGATAGGGAGAATAAAACCATGCTTCATAACATAATGGATAGCTTGAATAACATTAATGCTAGGCTAACAAATCTTAAGCATAATGAAAACCCTAGAACTAGACATAGAAATCAAAGAAATCATAGACATAACAATAGTGATAGTGAAGAGGAGCCTAGACAAAGAAGACACCATGAGCATAAAAGAGAAGACATAGGCTTAAGAGAAGTCAAATTAGAAATACCCCCATTTAATGGCAAGAGTGGCATAGAGGCTTATCTAGAGTGAGAAATAAGAGTAGAACAAATATTCAACTCTCATCAAATAAAAGATGAAAAGAAAGTTAGGATAGCGACCCTCTCATTTCAAAACTATGCCTTAGTATGGTGGTCTCAAGTATGTAAGGAAAGAAAGAAAGATAATTTTCCACCAATACATGATTGGTTAGACTTAAAATCTCTATTAAGAAAATGTTATGTTCCTAGTTACTATAGAGGAGAGCTATTAGCAAAGCTAAATAGACTCACCTAAGGGTCAAATAGTGTAGAAGACTACTACAAATCATTAGAGATAGCTATGATTAGGGCAAACCTAGAAGAAGATGAGGAAACCCTAATGCATAGGTTCTTACATGGCCTTAATAGAAACATTAAGAATAGAGTAGAACTCCTTCCATATGTAGACATTGAAGAATTACTTCACCAATGCACTAATGTAGAGAGCCAATTCAAAGAGAGAGAAGCCTATAGTGGGGAAAATAAAGCCTATAAATCTAAATGGGTAGGACAAGATAACAAGGGTAGGTTTGATAGAAACCCTAGGGAGAGGGAAGTAGGCACTTCATCTTCCAAACCTCAAAGTGAGTTGCATAAAAATGGAAAAGTTTTTAGGAATCAAAGAGAAAAGCATGAATCCACATCTAAACCACAGTCCTCTAGATCATCTACCATTAAATGTTTTAAATGCCTTGGTAGAGGTCATATTGCTTCTGATTGTCCAACAAAGAGAACCATGGTTTTGAAAACTAATGGAACCTACTCAAGTCAATCAGAGACTAATTCTGATTCTCACTCTTCAAGTGATGACTCAAGTAGTGATTCCTATGACAGTGAGCATATTTTAGGGGATGATGGTGAGCTTTACATGATTAAAAGATTGCTTGGTAGTCATGTTAAGCTAGATGATACTACACAAAGAGAGAACATCTTTTATACAAGATGTTACATAAATGACAAATTATGTTCTCTCATTATGGATAGTGGGAGTTGTGTTAATGTAGTAAGCCAAAGAGTAGTCAATAAGATGGGCTTAGAACTAATAGATCACCCTAGACCTTATAAGTTACAATGGTTAAATGAAAAGGGAGAGATGTTAGTTAATAAGTAAGTCTTAATAAATTTCACTATAGGCACATATAAAGATGAAGTTAATTGTGATGTAGTACCTATGGAGGCAACTCATATCTTGCTAGGAAGACCTTGGCAATTTGATAGGAAGGTCATCTATGAGGGGTTCACTAACACCCTCACTTTCAAACTAGATGGTAAGAAGATAGTTTTACACCTCCTAACTCCACAACAAGTAGCTAAAGATTAACTACAAATGAAGCTTAAAAGAGATAGAGTTAGGATCTTCTTCAACTCATCTAGGAAAAATTAAGAAAAATAAAAAAGAAGATAAAGGAAAAGGAGTTGTTATCTATGACGACTCTAGTGTCAACCTTTTGGTTAATAAACATGATGTGAAACATGCTATGTTTTCACATAAACAATGCTTGATCATGTATGCTAAAAATATCCCTAGCACTTCCTTGTGCTCAATGGGCAACTCTCCTCCTCCTTTGCCCAAAGGGATTCAAAATATCTTAAATGAATTTAAAGACCTCTTTCCAAAAGACATCCCAAAAGGCTTACCTCCTATTAGGGGCATTGAACATCAAATAGATTTAATTTCTGGTGCTAGTTTACCTAATAGGCCTACATATAGATGTAAACCTAAGGAAAGCCTTGAAATTGAAAATCAAGTGAATGAACTATTATCTAAAGGATGGATAAGAGAGAGCTTAAGCCCATGTGCTTTGCCTGTTTTACTTGTTCCCAAAAAGGATGGTTCATGGAGAATGTGCACCGATTATAGGGCCATCAATAACATCACCATCAAGTATAGGCATCCAATACCTAGACTTGATGACATGCTTGATGAGCTTAGTGGTTCTACAATATTTTCCAAGATTGATCTTAAAAGTGGCTATCACCAAATAAGAATCAAAGAGGGAGATGAATGGAAAGCCGCTTTTAAAACCAAACTTGGATTATATGAGTGGTTAGTTATGCCCTTTGGCTTGACTAATGCACCAAGCACATTCATGAGATTAATGAATCATGTTTTAAGGGAATTTATTGGGCATTTTGTTGTGGTCTATTTCGATGATATTTTAATCTATTCAAAGACCATGACCTTTCATCTAAGCCATCTTAGACAAGTTATTCTTGCCCTAATAACAAACAATCTTTATGCAAACCTTAAAAAATGTTCTTTTGGCATGAATAGCATTGTCTTTCTTGGATTTGTAGTTAGTTCAAAAGGTGTAGAGGTAGATCACTCAAAGGTTAAGTCCATCCAAGATTGGCCCACACCCAAAAATGTGAGTGACATAAGAAGTTTTCATGGTCTAGCAAGTTTTTATAGGAGATTTGTGAAAGATTTTTCTACCTTAGCCTCCCATTTAAATGAGTTAGTGAAAAAGAATGTTCCTTTTGTATGGGGGCCAAGGCAAGAAAGAGCCTTTCTAGATCTCAAAGATCGTCTCACTTATGCTCCAATTTTATCACTTCCAAATTTTTCCAAAACGTTTGAGCTTGAGTGTGATGTATCTAATATGGGTATAGGAGCTGTTTTATTGCAAGAAGGTCACCCCATTGCTTTCTTCAGTGAAAAGCTTAGTGGGGCAGCCATCAACTACCCCATATATGATAAAGAATTCTATGCCTTAATTAGAGCCCTACAAACTTGGGAACACTACTTGATTAACAAAGAGTTTGTTATACATAGTGATCATCAATCCCTGAAATTCATTAAAGGGCAACATAAGTTAAATAAAAGGCATGCTAAGTGGGTTGAGTACTTGGAACAATTTCCTTATGTCATCAAGTATAAGAATGGAAAAACCAATACTGTGGCTGATGCTTTATCTAGGAAGCACTCTTTACTTACCTCCCTAGGAGCCAAAGTTATTGGGCTTGATGAGATTAGGTCTTTGTACCCAAGTGACCTTGATTTTTCTAACATCTTTAACTCATCCTCTACTTCTTCATCTCATAAAGGCTTCTACATTTTAGATGGCTATCTTTTCAAAGCCAATAGACTTTGCATTCCTAGAAGTTCTTTAAGAGATCTTTTACTTAGAGAAAGCCATGAGGAAGGCTTAATGGGCCATTTTTGAAGAGATAAAACATTATCCATATTACATGAACACTTCTATTGGCCAAAAATGAAAAAAGATGTTCAAAAACATTGTGCTAGGTGTATTGTGTGTAGAAAAGCAAAATCAAAACTTTTGCCTAGTGGTTTATATACTCTTTTACCAACACCCACTGCACCTTGGATTGATATATCTATGGATTTTGTGTTGGGATTGCCTAAGACCCAAAGGGGAATGGATTCTATCTTTGTGGTTGTGGATAGGTTTAGTAAGATGGCTCACTTCATCCCTTGTCACAAGGTAGATGATGCTAGTCATATTGCTAAACTCTTATTCAAAGAGATTGTAAGACTTCATGGTGTTCCTAAAACCATAATTTTTGATAGGGACACCAAATTTCTTAGCCATTTTTGGAAAACTCTTTGGTCAAGGCTAGGAACGAAGCTTCTCTTTTCCACCACTTGTTATCCTCAAACGGATGGACAAACAGAGGTAGTAAACAGGACCCTTTCTCAACTTCTTAGGGTCTTAGTGCTTAAAAATGTTAAATCTTGGGATGAGTGTTTGCCCCACATTGAGTTTGCATATAATAGGGTAAAACACTCCATAACCAAGCATAGTCTATTTGAGGTTGTCTATGGTTTTAACCCTCTCATTCCTTTGGACCTTTTGCCTATTGAGGTTTCTGATTCTGTGCTTCATATGGATGGAGAGGCAAAGGCCAAATTTATCAAAGATTTTCATGAGAAGGTTAAAAACCAAATTCAAACTAAAAATGAACAATATGCTTGTTATGCCAATAAGAAGAGAAAGGATATCACCTTTGAGGTTGGAGATTGGGTTTGGTTACACCTTCAAAAAGAGAGATTTCCAAACTTACGCAAATCCAAAATCGATCCTAGAGGTGATGGGCCTTTCTAAATCATAAAGAAAATGAATAATAATGCTTATGTCCTTGATTTGCCAGGAGATTATGGTGTGAGTGCTTCCTTCAATATTTCCGACTTGTCTCCCTTTGATTTAGATGAAGAAGATGATGCCTTAGATTTGAGGACAAATCCTTTCGAAAAGGGGGAGCATAATGAGGACACACTAATAGAGGACCCTCACACTACCCTAGAGAAAGGACTTGAAGCTTACAAAGGTCATCTCATAAGGGTCAAGACCAAAAAGGCCAAAGAGAGCATCCATCGGGCCTTATTTTCCTTCCTCTCCTTGAGTGGGCCCAAGCCCAATGAAGACTTCTTGAGGATCTATTCATACTCTACTTGTAATACACTTCTTAGTTAGATTCTCTAGGCTTATAGGTTTTATTTGGGCCTTGCAAGGTCAATTAGGCCACTTTTGGGGCATGTACTCTCATTTTGGGCCATGTATAGGCCATACTCTTCTCTAGAAGCTCTATTGGGCCTAGGCATCATGGTGAGACCCATTGAGGAGGCACTTGGCCGAAATTCCCTAAGCTCTATATAAAGAGCTCTCCCTTTGTATTTTGACACATATTAATGCCATTTGAGATTTCACACTTTCAAGAGTGAGTTTTTAGTGAGAGAAGCTCTCCCTTCTCTCTAGGTTAGAGTGAGCTCTAGCAAGCTCTCATCCAAGAGGTCTCCTCCCTCTTGGTGACGAGTTCTAGGAAGTTATCTCCCTTAGGAGTGGCCTCCCATTCACCTCCTCTATTCCATCTTCCATCCCCTCCTTTCTCCCTTCCATCTTCCACCTTTTCTTCTCTTTTTCCCTTCAAAATCCGTGTAGTCTAGAGTCCTTTCCTTCCTTTTCCATTTCATTTTTCAAGAGCAAGAAGCTTCAACAAAGGCTTGTGGAGGTTATAAGAAGAAAAAAGCCCTAGATCCACCCTTCTTCAAGGAGATAGAAGAAGATCCTACATCACCTATTAAGCATAAGTCAATTTTGAGACAATGGTTATAAAGTTTCTTTTGATAAGGAAAAGTGTACAATCATCAATGCTAATGGAACTACTTTTTTCTTAACTAATAGACATAACAACCTCTACAAGGTTGATTTGAGTGAGCTGGATAGTCAAAATGTAACCCGTCTTTTTTCTTCATCTGAAGTAAAATGGATCTAGCACAAGAAGCTTGGACAATGTCAGCATGAAACATATTTCAAAAATTAATAAGAAATGGTTAGTCAAGGGACTTCCTAGAATTTCATTCAATGGAACCCAACCCTGCGAAGCATTTCAAAAGGGAAAACAACACAAATCTTCTTTTAAAAACAAAGAGGTTGTTTCAACTACCAGACCACTTGAGCTATTATATTTGGACTTGTTCGGACCATCTCAAATCCAGAGTCTTGCTAGAAAAGGATATGGTTTTGTTATTGTTAATGATTTTACCAGAATGACATGGGTTTATTTCCTAGCCCAAAAAGATGAGTCTACATAAGTGTTTAAGATTTTCTGTAAGAAAATCCAATCTGAGAAAGGAATCTCTGTTGGTACAATAAAAAGTGATCATGGAAGAGAATTTAAGAAAGAAATTTTTGAAAAATTTTACAACAAAATTGGCATCTCTCACACGTTTTCTTCTCCAAGAACACCTTAAAAGAATGTTGTTATGGAAAGGAAAAATAGAAGTCTGCTGGAGATGGCTAGAACAATGCTTTGTGAAAATGATTTACTAAAATATTTTTGGGCTGAAGCCGTAAGCACTTCTTGTTATATTCAGAACAGAATCTTTATCAGACCAATATTGAACCAGACTCCCTATGAATTATTTAAAGGAAGAAAAGCCAACATTCTATATTTTCATCCATTTGGATGCACATGCTATATCCTAAACATAAGAGATCAACTTGGAAAATTTGACTCAAAGTGTGATAAAGGTATCTTCATGGGCTATTTGAATACATCAAAATCTTACAGAGTCTTCAATACAAGGACTCAAACCATTGAGAAATCAATGCATGTGAGATTTTATGATCTAACAAAGACTAACAAGAGATTGGCAGATCTAGATAATGATGATGCAGGTATAATGCCACCAGAAGAAGAACCTGAACCTTCAGACTCTGCTGCCCCTCAGCAACCACAACAAGACCATCAGACGATGCCTGAACTAGAAAAACCAAGAGATTGGAAATTCAAGGCTTATCATCCTTCAAACCTCATTATTGGAGATCAATCTGAAGAAGTTCAAACCAGATCCATAATCTAGAACCAATCATCAATGGCATTGGTTTCAGAATTTGAACCTAAAACCATTAAGGAAGCTTTAGAGGATCTAGATTGGATCATTGCTATGCAAGAGGAATTGAACTAGTTTGAAAGAAACAAATTTTGGACCCTAGTTCCAAGACCAAAAAATAAGAGCATCATTAGAACAAAATGGGTATTCATAAACAAACTGGATGAATATGGAAAAGTTGTAAGAAATAAAGCAAGGCTGGTAGCACAAGGCTACAATCAATAGAAAGGTATAGACTTCACTGAAACCTTTGCTCATGTAGCTCAACTTGAAGCTATAAGGATTTTACTTGCCTTTGTTGCTTTTAAAGGAATCAAATTATATCAGATGGATGTTAAGAGAGCTTTTCTAAATGGTTTTATTGAAGAAGTTTTTGTGAAACAACCTTCTAGGTTTGAAGACAAATCTTTAGAAAATCATGTCTTTAAACTTAGTAAAGCACTGTATGGTCTGAAACAAGCACCTAGAGCTTGGTATGATCGACTCAATTCTTTTCTAAAATCAAAAGGCTTTACTAGAGGAAAGGTTGATACAACTTTGTTTAGAAATGGTTCAGATAAACACTTTATTATAGTACAAATTTATATGGATGATATTGTCTTTGGTGCTACAAAAGAAAGTCTGTGCAAAGATTTTGTAAAAACTATGCAGGCTAAATTTGAGATGTGCATGATGAGCGAACTCAAATTCTTTCTTGGTCTGCAAATTGAACAAACTGATGATGGAATTTTTATTTATCAATAAAAGTACACCAAAGAGTTACTTATAAATTTAAAATGACTGATGCCAAACCCATGGGTACTCCAATGCATCCAAATTACACTATAAATAAAGATGAATCTGATACATCAATTGATCAGACTCTTTACAAAGGAATGATTAGATCACTATTGTATTTAACATCCAGTAGACCAGATATAATGTTTAGTGTGTATGTGTGTGTTCAAGATATCAAGCAGACCCTAAGGATGCACACTTGTCTGCGGTGAAGAGGATTGTAAGGTATCTTGTGATAACCACTAACCTTGGGTTATTCTATAAGAGAACAAACTCTTTATCTCTTCGTGGTTTTTGTGATGCAGATTTTGCAGGTGATAGAATAGATAGAAAAAAGCACAAGTGATGGATGTCACTTTCTAGGAAATAACTTAATTTCCTGGAGTAGCAAGAAACAGAACTCAATAACTTTTTCCACAGCTGAAGCAGAATACATGTCTACAGCTAGTTGTTGTTCACAACTCTTATGGATAAAGTATCAGCTAGAGGATTACTCAATCAAGGAAGAAGAAATCCCAGTGTTCTGTGATAACACCAGTGCAATAAACTTGTCAAAGAATCCAATTCAGCACTCAAAGGGGAAGCATATTGAAGTGAAGTATCACTTCATACGTGATTACATTTAGAAAGGCATACTGGACCTACAACATGTTGATTCAGACCATCAATGGGTAGATATTCTCACAAAGCCCTTAGCTGAAGCAAGGTTTGCGTTTATCAAGTATATTCTGAACATACATAATATTGATTAATTAAGGTATCTGTACATTTCAGTCTACACGTTTGGTAACTTAGAATTTTTCTTCATCATATTCTCCATTATTCTGAGAGACGCAGTTTGTAACTCCTTTTAAAATTCCTTTAATAATCATTTATTCTCTTTCAAAACATGTGGCATCTTTTCATTGCATAAAAATCAACCATTTTTTAAAAATTGCTTTTCCCCCCACTATGCCACGTTGCCTATAAATACGTTTTACACTTACATGTCATTTCACCTTTCAAAAAACCTTTGCGACTTCTCTCCTTCTTTGAGAAATCTCTCTCTTTTCAAACTTTCTCTTGAAACCTCTTTGTTTGCCCTAATACCCTTTCGAAAAACCCTTCATCTTTAAAAATCCTTTTCTTTTTCTCTTCAATGGAATGAATCATCTTCAATGAAAATCACATTGTTAAATTCGTTCATTTTTCACCTATTCATTATAAAAACGAAGGAAGGGACGTCTTGGCTGAGTTAAATAGAATAAGTTGGCTTCAATTTTGTTCAACCATTTATGCCTATTCACCTTCACTGATATCGGAGTTCTTGCATTCAGTCACGATTAACAAGGAAGACTTAACTTAGAAACAGGAGGATAGAAATCACTCTTAATGGCATTGCAACTGCTTCCGGCTGTCCAAACAAAGGTCTCTCCTTCTCTGATGACTACATTGGAAGCATTATTTTTGAACCAGAAACAAAGGTTTGCCTCTATGGTTTGGATACCCTTTCTCTTCTGATAAAAGACCTGCTACTCAAAGTAAAATTTTTGCACGCTCTGATGAGACAGATTTTGTCTTCAAGAAAGAGTACAAGAGATGTGGTAACGAAGGTGGATAAGTTTTCTATGCTCCTCATGATGAAGAAGACCCCTACTAGTCTCCCCAACGTGATTATGTGCTATCTGATCTCCACCATCACCAGAAAACAGAAGAAGATTCCTTTCCCAGGAGTCTTGAGCAAAATTTATGAACATGGCATTGATGTGCAAAGCTCAAGGGACTTGAAAATGTGTGGCAACCTGGCCACTAAAGCACCTATATATTCTACAGTACTTACTCCTCCTGGAGCCCCACAGCAAGCTGAAACAGAATTACCTTTGAAAGATGAGAAAACATCTTTAGATGACGACTTTTCTTCAAACTCAGATTGACCAGAGTCTAGACCCCCTACTAAGAAAATCAAAACTTTTGTTGGTGTTTCTCTTAAAACAATGAGGTCTGGTCTCTCCCTGAAAAAGTCTGAACCCACAGTGAAGATTAGCAGACCTTCTATTGCTAAACCTTTGATTGCTCCATCATCTATTCCTGTTCATTTATCAGGAAGAATTACAAGGAGAATGCTATAATATATCTCTACAAGAAAAAATGCTTCAAAAGGATCCTCTGTTGCCAACCCTATGACTTTTGACTCTTCAAACTCCAAGTCTACATCCCCTAAACTAGAGAATCTACCATCACCTCCACCATTTAGTACTACTTCTTTAATGTTTTTAGATCAACCTCTACCTGATCATGAACTCCCAGTTGTTACCCTCATTCAAGTTTAAACAATGTAGAGCCACCCATCAGTCTTCACCTCTGTCCTCATCAGTCACCCAAAATCTAGACTGTAGTCAACCGGGATCACCTTGCCATCCAATCACCTTTACTCACATTTTTCCTATCTCTTCCTGCCCAAGATATTCTTCATGACGATAATTTATGTTCTACATCTGATGCGACTATGTACTATAAGCTTAAGAAAGAGCAATGGGCTATTTTGTCGAACATTCATCAGGGCAAATCCCTAACAAAAATTATGAGTAGAAAAGCCAAATTTTCATTCATTCTCCCGACAACCAGGATTTTAATTGCTCCAGATAGGCTTCATCTTGTCCCTAGGCCTCCTCCATTCAGGAAAGGGAAAAAGCCTATTTCAGATATAATTTAACCATATGTACCAGCATGGGATGATCCCAGACCCCACAGACTCTCGAATGAAGAAGTATCCAGACTCCTTCAATCTGATCACAACACTGAAGAAGATGCTCGACGCATATGGAATACATTTTGTGGTTGATAGGTGACGCAGGATCCAACTCCAACAGTTCTAACCAGCCATGATATCCTCTTTCTAGACTCCTAAGCCTTAGTGATGTCCCTTATTTGTTGATTACAAAAAAAGGAGAATATTTTGGAGAAGTTTGGAGAATTTTTCTTTAGTTTCAAATAGTGCAATTTTTTTTTGTTTCATAGGGTCTGAAACATATCTTGTGTTCATTAATAAAAGTATTTAGTTTCTATATATTATGACTTATTGATGATTCATTACTTTAACTCCCTTAAAGTCTGTTGCATATGTTTAACTTGACTATCTTTTTTAAAAACTTGAAAGAAATTAAAACTTAGGCTATGATATTCAATGTTTCAATTCTTATCTCAATACAGGATTCATTTTATCCTTGAGACTTAATGTTTGTTATCAACAAATAGAGGGAGAATGTTAAAGTTTGAACTCATGATTGAGTAGTTTGAACCTCATGAGATTTGTTAATTAATCCCATCAAGACTCTCAACTAAAATAAAGTTTATACTACTTAGTTGTCTAACATTTCTATTCAAGTGTGCCAGGAGTCCGTATAGATCTACTTGTAAAAGAAATGGGGAGTCCGTAAAAGATCAATTCGCTTCTAAAGTCCGTAAAGAAGTCTTCACCTTTCCAAGCTTCACATGATCAAGTCTCCTTCTGTGTCTTTAGACCTTGAGAAGATCTATGACTCTTCAAGATCTTGAGAAGGATCTTTCTTTTCTAAATATGAAGCTGCAAGAACTTTTGCTTGTTCTATGTGAAGTTAGCATTAAAAAGGAAATCAACAGAAAAGTTGAAGGCTTTTCTCTTGTGTATCAAGAAAAATGTCTCATATGTCTCAAGATGTTAGAAAAGCTGAAACTGATTAGAACGGATAGCCTAAGGTCAACTACTATAAAGTGTACGTGCTTTCCTAAAGTACATAAGCAAAAGGGATCTTTTACTGAAGGCTTTCGAAGTTTCCCAGATAAGGAAACTTCTCTGAAGCATGTGCCTGCACCTACTGTCAGCACAGTTCTCAAGAGACCAACATCCTTCGAAGATGAACCAACGAATATTTTCAGAAGGACTATAAATACAAGAAGCTTTTAAAAATAAGATAGAGATTCTGCCTATCACAATACTTGATCATTCACTTGTTTTCTCTCTAGAAACTAAAGTCTGAGAGACTTTTTCTTAAAGTTTCTAAGTTATTGTATTCACTACATAAGTCCTCTTGTAGTTCTGTTGAGTGCAGACCATGACTTATAGTAGTCTGTAGCTCAGTGTACCTTGTAATCATTTCCTATCTTTGTACGCTGAGTTATCCGGTTGTTATCTCAAACTCTCTCCTTACTATCACTTTGTACTTTCTGGTGTGTTGCCAAAAATTGTTGGTGTTGGAAAATATTATGGCCTGAAGAAGCTTTTGAATGAATACTTGGGTTTTTAATCTGGAGTGGCTAGTGTTAAGAATACTTGGGATAAGCCAGAAGTGGCTGGAGTTAGGAATACTGTTGGACTAGGCTGGTGCAAACTGTAAATACATTTTACAATAGTGAAAATCCTTCGGGCTGAAGGGACTGGACTAGCTTCAAAGTTGGAAGTAAACCAGGATAAATTTCTATTATGCATTTTCCTTATCCCTTATCTCTGGTTTCACTACTAAAAAAAAACCTATTAGCGACGGAACAAAATCGTCGCTAAATCATGCTTTTTTTGTCGCTACACCTGTTAGCGACGACACTTATGACAGACATAATGTCATCGCTATTACAATCATCGTTGACACAACAATGACAACACAAACCTACTGTCGTTAATATTGAGCACATAGCGACCAACTCCATTCGGTCGCTATTTCAGAGCATACAACGACTGACTTCTTTCGTTGGTAATATTTTTATTAGTTTTTTAAATTATATTTTTTAATTAAATAGATTAAATTATTATTAATAATCACAATAAAGGTTTAAATTTAATTTTTGTTGATTATTTTTTAATCAAACAAATTTAATTGTTATTAATAATCACAATAAAGGTTTTTCATTGAATTTTAAATTATAAATATCGAATATGGAATGACATAAAATAATAAATAGAGAATGACATAAAATAAATATTGAATGGAATATGATACAAAGTATAAATCAAATATACAATGTATAGAATATACAAACAAAGAAGCATAAAAAAGTAATATCATGATGGTGGGGGGTCCTGTTGTGGTGGCGACGACGGTTGGGAAGTAAGGGGAGGTAGCCTTGCCATCAACTGCATCAGTAGTTCCTGCTGCATAGCAAGCTGTCAACGAGTCTGGTGTGCTGCTCTTTGGCCTGCCGTCGGTCCTCCTCGGCCTGTCATCTGTACGCCTCGACCCGCTCCTCCAAAAGTTGCCTCTGATGTCGCTTCTCCTACAGCTCGTTGTTCAGGTTATGAATGACCTAAACAACATCCGTTGGAAGGCCAGAGAAGGAAGAGGAAGAGGTCTTCCCCTTTTTTGCCAACTGCGTGCGAACACCGCCTAATCCAAAGATCCTCCCTTTCTTGTTTACGCCGCCAACAGCCTCCATATAGATGGCGTTGTCATCGGTACAAGAAAGGGTGAGAGGTACCTCCCCTCAGGTGTGGAGGCCACCAACTCCGCCTCATTCTCAACCCTCATGGCAAGATAAGCCTCCTACAAATATAAATAGATGATAAAAATCAGTAATATATAACTTATAAGTTTAATTATGCGTAAGTTAAATTAAATTACCGCCATGTCTGTGGATTTCTGGTTAACCCAAGCACCGGCTTTATTTTTCTTGGTCATTTGCATGACCTCAAACAGTGATGGCTCCCGGTGCTACTTCTGCTCCTGTTGTTGACAATAAAATTAAAATTGTTAATAGAAAACATATTAAGTCATTCATTAAAAAATGGTAGAAAAATGTATACTTACAAATCTCTTTTTGTGCTTAAGGACCAAAATGCTTCCCACAGTGTAAATAAAGGCTGCAACATCAACCGCTCTGTTTGCCTTGTTCCGAGCACTTGCGTGCTGGAACAAGACACCCCCCACTTCTAGACCATCCCATCCTAGTGGTCCTTGGGGATCCAACAAGGGTACTCTTGATGATTTTAGAGGTCTTTGTGGCAAAGACCTTCTTAATCTCATCAATCATACCCTTTGTCCACTGATAATCATGTTGTTACATAAAATGAGATTTTAATATTAAAAATAGGTGTATGAATTAACCATAAATTCACAACAAAGGGAAGTGTTAACTTACTAAGAAGGTGTCAAACCACCTATCTTGGACAACCTTCCCAGCATTTGTCCAAGAGATGTATAGACCATCCCACTGGGCCTTCAAAACCTTAGTAATCGCTTTGGTAGTGCAACTACTATCAATAAAGCTGTAATAAACAATAATTAAAAGCAAATAAAATAACATACAACATAGGGAGACTACTGAATTTTTGGCAGAGTCTTCCCTGTAAATGTAAAATTTCCAAATTTGAACGGTTACCCTGTTACAAATAGAAGAGTTCCCAGTACAGTTCAATCTATACAAGTACTAAATAAACTAACATATAACAAACCAACAAGCAATCTACACATGTACTAAATAAAGTACCATACGACTAACATACAACTATGTGAGTTTTATATACAAAGCAACTAACAAGCTACCAACTAAGAAACTTAAAACAAATTATTGTATACTTACTCGTCTTCGGCCGGCAGTGGGACCAACATGGATAGGGGGATGTCGGAGGTGGGGTCGCCTCGAGGCCAGGGTCATCCAAACCACCAAGTGAAGGAGTTTGCTCTGGGATGGTCTGCTGTGGGGTGGTCTGTTATGTTATGGTCTGCTGTGTGGTGGTGGCCTACTGTAGGGTGGGAGTCTGCAGACGGGATGCTGAGGTCCTCGAGCCACCACCCTGACTGAAGGGTAGTCGACGTCCTGTCATCTATGGATAAAACCATGAAAACAAAATATTAGTCTCAGAATATAAAGATATATATATATATGTTTAATAACTATATCCTTTGTGTCTATTTCAGTTTAAAATTCCCCTTCAGTTTCAGTGTCACTATGGCTATCTATTTTAACAGGTTCCTCAGTCTCCAAATCGGCCCTAGACCATTTTTATTGGGAGACAACATCTTTGTCAACGTGTTCATCCCCCGTAGTGGCGAGTGTCTTATCCATTATCACTGGATTAATGTTGAATAGCAAATGAATGTCGTTGAGTGAGCTAATAAGCATCCTCAACCTCACCGGAGACATTATCAGTGATCTGACTTTGGGCCTTGGCCTTGATTACTGCGTACCAGTCCCGGTGCCCTCTAGGGAAGTCCATGTAATAAACTTGCTCGGCTTGTTGGGCAAAAAGGAAGGGATCAAACCCTTTATATCTACCATTTTTTTACCTCAACTAAGCCTTAGTTGTTGTCAACCTTTGTTTTGAACCAATCACACTTGAATAGAACGATATCTCTTCTAAGTCGTCCGAAGAAAGAAACTTCAACAATCTCTGTCAACACTTTATAGAAGTCTTCCTCTAACTGTCTGGCTGTGCCTTTAACACAAACCCTGTAGTTATAGGTACACATCCCTTCACTTCATTGAAAAATGTTAAACTTGTAGCCGTTTATGTAGTAAATAGGCCATATTTTAACATTTTTCACCGGCCCCCAAGAAAAGGCTTGGAGTAAGGGATCTTTAATTTGGTTATTAGGGTCTTGAATCTATATACAACATAACACATAGGTCATCATTAGATACCTAACGTTAGAAGTACAACTAAAAAACATAAGGTATACAGGTCTTACGTATTGTACAAATCAACCGATGAATTTGATGATACCTCACTATGAATTTGGTTATCAGTTATATGATTTTGCTCAAGTTTTAGCATATCTACATATAAGCTATTTAAAGAATTCAGATACAATAAAAGCTAGCTTTAGAATGCAAATTATAAGTTGATGACTTACTCAAGATAGGGTTCCACTTCTGGGTAATTTAGAAGAATATACAAGTGAGCCACCTTTCGATCTTTCTCATCAATGTAACATTTTGTGACCTTGCCCCCAAGATGACTAGGATAGTTAAGAATTGAAATTTGATCATCTAACCTTTTATGTGTGGCCAACCCAAGATTGTGGGGAATTTTGCTCATTCTAGTTTCTATCTCCGTTGGAAAATAGAAAGAAGCAAAAATGGTCATTTCTTCCACTAATTATGCCTCGCAAATTGATGCTTTAACACATGCTTTGTTTGACACTTTGTCTTTTAAAGAGCATAAGAATCTAGAATAACATAAACAAATGTTAAATTATAAAATACTATTATAGAAAAAAATCTTTGCAACGAAATTAAGTAGTTCTAGCATTCACCTTTCGAAGGGATACATCCAACAGTACTACACTGGGCCACCCACTAAGGCCTCGTATGTTAGATGGATAGGAAGATGCTCCATCGAGTCAAAAAAAACTTAGTGGGAAAATCTACTCCAACTTACAAATCAAGACCGGGATACTTTCTTCCATCTTCAGAAGTTTCTCCTTAGTTAACGAAGTTGTCGTTAACTCCTTAAAGAAGTGACTCAACTCAACCAGTGGTTTCCAAATAGGTTTCGGTAAGGCATGAAACGTGTACGGTAGTAGTTGTTGTATAGTAGTAGTTGTTTCCAAACACCCTACCCTTCTTCACGTCGACACATCTACTCAAGTTAGAAGCAAATCCGTCAGGCAGGGTCAACCCATTCATCCACACACATACAATAATCTATTAAGGTCTAGTTAAAACATATTCTACATGTGGTTTAAACATTCTTCCACATTCTGCATCCCTTAATTAGATGACACAAAACACCCTCCTGTGTCCAGTTCAGAGCATGCCAACGCATGTGTTTTGCCATGGACAATGAGGCATACAAGCATTGAAGATGTAGTGTTATGGGGAAGTACCATATTTTCTTCCTGGCCATTCTAGTTACTTTCCCTCTCCTTTTAACAGTTTTGTAGCGGTCCTCATTAGAGTGTACACATTTTGTGACACTCTTATCTGCAAACTCATTTCTGAACAACATACACCCACCAACACAACACTCTATCTTTACACAACCCAACCCCAGGTTTGCTACTCTTTTCTTAGCATGGTACAGGTTTAATGGCATTTGATGATTACTAGGCATGGTGGAACCTGTAACATCCTGGTTTTGATTTAATTACCGATTGAAGCTAATTACATAATTGAGATTATTGATTAAATAATAATAATAATAATGCAAAGAAATGACACATGGGACCTTGATGGTGTGAAAGGGGCTTCGGTTCCCTCTCCCCCTCATTATGCACGTTGATGGCTGATGGGATTGGTTTTAATTAAGATGTGACTTTTGATTGAGAGGGAGTGTAGGCGCAGGGTAGTGCAATGATAATAGCTTCGGTTCACGTTCTCAACCACTCCCTGCTCATTACACTTTGGGTACATTGAGAACCACTCTTCTGTTCTCTCTACAACTTCTTAAAGCCTCTGCTTCTTCTTCTTCACTATTCTCCATCTTTGTCTTCTTCATTTTCTTCTTCCACTCAACACTGAGTAGAACCGAGAGAGAACAACATGGTGTTGAGTGTATTGGAGGCTAGGATCCTCCTCTGTTTTGCCAAAACGTTGATGGATGCTTTGAAACATGAAGTCCTTTATTGTTGGTAAGGACTGGGCTGTTCGAGTGTTGGAACAGCCTTGGAATCCTCCACTAGACCGAGTGAGGGCAGCGTGTCCCTTGGAGGCTCGAAACTCCCTCTGTCCTTGCATGCTGAACGTTGAGTGGTAGATCTGCTCGTGAGGAAGCAGCGTTGGTTCTTCCAAAGCTGACAGCAGAGTGCTGTGTGAACAGCTGGAAGCTGGGTCGTTCTGTTGAGAACGAGTGACTGAAGAACGTTCAGTCGGTGCTGCAAGCTCAGGGAGCTTCTGGGATCTTCATTCCAGGTAGGGGGGCTGATTTACATCTCAAATGTATGGTTTATGGACGGGTTTCGGGTGGTTTTGCTTAAATATGTTGTGGTATGTTTGAAATATGTTGATTGATGTGTTGTAGTACATGCAACGCCTGGATAGTTATGATATTTATGATCTGTCTAGTGGTTTGGTGGTCCCGTCCCTGAGATGTGTGTTGTTAAGCATGTGAATACTGAATGAATGCATGGAAATGTTGGCTTTTAATGAGTATACCGAGTGCATGTACTGTGAACAAGTGTGAATACCGAATGCATGTGGTGTGTAAATGCTGTGCTGGTTTTGTTTATGATTTTATATGAATTAGTATGAGATGCTTGCTATGAAAATGTTAATGCTGAGTGGGTTTTATATGAAAAGCATGTGATGCTTGTTGCAAATGTTAATGCCGAGTGGATCTCATGAAATAGCATGTGATACTTGTTGTAAGTGATAATTCTGAGTGGATGGCATTGTGATTGCCGAGTGCATGAGATGTGGGTCGGTTATGTTAATTCCCATTTGGGATTTTATATTAAAAAGCATATGATTTGCCAAGTGCATGTGATTGTCGAGTGCATGTATTATGTTATTGCTATGCCGATCCCTGTTTATGAATAATAATGATAAAATGCATAGGATGCATGTTATTGATATTTGAATGCCGAGTGCATATGTGTGGAAAACATATTAAAAGACCTTGGGTTGGACTCAAGACAATGCCGAGTGCATTGGCGTTGGACGCCTGGTGAATAAGACCGTATGCATCTGATTCGCCACTGGAAATGCTTGGAGCATGTAGCGTTGGACGCTTAATACTGAGTCGGCAATCAGATGAATACGTGTTAAATATGATAAAAGACCTCGGGTTGGACTCGAGGTAGTGCCGAGTGCACTAAGCGTTGGACGCTTAAAGACCTTGGGTTGGACTCAAGGCAAGCCTACCGGGTTGGACTCGGGGCTACCCGTAACACTTCCGTTGTCGCTTGGAGTGACTGTGTTACATGTGAGGGCAAACGGTTTGGTACCAGTAAAACGGCCGAATCAGCTTGGAGCTGAGAAAAGGCTTGGAGCCTGTGTTGCAACAATAAAAATTGATAATAAATAACCAGATCCGGGTGAAATGAATGTGTGCACACTTATGATTGTCATTGAGCTCAATGTGAATTGTATGAATATGTGGATGAATGCATGTATACTGATGCTATGCCGAGTGCACACTTATATCCGAGTGGATGAATGCATGTATACTGATGCTATTGCTGAGTGCACATTATATTGTTGATGAGCTCAATGTAATGGTATATATATATGTGTAAATGCTATTGTGAATAGCATGATTAATATAGCCATGAATGATTGGTGTGAATTCCAACTGGGTGAATATATGTAAATTGGTACTGTTGCTGAGTGTAAGGTGATTATGAATGATATGAATTACTCAGTCTTGATTGAATTGCATGAATTGCATGAATCCCGAGTGAATGAAGTTGTTGTAGGGTTCATATTGAATGGCAGAGTGCATTATTACTGATTGAGATATGTTATTGTATGGTTGAGGATTCGAAGATTAATCCGAGTCAATAACTGTCATTTAATATGTAAAAGCTCACCCCTACTGTGGCTATATTTTTCAGTATATGCAGGTCGGACTGGGAATGAGGAGATGGCCTCAAGTCCGAGTGATGGGCACTCCGATTGTTGAAGTACACATATAATATATATATTGTAAATAGATATGTTAAAGCCTTGGCCGGCTCTCTTTGTAATCCGAACGGATTTAATTATATGGGTTGTCTATCGGGATTGTGAACAAGTATACATTTATATATATATATATATATATATATATATATATATATTACGTTGATATGATGTTACATATACCGACTGAGATGTGATGTCGAATGGATAATGCTAAGTTAATAAATTCCGAGTGGAATATTGTTGGGAGAGCTATTTCTGAGTGAGGCTTTAGTGTGTTGGCCTTTTCCGAGTGATAAAGGCATAAGACAGTTCCGAGTAAGATGTACTCGAGTGGGCTACTTCCGAGGAAAGACTAGTCCATATGTTACCGAGTGAAAAGTATGAGTAAACCCCGAGCAGGGAAGGGTTTGAATATTCCCGAGTGAGAAATCCCGAATGAACCTCTTCCGAGGGAAGAGTAATTGTGATGGTTCTGATTGAGGTATTCTAGGAGTCCTCTTTCGAGTGAACGAGGCTATGTATATTCCGAGTGAATGTTATATATTCCGAGTGGCTAAGTATTGAATAAGTCTGAGTGAGACTTAACTTGGTGAATTCCTCCGAGTGACGTGAGAACAGAGTAATTCTAAATGAAACTTTATTGTGGAGACTCCTTCCGAAGGAATGGAGGTTATGGTGATCTCCGAGTGTGGAAGATCAAAATATGCCGAGTACAGAATGGATAATGAACTCCAAGTGAATTGAGGTTGAAATATACCGAGTGGTATTGGACTGGGGAAATAATCCGTGTGAGGGAAGCTTATGGACTCCGAGTGGAGTAATCGAGGGAATCATTTTCCGAGTAGAGATTAAGACGCTTCCGAATGAAGCATGTATGTGGGCTTACTGAAGTAAATTAAGTATTTGGCTAAGTGTGAGTATACCGAGTGAAGTATAACCCGAGAGGGGACAATTCCCGAGTGAACTTAAGCCCAATTCTGAGTGACGGAATATCCGAGTGAATGGGTCCGCTTCAGCGAATAAGGATTCGCTTAAGCTGCATCTTCCGCTGGTCTGTTTGACCGAAGCTGAGTCTTGCCCATGTGTGGCTTCCTGACTCGGTTTTCCCTTCTCTGATCGGTTTTTGCTTTCCCTTGCCTTACGTTTGGTTTATTTTTACCCCGACTGCTTGGTGAATTTTGGAAAAAATTTTCCCTGGTCTCGGTTTGGGTTTATTTAAGTCGGGTTGTTTCAGAACCCATCAGATTGACCATCCTATTAAAACAACCTCCTGAAAGATTATAACCTACCTTTAGGCTTAAAGCAGCTAGAGAGGCGGATAATTCAGTGTGACTTTCGCACCCGTCCCACAATGGAGTCTGAGCCGCTACCAATAAATCATAAAATCTCTTTACCTCTAGATTAGGATCCTCCTCTATATTTTCATCCCCATTCCTTGCTTTGTCAACATGTTGTAGCATATGCTCGGTGGAGGGTCCAACATGATCCATCACCATCTGCTCCATGTTGTTATACGTATCCCTGTTTCCTCCGACTTTGTAGTAAGATTGTTGCATGGTTACGGCTGATGGCTTGGGCGGTAACTGCTCACCATGGTTGTACCAATAGTAGTATCTTTCCATGAATCCCTTCTCATGGCACATGACATCATCTGTGTATTCAAAACTCATGCATTTGCACTTTGAGCACGGACAACGAATCTATTGAGTCGCTTCAAAACCAAGCATGTTTGTCGTAGCAAACGGAATAAACTCCAAGAGCCCCATCATAAACTTCTCAGTCACTCGTCAACTGCGATCAAGCCGGTTGTACATCCATTGTTGATTTGCCGGAACCTCCATTCACGATATCTAACAAGCAAAGTTTTAGTTACTTTAATTTAAACATTATGTTACTATCGTTCGTGAATCACTCTTTATCTCTTTAATGTTGTAAGTAGGTGGAGCCCTATCCCATTCGAGATGAATATGTAACTATCTGTAACCCATCGATGTTGTTTATGGTCTATCTTGTATTGTTGATGTTTATTTGGAATTTCAGTAGCATTTCGCATTAGTCCCCAAGTACATAGAGATACGTGCGGTGTGAAACCCCGCACACAAACATGCACTCGAAGACAATACGAAACACGGTAACTGAAATTCAAAATAAAAATTAACAACATAAGATATATCCCAAACAACAGCGATGGGTTATGCCCTACTAGTTACAAATTCATCCTAAACTATCCAACTAGGACAATTCAAGATCCAACACAACATGGTATGTCGGCCAGTTGTCTTAAATCTTGAACGGGAACCTAGTGGGTACACACACGACTAAACCCTACATTGTTAAACTTTAATAGACTTCTTTATATATCCTAAAATAGGGAGCCTACAAAAATTTCGGCAGAGTCTCCCCTGTAAACTAGACATTTCAAAATTTTAGAAATGCTCTGTTATACACAGAAAAGTTCCTAATACAATTCAATATATAACTACGACTAAACCCTACATTGTTAAACTTGAATTTACTTTTTTATGTACCCTAAAACAGGGAGCTTATCGAAAATTTTCGCAAAGTCTCCCTTGTAAACTAGACATTTCCAAATTTTAGAAACGCCTTGTTACACACAGAAAAGTTCATAGTATAGTTCAATATATAACTATAACTTGCATATGAAATTAAGGCAAACAACACCATAACCTAATGAGCTCTGCTTTCCACTAACAGATAACAATACACATGCATACATAAAACACATGTTATCAGCACACAAAACCAATGCCTAATGAGCTCTGCTCTCCACTAACGAACAACAATATACATGTACACTTTTAACACATGTTATTAGCACACATAACCAATGCCTAATGAACTCTATTCTCTACTGGCAAACAACAATACACATGCATTTAATGATATTGTTAAGCAAAGGTGGTTTCACTACTAAAAAAACCTGTTAGTGACGGAAAAATCCGGTCGCTATCTTATGCCATAGCCGTCACTAACACTGTTAGCGATGGGAACTAAGACGGAAACACGACCGTCGCTAAATGCTAAGTCGCTGATAGAGCAGCGGCAGCAAGCACCTCTGTCGCTATCCTTTCGATGGCATAACGTCGTCGCTAAAAAGATCCCTGCCTACCATCGATAAGGGTTCTCATATAACGACCACATGATGGCGTCGCTATCTGTAACCATACTACGACTACCAACCGCCGTCGCTAAGGATTCTAATACAACGACCACCCCTGAGTCGTCACAAAAAATAGTGACTAGAATCTACCGTCGCTAGTCCCTAACCACACAGCAACCACCTATTGCCATCCTACATCTTACCATACAGCGACCACTAGGTATCCGTCGCTATTTTTGTACATACAGCGACGGATTAGGTGCCGTCGCTAATAACAATTTTTATTTTTTTAATTTTTTTCAACTTCTATGATATTTATAATATAGGTTTTGTTAATTTAATTTAAACTGAAATATTGAATAACATAAAAGTAATAAACGAATGGTAACAAAAATAAATACTAAATAGTGTGACGCCTCAAAATTGGGGGTAAATTTTTTGCGTTTTGCAAGTCGTTATTTAATACAGAAATAAAGTGGTGAAGTTTTAATCAACACCCTGGATCTATGAAAACCTACCTTATATATGGAGATATGAGAAGGCGAAGTAAAAATGATTCATGAGAAATTCTCAATTAAAAACAACGGAAAGATCATTTCAATTGATGTTGTATGATTGGATTTAAAGAGAGTAAATTTCATGAGATTTAATGGTTCATAATATGTTAAATATACTTGTGAGATAATGCAAGAAGAATCTTTGATGCAAAGGAGAATCAAAATAATTAAAGCAAGAACATTTGGAGGAAACAGGAACCACTCGCTCAAGCGAGCACCACACTCGCATAAGCGAGTTCGCGTGGTCGCGCTTGGGCGAGTCAAGAAACACGCTTGAGCGAAAGGAAAAATTAGCATCAAGTGCCAATCTCGCTTGAGTGGACTTAACTCGCTTGAGCGAGGTCGTCCCAGAATCATCAGGTCCTTATTTCACTTGGGCAAGGCAGCTCGCTTGAGCGAAAATGGGACAGAACCTCACTGTCTACATTTCACTCGAGCGAGGCCAGGCCCGCCTGAGCGAAATCCTTCCAGAGCTGATTTTTCCCTCGCTCGCTTGAGCGAATTGCCATGCACTGGTCATTTCGCTTGAGCGAAAATGGTCCAATAACTCTCCACCTCTCACTCGCTCGGGCGAGGCCTCTCCCGTCTGAGCGAATTCTGACCAGTGGCCACACCCCTATTACAAGAGGATCGGTTGAGCGAGATTCACACTCGCTTGAGCGAGTTTTGCAGGAACAACAAAAATATGTAGAATTTTACACAACTTAGCATACCAAATCTCATTTTATGCCATTTTAACCTATACTAATAGATTAGATACATTCCACCATGCATTTAAAAGTTCATCCAATGGTTTATATACATCAAGATCATTTCCCATTCATTTAATGCATGATATTTAAATCATTTTTACATAAACTTCATAAAATGCTACAAGTTATGAAACACACCATTCATTCATAGAATTTATCATCAACAAGCATCATAATTCATTATCATACATCACCTAGGTCATTAATGAAAATCGGCCATACACACCAAGGTCCAATTTTCATACATGACCCTCAAAATCATCAAACTACAATCTAGATGGCAAAATAAGCATACATGTACACTATATGCTATACAAAAATCTAGATTTGCCGGCCAAGGCGTTTCCTCTACACCTATTTACCTCCTTTATCAAAATGTACTTCAAAAGATTCACTCCACCCATGAGTGCCCTGCATCACAAGTCTAAAAAGTAGACAACATGAGAGAGTGAGTCATATATTCCAAAAGAATGAATATGAATACCATGTGATCATGTGCATATGTATCATAACATGTATAATTTGCATTCATGCTTAATTCATCCTCAACTATCATCACATAATACATACATCTTTGTAACTCAAGCAAAGTATATAATCATACACATGATCTAGTCCTTCAACGAATTGGACTATTACACATCTCATCATTTTACTCAAATTATTATTTGGTATTCACATCTTTTATGTTGTCTTAATACATTTTCTCACCCATAACACAACCATCATCACATCTCATCACCTTTGGCATACTTCCTCGCTATATGCAAATGCTCTTAAGCTAATGCATATGCACAATGGATTATTTCAACAATTGTAGATCTGACTGTGGGAATATAAACACCGATTATGGGATTCAAGTATGATCATTTAACTATACCCCTACTATAGTAGTAAAATGTGTACACTTATCATCAAATTGCATGCATTTCACCAATCTTTTACTGGTACCAAACCGCATCGCCCATTTTAGAACACCTGGCCATTTTCACCATGACCGCGGTAACAACATAATCAACATATGGTGTTGCGGGCTAACCATGAGTCATATCATGACAGCTGTGATCCCAAGGACCACCGAGGTCACCTGCTCATCAAGAGCCACCCCCCACAAGGGTCAGCCACATGTAGCTCCCCGTAGCAATACATGGGCGGCTTCGTGACTTGCACACCGAGTCATAGGGGAAAAATAAAATTTTGCTCGTGCACCGAGCCACCCTCCGACTGGGTCGGCCGAGGGAACTCCTCTAACGTTTCAACATCGGCAACTATGCAGTATGCCATGGATGCAAATGCCAATCATATGCATTTTTCACTCTATGCATCCTATTCATGCCACTCATCAATCATCATTATCATCATCACCAATATCATCACAAGGCTCTTAGTGGATTTATTATCGTTTGTTATTACCATTAGTTTAAATTTTCATGTGGCATTCTCAATAATTCTCATTAACATAATTCAATTCCCTCATCAAACACAACGACATCAATCTTTCACTATCAATCAAGGTATGCTATTCGTTCACACCATTCTCATTCATTCATCAATAATATTCATTCCACATTCATGGTGGACATAAGTATAACATCATATTCAAGACACCACATTGTCAAACAATCCACACCACAATTATTTTAAATGCATCAATGCATGTTGCCAAAACATATCACCATCATCATACCCAACATTAGAATCCTTCATAACATTACAAGCAAGGCAAACATGCATATTGTCAAATATGACAATCAAATACTATTCCATTCATGCATTTAGAACATAAAGACTCCTCTCCTACCTCAAGAGAAGAATTCCAATTGATACGACGTAGCCGCCTCATCGTTCGGAATAGGTCCTACATTAATATACATATAAAATCACAATCAATCAACCATTATCAAATTTACAATTTCTTAACATGTATAAGACACGTTATAGACATCATTCCCTCATCTATTAGGCTTCAAGAATTCCTTCTCATCAAGCCTTATTCATTATATTTAAAGGCTACAAAATAACCATAGCCTAACATTCACAATACTCCATTTATCAACCAATACCCATATTCTCAATATTATGTATTTATTCTCAAATATATTATTCATCACACATTTATCATATCCCAAAATTTCCAACTTAGGGTTTCACCTAAAACCCAACAACATTCATAAATAATCATCAATCTTCATCTCCTTCCAACAATAAGTTCATCTTCCTCATTTATTACCATTAAAGTTTGTATTTATGACAACCCAATCTAGGGTTTATACCTATTTATGGCTCTTCACCAACCCTCATTCATATACGTTACTCTTCCAAGTCCTAATAACTCATAAACATAGCATTAAACCCAAACAAAATGGTGTGAAGAGCTTACCTTACCCAAAACAAAAATGGAACCCAAGAAGGAGAGAAAGCCAAACGAAAGTGGAGGGGAGAAGAAGGAGACTTCAAGCCCCAATGGCCTCCTTCAAGCTTTCCCAAATAAAAATGGAGGAATAAAATAGGTTACCACTAAGCTTAGGTTTTAGAAGAGAAAATGATGAAGAGAATAGAAAAGGAGATGAAGGAGAGTGTTTTGTCAATTTGATCAGCAAGCCAACGAAAATGACAAGGGAAAAAGAAGGCTTTTGGCTTTATTTTTAATCCTCCTCATTAAAAGTTCATAGTTTTAAAATAAACAGGATCTCTATTTGGGTTCAATACTTTATCTAAAAATTATTTCGAATACATATTTAGACTCCCAATAACATTCTTAACAACCCTGACCAATATCATCCCAATCGGAGATACTTGGTTCGACACCCATATTCGAATCGGGCTTAATTTCAGTTTATTCAACTCCAATAAATTATGAGTAGTCCCCAAAAATCTTAATTTAATTATTTCCAATATTTTGGGACATTAAATAACCCACATACAACTATTTAATAATTATTTCCTTAATTAATCTTATTTTAAAATTTAGGGTGTTACAATCCACCCCAACCAAAAAGAAAATTTCGTCCTCGAAATTTAACATACCAGATTCAAACGCGTCAGGGTATCGTTCCATTATATGATCTTCACGTTCCCATGTGAACGTCTCCATATTTCCATGCTTCCAAGCGACCTTCACCAAAGGTACCAACTTGCTCCGCAATTTCTTCATGGAATGCTCAACAATGCGAATAGAAACAAGAGGAATAGACAAGTCATCCCACACATCCATATCATCAACATGGATCACATGCAGAGGATCATGAACATATTTCCTCAACTGTGACACATGGAATACATTATGTAGATTCGCGAGATGCGGAGGGAGTGCAATCCGATAAGCAACGTCACCAATCCGCTCTAAAATCTCATAGGGTCCAATGAACCTAGGGCTTAACTTTCCACTTTTCAACGCCCTTCCAATCCCTTTATCACACGAGACTCTTAGGAACACATGATCACCAACTTAAAATTCAAGTGGTTTATGCCTCTTATCATAATAACTCTTCTGTCGGTTTTAAGCAATCTTCATATTCTCTTGTATCTTCTTAATTTGTTTGGTAGTCTCTTGAACAATCTCCGGCCCTAAAGCCAAATTCTCACCAGTCTCCAACCAACATAGAGGCGTTCTACATTTTCTGCCATAGAGTGCCTCATAAGGAGCCATACCAATACTACTGTGGTAACTGTTGTTATAAGTGAATTCAATCAACGGAAGAAATCTCTCCCAACATCCACATGCTCCAAAACACTGGCTCTCAACAAATCTTCAAGGCTTTGGATAGTCCTATCAGATTGTCCATCGATTTAAGGATGATAAGCGGAACTATGCTTCAACTTAGAACCTAACTTATGATGTAAACTTCCCCAAAATCGAGAAGTAAATCGGGGGTCACGATTAGATATAATACTAGATGGCACACCATGCAGCCTAACAATCTCCTTTATGTACAACTGGGCTAATCTTTCCAATGAACTCTTCATATTCATGGGCAAGAAGTGAGCACACTTCATCAACTGATCCATAATCACCCATATAGCGTCATTTCCAGCACGAGTTCTAGGTAGTCCATAAACAAAGTCCATAGCAATGCTATCCCACTTCCAAATAGGAATCTCCAAAGGTCTCAAATAACCAGATGGTTTTTAATGTTTAACCTTAGCCTTTTGACAAACAAGACAAGATACAACAAAGTTCGCCACATCACGTTTCATACCGGGCCACCAAAAATTCTTCTTTAAGTCTTGGTACATCTTGGTGGAACCAGGATGAATGCTCAATACACTCTTGTGAGCTTCCTCAAGTACACATTTCCTCAAATCACCACTCGAGGGAACATAAATTCGGTCCTTTACGCGCCAAATGCCATCATGACCTTCCACTAAAAACAAGTTCTTCCCTTTTTCTTGAGTTCTTTTCATTTCAACCAAGTATTAATCTTTCGGTTGTTGCAATTTCACGGTTTCAAGAAATACATTAGTAACAGTCAATATTTAAAGGGACATCTTCTTTGGAGTATATGTTTCCACGCCCACATTCAAGTTTCTAAATTGTTCAATTAATTCCATCTGTTTCACCATCATTGCGGAAACATACAATGACTTCTGCCTTAAAGCATCGGCAACCACATTTGCCTTTCCAGGATGATACCTCAATTTGAACTCATAATCTTTTAGAAACTCCATCCATCGCTGTTGGCGCATATTAAGTTCTTTTTGATCAAACAAGTACTTAATGTGACGTCCCGTGTAATTTTCCAAATAAATTTTTCACGTTTTAAAAGATCATTTAGAAAACTCGTAATTTAAAATTCAGATTTCACGTATAAGTTGATATTTGCGGAATATTAATCATGTATGCTAGTCGTGTATAATAAAATTCAAGAAAATATTTGCGTAGCGGAAACAATTTAGAAGTAACAGTACATAGCACGTAATATTTATTACAACCCATTAAATTAAAGTAAAAATCAGAGTCCAAGCAATATATCATATAGTCATGAATCATGGCATCACTCTTCTTTCTGCGTGGCATTCACTGTAAAAATTGATGTAAGAGTGAGACAGAATATAGAATAAGTATAAAATAGATAAAATTGCACAAACACAATCAACAAATCATAATGATATGATGGATATGCCAGACGAGTTCATTTATATTTAATGAGTCTTTAATTAGTCAATGATGTCATGCTGGATCCATTTGGTTTGGTAGGAATACTGCAGTAAAAGGTCTCATAGAGACACCGGTAGGAATTAATACAGTCATGGATCCCTACAGCCCCATGACCAACACATCGGTAGGAATTAATACAGTCATTGATCCCTACAGCCCCATGACCAACACATCACAAAAATAGGGCTTTAACTCATCATAGAGTAACCCCCCACCAGGGTAGGCAATCATGGAACCCCTAAAATTCCATGGTGCGTCCAAATGCTTATGATACATGAATGCCTTTAATTCTCTTTATCATTTAACATACCATGATATTAATATTTCCAAAACCACTTGGAAAACCACAAGTCCTCAAAGGACACATCACATATAATAATTTTCTGAATCATGGATTTACTGTTTCAACCACATGTAATAATAACCACAAGGCATTCATGTACATATATATTAATTATGTCATTCATAATTATTCACCAACAAAATATACAACCGTATGATACTCATTAAACACGCAACAATATCAATAATAAATCATAATCACTCAAGAGTTTAATAATAAATTGTTACTCATAGAGAAAATATCATTTTCATTCATAATAACCATTATAATTAAGTTTCAGCATTTCCAACAGCAACATACTCTAGTACATCAGCCATAACTTGAACAAATCAAATCCGTTTTAGGTGATTCCACTTGCTGTAGTTCAATAATAGAATTATCTATAACTTTCATGAAGAACACAATTTCAAATTCTGAACAGAAATACCACTTATTCACGAAATACCACACTGCCCCAAGGTGAGTTTTCAAAACGTACATATATTAGTAATTTGAACATTTCTGGGGCTACAAATATGATTTTGGCATGAAACTAGTTCTAAATTATTCTTAACACAAATATATACAACTTTCATGAAGGCACCAACCACTAATTCTCACCACAAAATTCCCAGTTTTAAAATTAAGATTCGGATTTCATAGTTAACAGATTTTCATCATGAACATACTTCTATATTTTAGGCATAACTCAAGCTACAAAAATCATTTTGACTTGAAACCACTTTCTATAGATCCATAACACAATTATCTACAACTTTTGAGAAGACATCAAAGGCTGATTATGCTTGTAAAATTCCCAGAATATCAATATATACACAGAACATAGAACAAATATTCCACTCGGACATGCTGTAGTATTTTGGCTATAACTTTTGCTATACATATTCAAATTAATTTATTCAGGTCTCAAAAGTTAGATAACAAAAAGATCTACAATTTTCATGAAGAAGTCAGAATCAAATTCACACGTTTTCAATCTCAAAACTGAGCAACAAGATACGAAATTAAAACTGGAATCCTAGAACAGCATACAATTCTACCCATTTCATAGTTATTCACAACCCTGTCCCCTCTTACTTGTTTTGCCGACTGAAAATGGCTTCCTGGTTGTCCTCCTAGCTTCTGTTCGAAGGGTCTTGAGGAAGGAGAGTAAATGAGAGGTAGAAGGTTCACTATCTTTTCTGTTTCTAAGAGTTTCAGAAGGGATAGTGCTTTGTTTAATAATGCAAGGCAGTGGGAGACAAGCTCCTTGTGAGTGGATCGTAGTGCTGTTAGTGGAGATAATGGAGGATTAAAATAAGAAAGTGGGCTTATAATGGTCCACTTCTGACCCTCCTACATACTAGGGGTGCATAATGGGTTTAGATATATTAAACTATGCGCAAGAGTCAAGATTGGAGTAAAAAGTTACTCCTAGCAATGAAAACCGACTGGAATTCTACTCGGTTATTCTCTAAACCGACTGGAATTCCTCCCATGCTGACTGGAAATTGTCAGTAACGTGAAAAGAAGGAAATCTGAGTCCTTCTCACTCAGTTTTCACTCGACACGAGCCATTCTTCACTTAGTTTTTCACTCAACAAAACCGAGTCAACTCTCAATCTGTCTACTTGGCATCATCACTCAAGTCCGAGTCATCTCACACTCGGCTTCCCTCTTGGCATAAGAGTTTAAACGGATTCAATTAAGTCAGTTAGAGCCGACTCATACCCACTTAATCCATCACTTGGCTATTTATCTTAAATCCGAGTCAATAGCCGATCGGTTCTTACTGGGAAATTCCTTACAACACCGACTCAATTCCTAAATAGTTCTCACTCGGTGAATTCCCTCAAAGCTGACTTATTTCACTCGGTTGTCCACTCGGTAAATTAATTAAAATCGATACCCAACTCTTTAAGTCTCTGCTCGGTAGAACTCTTCTGAAACCGACTCATGCGCTCAAATTTGTCACTCAGTAAAATAATCTTTATTGATCATCATTCAATCACTCTTCTCTCGGCAAAAATAATCCAAACTGTTTCCATTTTTCACTCAGTCTTCAACACTCAGTTCCTCATTTGTAAACTCATCTTTGAATTGTGTCTTCACTCACACGGTTCCACTCGGTACCATCTCACTCGGATATCTTTCATTCGGCATTTCACCCTCAAAGTTGACCTCTTTTCTTCTTCACTTAGGAAGTTATTCCAATGTACATCAATCATATACCGTGTGTCCCCAGTCGGAATCCTTCCACTCGAAAGTACATTTTCCTCTGTACTTCACTCGGAAATCAAGGCACTCAGTAAACTTTCAGTCAGAATTGCAACATCTGACTATGATTGACTCGGAAACAAGTCATTCGGAAGCATTTGACTTGGAAACGAGTCTTTGGAGAGTACTTGACTCGGAAATGAGTCTTTCTGAGGTGTTTGACTCTGCAGTGAGTCACTCCAAGGTGAGTCACTCAGATTCTTTCACCCAGAAGTGGTTCTGTCAGTCCACTTCACACAAAAGTGTCTCTGGGGCAAGAATTCCACTAGGAATAAACCCTCTCGGCCATGTTCCACTTGGAAAACACAACCTTCACTCGGTATTCATATATTTCACTCAGAATTTCTCTTAGTCACTCGGAATTTTCATTCTTCACTCAGAACAGAGTCCTTTTTTCACACGGAGAGTCCTTTCTAAGGCATATTTCACTTGGAAAATGGATCTTATCAACAAAGATCTATATAAATTCTATAATTAAACCCAAAAATGAAATTTTTGGAGTATTATAAACCATCCATAGCGTGTTTTATTCATTGATTAACACTAACAGATCTTCCATCCTTCAAAATTTACAAAATAGAGCTATTACTAAAAGCAAGATGTTACACTTAAAGCTCTTGTGATCACTAAAGACCACAAACTTAGAACCATATAAGTAATGTCGCTACAACTTCAAAGAAAACACCACCGCCGCCAATTCAAGATCATGTGTCGGATAATTAACCTCATGCGGTCACAACTGTCTTGACGCATAGGCTATCACACGTTCACTCTGCATCAACACACAACCCAGACCATGCATAGAAGTATCGCAATATACCACAAAGTCATCCAACAAATCAGGCAATGCCAATACTGGTGGGGTAGTAAGCCTCAATTTCAACTCTTGAAAACTTTTTTCACATTCACGGGTCCACACAAAAGGTTAATTCTTGCAAGTCAACTTCGTCAATGGTAAGGATAAGCGGGAAAATCCTTCAATAAACCTCTGATAATACCCAACAAGACCAAGAAAACTTCTTATTTCCTCACGGACGTCATTCTTTCCTAAGCCATAACAGCTTCCACTTTTAATCTATCAATGGCAACTCCATCACCGAAAATCACATGACCAAGAAAAGAAATCTCATTCATCCAGAATTCACATTTAGAGAGCTTAGCATACAATTCTTTCTCTCGAAGAATGGATAACACAAGGCAAAGATGTCTTTTATGCTCTTCTTGGCTCTTAGAGTATACCAAAATATCATCAATAAATACAACAACAAATTGATCAAGATATTCATGGAAGATGTGATTCATGTAATCCATGAAAATCGCTGTCACTCCAAATGGCATCACTACATACTCATAGTGACCGTAACGTGTTTGGAAGGAAGTTTTAGGAATATCCTCGGTCTTCACCCGAATTTGGTGATATCCGGAATGCAAGTCAATCTTGGAGAATGCAACGACACCCTTCAATTGATCCAAAAGATCATCAATGCGAGGAAGAGGATACTTGTTCTTAATAGTTAACTTATTGAGTTGGCAATAGTCAACGCACAATCTCATGCTTCCATCCTTCTTTTTCACTAATAGCATAGGAGCACCCCAAGGAGACACACTTGGGCGGATAAACTCCCGTTTAAGTAATTCCTCGACTTGCTTCTTCAACTTAGTCAACTCCATATGAGACATCCTATCAGGAGCTCTAGAAACAGGTTTAGCACCAGGAATGAGATCAATAGAGAATTCCACTTCACGTGGATGAGGCAAACCAGGAATCTCATCTGGAAAAACGTCAGTAAATTCATAAACAACATGGATTTCATAAGATTGGGAAGAACCATTTCCATCAACCATGTAGAACATCATAAGAAGCTGAAAGATACCTTATAGGTCATAGTCTTCAGCATTACAAGTCGGAAAAATCACCATCTTGTTATAACAATCCACCAAGACTTTGTTGGCAGATAACCAATGCCTAGAATAATGTCCAGGTCTTTCATAGGTAAGCACACGAGGGATAAGACAAACTTCCTTCCTTCAAGAGTCATCTCGATATTCTCACATCGAGTCACCAATCTCAAACAAGTACCGGTCAGTGTAGTCACCATTATAGAACCTCTCATCATGCAAACAGGCACTTTTAAGCGCCTTACATAATCCTAAGAAATAAATGAGTGTGTAGCACTAAAATCAAATATAACATCTACTAAAGTACCAAGGATTTCACACTTACTACAAACAAGATCTACAACTTATGCCGCTTCTTCACTGGTAACAACAAAAACTCTTCCAGCTACTTATGGTTGATCACTACTATTTCGGTTACCATTCCTTCCACCATGGCCATTGCCATTTCTTCCACCATTATGGTTTCCACCACGGCCATCATTGCAGCCACCATTTTGACCATTACCGTTTCCATGACCACGGCCTCCAAAGCCACCATGGCGTCCACGGTTACCATTAAGGTTCATGCGAGCAAGAGTATCAACATTAGCATTCCTTGTATTCACTGGACAATTAGGGCGAATATGCCCCAGTTGGTTGCATTGATAACACACCACATCATCTCGAGGACAATCTCTTGCCAAGTGATTAGCATCACACTTGAAACAAGTAAGGCCTTGGATATTGCCACGACCTTGGTTACCAACTCCATGACCACCTCTAAAAGCACCACGTCCTCTTGTATTTGAGGATCCACCATGAAAGAATTTCTTCTTCTTGAATTGACCATGTCTCTTGAAATCAGAGAATTGCCCCTTCAACTTAGACTCATGCTTGCCATGACTCGAAGGAGTCATATCATCTTCTTCATAAATACGACACTTGTTCACAAGTGTCGAAAAGCTTCTTATCTCTTAATGCCGAATAGCGCGCTTGATCTCGGGCCTCAAACCATTTTCAAACTTCACACACTACGAAGCACCCTCTTATTGATAAGGAGGATAGAACGCATAAAGCTCATCAAACTTAGAGGCATACTCCTTCACAGTCATATCACCTTGCTTAAGCTCCATGAACTCAAGCTCTTTCTTGCTTCTATAGCTATCTGGAAAATATTTCTTCAAGAACTCAACCTTGAAGTTTTCCCAAACCAAGGGAATATCAACAGATATCATGCGCCCTCTAGTAAGACGTCACCATGCTTCGGCTTCATCATGGACCATAAAGACCGCATATTCCACTTTTTATGCTTCAGAACACTCAAAGCTAGCATAAATCCTTTCCAAATCATTAATCCATGCATAAGCATCCTCCGGCTTATAACCTCTATGAAATTCAAAAGGTTTTCTCTTGAGAAATAGATCAAGACCTTGGGCACCTTGTCCCACATTCAGTTGACCTTGTCTGTCTAAGAGATTAGCAAAACAATTCAAGGCGTTTGCCATAGCAGCAGCGTCATGATTAGGTCTACCAGCCATATCTCAAGCCTATACATTAAAACATGGCTCACACATGAGTATACTAGACCAAACATTAGATTTTTAACCTATAAATCCAAAGGTTTCAACATTCATCAATCTCTTATGCATCACATCACATAATCATGCCAATCTCAAAACATAATCACAACATATTCATTATTAAAGGTAAATAGTGTAAGGAATCTTGGCCGGGCTCAACAACAAGTACATCAATCTCAATTCAATGACACGCAACCATAATTCAATCAAAGAAATTCATAACTCAATTAATTATAGCTTATATGGTCTAATCATAAGCAACAATCACTTCAACAACATCAATTAAGTCTGTATTAAGAGCAATCAATGCTCTGATATCAGGTTGTGACGCCTCAAAATTGAGGGTAAATTTTTCACGTTTTGCAAGTCGTTATTTAATACAGAAATAAAGTGGTGAAGTTTTAATCAACACCCTGGATCTATAAAAACCTACCTCATATATAGAGATATAAAAAGGTGAAGTAAAAATGATTCATGAGAAATTCTCAATTAAAAACAGCGAAAAGATCATTTGAATTGATGTTGTATGATTGGATTTAAAGAGAGTAAATTTCATGAGATTTAATGGTTCATAATATGTTAAATATACTTGTGAGATGATGCAAGAAGAAGCTTTGATGCAAAGGAGAATCAAAATAATTAAAGCAAGAACATTTGGAGGAAACAGGCACTACTCGCTCAAGCGAGTTCGCGTGGTCACGCTTGGGCGAGTCAAGAAACACGCTTGAGCGAAAGGAAAAATTAGCATCAGGTGCCAATCTCGCTTGAGCGGACTTAGCTTGCTTGAGCGAGGTCGTCCCAAAATCATCAGGTCCTTATTTCGCTTAGGTGGGGCACGCTTGCTTGAGCTAAAATGGGACAGAACCTCACTGTCCATATTTCACTCAAGCGAGGCCAGGCCCACCTGAGCGAAATCCTTCTAGAGCTGATTTTCCCTCGCTCGCTTGAGCGAATTGCCATGCACTGGCCATTTCACTTGAGCGAAAATGGTCCAGTAACTCTCCACCTCTCACTCGCTCGGGTGAGGCCTCTCCTGCCTGAGCGAATTGTGACCAGTGGCCACACCCCTATTACAAGAGGATCTCGCTTGAGCGAGATTCACACTCGCTTGAGCAGGTTTTGCAGGAACAACGAAAATATGTAGAATTTTACATAACTTAGCATACCAAATCTCATTTTAAGCCATTTTAACCTATACTAATAGATTAGATACATTCTACCTTGCATTTAAAAGTTCATCCAATGGTTTATATACATCAAGATCAATTCCCATTCATTTAATTCATAATATTTAAATAATTTTTACATAAACTTCATAAAATGCTACAAGTTATGAAACACACCATTCATTCATAGAATTTATCATCAACAAGCATCATAATTCATTATCATACATCACCTAGGTCATTAATGAAAATCGACCATACACACCAAGGTCCAATTTTCGTACATGACCCACAAAATCATCAAACTACAATCTAGATGGCAAAATAAGCATACATGTACACTATATGCTATACAAAAATATAGATTTACCGGCCAAGGCGTTTCCTCTACACCTATTTACCTCCTTCATCAAAATGTACTTCAAAAGATTCACTCCACCCATGAGTGCCCTGCATCACAAGTCTACAAAGTAGACAACATGGGAGAGTGAGTCATATATTCCAAAAGAATGAATATGAATACCATATGATCATGTGCATATGTATCATAACATGTATACTTTGCATTCACACTTAATTCATCCTCAACTATCATCACATAATACAAACATCTTTGTAAATCAAGCATAGTATAGAATCATACACATGATCTAGTCCTTCAAAAAATTAGACTATTACACATCTCATCATTTTACTCAAATAATTATTTGGTATTTACATCTTTTATGTTGTCTTAATACATTTTCTCACCCACAACAAAACCATCATCACATCTTATCACCTTTGGCATACTTCCTCGCTATATGCAAATGCTCTTAAGCTAATACATATGCACAACGGATTATTTCAACAATTACAAATCTGACTGTGGGAATATAAACACTGATTGTGGGATTCAAGTATGATCATTTAACCATACCCCTACTGTAGTAGTAAAATATGTACACTTATCATCAAATTACATGCATTTCACCAATCTTTTACTGGTACCAAACCGCATCACCCATTTTGCAACACCTAGTCATTTTCACTATGACTGCGGTAACAACATAATCAACATATGGTGTTGCGGGCCAACCATAAGTCATATCATAACAGTTGTGATCCCAAGGACCACCGGGGTCACCTGCTCATCAAAAGCCACCCCCCACAAGGGTCGGCCACATGTAACTCCCCGTAGCAATACATGGGCGGCTTCGTGACTTGTACACCGAGTCACAGGGGAAAAATAAAAGTTTGCTTGTGCACCGAGCCACCCTCCCACTGGGTCGGCCGAGGGAACTCCCCTAACGTTCCAACATCGGCGGCTATGCAGTATGCCATGGATGCAAATACCAATCATATGCATTTTTCACTCTATGCATCCTATTTATGCCACTCATCAATCATCATTATCAGCATCACCAATATCATCACAAGGCTCTTAGTGGATTTATTATCATTGGTTATTACCATTAGTTTAAATTTTCATGTGGCATTCTCAATAATTCTCATTAACATAATTCAATTCCCTCATCAAACACAACAACATCAATCTTTCATTATCAATCAAGGTATGCTATTCGTTCACACCATTCTCATTCATTTATCAATAATATTCATTCTATATTCATGGTGGACATAAGTATAACATCATATTTAAGACACCATATTGTCAAACAATCCATACCACAATTATTCTAAACATATCACCAACATCATAGCCAACATTACAATCCTTCAAACATTACAAGTAAGGCAAACATGCATATTGTCACATATGACAATCAAATACTATTCCATTCATGCATTTAGAACATAAAGACGCCTCTCCTACCTCAAGAGAAGAATTTCGATTGATACGACGTAGCTGCCTCGTTATTCGAAATGGGTTCTACATTAATATACATATAAAATCACAATCAATCAACCATTATCATATTTACAATTTCTTAACATCTATAGGACATGTTATAGACATCATTCCTTCATCTTTTAGGCTTCGAGAATTCCTTCCCATCAAGCCTCATTCATTATATTTAAAGGCTACAAAACAACCATAGCCTAACATTCACAATACTCCATTTATCAACCAATACCCATATTCTCAATATTATGTATTTGTTCTCAAATATATTATTCACCACACATTTATCATTTTCCCAAAATTTCCAACTTAGGGTTTCACCTAAAACCCAACAACATTCATAAATAATCATCAATCTTCATCTCCTTCCAACAATAAGTTCATCTTCCTCATTTATTACCATTAAAGTTTGCATTTATGACAACCCACTCTAGGGTTTATACCCATTATGGATCTTCACCAACCCCCATTCATATACATTACTCTCCCAAGTTCTAATAACTCATAAAGATAGCATTAAACCCAAACAAAATGGTGAGAAGAGCTTACCTCACCCGAAACGAAAATGGAACCCAAGAAGGAGAGAAAGCCAAACGAAAGTGGAGGGGAGAAGAAGGAGACTTCAAGCCCCAATGGCCTCCTTCAAGCTTTCCTAAATGAAAATGGAGGAATGAAATGGGTTACCACTAAGCTTAGGTTTTAGAAGAGAAAGTGATGAAGAGAATAGAGAAGAAGAAGAAAAAGAGTGTTTTCCAATTTGATCAACAAGCCAACAAAAATGATAAGGGAAAAAAAGGCTTTTGGCTTTATTTTTAATCCTCCTCATTAAAAGTTCATAGTTTTATAATAAACAGGATCTCTGTTCGGGTTCAATACTTTATCTAAAAATTATTTCGAATACATATTTGGACTCCCAATAACATTCTTAACAACCCTGACCAATATCATCCCAATCGGAGATACTTGGTCTGACACCCATATTTTAATCGGGCTTAATTTCAGTTTATTCGGCTCCAATAAATTATGAGTAGTCCCTAAAAATCTTAATTTAATTATTTCTAATATTTTGGGACATTAAATAACCCACATAAATCTATTTAATAATTATTTCCTTAATTAATCTTTTATTTTAAATATGCCTAAATACAATGTGTCTATACAAACAAATATAACATAAAAAAACAAATCATGGGGGAAGGGGATCCTGTGGTGGGGGTGACAGCGGGTTAGAAGTAGGGGGAGAGAGCCACGCCATCAACTGTATCAATAGCTGCTGCTGCGCCGTAAGCTGTCGACTAGTCTCGGCGTGCTGTTCCTCGGCCCGTTGTCGGTCCTCCTCGGCCTGTCGTCGGTCCGTCTCCATCCACTCCTCCAGAAGCTGCCTCTGGCGTCGCTCTTTGTAACACCCCCTTATATACACAAGATATATATAAAAAAACTTTTAGAAAGATATACATATTTATCACTCTTTATCTCGCGTATACAAGGACGTATATACATCTGATTTCCTTTAAATATTGAAAGTAAAAAAAAATTGTCTTTCAATATTTGTCCATAGTGATAAAACAATTTATAGAAATCATAAGTGATAAATCATTACAGTATTATATCCGAATGAGAAAGTTTATCAAAGTTTAACCTTTACCTTGTTACAATTATCTAACTTGATATTGTAATAAGGCAAGGTAACACTAAATTATACCTCTACTACAAATATGACCAATCATTTCTTAGTCCTTGAACCATCGAGTTTTGGAATCCTACTCTTGTCATATCTCTTCACCTATCTGATTGAGGATGAGACCACTTTACTCTCTTGTAATTACATATCCTTCCACTTGAACTGCTAGCTATATATCACATAACATATATTTTGGACACAAAATTCAAATAAGAAGGAGTGAGAAACAGAATATAATACTTTACAGATAAGACATATGCATAAGGGTTTTCACAATCTAATAAAATAATATCATTCATAATCTTATACACAATTAATTATAATTGTAGGGTTTTTATACGCATGACAATCATACTTTCATTCACAACCATTCACACAGACTATCACAATCACATGTATGACATGTAATGCTTTTAATACTATCTCATTCAGTTTATGCATGTGGGCCTTTAAAGTTTTAGTTTGCACTGGGCCAACCAGGAGTTTACACTATTCCATAATTCTGGATAATAACATAAATGCCTTCATAGCATATGAACAGCTTAACTAGCGTGGAAACACTTAGAGACTAGTCAGACTGATAAAGTTTTTATTGTGAAAGCACCCGACACTAGGGAGCAACCCCAGGTCACCTGAAGCACCCTTTCACACCCTCTCATCCCAAGACTCACAATTAAGCCTCCTCTAATGTATCTTCGATTTCTATAATCCGTCCTCGGGCAATATCACATCCCATTTCTCTTTAATGATTCATGATGCATGAACTACTCACATATTTAGTTGGTTAAGACTTTTAGAAACTTAATTATTAAATACCATAAAGGTTCACAAAATTATCTCAATAAACTGTACATTCCCATAAGTTCTTCTTTGAACTTCCGTTATACAGAAATAAATTTAGTACAGTCTTCGAATTCAGATCTCACCAAAACTGAGTTTCCAAGCCTTAAATATCTCAAAACTTTCTCTTAAAAACTTCACATATTTACATAATCTTTCCCAAATTAAATTTTAACTTGATTGAGTTTAGAAATCTCGACTATAACAGAATATCCTTTAGTTATTTCATTAGGGAAAACTAATTTAAATTTTTGATTTCTGAAAGAAAATAATTTTTAAAATCATTAACTAAGAATACTTAAAACTATAAAAATTTTCTTTAATTCAAGTATTAATTATCTCAACTTCTGATTTTTATAAAATAACTTCTTTCTAATACTAGATTTTATTCTAGAGATTAAAAATAAAGTTAATGAAAATTATTTCTAAGAAGAAATAAAAGACTAAAAAATGATAAAATACTTTCTCTTAAAATAAAAATTTAAAGAGTAAGGTAAGAAAATTCTTACTGAGTTTTAACTTTTCGTCATGCTTGCTATATGCTCAAACTTCATATCACAAGGTCATCAATCATTCATCAATCATAATCAAGTATTGTAGTATCATCAATCACAATCAAAAATCATCAAATCACAAATATTATTAATCACAGTCTAGTATTATAAATCACAATATCATTAATCAAAATCAAATATTATTAATTATAATCAAATCAAATCAACTAAATATCACTCATAAATATAATTCAAATTTTAATGGTTATTTAAATTAGTAGAGTTGATTTTGAGTCCTTATAGTCCATTCCTCGCACAGGTCTATATAAGTCCATATATATAATCCAGTCTTCGCATAGGTATAGTTCAGTCCATACAGGTCATAATAGTCCAAGTCCTTGCATAGGTTTTGTCCAGTTCACATAGGTTATCCAGGTATTTAGATCAAGTTACACAAGATACTCAATTTTAAAATTTATTATAAATTTTTAAGTTAAATAGTTATTATTTTAAAATAATAATATTATTAAATTTTAAAGGAGCTGGGGACTCCTTCTATTATTCTTATGTCTTTTCATATTATATTCTTATCTCACTCCCCCTTACCTCTTGTATACTGATTTGTTATTGAAAATTCGTGCGCGCCTCGTCTCCGAGTTCTAAAACATACCAATTTCATTTTAATATAGTTACAAGATGAGAATTAAGATTACTGATTAAAGCAGAAATGGTAAATTTTGAATAATGAATAGTGAATAGTGAATCGTGAATAGTAACAGTAAATAGTAAAACGTAAATAGTAACAGTAAATAGTAAATCATGAATAGTAATAGTAAATAGTAAATCGTGAATAGTAATAGTAAATAATAAAATATGAATAGTAAAGGTAAATAGTAACAGTAAATAGTAATTTACTATTTGAATAGTAATTTACTATTTGAATAGTAATTTACTATTGAAATAGTAATTTACTATTGAAATAGTATTTTACTATTAAAATAGTAATTTACTATTGAAATAGTATTTTACTATTTAGAATAGTAACTTAAAATAATATTATTTCCAGTATAATAATAGATTTCTAAAAACGATATGAAAATAACCCTAAAAAATATAAAAGAGAGGTATTCTTACCTTAGGATTTTAGCAGAACCTTCTTTTAAAAAAATTTATCTCTCTCTCTTACTTTCACCACTATCTCACTAGCACTACCATATTAAGAAAACTTAATCTGAAATTGTGAATTCTAAAGAAGAATACCTTTGGTATTTATAGGAAGGAAAATTACTATACATTCCATTATTTTAATATAAAAGTATTGTGTATTTTTTGAAAATTCAATCCTGGTTACTGTGCACCTTTTGAAAATTTTGTACATACACAGTGTTTTGCATAGTAAATGTCGGCCGAATTATTAAGCCAAATAGTAACCTTTCACTCGGTATATTTTAAATATTCAAAATTAGTCCTTTTTGAAATTTAGCGATATTATATCAGTTCTCACTAATTTTATGATAAGTAAAGTTTAAATTTTAAAAATCTAAAATTTTCTGTTAATAAAAATTTATTCGTATGTTTTTGATTTTTTTATGATTGATAAAAATCAAGATTTTATTCAAACCGATAATTTTTAGATAAGCCTACTTGAAATGGATATTATAAATTTTTTTATAATTTAAATTCACTTTCTTGTAAATATTTTTAATTTTAAGTAACTTTATATGAATTTAAAATTATTTAAAATATATTATTTTATTAAAATATTTCAAAATTTTCAAAAACTTCTAGAAAATCATAAATATTATGTAGATCAAAAAGTTCTAAAGAACCATAGTCTAATTCGTTCAAAATTTTATTTTAAAATTCTAATAAGAGTTAAATCACAACACTAGTGCAAAAATTGGATATAACAACGGGATATATTCACGGGTTTAAGTGGAACAGTGATAAAAACATGCGCGGTGGCATTTTTGAAATTATAAGGTGAACGATATAATCAGAGAAAACTATATATCCACGGTTAACATCATAACCGTGATCGTACCCATCATTATATATTCACGGTTGAGGACTTAACCGTGGATATATAGTACCTGAAATATATATCCACGGTTGTGTGCACAACCGTGACTATATATTCATGGGTATGATCAGGGTTATGATGTTAACCGTGGATATATATTGATGTCTATAATCACGGTTGTATTTCCAACCGTGGATATATAGTTCAGGTTTTAGGGTTTAATCACTGGGTACTGTATGTCCACGGTTGTTTCTATAACTGTGATTATAGATTTAATATTTATCCACGGTTGGGCTCGTAACCGTGGTGATATAGTTAACATTTATCCACAGTTGTTTGTTCAACCGTGAATATATGTGTAATATATTCACGGTTTCAAGGGGAACCGTGAATATACATCCTTTTTAAAACTTCAAAAGCCGCGCCTTTTAGTCTTTTTTCACTTTCTCTTCTTCTTCGTGCTGGTTGTCGTCTTCTTCCTCGTCCTCCTCTTTGCCTCGAGTTTGTTCTTTGCTGGTCGTTCTACGTTCACTTGCTTCTTCCTTCTTCCGTTCGTGCTGTTGTCATCTTCGCACCATTTTCTAGTAAGTTCTCCATTACCCTTCTTCTTCGTTCACTACTGGTCTACTTCGTTGTTATGCTCTGTCATTGTTTGTGGAACTTATTTGTGTGTGTTTTCACTTGCGTATAGTCGAACCTGAATGAATGTGTTGTCTCTCTGTGTGTATGTATTATTTCATTGTTCAAGGTGAACGAAGCTTGTAGGAAATGTTCCACTAGTGATTAAGTTTGGTTAAGCTTGTTTCATTGTGCCAACATTTCATTGTCTCTGTCTTTATGTTGTTATTAAGTTTGGTTAAGCTTGTTTCATTATGCCAAATTCTGAGGGCAAGTTTAGCATCATTCAACTTACCACATGCCTCCCTTTCAAAGGGTCATAAGACATAACAACTCTCAAACTGATGCAGCCTGCTGAAAAAATTAAGAATATAAGAATATAAGAAAACAATTTTTAAAATGAATGTGTAAGGGAAACCATCTTCAAAATTATGCTTAAAATGCTTCCCTCACTAAAAAGTAAACCTTCTTCCATTCTCCATTAAAATGACCAAAATCATTACCATCAAGTTTTTATTTGCTTCAGCCACTGATCCCTATGAAATTTATAATTAGCACTTACTTCTTATCCATTGGCCACCAAACTTTAATTCTGTGACCAATTAGATCTTCAGTAAATTAAATCAAACATTGTTGAGTTAGTTATTTCAGATTCTGACTAGGATGAACCAGATGTAATTTGTCAAATACAAAGTCCTTCCTTAAGTTTCCCTTGAAGTAAAACCTTCTTGGTATCCTGACACTGGTGCTATAAATCACCTCACACAGGATCTAAACAATTTAATGTCACATTCTGAATACACAGGGCCTGATAAGGTTCAAGTTAGATATTTTTAAATGGAAAATTTTTACTTCATCATTGTTAACCATTCCCTTTAAAACATTTTCCATTTCTGAATTTTGTTCTCTTGAAGTTTAGTTTAAAATTTTGATATTTCATTATTAGATTTTTGAGTTGAGTTGTAATCAAAAGTTACATTTCACTTATATAATGTTATTTCTGTTGTTGTTGGTTGCTTGTATATAATGTTATTTATGTCTATTGTATGTATGTGGTTTTCAATCTTGCAAACTCGTAGGCTCATACTAGTTAACTAGTATGAAAGTTGTTATGCATATGAGTGAACCGTAGTTCCCCGTTTGAGATTCGACACAAATGGTCATTAAATTAATTAATTTCATCGTTTGTGTTGAACCTTGAATTGTCCGTTTGGACAGTTTGGGATGAACAATTATTTTTTATACGTCATTGTTAGTATGTACAAGTTACGAGTTATTTTAAAATTTGATAAACTTTCGGTAACTTGCATTTTATGTTGTTCTCTGGGTGTATATTTGGTTGTGGTTGAATTTGATTTGACCACTCTCATTTTGTGTACTTAGAGACCAATGCGAAATGCTACCGAAATTTTATCAAATTTTAAAATAACTCCTAACCTGTATATATGAATGACGTATAAAAATAATTGTCATCCTGAATGGGTATAGGACCACCACCTTTGTAGAAAAAGTGAGATTGATCATAGCACCTTGTAAACAGTTGGTATGGATCGGAGTTGGATAACTGCATCACGCCTAAGTCTAGAGTACGAGGGGGAGTTGAATCATTTATAGAATTCGTAGCGAGGAATGCATTGGAGGTGAATGGAAAGTATTTTTGCCCTTGTGTTAAATGCTTGAACCTGCGTCGGGTAAACTTGGAAGAGGTACGAGAACATCTACTGTGTGACAGTTTTCTGCGTAGTTATACGCGTTGGATATGGCATGGTGAAGATGTGATGGTGCCAAGTAACAGCTCTTAAACTAAAAATCGAAGCTTGATGCATGACACCGATGTCGACATGGATGACCGACTCGAGGATATGATCCATGATGTGGGGGTAGAAGGTTTTAAGAAAGCTCATGTATATACGACTCTGTGTGAGGACTCTGAGCAGCCGTTGTATCCAAACTGCGTCAATTTCATAAGGTTATCAGTAGTTTTGTGATTGTTTAATTTGAAGGCCATAAACGGGTAGACGGATAAAAGTTTTAATGACTTACTGAAGTTGTTGAAAGAAATGCTCCCAGCTGGAAACACCTTGCCGAATCGTAACTATGAGGCCAAAAAGGTGTTGTGTCATATGGGTTTAGAGTATGAGAAAATACATGCATGCCCAAATGATTATGTATTATTCCGGGGTGAGTTAGAAATGCTGCATCGATATCCTAGGTGTGGGGTGTCATGGTATAAGAAGAAAGAGGCGGATTCTGAGGAGGTATGCACTAAAGGGTCTCTTGCAAAGGTGTTGTGGTATCTTCTTATAGTTCCAAGACTAAAGCGTCTGTTTGCCAATGCAGATGATGCAAAACTTATGAGATGGCATGCTGATGAAAGGGTTGTTGATGGACTACTTAGGCATCCGGCCGATGGATCGCAATGGAAGAAAATGGATACGATTTTTCTGGAATTTGCCCATGAACTAAGAAATGTTAGGCTTGCACTAGCTACAGACGGCATGAACCTGTTTGGGAACCTGAGCACAAATCATAGTTCGTGGCCTATTTTGTTGTTTATTTACAACTTGCTGCCATGGTTGTGCATGAAGCGGAAATATGTCATGTTATCAATGATGATTTCTGGTCCACGACAACCGGGGAACGATATTGATGTATATTTAACTCCATTGGTTGAAGACCTCAAAAGGTTGTGGGAAGACGGGGTTGATGTGTTTGACGGGTTTACCGGGAAGTCATTCAAATTGCATGCCATGCTATTTTGCACGATCAATGACTTTCCAGCGTATGGTAACTTATCCGGGTACAGCGTGAAGGGTCATAAAGCTTGTCCAGTATGTGAGGAGGGGACTAGTTCTGTGTGGTTGCATCATGGTAGGAAAAATGTTTATCTTCGACATCGAAGGTTTCTTAAAGCGAATCATCCGTTTCAGAGGTTGAAGAAGTCGTTTAACGGTGCCCAAGATTTTGAAATGGCTCCTCCACCACTATCTGGTCGCCAGACATATGAAAAGGTGAAAGACATCAACGTGCAGTTTGGTAAGTGGGAAAAACAGCACCCGACACAAAACAACTGGAAGAAAAAGTCAGTGTTTTTTGACCTGCCATATTGGAGGGAGCTTAATGTAAGACACTGCATTGATGTAATGCATGTGGAGAAAATATGTGCGACAGTTTGGTTGGTACACTTTTAAACATACCCGGGAAGACTAAGGATGGCTTAAAATCGCGTATGGACTTGGAGTTGATGGGTATACGTCAGGATTTGCATCCACAATCAAAGGGCAAAAGAACATATTTGCCCCTAGCATGTCATACGTTGTCCAGAAAAGAAAAGCAAAGTCTGTGTGAATCATTACGAAGTGTGAAAGTTCCGTCTGGTTATGGCTCCAACATCAACTCTTGTGTTTCCATGAAAGATTTGAAGTTAGTTGGGTTGAAGTCTCACGATTGTCACATGTTGATGCAACAATTTTTGCCTATCGCCATTTGTGACATTCTTCCTAAAAATGTGAGAAATGTCATAACAAGGTTGTGTATGTTTTTCAATGCCATATGTTGCAAGGTAATCGTGCCCGGCGAATTGGATATGTTAGAACAGGAAGCATCACTTATATTATGTCAGCTTGAAATGTATTTCCCGCCCTCTTTTTTTGACATAATGGTCCACTTAATCATCCATTTGGTGAGAGAGGTCCGTTTGTATGGTCCAGTGTTCTTACGGTGGATGTATCCTGTTGAGCGATATATGAAGATATTGAAAGGGTATATGAAGAACCAACATCATCCCGAAGCTTCAATTGTGGAAAGATATATTGCAGAGGAAGCAATTGAGTTTTGCACTGAATACATGTCACATGCTACAAGCATTGGTATTGCAATGACTCGTCATGAAGGGAGATTGGATGGGAAAGGAACGATTGGAAAAAAAATGAAGAGCATGCCACGTGATGATGTCCTTCAGGCACACTTGTATATTTTAAACAACCCGGACGATGTGCAACCATATCTAGCCACTCACAAGGAGCTAGTCAAGAAAACCAACCCTAAAATGACTGAAAAGTGGTTGTTGAATGAACACAACAAGAGTTTCATGCAGTTGTTCCAAAAGATCGTTCTGAAAGATGCATCTGCATCCTCGACATTACATCGACTGGCACAGGGCCCGAACTTTGATGTCCTTACCTTTTGTGGGTATGACATAAACAACTATTCATTTTATACAAGGACACAAGATGAAAAGAGTACAAATCAAAACAGTGGAGTGATGGTTGTGGCTCAGTCAATGCATTTCTCAACTTCAAAGGACAACAACCCTGTGATGGCCGAGTCATGCTACTTTGGTGTGATTGAAGATATATGGGAAGTCGATTACGGTCCCTTCACCATTCCTGTGTTTAAATGCAAATGGGTTGATAATAAGAACGGTGTCAAAACTGATGATTTAGGAGTTACATTGGTGGACCTCAACAAGATAGGGCATTAGGACGAACCATTCATAATGGCAATGCAGGTGAAGCAAGTTTTTTATATTGCTGACCCAGCTGACAAACAGTGGTCAATTGTTATCCAAGGTAGACACATTGGAGACCCCAATCTTGATATTGTGGAAATTCCATCTACCATAACACGTATTCCAACATCTATCGTGGAACATGACATAGATGATGTAGTTGCCAGTCGTCATAACCACCATGAAGGCTTGTAGGAAAATATTTCATCTTCATAGGGTATTAATCATGTTAATGAATCATTGAATTACATGTTATATTAATTATTCGTTGTATTAAATGTTATATTAAATATTCGATTATGTAACACCATAATTTAAACAAATCATAGACAAGAAAAACAGAGGAAATTTTTCACAATTAAAACCAGAATACCAAGGTATAAGAATGAGAGGAGAAGAAGAACAAGAGAACAAAAGAAATTCAAGAAACTAACAGCGGAAGAAGGGGAAATCGTGTAGGCAGGTCACATAGCAACGCGCACGCGCTCAAGCGAAAGCTTCACTCGGTATTCGTTCATTTCACTCGGCATTTCCACACTCGGGTTCCAACGCCTGATTCACTCAGAAAGATCCAACCTCAGTCTACTCGGACTTAGCTCTTGCACCAACTAGTCCCATTCGGACAATGCAACTTATTCTACGGTTTCATCAATCAGAACATATACGCAAATAATACAGAAGTGGTCCCCACTATCACTCACTTGGAATCTAGGAGGACTCCTTACTCAGAATAACCTTCACGTCCTTTTGCCACTCGGAGTATTTCACTTAGTTTTCACTCGGTAACCATAATCTTCCGACTCTAAACATTCTACTAGGCTAAGACTCACCTGGATTCTTTTGTCACTAATAGTTTACTACAGTGGGGTCCCCTAGAGTCTAAGGTGTCACTCTCCAGTCGGAAAAACCTTCACTCGGCAGATTCTCACTAGGGGTTCGTTGATTATCCTACCCTCGGGAGAAATCCTAGTAATAACCACTCGGAACGTATATTTCGACTCTCAACTTCGATCCTAACAACTCATCGTTAGGGGTAGTCTTCTATGTTAATTCCTACTCGGAGCTATCTGATTTCACTCACTCGGAGCGTCTGAACCTCCCCCACTCGGTGACAGAGTCACAAACTCACCCTCTAGGCCATAGATTGGCTTCCTCATGTTAAGTTATATCATTTCCTACATATTCGGGAATATGAACGCACATATATATAAAGATTACCTAGGCATTACACAGTGTAAGATAGACATGCAACAAAGCATAAACATAGGCATATATATATATATACGTATATAGGAGTGCATATCACGGATTTACAACCACATTGTCATATTCCCATTCTAAGGGGATTAACTCTGTATAAAAGACTAACAGCAAAACACGAGCCGGCCAAGGCTTAACCCAAAACATTATATACAGCACATGTACAGTCATAAAATTTCCATAGTGCATCAGCACTTCACCCGGCATTTCAGCTCCTCTTCCAATCCTCATTACGAGAGATGTTCACTGAAAAATTGTCACAGCAGGGGTGAGTATCTTAAATTTTAAATGATAGATACTGACTCAGGTTGTCGCACATTTATACAACTATATATATATATATATATGCACACACAATCACACGTGGCAATGATTAAGGTCAGAGTATTACTAATCAACCAGGACACACACACAAGATCCATACCGATCAGAATCCACCAGTTGTCACTCGCCCCCTTACACACATCAACTCAATAACATTAACATACAACAATCAGTAACATGATGTTAGGGTCCATGAATCAGAATGCATGTTTTGAACATTTATCAGTGAGAATCCATAATTCTCACTCGGCTATATATATATACACAACTCTTTAACAACATAACATACATTCATAGAACAGGTTTCAATCAACATCAACAGCATATGCACACGGATATATATATATATATATATGCATTCATTATCTCATGCATAATCAATTCCAGCAATATCAACAGTTAATATACACAGATTATTCACTCGGTTCTGCATTCGTGTGTAATCGGTTCTGACGTTGTAACGTAGGCTCTCAGCCTTTTGTACATAGCTCTCAGCTATCATTTCAGCTCCTAGCTGCTTGGCCGTTTTACAGGTACCCAACCGTTTGCCCACAGGTGACACCAACGCTCTCAGCGCCAACGGAGGTGTTCATAGGTAGCCCGAGTCCCACTCAAGGGCTACCTTGAGTCCCACTCAAGGATTTTATAGCGTCCCACACTTATAACCGATGGTAGTGTCCCACACCACGTGCTCCTAGCACAATGCATCCCATGCGCCACACGCGGATTCATCACACAACATAGAGTTCATGCACACGATCTTTCACTCAGCCATACATACTTCTAATGCAGTCGGTAATACCCATTTTCAGAACTCCACATATTAATCTAACACACACACACTTCCATGCAATCATCATCATAGCTCCATTAGGTGGATACAGCAACATAAAGGTCCAATGCAATCGGTGTCAATCAATATCAATATTCTATAAGTATTCTCATCAACTCAAGCATCACATGCACTCGGTATACAACAGTATCAGGATTTAATCAACGCATGCATCCATATAGAGATCAACAGATTCAAATAAGTATTCCAATCAACACAACATAACATGCAATCGGTATACAATAGTGTCAGGACTTAATCAACGCATACATCTTCAAGGGCAATGATAACATGCAACACTCACTCTCACTTATCCTACACTCGGGTACTCCACATGCAGGCACATCATACAAACAGAATGCAGAACCACAATTATCAACACCCGAAGCCCGTTCATAACCCATGCATTTAACATGTAAGGTACTCCCCCTACCAACTACGAGACTCTGAGAGACTCTTCTGCTTGGGCGCTGGTCCTTTTTCCTCGCTGCTTCACTCAACACTTTCACTCATTTAACCTTCACTGGAACACTGCTGCCTTCCATGAGTGGAGTAGGGCTGCTTCTGCTTCTGCTTCGACGCTCGTCCTTTACTCGTATAAGGGAGCTCTGACTCCTCTGCAGCACCGTCAATGTGGCCTCCAAAACAGGGAGTGGAAACAGAGAGTAGAGAAGGAGAAGAGAAGAAGGAAAACAAGAGAGAAAGAGAAGGAGGAAGAAGAAGAAGAACTCGCAGGGAAATTCTGAAGAAGAATGAATGGCAAGGAAAGCCATCAACCAATTATAAACCCATGCATAGGGGAAAGGAATGGTGGGGTGGGAAAACGTGAGGAGTAGTCTGCTCACGTCACCCAGTCCCATCAGCATCCACTAAAGCTAATCACCTTTTGATTAATTAAGTTAAGGGTAATTAGTGAACAATTTCCACTTCTGAATTATTATTTTAATGGCTTATTTCACCCGGTACATTGTTAAAATTGGGATGTTACAGTTCTCCCCCACTCAAAAGAATTTCGTCCTCGAAATTCAGTCGGTAACTCACCTTGGTCAAACAACTCGGGGTACTGCTGCCTGATGGCATCCTCGCGCTCCCAGGTATAAGAAGTATACCCGTCCTGCTGCCATTCCACTTCAACCAGTTGGACATTCTTACTCCTTAATCGTTTTACCGATCGGTCCATGATCCTAGTCGGTACAGTTACAGTGGTCAGGTCTTCCCTGATTTCCACTTCATCATCAGGCATTGTGTGAGTAGAATCTGGCAGGTACTTCCTTAGTTGAGACACATGAAACACGTCATGTAATCGAGACAAGTGAGTCGGTAACGCTGTTCGGTATGCCATGGAGCCAACTCGTTCTGACACTTCATACGGCCCAATGTATCGAGGGCTTAACTTTCCACTCTTCAAGACTCGCCCGACTCCTTTACTCGGTGAAGTCCTTAAAAATACCCTGTCTCCGACTGAAAATTCCAATGGTCTGGTGCGTTTGTCATGGTAGCTCTTCTGCCTATCTTGAGACGCCTTCATCTTTTATCTTATCACTCGGATCTGTTCTGAAGTTTGTTTCACAACCTCTGGCCCCAATAGCAGACTCTCACCCGATTTCGACCAGCAAAGCAGGGTTCAGCATCTTCGACCATACAGTGCTTCGTAGGGTGCCATACCAATACTATTGTGATGGCTGTTATTGTACGTAAACTCAACCAAGGGAAGGTATTGCTCCCAATCCCCACCGTGCTCTAGTACACACGCCCTTAGCAAGTCCTCTAAGCTCTGGATTGTCCGCTCGGATTGTCCATCAGATTGGGGGCGGTAAGCAGAGCTAAGCCAAAGTTTCGTACCCATTTCCTGGTGCAGGCTGGTCCAAAACCGGGACGTGAACCTAGGATCCTTATCCGATACGATAGAAGTCGGTATACCATGCAGTCGGATAATTTCGCGAATATAAATCTGAGCTAACCTGTGCATCGGGTACTTCATGTTCACAGGTAGGAAGTGTGCACTCTTCGTTAGTCGGTCAACAATGACCCATATCGCATCATGGCCCGCTCGATTTTTGGGCAATCCCATGACAAAGTCCATGGCAATTGAGTCCCATTTCCACACGGGAATCTCCAGGGGTTGTAATGCACCATACGGCTTCTGGTGCTCCACTTTTGACTTCTGACAGGTGATGCATTGAGCCACATATTCTGCCACATTCCTCTTTAATCTGGGCCACCAGAACTGGGTTCTTAGGTCATGGTACATCTTCGTGGCACCCGGGTGGATACTTAGCAAGCTCTTGTGTGCTTCATCAAGCACCATTCTTCTTAATTCTCCCCCACCCGGCACGTATATTCTATCTCTTACTCAGAAGATTCCATCTGATCCCTCGGTCAAGGACAAATCCTTGCCTTTGGCCTAAGTCTTCTTCATCTCAGCCAAGTAGGAATCTGACTGTTGTTGCTCGTACACGGATTTCAGGAATTCATTGGTAATCCTCAGCGTACCGATCGTCATTTTCTGAGAGGAGGGGATGTCAACATGTAAGTTCATGTCTCGAAACTGTTCCAATAGCTCTACCTCCTTCACCATCATCACTGCTACATGAAGGGATTTCTGACTCAACGCGTCGGCAACAACGTTTGCCTTACCCGGATGGTACTTTAGCTCAAAATCATAATCTTTTAAAAATTCCATCCATCTCCTCTGTCTCATGTTCAGTTCCTTTTGGTCGAATAAGTATTTGAGGCTCTTGTGATCACTATATACTTCAAATTTGGACCCGAACAGATAATGCCTCCAGATTTTTAATGCGAACACCACAGCTGCCAATTCCAAGTCGTGGGTCGGATAATACTGCTCGTGAGGTCTCAATTGCCGAGAGGCATACGCTATCACTCGGTCTTTCTGCATTAGCACACATCCTAATCCGAGTCCTGATGCATCATAATAAACCACGAAGCTCTCTTGCAAGTCAGGTAATGCCAGTACTGGAGCAGTCGTCAACTTGTCCTTCAGCTCTCGGAAGTTGTTCTCGCACTCGGGACTCCATACGAAGGGAATGTTTTTCCGAGTCAATTTAGTCAGTGGCAAGGCCAACTTAGAAAAACCTTCAATGAATCTTCTATAATAACCTGCCAGGCCCATAAAGCTCCTTATCTCCGAGACCGACTTGGGTCTCTCCCATGCCATTATAGCCGCCACCTTCTAAGGGTCCACCGAGACACCTTCCTCAGAAATCACATGTCCGAGGAAATGGATTTTATTCATCTAGAAATCACACTTTGGAAGCTTTGCAAACAACTGCTTCTCCCTTAACACTTGGAGTACCGCCTGGAGATGTTCTTCATGCTCCTCAGAAGTCTTAGAATAGACTAGGATGTCATCAATGAAAACAACTATGAATTGGTCTAAATATGGGTGGAATATGCTGTTCATGTAATTCATGAAGACGGCAGGGGCGTTTGTCACACCAAACGGCATCACTACATACTCGTAGTGACCATACCGAGTCCGAAAGGCAGTCTTTGGGATATCCGAGTCCTTCACTCGGATTTGGTGGTATCCCAATCGCAGGTCGATTTTTTAGAAGGCTGAGGCTCCACGCAGTTGGTCGATCAAGTCATCAATTCGGGGAAATGGGTATCGGTTCTTAATCGTGAGTTTGTTTAGCTGTCAGTAGTCTATACAAAGCCTCATGCTGCCATCCTTCTTCTTAACAAGCAGCACAGGTGCGCCCCATGGTGATACGCTCGGTCTAATGAATTGTTTTCCGAGTAACTCATCTACTTGCTTCTTCAGCTCGGCCAATTCAGTTAGGGACATTCTATATGGTGCACTGGAGACTGGCTCAGCTCCAGGGATCAAGTCTATAGAGAATTCGACTTCTCTATTGGGAGGGACACTCGGTACGTCTTCAGGAAACACCTCTGGGAATTCACAGACAGTTGGAATTTCGTTCACCCGGGCTTTACTCTCACCCTAGGTTAGACAAAGCATCATAAACAGTTGAGCTATACCTTGTGCCGTGTCGTCTTCATGGTGCTGCCTCGGGAAGATTATCCTTCGATTTCTGCAATCCACTAACACCTTGTTGGCTGAAAGCCAATCTATTTCGAGCACAATGTCAAGGTCCTTTAAGGGTATGCACACCAAATCGAAAATGAAACTTCGATCACACAAAACAAATGTTACATCCTTGCACATTGATGATGTCAACACCTTAGCGCCAGTCGGATTGGCTACTTCCAAAGTCCGATCCATAAACATGGTCGGCAACTTTAATTGCTTTACACACTCATCAGCTATAAAAGAATGGGTGGCTCCCGAATCAAAAACAACATTAAGCGTATATCTACCGAGTGAGAACTTACATTGTACTAAGTCATTCGCCTGTGCAGCATCTTCCGCGTTGATGGTGTAGACTCTTCCTGCTGCTGGTTGGTCGGTATTCCTCTCTCGGCTATTTGGAGCAAGCATCATGTTTCCTCTGGCTCTGTTGCCTCTGCCACCCGGTCTTTGGTTATTATTCACTCGGTTTCTCCCTTGGAAACCTCCTTGACGTACACTGGTGTTTGCTTGACGGAGTTGGGGGCAATCGGGGCGAATGTGTCCCTTTTTATTACAATGAAAGCATACCACCTCACCATCGTTGTTGCAGTCTCGGGCATAATGATTTCCTCCACACTTGAAACATTTTCCGTCTCCCACAGCTGGTCATCTTTCACGCCGATTCCGACCCCCAATTCTGGAAAAGGATCGGTTTCTGCCAACGTTACTCAGCCTCTTGAAGTGGGATTGCTGGGGCCTCAAGGAATGGTTGGCTCTGCTGCTCTGGCCCGAATGGGCGTTGTCATCCTCCTCAAATATCCTACGTTTATTCACCAACGCAGGAAAACTCCGTATCTCTTGGTATCTACAAGCTCTCTTAATATCAGATCTTAATCCATTCTCAAATTTAAGGCACTTGGAGCTCTCCATCCCTGGTTGTTGGAAAGGTGGGTAGAATAGGCACAACTCTTCGAATCTGGTCGCATACTCTTCCACAGTCATGGAGCCTTGTTTCAACTCCATAAACTCCAACTCCTTCCGACTCCTTACTGTGTCAGGGAAGTACTTCTCTAAGAAACATGTCTTGAAATCGTTCCAGGTCAGCTGATTATCATCGTCAGGGAATCGGTTTCTGGCTATCTTCCACCAGTTTTCTGCCTTGTCACGCAGCATGTATACTGCACATTCTACTTTCTGGGCCTCGGTACAACGAAGACCCCCGAAAATCCTCTCCAGCTCCTGAGTCCATTTAAAAGCTGTCTCAGGGTTCCGTCCTCCTAGAAATTCACTCGGCTTCCTCTTCAGGAAGCGGTCCAGCACTTGGCCCTCCTCAGCTCGAGGCTGGCCCTGCCTCTCAAACACGTCTGCAAAATGTTGGAATGCCGTGGCTATAGCCTCCATGCTTTGGCGATGCGTCATCCCTTATCCTGAAATTAACACCCCTTCAAGGATAAGTATACCAAGCCACTTACCACTGATTGGATTTCAGCCTAATGTTCAGTAACTTAGCACATCATACTATTTATATATGCTACTCAATCAATCGGACCAGGAGGGAAACAACCTCCTATCCACAAGTCAATATCAATCAGGTTCAATCATGATGACCACTCAGTCAGAAAGCACACAACCGCTCACACTCGGCAAGCATACCTTGGCCTTGGACCTTTCGGTCTGCTCTGATACCAAAATGTAACACCCTGATTTAAACAAATCATAGACAAGAAAAATAGAGGAAATTTTTCACAATTAAAACCAGAATACCACGGTATAAGAATGAGAGGAGAAGAAGAACAAGTGAACAAAAGAAATTCAAGAAACTAACAGCGGAAGAAGGGGAAATCGTGTGGGCAGGTCACATAGCAACGTGCACGCGCTCAAGCGAAAGCTTCACACGGTATTTGTTCATTTCACTTGGCATTTCCACACTCGGGTTCCAGCGCCTGATTCACTCGGAAGGATCCAACCTCAGTCTACTCGGACTTAGCTCTTGCACCTACTAGTCCCATTCGGACAATGCAACTTATTCTATGGTTTCATCAATCAGAACATATACGCGAATAATACAGAAGTGGTCCCCACTATCACTCACTCGGAATCTAGGAGGACTCCTTACTCAGAATAACCTTCACGTCCTTTTGCCACTCGGAGTATTTCACTTAGTTTTCACTCGGTAACCATAATCTTCCAACTCTAAACATTCTACTAGGCTAAGACTCACCTGGATTCTTTTGTCACTAATAGTTTACTACAGTGGGGTCCCCTAGAGTCTAAGGTGTCACTCTCCAGTCGGAAAAACCTTCACTCGGCGGATTCTCACTAGGGGTTCGTTGATTATCCTACGCTCGGGAAAAATCCTAGTAATAACCACTCGGAACGTATATTTCGGCTCTCAACTTCGATCCTAACAACTCATCGTTAGGGGCAGTCTTCTATGTCAATTCCTACTCGGAGCTATCTGATTTCACTCACTCGGAGCGTCTGAACCTCCCCCACTCGGTGACAGAGTCACAAACTCACCCTCTAGGCCATAGATTGGCTTCCTCATGTTAAGTTATATCATTTCCTACATATTCGGGAATATGAACGCACATATATATAAAGATTACCCAGGCATTACACAGTGTAAGATAGACATGCAACAAAGCATAAACATAGGCATATATATATATATACGTATATAGGAGTGCATATCACAGATTTACAACCACATTGTCATATTCCCATTCTAAGGGGATTAACTCTGTATAAAAGACTAACAGCAAAACACGAGCCGGCCAAGGCTTAACCCAAAACATTATATACAGCACATGTACAGTCATAAAATTTCCATAGTGCATCAGCACTTAACCCGGCATTTCAGCTCCTCTTCTAATCCTCATTACGAGAGATGTTCACTGAAAAATTGTCACAGCAGGGGTGAGTATCTTAAATTTTAAATGATAGATACTGACTCAGGTTGTCGCACATTTATACAACTATATATATATATGCACACACAATCACATGTGGCAATGATTAAGGTCAGAGTATTACTAATCAACCAGGACACACACACAAGATCCTTACCGATCGGAATCCACCAGTTGTCACTCGCCCCCTTACACACATCAACTCAATAACATTAACATACAACAATCAGTAACATGATGTTAGGGTCCATGAATCAGAATGCATCTTTTGAACATTTATCAGTCAGAATCCATAATTCTCACTCGGCTATATATATATACGCAACTCTTCAACAACATAACATACATTCATAGAACATGTTTCAATCAACATCAACAGCATATGCACACGGATATATATATATATATGCATTCATCATCTCATGCATAATCAATTCCAACAATATCAGTAGTTAATATACATAGATTATTCACTCGGTTCCGCATTCATGTGTAATCGGTTCTGACATTGCAACGTAGGCTCTCAGCCTTTTGTACATAGCTCTCAGCTATCATTTCAGCTCCCAGCTGCTTGGCCGTTTTACAGGTACCCAACCGTTTGCCCACAGGTGACACCAACGCTCTCAGCGCCAACAGAGGTGTTCACAGGCAGCCCGAGTCCCACTCAAGGGCTACCTTGAGTCCCACTCAAGGATTTTACAGCGTCCCACGCTTATAACCGATGGTAGTGTCCCACACCACGTGCTCCCAGCATAACGCATCCCATGCGCCACACGCGGATTCATCACACAACATAGAGTTCATGCACACGATCTTTCACTCAGCCATACATACTTCACATGCAGTCGGTAATTGATAAGTCTTGAAAAGACTTAATTATTTCACCTTTTTATTTAACATTATTTAGTAATTATTGGTTAGTTTGTTAGTATTATTTAATAATTTGATAACAATTCGTATTTTAGTTATGAATGTCAAAAGTACTTTATTTATGTAAGAAAACGATTGAAAATATTAATTAGTTAAGGAATTTTGAAGTGTTTATAAATTCACTAAGCAGCCAGCGTACAAATGCTAGGCAATTAGTTGTTTAATGGTGCAAGAACAGGGCGCACTTGAGAAAAGAAGACAAATCCGAGTGAAAATTACAAAAGCCGAGCGAGATTTGGAAAAATCCGAGTGAGACTTCACAAAGCCGACTGAAAGGAGTCCAAAGACCGACTGAGTGAGACTTCAAAGACACCGACTCTGAAAGAGAACAAGGACTCGGAATATTGCATGAAGAACCCGAACGCCAACTGTAGAATACCGATTGAATAATCAACTCGCTCAAGCGAGAGTTAAATTCGCTCAAGCAAAGGTCAAAAATTAGCTCAAGCGAAGCAATCACGCTTGAGCGAGAAAGCCATTCTGTATTACATATTTCCAATTCGCCCAAGTTTCGCCATAACGCTTAAGCGACAAAGGAACACTGCAGTGCAATTCCCGAATTCGCCCAAGCGAGAGTTTAGTCCGCTCAAGCGAGAACCCAGTAGCTGAAGCATAAAGGTAGTAATTTAAACACTGTTCCTTCCCTCCAACAACACACTCGACGTAGTGCAGTTTCCATCTTCCATTGCCTTCGCTTCTACTTGTACCTTAATAATTTAAGTAATGAGCTGTTATTAGTTGGCACTGAGTTGTACATTAGCTAATGATGAGTTGTAATCTGCTAAGAGCTGAGCTGTGATTAGTTAGTTAAGTTTAGTCGTTAACTTAAGGTTTCGGAGTTATCAGTTTTAGTTAGTTAGTTTTTAGATAGAAGCCTATATATACTCATGAACATACTCTGTAAAAAGGACGGAAAAATAGAGACAGAGAATACATAGAACACATTCTTTTTCATTCTAAACTTCGAACATCTTACTACTTCATTTTCTCTCTCTAATTCCTCTCCTCCATGATGTTCCACAATCCTTCGATGGAACTGAAGTCGATGGAGTTCTAAATCCCTAAGGTTGGGATTGCGAAGGTGAACAATGGAGTCTTGAAGCTGTGAGCAAGTAGATCGACTTCTAGATCCTGAGGCGAACAAGCTAAGGAGTGGAGCAGAATCGCTGGATTGACAAATCCAGAACTGATGAAGAACTTCGCCAGTGAGGAATCATGGTTGAAGCTTAGGTAACTTCCAGCTTTCTAACTAGTTCAGGCCTAATCAATTTAGGTGAATAGTTAGAGTTCAACCTCTAATTTCACATTAGATTCTTAGGTTAATCTAGCACTTAAGGAATTAAGGTTCATTGCTTAAGGATTAGTGTTTTTCACCTAAGGAATTAGGGAATAACCACAAGCGGATTGTCCTCTAGATTGTGAAGTTCGATTATACTTAATTGCTTGTTTCTTGAGGAAATTGTGAGCCGAAGTAATCCTGACCTGCTTTCTTTTAATCACTTTTCATATTCATCTTAACTCTGTTTCTGAAAATACCAAAAACAACTAGAAAACATTAAAATCATAAAAACCGAATGAACTACCTGTATTTCGTGTTGGTTCAGCTTGTACTAGTCCTAGATTGAGGTACTTACCACAATCCCTATGGGACGATCAAATATTCTACAATTTTAACGACTGGTGCGCTTGCCATAAGTGTAAATCCGAGAGTCATATTTTGTTTTACTAAGATTTTCACCACCAAGTTAATGACTTGGGATTTTAGCATCAGTAATACCCATTTTCAGAACTCCACATATTAATCTAACACACACACACTTCTATGTAATCATCATCATAGCTCCATTAGGTGGATACAGCAACATAAAGGTCCAATGCAATCGGTGTCAATCAATATCAATATTCTATAAGTATTCTCATCAACTCAAGCATCACATGCACTCGGTATACAACAGTATCAGGATTTAATCCATGCATGCATCCATATAGAGATCAACAGATTCAAATAAGTATTCCAATCAACACAACATAACATGCAATCGGTATACAATAGTGTCAGGACTTAATCAACACATACATCTTCAAGGGCAATGATAACATGCAACACTCACTCTCACTTATCCTACACTCGGGTACTCCACATGCAGGCACATCATACAAACAGAATGCAGAACCACAATTATCAACACCCGAAGCCCGTTCATAACCCATGCATTTAACATGTAAGGTACTCCCCCTACCAACTACGAGACTCCGAGAGACTCTTCTGCTTGGGCGCTGGTCCTTTTTCCTCGCTGCTTCACTCAACACTTTCACTTGTTTAACCTTCACTGGAACACTGCTGCCTTCCACGAGTGGTGCAGGGGTTCTTCTGCTTCTGCTTCGACGCTCGTCCTTTACTCGTATAAGGGAGCTCTGACTCCTCTGCAGCACCGTCAACGTGGCCTCCGAAACAGGGAGTGGAAACAGAGAGTAGAGAAGGAGAAGAGAAGAAGGAAAACAAGAGAGAAAGAGAAGGAGGAAGAAGAAGAAGAACTCGCAGGGAAATTCTGAAGAAGAATGAATGGCAAGGAAAGCCATCAACCAATTATAAACGCATGCATGAGGGAAAGGAATGGTGGGGTGGGAAAACGTGAGGAGCAGTCTGCTCACGTCACCCAGTCCCATCAGCATCCACTAAAGCTAATCACCTTTTGATTAATTAAGTTAAGGGTAATTAGTGAACGATTTCCACTTATGAATTATTATTTTAATGGCTTATTTCACCCGGTACATTGTTAAAATTGGGATGTTATAGATTACAGTCATATTTCTCAAAGACACTTGTAGATGATGTTAGAAAGCAATGGGCCGCATACTTCATTGAAGTCAGGAAATGAGTTAGCTAGATATAGGATCTTTATTCTCTTATATATGTATCTAGTAGGATTTAGGGTTTACTTTTATTAGATTACATTCATCTAAATTGTATATACTTTCATTTTTTAGGTTGTTATGAATTGATAGCAAATTAATTGTTATATACATACCAATCTTTTTGATATATTGTTGCTGGATATGGTGGGATACTGTATATTGTACTGGTTATCTGAATGCAGGTTTGAGAAATAATAAACCAGAAACCATATTAAAAAAAAACTCAGTGTTTATTGACGGTTATGGTAACAACCGTGATTATAGACACTATTTATCCATGGTTACTACCATAACCGTGATTATACATAGTCTGTAAGTGAATTTTTTTTACTACTTATATTCATGGTTATGCTAAACAACCGTGAATATAGATGTTCTTTATCCACAGTTGCTACTATAACCGTGAATATACATTGTCTGTTATATTCACGGTTATGTTCGACAACCGTGGTTAGATGTGATTTATTACCATTGTTGTTAACCGTGGTTAAAGGCCCTCATCTACTACCACGACTGCAACAACCACAGTTCTTTAACCGTGATTAAATGCCATTTTTAACCGTGATTATATCCATTTTTTCCACTAGTGCAAATATGTAAAAACATATATATAAAAACATAAAATAAAAGTTGTGAATAATAAATATATTTAAAATTCTTAATATAATTTCATTAATCAATGCATACTAATTAATTCATTTTAAAATTCTCAATCATAAATATTATTATTATTATTATTTTATTTTAAAAACAAATAATTAAATATAAATACCAAAATTTCATAAACAATGATAATAATAAACTAACTTATAGTAAGTATTTCTCATGAAAGATATATTAATATCTATTTTCTATTTATGTTGAAAATGGGATGTTACAACTCTACTCCCCTAAAAGAAATTTCGTCCTCGAAATTTGATATTGTTAATAAATCTTAACAAGGCTAAACTAAGTGAATAGTTCTAAAATATATTTCTAGTTTCCTTAACAATTGTGTACCTTTTCTTTAACATTGTCATTTACCTTCTTTTAATTTTATCAGTATATTTTTTTTAACTCCAAAATATTACCCGTCTTAATTTTGTCAACCATGCTCATTATAAATTGATGGTTAACTCTAAACACCTCAATAATTACATTTCTGAATCTATTAAAACCTTACTTCATAACATCCATTAATTAAAATTCCTACTCGTAACATAGTAAAATGGACTGCTAAGAATTAATTACTGGATAACTAGCCATTAGCAACTAGCCATTAGACTAGCTGTTTATGACCGTTGCAAACTCTCCCTCCCTTGTTTGCTTATAAATTCTCATTCCATTCTCACTTCCTATCACAACTTCAAGGTTTCTTAGTTTCTCTCTTCTATCTAATTTCTTCAATCTTTTTCTCAAGTACTATCATACTATTCGATGGCCAACCTTCCTAGAAGTGAGGAAGAACGAAGGCGAGATGGACTACAGTTTGTGGTAACAAGTGCCTCACTTCTTATAATCGTTATGGTGATTTCTCTAGTTTAGGCATTTTATGTATTGCCAGAACTCTTAGGCCTCTACTAAGTAATCACTTATCGTTTAACTATGATATATTAGATGTTCTACTTTATTTTCCCTAGTGTAATGATGTATAATAAATTATCCTAGTGAGAAAGGATAAATATGTCTTAGTTTACTTGTTTATCTAGTTAAATCCTTGTGTTCTTTGCTTCATGACAATTCAGGGTATATAATCATTTCTTATTGTCCTCTATAATGAATTAAATATTCCTTAAGTAAGTGATTGCACATTCCATCATAATTGACTACAATCTTTACATAGATTTGATAAATTCACTAATCTTAATAATCACAAGTCACTACGTTGACTTAAAAATATTCACTTAAATTTTTGTTATAGGTAGCTAAGATTTATGTAACTCTTTTCATAGGAACTACGCTAAATTAATAAGGGTTCATATCTATTTCCCCATGGTTTATTAACACATTTCTTTATTTTAAGTATATCATTACATAACAATTATTTATATAGGGTATATGTATATTCATTTTACAAAATTGATGACTAAAAGAAAATAACTTAATAAACATGTATCAAATTGTTAGGAATCACAAAGAAAATATTTTATGGCACAATTTCTCATTATTAAACCAATATCGATATCTCCCAAAGATCTACGATACTTATTTTCGATCATTTATTGACATATTTATCACAATAAATCACTTAAAAAAATTCAAAAATATATGGTTAATTACATTCGATGTCACAACTATAAAAGTTTCATTAATTCATATATATATATATAATCATCATATATTATTCAATTGCAGATATCATAAAGGAAAAACTTCATCAAACTAAACAATATACATGTCTAATATGTCATATAAAAGAAGAATCAATACAAATAGTCAGAGATATAATTACTAGTACAATTATTTGTCATACTAAACAAATTAGTGAATAAACTACCATATTTCTTTTATAAAGAATACATCCACATATTTTTATTTAAAATATATCATCCAAGGAAAAATTATAATCTAAAAAAAAACTATGATTCTATCTTAAACAATTTGTTATACTAGTTCAGGATTACAACAATTACCTACCCATTGGATTCTAATTCATACAAGTATCTCTACGAATTATGGTAAGGAATATCCTAATAGGATTTATTGAGTCTGTCTCCACTTCTCCATATACCACATTAATATAGGGTTAGATTCATTGTTCTTAACATCCTTCATTTGACATGTCTTTCACTACTTAGTGTAAATTATTTGGGTGATTGTTAGTCCTCAAATTTTTAATAAAAGCTTTAATAAAAATTTCATAAAAATTACAAAAATTAGTTTAATTTGTTAGAAAATTAGGATTTAAATTCAATAAATGGATGTTGTTGGAAATAATTTGCCCTTGATCAATTTTCTCTAAGTTTTGTAGTGAAAAAGTTAAGAAATCAAGAGAAAATTACACTGGAGGAGCTGACGCGTAGCCTCATCCCACGCGTAGCATCAACAGCTATTTTTGATGCTGACGCTACGCGTCACAGCCACGCATAGCGTCAGTGCTGCATGGTCTCCACCTCCACTTTGGCCAACCACTCCACTTGGACCCAATAATGGGCACTCCACTCAGCACCAATGGGCACCCCACTCAGCATGAAAGGCCAAAACTCGGTGGAAACATGTCCATGTGGCCAGGCATGATCAAATTTAATAATTTGAAGTGGCCATTATCAAGTGTTTAATGGAGGCTGAGTCAGGGGTGTGACGCGTAGTGTCACACTGACGCGTAGCGTCAGCACCCTTGCTCAGCCCTATAAATAGCGCCATCTAACACCATTCTAAGACATCCCATAGCATCCCATTCTCTTCTTTTCTCTCTTTGTGCTCGACTTTGAGTACTTCTTTTGTGAGTTGTAGTTCTAGAATAGTTTTCTAGATACTTGAGTGTGTTTTGGTGTATTTTGATCGTTGTTTCGTGAAGTTCCCATCGTCTTCGTAATGTCAAACTCTGTAAGTGTTGTTTTTACTTTCACCATGTGTAACTAATTTGTTTATGTTGGAATTGGTGAACTAATCTATTGAGTATAATGTTGTGAATTCGACCTCTGCATGTTTATGATTCAAGTCCATGTTAGTATTTCAACCTTTTATTAATATGAACGTCAAACGGGAGAATGATTTTCATGTGTATTGAAACTTGTTTTATTAGTATGAATGTCAAATGGGAGAATGATTATTCATGCCGTATTGAAACTTGTTTTGACGAAAGTAAAAGTTGGAATACCCTTGGTATCTCAATTCTATAGGGGTTGTTAACCATTGTTGCCATAAGGCCAGTTCTTAATGCAAGTTTTTATTGAGAAAGCTCACGAGGGATCGGACTTTACGGTGAATTCTTAGAATTTATATCATGAGGGATCGGTTATAATGATTTTAAGCTGCAATGACATGAAACTTGATGATTAAATATGCATGTCTTGAGTTCCTCATTGTTATTCTAGATTAGGGATCCAATTTCCAACATAATTTGCTTATCTGTGTTTATCTCAAGTATCTTACCTATTCTAGATTACAACTCAACTTTTTAGATAGATTTTATTTTCTTTTATGAACCACTCAATCATGCTATCCTGTGAATGTTGTATAAATTATATATAAATCATTCTTTTGTTTATAACTTCCTTCACATTTACCATAGTAAATAGAAAATTACTGTTGTTATTGGACTTTTAATCCCAGTGGAACGATATCTAAATTTTGAAAACTACAAACGATTGGTGCGCTTGCCAATTAACAACCTGATGGTGGAAACGAACTGTTGAGACGCTATCGCCGGGTTAACAGTGATCAATCCCAATAATTCATAACTAAGTAGTCAAAGTCATGGCAGGTCTAGTCTAAAATTCATGCCAAAATATTTCTAAAGATCTCCTATTGTTTTATCTCCTTTATTGTCCCATATCATATTATAAAAGAAACAAATGTTTGAATATTTCATTATCACATATTAATCAAATAATCATACACCATACAATACATTTGGAATAAAAGGAAATAACTGCATTAGTTAATTTACCTTATTATTCCATCATACATTAACGCCCATACTTAAATAATGTCAAGCAAGACTTCAGAATGGTCAGTCTCTGAAAATCCCTACAATAACATTTTTCAAGTAATAGGCTATAGAGTTCTAACTTATACTTCTTACAATCTTAAAAACTAGTTCTTTCTTCTTTCTAACTTATCTTCACCTGATTCTTGCCATTCAATCCAATAATAAGATTTCCTCCTTCGTCAATCATAAAATCTTTTGACTAACTTAACCATCAGAGTACACTAACAGGCTAGTAAGACCATACCCCAAGCTGATTTGGATTAAACTGCTCTGATACCACTTTGTAACACCCCCTTATATACATGAGATATATATAAAAAACTTTTAGAAAGATATACATATTTATCACTCTTTATCTCGCGTATACAAGGATGTATATACATCTGATTTCCTTTGAATATTGAAAGTAAAAAAAACATTGTCTTTCAATATTTGTCCATAGTGATAAAATAATTTATAGAAATCATAAGTGATAAATCATTATAGTATTATATCCAAATGAGAAAGTTTATCAAAGTTTAACCTTTACCTTGTTACAATTATCTAACTTGATATTGTAATAAGGCAAGGTAAAACTAAATTATACCTCTACTACAAATGGGACCAATCATTTCCTAGTCCTTGAACCATCGAGTTTTGGAATCCTACTCTTGTCATATCTCTTGACCTATCTGATTGAGGATGAGACCACTTTACCCTCTTGTAATTACATATCCTTCCATCTTGAACTGCTAGCTATATATCACAACATATATTTTGGACACAAAATTCAAACAAGAAGGAGTGAAAAATAGAATATAAGACTTTATAAATAAGACATAAACATAAGGGTTTTCACAATCTAATAAAATAATAACATTCATAATCTCATACATAATTAATTATAATTGTAGGGTTTTTATACGCATAACAATCATATTTTCATTCACAACCATTCACACAGAATATCATAATCACATGTATGACATGTAATGCTTTTAATACTATCTCATTCAGTTTATGCATATGGGCCCTTAAAGTTTTAGTTTGCACTGGGCCAACCAAGAGTTTACACTGTTCCATAATTCTGGATAATAACATAAATGCCTTCACAGCATATGAATAGCTTAACTGGCATGGAAACACTTAGAGACTAGTCAGACTGAGAAAGTTTTTATTGTGAAAGTACTTGACACTAGGGAGCGACCCCAGGTCACCTGAAGCACCCTTTCACACCCTCTCATCCCAAGGCTCGCAATTAAGCCTCCTCTAATGTATCCTCGGTTTCTATAATCCGTCCCCAGGCAATATTGCATCCCATTTCTCTTTAATGATTCATGATGCATGAACTACTTACATATTTAGTTGGTTAAGACTTTTAGAAACTCAATTATTAAATACCATAAAGGTTCACAAAATTATCTCAATAAACTGTACATTCTCATAAGTTCTTCTTTAAACTTCTGTTATACAGAAATAAATTTAGTACAGTCTTCAAATTCAGATCTTACCAAAATTGAGTTTCCAAGCCTTAAATATCTCAAAACTTTCTCTTAAAACTTCACATATTTACATAATTTTTCCTAATTTAAATTTTAACTAGATTGAGTTTAGAAATCTCGACTATAACAAAATATCCTTTAGTTATTTCATTAGGGAAAACTGTAACACCCTAATGTAAATGAATCATAGACGGTAAAATAGAGGAAAAAAATTTTTTTTTTACGATAAAAAGAAGATCAGAATGCCTTGGCGCAAGAAATGAGAGGAGAAGAAGAACAAGAGCGAGAAAGCCGATTCAGAGGAGTTGACAGCGGAAGAAAGAGGGATTCGCTTAGGCGAACCACGCAGCAATGCATACTCGCTCAAGCGAAAGCTTCTCTCGGTACCCGCTCATTTCACTCGGCATTCTGCACTCGGTTTCCAACGCCTAATTCACTCAGAAAAATCAGCGCCTAATTCACTCGGAAGAATCATGACTCAGTTCACTCGGAAATGTAATTTATGCTACAACTTTAACAATCAGAACACATGCACGAATAATACGGGAATGGTCCTTACTATCACTCACTCGGAATCTATGGGAACTCCTCACTCGGAACAACCTCTACGCCCTCTTTGTTACTCGGGGTATCTTACTTAGTTTTCACTCGGGTATCACTAATTATTCTACGCTCGGGAAAAATCCTAATAGTTGTCACTCAGAAAGCATCTCTAGACTCTCAACTCCGAATCCTAACAGCTTGCCGTTGGAGTAGTCTTCTACATCAATCCCTACTCGGAGCTAGCTGATTCCACTCACTCAGAACATCTGAACCTCTCCCACTCGGTGACAGAATCGTAAACTCGCACTCTAGACCATGAATTGGCTTCCCTCATATTGAGTTATGTTATTTCCTACACATTCGGAAATATAAACGCACACACATATATATATATATAAGGATCACCCCGACATTTCACAGCATGAGATGGACATGCAACATGGCATAAACATAGGCATATATATACATATAGAAGTGTATATCACAATTTTACAATCACGAAGTCATGCTTCCATTCCAAGGGATTCAACTCTGTTTAAAAGGCTAACAACAAAACACGAGCCGGCCAAGGCTTAACTCAAAACACTATAAACAGCATATACACAGTCATGATATTCCATAGTGCATCAGCACTTCACCCGGCATTTCAGCTCCTCCTCCAATCCTCGTTACGAGAGATGTTCACTGAAAGTGGCCACAGCAGGGGTGAGTATCTTAAATTTTAAATGATAGATACTGACTCAGGTTGCCTCACATTTATACAACAATATACATATATATATATACACAATTATACATGGCAACAATTATAGTCAGGGCAATACCAATCATCCAGAACACATACAAGACCCTCACCGAACGGAATCCATCAGACATCACTCGGCCCTTTACATGCATCAACTCGATAATATCAACATGCAACAATCAGTAGTATTATACTAAGACCCGTGAATTAGAATGCACCTTTTGAACATTTATCAGTCAGAATCCACAATCCTCACTCGGCTATATATATATATACAACTCTCCAATACATAACATACATTCTTAGAACAGATTTCAATCGGCATTAACAGCATATACACACGGAATAGTGCACTCGGTCATGAGCATATATATATATATATATCATCTCACTAACACCGTCACAAGCATAATTAATTCTACACAACTTCAGTAGCAATATAAACACAGATTATTCACTCGGTTATATGCATTCATCCTTTCAATAACGTTGTCACCTACATGATCAATTCCAGACAATATCAATAGTTAAAATAGAGTAATTCACTCGGTTAAAAACATTCATCATCTCATTAACACCTTCGTATGCATAACCAATTCCAAACAATATCAATAGTTAATAGGCACATAGCATTTCACTCGGTTCCGCATTCGTGTGTATCGGTTTAGACGTTGCAACGTAGGCTCTCAGCCTTTTTATACACAGCTCTCAGCTATCAAATCAGCTCCCAGCTGCTTGGCCGTTTTACAGGTACCCAACCGTTTGCCCACAGGTGACACCAACGCTCTCGGCGCCAACGGAGGTGTTCACAGGCAGCCTGAGTCCCACTCAAGGGCTACCTTGAGTCCCACTCAAGGATTTCATAGCGTCCCACGCTTTATAACCGATGGTAGTGTCCCACACTACGTGCTTCCAGCACAACGCATCCCATGCGCCACACGCGGATTCATCACACAACAGAATTCATGCACACAATCTTCACTCAGTTATACATATTTCACATGCAGTCGGTAATACACATTCCAGGATTCCACGTATTAATTGAACACACACATGCTTCCATGCAATCATCATCATAGCTCTATTAGCAACATATGAGTCCAATGCAACCAATGGTAATCAATATCAAGCTTCTAACAGCATTCTTATCAACTCCAGTATAACATGCACTCGGTATACAGCAGTATCAGAACTTACCCAACACATGCATCCATATGAAGATCAACAGGTTCAAACAAACATTTCAATCAGCACAACACAATATGCAATCGGTATATAGCAGTGTCAAGACTTAATCAACGCATGCATACATATTAACATGAACGGATTCAACAAAGCATTCCAGTTAACACAACATAACATGCAATCAGGTTCTGTGGTATCTGAACTCAAACAACGCATGCATCTTCAAGGATGATAATAACATGCAAGCATATCATACAACAGGATACAGAACCATCATTATCAACACTCGAGACCCGTTCATAACCCATGCATTTAACATGTAAGGTACTCCCCCTACCAACTACGAGACTCTGAGAGACTTTTCTGCTTGGGTGTTAGTTCTCTTCCTCGCTGCTTCACTCAACGCTTCCACTCGCTTAGCCTTTACTTGAACGCTATTGCCCTCCATGAGTGGTGTAGGGCTGTTTCTGCTTCTGCTTCGACGCTTGTCTTCTACTCGTGTGAGGGAATTTTGACTCCTCTGCTGCACCATCACTCGGCTTTCGAAACAGGGAATGGAACAGAGGGCATAGAAGGAGAAGAGAAGAAGAAAGAAGAAGAAGAAACTCGCAGGGGATTCTGAAGAACGAATGGCAAGAAAGGCCATCGTCCACTTATAAATACATGCATGAGGGAAAGAATGGTGGGGTGGGAAAACGTGAGGAGCAGTCTGCTCACGTCACCCAGTCCCATCAGCACCGACTAAGCCAATCATCTTTTTTAATCAGTACACTCCTTAAGTTAATGGCAATTAATAAACAAATCCCCTCTTCTGAAATTATTACTTTAATGGCTTTATTCACCCGGTACATTATTAAAAATTGGGATGTTACAGTTTTCCCCCACTTTAAAAGAATTTCGTCCTCGAAATTTAGTTGGTAACTCACCTTGGTCAAACAACTCGGGGTACTGCTGCCTCATTGCATCCTCGCGCTCGCAGGTATAAGAGGTATACCCGTCTTACTGCCATTCCACTTCAACTAGTTACACATTTTTTCTCTTTAATCGCTTTACCGATCGGTCCACGATCCTAATCGGTATAGTTGCAGTGGTCAGATCTTCCTTGATTTCCACCTTATCATCAGGCATTGTATGAGTAGAATCTGGCAGGTATTTCCTTAGTTGAGACACATGAAACACGTCATGCAATCGAGATAAATGAGTCGGTAATGCTATTTGGTATGCCATGGAGCCGACTCGATTCAACACCTCATAAGGCCCAATGTATCGAGGGCTCAACTTTCTGCTTTTCAAGGCTTGCCCGACTCCTTTACTCGGTGAAGTCCTTAAAAATACCTTGTCTCCGACTGAAAATTCCAATGGTCTGGTGCGTTTGTCATGGTAGCTCTTTTGCCTATCTTGAGACGCCTTCATCTTTTCTCTTATCACCCGGATCTGTTCTGAAGTTTGCTTCACAATCTCTGGTCCCAATAGCAGACTCTCACCCGTTTCCGACCAGCAAAGCGGGGTTCGGCATCTTCGACCATACAGTGCTTCGTAGGGTGCCATGCCAATACTATTGTGATGGTTGTTGTTGTGCGTAAACTCGATCAGGGGAAGGTATTGCTCCCAATCCCCACCATGCTCTAACACACACGCCCTTAGCAAGTCCTCTAAGCTCTGGATTGTTTGCTCGGATTGCCCATCAGATTGGGGGTGGTAAGCAGAACTAAGCCCAAGTTTCATACCCATTTCCTGGTGCAGACTGGTCCAAAACCGGGACGTGAACCTAGGATCCCTATCTGATACGATGGAAGTCGGTATACCATGCAGTCGGACAACTTCGTGAATATAAATCTGAGCTAACCTATGTATCGGGTACTTCATGTTCACAGGCAAGAAGTGTGCACTCTTCGTTAGTCGGTCAACAATGACCCAAATCGCATCATGGCTCGCTCGGTTTTTAGGCAATCCCATGACAAAGTCCATGGCAATTGAGTCCCATTTCCACACGGGAATTTCCAGGGGTTGTAATGCACCATACGGCTTCTGGTGCTCCACTTTTGACTTCTGACAGGTGATGCACTGAGCCACATATTCTGCCACGTTCCTTTTTAATCCGGGCCACCAGAACTGGGTTCTCAGGTCATGGTACATCTTCGTGGCACCCGGGTGGATACTTAGCAAGCTCTTATGGGCTTCATCAAGCACTATTCCCCTCAATTCTCCTCCACCTGGTACGTATATTCTATTTCTTACTCGAAAGATTCCATCCGATCCCTCGGTCAAGGACAATTCCTTACCCTTGGTCTGAGTCTCCTTCATCTCATCCAAGTAGGAATCTGACTGCTGTTTCTCGTACACGGATTTCAAAAATTCATTGGCAATCCTCAGCGTTTCGATCGTCATTTTCCGAGAGGAGGGGATGTCAACATGTAAGTTCATGTCTCGGAACTGTTCTAATAGTTCTACCTCCTTCACCATCATCACTGCTACATGAAGGGATTTCCGACTCAACGCGTCGGCAACAACGTTTGCCTTACCCGGATGGTACCTTAGCTCAAAATCATAATCTTTTAAAAATTCCATCCATCTCCTCTGCCTCATGTTCAGCTCCTTCTGGTCAAATAAGTATCTGAGGCTCTTATGATCACTGTACACTTCAAATCTGGACCCGAACAAATAATGCCTCCAGATTTTTAATGCGAACACCACAGCTGCCAATTCTAAGTCGTGGGTCGGATAATGCTGCTCGTGAGGTCTCAATTGTCGAGAGGCATACGCTATCACTCGGTCTTTCTGCATTAGCACGCATCCTAATTCGAGTCCTGATGCATCACAGTAAACCATGAAGTTCTCTTGCAAGTCAGGTAATGCCAGTACTGGAGCAGTCGTCAACTTGTCCTTCAGCTTTCGGAAGCTGTTCTCGCACTCGGGACTCCATACGAAGGGAATGTTTTTCCGAGTCAATTTAGTCATTGGCGAGGCCAACTTAGAAAAACCTTCGATGAATCTTCTATAATAACCTGCCAGGCCCATAAAACTCCTTATCTCCGAGACCGACTTGGGTCTCTCCCATGCCATTACAGCTGCCACCTTTGAAGGATCCACCGAGACACCTTCCTCGGAAATCACATGTCCGAGGAAATGGATTTTATCCATCCAGAAATCGCATTTCGACAACTTCGTAAACAACAGCTTCTCCTTCAATACTTGAAGTACCGCTCGGAGATGCTCTTTATGCTCCTCATGAGTCTTGGAGTAAATCAGGATGTCATCAATGAAAACAACTACGAATTGGTCTAAATACGGGTGGAATATGCTGTTCATGTAATTCATGAAGACAGCAGGGGCGTTTATCACACCAAACAGCATCACTACATACTCGTAGTGACCATACCGAGTCCTAAAGGCAGTCTTTGGAATATCCGACTCCTTCACTCGGATTTGGTGGTATCCCGATCGCAGGTCAATTTTTGAGAAAATTGAGGCTCCACGCAGTTTGTCAATGAGATCATCAATTCTGGGCAATGGGTACCGATTCTTAATCGTGAGTTTATTTAGCTGTCGGTAGTCTATACAAAGCCTCATGCTACTATCCTTCTTCTTAACAAGCAGCACAGGTGCACCCCAAGGTGATACACTCGGTCTAATGAATTGTTTTCCGAGTAACTCATCTACTTGCTTCTTCAGCTCGGCCAATTCAGTTGGGGACATTCTATAAGGTGCACTGGAGACTGGCTCGGCTCCAGGGATCAGGTCTATAGAGAACTCGACTTCTCTATTGGGAGGGACACTCAGTACGTCTTCAAGAAACACCTCTGGGAATTCACAGGCAGTTGGAATTTCGTTCACTCGGGTTTTACCCTCACCCTCGGTTAGACAAAGCATCATAAATAGTTGGGTCATACCTTGTGCTGTGTCATCCTCATTGTGCTGCCTCGGGAAGATTATCCTTCGGTTTCTGCAATCCACTAACACCTTGTTGGCTGAAAGCCAATCTATTCCGAGCACAACATCAAGATCCTTTAAAGGTATGCACACCAAATCGAAAGTGAATCTCTGATCACATAACACAAATGTCACATCCTTACATACTGACGATGTCAACACTTTAGGGCCAGTCGGATTGGCCACTTCCAAAGTCCGATCCATAAACACAGTCGGTAACTTTAAACGCTTTACACACTCATCGGCTATAAAAGAATGGGTGGCTCCCGAATCGAAAATAACATTAAGTGTATGTCTACCGAGTGAGCACTTACATTGTACCAGGTCATTTGCTTGTGCAGCCTCCTCCGCGTTGACGGCGTAGACTCTTCCCACTGCTGGTTGGTCGGTATTCTTCTCTCGGTTATTTGAAGCAAGCATTATGTTTCCCCTGGCTCTATTGCCTCTGCCGCCCGGTCGTTGGTTATCATTCACCCGGTTTCTCCCTTGGAAACCTCCTGGACGTACGCTGGTGCTTGCTTGACGGAGTTGGGGGCAATCGGGGCGAATGTGTCCTCTTTTATTGCAATGGAAGCACACCATTTCACCATTGTTGTTGCAGTCTCGGGCATAATGATTTTCTCCATACTTGAAACATTTTCCATCTCCTACCACTGGTCGTCTTTCAGAGTGATTCCGTCCCTCAAATCTGGAAAAAGATTTGTTTCTACCAACGTTGCTTAGCCTTTGGAAGCGGGATTGCTGGGGCCTCAAAGAATGGTTAGCTCTGCTGCTCTGGCCCGAATGGGCCTTGTCATCCTCCTCAAATATCCTACACATATTTACCAATGCAGGAAAACTCTGTATCTCTTGGTATCTACAAGCTCTCTTAATATCAGATCTTAATCCATTCTCAAATTTAAGGCACTTGGAACTCTCCGTCCCAGGTTGTTGGAAAGGTGGGTAGAATAGACACAACTCTTCGAATCTGGTCGCATACTCCTCCACCGTCATGGAGCCTTGTTTCAACTCCATAAACTCCAACTCCTTCCGACTCCTTACTGTGTCGGGGAAGTACTTCTCCAAGAGGCATGTCTTGAATCATTCCATGTCAGCTGAGCATCATCATCAGGGAATCGGTTTTTGGCTATCTTCCACCAGTTTTCACACTCAACCTTTTGGGCCTCGGTACAGCGAAGACCCCCAAAAATTCTTTCCAGTTCCTGAGTCCACTTAAACGCTGCCTCAGGGTTCCTTCCTCCTAGAAATTCACTCGGGTTCCTCTTCAGGAAGCGGTCCAGCACTTGGCCCTCCTCAGCTCGAGGCTGGCCCTGCCTCTCAAACACGTCTGCAAAGTATTGGAATGCTGTCGCTATAGCCTCCATGCTTTGACGATGCGTCATTCCTTATCCTGAAATTAACACCCTTCAAGGATAAGTATACCAAGTCGATCAGATTTCAGCCTAATGTTCAGTAACTTAGCACATCATACTATTTCTATATGCCACACAATCAATCGGACCAGGAGGGGAACAACCTCCTGTCCATAAGTCAATATAAATCAGGTTCAACTAACATCACAATCAGGATGACCACTCAGTCAGAAGCACACAACCGCTCACACTCGGTAAGCATACATTGGCCTTGGACCTTTCGGTCTGCTCTGATACCAAAATGTAACACCCTAATGTAAATGAATCATAGACGATAAAATAGAGGAAAAAAAATTTTCTTTTTACGATAAAAAGAAGATCAGAATGCCTTAGCGCAAGAAATGAGAGGAGAAGAAGAACAAGAGCGAGAAAGCCGATTCAGAGGAGTTGACAGCGGAAGAAAGGGGGATTCGCTTAGGCGAACCACGCAGCAACGCATACTCGCTCAAGCAAAAGCTTCTCTCGGTACCCGCTTATTTCACTCGGCATTCCGCACTCGGTTTCCAACGCCTAATTCACTCAGAAAAATCAGCGCCTAATTCACTCGGAAGAATAAGGTCTCAGTTCACTCGAAAATGTAATTTATGCTACAACTTCAACAATCAGAACACATGCACGAATAATACGGGAATGGTCCTTACTATCACTCACTCGGAATCTATGGGAACTCCTCACTCGGAACAACCTCTGCGCCCTCTTTGTTACTCGGGGTATCTTACTTAGTTTTCACTCGGGTATCACTAATTATTCTACACTCGGGAAAAATCCTAATAGTTGTCACTCGGAAAGCATCTCTAGACTCTCAACTCCGAATCCTAACAGCTTGTCGTTGGAGTAGTCTTCTACATCAATCCCTACTCGGAGCTAGCTGATTCCACTCACTCAGAACATCTGAACCTCTCCCACTCAGTGACAGAATCGTAAACTCTCACTCTAGACCTTGAATTGGCTTCCCTCATATTGAGTTATGTTATTTCCTACACATTCGGAAATATGAACGCACACACATATATATATATATAAGGATCACCCTAACATTTCACAGCATGAGATAGACATGCAACATGGCATAAGCATAGGCATATATATACATATAGAAGTGTATATCACAATTTTACAATCACGAAGTCATGCTTCCATTCCAAGGGATTCAACTCTGTTTAAAAGGCTAACAACAAAACACGAGCCGGCCAAGGCTTAACTCAAAACACTATAAACAGCATATGCACAGTCATGATATTCCATAGTGCATCAGCACTTCACCCGGCATTTCAGCTCCTCCTCCAATCCTCGTTACGAGAGATGTTCACTGAAAGTGGCCACAGCAGGGGTGAGTATCTTAAATTTTAAATGATAGATACTGACTCAGGTTGCCTCACATTTATACAACAATATACATATATATATATACACACAATTATACATGGCAACAATTATAGTCAGGGCAATACCAATCATCCAGAACACATACAAGACCCTCACCGAACGGAATCCATCAGACATCACTCGGCCCTTTACATGCATCAACTCGATAATATCAACATGCAACAATCAGTAGTATTATACTAAGACCCGTGAATTAGAATGCACCTTTTGAACATTTATCAGTCAGAATCCACAATCCTCACTCGGCTATATATATATACAACTCTCCAATACATAACATACATTCTTAGAACAGATTTCAATCGGCATTAACAGCATATACACACGGAATAGTGCACTCGGTCATGAGCATATATATATATATATATCATCTCACTAACACCGTCACAAGCATAATTAATTCTACACAACTTCAGTAGCAATATAAACACAGATTATTCACTCGGTTATATGCATTCATCCTTTCAATAACGTTGTCACCTACATGATCAATTCCAGACAATATCAACAGTTAAAATAGAGTAATTCACTCGGTTAAAAACATTCTTCATCTCATTAACACCTTCGCATGCATAACCAATTCCAAACAATATCAACAGTTAATAGGCACATAGCATTTCACTCGGTTCCGCATTCGTGTGTATCGGTTTAGACGTTGCAACGTAGGCTCTCAGCCTTTTTATACATAGCTCTCAGCTATCAAATCAGCTCCCAGCTGCTTGGCCGTTTTACAGGTACCCAACCGTTTGCCCACAAGTGACACCAACGCTCTCGGCGCCAACAGAGGTGTTCACAGGCAGCCTGAGTCCCACTCAAGGGCTACCTTGAGTCCCACTCAAGGATTTCATAGCGTCCCACGCTTTATAACCGATGGTAGTGTCCCACACTACGTGCTTCCAGCACAACGCATCCCATGCGCCACACGCGGATTCATCACATAATATAGAATTCATGCACACAACCTTCACTCAGTTATACATATTTCATATGCAGTCGGTAATACACATTCCAGGATTCCACGTATTAATTTAACACACACATGCTTCCATGCAATCATCATTATAGCTCTATTAGCAACATATGAGTCCAATGCAACCGATGGTAATCAATATCAAGCTTCTAACAGCATTCTTATCAATTCCAGCATAACATGCACTCGGTATACAGCAGTATCAGAACTTACCCAACACATGCATCCATATGAAGATCAACAGGTTCAAACAAACATTTCAATCAGCACAACACAATATGCAATCGGTATACAGCAGTGTCAAGACTTAATCAACGCATGCATACATATTAACATGAACGGATTCAACAAAGCATTCCAGTCAACACAACATAACATGCAATCGGGTTCTGTGGTATCTGAACTCAAACAACGCATGCATCTTCAAGGATGATAATAACATGCAAGAATATCATACAACAGGATACAGAACCATCATTATCAACACTCGAGACCCGTTCATAACCCATGCATTTAACATGTAAGGTACTCCCCCTACCAACTACGAGACTCCGAGAGACTTTTCTGCTTGGGTGTTGGTTCTCTTCCTCGCTGCTTCACTCAACGCTTCCACTCGCTTAGCATTTACTTGAACGCTATTGCCCTCCACGAGTGGTGCAGGGCTATTTCTGCTTCTGCTTCGACGCTCGTCTTCTACTCATGTGAGGGAATTCTGACTCCTCTGCAGCACCGTCACTCGGCTTTCGAAACAGGGAATGGAACAGAGGGCATAGAAGGAGAAGAGAAGAAGAAAGAAGAAGAAGAAACTCGCAGGGGATTCTGAAGAACGAATGGCAAGGAAGGCCATCGTCCACTTATAAATACATGCATGAAGGAAAGAATGGTGGGGTGGGAAAACGTGAGGAGCAGTCTGCTCACGTCACCCAGTCCCATCAGCACCCACTAAGCCAATCATCCTTTTTAATGAGTACACTCCTTAAGTTAATGGCAATTAATAAACAAATCCCCTCTTCTGAAATTATTATTTTAATGGCTTTATTCACCCGGTACATTATTAAAAATTGGGATGTTACAAAAACCAATTTAAATTTCTGATTTCTAGAAGAAAATAATTTTTAAAATCATTAACTAAGAATACTTAAAACTATAAAAATTTTCTTTAATTCAAGTATTAATTATCTTAACTTCTGATTTTCATAAAATGGCTTCTTTCTAATACTAGATTTTATTCTAGAGATTAAAAATAAAGTTAATGAAAATTATTTCTAAGAAGAAATAAAAGACTAAAAAAATGATAAAATACTTTCTCTTAAAATAAAAATTTAAAGAGTAAAGTAAGAAAATTCTTACTGAGTTTTAACTTTCTGTCATACTTGCTATATGCTCAAACTCCATATCACAAGGTCATCAATCATTCATCAATCACAATCAAGTATTGTAATATCATCAATCATAATCAAAAATCATCAAATCACAAATATTATTAATCACAGTCTAGTATTATAAATCACAATATCATTAATCAAAATCAAATATTATTAATTATAATCAAATCAAATCAACTAAATATCGTTCATAAATATAATTTAAATTTTAATGGTTATTTAAATTAGTAGAGTTGATTTTGAGTCCTTATAGTCCATTCCTCGCACAGGTCTATATAAGTCCATATATATAATCCAATCTTCGCATAGGTATAGTTCAGTCCATACAGGTCATAATAGTCCAAGTCCTTACATAGGTTAGTCCAGTTTGCATAGGTTATCCAGGTATTCAGATCAAGTTTCACAAGATACTCAATTTTAAAATTTATTATAAATTTTTAAGTTAAATAGTTATTATTTTCAAATAATAATATTATTAAATTTTAAAGGAGTTGGGGACTCCTCCTATTATTCTTATGTCTTTTCATATTATATTCTTATCTCACTCCCCCTTACCTCTTGTATACTGATTCGTTATTGAAAATCCGTGCGCGTCTCATCTCCGAGTTCTAAAACATACCAATTTCATTTTAATATAGTTACAAGATGAAAATTAAGATTACTACTTAGAGCAGAAATAGTAAATTTTAAATAGTGAATAGTGAATCATGAATAGTAACAATAAATAGTAAAACATGAATAGTAATGGTAAATAGTAAATTGTGAATAGTAACAGTAAATAGTAAATCATAAATAATAACGGTAAATAGTAAAATGTGAATAGTAAAGATAAATAGTAACAGTAAATAGTAATTTACTATTTGAATAGTAATTTAATATTGAAATAGTAATTTACTATTGAAATAGTATTTTACTATTCAGAATAGTAACTTAAAATAATATTATTTCCAGTATAATAATAGATTTTTAAAAACGATATAAAAGAGAGGTATTCTTACCTTAGGATTTTAGCAGAACCTTCTTCCAAAAAAATTTATCTCTCTCTCTTACTTCCACCACTATCTCACTAGTTCTACTATATTAAGAAAACTTAGTCTGAAATTGTGAATTCTAAATAAGAATTCCTTCGGTATTTATAGGAAGGAAAATTACTATGCATTCCATTATTTTAATATAAAAATATTGTGCATTTTTTGAAAATTCAATCATGGTTACTGTGCACCTTTTGAAAATTTCATACATGCACAGTGTTTTGCATAGTAAATGTCGGTTGAATTATTAAGCCAAATAGTAACTTTTCACTCGGTATATTTTAAATATTCAAAATCAGTCCTTTTTGAAATTTAGCGATATTATATCAGTTCTCACTAATTTTATGATAAGTAATATAAAGTTTAAATTTTAAAAATCTAAAATTTTCTATTAATAAAAATTTATTCGTATGTTTTCGATTTTTTACGATTGGTAAAAATCAAGATTTTATTCAAACCGATAATTTTTAGATAAGTCTACTTGAAATGGATTTTAGAAAATTTTCTTATAATTTAAATTCACTTTCTTGTAAATATTTTTAATTTTAAGTAACTTTATATGAATTTAAAATTATTTAAAATATATTATTTTATTAAAATATTTATAAATTTTCAAAAAATTCCAAAAAATCATAAATAGTATGTAGATCAAAAAGTTCTAAAGAACCATAGTCTAATTCCTTCAAAATTTTATTTTAAAATTCTAATAAGAGTTAAATCACAAATATGTAAAAACATAAATATAAAAACATAAAATAAAAGTTGTGAATAATAAATATATTTAAAATTCTTAATATAATTCCGTTAATCAATGCATACTAATTAATTCATTTTAAAATTCTCTATTATTATTATTATTATTATTATTTTATTTTAAAAAACAAATAATTAAATATAAATACCAAAATTTCATAAAAAATGATAATAATAAACTAACTTATAGTAAGTATTTCTCATGAAAGATATATTAATACCTATTTTCTATTTGTGTTGAAAATGGGATGTTACACTCCTTTTGTAGCTCGTTCTTCAGGTTTTGAATGACCTAAATAACATCTGCAGGAAGACCAGAGGAGGAAGAGGTCTTTCTCTTTCTCGCGATCTGCGTGCCCAACGCGAAAAGCCTCCCTTTCTTGTTCACGCCGCCAACAGCCTCCATGTAGATGGCATTGTCGTCGGAATAAGACACGGTGGGATGAACCTCCCCCTCAGGAGTCAAAGCCACCAACTCTGCCTCCTTCTCGGCCCTCCTGGCCTGATACGTCTCTTGTAAATTCAAAAATACTGATAGGATTAGTAAGCTGATTTGTAAATTATAAGCATGTATAAGTTAAAAGTAAATACCGCTAGATCTGTAGTCTTTTGGTTAACCCATGCACTGGCTTTGTTCTTCTTGGTCATTTGCATGACCTCAAACAAAAAAGGCTTGCGATGCTCCCTCAGCTCCTGTAGTGGACAACAAGCACTGAAGTTAATATTCCTAAACATGTCACACTAATCATAATAAAAATGTTTAACATAAATAGACTTACAAATCATTTCTTGTGCTCGAGGGTTGAAATGCTACCCTAGTGTAAACTGACGCTGCAGCATCGATGGCTTTGTTTGCCTTGTTCTGAGCACTCGTCTGCTGGAACAACACACCGCCCCACTTCTGGACCAACGAGGGCGCTCGCCCTTGTCCTTCACCTTCCAAAGGGTACTCTTAATGATTTTGGAGGTCTTTGTGGTAAAGACCTTCCTAATCTCATCAATCATACCGTCTGCCCACTAATAATCACACTGTAAAATGAAATTAGAATTCAAAATTAATAAGAGGTCTATTTTACAAATCAATTCACAATAAATTCATGTGGTAACTTACCGAGAAGGTGTCAAACCACCTATCTTGGATAACCTTCCCAGCATCTGTCCAAGATATGTATGGACCATCCCACTGGGCCTTCAAAACCTTAGTACTCACTTTGGTAGTGCAACTACTATCAACAAATCTGTAATCACAACAATTATAAGTGAATATAACAACATACAACTTAGGGAGACTCCCAAAATTTTGATAGAGTCTCCCCTGTAAATGTAACATTTCCAAATTTGAATAGTTACCCTGTTACAAATAGAAGAGTTCCCAGTACAATTCAATCTGTACAAGTACTAATTAAACTAACATACAATAAACCAACAAGTCTTTCCACTAAAGTAGTAAATAAACTACCATACAAATAATATAAAAGTATGTGAGTTTTAGTGACTTACTCGTCTCCGGCCGACGCTGGTACCAGCATGGGTAGAGGGGATGCCGGAGGTGGGGTGGCCTCAAGGCCAGGGTCCTCTAAACCACCAACTCTAGGAGTCTGCTCTAGGGTGGTCTGCTGTGGTGGTGAAGGAGTGGTCTGCTGTGGTGATAATGGAGTGGTCTACACCTGTGATGGAGGGGTTCCCTGCTCTAGGGTGGGAGTCCCCAGACGGGATGCCGAGGTCCTGGACCTACCACCCTTACTGAAGAGTAGTCGACGTCCTGTCATCTATGGATAAAACCATGAAAACAAATGTTAGTCTCAGGATATAAACCTATGTATATATGTTTAACAACTACATACTCTGTGTCTGTTTTAGTTTGAAATTCCCCTCAGTTTCAGTGTCACTATGGCTATCTGTTTTAACAAGTTCATCAGTATCTAAATCAGCCCTAGACCGTTTTGATTGGGAGACAAGGTCTTTGTCAATGTGTTCACCCCCCGTAGTGGTGAGTGTCCCATCCATTATGACTGGATCAATGTTGAACAACAAATGACTATCGTTGAGCTCGTTTGGTGCAAGCTGATAAGCATCATCAACCTCATCAGAGACATTGTCAGTGATCTAACTTCGGGTCTTGGCCTTGATTACTACGTACCAGTCCCGATGCCCTCCCGGGAAGTCCGTGTAATAAACCTGCTCAGCTTGTTGGACAAAAATGAAGGGATCAAAACCTTTATATCTACCATTTTTCTTGACCTCAACTAAGCTGTAGTTGTTGTCAACCTTTATTCCTACACTGATTGTGTTGTCGTACCAATCACATTTGAATAGAACAATATCTCTTCTGAGTCGTCCAGAGAAAGAAACTTCAACAATCTCTATTAGCACTCCATAAAAGTCTTGCTCTAATTTTTCGGCTGTGCCTTTAACACAAACCCTATAGTTATAGGTACGCATCCCCTCACTTCATTGCAAAATGTTAAACTTGTAGCTATTTATATAGTAAAGAAGGGCCATTTTTTTATAATTTTGACCGGTCCCCAAGAAAGAGGTTGGAGTAGAGGATCTTCAATATGGTTGTTAGGATCTTGTATCTATGTACAACATAATAAATAGGTCATTGTTAGATACCTGAAGTTACAAGTACAGATAAAAAGCACATGCTATGCGGGTCTTACGTGTTGTGCGAACCAATTGATGAATTTGAATGACACCTCACTATGAATTTGGTCATCAGTTATATCATTTTGCTCAAGTTTTAGCATATCTGCATATAAGTTATTTAAAGGAAAAAAATAGATACTATAAAAGCTACATCAGGAATGTAAACTAAAAGTTGGTGACTTACTCAAGATAAGGTTCCACTTCTGGGCAATTTAAAAGAATGTACAAGTGAGCTGCCTTTCGATCTTTCTCATCAATGTAACATTTTATGACCTTGCCCCCCAGACGACCAGGATAGTTAAAAATTAAAATTTGATCATCCAACCCTGTGCGGGTGGCCACCCCAAGATTGCAGGGAATTCTACTCATTCTAGTTTCTATCTCCGTCAAAAAATAGAAAGAAGCAAAAGTTGTCATTTCTTCGACTAAGTATGCCTCGCAAATTGATGCTTCAACGCATGCATTGTTTGACACTTTGTCTTTTAAAGAGCGTCAGAATCTTCAACAACATAAACAAATGTTAAGTTAGAAAATACTATTATAGGAAATGTTTGTAAGAAAATTAAAAAGTTCTGGCGTTCACCTTTCGAATGGATACATCCAACGATACTGCACCGGGCCACCAACTAAGGCCTCGTATGGTAGATGGATAGGTAGATGCTCCATCGAGTCAAAAAAACTTGGTGGAAAAATCTGCTCCAACTTACAAATCAATACTGGGATAGTTTCTTCCATCTTCAGAAATTTCTCCACAGTCAATGAAGTTGTCGTCAACTCCTTAAAGAAGTGACTCAACTTAACCAATGGTTTCCAAATTGGTTTCGGTAAGGCATGAAACGTATACGGGAGTAGTTGTTGCATAAACACATCCAATCATGACTTTCCATGCCAAACACCCTACCCTCCTTCACGTCGACACATCTACTCAAGTTAGAAGCGAATCCGTCAGGCAGGGTCAACCCATTCATCTAAACACACAGCAATCTGTTGAGGTCTAGTTAAAATATATTTTGCATGAGGTTTAAACATTCTTTTACGTCCCGCATCCCTCAATTCCAACTCCTTCCTAGAACACCAAATCGGAAAGTTTAGATGACTCTTCTCGTTGTCCTTTGTTCTGCCTTTGATGTTTATTATAGTGTCAAAAATATTCATGAAAACATTTCGTTTAGTGTGCATGACATCAATGTTGTGTCTTAACAACAAGTCTTGCCAATATGGCAAATCCCATAAGATACTTGCTTCACCCAGTGGGGTTCCTTCCCATAACCCGCAAACTTCTTAACACTCTTATCCCAGATGTACGGATACTCTTTAACCCTCTGCCAAACCCATGCACTGGATAACCTATGGAGTGGAGGTTCATTAACAACCTTATTCTTCTTAAAAGCAGTTTTGTTTCTCCTGAACGGGTGATCCAACGGTAAAAACTTTCTATGATAGTCAAAGAAACTTGTCTTGCCACTAACAGGGAGTGATTCCCCCAGTATGTTCCATGCATACAGGGCACGCAAGCTTCCCAGATGTTGACCATCCAGAAAGCATACCATACATCGAGAATTCGTTAATGGTCCATATCAAAATAGTCCATATCATGAAATTATTCTTCAAAGACGCATCATATGTCATTACCCCAACATCCCATAATTATGATAACTCTTCAACGAACGGTTGTAAAAACATGTCTATGATTGCCTTTAGATTTTTGGGTCCTGGAACCAGTACAGATAGAAACATAACCTCCCTCTTCATACACATATCAGGAGGTAGATTGTATGGGGTCAGTATGATTGGCCAACAAGAGTACGCTATTGAGCGAACGGGTTGAACCCATTAGTTCATTAGCCAAGTCGTACATTATGCGGCTCACCAGAAAAGTCCAGATATAGCTCATCCAAACACTTCCATGCTTTCCCGTTGGAAGGATGGCACAGAAGCCCCTCCTGTGTTCGGTTCAGAGAATGCCAACTGTTAACCCGGCGATAGCGTCTCAACAGTTCGTTTCCACCACCGGGTTATTAATTGGCAAGCGCACCAATCGTTTGTAGTTTTCAAAATTTAGATATCGTTCCACTGGGATTGAAAGTCCAATAACAACAGTAATTTTCTATTTACTATGGTAAATGTGAAGGAAGTTATAGACAAAAGAATGATTTATATACAATTTATACAATATTCACAGGATAGCATGATTGAGTGGTTCATAAGATAAAAAGAAAATAAAATCTATCTAAAAAGTTGAGTTGCATTCTAGAATAGGTAAGATACTTGAGATAAACATAGATAAACAAATTATGTTGGAAATTGGATCCCTAATCTAGAATAACAATGAGGAACTCAAGACATGCATATTTAATCATCAAGTTTTATGTCATTGCAGCTTAAAATCATTATAACCGATCCCTCATGATATAAATTCTAAGAATTCACCGTAAAGTCCGATCCCTCGTGAGCTTTCTCAGTAAAAACTTGCATTAAGACCTGGCCTTATGGCAACAATGGTTAACAACCCCTATAGAATTGAGATACCAAGGGTATTCCAACTTTTACTTTCGTCAAAACAAGTTTCAATACGGCATGAACAATTATTCTCCCGTTTGACATTCATACTAATAAAACAAGTTTCAATACACATGAAAATCATTCTCCCGTTTGACGTTCATATTAATAAAAGGTTGAAATACTAACATGGACTTGAATCATAAACATACAGAGGTCGACTTCACAACATTATACCCAATAGATTAGTTCACCAATTCCAACATAAACAAATTAGTTACACATGGTGAAAGTAAAAATAATACTTACAGAGTTTGACATTACGAAGACGATGGGAACCTCACGATACAACGATCACAATACACCGAAACACACTCAAGTATCTAGAAAACTATTCTAGAACTACAACTCACAAAAGAAGTACTCAAAGTCGAGCACAAGAGAGAAAAAAAGAGAATGGGATGCTATGGGATTCGATAGAATAGTGTTGGATGGCCCTATTTATAGGGCTGAGCAAGGGTGCTGACGCTACGCGTCAGTGTGACGCTACGCGTCAGACCCCTGACTCAGCCTCCATTAAACACTTGATAATGGCCACTTCAAATTATTAAATTTGATCATGCCTGGCCACATGAACATGTTTCCACCGAGTTTTGGCCTTTCATGCTGAGTGGGATGCCCATTGGTGCTGAGTGGAGTGCCCATTATTGGGTCCAAGTGGAGTGGTTGGCCAAAGTGGAGGTAGAGACCACGCAGCACTGACGCTACGCGTGGCTGTGACGCATAGCGTCAGCATCAAAAATAGCTGTTGATGCTACGTGTGGGGTGAGGCTACGCGTCAGCTCCTCCAGTGTAATTTTCTCTTGATTTCTTAACTTTTTCACTACAAAACTTAGAGAAAATTGATCAAGGGCAGATTTTTTTCAACAACATCCATTTATTGAATTTAAATCCTAATTTTCTAACAAATTAAACTAATTTTTGTAATTTTTATGAAATTTTTATTAAAGCTTTTATTGAAAATTTGAGGACTAACAAATACCCCCAACTTGAGACATTGCTCGTCCTCGACCAAGAGAGAAAAATAAGAAAAATAAAATTTTGGAATCAAATTTTTGAGTTAGTCTGAGAATTTACAACAAAAAGTAATTTTCACAATTTAACTAATTTTGTAATAATCAAAAATTGGTATCAAGTATAACAAAGGTTTAATGATAAAATTTATTTACAATATTCTATTAACAATCAAGTAGAATTTCAGGCTTACCTCACAGGTGTTTATCTCTATGTAATAGGTAACCTGTTTCACTCAATCAATCATAAGATCAAACGAATTTAACTTTGTTTGTCATCTAATCAATGGTTATTTATATAGAATTAGTCCAGAAATCACAAGGTCTTTTCACGGGTTGTAATGAGGCTTGGCTTATAAGAATCAATGGTTTTTCTTGGAATTCAAAAACCTGAAATCATAAAAGAGCATTTTATAATAATTTTTTTATTTATTATTTTTTTTAGGCTTTCTCTTGACCCAAACTCTCATTTCTTTTGTTGATGAAAAATAAATACCCCCAACTTGATTCTTTTCACTATTTTTGACTTTTCTTTTCCATACTTTATATTTTTTTTTGAAAAGAATCAAGTTGCTTATTTTCACTCCCTATTTTTGTGAGAACACTCAAAATATTTTTTATTTATTTCAACTGCTTTTTTAATCAATCAAGTATAGGGAATAGTAAAAACAGATTTAGTTTTAAGGGTACCAAGGAATTTTATTTTAGGCTCAAATTGGCTTGCAAAGGATAAAAGAATTTTTACCAAGGTAAGCTGTTTGGCCCAAGTTTTTTTTTTTCACCAAAAATGTGCCTTGATCATTTTCCTGAATTTTCTGTACAACAACACAAATCAGAGATTAAAGTAAAATCAATTCGAATTGAAAATATGTCGATTAAACCCTCAAGTATAAAAATATATCTCTCTGCTCACCGGGCTATCGAAATTTTCTTGATGGTTAATAAACCTATTGTAATTAAATTTATCAAAATTCCTAAGTTATAAAGAACTAATAATTGATTTTACAAAATTAAGTTTCATTGTGTAAAAACTCTAAGTGTATTTACTAACAAAAATTTGATTGATTTATTAAAAGATAAATTTTATTTTTGTATTTTTCGATTATTTTTCGAATAGAAGATGCAAAAACAAATAATTACGTAAAAACACACCACACAATAATAAAATACCATAATATAAAGTGTAAATGTAAATGTAAATATAAACTAAAAATAACTGTACTCAAAGTAAATGCAAGAAATAAGAAGATGGCATCATCAATCCTCCATCTGATCATCCTGCTCCTCCTCCTCATCATCGCCGTCAGAGTCAGCCTGTGCGCCAGATGATCCACCAGTCTCAGGGTAGGTAGGTAAATCACCGGGCCAAGCTACATGTGCTGCAAACTCGGCCGGGGTAACATAAGGTGCTCCCTCTCCCTGTAACCTGTACTGATAAAATTCATCGTGAAGATGAATATAAGCTCTATGAGTGGCAACCATCATCTGCATCATATGCTGATGCTCAAGTGATATCCGGGCAAAGCCCTGTGTGACAGCATCAGTAAATGGAGGCTGCACTAGTGGTCTCCTCCTCCTAACTCTCCCTCGGCAATAATCTTGTTTCTGTTTTCCTTCTAGAAACAAGTGTCATCCTCGGGAGTAGGCTCCCAAGGATTACCCAATAGGGTACTGATAGTGTCCCGGTCATATGAAATATGTCGGCCCCTCACCCAACTCGTCCGCTGCTGTCCTATATTCGGTGTGTCCTAGCGAGTCCTGAAGGCATTCGTATAAAACTCCATCACTAAGATGGGATCCCCCTCAGTAGGTAGAGAGAATATAGGTCCCCATCTCCTCTGCTGAACTCCATCCTGAAGCTCAGGGTAATCTCCTGCACTCAAATCAAGGACCCTCTCCCAGATAAGTCTCTGGCCTTTGATTTGATGAAACCATGCCTACTTCGCATCAGTACGAAATCTGATAGGATCCCTCAGTCCTAACACCTCCTGTCCCTGAAGATCAGGATCCTCAGAGGTGGTGTCAGTATCCGTGTCCTTCCTCTGTCTTTTAGAGGGACCAGTAGTGGGAATGGATTTCCTTGGTGCCATCTGCAAAAAGTCAAAATTTTAAAATTAAACACATGTTAAAAAGTAAATCACACATTATCAATCCTAAACAATCAACCAAATATTTACACAAAATTTGAAACATAAATATTTTTGGTTTTTCTAAAAATGAAATTCACACAACAACATATTTTTGTATTTTTATGATTTATAAAGAAAGTTAACATACATATTTTTAAGTAATTTTGAATCAAATTTTCAAAATGAAATTCATACAATTTATTCAAAATTTATACAAATTTATTTTTATATTTTTATGCAAGAAAGTATAACAAATATTAAATATGATAATTTATTAATTTTAAAAAGAACACACAGCATGTTAAATAGATTAACAAAAAATAAAATAAGAAACAAAAATTAACAAAAATTAAAAACAGAGGCTGACACTACGCGTGGTGGGACGCTACGCGTAAGCCAGTTCTGCCCACGCTACGCGTCTGTGGGACGCTACGCGTGGGCTCACAGTTCATCCTCACGCTACGCGTCAGTGGGACGCTACGCGTGAGCTGCACAGAACAGAAAAAAAAGCAGGGGTTGCACAGCAGCAACCCCTTTCAAACCACATTATATCCATTCAATTTCCTAATTCTAACAGCAATCAATTCCAATGGTCTTCTAATCCTAATCCTAACCACATTTATTTCTAAGAATCAAAAATTAAAAACAAAATTAAAGAGAAAGGATTAGAACACTTACATGTGATTCCTTGAGCAAATAGGATTGAGAAGGTTTGGAAGAGAGAAAAGGAGGTTTCGAAAATTAGGTTTTGAAAACTTAAGTGAGGCAGAGAGGAGATCTTAGGTTTTAAACCCTAAGATGGGCCTCTCTGGTTCAGTTTTTAAAAATTGAACATGGGCTCTGACGCTACGCGTGGATGGGATGCTACGCGTCCGGTCCAAAATTCAGAGTCCATGCTACGCGTCACAGTGGCGCTACGCGTGGGCTTCTGTTTTTGATTTTTCAAAATTTTGATTTTCAAAAACCTTTTCTTTTGAGTTTTAAACCCCTTTTCTTTTTAAATTGATAAAAAAAATTTATTTTTATTTTTTTATTTGAAAATAATAAGAAAAGAATGGGTTGCCTCCCATTGAGCGCTAGATTTAATGTCTCCAGCCAGACATTACCTCTGATTAATCAGGTGGTCTCCCAATATTCATTGAGGAATCACCTGTATTTTTCTTCCTCCTTCTTCTTTTTCGATGCTTAATTACCTATTTTTCATCTTTCAAGGCATCGGTTAATTGAAAACAATTTAATTGATTAGGAAGAGATATACCTGGTTAGATTGAAGGGTAAACTTTTTCCTCATTACTTGTCCTGAGGTGTTCATGAGCTCTGAAGCTTACCTCTTCTTCATAAACCTTGACTGCAACCATACTTAGATCAACATCTACTTTGATCCTTGCAGTTTTCATGAAAGGTCTTCCTAGGATCAGGGGGATCTCAGTATCCTCCTTCATATCCAGTACCATAAAGTCAACTCTGAAGTGGTACTTATCAACCTTTACCAGTACATCTTCCACAATCCCAAAAGGCTTTTTAACAGAGCGATCCGCAAGCTGTAATTCTGTCTTTGCTTTTTTTAGCTTATATTCACCAATGCGCTTTATTAATTCTAAGGGCATCAAGTTGATGTTAGCCCCTAAATCTAATAACGCATTCGTGATGTTGATATTTCCAATTGTTACAGGAATGGTGAAACTCCCTGGATCTTTACATTTTTTCGGGGTTATACAGTTTGTTTCTTGCTATGTATTTACTTGCACATTTTTTTCTTTTTCATTTTTTTCATTTTTTTTATTTTTTCACTTTCTTTTTCTTCTTCTTCTTTTTTTTTCTCACTCTTTTCTTTACAATCAATTTTTACAATATCAGAAGAAACAGCATTACATTGTTCCCTTGGGTTTTGAGTGTTTGCAGTAAACCCAGAACTCTTTAATTCGGCTATTTCTTTTGCAAGCTGTCCCATTTGTATGTCTGATGCTTTTCGAGCAGCTTCATTTGTTTCCACAATCTGTAATAACTATTGAATAGATTCCTCTATCCTTGTCAATCTTGCATTGTTAGTTTGTTGTTGCTTAAACTGATTGTTAAGAGGTCTATTGGAAGGTCCAGTGTCCTGTCTCCAGCCAATATTCTGATTTTGCCAACCCTGTAGGTAATTGTTAGGAAAAGAATTTCCATGATTGAAAGTAAAATTACCTAAGGGTGCTCTTTGATGGTTCATGAAATTTGCTTGCTCTTGCTCATTTCCATAGTAACCACATGGTTGTTCTCCCATGCAGTGCATACATTGTTTAAGTTGAGCAGGGGGTGGTGATGCTACTTGAGCAATTTGGAGTTTTTCCAATTGCTTGCTCATAACTTCAATTTGTTGGGTCAGTAATTTTTATTGAGCCAACACCGCATCATTTACTCCCAATTCGAGCATTCCTAGCTTCCTCTGTACATTACCTCTTTCATGCTTTGCTTGGCGGTCACTGATAGCCATTGATTCCAATATTTCTATGGCTTCCTCCACAGTTTTGTTCATTAAAGAACCACCTGCACAAGCATCTAACATCATCTTGAACTGAGGCAATAAACCATGGTAAACGATTCTTACCTTTTCGACATCATTCAGGTTGTGGTTTGGACACTTTCTCAAAAGTGCCTTGAATCGTTCCCATGTCTCTCCTAGTGATTTATCATTATTTTGAGAAAAAGAGTGTATGGCTGTCATTGCTTCAAAATATTTCGAAGGAGAATAAAATCTTTCCAAAAATTTTCTTTCAACATCGGACCAGTTTGCAAAACTACCCGGTGGACAAGATTTAAACCATTCTTTTGCTTTACCAATCAATGAAAAAGGAAAAAGTCTCATGTAAACAGACTCTTCTTGATTGGGTTCAAAACCAATTGTGCTGCATAACTTATAAAAAATAGTTAAATGTTCATATGGTTCTTCATGATTTAAACCAGCAAATTGATTGTTTTGAATAATATTTAAAGTAGCAGGTTTAATCTCCACTGGTACAACAAGTCCTTGAAACATACCCGAAACTCGGGGTGGACCATTAATAGCAGCAAACTGTCCCAATGTTCTCCTTTTAGCAGCCATACTTGAATTTTCAAAATTAGAAGTAGAAGAAGATTTAGTTTGTGTTTTAGATTTCAAAGACTTGATTTTCTTTACAAACTTTTCTATCTTAGGATCAAAATAAATTTTACCTACGGTAGATCGAGTTTGCATACACAAACTAGACAAAGAAAGTTAGTGTAACAATAAGTAAAAATAAATAAAAAAAATTTTAACTAAGGTAAAAAAAATATTTACCACGGTAATTAAAAATTTACTGTTTCACTGAAACAATTCAATCCCCGGCAACGGCGCCAGAAAACTTGTTAACCCAGCGATAGCGTCTCAACAGTTTGTTTCCACCACCGGGTTGTTAATTGGCAAGCGCACCAATCATTTGTAGTTTTCAAAATTTAGATATCGTTCCACTGGGATTGAAAGTCCAATAACAACAATAATTTTCTATTTACTATGGTAAATATGAAGGAAGTTATAGACAAAAGAATGATTTATATACAATTTATACAATATTCACAGGATAGCATGATTGAGTGGTTCATAAGATAAAAAGAAAATAAAATCTATCTAAAAAGTTGAGTTACAATCTAGAATAGGTAAGATACTTGAGATAAACACAGATAAACAAATTATGTTGGAAATTGGATCCCTAATCTAGAATAACAATGAGGAACTCAAGACATGCATATTTAATCATCAAGTTTCATGTCATTGCAGCTTAAAATCATTATAACCGATCCCTCGTGATATAAATTCTAAGAATTCACCGTAAAGTCCAATCCCTCGTGAGCTTTCTCAGTAAAAACTTGCATTAAGACCTAGCCTTATGGCAACAATGGTTAACAACCCCTATAGAATTGAGATACCAAGGGTATTCCAACTTTTACTTTCGTCAAAACAAGTTTTAATACGGCATGAACAATCATTCTCCCGTTTGACATTCATACTAATAAAACAAGTTTCAATACACATGAAAATCATTCTCCCGTTTGACGTTCATATTAATAAAAGGTTAAAATACTAACATGGACTTGAATCATAAACATGCAGAGGTCGAATTCACAACATTATACTCAATAGATTAGTTCACCAATTCCAACATAAAAAAATTAGTTACACATGGTGAAAGTAAAAACAACACTTACAGAGTTTGACATTACGAAGACGATGGGAACCTCATGATACAACGATCACAATACACCGAAACACACTCAAGTATCTAGAAAACTATTCTAGAACTACAACTCACAAAAGAAGTACTCAAAGTCGAGCACAAGAGAAAAAAAAAAGAATGGGATGCTATGGGATCCGATAGAATGGTGTTGGATGGCCCTATTTATAGGGCTGAGCAAGGGTGCTGACGCTACGCGTCAGTGTGATGCTACGCGTCAGACCCCTGACTCAGCCTCCATTAAACACTTGATAATGGCCACTTCAAATTATTAAATTTGATCATGCCTGGCCACATGAACATGTTTCCACCGAGTTTTGGCCTTTCATGCTGAGTGGGATGCCCATTGGTGCTGAGTGGAGTGCCCATTATTGGGTCCAAGTGGAGTGGTTGGCCAAAGTGGAGGTGGAGACCACGCAGCACTGACGCTACGCGTGGCTGTGATGCGTAGCGTCAACATCAAAAATAGCTGTTGATGCTACGCGTGGGGTGAGGCTACGCGTTAGCTCCTCCAGTGTAATTTTCTCTTGATTTCTTAACTTTTTCACTGCAAAACTTAGAGAAAATTGATCAAGGGCAGATTTTTTTCAACAACATCCATTTATTGAATTTAAATCCTAATTTTCTAACAAATTAAACTAATTTTTGTAATTTTTATGAAAATTTTATTAAAGCTTTTATTGAAAATTTGAGGACTAACACCAACGCGTGTATTTTACAGTGGACAATGAGGCATACAGGTGTTGAAGACGCGGTGTTATGGGGAAGTACCATATTTTCTTCCTGGCCATCCTAGTTACCTTCCCTCTCTTTTTAACAGTTTTGTAACGTTCCTCATGACAATGTACATATTTTATGATACTCTTGTCTACAAACTCATTTCTGAACAGCATACACCTGCCAACACAACACTCTATGTTCACACAACCCAACCCCAGGTTTGCCACCCTTTTCTTAGCATTGTACAGGTTTGATGGCATTCCATGATTAACAAGCATGGTGGAACCCATTAGATCGACCATCCTATTAAAACAACCTCCTGAAAGATTATAATCTGCCTTTAAATTTAAAGCAGCTAGGGAGACGGATAATTCAGTGTGACTCTCACAGCCGTCCCACAATGGAGTCTGAGCCACTGCTAATAAATCATAAAATCTCTTGACCTCCGGATTAGGATCCTCCTCTACATTGTCATCCTCATTCTCTTCTTAGTCATCATGTTGTAGCATACGCCTAGTGGAGGGTCCAACATGATCCATCACCATCTGCTCCATGTTGTTGTACGCATCCTTTTTTCCTTCAACCTCATAGTAAGACTGTTGAACGGTTATGGCTGATGGCCTGGGTGGTAACTGCTCACCATGGTTATACCAGTAATAGTATCTTTCCATGAACCCTTTCTGACTTAGGTGGCACATGATATCATCTGCGTATTCAAAACTCATGCATTTGCACCTTGAGCATGGACAATGAATCTTGTTAGCCACTTCAAAACCAAGCGTGTACGCTGTAGCAAACGGAATGAACTCCAACAGCCCCGTCATAAACTCCTCAGTCAGTCGCTGACTATGATCTAGCCGGTTGTACATTCTTCGCCGATTTACCGGAACCTCCATTCATGATATTTAACAAGCAGAGTTCCAGTTACTTTGATTTAAACATAATGTTATGTGACTATCGTTCGTGAATCACTCTATCTCTTTGATGTTGCAAATGTGTGGGGCCCTATCCCATTTGGGATGAATATGCAACCATCCATAGCCCGTCGGTGTTGTTTATGGTCTATCTTGACTTGTTGATGTTCATTTGGAATTTCGGCAGCATTTTACATTGGTCCTCGAGTACACAGAGATACATGCGGTATGAAACACCACACCAAGACATGCACCCAGAGACAATACGAAACACCATAATCAAAATTTCAAATGAACATCAACGACACAAGATAGACCATATACAACATTGATGGGTTACGCCCTACTGGTTGCAAATTCATCCTAAACTATCCAACCGGGACAATTCAGGATCCAACACAACACGGTATGTCGGCCGGTTGTCTTGAATCTTGAACGGGAACATAATTGGTACATACACGACTAAACCCTACATTGTTTTACTTTTAATAAGTTAACGTAGGGAGCCCACTGAAATTTTGGCAGAGTCTCCCCTGTAAACTAGACATTTCTAAATTTTTTACAATGCCCTGTTACACACAGAAGATTTTCCAGTACAGTTCAATATTATGCATTGTATATCCAATTGAGGTAGATAAACACCACAACCTAGTGAGCTCTACTCTCCACTAACAAATAACAATACACATGCATAAAAGCATCATGTTATCAGCACACAAAACCAATGCCTAATGAGCTTTGCTCTCCACTAACAAACAACATACACATGCACAATTTTAACATATGTTATCAGCACACACAAGCAATGCCTAATGAGCTCATTTCTCCACTAACAATCAACAATCAACATGCATACACAAATACCATAGGTTACAAAACATGAGAAAATTAGCATAAGGGGGTTACCTGGAAAAGTGACTCAACTATACACACGAAGCTGAAGGAAACACGTACACGATACCACATGGCGTGTAGATCTGCATGGAAAACCAAAAATGTAAGTTAACATGTTATAAATTTTTAATTGGATTGAATTAGTAGTAATATTGAATTAACTTGGAGGTGTTAGAATGATAAACTATATCAATTTTGTTACATCAATTGTAGAAATAGACAAGTCCACAGAAAATGCCTTTACAACTTCAAAAATAAAGTAGAAAGTTCACTACTTTGAAGAATTAATGATGTTACTAGGACTTACGAGACCTACAGATTGTTTCCAGTACAATTCTATGCAGTATTACAATTGTTGTTGTTCAAAAATAAACTCTGATCTAACTAACTCTCACTGGAATTTTTGTCTTGTTAAAGGTAGCACAAAATGTCAATGGAGGGTGGATTCAAAAGTTCAAGCTAAGCTCCTACAATTTTTGTGTTGATGTCTCATTTGTGATTGTTGGGTTAGATTAGGTTGGCAAATCCATAATAGGACTTTTGGGTTCTTGATGTCTCATTTGTGACTCAAAATTGCATTGTTGTGAATCATAATCTTTTATAATTTCAAACCAAATAACCGTTGGTAACTTACCTATATGTATTACATGTATGGATTAGTGGTTCATATATTTTTTTTAGAGAATACTAAACATCTCTATTTTAATAAGTTATTAAAAAATTTATAAAATATTAATTATTTAAATTATAAATTATTAATCATAAGTTATAAGTTTTTTTTAAAGAGGATATATTTCAAATTTAAATTACTAGCTAATTAAGCTAGAGTTAATACTTTGTAATAACTTTGAAATGTCACTTGCCCTTAAAATAGTATTAAAAAGGATAAATTATTACATGGGTGGGTCAATGAAGAAAAAACAAATCACTACTTCGATCTTTCTTTTCTTTAGTTTATTTCAAGTCAGTCCTACAAGTTTTTTAAATGACTATTAACATAAAGAGTTTAGTGAGATTTTTTCCATTTTGAATTAGCAATAGTTATCTAGGTGGACATTAAAATTCAATCATGCATTTAAAATTTTATTTCATTAATACAGAACCATGACAGTGGTGCTGTAATAGCACCATGACATCATGATAGCAACAAATACAGAATCAGAAACAAAAAATATAACAAAACACAGCAGCATTGTATTTTTTGCAAGCAGAAAAATTAAAAAAATTTAAAATAACAGAACCAGAACAGTAAAACCATAAAAAAATACACACAACAGATTAATTATCTTAGTCATAATTTTAAATTATTTTATTTTATTTTAATAATAAATTAATTTTATATATTATAATTATTAGCTATTTTTTAAAAAAAATAGTTAACTAAACATTAAACAAGTTAAGAGTATTAGCATGAAAAGTTAAAATAAAGCAAGAAAAAGGTAAGGATGTATAAGTAATTAATAGTGGTGTTCGGTTCTCATTGATATGTGTCAAAATTTGTCCTTTTTATTTTTTTGAGTTATCAAACACATTATGCATAACAACATTGTTCTGTTTTATTACGTCCTTTTCTGTTCAGTTTCTCTTCCAAGCGCTCTCATAGTGATCACCAAAAAAATTTAAAGTGATCCCGTTAAGGTTAAGGCTTTTGTTTGGACAATTATTCTTAAGAGGGTTACCATTGCTATCAATATTCAAACTTTAGTGTGATTTCTCCCCTCCCAATTTTTCTAAGGTTAGAGGTTTTGTTTCAACAGTGGTGCCCATTCTAGAAAGTAATGGGAATTACTAACTCACACCACTGAAGGCGCTAAAAAAAACACTAAATAGTATAATCTAGATAAAATGGAAACACAAGAAACTGTCTGCCATTATATCATCAATATCATTGGTAGAAAGGGAAACTCTGACTAGAAATTAGCTTAGGAAAGTACATAAGAAATAGGATGATAAAGCTTCAATTATTCTCATACCTACTTATGGCATGTTTGGGTTAGATTATTCTTTTAGATTATAATTTGTAAACAGATTATTATAATATAATTTTATTTTGTTTGTTTGTATTTTTAAAATTATACTATAATCTCAAAGTATATTGTTTATAAAGGAAATATATTCTGATCTATAACTATAAGATTATTTTCGTGTAGCTAGCTTTGAGTTTTCACACCTTTTTGTAGTTTTGCTATAAAATAATTTATTTTTTAAGTAATGCAAACGAAGTAGGTTATCTTAAAATCACTTTTCATCTAATATATCCAAGCATAATATAACTAAAATGAAACGATATCTAAAATAATATAATCCAAAACACACTGAAATTCCACAAACTACAACTTTAGTTACCCATGATTGGCCAGTCCTGTGATTTGTATGGGATGGGGAGTTAACACACAATCTATAATATTGTTCTATGTGTCTCAAAGCATACCTTTTTGGGAATACCTTTTATGATGTGTTATTTTCCATTTTTCTTTATCTAAGTTGCTAGAAAATGAGAAATGATCAAGGATATGAAAGTATGATACCACACCACTATTGCTGACTTATTCAAGAAGGCAGAAAGATCATAGGAATTTGTTAGTTATGGATTGATTTATCTATATAAGTTTATTAAGTTATCATTTTAGGAATGATTATGATTAGAATATTATCTTATCTTTAGGTTGGTTATGAATAGGATATTATCTGTATATTTGGAATATTATAAATATTACCAGGTAGGATTAGGGTGGATTCAGCTTTTGATTTCAATCAACAATTCTAATAATGGGAGTCTGTCCGGTTAATATGGATAGTTGGGATTTAGGAATAATATTTGCTCAGATTCTGCATTTATTATCTCTAGCTTTCAAATTGCAATTCTTCACTATGTTACATCTCTGTTTTTGGTACCTAACTCGATAATATTTGGCATCTGCATCTATCTATCTTGTTTTTTTAAAAAGAATTCATGGAAACCCTAAATAAAAGATAAGGGTGTTATTTACAAATTGTAGGTGTGAAATATTGACCCTATTCCTACCCATCTTATAACCCAAACACAACCCCAAGTGCTCAGCCTTTCTCCTCATACCTATAAGACCCGTTACTACAACTAAGAACAAAAAAGGTTCTAGGTGATCCTCCCAATCAATACCAATTCCTAATTCCATCACATGCCACAGTAAGCCGTGACATCATTCCCAAATTGATGTAACACTGGACCCACTACTATGTATCCCTCACGTGAATTGTTAAACATAGAATTGAAATTTGATGAGAAAAAAATAAGATTGTAGAGATTTCGACTTGAGAGGAATTACAAATACAACTAGCTATCTACAGGAGCAACTCATGTGGCAGGCAAGCCAAAAAGCTATGCTTGGAATCAGTTGAAAAAGGATCAACATTGGTCATGTCTTGCTTTATCAAAATGCATACATAGCCAACTAAGGATTTCTCCTTCCATATAATATTATATCCTGAATCAGGATTTTTACTCTATCTATCTACCTATACCTTCTATTGTCAACCATTAAAAATATTATTCCTAATATGTCAAACATTATATTTTGGTTACAAAAATTTTAGGAAGATAGATAATCTCTATTTTAAGAGAAAATAATTATATCAATACTTGATTGAAGAAAATAATTCACTAGAACATACATAGTTTAACTCTAGTTACTAGAACATACATAGTAAATTCAATACCCACTTACCTGAGATGAGGGTAGAGACACGAAGGGCTTTGTGCGCTGCAGAGATGTGAGTTACGGGGATGACATAGACTCGACACACAATGCTTATCAACGGAGAGAGAGGGGGTCTGAGCTGAGGCTTCGTTCCTTAGCCACCAAGATGAGAGACAGGGGGAGGACAGAGAGAGAGACGAAGGGAGGGATTGGGATAGTTGTCGATGGAAAGAGAGAGAAGGGCACGGTAAGAGAGACGAAGGAAGGGGACAGAGCGAGAAAACGAAGGGAGAGAGGGTGATGCTTGTCGGCAAATAGAGAGAGACGAGGTTGGAAGATTTTATAAACTAGGGCAAATGATTTGAAGGAAAAGGGCTCGAATTAGATTAAGACTTAGCGACGGCAAACACCCGTTGTTATACTCATGACTACTTTCAAAAGTTAACCACCTAGTGACATCAAACTCACTCCATAGCTATAGTACATAAACTAGTGATGACACAATCCGTCACTACATTTTTTGCATTTAGCGACGGACCTTACAAGTCGCTAAGTTTACGCGCCTTGGAGGGAAACGAAAAAAAGAGGGAAGTAAAATATAGCGGCCGTATTAGCGATGGTTTCGTAGTCGTGATGGAGTTAGTGACGAAATTTTGCTATTTTTAGTGACGGTGTATTGGTGGTCGCTAACAGGGTAACTAATTCTTTTTATTATGGTCCCTTTCGTGTTATGGTCGCTACAACAGTCGCTAACTAGCAACAATGCACGTATCGTCATTGTATTTCTGTAGTTAGCGATGACAGAGTACAGTTGTTACTTTATGCGCGTAAAAAAATACTTGGAGGGAAACCAAAAAAGGAGGAAAGTGAAAGATAGCGAACGTACTAGCGACGGGTTTGAGTTAGCGACGGAGTTAGTGACGGACTTTTTTCATTTTTTAGCGATGGTATTTTTTTGGTCGCTAACGTGGTTACTAACTTTCTATTTTAGTCCCTTTTCACATAGCGGTCGCTAAATTAGTCACTAATTAGCGATGGTGCCAGGTGGTCACTAATTCTAAGTAGCTATTAGTGGTTTTTTTAGTAGTGTTTGATAGACTTGCCTCTACACTGCACGTAACTACAATCCAAGAACCTAACTGGACGTCCTCAGAAGTCGTGTCCGTGTAGGGCGGTAGCTGGAACGAAAACAAATAATACTTAGTCATAAAGGAAAGCAATTCACATAGTTATGTTCCACGCATACAGGAAAAAATAAGATTTGCTCAACTCTGAGATGAGTATGTCAAGACCAAGGCTTTACTTGAAGCATTAAATCAATATAGACAATAAATAATAACGTATATGAAAAATATTTTGTATTATCTTAGATCTTCACAAAAAATTAATCAATCAAAACAAGTACTAAACAACGACCTAAAAATCCAGCAGCCTAACAAGTACCATACATATAATATACAATAGCCTAAATATTAAGCATCATCTAATTTAGACATACTTAAATTCAACAGCCTAATAACAAGTACCATACATATAATAAACAACATTTTTTTGATTGATTTAAATATCTTATTTATTATTTTGATAACATCATAGACAGAGCCATTTAGAAGGTGAGTGAATAACATTAATTATTTGATAATATAGTGTGTTATATTGTTAATATACATTCAAATTATCTAGGTTAACACATTATTTTTTTTAGCTAAAAATTATACTAACATAGATTATGTTAACAACTATTAAATTTTGTATGTTAATAAATCATACTCTTTTTTATAGTGGATCTCATAACATCAGCATAATTAAAGTTTAACATATACACAAACAAAATGAGGAGAGTACACTTCTAATCTTTTTTCCACAATCTTGTAATCCTCAACCCTTATTTTCTCATTTTCATTTTAAAAGAACCATAAAACAAAATTTGGAGAAAGAATCCAAAATTACCCATAATTTAAATTAGAAGGATAAAATTATAGTTAAATCTATTTTCCGATAAATAAATAATGGTTGAAATTTTACTAGTATATTGTTATAAAGCGATTCATTGAATCTTGAAAGAGTAGAATTGGTATAATTACGTGTTTTCATGGATATATATAACTTTGTAAAATCCTATAATTTTTCTTCGTAGTAGAGCATATACTTTTCACATTGATAAATCTAAACTCACTGATTCTTACAGAAAAGAATCCAATTAAGAAAATTTTAATCCAATTTTAATGAGGTGAGTTTGGGTGAATAATAGAAATAGAGAAATTTAGAAGGTTTTGGTTTTGGAAAAAGCAATCATAAGAGTCATTTCCAAATTCATGATTAATAATAGAGAACTTAAATTTACAAGCATAATAATCTGAATTAGTAAAGACTGTCGCGACCGGGATCGTGACGGGATGACCGACCCTTAAAAATAAAACGGGTTTCGAAGTCCTTTCGAAAAGAAAACAGGGAGTCGCCACCAATATTTTTTAGGATAAAAATATCGGGAAAAACCTCTTTTAAAACACTAGTTATGAAAATGAAATTCTAAGTTCGGGAGTCGAATTACAGGTGAGGAAGGTATTAGCACCTCACAACTACCCATTATAAAACGATTACCTCAAATTGATAGTGCTTATTTCAAAATAGTCTAGAAATTATTTTAACTTCTTTTATGAAAAGAAACACATATAATGACAAAGCATACGAAAACAGACAAAATAGATATGAAAGTTTGAAATAAGATTAATAGGACATCTCGTCCAAATTAATTTTAAATCGCACAATCTGTCTAAGCAAATACAATGAAATACCAAACAGTGACAGTAAGGGATTAGACGATAAGAAACTAAACAGTAAGAATATAGTATAGAAGAAGACTAAACAGTGACAGTAAAAAAAGAAACGAATAATGACAGTAGAATATTAAAACAGTAACAATAAAAAATGACAAAGCAATGACAGTAAAAAACTCAACAAAATAGTAACAGCAAGAAGCTTAACAAAACAGTGATAATAAGAAACGACATACAGTGGCAGTAAGAAACTTAGCAGAATATCGACAGTAAGAAAGTAAAAAACAATAACAATAAGAAACAACAAACAGAGACAATAAAAAACTGGAAAAAATAACAACAGTAAGAAAAAGTAAAACAGAGTGAAAGTAAAGGTTAACAGGATGTCTCATCCAAATTAACCTTAATTTGTACATAAATTTAAAGAGTAAAATAAAATCAATGATATAAAAAAAATAAAGTTGATTAAGAAAATATTATTTTTAATAAAAATGTTAAAAGCATGAGATTAACAAGACGTCGCGTCTAAATTAACCTCATTTAAAAGAAAATAATATTCTAATAAAAATATTAAAAACACGAGATTAACAAGACGTCTCGTCTAAATTAACCTCATTTTTAAGAAAATATTATTTTAAATAAAAATATCAAAACATGAGATTAACAAGACGTCGCGTCTAAATTAACCTCCTTACGACAATAAAATTTTAAAATATTGACTATATAAAATTAATCTAAATGATAACAAAGACATGGAAATTAATAGCAAAAAATAAGCCTGACAGGAATTGATTCCTGCTCCTACGTATTCTCAAATGTATTGACAAATCAAGGTTATGTAGTTCTTTGAAAATTAATTTCTAAAAAATGTTTAAAATTATATTTAGAATTATTTTAATTGATTTAAATTTAATAAAAATAAAAAAATTCATGGGGAAGGAGAAATACAAGGCGAAGTAAGATCGCACGTGCATAAACCTTCGAAAACTTATATCGCAAATGTAGGCAAAAGTAATTTTGCACGACATTGCTCATAAGGTTTTAGAACAATTTATTCCAAAAGAATCACATACTTAATATTTTTAGATTTTTTTAAATTTAACATAAAAAAAAGTACTAGTCTTTAGACTTGGAAAGGTGTTTAGATTTCAATATATATATATATATTATTTTTTTAAAACTCATCATAAATAAGAAACTAATTATACCTTTATTTTTAGAAAAGATTGATTTATCTTAAAAGATTATATTGGTTTTCCGGAATGGTGGAGGAATAAATTATTATTTAATTTTTAATAATTAAAATAAAAAAGGACAAAATATGGAGTTTACAGCTACCCCTCTTTACTTTCTTTTCATGAAAATATGAATGATTCATTCATATCGTGAAAAGGAAGTAAAGATGTGAACACCATCTTGACACTAACAACCTCAAAGAGGTAACGATTTTGACAAATAAAAGACTCAAATGATGCCAGCTTTGACAATAAGAAAGACTTAAAAGTACCAAGTTTGGCGATGAAGAATTAACGATGTGCCAAATTTGGCAAACAGAAGACTCAGACCATGATATCTTTAATAATTCAAAAAAATACTGACTCCGGCAATAAGAACTCAGTGTGGCACAAACTATGGCAAATGACTGACTTAAGTAGTGCCACCTTTGGCAACAAAAGAGGTCTAGAAGTACCAGTTTCGGTGATGATAACTTGGAGAGATGCTAACTTTAGTAAACAAAAAAAAACTTTAAACAATGTCAGCTCCGTCAATAAGAAAGACTTAAAAAGTGCCAACTTCGGCAATTGGGGAGGATAAACAAGATGTCAAGTTTGGCGACTGAAGTTAGAGCTTAGTCTAAAAAATGAACAAATCAGAGGATATTTCCTTGATATAAAAAATGGGGTAGCCTAGAGAGGGATACTTAAAGCTTTGAAGAAAAATGAATGACACAGGGAATTGTCCCAATGCATTTAGATCGAAAGACACAACTTAGGAATGGGTACCTGAAGCTTTTTAATAGAAATCAAATGACTAGGCGGATGTCCCTGACTCAAATTGAGAAATGGGTTAGCCTAGGAGTCGGTTCCTGAAGCCTTTTGATAGAAAACAAATGATTTGGAGGGAAGCCCCTAGTTTAACAGGAAATGAAAAGATTGGGGTTACTGCCCCTTGGTTAACAGGAAGTAAAAGGATTGGGGGAGTTGCCCCTTGGTTGACTGGAAATAAAAGGATTGGGGGTTGACCCTAAGTTAACAGGAAATGAAAGGATTTGGGGTGTTACCCCTCGGTTGACTGGAAATAAAAGGATTGAGGGTTGACCCTTGGTTAACAGGAAATGAAAGGATTAAGGGTGTTGCCCCTCGGTTGACTGGAAATAAAAGGATTAGGGGTTGACCCTCGATTACCAGGAAATGAAAGGATTGGGGGTGTTGCCTCTCGGTTGACTGGAAATAAAAGGATTGGGGTTGACCCTCGATTAACAGGAAAAAAAAGGATTAGGGGTTGACCCTCGATTAACAAGAAATGAAAGGAATGAGGGTGTTGCCCCTCGGTTGACTAGAAATAAAAAGATTAGGGGTTGACCCTCGATTAACAGGAAATAAAAGGATTGGGGTTTGACCCTCGATTAATAGGAAATGAAAGGATTTGGGGTGTTGCCCCTCGGTTGACTGGAAATAAAAGGATTGAGGGTTGACTATCGATTAACAGGAAATGAAAGGATTGGGTGTGTTGCCCCTCGGTTGACTGGAAATAAATGGATTGGGGGTTGACCCTCGATTAACAGGAAATAAAAGGATTAGGGGTTGACCCTTGATTAACAAGAAATAAAAGGATTTGGGGTTGACCCTCAATTAACAGGAAATGAAAGGATTAGGGGTGTTGCCCCTCGGTTGATTGGAAATACAAGGATTGGGGGTTGACCCTCGGTTAACAAGAAATGAAAGGATTGGGGGTGTTGCCCCTCAGTTGACTGGAAATAAGAGGATTGGGGGTTGACCCTCGGTTAACAGGAAATAAAAGGATTGGGGGTTGACCCTCGGTTGACTGGAAAATAAAAGGTGCCTTGTTCAGCGACTGGAAAGTAAAGGGTGCCTCGTTTGGCAACTGAATAGAAAAGGATGCCTTGTTCGGTGACTGGAAAATAGAAGGGTGCCTTGTTCAGTGACTGGAAAGTAAAGGGTGCCTTGTTCGGTGACTGTAAAGTAAAGGGTGTCTCGTTCGGCGACTAGAAAGTAGAAGGGTGCCTTGTTCGGTGACTGAAAAGTAAAGGGTGCCTCGTTCGGTGACTGAAAAGTAAAGGATGCCTCGTTCGACGACTAGAAGTTAAAGGGTGCCTCGTTCGGTGACTAGAAAGGAATGGGGTGCCTTGTTCAGCCACTGGAAAGTAGAAAGATGCCTTGTTCGGCTACTGGAAATTAAAGGGTGCCTTATTCGGCGACTGAAAAGTAAAGGGTGCCTTGTTCGGTGACTGTAAAGTATAGGGTGCCTCGTTTGGCAACTGGAAAGTAGAAGGGTGCCTTGTTCGGCGACTGAAAAATAAAGGGTGCCTTGTTCGGTGACTGTAAAGTAAAGGGTACCTCGTTCGGCGACTGGAAAGGAATGGGGTGCCTTGTTTGGCCATTGGAAAGTAGAAAGATACCTTGTTCGGCCACTAAAAAGTAAAGGGTGCCTTGTTTGGCGACTGGAAAGTAAAGGGTGCCTTGTTTGGCGATTGGAAAGTAAAGGGTTGCCATTTTTTCTAGAAAGAAACTTGAAAAACACCAACTTCGGTAATTTATGAAAAGAAACTTAAAAGACGCCAACTTCGGCGATTTATGAAAAGAAACTTGAGAGAAGCCAGCTTTGGCGATTGAGAAGGAAACTTTAAAGGTTCCAGCTTTGGCGATTGAGGAAAAGATTTTGAAGGTGTCAGTTTTGGCAATTGAGGATGAGGTTTTGAGAAGTGCCAGCTTTGGCGATTAAGGATGAGGTTTTGAGAAGTGCCAGCTTTAACGATTGAGGAAGAGTCTTCTTGAAGTGCCAGCTTTGGCGAGTGAGGAAGAGTCTTTAGGAAGTTCCAACTTTGGCGATGGAGGAGGCTTTGAGAAGTGCCAGCTTTGGCGATTGAGGAAGAGACTTTGAGAAGTGCCAGCTTTGGCGATAGTGATTCTACTGGGGAAAAGAACTTGATCAGGTTATCGAGACTCGACATGACTGTCTGTTACAATAACCTACAGAAAAGGGTTAGTAGTACAAAGTAACACACATAGGAATCTGAGAAGACTTCCCACAGATCCATGATCCTTACAGGCTTGAGGTGACTCATGACTGAAACAGAATAAATGAGGTAACCCTAGCTTCAGGGAACGTGTCCGTCCCAGTCTTCATAATGATTGCTTGAGGCGAGATTAAGTAACAAGAGCGTCTCGTCTTCACGACTTTAAATAGTCATACTTTCTCATTTTATGTATTAAGAGAAATACACATCCATCATATCAATAAGACTCAACATGAATACGTGTCGAGAAGGTGAAATTTTATTTGAGTTGGATAAGTATAGAGGGAGGAAAGCATAGAAAGAAAAAGAAACAAGCATGGTTAAATATGAAAGATTGATAATTTGGTGACACAATGAGGGTTTTACAGATCTTTTAATGAATTTCTGAGAACAATGCATATCTCAATCCCACATCACGACCTCAAGTACACCATTTGACCTTGCCTCTGAGAGGGTAGTTCGACCATGGTCCACGTGCTTCAGTTTGGAGTCGTACTTTTTGCATTAAAGGTTTCAGTCATATTATCATAATTCAGACTCTAATTTTGCCTAAGCCACCTTTTCAGGTTTTCGACTCATCGGATTACTCTAACTTTTTCCTAGGCCGTCCTTACAGATTTTTGGCCTAGTGAGCCTTTCTCTTCATGACATGTTCTTTTTGTCTTGGCCTCTAAGAGGGTAGTTTGACCATGATCCATGTGCCCTAGTTTGGACTCGTACATTCTACGTTGGGAAACTCTACCAAAATCTTGACCCTAATTTTTGCCTGAGCCACCTTTTTCAGGTTTTTGACTCACCGAATTGCTCTAACTTTTGCCTAGGTCGCCCTTTCAAGTTTTCAGCCTAGCGAGCTCTTCTCTTCATGACATGTTCTTTTTGTCTTGGCCTCTAAGAGGGTAGTTTGACCATGATCCACGTGCCCCAGTTTGGACTCGTACATTCTGTGTTGGGAAACTTTAGTTACTCTTCCGAAATCTTGACCCTAATTTTTGCCTGAGCCACCTTTTCAGGTTTTCGACTCACCAGGTTGCTCTAACTTTTTCCTAGGCCGCCCTTTCGGGTTTTCAGCCTAGCGAGCTTTTCTCTTTCTTTATAATGTGTTTTTCCTTTCTTGTTTATTTTTGGCTGCATCCTTTACAGTAAAAGGTTGAAGCTGATTACACTCCAGTTGAGCCTGCCCAGCCTTTCTAAATTTAGTTTGATCCTTTGGGGAACTGATGTCACTTTAAATAGGGGACTTTACTCCTATGCCATGTACCCAACAAAATAGGGGTGAGTCTTTTGGCATCAATGAGAGGGAATTACTCTAGGTCATCATTTTGGCCTTTATTTTCTTTTTTTTCATTTTTCATTTTCTAGATTTTTCCTTTTTCATTTTTTGTTTCCTTCTGTTTGCATTTTTTTTGTTTTTTTATCCCCTTGATGATGCAATGACTCAATCTGATAGACTATTTCCTTGGTTACATGGCATGAGGAGTAATTATACCCTAGAGATGAAATATTGTCTTTTATTGCTTTCTTGTCTTGATGACATCCGTGTCCCCGTATAGACGGGTGACAACTTGCTTGATGATCTGGGTGTAATCAGCTTGCCCCATTTAGCACGTGCATAGGATGCTGAGCTTGATTCGGTTTTTTTATTTGATTTTTTTTGTAAAGCCTCCCTCGATTGCATCTGTATTTATGGGCATCAGCAATTTACCCTTATCCAGGTTAGTGAATAACAAGGCTTTCTTTAATGATGGATGTGTCCCTATTCATTTCAGGACTTGGCAGTGTTGTTGTCCATATAAACTCCTATTTCATCATGTCATGAAACAAGGTTACCATCACCTTCTGATGAATTGCCCTAATGTTATCATCATGTTATTCTTGACTCAACAGAATACCAATCTTGACCTTTTATCCTCTTTATTTGATGATTTTGCCTAACTCTTGATAGGGCTGAATCTCTCTAGACCCTCCTTTTTCAAACATCTTGGCCTATTCGGACAAGGGACCATAGTCTTTCCACCCTCTTTGTCAGCGCGATCGACCAGGTAATTGAAGTCGTGAAACTAGACTGTGACCTCACTGTTCTTAGGAGAATCATTTTCTGACCTACATTTATTTGGTTTGTCATGGTGAATAAAAAAAAAAGAAAATAGAGGGAAAAGGATTCAAGGCAGAGATAAGGAAAACAACAAAAGGCATTTTCAAATTCGATACATATTTATTGAGAGAAACTTGGAATGATAAACATGTTTTTTCCCTTATTACATAAACATCCCAAAGCCTTAGGCATAGCTATTGGGTTGAAAAGTCATTAAAACATCTCTTCGATTGAAAATTTAAAGTCGTAGAGAATTTGACAGTCTCCTAGTCATGAAGCTCTCTGACCTGGCGGGCAATCACAAAGTTTGCATCATCACGGGGGCCATCTTCAGTGGTGACGACATCCCTTCCATACTCCTAATCCTCTTTTATCGCGTTAACCCTAGAACTCCCATGGTTAGGCAAGGGGTTTAAGGTCACATTGGGACTTCCTTCTAGGAAATTTAGCCACTTGGCTTTAATCAGATCCCTCACTTTGCATTTTAGGGCCTGACAGTCCTTAGTAGAATGCCCCAGGGCTCCAGCATGGTAATCACATCCAGCGTTAGGATTATATCCTTTAGGGTAAGGGGGAACCACCGGTTTCAATGGATAGGGTACCGCAAGGGAGTTACGGATAAGGTAAGGTAAAAGTTCTGTGTAGGTTATGGGAATAAGGTCGAATTGGACTAGTGTTTGATTATTGATGCATTTTCTTATGTTTTGGTTAGAGTTAGGAGGTGGAGTCCATTGTTGTGGGGGACAGTATGACATACGCTATGGATGAGGGGGTCTGATAATAGGTGGATAGAAGTGGGTAGCTGTTTGAGTGATAGATAGATGGAAGTGGGATTGTAATAAGGTAGGATAAGAGTTTTGGTTATGGGCGGTGACGGCCATATACGGATAAGGTACATGAAGATTGGAAGACTGAAAGGCAGTAGGGGCTATTGGTCTTGGTTGGGCATTTGGATAGCTTGAGCTTGGGCGGATTGTGACTCAGGGATTTGTGGGTTTGGCTGAGGGTTAGCAAAAGGGATCGTCAGATGGGCAGGGTTTGAAACATGAGGATCCATCATTTGAAAATCATGGCCATCTTGTTGGTTATGGAATGGGGGAGAGTATCCTTGGGGTATTCCATAAGGTGGAAAAGGTACAGGATTACCATCTAGGCCAACGAATATGTGCTGTGATGTATAACCGTAGGGCATTCCACGAGGTAGTCGTGGGTCAACCACTTGCTTTGCGTTCCCAATGTTGACAGTGAGGGGGGTGGTCATAGGGTGAGTAACTTGAGCCTACGTCAGATCAAGGACCGGGGAATGTAGTGGGGTTAGCGGTTATTGTTGGGCATCCTCGATACTTGCAGATGAACCTCCTTCTGTGATTCTTTTCTCTAAAAGTTTAGCCATCTCTGCCATTTGCTCCTTTAGCTGGTTGACCTCGTCCCTGAGGTTTTCATTTTCTTGTTCTATTTTAGCCATGAGTCTCTTCTAAAGTCGGGTTCCGTAGAGGTGTTTCCCCATGATGTCTTTTGAAAAACAAAAGTATCAGGTGGAAATAAAAGGAAATAAAATGCAACCATGGCCCTTATCTTACAAGTTCAATCCTATGTTAATTTCCATATCTCACTCAAGAGTATTCGTTGAGCCCTAAATAGCTTCAGGCGAGAATAAAAAGAAAAGAGAGAATGAGCCATCGGGAATTGACATGTTTCGTAAATCGCTACTCCCTTGGTAACATCTTGGAAAACATCTTTACATTCGGGGAAGTAACAATTGACAAAACTTGTGACAAATCGAGAGCCACATGAGTTATGAACCTTCCGATCATCATCAACATTTTTTTATTTTCTTGATTTTTTTATTGTTATGATTTTTTGATTGTTTTGTTTTGACAACTCGAAAAATCTGTAACTCAACACCTAAAGATTCAAGTAAGTACGCATAAAAGGAAAGGACTGTTTTCCCATTAAAGGATCACCAATTTAAAAAGTGTCATTTTTGGAAAGAAGTAATCCGTTCAATGGGCAAGTGGTCCACCAATTTGGATTAAAAGGGAAAGTGAGAATGAGAGAAGGTAGAGGGAAAGTCTGCCCCTTTGTGCCCTAAGTTAGGTTTTTCTGAAAGCCTTTTTCTAGGACCTATAGCCTGTCTAACAGTGACTCTTCACATTAGGTGACTTGCACTAGACTTCTAAAAGGTCACTAAAGCCAAGATCCTACTCATGATGTGACCAAAACAGTAAGGAATCTACTAGGTGCGTACATCATGAAAGGTCAAACTCTAGTTGAGGTTCTTACGATCGTCGGATGGGAAGTACATCCCAAACGACACCGCTACCAACCTCCCCTAACTTAAGCTTCACTTGGGGCCCGGGTATAGGGCGCCACTCATAAGTGTATACAAATTGTGAGTGTAGTGTGTGAAATGGGCATTCAATACTTGTACCTTACCCATCCTGCACAGAGAACAAACACAGAATAACAAAATAAAGTCGTCTGCCCTAGGGTTCAACAATCACACAGACATTAACAGAACATAAATGACAAAATACATACAAAATAGAAACCACCCACAAACATTAATAAAAAATAAAATAAAGGAAGAAGTTAAATAATTAATAGACTATTCAAAAACATACACTATCAACTTGATTAGCTTGACTCTCTAAGTCCCCAGTGGAGTCGCCATCTGTCGCGACCAGGATCGTAACGGGATGGCCGACCCTTAAAAATAAAACGGGTTTCGAAGTCCTTTCAAAAAGAAAACAGGGAGTCGCCACCAATATTTTTTAGGATAAAAATATCGGGAAAAACCTCTTTTAAAACACTGGTTATGAAAATGAAATCCTAAGTTTAGAAGTCGAATTACAGGTGAGGAAGGTATTAGCACCTCACAACTATCCGTTATAAAACGGTTACCTCAAATTGATAGCGCTTATTTCAACATAGTCTAGAAATTATTTTAACTTCTTTTATGAAAAGAAACATATATAATGACAAAGCATACGAAAACAGACAAAATAGATATGAAAGTTTGAAATAAGATTAACAGGACTTCTTGTAACATCCCGAATTTTATAAACACGACGAAATATGAGGAATAAATATTAAATAATTATATATGAGTTGATTTACGTCCCAAAAATTTGGAAGTAATAAAGTTGGGATTTATTATGATATTTATAATTCATTAAGATTTAAGGAGTTAAGATTATACCCGGTTAAAATATGGGTGTCAGACCAAGTATGTTTGATTGAGATGCCGTTGGTCAGGGCTGTTAAGAATATTATTGGGAATCCGAATATATAATCGGAATAATTTTTAGATTTAGTATTGAGCCCGAACAGAGATCCTGTTTGTCATAAAAGGGTAAATTTTTAATGAAGGAATTAAAATTAAAACCTAAACTCTCACTTTCTCTTCTCTTTTCACGTTGCTTTTTCCTCTCCTTCATACACTATCTTTTCTCTTCATACCCTATCTCCCATTCATCTTCTTCTCCTCTCTAAACCTAGCAAAAATGGTGGTGCCTCTTCCTCCTCCCTCAATTTTCATTCTCCCATGGAGCTTGAAGGAGATGATGTTGGTTGGAAGCTTTCCCTCTTCTCCTCAAATTTTTGTCACCCTCTCCCTCTCTAAGAAGCCCATTGTGATTTCTTGGCTTAAGGTATGTCTCCCTCTATTTTAATGAGCTTGAGCCTTAGGTTTTGATTTTTATATGATTGGGAGAGTGTTATATGTATGGGTTATGGAATGGGAGCCATTTTCATGTAAAACCCAAAGGTGGGGTGTGATTTATATGTGTTTTTGGATGGGTGTGAAGGGGTATACGAAAATTTCAATGTTGGAAGTAAAAGATGATGATTATTAATGGTGAATGTTAGATTTTAATGGAACCCTAACTCTAGGAATTGGGGGAAATGAATAGTGGTGTTGTGAGAAATGATTTTAAGTGTAAATCCATGATATTTTACATATGGGTGTTGTTAATGATGGATATTGGTGGTTATTAGAAATGTTGTTGAGTTTTGATGAAAACCCTAAAGATTGGGATTTGGGGCTCTATGACAAATCTTGAAAACATGGTGATGATTTTTGGTGTTGAGTGATTTGGTATGTAGGAATGAGTTTTTAAGTGTGTGACATTGATCATTGATGATAAGGATATGTGAAATAAATAGAATTATTTATGATGATGATAATGATAATGATGATGGTGGATAACCAATGATGATGAATAGATGAGTTAAGATTAGGATTTGATGAGGCCTTAGGCCATGATGTGTGTCACTTGAAATTTATGAATTGTTGATGGCCTTAAGTGGAGCTAAGAGGCTCATGATGAATTTGAATAGCAAATGGGTACTTTAAGTGATGGTGAAGGAGATGTTGTTGTTGTTGGGTATAGTTGGCCCTTTAAGATCTAGAGAATCTTGGTTTTGGGAAAGGAATTCCCGAATCCTAACACAATGGTATGAATTGGTGTTTTAGCAAGTCTACGACTTGATATCGAGCTTTATGATAAGCTAGCATTTGTTTAGAATTGTGAGGAATGCCTTAAGATGGCTTATTGATTGTATGAATACATATGTATGTTGTGTAGATGATATTCCGGGCAATGTGGCGGAGCATTCGGAGCGTGCATTGGATTGTGGTTCTTCCCTCGGGGTAGGAGAGGAGTTTACATTCAAACTGCATGAGTTATATAATTGATGATTATTGTATTTTATGATACTCATGCTTGTCTTGCAATGTTTATAGTGAAATAATGTGAGTGGCAAATTATTAGCTATTGAGAATGATTTATGTATGTATATGTTGATGATGAATATTTATTGTCCCTTTGATAGGAGTAATGTGTTATTGATGGATAACCCATGAGGGGTTTAATTAAATATATGCTAATGAACCATCCTTGAAGGGATGAAGTGTATGCCTTATGAATTGAGGATTTCATATGGATGCTTGGCATTGAATGTGATGGCCATTGTGATGGCATTAATGATAAGATTGAAAGATAACGCATAATTGAAGAACTTATATAGTCAAATTGAGTGTCGTGTGATTTTAATGGCACAGGATAGTCCCAATAGCTTCCATGTATAATTTATGACTTGTAGAAATTGGAACGGGTCAATTCCATTAAGAATTGACCCTTGAGTTGCCCAAAAACATTTTAAATTGGGTTACAGGCATTTATATGTATAAGTCACGCATTTTAAGGAATTTTTGAGTGAGTACGATGGCCACACATCACAAATGATGTATATTTATTGGGGTTAAAATTTCATAGCATTTGGAGTTCATATGAGAAAGTTAGGAGGGTTAGAAGTTGAAAAATCATGTGTTTCTAGCAGCAGGGCTGTCTTGAATCGATTTAAGACTCTTTGAATCGATTCAAGAGCTGCTGTTTGCACTATTTTTGGTTCCCGAAAGGCTTGAATCGATTCATATGATCTTGAATCAATTCAAGGACCCCTATCTGTATAATTTTGTGTTCCAGAAGCGTTTGAATTGATTCATGCGAGCTTGAATCGATTAAAGGGGTCCTGTTTTCACTGTTTTGAGCCCCAGACACGTGTGAATCAATTCATGGGGATTGTGAATCGATTCCCCACTCTCTGTTAGTCAATTTTTGACTTCTAGCATGCATGAATCGATTCTAGCAATGCTTGAAACGATTCATGGCCCTGTTATGGCCACCGTTATGTTGTTTTTCCAACAGCTATGTTTCCTTTGTTTTTTGGCCTATTTGGGCATCTTAATGACATTTTTGGCCTCCGACTTCTTCATGAAACTTGTAGGTAATTGTGTTACGGAGGTGCGAGAGTTGGTATCACTTTAATTGGTGTTTTTTAACTCTCATTAGGCCTAAAATACCAAACCCACTACAATGTAGAACTCACATTTAAGAGGGTTTTGAACCTAACTTTTTATGGTTGTCGATTTGGGACTAATAGCTGACATTGGTAACATGTCCCACTATTTTTAAGACTAAATGTAAGCTTTTCTCATGTCTTATTGTTGAAATTTATCATGGGCTCATTATTGCCCAAAACCCCTTTTTATTATATAAAGATAAGTGATTTCATTAGGGGTACATGTGTGGTGTGTCTTAGTGGTGATTGAAGAATGGCTTAAGGCCTTGGCAAGATATGTGTATGCCTATGTTAGGTTATGAACACATGTATGCTTCACCACTATGGATATATTATGAGGCATGATGGGAAGTAAGTGATATGGTTACATGACACACTTTGTGTGATGACGAAATTAATGAGAGGACAATTAAATGGCAATGAGGGTATAAATCAATGGATTTAAAATAGTGTCATTGATAATTAAAAGTTGAGGATACCACATATATGGAATGATAAATGATAATGTTGAGTGAAAAGGGACGTTGTTGTTGAACATGCCCTTGAATAAGCAGTGTCTGCTATTTTGGATGAGTGTGGTGCTAATATGATTGATGCAAGTATTGACTTGTACATATGAGATGCAATGATGATTGCTGAATGTATGTTTTGAAATATCTTGTTAGCTTCCATGCGTGGATAAATGCTATAATGATTGATATGCTATGATTTCCATGTGTGGATTTATGAAAATGTAAATGTTGAGCCTTGAGGGGCCTTGTGATTGATTGTATGCCAATGATAATAAAAACCAAAAATATAATATACCCCTAATTGAGAGGGTGAGAAATCCTTGCGAGGTTAAGATTTGGCATATGCATATTGCATTTTGCATTGATGGCATGGCATAGTATTGATTAAGTGGTTGCGATCACTTTGTACTTGAGATGAAAAAGGGCTTGCGAGTTCCTATGATATTCCTTGGTTGTGATCACGAGGAGGGAGTACCCCTTGCAAGGCAGGAAACTATTATAAAATGATTGATATGTGGTTGCGATCACAATAAGACATCCTGCGGGATTGTATAATGATAAGCCAGTGGTTGCGATCACTTGGTACTTGATATGAAAAAGGGATTGCGAGTTCCTATGATTCCCGTTGTTGCTATCACGAGGCGGGAGTACCCTTTGTGAGGCAGGAAACCAATATGAATTATTGAACGTGGTTGCGATCACGATAAAGCACCTTGCGAGGCTGCTAGAGGGAGTACCCCTTGCGAGGCGGGAAACCCATGTGAATGAATGATATAGTGGTTGTGATCACCTGATGAAATGAAATCGGACCCATGCATATGCATTATTAAACAGTTTACATATGCATTAGCCATAGGTGCATGGCATTTGAGATGGGATGACCATGAGAGATGAAAGACCCTTGTGAGGAGGAATTGAATAAAGATTTAATAAATTGATGATGATGATTGTGAATGCCCTTGATGATAAGTGGCAATGTGATTGTGTATATGCTTGTGCTTGCTTATGTTATGAAATGTGTTTCATGAGGGTTGTATACCTATTATATCAATGTGATGATGATTGAATGATGAATTGATGATTTTATAGCAAAGCACACATGATGATTGTATGCATGTACATATAATCACAATATATTTATATTTGTCATTTTGAATGTATAACTCACTCTCCCATGTGGTCTCCTTTTTAGCATTGTGATGCAGGGTTATCATGGGCCGAGATGAGACTTTGACTTGAAGTTTTGGCGATGGTAAATAGTGGTAATGGAAGTGCCTTGGCCAGCATCAATTGTGAATTTTAACGTATTGAATTAAATTGTACATAAGGATGATAACTTAGAGAGTTAAATATATATGTGTAACAAACTTATGTATTTATGAACGTAGACTATATGTTTAGTATATAAGTGATGATTAGATTGATGCCATGTGGTGATGGATGTCTCATGTATAGACTACTTACGTTTGATGATATATAATTATGATTCAGGTGCATAGTCGATTGTAGCCTAATAGGCTTATATTATGAAATTGTATGATTACTTGGGCCTTTTCTCATATCTTCATATATGGGACTAGGCATATACCCGGTATACACATTCTTCTTCCGCTGTAAACTCTATTATTTTGTATACCGTTATGGGTAATTTAGTTATCGATCCAGTTGCATTATTATAAATCTCACTCTTCAATTTTCTATGATTCAGGTCTTGGTGTGATATCAGACTTATTTTGAAAATGCGAAAAATTTAGCCGTATTTTATTAATTATTTATATCGATCACATCGGGATTCGGGCCCAGAATATCGGGGTGTTACAAAGGTTGTATCAGAGCGTGTTTTGCTCTGAATTAGAGTTATTGATTATTACCCGAGCATGGTTACTCTGCATTGAATTGATATTACAGATGATTCGAGCGTGATTGCTCAATAGAGGGGCATCTTGGTGATCATTGGAATATGGTTGTTCTGTATAAATTTAAGAGTGATAATTATCTAGAGGATGATGATATGTTAAGGTATTGATTGCCATATATGGATTCGTGAATGACTAATTGCCTAAGAATTGTGAATTGATTATAAGGGCATTATTGCTTATTGAGGATTATTGTGAATCATTAATGTTGAGTTGTGATTGATGCTCATTGAGGACTTTTGTGAGATTATGATTCAGAAGATATAATTGATGTTTATGGGAGTATGCCCCTTTATCATTGAGGTTGTATGATGCACTTGTGGAGCATAGTTGCTCATTGAAAAACTTAATGAAATCATGAGATTGAATACATGTGGATGAATTCCTCAATGCGATTGATATGGTTGATTGTGTAAGTCCGACCAAGTTCCTTACCCTATTTCCATCCATTGACGAATATATTATGATTATGCATTGATGTTTATACATTGAGTATGACTTGGATTGATGATGAATTTGTACCATGTGTGATCATGGATATGATATGTTAAATATGTATTGATTTGATGATGGACCTATGTCGTGTGTTGATCACGGATAGGAGATATTAAATGAGAATTGGGATGATGGTAGACCATATATGTTGAGACCTTGATAGATATATTGGAATTGAATCATGTGATTAGGTCTCTTGTATGAGTTATTGGAATTAAATCATGTGATTGGTCTCTTGTTGAGTTACAATTATGGCTCCTGGCCAAAGTATGCTTATTGAATGTGAGTGGTTCATGTGAATTGATTGAATAAATGGTAGTGAAAGAATTCCCTAACATGAGTATTAATGGAACAAAATGATTGCTTATATTATTGTTGAAAGATAAATTAAAAGGATTAATTATGCTACTTGTGAAAGATGGATTTTATATCCTTTGGCATGAGAATCTTGTATCTTATAATGCAAGTGACTTACTATGTCTCCTTAGATTGAGAACATGAATAAGTGATAAAATGATTGAATGTGAAATTGTGATTCACTAGATTGGGGTTATGACCCGGTTTCATATTTATGAACCGAGTGAATGATTGATTTGATTATAACCCACTAGGTGTGGTAACCCCGAATGAATTGATGCGATCTTGTATGATCAAACTTTATGGGATAGACCTTATGGTGGTCTAGGCTCTATGATATTTTTATGAACCATGTCTAATGATGTTTGTGTGTTGTGAGAGTATTCCACAATGGGTACTAGGTAACCCTTAGACTTTCTAAGTCTAGTGATTGATTGAATCTTGTGAATAGTTGAGCCATAACGAAATTAATTGTGAAATACGTTGTTGATGCTAGGGCCGGTATGTGATGGAATGCAAATAATGAATGTAACCCCTGATGATTGATGAATAATAATGTTGAATTTGGGGTATGATTGGTATTGGCTATGGTGTACATGATTTTATGGTATGACTTTGGGCTAAATTGTATTCCCTCGACGTTGTGATCATGAAACTAGCTATGGATTATGATATGACATAGGGATGACATGAGTGATTGTGAGTCAATAAATGGAAATTTGATCATGTTATTACCTCTCTCTATAATTGAAAGGTGCTATATTGAGGGTAGAAACCATGTAGAGATGCAATGTGATATGAATTACACGTCCTTCTTATGGACTTTGGTTGTGATCTGTTAGGAGAATTCCTAATGTGAAAGCACATTATATGATTGGAAACCCTATTTTAACCTTGAAGTTGCGTACTTCCTGCGAGTTTAGTAACTCGTTTAGGCTTGAATCAGTTTATAGCCAACGATGTGTGAATGAGCCAAAGGATTATTAGACGATTTGATCATGACTTTGGGATGGATATGGCCCGATGATGGTATTTACCCCGCGATGAATGAAAACCTATGGTTGGTACACCAATTCATGGCGATATTAACTAATATTTGATGATTGGTATGGCTTGATGTATGCCAAATTAATTGTATAATGAGGATGAGATATGAATATATTGATTATGGACTTGTGAGAATTTTCACTAAGTCTCATGTGAATTGAGGATATTTGAGTATGTGTGACCGATGTGAGCAATGGGAATACGAAGTACTGGTCCCGATATGGCCTTACATGCCATAAGCATTGTGGCAACATGGACTTATGCACCGACTTCATGTGTTTGTGGTAACCACTACGGGACTGGGACGCCTTCCTATATGTCGGATGCAGCAACATGTAGGCCGGGTAGGTGTAGGGTTGTAACTGCTTATGGTGAATGTACTGTGCCTATCTGGTCGTACTGAGTATAAACATGTGTGCTCTGATGGACTTTGGGAAGTCTGATGTTATTTCATGATGTCATTGAACCCTGATGTTGTATGGCCTGAAGTATGGCCTTGCGGGATGTATACTGATGTTAAATTTCGAGGACGAAATTTCTTTTTAGGTGGGGTGGATTGTAACATCTCAAATTTTATAAAAATAATGAAATATGAGGAATAAATATTAAATAATTATATATGAGTTGATTTATATCCCAAAAATTTGGAAGTAATTAAATTGGGATTTATTATGATATTTATAATTCATTGAGATTTAAGGAGTTAAGAGTATACCCGGTTAAAATATGGGTGTCGGACCAAGTATCTCTGATTGAGATGCCGTTGGTCAGGGCTGTTAAGAATATTATTGGGAATCCGAATGTATAATCGGAATAATTTTTAGATTTAGTATTGAGCCGGAACAGAGATCCTGTTTGTCATAAAAGGGTAAATTTTTAATGAAGGAATTAAAATTAAAACCTAAACTCTCACTTTCTCTTCTCTTTTCACGTTGCTTTTTCCTCTCCTTTATACACTATCTTTTCTCTTCATACCCTATCTCCCATTCATCTTCTTCTCCTCTCTAAACCTAGCAAAAATGGTGGTGCCTCTTTCTCCTCCCTCAATTTTCATTCTCCCATGGAGCTTGAAGGAGATGATGTTGGTTGGAAGCTTTCCCTCTTCTCCTCAAATTTTCGTCACCTTCTCCCTCTCTTAGAAACCCATTGTGATTTCTTGGCTTAAGGTATGTCTCCCTCCATTTTAATGAGCTTGAGCCTTAGGTTTTGATTTTTATATGATTGGGAGAGTGTTATATGTATGGGTTATGGAATGGGAGCCACTTTCATGTAAAACCCAAAGGTGGGGTGTGATTTATATGTGTTTTTGGATGGGTGTGAAGGCGTATACGAAAATTTCAATGTTGGAAGTAAAAGATGATGATTATTAATGGTGAATGTTAGATTTTAATGGAACCCTAACTCTAGGAATTGGGGGAAATGAATAGTGGTGTTGTGAGAAATGATTTTAAGTGTAAATCCATGATGTTTTACATATGGGTGTTGTTAATGATGGAGATTGATGGTTATTAGAAATGTTGTTGAGTTTTGATGAAAACCCTAAAGATTGGGATTTGGGGCCCTATGACAAATCTTGAAAACATGGTGATGATTTTTGGTGTTGAGTGATTTGGTATGTAGGAATAAGTTTTTAAGTGTGTGACATTGATCATTGATGATAAGGATATATGAAATAAAGAGAATTGTTTATGATGATGATAATGATAATGATGATGGTGGATAACCAATGATGATGAATAGATGAGTTAAGATCAGGATTTGATGAGGCCTTAGGCCATCATGTGTGTCACTTGAAATTTATGAATTGTTGATGGCCTTAAGTGGAGCTAAGAGGCTCATGATGAATTTGAATAGCAAATGGGTACTTTAAGTGATGGTGAAGGATATGTTGTTATTGTTGGGTATAGTTGGCCCTTTAAGATCTAGAGAATCTTGGTTTTGGGAAAGGAATTCCTAAAGCCTAACATAATGGTATGAATTGGTGTTTTAGCAAGTCTAGGACTTGATATCGAGCTTTATGATAAGCTAGCATTTGTTTAGAATTGTGAGGAATGCCTTAAGATGGCTTATTGATTGTATGAATGCATATGTATATTGTGTAGATGATATTCCGGGCAATGTGGTAGAGCATTCAGAGCGTGCATTAGATTGTGGTTCTTCCCTTGAGGTAGAAGAGGAGTTTACATTCAAACTGCATGAGTTATATAATTGATGATTATTGTATGTTATGATACTCATGCTTGCCTTGCCATGTTTATAGTGAAATGATGTGAGTGGCAAATTATTAGCTATTAAGAATGATTTGTGTATGTATATGTTGATGATGAATGTTTAGTGTCCCTTTGATGGGAGTAATGTGTTATTGATGGATAACCCATGAGGGGTTGAATTAAATATATGCTAATGAACCATCCTTGATGGGATGAAGTGTATGCCTTATGAATTGAGGATTTCATATGGATGCTTGACATTGAATGTGATGGCCATTGTGATGGCATTAATGATAAGATTGAAAGATAACGCATAATTGAGGAACTCATATAGTCAAATTGAGTGTCGCGTGATTTTAATGGCACAGGATAGTCCCAATAGCTTCCATGTATAATTTATGACTTGTAGAAATTGGAACGGGTCAATTTCATTAAGAATTGACCCTTGAGTTGCCCAAAAACATTTTAAATTGGGTTAAATGCATTTATATGAATAAGTCACTCATTTTAAGGAATATTTGAGTGAGGCCAGTGGCCACATGTCACAAATGATGTATATTTATTGGGGTTAAAATTTCGTAGCATTTGGAGTTCATATGAGAAAGTTAGGAGGGTTAGAAGTTGAAATTCATGCGTTTTTGCATAAAAATAGCAGCAGGGCTGTCTAGAATCGATTCAAGACTCTTTGAATCGATTCAAGAGCTGTTGTTTTCACTATTTTTGGTTCCAGGAAGACTTGAATCGATTCATACGATCTTGAATTGATTCAAGGACCCCTGTCTGTGTAATTTTGAGTTCCAGAAGCGTTTGAATCGATTCATGCGAGCTTGAATCGATTCAAGGGGTCCTATTGTAACATCCCAGATTTTTAAATAATTATAAATTTCAGATTAAGGTTATGGATTGATGAGATTAATGGTTAATTAAGGATTAATTGCCAATTGGGCAAATTATTGAGTGATAATAATTTTAATAATAAAAAACAATAATAGTAATGCCTTGGTGGCATTAGAGAGAGTTTCAATTCTCTCTTCCCTCTCTTCCGTGTGGTCCCCATGAGTGATGGATGATGGCTTTAATTGGATGGAATGTTGATGGGACTTGCATTAATGAGGAAGTGGCTGCTGATAGAGATTAGAGGCTGTGGCAGAGCAGTGTAATGATGGGCTGAATGGGAGTGTGTGTGTGTGTTGATAAGGCTTCAGCTTTGGTTTTCCTCCTCACTCTCTTTATTTCCTTTGTAGGTGCATGTTCTGATGAGAGAAATGCTCCTCCTTCTCTCTAGAACTCCTTGGAGCTCCTGCTCCTTCGTCCTCTCCTTTATCTTCTTCTTCCACTCACGCATGGTGTGGAACCGAGTGGAGTATGCTGGCAATCAACGTGTTGCTGTGAGGAACAGCATGGGGGAGTGCAACAGCGTATGGCTGTGTGGTTCGAAGGCTGGGTTCTTCCTTTGGTTCCCTGGTGCTTCCCCTTCTTCTTCTTCTTCCTCTTCTTCTTCTTCTCCTTCATATGATGGGCTCGGTTGGAGCCTACAGCTGTGTGCATGCCTCGGTTTGTGATGCATGATGGTTCACTATTGATGAGGCTGTGCTGCTCTTGTGAGGATGAAGACATGCATGGTATGGTGCATGGAAGCTTGGTGGTCCTCCATGGTGGGGAGGATGGTGTTGTTCGAGTGTAGAACAACTTTGTACTAAGCCTTGGAGGTTGCTGCTCGAGTAAACAGCATGGATTCTTCCATGGCTGTGAGCAGAGTGGAATTTGGGTGTTGATGGCTTGAGGACTTAAGTGGAAATGGTGGCTGGTTCTCCAAGCTGAGAACGTTGCTGGGACGAGTGGAAGCCATGATGGCTCTTCTCACTACTGGAAAGCTGAGCAGAAGCTGCTGTGGCTGGGCCAAGTGGCCCATGTGACCCTTGGAAGCTTCATCCAGGTAAGGGGAGCTATTGCATCTTAAGTGCATAGTTTATGGACGGGTTTTCTGGGTGAAACTCTTGTATCGTGATGTGTGGTATTCAATATGTGTTTGTTTGATTGATTTTCGAGTGAGTAGTAGCCCGGACATGCATGATGATTATATATTGCTTGATGTTGTTGAATTCCGTCCATATATGTGTTGATGTTTATGGTGATATGTTAAGATGCTTGAGATGTATGTCATGATAATGCTGAGTGCATTGTGTGATTTGTTACTGGTCCCTACGTGAGTAATGGTATGATTGTATGCATGAGATGCTTGATATTGATGTATATGCGTATGCTGAATGCATGTATGGGGACTGTTATGATGAATGCCGAGTAGGCTTATAGATGAAAGCATGAAATGCTTACTGTAAAGGATAAATCCGAGTGAATAGAGGATAATCCGAGTGGATGGCATAGGATTGCCGAGCGGATGTGGTATAAGCCGAGTCATCTGATTGTTGTTGAATTGTCATGTGCATATAATGCTGAATGCAATACCGAGTGGGCAATCGGATGAATATGCGTTTAATGAAATTGAATATGTTGATGTGATATAAGACCCGGGTTGGACTCGGGCAGTGCCTAGAGAACTAAGCGTTGGACGCTATTGAGGATTCTGAGATTAATCCTAAAAGACCTCCGAGTTGGACTCGAGGCCATGCTTGGAGCATGAGCATTTGATGCTTAATGGAAGTCCTTGGGTTGGACCCAAGGCAGATGCCGAGTGCATTGGAGTTGGACTCCGAGTGAATGTGACCATATGCATCTGATTTGCCACTGGAATGCTTGGAGTATGTATATATACCAATCGGCAATCAGATGATGAGATATGTGAGAATGTGATTAAGTCCTGGAGCAGGGCTCAGGCACACCCCTTGAGCAAGGCTCGAAGTTGAGTAAAATCCGAGTGGATCAGTATAGTAGTTACTGAGTGAATTGAGCTTTATAGCCGAATGAAATGGGTGAAACCCGATCGGAAGATGTTTGTGATTGCCCATATTGAATGACACTACATGTTGATTGATTGATGATATATATATATATATATAATTGTATTGTGGATTCTATGATTAATCCGAGCCAATATCTGTCATTTAATATGTAATGCTCACCCCTACACCATTTTTCAGTGTTTGCAGGTCGGTTTGGATTGATACAAGGGCCTTAACCCGAGTGTTGGGTACTTATTGATGTGGCTGTGTACATAATGTAATGCACCGAGTGTCTCTGATGTATTAAAGCCTTGGCCGGCTCATATAGCTTGTCGTATAATGAATACACTTATCTATATATATACTGAATCTGGGTCATTGGAAATCCGAGTGCATGTTTGTATATATATATGGGTTTACATTGAAATCATGTACTTGTATCAGATAATGGGTTTTGGTGAATGAATGATAATAAGTTGAAATTATCCGAGTGTATGCGTATGTATATACATATATGTTAAGTTGGTAACATGGTTATGATTCGGTGGAAGTGTAATGCTGTTTTGGTAGTCGGACTTGGAATTAGAGAATATATATATATATATATATATATATAAGTGATTTATGTTGATTTGATGCTTCCTACCGACTAGGAAATGATGTTGTATGAATATTCCTAAGTTAATGAATCCTGAGGGAAATATATGAGGCTTAGTTGCTTTTTCGAACGAGTCTTGTGTATGTGACTCCATATCCGAGTGTGACTCGTGTGTGAGCCTCTTTCTGTGTGTTTGTAGCTTTTGTGGATTCTGAGTGGAAAATAGAGGTGAACCCCGAGTGGGAAATAACTTGAATATTCCGAGTGGAATTCCGAGTGATCCTCTACCGAGGGAAGTGTGGTTGTAATGGTTTAGCCTGAAATATTCTAAGTATATGAGTTATGCATGTATTCCGAGTAAACATGGGTACCTATTCCGAGTGAATCAGGTAATATGTATTCTGAGTGACTCGAGGTTGATTTATACCGAGTGGTTTGATTGGGTAATATCCGAGTGTGATAGTTTTATAGAATCCTAGTGGGATAACCCTCATTTTCCGAGTGGATCATTATGTTGACTCTGTGGATAAAAATTAAGAGACTAAGTTATGGGTTGCCGAGTGAGGCAATTGTTGGGGTAGTTCCCGAGTGATTGGAATTTCCTTATACCGAGTGGACTAAGTCATTACCGAGTGAATGGCTGTCTCGTATACCGAGTGGTGGATTAGCCGAGTGTGGCTTCTCGCTTCAGCGAGTGAGATCTCGCTCCAGCGAGTATGTTGTTTGGGAAGGCTTTTATGTGGTTTCGCTTATGCGAACGTGTCCTCGCCCGAGCGAGTTGTGCTGCTTCGCACAAGCGGACCTGTGCCTCGCTTGAGCGAGTGTGTGTTGCTTTATGGCCTTTGCTTGAGCACTGATGGTCTTCTGCTGGGCTTTGTGCTCGGTTTTATTCCTTTGCTTTCCTTCCAATTTATATTTCTTTTCCTTGGTTGGCATTTTGCCTTTCTACCTTGGGCTGCTTGTCTTCTTGGTTGGTCATTGGACCTAGCTCTCATATCTTCATATATGGGAGTGGCTTTTAATTATTGATCTAGGTATTTTCTAAATATTTGACCCGGTTCTTCATGATTAATTTGGGAAAAATTTTCCCCTGTCCCGGGTTTAACTCTATTGAAATTTAGGATGTTACACCTGTTTTCACTGTTTTGAGCCCCAGACTCGTGTGAATCGATTCATGGGGGTTGTGAATCGATTCCCCACTCTCTGTTAGTCAATTTTTGGACTTCTAGCATGCATGAATCGATTCATGCAAAGCTTGAAACGATTCATGGCCCTGTTATGGCCACCGTTATGTTGTTTTTCCAATAGCTATGTTTCCTTTGCTCTCTTGCCCTGTTTAGGCATCTTAATAACATTTTTAGCCTCTAACTTCTTCATGAAAGTTATAGATAATTGTGTTACGGAGGTGTGAGAGTTGGTCTCACTTTAATTGGAGTTTTCTAACTCTCATTAGGCCTAAAATATCAAACCCACTACAATGTAGAACTCACATTTAAGAGGGTTTTGAACCCAACTTTTTATGGTTGTCGATTTTGGACTAATAAGTGACATTGGTGACATGTTCCACTATTTTCAAGACTAAATGTAAGTTTTTCTCATGTCTTAATGTTGAAATTTATCACAGGCTCATTATTGCCCAAAACCCCTTTTTATTATATAAAGATAAGTGATTTTATTAGGGGTACATGTGTAGTGTGTCTTAGTGGTGATTGAGGAATGGCTTAAGGCCTTGGCAAGATATATGTATGCCTATGTTAGGTTATGAACACATGTATGCTTCACCACTATGGATATATTATGAAGCATGATGGGAAGTAAGTGATATGGTTACATGACACACTTTGTGTGATGACGAAATTAATGAGAGGACAATTAAATGGCAATGAGGGTATAAATCAATGGATTTAAAATAGTGTCGATGATAATTAAAAGTTGAGGATACCACATATATGGAATGATAAATGATAATGTTGAGTGAAAAGGGACATTGTTGTTGAACATGCCCTTGAATAAGCAGTGTTTGCTATTTTGGATGAGTGTGGTGCTAATATGATTAATGCAAGTATTGACTTGTACATATGAGATGCAATGATGATTGCTGAATGTATGTTTTGAAATATCTTGTTAGCTTCCATGCGTGGATAAATGCTATGATGATTGATATGCTATGATTTCCATGTGTAGATTTATGAAAATGTAAATGTTGAGCCTTGAGGGGCCTTATGATTGATTGTATGCCAACGATAATAAAAACCAAAAATATAATATACCCCTAATTGAGAGGGTGAGAAATCCTTGCAAGGTTAAGATTTGGCATATGCATATTGCATTTTGCATTGATGGCATGGCATAGCATTGATTAAGTGGTTGCGATCACTTTGTACTTGAGATGAAAAAGGGCTTGCGAGTTCCTATGATATTCCGTGGTTGCAATCACGAGGAGGGAGTACCCTTTGCGAGGCGGCAAACTATTATAAAATGATTGATATGTGGTTGCGATCACAATGAGACATCTTGTGGGATTGTATAATGATAAGCCAGTGGTTGCGATCACTTGGTACTTGATATGAAAAAGGGCTTGCGAGTTCCTACGATGCTCGTGGTTGCGATCACGAGGCGGGAGTACCCCTTGCGAGGTAGAAAACCAATATGAATTATTGAACGTGGTTGTGATCACGAGAAAGCACCTTGCAAGGCTGCTAGAGGGAGTACCCCTTGCGAGGCGGGAAACCCATGTGAATGAATGATATAGTGGTTGCGATCACCTGATGAAATGAAATCGGATCCGTGCATATGCATTATTAAACAATTGACATATGCATTAGCCATAGGTGCATGGCATTTGAGTTAGGATGACCACGAGAGATGAAAGACCCTTGCGAGGAGGAATTGAATAAAGATTTAATAAATTGATGATGATGATTGTGAATGCCCTTGATGATAAGTGGCAATGTGATTGTGTATATGCTTGTGCTTGCTTATGTTGTGAAATGCGTTTCATGAGGGTTGTATACCTATTATATCAATGTGATGATGATTGAATGATGAATTAATGATTTTATAGCAAAGCACACATGATGATTGTATGCATGTATATATAATCATAATATATTTATATTCGTCATTTTGAATGTATAACTCACTCTCCCATATGGTCTCCTTTTTAGCATTGTGATGCAGGGTTATCATGGGCCAAGATGAGACTTTGAATTGAAGTTTTGGCGATGGTAAATAGTGGTAATGGAACTGCCTTGGCCGACATCAATTGTGAATTTTAACGTATTGAATTAAATTGTACATAAGGATGATGACTTAAAGAGTTAAATATGTATGTGTAACAAACTTATGTATTTATGAACATAGACTATATGTTTAATATGTAAGTGATGATTAGATTGATGCCATATGGTGATGGATGTCTCATGTATAGACTACTTACGTTTGATGATATATAATTATGATTCAGGTGCATAGTCGATTGTAGCCTAATAGGCTTATATTATAAAATTGTATGATTACTTGAGCCTTTTCTCATATCTTCATATATGGGACTAGGCATATATTCGGTATACACATTCTTCTTCCGCTGTAAACTCTATTATATTGTATACTGCTATGGGCAATTTAGTTATCGATTCAGTTGCATTATTATAAATCTCACTCTTCAGTTTTCTATGGTTCGGGTGTTGGTGTGATATCAGACTTATTTTGAAAACGTGAAAAATTTACCCGCATTTTATTAATTATTTATATCGATCACATCGAGATTTGGGCCCAGAAAATCGGGGTGTTACAAGTCTCATCCAAATTAATCTTAAATCGCACAATCTGACTAAGCAAATACAATGAAATAGCAAACAGTGAAAGCAAGGGATTAGGCGATAAGAAACTAAATAGTAAGAAAATAGTAATGGAAGAAGACTAAACAGTGACAGTAAAAAAAAAGAAACAAATAATGACAGTAGAATATTAAAACAGTAACAATAAGAAATGACAAAGCAATGACAGTAAGAAACTCGATAAAATAGTGACAACAAGAAGCTTAACAAAACAGTGATAATAAGAAACGACACATAGTGGCAGTAAGAAACTTAGTAGAATATCGATAGTAAGAAAGTAAAAAACAATAACAATAAGAAACGACAAACAGAGACAATAAAAAACTTGACAAAATAACAACAGTGAGAAAAAGTAAAACAGAGTGAAAGTAAAGGTTAATAGGATGTCTCATCCAAATTAACCTTAATTTGTACATAAATTTAAAGAGTAAAATAAAATTAATGATATAAAAAAATAAAGTTGATTAAGAAAATATTATTTTTAATAAAAATGTTAAAAGCATGAGATTAACAAGATGTCGTGTCTAAATTAACCTCATTTTAAAGAAAATAATATTCTAATAAAATATTAAAAACATGAGATTAACAAGACGTTTCGTCTAAATTAACCTCATTTTTAAGAAAATATTATTTTAAATAAAAATATTAAAACATGAGATTAACAAGACATCGCATCTAAATTAACCTCCTTACGACAATAAAATTTTAAAATATTGACTATATAAAATTAATCTAAATAATAGCAGAGACATGGAAATTAATAGCAAAAAATAAGCCCGACAAGAATTGATTCCCGCTCCTACGTATTCTCAAATGTATTGAGAAATCAGGGTTACGTAGTTCTTTGAAAATTAATTTCTAAAAAATATTTAAAATTATATTTAGAATAATTTTAATTGATTTAAATTTAATAAAAATAAAAAATTCATGGGGAAGGAGAAATACAAGGCAAAGTAAGATCGCACGTGCATAAACCTTCAAAAACTTATATCACGAATGTTGGCAAAAGTAATTTTGCACGACATTGCTCATAAGGTTTTAGAACAATTTATTCCAAAAGAATCACATACTTAATATTTTTAGAATTTTTTAAATTTAACATAAATAAAAGTACTAGTCTTTATGCTTAGCAAGGTGTTTAGATTTTAATATATATTTTTTATTTTTTAAAACTCATCATAAATAAGAAACTAATTATACCTTTATTTTTAGAAAAGATTGATTTAGCTTAAAAGATTATTTATATTTTTTTATGAAAGATATGATTTAGATTTCAATATATATATATATTTTTAAATTATCATAAATACTAAAGAAAGAAAACTTTACTTTTATTCTAGAAAAGGGATTTAGGTTTTATGACTTTTACTATTAAATTTAGCATAAATAAAACTACTATATTTCTAAGCTAAAGTTTTTAGAAATAACAACAAATGGTAACAAACAAAAAGAAATAAGAAATAAAAAAAGAAAAAAAAAGAAAGAAAAGAAGAAAAGGAAAAAAAGGAACAGAATTTTGGTACTTTGGGCTCTAAGCCCATAACAAAAAAAGAAAATAAGAGAAAACCAAATTAAAACCCATTAAGGTTATTTTGAAAAACAAAAGAATGAAAAGAAAGGAGGTAGTCTACAGAAAGTGGAAATGGAAGAAAAAGTGTGGGTGAGGAGATAGAAACCGAGAGGAAGAAGACAATGTGGAGCTTGGACGGTGTTGGGATCGACCGAGGTAGCGTCGGTGAGGAAGATGACCGGTTCAAGCTCGTGGGGACAGTCAGGTGGTGGTCGGCGATGGTGGTTTCCGATGAGCAGATTCCGACGACGGCACTCTTCTTTCTTTTCTTCGTCGCTTTTTTGTTATTTTTGGTTCAATGTTATTGTGGTTATTGACTATTGGTGCTGCTGTTTTTGGTGTTCGATTTTAGTTGGGTGAAGGAGATGAAGATGATGAATGTTGAAGTTTTCTGGTTTATTTTGGTTTTTTGAGATGATGAGGATGATATGAAAATGATAAGGATTTCTGAGAGGATCCTGTTGCTGTTGATGGTCCTTTTAATTTTTTATGATTTGAAGAAGATAAAGAGAAGGTGATATTCTGAAGTTGGTTTCCTCTCCCTCCGTTTTTTCGTTCATGAACCCCCTTTTGTTGTTTGTGATGTTTTTTTTATTTGGGTTGATTTGGTTGTTGTTAGTTTTTTATTGATGATAGTTGTATGGTGATGAGGATGAAGATGGCGAAGATTGTATGGTTGTATGGTGAAGATTGGCATATGCATCATTGCATTTTTGCATTCATGGTATGACATAGCATTGATGATGTGATTGCGATCACTTGGTACTTGAAATGGAAAAAGAGCTTGTGAGTTCCTGTGATATTTTGTGGTTGCAATCACGAGGAGGGAGTACCCCTTGCGAGGCGGGAAACCATTATGAAATGATTGATATGTGGTTGCGATCACAATAAGACATCCTGTGGGATTGTATGATGATAAGCCAGTGGTTACGATCACAATGAGACATCCTACGGGATTGTATGATGATAAGCCAGTGGTTGCGATCACTTAGTACTTGAAATGAAAAAGGGCTTGCGAGTTCTTATGATGTCCCGTGGTTACGATCACAAGGAGGGAGTACCCCCTGCGAGGCGGGAAACCAAAATATTAAGCATTGATATACGTGTTTGCGATCATGAGAAAGCACCTTGCGAGGCTGCTAAAGGGAGTACCTCTTGCAAGGCGGGAAACCAGTATGAAATGAATGATATGGTGGTTGCGATCACCTGATGGAATAAAATGGATCCATTGCATATGCATTAAACAGTTGACATATACATTAGCCATAGGTACATAGCATTTGAGATTGAGATGACCAAGAGAGATGACCAACCCCTTACGAGGAGGAATTGAGTAAAGATTTAATAAATTGATGATGATGATTTGTGAATGCCCTTGATGATAAGTGGCAATGTGCTTGTGCTTGCTTACGATATGATTTTTGATTTATGGGGCATGTGTGCCTACTTATGAGAATATAATTATAATCAATGTTGAATTAGTGATTTATATGCAAAGGACACATGTTGGTTGTATGCATCTACACATAATCAAAATGTATTTATATTCGTCATTTTGAATGTATAACCCACTCTCCCATGTTGTCTCCTTTTTAGCATTGTGATGCAGGGTTATCATGGGATGAGAAGGAATTTCGAATTGAAGCTTTTGACAAAGGTAAATAGTGGTAGTGGAAATGCCTTGGCCGGCATCAAATGTGAATGTTAATGTATTGAATAAATTATACGTAATAGTATTAATGATTTAGTGAATTTGGATATGTGTAAGACAATCTTATGAATTCATGAATGACAGATATATGCTTAGTACGTAAGTAATGATTTGATAAGTACATGAGGATTAGAATTTGGATATTGTACATTGGGGATGAAGATTGTAACATCCTGCTTTTAATAATAGCTCTATTTTGTAATTTATAAAGCATGGAAGGTCTATATGTGTTAAACAATGAATAGAACGCTTTATAAATGGTCTATTATACTTCAAAAAATTTTATTTTTGGATGAAATTTAGAAATTTCATAGATTCTCATAGATAAGACTCAAATTCCGAGTCAAGTTCTTCAAAGGATTCACTCCAGAGTCAATTATTCCTAAGTGACTCGTTTCCGAGTCAAACATCCCAGGGAGACTCATTCCTGAGTCAAGCATATTCCAAAGACTCGTTTCCGAGTCAATTAGGATCAAAAGTTGCAATCCTGAACGAAGAAATTCCTATTGACAACATATATGTCTTGGGTCGGTTTAGAATCAATCTTAGCCGAGTGACAGAAAACGAGTGAGAAATCAAAGTACTTGAGTCGGTTTCAGAGGAATTTCGAGCAAGAACTGGTTGAGTCGCTCAAGCAAGTGGGATTCCGCTTGAGCGAGAAGGACCCTTGCTCGTTTGAACAATCCGATGTCAGAAACCACCCGATGCCCTCTATCTCACATTGGAATGCTGATGAAAGAAAGAAAGGACCCAGTATGATGCAGACCGGATTGCGTCCGTCCAAGAAAAGAAGATAATAATGAGTGGAAAGGGTACGGCTTTCCTACAAAGCCAAGTGGAAAGCTTATTAATTGACCACAAGACTGAGTGACGTCTTGTTGGTTGCTGGACGGTGTAGTTTTCCAAACTGTTGGCTATTGGAAGTTGTTAGTTGCTTACTGAATAGTTGGATGGTATTTGAACTGTTCCTTATTGGCGGAGTAAAACTTAGGCGGAGTCACGTACCTTGGCGGAGTAAAACTTAGGCGGGGTCTCATGCCTTGGCGGAGTAATAAGATTAGGCGGAGTCACACGTTTTGACGGAGTAATAAGCCTAGACGGGGTCTCATGCCTTGGCGGAGTAATAAGCTTAGGCGGAGTCACACGTTTTGACGGAGTAATAAGCCTAGGCGGGGTCTCGTACCTTGGCTGAAGTAATAAGCATTGACGAGGTCAAATGCCTTGGCGGAGTAACGTGAACGTCTTAGGGCATGAATATTTCTTAAGAAACACTCAACGCCGCCCTTCACACTCAATACCGCCCTTCATAATCAACACTGCCCTCACACCCTACACCGCCCCATATACTCAATGCCGCCCTCTTCAAAATCTCCAACAACGAACACCTTTTAACTCCACTCAGACCACTTCTGATCCGTTCTGATCACCAAAGTTAGGACGACGTCAAGACTTCAAAGAAGAAGATCAGATGCCAACTAATGACACATCACATCGGATGACCGATGTAGGGAGGACAGCTTATGTGAAGCAGACTGGATCAACGTTTTATTGAATGAGCTATGGGACAGCTGACTTCGGCTCAGGTAAGACCGGATGAATTTAGTTCAGATCGGATTATGATTAATGAACACCGGTTGGATTCAAGGAAGGTTAACTCAGCTTTCCTTAGAACGGATGTCCACATCGGATGACTTTGGACCGATGTACAAGACCGGGTGAAATCCACCCAAAGAAGAAATTGAGGGACTGCTAAGTTCTCCTCAACCGGACTTGGAAGTGGTAGTCCAGTCGGTTTTGAAGTGCAGAAGTAACTTTTGACCTTTTTCTTGTCTTTTAGGCATTTTTTTAATGCATTTGAACCACTAATTGCTCTAGTACGTAGGACGGCCAGAAATGGACAATGTTACAGCTCATTTCTTATCTGAACTTCCATTATTTCCACAATCAAACACACCTAACAGCCCACTAAGTTGCAATCACGGGAAAGCTTGTCTCCCCACTTGCCTTTGCATTATTAAACTAACACACCTCTTCCGAATACCCTTAGAACAAGGAAATTATTGAACCTTTTATCTCTCAATTCCTCTTCTCTATCAAAGCAACTTCGGAGTTGAAACTAAGACAGCAAGGAGGCCTTTTTCAATCAGCCTAATATCTTCAGACAACTAAGAGGGGACAGGGTTGTGAATATTTGTGAAATGGGTAGAATTGTATGCTGATTCTAGAATTCCAGAATTTATTCATAACTTGTTGCTCATTTTTGAAATTGAAAACGTGTGAATTTGACTTTGACTTCTTCATGAAAATTGTAGATCTTTTTGATATCTGAATTTTGAGACCTGAATCAAGTAATTTGAATAAGTATAGCACAAGTTATAGCCAAAATACTACAGCATGTTCGTATGGAAGATTTATCCTTTGTTTTGTGTATATATTGATTTACTGGGAACTGTACGTGCATAATCAGCCTTGGATGTCTTCATGAAAGTTGTAGATAATTAAGTTGTGGATTTTTAGAAAGTGGTTTCACATCAAAATAAGTTTTGTAACTCAAGTTATGCTCAAATTACTGAAGTATGTGCAAGCTGAAAATTCTGAAATTCTGAAATTTTGAAATCCGAATCTTGTTTTTAAAACTGGGAAGTTTGTGGTGAGAATTAGGGGTTGGTGTCTTCATGAAAATTGTAGATATGTGTGTTAAGAATAATTTAGAATTAGGTTCATGTCAAAATCACGTTTGTAACTCCAGATACGTTTTAAATACTAATCTGTGTACATTTTGGAAAACTTATCTTGAGGCAGTATGGTATTTTGTGAATAAGTAGTATTTCTGATTGGAATCTGAAACTGTGTTCTTCATGAAAGTTGTAGATAATTGTATTATTGAGCTATAGAAAGTGGAATCATCTAAAAAGGAGTTGATTTGCCCATGTTATGACTGTTTTGCTAATGTATGTTACTGTTAGGGATACTGAAAGTCACTTTAAAAGGCTATTTTGAAAGAAAATGATATTTTCTCTATGGATAAAGATTATTTATTAAATTCTTGAGTGATTATGGATTATTAAAAATGCTGTTGAGTATCACACAGTTTGTATATTGTGATTGTGAATAATTATGAATGACATAATTAATATATATATATACATGAATGCCTTGTGGTTATTGATATATGTGGTTGAAACAGTAAATCCATGATTTTATGAATTATTATGTGTATTGTGTCCCTTGAGGACTTGTATTATCCAAGAGGTTTTGGAAATGTGGATATCATGGTATGTTAAATGATAAAGAGAATTAAAGGCATTCATGCATCATAAGCATTTGGACGAACCATGGAATTTAGGGGTTCCATGATTGCCTACCCTGGTGAGGGGTTACTCTATGATGAGTTAAAGCCCTATTTTTGCGATGTGTTGGTGATGGGGCTGTAGGGATCCATGACTGTATAAATTCCTACCGATGTGTTGGTCATGGGGCTGTAGGGATCCATGACTGTATAAATTCCTACCGATGTGTTGGTCATGGGGCTGTAGGGATCCATGACTGTATAAATTCCTACCGATGTGTTGGTCATGGGGCTGTAGGGATCCATGACTGTATTAATTCCTACCGATGTCTCTATGAGACCTTTTACTGCAGTATTCCCACCAAACCAAATGGATCCAGCATGACATCATTGGACTAAATTAAAGATTTATTAAATATAAATGAACTTGTTTGGCATATTCATCATATCATTATGAGTTGTTGATTGTGTTTGTGCAATTATATCTATTTTATATTTATTCTATATTCTGTCTCACTCTTACATTAATTTTTTTACAGCAAATGACACGCAGAATGCAGAGTGATGCTATGGTTGATGCCTATGTGAATTATTGCTTGGATTTCAAATTTATTCTAATTTTATGATTTGTAATAAATACAACGTGTTATGTACTGTTATTTTTAAAATTGTTTCCGCTATGTAATTATTCCTTGAATTTTATTATTCACGACTAGTATGCATGATAATATTCCGCTATTATCGACCTTTATGTGAACTCTGATTTTAATTTATGAATTTTAAAATGACCTTTTAAAAACGCGAAAAATTTATTCGAAAATTTTAATTAACGTTTCGGGTCGTCACATGTTGGTATCAGAGCATTTTCAAAAATTCAGGACCAATTACTATAATATGTATTGATTCTTGATATACTATGTGAATTGTTTGATTAATTGTTTGAGAATATGTCTTATATGTGCTATATGACTTGTGCCTGACTGATAAACTGCAAAGTGATTTGTTTGATTACTAGCTTGATGATATGATAAACGTGTGTTATATGACTTATTGCTTATTTGATAAATTGTAGAATACTTGTAGTTACGTTATAATATTATATATATATATACGTACGATACATTTTCCCATAGGATTAGTATAAATCAAACCATGAATATAGGATGACAAGGAACGAGAACGACGCTATGGCAGCTGCTATCAACCGTTTGGCTGAAGCTATAGAAAGGCAAAATCAACTAAGAATTTTCGAAGAAAATCACCAAGACAGATTGGCACGAGAAAAGATTAATAGACAACTGAAACCTCAGTCAACTACCTTCAAAAGGAGAGGATCATTTTATCCAAATTGTTTCAAGGGAGGATCATCATCTTCTTCTGAAAAACGTAACAATCATGTGAATATAAAGTGTCATAAGTGCAAAGGTAATCACCATGTACGTGATTGCAATAGACGCTTAGAAAATATCACTTGCTATCAATGCAATCAGAAGGGGCACATCAGCCCAAATTGTCTGCTGAAACAGCAAATCAACAACACTATGAATAAGCAAAGAGATTCGGGTTATCAAGAAATTTGTAAAGGAAACGCTCGTACTGTTCAACATATAAGACAGTATAGGGAGTCCACAGACGAAAGATCACATACAGGAAGAGTCTTTGACATTAGCAGCTCAGAGGCAGACCAAGCAGGCGACCTCATGCAAAGTAAGTGTGAGATCAATGATACTATTTTATCTGTGTTGTCTGATTCGGGTGCTACACAGAAGTAAGTTAGACATTTTCAATTACCCGTAAAGCCTATAATATATGACTTGATTATTTCCATTCCCAACTGTACACAACTTAGGATTACTAAGATGTGTAACGATTATTCTGAACTCACAGAAGGTAGGAACTTTCTTGTCAATCCTGTTTATCTTTAAAGAATATGGAAGTAATTCTAGGAATGAATTGGTTATCGGTGAATCAAGTTTTAATAGACTGTCATAACGAGACCAAGATAGTCCAAATGTTGGAAACTCCTTATTCCCTCTTCATTTTCTTAGACATACTAGGGCTAGAGATAGCTTGGAGCTTAAGGTGAAATTCTTATACTCTTTTGTTGTTTTTGGTTTTAGGTTTTGGTTTCTATGGTGATAGAAGAATACTTTATGAATGAGTTTAAGAATAGAAATCATTTTTCATGTGAAACCCAAAGGAAGAATATGTCTTAAGTATCTTTGGATAAGTGTGAAGTGGTATACGAAGATTTTAAGATTTGAGATGGAAGATAATGGCTGTTAAGGGTGACTGTTTAATTTTAGTGAAACCCTAACTCTAGGATTTGGGAAAAAATGAATGATAATGTTATGAAGAGTGATTTTGTGGAAGCCCATGATAATGTGTGTGTAGGTGTTATTAATAACGGAGATTAGTAGTTATTAGAAATGATTATTAAGTTTTGATGAAGAGTATAATAAGTTGAGGATTTTGGTTAAGTTAATGATTCTGATGACTTTTAATACTCTAGGATGATGATATATATGAGGAATCGAATTATTAAAACATTGGTATTGATTATTGGGGATTAGGAGAAGAGTGTATATGAGTATGTGAGTGATTAGAGGACTTAAATTTAGATTGTTGATGTTTATGATGATGTTAATAATGGTTGCAAGCAATTGATAGTGAATTAAGGTAATAAATACTAGAGTCACTTTGAAGTAGTTGAAATAGTAATAGTTGAATGATTCATGTGATGATCTTAAAAACTAAGGACCATAGTATTATTGACGGGTGTGATTAGCTCTTGTAAGATTTAAGGAATCTTGGACTTGGGAAGGGAATTCCCGAAGCCTAACACGAGCATGTAAATTGAAGTTAGACGAGCTAGGATTTGATAAAGAGTATTGGAGGAGGATATTTACGATGGTATATTAATGGCATAAATATGTATATTGTAATAGGATTGTATTCCGGATGATGATACGAAAAGGTTTCAGCTTTGAAATTTCGAGGACGAAATTTTTATTAGGGTGGGAGAATTGTAACATCCTACTTTTAATAATAGCTCTATTTTGTAATTTATAAAGCATGGAAGGTCTATATGTGTTAAACAATGAATAGAACGCTTTATAAATGGTCTATTATACTTCAAAAAATTTTATTTTTGGATGAAATTTAGAAATTTCATAGATTCTCATAGATAAGACTCAAATTCCGAGTCAAGTTCTTCAAAGGATTCACTCCAGAGTCAATTATTCCTAAGTGACTCGTTTCCGAGTCAAACATCCCAGGGAGACTCATTCCTGAGTCAAGCATATTCCAAAGACTCGTTTCCGAGTCAATTAGGATCAAAAGTTGCAATCCTGAACGAAGAAATTCCTATTGACAACATATATGTCTTGGGTCGGTTTAGAATCAATCTTAGCCGAGTGACAGAAAACGAGTGAGAAATCAAAGTACTTGAGTCGGTTTCAGAGGAATTTCGAGCAAGAACTGGTTGAGTCGCTCAAGCAAGTGGGATTCCGCTTGAGCGAGAAGGACCCTTGCTCGTTTGAACAATCCGATGTCAGAAACCACCCGATGCCCTCTATCTCACATTGGAATGCTGATGAAAGAAAGAAAGGACCCAGTATGATGCAGACCGGATTGCGTCCGTCCAAGAAAAGAAGATAATAATGAGTGGAAAGGGTACGGCTTTCCTACAAAGCCAAGTGGAAAGCTTATTAATTGACCACAAGACTGAGTAACGTCTTGTTGGTTGCTGGACGGTGTAGTTTTCCGAACTGTTGGCTATTGAAAGTTGTTAGTTGCTTACTGAATAGTTGGATGGTATTTGAACTGTTCCTTATTGGCGGAGTAAAACTTAGGCGGAGTCACGTACCTTGGCGGAGTAAAACTTAGGCGGGGTCTCATGCCTTGGCGGAGTAATAAGATTAGGCGGAGTCACACGTTTTGACGGAGTAATAAGCCTAGACGGGGTCTCATGCCTTGGCGGAGTAATAAGCTTAGGCGGAGTCACACGTTTTGACGGAGTAATAAGCCTAGGCGGGGTCTCGTACCTTGGCTGAAGTAATAAGCATTGACGAGGTCAAATGCCTTGGCGGAGTAACGTGAACGTCTTAGGGCATGAATATTTCTTAAGAAACACTCAACGCCGCCCTTCACACTCAATACCGCCCTTCATAATCAACACCGCCCTCACACCCTACACCGCCCCATATACTCAATGCCGCCCTCTTCAAAATCTCCAACAACGAACACCTTTTAACTCCACTCAGACCACTTCTGATCCGTTCTGATCACCAAAGTTAGGACGACGTCAAGACTTCAAAGAAGAAGATCGGATGCCAACTAATGACACATCACATCGGATGACCGATGTAGGGAGGACAGCTTATGTGAAGCAGACTGGATCAACGTTTTACTGAATGAGCTATGGGACAGCTGACTTCGGCTCAGGTAAGACCGGATGAATTTAGTTCAGATCAGATTATCATTAATGAACACCGGTTGGATTCAAGGAAGGTTAACTCAGCTTTCCTTAGAACGGATGTCCACATCGGATGACTTTGGACCGATGTACAAGACCGGGTGAAATCCGCCCAAAGAAGAAATTGAGGGACTGCTAAGTTCTCCTCAACCGGACTTGGAAGTGGTAGTCGAGTCGGTTTTGAAGTGCAGAAGTAACTTTTGACCTTTTTCTTGTCTTTTAGGCATTTTTTTAATGCATTTGAACCACTAATTGCTCTAGTACGTAGGACGGCCAGAAATGGACAATGTTACAGCTCATTTCTTATCTGAACTTTCATTATTTCCACAATCAAACACACCTAACAGCCCACTAAGTTGCAATCACGGGAAAGCTTGTCTCCCCACTTGCCTTTGCATTATTAAACTAACACACCTCTTCCGAATACCCTTAGAACAAGGAAATTATTGAACCTTTTATCTCTCAATTCCTCTTCTCTATCAAAGCAACTTCGGAGTTGAAACTAAGACAGCAAGGAGGCCTTTTTCAATCAGCCTAATATCTTCAGACAACTAAGAGGGGACAGGGTTGTGAATATTTGTGAAATGGGTAGAATTGTATGCTGATTCTAGAATTCCAGAATTTATTCGTAACTTGTTGCTCATTTTTGAAATTGAAAACGTGTGAATTTGACTTTGACTTCTTCATGAAAATTGTAGATCTTTTTGATATCTGAATTTTAAGACCTGAATCAAGTAATTTGAATAAGTATAGCACAAGTTATAGCCAAAATACTACAGCATGTTCGTATGGAAGATTTATCCTTTGTTTTGTGTATATATTGATTTACTGGGAACTGTACGTGCATAATCAGCCTTGGATGTCTTCATGAAAGTTGTAGATAATTAAGTTGTGGATTTTTAGAAAGTGGTTTCACATCAAAATAATTTTTGTAACTCAAGTTATGCTCAAATTACTGAACTATGTGCAAGCTGAAAATTCTGAAATTCTGAAATTTTGAAATCCGAATCTTGTTTTTAAAACTGGGAAGTTTGTGGTGAGAATTAGGGGTTAGTGTCTTCATGAAAATTGTAGATATGTGTGTTAAGAATAATTTAAAATTTGGGTTCATGTCAAAATCACGTTTGTAACTCCAGATACGTTTTAAATACTAATCTGTGTACATTTTGGAAAACTTATCTTGAGGCAGTATGGTATTTTGTGAATAAGTAGTATTTCTGATTGGAATCTGAAACTGTGTTCTTCATGAAAGTTGTAGATAATTGTATTATTGAGCTATAGAAAGTGGAATCATCTAAAAAGGAGTTGATTTGCCCATGTTATGACTGTTTTGCTAATGTATGTTACTGTTGGGGATACTGAAAGTCACTTTAAAAGGCTATTTTGAAAGAAAATGATATTTTCTCTATGGATAAAGATTATTTATTAAATTCTTGAGTGATTATGGATTATTAAAAATGTTGTTGAGTATCACACAGTTTGTATATTGTGATTGTGAATAATTATGAATGACATAATTAATATATATATATACATGAATGCCTTGTGATTATTGATATATGTGGTTGAAACAGTAAATCCATGATTTTATGAATTATTATGTGTATTGTGTCCCTTGAGGACTTGTATTATCCAAGAGGTTTTGGAAATGTGGATATCATGGTATGTTAAATGATAAAGAGAATTAAAGGCATTCATGCATCATAAGCATTTGGACGCACCATGGAATTTAGGGGTTCCATGATTGCCTACCCTGGTGGGGGGTTACTCTATGATGAGTTAAAGCCCTATTTTTGCGATGTGTTGGTCATGGGGCTGTAGGGATCCATGACTGTATAAATTCCTACCGATGTGTTGGTCATGGGGCTGTAGGGATCCATGACTGTATAAATTCCTACCGATGTGTTGGTCATGGGGCTGTAGGGATCCATGACTGTATAAATTTCTACCGATGTGTTGGTCATGGGGCTGTAGGGATCCATGACTGTATTAATTCCTACCGATGTCTCTATGAGACCTTTTACTGCAGTATTCCCACCAAACCAAATGGATCCAGCATGACATCATTGGACTAAATTAAAGATTTATTAAATATAAATGAACTTGTTTGGCATATTCATCATATCATTATGAGTTGTTGATTGTGTTTGTGCAATTATATCTATTTTATATTTATTCTATATTCTGTCTCACTCTTACATTAATTTTTTTACAGCAAATGACACGCAGAATGCAGAGTGATGCTATGGTTGATGCCTATGTGAATTATTGCTTGGATTTCAAATTTATTCTAATTTTATGATTTGTAATAAATACAACGTGTTATGTACTGTTATTTTTAAAATCGTTTCTGCTATGTAATTATTCCTTGAATTTTATTATTCACGACTAGTATGCATGATAATATTCCGCTATTATCGACCTTTATATGAACTCTGATTTTAATTTATGAATTTTAAAATGACCTTTTAAAAACGCGAAAAATTTATTCGAAAATTTTAATTAACGTTTCGGGTCGTCACAAAGATGACTATATAGATACACATCCATATATATAATTTTAGGCAATACATGTGTCTGTCGTATGTGAAAAATTAGTTATGACCTAATAGGCTTATGTTAAGTATTTGCATGCTTTGTCGAGCCTTTTCTTATATCTTCATATATGGGACTAGGTGCATGCCCGGTATACACATTCTTTTCCGCTGTAAACTCTGATTTTTGTATACCGTTATGGGAAAGTTAGTTATCGATCCAATTATATTTTATTAAATCTCACTCTTTGGTTTTTTGTGATTCGGGTTTTGGTGTGACATCGAACTTACCCTGAAATGCGAAAAATTTACCCACATTTTTATTAATTATTTATATCGGTCATATCGGAATTTGAGTCCGGATAATCCGGGTGTGACAGTTGTGTTTTATTCTGAGGTAGCGACCGACTAGCTCTGTCTCTATATTTGGCGTGAACAAAAAATGAAGGGAAACCAAAAAATAAGAAGGAAACAGATATTGCGATGGTATCGACGAAGGTGTGTTTGTTAGCGACAACCTTAGCGACTGATTTTTGCCAAATTTAGTGACTGCTATTTGGTGGTTGCTAATGTGGTCACTAACTACTTTGTTAGTGGTCCCTTTTTCTTTTCGGTCGCTAATGCGGTCGCTATTTAGTGACAGAAGCTTTCGGTTATTGATTCTTGGTGGCTTTTAGTAGTTTTTTTGGTAGTGTTTATTAAAAACTATATTCGCTTGAGCGGTCTGTACGCGAATATTTTATGAAAAGAGTTTAAGACTTATTCAACACCCCTTTTAAGTCTAACTCTTTACCAACAATTTTCAATTAAATTTTTCAATTCTTTGTATTTCACCTTTTAGTCGTTGAATTTTGGACTTTTACATTTCAAAACAAGGACTTAGACATTGTTTAATTTTTTCTAGTTTACATTAGGGTAAATTCGGCCATAACATTGCATGCATCATTCTAGTACATGTTTTACCTAATTTCTAGGGTTTGTTAGTTATTTTTTAAAAAATTAGTTAATTGGTTAGGTTAACTTTTTAACTAAAATTGGTTAATTTTGTTAATTTGGTTAGGGTTATTATAACTAGAATTTGTTACTTGTTATTTGTTATAACTAGAATTTGTTATTAGTTAGGGTTAGTTTTAATAACTTAGGGTGGTTTTAACTAATAAACTTCCATAACTAAATTTAGTTAGTAGGTTGTTAATTGGTTGTCACCTAACTAATAATTTCCCTGCATATAACTAATTGTAGTTGTAAACCTAGGACTAAAGTAATTGGTTTCATAAATCTTAGACAACCTAGTCCTACAACCTAGTAAGACATCTTAGATAGACAACCTAGTTCCCAAAATAGACAACTTAGTCTAATATCTTAGGATTTTTCCTTGCATCCTAGTTTTCATATTGCATTTTAATTCTTGTCTTGCATACATCCTCAACTAGTATCTCTTGTCTACTTTTCTTTCCTGCTTCTATGAATTTCAAAAATGTCTTCTTTTAGGGAAAATAGGAAAGATAGAACACCTAATAAATTTGAGGTTTTAATTGAACAACTAGGTGTCTTTCATTCTAAAATAGGTTCTTATGAGTCTAAGCATAATTCTTCCATAGAAAAAATAAAAAGATAAAATAGGTTCTTAAGTAAATACATAGAAAATTCAAAGAAATTTGGAATCATATTTTAGAATATGATACCATTGGAAATTTGAAAATTGGTTTGTGTAGCAATGAAAAAGAAATAGGGAAGTTAAGGCACAAACATCATAGAGCTATGGATAAAAAAATAAAACTTTATTAGAAAGGATAGGTATAAGAAAAAGAAAAAAGTAATCAAAGGTGAAAATAAAAACAAAGAACATAAGGTAGAAAATAATAACTTATCTTTAAGCAACCTTAGTGTTCAACAGAAAATCACCTTGATCATAGTTTACCTACTCCTATGTCCAATAACAGTTTGTCCATTCCAATCATTAGTGATAGTTTTTCTAGCATTAGTGATAATTTACCTCTACCTATCACCAGTTCTAAGCCTCAGGATGACCTTAGAAGTATAGAAGAATCATATTCCCTTTCGCCCATCCATAGTTGTCTTAGAGTTAGTTCTAACATGTATATCATCATCATAGGATCTTATAGGATTAGCATATGTTCTTACTTTTTTGAATTATCATGTCTAATAGTCATTTCATATGTTATCATGTAACATAGTATAATTTTTATAGGATTAACATTTTTTCCATCAATTAACATGTCCATTTCATTTCATTTTTCACATATTATCTATGATCATGTTGATATGATTTATTCTCATAAAGGGTTATATAGAGAATTTTGGTAACATTGCATGACATGTATACTTTAGTATTAACTTTAGATGCCATTACTCATTATGATCCCTTTAGGACAATCCATATTTTTGAGGATAAGTCAATATTTTGCCATATCTCACATGATCATATAACCATATCTACTCATATTTTCATTTTAGTGAATTTAGATAGTAGCATGATTAACTGTCATAGAGGTATCCATAGTTTCGTATGTGTGTTCTTATAGGAACTTTTAATTGTGTTCTTTGGCGATATTTCTTATATCATCCTTTCAAAAATAAAAAGGTTAGTGTTTGATCCTGGTGGTCAATACCCTACCTTGTTTCTTGTACCTTTTAGTTTCCTTTATTTTTCATTTTTGAACTCATTACTCTCTTTTCTTTTGTAGGATTTGAGGACAAATCTTTTTTTAAGAGGAGAGCATAATGAGGGCATAGTCTGTAAATAATTTTAATTGTACTCAAAATAGTTTAGGTTTATTTTTGGGTCACTTTTGGGCCTTTGTATATGTTTTGGGCCCTGTATTTGGCCATTTTATGTAGATTAGTTGCTTTTGAGCCTAAGGAAGAGTGAGAGGCCTAAGTTGCCTAGCTTGGCCACCACTCCACCTTGTGTATATAAGGCTTGCTTCTCCTTTGTATTTGGTACCATTAACTTTGAATTTGAGATGAATACACTTTGAGTGTTTTATGAGTAGTTAAGATATTCTCCTCTCCTTAGGCTAGAAGAAGTTTTAACATTCTTCAAGCTCTTATCACTAGGTAACTAACCCTAGAGTGGTGAGCTAGAGACTTATCCAAGTTCCTTGGTGGCGTCTCCTTCATCATTTTCCATCCATTCTATAACCCTTTCAACCTTCCTTCCTTAATTCCCTTCTATTTCCTTATAAATAGGCTTTAGTATTTGTATTTCCATTAAAGTAGCGTTTCAGTCTCCCATTAGAGCTCTCAATTCCAAATTCTATTTTGCATCTTCCATGGTATCTTTGCTCAAGAATTGAAGAAAATAAAGAAGGCTAGATCTTAATTCCTTTCAAGTTGAAGACCTTCATCAAGTTCCATAAAAACTAAAAAATTTATGGGTTTGATGTGTTAAACTTTTGTAAACAAACCAAAACAAAATTATAATTTAGACTTGAATTATCTAAAATTATTTTATTTAATCTTTGTTTTACTAATATTCTGATTGAGACTATTGATAGATAGTAGGTTGCTTCCAAGCTCAAACCATTTGAAACTGAATTGCTACTGTATTCTTGTTATTGATAGAGTGGTTTTCTTCGCCCCTATAAAAAAAATAAGAGGGAGGCTGGTACATTCTTATTTTAGTTGCTAAGCATACACGAAACCGAAACATTGATGGTAGAAACCTAACCTTGCTATGGTTAATTACTTTACCAATGAATGACCTTGGGTTAGTTTAACTTTTAATTTTAGAAAATGTTGATTAAAAAAGTCAAAGTATAAATTTTTATTTAAAAACACCTTTAAAAAATGTTAAATCATTTCTATATAATTTTTAATATAAAAATTCTATTTTCTTAAATAATATCCTTAAAACACCAATCAATATTAACTTTAGTCTATGATGTAGGCAAGCCTACTTTGATGAAGGGGAGGATCTAGCTTTCCTTTCTTTCTTCTTAGAGATGCTTTGCCTTGAGATCATTGTGGATGAATGATGAAGGATTAATGGTGGTGGCCGAAACTAGCTAACAAAGGAAATAGGTGGTTAATAGGTTGGAGAGTGGTTATGGGAGGTTAGGGAGTTAGTTAAGTGGTTAAGGTGGTTAAGAGGAGTTGGTTACCGATAAGGGAACCTAGGCGCCACTTCTCTAAGGGAAGATAAACTTATAACCGCCACCCCAGGGGAGGAGAATCCTAAGGATAAGGTCTGTTGAGTAGAGTACTAAGCACAAAGAAGAGACTAGAGAGAAGAATCTTATTTCTTACACTAAAATTTCACTAAATGGATTCAAGTTGTCAAAATTACACATGAGTAAGGGCTTATACACCCTATGGATATTCAGCAATGCTCATGGGCCTAGGCTTAGTCCTTGGCCCAATTATCCAATCCTAACTAAGAAAAAGGATAATACAAGCCAAAAAGAAAAGATGATGGATACAAGGCCTAAAAGTGACCTAAAGGGAAAATATGATGTTGTAGCGCCCAAATTAAAGCTTAAAAACTTTTAAACCTAATCTAATGAAATCCTAATGATGTACATAAGAGAATATAAATGCTCATGTAAGCCCAACATCGGTCCAACGAGCTTAAGAAGGCCCAATATCTAAAATAGTGCAAGATAACAAAGTGTAGGTCTTCTTAGGAGCTTTCTTGGGCTTAGGCCCATGAGTAGGAAATGTGAAAAATGTGAGGGCTTATGTAAGAGTTTCCTTAGCCTTCTTACTCCTTAACCTTGTCACAGGTCCTAAGAAGGAGTTTATAGCTTGTTCCATTTTGTCCATAGCCTACTTTTGACTGATGTCCTTAACATGCTCCCCCTCTTCAAGAGAATTTGTCCTCAAATCCTCATCAAAGTCATCTGCAGCATAAGGAGAGAGATCAGAAATGTTAAAAGTAGCACTGACCCTATACTCACTAGGAAGATCTAGCACATAAGCATTATTATTAAGTCCCCTGATAATTTGAAAAGGACCATCATCTCTAGGACTTAGTTTAGACTTCCTAAGAGTAGGAAAACGTTCTTTCCTTAAATGAAGCCAAACCCAGTCCCCAATATCTAACACTAATTTTTTATTTTTATTTGCATATCGAGCATAATGTTTATTATTCTTTTGTATTTGGTTTCTTACCTTCTCATGAAGCTCTTTTATAAAAGATGCTTTTACCTCTCCTTCCAAGTGAAGGATTGAGTCAGAAATATCAATAGGTAAAAAATCAAGTGGGGTAAGAGGATTGAAACCATATACAATCTTAAATAGACTACGCTTAGTAGTGGAATGAACTGCCCTATTATATGAAAACTCTACATGTGGCAAGCATTTATCCCAAGCTTTAACATTTTTTTGAATTAAGACCCTAGAGAAGGTCCTATTGACTAATTTAGTTTGGCCATCTATTTGGGGATGGAAAGTGGAGGAAAATAGAAGTTTAGTGTCAATTCTAGCCTATAAGGTGTGCCAAAAATGACTTAGGAACTTGGAATCCCTATAATAAACAATAGTTTTAGGGATACCATGTAGCCTAACAATTTCTTTGAAAAACAACTTGGTAATATGACTTGCGTCATCCACTTTATGATAAGGGATAAAGCGAGTCATCTTACTAAACCTATTTACTACCATAAAAATAGAATCTATACCCCTTTGGGTCCCAGGCAATCCAAGCATAAAATCCATACTTATATCAACCTAAGGAGCATTAGGTACAAGTAAGGGAGTGGAAAGGCCATGAGGTGAAACCTTAGATTTTGTCTTATTACAAGCTAAGCATTTAGAGCAATATCTTTGTGCATCACGTTTCATGTGGGGCTAGAAAAAATGCTTACTAAGGGTAGACAAAGTTTTGTCCCTCTTAAAGTGTCCTATGAATCATCCCTCATAACTCTCACGCACTAACAGTTCTCTTATAGACCTCTTACGTATGCATAACCTATTGGCTTTAAAGAGGTATCCATCTAGCTTATAGAATCCATGAGACGAAGTGGAAGTTCCATAATATTTATAGAAACTAGCAAAGTCTAAGTCAAAAGGATACAATTCTTTTATTTTATCAAGTCCATGTAGCTTTGCTCCAAGAGAAGCTAAAAGAGTGTGCCTACAAGAAAGGGCATCAACTATAATATTTGATTGACCATTTTTATACTTGATGACATAAGGGAATTGTTCTCAATATTCTACCCACTTTGCATGTCTGTTATTAAGCTTATGTTGCCCTTTTATGTACTTTAGTGATTCATGATCATTATGGATGACAAATCTTTTAGGATCAAGTAGTGTTCCTAAGTTTATAGGGCTCTAATGATGGCATAAAACTCTTTATAATAGGTGGGATGATTGAGGGTAGCTCCATTAACTTTTTCGTTGCAGAATGCAATGGGGTGGCCTTCTTGCAATTGTAACCTATGCCCACATTGGACGCATCATATTCAAGCTCAAAAGTTTTTGAAAAATTTGGCAAAGCTAAAATTGGAGCATGTGTGAGCTTATGCTTAAGTTCATTAAAAGCTTTTTCTTGCTTTGGACCCTAATGAAAAGGAATATTCTTTTTAAGCAATTCATTTAAAGGAGGGCCAAAGAAGAAAACTCTCTAACAAATCTTCTATAGATGCTTGATAAGCCATGAAAGCTTCTAATCTCATTGACATTGGCGGGTGTAGTCCAAGTACTAATTGTTTTAACTTTTTCTTCATCTACTTGTACACCTTTGTACTAACAACAAATCTAAGAAAGACTATGTTATCCATTGTAAAAGAACACTTGTCAAGGTTTGCAAAAAGTTTATGTGTTCTTAGTGCAAGCATAACTTGTCTAAGATGAGTAAGGTGAGAGTCCATGTTTTAGAATAAATCAAAATATCATCAAAGTAAACAAACATAAACTTACCAATGAATTCCTTTAAAACATAGTTCATTAATCTCATAAAAGTCCTAGGTGCATTGGTTAAACCAAAGAACATAACCAACCACTCATATAATCCAAGTTTGATTTTAAAAGCAGCTTTCCATTCATCACCTTCTTTAATTTTTATTTGATGGTAGCCACTTTTAAGATCAATTTTGGAAAATATAGTAAAGCCACAAACTTCATCCAACATATCACCTAGTCTAGGTATTGGATGCCTATACTTGATGGTGATGTTGTTGATTGCGCTACAATCAGTGCATATTCTCCAAGATCCATCTGTTTTAGGAACTATCAAGATTGGTATGGCATATGGACTAAGACTCTCCCTAATCCATCCTTTAGAAAGTAAATCCTTGATTTGTTTTTCAATTTCCAATAATTCTTTAGGGTTACATCTATATACAGGCCTATTGGGGAGACTAGCACATGGGATTAGGCCTATTTGATGTTCAATTCCCCTAATAGAAGGTAACCCTTGAGGAAGGTCTTTAGGAAAGACGTCCTTAAACTCCTCTAACAGTTTTGAAACTCCTAAGGGCCTAGAAGATGTGCCCTTTAAACACAAGGAAGTATTAGAAGTATTTCTTGGATATAGCATAAAGAGGGGTTGATAAAGGAGCAAGGCTCTCTTCATTTCTTATTTTAAGGCTAAGAGATTAGGTTGTCTCTTAGAGTCTTCAAGAGAAATAACTCCTTTACCTTTATCTTTTTTAGATTTTCATCTTTATTTGAAGTTGATCCTCCATAACTTGCTTAGGAGTCAAGGGATGTAAGACAAATTTCTTACTATCATGGATGAAGGTGAGGGTGTTAGTGAACCCCTCATGGGTGACCTTCTTGTCAAACTGCTAAGGTCGACCCAACAACACATAAGTGGCCTCCATTGGAACCACATCATGTAACAACCCTAAGTTTTAGGATAAGATCCCAGGCTCTTAGGAATCCTGAAAGTGCCTTGTTAAGCTTTCTATAGGAAATTTTAGCCTTCAACCTGTTCCCCTTGATGATTTTAGTATAAGGAAATAATGAGAAAAGAAGCTAGTGGAAATATTAAAGAAGGGTTAAGAGATGTACTAATGGTGAGAGATGAGCTGAGATGAGAAAGTGGTAGTAGTGAATAAGTTTAATCCTGTTTGATTTAGTGTTAATCAGTTAATAAATTTTATGCTTCCTCTCTCTCTGTGTTGATTGTGATATTAAATTGTGAAATAATTAGTAGTACTCGACACATATAATAGTTGAATTAATGTTGATAATTAATAATGAATATTAATATTTAATTAGCCTCTAATTATTTAATTATGGATTAAATGATAATTAATACTAATATTTAATAGATTAAATAATTTATAAATTGAATTTACATATATATATGTAGGAATATATTTAATAATAATATTTTATTCAACTAAATTATTTAATTGATTTTATGAATTATTCATAAGTATTTTAATAATTAATTATTGATTGAATTAATAGTTATATTTTAATAAAATATTGTCAGGTTTCCCAAGACGTGAATTGTGGGACCCAGCCAGTGATTAGATTTTGCTAATTCAGCCCAAGACTAGTAATCTCATAGAGAAACTAGTCCTATTAAGATTCTCTTGAAGTGAATCGAGGATGACAGACTCGGTCCAACTGGCCCCGTCAGAGCCTCCACTACCTCCTACGTTTGATTGTGCATATAGTTGGGGATATCTGATGGTAGTACGGTCAGTCCTTGGTGACTTGTTTTGATATTTTAGAAACTTTTCTTGAAGGGACCGAATCCTATTTCAGACCCTATCGACCTTGTTTTTCAATAAAATGATTAACTCAAATTTAACCCTGAATCTGGCCTAAACACCTTCAGTGTTCTGGGCCTAATTTTCTCAAACGACACTAGAATCGAGTAATTCTAGTCTTGGTTTCTTCATTACAAAGAGATCTCTAATCTCTATTTCTAGTCTTGATCCACGTTTCGCACTTTGTCATTCCCTAAATCAAGAGTTAAGTAATTGTACCTTGAAACTTCATTGTCTGAATCTTTTAATTTGCGTATGATCCATTTGTAAAATCATAACCTTTTGGTACGACCCCTGATTTGAACAAACCAAGTGTCAAAATCTCTATGACAAAATTCCCTATGTTTTCCGTGCCAACTTTAAAGGTTAAATCTTCCTAGATCAATACAGTTTTCACAACCTTCTCTGACCCTTTGCTTTCTTGTAGTAGCTCTGGCCTCTTTTACAAAAATTTGCATATCTATCTCAAATGATACTTGAATTACTTTGTTCTTATTTTTGTGGTTCCATACCAATAAATCCCATAAGTTTCATAAAGGGAACAAAGGCTGATTCTTAAAGGAAAAATATCTAAAAATTTATCTTTCCAGCTATCTTTAATTCATGAGCTCCGGGAGCACTTTACCTTGGTTCGGGAATAACTTGAGCTACCGACCTTGGATTTTCACGTATTATATATCAAATCAAAGAGAAAAATAAGATATACAACGTTTATGTTGGGCACCTTTTCCGATTCTAACTATATCTATAAGTCATATATTTCTCAAAGTTAAGTATTAAAAACTGTAACTAGGATTTGACCCGGTACCGATTAAATCTTGACTCGCCAAGGTTGAGTTTTCTTATAAATTTGTGTGCCCATCCACTTCACTTTATTTTCTCCACCAGAAATGCACCTTCTCTCTCTCTCCTCTATGAACATTGACCACCCACCACCAAACAACCTCTGTTTCTCATCAAAACCACCTCTAACCACCTCCGTTCTTCGCGATTCTCCTTTCTCCACCATCTCTTCTGTAACATCCTAGATTTTTTTTTATAATTATAAAATTCAGATTAAGGTTATGGATTGATGGGATTAATGGTTAATTAATGGATTAATTGCCAATTGGGCAAATTATTAAGTGATAATAATTTTAATAATAATAATAATATATGCCTTTGGTGGTTAATGGGCCGGTTCTTTCTTTCTCCCTCTCCTTTGGTCCACGTGGAGTGCAATGATGGCTGTGAGAGTTAGCATTTAATGCTGATAGGATTGCATTAATGAGGATGGGATGGCTGATGGAGTGTGTATGTATGTTGATAAGCTTCAGCTTTGGATTTTCCCCCTCACTCTCTTCATTTCCCTCGTTGGTGCATGTTCTGATGAGAGAAATGCTTCTCCTTCTCTCTAAAACTCTATGAAGCTCTTGCTTCCTCCTTCCCTGCTGCTTCATCTTCATCCTCTCCTTCATCTTCTTTTTCCACTCATGTATGGTGTAGAACTGAGTGAAGCTGCATGGTGGAGGAGTCCAGTGAGGCTGTGTGAGTGGAAACAGCATGGTGCTGTGCGTGGAGGCTGGGTTCAGGATCCCTCATTTGTCCTCCTGGTTGTGCTTCTTCTTTTTCCTCTTCTTCCTCTTGTTGATGAGGCTGTTTGTGGCTCGGTTGGGAGCTTGTGCCAGCAGCGTGGAGTGCCTTGGTTTGTGGAAGATGGTCCACTATGTTGAGGCTGTGACGTTGTGAAGAAGGAGTCATGGTTGGGTGGAGCTTGGAAGCTTCTCCATTGACTGGGTGATAGAGCAGAGTGGAGCATGGAGTGTTGATGAGCTTCTGGACGTATCTCGCTCAGGCGAGAATGGTTACGCTTGAGCGAGCCAGTGAAGGAATGGTCACTGGACCATTTTAGCTCAAGCGAGTGCGTGTGTGGCTTGAGCGAAAGGGTGATGTTTGATACTTGGTTGTTGAGAAGCGTGTTGTTGATTGACTGGGAAGCTGTGTGGGTTTTCCCACTGCTGAATGCCGAGCAGAAGCTGCTGTGGCTGGGCCGAGTGCCCATGTGACTCTTAGAAGTTTTATCCAGGTAAGGGGGGCTTTGCATCTCAAATGCATGGATTTCTGGACGGGTTTCTGGGTGAAACTCCCTCACTATGATGCGTGACATTTAATGTGTGTTGTTTTTGTTGATTTCCAAGTGATTAGTGGCCCGGATATGTATGATGTTTATGTTTGTTTTGATGTGATTGATGTCCGTCCATGCAGTATATGTTGATGTTTATGATAATGAATTTGTTATGATGCTTGAGATGCATGTTATATTGATGTTGAGTGCATGGTGTGGCCCTCTATTAATTCCTATGTGAAATTATACATTTAGATGGATGTAATGCGTATTGATGCATATGTTTATGATGAATGGATGATTGGGGGCTGTTATAACTAATATCGAGTGAAATATTGGCATGGGATGATTAACAGAGTTGATTTCTGAGTGGAAATTTCATATACAATGGTGTGAGGCTTAGAAAATGCTGAGTCCGAGTGTATCCCATGAAACAGCCTATGAGGCTTGTGAATAGATGATAACCCGAGTGGATGGCATAGTGATTGCCGAGTGAATGGCATAGTGATTGCCGTGTGGATGTGATACTGGCTGAGTCATCTGATTGTTGTTGAATTGTCGTATGCATATAATGCTGAATGTTATATACCGAGTGGGCAATCGGATAAATATGCGTTTAATGAACTTGATTATGTTGATGTGATATAAGACCCGGGTTGGACTCGGGCAGTGCCTAAAGCACTAAGCGTGGGACGCTATTGAGGATTCTGAGATTAATCCTAAAAGACCTCCAAGTTGGACTCGAGGCCATGCTTGGAGCAAGAGCATATGATGCTTAATGGAAGTCCTTGGGTTGGACCCAAGGCAGATGCCGAGTGCATTGGAGTTAGACTCCGAGTGAATGTGACCATATGCATCTGATTCGCCACTGGAATGCTTGTAGCATGTATATATACCGATCGACAATCAGATGACATTCCATGGAATATGGCTAAGTCCTGAAGCTGGGCTCAGGCACACTCCTTGAGCAGGGCTCGGAGTTGAGTGAAATCCGAGTGGATCAGTATACTGGTAGAAGAGTGAATTAGGCTTTATAGCCGAGTGAAATGGGTAAGAAACCCGATCGGAAGATGTTTGTGATTGTTTATATTGAATGGCAGTGAATGTTGAGCTGATTGATGTATATGTTATGGCATGTTATGGATTCTATGATTAATCCGAGCCAATATCTGTCATTTAATATGTAATGCTCACCCCTACACTATTTTTCAGTGTATGCAGGTCGGTTTGGATGATGTGGTGGTCTTAAACCCGAGTGTTGGGTGTTTATTGATGTGGTTGTGTACATAATGTAATGTACCGAGTCTCTTTGATGTATTAAGCCTTGGCCGACTCATATTAACGTTGTATAATGAATACACTTTATATATGTATTGAAGTTGGGTTATTGGAAACCCGAGTACATGTTAATATATATATATATATATATACTTTGAGTGATGGTATTATATGCATACCGACTGAATGTGTTGGTGAATGAAAAGTATAAAGTTAATAAGTATCCGAGTGTATGCATATATATATACATATCTGTTATGTTGATAACATGGCTATGAATCGGTGGAAGTGTATTGCTGTAGTGGTAGTCGGACTTGGAATTAGAGAATATATAAGTATGAATGATTTATGTTGATTTGATGCTTCCTACCGACTAAGAAATGATGATGTATGAATATTTCTAAGTTAATGAATCCGGAGTGAAATATGAGTGGCTTAGATGCTTTTCCGAGTGAGTCTTATGTATGGGACTCCATATCCGAGTGTAACTCATGTGTGAGCCTCTTACTGTGTGATAATGGCTCTTGTGGATTCCGAGTGAAGAATATATGGTGAACCCCGAGTGGGGAATGATTCGAGTAATCCGAGTGGAAATCCGAGTGATCCTCTTCCAAGAGGAGTGTTGTTGTAATGACTCAGATTGATTATATTCTAAGTGTATGAATTATGAATGTATCCCGAGTGAATATGGGGACCTATTCCGAGTGAATAGGATAATATGTAATTGAGTGGCTAAGTTATAGAATGAGTCCGGGTGTGACTTGATGTTGTGATTTTCCCCGAGTGAAGAGAAATATAAGTGTTAACCGAGTGATTTATGGCTGAGAGAAAGCCTATGTACTCTCTGAGTAAGGGAGTTCTGTTATGCTGAGTGCTAATGGTTGATGTTTTCTGAGTGACTCGAGGTTGAATTACACCGAGTGGTGTTTGGCTGGAAGATAACCCGAGTGGGGAAGTTTTATGGAATCCGACTAGAATCACCTTTATTTCCCGAGTGGATCTTTATGTTGACTCTGTGGATAAAAATTGAGAGACTGAGTTATGGGTTGCCGAGTGAGGCAATTGTTGGGGTAGTTCCCGAGTGATTGGATTTTCTTATACCGAGTGGACTAAGTCATTACCGAATGAATGATTGTCTCGAATACCGAGTGATGGGAATGCCGAGTGTGGCTTCTCGCTTCAGCGAATGAAGGCTTCGCTCCAGCGAGTGTGTGTTGTTGGAAAGCTTGGGGTCGAATTCGCTTAAGCGAATGGTGGTTCGCCCGAGCGAGTTGGTCGGCCTCGCTCAAGCGGATTTGGATCTCGCTTGAGCGAGTGCACGCTGTATTATGGTTCGCTCAGGCGCTGTCGGTGCTTCCGTGTGTATGGTTTTAATTCCTTTGCCTTCCCTGCCCTTGTCTTCTTGGCCATGGGGCCAGCTCTCTTATCTTCATATAAGGGAGTGTGTTTATTATGGATCCGGGTTATTCTTTAATTAATTTGTGAAAAGTTTCCCCCTAAAATCAGGGTGTCACATCTTCCACCCAAACCAGCCCCAAATATCATCTTCCTCACCTAAACAATACCACCACCCGCAGCCTCCATAGCCACCCATTGCCTCCAACACCTTAAAAGTCCACAATTCTTTCTTCTAACAACCTCCGATCATCGTTTCCTTTAATTTCCACCACACCACTACAATTACCACCACCTCCGGCCACCACTCACCACTGTGGACAGCCACCACAGGGCCTCCCTCCATCTTGCTTGGATCCTTTGCATGTCATTAGATTTAGGAGCTACGGATTCAAAGTTGAGTTTTTTCCTTTCTGTCTAGTATCGGGAAAAAGTTAGCATACTGGTCGGCCCTACCGCCGCTCTTAGCATTCTTCTTTAATTTTGCCCATTTATATTATCATATATATTGGTCGGCTCTAACGCCTTATTCTTAGCATTTCGTTTCTCCTTTATGTAATTTCTATTCATCTATATTATTGAATATAATGGTTGGCTTTGCCGTCTCTCACTCTCTATTCTTTTCTTTTATCTAATTACTGTTTATCTATACTGTCAAATATAATGGTCGGCACTGCCACCTCACTCTTTTGTGTAAGAAATTATTAAATTAAAAATTATTATTACTATTATTATTCTTATTTATTATACTATTATGATTAATGTTATTACTATTAAAATTGACATTATTATTACTAGTAATCGAGAATATTATTAACATTATTATTTCTATCCCATCACCCTAAAGAATTGAAATGAAAATAGCATAAATAAAATATTTTTAGTGTAATTTCTCCTAATCGAATGAAAAGGGACTTAGAGTTAACAATCATAACTAAGTCCCATTTTATTAAATTGGTAAAAGGACCTGAATATAGTAGGATACGCGGTAAGTCTATTTAGATTTACTCAGTATATACAAATGGCCAGTGTTAGCCCTCAAATTTACTGTTATTTTATAATTAAAAGTGTGCTAAAAATAAAAAAGTTAGTTTAAATATTAATAAATTTAGGTTTTATTTGAAATAAATGGAAACTATTAAAATTCAGCTGCTATGACCAATTTTCTCTGTTTTTGTAGTAAAAAGAGGAAGATTTAAAGTGAAAATTCATTCAAGCTGAAGGTCTGAAGCATAGCATCAACACCGCGTGTAGCGTCAGGGTTTTGATGCTGACGTTACGTGTCAGCCTCACGCGTAACGTTAGAGGCTACATGGACTTCACTTCCAGGTGGCTTTGCACTCAGAATTGGGCCAATTAATTATTGAAAATGGCTAACCCAATTCTGATTAGTGTCCAAAACACAATGGGATCATGTCTGAGCATTATTAAGTAAAAAAAGGGGAATTATGGCTGAAAATCAAGAAGATTAATGGAGGCTGAGTCAAAAGGCTGACGCGTAGCGTAAGGACCTCTACTCAGCCCTATAAATAGGGCCATTCTCCATCCATTGTAGGCATTCAATTCTTCATTCTTCTTCATTCTCTATGTAAATTTACTTCTTATTTCTAAGTTTGTACTTGAGATTAGTTTCCATATACTTGAGAGTGTTGTGTTGTATCGTGCTCTTTCCGTACTGTGAAGTATTGCCAAGTGTTTATAATGTCATCAGCTATAAGTGTTGTTTTTACTTTCACCATGTGTAACTAATCTATTTATGTTGGAATTGGTGAACCTATCTATAAATATAATGATATAATTATGACCTCTGCATCTTTATGATTCAAATTCCATGTTAGTATTTTAGTCTTTTATTAGCATGAACTTCAAACAGGAGAATGATTTTCATGCATGTTAAAATCACTTTAACGAAAGTAAAAGTTAAAATACCCTTAATATACCAATTATTAGGGATAGAGTTGGTAATTATTATTGTGTTAAGGCCAAGACTTAAAGAAAGTTTTTACTGAGAAAGCATCTAAGGGATTAGACTTTACGGTAACTATTTAGAATATATATCACGAGGAATCGGGTATAATGATTTTAAGTTGCAATGACATGAACTTGATGATTAAATATGTATGCCTATGATTATTCCATTATGTTTTAGTGTGAGGATCCTAATTCCAACATAGTTTGGTAGTGTGTGTTTTTCTCAAGTATTGAATCTATTCTGAATTACTACTCAAAGTCATTTTCTAGATAGTTGTATAATCTTTTATTCAATGAACAAATCAATCTCTAAATCTGTGAATATTGTACAAATTGTGAATAAATTATTCTTTTGTTAATAAGTTTTGATTTATTTATCATTATAAGTAAAAAATACTATTTCACACTGAAAACATTCAATCCTTGCAGGAATGATATCTTTTTTGAAAATTGCAATGATAAATTGATGCGCTTTCCAATAAAGAAGCCCAATACATTTTATGGTCTAACAAGTTTTCTAGCGCCATCGCCGGGGATTGAATTGATTCAGTAAAACAGTAAATTTTTAATAATCATGGTAAAAAAAATTCTTACATTTTACCTTAGGTAAATTTTCAATTTTACTTTTTACTTATATATTCATTTATTTACTTTTTCTTGAATTATTATTGTTACACTAACTTTTTCTACATAGTTTGTTTATGCAAACTCGATCTTCTATAGGGAGACTGTTCTTTGATACTGAGATCGAAAAGTTTGTAAAAAGACTCAAAGCTTTACAATCTAAAAAACAAACTTCAACTTCTTCAATTTCATCTTCTTTTTCAAAATTTTGAAAATTTTAATATGGCTTAACAAAGAAGAACATTGGGACAGTTTGCTGCTATCAATGGACCACCTCATGTATCGGGGATGTTCCAAGGTCCTGTCGCTGCGGTGGAAATTAAACCTGCCATACTAAATATAATTCAAAACAATTAATTTACCGGCCTAAATCATAAAGAACCGTATGAACACTTAACTATTTTTTATGAATTATGCAGCACAATTGGTTTTGAACCCAATCAAGAAGAATCTATTTACATGAGATTATTTCCTTTTTCTTTGGTTGGGCAAGCAAAAGAATGGTTTAAATCATGTCCACCTGGTAGTTTTGTAAACTAGTCCGATGTTGAGAGAAAATTTTTAGAAAGATTTTATTCTCCCTCTAAATATTTTGAAGCCATGACAACTATTCATTCTTTTTCACAAAATCATGATCAATCACTTGGTGAAGCATGGGAATGATTCAAAGCGCTTCTTAGAAAATGTCTAAACCATAACTTGGATGATACTAGAAAGGTAATAATCATTTATCATGATTTATTGCCTCAGTTCAAGATGATGTTAGATGTATGTACAGGTGGTTCATTAATGAATAAAACTATTGAAGATGCAATTGCCATAATGGAATCCATGTCCATAAGTGACTGACAAGTGAATCATAAAAGAGGTAACGTAACAAGGAAGCTAGGTATGCTTGAATTGGGGGTAAATGATGTAGTTTTAGCTCAGCAAAAATTGCTGACACAACAAATAGAAGCAATGAGCAAACAACTGGAGAAATTACAAATTGCTTAAGTATCATCACCACTCCCTGCTCAATTGAAACAATGTGTACATTGAATGGGTGAACAACCATGTGGTTACTGTGCACCTGATGGAAATGAACAAGAGCAAGCCAATTTTTTGCTCCAACAAAGGATACCTGTAGGTAATTTACATTTTAATTTTGGTAATCTTTTTCCTAACAATTACCCACAGGGATGACATGATCAGAATTTTGGTTGGAAACAAGATGTTGGACCTTCCAACAGACCTCCTAACAATTAATTCAAACAACAACCATAATCTGATCAGGCATCAAGGCTGGCAAGGATAGAGTAATCTATCCAATAATTATTGCAATACATGCATACTAATGAAGCCGCACATAAAGCGTCGGATGTGCAATTGGGACAACTAGCAAAGGAAGTAGCCGACATGAGAAGTTTTGGTTTTTCTACAAACACTCAGAACCCAAGAGAACAATGTAAGGCTATTTTCACAAGAAGTGGTAAAGTTGTAGGAAATGATTGTAATAAAAGTGAAAAAGAAGAGGAAAAAATGATAAAGAAGAAGAAAAGAAAGAGAAAGAAAGTGAAAAAGAAAAAAGTAAAGAAAAAGAGAATAATGAAATAAAAGAAAAAGATGATGAAAAGAAAAACAAAATACAAAAAATTAGTATTTGGGTCAGACTTCTCCTATCAAGGATCTGCCTTATCCTCATGCACCATCAAGAAAGGATAAGGAAAGAAAGTATAAAAGATTCCTTGAAATTTTTAAGCAGTTACATACAATTATTCTATTTGCTAAGGCATTGGTATAAATGCCAACTCATGCCAAGTTTATGAAAGAACTACTCACTAAGAAAAGGTGGTACAATGAAGAGATAGTTGAACTTGAAGTAGGCTGCAGTGCTATTTTGCAATACAACATGCCAGAAAAGTTGAAAGCCCCCAGAAGTTTCACCATTCCCGTCTCAATTGGAGGTGTAAATATTGGGAAGGCTTTATTAGATTTGGGGGCAAGCATCAATTTAATGCCCCTAAGTATGATAAAGCGCATTGGTGATCTAGGTCCTCAAAGAACAAAAATGACTATGCAATTGGCTGATAGATCAATCAAGAGACCCTATGGAATTGTGGAAGATGTACTTGTGAAAGTTGACAAGTTCTACTTCCCTGTAGATTTTGTGGTTTTAGACATGGAAGAGGATATTGTAGTCCCCTTGATTCTTGGAAGACCATTCATGAAGATTGCTAGAGTATTAATTGATGTAAACAATGGTAAGCTCGCAGTCAGAGTGCATGATGAAGAGGTAAATTTTGACGTTTTCAAAGCTATGGAACATCCCAACTCAAAACAAGATTATTTTAAAGTAGATGTCCTTGATGAAGTTTGCCTCTTTGTATCCAAAGGTATGTCTATTTTTGACCATCTAAATAAGTTATTGATTGACTCTGTTGAATGTTTGAATGAGGAATAGGAGAAGCAAATAGACAGGTGTTTAGAAGAACTTGAACGAGGGAAAGAAACTTCTCTTGAATCAAGAAAAATTGAAGAAATCAAAGAAGTACCTTTTGAAGAAATTCAGAGACCAGAATTGAAAGTGCTAACTTCTAACCTGAAGTACATCTTTTTGAAGGAAGGTAATCTTAAACCAGTTATCATTAGTAATTTGTTAACTGAAACAGAAGAAGAAAAACTGGTAGAAGTGCTGAAGAGAAATCAAGAAGCAATTGGATGGAGACTTGAAGATCTAAAAGATATAAGTCCATGATACTGCATGCATAATATTTTATTGGAAGATGATTTTAAGCCTGTAGCTCAACCTCAAAGGCGCCTCAATCTAACCATGGAAGAGGTAACAAAGAAGGAGGTTCTAAAATTGCTGAAAGCAGGTATCATCTATCCTATTTCTGCTAGTGCCTGGGTAAGTCATGTTCAAGTTATTCTAAAAAAGGGAGGAATGACAGTAATTATGAATGATAAAAATGAATTAATCCCAATAAGAACTGTCACAAGTTGGAGAATGTGTATTGATTATAGAAAACTTAATCAAGCAACAAGAAAAGACCATTTTCCTCTCCTTTTTATGGATCAAATACTTGAAAAACTATCTGGACAGGCTTATTATTATTTTCTTGATGGATATTCTGGATATAATCAGGTTGCTGTTGACCCTCTTGACCAAGAAAAAACTACTTTTACATGTCCTTTTCGTATTTTTGCTTATAGAAAGATGCCATTCAGATTGTGTAATGCACCTGCTACTTTTCGAAGATGCATGTTTTCTATTTTTGCAGATCTAATTAAAAAGAGCATTGAAATATTCATGGATGATTTCTCAGTTTTTGGGAATTCATTTGATTCATGTCTATCCAATCTGGACACCGTACTGAAACGGTGTATTGAAACAAATTTGGTGCTAAATTGGGAGAAGTGTCACTTCATGGTTAAAGAAGGTATTGTACTTAGTCACAAAATTTCTATAAAAGGTATTGAGGTTGACCAAACAAAAGTTGAGGTGATCTCTAAACTCCCACCCCTGTAAATGTTAAAGGTATTAGAAGTTTCTTAGGACATGCTGGATTCTATAGAAGGTTTAGTCAAGACTTTTCAAAAATTGCTAAACCTTTGACAAACCTTCTAAACAAAGATGTTGAGTTCAAATTTGATGAAGCATGTCTTAAAGCTTTTAATTCGTTAAAAGAAAAATTGGTTTCTGCCCCTGTGATTGTTGCTCCTAACTAGAACTTACGCTTTGAACTTATATGTGATGTGAGTGATTATGTTGTTGGAGCTATGTTAGATCAAAGGTATGAAAAGGTTTTTAGGGTTATACACTATGCTAGTAAAGTGTTGAATGAAAATCAAATAAATTATGCAACTGCTAAAAAAAAGTTACTAGCCATAGTGTATGCCCTAGAAAAATTTAGATCATATTTGATAGGCTAGAAAATAATTATTTTTACTGATCATGCAGCCATCAAATATCTTTTGACCAAAACTGATTCTAAACCTCGGTTAGTCTAATAGATTTTGTTCCTCCAAGAATATGATCTTGAAATCAAAGATAAGAAGGATAGTGAAAATGTGGTCACTGACCATCTTTCTAGATTGATGAAGGATAAGGTCACTGCCAAAGAAAAATAAATTTTGGAAGAATTTCCTGATGAAAAACTTTTTGAATTAACAAAGCAGCCATCGTTTGCTGATATGGCCAATTTTAAGGCAACAAGAATTTTTCTAAATGATTTAACTTGGCAGCAAAGGAAAAAAATTTTCAAAGATGCAAAACACTTTGTTTTGGATTACCCTCATTTGTTTAAAATTGGTATGGATAATTTATTACATTGTTGTGTGCCCGATTAGGAAATGAAAGATGTACTATGGCACTGTCACAAATCACCTTATGGAGGTCATTTTAATGGTGAGAGGACCGCCACAAAAATCCTTCAATCAGGTTTGTATTGGCCCTCCATTTTCAAAGATTCTCACTCATTTATGCAAGCTTGTGATATCTGCCAAAGAACAGGTAATGTCAACAGGAGGAAAGAAATACCTCTCACAAACATCCAAGAGGTTGAGGTATTTGATTGCTGGGGTATTGATTTCATGGGACCCTTCCCTTATTCTCAATTCAATCAATATATCCTTTTGGCAGTTGATTATGTTTCAAAATAGGTAGAAGCAATCGCTTCACCTAATACTGACACCAAAATTGTAGTGAATTTCTTGAAGAAAAATATTTTTTATAGATTTAGAACACCAAGAACTTTGATAAGTGATGGAGGTTCACATTTTTGTAACAAAGTTCTTCAAAAAGTGTTACAATATTATGGAGTGAGACCATAAGGTGGCCGCAACATATCATCCATAAACCAATGGACAGGTTAAGATTTTAAATCGTGAAGTGAAAAGAATCTTGGAAAAGACTATGTCTTCTTCCAGAAAGGATTGGTCACAAAAACTTAATGATGCACTCTGGGCTTACAAAACTGCATTTAAAACCCCATTGGCCTTTCCGTTTTTCAGATGGTCTATGGAAAAGCTTGTCATCTTCCAGTAGAGATGGAACATAAGGCATACTTGGCATTAAAATTCCTCAACTTTGATTCTAATGCAGCAGTTGACAAAAGAAATTGCAGTTACTTGAGTTAGAGGAAATAAGGAACAATGCTTATGAATCATCCAGATGCTACAAAAATAAGGTGAAAGCTTACCATGACAAGAAATTAAAGAAGAGACACTGCACACCAGGTCAGCAAGTTTTACTGTTTAATTCAAGATTAAAATTATTTCCTAGTAAATTGAAATCTAAGTGGTCAGGCCCATTTTTAATCAAGGAAGTTAAACCATATAGAGCAGTGGAGATTGAAGATCCAACTTCTAAAAGAGGTTGGATGGTTAATGGGCAAAGATTGAAACCTTATCTGCGTGGTGAAATCAACAGACTCACCATCATCTGTTATCTGACTGAATTGTGATATGCAGGATGTCAAGCTAGAGACATTAAACCAAGCGCTCAATGGGAGGCAACCCATTAATTTTTCTTATTTGTGTTTTCTTTAATTTTATTAAAAAATGATTTTATTCAATTTTGGGTTAAGATTGAATTTTTTTAAAAATAAAAAGGGGTTTAAATTATATAAAGAAGGGTTTTTAAAATCGAAAATTGAAGAGAATAAAAAACTGACTCCCACGCGTAGCATTGTGGGATCAAAATTTCAAATCGGACACGTAGCATCACACCACGCATAGCGTCAGGTCCTGCGTTCAGTTTTTTAAAAAAACTTAATTCAAATCAAATATTATTTAAATATTTTTGTTTTAGGATTAGTCATTTGATTTGAATTAAGTTGTTTTAAACAAAAATCAAAAATTATTATTTTGTTGTATGTTTTTAAATTTATGTGTATTTTACTTTATTAAACCAAAGATATGAATTTGTATGATTGTTGTTTTGTTTTTTATATTTAATAATTTTGTATGTGTGTATATAAACTAGTTGTTTGTATGATTTAATTTATTTTGTCTTAAATATCATAAAACCAAAAATATTTGTTTTAAATGTTTTTAATGTTGAAATGATATTTTCTTGGATGTTTGTTAAAATGTATGATCTGTTTTTAGGTTTTGTGTGATTAATTTGTATATTGTTTTTAATTTTAAATTTTTCTTACAGATGGCCCCAAAGAAATCAATCCCTAAAAGAAGAAGGAATACTGATATTGACACCATATCTGAGGACCTAGATATTCAGAAGCAGGAGTAACTTGGACCTTGTGACCCTACTAGGTTCAAGACTGTTGTGAAGTGGGCTAGGTTCCACCAGATTAAGGGTCAGAGGCTTATCTGGAGAGAGTTCTAGACCTAGGAGTGATTGATTATCCTGAGCTGATGGGAGAGATACAAAGGAGAAGGTGGGGTACACTATTTGCCCTATCCACTGAAGGAGATCCCATCCTAGTGATGGAGTTTTACGTGAACGCCTACCAAACTCGCCAGGGCTCACCCAACATTGGGCAGATACGGAACAACTAGGTGAGGGGCAGGCACATCACCTATGACAGAGATACTATTAGTGCCCTACTGGGTAATCCTTGGGAGCCTACTCCCGAGAGTGACACTTGTTTCTGAAAGGGACACAGAAACAAGGTTGCTACTGAGGATGGTAATTTAGGATACTTCCTAGATCAAGTTGCTCACTCCTTGAGCAAAGATGGAATCTATTTTAACTTGAATAAGGTTAACAGATCTCCATCTAATTTGTTGAAGACCCAGATGACTCCTTTGGCTTAGGCGTGGTCTTATTTGATGCTCCATAATATCACTCTAGTTTTTTACCTTTCTTCTCTACCAGTTGATAGATGTAGTTTGTTGTATTCCATTCTTCAGGGCCACACCATTGACATAGTCGAGGTCATATCCGAGTAGATTTACTTATATGCCCTTGGGTATAAAGTGAATCGCCCTATACCCTTTGCGCTGATTATTTTTGCCTTACTGAGGAGGTAGGGGGTACAGGTGCCATCACCTGAGTTTACTAGTTCTTCTAGGTGAGTCCCCAAAGTTCTAGTGAATAGAGACTACTTTGTACAGTAGTGCGAGCTTCCGCCCCTTGAGCAGGAGGCTCAGCCTAGGCAGAGGAGGAAGAGACCACCACAGCCATCATCTACTGATGCTATGACACAGGGATTTGCTAGGATGACTATAGAACATCAATATATGATGCAAATGATGGCTTCTTCTCATAGAGCTTACGTGCATCTTCATGACTCCTTTTACTAGTACAGGATCCAGGGAGAGGGAGCGTCATTCATGATACCAGTCGAGTTTGCATCTCATGTAGCTTGGCCAGGTGATCAGCCCACATATCCTGATGTAGGACCTTCTAGAGCTCAGGCTGACACTACAGATGAAGAGGGTGATGCCGATGAGGAGGGTGATGATGATGAGCATATGGAGGATGATGACTAAGGGCCATGTTTATTTTATGCATTTCTATTACTGCTTTTACATTTAGTTTAGTTTGATATTTACTTGGGTATTTTGATATTTTGGTTTGGATTATATATATTACTGTGGTTTGATTTTTATTCTGTGTGGTGTGATTTTATAATTATCTTATTTTCTTAATAATAAAATCAAAAACAAGTGTGGTTTTCTAAATAAAAATAATCAAATTTTTGAAAAATGAAAAATTAACACACTTGAAGTTTTTAACAATAAACCATTTTTAATAATCAATGATTGATTCTTTTGCAACTAAGGCATTTTGATGAAACCAATTACAATAATCTTATCAATAATCAAGCTAATTTTAAAAACCAGGTGAGCTGAGAGATCTTTAAACATTTGAGGGTTTTGACATAATTTCTTTCAAATTAGTTTTGCTTGATTCTTTGATTTGTGTTGTTATACAGAGGATCCAAGAGCATGATCAAGACACATTTTTGGAAAACATGAGAACTTAGGGCCAAAAAGCTTACCATGGTAAAATGCATTTATCCTTTGATAGCCATTTTGAGCCTTAAAAAAATAATTTCTTTGGCACCCCTAGTCCATAAATATTTTCTTTGATTTAATAAAAGAGCATTTAAAACAATATATATATATATATATATATATATATATATTGAGTGTTCTCACAAAATAGGGAGTGAAAATTAAACTTAAGCCTTTTCAAATCATCAGTGATGCATGTATATGAAAAATGAAAAATAAAAATGAAAAGAAATATATGTGAAAAATCAAAGAAAAGAAACAATGAAAAGGATTAAGTTGGGGGTATTTACCATTAAAGGGAAGTGAGATTTTGGGACAAGAAAAGCACCATAAATTATGAAATGTTCTTTTATGATTTTAGGTGTTTGATTTCTAAGAAAAACCATAAATTCTTGTAACCAAGCCTCATTATAACCTTTGAAAAGACCTTCTGACTCTTGTTTGATTTTATATAAATGACAATTGATAAGAAGGAAATCAAAATTAAATTTGTTTGATTTTATGATCGATTGAGCTGACAAGTTACCTTTTTACAGAGATAAACACTTGTGAGGTAAGCCTTGAAATAAGCTTGAGTTATTGATATGACATTGTATTAATTTTATCTTCAAGCCTTTTTTGCACAAGATATCCATTTCTGATCATTCTAAACGGTAAATTATAAATTACTTCACGTGGTGGTAAATTCTCAGACTTTTCAAAAATTTGATTTCAAAAAGATTATTTTGTTTTATTTTGTTTTGCTCGAGGGCGAGCAATTTCCTAAGTTGGGGGTATTTGTTAGCCCTCAAATTTACTGTTATTTTATAATTAAAAGTGTGCTAAAAATAAACAAAGTTAGTTTAAATGTTAATAAATTTAGGTTTTATTTGAAATAAATAGAAACTATTAAAATTCAGCTGCTATGACCCATTTTCTCTATTTTTGCAGTAAAAAGAGGAAGATTTGAAGTGAAAATTCATTCAAGCTGAAGGTCTGACGCGTAGCATCAGAGGCTACGTGGACTCCACTTCCAGGTGGCTTTGCACTCAGAATTGGGCCAATTAATTATTGTAAATGGCCAACCCATTTTTGATTAGTGTCCAAAACACAATGGGATCATGTCTGAGCATTATTAAGACAAAAGGGGGGAATTATGGCTAAAAATCAAGAAGATTAATGGAGGCTGAGTCAGAGGGCTGATGCGTAGCGTGAGGACCTCTACTCAGCCCTATAAATAGGGCCATTCTCCACCCATTTTAGGCATTCAATTCTTCATTCTTCTTCATTCTCTCTGTGAATTTACTTCTTATTTCTAAGTTTGTACTTGAGAGTAGTTTCCATATACTTGAGAGTGTTGTGTTGTATCGTGCTCTTTCCGTACTGTGAAGTATTGCCAAGTGTTTGTAATGTCATCAACTATAAGTGTTCTTTTTACTTTCACCATGTGTAACTAATCTGTTTATGTTGGAATTGGTGAACCTATCTATAAATATAATGTTGTAATTATGACCTCTGCATGTTTATGATTCAAATTCCATGTTAGTCTTTCAATCTTTTATTAGTATGAACTCCAAATAGGAGAATGATTTTCATGCGTGTTAAAAATCACTTTAATGAAAATAAAAGTTAAAATACACTTAATATACCAATTACTAGGATAGAGTTAGTAATTATTGTTATGTTAAGGTCAGGACTTAAAGTAAGTTTTTACTGAGAAAGGATCTGAGGGATCAAACTTTACGGTAACTATTTAGAATTTATATCACGAGGAATCGGGTATAATGATTTTAAGCTGCAATGACATGAACTTGATGATTAAATATATATGTCTATGATTATTTCATTATGTTTTAGTATGGGGATCCTAATTTCAACATAGTTTGTTAGTGTATGTTTTTCTCAAGTATTGAATCTATTCTGAATTACTACTCAAAGTCATTTTCTAGATTGTTGTATAATCTTTTATTCAATGAACAAATCAATCTCTAAATCTGTGAGGATTGTACGAATTGTGAATAAATTATTCTTTTGTTAATAAGTTTTGATTTATTTATCATAGTAAGTAAAAACTACTGTTTCACACTGAACACGTTCAATCCTTATGGGAATGATATCTTTTTCGAAAACTGCAATGATAAATTGGTGCACTTGCTAATAAAGAAGCCCAACACATTTTATGGTCTAACAGCCAGATACTATCTTATTCTCAAATATCCCGTAAGTCTCCCAGGCTTAATTGGGTAATACCAATATGAGTAACGACCGACGGTGTTTTAAGAAAAATCTATATTTTCATAAATAAGTTTCAAATGCCACTTTATCCCCAAATGCCTCCATGAGTTCAATTCAAAGGAAGCATACTAATAAGGGTAATAGCCAAGTACTCTTTTACTTAAATTAAATTGACACCATTTAAATTATTTCCATTTCAATTATTAATTATAAAATAGAAATACATTATTTACTCTTCATAACGAACGTTATTAAGCCAAGATATAGTCAATGTATTTCCTAAATATGATAAAAGTATTTTACAAGAGTCTAAAAGACAGGTGGGACCTAACAACTTGAGGACAAATATTTCGAGATAAGGGACATAGCCACCTAGGGGTCTGAAAAGTAATGATAATAATAATAAGTTAAGTTACAATAAATCCAACTCATAAAATTACATTAATCAAATTATATTTTATGAATATATAAGCATATACTGATAACTATTAATGAATCACGAATAAATAACTAGATTTAAGATGGAAAAGAAGATATGTTAATAGAGTGACTAGAAGAATATTTTAGGTTAACCAACTTACATCAAACAAAATATAAATACGCTTCATCTATTTTATAAAAGTGTATCAGCTAGATAAACCTACATGTCTGATTGATTTGTTATGATGCTTAAATGTGTGTATATATCTGATTAAGTATGTTATTTAAATAAAAGTACTACGTGTTGACTGAACTATGTGAATTTACGTGTTGATATGTATATGTTGATTGTATTATTTGCATCTACATGTTTATGTGAATGGATGGATGAATTACATGATGAAAATAAATGAATTATCTTGAGTTGCATTGATAAACAATAATACAAATGATAAAGATGACAATATGTCTAGGTAGGGATCTTGATGTGATATGAAAATGGAATGATGGTGAAATGTGAATGGATCCGATGAGATAATGATGCGCTGAGACGTAAGTTCGTACTCAAGAAATAATAAATATGTATACTCAACTCCCCTTTCATTCTTAATTATCGGAGGGAATATATTATGATGAGCATTAAAGAGAAATAATGACAATAACTAAACATAGTGTTAGTATATAAATTAGACGGCCAACCAACAATTAGTAGGAACTAAGTATACATATACATAGCCAAAATAACCCATACCCTTAAAATAATCTTACCCAACATTAATAAGATTATACCACAATTGACTTAGGATAAATCCCTGGCTAGTCTTATTTTCTCTAAAGGATGATTGGAAGAGATTTAAAAATGATATAAAATAAACCCGATGTTAAGAATGAAAGTTGTTGTTGGGGGGACCCTACCGATGATGAGTATAAAGGAAAATGAGAGAATATGTATGAAACATACATCATCTGCATATGAGTTTATGGAAACTAGTAGAGCACACTGTGAGGGGTACACTGGAGATATGAGTGCCAGATCCCCTAAGTTGGATCTTGGGAGAACACTGGGAAGGGGATACCCAATGGCTCGGCAGTAGCACCCTGAGAAATGGGTGCAACCTATGCGATCCTAGTGTATTTCGAACCTAGATAATAATCTATAGCTATTGAGAACCAAGCCACGATCATCGTTGGCCATGAATAGTAGTGAAGTGTTTAGATATATGCCTTGTGATTATCTCTTGGAAGACTTCGTGGGCTCTAGCCGCTGTAGTACAGAAACGTTGTGCTCAGGGGCAGCCTAAGCATGACAGGTTCTTATGAATATGATGATTGATGAGATGGTTTTGGGCCTACATGCATCATACTGGCTTAAAGACAAGATGAAATATAATGGAACTGAACCTATGCATGACATTACATAATCATCTCTTGATTAACCTACTTTTTGTCTATGATTAGTTATTGTTTATGATTATTGTCATTACATATTGCATTATATAGATATAATACCTTCATAAAACTATGAGTGAGAAGAGAAAAGAGGAACAAGATTATAGAGCCAAGGATAATTGGGGATGGATGAGTGGAATAGTTACTAGTATGGAATAAATATTAGGAGAGAGAAAAACAGAAGTCAACATTATAACAAGAATAAGGAGTGTGATAATACATCTTATGCTATATGGGAGGATGTCAGAAATGACATTTCTCCGATTGTTATGGAGGAATTTACTCACCCTTACAGCTTTTTATAGACCTTTGAGTGGACCATACACTCGACACCATAGAGATCAGCATAGACTTCACATCGAGGATCAGTCAGGCTCTTCTTGGATAGAGGATGATTAGGATAAATGATTTTTTTGTGTATTTTGTATGGGAGCCTACGTGCCCCTGATTTTTAGCATATACGGTATGTTGAATATGACCATGTATTCTATATGATTGAATTGTATATAAAGTATCTATTCCACTAAATTTTCTCGTAAAAAAAACTTTCATATTTTTCTAAAACTCGTAACCTCTCAGTTAGGTAGGATGATCTAGTGGAAAAGATTGTCCTAGTTAACCGAGGGTGTTACATTGGTGGTACCAGAGCATGGTCAATTTGTAACATCCTGGTTTAGATTTAATTACCAATTAAGATTAATTACGGAATTAAAATTATTGATTGAATAATAATATCAGGAAATGTCACATGTGCCCTTGGTGGTGTGATGGAGTTTCGGTTCCCTCCCTCTCTTCCTCGTGATTCCCATGCTGATTGTGATTGATGGTTAATGGCATTAGCATTAAATGAGGATGTGGCTGTTGATTGAGAGGGAGAGTGGACGTTGGGTAGAGCAATGATAACAGCTTCAGTCCACGTTCTCAACCACTCCCTGCTCATTACACTTTGGGTACATTGAGAACCACTCTTCCGTTCTCTCTACAACTTCTTGAAGCCTTCGCTTCTTTTTCTTGGTTGTTCTTTTTCTTCCCCTCGAACATTGAGTAGAACCATGAGTGGGAACACGAAGTGGGAACAACGTGGTTGAGAGAGAGAACAGCATAGTGCTGTGTGTTTTAGAGGCTAGGATCCTCCACTGTTCAGCTTAAACGTTGATGGGTGCTTGGAAGCATGGAAGTCCTTCACTGCTAGTGAGGACTGGGCTGTTCGTGTGTAGAACAGCCATGGAATCCTCCACTGGACTGAGTGTGGGGAGACATTGTGCCTTGGAGGCTTGGCATGGAGTGTCTTGGTAGTGGATCTGCTCGTGAGGAAGCAGCATTTGGTTCTTCCAAAGCTGTGAGCAGAGTGCTGAACGACTGGAAGCTCGAGGAGCTACTGGAATCTTCATTCCAGGTAGGGGGCGGATTTACATCCCAAATGTATGGTTTATGGACGGGTTCCGGGTGAAAATTACTACACTGTGTTGTGTTGCATTTGTAATGTGTTGATTTTTGTTTGCCGATTGAGTGATAGCCCAGACGTATGTTGATGATGAATCATGTGGTGCATGTAGATTTCCGTCCATGAGATGTATGCAGAGTGAATGCATGTGCATGTTATTATGATTGTCGAGTGCATTATATTGAGAGACAGTTGATAAATATTCATTTATTGTTTTATATTAAAATGCATGTCGATGCCGAGTGTATGAGTTGGTTATACTGATCCCCGTGTGTGATTTTATGTTTAAATGCATGTGATGCTTGTCATTGAACATGCGAATGCTGAGTGCATAAGATGGGGACTGTTGTGTTAATTCTGTGTGGGATTTTATATGAATTAGCATGAAGTGCTTGTTGCAAATGTTAATGCCGAGTGGATCTCATGAAATAGCATGTGATGCTTATTGTAAATGATAATTCCGAGTGGATGGCATTGTGATTGCCGAGTGGATGAGATGTGGATCGGTTATATTAATTCCCGTTTGGGATTCTATGTTGAAGTGCATATAATGCATGTTGATTTCATTGAGAATGTCGTGTGCATGTATTGTGATATTGCTATACCGATCCCTGTTTATGATTAATAATGATAAAATGCATGGGATGCATGTTATTGACATTTGAATACCGAGTGCATATGTGTGGGACCATTTGTCGACTCCCGTTTAGGATTTTATAATGAAAAGCATGTGATGCATGTGATGAAAGTGTGGATTGCCGAGTGCATTGGCATTGGACACCTGATGAATAAGACCGTATGTATCTGATTCGCCACTGGAAATGCTTGGAGCATATAGCATTGGACGCTTAATATAGAGTCGACAATCAGATGAATACGTGTCAAATATAATAAAAGACCTTGGGTTGGACTCAAGGCAAGCCTACCGAGTTGGACTCGGGGCTGCCCCTAACACTTCTGTTATCACTTGGAGTGACTGTGTTACATGTGAGGGTAAACGGTTTGGTACCAGTAAAACTGCCGGATCAGCTTGGAGCTGAACAAAAGGCTTGGAGCCTATGTTGCAACAATAAAATTTAATAATAATGGATCGGATCCGACTGAAATGATGTGTACACACTTGTAATTGTTATTGAGCTCAATATGAATTGTATGAATATGTGGATGAATACATGTATACTGATGATATACCGAGTGCACATTCATATACGAGTGGATGAATGCATGTATACTGATGCTATTGCTGAGTGCACACTTATGTTGTTGATGAGCTCAATGGTATATATATATGTGTGTGTGTGTGTGTGTGTAAATGCTGTTGTGAATAGCATGATTAATATAGCCATGAATGATTGGTGTGAATTCCGACTGGGTGAATATATGTATATTGGTACTGTTGCCGAGTGCAAGGTGATTATGAATGATATGAATTACTCAGTCTTGATTGATTTGCATGAATTGCATGAATCCCGAGTGGATGATGATGTTAGGGTATCCATATTGAATGGCAGGGTGTATTATTACTGAATGGAATATCATTGTATGGTTGAGAATTGAGATATAATCTGAGTCAGTAACTGTCATTTAATATGTAAAAGCTCACCCCTACTGTGGCTATATTTTTTAGTATATGGAGGTCGAACTGGGAATGAGGAGATGGCCTCAAGTCCGAGTGATGGGCACTCAGATTGTTGAAGTGCACATATAGTATATATTGTAAATAGATATGTTAAAGCCTTGGCCGGCTCCCTTGTAATCCGTTTGTTAAACATATTTATACGGGTTGTCTATAGGGATTGTGAACAAGTATACATTTATATAAATATATATACATTACGTTGATATGATGTTACTTATACCGACTGATATGTGTTGTCGAAATAATAATGCTAAGTTAATGAGTTTCCGAGTGGAATATTGTTGGGAGAGCCATTTTCGAGTGAGGCTTTAGTGTGTGTGGGCCTTATCCGAGTGATTAAGGCATAAGACAGTTCCGAGTAAGATGTACTCGAGTGGGCTACTTCCGAGCGAAGACTAGTCCATATGTTACTAAGTGAAAAGTATGAGTAAACCCCGAGTGGGGAAGGGTTTGAATATTCCCGAGTGGGATATCCCGAATGAACCTCTCCTGAGGGAAGAGTGATTGTGATGGTTCTGGTTGAGGTGTATTCAAGGAGTCCTCTTCCGAGTGAACGAGGTTATGTGATCTCCGAGTGGGAAAGATCAAAATATGCAGCGTGAAGAATGGGTAATGTACCTCCGAGTGAATTGAGGTTGAAATATACCGAGTGATATTGGACTGGGGAAATAATCCGGGTGAGGGAAGGCTTATAGACTCTGAGTGGAGTAACCGAGGGAATCATTTCCCGAGTGGAGATTAAATGCTTCCGAATGAGATGGGAATGTGAACTTCCTGTAATGAGTTTAGTATCTGGCTAAGTATAAATTTACCGAGTGAAGCATGACCCTAGGGGGGACCGTTCCTGAGTGAACGTGGTCCCGAATCCGAGTGATGAAAATTACCGAGTGAATGGGTTCGCTTCAGCGAATAAGGATTCGCTCCAGCGAGAAAAGGGCTCGCTCAAGCGCTGTATTCCGCTGGGTTGTGCGACCGAAGCTGGGTCTTGTCGGCATATGGCATTCAGACCTGGTATTCCTTTTCTCTGGTCGGCTTTTGTTTTCCCTTGCCTTCATTCTGTTTTAATTTACCCCGACGCCTAATTTGGAATGATTATGGACGTTTGGAATGTTCTAAATTTTGGAAAAAATTTTCCCTGGTCTCGGTTTGTTCTTTAAATAAGTCGGGTTGTTTCACAATTCATCAGGCTTAGGGTATGGTCCACTATACCCCACTATACTCTAAAAATCGTTGTTTGACAGTCAATAGGACTTGTGTGGTAGGAGTTACTGGATTAAAACTCAAGTAGTTGAAACATCAAAAGAGATACCGAGAGTCAATGACCGAAGTTACCTTGATGCCTGCGATAAGTATGGTGAATTTTGGGGATGAAATTCCTAAAAGCTGGGGAGAGTGTAAGAGCTCTGAGTTTTAAGACAGGATCCCAGACTCTTAGGAATCCCGAGAGCACCCTGTTAAGCTTTCTGTATAAAGCTTGAGGCTTCGACCTGTTCCCTAGATGATTTTAGTATAAGGAAATAATGAGAAAAGAAGCCAAGGGAAATATTAAAGAAGGGTTAGGAGATGTACTAATAGCGAGAGATGAGATGAGAATGTGGTAGTAGTGAATAAGTTTAATCTTGTTTGATTTAATGTTAATCAATTAATAAATTTTATGCTTCCTCTCTTTCTGTTGATTGTGATATTAAATTCTGAAATAATTAATCGTACTTGACACATATAATAGTTGAATTAATGTTGATAATTAATAATGAATATTAATATTTGATTAGCTTCTAATTATTTGATTATGGATTAAATGATAGTTAAAATAATATTTAATAGATTAAATAATTTATAAATTAAATTTATATATATGTAGGAATATATTTAATAATAATATTTTATTCAACTAATAATTATTTAATTAATTTTATGAATTATTGATAAGTATTTTAATAATTATTTATTGATTGAATTAAAAATTATATTTTAATAAAATATTGTCTGGTTTCCCAAGATTTGAATTGAGGGAACCAGCCAGTGATTAGATTTTGATAATTCAACCCGAGACTAGTAATCGTATAGGGAAACTAGTCTTATTAAGATTCTCTTATAGTGAATCGAGGATGACAGGCTCAGTCCAACTAGCCCGGCCAGAGCTCCAGTGCCTTCTACGTTTGATTGTGCATATACTTCGGGATATCTGATGGTAGTACGGTCAATCCTTGGTGACTTGTTTCGATATTTTAGGAACTTTTCTATAAGGGACCAAATCCTAATTCAGGTTCTATCGACCTTGTTTTTCAAAAAAACGATTAACTCAAAATTTAGCCCACAAATTCAGCCTAAACACCTTTAGTGTTCTGGGCCTAATTTTATTAAACGACATTGGAATCGAGTAAGTCTGGTCTTGGTTTCTTCTTTATGAAGAGATCTCCAATCTTTATTTCTAGTCTCGAGCCCCGATTCACACTCTGTCATTCCCTAAATCAAGAGTTAAGTAATTGTACCTTGAAACTTCATTGTTTGAATCTTTTCATCTGCGCATGATCCATTCAAAAAATCATAATTTTTTTATACGACCTCTGATTTGCGCAAACCTGGTGTCAAAATCTTCGTGACAAAATTCCATACATTTTTTATGAAGACTTTAAAGGCTAAATCTTCCTAGATCAATACAGTTTTCATAATCTTCCCTGACCCTCTACTTTCTCAAAACAACTCTGGCCCCTTTTAGAAAAATTTGCATATCTATCTCAAATGATATTGGAATCATTTTTTTCTTTTTCTATGGTTTTGTATCAAAGGATTCTACAAGTTTCAAGAAGGGTAGAAAGGCTGATTCTCAAAGGAAAAATATCTACAAATTTATCTTTCCAGATATCTTTAACTCGTGAGCTCCAGGAGCACTCCACCTCACTTTGAGCATAACTTGAGCTACTGACCTTGGATTTTTGCATATGATATATCAAATTAAAGAGAAAAAGTAAATCTACAACTTTTATGTTGGGAACCTTTTTAGGTTCTAACTTATCTATAATTCATACATTTCTCAAATTTAAGTATTAAAAACCATAGCTAGGGTTCCACTTGGCACCGATTAAATCTCGATCCGTCGGGCTGAATTTTCTTATAAATTTATGTGCCCCTCCACTTCACTTCATCTTCTCCACCATAAATGCACCTTTTCTCTTTCTCTGTCTCTCTCCCCCGTGAAATTCTCCCGCTTTTCTCCATGAACGTTGGCCATCCACCACCAAACAACCTCTGTTTCTTATCAAAACCACCTCCGACCACCTCTGTTCTTCACCATTTACCTTTCTCTACCATCTTCACCACCCAAAACCAGCCCCAAACACCATCTTTCTCACTTGAACAACACCACTACCCTCGACCTCCATAGCCACCCATGGCCTCCAACACCTTTGAAGCCCACCATTCTTCCTTCTAATAACCTCTAATCATCGTTTCCTTTGATTTCCACCACAACACCGCAATTACCACCACTTCATGCCACCACTCACCACTGTGGATAGCCACCACATGGCCTCCCTTCACCTTACTCAGATGCTTTGCATGTAACTAGATTCAGGTCTCGATCGCCGTGTGGATTCCAATGACAGAGACTGATCATCGATCGGAGCTACGAATTAAAGGTTAAGTTTTTCCCCTTCTGTCTAGTATCAGGAAAAAGTGATACATCAGGTAAAAGGGTATGTCCTTGGGTATCCTGGGGTGGTTTGTGTGTTCGGAATGGCTAAGGTTTCTTTTGGGTTCTTACCTTTCCGAGGGTAGGTTCGGGAAAATTTTCATTAAACTAAGTTACTTAAATTTTTCAATATTTTATTGTTATGTATGTGATTAATTGGTTATGTTGGGTTGTTACTAACTCTGATGACTGAATGAATATATTTAGGTACTAGATTGTGAAAACACTAAAAAGGGTACTGGTGTCAATGTGGACCCCGATTAATAAATTTCAAAAAATATGATAAATGAGGGTATAAGGATGGACGGTCACGGAGCTTTTATTGTGTGATTTATTTTATATCTAAATTTTGTAATAATTATTTTAGAGTGTGATTTATTATTATGCCGCTATATCTGTCCTCAATTGCATTAGTACTGAAATTTACGATACATGACAACAATATCATCGACATTTAAGAAAATAAAATCAAGGAAATATTATTACCACTACTATTATCACTATAACTATTCTTATTGTTGTTGTTGTTGTTATTATTATTATTATATTATTATTATTACTATTATTATTATTACTATTGAGCATAATGGTCGGCCCTACCACCACTTTTAGCATTCTTCTTTATTTTTGTCCATTTATATTATCAAATATACCGGTCGGCTCTACCGCCTTATTCTCAACGTTTCTTTTTCCTTTATTTAATTTTTGTTAATCTATATTATTGATTATAATGGTCGGCTTTGCCGCCTTACTTAGTATTAATTTCTTTTATCTAATTATTGTTTATCTATACTGTCAAATATAATGGCCAGCTCTGTCACCTCGCTCTTTTGTGCAAGAAATTATTAAATTACAAATTATTATTACTATTATTATTATTATTATTATTTATAATACTATTATGATTATTGTTATTACTATTAAAATTGACATTATTATTATTAGTAATTAAGAATATTATTAACATTATTATTTCTATCCCATCACCCTAAAGAATTGAAATAAAAATATCTTAAATAAAATATTTTTAGTATAATTTCTCCAAACCAAATGAAATGAAACTTAGAGCCGACAATCACAACTAAGACCCATTTTATTAAATCGGTAAAAGGACCCGAATATAATATAATACATGGTCAGTCTATTTAGATTTACTCAGTATATACAAATGGCCAGATACTATCTTATTCACAAATACCCAGTAAGTTTCCCAGACTTAATTGGGCATACCAATAAAAGTAATGACCGACGATGCTTTATGAAAAATCTATATTTCATAAATAAGTGTCAAATGCCACTTTATCCTCAAATGCCTCCATGAGTTCAATTCAAAGGAAGTATACTAATAAGGGCAATGGTAAAGTACTCTTTTACTTCTTAAATTAAATTGGCACCATTTAAATTACTATCATTTCAATTATTAATTATAAAGTAGAAATACATTATTTACTCTTTATAACGGACATTATTAAGCCAAGATATAACTGATGTATTTCATAAATCAGATAAAAGTATTTTACAAGAGTCTGAACGACAGGTGGAACCTAATAACTTAAGGATAAATATTTCGAGATAGGGGACACATAGACACCCAGGGGTCCGGAAAGTAATGATAATAATAATAAGTTAAGTTACAATAAATCCAATCCATAAAATTACATTAATCAAATTATATTTTATGAATATATAAGCATATACTGATAACTATTAGTGAATCACGAATAAATAACTAGATTTAAGAAGGAAATGAAGATATGTTAATAGAGTGACTAGAAGAATATAAGGTTAACCAACTTACACCAAATAAAATATAAATGTTTTATGTATTTCATCAAAATGTGCCAGCTAAATAGACCTACATGTGTAATTGATTTATTATGATGCTTGAATGTGTGTATATATCTGATTAAGTATGTTATTTGAATAAAAGTACTATGTGTTGACTGAACTATGTGAATTTACGAACTGGAATGTACATGTTGATTAATTATATGCATCTACATGTTTATGTGAATGGATGGATATGAATTATATGATGAAAATAAATGAATATTGTTGAGTTGCATTGGTAAACTATAATACAAAGGATAAAGATAAGAATATGTCTTGGTAGGGATCCTAATGTGACATGAAAATGGAATAATGGTGAAATGTGAATGGATCCGATGAGATGATAATACGCTGAGGCGCAAGTTCGTACCCGAGAAATAATAAATATGTATACTCAACTCCCCTTTCATTCTTAATTATTAGAGGGAATATATTATAATGAGCATTAAAGAGAAATAATGACAATAACTAAACAGTGTTGGTAAATGAATTAAACCGTTAACCAATAATTACTAGGAACTAAGTATATACCTACACAGGCAAAACAACCTATACCCTTAGAATAGTCCTACCCAATATTGATAAGATTATACCATAATTGACTTTGGATAAATCCGTGGCTAGTCTCATTTTCTCTAAAGGATGATTGGAAAAGATTTAAAGAACGATACAAAATAAACCTAATATTAAGAATGAAAGTGGTTGTTGGGGGAACCCTATTGATGATGAGTATAAAGGAAAATGAAAGAATATGTATGAAACATGCATCATCTGCATATGATTTTGTGGAAACTAGAGCACACAGCGAGGGGTACGCTAGAGATACGAGTGCTAGATCCCACGATCACCGTTAGGCATGAATGGTGATGAAATGTTTAGATATATGCATTGTGATTATCTCTTGGGGGCTTGGTGTGCTCTGGTCACTCTAGTACAGAAATATTGTGCCCAGGGGAAGCCTGAGCAAGATGGGTTCTGATGAAGATGATGATTGATGAGATGGTTTTGAGCCCACATTCATGATATTGGCTTAAAGACAAGATGAAATATAATGGAACCGAACCCATGTATGACATTACAATCATCTCTTGATTGAATTACATTATGCCTGTGATTGCTTATCGTTCATTACAATTGTCATTACATATTGGATTATAAGATATAATACCTTCATAAAACTACGAGTAAGAAGAGAAAAAAGGAAGAAGATCATAGAGCCAGAGATAATTAAGGGTGGATGAGTGGAATAGTTACTAGTATGGAATAAATATTAGGAAGGAGAAAGAGGGAAGTCAGCACACAACTAGAATAAGGAGTGTGATGATACATCTTATGCTATGTGGGAGGATATCAGAAATGAAATCTCTCTGATTGTTGTGGAGGAATATACTCACCCTTACATCTTTTTACAGACCTTTGATTAGACTATACACTCGACACCATAGAGATCAGTGCAGACTTTGCACTGAGGATCTGTCAGGCTCTTCTTGGACTGAGGACGATTAGGATAGATGATTTTCTTTTTGTATTTTGTATAGGAGCCTGTGTGCCCCTGATTTTCAGCATGTACGATATGTTGAATATGACCATGTATTGTATATGATTGAGTTGTATATAATATACCTGTTCCACCAAATTTTTCTCGTCCAGAAAAGAAAACTTCCATATTTTTCTAGAACTCGTAACCTCTCAGTTAGATAGGATGATCTAGTGGAAGGGATTGTCCTAGTTAACTAAGGATGTTACACATCACACCAGACAGAATCTTCATATGTTTCTATTGAGAATGCAAGGTTAACTTGTTTGTTGACTAGCATTTCACCTGTTTCATTAAGCCATTACAATTTACAAGGAGTTGGGTGATCTACTAGTGTACAACCAAGTTTATGAACTAGCCTTTGGCTAGCCACATTAGCATAACTGCCACTATTTATAATGAGAGAACAAAGTTTTTTTGTTAATGTAACATCTTGTATAAAAGATGTTCTCTCATTGTGTAGTGTCATCTTCTCTAATATGGCTTCCAAGAAGCCTTCTTATCATGTATAGCTCACCTTCATCCTTTATGACATGCTTACTTTTATAGGAATCACTATCATAACTATCATTGGAATATGATGAGACAGATTCATTTGTTCTAGTATAATGACCATGCCCTCTTAAAATCATTGTTTTCTTGTTTAGGCATTGAGAGGCAATATGACCTTTTCTTAAGCATTTAAAACATTTAATAAAGCTAGTCTTAGATGATGAAGGTTGAGATGATTCATTATGCTTAACATGTTTAAATGATTTGGTAGAGGAACCTTCTTTACAAACTTCACTTTTTATTTGAGAAGCATTGCCCATTGGCTTTTCCTCATCCTTTTTCCAACTTTTTCTAGAATAAAAGTCCTCCTTGCCCTTCCACTTGGGCCTAAAAGGCTTATTGTCTCCTTTATAATAAGAGTCTTTTTTTATAAATTGACTCTCCACCTTAGTGCATTAATGGATGAGCTCCTCAATGTCAACATAAGGTAATAGCTCAACCTTTTATTTTATTTCCCTATTTAGACCATATAAGAACCAATGTATTAGGGTTTCCTCATCTTCTTCTATGTATGACCTAATCATAGCTATCTTTAGGGATTTGTATTAATCTTCTACACTTTTTGAACCCTAGGTTAGCCTATCAAGTTTAGCCAATAATTCCCCCTGTAATAAGAAGGCACATACCATTTGTATAGTAAGGCCTTGAGGTCTTCCTAATTATGTATTGGTGGAAAATTGTCTCTTTTTCATTCTTTACAGACCCGAGTCCACCAAACAAGGGCATAATTTTGAAAAGAGAGGGTGGTTATCCTATTTTTCTTCTCATTTTTTATATTGTGGAAGTCAAAAATTTGCTTAACTCTCATTTCCCATTCCAAATACGCCTCAACATCACTTTTTCCATGAAATGGGGGAACGTCTAGTTTGACTTCCCTAAGTCCCCTATCATTATGGTGTCGATGATATCTCATTAGCCATTCTGCTTCCTCACTTTCACGATGTTCATTATGTCTAGAATGTCTCCTATGGTGAGTTCTATATTCTTTATGGTTATTTCTTTGCCTTGCCTCCCCATTCTTTATATGATCTAACCCTGCATTCATAACATTTAGTTGATCAAGAATGGCTCTCATGTGGGGAAGAGTGTTATCTCTTTCTCGCTCGCTATAAGAAGACATGTTATCTATCCTAAAGCGTAAAATGATTAAGAGATAAATACTAGTCGGTTGGTCGAGAAATAAAGCAAGTAAAGAAAACTAGATATAGAGGAAAAATAAACAAGTATTTAACTAGAAATAACCTAGAAAATTTATAGGCAATTCTAGTTGGAAGTGTAAAAATTAAACTATCCTAACATGCAAAGCATTTTATACTAAGCTAGAAAAACAATTAAAGCAAGACTAGTCATTTGTTCACAAAAATTAAACTAGTACTTGAGCATACTACTCCTAGTTAAACTAAGAAAATCCAAATTTAAAGTCCAAAGTCCAAAGTTTTTAAGTCCAAATACAATGACTTAGAAAATTGAATTTAAAGAAAATTTCCCAAAATACAAGGAAAATGAAATACAAATAAAAAAGAATTCAACTACTTTCTATTATAAAATATGCTTTCCAATACAAGTCTTTAAGTGTCTTTTAGCTCATTCCAAGTTCAAAGAGATACACCAAACTACAAGAAACACTAAACTCAAGAAAATTTGGTTAGCACAAAAAAAATATTATTTTAGAATTTATTTTGTCACTCAAGTGTTTAAATTTTTACTCAATGGTGTTTGAACTTAAGTCCTCTTAAAAGAAATCCTAAGTTACTTAGAACAACACTCAATCCTTATCTCTTTGCTCCAATATGCTACCCCTAAGAATGGAAGTCTATGTCTTATCTCAAGAATGCCAAAGGAGTGAAATACTCTAGGACAAAACTTAAGAATAGAAAAAGACAAGCAATAAAAGGTAAACCAAGTTGGAGTTTAAAGAGACAAAACTTGAATATGACAAGCAATAAAGGGTAGAATGAATAAAGCTACTAAGAATGGAATTAATGTGAAGAACTAAGCATGAAAGAAAGACAAACTATGCATACAAGAAAGAAAGCACTCAAAAGGTACACCTTGAAACTCTAGATTTGCATGCAAAAATAACTACACTTTAATACCACAAAATCACCATCAAATTGTACCATAAGTATGCAATTCAATTGACAAAATATGAAATGTATTAGGCTTGCACTAACGATATGTGTTGCTGGAATTTTTTTAAAACAAGGGTACACATTTTTTTAATTTTTTTTTTGACAAGAAAGCACCCAAAATTTTTGTATAAGGCAAGACTTTCAAGCTATTTCTATTTTATTTCTTTTTTTGTACTTTTTATTTTGATTTTCCCTTGTATAAAGTTTGTTTTTATAGAAATTAAACAAATGAAAATAGCCCAACAAGAGGCACCTTAAAAATTGCACAAAAATAAGAGAAAGAATGGCAAAAGGGTAGTGTTTTAGCAAGCAAAACCTACATATTATTGAAAGGCAAGAAATAACCCAATTATTGACATAAAATGCATCAAAAATGAAAGATAAACAATGTGCCAAATATTTGCTAATATTGTTGGAGAATTAAAAGAAAAGCTAGATAAAAGTCCTAAAGAATATCTAACAAGCCTAAGCAAAAGATGAGGTATAAATACCACCTTAAATAGAGGTGGATTAGGACAACCAATGGAGCTTGCAAGACTTTTATCCAAATGTGAAATAAAAGTGTTAGATTCTACCAACTAGACCAAAGGCAAGAACCATCACAAAGGCAAGACAAACCACGATACAAGCTCCACACTTTTAGCACCTAAATTCCTAACAACTAAGGCACCAACACATAGCAACAAACACCTAATGAATATTACATGATATACTACTAATAAATGGTTACTAGTACCTCTAAAATTCAAAATTACAAAAAACCATTCAAGAAATGACATCAATTGATCATAATATGCAAGAAAGTGCATGTAACTTGTGCAACAAGTAACCAAGAATGTGTGAACATAACACAAACAAAATTTTCAATTCAATTCCAACAAACTCAGCATTTGAATATCATATATGTGTAGTAGCTAAAATCATGAAAAAGAATTAGGAAATTCAAAGTCATTTAATGTAAAGATCATACATAAGAAATGATTAATTAGGAATTTTTTTATAAATTGTTACGTATAAAATGGAAGCATGAACACGGTTTAGAGAGACATGATTAGGAAAACTCAAAATTTAGAATATGAAGATGAAAGAACATTAGCCAAAAAGAAAAAGAAAAGGAAAGACGAGACTCTAAATACCAACTTGGTGTAGGCAAGCCTATTTTGATGAAGGGAAGGAGTTGGTTAATAGGTTGAAGAGTTGTTATAGGAGATTAGGGAATTAGTTAGGTGGTTATAGGTGGTTGAGAGGAGTTGGTTATCAAAGAGGGAACCTAGGGGAAAAGACTCCTAAGAATAAGGTCTGTTGAGTAAAGTGCTAAGCACAAAGGAGAGACTAGAGAGAGGAATCTGCTCACACTAAAATTTCACTAAATGAATTCAAGATCTCAAAATTACACATAAGTGAGGGCTTATATACCTTATGAAATTTTGGTAATGCTCATGGGCCTAGGCTTAGTCCTTCACCCAATTATCCAACCCTAACTAAGAAGGGGCAAAATAAGAGCCCAAAAGGAAAGATAATGGATATAAGGCTCAAAAGTGGCCCAAGAGAAAATATGACCATGTAAGGCCCAAACTAAAGCCCAAAGGCTTTTCTAAACCCAATCTAATGAAATGCTAATTATGTACATAAGAGAATATAAATGCTCATATAAGCCTAACACAGGTCCAAAGAGCTTAAAGAGGCCCAATATCCAAAATAGTGTAATATATCAAAGTGTAGGTCTTCTTAGGAGCTTCCTCGGGCTTGGGCTCGTGAGTGGGAAATGTGAAGAGTGTGAGAACTTGTGTAAGAGCTTCCTTAGCCTTCTTACTTCTTGACCTTATCATAGGTCCTGAGAAGGAGTCCATAACTTGCTTCACTTTGTCCATAACCTGGTATTGACTAATGTCCATATCAGTCTATGTTGTCATTTTGGGCGACCCAGCTTTTCATGATTATGTTCAGAGAAGAGAGAGAATATGGAGCATACACGTGTGTGCTTTGAAAGAGGTCTCCAGAATAAATAGATCAAATCTTAAGATTCTCCTGCAATGAAAGAATTTTTATTTTGTTTTTCTTATGCTAGAGGCCCCTTAGCCTTGTGGTTAACCGACCACAAGTTTTTATGTTTTCTTTCTTTTTCTGTTTCCTTTTGGGTGGGTAGGCCACATGCTATAAAATAAGTGGCTTGCTTCTTCACACTCACTTACCCTCACTAAAATCTAAAAGTATTTTATTATCACCGGTTAAATAAGTAAAACAATTGAAAAGTTACATTAAATAAGAGTATTTTTATGTAATATTGAATTTGGTAAAATTAGCCAATCTTATAAAAAATTGAGTTTATTTTTGTTTATATTATTTTTATGTATAAGTAATTCCTACACAATTTTCAATAAAATATTTATGATTTTACTTCTTTAAGCAATACTTAGGGTATTAATTTACATGCCCTTAAATATAAGACTTTTTTAATTCAATCCAACGAGTAAACTAGCATTCACATCCCTAACCTAGATACAATTTTTCTTTTTAGTCTTTGAGTGTAAAAAAATTATAATAGCATCCTTCATTTTAAAAAACATATTTAAATTAGATCCAAATTGTTAATGTTAGGTCTCATGATAGGTAGCTGTGTCATGGCTATTAGTCATTTCCGCGAAAGCAAAATTCTAGTGGTCCTTCAATGTAAATAAAGCTGGATTTGTATGTTGAAAACTTACAACACTACCCAAAAAATAGAAGAATAAAGGATAAAGGATGAATTGCTTGCTCAGATAGGTAAGTGAAACAGTATAGGTGGATGACTTTATTTATAAGAGCCGACAAGAAGTCATTAACTAGATAGAGACAAAACTGTCAAGAAATTCATGGCTAAATTGTAACTGAATCATGTCATTAACATCCTTGATTTCCTATCTCATAACGGGAAAAATAAGGAAAACAAAAAAAAGAAATATCTAGTCAGCAAAAGTTTTCTTTCTAATCATATGACCCAACCTAGCCTTGCGAGTAGCCTTTTATTCAAGATATTATAGGGAGTTGACTACAATACATAAAGACATTATCAAGAGTAACTTTTTATCCAAGATGCCAATGAGGGTTGGTGATGAGCCATTATTTGGTAAGGGGGGTTGTGGTGGTGATGTTTGAGATAGTGGAATGAAGAGTTCACTGAGAGAGAATCAAGTTTGTATAATATGAACTCAATGAAATGGATGTGCCAAGTTTAAACACACAAGTTGTAATATAGTATAGTTGTCGTTCCACTGAGGAGGTGCTAGAATGAAGATCTTAGTTTGAATTGATTAGGCAGAAAGTTTCAGTTTTGATTTGTTGTGAATGTTGCTGAATGAAAAACAGTAAGTAACAAAATAACAGAGGATAGCACTTTGCAAAATATAACAATAAATGATGTTGGAAAAATCAGTTTTGTAAAACAGGGATTGGCTTCATCACATCTTCACCTCTGTAAGCTGCATAAGTTTCCATATAAGTAAATCGAAAAGATAAGTTCTACGTCACAATCAAAGTCATTTGCATCGATCCCTCGACTACAAAATTCATAAGAATGATTTCCAAACCGCTGATCCCTCAGTCACTTTGGAAACCATTCCAGCATTATCGATCGATTGTTTTGACGTTTGTTGCGTTAGACGCCATCCCTGGCTACCTACTCACAACAAGCATTTCTTTCAGGGTCTGCTTTCAAAAGTCACTTCCCAGCATACTCAAGAAAACTTAGAACAAGAAAATAGTGATCAAGTACTTTCAGGCATTAAACGCAGAAGGAAATACAGAAACTTTATCAAATCTCATTACTCAATGAAAACTTACGACAGCATTACTTCAGTGTTGAATGGATTACAGCCAATCCCATAAGGGAAATTAGTTACTCATGCCTTGCATTTTCACCATCAAAGAAATGAATACAGAAAATGGAAAGTGTGAAATGAAAAATACAGAGGATGAAATGATGTATCAGATGATGTTGGGTCATAGATGATGTTTGCAGCTTGATTTATAGGAGTTTAGGTTCAGCTTCTCTTGCCCACTTGCGTAGAACCCATGCAGCATCTTTTAGAGACTGGTGGAAACAGAAGAAAGTGGATGAGTTTGCATCGCATTGTTGGTGAATAAAGAATTAAGAAATCCCATACTGTCTGAGTCACGCTTGAGCTTGATGGTCACGCTCAAGCGTGAAGAGTTTTGATGCTTATTGATGATCTCACGCTCAAGCTGAAGTAATTCACGCTCAAGCGTGGCTTCCTTGCCTTCTCACGCTTGCTCCTCGCTTAGCCTCGCTCAGTTACGCTCAGGCGAGGCCTTAATATCCATTCCTCACGCTCAAGCGGCTTATTCCCACGCTTGAGCGTGAGAGGGGTCCTGATGCCTCTGTTTCCTTTAATTCATGCTGGCCATGCTTAATCCATGCTTAGGCTTCCATTTTTATCATTCCACGCTTAAGCTCCTAGTGTTCACGCTCAAGCGTGAGGGGTCCTGATGCTTTCCAACTTGTTCAAGCTTAAGCTTAGCTTAAGCTTGGTTGTTCAAGCTTGAGCTTGCTGTCTTCAAATGCTCCCGATCACGCTTGAGCTTGCTCTTTCACGCTTGAGCTTGATGCTTTCACGCTTGAGCTTGCTACTTTCACGCTTAAGCTTGCCTGCTTCAAGCTTAAGCTTGATTTTTCACGCTTGAGCTTGATGCTTTCACGCTTGAGCTTGATGCTTTCACGCTTGAGCTTGCTACTTTCACGCTTAAGCTTGCCTGCTTCAAGCTTAAGCTTGATTTTTCTCGCTTGAGCTTGATGCTTTCACGCTTGAGCTTGCCTGCTTCAAGCTTAAGCTTGATTTTTCACGCTTAAGCTTGCTTGCTCCAAGCTTAAGCTTGATTTTTCACGCTTAAGCTTGCTTGCTCAAGCTTAAGCTTGCCCTGCTTTCCTGTTGAATTTCCTGCAACTTTCCAAGAGTTTTAACACAATATTTCTTTTATACACCTATCCATCACTACTTAAAAGATTCATGCTCACTTCCTTCAATAATTCATCAATTTAGCTCAAGTTCTTTACAAAATTAATTCGAATGAGTCATGAAATCAATGCTTAATCAACACTTATCAAACTCTCCCCAACCTAGATTTTTGCTTGTCCTCAAGTAAAAAGAAGTTTAGGAAAGGGAATCAAGCGTTCAAAAATCTAAGTTTCTGTGGCAGACAAAAAGTTTAAAAGACAATAATCTGAGTTGATGTCTAGGCAAATGATTTTCTTAATACCAATTCCTTGAAATGTAATGCACCATTACCTTGTTCATAAAGCATGTAACCCATTGCTGTAAGAATATAGAACTCTCATTATTTCTTACCATGTGTCTGTTTCACTCATCCATCATTAGAACTGCTCCGTTAACATTGGCCGTCATTTCTAGTAAAACCAAAATTCAAATGAATAGCAAGGATCAAAAGGTCTTTTAAGGATGTAATGAGGCTGGGCTAACAAGAATCTTTGGTTTTTCTTGGTTTCAAAATGCATGTTTAAAGAAGAGCATAAGTGTTTTTGGTTAATTTAATTAACAAATTAGAAGGCTCCTTCTTTGCATTGAAACTTCAGAATTTTCTTTTATTTTCCTCCAGCTCTTTTATACATTTTTGGAGAGCTTACTATTCTTTTTGCATTTTCTTCTACTGCCTCCATTTGTTTCATCTCCTTTTGAGAAAAATATTTTATGCTCTTTTTCAAGATGAACATGCAGGTAAGATAGAATTTTTGCTCTTATGCTTAGCTCAGGGCAGAGAAAAATTTTCATGCTTTTATGGCTCAAAGATGGGCTGTGAAAAAAAATCGGATCTTTTTATCGGGGTAGCTTTTTGGCTCTTGGCTAACTATGTTTTCAAAATTGCCTTATCATTTCCTTGTTTGTTTCTTAAGAAAAAGGTTTAATTAGAAAATCAGTCAATGCCAATTTAACAAATTCAAATGAGGCTCTCAAGTGTTTAGATTTTCTCACTTCTCATCAAGATATCAGGCTTACTTCCTTATTCTTAACAGAAAAGGGTTCACGTCATGTAATCAAGCAAAAATACATGCATTCCAGTTCCTTGGTTCTTAATTAAGTCATTTTGCCTAAAAAAAGAATCAGTGTTATTGCCTAAAAACATTCTGTTGCGTAGAAACTTTTCTTGTTCAAAAAGTAAAATCTTTGGTTGGGGTTTTCAAAAATGTTCAACTGCAAGCATGTAATGGTATATCCAAACAATCAACCAAAAGCATAAAAATTTTAAAAATTTTCAAGGCATGCTGCAGTAATGTTAGATAAAACTAACTGAAAGTAAACTAAAGCAATAAAAACTAAAGCAGTAAACTCATCACTCATCCTTAGAAGAGTCATCCCTTGTCTCATGTTTCCTTACTGGAGGTCCTTGTGAGGAGGGTCCTTGTTTAGTCTATGAAGTCTCACCCCTCCTAAGAAAGAAGGCCTGTCCCCAGGCTAAAACTTGCTTTCAGATAATGAGTGGGATGAATTTGATGAGCTGCCTGAAAAGTAAAGAAAAATTTAATCTTACAATAAGATTTACTTAAAACAAAATCAACAGGATGAAAAGAAAACATAAAAGATTGGGTTGCCTCCCAATAAGCGCTTGTTTAATGTCATTAGCTTGACGCCTGATAGATTTTTCAATATGGATCATGAAGTTGGTGGATGAGAGTGTTGAGTTTTTCCACCGCCTTGCCTAAGTCAGGCCTTGGCTTTCTTCCATTCTGTTTTTCAAGTGCACCTTCAATAGCAAAATCAACTTGTTCCTTTTGCACTCGAATTTTTACTTTTCTGTCATCCACATCTATGATGACTTTGGCCGCTTTCAAGAATGGTCTCCCTAGTATGAGGGGAATTTCAGGGTCTTCCTCCATATCTATGACAACAAAATTCTCATGAAATTCAAATTGATCAACTTTGACCTCAACATTTTCAGCAATACCATAAGGGGTTTTTATTGATTGATCTGCCATTTTTAAAGTCATGTTTATTGGCTTTACTGAAAAATCCCCTATACTTTTCAGTGTGGATAATGGCATCAAATTTACACTAGCACCAAGATCTAACAAAGCTTTACTTTTTGAAAGTTTTCCAACAGTAACGGGAATAGAAAAACTCCCTGGATCTTTGGTGTTATGCGGTACTGCTTCAGAGATGATAGTGTCATATCCATCTTCTTCCTCAGTTATTTCCTCAGTCAGTGTGGTCACAGCCTTGCAATGCTCTATTGGGTTTGTTACAGTGTTTGCTCCATACTGAGGCTTCTGTTTCTCAGCAAGTTGTTGGGCTAGTTGTCCCAATTGTGTTTCCAAGTTCCTAAGCGATGCTTCATTGTTCTTTTGACTTGCTAAAGAAGTTTGTATAAATTTTTCCAAGGTGTCCTCTAATCTAGAAGTTCTCTCCACCAAAGAAGGACCATTATTTTGATATGGTTTAGAAGAGCTGGGCTCTTGCTTCCATCCTTGGCCTTGGTTTTGGTTACTTCTCCATCCCTGAAATGGTTGGTTAGAAAAATTGGAATTGAAATTACCAGACCTTCCTTGGTTGTTCATGAAGTATACAGTTGCTTCTTGTGAGCCACAGTTCTCATTAAGATGATCTCCTCCACAAAAGTTACATGTTACAGGCATTTGTTGTTGCCCTGGTTGTGATGATTGTACAGCATGTAATTGTTGTGGAAGATTGGCTATCTTTTTGGTCAATGTTTCTAATTGTTGGGTCAGAATTTTGTTCTGTGCTAAAATGGCATCTGTGGTGTTTAAGTCAAGGACTCCTTTCTTTTGAACTTGCTGACGATCATGTTGAGCTTGGTAGTCTATTGAGGATAAAGCTTCTATTATCCTTGTGGCTTGGTCAGCATCCACTGTCATCATTGTTCCTCCTGCTGCTGCATCTAAAATCATTTTAGTGTCAGCCCTTAGACCACTGTAAAAAATATTAAGCTGTGCAATATCTTCAAGTCCATGGTTTGGGCATTTTCTGAGCAGTGATTTAAAGCGTTCCCATGCCTCACAAAAAGGTTCATCTTGGCCTTGTCTAAATGTTGTAATATCTGATTTGGCCTTGATGAATCTAGATGGAGGAAAGAACCTTTGTAGAAATTTTTCTTCAACTATGTTCCAGCTATTCAAACTTTGATTTGGATGAGATTGTAACCACTCCTTTGCTTTTCCTGCTAAAGAAAAAGGAAATAGTCTTAGATATGCAGCATCAATAACATCTTGGTCAAATCCCATGGTTCCAACCAATTCATAGAATGTGGCCAAGTGAGTGTACGGATCTTCACTGGACATTCCATGGAATTGATGTGAACTAATCAAACTCAGAAATGCTGGTTTCATTTCTAGTGCTCTGACAGTGTTTGGAATTGCAATGCTTGAGAAATGTCTTGGCCCTTGCTGTAAAACATAGTCTCCAAGTGTTCTCCTTGGTGGATTTTGATTATTGCTGTTGTCATCCATTGTATCAGAGGAAGTTTGTCCTTCTTGGAGGTTCTGCTTTGCTTTCTTGATTTTCTTGAGGAACCTATCTATCTCAGGATCAAATGCAAGCTGTTCTTTTGTACCCTGTCCCCTCAAGATCATAAATCAAGTACTCAAAATAGCAAGGTTACTAAAAAAAATAAAAATAAAAACAAATTGAAAACAAATTTATTTACACTGTCTTGTCAATTCAATGCTAAAATATTCAAACTTAAATCACCTCCCCGGCAACGGCGCCAAAACTTGATGAGCCATTATTTGGTAAGGGGGGTTGTGGTGGTGATGTTTGAGATAGTGGAATGAAGAGTTCACTGAGAGAGAATCAAGTTTGTATAATATGAACTCAATGAAATGGATGTGCCAAGTTTAAACACAGAAGTTGTAATATAGTATAGTTGTCGTTCCACTGAGGAGGTGCTAGAATGAAGATCTTAGTTTGAATTGATTAGGCAGAAAGTTTCAGTTTTGATTTGTTGTGAATGTTGCTGAATGAAAAACAGTAAGTAACAAAATAACAGAGGATAGCACTTTGCAAAATATAACAATAAATGATGTTGGAAAAATCAGTTTTGTAAAACAGGGATTGGCTTCATCATATCTTCACCTCTGTAAGCTACATAAGTTTCCATATAAGTAAATCAAAAAGATAAGTTCTACGTCACAATCAAAGTCATTTGCATCGATCCCTTGACTACAAAATTCATAAGAATGATTTCCAAACCGCTGATCCCTCAGTCACTTTGGAAACCATTCCAGCATTATCGATCGATTGTTTTGACGTTTGTTGCGTTAGACGCCATCCCTGGCTACCTACTCACAACAAGCATTTCTTTCAGGGTCTGCTTTCAAAAGTCACTTCCCAGCATACTCAAGAAAACTTAGAACAACAAAATAGTGATCAAGTACTTTCAGGCATTAAACGCAGAAGGAAATACATAAACTTTATCAAATCTCATTACTCAATGAAAACTTACGACAACATTACTTCAGTGTTGAATGGATTACAGCCAATCCCATAAGGGAAATTAGTTACTCATGCCTTGCATTTTCACCATCAAAGAAATGAATACAGAAAATGGAAAGTGTGAAATGAAAAATACAGAGGATGAAATGATGTATCAGATGATGTTGGGTCATAGATGATGTTTGCAGCTTGATTTATAGGAGTTTAGGTTCAGCTTCTCTTGCCCACTTGCGTAGAACCCATGCAGCATCTTTTAGAGACTGGTGGAAACAGAAGAAAGTGGATGAGTTTGCATCGCATTGTTGGTGAATAAAGAATTAAGAAATCCCATACTGTCTGAGTCACGCTTGAGCTTGATGGTCACGCTCAAGCGTGAAGAGTTCTGATGCTTATTGATGATCTCACGCTCAAGCTGAAGTAATTCACGCTCAAGCGTGGCTTCCTTGCCTTCTCACGCTTGCTCCTCGCTTAGCCTCGCTCAGTTACGCTCAGGCGAGGCCTTAATATCCATTCCTCACGCTCAAGCGGCTTATTCCCACGCTTGAGCGTGAGAGGGGTCCTGATGCCTCTGTTTCCTTTAATTCATGCTGGCCATGCTTAATCCATGCTTAGGCTTCCATTTTTATCATTCCACGCTTAAGCTCCTAGTGTTCACGCTCAAGCGTGAGGGGTCCTGATGCTTTCCAACTTGTTCAAGCTTAAGCTTGCTTGCTTAAGCTTGGTTGTTCAAGCTTGAGCTTGCTGTCTTCAAATGCTCTCGATCACGCTTGAGCTTGCTCTTTCACGCTTGAGCTTGATGCTTTCACGCTTGAGCTTGCTACTTTCACGCTTAAGCTTGCCTGCTTCAAGCTTAAGCTTGATTTTTCACGCTTGAGCTTGATGCTTTCACGCTTGAGCTTGATGCTTTCACGCTTGAGCTTGCTACTTTCACGCTTAAGCTTGCCTGCTTCAAGCTTAAGCTTGATTTTTCTCGCTTGAGCTTGATGCTTTCACGCTTGAGCTTGCCTGCTTTAAGCTTAAGCTTGATATTTCACGCTTAAGCTTGCTTGCTCCAAGCTTAAGCTTGATTTTTCACGCTTAAGCTTGCTTGCTCAAGCTTAAGCTTGCCCTGCTTTCCTGTTGAATTTCCTCCAACTTTCCAAGAGTTTTAACACAATATTTCTTTTATACACCTATCCATCACTACTTAAAAGATTCATGCTCACTTCCTTCAATAATTCATCAATTTAGCTCAAGTTCTTTACAAAATTAATTCGAATGAGTCATGAAATCAATGCTTAATCAACACTTATCAGTTGGCTAGAATATATAAAGACATTATCAAGAGGAAAAAATTTTGATGTGGGAGTTAAAGAGTCCAAAAATGCCAAAAGCTAATAAAGTTACTTTTCTAGAAATCCCTCACTAATGGCTTTATAAGAAAAATAAGTTCTCTCGGTTAAGAAAATTTTATTTTATGCATAAGTATTAATCTAAAAGATTAAATTAACATATAGTAAAGTGAAGCAACAATACTTCATTCAAAAACTGAATTGCTCTTGAACTAGTTAAATCAAGATTGGAACCCCAGTGCACACACCTTTACTTTGAAATATAAAGTTTCCATAATAAATAAAATAAAGTCATTCTCAAGCTTGGTAATCATGTAAGTATTTTTGAAAAGATTACTTAAATCATTCAAAGAATGTGACTTTTACTATTCTCACTCACATTTATTCACATAGGTATTAGTTACCCTTCATACAGTGTCTCATAAGCAATTTTTGTGAATAAACTTTATTAAAAAACTTTGAAATACAAGTGTGTCTCTATAGTACTTTTCTCATAGATACATAAGTGCATCTTAAAAGCCCCACCATAAATCAAGCATTACTTTCTCTTGCCATAGGGATGAGATGTAATGCATATGTAGTAATTATATAGCTTAGTTTAGCCTACTTAATTGGGTATCTACCATACTTTTCTCTCTTAAAGGCTCAAGCTTCATCTCCCTCAACATATCCAAGATAACTCTCTTGGTTAACCTTTTAGTAAGAGGATCAACTAGAAATTTCTCACTTCTTACAAAATCAAGGGAAATTACACCATTTTTAATTAATTGCCAAACAACACCATGTCTAACATGAATGTGTCTTTTCTTCTCATCGTAAGCATTATTGTTAGCAACACCAATTACACCTTGTGAGTCACAGTGAAGTGACATTATTGGTGTAGGTCTTCCCTATAAAGATATGTCAGCCAATAAGTTTCCTAGCCAGTCTACTTTTTGACCTACTAACTCAAGAGCAATGAATTTAGATTCCATACTAGAACGTGCAATACATGTTTGTTCTATAAAATTTCAGAAAATAGTTCCTCCACCTAAAGTGAACATATATCCATTGGTGGAGCTTGCCTCGTCTTTGTTTGAAACCCAATTTGCATCACAATAACCTTCCAACATAAGGATTTCTTTTAAAAAAATGCAAACTCCAAGCTATAGTACCTTTCAAATATTTCAAAAGACTAAGTAAAAATGTTAAGCATTTGGATTATAAGTATAGTGACTCAGTCTACTTACAGCGTATGCAATATATGATCTAGTATAATTCATTAAGAGCATGACACTTCCAATAATTTTTGCATATTCGGATTGAGACACACTATCACCATTGTTCCTTTTTAAACACGGGCAGGAATTAAAAGGAGTTCTAGCATGAATTACATCAAAATCATTGAATCTTTTCAAAAATATTTCAACATGGTGTGATTCAATTAGTGAAAAACCATTTTTAGTCTTCTTTATCTTTATTCCCAAGATAACATCGACTTCTCCCAAATCATTCGAGTTAGATTTGGAACATAAAATGATTTTGTTTGGTTAATCACATCCAAATTTATTCCAAAAGTTAACATTGATCATCAACATATAAGCATATTATTACCCAACCAAATTCAAACAGTTTTGTGTAAACACAAGTATTAGATGGATTCATAATAAAGGCATATTCAATCAAAGCATTATTAAACTTTTCATACCACTGTTTTGGTATCTGTTTCAAATCATAGAAAGATTTTTGAAGTATGTGTTCTTAACCATCAACAACATAACCTTTTGGTTTCTTTATTCAAATTTCCCCATTCAAATCATAATTAAAAATGCTATTTTTACATCTATTTGATGAATGAGTAAATCATTTATAGTAGTCAAAGCAATCAAAGCTCTAATAATGGAAATTTTTATGATTAGTAAATAGGCATAAAAAAAGTTTATTCCATGTTTTTATATAAAACATTTTATTACTAGTCTAGCTTTAAATTTTTCAATTGACCCATTGGGTCTTATTTTCTTTTTGAAAATCCACTTACTCCCTATAGGTTTGCTACCAGCAGGAAAATTAACAAGTTCCTAAGTATGATTACTCCTTATTGAATCAATTTTGTTTTTTATAGCTTCTTTCCAAAAAATGCATCATTGTATATTTTTTGATCTTCTTTCAACATATAATAAATTAAATTCTTTAGAGAAAACATTAGCATCTTTAATATCAATAAGAAAAATAGTTATAAAATCTAGTTCAAAACTTGTTTCACTTCGTTGCCTTTTACTTCTTCTTGGTTCAAAAGAATTATAACTAGATGGCACTATTTTAGAACTAAAAGCATTAACAGTTAAAGAAAAAGGCATAGATTTAGGAATAAAATCATCCAAATCACTATTTTTCTTATAAGATATTTTCATAGAATCTAGTATCCCGAGATTTAATAATAGTATTATCATTCAAATAAAGAAATCTATAAGCAAAATTATTGATCCAACTTGAATATTGGCCTTAATCCATGACATTGGATTAGCCCTAGCACGAGCAAAATACACCCCTTGTGTGAGGCACACAACAATATTAGAGCTCTGGTAGATTTTCCCTCTTAATAACCAGAGTCACTATAGGCCAGTACCTAGTGAGCTCGATCATCTGTTGGGGTATATCAGTTCCAACTTGCAAAGAATGTCAAGCATATGTGTGGGTGTTAGCTTTTCCCTGTAATTTATGGATCCATACTGACACAAAACCACTTAAGACTCAATTGTCATCTTCCTCTATAAATACTTCTCATTTATACTTATCAAGGTACGAGCATGATACTAAATCTTATCCTTGAGCTCTGATATAGACCATTTAAATTGACTTGAGCGTTAGAGTATCCTTGCAGGTGACACCCTCATTCGTTTCCCAATGCAAAAGGCAAGTGTGATAACTGGAGAATCGGACATAGAGACTCTTGACTCCCCACTGGGCCATAAGAGATAATACCAGATCCTCATTAGACCGGTGTAATATATAAGAGAGAAGTTGAAACTAGTATTGACACCAAAAGTGTTATCCCCATACCCAATAATTCAACTATCATAAGCATAGATAATAAAACCAGTGTCAAGAGTTTTAGCAATAATATGTTATTTTTAAAAACTGGTATTCCAACTTTGGCTAAACACCCTCACTTTTTAAAAATTTCAAATTAGGGGAATACATTTTCCATATTTCATGAGATCTTATCCAAACATTTATGAGGGAGTTTATTATGAATATAACATGCAATTGGAATAGTCTGCCCCAACAAATTATCAATACCAGAACTAATCAATATAGCATTCAACATATCTTTTAAAGTCCCACTTTTCCTTTCTATAATGTCATTTTGTTGAGGTGAATAAGGTGCATTAAACTCATGAATAATACCATTTTCCACATAAATTCTTCAGAGTGATAATGCTAAGCTGATCACCTCTATCAGATCTTAACCTTTTGATTTTTTCGTCTAACTGATTTTCCACTCCAACTTGGTATTTCAGAAACATCGATTTAATTTCATCTTTAGAATTTAATAAAAAGACCTTTGTATAACATAAGAAATCATCAATAAATGTAACAATGTTTCTTACCATCTCTACTTATAGAATTTTTAAAATTTTCCAAATCTTAGTGTATGATTCTTAATCCGGTTCTGATATCGGCCTATGGCCAACATGGTAATTTGACTGTCATTCGTCATCCAGGATCGGTATCCAGCATAGTTTAGTGTAACAACACCAGTATGCTAGTATTGCATGAAAGGTCCCAGAGCTAACCTCTGGTATAAGTTATTCCCTCAATACCGGGTGATAAAAGTTGACCTATGTATCAATATGTTAAACAAGTAACCTGCAAGGTGATTGTCTAATAAGTAGAGCCGTTTGGACTTATCCCTTTCATATTGATATAGGAGGATCTTTAAGTCTTCCTTTGAATGGGATGGATCTTGGCACTTCTCCTTCTTCTAACCTTTAAATGCCAATGTTGAATGTAATCTTGAGGTTGAAACTAAAACACAAAAAGGGAAAAGACTCTAAGAGTGGACGAAATTTGGTGGAAGGAAAAGAGAGAAGAGATGAAATGAAAGAAGGAACTGAGGAGAATGGAAGGGATGGTGGAAATGGATGAATGGAAGGCCACTTCCTAGGGAAGATAACTCCCTTGAACTCGCCACCAATGAGGGATGAGCCTCTTGGATGAGAGCTTGCAAAAGATCTCCTAATCCTAGAGAGAAGGAAGAGAACTTCTCACAAAAAACTCACTTAAAGTGGTCAAAATCTCAAAATGCATAATTGTGTAAGTTTTTACAAAAGGAGAGCTCCTTATATAGGTCTCCACAATTTCGGCCAAGGAGGAGCTAATGGGCTTGGTTCATGGATCCAAGGCCCAAAAGAGACAAAGGGAAGGAAGATGGCCTATACATGGCCCAAAAGGAAAGTACATGGCCCTAAAGTGACCCATTTGACCTTGCAAGGCCCAAATAAAACCTATAAGCCTAGAGAATCTAACTAGAGACTATATTACAAGAAAAGTATGAGTAGATCCTCAATGATTCCTTATTGGGCTTGGGCCCACTAAACAAAGAGAGGAAGGAAGCTAATGCTTTGTGTATGCTCTCTTTGGCTTTCTTTGACTTTGCCCTTGTGAGGGGACCCTTGTAAGCTTCAAGTCCTTTCTCTAGGGTAGCGTGAGGGTCTTCCCTTGGTGTGTCCTCATTATGCTCCCCTTATTCGAAAGGGATTTATCCTCAAATCTAAGGCATCATCCTCTTCATCTATGTCAAAAGGAGATAAGTCAGATACATTAAATGAAGCATTCACACCATAATCTCCTGGAAAATCAAGGACATATGCATTATTATTCATTTTCTTGAGTATTTGGAAAGGGCCATCACCTCTAGGGTTGAGTTTGGATTTTCTCAAGTTTGGAAATATTTCCTTTCTAAGATATAGCCAAACCCAATCTCCAATCTCAAAGGTGACTTCCTTTCTTTTCTTATTAGCACAATGAGCATAGTGTTTATTCTTAGCTTGTATTTGGTTTTTGACCTTCTCATGAAAATCTTTGATAAACCCTGCCTTCGCCTCTCCATCCAAGTGAAGGATAGAATCAGAAACATCAATGGGCAAAAGGTCTAAGGGAGTGAAAGGGTTAAAACCATAAACAACTTCAAAAGGACTATGCTTAGTTGTGGAGTGTTGTACCCTATTATAAGCAAATTCAATGTGGGGTAAACACTTATCCCAAGATTTGACATTTTTATGCACTAAGACCCTAAGTAGTTGAGAAAGGGTCGTGCTCACTACCTCAATTTGTCCATCTATTTGAGGATGACAAGTGGTAAAAAAGAGAAGCTTCGTTCCTAGCCTTGAACAAAGAGTTTTCCAAAAATGGCTTAGGAATTTGGTGTCCCTATCAGAAATGATAGTTTTAGGAACACCATGAAGTCTTACAATTTCCTTGAAAAAGAGCTTAGCAATATGACTTGCATCATCCACTTTGTGACAAGGAATGAAGTGAGCCATCTTGCTAAACCTATCTACCACAACAAAGATAGAATCAATTCCCCTTTGGGTCCTAGGCAAGCCTAACATAAAATCCATAGAAATATCAACCCAAGGAGAAATAAGTGTAGGCAATAGGGTATACAAACCACTAGGTGAAAGTTTAGATTTGGCTTTCCTATATACTATACACCTAACGTAAAATTTTTATACATCTTTTTTCATTTTAGGCCAATAGAAGTGTTCATGTAAAATGGCCAATGTTTTATCTCTTCCAAAATGGCCCATTAAGCCTCCCTCATGACTTTCTCTAAGTAAAAGATCTCTTAAAGAGCTCCTAGGAATGTAAAGTCTATTGGCTTTAAAGAGGTAGCCATCTAGAATGTAGAAGCCTTTATGAGATGAAGAAGTGGAGGACGAGTTGAAAATGTTTGAAAAATCGGTAGCACTTGGATACAAAGTCCTAATCTTATCAAGTCCAGTAATTTTGGCTCCAAGAAAGGCAAGTAAAGAGTGCCTTCTTGATAAAGAATCAGCCACAGTATTGGATTTTTCATTTTTGTACTTGATGACATATAGAAATTATTCCAAGAACTCAACCTACTTAGCATGTCTTTTGTTCAACTTATGTTTCCCTTTGATAAATTTTAGTGATTGGTGATCACTATGAATGACAAACTCTTTTGGGATCAAGTAATGTTCCTAAATTTGAAGGGCTCTAATCAATGCATAGAACTCTTTATCATATGTGGGATAATTGAGGGTTGCCCCATTAAGCTTTTCACTAAAGAAAGCAATGGGGTGACCTTCTTGCAATAACATAACTCCTATACCCACGTTTGAAGCATCACACTCAAGCTTAAAGGTTTTAGAAAAATTTGGAAGTGCTAAAATTGGAGCATGAGTGAGCTTCTCTTGAGATCTAGAAAGGCTTTCTCTTGCCTTGGCCCCACACAAAAGGAACATTCTTTTTCACTAACACATTTAATGGGGAGGCTAAGGTAAAGAAATCTTTCACAAATCTCCTATAAAAACTTGCAAAACCATGGAAACTTCTAACCTCACTCATATTTTTAGGTGTTGGCCAATCTTGGATTGCCTTCACTTTATAGTGATCAACCTCAACACCTTTAGAACTCACTATAAATCCAAGGAATACAATGCTATCCATGCCAAAAGAATATTTTTCAAAATTTGCATAGAGGTTATTTGTTCTGAAGGCAAGCATAACTTGTTTAAGATGGTTTAGATGAGAAGTCATGGTCTTTGAGTACACCAAAATATCATCAAAGTAGACCACAACGAAATGCCCAATGAATTCCCTCAAAACATGATTCATTAACCTCATAAATGTGCTTGGTGCATTAGTCAAGCCAAAGGGCATAACTAACCACTCATATAATCTAAGTTTGGTTTTAAAAGCAGCTTTCTGTTCATCTTCTTCTTTGATTTTTATTTGATGATAGCCACTTTTAAGATTAATCTTGGAAAATATGGTAGAACCACTTAGCTCATCAAGCATTTCATCAAGTCTAGGTATTGGATGCCTATACTTGATGGTTATGTTGTTTATGGCTCTACAATCTGTACACATTCTCCATGAACCATCTTTCTTAGGAACTAATAAAACATGTAAAGCACATGGGCTTAAGCTCTCTCTAATCCATCCCTTAAATAATAGATCGTTCACTTGTTTTTCAAACTCAAGGATTTCCTTAGGGTTACATCTATATGCAGGTCTATTTGGTAAGCTAGCACCAGGAATTAGGTCTATTTGATGTTCAATGCCCCTAATAGGAGGTAAGCCTTTGGGAATATCTTTTGGAAAGAGGTCTTTAAATGCATTTAAGATGTTTTGGATCGCTTTGGGCAAAGGGGGAGAATGAGTGCCCATAGAGCATAAAGAAGTGCTAGGGATATCTTTTGCATACATGATCAAGCATTGTTTTTGTCAAAACATAGCATGTTTCACATCATGTTTGTTGGCCAAAAGATTGGCTCTAGAGTTATCATAGATGATAACTCCTTTTTCTTTATCCTCTTTTTTGTTTTTCTTATGTTTTTCTAGATGATTAGAAGAAGATCCTAACTCTCTATCTCTTTTAAGCTTTATTTGTAGTTGATCTTTAGCTACTTGTTGTGGAGTTAGGGGGTGTAAAACTATCTTCTTACCATCTAACTTGAATGTAAGGGTGTTAGTGAACCCCTCATGGATGACCTTCCTATCGAATTGCCAAGGTCTTCCTAATAGGATATGATTTGCCTCCATAGGTACTACATCACAATTGACTTCATCTTTATATATGCCTATGGTGAAGTTGATTAAGACTTACTTATTAACTAACATTTCTTTCTTTTCAATTAACCATTGCAACTTATAAGGTCTACGGTGATCTATTAGTTCTAAGCCCATCTTATTTACTAGTCTTTGGCTTACTACATTTACACAACTCCCACTATCCACAATGAGAGAACATAGTTTGTCATTTATGTAACATCTTGTATAAAAGATGTTCTCTCTTTGTGCAGTATCATCTAACTTAACATGACTACCAAGTAACCTTCTAATCATGTAAAGCTCACCATCATCTCCTAAAATATGCTCACTGTCATAGGAATCACTACTTGAGTCATTACTTGATGTGTGATTATCAGAATCAGACTCTGATTAACTTGAGTAGGTTCTATTAGTTTTCAAAATCATAGTTCTTTTTGTTGGACAGTCAGAAGCAATGTGACCTCTACCAAGACATTTAAAACATTTTATGGTAGAAGATCTAGAGGATTGTTGCTTAGATGTGGATTCATGCTTATCTCTTTGGTTTCTAAAAATTTTGCCATTCTTATGCAACTCACTTTGTGGTTTGGAAGATGAAGTGCCCACTTCCCTCTCCCTAGGGTTTCTCTCAAACCTACCCTTATTTTCTTGACTTACCCACTTAGATTTGTAGGCTTTATTTTCCCCACTATACGCTTTCCTTTCTTTAAATTGGCTTTCTACCTTAGTACATTGGTGTAGTAACTCTTCTATGTCAACATGTGGAAGGAGTTCTACTCTATTCTTGATGTTCCTATTTAGGCTATGCAAAAACCTATGCATTAGGGTTTCCTCATCTTCTTCTAAGTTTGCCCTAATCATGGCTATCTCTAGAGCTTTATAGTAATCTTCTACACTTTTTTACCCTTAGGTGAGTTTATTTAGCTTGGCTAATAGCTCCCCTCTATAGTAATTAGGAACATAACATTTTCTTAATATAGCTTTTAAGTCTAACCAATCATCTATTGGTGGGAAGTTATCTTTCTTTCTCTCCTTACACACTTGGGTCCACCATACTAAGGCATAATTTTGGAATGAGAGAGTGGCTATCCTAACTTTCTTTTCTTCTTTTATTTGATGAGAATTAAACAATTGCTCAACTCTCATCTCTCATTCTAAGTAAGCTTCAACATCACTCTTGCCATTAAATAGGGGAATTTCAAGTTTTACCTCTCTTAAGCCTATGTCTTCTCTTTTATGTTCATGGTGTCTTCTATGTCTAGGTTCATCCTCACTATCACTATTGTTATGTCTTTGATTTCTTTGATTTCTATGCCTAGCTCTAGGGTTTTCATTATGCTTTAGGTTATTTAACCTATTGTTGATGTTATTAAACTTTCTATTATGTTATGAAGCATAGATTTGTTTTCCCTATCACTAGAAGACATTGTTTAAGGTTGTCAAAGAAAAACAAGACAAGGCAACAAAGTTGTAAACAAACTAGTTAAGGATGCTTGATGCAAGGCAAGTATTAGAAAACACACAACAATCCTAAAATACAAGTATTAGGTTTCTTTCCTAAGGGAAACAAGAACCTAAGTTGTCTTGTACTAGGTTGTATCCTAGGATATAGTACTATGATTAGTTATGCAAGACCTAGGTTGTCTTAACCTATGTTCCTTATGAGAATCCTAGATTGTAACTAATCAAGTAACTAACCCTAACATGCCTAAACAATTTCGGTTATGGGAAGTTAAAAGTAACAAATTAGTTTCAACTAATCAACTAACTCTAACTAACATCAACTAACCCTAACTAAATTTAGTTATTTAGTTATTATGGTTGTAACTAAGTCTAACCACTTAACCTCCTAACTAAATTTGGTTAACTAATTGGTTTATGTAGTTAGGTTAACTAGAATTAGTTCCAACTACTAACTAACTAACCAAATTAATTAAGACCAACAACTAACTAACTACTTCTAGTTGTAGCTAATTAACTACTTTACCAACTAACACCTAACTAATTAACAAACAAATGCAAATGCTTCTCCTTAATTTCAAAATTTACCAAAAGGAAATGAAATTAATAGAGTCCAAAGTCCAATGTCCAATTAATGTCCAAAATACAAGATAAAAACCTACTACACTTTTTCTAAGAATTTGAAAAATTTCCCTATGTTCTACTAGTTACAAGGCTTTTGCTTCCTTTACAATGTTCTTCAAGATCTTCCCTTGATGTATAAGCTCCACCTCACCTAGCAAAACAACACAAAAGAAACAACTCCAAACGAAATTGTTAAGGGAAAATGAACAAAATTTGAAACCTTACAAGTGTGTCTCTTAAGTGTATCTCACAAATTCTTACCCTTTCTCTTTGGATCAAGTCCACTTAAGCAATTATTACTCTCACCTCAAGTGTTCCAAGATGCTACCCTCAATGGTATAGAGAAGGAATTATCAAGAGGTTTGAAAAATAGAAAACTCAATTGACAAAACTTAAGAAGGAATCAAGACAAACTAAAAAGGCTTAAGAAAGAAAGGCTACTCAAATGGGAATGTTTTTGGATTTTTATTGACAAGACACTAAAGCAATAAATGTTCAAAAGAAATAAAGGCTATACTTGAATAGAATTTGAAATTTGATGATGGACAAAAACTAGACAAATAAAGAAATTAATATGCAACAACAAAAGCAAGGTACAGCCTAAGCTTAGAAACTCTAAAGTTGCCACACTAAGCAATCAAGTTCAAATGAAAAATGAGTATACAATGTCAACTAGCAAACACCTCACTTCAAGTTGATGGAATTTCAAAAATGATACAATGATTTTGGTGTTCAAGTTTACAAGTTTCTAATGAGGCTACTTTTTACTCTTTGTTTTTCAACACCCTTTTTCAATTTTGTAATTTGGGCTTTGTATTTTCTTTTGTATCTTTCTATTTCTTTCCTTTTCTTGCCTCTTGTACTTTTTAAAGAAATAACACCACAAAGCTATTCTAAAACCGAAACAAGGATTAAGCTAGAACAAGTTCACTTGACACTTTCTTGCTTAGAGAAAAACTGCAACCTTCTTCCAAAGTAATGAATGGAAGGCTTATGACTAAATCTTTTTGATAAAAGTTTCTTTTATGCAAAGCAATATGAAACCGAATTGAGATGGTAACCTATTAGTGCATTCACAACAAAAATTAAACCTAGATGAAAAGGTAAGAATAGATTTCTAACACTCCTAAGATGAGCTAGCTTTTGGAGAGTCTTAAGATGAAACCTCCTAAAACTCAAGATTAGAACCTCTTGGAAGTTAATCAAGATGCTTCAATTACTCCTCCATACGGATTTGCACTCTAACAGTTGAGTCAACAAATTTCTAGAACAAAAGAAATGGTTCCAAATGGCACTTAACACACTTAGTTGGCTCCAACAACTAACAAACTTGTAACTACCAAACTAGGAGATCAAAACGAAAACTAACTTATGCCAACTCAAAATTTTGAAAGCCTAAACACAATCAAGACATACGAAACTGAAAATTGGAAGAACAATATGGCAAAAATTAAAAGACAAAAAGGAACCAATACAAAACTTCAAAGAAACAACATTTTTTTTTATAGATTTTCTATCATATCATGGCATCAACAAGACAAGTATATGAATTAAATTTGCACAACCAGCCAGCAAAAGAATTGAAATCGAAATGCTTAAAAGGAAGAAGAAGTAGAAAAGAACCTCTAAGGCTTAATAATACCACTTGACGTAGGAGGATCTTCAAGTCTTCCTTTGAATGGGATGGATCTTGGCCCTTCTTCTTCTTCTAACCTTCAAATGCTAATGTTGAATACAATCTTAAGGTTAAAACGGAAACACAAAAAGGGAAAAAGACTCTAAGAGTGGATGAAATTTGATGGAAGGAAAAGAGAGAAAAGATGAAATGGAAGGAGGAATTGAGGAGAATGGTGAAATTGCATATGTAAATATGCAAAGAAGTTTTGATAATGACAAAGCATTCATAACGACAAGATGGCATGACTTAAGCACAAACATTATGAACAAAGGCCAAGAACATTGTACAAACATGAACCAAGAATGAATATGCTTGATGAAGAGCAAGCACTTGGTGAAACAACATAAAGGGATGGCTCAAGAATAAAAGAACAATGGCAAAGAACAAGAGATCAAGATACTTCACAAAAAGTTAAAGAGCTTACAATCAATCAAAGACCAGATTTGAGTTTATGCATAAGCTAATCGATTACATGATGAAGCCAATTTGATTACAGAGCTACGAAAACTTTGAACAATTGTATCAGCTATATATCCTAATCGATTACAACACTGGGATAATTGATTACCTTGATTCTGGAAGAAACATAATCGATTACAGCAAAGAAGATAATCGATTACAATGTTGCAATAAATGGTATAATGTATCAGGTATTTTGCCTAATTGATTACAAGGCTAGGATAATCGATTACATTGGTTCTGTTTGACTCAGAATCGATTACAACATAAATATAATCGATTATAGTGCTACGTACAGGAATTAAATGCATCAAGTATAATGCATAATCGATTACAAGGGTATGCCAATCGATTACATTGACTCTGTCTGACCACTAATCGATTACAGGAAAAGACCTAATCGATTACATAGCTACTAGACACTTAAATTAATGGATTACAACGAAGCGTAATTGATTACAGATCAAGGCATAATCGATTACCTATGTGCCAGAATATGGGGAAATGTTTTTAAAGTGCAGATCCAGCTCATTTCTCCATTTTCCATCTTTGTGCCCATGCAGTGCAACGGCTCTAAACCTCCATGGATTCTCTCCAAGGCTCTATAAATGGATCTCCAACTAAAGCACAAGAAACATAACAACAATGAGTCATCAATCAAAGTAATACATTGTGCTTAGTGAGTCTATTTCTCTTATAGTTTCAGGTTCTGAAACTTAGGTTCTAAATTTTCATATCTTCTCTTGTTGAGAGTTAGAATTTAAGAGAGTTATTCAATTTATGTATCTACTCTATTGAGAAAGTTATTTACTTGTAAACATAAACACCAAACACAAAGTTTCACTCTAGTGTTGAGTAGTCACAAAGGTTGGGTTCAACCTTTGGGTATTGAGAGATTGTTAGATTGGGTAGGGTGCCCTTTTGCTTATGAGGATTGGGTTCTTGAGTGTGGGACACTAGGAGACAATTGCTCAAAGCTTGTATCTCAAATCTTCAATAGTGGAATCCTTCAAGTGAGTTGCTTAAAGGTGAGATGTACACTGGGTTGGTGGAACTTGTTAAATTGGTTTGCATTTCTCTTTACCTTGAACTCTTTATACAACTGCGCATATAAACTGTTTGCTGGAATGCCTGAGTTGAATGTTTGAATTGAAGTTATTGTTCAAGTAGAAACTTTACTCTGCATGCAATGTGTTTGATAATTTGCTTGAATCAACATTAGGTGAAGTTCTTAAAAATTGGAATTTGCTATAACTTGCCAATTATCTAGAACATTGTCTGCTATCAACTCTTGTGTGATACTTACTTGATTGTTATCATTTATCTTATGTACACAAGCTGTTTGATAAATTGAATGAGCTGAATCTTTATAGGAAACATCATATTATTGATGAAATAAATCTAAGCACACCAATTGTTTGATGAATTGCCTAAACCAATAACTTGCCTTGTTTATCACACATAAGGCTGAATATTGTCACTACACATCAAGTGTTTCATAGTGTGATATGTGCATAAAAGTTATTGTCTCTTCATCATTGCATCATTTTTATATTACTAACCATTTTCAAGGGGATTCCACGTGAAAGTTTGAAACACTCAATTCACCCCCCTCTTGAGTGTTGAGGCCTTGGCTAACAAGTGGTATCAGAGCTTGACTCTTGCCATAAGGCTTAACAGCTGCAGGAGATCAAGATGGCCTCTACCTCTTATGATGCATTTCCATAAAATGGTACACTAAATAGACCTCCAATCTTCAATGGCAAAGACTATGCTATTTGGAAAGAAAGGATGAAAATCTTTGTCCAATCCTATGACCTAAAAGTATGGAATGCTATTCAATTTGGTCCTTTCATTCCTAAACATATTGTTAATAATGTAGAGTGTATAAAGCCCATGAACTCATGGACTAGTGAAGAGGAAAGAAAGGTACAATTCAATCTTAGAGCAAAAATCCTTATAACATTAACATTAGGACCTAATGAAGTTTCAAGAGTTATTACTTGTGATAATGCTAAAGAAATATGGGAAATTCTAGAAACAATTTATGGAAATGCTAATGATGATAAAAATGCAAGAAGTAGTACTCTTTCTAGTAAATATGAAGGCTTCAAAATAAATCCGGAAGAAGAGACCATGGAATCGAAAGAAGAAATTGCATGCCTCATGACAAAGCACTTCAAAGATGATGAGGTATATTCTTTAAATGCATTTAGTGATAATGATGATGATGAAATTTGACAAAGATGAATTGTTAGAAGCATTTGAACAATTGCATGACAAATTTGTGTCAATTGCAAACAAGTATGCATATTCAAAACAAACCATTTTGAAACTTGAAAATGATTTGCTTGATGCTCAAAATAATGAATTGATAGCCTCAAGTGTCACTCTTAGGAGTTGTAATGATAATAAGGATTGTATGCTTGTTGATAAATGTATGCTTCTTGAAAAGGAAAATGAAGAACTAAAAGAAGCACTTAGGAAGCTCACAAATAGTCAAACATATCTAAGTGCACCTCTTGAAGATCAAAAGAATACACTTGATAGAAGGGTAATAGGTCATTACAAGAACCCCTTTGCACTCTTCAAGGAAAAACCTAAACCCATTCTAAAATATACAAACCATGAAAGAAAGGGGCATTCAATGTCTAATTGTTTTAAAAGGAGGCACATAAAACATAATAGGAGTCATTACAAGTCTAAGTGCCTTACTCTTTGGATGCAACATGTTTTTATTGTGGAACATATGGTCATATATCATCTAATTGCTTTATAAAGAAATCCTGTCAAAAGCGTACAAGAAAGGTATGGATTCCGAAAACAAACTTGAAATCCTAAACTAAGAAGGAAGGACCCAACTCTTAAAGGGTACCTTAAAATTTTGAAATCTTGTAGGCAAACTTCAAAGCAAAAACTTCTCATTGACGGATGACCAAAACTCATGGCCTAAGGAGATATCAAGTATCTCAATCTCCACTCCAAAAGACAAAGAAGAATAATAAAGCAAGCCAAGATTATGATGACTCATCATACATCTAAAAGGTGAAAGCATCCCATGATTTAAGGCTAACAAAAATCCTTAAGAAAGGAAATTGATGTTTTTGAAGGTACCACTCAAAACAAGGAGATGAACAAGAAGCTTCAATGTGACTCACACAAATTGGATTGCACCAAGACAAAATCCAATGGACAGCACTAAAGGTGATACAATAAAAGAGTGTAAGTACTTGTCTTATAATTAATGTCAATGCTCACTTAAGATGAATTTTGATGTGTGAAGATCTAACTTGATATCTAAGCTTGAATTAATTTACATGTGTATTTTTGATCATATACATGTTGTTTCACATTAAAATCAACCATTCATCAACTTCTCTCAATTCCTTATAAAATCTTTCATTGATACATGATATAGTTGATGTTATTTGAGCTTAAAAGATGGTTAAATAAATGGTGTTCATAAACCTTGAGAAGTAATCTTATATATCCATGTGTGTTAGGAAGGTTTGATACATCAAAATACTGATAAGTGAAATCTTAATGCTTAAATTCAATGTCTTGATGATGCATGATCTTGATTATGAAAATAAATTTGAAACTATACAACATTGAGTTTGAAAACATGTATTGAACAATAATATCAAAAATGATGTGTGCTTACATGATAATAATTGATATCAAAGAGTTGCAATTGGCAAATACATAAGTGATATCATACATAACATCTAGTATATGTCATAGCATAGCAAGTGGTATGATAACAAGTGATAATGAATGATGTCCTTCTAAGCATGAATCAAGTATTACTCATCATAACAAGTAGCATCATGTCAAATATATGATTACATGAGTATATGACTTGCATTACAGTTGCACTATAACCATGATATGCTTCTGTGACTTATATCTAAGTGTTGTAAATGATCTATGCCAAATGTATTCTCTTGTATAATCATATACTTTTGATAAATGACATATGTGTTCTAGGTAAATGCTTGACTAGACTTATATGTAACATCATAGGCACAAGTTAAGAAGAGAATATTTGAGATAAAAAGTCATATGGAAAAAAGTAGATTGGCATATGTTCTAATACAAATGCATGAGTAAGTCAACAAGCTATATTAATTATTCTGCCTTTGCTCTGATACCTAGATATAAGTGAAATTGCATTAACAAGTGGTGTAGACAATGAATTAGAAATAAGTAGACCATGTATTATTAAAAGAATCTTCTTTGTTATTGTTTTGATACTTTGGAATGTTTTATTATAACAATTCTTTAAAATAGGTGGTATCCATTGAAAGAGAAAGATTATTATGCTTGATTATTACCATTGCCTATGTTGAAGTTAATGTTTACTCTACCACTATGCTCTATGAATTATATGAATTATGTTAACAAGTGGTATGAATAACAAATTATACAAGCCATAATACTTACAATCATTTAGCTTTTGTGTTGAATCTAGGCTCATAAATGGAATGATTACTAGAAGCTAGATTAGAATCAATATTGGCATTTGAATGTTGAATCTTAATCCTTATCAAATAAACATCAAAAATATTTTTTCCACATTCAAAATGCATTATGGATCAACATCCAAATTTGTGAAACAAATTTCCAAAACATGATCTCAAACTTAGAAGAGCTTTATATGGTTTAAAACAAGCTTCAAGAGCTTGGTGTGAAAGTTTGAGTAAATCGCTTTTAGAAATTTTTTTTTGGAAATTATATTGAATTAAAAACCTACAATTGGTACAAATTCATGTGGATTTAATGCTACTAATGAAATTCTTTGCAAAGAGTTTGCTTAGGTTATGTAGGATGATTCTAAATTACCAATGTTGGGAGAACTCTCTCCTTGAACTACCAAACTAAGCAAACAAATGATGGAACCTTTATTAGTAAATATTGCAAAGAATTGCTCAAGAAGTGCAACATGGACAAAGCAAAATGCCACACCATGTATTAGGACAAGGATGAGAAAAGGATATAAAGATTGCAAAATGCCGAGGTATGATCGGATCCTTACTCTACTTAACTCTTGGTAGACTGAATATCATGTTTTTTGTGTGCGATCATGTGATTAATCATGTTGAAACCTTTTGGCAAATTAGTAAATGTGATCACTAAATCCCTTGGAAAAGACATTCTTAATAAACATCAAAAGAGGAATTAAAAGTCTTAAGAATATCTAAATTGCATTAATGTCAATGCTTATTCATATATAATTGGTATCATGTGTGATTGAATGATTCATGAGCTTACCTGATGAATGTTGTGCTTGATTATTCACTCTAAATATTAACATGTGAGTATAACATCAATCAAATCTATAATTGGTATCAGACTTGATCAAATTGGTATAATTGGTTTCACACGTTAACAAGTGGTATATTTTTTACAAGTGGTATCAATAACAAGTATTAAGGGGGAGCATACACATAAGTCTTTATCTTTGATTAACTACTCTATGTTATGATTATAGCACTTACTCTCCTATATGCTTACTTGGAAGAATATCTTTATGTTTTTGACGATGCCAAAGAGGGAGAAGAAAAGTGGAATATTTAAGGGAAGAAAAATTAAGAATCATAAGAAAAGATCATATATGTGTATTTATTTGAGAAAATCATGTGGTGCTTCCTATACTTGAAAGTAATATCAATTACATGATTAAAACAGTTGGCATAAGTTACAAGATTAAGGGGGAGAATTGCGACGCCCCGAAAATTGGGGGTAAATTTTTTGCGTTTTACAAGTCATTATTTGATACATTAATAACATGGTGAAGTCTTTATTAACACCCTGGATCTATGAAAAACCTCTCTCATGTATGAAGATATGAGATGGTGATTTAAAAAGGATTCATGAGAAATTAAATTTTCAATTAAAAACAGCGGAAGAATCGATTAAAATGATGTTATATGATTGGATTTAAAGAGAATGAATTTCATGAGATTTAATGGTTCATAATATGTCCAAAATATTATTAAGATGATGTAAAAAGGAATATTAATGCAAAGGAAAATCAAAGTAATTATCACAACAACATTTTAAGGGAATCAGGTGCCACTCGCTCAAACGAGTACCACACTCGCTTAAGCGAGTTCGCATGGTCACGCTTGGGCAAGATACAAAATACGCTTGAGCGAAGAGGAGAAGAGCATCAGGTGCCCTGCTTGCTTGAGCGAAGCCCTGCTTGCTTGAGCGAGATCACTCCAGTAGCTAACTAAACCTCATTCACTTGGGCGAGACATCCCCACCTAAGCGAAATAACTCCAGTGATAATTCCCATCCTCGCTCGCTTGAGCAAGACACCAAGTCACTAACCATTCGCTCAAGCGAAAATTGTAACACCCTCTGTTACACCTTAATAAAATATATAAAAATTCGTAATTTTTTTTAAAGATATGATTGTTAAAAAGAAACTATCGGAATAAATTACATACATTATTTCTGAAATACCTCATAAATATTATTAAAACTTTATAAAGTATTTGTACATTCATCCGAAGAAAATAAACATTAAACATTATAAGAAAGAGAGGAAACTCCATGGCCCAGAAGCAGTTACTTATTAACATTATTTATTCATTGGACCACAGTATTCATACCGAGCTCCCTTTCTAGAACATGCTATAGTTACTGCCGATATTCTTCGATTCTTCCCTCTGAACCATCAATTTAGAATATATGAAACAAAAACACGGAGAAAGGAGTGAGAAACAGAATATAATATTCTCGATTAAGACATAAGCAACAAAGGGTTTTCACAAACCAATACATAATAATATCAATCACAATCACATACACAATCAATTATGAATGCATGAATGTTATGCAATATCTTCATCATAACTTACCTATATATGTGGGCCCTTAAATTTTATTTGCACTGGGCCAACCAGGAGTTTACACTGTTCCACAAGTCCAGATAATAATAATATGAATAGCTCAACTGGCATGGAAACACTTAGAGACTAGTCAGATTGAGAAAGTTTTTATTGTGAAAGTACCTGACACTAGGGAGCTACCCCAGGTCCCCTGAAGCACCCTTTCACACCCTCTCATCCCAAGGCTCGTAATTAAGCCTCCTCTAATGTATCCTCGGTTTCTATAATCCGTCCCCAGACAATACCATTTTATTTCACTTTAATGATTCATGATGCATGAGCTACTCGCGTATTTAATTGGTTAAGGCTTTTAGAAACTCAATTATTAAATACCTTAAAAGGTTTACAATATCATTTCAATAAACTGTACATTTTCTCAATTCTCTGAATTTCTGTCCCACAGAAATAAATTTGGTACAGTTTTCAAATCTCACTGAAATTTGAGTTTCTAAGCCTTAAATATCTAAAAACTTTTTCATAATAAATCTTAACAAGATCAAATTCTCAATTATCTTCAAATATCTTTAGTTATTAAGTTGGAATAAAATAATTTTCTTTTGAAAATTTTATTTTATTAAAAGAGAATAATCTTTAAGTTATTAACCAAAAATACTTAAAATTACAAAATTTTTCTTTATCTCAAGATTTAATTATTTCAATATATTATTAATTTTCATAAAATGTTTTCTTTCTAAAATAAATACTAATTTTTTTTATTCTAAATATTGAAAATAAAGTTAATATGAATAATTTCTAAGAAGAGAAGATTTAAAGTAAAAACGTAAAGAGTAAGGTAAGAAAATTCTTACTGAGTTTTAGCTTTCCGTCATGCTCGCTATATGCTCAAACTCCACATCACAAAATCATCAATCAAAATCAAGCATTATCAATTATAACTAAATATCATCAATCAATCAATCATAACAAACCAATTAAATATCATTAATACATATCATAATGCAAAATTTAATGATTATTAATATAGTTGATTTTTTATTTTTTATTTTTAGTTCCTTTTCTCCATTCCTAGCATAGATATATGTAAGTTCATATAATCCAGTCCTTGCATAGGTATTGTTCAGTCCATATGGGTCATAATGGTCCAAGTCCTTGCATAGGTATAGTCCAGTCCATATAGGTCATAATGGTCCAAGTCCTTGCATAGGTATGTTAGAGTTAGTTAAACCGGATATTTAATTTAAAATTTATTAAAAATTTTAAGTTAAAAAAATTAATATTTTAAAATAATAATATTATTAAATTTAAAAGGAGTAGGGGACTCCTCCCATTATTCTTATGTCTTTTCATATTATACTCTTATCTCACTCCCCCTTACCTTGAGTTGTTACCAAAAGAGAGTTTGCTTTGCGCCTCCGATTTCTAGAAATATTAATACCAATCTTATTTCAGTATAGGCATAAGATGAGGATTAAGATTACTACTTAAAACAGAAATGGTAAATTTTGAATAGTGAATAGTGAATAGTAAAATGTGAATAGTAACAGTAAATAGTAAATCATGAATAGTAATAGTAAATAGTAAATCGTGAATAGTAACGATAAATAGTAAATCATGAATAGTAATGATAAATAGTAAAAACGTGAATAGTAAAGGTAAATAGTAATAGTAAATAGTAAATTACTATTTGAATAGTAATTTACTATTGAAATAGTAATTTACTATTAAAATAGTGTTTTACTATACAGAATAGTAACTTAAAATAATATTATTTCTAGTATAATAACATATTTCTAAAAATGATATGAAAATAACTCAAAAAATATAAAAGAGAAGTATTCTTACCTTAGGATTTTAGCAGAGCCTTCTCCCAAAAATTTACTTCTCTCTCTCTTCCACCACTATCTCACTAGCACTACTATATTAAGAAAACTTAATCTGAAATTGTGAATTCTAAAGAAGAAATCCTTCGGTATTTATAGGAAAAAAATTTACTATGCATTCCATTATTTTATAATAAAAGTACTGTGCATTTTTGAATTTTTTATTCCTGGTTACTGTGCATCTTTTGAAAATTTCATATATGCACAGTGTTTTGCATAGTAACTGTCGGCAAACTTCTTAAGTCAAATAGTAACCCTTCACTCGGTATATTTTAAATATTCAAAATGAGTCCTTTTTGAAATTTAGCGATATTATATCAGTCCTCACTAATTTTATAATAAGTAATATAAAGCTAAAATTTTAAAAATCTAAAATTTTCTGTTAATAAAAATTTATTGATACGTTTCTAATTTTTTAACGATTAGAAAAAATCAAGATTTTTCTCAAACCGATAATTTTTAGATAAGTCTACTTGAAACGGATTTTAGAAAATTTTCTTATAATTTCAATTCACTTTCTTATAAATATTTTTAATTTAAGTCACTTATATGAATTTAAAATTATTTAAAAAATATTATTTTATTAAAAAATTCCAAAATTCCAAAAAATTCTAAAAAATCATAAATAATACGTAGATTAAAAAGTTCTAAAGAACCATAATTTAATTCCTTCAAAATTTCAATATAAAAATAAAAATAGGGGTGTTACAACTCTACTCCCCTTAGAAAATTTCGTCCTCGAAATTTATATTATTCAGTAAAACAAATGAGGATGAGACTCTTTCATCTCAGTTTCTAGTTCCCATGTAGCATCTTCTCCTCTCGTTTCACTCCAAATGACCTTTACAAGCGGAATTGTCTTGTCTCTTAACTTTTTTATTCTTCTATCACCTATTCTGATAGGTGGTGCATCATATGTAAGATTATCTTTAACTTGTATGACATCAGGTTCAATAACATGTGTAGGATCAGATATATACTTTCGTAAGTTTGACACATGAAAAACATTATGGATATTAGAAAGAAAAGGTGGTAATGCTATTTGGTAGGCAAGGGGACTAACTTTATAAATTATTTGATATGGACCAATAAATCTAGGAGTTAGTTTTCGAGATTTCATTGCCCGACCGACCCCAGTCATAGGTGTGACTTTCAAGAATACATGATCGCCTTCTTGAAATTCGAGCGGCTTTCTTCTTTTGTCATAGTAACTTTTCTGCCTGCTCTGTGTTGCCTTCATCTTTTCCTGAACTATTTTGATTTTATCCGTGGTTTGTTGTACCAACTCTGGTCCTAGCATCAAGTTTTCACCAGTCTCAAACCAACATAGCGGGGTCCTACATTTTCTTCCATATAATGCTTCAAAAGGTGCCATGCCAATGCTAGCATGGAAACTGTTGTTGTAGTTTAACTCCACATATGGTAAGAATTGATTCCAACTTCCTTTATGCTCTAACACACAAGCTCGTAACAAGTCCTCTAGAGATTGGATTGTTCTTTCTGATTGTCCATCCGTCTGAGGATAATATGCTGAACTTAGACGCAGTCTTGTTCCCAAAGCCTTGTGCAAGCTCTTCCAGAATTGTGATGTAAAACGAGGGTCCCGATCAGAAATGATACTTGAAGGAATTCCATGCAATCTCATAATCTCCTCGATGTATAATTTTGCCAACTTCTCCATAGAGTAACGAATGTTGATGGGAATAAAGTGGGCAGACTTTGTTAGTCTATCAACTATTACCCATATTGAATCATGTCCTAATGGAGTTTTGGGTAGAGAAGTCACAAAATCCATGGTAATGCTATCCCATTTCCATTCTGGTATTTCCATTGATTGTAGCATTCCAGGGGGTTTTTGATGTTCCACTTTAACCTTCTGGCAAATTAGACATGCAGCCACATACTCTGCCACCGCTTTCTTCATTCCAGGCCACCAAAATAACTTCTTCAAATCTTGATACATTTTAGTAGCTCCGGGATGAATGCTCATATAACTTTTGTGTCCTTCTTCCAGAATTACTTTCCTCAACTCCTCTTTGTCAGGGATACACACTCGATCCTTATACCTCAATAATTGGTCGTTTCCCACATTGAACTCGACTTCTTTTCCTTGTTTCAAAAGTTCTTTCTTTTCTTGTAGGAATTCATCATCTTGTTGAGCCTCTAAAACTTGCCTCAGGAATTCATTTGTCACTTGCAACGCTCCTAATCTGTAGCTGTTAGCATTAACCTTTACTGCTAGGTTAAGATCTCTGAAGTTCTCTATCAATTCTAGCTCTTTAATCATCATTGTGGATGCATGTAGAGACTTTCGACTTAAAGCATCAGCTACTATGTTCACTTTTCCAAGATGGTATTGCAACTCAAAATCATAGTCCTTTAAGAACTCCATCTATCTCCGTTGCCTCATGTTTAACTCCTTTTGGTCGAATAAATACTTGAGACTCTTATGATCGCTGAACACATCGAATGTTGTACCGTATAGATAATGCCTCCAAATATTTAAGGCAAAAACTACAGCGGCTAACTCTAAGTCATGGGTAGGGTAGTTAATCTTATGTTGCCTTAATTGGCGTGACGCATAGGTACAACCTTCTTGTCTTGCATGAGTACACTTCCTAGTCCTTGTTTAGACGCATCACAGTAAACTTCAAAACTTCGATGTGGATCAGGGAGTACTAACACTGGCGCAGAAGTAAGTCGATCTTTCAGCTCTTGAAAACTATTCTCGCATTGTGTCGTCCACACAAAAGGTTGTCCTTTCCGTGTTAGCTTGGTCAGTGGGTATCCTAACTTTGAAAATCCTTCAATGAATCTCCTATAGTATCCAGCCAAGCCCAAGAAACTTCTAATCTCAGTGATTGTGGTTGGTCTCTCCTATTTTAAAACTGCCTCCACCTTGGAAGGGTCTACAGCTATTCCTCCTTGACTAATTACATGTCCTAAAAAGTTCACTTCTTCCAACCAGAATTCACACTTTGACAGCTTTGCATACAGTTGTTTCTTTTTCAGGATTTCCAACACAACCTTCAAGTGTTCAACATGTTCTTCTCTGCTTTTAGAGTACACTAATATATCATCAATGAACATCACTACAAATTTATCTAGATATGGATGAAAAATCCTATTCATGTAATCCATGAATACGGCTAGTGCATTAGTTACACCAAAAGGCATTACTAGATATTCGTAATGGCCATAGCGTGTTCTAAAAGCAGTTTTTTGTACATCTTCTTTCTTCACCCTTATCTGATGGTATCCAGACCTCAAATCAATTTTGGAGAACACCATGGCACCACGCAGCTGATCCATCAAGTCGCCAATCCTTGGCAGAGGGTATCTGTTCTTGATCGTCACCTTGTTCAGTTGCCGATAATCTACACACAATCTCATGCTACCATCTTTTTTCTTAACCAACAACACTGGTGCACCCCAGGGGGATACACTGGGTCGTATAAACTGCTTCTCTATCATCTCTTTAAGTTGTTTCTTCAACTCTGCTAATTCTAGAGGTGACATTCGGTATGGTGCAATTGAAATGGGTCCAACTCCAGATACTAGATCAATGGCGAATTCCACATCTCTTTCTGGGGGTAAACCAGGGATATCTTCAGGAAAAACGTCAGGAAATTCACACACAACCGGCAGATTTTTGATTTTTTATTCTTGCTCTCCTTTCGTTGAAAGCAATAGCATGAATCCTTGAGCCCCTCCTTTTAAAGAGGCACTCACTTGGTTGGCAGTTAGAAATCTCAAATCCTCAAGATTCAAATTCACTGGTTCTTTAAACATTATGGTTTTATTATGACAATCTATTAGAACATGATTGTCAGACAACCAATCTAGCCCATTAATAACTTCTAAGCCAGAAAGGGGTAAACAGAAAAGATTAGCCTTAAAGTCCCTACCATCTATGACAATAGGGCATTTCCAACAAGCTTTAGAAGTGACAATGGGATTGTTTCCAGGAATATGTATAGATAAGTCAAATGGCAGTTCTATCACAGGTAATTTTAGTTTTTCTACACAGTCATTGGCAATAAAGGAATATAATGCACCTGAGTCATACATAACAATTAAAGGAATCTTATTAATGATATACTTACCTTCCACCATGGAATCAGAATGAGATGCTTCTTCTCCAGTGATTGAAAAAACCTTTCCTTTTGCCTTCGGCCTTCCGGCTGCACTGTGCGTGCCTCCTTAAGTATTTATGTTTATACTCGCACCTTCAGGGTTTTCCCTCTTCATCTCTGGACAATCCTTGATGTGATGACCTGGTTTGTTACACTTAAAGCAAACATAAGTGTTTTTAGGACAATCCCTTTTCAAATGGGGTCCTCCACAGATAAAACATTTAAAAATTGGTGCAGATGTCGGGTAATAACTTCCAGTTGAAGCTTGGGGTCTGTTAGGAACAGATGCTGCTCCAAACCGATGAAATGGCACTTGGTAAGGCTTATTTCTCCTGAAGTCTCTTCTTTGGTGATGGTGAGGTCCTCCACTTCTCATTTCTCCTGCCTTGTGAATGGGCTCACGACTTTTGGTCATTCTATCCTTATGATCTTCTTCAAAGATCCTGCAGCGATTTACCAATACAGAAAATTCACGGATTTCCTGCATTCGTATAGCTTCCTTAATTTCTGGCCGTAATCCATTTACAAACTTTGCACACCGATCTCTTTCATTAGTAGCATCACTATAATGAGAATGAAAACGAGATAGCTCTTCAAACCTGGATGCGTACTCTCCAACGGTCATATTTCCTTGGGTCAGCGACAGGAATTCGAATTGTCTTTTCTCTTTAACATCAGCTGGAAAGTATTTCTCCAGAAACATATCCTTGAAATAATCCCAAGTGATCTCCACGTCGTTGACTTCGAATTGTCTACGCATGTTATCCCACCAATGTTTGGCATCCTCAGATAAGGCATAAGTAGCGAAGACTACCTTATCAGCTTCATTAGATTGCAATGCTCGAAAGATCTTCTCTAACTCTCGAATCCAGATTTGTGCTCCATCAGGGTTATATCCTCCCTTGAAACGAGGTGGATTGCGCTTTTCGAATAGGTCCAGCCTTCTCAAGGCATCGTTTCCTTGACCTTCACGTTCTCCCATTGCATTGATTAAGCGTTCTACAACTCCAGCAAGATCGTTTCCAGCCATTTGTTTCCTGTTTCATAGTAACTGAGATTTGTCGCATCAATCACAGTTACTACCAAGTCAGATATTCTATTCTCTATCACCTATACAGAGTTTACAGACAAAGCAAGATAGACCTTTTCCCCAGGCCTATTGGATTAATTGCTCTGATACCACTTTGTAACACCCTCTGTTACACCTTAATAAAATATATAAAAATTCATAATTTTTTTTAAAGATATGATTGTTAAAAATAAACTATCGGAATAAATTACATACATTATTTCTGAAATACCTCATAAATATTATTAAAACTTTATAAAGTATTTGTACATTCATCCGAAGAAAATGAACATTAAACATTATAAGAAAGAGAGGAAACTCCATGGCCCAGAAGCAGTTACTTATTAACATTATTTATTTATTGGACCACGGTATTCATACCGAGCTCCCTTTCTAGAACGTGCTATAGTTACTGCCGATATTCTTTGATTCTTCCCTCTGAACCATCAATTTAGAATATATGAAACAAAAACACGGAGAAAGGAGTGAGAAACAGAATATAATATTCTCGATTAAGACATAAACAACAAAGCGTTTTTACAAACCAATACATAATAATATCAATCACAATCACATACACAATCAATTATGAATGCATGAATGTTATGCAATATCTTCATCATAACTTACCTATATATGTGGGCCCTTAAATTTTATTTGCACTGGGCCAACCAGGAGTTTACACTGATCCATAAGTCCGGATAATAATAATATGAACAGCTCAACTGGCATGGAAACACTTAGAGACTAGTCAGATTGAGAAAGTTTTTATTGTGAAAGTACCCGACACTAGGGAGCTACCCCAGGTCCCCTGAAGCACCCTTTCACACCCTCTCATCCCAAGGCTCGTAATTAAGCCTCCTCTAATGTATCCTCGGTTTCTATAATCCGTCCCCAGACAATACCATTTTATTTCACTTTAATGATTCATGATGCATGAGCTACTCGCGTATTTAATTGGTTAAGGCTTTTAGAAACTCAATTATTAAATACCTTAAAAGGTTTACAATATCATTTCAATAAACTGTACATTTTCTCAATTCTCTGAATTTCTGTCCCACAGAAATAAATTTGGTACAGTTTTCAAATCTCACTGAAATTTGAGTTTCTAAGCCTTAAATATCTAAAAACTTTTTCATAATAAATCTTAACAAGATCAAATTCTCAATTATCTTCAAATATCTTTAGTTATTAAGTTGGAATAAAATAATTTTCTTTTGAAAATTTTATTTTATTAAAAGAGAATAATCTTTAAGTTATTAACCAAAAATACTTAAAATTACAAAATTTTTCTTTATCTCAAGATTTAATTATTTCAATATATTATTAATTTTCATAAAATGTTTTCTTTCTAAAATAAATACTAATTTTTTTTATTCTAAATATTGAAAATAAAGTTAATATGAATAATTTCTAAGAAGAGAAGATTTAAAGTAAAAACGTAAAGAGTAAGGTAAGAAAATTCTTACTGAGTTTTAGCTTTCCGTCATGCTCGCTATATGCTCAAACTCCACATCACAAAATCATCAATCAAAATCAAGCATTATCAATTATAACTAAATATCATCAATCAATCAATCATAACAAACCAATTAAATATCATTAATACATATCATAATGCAAAATTTAATGATTATTAATATAGTTGATTTTTTATTTTTTATTTTTAGTTCCTTTTCTCCATTCCTAGCATAGGTATATGTAAGTTCATATAATCCAGTCCTTGCATAGGTATTGTTCAGTCCATATGGGTCATAATGGTCCAAGTCCTTGCATAGGTATAGTCCAGTCCATATAGGTCATAATGGTCCAAGTCCTTGCATAGGTATGTTAGAGTTAGTTAAACCGGATATTTAATTTAAAATTTATTAAAAATTTTAAGTTAAAAAAATTAATATTTTAAAATAATAATATTATTAAATTTAAAAGGAGTAGGGGACTCCTCCCATTATTCTTATGTCTTTTCATATTATACTCTTATCTCACTCCCCCTTACCTTGAGTTGTTACCAAAAGAGAGTTTGCTTTACGCCTCCGATTTCTAGAAATATTAATACCAATCTTATTTCAGTATAGGCATAAGATGAGGATTAAGATTACTACTTAAAACAGAAATGGTAAAATTTGAATAGTGAATAGTGAATAGTAAAACGTGAATAGTAAATTATGAATAGTAACGGTAAATAGTAAATTATGAATAGTAACGGTAAATAGTAAATCGTGAATAGTAACAGTAAATAGTAAAAACGTGAATAGTAAAGGTAAATAGTAATAGTAAGTAGTAATTTACTATTTGAATAGTAACAGTAAATAGTAAATTATGAATAGTAACGGTAAATAGTAAATCGTGAATAGTAACAGTAAATAGTAAAAACGTGAATAGTAAAGGTAAATAGTAATAGTAAGTAGTAATTTACTATTTGAATAGTAATTTACTATTTGAATAGTAATTTACTATTGAAATAGTAATTTACTATTGAAATAGTGTTTTACTATGCAGAATAGTAACTTAAAATAATATTATTTCTTGTATAATAACAAATTTCTAAAAACGATATAAAAATAACCCAAAAAATATAAAAGAGAAGTATTCTTACCTTAGGATTTTAGCAGAGCCTTCTCCCAAAAAATTTACTTCTCTCTCTCTTCCACCACTATCTCACTAGCACTACTATATTAAGAAAACTTAATCTGAAATTGTGAATTCTAAAGAAGAAATCCTTCGGTATGTATAGGAAAAAAATTTACTATGCATTCCATTATTTTATAATAAAAGTACTATGCATTTTTGAATTTTTTATTCCTGGTTACTATGCATCTTTTGAAAATTTCATACATGCACAGTGTTTTGCATAGTAACTGTCGGCAAAATTATTAAGTCAAATAGTAACCCTTCACTCGGTATATTTTAAATATTCAAAATAAGTCTTTTTTGAAATTTAGCGATATTATATCAGTCTTTATTAATTTTATAATAAGTAATATAAAGCTGAAATTTTAAAAATCTAAAATTTTATGTTAATAAAAATTTATTGATACGTTTCCAATTTTTTAACGATTAGAAAAAATCAAGATTTTTCTCAAACCGATAATTTTTAGATAAGTCTACTTGAAACGGATTTTAGAAAATTTTCTTATAATTTCAATTCACTTTTCTTATAAATATTTTTAATTTAAGTCACTTATATGAATTTAAAATTATTTAAAAAAATATTATTTTATTAAAAAAATTCCAAAATTCCAAAAAACTCCAAAAAATCATAAATAATACATAGATTAAAAATTTCTAAAGAACCATAATTTAATTCCTTCAAAATTTTAATATAAAAATAAAAATAGGGGTGTTACAAAAATGGTCCAGTAGCATTTTATCCAACACTCACTCGGGCGAGACCTTACCCACCTGAGCGAAATGAGGCTAGTAGCCATACCTGTGATTCAAGGAGATTTTGTTTGAGTGAAGTTGGGCCAGAGGCCACCCCATTGTTATAGGGAGATCTCGCTTGAGCGAGATTATCACTCGGTTGAGCGAGTTATGTAGAAACGGCGAAAACATAGCATACCAAATCTATAACACCCTGAATTTTTAAAGTAGGAAGTTAAATTAAGAAAATAAATGTTGAATAATTAAATGTGGGCTAACTAATATCCCAAAATTCTTGAAATGATTTAAACAAGACTTTTAGAGATTGTTGGTGAATTATTATGACCGGATAGGTCGAAAACTGACCCAGATAGAATATGAGTCTCGGACCAAGTATCTCCGATTGAGATGCTGTTGGTCAGGGCTGTAGATGATATTATGGGGAATCTGAATATATATTCGGAATAATTTTTAGAATAATTATTGAGCCCGAACTGGGAGCCTGTTTAATGAAAAACGGAAGAGTTAAAATAAAGGGAAAGAAAAATAAAAAGGAAACCTTCACTCTTTCACTCTTACTTCCGTGACTTACTTTTCTTTTAGGCAAAACACACTTCTTCTTCCCTCACCATTCTCTTCTTTATATCTTCTTCTTCCCTATGAGCTTAAACAAATTGGTGCCATTTTCCCTCTTATTTTCGTCCACCCTTAAAGCTTGAAGGAAGGCATGGTGGCTTGAAGCTTTTCTCCTCCTTCTCTTCATTTTCATCATCCTCCTTCTCCCTCTTAAACTCCATTTTCGTTTTAGGGCAAGGTAAGCCCTTTACCACCATTTTTATGTTTGGAGTCTAGGGAATAGGGGATGGTAACTTGGAGGAGTATTAAATGTTGTGGGTAGAGAAAAGAAATATTAAATGCATGAACCCTAAGGTGTGGGTGGAATAATAAGGGTATTTATGAGTAATAAAAGAAGTTTGTGAAGATGGGGTTGAGGGATGATGAGTATTTATGATGGATGATGGGTTTGGTGAAAACCCTAACTTATTGAAATTGGGGGAATGTATAATATTGAAAGGATTAACATTTATTGATGGGGGAAATATAATAAATGAAGAAACATTAATATTTGATGATGATTAGGGATGGTAGTTGGAATATATAAATGGAAACCACATGAAAAGGGATTAAATGTAAGTTTGGTAAATGGATAACTTAACAATATAGGTTGCTACTTTAATAATAATGAGTGGTGAGTTAAGGGAAGGAATTCCCGAAGCCAAAGTAAACAAAAGAATAAACTTATGACAGCTCCCACATGATGAGAACCATGTGTACATAGATATGTATATGTGTATTAAAATGGCTTTTGAGTAAATAATTGTTATGGTCCTATAATGATTGGTGTAGGACTTGATAACTCTGGTGAAGCGGGAACGTCAAACCCGGAGGTGTACTTCTCCTAAGGTAAGAGAGGGGTGTATTTTCTAAATGTATGAGAATTGTGATGATAATGTATGTATTAATGCAATACGGCATGTTGTCTTGATTAGATGTGTTATTATGTGGCTGAAATGAGAATTTTGTATGGTATTTTGAAGTGAGTGTTTATGTGTTGAAATCTAAATGAGGCTATGAATGGCATGTTATGTGATAATGTGTTATTGATTCATAAACGATATGATGAATATATCACCTTGCCGGGTGCCACGAAGGGTAAATCCTGGAGTGATGACGATGCTGTAAATTGATGAATATATTACCTTGCGGGGTGCCACGAAGGGTAAGTCCCGGAGTGATGATGATGTTGTGAATTGATGAATATTTCACCTTGCGGGGTGCCACGAAGGGTGAGTCCCGGAGTGATGATGTTGTTGTGAATTGATGAATATTTCACCTTGCGGGGTGCCACGAAGGGTAAATCCCGGAGTGATGATGATATTGTGAATTGATGAATATATCACCTTGCGGGGTGCCACGAAGGGTATATCCCGGAGTGATGATGTTAATTTATGTGACTGAAATCGGATCTGCGCATATGTATTGTAAACACTAGCACACGTATTAGCCATAGAAGCAAGGCATAAAGTGATACTCTGTTTGTGAGGTTATGAGAGGAATAGGTGGAACCCTTGAATTGAAATATTAATCTGGACTATGATATCAGTTATTGTGAATTTGAGAATAATTGTATTGCATTTATTCATATGTTGTTTTATTTAATAGATTTTCATCATTGAGAAAGTATACTCACTCTCCCTGTGGTATATTTTTTTAGCTCCTGTGTTGTAGGACTTGCTTGGAGCAATTTTGTGGAGGAGAAGTATGAAGGAAGCCTCACTTTTTGGTAAAGAATGCCTTGGCCGGCAATATATGATTTTGTAATCATGGAAATAGTTGTAAGGTGTTGATGTTATGTATATATTGAATAGATTTGAATTATCAGGAAAATTGTATGGGTAATGGGAATTCCATGGGTCATGAAGGAAAATAAGAGTTTTTGTGTAGGGCTTATTTTTGTTTCTGACCCTATGGGTGTATGTGGAAAGAACCTGGTATGAACTCCCCTCATGGTTGTGTGTATGAATGAAAAATCTTAATTGAGTATAAATCTGTGGGGTAGAATATGTAATGGAGTAAAATTGGTAGTCACATAATGGATTATAATATAAATATGAGTTGGCTCGTAGGGAGCAAGTTTGAATGGACTGGTAGAATGATTTTGAGGGAAAGCATTAAGTAGGATTGGCTTAAATGGTGTCTTGACAAGATGTGTTGTTCAAATTACACATCCTGTACGTTTTCTGATTGTCTCGCCCAAGCGTGGTGGGTCCTCGCCCAAGCGAGAGCCCCTCCTGAAAGACAATTAGCTACTGGACAATTATGGCTTAAGCGAGGGTGAGTCTCGTTCAAGCAAATTTGCCCCTGTATCAGTGTTAAGACACTGGAGGAAATTCGCTCAGGCGAATGGGGTTTCACCCGAGCGAGGGCGAAGGAGTTAGCCACTGGTCTGATTTTGCTCAGGCGAAGGGCCAGTCCGCTCAAGCGAGATTGTTAGGAGAATTAGGGATTTGGTTACTGGACAAATATCGCTTGAGCGAGGGACCTTAAGGAAGGTATTCGCTCAAGCGGGACGGGTGAATGTAGAATGGATAAAATCCAAGATGAATTCCATCCTAGTATGAATTTTGGAATATAACTTAGGACGTGGAGAACCTTATGAGTAAAATCCGAGTGAGCTTGCCCGAGTCAGAAATTCTCCGTGTGAGGAAGAAGGTGGTATTTTGAGTAGGGAGGTCTCCAAGTAAGACATTCTGGGTGATGGAGTCCAAATAAGGAAATTCTGAGCCCAATATAATCTGTTCCAAGTGGAGTGCCTCTAATGTGCAATCCCGAGTGGGATGGTACCGATTGTGAGTACTCGGTGTGAGTTGTCTAGTCTTCTTGAGTGGAAAAGAAAGGTGGTCGGTATTGGAAATGATTGCCGAGTGATGGTCGAACAAGTATTGAGTCGGTCTCTAGAATGAAATTCCGAGTGAGCGACTCACTAGGTGGATAGTCGGATTTTATAAGGACTTTACCGAGTGGGAAGCTAAGTGAGGGAAGACTCAGACTTGACATGATCGTACCGAGTATAAGACTGGGTGAGAGAGGACTCGGTCTGATCTGAAATTACCGAGTAGAGGTTTGAGTGAGGGATGAGTCGGTCAGGGTTGTCTTGCTGAGTGGGAGACCTGAATGTTAGTAGTCGATTCTGGTGAGGATCCTGCCAATGGAAACACGAGTGAAGTAAGTCGGTTTTAGGGGAACTCTGCTGTTTGGAACCTTATATTGGTGAGCCTAGCTGTCCGAGTCGGTATTGCAGCTGATTTTGGTCGGATTTCACCCAGGCGCCTTATCTCCGCCCAAGCGAGGCTTATGTGTCTCGCTCAAGTGAGTCAGGATTCGCTTGAGCGAAGCTCTCCCCCTGTTACTTTCTTTCTCCTGACCCTGTTCCCTTCTATCATGCCCGTGTGCTTTATGTGGCACTCGCTCGAGCGAATGGGGATTTCGCTTGAGCGAGAGGGACCCCTGTTACTTCCAAATACTTGATCGAATTGTTTTTCTTCTGCACTCTTATTAAATCCTGATCCCACACTGCTTCTGGGGTACTGTGGGTCGGTCAGATCTGATTTCTTAAATTTTAAAATGGTTGTTCTCCTTGACTTTAATCACACAGTATTACCTTGTTTTAATTTATTTCGCTGTTCTTAATTGGGGCATTTATTCTTAACTGCTCCTCTTGATTTACCTTCTCATATCTTCACATATGAGACAGGTCTCTGATGGTCCAGGAAAATAAATAAATAAATAAATAAATAAATAAATAAGTAATGATGCAATCTTATTATTTGCAATTATCTTGAATTAAATACACTAATTCGCGAAAAAATTTACCCCTATTTTTGGGGTGTCACAAAATCTCATTTCTTGCCATTTTAACTTATGCTAATGCACTAGATATATTCAACCATGTATTCAAAAGTTCATCCAATTGTTTATACACTTCAAAATTAATTATCATTCATTCATTGCATAGGTTTTAAATCATTTTTACATAAACTTCATGAAATACTACAAGTTAAGAAATACATCATTCATTCATAGTATTTATCACCCACAAGCATTATAATTTATTGTCTTACATCATTGGGTCATTAATAAAAATTGACCATACACACCAAGGTCCAATTTTCCTACATGACCCTCAAAATCATCAACTACAATCTAGACGGCAAAATAAGCATACATGTACAGTATATGCTATACAAAAATCTAGTTTTGCCGGCCAAGGAGCTTCCTATTCACCTATTTACCTCCTTTATCAAAATGTACTTCAAAAGATTCACTCCACCCATGAGTGCCCTGCATCACAAGTCTAAAAAGTGAACAACTTGGGAGAGTGAGTCATATATTACAAAAGAATGAATATGAAAACCATGTGATCATATGCATATGTGTCACAACATATATACTTTGCATTCATACATATTTCATCATCAACTATCATCATATAATACAACATCTTTGTAAATCAAGCTAGTATAAAATCATAGACATGATCTAGTCCTTCAACAATTTGGACTATTACACAACTCATCACTTTACTCAAATTATTATTTGGTATTCACATCTTTTATGTTGTCTTAATTCATTTTCTCATTCTCAAGACAACCATCATTATATCTCATCACCTTTGGCATACTTCCTTACTATATATATGCAAATGCTCTTAAGCTAATGCATATGCACAACGGAATATTTTAACAATTGCAGATCTGACTGTGGGAATATAAACACCGATTGTGGGATTCAAGTATGATCATCCAACCATGCCCCTACTATAGTAGTAAAATGTGTACACTTATCATCAAATTGCATGCATTACACCAATCTTTTACTGGTACCAAATCGCATCGCCCATTATGCAACACCTGGTCATTTCCACCATGACCGCGGTAACAACATAATCAATCATATGGTGTTACGGGCCGGCCACGACTGATTTCATGGCGGCTGTGATCCGAAGGACCACCAGGGTGGCCTGCTCATCAAGAGCCACCCCCCACAAGGGTCGGCCACATGTAGCTCCCCGTAGCAATACATGGGCGGCTTCATGACTTACACACTGAGTCATAGGGGAAAATAAAATTTGCTCGTGCACTGAGCCACCCTTCCACTAGGTCGGCCGAGGGAACTCCCCTAATGTTCCAACATCGGCGGCTATGCATTATGCCATGGATGCAAATGCCAATCATATGCATTTCTCACTCTATGCATCCTATTCATGCCACTCATCAACCATCATCATCATCATCACTAACATCACCATAAGGTTTTTAGTGGATTTGTTATTGTTGGCTATTATCATTAGTTTAAATTTTTGTGTGGTATACTCGATAATTCTTGTTAGCATAATTCAATTCCATCATCAAACACAATAACATTAATCTTTCACCATCAATCAAGGTATGCTATTTATTCACACCCATTCTCAATCAAACATCATTTATACTCATTTCACTTTTACGGTGGATATACATATAACATTATATTCAAGACACCACATTATCAAATAATTCACACCACATATAGCACACCACAATTATTCTAAATGCATCAATGCATGTTGTCAAGACATATCACTAACATCATACATAACATTACAATTCTTCATAACATTACAAGCAAGGCACATGCATATTGTTACATACAACAATCAAATACTATCCAATTCATGCATTTAGAACATAAAGACTCTTCTCCTACCTCAAGAGAAGAATTCCGATTGATACGACGTACCCGCCTCATCGTTCAGAAAGGATCCTACATTAACATACATGTAAAATCCCAATCAATCAACTATTCAAGACATAAATTCAACTCTGTTTAATTATAATCATATCTATAATTTCATAACATGTATAAGACATGTTATAGACATTATTTTCCTTCACTTATTAGGCTTCGAGAATTCCTTCCCATTAAACCTTACTCATTATACTTAAAGGCTACCAACAACTATAGCCCAACATTCAAAAGAATGCCTCACCAATCAATACCCATACTCTCAATGGCTTGTATTTTCTCTCAAACACATTATTCAACCAATATTTATAACTTTCCCTAAATCTTAAAAGTTAGGGTTTTCACCAAAACCCAACCATATTCATAAATGCATCATTAATCCTTATCTCCTTCCAACCATAAACTCATCTTCCTCATTTAATATCATCAAGGTTAGCATTTATGACTACCTACTCTAGGGTTTTCACATTTAAAGCTTCTCCTAACAACCCACATACCTTAAATGCTCTCTCTTAACACCAAAAACTCATAACTAAAGGTTCATACTCTTGAGAAATGACAAGAATCTTACCTCAAGAGAAGAAATAAGAGAGTTTTCCAAGAGAGGGAAGAGTCATATGAAAATGAAGGAGTAGAGAGGAGGAGAGTCCAAGCTCCAATGGTCTCTTCCAAGGTCTTTCAAGAATAAAAATAAAGAAGGTTGAAGAGCCACCACCCTTGCCTAGGGTTTTTGAAGAGAAGAAGAAGAAGTGAAGGAGAAGGATAGAGTAGGAGAAGAAGTAAAGTATTTGCCACAATTGACCAAGGAGCTGACGAAAATGAGAAGAGAGAAATAGGCTTTTACCTTTAAAATTTTATCCTCTCATTAAACTTTCATCGTTTTATGACAAACAGGATCTCTGTTTGGGCTCAATACTTTATCCAAAAATTATTTCGAATATATATTCGGACTCCCAAAATTATCCTCGATAGCCCTGACCACTACCATCTCAATCAGAGATACTTGGTCCGACACTCATATTTTAAATTAGGCTTAATTTCAGCTTATCAGGCCACAATAAATTACTAACAGTCCTCAAAAGTCTTAATTTAATTATTTCTAATATTTTGGGACATTAAATAATCCATATCCCATTATTTTATATTAATTTTCTTAATTAATTCTTTATTTTAAAATTTTGGGATGTTACAATCCACCCCACCAAAAAGAAAATTTTGTCCTCGAAATTTAACATACCAGATTCGAATGCATTGGGGTATCGTTCTCTGATATCGTCTTTGCGTTCCCAGGTGAACATCTCCATATTTCCATATTTCCAATCGACGTTCACCAAAGGTACCAACTTGTTCCATAATTTCTTCACGGAATACTCAACAATGCGAACAAAAACAGGAGGAATAGACAAGTCATCTCGTAGATCCACATCATCAACAGGGATCACGTGCAAAGGATCATGAACATATTTCCTCAACTATGACACATGGAATACATTGTGTAGATTCGCAAGATGCGGAAGGAGTGCAATCCGGTAAGCAACGTCGCCAATCCACTCCAAAATCTCATAGGGTCCAATGAACCTAGGGCTTAACTTTCCACTTTTTAATGCCCTCCCAATTCCTTTATCACGCGAGACCCTTAGGAACACATGGTCACCAACTTGAAATTCAAGTGGTTTATGTCTCTTATCGTAATAACTCTTCTGTAAGTCTTGAGCAATCTTCATATTCTCTTGTATTTTCTTAATTTGCTCAGTAGTCTCCTGAACGATCTCCGGCCCTAAAGCCAAATTCTCACCAGTCTCCAATAAACATAGAGGCGTTCTACATTTCCTGCCATAGAGTGCCTCATAAGAAGCCATTCCAATACTACTATGGTAACTGTTGTTATAAGTGAATTCAATCAACGAAAGAAATCCCGTCAGTTTGAGGATGATAAGCAGAACTAAGCTTCAACTTAGAACCTAATTCATGATGTAAGCTTCCCTAAAATCGAGAAGTAAATCGAGGGTCATGATCAGATATAATACTAGATGGCACACTATGCAATCTAACAATCTCCTTTATATATAATTATGCCAATTTCTCCAATAAACTCTTCATATTCATGGGCAAGAAGTGAGCACACTTCATCAACCGATCCACAATTACCCATATAGCATTATTTCCAACACGAGTTCTAGATAGTCCAGAAACAAAGTCCATAGCAATACTATCCCACTTCCAAACAGGGATCTCCAAAGGTCTCAAATAACCAGATGGTCTTTGATGCTTGACCTTAGCTTTCTGACAAACAAGGCAAGATGCAACAAAGTTCGCCACGCCACGTTTCATACCAGGCCACCAAAAGTTCTTCTTCAAGGCTTGATACATCTTGGTGGAACCAGGATGAATGCTCAATACACTCTTGTGAGCTTCCTCAAGTACACATTTCCTTAAATCACCACTCGAGGGAACATAAATTCAGCCCTTCACACGCCAAATGCCATCCTGACCTTCCACTAGAAATAAGTTCTTCCCTTTTTCTTGAGTTTTTTTCATTTCAACCAAGTACTCATCCTTCGGTTGTTATAATTTCACTATTTCTAGAAAAACATTAGCGGTAGTCAACATCTCAAGTGATATTTTCTTTGGAGTATATGTTTCCACGCCCACATTCAAGTTTCTAAATTGCTCAATTAATTCCATCTCTTTCACCCATCATTGTGGAAACATGCAATGACTTCTAACTTAAAGCATCGGCAACCACATTTGCCTTCCTAGGATGATACCTCAATTTGAACTCATAATCCTTGAGAAACTCCATCTATCGCCGTTAGTGCATATTAAGTTCCTTTTGGTCAAACAAGTACTTAAGGCTCTTATGATCACTAAAGACCATAAACTTAGAACTATATAAGTAATGTCTCCACAACTTCAAGGCAAATACCCGCCAATTCAAGATCATGTGTAGGATAATTAACCTCATGCGGTCGTAGTTGTCTCGACGCATAGGCTATCACACGTTCACACTGCATCAACACATAACCCAGACCATGCATAGAAGCATCACAGTATACCACAAAGTCATCCAACAAATCAGGAAATGCTAACACAGGTGCGGTAGTAAGCCTCAACTTCAACTCTTGAAAGTTTTCTTCACATTCACAAGTCCACACAAACGGTTGATTCTTATGAGTCAACTTTGTCAATGGTAAGGATAAGCAGGAAAATTCTTCAATAAACCTCCGATAATAACCAACAAGACCAAGAAAACTTCTTATTTCCGTCGTCGGTCTTTCCCAAGCCATAACAGCTTCCACTTTTGATTTATCAATAGCAACTCCATCATCAGAAATCACATGACCAAGAAAAGAAATCTCATTCATCCAAAATTCACATTTAGAGAGCTTAGCATACAATTCTTTCTCTCGAAGAATGGATAACACAAGGTGAAGATGTCTTCCATGCTCTTCATGACTTTTAGAATACACCAAAATGTCATCAATGAATATAACAAATTGATCAAGATAGTCACGGAAGATGTGATTCATGTAATCCATGAAAATCACAGGAGCATTTGTCACTCCGAATGGCATCACTACATACTCATAATGTCCATATTATTTTCGGAAAATAGTTTTTGGAATGTCCTTGGTCTTCACCTGAATTTGGTGATATCTGGAACATAAGTCAATCTTAGAAAACACAACGGCACCCTTCAATTGATCCAAAAGATCATCAATACGAGGAAGATGATATTTGTTCTTGATAGTTAGTTTATTGAGTTGGCGATAATCAACGCACAATCTCATGCTCCCATCCTTCTTTTTTTCCAATAACACGGGAGCACCCCAAGGGGATACACTTGGGCGAATAAACTCCCATTCAAGTAATTCCTTGACTTGCTTCTTCAATTCAGCCAACTCCATAGGAGACATCCTATAAGGAGCTCTAGAAACAGGTTCAGCACTAGGAATAAGATCAATAGAGAATTCCACTTCATGTGGAGGAGGCAAACCAGGAATCTTATCCAGAAAAACATCAGGAAATTCATAAACAACAAGGATTTCACTAGATTGGGAAGTATCACTCCCATCAACCATGCAAAACATTACAAAAAGCTAAGAGATACCTTGTAGATCATAGCCTTCAGCGTTAGAAGTCAAAAAAATCACCGTCTTGTTATGACAATCCACCAAGACTTTGTTGGCAGATAACCAATCCATGCCTAGAATAATGTCCAGGTCTTTCATGGGTAGGCACACGAGGCATACAATGAATTTTTGACCCTCAAGAGTCATCTTGACATCCCCACATCGAGTCACCAATCTCAAACAAGCACCGGTCAGTGTAGTCACCATTATAGAACCTCTCATCATGTAAACAGCCACTTTCAAGCGCCTCACATAATCCTCAGAAATAAATAAGTGCGTAGCACCAGAATCAAATATAACATCTACCGAAGTGCCAAGGATTTCACACTTACCACGAACAAGATCTTCAGCTTGTACAACTTCTTCACTGGTAACGGCAAATACTCTTCCAGCTGCTTGTGGTTGATCACCACCATTACGATTACCATTTCTTCCACCATGGTCATTGCCTCGACCATTGCCATTTCTTCCACTATTATAGTTTCCATCACTGCCACCGTTGCGACCACCATTATGACCATTACCGTTTCCATGACCACGGCCTCCAAAGCCTCCATGGCCTCCACGGTTACCATTATGATTTACACGAGTAAGAGTATCAACATTGGCATTCCTTGCATTTTATGGGCAATCAGGATGAATATGCCCGGGTTGGTTGCATTGATAGCACACTATATTATCTCTTGGGCAATCACGGGCCAAGTGGTTAGCACCATATTTAAAGCAAGTAAGGCCTTGGACATTGCCATGACCTTGGTTACCAACTCCATAACCACCTCTAAAAGCACCACGTCCTCTTACATTCGAGGATCCACCACGAAAGAACTTCTTCTTTCTGAATTGACCATGTCTCTTGAAATTAGAGAATTTCCCCTTCAACTTAGACTCATGCTTTCCATGACTCGAAGGAGTCATATCATCTTCTTCATAAATACGGCACTTATTCATAAGCGTCGAAAGCTTCTTATCACTTGACGTCGAATAGCTCACTTGATTTCGGGGCTCAACCCATTCTCAAACTTCACACACTTTGAAGCCTCGGTACCCTCTTATTGATAGGGTAGATAGAATACACAAAGCTCTTCAAACTTGGAGTCATACTCCTCCATTATCATATCACCCTGTTTAAGTTCCATGAACTCAAGCTCTTTCTTACTTTTGTAGCTTTTTGGAAAATATTTCTTTAAGAATTCAACCTTGAAGTTTTCCCAAATCAAGGGAATATCAACAGATACCATGCGTCCCCTATTAAGACGTCACCATGCTTCGACTTCATCACGGACTATAAAGACCGCATACTCCACCTTTTGTGCTTCAGAACACTCGAAGCTTGCATAAATTCTTTCCAAATCGTTGATCCATGCATAAGCATCCTCAGGTTTGTAACCTCCATGAAATTTAGAAGGTTTCCTCTTGAGAAATAGATCAAGACCTTAGGCACCTTGTCCCACATTCAGTTGTCCTTGTCTTTCCAAGAGGTCAGCAAAGCGATTCAAGGCATTTGCCATAGCAACAGCCTCACGATTAGGTCTACGAGCCATATTTCAAGCCTATACATTAAAACATGGCTTACATGTGAGTGTACTAGGCCAAACATTTAATTTTCAACCTATAAATCCAAGGTTTCAACATTCATTAGTCTATCATGCATCACATCATATAATCATGTCAACCTTAATACATAATCATAACATATTCATTATAGTAGGTAAATAATGTAAGGAATCTTGGTCGGACTCAAACAACATAGACATTAATCTTAATTCAATGACAAACAGCCATAATTCAATCTAAGAAATCCCTAACTCAATCAATTATAACTCATATGATTTAATCATAAGTAACATTTATTTGTACAACATCAATTATAATTGTATCAAAAGTAATGATCGCTTTGATACTATATTGTGACGCCCCAAAAATTGGGGGTAAATGTTTTACGTTTTACAAATCATTATTTGATATAGTAATAACGTGGTGAAGTCTTAATTAACATCCTGGATCTATGAAAAACCTCTCTCATATATGAAGATATAAGATGGTGAATTAAAAAGGATTCATGAGAAATTAAATTTTTAATTAAAACAGCGGAAGAATCGATTAAAATGATGTTATATGATTGGATTTAAGGAGAATGAATTTCACGAGATTTAACGGTTCATAATATGTCCAAAATATTATTAAGATGATGTAAGAAGGAATATTAATGCAAAGGAAAATCAAAGTAATTATCACAACAACATTTTAAGGGAATCAGGTGCCACTCACTCAAGTGAGTACAACACTCGCTTAAGCGAGTTCGCGTGGTCACACTTGGGCAAGATACGAAATACGCTTGAGCGAAGAGGAGAAGAGCATCAGGTGCCCATCTCGCTTGAGCGAAGCCCTGCTCGCTTGAGCGAGATCACTCCAGTAGCTAATTAAACCTCATTCACTTGGGCGAGGCATCCCCGCCTAAGCGAAATAACTCCAGTGGCCATTCCCATCCTCGCTCGCTTGAGCGAGACACCAAGTCACTGACCATTCGCTCAAGTGAAAATAGTCCAGTAGCATTTTATCCAACACTCGCTCGGACGAGACCTTACCCGCCTTAGCAAAATGAGGTCAGTAGCCACACCTCTGATTCAAGGTGTAACATCCTGAATTTTCTAAAAATGATTAAATGTGAGGAATAAATAGTAAATAATTAAAAATGAGTTAATGAGTGTCCCAAAAATATTGGAATAATTAAATTGGGATTTATTATGGGTATTTATTATTTATTAAGATTTTAGGAGATAAAATTTTACCCGGTTAAAATATGGGTGTCGGACCAAGTATCTCCGATTGAGATGCCGTTGGTAAGAGCTATTAAGAATATTATGGGGAATCTGAATGTGTCTTCGTGAATAATTTTTGGATTTAGTATTGAGCCCGAACAGAGATCTTGTATGTTGTAAAACGGAAAGATTTTAATGAAAGGAATGAAATTTAAAACAAAATCCCCCTTCTCTCAATTTTTCACGCCACTTCTTCTCCTTTTTCCTATTCTCTTTCTCTTCACCTTTTCTTCTTCTCTTCTCTTTCTTCTTCTTCTATTCTCCAAAATCCAAGTATGGTGTTCCCTTCCTCCTTCTTCCATTTTGTTTACTTCAAGCTTGGAGGAGATAACAATGGTGGTATGGAGCTCTCTTTCTCCCACTCTATTTTTGTGCTCTCTCTCCCTCTCTTGGCACCCACTCCCTTTTCTTAGCTTGAGGTATGTCCCTCACTATTTATGATGAGCCTATGATATTCGTTATGATTTTATTTGTTGGGAGAGTGTATGGTATGCATAGGGGTTATAAGTAGAAGCATTTATGATGGAAACCCTAAGGTGGGGTGTTGTTATCATGGCATTTACGATGGGTTGTCATGGGTGCATGAAATTAATACTTGGATGAGTAGAAAATTGATGAGCATTTATGATGGTGATGGGTTCTAGTGAAACCTTAACTTTAATATATTGGAGGAAATGTAAAATGTGAGTAGAATGTATGTTTAATGATGTTAGAGAATGATGTTAATGATGTGAGATAGCCATTGATGATGAATTGATGAAAACTCTCATCCTAAGAATTTGAGGGAATATATGTATTGTGGTTAGGAAGGTTGAATTGAATGTGAGTAGAAAATACCCAATGTAGGTATTAATATGAATATGAAATGATGAATATGAAAACCAAAGCCATGGTGAATGTGAGGGGTTAGTGAAATAAGCATGTGTCTTGATGAGGTCTTAGACCATTGGTGTGCCATATGGAATTGTTGATGGATAATGGTTTGATAGGAGCCAAGTGGCTCATGATGAACTTGAATGGAAAATGGATAGTTTGAGTAATGAGGAATACATTACGAATGATGAGGGTGATATTGATGTCGTTGGACATAGTTGGCCCTTAAGATTTAGAAAATCTTGGTTTTGGGAAAGGAATTCCCGAAGCCTAACACAATTGCATAAATTGGTATTTTGACAAGTTTAGAACTTGTTCATAAACTTTACAATGTGGAAGTCATTATTTAGAATTTATGAGGAATTCCTTGAGAAGGTTATTGATTTTATGAATGCATATGTATGTGATATATAGATTGTGTTCCGAATGATGGTGCGAAATGATCGGAGCATTCAGATTTTGGCTCTTCCCTCAAGGTAAGAGAGGAGTTTACATTCAAATTGCATGAATTATATAATTAATGATTATTGTATGTCATGATACTCATGCTTGCCTTGCCATGTTTATAGTGAAATGATATGAATAGCAAATTGTTGGCTATTGATGATAATATATGTGTATATATATTAATGAATAACCCATGAGGGGTTGAAATATGTACATGTTAATGAACCATCTTGAGGGGATGAAGTGTATGCCTTGTGAATTGAGGATTTTATATGGATGCTTGGCATTGAATGTGATGGCCATTGTGATGGCATTGATGATAAGATTGAAAGATAACCCATAATTGAGGAACTCATAGAGTCAAATTGAGTTTCGTGTGATTTTGATGGCGTGGGATAGTCCTAATAGCTTCCATGTATAATTTATGACTTGTAGAAATTGGAATGGGTCAATTCCATTGAGAAATGACCCTTCAGTTGCATTAAAATGGCTTAAATGGATAAAACATGTTTGTACGCATGAGTCACTCATTTTAAGGAATTTTTGAGTGAGGCCGGTGGCCACGCATCACAAATAATATATTTTAGCTTGTGTCAAATTTTGGTGGTCATTGGATTTGATTCGAATGAGTTAGGGTGAGTAGAAGTTGGATTTTAAGGGATTTTCTACATAAAATGTAGCAGGGCTGATATCTTTAGCTTGAATCAATTCATCTGTCCCTGAATCGATTCAAGGAGTTCTGGAATCACTGTTCATTTTGGCAGGAATGTGTGAATCGATTCACACTGTACCCATGAATCGATTCCTTCCCATCTATCTTTACTGTTCCTGGCACTCACAAATCATGTAAATCGATTTGTCATATGAGGGGAATCGATTCATTCCCCTGAATAACATGACCCTATGCCTTGAGAACGTGTGAATCGATTCATGTGTAAGGGGGAATCGATTCATTCACTTGAAATGGGATTTTGGCACATCAGTAATGCATGAATCGATTCATACATGGAGTTGAATCAATTCATGATGCTGTTCTGGCTTATTTTCATCAGATTTTATATGAGCTTAGTATTTTTAGATTATGCCATGTGTATACAAGGTCTTACACACTAAATTATACATATTCTTAAGATTTTAAGTAAGGTTATGTTATGGAAACATGTATGCCTAACCACTATTGATATATTATGAATCATGAAAAAATAAATGATGTGGTTATATGACACACCTTGTGTGATAATGAAACTAATGAGGGGACAAGTGAATGGAAGTCAGTATATAAATTGATGGATTTGAAATGGTGGCAACGATAATTAAAAGTGAATGATACCACATATGTTGAATGAGGAATGATAATGTTGATTGAGAAGGGATGTTGTTGTGGAACATACCCTTGGACAAGCAGTGATGATTATTATTGATGAGTGTGATGCCATTATGATTGATGCAAGTATTTGACTTGCATGTGTGAGATACAATGATGCTTGCTACTTGTATATTCTGAAACACCTTGTTGTTTTACACGTGTGGAAAAATGCTATGATGTTTAATATGATTTTAATTACCATGCGTGGTTTGATGTGGCTATGAATGTTGTGCCTTGAGGGGCCTTGTGATTTCTTGTATGCCAATGATAATAAAACTAAATATACAATATACCCCTAAATGAGAGGGTGAGAAATCCTTGCGAGGTTAATATTTGGCATATGCACATTGCATTTTGCATTCATGGCATGGCATACCATTGATTAAGTGGTTACGATCACTTTGTACTTGAGATGAAAAAGGGCTTGCGAGTTCCTATGATACTCCGTGGTTGCGATCACGAGGAGGGAGTACCCCTTGCGAGGTGGGAAACCATTATAAAATGATTGATATATGGTTGCAATCACAATGATACATCCTGCGGGATTGTATGATGATAAGCCAGTGGTTGCGATCACTTGGTACTTGATATGAAAAAGGGCTTGCGAGTTCCTATGATACCCGTGGTTGCGATCACGAGGCAGGATTACCCCTTGCGAGACGGGAAACCAATATGAATTATTGAACGTGGTTGCGATCACGAGAAAGCACCTTACGAGGCTGCTAGAGGGAATACCCCTTGCAAGGTGGGAAACCCATGTGAATGAATGATATGGTGGTTGCGATCACCTGATGAAATGAAATCGGATCCGTGCATATGCATTATTAAATAGTTGACATATGCATTAGCCATGGGTGCATGATGTCGCGACCGGGATCACGGCGGCGCGGCCGACCCTTAGAAATAAAACGAGTTAATACGAAACAGGGAGTCACTACCAACGTTTTTATCCACAGGAAAAACATTGGAAAAAAAACTTAAACAAAGCACTGGTTAAAAAAGGTGAGATTCAAGTTCGGGAGTCGATTACGAGTAGGGAAGGTATTAGCACCCTACATCGCCTGTCAAAAACAATACCAAGATTGGAAATGCGCAACATAAATAGCCTTACAAAAGATGTTTTATTTCTTCCTTTTTATTAATGTACTTTATGTAAAAAAAAAATGAAAGGAACAAACTGAACAAACATGAAGTGTAGGTCAACAAGACGTCTCGTTCAAATTAACCTCAGCTTCGGTATAAAACAGGAGAAGGGAAGGATGCTAACAAGACGTCGCATCTAAATTAGTCATTTTTTAATCAAAGATACGGAATCAGAAATGGAAAGGGGATAAACGGGACGTCTCGTCCTAAGTATCCTTTTCCTTACGAGTCGTGATGATGGCCAACCAAAAATGAGGGAAAATCAACAAGACGTCACGTCTAAATTGATTTTCATGGAAGTGATAGAAACGAAATATATAAAAGAAAAAACGTGAAAATGAAAAAAGGAAGGATGGGCCCGACAGGAGTTAAGTCTTGCTCGTACGTATTCTCGAATTGCTGAGAAATCAGGGGTACGTAGTTCTTGTTAATTTTTTTTTAGGAAAAGACTAAGAGATTAATAGTGGATGATGTTCTTGAAGAGAACTCATACAAAGCGAAGTTCTTCGCACGTGTACTGGTTCTAAGGAGATTGTGTAGACGGAAGTACTTTCGTACGACACTGGCTAAAGACAATTTTTCATATTTTTTGGATATGAAAGGACACAGGAAACACTTATTTCTCTTTTGGTATTACTAGTTACAAAGCAAAATAAAAGAAATTTAACGGAATAAACTTAAACAAAGGAACAGATTCAACAAAAATTACAAATTCGGCAGAAGGATAAATAATAATACAAAAGAAAACGAAAGAAAAGAGACAGAACGAAACTGGTGTGATTATAACCGAAGTACAGTGGGGTGCCGGAGTAGGACTCAGTGATGAGAATGTATTGATGAAGAGACGGTGTAGGATTCAGTGGTGTTATGAGCAGTTTGGACGGAGTAAGGAGGCTCTGAGTTCCAACAACTTGGAACGGAACTGGTGCTTCTGTTTTGAAGGAAAGAGAATGTGGGTTGGGGACAGGTTTCTTCTTCAGATTCAGGACACCGGAGTATATTTTTTTGCCAGAGGTTCCAGTGATTCAAGATGCTCGCCCCCTCCGCTTGCGCACCTTCAGTTGAGGTATTTATAGAAATCCAAGTGTTGGTTGATTGCTTGAACAACCCAAAGACAGCCTGGCCACCAATAATTATGGGGAACAGCGACTGATGAATAATTTATTATTTTCATTCTTGTTTGTTATCAACCGCCACCCAAGATTAGAGAATCAACTTGAATGGTGCGATTGTATGTAATGGAGAAACAGCCTGGTTATTGACAATTATGGGGGAACGGCGGCTAGTGGGTAATTCTTTATTATTTTCATTTTTGTCTGTTGTCAGCCGCCTCCCAGGATTCAAGGATCAACTTGGATGGTGTGATTCCAAATCAGCATGGGCAAACAGACTCCTCAAATGGTGTCACATGGAACCGGTGTTCTTTTTATGGCCCGGATCACTGTCTCAGTCAGTACCCATTCTCGGTGGACATTGATCTGATCGGGACAAGTGCCTACATACATAAAAGTCTGAGTGAAATCTCTTTCCGAGAAGTATTCATCAGAGCCTCTTCTCATTCGGAATTGCTTTACTCGGAGGTGTCTTGCTCGGAAATGTTTCTGCTTGAAACATTCATTCAGTCGTAGCCTTTCTTCCTCTGTAAGTGGCTTACTCGGACATATTTGCCTAAAGTGCTTTTTGAAGTCTGACTCACCCGGGAACATCTCTCAGAAACACCTCCAAAAAATATTTCACTCGGCTATATCTCCGGCCGACAAGCTCTTTCGAAGTCAGAACCATTTTTCATTTAAAATTCATTCACTCGGGAATTCTTCACTCGAATGTCTCAGTCCGAGAGGTATTCCTTCGATATCAAAGTCTTTCTTCACTCGGAAACACATCTCTTGGAAGTAAATCACTCAGAAATACTTCACTCGGAGAAAACCCACTCAGATGTGTATGCTCGAAAAGTATTCATTCATAGAGGCTTTCTTTGCTCGGGAGTAAACCACTTGGAAATACTCACTCGTAAGCACCTCACTCGGGAGTATGGAACTCGGAAGTGAAAAGTGCTCCTTTGAAATCAAAGTGTTTCTTTGCTCGAAAACACATCTCTTGAAAATGGCTCACTTAGAGACGCCCTACTCGGATATATCTTTTCCCGAACAGTAATTCATAATCAGAGCCTTTCTTTGCTCGGAAGCAATTCACTTTTGAAGTAACCCACTCGGACATGCGTCACTCGGAGACATGCCACTCAGAAGTATGGACCTTGAGAGTCTCTGTCCGAAAGAGGCTCACTCGAGATCAGAGATTTTCTTCTCTCAGAAACACACCACTCGGAAATATCCTTGCCCGACAAGTGTTCCTTCATAGTGAGAGGCTTTCTTTGCTCGGAAGTAATTCCCTTGAAATGATCCACTCGTAAATGCCTCACTCGGAGACACCCCTCTCGGATATACTTTTGCCTGACAAGTGCTCATTCGAAGTCAAAGTCCTTTTCGTTCAGAATCAATTCACTTGGGAATTCTACACTCGGAAACATCTTTGCCTAGAAAAAGCACTTATCCCATATCAGACTCATTTTTTTTTCAGAGTAGCATCAATCGGGAATTATTTACTCGGATGTATCTCCGCCCGAGAGGTACTCATTCAAAGTCAGCCATTTTTCATTCAGAATTGTTTCAATCGGGAATCCTTTACTCGGATGTATCTCTACTCGGGAGGTATTCATTCAAAGTCAGTCCCTTTTCATTCAGAGTAGCTTCAATCGGGAATCCTTCACTCAGATGTATTCATCTGAAATTAGACTTACTTTTCATTCGGAAGTATTTCCTTTAGAAGCAACCCACTCAGAAATGACTCACTCGGAGGTATGGGACTTAAGAGAGTCTCTGTCCAAAAGGTATTCATTCATAGTCTTCATTCGGAAGTAACTCCCTTGGAAGCAGCCCACTCGGAAACACCTCACTCGGTGACAACCCACTCGGCGATGTCTCACTCGTAGTCAACCTACTCGGAAATGATCATTCAGAAATATGGAACTTTGAGAGGAATTCCCCATTCTTGGTGAAAATTGACCGGACCGAAATAGGTGTTCACACATGACATTTGAGATGGGATAACCATGAGAGATGAAAGACCCCTTGCGAGGAGGGATGGAATAAAGATTTAATAAAATAATGATGATGATTGTGAATGCCCTTGATGATAAGTGGCAATGTAATTGTGTATGTGCTTGTGCTTGCTTATGATATGATTTTTGATTTATGAAGCATGTATCCCTATTTATGAGGATGTGATTATGAATTAATGATGGTTTAATAATTTTATAGCAAAGCACACATGATGAATGAATGCATGTATACTTAATTATAATATATTATATTCGTCATTTTGAATGTATAACTCACTCTCCCTTATGGTCTCCTTTTAGCATTGTGATGTAGGTTGCCCCGGGATGAGTTTGGATTTTTTTAAAGGGAGTTTTTGGTAAAGGTAAATAATGGTAGTGGAAGTGCCTTGGCCAGCATCAATTGTGAACTTTATTGTATTGAATAAATTATATATGATGATATTGAGGATTTAGTGAATTTGGATATGTATAAGATAATCCTTTGAATTTGTGAATGGTGAATATATGTTTAGTATGTAAGTGATGATTTGATGAGTACTAGAGGAATTAAAAGTTCAAATATTGTATATTGATGATGGTGGTGTTTGTATTAATGCCAATAGGTGAATGAATAGGCCAATTATGAGTTATGGGCAGAGGTAATAGTTTGGGCATGACCCGGATGCATATGTATATTTATAGTTATATCTTAGGCAATGCATGTGTATGTTGTAAGTGCATAAATGGGTTATGATCTAATAGGTTTATGTTGGGGGTTTGCATGCTATACCGAGCATTTTCTCATATCGTCATATATGGGACTAGGCGTATGCCCGGTATACACATTCTTCTTCCGCTGTAAACTCTATTATTTTGTATACCATTATGGGCAAATTATTTATCGATCCAGTTATATGTTGATGAATCTCACTTTTCGGTTTTCTATGGTTCGGGTCTTGATATAGTCGAGTGTGTTTAGAAACTATTTCGAACGCAAAAAATTTACTTGCATTTTTATTAACTATTATCTTGATCACATCGGGATCCGAGTCTGGAAAACCGGGGTGTTACACAAGGAGATTTCGCTTGAGCGAATTTGGGCCAGAGGCTACCCCACTGTTATAGAGAGATCTCGCTTGAGTGATATTATCACTCGCTTGAGCGAATTATTCAGAAACAGCGAAAACATGCAAAATTTCACACAACTTAGCATACCAAATCTCATTTCTTGCCATTTTAACTTATGCTAATGCACTAGATATATTCAACCATGCATTCAAAAGTTCATCCAATTGTTTATACACTTCAAAATCAATTACCATTCATTCAATGCATAACTTTTAAATCATTTTTACATAAACTTCATAAAATGCTACAAGTTGAGAATTACATCATTCATTCATAGTATTTATCACCCACAAGCATCACAATTCATTGTCTTACATCATTTGGGTCATTAATGAAAATTGGCCATACACACCAAAGTCCAATTTTCCTACATGACCCTCAAAATCATCAACTACAATCTAGACGGCAAAATAAGCATACATGTACACTATATGCTATACAAAAATCTAGTTTTGCCGGCCAAGGCACTTCCTATACACCTATTTACCTCCTTTATCAAAATGTACTTCAAAAGATTCACTCCACCCATGAGTGCCCTGCATCACAAGTCTAAAAAGTGGACAACATGGGAGAGTGAGTCATGTATTACAAAAGAATGAATATGAATACCATGTGATCATATGCATATGTGTAACAACATATATACTTTACATTTGCATATATTTCATCATCAACTGTCATCATATAATACAACATCTTTATAAATCAAGCTAGTATAAAATCATACATATGACCTAGTCCTTCAACAATTTAGACTATTACACAACTCATCACTTTACTCAAATTATTATTTGGTATTCACATCTTTTATGTTGTCTTAATTCATTTTCTTATTCTCAACACAACCATCGTCATATCTCATCACCTTTGGCATACTTCCTTGCTATATGCAAATGCTCTTAAGCTAATGCATATGCAAAACAGAATATTTCAACAATTACAGATCTGACTGTGGGAATATAAACACCGATTGTGGGATTCAAGTATGATCATCCAACCATACCCCTACTGCAGTAGTAAAATGTGTACACTTATCATCAAATTGCATGCATTACATCAATCTTTTACTGGTTCCAAACCACATCGCCCATTATGCAACAACTGGTCATTTCCATCATGACCTTGGTAACAACATAATCAACCATATGGTGTTGTAGGCCGAACACAACTCATTTCATGGCGGCTGTGATCCGAAGGACCACCGGGGTCGCCTGCTCATCAAGAGCCACCCCTCACAAAGGTCGGCCACATGTAGCTCCCCGTAGAAATACATGGGCGGCTTCATGACTTCCACACTAAGTCATAGGGGAAACTAAAATTTGCTCGTGCACTGAGCCACCCTCCCACTGGGTCAGCTGAGGGAACGCCCCTAATGTTCCAACATCGGTGGCTATGCAGTATGCCATGGATGCAAATGCCAATCATATGCATTTCTCACTCTATGCATCCTATTCATGCCACTCATCAACCATCATCATCATCATCATCATCATCACCAACATCACCACAAGGTTTTTAGTGGATTTATTATTGTTGGCTATTATCATTAGTTTAAATTTTCGTATGGCATACTCGATAATTCTTGTTAGCATAATTCAATTCCATCATCAAACACAACAACATCAATCTTTCACCATCAATCAAGGTATGCTATTTATTCACACCCATTCTCAATCAAACATCATTTATACTCATTTCACTTTTACGATGGATATACGTATAACATTATATTCAAGACATCACATTGTCAAACAATTCACACCACATATAGCACACCACAATTATTCTAAATGCATCAATGAATATTGTCAAGACACATCACTAACATCATACAGAACATTACAACTCTTCATAACATCACAAGCAAGGCCCATGCATATTGTCACATACGGCAATCAAATACTATCCAATTCATGCATTTAGAACATAAAGACTCCTCTTCTACCTCAAGAGAAGAATTTCGATTGATATGACGTACCCACCTTGTCATTCGGAATGGATTCTACATTAACATACATGTAAAATCCCAATCAATCAACTATTCAAGACATAAATTCAACTTTATTTAATCATAACCATATCTACAATTTCATAATTTTCCGTCACTTATTAGGCTTTGGGAATTCCTTCCCATTAAACCTTACTCATTATACCTAAAGGCTACGAACAACTATAGCATAACATTCACAAGAATGCCTTACCAATCAATACCCATACTCTCAATGGCTTGTATTTTCTCTCAAACACATTATTTAACTTTCCCCAAATCTTAAAAGTTAGGGTTTTCACCAAAACCCAACCACATTTATAAATGCATCATTAATCCTTATCTCCTTCCAACCATAAACTCATCTTCCTCATTTAATATCATTAAGGTTAGCATTTATGACTACCCACTCTAGGGTTTTCATATTTAAAGCTTCTCCTAACAATCCACATACCTTAAATGCTCTCTCTTAACACCAAAAACTCATAACTAAAGGTTCATACTCTTGAGAAATGACAAGAATCTTACCTCAAAAGAAGAAATGAGAGAGTTTTCCAAGAGAAGGAAGAGTCACACGAAAATGAAGGAGTAGAGAGGAAGAGAGTGCAAGCTCCAATGGTGTCTTCCAAGCTCCTTCAAGAACAAAAATGAAGAAGGAAGAAGAGCCACCACCCTTGCCTAGGGTTTTGAAGAGAAGAAGAAGAACAAGAAGAAGTGAAGGAGAAGGATAGAGTAGGAGAAGAAGTAAAGTATTTACCACAATGGACCAAGGAGCTGACGAAAATAAGAAGAGAGAAATAGGTTTTTGCCTTTAAAATTTTATCCTCTCATTAAACTTTCATTGTTTTATGACAAACAGGATCTCAGTTTGGGCTCAATAATTTATCCAAAAATTATTCCGAATATATATATTCGGACTCCCAATATTATCCTTGATAGCCCTGCCCACTACCATCTCAATCAGAGATACTTGGTCCGATACCCATATTTTAAATTGGGCTTAATTTCAGCTTATCAGGCCACAATAAATTACTAACAGTCCTCAAAAGTGTTAATTTAATTATTTCCAATTATTTTCACATCCCATTATTTAATATTAATTTTCTTAAATAATTCTTTATTTTAAAATTTGGGGATGTTACAAGAATAACACTTAAACAATGTTGAGATAATGAACTTAACTAGTATCCATTACATCACAAAGGGGGAGAATACATGTAAATATTGATTGTCATTATTCTGTAAAACTAAAACCTCAAGAGATGAACATTGATTGTCATCATCAAAAATGGGAGAATATGTTTAAATGTTGAAATAGATTTTGATAATGACAAACATAAAGACTAAGTCAAAGACTCTTACAAGAAGAATGGACATCAAAATAAAGTCAACATGACATGAATGCATGTGATATACAACATCCATTGTCATCATCAAAAAGGGAGAGAATGAAATTGCATATGCAAATATGCAAAGAAGTTCTGATAATGACAAAGCATTCATAATGACAAGATGGAATGACTCAAGCACAAACATTATGAACAAGGACAAAGAACATTATACAAACATGAACCAAGAATGAATATGCTTGATGAAAAGCAAGAACTTGGTGAAACAACACAAAGGGATGGCTCAAGAATAAAAGAACATTGGCAAAGAACAAGAGATCAAGATGCTTCACAAAAAGTTAAAGAGCTTACAATCAATCAAAGACCAGATTTGACTTTTATGCATAAGCTAATCGATTACATGATGAAGCCAATCGATTACAAAGCTACAAAAACTTTGAACAATTGTATCCGGTATATATCCTAATCAATTATAACACTAGGGTAATTGATTACCTTGATTCTGGATGAAACAAAATCGATTACAATGTTGTAATAAATGGTATAATGTATCAGGTATTTTGCCTAATCGATTACAAGGCTAGGATAATCGATTACATTGGTTCTGTCTGACTCATAATCGATTATAACATGAACATAATCGATTACAGTGCTGCATATAAAAATGAAATGCATCAGGTATAATGCATAATCGATTACAAGGGTATGCCAATCGATTACATTGACTCTGTCTGACCACTAATCGATTACAGGAAAAGACCTAATCGATTACACAGCTACTGAACACTTAAATTAATGGATTACAATGAAGCGTAATCGATTACAGATCGAGGCGTAATCGATTACCTAAGTGCCAGAATATGGGGAAATGTTTTTAAAGTGCAGATCCAGCTCATTTCTCCATTTTCCATCTTTGTGCTCATGTAGTACAACGGATCTGAACCTCCATGGGTCCTCTCCAAGGCTCTATAAATGGATCTCCAACTAAAGCACAAGAAACATAACAATAAGGAGTCATCAATCAAAGTAATACATTGTGCTTAGTCAGTCTATTTCTCTTGTAGTTTCAGGTTCTGAAACTTAGGTTCTAAATTTGCATATCCTCTCTTGTTGAGAGTTAGAGTTTGAGAGAGCTATTCAATTTGTGTATCTACTCTACTGAGAGAGTTATTTGCTTGTAAACATAAACACCAAACACAAAGTTTCACTCTAGTTTTGAGTGGTCACAAAGGTTGGGTTCAACCTTTAGGTATTGAGAGATTGTTAGATTGGGTAGGGTGCCCTTTTGCTTGTGAGGATTGGGTTCTTGAGTGTGGGACACTAGGAGACAATTGCTCAAAGCTTGTATCTCAAATCTTCAATAGTATAATCCTTCAAGTGGGTTGCTTGAAGGTGAGATGTATACCGGGTTAGTGGAACTCATTAAATTGGTTTGCATTTCTCTTTACCTTGAACTCTTTATACAACTGCGCATATAAACTACTTATTGAAATGCCTGAGCTGAATGTTTGAATTGAAGTTATTGTTCAAGTAGAAACTTAACTCTACATGCCAAGTGTTTGATAATTTGCTTGAATCAACATTTGGTGAAGTTCTTAAAAACTAGAATTAGCTATAACTTGCCAAGTATCTAGAACATTGTCTTCTATCAACTCTTGTGTGATACTTACTTGATTGCTATCATTATCTCATGCACACAAGCTATTTGATAAATTGAATGAGCTGAATCCTTATAGGAAACAACATATTATTGATGAAATAAATCTAAGCACACCAACTATTTGATGAATTGCCTAAACCAATAACTTACTTTGTTTATCACACATAAGGCTGAATATTATCACTACATATCATGTGTTTCATAATGTGATATATGTATAAAAGTTATTATCTCTTCATCATTGTATTATTTGTATATTACTTACCATTTTCAAGGGGATTCCGTGTGAAAGTTTGAAACACTCAATTCACCCCCCTCTTGAGTGTTGAGGCCTTGACTAACAAATGTAAGGGATGGTGGAAATGGATGAATAGGAGGCCACTTCCTAGGGAAGATAACTCCTTTGAACTCGCCACCAATAAAGGAGGAACCTCTTGGATGAGATCTTGCAAAAGATCTCCTAATGCTAGAGAGAAAGAAGAGAATCTCTCACTAAAAACTCACTTAAAGTGATCAAAATCTCAAAATGCATAATTGTGTAAGTTTTTACAAAAGGAGAGCTCTTTATATAGGCCTCCACAATTTTAGCTAAAGAGGAGCTAATGGGCTTGGTTCATGGATCCAAGGCCCAAAAGAGACAAAGGGAAGGAAGATGGCCTATACATGGCCCAAAAGGAAAGTACATGGCCCTAAAGTGGCCCATTTGACCTTACAAGGCCTAAATAAAACCTATAAGCCTAGAGAATCTAACTAGGGACTATATTACAAGAAAAGTATGAGTAGATCCTCAAGGATTCCTCATTGGGCTTAGGCCCACTAAACAAAGAGAGAAAGGAAGCTAATGCTTTGTGTATGCTCTCTTTGGCTTTCTTTAACTTTGCCCTTGTGAGGGGACCCTTGTAAGCTTCAAGTCCTTTCTCTAGGGTAGTGTGAGGGTCTTCCCTTGCTGTGTCCTCATTACATATGTCAGCCTTTCTACAAAGGATCAAAAATATACTGACATAATGTACAGAAAACTTAGAGAGCAAGAAGACTCTTCCACTACCTTCAGGTTTAAATATCCATGCATCAACGTAACAAAGGTAAAACATTCTCTCTCAAACTTACGCTTAACCTCTGATATTCCCTTAAATATTCACTAACCTGAGTGTCAAAGTGTTCTTGTAACTGACACCCCCTTTCACCCCACTGAAATAAAGGATATAATACTAGATCCCCACTAGATTGGCATAAAACACACACCTGTAAATGAATATTAAGGACTGTCTCGAGGCCGACTATTACACCCTAACCAAGACCAGTTCATTGACATGCCCGGTGGGAGTTTGTAAATTGATTCCCACATTCATTTTCACCATCATGGGAGATAACTTGCTAGTTCAAGATGGCCATGTGGAAGTTCTAACGTTCTTGGAGCCAAGGCGTCTGGCTTTTGGCAACTCTAGTGCCTTAGCTAAGAAGATAGTCCTAGTGGTCACTCTTGTCCCAAAGGATAAGTTCATTAGGCAGCTCAAGGAGGAGCTAGTAGAGTTAAAGCATGAGCGTCCTATGTAGCTTCAGAGGTAAGTCCCCATGGAGCTCACCAATATAAGGTTTCCAGGCATGACGTATCTCGCACAACCCCTTATTCCAAGATCTCGATGTATTAGGAAGAGCATGAGACTCATTCTCATGTTGAACATCAAAACAAGTGGTGAAGGAGTCAACCCTTCAACACTCATTCCTCTAGTTACATGTTAAGTGTTCCTTTTTCAAGGAGACTCATGAGTGTGCCTATCCCCAAGCACTTGTAGACCACTCAACCTCTTTCTAAAAGAAAATATACGGGTGAGACAGATCCATGCAAACACCTCGATGCTTATGTATACGAGGCTATGTTTTTGGGAGCTGAGGTAGATGTCATGCGTCGTATGTTTCCATGCACTCTGATAGGTGAAGCCCTAAGTTAGTTTAAAGGACTCCCATCTGGATCTATTGATTCCTAGGAGGAGATGGATGAGGCTTTTGGAGAGCATTTTATGATTTCTAGAGATGTTCTTAAGACATCACATATCCTGGCTCAGATTAAGCAGGGTAAAACCAAGTCTTTGAAGGATTTTCTGAAGAGGTTCTATAAGGAAGTGACCATTGTCTCAGATCTGACCAAGGCCATTCATTTACACATCGTTATTCAGGCTTTGTAGTCCAAATCACCATTTACATTATCCTTACTAAAAGGACCACCCACCACGCTTAAGGAGTTCAAGCGTAAGGCCTCAAAGTATGTTGGTATCAAGATACATCTCGAAGCCACGATTACAAGAAGTAAGGCACTGAGTCCTTCACCTCGTATGGAGAAGGAGAATGAAAGATTTAAAGGTGATAAGACTCCCTAGAAGGAAAGAGATAGGGATCAGCAACCTCGTCAGTAAGAGAAGTGGGTTATAACATTTGTCCACTATTACCCTTGAATGCTAAATTATCCCAGATTTAAATAGAGGTAGGATAGCCTTCCTTTAGTGTGTATGGAGTTAGGAGACCTACTCCTGTAAAGAGGCCAGGAAACCCTAGGAACTATTATGACTTCCACAAGCAGGTCGTCCCATCAACCAATGAATGCGGGTAGTTAAAGGATGCGATCGAGGTCCTAATTCATGAGATGAAGCTTAAACAATACCTCTTCAAGAATAAGTCTTTGAATAAGCCTGGCCGAATGGAGAAGAGATACAAAGACCGTTCTCCTAACCCAGATAATACACAAGGTCTGAAAAGGTTCAAAACTACAGAAAAGCAGAAGGGATTGATGGTAGAGGCTATCTAAGAAGAGAAACGTGTGTCGTCACCTTCTCAGTAGGGTAGGCGTGAGGTCATTCACATGATCACTGGAGGATTTGCTGGGGCGGTGTGTCGAATACAACATGTAAGAACCATCATAGGATGATCTTATCCATGTAAGGTAAGAAGCAAGACAACCATTATTTTAGGGACAGGATTCATACCCTCCCATTTCTTTTTTTGATGATGATTTTGGTCTGACTATTCCTGGGGGTGATGATTCCATGGTGATAGTAGCTGTTATCGCTAATATGGACGTTAAAAGAATTTTGGTTAACCAGGGCAACTCCTGCGATGTTCTCTTTTATGATTGTTTTAAGAGGATGGGCCTCACTGATGCTGCTTTATAGTCCTACATGCAGGATCTCACATCCTTCAATAGAGCTAAGCAACCTACAAAGGGGTATCTTGATACCAATATTACTTTTGATGAGGAGCTCAGACCATGAAGACTAGAATTTTGGTTATTGATGTGTAGTCTCCCTATAACGGCATTATAGGCCGACCAACACTACAAGCCATGGAGACTATCATATTAACCCCTTACCTCCTTATTAAGTTCATTGGCAAGGACAATAGAGTTTCCTCGATTCAAGGTGATCCGAAGATGACAAGGTATTATTATAACCTTAGCTTTAACATGGTCAAATTAGAGGCTGTCAACAAAAAGCGCAAGCTGAACAAGGGCGGAGCGGTTGCAGCCTCAGTCAATCTAGTGGACTTGGACCCTAGAATGGAGTTAAAGATTGACCCGCTCAATCCCTCAAGCCCACCCCAGATGGAGGATCCAAGGTAATCGTGTTGGGGGATGCCCTGGAGAAAGTGACTCATATTAATGAGAAACTCGATCCTGAGATAGAGTAGTGATTGGTTGCATTGCTCAAGGAGTTTCATTACATCTTTGAATAGACTGCTAACAACATGTCGGGCATGGGCCCTAATTTCTATTGTCATAAACTTGTTGTCTATTCGGAGACTAAGCTCGTGGCTTAGAAGAAAAGACGTTTGGGCCAGGAAAATCAAAAGACGGCTTGTGAGCAGACTAAGAAGCTATTGAAGGCCGGGTTCATCAAGGAGATCTGATACCTTTCCTAGTTATCTAATGTGGTCATGATGTAGAAATCTAACGGCAAATGGCGCATTGCACAAATTATGTTGATCTCAACAAGTGCTGCCTAAAAGACCCCTATACCTAGCCCAACATCGATAAAATAGTGGACAACTCATCTAGATACCAGTTACTGTCGTTTATGGACGCATATTCAGGGTACAACCAAATTCTGATGTAGGAAAAAGATTAGGAGAAGACGGCCTTTATCAATGACAACGGTGTATTTTGTTAGACTGTCATGTCGTTCAGCCTAAAGAGCATTGGGGCCACTTACCAGTGTATGATCAATAAAGTCTTTGAGGTCATGCATACTAAGTTGGTGCAGGTGTATATCAACGACATCATTGCCAAAACCCCTATCGGTGGACATCATATTGAGGATCTTCATAATATTTTTCTACGACTCTGGTAGTATAACATGTGCCTCAACCCCTTAAAGTGCACTTTTGCATTGCCGGGAGACAAGTTCCTGGGATTCATGTTGACCCAACACGACATGAAGGCCAACCTGGATAAGTGTAAGGTGATCCAGGAATTATAGAGCCCTAGAAATATACGAGAAATGTAGTCCCTAAACATCAAAATCACAGTTTTAGCTCGTTTCATGCCAAAGATGGCCCATCGATCTCTCCCCCTCTACAAGATACTCAAGAAAAATAAGAAATTTGAGTAGGGACCAGAGTAAGAGGCAGTTTTTTAAGACTTAAAGGAAGTTTTATCCAAACCTTTTATTTTGGTAAAACCTGACCCAGGTGAACTTTTAATTTTGTATTTATCTGTTCCAGATGAAGCTCTAGGAGTCGCCTTAGTGAAAGAGACCTCGGAGGGACAGGGGCCGGTGTACTTCATTAGCAAAACATTGCAGGGGCTGGAATATCAACACCAAAAGATTGAAAAGGTTGCCTTAATTTTCATAAACACCTTATTGTGATGAGGACAAACCTGCCGCTCTGTATCATTCTTTTCAAGCCCGACCTGACAGGTAGAATGATCAAGTGGGCGGTTGAATTGTCTGAGTTTGACATCACTTATGAGCCATACAACACTATTAAGGCCTAAGTCCTGATAAATTTCATTGTAGAGCTCTCTGGTTCAAACCCCAAGGAATCTTGTTCTCATTGGATGGTATATGTTGGTGGCTCTTCTAATAGCAAGGGATGTGGAGCCAGAGTGGTCATTAAGAGTGACGACGGAGTGCACCTAGAGATTTCCCTAGACTTCAACTTCACCACCTCCAATAATCAAGCCGAGTATGAGGCATACCTTGCTAGCTTTAGGGCAGCCCTAGATATTGGAGCCATGATAACAACCTTGTGCAGTGACTCCCAATAAATCATCTCACAGATCCTTAGGGAGTATCAGGCCAAGAAACCTTTGCTCTAGTAATACTTGGCTTACGTCAACAGCTTGAAGGAGAGATTTCAGTCCATAACTTTCAAGCACGTCTTGATAGAGGAAAACATGTGGGCTAATGTCCTCTCCAAACTAGCCAATATGAAAAGGGCGAGAAGCAAGACAATGGTGATTCAAAACACCCTTCTGGAACCCAACATATTTCACCCAACCTCCCTGAATGCCATCTATGTCTATGCGTTCAATAAAGATTCATGGGTAGTGCCCTTTGTTCGATACATGGTCAATAGACAACTCCCCGTTGATGAGGCTGAGCAGAAATGAATAAAGAGAGAGTTTCCATTCTTCACTATGGTTGACGGGATACTTTTTGGTGTGGCTTTTCCTTCCCTTACCTCTTATGTCTCAACGAGAATATAGTACATAAAGTTATGGAATAAATGCATAAGGGACAATATGGTCATCACTCGGGCATGAAAAGTTTAACAAGAAAGATCCTCCAAGCTAGCTACTGGTGGCCCACGATGAAGAATGACACAGCCTAGTATGTGAAGAAGTGCAACCCTTGCTAAAGGTTTGCTAACTTACATCATACTCCGACTGAAGAAATATCCACATCAACTGTACCTTGGTCGTTCTATCAATGGGGTCTGGATATCCTAGACCTCTTTCCAACAGAACGTGGTGGCTTTAAGTACTTAATCATCGAGGTAGATCATTTCACAAATGGATCAAAGCTAAGCTCGTGGTGCACATTACTTTTGCTCGGACCCGATGCTTTGTTTATGAGAACATCATTACAAGGTTTGGGGTCCAGAGAAAGATTATCATTGACAACGGCACCCAATTCATCGATCGTAAATTCACCAAGCTGCTTGAGGGGTTATAGATTGTTCAAGTCTTCTCTCCTATGGAGCACCCCCAACCTAATGGACAAGATGAGGTAGCAAACTGAGAAATCTTAAGGGGTTTGAAGAAGCGTCTGGGTGAGGCTAAGGGAGATTGGACGAATCAACTAGACCACATGTTATGGGCATACAGAACTACCCCTCATTCATCTACTAATGAATCACCATTCTGACTAACATACGTGGTTAAAGCCATGATCCTAGTGCATACTTCATCTGCTAGGGTCTATCAATTCCAAGCTGAAAACAATAGAGAAAACTTATTGAATAAGCTGGATGTAATTGGCAAACTCATAGAAAAGGCCTTTGTCCGGGACCGAGCAATAAAAGCCTGACTCGTACTCTATTATAACAAACGGGTCGTACAATGGCGTTTTGAAGTTGGCGACTTAGTGTTACGACATGCCAACATCGGAAACAAGTTTGTACACCAGGGTAAGTTAGCACCCGCTTGGGAAGGTCCCTACCGCGTCTGAGGTATTAAGTAAATGGACTTACCAACTCAAGTTTTTGGACAGGACACCCATAAGAAACAAGTGGAATATTTTAAATTTACGCATTTATTATAGCTAGCTTGATTGTTTGACATGTGCTCTTTTTCCTAACTTGAGGTTTTTCCCACTGGGTTTTCCTCAAGAAGGTTTTAATGAGGCATGTCCCAGCATAGCTCCGATGTATATTCAGTATCAATAAAATATATAATTGTCAATTATTTGTGTTTACATTACCAATTATTTATCTTGTGAACAAGTTCCTTTTGCCCCTACAAGTGGTGAGGATCGGACCTCTTTAAGGTCATACTAGACCCAAACGAGTGATACCCCTGATAAGTCTTGAAAAGACTTAATTATTTCACCTTTTTATTTAACATTATTCAGTAATTATTGGTTAGTTTGTTAGTATTATTTAATAATTTTATAAAAATTCGTATGTTAGTTATGAATTTCAAAAGTACTTCATTTATGTAAGAAAACGACTGAAAATATTAATTAGTTAAGGAGTTTTGAAGTATTTATAAATTCACTAAGCAGCCAGCGTATAAATGCTAGGCAATTAGCTGTTTAATAGTGCAGGAACAGGGCATACTCGAGAAAAGAAGACAAATCCGAGTGAAAATTACAAAAAAGCCGAGCAAGAATTTACAGAGCCGAGTGAGAATTCGTAAATCCGACTGAAGAAAGTTCACAAGACCGACTGGACGAGACTTCAAAGGGTTGACCGAAAAGAATTAACGAAAAGCTGACTGCAAAGATTTCCAAGATACCGACTCCAAAAGAGAACAAGGAACCGATTGAAAATAAAAGGAAGAACCCGAGCGTCCATTTCAGAAATGCTGATTGAAAAGATAATTCGCTTAAGCGATAGTTTAATTCGCTCGGGCGAGGGACAAAGTTCGCTCAAGCAAAGCAAGCCTACGCTCAAGCGTGACCTCAAAACATCACCTTTCGCGTAAGCTACTCTATCACGCTTGAGCGAGAAAGCCATTCTGCATTACATATTTTCAATTCGCCCAAGCGAGAGTTAATCAGCTCAAGCGAAAACCCAGAAGTTGAAGCATAAAAGCAGTAACTTAAACACTGTTTCTTCCCTCCAACAACACACACCTGGTGCATTACTGTTTTCGCTTCCATTGCCTTCTTCCCTACTGCTGCAACCTTAGTAACTTAAGTAGTGAACTGTCAATTAGCTGGTGCTGCGCTGTAAATTAGCTAAGGCTGAGCTAGATCCTGTTAAGAGCTGAGCTGTAATTAGTTAGTTACTCTGTAAACTGTGTAACTAGTAGTTTAGTCGTTAACTTAAGTTTTCTAAGTTATTATTTAAGTTAGTTAAGTTAGGTAGAAACATATATATATATAGGTTGTACATATTCTGTAAATAGAGACGCATACACAGATACGAAATAACAGAACGGAGAACATTCATTACACACTTCGAACATCTTACTACATATTTTTCTCTCTCTAATTCTCTCCTCCATGATGTTCCACAATCCTTCGATGGAACTGAAATCAATGGAGTTCTAAATCCCTAAGGTTGGGATTGCGAAGGTTAGCAATGGAGTCTTGAAGCTGTGAGCAAGTAGATCGGCTTCTAAGATCTTGAGGCGAACAAGCTGTGGAGTAGAGCAGCATCGCTGGATTGACAAATCCAGAATTGATGAAGAACTTCACCAGTGAGGAATCATGGCTGAAGCTTAGGTAACTTCCAGCTTTCTAACTAGTTCAGGCCTAATCAATTTAGGTGAATAGTTAGAGTTCAACCTCCAATTTCACATTAGATTCTTAGGTTAATCGAGCACTTAAGGAATTAAGGTTCATTGCTTAAGGATTAGTGTTTTTCATAACCACAAGCGGATTATCCTCTAGATTATGAAGTTCGATTATACTCTAATTGCATGTTTCTTGAGGAAATTGTGAGCCGAAGCAATCCTGATCCGTTTTCTTTTAATCACTTTTCATATTCATCTTAACTCTATTTCTGAAAATACCAAAAACAACTAGAAAACATTAAAATCATAAAAACCGAATGAACTACCTGTATTTCATGTTGGTTCAGCTTGTACTAGTCCTAGATTGAGGTACTTACCATAATCCCTGTGGGACGATCAAATATTCTACAATTTTAACGACTGGTGCGCTTGCCATAAGTGAAAATCCGATAGTCATATTTTGTTTTACTAAGATTTTTACCACCAAGTTAATGACTCGGGATTTTAGCATCAAGTTAATGGCGCCGTTGCCGGGGATTGTTGAGTAATATCAACAATCCTTGGACCGGTACTAGACTGAACCATTTTTGTTAGTTTCTATAGATGTTGTTAGTAGTTAGTAAATTTCATTGTAAGAGTAGGATTTGTTAATTCTTGCTTGAATTAGTTACTACTGTTTTGATTTTAGTTGTTTAGTTGTTAGCAGTAACTGTTACAGTAGCCTTGTTTGCAGTTAGTTGTTGCATTCATGTTTTTCCTAGTTCCTTTGGAAAGTGAAAAGTTGCAGGTAATGGATCTTGATGACACCTTAGCAGAGTTTCTTCAATATTCACAAACGTTATGCATGAACCATGAAGAGGAGGTACAACCAATTGAGGAGGAGCCATCGGAGTTAGAAAGGAGTTTAATTCAATTCATAAAAGTCACTCAAACTGGCCTCCAAAATTTTGACAATTAAATCATGAATTCAAAAGCAAGTGGATTTTATTGCAAAGCAGTTAGCCGAAGAGCAAAGCAATACAAAGGTCGTACAAAGAAAAGACCAATATGAAGAGCCATGGGATGATGATGTTGGTCTAGCTGAAGAAATTAAGTATGGGGAAGAAGAAGACCAGCTAGAAAATCTTGAAATGGATGAACCTGAACTTGAAGTTGATGGAAAAGAAGAAGAAAATATGGAAGTTCAGGGATATTTGATGGAAGAAGAGTCAATTGAAGAATGTGAAGAGGAAAGTGATATGGATTATACTTCAGAAGTGGAAGATGATAGTATATCTAGTGAAGCATTCTTTGATGATTGGAATGAAGAAGATTGGTCTAAAGAAGAACAAGAGCAAAAGTTAACCACATCTTGGCAACACAATATTGATACTGAATTTTTGTTGGAGTCAAGTGTGAACACAGAGGAAGAAGTAGAAGTTCATGCACAAGAAGACTTAATAGGTGTAGATATTGAGAATATAAAAGAAGAAGAAGAAATTCAGCCATGTTATGAGGAGCGTTTGCTAGTGATGACTACTGCAGCTATGGAATTCAGCAGGAAACGTAAATCATCAAGTCAAGAAGAACATTGCTTGTGGCATAAAAAGAGGAAGACTAACAAAAAACAAAAAAAGAAAAAGAGTGAAGAAAAGAAAAAGAAGAAAAAGCAAAAAGTTTGGAAAAGAAAAGATTGGAGGAAAGTTATGTTGAGCATTAGCTTCAAACATAACAAGGAAAAACAAGGAGTAAAAAGACCAAGAGTGTACGGACATAAGAAATGGGATCCTGGAGGATGATCTTGTGTTGGTTTTTCTTGTACATAAATAAAATAGTGAGAGACTGAACAGCATGAAGAAAATAGAAGAAAATAGAATCAGATTCCCTCCATGCTTGAGCGTCATTCCACACGCTTAAAGCGTGACGGTGATGCATGGCTTTTTCTGCACCTCCGCCTGAGCGCTTCAAGCTCACGCTTGAGTGCAATCGGGCCTGAGGATGTGCTGTGCATTTTTCCCGCTTAAGCGAAAGCTTAATGAGCCTGAGCGAGATTGACATGATCGGGCCACTAATACCCACTGATACCCTTTTCGATCGGAAACTTCTCATGGGGACTTTAATAAATGGTTTCTGATTGTTGATGTAATAAACGGGTCAGATGATGAAGGGTGACTTATTTCAGTTAGCCTTTTATCACTCGGATCCCTTATTCCTCACTCCTCACTCAGTGTCGTTCATTTATGTGTCACTCGGCCTTCTTTTCATGTATTCTGTTGTCCACTCTCACCCGTCACTCATTCCCATACTTTATCTCTTCCTTTCATTCGTTGATTCATTCATTTGTTCTTTCAATCCACCTGAGCTCTTCTTCAGTTTCCTCACCCGATCTCTCTACATGTGTTGGTTGTTCACCCAGCCTTTCATTCACTCATTCTTTCGTCTACTCATTTTGTCACTCAATCGTCTTCTTCTTCATCCATTCGGTATTCCGTTCACTCAGACCCCTCTGCAGTCGTTCTTTTATTCACTCGGTTCTTCCATTTACTCAGCATCTCTTTTATTCTTTCTTGATTCTTTCATTCACTCGGGCCTTCATTCACTCTGTCAATCTTCCACTTGTCTTTCATTTATTCAGTCACTTTCACTTATCCACTTGTCTCTCCATCTTGGTCTCTTTCACTTCTGTCACTCTTCATTCACTTGGTCAAGCATTCTCTCATGTGTCAATCTTTCACTCGGTATCTTTCTTTCACTCGGCCTTACTTTCATTCGTTCTTTTTCCCACTCGTTCTCTGTTCACTCGTATCTCACTGCAGTTGTTCACTCGTCCATTCATTGTCACACTCGTTTCTTATGCACTTTTCGTTATTTCATTCATTCTTTCACTCGTTCTATGATCCATTCGGTATTCATTCACTCAGTACCCTTTTCATTCAGTATTTTATTCACTTGTTCTTTCAATCTACTCTTTCTTCTTCGTTCCTTCACACACCTCTCTGTATTTTTTGTTTCCCCCACTCGGAATCTCTTTCATGCGTCTCTTTCTGCAATCTTTTTCATTCACTCGGTTTCTCGCTAGATCACTCGGTTTCTTTCGGGTTCGTTCACTCGTTTTTCCATTTTTTGACCACTCGTTGTTTGTTCATTCATTTTTTCATTTCTACCCGGTATCATCCACTCGGTATTCATATACTTGTTGTTTCATTCCACTTATTTTCTTCCTCGGTTTTTTCATGCTGTATTTTCCTTCTTCATTCACTCGTTTTTCATTCGTGATTGTCACATTCGTATTTCCAGTACTCAGTTTCCTGTTATTTAGTTTTTTTTTCGTTCACCCGGTGTTCGCATCACTCGGTTTCTCATTGTTTCCATCTCATACAATTCTATCATTCTTTCATTTCTTTGACCGATTCCTTTCTCGATGTTATTCATTCGGTAATTTGTTATTCATTTTTCCATTTATTCTTCCACTGGCTTGTGCATTTACTCATCTCCTTCATCCAGTCAGTATACCCTTCACTCATCTCCACTCAGAATATTCTCAGTCGTTCTCCCATTTATTCTTTCATCTACTCGTTTTTCTCACCCACCCTCAATCCACTCGTTCCTCAATTCACTCGTTCGCCATTCCACTTGTTGTTTCATTCACTCAGCTTTGCTCTCAATTTTCCGTTCGTCTTTTATTCATCAGTTCTTCCATTTACTCGTTCCTTCTCTGCACTCGTTGTTTTGTTTACTCTTCCACTCATTCTTTACCACTTAGTATCTCCATCACTCGGTATCTTTCATCCACTCGGCCTTCCAGTTACTCGGCGATTTGTTCGCCTGTTTCCCTCACTGTTTTCTTCCCCGACCTCTTCCACTCGGTATATTTCTTTCACTCATTTTTATTTACTCGGTCCCTTTCTTCATTTGTTCTTGATCCACTTGGTATCTATTTCATTCGATCTTTCGCCTGCAGTCTGTCACTTTTATTCTTCATCCGATCTCTCATTCTGTCACACACTCGTCTCGCATTCACTCATTGAACATTCATCTTTCTCTCTCTCGGTATCTCTTTCTCAGTTTTTCTCAGTCTTTTATCTATTCGGTATGTGAGCTTTAGCAAGAGTACCATATTGATGATACCTGATGCTGTGTTTGGCGCTTGAGTGTGATTTGACACGCTTGAGCGAATACCATACCTGATGCTTTATTTTTGATTTAAATTGGGTATTGGCACACCAATATTTCAGCGTACTCATGCGTATTGCAGGAGAAGGCACGTCTTCTAATTTCTGAGAAAGTCCAACCAGGTACTTCCCAAGCACTGCCAGTCAGGTAAAAGGGAAGTATTCTAGTACCCTGACTCCTTATTTGATTTTCCGATTCTTTATTTGATAAAATATGTTAATTATATTTAATTTCAAATCCATCTTAATAATTTAAAGTTTGCTAATTCTTAGGCTTCAGTCGGATATATTAATTAATCGGTTTTTGCTTAACTCATCATATCTGCCCTAACTATTTTTCATCATTAATTAAATTGTTTACTCGGCATGCTAGTTAGCAATCTGAATGTATGATCTTACATTAAGTTTGGGGACATGACTGGCTGATTACAGATTAACTATTAGCTTTCGAGCCTGTTTTATTCTTTTCTGAGTGAATCTGCATGCTGGTTAGTGAGACAGAATTTGCTTCAGTACTTGCTAATTGTTTGTATGCCAATTTATCGAAAATGATGAAGGCCTTCTTTGTTAATTCAGCCAGGGCCAAAAAGTAACCATCCTAATTTTATTAATCATCCTTTGACCCAATAATTATGTTTGAGCCTGAGACCCTTTTATTCTGTTTATTCACCTAACGTTATAAGCTTTTTTATCTCGAAAAAAACCGACTGATTTACCCTGGATGTATGCTGATGTTTTGTTTGGTTCTTTTTTATTGCTAGGGACTAGCAAGTTTTAATATTGGGGATGAAGAGTGTGCCTAACAGTAATTAAGGACACACTCCGACCTTAATTAGGGGTGAGTATTTTGGAAAATGAAAGAAAGAAAGGCAAAGCCGAGAGAAAAATGAATAAAGTCAGAAAAGAAAAAGAGGTGCAAAGCACCACAAGAAAAAAATTCGATCGGAAAAAGATGGAAAGAAAAGAAAGAAAAGGAAAAGTCCAAAGGACTAAAAGAAAAAGAAGGTGCAAAACAGCATGAGTTATTAAGTAATATTCAGTCGAAAAAGTTAAGAGAGTTGTTAGTAGAGGCAATTAAGTCAGAATTGAGGCAAGGCATCAGTGGATACATCTTGTAACCTATCTATGACTCGGAAAAACAATAATTGAGCCTGTAGCCTAGCCCCATTATAAGCTTAAAAAGCCCTTACTGATCTGATTGTGTTGGCATATGGCATGACGTGTAGAATTGTTGCAAGCCTATGTTTATCTAACAAGTATGCAGGTGCTGAGTGCATTCTATTCACCTTACACACCGAGAGAAGAGTTAAACACCGACCAGTAAGGAAAGCATCAGCAGCTTGTCTTCCAAAGGAGGTGTAAGTTTTTATACTTTTAGAAATTGCGAGAAGAAAGCATGATCGGTATTCAATAATTATAGTATGAACTAAGTTAAGGAAAGGTTGATTGTGTTGATCAAATGCTGTTAGTTAATAAGTCTGAATATTTGCTTGAGGACAAGCAAGTTTTAAGTTTGGGGATGTGATAAGTCTTGAAAAGACTTAATTATTTCACCTTTTTATTTAACATTATTCAGTAATTATTGGTTAGTTTGTTAGTATTCTTTAATAATTTGATAAAAATTCGTATGTTAGTTATGAATTTCAAAAGTACTTCATTTATGTAAGAAAACGATTGAAAATATTAATTAGTTAAGGAATTTTGAATTATTTATAAATTCACTAAGCAACCAGCGTATAAATACTAGGCAATTTGCTGTTTAATAGTGCAGGAACAGGGCGTACTCGAGAAAAGAAGACAAATCCGAGTGAAAATTACAAAAAAGCCGAGCAAGAATTTACAAAGCCGAGTGAGAATTCATAAATCCGACTGAAGGAAGTTCACAAGACCGACTGGACGAGACTTCAAAGGGTTGACTGAAAAGAATTAATGAAAAGCTGACTGCAAAGATTTCCAAGTTACCGACTCCAAAAGAGAACAAGGAACCGATTGAAAATAAAAGGAAGAACCCGAGCGTCCATTTCAGAAATGTTGATTGAAAAGATAATTCGCTTAAGTGATAGTTTAATTCGCTCGGGCGAGGGACAAAGTTCGCTCAAGCAAAGCACGCCTACGCTCAAGCGTGACCTCAAAACATCACCTTTCACCTAAGCTACTCTATCACGCTTGAGCGAGAAAGCCATTCTGCATTACATATTTTCAATTCGTCCAAGCGAGAGTTAATCAGCTCAAGCGAAAACCCAGCAGTTGAAGCATAAAAGCAGTAACTTAAACACTGTTTCTTCCCTCCAACAACACACACCTGGTGCAGTATTGTTTCCGCTTCCATTGCCTTCTTCCCTACTGCTGCAACCTTAGTAACTTAAGTAGTGAACTGTCAATTAGCTGGTGCTGCGCTGTAAATTAGCTAAGGTTGAGCTGGATCCTGTTAAGAGCTGAGCTGTAATTAGTTAGTTACTCTGTAAACTGTGTAACTAGTAGTTTAGTCATTAACTTAAGTTTTCTAAGTTATTATTTAAGTTAGTTAAGTTAGGTAGAAACATATATATATATAGGCTGTACATATTCTGTAAATAGAGACGCATGTATAGATACGAAATAACAGAATGGAGAACATTCATTACACACTTCGAACATCTCACTACATATTTTTCTCTCTCTAATTCTCTCCTCCGTGATGTTCCACAATCCTTCGATGGAACCAAAATCAATGGAGTTCTAAATCCCTAAGGTTGGGATTGCGAAGGTTAGCAATGGAGTCTTGAAGCTGTGAGCAAGTAGATCGGCTTCTAAGATCCTGAGGCGAACAAGCTGAGGAGTGGAGCAGCATCGCTGGATTGACAAATCCAGAATTGATGAAGAACTTCACCAGTGAGGAATCATGGCTGAAGCTTAGGTAACTTCCAGCTTTCTAACTAGTTCAGGCCTAATCAATTTAGGTGAATAGTTAGAGTTCAACCTCCAATTTCGCATTAGATTCTTAGGTTAATCGAGCACTTAAGGAATTAAGGTTCATTGCTTAAGGATTAGTGTTTTTCACCTAAGGAATTAGGGAATAACCACAAGCGGATTGTCCTCTAGATTGTGAAGTTTGATTATACTCTAATTGCATGTTTCTTGAGGAAATTGTGAGCCGAAGCAATCCTGACCTGTTTTCTTTTAATCACTTTTCATATTCATCTTAACTCTGTTTCTGAAAATACCAAAAACAACTAGAAAACATTAAAATCATAAAAACCGAATGAACTACCTGTATTTCGTGTTGGTTCAGCTTGTACTAGTCCTAGATTGAGGTACTTACCACAATCCCTGTGGGACGATCAAATATTCTACAATTTTAACGACTGGTGCGCTTGCCATAAGTGAAAATCCGAGAGTCATATTTTGTTTTACTAAGATTTTTACCACCAAGTTAATGACTCGGGATTTTAACTGAGATGGAGCCCCCAGTCTAGAACAAGACACCTCCCCACTTCTGCAGCATGCCATCCCAGTGGGGCTTAGGGATCCAACAGGGGCGTTCTGTCTTCGCCCTCACCTTCCAAAGGGTACTCTTGATGAATTTTGAGGTCTTTACGGTAAAGATCCTCTTAATCTCATCAGTCATACCCTCCTCCCACCGAAAGCCATGCTGTAAATTAAAATGCGATTCCAAATTAAACTCGTAAGCAATGTTCAATAATAAAAGTTATATGAAATTAGAAGAGTTGTGGTAAACTCAGTGAGAATGTGTCAAACCATCTATCCTGGATAGTCTGACCAACATACTATAAGGACTATCTCACTGGGCCTTTAAAATCCTAGTAATCGCCTTCGTAGTGCGAATACTATCAACATAACTGTATGCCATGCGATTGAACAATTAATTAACAAAATATTTTTATAATATCACAAACATAAACCTTGGGAGTCCACCGAAATTTCGACAGAGTCTCCCCTTTAAACCAGACATTTCCAAATTTTAATGAAAACCCTGTTACACATAGAAAACTTCCTAATACAGTTCAATGTAAATAAACAACAACAAACCCTAATGAGTTTTGCTCTCCACTAACATAAAAATAAATCATGACAACCATCAACACCCTAAAGTTTACATAAGCATAAAACACACACAGATTCATCCTAGTGAGCCTTGCTCTCCACTATATGACTTGATTGCAAATTCAATAGTAATGTGATCAGCACACAAGTCAATAAAAAAACACGTAAGTGTCAAGATATATTATCGACTTGGTATGAAAATCCGGAGCCATTAACTTGGTATGAAAATCATGAATTATTATCAACTTATTGTGTGACTCTCAGAGGATTTATTTTCTTTTGGCAAGTGCACCAATCGTTAAATTTGTAATACATTTGATCGTTCCCATATGGATTGTGGTAATTACCGCAATCTTAGACTAGTACAAGCTGAACCAACGTAAGCAGATACAATTCATTCTGTTTTTCTGTTGTTTTATATTTTCTATGTTTTTGTATTTTCAGCAGCAAAATAGGAGATGAAATATGATTAATGGAAGATAGGTTAGGATTACTTCAGCTTACAACTTCATCAAGGAACATGCAATCGAGGTTCAATTAAGCTTCAGATGCAAGAGGACAAATCACAGATGGTTAATCCCTAATCCCTTAGGTGACTAACACTAATTCCTAAGCATTAAACCCTAATCCCTTAGGTGTTCAGTGACAGAGAAATCTAATGTGAAATTGGGGGTTGAACCCTAACTATTCACCTAATTACTAGGCCTGAATTAGTTAGGAAGCAGGAAGTTACCTAAGCCTCAACCATGATTCCTCACTGGTGAGATTCTTCAATTGGATCTGAATTTGTCAATTCAGCAGAGTAGATCCACTACTTAGCTTATTCTTCTCTTACTTCAGAAGATAATTTCCTCAATGCAGCTTCAAGATTCCATCGGAAGCTTCAGCAATCCTAACCCTAGGGGTTTATAAACCGATGGAATTGGATTCTGTTGAAGGAATATGGAGAGACATGGACGAGAGAATTTAGAGAGAGAAAAGAATTAGAGAGAGATTAGGAATGAGAAAATGAATCGTGTTATTGCTTCTGTGTGTTCTCTCTCTTTTTATAGAGTATGTACAAATATATATATATATATAGGCATCTAACTAACTAACTAACTTAATTAATTACAAAGGAAACTTAATTAATAATTAAACTAACTAATCTAATTATATAATTACAGAGAAATAATTAATTACATACATTACTTAAGTTACTAAGTGTTGGTGTATGCACTATAAGCTTTTATGCTTTTTCATTTGTATCATTTTTCTGCTTATCAATAAAATAAATATTTCAGTTTAAAATTGTTTTAAAACATATTTATCCTTGGAGTAATAGGTCATATAAAAGTTATTCCTAAAATGTCCCTAGTCAAGTATTTACATGGGGACATGTAAATACACCGAGACTAGTGTGTGAGTGTACTGATGACCTGATCTCACAGATCATAAATATAGATGATATCAAGTCTTCACACGGGTACACATTAAGAGTAATGATGTACTGGACAGACCCACCATGAGAATGTTGCATGGATCGTTACATGATTGTCATAAACGATTCTCAATGTGATAATGATATATGTAGTCCTTCGACCTGAAGTCACTACGATTCCTACATGAGGAGTTTATTGTTTTAATACAATTAAACGTCTTCTGTAACAAGAGGACTATAAAGGTTGTGATTAGGCAATGAACAAATTATGCAGAGGGATGTGAGTGATGTAGATGGGATTTGTGTCTCCTATGTGACGGGAGTGATATCTATAAGCCACTTGATGGAGTAAGACTAAGAAAACGCATGGCCATGCTAGAAAGAATAAATATTAGATATTTATTCGGATCCAGTCTACTCCGGTATCAAGTAAAATAAATTGGGCCGTACAAGGATGACGCGATCATGCCTTGGGCCCAATTAGGATATCGTGACAAAAGGAACAAACATATTAAATAATTATCACTTATAGGTTATGTTGATAATATTCAGACATAATGATGCATTGCTAGATGCCACTCTTATTTTATATTAATAATAAAATAATTTATTATTAATATGACTGGGTATTTTACCTGTAGGGTCATACACATAGAGTGAGCCCATCAGAAAATGTTGTCTTATTTTAGTTGGACTAAAATAAAGCTATTAGGCCTAACTCATTTGGAATGAGTAAGGAGCTCACTTTTTAGAGAGAACAAATTAGGTCAAACCTAAGCCTATAAATAGAGCAAAAGATGCTCATAGGCCGTTCACTCAAGTGAGACACAAATTCACAAAAGTTGCAAGAGCTACTTGCCGTCAAATTAGCAGTTAGCAAGTGTTGCGATTCTGGTGGGAGTGCTCGTGTGGACTCCTAAAGGACGAGGCTACGACTGCTTCGGTGTTCTTCAAGAGGTAATCCAAAATGAATTTTTGTGTTTGTTTTGTGCTTTGAAACACGGAACTTTGCAAATCCTATGGAATCCCTTTTTTTTCGCTGCTCATGTTTAGGGATTTCCTAACAGTGGTATCAGAGCCAGGTTGCAAAAACCGTGTTTTGGGCATTTGTTTCTATTTTATGATGATATATTTTCGTTTGCAAGAGCTTTTAGAAAATATGATTTGTGAAATCGTTTCTTGTTTAAAGCTTTGCATTTTTGTTTTACGAAAATGTTTTGTGAAACTAGGATTCGAAAATGAACATGCATGATTATGTTGCTATTTTGAGTTATCGCATATGATGCATATTATTACAATGATTAATCATGTATATGGTATGACCTCTGTTTTGGCATGATACATATAATTTTGAGTTATTCTTTGTAAATTGTATATGATGCATGTTATAGAGTTTCTCAATTTTAGTATGTATATTGTTACCGTTTAAATTTGTATGATGTATGAGTTTATGCAATTTTTGTATTTGATATGTGTTTTACTCATATGATAGTCATCGTACAAATTATGAATCAATTGAGTTGATCTTTGAACATGAATGGTTCATGTTATGGGGCGTTAAGTGATAAGGTTTAAGTGTTAAACCATGGTCGTTCCTTAATCTAGGGTTCAAGAGTTGAAACCTAGACGGCCATCATGGAAAGGCATTGCATGTTGGCATAAGCGCAAATTGAATTCTAGGTTTTGAAACCCTAGACGGCGCTGCCTCCATGTGCCTTGACGGCTGTGTTGTGAAGCATTCGCAATAAGGAATTAGGGTTTCAAAATGGTTGAAACCCTAGCCGAAATTTTATAGCTGTTAATGGTCAAGGGATGTTCTGGCTAGGAAAGACTTGGTACTTAAGCGGTCACACCGGACCCACCTCTCTTTCCTGGGAACCAACCTGACTACAATACTAATTTTTTAGGACCCCCGTACATTCTCTGCGTAGCGCCTTATTACTGACCCCACGTGTTTAATTGCCCATTTTAAAAATTAATTACTCTTTTAATGCTTTTAAATGGGTTATAATCAATTAATTAACACGTTGCATGGTGAATGGTTATGGTCTTAGTTATTTTATTTAAATACAGCCTGCGTGCTGTGCCTCTCTCTATTCTATTGTATTTCTCTTCTCAACCCTTCACTCGTATGTAGAGTGAGTTTCTATTTAATCATGTAATCTTGATCGGGCCAACAAAGTAGAGACTTAGAAGAAAACCAAGGAGTGGTGACTCTAAGAGGATGATGGATTCAAGAAGTAGGACTTCATGAAGCCATGGCAATATAGTTCCTCTAGGTTTATTTATTTATTTATTTTTCTTCTAGGAAGACCATAACCATCTCACAATTTCGTTTGCATTCTTTGGGGATAATTTTATTACGTTAAAGCGTTTAACAAAGACGGTAATTTTAAAATAAATTAAAATCCCTCAAAATAATATTAAGTTATAAACGCCTTCCAATAAGTACACTCGTCAACACTAATGTCAATAAATAGTGGGTCTGCCAAAGCAGGGCACTATCATTTATATTAGTAAGACGCGATGGGATAATGGTAATATCTACACTGTTTTATTAGGCTTTAACTTAACTAAGTTTTCAATTGGATTTAATATAACTTAGAGGCATAAACATTGGGATAAATATTCATAAGATGAATAATTAGTAATGGTTACTTAACCCAATGACTAAGAGTTGTATAAAGATACAATTGGGAAAAGTTTCCTACCTAAATAACCAAGTATTAGGTGATCAGCCAAAGCTGACTTAACACTTGGCAAAATATGGATCTTAGCCCACTAGAAAATCTTCCAATGGGATTTTTTGATTCGTGGATGGTATTTTGTTTTGAATCAAAATAGTGGGAGACATATTTAATTTAAATGACCATAATTTAAATATGTTTTGAAAATGATACTTACTACATATTTTCTGTTTTAGATAACCATGACGTCAAACACACCTTCGAACCTTTCATTGCGATCAATCCTAGACAAAGAAAAATTGTCTGGTTCTAACTTCCTTGACTGGTATAGAAACTTGAGGATTGTCCTCAAACAAGAGAAAAAGCAGTATGTCTTGGAAATTCCAGTTCTAGAACCACCCGCTGCAAACGCCTCTAAAGCTGACAAGGATACTTATAAGAAGCATCAGGATGATGCTTTAGATGTCCAATGCCTTATGTTGGCTACCATGTCTCCTAAGCTTCAGAAGCAACATGAGCACATGGAGGCTTTCGATATGATCGAAAACCTAAGGAAGCTATATCAAGGTCAAGCTGACAAAGAAAGATATGAAGTTTCCTTAGCCCTATTTAGCTGTAGACTTGAAGAGGGAGGTTCTGTAGGACCTCATGTGCTCAAAATGATTGGGTACTTGGAGAATCTAGCTAGGCTAGGATTCCCCTTCCCTCAGAAGTTGGCTACCGATCTCATTTTGAAATCATTACCTGACAGTTTTAAGCCAGTCATCATGAATTACAACATGAATGCATTGGACAAAACATTGCCAGAGCTACTCAATATGTTGAGGACTGCTGAGCACAATATTTCTAAAGGAAAGGGAAAGGCCATAATGATGGTCAATTCTGGCAAAGGTAAAGGAAAGGGCATGTATAAAGGCAAAGGAAAGGCTATTGTAGGAAATGGCAAGAAAATTTGGAAAGGCAAGGATAAGCCAAGTACATCAGCCTTAAAACCTGTGGGCGGGGTGGCTAAGGAAGGTAAATGTCACCATTATGGACAAAAGGGACACTGGAAGAGAAACTATTCAAAGTACCTAGAAGAGCTTAAGAAGAAGGGAAGTGAGACTTCCACTTCAGGTATTTTTGTTATAGAAATTAACATGTCAACTTCAACATCATGGGTATTAGATACTGGATGTGGATCTCACATTTGTCTTAATGTGCAGGATCTAAGAAGGAGTAGGCAGTTGATGAAGGGCGAGGTAGACCTACGCGTTAGAAATAGAGCAAGAGTTGCTGCATTAGCTGTAGGGACTTATTTTTTATCCTTGCCCTCAGGGTTAGTCCTTGAATTGGACAATTGTTATTTTGTTCCGGCAATAAGGAGAAACATTATTTCTGTTTCTAGTCTTAATAAGAAAGGGTTTTCCTTTACAATAAAGAACAATAGTTGTTCCATTTATTTAAAAGACATGTTTTATTGTTGTGCAAATTTGAGTAATGGACTTTAAGTTCTAGATCTCGAAACCCCTATCTATAACATTAATACTAAAAGGGTTAAAACAAATGATTTAAACCCAACTTATCTTTGGCATTGTCGCCTAGGACATATAAATAAGAAACGTATTTCTAAACTCCATCAAGATGGATATTTAGAATCGTTTGATTTTGAATCAATAGATACATGCGAATCTTGTTTATTAGGGAAGATGACTAAGACACCATTTACCGGAAAAGGTGAAAGGGCGAGTGATCTTCTTAGCTTGATACATAGTGATGTATGTGGGCCCATAGGGACAATGGCTAGGGGAGGTTTTAGTTACTTCATCACTTTTACTGATGATTTCAGTAGATATGGATTTGTGTTTCTCATGAAACATAAATCAGAATCCTTTAAAAAGTTCAAGGAGTTTAAACATGAAGTAGAGAACCAACTTGGCAAGACAATTAAAGCACTTCGATCCGATCGAGGTGGTGAATATTTGAGCCTAGAGTTTGATGAATATCTTAAAGAGTGTGGGATTATATCTCAACTTAATCCCCCTGGAACACCAGAATGGAATGGGGTTTCTGAGCGGAGAAATAGAACCTTGTTGGACATGGTTCGATCAATGATGAGTCAAACTGACCTTCCTAACTCATTCTGAGGACATGCTTTGTTGACAGCAAATTTCACACTTAACCGTGTTCCATCAAAGGCTGTTATAAAGACACCATATGAGATAAGGACTAGGAAACGACCTAGTATGTCTTTTCTTAAGATTTGGGGCTGTGAAGCTTATGTTAAGCGTCAAAGTTCAGATAAACTCGGGCCCAAGTCAGATAAATGTTTTTTTGTGGGATACCCAAAAGAAACTAAGGGTTATTATTTTTACAATCCTACCGAGGGCAAAGTGTTTGTTGCTCGGAATGCTGTATTCTTAGAAAGGGAATTCATCTCTACAAGAATCAGTGGGAGGAAAGTAGAACTTAAAGAAATTCAAGACTCACAAGGCATTGAAAAGCCAATGGTGGAAATTGAGCAGGACCCACAAAATGTTGTGATAACACCAGCTCCAGTAGCACAAGACTTGTGTAGATCAGGTAGAATACGTCAACAACCTGAAAGATATGGATTTCTTGTAACTCAGGAAGGAGATGTATTCCTAATGGATCAAAATGAGCCAACATCTTATGAAGAGGCCATTGCAAGTTCAGAATCTGAGAAATGGCTAGAAGCCATGGAATCTGAAATGGACTCCATGTACACTAATCAAGTTTGGAACTTGGTTGATGCACCTGAAGGGGTAAAACCTATAGGATGCAAGTGGGTTTTCAAAAAGAAAACTGACATGGATGGTAATATAAGTACCTTTAAAGCAAGGTTGGTGGCTAAAGGTTTCAAGGAAATACATGGTATAGACTATGATGAAACTTTTTCCCCAATTGTTATGCTAAAGTCTATTCGGATTCTGCTTGCTATTGCTGCATACCATGATTATGAGATATGGCAAATGGATGTCAAGACTGCTTTCCTTAATAGAAATCTTCTTGAGGAAGTGTACATGACACAACCCGAAGGCTTTGTTAAGCCTGAAGCATCCAGGAAGATGTGCAAGCTACAACGTTCTATATATGGACTTAAGCAAGCTTCCAGAAGCTAGAATCTTCGTTTTGATGAAGCTGTTAAACAATTTGGCTTTACTAAAAATGAGGATGAACCTTGTGTCTACAAGAAGGTTAGTGACTGCACAATTGTTTTTCTGGTCCTGTATGTTGATGACATACTACTTATTGGAAATGACGTTCCTACTCTTCAGTCTGTGAAAAGTTGGTTGGGAAGCTATTTTTCTATGAAAGACTTAGGTGAAGCAACCTACGTGTTGGGAATTAAGATCTATAGAGATAGATCAAGAAAACTTCTTGGCCTAAGGCAGAATACATACATAGACAAAGTGTTAAAAAGGTTTAACATGCAAGATTCCAAGAAAGGAACTTTGCCTATGGCTCATGGCATAAGCTTATCAAAAGCTCAATCTCCTTCCACTAAAGAAGAAAGAGAACGGATGAATAAAATTCCATATGCATCTGCTATTGGATCAATCATGTATGCCATGATATGTACCCGACCAGATGTCTCATACGCTTTAAGCATGACGAGCAGATACCAGTCTGATCCCAGTGAAAGTCACTGGACTACTGTCAAGAATATCCTGAACTACTTAAGAAAAACTAAGGATTCATTCTTGATATATGGAGGGGAAGAAGAGCTCATTGTAAAAGGTTACACTGATGCTAGCTTCCAAACTGATAAGGATGACTCAAGATCGTAATCTGGGTACGTGTTTTGTCTAAATGGTGGCGCTGTAAGCTGGAAGAGTTCAAAGCAAGAGACAGTTGCTGATTCTACTACAGAGTCTGAGTATATTGTTGCCTCAAATACTGTAAAAGAGGTAGTATGGATCAAGAAGTTCATAATAGAACTTGGGATTATTCCTAGCATTGTGGACCCTATAAGTCTCTACTCTGACAATAGTGGAGCAATCGCACAAGCTAAGGAACCTAGATCACATCAACGATCCAAGCATATACTTAGGCGATTTCATCTCATTCGAGAGATCCTTGACCGAGGAGACGTAAAGATATGTAAGGTGCATACTGATGAGAATATTGCTGACCCACTCACAAAACCTCTTACACAACAAAAACATGAGGGGTACACTAGATCGTTAGGCATTAGGCAAATGTCTGATTGGCTCTAGTGCAAGTGGGAGATTGTTGGTATATGCACTATGAGTTTTTATGCTTTTTCATTTGTATTATTTTTCTGCTTATCAATAAAATAAATATTTCAGTTTAAAATTGTTTTAAAACGTATTTATCCTTGGAGTAATAGGTCATATAAAAGTTATTCCTAAAATGTCCCTAGTCAAGTATTTACATGGGGACATGTAAATACACTGAGACTAGTGTGTGAGTGTACTGATGACCTGATCTCATAGATCACAGATATAGATGATATCAAGTCTTCACACGGGTACACATTAAGAGTAATGATGTACTGGACAGACCCACCATGAGAACTTTGCATGGATCGTTACATGATTGTCATAAACGATTCTCAATGTGATAATGGTATATGTAGTCCTTCGACCTGAAGTCACTACGATTCCTACATGAGGAGTTTATTGTTTTAATAAATTAAACGTCTTCTGTAACAAGAGGACTATAAAGGTTGTGATTTGGCAATGAACAAATTATGCAGAGGGATGTGAGTGATGTAGATGGGATTTGTCTCTCCTATATGACAAGAGTGATATCTATAGGCCACTTGATGGAGTAAGACTAAGAAAACGCATGGCCATGCTAGAAAGAATAAATATTAGATATCACTCACATCCCTTGGGCCGTACAAGGATGACGCGACCATGCCTTGGGCCCAATTAGGATATCGTGACAAAAGAAATAAACATATTAAATAATTATCACTTATAGGTTATGTTAATAATATTCGGACATAATGATGCATTACTAGATGCCGCTCTTATTTTATATTAATAATAAAATAATTTATTATTAATATGACCGGGTATTTTACCTGTAGGGTCACACACATAGAGTAAGCCCATCAGAAAATGTTGTCTTATTTTAGTTGGACTAAAATAAAGCTATTAGGCCTAACTCATTTGGAATGAGTAAGGAGCCCACTTTTTAGAGAGAACAAATTAGGTCAAACCTAAGCCTATAAATAAAGCATAAGATGCTCATAGGCCGTTCACTCAAGTGAGACACAAATTCGTAAAAGTTGCAAGAGCTACACGCCGTCAAACTAGCAGTTGGCAAGTGTTGCGATTCTGGTGGGAGTGCTCGTGTGGACTCCTAAAGGACGAGGCTACGACTGCTTTGGTGTTCTTCAAGAGGTAATCCAAAACGAATTTTTGTGTTTGTTTTGTGCTTTGAAACATGAAACTTTACAAATCCTATGGAATCCCTTTTTTTTCCGCTGCTCATGTTTAGGGATTTCCTAACACTAAGGTACAACAGAAAACAGCAAGGGTGCAACACTTCAATTGGAGGTAAAAAAAGCAAATTAAATAACCACCTTCACGCTTGAGCGTGAAGGGCTCGCACTTGAGCGCGCTTGAGATTATTACTGCATTATGTCTTCACGCTTGAACGTGAATGTGGGACGCTTGGGTGTGGGTGTTGTGGTGAAGTCACACTTGAGCGTGAGTGATACTCGCTTGAGCGTGATCGTGTTTTCATGTTGCATGCTTTGGTTTCCTTTCTTTGTACGTGATTCGCATGTTGCCTCACGCTTGAGTGTGGAACTTTCAAGTTTGAATGTGAAGAACATTTTACTGCACCTGCACATGCAAACAAATAATTGCCTAGCGTTTATACGCTGGCTGTCCAGCGTATGTATGCTGGGTTAGTGAATTTATAAATAAACAAATTTCCTTAACTAATTATTATTTTTAATCATTTTCTTACATAAATTAAACACTTTTGAAATAAATAAATAAATAAGAATTATTGATAATTTACTAAATAATAATGTCAAACTAAACAATATTTAATGGATTAAGTTAAATAAAAGGTGAAATAATTAAGTCTTTTCAAGACTTATCAATATATAGTCATACTTACTCATCAGCGTGAGATAATGGGATGAGAGTCGGAAGAGGGTCAGATGCTATAGAAGGGGTCACCTCACGGACCTGCTCATCCTGCTGCTGTTGAGGCTGTGCGCTGTCCAGGGTGGTCGAAGCGCCTGCAACATCACCTGGAATGGTCGGTGAGGGCGTCACGTGTGCTATGTCATCAGTCGGTATGGTCTCCCTCTGTAAGGAACTACCCAGCTGTGTAACTGGGGAGTGCCTACCACCACCCTGACCAGATCATCCTCTGCGTCCAGTCATCTGTCAATGAAACAATGTAAGCATTAAGCAATTAAAAAATAACATATATATACATAAATCTATACTCAACTACATACTCTATGTCTGTTTCAGTTTAGAAGTCCCCTTCAGTGTCAGTGTCAGTGTCAGTGTCACTGTCAAAATTTGTTTCAGACGTGTTATCATTATCCAAATTGGCCCTGGTCTGTTTTAATGACAAGACAGCTTGTGTGTCAATGTGTTCACCACCTAAGGCCGCAAGTGTCTCATCTAAAATGTTTGGATCAATATTCAACACTGAGTGACTGTCGTGGAGGTCGCTTGGAGCTAGTTGATAAGCATCTTCAACCTCATCGGTAACGTTATCAGTGATCTGACTACAAGCCTTGGCTTTGATGACTGCATACCAATCCCGGTGCCCTCCAGGGAATTCTGTGTAATAAACTTGCTCGGCTTGCTGGGCAAAGATGAAGGGATCAAACCCTTTATATCTATTTCTCTTTTTCACCTCAACCAATCCGTAATGGTTATCGACTTTTGTACCCACTCCGATTGTGTTGTTGTACCAATCATAATTGAATAAAACTAAATCTCTGCTATCCCATCCGGAGAAAGAAACTTGAACGATCTCTTTTAACACACCGTAGAAGTCCTCCTCTAAATGTCCAGTTGTGCCGTTAACACAAACCTTGAAGTTATGTGTTCGCATTCCTTCACTCCATTGGAAAATGTTAAACTTATAGCCATTTACGAAGTAAATTGGCCATTTTTTAACAGCTTTCACAGGCCCCTAAGAAAGAGCTTGGAGTAAAGGGTCTTCAATTTGGTTGTTTGGATCTTGAATCTATTTAGAGCATAACATTGTGCATTATGCTAGAATGTAGATAACTATACAACATAAAAGAATAAACATATAGTGTACGGCCTTACGTGTTGTACAAACTAATAGACGAACTTGGATGATACCTCACTACGGATTTGGTCATCAGTTATATCATTGTAATCTTGTCTAAGTATATCTGCATATATAGTACTTAAAGTAGAAAATTTTAACTACACAACAATCCTACGGATATGAAGTTGGAAAAATGTAAAATAGTTGACTTACTCGAGGTATGGTTCAACTTCCTCGCAGTTTAGCAGAATATACAAGTGGGCCGCCTTTCGATGTTTCTCATCAATGTAACATTCTATGACCTTGCCTCCAGGACGACCGGGGTAGTTAAATATTGAGGTTTGTTTGTCAAAACCAGGGTTTGGTGCCACTGCAAGGTTAATGAAGCAAAAGTGGTCATTTCTTCCACTAAGTATACCTCACAAATCAACGCCTCAATGCATGCCTTATTTGAGACTTTGTCTTTTAAAGAATGTAGGAATCTAGTGGAACATAAAGAATTGTTGAGTTACAATCAATTTAGCAGTTTTGTAAGAAAGTGAATTAATGGATTTGAAGTTGTTCTAGCGTCTAACCTTTCAAATGGATACATCCAACGACACTGGACGGGTCCACCAACCCTAGCCTCGTATAGTGGATGAATCTGCAGGTGCTCCATAGAATCAAAGAAACTAGGGGCGAAATCTGCTCCAGCTTATAAATCAGCACTGGAATGCTTTCCTCCATCCTCACAAGAGTCTCTTCTGTTAAGACTGTTCCTGTCAACTCTTTAAAAAAATGAATCAACTCAACCAATGGTTTCCAGATGGGTTTCGGTAAGGCATGAAATGCGTATGGCAGTAGTCGTTGCATAAACATATGACAGTCATGACCTTTCATGCTAAACAGTCTGCCCTTCTTTAGGTTGACATATCTACTCAAATTCGAAGCAAACCCGTCAGGCATGGTCAAGCCATTCACCCAGACATAGACAGCCATCCGTTGAGCCTTTGTTAATGTATATTTCACTTGCGGTTTAAACATTTTGCCACGTCCTGCATCTCTCAACTCCCGCTCCTTCCTTGAACACAACTTTACAATGTCTAATCTGTTTTTCTCGTTGTCCTTTGTTCTGCCTTTGATGTCCATCACAGTGTCAAATATATTCATGAAAATGTTTCGTTCAGTGTGCATGACATCTATGTTGTCTTAACAAAAGGTCTTTCCAATATGGTAAATCCCATAATATGCTTTGCTTCACCTAGTGATGCTCATTCCCCTAACCCACAAACTCCTTAACATTCTTATCCCAGATGTAAGGATATTCAGATACTCTTTCCCACACCTGTGAACTGGATAATCTACATGGTGGAGGGTCATTGACAACCTTGTTTTTCTTAAAAGCGGTTCTTGATGTCACCCCCTATTTTTTTGGACTCAAATCCCGATGTAACCAAGATAATTAAATAATAAAAATATGAGTAAATTTTTTTTTGTGTTTGAAACAATTTCTAAACACCCCAACGATTACACCAAGATTCAAACCATGGAAGACTGAAGAGTGAGATTAAATAATCAATATCTGGATCTTTAAATAGTTTACCCATAACGGTATACAAAATAATAGAGTTTACAATGGAAGAAGAATGTGTATACCGCGCATACGTCTAGTCTCATATATGAGGATATGAGAAAAGGCTTGGCAAAGTATGCAATGACATATCATAAGCCTATTAGGCTACAACTATTTTTTTTTACCCAAGAATCGTAAGCATGCATTGCCTAGAGTGTGTATATATATATATATATCTATATAGTCATGCAACACATCTCCAATGTCCATAATTCCATAATTGTCCACATCCAATTCAACTTCAAACCCATGTATCATCAACACTTGTTCATGCCTAAAGGATTATATAACCAACATCAATTTATTCATCAAGTGAGTAGGGATTACAATACCCCAAGTAAAATTACATTATCCACTTGTATTATCGTATACAATACATCCACCAATACCAATAAATATCAATACTATCATGTACATTTATTCACAATTCGATAAATCATAATCGCTACCGGCCAAGGCATTCCATTACTACTATTTTACCTTCACCAAAGCTTTACTTTAAAAATTCATCCTCGTCCCATGATATTTCTGCATTAATACTAAAAAGGAGACCACATGGAAGAGTGAGTTATACATTTCAAACGACGATATGAATACAATTGAGATTATGTGCATATGCATATCAACATCATGTATGCTTTGCTAAACACATCAATGGTCATCATAAATTATTACTTCAACAACATATACATATTCTTTGATCAAGTCATAGCAAAGCAGGCATATACACATCTATTCCAATGCCACAATGGGCCAACATCATCAGCATTGACCATTCAGGTCTTTTCTCAAAGCCATCATGGGCTAACATCATTATCATCAATCATAAATAATTATGCTCTTCATTACATTGGGCCATAACATACATATCATCATATTCAATATCATTTTGGGGTAATTATATCATTTATTAATTTTATGTGATCTTTAGATATTAAATTACCCATCTCATCAACACCATACCACAATCTCAATCAACATCAATCATCATCACCTTCTGGCATATCTCTATGCTATATGTAAATGCTCTTAGGTTAATGCATATGTACAATGGAATAGACAACAACAAATACAGATCCAACTGTGGAAATAAACACCAATTGTAGGTCAAGCATGATAACATACCATGCCCCTACTGCAGTAGTATAATGTGTACACATATATCATAATGCATGCATAATCACCAATTTTACTGGTACCAAACCGCATCGCCCATTTTGCAACACCGGCCATTTTCACCTTGACTGCGATAAACAACATAATCAACAATATAAGGTGTTGCGGGCCAACCATGACTCATATCATGGCAGCTATGATCCCAAGAACCACTGGGCAAACCTGCTTCTCAAGAGCCACCCCCACTAGGGTCAACCACATGCAGCTCCCCATAGCTCAGCATAGGCAGCTTCGTGACTTACACACCGAGTCACAGGGGAAACAACAAGAATGCTCCTGCACTGAGCCGCCGTCCCACTGGGCCAACCGAGGGAATCCCCTAATATTCCAGCACCGGCAGCGTATGATATGCCATGGATGCAATGCAATGCAAATCAAATGCATTTCTCGCACTGTGCATCCTAAATGCCACTCATCAAACATTATCATCATAATCACTAACACCACCATATACATCTTAGTGGATTTTATCATTGTTGGTTTTATCCATTGTTTTCAAGTTTTATATGTGGCATTTTCATCTCAATATATCATTTATTATACATACAAGTCAACACTTACAATCAACCACAATGGCATCACAAACATCACAATTCATCATTAACATTCATTAATCTTTCATCCATACCAACACATAATCATTTAGTGGATTTTTATTTCATTTATCATTAGCATTGTTTCATAACTAGTGTGGCAATGCAACAACTCATCAATACAATTTTAAACCACACATATAAGATCATACTTGTATAAAATACAATGGAATTTTACAATTCATCAATAATAACAATCATCCTCAATGAACATTATCCTTTATGCAAGGGAGAGATTAACTTCATCACCCATCATTAATCAATATCATATTTTCTCCAATTTATCAATTTATAACACATATTATGTCATTCAATTATTCTCTCATTGGATTCAGAATCACTCAAGGGTATACCTCATATCCCCATCGTCAAACTTTCATTATTGTTCACTATATTCCACTCTTGGTGATGAACCTTTTTCCTTTTCATAATATATTATGGGCATAAGCTTATCATCCTAAGTATATCAATCGATTTCAAACCCCACCACATCATATTATCATTAAATCCCTCATGTACATTCCCTCAAGTATCTCATAATATAAAGGAAGGGATTTGGCATCAGCAAAATGAGGAAAACAAAATAAAATTCCATCCTGGGTAACTTGCTCAAGCGAGACCTACACTCGCTTGTGCGAGATTAACATAGCTCGCTTGGGCGAGCCCCTTCGCGCGTAATATATTATGAAAGGCTTCCAGCAGCGTATCGACGCTCGCTTGCTTGAGCGAGATTTCCCTTCACTTGGCCACTCATTTGAGCGAATAGAGTTTAGCATCAGACCCTTTACACGCGCTCAAGTGAGTCACCCTCACGTGGGCGAAAATTGTCCAGTACCTCATTCTAGGCTCACTCGCTTGAGCGAGGTCCAACTTTCCTCACCACTCATTTAGGCGAGATCCACCCAGAACCATTTTTCTACCTCGCTCGCTCAAGCGCGGCAACACCCGCTTGAGGGGGATTCGTCCAGTAAGCATCCCCCTATTACGCACGCGTCTCGCTTGAGCGAGACCTCTTCTCGCGTAAGTGATATTAGGATAGAGGCCACCCCTCTGATGCAGGGGACTCTCGCTTGAGCAGGAATCCATCTCACTTGAGTGAGATCATCAGTACATGCCCAAAACTTAAGTTTTTCACTCCACTTTGCATGTCATTATCCATCTTATGTAAAGTTGGACTACATTAACATCCTACCTATGTTAAACTATGCCATTAAGCTCGATTCAACAAGCTATACTTCTTCATCTTTAACTCTAATTCATTTAACTACATATGAGGGTTTTAACACAATTTTTCATCATAACCACACATATCATTGTGCATAATTATTATAACTACTACTTCACAACTAAAGTAATTTATCTATTCATAGATTTTCATTGACAAATAATTCATGTCCAACAAAGGGACAACCCAACACTTATCACCATCTCATATATGTATACATTTCCATAACATTCAACAAAGGCCAAACCATCATTCATCACATCATCATTACATTTATACATTCATGGCAAGGCAATGCATGAGTTCATACATATACATAATTCAACAATTATTCACTCATGCATTTTGAAATGCAAACTCCTCTCCTACCTCGAAAGAAGAACCGCAATGCAAACGCTCTGATTATTTCGCATCATCGTTCGGAACACAATCCTATCAACAAACACATATATACATGCCATTAATAAGCCATCATAAGGCATCATCTCTTAAAACTCATTATCAAGTCCTAGACTTGTCTAAACTCTAATTCATATGCTTATGTTAGGCTTCGGGAATTCCTTTCCCAAAGCCAAGATTCTCTAGGTTTCAAAAGGGCTAACCACACCCAATAACAACAAGATCATATCCTTCATCCATAATACATCCAATCATCACCATAATTCATTCAAATCTATTATAAGCCTCTTGACTCTATCTAAAACCATCACTAGTTAACAATTTCTAAATGGCATATATCAAGGCTTAAGACTTCATCAAATCAAGTATCCATCTCCTTAATCCCCTATCAATGGTTTTCAACCATTATTATCATCATCATAAATATCAAAACTCAAGGGAATCAACTCTTTTAATCACATACCTTTTCATATACACATTTCTTTTAAACCTCCAAGGTTAGAACTTTAAAGATCAACACCAATGCTTCAAATATTCATTCCCCATATAAAATCTTCCTAAGGCAATAAAATCATTAAACCTATCAATTTAGCTAAAATCCTCATATCACCACACTTAGGATTTTATCAAAATCACCCAATCAACAACTTCAACCCATTCCTTAAATCCATATGAATATCATAACCCTCATTCTCATATACTCACAAAACCATAATCAAAATCACTTCTTAAGCCATCATGCCTAGGGTTTACATCATTTTCTTTAACACCCATAACTTCTAACATTACCATTTCAACTTAAATAACCTAAAAAACCATACATGAAATATCAAGGAGGCAAGAAATCCTTACCTCACATCCATGCTTCTTTAAAAACAAAAATAGGGGAGGAGGAAGAAAAAGATGCTTCAACATTGGCCCCAATGTTCCATATTTACTTCATGAATCCATGTTTAGATGTTAATTTTGGTGAAAAATGGGCACACCATGAGGGGCCACAGTTTTACCATGAGAGAATGGAGCAGAAGAAGAAAGAATGGAGTGAAATGGGAATGGAGAAGAGCAGTGTTAACCCCTGTGTTACTGTTGGGTTATTAATTGGCAAGCGTACCAATCGTTTGTAGTTTTCAAATTTAGATATTGTTCCACTGGGATTGAAAGTCCAATAACTCATAATAACTTCTTATTTACTATGGTAAATTTATCAATGATTATTAATAAAAGGATAATTTATAAATAATTTATACAATATTCACAGGATTTGAAGGTTGACTTGTTCATAAGGTAAAAAGAATCTAACTTTAAAATTTAGATGTAATTCAGAATAATTCAGATACTTGAGGTAAAAACACAGATTAACAAATTATGTTGGAATTAGGATCCTCGCACTAAATTATAATGAAATAATTATAAACATACATACTTAATCATCAAGTTCATGTTATTACAGCTTAAAGTCATTATAACCGATTCCTCGTGATATAAATTCTAAGTATTTATCGTAAAGTCCAATTCCTCATGAGCTTTCTCAATAAAAACTTGCATTAAGTCCTGGCCTTATGGCAACAATAATTACCAATTCTATCCCTAGTCATTGGCATATTAAGGGTATTTTAACTTTTACTTTTATTAAAACAGATTTTAATTCGGCATGAATAATCATTCTCCTATTTGATATTCACAGTAATAAAACAAGTTTTAATACACATGACAATCATTCTCCCGTTTGATGTTCATATTAATAAAGAGTTGAAATACTAACATGTACTTGAATCATGAATATGTAAAGGTCATAATCACAACATCATATAATAGATTGATTCACCAAATTCCAACATAGATAATTTAGTTACACATGATAAAAGTAAGAATAATACTTACAGCTTTTGACATTACGATGGCTTGAAAACATTTCACAATACAAGAACTCACACTACAACACAACACTCTCAAGTATCTAGAAATCACTTTAACCTTACAAACTCAAAGAAGAGCACTTAAACTCGAGTGAAAAGAGAGAAAAAAAAGGATGAACTTCAGAACTCGATGCTTAGAAGTGTGGAGAATGACCCTATTTATAAGGCTGAAGAAGGGTCCTGACGCTATGCGCCAGCCTGACGCTACGCGTCAAGTCCCTAACTCAACTTCCATTAAATAGCTTGAAGTGGCCATGATTTTGTAATTATTTTAATTAATTATGCCCAGACACGTGTGCCTTGTCCCCCAGTTTGGCTTGGACACTTGTGAGTAATAGAGGGGTCACTAGCTGAGTGCTTGACCACCTGTCAGTGGTGTCCACATAGCTCTTGACACTACGCGTGGCTGTGACGCATAGCGTCAGCATCAGAAATCCCCACGCTACGCGTGGTGTTGATGCTACGCGTCAGCTTTCTAGTTCTTCAATTTTTCTCTTTAAATTCATCACATTTTCACTACAAAACTAGAGAAAATTGATCAAGGGCAGATTATTTCCAACAACATCCATTTATTGAATTTAAAACCTAAATTTCTAACAAATTAATCAAACTTTTATTCTTTTTACAAAATTTTATTGAAGATTTTATTGTAAATTTGAGGAATAACAAATACCCCCAACTTGAGACATTGCTCGTCCTCGAGCAAGAGAGAAAAAAAATTAGAAATCAAATTTTTGAGTTAGTCCGAGAATTTATCACAAAAAGTAATTTCACAATTTACCATTTTAAAATAACCGAAAATAGAAATCTTATGTAATAAAAGTTTAGTGACAAAATTCTTTACAATATTTTATTAATAAATCAAGCATAATTTCAGGCTTGCCTCACATGTGTTTACCTCTATGCAAAGGGTAACCCGTTTTACTCAATTGATCATAAAATCAAGCGAATTTAATTTTGATTTTCATCTAATCAATGGTCAATCATACAGAGTTAATTCAAAATCACAAGGTCTTTTCAAGGGTTGTAATGAGGCTTGGCTTACAAGAAATGATGGTTTTTCTCGAAATTCAAAACCCTGAAATCATAAAAGAGCATTTTATAATTTTTAGGCTCTTTCTTGGCCCAAATCTCATTTCCCTTATTGATTATAACAAATACCCCCAACTTGATTCTTTTCTCTATTTTTGATTTGCATATATTTCTTTTCATTTTTCATTTATATGCACAGTTTTGATTTTTCTTGAAAAGAATCAAGTTGTTAATTTTCACTCCCCATTTTTATAAGAACACTCAAAATATTCTTTCCATTTTGATCAATTTCTCTTTTAATCAATTATGTAAAGGGAATGGTTAACATTTGATAAAGGTTTAAGGGTACCAATGAAATTATTTTTTTAGGCTCAAATTGGCTTTCAAAGGTTAAAAATAATTTTTCCATGGTAAGCTTTTTGGCCTAAGTTTTCTTTTACTAAAAATGTGCCTTGATCATTTTCTTGAATTCTCTGTATAACAACACAAATCACAGATTAAAGCAAAATCAATTTGAATGAAGTTATGTCAAAACCCTCAAGTGTTTAAAAGATCTCTTAGCTTACTGGGTTATTGAAATTAGCTTGATAGTTAATAAAATTATTGTAATGAAATTTATCAAAATCCCTTAATTACAAAAAAAATTGATAATTGATTTTAAAAATGGTTTTATTGTGTAAAAACCTTAAGTGTATAAATTTCTTTATTTTCAAAAATTTGATTTGTTTAAAAGATAAAACTTATTTTTGAATTTTTGAAGAAATTACATAAAAACACACCATGAAAAAATATAATACAAAAATAAAACACACCACATAATAAAAACAAACTATAATATAATCCACAAAATAAAAATTCCAATGTAAATATCAAACTAAAAACAAACTAAAGTGTATGTAGAAGATGCAGAGAATAACACCATCAATCCTCCATGTGATCCTCATCGTCTCCCTCCTCATCTGTATTACCCTCTGACTCAGCATGTGCTCCAAATGGTCCACCAGTCTCAGGGTATGTAGGTGAATCACCAGGCCAAGCTACATGAACTGCAAACTCAGCTGGTGTGACATATGGTGCTCCTTCTCCCTAAAGCCTGTTTTGATAAAATGCATCTTGAAGATGCATATAAGCTCTATGTATGGTAGCCATCATCTGCATCATATGCTGATGCTCAATAGTCATCCTAGCAAATCCATCAGTGATAGTATTAGCAGATGGTGGCTGAACTGGTGGTCTCCTCCTCCTTTGTCTAGGCTGAGCCTCCTGCTCTAGTGGTGGAAGCTCGTACTACTGGATGAAGTAATCTCTGTTCACTAGAACTTTGGGGACTCTCCCCGAAAAACTAGTAAACTTTGGTGATGGTACAGTAACTCCTTGCCTCCTCAGTAAGGCAGATATGATGAGAGGGAATGGAATAGGACGGTTCACCTTATACCTAAGGGCATAAAGGTGAATCTGCTCAGAGATCAGCTCGACAATATCAATGGTATGGCCCTGAAGAATAGAATAGAGAAGGCAGCAGCAATCAACTGAGATAGAAGAGAGGTGGGTGACAGGAGTGATGTTATGCAGCATGAGATGAGACCACGCCTGAGCTATAGGGGTCAGCTGGGTCTTGAGGAGGTTTGATGGAGTCCTTCCAACCTTACTCAGGTTGAAGAAGATTCTATCCTTGCTCAAGAAGTGAGCAACCTAATCTAGGAAGTATCCTAAATCACCATCCTCAATCGCGACCTTGTTTCTGTTTTCCTTCTAGAAACAAGTGTCGCTCTCGGGAGTAGGCTCCCAAGGGTTACCCAGTAGGGTGCTAATGGTGTCTCAGTCGTATGTAATGTGTCGACCCCTCACCCATCTCGTCTTCTATTGGCCAATATTCGGTGCGTCTAAGCAAGTCCTGTAGGCGTTCATATAAAACTCCATCACTAAGATGGTGTTAGTCCTCAAATTTACAATAAAATCCTTAATAAAAATTTTATAAAAATAATAAAAATTAGTTTAACTTGTTAGAAATTTAGGTTTTAAATTCAATAAATGGATGTTGTTGGAAATAATTTGCCCTTAATCAATTTTCTCTAGTTTTGCAGTGAAAAAGTAAAGAATTTAAAGAGAAAAATGAAGATCTGGAGAGCTGACGCGTAGCATCAACCCCACGCGTAACGTGGGGATTTCTGGTGCTGACGCTACATGTCATATCTACGCATAGCGTCAGAGGCTATGTGGATCCCATTTCTAGGTGGCCAAGCACTCAGCCTTTGACCCACATATTGGCCATTCCACTCATGCTACATGCCACACCGAAAGAGGAGACAGGCACAAATGGTTGAGCATGATTGATTAAAATAATCCATCATGGCCACTTCCAGCTGCTTTTAATGAGGGCTGACTCAGGAACCTGATGCGTAGTGTCAGGACCATTCCTCAGCCCTATAAATAGGGCCATTCTCCACACATCCAGTATCCCATTCCACTCTTCTGAGTTTTTTTTCCTCTCCTTTCACTCATGTTTGAGTGTTTCTTTTATGAGTTTGTAGTTCTAGAGTAGTTTCTAGATGTTTGAGAGTGTTATGTAGTATTGTGATCGTTGTATCATGAAGTTTCCATCGCCTTCGTAATGTCAACATCTGTAAGTGTTATTCTTACTTTCACCATGTGTACCTAATCTGTTTATGTTGGAATTGGTGAACTAGTCTATTGAGAATGATGTTGTGAATTCGACCTCTGCATGTTGATGATTCAAGTGCATGTTAGTATTTCAATCTTTTATTAGTATGAACGTCAAATGGGAGAATGGTTTTCATGCGTATTAAAACTTATTTTATTAGTATGAATGTCAAACGGGAGAATGATTATTCATGCCGTATTGAAACCTATTTTAACGAAAGTAAAAGTTGGAATACCCTTAATATGCCAATTACTAGGGATAGAATTGGTGATTATTATTGCCATAAGGCCAGAACTTAATGAATGTTTTTACTGAGAAAGATCACGAGGAATCAGACTTTACGGTGACTACTTAGAATTTATATCACAAGGGATCGGTTATAATGATTTTAAGCTGCAATGACATGAACTTGATGATTAAATATGCATGTCTTGAGTTCCTTCATTGTTATTCCAGACTAGGGATCCAAATTCCAACATAATTTGTTAATCTGTGTTTTTACCTCAAGTATCTAAATTATTCTGAATTACATCTCAATTTTATAGTTAGATTTTATCTTTTTTATCTTTCTACCTTATGAACAAATCAACTATCAAATTCTGTGAATATTGTACAAACTGTTTATAAATTATTCTTTTGTTAATAATCTTTGATAAATTTACCATAGTAAATAAGAACTTACTGTGAGTTACTGGACTTTCAATCCCAGTGGAACGATATCTAAATTTGAAAATTACAAACGATTGGTGCGTTTGCCAATTAATAACCCAATAGTAACATGGGGGTTAACAAGTTTTCTAGCGCTGTCGCTGGGGATTGAATTGATTCAGTAAAACAGTAAATTTTAATTACCGTGGTAAATTTATTTATTTTACCTTAGTTAAAATTTCTAAATTTTGTTATTTATTTATTTACTTTTTCTTATCATTGTTACACTAACTTTCTTTGTCTAGTTTGTGGATGCAAACTCGATCTACTGCAGGGAAAATTTACTTTGATCCTGAGATCGAAAAGTTTATAAAGAAAATCAAGTCTTTGAAATCTAAAACACAAACTAATTCTTCTTCTACTTCTAAAAATTTTGAAAATTCAAATATAGCTACTGAAAGGAGAACATTGGGAAAGTTTGTTGCTATCAATAGACCACCCTGAGTTTCAGGGATGTTCCAAGGACCTCTTGCTGTGGTGGAAATTAAACCTACCACATTAAACATTATTCAAAACAATCAACTAAACCTACCACACTTAACTATTTTTTATGAATTATGCAGCACAATTGGTTTTGAACCTAATCAAGAAGAATTTGTTTACATGAGATTGTTTCCTTTTTTTTTGGTTGGGAAAGCTAAAGAATGGTTTAAATCTTGTCCACCTGGTAGTTTTATAAATTGGTCCGATATTAAGAGAAAATTTTTGGAAAGATTTTATTCACCCTCAAAATATTTTGAAGCCATGACAGCAATTCATTCTTTTTCACAAAATAATGATGAGTCCTTAGGAGAAACATGGGAACAATTCAAAGCACTTCTGAGAAAATGTCCAAATCATAATTTGGATGATGCTGAAAAGGTAAGGATCGTTTATCATGGTTTATTACCTCAGTTCAAGATGATGTTAGATGCTTGTGCAGGTGGTTCTTTAATGAACAAAACTGTGGAAAAAGCAATAAAGATATTGGAATCAATGTCCATTAATGACCGACAAGCAAAATATGAAAAAGGTAATGCACCAAGGAAGTCAGGTATGCTCGAGTTGGGAGTAAATGATGCAGTATTGGCTTAGCAAAAATTGTTGACTTAACAAATTGAGGCTATGAGCAAACAATTGGAGAAACTTCAAATTGCTCAAGTGTCATCACCACCCCCTACTCAATTGAAATAATGTATGCATTGCATGGACGAACAGACATGTGGTTATTGTGCCCCTGATGGAAATGAACAAGAGCAAGCCAATTTTCTGAACCATCAAAGAATACCATTAGGTAACTTTCCTATCAATTATGGTAATTCTTTTCCTAACAATTATCCACAGGGATGGCAGAATCAGAATTTTGGTACTGGACCTTCCAATCGTCCTCCTAACAATCAGTTTAAGCAACAACAACAATCACAGACTGACAATGCAAGATTGGCAAGGATTGGGGAATCTATTCAATAGTTATTGCAGTTTATGGAAACAAATGAAGCTGCTCGAAAAGCATCAGACTTGCAAATGGGTCAGCTAGCAAAGGAAATAGCTGAATTGAAAAGTTCTGGTTTTACTGCAAACACTCAGAACCCAAGGGATCAATGTAATGTTGTTTTCTTGAATGTTGTAAAAATTGATTATAAAGAAAATTGTAAAAAGAAAAAGAATGAAGAAGAAGAAAAAGAAAAAGAAAGTGAGCAACAGAAAGAAGAAGAGAAAAAAGAAAAAATTGAAAAAATTGAAAAAGAAAAAATATTCAAGAACCTATGGAAGTAGAACATGAAACAATTTGTAAGGAGGTCTTACAATTTGACACACCGGAAAAATTTAAAGATCCGGGGAGTTTGACCATTCCTGTTTCCATTGGAAACATCAACATCAGAAATGCTTTGTTGGATTTAGGGGCTAGTATCAATCTAATGCCCCTAGGTTTGATGAAGCGTATTGGTGATCTGGAACTAAAAGAAACTAAGGGAGACTTATAATTTGTGAATTGCTCTACCAAGAAACCAATATGGATTGTGGAAGATGTATTTATAAAGGTTGAGAAGTACCACTTCAAGGTTGATTTTGTGGTATTGGATATGGAGGAGGATACTAAGATCCCCTTGATCCTTGGAAGACCTTTCATGAAGACTGCAAGGGTAATGGTTGATGTTGACAAAGGGATGATTGCCGTCAGAATTCGTGAAGAAGAGGTAAACTTTAATGCTCAAGAATATCTGAAAATAAATGTTGAGGACAAAGTTTACCAATCAAGTAAACAAGGTATATCTCTTCCCAATCAAGTAAATTTTTTAAAATTAACTGATTACTTGTATGATGAAAGACAGGTAATCAAGCATAGGAAAAGAAGGAAGAAAAAGATGGGTGATTCCTCAACTAAAATTGAGAAACCACCCGATTGATCAGAGGAAATATCTGGCTGGAGATATTAAACCTAGCGCTCAATAGGAGGCAACCCATTATTTTTTTTAAACTTATTTTAAACATAAAAAATAAAAAAAAATTCAAATTTTTAGCTAGAATTATAATTTTGAAAAAAAAAGGCGATTTAAAATTAAAAGTTTTTGAAAAATGAATTTTTGAAAAACGAAAAACAGAAGCCACAGCGTAGCGTGGGTTCTAAATTTTTAACCTGACACGTAGCGTACCTACCACACGTAGCGTCAGGACCTTCGTTCAGTTTTTAAAACTAAACTAAAGGGAGGCCCAAAGTCCATAACTTTTAAAACCATTTTTTGCCTCCCTCTGTATTCACTTCTCAGAATCCTTATTTTCTAAAAACCTTATTTTCTCTTAACCCTCCAATCATCTTCATTCCTACATTCTATCAAGGAATCCAAGTAAGTGTCCTAATCCTTTTCTCTTTTGATTTTTAATTTTAATCTTAGAAATGCATATGGATAGGATTAGGATAGAAGACCACTGGGATTGATTGCTGATAGAGTAGGGAAATAAATGGATTTATTGAGGTTTGGAAGGGGTTGTTGCTGCGCAACCCCTATTTTTGTAGTATCTGTTCTGCGAGCCTACGCATAGCGTGGGCAGAACATGGCTGACGCGTAACGTCCCACCCACGCGTGGCGTCAGCCTCTGTTTTTGATTTTTGTTAATTTTGTGTTTTATTTTGGGTTTAATTATTATATTTTTTCTGTTTTTAATAATTTTGTCCCGTTTATATTTGTTTGTTTGTTTGTTTTTCTTTTAAATTAATAAAATTTCTTAAATTGTATATTTGTTATATTTTCTTGCATAAATAAATAAAAAAATTTGTTAAAATTTTGTAAATATGTTAGTTGTGTGAATTTGCATGTTGTGTGAATTTTAATAAAAATCTAAAAAATAAAAAAAAAATTCATTTTTTGTGTTAAAAATTATAAAAACTCAAAAATATGTTGTTTTTAGGCTTTGCTGTGATTATGTTGTGTGAATTTTGTTTAAAATTTTGCATGAGTTTTTATTTTTAATGTTTTGTATGAATTATTTTGTTAAAATATAAAAACCAAAAATATGCATGATTTGTTTTGATATTTTATTATTTGAATTTTTGTGTGTTATTTAAATAAAATTTCTTTTTACAGATGGCACCTAAGAAATCTATTCCTATTCCTGGTTAGAAGAGACAAAGGAGGAACACAGACACTGACACCACCTCTGAGGATCCAGATCTTCAGGGAGAGGAGCAGCTGGGACCTAGAGATCCCACCAAATTTTGCACTGACGCGAAATGGGGCCGGTTTCATCAGATCAAGGGCCAAAGACTAAATTGGGAGAGAGTCTTAGATTTGAATGCTGGGGACTATCCTGAGCTGCAGGATGAGGTCCAAAGGAGAAGATGGGGACCCCTGTTTTCCCTGCCTACTAAGGGGGATCCCATCTTAGTGATGGAGTTTTATGCGAACGCCTACAGGACTCTCCAGGACGCACTGAATATCGGCCAACAGAAGACGAGATGGGTGAGGGGTCGACACATTACATACGACCGAGATACCATTAGTACCTTACTGGGTAACCCTTGGGAGCCTACTCTCGAGAGCAACACTTGTTTCTGGAAGGAAAACAGAAATAAGGTTGCGACTGAGGATGGTGATTTAGGATACTTCCTAGATCAGGTTGCTCACTTCTTGAGCAAGGATGGAATCCTCTTTAAACTAAGTAAGGTTGGAAGGACTCTATCAAACCTCCTTAAGACCCAGCTGACCCCTATAGCTATGGCATGGTCTCATCTTATGCTTCATAACATCATTCCTGTCATCCATCTTTCTTCTATCCCAGTTAAATGTTGCTGCCTCCTTTACTCCATTCTTTAGGGCTATACCATTGATATTGCCGAGCTGATCTCTGAGCAGATTCACCTTTATGCCCTTGGGTATAAGGTGAACCGTCCTATTCCATTCCCTCTCATCATATCTACCTTACTAAGGAGGCAAGGAGTTGTTGTACCATCACCAGAGTTTACTAGTTCTTCGGGGAGAGTCCCCAAGGTTCTAGTGAACAGAGATTACTTTGTTCAGCAGTGCGAGCTTCCACCACTAGAGCAGGAGGCTCAGTCCAACAGAGGAGAAGGAGACCACCAGTTCAGCCACCATCTGTTAATGCTATCACTGATGGATTTGCTAGGATAACTATTGAGCATCAGCAAATGATGCAGATGATGGCTGCCACACATAGAGCTTATATGTATCTTCATGATGCATTTTATCAGTATAGGATACAGGGAGAGGGAGCATCTTATATCACACCAGCTGAGTTCACAGCACATGTAGCTTGGCCTGGTGATTTGCCTACTTACCCTGAGACTGGGGGACCGTCTGGAGTACATGCTGAGTCAGAGAGTGATGCAGATGAGGAGGGAGATGATGAGGATCACATGGAGGATTGATGGTGTTATTTTGCACCTTTTACATACATTCTAGTTTACATTTAGTTTGGTATTTATATTGGTATATTTGATTTTGGACTATATTAATTTTATGTAGTGTGTTTTGTTTTTGTGTATTTTCTTTAATCGAAAATCAAAAATAAATTTTATCTTTTTAATAAATAAATCAAATTTTTGAAATAAGAAAATTTATACACTTGAGGTTTTTACACAATAAAACCATTTTTAAAATCAATTATCAATTCTTTTTGTAATTAAGGAATTTTGATCAATTTAATTGCAATAATTTTATTAACTATCAAGCTAATTTCGATAACCCGGTGAGCTGAGAGATCTTTTAAACACTTGAGGGTTTCGACATAACTTTGTTTGAATTAATTTTGATTTAATCTATGATTTGTGTTGTTGTACAGAGAATTCAAGGAAATGATCAAGGCACGTTTTTGGTAAAAGAAACCTTAGGCCAAAAAGCTTACCATGGTAAAATTATTTTTATCCTTTGAAAGCCAATTTTGAGCCTGAAAAATAATTTCTTTGGTACCCTTAACCCTTATCAAATTTTAACCATTCCTTATACTTGATTGATTAAAAGAGCAATTGAGCAAAATAAAAAACATTTTGAGCCTTCTTACAAAAAATTGGGGGAGTAAAAATTAACAACTTGATTCTTTTTAAGAAAAATCAGAATTATGCATATAAATGAAAAGAAATATATACAAATCAAAAATAGTGAAAAGAATCAAGTTGGGGGTATTTATTACCAATAAGGGCAATGAGATTTGGGCCAAGAGAAAGCCTAAAAATTATAGAATGCTCTTTTATGATTTCAGGTTTTTGAATTCCAAGAAAAACCATCATTTCTTGTAAGCCAAGCCTCATTACAACCCATGAAAAGACCTTGTGATTTTTGAATTAACTTTGTATGATTAACCATTGATTAGATGAAAATCAAAATTAAATTCGTTTGATTTTATGATCGATTGCGTGAAACAGGTTACCCTTTGCACAGAGATAAAAACTTGTGAGGTAAGCCTGAAATTATGCTTGATTTGTTAATAAAACATTGTAAAGATTTTTGTCATTAAACCTTTATTACATAAGATATCTATTTTTAGTTATTTCAAAATGGTGAATTGTGAAATTACTTTTTGTGGTAAATTCTCGGACTAACTCAAAAATTTGATTTCAAATATTTATTTTTTATTTTCTCTCTTGCTCGAGGACGAGCAATGTCTCAAGTTGGGGGTATTTGTTAGTCCTCAAATTTACAATAAAATCCTTAATAAAAATTTTGTAAAAATAATAAAAAGTTAGTTTAATTTGTTAGAAATTTAGGTTTTAAATTCAATAAATGGATGTTGTTGGAAATAATTTGCCCTTGATCAATTTTCTCTAGTTTTGTAGTGAAAAAGTAAAGAATTTAAAGAGAAAAATGAAGATCTGCAGAGCTGACGCATAGCATCAACCCCACGTGTAGCGTGGGGATTTCTGGTGCTGACGCTATGCGTCACATCCACGTGTAGCGTCAGAGGCTACGTGGATCCCATTTCCAGGTGGCCAAGCACTTAGCCTTTGACCCACATATTGGACATTCCACTCATGCTACATGCCACGCCGAAAGAGGAGACATGCACACATGGCTGAGCATGATTGATTAAAATAATCCATCATGGCCACTTCTAGCTGCTTTTAATGGGGGCCGACTCAGGAACCTAACGCGTAGCGTCTGGACCATTCCTCAGCCCTATAAATAGGGCCATTCTCCACACATCCAGCATCCCATTCCACTCTTCTAAGTTTTTTTCCTCTCCTTTCACTCGTGTTTGAGTGTTTCTTTTATGAGTTTGTAGTTCTAGAGTAGTTTCTAGATGCTTGAGAGTGTTGTGTAGTATTGTGATCGTTGTATCGTGAAGTTTCCATCGCCTTCGTAAGGTCAACATCTGTAAGTGTTGTTCTTACTTTCACCATGTGTAACTAATCTGTTTATGCAGGAATTGGTGAACTAGTCTATTGAGTATGATGTTATGAATTCGACCTCTGCATGTTTATGATTCAAGTGCATGTTAGTATTTCAATCTTTTATTAGTATGAACGTCAAATGGGAGAATGATTTTCATGCGTATTAAAACTTGTTTTATTAGTATGAATGTCAAATGGGAGAATGATTATTCATGCCGTATTGAAACCTATTTTAATGAAAGTAAAAGTTGGAATACCCTTAATATGCCAATTACTAGGGATAGAATTGGTGATTATTGTTGCCATAAGGCCAGAACTTAATGGAAGTTTTTTCTGAGATAGATCATGAGGAATCGGACTTTACGGTGACCATTTAGAATTTATATCATGAGGGATCAGTTATAATGATTTTAAGTTGCAATGACATGAACTTGATCATTAAATATGCATGTCTTGAGTTCCTTCATTGTTATTCTAGACTAGGGATCCAAATTCCAACATAATTTGTTAATCTGTGTTTTTACCTTAAGTATCTAAATTATTCTGAATTACATTTCAATTTTATAGTTAGATTTTATCTTTTCTATCTTTCTACCTTATGACCAAGTCAACCATCAAATTCTGTGAATATTATACAAACTGTTTATAAATTATTCTTTTGTTAATAATCTTTGATAAATTTACCATAGTAAATAAGAAATTACTGTGAGATACTGGACTTTCAATCCCAGTGGAACGATATCTAAATTTGAAAACTACAAACGATTGGTGCGCTTGCCAATTAATAACCTAATAGTAACACGGGGGTTAACAGATGGGATCCCCCTTAGTAGGCAGGAAAAACAGGGGTCCCCATCTCCTCCTTTGGACCTCACCTTGTAACTCATGATAATCCCTAGCATTCAGATCTAAGACTCTCTCCCAGATGAGTCTCTGGCCCTTTATCTGATGGAACCGGGCCCATTTCGTATCAGTGTGAAATTTGGTCGGATCTCTAGGTCCCAGCTGCTCCTCACCCTGAAGATCTGGATCTTCAGAGGTGGTATCAGTGTCAGTGGTCCTCCTCTATCTATTTTAAATAGGAATAGACTTCTTTGGTGCCATCTGCAAAAAGAAATTTTATAAAAATCAAACACACATCATAATTTTTTTGATCAAAACATCAAAAAATAAAAACTCATGCAAAAATTTTTAAATAAAATTCACACAATATATTTTTTTACACAACAAAATATTTACAAAGCATAAAAACAATACATTTTTGAACTTTATAAAATAAATTATGCAAAACAAAAATTAAACATGCATATTTTTGGATTTTTTTAAAAAAAGTATAACATACATAACATTTTATCAAATTCACACAACATGTAATTTCACACAACAAATATATTTACAAAATTTATCAAATTTATTTATTTTCATGCAAGAAAGTATAACAAACATACAAACATACAAGAACTCACATTACAACACAACACTCTCAAGTATCTAGAAATCACTCTAACCTTACAAACTCAAAGAAGAACACTCAAACTCGAGTGAAAAGAGAGAAAAGAAAGGATGAACTTCAGAACTGGATGATTAGAAGTGTGGAGAATGGCCCTATTTATAAGGCTGAAGAAGGGTGACTCATCTTCCATTAAACAGCTCGAAGTGGCCATGATTTGTAATTATTTTAATTAATCATGCCCAGACAGGTGTGCCTCGTCCCCCAGTTCGGCTTGGACACTTGTGAGTAATGGAGGGGTCACTAACTGAGTGCTTAACCACCTGTCAGTGGTGTCCACGTAGCTCTTAACGCTACGCGTGGTTGTGACGCGTAGCGTCAGCATCAGAAATCCCCACGCTACGCGTGGTGTAGATGCTACGCATCAGCTTTCCAGTTCTTCAATTTTTCTCTTTAAATTAATCATATTTTCACTGCAAAACTAGAGAAAACTGATCAAGGGCAGATTATTTCCGACAACATCCATTTATTGAATTTAAAACCTAAATTTCTAACAAATTAATCAAACTTTATTCTTTTTACAATATTTTTATGGAAGAATTTATTGTAAATTTGAGGACTAACAAGCAGCCAAAAATTGAGAGAAGAGAGAAGGAAATTTTGCAAAATTGGACATTGTCCAATGGTTAAAAGAGTGCCTCAACTTTGCTTTTACCATTAGGTAATAATTCCCTATTGTCCTATTGGTAAAAGACTTTAGAAAAGAGAGGAAAGAGTGGACGGTTGAAAGTCGGAGGGAAAATAAGGTTTTTAGTTTTCTTTTAACTCTATTTGGTTCGTGTTTTCCCCTTTTAATAACATATATTGAGTCCAATTAATTATTTCCTTAATACTAAAAATTATTTCAGCTATATCACCATAACCACAATAATTTTCTAAACATTCTAGACCCATCAAATATTTAATTTAACTAAGTGGGTCCCACATCATTTGTTAAATCACCCGGTTCTGGTAATTCTTAATTTACCAATAATTCACCTCTAATGTCTAATTAATTTTCCTATAATTACTGAACCATAAATAATTAATTATCTTTATCCAATAAATTTATTTTCTCCAAAATTTGGGATGTTACACTTGATCTTCTGTAAGGGTGATCCAACAGTAGGAATTTGCGATGACAGTCAAAATAACTTGTCTTGCCACTAAAGGGGAGTGATTACCCTCGGTATGTTCCATGCATATAGGGCAAGCAAGCTTCCCAAACGTTGACCATCCAAAAAGCATGCCATACGCAGGGAAGTCATTAATGGTCCACATCAAAACAGCCCTCATCATGAAATTTTTTTTAAGGATGCATCGTAAGTCATCACCCCAACATCCCATAATTCTGTCAGCTTCTTAATCAACGGTTGCAAAAAGACATTTATTTTCGCCTTTGGATTTTTAGGTCCTAGGACAAGTACGGATAGAAACATTACCTGTCTCTCTTCATACACATCTTAGGAGGCAGATTGTACGGGGTCAAGATCACTAGCCAACAGGAGTACGCTCTTCCATATTGACCAAACGGGTTGAATCCATCAGTACATAGGCTAAGCCGTACATTGTGCGGCTCACATGAAAATTATGAGTAAAGCCCATCCAAATACTTTCATGCTTTCCCATCAGATGGATGACACAAAAGACCCTCCTATGTTCGGTTTAGAGCATGCCAACGCATGTGTTTTATCGTTGACAATGAAGTGTATAAACGTTGAAGCCATGGAGTAATTGGAAAGTACCATACTTTCTTCCTTGCTGTTCTAGTTACCTTTCCTCTTCTCTTGATGGTTTTGTAGCGATCCTTGCTACAGTGAATACACTTGTCGACACTCTTGTCCGCAAACTTGTTCCGGAACAACATACATCCGTCAACACAACACTCTATCTTGACACATCCCAATCCCAGATTCGCCACACTTTTCTCAGCATAATACAGGTTTGACGACATTCTCTTTTCGTTTGGCATAGTGGACCCCATCAAATCCACTATTCTATTAAAACAACCACCTGAGATATTGTAGTCTGCCTTTATGCTTAAAGCGGACAGGGAGGCAGATAATTCGGTATGACTCTCACAGCTGTCCCATAACGGGATTTGGGCCGCCGCCAATAAATCATAAAATCTCTTAACATCCAGATTCGGCTCCTCTTCTACACCCTTATTCTAATCCCCCAATTCATCTTCATGTTGTAGAGCAAGCCCGGTGGAAGGTCCAGCATGGTCCATCACCATCTGTTCCATGTTGTTACAGTTATTCCTATTGTTGAATACTTCAAAATAAGACGCTTGCATAGGTACGCTTAGTGGCCTGGGCGGTAACTGCTCACCATGGTTGTACCACCAATAATATCCTTTCATGAATCCCTTATGTTGTAAGTGGCACATCACGTCATGCGCGTATTCAAAACTCATGCATTTGCATCTTGAGCACGGACAACGAATCTTTTGAGTCACTTCAAATCCAGGTGTGTTTACCGTAGCGAACAGAATGAACTCCAACAGCCCTATCATAAACTCCTCAGTCACTCGTCAACTGCGATCTAGTCGGTTGTACATCCATCGCCGATTTTTTGGTACCTCCATTCACGATATCTAACAAGCATGGTTTTTGTTACTTTAATTTAAACATTATGTGACTATCATTCCTGAATTACTCTTTATCTCTTTGATGTTACAAGTGGGTGGGGTCTTATCCCATTCGGGATGAATATGAAACCATCTGTAACCCATCGATGTTGTAAGTGGTCTATCTTGTGTCGTTGATGTTCATTTGAAATTTTGGCAGCATTTCGCATTGGTCCCTGAGTACACAGAGATATGTGCGGGATGATACACTGTACGCAGACATGCACCTAGAGACAATACAAAACACAAACAGGAATTCCAAATCGACATCAACAACACAAGATAGAACACAAACAACAACGATTATGGGTTACGCCCTACTGATTACAAATTCATCACAAACTGTCCAACCGGGACAATCAAGATCCAACACAACACTGTATGTTAGTCGGTTGTCTAGAATCTTGAATGGAACCTAGTGGGTACACACACGACTAAACCCTACATGGTTAAACTTTAATATACTTCTTTATGTATCCTAAACCAGGGAACCTACCAAAATTTTGGCAGAGTCTCCCCTGAAAACTAGATATTTCCCAAATTTATAAACGCCCTGTTACATACAGAAAACTTCCTAGTACAGTTAAATATATATGTTATGCATTATATATGAAATTAAGAGAGATAATCAAAAACAACCTAGTGAGCTTTACTCTCCACTAACAAACAACATTACACATGTATAAAAAATCATATTATCAGCACACAAAACCAATGCCTAATGAGCTCTGCTCTCCACTAATAAATAATATTACACATGTATGAAACACATTATAAACACATCAAAACCAATGCCTAATGAGCTCTGGTCTCTACTAACAAACAACAATCCACATGCATACACATAACAAGAAAGTCAGCGTTAGGGGATTACCTGGGGAAAAAAGTCAGTGATGAATACGAAGCTGAAGAGAGACGATCAGAGACCACGCGTAATGTGTGCTAGTTTGCATGACAAACCAATAAGTGGTTGGACAGTTACAAGTAGCAAGGAAACTAAACAAAGAAAGACACACAAAGCAAATTATAGATCAAGTTCATCATTAAAAGACAACACTCTCAAAGTTTAGCGTACTAATAATATACCAAAATTAAACTCTTTCATAGTATAATAATTCTTTGTGGGTTTTCTATCAATGTCTGAAGCCTAGTGTGTATTAAAACTTTAAACCATGAGTCGTCTTTTTTTGTTATTATCTATTTCCCTCTCTCTTACCAATATAAGAACAATATTCACAAAAAACACCCTTTATCACTCTAGTATACTTATTAGTACTATACCCTTTACAAAGCATAAGGGGGTGAATGGAAATGTAGTTGAGGCAAAGGGACATAATGGTGTTTACTGTTAAGGAGGCAGATTGGAAGCAAGATGGGAAGAGGTTGAGGGAAGAGGTAAAGTAGTTGAGGCAGGTAGTGCAAAAGAATGACAAAAAGATTAGGGAGATGAAAGTTGGAATGATAGAGAAGAATAGTGAGAAAGAGTGGGAATTGATGGGCACTAAGCTCTTGCTTGAGCAGATGAAGGATGAGAGAGCAAGGGGAGATGAAGTTATGGAGAAGTTGAAGCAGCCATTGAATCCAGAGTGGGAATTGATGGGCACTAAGCTCTTGACCAGATCATAACAAGGATAAAGACAGAAACCACACCGTCCCTAGAAAGGTCGCTACATTAAATAAAGGGCTGACATTGTTAAACTTAACGACGACCACAATCCCTGTCGCTAAACTGACTTAATGTGTCATGTCATTCTTTTAGCTGAAGTTTCACACATTTTAAACATAAAGGAGACCTTATTAACCTATATATTAATTGCCCATAGATACACCATACCTCTAAATTAAAAAATTAGTAACACAAACTTTAAAATAAATTATATTCGGAAACAGTTTATGAATTTTATATAGAAAATTCTAACAGAAAATTGAATGGGCACACATAAGAATAAAGTTTGTAGTTAATTGCAATCACATTTTTCAGTCCTCAAAATTCATACCCTAATTCTGTACATTTGTAGCAAATATAATTAAAATAAACCTCATGGGCAGTTTGTACCTAAAATCTCAAATTCACATAGCAGTAAAATTAAATGACAAAATTTAAAAACACTACCAAAGATTTGTAGTAATATGACAGTCATGCATTTTTAAAAAAATATAAGATTCTTTACTTGCATTAAAGACACAAAACAATTCAAAAACATAGAGGCTTAGGAATTCTTACATCAGAAATGAAATCTAAAATATACATAAAATGTGAATAAGATCATCAAACACCAAACTATTTTGTTGAATTATGAGAGTCAAATTGCAGCAATATATAAGGTTTAGAATCATGTATAGTGCCCATTCAGATAAATTGAAGAATGCAGTGAATTCACGCTTGAGCGTGACTATGGTCCACTTGAGCGTGATCGCGTGCCTTGCTGCATGCTGTGTTTTCTTCCTTTTACGTGAATGCATGGTGTCGCGACCTGGATCGCGACAGCACGGCCGACCATCAAAACGATCTTTTTTGAAAAGAAAAACAGGGAGTCGCCACCAATATTTTTATGATAAAATACTGGAAAAACCTTTCGTTAAAGCACTGTTTATAAAAAATGAAATTCCATGAATCGGGAGTCTGATTACAGGTGAGGAAGGTATTAGCACCTCACAACTATCCGTTATAAAAATGGTTACCTCAATATGATAGCGCGCATTATAATTAGCCCAGTAATTATTTTAACTTCTTCATGAAAAAAAAATAAATATACGAGATGACAAAGTATACAAAAATAAACAAAAAAATAAACACAGAATATTTACATGAGATTAACAGGACGTCTCGTCCAAATTAAACTCGCTCCACCCCTTTTTAAGAAAAGAAAATAAAAAAATGCAATAATAATAATAATTACAACTCTTACACTAATCCAAATAAAATGTGTGAATTTCTCATTTTTTATTAATATTTATCAATCAATTGAAATTAATTGATAATTAAAGAGGAAAATAAAGTCACTGAATAATAACTAACTCAACAAAAAAAAATAAAAAAGTACAAGTATTAAAAAAATGAGGGGGAAAAGTGAGACCGGTGTATTGAGAAGGTACTAGGACGGTTGAGAAGGAAGGACAGATGGTGTTGGTGAGGGACGGTGTCTGTTGGAAGAGTGAGAGACGGTGTTTAGGGGGGTTCTTAGAGGACAGTGCTGGGTGGAGAAGGGAGGACGGTTGAGAAGGAAGGAGGATGGCGTGGAGTGAGGAGGAAAGGACGGTATTGAGTGAGGCAGAGAGGGAGAACGGTGTGGTGGTTTGGAGGAAGTCGGACAGTGAGAAGAAGGAAGAGGGACAGTATTGTATGGGCTTAAGGGGGCTGTGTGGTACGGTTTTAGAGGGAAAGGAGGACAGTTTAGAGAGGAGAAGGAGGTTGGGACGGTGCTGTGAAAGGAGAGAGGGCTATTGAGTGAAAGGGAATGGGACGGTGTTTTAGTGGAGTGAGGGAATTAAAAAATGCTTCAGAGTTCCTTTCTCTCCTTCATGAATACTTCCTTCCTCCCCTCAAATGAAAGCTTCTGGACCCCTTTCTTCTTTTTCGTTGGGGTATTTATAGGAGTCCCCAAGTATGCATGATTGCTTGGACAGCCTGGCTCTTTGACAACCGAATGGAGGCTGGTGGGAAAATTTTATTATTTCTTCCTTTGTCTTGTTGCCAGCCGCCCTTTGAAATTCAAGCATCCACTTGAATGGTGTGTTGGAAACAGCCTGGATCTTAACAAAGGAGGCTGGTGGGAATTCTTTAGCATTTTCTTCCTTCGTCTGGTAGTGAGCCGCCTCCCTTAATTCAAGGATCCACTTGGATAGTGGAAATCCAAGTCAGCATGGTTGAAATCCGAGAGAAAATGATGGAAATCTGAGAGAGCATGGTAGAATTCCGAGTGAAAATGACTCGGATTAGCCTCTCAGTCAGTATCATCCATAGTTGGAGTCAATTCCGAGTGGAATGAAGGTTTTCCAATAGAAAACCGAGTGAAAATAGTCCTTTCCGAGTGAGAATTCTTTTGGGAGGAGCTCTCCTATGGAAGGCCGAGTGGAAGTTTTGCTCGGTATTGGGTCGTTGTGAGGAGAATCCGAGTGAAAAAGTGTGCAATTGGATTGAGGGGACAAACAAGGTAATTCTGATTAGAACAATCAATCAGACCGAGTGAAAATTGACTCAGAACCGATTGAAGAGGACTCGGTGCTGATTGAAAAGTGTCACTCGGAATTGGTGAAAAGTGTATCAGAATTGGTGAAAATGGGGGCTCGGAATTGGTTTGAGGAGGGATGACACAGAATTGGTTTGAAGAGGGCTGACTGACTAAAGTGTCGCTCGGTTCTGACTGAAAATTGGTTCGGGAATGCGTGAAAGGATATCTTTAATTTGAGTGAGAGTAATCACTCGGGAGTGGGTGAGAAAGGAATGACTCGGAACCGACTGAAGATTCTTCACTCGGTGCTGACTGGAGATTCTTCACTTAGTGGTGACCTTGGAGATTCTTCACTCGGAAAGAGCCTTCTGACTCAGAATTTAGGATCTTGGCAATTTTCACTCGAAAAGAGCCTTTCTTCTTACTCAGAAATTGGACTCTTGGACATTTTCACTCGGAAAGAGCCTTCTCCTCACTCAGAATTTTCATTCAGTCGTCAATTGTTCAGTGCACTCACTCACCCTTATTTTCCAATCAGGAATGGCTTTCACTCAGCAATCAGCTGCTCGGTGCACTCACTTGGGAGTCGTCTTCAGAAGGATTTCACACGGATTTTCCTTTCTTTAGTCCAATCGGACACATTTATTCAGAAATCCTTTCATTCAATCATTGTCACTCGTAAACCGATTGAAGATTGACAACAAAATTGATTGAAGAATGGCTCAGTCGGCAAATATTCATTCGGAGTTGTCACTCGGATTTGTCACTCGGAGTTGACCTTCTTTGCAATCAGGGCTTAGAAACTTTTACATTTTCACTCGAAATCGGTTTTCTTCCCATCAAAATCTGACTACCCAGATATACTCACAATCGGACTTCTGTTCCAATCGGAATCTGACCACCCAGATTCACTGAGAGTCGGACTTCACACTTCAATTAGAAGGTTTCAATCAATATTTCTCCTTCGGATGTGCTTACTCGGATGTTGGGATTATTTCACTCGGACTCAGCCTTCGCCCAGAAAAACATTCCCCAATCAGATTCACTTCAATCAGCACTTCTTCACTCAGATTAGATGCAATCAGAAAGCAATCCTTCTCAGCATTCATCCTCCAACAGAGTCAGCTATTCATCACTCGGAATGGCTCTGACAGGGAGTCATTCCACTCCTATTCACCTTCATCAGTGAAGCATTCCACTCGGAACTGACTCATTCTGAGTAATCCTACTCGGATTTGATCCTTTTTGAGTCATTCCACTCTGATTCACTCTAACAGGAGCATATTCCACTCAGATTTGATCCATTATGAGTCATTTCACTCGGATTTGATCATTCCTTAAGTCATTTCACTCGGATTTATCCCAAAAGGGCAATATTTCACTCGGAAATGCTTCAATCTGAGTCATCCTGTTCGGATTTGATCATTTTTGAACCATTCTACTCGGATTCATCTCCAACAGGGCTATATTTTACTCGAAAATGCTTCAATCTGAGTCATCCTACTCGGATCTGATTATTTTTGAGCCATTCTACTCGGATTTGACCATTTTGAGTTGGAATTCAGTATAAAAAAAGATTCGTTCCACTTGGACCGGACCAAAAGAGGTGTTCACAGATACCCCTCTTTACTTCTTTTTCACAAAAGAAACACGAAGCTTCTGTGTTTTTGAAATGAAAAGGAAGTAAAGATATGAACACCGATGTAGGGGGCCAAGTGGGACCTCTTGATCGGTATGGCGACTGATGATGTGGGCAATCACGAGTCAGTGTGACCTCTTTTTCTTAAAAATGATCATTTTCCACTTCTGTTTCTCTTCTTCTCTCCTCTCTCTTTTTTCTTTTTTTCCTCTTTTTTTTTTCTTTTTTTCTTTTTTTTTGCACTCTGAATTGACCGGGAAAAATTGTCTTCAAATGAACAGGAAGTGAGAAGATCAAGGTTGACCCCTGGTAGGCTGGAAAGGAAAAGTTGCCTTGATAGGCTGGAAATGAAAGGGATGCCTGAATAGGTGGACGGAAAGTAAAGGGTGCCTGAATAGGCAGACGTAAAGTAAAGGGTGCCTGAATAGGCGGACGGAAAGTAAAGGGTGCCTGAATAGGCGGACGGAAAGTAAAGGTTGCCTGAATAGGCGGACGGAAAGTAAAGGGTGCCTGAATAGGCGGACAGAAAGTAAAGGGTGCCTGAATGGGCGAACAGGAAGTAAAGACTGCCTGAATAGGCAAACAGGAAAGTAAAGGGTGCCTGAATAGGCGAATGGAAAGTAAAGGGTGCCTGAATAGGCGAATAGAAAGTAAAGGGTGCCTGAATAGGCGGACAGAAAGTAAAGGGTTCCTGAATAGGCGGACGGAAAGTAAAGGGTGCCTGAATAGGCGGACGGAAAGTAAAGGGTGCCTGAATAGGCGGAGGGAAAGTAAAGGGTGCCTGAATAGGCGGACGGAAAGTAAACGGTGCCTGAATAGGCGGACGAAAAGTAAAGGGTGCCTGAATCGGCGCACGGAAAGTAAAGGGTGCCTGAATAGGCGGATGGAAAGTAAAGGGTGCCTGAATAGGCAGACGGAAAGTAAAGGGTGCCTGAATAGGTGGACGGAAAGTAAAGGGTGCCTGAATAGGCGAACGGAAAGTAAAGGGTGCCTAAATAGGCGGACGGAAAGTAAAGGGTGCCTGAATGGGCGGACGGAAAGTAAAGGGTGCCTGAATAGGCGGACGGAAAGTAAAGGGTGCCTGAATAGGCGGACGGAAAGTAAAGGGTGCCTGAATAGGCGGACGGAAAGTAAACGGTGCCTGAATAGGCGGAAGGAAAGTAAAGGGTGCCTGAATAGGCGCACGGAAAGTAAAGGGTGCCTGAATAGGCGTACGAAAAGTAAAGGGTGCCTGAATAGGCGCACGGAAAGTAAAGGGTGCCTGAATAGGCGCACGGAAAGTAAAGGGTGCCTGAATAGGCGGACGGAAAGTAAAGGGTGCCTGAATAGGCGGACGGAAAGTAAAGGGTGCCTGAATAGGCGGACGGAAAGTAAAGGGTGCCTGAATAGGCGGACAGAAAGTAAAGGGTGCCTGAATGGGCGAACAGGAAGTAAAGACTGCCTGAATAGGCAAACAGGAAAGTAAAGGGTGCCTGAATAGGCGAATGGAAAGTAAAGGGTGCCTGAATAGGCGAATAGAAAGTAAAGGGTGCCTGAATAGGCGGACAGAAAGTAAAGGGTTCCTGAATAGGCGGACGGAAAGTAAAGGGTGCCTGAATAGGCGGACGGAAAGTAAAGGGTGCCTGAATAGGCGGACGGAAAGTAAAGGGTGCCTGAATAGGCGGAGGGAAAGTAAAGGGTGCCTGAATAGGCGGACGGAAAGTAAACGGTGCCTGAATAGGCGGACGAAAAGTAAAGGGTGCCTGAATAGGCGCACGGAAAGTAAAGGGTGCCTGAATAGGCGGACGGAAAGTAAAGGGTGCCTGAATAGGCAGACGGAAAGTAAAGGGTGCCTGAATAGGTGGACGGAAAGTAAAGGGTGCCTGAATAGGCGAACGGAAATTAAAGGGTGCCTAAATAGGCGGACGGAAAGTAAAGGGTGCCTGAATGGGCGGACGGAAAGTAAAGGGTGCCTGAATAGGCGGACGGAAAGTAAAGGGTGCCTGAATAGGCGGACGGAAAGTAAAGGGTGCCTGAATAGGCGGACGGAAAGTAAACGGTGCCTGAATAGGCGGAAGGAAAGTAAAGGGTGCCTGAATAGGCGCACGGAAAGTAAAGGGTGCCTGAATAGGCGTACGAAAAGTAAGGGGTGCCTGAATAGGCGCACGGAAAGTAAAGGGTGCCTGAATAGGCGCACGGAAAGTAAAGGGTGCCTGAATAGGCGGACGGAAAGTAAAGGGTGCCTGAATAGGCGGACGGAAAGTAAAGGGTGCTGAATAGGCGGACGAAAAGTAAAGGGTGCCTGAATAGGCGGACGTAAACTAAAGTGTGCCTGAATAGGCGATTGGAAAGAAAAGGATGCCTGAATAGGCGAATGGAAACTAAAGTGTGCCTAAATAGGCAATTGGAAATACAGAGATTGGAGGAGCTAACAGGACGTCTCGATCAAATTAACTCACTGGACTTAAAGGCTCTTGGCGATGCCTCAGTTTGACATGACTAAAGGAATCTTGGGGAATTGCCTCCTTGAATGAAAGAGAGTGAACCTGGGGTAATGCCCCAGTTTGACATGACTGAAGGTTCTTGGGGAATTGCCCCTTGACTGGAACAGAAGAAAACTGGGGAGATGCCTCAGTTTGACATGGTTTGAAGGAACCTTGGGGAACTACCCCTTGACTGGAACAGAAGAAATCTGGGGAGATGCCCCAGTTTGAGGTGATTTGAAGGTTGTTGGGGAACTACCCCTTGAATGAATAAAAGAAATCTGGGGAGATGCCCCAATTTGAGTTGTTTAGGAAATGTATTTCTACTAGGGAAGGATTGATGGTTCGGGGTGCTACCTCTTTGGGTAAAAGAGAATGAACCTGGGGGTGATGCCCCAGTTTGATTTGTCTGGGAAGTGTAGTTCCACTGGAGAAGGATTGATGGCTCGAGCATCGCCCCTTGATTGGGAAGGAAAAATCTGGGGTCCACCTGGTATATGTGGATTCACTGAGAGAAGTATGCTGGGGCCCCTTGGGGAGAGTTCTTCTAAGCCTGATTAGAAAAGTGTTCTTATCAGGGGGAAAAGATGATCTGAATTGTAGGCTTACTGGGGAGAGTTTGGTGACTCTGCTGGGGAAGAGAATTTTGCTGGAAACTATCCTTGGGCTTGGGAAGGGAATACGCTTGACTGTTAGAATGTGTCAGGTAGATTCCTTGAAAGGGAATTTAAAAAAGTGTCAGTTTTGGCAATTGAGGAGAAGACTTCAAGGAGTGCCAACTTTGGCGAAAGAGTTCTGAGAAGTGCCAACTTAGGCGGTTAAGGAGAAGACTTTGAGAATTGCCAACTTTGGCGATGAAGGAAAGAATTTTGAGGAGTGCCAACTTTGGCGGTTCGAGGAAGGAACTTGAAGGACTTGATTGAGGTGTCAACACTTGACATGACTGTCTGTTGTAATAACCTGCAGAAAAAAGTTAGTAATGCAAAGTAAAATTCAAAAACTGGGTAGGTCCTATGAAACCGCGACCCTTAGGATAACTCATGGATAGAGGAGAATGAAAGAGGCGATCATAGCTTTGAATCACGTGCCTGGCTGAGTCTTCATGATGATTGTCTAAGACGAGGTCGAGTAATGGGAGCGTCTTGTTCCTTATGACTTTAAATGTTTATCATTCTTTCATTTTACTTTTATAAAAACACAATGTTTTATCAGATCAATGCAACTCATAACACGTATCGAAAAAGGATAAATTTATTCATGTATGTCAAACGGAACACAGAGAATGGACAACGGGGAAAATAGATGGGATGGAATGAAGTTACATAGGACAGGTCAAGGTCAGGGGAAACAGGGAAGGTTCAAGGATCCTCCAGTGAATTCCTGAGACTAGTGAGAATCTCAATCCCACGTCACGACCTCAAGTACATCGTTCAATTCTGCCTTTGAAAGGGTAGTTTGACCATGGTCCACATGCCCCAGTTTATATTGGAAACTTTAGTTACTCTGCCAAAATCTTGACCCTAATTTTTACCTGAGCCGCCTTTTCAGGTTTTCGACTCACCGGGTTGCTCTAACTTTTGCCTAGGCCGCCCTTTCAGGTTTTCAGCCTAGCGAGCTTTTCTTCCTTTATAATGTGTTTTTTTCTTTCTTGTTTATTTTTGGCTGTATCCTTTACAGTAAAAAGGTTAAAACTGATCACACTCCAGTTGAGTCTGCCTATCCTTTTCCAAATTTAGTTTGATCCTTTGGGAAACTGATGTTACTTCAAATAGGAGACTCTACTCCTATGCCATGTATCCAAGGAAATATTGGTGAGTCTTTTGGCATCGATGAGAGGGAATTACTTTGAATCATCATTTTGGCCTTTATTATTTTTTCTCTTTTTTCGTTTTCTGAATTTTTTTTCTTTTTCATTTTTGATTTTTTTTTTGTTTTTTCTCCTTTTTTTGTTTTGTTTCATTTTTTTTATCCCCTTGATGATACAATGACTCAATCTGATAGACTATTTCCTTGGTTACATGAGCATGAGGAATAGCGTACCTTTTAAGGTTGAGGTGTTGATGATGACAAGAATGCAAGTTCTTGGTCTAGTGACATTCATCCTCCTCATACAGAAAATGACAGCTTGCTCGATGATCTGGACATAACCAGCTTACCCCATTTGGCACATGCATTTGGACTCTAACCATGATTCTATTTTTTATTTTTCATTTTTTTTGTATTATATTTTTTTTGGCAAAGTCTTCCTCAATTGTATCTACATTTATAGGCATAAGCAATTTGCCCTTATCTATGTTGGTGACTGTTGAAGTTTCTTTAAGCGACTGGCCTGCCTCCGTTCAATTCGGAATTTGGCCATGTTGTCATTCACATAGATTCCTGCCACGTCTTGAAACAAAATACTAATGTCTTCTGATAGATTGCCTCCGTGATTCCTTCAGTTGTTCTTGACTTAGGGGTATTCTTTAACCTCTTGTTCTAACAATCTTGTTAACTTGTGCGGTGGCTCACAGGTTTCCCTACCTTCTTCGTCGGCATAGTCGACTGGGTGATCGAAATCGTGAAGCGTGATTATGATTTCACTAGTCTCAAGAGGATTGTTTTTGGATCTGCAATTTAGTGTGTTATGGCAAAAAGAAGAGAAAAGAAAAGCAAGTTAAAGAGAATGAGTCAAAAGCAAGGATAAAGGGATGAGAATTTTTTTAAAATTTTGATACGTATTTATTGATTGACTGGTAAAAACAAGTTTTTTTTTTCGCCCTTATTACATGAAAAATCCCATAGCCTTAGGCATAGCAGAGGGATAAACAAGACTTTGAGGCAATGACAAATTATTTTGGTGAATCATTTAAAATCGAAGGGAGTTCGACAGCCTCCTAGTTACTGAGTTCTTGGCCCGGCAGGCAAGCGATCACCAAATCAGTATTATCATCAAAACCATCTTCAATATCGGCCACCACGGCATTAACTTGTGAACTTCCATGATTGGGCAGGGGATTTGTGGTCACGTTAGGGCTTCCTTCCCAAAAATTAATCCAGTCGGCTTTGATCAAATCTCTCACTTTATATTTCAAAGCCATGCAATTTTCTGCAGAATTCCCTGGTGCCCCAGCATGGTAATCACAATGAGCGTTTGGGTCATACCCCCTTGGGTAAGGAGGTTGCAACGGCCTCATGGGGCATGGAGCTACTAGACCCTTTTGAACGAGGATTGGTAAAAGTTCGGTATATGTTATGGGAATTGGATCGAACTGCACAAGGGTACGCTCATTGTTGGGGTTTCTCGTATTCTGATTATGATCAGGTGGTCGAATTGCTTGTTGCGGATGATTGTATGGCATGGGTTGTGGCATTGGTGCTCTTACCATGGGCGGACGGAAGTGAGGAGTATGAGTTGTTTATGCTCTTACCATGGTTGGAGAAAGGGTGGCAGCGGCCACATAAGGATTGGGAGCTTGAATCATGGTAGGGGCGAATGGTCTCGGCGGGGCTGTCTTTTGATTAGAAGAGATGGAATTAGTTTCTCCATCCCTTCTCCCAGGCGCTAGCTTTCTTGTCATGTTTGTCCCAGATGAGTCCTGAGTGATCTTTCCCGTTCGTATTCCGCTCTCCACCCTTTCTCCAATAGTCATGATGTCAGAGAAGTTAGATGAAACACTACCAATCATCTTACCATAGAAAGGTGATGGGAGTGTGTCAATAAACATTGCGACTATCTCTTTTTCTGACAATGGGGGGTCCACTTGCGTTACTGTCTCTCTCCAGCGTTGGGCATATTCTTTAAACGTTTCATTGTCCCTTTTCACCATATTCTGTAACTGGACCCTATTGGGTGCCATATCCATGTTATACTTGTATTGTCTAAGGAAGGCATCTGCCAAGTCCTTCCAACAACGAATATGGTTCCGCTTAAGGTGAGCATACCAGGTAAGAGCGGCCCCCGCCAGACTATCTTGGAAGCAGTGGATCAATAACTGGTCGTTAGAAGAGTAAGATGCCATCTTTCGACAGTACATCGTGAGATGGTTCTTTGGACAAGTCATTCCCTGATACTTGTCAAAGTCTGGCATCTTAAATTTGGGCGGGAGGACAACATCTTTGACTAGGCATAGTTCAAAAGCATCTATCAGTCCAAAACCTCCAGCGCCTTCCATCATTCTCAAACGCTCCTCTAGGATTTCTATCTTTTCCTTTTGGGGAGCTGCGACCGTGCTATGACCTCCTACCGGGTTCATCATGCGGGTTGTATCTTGGAGATTGGTCATATAAGGAGTTACGTATCCGTATGGATAGCCGAGTGGTTGGTTGAACGGAGGCAACGTATAGGACTGGTTCATTAGGCCTGTATTTGGTGAGGGACCTTGGGGTTGGGCCATAGTTTATACGGCATAAGTCGGTTGGGTCATCTGGGCTCGTGTATTTTGGGCTTGTGCATTGTAAGTTGGCTGGGCCATCGGGGCTTGTGTGTTCTGGGTTTGGTAGTTTTGTGGGTCATGGGTTTGCGTGTTTTGGGCCTGGTGAAGTGGCGGCATATTTCGCTGGGTGGGGTATGAAATGTGAGGATTCATCGGTTGCTGGTCATGGGCATCTTGTTGGTTAGCGAGCGGGGGATAGTACCCTGGTGGTAAGCCATAAAGTGGAAAAGGTACTGGGTTGCCGTCAGGACCGACAAATGTATGCTGTTGTGCATAAGACTGACCGTAGGGTGGCTGGGTCTCAATGGCAGGGTTAGGTCTTCCAACATGAATAGTGAGAGGGGGTGTCGTTGTGTTAGGTAGTTGGGTTCTTGCTGGGTCAGAACCAATGGGGGGTGGTGCGGTGACAGGCTGCTGTTGGCTGTCCTCAACACCTGCAAAGGAGGCTCCTTTTGTGAGTTTCTTTTCTAAGAGTTTAGTTAACTCCGCCACTCGCTCTTTCAGCTGATCGAACTCAGTCCTAAAGTCTCCCTCAACAACTTCTGCCTCAGCCATGAGTTTCCTTTGAAGTTGGGTCTGGTAAGGATGCCTACCTGTGACGTCTGTGTTTCTTTTTTTTTAAAAGAAAAAGCAATGAAATGTTAGGTGGAGATAGAAAGAAAGAGAATGTCATGGGAAGCAATCACAGGCTTTGGCGAGTATCCTTTGACCATTCCTTAAAACTTATCGTTCAGAAGTACTAGGTATGGTAAACATGGAAATTAATACGGGATAGTTATGAAGACAGAAGAAATTTTTCATTCTGAAATGCAATAGGAGCTTCAAGTTCAGCTATTTCTAGCTCAGGAAACCATGACCCTTCTCTTAAAGGTTTGATCCCACGTTAATTTCCACATCTTGCTCAAAGGTATTCGTTAAGCCCTGAATAGCTTTCGGTGAGAATAGAAAGAAAGAAGAGAAAGAGCCATCAGGAAACGACGTGCTTTATAAATCGATATTCCCCTAGTAACTTTCCTGAAAACATTTTTGCATTTAGGGGGGTTATGATTTGACAAAACTTGTGTCAAGTCAAGGATCATGTGAGTTATGGATTTTCCGATCATCGTCAATACAAAAAGAATTGATTTTTTTTGTTTTATATATATATATACATATATATATATATATATATATTTTTGATGATTCGAAACATCCGTAACTCAGGATCCAAAGACTTGTGCATAAAAAGAAAACTACTTGCCCGTTAAAGGATCACTAGTTAAAAGTATGTCATTTTTTGGAAAAAGCAATCCACTAAACGGGCAAGCGATCCTTTAATTTTGGATGAGAAGAGAGAGAATGAGAAAAGGTAGAAGTAAAGTTTGCCCCTTTGTGCCTTAAGTCAAGTTTTTCTAGAAGTCTCCTAATGGTTCTAATGTTTTTCTATCAGTGATACCTCGCATTAGGTGGCTTATTCTAAACTTTCTAAAGGTCACTAGAGTCAAGATCCTACTCATGATGTTGACCACAAATAGTAGGAACTCTACTAGGTGTGGGCACCATGAATAAGTCAAACTCTAGCTGAGATTCACACGGTAAGCAGACAGGAAGTACATCCCAAATGGCTCCGCTACCAACCTCCCCTAATCTTAAGTTTCATTTGGGCCCCGGTATAGGGTCCCACTCAAAAGTGTGTTCAAATTATGAGTGTAGTGTGTGAAAGAGGCATCCAATACCTGTACCTTACTCATCCTGCACATAGAACAAACACAGAGCAACAAAATAAAGTCGTCTAACCTAGGGTTCAATGATCACACAGATATTAACAGAACATAAATGATAGAATACAAATAAAACAGGAACCAAAGAAAAATAAAATAAAGGAAGAAGTCAAATAATTAATATGCTAATTAAAACATACGCTATCAAATTGACTAGCTTGACTCTCTAAGTCCCCAGCGGAATCGCCATCTGTCGCGACCTGGATCGCGGCGGCACGGCCGACCCTCAAAACGATCTTTTTCGAAAAGAAAAACAGGGAGTCGCCACCAATATTTTTAGGATAAAATACTGGAAAAACCTTTCGTTAAAGCACTGGTTATAAAAAATGAAATTCCATGATTCGGGAGTCTGATTACAGGTGAGGAAGGTATTAGCACCTCACAACTGTCCGTTATAAAAACGGTTACCTCAATATGATAGCGCGCATTATAATTAGCCCAATAATTATTTTAACTTCTTCATGAAAAAAAATAAATATACAAGACGACAAAGTATACAAAAATAAACAAAAAAATAAACACAGAATATTTACATGTGATTAACAAGACGTCTCGTCCAAATTAAACTCGCTCCACCCCTTTTTAAGAAAAGAAAATACAAAAATGCAATAATAATAATAATTACAACTCTTACACTAATCCAAATAAAATTTGTGAATTTCTCATTTTTTATTAATATTTATCAATCAATTGAAATTAATTGATAATTAAAGAGGAAAATAAAGTCACCGAATAATAACTAATTCAACAAAAAAAATAAACAAGTACAAGTATTAAAAAAATGAGGGGGAAAAGTGAGACCGGTGTATTGAGAAGGGACTTGGACGGTTGAGAAGGAAGGATAGATGGTGTTGGTGAGGGACGGTGTCTGTTGGAAGAGTGAGAGACGGTGTTTGAGGGGGTTCTTAGAGGACAGTGCTGGGTGGAGAAGGGAGGACGGTTGAGAAGGAAGGAGGACGGCGTAGAGTGAGGAGGAAAGGACGGTATTGAGTGAGGTAGAGAGGGAGAACGGTGTGGTGGTTTGGAGGAGGTCAGACAGTGAGAAGGTGGAAGAGGGAAAGTATTGTACGGGTTTGAGGGGGCTGTGTGGTACGGTTTTAGAGGGAAAGAAGGACAGTTTAGAGAGGAGAAGGAGGTTGGGACGGTGCTATTAAAGGAGAGAGGGCTGTTGAGTGAAAGGGAATGGGACGGTGTTTTAGTGGAGTGAGGGAATTAAAAAATGCTTCAGAGTTCCTTTGTCTCCTTCATGAATACTTCCTTCCTCCCCTCAAATGAAAGCTTCTGGACCCCTTTCTTCTTTTTCGTTGGGGTATTTATAGGAGTCCCCAAGTGTGCATGATTTCTTGGACAGCCTGGCTCTTTGACAACCGAATGGAGGCTGGTGGGAAAATTTTATTATTTCTTCCTTTGTCTTGTTGCCAGCCGCCCTTTGAAATTCAAGCATCCACTTGAATGGTGTGTTGGAAACAGCCTGGATCTTAACAAAGGAGGCTGGTGGGAATTCTTTAGCATTTTCTTCCTTCGTCTGGTAGTGAGCCGCCTCCCTTAATTCAAGGATCCACTTGGATAGTGGAAATCCAAGTCAGCATGGTTGAAATCTGAGAGAAAATGATGGAAATCTGAGAGAGCATGGTAGAATTCCGAGTGAAAATGACTCAGATTAGCCTCTCAGTCAGTATCATCCATAGTTGCAGTCAATTCCGAGTGGAATGAAGGTTTTCCAATAGAACCCCGAGTGAAAATAGTCCTTTCCGAGTGAGAATTCTTCTGGGAGGAGCTCTCCTATGGAAGGCCGAGTGGAAGTTTTGCTCGGTATTGGGTCGCTGTGAGGAGAATCCGAGTGAAAATGTGTACAATTGGATTGAGGGGACAAACAAGGTAATTCTGATTAGAACAATCAATCAGACCGAGTGAAAATTGACTCAGAACCGATTGAAGAGGACTCGGTGCTGATTGAAAAGTGTCACTCGGAATTGGTGAAAAGTGTATCAGAATTGCTGAAAATGGGGGCTCAGAATTGGTTTGAGGAGGGATGACACGGAATTGGTTTGAAGAGGGCTGACTGACTGAAGTGTCACTCGGTTCTGACTGAAAATTGGTTCAGGAATGGGTGAAAGGATAGCTCGGATTTGAGTGAGAGTAATCACTCGGGAGTGGGTGAGAAAGGAATGACTCGGAACCGACTGAAGATTCTTCACTCGGTGCTGACTGGAGATTCTTCACTTAGTGCTGACCTTGGAGATTCTTCACCCGGAAAGAGCCTTCTCACTCAGAATTTGGGATCTTGGTAATTTTCACTCGGAAAGAGCCTTTCTTCTTACTCAGAAATTGGACTCTTGGACATTTTCACTCGGAAAGAGCCTTCTCCTCACTCAGAATTTTCATTCAGTCGTCAATTGTTTAGTGCACTCACTCACCCTTATTTTCCAATCAGGAATGGCTTTCACTCGGCAATCAGCTGCTCGGTGCACTCACTTGGGAGTTGTCTTCAGAAGGATTTCACACGGATTTTCCTTTCTTCAGTCCAATCGGACACATTTATTCAGAAATCCTTTCATTCATTCATTGTCGCTCGGAAACCGATTGAAGATTGACAACGAAACTGATTGAAGAATGGCTCAGTCGGCAAATATTCATTCGGAGTTGTCACTCAGATTTGTCACTCGAAGTTGACCTTCTTTGCAATCAGGGCTTAGAAAATTTTACATTTTCACTCGAAATCGGTTTTCTTCCCATCAAAATCTGACTACCCAGATATACTCACAATCGGACTTCTGTTCCAATCGGAATCTGACCACCCAGATTCACTGAGAGTCGGACTTCACACTTCAATCAGAAGGTTTCAATCAATATTTCTCCTTCAGATGTGCTTACTCGGATGTTGGGATTATTTCACTTGGACTTAGCCTTCGCCCAGAAAAACATTCCTCAATCAGATTCACTTCAATCAGCACTTCTTCACTCGGATTAGATGCAATCAGAAAGCAATCCTTCTCAGCATTCATCCTCCAACAGAGTCAGCTATTCATCACTCGGAATAGCTCTGACAGGGAGTCATTCCACTCCTATTCACCTTCATCAGTGAAGCATTCCACTTGGAACTGACTCATTCTGAGTAATCCTACTCGGATTTGATCCTTTTTGAGTCATTCCACTCTGATTCACTCTAACAGGAGCATATTCCACTCGGATTTGATCCATTATGAGTCATTTCACTCGGATTTGATCATTCCTTAAGTCATTTCACTCGGATTTATCCCAAAAGGGCAATATTTCACTCAGAAATGCTTCAATCTGAGTCATCCTGTTCGGATTTGATCATTTTTGAACCATTCTACTCGGATTCATCTCCAACAGGGCTATATTTTACTCGAAAATGCTTCAATCTGAGTCATCTTGCTCGGATCTAATTATTTTTTAGCCATTCTACTCGGATTTGACCATTCTGAGTCGGAATTCAGTATAAAAAAAAGATTCGTTCCACTTGGACCGGACCAAAAGAGGTGTTCACACATGGTTACCTCACACTTGAGCGTGTAGCCCTCTCGCTTGAGCGAGGTGCATATGTCTTCACTTTATGCAAATGTCCTCACGCTTAAGCGTGATCATGGATATCCTGCACTTGCTCCTGCAACATGCAAACAAATAAATGCCTAGCGTATGTACGCTGGCCTTCTAGCGTATGTACGCTAGGTTAATAAATTTACAAATAAACATATTTCCTTATATACTTTATATACTTATCTTTTTAACCATTTTCTTGCACAATTTAAACATTTTTAAATTAAATAATTAGAACAAGAAATAATGACAATTTATTAAATAATAATGCTAAACTTAACAATATTTACTAGATTAAGTTAAATTAAAGATGAATTTATTAAGTCCTTTCAAGACTTATCACATCCCCAAACTTAAAGCTTGCTTGTCCTCAAGCAAGGACTCAGATTAATTAAATCAATTACACTTACTCAAGATAATCAGCCTTCCCTTAACTTAATTCATACCATAATTATTGAATACCATTCATGCTTTCTTTTCGCAAATGCTGAAAACATAATTACTCACACTTCCCTTGGGAACAAGTTGGTGATACTTTCCTCACAAGGATTAGTGTTTCACTCTTCTCTCAGTGTATAAGGTTAGTTGCATGCACTCATCACCTACATAATTGTCAAATCAACATAGGCTTGCAACAGTTCTAAACATCATGACATATGCTAGCACAATTGAATCAGTAAGGGCTTTTTAAGCTTGTAATGGGGTTAGGCTACAGGCTCCATTTTTATTTTTCTAGTCAATGTTGGGTTACAAGATGTGCCACTGATGCCTTGCCTCCATCTTAACTTAAATGCCTCTACTAACCAGCTTTTTGCTTTTATATTTTTTTTAGTATGAAGGATAACTCAATTACTTGTAGTGCTTTACACCTTTTTCTCTTTCAGTCCTTTAGACTTTTTTTCTTTCTTTCTTTCATTTTTTTCAATACCATTTTTCTTTTCTTTATAAGACTTGTTTTGCTGATTTTTCACTTTTCTTTTGCTTTTACTGTTCTTCCTTTTATTTCTCAAAATCCTCATCTATAATTAAGGTCAGAGTGTGTCCTTTAATTGTTGTTAGGCACACTCTTCATCCCCAAACTTAGAACTTGCTAGTCCCTAGCAATAAGATAAGACTCAACAGTTCATCAGTGGAACATCAGGGATAATTCACTTGGTTTTTCTTAGATACATAGGCTTCTAAAGTTAGGTACATAATTAGAATGAAAGGGTCTCAGGCTCAAACATAATTATTGGGTCAAAGGATAATTAAAATTGACTAGGATGGCTAAATTTGGCCCTGGCTAATTTACAAAGAAGGCCTTCATCATTTCCAATTGGCAAACATATAATCATTTAGCAAGCATTGAAGCAAATTCTGTCTCACTAAACAAGAATGCAGGCACACTCGAAAAAGAAATAATAAAGGCTCAAAAGCTCATAAATTATAGGTAATCAGCCAATCATTTCCCCAAACTTAATGCAAGATTACAAATTTAGATTGCTAACTAGCATGGTGAATATATAAATAATTAAGGAAGAAAATAGTTATGGACAGGAATCATGAATCAAGCAATGAAAATCAATTAAGTTATCCAAATGATGCTTGAGAATCAACAAGATTTAAATAATTAAGATGGGTTCTAAATTAAACACAGTTAACACCTTTTATAAGTTAATGAGAGTAAGGGATAGATTACTTCCCTTCTTACTTATATGGAAAGGAATTAGTGAGCAGCGGTGTGCACGAATTTAGATAATACAAATCAGAAAAGAAATAGCAATAAACAACTTAACATGGACATAAAATTTCATTACAACTGAGAAAGGAAATACATTGTTCAAGAAAGGACACTAAAATAAAGTTATTACAACACAAAAGTAAAATAGCAAAAGTGAAAATGGTATGGGTGGTATTTATAAAGCCTAAATAGTTGCAAGTGCAGAGGTAAACATAACATGAAAAAAATGAAAATGTGAGATGAATAGACATGATGGATGCAATAATTTCGAAATTGAAATGATGGGATGCCATGTTTCTAGCCATTAAGTGAAATTAAGGAGGGAAGAGATGTTGCCTTTCAATGGAATCCAAAGAATATGCTTTTTTTTCTAGAGCCGGAGCTTCCAACATACAAGGGGTATGAATCATAGGTACGCGTAAGTACGTTGGATCTGGGCTTACATACGCACATATTAAAGCACAACAGGTGGTAACAGGTGGTAAAGTATGGGTTCACGTTCAAGCTACAATGGTCACGCTTGAGGATCACATTGAGCTCATAGAAGCTTGCTCAAGCGAACAGGGTGTTCGCTCAAGTGACAAAACATAACAGGGTCTCTTACTCAAGCGCGCAGGATTTGCTTAAGGGCCCAAAGGTTCTCGCTCAAGCGACCAAGGTGTTCACTCAAGCGTATGAGGCATTTCCCTGATTCACACTTGAACTCATAGAAGCTCACTCAAGTGCATGGGTTGCTCGCTTAAGCGAGTGGACATAAAAGAGTGTAACAGTGCAAGCCACGCTCAAGTGAATAAGGTTTACGCTTGAGCGTGAAGGCATAAATTGATCCACGCTTAAGCGCCACTTTCTTCTCGCTTAAGCGCATGACACGCCCAGGCCACGCTTAGGTCACGCTTAAGTCACGCTTAAGTGTCACTTTCTTCTCGCTCAAGCGCGAAGCTCATGTACGCTCACTTCCTGGTCCAAAATTCTTATTCTTTTACTGATGCGCGTATGTATGCTGAAATCCAACGTATGTACGCTCAAACCTTACTCAAAATTTTTCAAGCTTTTTCAGTTTTTTCTTCTCTCCCTTTTTAGTTTTCTTTTGTTTTTTAGTATTCATAAGGAAATTAAAAGTAACAAAGAACCAACATGAAACACAAAATGAAGAAAAATGGATGTTGTACAATGGTATGACCACAAAACACAAAATTGAAATATTTTTTTTTCAAATAAAGGAATTAAGATGCATGAAGAGAAACTACCTGCATGGAGAGAAAGAGATGGTGTAAAGGTGCATACTTTGGTGGTTCATTATTCAAAGAATGGAGGTAAGCGTAAGAACGCTTCTTGGGAGCATCCACTGTGTAATCCTGAAAATTCTCTTTTGTTTTTTTCTCTTCTTGGCTGATTACCTGTAATGTATCAGCTTTTTTTTTTCTCTTCTTTTCTTCTCTCTCTTTTTTTTACTTTTTTTTCTCTTTTTTTTTTGTCAAAACTTCTCTCACTACTTTATTTATATACAAGAAAAACAAACATAGGCTCATCCTCCAGGATCCGATTGCTTATGACCATACACTCTTGGTATTTTAGATCCATTTTTCTCCTTGTTATATTTGAGGCTAATGCTCAACACAACTTTCCTCCTATCTTTCTTTTTCCACTCTTTCAGCTTTTTCTTCTTTTTCTTTCCTTTACTCTTTCTCTTTTTCTGTTTTATGTTAGTCTCCCTCTTTTTGTGCCACAAGTAATGTTCTTCTTGACTTGAGAATTCATGTTTCCTTATGATTTCCATAGCTACAGTAGTCACCACTAGCAAACGCTCCTCATGACATGGCTGAATTTCTTCTTCTTTTATATTCTTAACATCTAAACATATGAATTTTTCTTGTGCATGAATCTCTACTTCTTTCTCTGCATTCACACTTGGCTCTAACAAAATTTTAGTATCATTATTATGTTGCCAAGACGTGGTTTCCATCTCAGCTAAGACCTCTACCTTTTCTATCACTTCTTGCTCAACAATAGTGTATAATTGAGTCTCAACTTCCTTAATCACTTTTGCTATCATTTCTTCACTTTGTACTACTTCAACACTTTCCTCATCAAAGTAATTACCCAATGACAGCTCCTGCTCTTGTTCTTCTTTAGACCAATCTTCTTCATTCCTATCATCGAAGAATGCTTCACTAGATATGCTATCATCCAACTCTGAAGTATAATTCCTATCACTTTCTTCTTCACATTCTTCAATTGACTCTTCTTTCATCAAATAACCCTGAACTTTCTCTTTTTCTTTTTTTTCTTTTGTTTCATACATCTCAGCATCACCCTCGAGTTCAGGTTTGACCATTTCATTGTGCCTTTCATCATAAATGCTTCTATCATAAATGCTTCTAAGCTGGTCCTCTTCTTCCCCAAACTTAATTTCTTCAACTAGATCAACATCATCATCCCATAGCTCTTCATATTGGTCTTCTCTTCGTATAACCTCTGTATTTCTTTGCTCTTCGGCCAACTGCTTTGCAATAAAATCTACTTACTTTTGAATGTTAATGATTGAATTATCATAATTTTTTAGGCTAGTTTGAGTGACTTCCATGAATTGAATCAGAATTCTTTCTAATTTTGATGGCTTCTCCTCAATTGGTTGTACCTTCTCTACATGGTTCATGCATAATGTTTGTGAATATTGAAGAAACTCTGCTAAGGTGTCATCAAGATCCATCACCTACAACTTTTCACTTTCCAAAGCAACTACAAAAACCATAAATGCAACAACTAACAACAAACAAAGCTACTATAATGGTTAGTGCTAACAGCTAAACAATTAAAATCAAAACAGTAGTAACTAGGAACAACAATTCAAGCAAGACATAACAAATCCAACTTCTACAACAAAATTTACTAACAACTAACAACATGTACAGAAACTAAAAAAATGGTTCAGTCTAGTACTGGTCCAAGGATTGTTGATATTACTCAACAATCCCCGGCAACGGCGCCATTAACTTGGTGTGTAAATCCTGAGCCATCAACTTGATGCATATCTCTCGAAGGATTTATTCTTTTGGCAAGCGCACCAATCGTTAAATTTGTAATATATTTGATCGTCCCACAGGGATTGAGGTAATTACTGCAATCTTGGACTAGCACAAGCTGAACCAAAACACAAAAAGATAGAATTTATTCTGTTTTTGTTGTTTTATACTTTCTATGTTTTTATATTTCCAGAAACAATAGAAAAGATGAAATGTATTTAATGGAAGATAGGTTAGGATTACTAATTCCTAAGCATTAAACCCTAATCCCTCAGGTGTTCAGTGACAGAGAAATCTAATGCGAATTTGGGGATTGAACCCTAACTATTCACCTACTTACTAGGCCTGAATTAGTTAGGAAGCCAGAAGTTACCTAAGCCTCAACCATGATTCCTCACTGGTGAGGTTCTTCATTTGGTTCTAAATTTGTCAATTCAACAGAGTAGATCCACTTCTCAGCTTGTTCTCCTCTTGCTTCAGAAGATAATTTCCTCAATGCAGCTTCAAGATTCCATCAGAAGCTTCAGCAATCCCAACCCTAGGGGTTTAGAAACCCATGGAAATGGATTCAGTCGAAGGAATATGGAGAGATATGGATGAGAGAGTTTAGAGAGAGAAAAGAATTAGAGAGAGATTAGAAATGAGAAAATGAATCATGTTATTGCTTCTGTGTGTTCCCCCATCCTTTTATTATAGAGTAACTACCACTATATATAGATAACTTAAAACTAACTAACTAACTAACTCTAATTAATTACAAAGGAAACTTAATTAATAATTAAAATAGCTAAACTAATTACATATAATACTTAAGTTACTAAAATACAAAATAAGCAGCAACTGATATAAAATAATAAATGGGAACTACAGCAGTACTTCATGTTAAAGAAAAATAAAACACTGGGCAAATGAACTTCACGCTTGAGCGTGATTGAAGTACACTTAAGCGTGAGCGTTGAATTGAAGAATGCAGTGAATTCACGCTTGAGTGTGACTATAGTCCACTTGAGCGTGATCAAGTGCCTTGCTGCATGTTGCATTTTCTTCCTTTAACGTGAATGCATGGTTACCTCATGCTTGAGCGTGTAGCCCTCTCGCTTGAGCATGTAGCCCTCTCGCTTGATCGAGGTGCATGTGTCTTCGCTTTATGCAAATGTCCTCAGGCTTAAGCGTGATCATGGATATCCTACACCTGATCCTGCAACATGCAAATAAATAAATGCCTAGCGAATGTACGCTGGCCTTCTAGCGTATGTACGCTAGGTTAATAAATTTACAAATAAACATATTTCCTTATATACTTTATATACTTATCTTTTTAATCATTTTCTTGCATAATTTAAACACTTTTAATTAAATAATTAGAATAAGAAATAATGACAATTCATTAAATAATAATGCTAAACTTAACAATATTTACTAGATTAAGTTAAATTAAAGATAAATTTATTAAGTCTTTTCAAGACTTATCACTGCATGGGAAAACAGTTGCATATCACGTTGATATTTAGCATGCTCTTTCTTGACCTTGATGAAAAGGCCTTCCTTATCATTTTGGAGTTCAAATACCTACTTCTTCAGGTCAGCTACCTCTTGGTGAAGCCTTTCGTTCTCCCTCTTTAGCTCCTCATCTGTCTTCAGCAAAGCCTAGTTCTTTTCATTGAGGTCTCAAATATGCTTATGAAACCCGGCCTTGATCATCAAGCAGACGAGCATTCTTCCCCTTCAAACGTTTGATTTCTCTAAGCAGACCCTGGGTGGCATCAGAGTGGGGGCCGGAGAGGCTTTTTAGGAAAGCCCACGTCGCCGAATCTAGGGCGTGGGTCAAGTCATTCGAGTTCAGCCCCTCCTAGAGTCGAAAGGGCAAAACAAACCCAGTCAATGGGGGGTAAACCCTTTCAACCAAGTCATCGAATCTTTCATCCCCAGTGTCCTGGACTACGGTCTCCTGAGGCTTAGAGGCTTCAATGATAGGCTCTTTCTCCCTGCCGGGGTCCCTCTCCTACTCCTTAGAGGTTCTTTGTGTCAAACCCCGATTTCCCGAACCCGAATCCCGATGTAATCAAGTTAATTAATCAACAAAATTATGAGTAAATTTTTCACGTTTAAAGGAAGTCCAAACCCTTCAACAATTACATCAAGATCCAAACCACAAAAAACAGAAGAGTGAGATTTAAGAATATGTAAACTGAATTGATAAATAAATTGCCCTAATGTGTATACAAATAATTGAGTTTACAATGGAAGAGAATATGTATACAGGGCGCACGCCTAGTCCCATATATGAAGATATGATAAAAGGTCCTAAAATAAGTAAAGGAATTAGAAAATTGAGTTCTAGTCATCTCTCTTAAGCGAAGCATATCTCGTTTGAGCAAGAGCATGATTACTCGTTTGAGCGAACCCAAAGTCGCCTGAGCGAGAAAATATTGAGTATCAGACCAAACAATTTTTCTTGAGCAAGCCGCATCCGATTGAGCAAAAATCATCCAATAGCTATTTCTAATTAATTCGCTTAAGTGAGGCATCCTCGCTTAAGCAAAAATGTCATAGAATCATTTCTGAAGGAAATTGCTTAAGCAAGACCACACTCTCTTGAGCGAAAAAAGAGGCAGAATCATTTCCTTAGAATTTCGCTCGAGCGACACCCAGTTCGCTTGAGCGAAAATGAGGCAAAATCAATTTTAAAAGAAATGACTTGAGCGAGCCTCTCTCGCTTGAGTGAAAAACATACAGAACCAATTTCCAAATAATTTGCTTAAGCGAAGACTCACCTGCTTGAGCGAAATTACCATAATTCACTTAAGTGACCTATTCGCTTAAGCGAGATTAGTCCAGAGACCATAACACTAATACGAGGCCAAACTCGCTTGAGCGAGATTCCGCTCACTTAAGCGAGTTTATTAGAAAATACATACTAGCTTATGCAATTCATACAACATGGCACGCCAACATTCACTATGTGTAAAATTAGTCTAAACCATCATTTGACATACATTCATATACCTATTTAGGACTTGTTCCAACAAGTCACACACCACAATTTGGACTCTAAATCATCCAATGCATAAGTGGTATTTTGTTACCCCCGTGTTACTGTTGGGTTATTAATTGGCAAGCGCACCAATCGTTTATAGTTTTCAAATTTAGATATCGTTCCACTGGGATTGAAAGTCCAATAACTCACAGTAATTTCTTATTTACTATGGTAAATTTATCAATGATTATTAATAAAAGAATAATTTACAAACAATTTATACAATATTCACAGGATTTGAAGGTTGACTTGTTCATAAGGTAAAAAGATAGAAAATATAAAATCTAACTATAAAATTTAGATGTAATTCAGAATAATTCAGATACTTGAGGTAAAAACACAGATTAACAAATTATGTTGGAATTAGGATCCTCGCACTAAAGTATAATGAAATAATTACAAACATACATACTTAATCATCAAGTTCATGTTATTGCAGCTTAAAGTCATTATAACCGATTCCTCGTGATATAAATTCTAAGTATTTATCGTAAAGTCTGATTCCTCGTGAGCTTTCTCAATAAAAACTTGCATTAAGTCCTGGCCTTATGGCAACAATAATTACCAATTCTATCCCTAGTAATTGGCATATTAAGGGTATTTCAACTTTTACTTTTATTAAAACAGATTTTAATTCGGCATGAATAATCATTCTCTTGTTTGATATTCACACTAATAAAACAAGTTTTAATACACATGACAATCATTCTCTCGTTTGATGTTCATATTAATAAAGAGTTGAAATACTAACATATACTTGAATCATAAATATGTAAAGGTCATAATCACAACATCATATAATAGATTGATTCACCAAATTCCAACATAAACAATTTACTTACACATGATAAAAGTAAGAACAATACTTACAGCTTTTGACATTACGATGGCTTGAAAACACTTCACAATACAAGAACTCACACTACAACACAACACTCTCAAGTATCTAGAAATCACATTAACCTTACAAACTCAAAGAAGAACACTCAAACTCGAGTGAAAAGAGAGAAAAGAAAGGATGAACTTCAGAACTGGATGCTTAGAAGTGTGGAGAATGACCCTATTTATAAGGCTGAAGAAGGGTCCTGACGCTACGCGTAAGGTCCCTGACTCATCTTCCATTGAACAACTCGAAGTGGCCATAATTTTGTAATTATTTTAATTAATCATGCCCAGACAGGTGTGCCTTGTCCCCCAGTTCGGCTTGGACACTTGTGAGTAATAGAGGGGTCACTAGCAGAGTGCTTGACCACCTGTCAGTGGTGTCCACGTAGCTCTTGACGCTACGCATGGCTGTGACACGTAGCGTCAGCATCAGAAATCCCCATGCTACGCGTAGTGTTGATGCTACGTGTCAGCTTTCCAGTTCTTTAATTTTTCTCTTTAAATTCATCATATTTTCACTACAAAACTAGAGAAAATTGATCAATGGTAGATTATTTCCAACAACATCCATTTATTGAATTTAAAACCTAAATTTCTAACAAATTAATCAAACTTTTATTCTTTTTACAAAATTTTTATTGAAGATTTTATTGTAAATTTGAGGACTAACAAATACACCTAACTTAAGACATTGCTCGTCCTCGAGCAAGAGAGAAAAATAAAAATCAAATTTGAAATTAAATTTTTGAGTTAGTCCGAGAATTTATCACAAAAAGTAATTTCACAATTTACCATTTTAAAATTACCAAAAATAGAAATCTTATGTAATAAAGGTTTAATGAAAAAATTCTTTACAATATTTTATTAATAAATCAAGCATAATTTCAGGCTTACCTCACAAGTGTTTACCTCTGCGTAAAGGGTAACCTGTTTCACTCAATCGATCACAAAATCAAGCGAATTTAATTTTGATTTTTATCTAATCAATGGTTAATCATAGAGAGTTAATTCAAAATCACAAGGTCTTTTCAAGGGTTGTAATGAGGCTTGGCTTACAAGAAATGATGATTTTTCTCGGAATTTAAAAACCTGAAATCATAAAAGAGCATTTTATAATTTTTAGGCTCTTTTTTGGCCCAAATCTCGTTTCCCTTATTGATTATAACAAATACCCCCAACTTGATTCTTTTCTCTATTTTTTATTTGCATATATTTCTTTTCATTTTTCATTTATATGCACAATTTTGATTTTTCTTGAAAAGAATCAAGTTGTTAATTTTCACTCCCCATTTTTATAAGAACACTCAAAATATTCTTTCCATTTTGATCAATTGCTCTTTTAATCAATCAAGTAAAGGGAATAGTTAACATTTGATAAAGGTTTAAGGGTACCAATGAAATTATTTTTTCAGGCTCAAATTGGCTTTCAAAGGTTAAAAATAATTTTTCCATGGTAAGCTTTTTGGCCTAAGTTTTCTTTTACCAAAAATATGCCTTGATCATTTTCTTGAATTCTTTGTATAACAACACAAATCACAGATTAAAGCAAAATCAATTCGAATGAAGTTATGTCAAAACCCTCAAGTGTTTAAAAGATCTCTCAGCTTACTAGGTTATTAAAATTAGCTTGATAGTTAATAAAATTATTATAATGAAATTTATCAAAATCCCTTAATTATAAAAAAATCGATAATCGATTTCAAAAATGGTTTTATTGTGTAAAAACCTTAAGTGTATAAATTTCTTTATTTTCAAAAATTTGATTTGTTTAAAAGATAAAACTTATTTTTGAATTTTTAAAGAAATTACGTAAAAATACACCATGAAAAATATAATACAAAAATAAAACACACCACATAATAAAAGATAAACTATAATATAATCCACAAAGTAAAAATTCCAATGTAAATATCAAACTAAAAACAAACTAAAGTGTATGTAAAAGATGTAGAGAATAACACCCTCAATCCTCCATGTTATCCTCATCGTCTCCCTCCTCATCTGTATCACCCTCTGATTCAGCATGTGCTCCAGATGGTCCACCAGTCTCAGGGTATGTAGGTGAATCACTAGGCCAAGCTACATGAGCTGCAAACTCAGCTGGTGTGACATAAGATGCTCCTTCTCCCTGAAGCCTGTACTGATAAAATGCATCATAAAGATGCATATAAGCTCTATGTGTGGCAGCCATTATCTGCATCATATGCTGATGCTCAATAGTCATCCTAGCAAATCCATCAGTGATAGTATCAGCAGATGGTGGCTGAACTGGTGGTCTCTTCCTCCTCTGTTTGGGCTGAGCCTCCTACTCCAGTGGTGGAAGCTCGCACTGCTGGATAAAGTAATCTCTGTTCACTAGAACTTTGGGGACTCTCCCCGAAGAACTAGTAAACTCTGGTGATGGTACAACAACTCCTTGCCTCCTCAGTAAGGCAGATATGATGAGAAGGAATGGAATAGGACGGTTCACCTTATACCTAAGGGCATAAAGGTGAATCTACTCAGAGATCAGGTCGGCAATATCAATGGTATGGCCCTAAAGAATAGAATAGAGAAGGCAGCAGCGATCAACTGGGATAGAATAGAGATGAGTGACAGGAGTGATGTTATGTAGCATGAGATGAGACCACGCCTGAGCTATAGGGGTCAGTTGGGTCTTGAGGAGGTTTGATGGAGTCCTTCCAACCTTACTCAGGTTGAAGAAGATTCCATCCTTGCTCAAGAAGTGAGCAACCTGATCTAGAAAGTATCCTAAATCACCATCCTCAGTCGCAACCTTGTTTCTGTTTTCCTTCCAGAAACAAGTGTCGCTCTCGGGAGTAGGCTCCCAAGGGTTACCCAGTAGGGTGCTAATGGTGTCTCGGTCGTATGTAATGTGTCGACCCCTCACCCAGCTCGTCTTCTGCTGGCCAATATTTGGTGCGTCCTGGCGAGTCCTGTAAGTGTTCACATAAAACTCCATCACTAAGATGGGATCCCCCTCAGTAGGCAGGGAAACTAGGGGTCCCCATCTCCTCCTTTGGACTTCATCCTGTAACTCAGGATAGTCCCCAACATTCAGATCTAAGACTCTCTCCCAGATGAGTCTCTGGCCCTTTATCTGATGGAACCGCACCTATTTTGCATCAGGACAAAATCTGGTGGGATCTCTAGGTCCCAGCTGCTCCTCACCCTGAAGATCTGGATCTTCAGAGGTGGTATCAGTATCAGTGGTCCTCCTCTGTCTCTTAGAAATAGGAATAGACTTCTTTGGTGCCATCTGCAAAAAGAAATTTTACAAAAATCAAACACACATCACAATATATTTGATCAAAACATCAAAAAATAAAAACTCATGCAAAAAATTTTAAATAAAATTCACACTATATTTTTTTACACAACAAAATATTTACAATGCATAAAAATAATACATTTTTGAACTTTATAAAATAAATTATGCAAAACAAAAATTAAACATGCATATTTTTGGATTTTTTTAAAAAAAAAAGTATAACATACATAACATTTTATCAAATTCACACAACATGTAATTTCACACAACAAACATATTTACAAAATTTATCAAATTTATTTATTTTCATGCAAGAAAGTATAACAAACATACAAACTAAGAAATTTTATTAATTTAAAAGAAAATAAATAAAAACAGGACAGATTTATTAAAAACAAAAATTAAAATATACATTCAATAGAAAAATAAAACACAAAATTTACAAAATTCAAAAACAGAGGCTGACGCGTATTCTGCCCACGCTACGCGTGGGGTTATAGTTCATGCCTCACGCTACGCGTTAGTGAGACGCTACGTGTGAGGTGCGCAGATTCAATCACGGAAACAGGGGTTGTGACAAACCCTCCAAACTACATTCAATCAAAATTATTCCCTATATCTAACAGCAAACAGATCCCAATGGTTTTCTAAACCTAATCCTAACCATATGCATTCTAAAAATCGAAAATCAAAAGCAAACTCAAAGAGAAAAGAGAGAAGATTACTTACTTGGAATCCTTGTGAAATCAAAGAAAGAATGAGGAAATGTGGGTGATTGAGAGTGAAGGTTAGGGTTCTGAGAGGCAAAGTGAGGCAGAGAGGGAATTTAGGTTTTAAAACCTAAATTGGGCCTCTCTGGTTCAGTTTTAAAAACTGAACGTGGGCTCTGACGCTACACGTGGATGGGACGCTACGCGTCAAATTGAAATTTTACCTCCATGCTACGTGTCAGCATGACGCTACGCGTGGGGTTACATTTTTTTATGTTTAAAAATAAGTTTAAAAAAATAAAAAGAAGATAATGGGTTGCCTCCCATTGAGCGCTTGATTTAATGTCTCCAACCAGACATCCTGCACATCACAAATCAGTCAAATAACAAATGGTAGTGAGTCTGTCGATCTCACCACCCATATATGGTTTCAATCTTTGTCCATTAACCATCCAACTTCTTTTAGAAGTTGGATCTTCAATTTCAACTGCTCCATAGGATTTAACTTCCTTAATTATAAAAGGGCCTGACCATTTAGATTTCAATTTACCAGGAAGTAGTCTTAATCTTGAATTAAACAATAACACTTACTGACCTGGTATGAAGTGTCTATTTTTCATTTTCTTGTCATGATAAGCTTTCACCTTATTCTTGTAACTTCTAGATATCTCATAAGCATTGTTTCTCATTTCTTCCAACTCAAATAACTACAACTTTTTTTTGCCAGTTGCTGCATTTGGATCAAAGTTGAGAAATTTTAGAGCCCAAAATGCTTTATGTTCCATCTCTACTGGAAGATGACAAGCTTTTCCATAGACCATTTGGAAAGGAGAAAGGCCAATTGGAGTCTTAAATGCAGTTCTGTATGCCCAGAGTGCATCATCAAGCTTTTGTGACCAATCTTTTCTGGAAGAAGACACAGTCTTTTCCAAAATCCTTTTCACTTCCCGATTTGAAATCTCAGCCTGTCCATTGGTTTGTGGAAGATATGCTATGGCCACTTTATGTCTCACTCCATAGTGTTGTAACACTTTCTGAAGAACTTTGTTACAAAAATGTGATCCTTCATCACTGATCAAAGTTCTTGGTGTTCCAAACCTGTAAAAAATATTTTTCTTCAATAAATTCACTACAGTTTTGGTGTCAGCATTAGGTGAAGTGATTGCTTCTACCCATTTTGAAACATAATTGACTGCCAAAAGAATGTATTGATTAAATTGAGAGTAAGGAAAGGGTCCCATGAAATCAATACCCCAACAATCAAATACCTAAACCTCCTGAATATTTGTGAGAGGCATTTCTTGTCTTTTGTTAACATTACCTGTTCTTTGACAGTTATCACAAGCTTGCACAAATGAGTGAGAATCTTTAAAAATGGAGGGCCAATACAAATCTGATTGAAGAACTTTTGCAGCAGTTCTTTCTCCATTAAAATGTCCTCCATAAGGGGATTTATGACAATGCCACAACACATCTTTCTTTTCCCAATCAGGTACACAACGACGTAATAAATTATCCATACCAATTTTGAATAGATGAGGGTCATCCCAAACAAAGTATTTTGAATCTTTGAAAAAAAATTTCTTTGCTGCCATGTTAAACCATTTGGAAGAATTCTTACTGCTTTAAAATTAGCCATATCAGCAAACCATCGCCGTTTTGTTATTTCAAAAAGCTTTTCATCTGGAAATTCTTCCAAGATGTCTTTTTATTTGGCAGTGACCTCATAATTCATCAATCTAGAAAGATGATCAGCAACCATATATTCACTACCCTTTTTATCTTTGATTTCAAGATCATATTCTTGAAGGAGCAAAATCCATCGGATTAATCGAGGTTTAGAATCAGTTTTTGTCAAAAGGTACTTGATTGCAGCATGATCAGTGAAAACAATTATTTTTGATCCAATCAAGTATGATCTAAATTTTTCTAAGGCATACACTATGGCTAGTAATTCCTTTTCAGTAGTTGCATAATTTATTTGATTTTCATTTAAAACTTTACTAGCATAGTGTATAACCCTAAAAACTTTTTCCTATCTTTGACCTAAAACTGCTCCTACAGCATAATCACTTGCATCACATATAAGTTCAAAGGGTAAGTTCTAATTAGGAGCAACAATTACAGGGGCAGAAACTAATTTTTCCTTCAAGGAATTAAAAGCTTTAAAACATGCTTCATCAAACTTGAATTCAGCATCTTTATTTAGAAGATTTGTTAAAGGTTTAGCAATTTTTGAAAAATCTTGAATAAATCTTCTATAGAATCCAGCATGTCCTAAAAAACTTCTAATACCTTTTACATCCACAGGGGGTGGGAGTTTAGAGATTACATCTATTTTGGCTTGGTCCACTTCAATACCTTTAGAGGAAATTTTGTGACCAAGTACAATTCCTTCTTTTACCATAAAGTGATATTTCTCCAAATTGAGCACCAAATTTGTTTCATTACACCGCTTCAGTATGATGTCCAGATTGGTTAGACATGTTTCAAATGAATTTCCAAAGACTGAGAAGTCATCCATGAAAATCTCAATGCTCTTTTCAATTAGATCTACAAAAATAGCAAACATGCATATTTGAAAAGTAGCAGGTGCATTACACAATCCAAATGGCATCTTCCTATATGCAAATATACCAAAGGGACATGTAAAAACAGTCTTTTCTGGTCAAGAGGGTCAACAGCAATTTGATTATATCTAGAATATCTATCAAGAATGCAATAGTAAGCCTGTCCAGACAATCTTTCAAGCATTTGATCCATAAAAGGAAATGGAAAATGATCTTTTCTTGTTGCTTGATTTAATTTTCTATAATCAATGCACATTCTCCAACTAGTGACAGTTTTTGTTGGGATTAATTCATTTTTATCATTAACAATTATTGCCATACCACCCTTTTTTAGAACAACTTGTACAGGACTTACCCACGCACTATCAGAAATAGGATAGATAATACCTGCTTTCAGCAATTTCAAAACCTCCTTCTTGGTTACCTCTTTCATAGTTGGATTAAGGCGTCTTTGGGGTTGAGCAACAGGTTTAAAATTATCTTCCAACAAAATTTTATGCATGCAATATGATAGGCTTATACCTTTCAGATCTTCAAGTGTCCATCCAATTGCTTCTTGATTCCTTTTAAAGACTTCAACTAGTTTCTCTTCTTCTACTTCACTTAACAAATTACTAATAATCACTGGTTTTAAATTATCTTTTTCAAAAAGATATACTTTAAGTTGGAAAGTAGCACTTTCAATTCAGGTCTCTTAACTTCTTCAACAGGTACTTCTTGGATTTCTTCAATTTTTCTTGATTTAAGGGAAATTTTTTTCCCTTGTTCAAGATCTTCAAGATATTTGTCTACCTGTTTTTCTTCTTCTTCACTCAAAAATTCCATAGAATTAGTTAATAACTTATTTAAAGGGTCAGAAGATAATATACATGTAGATATGGAAAAGCAAACTTCGTCGAGAACATCCACCTTGAAACAGTCTTGCTTTGAATTGGGATGTTTCATGGCTTTGAAAACATTGAAGTTTACTTCTTCATCGTTAACTCTTACTGCCAGCTTTCTATTATCTACATCAATGAGTACTCTAGCAGTCTTCATGAATGGTCTTCCCAGGATCAGGGGAACTTCAACATCTTCTTCCATGTCTAAAACCACAAAGTCAACAGGGAAGTAGAACTTGTCAACTTTCATAAGTATATCTTCCACAATACCATAGGGTCTTTTGATTGATCTATCAGTCAATTGCAGAGTCATCTTTGTTCTTTGAGGATCAAGGTCGCCAATTCGCTTCATCATACTTAGAGGCATTAGATTAATGCTAGCCCCTAAGTCTAACAAGGCTTTTCCAATATTCATACCTCCAATGGAGACGGGAATGGTGAAACTTCCAGGGTCTTTCGACTTTTCTGGCATGTTATGTTGCAAAATAGCACTGCAACCTGCTTCAAGTTTAATAATTTCTTCATCATACCTCCTCTTTTTGGTGAACAATTCTTTCATAAACTTTGCATATGCTGGCATCTGTTCCAATGCCTCAGAAAATGGAATGTTTATATGTAATTGCTTAAAGATTTCAAGGAATCTCTTATATTCCTTTTCCTTATCCTTCTTTGATGGTGCATGTGGATAAGGTAAATCTTTAAGTGGAGGTGTCTGACCCAAATACTAATTTTTTTTTTAATTTTTTGATTTTTTGTTTTTCTTTTTCATCTTTCTTTTCTTCATTTTCTTTTTTCTTTTCTTCTTCTTTCTTTTCTTCTTCCTTATCTTCTTTTTCTTCTTCTTTTTCTTCTTCATTCTCTTCTTTTTCTTTTTCTTTACAATCATTTCCTACAACTTTACCATTTCTTATAAAAATAGCATTACATTGTTCTCTTGGATTTTGAGTGTTTGTAGAAAAATCAGAGCTTTTCATATCAGCTACTTCTTTTGCTAATTGTCCCAATTGCATATCCGACGCTTTACGTGCGGCTTTATTTGTTTGCATGTATTGTAACAATTGTTGGATAGACTCCTCTATCCTGCTGTTTGATCAGATTATGATTGTTGTTTAAATTGATTGTTAGGAGGTCGGTTAGAAGGTCCAACATCTTGCTTCCAGCCAATATTCTGATTCTGCCAATCCTGCGGGTAATTGTTAGGAAAAGAATTACCAAGATTGATAGGAAAGTTACCTAATGGTATTCTTTGATGGTTCAGAAAATTAGCTTGCTCTTGCTCATTTCTATCAGGGGCACAGTAACCACATGGTTGTTCTCCCATGCAATGCATACATTGTTTTAATTGAGCAGGAGGTGGTGATGATATTTGAGCAATTTGAAGTTTCTCCAATTGTTTTCTCATAGCCTCAATTTGTTGAGTTAGCAATTTTTGCTGAGCCACCCAATTCAAGCATACCTAGCTTTCTTTGTACATTACCTCTTTCATGTTTTGCTTGTCGGTCACTGATGGACATTGATTCCAATATTTCTATTGCTTCTTCCACAGTTTTGTTCATTAAAGAACCACCTGCACAAGCATCTAACATCATCTTAAACTGAGGTAACAAACCAGGTAAACAATCCTTACCTTTTCGGCATCATTTAAGTTGTGGTTTGGACACTTCCTTAAGAGTGCCTTGAATCGTTCCCATGTTTCTCCTAATGATTCATCATTATTTTGTGAAAAAGAATGTATGGCTGTCATAGCTTCAAAATATTTTGAAGGAGAATAAAATCTTTCCAAAAATTTTCTCTCAACATCAGACCAGTTTGCAAAACTACCCGGTGGACAAGATTTAAACCATTCTTTAGCTTTACCAATCAATGAAAAAGGAAATAATCTCATATAAACAGATTCTTCTTGATTGGGTTCAAAACCAATTGTGCTGCATAACTCATAAAAAACAGTTAAGTGTTCATAAGGTTCCTCATTATTTAAACCAACAAATTGATTATTTTGAATAATGTTTAAAGTAACTGGTTTAATTTTTACAGCAGCAATAGGTCCTTGATACATCCTCGAAACACGAGGTGGTCCATTAATAGCAGCAAACTGTCCCAATGTTCTTCTTTCAGCAGCCATATTAGAATTTTCAAATTTTTCAATTTTTTCAAAAGAAGATGAAGTTGAAGAAGAAGAAGTTTTTGTTTTTTTAGATTTTAATGCTTTAAGTTTTTTTACAAACTTCTCGATCTCAGGATCAAAGAACACCTTTCCTGCAGAAGATCGAGTTTGCATAAACACACTAAATAAAAGAAAGGTTAGTAAAACAACATTAAAATGAATGAATGAATGAATAAATTGAAAAATTTTCAATAACGGTAATTAAAATTTTTCTGTTTTACTGAATCAATTCAATCCCCGGCGACGGCGCTAGAAAACTTGCTAACCCCCGTGTTACTGTTGGGTTATTAATTGGCAAGCACACCAATCGTTTGTAGTTTTCAAATTTAGATATCGTTCCACTGGGATTGAAAGTCCAATAACTCAGTAATTTCTTATTTACTATGGTAAATTTATCAATGATTATTAATAAAAGAATAATTTATAAACAATTTATACAATATTCACAGGATTTGAAGGTTGACTTGTTCATAAGGTAAAAAGATAGAAAATATAAAATCTAACTATAAAATTTAGATGTAATTTAGAATAATTTAGATACATGAGGTAAAAACACATATTAACAAATTATGTTGGAATTAGGATCCTCGCACTAAAGTATAATGAAATAATTACAAACATACATACTTAATCACCAAGTTTATGTTATTGCAGCTTAAAGTCATTATAACCGATTCCTCGTGATATAAATTCTAAGTATTTATCGTAAAGTCCGATTCCTCGTGAGCTTTCTCAATAAAAACTTGCATTAAGTCCTGGCCTTATGGGTACCAATTCTATCCCTAGTAATTGGCATATTAAGGGTATTTCAAATTTTACTTTTATTAAAACAGATTTTAATTCGGCATGAATAATCATTCTCCTGTTTGATATTCACACTAATAAAACAAGTTTTAATACACATGACAATCATTCTCCCGTTTGATGTTCATATTAATAAAGAGTTGAAATACTAACATGTACTTGAATCATAAATATGTAAAGTCATAATCACAACATCATATAATAGATTGATTCACCAAATTCTAACATAAACAATTTAGTTACACATGATAAAAGTAAGAACAATACTTATAGCTTTTGACATTACGATGGCTTGAAAACACTTCACAATACAAGAACTCACACTACAACATAACACTCTCAAGTATCTAGAAATCACTCTAACCTTACAAACTCAAAGAAAAACACTCAAACTCAAGTGAAAAGAGAGAAAAGAAAGGATGAACTTCAGAACTGGATGCTTAGAAGTGTGGAGAATGGCCCCTATTTATAGGGCTGAAGAAGGGTCCTGACGCTATGCGCCAGCTTGATGCTACGCGTCAGGTCCCTGACTCAACTTCCATTAAACAGCTCGAAGTGGCCATGATTTTATAATTATTTTAATTAATCATCCCCAGATAGGTGTGTCTTGTCCCCCAGTTGGGCTTGGACACTTGTGAGTAATGGAGGAGGGGTCACTAGCTGAGTGCTTGACCACCTGTCAGTGGTGTCCACGTAGCTCTTGATGCTATGCGTGGCTGTGACGCGTAGCGTCAGCAGCAGAAATCCCCATGCTACGCGTGGTGTTGATGCTACGCGTCAGCTTTCCAGTTCTTCAATTTTTCTCTTTAAATTCATCACATTTTCACTGCAAAACTAGAGAAAATTGATCAAGGGCAGATTATTTCTAACAACATCCATTTATTGAATTTAAAACCTAAATTTCTAATAAATTAATCAAACTTTTATTCTTTTTACAAAATTTTTATTAAAGATTTTATTGTAAATTTGAGGACTAACATATTTCAAGCACATTTAGCCTAACCAAGTATGTCAATTCACAATGTAGGCATATTTGGCCACACCTACTAACACTTACAAGTCACATACATGCATTATGAGCTATGAGTAACCTTTACATAAGGTCTTAGCCATCAAATGGGAATATGGCCTATCCACTTCCCAATACTCATACATTCCAACATTCCAGTTACACATGGATACATAATACGTATGACCAAGGATCATAATCCATAAATAATATCATTTATTCATCAATGTGGCATAAATCCAAAGTACTACAATGGTCATCTATCAATGTCAAGGTCGCAACCAAAAATTAGCCTTTCCACATCAAGGCCTAATTTTCACACATGACCTATAAAAATATACATCTATAATCATCCAAATACATATTGTGCATATATCCACCATATGCAATACAAAACGTTTGCCGGCCAAGGCATTCCTATACAACTAATTTACCTTCATCACCAAAATATACACTTTCAAAATAGATACATCTCACCCCATGCATATCTTACATCACAATGCTAAAAAGAGACAACATGGGAGAGTGAGTTATACATTCAAGCGATGAATGTGACTACATTTATGATTATGTGTATATGCATACAATGACATGTATACTTTGCATCAACAACATCAATTATCATCATGATCACATCATTTCAACAACATATATATATATATCATATTCACTAACTATAATCCATAGCAAAGTATATACATATACACATCATTGCCCTACATCATTTGGGTTATACATAATTATCACCATCATACACAAAGTCATTTCTTTGTATTCACATTTCATTTGTTGTCTTTAGGTATTCTTTCACCCATTTCAACTATCATCCCAACTCATCCTCTTTTGGCATATCTTCATGCTATATGCAAATTCTCTTGGCTAATACATATGCATAATAGAATTAATATAAATCATGGATCCGATTGTGAGAATATAAAACACTAATTTGTGGGTTCAAGCATAGATATATAATCATGCCCCTACTGCAGTAGTAAAATGTGTACACTTATCTCATCATTTGCATGCATAACATCATATTTTACTGGTACCAAACCACATTGCCCATCTTGTAACACTTGTCATTTTCACCATGACCATGGTAAACAACATAAACAACATATGGTGTTGCAGGCCCACCATGAATTATACCATGGCAGTTGTGATCCTCAGGACCACCAGGGATACCTACTCCTCAAAGAGCCACCCTCAACAGGGTCAACCATATGCAGCTCCCCATACCTAAGCATAAGCAGATTTATGACTATACCACTGAGCCACTAGGGTAACAACAATAATGCTTGTGCAAGGAGCCACCCTCCCACTGAGCTAACCGGAGGAACCCCTAACATTCCCTTACCGGCAGCTATGTAATATGTCATGGATGCAATGCAAATCATATGCATTCTCACACTATACATCCTATCATGCCACTCATCAATCATCACCATCATCAACATCCCCACACAATTCTTAGTGGATTTTTATCTCGTTGATTATTGCCATTGTTTCACATTTTAGTGTGGCACTCACAACATTTCACCAATGCAATTCAATTCACACATACAAGTTCATACTTGTATCAACCACTATGGCACCAATAATCATCAATACTAGAAAATCATCAATTTCTCTAGGTATGCTCAACAACAACATTCATTCTCATTCATCATTAATAATCATCATTCAATAATTGTGGTGAATGTACACACGTTCTCAACAATACAAGGCACAACATTGGCCAACAATAATATCACTACTAGGCATACCATCAACATTCCAAATGCATACCACACATTGTCAAGCATAAACAACATCACCATGTTCAATATTTCAATTTATCAACACAACATAAGCGAGGCCAACATGTGCATTGTCACATACGACAATCAACCAATACTCAATTCATGCATTTAGAATATAAAACTCCTCTCCTACCTCAAGAGAAGTAATCCGGGCGATTCGACGGTCCTACCTTGTCGTTCGGAATAGATCCTACACCACACAATATACCATACCATTACTTTCTATTTACCCACCAAGATTTACATATTCTCAATTAAACACTTGGTGGTTATATCATTATTATTATCAAACCATTTTCCTTTCCATTTATTTCACCATAACCACCATGGGTTTGGTGTTCAAGTTCATTATTATTTATTTAAAGCTACACCCATCAATGGGTTCTCACACCAATGGTAATCAACCATCATTAATGACCATCCAACATCATTAATGTCATCTCTCATCATCACTAAATATTCTCCCAACACATTTAATGATAGCCACACTCTCAATATCATATATTTCCTCTCAAAATCAATTCCCCAATCAACATTAAATGTTTTCCCTAATTTATAGGGTTAGGGTTTCATTAAAAACCCAACAGCCATCATAAATGATTATCATCTCCCACCATAACCATCATATTTTCATGTACCACCATCAATACTTATAAAAGCTCGCATTTAAGTCACCCTACCTTAGGGTTTCCATATTTAATGCTCTCATTCAATGCCCACATGCATTTAATCACTCTCCCAACAACAACAACATCCCAAAACCCAGGGTACAAGCTCATTAAAAATGGTGAGGAACTTACCTCAACCAAAAAACAACAATAATCACCAAGGGAGGAGAGGGGGAGCACAAAAATTACAAGAGAGGGAGAGGAAGTTTCAAATCACCATAGTCTCTTTCTTGCTTGTAGAGGGAAACAAAAATGGAGAGGGAAAAAGGCACACCACCTTTTAGGGTTTTAGAGAGGAAGAAGATGAAGAGAAAATAATAGTGTAGATAAAAGAGAGTAAATGCCTTAGAGGGAGAAGAAGCAACGTGGATGAGAGGAGAAAAAGAGAGTTTTTGTGTTTTAATTTTAACCTCTCATTAATATTTCCCGTTTTATAATAAATAGGATCACCGTTTGGGCTCAATACTTTATTTAGAAATTATTTTAAAGGTATATTCAGATTCAATATAATATTCTTAACAGTCATAATCAATAGCATCTCAATCGGAGATACTTGGTCTAACACCCATACTTTAATCGACATTAATTTTTAGCACTTTAAGCTTCAATAATTATGAACAGTCATAATAAATCCCAATTTGATCGTTTCAAAATTTTGGGACATTAATTAACTCATATGTAATATTTACTATTTATTCCTCTCAGTCAATCATTTTTATAAATTTCAGGATGTTACACTTTGTCTCTTCCTCTGACCTTCAGCATTTTTCTTTTTCTTGTTTAGGTTCAAAGGAGCTAAGGGCGTTCCTTCAGGGAAAGAGACGTGCTTGGCCTTTCAAAGTTGGGGGGTGACCTTGTTCTTCCTGGAAGCGTTGGTGTTCAGACTGACCATTATATTCTAGAGATGATCAAGTGCACTCCTGCCCATGCTTCCTAAAAAAAAAAAGGAATAAGTAAAACGTTGGACCAAATACTACCAAAACCGATGTAAAAAGAGGACTTGGAGAAAAAAGATACTGAGATAGGCGAGGTATTCCTTCCTGGTCTCGTCAGTGCCAAGGAGAGAATGACACTTTAGGGGAGCACCCCGGGAAATCTTATGAAGGGCGTCCATGACAGCCTTGGAACCCTCACTCAATTGGCAATCTTTAATGGTGTACGCCAAGGGCAATATCCAAAAACTTAATTACCCTCATCTCAAACTTGGTAAAAGGGAGCCGAACTCCCACCTTGGTCAGGAGGATCTCGTGGAGAAAAAAGTAACATTCCCAGGGAATATGGCAAACCTAATCACCAAAGTATGGCGCTATCAAGGCAAAAGAATCTTTGTATTTATGGGAGCATAAAAAATGACCGACGTTAAGCTCCACATCGTCTTCCACTTTGGAGTGATGACTAGGAATTTCAAGAATCTCCTTAGGAACCCAGAAGTAAAGGTCTTGGGCCTTAAGGGCCATCCAATCAAGCCTGTTATCTTTAGGATCGATCCTTACCGCGGAGGTTCCAGCAACCATTGATATTGTAAGTTGCAAAAATGAGACAGTAACATAGAAGTCAGTATCTTCAACGTAGTAATGTACTACGCTAGAGTCAGCATCTCTGGTTGAGATAAGGTCAAAAAAGGTGACCGGTGTATAGTTAGGTTGAAGAAGGAAGAAGATAATTCCAGAGTTAGGCCAATTTTTTATGATTAACCAAGCGAGATGGACTCTTGCTCAAGCAAGAGTCCCATGCATCAGAGGGGTGGCCTCTGGCTCAATCTCGCTCAAGCGAGAAGATGTTTCGCTCAAGCGAGATGCTTGTGAGGCAGGGGAATGTTTACTGGATAAATCTCGCTCAAGCAGGCATAACCGCGCTTGAGCGAGCGAAATGGAAAAAATAGTTCTGGACGGATCTCGCTCAAGCAAGTGATGAGGTATGTTGAGTCTCACTCAAGCGAGCGAGTGTGGAAACGTCACTGGAGGAATCTCGCCCAAGCGAGAGTGGCCCGCTCAAGCGAGATCGGGGCCTGATGCTTAAAACTATACTCGCTCAAGCGAGTGGCCATGTGTAGGGAGTCTCGCTCAAGCGAATGAGCGTGGGTACGCTGCTAGGAGCATTTGGCCTACGCAAGAAGGCTTGCCCAAGCGAGCTGTGCTGATCTTGCTCAAGCGAGTGTGGTTCTCGCTTGAGTGAGTTACCCAAATCTTGGAATTTTATTCCTTTCTCTTATTTTTCTGATGCTAAACCCCATTTCTTTACAATGTGAGATATTTGAGGAAATGAGTATGGGGTATTTAATGATGTATGGCATGGTGGTAATTGAAATTGATTGTTACATTTGGGATGAATTATTTATGATATATTCACCACCTAGAATGGAATAATGAAAAAATGACAATAAGAGTTTGATGGTGGGGGTTATGAGATACACCCTAGAGTGATTATGAAACCAATGAGAGAATGATTAAATGACGAGATATTTGTTATAAACCGATGAATCGGAAATGATATCGATATCGTGTGATAATAAATGATGTTGTAATTATTCCTTGAATAAAAGGATGAATATTATTATTGATAACTTGTGAGATGCCATTGTACTCTATACAAGTGTGATCTTGTATGAGTGGTTTAAAATTGTATTGATGAATTGTTGTATTGCCACACTAGTTATGAAACAATGTTAATGAATAATGATATCAAAATCCACTAATTGATTATGTGGTGATATTGATGAAAGTTTGATGAATGACGTTTATGTTGTGATGCCATTATGGTTGATTGCAAGAGTTAACTTGCATGCATAATAAATGATATAATGAGATAAAAATACCACATATAAAACTTAAAAAACAATGGTAAAACCAACAATGATAAAATCCACTAAGGTGTGTATGGTGGTGTACGGTGTGAGAAATGAATTTGATTTATATTGCATTGCATCCGTGGCATATCATACGCTGTCTACGTGGAATGTTAGGGGTTCCACTAGGCGGGCCCAGTGGGAGGGCGACCCAGTACACAGGTATATTATTGTATTTCCCTAGTGATTCTGGGAATCACGAAGCTGTCCATAGTTTGGTGATGAGGCACCCTATGTGGCGGGCCCAGTGGGTGGGCGGCTCTGTGATGAGCAAGTTACCTCGGTGTCCGACAGGACACGACTCTCTTGATGTGTGTTCGGGAGGGGCCCGTAGCACTTATGGCAAGTGAGGCCATATTGTTGATCCGCAAGTCACGGGGTGACTACTGCTACAAATGGGTGAGAGTGGTTTGGTACCAGTAAAAGTATGTTGTCGAACATGCATGAATTGAGATATATGTGTACACATTTTTCTACTGCAGTAGAGGCATGGTAGCACACCTATGCTTGACCCACAATTTGGTGCTTATTCCCATAGTCGGATCCGTATTTTGTTTTCTATTCCATTGTGCATATGCATTAGCCATAAGAGCATTTACATATAGCATAGATATATGCCAGATGATGATGATGATTAGTGATGATTGAGATTGTGGTATGGTGTTGATGAGATGGGTGATTGAGTACCTAAAAGACCACATAAAATTAATAAATGATATGAATACAACAAAACGATATTGAACATGACGCTGTGTACGTTATGGGCCAATGTAATGTAGGCATAATTATTATGATTGATGATAATGATGATAGCCCATGGTGGCTTTGAGAAAAGACCTAAATGGTCGACATTGATGACGTTGGCCCATTGTGGCGTTGTGGTAGATGTGTATATGCCTGCTTTGCTATGACTTGTTTAATAAATATGAGATATATATATATGTTGTGGAATTTATAATTCATGATGATCATTGATGCATTTAGCAAAGCATACATGATGTTGATATGCATATGAACATGATTTCAATTGTATTCATATCGTCATTTGAAATGTATAACTCACTCTCCCATGTGGTCTACTTTTTAGTATTAATGCAGGAATGTCATGGGATAAGGATATTTTGAAGTAAAGTTTTTGGGAAGGTAAATAGTGGTAACGGAATGCCTTGGCCGGCAACGTTTGTAATTTAATGTGTCGTGTATAAAATAGATATTATGATGCTGTTATTTATTGATGTTGATGGATGAACTGTGAATATGTATAAATATGGATGATGTATTAATATTGAGGGTATCGGAATTAATATATATTTGATGAATATAAAGATGTTGATTATGTAATCATTTTGGGAATGTATAGGTGTTAATGACATATGTCTTTGAGGTTGAATCGGACGCGATCAATTATGGGATATGGATATTATAGATGTATGATGCATAACCATATAGATGCATACGCACACACAGACACACACACACACACACATATATATATATATATATATATATATATATATATATATATCTGAGGCATTGTATGTTCATGAAATTATGTGAAAAGATGATGGTTGTCTATTAGGCTTATGATATGTCGTTACATGCCTTGCCGAGCCTTTTCTCATATCTTCACATATGGGACTAGGCGTATGCCCGATATACACATTCTTCTTTCGCTATAAACTCTGTTATTTTGTATACCGTTATGGGCAAACTATTTACCGATCTAGTTATAGATAATCAAATCTCACCCTTTGGTTTTCTGTGGTTCGAGTCTTGATGTAGTCGTGGTGGTGTTTTGAAACTATTTCGAATGTGAAAAATTTATTCGTATTTTTATAGTTTGATTATTTAGATTACATCGGGATTCGAGTCTAGAAAATCGGGGTGTTACACCGAAGGTCAACCGTCATGGCCCATGGATGAAGTGGAAGGTGAAATGACGCAGCCCACAAAGCAAGCGTCGCTTCAAATCCAAAACGGTTAAACCGTTCTGACAGGATGGCGCGTTAGATGAACGCACCAACAACGGCGAGCCACATCAGATTTCTAAGGAAGGCCAAGCGACGGTCATAATTGGAGACCTAAAACATGATTAATTAACCTTAATTAATGAGTGATTAAGCGTTAATTAAAAGAATAAAGGACACCGGTTAGCAACCTGCACTATGTAACACCCTAAAAATAGGGGTCAATTTTTCGCAAAAACATACCCGGATCTATCAAAATCCACTCTCATATATGAAGATATGAGAGCTGGTCCCATGGCCAAGGAGAAAAGGAAAGGAAAACAAATACAAATGAAATCTTTTGCAGCGGAAAGTAACAACGCCTGAGCGATCCCATGAACAGCGTGCATTCGCTCAAGCGAGATCCAAATCCGCTTGAGCGAGACAGCACAATTCGCTCGGGCGAATTCCCCTTCGCTTGAGCGAAACCAATATCAAAAGCCTTCCCAAACAACATACTCGCTGGAGCGAGGAATCACTCGCTGAAGCGAGAAGCCACTCGGCATTCAATCACTCGGGAAACCGAGACATTCACTCACTCGGTAAACGATCAGGTCTAGTCGGAATTCATGCCTAAGTCCTCTCGGAATTTAATATCTTAGTCCACTCAGCATAATGGGGTTCCGTCACTCGGGAAACAACCTCAACACTCATACACTTCATAACTTAGTCGTTAAATTTTATACACCAAGGCACACACACAATCCACCCGGTAACTGAGGGTTATCCCACTCGGATTCCATAAACCCTCACTCGGAATATCTACCAATCAAATGCCACTCGGTATAATTCAACCTCAAGTCACTCGGTAAACATCAATCATTTAGCTCTCGGTATATTGAACTCCATCACTCAGAGAATACATAGGTTTCCTCTCGGCCATAAATCACTCAGTTTAAGCATTCTTAACCAACTCATCATCAGAGTGGTATTCCACTCGGTAACTAATATCATTGCCGACCAATACTCGTTCGGCCACACGCTCGGCATTCATGCCTATTCTCACTCGGATAATACCTTAACCATTCATTGCTCAGAAATAGTCTACACAATCAATTCCACTCGGGATAATCCAAACTTCTCAACACTCAGAGGAATTTCCCAAGTATTTCGCTCGGACATATGAATTACTTAACCACTCAGGGAAACCAATAAGTCAAGTCCCACTCGGACTCATCCCATGCTTAAACACTCGGAATACATATTACCCTATTCACTCGGAATGGGTCCCCATATTCACTCGAGATACATTTATAATTCATATACTTAGAATATTTCAAGCTAAACCATTACAACCACACTTTCCTCGGTAGAGGATCACTCGGAATTCCACTCGGAATATTCAAGTTATTTCCCACTCACAGTTCACTATATATTTTTCACTCAGAATCCACAAGGGTTATTAATATGCAGATGAGTCACACTCAGATAAAGAGTCACCTACACAAGACTCACTCGGAAAAGCATCTAAGCCACTCATATTTCACTCCGGATTCATTAACTTAGGAATATTCATACATCATCATTTCCTAGTCGGTAGGAAGCATCAAATCAACATAAATCATTCATACTTATATATTCTCTAATTCCAAGTCCGACTACCACTACAGCAATACACCTCCACCGATTCATAACCATGTTATCAACATAACAGATATATATATATATATATATATATATATATATATATATATATACGCATACACTTGGATACTTATTAACTTTATACTTCTCATTCACCAACACATTCAGTCGGTATGCATATAATACCATCACTCAAAGTATATATATATATATATATATTAACATGTACTCGGGTTTCCAATAACCCAACTTCAATACATATATAAAGTGTATTCATTATACAACGTTAATATGAGTCGGCCAAGGCTTAATACCTCAAAGACACTCGGTACATTACATTATGTACACAACCACATCAATAAACACCCAACACTCGGGTTTAAGACCACCACATCATCCAAGCCGACCTGCATACACTAAAAAATGGTGTAGGGTGAGCATTACATATTAAATGACAGATATTGGCTCGGATTAATCATAGAATCCATAACATGTCATAACACATACATTAATCAGCTCAACATTCACTGCCATTCAACATAAACAATCACAAATGTTCTCAATCGGGTTTCTTACCCCTTCCACTCGGCTATAAAGCCTAATATCCTCATCAATAATATAATCCCTCAATCGGATTTCACCTCAAGTCTACCCCAAGACTATATCAGCATTACTCATACTCTGAGCCATGCTCAAGGAGTCTGTCCGAGCCTAGCTCTAGGACTGATACGTATTTATCACATGTTGTCATCTGGTTGCCGATCAGTATAAAAATTCAACGCATTCCAGTGGCAAATCGGATGCATACGGTTTCATTCACTCGGCGTTCAACGCTAATGCACTCGGCATTTCATCAAGCGTCTCATTTCACGCTTAGTGCCCTAGGCACTGCCCGAGTCCAACCCGGGTCTTTTCATCACAATCAACATTAGGATCATGTCCTCTTCACTCGAGATAATACCCTCGTGGCACCCCGCAAGGTGCTCATATTCAGTAACACAATAACACGTATGCTTATAAATTCGACTCATATTCATTCGATTGCCCACTCGGAAGTCTGCGTTCAACATTAATTTCATTCGACAACTCAACAACAGCCAGATGACTCGGCTTATACCATATTCACTCGGCAATCCTATGCCATCCACTCGGATTATCATCGATTCACTCGGATTTATCCTTTACAGTAAGCATTTCATGCTTTCCTCCATAAAGTCCACTCGACATTCATCATAACAGTCCCCATACATGCATTTATCACAAGTATATGCATGAACAAGCATCATACGCATTTAATCATACCATCACAAATATAGGGACCAATAACCGTCACACAATGCACTCAGCTAACACGTAATATGCATCTCAAGCATCACAATATAATCATCATACATCATATGGACAAATAAGCATGCACCATGCAGCAACAATTAATCATACAACCGGGTTCAACTCATCAACAGCACACAATACACATCAAACACAACACAATACAATTATGTCACCCGAAAATCCGTCCATAAGCCATGCATTTGAGATGCAAGCTCCCCGTACCTGGAATGACGTTCCAGAAGTCACATGGGTCACTCGGCCCAGCCACAGCAACACTTTGCTCGGCTTTCCAATCATGGGAAGAATCACACAGCTTCCCAGCCAACCAGTATCAGTCTTCAGCCTTTCGCTCAGCCACACACACTCTCGCTTGAGTGAAATTGGTCCAGTGACCATTTCTTCACTGGCTCGCTCAAGCGTGACCATTCTCGCTTGAGCGAGATACACCCAGTAGCCCATCTGGACGCAACACATGAGTCTCAACACTCCAAGCTCCACTCTGCTCACAGCCATGGAGGAATCCATGCTGTTTACTCGAGCAGCAACCTCCAAAGCTTAGTACAAGGTTGTTCCTCACTCATACAGCATCATCCTCCCCACCCTGGAGGACCACCAACTTCCATGCATGCCTTCTTCCTCACAGCAGCACCATACACCTTCAACAACAGTGGAGGATCACCATGCCTCCATGCAACATGCATGTCTTCATCTTCACAAGAGTGGTGCACCTTCACCACAGTGGACCATCATGCATCCACAAACCGAGACATGCACACACACACGTAGTTGTAGGCTCCAACCGAGCCCATCATATGAAGGAGAAGAAAAGGAAGACGAAGAATAATCACTAGGGAACAGGAAAGGATAAAGGAACCTAGACCCAACCTCCATACATAGCCATACTTGTTCCTCAACACCACACAGTTCCACTAGAATTCTATAACATACATGAGTGGAAATAGAAGATAAAAAGGAGGAAGAAGATGAGCAGAAGCTCCAACAAGTTCAAGGGAGAAGAAGGAGCACTTCTCTCATCAGAATATACACTCCCAAGGAACAAAGGGAGAGAGTGAGAAGAAAAACATGCAACCAAGGCCTTATCATCTCAGCCTCATCAGCATCCAACTCATCACAACATCCCATCCTCATTTAATGCAAGTTCATCAACATTTAATGCCAATTCTCTCAGCAATGATTACACAAACACACATGGACAAGGAAGGAGAGAAAACCAGACCCATTTGACCATCAAGGCACATAAGTCATCACTATGGGGACCACACAAAAGAAGAAAAGAGAAAAGGGAAACCGGGCCCTACAATGATCCAAGAGCACCAGTGGTCCCTCATTAATCAATTGCCTCGCCTGAGCGAATGCTACCCTTAAGATCCTTCGCTCGGGCGGATTCCATTCAGCAACTGATTCCCTTCGCCCTCGCTCGGGCGTTCCAAGCTCGCTTGAGCGACCAACATTCAGAATTCAATTCTTCTCTCGCTCGCTCACGCTGATCCCTCATTCGCCTGGGCGAGATCGGGCCAGAGCCCTTGTAATCAACTCAAAGGAATTCTCGCTTGAACGAGAATCCCTCTCGCTTGGGCGAGAAGCATCAGGACCTGGGCAGAAACGTGAGCTCTCAATATCACACATAACAAAATCCATTCAAAGCCAATTTAACTCAATTCCATCTTTCATATACCTTACAATAATCATTTAAAACTTGTCTCCAGTGTTCGTGCACAACAATTTCCATTCAACTCATATTCAACCGTTTGCCATTCTCATCAATTACTCATTTTACAAAATTCGGGGTGTTACACACTACGGTCCAAAAATTACAGAATTAAAAACTAAGTATTTAAGGCAAAAATAGCTCATTATCGTGAAATCGTTACGATAACAAACTAGGGTGTAAATGATCTAGTGTCCATATCAGTCCCTATGGACAAGTAACATCGGCTAATGCAAAAAGCGAATATTGCAAGAAAGCATGGGCCACATCACTCTAATGATTGATATCTTTATCAATACCAACCCCGGTTAGAAAAGCTGACACTGAGTCAGAGGCAAGTGGCTAACTTGCTTCTGAACCAAGCCTGCGGTTCTAACTAGGGTCAAATCACAAGTTGTGCCATAAACAGATCTTCAAATAAGAAGTATTCATTAACACTTACACAAATCATTACTACACTTATTAATTACACTCTGAACATCATTATTGTTCTGTTATGACCATTCACTGACTTAAGCATCAAAGTCCCTTTTGTAGGTACAACAGCGGTGCGCCCAACACATTTCGGTTCTAACAGGACAAAGAGACTGAAGGGCACAGGATTCCCACTCAACCTGTGTTTTATAATACCGGACTCTCACTGAGACAGTGTAATATTTGAGTGAGAGTGAGATTTTGACAATGGTTGTGAGAGGAGTACTTTACCCCCTGCACACCAGCCAGAACATAGCTTATTATGTTTAGGGAAGTTGTAACTTTGGGGTCGCTCATTATAATGTCTAGAACTTTTAAGTTTTTAAGAATAGATCTTTATTTTTAAATATAAGTGGTTATCTAGATTCCAAAGTAACTTTTAATTCAGGGTGGTTCATGTGGGATATATTCTTTCTTTTCCCAAACTTTTACCCATATACACAAAAAATGGCATAATCAACATGTGTTTCATTGAAGGATGTCATTGTTAACCAAACATGACAATGGTCCTCTGCATGTTTTCATTTCTTTGGCAATACAGGCACAAACACATGACATACTTGTACATAAAAAAATTTACCGTTAGTCAAATAGCACTAATTAGTCCCTGACAAATTTAAAATTTTAAGAACAGGTCGTTATACCCGTCAATTGACAAAATGACTACGTTTTGGTCGTGTAGGCAAAACTTTAAGGAAGTGTGAAGAAATTGATAGCAAAGACCTATCACATTGACAAAAGTGAAAGGAAAGCAACCACACATAAATTTTTAATGTTTAAGGGACATATTAACCGATTTTGTAAAAGTGAGAGACTAAGTAATGTATTTACTCTTATTATGTCTTATTCTACCAAGCCAAATATCAACAAAATCCACAATATAAATAGAAGAAGCATTATTATTCTCAGTAGTGTTCAACACAAACAAACCATTATTAAAATACCCTACCCCCGCTCCCGCCCCCCTTCCCAAAAAAAATCCCAATTCCTAGTAATCCATATCAGTCCCTATGGACAAGTAACATCGGCTAATGCAAAAAGCGAATATTGCAAGAAAGCATGGGCCACATCACTCTAATGATTGATATCTTTATCAATACCAACCCCGGTTAGAAAAGCTGACACTGAGTCAGAGGCAAGTGGCTAACTTGCTTCTGAACCAAGCCTGCGGTTCTAACTAGGGTCAAATCACAAGTTGTGCCATAAACAGATCTTCAAATAAGAAGTATTCATTAACACTTACACAAATCATTACTACACTTATTAATTACACTCTGAACATCATTATTGTTCTGTTATGACCATTCACTGACTTAAGCATCAAAGTCCCTTTTGTAGGTACAACAGCGGTGCGCCCAACACATTTCGGTTCTAACAGGACAAAGAGACTGAAGGGCACAGGATTCCCACTCAACCTGTGTTTTATAATACCGGACTCTCACTGAGACAGTGTAATATTTGAGTGAGAGTGAGATTTTGACAATGGTTGTGAGAGGAGTACTTTACCCCCTGCACACCAGCCAGAACATAGCTTATTATGTTTAGGGAAGTTGTAACTTTGGGGTCGCTCATTATAATGTCTAGAACTTTTAAGTTTTTAAGAATAGATCTTTATTTTTAAATATAAGTGGTTATCTAGATTCCAAAGTAACTTTTAATTCAGGGTGGTTCATGTGGGATATATTCTTTCTTTTCCCAAACTTTTACCCATATACACAAAAAATGGCATAATCAACATGTGTTTCATTGAAGGATGTCATTGTTAACCAAACATGACAATGGTCCTTTGCATGTTTTCATTTCTTTGGCAATACAGGCACAAACACATGACATACTTGTACATAAAAAAATTTACCGTTAGTCAAATAGCACTAATTAGTCCCTGACAAATTTAAAATTTTAAGAACAGGTCGTTATACCCGTCAATTGACAAAATGACTACGTTTTGGTCGTGTAGGCAAAACTTTAAGGAAGTGTGAAGAAATTGATAGCAAAGACCTATCACATTGACAAAAGTGAAAGGAAAGCAACCACACATAAATTTTTAATGTTTAAGGGACATATTAACCGATTTTGTAAAAGTGAGAGACTAAGTAATGTATTTACTCTTATTATGTCTTATTCTACCAAGCCAAATATCAACAAAATCCACAATATAAATAGAAGAAGCATTATTATTCTCAGTAGTGTTCAACACAAACAAACCATTATTAAAATACCCTACCCCCGCTCCCGCCCCCTTCCCAAAAAAAATCCCAATTCCTAGTAATCCATATCAGTCCCTATGGACAAGTAACATCGGCTAATGCAAAAAGCGAATATTGCAAGAAAGCATGGGCCACATCACTCTAATGATTGATATCTTTATCAATACCAACCCCGGTTAGAAAAGCTGACACTGAGTCAGAGGCAAGTGGCTAACTTGCTTCTGAACCAAGCCTGCGGTTCTAACTAGGGTCAAATCACAAGTTGTGCCATAAACAGATCTTCAAATAAGAAGTATTCATTAACACTTACACAAATCATTACTACACTTATTAATTACACTCTGAACATCATTATTGTTCTGTTATGACCATTCACTGACTTAAGCATCAAAGTCCCTTTTGTAGGTACAACAGCGGTGCGCCCAACACATTTCAGTTCTAACAGGACAAAGAGACTGAAGGGCACAGGATTCCCACTCAACCTGTGTTTTATAATACCGGACTCTCACTGAGACAGTGTAATATTTGAGTGAGAGTGAGATTTTGACAATGGTTGTGAGAGGAGTACTTTACCCCCTGCACACCAGCCAGAACATAGCTTATTATGTTTAGGGAAGTTGTAACTTTGGGGTCGCTCATTATAATGTCTAGAACTTTTAAGTTTTTAAGAATAGATCTTTATTTTTAAATATAAATGGTTATCTAGATTCCAAAGTAACTTTTAATTCAGGGTGGTTCATGTGGGATATATTCTTTCTTTTCCCAAACTTTTACCCATATACACAAAAAATGGCATAATCAACATGTGTTTCATTGAAGGATGTCATTGTTAACCAAACATGACAATGGTCCTCTGCATGTTTTCATTTCTTTGGCAATATAGGCACAAACACATGACATACTTATACATAAAAAAATTTACCGTTAGTCAAATAGCACTAATTAGTCCCTGACAAATTTAAAATTTTAAGAACAGGTCGTTATACCCGTCAATTGACAAAATGACTACGTTTTGGTCGTGTAGGCAAAACTTTAAGGAAGTGTGAAGAAATTGATAGCAAAGACCTATCACATTGACAGAAGTGAAAGGAAAGCAACCACACATAAATTTTTAATGTTTAAGGGACATATTAACCGATTTTGTAAAAGTGAGAGACTAAGTAATGTATTTACTCTTATTTTGTCTTATTCTACCAAGCCAAATATCAACAAAATCCACAATATAAATAGAAGAAGCATTATTATTCTCAGTAGTGTTCAACACAAACAAACCATTATTAAAATACCCTACCCCCGCTCCCGCCCCCCTTCCCAAAAAAAATCCCAATTCCTAGTAATCATTATTTTATCAGATTCCAAAACAATTTTCAATCTAGCCTTATTAAGCAAAGCACCAAAAACCAGATTTCTATGCATACAGGGAACATATAAAATGTTGGATAAAGCTAAAGTTTTTCCAAAAGTTAATTTGAGAAGAATTTTTCCTTTTGCCATACACCTCAATAGTTGCATAATTACCCTGTAGATAATGTCATCATTGGTTGAATCTTCAAAATCTTGGAACAACTCCTTTGTCAAATATGTTTAGTAGCTCTAGTGTTTAGGATCCATTTGGCTATGTTGTTCATCTAATTTGATTCTACAACTACAACAACAATAATCTCTTCATCCTTCGCCAAATGTGCTTGTCCTCTTGAAGACTAACATTCGATTGGGTTTTAAATTTTTTTGAAAAGGACATTGACATGCTTTATATCCATTTATTGCACACACACATAGTAGAGAAGAGAGTTTTTTTCTGAATGTTGGTATATTGAGTGATTACATGCTTCTTGTCTTGTCATTTGTTTGATTTATTTCCCTTGTTTAACCTGTTTCTAGAACCACCACCAATTTCAACCAAGTTAGCTAGCATTAGAAAAGTTTTGAGAAGAATTTTGATACTTATCCTTTAGACGATTGCCCTCCTTAATTTTCATGTGGTTGACTAGTTCCTGTAAGGTGGAGTCCTTTTCTTGTGCTTAAGATGATTTTAACGTCACTAAGATAGAGGAATTTTTCGATTAGCATATTTTCTTAAAGATACCAGCAACCAAATTCTCATACTTATGGACTTGTTCCATGACAGGGTTTTTGTCTAGCATTTGAAATTGTAACCATTTTCTAGTCATATATTTTCTATTTCCCGAATCATCCGCTCTACATTTTTTCTTTAGTTTCTTCTAAATAGATTTTGCAGATTTATTTGGGAAAAATAAATCAAATAGATTTATCCATATAAACAAGAATATGACGACGTACAAATTTGTTACTTTTAACGTAATCCTTCGAATTGGTTATTGCTTTTGGAACCACGCTAGGCTGAACATCATTGCGAGCAGGAATGATAGGTGAGTCTTTAAATATAACATAATTGGTCTCATACAACTCAAAGAAAATAAGAAGTTTTTGCAACCACCATTTTTAGTTGGTGTTGTCTAGTGGTTTGAACCTAGAGAGGTTAGACAGTGCATGCTTACTCTTGAACAACGCCATCAGAACTTGAAGAAGAAATGAACAATAATTTTTCTTTTCGATTATTAACTTTGATGATAGGTATTTATGTCGTGATTATGAGCCACTGCCTTGAAAGCAAAATTATGACGATTCTTCGGTGTAAATGAAGCCGGCTTTGCTCCCTAAGGGTTTACATAACCACAAACAAGAACCGCTGCACTCAAACCCCCTTGTGTGTTAGAAACTCACAACATTGCCCAGAAAATAGAAGAAGAAGAAAGGATAGGGGAGCAAACTGCTTGCTTAAAGAAGTGAGTGAAACAATGCAGGTGAATAGCTTTATTAATAAAATTTGACATGGTCAACAGGGTAAAAAGTCATTAATCGAATATAGATAAAACAGTCAGAAAATTCATGGGCAAATAATAATTGAATCACGTCATTAACATCCTTGATTTCTTGTATAGTAATGGAAAATGAGAAAATTGAAAAAAAGAAATATCCGGTTGGCAAAAGTTTTCTTTCTGATCATATGACCCAACTCACCTTACCCGTCCTAATGACGCGTGTGTGTGATAGGGCTAGTTAGCAATCTCATCCATTAAACTTTTATCGAAGATACCAAAAGGGATTGACTATAATATATAAAGACATTATCAAGAGGAAGAGATTTCGATGTAGGATTTGAAAAGTTTAAAATGCCAAAAGTCAAAGCCATTTCCCCCACAGCTAATCCACCCTTTTATGGTGTTATTATTTACATACATGTCACACTAAGTAACAAGTGGACTTCCTTATGAAATAAAACTAATGGTGTTTTAAGACTTCTTAGTTTAAGTGTCTAAAAATCAACCTTATTGGGGTTATAACTACTAATAATGATACAAATCCCAAAATTAAAAATAAAATCATAACCAACATCACAATAACTTTTCCCCTTCTTCATATGATAATTAAGAAAAACTTCCCCCACCACACTAACTAGAGACTGCGCAAAGGGCCAAAGACTAATAGGGAGAGAAAGACGGAGTGAAAATGAGACAAAGAAACATACCTGAATAATGACAATGAAAGATCCACAATGATGGTTATAGATATGGATAGAGGTGGTGACCATAAACCCAATTCTGGGTGAATGTAGATGTTGAGGTTCAAAATCGTGATAGTTGTATAAGTGCTCGCAAAGGGTAGCAGATGCTTAATGCACAACTTGATTATGCTCAAGTTCGTTAGTCGTTTTGGTTATGGTCAAGGAGAAGCAACAATAACATAAGAATTTTGAAGGGTCGGAGAAGATACGGAGGTTGGTTCCATCCATGGCCTTTGGGGGAAAGGCAATTTCTGTTTAGGGTTTGATTCAAAATAGATGATGGTGGAAAGATAAAGTTTTGGACTTTGGTTGTTACTGAGAAGGACAAGGTTGGTTTAGGCATGATGGTTGGAGTGAAGATGATAGAAGAGTTTGGAGTTCGGTTATTGTGGGGGGGTTATGCTTCAAGAACTCAATTACGTGTGTGTCACTACACCGCACGAATGTCAAAGGCGGCTTGTGATTTTGCGGGGTTTGTAGGACCGTGTTCCAATCACGCTTCTACAACTCGTAGGGGGTGGTTGATCCCTCCATATGCGGAGCTGTCGTAGCGGAGTCTCTACGTGTCACTTTCTTAGTTACGAGAAGAAGGGAAAGATTTGTTATGGTAAAGGTGATGAGCATTTGTTTTTTTAATTTTACGGATTTCTATCTTTACCGATGACTATAACTCTCGGTAAGGATAATTTTTAGACATTTAAACTTAGGAGTCTTAGTTGTTTTATTTCACACAGAAGTTTAATTGTCATTTAACATAACATTATGGAGAGTTAAGCGTTTGATTTAAAGACAGTTTTTAAGGTTAGAGATATTATTAGAATTTTTTTACATGCATAAAGTAAAATGTAAAATCATATATCGAGGATTCTTTACTCCTGGTCCGTGTTGAATCCTGGCTATGAAAAATGCTAATCAAATTGCCAAAAAAAAAATGCTAATACGTACCTTAACACTAATCCGCTATGTTTGTTTTGTGTGAAAATTATAAGAAAGTTTTCTTATGAGAAAAAATAAATAAATAAACTTTCCCATGGTTTCTTATTCAAATACCCAGACCCACACCTCGACCTCACAAACTGCACCGGATTTCAAGAGGACCGAATCCAAATCCCAAGAATTCTGGGTTGAGTCACGCCACGCGAGACAATGAGTTAACTCATCAAATAGACGATTCAAGCAATGGAAGAAACTCTACCCGAACCACAAGGAGCATCATCGCAAGATCACCAAAACTGGATAACGTTAACATTCCCCCAATTCTAAACTCTTGTTTTCTTCTTCTTCTTTGCAATCATTAATCATTTGCGTGCGCTTCTTACTTTTCAGCGCGCAAGATATTCTGAGGGAAAAACTGATCACGGAGGACAGTTTCACGTGGAAATTGGCATCTCAAGAGGAAGGAGAAACATTGAGATACGTTGGAGGGGTTGACATAAGCTTCTCGAAGGATGACCCTTCAAAAGCGTGTGCTACACTTGTAGTGTTGGACTTTCTCACTCTTCAACTTGTCTTTCAAGACTTCTCTTTTGTCACTCTTCAACTCCCCTATGTCCCCGGCTTCCTTGCATTTAGAGAGGTTCTTTTTTGCCCCTTTCATTTTTCTATTTGGATTGTTTTTTAATTATGACCAACAAAAGAAAAAATGCACATACCAACAAAGCCTGGCATAATTGGTAGATAGTTAAAGGTCTTTTAAACATGTTTTCAGCGATTTGAATCATGTCATATATATAGAAAAGACCCTCTCGGAAGAGGCAAGAGTATGACATATGTTTCAATTTCAATCACTTAGCGTATAGATCAATTGGTAGAGTTAGAAGGTTGTCCTAGTTTAGGCATGTGTGTAGAAAACCAGTATGTAGGAGAAGAAAATTCAATGAACTAAGGAGGTAAGCTTCTCTCAGAAGTTGAAGTGCCCGATTGTTTTACGGCCCTCTGTTGTCACAATCAAATCTAAAGAATTGAAAATTAATCATAGCAATCGATCATGCATAGGGATAAGTGAGGAATTGATTTTTTAATGGTTAACCGCCAAACGAACCGGCCTGAAATCAACTTATGCACCTCTTAAATGGAAGAGCTTTTAATAAAAGTTTAAGTGCATAAGTTGATTTCAACTTGTGGAGAAATTTACTACTTTAATTTATTGTATTTTTCTTCTTTGATAAGTGCTCCATAGAAGTTCACCCAAACTGGGGCTAGATCAGTTAGAAGACAGCCTAGTAACTAGACGCAAGGGGGAGCAAGAAAAATTATAGGGGAAACAGTTAAGAAGGGTCTAAAAGTCAAAGTTTGCGTATATACATTATGGATCCATGTAATTGTAACCAGCTGTTTTGTTTGTTGTTGTTTCTGACATGTTTGTTTCACTTATTATATTGATTGTTCCTATAATTTTAGGCCCCAGTTCTTCTACAGCTTCTAGAGAAAATGAAAAGGAGCAATAATCCTTTCTATCCTCAGGTAATTGTTGTATGCTACATAAAAAGTATTCTTATGAATTTCATGCCTTCCAGACTGGCTCGTTTTCTTGTTATTCGGTGTCTTCATTGCAGGTGCCAATCTTGTTGGCTGCACTAAAATCTCATATGTGCAGAATTCTGACAGACTGGTTACTGTTTTGGATATTTAGCAATTCATGATGTTTTTGTTCCTAAGTTTCATCATTTGAATGGTAGGTTATTTTGATGTTTGTTGACAGTTATTAATGGTTGATGGAAACGGAATACTTCATCCCCGAGGCAAGTGCTTTATACCTGAACATGTTATTCCCCTCTTATGATAGCCATGCCCCATTTTTTCCCTCATCTCAAAAGTCAAATGTTTGAACTTTTTTAACTTGGCTTTTATGAATTGAGTCACATGACATTTACAAAGGTAATCTCATTATTCAATTTTTGATGGACAGAAACCTAACAGCAGTAATATGATGAACCATTTGTTGTTTTTGACTGTTCTGTTAGACTAGTTGGGTATTGGATCAATCAATTTCCATACTTAATATAACGGTTGGCTGTAGTTTCAATATTTGATCAATTTGCAACATTGAAATTTGAAGAGCGATTGATGTTTGGTGTAATTGAAAAGGCTGTAAGCACTAATTTTACTAGTCATAAATACTCACTCTCATTGATGAATACCATTTCTTGCCATATTGTTTATAATTTACACAAGCCAGCCAAAGGATTTTAATCACAAAATTTCCGTTGTTAAAACTTTTTTTTCTTATCAAGCACTACTATCCTGAGAAAGTTGAAGTCATTTAAGTTCTTCTGAATCATATGTTATAATTATTTTAGCACATGCATTATAGCTTGCTACTTGTGTGTCAAACAGGAAAAGTCTCTAAACCTTCCAATTTTGCAGGTTTTGGGCTGGCCTGTCATATTGGAGTCGAGGCCAACCTCCCAACAATTGGGATTGGAAAGAATGTTAGTCTTGATACTGTCACTAATTACTTTCTCATCTCTTGTGTCACGATGCTGATGAATCTTTTATAGATTTTTCAATAGCTTCCCTAGAAATTAAGAGATTCAATAGATGTATGTTATCTTTGTAGTTAAAAAAGTAAAAACTAAGAAGTAGTGAGTAGGTACCTGAATTCTTTTTCTTTATTTGTTCCAGTTGCATCATGTGGATGGTCTTAATCAATCTAGAGTAAGAAAACTCCTTGAAGCTGAAGAAAACTCTTCTAAAAATTTTATTAATTTGGTGGGTTGTTCCAGGCAAATATGGGGAGCGGTAAGAATTTGAATTATCAACACCCTTCCTTCTTTGTTATAATGATGTGCTGGTGAGCATATGCCATTGCAAAAAGGCTGTACCATACTCATAAAAACAAGTTATTAAGGGTTATCTAGCATAAACTCACGTAAACTGCTAAAATCTAGTTTACGTGTTTATGCATTTTTATTGATATATTGATTTAACATGTTTAACTTCTTCTTTTCTTTTCTTGCCACACTAATTTCCAGGCCATGAGATCTACACAAGGATCCATAAAGCCAATATTTATATCAATTGGTCACAGGATATCTCTTGAGACTGCCATTATAATTGTTCAAATCACATGCAAGTATCGTGTCCCTGAGCCAATTAGGCAGGTGAAACTATCTGCCATTTCAAAGCATGTACTATCTACTTAATTTTCATATAGATGCATGATACATGTCTTTTATCACCAATGAAAATTACAGAAAAGGAATACGTGAGCCAAACCTTAAGTGGGAATATTTATGCCTTGAACTTTTAATCTTTTATATCCTATTATGCTAATGCTAACTCTTGTTTGGAAGTAGTAGTAAGCCACTTTGTACTTTAGGATTCGCCAGAAAATTCTTAGTTTAGGTGTTAGTAGTCTGGAGACAGTGGTTGAATTCAATCTTCTCGTGCAAATTTTTTGGTTGATGATCCTTCAAATGATTCTGTATCTCAATTTATTGATATTCTTACTACCATAGTAATCAAATTTGTGGATTTGTAGCCGTGTTGTCGCGTCGCAGCCCTCCACTAGGAAACCTCAATCGCATTGCCTAATAGGGGGAGGATAGGATCACGGTTGTCGCAGGTGAGGTCGCATGTCACGGCCAGGCACGGCCAATCTCACACGTGATTCATCCTTGGCCCTGAAACTGCGTTGTTTTATGCTTCATTTAGGCCAAAACTGTAAGTTTTCTCTTCTCTTTTTTTCTATAGGATTTTTGACAAAACCCTATTCCTTCTCCCTCTCGTCTTCACTTTCTACTTGTCTTTCAACACCCACCCTTTCCTCTTCGTCACCCACACTCCGGTGACCCTGCAAGAGTTTTGGTGAGCTTCTCCAACTAACCAACATCCTCCGACGACCCTGTAGGAGCTCCGGTGAGGTTCTCCAACCACCTGCTGCAGCTTTGACAACCATTTGTTTGCCTCCAACAGCCATTGTTTGCCACTTTGTTTCTTTTCTTATAATGATTTTGGTTTTAGTGCTGCCTTAGTGACTTTCGGAGGCTTGAATTGTTGCTTTTTAATGTTTTGGAAATTGGAGCATGTTTAGATCATGTTTCCATTTAGATAATGTTGGTTTTTAATTATCTACTATAAATTTGGAGTGTTTTTAGTTATATTTCTGTTTTTTTAAGTGTTTCTGCATATATACATGCTTATGTGTTTTACCCCACGATAGTGTCAAATTGCATCCATGATTTGCTCTGTAACACCGCAATCCTAGTTTAGCGGTCCGCCGTGACGCGACGCGATTTGGGATTGAACACTATGATTACTACACAAGTTCAGTGTATCAAATGCTCCCCCTTTGCTGGTTATTATTTAGTTGGCTTGGTTTTCCACCATGAAAGTTCTGCTGGAAATGATTTTTCTTCGAGAAAAAATGATGACTCACTAGCCATGCTACAATTCTTGGTTACAAATGTAAAATTAAAAGCATCCAGTTCTTACATTTCCATTTGAATGCAGGCTGACATAAGATCTAGAGACTACATTCGGAAACTTGAAATGAATGCCAAAGTCAAGTAATTACTATAAATTGTAATTTCTAAATGACGAGGTACATCACTATAAACTTTTTAGCATTTCTTTCATTATTGTTTCTTGAACACCCAAAGTGATACCCACACTTGCTACATGCTAGTATGCTACTATAAATCAAATTAGATACTTTTATGGTGTGGAAGTGGTTTCAGCAACGTTAATTTTTGAATCCAAAGGTGCAAGTGAATAAAATCAATATGCTTTCAAAGCATACATTTTGACGTTCATAAAACTCTATACCATACCATCTTTTTTTGGTGACAAAGGGAAAGAAAGACTAAGCTAAGCTATTTAACTAGAGAGGTATGACACCATCAGGTGGCACCCCCTATAAACGAAATCCACACCCCTGTGATGTCCCCCAACGTCTGTGTTGAATGTGGCAGAATTGACTCCCAACCAAAAGCTTCTTACTCTCAGCAATATCCGAAGCTTGACCAGGTAGGTTGAGGCTCAAAAATTACATTATTTCTCCATTTCCAAGCCCACCATAACACCACAGCAGCAGTAATGTCATCCACACTGTTCACCAAGCATCCAAGCCATGAAAGTAAAGAATGACCAGCCAACAACACTGCAGGTTGGAGCCCCACCTTAGCCCACAACAACTTGCTAGGACCACAGTCTCTCAAAATATGAAGAGCATCCTCATGACTCAAGCCACATCACACAACTCAGATTGTCAGTCGAATGATATTGGGGGCGCTCAGTGTTACTAGGCAACGCATCATGATAAAGCTACCAGAGAAAGAAATGAATCTTCCCAGGCACTGGGAGTCGCCAGATTCGTCTCCAAATGCTGTTGAATTTTTTGTTCCTCTACTACCCTTTATTAATGGAGTAAACCTTCACTTTGGTCCTCAAATCGGTTATGTTTGACGCTTTAGGGGGTGTTTGGTATAAAGTTGAGTGGATGGAGTTTAGAAAACTGGGGTTTTGTAAATGGAGTTTAGAAAATTGGGGTTTTATAAACGGAGTTTTGTTTGGTTGAAAGTTGAGTTAAAGTGAGTTGAGTTGTAGTGATTTTGTTTGGTTTGTAGTAGAATTGGGTTTGGGAAATGGTAATTAAGGGTGAAATTACTAAAAAGGGTATGAATTTAAATATATATGATTTATGTGTATATTTGTTTATATTAATATTAAATATATAATATAAAACCAAAAAATAGATTAAATTTAATAATACATATTTAATAAATGAATAAATATATTAAATAATAATTAATGTAAATTTTGTTATATATAATAAAACTAATTAATTAATGTGATTAATTTTATATATTATGAAATAAGAATATATTTGATTGTTTTTATCATAGTAAAACTAATAAATGACGTTAACCCGTTTTTTATTTTTTATATATTAAAGGTTATAAGGTACGTTAATTATTTATTTAAGAATTAAATGTATAATATTAAACCAAAAAGGGTACTTAATTCGATAATACATATTTAATAAATCAATTAATATATTATACTCTAATTAATATAAAAAAGTTACATTCTAAGTCTTAACCATTTTTTAAAAGTTAGATCTATTTACAAAATTCATCTATATAAAACTTGATATTATAATTATTTTATAAAAATTAATAACAAATAAATCACATTCATGTTGCTTATATCACTAAATTAAGTTTAAAAAAATTTCAATGTTGAGAGTTTTTTAAAAGATGTTGTCAAACACAAATCGTAACTTCAATTTGTTATAAGTAACAGCAACTCGTTACGAACCTCTTATTTACGCAATGTAATTTAAATATAAGATTAAATTTCTCATTATTATTTTTACACATAGTAACTTAAATTACCGCATATACGCAAACCCTTACGATTTTTAAGGTATTATCACTTGTTATTCGTCGTTTGTTAATTACGCGTACTAGCTAAAATTATTTCATACCCATGTTTTCAACACTAAAGTATAATTAAATTTAAATATTTCATTTAATAAATACAAAACTAAATTAAATAACCTAACCTAATATTCCTTCAAGAAATACTTACTCAATACATCTACAAATTTACAAGTTACATTAATAATCAACATACAAAACTCAAAACCATACATATTATATTTTAAAAAAAATCAAAAACCAAAAAAAATTATGGTGCACCCACCAACAAAAGCACACAGATGCACCACATTACATCTGCCATCCATCATCTCCTCAACATCATCATCACTGTCCATCCAGGCCACCATCACCACCACCCACATCCAGCCTGCACCACCACCTGCAACCACCACTGACCGTGCCCCACCACTCCAACCAACATAACCCATCCCCCAACCCGAGCCTGAGCCCAAGCCCAGCCCAAATCCGACCCTTCCCCAACCTACTACACCACCGTGCCACCAACAACAACAACCCCCCTTCCCTGAAACCAGCCAGAGAAATGAAAAAAAACCAGAGAGACCAGACAGAGAAGAGAGAGGAAGATATAGATCGGGGTTCTATTACCTCAATGCCGTTGGAGGATGTTCTTCAGATCGGAGGTCCCAGTTGCAGATCGGAGAAGATGGTCGCTTGGTTCATGAGATCCGACGAAGAGGAAAGGGGCACGCCTTATAGCCGTTGGAGGGGTACTATGGACTTTCACCGAACGCCGTTCAGTGGAGGGAGGTGCGAGCTCCTTCAACTCAACGCGCGTTATGGGCGACGCAACGGCGACGGAACGGAGAGGGAAAAGCCTGCCAAACAGAGAGCCTGGCCAACGGAGCTCTACCGACGGAGAAAAACCGGTTGAACGCGACGGAACGGAGAAGATGGCACCGAACCAAACAAGCTCTTAGTCTCAAACTTTCAAAAATGATCACTTTAGTCTTAGTGATTCTTCATCATCAATCAATTACATCTTGACTTTTGGAAATCCTCACTTTTGTTTTTGAAATTATTTGTCGTCAATCAACTATATCTTTGACTTCAAAGATGTAAGTGATTGACAATGACCAATTTCAAGGATTATATGATTAATAATGAACATTTTCCGGGACTAAAGTGATAGTTTTCAAAAATGAAGAACTAGAGTGATAATTTCTAAAAGCTAAGCACTAAAGTGTTTGAGCTTATCAAGTTAAGGAGGCAAAGTGAAGGTCTACTCCTTTATGATGTAGGATTTTTGTGTTTTTTTCCCATCTATATTTAATAGTTTTACCTTAATTTCTCAGATTTTTGACTATTTAAATGATGACATAACTATGTGGGATCACACAGTAATAAATTAAGCTGAATGGCTGCAGGGGACAGTAATGAACTCTGTTTGGACCATCAGATTTCATCAAGTGGTTAAAGTAATGACATTGCGAGTGGATTTTGCCTATAGCTTCACCTAATGTTCCATTTCACCTCAAGGGTTTATATATGGATCCACTACTCATCTGAGAAACAAAAAAGTGATGATACAATATTGTATATCCAACCAAATAGCACACAAAATAGATCAATTAGCCGGCTAGCATTCTGTACTATGCACAAGCAGAATTTTCTTTTCTGATTGCTTGGATAGTATGATCATATAAGGCCATTATTTGACGCTATTCAATTATGTTGGTTTGATAAGCCATGTATTTGAGAAAAGGACGAGGTCATCATTTATTTGCCATAAAGACTTCAGTCATTTTTTTAAACTCAAACACATCATGTTTTCTACCGAAGATCTTTCAAGACTTCAAGAATATTAAAGTGAGTTTTGTTTTTCATGATAAATAATTTTTATATATATGACAAAATTTAAATCTTAGACATTCTTAAAAGATTCAACTATCTATCAATTTATAGTTATCTAATCTTAAGACCGATCAATTCAAGCAGAATATGGGTCACTAGTTTAATCCATTTAAACCAATGAACCAGTCTACGGTCAAACTGGTATTGAACTGATCAATTTAGTAAAAACCAGTCAAATAGGTGGTTCAATGGTTTTGGGCAAAGTTTTAAAAACTGGACTGGTGATCGAACTGGTGAAGGTACTGTTCAAGGTTCATTAGTTGAACCGTGGTCAAATCGGTCATAATAAAATATATATTTTTAATATAATATAATTTTTGATATATTAATAATCAATTATATAAAAACTAAGTTAACTAAGGATCATATTACATGTTTTGTAGGACTAACAAATTATAATAAATAAAAATAATATGTAAATATTATATATAAGGTTTCTATTTATTCAAAAATATTTTTTAATAGATTTTTTTTAAGAAATAGCAAAAAAAACAAAAAAAAATTTGAAAACTCTGATTGGTTCAACGGTTTCTTAACCAGTTCTGAGATGCCCGATTTTTTCCTTGTTCGGATCGGTACCCTAACCGGTTCCCGGTCCAACTGGTCGAATCGGTCGGTCCGGTCAATTTTTAAAATTATGGTCTTGAGTGATTTAGTGAAAAAAAATATTTTGAACTTTTATGTACTTGGGTAATGATTTAGGTTTTTATCACTTTGAATGTGAAAAATCTATTAATGTTTGACCAAAAAGACCTATTAATATGTATTATTTTTAACCTTTAGTGTTGCAAAATAAGTATATTATATTTTTATTAATATTATTTTTTATAAGATACATTTTTATTTTAAAATCTTATATTATTAATATTATTTCATATATAATTATAATTTTTAGTTAAAAATATTATTTTATTAATATTGTTTTATATATAATATAAATTTTACTGCAATTCAACCATTAAATCTTCCACCATTAAATCTTAAATCGGTAACTTGATTGGTTCCTTTTTGAAATAGCTTCTTTTTTTTTCTGAAAAAAGTTAGCTTTAAAACATTGCTAAATACTCTTGAACAGGGGTGTACCTTTATACATGGGCAAAAGGACAAAAAACAATACATTCCATAAAATAAATTATTTTCCAATGAAACTACAACAAAGCTGCCTTTGTTACAGATAGAGGAGGAAAGTGAATTGTGAGTAGTTCACACGAATAAAAAATTTGGTCTTTCACTAAAACTACTGATGATGTGCGCATTTTCATTCTTCCGTAAGTAATGTCATCCCAGTTTTTTTCATTTAACTTTATTCCATCGGTTTATCTCTCCTCCTATTCATTGAGATTCATAGGGATAAAAATCCTAAGCTAATCTATTTAAAATCTAATTTGATTTAATTTATTTAATATAAATATTAGATTATATTTAATTAAATAGGTTAGTTTTAGACTTTTGAGAAGGCTTTAATTTATCTGACCGATCTTTTTAAGCTCTTATTTATAATTGTATAAAAAATATAATTTGTAATATATTATAATTTATAAATATATATAATATTTTCTACGAATTATAGTTTATAAAATTAAAACATCTTAAAATCACTTTTAATATATAAAATTGATAATTAAATGTATATTGTGTAGATTGTTAGTCTTTGAGAAATATATTGATTTGTTTAACACTGATCCATTAATTTATTTAATATATATTTATTTATATTTTTATTGACAATAATTTAAATCAGACTGTTAAATTTTTAAATAGATCATACTAGGTTAGGTCATATCAGATTTTAGAAAATAACCTATGTCAGGTTACAAACCTCAAATTAAATATCAAACCAAGTCCAAATCATATAAAACTTAATTTGGTCTAGCCTATTCCACGACGATATATATATATATATATATATATATATATATATATATATATATATATATATATATATATATATATTAACTTGATATAAACTCTGTTTTATCCGTATAATAGGATAAGAACATCCTTGAAGAGTTGATTTGATGAATAAGAAAACAAGACAATGGGATTATAGTTTCTGGGAAATTTTAGTTTCTGGATGTAGTCAGTAATAGAATCCAGATTAAGAGAAAGTTTAGATTAAGAGAATGTTCAGGTTAAAAAATATCACCAACTTCACCGATAATTTATAATGAAATTTACATATTGTGCATTATACATTGTCCCAAAACCAAATACAAGTCTGGATGATGCGGCGAACCAAGAAAACCAACCCCGCATTGACACTTTGTCCTACTTTTAACAGCACACGATTTGCATAACTTTGCAAGCTTTCTTTCATGTTTATTTTTCATTTTTGTTGAGCCACACTCTTCAATTTTCGCTTTTTTATCCACAAAACAAGTAGTGTTCATAGAATCGCCATTCAAGGTTCCTACTGGTGCGTTTGATTAGGCAATACATCCTTGGATACTACCACCACTATAAAATCCAGATTTCAGGGAAATATATTCAACATTTCTTTTAACTTAATGCTTTCATGAGATACTTGGAACCTAGAATCCAGATTATACCGTGAATTTGTTTTATAAGAAAACGGTGGCAAATCATGAGTTTTTTTTTCAATGTTTGTCAAATCTTGTCTTTTGTGATAAAAAAAACTGGCATGGGTTACAGTTTTCATACTCAATATTAAATAACTTTTATAACCTCCATTTTTATTTTTATTTTTACATTTTTAATCTAATTTAGTGGACTCCACTTTTTTCACGTTTGAATATATTCACAATTTTTACCTTTTCTTACTCATTAATACCTACTTTACATTATTTTCTTTATCTTTTTTTCTTATCATCTTTTTCTTACACGTTTCTAATAATCCAAATTGACCATTAAAGAATTGTTGTCAACCACAACAAAATAGAGGTTCAACCTAGGTAGAGCAACAAGATTTAAAAATTTATCTATTTAATTTCTAGTTACTAATTGGGGTGGGTCAATGGTTATTTTTTCATCGATTAGTTAAATTTATTTGATCAACCTCGAACGAAGTATTCTCACCATCAATATTAACCATGACTCTGTTTGCACAGTCCTACTCTCACAATTAGTTACTAAACAAATGCTTAATGCCTGATTGGTATTTGGTATTCCATTCTACAGCACATCCCAACCACACTAGACAGAGTGCATACTTGCTACCAAACACGCCCTTACATCCATTGGCTCCAACCTAAATGTTGAATATGTAGAATGAAATACACTGTTTACTTTCTCCAAGAATAAGTTCAGAAGCTAGAATCTCCATAGGTTAGGGAAGAAGATTGAAAAACAAGAATACAGAGAGTACTATTCTAAGAGTTCCAATTCTACCATTCCCAAATAGGCCAGCAGAATCAGTCTGGATCATGATTCTGAACTTGCAATCTCCCGTTGAAGGATCATTATCAGTGACAACAGACAGACCAGGGAATTTGCAGGCACTGTCAATCTGATCATTCACCTGGTAATAGCTGTTAAACGCGTAAGAAATGTTACCGCGAGCATCCAAGTTACCACATGAAGTTCCATATCCAAGACTGGTGCAATCTGCATTCTGACAAGCATAGGACACACTTGGTGCCACTTGATCATCATTCAGGTTTGCTGAGGACTTCAAAACACACCACTTCTTTGACAGATATGCAACCCCAGTAGCAGCAACTAGGCCATTGGTTCTTGATCCAATGTTAATCTGGTACTTTGGTTGTCCATCATAGTAAAACAACCCCCAATGGCGCTCGAAATTACCCGGCTGAATGCTCTTGTTATCTTCATCTATCAGACTGAACAAGTAAGCATCCATGGGACCAGGCCTCATTGGTGTCCCCTTTCCGGCAATATAGCGCGACATGAAGCCTTGGTTGAACCGTTGTGCTAATTGAAGGTTTGCATTTCTGTCTCCATCTGTAGGCCACCCGACTTCACCTACAATTATAGGCAAGTTTCCGAAACCATTCTTCTGCAGTGCCCATACTAGAGTATCATGGTTAGCATCGAAGACATTGTCATAGATCTTTCCATTGTCGTTTATAGGAGACTGAAAGCCATTGAAAAATGCATAGTCAACAGGAAAATTTGGATCTGCATAAAGGCTGATGAAAGGATAGATGTTCACTGTAAATGGTGCATTGTTCTGGCTCAAGAACTTGACAATCTGCAGCATGAGGTCATGGATGTCTGGCCTGAAGTCGCCATCAGAAGGCACTTGTGCGCTCTGATACACATCGGCATTCAACGGGACGGTGACTTTAACCTGATTTCCTAAACCAGCTTTCACAAGAGCCGATTGGATGTTTTGAAGAGCTGGAAGTGTTGTGGATTCAAATGTACCGTTGTAAGTTGACAAGAAAGGCTCATTTCCCACTGCAACATACCTTGAAAAAATTACATAAAATAATGTTTAAGAAAATATAGAAGACTACAACATTGATAAAAGGAGTAGTCAATAATTTGACAATTGAGGAAATGAGATTTGTAATAACAGATGAAGAAATGGAATAACATTTCTAGAGCAGACAATACATGAGTTGGATCTTTTGGTATGAACTTTGAAAAAAATTCTAAAGTTCAACACAGGTTCCCTATGATATCTAACTACACTCTACCTCCAAGAAAATTAGAAAGTAAATTATATTTTCTGTTCTTACCAGCTCATACAGATGAATTTTGGGAAACTATGTTCCTACTTTTATGTCAAATAATGGCAACAGCTTGATACAAGTGAACAAGACTTTAGCATCATATCTGAATCACTCTAGTCTATTGTAACTATCTATAATCAATTCAGTACAGATGAACAACAGCAGTTTAAAAACAAGAAAGCAGAGATATGAAGTGATCAATAAATGTAGATTTCAAATTGCACAAGTCAAGACAGGGATAGTTTCAAGAAATGGAGGACCATTAACAGTACAGAAACCAAAAGATGAGAATATATAGGTCTGACAAATTAGAAGAGAGATGACAAAATGCCATAAAATCCGGTTTGATGAGTTCAACACTTCATCAGCAAGTTTTCATGTTGGATAATAAGAACCACAGAAGGACAACCACTCACATAAATATAGGAAAACCTTATGGATAAAAAGATAGTGTTATAAAAAGGATGGTCCATAGTTGAATACCAACTCCAAAGCTTTAAATAGGCATCACAAAAATATTCATTTGTAATTTGCAAATGACTAAGAAACAAGGAACATCCCAGTTTTACAGGGATTTACCATGGAATAACATTCATGAAGGCAGAAATTTGATAACAAGCAGGATAACTAATCCCAAGTTATTAAAAGCAATTTTTCAACTACAGTGGAAAAAGTAACCTCATTGAGGAAAAACAATTGTACATGTGCTTTGGCCTGGATTGGTGAAAATGAAAGAAAAAGCACTCAGTTAATAGACACAAGGATCTAAATTCCTCCACTGACACCTTTGTAGATAAAGCTAAACTTAGTTTTCCTTAGTTTTCCAAGGTGCTGAATGAAAGAAGAAATAAAAATCATAGCTTTTTATTGGGGGTAATACCAATTGCACATAATTTGGTATTAAGAACTACAAGGATGGTGTATTGTCACTAGCAGAATACAAACATTTTAGGATTTCATGTCTTTCAGCAAGTATTCTAGTCTATACTAACTTGTCTGCTAAGAATGCATACGGTTTACTGTGATAGATTAGATGAATGTGAAACAAAAGGAACAAAGATTAGGCCATTTAATAATCAATGAATGAAGCTTTTCTCCAGATCAACATACAACTGAGATTAGTCAGGAATAATTGTAGTGAAAAGTAAGAAAACAAAGCATAAAATTCCAGAAAGAATGAGTGGAAGGAAGGTCATCAGAAAATGCTGCAGAACAAGTAAAACCCCTGAAACACATTCTTTGGGACTTGATTAGATTTATAAATGAAATTGTCATTAACTAAGTCTTTCCCCTCCCTTCTTTTCTCCCTTAATCCTTCTCTTCCCCTCCTTTTCACTCAAATTTGGACGGATTTGGGGGATTCAACTACTAAATCAGATAACCAAATCAATTAGAATACTAAATAAAACCAAGTCAATTGTACGGATTCCACTAAATGTTCCATTAAAACTGCATCAAAGAAACACAAGTAAGGATGGGAAGTCTCTTCTTGTTGCAATTAGAGAGTAAATCCCCATATTGGTTTCCAAGATTGTATTTGTTACATAATTTAATCCCTGAGATTTTAAAAAACATGTTAATCACTGGCTTTGTAAAACGGCATCATTTTTATCTATCTTGGTACCAAAATGAAAAATAAAGTGAAAAATGACTACAATGACCGTAGTTTTACAAAGTCGGGGACTAATGAGGAGTTTTTAAATCTCAGAGATTAAATTGTCCGACACTCACAATCTGGAAAACTCAATGGAGGGTTTACTCAAATTATATCATCTAAACTTGTACGGTACCATTACTCCTCAAAAGCATTGAATCCAAACTCACAGATTAACGCAGTCCATCCACAACATGACAAGCAAAACAAATTACACAGCAAAATCAATGAATGCCTATATGGTTGAAGTCAACAAAAGGGCTTACCTGATGTCTACTCCCCCAGATGAGATATGTGCAGAAACATTCTTGGAAACCCATTTTTCAGCTGCTTGCACACTGTTAGCCAGTGTGTAGAGCATGTCATTTGGAATACCAACCATGACCTGAATCCCAGACTTCTTCAGAGCATCTAAAATACCAGGATCAGCATCAAAAAGCTTCACTTTCTGAATACCATTGTCCCTGAGCATTTTCACCACTGTGGATGGTGGCAAAGGGTGTGTTGCTTGTGTGCCCCAGTTAACTCCAATTCCACTCACACAACCCACCAAAAGTGAAGCAAAGCACACAACAACAACAAGGCACCCCCTAACTTTTCCACCCTCCATCAACTCTGAACCAAGATAACCAGAATCAAGACCAATAGAAAAAAAACAAATTTGAAGCTCAAAGTTGCTATGTTTATTCTGTAACCAAGGTGGGCATGCTGAAAATAGTACTGCTAAAAGAATGGTTCAAGCGGGCGCGCGCGCACACACAAACTGAGTAGGAATAGATTTTTGGATTTAGATAGCAGAAAACTACTTTTCCACAATGAAGAACAAGTTTAGAAGATAAGAGAGTGAATCAATGATGCAGAAGCAAGGGTCCCAAGATGGAAATTCTCAGAAAGTAACAAAGTTGAAGCGTTTAAAAGCCAAACACAAAAGCTAGGAACGGATCTCTTTGGATTGCCGGAAAGTAAAGTTTGTTTGGCTATGTTTTGAAAACGTTTAGTTTTCCTAAACTGCTTACAAGGAACAGTAGAGAGAGAAAGAGAGGAATTGGTGAGTAGTGAGAGAAAGGTGGAGAGAGAATGTGAATTATGAGAGAGAGAGAGAGAGAATTTTTTTTCTTGTTCTGTGGGTTAAGTAAGCGTAAGCAGGCAAAGCATGCACAACAAAGTGCTACCTCACTTTGTCGAGAAAAACTATAGAAAATCCCATGTACTTAGTCACTTTGTAATAAATGAGATTATAATGAGTTTTGTTGGGTCCACATCTTCAATAAGGTCTGTATGTAAGGTATTATCTGCTTTGTCACACGTTTGTTCTTGTAACTTTTTATCTTAACTTACAATTGGAAACTCACAATTATAAAAATAGAGTTTGAAAAGTAACATTATTAGTGTTAATTTCTGTTTGATTATTGAATTCTAAAAATTTACTTGTGTTTATGTGCGATAGAGTTTAGTAGTTTATACTTCGAATAAAAGAGTTAGGGATTTTGAGTTACTCAATCATGAGATTTTAAAATATTATGAGTGATATTTTTAATACTAATATAGTTTTTAGGTTCTTTTATTTATTTAATATGAAACTTTCTTATATTGGAGAAATTGTTTTTTTTTTTTAAGTTTGGGTTTATTTTTTAAAAAAGTTTTAAAAGTTTAATTTTTTTTAGATAGACAAGATTAAATATTTAAGTTCCAATACTATATTAGAGTTTAGTAGTCTATAAATCTAATATATTTAAAAGAATAAACATGAATTTATTGATAAAAAGTTGAGAAATATTAATTATAAAATCTTAAAATATTATAAACAATGCTGTTAAAATTTATACACTCTTTACTACTTCTATTTAATTCAATATAAAGCTTCCGTGTGTGCTAAAATATTCATATATGCACCATTAATAAGGTTTATCCTTATAAAAGAAATAAGACATTGAGTGATAGATGTTTTTATTACCATTGTCTAACATGGAGTTAGGCCTAGAAAAAGTTTTTTAAACGAGTTTACTATCATATTATTTATTATTCTCCAAAACAAAATTCACAATAATTATTGAACATGATGTCTAATATTCTATTGCTGGTGGTTGTAGCCGTCCCCAGGGAAGTGCCTTTCTTTAATAGTACGCCAATTTGCCAAAGCCACATTCCTTTATCCAACCAATTTTTTTAGAGTTACATGTTCTTTGCTTTTCTTGCTTTTTATGTTTCATCTACCAATCAGTAACCACAGTTATTCTATTTTAATTAATATCTTTTGATTTTCAATTTTGAATTCTAAACATAAAATTAGATTACAATGTGTCATTGATAGTAATTTTATAAAACTGGAATTCAAATAAAGTATATTAACTAAAAAATTGATAAGTCGGTGTGCTTTAACGGGCAAGTTTGTAAAATATATAAATATTGAAGAGACAAAGGAAGAGTCACGAAGCGACCAAGAGGCATGCTTTCCATTTTATTTATTATTTATAATAAACGTAACGGTTATTATAATAAATAAATAAATAAAAATAACGGTTTTTCTTATCTTTGTTAAAAAAAATATATATGGATAGTGAGACGTATGGAATGGAACGATAAGCTTAACGTTTAAGGGTAATTGTCTCCCGATGGACATCATTGTCCAATGCCTGGCTGTCCTAATAATGTCTTGTTCCGCTTATCCAAATAAAAAGTTATATGATATCATAAAATTCTACTCCGATTTAAATTTAATGGGTTGGAATAAATTCTTGAATATAATATAATTTAATTTGATTAAAAATAATTTAAATTAAATTGAATTATCTGATTTTTTATTTTTCATTTTTATTTAATTAAAATATATTAATAAATTTTATTGTTTTAGTCAACTCTATTTTTATACAAAATAAATAATAAAAATAATACAAGATATGAAATTATGTTTAAGTTAATATTAAAACCAATAAGTTAGTAAACACACTAAAATATTATGATTTATATCCCTAAAAAATACTAAAAAGAGATCACTTTAAAGGTTAATTTTAAAAATTATAAATTCGATGAATGGGTAATTATATAAATATGAGTGATAAGTATTGAAGGTTAGTCTAACCTAGAAGAGAGGTTGAATAAGTCACACACTCTTTTCGTGGAAAAAACCAAATTAAACACAGATAATGAGACTTATAAAAGCAGGAAGGAGAAAGCAACACTGAGAGTTTATACTGGCTCACTTCCAACACAAAACTACGTCTAGTCCTTTCAAACTTGAAAGATTTCTACTATTGAAAAATCTCTTTTATAATAACAGCACCAGAACAGTGCATCAACTATTCTTGACTTCAGTCACTTCTGGCTTAACCCAAGTATTCTTTTAAAAGCCTCTTCAGGCCATCAGTGTTTTCCACACTAAAAATTAAGGTTGGTAACACATCAGACTTTACAAAGTGAGTTTGAAATAGTGAAAGAGAGTATCTCATGGAATTTAGTGTTTCAAGATATACAATGAAGAGAGTATACACTAAGTTGAAAAGACAGAAGATCAAGGACTGCTAAAGGCAGAACACACAAAGAAGATCTGATGGTTCAGGGTCAGACTTAGAGGGGATTGAATAAGTCTTAACTCGTTTTTCGCAAGGACTCTGAATAGTAAAGATTTTTTTAACAAACTTTGAGAGTAAAGAATTTAAGAAAGAACCACGCAACAGATTTATATTAGTTCACTTCCAAAGCAAAAGCTACGTCTAGTACCTTCAGACTTGAAGGATTTTCACTATCGTAAAAACATTTTTTACAACAATAACACCAGATCAGTGCCTTAAGTATTCTTGACTCTAGCTACTTCTGGCTTAAACTCAAGTATTGTTTCAATAAGCCACTCCTGGCTCTAAAAACCCAAGTATTCTTTCAAAAGTCTCTTCAAGAAAAAAGTGTTTCCCACTTATACTACAAGCTGATAAACAACACCAAACACGATACACAACACAAGAGTGATAAAGAATTTTGTGTTACAACAGATAACTCAGCGTACAAGGATATGGAGTGTTAAGACAGGTACGTTAAGTTACAGACTGCAATAAGTCAAGGTCTGCTAGAAGTAGAACTACAAAGAAGACTTATGCAAAAGATACAAGAACTTAGAAACTTAGGAACTTTTACAATGAAAGTCTTTCAGACTTTTGGTTCTTGTAAGGAAGAGATCAGAGAATGTTCAATGTGTCAACCTCTTTGATATTTTGATATCTTTTTGTATTTATAGACTTTCTTGAGATGACACTTGATTCAGCCATTGAAGGGAATGGATCTGTTGTTCTTTTCAAAGATAAGATAAGCGTGCATTTACAGGGCCTGAATCTGTCATGCTTCAAAGATATATACCAAAAAGGTTTGCGTCTGTAGTCTTTACCAAAAGTTATCTTTTTACTTATCTATTTTAAGCAATCAGGTACATCTTCATAGTTGTTGACCTTTAGGCTTTTTGATCTGCCCAGGTTTAGCTTTTCTGACATTTTGGGATATGAAAAGCATCTTTCTTGATTGATGTGTACAGTGCTTTAACTTTTTCGTTTGTTCCCTTTTTGATGATAGACTCAGAATTGATACATGAAAGTCCTTGTTGTCCCTTATTCAAAAAGGGGAGTTTCTTTCCATATGCTTTTGAAAGGGAAAGAAGTGATCATCCTAGGGTATGTAGCTTCATTCAAGCTTTCTTTCATTGATGCCTTTAATGAGTACAGACTATTCATTTTAAGAATAATTTTAAGCTTACGGACTCCCCCTGTTTCTTGCGGCTAGAGCATTACGGATTTTCCTGTCACACTAATCAAAATGTTAGAGAAACCATACAGACAAACTTCATTTAACTATGAGTATTGATGGATGTTATTAACAAATTCCAGGGATTCAAACTTCTTAGTCTTGAGTTTAGACTTGGTTTTAACAATCTCCTTTTATTTGTTGATAGCAAACATCAAGTCTTTTGATAAATGAGGTCAGCATTAGAAAAAAAGATGAAGCAATGTTTGACTTAATTTAAACAATATATGATTGCTATATACTTCATATCAAGATAATTAGATTAATCGCATAATAGATTTAAGTTTTAATTCATATAAAAATTTTGAAGTAGCAGATATGCGGCAAAAAATATAATATTCATGTGACAACATGGATTACAGACTACAATACTTCAAAAGACTACTACATTTGTGTTATCACATTTTAAAGGAATTTGATCTTGGAATACTCCAAAATCCGCAAGTTGTTGCTTCAACCGTAAGCTTTGAGCACAACAACTTCTAGCTGCGATAGATTCAGCCTTGGTGGTAGATAGGGCAATGCTGAGTTGTTTCTTACTATGTCAAGATACAAGAGAACTACCTAGAAGATAGCACGAGCCACTAGTGCTCTTACAATCGGTTTTGCAACCGGCAAAATCAGGATCAGAATGTCCAACAATGGTGTAATTTACCCATTTTGGATACCACGGACCAACATTTTGAGTACCAACAAGATATCTTAAAATTCTTTTCACAGTAGATAAATGTGATTTGTTAGGTTTAGATTGAAATCTAGCATATATATATACAACATTCATTATATCAGGACAACTACCAGTAAGATAAAGAAGAGATCCAATCATACCTCAATATTTGGTGACATCAACTTCTTTGCCTTTTTCATCAAGATCTAGATAACACGAGGTTGCCATTGGTGTAGCAATTTCTTTTGCTTTGTCCATGTCTAACTTCTTAAGAAGTTCTTTGCAGTATTTTGATTGGTTGATGAAGAAACCATTCTTTCCTTGTTTGACTTGAAGTCCAAGGAAGAAAGTCAACTCTCCCATCATTGACATTTCAAATTCTTTCTACATCATACTCGAAAATTGTTTGCAAAGCAAATCGTTAGTAGCACCGAAAATGATGTCATCAACATAGATTTTGAACTGGTCTGAACCGGGGTCTAGGATCCAGTGTGGGACCAGCCACAAAAGTAGATATTTTAGGGTTTGTACACCGGTACAGTGGGTATCCGGTATTGTTATCTGGCCTCTCAGTGGGAGAAACCGATCTCGTTGTCCTGGAGATCCTTCACACCAAAGTCTCGCGTTGGAGTGGGCGAAAGGTGGTGTCACCTGCGAAGATTCTCCGACGCTCAAGTTAGAAGAGTGTAGGTGAACTCCATGAAAGCTTAAGCGATGCAATAGTAAGATGTGAGATAGAACAACGTCACCTTGCATGTATATTGGAATTTGCTATTTATAGTTGGTCGTGGAAAATAAATCGTCAGATGCAGATGGGCCCATAGGTTCTGATAACGTGTATAGAGTGTCAATCAGGGTGACTCAATATTCAGAGTGTAGCAGGGAGGTAGGTCAATCTTCAGTGTATGATTCTGACACAGGGATGGAGGATAATCTCCTTTTCCATACGCCACGCCTGCAATTGTACCTACTCCTTTCGGATGACAGTGACACATTCCGCTGTACAGAGTATCCAAGCTGATAAGTTATAACCCCCCTTATCTCGTTGTGACACTATAGCAAATGGTTATATGGGACTGGGGAATGAGGACGAACAAAGATCCGGATAGGTGAGAGCTGTAACATCCCTGTTTTTAGTAACAGTCTTAATTTTGTAGATTATGAAGTTTGGAAGTTCTGTAAGAGTTAATAAGTAAATAAAATACCCTGTGGATGGTCTGTAATATCCCAAAAATTTCATTTTTGTGTATAATCATGGAATTTATATAGACCATTAATGATATTATCCATTTTCCAAGTGAAACATGTCTTAGATAAGACTGTCCGAGTGAAGAAAGGGATCTGTTCCGAGTAACCAAGAGAAATTCTGAGTGAAGGTTGAAATTCTGAGTGAAGGTTGAAATTCCGAGTGAAGGTTATGTTTTCTGAGTAAGACATGACCGAGAGAATCACTTCCGAGTGGAGTCCTGGCCTCGGAGACATTTTGAGTGAAGTGTGTTCGAGAGAACCACTTCTGGGTGAAAGGTCTGAGTGACCCGTCTTCGAATGACTCATTTCCGAGTCAAATGACTTTGAGTGACTCATTTCCGAGTCAAACGCCTTCGAATGACTCGTTTTCGAGTCAAACGCCTTCGAGTGACTCGTTTCCGAGTCAAACGTTTTCAAGTGCCTCATTCCCGAATGAAGCATCTCCGAGTGAAATGTTTTCGAGAGAAGTGCGTCCAACCGAAGAAAAGCTGATTTTGAATGGGTACTTCTCAGATCAAGATATATCCGAGTAGATAAATTCCGAGTGGGTTAGCTCAGAGTTGAGTGTAACTCTCCCAAATGGGGTGTCTCTGAGTGTGACAATGCCGTGTGGCAGTTCACCCGAGTGAGACATTTTCCAAGTGGTATAACACCGAGTGAGGTTTCCGATTTTTGCGTGATATAGCACCGATTGAAATATACCGAGTAAGTCATTTCAAGAGAAATGCTTCTAGAACAGAGATGACTTTGACTAGTTCCGAGTGAAAAGCTTCCGGGAGAAGTAAATATCCGAGTGATATCCCCAAGAAGAATGATTTTCGAGAAGACTGATCAACTCTGAATGATCCCTGTTAAAAGATTTCCGAGTGACAAAAACTCCAAATGATCCTTTCAGTCATATGATTTCCGAGTTATGCATTTCCGAGAGAAGTATTTTTCGAGTGAAGAAATTTAGTCAGGGATATATCCGAGTGAATCCATTTGGAAAGGAAAAGTGGCTGACTAAGAACATTTTTAGACGGATATATATAAATCTGAGTGATATAAATTCTGGATGAGTCTGGGTGAGACATTTCTGAGTGAGTCATCCCAAGTAAGGAAAAGCCAACCGATTGTTTCAAGTAGAAACAGTTCCGAGCGATTTTCCTTCCGAGTGGAGCAATTCCGAATGGAGGAGGCTCTAAAACTTCTCGGAAAAGAGATATGCCAAACAGCGTCAGAATTGAAAGGGGACATGATCAATAGAAACCGACTGGATCAATGCTGGGATAGTGACGCCATTCCACTTAGTGACCGGTCCACGTAAAAGGATTATCACTGACGAGCCACATGCAGGGAAACTTGCACCTTTTTACTCCAATCATAGCATCTTTTATATAGTTTAATATATCTACTCCAATCATGCAAGCTGGCAGTGGAAATGATCAAAATACAGCTCACTTCTTATCTAAAATCTCTATTATTTCCATAATTAATGCACCTGACATTCAATCACGAAAAAGCTTGTCCCCCACTTGTCTTTTGCATTATTAAATCAATACCACAACTCATTCCCAAGTCTGAACTCTCAGAACCAATGAAAATTAGCAAATGCCTCTCTTTCTTATTTCTTTCTCTACGTACAAGTCTTTCTCTCATTTTTCTTTTCTCGTCACTGTAAGATGAAGCAAGGGAAATAACAGAACGTCCTCAACTCCATTAAGGTCAGGGGGGTATATTCTTTGGTATTCTGGCGGGGGGACTGAGTGTTTGGAAAGGGTTAAGGTACCTCTGGTCCTCACCTTTCCAGGGCAGGTTCGGGAATGATTGTTAAATTAAATGTTTTAATGTTTATATATTTGTTTTATACATTTTTATTGATATGTGTATGATTAATTGGCTGTATTGATTATTATTAACCATGATGAATTAAATGATATGATCGGTATTGAATTGTGAAAATATTAAGAACCATGGATGTCTATGTGAATTCCAGTGAGGAAGTTTTGAAAAATGTGATGAACGTGGGAATAATGATGAAGGGTTACCATTTATACCACTGTTGTTGTTATTATTATTATTATTATTATTATTATTATTATTATTATCAGAATTATTATTATTATTATCATTATCATTATTATTCTTATTTCTATTATTATTATCATTATTATTGTTACTAATATTATTATTGATTATTTATGAACAATGAAATAAGGAACTTATAATTATGAATATGATTTTTTATTATTATTATTATCATTATCATTATTCTAGTTATTATTATTATTATTATTATTATTATTACTGTTATTATTATTATTATTATTATTATTATTATTATTATTATCATTATTATTATTATTATTATTATTGTTATTGTTATTCTTATTACTATTATTATTAACTATTATTATTGTTACTGATATTATTATTGTTTAATTATGAATAATGAAATAAGAAACATACTACTATTATTTTAGTCAAGATATAACCGATATATTTTCTAGAATAAGAATAAATAAAATAATAAAAATGACTTACAACGTCTGAAAAATCGACGGGACCCAAGAACTTAAGAATATATATATTATGAGACTGGAAACATATAGATACCCAAGGATCCAATGATAAAAATAAAGCATTTTGCATCATGAAAATATTTTTGAGGGAGTAAAACTAGAGCATACACCTGGTACGTTGGAGGACATTCACGTTCGATCTCTGAGGAGAATCTTGGGAGTACAACCGGAACAAAAACCCAATGGCATCAGAGTCGCGCCTGGAGCCGGGTCAGACGATGCAATTTTGGTGTACTTTGACAAAATGACGGAATGTAACTATGATCGTGTAGAGCCAAGTCCCAAGATAATATATAATGATGAGAACTTGTGAGTTTATTCGTACCTTATGATGATTGAATAATGAATGGGGGACTTGGTGAGCTCCGATCGCTTTAGAATGGAAACGTTGTGCCCAAGAGGCAACTTGAGCAGAACGAATGCAAAAGAATGAGATAATGGTGATGGTGGATTGATTTATCGGGCCCATGTAACATCCCAGATTTTAAGGAAAATAAATTTATTGGATGATGATAATTGATTGTTTATGGTCAAATAATTATGGGAGATGTTGTTAGACATTAGAGGTGAATTATCGGTAAATTTAGATTTACTGGAACTGGATGAATTAACTGGTGATATGGGACTTACTTGATTTAATTAGATGTTTGATGGGTCTAAAATGTTTAGAAAATTATTGTGGTTAAGGTGGTATAGTTAGAATAATTTTTAGTGTTAAGAAAATAATTAATTGGACTCGATGTATGATAATAACTGGGGAAAATACAAACCAAATTGGAATAAAAGAAAATGAAAAACTTCTTTTTCTTTCCCCTTTCAGCCGGGGTCTCTCTCCCTCTCACCTTTCATACTTTTACACAATGGATAATAGACTAAAAGGTGCATTTCTCTATCCAATGGGTAATACCCAATTTATATTAAAAACTACTCTCCCTTTTCTCTTCCCAACCGTACACTTTCTTCTCTTTCATCATCCATGTTCACTTTTCTTCTTGTTCTCCTTTTCTTCACAAACCGTGACCCACCCTTTACCCATTTTCATCAAAGCTAATACAAAAGCTTGGATTTGTGAAGCATTTATGGAGCTTGGGAGCTTGTGGGGTCATCTCCTTTCTCTTTTTCACTTTTATTTTTCGTTTTTGGTGGAGCTTGGATTTGAGGTAAAGATCTTTCACCCCTTCCTTATCTCATTATGGTTTTGGGGTTGTTGAGTTGAAGATGGTGATGTTAGAAACCTTGCATGTGGGTGGAAATGGAACCCTAGGCTTGAATGTTTGGAAAGGGAACCCTAAGTGTTAATAATTTGGGGATTTTAACCCACTTGATAATTTTGATGATTTTGGTACCTTGGAATGATGTTATGCATAAAAATGAATATTTGAAGGATAAGAGTTGAATATTGATGTGATGAAATGGTGAACTAAGTCATGAGTTGCAAATGAAGATATATGCATGTATATAGGTATGTTGATTTGAGGGATTAATCTTAAGTGTTAATGTTGTTGGATTTGTTTAACCCTTAAGACTTGGAGAATCTTAGCTTTGGAGAAAGGAATTCCCGAAGCCTAACATGGGTATATGGAATTGGAGCTTAGACAAGTCTAGGACTTGATCATAAGTTAAGAGAAGTGATGTTTTGTGATGATTTATTGATTACATGTGTATGTGTAATTGTGGATAGGATTGTATTCCGGACGATGATGCATAATGATCAAAGCAATCGGAGCGTTGGAATTTCGATTTCTTCTCTCGAGGTAGGAGAGGAGTTTACATTTCAATTGCATGAGTGATTAATTGAAAATTATGTAAATGTGTGAACTCATGCAATGCCTTGCCATAAATGCCTTATATGATTGATTTGATGAAGTGATGAATGATGGCTTGGCTATGTTGATTATTATGAAAATGTATGTATATATATATGATGTTGATGATAAGTGTTTGATGGTCCCTTGGTTGGACATGAACTAAATGATGGTAAAAATTTATGAATGAATGAGTTAAATAAAGTGCAGAGGACTGTTTTGAGATGAGTAATGTGGTAATGAGAGGTGTTTTAGAGCCTTCATTTTATAGTTGATGAATCAGAATTTAAAAGAGTGATTGATGAGTGGAAATGAAGATTTTCCGAGTATGAATGGGTAGAGAGAGTTATATATGCCTCATGTGATGTGTATGATGTTTTGGAGGTGATTCAGTTGGCTTAGAATGAGATTTCGAGTGTTAGATTATAAGAATCTTCATTACTGCATATGTGCTGATATTCTCGCTCAAGCGAGATGGGATTCCGCCCAAGCGAGAGTCCCCTGTTTCAGTGAATTCGCTTCTGGACCAATCTCGCCCAGGCGAGTGAGCTTTATGCTCAAGCAAAACGAGTGAGTGGTGAATGGATGGGGTGCTAGACGAATTCTGTCCGAGTTGGAGTCTTAATAACTTCATTAGGTGGTGAATTTCTGAGTGAAATCCTGAGCGAGCTATGTCCGAGACGGGACCTCCCGGGTGGAATACTGTGTGATCTGTTCCGAGTAAGGCTATAGCTATTGGGCCTTTTTCCGAGTGGTGAAGGCTTAAAAGGAATCCGAGAGAAATGTATTCTGAGAGAAATCCATTTTAATAAACCTAATCCGAGTGGGATCTTAGCGAGAGAATTCCCCGAGTAATGATAGGTCTAATTATTTCCGAGTGGAAATCCCGAATAAACCTCCCCTGAGGGGAGTGTGATTGTGATGGTTCTGATTGAGGTATTCTAGGAGTCCTCTTCCGAGAGCATAAAGTTATATATTCCGAGTGGACAAGATTTAAATAGGTCCGAGTGAGACAGCTTAGTGAATTCCTCTGAGTGATGGGAGGTCAGAGTAATTCCAAATGGAATTTGATGGTGGATTCTGAGTGTGATACTCCGGGTGTGTAATTCCGAGTGGGGATTGGCACCGATGGGGACATACTGTGAGTCTTTCCAGATGTATTCTGGAATAGCTCCGCCTGAGTGAAAGCCTTAGTGCTAAGAAACCTAGCCCGAGAGAAAGAAAAAGAAGTTGTTTTGGAGATAATTTCACCGAGTGAAAGCCGAGCGAAAGATGGGTCGGCTTTGTAATAAGTTTACCGAGTGAAAGACTGATTGAGACGACTCGGTTTTGGAATGAAATTGCCGAGTGAAAGACTGATTGAGATGACTCAGACTTGGAATGGAATTACCGAGTGAAAAGACTGATTGTGAGATGACTCGAATTTGGAATTAATTGGCTGAGTGAATGATGGGTCAGTCAGGATTATCTTGCTGAGTGGAAAACTTGAGTGCTTTAAGCCGGTTTCAGGGAAATTATGCCGAGTGGAAACCTGAATGTTGGGAGTCGGTTTTGATTGATTTTACCGAGTGGACAACCGAGTGAAATGAGTCGGTTTTGAATGAATTGCAGAGTGAAAACCGAGTGTTGGTAAGGACGACCTCTGGTCGGATTTCGCTTAAGCGAGTGGATTCCTCGCTCAAGCGAACGAGTGTGGAAATGACTACTGGTGTAATTTCGCTTGAGCGAGTGACCGATTGTGATGGTGCTTCGCTCGAGCGAGTGAGCGTAAAAACGCTACTGTAAGTTTTTCGCTTACACGAAAGGGGGTCGCCCAAGCGAACCTGGCCTGCCTCGCCCAAGCAGATGTGAATCTCGCTTGAGCGGGTTTCCACCAGGAGGGGATTTGCTCGATTTTATTTATGGCAGGCTTATGTTAGAGCCTCTTCTCGCTGTTAGGGGATAATTATGAGATGATTATGAGTATGTATGAAGGGCGATATAATGGTAGTATAACATGGTGGTGTTTGAGATTGATAGGCGCATTGGGGCTAATTAATTATAACCCAATACCACTTAAAATAGAATAGTGAAAGGATGATATTGAGAACCTGATGTTAGGATTATGAAATATAGATCCTTGGATGAATTTGAAATTGATGAAGGGATGACTGAATGACATGACATACAATATAAATTGATGACTTGAAGAAAATATGATACAAAATAATGTTAGATGATGTTGAGCACTCTCTTGCACAAAGTGGTGTATATCATTATTGATAAATTGTTGGGTGCCATTGTGTGTGATACAAGCATGGTCTTGTATGCGTGGTATGAATTGTGAAATTGAAAATGTTGTGAATGCCACACAAATAATAAATGAATATATACATATATATGTATGCATGAGACAACGGTAATGAATAATGAGATGAAAATCCACTAAATGAAAGTGTGATAATATTGATGAATATTATGTAATATTGAAATGCCATTGTGGTTGTTTGCAAGTATTGACTTGCGTGTATGATGTTAAATATTGTGAATATATTGAGATGAAAATGCCACATTAAAACTTGAAAACAATGGCTAAGAAACAAACAATGTTGAAATCCACTAAGGTGTATGGTGGTGTTGGTGATTATGATCATGATGATGATATTTGATGAGTGGCATTTAGGATGCACAGAGTGAGAATGCATTTGATTTGCATTGCATTGCATCCATGGCATATCATAGCCGCCGATGTTGGAACATTAGGGGAGTTCCCTCGGCCGACCTAGTGGGAGGGTGGCTCAGTGCACGAGCAATTTGTTGTATCCCCTGTGACTCGATGTGTAAGTCACGAAGCCGCCCATGTATTGCTACGGGGAGCTACATGTGGCCGACCCTTGTGGGGGGTGGGTCTTGATGAGCAGGTGACCCCGGTGGTCCTTGGGATCACAGCCGCCATGATTTGATATCTGGCCGGCCCGCAACACCATATGTTGAATATGTTGTATACCGCGGTCATGGTGAAAATGACCAGCTGTTGCATGATGGGTGATGTAGTTTGGTACCAGTAAAAATATGGTGAATATGCATGCATTATGATATATGTGTACACATTTTACTACTGCAGTAGGGGCATGGTATGTGATCATGCTTGAACCCACAACTTGGTGTTTATTCCCACAGTCGAATCCGCATTTGTTGTCTATTCCATTGTGCATATGCATTAACCATAAGAGAATTTGCATATAGCATAGAGATATTCCAGAATATGATGATGATTGATGATGATTGAGATGATGGTATTGGTGTTGATGAGATGAGAAGTTAATATAATGAAAGACCACATAAAAGTAATAAATGATATGAATATATGAAATGATGTTGAATATGACGATATGTATGATATGGCCCAATGTAATGAAGGACGTATTTGTTTATTATTGGAAATGATGATGTTAGCCCATGGTGGCTTGATGAAAGACCAGAATGGTCTATGTTGATGATGTTGGCCCATTGTGGCGATGTGATAGATACGTGTTGGCCCATTGTGGCGGTGTTATAAATGTGTATATGTTTGCTTTGCTATGATTTGATGAATAAGTATGAAATGAATATATATTATTGAATTAATAATTTTTGATGATTGTTGATGAGTTTAGCAAAGCATACATGATGTTGATATGCATATGCATATAATTTCAATTGTATTCATATCGTCATTTGAAATGTATAACTCACTCTCCCATGTGGTCTACTTTTTAGTATTGATGCAGGAATGCCATGGGAAGAGGATGTTTCTAAAAGGAAAGCTTTTGGAAAGGTAAATAGTTGTAACGGAATGCCTTGGCCGGCAGCATTGTAATGTAACGTGTTATGTATATGATGAATAGTATGATGTTGTAATCATTGATATTGATGGACGAATTATGAATATAATTATACATTCGGATGATGTACTAATAGTGGAGATATATGAACTGAGATTGGACTGATTATGGTCTATTATGAATATGAACCTTGATGATGTATGATGCATGACCATATAGATGAGTATATACTTACATCGTAGGCATTGCATGCTTATGTGATTATGTAAATGATGATGGTTGTATATTAGGCTTACCATATGCCATTGCATGCTTGCCGAGCCTTTTCTCATATCTCCATATATGGGACTAGGCGTGTGCCCGGTATACACATTCTTCTTCCGCTGTAAACTCTGTTATTTTGTATACCGAATGGGAAAACTATCTATTGATCCAGTTATAGGTTTCTAAACCTCACTCTTTGGTTTTTTGTGATTAGAGTCTTGGAAATATTTTCAAACGTGAAAAATTTATTCGCATTTTTATTAATTATGTCGATCACATCGGGATTCGAGTACAGAAAATCAGGGGTGTTATAGCCCACATGCATCATGAGACTTAACTAAAGATAAATCATAATAAACCAAACTCATGCATTCTATGACAACATCCTTGATTGTTATATTTGTAAATATGTTAATTGTATGATTTATGTGAAATTATCTGTTGACTGGATATGTCCGCACCGGGAACCTTCAGGGTCTGGGGTTTATACTCACCCTTTCTGTTGATTAATAACAGAGGGGCTAGGAAATCAAGAACCAGAATACGAAGAACAGCAATACGTTGAACCAACTGGGAGCCCTCATTAAATGAAGAATATATGTAGTGGAATATTTATTAATGAATAATAAGACAATGGATGACTGTATAAATATTTAAGGGTGCCTGCGTGCCCCATTCTGTTAAGAGTACAATTACTTATAGTTTGTGAATGACTATGTGAATTATCTACTATTTGCTTCCACTGATCTGCCATCATTTTATTTGAAAAAAATAAAAAATATTTTCACTTTTTTTGAAAATTATTAACACTCTTAGTTAAATAGGATGATCCTATAGAAGGGTCTATCTTATTTAACCGAGGGTGTTACATTGGTGGTATCAGAGCATAGTCGATTCATTAAGCTTGGGAAGTGGACCACTAGGTTTCCACGTACTCTGATAGAAATATTGAACAATCCATAAAACACCTAAGACTAAATTTCCTATATGGAATTCTCCACATAACATACCCTGAACCTTTTTGTTGATATTCTTTCAGCAATTTCCTAATAGCTCGCCGAAACAATGATCATGTCATGGAGGAACTTCTTACTCGAATCATAGAGGTAATAGAACGACAAGAATTACCTCATGCTTCTACTAGGCAGAGCCAAGGACTAGATGATTTTCAGAGAAACAATCCTACACAATTCAAGGGAGGCTTTGATCCAGAAGGAGCACAATTGTGGATCGAGCATCTCGAAAAGATTTTTGCCGCCATACGATGCCCTGATGAAGACAAGATAACCTTTGCCGTCTTCATGTTGGTTGGGGAAGCAGAGCACTGGTGGACCCATGCTAGAATCAGATTAACAACTGATGGACACGTCATCACTTGGGAATGATTCAAGGCAGAATTTCTCGCCAAATACTTCCCTGAAGATATAAGGAGGTAGAAGGAGCAGGAATTCTTTAATTTGAAACAAGGTAATATGACAGTTGGGGAAAACGCTTCTAAGTTTGATGAATTGGCCAAATGTTGCCCCTACTACACCCAAATGGGAGAAGCGTCGAGATGCGTAAAATTTGAAGCAGGGCTACGACAGGAAATCCGTCAAGCTATATGTTGTCAACAAATCACTCAATTCTCTAATTTGGTTGACCGATGCCGCATCTTTGAGAATACCTCTAATCTTCGACGACCTGGAACGTCTAATTATGGTCCAGAACCACGTATGGCAGACCGACAACAAAGAAGAGATTTTCGAGCAGATCGACCATATTCCCAACCATCTTACTCAGCTACCCGAATTCCTTCAAGGGATCAAGGGAACAGTCGGAACTTGAAATGCTATATCTACGGAGGACCACATATAGAAGTAAATTGTACTAAAAGAGGTAAAATCTGCACAATTTGTGGACGGGCTGGACATCGCGATGTTGAATGTTAGTACAAAAATACTAACAACCAGCAACAGATGACTCAAAGGTAGATAACGCGACCAACAGGCCAAGGGAATAGAGGACCTGCTACAAATACCTCTACAAATAATGCCCCGAGGATGCAGAATGTTCACCGGAACAACAACTCCAATCAAAACAATAATCCTAGAAGACCCGAAAATGGCTCGGCTGGAAGACAGGGAGGAAATGCTAGAGTTTTTACCATGAATGGTGCGGAGATATCACAAGGGAATGACCTTGTGCATGGTACATGCTTTATAGGAAGTACTCTGTTAAATGTATTATATGATTCTGGAGCCACTCACTCTTTCATATCTGAGAATTATGTAAAACATTTAAAGCTACCTACAACCTCTCTGCCCAATAAGATGATTGTCACAACTGCTGCCAATAAGCCCATTTGCCCTTCCTGCATGTGTTTGGAATGTCCTCTCAACATCGAAGGGAAAGTTTATCAAGTAGATCTAATATGTTTACCTTTGATTGATCTAGATATTATTCTAGGAATGAATTGGCTTGCTGCCAACCATATCCTTATTGACTGTCATAATAGATCCATCTCTCTCGGGTCTACTACATTTGAATGTGATCAAGTCACTGATTCTTATCCTGTTAGCTCAGAAAAGATGATCCCAACAAAAGAAGTCCAACTATACATGATCCTTACTGATACTGAAAGCAAGGACACTCTCCAAATTGATCAGATTCCTGTTGTTCAGGAATTTCCAGAAGTATTCCCTGATGATATACGAGAGCTACCTCCAGAGCAAGAAATTGAGTTCAGTATTGACATTATATCGGGCGCGGGACCAATCTATATTGCTCCTTACCGAATGTCACCTAAGGAACTCAGTGAGCTTAAAAAGCAAATAGAAGAACTTTTAGAAAAGGGAATGATTAGACCCAGTGTCTCACCTTAGGGAGCACCAGTTCTTCTAGTCAAAAAGAAGGATGGCAGTATGCGGTTGTGCATTGACTATCATCAGTTAAATAAAGCTACGATCAAAAATCGATACCCTCTTCCAAGGATTGATGATTTGATGGACCAACTACGAGGAGCCACTATCTTCTCAAAGATTGATCTGCGATCAGGCTATCATCAAATAAGGGTGAAGAAAGATGATATACCCAAAACAGCATTCAGGACACGATATAGGCACTATGAGTATCTTGTCATGCCCTTTGGAGTTACCAATGCACCTGCAGTCTTTATGGGATACATGAATCGGATTTTCCATGAATACTTGGACAAATTTGTAGTGGTATTCATTGACGACATTCTCGTTTACTCCAAGAGCCATAAAGAACATGAAGAACATCTCCGAATTGTTCTAAATACATTACGAGCAAGAAAACTATACGCCAAGTTATCAAAATATGAATTCTGGTTGACTGAAGTAAAATTTTTACGACATGTCATCTCTAAAGAGGGAATTGCTGTAGATCCTACGAAGGTTGAAGCTGTACTAAAGTGGGAACAACCCAAGAATGTGACAGAAATTCACAGTTTCCTTGGACTTGCTGGATATTATCGTCGATTCATCGAGAATTTCTCTCGAATTGCAGCACCTTTAACTAGGCTGACACGTAAAGATCAACCATTTGAATAGACCGACAAATGTGAAAGCAGTTTTATGGAGTTACGTCAACGACTCACTAGTGCACCTGTCTTGATTTTGCTAGATCCTGCCAAGCCATATGAAGTGTATTGTGATGCGTCAAGACAAGGACTAGGATGTGTTCTAATGCAAGAAAGAAAGGTTGTTGCTTATGCCTCATGACAGCTAAGACCACATGAAGTCAATTATCCTACACATGCCTTAGAACTCGCTGCAGTTGTGTTTGCCTTAAAAATTTGGAGACACTATTTATATGGCACATATTTTGAAGTCTTCAGTGATCATAAAAGCTTAAAGTATCTATTCGACCAGAAAGAACTGAATATGCGGCAACGTAGGTGGATGGAATTCATTAAAGATTATGATTTTGAACTCTGATATCATCCTGGAAAGGCAAATGTTGTAGCTGATGCACTCAGCAGGAAGGCTCTACGCCTATCATATATAATGACAAAGGAGTTGGAATTGATTGAATAGTTTCGTGATCTGAATCTGGCAGTAACACCTAAAAGGGGAAGCCTTATGGTTGGAATGCTAAGAATTTCAAATGATTTCCTAGAACAAGTCAAAGAAGCTCAAGCTAATGATCAGGAATTACAAGGTCTAGCAGGAAAGACAACAGAAGAAGGCTCAGAATTTAGCAAAGATGAACATGGGGTGATCAGGTATCAACAGAGGCTCTGTATTCCAGTCAACACAGATCTTAAAAGATCCATCCTTGATGAAGCACACAAAAGTAAATACAGTATCCACCCAGGATCAACTAAGATGTATCAGGACTTGAAGAAAATATTATGGTGGCAAGGAATGAAAAGGGATATCGCTAAGTATGTAACAGCTTGTCTGATGTGTCAGAAGGTAAAGGCGGAACAACAACAACCAAGTGGGATCCTTCGACCTTTGGAGATACCGGAATGGAAATGGGATGAGATTGCTATGAACTTCGTGACCGGACTTCCCAGAACATCAAGTGGATATGATGCTATTTGGGTAATCGTGGATCGATTAACAAAGACTGCTCATTTTATCCCTGTCAATATGAAGTATTCTCTAGAGAAACTCACCCAGATCTATATCAAGGAAATCGTACGATTACATGGAACACCCACTGCAATTGTGTCTGACCGATATCCTCGTTTCACATCATAATTTTGGAAGAGCCTACAACAAGCCCTAGGAACTCGTCTAAAGTTAAGTTCCACATATCACCCACAGACTGACGGACAATCAGAATGAACAATCAAAACTCTTGAAGATCTGTTACGTCTTTGTGTCTTAGAACATGGGGGAAGTTGGCAAGAATATCTTCCATTTGCTGAGTTCACTTACAACAATAGCTACCATGCTAGCATCAGAATGGCCCCTTATGAAGCTCTATATGGAAGAAAATGTCGTACACCTTTGTGTTGGTATGAGACAGGTAAAAAGACGATAATTGGACCAGAGATTGTTCAGAAAACTATAGAACAAGTCCAAAATATCCAAATGGTAATGAAGGCTTCACAAGATAGACAAAAGAGTTACTACGACAAACGCTGAAAGCCATTGGAATTTGAGGAAAGAAACCATGTATTTCTCAAAGTTACCCCTACCACTAGTGTAGGAAGAGCTCTAAAGGCCAAAAAGTTAAGTCCTAGATACGTAGGACCCTATCAGATTCTGCAAAAGATAGGAACCAATGTGTACCGTATTGCTCTGCCACCCGAGCTAACAAACCTTCATAATGTCTTTCATGTTTCATAACTCCGCAAATATGTACCAAGCTCTGATCATGTTCTGAGTCCTGATCAGTTTGTTCTGAAAGAAAACCTTACCTTTGAAGCATCACCGGTTAAGATTGTTGACCAACGTCTAAAACAACTAAGAGGCAAGGAAATCTCTTTAGTCAAAGTAGTTTGGAGTCAGTCAGATGATGGGGACGCTACTTGGGAAATTGAGGAAAAGATTAGAGAATTGTACCCTCAATTATTTTAACTTTGAATTTTAGGATGAAATTCCTAAAAAGGGAGGAGAGTGTAACATCCTTGTTTTTAGTAACAGTCTTAATTTTGTAAATTATGAAGTTTGGAAGTTCTGTAAGAGATAATAAGTAAATAAAGTACCCTGTGGATGGTCTGTAATATCCCAAAAATTTTATTTTTGTGTATAATCATGGAATTTATATAGACCATTAATGATATTATCCATTTTCCGAGTGAAACATGTCTTAGATAAGACTGTCCGAGTGAAGAAAGGGATCTGTTCCGAGTGACCGAGAGAAATTCCGAGTGAAGGTTGAAATTCTGAGTGAAGGTTAAAATTCCGAGTGAAGGTTATGTTTTCCGAGTAAGACATGACCGAGAGAATCACTTCCGAGTGGAGTCCTGGCCTCGGAGACATTTTGAGTGAAGTGTGTTCGAGAGAACCACTTCTGGGTGAAAGGTCCGAGTGACCCATCTTCAAATGACTCATTTTCGAGTCAAATGACTTCGAGTGACTCATTTCCGAGTCAAATGCCTTCGAATGACTCATTTCCGAGTCAAACGCCTTCGAGTGACTCGTTTCCGAGTCAAACGTTTTCAAGTGCCTTATTCCCGAATGAAACATCTCCGAGTGAAACGTTTCCGAGAGAAGTGCATCCAACCGAAGAAAAGCTGATTTCAAATGGGTACTTCTCGGATCAAGATATGTTCGAGTAGATAAATTCCGAGTGGGTTAGCTCAGAGTTGAGTGTAACTCTCCCAAATGGGGTGTCTCCAAGTGTGACAATGCCGTGTGGGAGTTCACCCGAGTGAGACATTTTCCAAGTGGTATAACACCGAGTGAGGTTTCCGATTTTCGTGTGATATAGCATCGATTGAAATATACCGAGTAAGTCATTTCAGGAGAAATACTTCTAGAACAGAGGATGACTTTGACTAGTTCTAAGTGAAAATCTTCCGGGAGAAGTAAATATCTGAGTGATATCCCCAAGAAGAATGATTTCCGAGAAGACTGATCAACTCCGAATGATCCCTGTTAAAAGATTTTCGAGTGACAAAAACTCCGAATGATCCTTTCAGTCATATGATTTATGAGTTATGCACTTCCGAGAGAAGTATTTTTCGAGTGAAGAAATTTAGTCAGGGATATATCCGAGTGAATCCATTCGGAAAGGAAAAGTGGCTGACTGAGAACATTTTTCAGATGGATATATATAAATCTGAGTGATATAAATTCTGGATGAGTCCGGGTGAGACATTTCCGAGTGAGTGATCCCAAGTAAGGAAAAGCCGACCGATTGTTTCAAGTAGAAATAGTTCCGAGCGATTTTCCTTCTGAGTGGAGCAATTCCGAATGGAGGAGGCTCTAAAACTTCTCGAAAAAGAGATATACCAAACAGCGTCAGAATTGAAAGGGGACATGATCAATAGAAACTGAATGGATCAATGCTGGGATAGTGACGCCATTCCACTTAGTGATCGGTCCACGCAAAAGGATTATCACTGACGAGCTACATGCAGGGAAACTTACACCTTTTTACTCCAATCATAGCATCTTTTATATATTTTAATATATCTACTCCAATAATGCAAGCTGGCGGTGGAAATGGTCAAAATACAGCTCACTTCTAATCTAAAATCTCTATTATTTCCATAATTAATGCACCTGACATTCAATCATGAAAAAGCTTGTCCCCCCACTTGTCTTTTGCATTATTAAATCAATACCACAACTCATTCCCAAGTCTGAACTCTCAGAACCAACGAAAATTAGCAAAGGCCTCTCTTTCTTATTTCTTTCTGTACGTACATGTCTCTCTCTCATTTTTCTTTTCTCGTCACTATGAGCTGAAGCAAGGGAAATAATAGAACGTCCTCAACTCCATTAAGGTCAGGGGGTATATTCTTTGGTATTTTGGGGGGAACCGAGTGTTTGGAAAGGGTTAAGGTACCTCTGGTCCTCACCTTTCCAGGGCAGGTTCGGGAATGGTTATTAAATTAAATGTTTTAATGTTTATATATTTGTTTTATACATTTTTATTGATATGTATATGATTAATTGGCTGTGTTGATTATTATTAACCATGATGAATTAAATGATATGATTGGTATTGAATTGTGAAAATATTAAGAACCATGAATGTCTATGTGAATTCCAGTGAGGAAGTTTTGAAAAATGTGATGAACGTGGGAATAATGATGAAGGGTTACCATTTATACCACTGTTATTATTATTATTATTATTATTATTATTATCAAAATTATTATTATTATTATCATTATCATTATTATTCTTATTTCTATTATTATTATCATTATTATTGTTACTAATATTATTATTGATTATTTATGAACATTGAAATAAGGAACTTATAATTATGAATATGATTTATTATTATTATTATTATTATTATTCTAGTTATTATTATTATTATTATTATTATTATTATTGTTGTTGTTATTATTATTATTATCATTATCATTATTATTATTATTATTATTATTATTATTGTTGTTGTTGTTATTGTTATTCTTATTACTATTATTATTAACTATTATTATTGTTACTGATATTATTATTGTTTAATTATGAATAATGAAATAAGAAACATAGTACTATTATTTTAGTCAAGATATAACCGATATATTTTCTAGAATAAAAATAAATAAAATAATAAAAAATGACTTACAACGTCTGAAAATCGATGGGACCCAAGAACTTAAGAATATATATATTATGAGACTGGAAACACATAGATACCCAAGGATCAAATGATAAAAATAAAGCATTTTGCATCATGAAAATATTTTTGAGGGAGTAAAACTAGAGCATACACCTGGTACGTTGGAGGACATTCACGTTCGATCTCTGAGGAGAATCTTGGGAGTACAACCGGAACAGAAACCCAATGGCATCAGAGTCGCGCCTGGAGCCGGGTCAGACGATGCAATTCTGGTGTACTTTGACAAAATGACGGAATGTAACTATGATCGTGTAGAGCCAAGTCCCAAGATAATATATAATGATGAGAACTTGTGAGTTTATTTGTACCTTATGATGATTGAATAATGAATGGGGGACTTGGTGAGCTCCGATCGCTTTAGAATGGAAACGTTGTGCCCAAGAGGCAACTTGAGCAGAACGAATGCAAAAGAATGAGATAATGGTGATGGTGGATTGATTTATCGGGCCCACATGTATCATGAGACTTAACTAAAGATAAATCATAATAAACCAAACTCATGCATTCCATGACAACATCCTTGATTGTTATATTTGTAAATATGTTAATTGTATGATTTATGTAAAATTATCTGTTGACTGGATATGTCCGCACCAGGAACCTTCAGGGTTTGGGGTTTATACTCACCCTTTCTGTTGATTAATAACAGAGGGGCTACTAAATCAAGAACCAGAATACGTAGAACAACAATACGTTGAACCAACTGGGAGCCCTCATTAAATGAAGAATATATGTAGTGGAATATTTATTAATGAATAATAAGACAATGGATGACTGTATAAATATTTAAGGGTGCATGCGTGCCCCATTCTGTTAAGAGTACAATTACTTATAGTTTGTGAATGACTATGTGAATTATCTACTATTTGCTTCCACTGATCTGCCATAATTTTATTTAAAAAAAATAAAAACATATTTTCACATTTTCTTAAAATTTTTAACACTCTTAGTTAAATAGGATGATCCTATAGAAGGGTTTATCTTATTTAACCGAGGGTGTTACAAGAGCGAAATGCAATAACCGGTATGAGAACACTGCCCTGTGATACCGGTCATCCCTCTAAACTGTCATGCTGACGTCACCAATTATGGGCCGGTATCCAGACCGGATCATTTGTCCCCTAGCTTGTATGGGGGACTGTGAAGTTGCTCATATGAGCTATTTAGTCTTCGAGAGGTCTGGATGCCAATAAAACACTCCAAAAATATCCTTTAAAACTCTTGCTAACTATGTGCTGGTTTTCTGCCAGCGTGTCCATTCTATAGATTATGCGTCCGCCCTGTTAATGCCCTTACAATGGAATCGAACAGAGATTTGCAACAGGGGAAATCCCAAGAGTTTTTGAAAATCGTAACTCTTGGTATTCGAAAGAGTTACTGGGATGCATTTAATGCGCCTGAAATGATTGGACATTAAATGCCCCTTTTAAACATGAGCCATCATTATTCAAGAACATAACCGTCACTTGGGCTTATTGGGCCTGGACTTTGGCTCCCACTGGCCTGTTTCATTGGAAATTTTACATGAAGCGTCACCATTTCGCGCCTTGGACCATGAAATGACGGAGTCGTTTAAATCCAAAAAATTACGTTTTGAGGCATATGACATGACTCTTGGCTGATCACTGTGGTCCTTCGTTACCTATAAAAGGAGAACTTAGCAATTTTTGGGACTTGCTTCTGCCTTCTAGCTTAGTGAACCTCTGCTGAAATTTCGAAGATACTGTTGCTGCTCTTTCTTTTCGTGAAGCTCCTCCTTCCATTATCCCTTCTTTAGGTAACCTCTTGAACTCTTGCCTTCATATTATTTTTGGCTGCTTCACTTCAACCATGCGCCCTAGGCCAAGTAGCGCTGGTACCTCGAACAGGGGGAATTTGAGTTCACGAGCCCCCTCTAGCCACCGTGGTGGGAGGATTCCTGTGAATCTTCCTGTGGCTGGGCCTTGTCGCTCAGAGAGGGTTGAAACTTCTTCCTCACGAGCGCCAGTGGTTAGGCGCTGTACTGAGGGTTCCTTTGACTCGAGGGCTACCAACTGCTCTGACAGCGGGTCAAATGTTGAAGGCTACCTCTCTGACGACGTTGCCTTTTATCACAGTACAGAGGCGTTTCAACACGCATCAAGCATTATGGAGATTCTTGGGTCTGGCCGGACATTGATCCTGAGGACTGCAGAAGGGTGTGTTAAGATTGTGTCACACTAGCTGAACTGGGAAAGGTTGAATAGTGAGAAACCGTACTGCTGGGTCGAAGAAGAATTTTTGGGCATTCCTTCACATCATGCCAGAGAGGACGGGAATCCAGTTAAGCTTCGATGCAGAATCTACTCTGAAGAGAAATACAAGGGCCGTTTTCTCATCCTTGCCCCCCGGCCTATGGAGTGAGTTTGCCATCGAGTCCCAGATGAGAGGTCGGTTTACATGTACGACTTCGTCTTCCAGAACTTAGGAGTCTGTTTTCCTATGACGGAATTCCAAATGGCCGTTCTCCGTTTCCTCGACTGTGCCCCTACACAACTGCATCCCAATGGTTGGGGCTTGGTGCGTGCTCTCGAAATCCTTAGGGAGCATTTCAACTTCACAGCCACTGTGGCAAAACTTTTCTATTACTGCCAAGTGGTCCGCCGTGCCAACAAGAAAGGCGGCCTTGGGTTCATAACGCTCCGTTGTGACTCAAGGACAATAAACTTCAAATCTTACACTGAATCCACGAAGATCGACGGATGTTCTTTCAAGCATTACTACACGCGGATTCGTGTACAAGCAAATGGGCCGGTCTTCTGGCTCAACAAGAAGGGATTTACAAAATTCCCCACTAGCTGGACACACGAACATTTCCTGCTGTTGAGCCATGCTTACTATACTGAAGAATACGAACTTTCTTCTCACTTGGTAGAGGTGTTAAGTGCCATGCAGTCGGCCTCAAAGGCCCTCAAGGGATTCTCCTGCAGGCTTCTTCTGGGGAGTGTCGAAGTCCGTAATACTTACCTCCGTAATAACCGTTCTTTAACTACGTTATGTCGCATATTCATTCTGTATTTACTACTTTTTCTTCAATATTTTAACTTAATTTTTTCTACCTTGCAGAGCAAATCGAGAAGGTTTCCTCTGAAATGTTGTCTTTAAAGTCAATGCTGGCAGATGGCGATTCCTCTTCTGAGGAAAATAAGATCCAAGCCAAGAGGAACTCCTTCAAAGCTGCAACTCCTACCATCCCCTTACATCCGCTGTGGGGGACGACGTCCCTCTTCTTGAAGAAAAGGAGCGTGAGGAGCAAACTCAGGCTGAGGGAGAAGATCAAGAAGAGCCTGCGCCTGAGAAGAAAAAGAAGAAAAAGAGGGTCCTGATCAAGGCAGTAGACAAAGAAAAATCTTCTGCTGATGACTCTTCAAGAAAACGCCAAAAAACTCTAGAAGAGTTCGGCATGAAAAAGGACAAGGGGAAGAAACCCGTTCTCTCTTTCTCTGCCCTCCTTCACACATCGATTCAGAAACTGGGTCAGAGAGCTTACCTCCCCCTGCTATCTCTCCTCTGAAGGAATCTTTCCTCTCTCCCTATCTTTGGTTCCAGGGGTCCATGCCCCCCACCCTTCCTAAGACAAGGTACTGCCTCCGTCCTTCTCTCGAGGCTGTAGAGGTTCGAGGTGCATGCAAGGTCGGACGTTGGCAACTAGATGAACTTTCTGGTTTGCTGGAGTCCCTCAGCGACAAGGCTGATTATATGGAGCAAGTTAAAAAACTTGAGGCCGACATCGCTGTGAAGGAAGCCTGGGTGGCCAAGCAAGCTGAAACTGCCAGGGGGGTTGAATCAGAGTTGAAAAATGCTAAAGAGCTGCTGGAGAAGAAGACCGGTGAAATAAGCCAGCTTCACTTTACCAATAAATCATTGGAGTGGCAGGTATCTGAACTTCAGCAACAAAACAAGTCCATTCCCCTCCTGGAAGAAGAACTCCAGCTCGAGAAGAAGAAAACCGCTAAATTGAGTGAAGATCTTTCAATAGCGGAGGCCGGTCACGCCAAAAGCCTGGGAGAGTGGGAGGCCCTTAGGAAGGAGTTGCAAGCTCAAATTGAAGAGCTGAAGAAGGGGAATGCAGCCACTGGGTCATTGGAGGAAGAAGTCACTAAACTTCAAGAGAGGTTAGCTGCCTCCAAAGCTAAGGCTTCCAAAGCTTTGGAAATATGCAAGAAAGTGGCTTACAAGTCCTTCGGCCTAGCTCTTCGTCAGGTTTATTATCATAATCCCGATGTGAAACTCAACTTTTACTGGCTGGATCCGTTCTACGAGTTTCACAGAGGGAAACTTGTTATGGTGAAGAGTGATGGCTCGTATGTTGATCCTCCAGACTCCCTTTATGAATTGCCTCCCCTTCCAGAGGGTCAGAGCATGGGACCTCCAGCAATCACTCCAGGACCTGAAAATGTTCCTTTGGATAATGCCCAAGCTGGCCAAGGGACTGGAGCTGAGAGACATCAAGGTGAAGAAACCAAGAGGGGGGAAACAGATGTGCCCATAACGAAGACTTGGACATCTGTTCCTTAGTTTTTTTGTTTTCATTTGATAACTGTGTACTGGGATCAGCTCCAATTTTCATAAACTTTTGTGTATACAATTTTTGCTTCAAGTAAATGAAATTTACCTTCAGTTTGCCTTTACCATTTGCAAGAAGTGTATACTTGTTATATAACTTGTAGGTATATGCTTGTTATCAGTTGAATATTGTCCCCAAGTGTTATTGAGTGATTCCGAGTTGACATTTAACTCTAAGTGAATGGTTCCGAGTGAACTTTCGATTCTGAGTGAATGACTCCAAGTGAGGCAAATTTTGGCCTTGTTACCTGGGACATTCCTTTACCTGGAGACTCCTCGTCCCATTTGGTGAAGATAAATGTGCATTATCCAAGTCTTCTATTTCTTTGGTTCCGAGGGCTTGTTTCCGAACTCATCTTCAAGAAAATCGAGTGACACTTCCGGGTGGACGATTTTCGAGTGAGATTCTTTGCTGCCCTGAACTCTTTAGGGACGAGGGATTTGGTCCGCTTCGGTAATGGACGTGTTTGCATAATCAGAATAAGTGGTTGCCCCCTAATACGAGTCCTCATTCGGGTGAGAATTTTCCTAAGTACTACTTTTCCGAGTGAAATGTCTCCGAGTGTGTTAGTTTTCGAGTAGGATGACATTGAGTGAAACATTTCCGATCCTCGCGTGCCATAGCACCGAACAAAGTATTCTTGACCTTTGCATGGTATTGCACCGAGCGGATCATTTCCGATCCCCGTGTTTGGTTTAATCATATCAACCATACTCAGAGTTCAGTTTAGTCTTTCAATCCGAGTCTTCGTTCGGGTTGGATGTTTTTGGGTGCAATTTTTCCGAGTGAAGTATCTCCGAGTGACGCCTTCGCGTGGGATGGTGCCGAGTGAGACATGCCCAAGTAGATCAATACCGAGTGAAGTATCTCCAAATGAGATAACACCGAGTGATTCACCTCTGATTTCCGTGTGGTATGACACCGAGTGAGGCATTTCCGATTGGATTGTTTCCAAGGGAAGTACCTCTAACAGGGAAAAGCTTTAACCTCGATGACTATGTCTCGGACAAAGATATTCTCAGTGAATAATTCCCGAAAGTGACTTCGCAGTAGGATATTTCTGAGTGAAAAATTCCTGGGGAAGGTACTTCTCAGCGTATTCAATCAATAATGATGACGAACATTCGGCCGCCTCTATTAGCTACGCTCGGAGTTCGGTTTAATCCTACAATCCGAGCCTTCGAGTGGGGTTCGGTTTAATCCTACAACCCGTGTCTTCTATGACGTTCGGTTTAATCCTACTAACCATACTCGGAGTTCGGTTTATTCCTACAATCCGAGCCTTCGAATGGGATTCGGTTTGATCCTACAACCCATGTCTTTAATGGAGTTTGGTTTATTCCTACTAACCATACTTGGGGTTCGGTTTAATCCTACAACCTAAGTCTTCAAACGGTGTTCAGCCAAACTTACTAACCGCACCCAGAGTTTGGTTTAATCCTACAATCTGGGCCTTCAAATGGGGTTCGGTTTGATCCTACAACCCATTTCACCCCTCAAGGAGTTACATCGTCAATTCACAGGATGTGATTGAGATCATCCGTCCTGGGGGTCCTTATGCACAACGGCCTATGGCTACAAATCACATCATAGAAAGGAAAAAGGGTGAGAGTGATAGGAATTGAATTCTCATTAAATTGAATGTACATTACAAAGGGAGCGTAGTTGGGGTCATGCCTCATTAAAACCTTCTTGAGAAAACCCAATGGGAAAAAACTCAAGTGAGGAAAAAGAGTACATGCCGTCTTACCAACTAGCTGTAATAAATACGTAAATTCTGGGCATTCCACTTATTACGGATTGGTGTTCCATCAAGCTCCTCAAGCCGGTATGACCCCTTTCCAGTTACCTTGGAGATTCTGTAAGGGCCTCCCCATGTCGGCGCCAACTTTCCTTGATGAGCAAATTTATTTCCCACACTCGCCTTGTGCAGAACAAGATCTCCCGTATTAAAAGCTCTGTATTGCACATGCTTATTGTATCGGAGGGCCGCTTTCGTCTTTACCGCCTGGTCTCTAACAAACGCTTCTTCCCTCAATTCACGGAGGACGTCTAGCTCTGATGCCAAATTGACGTTATTGTCCTCAGCTGAAAAGTATTCCACTCGAACCGATCTGGTATGAAGCTCCACTGGGATCATCGCCTCGACCTCATAAGTCAACCGATATGGGGATTCGTTAGTGGAAGAGTGTGGCGTAGTACAGTATGCCCACAGAACATGGCATAATTGATCAGTACATCCTTCTTTTGCTTAACCAAGGCGTTTCTTCAACCCCTTCAACACCTCTCTATTAGCTACCTCAGCTTGGCCATTCGTCTGAGGGTGTTCAACAGTTGAAAAGATTTAGAGTATCTCCAGTCCTTCAAGCAACTCTGTAAACTTCCTATCTGTGAACTGTGAGTCATTGTCAGTTACAATCCGCCCTGGAACGCCGAACCGAGCTATGATATTCTCATATACGAAACGTCACGTCCGTGCTGATGTGATATGAACTACCGGCTCTGCCTCGATCCACTTGGTAAAGTAATCAACTCCTACGATCAGATACTTAATGCCTCCAGGAGCGGTGGGGAACGGACCCAGGATATCAAGGCCCCACTGATAGAAAGGCCATGGTACTGCAGATGAGGAGAGTTCTTGGGCCGGTGTATGATGAAGATTAGAGAACCTCTGGTAAGCATCGCACTTTTTCATAAAATCAATTGAGAGTGTTTCATTGTGGGCCACCAATACCCAGCCCAGAGGAATTTTCTCATTAGGCTTCTGCCCTCAGCATGGTGCCCACACTGCCTCTCGTGTATTTCCTCCATTATATCTTGTACTTCATTTTCTTTCAGACAGACGAGATAAGGCACTGAGAATCCTCTTCTGTACAAGACACCATCAACCATAGTGAAATATGGCAATTCCCTCTTTACTCTTCTTCTCTCCTTCTCATCGGTGGGAAGTTGTCTGTCAGCCAGATAACGGATATAAGGAATAACCTAAGAATTCTCATAAGGGTAATTAACCAGTATAGCGTTAAGAGAAGGGAATAAAGGAATACTAGGTGATGTCAGCGTGCTCTGCACCACCGTCGTTGTGCTACCAGGCTATTTTATACTTGCAAGTCTTGATAAGATGTCCGCTCTCATATTCTCTTCCCTTGGCACATGCATAAACTCCAACACGTCGAATCTCCCCTTCAATTCGTTCACACAATTCAAATACAACTGAAGTTGGGGCTCACGGACTTGATATTCTCCTTGAATTTACGGAATCACTAGCTGTGAATCGCTCACTAGTGGAAAAAATGGATATAATCACGGTTAAAAAAGGCCTTTATTCACGGTTAAAGAATCGTGGTTGTTGCATCCGTGGTAGTAGATGATGGTCTTTAACCACGGTTAACAACCGTGGTAATAAATCACATCTAACCACGGTTAAGAACAACTGTGAATATAACTTACTATTTATATTCACGGTTATCGAGCACAACCGTAAATATAAGAACTGAAAGGTGTCAGTTACATCCACTTATATTCACGGTTATGATGGACAACCGTGGATATAGATATATTTTATCCACGGTTGTCCATCATAACCGTGAATATAAGTAGTTTGTAACTGAAACCTTTTAATACTTATATTCACGGTTATGATGGACAACCGTGGATAAAATATATCTATATCCACGGTTATGGTAGTCACCGTGGATAAATATAGTCTATATTCACGGTTGTTGCCATAACCGTGAATAAATACTGAGGTTTTTTTTAAAAATGGATTCTGTTTTATCGTTTCCTAACCCTGCATTCAGACAACCAGTACAGTATACAGTATGCCACAGCAACACTATATCAAAAGAATGGTATGTATATATATAACAATTTATTTTCTATATCAATTCATAACAACCTAAAAAATGAAAGTATATACAATTAAGTTGAATGTAATCTAATAAAAGTAAACCCTAAATCCTACCAGATACATATATAAAAGAATAAATATCCTATATCTAGCTTTGCCTAACTTCAATGAAGTGTGAGGCCCATTGCCTTCTAACATCATCTACAAGTTCCTTTGGGAAAAATGACCGGTCATTAAAGTACTGCAAACAATGCACAAAACAATTAGAACAAAAGCTTTATTTATTACATGAAATTGATGAAATTGGTAGAAAAGTAGTCCAAATGATGAGACTTACCTCTGTCCATCCATCTACTAAATGATGTTGGACAATGGTCAACATAGTGTGCATGATGAAATAGCCACACTCGTAGGTACCCTTCTGCCTGTAAGACTACAATGGACATATAGTATAGAATAAGTGAATTCGCAACTTAAAAAATATGTACTGAAGATTTGAATGAATACGATTAACTTACTTTTGGGTACACCCATACAACTGTTTTTCCTTTGGGCTTGTTTCCAATCAGTAGATTGTATCCAACCACCGCCCTACGTCAAACAAAACACAAGATAAGTTAGAATTGTATAGTTCTAAAAATGATGTAATCAAATTTGTGGTTATTTTTTAGGGATGAACTTACCTGTCTACTATATATTTCAGGTCTTGTGGAGCTGTCCGATGCAAACTATCAAAGTACAGAGCAAGATAGTCCTTCGGACAGATCACCAGAAGCGTCCAGTGAGCCCTGCAGTTACCAGTGATAAGTGAGACTTCAAAATGCAAAAATTCATGACAATAATTATGGAATAGAATATTACCTTTTATGATAGGGGCCCATGTATATAGGCTTCCCAGACTCAAACATCCAATTCTGGATGTATGTCTGGGTGTTCTGCGAGGTGTTTCCTTGCCTCTGTATGAGAGAGGGATCTAAGAAACCGTAAGTTCCTTGGAAACCCAAGTCCACATAGAGTTTTGCCAGAAACCTAAACAAGTTAAGACATGGTTAGCGACAAATAACTTGTATAATGAAAAAATTGGACAAAACAAGGATATACTTACAGCTCCCATATCTGAAAGATGGAGCCGTTCAGCATCGACGTCCCCGAAATAATGTCACAAATGTCAGAATTTGTAACGTAAACTGGAAAATCACTGGGACGGCCGAACACTAGTGGCTGCCATGGGACCTGAACAGTGTCGTCTGCTTGCTCATACCCGATGCGCCATAGCATCCGGATGGGATCCTTGGCCGGGTCTGGCTTCTTCAATGTCTGTTCCTGTTGAACAATTGACAACCATCACATTTTGTACCATAATTGACAAGGAAATAAAGCTAGTTAGTGTTTAGGGTTTTTACCTGTCCAGGGGCAATCACCAGAAGTCTATTGGGCCACATCAGAAAGTGGCCCACCGCCTGACCGACGGTCTTCACCTCCTGAGTTGCCACTGGCACAGCAGCATCCTCCTCGAGGACGAGCACAACCGAGACCCTGGACATACCATCAGGTAATATCTGATGGTGAACCCCAGGGCCTAAGTTGTACACCATACCAGTGGCAACTGGCTCCTCCGACCCGTCAATGAACAGGTCACATTGACGGGTGTCTGATGGCTCGACCCTGTCATCGTCAGGGTCAGCCGCAGCGCACGACCCCTTAGTGCTAACCTTCCGTACCTACATATTTACACATCAAGCAGAAGTTATTCAACAATGAAATAAAGTGATTACAAACAATAAAATTGAGGAAATTAAATAAAGAATCTAACCTGTGGGTCGCTGGCTGGTGCAGTAGTCTCCTAGTGGTGGCTGAGTGAGGCCTTCATCTCCTCCCTGAATCGGGCCATCTCCTGGTGGAGCCTAGATATCTCCTCCTGGTACTCAGCCTTCACAACAGCCACCTTTTGCTCCACCATTTGCTCAAGGGATGGGGCAGGGTCGGGAGCACCGTAATAGGCGTGGAGGCCTATGAAATGTGAATGATTAGCCCATAATTGTTTAACAGATAACAAAATGAAGGCATAGAGTTAGTTAGCACTTACCTACACCTCGACCAATAGCACGCACTCTTCCTGGGTGCTCTGGCCTGCCGATGGCGGTAGTCAAAATATCCTCCCGTCCATGGGCTACGAAAGACCCTTGGGTTGATTGCTCAACCAAGGAATCCTGAAACCAAACAAGTTAGTATTCACTTCCTTCACGTAAACTGAAAAACAGACACTGATATAAAGGGGAATACTTACTATCCATGAGGCAACCTCCTGAGCCTATGAGGAAGTGTATTCCCCACTCTTCTTGATCCTAGCCCGCTTCCATTTGTCGTGGCGTGCAGGTAGGGAAGGGGGATCCATAATACCAGTGTCAGTCTGACACTGACTCAGCCTCTCCTGTGCCAGCCGCTCCTCCAACCTACGGTAACCCCCACGTGACAGTGTGTGTGGGCAGTCATTTAGCTTCCTAGTCTCCTTGGCTTTCTTTCTGGTCTCCTACAACAAGAAAAAAAATATTCACAGTTAGCTGTATAAATTATACATAATTTAATCATCTAAAAACCAATGTACCTGAAACTCGGCAGAATGTCTAGATGCAACAAAAGCATCCCAGGTCTCCTGATCGATGAATGGATATTTCTCTCCAGGGAACTTTCCTTGGTCATCCCCGAATATATACCTACAATGAAAGGTACATTAAAACTAAGGATTGGTACAATTTGGTGAAGCGTTGATTAAGAATTTAAAGTTCAATATACCTCGTGGTGAGTATGGATTTGAACGACCTCCATCGCTCAACCATGATACCGAGGACCTTCCTCTTCACTATGTCAGAAGATGGTATGTCAAAAGAATCCTACATGAAAGGAGTTAGTCCATAAAGGAGTCCTTATTAAGAGTTACATGAAATAATACACTAAAATAAAACTTAAATAATATCTAAGTTACCAGAACATCACTCCATAGCTGGTTCTTCACCACCTCCTCGACACTATCCCAGTCGGGGATAATGATGGACACCTTCGACCATACCATAACCCCCAGATAACTGCTCAATTTCATGGCATGCGGTCCACTGAATCTACCGGTGTTTACATCCATCTCAACAACTATCCTCTCTCCCCGGTGACGCCTACGTGCGACGTCTGGCATCCGGGTAACACCTCTACTCTTCCGAGCAGAGGAACCACTGGCCTGTGAGTCGGACCTGGATCGTCCATCCTGGTCAGCCATGAGTATCTGTCCAAACAAGGAAAAAAACTGTCAAATATTTAATATAACATTTAAAACAACGAATAACTAATATAACATGTAATTCAATGTCTCACCAACAAGATTAATACCCTATTAAGATGAAATATTTTCCCACAAGCCCTCATGGTGGTCATGACGACTGGCAACTACATCATCTATGTCATGTTCCACGATAGATGTTGGAACACGTGTTGTAGTTGATGGAATGTCCACAATATCAACATTGGGGTCTCCAATGTGTCTACCTTGGATAACAATTGACCACCGTTTGTCAGCTGGGTCAGCCACATAAAAAACTTGCTTCACCTGCGTTGCCATTATGAATGGTTCATCCTTATGCCCTATCTTGTTGAGGTCCACCAACGTAACTCCTAAATCATCAGTTGTGACACCGTTCTTATTGTTAACCCATTTGCATTTAAACACAGGAACGGTGAAGGGACCGTAATCAACTTCCCATATATCTTCAATCACACCAAAGTAGCATGACTCGGCCATCACAGGGTTGTTGTCCTTTGCAGTTGAGAAATGCATTGACTGAGCCACAACCATCACTCCACTGTTTTGATTTGTACTCTTTTCATCCTGTGTCCTTGTATAAAACGAATAGTTGTTTATGTCATACCCACAAAAGGTGAGGACATCAAAGTTCGGGCCCTGTGCTAGTCGATGTAATGTCGAGGATGCAGATGCATCTTTCAGGACGGTCTTTTGGAACCACTGCATGAAACTCTTGTTGTGTTCATTCAACAACCACTTTTTAGTCATTTTAGGGTTGGTTTTCTTGACTAGCTCCTTGTGTGTGGCTAGATACGGTTACACGTCGTCCGTGTTGTTTAAAATATACAAGTGTGCCTGAAGGACATCAGCACGTGGCATGCTCTTCACTTTTTTTCCAATCGTTCCTTTCCCATCCAATCTCCCTTCATGACGAGTCGTTGGAATACCAATGCTTGCAGCATGTGACATGTATTCAGTGCAAAACTTAATTACTTCCTCTGCAATATATCTTTCCACAATTGAAGCTTCGGGACGACGTTGGTTCTTCATATACCCTTTCAATATCTTCATATATCGCTCAACGGGATACATCCACAGTAAGAACACTGGACCACACCAACGGACCTCTCTCACCAAATGGATGATTAAGTGGACCATTATGTCAAAAAAAGAGGGCGGGAAATACATTTCAAGCTGACATAATATAAGTGATGCTTCCTGTTCCAACACATCCAATTTGCCGGGCACGATTACCTTGCAACATATGGAATTGAAAAACATACACAACCTTGTTATGACATTTCTCATATTTTTAGGAAGAATGTCACGAATGGCGATAGGCAGAAACTGCTGCATCAACATGTGACAATCGTGAGACTTCAACCCAACTAACTTCAAATCTTTCATGGAAACACAAGACTTGATGTTGGAGCCATAACCAGACGGAACTTTCACACTTCGTAACGATTCACACAGACTTTGCTTTTCTTTTCTGGATAACGTATGACATGCTGGAGGCAAATATGTTCTTTTGCCCTTTGATTGTGGATGCAAATCCTGATGTATACCCATCAACTCTAAGTCCATACGCAAGTTTAGGCCATCCTTAGTCTTCCCGGGTATGTTTAAGAGTGTACCAACTAAACTGTCGCACACATTCTTCTCCACATGCATTACATCAATGCAGTGTCTTACATCAAGCTCCCTCCAATATGGCAGGTCAAAAAACACTGACCTTTTTTTCCAGTTGTTTTGTGTCGGGTGCTGTTTTTCACACTTACCAAATTGCACGTTGACGTCCTTCACCTTTTCATATGCCTGGCGACCAGATAGTGGTGGAGGAGCCATTTCAAAATCTTGGGCACCGTTAAACGACTTCTTCAACCTTCGAAACGGATGATTCGCTTTAAGAAACCTTCGATGTCGAAGATAAACATTTTTCCTGCCATGATGCAACCGCACAGAACTAGTCCCCTCCTCACACTCTGGACAAGCTTTATGACCCTTCACACTGTACCCATATAAGTTACCATACGCTGGAAAGTCATTGATTGTGCAAAATAGCATGGCACGCAATTTGAATGATCGCCCGGTAAACCCATCAAACACTTCAACCCCGTCTTCCCACAACCTTTTGAGGTCTTCAACCAATGGAGTTAAATATACATCAATGTCGTTCCCCGGTTGTCGTGGACCAGAAATCATCATTGATAACATCACATATTTTCGCTTCATGCACAACCATGGCGGCAAGTTGTAAACAAACAACAAAATAGGCCACGAACTATGGTTTGTGCTCAGGTTCCCAAACGGGTTCATGCCGTCTGTGGCTAGTGCAAGCCTAACATTTCTTGGTTCATTGGCAAATTCTGGAAAAATCCTATCCATTTTCTTCCATTGCGACCCATCGGCCGGATGCCTAAGTAGTCCATCAACAACCCTCTCATCAGCATGCCATCTCATAAGTTTTGCATCATCTGCATTGGCAAACAGACGCTTTAGTCTTGGAACTATAGGTAGATACCACAACACCTTTGCAGGAGACCCTTTAGTGCATACCTCATCAGAATCCGCCTCTTTCTTCTTATACCGTGACACCCCACATCTAGGACATCGATGCAACATTTCTAACTCACCCCGGAATAATACACAATCATTTGGGCATGCATGTATTTTCTCATACTCCAAACCCATAGGACACAACACCTTTTTGGCCTCATAGTTACGATTCGGCAAGGTGTTTCCAGCTGGGAGCATTTCTTTCAACAACTTCAATAAGTCAGTGAAACTTTTATCCGTCCACCCGTTTATGGCCTTCAAATTAAACAATCGCAAAACTGCTGATAACCTCGTGAAATTGAGGCAGTTTGGATACAACGGCTGCTCAGAGTCCTCACACAGAGTTGTATATACATGAGCTTTCTTAAAACCTTCTACCCCTACATCACGGATCATATCCTCGAGTCGGTCATCCATGTCGACATCGTTGTCATGCATCGAGCTTCGATTTTTAGTCTGAGAGCTGTTACTTGGCACCACCACATCTTCACCATGCCATATCCAACGCGTATAACTACGTAGAAAACCGTCACACAGTAGATGTTCTCGCACCTCTTCCAAGTCTACCCGACGCAGGTTGAAGCATTTAACACAAGGGCAAAAATACTTTCCATTCACCCCCACTGCATTCCTCGCTACGAATTCTATAAATGATTCAACTCCCCCCTCGTACTCCAGACTTAGGCGTGATGCAGTTATCCAACTCCGATCCATACTAACTGTTTACAAGGTGCTATGATCAACCTCACTTTTTATACAAAGGTGGTGGTCCTATACCCATTCAGCATGACAATTGTTTTTATACGTCATTCATATATACAGGTTAGGACTTATTTTAAAATTTGATGAAATTTCGGCAGCATTTCGCATTGGTCTCTAAGTATACAAAATGAGAGTGGTCAAATCAAATTCAACCACAACCAAATATGCACCCAGAGAACAACACAAAATGCAAGTTACCGAAATTTTATCAAATTTTAAAATAACTCCTAACTTGTACATACTAACAATGACGTATAAAAAATAATTGTTCATCCCAAACTGTCCAAACGGACAATTCAAGATTCAACACAAACGATGACATTAATTGATTTAATGACTATTTGTGTCGAATCTCAAACGGGGAACTACGGTTCACTCATATGCACAACAACTTTCATACTAGTTAACAACCACACACATACAACAGCAATAAACATAACATATAAGAGCAACCAACAATAACAGAAATAAAATGGATAATAATTTAGTTAACTTTTTTCCTAAATTAGTATGATGTTTTTAATTTGTGTTATTTTGAAGTAGAAGTATGGTGTTGGAGTATGGATTATGGATTATGGATTATGATGTTGGTTTATAATGCACGTTCAAACTTTAGACTTTTATTTAGTAATTAATATGATATTTTTAAATTCTATTATTTTCAAGTAGAACTATGGTGTTAGATGATGGATTATGGATTATGAGAATTGAGATTTGTACTTTTATTTTATAGATTACGGCTTATGGACATGGTGTTGAATTTGGTTAAATTCTACTTAAGAAGAACAATATAAGTTCTAGGAGAACAGTAATCTCAACCATTTAGAACTTTTCAATTTAGGGAGTACATTTTAACCAAAAGAGGTATCTTATAATGTTTCTAAAGTTCATACACCCAATTTAAACTTACAACTACAAATCAATAGGTTGGTTCATCCAAAGATTGTTAATGTAACTAGTTATCCTATGAATATAAGGCTTCCATCTTAATTTTCTAGAATATATAGGTGATAAATTTTCACTGTTGCAAAATCGATTATCTGTGATATATAAACAGAGTTTAAACCTGGTAATTTTCTCTATAACTTAAGCTTTTGAACCAATAACTATCGTGTCACAGGAAACAAGGAATCAAATTATTATGTACCAACAGAGAAAGAATCAATAATTGAACAATGAAATTATTATGTACTTATGACCTAACAAAATAGGACCATTCATAAACAACACAAAATAACAAACAGAGGAAGAAGAAGTGTTCGTCGCTGCTCCTACGCCGGGTGACCTCCATGCAGGTCATCCAACAAATATAGATACAAAGGTAACATTAACAATGAAAAGACACACATAGAGGCAACATTGGTTCAGCTTCTACTACATACGCATTTTAATGGGGGGTTCAGGGAACAGAGGGTTCTCAGCAGCAAGTGACCGAATGACAAACACGCATGACAATGGGGGTTCAGGGAACCTACCTGAATGAAGAAAGGAAGAAGATGCTGAACAGAGAGAAGGGCACGAAGCTCAACATTGGTTCAGCTTCTACTACATACGCATTTTAATGGGGGGTTCAGGGAACAGAGGGTTCTCAGTAGCAAGTGACCGAATGACAAACACGCATGACAATGGGGGTTCAGGGAACCTACCTGAATGAAGAAAGGAAGAAGATGCTGAACAGAGAGAAGGGCACGAAGCTCAGAGAGAATGGAGAAGACGACAACCAACGCGCAGAAGAAGAGAAAGTGAAAAAAGAGTGAAAGGCGCGGCTTTTGAAGTTTCAGAAAGGATGTATATTCACGGTTCCCCTTGAAACCGTGAATATATTACACATATATTCACGGTTTAACAAACAACCGTGGATAAATGTTAACTATATATCCACGGTTATGATCCCAACCGTGGATATATATTGAAATCTATAATCACAGTTATAGAAACAACCGTGGACATACAGTACCCAGTGATTAAACCCTAAAACCTGAACTATATATCCACGGTTGGAAATACAACCGTGAATATTGAATTCTATATATATCCACGGTTCACAACATAACCGTCATCATACCCAGGAATATATATTCACTGTTGTGAACACAACCGTCGATATATATTTCAGGTACTATATATCCACGGTTGACTCCTCAACCGTGAATATATATTGATGGGTATGTTCACGGTTATGATGTTAACCATGGATATATAGTTTTCTCTGATTAAAACGTTCACCTTATAATTTCAAAAATGCCACCGCGCATGTTTTTATCACTAATCCTCTTCTACCCGTGAATAATATCCCGTTGTTATATCCAATTTTTGCACTAGTGGCTGCACAATGTTACTTCTGTTGCACTAATATCTATTGCCGCATGGAGGCTGGCCAAACATGCCTCATACTCAGCTTGATTGTTGGAAGTTTTAAAATTGAATCGGAGGGAGATCTCCAAATGCACACCGTCATCGCTTACCACTACAACACCGGCTCCACAACCTTTATTGTTTGACGACCGATCAACATAAACTGTCCAATGTGCTCGAGGTGTGGCTGGATCCGACCCAGTCATTTCTACGACGAAATCAGCCAAGACTTGGGCTTTAATGGCTCCTCGTGGTTCATAAGAAATTTCGAACTCAGACAGCTCGATCGACCACTTGATCATCCTTCCTGCGAGGTCAGGTTTACTGAGCACAGATCTAAGTGGCAAGTCTGTTTTCACCAACACCGGATGCACATGAAAATACGGTCTCAACCATCGTGACACCCATACAACTGCAAGAGCGGCCTTTTCTATTTTCTGGTATCTGCCCTCTGCTCCCTGAAATGTCTTACTATTGAAGTAGACTGGCCTCTGTCCTTCTGGGGTTTCTTTGACCAAAGCTACGCCCAAGGCTTCATCAGAAATTGCCAAATACAGGATGAGAGTTTCACCAGGACCTGGCTTTACCAAAATTTGTGGACTTGAAAGCACGACCTTGAGCTGCTGGAAAGCTTGCTCTTGCTCCTCTCCCCACTCGAACTTCTGGTGCTTCTTCAACGCCTTGTACAGGGGGAGAGATCTATGTGCCATTTTGGGCATGAACCGAGCCAGGGCGGCAACCTTCCCATTCAACGACTATACCTCCCTCAGACTCTTAGGGCTTTGCATATCCAATATCGCCTGACATTTACCAGGGTTGGCTTCGATGCCACGCTGGGTTAACATAAAACCCAAAAACTTCCCAGCTGGGACTGCGAAGGTGAACTTTAATGGGTTCAACCTCATGTTGTATTGTCGCAACCGAGTGAACACTTGGCGTAAATCTTCAACGTGGTCACCTTCAGCGGGAGTCTTAGCTATAATATCATCAATATATACCTCCACCAACTTAGTGTGCATGTCTTCAAATACTTTATTGATCATGCGCTGGTAAGTAGCGCCGGCGTTTTTCAATCCAAACGGCATGACGGTGTAACAAAAAACACCATGATTATTAACAAAAGCCATCTTTTCCTGATCTTTCTCCTACATTGGAATTTGATTATACCCCAAATAAGCATCCATAAAACTAAGGTACTGATAACCAGACGAATCATCAACCATCCGATCAATATTTGGGAGTGGATAAGGGTCCTTCGGGCAATACCGATTGAGATCCACATAATCCATACACATCCTCCACTTGCCATTGGCCTTCTGCACCATTACTACGTTGGAAAGCCAAGATGAATAACGGACCTCCCTTATGAAACCAGCTTTTAACAACTCTTCTGTTTGCTCACACGCTGCTTTCTGCTTCTCCGGTCCCAACCTCTTCTTCTTCTGGGCAACCGGTCTTGTCTCTAGGTATACAACTAATTTGTGGCAACAGAAATTAGGGTCCATCCCAGGCATGTCCGCAGCAGTCCATGCGAAAAGGTCTTTAAACTCCTGAAGGAGTGCCACCAAGCGCTACTCCATGACCAACTCTAACCTGTCATTAATGTGCGTGACCTTATCTGGGGAGTCCCCTAAGACGATATCCCTGGAACCACCATCCGGTATGGGCTTTGAGGGATTGAGAGGGTCAATCTTCAATTCCGCTCTGGGGTCTAGATCAATCAAACTGATAGACCCAGCCGTTGTTCCTCCATCATTCAGCTTCCTCTTCTTATTGAACGCTTCCAACTTAACCATATTGAGGCTCAGGTTGTAACAATACCTGGCCATCTCTTGATCACCATGGAGGGAAGATACACAGTTGTCCTTGTCAATGAACTTGATAAGGAGATGTGGAGTAGACACGATTGCTTCCATCGCGTTCAAGGTAGGGCAGCCTATGATCCCGTTGTAAGGGGACTCCACATCAATCACCAGGATTCTAGACTTCACCGTTCTCGCTCCTGGCTCGCCTTCAAAGGAAATAAGGGTATCAAGATACCCTTTGGTGGGTTGCTTCGTTCCATTAAACGCTGTGAGTTCTTGCATATACGGTTATAAATCTGCATCATTAAAACCCATTCTTTTGAAATAGTTATAAAAAATTACATCGCAAGAACTTCCCTGATCGACGAGGATTCTCTTAACATCTTTGTTAGCTATGACAGCGATGATAACCACTGCATCGTCACCTCCTGGGATCGTCGGGCCAAAATTGTTGTCAGTAAATGAAATCACCGGTGCTGCCACACCGTCCCTGAAAGGACGGTTATCCCTAGGCTTTCCTTGAACCGACAAGATCATCGGGTGGTGATTCTTCCTTGCTGTGATTGACACTCCTCCACCAGCGAATCCTCCCGCTATCATCTCTATCACCTCACGTCGGCCTTACCTTTGTTGCTGAGGCATACCGTCTTGTTGAGCTCCCCCAGCAATTACTAACCCCTTCTGTTTCTCCGTGGCTATGAATCTTCTAATTGGTTTATGACTGTTATCCCCCTCATCATCTAGATCTCTCCCCCTCTTATCCGTCCTATCAGGCTCATCCACGGACTTCTCCTTGAATAAATATTGTTTCAGTTTTCCCTCTGTAATGAGAGTTTTCACTGCATTCTTCAACGCCTTACACTCATCCGTGTGATGGCTAACTTGCTCATGGAAAGCACAATATTTACGAGAGTTTCCTAGTCTTTTCATGGGAGGAGGTTTCCTTTCCCCATAAACACTGAGTGTGGGCCAACCAACCTCCCTCAGGATCTGGGAATGCCTAGAGTTCAGTGGGGCATAGTTACTAAAAGCGAAGACGTGTCTGTCCCGCTGCTGAGGTTGAGTGTTCATGAGATTATCCCTCAAAGCATGCCTCTCTGGCCTTACTCTCTCCTTATCCCTCCACGGTAGGTGTGAGGGTACTGGCGACTTCACTCTAGTAGCAGTAGCCTTTAAGTGCATCTCTATGCCAACATACTTGGAAGCTTTCCTTCGGAACTCCTCGAAGGTCGTTAGAGGGATTTTTGCCAAAGATAGGGCAAAAACAGAACCAGGTTGCAAAGCTTAAACCATGATATGGAGCTGTATAGCCTCCGTGAGGTTAGGTACCAACGTAGCTTCCTTGTAGAATCTCTTCAAAAACTCCTTAAGAGTTTCATTCTCTCCTTGTCTTATCTGGGCCAAGGTGTGAGAAGTCCTTGGAATATCCCTGGAAATAACGAAGCAGCTCAGGAATGCAACTGTCATCTCTTCCCAGGAATCTATAGACCCTGATGGTAAGCTCTTGAACCAACTAAGAGCCTCTTCCGTTAGTGTTCTTGGGAACATTCTACATATGACGTCTTCATCAGCTCCCAGATACATGGCCTCGTACACATAAGCATCGAGGTGCTTAGTGGGATCATTTTCTCCATTATACGTTTCGATTGAAAGTGGCTGAGTTGTCTACAGGTGTTTGGGAATAACGACACTCATGAGTCTCCTCGAGAAAGGAACACTGAGTCTATATACCCCAGAAGTCACCACTGCTTGCTCCTTCCTCCTGATACTGACTCTATCACCAGAGTCCTGAGTCTGTTCCCTCTCCTCGTACGTAGGGATTTTCGAGTACTGGAGGGTTGTGGACCTTTCCCTCACGGATGCATGGTGAGCATCTTCTGCTTGGGACGTCACTCTGTCCCTAGCTCCTCTCTTCTCCCGCTTCAGCTCCATCAACTCCTCCCTGAGCTGCCTTATAACTTCGTCCCGAGGGTCAGGGGTTGCTACGGGTACCATCCTCCTCGTGTTGGTTATAGGAGACTCAAAGACGAGTCTCCTCCCAGTTTGCTGATGGGTCACATCCTCCACATGACCATCAACAAAATCGCGTCCATCACCTTCCATCCTGAACTACCAAACTTCTGTGAAAAGTGGGAATAACTCTAACGGGTCCCACTGGGCGTGCCAATGAACTGGTCTGAACCGGGGTCTAGGATCCGGTATGGGACCAGCCATAAAAGTATAGATATTTTAGGGTTTGTACACCGGTATAGTGGGTATCCGGTATTGTTATCCGACCTCTCAGTGGGAGAAACCGGTCTCGTTGTCCTGGAGATCCTTCACACCAAAGTCTCACTTTGGAGTGGGCGAAAGGTGGTGTCACCTACGAAGATTCTCCGACGCTCAAGTTAAAAGAGTGTAGGTGAACTCCATGAAAGCTTAAGCGATGCAATAGTAAGATATGAGATAGAACAACGTCACCTTGCATGTATATTGGAATCTACTATTTATAGTTGGTCGTGGAAAATAAATCCACAGATGCAGGTGGGCCCATAGTTTCTGATAACGTGTATAGAGTGTCAATCAGGGTGACTCAATATTCAGAGTGTAGAAGGGGGGTAGGTCAATCTTCAGTGTATGATTCTGACACAGGGATGGAGGATAATCTCCTTTTCCATACGCCACACCTGCAATCGTACCTACTCCTTTCGGCGAGTAACAGTGACACATTCCATTGTGCAGAGTATCCAAGCTGATAAGTTATAACCCCCCTTATCTCATTGTGACACTGTAGCAAACGGTTATATGGGACTCGGGAATGAGGACAGACAAAGATCCAGATAGGTGAGAGCGGAATGCAATAACCGGTATGAGAACACTTCCCTGTGATACCGGTCATCCTTCTAAACTATCATGCTGATGTCACCAATTATGGGCCGGTATCCAGACCGGATCAGATTTGTACTAGCAGGATATCTTTATTCTCACGTTTTATAAAAAGAGTGTTGTCTACTTTTCCTCTTTCAAACTTATTTTCTAAAGAAATTTACTTAGCCTTTCATACTAAGCCCTTGGAGCTTGCTTTAATCCATATAAGGCCTTTTTAAGTTTGAAAACATGATCGGGATATTTAAAATCTTTAAAACCGGGAGGTTGTTCAACATACACATCATCTTATAAATATCCATGTAAGAAAGCACTTTTTACGTCCATTTGATATATTTTAAAATCCATACAACATGAAAATGCTAGTAGCAATCTAATGGCTTCAAGTCTAGCTATAGGTGCATACATTTCATCATAGTCTATTCCCTCTTGTTGATTAGAAACCTTAGCAACTAATCTAGCTTTATTTCTTGTTATTAAGCCCGATTCATCAAGTTTGTTTCGAAAAACCCATTTTGTTCCTATTACTTTCAGGTTTTGGGGTTAATTCTCATACTTTATTTCTTTTAAATTGATTTAATTCATCTTGCATGGCTAATATCCAATGTTCATCTAAGATAGCTTCTTCAATAGTTTTAGGTTCAATTTGAGAAACAAAGGTGAGATGATTGCATGCATTTCTAAGAGAACTACGAGTAGTTACCCTTTTGGAGATATCACCTATGATATTATCAGTTGAAAGATTTCTTAGATATATCCATTCTTTTGGTATATCAGATGGTGATTCCTTTTGTCTGACATCCTCAGCTTGCTTTTTTTCTTCTTCTTTGTCTCTTATCTTCATGTCTTCCATTAGACCTGTAAGATCATCAATACCTCCTTTCTCGGAGTCTATTGGTTATCTTCATTAAACTTTATATGAATAGATTCTTGTACAGTCAAGATTCGTTTGTTAAAGACTCGATAAGATTTACTATTATTTGAATAACCCAAAAAAATTACCTCATCAGACTTAGCATCAAATTTTCTTAGATTGTCCTTACCATTATTATGAACAAAACATTTGCATCCAAAAACACGTAAATGTGAAATATTTGGTTTTCTATTTTTGAAAAGCTCATAGGGGGTTTTGTTTAAAATAGGTCGAATCAAACAATGGTTCATAACATAGCAGGCTGTATTAACTACTTCGGCCCAAAAACTTTTTGGAATCCCATTTTCGTTTAATATTGTTCTAGCAAGTTCTTCTAGAGAACGATTCTTCCTCTCAACAACACCGTTTTGTTGAGGTGTTCTTGGTGCAGAAAAATTATGTTTGATTCCATTATTTTTATAAAATTTTTCAAAATCTTGGTTTTCAAATTCTCCCTCATGATCAGTTTGAATAGATGTTATTCTTAAGTTCATTTCATTTTGGACAATCTTCATAAGCTTTTTAAATGCTTTAAATGCTTCACTTTTATGAGATATGAATAAAGTCCATATAAATCTAGAGTAATCATCCATAATCACAAGTGCATAGTAATTACCACCAAAACTTCTAATTCGTGATGGTCCAAAAAGATCAATATGCAAAAGCTGTAAAGGCCTATTTGTTGAAACAATGTTTTTAGGTTTAAAGGAGACCTTTACTTGATTTTCCTTATGGCAAGCATTACAAAATTTGTTTTCAAATATCATTTTTGGCAATCCTATCACTAGGTCTTTTGAAATCAATTTGTTCAAGTAATCTATGTGAATGTGGCCAATTCTCCTATGACATAAATGATTCATCTTTTCTAGAAATCAAGCATTGTGCATCATTTGAGGGCAAGCTATCTAGATTAATCATGTAAATATTATCTATTCTTTGACCAACAGATTTGACTTTATTTTCTTCATTTTCAATCATGCAACAATTTGAATTAAAGGTTATAATGAATCCTTTATCACATAATTGACTTATACTTAACAAATTGTGTTTTAATCCCTCAACATATAAAACATCATTGATTGAGGTAGAGGAATTGGTACTTACATTTCCATGTCCAAGTATCCTTCCCTTTGTGTTGTCTCCATAAGTAACACTTCCTTTGTTCTTTGGAGTGAAGGTTGTGAATTTGGACATATCTCCGGTCTTGTGTTTTGAACATCCACTATCTAGATACCAATGAGAGTTTGCCGCTTTAAAACATACCTACAAAACAAGATTTCAAGTTTTAGGTACCCTTTGTATATTGGGTCATTTCTCATTAGTTTGGGTTTTCAAAATTTCTTTTGGAACCCATACCTTTCTAGTAGACTTTTAGTAGTTATTATTTATAAAGCAATTAGAAGTAATATGACCATATATTCCATAATAAAAACATGTTGCATTCAAGGAATAAGACATTTTATAATAGTCCTTATATGGTTCGTTATAACTTCTTTTAAAGCATTTGGTACTTGTATAACCCATTTTTCCACAAGTTGCATATTTTAGAATGGGTTTAGGTTTTTCTTTAAAGGGTACAAAGAAGTTCTTGTATTCCTTACTATTTTCATACTTTTCATAACTTATGCCCATTCTATCAAGGTATACTTTTGATTTCCAAGAAGTGCATCAAGATTCTTTTTACCATTTGTAAATTTCTCAAGAGTTTCCTTTAAGTCTTTATTTTCATTTTCAAGAAGCATGCATTTATCAAACAACATACAATCTTCATCACCATTACAAGTCATGAGAGTAATATTAGATGTGATTAATTCTCCATTTTGAACTCTAAGGTTTTCCTTTTCTAAGTTAATTTCACGCAACTCATTTTTAACTTTCAAAATGATTTGTTTTGAGCATGCATACTTTTTTGTTATTAACATAAACTTCTCATGTAATTCACCAAATGCTTATAGTAATTCATCTTTATCAATTTTACTTTCATCATCACTAAAATCATTTAGGGAACTTACTTCACCATTTTCAGAGTGCTTGGTCATAAGGCAAAGGTTGGCGACTTCTTCCTCCGATTCCTCGGATGAGACTTCATTGTTTTCTTCCCAAGCTATGTCTGCTTTTCTTTTTCCTTTGTTGTCCTTGTTCTTTTTCTTGAGGTTTGGACAATCTATTTTGAAGTGACCTATTTTGCCATATTCGAAACAAGTAAAAGGATTAGTATAATCTTTAGCAGACTTTTTACCTTGGTTTAGATTTCTTCCTCGAAAGCCTTTCTTCTTCATGAACTTTGCAAACGTTTTTACAAGTAGACCAAACTCTACATCATCAATTTCTTCATTTTCAGGTTCTTCTTCTTCATCTTCTATTGATGAAGCTTTAAGAGCAATGCTCTTCTTTTTATTGAGCTTCTTCTCTTCTTCTTCCTCAGCTATTTTCAAATCTTTGAGCTATTGTTCATGTTCTTAAAACTTACCAAAAAGTGTGGCAAGGGACATGGTGTAGAGATTTGCCATTTACGTTAATGCGGTCACCATTGGTTGTCATTCCCTAGTTAAACTTTTCAACACCTTTTGAATCAATTCCTTGTCGCTGTAACTTTTGCCCAAGGTTAGTAAATGATTTATAATAAGAGTAAAATGTTTTTCCATATCCATAATACTTTCCTTTGGACTCATTTTAAAACCTTCATATTGACTAGTAAGTGTACCAATTTTAGCATCTTTAACATCATTAGTACCTTCATGAATTGTTTCAAGAGTATCCTACATTTCCTTAGCAGAATCATAAGTAATAACTCTAAAAGTTTCATCAGGACCTAATGCTAGAGTGATAAGATTTTTTGCTTTAACATTAAATTGTACCTTTTTCTCCTCCTCGTTTGTCCATAAATCCATAGGCTTAGCACATTCAACATTATCAATAACATATTTAGGAATGAAAGGACCAAATTGAATAGCATGCCATACCTTAAGATCATAGGATTGGACAAAAATTTTCATCCTTTCTTTCCAAAAAGCATAACCTTCTCCATTGAAAGCGGGAGGCCTATTTGTGGCTCCACCCTCGGGAAAGAGATTGCTTGAGCCCATTTCTATCTCTTGCTGTTGTTAAGCCTTGTAGCAAGAGTCAAGCTTTGATACCACTTGTTAACTAAGTGGCCTCAATGACTTAAGAGAAGGGGTGAATTGAGTCTTAAAGATAGTTAGCTTTTTAGAACTTAATTTCAATTTTACTTTACCTTATTTAAAGAGATGAAGAAATAAGTATAACAATAAATAAATAAATAATAGCGATTAAAGCAAGAAGGTAAAGCAAATAAACAACTTGAAATTAAATAGAGTAAGGGAAGAGAGAGAATGACATACCCAAATTTTATTTTAGTTTGAAAACCCCTACGTCCAGGCCCCAAGTACACCACTTGAGATTTTCCACTAAGAATTTGAGATTTATAAGATGAGCCAATACAAGTCTCTTGATTTCCCTACCAAGAACTTTATCCCTCACTTTTATCATTCTCACAATTCTTACTCAACCCCCAAAGGCCACAACCTTGCCTTTGTAACAATGCTCTCAACTCAATTAATGAATGAGTAAAACAAAACCTTTTCCACTCCCTTTACATTGATAAACAAAGCAAGAGAAGAAGTAATGTGATAAGAATCACAAGATGTAGCTCTCTTTGTAGAGAAGATTTTGTAAATTAAAATCAACAATAAAACTCCCTTGATAGAGTAGTAAATAAGTTTAAAGCACAAATCAAGTATGATCAACTTTAAAGAATGTAGCTCTTCTTTTGATAGAGTGGTTTTAGAAAATTTAAGCGTAGAAGAAGTTGATCAAAAATGAAATTCTCTTTGATAAAGCAAGTTTAAAAATAAAAGCACAAAGAGAATAACTTACTCAAAGAATGTAGCTCTCTTTAAGAGCAAAATAAGAAAGTTAAATGCACAAAATATTTACCAAAGCTTTGCCTCTTGAAAACGTGTTAGAAAGAATAAGAAAGTTAATGCATATGAGTGTGTTTTTCAATGAGGACTTAGGCCTTTACTTATAGTGTTTCAAGAGATAACTAGCCATTGTAATCTGATTATTTTCAAATTTGATTCCATTGAAATATCCCTTATGTTTAGCAAAAAGCTGAGAATCAGTCAAATTTACCCAATGTATTCGAATAGCTTATTCGAATAGCAACATTCTGCTTCACTAAAAATTGGTCTAGATTCATCTTATTCGAATACCTTAATGATTAGCAACATTTTGATTTGATTTTGAAAATTCTAGAATCGTCTTAATCAATTACCTTAATCGATTAGCAAGGTTTTGTTTCATTTAAAACTTGTCCAGATTTACCTTATTTGAATACCTTATTCGATTTGCTCTGTTCTGGTTTAATAAAAACTTGTCTAGAATTACCTTATTCAAATACCTTATTTGATTAGCTTTGTTTCAAATAATTTCAAAATTTGTTTTGTGAGACTTAATCGAATACCTTAATTGATTACATTGCTCCTAAGAAAATACCTTATTTGATTACAAAAACTAATTTTAGATTCTCAATACTTTAATATTTTTGAAACACATTTTTGGAATCATGAAAACTCAGATTATAAAAATTCTTTTTATAAAAACTCCTCGTGTTTGATATATTATTATGAACAAAAATAGATAGTGCACCCAAAGATGGCTTTGAGTGTCCTTACTTGGAGAAGGGTCAGAACGAAGAACTTCCAAGATATCATCAGGTAACTTTTTTGGGGTCCGCATATACCATTCAGAGGTTGAGGGTGCAGAGTACCATACTTTCTGCTTTAATTTATTTGTGATGATCCTAGGATTTTTTGGCATGAGGTGATCTAGATACATCAGGATACGGGCTTGGGTTTGGCAAAGGCTTAGATCCAGGGTTAGGCAAGGAGACAGAGGTCTTGGATAAGTTAGCGGGTTTGTTGTTGCAAACAGATGGCTTGATATATAGCAAAATGTAAAGGTGTACACAGAGGTGAGAATTGTATATAAGGTCCTCAATAGGGATAGGGGTGGAAAACGAGGTTTAAGAAAGAAACATAGTCCACATTGACCAGTAAAGGTTTGGATAATAGTGGGGAGTTTGTCTAGGCCATGGAAGGGTAAAAAGGGTCCAGGGAAAACAAAAATTATTTTAGGAGTCTTGGGATAGATGGTTTGGTCGAGGGAATGTTAGGGGTAGTCTGTATAGGAGGGGGTTCAGAAGGTTGGGGAGGTGTTTGAGAGGGAAGAGGATCAGTTTGAGTTTCAGATGAGGGTATAGAAAGATGATCTGATGCAGGGGTAGAGGTTGGAGTCTGAATAGCAGTTGGAGAAGGAGTCTTTGTGAGGATGCAAACTTTTTTTCTTTTTTTCTCCTCAGAGAGCTTCTGAGACTTATTCTGTTCAATAGACTTTCTCTTGTAAGTAGCTTCAGCTTTTGCTTGCTTCTTGGCTTCAGCTCTTTTAGCTTCCTATGTCGCTCTGCCAGGCTTATACAGATCATAATTATGATTGTACATATCAACCCAGTCATACTTCATCTAATTTCTGATATCCACATCTAGAAATTTCTTACAGTAATAACGGATGAAGTTGACATAATGCTTCTTGGAGGAGATCCTGAAATAGTCCTTCAAAGAGGAAGAGGTCAGATCAAAAGAACTTCTTGAAGAAGGCTGTGAAGCGGCAGGGTGGCAGTAGTATAAGGTCCTTCAGACCTTTTCTTTCTGATTACACACTTAATGGGTTGTTGATCGTCCGAGTCGGATGGTGGGTGAGTGGCTTGAGCAAGATTGGATCCAGACTTAGTAGCAGGAGTCTGATCAGCAATCATAAAAACTTTTGTAACCTTAGGCTTCTTTACCTTAGAGGGTTCCTTAACGGGTTCAGACTTAGGTTTCCTCTTCAGAGGAGTTCTTTTCACAGGATCTTGAGTAGCTGAGGTTGTTGTCTGATCAATTAAGGGAAAAAGGGTTAACAACTTGGTTACCAGCGGTCTGCATGTCATCCAGTCAGAGACAGACTACAGAGGCACATTTTCAAGCTTGAAAATCTTCATGAGAATAGCTGGGTAAAGAATCTTCTTTTGCTTTTTCACAACAAATGACATCATATAAGTTAGAATGATATTGGCCAAATTAACCTTTTCTTTGATCATCATATGGTACATGCAGAAATGGTCCAATTTAGATAGTGTCCTTCACAGACTTACGGGGATAGAACACTTGACGCATTAAAAGATGAAACATCTTCACCTTTGGTAACAAGCTTCTAAAAATGGTCTTGTCTAGATAAGTTGTTCCATACAAAGCCTTATTCATGGTGAATATAGAGACTTAATGTATTCATAGTCTTCTGAGAAGACAGTTCCTCCAGGATTGCATTGAAGAACAGTTACCAACAAATCTTTAGAAATTTTGATCTGTTTCCCATGCAGAGTTTTGATGAAAATGCACTTCGTCTTATCTACTAAGATGATTTTCCAAAACTCAAGGGCCAATGAGGGAGAGAAGGGTTCCTTGTCTAGGCAGAAATTGCCTCACCCGATTCCTTCAAGCTCAATAATGACATCTTTACCTTTAAGTTTGTGTTAAGCAGCATCAAAGAACATGGATTCAATGATGTCTTTGATGGAGAGAGTGATTCCAGCTATTTTCAACAAGAGAAAAGAAGAGTTTGAAAAGGATTTTAGGGCAAAAAAGAAGATCCAAAGTACACAATGAGACAGAGAATGTAAAGAGTTTTCAGAAAAAGGTTTTGCAGAGGTTTTGAAATTAGAAGGTTATTTAAGGGCAACGTGGCTTAGTGGAGGGAAAACATTTCAGAAATGATTGCACTCCAAGCAATAAATGAGTGCCACGCATTATAATTTTTTTTAAAAAATTATTGAGGAAAGGGGAACGACATACAGAGTCTCTCAGCATAGAAGTGAGCAACATTTAATGAAAATATTCTAAGTAAAGAAAAGTACAGACACAAATTATATAGACTTGATTCATACAAACTACTATCATACAGACACCTTAATCACAAGATATTTCACAAGTTCAGATTATATTTTATAAATGCAAACCTGGCTTCAGCCAATGGTTTAGTGAATATATCAGCCCATTAATGGTTTGTATCCATATACTTCAAGTCCAAAGTGCCGTTTTGAACATAGTCACGAATGAAATGATATTTTACTTCAATGTGCTTTACCTTTGAATGTTATATCGGATTCTTTGACAAGTTGATTGCACTGGTATTGTCACAGAACATTGGAATCTCTTCTTCCTGAATTGAATAGTCCTTAAGTTGATCTTTTATCCATAGAAGTTGTGAACAACAACTGGCAGCAGACAAGTATTCTACTTCAATTGTAGAGAGGGCTATTGAGTTCTGTTTCTTGCTTCTCCAGGAGATCAGACTTGTTCCTAGAAAGTGACATCCACCACTTATACTTTTCCTATTTGATTTGTCACCTGTAAAATTTGCATCATAGAATCCACGAAGAGAAAACGAGTCTATTCTCTTATAGAACAACTCAAGGTTAGTAGTACCTATAAGATACCCTAGAATCATCTTCACTACAAATAGATGTGATTCCTTGGGGTCTGCTTGATATCTTGCATATACACACATACGCTAAACATTATATCAAGTCTGCTAGATGTTAAATATAATAGTGATCCAATCATTCCTTTATAAAGGGTCTAAGCTACTGATGTACCAGACTCATATTTACTTATGATGCAATTTGGATGCATTAGTGTACTCATAGACTTATCATCGGCCATTTTAAATTTTATGAGTAATTCTTTGGTGTACTTCTGTTGATGAATAAAAATTCCATCATTAGTCTATTTGATCTGCACACCTAGGAAGAATTTGAGTTCGTCCATCATGCTCATCTCAAATTCAGCCTGCATCTTTTCAACAAAATCTTTGCACAGACTTTCTTCAGTAGCACCAAAAACAATGTCATCAACATAGATTTGTATATGAGCAAACATCTATCTGAGCCTTTTCTAAATAGGGTTGTATCAACCTTTCCTCTAGTAAAGCCTTTTGATTTTAAAAAGGTATTGAGTCGATCATACCAAGCTCTTGGTGCTTGTTTCAGACCATACAATGCTTTACTTAGTTTAAAGACATGAGTTTTAAAAGATTTGTCTTCAAATACAGGAGGCTATTTTACAAAAACTTCTTCAATAAAACCATTTAGAAGCACGCTCTTGACATCCATTTGATATAAATTTATTCCTTTAAAGGCAGCAAATGCAAGTGAAATCCTTATAACCTCTAGTCTGGCTACAGGAGCAAAGGTTTCAATGAAATCTATACCTTTTTGTTGATCGTAGCCTTGCGCCACAAGCCTTGCCTTATTTCTTACAACCTTGCCATTTTCATCCAGTTTGTTTCTGAAAACCCATCTCCTTCCAATGAGACTATTATTCTTGGGTTTTGGAACCAAAGTCCACACTTTATTTCTTTCAAACTGATTAAGCTTTTCTTGCATAGTTATGATCTAGTCTGGGTCTTCTAGACCTTCTTCAATAGTCTTAGGTTCAAGTTCTAAGACAATTGCCATTGATGTGTGATTGTGAAGTCTTGATCTGGTTTAGACTCCTTTAGCTTGATCTCCAATTATGAGATCTGAAGGATGGTAAGTCTTGAACTTTCACTCTCTCGGTTTCTCAAGTTTAGGTATAGTTTGTTAGTCTGAATCCTTTTCTTGATTATTTGTAGAGTCTGATGATTTAGGTTCACTTTTTGGTTATAGAATACTTGCATCATCACATTCTAGATCTGTCAATTTCTTGTCAGTCTTTGTTAGATCATCAAATCTTACATGCATTGATTCCTCAATGGTTTGAGTTATTGTATTAAAGACTCGATAAGATTTTAATGTATTTGAATATCCTATGAATATACCTTTGTCACACTTTGAGTCAAATTTTCCAAGTTGATCTCTTGTATTTAGGATATAGCATGTACATCCAAATGAGTAAAAGTATGAAATGTTAGGTTTTCTTCCCTTCCACAATTCATATGGAGTCTAATTGAGTATTAGTCTGATAAAGATTTTGTTTTGAGTATAGCAAGAAGTACTCACAACTTCAGGCCAAAAATATTTTGGTAAATCATTCTCACAAAGCATAGTTCTAGCCATCTCTAACAGACTTCTATTTTTCCTTTCGATAACACCATTTTGTTGAGGTGTTCTTCGAGAAGAAAATGCATGAGAGATACCAGTTTTGTTATAAAATTTTTTAAAGATTTCATTTTCAAATTCTCTACCATGATCACTTCTTATTGTACCAATACAAATACCTTTTTCAGACTGAATTTTCTTATAGAAAATCTTGAATACATGTACAGACTCATCTTTGTGAGCTAAGAAATAAACCCATGTCATTCTTGTGTAATCGTCAACTATGACAAAACTATATCTTTTTCCAGTAAGACTTTGAAGTTGGGATGATCCAAACAAATCTAAATGTAATAACTCAAGAGGTTCAGTAGTGGAAATAACATCCTTAGTTTTAAAAGACATTTTGTGTTGTTTTCCTTTTTGAAATGCTTCATAGGGCTGGGATCTATTAAATAAAATTCTAGGCAATCCCTTAACTAGCCCTTTTCTATTTAGCTTAGAAATATGTTTCATACTAACATGCCCAAGCCTTTTGTGCCAGACCCACTTTTCTTCAGAAGTGGAGAAAAGACAGGTTGCATTTTGTTTGTTTAGTTCACCCAAATCAACTTTGTAGAGGTTGTTATGTTTGTTTGTAGTGAAAAGAGTGGTTCCATCATAATTGATGATAGTACACTTCTCTTTATCAAATGAGACCTTGTAACCACTGTCACAAAATTGACTTATGCTCAGTAGATTATGCTTCAGACCTTCAACATAGTAAACATTTTCAATTACGGGAGAAGTAATGTTACCAACTTTACTAATATCGACTATATGTCTAGTCTGATTTCCTCTGAAGGTGACTTTTCCACCTTCAAAATGTTCCAGGTTTAAGAATATAGACTTTTTTACCTGTCATGTGATGTGAGCACCCACTGTCCAGATACCAGTAATGTTGCTTTGCTTTTGTCCTTAAGCACATCTAAAATAGGAATAATCATTGCCTTTAGTACCCAGAACTTTTTGGGTACTATAGGGTTAGTGTTCTTTGTATTTCTTTTTTTCCTTTTTATACAATCTTGAATCACATGACCATGCTTCTTGCAATAGTTGCATTTAGCATGTTTATGCTTAGTTTGAGAAGATGAAGAGGAAGAAATCTTTTCTTTGAAATCAGTTTCTTTAACATATCCCAAACCAGGTCTTCTATCACTTCCTTATGATTTACCCATAAGTTTGTTTAAGTTTTCAATTCCATTCACAAAATGAGCCAGGTCTGTAGTAAATGTGCTTACTTGGTGTTGAAGAGACTTGATTTCTTTTTCTTGAGAGATACAATAAACATCTGAGCTATTCAGTTTGGTTTTCAAAGTTTCATTTTTTTTCTTAAGCTTATGTATCTCTTTAAGATGCATTTTCTCTTTTTCATCTAGCTTTTTAAGAAATTTTTGATCTGAATCTTTTTTCTTTAAATTAGATATAATATCTTCATATGAAGAAATAGTTTTAGACTGTTTCTTTTTCAACAACTTATAGTTTTTCAAAAGAGTTGAAAAATCTTTAAATAAAGCTTCATATTAGTTCAGACTAGTTTACCTCCTCTGATTCAGGATTGTCTGTAGTTTCTTCAGACTCTGAGTCTGATTTGGCCGTTAGATAGATCTGAGCAGACTTTGTCTCTTCTTTAGATTCACTTGTACTTGTTGAGTCTTCATCATCCTTGGTGATGAGTCCCTTTTACTCTTTGAAGAACTTCTCTTTCTATCTTTTGTCTTTCTTGTCTTTGTTCAAAAGACGGCATTCTGCTTTAATGTGTCCTAGTTTCCTGTAGTTAAAACACTCCAGAACAAGCTTATCAGTCTTAAACTTGAATTGATTTTTACCTCTAGGTTCTTTTCTAGTGAACCTTCTAGCTCCACCTTTCTTCTTTGTTAGAAGTCTTTGGAATTGTTTGGTAACAAGAGCTGATTCTTCATCAGTATCTTCATCTCCTCCATCAGATCCAAGGTCTGAGCTAGTTAACTCCTTAACTTTGGACTCCTTGCTCCTTCTAGAAATCTCTTCAGATTTCAAAGCAATGTTCTTGGAAGATGAAGGCTTTGAAACTTCCTTCTGGTTGAGCTTCAGCTCATGAACTCTTAGTACTCCAAGGAGTTCATCCAAAGTTAGAGTGTTGAGGTCCTTAGCTTCCTCCAGAGCGGCACACTTAACATCAAACTTTTCTGGTAAATGTAACATCCTAAATTTTATAAAACTGATTAAATATGAGGAGTAAATATTAAATAATTATAAATGAGTTAATGAGTGTCCCAAAAATGTTAGAATAATTAAATTGGAATTTATTATGGATATTTATGACTTATTGAGATTTTAGAAGATAAAATTTTACCCGGTTAAAATATGAGTATTGGACCAAGTATCTCTGATTGAGATACCATTGGTCAGGGCTGTTAAGGATATTATTGGGAATCCGAATCTATATTCAGAATAATTTTTGGATTAAGTATTAAGCCCGAACGGAGATCCTGTATGTTGTAAAACGGAAAGATTTTTAATGAAGGGAACAAAACCCGTTCCCCTTTCTCTTATTTTCACGTTGGTTCTTTCTCCCCCACCATCCTTCATTTTCTTCTCCTTTCCCTTCTCCTCCACCAAGTCATGGCCACCTCCTCCACTTCCTCACCCACTCAAAATCAATTGGATATCATGGATTCATGAAGCAAGAATAGGGCTTTGGAGCAAAGCTTGGCTCATATCCTCTTGTTTCCCTCTCATTTTTGTTTGGGGGCTTGAGCTTGGAGAAAGAGGTATGATTTTGATCACCCATGGATTTTGCTTATGGTTTTGAGCTTATCTAAGTATAGTGATGGAAGATTGGATGCTATTTTGATGGATAATGGTATATGGAACCAAACCCTAGGTTAGAAAACCATTGGGGAATTGTTGTTGTTATGGTTGATGGTTAGAATACTATGTTGTTAGCTTATGGATTCTTGAAATGAAGCTTATAAATGGTTGAAATTGATGATTGAGGATTTTTTATGAAAACCCTAGGCATTAAGGTTTTGGGGCTTCGGGGAATCCTTAAGAAATTGTGAGTTATTGATATGAGAGTGATTTTATACATGAGAAAGAGTTTGGAATGAGAAATATTGATGATTAATGTTGAGGAATTGTAGAATCAAGAAAATTAGAGTAATGACCCCAAGTTGTTTAGTGTGCTAAAGGTAAAGATATGGCTAAGAAAGGCTTGAATCATAAGAATGATACCTATTGAATTCATTAAAGAGTCCTAATCTCAAGATTTAGAAATGTGTATATGGTGACTAAGAGAATTGATTTTGATTGTTGTTGCTTATGATGATGATGTTGATAATGGTGAATGACTAATAGTGATAGATTAAGGAAGTGAAATGAGATTGTGACTTAATGGGGTCTTGGACCATGTTGTGTGCCATTGAATTTATTGATGGATGATGATTGATAGGAGCTAAGATGGCTCATGATGAACCCTAAGTGACAATAATGACATTAGAATAATTGAGGTAAAGTGGAATGCACTATAGACAAGGGATGAAGGAGATGATGTTGTTGTTGGGTGTAGTTGGCCCTTTACGATTTGGAAAATCTTGGTTTTAGGAAAGAAATTTCTGAAGCCTAACATAAATTGCATGGATTGGTGTTTTAACAAGTCTAGGACTTGACATTAAGCCTTAAGATATACTTACCTTGTTTAGAATAGTGATAAATGCCTTGTGATGGCTTGATAATGGTATGTATGCATATGTATGTATGTTGATGTAGGTTGTGTTTCAGGTATATGCGACGGAACGATCAAAGCATTCAGAATGCGGCTCTTCCCTTGAGCTAGGAGAGGAGTTTACATTCAAATTGCATGAGTAGAATGATAGTGATTATTGTATGTGATTAGTACTCATGCTTGCCTTGCCATGTAGATATTGAAATAATGTGAATGGCAATCTATGATTATTGAGGATGGTGTATGAGAACATGTGATGATTGTTATGGAAATATATATATATATATATATATATATATGTGTGTGTGTGTGTGTAAAGATAATAAGTTTAATTTTAACATGATTAATGAATTGGAATGAATATTATTGAGTATGAGGGTTTGAGACAAGTTTTAAATGCCTAATATAATGAATGTGGTATATTAATTTTGATCAATTTTGCTTGGGGTGAGTTTTGGCATGTTGAGTTGTGAATTTCCCATGCTTTTGCGCATGGTCTGGTATTCTCGCTCAAGCGAAGCGAGAATCCACCTGTGTTGGTTACATGGCCTCTGGCCCGAACTCGCTCAAGCAAGACACATATAACATGGAAAAGTTGGCTACTGGAAGATCCTCGCTCAAGCGGGAGCGGCTGCGCTTGAGCGAGCGTGATGTAGATGGGGTTCTGGATGGACCTCGCTTGGGCGAGTGACAAAATTGGTGGAGTCTCGCCTGAGCAAGCGAGCATGAATGAGGCACTGGTGGAATCTCACTCAAGCGAGAATGGCTCGCTCAAGCAAGATTGACACCTGATGCTTCCCTTCTTCTTCACTCAAGCGCGCATGCGTGATGAGAGCCTCTGTGGGAATCTCGCTCAAGCGAGTGGATGTCTTGCTCGAGCGAGCAAGTGTGGAAACAGACACTAGCATGATTACGCCCGAGCGAGCCGAGGCGCTCAAGCGAGAAGGAATTGTCTCGCTCAAGCGAGTAGGGGTCTCGCTTAGGCGAGTGACCCTGATGGAAATTTTATTTTCTTTTCTTCAGTTTGCTAGTGATGGGCCCCATTCTAATTATGGAAAATTAATGAAATTTATATATTTGGGGCATAAAAAGGTTATGTAATATTGAGAGAATGCAGTGATGGGATTTTATTTCATTTTTTTTATTTTAATGGTATTGAACCCCATTCTTTTAGGGGATAATTAAGGAGGTGTATATGCGGTATACGGTGATGATATAACATGGCGGTGTTGATATGGATTAAAACATTAGGATAGTTCATCCATGCTCATAATATGTAACGAAAAACATAAACGTTTACCACCTAGAATGGGATATGAAAGAATGATAATAAGACTTTGATGATGGGATATGAGGTATACCCTTGGATGATTCTGAAACCAATGAGAGAATAATTGAATGCCATAGTATAAGTTATAAACTAATAAATTAGAGAAAATATGATATTGAATAATGATAGGTGATGATGTTGATCATTCCCTCGTAAAAGAGGATGAATGTTATTAATGATGAATTATGAAATGCCATGGTATTTTATATAAGTGTGACCTTGTACGAGGGGTTTAAAATGGTGTTGATGAATTATTGTGTTGCCACGCTAGTTGTAAAACTGTGATGATGAATAATATTACAAAAATCCACAAGTTGGTTATGTAGTGATAATGATGAAAGTTTAATGTATGATATTGTGTTATGATGCCATTGTGGCTGATTGCAAGTATAGACTTGCCTGTATGATATGAAATATATATGAGATATGTTGAGATGTATGCCAAGTATGTGAATAAAATTCCTTGAGGGGCTTTGTACATGATTGTATATTATTGATTGAAAATGTCAAATTAAAATATATCCCTAAGTAAGAGGGTGATATATCCTTGCGAGGTGGATTGACATATGCATTATTGCATTTTGAATTCATGGCATGGCATAACATTGAAATGTGGTTGTGATCATAATGATGAAAGATCCTGCGGGGTTCTATGAAGGGAGTACCCCTTGCGAGGCAGGAAACCAACTTGATGATGATATGATATTGAGCCGGTGGCTGTGATCACCTGGTTGTTGAAATGAAAAAGGGCTTGCGAGTTCCTATGATGCCCGTGGTTGCGATCACAAGGCGAGAGTACCTCTTGTGAGGCGGGAAACCAATATGAATTATTGAACGTGGTTGCGATCACGAGAAAGCACCTTGCGAGGCTGCTAGAGGGAGTACCCCTTACGAGGAAGGAAACCCATGTGAATAAATGATGTGGTGGTTGCGATCACCTGTTGAAATGAAATCAGATTCGTGCATATGCATTAAATAGTTAACATATGCATTAGCCATAGGTGCATGGCATTTGAGATGGGATGACCACGAGAGAAGAGAAACCCCTTGCGAGGAGGAATTGAGTAAAGATTTAACGAATTGATGATGATAATTTGTGAATGCCCTTGTTGATAAGTGGCAATGTAATTGTGTATGTGCTTGTGCATGCTTATGTTGTGAAATGCGTTTCATGAGGTTTGTATGCCTATTATATCAATGTGATGATGAGTGAATGATGAATTGATGATTTTATAGCAAAGCACACATGATGAATGAATGCATATACACTTAATCATAATATATGTATATTCGTCATTTTGAATGTATAACTCACTCTCCCATGTGGTCTCCTTTTTAGCCTTGTGATGCCGGTTGCCATGGGATGAGTCTCAATTTTAAATTGAAGTTTTGGGAAGGTAAATAGTGGTAGTGGGAATGCCTTGACTGACATCATTTGTGAATTTTAATGTAATAAATAATTTGTATATGATGATATTGATGATTTGGTGATTTTGGTCATGTATATGATAATCGTGAATGCATGAATGGAGAACATATGTATTAGTACTTAAGTGATGATTTGATGAGTACTTGAGGAATTGAACTTGAACAACATACATTGATGATGGTGGTGTTTGGATTAATGCCAATAGGTGAATTAGTAGGCCAATTATGAGATATGGGCAGTGGTGATAGTTGGGGCATGACCCCGGATGTATATGCATATTTATATTTATATCTTAGGCTATGCATGTATCTGTTGTAAGTGCATGAATGGGTTATGATCTAATAGGTTTATGTTAGGTGATTGCATGCTTTGCCGAGCCTTTTCTCATATCGTCATATATGGACTAGGCGTAAGCCCGGTATACACATTCTTCATCCGCTGTAAACTCTATTATTTTGTATACCGTTATGGGCGAATTAGTTATCGATCCAGTTATATGTTGATAAATCTCACTCTTCAGTTTTCTGTGGTTCGGGTCTTGATGTAGTCGAGATGGTGTTTAGAAACTATTTCAAATGCAAAAAAATATTTACTCATATTTTTATTAATTATTATCTTGATTACATCGGGATCCGAGTCTAGAAAATCGGGGTGTTATAGTAAGCATCCTAGAAGCTTGAAGTTGATGTCTTCAATAGAAGGTATTGATCCCAAGGCTTTAAGCTCATTAAGCAGAGTCTGAAATCTATCGAACATTTGGTTAATTCACTTGTGCTCCTCTATTTTGAAGTTGTTATATATACTTCTTGGTTACCAAGATTTTCTTGGAACGCTTAACATTGGAGGTTCCTTCATAGTTACATTGAAGTGCATCCCAGATTTTTTTCATAGATTTATAACTATAAACCTTGTTGTATTCAGACTTGCTTAAAGCATAGATTAAAAGAAATCTAGCCTTAGCATTTAACTCCATCTCTTTGAAATTAGTTGTGGACCACTTATCCTTAGGAACTGGCTTTCCATCACTATCCATAGAGGCTGGTTCATCACCTTTTATGATTATCCCCATAGAGCATACTCAGTAGACTTGATGAAGATTTCCATCCTGTCTTTCTAGTAGGCATAGTCTTCACCAAGGAAGGTTGGAGGTCTGTTCATGGAAGAGCCTTCAGCAATAAGCTGATCTTGAGAGGCAGCTATAGATCTTGATCCTTTTTACTCATAAGAGTAATCAACCTGAAAGGACAAGCTCTGATACCAATTGATGGTTTAGAGTCAGACTTAGAAAGGGGTTAAATAAGTCTTAACTCATTTTTTACACGGACTCTGAATAGTAAATATTTTTTAACAGACTGTGAGAGTAAAGAATTTAAGAGAGAATCGCGCAGTAGATTTATGCTGATTCACTTCCAAAGCAGAAGCTATGTCCAGTACCTTCAGACTTGAAGGATTTCCACTATTATAAGATCACCTTTTACTACAATAACACCAGACCAGTGCCTTAAGTATTCTCGACTCCATCCACTTCTGGCTTAAACCCAAGTATTGTTTCGACAAGCCATTCCTGGTTCTAAAAACCCAAGTATTCTTTCAAAAGCCTCTTCAGGCCAAAAAGTGTTTCCCACTTATACTACAAGCTGAAGAACAACATCAGACACGATACACAACAAAGAGTGATAAAGAGTTTTGTGTTACAATAGATAACTCAGTGTACAAGGGTATAGAGTGTTAAGACAGGTATGCTAAGTTACAGACTGCAATAAGTCAAGGTCTGCTAGAAGTAGAACTACAAAAAACACTTATGCAAAAGATACAAGAACTTAGAAACTTAGGACCTTTTACAATAAGAGTCTTTCAAACTTTTGGTTCTTGTAAGGAAGAGATTAGAGAATGTTCAATGTGTCAATGGTATATATTCGTGACAAGTTATCCATTACTGGTTGCAGTATATATAAAAATAGAGTGTCGTTCCACTGAGGGGTGGTTGTTTAGTAAATATAATTAGAACTATTTTAGCGAGAAATGTACATAAACATCATGTGAAATAAATAAACAAGGAATTGAATGAGTAAACAGATGTAAATGTATGAAAGTGATAATGATTCAAATGGAAACAGATAATAAAAGACTGAGATTGGATTTCATCTATCTTACCCTTTGATACGCCATATATACTTATTTAAATGGTTTTTGAATTATTGCTTTTTACGTCACAATCAAAGTCATTCGTATCGATTCCTCGACTATGAAATCCATAAGAATATTTACAAACCGTTGATCCCTCGATCACTTTGACAATATTCTAGCATTAAGATCAATTGTTTCAACATCCGTTTTGTTGATTATTATCCCTAATAACCATTGTAATGAGTATTCCATTTAGATCCATTTTTAGAGACCATTTTCCAAATACCAAAGAAAACTAAAATAAGAAACTATTGATCAGATAGATCTAAGCATTAAGCATAAAATGAAAAGCCAAAAACAATAGAATGAAGGTACCAAATATATAAATATATATCAAGCATACATCGAGTTTAAATTCATTACATCTAATCCCAAAGGAACGTTTAGCTACTCATGGTAGCCATTACAACCAAACAAAATGATGAAAAGATAAAGAGAAGAAAACTCCTAAGGTCTTCAATGGAAAATAATGAAAAAGGAACGTCATGAGTCCAACCTCCTTCAAAAAAATTCTAAGTTGCCCTTTTATCCCCAGTCGAAGCGAGTAAGGATTCTTCAGCTTGAAGAAAGCTTTTGCATATGTTGTTTCCCTCAATAACTCGTTTGGGCGAAGGGGTCGCTCAAGCGAGTCCATGATTACTTTGATTCCCCTATTTTTTAACATCCTTAATGTTTAATAAATTAGAAATGAATGAAAATGTAATTGGGCTTAAAATAATAATAAATAAGAGAGGTGAAATGGAAATTAAGATTTAAAATAAATTTTTAAGGAAATGGCATAAGGGGACCTGATGCGTGGCGTAGCTGTGGCGCGTAGCATTAGGTGAGAATTAATGACCTGACGCGTAGCATCATCCGCGATCAATTTTTATAATGGATATGCAAAACAAAATGCTAAAACGCTTCTCCTCATTTTTCTTTCTCCCCTACGATTTGTGGCAAGAACTTGGTGGAAGTTTGGATTTTTGGTGTTTTTGGACATTGAGGATCAAGGTGCCAGAACAAGCATCGGAGGAGCGATTGATGATGCGGGCATCGAATTCAGACAGTGAATCAAATGATCAGAGGATGTAACCGACACCAAGAGCAAATTATTGAAGTTTAGAATCGATGTAAGGGGGTGTTTGGGTCGTAATTAATTAGGATTGGTATTTAAATGGGTCATAGGAAGGTTATAAATTATTTAGAGGTTATTAGAAAGCTTGTAGATTAGCTAAGTAATATTTATATAAATATATGTATATGTGTATTATGCGTTTTATTAGTCTTTTATTGTTTGATATCAGATTGCATGGCTAAGAGTTTAATGTGTAACTGTTGATGGTTGATGTGATTATGATGATCATGTGGTTGTTTGATGATTAATTGTATAATGATGAATTTGAAATTGGAATGTGACATGATGATTATGTTAATGTGTAAAATATGTTAATATTGGCATGGAGCCAAGGTTTCATGCTTGATGATTTTCATGGGTAGGTTTGTGACGTGCTTGAATGATTGGTTGATAATTTGGGTGAATTGTAGTTTAGTGTGTATGTGTTAAAAGTAGGAGATTTAAGCAAAAATAAGGAACTAAATAGGTAGATCTGAGATCTGGCGAGTTTCAGAACCCCTAGATGGGACCAATAGATTCCCGAGGTTGTTTAGAAGTTGTACCAATGGGACTTAGACAATTTAAAGGTCATTTGGTCAATTTGACGCATAAGTTTTGCATATAGTTAAGTTAAACTGCATTTACGCATAACTTACGCGTATGATGGAATTTTGGCAAACGGTCAGCGCCAATAGTTTCGGAATGGGGAAATTATGTTGCAAGCGAATTCTTTTTATTTGGCCTCTGGAAGAATTTCACTTGAGCGAAGATGGCCTCGCTTAACAATTTCTTTTCAATTCGGTTTTGCCTGATTTTTGCTTGAGCTAAAGTGTCTCACTCGAGTGAATTCTGCCTGTTTGCTCTCTGGAAGTATTTCACTTAAGCAGATAAGGAGGCCGCTCAAAATTCTGCCCCTGATGCTTTAATTCTTTTCTGCCTTGAGCTCGCTCAAGCAAAGCTATCCCCCACTCAAGTGATTACTTCACTCAATCAAATTTCAAGCTCGCTTAAGTGAGTCAATCAAAATTAGGGTTTTTCTCTACTTTGAATAGGGAATTTCTTCAAAACTTCTTCCTTCTTATCTTCTTCATCCTTTTCATCTATAATTACATAAAAAATTGGGATAAGGGACGCAAATTTTCATCAATTGGAACAAAATTTATCTAGAATCCAATTCCATCAAATAACGTATGTAAAATGATCCAGATACATTGATATTCTAACAAAATCATGCCTAATTAATCAAGAAATATACACATGTTTAAGCATTTATCAACTCTCCCTGACCTAGAACTTTTCTTGTCCTTAAGCAAAAGGTATCAAAGTATCAAGGTGAATATAGGGTTGCCTTAAATCAAAACAGTGCATTAGTGTGGCGCCCTTAATCCGGTAAATGATATTAAAGATGTTATTATTTAGATATTAAAGTAAGGATAAATTTTTCACGGTTTAAACAATTGCTGGACGAAGAACACCATAAATAAAACTTTAATTAACCCCAAACCTTTTAAAGACCTATCTCATATATGATGATATTAGAAGGTATGTAGTTTAAACAAATGTTTACTTAAGACAATCAATTTCATGATCACATACAAACATTCCATAATAGGAGTATATGCATTTAATTAAGGAAACATGCCAAAGAAGCGTTCTATAAGCTAATATGGATAAAAGATTGAAGTATAAGCATAGGGACCCAAAGAGTACAAGCCCATGGCAAGAAAATTTCATTTTTAGTCTTAGAAATAGTGGGACATATCATAAATATCACATATTAGTCTCAAATTGAAAATCATAAAAAGTTGGGTTCAAACCCCTTTTAAATTTGAGTTTTACAATGCAGTGGGTCTAGTGTTTTACGCATAGTGAAAGTTAAGAAACTCCAATTGAGGTGAGAACAATTTTCAAACCTTTATAACACATTTATCTACAATTTTCATGAAGAAGTTGGAGGCCAAAAATGTCATTAAGATACCTAAAAGAGCTAAAAATAGTAAGGGAAAAGCAGCAGTTGGAAAAATCCTGACAATGGCCATTCCACTGGCCATGGTTTCACTCCACTAGCCATGGATGACACTATTTTAAACATAAAAATTGCAATTTTTTTTTCACTTTTGAGGCAGCGCCATCCACTAGCCGTGGTTGCATTCCACTAGCCATGGAAGGCTTTGCTGTGGGCACCATTCTGCAGCTTTTTGGCCCTTAAGTTTTTGCCAACTTTGGGACCCATTTTTAATAGGCTATTCAACTCTAATTTGCATGAAATTTTATACACAACTTACCTACCCTAATATAAATTATGTGGCCAAGTTTCAAGCCCAAATTCTATCCCAATCAACATCTAAGCTATAGGGTAGTTTTATGTATATTTTAAGCATTTTACATGACATACCAAAATACAATTGGCTAAGTTTTGGTCCAAACTCTCCATGGACCTATATTCACATATGTAAATGTGACTTTCTCCAATAAGTCTCATCCAATAGCTTATTTCGTAGATCAAGATGTGCTCTAGTGGCAATTCATGCCCCTTTTTAGCTAAACCAAGCATGTCAAATTGTAAACTAGGCCTATTTGGCCATAACCGACCATGCACACAAGTTTCATACATATATTATGGGTTGTAGGTAGCCTCTTCATGAGGTATTGATCATCCAATGGGAACATGACCTATCCACTTCCCATTACACATACATTTCAATATTCCACATGCTTATAAATCATGCATTATGCATTATCATAGGTCATGATCCAGAGATAACATCATTCATTCATCAATGTGGCATAGAACCAATGTACTACAATAGTCATTCATCAATGTTGAGGTCATAACCAAAAATTAGCCTTTCAACCACAAGGCTTAATTTTCACACATGACCCACCAATAATATACATCCCTAATCATTCAATATTCATATACAAAATAACCATTCACAAATATCATATGCTTTACAAAATGATTGCCGGCCAAGGCATTCCTATACAACTATTTTACCTTCTCCACCAAAACAATTAATTCCAAAATAAGATGCATCTCACCCCATGCATATCCTACATCACAATACTAAAAAGAGACAACATGGGAGAATAAGTTATACATTCTAAGTGACGAATGTGAATACATTGTGATCATGTGTACATACATATAAACAACATATGTCCTTTGTAATATAATCATCAATTTATCACCAAGTCTTTATCAAGACATCACCATAGACATACAAGTCTTATTGTTTACAACATAATAGCAAGCACATACACATACACATACACATACACATACACATACACATACATATTTACATTGCCCTTTACCATTATGGGCTATCACAAGTATCATCAACAAGTTTTTACATCTTTCATCAATTCACACTCTCAATAGGTTATCATTTCTCTTAGCCATCTCCAACTCAAATGCCATGTTCCTATGGCTAATGCATATGTCATAACATGAAATACATATGCAACGGATCCAATTTATAACACATGTGTACACAGTATATCAATTAATCGCAACCACGCATAGTTACTCAAATATTCATCCCCTGCAAGGGTCTCTTTCACAAGATCTCGCAAGATCTCAATTATTTCGACATGTTAATATGATCGCAACCACATATAATAGTTTGAATGTTTGTCCCCCGCAAGGGTCCTTTCCACAAAATCTCATAAGATCTCAATCATTTTGACATGTCACGTGATCGCAACCATGCATAAACATTTGAACATTTCACCCTCGCAAGGGTCCCTTTTCACAAGATCCCGTAAGATCTTAATCATTTCAACATGTCAAGTGATCACAACCACTTATAATCATTTAAATACTTGTCCCTCCGCAAGGGTCCTTTTCATAAGATCCTGTAAGACCTTCATCATTTCAATATGTCAAGTGATCGCAACCATATATAATATGATATGCCATGCATGCCATGAATGCAAGAATGCACATGCTAGCCTCAACTTCACAAGAATTTCTTGCTCTCTCACTTAGGGGTATATTTTACACTTAACGTTACAAATAATGGCACGCAACCAACTATAGCATTCTCCAAGGCATATAACATGTCATATAATCTGTAAGGCATCAATTCACATTGTTCATAATACAATAATTGAGGAGTCTCATCAATATCAATCCACACATAGAAATCAAGAAGGCATATCAACAAGTAGACTTCAAATGTGTAACACCAACATATACATTGTCTCAATATTTTCATCAATACTCATGGGTGTGTCACACAACTACATCATTCATTTCTCATCATCAATCATCATATCTCATCAATATTGGTGAAACATACATGGTTTTCACAGTATGGCATAGGCACACTCACTTTACCAAAATCTCAAGCCATTATCAATCACCACCAAGGACACACCATATACATATATTCTAAATGCAATCATATGTTTGCCAAGCACATCATCAACACAATACCAATCATCACATCATTTCAACATAATTATAGCAAGGCAACATAAGCAACATCATATACATTAATCATCAATTATTCAAATCATACATTTAGAATATAAACTCCTCTCCTACCTTGTGAGAAGAAGCTATCCAAATGGTCCGACAACCCTGCCTCATCATCTAGAATACAATCTACATATCAGGCACACACATATATATAAATTAAATTAATTTGTCATTCAAGGCTTGGACACAAGGCCTAACTATTCGATAGTAAGTAAATAGACATAACAACATATCCAAGACATGTTATAGACATGGTTTCACAACCTTCTTAGGTTTTGGGAATTCCTTTTCCATATACGAGATTCTCTATATTCAAAAGTGGGTCAAATCTACCCAATGAACAACCCATCACCACTTGTGGGTTCCCTAACATCACAACTTAGCATACTCTCAATTTCCATATATACATGTATAAGGTCATCCCTCATAGCACTAATCTTCATCTTTTCATAAATTTTCTAAAAGCCTCAATGTTCTCAAACTAAAATTTACACTATTTATCATTTTCAACAATTTTTCATTCATCTCTCTTAGTTTACCATGCCATATAATTATATTTCTCACACGTCCATCAATAAAGCATCATCATCCCAACTAGGGTTCACATACTCACCATTACTCTTCAACATAAATCTCATCAATCCACAATTTCATTTCATTAATCCACCACAACCATAATAGATTTGGTGTTTACATTCATTATTTTGCATTTATAGCAACACCCATTTATAGGTTCCATCATCAATGGTCATCTACCATTATTAATGTCATTTCTCACCATAATAATAACACCACACCTAGGTATCATACATTCACACTAAAAAAATTAATTCTCTTAACCACTATATATATTCCTAAATTTTAGGATTAAGGTTATTTAAAATTCAATAACCACCATTTTCACATTCTCATTGTTCAAATTATCCATAACAATATTACAACTTCTAACACACTTAACAACTTAGAGTCATCACCATATTCTCTTGGTTTCTTAAACCTTCATTACCAATAATTAATGTCAATCACTTAAAAACTCATTTCCACATACAAAATCACCGGAATATCAATTAATCATAATTTTCTCAAGATTTTCCAAAAGCCTCAAATTCCAATTTCTAGGGTTTTTACTTAAATTGCCAAATATCAATTCCAATAATTTTTCTTGCATCATTTTAAGCATTCTAAATCCAATAATATCATATCTTAATCATCATCAACCAATCAACAAAATTCCCAATGGTCATCTAGCTTAGGGTTTGGGTTCCACATGCATTTTCTCATCATAATAACACTTAATCCTCCATTATCAAGCCTTAACAACCTTAAAACTACCAAGAAAAATCAATAATTGCCAAGAACACTTACCTCTAACTCCAAGGCTATGTGAAAAACAAAAATGAGGGGAAGAGAAGAGATGATGAGTCAAGCTTGGCCTCAATGTCTAATATAAGCTTCATAAATCCAAGCTTAGGTATTAATTTTGCAAGAAAATGGAGGTGGAGGGGTGTGTCACGGTTTTGGGCTGGAGAGAATGAAGATGATGATGATGATGATGATGATGATGATGATGATGATGATGATGAAGAAGAAGAAGAAGAAGAAGAAGAAGAAGAAGAAGAAGAAGAAGAAGAAGAAGAAGATGATGATGATGAAGTATGGAGGGAGAGTGGAAAAGCCAATGAAAATTAAAGGAGAAGGAGAGAGAAAATTACAAAAATTGGTTACTGTCCAATAGGTAATGCATTGTCTCTTTTTGCTTTTTCCTTTGGTCCATAATTCCCCTTGTTCAATGGACAAAAGCATAAAGGGAGAGAGGGATAGAATGTCATGGCAATTTAAGAGGGAAAAGTATGGAATTTGCATTTTTATAAATTTCTATTTCGTTTGTAATTTTGCCATTTATTGACATACGTCGTATGCAAATAAATATCTCCTCAACACCAAAAATTATTTTAAACATATCACCATAACCGTAATAAATCCCTCATTATATTAGACCCGTCAAATGCCTAAAATTATTTAATGGGTCCTATACCATTCGTTAAATCGTCCGATTTCAGTAAATCTTAATTTACTGATAAATCACAATTACTGTCTAATTAATTTTTTCACATATATTGGACCATAAATAATTAATTATCATTATCTAATAATTTTATTTCTCTAAAATTTGGGATGTTACAATAAGAAAATATGGCAACTTAATAAATATACAGATAACAACTCACAGTGCCTTTAACATCCATCCAGATAAATGCCCAAGTCTATAATTCACAAAACAAGTTGAAAGTAACCAATTGCTGTAAAAACAAGAAATCCACTCAATTTCTCACATGTGAGTGTTTTACTCATACCGTCACTGATTATGTACAAGTTAGAATTATATTTCATTTTATTTTAAAAGACAATCATCCAAACAATAAGGATCAAGAGGTCTTCAAAAGGTTGTAATGAGGCTGGGTTATACAAGAAAACTTTAAGGTTTTTCTGGGAATTCAAAGAGCATGCTATCAGGAAAAAGAATATGCTAACTGTATGTAACTGTAGTTGCCCTTACTTAACATTATCCATCAAACTCATGATTTTTCTTTTTAATTTTCTTTTTGTTTTTGAATTCCTCTTCTTTTTGGTATTCTCCTTTTACAACAGATTTCAAGCAAGGAATTTCTTTTTTCTTTTCATCTTCACTTCTTCATCACAACCTTTTTCTTTCCCTTTACTAGTAAAACCGATAAACAGAACATAACCCTATATGTACACAATGTAACCATGCTCTTTTAACTTCAGCATGTTATTAAGGTAAGGATATAATTATTAAACATGCTTCGGATAAGGTATTCAAAACAAAAACTTTTCAACTCAAAAGGGTTTATGAACAAAATGGAAGTTAAACTATCTACAGGTTGGCTTTTTAGCTTTGGGTTATGTAACATCCCAACTTTTATATAAATATCTAATTGAGAGAAATAAATGACAAATAATTATACATGAAAAGATTACTATTCCAAAAGTTTGGAAATGATTTAATTAAAATTATTATGATTTTTCATAATTTACTAAGCTTAAAGAGCTAAAATTAATACCCGGTTAAAATATGAGTGTCGGACCAAGTATCTCCAATTGAGATGCCATTGGTCAGGACTGTTCAGAATATTATTATGAACCTAAAAATATATTCAGAGTAATTTGTAGATGAAGTATTAAGCCCGAACTGAGATCCTGTTTGTTATAAAATGGAGAAGTTTTAAGTGATGGATTAAAAACTTAAATGAAAAACCTCACCATTTCACTCTCTTTTTCACTGCACATTCCTTCTTCCTTGGGCAAACACACTTTACTCTCTTTCTCCTTATTTCCCATTCATCTTCATCTTCTTCCATTCTCTAAAACCTAGACAAGGTTTGTGCATCTTCATCCCTTCATTTTCGAAATCTTTCATTGGTCAAGAAGGAGACCATGGTGGCTTGAAGCTCTCCTCCCTCTTCTCAACTTTCATCATCCTCTCCCTTTCTCTTGGAAACCCATTATGTTTATTGGGTTGAGGTAAGTTCCTCATAATTTATGTTGAGTTCATGCCCTAGGTTATTGGTTGTTGTGGTTGGGAGAGTGTTTAAATGCATGTGGGGGTGTTGTGTGAACCATTGAAAGTGAAAACCCTAAGGTAGGGTGGAATAAATGTGAACTTTTATGGGTATTGATGGGGGTACACGAAATTGCCATAATAGATGGTGGAAAATCATATGCATTTATGATGGTTGTTGAGTTTTTGGTAAAACCTTAACCTTTGATTTTAGGGGAAATATAGAATGTGAGTGGGATATGCATTAAATGATGTTGGGAAATGTTATTAATGAAGAGAGATAGCCATAGGTGATGGTTAATGATACTGGTTGGAAGCCATTAATGAGAAAACCCACTAAAGGAGTGGGGTGTGAAATTGATATATATGGGTGACTAAAATAGTTGTGTTGTTGCCCCTTTAATTATAATGAGTTTCAATTTAAGGGAAAGAATTCCTGAAACCTAAGAAAATGAGAACCTATTGCAAGTTACAATATGATGGGACTCATATACATGCATTAATGATGTGTAAGAAATTTAAAAATGATGTTGAATGAGTGATTGATATGGTCTTAAATGTATTTAATGTAGGATTTGATAATTCTTGTGACGTGGGATCATCTAACCCTGAGGAATACTTCTCTTGAGGTAGGAGAAGAGTATATTTTCTAAATGCATGATCAATTATATGTTGATAATATATATATTGATATATATTTGCATGTTTTCCTTAAGTGGATATACTACCTCTTGTATGTAATATGAATTGAAATTGACTCCTATTGATGATTGGATGCTGGTTTGGCATATTTGATAAGGATATGAATTTAGAGTATATTTGTTGAAATGCTCTTTGGTTTCCATGTGTGGATTGACATTAAAATGATTCCTTGGCTTATATGATCTTGAACCCTATGAGTGGTATGCCTTGGAGAATGTTATATATGATTGTGTGCCACTAACTATAATGTTAAGTGCAAAGTATACCCCTAAGTGAATGGGTGAGGAATCCTTGTGAAGCCAAGGCTAGCATATGCATTATTGCATTCATAGCATGCATGGCATAACATTTTACATGTGGTTACGATCACAATGATGAAAGTCTTGCAGGAATATGAAAGGGAATACCTTTACGTGGGGGAACAAACATGAGAATGATTATAAGTAGTTTCGATCACTTGGTATATTGAGATGGTAAAGGTCTTACGGGATCTTATGAGAAAATAGACCTTTACGTGAGGGACATAGGTTTGATTGATTATAAGTGGTTGCAATCACTTGGCACATTGAAAAGCTAAAGGTCTTGCGGAATCTTATGAGGAAATGGACCCTTGCGTGGGGGACGTGTATTTGATTGATCATAAGTGGTTGCGATCACTTGATGTAATGAGATAATAGAGGTCTTGCGGGATCTTGTGAAAAGCACCCTTGCGGGGGGAAAATGCTTAAGCAACTATGCATGGTTGCAAATATTTGATGAATCATGTGCGCATAAGCTGTGACTAAATGTTTCAAATTGGATCCGTTGCATATGCATTTAGTGATATGACATATGCATTAGCCATAGGGACATGACATTTGTGTTGGAGGAGATTAAGAAAGATAATACCTTATTAAGAGTGTTAATTGAGAGATAAAATCCACTTTTGGTCACTAAATAATTGTGTATCATTGTTGGTGTGACCTCTTTATGTTGCTTATGGCTTTTGACAATAAGTATGGTGATATTATGATTTGGAGACTTGACTCTAGTCGATAATGTCCTTGTTGATGGATTGTTATGTATGAATACCTATATTCAATGGAAAATGATTTGATATGTGACATTATTATTTGATTGAACTCCCTTGTAGGAGGATATGTTGAATTGCATTCATATATTTATGTTATCACAATTTTATTGATTGTTCATCATTGGGAAAGTATGCTCACTCTCCATGTTATCCACTTTTTAGCTCATGTGTTATAGGGCATGACCATGGAGTAAGGTTCTTCAAGAGATAAGGTATGGTGTGAAGGAAGAATTGGTATAAATGCCTTGGCCGACATGTTTTTGGATTAATAGCTTTTGTACATTCCTTTTTGCAAATACTTGTATGTGGCATTATTTTGTATAGTCATGTTATAGCTAAGACCTTTATAGGTATGATGATGATTGGATATGAATGATTTGATATTCTAGAATGGTAATTGATACATTATGATCATTTGAAATGAGCTTATGATCATTTTGTATCACCAATGTAATATATGATGATGCTTGACATTGAATTTGTTAGCCATTTTAATGACATTGACGCTTAAGTATGTAGTTGAATTAGAATGTGCATGATGATAAAGTTAAATTATGCGTTAAAATGTTGGTTGAATGTAGATGCATGAAAATAATGGATTTTATTTGACTTTTATGCATAATTAAGGAACTGATAGGGCCATATAGAGTTTTAGGAGGTTTGGATGTCATGGAATAGTCTCAATGGTGCCTACTCAAGATTTAGAACCTATAGAAACTGGAATGGGCCAATTCTATTAAGAATTGACTCTTGTGTTGTGTAAAAATGCCTTAAAATGGGCTAAACACATTTCTATGCATAAGCCACTTGTTTTTGGGTATTTTTGAGTGCAACAAGTTGCTACACGTCATAAATGATGTATAATTAGTGGTGTCAAAATTTGGTAGAGATTGGATTTCATATGAAAGAGTTAGGGTTATTGGAAGTTGGAATTTTAGCTTTTTAGTGCATTTTTTGCAATCTCCTATAGTTTGCTATCATGAATCAATTCATGATTTAACTTAAATCGATTCATGAGCTACTGGATTTGCATGAATCAATTCATGAATTATCTTGAATCGATTCATGGCCTACTGACTTCCATGGAGGTGTTTTCCAGAATTCCTTGAATCGATTCATGTAATTTCTTGAATCGATTCATAACTTACTGCCTGGTTGGGCTTGCTTTCCATTTCACATGAACCGATTCACACGGGTCTTGAATCGATTCATAAACTTTTGTTTTGATGTTTTGGATTTCTTTCTCGTATGAATCGATTCATGGCATGTTTGAATCGATTCATGATTTGCTAATTATCCAGTTTCCATAAGTTTTGATGCTTGCTTGATGTGTGTGAATCATGGCTTTGTTTCCTTGCTTCTCATGCATGTTTTCTTGGGTTATTCCACATACCCATTCTTGCTTCCGAATTGATATACATTTTCGCTAAACACTTGCATAGTGATTATGCAATTGTTTACTCTAAGTTAATATTCGTATAAAACATGTACCTTCTCATATCGCCATATATGAGATAGTCTTTAAATGGTCTGAGGTTAATTATTGAAGTTTTTACTTGTGGTGTTCTTCTTCCGACAATCATTTAAATTACGAAAAATTTATCCTCACTTTTGATATCTAATTAATATTATCTTTAATATTATTTACCAGATTAAAGGCGCCACAGGTTAAACCTAAATCTAAGCAAAATTGCCTCTATCATATCCATGCTTATCTAAATGATGCCTTCCGACAAATTCATGTGTTAATTCGCTCAAGCAAACTAAACTAAAGTGTAGCGATAAAATACTGAAAATAAAATACTAAACCTGAATAACAAAATAAACTATAAAACCCATCAGGAGTTCAATCATGTGTTAATTCGCTCAAGCAAGCCTGTCCCTTGAACAAGTTTTTGCCTGCAAGCTCCTCCCTGATACTTTTCAATTTTTTGCTCAAGCTAATAGGATTCACTTAGGTGAAATTTTGGCAGAATGAATTTCAAATTAATTCGCTAAGTGGTCTTGATTTTGCTTGGGTGAAATTGCCACAGAATCTATTTCCAATTAATTCTCTTAAGCAACGTAAGATCCGCTTGAGCGACTTAACTTTGGTGCACCCCCTGATGCATATATTGCACATTTTGCTTGGGCAAAATTGATTTCGCTCAAGCAAAAATTCAACAGAATGAATTTCACATGAATCCGCTTAAGTGAAATTATTTCGCCTGAGCTAATTTATTCCAGAATTAATTAGATGGGAATTCGCTTGGGCAAATGGCACATGGCTTAAGCATAATTGTTTTTCTTTCAAATTCGCTTAGGCAATGCTCCATTCGCCTGAATAAGTTTAGCAGACAAACATTTATGAGCATTAAATGAGGCTATCTGCAACATTCATTTAAGTGAATTCAAATTCTCTTAAGCAAATTGCCCAAATTTGTACACAAACTTGAAATTTTTAGCAGATTTTGCCTAAGTCCCACACAAGTAGTCAACATGTGACCATTTCAAGAATTTTTGTTGAACTGTGATCGTCAATCCAAGCACATGCATGATGGAATTCAAGAATCCAATCATGAAATACCAATTTTCATGCAATAGTCTAACAGTCATGTGCATATAACATGAAATCAGGAAATTAACTATGCTTAAATGAGCATTGTTGTAATTTGCACATTTTGGCATAAACATAGGCTTGAACTTATCCAATCTAGCAAGGGCAAATGTACCATTTCAACTTTGGCATGCTACATCATGCATGCATCAAAATTAGAGTCAAATTGCTTGAACTTTTCATATCCAATGCATCAATTAAGCATTTCAAACACAAATTTCATGAACTATGCAACATAACATCACCTCATCAACTCTATGCATAATCTTCCTAGTCAAATTTCATTCTACCACACAAGTCTCATGATATTCATGCACTTCATGAAGAAATATACAAAACACACGCTACAATTAAAATTCACAAACACAAAATCAAAACAAATAACATCTGAAAACTAGGTTGTCTCCCAGGAAGTGCTTATTTTACATCGTTAACTTGACACTTATTGTAAATCATAAATCATGAAGTGCATTTGACTTCTATTAGAGTTAAGTCTGAACTCATGACTGAGTAGTCCGAACCCTTTGTGATTTGCTAATAATACACATCAAGACTCTCAGCTAAAATAAAGTTTGTATTGTTTGTTTGTCTAATAAGTCTGTTCAAGTATGACAGGAAGTCCGTAGAACTCCATTTGTAAAGGATAGGGGGGTCCGTAAAAAACAAATCCCTCTAAAAAATGAAGAAGTCTGTACTCATTTATAGCTTCATTAAATCAAGCTAGTCTGAAGCTATACACCATGAGAAGCCCTTTCTTACTCTTTGAGTATTTGAAGAAGGATCTTTCCTTACCAAATCTGAAGCTGTATGTACTTTCTCATGTCATCTCTAAAGCTATCATCAAAAAAAGTTAAAAGGAACGCTTGCATATATCAAGACAACTACCTCACATATCTTATGATGTCAAAAAAGCTAAACTTGTTTAGAACAGATAGCCTAAGGTCAATTGCTATAGAGTGTACTTGCTTACTTAAAGTGCATAAGCAAAAGGGATACTTTGTTAAAGACTTTCAAAGCAATCCAGTTAAGGAAATTTCTTTGAAGCATGTCTCAGCACTCACTGACAGCACATTCCTCAAAGAGACCAATATCCTTCAAAGCTGAATCAACGGTTATTTTTTCAAGAAGGACTTTAAATACAAGAAGTATTCAAATTCAAGAATGTCTTGCTACCCATTTCTATCATTGAACACTCTCTAATTTCTCTAAAAGAAACCAAAGTCTGAAAGACTTTTCTTTAAGTTTCTAAGTTCTTGTATTCACTACATAAGTCTTCTTTGTAGTTCTACTTTCAGCAGACCTTGACTTATAGTGTTTGTAGCTCAGTGTACCTTGTAATCATTTCATATTTCTATATATTGAGTTATTTGTTATAACACCAAAAACTCTTTATCACTCTTTCTGTAAAATCTGGTGTGTTTGTTAGAGTCTGTTAGTGTTGAAAAACACTTGTGGCCTGAAGAGGCTTTTGAAAGAATACTTGGGTCTGTATCCAGGAGTGGCTCGTTGAAACAATACTTGGGTTTTAAGTCAGAAGTGGCTGGAGTCAAGAATACTTGTTGCATTGGGCTGGTGTAATATTGTAAATTTGTTTTACAATAGTGAAAAATCCTTCAGTCTGAAGGGACTGGATGTAGCTTCTGCGTTGGAAGTGAACCAGGATAATTCTGCTGTGTGATTCTTTATTCCCTTCTCTGGTCTGTTGAACTATTTACTTGTTAAACGGTTTATACGTTTTTGAAAAGAGTTTAAGACTTATTCAACTCTCTTCTAAGTCTAACTCTGTACCATCAATTGGTATCAGAGCTTGTCCTTTTAGGTTGATTACTCTTACGTGTAAAAAGGATCAAGATTCATGGCCTCATCCTCTCATGATCAGCTCACTACAAAAGGTTCTTCTATAACAGACCACTTGCCTTCTTTGGTGAAGATTACTCTTACTAGAAAGACAGGATGGAAATGTTCATCAAATCCACTCGGTATAAACTATAGGGAATAATTACAAGAGGTGATAATCCAGAACCTATAGACAAAGAAGGAAAGCCAATTCCTGAATATAAATGGTCCACTACTGACACGAAGAAGATGTAGTCAAATGCTAAAGCTAGATTTCTTTTAATCTGTGCCTTGAGTAAATCTAAATATAATAAAGTTTATAGTTACAAAACTGTGAAGGAAATCTGGGATGCCCTTCAGCACAACTATGAAGGAACCTCTAATGTTAAGCGTTCAAAGAAGATTCTTGTGACCAAAAAGTATGATAACTTCAAAATAGAGGATCATGAGTCTGTTGACCAGATGTTTGGAAGATTTTAGACTCTCCTCAATGAGCTTAAGGCCCTAGGATCCACACCTTCCACTGAAGACATCAATGTGAAACTTCTGGGATATCTACCAGAAAAGTTTAATGCTAAATGTGCTATTTTGGAAGAAGCTAAAGACCTCAGCACTCTTACCCTTGATGAACTTCTTGGAGTTCTAAGAGTTCATGAGCTAAAGCTTAGCTAGAAAGAAATGTCAAATCCCTCATCTTCCAAGAACATTACCTTGAAGTTTGAAGAGACTTCCAGGAGATACAAGGAGCCCAGAGTTAAAGAATCAACTAGCTCAGATCTTGCATCTGATGAAGAAGATGAGGACACTGATGAAGAGTCGGCCCTCATCACAAAAATATTCCACAGACTTCTAAAAAAGAAGAAAGGTGGAGGAGGAAGGTTCAACAGAAAAGAACCAAGAGGTAAAAGCTCATTTAAATTTAAAGTTGACAAATCTATTATAGAATTTTTAACTATAGGAAACCGATACATATGAAAGTTGAATGTCCTCTTTTGAATAAGGATAGAAGAGACAAAAGAAAATAAGAAGTTCTTTAAGAAGCAAAAAGGACTTATCACTACCAAAAAGAAACTTATTAATGATCCCCCAAACCCGTCGCTAAATCATGATAATTCTATCGCTAAACCTATTAGCGACGGAAATTATGATGGACAAGACGTCGTCGCTACCTCCATCGTCGCTGACACCACAGTGACATTGACAGAAACTGTCATAAAGGTTTCGACGGGGTCACACCGTCGCTAATCGGGTCCCTATGGTGGTGACGTTCCTCGTCGCTATTACTGGCTACATAGCGACCATGTCATGCAATCACTATTGCTGGCTATGTAGCTACCACTAATTTGTTGCTATTTCTGGCTATGTAGCGACCACCTAAAGACCGTCGCTATTTCTGGCTATGTAGCGACCACCTGAACACCATCACTAGTTCTGGCACCTAAACACTGTCACTATTTCTGGCTAAGTAGCAACAACCTAAACACCATTGTTATTTCTTGCTACGTAGCAACCATTGCAATATCGTTGCTGTTTTGCTTATATGATAGCGATGGAACCTGTCTTTTGTTCCGTCGCTAATGTCTGTTTTTGTTTTTTAAATTTATTTTTTATTATTTTTAATTGAATTTAATTTTTGTTTATTATTTTTTAATTTAATCGATTAAGATTGTGATTAATAATTACAATAATATTGTGATTCTTTGTTGAATTTTGAACCCTAAATATCAAATATTGAATGACATAAAATAATAAAAAGAGAATGACATAAAACAAATACTGAAATATGGAATATGATATAAAGTATAAACCAATCTATACAATATACAAACAAATGAACCATTAGAAAGTAAAATCATGGTGGAGGATCTTGTGATGATGGTGGTGGCGGTTGGGAAGTAGGGGGTAGCTTCACCATCAACTCCTCGGCCTATCATCAGTCCACCTTGGCTTGCTTCTCCAAAAGATGCCTTTGGCGTTGCTCCTCTTGTAGCTCATTGTTTAGGTTTTGAATAACCTGAACAACATCCGTTGGAAGGCCAGAGTAGGAAGAGGAACAAGAAAAGGTCTTCCCCTTTTTCACCAGCTACGTGCCTACGCTGCTCAATCCAAATATCCCCTATTTCTTGTTCACGCTGCCAACAACCTCCATATAGATGGCGTTGTCGTCAGAACAAGAAAGGGTGGGATGTACCTCCCCCTTAGGTATGGAGGACACCAACTCTGCCTCCTTCTCGGCCCTTATGGCAAGATACGCCTACTGTCACCCCCTGGTTCTCTGGACCCGAATCTCGATGTAATCAAGATAATTAATTAATAAAAATACAAATAAATTTTTCGCGTTTGAAATATTTCCAAAACACCCTAACGATTACACCAAGACTCGAACCACAGAAAACCGAAGAGTGAGATTTAATGTTTTATAACTGGATCGTAAAATAAATCGCCCATGATTGTATACAAAAATAACAGAGTTTATAGTGGAAGAAGAATATGTATACAGGGCTCACGCCTAGTCCCATATATGAAATATGAGAATAGGCTCGGCAAAACATGCAAGCATACAACACTAGCCTATTAGGCCACAACCAATCTTACACATAAATCATAAACAGGCAATGACTCAAATATATATATATATATATATATATATATATATTTATATGGTCATGTAACATACATCTCCAATGTCCACAATTTCATAATTGAATACATTCGATTCAACCTTAAAATCATAAGTCATCAACACTTATACATCCTAAAATGGGCTACACATCTAACATTATTTTATTCATCAAGTGGTTATGAATTCAAATACCCCAAATATCGATACATTATCCACTTATATCATTATTCACAATACATCCATCAACATCAATAAATATCAACACAATCATGTACATTCATTCACAATTCAATAAATTACTATCACTGCCAGCCAAGGCATTCCATTGCCACTATTTACCTTCCCAAAAGCTCTACTTTAAAATCACCATCTCATCCCACAATATTCCTGCTTCAATGCTAAAAATGGACAACATGGGAGAGTGAGTTATACATTTCAAATGATGAATATGAATACAATTGAGATTATGTGCATATGTATATTAACATAATGTATGCTTTGCTAAAATCATCAATAATCATCAGAATCTATTCATTTCAACAACATACATATAAGTGTTCATCCATCAATTCATAGCAAAGCAAGCATATATACACACTTTTTCTCAATGCCACAATAGGCCAACATCATTGTCATCAACAATAAACAAACAAGCCCTTCATCACATTGGGCCATCACATATTCAATATCTTTTCGTTGTATTCATATTTTTCATGTTGTCTTGTAGGTATTCATTTACCCATCTCATCATTATTATATCTCAATCTCAATCATCATCACCTTTTGGCATATCTCTATGCTATATGCAAATGCTCTTAGGCTAATGCATATGCACAATGGAATTAATAACAAATACAGATTCGACTATGGGAATAGACACCAATTGTGGGTCAAGCATGATCACATACCATGCCCCTACTGCAGTAGTAAAATGTGTACACTTATACTTAAATTGCATGCATTTCACCAATTATTTTACTGGTACCAAACCACATCGCCCATCTTGCAACACCTTGTCATTTTCACCATGACCACGGTAAACAACATATTCGACATATGGTGTTACGGGCCGGCCAAATCTCAAATCATGGCGGCTGTGATCTCAAAGACCACCGGGGTCACCTGCTCATCAAGAGCTACCCTCATAAGGGTCGGCCACATGTAGCTCCTCGTAGTAATACATGGGCAGCTTCGTGACTTACACACCGAGTCACAGGGGAAACAACAAATTGCTCATGCACTGAGCCACCCTCCCACTGGGTCAGCCGAGGGAACTCCCCTAACGTTCCAACATCGACGGCTATGATATACCATGGATGCAATGCAATGCAAATCAAATGCATTTCTCACACTGTGCATCCTAAATGCCACTCACCAAACATCATCATCATAATCACCAACACCACCATATACATCTTAGTGGATTTTATCGTTGTTGGTTTTAGCCATTGTTTTCAAGTTTTAAGTGTGGCATTTTCATCTCAATATATCATTTATTGTACATGCAAGTCACCACTTGCAAATAACCACAATGGCATCACAACATCGCAAATCATCATTAAATACCACCACATAATCATTTAGTGGATTTTCATTCCATTTGTCATTGTCATGCTTTCACAACTAGTATGGTAATAGAACAATTTATTAATACAATTCAAACCACATATACAAGCCTATGCTTGTATCAACTCAATGACATTCACAATCATCTATAATAACAAACATCCTTTACTCAAGGGATTGATCAACAACATCACTTATCATTACCCCTAATACAATGTCTTGTTTTTACACAATAAAGGGGTTTTAAGTAATAAATCTAGAGGGGACGAATTCCAAGAAGTTTAATGATTCATAATTTACTCACTTAAAATCTTAAAAATCATGTAAATTTTAGTGTACAAGGTTTGTATAAACATGGCATAATCCAAAAATGTTAAACTGATATGAAAACTAATGAAATTTAGCAAGATCAGCACAATGAATCGATTCAACTCTATGCATGAATCGATTCATGCGTTACTGATGTGCCAGGTTCCAAAATTTAATTGAATGAATTGATTCCCCCTGCAGCTGAATCGATTCCTGTGATTTTAATGCATAGGATTATATGATTCAGGGGAATGAATCGATTCCCCCATATGATGAATCGATTCCTGCGAATTGTGAGTGCCAGGAACAGTAAAAACAGAAAGGAATGAATCGATTCAAGGGTATGGTGTGAATCGATTCACATGCTACTACCAAAATGCACAGTGATTCCAAAACACCTTGAATCGATTCAAGGACATAGGTGAATTGATTCAAGCTGGGCATATCAGACCCCTGCTGCATTTTATGCAGAAAATTACCCAAATTCTAACTTCTAATCACTCTAACTTTTTCATACGAATTCTAATGCCCACCAAATTTTAACACCAACTTATATATATTATTTATGACGTGTGGCCATCGGCCGCACACAAAAATTCCCAAAAATGAGGGACTTATGCGCATAAATGTGTTTTACCTATTTTGAGGCACTTTTGTGCAACTCAAGGACCTATTCTTATTGGAATTGGCCCATTCCAATTCCTACAAGTCATAAACAACATATATGGGCTATTGGAACTATCACATGCTATTCTATTCTCATAAAACTCTATTTGGCTCTATTAGTTCCTCAATTATGCATTAATATCAAGGCATAGCTTCACACTTTAAACAAATTCCCTATAAACATAAACATCACTCCATTAAAGGGACACTAAACATTCATCATCAATTCATATATACATATATATCATTCTCAAGAATCCACCATTGCCAAGCATAATATTCATTACATTATCCATTATCTCATCATTCAACATAATCATGGCAAGGCAAGCATGAGTATCATCACATACCATAATCATAAATCATATAACTCATGCATTTGGAATGTAAACTCCTCTCCTACCCGAGAGAAGAACCGCAACGCAAACGCTCTAATTATTCTGCATCATCGTCTAGAACACAATCCTATCAACAAACACATACATGCCATTAATAAGCCATCATAAGGCATCATCTCTTAAAACTCATTATCAAGTCCTAGACTTGTCTAAACTCCAATTCATACGCTTATGTTAGGCTTCGGGAATTCTTTTCCCAAAACCAAGATCCTCTAAATCTCGAGGGGCTAACCGCACCCAATAACAACAAGATCATACCCCTTATCAATATGGCATCTAAATCATCATATAAATCGCTCAATTGCCATCATTGTCAAAAAAATTCATATAGCAACATCATGGCCTAAGATCTCATCAATCCTTATCACCCATAATCTCATTAGTCCATCACCATCACTATGACCTTAATATTCACATTCATTCTTACACACTTCATAGCAACACCCCTCCATGAGTTTCATCCTCTATGTTTCACCATTTCTATCACTACCCATCATCATAAATAACAACACTCCCGTTAAATATCATTTATTCATTTTTACTTCAATACTTATAGTCACAACATATACATTTTCCCTAAATTCTTAGGGCTAGGGTTTCTATTAAAACCTAACAATCATTATCAATAATCATCAACCATCATCAATAGCTATTTTTCCTCATCAACAATATTCCCTAACATCATTAAACACATTTTCCCACACATATTTTGCATTTCCCCCAAATTATAGGGTTAGGGTTTTATCAAAACCCAACACCCACCATCAATGCTCATTATTACACATCATATTTTCATGCCATTTTCATGTACCATATTGTGCCCTCATAAAGCTCACACTAAAACACCCCACCTTAGGGTTTCTCATCATAAATGCCTCTCCAACATCTACCCATACATATTTAACACTCTCCCAACAACACAATCACATAACCAAAGGTTAGAGCTCAAGAAAAGGGAGAGGAAGTTTTATCTCAAGCAAAAGGGAGTGAGCTCTAAGAATGGGAGAAAGAGAGAATGAAAATACAAGGGAGAGGGAGAGCTTCTAATCACTATTGTCATCTCTTCCAAGCTTGAAGCAAAACGAAAATGGAGAGGGGGAAGGCATACCACTATGCTTAGGGTTTTTAGAAGAGGAAGAGGAATTTGAGAAGGGAAATAAGAGAAGAAGAAGAAGAAGTATGATTGCCAAATGGGAGCAAGAAGCCAACGAAAGTAAGGAGAGAAGAATAGGCTTTTGGTTTTAATTTTTAACTCTCCCTTTAAAAGTTCATCGTTTTATGGCAAATAGGATCTTTGTTTGGGCTCAATACTTTATCTAAAAATTATTTCGAATATGTATTCAGAATCCCCATAATATTCCTGACAGCCCTGACCAACGGCATCTCAATCAGAGATACTTGGTCCGATACCCATATCTTAACCGGGTATAATTTTAACTCTTAAAGCCTCAATAAATTATAAATAACCCTCATAAATCTCAATTTAATTATTTCAATATTTTTGGGACCCTTATTAACCCATTTATAATTATTTAATATTTATTCTTCTCAATTAATCATTTTTTATAAAATTTGGGATGTTACACCTACTGTAATTGTAAAATAATGATAAAATTCAGTAAAATAATTTGTAAGTTTAAGCATGTGTAAGTTAAATTAAATTACCGCTATGTCTGTCAATTTTTGGTTAACCCAAGCATCGACTTTGTTTTTCTTGGTCATTTACAGACCTCAAATAGTGATGGCTCCCTGTGCTCCTTCTGCTCCTGTTGTTCACAATATATTCAAATTGTTAATAGAAAACATATTAAGTCATTCATAAAAATGGTAGAAAAATGTATACTTACAAATCTTTTTTTGTGCTCAAGGATTGAAATGCTGCCCTTAGTGTAGATAGAGGTTGCAACATCAGCCACTCTGTTTGCCTTGTTCTGAGCACTCGCCTGCTGGACCAAGACACCCCTCACTTCTGGACCATCCCGTCCAAATGGTCCTTAGGATTCAACAGGGGCATTTATCCTTGTCCCTCACCTTCCTAAGGGTACTCTTGATTATTTGATGATTTTGGAGGTCTTTGTGGCAAAGACCTTCCTAATCTCATCAATCATATGCTCTGCCCATTGATAATCATGCTGTTACATGAAATGAAATTTCAAAATTAAACACAGGTGTATAAGTTAGCCACAAATTCACAATAAAGGGAAATGTTAACTTACTGAGAAGGTGTCAAACCACCTATCCTTGATAGCCTTCCCAGCATCTGTTCAAGAGATGTATGGACCATCCCATTGGGCCTTTAGAACCTTAATAATCGCTTTGGTAGTGTGACTACTATTAACAAAGTTGTAATAAACAACAGTTAGAAACAAATAAAACAACATACAAAATAGGGAGGCTACCAAAATTTCGGTAGAGTCTCCCCTGTAAATGTAACATTTCCAAATTTGAACGGTTGCCTTGTTACAAACAGAAGAGTTCCCAATACAGTTCAATGAATACAAGTACTAAATAACTAACATACAATAAACCAATTTTGGTACTACTATGAATTATAAGTACAAATCATCTAACAAGCTACCAACTAAAACTTAACACAAATTATATAGTAATACATACTCGTCTCCGCCCAACAGTGGGACCAGAGTGGGTAGGGGGATCTTGGAGTGGGGTTGCCTTGAGGCCAGGGTCATCCAAACCCTACGGTAAAGGAATCTGCTGTGGTGTGGTATATGGTGGTGAAGGAGTCTGCTGTGCTATGGTGGTCTGCTGTGCTGTGATCTATGGCGGTAAGGAAGTGGTGGTCTGTTATGGGATGGTGGTCCGTTGTGGTATGATGGCCTGTTATGGAGTAGTGGTCTGCTGTGGTGTGCCCACACAGGATCCTGGAGTCCTCGAACCACCATCCTAGCTGAATGGTAGTCAACGTCTTATCATCTGTGGATAAAACCATGAAAACAAATGTTAATCTCAGACTATAAAGATATGTATATATATGTTTAATAATTGCATACTCTATGCCTATTTCAGTTTGAAATTCCCCTTCAGTTTCAATGTCACTATGGCTATCTGTTTCAACAGGTTCCTTAGTCTCCAAATTAGCCCTAGACCATTTTGATTGGGAGACCACATCTTTATGAATGTGTTCACCCCCTGTAGTGGCGAGTGTCTCATCCATTATCACTGGATCAATGTAGTAAATGACTGTTATTAAGCTTATTCAGAGCGAGCTGATAAGCATCCTCAACCTCATCAAAGACATTCAGTGATCTGACTTCGGGCCTTGGCCTTGATTACTACGTACCAGTCCTGGTGCCCTCCAGGGAAGTCTATGTAATAAACTTGCTCGGCTTGTTGGGAAAAAATGAAGGGATTAAACCCTTCATATCTATCGCTTTTCTTAACCTTAACTAAACCGTAGCTGTTGTCAACCTTTGTTCCTACACCAATTGTGTTGTCGTACCAATCACACTTGAATTAAACGATATCTCTTCTTAGTTGTCTGGAGAAAGAAACTTCAACAATCTCTGTCAACACAGCATAGAAGTCTTTTAACTGTCTATTTGTGCCTTTAACATAAACCCCATAGTTATAGGTGCGCATCCTTTCACTCCATTGGAAAATGTTAAACTTGTAGCTGTTTACGTAGTAAATGGGTCATTTTTTAATAGTTTTCATCGGTCCCAAGAGATGGTTTAGAGTAAGGGATCTTCAATATAGTTATTAGGGTCTTGAATCTATTTACAGCATAACACATAGGTCATCGTTAGATACCTAAAGTTTGAAGTTCAATTAAAAAATAGAAAACATACGGGTCTTACGTGTTATGCAAACCAAATGATGAATTTAGATGATACCTCACTATGAATTTAGTCATCAGTTATATCATTTTGCTCGAGTTTCAACATATATGCATATAAGCTATTTAAAGAACAAAAATTTAGCTACAATAAAAACTAGCTTTAGAATGAAAACTATAAGTTAGTGACATACTCAAGATAGGGTTCCACTTCCGGGCAATTCAGAAGAATGTACAAGTGAGCCGTCTTTTGATCTTTCTCATCAATGTAACATTTTGTGACCTTGCCCCCAGGACGACCAGGATAGTTAAAAATTAAAATTTGATCATCCAACCCTACATGTGTGGCCACCCTAAGGTTGCAGGGAATTCTACTCATTCTAGTTTCTATCTCTGTCGGAAAATAAAAAGAAGCAAAAATGGTTATTTCTTCCATTAAGTATGCCTCATAAATTGATGCTTCAACGCATGCTTTGTTTGACACTTTGTCTTTCAAAAAGCGTAAGAATCTAAAACAACATAAACAAATGTTAAGTTACATAATACTATTATAGGAAAAGATCTTTACAATGAAATTAAGTAGTTCTGGAGTTCACCTTTTGAACGGATACATCCAACAGTACTGCACTGGGCCACCAACTAAGGCCTTATACGGTAGATAGATAGGCAGATGCTCCATCGAGTCAAAAAAACTAGGTTGGAAAATCTACTCCAACTTACAAATCAAGACTGAAATACTTTCCTCCATCTTCACAAGTTTCTCCTCAGTTAATGAAGTTATCATCAACTCTTTAAGGAAGTAACTCAACTCAACCAGCGGTTTCCAAATAGGTTTCCGTAAAGCATGAAACGCGTACAGCAGTAGTTGTTGCATAAACACATGACAATCATGACTTTTCATGCCAAACACCCTGCCTTCCTTCACGTCGACACATCTACTCAAGTTAGAAGCAAATCTGTCATGCAGGGTCAACCCATTCATCCATACACATACAACAATCTGTTGAGGTCTAGTTAAACATATTTCGTATGCGATTTATGTTGGTGTATGCACTACGAGCTATTAATGTATCAATTTTAACTTATTAATAAAATTAGTATTTTTAGTTTTAGACAAATGCTATTTATCCTGGAATAATAGGTCATATGAGAATTATTCCTAAAACGTCCCTAATCAAGTATTTACATGGGGACATGTAAATACATTAAGATTAGTGTGTGAATGTACTAATGATTTGATCTCACAAATCATGGATATATGATATCAAGTCTTTACACGGGTACACATTAAGAGTAATGTTGTACTGGACAGACCCACCATGAGAACGTTGCATGGATCGTTACATGAGTGTCATAAACGGTTCTCAATGTGATAATAGTATGTAGTCCTTCAACCTGAAGTCACTACGATTCCTACATAAGGAGTTTATTGTTTTAATACAATCAAATGTTATCTGTAATAAGATGACCATAAAGATTATGATTAGGCAATAGATAAATTATGCAGAGGGATGTGAGTGATGTAGATGGAATTTGTCTCTCCTATGTGACAGGAGTGATATCTATGGGCCACTTGATGGATTGAGACTAATGAAATGCATGGTCATGCTAGGTGTAACACCCCTGATTTTCTGTACTCAAATCCCAATGTGATCGACATAATTAATAAAATTGTGAATAAATTTTTCACGTTTGAGAACATTTCCAATACACCATCATGACCACATCAAGACCCAAATCACATAAAACTAAAGAGTGAGATTTAGTAATCTATAACTGGATCGATGAATGGTTTGCCCATAAAGGTATACAAAATAATAGAGTATACAGCGGAAGAAGGTGTATACCAGGCACACGCCTAGTCCCATATATGACGATATGGGAAAAGGCTAGGCTAGCATGCAATGGCATAATATAAGCCTATTAGACAACCATCATCATTCTACAATTAATTCCATAAGCATACAGAGCCTAAGGTATAACTATATATATATATATATATATGTACACGGGAATCTTCTCCCAGCCTTCGCTATCATCAATATACATCAATTAATTTTAATCCTCCCAATACACTGTAAATCATCTCTTACATTCTACATATTTATTCACCATCCGCAATTCACAATTCCGAAGGATCATTCTATACGTGTTCAAATTCATTAAAAATCGCCTACATTCTCAGAATTCATTCATTATACAAGAACCATAAAGGATGCCGGCCAAGGCACTTCCATTACCACTATTTACCCTCACCGAAGCTTTGACTAGAAATCCGAACTCATCCCATGGCAACCTGCATCACAAGGCTAAAAAGGAGACCACATAGGAGAGTGAGTTATACATTCAAAATGACGAATAACATATATTGTGATCATGTGTATATGCGTACAAACATCATGTGTTCTTTGCTAACAAAACATCAAATTATTAATCATTCATTATCTCATTATCACAATAGGCATACAGGCCTCAAGAATCGCAATTCATATCATAAATAAACACGAGCACATACGTAATCATATACACAATCACCTGCCACTTATCAACAAGGGCATTCTCAATCGTTATCATCATCGATTCATTTTATCTTTTATTCAATACCTCCTCGCAAGGGGTTTCTCATCACTCGTGGTCATCCTATCTTAAATATACAATAGATCCGATTCCATATCAACGGGTGATCATAACCACCATACCATTCATTTCTCAATAATTCTAATAATAATATCATCACTCAGGGATTCACCCTTCGTGGCACCCAGCAAGGTGATTTATTTCGATAAATATCATAATATCATCATCACTCAGGGCTACACCCTTTGTGGCACCCCGCAAGGTGTTTCATTTCACAATAAATAACATAATACCATCATCACTCAGGGATACACCCTTCGTGGCACCCCGCAAGGTGTTTTGTTCATTTCAATAATAATTCATGCAATAGCATCTTCACTCAGGGATACACCCTTCGTGGCACCCCGCAAGGTGATTCTCTTCACAATAATTATCACAATACCATCATCACTCAGGGATATACCCCTCGTGGCACCCCGCAAGGTGATATACTCAACATTATAGTCAACATCATCTTCACTTCGGGATTTACCCATCATGGCACCCCGCAAGGTGATATATCCAACATTATTCAATAACAATAGGACAACGTCCTCTTCACTCAGGGATTTACCCTTCGTGGCACCCCGCAAGGTGATATAGTCAACAACATTCAATAACAATAGGACAACGTCCTCTTCACTCAAGGATATACCCTTTGTGGCACCCCGTAAGTTGATACATTCAACAATATTCAATAACAATAGGACAACGTCCTCTTCACTCAGGGATATACCCTTTGTGGCACCCCACAAGGTGATACATTCAACAACATTCAATAACAATAGGACAACATCCTCTTCACTCAGGGATATACCCTTTGTGGTACCCCGCAAGGTGATACATTCAACAACATTCAATAACAATAGGACAACGTCCTCTTCACTCAGGGATATACCCTTTGTGGCACCCCGCAAGGTGATTCATTCAATAATAATGCATATCAATGCCATGCTATGCCATGAATACAACAATGCAATAATGCATGTGCCCAACAACCTCGCAAGGATATCTCACCCTCTCAATTAGGGATAAATCGTATATTTAATCTTATTATCATTGGAATATAAGAAATCATAAGGCCCCTCAAGGCACAACATTTATAACCATATCAAACCACGCATGGTAATTAAAATTATATCAAGCATCATGGCATTTATCCACGCATGGAAAACAACAAGGTATTTCAAAAGTATATGTTTAGCAATCATCATTGCCACCATTTCAAATCCATTGATTTATACACTCGTGGCCATTCAATTTTCCCCTCATTCGTTTTATTATCACACAAGGTGTGTCATATAACCACATCATTTACTTTTTATTATGATTCATAATACTTCAATAGAGGGGGGAAAACATACATGTTTTCATAACATAGCATAGGCATACACATACCTTGCCAAGGTCTCAAGCCATTCCCCAATCACCACTAAAACACACTATACTTGGACCCCTAATGAAATCGCTTGTTGTTACATAATAAAAGGGGTTTGGGGCAATAATGAGCCCATGATTAATTTCAGCACTAAGGCATGAGGAATCTTACTTTTAGTCTTAAAAATAGTGGGACATGTCACAAATATCACCTATTAGTCCCAATTTGGCCACCATAAAAATTTGGGTTCAAAACCCTCTTAAATTTGAATTTTTCAACGCAATAGGTTCGGTATTTTTCGCCTAATGAGAGTTAGAAAACTCCAATTAATGTGAGACCAATTCTCACACCTTCGTAACATAATTATATACAACTTTCATGAAGAAGTCGGAGGCTAAAAATGTCATTAAGGTGCCCAAACTGACCAAAAAAGCAAAGAAAATAGACCAGTTGGAAAAACAGCACAACAGTGGCCATAACAGGGCTCTGAATCAATTCAGGTTCGTATGAATCGATTCAAGCATCCCAAAATCTCAATTTTTGACAGAGGGCCTTGAATCGATTCAAACTCGTATGAATCGATTCAAACGCCCCTGGAGCCCAAAATAGTAAAAACAGCACCTCTTGAATCGATTCAAAGAGTCTTGAATCGATTCAAAGAGTCTTGAATCGATTCAAGACAGCTCTGCTGCTGTTTTTATGCAGAACAACACCAAAATTCCAACTTCTTATGCTCCTAACTTTCTCGTATGAACTCCAAATGCTACAAAATTTTAACCCCAATAAATATACATCATTTGTGACGCGTGGCCACCGGCCTCACTAAAAAATTCTCAAAATTAAGAGACTTATGCGCATAATTGCGTTTTACCCATTTAGAGGCATTTTTATGCAACTCAAGGGCCTATTCTCAACGGAATTGGCCCATTCCAATTCCTACAAGTCATAAACTAAATATATAGGCTATTGGAACTACCGCATGCCATCAAAACCTCATAAAACTCTATTTGGCTCTATGAGCTCCTCAATTATGCATAAACCTCAAACTTATCACTAATACCATCACAATGGCTATCACATTCAATGCCAATCATCCATATAAATTCTCAATTATCAAAACATATATTTCCTCCCCTCAAGGATGGTTCATTAAAATGTACTTATTTCAACCCCTCATGGGTTATTCATCAATATATTACACATATGTTATCATCAATAGCCAACAATTTGCCATTCACATCATTTCGCTATAAACATGGCAAGGCAAGCATGGGTGTCAAGACATACAGTAATCATCAATTATATAACTCATGAAATTTGAATGTAAACTCCTCTCCTACCTCGAGGGAAGAGCCGAATGGTTCCAATGCTCTGAATGCTCCATTGCATCACCCAAAATACGATCTACATACCAATATATGTATACACATAATCAATAACCATCATAACTCTAAACATTTGTTAGCTTATCATAAAGCTCAACCTCAAGTCCTAGACTTGCTAAACACCAAGTTATGCAATTGTATTAGGCTTCGGGAATTCCTTCCCCAAAGCCAAGATCCTCTAGATCTTATGGACCAACCAAACTCAACAACATCATCATCTCATCCATTCCAAAATGCAATCCCATATTACATCAATCCTTCAAATATCATCATTGTAACTTAGGGCTCCACATAAGTTACCCTTGTCTCTCATAAACCATCATTAGTTACCAAACTCTAATGACACAAATCATGGCCTATCAATTCACCAACCAATAGGTATATCCCATTATTTCCACCTTTAAGGGTTATCTCTAATGTTCACCATTTTTCATCATTGTAATTAACAACACACATATTAAATATCACCATTATATTCAATTCAACTTTTTAAGCTATATTATATCCATTTCCACAAATTCTTAGGGCTAGGGTTCCATTAAAATCAAGCAATCACCACTAGCAACCATCATCTTCCATTTCTAATCTTGTAATTTTCGTATACCCCTTCACACCCATCCAAAAACACATATAAATCACACCCTACCTTAGGGTTTAACACAAAAATGGCTTCTAATCCATAACCCATACATATTTTACACTCTCCTAACAAATAAACTCATAACCAATGGTATAAGCTCAACAAAATGGTGAGGAACTTACCCCAAACCATGAAACAAGTGAGCTTCCAAGAGAGGGAGGATGGGTGACGAAAATGAGAGGAGAAGAGGGAGAGAGCTTCTATCCAACATCATATTTCTCATGCTTGGAGATGGCAAACGAAAATGGAAGGAGAAGGGAGCCACCACCCTTTTTGCTTAGGGTTTTTAGAAGAGGAAGAAGAAGAGTGGTAGAGGAAATGAAGAGAAAGAGAATAGGAAGAAGAAGAAGAAGAAGAAGTGACGTGAAAGAAGAGGAGAGTGAGAGAGTTTATTATTTTAATTTAACCTCTCACTTAAAGTTTTTTGTTTTAGATCAAATAGGATCTCAGTTCGGGCTCAATACTTTATCTAAAAATTATTCTAAATATATATCCAGACTCCCAATAATATTCTTAATAGCCCTGACCAAAGGCATCTCAATCAGAGATACTTGGTTCGACACCCATATCCTAATCGGGTATAATTTTATCTCATATAAGCTCAATAAATCATAAATGCCCCTAATAAATTCCAATTTCATTATTCGAATATTTTGGGACACTCATAAATTCGTTTATAATTATTCAGTATTCACTTCACCTATTTATTCGTTTTTATAAAATTCGGGGTGTTACAATCCACCCGACCTAAAAAGAATTTCGTCCTCGAAATTTAATATCAGCATATACCATAGGCCACACCTCGGCCGCACACCATCAAGGTTCACTGACCCTATGAAATAACATCGGACTTCTCAAAGTCCGTCAAGACATGTTCATTATCACTTCATCATTCTTAACATATAATTCCTACATCAAGGTGTGTCACATGTCATCAATTACGACTAGCCCAACAGAGCTCAGATGTTCATACTCAGTACGTCCAGATAGGCACAGTACATTCACCATAAGCAATTACAATCCTTACACCTGCCCGGCCTATGTTTTGCTGCATCCGACATACAGGAAGGTGTCCCAATCCCGTAGTGGTTACCACAAACACATAAGGTCGGCGCATAAGTGCATGTTGCCACAATGCCTATGGCATGTAAGGCCATATCGGAACCAGTACTTCGTATTCCCATTGCTCACATCGGTCACACATATTCAAACGATACCAGTCCACATAGGACTTAGTGACAATCCTCACCAGTTCACAACTATCTTATTCGTATCTCATTGTCATTATACAATTAATTTGACATTCATCATGTCACACTAATCTTCAAATCTTAATTAACATACCATCGATTGGTGTACCAATCATATATTTTAATCATCGTGGGGTAAATACCACATCATCGGGCCTCATCCATTCTGAGGTCCTGATCAAATCGTCTAATAATCCTTTGTCTCATTCATACATCGTTGGCTGTAAATCGATTCAAGCCTAAACGAGTTAACTAACTCGCAAGAAGTACGCAACTCTGAGGTTAACATGGGGTTTCTGATCATATATTGTGCTTTCATATTCAAAATTTTCCTCACAATTCACAACCAAGGTCCATGAATTAGAGGTATATCCCACATCTTATCAAATTATTATGTGGTTTCTATCATCAATATGTCATCTTTCAATTTAAAGGGGAAGTAATGACATGATCAAACTTTCCACCTACTAACCCGCAATCACACATGTCATTTCTAAATCATATCATCATCCATAATTAATCCAATGATCATAACCTCTAGGGCACTCAATTTAGCCCAAAGTCATTTTGTAAAATCATATACCATTGCCAATATCCTCCATACCTGGAATTCAACGTCATTATTCACCAAATACTTAGAGGTTACATTCATTATTCGCATTCCTACACATATCGGCTTTAGCCTCAACAATTCATTACACACTAAATCTTATTATGGATCTACTAACCATGAGGTTTGACAATTCTTCATACTTAGAAAGTCTAAGGGGTTACCTAGCACCCATCGTAGGATACACTCCCGACATTCAAACATCATTAAACAGGATTCATAATATGGCATAAAGCTGAGACCACCATAGGGCCCAATTAGATCAATCATCCATAAAGTTTGATCACACAAGATCATACCAAGTCAATCTAGGTTATCACACCTAGTGGGTCAGAATCAAATCAATCGTTCACTCGGTTTTCACACACCAAAAATCGAGACATAACCCCAATCTAACACATACACAATTTCACATCTAATCAATTATCACATATCCAAGTTCCCAATCTAGGGAGATACAACAAATCACTTATATCATAGGACATATAGGGTCCTTGTGCCAAAGGATATAAAATCCATCCTTCACAAATGGCACAACCAATCATTTAAATTCGAAAATACCCACACTAGGGAATTCTTTCAATATCACTCATTTAATCAACTCAAGCATATGAAGTGCTTATATTTAACAAACGTACTTTGGCCATGAGCCACAAGCATGAATTACACAAGAAACTCAATCAAATTAATTCAATTTCAATATATGCATTTCATGGTCTCAACAACCATGGTCTACTACCATATCCATTCACCTTTATTACCTCTTATCCGTAATCAACATATGGCATAGGTCCATCATTAAATCAATACATAACTAACATATCATATCCATGATCACACATGGTACAAATTCATCATCAATTCAAGTCATATCTCATATTTCATATTCATCAACTTGTCTTTCATTTCCATGATTAACATCCAACATGGATCTATCATCAAATCAATTTGCATTTTATATATCAACATCAATACACAATAATAATATATTTGTCATTTGAAGGTAATAGGGTAAGGAACTTGGCTGGTCTTACACAATAAATACATTCATCACATGTTGAGGAAATTCATTCACTCATGTTCAATCCCATAATTCATTCATAATTATCAATAAGCAACTAGGCTCCACAAGTTCATCATATAACCCCAATGATAAAGGGTATACTCCCATAGACATCAATCATATCTTCTGAATCCATAATCTCATAAAGAGTCCATAATAAGCATCAATACCAACTCAACATTAATAATGCACAATAATCCTCAATATGCAAATATGCCCTTGAGATCAATTGATAATTCTTAGATAATTAGTCATTCATAAATCCGTATAGGGCAATCAACACCTCAACATATCATTATCCTCTAGATATAATTATCATTCTTACTCTATACAAAACAACCATATTCCATTAATCACCAAAAGGTCTCAATATTGAGCTATCGTGCTCCAAACATCTTGAGATATCAATTCAATGCAGAGCAACTGTGCTCTAATAATAACCAATATCTCTAATTCAGAGCAAAATATGCTCTCATACCACCTTGTAACACCCCTGATTTTCTGTACTCAAATCCCAATGTGATCGACATAATTAATAAAATTATGAATAAATTTTTCGCGTTTGAGAACATTTCCAATACACCATCATGACCATATCAAGACCCAAATCACAGAAAACCAAAGAGTGAGATTTAGTAATCTATAACTGGATCGATGAATGGTTTACCCATAAAGGTATACAAAATAATAGAGTATACAGCGGAAGAAGGTGTATACCGGGCACACGCCTAGTCCCATATATGACGATATGGGAAAAGGCTAGGCTAGCATGCAATGGCATAATATAAGCCTATTAGATAACCATCATCATTCTACAATTAATTCCATAAGCATACAGAGCCTAAGGTATAACTATATATATATATACACGGGAATCTTCTCCCAGCCTTCGCTATCGTCAATATACATGAATTAATTTTAATCCTCCCAATACACTGTAAATCATCTTTTACATTCTACATATTTATTCACCATCCGCAATTCACAATTCCGAAGGATCATTCTATACGTGTTCAAATTCATTAAAAATCGCCTACATTCTCAGAATTCATTCATTATACAAGAACCATAAAGGATGCCGGCCAAGGCACTTCCATTACCACTATTTACCCTCATCGAAGCTTTGACTAGAAATCTGAACTCATCCCATGGCAACCTGCATCACAAGGCTAAAAAGGAGACCACATGGGAGAGTGAGTTATACATTCAAAATGACGAATAACATATATTGTGATCATGTGTATATACGTACAAACATCATGTGTGCTTTGCTAACAAAACATCAAATTATTAATCATTCATTATCTCATTATCACAATAGGCATACAGGCCTCAAGAATCGTAATTCATATCATAAATAAACACGAGCACATACGTAATCATATACACAATCACCTGCCACTTATCAACAAGGGCATTCTCAATCGTTATCATCATCGATTCATTTTATCTTTTATTCAATACCTCCTCGCAAGGGGTTTCTCATCACTCATGGTCATCCTATCTCAAATATACAATAGATCCGATTCCATATCAACGGGTGACCATAACCACCATAGCATTCATTTCTCAATAATTCTAATAATAATATCATCACTCAGGGATTCACCCTTCGTGGCACCCCGCAAGGTGATTTATTTCGATAAATATCACAATATCATCATCACTCAGGGCTACACCCTTCGTGGCACCCCGCAAGGTGTTTCATTTCACAATAAATAACATAATACCATCATCACTCAGGGATACACCCTTCGTGGCACCCCGCAAGGTGATTCTCTTCACAATAATTATCACAATACCATCATCACTCAGGGATATACCCCTCGTGGCACCCCGCAAGGTGATATACTCAACATTATAGTCAACATCATCTTCACTTCAGGATTTACCCATCGTGGCACCCCGCAAGGTGATATATCCAACATTATTCAATAACAATAGGACAACGTCCTCTTCACTCAGGGATTTACCCTTCGTGGCACCCCGTAAGGTGATACATTCAACAACATTCAATAACAATAGGACAACGTCCTCTTCACTCAGGGATATACCCTTTGTGGCACCCCGCAAGGTGATATATTCAACAACATTCAATAATAATAGGACAACGTCCTCTTCGCTCAAGGATATACCCTTTGTGGCACCCCGCAAGGAGATACATTAAACAACATTCAATAACAATAGGACAACGTCCTCATCACTCTGGGATATACCCTTTGTGGCACCCCGCAAGGTGATACATTCAACAACATTCAATAACAATAGGACAACGTCCTCTTCACTCAGGGATATACCCTTTGTGGCACCCCGCAAGGTGATAGATTCAACAACATTCAATAACAATAGGACAACGTCCTCTTCACTCAGGGATATACCCTTTGTGGCACCCCACAAGGTGATTCATTCAATGATAATGCATATCAATGCCATGCTATGCCATGAATACAACAATGCAATAATGTATATGCCCAACAACCTCGCAAGGATATCTCACCCTCTCAATTAGGGATAAATCGTATATTTAATCTTATTATCATTGGAATATAAGAAATCATAAGGCCCCTCAAGGCACAACATTTATAACCACATCAAACCACGCATGGTAATTAAAATTATATCAAGCATCATGGCATTTATCCACGCATGGAAAACAACAAGGTATTTCAAAAGTATATGTTTAGCAATCATCATTGCCACCATTTCAAATCCATTGATTTATACACTCGTGGCCATTCAATTTTCCCCTCATTCGTTTTATTATCACACAAGGTGTGTCATATAACCACATCATTTACTTTTTATTATGATTCATAATACATCAATAGAGGGGGAAAACATACATGTTTTCATAACATAGCATAGGCATACACATACCTTGCCAAGGTCTCAAGCCATTCCCTAATCACCACTAAAACATACTATACTTGGACCCCTAATGAAATCGCTTGTTGTTACATAATAAAAGGGGTTTGGGGCAATAATGAGCCCATGATTAATTTCAGCACTAAGGCATGAGGAATCTTACTTTTAGTCTTAAAAATAGTGGGACATGTCACAAATATCACCTATTAGTCCCAATTTGGCCACCATAAAAAGTTGGGTTCAAAACCCTCTTAAATTTGAATTTTTCAACGCAATAGGTTCGGTATTTTTCGCCTAATGAGGGTTAGAAAACTCCAATTAATGTGAGACTAATTCTCACACCTCCGTAACACAATTATCTACAACTTTCATGAAGAAGTCGAGGCTAAAAATGTCATTAAGGTGCCCAAACGGGCCAAAAACAGTAAAGAAAATAGACCAGTTGGAAAAACAGCACAACAGTGGCCATAACAGGGCTCTGAATCGATTCAGGTTCGTATGAATCGATTCAAGCGTCCTAAAATCTCAATTTTTGACAGAGGGCCTTGAATCGATTCAAAATCGTATGAATCAATTCAAACGCCCCTGGAGCCCAAAATAGTGAAAACAGCACCTCTTGAATCGATTCAAAGAGTCTTGAATCGATTCAAGACAGCTCTGCTGCTGTTTTTATGCAGAACAACACCAAAATTCCAACTTCTTATCCTCCTAACTTTCTCGTATGAACTCCAAATGCTACAAAATTTTAACCCCAATAAATATACATCATTTATGACGCGTGGCCACCGGCCTCACTCAAAAATTCTCAAAATTGAGAGACTTATGCGCATAATTGCGTTTTACCCATTTAGAGGCACTTTTATGCAACTCAAGGGCCTATTCTCAATGGAATTGGCCCATTCCAATTCCTACAAGTCATAAACTAAATATATAGGCTATTGGAACTACCGCATGCCATCAAAACCTCATAAAACTCTATTTGGCTCTATGAGCTCCTCAATTATGCATAAACCTCAAACTTATCACTAATACCATCATAATGGCTATCACATTCAATGCCAATCATCCACATAAATTCTCAATTCTCAAAACATATATTTCCTCCCCTCAAGGATGGTTCATTAACATGTACTTATTTCAACCCCTTATGGGTTATTCATCAATATATTACACATTTGTTATCATCAATAGCCAACAATTTGCCATTCTCATCATTTCACTATAAACATGGCAAGGCAAGCATGAGTGTCAAGACATACAGTAATCATCAATTATATAACTCATGCAATTTGAATGTAAACTCCTCTCCTACATCGAGGGAAGAGCTAAACGGTTCCAATGCTCCGAATGCTCCATTGCATCACCTGAAATACGATCTACATACCAATATATGTATACACATAATCAATAACCATCATAACTCTAAACATTTGTTAGCTTAACATAAAGCTCAACCTCAAGTCCTAGACTTGCTAAACACCAAGTTATGCAATTGTATTAGGCTTCGGGAATTCCTTCCCCAAAGCCAAGATCCTCTAGATCTTATGGACCAACCAAACTCAACAACATCATCATCTCATCCATTCCAAAATGCAATCCCATATTACATCAATCCTTCAAATATCATCATTGTCACTTAGGGCTCCACATAAGTTACCCTTGTCTCTCATAAACCATCATTAGTTACCAAACTCTAATGACACAAATCATGGCCTATCAATTCACCAACCAATAGGTATATCCCATTATTTCCACCTTTAAGGGTTATCTCTAATGTTCACCATTTTTCATCATTGTAATTAACAACACACATATTAAATATCACCCATTACATTCAATTCAACTTTTTAAGCTATATTATATCCATTTCCCCAAATTCTTAGGGCTAGGGTTCCATTAAAATCAAGCAATCACTACTAGCAACCATCATCTTCCATTTCTAATCTTGTAATTTTCGTATACCCCTTCACACCCATCCAAAAACACATATAAATCACACCCTACCTTAGGGTTTAACACAAAAATGGCTTATAATCCATAACCCATACATATTTTACACTCTCCTAACAAATAAACTCATAACCAATGGTATAAGCTCAACAAAATGGTGAGGAACTTACCCCAAACCATGAAACAAGTGAGCTTCTAAGAGAGGGAGGATGGGTGACGAAAATGAGAGGAGAAGAGGGAGAGAGCTTCTATCCAACATCATCTTTCTCATGCTTGGAGATGGCAAACGAAAATGGAAGGAGAAGGGAGCCACCACCCTTTTTGCTTAGGGTTTTTAGAAGAAGAAGAAGAAGAGTGGTAGAGGAAATGAAGAGAAAGAGAATAGGAAGAAGAAGAAGAAGAAGTGACGTGAAAGAAGAGGAGAGTGAGAGAGTTTATTGTTTTAATTTAACCTCTCACTCAAAGTTTTTCGTTTTAGATCAAATAGGATCTCAGTTCGGGCTCAATACTTTATCTAAAAATTATTCTGAATATATATCCGGACTCCCAATAATATTCTTAATAGCCCTGACCAAAGGCATCTCAATCGGAGATACTTGGTTCGACACCCATATCCTAATCGGGTATAATTTTATCTCATATAAGCTCAATAAATCATAAATACCCCTAATAAATTCCAATTTCATTATTCGAATATTTTGGGACACTTATAAATTCGTTTATAATTATTCAGTATTTACTTCACCTATTTATTCGTTTTTATAAAATTCGGGGTGTTACACTAAGACGAATAAATATTAGATATTTATTCTATAAAGTCTACTCTAGTATCAAGTAAAATGAATTGGGCCATACAAGGATGACGACGACCATGCCTTGGGCCCAATTAGATATCGTGACAAAAGGAATAGATATATAAAATAATTATCACTTATAGGTCATGTTGATGATAAATAATATTCAGACATAATGATGTATTGCTAGATACCGCTCTTATTTTATATTGATAATAAAATAGTTTATTATTAATATAACTGAATATTTTACCTATAGGGTCACACACATAGAGTAAGCTCACCAGAGGATAGTTTTATTTTAGTTGGACTGAAAATAAAACTATTTGGGCCTAACTCATTTAGAATGAGTCAGGAGCCCAATGTTTAATGAGAGCTCAGGTCAAGACCTAAGCCTATATATAGAGCATGAGATGCTCATAGGCTGCTGCTCAGAAATTAGACCAAAACAAAATTTCCGTACTAGCATTCAGAGCTCTGTTTTTTTGGTGGGAGTGCTCGTGTGGACTCCTAAGGGCGAAGCTACAATTGCTTCGATCGAGGATCTTGTTCTGCGTCTACAAGAGGTAAACCCTAATTTAAAAATTTTAATTTAGCATAATGCTTTGAGACATACGTGTTTGCAATTCTTTTGGGAATCCTTTGTGTTTCCGCTGCCTGACCCTTATAGGATTCCCTAACAATTTAAACATTCTTCCCCATCTCGCATCCCTCAATTCCAACTCCTTCCTAGAACACCAAACTAGAAGGTCTAGTAAACTTTTCTCATTGTCCTTTGTTCTCTCTTTGATGTGCATCACAGTGTCAAAAATATTCATGAAAATATTTCGTTCAGTGTGTATCAAATCAATATTGCATCTTAACAACAATTCTTTCCAATATGGCAAATCCTATAAGATACTTTGCTTCACCCAATGGTGTTCCTTCCCATAACCCGTAAACTCCTTAACATTCTTATCCCAGATGTACGGATACTTTTGGATTCTCTACCAAACCCGTATACCAGATAACCTATAGGGTGAAGGTTCATTCACAACCTTATTCTTCTTAAAAGCGGTTTTGTTTCTCCTGAATGGGTGATCCAATGGTAGAAACTTTCTATGACAGTAAAAAAAACTTGTCTTGCCACTAACAGGGAGTGATCCCCCCCGGTATGTTCCATACATACAGGGCAAGCAAGCTTCCCAGACATTGACCATCCAGAAAGTATACCATACACAAGGAAGTCATTAATGGCCCACATCAAAATTGCCCGCATCATGAAATTGTTCTTCAAGGATGCATCATAAGTCATCATTTCGACATCCCATAATTGTGACAACTTCTCAACCAACGGTTGCAAAAACACGTCTATTTTCACCTTTGGATTTTTGGGCCCTGGAACCAGTGCAGTTAGAAACATGACCTCTCTCTTCATACACATATCAGGAGGCAGATTCTATAGGCTCAGTATGACTGGCCAACAAGAGAACACTCTTTTGTATTAACCAAATGGGTTGAACCCATCAGTACATAAGCCAAGTCGTATATTGCGTGGCTCGCCTGAAAAGTCTGGATATAGCTCATCCAAACACTTCCATGCTTTCCTGTTGGAAGGATGCACAGAAGACCCTCCTGTAATCGATTCAGAGCATGCCAATGCATGTGTTTTTCCATGGACAATGAGGCGTACAAACATTGAAGAGGCGATGTTATGGGAATGTACCATATTTTCTTCCTGGCCGTCTTAGTTACTTTCCCTCTTCTTTTAATGGTTTTCTAGTGGTCCTCATTATGGTGTACACATTTTGTGACACTCTTGTCTGCAAACTCATTTCGGCAAAGCATACACCCACTAACACAACACTCTATCTTCACATAACCTAACCCACGTTTGCCACTCTTTTCTTAGCATGGTATAGGTTTGATGGCATTTGATGATGACTAGGCATCATGGAACCCATCAAATCGACCATTCTATTAAAACAACCTCCTAAAAGATTATTATCTGCCTTTAGGCTTAAAGTAGCTAGGAAGGTGGATAATTCAGTGTGACTCTCACACTCATCCCACAATGGAGTCTGAGCCGCCACCAATAAATCATAAAATCTCTTCACCTTCGGATTAGGATCCTCCTCTACATTGTCATCCTTATTCCCAACACGGTTTTCATGTTCTAGCATACGCCCGGTAGAGGGTCCAATAGGATCCATCACCATCTGCTTCATGTTTTTGTACGTATCCGTGTTCCCTCCGACCTAGTAGTAAGACTGTTGCATGGTTACAATCGATGGCCTGGGTGGTAATTGCTCACCATGGTTGTACCAGTAGTAGTATCTTTCCATGAACCCCTTCTCACTTAGGTGGCACATGACATCATTCACGTATTCAAAACTCATGCATTTGTACTTTAAGCACGGACAACGAATCTTCCGAGTCACTTCAAAACCAGGCGTGTTCACTGTAGCAAATGGAATAAACTCCAACAAGCCCATCATAAACTCCCCAGTCACTCGTCGACTGCGATCCAGCCAGTTGTACATCCATCGCCGATTTACCGGAACCTTCATTCACGATATCTAATAAGCACAATACTAGTTACTTTAATTAAAGATTATGGGACTATCGTTAATGAATCATTCTCTATCTCTTTGATGTTGTAAGTAGGTGGGGTCCTATCTTGTTTGGGATGAATATGTAACCATCCATAACCCATCGATGTTGTTTGTGGTCTATCTTGTATTGTTGATGTTCATTTGGAATTTCAGTAGCATTTCGCATTGATCCCTGTGTACATAGAGATACAGGTATGAAATACTACACACAAACATGCACCCTGAGATAATACGAAACACAGTTACCGAAATTCTAAATGAACATCAACAATACAAGATAGGCCACAAGCAACATCGATGGGTTACGCCCTACTGGTTACAAATTTATCCCAAACTATCCAACCGGGAAAATTTAAGATCTAACACAACACGATATGTCAGCCGATTATCTTGAATCTTGAACAGGAACCTAGTGGGTACAGATACGACTAAACCCTACATTGTTAAACTTGAATCTACTTTTTTATGTACCCTAAAACAGGGAGCTTACTAAAATTTTAGCAGAGTCTCCCCTGTAAACTAGACATTTCCAAATTTTAGAAATGCCCTGTTACACACAGAAAAGCTCTCAGTACAGTTCAATATATAACTACGACTTGCATAAACAAATTAAGGTAATAAACACCATAACCTAGTGAGCTTTTCTTTCCACTAACAGACAATAATACACATACATACATAAAACACATGTTATCAACACACAAAACCAATGCCTAATGAGCTCTGCTCTCCACAATAAACAACAATACACATGTCTAAAATACATATTATCAGCACACAAGACCAATGCCTAATGAGCTCTGCTCTCCACTAACAAATCACCAGAAAGATAGTGTCAGGGAATTACCAGGGAAAGATATACCATGATTTACCGATGATGCTGAAGACAAACGAAAAGAGACCATGCGATATGTTGGTCTGCATGAAAACTCAAATATGAAATAACCAGCCATGTAAAACTAATTTGAATTAATGGGAACATTAGTCTAAAGAAAATAAATTTCAACAAAGAAGTAATGGGACCAAACAACAACATAATAAAAATTTAATGGGACCTACATAGCACCTAAGAGGTCAACATCAACTAGCAAATGGTTACCCTTATATAAATGGTTACCCTTATATATGATAAGTTTCCTTCTAAATGCTTTTTGTTTAATAGTCTGAATTTAGCAATTAATTGTTGGTTTGTTAGCAACGGGAGTTGAGTTTCCTTCTAATTGCTAAGTGGGTCTTATCTTTCATTAGACAATTAATACATACAGCGATTAGGTACGCAACTAATACATACAGTCCATCTTTTAAGAGAGAGAAAGAGGGGGAAAGTACAAAAGATGATCTATGAACAGCTCCTATTGCACTGATAGAGTAACTTCATCTCAATTAAGTAGTTGGTATGAAATAAAAATGATAGAAAGTAAAGCATGGTAAAGTGAAAATGATTTTACACTAAGATGATAGGGATTGTTCTTACACTAACATGTAGAAGCAGCCCCGCATAGTGCTCTCATAATATCACTCTTACATATTTATTGTTTTGATAGAAAAGGAAAATTAATTTTTTATGAAGTTTGCACAATTCTAGTTTTGTTCGTTCATAAGTTTTGTATCATTATAGCCTGTAAACTCTCAAATTTTCAGAATTAATAATTTGTTTTCAAGCTTAGCACTTCATTTTAAAAAATTACTATTCACACTCACATTATATTGAACTTAACTTGTTCATGGGAGAAGACTTTACCAAAACATCAATTTGTTACTGCAGATAATCTCTGTCTATCCCTTTTCCTCAAGGAACAAAGATTACATGTATCATGATTTATGAAAGCAAACAACTTTTGAGGCAAATAGAAGAAAACTAACTCAAATATTAAATAGAAGAAAACTAAGTCATGAGCCTAAACCTATTTCTTAATAATACTACGTACATGCATACAAGAATACATTAATATAACTTATTTTTAAGTTTACAAAATATTTAAGAAAATAAATCTAAGCACATAATCTCAACTTCAAAAGTAAAAACATTACAACCAATGTTCAATCCCAATGCTGAGTAAGAATAAGGAACTTATTTCTTTTTTAGTTATAAGAATTAGGCTTCATTCGTGAGTTTGAAACAATTATGGTAATTCTAGTTCAAGTAGCCTAGTCATACATAAACCTATTTATATAGACCTCGATTATAGTTATAAATATCATGAATGAAAACAAACCTCATCATATCCAGTATGGTAACTTGTGTATCTATTTCTTTTGATTTTGCATTGCTCTTAATTTGGTTTTTACTTCAAAGAGTGCAAAGACAGTTCTTTATAGGTAAAAATTTCCTTTTTAAACACATTATATATAGAAGTATATTGGTTTTCTAATACCAAAGCTGGCAGGATATAAGTAACAAAGAAAATTTAACAAAATCGCATATGGTGTTAACGCAATGTACCTACCAAGCTCAAAAGAAAGTCCTACCAAAGTATTATATGACCAATTATACTCTAAGGTAGTGACTGTTACACTTTAACAAGACAACACAAGGAAAAAGTGAGTAGGAAAAATGAAAATGCAAAAATGGATGTGTGGCCAGCCAAACAAGGAAGGACAAAAATAGAATATGGAATGATTATACCAACATGAATACATTAAGCGACCTTTTAACATTGGAATCTAAAATTCCAACATGAATTAGTTCATGTAATATATATGTTTTTAATGTTTTAACTTGGTAGTAAATAGAAAAAAAAGCTTATGTTAGGAGAGTTAAGGTGTCTTTAGAGAGTTAATTAAAAAATGTGCAACGATTGATGTATCTTCTAAATCCACATTGATATAGGTTGGCTTCAATAAGACTAATTGATGTGAATGATACTTAATGGTTAAAAAATATACCAAGCTGTTTGAGGAAAAAAAATAGCACTATTAGTAAACTTAAGAAATGAGGGGATGAAATTGACTTGGTTAAATTATCGTGAGAGGTCTAATCGTGTGAGTTTTCTTTTCATCCTTTTTGGTCTAGACTTTTCAAGTTTACATATTAGTAAATAGAATAATGGCACATTAGGAGTGATATTAATCCAAAATTGACAGAATGATAAATTAATTTAAAAAAGAAACCACATGAGAATTTAGCCTTGTTTTTATTTCGTATTTCCCTCTCTTTGACACTATCTTTTACTCAAAACAGCCATGAAGTTCGTTCTATTCCATTCTACCACTAAGTATCTGATTTTATTTTCTTGGTAGTGTTGTTCCGATTACTAAACGCCTTCTCATACAAAGAACAATATCATGAAAACAAACTGAGGGTATATACAACTGAAGGAGAATTACAAAACAATGCATATACAAGATTAAGCTAACTAAGGGTAAGCTTAACTAACTCAGAATTATGCTTTATTACCCTCATAATGTCTATAATTTCTTATTGCTGTAATTTAAATTTATTTATGCTTATTTGGTAGCATTTAAGTCTTACTGGATCTAGATTCAACTCCACCCTCCTAATTTGATCTTTCTAACATGTTATGTATTGGAACATTTATCTTTCCTTCTAATGTGCCTAAACCTAACACAAAACAAGAATGGCAGCACCTGCTTATATTTTTTCTCTTAAGAAATAGCAAGAATTGGTTGGTCATGACCTGTTTTGACATCCCCAGAAAAATTAACCTATTTTTAATAGATAGTCAAACCCACCTAACCCACTTTTTCGTTCATTTTGACAACCTTGGCTTGAAAACTAAATTTAATGATTTTTAAACTATGGTAAAAGTATATTGAAAAATTAAATTTGTTTAGTTTTAAAAGGTTTTCATTTTCAAATTTAGAAATAAAAAATTCGCTTGAACAAATCTTATTAAGGCACCCAGAAGAGAGAAAGGGGATCAAGAGAGAAGAAAATAGAGAGAAAGCACAACACTCTTTCCTGATTGAACTGGTAATGATCAAAAGGTTACAAAGAGAAGCTTTTATATTAAGAAGTTATCAAAATCAAAACTAAGAGTTGCGTAAACAGAACCAAGTGAAATTGTAACAAAAGCATAATGATATACAACTAATCAGTTATTATCTTCCTTTTATCTCTGATACATAACAGGTAACTATAAAAACTTAATTCAAGATATGTAACAAACAAATTGAATGTTTCTACTATCTTTTAAAATCCTTTGACTTTTATGAGAAGAATATGTTCCTTTGTCATTTATGTAAAAGGTAAAAGGAAAAAGATATGATTAAAAAAACCATAATAATTGTTCAAGGTTTTAGTAAAAACCTCAATAACATCTATTTTACTTTTTTTTTGCTAAAAATTAAATTTAATAGTTTCTGAGAAAAAAAAAAGAAAAATCCATGCATCATGAAATAATTTTTGTTTCAAACTTACACAAAAGTTTCTTTTTTATTTTCTCTTTAATAATCATCTGCTAAAGTTTATACCTGCAAAAAGGCTGATTGATTGAAGGTTATATTAGCATTGCTCTTAGCTCCCAGATTGATCTGCTAAAGTTTCTTTTGATGATGGTACCTGACTTACATTTCGAGATTTCAATTCATGCGGGTAAGAAATTATCCATGCTACTTAATGTTCATTATCATAGCGTTAAAACTATATAAGGTGAGGAGTAATTTTTATTCTACAAGATAATTCTTATTCTATGAGATAATTCACTCAATATACAAAGATTAACAAGTAGAATAAAATTGCACTCAATATACAAATGCCCTGAAGTAAAACTAAAATGGTGTGTACAATTTCCATCCTGAATCTTTCAAAATTACTGTTGTGAATCTGACAGGTTCGCTGTTGGGAGATCACCAGGAATGGGACCGTTGTCAACAACACTCCCAAGGCTTCAATTTCTCATGACCAACCGGTAATTTGAATTTCGAAATTAATATTGTTCTTGTTGTTTGAGATTGAATTGACATTTGTTGAGATTTTTTTATTTGACCTAATGTTTGTTTGTTTTGTTGTTATATAAGGTTTTGTGCTCGGCTTGGAAGAATGATGGAACCGCGATTTTTTCTGGATTGTGAGAAACAGGTGAAGATGTGGCCGCTTACGTCCGGTGGACAACCTATGACTGTTGCAATGCATGATGCTCCCATTAAAGATCTTGCTTGGATACAGGAGATGAATCTTTTAGCCATCAAAAGCTTGGACAAGACCCTCAAGTACGCAATCCTGGTTCTTTTTATATATTTTTATAGTGTATAAGGAGTCCTAGTATTGTTGTGGTACTGGTAAGCATTTGAAACTTCAAAGTAGTGTTTTAAATTGCTGTTGCGGTGACATTTAAAACCTTAATATTGCTGTCCATTATGGATGAATGCGGTGGTTGCACTGCGGTTGCAAAGAGTGGAACAACCTTGGCAATGTGGCCACAATTGTGGTTGCTGATTTGAATTTAAAATACTAATCAGAGTATGATTGCATTTGCAACAATGATTTGTGTCTTTTTTAGCGTATGAGTTAGGGCCTGATAGAAACTATTAGAAAAAGACTGGGTCCAATTTCTAACTTCTAAGTCATTCTTAAAAGATAGCTCAAGAGAGTAGGGTTTGTGTTGGTCATATTCGTAGTCAATGTGAGACCCTGTAAGCAAGGATTCAGCAAAAGAAAAAGACCGCGACACAAACTTAAAGGGCCTAGAATATGGAAGTTTTATTCTAAAAGGATAACATTTTGAGAATGGATTAATATTCAAATATATATTTTATCTTTTTGATATTTCAATTCAAATATTCTCAAAGTAGGGAACTGGTTTGAGTTATACCTGAGGTTGTAGGTAATTCACATTTTCAACAAATGATTCATGTGAGCATTGGGAATTTAGGAGGCTGTCTGCACATTGGAGAGGGTAGTTATGAACATTGCAGTTTCTACCCTAGTTGTTTTCTCCAAGAAATGTACACTTTGGTCTTTCCTTTGTGACTGTAAAAGTTTAGGCATTTTTTTATTTTAATTAAAATCTTCCTACACCCCAATTCTATTCTGCTTCCCTATGAGGTACCTATTTCTGATGTACATTATTTTTAACACTCGAAATATTGTTTAAAAGTAAAAATATAACATAACTTTATAATGTAATAATTATTATATATTATGCAAGCAAAAAGCAACACATTCCATGGTCATGTGAAAAGTTTCTATGTTCATTTCATGGAAACTATATTTGTTTAGGCCACACATTTTTGTTAACGTGTTGGTAAGGTGGCTATTTAGTGCATGCTTAATTTTGACATTTTGTTGTGTACTTATGTTAATTGTTAGAAACCATAAAAATAGAACTGTGCTTGTGATACTCTATCTAAAAAAGAATAGTTCAGGAAAGGTGTTTTCATTTGGAACACTTTATTGTCACTTTGATTTTGCCTTTCACCCTTTCATCACTTGTTGTAAGAGAAGTGTTAATAGATGTAACAAAACCATGTTGTGTTTCATTGGTTAATATTTGATTCTCAATAGGAAGCTTTCACAAATGAGTTGTTTTCCTTTTTTCTCCTTTTAATATTTAATAAGTTCATGATTGTCTATTTGGGTAACATTGTGACATGGCTTTGAAAACTTCTAGGATTTTGATTTTAAAATGGCATTTTATGTTCTAATTCCTAATCTTGGTATATACGTGGTGTATTATTTTGAAGTTTTAACTACTTAATAAATTATTTTATTCTATTTTCTTCATGTTAGGTATTGGGATACAAGGCTGTCAAATCCCGTGCATACTCAACAACTTCCTGAACGCTGCTATTCAATGACAGTGAGAAATCCTTTGATGGTAGAGGAAACCGCAGATAGAAATCTAATTGTCTTCAACTTCCAAAATCCTCAAGTGATATTTTATTCTTCTTTATAAATTAATCCTTTAGTAGCTAATTATCTAAGTATGATATTTATCTTGGGATGGAATTTCTGATTGTTGCTTTTAAATTAAATTACGATGTCTATAATTTGAGTAACAAACATGGATGCTAGTCTACATCTTATGAAATATGTTATATGTTTCTGCTCCATTCAAGTGTAATCATTGCTTTACCTTTCTATACAATGTGAGGACCTGGATAAAAAACTATAGTTTTGCTTAAATCCTTTAATCCTCAACAACTACTGCTTGCACATCTAAAGTGCGCAATGTGTTTTACAGGAATTGGATCCATGTAAGAGGGGAAATGGGTGAAAGAGAAAGTACTACCAAATAGAGAGGGGGAAGGGCTTCTCATAAGCCTTGTCCTTCCTTCCGAAATCTCAGAATAAATCCATTGCTGGTTTTAACAAAGAATTGTTCATCATAAAGTAAAAAAAATTAAAGAAAGATTACACTTTGGTTTATTTGATTGAAGCAGTAAGGTCAAATTTTTCATAGGTCTTTATTTTCAAGAATTAGTTAAATTTTCAGATTATTAGAGCACAACACACCAGAGAAAACCAAAGCGCATTATAATATAATATGCCTCACACAAACATTTGAGCAGAAATCTTAAGAAAAAAGATTACTTACCTCATATTACAAGCGAGTGAGAGACAACGGAGTGATAGACGAAGCAATAAGCTACCATCGGTCACGGGGCCGTTGGTGAAGATGAGTCACAATGGTGACAAACTGAGAGGGAAATTAGGGTGAGAGATTATTAGAGCACAACCTAGCAAAGCAAACCAGAGAGCATTATACCACACTATGCCTCACAAAAACATTTGACTAGAAATCTTAAGAAGAAAGATTACTTAACTAAGCTGACGAGCGAGTGAGAGGCAATAGAGTGAGAGACGAAGAAATGAGCCGTCGTTGGTCACGGGACCATCAGTGAAAATGAGTCACGGTGGTGATGAACTGTGAGGGAAATGAGAATGAGGCACGGGACGTCGGTCACGGCATTAAGAGAGGTCAAAATGGAAGAGGGAACTGAGAAAGGGTCAGCGTGCAAAAGGGAATAAAGAGAGGTTTAGAGTGGAAGAAGGGGATGAAAGAGCGGTTTAGGGCTAACTAAAACTGATGGGGGGAAAGGGAAACCTCAAATAAGTGATTGAACTTAGTGATGACACGAAACGGTCGGTAACCCTGTCGCTAAACTAAAGAGCTGGACATGTGGCCCAACTAGCGACGTTAAGCATTTGTCGCTAGTTTGAACAACCTAGTATCAACGATCGTAACAGAGATGATAACCCTTCATTTTGCGTGTCGCTAGTATAAATAAGCATAGCGACGATATAAGGCCATCGCTACCTTAAAAGAGGAGGTCAGACAGCAATGAATCCCCTTGCCTATCGTTAATTTGAACAAAAAATGTTGGAGGGAAGGCAAAAAGAAGTGGTCCCCACAGTGATGGACCAAGCAAGGCGTTGCTAATAAGAGTAAGCAGAGCGACGCCCGTCCTTCGTCGTTATTTTTAGCCCCAACAAAAAAGGTTGGAGGGAAACCAAAAACTGGGATGGAGGAAACGTTAGCGACGGTTTTAGCGATGAACCTGCTTCCAACTTTTTGGCTCTCTATGGTTTTTAAAAGGTAGCGACACTCCTTACACCGTCGCTAATATAGCCAACAGCCATGGCTGAAGCCCTTGTCACTACTTGACAACTCTAGTGACGACTTCTTCCCGTCACAAATATTGGCGCCAACAAAAACCTTGGAGGGAAACCAAAAAATTGGAGGGAGGTAAACATAAGGACCGCTTCAGCGAAGGGTCTGACTTGGCGACAAACATAGCAATGGTTGTTTGCAAATTAACGACGGGGTTTTGTGGTCACTAATTTTTCTTTTTAGGGTCCCTTTTCAGGTTACCATCGTTAACCTGGTCACTAGGTAGCGACGGCTAACCTCGATCGCTAAATTGGAGTAGCTATCTCTTATTTTTCTAGTAGTGTATCACTTGGGATGATGAAGACTCAACTAGCTCTGAAGAGGAAACTGAAACTGCTCAGATTTACCTCATGGCCAAGACTGATTAAGAATGTGAATCATGCTTAGATGAATCTGAATCAGAGGAGGTAAACCAGTCTGAACTTAGAGAAAACTATGAAGCCCTTTTTGAAGATTTTTCAATTCTTTTGAAAAACTATAAACTGTTGAAAAAGAAACAGTCTGAAACCATTTCTTCATATGTAGATATAATATTTGAACTGAAGAAAAAGGATTTAGATCAAGAATTTCTTAAGCAGCTTGATGAGAAAGAAAAGATGCATCTTGAGGAGATACACAAACTCAGAAAGGAAAATATGTTGGTGTATGCACTACGAGCTATTAATATATCAATTTTAACTTATCAATAAAATTAGTATTTTCAGTTTTAAGATTGTTTTAAAACTATTTATCCTGGAATAATAGGCCATATGAGAATTATTCCTAAAATGTCCCTAATCAAGTATTTACATGGGGATATGTAAATACATTAAGACTAGTGTGTGAATATACTGATGATTTGATCTCATAAATCATGGATATATATGATATCAAGTCTTCACTGGGGTACACATTAAGAGTAATATTGTACTGGACAGACCCATTATGAGAACGTTGCATGGATCGTTACATGAATGTCATAAGCAGTTCTCAATATGATAATGGTATATAGTTCTTCGACCTAAAGTTACTATGATTTCTACATAAGGAGTTTGTTGTTTTAATACAATCAAACGTCATCTCTAATAAGATGACCATAAAGATTGTGATTAGGCAATGGACAAATTATGTAAAGGGATGTGAGTGATGTAGATGAGATTTGTCTCTCCTATATGACAAGAGTGATATCTATGGGCCACTTGATGGAGTGAGACTAACGAAATACATGGCCATGCTAGGACGAATAAATATTAGATATTTATTTTGTAAAGTCTACTCTAGTATCAAGTAAAATAAATTGGGCCATACAACAAGGATGACGACGACCATGCCATGGGCCCAATTAGATATCGTGACAAAAGGAATAAATATATAAAATAATTATCACATATAGGTCATGACGATGATAAATAATATTCGGACATAATAAGGTATTGCTAGATGCTGCTCTTATTTTATATCAATAATAAAATAGTTTATTATTAATATAACTGAATATTTTACCTATAAGGTCACCCACATAGAGTAAGCCCACTAGAGGATAGTTTTATTTTAGTTGGAATAAAAATAAAACTATTGGGCCTAACTCATTTAGAACAAGTGAGGAGCCCAATGTTTAATGATAGCTCATCAGGTTAAGACCTAAGTCTATATATAGAGCATGAGATGCTCATAGGCTGCTGCTTAGAAATTAGATTCACTAGTGCAAAAGATGGAAACAAAGACAGGATATAAGAACGGTTTATAGCTAAACGTGTTTAAAAAAGGCGCGGTGGCAAATTTGAAATTACCAGCAACTTTTTAAACACGGTTGCATGAGAACCGTCTTGGTAGATAGGAATTAAGGATGGTTGTTCCTTGACCGTGTTGGTAGATAGGAGTTTTAACCACGGTTCTGTCTGAACCGTGTTAGTAGATAGGAATTTTAACCACGGTTAGCCTTGAACCGTGCTAATATGGGGACTACAAAGACGGTTGCCACACAACCGTGCTAATAGGGGGCTACAAAGACGGTTGCTTCACAACCGTGCTCATAGATGCTACATTTCATCCTCTCTACTGTTCCCAAAGTTAAAAGAATTCCCTCCTCCTTCTCTCCTGTACCCAAAACATTTCCCTCTTCTTTTTTCGTCGCTAACCAAAATGCATTCTGAATCCCATTTCCCTTTTCTTTCTTCTTTCTCTATCAAGTACCCAAACAACGTTTGCTTCTTTTCCATCTTCTATTTTCATTGTGCCAAAACCCATTAAGAATTTCCATCTTCTTTCTTCTTTCTCTACTTCACAGAGTACCCAAAACGTCATCTTTGTTGTTGCGAAGTGGTGGTGAGGCTTCAAAGTGGTTCTCCTTTCTTCTTCTTTGCTAGGTGGTGGTGTGTTGGTGGTGCATTCTTCTTCAGTATTTCTCAAAGTGCGTGTAGTTTTCTTCTTCCCCATTGCTAGACTGCGTAAGTAATTGCTACAATTTAAATCTGGCCCTGTATGTGTCCACCTAATTAGTTCCCTTTGTATGTTAAATTAGTATAATTTTATGCTTATCTTCCTTTAACAGGATTTGAGATTCTAGCTGCGTGTTGGTGATATTGTGCAAGAAAGAATCCTGTGTTACCTCTGTTTTCTTGATTTCATCTGTTGGAGCATTTAGTTCATGTATGATGATATTGAAACACTAGCTTCTTTATGTATTTAGATATATTTTTGAATTAGATTGGATGTAAATCAACTTATACCACTGTCTGCTGTCTTTATTAAGTGATAACACGGTTGAACGCTTATAAATATCAAGTTTTTCATTGTGAAAATTGATTTTGTTTTTATATATACATTCTTTTCTGGGCACACTTTTCTGACATGTGTATTCACAGCTTCGACTTGCAGAGGAGAGGTGTGAGGAAGCTGAATCAAGATTTAGGCAACTAGAACAGCAGGTAATACTGATACATTTGAGGGAGATACTAGCACGGTTCTAAGGAACCGTGCTTAAAAATCCTCCACCTACGAGCACGGTTACTATTAACCGTGCTTAAAACCCCCTTACAAGCACGGTTGGGAACCGTCCTTAAAAGCCCCTATCTATAAGCACGGTGGGAACAAGCACGGTTCTGGAACCGTGCTTAAAGGGTCACCAGAACCATGCTTAAAAGTCCTTTTTCCACTAGTGATTACTCTCTAAATTTCATACTAACATTCAAAATTTTGTTTTTTGGTAGGAGTGCTCGTGTGGACTCCTAAGGACAAAGCTACAATCGCTTCAATTGAGGAACTCACTTTGCGTCTACAAGAGGTAATCCTAAATCAAAATATTAAATTTTGCATAATGCCTTGAGACATTTGTTTTTGCAATCTTTTTTCTAGGAATTCTTTATGTTTCCGCTGCCTGACCCTGAGGGGTTCCCTAACAAAATGATTTTCTAAAAACTGCACTCAACAGTTTAGACACTCGTTGTATCTCACAAGATAAGGAAATCAAGTCTCTTCAGCAAGAAGTAAGCACGTTTACTACAGACCTGGCGAGATTTGTAAATAGAACTGATAATCTGTATAAACTTATGGGAAGATTAAAAGGAAGTTTCAAAAGGCCTGGTCTGGGATATGTTGAAGAAACTTGCTCCAAAGAAAAGAGTTCTCCCTCTTCATCTTTTCGATCTAAGCATAAGCATGCTAAGTGAAACTATTATAAGAAGCATTGTCATGTGATTCAAGATTGCTTAAAAAGAATAAAGGAAAATCCTAAGAATACTAATCCTATAGGTGTAACACCCCCGGTTTTCCAGACTCGGATCCCGATGTAATCAAGATAATAATTAATAAAAATACGAGTAAATTTTTCGCGTTTGAAATAGTTTCTAAACACCACCTCGACTACACCAAGACCCGAACCACAGAAAACCGAAGAGTGAGATTTATCAACATATAACTAGATCGATAACTAGTTTGCCCATAACGGTATACAAAAATAATAAAGTTTACAGCAGAAGAAGAATGTGTATACCGGGCATACGCCTAGTCCCATATATGACGATATGAGAAAAGGCTCGGCAAAGCATGCAAACACCTAACATAAACCTATTAGATCATAACCCATTCATGCACTTACAACAGACACATGCATTGCCTAAGATATAGTATAAATATGTATATACATCCGGGGTTATGCCCCAACTATCACCACTGCCCATATCTCATAATTGGTCTACTTATTCACCTATTAGCATTAATCCAAACACCATCATCATCAATGTATATTGTTCAAGTTCAATTCCTCAAGTACTCATCAAATCATTACTTATGTACTAATACATATATTCACCATTCATGCATTCACGATTATCTTATACATGACCAAAATCACTTAATCATTAACATCATTATATACAATTTATTCTTTACATTAAAATTCACAAATGATGTCGGCCAAGGCACTTCCACTACCACTATTTACCTTCCCGAAACTTCAATTTAAAATCCGAACTCATCCCATGGCAACCTGCATCACAATGCTAAAAAGGAGACCACATGGGAGAGTGAGTTATACATTCAAAATTGCGAATATACATATATTGTGATTAAGTGTACATGCATTCATTCATCATGTGTGCTTTGCTATAAAATCATCAATTCATCATTCAATCATCATCATATTGATATAATAGGCATACAAACCTCATGAAACGTAGTTCACAACATAAGCAAGCACAAGCACATACACAATCACATTGCCACTTATCAACAAGGGCATTCATAAATTATCATAATCAATTCATTAAATTTTTACTCAATTCCTCCTCGCAAGGGATTTCTCATCTCTTGTGGTCATCCCATCTCAAATGCCATGCACCTATGGCTAATGCATATGTAAACTATTTAATGCATATGCAATGGATCCATTTCAATCACCCATGCGCACATATACAATGGTTTGCCGCCTCGCAAGGGGTACTCCCTTCATAGAATCCCGCAGGATCTTTCATCACTGTGATCGCAACCACATATTCAATGTTATGCCATGCCATGAATGCAAAATGCAATAATGCATATGCCAATCAACTTCGCAAGGATATCTCACCCTCTCAATTAGGGGTATATTATATATTTAGGTTTGTTAGCATTAGCATACAATCAACCACAAGGCCCCTCAAGGCATAACATTCACATTTTCATAAATCCACACATGGCAATCATAGCATATCAATCATCATAGCATTTATCCACGCATGGAAACCAACAAAATATGTTAACAACACATTTCAAGTTCATAGCATCACATGCTAGCCAATACAATTCAAGTTACATATACAAGATTTCGCTTGCATCAAACACAATGACATAACAATAATAATAATCACCGTTGATACTTTTTCAAAATTCATTAAGTTATAATAACTCATTGCCATTCAATTGTCCCCTTATTAGTTCCATCGTCAATCAAGGTGCACTACTAAAAAAACACCTGTTAGTGACGGAATGAATTGGTCGCTAATCCATGCCAAGGCCGTCGCTACAACCATTAGCGACAGCATCTCAGACGGGACACCCGCCGTCGCTAAAACCTTCGTCGAAAACACATCAGCGACCACAGACACGCCGTCGCTAACATATTGACGGCATAATGTCATCGCTTATGCCGTCGCTAAAATGGTCTCTGCTTCACTGACTCCAGCCGTCGCTAACTGTTGCCATACAGCGACCTCACAACTCCGTCGCTACTAACAGCCATACTGCGACCACCATATGCGGTCGCTATGGTTAGACATATAGCGACCGACGCGTCCGTCGCCAAGTGTGGCCTTCCAACGACCATGCTCCGTCGTCGCTATGGTCAGTCATATAGCGACCAGGACATCTGTCGCTAATTCTTGCCTACCAGCGACCGTACACTGCCGTCGCTGTGGGAAGCCATAAGTCCGTCGCTGTTTCTGGCCAACCAGCGACCACTCTTCGTCGTCGCTATTTCTACAATATAGCGACCATCTATTGCCGTCGCTAATTGGAATTTTTTATTTTTTTAAAAATTAGATAAATATTTATAGGTTTTGTTAATTTAACTTTAAAAATGTAGATTAATATTTTGTATTTTGTATTGGTTGATAAAATTTTATAATTAAATTTGAATAAATTTTTTAAAATATTAAATTATTATTAAAAACAAAATAATGGATTAAATTTATTTATCAAATAGGTTGAATTATTAATGATAATTACAATAAGGCTTTTTTATTTGAATTTAATTACCAATAAATATTGACATAATAAATGAAGAATGACAAAATAAATAATGAATGGAATATAATATAAAAACTATAAATCAAATATACAATGTGTATAAATAATAAAAATACAATCATGGTGGTGGGGGATCCTGAGGTGGTGGAGGGGGCGCCTGGGAAGTGGGGGGAGGTAGCCTCGCCATCAACTGCATCAGTAGCTCCTGCTACTGAGCAAGTTGCCGACGAGTCTCGGTGTACTGCTCCTCGGCCCGCCGTCGGTCCGCCTCGGCCCGCTGTCGGTTCACCTCAGCCCGCTGTCGGTCTGCCTCGGCCCGCTCCTCCAACAGCTGCCTCTGATGTCGCTCCTCCTGTAGCTCATCGTTCAGGTTTTGAATTACCTGAACAACCTCAGTCGGAAGACCAGAGGAAGAGGAAGAGGAAGGGGTCTTCCCCTTTTTTGCCAGCTGCGTGCTGACGCCACCCAATCCAAATACCCTCCCTTTCTTGTTCACACCGCCAACAGCCTCCATATAGATGGCGTTGTCGTCAGAACAAGATAGGGTAGGAGGAACCTCCCCTTCAGGAGTGGAAGCCACCAGGTCCGCCTCCTTCTCGGCCCTCCTGGCCTGATACGCCTCCTATAAATTCAAAAACAATGATAGGATTAGTAAGCTGATTTGTAAATTATAAGCATGTGTCAGTTAAAAGTAAATACCGCTAGATCTATAGTCTTCTGGTTTACCCATGCACCGGCTTTGTTCTTCTTGGTCATTTGCATGACCTCAAACAAAGAAGGCTCCCGGTGCTCCCTCAGCTCCTGTGGTGGACAAAAAACATTGAGATTATTATTTGTAAACATGTTAGACGAATCATATTAAAAACATAAATATACTTACAAATCTTTTCTTGTGCTCGAGGGTTGAAATGCTACCCCCAATGTAAACTGAGGCTGCAGCATCGGCGGCTCTGTTTGCCCTATTTCGAGCACTTGCCTGCTGGAACGGGACACCGCCCCACTTCTGGACCATCCCGTCCCAATGGTCCTTCGGGATCCAACGAGGGCGCTCATCCTTGTCCCTCACCTTCCAAAGGGTACTCTTGATGATTTTGGAGGTCTTTATGGCAAAGACCTTCCTAATCTCATCAATTATACCCTCTGCCCACTGGTAATCACGCTGTAAAATGAAATGAGAAATCAAAATTAATAAGAGGTCTATTTTACAAATCAAATCACAACAAATTGATGTGGTAACTTACCGAGAAGGTGTCAAACCACCTATCTTGGACAACCTTCCCAGCATCTGTCCAAGATATATATGGACCATCCCACTGGGCCTTTAAAACCTTAGTAATTGCTTTGGTAGTGCGACTACTATCAATAAAGCTGTAATGGCAACAATTATATCAGTAGTACAACCACACAATCTAGGGAGACTCCCAAAATTCCGACAGAGTCTCCCCTGTAAATGTAACATTTCCAAGTTTAAATAGTTACCCTGTTACAAACAGAAGAGTTCCCAGTACAATTGAATCTATACAAGTACTAATTAAAGTAACATACAATAAACCAACAAGTTTTTCCACTAAAGTTTAATATAAAGTACCATACAAATAACATAAAAGTATTTGAGTTTTAGTCACTTACTCGTCTCCGGCCGGCACGGGTACCAACATGGGCAGAGGGGATGCCGGAGGTGGGGTGGCCTGATGGCCATGGTCCTCCAAGCCACCAACTCCAAGAGTCTGCTCTAGGGTGGTCAGCTGTGGGGGTGATGGGGTGGTCAGCTGTGGTGGTGATGGAGTGGTCTGCTATGATAGTGATGGAGTGGTCCGCTGTGGTGGTGATGGAGTGGTCTACTGTAGTGGTGATGGAGTGGTTCCCTGCTCTGGGGTGGGAGTCCCCAGACGGGATACCGGGGTCCTGGACCCACCACCCCTACTGAAGGGCAGTCGACGTCCCGTCATCTGTGGATAAAATCATGAAAAGAAAGGTTAGTCTCAGGATATATATAAACCTATGTATATATGTTTAACAACTACATACTCTGTGTCTGTTTCAGTTTCAAATTCCCCCTCAGTTTCAGTGTCACTGGGGTTATCTCTTTGAACAAGTTCATCAGTATCCAAATCAGCCCTAGACCATTTTGATCGAGAGACAAGGTCTTTATCAATATGTTCACCCCCCGTAGTGGCGAGTGTCTCATCCATTATGACTGGATCAATGTTGAACAACAAATTACCATCGTTGAGCTCGTGTGGTGCAAGCTGATAAGCATCATCAACTTCCTCAGAGACATTGTCAGTGATCTGACTTCGGGCCTTGGCCTTGATGACTGCATACCAGTCCCGATGTCCTCCTGGGAAGTCAGTGTAATAAACCTGCTCAGCTTGTTGGGCAAAAATGAAGGGATCAAACCCTTTATATCTACCATTCTTCTTGACCTCAACTAAGCCGTAGTTGTTGTCAACCTTTGTTCCAACACTGATTATGTTGTCGAACCAATCACATTTGAATAGAACAATATCTCTTCTTAGTCGTCCAGAGAACGAAACTTCAACAATCTCTGTCAGCACTCCATAAAAGTCTTCTTCTAACTGTACAGCGGTGCCTCTAACACAAACCCCGTAGTTATGGGTACGCATCCCTCACTCCATTGATGAATATTAAACTTGTAGCCATTTACGTAGTAAATAGGCCATTTTTTAATAGTTTTCACCGGCTCCCAAGAAAGGGCTTGGAGTAAAGCATCTTCAATATGGTTGTTAGGGTCTTGTATCTATGTACAACATAACAAATAGGTCATCGTTAGATACCTGGAGTTAGAAGCACAGATAAAAAACAATCGGTATACAGGTCTTACGTGTTGTGCAAACCAACCAACGAACTTGGACGACACCTCACTATGAATTTGGTCATCAGTTAAATCATTTTGCTCAAGTTTAAGCATATCTGTATATAAGCTATTTAAAGGAAACAAATTTAGATACTATAAAAGCGAGGTTTAGAATGCAACTCAGGAATTTTAAGACTTACTTAAGAAAGGGTTCAACTTCTGGGCAGTTTAGAAGAATGTACAAGTGAGCCGCCTTTCGATCTTTCTCATTAATGTAACATTTTGTGAGCTTGCCCCCCGGATGACCAGGATAGTTGAAAATCGATATTTGTTCATCAAACCCTGTGCAGGTTGCTACCCCAAGATTACGGGGAATTCTACTCATTCTAGTTTCTATCTCTGTCGGAAAATAGAAAGAAGCAAAAGTTGTCATTTCTTCGACTAAGTATGCCTCACAACTTGATGCTTCAACACAGGCTTTGTTTGACACTTTGTCTTTTAAAGAGCGTAAGAATCTTCAAATCATAAAAAAATGTTAAGTTACAAGAAACTATTATAAGAAATGTTTGGAAGGAAATTAAAGAGTTCTGGCGTTCACCTTTCGAATGGATACATCCAATGATACTGCACAGGGCCACCAACCAAGGCCTCGTACGGTAGATGGATAGGCAAATGCTCCATTGAGTCAAAAAAACTTGGTGGGAAAATCTGCTCCAACTTATAAATCAATACCGGGATGGTTTCTTCCATCTTCACAAGTTTCTTTATAGTCAACAAAGTTGTCATCAACTCCTTAAAGAAGTGACTCAACTCAACCAACGGTTTCCAAATAGGCTTCGGTAAGGCATGAAATGCGTACAGGAGTAGTTGTTGCATAAAGACATGGCAATCATGACTTTTCATGCCAAACACCCTGCCCTCCTTACGTCGAGACATCTACTCAGGTTAGAAGCGAATCCGTCAGGCAGGGTCAACCCATTCATCCAAATACACACAGCAATCTGTTGCGGTCTAGTTAAAACATATTTTGCATGTGGTTTAAACATTCTTCCACGTCCCGCATCCCTCAATTCCAACTCCTTCCTAGAACACCAAATCGGAAGGTCTAGACGACTCTTCTCGTTGTCCTTTGTTCTCCCTTTGATGTCCATAACAGTGTCAAAAATATTCATGAAAACATTACGTTCAGTGTGCATGACGTCAATGTTGTGTCTTAACAACAAGTCTTTCCAATATGGCAAATCCCATAAGATGCTCTGCTTCACCCAGTGGTGTTCCTTACCATAACCCGCAAACTCCTTAACACTCTTGTCCCAGATGCAGGGATACTCTTCGACCCTCTGCTAAACCCGTGCACTGGATAACCTATGGGGTGGAGGTTCAGTAACCACCTCTTGAAAGAGGTTTTATTTCTCCTAAACGGGTGATCCAATGGTAGAAACTTTCTATGACAGTCAAAGAAACTTGTCTTCCCACTAACAGGGAGTGATTCCCCCCCGGTATGTTCCATGCATACAGGGCAAGCAAGCTTCCCAGACGTTGACCATCCAGAAAGCATACCATAGGCCAGGAAGTCGTTGATAGTCCACATCAAAACAGCACGCATCATGAAATTTTTCTTCAAATATGCATCGTATGTTATTACCCCGACATCCCATAATTATGATAACTCTTCAACCAACGATTGCAAAAACACGTCTATGTTCGCCTTTGGATTTTTGGGTCCTGGAACTAGTATAGATAGAAACATGACCTCCCTCTTCATACACATATCAGGAGGCAGATTGTATGGGGTCAGTATGACTGGCCAACAAGAGTAAGCTCTTCCGTATTGACCAAACGGGTTAAACCCATCATTACATAAGACAAGTCTTACATTGCGCGGCTCGCCAGAAAAGTCTAGATATAGCTCATCCAAACACTTCCATGCTTTCCCGTCGGAAGGATGGCAAAGAAACCCCTCTTGTGTTCGGTTCAGAGCATGCCAACGCATGTGTTTTGCCATGGACAATGAGGCATACAGGCGTTGAAGACGCGGTGTTATAGGGAAGTACCATATTTTCTTCCTGGCCGTCCAGGTTACCTTCCCTCTCCTTTTAACGGTTTTGTAGCGTTCCTCATTACAATGCAGACATTTTGTGACACTCTTATCTGCAAACTCATTTTTGAACAACATACATCCACCAACACAACACTCTATCTTCACACAACCCAACCCCAATTTTGCCACTTGTTTCTTAGCATGGTACAGGTTTGCTGGCATTCTATGATTACTAGGCATGGTGGAACCCATCAGATTGACCATCCTATTAAAACAACCTCCAGAAAGATTATAATCTGCCTTTAGGCTTAAAGCAGCTAGGGAGGCGGATAACACAGTGTGACTGTTGCACCTGTCCGACAATGGAGTCTGAGCCGCAGCTAACAAATCATAAAATCTCTTCACCTACGGATTAGCATCCTCCTCTACATTGTCAGAGTCTTCATGACCTGCTTGGTCATTATGTTCCAGCATACGCCCGGTAGAGGGTCCAACATGATCCATCACCATTTGTTCTATGTTGTTGTACGTATCCCTGTTTCCTCCAACCTCATAGTAATACTGTTGTATGGCTACGTCTGATGGTCTAGGTGGTAACTGCTCACCATGGTTGTACCAGCAGTGGTATGTTTCCATGAACCCTTTCTCAGTTAGGTGGCACATGACATCATCCGCGTATTCAAAACTCATGCATTTGTACCTTGAGCACGGACAACGAATCTTCTGAGTCACTTTAAATCCAGGCGTGTTTGCCATAGAAAATGGAATAAACTCCAATAGCCCCATCATAAACTCCTCAGTCACTCGTCGACTGCGATCTAGTCGGTTGTACATCCATCACCGATTTGCCGGTACCTCCATTTACAATATCTAATAAGCACGATTTCTGTTACTTTAAATTATTTAAATTTTATTTGACTATCGGTTGTGAATCACTCTCTATCTCTTTGATGTTGCAAATTGGTGGGGCCCTATCCCATTCGGGATGAATATACAACCATCCGTAACCCATCAATGTTGTATATGGTCTATCTTATGTCATTGATGTTCATTTGAAATTTCGGCAGCATTTGGCATTGGTCCCCGAGTACACAGAGATACGTACGGTATGAAACACCACACGCAGACATGCACCCTGGGGACAATACGAAACACCATAACCGAAATTTCAAATGAACATTCAACTTCTCAAGATAGACCACATACAACATTGATGGGTTACGCCCTACTGGTTACAAATTCATACCAAACTGTCCAACCAGGACAATTCAAGATCCAACACAACACAGTACATCAACCGGTTGTTTTGAAACTTGAACGGGAATATAATGGCTACACACACGACTAAACCCTACATTATTAAAGTTGAGTTTCATTTTTTAAGTTCACTAAGAAAGGGAGCTTGTCAAAATTTTAGTAGAGTCTCCCCTGTAAAGTAGACATTTCCCAAATTTACAAACGGCCTGTTACATACAGAAAAATTCCCAGTATAGATAAATAAACATATCATATGCATTGTATATGATATTCAGAGTTATGAACACCAAATCATGTTATCAATACATAAAATCAATGTCTAATGAGCTCTGCTCTCTACTAACAAACAACATTACACATGCATCATAAATCATGTTATCAGTACACAAAACCAATGCCTAATGAGCTCTGCTCTCCACTAACAAACAACATTACACATGCATAAGAAATCATGTTATCAGCACATAAAACCATCGCCTAATGAGCTCTGCTCTCCACTAACAAACAACAATCAACATACATACACTTCAAAAGATACAACACACATAGCCAGAAAGTTAGCGTTAGGGGATTACCTGGGAAAGAGAGATAGCGATAAAGACAAAGCTGATGAGGGCCGAACACGAACCACGCGTAAAGTGTGTTGGTCTACATGACAAAGTTAATTGTTAACAGTGTTAATTAAAGTTCCCAACATTCAACTGGTTTCCATGTATTAGGTTTCTAAAGATGTAATAGCTAATAATGTAATAGCTTTTAGCTTTACAACTGGTTTCCATGTATGACTACACCTGTGTGACTATCATCAACCAGCAGTGGTAGTAGTTATACTTTCCATTATCAATCCAACTTCAAAATAGAGTAGTAGATTTATACAGCATCATACTACTCAAGAGAGTCCAAATTTTCATGAAGGAATTTAAAACTTAGTCTCATAGAGTCTTTGGCATCACACTAACTAATATTTTTAAGAGATTTAGACAAAACTGCAAACACCTCATTTTACTGATTCTCTATTTTATCCTATCAAATTTAATAATGATTCTAATGCATGTGGGTAGCCAACAAGTTATCCATGTGGATTGTTGCCAACCTAGTAAGTGGGGTGGAGTCTCTGGCGTTTAAAGTTAAGAGTTGATTGTATTGTGGATTTTAAATGGTAGTATAGCTACATTCTTTTTCTTAAGGGGCTCTAATATGAGATGTCATGATGATATTATGAAAATTATCACACCCTCTTTTGGCTTGTTTATCAAAAAAGTTAATATAATATTATGAGTAAGAACAATTGATTAGGATTATTAAATTTAACATAAAAATATATTTTTGATCTTTTAGGTCTATATACATAAATTTTCAATTTGATTCTTGGTATTTTTAGTTGTCACTCTAGGCTTTACATTTGTTAAAATTTTCCTAAATCGTTACCTTCATTAACTTTATGAAGTTATATATTTGCCAATCTATATGGAAATTTGAGAAACCATACTCAAGCAAGTTTTACGCCTAGATTCATCATAAACTAAAAACTATAAGCCTTATGTTTGTTACTTTGACAGTATTTTTTCTTTGTATATGATCAATCTTTCAACTGAATCCTCTATCCTCCAATATCACCTTCTTACAAATCTTCTTACTTGTTAATTAAAAAATAGAAGTTTCTTAAAATTTCTCAAAGATAATGCATCTTTATTTCTTGTTTTATTATTACTTAAAGTAAGAGGAGGAAGATTTGTATAAACATATAACAATTCTTTTTATATATTTTACTTTAAGTATATAGCTCTTGGCCCAAAAGAATACAATTTACTTAAAATACTTAAAGAATTAATTGGTAGTCTCTTCAGATTCTCACATAATTATATAACTTAATACAATTAGTAGAAATAACAATTTATGATACTTTTGTAGATTTTAATAAATATGAAAGACTAAATTCACAATAAAAGAAAAAAATTAGGAATTTAAATAAACATGAAGGACCAAAAGCATATTTTCACTATATTTTATTTGAATTGTCAAGACTAAAATAAAAAAATACATGACATCTTTAATTGGACATGTGATCACTAACGTAACTTTTAGTCTAACAATCTGTGTATAAAGATGATAATCAAACCTAGATTTATTGGGTACCCATAAAATTACTTGGTATGGATAGGATATTTACCCTCCTAACATGGATGAAGATGTGGATGAGAAATCACTTGAAAAATTTGCATAGGTATGGGAATGGACACCATGTATTTAATTAACCATCAAAAAATTACTTTAGTTAACTATAGCCGAGCAAACCAAATAGTGGCTTATTTGTTTGGTTGGAATGGAAATTGAGTAATCAAAAGAAAAAGTTTCATTATTTGACACAAGTTTAACTATCTTAAACGAAAGTTTTCATGACTATTTTTATAATTGATCACTAAAGGGATATTAGGAACTAAACAAGCATTTTATGCATAGCTTTATTGGCCCTTTCACTTATTTATTCCCTTATTCTCTACTTTCTTTGATGCATGCTTGCTTAGTTTCTCTTCCTATCTATCGTTCCCTTGGTGAACCAATGAAGCCACAAATTGGTTTGCTTTTCACTGTTCTCCTTCTATCCTCTTTCTTAGCTTCTGCCAATCTCCTTGAACCACCAAGTCCGAGACAAGGTAACTAGGCGACATGGTATTGTGATTTTTATTTATTGTTATGATTATTTTACATTTGTCTTTGTTCTCATGTGTGCTTTGAACAAATGGTGTAGATGAGAAAGAAGTGAAGGCCGGTGGTTGATAAGTCTTGAAAAGACTTAATTAATTCTGCTTTTTATTTGAATTAATTCATTGTTTAGTGATTAGTTTAGCCTTTTATTTAATTAATTGCTAACAATTTATAATTTATTTAATTATTTCAAAAGTGTTTTATTTATGTAAGAAAATGGTTAAAAACATTAATTAGTTAAGAGTTTATGATTATTTGTAATTCCATTAAGCAGCCAGCATACAAACGCTGGGCAAATTAGTTGTTTATTGGTGCAGGAAAAGAATTACTCAAGCTGAAAGGAAAAAGCCTAGCTAGATGTGGAAAATCCGAGTGATATTTCACAAATCCGACTGAAAAGACTTCTCAAAAGGTTGACTAGAAGGAATTAATGAAAATCCGACTGCAAAGACTTCCAAGATACCGACTCCAAAATAGAACAGGGAACCGATTGAAATAAAAAGAAGAACCCGAGCGTCAATTTCATAGAGCTGATTGAATAATCAATTCGCTCTAGCGAGAGTAAAATTCACTCAAGCGAGGGACAAAGTTCGCTCAAGCAAGCAAGCTTACGCTCAAGCGTGACCTCAAAACATCATTCCCTCGCCCAAGCTTATCCATAACGCTTAAGCGAGAAGGCAATACTGCAGTACATATCTCAAGTTCGCCCAAGTGAGAACCCAGTTCGCTCAAGCAAAAAGGTTGATATTTAAAACAGCGATTGTTCCCTCCAGAATCCGCTCGGCACCGGTGTTGTTTCCTGCTGCCTTCTCTCCTACTTCTGCACCTTAGTAATGAAGTAGTGAGCTGTTATTAGTTGGTGCTGTGCTATGATTAGCTAAGGATGAGCTGTAACTTGTTAAGATCTGAGCTGTAATTAGTTAATTATTCTGTAAATTATGTAATTAGTTAGTTAGTTGAGTCGTTAACTTAAAGTTTCCTAAGTTATCAGTTAAGTTAGTTAGTTAGGTAGATGCCTATATATATGTTTGTACATATTCTGTAAGGAGGAGATAGATTCACATAGAAAACATAGAACACAATTAATTCAAAAACTTCGAACATCTCACTACTTCATTTTCTCTCTCTAAATCCTCTCCTCCATGACGTTCCACAATCCTTCGATGGAACCGAAGTCAATGGAGTTCTAAATCCCTAAGGTTGGGATTGCGAAGGTTAGCAATGGAGTCTTGAAGCTGTGAGCGAGGAAATCAACTTCTAGATCCTGAGGCGAACAATGCTAAGGAGTGGATCCAAATCGCTGGATTGACAAATCCAGAACTGATGAAGAACTTCGCTAGTGAGGAATCATGGTTGAAGCTTAGGTAACTTCCAGCTTTCTAACTAGTTCAGGCCTAATCAATTTAGGTGAATAATTAGAGTTCAACCTCCAATTTCGCATTAGATTCTTAGGTTAATTGAGCACTTAAGGAATTAAGGTTGGATGCTTAAGGATTAGTGTTTTTCACCTAAGGAATTAGGGAATAACCACAAGCGGATTGTCCTCTGGATTATGAAGTTTGATTATACTTTAATTGCATGTTTCTTGATGAATTTATGAACCGAAGCAATCCTGACCTGTTTTCTTTTAATCACCTTTCACATTTCATTTTAACTATGTTTCTAGAAATACAAAAACAACTATAAAACATTAAAACAATCAAAAACCGAATGAACTTTCTGCGTCTTGTGTTGGTTCAGCTTGTACTAGTCTGAGATTGAGGTATTTACCGCAATCCCTGTGGGACGATCAAATATACTACAAGTTTAACGATTGGTGTGCTTGCCAAGATATAAATCTGAGAGTCACAATTTTTAAACAAAGATTTTCATACCAATTTGATGACTCGGGATTTTAGCATCAGTGGTAACGATATTGCTCAATCATCCGTTCATCTAAAAGATGATTTCGAAGAAGTAAGAATTCGTATAAATTATAATGTTTATCCCTTCTCTATTTGCATGTTACTTTCTCACATCCACATAGTTTAAAACCAAGATAAAATTGTTAAGATGTCTCACATAAATCAGGAATATAACATGAATACTCCTTACAAGAGTGTAACAGAAACTTCTACTAAGTTAGCTTTAGCTTTCGAGAGGAGTTAAACTGTATCCATTTTCTAATAAAAATTGATCAACCTTATTGGCTTCTTCTGTATGTTTCTTGTCTCTCTTAGTTGGATATTATTTCTTTCATGCAGCTAATGGGATCAGAGGAGTGCTATGAGAAAGACGAAGAATGCTATAGCAAAAGGATGATGGTAGAGACCCATTTAGATTACATCTACACCCAACATTATAAGCCTTGAATTCATTGAATTTGCACCTTAGTTGAATGGTAGAGTAATAAGAATGAGTAATATGTATATATAAAACTAATAAATCTGAGATGAGAGGTTGTTTCCGTGTTTTGTTTTTCCGACTTTCAAGTTGTGGCTATCATTAAATACCAAAAGGGAACTATCAAATTATATATTAGGTACGGATAGATGTTCCATTTTGTTGTATGAAGTTTTTGACATGTATGTAATCTATGATTTACTTATTTTCTAGGTTAGCAATGTTGTGGCTACGACGGGATTAGGATGTTTACATAGATTAAGATTTTGTATTTACGAGGTCTATCTCTTAAAAAATTTGACTAACAAAATTGATCAACAATAATTGATATGAAAAACAGAGAGCTAAAAAACAGATAGATGAAAAACAGAGAAGAAAAATAGAAAAACAGAGACGTGAAAAACCTGGTCGGAAAGTTGAAAAGTCACCGAAAAAGCTGCAGGGGTGGTTGCCGGAGACTCCTCGGCCATTGTCACAGCTCTGCCTGGCCGGAAATGGTCGCCTGAAGAAATGGCACACGGAGGTTCAAGGGAGGAAGAAAGGGAGCAGACGTGAGAGAGGGAAAGTGAGAGGGAAAGTGGTAAGGTTTAGAGGGAGGAGAGGGAGACGGCGGCTGAGAGAGGAAGTCAGACGAACGGAGGGAGGGAGGGAGGAAGTCGGACGAAGGGAGGGAGGGAGGAGAGGGAGACAGCGGCTCAAAGAGGAAGGGGAAAGTTAGGGCAAGTGAGAGGGAAAGGGGTTGCTGTCGAGTTAGATTAAAACCTTAGCGACGGCTACCACCCCGTCGCTAACAATGTCACTATAATTAAAACGCTTAGTAACGGCAAGACAACTCCGTCACTAATCTCCTGAATAGTAGCGACGGTGACACCCCACCGTCACTACCTTCCATTCTTAAAAGTAAAAATATGGAGGGAAGACAACAATCATAGCGACGGCACAGTTATTCCGTCACTAATCACCTGAATATTAGCGACCGTAGGACAATTCCGTCACTAACCTCCTGAATAGTAGTGACGGTGTCACCCCACCGTCACTACCTTCCATTATTAAAAGAAAAAATATAGAGGGAAGGCGAAAATCATAGCGACGACACAGTTACTCCGTCACTAATCTCCTGAATATTAGCGACAGTAGGCCAATTCCGTCACTAACCTCTTGAACAGTAGAGACGGTGTCACCCCACCGTTACTAACTTCCATTATTAAAAGAAAAAATATGGAGGGAAGGCAAAAATCATAGCGACGGCAGAGTACTTCTGTCACTAATCTCCTGACTATTCGTGACGGTAGGACAATTCCGTCACTAATTCTTTCTTAAAATTAAAATAAGGCCAAAAAAATAGCCACGACGGACGCTTCCGTCACCAGTACAAACCATAGCGACGCGGTTTACCGTCGCTACTATTTGGCGCCAATAGAAAACCCTGGCGGGAAACCAAAAAAAGGTGGAGCTAAAAAATAGCGACCATACTAGCGATGGTGTCTACAATTGGTAGCGACCGCGTTCTATATCGGTCGCTAAATGAGTCGCTAACATCTTTTTGGTCCCTTTTTATATAGAGCGGTCGCTAAAGCGGTCGCTAATTAGCGACAGGAGTCGGTGGTCGCTAATTTGACGTAGCTGTTTAGGGTTTTCTTTAGTTGTGGTGTGTCATACAATCACATCATTTACTTTTCATCAAGATTCATAATATATCAATAGAGGGGAAGCATACATGATTTCATAACATAGCATAGGCATACACATACCTTGCCAAGGCCTTAAGCCATTCCCCAATCACTACTAAGACAAACCACACATATACCCCTAGTGAATTTGCTTGCAATTATTCCAAAAGTATGCATGGGATTGGAAGAAGGTTTCAGAATACCCCATTTAATTATCAAGTAGGCCTAAAGGTCCAAGGAGTACAAGATAAGTACTCAAAAGAAGTAAAAATGTAAATCCTAAGCCAATTTAATCAATTTAGCTAGTGATAATCAATTACGGGGTAGGAGCTAATAGATTACACTGCTTTTGTAGGTGGTATAATGTATTAGGTGTTGTGCATGATCGATTATGAGACTAGGGTAATCGATTACCTTGTTTCTGTTTTAGTACATAGTCGATTTCACCCTTGAACACAATCGATTACATTAATTCTGTTTAGTCTCTAATCGATTACACCCTCAAACACAATCGATTACTGGGCTGCGTACAAGTTTGTAATCGATTAAGCCAATCGATTACTATAGGAATAGAATCCTCATAATTGATTAGACTGATAATAGTCTAATCGATTACGGCCTATCAGAATGTAGAAATTATGCAGAAAATACATAATTTTAGGCTTCCAACCGCCCTAACTTTTTCATATCAACTCCAAGTGTTACTAAATTCTAACACCAACTAAATTACACCACTTGTGACGCATGGCCACCGACCTCACTCAAAAATCCTTTTAAATGAGTGACTTATACGTATAAATGTGTTTTACCCATTTTGAGGCACTTTTGTGCAACTCAAGGGCCTATTCTCAATGGAATTGGCCCGTTCCAGTTTCTACAAGTCATAAACTATGCATAGAAGCTGTTGGAACTATCCCATGCCAATCAATCCTCATAAAACTCTAATTTACCACTTAAACTCCTCCATTTTATAATAAATAGGATCTCCGTTCGGGCTCAATACTAAATCCAAAAATTATTCCGATTATATTCGGACTCCCAATAATATTCTTAATAGCCCTGACCAACGGCATCTCAATCGGAGATAACTGGTCCGACACCTATATTTTAACCGGGTATAATTTTAGCTCCTAAAATCTCAATAAATTATAAATATCCATAATAAATCCTAATTTAATTATTCCAATATTTTTGGGACACTCATTAACCCATTTATAATTATTTAATATTTATTCCTCATATTTAATCATTTTTATAAAATCTGAGATGTTACAATAGGACCCAAAAAGTTCTGGGTACCAAAGGCAATGATTATTCCTATTTTAGATATGCTTAAGGACAAAAGCAAAGCAACATTTCTGGTATCTGCACAGTGGGTGCTCGTATCACATGACAGGAAAAAGGTCTATGTTCCTAAACCTAGAACAGTTTGAAGGAGGAAATGTTACTTTTGGGGGAAACTAGTCTGCACGAATAACTGGGATTAGTAAAGTTGGTAACATTCATTCCCTTATAATTGAAAATGTTTATTATGTTGAAGGTCTGAAGCATAACCTGCTAAGCATAAGTCAATTTTACGATAGTGGTTATAAAGTCTCTTTTGATAAAGAAAAGTGTACAATTATCAATCTTAAAGGAACTACTCTTTTATTAGCCAACAGACACAATAACCTTTACAAGGTTAGTTTGAGTGAACTAGACAGTTAAAATGTAACTTGTCTCTTTTCTTCGTCTGAAGAAAAGTGGATTTGGCACAAAAAACTTGGACATGTTGGCATGAAACTTATTTCAAAAATCAACAAAAAAGGGTTAGTCAAGGGACCTCCAAGAATTTCATTCAATGGAACCTAACCCTGCGAAGCATGTTAAAAAAGGAAACAACACAAAACCTATTTTAAAAATAAAGATGTTGCTTCAACTACCAGACCACTTAAGTTGTTGTATTTAGACTTGTTCGGACCATCTCAAATCCAGAGTCTTGCTGGAGAAAGATATGGTTTTGTTATTGTTGATGATTTCACTAAAATGACATGAGTTTATTTCTTAGCCCACAAAGATGAGTCTACACAGGTATTCAAGATTTTTTGTAACAAAATCCAGTCTAAAAAAGGCGTCTGTATTGGTATAAAATAAAGTGACGATGGTAGAGAATTTGAAAATGAAATTTTTAAAAAGTTTTCTAACAAAACTGGCATCTCTCACACATTTTCTTCTCCAAGAATACCTTAACAGAATGGTGTTGTGGAAAGGAAAAATAGAAGTCTGTTAGAGATGGCTAGAACCATGCTTTACGAAATTGATTTACTAAAATATTTTTGGGTTGAAGCCGTAAGCACTTCTTGTTATATTCAAAACAGAGTCTTTATTAGATCAATAGTGAATCAGACTCTATGAATTTTGGAAAGGAAGAAAACCCAACATATTATATTTTCATCCATTTGGATACACATGTTATATCCTAAACACCAGAGATCAACTTGGAAAGTTTGACTCAAAGTGTGATAAAGCTATCTTCGTAGGTTATTCAAATACATCAAAATCTTATAGAGTCTTTAAAACAAAGACTCAAACCATTGAAGAATCAATGCATATAAGATTTATGATATAACAAAAACTGACAAGAAATTTGTAGATCAAGATAGTGATTGTCACGACAGGGATCGCGGCGGCACGACCGACCCTTGAAAATTAATAAAACATGTTTTGAAATCCTTTTGAAAAACAGGGAGTCACCACCAATATTTTTAAGGAAAAATACAGGAAAAACCTTTGTTAAAGCACTGGTCAATAAAGAATGAGATTTTAAGTTCGGGAGTCGAATTACAGGTAAGGAAGGTATTAGAACCTCACAACTATCTGTTATAAAATGGTTACCTCAAATTGATAGCGCGCATTATATGTAGCCCGCAAATTATTTTAGCTTCTTTAGAAAAGGAACAGACTAAACAGATGAGGAAGTTTCAAAATAATATTAACAGGACGTCTTGTCCAAATTAATCTTAAATCGAACAACTTGATTAAACAATGATAATAAGAAACGACAAAATAGTGACAATAAGAAATTTGACCGAATAGTGACAGTAAGAAAGAAGAAAACAGAGTGAGAGTAAAGATTAACAGGACATCCCATCCAAATTAGCCTTAATTTGTAAACAAAAATTTAACGAGTAAAATAAAGTAAAATAGAATGAGGTAAAATAAAGTTGATTAACAAAATTGGAGATTAACAGGACGTCTTATCCAAGTTAACCTCACTTTTTATAAGAAAAATGGAATACATTGAAGACATGAGAGGATCAACAAGACGTCTCATCTAAATTAACCCCATTTTAAAATATTATTATTTAAAGAATAATGACATATTAAAAAAATGAAAAGATTAACAAGACGTCTCGTCTAAATTAACCTTCTCATGATAAAACAATTTTAAAAGTAAGCAATAATAATATAAATTTAATCAAGGAGAAATAAATATAAAAAGAAAGTAAAAGTGGGCCTGACAGGAATTGATTCCCGCTCCTACGTATTCTCGAGCTTTCGAGAAATCAGGGTCATACAGTTCTTGGATTAAATGTTATAAGAATAAACTCTTAATAGAGTGAATATACAATTTGAAAAAAACTCTCACAAAATAATAATCCTTATAGAGAGGATTCGCAATCTTAAATACTCAAAACATTTTTTTTCTAATTAATTCTCAGAAAATATAAAAAAATTAAGGAAAGCTTGCCTAATGGAAGAACAAAGGAGGAGAAATGGAAACTTGAAGAAGAACTGCTTCTCTTCGATGTGTGTGAATGAAGAACGAAGAAGAAATAGAAACAGAAGAGAAAATGCTTCTCTCTGTTTTGGTGTGCTTCTCAGCTTCAATTAACCTCTTATTTATAGAAGTTCTAAAGCATGGTGGATGCTTAATTTATTCCCTCCCGCTTCTATTAATAACCTATCTCATATATGAAGATATGAGAAGGTATCAGAGTGCACAAGAAATACTCAAGTAGTACCATTATAATTTTTGACTGATGTAATCGATTAATTCATGTGCTAATCAATGGCCCTAATTGATTACAGGGCAGGAATTAATCGGTTACCATGCCATAATCGATTACAGAGCAAGGGATAATCGATTACAGAGCTCCTGAAAATGGTACAATGAATCAGGTGTTATACCTAATCAATTACAATATTGACCATAATCGATTACCATGGTTCTGTTGGATCCATAATTGATTATGACTCTGAACACAATCGGTTACATTGGTTCTGGATAGTTCATAATCGATTACAACCTCAAGCATAATCGATTTCATAGCTATGTACAAGGCTGTAATCGATTAAACTAATTGATTTCCTTAAAAAAAGAAACCTTGTAATCGATTAAGCTTGTGGGCTAATCGATTACACCCTATTAGTATGTAGAAATTATGCAGATTTTTATAGAGAAATGAACTTCACCACCACCAAAATCCATGCAAATGATATTGGAATGCCACCAAATTTTAACATAAGCTAAAACATTATTTGTGACGTGTGGCCACTGGCCGCACTCAAAAATTCCTAGAAATGAGTAAATTATGTGCATAAACGCGTTTATCTCATTTCAAGGCAGTTTGGGGCAAATAAGGGTCTACTTTCTACAAAATTGAACCATTTTCTTCCCCACAAGTCACAATTAACATATTTAAGTCATTACATTCCTCACAACACATTAGAACCTCATACATCACAAATTGACCATGCTAGGTCCTAACTTATGCATAAAACAACCATACCAAAACTTCACACATACATCATATAAGATTGAAATTCATAATTCTTATCATCCATTCATCAAATTGGATGAGATTCAAACATCATAGGTAGTATTACACATTACCAAAGGTCATTAATGAAAATGAGCCATACACACAAGGTCTCATTTTCCTACATGACCCCCAAAATCATCATTCATTATATCAAGTTACGAAATTGGTATAAATATATACACCATATACCATACAAAACAACAATATGCCAGCCAAGGCTTATCCACTTCCATTCCATATTTACCTTCTCCAAAACTTGGCCTCCAAAATAGTAGGATTTACACCACACCTACATCAAACTTAAAATGGCAACCAGGAGGTAAAGAACATAATCTAAATGAATCAAAGTCATACATTATGACGATACTCATACTTGCTCATAGGTATGATACCTTTCTCAAGAACATCACAAATCTATTCACATAGTATATATATCATTTATTGCCGTATATTACATACTCAATGAAATATAATCAATAACACACATATCCAACTCATTAGTCTTCTCGACATTATCATCAAACACATAGTGTTAGTATCTCATTCCTTTCCTCTTTATTTCTCAATCATCCATAGCCACCACGGGCTTCCAACTAGGCATATCTCCGGCTATATGCAAATGCTCTTAAAGCTAATGCATATGCACAAAGGAATTATTACAAATATAGATCCGACTGTAGGACACAACAACATATTAAATGTGGGACAAGCATAGGTGTGCTACTATGCCCCTACTGCAGTAGTAAAATATGTACACTTATATCTCAATTCATGCATGCTTAACCATATACTTTTACTGGTACCAAACTGCTCTCGCCCATCTGTAGCACTAGTCACCCCGTGACTTGTGGATTAACATCATGGCCTTACTTGCCACAAGTGCTACGGGACCCTCCCGAACACACATCGAGAGAGCCGTGCCCCGTCGGACACTGAGGTAACTCGCTCACCATAGAGCCGCCCGCCTACTAGGCCCGCCACATAGGGTGCCTCATCACCAAACTATGGACAGCTTTGTGATTCCCAAAATCATTAGGGAAATACAACAATATACCCGTGCACCGGGTCGCCCTTCCACTAGGCCCGCCTAGTGGAACCCCTAACATACCACATAGACAACATTGATATGCCATGGATGCAATATAATGTAAATCAAGTGCATTCTCACACTATTGTTAGACCCGGAATATAGTGTTGCAAAAAACTTATTAACTCCGTGTTACTGTTGGGTCTTTTAATTGGCAAGCGCACCAATTGTTTGTAGTTTTTAAAATTTAGATATCGTTCCACTGGGATTGAAAGTCCAATAGTTATAGTAATTTTCTAGTTACTATGGTAAATTTATCAAAACCTATTCACAAAAGAATAATTTATATATAATTTATACAATATTCACAAGATTGCATAGCTGAGTTGTTCATGTGATAAAAAGAAAATAACAATCTATCTAAAAAGTTGAGTTACAATTTAGAAAAGCTAAGATACTTGAGGATAAAACATAGATAAACAAATTATGTTGGAATTTGGATCCCTAATCTAGAATAACAATGGAGGAACTCAAGACATGCATATTTAATCATCAAGTTCATGTCATTGCAGCTTAAAATCATTATAACCGATCCCTTGTGATATAAATTCTAAGTATTCACAGTAAAGTCCGATCCCTCGTGAGCTTTCTTAGTAAAAACTTGCATTAAGTCCTAGCCTTATGGCAACAATAATCACCAATTCTATCCCTAGTAATTGACATATTAAGGGTATTCCAACTTTTACTTTTGCTAAAACAAATTTTAACAAGGCATGAATAATCATTCTCCCGTTTGACATTCACACTAATAAAACAAGTTTCAATACGCATGAAAAATCATTCTCCCATTTGACGTTCATACTAATAAAAGATTGAAATACTAACATGCATTTGAATCATAAACATGCAGAGATCGAATTCACAATGTCATACTCAATAGACTAGTTCACAAATTCCAACATAAACAGATTAGTTACACATGGTGAAAGTAAAAACAACACTTACAGAGATTGACATTACGAAGGCGATGGAAACTTCACGGTACAACGATCACAATACTACACAACACTCTTAAGCATCTAGAAAACTATTCTAGAACTACAAACTCACAAAAGAACCACTCAAACATGAGTGTATAAGAGAAGAAGAGAACTCAGAATGTGAGATGGGATGCTTAGAAGTGTGGAGAATAACCCTATTTATAGGGCTGAGGAAGGGTCCTGACATTACGCGCCAGCCTGACGCTACGCGTCAGGTTCCTGACTCAGCCTCCATTAATCAGCTCCAAGTGGCCATTATTGTATAATTATTTTAATTAATCATGCCCAGACAGATATGCCTTGTCCCCCAATTCGGCTTGGACACTTGTGGGTAGTGGAGGGGTCATTGGCTGAGTGCTTGACCACCTGTCAGTGGTGTCCACATAGCTCCTGACGCTACGCGTGGGTGTGACGCGTAGTATTAGCATCAGAAGTTCCCACGCTACGCGTGGTGTTGATGCTACGCGTCAGCTCTCCAGTTCTTCAATTTTTCTCTTTAAATTCTTCACATTTTTACTGCAAAACTAGAGAAAATTGATCAAGGGCAGATTCTTTCCAACAATATCCATTTATTGAATTTAAAACCTAAATTTCTAATAAATTTACCAAATTCTTATTTTTTTTACAAAATTTTTATTAAAGATTTTATTGTAAATTTGAGGACTAACAAATACCCCCAACTTGAGACATTGCTCGTCCTCGAGCAAGAGAGAAAATTAAAATAAAATTTGAAATCAAATTTTTGAGTTAGTCTGAGAATTTATCACAAAAAGTAATTTCACAATTTACTATTTTAAAATAATCAAAGATAGATATCTTATGTAATAGAGGTTTAATGACAAAAAGTCTTTACAATATTTTATTAACAAATCAAGCATAATTTCAGGTTTACCTTACAAGTGTTTATCTTTGTGCAAAGGGTAACCTGTTTCATTCAGTCGATCATAAAATCAAATAAATTTAATTTTAATTTTCATCTAATTAATGGTTAATCATACAAAGTTAATTCAAGAATCACAAGGTCTTTTCAAGGGTTATAACGATGCTTGGCTACAAGAAAATTTTGTTTTTCTCAGAATTCAAAAACCTGAAATCATAAAAGAGCATTTTATAATTTTTAGGTTTTTTCTTGGCCCAAATCTCATTTCCCTTATTGATGATAACAAATACCCCCAACTTGATTCTTTTCTCTATTTTTAATTTGCATATATTTCTTTTCATTTTTTTCTTTTGTAAGCACAATTTTGATTTTTCTTGAAAAGAATCAAGTTGTTAATTTTTACTCCCTACTCAAAATATTCTTTCTATTTTGATCAATTGCTCTTTTAATCAATCATGTAAAGGGAATGGTTAAAATTTGATAAGGGTCAAAGGTACCAAAGAAATTATTTTTCAGGCTCAAAATTGGCTTTCAAAGGATAAAATGATTTTACCAGGTAAGCTTTTTGGCCCAAGGTTTCTTTTATCAAAAAAAATGTGCCTTGATCATTTTCTTGAATTCTCTGTACAACAACACAAATCACAGATTAAAGCAAAATCAATTTGAATGAAGTTATGTCAAAACCCTCAAGTGTTTAAAAGATCTCTCAGCTCACCGGGTTATTGAAATTAGCTTGATAGTTAATAAAATTATTGTAATTAAATTTATCAAAATTCCTTAATTACAAAAAGAATCGATAATTGATTTAAAAATGGTTTTATTGTGTAAAAACTTAAAGTGTATAAATTTCCTTATTTTCAAAAATTTGATTTATTTATTAAAAAGATAAAATTTATTTTTGAAATATTTTTTTAAGAAAATACGTAAAATATAACACCCCTGATTTTCTGTACTCGAATCCCGATGTAATCGTCATAATTAATAAAAATACAAATAAATTTTTCGCGTTTGAAAATATTTCCAAGACACCACCATGATCACATCAAGACCCGAATCACAGAAAACCAAAGAGTGAGATTTAGAAACCTATAACTGGATCGATAAATAGTCTGCCCATTCGGTATACAAAAATAACAGTGTACAGCGGAAGAAGAATGTGTATACCGGGCACACGCCTAGTCCCATATATGAAGATATGAGAAAAGGCTCGGCAAGAATGCAATGGCATATCATAAGCCTAATATACAACCATCATTATTTTACATAATCACATAAGCATACAATGCCTAAGATATAAGTATATACTTATCTATATGGTCATGCGTGATACATCTCCAATATTCATATTTATAATAGACCATAACCAGCCCAACCTCAATTCATATATCTCCACTATTAGTACATCATCCAAATGTATAATTATATTCACAATTCGTCCATCAATATCAATAATTATAACATCATGCTATCCATTATATACATAACACATTACATTACAAAGCTGCCGGCCAAGGCATTCCGTTACAACTATTTACCTTCCCAAAAGCTTTACTTTAAAAACGTCCTCTTCCCATGGCATTCTTGCATCAATACTAAAAAGTAGACCACATGGGAGAGTGAGTTATACATTTCAAATGACGATATGAATACAATTGAAATTATGTGCATATGCATATCAACATCATGTATGCTTTGCTAAACCCATCAACAATCATCATAGATTATTAATTCAACAATATATATTCATTTCATGCTTATTCATCAAATCATAGCAAAGCAAGCATATACACATTTGTCACACCGCCACAATGGGCCAACATATATCTTTCACATCGCCTCAATGGGCCAACACATCAATATAGACTATTCTGGTCTTTCATCAAAGCCACCACAGACTAACATAATCATTATCAATCATAAACAAATACGCCCTTCATTACATTGGGCCATATCATACATATCGTCATATCCACATCATTTCATTCATTCATATTATTTAGTACTTTTATGTGGTCTTTCGGGATATTAATTACCCTTCTCATCAACACCATCTCATCATCTCAATCATCATCAATCATCATCAATTATCATCATATCCTGGCATATCTCTATGCTATATGCAAATGCTCTTATGGCTAATGCATATGCATAATGGAATAGACAACAAATGCGGAGCCGACTGTGGGAAATAACACCAATTATGGGTTCAAGCATGATCACATACCATGCCCCTACTGTAGTAGTAAAATGTGTACACATATATCATAATGCATGCATATTCACCATATTTTTACTGGTACCAAACCGCATCGCCCATCATGCAAGACCTGGTCATTTTCACTATGACCGCGGTATACAACATATTCAACATATGGTGTTGCGGGCCAACCACGAATTATATCATGGCAGCTGTGATCTCAAGGACCACCGGGGACACCTGCTCCTCAAGAGCCACCCCCAACAAGGGTCAACCACATGCAGCTCCCCGTAGCTCAGCATGGGCAGCTTCATGACTTACACACCGAGTCACAGGGGAAACAACAGAAATGCTCGCGCACTGAGCCGCCCTCCCACTGGGCCAACCGGGGGAATCCCCAAATATTCCAACACCGACAGCTATGATATGCCATGGATGTAATACAATGCAAATCAAATGCATTCTCACTCTATGCATCCTAAATGCCACTCATCAAACATCATCATCATAATCACCAACACCACTATACACCTTAGTGGATATCATTATTGGTTTCTTAGTTATTATTTTCAAGTTTTAATATGGCATTATCATCTCAACATATTTCACATACATTCCACATCATATACGCAAGTTAACACTTGCAATCAACCATAACGGTATTACAATAATATATAGTATTCATCAATAATACCTCACTTTCATTTAGTGGGTTTTCATCTCATTATTCATTACCATTGCTCAAGTATACTTTATATGTATATATAATTGTGTGGCATTCACAACATTTTCAATTTCGCAATTCATACCACACATACAAGACTATACTTGTATCACACACAATGGCACACAATGATTTATTAATATCAATATGCATCTCTTTGTGCAAGAGAGTGCTCAACCCCATCATCTAACATTATTTAATATTACATTTTCTCTAATTTATCTACTTATAATTCATACTATGTTATTTATTTATCCCTTCATACATTTCAAATTCATTCGATGGTATATCTCATACTCCTGCCATCACAATCTCATTATCATCCTCTCATCATTCTGTTTCAGGTGGCAAATTCATCATAATTCATTATTTTAGTTCAGGTGGTAAATACCTAATTAATTAATTCCCATGTACTAATCAACCTTAATCACCACCATGTTTTTCCTTCATCACGTTATCTCTCATACATCCCCATATTCGTCTCAGATTTACCTCATAATGCCAAGAAGTAGGGTCAAACATAAGCCTGCCACCATTAATATTGAGTAAAATCCATTCTGGTGGAAACTCGCTCAAGCGAGGTCCATATTCGCTTGAGCGAGACAGCCCATCTCGCTTGGGCGCCATAACTCACTCGGGCGAAACCACCCCAGTGTCTATTTCCAGGTTGCTCGCTTGGGCGAGACACCACACACCCAGCCAATCGCTCGGGCGAAATTACTCCAGTAGCTAATTCCACACTCGCTCGCTTGAGCGAGGCATCCACTCGCTTAAGCGGAATCCGACCAGAGGTCGTCCTTCCCAACACTCGGTTTTTTTTTACTCGGTGAACCTACTCTAGAACCGATTCCTCTCATTCGGTCCTTCACTCGGCAAATTACTTTAAAACCGACTTATCACTCAATCGGTCATTCACTCGGCAATTCACTCTAACACTGATTCAACACCTGTTCGGTCTTCACTCGTGAATTATTTCATAACCGACTCTTCTCACTCGGTTGTCCACTCGGTAAAATCAATCAAAACCGACTCCCAACACTCAAGTTTCCACTCGGCAGAATTTCCCCGAAACCGGCTCAAAGCACTCAGGTTTTCCACTCAGCCAGATAATCCTGACCGACCTATCATTCACTCAGCCAATTAATTCCAAATCCGAGTCATCTCTCAATCAGTCTTTCACTCGGTAAACTTGTTACAAAGCCGACCCATCTTTCGCCCGGCTTTCACTCGGTGAAATTATCTCTAAAACAACTTCTTTTTCTTTCTCTCGGGCTAGGTTTCCTAGCACTAAGCCTTTCACTCGGGCGGAGCTATTCTAGAATACATCTGGACAGACTCACAGTATGTCCCCATCGGTGCCAATCCCCACTCAGAATTACACACCCGGAGTATCACACTCGGACTCCACCATCAAGTTCCATTCAGAATTACTCTGACTTCCCATCACTCGGAGGAATTCACTAAGCTATCTCACTCAGACCTATTTAAATCTTGTCCACTCAGAATATATAACTTTATTCTCTCGGAAGAGGACTCCTAGAATACCTCAATCAGAACCATCACAATCACACTCCCCTCGGGAGAGGTTCATTCAGGATTTTCCACTCGGGAATAATTAGACCTATCATTACTCGGGGAACTCTCTCGCTAAGATCCCACTCGGAATAGGTTCATTAAAATGGATTTCTCTCAGAACACATTTCTCTCGGATTCCATTTAAGCCTTCACCACTCGGAAAAGGCCCAATGGCTATAGCCTCACTCGGAACGGCTCACAACAATATTCCACTTTGGAGGTCCCGTCTCGGACATAGCTCGCTCGGGATCTCACTCGGAAATTCACCACCTCATGAAGTTATTAAGACTCCAGCTCGGACAGAATTTGTCCAGCACCTCACCCATTCACCACTCACTCGTCTCGCTTGAGTGGAAGGCTAGCTCGCTTAGGCGAGATTGGTCCAGAAGCTAATTCTCTGAAGCAGGGGACTCTCGCTTGGGCGAGATCCCATCTCGCTTGAGCGAGACTATCAGGTCTTACACAGAATTAACAATTCTCACAACCTGATGCAGGAAATTCTCATTTTAAGTCAATTGATTCACCACCAATACATCATACACATCACATGAGACATATAAAACTCTCACCACCCATTCATACTCAGAAAATCCTCATTCAAACTTGTCAATTATTCCTTTAAATTCCAATTCATCAACTATAATCACTCATCTCAAAACAATCCTCTATATTTTAACTCATTCATTCATAAATTTTTACCATCATTTAGTTCATGTCCAACCAAGGGACCATCAACCACTTATCATCAATATGATATTAATACATACATTTTTATAACATTCAACATAAGCCAAGCCATCATACATCACTTCATCAAATTAATCATATAAAACATTCATGGCAAGGCATTGCATGAGTTCAACATATACATAATTAACAATGAATTCACTCATGCGATTTGAAATGCAAACTTCTCTCCTACCTCGAGAGAAGAACCGCCACGCGATTACATCGATCTTTCCGCATCACCGTCCGGAATACAATCCTATCAACAATTATACATACACATGTAATCAATAAACCATTACAAGACATCACATCTCTTAACATATGATCAAGTCCTAGACTTGTCTAAGCTCCAAATTCATATGCCTATGTTAGGCTTCGGGAATTCCTTTCCCCAAAGCTAAGATCTTCAAATTCTCAAAGGGTTAACTATACCCAACAACATCAACACTTAAGATTAATCCCTCAAATCAACATACCCATATACATGCATATATCTTCATTTGTAACTCATGACTTAGTTCACCATTTTTATCACATCAATATTCAACTCCTATCCTTCAAATATTCATTTCTATGTATAATATCATTCCAAGGTACCAAAATCATCAAAATCATCAAGTGGGTCAAAAATCCCCAAATTATTAATACTTAGGATTTCTTCTCCAAAATCACCTAATAACCATCAACAATCTCTATCAATCTTCAATCCATTTTATTTTATCATATTGACCTCACCAACCTCTAAATCTCAAATAATCATAAAGCCCTAACTTAAGGGTTTCTCTTCCAAACATTCAAGCCTAGGATTTCTATTTCCACCCACATGCAAGGTTTCTAACATTTACAACTTCACTCAACAACATAAAACCATAAATAAAACAAGGTGGAGGTAAGAAATCTTTACCTCAAGCTTAAGCTCCACCAAAACGAAAATGAGAGTGAAGAAGAGAAAGGAGATGATCCCACAAGCTCCCAAGCTCCATAAATGCTTCACAAATCCAAGCTTAGCTTTTGTTTTTGGCAAGAGAAAGAAGAAGAATGGAGGTGGGCGGTTTTGGAACGAAGGGAAAATGAAGAAGAAAAGAAATAAAGAGTGAATGGAGGGAGAAAGCACCCCACGGTGATAAGGAGGAAGATAGAGGAAATTTTAGTGTAAATTGGGTATTACCCAATGGGCAAAAGAGTGTATCAAGTTGCTTTTACCAATGGTTAATAATTCCCCATTATCCAACGGGTAAAAGAACCAAGTGATAAGGAGAAAGAGGCCACGGTGATAATGGGAGGAGAAAAGGGATTTTTGGTTTTCTTTTAATTCCAATTGGTTCGTATTTTCCCAGGTTATTATCATACATCGAGTCCAATTAATTATTTCCTTGACACTAAAAATCATTTTAAATATACCATCTTAACCACGATAATTTTCTGAATATTCTAGACCCATCAAACATCTAATTAAATCACGTGGGTCCCACATCACCAGTTAATTCCTCTGGTTTCGGTTAGTCTTAATTTACCGATAATTCATCTCTAATGTCTAGCAACATCTCCCATAATTATTTAACCATAAACAATCAATTATCATCATCCAATAAATTTATTTTATTTGAAAATACGGGATGTTACATAAAACACACCATGTTAAAAATTACGCAATAAAACACACCACATAATAAAAGACAAACTATAATATAATCCACAAAGTAAAAATACCAATGTAAATATCAAATTAAAAGTAAATTAAAGTGTATGTAAAAGATGCAGAAAATAACACCATCAATCCTCCATGTGATCCTCATCATCTCTCTCCTCATCTGCATCATTCTCTGACTCAGCATGTGCTTTGGATGGTCCACTAGTCTCAGGGTAAGTGGGTAAATCACCAGGCCAAGCTACATGAACTGCGAACTCAGCAAGTGTGACATAAGGTGCTCCCTCTCCCTGAAGTTTGTATTGATAAAATACATCATGAAGATGCATATAAGCTCTGTGTATGGCAGCCATCATTTGCATCATATGCTGATGCTCAAGAGTCATCCTAGCAAATCCATCAGTGATAGCATCAGTAGATGATGGCTGAACTGGTGGTCTCCTCCTCCTCTGTCTGGGCTGAGCCTCCTACTCCAATGGTGGAAGCTTACACTGCTGGACAAAATAATCTCTGTTCACTAGAACTTTGGGGACTCTCCTTGAAGAACTAGTAAACTTTGGTGATGGCACAACAACCCCTTACCTCCTCAGTAAGACAGATATGATGAGAGAGAATAGAATAGGACGGTTCACCTTATACCCAATGGCATAAAGGTGAATCTGCTCAGATATCAACTCAGCAATGTCAATGGTATAGACCTGAAGAATATAGAAAAGAAGGCAGTAGCGATCAACTGGGATAGAAGAGAGGTAAGTGACAGGAGTGATGTTATGAAGCATGAGGTGAGACCACACCTGAGCTATAGGAGTCAGCTGGGTCTTGAGGAGGTTTGATGGAGTCCTTCCAACCTTACTCAGGTTGAATAAGATTTCATCCTTGCTCAAGAAATGAGCAACCTGATCTAGGAAGTATCCTAAATCACCATCCTCAGTCGTAACCTTGTTTCTGTTCTCATTCCAGAAACAAATATCGCTCTCGTGAGTAGGCTCCTAAGGGTTACCCAGTAGGATACTAATCGTGTCCCGGTCGTATGTGATGTGCCGACCGCTAACCCAACTCGTCTTCTGTTGGCTGATATTTGGTGCATCCTGGCGAGTCCTGTAAGCATTTGCGTAAAACTCCATCACTAGGATGGGATCCCCCTCAGTAAATAGGGAAAATAGGGGTCCCCATCTCCTCCGTTGGACCTCATCCTGCAGCTCAGGATAGTCCCCAACATTCAGATCCAAGACTCTCTCCCAGATGAGTCTTTGGCCCTTTATTTGATGAAACTGGGCCCATTTTGCATCAGTGTGAAATCTAGTAGGATTTCTCGATCCTAGCACCTCCTCTCCCTGAAGATCTGGATCTTTAGAAGTGGTGTCAGTGTCTGTGGTCCTTCTCTGTCTCTTAGGACCAGTAGAAGGAATGGATTTCTTAGGTGCCATCTGCAAAAAGAAAAATTTAAAAATCAAACATATTACACTATTTGAAAAACAAATCAAACATTAAAAAGTTAACAATTATTTTTGTTTTTATATTTAAAACATACACGACAACATAATATTTTCAAAAACTATTTATACAAAAGAAATTTTAACAAAAATTCACACAAAATGCAACATGCATATTTTTATTTTTAACAAAATATGCAAAATCATACAACGTATATATTACAAATTTGTTCAAATTTATGTATCTTTATTTTTATGCAAGAAAGTATAACAAACATGCAAACTAAGAAATTTTATTAATTTAAAAGAAAACAACAAACAACAAACAGAGATATACTAAATAGATTTATTAAAAACAAAAAACAAGTTATACAAATAACAGAAGATAACACATAAAAAATTAACAAAAATCAGGAACAGAGGCTGACGCTACGCATGGGTGGGACGCTACGCGTCAGCTTTGTTCTTCCCACGCTACGCGTCAGTGGGACGCTACGCATGGGTTTGCAGAATAGAAACTGCAAAACAACAATCAAGCCCAATGGTTGTCTAATCCTATCCCTAACCTCATGCAATTCTAAGAGTCGAAATTCAAAAACAAAGTAAAGAGAAAAGGATTTGAGATACTTACTGGGATTCCTTAGAGAAAATAGGAATGATGAAGGTTGGAGGATTGAAAGAGAAGAGGGTTTTGGAAAAGATAGGGTTTCTAAGAGTGAGATTACAGAGGGAGGCAAAATAGGTTTAAAAGTTATGGACTTGGGCCTCCCTCTGGTTCAGTTTTAAAAACTGAACGAGGGCCCTGATGCTACGCGTGGTAGGGACGCTACGCATCAGGTTGAAAATTCAGAGTCCACGCTACGCGTCAGGGTAGCGCTACACATAGGCTTCTGTTTTATTTTTCAAAATTTTAATTTTCAAAAACCTTTTCTTTTGATTTTTAAACCCCTTTTCTTTTCAAAATTAAATTTCTAACTTAAAATTTGAACAACTATTATTTTTTTATTTTTTATATATATTTAAAAAAGGAAAATAATGGGTTGTCTCCCATTGAGCGCTTGATTTATAGTCTCTAGCTAGACATCCTGCACATCATAAATCAGTCAAATAATAAATAGTAGTGAGTCTGTTGATCTCACCACCCAGATATGGTTTCAATCTCTGCCCATTAACTATCCAACTTCTTTTGGAAGTTGGCTCTTCAATTTCAACGGCTCCATAAGATTTAACTTCCTTGATTACAAAAGGCCTGACCATTTAGATTTCAATTTACCAGGAAACAGTCTTAATCTCGAATTAAACAATAAAACTTGCTGACCTGGTATGAAATGTCTATTTCTAACTTTCTTATCATGGTAAGCTTTCACCTTGTTCTTGTAACTTCTAGATGTCTCATAAGCATTGTTTCTTATTTCTTCCAACTCAAATAACTGCAACTTTCTTTTGTCAGCTACTGCATTTGGATAAAAGTTGAGAAATTTTAAAGCCTAATATGCCTTATGTTCCATCTCTACTGGAAGATGACAAGTTTTTCCATAGACCATTTGGAAAGGAGAAAGGCCAATTGGAGTCTTAAATGCAGTTCTGTATGCCCAGAGTGCATCATCAAGCTTTTGTGACCAATCTTTTATGGAGGAAGACACAGTCTTTTCCAAAATCCTTTTCACTTCTTGATTTGAAATCTCAGCCTGTCCATTGGTTTATGGATGATATGTTATGGCCACTTTATGTCTCACTCCATAATGTTGTAACACTTTCTGAAGACCTTTGTTATAAAAATGTGATCCTTCATCACTGATCAAACTTCTTGGTGTTCCAAACCTGCAGAAAATATTTTTCTTCAAGAAATTCACAACAGTTTTGGTGTTAGTATTAGGTGAAGCAATTGCTTCTACCCACTTTGAAACATACTCAACTGCCAAAAGAATGTATTGATTGAATTGAGAATAAGGAAAAGGTCCCATGAAATCAATACCCCAACAATCAAATACCTCAACCTCTTGAATGTTTGTGAGAGGCATTTCTTGCCTTTTGTTAACATTACCTGTTCGTTGACAGTTATCACAAGGTTGCACAAATAAGTGAGAATCTTTAAAAATGGAGGGCCAATACAAACCTGATTGCAGAATTTTTGCAGCAGTTCTTTCTCCATTAAAATGTCCTCCATAAGGAGATTTATGACAATGCCACAACACATCTTTCTTTTCCCAATCGGGTACACAACGACGTAACAAATTATCCACACCAATTTTAAATAGATGAGGGTCATCCCAAATAAAGTATTTTGAATCTTTGAAAAAATTTTCTTTGCTACCAAGTTAGATCATTTGGAAGAATTCCTGCTGCTTTAAAATTGGCCATATCAACAAACCATGGCCGTTTTGTTATTTCAAAAAGTTTTTCATCAAGAAATTCTTCCAAGATGTCTTTTTCTTTGGCAGTGACCTCATCATTCATTAATCTAGAAAGATGGTCAGCGACCATATTTTCACTACCCTTTTTATCTTTGATTTCAAGATCATATTCTTGAAGGAGTAAAATCCATCAGATTAACAGAGGTTTAGAATCAATTTTGGTCAAAAGATACTTGATCGTAGCATGATCAGTGAAAATAATTATTTTTGATCCAATCAAGTATGATCTAAATTTTTCTAAGGCATACACTATAGCTAGTAATTCCTTTTCAGTAGTTGCGTAATTTATTTGATTTTCATTTAAAACTTTACTAGCATAGTGTATAACCTTAAAAACCTTTTCATATCTTTGACCTAAAACTGCTCCTACGCATAATCACTTACATCACACATAAGTTCAAAGGGTAAATTCCAATTAGGAGCAACAATTACAGGGGCAGAAACCAATTTTTCTTTCAAAGAATTAAAAGCTTTAAGACATGCCTCATCAAACTTGAATTCAACATCTTTATTTAGAAGATTTGTTAAAGGTTTAGCAATTTTTGAAAAAGCTTGAATAAATCTTCTATAGAATCCAGCATGTCCTAAGAAGCTTCTAATACCTTTTACATTCACGGGGGGTGGGAGTTTAGAGATTACCTCTATTTTGGCTTGGTCTACTTCAATACCTTTAGAGGAAATTTTGTGACCAAGTACAATTCCTTCTTTCACCATAAAGTGACATTTCTCCCAATTGAGCACCAAATTTGTTTCAATACACCGCTTCAGTACGATGTCCAGATTGGTTAGACATGTTTCAAATGAATTCCCAAAGACTAAGAAATCATCCATGAAAATTTCAATGCTCTTTTCAATTAGATCTACAAAAATAGCAAACATGCATCTTTGAAAAGTAGCAGGTGCATTACAAAATCCAAATGGCATATTTCTATATGAAAATATACCAAAGGGACATGTAAAAGCAGTTTTTTCCTGATCAAGAGGGTCAACAGAAATTTGATTATATCTAGAATATCCATCAAGAAAACAATAGTAAGCTTGTCCAGACAATCTTTCAAGCATTTGATCCATAAAAGGAAGTGGAAAATGATCTTTTCTTGTTGCTTGATTTAGTTTTCTATAATCAATGCACATTCTCCAACTAGTGACAGTTATTGTTGGGATTAATTCATTTTTATCATTAACAATTACTGTCATACCACTTTTTTTGGAAATAAAGAACTAAGGTTTTGATATCAACAACATATATGCAAGACATGATTAACAACATGGACGCAAGACTTAAAGATTTAGTATACCATGTCAAGCACAAAAAGAGTCATGAAATCAATGAAATATTGTCATCATCAAAAAGGGGTAGAATGAAGACCATGAAGGATTTTGATAATGACAAAGGCCAATGCCAGAGATCAAGAATGAAGATCCAAGACCAAGGCATAATTAAAGTAAGACTCTATAAAAAGAAAGTACGGCCATTAATATAAAAAGGTTTTAAAATTTCATACATTCTGATGGAATGTAATCGATTACCTCATTAGTGTAATCGATTACAATTAAATGAATTTTAAATTGCATGATTTCAAATAAATGTAATCAATTACCTCAGCAATGTAATCGATTACCATGTTTAAGTAATCGATTACCCTCATTACATAATCGATTACAATATGAACGTTATGTTTTAAAACAGATTTTAAAAGGAAGTAATCGATTACATCTTTTATGTAATCAATTACAACTTGACCAGAAAGCATGAAACATTGCATCCTTTCATGAAAAATCATGTTGAAACATTATAACTTTCCACAAAATATTATTTTATCCAAGAGGTACCTTTCCAATTATTTTAATCAATGATTTCACACCTCTTGAAGGCATTTCTACTCCTATAAATAGGGATGCCCATCATTTGCAAAAACACATAAAAAAATACTTCCAATCTTTTCTTAAGAGCAATATTGGCCATATTCTATTAATAGAGTTATTACTCTTTCTTGTTCCTCAATTTGTTCATCATACTCTTTAAGAGAGTTTTCTTGTAGAGTTTTTTATCTCTAAAGTGAGATTGATATTCAGAGTGGTGTATCTCTGAGGGTGTTCTTCTTGGATGTGGTGTAGCATCCAAGGGTGATGTTCTTGGATGTGGTGAAGCATCCAAGGGTGATGTGCTTGGGTGTGGTGTAGCATCCAAGGCATTTGTGATCGGGGTGTGAGTCCCCATTGTGGTGTAATCAAGGGATTTAATTATAGTGAATTTCCTCAAGGGTGTCTTGAGAAGACTGGACATAGGCAGTGGTTGGCCGAACCAGTATAAATCTCTGTTTGCACTTCTCTAACCCTTAAACTCTTTATGTCTTAAGCATTATTATTCAAATCACATATCATTGCATACTGAGTTTTTAGAGGAGAAATTTATTAGTGAGAAAGTTCCTAACTTACTCAATTCATCCCCCTCTTGAGTTTCCTAAAGGCCACCTGGGCTAACAAGTGGTATCAGAGCTAGTATCTTGGAAAAGGTTTAACAACCTCAAGAAGATCCATGGCCTCTTTCAATCCCATCTTTCCTGAGGGAAACTCCATACATAGACCTCCTGTATTTAACGGAGTAGGATATCAATATTGGAAAACTCGTATGTAAATATTTATAGAAGCTACTGATATAGACATATGGGACTCCATTGAAAATGGTCCATTCATACCAACCAAAGTAGTTGGAGAAGTAACCATGATTAAACCAAGAAGTGAATGGACTGATGCGGATAAAACAAAAGTCCAATATAACTTAAAGGCCAAAAATATAATAACTTCTGCCTTAGGAATGGACGAGTACTTTAGAATATCCACATGCAAAACAGCAAAAGAAATGTGGGATACTCTAGAAGTAACTCATGAAGGAACGAGTGAAGTGAAAAGGTCTAGAATAAACACCCTGACTAGGGAGTATGAGTTGTTTAGAATGAACAACAATGAAAGCATACAAGACATGCAAAAGAGATTCACTCATATAATAAATCATCTTGCATGCTTGGGAAAAACCTTTTCAAATGATGATTTGATTGATAAAGTATTAAGATGTTTGAACAGGGAATGGCAACCAAAAGTAACTGCTATATCAAAATCAAAAGATTTGTCAAGCATGTCCCTTGCAACACTCTTTGGAAAATTACAAGAGCATGAACTCGAGCTTGAAAGATTGAATCAACATGAGGAAAGCAACAAAAAGAAGAAAAGTATTGCTCTAAAAGCATCATCATCAACCATTGAAGAAAGTGATGAAGATGATGATGAAGAAGATGATGAAGAAGGTATAAATGATTATAATGACCTTAAATTATTTGTTAAACAATTTAATAGGTTTCTAAAGAAAAAGGAAGGACAAAGGAAGCCAAACTTCAAGAATTCCTTAAAAAATGATGAATCTATCCAAGGCCCAAAATGCTTTGAATGCGGAAAATATGGACATGTGAAAATGGAGTGTCCGACACTAAATAAGAAGTCTGACAAACAAGAGAAAAAGTATCCCAAAAATAAAAGAAGAGCATATATTGCCTGGGATGAAAATGATCTTAGCTCGTCTGAGGAATCAGACCATGAAGAAATGAATCTCTGCCTAATAGCAAATACTGAAGAGGTAATAGATTCAAACCCTACTTTTGATGAATTGCAAGATGCATTTGAAGATCTTCATAATGAGTATCAAAAGTTAGCTAAAAATTTTTTTAACATCGAAAGCACTAACCTGAGCTTAAAAAAAAACTTATCAAAACTCAATCAAGAACTAGGACAGGTTAAAATAGAAAAGGAAAACTTAGAAACTAAGTATAAGACTAAAACTACTAATAGTCATACATGCTCAACATGTCAAAAGCATATTCTAGAGATAAATGACTTAAAAATAAATTAGCTAAATTTACTATGGGAAGAGACAACCTAGATATACTCCTTGGAAAACAAAAATGTCATTTTAAAGCAGAACTAGGATCTGATCCTTCCAAAAAGCAAAAGTTGCAGAAAAATTTCTTTATTTCACAAAAGACCTCAACTAGCCCATTTGTTAAATTCTCTCATTATGTGAGAAAAGGTCACAGTGCATCAACATGTCATATAAGGAACAAAGGTTATACTGAGACAAAAATGATTTGGGTTCCTAAGAATATATTATCCACGTCTAACCCACAAGGACCCAAGAAAATTTGGGTACCAAGATCAAATGTTTATAATGGTGCAGGAATTATCATTGATGGGAGGCACTTAAGGATTAACTCTTACCCATAAGAAAAGTCAACACATTTCTTGAAGCATCTATTAATCAATAAGTAACAAAGAGCAATATCAAAATAACGAGTGACATCAAACAATAAGGTGCATCACTCTTTGCTAAAACTTTATGCTCTTATATTCTTTTTGCCATTGACAAAGGGGGAGTAATATATGAGAAGCAAAATAAGAGACAAATCAATCAAACCTTGTCAACTAAACCAAAATTAAGGGGGAGAAAATCTTGTATCTTGCATGCTATTTATTTTTCTTCTCAGGAAATGTTGTCAATATCAAAAAGGGGGAGAATGAAGAACTAAGGTTTTGATATCAACAAAATATATGCAAGACATGATTAACAACATGGACGCAAGACTTAAAGATTCAGTATACCATGTTAAGCACAAAAAGAGTCATGAAATCAATGAAATATTGTCATCATCAAAAAGGGGTAGAATGAAGACCATGAAGGATTTTGATAATGACAAAGGCCAATGCCAGAGATCAAGAATGAAGATCCAAGACCAAGGCATAATTAACGTAAGACTCTATAAAAAGAAAGTACGGCCATTAATATAAAAAGGTTTTAAAATTTCATACATTCTAATGGAATGTAATCGATTACCTCATTAGTGTAATCGATTACAATTAAATGAATTTTAAATTACATGATTTCAAATAAATGTAATTGATTACCTCAGCAATGTAATCGATTACCATGTTTAAGTAATCGATTACCCTCATTACATAATCGATTACAATATGAACATTATGTTTTAAAATAGATTTTAAAAGGAAGTAATCGATTACATCTTTTATGTAATCAATTACAACTTGACTAGAAAGCATGAAACATTGCATCCTTTCATGAAAAATCATGTTGAAACATTATAACTTTCCACAAAATATTATTTTATCCAAGAGGTACCTTTCCAATCATTTTAATCAATAATTTCACACCTCTTGAAGGCATTTCTACTCCTATAAATAGGGATGCCCATCATTTGCAAAAACACACAAAAAAATACTTCCAATCTTTTCTTAAGAGCAATAATGGCCATATTCTCTTAATAGAGTTATTACTCTTTCTTGTTCCTCAATTTGTTCATCATACTCTTTAAGAGAGTTTTCTTGTAGAGTTCTTTACCTCTAAAGTGAGATTGATATTCAGAGTGGTGTATCTCTGAGGGTGTTCTTCTTGGATGTGGTGTAGCATCCAAGGGTGATGTTCTTGGATATGGTGAAGCATCCAAGGGTGATGTGCTTGGGTGTGGTGTATCATCCAAGGCATTTGTGATCGGGGTGTGAGTCCCCATTGTGGTGTAATCAAGGGATTTGATTATAGTGAATTTCCTCAAGGGTTTCTTGAGAAGACTGGACGTAGGCAGTGGTTGGCCAAACCAGTATAAATCTCTGTTTGCACTTCTTTAACCCTTAAACTCTTTATGTCTTAAGCATTATTATTCAAATCACATATCATTGCATATTGAGTTTTTAGAGGAGAAATTTATTAGTGAGAAAGTTTCTAACTTACTCAATTCACCCCCCCTCTTGAGTTTCCTAAAGGCCACCTGGGCTAACAGGAACAACTTGTACCGGACTTACCTATGCACTATCAGAAATAGGATAGATAATACCTGCTTTCAGTAATTTCAAAACCTCCTTCTTAGTTACCTCTTTCATGGTTGGATTGAGGCGTCTTTAGGGTTGAGCAACAGGTTTAAAATTATCTTCTAGTAAAATCTTATGCATGCAATATGATGGGCTTATACCTTTTAGATCTTCAAGTGTCCATCCAATTGCTTCTTGATTCCTTTTCAAGACTTTAACCAGTTTTTCTTCTTCTGTTTCACTTAACAAATTACTAATAATCACTGGTTTTAGATTACCTTCTTTCAAAAAGATATACTTTAAGTTAGAAGCTAACACTTTCAATTCAGGTCTCTTGATTTCTTTAACAGGTACTTCTTGAATTTTTTCAATTTTTCTTGATTTAGGGAAAATTCCTTTCCCTTGATCAAGCTCTTCAAGATATTTGTCTACCTGTTTTTCTTCTTCTTCACTCAAGAATTCCACAAAATTAGTTAATAACTTATTTAAAGGATCAGAGTTTGACATACCTGTGGATATGGAGAAGTAGACTTTGTCGAGAACATCCACCTTAAAACAATCTTGTGTTGGATTGGGATATTTCATGGCTTTGAAAACATCAAAGTTTACTTCTTCATCGTGAACTCTTACTACCAACTTTCCATTATCTACATCAATGAGCACTCTAGCAGTCTTTATGAATGGTCTTCCCAGGATTAGGGGAACTTCAATATCTTCTTCCATGTCTAATACCACAAAGTCAACAGGGAAGTAGAACTTGTCAACTTTCACAAGTACATCTTCCACAATACCATAGGGTCTTTTGATTGATCTATCAACCAATTGTAGAGTCATCTTTGTTCTTTGAGGATCAAGGTCACCAATTCGCTTCATCATACTTAGAGGCATTAGATTAATGCTAGCCTCTAAGTCTAACAAAGATTTTCCAATGTTCATACCTCCAATGGAGACAGGAATGGTGAAACTTCCAGGGTCTTTTGACTTTTCTGGCATGTTATATTGCAAAATAGCGCTACAACCTGCTTCTAGTTCAACAATTTCTTCATCATACCTCCTCTTTTTAGTGAGCAATTCTTTCATAAACTTTACATATATTGGCATCTGTTCCAATGCCTCAGAAAATGGAATGTTTATGTGTAATTGCTTAAAGATTTCAAGGAATCTCTTGTATTCCTTTTCCTTATCCTTCTTTGATGGTGCATGTGGATAAGGTAAATCTTTAACTAGAGGTGTCTGACCCAAATACTGATTTTTTTGTTTTTTAATTTTTTGATTTTTTTGTTTTTCTTTTTCATCATTCTTTTCTTCATCTTTTTTCTCTTCTTCTTCTTTCTTTTCTTCTTTTTCTTTTTCTTTTTCCTTATCTTTTTCTTTTTCCTTTTTCTCTTCTTCTTTCTTTTTTTCTTCTTTGCAATCATTTGCTACAACTTTACCACTTCTTGTAAAAATGGCATTACATTATTCTTTTGGATTTTGAGTGTTTGTAGAAAAACCAGAGCTTTTCATATCAGCTACTTCTTTTGCTAACTGTCCCAATTGCATGTCCGACGCTTTACGTGCGGCTTCATTTGTTTGCATGTATTGAAGCAACTGTTGGATAGACTCTTCTATCCCAGTTAGCCTTGCTGCTTGATCAGATTGTGGTTGTTGTTTGAATTGATTGTTAGGAGGTCGGTTAGAAGGTCCAACATCTTATTTCCAACCAATATTCTGATTCTGCCAACCCTACGTGTAATTGTTAGGATAATAATTACCAAGATTGAAAGGAAAATTACCTAAGGGTATCCTTTGATGGTTCAGAAAATTGGCTTGCTCTTGCTTATTTCTATCAGGGGCACAGTAACCACATGATTGTTCTCCCATGCAATGCATACATTGTTTCAATTAAGCAGGAGATGGTGATGACATTTGAGCAATTTGAAGTTTCTCCAATTGTTTGCTCATAACCTTAATTTGTTAAGTTAACAATTTTTGCTGAGCCAATACTACATCATTCACCCCCAATTCAAGCATACCTGGCTTTCTTTGTACATTATCTCTTTCATATTTTGCTTATCGGTCACTGATGGGCATTGATTCCAATATTTCTATTGCTTCTTCCACAGTTTTGTTCATTAAAGAACCACCTGCACAAGCATCTAACATCATTTTAAACTGAGGTAACAAACCATGGTAAATGATCCTTACCTTTTCGGCATTATTTAAGTTATGGTTTGGACATTTCCTTAAGAGTGCCTTGAATCGTTCCCATGTTTCTCCTAATGACTCATCATTATTTTGTGAAAAAAAATGTATGGTTGTCATGGCTTCAAAGTATTTTGAAGGAGAATAAAATCTTTCTAAAAATTTTCTCTCAACATTGGACCAGTTTGCAAAACTACCGGGTGGACAAGATTTAAACCATTCTTTAGCTTTCCCAATCAAAGAAAAAGGAAACAATCTCATGTAAACTGATTCTTCTTGATTGGGTTCAAAACCAATTGTGTTGTATAACTCATAAAAAACAGTTAAGTGTTCATAAGGTTCCTCATTATTTAAACCAGCAAATTGATTATTTTGAATAATGTTTAAAGTAGCTGGTTTGATTTCTACAGCAGCAATAGGTCCTTGATACATCCCCAAAACACGAGGTGGTCCATTAATAGCAACAAACTATCCCAATGTTCTTCTTTCAACAGCCATATTAGAATTTTCAAAATTTTCAGATTTTTCAAAAGAAGATGAAGTTGAAGAAGCTTTCGTTTTTTTAGATTTTAATGCTTTAAGTTTCTTTACAAACTTCTCGATCTCAGGATCAAAGAACACCTTTCCTGCAGAAGATCCAATTTGCATAAACACACTAAATAAAGAAAGGTTAGTAAAACAATGTTAAAATGAATGAATGAATGAATAAATTGAAAATTTTTACTAAGGTAAAAAAAGTATTTTTACCACGGTAATTAAAAATTTACTGTTTTACTGAATCAATTCAATCCCCGGCGACGGCGCCAGAAAACTTGTTAGACCCGGAATATAGTGTTGCAGAAAACTAGTTAACTTTGTGTTACTATTGGGTCTTTTAATTGGCAAGCACACCAATCGTTTGTAGTTTTCAAAATTTAGATATCGTTCCACTGGGATTGAAAGTCCAATAGTTACAGTAATTTTCTAGTTACTATGGTAAATTTATCAAAACCTATTCACAAAAGAATAATTTATAGACAATTTATACAATGTTCACAAGATTGCATAGTTGAGTTGTTCATGTGATAAAAAGAAAATAACAATCTATCTAAAAAGTTGAGTTGCAATTTAGAAAAGCTAAGACACTTGAGGATAAAACATAGATAAACAAATTATGTTGGAATTTGGATCCCTAATCTAGAATAATAATGGAGGAACTCAAGACATGCATATTTAATTATCAAGTTCATGTCATTGCAGCTTAAAATCATTATAACTGATCCCTCGTGATATAAATTCTAAGTATTCATAGTAAAGTCTGATCCCTCGTGAGCTTTCTCAGTAAAAACTTGCATTAAGTCCTGGCCTTATGGCAACAATAATCACCAATTCTATCCCTAGTAATTGGCATATTAAGGGTATTCCAACTTTTACTTTTGTTAAAACAAATTTTAACAAGGCATGAATAATCATTCTCCCTTTTGACATTCACACTAATAAAACAAGTTTCAATACGCATGAAAAATCATTCTCCCGTTTGACGTTCATACTAATAAAAGATTGAAATACTAACATGCACTTGAATCATAAACATGCAGAGATCGAATTCACAACGTCATACTCAATAGACTAGTTCACCAATTCCAGCATAAACAGATTAGTTACACATGGTGAAAGTAAAAACAACACTTACAGAGATTGATATTACGAAGGCGATGGAAACTTCACGGTACAACGATCACAATACTACACAACACTCTCAAGTATCTAGAAAACTATTCTAGAACTACAAACTCACAAAAGAACCACTCAAACATGAGTGTATAAGAGAAGAAGAGAACTCAGAATGTGAGATGGGATGCTTAGAAGTGTGGAAAATGGCCCTATTTATAGGGCTAAGGAAGGGTCCTGATGCTACGCGCCAGCCTGACGCTACGCGTCAGGTCCCTGACTCAGCCTCCATTAATCAGCTTGAAGTGGCCATCATTGTATAATTATTTTAATTAATCATGCCCAGACAGATGTGCCTTGTCCCCCAATTCGGCTTGGACACTTGTGGGTAGTGGAGGAGTCATTGGTTGAGTACTTGACCACCTGTCAGTGGTGTCCACGTAGCTCCTGACGCTACACGTGGGTGTGACGTGTGGCGTCAGCATCAGAAGTTCCCACACTACGCGTGGTGTTGATGCTATGCGTTAGCACTCTAGTTCTTCAATTTTTCTCTTTAAATTCTTCATATTTTTACTGTAAAACTAGAGAAAATTGATCAAGGGCAAATTATTTCCAACAACATCCATTTATTGAATTTAAAACCTAAATTTCTAACAAATTTACCAAATTCTTGTTCTTTTTACAAAATTTTTATTAAAGATTTTATTGTAAATTTGAAGACTAACAACTATGCATCCTAAATGCCACTCCACAATCAACCATTTACCACTACCACTTAGTGGATTTCAATATCCTCAATATCTTCAATCTTTACCAATCCTCATTGGACTCATACACATCAATAGTCAGTGGCAATCACATTTATCAATTTATACATACATATTTGGGATATTTCATATCATTGATTTCAATTCAAAACATGGTCTCAAACCATCATGTCATATTTCATCAACATGCTCAACATAACTTCACATTTATCATCCCACATGCCACATAACATCAACCATTCTAAATGAACAACAATCATCACATCATCCATTCAAACAATTATCAACACAAAGATACATACATACTTTCACATCATTAATGGATAAAATCATGCATTTAGAATAGTTACCCCCTACCTCAAGAGAAGTAGAAATCAAAGCGGTTTGATGGTCCCGCCTCGTCAATGGGGTTATTTCCTACATTACAATATATCACATAATCAATTCTCTATTCAACCACCAAGACTCAAATGTTCATATATTTAATAACTTGGTGTTTTATAACATTTTAACTCTCAAACCTCTTTTATTTCATCCAATCCACCATAACCACTATGGGTTAGGTGCCACCATTCATTATTGTGATGCATTGAAAGCTAAACCCATATTAATAAACTTCACCAACCATTTACCATCATTAATGGCCATTAATCATCATAAATTACATCTATTATCAATAACAAATGCTCATCTACCCACATTTCATATTCCCCCAATTTATAAAGTTAGGGTTTCTCTAAAACTCAACAACTATCATCAATGCCCATCATTTTCATGTCATTTTCGTGTACAACATTATGCCTTCATACAACTCACATTAAATACACCCCACCTTAAGGTTTCTCATCATAAATGTCTCTCCTAACATAACCCATATGCATTAACTCTCTCCCAACAACCAATACCCAAAACCTAGGGCTTAGAGCTCATGAAAATGAAAAGAAATCCTTACCTCAAGCCAAAAGAAATGAGCTCCTAGAATGGGTGAGGAGTAATACGAAAATGAGAGGGAGATGAGAGCTCCAATCACAAGCTTCACCTTCTTGCTTGATAAGGAGGATAAAAATGGAAGGTGGGAGCAATGGCACACACCACACTTGTGGGTTTTTAGAAGAAGAAGAAGATGATGATGAGTGGGAGATGAAGAGATGAAGAAGAAAGGTGTTTGCCTTAGAGGGAGAAGGGTCACGTAAAAGATGAGAGGGAGGAGAAGAGATTTGTGTTTTATTTTAACTTCTCATTAAAAGTTTCCTGTTTTAGATCAAACAGGATCTCTGTTCGGGCTCAATACTTTATCTAGAAATTATTCCGAATACAAATTCGGATTCCCAATAATATCTTTAACAGCCCTGACCACTATCGTCTCAATCAGAGATACTTGGTCCGACACCCATATTTTAATCGGGCTTAAATTCAACTTATCCAGCTTTAATAAATCACAAATAGTCCCCAAAATCTTAATTTAATTATTTCTAATATTTTGGGACATCAATTAATCCTCATACAAATATTTAATATTTATTTCTTTAATTAATTTTTTATTTTAAAATTCAGGGTGTTATAATGCCCCTGGCTCAAATTGCAAAGGAATAGCCTAGGAGGGGGTACCTGAGGCTTTGGCAGGAATTAAATGACTAGGGGAAATAGAGGGCTTGAAGAAGGCTAAAGCTTGAAAAGGTGCTAACTTCGGCAATGAGAAAACTTGAGAAGCCCAGTCCTTGGTAGTGTAGAAATTTAAAGGGGTGCCCCATTTAAAGATTGAGAGAAGCCAGATTTGGCGATTGAAGAGGAAGATTGAAAGGTGCTAGTTTTGGCAGTTGCGGTTCCACTGGGGGAATAACTTGATCGAGGTCTTGAGACTCAACATGATCATCTACTTTTAGCAACCTTCAGAAAATAGTAAATAGTACAGAGATAAAATAAATTGAAATTCGGGTAGATTCCTTGGAACCGTGACCCCTACGATGACTCATGAATGAAGCAGAAATCTTGAGAAGATGCCGACTCCGGCAATGAGAAAACTTGAGAAGGCCAATCCTTGACGATAAAAGTTTAAAAAGGTGTCAACTTCGGTAATGAGAAAACTTGAAAGGACCATGGAAACTTAAAGAAATGCCAACTTTGGCAAATGAGAAGATTAAAAGTTCAGTGAAAGTTTAAAGAGGTATTAATTTTGGCCCTGTAGAAACCTCAAAGTACAATGGAGTTTAAAGGGATGCCAACTTTGGCACTATGGAATCCTGGAAGGTTGCCGTGTTCGGCTACGGAAAAGTAAAAAGGTGCCTTTTTTGGCAACTAGAAATTAAGGGTTCCTCGTTCGGCGATTGGAAGGTAGAGGGTGCCTCATTCAGCGACTGGAAGGTAGAAGGGTGCCTCGTTTGGTAACTTGAAAGTAAAGGGTGCCTCATTCGATGACTGGAAAATAAGAGTGCCTCGTCCGATGATTGGAAATTAAGGATGCCTTGTTTGGCAACTAGAAGGTAGAAGGGTGCCTCATTCGATGATTGGAAAGTAAAAGGTGTCTCGTTCGGCGACTAGAAGGTAAAGGGTGCCTCGTTCGATGACTAGAAGGTAGAAGGGTGCCCCATTCGGCGAATGGAAAGTAAAAGGTGCCTCGTTCGGCGACTGGAAGGTAAAGGGTGCCCTGTTCGGCGACTAGAAAATAAAGGGTGCCTCGTTCGGTGACTCGAAGGTAAAAAGGTGCCTCGTTCAGCGAATGGAAAGTAAAGTGTGCCTTGTTCGGCGTCTGGAAATTAAAAAGATGCCAGTTTTAGGGAAAGAAACTTGAAAGACGCCGGCTTTGGTAATTTATGAAAAGAAACTTAAAAGATGCCAACTTTGGTGATTTTTGAAAAGAAACTTGAGAGAAACTAGCTTTGGCGATCGAGAAGGAGACTTTGAGAAGTGCCAGCTTTGGCAATTGAGGAAGAGACTTTGAGAAGTGCCAGCTTTGGCAATTGAGGAAGAGACTTTGAGAAGTGCCAACTTTAGCGATTGAGGAAGAAACTTTGAGAAGTGACAGCTTTAGCGATTGAGGAAGAGACTTTGAGAAGTAACAGCTTTAGCGATTGAGGAAGAGATGCCAACTTTGGTAATAGTGATTCTACTGGGGAAAAGAACTTGATCGAGTTGTCGAGACTCGACATGATTGTCTATTGCAATAATCTACAGAAAAGGGTTAGTAGTACAAAGTAAAACAAATAGGAATCTGAGGAGACTTCCCACAAAAACACAATCCCCAAAGACTTAAGGCGACTCATGACTGAAACTGAACGGATGAGGTAACCCTAGCTTCACAGAACGTGTCTGGCCCAGTCTTCATAATAATTGCTTGAGGTGAGATCAAGTAATAGGAGCGTCTTATCCTTACGACTTTAAATAGTCATTATCTTCTCATCTTATATATTAAGGGAAAACACATGTTTTATCAAATCAATGAAACTCACAACATGAACACGTATTGAAAAGGGTGAGATTTTATTCATAAGTTGAGCCGATATAGGAAAAGGAAAGCAAACGAAGTCAAATTGATAATTGGTTGAAAACAGGGAGGGTTTCACAGATCCTCCAGTGAATCCTTGAGAACAAAGCATATCTCAATCCCATATCACGACCTCAAGTTCACCCTTCGACTCTTCCTCTGAGAAGGTAGTCCAACCATGATCCACGTGCCCCAGTTTGGACTTATGCTTTTTGTATGGGAAACTTTAGTCACTCTGTCAAAATCTTGACCCTAATTTTGCCTGAGCCACCCTTTTATGTTTTTGACTTGTTGAGTCGCTCTAACTTTTTCCTAGGCCGCCTTTTCAGGTTTTTAACCTAGCAAGCTTTTCTTTCTTTATGACGTGTTTTTTCTTAATCAAGGTTGTGTACTTCACAACAAAAGGTTTAAGCTGATTTCATTGAAAATAAGTCTGTCTGGCCTCTCTTGATTTATTTCATCCTTTGGGGGAATAGATGTCACTTCAAATAGGAAACTTTGCCCCAATGCCATGTACCCAAGGAAATAGGGGTGAGCCTTTTGGAATCAATGAGAAGGACCATCCTGAGTCATCCTTTTGGTTTTATTTTCTTGTTTTTTTGTTTCATTCTTCACTCTCTTTTTTTCTTGACTTTTTCTTTATCGTTATTTTCTTGTTTTTTTGTTTTTTTATTTTTTGTTTGTTTTTTTTGTTTTGACCTTCGAATGACCCTCTTGGTGCCTTGATCATTGTACTCGCCCTTAACCAGTGTGGCAAAGAACTGTGATGCAGATGGTGTTGTTAGCGATTACTCATCTTGGTAGACCATTTCCTTGGTTACATCGGTATTCGAAGTAGTTATAACCCTTTAAGGTTGAGGCGTTAATTACAACAAGGATGAAACATTGTTTTTGTCATGTTCTTGTCTTGATGACATATGTGCCCCCATGTAGAAAGGTGATGGTCTACTCTGTGATCTAAATGTGCCCCAATATAAGAATACGAGGGCATCAACTTGCCCCAATTGGTATGTGCGTAGGGCATCAACCTTGATTCTTTTATTTTTTATTTTTTTTATTTTTTGTTTTATTCTATTATATTTTTTGGCAGATTATCTATTGATCGTATTTGCGTTTATGGGCCTTAGCAAGTCCTTGCCATCCATGTTGGTTAATACTAAAACTTCCTTGAATGATAGATAGCCCTCGTTCATTGCAGGATTTAGCAGTGTTGTCGTCCACATAAACATCTTCATTATGTCATCAGACTAGGCTACCATCGTTCTTTGATAAATTGCCCCAATGTTTTCTAAGGTAACTTTATCAACTTTCCCTGTTATTCATGAATCTTGACCTCTTGTTAACCTCTTCACTCCATGAGTTGGTGGTATCAATCATCTCCTGATAGGGTTGAATGCCCCTTGTTTGAACATCCTGGTTAATTTGGCCAAAGGACCATAGTCTTAGCCACCCTCTTCATCAGCGTGATCAACCGGGTGGTCAAAGTCGTGAAATAGGATTATGATCTCATTGCTCTCAGAAGGATTATTTTTTTAGATCTGCACTTATTTAGTATATGTTGACAAATGAAAAAGGAAGCAAATGAATAAAGGGAAAAGGATTCAAAGCGGAGAAAAGAAAACCAGGAAAAGATATTTTAAAATTCGACACGTATTCATTGAGGGAAACTTGAAATGATAAAAACATGTCTTGGACGTTATTACATAAATATCCCAATGCCTTAGGCATAACAAAGTCATGAATGTTTAAAGTCGTAGGGAGTCCGACGGCCTCCCAATTACAAAGCTTTCTACTTGGCAGGAAAGCAACCACAAAGTCTGCATCATCATGGGGACTGTCTTCAGTGGCGATGACATCTCTTACATACCCCTCACCCTCCTTGTGTCTTGGTTTTGGTTAGAGGTAGAAGGCTGGCCCTTTTGTTGGAGAGGATAGTTTGGCATTAGTTATGGATTTGGTGCTCTAGTGGTAGGTGGATGATAATGAGATTGTGGTGGGGTAGGATGAAAGGTCTAGTTATAGGTGGTAGCAGCCACATAAGGGAAGTGGTTGGTAGGTTGAAAATTGGTAGGGGTGAATGGTCTCGGTTGGGTCCTCCTTTGGTGACAAGAGACGACATTTGTTTCCCCATCTCATCTTCTTTCATCTCCTGGCGTAGGCCTTCTTACAATAGGTGCCCAGACGGGCTTTGCGCAATCTTTCCCATCCTCAGACCGCTCTCTATTCTTTCTCCAATAATTACAATATTGGAGAAATTGGATGATACACTACCAATCATCATGTCATAGAAAGAAGACTGGAGTATGTGAATAAACATTGCGACCACTTCCTTCTCCGAGAGAGGAGGATCTACTTGCGCGGCCGTCTCACGCCATCACTGGGCATATTCTTTTAATGACTCGCTATTCTTTTTTACCATATTCTGAAGCTGAATTCTGTCAGGCGCCATGTCTAGATTGTATTTGTACTGTTTCAAGAAGGCGTCTGCCAGGTCTTTCCAACAACGAATACGGGTTCGCTTGAGGTGAGTGTACCAGGTAAGCGCAGCCCCAACTAGGCTGTGTTGAAAACAATGTATCAATAGTTTGTCATCGGAGGCATGAGTAGCCATCTTCCGACAATACATTATAAGATGATTTCGAGGGCAAGTCATTCCCCGGTACTTATCAAAATCTGGCACTCTGAACTTCGATGGGATAATGACATCTGGAACCAGGCAGAGTTCGGAAGCATCCATAGACCCAAGACCTTCCACACCTTCTACAACCCTTAGCCGCTCCTCTAGGATTTATATTTTTCCTTTTTGGGAGGCAGAGACTGTGCTTGGGCTGGCAGCTGGGTTTACCATGTGAGTCATGGCTTATGGATTGGCAGCGTGAGAGTTCATATACCCATATGGGGAACCGTAGTATGGATAGAAAGGCGCAGTTGAATGAGATTGGTTTACCGGGCCAGTGTTTAGCATGGGACCATGGGATTGAGTCATAGCTTGGGCAGCATGGATTGGCTGGGCTATCTGGGTGGTTTCAGGGGATTGTGCGGCTTGAGCTTGGGCGATTTGTGGCTCATAGAGTGGTGGTATAGTTGGCTGTGCAAGGTGTGAGATGTGGGGATTTGCTGCTTGCTGTCGGGCACCCTCGATATCTGTATAGGAGCCCCCCTCTGGGATTCTCTTTTCCAGGAGCTTGGTTAACTCTACTATATGCTCCTTTAGCTGGTTGAACTCATTTCTAAAATCTTCATTCGTATATTCTATTTCAGCCGTGAGTCTCCTCTGAAATCGAGTTCTGTAAGAGTGTGTTCCCGTGGTGTCTTTGGTATTGTTAAAAGAATAGAAAGGAAATCAATCAAATAGAACTCATTTTGAAATCGTTTCGAAAAACAGGGAGTAGCCACTAATATTTTTAAGGGCAAAATACCGGAAAAACCTTTGTTAAAGCACTGGTCAATAAAAAATGAGATTTCAAGTTCGGGAGTCGAATTACAGATGAGGAAGGTATTAGCACCTCACAATTATCTGTTATAAAACGGTTACCTCAAATTGATAGCGCACATTGTAAGTAGCCTGTAAATTATTTTAGCTTCTTTAGAAAAGGAACAGACAAAACAGATGAGGAAGTTTCGAAATCATATTAACAAGACGCCCCATCCAAATTAATCTTAAGCTCAACAACTTGATTAAACAGTGATAATAAGAAACGACAAAACAGTGACAGTAAGAAATTTGACCAAATAGTGACAGTAAGAAAGAAGAAAATAGAATGAAAGTAAAGATTAACAGGACATCTCATCCAAATTAACCTTAATTTGTAAACAAAAATTTAATGAGTAAAATAAAGTAAAATAGAATGAGGTAAAATAAAGTTAATTAACAAAACTGGAGATTAATAGGATGTCTTATCTAAATTAACCTCAACTTTTATAAGAAAAATGGAATACATTGAAGACACGAGAGGATCAACAAGACGTCTCATCTAAATTAACCCCCTTTTAAAATATTATTATTTAAAGAATAATGACCTATTGAAAAATTGAAAAGATTAACAAGACATCTCATCTAAAATAACCTTCTTATGATAAAACAATTTTAAAATTAAGCAATACTAATATAAATTTAATCAAGGTGAAACAAATATGAAAAGAAAGTGAAAGTGGGCCCGACAAGAATTGATTCCCACTCCTACGTATTCTCGAGCTTTCGAGAAATCATTTCGAGAAATCAGGGTCACATAGTTCTTAGATTAAATGTTACAAGAATAAACTCTTAATAGAGTGAATATACAATTTGAAAAAAACTCTCACAAAATAATAATACTCTAAACATTTTTTTCTAATTAATTCTCAAAAAATATATAGAAAATTAAGGAAAGCTTGCTAATGGAAGAAGTAAACACCCCGAAAATTGGGGGTAAATTTTTCGTGATTTTCACGTCATTATTTAATGAAGACATATAGTAGTGAAACTTAATTCATCACCCTGGATCAATGAAAGACCTATCTCATATATGGAGATATGAGAAGGTAAGTTAAAAACGATTAATGAGAAATCCTCAATTAAAAATAGCGGAAAGAATTAATTAAATTAATGCTATATGATTGGATTTAAAGAGGTAAACATCATGAGGTTTAATGACTTCATAATCTGTCTAAAATATTTCTAAGATAATCCAAGAGGGAGAGTTGATACAAGGAAAGGCCAAGTGAATGAGAGAAATGCGTTTGGAGATTCAGGGCACCACTCACTCAAGCAAGTGCCACTCCAGCTCGAGCGAGTCCGTGTGGTACACTTGAGCGAGCCAAGAAACCACGCTTGAGCGAAAAAGAGGAAAACAACATCAGATGCCCATCTCGCTTGAGCGAGTCCCGCTCGCTTGGGCGAGATTGCTCCAGTAGCCAATCCTATTTCCCCTCGCACGAGCCTCCAGAAACACTAGCCATTCGCTCAAGCAAAATAAGTCCAGTGGCTAACACTTGATGCATAGGAATTCTTGCTTAGGCGAGATACCAGCTCACCTAAGCGAATCTTGCCTAGAACCAACTCCACTCAGCTCTCGCTCGAGTGAAGGCATACTCGCCTAAGCGAGAATTGTCCAGTAAGCATATACCAACAGCAAGGGCATCTTGCCCAAGCGAGCTCGCTTGAGCGAGATTGGGCCAGTGGCCCTATAACTGATATAAGGGATTCTCGCTTGAGAGAGATTACCAGTACGTACGTAGAAACATGTAATCTTTCACAATTCAACATATGAAAATCCATTCAAAGCAAAATTAAACAAGTTTAATGTATCCCATACATCAAATTAAGTATTTAGAACTTATTCCAAGTATCATATTCTACAATTCTCATTTCAATTCATTAATCACATCAAAATCAAGCCTATCATTTTGTATGCTCTATAAAACACAAAATATAGATAAGAATCCATTCATTCATCAATTCTAACAGCATATCACATCATTTCATTATCCAACCATTGACAAGGTCACCAATGAAAATGAGCCATAAACACAAGGGTCTCATTTTCCTACATGACCTCCCAAAATTAACATCCATATATCTATCTTACTTACAAGTTACTTACATTAAATTCATGGCTAAACAAAGTAATCATCATGCATGTTCATTACAAAAGATTACATATAAGCCATAAAATCAAAACAATTGCCGGACAAGGCATTCTTTACCCAAAATAACTTCCTTCACACAATTCCTCCGCACATGAGCTCCATAGTTAAGCCCTACAACACAAGAGCTAAAAAGATAGACCACATGGAGAGTGAGTATACTTTCTCAATGATGAAAAATCCAACAATTAGTAATAATATACATATGAATACAAGTTAAACATCTTCTCCCAAAAAGAGTTCAAGTGACACTAAAATCAATCAATCGTCCAATTCGTAGAACACTCATATCCATAAAGATTCATTAAGTCACACCAAACCAAGAACACACTTATAGTTAGTGATCAGAGGATTCCACATACACTTCACATAACTTCCTCTTGGGGATATCACTCAATGCCATGCTTCTATGGCTAATGCACATGCTGGGTTTAAAGATGCATATGAACAGATCCGATTTCATTTCATCAGGTAATCACAACCACCATAATCATTGATTCATTCTCATTGGTTTCCCACCTCGCAATGGGTACTCCCTCTAGTAGCCTCGCAAGGTGCTTTCTCGTGATTGCAACCACGTTCAACAATTCATAATGGTTTCCCGCCTTGCAAGGGGTACTCCCGCCTTGTGATCGCAACCACGGGTATTCAATCTCAATGGTCCCACAGGGCCTTTCATTTTAAACACCAGATGATCGCAACCACCGGTTCAATATCACAGGTACTCGTAAGCCCTTTATATGTCAAATCTTAAGTGATCGCAACCACTTTTCAAGTATCATGTTATGCATGCCATGCTATGTATGCAACAATGCTCATGCATACCCTAATCCTCTTAAGGATTATCCCACCCTCTCATCTAGGGTACTACTCATACTCAATCACAATATTAATCCCACATAATCAAATATATATATATATATATACCATTTCACAATCAACCATCGCTAGATTCAATCTCTATTTCATATCACACACATAAAACACTACATCCATTCAAGGAGAAATATGCAATATGACATCAATACATACATTATCAATATTCAAGATTTCATGCATTTAGAAAATACACCCCTTTCCTACCTCAAGAGAAGTAGACTTCCGTGTTTGATGTTCCCGCCTCACAAATGTTATCAAGTCCTACATCAATTAATTATAGGGCTACATTAATCATTCATCCAATCATCATTCTCAATATATACATATATATATATATATGCATATACACACATGATTCTCATCATGTAGTAACTATTTACAAGTTTTATTCATTGCCTAATTAGGCTTCGGGATTTCCTTCCCTTAAATGAAAACTCATTGTAATTAGAATAATAACCCCAATAACTAGGTTGCTCACACACATTAATTTCCCACCAACACCTTGGGTGAGTTTTTCATTTATGGCTTCCAACCAACATCTTAAATCATCATTAAATGCCAATACCTCATCATTTATAACACATCTTCATCAATAAATGCTAACCCCTTCTACATTACACATTTCCCCCAATTTCATAAGTTAGGGTTTTATTAAAACCAGACCACATCATAAATACACATCAATATTCATCATCCTTCAACTCCATTTTTGTGATCCCTATTTGATCCTCATAAAGGTCCATATTTATTTCACCCCACCTTAAGTTTTTCCTATTTAATGGTTTCCTTCAACACCCATTTGCATTTAATACTCTCCGGAGCCACAACCATCTATTTCCTAGGTTCCAAACACAAAAGAAATGGTAGTCAAGAGGGAGAGAGATGATGACGAAAATGGGGAGAAGAAAGGGAGGAGCTTCAAACCACAATGGTCTCCTCTAAGCTCAATGGAGATTCCAAAAATGGAGAGGGAAATACGTAAAACCTTCTCTAGGTTTTTGAAGAAGAAGATAAAGAGGTGTGGAAAATAGAAGGAGAAAAGAACAAGTGTGTTTTTGCCTTTAGAGGAGAAGGTAACGTGAGTTTGATAGAGGAGAAGGGAATTTTGTTTAAAGTTTTTAACCCTTCATTAAACTCTTCCGTTTTTCAATAAACAGGATCTCTGTTTGGGCTCAGTACTCATTCTGAAAATTATTCTGAATACATATTCGGATTCCCCATAATATTATCTACAGCCCTGACCAACAACATCTCAATCAGAAATACTTGGTTCGACACTCATATTTTAACCGGGTCAGTTTTCTGCTTATTCGGTCCTAATAAATTACTGACAATCCCCGAAAATCTTAATTTAATCATTTCTAATATTTTTGGGACATTAAATAATTCGTATTCAATTATTCAATATTTATTTTCTTAATTTATTCTCTATTTTAAAATTTGGGATGTTACAATCCACCCCACCTTAAAGGAATTTCGTCCTTGAAATTTGACATACCGGATTCGAATACGTGAGGATACCGTTCCCGAATATCATCTTCGCGTTCCCATGTGAGTGTCTCCACGTTTCCATGCTTCCATGCTACCTTCACCAAAGGTACCATCTTATTCCGCAACCTTTTTACGGAATACTCGATAATACGAGCAGAAACTGGAGGAACGGATAAGTCATCCCGCACATCAACATCATCAATAGGGATCACGTGCAAGGGATCATGAATATACTTCCTCAACTGCGACACATGGAACACATTATGCAGGTTTGCAAGATGTGGAGGGAGTGCAATTCAATAAGTGACATTGTCGATTCGCTCCAGGATCTCATAAGGTCCGATGAACTTAGGGCTTAATTTTCTTCTTTTCAAAGCTCTCCCAATACCCTTATCATGCGAAACTCGTAAGAACACATGATCGCCAACTTGAAATTCAAGTGGCTTCCTCCTTTTGTCATAATAGTTCTTCTGTCGGTCTTGAGCAATTTTCATCTTCTCTTGGATCATCTTAATTTGTTCAGTGGTCTCTTCAACAATCTCAGGCCCTAAGGCCAAGTTCTCACCAACTTCAAGCTAGCATAAGGGAGTTCGACACTTCCTTCCATACAACGCTTCATATGGTGCCATACCAATACTAGAGTGCTCCAAAACACAAGCACACAATAAGTCCTCAAGACTCTGAATAGTCCTCTCAGATTGTCCATCAGTCTGAGGATGGTACGTCGAGCTTAGCTTTAATTTTGAACCCATCGCTTCATGTAAGCTTCCCCAAAATCGGGAAGTAAATCAGGGGTCATGATCAGAAACAATACTTGATGGCACACCATGCAACCTCACAATTTCTCTGATGTATAACTATGCCAAGTCCTGTAAGGAACTCTTCATACTGATCGGTAGAAAATGCGCGCTCTTTGTTAAGCGATCCACAATCACCCAGATTCCATCACATCTGGACCTCGCCCTAGGTAAACTGGACACAAAATCCATAGCAATCGCATCCCACTTCCAAACGGGGATATCAAGTGGCCTCAAAGTACCCGATGGTCTCTGATGCTCTACCTTCGCCTTCTGACAAATAAGGCACGAAGCTACAAAGTTGGCAATATCACGTTTCATTTCGGGCCACCAAAAATTCTTCTTTATGTCTTGGTACATCTTGGTCGCACCTGGGTGAATACTAAAAATGCTTTTGTGTGCCTCCTCCAGCGCTGTATATCTCAAATCTCCAAATGAAGGACATACACACGACCTTTTACACGCCATAAACCATCAACACCCTCAACAAGAAATAAATTTTTCCCATCATATTGAGATCTTCTCATCTCCTGTAAGTAACTATCATCTTCTTGTTTCTTTTTCACAAGTTCTAAAAACTCATTGCATATCTTTAGTGTAGCAAAACACAACTTCTGGGAAGATTAAATTTCGGTCCCAACATTCAAGTTCTAAAATCCCTCAATCAATTTAAATTCCTTGACCATCATGACCGATATATGTAAGGTGAAACACCCTAATTTAATAAATAAATAATTAACAAAACAGAGGAAATTTTTTTTTCACAATTAAACCAGAACAATCAGGCACAAAGAAATAAGGAAAAGAAGGCAAGAGGAATAAAACCGACTCAAGGAGGCTGCCAGCGGAAGAAGGAAAACGCTCGGGCGGATCACACAACCACGCACACTCACTACAGGGAGAACTACACTTGGCACTCGCTCACTCCACTCGGCATTCCCGCACTCGGATTTCAGCGCCTGGTCCACTCGGAAGGGTCCACTCTCTATTCACTCGGATCGGCCCTTATACATACCAGCCTCATTCAGAAAACATAGCACATTCCATGACTTCATTCAATCGGGACACATGTACGAACAACTCGGAAATGATTCCCATCGCCACTCACTCGGAATCTATGAAGACTTCTCACTCGGAATAACTTTTATTTCCTTTTTACCACTCGGATATTTCGCTCATTCTTTTCACTCGGTAACCATAACCTTTCCTACTCTAGTTATTCTTACTAAGTCATGACTCACTCAGATTCCCTTGCTACTAATAATTTCCTACCATGGGGTCCACTTAGAGCCTTAGGTGTCGCCTTTCTATCGGGAAACCTTCACTCGGCAGATTCTCACTCAGAAATTGTGAATTACTCCGCACTCAGAAAATCCTAACAGTTATCACTCGGAAAATATCTAGATCAATCCTTACTCGGTGTTCCGCGCTATCTTATTCACTCATTCTCACTCGGTATCACACTGTCTTATTCACTCGGGATTACCTAGACTTCTCTTCACTCGGAGGGAATCACTAACTCTCTTCCCACATCACACTCGGCTCCATTTCGACTTATAGTTATACTGGCCTCTCACACACAACAAGTACGCGTACATAGATTACTCAGATCTTCATGCACAGTATAGGATTTCACGCAACATAGTAGATATAAATAATTATAGGCATAAAATCATGTCTTCTACCCCAGAGGGTTCAGGTTCTAATAATAGGGACTAAGGCTAAAACATGAGCCGGCCAAGGCTTAACAAAACACATAGGCAGTATATACATAACATTTATTTTCCCATAGCGCACAAGCATTTCACTCAGCATTCAGCTCCTCCTCCACTCGTCATCCCGAGAGACATTCACTGAAAAATTTGCCACAGTAGGGGTGAGCTTATGCATTTAAAATGACAGTTAGTGACTCGGCATCAGCATCTATACTTGCCCTCACGTTCACTCGGGTAGCATACAATTTGGATTTCAACCATACAGAATATAATGCTTTTAAAGACATGTAATTACATACATATTACAAAGATTCATTTCCCGTCATATGAAATATGCATCAACTCACTCGGAATTCACTCGTATCACTCCGAACCATCCCACTCGTCCTATCCTAACCAATATTTCATCTACAAGCATGCCTGCGGATCCGACTAAGCAATGATCTTCAGTTACAGGTTCCCTTACTGGCCTCTCGTCCTTTAGCCCTTCCCACGTGGTACCGGCCTCCCATTGACGTCTCGAGACTTAACTCTAGCTCCTACGGCTACCACGGGCTCTCACAGGATCTAGCCAAGGGTCTGCACCTGGAGATCATTTTGTTGGGACTCCTGACCTTCCACGGGTCATCCCATTTCCTGTACATACAACCTATATGCGTCAACCACGAGTACCCTCAACTATCCAACTCACTCCTAGCAACCATTAGCGTCACTCCTGAGCCCACATATCTTCCATATTCAATCATTCATCGTACCATCATACACAGCACTCGCACAGTTAATGCATGCAATATCTCAAGGAACCAGTCAATAATCAAGCACACATATTCTTTCGGTATCAACAACAATGAGAACATGCGTCACAGGCGTTTATATATAATCAACTATCAGACTTAAACACTACGACCCTGAATACATGCATGCAAGTGTATAACCATAATCAGGACTCTGCAATCACACACATGGCAGTCAAGGATTCACAATCATGCATTGCCCACAATTATCACAAACACATTCATATGCATGCACGGTAATACGTTTATCCGGTGCCGTCCTTCGACCATGTATTTGACATGCAAGTGCCCCCTACCTTCTGAAGGGACTCGAGAAGCTCTTCCTCTCTCCGACGTTTGGTCTGACGCCCTTTCTGCCTCGTCCAGCCCCCTTCGCACAGTCGTACTCTGCAATCAGCTTGGGGATGGGGAGTTGTTCTTCCTCTGCTCCAATGATCGTCCTTCACCCGTCGGAGGGGACTCTGACCCTTCTGCAGCACTGTCGCCGTGGGTCTCCCGAAATGAAGAACAAGGATAGGGGAGAAGAAAAGAGGACGAAGAACGAAGAAAGAAGAAAAGAGAAGGTGAAGCAGTGAGGAAGGATGAATATCCACGGTGATACTGGATATATGTACATGCGTGCAAAGAGAGGGAGAGCGGGGTGGGAAAACGTGAATCGTAGTCCCACTCACGCGACTCGCCAATCATAAGCAGCCACCTTTTACCAACTAAGCATAGTTAATTTGTCATTATTTCTTAAGTTAAGTTGATTTTAGTTAACAATTAATTTCCTACTTGAAATCAAAATTGGGATGTTACAGTTCTCCCCCTCTCAAAAGAATTTCGTCCTCGAAATTCAGTCGGTAACTCACCTTGGTTAAACAACTCGGGGTACTGCTGCCTCATGGCATCCTCACGTTCCCAGGTATAAGAGGTATACCCGTTTTGTTGCCATTCTACTTCAACTAGTTGTACATCCTTGCTCCTCAAACGCTTTACCGATCGGTCCACGATTCTAGTTGGTACAGTCACAGTGGTCAGGTCTTCCTTGATTTCCATTTCATCATTAGGCATTATGTGAGCAGAATCGGGTAGGTACTTCTTTAGTTGGGACACATGAAACACGTTATGCAATCGGGATAAGTGAGTCGGTAATGCTATTCGGTATGCCATGGAGCCGACTCGTTCCAACACCTCATAAGGCCCAACGTATCGGGGGCTCAATTTCCCACCTTTCAAGGCTCGCCCGACTCCTTTACTCGGTGAAGTCTTCAGAAACACCCTGTCTCTGACTGAAAACTCTATTGGTTTGGTTCGTTTGTCATGGTAGCTCTTCTACCTATCCTGAGACGCCTTCATCCTTTCCCTTATCACTCGGATCTGTTCTGAGGTTCGCTTCACAATTTCTGGCCCCAATAGCAGACTCTCACCCGTTTCCGACCAGTAGAGTGGGGTTCGGCATCTTCGACCATATAATGCTTCGTAGGGTGCCATACCGATACTGTTGTGGTGGCTATTATTGTATGTAAACTCGATCAGGGGAAGGTACTGCTCCCAATCTCCACCGTGCTCCAGCACACACGCCCTTAGCAAGTCCTCCAAGATTTAGATCATTCGCTCGGATTGTCCATCCGATTGGGGGTGGTAGGCAGAACTTAGCCAAAGTTTCGTACCCACTTCCTGGTGCAGGCTGGTCCAAAACCGGGACGTGAACCTAGGATCCCTATCCGATATGATAGAAGTCGGTATACCATGCAGTTGGATAATTTCGTGAATGTAAATCCGAGCTAACTTATGCAACGGGTACTTCATGTTCACAGGTAGGAAGTGTGCACTCTTCGTCAGTCGGTCAACAATGACCCAAATCGCATCATGACCCGCTCGGTTTTTTGGCAATCCCGTGACAAAGTCCATGGCAATTGAGTCCCATTTCCACACAGGAATCTCCAGGGGTTGCAATACACCATACGGCTTCTGGTGCTCGACTTTCAATTTTTGACAGGTGATGCACCGAGCCACATATTCTGCCACATTCCTCTTTAATCCGGGCCACCAGAATCGTGTCCTTAGATCCTGGTACATCTTCGTGGTACCCGGGTGAATACTGAGTAAGCTCTTGTGGGCTTCATCAAGCACCATTCTCCTTAATTCTCCTTCACCCGGTACATATATTCTGTTTTTCACTCGGAAGATTCCATCCGATCCCTCGGTCAAGGATAAATCCTTACCTTTGGCCTGAGTCTCCTTCATCTCAGCCAAGTAGGAATCTGATTGCTGCTGCTCGTACACGGATTTCAGGAATTCATTGGCAATCCTCAACGTACTGATTGTTATCTTCCGAGACGAAGGCACATTAACATGTAAATTCATGTCTCGGAACTGTTCCAACAGCTCCACCTCCTTTACCATCATCACTGCTACATGGAGGTATTTTCGACTCAACGCGTCGGCAACAACGTTTGCCTTACCCGGATGGTATTTTAGCTCGAAGTCATAATCCTTTAAAAATTCCATCCATCTCCTCTGCCTCATGTTCAGCTCTTTTTGGTCGAATAGGTATTTGAGCCTCTTGTGGTCGCTGTACACTTCGAATTTAGAACTGTACAAGTAATGCCTCCATATCTTCAATGTGAAAACTACAGCTGCCAGCTCTAAATCATGGGTCGGGTAATGCTGTTCGTGAGGTCTCAATTGCCGAGAGGCGTAAGCGATCACTCGGTCCTTCTGCATTAGTACGCATCCTAATCCGAGTCTTGACGCATCACAATAAACCACGAAGCTCTCTTGCAAGTTTGGTAATGCCAACACTGGAGCAGTCGTCAACTTGTCTTTCAGCTCTCGGAAACTACTCTCGCACTCGAAACTCCATACGAACGGGAAGTTTTTCCGAGTCAATTTAGTCAGTGGCGAAGCAAGCTTAGAAAAACCTTCAATAAACCTTCTATAATAACCAGCCAGGCCCATAAAGCTCCTTATCTTCGAAACCGACTCGGGTCTCTCCCATGCCATTATAGCTGCCACCTTAGAAGGGTCTACCGAGACACCCTCCTTGGAAATCACATGCCCGAGAAAGTGGATCTTATCCATCCAGAAGTCGCACTTTGAAAATTTCACAAACAGCTGCTTCTCCTTCAAGACTTGAAGTACCACTCGGAGGTATTCTTCATGCTCATCAGAGGTCTTGGAGTAGACCAAGATATCATCGATAAAAATTACTACGAATCGGTCCAAGTACGAGTGGAATATGTTGTTCATATAATTCATGAATATGGCAGGTGCATTTGTCACACCGAACGGCATCGCTACATACTCGTAGTGGCCATACCGAATCCTAAAGGCAGTCTTGGGAATATCCGAGTCCTTCACCCGGATTTGGTGGTATCCCGATCGTAAATCAATCTTTGAAAAGACTGAAGCGCCACGCAGCTGGTAAATCAGATCATCAATTCTGGGCAACGGGTATCGGTTCTTAATTGTGAGTTTGTTTAGCTGTCGGTAATCTATGCATAGTCTCATGCTGCCATCCTTCTTCTTAACAAGCAGCACAGGTGCGCCCCATGGCGACACACTCGGCCTAATGAATTGTTTTCCAAGTAGCTCATCCACCTGCTTCTTCAACTCGGCCAATTCTGTTGGGGACATTCTATAAGGCGCACTGGAGACTAGCTCGGCTCCAGGGATCAGGTCTATAGAGAATTCAACTTCTCTACTCGAAGGGACACCCGACACATCCTCTGGAAACACCTCTAGAAATTCACAGATAGTCAGAATATCGTTCACTCGGGCTCTACTCTCACCCTCGGTTAAGCAAAGCATCATAAACAGTTGAGTTATACCTTGTGCCGTGCAGTCCTTATTGTTCTGCCTCTGGAAGATTATCCTTCGGTTTCTACAGTCCACTAACACCTTGTTGGCTGAAAGCCAATCTATGCCGAGCATGATATCAAGGTCCTTCAGAGGCACGCACACCAGATCGAAGGTAAAACTCCGATCGCCCAATACAAACGTTACGTCTTTACACATCAATGATGTCAACACCTTAGTGGCAGTCGGATTGGCTACTTCCAAAGTCTGATCCATGTACACAGTCAGCAACTTTAAACGCCTTACACACTCATCAGCTATAAAAGAATGGGTGGCTCCCGAATCAAAAACTACATTAAGTGTGTATCTACCGAGTAAACACTTACTTTGCACTAGGTCATTTGCTTGTGCAGCCTCCTCCACGTTGATGGCGTATACCCTCCCAACGGCTGGTTGGTCGGTATTTCTCCTTCGGTTGTTTGGGGCGAACATCATATTCCCTCTGGCTTCATTATCTCTGCCTTCCGATCATTGGCTACCATTCCCACGGCCTCTCCCTCAGAAGCCTCTACGACGCACAGGGGCGTCTGCTTGGCGTAATTGAGGGCAGTCGGGGCGGATATGCCCCTTTTCATTGCAATGAAAACATACAACACTCCCTCCACCATCACAATTCTGAGCAAAGTGGTCACCACCACATTTAAAACACTTGCCAAATCTTGGACGTCCACCAGTCTACCCCCCTTGACTGTTCCGACCTTTATATCTAGCGGAGGGTCCACTTTTCCCAACGTTAGCTGATCTCTTAAAGCGTGACTGTTGAGGCCTCAAGGAGGGTTCTGCCCTACTGCTCTGGCCCGAATGGGCTTTGTCATCTTCTTCGAAAATCCTACATTTATTCACCAGTACTAAGAAACTTCTAATTTCTTGGTATCTGCAAGCTCTTTTAATGTCCGATCGTAGTTCGTTCTAGAATTTGAGGCATTTGGAGCTCTCGGTCCCGGGTTGTTGGAAGGGTGGATAAAACAGACACAACTCTTCAAATTTGGCTGCATATTCTTCTATAGACATGGAACCCTATTTCAGCTCCATAAACTCCAATTCCTTCCGACTCCTTACTGTGTCGGGGAAGTACTTCTCTAAGAAGCATGTCTTGAAATTTTCCCAGGTCAGCTGGGTATCATCGTCAGTCAGTCGGTTTCTGGCTATCTTCCACCAGTTCTCTGCTTCGTCCCTCAGCATGTACACCGCGCACTCCACCTTTTGGGCCTCGGTGCAATGAAGACCCCCAAAAATCCTTTCTAACTCTTGAGTCCATTTGTAAGCTGCCTCGGGGTTACGTCCTCCTTGAAACTCACTTGGCTTCCTCTTCAGGAAGCGATCCAACACTTGGCCATCTTTAGCTCGAGGCTGGCCCTGCCTCTCAAACACGTCTGCAAAGCGTTGGAATGTCGTGGCTATGGCTTCCATACTCTGACGATTCGCCATGACTTATCCTAAAATTCACACCCCTTTCAAGGATAAGTTTACGAAGTTACTCACTACCGATCGGATCTCAGCCCAACATTCAGTAACTTTAGCACATTATACCATTTTTATATGTTATACAATCAGTCGGACCAAGAGGAAAACAACCTCCTATCCACAAATCAATATTACAATATCAATCAGGTTCAACAAATATCACAATAATGATGACCACTCGGTCACAATGCACACAACCGCTTACACTCGGTAAGCATACCTTGGCCTTGGACCTTTCGGTCTGCTCTGATACCAAAATGAAACACCCTAATTTAATAAATAAATAATTAACAAAACAGAGGAAATTTTTTTTTTCATAATTAAACCAGAACAATCGGGCACAAAGAAATAAGGAAAAGAAGGCAAGAGGAATAAAACCGACTCAAGGAGGCTGCCAGCGGAAGAAGGAAAATGCTCGGGCGGATCACACAACCACGCACACTCGCTACAGCGAGAACTACACTCAGCACTCGCTCACTCCACTCGGCATTCCCACACTCGGATTTCAGCGCCTGGTCCACTCGGAAGGGTCCATTCTCTATTCACTCGGATCGGCCCTTATACATACCAGCCTCATTCAGAAAACATAGCACATTCCACGACTTCATTCAATCGGGACACATGTACGAACAACTCGGAAATGATTCCCATCACCACTCACTCGGAATCTATGAAGACTTCTCACTCGGAATAACTTTAACTTCCTTTTTACCACTCGGATATTTCGCTCATTCTTTTCACTCGGTAACCATAACCTTTCCTACTCTAGTTATTCTTACTAAGTCATGACTCACTCAGATTCCCTTGCTACTAATAATTTCCTACCATGGGGTCCACTTAGAGCCTTAGGTGTCGCCTTTCTGTCGGGAAACCTTCACTCGGTGGATTCTCACTCGGAAATTGTGAATTACTCCGCACTCGGAAAATCCTAACAATTATCACTCGGAAAATATCTAGATCAATCCTTACTCGGTGTTCCACGCTGTCTTATTCACTCATTCTCACTCGGTATCACACTGTCTTATTCACTCGGGATTACCTAAACTTCTCTTCACTCGGAGGGAATCACTAACTCTCTTCCCACATCACACTCGGCTCCATTTCGACTTATAGTTATACTAACCTCTCACACACAACAAGTACGCGTACATAGATTACTCGGATCTTCATGCACAGTATAGGATTTCACGCAACATGGTAGATATAAATAATTATAGGCATAAAATCATGTCTTCTACCCCAGAGAGTTCAGGTTCTAATAAAAGGGACTAAGGCTAAAACATGAGCCGGCCAAGGCTTAACAAAACACATAGGCAGTATATACATAACATCTATTTTCCCATAGTGCACAAGCATTTCACTCAGTATTCAGCTCCTCCTCCACTCGTCATCCCGAGAGACATTCACTGAAAAATTTGCCATAGTAGGGGTGAGCTTATGCATTTAAAATGACAGTTAGTGACTCGGCATCAGCATCTATACTTGCCCTCACGTTCACTCGGGTTGCATACAATTTGGATTTCAACCATGCAGAATATAATGCTTTTAAAGACATGCAATTACATATATATTTCAAAGATTCATTTCCCGTCATACGAAATATGCATCAACTCACTCGGAATTCACTCGTATCACTCCGAACCATCCCACTCGTCCTATCCTAACCAATATTTCATCTACAAGCATGCCTGTGGATCTGAATAAGCAATGATCTTCAGTTACAGGTTCCCTTACTGGCCTCTCGTCCTTTAGCCCTTCCCACGTGGTACCGGCCTCCCATTGACGTCTCGAGACTTAACTCTAGCTCCTACGGCTACCACGGGCTCTCACAGGATCTAGCCAAGGGTCTGCACCTGGAGATCATTTTGTTGGGACTCCTGACCTTCCACGGGTCATCCCATTCCCTGTACATACAACCTATATGCGTCAACCACGAGTACCCTCAACTATCCAACTCACTCCTAGCAACCATTAGCGTCACTCCTGAGCCCACATATCTTCCATATTCAATCATTCATCGTACCATCATACACAGCACTCGCACAGTTAATGCATGCAATATCTCAAGGAACCAGTCAACAATCAAGCACACATATTCTTTCGGTATCAACAACAATGAGAACATGCGTCACAGGCGTTTATATATAATCAACTATCAGACTTCAACACAACGACCTTGAATACATGCATGCAAGTGTATAACCATAATCAGGACTCTGCAATCACACACATGGCAGTCAAGGATTCACAATCATGCATTGCCCACAATTATCACAAACACATTCATATGCATGCACGGTAATACGTTTATCCGGTGCCGTCCTTCGACCATGCATTTGACATGCAAGCGCCCCCTACCTTTTGAAGGGACTCGAGAAGCTCTTCCTCTCTCCGACGTTTGGTCTGACGCCCTTTCTGCCTCGTCCAGCCCCCTTCGCATAGTCGTACTCTGCAATCAGCTCGGGGATAGGGAGTTGTTCTTCCTCTGCTCCAATGATCATCCTTCACCCGTCGGAGGGGACTCTGACCCTTCTGCAGCACCGTCGCCGTGTGTCTCCCGAAATGAAGAACAAGGACAGGGGAAAAGAAAAAAGGACGAAGAACGAAGAAAGAAGAAAAGAGAGGGTGAAGCAGTGAGGAAGGATGAATATCCACGGTGATACTAGATATATGTACATGCGTGCGAAGAGAGGGAGAGCGGGGTGGGAAAACGTGAATCGCAGTCCCACTCACGCGACTCGCCAATCATAAGCAGCCACCTTTTACCAACTAAGCATAGTTAATTTGTCATTATTTCTTAAGTTAAGTTGATTTTAGTTAACAATTAATTTCCTACTTGAAATCAAAATTGGGATGTTACATAAGGACTTTCGACTAAGAGGATCTGCAACTACATTAGCCTTCCCCGGATAATACATCAATTCAAAATCATAGTCCTTCAAGAATTCCATCCATCTCCTTTGGCGCATATTCAATTCCTTTTGATCAAAGAGGTATCTCAAGCTTTTGTGATCACTAAAGACCACGAACCTCGAACCATAGAGATAATGACGCCAAATCTTCAAGGCGAACACAACCGCCGTCAACTCCAAGTCATGAGTCAGGTAGTTAACTTTATGGGGTCTCAACTGGCATGAAGCATAATCTATAACACGTTCCTTCTGCATCAAAACACATCCAAGACCATGCTTGGAAGCATCACAGTACACCATAAAATCTTCTTGTAAATCAGGCAATGCCAAGATAGGAGCAGAAGTCAGTCTCATTTTTAACTCTTCAAAACATCTTTCACACTGGACCGTCCACACAAAAGGTTGGTTCTTTCTTGTCAAGTTTGTCAAAGGTTTAGCAAGACAAGAAAAACCCTCGATGAAACTCTGATAATAACCGGCAAGTCCAAGGAAACTTCGGACTTTAGTAACCGATGTAGGTCTAGGCCATGCCATAACGACCTCAACCTTAGAAGGATCCACCGAAACACCTTCTTCGGATATCACATGTCCAAGAAACTAGACGCTCGCCAACCAGAATTCACATTTAGAGAGCTTAGCGTACAACTGATTCTCTCTAAGAATGTTCAACACTAGCCTCAAATGTTCCTCATGTTCCTCACGGCTCTTGGAATACACCAAGATGTCATCAATGAATACCATAACAAAACGATCAAGGTAATCATGAAAGATGCAGTTCATATAACTCATGGACACCGCTGGAGCATTAGTCACTCTGAATGGCATTACAACATACGCATAATGACCATATCGCATCCTAAAAGCAGTCTTCGGAATGTCCTCGGTTTTCACCCAAATTTGGTGGTAACCAAAATACAAATCAATCTTCGAAAACACCACAGCACCTCTTAATTGATCCAACAGATCATCTATACGAGGCAGACGATATTTGTTCTTTATTGTCATCTTATTCAATTGGCGGTAATCAACACACAACCGCATGGTTCCATCCTTCTTTTTAACCAATAAGATAGGAGCCCTCCAGGGTGCACACTGGGTCGAAGAAATTCCTTCTCAAGTAGCTCCTCAACTTGCTTCTTAAGTTTAGCTAACTCCATAGGAGACATCCTATAAGGGGTGATAGACACCGGTTCCACGCCAGGTACAAGGTCGATAGCAAATTCAACCTCCCATGGAGGTGGCAAACTGGGTACCTCCTCAGGAAAAACATCCAAAAATTATGACACCACAGGGATATTAAGGGGATCAGGACCATTTGTCCAATCAGCAAGAGATAATAATATGCAAAGTTGAGCTATACCTTGCACATCAAATTTCCTCATATCTGAAGAACGAAAAATAACAGTCCGTTGTTGATAGTCAACCAAGACTTTATTGGTGGAGAGCCAGTCCATACCAAGAATGATCTCCAATCCCTTCATAGGTAGACAAATGAAAGACATAAAAAACTTTCTCCCTTCTAGGAGCACGTCAACATTATCACACCGGTTAACCGATCTGAGACAAGTACCGGTTGGGGTGGTAACCACAAGAGCATTTTTCATTAAACACACCGACAATCTCAATCGCCACACACAATCCTCGGATATAAAATAATGAGTTGCACCCAAATCATAAATAACATGCACGGAATTTTTGAGTATTTTACACTTACTTTCAACTAAGTTATCGGCTTGGGCTGCTTCTTCCCCGGTCACAACAAATACTCTTCCAGTAGTTGTTTGGGGATTCCCACCATTTCCATTTCCATCAAGAGTGCCATTGCCGTTACCATGACCATTACTATGCCTTCCAACATTATAGCAACCACGGCCACCATTTTGACCGCCATTGTTTCCATTACCACGGCCCCGACCACCATTGTAGCCTCAACGGTTCACAAGAACGGGTGCATTAGCACGTTTTGGAGTATTAGCTTGTATAGGAGTTTGTCTTGCCAGTAAAGGACATGCAGGATGGATATGTCCCACTTGATCACTTTTAAAACATACTACATCATCACGATGCACACACTCACAAACATAGTGAGGACCACCACACCTATAGTATTTTGGCCTATTGGCATTTGCATTGCCCTGGCCAAAGGTGTTACCATGACCACCGCCTCTAGCCTGGACGCTAGAATGAGCACCCCTCCAAAAATGTCCTTTTTTGAAATTCCCTTGCTTCTTGAAACCGAAGATTGACCCTTCAACTTAGAGTCAAATTTGTAATGATGAGATGGAGCATGTTCTTTATAGATACGACACTTATTCACAAGTACCGTGAAACTTCGAATTTTTTAATGGCACATGGTCCTTTGAATGTCAGGGCGTAGACCATTCTCAAATTTCACACACTTGGAGGCTTTGGTTCTCTCTTGCTGATAAGGAGGGTAAAATTCACAGAGTTCTTCAAATTTGGAAGCGTACTCTTCCACCGTCATTGTGCCTTGCTTAAGTTCCATGAACTCAAGCTCATTCTTACTTTTATAACTCCCAGGCATATATTTTCTCATGAGTTCCAACTTAAAGTAGCAATCATCCTACTCTTGGTGAGTCTCTACCAAGTCTCAGCTTCATCTCTCAATATAAAAATAGCATACTCTACTTTCTAGAGCTCGGTGTATTTGAAACTATTGAAGATCCGCTCAACATCTCAGATCCAAACATAAGCTTTCTCGATTCTAAATCCATCATGAAACTAGAAGGGTTTCCGCTTCAAGAACATGCCAAGGCCTTTAGTACCTTGAGTAGCGGGAGTAGTTTACCTTTCCGCCTTTTGTCTATCACGGTTTTGTGACTCAAAGAGGTCTGCAAAGTGATTCAAAGCTCTAGCTATAGTGTCATCATTAGCTTGACGACGACAAGCCATCACAATATCTATAATCATAACGTTAAATTCAACTAACATCAGTAAACTAACTCATAGACCTCTCTATAGTTTCATGCTATAACAATTCATCATATAATTAAATCATGGCTCTCCATCATGGAGTCCAACATCAACCAATCCACATTAAAGCTCATAAAAAGCATATCATCATATCATGATGTCACATGCATTCACATAATCATAAGAATTCATCATTGAGGGAGAATAGTGTGAAGAAAGCTTGGCCAGACTTATAAAATCAAATTTCACCTACAATCAATCCATACGAGTCAAACAACAATGACAATCATACACCAAATGCATGTCATGTTCTGATAATATTAATCAATCATAGCAATAAGGAACAAACAAAGCTATGATACCAGGTTGAAACACCCTGAAAATTAGAGGTAAATTTTTCATGATTTTCACGTCATTATTTAATGAAGACATATAGTAGTGAAACTTAATTCATCACCCTAGATCTATGAAAGACCTATCTCATATATGGAGATATGAGAAGGTAAGTTAAAAATGATTAATGAGAAATCCTTAATTAAAAACAGCGGAAAGAATTAATTAAATTAATGCTATATGATTAGATTTAAAGAGGTAAACATCATGAGGTTTAATGACTTCATAATATGTCTAAAATATTTCTAAGATAATGCAAGAGGGAGAGTTGATGCAAGTAAAGGCCAAGTGAATGATAGAAATACGTTTTGGAGATTCAGGGCACCAATCACTCAAACGAGTGCTACTCCCACTCGAGCGAGTCCGTGTAGTATGCTTGAGCGAGCTAGGAAACCACGCTTGAGCGGAAAAAGGAAAATAGCATCAGATACCCATCTCGCTTGAGCGAGTCCTGCTCGCTTGGGCGAGAATGCTCTAGTAGCCAATCCCATTACCCCTCACTTGAGCGACCCTCAAAAAACACTAGCCATTCGCTCAAGCAAAATTAGTCCAGTAGCTAACACCTGATGCATAGGAATTCTTGCTTGGGCGAGATACCAGCTCGCCTGAGCGAATCTTACCCAGAACCAACTCCGCTCAACTCTTGCTCAAGTGAAGGCATACCCGCTCAAGTGAGAATTGTCCAGTAAGCATATACCAACAGCAAGGGCATCTGGCCTAAGCGAGAACCATTCTCACTTGACCGAGATTGGGCCAGTGGCCCTATAACTGATACAAGGGATTCTCGCTTGAGCGAGATTACCAATACGTACACAGAAACATGTAATTTTTCACAACTTAACATATGAAAATGAATTCAAAGCAAAATTGAATAAGTTTAATGTATCCTATACATCCAATTAAGTATTTAGAACTTATTCCAAGTATCATATTCTACAATTCTTATTTCAATTCATTAATCACATCAAAATCAAGCCTATCATTTTGTATGCTCTATAAAACATAAAATATAGATAAGAATCATTCATTCATCAATTCTAACAACATATCACATCATTTCATTATCCAAACATTGACAAGGTCACCAATGAAAATGAGCCATAAACATAAGGGTCTCATTTTCCTACATGACCTCCTAAAATTAACATCCATATATCTATCTTACTTACAAGTTACTTACATTAAATTCATGGCTAAACAAAGTAATCATCATGCATGTTTATTACAAAAGATTACATATAAGCCATAAAATCAAAACAATTGCCGGACAAGGCATTCTTTACCCAAAATAACTTCCTTCACACAATTCCTCCGCACATGAGCTCCATAGTCAAGCCCTATAATACAAGAGCTAAAAAGATAGACCACATGGAGAGTGAGTATACTTTCTTAATGATGAAAAATCCAACAATTAGTAATAATATACATATGAATACAAGTTAAACATCTTCTCCCAAAAGGAGTTCAAGTGACACTAAAATCAATCAATCGTCCAATTCGTAGAACACTCATATCCATAAAGATTCATTAAGTCACACCAAACCAAGAACACACTTATAGTTAGTGATCAGAGGATTCCACATACACTTCACATAACTTCCTCATGGGGATATCACTCAATGTCATGCTTCTATGGCTAATGCACATGCTGGGTTTAAAGATACGTATGCACATATCCGATTTCATTTCATCAGGTAATCACAACCACCATAATCATTGATTCATTCTCATTGGTTTCCCGCCTCGCAAGGGGTACTCCCTCTAGCATCCTCGCAAGGTGCTTTCTCGTGATTGCAACCACGTTCAACAATTCATAGTGGTTTCTTGCCTCGCAAGAGGTACTCCCGCCTCGTGATCGCAACCATGGCCATTCAATCTCAATGGTCCCGCAGGGCCTTTCATTTTAAACACCAGATGATCGCAACCACCGATTCAATATCACAAGTGTTAGTCCTCAAATTTTCAATAAAAGCTTTAATAAAAATTTCATAAAAATCATAAAAATTAATTTAATTTGTTAGAAAATTAGGTTTTAAATTCAATAAATGAATGTTGTTGGAAATAATCTGCCCTTGATCAATTTTCTCTAGTTTTGTAGTGAAAAAGTAGAAAATTTAAGAGAAAATTAAAGATACTGGAGGAGCTGATGCATAGCATCAACACCACGCGTAGCGTGGCTACTTTTGATGCTAACGCTACGTGTCACAGCCACGCGTAGCGTCAGTGCTGCGTGGACTCCACATCTAACTTGGCCAAGAACTCAACTTTGACCTAATAATGGCCACTCCACACAGCACCAATGGCCACTCCACTCAGCACAAATGGCCAAAACACAGTGGAGACACGTCCAAGTGGCCAAGCATGATCAAATTTAATAATTTGAAGAGGCCATTATCAGCTGTTTAATGGAAGCTGAGTCAGGGGTCTGACGCATAGCATCAGCACCTTTGGTCAGCCCTATAAATAGGGCCATCCAACACCATTCTAAGCATCCCATATCATTCTATTCTCATTCTTTTCTCTCTTTGTACTCGACTTTGAGTACTTCTTTTATGAGTTTTTAGTTCTAGAATAGTTTTCTAGATACTTGAGAGTGTTTTGTTGTATTGTGATCATTGTATTGTGATCATTGTATCGTGAAGTTCTCCATCACCTTCATAATGTCAACCTCTGTAAGTGTTGTCTTTACTTTTACCATGTGTAGCTAATCTGTTTATGTTGGAATTGGTGAACTAATCTATTGAGTATAATGTTGTGAATTCGACCTCTGCATGTTTATGATTCAAGTCCATGTTAGTATTTCAATCTTTTATTAATATGAACGTCAAACAGGAGAATGATTTTCATGTGTATTGAAACTTGTTTTATTAGTGTGAATGTCAAACGGGAGAATGATTATTCATGCCGTATTGAAACTTGTTTTGACGAAAGTAAAAGTTGGAATACCCTTGGTATCTCAATTCTATAGGGGTTGTTAACCATTGTTGCTATAAGGCCCGGACATAATGTAAGTTTTTACTGAGAAAGCTCACGACGGATCGGACTTTACGGTGAATTCTTAGAATTTATATCACGAGGGATCGGTTATAATGATTTTAAGCTGCAATGATATAAAACTTGATGATTAAATATGCATGTCTTGAGTCCTCATTGTTATTCTAGATTAGGGATCCATTTTCCAACATAATTTGTGTATCTGTATTTAATTCTCAAGTATCTTACCTATTCTAGATTTAAACTCAACTTTTTAGATAGATTTTTATTTTCTTTTTATCTCATGAACAATTCAACCATGCTATCCTGTGAATATTGTATAAATTGTATATAAATCATTCTTTTGTCTATAAGTTTATTTTCATTTACCATAGTGACTAGGAAATTACTGTTGTTATTGGACTTTCAATCCCAGTGGAACGATATCTAAATTTTGAAAACTACAAACGATTGGTGCGCTTGCCAATTAATGACCCGGTAGTAAACACAAACAGTTAAAACATTATTACCGGGCCAACAACAGGTACTCACAAGCCCTTTATATCTCAAATCTTAAGTGATCGCAAGCACTTTTCAAGTATCATGTTATGCATGCCATGCTATGTATGCAACAATGCTCATACATACCCTAATCCTCTTAAGGATTATCTCACCCTCTCATCTAGGGTACCACTCATACTCAATCATAATATTAATCCCACATAATCAAATATATATATATATATATATATACCATTTCACAATCAACCATCGCTAGATTCAATCTCTATTTTATATCACACATATAAAACACTACATCCATTCAAGGAGCAACATGCAACATGACGTCAATACATACATTATCAATATTCAAGATTTCATGCATTTAGAAAATACACCCCTTTCCTACCTTAAGAGAAGTAGACTTTCGGGTTTGATGTTCCCGCCTCACAAGTGTTATCAAGTCCTACATCAATTAATTATAGGGCTACATTAATCATTCATCCAATCATCATTCTTAATATATATATATATATGTGTATATACACACATGATTGTCATCATGTAGTAACTATTTACAAGTTTTATTCATTGCCTAATTAGCCTTTGGGAATTCCTTCCCTTAAATGAAAACTCATTGTAATTAGAATAATAACCCCAATAATTAGGTTGCTCACACACATTAATTTCCCACCAACACCTTGGGTGAGTTTTTCATTTATGGCTTCCAACCAACATCTTAAATCATCATTAAATGCCAATACCTCATCATTTATAACACATCTTCATAATAAATACTAAACCCTTCTATATTACAAATTTCCCCCAATTTCATAAGTTAGGGTTTTATTAAAACCCAACCACATCATAAATACACATCAATATTCATCATCCTTCAACTTCATTTTCGTGTTCCCTATTTAATCCTCATAAAGGTCCATATTTATTTCACCCCACCTTAAGTTTTTCCTATTTAATGGTTTCCTTCAACACCCGTATGCATTTAATACTCTCCCAAGCCACAACATCTATTTCCTAGGTTCCAAACACAAAAGAAATGGTAAGAAGCTTACCTTGCTCCAAAAATGAAATGGAGTCAAGAGGGAGAGAGATGATGATGAAAATAGGGAGAAGAAAGGGAGGAGCTTCAAGCCACAATGGTCTCCTCCAAGCTCAATGGAGATTCCGAAAATAGAGAGGGAAATACACAAAACCTTCTCTAGGTTTTTGAAGAAGAAGATGAAGAGGTATGGAAAATAGAAGGAGAAAAGAACAAGTGTGTTTTTACCTTTAGAGGAGAAGGTAACGTGAGTTTGATAGAGGGGAAGGGAGTTTTGTTTTAAGTTTTTAACCCTTTATGAAACTCTTCCATTTTTCAATAAATAGGATCTCTGTTTGGGCTCAATACTCATTCTGAAATTTTTTTCGAATACATCTTTAGATTCCCCATAATATTATCTATAGCCCTGACCAACGACATCTCAATCAAAGATACTTGGTCCGATACTCATATTTTAACCGGATCAGTTTTCTGCTTATTCGGTCCCAATGAATTACTGACAGTCCCCAAAAATCTTAATTTAATTATTTCCAATATTTTTGGGACATTAATTAATTCACATTCAATTATTCAATATTTATTTCCTTAATTTATTCTCTATTTTAAAATTTGGGATGTTACAAAGAACAAAGAAGGAGAAATGGAAACTTGAAGAGGAACTGCTTCTCTTCGATGTGTGTGAATGAAGAACGAAGAAGAAATAGAAACTGAAGAGGAAATACTTCTCTCTGTTTTGGTGTGCTTCTCAGCTTCAGTTAACCTCTTATTTTTAGGAGTTCTAAAGCATGATGGATTCTTAATTTATTCCCTCCCGCTCCATAATTTGCGTAATTTGTCTACTTAATGGACCATGCAATTAATTCATAGTGCGATGTGATGTGACACAAGGTTGTGTTCACTTACAGAAACTGAATTTTAAACTGAATGAATCGATTCATAAGCTAAAATTTCATAAATTTTGAGTGTTCTAGTCACATGAATCGATTCAAGGTGATAATGAATTGATTCATGCTTCAAAAAATCACATTCTGGGCCATAATCCCTATATGAATCGATTCACCTTCATCATGAATTGATTCATGCTTCAAAAAATCACATCCTGGACCATAATTGATGTATGAATCGATTCACCTTTATCATGAATCGATTCATTATGCTGTGGGAAGCTTTTTCATGCTTTGTTTCACCTTTTTTGAGATCTAATTGCATATGGCTTGATTTCTTTGATCCTTTGGCACTTAGATGGACATTTTTAACTTGTTTTAATCCTTTGTAAATGCTTTGACTCAAATCCTTAGTTGTTTATCAAATTTCTTATCACCAAACATAATTAAATTGTGTAAATTGAATTGTGTATGTTTGATCTTGAGTCTTCAATTGTTCTTTGTGATATTGTTTATCATAAAAAAATTGGCTGGACAAAAAGAGATGTTCACAGTGATGATGCAGGTATTAAGGAACCTGAAGGAGAACCTGAATCTTCAGACTCTGCTGCTCCTCAACAACAAGATTCAGATCAACAAACAGTGTCTGAATCAGAAAAACCAAGAGATTGGAAGTTCAAGATTTACCATCCTTCAAATCTTATCATTGGAGATCAAGCTGAAGGAGTCTGAACCAGATCAAGATTTCAAAATCAATCATCAATATCCCTTGTTTCAGAATTTAAACCCAAAACCATTGAAGAAGCATTAAAGGATCTAGTCTGGATTATTGCTATGTAAGAAGAACTCAACCAGTTTGAAAGAAGCAAAGTCTAGATCCTAGTCCCAAAACCAAAGAACAAAAGCATTATTGGAACAAAATGGGTCTTCAGAAACAAGCTGGATGAAGAAGGAAAAGTTGTAAAAAACAAAGCAAGGCTAGTAGCATAAGGTTATAATCAACAGGAAGGTATAGACTTCACTAAAACCTTTGCACCTGTAGCTAGACTTGAAGTTATAAGAATTTTGCTTGCCTTTGTTGCTTTTAAGGGAATTATATTATATGAGATGGATGTTAAGAGCAATTTTCTAAATTTTTTTATTGAAGAAGAAATTTTTGTAAAATATCCTCATAGGTTTGAAGACAAATATTTTGAAACTCATGTCTTTAAACTTAGTAAAGTACTATATGGTCTGAAGCAAGCACCAAGAGCTTGGTATGATCGACTCAGTTCTTTTCTTAAATCAAAAGGCTTTACTAGAGGAAAGGTTTACATAACTCTATTTAGAAAAGGTTCAGATAAACATTTTCTTATAGTGTAAATTTATGTAGATGACATTATTTTTGGTGCTCCTAAAGAAAGTCTATGCAAAGATTTTGTGAAAACCATGCAGGCTGAATTAGAGATGAGCATGATAGGTGAACTCAAATTCTTTCTTGGTTTGCAGATTAAATAGAATGTTGATAGAATTTTTATTCATCAAGAGAAGTACACCAAAGAGTTACTCATGAAATTTAAAATGTCTGAAGCCAAACCTATGAGTACACCAATGCATCCAAATTGCATCATAGGTAAACATGAATCTGGTACATCAGTTGATCAGACTCTATATATAGAAATGATTGGATCACTATTCTATTTGACATCCAGCAAACCAGATATAATATTTAGTTCAAGATATCAAGAAGACCCCTAGGAATCACACTTGTTTGCCGTGAAGAGGATTTTAAGGTATCTTGTTGTTACCACTAACCTTGGGCTATTCTACAAAAGAACAGACTCCTTTTCCCTTCATGAATTTTATGATGCAGACTTTGCAGGTCATAGATCAGATAGAAAAAGTATAAGTGGTGGATGCCACTTTCTGAGAACTAGTCTGATCTCATGAACTAACAAGAAACATAATTCAATAGCCCTCTCCACAGTTAAAGCAGAATACTTATCTGCAGCCAGTTGTTGTTCACAACTTCTATGGATGAAGTATTAACTTAAGGACTATTCAATTAAGGAAGAAGAAATTCCAGTGTTTTGTGATAACACAAGTGCTATCAACTTATCAAAGAATCCAATGTAGCACTCAAAGGCAAAACACATTAAAGTCAAGTACCACTTTATACGTGACTATGTTCAAAAAGGCATTCTGGACCTGCAGTATGTGGATACAGACCACCAGTAGGCTGATATTCTCACCAAGCCCATTGTAGACGCCAAGTTTTCTTTTATCAAATATAGTCTGAACATGTGTAATATTATATAATTGAGGTGTCAATATGATTGTAGTCTGTATGCTCCATAACTTAGAATTATTTTTTATCTTATTCTCTGTTTTACTGAGAAACGTAGTGTGTACCCCTTTTAAAATTCTTTTAATTATTCATTTATTCTCTTTTTGTAACGTTGGCACTTTCTTATTGCTCAAAATGAAATTGTCTCTGGAAAACCATTTTCTCTCCACTATGCCACATTGCCTTTAAATAACACCTCTTAGTTGTCATGTCACCCTCCTACACCCTTTCACTTCTCTGTATTTTCTCTATAACTGCTTTCCCTTTTCTTTCTCTTCTCTTTGCAAAACCACCTCTCTCTTTTGCCCTAAAACTCTCTATCTTCACCAAGCTTTTCTCTCTTACTCTACACCGTGAAAGATGTTATTGAGTTATTCTTCAATGCAGCCCAACACCAAGTGGAAGGTAGGGGTGTGACTGCTGAGATTGAAGGAATTGGTTGGACCAATTTTTGCTTGGACCAAGAACCATTTTTCCCTCTGTTGCACTCAAGTTCTGGAGGATAGTTTTAGTTGACAAGGATAAGTGTATTTTGGTTGGCTCTCTACGTGGGAAGTAGATAGAAATTTCTAAGGATCTTTTGGTAACAGTTCTACGTTGCAACCCTAGTGGAACAGCTTCTTTGAAGACTTTGAATTTACTAAAGTTTCAAGCTTCACTATAAATAAAATTCTGTATGGCAAGGATCGTCCAGACAAGCTCACTTCTGGAAGTCTATTGCCAAAGGCCAAGATGCTACACGTCTTGATGCACCAAGTCTTCTGCCCATGAAAGTCTACAAAGGATTTAGTATCTAAACTGGATAGATTCTGTATGTACCACATGGTAATGAAGGAATCAATCAACCTCGCCAATGTTCTACTCACCTACATGACCACCTCTATATTAAACAAACAGAAAAAGATCCCATATCCATCTGTGCTGATGAAAATTTTCAAGTTGGAAAATGTCATTCTGGAGAATGTTATAGATTAGATGACCAGTGGCCCTCTGTTCACCAAGTTGCCAACCTTCTCTCCTTTGCTGGACAAATCTTCAAAAACTATTGTTGCTGCTAAAGTTAACAAGGCTCCTCTAAAAAGGAAGGTAAAGTCTGAACCCGTGGAGGAATAGTCTCAAGCCAAGAAGGCTAAGGTTAAAATGGTATATGTACTGGTAGAAAAGAAGAAGTCTACACCAAGAAGTCTGGATCCACCCCATTATAGAAGTCTGAAGCCTTAGCTGCTGCCAAGACTGCTTAACCTATCCATGTTTCATCTGCTTCAGATGATAAAATGCCTATTAGGCAAGTATTAAGGAAAAAGAAGTTTATTGAAACACAGAATGCTGTAAAGGATAAACCCACTTCTTCAACTCCCTGTTCCACTGGCACTTATAATCTGTACTCCACAAAGCTTAAAGACTAAGTCATGATTCCTTCCAAGAAGCGATACATCCATTTCATTCGCTACTACTGTGACAAGTTTCCATATTTTAATGTATCTAAATGGATGAAGTACGATTGGGTTGATTTATACAATATCAACTATGATATGTACAAGAAAAACAAGGATAAATGGAATGCCTTGAAGGCTGAAGGCAAGAAGAAGAAAGCTGAAAAAGCTGCTTCTGGAAAGAAAAGGTCTTTTGAAGCTTCCAAAGTTCAGAAGAAGAAGAAGATCTTCTATTTAGACCTCCGCCTAGGCTCAAGTAAAGACTCCTATTCAAGCATATACAAATCCCTGTTGCTCATACTGTTCAATAGACTACTCTACCATTACCCAAGGTATCTCACCCCCAACCATTTAAGTCAGTTGTTCCCCCACCTACACTAACTTCTACCCCTTCTGTTATTCAAACCAAACCTCAACTTGAACCTCAACCTGCACCTACCCCATCTGTACCTCCCAAAACACCAAAATCCAAACCAGCTGCAACTAAACCCAAACCAACATCTAAACCCAAAAAAGCCTACACCAAATCCCAACCTGCCTTTACACCTACCTATACCCCTTTTATCCAAGAACTTGTCCCTGCAACCACCTTCTCCCCTCACACTAAATATTATCAACCCCTTGCTGCCCCTGTTATCCCTCACCATAAAAAATTCCTAATCATCCCTGATGTCCCTAATAGACTTTTCCCTGAAAATGTCCTTGTTATTAAAGAGACCTTTGTCAGAGGAACTGGTATCCGCATCCTTTACTGGTCCAGAACCCATCCACCCATCACTCTTAAACTTGCCTTATTCCAACCCACTCTTTACTCAAATGACCTTCTAGCCTTCTTCAATGCACACAAAAGTCAACAGCAAGTATGCCAACAAGTTGAGGATCTGCACCCTCCTGTCTTTGCATATACCAATGCTTTTATTCCACCTTCTGCATAAATTTTGGTTAGTCTAGACCAGATCATGCCTAAACTAAAAAGAATTATCCCTGATGATATTCTGAAGGTTTTGCATCGAGACCGCAATGAGGACTACTTTGGGTACGTTATTATTCGGAAATAGATCAAGAATATAGCATGTGCACTGCCCATCTGATTGATATTCAAAAATTTTAAAGCCGCACTGGTAGAATCAAGCAAACTCATCCATCATTTTGGGATCCATCCACAACCATCATTCTCCCTTCCATCTATTTTCCTTCTATCATTCTTACAAACCACCCCTTTTTCTTCTGTAAACTCGTTGGTCGTTTGCTTCCGGTGTCTAAATCTACCTCTTGCATGATTTCCGCTTCATCTTCATAATGTCTTCCTACACCCTTTAAGACTTCTTAGTCTTGATGATGTCTCTCCTATTGTTGCTTACAAAAGGGGGAGAGAAAATAAGTGTTTAAGAATAAAATGTCTAAGTAGTTAAGGAAGTTTATAGTCTATATAGTCTGTATATTTTTTTTGCAATCTCTATGTAAACTTTCTTCGTATGAAGAAAATGTTTTGTTTACATATATATCTCTTCAAAGTATTCTATGTTGCAACTGAAGTATGTTATATGTGAAACTTTGAAATATATAACTTCATGATATTCTGAATCAAGCATTTTTCATTGTTTTATTTCCTTGAATACAAATCTCATTTTATCTTAAAGACTTGATATTTGTTATCAACAAATAAAGGGAAATTGTTAGAGTCAAGTTTGAACTCATGACTGAGTAGTTTGAACCCCTTGTGATTTATTAATAATACATATAAAGACTCTTAGCTAAAATGAAGTCTGTACTGTTTATTTGTCTAACAAGTCTGTTCAAGTGTGACACGAAGTTCGTAGAACTCCATTTGCAAAGGATAGGGGAGTCCGTAAAAATCAAATCACTTCTAAAAATGAAGAAGTCTGTACTCACTCAAAGCTTAACTAAGTTAAGCTAGTGTAAAGCTATAGATCACAAGAAGCCCTATCTTACTCTTTGAGTATTTGAAAAAGGATCTTTCCTTACCAAATCTGAAGCTACATGAACTTTCTCATGTCATCTCTAAAGCTATCATAAAAAAGATAATTAACGGAAAAGTTAAAAGGCACGCTCGCATATATCAAGAAAACTGCCTCACATATCTCAAGATGTCAGAAAAGCTGAACCTATTTAGAATGGATAGCTTAAGGTCAACTATCATAAAGTGTACTTGCTTGCTCAAAGTGCATAAGCTAAAGGGATCATTTGTTAAAGACTTTCAAAGCAATCCAGTTAAGGAAATTTCTTTGAAGCATGTCTTGGCACTTGTTGATAGCACATTCCTCGAAGAGACCAATATCCTTCAAAGTTGAATCAACGATTATTTTTTCAAGAATAACTATAAATACAAGAAGTATTCAAATTCAAGAATGTCTTACTGCTCATTTCTATCATTGAATACTCTCTGATTTCTCTAAAAGAAACCAAAGTATGAAAGACTTTTCTTTAAGTTTCTAAGTTCTTGTATTCACAACATAAGTCTTTTTTGTAGTTATGCTTCCAGCAGACCTTGACTTATAGTTGTTTGTAGCTTAGTGTATCTTATAATCATTTCATATTTTTGTACACTGAGTTATTGGTTGTAACACCAAAAACTCTTTATCACTAATTCTGTAAGATCTGGTGTATTTGTCAGAGTCTGTTAGTGTTAAGAAATATTTGTGGCCTGAAAAGGCTTTTGAAAGAATTCTTGGGTCTGTAGCCAGGAGTGGCTTATTGAAACATTACTTGGGTTTTAAGCCAGAAGTGGCTGGAGTCAAGAATACTTGTTACATTGGGCTAGTGTAGTATTGTAAAGGTGCTTTTCATAGTGAAAAATCCTTTGGTTGGAAGGGACTGAATGTAGTTTCTACATTGGAAGTGAACCAGGATAATTCCGCTGTGTGATTCTCTATTCCCTTATTTTGTTTGTTGAACTATTTACTGGTTAAGCGGTCTGTATGTTTTTGAAAAAGAGTTTAAGACTTATTCAACCCCCTTCTATGTCTAACTCTGTACCATCAACTTCCTTCACTAGGAATGGACCTAACCACTTTGATTTAAGCTTCCCGAGAAAAAGTTTAAGCCTAGAATTGAATAACAACACAAATTCACCAGGATAAAAACTCTTTTTTAGGATTTTCTTATCATGGTACTCCTTCATCCTTGTAAATTTTAGAGGACTCATATGCCTTCATCCTTCATTCTTCAAGCTCAGTCATCTATAACTTTCTCTTCTTTGTTGCTGCCTTAAGGTCAAAATTCAATAGCTTTATTGCCCAACAAGCTTTGTTCTCTAGTTTAACTGGCAAATGACAACTCTTACCAAAAACCAACTGATAAGGTGAAAAACCTGTGGGAGCTTTATAGGTTGTCCATATGCCCATAGAGCATCATCCAACTTCAATGACCAATCCTTTCTGCTCTGGGAAAATTTTTTCTCTAAAATACACTTTATTTCCCTGTTGGAGACTTTTGCTTGCCTATTTGCTTGAGGATGGTATGAAGAAATGACTTTATGCCTAACTCCATAGTGTTCTAGTCACTTTTGCAAGTGTGTATTATAGAAATGGGATTCGACATCACTAATAAGAACTCAAGGAGTGCCAAACCTATAAAATATATTTCTTTTTAAGAATTTAATGACGGTTTTAGCATCAGCTTTAGGAGATGCAATGGCTTCAACCCACTTGGTAACATAATCAACAGCAATGAGGATATATTCATTATCAAAGGATACAGGAAGAAGGCCAACAAAGTCAATTCCCCAACAGTTAAAGACTTCTACTTCTACTATGACATTCATTGGCATTTCATTTCTTCTAGAAATGCTTCCAGATCTTTGGTAGTTATCACATTATTGCAAAAAAATATTTACATCTTTAAACAAAGTTGGCCAGTAAAATCCGGATTGAAGGACTGTAGCAGTTTTCCTTTCTCCATTGAAATGTCCACTATAGGCAGAGCTATGATAGTGTTAGAGAATGCTTTTTGCTTCCTTAAAGGAGATACATCTACAGATAATATTATCAGATCCAATCTTGAACAAGTATGGATCATCCCATACAAATTGTAGCATCCTTCAGGAACTTCTTTCTCTGCTGCCAAGTATAGTCCTCAGGTATCACTCTAACTACTTTAAAATTTTCCATGTCTACAAACCATGGTCTTTCTTGGATCAACAATAGTATTTCATCTGGGAAGTCCTCATCAACCTCAGGCTGTGTATTAGTGACTTCTTTGTTAACAAGCCTAGAAAGGTGATCAGCTATGTAATTTTCACTTCCCTTTTTGTCTTTAATAATCAAATCAAACTCTTACAAAGGCAGAACCCATCTGATCAATCTTGGCTTCGGATTAGATTTATTAAGCAAATACTTCAAGGCAGTATGATCTATAAATACAACAACTCCAGAACCAATTAAATATGATCTAAACTTTTCCAGACCATACACCACAACCAACAACTCTTTCTCACTTGTTGCATAATTCACCTGGGCAGGATTTAAAACCTTGCCGACGTAGTGTATAACATGGAAAATTTTAGATTTTCTTTTCCCTAAAACTACTCCGATGGCATAATCGCTAGCATTACACATTAATTCAAAATCTAACTGCCAATCAGGAGCAACAATATTAGGGGTAGATATCAACTTATTTTTCAATGATTCAAAAGCAGACAAACAAAAATGATTAAAATCAAAAGGAGTATCTTTGTTTAGAAGGTTACTCAATGGTTTGGTAATCTTAGAGAAATCTTTGATAAACCGCTGATAGAAACATGCATGACCAACAAAACTTTAAACTCCTTTGGCATTAACTAGAGGTGGTAATTTTTCAATCACTTCCATCTTTGCTTTGTCAACTTCGATCCCTCTACTTGAAATCTTGTGACCTAAGACAATACCTTTTGTTACCATGAAATAGCATTTTTCCCAATTCAACACAAGGTGAGTGTCTACACATATTTTCAAATAGTGTCCAAATTATCAAGGCAATGGTCAAATGAAGAACCAAACATAAAAAAGCCATCCATGAACACTTCTATACATTTTTCCACCAGATCTAAGAAAATAAAGAACATGCACCGTTGGAAAGTGGCAAAAGCATTGCATACTCCAAATGGCATTTCCTGGTAAGCGAAACTTCCATATGGACATGTGAATGTTGTTTTCTCCTGGTTTTTAGGAGCTACAACTATTTGATTGTAGCCTGAATAACCATCAAGAAAACATTAATAACCTTGCCTCGCCAATCTTTCTAACATTTGATCTATAAAGGGAAATGGAAAATGATCCTTCTAGGTGGCTTGATTCAGCTTTCAGTAATCTATACACATTCAGTATCCGATGACTGTTCTGGTAGGGATAAGCTCATTCTTATTTCTCACCATAGTCATACCACCCTTTTTAGGAACTACCTGCACAGGGATGACCTAGGAACTATCTGATATAGGGTAAATCATTCCCGCCTAAAATAGCTTCATGACCTCCCCTTTGACAACCTTTTTCATAGAGGGATTCAATTGCTTCCGCGGCTGAGAAATTACTTTAAACTCTTGTTCCATGAAAATCTTATGCATACAATAAGCTGGGCTGATTCCTTTTAGATCCTTCAATCTCTATCCAATGGTACTTGAATTTTCTTTAAGAACCTGAATCAACCTCTACTCCTCAGACTCTAAAAGATGGCTACTAATAATCATAAGCTTTTGTCCTTCATAATCAAGAAAGACATACTTCATATGAGATGGTAAAGTCTTCATTTCAAGCTTCTGCAATTTAACCTCGGCCTGTTCTGGTAGCTTTTCAAAGATTCTTCATCTTGCATGATTACTTTTCTGGAGTCTAAATCTTTCAAGAACTCTTCCATAATCTCTTTCTCATTACCACTCAAATCATCTAAGGCACAAATCAAGGCTTTCTACAAAGGATTTGAAGTAATCAAACTCTCAGCTTCCTTCTTCACTGCCTGATCTTCAACATCAATTTTAAAACATTGTTGTTTATCTTCAGGATGCTTCATCAGTTTAAACACATTGAAATTTACCTCATTATCCTGAACTCTCACTTTAAGCTTTCCATTATAAACATCAATTATCACTTTTATTGTCTTCATAAAAGGTCTACCAAGTATTAAGGGAACCTCAACATCTTCCTCAATGTCCATGACAATAAAATCAACCAGAAACACAAATGTTTTATCTCTGACAAAAACATCTTCAGCTACTCCATAAGGAAATTTCATGGATCTATCAGCTAACTGTAAAGTCATCCTAGTCGGTCAGACTTCAAGATCTCTAATACGTTTTGGCATAGATAATGGCATCAGATTAATGCTGGCACCAAGATCCAATAATGTTTTTCTTACTAGTAAGGTACCAATAGTAACAGGAATGATGAAACTCCCTAGATCCTTGGTTTTCTGAGGCAATGTTTTCTAGGTGATAGCACTATATCCAGCCTCTAATTTAACTATTTCTTTTGTAAATCTCTTCTTCTTTGAAAGCAGATCTTTCATGAACTTAGCATACGTCAGCATTTGCTCCACAGCTTCTTTGAATGGAACATTGATCTATAATCTCTTGAATATATCCATAAATGAGCAAATTGTCTTTCTTTATCTCTTTTGGGAGGATTCTTTAGATATGGTAGATTCTTTAACTGTAGAACCTGACTTTATACTTTCTTCTTCCCTTTTTCACTCTCTTTCTTTTTATTTTTCTCTTTTTCTTCACTAATTACATTTTCTTCTTTATTTTTTTCTTCTGTTACTCTTTTTTTTCAATCTCTTCCCCACCCTCTATCTCTCTTTCTTCACTCATTTTTTATTCATAATTTCTTCCTCAATCTTTTCATTCTTACTTAGATTCACTCCTACAACTTTTCCACTTCTTGTAGTGACAACTTTGCATTAATCCTTTGGATTGGCTTGGGTGTTAGCTCCGTAGTGATGTCCTTGCTGATCTGCAATCTGGTGGGCTAACTGTCCTACCTGAGTTCCCAAATTTTTGATTAGTCAGAGAGGCTTACATAAATTTTTCTAGTGTATCCCCTAATTTGGATGTTTTCTCATGCAAGGAAAGGTAATTTTACTGGTAGTTTGGTCTGTTAGATGAACTAGCTTACTGCTTCCACCCTCCTTGGTTCTGATTACTCTTCCATCCCTGAAATGGTTGGTTAGAATAATTAGAATTAAAGTTACCTGGTTTACCTTGATTGCTCATATAGTGCACTAACTCCTCAATAGGGGCATAATGTCCATTAGGATGTTCGCCTCCATAAAAATCACATCTGGGTTGCATCTATTGTTGCATAGAAGAAAAAGAATGCACTACATATAGTTGCTATGGAAGTTTGGCCATTTGTTGTGTCAGAGCCTCTATTTGCTGAGTAAGGATTTTATTTTGGGATAGGATAGCATCTGTGGTATACAAATCAAGAATGCCTTTCCTTTGCACTTGATGACGGTCATGATGTGCCTGATAATCTATAGAAGATAAGGCTTCAATGATCCTTGTTGCTTTCTTTGCATCTACTATCATCATAGTACATCCTGCTGTAGCATCTAAAATCATCTTGGTATCAGCTCTCAATCCATTACAGAAGATGTTTAATTGGGCAATGTCTTCAAAACCATGATTTGGACATTTTCTTAACAATGACTTGAATCGGTCTCATACTTCCCAGAATGGTTCCTCTGCACCTTGTCTAAAGGTAGAAATATCTGATTTAGCTTTTATAAATCTTGATAGAGGAAAGAACCTCTGTAAAATGTTTTCTTTAACATTTGACCAATTGTTCAAACTCTGATTTGGATGGGATTAAAGACATTCTCTTTCTTTGCCTACTTAGCAAAAAGGAAATAACCGCAGGTATGCTGCTTCTAAAACTCCAATTTCAAAACCCATTGTGCCAACCAATTCATAAAATGTTGACAAGTGTGTGTAAAGATCTTCATGTAATATTCCTGTGAACTAATGAGCACTGATAAGACTCAAAAAAGCAGGTTTCATCTCCAAAGCTCTCATTGTATTGGGAATGGAAATGCTTGAAAAATATCTGGGGTCTTGTTGATTAGCATAATCTGCTAGTGTTCTCCTTGGAGGATTGTTGTTTTGCTCTTTTGCCATTTGGTGAAGCTTCTAGAATAAGTGTAGAAAAAGAAGGTTGACCTTTTTCTAATGGTTGCTACTTTTTTGCTTTACCTTTGCCTTTGTGAATGGTTTTCTCCAATTTAGGGTCAAACACCAGTTGGTTTTTTGATCCATGTCCACGCAATAACATAAAGCAAACGAATTCTGTAAACAACTATTAGTCCAACATAAGATTAAGTAGCAAACCGATAAGAAAATATAAAACTAGTCATAATGCCTAAGAGTTCTGAATCAATATTTGCAAAATCACACCCCCCCCCCCGGCAGTGGCGCCAAAACTTGGTATATATTCGTGACAAGTTATCCACTACCCGTTGTAGTATATATAAAAATAGTGTCATTCCACTGAGGGGTGGTTGTTTAGTAAATATAATTTGAACTATTTTTATAAGAAGTGTATATAAACATCATGTGAAATAAATAATCAAGGAATTGAACGAGTAAACAGATGTAAATCTATGAAAGTGATAATGATTCAAATGCAAACAGATAATAAAACACTGAGATTGGATTTTATCTGTCTTACCCTTCGATACGTCGTATATACTTATTTAAATGGTTTTGAACTATTACTTTTTACGTCACAATCAAAGTCATTTTGTATCGATTCCTCGACTATGAAATCCATAAGAATATTTCCAAACCGTCGATCCCTCAATCACTTTAAAAAAATTCCAGCATTAAGATCGACTGTTTCGACATTTATTTCTTTGATTATTATCCCTAATAACCATTGCAACGAGTATTCTATTTAGATCTATTTTCAGAGATCATTTTCCAGTAACCAAAGAAAACTAAAATCAAGAAACTATTGATCAGATAGATCCAAGCATTAAGCATAAAATGAAAATCCAAAAACAATAGAACGAAGGTACTAAATATATAAGTATATATCAAGCGTACGTCGGGTTCGAATCGATTACATCTAATCCCAAAGGAACGTTTAGCTACTCATGGTAACCATTATAACCAAAGAAAATGATAAAAAATGATGAGAAGAAAACTCCTAAGGTCTTCAATGGAAAATGATGAAGAAGGAACGTCGCGGGTCCAACCTCCTTCAAAAAATTATAAGTTGCCTTTTTATCCCCAGTTGACTCGCTCAAGCAAGTAAGGATTCTTCAGCTTGAAGAAAGCTTTTACATTTTCCCTCAATAACTCGCTTCGGTTAAGGGTTCGCTCAAGCAAGTCCATGATTACTCTGATTCCCCTATTTTGCATTTTCTTGAGCCAATGGACAGATTGCTCAAGTGAATTCTTTTTATTTAGCCTCTGGAAGAATTTCACTTGAGCAAAGATGGCCTCGCTCAAGCAATTTCTTTTTAATTTGGTTCTGCTTGATTTTCGCTTGAGCTAAAGTGTCTCGCTCAAGTGAATTCTGCTTGTTTGCTCTCTGGAAGTATTTCGCTTAAGCGGATAAGGAGGCCACTCATGCAAATTCTGCCCCAAATAATTTAATTCTTTTCTGCCTCGAGCTCACTCAAGCGAAGCTATCCCCTACTCAACCGATTACTTCGCTCAAGCAGATTTTAAGTTTGCTTAAGCGAGTCAATCAAAACTGGGGCTTTTCTCTACTTTGAATAGGGAATTGCTTTAAAACTTCTTCCTTCTTATCTTCCTCGTCCTTTTCACCTATAATTACACAAAAACTTGGGATAAGGGACATAAATTTTCATTAATTGCAACAAAATTTATCTAGAATCCAATTTCATCAAATAATGTACTTAAAATAATCCAGATACATTGATATATTAGGGAATCTCTAGTGCATAAGCAATAGAAATACAAGGATTCCCATTGGACTTGTAAAAATTTATGTTTCAAAGTATAAGACATACATCAAATTTATTAAGCGTTTTAGGATTATTAAGCGTTTTAGGATTACCTCTTGAAGAAAATTGAAGCAGTCCTAGCCTTGTCCTTTAAGAGTCCACACGAGTACTCCTACCAGACATGCTACAAATTCTAAATGCTAGTTTGACGACGTGTAGCTTTTACAACTTTTGTGTATTTTATGTCTCTTTTTGGTGAGCCGCCTATTGATAGTCATTCCACAAGTGCACGGGGTATCGTGTAATGAAAAAGTTATCGTTCCCACAGAGATTGTGTCCAATTACCAGTTTACAATGATTCAATTATCTAGACAAGTCAATTCAATTTAAGAGGAATTTAAATTGTCTTAAAACTAAATTAATAACAGAAAACTCAAAGCCTTATTGAAATGAAAATTAAATCACTTTTTAAAGATCAATCGAAGAAACGCTCCTGGGAATTTAAGGGTTCATATAGGGTACCAAATTCAAGTGCAATTCATCTCTTCAATTATGAAATTTCGTTTCTAAGGTGGATTTCCCTAAGTTAATTAATAACTTTTTCTCAAAACCTTATTAATGTACCTAATCGCCAAAGAACAGCGTTCATTTTGTCAATTAAGTCTGTTATGCTTTATGAAATCCTAATTAATTCCTTAAATGGTTTTGCCTACTCTTGTAACTTAAAACCATAGGTTCAATTTCATGCTTTTCAAATCACATGCCAATCATTTGATTACCCACATCATTTATCATCATCTACGCTTATTTCTAAGTCTTGTAGAAGCACTAAGAATCCATGAATTGAATAGAAAATAAAATTTTATAAATGAAGGATGAAAAATAATCAAATCTGATACATGAACAAATTACCCATAAATCCCAAGAATAGAGTTTAGTGTGCCATAGAAAAATGACTACAATGCCACAATTCACTAATTCATTACCCAACATAAAAGAAAACTAAATACAAAACCTAGAAATCAGAAAATAGAAGAAGAGCTCTCACTATGTCTTCTAAATCTTCCTCCCAAATTCTACAAATCGATGTCCTTGAGTGTTGTTCCTTGAATCTCTTTGAATCCCTATGAGAAACCCTTAATTTTCTCTTCCAAAAGGTTCCTAAAGTCTTTTTGTGTTTCTCCAATGTGTGCCCTCTCTTTTTCTCCCTTAGAAACCGCTCCTAAAATTAAGGAAAAAGTAGAACGCAAAAATCCACTGGTAGTGGGAAATTCCCACAGCCAGTGGATCGTGACAGGGGTTCCAGAATTTCACAAACTCCCCTCCAGGCAACAAATTGCACGGCCAATGGATTTTTTCCACTAATAGTGGATTTAAATCATTAAGATCCACGACCAATGAATTTTTCCAGGGCCGGTGAATTTCTTTGGCTTATTTTTCCTCAACTCCAGTAAGTTCCACAGCCAGTGGATTTTTTCCACTGGCAATGGATTCTTCAAAAATTCTATTTCTTGTGAATTTGGAGCATGTTAAGGTCCTTGAAGGTTCCACTCGTGTGTTTCCTTTTTCCAAAGGTAAGGATGACTTTATTTTTGTACTTTTAGCAGCATGAACTCTTTCAATTCATCCAATGCTCCTCAAATGCCTCTTGTTTCCTTGCACATAAACCTAAAATAAAGCAATTCCTGTAAAAAAGATACACCCGAGTAGCATGTGCGGATTGAAAGAAAACGAATAGGATTAAGGGGGAAAAACTAACACAAATGAACTAAAGATGATGACAAAACGACCTTAAAATTAATGCAAACTAGACCACCTATCAAAATACCTCAAACTAGAAAATTGTTTGTCCTCAAGTAAATGACTATATCTACACGATGGAAAACTAAGAATAAATAACCCATGCAAAATTAAGGAACCCCAAACTAAGTCAAATTATTTTTATTATGTTTTTCTTTTAGATGATTACCCAAAAATGCCAAGTTAAAATCCAAACAATGAACAATCCACACTTTACTAAGATTGAACCAAGGGCATACTCTTCTCACCTTCCCTCTTAGTGTTTAAGTTTATGTATAAAATTCGCTTAAATTGACACACCTTAAACGCTTCCATAGGCTTGGCAATTGACCATAAACTCCACAGTTATTAAGAATATATGTCACAGTCTAAAGGTCTTTTAAAGGTTGTAACATGGCCAAAGGTTCAATATATAGGTATGGAAATCAAGAAAAAGAAAAACACAAAGAGCTAAACCATTCCTGAGAAAAACAAGTTTCAACGCAAGATAGAATAAGCATTCCCTTTCACATTCAAACACTCTTAGGAGCATAATTCATTTTTTAGCAATTAACTTTTTTCTCTTTTTTTTCTTTTTCTTCTTTTTCTCATTATCATCCTTCTCTTTTCCTTTTCTTTTCTTTCTCTTTTTCATTTTATTTTATTTTTTAACAAAGCTCCACAATTGCATTATACCCCTTTTATTAACAATTAACTTTTGCTTCTTCTACAAGAATCATGAAAATTAGGAAGTAAAAAGGCAATTTGAAAAAAATATATATAAAAAGTGCATTAGGCTCAAAAAAGGGCAACTAAAGGTTTGATTTAATTAAACAAATTCTATGGCTAAAGAATGAGGCCTAAAGTGCCTTTTTCATTCCATGACATACATTCACCAACCGTTCTCAATCGATCAAAAGCCAAGTCCTAGAATGCCTAACATGTGTGAATCACTCAAAAACGTTACTATGGTGATTAGTCCAAATCCTAGAAAGCATGGATTTATCAAGAGTCTTTCATCCAAACAATCAGGCAATCATTATTAAGAAAATTTTATCATACATTTTTTTATTTTTTTGTCAGATTCCTAATATGCATGTGGTCCATTTACTCAAAATTACACATACCCTATAACTCTAGCAATCACTATCAGAACTAACAATGTTATCCTAAGACACAACCAAAATGAAACACTAAATGGAAAAACAGTCATGCAGAATGACAATGAAAACAAACAAACAAGAACAGTCATGCACAATGACAATGAAAATAAACAAACAAGAATTATTAGGTTAAGTTTTAGTTTACCCATACCCCAAACTAATTTCAAACATTGTCCTCAATGTGCAATAATAAGAGATAATGGTAAAAAGAAACTAAACTGATACAGAATCACATTCTCATCGAGAGGGGGGAAAATGCCCCTGCTATGAGTGATAATCATACATAGCGTCCACCCTTTGAGATATATCATTAATTTGGCTCCTTTGTCGGAGTTGCTCTATGGACAAGGACTCCAAATAGCTGTTCATTCCTTGCATCAAGGAATACATCCGCTCTATCAAAAAACTAGAGTCGTCAGTGGAGTGGGAAGTGCCTGTTGATGGATCTGTAGGTAATGGCATCTCTGTGTCCAAAGGGGCATCCTTAGCATCATCTATACCTGAAAACAAAAAAAAAAGTTATGCCCTCCAAACTAGTAAAAGTGGGATCAGGCAGGGATGAGGAACACGTATTCCAGGAATAACCAAACAATAAACATCATGCTCAGTGACAATCATACCCATGTGAATAAGTTTATTTATATCCACCCTTTTGGGTTGGCATAGTAGGGTATCACTGTTTAGATCAATCCCCACATATCTAGCAATTGGGTTAATATACCGAGCAATAACAATCTTTCCAAAGTTTGCCCTCCCAACTCTGGTGAACTGACTAAAAAGCCATTTAGTTGAATTGACCAGTTCTTGGTTGATCATAGCATGTAAAAAGTAAATCTCAATAGCCTAAATGGTACCCGGGCTATCAAATAGCCTAAAAATAGAGTGTGACATAAATCTTTAAAGATACCTAAAATTAGGATGGTGAATGGAGGATGCTTTAGAGGAGGAAGCATCATAGTTACCTGCAGGGAATGAAAGACCTATCCAAAACTGGTTACGACGAAAGTTTTTAGGAATGCAAACAGCACCCCTAGTAGGAAAACCATAGATGGCTGCAACCTCCTCTAAATCTATCCTAAAATCCATGTTATTAAGCCGAAAAGTAATTTCCCAACCAGAAACATTAGAGCATATTTTTATATCAACTGAGCTAAGGAATTCTAAAGAGGTTATTTCATAAGTTGGCTCATACAGTTGAATAAAGTCCTCTCAACCTAAATTTTTGCAAAACTTAAAAGTATCCTAAAAAATTCCCAGTTCAAGTAAAGTCTCTCTACAAAAAAAACCTTAAGGGAATGACCTCCCTTGTGGTCAAAGAAGCTAGTCTCATGCGTTGCTCATCGGATGAGCATTCAATGTCATCAATACTAGCATAGTTAGAGGACTTACCTTTGTTCTTCCTCTTCTTTCCAATGGATTTAGTCCTTCCCTTGGACATGATTCCTTGCTAAAAGGCACAAATTAGATAAGAATATTAGGCACACAAGAAAAAGTTCCTTACAAACCAAATATAAGACCGCACAAAAGGGAAGAGATTAGGTGAACATGGTTCATGAAAACATCAAAAATTTCGCACCAAATTAAAAGGAAAGATGCCTAGTTATAGAAAATTACACATAGAAACATGAATCATATATCTAAAGATTAAGTTTCAAAAGCAATAGCATTCAACAATCCTAAGAAAAATAAACCAAAGTTGGTTTAGGCATTTTCAAAAACACTTGGTGGGCAAACATGTATCCCACATAAAACTCCCCAAATTTAAATATTTAACAACCCCCATGGTTTTAATTCAATGCATATATCTTCAATAAGTGTCAAATAATATATAATTAGCAAAATATAGCAACACATTAAAGCACAAAACAAGAATAGGTAAATAAGAGTGATTAATTATGCATAGGGACAATGAGCAATTCAACCAATTCAAAGCATACTCGTTCCAAATTGAACCATTAACAAGCATCACGATGCATAAACCAAGCCTCCCAAATGACCAATTGTGAAAGAAACACATAAATTTTGGTAAGTTACCAAAACCCTAAATGTAAGAGAAATATAAAGAATAAGCGAAGGAGAGTGTTTCTTACTTGACAATGGAGAGGGAAAGCAACAATGAAGAATTTAGACTTACAAATTAATGAATGGAAGAAAATGATTTCAAAAGGAACTTAGGAGACAAAAGAAAAGAGAGCAAAGAGTAGGGTGATATTGCATTTCTAAAACAAGGGAGAATGTGTTGCATGTTATTTTAAAGAGCAAAAAGGGACTTGATTGCGATCCACGGCCATGGGAAATTTTCCACGGCCCATGGACTTTGTTTTTTGGTCCATAAAATTTGTTTTCATGCACATGAGTGGTACCTATTGCGATCCACGGCCATGGGAAATTTTACACGGTCTGTGGACTTTGCTGTTGGTCCATAAAAAAACTTTCCTTAGGCTGTTGAGTTCCCACAGCCAATGGAACTCATTGCCAGGACCCTTAAATTTATTACGTAAAGCACCTTTTCAACTAAGAGAGATACACGACCAGTGGGAAAAAATCCACGGCTAGTGGATCTTACTGAGTTACCCCAAAAAAATTTCTTATTTTCAAGTCAGAGAAATCCACTGCTAGTGAGAAATTCCCACTGCCAGTGGATTTTACTGGTTTCCAAAAATTTTCTTTCCTTAACTCTAGTTCTCAAAACCAGTAAGGTCCATTGCCAATGTGAAATTCCCACTTCCAGTGGATGTCACTTTTAACCATTGAAAATCATGCAATCATGGAAAAGATCCTGTGTTTATTTATGCAATGTATAAGTGGAAAAACAATCACGCATTTGAAATGGGAAAATTAAAGAAAATCATGCCTCAAAGAAAAACATCATGAAATTCATTGAAAAAAACATAGATGGGGTTACCTCCCCATTAGTGCTAAGTTTAGCGTCTTCAGCCAGACGTTTTACCCAAATGGAATCAAGAACCTGATGCATTAAGCAAGTCCAAGACACTTGCTTGTTGGATGGGTTCACTTGTCAAATAGCACTTAAGTCTTTGTCCATTTACCTTAAAAACATGAAACTTCTCACTCCAACAATGCCAAAGGGAAAGACTTTGGTTACCTAAAGAGGTCTGAACCATCTAGACCTTAGCTTACCAAGAAAGAGCTTCAAGCGGGAATTGAAGAGGAGAACCATGTCTCCTAGATTGAATGACCTTCAGAGGATGTGCCAATCATGCCACCATTTGGTCTTCTCCTTATAGATCCAGGCATTCTCATAAGCATCCAAATGGAGCTCTTCAAGCTCATTTAGCTCCAGCACATGTTTTTACCTACAGCCTTAAGGTTACCATTAAGCATTTTAATTGCCTAAAAAGATTTATATTCTAATTCTACAGGCAAGTGGCAAGGCTTCCCATAAACTAGTTTGAAAGGGGTAGTTCCAATAGGGGTTTTATAGGTAGTGCGGTACGCCCATAAGGAATCGTCTAATTTAATAGACCAATCCTTATGTGATATATTGACCACCTTTTGAAGAATAGATTAATATCCCTATTGGAAACCTCCACCTGTCCACTAGTTTGAGGGTGATAAGGTGTAGCAACCTTATGCCTTACTCTATATTTCTTGAGAAGGGCCTGAAAAGATTTTTCAATAAAGTGTGACCCTCCATCACTAATTATACACCTTGGGACTCCAAACCTAGGAAATATAATTCTTTTAAAAAGATTTGTAATGGTTTTAGCATCTGAATGGGGTGAAGCAATGGCCTCTACCCATTTACACATATAGTCAACCGCTACTAAAATAAATTTATTTCCAAAGGATGATGGAAATGGTCCCATGAAATCTATACCCCAAATGTCAAAAAGTTCAACCTCAAAGATGTTAGTCAATGGCATTTCATGTCATTTAGAAATGTTACCTGACCTTTAACAAGAGTCACAAGTAAGGATATACTTACAAACGTCCTTGAAAATATACAGCCAATAGAACCCCACTTGTAGTACCTTTTGGGATGTTCGGGAGGTGCTCGTGTCCTCTACAAGATAAAGAGTGGTAGTGATCTAGGATCTAATGCACTTCTTCTTCCGATACAAACCTCCTTATGAGCCCATCTCTACATCTTTTGAACAGCAATGGCTCATCCTAGTAATATTGTTTCACATCTGTAAAAAACTTCTTTCTTTGTTGAAAGCGAAGATCATATGGTAAAATTCCACAAACAAGATAATTCATAAAATCTGTAAACTAGGGATCTTGTTGGGTACTACAACTTAAAAGAAGCTCATCAGGAAAAGTCTCATTGATGGGAACTATATTCTCCATCTTTACTTTTTTTAGAAGGCAATCGAGATAAGTGATCTGCCACAAGATTTTCAATACCCTTTTTCTCCCTGATTTGTACATCAAACTCTTGTAAAATTAAAATCCACCTAATTAGCCTAGGTTTTGCCTCTTTCTTTTGCAACAAGTATCTAATTGTAGAGTGGTCAGTGTATACTGTTACCTGAAAACCTACCAAATAGGACCAGAATTTTTTAAAAGCAAATACAATGGCCAAAAGTTCCTTCTCTGTCGTGGCATAATTCACCTGTGCCTCATCTAAGGTCCTGCTAGCATAATAAATAACATGGAGCTTTTTGTCCTTCCTTTTTTCCAAGTATCGCCCCCACTGCATAATCACTTGCATTGCACATCAATTTGAAAGGGAGTTCCCAATTGGGGGTTGTACAATGGATGTGGAAGTTAAAGCCTCCTTGATCCTGCAAAAAGCTTCCAAACAAGGTGAGTCAAAATTAAATGGAACATCCTTACCCAAAAGGTTCATGAGAGGTTTGGTGATCTTGGAGAAGTCTTTAATGAACCGTCAGTAAAAACCGGCATTATCCAAGAAAACTTCTTACACCTTTCACATTTGTAGGAGGAGGTAATTTTTTAAAAACCTCTACCTTAGCCTTATCAACCTCTATACCTCTCTCTGACACCAAATGTCCAAGGACTATGCCTTCCCTCACCATGAAGTGGCATTTTTTCCAGTTTAAGACTAAATTGGTCTCTTTACATTGCTGTAAAACTTGGCAAAAATTTGTTAAACAATTATCAAAATCTAAACCATGTACTGAAAAATCATCCATAAAGACTTCCATCACATAAGGGCAAGTAAAGGTAGTCTTTTCTTGATCAGATGGGTGGATGGGGATTTGATGAAAACTAGAGTACCCATCCAAATAATAGAAATAAGAGTGTTTTACAAGCCTCTCAAGCATCTGAACAATAAAAGGAAGAGGAAAATGATCCTTTTTGTGGTGTTATTTAACTTCCCATAATCAATACACATGCGCCAACTAGAAACTATCCTAGTAGAAATTAATTCATGTTTATCATTTTCTACCACAGTCATTCCTCCCTTTTTAGGTATCACATGGACCAGACTCACCCATTTGCTACTAATAATAGGGTATATGACTCCAGCATCAAGCAATTTTAAAATTTCCTTTTTAACCACTTCTTGCATTTTCAGATTCAATCTACTAAGTGGTTCTACAGTGGCCCTACTCTCATCCTCTACTATTATCTTGTGCATGCAAAAAGAAGGGCTAATCCCTTTGATATCATCCATTGTGTAACCTATGACTTTTCTATACAACTTAGGTTGTTTCAAAAGTTTTTCAATCTCAAATGGATTCAAATTAGCATTCACTATCACAAGATATATGGAATTGGGACCAAGAAACTCATACCTCAGTAAAGCCGATAAAGGCTTTAGTTCCACATTAGTTCCATATTTGGGCTCACCATTTTTTTAGTAGGGCATCTCCTTCAAAGCAATTTGATGTTCCTGCAGGCTCATTCAGAAAAACTGATTCAAGTGGGTCATTAGGAAGAGTTTCTTACCAATAATGGTAGCATCACAAAGTCTTAACAATGGCGAAAACTTTAATAGTATACAATGGTTTACCTTATTATTTACTAAAATAAATGAAGACCAACCATTGAGTTTTAAATGTAAAGTTATTTTTAGTGACATCTAAGGTAAGGTTATTTCTTTACAAAAAAATGTAAGGTTATTTATCTTCTTAATTTTATGCTTTTTTCCTATTTTTAATTCTCCTAAATTGTTTGCTAATTAACTATTGCCATATTTATTTGATTAAACTTTCCCACCCCTTTATCCTGCAAAACATTAACAAAGAAAGAAAAACTTTTAGTAAAAAAAATTATTGTGGTAAAAACAAACTTTATGTCCCTAATAATAAACAAATTTACAAATTTGAGATATCCAAACTACAAGTGCCTATGAAATGAAATATTATAAAACTGTGACATTATTTTTTAGTTGTTGATAGGAAATAAGATGAGGCTTTGAAAGTTAAAATAGATACTATAAAAGGAGATTTCTACATGGAATGAGTTTAAGTTTTGAACTACTCTAGCTCATTAAATTTAATAAGATAGTCTAGTTCCCACTAAGTTGATTTTGAAGTTTAAATATTGTATAATTAACTTACTATTTCTATAGTTAAAATAAGAAAAGTTTTGAGAATGTATTACTAGAACATGTAATAGAATGTATACGCAATAATGGCAATGGCAGTGGCAACAAGTACACAACACAATAATGGCAACAAGTCCTATAAATAATAAAAACATAGTGATGGCAATGACAACGAGTATACACGCAACAAGTATACAATGGCAACGACTGAATATGACAAAATGTATATGCACAACAAGTATATAATGGCAAACATAACACAGTAACAGTCAGTAATGGCAATGGCAACATTCACGCATGAAGAAATGCATAAACAACACAACGCAGTAATAGTCAATAAATAGTACCAACAAACACACATATAACTAACCTTTCAAAACGAGCAATGGAGGAAGAAGAAGACACCCACGTAATGGAAGAAGGAAAATGAAAGATGAGACGCCCCAAATTTAAGGGTAAATTTTTCACAATTTTTGAAGCAATATAAATGAGAGAAAACAGCATGATGAAACTTAAATCAATATCCTGGATCATTTTAAAAAACTTTTCTCATATATGAAGATATGAGGAGGTGTGAAAATTAACTCAAGAGTGCCCATGGACAATCAATCATAGATCATAAACAAGGAATAAGGAAAAACATAATTTAATTTGAGAGTCATGGGATTGAATGAAAAGAGGTTTAAAAGTACTAAATTTAAGGTTTAAAAAGTGCCAAACACAGTTGCACAATGATATATGAAGATACCATGGCTCAATGGAACCCAATATAGTGCAAAATAGAGCCATTTTTAAAGGATCAGGGGTATGAATCGATTCCCATATATGGTGAACCGATTCCCACGTGCATTTTTGCCCAAAACAGTGTGAATCAGAGAAATGAATCGATTCACCCCTGTGGGGAATCGATTCCTACATGAAAAATGACAGTTCTAGGGTGCAAACAAATATGTGAATCGATTCACCCCCATGGGGAATCGATTCATGTGCAACAATTTTCAATTCCAGGGTGCAATCAGGTGTGTGAATTGATTCCTAAAATAGGGAAATCGATTCCCACCTGCAGCATATCAAAACCAATGACATTATGTAGAAAACTCACCAAATCCAACTTAACACCCCTAACTTTTTCATATCAAATCCATTCATCACCAAATTTTGACACAAGCTATAATACATTATTTGTGACATGTGGCCGATGGCCGTACTCAAAAATTCCTAAAAATGAGAGAGTTATGCGCATAAATGCGATTAATACGTTTTGAGGCATTTCGGTGCAACCTAGGGGTCCATTCTTCATGAAATTGACCTATTCCAATTTCCACAAGTCACAAATCACGTGTTTGAGCTATTGGAACCGTCTCGTTACATCTGAACCTCATGAATCATAATTTGACCCTATTGGTTCCTTACTTATGCATAAAACAACCAAACACAACTTCACATATATTTCATAAAAGATTAGAATTCATGGATAACATCATTCATTCATTAGTTTGGGCAATAAATCAGCACCACAATTGTCATCATACATCATCAAGGTCATACTAAAAATTAGCCATACGCATAAAGGGTCCAATTTTCCTATATGACCTCCAATATCATCATCCATTAAACCAATTACAAAATGAGCATATATCTACACTATATGCTAGGTTTGTCGGCCAATGCACTTCCTATACAACCATTTACCTCCACCATCAAAATGCACATCAAAAGAGATTCACTTCACCCATGAATGTCCTGCAATCACAAAGCTAAAAATAGACAATATGGGAGAGTGAGTTATACATTCCAAAAGATGAATATGAATACAATATGATCATGTATATATGCATCAATGTCATGTATACTTTGCATCCATATAGGTCATTCATTATTTCCATCATCATCCTCACACTAACATTCATATGGCTTAACCATTTCCATCAAACATAACAAAGTACATAAGCATATACACAAATCAAGTCCTTCAACATATTGGACTTCCACACACATCATCACTATACACAATATATATTTTCTTTGCATTCATATCATTTATGTTATCTTTTAGGTATTTCCTTAATCAATTCACAACCATCACCATTTCTTATCACCTTTGGTATACCTCCTTGCTATATGCAAATGCTCTTAGGCTAATGCACATACATAATGGAGTAATTAACAATTACAGATCTGACTGTGGGAAATAAACACCAAATCATGGTTCAAGCATGATCATATGACCATACCCCTACTGCAGTAGTAAAATGTATACACTTATCATCAAATTGCATGCATTACATTATGTTTTGCAGGTACCAAACCGCATCGCCCATCTTGTAACACTTGGCCATTTACACCATGACCGCGGTAAACACCATAAACAACATAAAGTGTTGCGGGCCAACCATGATTCATACCATAGCAGCTGTGATCCAAAGGACCACTAGGGACACCTACTCATCAAGAGTCACCCCCCACAAGGGTCAACCACATACGGCTCCCCATAACCTTACATGGGCAGCTTCATGACTTACACACTGAGTCACAAGGGAAAATAAAGATCGCTCGTGCACAGAGTCGCCATCTCACTAGGCCAAACAGGGGAATCCCCTAATATTCCAACATCGGCAGCTATGCAATATTGCCATGGATGCAATGCAAATGCCAATTATATGCATTTCTCACAACTATGCATCCTAATCATGCCACTCATCAACCACCATTATTATCAACACCACCACAAGGTTTTTAATGGATTCATTATCATTGGTTATTGCCATTGTTCAAGTTTTAGTGTGGCATGTTCAATAGTTCCTCATTATCATAATTTATGCTTTCATCATTCACAATGGCATCAATCATTAACTCTAATCATTAACTTTTCATTATCAATCAAGGCATGCTAATCATCCACATCCATTCTCGTTCAACATCAATAATAACTATTCCACATTTATGGTGAATATAAGCACAACCACATCATATTAAGGCATCACACTAACCAAGCAATTTAACATCACCATTTAGCACACCACACATATATTCCAAATGCACAAATACATGTTGCCAAGCACACTCATCATTATATGCAATATCTCAAATCGTCTTCATAACATAAATAAGGCAAACATGCATATTGTCATATATGACAATCAAAAACTACCCATTCATGCATTTAGAATATAAAACTCCTCTCCTACCTCAAGAAAAGAATTTTGAGCGATAAGACGTTCCCGCCTCGTCATTTGGAAAAGATCCTACATTAACATACATGTAATTCTGAATCAACTTGCCTTCCAATGCATAATTTCAAGCTCTAACTACTCATTATTACATTTACAATTTTTCAACATGTCATAAACATCACTTTCTTTATTTTGTTAGGCTTCGGGAATTCCTTTCCATCAATCCATATTCTCTAGATTTTAAAGGCTACAAGACAACCTTTAAGCCCAATATCCATAAACACCATATAATTATTCCCAACTTAAAGTACCAAGATTTACTTATTCTAATATTGTAACACTTGGTGTATTTAACATTTTAACTATCCAACTGTTTTTATTTCATTGGCTTCACCATAACCACCATAGTTTAGGTATTCAAGTTTCATTATTATACATTTATGACACTTCCTAACAAAGGGTTCATGCATTAATGACCACCAATCACCATTAATGCCCATCCACCATCATTAATGCTTGCTAACATTATCAATAAATATTTTCCTAACATGATTTCTTATACTTATCATTCAAATATCACATATTTCCTCTCAAAACATATTCTTGAGTACACATTTATCATTTCCCTCAATTTCTCATAGTTAGGGTTTCTTTAAAAATTCAACAACACCATAAATCATCATCATTCCCCACCATTCAAATCACCAATTTCGTGTACCCCATCAAAGCTCACAAAACTTGCATTTAAAACCACTCTACCTTTGGATTTTCCATAATAATGGCTTCTACCAATAACCCACATACATAAACCACTCTCCCAATATCTAAAACTCATAACCAAAGGTTCAAGCTCTTGAAAAATGACAAGAAGCTTACCTCAAGAGAAGAAAAGAGAGAGCTTCCAAGAGAGGAGGAGTGCCACACGAAAATGGAAGAGAAAAGGGAGGAGAGTTCTAGCCACAAGCTCCTCCTTCAAGCTTCCAAGAGAACAAAAATGGTAGAGGAAAAAGGGTTTACCACATTGTCTTGGTTTAGAGAGGAAGAAAAGATGAAGAGGATGGAAGAAGAAGAAGAAGAAATGATGTTTTTGCCAAGGAGAAACAAAGGCTGCGTGAAATGAAGAGAGTAAAATAAGGTTTTTATGTTTTATTTTTACTCTTTAATTAAACTTTACCGTTTTACAACAAACAGGATCTCTGTTCGGGCTCAAAACTTTGTCTAAAAGTTATTTTGAATATATATCTGGACACCCAATAATATTCTTAACAGCCCTAACCAACGGCACCTCAATCAGAGATACTTGGTTCAACACCCATATTTTAATCGGGTCAAAATTCAGCTCATAAAGCCCCAATAAATTATGATTAATTCCTAAAAATCTTAATTTAATTATTTTTAATATGTTGGGACATTAGTTAACTCATATATAATTATTTAATATTTATTCCTCTCAGTTAATCATTTATTTTAAAATTTGGGATGTCACAGAAGACAACGAGCAAGTAAGGTAAGTGTTTAAGAGGGAAAAACATAGGGAAAACGTTCAAAACAATGTTCAGGTTACGAATAGTTTTGGGTTTAAGTACGCGTCTTTTAAGGTACAAACTCGGTTCAGACCATAACCAAGTATTTAGATACAAAAAAAATTGACCTATGACCTCAGTTCTTCTGTAAACCAAGTTCATTGGTCTCCTAAAAAAATTAAAAATATAAAAGGTCACCCTAAGAACTCGGTTGCAAGAGAACTGAGTTCTTAGTTCTATTAAAAAATTTAAAATAAAAAACCTAAGACCTAAGAACTCAGTTTAACGAGAATCGAGTTCTCAGTTCTTTTCTAAAAAAGTTAAAATAAAAAACCCAAGACCTAAGAACTCAGTTGATCGAGAACTCAGTTGATCGAGAACCAAGTTCTTAGTTTTTTTAAAACAAAAATTAAAATAAAAACCCAAGACCTAAGAACTCAGTTGCATGAGAACTGAGTTCTTAGGTTTGTTTTAAAAAAACTTTTTTAAAAAATAACGACCTAAGAACTCAGTTGTGCGCAAACTGTGTTCCTAGATGTCTTTAAAAAAATTTTAAAAAATGTGAATCCTAAGAACTCGGTTCCACATGGAACCGAGTTCCTGTAGCGTTCTTATAGTTTTAAAATTGTCACCGCCTCTTTTTCAAACACGTTTTCCATTAAACCGAGTTCATACCTGTGTTCGTAGCCCCTTTTTGCACTAGTGACTCTGTCTTGTATTTTTCTTTCGAAATAAAACCTATCTTTTATTAAAAAAATCTAAAATGATGTAATGGGATCTCTTTTTAAAATGCATAAGAATTCAAAAAATATCATTTCTTCAAATTAAATCAAAATTTTAGATTTCTTTTCAAAAATCATTTCCCAAAGTCTTAAAAATCATGTTTAAAAATGAAAAATCATTTCAAAACCAAAAAATAAATTTCCAAATCAAATCTTCAAGAACTACGTAACCCTGATTTCCTAACATACCTGGGAATATGTAGGAGTAGGAATAATCATGTTGAGTTTGTTTTCCTTTTTGTAATTTTTGTTCGCCATTATTTATTTTGATTGATTTTAAAATTGTTACTATTTAAATTGAAACACCATTTTATTAGATAAGATTAATTTAGATGAGACGTCTTATTAATCTTGCCACATTTACAACATCATTTCTGTTTGCCAAAAAATAAAGTTTTTTCGTGATAAGATTAATTTGGATGAGACGTCTTGTTAATCTGATTAAGTTTTATACATGTTCGATTTCATATTAATTTGAAGCAAACATCATGTTAATCTTGTTAAGTTTTAAGCATGTTCGATCTGAGATTTATTCAGATGAGATGTCTTATTAATCTTATGAAGTTTTAAACATGTTCGATCTAAGATCTATTTGAATAAGACGTCCTGTAAATCTTATTAAGTTTTAAACATGTTTGATTTAAGATTAATTTGAATAAGACATCATGTTAATCTTATTAAGTTTTAAACATGCTCTATCCAAAATTTATTTAGATTATACATCCTGTAAACCTTATTTTGAAAATTCTTTTTTCGTTATTCATATCGCTCAATTCCTTTTTTAAGAGGTTAAATCAATTTATGGGCTATTCAAAATGTGCATGATCAATTTGAAGTAACCGTTATAACAAACAACGTAAGATGCTAATTCATTCCCCACCTATAATTCGACTTCCAAATTTAGAATTTCATTTTTATGACCAGTGTCTTAACAATGGTTTTCCTGATATTTTCCTTCAAAGTTAATGTTAGTGGCGACTTCGTTTTTTGAAAGGATTTTAAAATTTTCGTTTTACGGTCAAGTTCCTGTCACGATCTTGGTTGCAACAACTAACATTATTGATGGTTCAGAGAACAGACTTAAAAGGGGGCTGAAAAAGTTTGTTTACTTTTTCAAACCAAAAAGTGATATTTAAGCGTAGCAGCATGTTGCATAGCGGACCAGACTTTAGCTTATGTGGAGTGCGTGATACTTTGATTGAGTGAGCATAATTTTACTAGACTTTTACTATCAAAGATATTAATAATAATGCACCAAACTTTTGATAGTAAAGAGTAAAGAGAAAGAGATAATACACAAGCAATTTATACTGGTTCACCTCCAACCTAGAGACTACATCCAATACCTTCAGATCTGAAGGGTTTCCACTATGTAAAAATCATTTACATCAGATGTTGAGTATTATTGACTCCAGCCACTCTTGGCTTAAGCACAACCTGTGCTTTTGAGTATTCTTGAATCCAGCCACTCCTGGCTTGAGCACAACTCATGCTCTAAGTATTCTTGACTTCAGCCACTCCTGGCTTAAGTACAACCCGTGCTTCAACACACCAGACCCTTTTGGATTCCTATGAGTACTATTTTGTAGCACTCACTCTTGGGACAGACCTAAGTATTCTTTTATAAGCCACTCCTGGCTCAAACCCTGAGTATTCTTTAAAAGCCTCTCTAGGCCAATAGTGTTTCCCACACTAATAGAGTCTGGTAACACGCCAGACCTATACTACCAAAGGATTGGAAGAATTATTACAAATAAAATAAGCCGATTGACTCAACAGAGCTAAGTGATAAACCACGAAAATGGGTTCGTGAAGAAAGAAAGGGCTTATTTTCCCATAGGGCTCAGTACATTCAGAAAGTGAAAGATGATTGGGAAATGTACTGAGCCAGAAAGCATGACTTGGGATAGTATGCTATTAAGCACATAAAGGCATATCCCAAGTTACTATGGTATCTAAGTAGGAAGATGATTGCACATAGTGAGCTTTCTTTGTCTTTATGGCAGATCTTCCAAGTAGAGTTACTCGTTGTTGAGTATATTGTCATTTCTTCATTTCTTGTGAGCTTTTGTACATGAATGTATGGTGTTCATTATGATCTTTCCTTTTTCTTCCATCACACTTTGATTAGTGTGTTCTAGCTCATCTTCATCTTCTTTTCACAAGCTTTTTTTCTTTTTCACTCTTCTTTCTATAGTCTCTGGCGTTTCTTTTTCACTTCAACTCTCTGTATTGGTTTTTTCTCTCCTCTTGTTTTCTTCTATGTTTTTCGGAGGGAGACTTCTGATGAAGAGATTGATCTTGTTTATATAGAATTATCCTGTTGAGCTCAAGGAGAGGCTGTCAATTATATGACCGTTGAGAGAGTTGTTATACAAGGGACAAAAGCCTTTCTTGTTTGAATTGCACCAAGGGCAAAAGTTTTTATTGTCAGAGAGACGTTCTGTACAAGCAATATAGATTTGAGAAGCTTTGAGATACGTGCAGTTGTAGGTAGAGCAGATGTAGCATAAGTTTCATGAAAAGGGAAAGCTTTGATTCAAGAAATCTCTAAATGCGTGAGATAAAGGTGAAACTTAAATGCTTTTTAGACTAGATTAGAATCCACCCTGTTTAGTCAATCTTTCTTTTGAGACTCTTTTCTTTAAGCTTTGATGGAGATGACTTGTGATCGTTGATGCTTCATGTATCAGACCGCTTCTAAAATGATTTAGAGGGAGACGACAGGGTCTGATGCTTTCATATTTTCTGAAGCTTGAATGATGTTTTCAAATCTGGGTCTAGTAAGTTACTCTGATGCAAGAGGATTTCTTTTGAAGTGAATTACCAAATCTTTTGATTCTTCTTTTGTCTTAGATTGTAGAGTTCATGTTGTGATTAAGTCTTTCAGACTTTTGATGTATAGGCTCCCCCTTTCTTTTATAGCTTAAGCCTTATGTTTCCTAAAACACTTAAACACCTACATCAAATAATAACACATGGCTTTATTTAAGTCAGAGTATAAAATGTTAGTTATCAACAAATCTCATGAAATCGGGTTTATTAAAAAATGATTCGACTTCGACCAAACTTTTCTTCAACAATTACAAACTAAAGTCTTAAAAGCAAAAGGGATCGACGAAACAAAGTTTGCTTGGTAGGTGGCGACATATTAAGAAAAGGAAAAAACTCAAGAAGGAGAAAATAATATTATTAGGTTTAGCTATTAAGGAATAATTTGTGAGGTGAGGTTTCGCATAAGTGATCTCACGTATAGGTTAGGTTAGAGTGTGAATAAAATACATAAATAAATAATATAAATTTAAGTAGGATTCACGTCCGTGAAATTCAATATTTGATCTGATTACAATCTGTTCTAAATTGGATTTGATCAAATTTTGTCTAATTACCAATAAATCCAGTCCAACTTAATTAGTGTTGTTTAGATGATTAAGTTGAACAAGTAAATTCAATCCGCCACTCAACCCTATTCAAAAGAGAAAAAAATCTCATTTAAATTAAAATATATGTAAAATATAAAAATAATATTTTGTCCAGCTTGGGTAAAAAAATTTGGTTACAGAAAATATTGAACAGTATAAAAATAAATAGAAAAGAAAAATATTTAATTTAAAAGTAATATAATAAATGTATTATCATGTTTTTTCCAGATAAATTCAACATAGCTTTTAATATATATATATATATATATAAATTTCTTACCAAATGCAACATTTTATATGTTAGACAAACCCAAGAGTTATTTATTGTTAATTTAAGTTAAAATATTTCATTAATCCAATTAATTTAAATTAATAGTAATTAATTTTTCGTTTTGCAGCTCTTCCTACCTTCTTCGCTTTTCTTATTTTCATGACTGATAGCTGCTAATATTTTTTCGTTAATTATTATAAGTGCAAGTTTAATTGATGAGACCGTTTTTTTACTGAGTAAACTATTAACTTACTTTTTAAGATGGTATAAATCATGTATTTTGATTGAAATTTTTAAAATTCAAGACACTAAAATGTATGATTTATGCAATTTCAAAGACGAATTTGAAGATTTACTATTTTTTTTATTGGCGTAGCTTATTTATGTTTAATTCATAAAAAAAATCATACTTCATTCCTACCTATTTCATTATTAACAGTGCATTCATCTCCTCACATATATACACATCTTCGTGTTCAGAGAAAATATAGTTTTTAAAAATGTTATTTAATTTATATTATTTATTGTATAAAAATTGTATATAAATGCTGTAAAGTACCAAAATATATTTTTTTGAATTCATATATAATTGTTTAATTTTTATAGTTATTGATAAATGTAGACAAATACCCTTTCTTTTAAAACCAATCTATACAAATCCAATTCAATTTTTATTTAGTCACACAAGTAACTTTTATCAAAATCAATATCATTTGAATTAGAAGATTTATATTATGTTGAGGGCGACCCAATGGTTGGGCAGCTAAAGTCTTTGTTTTACACCTCAATTTTTTTCACTTACTTTTAAAATATCTTACAAAAATGTATAAATAGTTTAAAAATAATATATATTATGTCATGGAATATATTTTGCAAATAATATAGTATAAAATATCTGATTATTTTATGTTAACTAGTTGTCTCTTATTCGAATCTCTACCTCCATGTGAACATAGTTGCATTAAAATTAGGTAAAAAAAAACTTCATCACTTACAATAATCTTTTTCAGCGTAAGCTCAAATGTGATATAACAGATGGAAAACAATTATATATTTTTTAAGATAAGCTACTCATTTGTGCACAACACTCTATTAATCGATTGTCTGTAATAAAAAAAATATTTATGTTATTCTCTCGTTACAATATATAACCTTATAATATTTTCCTTAATTATTTTTTAAAATTAAAATGTAAATTTATAGAAAATTAATTATGAAAACCTTAATTATAAGATTCATTTTAGGCTTCTAAAGATGTAGGACCGGCCCAAATTATGGTGAAATTGACCCTTTTTCAATATTTTTTAACAACTTTTTTCAATATCTCTAATAATAATAATTGTTATTATTATGTATAAAATACGATTTGTAGCATTTGCCCCCTCAACTGTATCATGACTAGTATGCAATTTTAATCTAAGCTATCTTTGTGTAGTCGTTTCGCCGAATTGATTATAAAATCATTGGTTATTGGACCATTTGTTTAAACTATTTTTAAGTGTTTTTAAAAAGGTATTTTTATAAGTATTTTTTTAATATGTAGATCAGAAATAAATAGAAATTTGTTTATTTTTTACTTCTGTTATTTTTAAAACTTTAAATAAATATATCAAACTTAAAATAAATATTTTTTTATAATTAAAAAACATTTATATCTTAAAATAAATTTAAACAAGCGAACCTATTATCTAGCTATCTGTTTATGTTATCTGTCTAATTTATATTTTTAATTGTTTTTAAATATCTATTTAGCCACAAATTTAAGATAATTTTTAATGCTTAATTTCTAATTATACTTTCATGATCTTTAATTATTGAATGGTTAAATATGTTTTTATCCCTATAAAATTATCAAATTTTAATTTTTGTTCATATAAAAATTTTGCTACATTTATCATTCCTTATTGATATAAAATATTCAGAAGTAGTCCCTACCTAAACTTATCGATTACTTTAATAAGAAAATACTATGAAAAGTTGAACGTTTACCCCTTAAAAGTTTCTTACATCCATCTTTAAGATAATTATATGGCATATAGGTGAATTATACGAAAATTTTTCAGATAAATTAGTTGTTAATAGTAATTATCTAATGATGGAGATTATTTTTTAAATATTATAAATAATTAAGGATGAAAAATGTAGCAAAAAATTTATAGGAAAAAAATTAAAAATTTTAATTTTATGAAGATGAAAAATATATTTAACCTTATTTAATATACTTTATTTAAAAATTAAATAATTTGTAACATCCTAAATTAAGATTTATTTGACAAGTAAGATTAAAGAGAAATTAAATTAAAATGATTGATTAATTAAAACAAATGTAAAAATGACTCATATGTCTTAATTCTTTAAATTTCAATTTCCTTCTCCTTTTCTAATTATGTTTCACGTATGCTCAAGGGAAGGAATTCACTTCTTCTTTCTTCTTCTTCTCTTCCATTCGGCACCACCATCTTTCTGTTTCTTTAATTCTCTCTTAAATTCATCAAATCAAAGTGATATCCAAGCTTTTTTTCTCCCTTCTTCACGTTGGCAACCATGGTTTTAGGGGGAAAGCTTTGAATTCTTCAAATTAAGGTAAGATTGAAGAACTCTCACCTTAGGTTTTGATTTATTCTTGTTTCCACCCTTTAATTCTTTCAATTTTGTAAATTTTAAAGCAATTGGAAGCCATTGGCACATGTGGACAGCTTGGGGTTTCAAGGACCTTGAGCTTTTCATGAAAAAGTAAGTTGAAATGGCTTCTAGATTGCTATTCCTATAAGATTAAAGCTTAATAATTATTGTTTCAATGAAATAAGGTAATTTCAGAGAGTTTCAGAGTGATTCAGAGCTTGAACCTTGATTCGGAGGCGAGTTTCGAAGTCGACGACTTGTTTCGGTGAGTTATATCTTACCGAAATGATCATAATTTAATGATTTCTAACTTGGCAAGCGATGTATGTATCGATTGTGGTATTAAAATTAATCATTGTGAATTTTAGGAAGTAGTTTGATTTTAAGAAATCAAGATCGGAGCTTACGATTCGTGGTTAGTGAGTGTTGGATAACTTGAGGAGCTTTTGGAATTCTCTATTCCAGGTAGGGGGAGCTTTTACATTTTAAATGCATGGTTTATGGACGGATTCGAGGTATATTAATATATTAAATTATGAATAATGTGTTTTGTGAACTATGATGATTATGTTGTTTGCCATCCATGAAAATTATGTTAGAATGCATAAGATGCAAATTATAATTAGTATTGTTGTGTGATATATATTACATGAGATGTAATGGTTGATTGGATAATACCTAGGCATGTTGTGTTTGTATGTTGAAACAGGTTTCGATAAATGACAAACAATTGAAGATTCAAGTTAAAATAATTTTGATTTATAAATACAAAGGATGTTGTACAAAGCAATTAATGAAAAATCAAAAGTATGAAGATCAAGCTAATACGGGTCAAGAAAATTAGGCAATTTATCGTTCTAAATTCAAAGAAACAAGAAATGATATTGAGGATTAACAGGGCCCGCAAGCGCACGGGTTATGTCGCGTAATATAAAAGATTATCGTTCTCCACAGGGACTGTGTTCAAAGTACCAGCATATTGAAATTTAATTATCCACACAATTAATTTTTAAGAAAAATAAAGTACAAATTAAAGTTGCACAGAATATGAATAAAAATAAAATTTACTTAACACTAAAAAAAATTCAGAGTTGAGAGTATCTTTGGATTTCAGGGGATTAAGACTCTATTTTATGTTTAATGAATTTTAACTTTTCATAAATAAGAATCGAATTAAGTTTTCCAAGGCGAATTTTCCAAAAGCTAATTAATATGTTCCTTTCGGAATCCTATTAATGTACCTAACCTATGGAAAGCGCTGCTTAATCCTCAGAAAGGCCCATTATCGTTTTATGAAAATCCCTTTTATTTCCTCAAAAGAATTTTGATTACTTTCACGGTTTTACCGAGGTCACAAAAAGCATTTCAAAAATCTTAGGTTTAGTTCAAAGCTTTCCGGTAAAAATAAATCTCTCGATTCTATTTATTACCTAAACTTACTAATATACCCGTAAGTATACAGTTTTATCATTTAGGTTCTTGTTGGGAATTACTAAAAGCATTAAGCATAATTGAACTAAATGGAAAACAGAAATTTATTTAATTCCAAGTCAAAATAACATTAAAATAAAATATTATCATACCCCCTTTATCCCAAGATAATTAATTTAGCTACTCATGAAATAATTTAAATTCATGTAAATAATGGAAAAATAAAACATACAAGACATGGTAAAAATAAAGACTTACGGGTTTCTCTAAAAGCTCAGAATAATTTACCACTGTAATTCCTTGTTGCAATAATTTCTCCACCAATTACAAATTTAAATTCTCACTTTTACAGCCCTCACACTCTTACAAAATAAAAGAAAGAAAAGAAAATAAAAAGAAAGAGAAGAAAAACGGACAGAGAAAGAAAAAATAGAAAAGAATAGAACTAAAGAGAAAAAGAAAGTAACGAGAAGTGAAGTTTGAGTGATTTTAGACTGGGAAGAAGTTGTTTTTTTTGCTGATGGGTTGCTGCTGCTTTTATAGGCAAATGGATGAATGAATCCAGTTAAGGAAACGCGTTAAAATTTGCAAGTGGGAGAAACTTTCGGTGCATGTGACTTCCAACTGTCCCAAATTGCATTATTTTAATATTTCCAATAATTCGGTGCTTGGATTTATTCAGCTGGGCAAATTCTGACTGGAATTCCACAAGACCGAGTAAAAGCTTGCTGTTTGGTATTAGTTGCTGGGCGTTGTTGGTTTGTATGTGGCAGGTATGGTGATATGAGGGATAGTGGAGTTGCTGGACGGTGTGGTGGATGGAGCCGGTGTTGCTGGGCGGTGTTATGTTGAGTGAGTTACTGGGCGGTGTTCAATTGATCTGGTGTTGGGCCTGTGAAGAGAGTCTGGGCGGTGTTGTGGTTTGAGAGTCTGGGCGGTGTTGTGGTTTGAGAGTCTGGGCGGAGTTGAGAGGGTTACTGGGCGGTGTGTTAAGGTGAGGACGGTTGGGCGGTGTGTTGAGGTGAGGACGGTTGGGCGGTGTGTTGAGGTGAGGACGGTTGGGCGGAGTTGAGGTGAGGACGGTTATGGATGGAAAGGAAGAGTCTGGGCGGAGTTGTGGATTAGGAGCCTGGGCGGTGTTGGTTGGATTACTGGGCGGTGTCATGGATTAGGAGCCTGGGCGGTGTTGGTTTGAGAGAAGTCTGGGCGGTATGGATGGAAAGGAAAGGTGAAGTGGGACGGTGTGTGGTATAGATTAGAAGGGGACAGCGGATAGAAGAGAGGAATGTGGGTCGGATTTCTGGATTGAGGACGGTGTAGAGAGTGATCTGATGTTTGGAGTTTGTGGAGTGTAGGTCGGTTTTGAAAGGAGAAGGGACGGTGTTGTGGCTTGAAGAAAAGTAGAAGGAGGCGGAGTTGATGGAGGTAGTGATCCGGTGTTGCATGAAGAATTGGGTCGGTGTTTGGTTGAGTGTTTGTTGAAGGAGACCGTCTCGCTCAAGTGGAGAAAGGTTCGCTCAAGCGAGAGGTCTTGTTTCACTCGGTGTTTGAGAGTTGGACGGGCAAAGTGACTTACTCGGAATTGATTGAATCCATTCACTCGGCTTAAATTCATGAAGTTCATTCGGCACTGATTGAAGACTCACTCGGAATCAGAATTTATTCAATCGGTTCCTAATCATTTTCACTCGGCTGTAATCTGAACCACTCGGTTAAAACTCTGCTCGGATTTTGCATTGGAATTCTTCAGTCGGCCTTCATGCTTTTTACTCAGAATGGCCTTCAGTCGTCAATCAATTCACTCGGAATGGCCTTCTCTTTTACTCAAGAACTTGCACTTGAAGAGTTGGAATTTGACTGATTGAATTTCTTCTTATGTCTGAGCTTTGCTTTGCTCGGAAATGCATTTTTCTGACCCAACTCACTCGGAATTCCTTTCCTTGGAGACTTCTCACTCGGGTTCAGTGTGAAACTTGAGAGTCTGCCCGAGTGTGATTCATTTCTGGTCAGATTTTTCCTTGTTTTTGACCCTTTATTACCTTAATTCCTGCAAAATAACCTACCCAAGTAGAAAATAGTGGAAAGAAAGCAAAAATCATAATAAATAAAGGAAATACAGTGCATAATGACTAAAATCCTAAGTAATTTAGACCTAATTTATTGTATTATAAAGCACTTATCAAAATACCCCAAACCAAAACATTGCTTGTCCTCAAGCAATCACCATATTCACAAGATAAAATACAGAAAACACTAAACTTAATAAACTAAGGAATTCAAAACAGAGAAACAGATTTATTCAAATGCCAGTTTTATTTTTCTTATGTGAATCAATTTTCAATGTCAAGACTTGAGATACTCTTCTCACAATTTTCACTCAAGTGTTTAAAGGTTTGTGTATCTCTCAAATCATCATAGTCAAAAAATATTACCATAAGCTTGTTAATAAACCAGAAACTCCACAGTTTAGATAGAAAATATGTCAAAGTCTAAAGGTCTTTCAAAGGTTGTAACGTGGCCTTGGGTTGTATTGGTAGGAATTTCAAGAAAAATAGAATACAAAAGGGCTTTAACAGTCATGAATGATTCAAATTATCATCATAAATTTAACAGAGCAAATTTTTGAATTTTTATGGACTTTTTGGAATTCATTCAATATCATCCTTTTGATTTTCTTTTCTTTTTCTTGCGTTTCTTTGCATCTAATATCATATTTTTCTTAAGTTCCTTTTTTTTTTTTATTTCTTTGCTCCACTAAATTTCCAACTTTTTCACCATTAAGAGAATATCATTCAATGAAAGGTTTCAAGGAAAAATTTTCGCTTTTAGGCTCAAAAGGGGCAACTAGGGGTCAAATTATACAAAATTCTGAGGCTTAAGAATAAGACCTAATTGTGCCTTTATCATCCTAAGACATATAATCAAAAACCATTTTGAATCGGTTGAAAAACAAGTTCTAGAATATTAATGACTATGAGATTCACTCAATCAAGAAAATATGGGTTTTGAAAATTTGTTTGATAAATTACCCATTTTGGCTCAAGTCTCACCATGGAAAGTCCTTTCAAAGAAAATTTTAATCACATAAGGTTCATTTAAGCATTTATTTGGCATTTAAACAATCAAATTTTTAAACTTTTACTCAAAATTTTGGGATCCTTAGATACTTTAGCCTTGTGTTCAAAGTAAATTTATCATGCAATCATGGTAAATTACAAGATTACAAACAAATCAAAGAAAACACACATGCATAATAAAATGACAATCACACAACGTAAACAAAACAGTTAAGTTTTCTTACCTACCACCCCAAACCAGAATTTGACATTGTCCTCAATGTTAAAATGGATGATAAAAGGATAAGAAAACTTACCTGGGATAACCCCAAACCAGCATCTGACATAGTTGGTTTAAAATAAAAGACTAAAAGCTTAAAATAAAACAACAACTTTTTATAGGGTTACCTCCCTATCAGTGCTAAGTTTTAAGTCTTCAGCCAGACTTCTCACCGTTTGGATTTACTCATCAGGAGCATCAAACAAGTCCAAGTCACTTGCTTGTTGTATTGGTTGACCTGTGAAGTAATGCTTTACTCTTTGTCCATTTACTCTAAATGTACCAGATTTCTCGCTCCATAGTTCGACAGCTCCAAAGGGAAAGACTTTTGTCACCTTGAATGGTCCCGACCATCGGGATCTCAGTTTACCTGGAAAAAACTTCAGTCTGGAATTAAACAGTAAAACCATATCACCTGGATTAAATGTTCTCTGTTGGATGTGACGATCATGCCATTGTTTGGTTTTTTCTTTATAAATTCTGGCATTTTCGTATGCATCTAGACGGAGTTCTTCAAGTTCATTTAATTCCAACAACCTACGTTCACCTGCAGCCTTATGATCAAAGTTAAGAGTTTTAACAGCCCAAAAAGATTTATATTCTAGCTCAACAGGTAAATGACAGGGCTTCCCATATACTAGCTTAAAAGGTGTGGTTCCAATGGGAGTTTTGTATGCGGTTCGATACGCCCATAAGGAATCATCTAACTTAATAGACCAATCCTTACGTGATGTATTCACCACTTTTTGAAGAATATTTTTAATTTCCCGATTGGATACCTCAACTTGTCCACTAGTTTGTGGGTGATAAGGTGTAGCAACCTTATGCTTAACTCCATATTTCTTTAGAAGGGTCTGAAAAGTTTTTTCAATAAAATGAGACCCTCCATCACTTATTACATATTTTGGGACCCCAAACCTTGGAAATATTATTTTCTTGAAAAGTTTAATAACAGTCTTAGCATCAGAATGAGGTGAAGCAATGGCTTCCACCCATTTTGACACATAGTCAACTGCCACTAATATGAACTGATTTCCAAAAGAAGAGGGAAAGGGACCCATAAAATCAACACCCCATACATCAAACAATTCAACTTCTAAAATTGTATTCAATGGCATTTCTTGTCTCTTACCAATGTTACCTGTTCTCTGGCAAGCATCACAAGTTAGAACATACTTACGGACATCCTTAAAAATATTTGGCCAATAGAACCCAGCTTGCAATACTTTAGCAGCTGTCTTGGAGGTGCTCATGTGCCCTCTACAGGAAAGAGAATGGCAATGATCCAAGATAGCATGGACATCATCTTGTGAAACACATCTCTGGATCATACCATCTGCACATTGCTTGAAAAGGAGTGGTTCATCCCAATAATAATGCTTGACATCTGCATACAACTTTTTCCTTTGCTGAAAGCTAAGATCAGGAGGTAAGATACCATATGCAAGAAAATTTACAAAATCAGCATACCAAGGAACACGTTGGATACTAAGATTCAAGAGTTGTTCATCCGGAAAAGATTCATTGATGGGAATATTATCTGTTTCTTCTTTTTCAGATGTCAACCTAGATAGGTGGTCAGCGACCAAGTTCTCGGTACCCTTCTTGTCCTTAATTTCCAAGTCAAATTCTTGCAATATTAGAATCCACCTAATTAATCTAGGCTTTGCTTCCTTTTTATTCAATAGATACTTAATGGCAGAGTGGTCAGTGTAAACAGTAACATGTGATCCTACCAAATAAGACCTAAATTTATCAAAAGCAAAGACAATAGCTAACAGTTCTTTTTTAGTTGCGGCATAATTTACCTGAGCATCATCTAGCGTCCGGCTGGCATAATGAATTACATGGAGCTTTTTATCCTTTCTTTGCCCCAACACAGCTCCTACTACATAATCACTCGCATCGCACATCAGCTCAAATGGGAGTTTCCAATCAGGTGGTTGTACGATGGGGGCAGAGATTAGAGCTTGCTTAATCCTGCAAAAAGCTTCCATACAAGATGAATCAAAATTGAAAGGCACATCCTTACACAGAAGAGTTGTAAGAGGCTTTGTGATCTTGGAGAAATCTTTAATGAACCTACGGTAAAACCCTGCATGTCCAAGAAAACTCCGAATACCTTTCACATTTGTGGGTGGAGGCAATTTTTCAATCACTTCCACTTTAGCCTTATCAACTTCTATACCTCTCTCAGACACCAGGTGTCCAAGAACTATGCCTTCTCTTACCATGAAATGACATTTTTCCCAATTTAGAACCAAATTGGTTTCTTCACAACGCTGCAAGACTTGGCACAAATTTGTTAAACAATTATCAAAATCCAAACCATGCACTGAAAAATCATCCATAAAGACTTCCATCATATTTTCAATAAGATCAGAAAAAATTACTTGCATACACCTTTGAAAAGTCGCAGGTGCATTACATAAACCAAAAGGCATACGTCTATAAGCATAAGTCCCATAAGGGCAAGTGAAGGTAGTCTTTTCTTGATCAGATGGATGAATGGGAATTTGATAAAAACCTGAATACCCATCCAAATAACAGAAATAAGAGTGTTTCGCAAGTCTTTCAAGCATCTGATCAATAAAAGGGAGGGGAAAATGATCTTTTTTCGTGGCGCTATTTAACTTCCTATAATCAATGCACATGCACCAACCAGAGACAATCCTAGTAGGAATCAAGTTATGTTTATCATTTTCAATCACAGTTATTCCCCCCTTTTTAGGCACCACATGGACAGGACTTACCTATTTACTACTATCAACAGGATATATCACTCCAGCATCAAGCAGTTTCAAAATTTCCTTTTTAACCACTTCTTGCATTTTAGGGTTTAATCTCCTAAGTGGTTCTACTGTGGGCCTACTTTCATCTTTTACAGTAATCCTGTGCATACAAAGAGAAGGGCTAATCCCTTTGATATCATCCATTGTATAACCTATTACCTTTCTATACAACCTAAGTTGTTTCAAAAGTTTTTCAGTTTCAGATGGATTCAATTCAGCATTGATAATCACAGGATATGTGGAATTAGGACCAAGAAATTCATACCTTAATGAAGCTGGTAAAGGTTTTAATTCCACATTGGGGCTTACCACTTTGTCACCCATGACCTTAGTATCATGTTCTAGTGGAGCCTCAGAGCAATCAGATGTTTCTGTCGACTCAATCATAAAAATAGTTTCAAGTGGGTCATTAGGAAGGGTTGCTTCCTTTACCACTTGTTCGACAAAATCCACAGTACAGCAAACATCATTATAAGGTTTTTCTAAAACATTTTTCAAGTTGAAATCAACTTTTTGGTCTCCAACAGTTAGAGACAACTTACCATTCTTGACGTCGATCACAGCACCTGCAGTTGCTAAAAATGGTCGTCCTAAAATAATAGGAATCAAAGAATCTTCGTCCATTTCAAGCACAACAAAGTCAGCAGGTATAAAAAATTTTCCTATCTTAATAGGAACATCCTCTAAAATTCCTACAGGATATTTTACAGATCTATCAGCCAATTGTAAAGACATCCTAGTAGGTTTTAGTTCACCCAATCCTAACTTTTCAGCAACAGATAATGGCATTAAACTTACACTCGCTCCTAAATCACACAATGCTTTATCTATATTCATGTCACCAATCATGCAAGGAATAGAAAAACTACCTGGATCTTGGAGCTTGGGTGGAAGTTTCTTTTGAATTAAAGCACTGCACTCTTCAGTAAGTGCATCTGTACCATCTTCCTCCAGTCTTCTTTTATTGGACAGAATGTCCTTCAGGAACTTTGTATATGTAGGCATTTGCTGCAAAGCATCTGTAAAAGGAATATTAATATACAATTTCTTTAAAACATCAAGGAACTTACCAAATTGTTTGTCCAACTTTGCTTTGGCTAAGCGCTGAGGAAATGGAATGGGAGGTTGATATGGCTTAACCTCCTCCTTCTTTTCTTGTGGTTTCTCTTCTTCAATTACTGAATGAGATGAAGATTCATCGACTTTCTTTTCCTCCTTTGCTGTCTTGTCAACTAGCCCATCATATTGAGTACCACTCCTAAGAGTGACAGCCATGGTTTGGTTGGATGGTCCAGCCTCTGGTTTTCCAGGAAATGTTCCCGGTGCTCTTTGAGAATAGGAGGCTTGTTGGGCAATTTGATTTTCCAGTATTTTGTTGTGAGTGGCAAGAGAGTCCACTTTTGAAGCCAAGTTTTTTATTGCATCAGAGAATTCATCATTTTGTTTAAGTTGAGTAGCTACAAATGTCTCCATCAAGGATTCTAGCTTTGATTTTTGTGGAATATAGGTTCCTTGTTGAGGTTTGTAGTTACTTTGGAATTGAGGTGGCCTATTTTGGAAGCCAGGTGGACCTTGTGGAGGTCTGTAGTTACCTTGATAGTTTCCACCATAATTTCCAATAGCGTCCACCTGATGCATTTCTTGTTCTTGATTAGGGGTCATTGCTAAATGGCAGTTTGTAGCTCCATGTCCTGAAACACCACAAACTTCACAAACAATATTAGTAGCACCTGTTGACCCTATTTTATCAAGTTTTAATGTTAATGCTTCAACTTTGGTAGAAAGTAAGGAAAGAGCATCAACAGAATACTTACCTGGTGTTTTAGCAGGTAATCCTCTCTCAAGTTCCACTGGTGAGTGTTTTGAGCTATTTCCTCAATCAGGTTCTCAGCTTCATCAATATTTTTACTCATGAAGGCTCCTCCAGCTGCAGCATCTAAAGAGATCTTTTGTGTGGAAGTTAGTCCATTATAGAAAATATGAATTGTCAACCACCTTTCTATCCCATGGTGAGGACATTCTCTTAGCAACTCCCTGTATCTTTCCCAGGCTTCATACAAGGATTCATCATCTTTTTGTGAAAAATTGATGATTTGTTTTCTCAGCACATCAGTCTTGTTCCTTGGGTACCATTTATTGATAAAAGCACTGGACAATTGTTCCCAAGTTGTGATGGATCCTTCAGGAAGAGAGTATAACCATGCTCTTGCTTTATCTCTTAAGGAGAAAGGGAAAAGTCTTAAGCGAATGGCATCATTGGTGGCTCCGTTCATCTTCAGGGTGTCACAGTATTCAAGAAAGATTTGAAGGTGAAGATTTGGATCTTCAGAGGGTAAACCCCCGAATTGGTTCTGTTGAACCATTGAGAGTAGTGAAGGCTTCAATTCAAAATTGTTAGCCTCTACTGTGGGTCTAAGGATGCTAGATCCTCTCCCATTAGTGCTTGGAGCGGCAAAATCTCTTAAGGGTCTGTGTTGGTCTGCCATTTGTTTTTCTTTTTGTTCTTTTTGTTGTTTTTGTTGTTTTCTCAAAGCTCTAAGGGTACGTTCTATCTCAGGGTCAAATCCTAAGTTTAGATTGACACTACGGCTTCGTCGCATAAATAGAAAGTAAATGACAAATAAAACAAACAATTACAAAAATAAAACCACAACAGATACACAGAATATAGAACAAAATACAAAATTACAAACAAAATAAAAATAAAAATAACAATAAAAATATTAACAAGTATGATCTAATCGAATTTCAATATTACCGATATTTGAGGGACAACAGTCCCCGGCAACGGCGCCAAAAACTTGACAGGGCCCGCAAGCGCACGGGTTATGTCGCGTAATATAAAAGATTATCGTTCTCCACAGGGACTGTGTTCAAAGTACCAGCATATTGAAATTTAATTATCCACACAATTAATTTTTAAGAAAAATAAAGTACAAATTAAAGTTGCACAGAATATGAATAAAAATAAAATTTACTTAACACTAAAAAAAATTCAGAGTTGAGAGTATCTTTGGATTTCAGGGGATTAAGACTCTATTTTATGTTTAATGAATTTTAACTTTTCATAAATAAGAATCGAATTAAGTTTTCCAAGGCGAATTTTCCAAAAGCTAATTAATATGTTCCTTTCGAAATCCTATTAATGTACCTAACCTATGGAAAGCGCTGCTTAATCCTCAGAAAGGCCCATTATCGTTTTATGAAAATCCCTTTTATTTCCTCAAAAGAATTTTGATTACTTTCACGGTTTTACCGAGGTCACAAAAAGCATTTCAAAAATCTTAGGTTTAGTTCAAAGCTTTCCGGTAAAAATAAATCTCTCGATTCTATTTATTACCTAAACTTACTAATATACCTGTAAGTATACAGTTTTATCATTTAGGTTCTTGTTGGGAATTACTAAAAGCATTAAGCATAATTGAACTAAATGGAAAACAGAAATTTATTTAATTCCAAGTCAAAATAACATTAAAATAAAATATTATCATACCCCTTTTATCCCAAGATAATTAATTTAGCTACTCATGAAATAATTTAAATTCATGTAAATAATGGAAAAATAAAACATACAAGACATGGTAAAAATAAAGACTTACGGGTTTCTCCAAAAGCTCAGAATAATTTACCACTGTAATTCCTTGTTGCAATAATTTCTCCACCAATTACAAATTTAAATTCTCACTTTTACAGCCCTCACACTCTTACAAAATAAAAGAAAGAAAAGAAAATAAAAAGAAAGAGAAGAAAAACGGACAGAGAAAGAAAAAATAGAAAAGAATAGAACTAAAGAGAAAAAGAAAGTAACGAAGAAGTGAAGTTTGAGTGATTTTAGACTGGGAAGAAGTTGTTTTTTTTGCTGATGGGTTGCTGCTGCTTTTATAGGCAAATGCATGAATGAATCCAGCTAAGGAAACGCGTTAAAATTTGCAAGTGGGAGAAACTTTCGGTGCATGTGACTTCCAACTGTCCCAAATTGCATTATTTTAATATTTCCAATAATTCGGTGCTTGGATTTATTCAGCTGGGCAAATTCTGACTGGAATTCCACAAGACCGAGTGAAAGCTTGCTGTTTGGTATTAGTTGCTGGGAGTTGTTGGTTTGTATGTGGCAGGTATGGTGATATGAGGGACAGTGGAGTTGCTGGATGGTGTGGTGGATGGAGCCGGTGTTGCTGGGCGGTGTTGTGTTGAGTGTGTTACTGGGCGGTGTTCAATTGATCTGGTGTTGGGCCTGTGAAGAGAGTCTGGGCGGTGTTGTGGTTTGAGAGTCTGGGCGGTGTTGTGGTTTGAGAGTCTGGGCGGAGTTGAGAGGGTTACTGGGCGGTGTGTTGAGGTGAGGACGGTTAGGCGGTGTGTTGAGGTGAGGACGGTTGGGCGGTGTGTTGAGGTGAGGACGGTTGGGCGGAGTTGAGGTGAGGACGGTTGTGGATGGAAAGGAAGAGTCTGGGCGGAGTTGTGGATTAGGAGCCTGGGCGGTGTTGGTTGGATTACTGGGCGGTGTCATGGATTAGGAGCCTGGGCGGTGTTGGTTTGAGAGAAGTCTGGGCGGTATGGATGGAAAGGAAAGGTGAAGTGGGACGGTGTGTGGTATAGATTAGAAGGGGACAGTGGATAGAAGAGAGGAATGTGGGTCGGATTTCTGGATTGAGGACAGTGTAGAGAGTGATCCGATGTTTGGAGTTTGTGGAGTGTAGGTCGGTTTTGAAAGGAGAAGGGACGGTGTTGTGGCTTGAAGGAAAGTAGAAGGAGGCGGAGTTGATGGAGGTAGTGATCCGGTGTTGCATGAAGAATTGGGTCGGTGTTTGGTTGAGTGTTTGTTGAAGGAGACCGTCTCGCTCAAGCGGAGAAAGGTTCGCTCAAGCGAGAGGTCTTGTTTCACTCGGTGTTTGAGAGTTGGACGGGCAAAGTGACTTACTCGGAATTGATTGAATCCATTCACTCGGCTTAAATTCATGAAGTTCATTCGGCACTGATTGAAGACTCACTCGGAATTAGAATTTATTCAATCGGTTCTCAATCATTTTCACTCGGCTGTAATCTGAACCACTCGGTTAAAACTCTGCTCGGATTTTGCATTGGAATTCTTCAGTCGGCCTTCATGCTTTTTACTCAGAATGGCCTTCAGTCGTCAATCAATTCACTCGGAATGACCTTCTCTTTTACTCAAGAACTTGCACTTGAAGAGTTGGAATTTGACTGATTGAATTTCTTCTTATGTCCGAGCTTTGCTTTGCTCGGAAATGCATTTTTCTGACCCAACTCACTCGGAATTCCTTTCCTTGGAGACTTCTCACTCGGGTTCAGTGTGAAACTTGAGAGTCTGCCCGAGTGTGATTCATTTCTGGTCAGATTTTTCCTTGTTTTTGACCCTTTATTACCTTAATTCCTGCAAAATAACCTACCCAAGTAGAAAATAGTGGAAAGAAAGCAAAAATCACAATAAATAAAGGAAATACAGTGCATAATGACTAAAATCCTAAGTAATTTAGACCTAATTTATTGTATTATAAAGCACTTATCAAGGATCAAAAGGATGAAGAATCATGAAAAACATAATCAGAAAAGGGTCCAAATACAAGAAGATTCATGGTCAGGTCAAAAACATGAAAAATAATACTAGGAGGACCAAAACACAATTATTTTAAAGAGGAATAGGCTGGGAATCGATTCCCCATTACCAGGAATCGATTCATGTGCGTGAAAAAGCCTGGGAATCAATTCTCCCTTGCTAGGAATCGACTCATGTGCATTAAATTACCTGGGAATCGACTCAGCTCATTCAGGAATCGATTCATGCTACTTTTTGAGGCTGGGAATCGATTCGTCACTTACAAGATTCAATTAATGATGTTTTTGAAGGCTGGGAATCGATTCATATGATGCAGGAATCGATTCCTATATGAGTGACTGCTTGGGAAATGTGAAAAGCACCATTTCGGGTTTTCAAAAGCTTAAACTACGTAGATTCATTCGAGGTTCAAAATTGAGACAGCCTTGCGCATTAATTGAGGAAGACATTCACATCCTTCAAGTCAGAAAACATGGAACGAAACATGGAGGCAGACAAATCATAAATCAGTGGCATAAATTAAGGAACCGGGATTGAAAGCCTTGCCTTTGAATTGCCTATAAATAGAGAAGAAGTGAAGAGGCAGAGAACACACCAACACAGCAATGAAAAATTCCTTGCTTCCTTCTTGCTCTCTTATTCTCTCTAAGCTTAAGCTCTTTGATTCTTTTATTTGCAATTAATTTTTGAGAGTTATTTTATGAGAAAAATATTTTCTTGAGTGCTAAATTTGCAATCCTTTTCTAAGAGAGGAAAAATATTTTTCAAGTGATTAAAATTTGTATATCCACTCTATTGAGAGTCACACTTGTAAAATCACATACATAAATTCTGAGAATTTTTGGATTGGGTTTCAACCTTGCAATTGAGAGATTGGGTGGGTTGCCCTTTTACTTGTGAGGATTAAATTCTTGAGTGTGAGACACTAAGAAGCTGTAATTTGTCAAAGTGTGTATCTCAAATTCTCAATAGTAGAATCCTTCAAGTGGGTTGCTTAAAGGCAAGACGTACACCGGTGTGGTGGAACTCGTTATATCGGTTTGCAAATCTCTCTTCCTTAAACTCCTTTATTATTTTGATTTAATTTACTTGGTAACTCAAGTGCACTAGTAAATTAATACAAATTGTGTTAAAATCATTTATTACTTTCTAAGTGCTAAAATAGCTTCATAATTAATTTGATATTATTACTTGTTCTTTTGTGTATTATTTTTATTTATCAAATTGATTACAAAAGAATTAATTTCAAAAGCATTCCAACAAAAATTTTAATACTCAATTCACCCCCCCTCTTGAGTAATTGAGTCCACTTGGTTAACACATGTGATGCTTGTTGTGGATATGGAAATGTTGCATAAGATGCACTTGAATAAAATGTTTAATGTCATCTATAGTATGAGATGTATTATGTGATGATTTAACATGAGCAGTGATGTAGGAGAATCTTCAAGTCTCCTTAGAAAGGGTTGGATCTTGGTCCTTCTCCTTCTTCTTGCCTTCAAATGCCAATGGACTTGTACTCTCCAAGTTGCAAAACCAAAACTCAAAAGGGAAAAGACTCAAGGATTTGGACGAAATAGTGAAAGGGAAAAGGGGGAAAGATGAAAGGAAAAAGAGGAAAATGGAAGGATGGATGAAAGGATGGAGATGGAAGGAGGGCAGGCCACTTTTAAGGGAAGATAACTCCCTTGATCTTGCCACCAAGAGGGAGAGAACTTCTTGGATAAGAGCTTGCTAAAGGTTCACTCTAGCCTAGAGAGAAGGAGGAGAATCTCTCACTAAAACACTCAAAATGATTCTATTTCTCAAAATGAATTAAAGTGTACCATTTTACAAAAGGAGAAGCCTTTATATATGACCTATAAAATCTAGGAAAGGAGATGGCCTATACATGGCACAATATGAGAGTACATGACCCTAAAGTGACCAATTGGCCTAGTAAGGCCCAAATAAAGCCTAAATGACTAAAGAATCTAATTATGACTTATGTTACAAGATGAGTACAAATAGATCCTCAAAGTATCTCCATTGGGCTTGGGCCCATTAAACAAAGAGAGGAAAGAAGATAGGGCTTTATGGATGGTCTCTTTACTTTTCTTGGACTTGGCCCTTATGAGGGAACCCTTGTAAGCCTCTAGTCCTTTATCTAAGATGGTGTGTAGGTCCTCCCTTATGATGTCCTCATTATGCTCTCCTTCTTTGAAAGGATTTATCCTCAAATCTAAGGCATCATCCTCTTCATCTAAGTCAAAAGGAGATAAGTCAGATATATTAAATAAAGCACTCACACCATATTCCCCAGGTAAATCAAGGACATAGGCATTATTTCCCATTTTCTTGAATATTTAGGAAGGTCTATCACCCCTAGGGTCGAGTTTGGATTTTCTCAAGTTTGGGAATCTCTCCTTTCTGAGATGTAACCAAACGCAATCTCCAACCTCAAAGGCGACTTCCTTTCTCTTCTTATTAGCACAACGAGCATAGTGTTCATTCTTAGTTTGTATTTGGTTTTTAACTTTCTCATGAAAATCTTTAATAAACTTGGCTTTTGCCTTTCCATCCATGTGAAGGATAGAATCAGAAACATCAATGGGCAAAAGGTCCAAGGGAGTGAGAGGGTTAAAACCATAAACAACTTCAAAAGGACTATGCTTAGTTGTGGAGTGTTGTACCCTATTATAAGCAAATTCAATGTGGGGTAAACACTCATCTCAAGATTTAACATTTTTACGCACTAAGACGCTAAGTAGTTGATAAAGGGTCCTATTTACTACCTCTATTTGGCCATCTGTTTGAGGATGACAAATGGTAGAAAGGAGAAGCTTTGTTCTTAGCCTTGACCAAAGGGTTTTTCCAAAAATGGCTTAGGAATTTGGTGTCCCTATCAGAAATGATAGTTTTAGGAACACCATGAAGTCTTACTATTTCTTTGAAAAATAGCTTAGCAATATGACTTGCATCATCCACTTTGTGACAAGGAATAAACTGAGCCATTTTTCTAAACCTATCTACCATAACAAAGATAGAATCTATTCCCCTTTGGGTCCTAGGTAAGCATAACACAAAATCCATAGAAATATCAACCCAAGGAGAAGTAGGTGTAGGCAATGGAGTATACAAACCACTAGGTGAAAGTTTAGATTTAGCTTTCCTACATACTATACACCTAGCGCAAAGTTTTTGTACATTTTTTTTCATTTTAGGCCAATAGAAGTGTTCATGTAAAATGGCTAATGTTTTGTCTCTTCCAAAATGGCCCATCAAGCCTCCTTCATGGCTTTCTCTAAGCAAAAGATCTCTTAAAGAGCTCCTAGGAATGCAAAGTCTATTGGCTTTAAAGAGGTAGCCATCTAGAATGTAGAAGCCTTTATGAGATGAAGAAGTGGAAGATGAGTTAAAAATGTTTGAAAAATCCTTGGATACAAAGTCCTAATCTCATCAAGTCCAATAATTTTGGCTCCAAGAGAGGCAAGTAAAGAGTGCCTTCTTGATAAAACATCAACCACAATATTGGATTTTCCATTTTTGTACTTGATGACATATGGAAATTGTTCCAAGAACTCAACCCACTTAGCACGTCTCTTGTTCAACTTATGTTGCCCTTTAATAAATTTTAGTGATTGGTGATCACTATGAATGACAAACTCTTTTGGGATCAAGTAATGTTCCCAAGTTTGAAGGGCTCTAATCAATGCATAGAACTCTTTATCATATATAGGATAATTGAGGGTTGCCCCACTAAGCTTTTCACTGAAGAAAGCAATGGGGTGACCTTCTTGCAATAATATAGCTCCTATACCCACATTTGAAGCATCACACTCAAGCTCAAAGGTTTTAGAAAAATTTGGAAGAGCTAAAATTGGAGCATGAGTGAGCTTCTCTTTGAGATCTAGAAAGGCTTTCTCTTGCCTTGGCCCCCACACAAAAGGAACATTCTTTTTCACTAACTCATTTAAAGGGGAAGCTAAGGTAAAGAAATCTTTCATAAATCTCCTATAAAAACTTACAAGACCATGGAAAATTCTAACCTCACTCACATTTTTAGGTGTTGGCCAATCTTGGATTGCATTTACTTTAGAGTGATCAACCTCAACACCTTTAGAACTCACTATGAATCCAAGGATACAATACTATCATGCCAAAAAAACATTTTTCAACATTTGCATAGAGGTTATTTGTTCTTAAGGCAAGCATAACTTGTTTTAGATGGTTTAGATGAGAGGTCATGGTCTTTGAGTAAACCAAAATATCATCAAAGTAGACCATAACAAAATGCCCAATGAATTCCCTCAAAACATGATTCATTAACCTCATGAATGTGCTTAGTGCATTAGTCAAGCCAAAGGGCATAACTAACCACCTATATAATCCAAGTTTGGTTTTAAAAGCAGCTTTCTATTCATCTTCATCTCCTTCTTTGATTCTTATTTAATGATAGCCACTTTTAAAATCAATCTTGGAAAATATGGTAGAACCACTTAGCTCATCAAGCATATCATCAAGTCTAGGTATTGGATGCCTATACTTGATGGTTATGTTGTTTTTGTTGGTGTATGCACTACGAGCTATTAATGTATCAATTTTAACTTATTAATAAAATTAGTATTTTTCAGTTTTAGACAAATGTTATTTATCCTGGAATAATAGGTCATATGAGAATTATTCCTAAAAAACGTCCCTAATCAAGTATTTACATGGGGACATGTAAATACATTAAGATTAGTGTGTAAATGTACTGATGATTTGATCTCACAAATCATAGATATATGATATTAAGTCTTTACACGGGTACACATTAAGGGTAATGTTGTACTGGACAGACCCACCATGAGAACGTTGCATGGATTGTTGCATGAGTGTCATAAACGGTTCTCAATGTGATAATGGTATATAGTCCTTCGACCTGAAGTCACGACGATTCCTACATAAGGAGTTTATTGTTTTAATACAATCAAACGTTATCTGTAATAAGATTACTATAAAGATTGTGATTAGGCAATAGATAAATTATGTAGAGCGATGTGAGTGATGTAGATGGAATTTGTCTCTCCTATGTGACAGGAGTGATATCTATGGGCCACTTGATGGAGTGAGACTAATGAAATGCATGGCCATGCTAGGACGAATAAATATTAGATATTTATTCTATAAAGTCTACTCTGGTATCAAGTAAAATGAATTGGGCCATACAAGGATGACAACAACCATGCCTTGGGCCCAATTAGATATCGTGACAAAAGGAATAGATATATAAATAATTATCACTTATAGATCATGTCGATGATAAATAATATTCAGACATAATGATGTATTGCTAGATACCGCTCTTATTTTATATAATAATAAAATAGTTTATTATTAATATAACCGAATATTTTACCTATAGGGTCACACACATAGAGTAAGCCCACCAGACGATAGTTTTATTTTAGTTGGACTAAAAATAAAACTATTTGGGCCTAACTCATTTAGAATGAGTCAGGAGCCCAATGTTTAATGAGAGATCAGGTCAAGACCTAAGCCTATATATTGAGCATGAGATGCTCATAGGCTGCTGCTCAGAAATTAGACCATAAACAAATTTTTGTACTAGCAGTCAGAGCTCTGTTTTCTTGTGGGAGTGCTCGTGTGGACTCCTAAGGACGAAGCTACAATTGCTTCGATCGAGGAACTCGTTCTGCGTCTATAAGAGGTAAACCCTAATTAAAAATTTTAATTTAGCATAATGCTTTGAGACATACGTGTTTGTAATTCTTTTGGGAATCCTTTGTGTTTCCGCTGCCTGACCCTAATAGGATTCCCTAACAGTTTATGGCTCTACAATCTGTACACATTCTCCATGAACCATCTTTCTTAGGAACTAGTAAGACAGGTAAAGCACATGGGCTTAAGCTCTCTCTAATCCATCCCTTAGATAATAGATCTTGTTTTTCAATCTCAAGACTTTCCTTAGGGTTACATCTATATGTAGGCCTATTGGGTAAGCTAGCACCAGGAACTAAATCTATTTGATGTTCAACGCCCCTAACAGGAGGTAAGCCTTTGGGAATATCATTTAGAAAGAGGTCTTTAAATTCATTTAAGATGTTTTGGATCCCTTTAGGCAAAGGAGGAGGGGAAGAGCCCATTGAGCACAAGGAAGTGCTAGGGATGTCTTTAGCATACATGATCAAACATTGTTTTTGTGAAAACATAGCATGTTTCACATCATATTTACTGGACAAGAGATTGGCTCTAGAGTCATCATAAATGGCAACTCCTTTACCTTTATCCTCTTTTTTGTTTTTCTTATGTTTTTCTAAATGATTAGAAGAAGAAGATCCTAACTCCCTATCTCTTTTAAGCTTCATTTGTAATTGATCTTTAGCTACTTGTTGTAGAGTTAGGGGGTGTAAGACTATCTTCTTACTATCTAATTTGAAGGTGAGGGTGTTGGTGAACCCCTCATGGATGACCTTCCTATCATATTGCCAAGGTCTTCCTAAAAGGATGTGAGTTTCCTCCATAGGTACTACATCACAATTGACTTCATCTTTATATGTGCCTATTGTGAAGTTGATTAAGACTTGCTTATTAACTAACATTTCTCCCTTTTCATTTAACCATTGCAACTTATAGGGTCTAGGGTGATCTATTAGTTCTAAGCCCATCTTATTTACTAATCTTTGGCTCACTACATTTGCACAACTCCCACTATCCACAATGAGAGAACATAGTTTGTCATTTATGTAACATCTTGTATAAAAGATGTTCTCTCTTTGTGTAGTGTCATATAGATTAACATGACTACCAAGTAATCTTCTAATCATGTATAGCTCACCATCATCCCCTAGTATATAGACTCTGATTAACTTGAGTAGGTTCCATTTGTTTACAAAATCATAGTTCTTTTTATAGGACAGTCAAAAGCAATGTGTCCTCTACCAAGGCATCTAAAACATTTTATGGTAAAAGATCTAGAGGATTGTGGTTTAGATATGGATTCGTGCTTATCTCTTTGGTTTCTAAAAACTTTGCCATTCTTATGCAACTCACTTAGAATTTTGGAAGAGGAAGTGCCCACTCCCTTCTCCCTAGGTTGTCTCTCAAACCCTTCTTTGCCTACCCACTTAGGTTTAGAGCTTTTAAATTCTCCACTATAGGATTCCCTCTCTTTGAATTGGCTTTCTACCTTAGTACATTGGTGTAGTAACTCTTCTATGTTAACATGTGGAAGGAGTTCTACTCTATTCTTGATGTTCCTATTTAGGCCATGCAAAAACCTATGCATTAGGGTTTCCTCATCTTCTTCTAAGTTTGCCCTAATCATGGCTATCTCTAGATCTTTATAGTAATCTTCTACACTCTTTGACCCTTGGGTGAGTCTATATAGCTTGGCTAATAGCTCTCCTCTATAGTAATTAGGAACATAATTTTTTCTTAATAGAGCTTTCAAATCTAACCAATCATCTATTGGTGGGAAGTTATCTTTCTTTCTCTCCTTACATACTTGGGTCCACCATAATAAGGCATAGTTTTGGAATGAGATAGTGGCTATCCTAACTTTTTTTTCTTCTTTTATTTGGTGAGAATTAAACAATTGTTCAACTCTCATTTCCCATTCTAGATAAGCTTCAACATCACTTTTTCCATTAAATGGGGGAATTTCGAATTTTACTTCTTTTAACCCTATGTCTTCTCTTCTATTATGATGATGATTTCTTCTAGAACTATGGTCATCCTCACTATCAATATTTTCATGCCTTTGATTTCTTTGATTTCTATGTCTAGCTCTAGGGTTTTCATCTCTATGTTCTAGGTTAGTTAACCTAGTGTTGATATTATTAAGGCTATCCATTATGTTATGAAGAAGAGATTTGTTTTCCCTATCACTAGAAGACATGGTTTAAGGTTGTCAAAGAAAAACAAGACAAGGAAAACAAAGTTGTGAACAAACTAGTCGATGATGCTTATGTAAGACAAGAATAAGAATTCAACAAAGAATCCTAAGAATCAAATACTAGGTTTCAATCTAAGGGAACAAGGACCTAAGTTGTACTAGGTTAGATCCTAGGTTATAGTACTATGATTAGTTATGCAAGACCTAGGTTGTCTTTACCTATGTTCCTTATGAGAATCCTAGGTTGTAACTAATCAAGTAACTAACCCTAACAAGCCTACACAAATTCGGTTAAGAGAAGTTACAAGTAACAAATTAGTTTTAACTAACCAACTAACTCTAACTAACACCAACTAACCCTAACTAAATTTAGTTATTATGGTTGTAACTAAGTCTAACCACTTTAACCTTCTAACTAAATTCGGTTACCTATTGGTTATGCCAACTAGAATTCGGTTGGGATTTAGTTAGGTTAACTAGAATTAGTTCCAACTACTAACTAACTAACCAAATTAGTTAAGACCAACAACTAACTAACTACTTCTAGTTGTAACCAATTAACTACCTAACCAACTAACAACTAACTAATTAACAAACAAATGCAAATGCTTCTAACTAATTTTGAAAATTACTCAAAAGAATGAAAGTTAATAGAGTCCAATGTCCAACGTCCAATTAATGTCCAAAATACAAGACCAAATCCCTACTACAATTTTCTAAGAATTCAAATTTTCCTAAGCTTCTAATTAGTACAAGGCTTTTGCTTCCTTTACAATGGTCTTCAAGGCCTTGACTTGGGATGTAGAAGCTCCACCACACCTACAAATAACACAAACCAAAACTCCACATGAAATTGGTTAGGGAAAAATAGGAGCAAAATTCAAACCTCACAAGTGTGTCTCTCAAGTGTATCTCTCAAATTCTTGCCCTTCCTCTTAGATTTCAAGTTTCACTAAAGCAATTCACACTCTTACCTCAAGTGTTCTCAAGATGCTACCCTCAATGGTATAGAGAAGGGAATTATCTAAGAGTTTTGAAAGAAGGAAAACTCAAGTTGACAAAACTTAAGAAAGAATGAAGACAAACTAAAAAAAGCTCAAGAATTAAAAGGTAACTCAAAGAGGAATATTTTTGTACTTTTTGATATGACAAGACACAAAGCAATAAAAAGCTAAAATGAATAAAGCTCAACTCTAAGAATTTTTGAAAATAGAAACAACAACATAAAACTTTGACAAACAAGAAAGTAAATGCAAGAAAGAAAGGCAAGGTAACGTAAAAACCCTTGAACTCTAAAATTGCAATTTTAAGCAAAGAAGGTCCAAATTAAAATATTTCAATTTAGTGTCTACTTTCTAATTATTGCTAAAAGAGGTCTTTCTTTCACACTTTTTATTTTGCTAGCCTTTGACTTTTTCTTTTGACTTTTTGATGTAAGGGCTTTTTCTTTTTCTTTTCTCTTTTGTATTCTTGTCTCTTTTCTTGTAATTTTGTAGTACACTATGCATAAAGAAACCACCAAAAATCAAAATATACAAGCTAGTCTTACTAGTTCAATGTTAAACCTAATTGCTTAAACCACTTGCAATCTTCTCCCACAATGATGTGTGGAAGGTTAATGACTCTTATGACAAATTCTCTTTATGCAAGGCAATATGAAAAACTGAGATGGATGATGTCCTATATGTGCTTGTAAAAAGAAAATTAAACCTAGAAGCAAACTAAGAGTAAGAAGCTAATAACCTAAAAATAAGCAACTTTTTAGAGGACCTAAGAGTAAGGTCTCCTAACACAAGAATTGGAACCTTGAGAGTCATAAATTGATGCCAAATGTGACTCTTACAACACGGCCATAGCACTCACTACAAGTTGAAATTTACAATTCTTAGAGAATAGAACAAGGTTCCAAAAGACACCACACCACACCTAATTAGCTATAACAATCAACAAACTTGCAATTACCAAACTAAGATAACAAAACCGAATGGAAATGGTGCAAAACTTAGAATTTCTAACAGCTCACACATTATATTTGACATACAAACTCATACTAACACAAAACAAGATGTAAAATTTGAAGAAAAAAGGAAGAAGATAACAACTAAAAGCAAAGAACTTCTAACTTTTTATGCTTTTCTACTTTTAAAATGGCAACAAAGAACTTGGAAGCATGAAACCAAAAATGAAAACATCTAACACATGCTATAGAATTCAAAAATTGTAAGGAAGAAGTAGAAAAAGAACCTCTAAGGTTCAATGATACCACTTGATATAGGAGAATCTTCAAGTCTCCTTAGAAAGGGTTGGATCTTGGTCCTTCTCTTTCTTCTTGCCTTCAAATGCCAATGGACTTATACTCTCCAAGTTGCAAAACCAAAACTCAAAAGGGAAAAGACTCAAGGATTCGGATGAAATGGTGAAAGGGAAAAGGAGGAAAGATGAAAGAAAAAAGAGGAAAATGGAATAATGGATGAAAGGATGGAGATAAAAGGAGGGGAGGCCACTTCCAGGGGAAGATAACTCCCTTGATCTCTCCACCAAGAGGGAGAGAACCTCTTGGGTAAGAGCTTGCTAAAGGTTCACTCTAGCCTAGAGAGAAGGAGGAGAATCTCTCACTAAAACTTCACTCAAAATGATTCTATTTCTCAAAATGAATTAAAGTGTACCCTTTTACAAAAGGAGAAGCCTTTATATAGGCTTTAAAGGATTCGGCTAAAAGATGCAAATGGGCTTGGCTAAGTGGATCCTAGGCCCAAATCTAAAAGCTAGGAAAGGAGATGGCCTATACATGGCCCAATATAAGAGTATATGGCCCTAAAGTGACCAATTGTCCTAGTAAGGCCCAAATAAAGCCTAAATGACTAAAGAATCTAATTATGACAGTACAAATAGATCCTCAAAGTATCTCCATTGGGCTTGGGCCCATTAAATAAAGAGAGGAAGGAAGATAGGGCTTTATGGATGGTCTCTTTACTTTTCTTGGACTTGGCCCTTGTGAGGGCACCCTTGTAAGCCTCTAGTCCTTTGTCTAAGGTGGTGTCCGGGTCCTCCCTTATGATGTCCTCATTAAGAAGGGATTTCTATGTTAAGTGGTTTCGAGGAATCCCACAAAAGACCTTGAGTGGGACTCAAGGCAAGCCTATTGAGTAAGACTCAGGGTTGCCTGTAACACTACCATTACCGCTAAGAGTGATTGTGTTATGTGAGAGGGAAAATGGTTTGGTACCAGTAAAATGGCCGAACCAGCTGAGAGCAGAGTATATGGCTGAGAGCTAGTGTTGCGACACAAAGTTTAATGATGAATAATTCGATCCAATTGAATGATAATTGTATGTGCACATATGTATGTCATTAAGAATAACATGATGATATAGCATTAAGATGTGAATGGATAATGTTGAATGGTAGTTTATGTATTGTTTGATTGTGATATCTCATTGTATGATTAAGAATTGGATAATTGAATCAATGCTATAACTGTCATTTATCATGTATAATGCTCACCCCTATTTGTGGATATATTTACAATGGACTTAGGATGTGACGGAGATTGGTGTGAGATCACTCAGGTCGAGCTTGGAGCATTATATATATATATCTTGTATATGATGCATATAGTAGTTATGTAGTAGCCTTGGCCGGCTCCTGTGAATACCTATTTTGATGTGTGTGTATATATATATATATATATATGTATATATGAATGCTTAGTGGATTAAGTAACTGAGTTGAATCGTTTGAACATATACTTGTTGTTATGATGAATGATGATGTTTAGTTGATGATGTTAGAGTGTGGAGACCATGGATCATATACATATAAGATTCAACATATCAAGGAACTCTGGACACGTATGTGATATAATGTTGATGCATGAAATGCCTAGGAACTGTTATTGTATGAAAAATGACAGTGGTTATGTGTTAGAACCAGGATTGAATGATAATTATATGGTTTTCATACATAAATGAGCAATTGAGATAGTCAAATAGAAATTTATGAGGTATGAATGCAATAGGACATTGTTAATAGCATCTATGCATGATTTTTGATTTGTAGAAACTGGAATGGGTCAATTCTATTAAGAAATGACCCCTAAGTTGCATCAAAATGCTTCAAAAAGAGTCAAACACAATTATGCGCATATGTCTCTCATTTTTAGGAATTTTAGTGGCTACGCGTCACAAATAACGTATTTTAAATGGTGTCAAAGTTTGGTAATCATTGGATTTGAAATGAAAAAGATAGGGTAGCTAGAAGTTGAAAATTTTAATATTTTCCTGCTGTGTTTCTGTCCAGAATTGATATATAACAGGTTGAATCGATTCCCCTGTTACATGAATCGATTCACAGTGGAAATTTTTATACATGAATCGATTCCCCTATCACATGAATCGATTCACAATGTAAATTTTCTTGCATGAATCGATTCCCCTGATTATATGAATCGATTCACAGAGAAAATTTTTAAGCATAAATCAATTCACCAGGTGCAGGAATCGATTCAAGAACCTATTTGGTGAAGCTCTGGACGCGTGAATCAATTCACAGGGGAGAGTGAATCGATTCATCCCCCTGTTGCATTCCTGTTTTTGTAAAATTTCATACATGAATTGATTCATGCCAACCCTGAATCAATTCATTCCCTTGTTTCTTCAAAAAAAAATTATGCTTGTTGTATATTGGTACCAATGAGTCAGGCTTGATCATTTATTGATATGTAAACGTATTTACCACATTATGGTAATTAATTTAAGTGCCTTTAAACCCTTGTTCTGGTTTTAGATTTAATCGTGAAAAATTTTCTTGGGTTTTTGGGGTTTGTTTTAGTAATTCTGGATGTTTCATTTTGGTATCAGAGTAAACTTGAAAAAGTCCAAGGCCAAGGTTAATCTACTAAATGCTATGAAATGAGTGAAATCACATGATAGTTATTAAGTATTGAATTAGTTGATGAGATCAACTGTGAACAAATTGCATTTTTATCCATGAAAAGTACTAAAGTGTGGTGTTATTTTCAGGATAAGAAATGGCTAACCGTCAGGGTATAGAGGCTATGGTGGTTGAATTTCAGTGCTTTGCTGATATTCCGGAGAGGCAGAATCAACCTTAACCAGCAGATAATCATAGTCTTGATTGCTTCTTAAAGCATAAACCCACCGAGTTTCATGGACGCTTTCAACCTGATCAAGCTTATGCTTGGATTCAGAACTTAGAAAGAATCTTTGGCAGTTTGCTGTGCACTGAGGCACAAAAGGTGGAATATGTTGTGTTTATGCTTCGGAATGAAGCCAAGAATTGGTGGAAAATCACTAAGGCTAGAATGATAGCTACTGGGACTCAATTAATCTGGGAGAACTTTAAGGTGTGTTTCCTTGAAAAATGCTTTCCTGATACTGTGAGGAGCAAAAAGGAGCTAGAATTCATGGAACTTAGGAAAGGCAATATGAGTGTTGAAGAATATGTTGCTAAGTTTGAAGAGCTGTTCCTATTTTATCCTCCTTTTCAGTAGCTTGGGACCAAGGGTTCTAAATGTATTAAATTTGAAAATGGCTTAAGACCTGAAATCAAGACGGCATTCAAGCATCAAGAGATCAGAAGTTTCCCCGTTCTTATGAATAAATGCAGGATCTATGAAGAAGATGACAAAGCTCATGCTGGATCAAGCAGTAAACCTGATGTTTCTTTAAAGCTACAACCTACTAATTTCAAAAAGCAAGGAAAGTTTAACAGAGGTGGATCATTCTCTAAATCAAGAGGCTGAGGTACTTCTAGTAATCATTCTACTAGTTGTCCAAGGGACGACAGATGTTTCAGATATGGTGGTGACAACTTTTCTAAAAACTATGACAAAGAAGAAGAAGTTACTTGTTATCACTGTAATGAAAAAGGGCATATCTGTCCTAACTATCCTTAATTGCATCAAGTGGATGCTAATACTAATGGTAACCGTGGAGGCTTCCGTGGACAAGGCCGTGGAAACGGTAACCGTGGTGGCCGAGGTAATGGTGGCCGTGGTAATGCAATGGTTTCCAAGAATGACCATGGTGGAAATGCTAACCCACCAGCTGCAGGTAGAGTCTATGCTATCATTGTTGAGGATGCTACTCAGGCTAATGTTCTGGTGCAAAGTAAGTGTTTACTTGGTGATTCTATTCTTGATGTTGTATTTGATTCTGGAGCGACTCATTCTTTTATTGCTGATGATTGTATGAGGCGTCTGAGATTGCCTGTTGTTGATATGGATTGGACCTTGGATGTATCCAACCCAACTAGTATTAAACTATGGACATCTATGATATGTAAAAATGTATCCTTCACTTTTGGTGATAGAAGTTTTATGACCAACTTGATATGCCTACCCTTGAAGGGTCTTGATATTGTACTTGGTATGGATTGGCTATCAGCTAATAAAGTAATGGTTGATTGTCAGAATCGGCGGGTGATCTTTCCAAATCAGAATACTGAAGACTACACAGTCCAAGGTATATCCTAGTTGCTTATGTTATTCTGTTTGAATGATGGAAAGAGTGGGTCTAGAGTACAATGATATCCCCGTTGTTTGTGACTTTTCTAAGGTGTTTTTGGAGGATGTACCTGGTGTTCCTCCTGAAAGGGAAATTGAATTCTCTATTGATCTTCATCCTGGGGCTGAACCAATCTCCAGTGCTCCTTATAGGATATCCCCTGTTGAGTTAGCAAAATTAAAGAAGCAGGTTGATGAGTGTTAACCCCCCATGTTACTGTTGGGTTATTAATTGGCAAGCGCACCAATCGTTTGTAGTTTTCAAATTTACATATCGTTCCACTGGGATTAAAAGTCTAGTAACTCACAGTAATTTCTTATTTACTATGGTAAATTTATCAAAGATTATTAACAAAAGAATAATTTATAAACAATTTGTACAATATTCATATAATTTGATGGTTGATTTTTTTCATAAGGTAAAAAGATGAAAAAGATAAAATCTATCTATAAAATTGAGATGTAATTTAGAGTAATTCAGATACTTGATGTATAAACACAGATTAACAAATTATGTTGGAATTAGGATCCTCGCACTAAAATACAATGAAATAATTACAGACATACATACTTAATCATCAAGTTCATGTTATTGCAGCTTAAAGTCATTATAACCGATCCCTCGTGATATAAATTCTAAGTATTTACCGTAAAGTCTGATCCCTCATAAGCTTTCTCAATAAAAACTTGCATTAAGTCCTGGCCTTATGGCAATAATAATTACCAATTCTATCCCTAGTAATTGGCATATTAAGGGTATTTTAACTTTTACTTTCATTAAAACATATTTTAATTTGGCATGAATAATCATTCTCCCGTTTGAGATTCATACCAATAAAACAAGTTTTAATACACATGAAAATCATTCTCCCGTTTGATGTTCATATTAATAAAGAGTTGAAATACTAACATGTACTTGAATCATAAATATATAAAGGTCATAATCACAACATCATATAATAGATTGATTCACCAAATTCCAACATAAACAATTTAGTTACACATGGTCAAAGTAAGAATAACACTTACAGAGTTTGGCATTACGAAGACTTGGAAACACTTCATGATACAAGAGCTCACACTACTACACAACACTCTTAAGTATCTAGAAACCACTCTAACCTTACAAACTCAAAGAAAAACACTCAAACTTGAGTGAAAAGAGAGAATAGAAGTTTTGAACTCAGAAAGGGATGCTTGAAATGTGTAAAGAATGGCCCTATTTATAGGGCTGAAGAAGGGTCCTGATGCTATGCGTCAGGTTCCTGACTCAGCTTCCATTAAGCTCATGATTAAGTGGCCATGATTAAGAATTTTTATTCAATAATGCCCCGACATGTGTGGCCTTGTCTCCCAATTCAGCTTGGACATTAGCTGCGGTGGATTGGCCAATAATAGGGCAATTGGCTGAGTGCTTGTCCACCTGGAAATGGAGTCCACGTAGCTCTGATGCTACGCGTGGCTGTGACGCGTAGCTTCAGCATCAAAACTCCCCACGCTATGCGTGGTGTTGATGCTACGCGTCAGCTCTCCAGTTCTTCAATTTTTCTCTTGAAATTCTTTGCTTTTTCATTGCAAAATTAGAGAAAATTGATCAAGGGCAGATTATTTCAAAAAACATCCATTTATTGAATTTAAAACCTAAATTTCTAATAAATTAAACAAATTTTTATTCTTTTTACAAAATTTTTATTACAGATTTTATTGTAAATTTGAGGACTAACAAATAGCCCCAACTTAATACATTGCTCGTCCTCAAGCAAGAGAGAAAATAAAAAATAAAATTTGAAATGAAATTTTTGAATTAGTCTGAGAATTTACCATAAAAAGTAATTTCACAATTTACCATTTAAAATAACCAAAAATAGATATCTTATGTAATAAAGGTTTAATGACAAAAATCTTTACAATGTCTTATTAACAAATCAAGCATAATTTCAGGCTTACCTCATAAGTGTTTATCTCTGTGCAAAGGGTAACCTGTTTCACTCAATCGATCATAAAATCAAACAAATTTAACTTTAATTTTCATCTAATCAATGGTTAATTATACAAATTAATTCAACAATCACAAGGTCTTTTTAAGGGTTGTAACGAGGCTTGGCTTACATCGGAATTCAAAAACCTGAAATCATAAAAGAGCATTTTATAATTTTAAGGCTTTTTCTTGGCCCAACTCTCATATTCCTTATTGATGATAAATACCCCCAACTTGATTCTTTTCACTATTTTAATTTGCATATATTCATTTTTTTATTTATATGCATATTTTTTTTGATTTTTCTTGAAAAGAATCAAGTTGTTATTTTTTACTCCCCATTTTTGTAAGAACACTCAAAATATTCTTTCCATTTTGATCAATTGCTCTTTTAATCAATCAAGTAAAGGGAATGGTTAAAATTTGATAAAGGTTAAGGGTACCAAAGAAATTATTTTTCAGGCTCAAATTGGCTTTCAAAGGATAAAAATAATTTTACCATGGTAAGCTTTTTGGCCCAAAGTTTCTTTTACCAAAAATGTGCCTTGATCATTTTCTTGAATTCTCTGTACAACAACACAAATCACAGATTAAAGTAAAATCAATTCGAATGAAGTTATGTTGAAACCCTCAAGTGTTTAAAAGATCTCTTAGCTCACCGGGTTATTAGCTTGATAGTTAATAATATTATTGTAATTAAATTTATCAAAAATCCCTAAATTACAAAAAGAATCGATAATTGATTTTAAAAATGGTTCTATTATGTAAAAACCTTAAGTGTATAAATCTTCTTATTTTCAAAAATTTGATTCATTTATTAAAAAAATAAAATTTATTTTTGATTTTTGATATATACAAAAATAAAACACACCACATAAGAATAACAGACAAACTATAATATAATCCACAATGTAAAAATCCAAATGTAAATATCAAACTAAAATGTATAAAGTGCAAGAAATGTGAGATAACACCAATCAAACCTCCATATGATCATCCTCATCATCCCCCTCCTTATCGGTATCACCCTCGAAATCAGCACGTGCTCCAGACAGTCCACCTGTCTCAGGATATGTAGGTAAATCACTAGGCCAAGCTACATGAGCTGCAAACTCAGCCGGTGTAACATAAGGTGCTCCCTCTCCCTGAATCCTGTACTGATAAAAAGAATCATGAAGATGCATATAAGCTCTATGTGTGGTAGCCATCATCTGCACCATATGCTGATGCTCAAGGGTTATCCTAGCAAATCCATCAGTAATAGCATCAGCAGATGATAGCTGAACTGGTGGTCTCCTCCGTCTCTATTTGGGCTGAGCCTCCTGCTCCAAAGGTGGAAGCTCGCACTGCTGAACAAAGTAATCTCTGTTCACTAAAACCTTGGGGACTCTCCCTAAAGAACTAGTGAACTCAGGTGATGGCACAACAACTCCTTGCCTCCTCAATAAGGCAGAAATGATGAGAGGAAAGGGAATAGGACGGTTCACTTTATACCCGAGGGCATAAAAGTGAATCTGCTCAGATATGAGCTCGGTAATGTCAATGGTGTGGCCCTAAAGGATAGAGTAGAGAAGGCAAAAATGATCAACTAGAATAGAAGAAAGGTGAGTGGCAGGAGTGATGTTATGAAGCATGAGATGAGACCATGCCGGAGCTATAGGGGTCAAATGGGTCTTGAGGAGGTTCGATGGAGTCCTTCCAACCTTACTCAGGTTGGAGAAGATTCCATCCTTGCTCAAGGAATGAGCAACCTGATCCAGGAAATATCCCAGATCACCATCCTCAGTAGCAACCTTGTTTCTGTTTTCCTTCCAGAAACAAGTGTCACTCTCAGGAGTAGGCTCCCAAGGATTACCCAGTAGGGTACTAATGGTGTCCCTGTCGTATGTTATGTGTCGACCCCTCACCTAGCTTATCCTCTGCTGACTGATGTTCGGTGAGTCTTGGCAAGTCCAGAAGGCATTTGCATAAAACTCCATCACTAAGATGGGATCTCCCTCAGTAGGTAGGGAAAAAAGGGGTCCCTATCTCCTCCTTTGGATCTCATCATGCAGCTCTGGATAATCTCCAGCATTCAGATCAAGGACTCTCTCCCAAATCAACCTCTGGCCCTTTATCTGGTGAAACCGGGCCTATTTCACATTAGTGTGAAATCTGGTGGGATCTCTAGGTCCCAGCTGCTCCTCACCCTGAAGATATGGATCCTCAGAAGTGGTATCAGTGGTCCTCCTCTGTCTTTTGGGACCAGTAATGGGAATACATTTCTTTGGTGCCATCTGCAAAAGAAATTTCAAAAATCAAACACACATAATAAAGCATGCCAAACATAAAAAAAAATTAACATTCATATTTTTGGTTTTTATATTTTATGCAAATCATCAAGAATGAAAAATTCATGCAAAATTCACACAATAAAATATTTACAAACATAAAAATATATTTTTGAAAAATAATAAAAATTAAACATGCATATTTTTGGATTTTTTTAAAATATAACATACACAACATTTTATTAAATTCACACAACATGTAGTTTCACAAAACAAACATATTTACAAAATTTATCAAATTTATTTATTTATTTTTATACAAGAAAGTATAACAAACATACAATTTAAGAAATTTAATTAATTTAAAAAGAAAAACAAACAAACAACAAAAATTAAACGAGACATAATTACTAAAAATAGAAAATAGAATATACATTAAACAGAAAATAAAACACAAAATTGACAAAAATCAAAATCAGAGGCTGAAGCTACGCGTAGGAGGAACGCTACGTGTCAGCCTGTTCTGCCCATGCTACGTGTCAGTGGGACGCTACGCGTGGGGTTACAGTTCATGCCTCACGCTACGCATCAGTGGGACGCTACGCGTGAGGTGCGTAGTTTCAGAAAACACAAAAACAGGGGTTGTGCAACAACAACCCCTCCAAACTACAATCAATCCATTCAGTTCCTTACTCTAACAGTAATCAAACCCAATGGTTTTCTAATCCTAATCCTAACCACATGTATTCTAAAAATTGAAAATCAAAAACAAACTAAAGAGAAAGGAGAAAATTACTTACTTGGAGTTTTTGTAAAATCGAAGAGAGAATGAGGGAATGTAGGTTCTTGTGAATGTGAAGATTAGGGTTCTGAGAGAAAAGTGAGGCGGAGAGGGAAATTTAGGTTTGGGCCTCTCTGGTTCAGTTTTAAAAACTGAACATGGGCTCTGACGCTACGCGTGGATGAGACGCTACGTGTCAGGTTGAAATTTTTACCTCCACGCTACGCGTCAGTGGGACGCTACACGTGGGGTTCAGTTTTTTTTCAAAAATTAAAATTTTAATTCTCAAAAACCCTTTTCTTCTAGTTTAAAAAAAGCTTTTTATTAAAAATCTAAATAAACTTTTTTTTCATTATCATTACATATAATTTAACAATGAAAAGAATTAATGGGTTACCTCCCATTGAGCGCTTGATTTACTCAGACTCAGATATGGTTTCAATCTATGCCCATTAACAATCCAACTTCTTTTGGAAGTTGGATCTTCAATTTCAACTGCTCCATAAGATTTAACTTCCTTAATTACCAAAGGGCTTGACCATTTAGATTTCAATTTACCAGGAAACAGCCTTAATCTTGAATTAAACAATAAAACTTGCTGACTTGGTATGAAGTGTCTATTTTTAATTTTCTTGTCATGGTAAGCTTTCACCTTATTCTTGTAACTTATAGATGTCTCATAAGCATTGTTTCTCATTTCCTCCAACTCAAATAATTGCAACTTTCTTTTGTTAGCTGCAGCATTTAGATCAAAGTTGAGAAATTTTAAGGCCTAATATGCTTTATGTTCCATCTCTACTAGAAGATGACAAGCTTTTTCATAGACCATTTGGAAAGGAGAAAGGCCAATTGGAGTCTTATATGTAGTTCTGTATGCCCAGAGTGCATCATCAAGCTTTTGTGACCAATCTTTTCTGGAAGAAGACACAGTCTTTTCCAAAATTCTTTTCACTTCACGATTTAAAATCTCAGCCTGTCTATTGGTTTATGGATGATATGCTGTGGCCACTTTATGTCTCACTCTATAGTGTTGTAACATTTTCTGAAGAACTTTGTTACAAAAATATGATCCTCCATCACTGATCAAAGTTCTTGGTGTTCCAAACCTGTAGAAAATAATTTTCTTCAAGAAATTCACTACAGTTTTGGTGTCAGCATTAGGTGAAGCGATTGCTTCTACCCATTTTGAAACATAATCGATTGCTAAAAGAATGTATTGATTAAATTGAGAGTAAGGAAAGGGTCCTATGAAATCAATACCCCAACAATCAAATACCTCAAGCTCCTGAATGTTTGTGAGAGGCATTTCTTATCTTTTATTAACATTACCTGTTCTTTGGCAGTTATCACAAGCTTGCACAAATGAGTGAGAATCCTTAAAAATGGAGTGCCAATACAAACCTGATTGAAGAATTTTTGCAGCAGTTTTTTCTCCATTAAAATGTCCTCCATAAGGAGATTTGTGACAATGCCACAATACATCTTTCTTTTCCCAATCGGGTACACAACGACGTAACAAATTATCTACACCAATTTTGAATAGATGAGGGTTATCCCAAACAAAGTATTTTGAATCCTTGAAATTTTTTTTTCTTTGCTACCAAGTTAAATCATTTGGAAGAATTCCTGCTGCTTTAAAATTGGCCATATCAGCAAACCATGGCCGTTTTGTTATTTTAAAAAGTTTTTCATCAGGAAATTCTTTCAAGATATCTTTTTCTTTGGCAATGACCTCATCGTTCATCAATCTAGAAAGATGGTCGAGGACCATATTTTCACTACCCTTTTTATCTTTGATTTCAAGATCATATTTTTGGAGGAGCAGAATCCATCAGATTAACCGAGGTTTAGAATCAGTTTTAGTCAAAAGGTACTTGATTGCAGCATGGTCAGTGAAAACAATTATTTTTGATCCAATCAAGTATGATCTAAATTTTTTTAAGGCATACACTATAGCTAGTAATTCCTTTTCAGTAGTTGCATAATTTGTTTGATTTTCATTTAAAAATTTACTAGCATAGTGTATAACCCTAAAAACTTTTTCATATCTTTGACCTAAAACTACTCCTACAACATAATCATTTGCATCGCACATAAGTTCAAAGGGTAAGTTCTAATTAGGAGCAACAATTACAGGGGCATAAACCAATTTTTCTTTCAAGGAATTAAAAGCTTTAAGACATGCTTCATCAAACTTGAATTCAACATCTTTATTTAGAAGATTTGTTAAAGGTTTAGCAATTTTTGAAAAATCTTGAATAAATCTTCTATAAAATCCAGCATGTCCTAAAAAACTTTTAATACCTTTTACATTTATAGGGGGTGGGAGTTTAAAGATTACCTATATTTTAGCTTAGTCCACTTCAATACCGTTAGAAGAAATTTTATGACCAAGTACAATTCCTTCCTTCACCATGAAGTGACACTTCTCCCAATTGAGCACCAAATTTGTTTCAATACACCACTTCAGTACGGTGTCCAGATTGGTTAGACATGATTCAAATGAATTCCTAAAGACTCAGAAATCATCCATGAAAATCTCAATGCTCTTTTCAATTAGATCTGCAAAAATAGCAAACATGCATCTCTGAAAAGTAGCAGGTGCATTACATAATCCAAATGGCATCTTCCTATAACCAAATATACAAAAGGGACATGTAAAAGCAGTCAAGAGGGTCAACAACAATTTGATTATATCCAGAATATCTATCAAGAAAACAATAGTAAGCCTATCCAGACAATCTTTCAAGCATTTGATCCATAAAAGGAAGTAAAAAATGATCTTTTCTTGTTGCTTGATTTAATTTTCTATAATAAATACACATTCTCCAACTAGTGACAGTTCTTGTTGGGATTAATTCATTTTTATCATTAATAATTACTGTCATACCACCTTTTTTTGGAACAACTTGTACATGATTTACCCATGCACTATCAGAAATAGGATAGATAATACCTGCTTTTAGCAATTTCAAAACCTCCTTCTTGGTTACCTCTTTCATGGTTGGATTGAGGTGTCTTTGAGGTTGAGCGTCGTTGTGCCTGATGTTAACACGTGGATATTTTGTATCCATTGTGCAAAGACGGGTTGTAATTATATAGCGGTATCTGAAAACATATCTTGGGGTGCCCTAAAGCGCTCATGGTATCATTATGAATATACAAACCGAAACTGTGAAAACCTAAAAATATACACACCCAGTTTAGATGTGATATGATTGCATCGCGATGTCTAAGGACACGATCCAATAAATCGTTGTATCAAATAGTTGGATCATAGTCTCTTACCATAAAAATCGCTGCATGCGCAGCAGCACCAACTATGAGAAATCCACCAATCCATATGTGATGTGTGAACCCCGTCGTTCGCCCAGTGAACGTGTCATAGTAAATTACCTCCTTTTTTTATTTTGTAAAGACGAAGAAACAAATTCAATTTTTTATGCTATTTAGTACGATGACGAAGAATCAAATTATCACTATATTTATTTCTTTTTCTACTTTTTCTTCCAAGTGCAGGATAACCCCAAGGAGTTGTGGGTTTTTTTCTACCAATTGGGGCCCTCCCTTCACCACCCCCATGGGGATGGTCTACAGGGTTCATAACTACTCCTTTTACTACAGGACGCTTACCTAGCCAACATTTAGATCTGGCTCTACCCAAACTTTTCTGGTTTACCTCAACATTGATGGGCTTATACCTTTCAGATCTTCAAGTGTCCATCCAATTGCTTCTTGATTCCTTTTCAACACTTCTACCAGTTTTTCTTCTTCTGTTTCACTTAAAAAATTACTAATAATCACTGGTTTTAAATTACCTTCTTTTAAAAAGATATACTTTAAGTTCGAAAGTAGCATTTTCAATTCAGACCTCTTGATTTTTTCAACAGGTACTTCTTGGATTTCTTCAATTTTTCTTGATTCAAGGGAAATTTATTTCCCTTGATCAAGATCTTCAAGATACTTGTCTACCTGTTTTTCTTCTCCTTCACTCAAACATTCCATAGAGTTAGTTAATAACTTATTTAGAGGGTCAGAAATTGACATACCTGTGGATATGGAAAAACAAACTTCGTCAAGAACACCCACCTTGAAACAGTCTTGCTTTGAATTGGGATTTTTCATGGCTTTGAAAACATTGAAGTTCACTTCTTCATCATGTACTCTTACTGCCAAGTTTCCATTATCTACATCAATGAGTACTCTAGCATTCTTCATGAATGGCCTTCCCAAGATCAGGGGAACTTCAACATCTTCTTCCATGTCTAAAACCACAAAGTCAACAGGGAAGTAGAACTTGTCAACTTTTATAAGTACATCTTCCATAATACCATAGGGTCTTTTGATTGATCTATCAGCCAATTGCAGAGTCATCTTTGTTCTTTGAGGATCAAGGTCACCAATTCGCTTCATCATACTTAGAGGCATTAGATTAATGCTAGCCCCTAAGTCTAACAAGGCTTTCCCAATATTCACACCTCCAATGGAGATGGGAATGGTGAAACTTCTAGGGTCTTTCGACTTTTCTGGCATGTTATATTGCAAAATAGCACTGCAACCTGCTTCAAGTTCAACAATTTCCTCATCATACCTCCTCTTTTTGGTAAGCAATTCTTTTATAAACTTTGCATACGTTGGCATATGTTCCAATGCCTCAGAAAATGGAATGTTTATGTGTAACTGCTTAAAGATCTCAAGGAATCTCTTGTATTCCTTTTCCTTATCCTTCTTTGATGGTGCATCTGGATAAGGTAAATTCTTAACTAGAGGTGTCTAACCAAAATATTGATTTTTTTGTTTTTTGTTTTTTTGATTTTTTTGTTTTTCATCATTCTTTTCTTTCTCTTCTTCTTTCTTTTCTTCTTCTTCATTTTCTTTTTTCTTTTCTTCTTCTTTTTCTTTTTCTTTTATTTCTTTTCTCTCTTCTTATTTACAATCATTTCCTACAACTTTACCACTTCTTGTAAAAATAGCATTACATTGTTCTCTTGGATTTTGAGTGTTTGTAGAAAAACCAGAGCTTTTCATGTTAGCTATTTCTTTTGCTAATTGTCCCAATTACATATCTAACGCTTTACGTGTGGCTTCATTTGTTTGCATATATTGTAGTAATTGTTGGATAGACTTCTCTATCCTAGTTAGCCTTGTTGTTTAATCAGATTATGGTTGTTATTTGAATTGATTGTTGGTAGGTCTGTTGGAAAGTCCAACATCTTGTTTCCAACCAATATTCTGATTTTGCCAACCCTACGAATAATTGTTAGGAAAAGAATTACCAAGATTGATAGGAAAATTACCTAAGGGTATTCTTTGGTGAATCAAATAATTGGCATGTTCTTGTTCATTTCCATCAGGGGCACAGTAACCAGATGGTTGCTCGCCCATGCAATGCACACATTATTTCAATTGAGTAGGAGGTGGTGATGATACTTGAGCAATTTGAAGTTTTTCCAATTGTTTGCTCATTGCCTCCATTTGTTGTGTCAACAATTTTTTCTAAGTTAAAACTGCATCATTTACTCCCAACTCAAGCATACTTGGCTTCCTTGATGTACTACCTCTTTCATGCTTGGCTTGACGATCATTGGTTGACATGGACTCCATGATTGATATTGCCTCTTTAACAGTTTTGTTCATTAAAGAACCACCTACACATGTATCTAACATTATCTTGAACTGAGGTAATAAACCATGATAAACAAATCTTACCTTCCCAGCATTATCCAAATTATGGTTTGGACATTTCCTAAGAAGTGCTTTAAATCTTTCCCATGCTTCACCAAGTGATTCATCATGATTTTGTGAAAACAAATGTATGACTGTCATTGCTTCAAAATATTTTAAAGGTGAATAGAATCTTTCCAAAAATTTTGTTTCACATCAGGCCAGTTTACAAAACTACCAGGTGGATAAGATCTAAACCATTCTTTAGCTTTCCCAATCAAAGAAAAAAGAAACAATCTCATGTAAACAGATTCTTCTTGATTGGGTTCAAAACCAATTGTGTTGCATAACTCATAAAAAATGGTTAAGTGTTTATAAGGTTCCTCATTATTTAAAACAGCAAATTGATTATTTTGAATAATGTTTAAAGTAGCTAGTTAATTTCTACTACAGCAATAGGTCCTTGATACATCCCCGAAACACGGGGTGGTCCATTAATAGTAGCAAACTGTCCCAATGTTCTTCTTTCAGCAGCCATATTAGAATTTTCAAAATTTTCAAAAGAAGATGAAGTTGAAGAAGAAGAAGTTTTTGTTTTTTTAGATTTTAATGCTTTAAGTTTTTTTACAAACTTCTCGATCTTAGGATCAAAGAACACCTTTCCTGCATAAAGAAAAGTTAGTAGAACAATGTTAAGTAAAATGAATGAATGAATAAAATTGAAAATTTTCACTAAGGTAAAAAAATTATTTTTACCACAGTAATTTAAAAATTATTTGTTTTACTGAATCAATTTGATCCCCGACAGCGGCGCCAAAAAACTTGTTAACCCCCCGTGTTACTGTTGGGTTATTAATTGGCAAGTGCACCAATCTTTTGTAGTTTTCAAATTTAGATATCGTTCCACTGGGATTAAAAGTCTAGTAACTCACAGTAATTTCTTATTTACTATGGTAAATTTATCAAAGATTATTAACAAAAGAATAATTTATAAACAATTTCTACAATATTCACAGAATTTGATGGTTGATTTTGTTCAGAAGGTAAAAAGATAGAAAAGATAAAATCTATCTATAAAATTGAGATGTAATTTAGAATAATTCAGATACTTGATGTATAAACACATATTAACAAATTATGTTGGAATTAGGATCCTCGTACTAAAATATAATGAAATAATTATAGACATACATACTTAATCATCAAGTTCATGTTATTACAGCTTAAAGTCATTATAACCGATCCCTCTTGATATAAATTCTAAGTATTTACCGTAAAGTCCGATCCCTCGTGAGCTTTCTCAATAAAAACTTGCATTAAGTCCTGGCCTTATGGCAACAATAATTACCAATTCTATCCCTAGTAATTGGCATATTAAGGGTATTTTAACTTTTACTTTCATTAAAACAGATTTTAATTCGGCATGAATAATCATTCTTCCATTTGAGATTCATACTAATAAAACAAGTTTTAATACACATGAAAATCATTCTCCCGTTTGATGTTCATATTAATAAAGAGTTGAAATACTAACATATACTTGAATTATAAATATATAGAGGTCATAATCACAACATCATATAATAGATTAATTCACCAAATTCCAATATAAACAATTTAGTTACACATGGTAAAAGTAAGAATAACACTTACAGAGTTTGACATTACGAAGACTTGGAAACACTTCATGATACAAGAGCTCACACTACTACACAACACTCTCAAGTATCTAGAAACCACTCTAACCTTACAAAGTCAAAGAAAAACACTCAAACTCGAGTTAAAGGAGAGAATAAAAGTTCTGAACTTAGAAAGGGATGCTTGAAATGCATGGAGAATGGCCCTATTTATAGGGCTGAAGAAGGGTTCTGACGCTACGCGTCAGGTTCCTGACTTAGCTTCCATTACGCTCGTGATTAAGTGGCCATGATTAAGAATTTTTTATTCAATAATGCCCAAACATGTGTGGCCTTGTCTCCTAATTTGGATTGGACATTAGCTGCTGGTGGATATGCTAATAATGGGTCAATTGGATGAGTGCTTGTCCACCTGGAAATGGAGTCCACATAGCTCTGATGCTACGCGTGGCTATGACGCTTAGCGTCAGCATCAAAAATCCCTACGCTACGCGTGGTGTTGATGCTACGCGTCAGCTCTCCAGTTCTTCAATTTTTCTCTTTAGATTCTTTACTTTTTCACTACAAAACTAGAGAAAATTGATCAAGGGCAAATTATTTCCAAAAACATCCATTTATTGAATTTAAAACCTAAATTTCTAATAAATTAAACAAATTTTTATTCTTTTTTACAAAAATTATATTACGGATTTTATTGTAAATTTGAGGACTAACAATAAGTTACTGGAGAAATAATTTATCCGATCTAGTATATCACCGTCGGGTGCTCCAGTGTTACTAGTTAAAAAGAAAGATGACAGTATATGGTTATATGTTGATTATCGCCAGTTGAATAAGCTTACAATAAAGAGTAAGTATCCATTGCAAAGGATTGATAGTTACGGGGTGCTTCAGTCTTTTCAAAGATTGATTTGTGATCTGGATACCATCAGATCCAAGTTAAGGCTTCAGATATTCCCAAAACAGCGTTCAAGACCCGATATGGTCACTATAAATATATGGTGATGCCGTTTGGTGTGACCAATACTCCTGCTGTGTTCATGAATTATATGAATAACATCTTTCATCCATACTTAGACCGATTTGTGGTCGTCTTTATCGACGATATCTTGATTTATTCTAAGTCTCACGAAGAGCATGAGCAACATCTTCGTTTGGTACTCCAAGTACTAAAAGTAAAGCAGTTGTTTGCTAAATTGTCCAAGTGTAATTTCTGGATGGATAAGATCCAATTTCTGGGACATGTAATTTCTAGTAAAGGTGTTTTTGTTGATCCTTCCAAAGTGGAAGCTGTTATGGCTTGGGAGAGACCTGATAGCCAACCGCAAGTGCATCGGGTATCGAAGTAATAAAAAGATAATGTTCCCACAGGGATTGTGCCCAAGTACTAATTATAACGGTGGTTAAATTATCTAGTAATTCGATTAAATTGAATTACTCAATCCATTTTAAACATTAAATCAGAAATCAGGAAATTCAACATCTTTTGTAAAAGAAAATCGAAGCAAGTTTGGGAAATTGAATCAAAGGTAAATCTTGGGGTATTAAGGGTTCATATGCTAGTATCAAAATTAAAGGTTACTCGCCTATCCAATTATATGATTTTGTTCCTAAGGTAGATTCCCCTAAGTTAATTAATACCTTCCCCTCAAAAGCCTATTAACGTGCCTAATTCTGAAAGAACCGCGTTTAATTTGTTAATTAGACCCTTTACGTTCTATGGAAATCCAATTAACCCTCAAACAATTTCACTTACTGTCGTAAATCAAAATCATAGGTTCAATTTAGGTATTTTTGAATTACATGCCAATCTCTCGATTACCCATATAATTTGTGATCATCTACACTTATCTCTAAGCCTTGCAAAAGTATTAAGAATACATAAATTGAATAGAGATTAAAATCACATAAATTGGAATGTGAAGAACAATTAATTGTAACACATAGGCATACTACATCCTTAGCCCCAAGAAAAGAGTTTAGTGTGCCATAAGGATTGTTGTCATTATGTCACACATCACAAAATCAATACCAAGCATAAAAGTTATCAAAAGTGTAAACTAGGGATTCAGAAATTACAAATTAGTTCTCACTAGGAATCCTAATTCTTCCTCCCAAATCTGCAGATTTGATTTCCTTTGATGATTTGACTCTTGATTCCTAATGAAAGTTTCCCAAAAGGTTCTTCAAAATCTCTTAAAAGATGTCTCTCTAACTGTCTCTGCAGAAATCTCTTTCATATCTCCCTAGTGTGCCTAATAAAAACCCTAAACAATTTAGAGATTTGGGCCTTGTAGGGGACAACCACGGCCAGTGGTGCGAGTCCTATTCCTTTTTAAACAGAAATTCATAACTTTTTGTAACAAACCGAGCCAACTACGGCCGGTGGTAGCTTCTGACTTTCTTTTCTTTGCTCTACAGTGCCCACCATGACCAGTGGTAGATAACCATGACTAGTGATGTCTTTTGACTTGCTTTTCCTCTTTTCCAGTGCTAACCATGGCCAGTGGTTTGCCACCACTGGTAGTGGTTTCCTCCAACCTTGCCAAAATGCACTCCTAAAGGCCTCAAAAGTCTCTTCTTACATCCACTTTGCCATTTTTCCTCAAAAGAGACCTAGAACATCATTGATCCTGTAAAAAAAGTAACAACCAAGTAATATGTATGGAAAAGAATCAAAATCAAAGGAATCAGGCATGAAACAATATGTAAAACCCTAAGAACTAGACCTAAAAACAACTAAAAGCAATACACAATGCATACTTATCAAGATACCCCAAACTAAAACATTGCTTGTCCTCAAGCAATCACTGAATCCATACAAGCATATAATGAAAAACCAATAGATCCAAGCAAACTTAAGGAATCTTGTGTTTATTTATTTTCTTTGTTTTTGTGATTTTAAGAGATTGCATAAACTACCAGAATAAACCACAATCAACATTCAAACCATATTCACTAAGATTAGACTTAGGGTACTCTTTCTTACTTTCTACTCAGTGTATATGCTTACATTTCAATCCACTCAAACCATAACATTCTAAACACTACCATTGGCATTTGACCACAAACTCCACAGTTATCAAGAAAACATGCATTGGTCAAAAGGTCTTTTAAAGGGTTGTAATGGGGCCAGGGGATTCATAACATGGGAATGGAAACCAAGAAAAAGGGAAATGCAAAGGGCTTAATTTTGTAAGAAAAGCAATATCACAAGAAGGCAAGCAAACCTCAATTCAATACTTTCAAACCATAAAGGGTATGATTCATTTTTTCTTTTCCTCTCTTTTTTCCTTTTTTATTTTGATTTTGAGATCAAACTCATTATCTTTCCTTGTCTTTGAATCACACACCCCAAACTATCATGGTTTTTGTTTTTCAATTCAACCACTTTTGGTTAGCTTATCCTTTTTGCCTCTTCTATATATGAACCAGAAATACTAATGTTAAAGGTTTTGAAAGAAAATATCATATTATTTCATGGCTCAAAAGAGACAACTAATGGATTAAGCTTTCATCAAATTCTAAGGTTAAAGAAAACAAAACCTAAAGTGCCTTTTTCATTCCAAGCATGCATTCATAACTATTTTGAATTGGTCAAAGGCCAAGTTCTAGAGTGCCTAAAAATGTATGAATCACTCAGTTAAAGAATCATTGGTCATTTACAATTTAATGCACTGAACACCCTATTGGCTCAAAAGCTCACATTGGTATATGGCCTAATCAAAGAAACACAGTCATCATGTAGAGTGACTATTCTGGCAAGAATGGCAATCAAAAACTTTTTGTATATATATATATATATTGTTTTATTTTTTTTTATTTTACAAGATTCACCCAAGCAATGCTTAAGATCCAACCAATCTACATCACATGTCATACAGATAACAATAACCGCAATCAGCAGTCAATGCTAGCCTAAGGCATATGAGCAGACATACAATCATGCAAATGAACTAGAACATAAGCATACAATCATGCAAATGAACTAGAAAATAAAAATAAACAAAAATAAAGTAAAAACAAGCTGAACTTTTGTGTACCCATCACCCCAAACTAAAACTGGACATTGTCCCTAATGTCTATATCAAGGGGGCCAGAGAGGGCCGTAATTAAGGAACTAGGGGTAAAAGGGCACAAAAGTTCAATTGATACCTATCATGGAGAAGTGGGGTGGAAGTGACCCTATTGGGTGTGCCAGTCATACATGGCATCTACCCGGTCAGAAATCTGATCGATGCGGGCCCCCTAATAGGTTTGCTTAGTGGACATCTGTTGAAGCAAAGTATACATCTACTGCATGGAAAAAGGTGGCTCCTCACGGGTGTGAGAAGGCTCACCCTGCTCTGAAGGTCCAGTAGGTAGTGGCATGTCGGTAGATAGTGGAGTATAATCATCCTTATCTACAAAAAGAAAAGATGTCTTGCCTTCCAAACTAGTGAAAGTAGGATTAGGCAAGGGGTGAGGAATAGAAAATCCAGCTATTACCAAACAGTATATATCATGTTCCTTAGCAATCATCCCCATATTAATCAATTTAGCCATGTCAATCCTCTTGGGTTGATGGAGAAGATTATCTTGGTCTAGATCTATGCCTACATACCTAGCAATGGGGTTTATGTAACCAGCCGTAACAATCTTACCAGTGGTGGCATTGCCGACCCGAGATAATTGGCTACATACCACTTGGTAGAATTGATGTGAGTATTATGAAGAATAGAGTGGAGAAAGAATACCTTTGGCTGATGCATAGTACCTAGGCTATCACACCGCCCAAAGATGGATCGGGCCATAAAACGCTACAGGTAACGGAAAACTGGGTGATGGATGGTGTAGGCCTTGGAAGTGGAAGCATCATAACGGCCTTTATGGGAGATAAGATTCCAAAAGTACCTGAAATTAAACTCCTTTGGGATGATATCAACACCCCCTGGAGGAAAATTATAAATAGTAGCCACTTCATCCAAAGGCAACCTATAGTTAGTATTATTAAGCCAGAAAGCGAGCTCTCACCCAGGTCCAGATTGGCACCTATTGACCTCTATAGAACTTAGGAATTCTAAAGAAGTACGCTCATATACAGGTTCAAATAATTCAATAAAGGAATCCCACCCCACATTTTGACACAAGCGTAAGGTATCTTCAAAAATTCCCAATTCCATTAAAGTATCTTTGCAGAAAAATCTAGAAGGAATAATCTCTCTACTCCCTGGCACCAATACCAAAAACTTTAAAGTTAAATAAAAACTTGGAGATGACCTATTAAAACCATACAAGGAGAGTTAAAAAGCATTCAAATTCAAAACTCTAAAGTTTTTGCATCATGACAAGAGACAACACCTATATAATCTCATACATTCATGACATGTAATAGAGAAATGGACATATATGAATAATTAAATACCATGAGAGATGAAGTAGACCAAATACATATTCAAATCATGCAACAATTTATGAATTTTGTCTCTTTGGAATTTTATCAAACACTTGGTGTGCACTAAGTAAATGAGTGACAAATGCCACATTCAAGAGCAATGCTTCCACTCATCAAGTTCAATAGCCACAATAACCAACCAATTTCAGAATTTAACCACCAATCAAACATTCAATCATCACCAAAGATCAAAGTTTGCACGAAAACACAAATGGGGTACATGAAAAGGTATGAACACTAAATGAAGTTCATGAAGATTTAGTGTTACCTATTTGGTTTTATAGCATTCAATTTCATCACAAAGCAATTAGGGAAAGCTTAAATGAATCAATTTTAAGAATTTCATGCTAAATCCCTAAATTTTTAGAAACGCCCAAAAACCAAATGAGAAACCCCAAACTAATGAGAAAGAGTAAAATGCTTACTTGATTTAGAGAAAAGGAAAGATGATTCAAGTAGCAAGATGATGATGGTGCAAGGAGATTGAGAGGAGATGGAGTTTCTCAAGTAGTTTGGTGGGTATTTTCAAAAGAGATGAGTGAAGGAACCAACAAGGCAATGCTTAAAAAGGGATACAAGGGCATGGAGTGTTTAAAAATATAGAATCCCACATGCTGGGCCGAACCATGGCCAGTGGTTATAAACCACAGCCCGTGGTGTGTTTTGTTTGGGCCCAGATTTTTGAAATGTACTTTTGCCATGTACCTGATGGCAACCACGGCCAGTGGTTGTCTCTGTTTCACAGCCAGTGGTTTGCACTGTCTTTCACCCAAAAAACACTTATACATTCATCAAAATTATTGGGTCAAAAAACTATTTTTAATCCAAAAATTATGTCAAACAACCCAATTTAAAACACCTTTTGATTCCAACCAAATCATGCAAAATGGTGATTAATTCAAATATCTTACTCCATAAAAGGCAACATCAAAATATTTTTTTTTTTTATTTAACTTTTACACAAAGCATGTAAGCAAACAAATTCATGCAAAACAATTGAAATAAAATGACAAATGGGGTTACCTCCCAATAGTGCTAAGTTTAACGTCTTCAGCCAGACATTTTTAACCATTTGGATTTATGAATCCAATGCATCAAGCAAATCCAAAGCACTTGCTTGATGAATGGGCTCGCCTGTCAAGTAGTTCTTAAGTCTTTGCCCATTTACTTTAAATGGTTCAGACTTTTCGCTCCATAACTTAACAGTGCCAAAGGGAAATACTTTCAAAACTTTAAACGGTCCCAACCATCGAGACCTCAGTTTACCTAGAAATAACCTTAATCTTAAGTTAAATAACAAGACCATATCACCTGGACTGAATGTCTTTCGAAGGATGTGACCATCATGCCAACGTTTTGTTTTTTCCTTATAAATCTTAGCATTCTCGTATGCTTCCAACCGGAGTTCCTCTAGTTCATTTAGCTCTAATAACCTGCGTTCACCTACAACCTTATGATCAAGATTAAGCATTTTAATTGCCCAAAATGATTTATACTCAAGTTCAATAGGCAAATGACAAGGCTTCCTATATACTAGTTTGAAAGGTGTGGCTCCAGTAAAGGTTTTATATGCGGTACGATACACCCATAAAGAATCGTCTAATTTAATAGACTAATCCGTACGTGATGTATTGACCACCTTTTGGAGAATATTTTTTATCTCCCTGTTGAAAACCTCAACGTGTCCACCAGTTTGAGGGTGATAAGGTGTAGCAACCTTATGCCTCACTCCATATTTCTTTAAAAGGGTCTAAAAAGTTTTCTCAATAAAATAAGACCCTCCATCACTTATAACACACTTAGGAAGCCTAAACCTTGGAAATGTAATCTTTTTAAAAATCTTAATAACAGTTTTAGCATCCAAATAAGGTGAAGCAATGGCTTCTATCCATTTAGACACATAATCAACTGCTACCAAGATAAACTGATTTCAAAGGAAGAGGGAAAGGGTCCCATGAAATCAACCCCCCACACATCAAACAACTCAACCTCTAAAATACTCTTAAGTGGCATCTCATGCCTCTTACCTATGTTACCTGTTCGTTGGTAAGCATCACAAGTCAGGATATACTTATGCAAATACTTAAAAAGGTGTGGCTAGTAGAACCCAGCTTGTAATACTTTCTAGGCTGTCATGGATGTGCTCATGTGGCCTCCACAGGAAAAAGAGTGGCAATGGTCTAGGATGGCATGGACTTCATCCTCCGGAACACACCTCCTAATCAAACCATCTGTACACTGTTTGAAAAAGAGGGTCTCATCCCAATAGTAATGCTTAACATCTGCAAAAAACTTTTTTTTCTGCTGAAAACCAAGGGCAGAGGGTAAAATGTCACAACCAAGATTCAGTAGTTGCTCATCTAGAAAAGACTCATTGATAGGAACAACATCACCCAACTCATCTTTTTCAGATGATAACCTAGATAGGTGGTCAGCAACAAGGTTCTTAGTACCCTTTTTATCTTTTATCTCTAAGTCAAATTCTTGCAAAATCAAAATCCACCTAATTAGCCTAGGCTTTGATTCTTTTTTATGTAAAAGAAACTTGATGGTAGAATGGTCAGTATATATAGTAACATGCGAGCCTACCAAGTATGATCTAAACTTATCAAAAGCAAAGACAATAGCCAATAATTCCTTTTTAGTGGTGGCATAGTTTACCTATGCTGCATCAAGTGTACGACTAACATAATGGATCACATGCAACTTCTTATCCTTTCGTTGCCTAAGCACAGCCCCCACTACGTGATCACTAGCATCACACATCAACTCGAATGGGAGTTCCCAATCAGGGGGTTATACCACAAAAGTAGAAATCAAAGCTTATTTAATCCTGCAAAAAGCCTCAAGACAAGATGAGTCAAAAACAAAAGGCACATCCTTACCCAAAAGATTAGTCAAAGGCTTGGTGATCTTACTGAAGTCTTTAATGAACCGCCAGTAAAACCCGGTATGCCCAAGAAAACTCTGAATACCTTTCACATTGGTCGATGGGGGTAATTTTTCAATCACCTCCACCTTAACCTTATCCACCTCAATTCCTCTCTCAGACACCAAGTGTCCAAGAAATATGCCTTTTCTTACCATGAAATGGCATTTCTCCTAATTTAAGACCAAGTTGGTCTCCACACAATGCTGCAAGACTTGGCACAAATTAGTTAAACAACTATCAAAATCCAAACCATGCAAAGAAAAGTCAACCATGAAAACTTCCATAACATTCTCAATTAAATCAGAAAAGATGGCCTGCATACACCTTTGAAAAGTTGCAGGTGCATTACACAGGCCAAATGGTATTCTCCTATATGCATATGTCCTATAAAGGCAAGTGAAAGTAGTTTTCTCTTGCTTAGATGGATGAATGGGGATTTCATGAAAACCTGAGTACCCATCAAAATAACAGAAATAAGAGTGCTTAGCTGGCCTCTCAAGCATCTAATCAATGAAAGGAAGAGGGAAATGATCTTTCTTTGTGGCGCTATTTAGCTTTCTATAATCAATGCACATACGCCACACAGAAACTATCCTAGTAGAAATTAGTTCCTGTTTATCATTTTTCACAACAATTATCCCTCCCTTTTCAGGTACCACAAGAACTAGACTTACCCACTGTAACACCTTGAATTTTTAAAATAGGAAGATAAATTAGGAAAATAAATGTTAGATAATTAACTTTGGGCTAATAAATATCCTAAAATTCTTGAAATGACTTAAATAAAGTTTTTCGAAACTGTTGGTGAATTATGGTGGTCAGATGAGCTGAAAACTGACCCTGATAAAATATAGGTGTCGGACCAAGTATCTCCGATTGAGATGCCGTTGGTCAGGGCCGTAGAAAATGTTATTGGGATTCCGAATTTATATTCGGAATAATTTTTAGAATATGTTTTGGGCCCGAACGGCGAACCTGTTTGTTAAAAAAAGGAAGAGTTAATGGAGAATTAATAATTTAAATGCTAAATTCTTATTTTTCCCATTCAAAAGGCGGTTGCACCCTCTTCCTCACGTAGACACTCTTTTCTTATCTTCTTCTTTATCTTTTCTTCTTCTTCTTCATAATTCCTCTTCTCTTTCCTTTTGAATTATAAATTTAAAAGGGGATATCTCTTTCTTCTCCATTAACAACCTACAAGAAATTCAAGAAAAGCATGGAAACTAGAATATCTCTCCTCTTTTCTCCTCAAATTCGTGTGAACTCCCTCATCTTTTGTAAACTTACTCTTTTCTTTCATTGAGGTAAGATTATGATCATTTTTCCATGTATATAAGTATATAGTTAAAGTTTAGTTGAAGTTTTGGTGTTAGAATACAATAAATGTATGAGTAATGCTGGAGAAAGTTTAAAAGTGGAAATCTAAAGATAAGTTGACATAAATACAAGCTTATGAATGATTAATGAGGTAGTTATAACTATGGTGAGAAAAGAAGGAGGTATACGAGCATTTATGAAGGTTGGTGGGTTGGTGAAAACCTTAAATTTGAATCCAAGGAGGAAAGGTAGGATATTAAAGGATATTGTAATTAATGAAGAAATTAGCATTTGTTGATGGGAAGAATGATATAAATGATGTGGTAGACACATTAAATGATGATAAACTTGATTTGAAGATATAATAGGTAGAAACTCACCAAGGTGTTGGTGGAGATCTTACTAGATGGAATAACCTAATAATTAGGTTGTAGCCTTTGATACTAATAGATTGTGATTTAAGGAAAGGAATTCCCGAAGCCTAAGTAGGCAAATGAATGAATTTGGTAAATAGTTTTCACATGATAAGGATCATATGTACACCTATGTATATGTATATTGAATTGGTATTTGAATAAATGATTGATGTGGCACTATATATGATTGGTGTAGGGCTTGGCAATATTGGAGAAGCAGGAACATCAACCCCAGAGGTCTACTTCTCTTGAGGTAGGAGAGGGGTGTATTTTCTAAATGCATAAGAATTGTGATGATAATGTATGTATAAATGTAGTATGGCATGTTTGTGTGGTTAAAGGTGATATTATGTGTATGTGAAGTGAATTGTGTATGATGATGTGAATTTAGTGTTTATATGATGAAACCTAAGTGTGGCTATGGATGGTTTATTATGCATGGTACATGATTGAGTTCATATGAAGATTGATTCTTGTGTATGAATTTGATGGAAAATTGTGTGGTTGAAAATGAATATACCCTAGATGAAAGGGTAGGATAATCTAAATGAGCTTGAGGTATGCATGAGTATTTTGTATGCATGGCATGACATACATATCATAATGATGTTGATAGTGGTTGAGATCACTTGATGATGGAAATGAAAAAGGGCTTGCGAGCACCTATGATGCCCATGGTTGCGATCATGAGGCGGGAGTAACCCTTGCGAGGAGGGAAACCTTTGTGAAATGTTTATGAGACGGGAGTACCCCTTGCGAGGAGGGAAACCTATGTGGAATATTGAACGTGGTTGCGATCACGAGAAGCACCTTGTGAGGTTGCTAGAGGGAGTACCCCTTACGAGGCGGGAAACCATTGAGAATGAGTATATGATATGGTGGTTGCGATCACCCGAGGAAATGAAATCAGATCCGTGCATGTGCATTTTTATGACATTAGCATGTGCATCAGTTTGAAAGCATGGTATAGTGTGATACCTTGATGATGGGATATGAATGGAAACTCCCTTTTTAATTACTAAATTGTGATGGTGAATTGATTGATATAATTCTGAGAGAATCAGGGAATAATTGTATTGAAATGAAAAATCATCGATTGATTGATTGATATTAAATAAACTCCTCTCGGAAAGAAGATAGTTGTATTACATTCATACATATATTGTTCTAATTATTGGATTTTCGTCATTGAGAAAGTATACTCACTCTCCCTGTGGTATATTTTTTAGCTCCTGTGTTGTAGGTATTGCTTTGGAACTATGGTGGAGGAGGAGTGTGAAGAAGACCCCCCTTTTTGGTAAAGAATGCCTTGGCCGGCAATATTTTGCGATACATAGATATGTGGAATAGATGTAATGTATATAGTGCAATGTATGTTTGCATAGTGTGGATTTAGAATGGATAATTGTATGGATAATGAGTTTGGAAGGTCATGGAGGAAAATGAGATCTTTTGTTTATGACTCATTTTCAATCATGACCCTGTTAATGAATGAATGATGAAACTCTCCACATCTTGATGAATGAATGAAATTTATATGTGGAATGTTAGATTTGTGAAATGGAAGAATTAGTGAGTTGATTTATACAATAGACGAGTTGTAATGGAAATTGATAAGAATGACTTATTAGAACAAGTTTCAAATGTGTAATATGATATATATGAAGTGTTGAAATTAGGTAAATTTGATTAGAATGAGTTTTGGTGTAGGGAGTTGGGTGATTTCTACAATTCCCCTGTTTTTCTGTCGAACTCGCTCAGGCGAGAAGGCTTCTCGCTCAAGCGAGAAAGCCCCTGTTTCAATTTTTGGAATCTAGACGAGTCTCGCTTAGGCGAGAATGGGACTCGCTCAAGCGAGATCGTCCCAGCATCAGTGTTAGGACATTATTCCATTTTCGCTCAAGCGGATGTACAAGTCGCCCAAGCAAAATCACATTAGAATCAGAGTTTGGACCTTGGTTAGTGTTCGCTCAGGCGAGCTAAGGGTTCGCCCAAGCGAGAGGGTCTTGCTCTCAGGTTTTGCTCTCAGGTTTATCAGGAAATTGCTCTCGGGAGCAATCTCGCTTAAGCGGGGATAGTGTCGCCTGAGCGAGTGAGCGTGGAAAGGATTCTGGGCGTTTTTCGCCTTACGCTCGCTAGCTTCGCCCAAGCGAGGATTGTGTTACTCGCTCAAGCGAGTTGGGTTCGCTTGAGCGAAGTGGCCCCTGAATCTCCATTTTCTTCTTTCGCTCAGCATTTTATGGTTCGCCCAAGCGTGCTATGCGAAGCTCGCTCAAGCGAATTGGGATTTCGCTTGAGCGAGAGGAACCTGATTCTCCCAAAAAGCTTTAAATATGTTATTTTCCTTTTTCTTCATACTAATCCATGATTCAATCCTATTTCATGATCACTTTGGGATAACTTTGGCTATTACATTTCAAATGAATGATCTCTTAAGAATTTAATTCCATAATATTATTTTACTAAAGATTCTTCCGCTATTATTAATTATGGATTTCTTAAGAGTTACTTTCTTTAACTTACCTTCTCGTATCTTCATATATGAGATAGGTCTCTGATAGATCCAGGGTAATTGTTAAATGGCTTCACCACTCACATGTTCCAGAGATTAATAATAATAAAATCGTGAAAAATTTACCCCTATTTTTGGGATGTCACAATTTGGTATCAGAGCATTATTCGCTCTGTATTATTGTGTTAAGCCATTGCTATTACTGGAAAGTGATATGTGATTAATGAATCATTGTTATTGTTGATTGATTGCGTATGAATTGATGATGGATTGAATATGATTCTTATAAGTCCGGCCAAGCTTTTTCACACTATCCTCCCTCAATGAAGAATATTATGTATTATGAATGCATATTATGTTATGAAATGATGATGCTGCCATCTGGATTTTAATATGAAATGTTGTTATTGGACTCCATGAGGAAGGGTCACAATGTAAATTTTATAATGAAATACTATAGTATGAACTCATAGAGGAATTTTATGAACGAATTTACTAATATTGGCTGAATTTTATGTTGTGGTTCTAGATATTGTGATGGCCCATCGTCGTCAAGATAATGATGACGCCATAGCTAGAGCCTTGAATCGTTTTGCGGATCTCCTCGAATCGCAAAACCGTGAGAGACAAGAGGCAGAAAGACCATCTGCTCCTATTGTTGTATAAGGCACTCAGGGGCTTGACATGTTTTTAAAGCGAAAACCTACTGAATTTCATGGTGGATTTAGGCCTGAGCAAGCCTATGGTTGGATCCGGAATGTTGAGCGGATCTTTGATAGCTTTGAATATAATGAGCTTCAGAAAGTAGAGTATGCTGTCTTTATGTTGAGAGATGAAGCGGAGACTTGGTGGAGACTCGCCAAGAACAGAATGAATGCTGCTGTGATTCCCTTAACTTGGGAGAACTTTAAGCGAGAACTTATGAGGAAATATGTGCCCGAAAGTTATAAAAGCAAGAAAGAACTCGAGTTCATGGAACTCAAGCAAGGCACGCTGACGGTGGAAGAGTATGCTTCTAAGTTTGAAGAACTTTGTGAATTCTACCCTCCTTTTCAACAAGAGGGAACTGAAGTATCAAAATGCGTGAAGTTTGAAAATGGGTTACGCTCCGATATTCAAAGGGCTATATGTCACCAAGAGATTCGAAGTTTCACAGTGCTTGTGAATAAGTGCCGCATCTATGAAGAACATGCTTCTTTTCAACACTCTAAATTTGACTCTAAGTTGAAGGGTCAAGCTTCTAGTTTTAAGAGGCAAAGAAGTTTTAGAAGAGGACGCTTTTTGAGGGGTGCTTCTTCTAATGTCCAAGCTAGAGGTGGTGGACGTGGTAATGTTTTTGGCCGGGGTAATATAAATACCAATGGGCCGAGATGTTATAGATGTGGAGGACCTTATTACGTTCGGGAATGTGTGCATCGTGAAGATGTTGTATGTTTTAATTGTGATCAGGTGGGGCATATCCGTTCTGCATGTCCTATGCTTGTAAGACCGACTCCGGTACAAGCTAATGTTACTAATCGGGCTAATACACCTGCTTATGTGAACCGCAGAGGTTATAATGGTGGTCGAGGTCGTGGTAATGGAAATAATGACGGTCGACGTGGTGGCCGAGGTGGCTATAATGGTGGAAGACGTGGAAACGGTCGAGGAAATAGGAATGATGCTAATGAAGGAAATAGGGATGGAGGAGATCGTCAACCTAATGTCGGCAGAGTATTTGCTGTGACCGATGAGGAAGCAGCACGAGCAAAAAATCTGGTTGAAAGTAAGTGTGAAATCCTTGGACATTCAGTTCATGTAATTTATGATTCGGGTGCGACCTACTCTTTTATATCTGAGGATTGTGTTCGGCGATTGAGATTGCCGGTGTGTCTAATGAAAAATGGTCTTATGATTACCACTCCAACCGGTACTTGTCTTAGATCGGTTAACCGGTGTGATAATGTTGATATGCTCCTGGAGGGGAGAAAATTTGTTGCATCTTTTATTTGCTTACCTATGAAGGGATTGGAGATTGTACTGGGTATGGATTGGCTTTCTAACAATAAAGTCATAGTTGATTGTCAACAACGGACCGTTAGTTTCCCTTTTCTTGATAGAGAACAGTTTGATGTATAAGGTATAATTCAACTTTGTGTGTTGTTATCTCTCACTGATGGGACAAGTAATTCCGGTCCCACTAATATTCCCGTAGTGTCTGAATTTCTGGACGTGTTTCCTGATGAGATACCTGGTTTACCACCTCCAAGAGAGGTTGAGTTTGCTATTGACCTTGTACCTGGTGCCGAACCAGTGTCTATTGCTCCTTATAGGATGTCTCCTATGGAGTTAATTGAATTAAAGAAGCAAGTTGAGGAACTACTTGAGAGGGAATTCGTTTGACCCAGTGTGTCACCCTGGGCAGCTCCTATTTTGTTAGTTAAGAAAAAGGATGGAACCATGCGGTTGTGCGTAGACTACCGCCAATTGAACAAGTTGACGATAAAGAATAGATATCCTTTACCTCGTATTGATGATCTATTGGATCAATTGAGAGGTGCGGTGGTATTTTCAAAGATTGATTTGCGTTCCGGTTATCATCAAATTCGGGTGAGAGCCGAAGATATTCCCAAGACTACATTTAGGACGCGTTATGGTCACTACGAGTATGTCGTGATGCCATTTGGAGTTACTAATGCTCCAGCTGTATTCATGAGTTACATGAATCACATCTTCCACAAATACCTAGATCGTTTTGTTGTGGTGTTTATTGATGATATTCTGGTATATTCCAAGAGTCACGAGGAACATGAAGAACATTTAAGAGTGGTACTGAACATTCTTAGAGAGAACCAGTTGTATGCCAAGCTCTCTAAATGTGAATTCTGGATGACGAGCGTCTAATTCCTTGGACATGTAATATCCGAGGATGGTATTTCTGTGGATCCTTCAAAGGTTGAAGCCGTTATGGCATGGTCGAGAACTACAACGGTTACTGAAATCTGAAGTTTTCTTGGACTTGCGGGTTATTATCGAAGGTTTATTGAAGGTTTCTCTCGTCTTGCGAGACCTTTGACAAATTTAATAAGGAAGAACCAACCTTTCGTATGGACGGTTGAATGTGAGAAATGTTTTGAAGAGTTAAAAATGAGATTGACTTCAGCTCCTATCTTAGCGTTGCCTGATTTACAAGAAGAGTTTGTAGTGTATTGTGATGCTTCCAAGCATGGACTTGGATGCGTGCTAATGCAGAAGGAACGTGTAATAGCTTATGCTTCACGCCAGTTGCGAGCTCATGAAAGTAATTACCCCACTCATGATTTGGAGTTGGCGGCGGTTGTGTTTGCCTTGAAGATTTGGCGTCATTATTTGTATGGTTCGAGATTTGTGGTGTACAGTGACCACAAAAGTTTGAAATATCTTTTCGACCAAAAGGAATTGAATATGCGACAAAGAAGATGGATGGAATTCTTGAAGGATTATGACTTTAGATTGATGTACCAACCGGGGAAAGCTAATGTTGTTGCCGATGCTCTTAGTCGGAAATCCTTGCATATATCAACCATGATGATCAAAGAGCTTGAAGTAATTGAAGAATTTCGGAATTTGAATGTTGGAACCGAAGTTCAATCCTCCAAGAAGTTATATTTTGCTACTTTGAAAATAAGTAATGAATTTTTGGAACTTGTGAAAGAGAAACAAAAAGATGATGATTATTTACAAGAGGTGCGAAGATCTCAGGATAATGGGAAAAATCTATTCCTTATGGAAGGCGTTGATAGTATATGGCGAATAAAAGGTCGTATGTATGTACCTTCATTCGGTGATTTGAGACGTACAGTGCTGGAGGAAGCACATAAAAGCATGTTTAGCATCCACCCTGGTGTAACAAAGATGTATCGCGATATAAAGAAGAACTTTTGGTGGCCCGGAATGAAACGTGATGTTGCTAACTTTGTAGCTTCTTGCCTTACTTGTCAGAAGGCGAAGGTGGAACACCAAAGACCTTCAGGTATTTTGAGGCTACTTGATATCCCTGTTTGGAAGTAGGACGCGATTGCCATGGATTTTGTGTCTGGATTACCAAGAACGAGGTCCAGATGTGATGGAATATGGGTGATTGTGGATCGTTTGACAAAGAGTGCCCATTTCTTGCCAATCAGTATGGAGAGCTCTTTACAAGATTTAGCATAGTTGTACATTCGGGAGATTGTGAGATTACATGGTGTGCCATCAAGTATTGTTTCTGATCGTGATCCCCGATTTACTTCCCGATTCTGGGGAAGCTTACATGAAGCGATGGGTTCAAAACTGAAGCTAAGTTCGGCATATCATCCCCAGACCGATGGGCAGTCTGAGAGAACTATTCAAAGTCTTGAAGACTTGCTGCGTGCTTGTGTTTTGGAACATGGCGGTTCGTGGGAAAAATATTTACCTTTGATCGAATTCACTTACCATAACAGTTTTCATTCTAGTATTGGTATGGCACTATACGAGGCCTTATATGGAAGAAGATGTCGAACTCCTTTATGTTGGCTTGAAGTTGGTGAGAATCTAGCCTTAGGTCCTGAAATTGTTGAAGAAACTACCAAGCAGATCAAGATGATCCGGGAAAAGATGAAAATTGCTCAAGACCGACAGAAGAGCTATTATGATAAAAGAAGAAAACCATTGGAATTTCAAGTTGGCGATCATGTGTTATTACGAGTTTCACATGATAAGGGTATAGGAAGAGCCTTGAAGAGTAAAAAACTGAGCCCTAAATTCATTGGACCCTATGAGATTTTGGAGCGAATTGGAGATGTCGCATATCGAATTGCACTCCCTCCACAGCTTGCAAATCTTCATAATGTATTCCACGTGTCTCAGTTAAGGAAGTATGTACATGATCCTCAGCACGTGATCTCTGTTGATGATCTTGAGGTGCAGGATGACTTATCCATTCTTCCCGTTTCCGTTCGTATCGTTGAGTATTCCGTGAAGAGACTACCGAATTTTTAAAATAGGAAGATAAATTAGGAAAATAAATGTTAGATAATTAACTTTGGGCTAATAAATATCCTAAAATTCTTGAAATGACTTAAATAAGGTTTTTCGAAACTGTTGGTGAATTATGGTGGTCAGATGAGCTGAAAACTGACCCGGATAAAATATAGGTGTCGGACCAAGTATCTCCGATTGAGATGCCGTTGGTCAGGGCCGTAGAAAATGTTATTGGGATTCCGAATTTATATTCGGAATAATTTTTAGAATATGTTTTGGGCCTGAACGGCGAACCTGTTTGTTAAAAAAAGGAAGAGTTAATGGAGAATTAATAATTTAAATGCTAAATTCTTATTTTTTCCATTCAAAAGGCGGTTGCACCCTCTTCCTCACGTAGACATTCTTTTCTTATCTTCTTCTTTATCTTTTCTTCTTCTTCTTCATAATTCCTCTTCTCTTTCCTTTTGAATTATAAATTTAAAAGGGGATATCTCTTTCTTCTCCATTAACAACCTACAAGAAATTCAAGAAAAGCTTGGAAACTAGAATATCTCTCCTCTTTTCTCCTCAAATTCGTGTGAACTCCCTCATCTTTTGTAAACTTACTCTTTTCTTTCATTGAGGTAAGATTATGATCATTTTTCCATGTATATAAGTATATAGTTAAAGTTTAGTTGAAGTTTTGGTGTTAGAATACAATAAATGTATGAGTAATGCTGGAGAAAGTTTAAAAGTGGAAATCTAAAGATAAGTTGACATAAATACAAGCTTATGAATGATTAATGAGGTAGTTATAACTATGGTGAGAAAAGAAGGAGGTATACGAGCATTTATGAAGGTTGGTGGGTTGGTGAAAACCTTAAATTTGAATCCAAGGAGGAAAGGTAGGATATTAAAGGATATTGTAATTAATGAAGAAATTAGCATTTGTTGATGGGAAGAATGATATAAATGATGTGGTAGACACATTAAATGATGATAAAGTTGATTTGAAGATATAATAGGTAAAAACTCACCAAGGTGTTGGTGGAGATCTTACTAGATGGAATAACCTAATAATTAGGTTGTAGCCTTTGATACTAATAGATTGTAATTTAAGGAAAGGAATTCCCGAAGCCTAAGTAGGCAAATGAATGAATTTGGTAAATAGTTTTCACATGATAAGGATCATGTGTACACCTATGTATATGTATATTGAATTGGTATTTGAATAAATGATTGATGTGGCACTATATATGATTGGTGTAGGGCTTGGCAATATTGGAGAAGCAGGAACATCAACCCCAGAGGTCTACTTCTCTTGAGGTAGGAGAGGGGTGTATTTTCTAAATGCATAAGAATTGTGATGATAATGTATGTATAAATGTAGTATGGCATGTTTGTGTGGTTAAAGGTGATATTATGTGTATGTGAAGTGAATTGTGTATGATGATGTGAATTTAGTGTTTATATGATGAAACCTAAGTGTGGCTATGGATGGTTTATTATGCATGGTACATGATTGAGTTCATATGAAGATTGATTCTTGTGTATGAATTTGATGGAAAATTGTGTGGTTGAAAATGAATATACCCTAGATGAAAGGGTAGGATAATCTAAATGAGCTTGAGGTATGCATGAGTATTTTGTATGCATGGCATGACATACATATCATAATGATGTTGATAGTGGTTGAGATCACTTGATGATGGAAATGAAAAAGGGCTTGCGAGCACCTATGATGCCCATGGTTGCGATCATGAGGCGGGAGTAACCCTTGCGAGGAGGGAAACCTTTGTGAAATGTTTATGAGACGGGAGTACCCCTTGCGAGGAGGGAAACCTATGTGGAATATTGAACGTGGTTGCGATCACGAGAAGCACCTTGTGAGGTTGCTAGAGGGAGTACCCCTTACGAGGCGGGAAACCATTGAGAATGAGTATATGATATGGTGGTTGCGATCACCCGAGGAAATGAAATCAGATCCGTGCATGTGCATTTTTATGACATTAGCATGTGCATCAGTTTGAAAGCATGGTATAGTGTGATACCTTGATGATGGGATATGAATGGAAACTCCCTTTTTAATTACTAAATTGTGATGGTGAATTGATTGATATAATTCTGAGAGAATCAGGGAATAATTGTATTGAAATGAAAAATCATCGATTGATTGATTGATATTAAATAAACTCCTCTCGGAAAGAAGATAGTTGTATTACATTCATACATATATTGTTCTAATTATTGGATTTTCGTCATTGAGAAAGTATACTCACTCTCCCTGTGGTATATTTTTTAGCTCCTGTGTTGTAGGTATTGCTTTGGAACTATGGTGGAGGAGGAGTGTGAAGAAGACCCCCCTTTTTGGTAAAGAATGCCTTGGCCGGCAATATTTTGCGATACATAGATATGTGGAATAGATGTAATGTATATAGTGCAATGTATGTTTGCATAGTGTGGATTTAGAATGGATAATTGTATGGATAATGAGTTTGGAAGGTCATGGAGGAAAATGAGATCTTTTGTTTATGACTCATTTTCAATCATGACCCTGTTAATGAATGAATGATGAAACTCTCCACATCTTGATGAATGAATGAAATTTATATGTGGAATGTTAGATTTGTGAAATGGAAGAATTAGTGAGTTGATTTATACAATAGACGAGTTGTAATGGAAATTGATAAGAATGACTTATTAGAACAAGTTTCAAATGTGTAATATGATATATATGAAGTGTTGAAATTAGGTAAATTTGATTAGAATGAGTTTTGGTGTAGGGAGTTGGGTGATTTCTACAATTCCCCTGTTTTTCTGTCGAACTCGCTCAGGCGAGAAGGCTTCTCGCTCAAGCGAGAAAGCCCCTGTTTCAATTTTTGGAATCTAGACGAGTCTCGCTTAGGCGAGAATGGGACTCGCTCAAGCGAGATCGTCCCAGCATCAGTGTTAGGACATTATTCCATTTTCGCTCAAGCGGATGTACAAGTCGCCCAAGCAAAATCACATTAGAATCAGAGTTTGGACCTTGGTTAGTGTTCGCTCAGGCGAGCTAAGGGTTCGCCCAAGCGAGAGGGTCTTGCTCTCAGGTTTTGCTCTCAGGTTTATCAGGAAATTGCTCTCGGGAGCAATCTCGCTTAAGCGGGGATAGTGTCGCCTGAGCGAGTGAGCGTGGAAAGGATTCTGGGCGTTTTTCGCCTTACGCTCGCTAGCTTCGCCCAAGCGAGGATTGTGTTACTCGCTCAAGCGAGTTGGGTTCGCTTGAGCGAAGTGGCCCCTGAATCTCCATTTTCTTCTTTCGCTCAGCATTTTATGGTTCGCCCAAGCGTGCTATGCGAAGCTCGCTCAAGCGAATTGGGATTTCGCTTGAGCGAGAGGAACCTGATTCTCCCAAAAAGCTTTAAATATGTTATTTTCCTTTTTCTTCATACTAATCCATGATTCAATCCTATTTCATGATCACTTTGGGATAACTTTGGCTATTACATTTCAAATGAATGATCTCTTAAGAATTTAATTCCATAATATTATTTTACTAAAGATTCTTCCGCTATTATTAATTATGGATTTCTTAAGAGTTACTTTCTTTAACTTACCTTCTCGTATCTTCATATATGAGATAGGTCTCTGATAGATCCAGGGTAATTGTTAAATGGCTTCACCACTCACATGTTCCAGAGATTAATAATAATAAAATCGCGAAAAATTTACCCCTATTTTTGGGATGTCACACCCACTTACTACTAGCAATGGGATATATAACACCAGCATCAAGCAGTTTCAAAATTTCTTTCTTAACCACTTCTTGCATTTTTGGATTTAGTCTCCTAAGTGGTTCTACTATGGGCCTACTCTTATCCTCTATAGTTATCCTATGCATGAAAAATGAAGGGCTAATCCCCTTTTATATCATCCATTGTATAACCAATTACCTTCCTATACAACCTAAGTTGTTTCAAAAACTTCTCAGTTTCACATGGATTCAAGTCAGCATTTAAAATAACAGGATATGTAGAGTTGGGTCCAAGAAATTCATACCTCAGTGAATCCGGTAAAGGCTTCAATTCAACAGTTGAACTTATCACTTTCTCACACATGACTTCAGTATCATGTTTAAGTGGGGCATTTTCTTCTAGACAATCTGATGTTCTTACAGGTTCAATTAATAAACCAAATTTAAGTAGATCCTTAAGAAGAGTTTCCTCCTTCACCACTTGGTTAATAAAATCCACACAACAGACATCATCAAAATGTTTCTTTAAAGCATCTTTCAAACTAAAATCTACCTTTTGGTCTCCAACAGTCAGGGATAATTTTTTATTTTTAAGATCTATTACCGCACCCGCGATTGCCAAAAATGGCGTGCCTAGAATAATAGGGACCATAGAATCCTCATCCATTTCCAAAACAATAAAGTCGGCAGGAATGAAAAATTTACCTACTTTAATAGGTACATCTTCTAAAATACCCATAGGATATTTAACAGACCAATCTGCTACTTGTAATGACATCCTAGTAGGTTTTAATTCACCCAATCCTGATGCACAATCTTGGAGGATTAAATTCTTTTGGCAACCGCACCAATCGTTAAAATTTGTAATATATTTGATCATCCCACAGGGATTGAGGTAATTACCACAACCTAAGACTAGTACAAGCTGAACCAAAACACAAGAAGATAGAATTCATTCTATTTAGGCTTTTCTATTACTTTTTATGTTTTTTTAATTTCAGAAACAATATAAAAGGTGAAGTGTGATTAATGGAAGATAGGTTAGGATTGCTTCAGCTCACAATTTCAATAAGAAACATGTAATTGAGGTTCAATCAAGCTTCAGACTCAAGAGGACAATTCACAGATGATTAATCCCTAATTCCTTAGGTAATTAACACTAATTCCTAAGCATTAAACCCTAATCCCTTAGATGTTCAGTGACAGAGAAATCTAATGCGAAATTAGGGATTGAACCCTAACTATTCACCTAATTACTAGGCCGGAATTAGTTAGGAAGCTAGAAGTTACCTAAGCTTTCAACCATGATTCCTCATTAGTGAAATTCTTCAATTAGGTCTGGATTTGTCAATCCAGCAGTGTAGATTCACTTCTCAGCTTGTTCTCCTCATGCTTCAGAAGATGATTTCCTCAATGCAGATTCAAGATTCCATTGGAAGCATCAGCAATCCTAACCATAGGAGTTTAGCAACCCATCGAAGTGGTTTCAGAAGAAGGAACGTGGAAAGCCATGGAAGAGAGAGTTTAGAGAATGAAAATGTTTAGAGAGAGATTGAAAATCAGAAAATGAATTGTGTTATTGCTTCTATGTGTGTTAGTTACAGAGTATTTATAACTATATATAGCTAAGGCAAAAACTAACTAACTAACTCTAATTAATTACAAAGGAAACTTCCTAACAATTAAACTAACGAAACTAATTAATTAATTACAAGGGACTGACTAATTATAATATAATAATTAAATTACTAATATACAAAAATAGTCAGCAACTAATAAAATAATTAATGGTAACTACTACAACAATTCATGTTGAAGGAATATAACAAACTGGGAAAACAGACTTCACGCTTAAGCGTGATCTATGCGCGCTTGAGCGTGATACATAAACTCCTTGATGCAGGTGACTTCAGGCTTGAGTGTGACCCTTGTCCGCTTGAGCGTGATGCATAAATTCCTTGATGTAGGTGACTTCACGCTTGAGCATGACCCTTGTCCGCTTGAGCGTGATGGCTTCACACCTTACTGGATCTGCGCGTATGTACGCTAGGAGGCTAGCTATGTACGTTGAGCCACTGACTTGCTGATTCTTCATTTTTTTGGTTCTGTTTGTGCGCGTACGTACGCTGGGATTCCAGCGTATGTACGTTGGATGTCCTGCACCTGATCCTGCAAAATACAACATATAAATGCCTAGCGTATGTACGCTAGGTTAATGAATCTCTCAATAAAAATATTTCCTTATGTGCTTATCTTTTTTTTATCTATTTTCCTACACAATTTACACACATTTGAATTAAATAATTAGAACAAGAAAGAATGACAATTTATTAAATAATAATGCCAAACTCAACAATATTTAATGGATTAAGTTAAATTAAAGATGAATTTATTAACTCTTTCCAAGACTTATCACATCCCTAAACTTAAAGCTTGCTTGTCCTCAAGCAAGGACTCGGGTTAATTAAAACAATTGCACTTACTCAAGACAATCAACCTTTCCTTAACTTAACTCATGCCATAATTATTGAATACCCTTCATGCTTTCTTTCCGCAACTTCTGAAAATATAATTCTCACACTTCCTTTGGGAACAAGCTGGTGATGCTTTCCTCACATGGATTGGTGTTTCACTCTTCTCTCAGTGTATAGGTTCAATTACATGCTCTCATCACCTGCATAATTGTCAGATCAACATAGGCTTGCAACAGTTCTAAACATCATGACATATACTAACACAATTGGATCAGCAAGGGCTTTTTAAACTTGTAATGGGGTTAGGCTACAAGCTCCATTTTTGTTTTTCTAGTCAATGTTGGGTTAAAAGATGTGCCCACTGATGCCTTACCTCAATCTTAACTTAAATGCCTCTACTAACCAGCTCTTTGCTTTTATTTTTATTTTTTTTCTTTCTTTCAGATGAAGGATAACTCAATTACTTGTGGTGCTTTGCACCTTCTTCTCTTTCAGTCCTTTGGACTCTTTCTTTCTTTCTTTCTTTCATTTTTTTTCAATACCATTTTCCTTCTATATAGTAATTGCTTTTTACTGATTTTTCACTTTTCTTTTTACTTTTGTTGTTCTTTCTTTCATTTTTCAAAATCCTCATCTATAATTAAGGTCAGAGTGTGTCCTTTAATTGCTGTTGGGCACACTCTTCATCCCCAAACATAGAACTTGCTAGTCCCTAGCAATAAGATAAGTCTTAGCAGTTCATCAGTGGTACATCCAGGGATAATTCACTTATTTTTTCTCAGATAAATAGGCTTGTAAGGTTAGGTACATAATCAGAATAAAAGGGTCTCAGGCTCAAACAAAACTATTAGGTCAAAGGATAATTAATTAGGGTGGCGAATTCTTGGCCCTGGCTAATTTGCAAATAAGGCCTTCAACATTTCCAATTGGTAAACATATAATCATTAGCAAGCACTGAAGCAAATTTTGTCTGACTAAGCAAGAATACAGACACACTCGGAAAAGAAATAATAAAGGCTCAAAAGCTCATAAGTTATAGGTAATCAGCCAATCATGTCCCCAAACTTAATGCGAGATTACAAATTCAGATTGCTAACTAGCGTGGTGAATATATAAACAATTAAGGATGAAAATAGTTATAGATAGGGATCATGAATCAAGCAATGCGAATCAATTAATTCATCCAATTGATGCCTGAGAATCAACAAACTTTAAATAATTAAGATGAATTCTATATTAAATACAGTTAATACCTTTCATAAATTAATGGGATGAGGGGATAGATTACTTCTCTTTTTACCTATATGGCAAGGGTTTGGTGAGCAATGGTTGTAAGAATTGAACAATACAAATCAAAAAAAGAAATACATTGAATAATTAACAAAGAGTCATACTTCCATTGTAACTGAAAGGGAAATACATTGTTTAAGAAAGGACATTAAAAGAAAGTTATTACATCACAAAATTAACTTAGCATGAATGACAGCAAATTAAAATATCAGTCTTCCTCTTCTTCATCTTCTTTATCAGCAGCCTCATCCATAGGTTCATCATTTTGTTGCTCAGGGTGGGGTGGAAATTTAGTTGCCAAAGGTGTGTCATCAGGGGTAATGGTGAACCCAATGGAAGCCAATCATAAGTCTCTGTCAGTTAGAACTCCCATTTCTTCAGTGTGATCCATATTCAGTGCAGTGGCAATCTTCCTCAGCATGAAATCATGGTTCAGGACCAGATCATAGGTCCCTAGCTGCATCTTCTTCATGGCCTGAAGTTCTTGCATGACCATAGAGAGATCAAAAAATTACCTGAACCTGTTGAAGGTGGTGATGCAGAAGATGATGGTTTGGGTTGTCTGTGACGCTTTGGCTCTTGAGGCATAAAATGGTCAATGCGGTCTATTACCCAGTACTTATCCATGATCTTCTCTGGCTTCACCTTTGTCAGTTCTTCATAGTTTAACCTAACCTGATTCTTTTGGGCCAGTAAAGTGATAACAGAGCAATATGGCAGTTGGAGATTTTTTTCATTGGCTTTCACCATCTCCTCCAGTATTAACTCACCTAAATTAACATGCAGGCCTTTCATTAAACAGTAAATCAACACAAACCTCTTAATGACAACCTCAGTAGCATGAGCCACAGGTTACAGGGATGAAAGGACGTAGTGGCACCATAAGAGGGGATATGATTCAAACAACTTTTCTTGACACATTTTGGTGCACCACTCACTTTTGTTATATATGCAGCCCCTTGTTCATAACATTACTCTAGTATTTCCTTTCTAAGATTCTCATTTTCAGCCCTATGAAAGATATCCACTATCCAAGTGTATTGATGTCCTTCACCATCTAAGATAGGTACTTTCAAACTCTTATTCAATATATGACCAGAGAGAGGAATAGTGACTCCTTTCAAGTAGGAAGAAAAAGGTACCTTATCTTCAATAGAATTGCCCCTTAAATTGGTATAGAACTCCCTAGTGAGTTCTTGATAACCATTACCTAAGTTCTCATTAAAATACTACCATCTCTTTGCAAACATAGCAGCCTTTACATCAATATCAGAGCAATTATCTTCATCAAGGACCAGAGCCCTTTCCCTTATTACTTCTCTATTTTTGAATTTTCTCTTGGACTTCTTTTCCTCCTTAAGGCTTTTACTTTTTTTAGGTGGTGGAGAAACAGGGGTGCTTGAAGTAGCCACCCCCTTTCCTTTCTCTTTTAGGGTTTTCTTCACACTTTCCATTTCAACAACTCTTTCTATTTTTCTAATGAGTCTTTGTGATCTTGTGGACATTATGAATGTTAAGGATGGTATTTACAAAGCCTAAATGGGTGCAAATGCATAAACAATACAACCATAATAAAATGAACATGTGAGATGAAAGGACATGATGGATGCATCAAATTCAAAATTGAAACAATGGAATGTAAGAATTCTAACTATTAACTAGAGTTAAGGGATGAAAAGATGTTACCTTTCAATGAATTCCAAAGATTGTGCCTTTTCCTCTTCAAAACCCAAGTTTCCAACGTAAAGAGGTGTGAATTAGGGTTTGTACGCTGAGAGGGTTTTTATACTGCTGAACCCAACATTTATACGCTTACATTCTGAATGCTGTAAGTGATAACAAGTTGGAACACACTAGGGTACGTGTAGGTACATTAAATCTTTGGCGTACATACGCCCATATTAAAGCATAACAGGTGGTAACAGGTGGTAAAGTATGGGTTCACTCTCAAGTGTACACGATCACGCTTAAGCGCATGACACTCTACTCAACCATGCTTACGTTGCAAACCACACTCAAGCGTACACAATCACGCTTAAGCGTCAAGTAGTCACGCTTAAGCGTGAAATTATCTCGCTCAAGTGCGAAGACATAACAGGGGTCATATTTGGTACTCACTCAAACGCACAATGGTCACGCTTGAGTGTGTAGGCATACGTGAAAGGCCCAAGGTTTACGCTCAAGCGCAAGGCTCCCCGCTCAAGTGCACAACATGCTTAGGAGGGATCACGCTTCAAGCATGAAAGGGTCACGCTCAAGCGCTAGGTTGGTCCAGGAGTCACGCTTAAAGCGTGGAGTTTCTCGCTCAAGCGCGAAGACACAACAGGTGTAACAGGTTTGGTGATAGATACTCCTACGATGACGCTTAAGCATGCATATTCCTCACCTAAGCGCCAGGCATTCCCAAAGGTTCACGCTTGGTACTCGCTCAAGCGCGTCACATATCCATAGGTCACGCTTCAAGCGTGAAGGGTCACGCTTAAGCGCTAGACACTTTCTAAGGTTCAAGCTGCCAGCATGAAGGGTCACGCTTAAGCACTCCTCGAGCTCGCTCAAGCACGTGGTGATTCACTCAAGCGTGCAAGGGTTCTCGCACAAGCGAACAGGCAGAAGTTGGTCCACGCTTAAGCGCGCTATCTCCTCGCTTGAGCGCCAAGGGGACCTGATCCTAATTTATTTATGTGTAGCAACGCCCTGTTTGGAGCGTATATATGCATACCTCCTGGTCTATAATTTTATTATTTTGCTGATGCGTGTATGTACACTGGAACTCAGGGTATATGCACTCAAACCTTATTTAAATTTTTTTTCAAGTTTATTCACACCTTATTAAAACTTTTTTTAGTTTTATTTTATTGTTTGAAAACACCAAGCATAAAATACCACAATTAAAATGTAGGGTTGCCTCCCTCAAGCGCTTCTTTAAGGTCACTAGCTTGACCTTTAACACCTAAGAAGATGCCTGTAAAAACATGAAGGATTTCCGCCTATCAAACTCTCCTCTATAGTAGAGCTTGAGTCTCTAGCCATTCACTTTGGATGTTCTTCCAGTGGCTGGTTCCTTTACCTCAATTGCACCATAAGCAAAAAACTCATTCACAATAAAGGGTCTAGACCATTTTGATCTGAGTTTTCCTGGAAAGAGTCTCAGCCTAGAATTGAATAACAAGACCTTGTCATCCTTTTGAAACTCCTTCCTATTTATCCACTTATCATGCCACCTCTTAGTTTTCTCCTTATATATTGAGGCACTCTGATAAGCGTTGAGTCTGAACTCCATAAGTTCATGGAGTTTTAGGACTCTTTCCTCTTGAGATTGTCACAATCCATGTTTAACAGCTTTGTGGCCCACCATGCCTTATGCTCTAACTCCACAGGGAGATGGCAAGCCTTACCATATACCAACTAATAAGGTGACATGCCAATTGGAGTCTTAAATGTTGTCCTATAGGCCCACAATGCATCATCTAATCTCACAAACTAGTCCTTCCTAGATTTCCCTACTACTTTCTCTAGTATCCTCTTAATTTCTCTATTAGAAAGCTTAATTTGTCCATAAGTTTATGGATGGTAGGGAGTGGATACTTTATGGAGTACCTCATAATGTCTCAGGGCTTTTTCCATGATTTTATTGCATAAATGTGACCCTCCATCACTAATGAGGACTCTTGGGACTCCAAATCTAGAGAAAATGTTATTCTTTATAAACCTAAGCACCACATGTACATCAATGGTTCTGGTAGAGATTGCCTCCACCTACTTGGAGACATAATCCACAGTAACAAGGATATACTCATTGGAGAATGACTTTGGGAATGGTCCCATAAAGTCAATGCCCCATACTTCAAATAGCTCCATAACTAAAATATTTATCAAAGGCATACCAGTTTTAGCAGAGAGGCCTCCACTTCTTTGACACTTGTCACACCTTTGCACATATACTCTAGCATCCTGAAAAATTATTGGCCAATAAAAGCCACACTGTAACACTTTTCCTGCTGTTTTAGAGGCACCATAGTGTCCTCCATAATAGGAATCATGACAGTGCCACAAGAGTCTTTCTTGCTCTGATTCAGGCACACATCTCCTAATAATTCCATCTACTCCTATCTTATATAGAAAGAGATCATCCCATAGAAAAGTTTTACTGTCATGAAAGAACTTTTTCTTCATTTGGGATGTCCACCCTTCTGGTACCACAGAGGCACTTTTAAAGTTAACCATATTAGTATACCATGGCCCTGTGGTAATTGCCATCAGCCTCTCATCTGGGAATTCCTCTTTTATCAAGATAGAGTCTGATTCGCCTTCCAAACGAGAGAGTTAATCAGCTAGAGTTCTCTGCTTCCTTTTTATCTCTTATTTCCAAATCAAACTCTTGGAGTAATAGAACCCATCTGATCAATCTTGGCTTTGATTCTTTTTTAGCTAGTAAGTACTTGATTGCTGAATGGTCTGTATAAATAATGACCTTAGCACCAATCAAGTAAGCTATGAATTTATCAAATGCATACACCACAACAAGCATTTCTTTTTCAGTAGTGGTATAGTTTATTTGATTCTCATTCAGCACCTTACTAGCATAATAAATAACATGTGTTAATTTTTCTTTTTTTGTCCTAGTACAGCTCTTATAGCAAAATCACTTGCATCACACATGAGTTTAAATGGTAAAGACCAATCAGGTGCTGCAAGGATTGGAGCTGTAATTAATCTTTGTTACAGATTTTCAAAAGCCTTGACATAGTTTTCATCAAAAACAAAAGCATGATCTTTTACTAGTAAATCAGTCAAAGGCTTTGCTATTTTTGAAAAATCCTTTATAAATCTCCTATAGAAGCCAGCACATCGTAAGAAACTCTTCACTACTTTCACATTGATTGGAGGAGGAAGCTTTTCAATGATGTTAATCTTGGCTCTATCTACTTGAATGCCCTCTACAGAGACTTTGTGGCCAAGGACTATCCCTTCTCTAACCATAAAATGACACTTTTCCCAGTTGAGGACAAGATTAGTCTCTTGACATCTCACCATCACCTTAGATAGGTGACTGAGGCATATATCAAAGTTGTTTCCAAACATAGAGAAGTCATCCATAAACACCTCAATGAACTTCTCTACCATGTCCCCAAAAATTGCTAGCATACACCTTTGAAAGGTTATTGGAGCATTGCACAAACCAAATGGCATATACGTATATACAAAGATTCCATATGGAAAGGTAAAGGCGGTCTTCTCTTGATCTTTTAGATCAACCACAATTTGGTTGTATCCAAAATATCCATCAAGGAAGCAATAATACTCATGACCTGACAGCCTCTCAAGCATTTGGTCTATAAATGGTAAAGAAAAGTGGTCTTTTCTAGTGGAGTCATTTAACCTTCTATAATCTATGCATATCCTCCAACCTGTAGTTGGTCTAGTGGTAATTACTTCACCTTTTTCATTTTTAACAGTGGTCATCCCTCTTTTCTTAGGCACCACTTGGACCGGACTGATCCAAGCGTTATCCGAGATAGGATAGATAATCCCTGCATCAAGGAGTTTAATTATTTCTTTCCTTACAGCCTCTTTCATTATGAGGTTTGACCTTTTTGTGGCTAAACAACTGGGGATAGTCATCCTCCATCAAAATTTTATGCATACAAAATGATGGACTAATCCCCTTTAAATCAGAAATGTTCTAACCAATGGCAGATTCATGTTCTTTTAAAACCCCTATCAGTTTTTCTACACCCTCATCCTTTAATTCAACATTAATGATTACTGGATGTGATTCATTATTTCCCAAGAAAACATATTTCAAATGAGAAGGCAAAGGTTTTAAATCATGTTTTTCTTCAAACACCTCTTTACCCTTCTCAAGTGCAGTATTATTTAAGTTTTCTTTCATTTCAACTTCTACTTCCCCTACTTCACATGCTTCTAGTAGGTTCCGCAACTCATTATGTGAGTCATCTAACTCCTCAGTCTCAAAGTCAAAATCATCCTCAAGAAAGGCTTGTAAAGCCTCTTCTTCAACCTTTAACAACATATGAGTCTTATAACTTTTGATTTCTTCAAGCATAAAACAATCCATTTTATTAATTGGATATTTCATAGAATTGAAGACATTAAAAGTTACCTGCTTCTCTTGAACTTTTAGCATGAGTTCTCCCTTCTCTACATCAATTAAAGCTTTTCCAGTAGCTAAGAAGGGTCTCCCTAAAATTAAGGGAATCTCTATCAGCTTCTATGTCCAAAACTACAAAATCTGCTGGAAAGATAAACTTATCTACTTTTACTAACAAGTCTTCCAGCATCCCATGAGGATATTTAATATACCTATCAACCAACTACAAAGACATGCAAGTTGGTTGTAGGTTATTAATTCCTAATCTCCTCATTAAGGATAAAGGCATGAGGTAAATGCTAGCCCCTAGATCACATAAAGCACTTCCAACATGAACATCCCCTATTGCACAAGGTATTGTAAAAGATCCAGGATCTTCTAGCTTTCGAGGAAGTTTCTTTTGAATAATTGTACTACATTCTTGAGTAAGAGTGTAACATCCCAATTTTTATATAAATGCCCAAATAAGGGAAATAAATGAAAACTACTTATATATGGAAAGATTGATGCCTCAAAAATATTGAAATAAATTAATTTGAGCTTATTATGATTTTTCATACATTACTAGGCTTCATGAGTTAAAATTTATACCGGTTAAAATATGAGTGTCAGACCAAGTATCTCTGATTGAGATGTCGTTAGTTAGAGCTGTAGATAATATTATTGGGAATCTGAATATGTATTCAGAATAATTTTTAGAATGAGTATTGAGCCCAAATAGAGATCCTGTTTGTTGTAAAACAGAGAAATTTAGGTGATAGGTGTAAAACTTAAATGAAAAACCTCACCATTTCACTCTCATTTTCTTGTGACACTCCCTTTCCCTTATGCAAACACACTTCTTCTTTTTTCTCTGATTTTTCCACTCATCTCTTCTACTTCCTAAAGCTTGAACGAGTTGGTGCTTCTTCTCCTCTTCAATTTCGTTTCTCCATTGTGCAAGAAGAAGACCATGATAGCTTAAAGTTTCTCCTTCTCTTCTTCCATTTTCATGTTCATCCTTTCTCCCTTGATACCCCCTCTCATTTCCTGGTTGAGGTAAGTTCCTCATCATTTTTATTGTGCTTGGACCCTAGGTCATGGGTTATTGAGGCTTGGGAGAGTATTTAATGTATGTGGGTATTGAATAGGAGCTTTAAATATGAAAACCTAAGGTGGGGTGAAATAAATATGGACTTTTATGAGCATTAATTAGGGACACGAAAATGGTGTTGGAGGATGATGAATATTGATGTGTATTTATGATATGGTTGGGTTTTTAATAAAACCCCAACTTAAGATTTTGGGGGAAATGTGTAATGTGAATGGGAAAGGCATTAAATGATGATGAGAATGTAACTAATGATGAGACATTGTGATAGATGATGATTTATGATGGTGGTTGGGAACCATTAATAAGAGAAACCCACTTAAGGAGTTGGGTGTGAAAATGGTATGTGTGCGTAACTTAACTACTTAGGTTGTGGCTTTTGATAATAATGAACTTTGATCAAAGGGAAGGAACTCCAAAAGCCTAATTAGGCAAATGAATAAAACTTATAAATAGTTTCTACATGATGAGAATCATGTGTATATATATATGTGTACATATTGATAATGATGCTTAAATGTATGATTGATGTGGTCCTACAATTGATTGATGTAGGATTTGATAACACTTGTGAGGCGGGAACATCAAACCCGAAAGTCTAATTCTCTTGAGGTAGGAGGGGGTGTATTTTCTAAATGTATGATGCTTTGTATGTTGATAATGTATGTATTGATGCCATGTTGCATGCTTTTCCTTGAATGGATATAGTGCTTTATGTGTATGACATGATAGAGATTGAATCTTATGATGGTTGATTATAAAATGGTACCTTAAAAAGGTTATGAAATGTATAATGTGTGATAACATGTTATTGTTTCCATTTGTGGCTTGATGAATATTTGAAATCCTTGGCTAGGACAACTCTTGAATATTATCAATGGTATATATATTTGATTATGTGGGATTAACATTGTGATTGAGTATAAGTTGTACCCTAGATGAGAGGGTGAGATAATCCTTACGAGGTTAAGGCATGCATGAGCATTCTTGCATACATAGCATTGCATGCATATCATGACCTTTGAATATGGTTGCGATCACAAAGGAAAGTCTTGCGGGACTAGTATGATGATATTGAAAAGTGGTTGCGATCACTTGATATTTGAAATATAAAGGACTTGTGAGTTCCTGTGGTTATAAGCCAGTGGTTGCGATCACCTGGTGTTTGAAATGAAAGGCCCTGCGGGACCATTGAGAACGAATGCCCGTGGTTACGATCACGAGGCGGGAGTACCCCTTGCAAGGCGGGAAACCAATATGAATTGTTGAACATGGTTGCGATCACGAGAAAGCACCTTGCGAGACTTCTAGAGGGAGTACCCCTTGCAAGGCGAGAAACCAATGAGAATGAACGATTATGGTGGTTGCGATACCTGATGAAATGAAATCGGATCCGTGTATATGCATTCTTAAACACCAGCATGTGCATTAGCCATAGAAGCATGGCATTGACTGATACTCTATTGAGGAGGTTATGTGAGGTGTATATGGAACCCTTTTTAGACACTAAATATATTTGTGTTATTGGTTTGGTTTGGCTTTTATGAAACTTTATGAAATGACAATAATTGTGATGGAACCATGAATGAATGATATGGTTAAATTAATATGTCCTTGATGAAGGAATTGTTATTCATGACTATGTGAATGGATATGTATGTTCAATGAATTGGATGATTAAATTGATCTTAGTGTCATTTGAACTCCTTTTTGGGAGAAGGTGTTAACTTGCATTCATATGTATAATATCACAAATTGTTGGATTTTTCATCATTGAGAATGTATACTCACTCTCCATGTGGTCTATCTTTTTAGCTCTTGTATTGTAGGGCTTGACTAAGGAGCTCATGTATGGAGGAATTGTGTGAAGGAAGTCATTTTATGGTAAAGATGCCTTGGCCGGCAATGTTTTGATTTTATGGTTTTTATGTACTCTTTTGTAATGTATATACATGATGGATACTTAGTATAGCCATGAATTAATGTGGGTAGCTTATAAGGATGACAAATAGATGAATGATGATTTTAGAGGTCATGTAGAAAAATGAGACCCTTGTGTGTATGGCTTATTTTTATTTATGACCTTGTCAATGTATGAATGATAAACTTGTTGTGGATTACCTCCAACATTAATGAATGAATGGATATTTATCTAGATTTTGTGTTTTATAGAGCATGCAAAATAATAAGCTTAATTAGAATGTGATTCATGAGTTGGAATGAGAATTTATAAGTATGATTGTTTGGAGCAAGTTTTATATGCCTAATATGATGTATATAATGTGTTGGATTTGATCAAATTGGCTTGGAATGAGATTTTGTATGTTGGGTTGTAAGGATTTACCTTTCCTGCATAAGATCTGATAATCTCGCTCAAACGAGATGGATTCTCGCTCAAGTGAGAATCCCCTGTATTAGTTATAGGGCCCCTAACCCAGTCTCGCTCAAGCGGGAGTGGTTCTCGCTCAGGATGCCCCTGCTCTTGGTGTAAGCATTCTGGACATTTCTCGCTCGAGCGGGTTCACCTTCGCTCAAGCGAGAGTAGGGAATAATTGCTACTGGATGAAATTCGCTTAGGCGAGCTGGTATCTCGCCCAAGCTAGATTGCTTATGCATCAGGTATTAGTTACTGGAAGAAATTTGCTCAAGCGGGCCTGGCCTTGCTCTAGCGTTATAAGGGTAGTAAGGTTCTGTCCTTTTTTCACTTAAGCGAGCTTGCCTCATCCAAACGAGCAAGTGTGGCGATGGTTCTGGAGCGTTTTCGCTCACGCTCGCTGGTCTCACCCGAGCGACCCATGTGGGTCTCGCTCAAGTGAGTTGCCTTGTATCCAGTTTCTTCATTTCACTTCTTTTAATCAATTTTCTTGCTTGTTTGGAACTCATATATCATAGGAATGATATTACTACTGTGAAATCCCATTTCTAATGTTTAATAAATTGATAAGGTATCTTTCATCCCCTTTTCATGTACATATTTTGATAACTCTTAAATCTAATTATGTCTTCCGCTTTTCCCTTGTGATGATCTTGAGTTCGATCGTCCAAGGAGCACTCTGATACCTTCTCATATCTTCATGTATGAGATATGCTATTAATGATCTAGGGTAATTACTTGGTATTATCGAGTTTCTTCTACTTATAGTTATTTTTAAATCGCAAAAAATTTACCCCTACTTTCAGGGTGTTACAACCTGGTATCAGAGCTTTGTTTGTTCTTTGTTGCTGTGATTGATTATTACCAGAGCATGACATGCATTTAGTGAATGATTGTCATTGTTACTTGACTTTGTATGGATTGATTGTGGATAAAATTTAATTTCCATAAGCCCGACCAAGCTTTCTTCACACTATTCTCCCTCAATGATGAATCCTTATGATTATGTGAATACATGTGACATCATAATATGATGAGATGCTTTTTATGAGCTTTAATATGGATTGGTCGTTAGACTCCATGATGGAGGGCCATGGCTTAATTATATGATGAATTGCTATAGCATGAGACTATAGAGAGGTTTATGAGCTAGTTTACTGATGTTAGTTGAATTTAATGTCATAGTTATAGATATTTTGATGGCTCGTCATCGTCAAGATAACGATGACGCTATAGCTAGAGCTTTGAATCGCTTTACGGATCTTCTTGAGTCTTAAAATCATGATAGACAAGAGGCGAAAAGGCAAACTACTCCTGCTGCTCAAGGTACTCAAGGCCTTGATAAGTTCTTGAATCGGAAACCCTCCGAATTACATGGTGGATTTAGACCCGAGCAAGCTTATGTTTGGATCCAAGATGTTGAGCGGATCTTCGATAGTTTTGAATGCACTGAGCTCCAGAAAGTGGAGTATGTTGTTTTTATGTCGAGAGATGAAGCCGAGACTTGGTGAAGACTCCCCAAGAATAGGATGATTATTGCAGCTATTCCCTTGACTTAGGAAAATTTTAAGCTTGAACTCATGAGAAAATATGTGCCCGAAAGCTATAAAAGTAAGAAAGAGCTTGAGTTCATGGAACTTAAGCAAGGCACAATGACGGTGGAAGAGTATGCTTCCAAATTTGAAGAACTTTGTGAATTTTACCCTCCTTATTAGCAAGAGGGAACTGAAGCCTCTAAGTGTGTGAAATTTGAGAATGGCCTACGCCCTGACATTCAAAGGGCCATGTGCCATCAAGAAATTCAAAGTTTCATGGTACGTGTGAATAAGTGCCACATCTATGAAGAACATGCTCCTACTCATCATTTGAAATTTGACTTTAAATTGAAGGGTCAATCTTCCAGTTTCAAGAAGCAAGGGAATTTCAAAAGGGGACATTTTCAGAGGGGTGCTTATTCTAATGTTCAAGCTAGAGACGGTGTTCATGGTAACACCTTTGGCTGGGGCAATGCAAATGCCAATGGGCCGAAATGCTATAGGTGTGGTGGTCCTCACTATGTTCGCGAGTGTATGCACCGTGATGATGTAGTGTGTTTTAATTGTGATCAAGTGGGACATATCCATCCTGCATGTCCTTTACTCATAAGACAGGCTCCTATATAGGCTAATACTCCTAACCGTACTATTGCTCCCACTCATGTGAGCCGCGGAGGCCACAATGGTGGTCGGGGCTATGGTAATGGAAACAATGGTGGTCGAAATGATGGCCATGGTGGCTATAATGGTGGAAGGCATGGTAATGGTCGTGGTAACGACAATGGTACTCGTGAGGGAAATGGAAATGGTGGGAATCCTCAACCAACTGCTGGAAGAGTATTCGCTGTGACCGGTGAGGAAGCAGCTCAAGCCGATAACCTAGTTGAAAGTAAGTGTGAAATACTTAGAAATTCCATGCATGTTATTTATGATTCAGGTGCGACCCATTCTTTTATATCCAAGGATTGTGTTAGGCGATTGAGATTGCCGGTGCGCCTAATGAAAAATGCTCTTGTGGTTACCACCCCAACTGGTACTTGTGTCAGATCGGTTAACAGATGTGATAACATTGACATGCTCCTAGAAGGCAGAAAGTTTGTTACTTCTTTCATTTTCCTTCCCCTGAAAGAGTTGGAGATCATTCTTGGTATGGATTGGCTTTCTGCCAATAAAGTCTTGGTTGACTGTCAACAACGGACTATCATTTTCCCTTCTTCAGATATGGGGAAATTCGATGTGTAAGGTATAGCTCAACTTTGCATACTATTATCTTTTGCCGATGGGACAAATGGTCCCGATCCCCTTAATATCCCTGTGGTGTCAGAGTTTTTGGATGTGTTTCCCGAGGAGGTACCCAGTTTGCCGCCTCCATAGGAGGTTGAATTTGCTATCGACCTTGTGCCTGGCATGGAACCGGTGTCTATTGCTCCTTATAGGATGTCTTCTATGGAGTTATCTGAGCTTAAGAAGCAAGTTTAGGAGTTACTTGAGAAAGAATTTATTCGACCCAGTGTATCACCCTAGGGAGCTCCTGTCTTATTGGTTATAAAGAAGGATGGAACCATGCGGTTGTGTGTTGATTACCGCCAATTGAATAAGATGACAATAAAGAACAGATATCCCTTGCCTCGTATCGATGATCTATTGGATCAATTAAGAGGTGTTATGGTGTTTTTGAAGATTGATTTACGCTCTGGTTACCATCAAATTCGGGTGAAAACCGAGGACATTTCGGAGACTACTTTTAGGACACAATATGGCCATTATGAGTATGTTGTGATGCCATTCGGAGTGACTAATGCTCTAGCGGTGTTCATGAGTTACATGAACTGCATCTTTCATGATTACCTGGATCGCCTTGTTGTGGTATTCATTGATGATATCTTGGTGTATTCCAAGAGCCGTGACGAACATGAAGAACATTTGAAACTTGTGTTGAACATTCTTAGAGAGAATCAGTTGTACGCTAAGCTCTCTAAATGCGAATTTTGGTTGACGAGCATCCAGTTTCTTGGACATGTAATATCTGAAGAAGGTGTTTCGGTGGATCCTTCTAAGGTTGAGTCCGTTATGGCATGGCCTAGACCTACATCGGTTACTAAAATCTGAAGTTTCCTTGGACTAGCCGGTTATTATCAGAGGTTCATCAAAGGTTTTTCTCATCTTGCTAAACCTTTGATAAACTTGACAAGAAAGAACCAACCTTTTGTGTGGACGATCGAGTGTGAGAGATGTTTTGAAGAGTTAAAAATGAGACTCACTTCTGTACCTATTTTGGCCTGATTTACAAGAAGACTTTGTGGTATACTGTGATGCTTCCAAGCATGGTCTTGGATGTGTTTTAATGCAGAAGGAACGTGTTATAGCTTATGCTTCACGCCAATTGAGACCTCATGAAGTTAACTACCCGACTCATGACATAGAGTTGGCGGTGATTGTGTTTGCCTTGAAGATTTGGCGTCATTATCTCTATGGTTCGAGGTTCGTGGTCTTTGGTGATCACAAAAGCTTGAAATACCTCTTTGATTAAAAGGAATTGAATATACGTCAAAGGAGATGGATGGAATTCTTGAAGGACTATGATTTTGAATCAAAGTACCATTCGGGAAAGGCTAATGTAGTTACAGATGCTCTTAGTTGAAAGTCCTTGGATATGTTAGCCATGATGGTCAAGGAATTTGAATTGATTGAGGAATTTCGGAACTTGAATGTTGGGACCGAAATTCAATCTTCCAAGAAGTTGTGTTTTGCTACACTAAAAATATGCAATGAATTTTTAGATCTTGTGAAGAAGAAACAAGAAGATGATGATTACTTACATGAGACGAGAAGATCTCAAAGGGATAGGAAAATCTATTCCTTGTTGAGAGTAATGATGGCTTATGGTGTGTAAAAGGTCTTGTGTATGTACCTTCATTTGGAGATTTGAGACATACGGTGCTTGAGGAAGCACACAAAAGCATTTTTAGCATTCACCCTAGTGCGACCAAGATGTACCATAACATAAAAAAGAATTTTTGGTGGCCCAGAATGAAACGTGATATTGCTAACTTTGTAGCTTCGTGCCTTATTTGTCAGAAGGCGAAGGTAGAGCATCAGAGACCTTCAGGTACATTGAGACCACTTGATATCCTCGTTTGGAAGTGGGATGCTATTGCTATGGACTTTGTGTCCGGTTTGCCAAGGACAAGGTCCAGATGTGATGGAATCTGGGTGATTGTGGATCGCTTAACAAAGAGGACACATTTTCTACCGATCAGTATGAAGAGTTTTTGCAGGATTTGGCACAGTTATACATCAAAGAGATTGTGAGGTTGCATGGTGTGCCATCAAGTATTGTTTCTGATCGTGACCCCAGATTTACTTCCCGATTTTGGGGAAGCTTACATGAAGTGATGGGTTCAAAATTAAAGCTAAGCTCGGCGTATCATCCTCAGACTGATGGACAATCTGAGAGGACTATTCAGAGTCTTAAGGAATTATTGCGTGCTTGTGTTTTGGAGCATGGTGGTTCATGGGAGAAATATTTGCCTCTGATCAAATTTACCTACAATAACAGCTTTCACTCTAGTATTGTTATGGCACCTTATGAGGCATTATATGGAAGGAAGTGTCGAACTCCTTTATGTTGGCTTGAAGTTGGTGAGAGTTTGGCCTTAGGGCCTGAGATTGTTGAAGAGACCACTGAACAAATTAAGATGATCCGAGAGAAGATGAAAATCGCTCAAGACCGACAGAAGAGCTATTATGACAAGAGGAGGAGGCCACTTGAATTTCAAGTTGGCAATCATGTGTTCTTACGAGTTTCGCGTGATAAGGGTATTGGGAGAGCTTTGAAGAGTAGAAAATTAAGCCCTAAGTTCATCGGACCTTATGAGATCTTGGAGCGAATCAGCGATGTTGCTTATCGGATTGCGCTCCCTCCACATCTTGCAAACCTGCATAATGTGTTCCATGTGTTGTAGTTAAGGAAGTATATGCACGATCCCTTGCACATGATCCCTATTGATGATGTTGATGTGCGGGATGACTTGTCTATTCCTCCTATTTCTGTTCGTATTGTCGAGTATTCCATGAAGAGGTTGCAGAATAAAATGGTACCTTTAGTGAAGGTAGCATGGAAGCATGGAAACATGGAGACACTCACATGGGAACGCGAAGATGATATTCGGGAACGGTACCCTCACGTATTCGAATCCGGTATGTCAAATTTCAAGGATGAAATTTCTTTTAGGTGGGGTGGATTGTAACATCCCAATTTTTATATAAATGCCCAAATAAGGGAAATAAATGACAACTACTTATATATGGAAAGATTTATGCCCCAAAAATATTGAAATAAATTAATTTGAGCTTATTATGATTTTTCATACATTACTAGGCTTCATGAGCTAAAATTTATATCCGGTTAAAATATGAGTGTCGGACTAAGTATCTCTAATTGAGATGTCGTTGGTCAGGGCTGTAGATAATATTATTGGGAATCCAAATATGTATTCAGAATAATTTTTAGAATGAGTATTGAGCCCGAATAGAGATCCTGTTTGTTGTAAAACGGAGAAATTTAGGTGATGGGCGTAAAACTTAAATGAAAAACCTCACCATTTCACTCTTATTTTCTCGTGACACTCATTTTCCCTTATGCAAACACACTTCTCCTTTCTCTCATTTTTCCACTCATCTCTTCCACTTCCTAAAGCTTGAACAAATTAGTGCTTCTTCTCCTCTTCAATTTCGTTTCTCCATTGTGCAAGAAGAAGACAATGATGGCTTAAAGTTTCTCCTTCTCTTCTTCCATTTTTATGTTCATCCTTTCTCCCTTGATACCCCCTCTCATTTCCTGGTTGAGGTAAGTTCCTCATCATTTTTATTGTGCTTGGACCCTAGGTTATGGGTTATTGAGGCTTGGGAGAGTATTTAATGTATGTGGGTATTGAATGGGAGCTTTAAATATGAAAACCTAAGGTGGGGTGAAATAAATATGGACTTTTATGAGAATTAATTAGGGACACGAAAATGGTGTTGGAGGATGATGAATATTGATGTGTATTTATGATATGGTTGGGTTTTTAATAAAACCCTAACTTAAGATTTTGGGGGAAATGTGTAATGTGAATGGGAAAGGCATTAAATGATGATGAGAATGTAATTAATGATGAGACATTGTGATAGATGATGATTTATGATGGTGGTTGGGAACCATTAATAAGAGAAACCCACTTAAGGAGTTGGGTGTGAAAATGGTATGTGTGCGTAACTTAACTACTTAGGTTGTGGCTTTTGATAATAATGAACTTTGATCAAAGGGAAGGAACTCCAGAAGCCTAATTAGGCAAATGAATAAAACTTATAAATAGTTTCTACATGATAAGAATCATGTGTATATATATGTGTACATATTGATAATGATGCTTGAATGGATGATTGATGTGGTCCTACAATTGATTGATGTAGGATTTGATAACACTTGTGAGGCGGGAACATCAAAACTGAAAGTCTACTTCTCTTGAGGTAGGAGAGGGGTGTATTTTCTAAATGTATGATGCCTTGTATGTTGATAATGTATGTATTGATGCCATATTGCATGTTGTTCCTTGAATGGATGTAGTGCTTTATATGTGTGATATGAAATAGAGATTGAATCTTGTGATGGTTGATTGTAAAATGGTACCTTGAAAAGGTTATGAGTTGTATAATGTGTGATGACATGTTATTGTTTCCATGTGTGGCTTAATGAATATTTGAAATCCTTGGCTAGGACAACTCTTGAATATTATCAATGGTATATATATTTGATTATGTGGGACTAAAATTGTGATTGAGTATGAGTTGTACCCTAGATGAGAGGGTGAGATAATCTTTACGAGGTTAAGGCATGCATGAGCATTCTTGCATACATAGCATGGCATGCATATCAATACCTTTGAATATGGTTGCGATCATAAAGGAAAGTCTTGTAGGACTAGTATGATGATATTGAAAAGTGGTTGCGATCACTTGATATTTGAAATATAAAGGGCTTACGAGTTCCTGTGGTAATAAGCCGGTGGTTGCGATCACTTGGTGTTTAAAATGAAAGGCCCTGCGGGACCATTGAGAACGAGTGCCCATGGTTGCGATCACGAGGCGGGAGTACCCCTTGCGAGGCGGGAAACCAGTATGAATTGTTGAACATGGTTACGATCACGAGAAAGCACCTTGCGAGACTTCTAGAGGGAGTACCCCTTGCAAGGCGGGAAGCCAATGAGAATGAACGATTATGGTGGCTGCGATCACCTGATGAAATGAAATCGGATCCATGCATATGCATTCTTAAACACCAGCATGTGCATTAGCCATAGAAGCATGGCATTGAGTGATACCCTATTGAGGAGGTTATGTGATATGTATATGGAACCCTTTTTAGACACTAAATATATTTGTGTTATTGGTTTGGTTTGGCTTTTATGAAACTTTATGAAATGACAATGAGTGTGATGGAACCATGAATGAATGATATGGTTAAATTGATATGCCCTTGATGAAGGAATTGTTATTCATGACTATGTGAATCGACATATATGTTCAATGAACTGGATAATTAAATTGATCTTAGTGTCATTTGAACTCCTTTCTGGGAGAAGGTGTTAACTTGCATTCATATGTATATTATCACAAATTGTTGGATTTTTCATCATTGAGAAAGTATACTCACTCTCCATGTGGTCTATCTTTTTAGCTCTTATGTTGTAAGGCTTGAATATGGAGCTCATGTGTGGAGGAATTGTATGAAGGAAGTCATTTTGTGGTAAAGATGCCTTGGTCGGCAATGTTTTGATTTTATGGCTTATATGTACTCTTTTGTAATGTATATACATGATGGATACTTGGTATAGCCATGTATATACATGATGGATACTTGGTATACCATTGTGTGTATGGCTTATTTTCATTTATGACCTTGTTAATGTATGAATGATAAACTTGTTGTGGATTACCTCCAACATTGATGAATGAATGGATATTTATCTAGATTTTGTGTTTTATAGAGCATGCAAAATAATAAGCTTAATTAGAATGTGATTCATGAGTTGGAATGAGAATTTATGAGTATGATTGTTTGGAGCAAGTTTTATATGCCTAATATGATGTATATAATGTGTTGGATTTGATCAAATTGGCTTGGAATAAGATTTTGTATGTTGGGTTGTGAGGATTTATGTTTTTTCCATAAGATCTGATAATCTCGCTCTAGCGAGATGGATTCTCGCTCAAGCGAGAATCCCTTGAATCAATTATAGGGCCCCTGACCCAGTCTCGCTCAAGCGGGAGTAGTTCTCACTCAGGCGAGATGCCCCTGCTCTTGGTGGATGCATTCTGGACGTTTCTCGCTCAAGTGGGTTCAACTTCGCTCAAGCGAGAGTAGAAAATAATTGCTACTGGATGAAATTCGCTTAGGCGAGCTGGTATCTCACCCAAGCGAGATTCTTTATGCATCAGGTATTAGCTACTGGAAGAAATTTGCTCAAGCGGGCCTGCCCTCGCTCGAGCGGCATAAGGGCAGTAAGGTTCTATACCTTTTTTGCTCAAGTGAGCTTGCCTCGCCCAAGCGAGCAAGTGTGGTGATGGTTCTGGAGCGTTTTCGCTCACGCTCGCTGGTCTTGCCCGAGCGTCCCATGTGGGTCTCGCTCAAGCGAGACAGGGTCTCGCTCAAGCGAGTTGCCCTGTATCCAGTTTCTTCATTTCACTTCTTTTAATCAATTTTCTTGCTTGTTTGGAACTTATATATCATAGGAATGATATTACTACTGTGAAATCCCATTTCTAATGTTCAATAAATTGATGGGGTATCTTTCATCCCCTTTTCATGTACATATTGTGATGATCTTGAGTTCGATCGTCCAAGGAGCACTCTGATACCTTCTTATATCTTCATATATAAGATAGGCTATTAATGATCTGGGGTAATTAATTGGTATTATATATATATCGAGTTTCTTCTACTTATAATTATTTTTAAATCATGATAAATTTACCCCCATTTTCGGGGTGTTACAAAGGGAAATCATTTCATCTCCCTTAAGCTTTCTCTTCTTAGACAGAAGTTCTTTCAAAAATTTAGCATATGATGGCATCCTTTGTAATGCCTCAGCAAAGGGAATATTTATGTGAAGCTTCTTGAACACATCTAAGAACTTAGCAAACTTTTGCTCCTCTATCTATTTCTTAAATCTATGTGGAAATGGAGCATTCTTTAATTTCTCAGGAGTTAGCTTGACAGCTTCCTCCAAGATCAAATCATTCTTTTTCTTTTTCTTTTGATGAACTTGATTTCCTTTATCTTTTTCTGTTTCTACTTTATTTTCAGTTTTATTATTAACTTGCTCACGTTCCTGCTCTTTTTCTTTTTCTACATTATTTTCATTACTTCGAGTAGGGAGAACCAAAGTTTTTCCAGTCCTAGTGATTATTTCTTTGTAATGTTCCCTTAGATTTACCTCAGTATCTCCAGGAAAATTGCCTGATTGTCTCTCAGCTAACTGCTTTGAGAACTGTCCAACCTGATTTTCTAGATTCCGGATGGACGCTTCTTGATTTTTAAAGCTGGCGAATGAACTGAGATAGAACATTCTCAAGTTTAGACTTTTCTTTAAGGGGAGGGTGAAGAGGTTGTTGTGGTCTAGTTGTGGTTTGAGTTTGTGGTATGTTTTGATTTAAATATGGACCCTTCTGCCATGAAAAATTGGGGTGGTTTCTATAGTTAGGATTAAAAGAATTAGAGGGGTAATTCCTTTGGAATTGTTGTCCCATGAAATTAACTTGCTCGGCAGGCACATTTGGATCACACATGTCATTTGCATGGTCTCCACCACAAAAATAACAACTCATCATGCAGACTTGACTAGGCTTTTGGAGTTCTGAAATTTGAACACTCAATTTCTCCAGAGCCTAAGTCATCAACTTACTTTGAGCCAAATAAGCATCTTGTACTTCTAATTCTAGTATCCCTCTCTTAGGGATTTGGCTCCTTTCACTAACTAAACATTCATTTGAAGCCATAACATCAATTAGCTATATGGCCTCTTTTATAGTTTTAGTGGTCAATGAACTTCCAGCTGAGGCATCAATCAAGACCCTAATAGTTGGTCTTACTCCATTATAAAAGATGGTAACTTGTTGCAAATCAGGGATCCTATGATGAGGAAATTTCCTCAAACTCTCCTTGTACCTATCCCATGCTTCCATCAAAGATTCACCCTCTCTCTGTTGGAAACAAGTGATTTCTGTATGCAACTTGGCATACTTGGAAGGAGGGAAATATTTAATCAGAAATTTTCTTTGTAAATCCTCCCAAGTGGATATGCTGCCTCTTGGTTGGCTCTACAACCAAGCTTTTGCACGGTCACTTAGAGAAAAAGGAAACAATCTCAATCTTATTACCTCATCAGGGACACCATTCATTTTCACTGTATCACAAATCTAGAGGAAGGTTGCTAGATGCAAATTTGGATCCTCAACATCACTTCCTCTGAATTGATCATTTCTAACCAACTGCAGCAAAGTCGGTTTAAGTTCAAAGTTATTAGCTGCAATTGGAGGCCTAAGGATGCTGGATTGCGATCCTTCTTTAGTAGGCCTAGAGTAGTCACCTAGTGTAACTCTCCTCTGTTCCATTTCTTGCTGTTCTTTTTGATTTTTCTCCTTTCTAAGTCTACGCTCTAACAAATCAATATCAGGATCAAAGAAGAATGGCTCCCCTCTGTTCCTTGACTGCATACACCAGATATTAGACACAGAATCAATTTCAATGCTACTACTACTGCTACACATAAGCTACTGTTGTACTAAAAATAAGAATTAAACTTCTACTAAATGCAAAAACAAAATTAAATGGTTCAGTCTAGTACCGGTCCAAGGATTGTTGATATTACTCAACAATCCTCGGCAACGGCACCATTAACTTGATGCATAATCTCGGAGGATTAAATTCTTTTAGCAAGCACACCAATCATTAAAATTTGTAATATATTTGATTGTCCCACAGGGATTGAGGTAATTACCACAACCTAGGACTAGTACAAGCTGAACCAAAACACAGGAAGATAGAATTCATTCTATTTAGGCTTTTCTATTACTTTTTATGTTTTTGTAATTTCAAAAACAATATAAAAGTTTAAGTGTGATTAATGGAAGATAGGTTAGGATTGCTTTAGCTCATAATTTCATCAAGAAACATGCAATTGAGGTTTAATCAAACTTCAGACTCAAGAGGACAATTCACAGATGATTAATCCCTAATTCCTTAGGTAATTAACACTAATTCCTAAGCATTAAACCCTAATCCCTTAGGTGTTCAGTGAAAGAGAAATCTAATGTGAAATTGGGGATTGAACCCTAACTATTCACCTAATTACTAGGCCTAAATTAGTTAGGAAGCTAGAAGTTGCCTAAGCTTTCAACCATGATTCCTCATTGGTGAAATTCTTCAATTAGGTCTGGATTTGTCAATCCAGCAGTGTAGATCTACTTCTCAGCTTGTTCTCCTCATACTTCAGAAGATGATTTCCTCAATGCAGATTCAAGATTCCATTGGAAGCTTCAGCAATCCCAACCATAGGAGTTTAGCAACCCATGGAAGTGGTTTCAGAAGAAGGAACGTGGAAAGCCATGGAAGGTAGAGTTTAGAGAGGGAAAATGTTTAGAGAGAGATTGAAAATCAGAAAATGAATTGTGTTATTGCTTCTGTGTATGTTAGTTACCTAGTATTTACAATTATATATAGCTAAGGCAAAAACTAACTAACTAACTCTAATTAATTACAAAGGAAACTTCCTAATAATTAAACAAATGAAATTAATTAATTAATTACAAGGGATTGACTAATTATAATACAATAATTAAATTACTAATATACAAAAATAGTCAGCAACTAATAAAATAATTAATGGTAATTACTATAGTAATTCACATTGAAGGAATATAACAAACTGGGCAAACAGACTTCACGCTTAAGCGTGATCTGTGTGCGCTTGAGTGTGATACATAAACTCCTTGATGCAGGTGACTTCACGCTTGAGCGGGACCCTTGTCCGCTTGAGCGTGATGGCTTCACACCTTATTGGATCTGCACGTATATACACTGGGAGGCCAGCGTATGTACGCTGAGCCACTGACTTGCTGATTCTTCATTTTTTTGGTTCTATTTGTGTGCGTGCGTACGCTGGGATTCCAACGTATGTACGTTGGATGTCCTGCACCTGATCCTGCAAAATACAACATATAAATGCCTAGCGTATGTATGTTGGCTTTCTAGCGTATGTACGCTAGGTTAATGAATCTCTTAATAAACATATTTCTTTATGTGCTTATCTTTTTTTTAACCATTTTCCTACATAATTTACACACATTTGAATTAAATAATTAGAACAAGAAAGAATGACAATTTATTAAATAATAATGCCAAATTCAACAATATTTAATGGATTAAGTTAAATTAAAGATGAATTTATTAAGTCTTTTTAAGACTTATCAAATCCCATTTTCTCAGCAATTGACAATGGCATTAAACTAACACTAGCCCCTAAGTCATATAGTGCTCTATCAATAGCCATGTCACCAATCACACAAGGGATAGAAAAACTACCTAGATCTTGAAGCTTGGGTGGTAGCTTCCTTTGGATCAAAGCACTACACTCCTTAGTGAGTGCTACTGTACTATCCTCCTCTAATTTCTTTTTATTGGATAAGATGTCCTTCAGGAACTTTGCATATGTCAACATTTGCTCTAAGGCATCTGTAAAAGGAACATTAACATAAAGCTTCTTAAGAACTTCAAGAAATTTACCAAACTGTTTGTCAAGCTTAGCCTTGGCCAAGCGCTGAGGAAATGGAACTGGAGGTTGATATGGTTTCAACTCCTTCTTCTTTTCACTTTGTTTCTCTTCCCCAGTTGCTGGATGAGAATGAGACTTTTTCCCTTTCTTCTCTTTCTTGGCCTCCTCTTCAGTCAAATTGACTGGACCATCATACTGTGTACCACTCCTAAGAGTGATAGCTATGGTGTGATCGGATGGTCCCGTTTCGGGCTTTCTAGGAAAGGTTCCTGGAATTCTCTGAGAGGATGAGGCCTGCTGAGAAATCTAGTTCTCCAACATTTTATTATGGGTGGCAAGAGTGTCCACCTTAAAGGTCAGCTTCTTAATAGCATTGGAGAACTCATCATTTTGTTTTAACTGGGTGGTCACAAAGGTCTCAATCAAGGACTCCAGCGTAGATTTCTATGGAATGTATGGTCCTTGTGATTGTCAAAAATTACTTGGATTGCCTTGATAGGGAGGTGGTCTGCTTTGGAAACCAGGTGGCCCTTGTGGTTGTCTGAAATTACTTCCATAATTTCCACTATAGTTCCCAATAGCATCCACCTGTTGCATCTCTGGCTTGACATTCTGAGTCACTCCAAGCTGACATTTTGAAATATTATGACCTAAAACACCACACAGATCACAAATAAGATTAGAAGTACCTATTCCTAATTTATCAAATTTATCAATTTTAACAGATAATGCCTCTACTTTAGCAGTTAATAAAAAGAGAACATCAACAAAGTACTTACTTGGAGTTCTTGGTAAACTCTTTTCTGAAGACTACTGGTATGTGTTTTGGGCAGCCTCCTCAATAAGATTGTAACCTTCCTCTATGTTCTTACTCATGAACGCACCACCAACTGCGACATCTAAGGTTACCTTCTGGTACAGAGTGAGTCCATTATAGAAAATGTGCACTGTCAACCAGCGTTCAATACCATGGTGTGGGCGTTCCCAAAGCATTTCTTTGTACCTCTCCCAGGCATCATAAAGAGCTTCATCATCTTTCTAAGTGAAAGTGATGATTTTCTTCCTCAACTAGTCTGTTTTACTCTTTGGATAATATTTGCTGAGGAAGGCATGAGACAGCTGCTCCCATGTATGGATTGACCCTTCCGAAAGCGCATCTAACCAAGCTCTAGCCTTGTCCCTAAAGAAAATGGGAAAAGCCTCAGCCGGATTGCATTGTTTGAGACCTCATTTACCTTAAGTGTGTCACAATACTCAAGGAAAATCTGAAGATGCAAATTGGTATCCTCGGATGGCAATCCTTCAAACTGACTTTGTTGAACCATTAAGAGCAAGGATGGCTTCAACTTAAAATTATTCACCTCAATTTTTGGTCTAGTGATGCTAGACCTTCGGCCAATCGTATTAGGAGCTGCAAAATCATGAAGTGCTCTGTTGTCTTGATTTTCCATTTGTGTTTGGCTTATTGAACTTGTAGGTTGGTGCCTGTTTTGTTCAATGCGTGTCCTAAGAAGTCTAATCTTTTGAAGAGTTCTTTCAATCTCAAGATCAAATATATGCTCAAAGCTGTCGCTTTTTCGCATAAAGGGGTTTATACAAATTTATAGACCATAAAAAAAGCTTAATTTTGTAGAAAAATTGAAATAAAACTAAAAATGCAGAAAAATATGCAAAAAATATGTAGAAAATGCACTTTAGTCTAATCAAACACCGCTTAGCCAATATTGGGGAAAACACAATCCCCGGCAAGGGCGCCAAAACTTGATAGCCAACCGCAAGCGCACGAGGTATCAAAGTAATAAAAAGATATCGTTTCCATAGAGATTGTGCCCAAGTACTAGTTATAAAGGTGGTTCAATTATCTAATGAATCGATTAAAGTGAATTACTCAAACCATTTTAAATAGTAAATCAGAAAACAGGAAATTCAACATCTTTTGTAAAAGAAAATCGGAGCAAGTTTGGGAAATTGAATCAAAGGTAAATCTTGGGGTATTAAGGGTTCATATGCTAGTATCAAAATTAAAGGTTACTCGCCTATCCAATTATATGATTTCGTTCCTAAGGCAGATTCCCCTAAATTAATTAATACCTTTCTCTCGAAAGCCTATTAACATGCCTAATTCCAAAAGAACTGCGTTCAATTTGTTAATTAGACCCTTTAACTTCTATAGAAATCCGATTAACCCTCAAATGATTTTGTTTATCGTTGTAATCAAAATAATAGGATCAATTTAGGTATTTTCAAATTACATGCCAATCTCTCGATTTACCCATATAATTTGTGATCATCTACGCTTATCTCTAAGTCTTGCAGAAGCATTAAGTATACATAAATTGAATAGAGATTAAAATCACATAAATTGGAATACGAAGAACAATTAATTGTAACACATAGGCATACTACATCCTTAGCCCTAAGAAAAGAGTTTAGTATGCCATAAGGATTGTTGTCATCATGTCACACATCATAAAATCAATGCCAAGCATAAAAGATATAAAAAGTGTAAACTAGGGATTCAGAAATTACAAACTAGTTCTCACTAGGACTCCTAATTCTTCCTCCCAAATCTACAAATTTGATTTCCCTTGATGGATTTGACTCTTGATTCCCAATAAAAGCTTCCCAAAAGGTTCTTCAAAATCTCCCAAAAGATGTCTCTCTAACTGTCTCTTTAGAACTCTCTTTCATATCCCCCTAGAGTTCCTAACAAAAACCCTAAACAATTTAGAGATTTGGGCCTCGTAGGGGACAACCACGGCCAGTGGTGGATAACTACAGCCAGTGGTTCGAGTCTTGTTCCTCTTTAAACATAAATTTGTAACTTTTTGTAACAAACAGAGCCAACCACGGCCAGTGGTGGCTTCTGACTTTCTTTGCTTTGCTCCACAGTACCCATCACGGCAAGTGGTGGCTTCTAACTTGCTTTTCCTCTTTTCCAGTGCTAACCACGGCCAGTGGTTTGCCACCATTGGTAGTGGTTTCCTCTAACCTTTCCAAAATACACTCCTAAAAGCCTGAAAGGTCTCTTCTTTCATCCACTTTGCCATTTTTCCTCAAAATAGACCTAGAACATCATTGATCCCTCAAAAATAGGAACAACCAAGTAATATGTGTGGAAAAGAATCAAAATCAAGGGAATCGAGCATGAAACAATATGCAAAAACCCTAAAAACTAGACCTAAAAACAACCAAAAATAACACACAATGCACACTTATCAAGACCTAAGTCAGTTACTGAAGTTAGGAGTTTTTTATAGGTTTAGCTAGATATTATCGAAGATTCATTAAAGGATTCTCTAAAATTACATTGCCAATAACTAAGCTAACCCGAAAGAATATTCCTTTTGTGTGATCTTCTGAGTATGAGAAAAGTTTTTAGGAACTAAAAACCAGATTGACTTCTACTCCTGTATTAGCATTGCCTAATTTGCAGGAAAGTTTTATGGTATATTGTGATGCATCAAGGCTGGGCCGTGGATGTGTATTGATGCAGAATGGCAAGGTAATTACTTATGCCTCGCGACAGCTATGACCACATGAATAGAACTATCCTTCACATGATCTGGAGCTTGTAGCTGTGGTTTTTACATTGAAAATTTGGACATATTACCTTTATGGTTCTAAATTTGAGATGTATAGTGATCACAAAAGTTTAAAATATCTGTTTGATCAGAAAGAGCTAAATATGAGGCAGAGAAGGTGGATTGAGTTTCTAAAAGATTATGATTTCGATTTGAGATACCATCTGGGAAAGGCGAATATGGTAGCTGATGCCTTAAGCCAGAAATCCATTCATATGGAAGTTATGATGGTGAAGGAAATAAAGTTACTCGAGCAATTCAGAGATACGAATCTGAACGTGGATGCTTCTTCGCCTAAAAAGGTGGTTCTTGGTACCTTGAAGATAGGTAATGAGTTTTTGAAACTAGTGTATACTCAACAGTTGACTGATGACTATTTAGCCGAGATTAGAGACTCAGGCGAGTGGTAAGGACCTGTTCTCAACGGAAGGTTTTGATGGCATTTGGCGAGTGAAAGGCCGAGTTTATGTGCCTGATTCTAGTGTTTTGAGAAATACGGTACTTAATGAAGCTCATAAAAGTATGCTGAGTATCCATCCAGGTACTACAAATATGTACCATGACCTTAAGTTGTATTCCTGGTGGCCTAAATTAAAAAGAGATGTGGTTGATTATGTAGCTCATTCTTTTATTTGCTAAAAAGCAAAGGTTGAACATCAGAAGCCATCTAGTGGTTTATAGTCTCTCAAGGTTCCTGTATGGAAATGGGATGTTATTGCCATGGATTTCATGATAGGATTACTCAGGACTCGTAGTGGTCATGACACTATCTAGGTTATTGTGGATATATTAATGAAGACTGCACATTTCTTGCCTATTAGTATGAGATATCCCTTGTAGAAACTAGCACAGTTGTATATTAGTGAGATCGTTCGACTGCATGATGTTCTATCTTTTATTGTGTCAGATAGAGATCCGTCACTTCCCGATTTTGGGGAAGCTTGCACCAGGAGATAGGTTTAAAGCTCTGGTTGAGTTCGACCTATCATCCCTAGACAGATGGACAGTCTGAGCATACCATTAAGAGTTTAGAGGACTTGTTGAGGTCCTGTGTGCTAGAGCATGGTGGTGGCTGGGAGTAGTATCTCTCATTGATTGAATTTACTTATAATAATAGTTACCATATCAGTATCGGTATGGCTCCATATAAGGCTTTATATGGCAGGAAGTGTCGAACACCTCTTTGTTTGTTGGAGACCCGTGAGAGTATGATGTTAGGGCCTAAGATTATGCAACAAACTTCTAAGCAGATTCAGATGATCAGAGAGAAAATGAAGGCATCCCAAGATCGTAAGAAAAGTTATCATGATAAGTGGACGAAACCGCTTGAGTTTCAGGTTGGTGATAGAGTGTTTCTGAAAGTTTTTCTTAATAAGGGTATTGGATGAGCATTGAAAAGTCAAAAATTGAAACTGAGGTATATTGGACCCTAGTGTTGAAGAGGGTTGGTCCTATGGCCTATCAAATAGCATTGCCTCCTCATTTGTCAAATTTGCATAGTGTGTTTCACGTTTCTCAGTTTAGAAAGTATTTTCCAGATTCTACGCATGAGATGCCGAATGATGATGTTGAGATTAGGGAGAACCTGACCGCTGTAGCTGAGCCCACTGGTGTAGTGGATAGATTTGTGAAACGCTTGAGAAGCAAGGATGTATAGTTAGTCAAGGTTGCGTGGCAACAAAATTGATGTACTACATATACTTGGGAGCGTGAGGATGCTATAAGGCAGCAATATCCCGAGTTATTTCATTGAGGTATGATTATGTTTGAATTTCGAGGACGGAATTCTTTGATGGTGGGTAGAATTGTAACATCCTAAATTAGGATTTATTTGGCAAGTAAGATTAAGGAGAAATTAAATTAAAATGGTTGATTAATTAAAACAAATGTAAAAATAACTCATATGTCCTTAATTCTTTAAATTTCAATTTCTTTCTTCTTTTTCTAATTATGTTTCAGTATACTCAGGGGAAGGAATTCACTTCTTATTTCTTTTTCTTCTCTTCTATTCGGCACCATCATCCTTCTTTTTCTTTAATTCTCTCTTAAATTCATCAAATCAAAGTGATATCCAAGCTCTTCTTCTCCCTTCTTCATGTTGGCGGCCATGGTTTTAGGGGAAAACTTTGAATTCTTCAAATTGAGATAAGATTAAAGAACTCTCACCTTGGGTTTTGATTTATTCTTTCCTCCACCCTTTAATTCTTTCAATTTCATGAATTTTGAAGCAATTGGAAGCTATTGTCACATGTAGATAGCTTGGGGTTTCAAGGACCTTGAGCTTTTCATGAAAAATTGAGTTGAAATGGCTTCTAGATTGTTATTCCTATTAGATTAAAGCTTAATGTCGCGACCGGGATCGTGACGGCACGGCCGACCCTCAAAACGATTTTTATTTAAAAAAAATGAACAGGGAGTCGCCACCAATATTTTTAGGATAAAATACCGGGAAAACCTTTAATTAAAGCATTGGTCAAAAAATGAGATTCCAGATCCGGGAGTCTAATTACAGGTGAGGAAGGTATTAGCACCTCACAGCTGTCCGTTATAAAAACGGTTACCTCAATTTAATAGCACGCATTATAATTAATCCAATAATTATTTTAACTCTTCCATGAAAAGAAAATATGCGAGACGACAAAATATATAAAAATAAACAGAAATAAACACGGAATATTTACATGAGATTAATAGGACGTCTCGTCCAAATTAAACTCGCTCCACCCTTTTAAAAAAATGAGATTAACAGGACGTCTTGTCCAAATTAAACTCGCTCCTCCTTTTTAAAATAAAAAGAATAAAGAATAAAAGAAATAAAAATTGCAATAATAATGATAATAACAATAGTCACACCTTTTATGCTAATTTAAATAGAATGTGTGAAGCACTCATTTTATTTATATTTATCAATCAATAAAGATTAATTGATAATTAAAAAAGGAAGACAAAATCACCGAATAACAATTAATTTAGCAGAAGATAAAATAAATACAAGTATTAAGGATAAGGTGAAGAGTGGGACCGGTGTGATGAGAAAGGAGTTGGATGGTGTTGTGGGCTTGAGGTGCTGGACAGAGGGGAAATGGGGAATAAGGTGTTTTTTTTTATAAATGAAGTGTTTTTTTTTTAATGGAGGGGAACGGTGTTTGAAAAGGAAGGGCAGAGAGGTGTGTGTGTGATTTGGTTTTAATGGAAGAAAGGAAAAGTGAAGTAAGCGTGGAGTGAGGTGAGGTGAGGGAGAGTGGGACAGTATAGGGGGGGCTGTGAGGAATGAGGGGGTCGGTATTTGGAAGGTGCTGTGAGGAAGGTGTTGGGGCGGTGTGAAGAGGCTTGTGTTTGGAGGGTGCTGTGAGGAAAGTGTTGGACGGTGTTGAGGATGGTGTGGGCGGCGTTGAGAGAAAGGTGTTGGGCGGTGTGTGGGCGGTATGGAGAGGACAGTGTTGGGCGGTGTGGAGAGGACGGTTGTGGAGAGTGTGTGTGTGGGCGGTATTGAGTGGGAGTGAGGTCGGTTGATGTGAGTAGTGAGGTCGGTTGAGTGAGGAGATAATGGTATTGGGAGGAGGTGGGGACAGTGTTGGAAAGGGCTATGAGGACGGTCTTGGGGCGGTGTTAAGGAGGGTGTTGGGCGGTGTGTAGGTAGTGTGGAGGGTAAGGTGTTGGGCGGTGTTGAGAACGGTGTGGGGAAGGGGGCAGTGTTTAAGAAGAGGAAGTTGGACAGTGAGAGGGCGGTGTGGAGAACGGACTGGGAAGGAGATTTGGGCGGTGTGTGGATGAGGGAGAAAGCTTTTTTTTTTCTCTTTCAATGAATCCTCTAGGGATCCCTTCTTCTTCCTTCGCTTGCTGTATTTATAGAGCATTTGAGAAGCACGTTGATTGCCTGAACAGGAACAGAGACAGCCTGGCTGCCAATTAGTGAAGTTTTTTTTTAATATTTCCTCCTTGTCTTGTTGTCAGCCGCCCCTTGAAATTGTCAAACAACTTGCATGGTGGTGTTGGCAACAGCCTGGATTTTTGACAATTAAGCAAAATGAAGGCTGGTGGCAATTCTCTATCACTTTCCACCTTGTCTTATTGCCAACTACCCTCCGTAATTCAAGGATCCACTTGGATAGTGGACATCCAACTCAGCAAGATGAAAATCCGAGAGAAAGTGATGAAAATCCGAGTGAGGAAGACAGAATTCCGAGTGAAATGACTCGAGTCAGCTTCTCAATCGGTATTTATCCATATTGGGAGTGAGTTCCGAGTGGAATGAAGCATTTCCAATGGTAAACCGAGCGAAAACACACCCTTCCGAGTGAGAATTGCTCGGTATGAGGTTGCTGTGAGACACTCAGTCAGAGCCGAGTGGAAAATGACTCGGAACCGACTGAAATGGTTGCAATGGGCTCGGTAATTGGCTTGAGGAGGATTAACTAGCTGAATTGCCAGTCGGTTCCGAGTGAGCATTGGTTCGGACTTAAGTGAGAGTGGTGAGCCAGCTTTGGGTGAAAATTGATGGTTCGGGTTTGGTGAAAACGAGCTCAGTGATGCTTAAATATGGCTCAGAAATAAGTGGAATGAAGGGTGATGGCTCGGAGCCGACTGAAAATGGAAGGGACTCGGTGCAGACTGGAAATACCTCACTCGGTTCTGAGTGGATAACCTTTACTTGGTACCGATTGAAGAACATCACTCGGAATACTCCTTCTTCCCTCGGTTCCGAGTGGATTTTTACTCGGAATTTCTTTCAGTCGTCCCTCATTTCATCCACTTGAAAATCTAACCTTTTTACTTATTTTCCAGTCGGTAATTGGCTTTCATTCGTCACTCAGGAATGGCTTTCACTCGGGAATCAGGTATTCGATGCATTTTCTTAGAAGTTCTTCACAAGTCCGAATCTTGATTTGCTCGGAAACACATGCTTGTTCTCCAAGTCACTCAGAGTCGGCCTCATGCTTCAATCAAAATCAAAAACTTAGTCTTCATCAATCGGCATCGTCTTTCTTTGCACTCGGAAATTAGAAGTTCAGCCATTTGCACTCGGAAATTGCCTTCTTATTACTCAGAATTTGGAAGCTTGGCATTTTCACTCGGAATCTGCCTGTTTTTTTGATCAGAACATGGAAATTAGACGTTTGTCACTCGGAAACTGTCTCTTTTCCACTCAGAGGTTGGAATTTCACTGTTTTTCACTCGGATTCTGGTCTTCTTTCCACTCAGAGGTCGGAATTTGGCTTCTGCACTCGGGTCCAGCCCTCTTTGTGTCTTTCCTTGACACTTGAGGTCCACTTGGAGGCTCTTTCACTCGGAAATGATCATTCCGAGTCCTTTCACTCAGAAATGATCATTTTCGAATCAGAGGGTTTTTTTTTTTGTTTTTTTTTTGATTTGTTTGATTTTTTTTTATTCTTTTCCCTTGTGAATTCCCCATTCTTGGTGAAAATTGTCTGGAACGAAATAGGTGTTCACAGATGCCCCTCTTTACTTCTTTTTTATGAGGAAAAAGCATGAAGTTTCTTCTTGCCTTTTTTTGAAATGGAAAGGGAGTAAAGACGTGAACACCATTGGAAAAGTAGAAAGTGAAGGTGTTACTTCTTGGTTAACAGGAATGATGAGGATGTTGTCTCTAGGTTGACAGCAAAGGTAAAAGGATGAGGGTGTTGCCTCTCAGTTGAAAGTAAAAGGATGAGGGCGTTGCCTCTCGGTTGACTGGAAAAGTAGAAGGATGAGGATGTTGCCTCTCGATTGACTGAAAAGTAGAAGGATGAGGGTGTTGCCTCTCGGTTGAAAGTAAAAGGATGAGGGTGTTGCCTCTCGATTGACTGAAAAAGTAGAAGGATGAGGGTGTTGCCCCGATTGAAAGTAAAAGGATGAGGGTGTTGCCTCTCGATTGACTGAAAAAGTAGAAGGATGAGGGTGTTGCCCCGGTTGAAAGTAAAAGGATGAGGGTGTTGCCTCTCGATTGACTGAAAAAGTAGAAGGATGAGGGTGTTGCCCCGGTTTGTCATGACTGAAGCCCTGGATTGAAAGGGGATAAATCTGGGGTAATGCCCTAGTTTTAAAAGGTTTGGGAGAATTTTGGGGAACTGTCCTTTGACTGAAAGAGAATAGATCTGGGATGATGCCCCAGTTTGAATTGTTCAGGAAGTGTAGCTCCACCGGGGAAAGGTTTGGTTAGCACTTGCCTGGTATCCTTCATGGTTCCACCGGGGAAGTACTAGATGATTTGGGATGTTGTCCTTTGATCGGAAAAATGATCTGGGGGTTGTTGGGGAACTGTCTTTTTAAGGAAAGAGAATGAAATCTGGGGAGATACCCCAGTTTAATATGATTGGAAGTCGTTTGGGGAATTGCCCTTTGAATAAACAAAAGAAATCTAGGGGGATGCCCCAATTTGACATAACTGAAGGTTGTTGGGAGACTGCCCCCTTGAGAGAAATCTGGGGAGACGCCCCAGTTTGACATAACTGAAGGTTGTTGGGGGACTGCCCCCTTGAAAGAAATCTGGGGAGATGCCCCAGTTTGACATAACTGAAGATTATTGGGGGACTGCCCCCTTGAGAGAAATCTGGGGAGATGCCCCAGTTTGACATAACTGAAGATTGTTGGGGGACTGCCCCCTTGAGAGAAATCTGGGGAGATGCCCCAGTTTGAGCTTTTTAGTGAGAGGAGTATGATGGACGCTAGTTTGGTAATGGTGAGCTCACTGGGGAAAGATAAGTCCTTTTAAGCCTGATCAAAGAAACATCCTGATTGAGGGAATTGATCCCATTTTTATGGAACTCCTTGGGAGAGATCTTCAGTCTATAGGTCTCACTGAGAGAAAACTTTGGCGAATACCTGCTTTTGGATGATTGATTTGGCGTCCCGCTGACAAAAGAATGAGTTAGTATAAAAAGACTTACAGGTAAATTTTCCTTGGCGACTGGCTCTTTAAGATAACTCATGGATGAAACAGAAACATCCTCCGACTTTTGGCGAGAGTATTTAGCGGAAATGGTTATGCTTATACCAAGCGAAGTTTGGCGCTAGGAAACATTTCATCCCCCATAACTTTATGCTCTGTTGTTTCCAATTTCAAAAATTTTAGGCAAAAACTTGTTTATTCATAAAAAATAAACACATGTAGGATGAAGGGAGATTTTATAAACATCAGATATGTGCAGCGATAATATTAAACACAGTGATGTGATAAGGTATATAAAGAATTGAAGGCAAAATAAAAAGAAAAAGGCTCATATATCCTCAAATGATCCTCCGCGAGCAATGAGAAACTTGATCCCATATCATGACTTTGTGTTCGTCTTTTGATTTTGCTTCTAAGGGCGTAATTTGACAATGACCCTAATACCCGTTTTGACCTCCTTTGACTTTGGCTTGAAGGGTTTATGTTGTGGAGTAGAATTTGTAGAACCGCCTTTTTAGGTTTTCGGCTCATCTTACTGCTCTAACTTTTGCCTAGGTCGCCTTTCCAGGTTTTCAACCTAGCGAGCTCTTTTTCCTTTTTTTTTTATGTCCCTTTTTTTATTATGCAAAGTATCTTTTCACTGCATCGGTATTGACAGGCATTAGCAGGTCATCTCCATCCATATTAGTGAGTATAAGGGCTCCTCCGGAGAAAGCCTTCTTTATAACATATGGTCCCTCATAATTAGGTGTCCATTTCCCTTGGACATCCCTTTGAATTGGCAAAATCTTCTTGAGGACCAAATCTCCCTCTTGGAATTGTCGGGGGCGTACTTTCTTTTCGTATGCCCGCTTCATACGTCTTTGATACAATTGTCCCTGGCAAAGGGCAGTTAATCTCTTCCCATCAATTAGATTCAATTGGTCATATTTGGCCTGGATCCATTCTGCTTCTTGCAATTTAGCCTCCATGATCACCCTAAGGGATGGAATTTCCACTTCGAACGGTAGTACAGCTTCCATTCCGTAAACCAAAGAAAATGGGGTTGCCCCAGTTGAGGTTCGCACCGAAGTTCGGTATCCATGTAGCGCGAAAGGGAGAATTTCATGCCAGTCTTTGTAGGTTACTACCATCTTTTGCACTATCTTCTTTATATTTTTGTTGGCTGCTTCAACCGCTCCATTCATTTTCGGACGGTATGGAGAGGAGTTGTGATGGGAGATTTTAAAACTCTCACAAAGCTCCTTCATCATTTTGTTGTTTAAATTTGTACCATTGTCCGTGATGATTTGGTTTGGTAGGCCATACCGGCATATCAGCTCACGCTTGACGAATTTGACCACAACATTTTTCGTCACATTGGCGTATGAAGCTGCTTCTACCCACTTGGTGAAATAATCGATAGCAACCAAAATGAAACGATGACCATTCGAGGCTTTTGGTTCAATGGGCCCAATTACATCCATACCCCACATTGAAAAAGGCCATGGTGCTGACAAGACATTTAGGGATGAAGGAGGAGCGTGAATGTGATCAGCATAAATCTGACATTTATGACACCTTCGTACGTAAGCAAAACAATCGGCTTCCATAGTCATCCAATAATACCCAGCTCTCAGTATTTTTCTTGACATAGCATGCCCATTTGTATGAGTTCCGAAAGATCCTTCGTGGATATCTCTCATGAGCTGGTTTGCTTCAATGGTATCAACACACCGGAGGAGAATGGAATCATAATTCCTCTTGTATAGCACGTTACCACTCAATAGGTATCCCATGGCTAGCCTTCTCAAAGTTCGTTTGTCATTGTCCGTGATACCTTCAGGGTATTCTTGGCATTGGAGGTATCTTTTGATGTCATGATACCAGGGCTTGCCATCCGGTTCTTCTTCTATGGCCTGGCAATGGGCAGGTTCTTGCTGTTTCCTTACCTCAATGAGAGGCACTTCGTAATCATTGCTGACCTCGAACATAGCAGCTAGGGTGGCTAAAGCATCTGCCATTTGGTTGTCCTCCCGTGGAACATGATGGAAGGTAACTTCATCGAACCTTTTGATCATCTCTTTGATATGAGCATGATAGGGAACTAGTTTATTATCTCTAGTCTCCCACTCATCCTTTAGTTGATGGATAACTAAAGCAGAATCTCCATAAACTTCCAGAACCTTTATTCCCACGTTTAGAGCTGCTTGTATTCCTAGAGAGCATGCTTCATATTCCGCAATATTATTGGTGCAGTCAAAACACAGCCGAGCGCAAATAGGGATGAATTCCTTATCAGGTAAGATTAAGATAACCCCAATTCCATGTCCGAGTGCATTGGATGCTCCATCAAATCTCATGATCCATCTGGTTTCCAGGTCATCTTCTTCTTTGGAAAGAGCCAAGATATCCTCATCTGGGAAATCGTGCCGCATTGGTTGATAAGCTTCAATGGGTTGGTGTGCCAAGTAATCTGCCAGCGCACTCCCTTTAATTGCCTTTTGGGTGACATATATTATGTCATATTCCGTCAGTAACACTTTCCAACGGGCAATCCTTCCAGTCAAAGCGGGTTTTTCAAAGATATACTTGATGGGATCCATCTTAGACACCAGCCAAGTAGTATAATTAAGCATGTATTGCCGTAAGCGTCGGGCAGCCCAAGCCAATGCACAACACGTTCTTTCAAGAGATGAATACCTCATCTCACATTCGGTAAATCTCTTACTCAAGTAGTAGATGGCGCATTCCTTTCTTTCGGTCTCATCATGCTGACCCAATACACATCCCATGGATTCATTCAACACAGTCAGGTATAGGATTAATGGTCTCCCATGAATTGGTGGCACCAAGACTGGTGACTCCAATAAGTACTGTTTTATTTTTTCAAATGCAATCTGGCAATCCTCATTCCACCGTCCAGGCTGATTCTTGCGAAGCAATTTGAAAATCGGCTCACAAGTTGCCGTCATTTGGGAAATAAATCGGGCGATGTAATTCAATCTTCCCAAGAATCCTCGGACTTCTTTTTCAGTACGAGGAGGAGGCATTTCCAGAATTGCCTTGACTTTGTCAGGATCAACTTCTATCCCCTTCTCATTCACAATGAACCCTAACAATTTGCCGGATCTTGCGCTAAAAGTGCACTTGGCGGGATTCAATCTAAGCTTGAATTTCCTCAATCTTTCGAAGAGTTTTCTCAGGTCAGCAATATGCTCCTCCTCAGACCTGGACTTGGCAATTATGTCATCCACATAGACCTCTATTTCCTTGTGCATCATGTCGTGGAAGAGAGTCACCATTGCCCTTTGATAGGTGGCTCCTGCATTTTTTAATCCGAAGGACATTACTTTGTAACAAAAGGTGCCCCATAGTGTGATGAACATGGTCTTTTCCATATCTTCTGGTGCCATCTTGATCTGGTTATATCCTGAAAATCCATCCATAAATGAGAAGATGGAATGCTGAGCTGTGTTATCAACCAATACGTCAATTTAAGGTAAAGGAAAATCATCCTTAGGACTCGCCCGATTCAAGTCTCGGTAGTCCACACACATCCTTACCCTCCCATCTTTCTTTGGAACGGGAACTATGTTGGCTACCCATTGAGGATACTTAGCTACGGCTAAGAAACCAGCGTCGAATTGTTTCTTGACTTCTTCTTTGATCTTAAGAAGCATTTCTGGTTTCATTCGTCGTAACTTTTGCTTGATCGGTGGACATTCCGGCTTTAAAGGCAACTTGTGTTCCACAATGTTATTATCCAGACCTGGCATATCTTGATACGACCATGCAAAAATGTCTTGAAATTCTTGGAGTAGTCTAATCAATTCACTCTGCCATTGTTTGCTCAAGAGGGTGCCTATCTTGACTTCTTTATTTTCCCCTTCCTCTCCCAAGTTAATGGTCTCAATCTTTTCCTGATGAGGTTGAATTTCTTTATCTTCTTGTTCCATTAACTTTGTCATCTCGAGTGAAGGTTCAAAGTCTTCCTCACTATCCTCATAGGCATAATCATTTAGATTATCAGAGTCATGAAATAGAACCGAGTTTTCATTGCTCTTAGAAGAATCGCTTTCAGATCTGCATTTAGTGTTATATCATAATGAATGAAAACAAAAAAAGGCAAGCAAATGGAATGTTTAAAAGAAAGAGATTGAACAAAGATGAGGTATGAAATCAGACTGCATTCATTTAATTTAATAAACAAGCAAATTTTCACCTTTATTACAAAACAGATCCTAAAGCCTTAGGCATAGCAAGAGGATCGACAAGTTTTGAAAACAACAATTACTTTGGCTGAGGATTGATCGTTATGGGGAACTCCATGATTTCCCAGTTGTCTAGTTCTTGACCGGGTAAGCAAGCATGCACTAATTCCACATCATGGCTGTGTCCGTCTCCAACCATAGCCACCTGACCCGGATATATAATCCCGGCGCTTCTGAAGCTTTGATAGAGGTCACAGATAGGGATTCTAGCAGTGTCGAACTTTTGACCGGTAAGGCGAGCGATCCTTCTCCCCCTTCTTTCTTCTCCCACCCTTTTTCTATCAGCTGCTGTAGGCTTGTATCCCAGACCATACCTATCCCTGTTTTTTGGGAGACGTATAGGTTGGGTTCTCCCTTCCAATTCTCGTCCTAACCCCTTTCCCAGCTTGTATCCTTCTCTCAACATTGTCTTTGCAACCATCAGAGGCACGTTTGGGAAGGATTTCTTTGTAATGCTCATTGCATTGGCCACCTCTAAAGCCTGAAATGAGGTTTCAAGGGCTTCCTCAGTCGCTTCAATGTATGGGGTGTTGGCAGGCTTACTAACCAACAAGTCTTCTTCTCCAGAGACAATCACCAACTTGTTGTCAATGATAAACTTCAACTTTTGATGTAGAGTAGAAGGAACTACCCCAGCCGAATGGATCCACGGCCGTCCCAGCAAACAACTGTATGCGGGCGTAATATCCATGACTTGAAAAAGGATTTGAAAAGTGCATGGCCCAACTTGTATAGGCAATTCAATTTCTCCCATGACTTCTTGGCGAGTTCCGTCAAAAGCCCGGACTACCATGGAACTGGGTCTCATATGGGTCCCATCAAAAGGCAACTTTGCCAACGTAGATTTTGGCATTACATTCAAGGACGATCCATTGTCAACCAGCACCTTCGCCATGATATGATCTTGACATTTTACGGAGATATGAAGGGCTTTGTTGTGCCCTCTTCCTTCCGCTGGTGTCTCATCATCCGTAAAAGTTAGATAGTTGTTGGCCACAATGTGTCCCACTATGCCCTCGAATTTATCTACCGGCAAATCATGTTTCACATGTGCCTCACCCAAAACTTTCATCAGCGTGTTCCGGTGTGGTTCAGAACTCATTAGTAAGGACAATAGAGAAATTTTTGTCGGGGTGTGGTTTAGTTGGTCCAACACTTGGTAGTCACTATGACGAATGAATCTAAGAAACTCTTGGGCTTTCTCTTCAGTTACTACCTTCTTTGCTTCACCGGAGGATTCTCCCTTCCCATTCCCTGTGGCTTTGTCAAGTTTTGGTTCTGGGGAAGCATACACTCTTCCACTTCGGGTGACACCCCCGATTCCGGCAATATTCGTGACAGGGGATGATGGAGTAGGCTCAACGGCCTCAGAACTGGTAACGATCACATCAGTACCATACTTCCATGGTACAGCTCGCGAATCCTTGTAAGGGAATGGGGTTGGAGTGTTTACCATGATGACAGTTTTAACAGGGGTTGAAGCCACAGGTGCATTTTTATTGTAAAATATGACTAGAGGTTTTGGAGCTCGAACTCGGCCTTGCTCTTGTATCATATTTATTATGTCTTCACGATGCCGGCAAACTTCTATGACGTGATTGTCCATAAATCCCTGAAGGGTTTTCTGGAAGTCTCTTCACTTTACGGACAGGAGGTCATTGCACTCTTTATCCCATGATCCTTTTATCAATCCCATCTTAAGCATATGGGAATAAATTGTTTCCAACGGCATTTGGATGTCCTGAACTTTGGAAATACATTCCTCATCTTTTTCCACAGCGTTAACGCCTGGTCTCCCATGGTTAGGCAAAGGATTGGTGGTCACATTCAGGCTTCCTTCCTTGAAGCTTATCCAATCAGCTCTGATTAAATCTCTTACCTTAAACTTCAATGCCAGGCAATTTTCGGTGGAATGTCCCGGTGCACGGGCATGGTAATCACATCGCGCATTTGGGTCATACCCTCTGGGATAAGGTGGTTGAAGCGGTTTTAAAGGACAAGGTGCCACTAAGGTGTTTTCAATAAGATGGGGGAGAAGCTCTGTGTAGGTCATGGGAATTGGATCAAATTGCACTTGAGTGCGGTCATCATTCTGTCTCCTCATGTTTGGATTTGGTGGGTTTATTTGGGGTGGTTGATATGGTGTTTGTGGTGGTGCGGGTGGTCGCATGACAGGTGCTCGAAAATGTGGTGGGTTTGGATTTGGAATTGTAGCTACATATGGGTGTGGTGTGTTATGGTAAGTTGACGGAAAGGTGACGGGAGTAGGTGGTCTGAGCTGGTTCCTTCTTTGGTCGTGAGAGACCAGGTTAGTCTCTCCCTCTCTTCTTTTTCCTTCTCCAAAAGAAGGTTTTCTTGCTGTCCCAGCCCCAGATGGGCTACGAGTAATCTTCCCCGTTCTCAAGCCATTCTCTATTCTTTCTCCGATAGTGATGATGTCGGAGAAGTGGGAAGAAATGCTTCCAATCATCTTGTCATAGAAAGGTGACTGGAGTGTATCAATAAATGTGGAAATCACCTCTTTTTCTGATAGAGGTGGATCGACTTGTGCTGCTACTTCTCGCCACCGTTGGGCATATTCTTTAAACGTCTCATTATCTTTCTTGGCCATGTTTTGCAACTGTACTCTATCTGGCGCCATATCCAGATTATACTTTTACTGTTGCATGAAAGCGTCTGCCAGATCTTCCCAACAGCGTATACGAGATCATTCAAGGTGGTTGTACCAGGTAAGAGGTGCTCCCGCCAAACTATCCTGGAAACAATGAATGAGCAAAGGGTCATTAGAAGCATGAGAGGCCATCTTCCGACAGTACATGGTTAGATGGTTCTTTGGACAAGTTAGCCCCCGATATTTGTCAAACTCTGGCATTTTGAATTTGGGGGGAATGACAACATCAGGAATCAGACAGAGTTGTGCAGCACTGCCCATTCCAAACCTGTTTGTTCTCTCTATTTCTCGGAATCGCCTTTCCAGGAATTCTAGTCTCCCCTCCTGGGTAGTAGCAGCAGTATTTGGACCCGCAGTAGCATGATGACTGGTATCCCTAACTGGTTGGTCGACATGTGTCGGGTTTGCATTAGGCATTGAGATGTGGGGTCTGGCTGTCGTCTGGGTAGCTTGTGGTTGCGTAACTTGTGCCGGGATTGGATTTTCTTGAGGGTCTCGGACGGGCGGGACACTTGGCTGGGCCGTATGTAAAATCGCCTCTTGATAATCAGGTTCTTCTTGAAGCGGTGGGAAATAACCCTGTGGCAATCCGTAAGGTATGATGTTACCTTCTGCATCTACAAAGATGGGTTGCTGGGCTTCAGCAGTGTTTGGTTTCCTAACATGAATGGTTAGGGGAGGCGCAGCTGGGTTTGAACTTGGTCCCCCAGTGGGACCCTGAGTGGACGGTCGTTGTCTAGTGTCTTCAACTCCTGCTGAAGAATCCCCTTCTGTGACCCTTTTCTCAAGAAGTTTGGCCATTTCAGCCATTTGCTCTTTCAGTTGATTGACTTCAGCTCTCAAACTCTCATTTTCTTGTTCTATTTCAGCCATGAGTCTGGTATTAAGCCGAGTCGCGTAAGGATGTTTACCCGTTATTTCTGGGAAGTCAACAAGAAATTGTTAAAAAGAAAGTAAAAAAAAAAAAGCAAAAGAAAAACAAATGATACGTGAAGCAATCGCGGAATTCAGCCAGTATCTTTCGACTTTTTTCAGAACTTCATTCAAAAGTGATGAGTGGAAATTAACATGAGGTAGTTGTGGGGACATGAAGAAACCCCCTTTTTTTCGGAATACATTACTGCTGCCAGCCTATTTTTATGCAGAAAAAGTAAATCAGCCATTCCTAGCTCGGGTAATCATGGCCCTCATTTTACAAATCCTTTCTCTACAATAATCAAGGAAGGTTACAATTTCTCTTGGAGTGTTAAGAGGATTAACCATCCCCTCAGCTTGCTTGAGTAGGAGCGGGAGGTCTTCCAGAACTCCATTAGCCAAATATGCCAAGTGGGCAAAGCGATTCATCCATGAATGAATATCTTCATTTTGCTGTGTTAGTTCATCTTTCAAAACACGGATAGCTTCTCCACATTCTCGTTCAGCATCTATCACGCGCCGTCGTTCACCATTTATCTCATGCTGGTAAGCTTCTACCATCTCATCAAGCTGATGCTCTAATCGGCAAACTTGCAATTGTAGAAGTTCTTTCTGTACCAAGACATTTTGCTCACGCTCTTTGGCTCTTGCCAACATGTCCCTTAGAAGCTGCTTATCAGTCAACATGGTATCTCTTTGCTTGTTCTTCGCTTTTAGTTGAGCATTAGTCGTTCAGAGGCATTGGCTTTTTTTCCTCAGGTAGTCCCTTTCAATTTTTCTTTTCTTTCCAATCTTCCTGATGGTTTGTTTGCTTTCTAAATTCTCCCTTTTCTGAAGGGCACATTCTTGCTGAGATATCAGCAATTCTTTTTCCAATTCCTCATTTTTGGCGGTTAACTCTTTTATTTTGGCTCTCATTGCCTCTTCTTCAAGGGTAGGAGAGGTAACATGTGCGCCTGTCGGGAGATAGGAGGGACTTTTGAAAGGTAGCTTGACAATAGAAACTCTGTTTAAGACCCATTGGTAGTACTCTTCCTTCACGGTGTGGCTTCGACTTCCTAATTCTTTCCCTTGTTTGTGGACTTTCTTCCATGCATTTGCTACATCCCGAATGACAGACGTGCAATCCCCCTCTGAGAAATAAACGATGAAAGCAGTAAGGGATTCTCCATCGGGTGACCCAAGTAAGGGATAGGCTAACTGACGTTTGGCTATGACAGGGTTGTAATTAATATACCCCTGAGTACCCATGAGAGGAACATTCGGGTAGTTTCCACAATGGTGAATTATGGTGTCAACCTTCAACCATTGCGGGTACCACCTTACTTTATCAGCTATGAGTCCTACCAGGTGATTGGCCCATTCATGCCTATTCTTCGCTACTAACTGACATAACTTCAGATCTGAGACTGGACATTCAATTTTGCTGACTTGATGGAAGACATATGATGTAAGCCATACATATAGAGCAGGTAAACAGCAAATGATTCTCTTTCCACCTCGTGTACAGCAGAAGTCCATGGTGCAGTATATATTTGCCAATATAGCAGTGACAGGATTTTCAGACTTGAACCTATGGGCAAGGAAAACGCCAATAGCATCATAGTCCACATAATTGTCGATATTAGGAAACAAGATAACTCCATAAATGGTGAGAGCTAGAGTATCCATGAAGGCTTCCCAATCTCTTTTCTCAGCTAGCAAGTGCATGTGCTTTTCAAAATACTCTCGATCAAATCCCAGGATCTGATTTCTATTCAGTTGCGCACTCCTTAACACTTCCAGGTGAATCTTTAGGACATTAGCAACAGTAACAATATTTGCTTGACGTCCAAGATGACGGTAAGGTATTTGTCCTTCTAATGGCATCCCCAGAATTTGTTCAAACTCCTCAACTGACGGAGCTAATTGGAAGTCCCGGAAGGTAAAACAACGGAGAGGTGGGTCATAGAATTGAGTCAAAGCGGTAATTGCCTCGACTTGTACTTCCACTTCTAGCAGTTTTAGGATCCTCCCATATTTCCTTGAGAAAACCATCTTCTGATTCATGTCCAATTTCTTCCCTAATGCTTGTAGACTGGTTGTATCAACTTTCCTAACCTTAACATGCAGTAATCTTTTCAACTCGGGTACATTTCCACCACAACTATCTGACCTCATGTTAATTTCCATATTTCACTCAAAGATACTGGCCAAGCCCTTAATAGCTTCCTGTAGGGACATAAAGAAAAGAAAAATCAATCACTAACATGCTTTGCAAATTGATACTCCCCTAATAACTTTCTTGAAAACATTTTGGGATTTAGGGAAGTTACAATTTGTCGAAACTTGCAATAAATCAAGGATCACACGAGCTATGAATTTTCTGATTATTTTTTCTTCTTTTTTTTAGAAAGTTCATAACTCCAGATCCTAAGACTTAAGCAAACATAAAAAGAAAGGTCCACTTGCCCATTAGAGGATCACAGGTTAAAAATAGATTATTCTTTGAAAAAGTAATCCTCTAAACAGGCAAGCGGTCCATTAGTTTGGATTGGAAGAGAAAACGAGAATGAGAAAAGGTATAAGTAAAGTTTGCCTCTTTGTGCCTTAAGTCGGGTTTTTCTGAAGATGCCTTAATGGTTCTAAGGTTTATTTATTAGTGATGTCTCACATTGGGTGGTTTATTCTAAAATTTCTAAAGGTCACTAGAGCCAAGATACTACTCATGATGTTGGCCACAAATAGCAGGAAGTCTACTAAGTGTGGGCACCACGAATAAGTCGAACTCTAGCTGAGATTCTTACAGTAACCAGATAGGAAGTACATCCCAAATGGCTCCGCTATCAATCTCCCCTAATCTTAAGTTTTGTTTGGGCCCGGGTATAGGGTCCCACTCAAAAGTGTGTGCAAGTTGTGAGTGTAGTGTGTGAAAGAGGCATTCAATACCTGTACCTTACTCATCCTGCACATAAAACAAACACAGAGCAACAAAATAAAGTCGACTACCCTAGGGTTCAATGATCACACATATATTTACAGAACATAAAGGATAGGACACAAATAAAACAGAGACCAAATAAAATAAAGGAAAAAGTCAAATAATTAATATGCTAATTAAAATATGCGCTATCAAATTGACTGGCTTGACTCTCTAAGTCCCCAGTGGAGTCGCCATCTGTCGCGACCGGGATCGCGACGGCACGGCCGACCCTCAAAATGATTTTTATTAAAAAAAAATGAACAGGGAGTCGCCACCAATATTTTTAGGATAAAATACCGGGAAAACCTTTAATTAAAGCATTGGTCAAAAAATGAGATTCCAGATCCGGGAGTCTAATTACAGGTGAGGAAGGTATTAGCACCTCACAGCTGTCCGTTATAAAAACGGTTACCTCAATTTAATAGCACGCATTATAATTAACCCAATAATTATTTTAACTCTTCCATGAAAAGAAAATATGCGAGACGACAAAATATATAAAAATAAACAGAAATAAACACGGAATATTTACATGAGATTAACAGGACGTCTCGTCCAAATTAAACTCGCTCCACCCTTTTAAAAAAATGAGATTAACAGGACGTCTTGTCCAAATTAAAATCGCTCCTCCTTTTTAAAATAAAAAAAATAAAGAATAAAAGAAATAAAAATTGCAATAATAATGATAATAACAATAGTCACACCTTTTATGCTAATTTAAATAGAATGTGTGAAGCACTCATTTTTATTAATATTTATCAATCAATAAAGATTAATTGATAATTAAAAAAGGAAGACAAAATCACCGAATAACAATTAATTTAGCAGAAGATAAAATAAATACAAGTATTAAGGATAAGGTGAAGAGTGGAACCGGTGTGATGAGAAAGGAGTTGGATGGTGTTGTGGGCTTGAGGTGCTGGACAGAGGGGAAATGGGGAATAAGGTGTTTTTTTTATAAATGAAGTGTTTTTTTTTAATGGAGGGGAACGGTGTTTGAAAAGGAAGGACAGAGAGGTGTGTGTGTGATTTGGTTTTAATGGAAGAAAGGAAAAGTGAAGTGAGCGTGGAGTGAGGTGAGGTGAGGGAGAGTGGGACAGTATAGGGGGGGCTGTGAGGAATGAGGGGGTCGGTATTTGGAAGGTGCTGTGAGGAAGGTGTTGGGGCGGTGTGAAGAGGCTTGTGTTTGGAGGGTGCTGTGAGGAAAGTGTTGGACGGTGTTGAGGATGGTGTGGGCGGCGTTAAGAGAAAGGTGTTGGGCGGTGTGTGGGCGGTGTGGAGAGGACGGTTGTGGAGAGTGTGTGTGTGGGCGGTATTGAGTGGGAGTGAGGTCGGTTGATGTGAGTAGTGAGGTCGGTTGAGTGAGGAGATAATGGTATTGGGAGGAGGTGGGGACAGTGTTGGAAAGGGCTATGAGGACGGTCTTGGGGCGGTGTTAAGGAGGGTGTTGGGTGGTGTGTAGGCAGTGTGGAGGGTAAGGTGTTGGGCGGTGTTGAGAACGGTGTGGGGAAGGGGGCAGTGTTTAAGAAGAGGAAGTTGGACAGTGAGAGGGCGGTGTGGAGAACGGACTGGGAAGGAGATTTGGGCGGTGTGTGGATGAGGGAGAAAGCTTTTTTTTTTTCTCTTTCAATGAATCCTCCAGGGATCCCTTCTTCTTCCTTCGCTTGCTGTATTTATAGAGCATTTGAGAAGCACGTTGATTGCCTGAACAGGAACAGAGACAGCCTGGCTGCCAATTAGTGAAGTTTTTTTTTAATATTTCCTCCTTGTCTTGTTGTCAGCCGCCCCTTGAAATTGTCAAACAACTTGCATGGTGGTGTTGGCAACAGCCTGGATTTTTGACAATTAAGCAAAATGAAGGCTGGTGGCAATTCTTTATCACTTTCCACCTTGTCTTATTGCCAACTACCCTCCGTAATTCAAGGATCCACTTGGATAGTGGACATCCAACTCAGCAAGATGAAAATCTGAGAGAAAGTGATGAAAATCCGAGTGAGGAAGACAAAATTCCGAGTGAAATGACTCGAGTCAGCTTCTCAATCGGTATTTATCCATATTGGGAGTGAGTTCCGAGTGGAATGAAGCATTTCCAATGGTAAACCGAGCGAAAACACACCCTTCCGAGTGAGAATTGCTCGGTATGAGGTTGCTGTGAGACACTCAGTCGGAGCCGAGTGGAAAATGACTCGGAACCGACTGAAATGGTTGCAATGGGCTCGGTAATTGGCTTGAGGAGGATTAACTAGCTGAATTGCCAGTTGGTTCCGAGTGAGCATTGGTTCGGACTTAAGTGAGAGTGGTGAGCCAGCTTTGGGTGAAAATTGGTGGTTCGGGTTTGGTGAAAACGAGCTCAGTGATGCTTAAATATGGCTCGGAAATAAGTGGAATGAAGGGTGATGGCTCGGAGCCGACTGAAAATGGAAGGGACTCGGTGCAGACTGGAAATACCTCACTCGGTTCTGAGTGGATAACCTTTACTTGGTACCGATTAAAGAACATCACTCGGAATACTCCTTCTTCCCTCGGTTCCGAGTGGATTTTTACACGGAATTTCTTTCAGTCGTCCCTCATTTCATCCACTTGAAAATCTGACCTTTTTACTTATTGTCCAATCGGTAATTGGCTTTCATTCGTCACTCAGGAATGGCTTTCACTCGGCAATCAGGTATTCGATGCATTTTCTTAGAAGTTCTTCACAAGTCCGAATCTTGATTTGCTCGGAAACACATGCTTGTTCTCCAAGTCACTCGGAGTCGGCCTCATGCTTCAATCAGAATCAAAAACTTAGTCTTCATTAATCGGCATCGTCTTTCTTTGCACTCGGAAATTAGAAGTTCAGCCATTTGCACTCGGAAATTGCCTTCTTATTACTCAGAATTTGGAAGCTTGGCATTTTCACTCGGAATCTGCCTGTTTTTTTGATCAGAACATGGAAATTGGACGTTTGTCACTCAGAAACTGTCTCTTTTCCACTCAGAGGTTGGAATTTCACTGTTTTTCACTCGGATTCTGGTCTTCTTTCCACTCAGAGGTCGGAATTTGGCTTCTGCACTCGGGTCCAGCCCTCTTTGTGTCCTTCCTTGACACTTGAGGTCCACTTGGAGGCTCTTTCACTCGGAAATGATCATTCCGAGTCCTTTCACTCGGAAATGATCATTTCCGAGTCAGAAGTTTTTTTTTTATTTGTTTGATTTTTTTTATTTTTTTTTTTATTCTTTTCCCTTGTGAATTCCCTATTCTTGGTGAAAATTGTCTGGAACAAAATAGGTGTTCACACTTAATATTGTTGTTTCAATGAAATAAGGTAGTTTCAAAGAGTTTTGGAGTGATTCAGAGCTTGAAGCTTGATTCAGAGGTGAGTTCTGAAGTCGACGACTTTGTTCGGTGAGTTATATCTTACCGAAATGATCATAATTTAATGATTTCTAACTTGGCAAGCGATGTATGCATCGATTATGGTATTATAATTAATCATTGTGAATTTTAGGAAGTAGTTTGATTTTAAGACATCGAGATTGGAGCTTACGATTCGTGGTTAGTGAATGTTTGATAGCTCGAGGAGATTTTGGAATTCTCTACTCCAGGTAGAGGGAGCTTTTACATTTTAAATGCATGGTTTATGGACAGATTCGAGGTATATTAATATATTGAATTATGAATGGTGTGTTTTGTGAACTATGATGATTATGTTGTTTGCCATCCATGAAAATTATGTTAGAATGCATAAGATGCAAATTATAATTAGTACTGTTGTGTGATATATATTACATGAGATGTAATGGTTGATTGGATAGTACCTAGGCATGTGATGCTTGTTGTGGATATGGAAATGTTGCATGAGATGCACTTGAATGAAATGATTAATGTCATCTATAGTATGAGATGTATTATGTGATGATTTAACATGAGAATGGATTTCTATGTTATGTGGTTTCGAGGAATTCCATAAAATACCTTGAGTGGGACTCAAGGAAAGCCTATTGAGTGAGACTCAGGGCTTCCCGTAACACTACCATTGTCGTTGAGAGTGATTATGTTACGTGAGAGGGCAAACAGTTTGGTACTAGTAAAACGGCCGAATTAGCTGAGAGTTGAGTATATGACTGAGAGCCAGTGTTGCAACACAAAGTTTAATGATGAATAATTTGATCTAATTGAATGAGAATTGTATGTGCATATATGTATGTCATTGAGAATAACATGATGATATAGCATTGAGATGTGAATGGATAATGTTGAATGGTAGTTTATGTGTTATTTGATTGTGATATCTCATTGTATGATAGAGAATTGGATAATTGAATCAATGCTCTAACTGTCATTTAGCATGTATAATGCTCACCCCTATTTGTGAATATATTTATAGTGGACTTAGGACGTGACGAAGATTGGTGAGAGATCACTCAGATCGAGGTTGGAGCATTATATATATCTTGTATATGATACACATAGTAGTTTCGTAGTAGCCTTGGCCTACTCCTATGAATACCTATTTTGATATGTATATATATATATATATATATATATATGAATGCTTAGTGGATTAAGTAACTAAGTAGAATCATTTGAACATATACTTGCTGTTGTGATGAATGATGATGTTTAGTTGATGATGTTGGAGTATGGAGACCATGGATGGTCCCACCATATACATATAAGATTCAACATATCCAGGAATTATGGACATGTATGTGATATAATGTTGATGCATGAAATGCCCAGGAACTGTTATTGTATGAAAATGACAGTGGTTATGTGTTAGAACCAAGATTGAATGATAATTGTGTGGTTTTCATGCATAAATGAGCAATTGAGATAGTGAAATAGAAATTTATGAGGTATGAATGGCATAGGACATTGTTAATAGCATCTATGCATGATTTGTGATTTGTAGAAACTGGAATAGGTGAATTCCATTGAGAAATGACCCCTAAGTTGCATCAAAATGCCTTAAAACGAGTCAAACGTAATTATGCGCATAAGTCTCTCGTTTTTTAGGAATTTTGAGTGCAGCTAGTGGCTATGTAACATCCTGATTTTTAATTAATTACCGAATGTGGTAAATTTTAGGATTAAGGTTATGGATTGATTAAGTTAATGGTTGATCAAGATTAATTGCCAATTAAGCAAATTGTTGAATAATAATGATAATATTAATAATAATGCAAGGAAATTTACATCGGTGCCCTTGGTGGCTTTAGAGGAACTTCGGTCCTCTCTCTCCCTCTCTCTTTAATCAGGCTAAATGTGATTAATGATGGCTGATGGGATGCAGCAATTGCATAGAGTCGCCGCAAAAGTGTACGCTGCCATAATACCTATGGTATGAAGAGTCGTCTCGGAACAGCATACATCTTTGTAAATAAAAAAAATAAAAAAAATGGGATGTTATAGGCTATGCGTCACAAATAACATATTTTAACTGGTGTCAAAGTTTGGTAGTCATTGGATTTGAAATGAAAAAGATAGGATAGCTAGAAGTTGAAAATTTTGCATTTTCCTGTTGAGTTTCTGTCCAGAACTGATATATAACAGGTGTTAATCGATTCCCTTGTTACATGAATCGATTCACAATGGAAATTTTTATACATGAATCGATTCTCCTGTCACATGAATCGATTCATAGTGTAAATTTTCTTGCATGAATCGATTCCCCTAATTATATGAATCGATTCACAGAGAAAATTTTAAGCATGAAACGGTTCACCAGGTGCGGGAATCGATTCAAGAACCTATTTGGTGAAGCTCTGGACGCGTGAATCGATTCACAGGGGAGAGTGAATTGATTCATCCCCTTGTTGCATTCCTGTTTTTGGAAAATTTCATACATGATTCGATTCATGCCAGCCCTGAATCGATTTATGCCCCTATTTCTTCAAAAAAAAATTTATGCTTGCCGTATATTGGTACCAATGAGTTAGGCTTGATCATTTATTGATATGTAAACATATTTACCATATTATGGTAATTAATTTAAGTGCCTTTAAACCCTTGTTCCGGTTTCAGATTTAATGGCGAAAAATTTTCTTGGGTTTTCAGGGTTTGTTTTAGTAATTCTAGATGTTTCATAATTAATTGATCATTAACCATAAAAAGAAAAAAAATGGAAAACAACAAGAAAAAAACACAATTAATACATATTCTAAACTACAGTTGTTAAAATAGGCTAACCCAGCCCACAAGAGTTGGCCCACTATGGGTTGGAAATTTTTATAACCCAACTAAACCCGACTCGCTTTTTAGAGTGAGTCATTTTTTTCAATCTAACTCAACCCACCAACACATCGGATGACCCATGGTTTGGCCCACCTTTTTTAAAAAAATTAAAAATTAAATAAAAAATAGAAAAATGCCAAAAAAAATTACCAAATTACATATAAATACTGTATCATATAATAATTCTATTATTATGAAAATAAAAACATATAACATATTTCATTGTAAATTAAATCCATAATTCATAATATCCATAATCCATAAAACAAAACCAAATACATTACATAGTTCAATTTCAAGATGATACAAATTAACATCATACTAAATAAAAGTGCAAAGTACTCATCGATAAAGTTTAACTTAAAGTCTAACTTAAATACCACTAAGTAAAATATTAAATTTTTAACTTAAATACCACTAAATGAAATTACCAACCTGCGGGATAACTCGGCTTACTAAGAGTTTAGCCCATCGTAAATTAGAAAAAACTTCGCTTCGAAAATGAGTCATTTTTTCAATCCAACTCACCTTAAACCCACTTCAAACCGGATAAGCTCACGAGCCATTTTAACACGTATATCCTAAACAAAGAAACATGTTATGCTAAATTTTTCACTTAAATAATGATGCTTTTCACAACACCATTAGTGGGTTGCGCCCATGCTTCTTCAGTTAAAATTCGAAGCTTCAGTTTTTAATATGGCATCTACTATCCTACTATTTAGGATCAGTTGATAATCAATTATACAAACTCACTCATGAAAATAAAAAAAATCTAATAACTAATATTAATTTTATTTATTATTTAATAAAATTAAACTTTTATTGGTCTATTATTTCTTTTCATTGGCCAAAATTTAAAAAGAATATCACTAATAAGTTTGGAAACTGGAAAAAACAGAAAATGTAAAATAAATATCTATCATGAAACGCATAAAAAGCATCAAAGTAATAAGAAAATATGGAGTATTAAAATACACTTCCTCTGTTTCTATATAAATTTTGTTCTTATTTATTTTACTTCCAATTTAAAATTTTAAAACATAGATAAATATTCTCTTTGTTATTATTTTAAATATAAATAAATTTTAGTAAAATATTATTGTCTTATAATATAAGGAAAATTATATATTTTTAATATCATTAAATGTTTATCTACCAAATATGTCTTGTATATATTTCTAATATCACTAATACTTTATATAATAAATGATCTTATAGGTATGTTAAGAAATTACATCAAATATTTGATAACATTAATGCAAAAAACTACTTTCAACTACTACTCATAATAAGCATGAAATTAGTTATTTTTAGTTATTTCAACTACTATAAAATAATTCAGATCAAAACACACATATTATAAAAATATATTAATGCACCATTTTTTATAGAAAGACATGAAACTCACTCTCACTCTATTTTTACATCAGTTCAGTGGAAATCTGGTATTATAAACACAGGCTTAGTAGGAGCACTATGCTCTTCAACTTTGGAACTCAAACACTTCAGACTATGATGCATAGGAGCCGATGGAGGTTGTACCTACAAAGACTTTCTGATGCTTAAGTCAAATTCAACACATATCAGGGCAATAAAAGTAAATGAATGAGTAAATGAGACTTAATGCACACTACTTATCTGGTAATGAATGATGGTATTTATAGTCTTTTGGAGGTCCAACTCGTGATGTGACACATGATAGGTTCTGGTCACTTTTTCAGACAAGTTGCCCACTTGGTTCTGAAATTTTGATCGTGGCAGACTTTTTAACTGGGGCCCTTTTAGTAGGCTTGCCAGTCACTTTGTTGTCTAGGTCTACTATCCTTCTAGACACAGTATTGATACCAGTTCATTTGCTCCCTAGCTTGTGGTCGTGATGATGTTACGGTAATAAGCTACAACCGATGTTACCTTTTCTGACTTAAATTATTACCTACTATTTTTAGTCGTTATGTCTGTGACTGGTTGATGTCTTAGTTTAATAAAGAATTATTATTTTTATTTTTAATTCATCATTAAGATTCTATTACTTCGTCTAAATTATGTAATTAGTTTAAACTTAATTAACCTTAATTAATCATTTAGTTACTAATAATAAAGCGAGGGATTTTCTTTTTTTTTTCTCTTCTTTTTTCTTTTCTTTTTACACATGGCATTCTTTAAGGAGTGTGACGCTTGACATTTCATCTGTTAGAGTAGTTATGTCATTTTTGAAGTTAAAATGGTGTGTCTCTTAATGGCCGCATCGTTTCACCTCCTACTACACCCATGGGCCGCGTTTGTTCACCTTCGGCCTATTACATCCATTAACTCTATAAATAGGAAATTGGTGGCAGCAGCTTCCTCCCTTTTGCTTCCATCCTCCCAGAGATTATGTTGCTCCAGTGTCCTTACTCCTCCTTATATCATTTACAGATCTGGCCCATTGAAGAACTACTAAAGTTATCTACTCAAGTAGCCCTTTCTGATCCAAAACTTTTCCGGTTATAGTTTTTGGACAATATGTCAAACTGAGGTTCTAGAAGCTGTTACGCAAGTGATGATTCTATAGAGATCCTTTCCTGTCCACCGTCGTGGCCATTTGTGGGACTCGACGTAATCTGCGGATTTCTCAAGCGGATATACACAGGTGGATTAGGATGAGGTCACAGGGAACTACCTCTTTAAAACCGAGATGGGGTGAGCACAAGGACTTGGCTCCCTCCCAGGATTCACCATCCACCTCTTTTGACCCTATAGCGTCACAATCCCCACTTTCGATGTCATCTCCTGGTCACGACACTGATTCTAGCATGGTGCACTACCATACGGATTATACTGATTTTTACTCAAGTATTTCTTTTTTGAAACATACAGCTTCCTCCATGGCCACTGGAAATCCTACTGTGAGAACTAACCTGGAAGGCACCACTATGCTGGCGGACGGTGTTGATTGGTTAGCCCGCAAGGCCTAAGACCCTTACTTATGGGTCTAAAAAGAAATTTTAGAGATTCCTAACCACTATGTTGAAGGCGAAGAAGGTGTTGAGTTAGATGTCGGACGGTTTTGGAGATCTAACCGGTATAAAAATCATTACTTTATTATTGCGTCATTGTATAGTGACCAGACTTGCCGCATACCCGAGAGTGCTTCTTTTACATGTACGAGATTTTTCTAACCAAGGGGGGGTTGAGACTCCCCTTGAATAATTTTGAGATGGGGGTGATCAAATTTTTGAACATCACTCCCAGCCAACTGCACCCTAATGGATGGGGCTTGGTCCTTTCGCAGGAAGTTTTGGCTAAGCATTTGAGATTTGCTCCCACCATTGTAATTTTCTTATGATATGCCTGAGTCCTCCATCATGAGAACCCCAATGGTAGATTAGGATTTATCAATCTTTGATGTCAAAGAGATATCGTCAATTTTGAGGCTTATGTGGAGTTGGCTAAGACCGCAGATGCCTCATTCAAGCACTTTTTTTCAAAATGTTTGCCAAAGGTGACCATAACCCTTTTTGGAAGGATAAAAAAGGACGTTTCTTGATTCATACCGGCAGGACGCACCATCATTTCTAATGGAGAATTTAGCCTACATGGTTAAAGAAAATAAACTTTGTAAGGGATCCCAAGAAATTGTTGATGCCCTGCACGAGATATCTCAGGCTACTCCTCTCAAGTGTCACTCTCTCTTGGGCTCTGAGGAGATGAGGAAGGAGTACCTCACCTTCCTGGGTACTTAGAAATTTTTCCATTCTTTTTATTTTTATACTCATATCAAACTTTTCTCATCATACTAATTTTCATAATGCAGGGAGCATGGGAGGCAGTGCATTGGACCAGCTTCGCAATGTCATGTCTGGGGTGAACACTAACTCGGATGAGGAGAACCGTGTCACCCCCCAACTTAGGAAGGCCAAGCACATCTCTCTCCCTCAAGGTGATACTTTGACCCTGGGGGATACAAAAAAAAGGAAGAAGCCTATTGTTGACGGTCAGTGAAAGAAAATTAACACCAGTGGTGAGGTGGAAAGGGATCCTACAAAAGGTAAAGGTCCTGCCCATATTGCCCCTACCTCGTAGGCGATACTGGTTGACATAATTTGTGGAGAGGATTATTCACATGTGCTGGAGCAGGTAGGCCCTCTAAAGTTAGAATTTCTCCTTCCATTCCAGCTCAAGGAGGGACTAAATTCTAAAGACTTCAGCCACACTCTGGATTTGGCAATGTGGTCTTCCCTCAGAGGTATCTCCGTTCTTCACTCATTCATCATGGATGGGCTCATGAGGCAGATCGAGTGTCTTCGGGTGAGGAATGTCTGTCTTCTGGAGGACCAGGGTCATGTTCATAATTGTATTCAAGACTTAAATAAGAAGAATGTTGCCCTCATGAAGTCAGAAAGAAAATCTAAAGGTTAAGTAGATTGACTTCGTTAGGATACTGCCGATTTCAAAGACTAGCTAGTCGTTCTGCAAGGTGAAAAAAAGCCTTACCGCCAAAGTCCAAAAAGAAGAGGCTAAGTACTAACAAGATATGATGCTCTTCAAACAGGCCACAGTGGAATCCTTTAGCCATGTGGTCTGTTAAGTGGTGCATCAGAATCACGGTTTTATGCTTAACTTGAATGTAATTTGCTTCTGCAACAAATTTTTAAATTGAAAACTAGTGACTGTGGTTCAAAGTGAAGACTTTGAGCCCTTTGATGTGATATTCATCTTCACTCCTTTGCCCGAAGATGAGAATGATATCATCCCTGATGTTGACACCAGTCACGGAGAGACTAGCAACCCCTGATTTCTAATAGCTCTGTATACAGGATGAGCTCCGTCCTTTTGATTTTTTGATGTAAATTTTAATATGGTCATTGTGTCTTTACTTTTTGTACTCGGAACGACCCATTTTTTGGAATGAAATGTTAGTCTTAATTGATTATTTATTTCTGCTTCGAGATTTAGGACCCGTGTCGTAATTTTAACCACTATTTGAATATCTTAATCATAAGTTTAAATCTTGATGATAACCACCTTGGAATGTCGTTATACGTTTTGACTTTTATTTCAAGATTTTAATCTACTAGCACTAATTGCCTTAATCACGTTTCTTTATTTGTTCAACCGCTCTGTGGTCTAACAACTATTCGAGGTTTAATTCATAACACTTTAACCGCTTTAGGTTTTTTCTGGGGTTAAAATAACTTAAACCACTCTGGGATTTTTTGAACACTCTGGGGTTAGAATAACATACCACTCTGGGGGTTCTTAACCGCTCCGGGGTTAGAATAATTTATACTACTAGGGATTTTCAACCACTCCAGGGTTAAATTGATTTACAGTTTTAACCACTCTAGGGGGTTTTCAACCGCTTTGGGGTTAAATTAATTGATAATTTTAACTACTCTAGGATTTTTTAACCACTCCGGGGTTAACTTCAATAGAGAAGAAAAATTATTCAAAATTATTTTTATATATTTATATTGAGCCTCCCAGCTGCATGCCTCATTAAAAACCTCCAAGGCAAAACCCTGTGAGAAAAAACCTTGGTAGGAAAAAAGGGTGCATGACTTGTGTTGCCGATTAGCTATAATAAATTTACAAATTCTTTACATTCCACTTATTTTTGAAAACCTCGCCTTGCAAAGTATCTAGTAGATATGCTCCTCCGGTTGTCACATCATGGACCTAGTGTGGCCATTCCTAGGTTAGGCCTAATTTCCCTTGATGAGAAAATCGATTCCCAACTGATGTTCTTCTTAAGACCAAGTATATTCTCCCAGCGGATTTAACTTTTATTGCTAGATCCCAGATGAAAGTTGCATCTCAGATTTCTTGAATGGTATCTAGTTCATTTTGGATTCTCATGTTATTGTCTATTTCTTCAAACTGTTGAAGTCTTGGGGATATTTGATTAATTTCAACTGGTATTACAGCTTCTACCCCATGAGTGAGTCAAAATGGGGATTCCTATGTCGAGGAATACGGTGTTGTCTGGTATGCCTAAAGTACGTGGCATAGTTGATTTGCCCATTCACCTTTTTCATCTCCTGGTCATTTAATCTATTCAAGATTTCTTTATTAGCTACCTTGACTTGCCTGTTAGTTTGGGGGTGTTCTACGGATGAGAACACTTGTTGGATTTGAAGACCCTCAAGTAAGTCTACAAACTTAGCTTCAGTGAACTACGTTCCGTTGTCTGTTATAATCCGCCCTAGAATTCCAAATTGAGATATAATATTTTTGTAAACAAAACATTGCGTTCTAGCCGAACTTGTATGCATTACTACCTTTGCCTCTATCCACTTAGTAAAATAATCGACACTGACTATCAAATATTTAACCCCGCTTGGTGCCCTAGGGAATGTCCTAAAATATCCAAGCCCCTTTGAAAAAATGGCCAAGGTACAACCGATGTGAATAATTCTTTAGCAGGAACATAATGCAGATTGTTGTTCTTCTGACATGGGTTGTATTTTTTGACGTACTCTATGGTGCCTCTTGTCATGGTAGGCCTTAGTATCCTGCTCCTAAGATTTTTCTCGCTAAATTTTTTCCATAGGTATGGTGCCCGTAGGTCGGGAATTTTTGCCTTATTCAGGCATTTCAGGTATGTGATCAAGAAACCTCTTCAAAATAATTGACCATCGATTAAAACAAAGTTCGAAAGTTCTTTCTTCAACCTCTTCTTTATCAATAGGGTCCATTGGGAGCTGTCCATTCACAATATACCTTATAATTGGTACTACCCGAAATCCGTTGGAAAGGCTTTGGCGTGTACAGTGTACACTTTGACCAATGTGGTAATGCTTGGGGTTGCCAAAGACCTTTGAATAACTGTGGTGGTTAACCCAAATCTCTTTATGCTAGCCAACCTAGATAATACGTCGGCCCAAATATTTTCTTTACTAGGAACATGCTTATATTCGATTTGGTCAAAATTTTCCTCCAACTCCTTGACCTTAGCCAAATATGGTTGCAATAATGGTTCCTTAGTCTAGTAGCTTCCTTTAATCTGGGATATGACTAATTGGGAGTCACTACAGAGGACTACGAATTTTAAGCTAACATCTAAAGCTTTCCGTAGTCTAGTTAGGCATGCTTCATACTCTTTTGGTTGTTAGATGTTTTGAAGTCAAACTGTAGTGAAATCTTCATATGTACTTTGTCCTCGCTTTTGATGACCACTCTGGCATCGCAACCTTTCATATTTGACGTGTCCACATATATGACCCAATGTTCCCTTGATGGGGATGTGAATTCCCCAGTTAGTTTGGTCACAAAATCTGCTAAGATTTGGGCTTTTATAGTCGTTCTTGGCTTGTAAGAGATATCAAATTCTGAGAGTTCGATCGCCCACTTAATCATCCATCCTGCCAAGTATGGCTTATGGAGGATAGTTTGTAATGGTAAGTCGGTGCGTACCACGATAGGATGAGCATGGAAATACTGTCAGAGTATTCACGACGTTCAAACTAAAGCCTGAGTGGCTTTTTCTAACTTTTGGCACCAATGTTCAATCCCCTAGAGTGCTTTTCCAATAAAATACACAGGTCATTTTTCCTCTGTGGTTTGCTTAACCAACACTGCTCCCAATGCTTCATCTAAAACGGACAAATAAATATAGAGTCGTTCCCCTGGGTCCAATTTGACTAGTATCGGGGGGTTAGCCAGAACGTCCTTCAAACTTTGGAATGTTTTTTCCTACTCGTCCCCCCACTCAATATTTTTATCTTTCTTCATAATTTTATACAAAGGGAGTGACCGGTGTGCCATTTTTGACATAAACCGGGATAAAGTTGAAAATTTACCTTTCAAAGATTGCACTTCTCTTGGATTTGTTAGACTTCAGAGCTCCCTAATTTGTTGGCATTTATCTGGATTCGCTTTAAATCCTCTTTGGGTTAGCGTAAAACCCAAAAAACTCTTTGTAGGTACTGCGAAGGTATATTTCAATGGATTCAAACGTATATTGTACTCCTACAATTGATGAAAAATCTTCCTTAGATCTTCCACATGGTCTCCTTCTGTCGAAGTCTTTACTATAATCTCATCTAAGTAAACTTCAATATTCTTCAAGTGCATTCCCTCAAAAACCTTATCCATCATTTGTTGATAAATTTCCCCAGTGTTCTTAAGTCTGAAGGGAATTATGGTATAACAAAAGCCTTCTTTATCATTGATAAAGGCTATTTTTCTTCATTATATTTCCACATTGGAATCTAATTATATCCAGAGTAGGCACCCATGAATGAGAGAAACTAGTATCCTAAGGAATCGTCCACCATCTGGTCAATACTTGGCAATGGGTACGGATCCTTTGGGCAACGTTTGTTTAGGTTTGTAAAGTTTGTACTCATGCGTCATTTTCCAATATCCTTTTTCACCATGACGACATTAGAAACCCAAAATAAATATTGAATTTCTCAGATAAAACTGGCCTTCAATAATTCCTTAGTTTGTTTACAAGCTGCTCGTTGTTTCTTAGGCCCCAACCTCATTTTCTTCTATGCCACCGCCTTTAACTCTAGGCACACCGTCAACATGTGACAACAAAAATTTGGGTCTATTTCAGGCATATCTGTTGTTGTCCAAGCAAAAATATGCTTGAATTCTTTCAACAATCTAACCAATTATTCCTCTATACCGACTTCTAACTTGCAATTTATCCTTGTGGTTTTGTTTGGATCTTCTCCCAAAATGACCGTCTTTATTTCTCCCTCCGGTGTAGGCCTAACAGGGTTTAACGGGCCAGATGCCAACTTCTCTCTAGGATCCAGGTCAATTAAATTCACTGATCTCAAAACCGATCCTCCATCATTCAATTTTCTTTTCTTGATCTCATCATCACTTTTCACCATTTGCAGGCTTAGATTGCAGCAATAACGGATCATCTGTCGGTCTCCCCTTACTAAGTAAACTTGATTATCTTTATTAATAAATTTAATCAGCAGGTGAGAGGTGGAAACTATTGCTTCCAGTGTGTTCAGCGTTGACCTACCTAGTATTCCATTAAAAGGTGACTTAACATTGATTACGAGTACCCTTGTTCGAACCATTCTGGACCCCGATTCACCTTTGAATGTTAATTTGGTGACACGATATCCTTTGGTAGGTTTTTTTGCTCCATTAAATACGGTTAAATATTAGGTGTAGGGTTGTAGGTCTGTTTAAGATAAACCCATTTTCTTGAAACACTCATAGAAAATCACATCACACGAGCTCCCTTGATCCACCAATAACCTGCGTATGGTTTTATTCACGATAACAACCTCAATTATCACTGCATCATCTCCTCCTTAGACAGTCAGGCCAAAATCTTCATCTATGAAAAATGACCTGCTATATGGTTTAGCTTATATTAATATGATCAAACCCACTTGCTATCATGTTGATAACCTCTCTTTTCCCCTTTGATGGAGGAATCTAGAATTCTTCATCCTCCGCAGCAATGTTGTCTATTACTATTTTCCCTTTCTTAGTAGTAGAAAGTCATTTTGCATTCCATCCTTCGTCGGTATCAGGTGAGCAATCTCTTCACCAGGGTCTTTCTCTTTCTGGCTTATCTGATGTCTTTGGTCTAAAAAGATATTGCTTCAATTTTCCTTCCCAGATTAACACCTCGATAGCGTCCTTCAATTGCTGACATTCATCTGTATTATGGCCAGCTTGCTCATGAAACTCACCATACTTACTTGTGTTCCCCTAGCGCTTCATAGGTGTTGGCTTCTTTACCCTGTACACCAGAAGCCTCAGTATCCTAATTTCTTAGAGGATTTGACTGAGTCAGACTGTTAGTGGGGCATAGTATGTAAAATTAGTGCTCTTTCATTGCTTCTGTCGAGGTGTTGTTCCCTTGCATTTATTTCTACTTGAATCATTCTTCACACTTCTTTGATCATGAGTCGGGATCTTAGCCTCTGCAATTATATGTTCACTTTTAGAAGCGACAAGAAGCATCTCCCTACAATATATTGTTCCTTTTTCCTCCTGAATTCTTCAAATGTTAAGGTTCTCTTTTGTCCAGAGACAAGGCAAAATGAGATTACAGTGTAAAGCTTCGATAGCTATATAGAGCTGGATTTGGTCTATTAATCTTAGAATTTGAGTAGCTTCTTTGTAAAATCATTTTAAAAAGTCTCTCAAACTTTCATCTTCACCTTGTTTGATTTGAGCCAGTGTATGAAACGTTTTTGGTACATCCCATAAGACAATGAAATAGTCCAGAAAGGCTTGGGCTATTTCTTCCCATGAGTCAATCGATCCTGATGGAAGTCTTTTAAACCTATGTTTGTATATGTTTTGACAGGTGACGCGTTACTGTCGTGGTCCGTCAAATTAGTATATTAAAAATAATTAATGTAGTACTAGGGTGTCAACCTAAGTCGTTCTCTCGAAGATCAACACAAAAATTTAGGAAAATCATGTTTTAAAATAATTTTTACAAACAAAAGTTCAACAAACATACAAATACATTTGGGGGGTTGTTTGATTGTCACAGAAATTTAAAACAACATAAATAATGAAACTAAGAATAATAAATAACAAATGATTGATTTTCTTGGAGTATTGTAATTAGATTTATCCTTGGTTCACAAATGATGATTTGTACACTTTCATTACTGTTAATTTCTTAGCTCAATTTGAATTAATCAACTAAGCGTCTTTTTCAATTCACAATTCCTTTACTTTCATTTAAAAATGAATATTTTAATCAAGCATTCTAATTAAGCAAAAGGAGTCAAGATTGTAAAATCTAGGAATTATTGAGCATATGTAAGAACATCACCTACATACATAATTTATTCTCAAATTATGGAATTAAGCAAACCATAATAATTAAAAGTGATTATGAAAATATTCATTAAGCATGCATACTTTCTTAATCCATTTTAATAAAAATCTTATTTTATTCCATTTGTATAATTAAATTGATTAAGCATACAAATTTAATTAAACATAATGGAATTAAATATACAGAGTAAGATTATGAAAAAATAAACAATAATAAAAGTATACTATATTAAAAATAAGAACCTCAAAGTCATATTATAATAATTCTCCAAGAAAATCAATCTAGGGGTTTTAGCTCCATAATTAAAACAAACTAAAAATAAAAATAACCGAACCCGGAATTACAGCAGAGGAGGTGGAAGAAATCCTCCAGAGGAAAGCCTCTGATGCTCTAAGAAAGAAAGGAAGAATGAATTGAAGGGATGTTGAGAAGCGTGGTTTCCCTTTCAATTTATAGGAGAAGCGGAGGAAACAGTGAGCGAAAAACATGGGATCAGTGGAAACTTTTGGCGAAGAAAACCCGTAATGTTGTTTCCACTTCCTTATATTGCATAATGGTGTTTCCACTGGAGGAATTGATTCCTAAAAGTACATGAATCAATTCATTTAGGCAAATACTGGGTAAATTCCACGCATGAATCAATTCTTAAGGGGTAGAAATCGATTCCCAAGGGTAAAAATAGCATATGAATCGATTCCCAGGTGTATGAATCGATTCCTAGGGGCTATGATCGATTCCCAGGCCATTTTTATGGCATGAATCGATTCATGTCAGTGGGGAATCGATTCATGGCCTTCATTTTCACTTCGTGGGCCTTTTTTTATGTAGGAATCGATTCATGAATGCTGGGAATTGATTCCTGACCCTGTTCTTCACTTATTTTCTACTTTATTGGCCCTTTTTGAATATGTAATCACTTGTGTCTTCTTCCTCTTGATTCTTAGTCAATCTTTTCCAATTACAAGCTCAATCATTCACTACAAAATAAGAGAAATAAGCATTTCATTATTTCCATTAAAAATCAATCCTTAATTCATTTTAAAATTAAATATTAAATAAAGCTCAAATGATGAAAACGTGTTAAATGCAATATATTACACAATAAGTGATGGCAAATTATACACATTTAAAGTGAGGAATTAAGGTTAAATCATGTATTATAACCAGTTTTTTATAATGACAATCTTATGGAAGAAATCAAGATCAAATGAAGTTATCTTGTTAGAATTACATGTATAGGATCTATAAGCAAAAGAATGAAAATTATACAAGGTCGCTATCATGTAGAAATGCTAAGAACTAAAATTAGTCACACGATAATCGATCAGCATTTAAGGCGTAATTGATTAGAGATATCAAATATCAAAGAAAAAGAAAATATTAGTTCTCTAATCGATTAGGAAAATGAGGATAATCGATTACAATTATTAAAAACAAAAGGAAAAAGATAAATCATTTATGTAATCGATTAGCTGAATAAGTGTAATCTATTAGTTCGAGACTAGTAGATTAGGATATTAATGTAATTGATTATGTAACAGCCCTGATTTTTAAGAATAGAAAACTAGACCCTCAAGACTCCTAAGAATACTCTGTTGAGCTTTTGGTAAGAAGCTTGAGGGTTTGGCTTATTCCTCGAACAGTTTAGAATGAGAAAATTAGTGAAACAGAGCTCAACATGAAATATAAGAATACCGAGAGAATGCAACGAGTGAGAGAAGCAGCGATAAATAATAATAACAACGTCCGTCAGTATTGTTTAATAATATGTTAATAACGATTATTTTGTTAAATTAAGTACTAATTAATTTATAACTGTATTAGTTGATAATTATTTCCTGCTAATAATATTTAGTTTAATATATAGTAACGAATTAATGCTTAATAATTAATATTTAAAATTAATATTAATAAAATATATTTAATTGATTATTTTGAAAATATATAAATATTTATAATAATATTTTTGAAATTATATATTTAGAATTACTTATTTGATAATTACATTATATTTATATTTAATAATAAAATATTGTCAAGTTCCTCAGATTTAAACTATGGGACCCAGCCTAAGGTCGGATTCTAAACGTTCGACCCAAGACTAGTAATCCAGTAAGGAAACTAGTCCTGTTAGTACCCTTTGGTAAAGGATCAAGGGTGTCAGACTTGGCCTACCCGGCTCAATCAGAACCTTTGGCGTCTCTTACGTTTGACCATTCATATGCTTCAAGATATACGATGGCGGCACGATTAATCTCTGGTAAATCATTTCGACGTCTTAGGAACTTTTCCTGAAGGGGCCGAAACCCGGTTCAGACTCTATCTCCCTCGGTTTTTCATAAATCATTTTAAAACTCGACCTGAGCACCTTTAGTGTTTTGGACCCAACTTATGCATACGATCTTAGAATCAAACGATTTTGGTCTCAATCTCTTCATTTTGAAAAGATCTTCAATCTCTGTTTCTATCCCAGAACTCTGATTCTCACTCCATCAACCGCAAAATTTAGGATTAAGCATGTTCACCTCAAAATTCCACTATTTGGATGTTTTTCCCTGCGTATGGTTCAGAAAAAATTCATAACTCTCTCATACAACCTTCGATCATGTAACACTAGTGTCAAAGTCTCTGTAACAAAATTATCTACATTTTTTGTGAAGGCATCAAGGGCTAAATCCCTCTATATTGGTATTGTACCATAAATCTTTACAACCCTTTAACTGTTTCATCACCATGTTGGCAACCTTTATTAAAATTTGCATATCTCCTTCGTCCGTTGCTTGAATCACTTTGTTCTTTTTGCTATAGATCCTTATCAAAGATTTCTACAATGTTCATGAAGGTCACGAAACCAAATTCTCAAAGAAGAATTAATGGTGAATTTATTTCCAAAGACATAGCTGATCCGGGAGCTTCTGGAGCACCCTGTCGTAAATCAAGTATATCTCGGGCTACTGATCTTGGATTATCACAAATGTATATCAAATTAAAGATAAAAGGAATATCTACAAACTTCATGAAGGTCTCAAAAGCTAATTCCTTACCCATTTTTCCCAGCAAATTTATTTTTTTCATAATTTCATTTTCATCACATCCTAGAACAGTTTTTGTATTTTAGGCATATCTCCCTCGTCTGATATTAGAGTTTTATGTATTTTAGCTTGTTTTAAAGAGAAAACAATTATCTACAACTTTAATGTTTTAATTTTTTTCAAATTATCACCGTAACCTATTCAAAAATGAGTGACAAGTTGACATCTTAGAACTTTGACCATCAACTCCTTCATGCAACATGAGCCAATCACTTTCTCCCACCCACTAGACACTTGTCTTACCTTCTTCAACTTCTTGCTTGACAAGTTCACTTTGTCCAAGCAGCTTGCCACATGCCCCTCTATGTGTCAATGCTTAACTAACGCCTTGTCCAACAAGTTTTGAAAACTTGTTTCCTAAGTTTAACAACTTATTCCTCAAGTTGTTACTTATTCACATGATTGCAAATTGTATGTAAAATCTATAAGCCAACACCGTGTGGGTATTCTTTCTCTCTTCACACTATCTCTAATTTCACTTCTCAAATTCTCTATGCTATATTATCATGCCACCATGACTTCCATCTATCCATAGCCTATAACATAAATATGTACAATTTATTACAATTAGCTTCTCTGTTCCAATCCTCCATTTCATTCTCTTTACCAATTCTTTATAATTGCTACATGTAGCTTACTCCCATTCCCCCACCATGATGTTATGTCTTACCATGCCATGACCATATCAACATACCACCATATAAAATTATCCTTCACTCCACACCATTGTAAATGCATAAATAGGATCTATTAACATTTTAATACCCAATTCATTCCACAACATACCAATATAAGCCAAAATTCCATTCCTTCTTTAATTACCACTTCATTAGCCTTCACCAAAACAGCTCCTTCATTTTTCACCTCACCATTATCATTTCTTGAAAAATCACAATCACCCTCCTATTGTCTTATCACTAACCCACGGCACCCCGTCCATTTAAGTTTAAAATTTTGCTTCAATCCCCTCATCAAAAAAATTATCCTCTAATTTTCCATCACCATCGTGCAAATTTCTTCTAAGGTCATAGTCATCATTTTGATAATCAAAAGTAAGATTTCAACTCTTAGTTCTTGATTCTAGTTTTTTTCTTGTTTCTTTTCAAACTCCAAAGTTTTACATGTTGATTTCTTGTTGTTCTTAACTCAAAACCGTGAACCCTTTTTTTCCTCAAATGTGTGGCATGTTGCATTTTCCTAGGTACGGGAGCGATCGACGACGACCGACGAGCGGTTTCAAACAATCAGGAAATTTTGGCGATCATTTCCTTAAGTGCTTTTAATTTCTAGATTTTCCATGGCTGTTTTCCCTTGCTTTTGTTGCTGGTCGTGATATGCTCTACCCCTTTTGCGTCATTGCATGTTGAGCTTTTAGGTTCTGGAGGGCGATCAACAACGATCGGCGAGGAGTTTCTAGTCATCAGTGAATTTTCGACGAGACCACCGTTTTCTTCCTCCGGGCAGCGGCTATCCGGCAAGGTAAGGGGGTCTCACCTTATTTGATCTTATTTTTAATCGTTCCATAATATCGCTTTGGTAACCGGGAACCTCTGTTTTAAAATTCATCACGATCCAACGGTTAGATTCCGAATTACATAATTTTTTATCGGTGATAGTGAAATTTAATAGAATATGTCGTTAAAAAAGAATTTTAATAAATTTTACTAAGCATATCTCGATACTTGCGTACTCAAAAGAAATTTTATCACGATCAGTGTCAGAACGAAAAACTTAGAAAGTTTAGCGTTAGGCAGGCTCTGTTTAATTTGATACGGTTGTATTATTATGTTTTAAATTTTATGGTGTTAATATATATTGTAATTTGTTTTCGGTAAGCCCCATTATTATCTATTAGATCCATCATTAAGCATCACCGAAATTATTTTGTAAAAGTGCGTATTTCGAAAAAATATACCAATCAGACGATTACAATATTTTATTTTACCAAGTCAAGAAACAAAAGTATTTTTGGTTATTATAAACTTTATCACAATTAATCAAACAAATAAGTTAGTTTTGAAATTAAAGTGAATAAACTAAATAGAATAAAGTTACTTGAAAAACCTTATTAAGAAACAAATATTTTAGGGCCTAAATAATTTCAATGGCTAAGTATGCTAAGTAGAAAAAAATAATAAAAAAATAAAATAAAATAAAATAAAATGATTTTAAGAATTTAGCTAAGGATATAAGATAAATTCCTAAATGAAATAGAAATAATTTTAGAAGTTCAAATAAAGAATTAGACCTTAGGATTTAGAAGTAGAAATATATAAAAGAACCTTAAGAATTTTATGAAGTGCATGGCATAAGTGACTAAACAAAATAGGAATGATTTTAGGAGTTTAAATAAGGAATAAGCATTAAAGTTCTAGAACTTTAGTAACTAATAACAATAAAGAGTGTAGAAGGGATTTTAGAACCTAACCTTGAGCTAAGTAATAAAAAGGACTAGTATAACTTCTAGCAACTTTTGAGAAGAAATAATGTTGTGATTTAAGTAAAGGAGTTAAAATAGACCCTTGAGTAATAAATTAATGTTTTGGAGAAAATGAATCATAATTGAACAAAAGAATCAGATTCACATTAGAGGTAGTCAATAGCACGAATGCTATAGGGGGATTAAATAAAAAACTCATAACTTGTTAATAGAATTAATCAGAATAGTTTATCTCAAGAGTTAGAAAGTAGTAAACAAGAAATGAACATATTGTAGGAAATCAAGGTATGTAAAAATATGTTAGACAATTAAACAAAATTAAGGTAATTATGAGTCAAATATATATTGGAAATATTAGAAATTAGTGAAAAATAGAAATTGATAACATGGTAGTAAAGATACACACTAAGGAAGCTTAACAAGTTAAAAGTAAATGTTACTAAGAATAAGGGTTTAGGAAAAAAAGGAACACTATGTCAACATTATTTGGCAGGACCTAAGCACTGGCTTAAATCACATATAAATAAATCAAGGATAAGTTAATCTGGTAGTAGTAAGTATGAGACAATAAAAGGTATTTGGACATCTTAATTAAATCAAATGGACACTTTAGAGGAATAAGTATGACTATACTATAGTATTTAAAGGTTAAAGAACATAAAATACATCTTTAACAAGCTAAAATCACCTAGATGATGTACTTAGTAGTTATAAGATCACTTAGTACCTAGGGATAATTTATGGATGAAGAAAAGCATACTAGGAATACGACCTCATTACTAATAAGATTGATTAGTTAGGATTGATAATCGAGATGAATAGCCTGATAAGATACAAGTAAGAAACAAAAATTAAAACACTTATAAAGAGATATCCATGAGTATACCTGTATGCGTGATTCTCTCATTATAATGATATGTATAATGATTGTTGTATAATACTCGTATAATGAATGTTGTGTTTGGCTACTGCTACGTAATTGTATGCATGAATGAATATGTGATAATTATACGTGATGAGTATGTGCAATGAAATGTATGATGAGTATGGTATGAGGACATGTGTATGGACTGTGATGTTGTACTTGTATGATGCATTGAATGAATATGTTGAAATAAATAAGAAAAGAGTGAATGAAGAAATGTCTTGGTAGGGATCCTGAGATGAATAAATTGTGAAAATGATATGACAAAATTAAATTAGATTTGATGTGATGATGGGCGTTGTAGCGCCAATATACCCTATGATTTTTTGGAAAATGTGAGATCTCGTTTCATTTCTAAGTGTCAGGTAAGACCATTATGGATTGGGGAATTTTGAGAAAACAAAGAAAGAATTAATTAAAATTTAATGAAAAGAAAGAACCCAACATTAGAAATGAAATGAGGTCATTGAAAGGACCCTACAGATGACTAGTGAAAAGAAATTGTGTGTTGTATGCATCATACATGGAGAATAAGGAGTGGTGTTAGAATGATCCCCTAGAGCATACAGTGATAGGTACACTAAAGAAACAAGTTGCGCCTCGACCCCTGAGGGTAGTCTAGGGAGTATATCAGATTCAGCCCTACAATGGCTCAGATTCGCGCCCGACACCAGACAACCGTGGCAAGCTCTGATATACTTTGACAAGAGGTGGGGCCGTTGAGTGCTTGTTTTGATGAGATGTATGATTGACCATTATGATGATTGGACTATAGGTCCTTACCCATTTGTGAAAACGAGAACGAGGGGAGCTCTGGTTATTCTAGTTGGGCAGGGAGAATAAGGTGGGGTTGTGATATATGTTGTGTTGGGATTTATGAGGAGGAGATGGACCCACATACAACATGATGACTAATAAAGAGTATGGAAATAACGAAATAAACTCATGCATTGCATCATTATACTGAGATTATGATTATTTGTTGTGTAAGTATGATTGTATAATCTTAGTGATCCTGAGAGATGAATGGAAAATTAGAATGGTTAGTTGAGATCATGAATGGTGAAATAACTTAGAATGTATCTTAGGGACCCCAAAGAGAGTGAGAGAGACTCGATCCTGGATTGTTTGTGTTGTGTGTGGGGCAGGTGTTGTGGAGGTGGAGACTCACCCTTACGCTAAATTTTTCCAAACATTGCAAGGATGGACACAAATTTCGCATCGAGGATCACTCGATCTCTTCTTGGGCCGAGGACGAATAGAATAGGTTGATTTTATTTTTGTTTACGGGAGCCTGCGTTCCCCTTTACTTTTAGTATATATAGTTAGTATTACGACCATGTATTATATATTATTATGTTGTATATAAGGTATATCTGTTCCACCAAGTTTTCTTGCACAAACAAAACTTTCACATTTTTCTAAAACTTGTAACCTCTCAGTTGACCAGGATAATCTAGTGAAAGGGATTGTCTTAGTTGATCGAGAGTGTTACAGATTAGGGTATATAAATCTATCAGATATCAAAGGTAAAAAGGGAAACACGGAAAGAGAATATCAGATATCAAAGTTAAAAAGGGAAATACATAAAGAATATCAGATATCAGAGTTAAAAAGGGAAACACAAAGAGAATATTAGATATCAGAGTTAAAAAGGAAAACACAAAGAGAATATCAGATATCAAAGTTAAAAAGGGAAACACAAAAATAATATCAAATATCAAATTTTAAAAGGGAAACATAGAAAGAATATCAGATATCAAAATTAAAAAAGGAAACGTAGAAAGAGAATATCAAATATTAAAGTTAAAAGGGGAAACACAGAAAGAGAATATCAGATATCAGCGTTAAAAAAGGAAATGCAGAAAGAGAATATAAAATCCCAAAAGATGACACAAATCCTTGTTAGCTCTTTCATTTACAAGCTTCAAGACCCTAAAAATAGTGATCAAATTCATAAGGAAGAGACACGGAACACCATATTCAAGAACAAAATTGGTACATACCTCTCACTGAGTTTTGCTCTTAGATTTATAACATCATTGTGAGGAATCCTTTTAGAGCCTTCAAGTTGTTTATTCACCTTAGAGAGGTTATAGCCATTGTAATCCTTATTTACAAAGAGTTAGGTTGGTTGAACCTAAGTGATATTGAAAGATATTGAGATTGGGTGTGTTGCCCAAATTGTGTGAGGATTAAGTTTCAAGCGTAGGACATTGTGAAACTGTAATTGCTCCAAGTCTTGTATCTCAAATTCTTAATAGTGGAACTTCTCTAAGTGGGTTGCTTAAGGACTAAACGTACACCACAGTGGTAGTGGTGTAACTAGTATATCGGTTTGCAATATAAAAGAATGATTTTCAAAAGCATTCTAAAAGTTTTTTAAACTACTCAATTCACCCCCACTCTTTTAAGTATTGAGGCCACTTGGTAACAAAACCATCCCAAGGCCTTCGTAGCCAGAGTTCTGGGGAATATTTTGCACATACGTCCTCCTCCGCTCTTAATAACAGGGATTCATTTGCATAGGTGTCTAAATTCCATTCGGGGTCAGTTTCTCCTATATATTTTCAAATTAACAATGGCTGTGGTGCTTGAAGGTGCTTCTGGATGGGGATATTCATTAATCTTCTAGAAAATGGTATGTTAAAATGATACTTCCTTGATCCCTCAATGATATGTAACCTTTTTGATGACTTCTAGGGTGGTTGTCCATTCTCAGGGTACACTCTTGATTATCCTCAAAGTTAGGATTTGTGAGTAATCTGGTGATGGAGATACTTCTAACTGTTGCCTCTGGGGTGTTACAATAGTTCTCTCCTTTACTTCTTTACCTTTTGCTTGCCTAAGTTCATTGAGCTCCACCTAGAGTTGTCTGATCATCTCATCCCTGGGATCCGGATAGACAACACGGGTGGGTTTGATACTAGGGTTTCTACAATCCCAAAATTCAACTCCAAGATACGTGGCTCCACCCGTGTTTCTTGGACGTGACATTCGGGAGTAGGATGTTGCCTTGATGACTCCATTTTTGACTACTTTCTTCAAATTGTGAGACTAAATTTATAGGTCCCACCGGACATGCCAATGAAATGGCCGGTATGTAAGGGGTACTCTGGTACTCTTGCAACCGATTATGAAACCTCATTCTCACTTTATTTTTACACCGGTTTAGTAAGAATTTGGTATTATAAACACATGCTCAGTGGGAGCACCGTGCTCTTCAACTTCAGAACTCAAGCACTTCGAACTGTGATGCACAGGAACTAGTGGCGATTGTACCTAGAAAGATTCTCCATGCTTAAGTCAGGTTCAACACATATTAGAGCAATCAAAGTAAATGAACGAGTTAATGAGAATTAATACACATTACTTATCTGGTAATGAATGATCGTATTTATAGTCTTTTGGAGGTCCAACTCGTGATTTGATACTTGACAGGTTATGGTCTTTTTAACTGGGGTCCTTTCAGTAGGCATACTAGTCAGTTTGTTGTCCAGGTCTATTATCCTTCTGGACTCATCTCTTGCCCTTGCCGATGTCATGGTAGTTTAGAGGTCGATATATATTGATACCAGATTAGTAACATTTCAATTTTATCATAGAAGCTTTGTAACCCAATTCTGCCTTTGCGTTGTCTCTGGCTAAGAACCCATGGGCCTCTTTCGAAGAATTTCAGAACAAGGTGTCAAAGTATATTGGTATCGAGATGCATCTTGAGGCCACAACGGCGAGAGCAAAACCAGCTTTCCTAGAACCACACCCAACAAAGGAAAAGGAGAAGGAAAGATATGAAAAAAGGTCTAAAATGAAGAAAAAGGATGAAGAGAAATACCATAAAAATGTAAAGAAAAGGAAAAGACAATTCAGGCTAACTCGCTTGAGCGAGATCCTATTCGCTTGAGTGAAATCACATACATTCGCTTGGGCGAATTCAATTTTCCTTGGCGAACAACAACATACAATCAGATCCAACAAACTCACTTGAGCAAAAATTGTCCAGTATCTAATTCCAAGTTATTTCGCTTGAGCAAGCCATCCTCGCTTGTGCAAAAAACTTCCAGAATCGATCCCATGGAAATTCGCTTAAGCAGTTCCTTATCCGCTTAAGCAAAAGATATCCAGAATCAATTTCTATACATACTCGCTTGAGTGAGCCACACTCGCCTAAGCGAGATTTTCACAGAACCAATTCCTCTAGCACTCGCTTGAGCGAAATTCAACTAGAACCCACACATCTGATGCACGAGAACCTCACTTGAGCGAGTTTAGCAGTAAATGCACAAAAACTTGGAAACTTCATACAACATGACATGGCAAAACCCATTTCATGCATATTTGATCTAAATTAACACTTGGCATACATCAAAATATACATTTGGGGCTTGGTCCTACAGGCCACACAACTCAATTCCAATTCTAATTCATCAATTGCACAAATGGTGTTTTTCAGGCACTTTTATCACAACCAAGCATGCAATTCTACTACATAGGCCTATTTGGCCATAACCAACCTTGTACTTAAGTCATATATGACCAATGTGAGTTGTAGGCAACCTCTATAGGAGGCACTAATCGTTAATTTGGAATATAGCCTATCCAGTTCCCAAAATGAGTACATTTCAACAACACAAACATGCATAACTATGCAGCATGCATCATTAAAGGTCATATCTATTAAAATCAATAATTATCCATCACATGGTGATACAAAAAGATCACAAGTACATCTCCCATGATACTAGCATATCAACTATCATTCTAGGATTTTAAGTCATCAAATATTCCCTAACATCATATCAATGTAGCATACAAGCTATACCATGGCTATACAAAATAATGTCATTTACAACTATTTTCCCAAAAAGGAATATACAAAAAGGGTTTACACAAAATATGTCAGCCAAGGCAACTATACCAAAACTTCCTTCATACCATACCTCATCTCCTAGGAAAGCTTTTGCTCCATGGCCATTCCCTACAACACAAGGGCTAAAAAGATAAACAACATAGAGAGTGAGCATACTTTCTCAATGATGAAAATCAAACCAATTGTGATAATATAAATATGAATGCAATTCAACATATTTCCATATTAAAGAGTTAAATCAACCAACAAGACCATGTAATCCATAAATTTCCATGGAACACCCATGTTCATGTATAACTAATCCATTAATCATCAACATCACCAAGTAAGGCCAAAACATCAATCCATAACATTATCACATTAAATACCAAATCTACAAGCAACATCTAAGGATCATCACATCAACCATACGCACATGAGTATCGTCTACAATGGGGTTTGTCTCAATTTACACTCTCGATAGGATATCATACCCTTGATCATTCTCACTCATATGTCATGTCCCTATGGCCAATGCATGTCATACTATATAATGCATATGCAATGAATCCATTTCAAAACATTTTCTCATAACCCATGTGCACATGGGTTTTCCAATAAATGTAACCACGTATAGTTGCTTAAGCCTTTATCCCCTGCAAGGGTGCTTTTCACAAGATCCCGCAAGATTTGCATCATCTCCATATATCAAGTGATCTCAACCACTAAGGAGCATTCAAATACAAGTCCCCCTGCAAAGGTCCACTTTCTCATAGTCCCACAAGATCTTTGTCATTTCAATACACTTATGATCGCAACCACATTCATTTATTCACATGATGGTTTCCCCCACACAAGGGTACTCCTTAACATAGTCCTGCAAGACCTCTTTTGTTTCAATATATTTTGTGATTGCAACTATATTTAAATGCTATGTGTATTTATATGTTGATGTAGGTTTTGATAATGACACAACAAATGAACAATCAAGATCAAACATAAACTATCATGGACAGATTAATTATGTTTAATGATGGAAAATTGATGAATTCCAATGAAATGATTCAAGGCATTTATAGAGGTCTAAAACAAGTGAAATATAATCATCAAAGTGCCTAAGGATCAAAGGATTGGAGCCAAGATTGAACAAATATCAAAAAGGGTAAAACAAAGTGCCAGAACTCATGCATCAAGTGCATGAATCGATTCACACAACATCATATAGCTACATGAATCGATTCATACATGCAACAGGGAAAATATATGCAAAATTCAAGGTAGGAATCGATTCATACCAATGATGAATCGATTCACATGAGTGTTTGGCCCAGGAAATTGATTTTGAATGGTAGGAATCAATTCAAACTAATAGGGAACCGATTCACGCGTGGTATGATCCAGGAACTTGAAAAATGAAAACTATGAATCGATTCACTCCTGAAAAGAATTGATTCATGCGTCTTGATTGGCCCAGGGAATCAGTTTTAAAAGGCATGAATCGATTCACACATTATAGGAATCGATTCATATGTTGTGTTTTGCCCAGGAACTTCAAACCTGAATCGATTCATTGGTTTCAGAAGGAGAAAATACTCACTGGAAATCCATTCAAATTGAAGATGAATCAATTCATCTAGTACAACTGGTTCTGGAACGTTAAAGACAGCTACGCATCGCATTATTAACGCACTACAAATTAACAATTAGATTGCCCATTATTCACTAAGGGAACAGACACTCCTTTGCTCCACTTGCAAGCATCAGGAGATAATTTTTTATTGCAAACTCCATGCCCAAGGATGCCTATAAATAGAAGAAGAGCCCAAGTTTGCAAAATGTACCATTAAGCATCAGAGAAGCATTTCCTATGATTATCTCTTCCTCCCTCACATTGCAATTTCTCTCTTGGTCCTTTAATTTACAAGTTCCTCTTTAATAGTTACTTAAGAGTTAGAGAGAAAAATATTTTGAGTGAACTTAAACTTGTATATCCTCTCTTTGAGAGTTATTATTTTGTGAGAGCTTCAAGTTGTATATCTACTCTAGTGAAAGAGAAAAATTCTTGTAAACCAAACACCAAAAACACCAAGGTATTCACTCTAGGTTGAGTGGTCACAAAGGTTGGGGTTCAACCTTTGGGTTATTGAGAGATTGTGAGATTGGGTGGGTTATCCGTTGCTTGTGAGGATTGGGTTCTTGAGTGAGGGACACTAGGAGACAATTGCTCAAAGCTTGTAATCTCAAATTCTCAATAGTGGAAATCCTTCAAGTGGTTGCTTGAAGGTGAGACGTACACCGGGGTGGTGGAACTCGTTTTATCAGTTTGCAAATTCTCTCTTCCCTTAAACTCTTTTTATTGTGAATCTAATTTGCATGCTAAAATATTTATATCTAATTGGTTTGGTAAAATTGCTTAAATTAAATCCTTGAATTAATTGACTTAAATATTGTTGGATTTAATTATTACATAAGTGAGTTGAATAATATTAATAACTTGGTTAGTTATTTATGCATAATTAATCTGTTAAAAATTGTTTAAGTTAAACTTATATTGGAATTAATTATTGCATGCCAAGAATTTCAAGAATTGCCTAAACTAATAACTTGCCTTATTTATCAAAATCAATTCTTGAATATTGCATCTTCAACTCAAATTATCTTAGCATGATATGTGTTTCATAATTATCTCTTTTATATTGCATCATTTGTTTACTACTAACCGTTTTGAAAAGGATTCTGCGTGAAAATTTGAAATACTCAATTCACCCCCCCTCTTGAGTATCGAGGCCTTGGCTAACACTATGTAATGCATGCCATGAATGCAACAATGCATATGCTAGCCTTAGTTTCGCAAGGATTTCTCACCCTCTTACTTAGGGGTATAATTCACACTTAACATTATAGTTATTGATGCACAATCAATAACAAAGCCATCCAAAACATACGATTAATATCATTTACAACACAATAGCCAAGGATTTATATTAATATTAACCTACACATGGGAATCAAAGAACATGTCAAAAATCATACTCTAAATTCATGTCCACACTAAATGTGTCAATCCAAATTCAAACATCAATTATGGAATCAATCTCAATCGATAGCACACATAGGGGTAGTATATCCATACAAGGAAAAACATGTAAGTATGCATTGATATATACATTATCAAGCGCACTAGAGTTATTAGAGTTATTAGACCTTACATTAAATAATTATAGGACCACATCAATGACTCATTCAACATTACTTTCAATTCTTGTATACAACTAATGTATATACATGTGTCTTATCATATTATAACTTGCAATAGGTTTCATTTTCTTATTTCCTAGGTTTCGAGAATTCCTTCCCTTTAACTAAAATTCATTATATTTAAAGGGGCAATAACACAATAATTTAAGTTACCTACACATATCAATTTCTCACCCAACACCCTTGATAGGTTTTCTCATTATTGGGTTTCAACCACTATTATTAAACATTTACCATCATTAATGGTGTTCACTCCTCATTAACAATATCTCCCCAACATCATTAAATACATATTCCATTCACATTCTATATTTCTCCAAAATCAAAGGTTAGGGTTTTATCAAAAACCTAACAACCATCATCAATGCATGTAATTTCCACCATCTACTGAGACAACCCTAAGGTCAATAAAAATTAGGGAAAATTTTTCGTAATTTAAAAGAAAACAATTTAGGAAAAGAGAGCATTCACGAAGTAAATTCTTAACAAGTAACCCCGGACCATTTAAATAACCTATCTCATATATGAAGATATGAGAAGGTGGATAAATTCAATCAAGAGTGCTCCTTAGACAATCAATTGTATGATCATCAACAAGGAATAGCGGAAACATAATTTATCTTGAGAGTTATGGAAAAGTATAAGAAGAGGTTTAAAGATACTTGAATTAATTGATAAAAAGTGGTACATAAACATACACATTGGTATATAATCATGCCATGACCAAAAGGGACCCAACACACAACAAAGCACATAATTTTTTTAAAAGAATCAGGGGCATGAATCGATTTAAGGCCAGCATGAATCGATTCATGTGACCCAGACAGCCAAAGACATGAGTATCAAATAGATGAATCGATTCACCCTTTTTCTGGGAATCGATTCATGCATCCCAATTGGCCAAGAACATACGTAACAGACATATAAATCGATTCACACATCACTGGGAATCGATTCATGCAATGCAACTTCAGAAAATCAGGTAAGTGAATCGATTCACCTCCCCTAAATTGCCAAAAATACCAACAATCAGGTCATGAATCGATTCATGCATAGGAAATTCATGAATCAGTGGCAATAAGGCACAATGAATCGATTCACACATAATTCACACAGGTGGTGAATCGATTCAAGACAAACATCATGCAGAACCTGCCTAAAAAGTTACAGAATTGAACTTCTAACCACCCTATATTTTTCATATCAAATCCAATGGCCACTAAATTTTGACACAAGCTAAAATACATTATTTGTGACGCGTATCCACTTACCGCACTAAAAAATTCCTACAAACGAGAGACTCATGTGCATAAATGTGTTTGTCCTATTTTGATGCAACTTAGGGGTCAATTCTCAATGGAATTGGCCCATTCCAGTTTCTACAAATCACAAATCATACACTTAAGCTATTGGGACCATTACATGCCATCAAAATCATATAAAACTCAATTTGACCCTATTGGTTCCTCAATTTTGCATAAACATCAGGGCTTAATTTCACATATGCATCATACAAGACTGAAATTCATGAATAACATCATTCATTCATCACTTTGGGAAGTAATTCCAGCATCTCAATTGTCATCATACATTATCTAAGTCATACTAAAAAATTAGTCATACATCTAAGGTCCAATTTTCACCTATGACCCTTAAAATCAACATTCATCAATATAGATACATAATAAGCATATCTCAACACCATATGCTATACAAAATCAATGATTTACTGGCCAAGGCACTTCCTATACAACTATATACCTCCACAATCAAACTACACTTCAAAAAGGAGATGCACCTCACCCCAAGAATGTCCTGCATCATAAGGCTAAGAAAATAGACAACATGGAAGAGTGAGTCATACATCCCAAATGATGAATATGAATACCATGTGATTATGTGCATATGCATTCAATGTCATGTATACTTTGCATCAACATATGTCATTCATTATTTCAATTATCATTATCACATTATCATACAATTAACTAAATCATCTCTATGGATCATAACAAAGTAAATGAGCATACACACAATCGAGTCCCTCAACACATTGGACTATCACATATATCATCACCATACTCAATATATATTCTTTGTATTCATATCTTTTATGTTGCCCTTTGGTATTTTCTCACCCAATCACAACCATCACTATTTCTTATCACCTTTGGCATACCTCCTTGCTATATGTAAATGCTCTTAAGCTAATGCACATGCACAACAGAGTAAATTAACAATTACGAATCCGACTGTGGGAAAAAACACCAAATTGTGGGACTCAAGCATGATCATATAACTATAACCCTACTGCAGTAGTAAAATGTGTACACTTATCATCAACTTGCATGCATATCATTATGTTTTACAGGTACCAAACCGCATCGCCCATCTTGCAACACCTGGCCATTTCCACCATAATCGCGGTAAACACCATAATCAACAGTGTTGCGGACCAACCATGATTCATACCATGGCAGCTGTGATCCAAAGGACCACTGGGGACACTTGATCCTCAAAGAGCCACCCCCACAAGGTCAACCATATTCAGCTCCCCATAGCTATACATGGGCAGCTTTGTGACTTACACACCGAGTCACAGGAGAAAATAAGAATGCTCATGCATAGAGCCGCCTTCCCACTAGGCCAACCGAGGGAATCCCCTAACATTCCAACACCGGTAACTATGCAATATGCCATGGATGCAATGCAAATGCCAATCATATGCATTCTCACAACTATACATCCTAATCATGTCATTCATCAATCATCACCATCATCAACATCATCACTCAAACTCTTGGTGGATTTTATTTTAATCAATCATTACCATTGTTATACATTTTCAATGTGGCATCATAACACTTTCATAATTCACAATACAAGTTCATCTTGTATCAATTATAATGGCTATACAATTTTCATCATCAATACTCATAAATCAATCATCAATAAACTAAGGCATGTTAATCATCCATATTCATTCTCATTCATCATCAAGAATGACTATTCCATATTTATGGTGAATATAGACATAACCATAACTTATCAAGGCATAACACTAACCAAGCCATTTAACATCATCATTTAGCACACCATAAACATTCTAAATGCACAAAACATATTTCCAAGCACAATCATCATCATCATCATATTTAATAATCTCAAATTGTCATTACCACACAAGCAAGGCAAACATGCATATTGTAACATATGACAATCAAACACTACTCAATCCATGCATTTAGAATATAAAACTCCTCTCCTACCCAAGAGAAAAATTCTGAGCGATACGACGTTCCTGCTCCATCGTTTAGAATGGGTCCTACATTTCACCAAACACCACATAATTATTTTTAACTCAAAGTCACAAAGACTTACATATTCTAGTTTAATACTTAGTGTATTCAATACTTTCATTATCAAGCTATTTCTATTTCATTGATTTCACCACAACCACCATGGGTTAGGCATTCAAGTATCATTATTATGCATTTATAATCCTTCCCATCAAAGGAGCCATACATCAATGGCCACCAATAATCATTAATGGCCATCCATCATCATTAATCCTATCTACCATCATCAAAAATTATTCCCCTAACATATTTTCTTATACCCCTCATTCTAATATTATATATTTCCTCTCAAAACATACTCTCCAATCCATATTTATCATTTTCCTTAATCTTCCAAAGTTAGGGTTTTACTAAAGATTCAACAACATCATAAATACACATCATTCTCCACCATTTCAAGTATTCATTTTCATGTACACCATTAAAGGTTCATCAAGCTTGCATTTAAAACCACCCCACCTTAGGTTTTCCATAATAATGGCTTCTCTCAACCACTCATATGCATTTATTACTCACCCAAACATTAAAAACCTAAAACCTAAGGTTCATGCTCTTAAAAAATGATGAAAAGCTTACCTTAAGAGAAGAAAAGAGTGGGTTTCCAAGAGAGGGATAGTGGAACATGAAAATTTTAGAGAAGGGGAGAAGAGAACTTCAATCAACTAATCTCCTTCATGCTTCAAAGAAAAACAAAAATGGTGGGGGAGATCGGTTCACCACTTTGTCTTAGTTTAGAGAGGAAGAAGAGATGGAGAGAATGGAAGGAGAAGAAGAGAGTAATGTTTTTGCCTTAGAGAAACAGAGAGTGTTATGAAAGTGAAGAGAAAATAAAGGAATTAACATTTTAATTTGGCCCATCACTTAAGTTTTCTCCATTTTACAACATACAGGATCTCTGTTCGGGCACAATACTTTATCTAAAAATTATTCCGAATACATATTCGGACTCCCAATAATATTCTTAACAGCTCTGGCCAATAGCACCTTAATCAGAGATACTTGGTCCGACACCCATATTTTAATCGGGTATAATTTTAGCTCATAAAGTCTCAATAAATTATGAATAATCCCCAAAAATCTTAATTAAATTATTTTCAATATTTTGGGATATTAATTTACCCATATATAATTATTTAGTATTTATTCTTCATATTTAATCATTTATATAAAATTAAGGATGTTACATCTACTATGGTATTTTTGTGTACCCTCATCAATGCACATAAAAGCTCACATTAATCACACCCCGCCTTAGGGTTTGCATATTTAATGGCTCTCATAACAACCCACATGTATTTAAACACTCTCCCAACTACTATAACCAATAACCTAGCGCTTTAACTTATTAAAAATGGTGAGTAACTTACCTCAATCCAAGAAAAGAGAGTGGGTACTAAGAGAGGGAGAGAGAGTATGAAATTTAGAGGAATTAGGGGAGAGCTTTGAGCCACCATCATCCCCTTCTTGTACAATGGAGAAAATGAAAAATGAAAGAGAGAGCACACAACCTTTTCTAGGTTTTAGAGAGTGGAAGAAGATAAAGTGGATGGGAATGAGGAAATAAGAAGAAAGAAGAGCAATGTCTGTTTTCCTTTTAGAAAGAAAAGTAACGTGAATAATAAGAAGAAGAATGGGGTTTCTCATTTAAGTTTTTAACCTATCACTTAAAACTTCTCCGTTTTATAATAAATAGGATCTCTATTCGGGATCAACACTTTATCTAAAAATTATTCCAAATATATATTTAGACTCACAATAATATTATTAGTAGCCCTGACCAATGGCACCTCAATCAAAGATACTTGGTCTGACACCCATATTTTAACCAGGTATTAGTTTTGGCTGATTAAGCTCCAATAAGTTATAGATAGTCATAATAATTCCCAATTTAATCATTTCTAAACCTTTAGGATATTAATCACTTCATATATAATTCTTTGCTATTTAATTTTCTTAATTAAATATTCATATAAAAGTTAGGATGTTACAGACGTGTTTCAACCTTTAATCATTATGCACCATTGAACACCCAACCTTCGCAGATCTTGAGAGAAGTGGGTTGGCCTGCATTAAGCGTGTACGGGATCTGGAGGTCGGCCCCTGGAAAGAGACTAGGAAATCCTTACAAGTATCGTTATTTCCATGAACAGACAAGACACTCTACTGATGAGTGTAGATCTTTAAAGGATGTTGTTGAAGTTCCCATCTGTGAAGGGAAGCTGAAGCAGTACCTCTTTAAGGATAGGTCCCTCGATTAGCCAGACCAGATTGAGAAGCAAAATAAAGATTGCGATGAAGATGGTGATAATAGCCAGGGTCCTGTAAAAAAATTGACTGCAGCTGAGAAGCAGAAAGGCATAGTGATTACTGAAGTCACACAAGAGGACAAGACACCCACGTAACCTCAACATGGTAGGCCCAAAGTTATTGAAATAATTGTTGGAGGCTTTCCAGGGGGTGGGGTGTCGATTCGGGCTTACAAGAACCATCATTGGATGATCCTCTCTATCCAAGGAAAACTCCAGGATAATTGCTCATTCCGCAATGGTGTATGAGCTCCTCTAATATCCTTCTCCGATAAAGATTTTGGCCTCACTATCCCAAGAGGAGACGATGTAGTTGTCATCATCATCGTCATTGCTAGCAAGGATGTCAAGCGAATTCTCGTGGACTGGGGGAGTTCATGTGATGTTATTTTTTATAGTTGTTTTAAAAAGATGGACCTTATTAATTCTAATTTACAGCCTTATACGCAGGATTTGATAGTGTTCAATGGGGCTAAGCAACCTACCAAAGATTACTCAAACACCCTTATCACTTTTGAGGGGGAGCTTGGTACGAGAACGGTTAATTCTAGAATCTTCGTGATAGATGTTGAATCACCTTACAATGGCATCATAGGTCGACCCACTCTGAACGCCATGGAAGCCATCATCTCAACATCGCACCTCCTTATCAAGTTCGTTGACAAGGACAATAAGGTATCCTTTGTTCAAGGTGACCAAGAGATAGCTTGCTACTGCTATAATTTGAGCCTCAACATGGTGAAGTTGGAGGCAGTGAACAAAAAGAGAAAGCTGAATGACGGAGGAACCACCCCTGGATCGATTAATCTTATTGATCTCGAATCCAAGGGTTGAGCTCAAAATTGATCCTCTCAATCCATCCAAACCCACACCGGATGGAGGTTCTAGGGAAGTCATACTGGGAGATACACTGTCAAAGATCACGCACATCAATGATAATCTAGAGGCTGATATGGAACAACGACTACTTGTACTGTTGAAGGAGTTTAAGGACCTCTTTGCATGGACTGCTGCTGATACACCTGGGATGGATCCTAACTTCTGTTACAACAGACTCTCTATTTATTCGGAAACTAAGCTAGTTGTCCAGAAGAAAAAAAGGTTATGCCGATAAAAGTAGAAAGCTGCGTGTGAGCAGACTGAAGAGCTTCTAAAGGCCAACTTTATTAGAGAAGTCCAATATTCTGCTTGGCTCTCAAATATGGTGATAATGCAAAAGGCCAATGGGAAATAGAGGATGTGCACCGATTATGTCAACTTAAATCACTGTTGCCTAAAGGATCCCTATCCTTTGCCTAACATAGAAAGAATGGTGGATGATTCTTCTGGCTATCAATACCTTTCTTTTATGGATGCGTATTCGGGGTATAACCAGATCCCGATATGGGAAGGAGACCAAGAAAAGATGGCCTTCATTAGTGACAAAGGAGTTTTCTGTTACAATGTCATGCCGTTTGGTTTAAAGAATGCTAGGGCTACATACCAGCGTATGATTAATAAAGTGTTTTAAGGGATGAAGGGATGCACACCAAGCTGGTGGAGGTATACATCGATGACCTTATCAAAAAGACTCCAGTAGGGGGAAACCATGTTGAGGACCTACGCAAGATCTTCCTATGACTACGACAGTACAACATGCGCTTAAATCCTCTAAAGTGTACCTTTGTAGTTCCAGCTGGGAGATTCTCGAGCTTCATGTTGACTCAGCAGGGCATCGAAGCTAACCTAGATAAATGCCAAGTAATCCAAGATCTGCAGAGCCTAAAGAACCTCTAAGAGGTCTAATCATTGAATGTGAAGATAGCCGCTTTAGCGTGATTTATGCCCAAAATGGCCTATCAATCTTTCCTTCTGTACAAGATTTTGAAGAAGACCAAGAAGTTTGAGTGGGGGCAGGAGCAGAAGTAGGAGCAGGCTTTCTAGGATCTTAAGGAAATATTGTCTAAACCCCTAATTCTGGTGAAGCGTGACCTCAATGAATGACTCATTTTGTACTTGGTTGTGTCAGATGGTGCTCTAGGTATGGCCCTAGTAAAAGAGACTCCAGAGGGTCAGAGGCCGGTGTATTTTACTGGCAATACGTTGCAAGGAGCTGAGGGACGATATAAAAAAATAGAGAAAGTCGCCCTGTCTGTTGTATGGGCTTCTCGATGCCTTAGACCATATTTTCATGTGCATCCCATTGTGGTGAGGACGGATCCCCCACTTCGATCCATCATGAACAAGTCAGATCTTGTAGGAAAAATGATCAAGTGGACGGTGGAACTATCAGAGTTTGATATAACTTATGAACCCTAGAACGCAATTAAGCCTCAGATATTGGCAGATTTTATTGTGGACATGGCCAGAATAGATCCTACTGCATCCCATTCCCATTGGACGGTATATGTTGATGGTTCTTCAAATAGAAAAGGTAGAAAAGTTAGGGTGGTTGTTGAGAGTGACGACAGGGTTCATTAGGAAATCTCTTTGCGTTTTAATTTCAAAACATCCAATAATCAGGTGGAATATGAAGCTTGTTTGGCTGGACTGAGAACCGCCCTTAACATTGGAGCCTGTACGGTGACTCTGTGCAGCGACTTACAGATGGTGATTTCATAAATCCTTAGAGAATACCAAGCCAGAGAGCCTCAACTTCAGTTATACTTGAGTCGTGTCAATGTGTTGAAGAAACGCTTTTCATCAGTGGACTTTAAGTACGTTCCCAGAGAAAAGGACACCAGAGCGAATATCCTCTTGAGACTGACTAATACGAAGCAAGCAGGAAGCACCACCACGATAGTGTAGAGTACCCTATCAACTCCAAGTGTCCCTCACACCCCGTCACAGTCAGCTATCACAGCTCATGCCTTCAATGAATATTCGTGGGTCATCCCATTTATCCGTTACATGGTCAATGATCAGTTACCTACAATGAGGTTGAAAAGAAGAGAGTTCAAAGAGAGCTACCATATTTTACAATGGTGGATGAGGTCCTATTCAGATGAGGCCTGTCTGTACTATACCTCTATTTTTTGAATGAAAATGAGGTTAAAGAGGTCATGGAAGAAGTTCATGAGGGGTAGTGTAGGCACTATTCTGAAGGCCGGAGCTTGATAAGAAAAATCCTAAGAGCTGGGTATTGGTGGCCCACAATAAAAAAGGATTCTACAGAATATATGGAAAAGTGTGACCCCTGCCAGAAGTTTTTCAACCTTCATCACATTCCAGCAAAAGAGTTATCCACATCTGTCGTGCCTTAGACCTTCCATCAATGGGGATTGGATATTTTGAGCCCCTTGCCCACTGCTCCTAGGGGTATCAAGTACCTTATAGTGGGAGTGGACTACTTTATGAAGTGGATAGAGGTGGAGCCTATGGTGCATATCACCTTAGCTCAAACCAGACGCTTTGTCTATGAAAATATCATAGCAAGGTTTTGGGTACCAACACAGATCATCACAGACAATGGCAGCCAGTTCACTGATAGGAAGTTCAAAGAACTGCTAGAAGGGTTGGGCATAGTACAAGTCTTCTCATCTGTTAAACACCCCTAGACGACTAGCCAAGCCGAAGTGGCAAACAGAGAGGTGCTTAAGGGTCTCAAGAAATGTCTGGGAGACGCTAAGAGTGAATAGACCAACCAACTATGCTATGTCCTATAGGCTTATTGTACCACTCCTCATTCTACCATGAATGAATCCCTATATTGTCTGACCTATGGCGTCGAGGCTATGATATTGGTGGAGCTCTAAACATCTTCGGTGAGGTTGTAGCACTTCTCTGAGCAAGATAACAATTCTCATTTGTCATCAAAGTTGGATGTGATTCAAGAGCTTAGGGAAAAAGCTTATATGTGAGATATAGCTGTGAAGGCTAAAGCCGCCCTCCGTTATAATAAGCGAGTTTCACGTAGGACCTTTGGGGTCAGAGACCTCGTGTTGCAGGAGACCAGCATAAGGAGTAAGTTTGCACATCAAGGAAAGCTTGCACCCACTTAGGAAGGTCCTTATCGTATCTCTGAGGTCTCTAGTAAGGAGTCATATGGGCTCAAGAATCTAGATGGCTCGCCGATTCATAACAAGTGGAATGCATAAAATCTACGAGTTTATTATAGCTAGTTGGCTAACAGGCATGTACTCTTTTTCCTAACTTGAGAGGTTTTTTCCCACTGGGTTTTCCTCAAGAAGGTTTTGATGAGGTATGTCCCAACTTAGCTCCCTTGTACAAACACTATTAATAAAATTTCTTATTAAACATTATGTCTCTTTTATTCTGACTTGTGTATATTACTTGGCCATATGAACGGCATGGAAATAGCCCTGACGAATGGCAAGGATTGGTCCTTCTTAAAGGCCATACCGGACTCCAATAAGCGGCACCCCAATTACCCATTCTATAATTGGCTACTTAGCCCCAACAAGTGGCAAGGATTGGTCCTTCTTAAAGGCCATACCAGACCCTAATGAGCGGCACCCTAATTACCCATTCTATAATTGGCTATTTGGCCACAACAAGTGACGAGATTGGATCTTTCTTAAGACCACATCAGACTCTAACGAGTGGTGCAAGTAGAAGCATAGTCTCAATTACCTATTCTGTAATTGACAACATAGCCCTAACGAGTGGTACCCCAATTACCCACTCTGTAGTTAGCTACTTGGCCCCAATGAGTATGGGGTTGGATCTTTCTTAAGACCATACTAGACCCTGTTAGTCCTTAATTTATAGTTATTTTTATGATAAAAATTGTGATAAAATAAATAAAAATTATTTTAAATAGAAATAAATGGAAGTTATTGAAATTAACAAAATATGACCCATTTTTCCATTTTTTGCAATAAATGTTTGAGGTTTGAAAGTGGAAATTTATGCAAGACAGAAGGTTGACACGTAGCATCAAACCCATGCTCAGCATCAGGATTTCTGATCTTGACGTTACGCATCAGGCCTACACGTAGTGTCAAGTGCTACGTGTATCCCACTAATAGGTGGAATTGCACTCAGAAAAAGGGCTAAATAATGGCCAAAGCACTCCAGTCCAAAGGCATAAACGCAGTGGGAGACCACAGGGGACTAGGTCTACATATTATTAAGGCATAATTAAGGATTAATGGCTGAAAATCTGGAGGATTAATGGAATCTGAGTTAGAGGCCAGACGCGCAGCACCACACCTACACGTAGCGTCAGGCCCAAACTTCTCCACTAGAAATAAGGCCATTTGCCATAGGTTTCAGTATCCCTTAGCATCCAATTTAGAGTGTTCTATGTTCTGAGTTATGAAAATAGCTTCCATATACTTGAGAGTGTTATTTTTAGTGTTGTTTCCTTTCATGTTGTGAAGTATTTGTCAAGTTTAGTCAAGTGTTCGTCATGTCTCCTTTTGTAAGTGTTGATTTTACTTTCACCATATGTAACTAATCTATTTATGTTGGAATTGGTGAAAAAATCTATGAATATGAGGTTATGATTATGAATTATGCATGTTTATGATTCAAGTTCTATGTTAGTATTTCAACCTTTTATTAGTATGCATTTTAAATGGGAGAATGATCTTCATGTGTGTTAAAAACCATTTTAATGGAAGTAAAAGTTGAAATACCCTTAATATATCAATTATTAGGGATAGAGTTAGTAATTATTGTTGTGTTAAGGCCAGCACTTAAAGCAAGTTTTTACTGAGAAAGCATCTGAGGGATCAGACTTTATGGTAACTATTTAGAATTTATTCATCGAGGGATCGGGTTTAATGATTTTAAGCTGCAATGACATAAACTTGACGATTAAATATGCATGTTTATAATTACTATGATATATTCTAGTGCGAGAATCCTAATTCCAACATAGTTTGTCATTCTACATTTAAATCTCAAGTATTGAAATTGTTCTAAGGTGATATTTTCATAAATCATTTTCTAGATAGTTTCATAATCTATACCATCCTTTGTTCAATGTATAAATCAATCTCTAAATCTGTGAATATTGTACAAATTTATATGAATCATTCTTTTATTAATAAGTTTTAATATTTTTACCATAGTAAATAAAAATTAGTACCACTCATTGAAACCAATCAATCCTTGAGGCAATGATATCTAATCTTTTTAAAACTACAATGATAAATTGGTGCCTTTGCCAAAAGTCCAACAAGTTTTTTGGCACCGTCGCCAGGGATTGAATTGATTACAGTCACAGTAAAGTTTTACTTACTGTGGTAAAATCTTTTTAACTTAGGTAATTTTCATTTTTACTTTTTACTCATACATTTATTTATTTACTTTTAGTTTTTTAATTATTCTTGTTACACTAACGTTTTTTGTTTAGTTTATGTAAGCAAACTCGATCTTTTGCAGAAAGAATCTTCTTTGATCCTAAGATCGAGAAATTTGTAAAAAAACTTAAATCTTAGAAATCCAAAACACAAATTACTTCATCTTCATCTTCTTTTTCTTTTCAAAACCTTGAAAATTCTAAAATGGCTGGAGAATAACAAAGACAGACATTGGGACAATTTGTTGTTATTCATGGACCACCCCGTGTGTCAGGAATATTTCAAGGACCTGTTGCAACAGTGAAAATTAAACTTTCTACATCGAATATAATTTAAAACAATCAGTTTGTTGGTTTAAATCATGAAGAACCGTATGAAAATCTAACTATTTTTTATGAATTATGCAACACTATTGGTTTTGAACCCAATCAAGAAGAATCTGTGTACATGAGACTATTTCCATTTTCTTTGGTTGGGAAGGCAAAAGAATGGTTTAAATCTTATCCTCCTGGTAGTTTTACAAACTGGTCCGATGTCAAAAGCAAATGGAAAGGTTTTATTTCCCTTCTAAATATTTTGAAGTTATGACAACCATTCACTTATTTTCACAAAATCATGATGAGTTATTAGGAGAAGCATGGGAACAATTCAAAGCATTATTAAGAAAATGTCCAAATCATAATTTAGATGATTGTGGAAAGGTAAGAATCATTTATCATGGTTTATTACCTCAGTTTAAGATGATGTTAGATTCCTGTGTAGGTGGTTCATTAATGAACAAAACGGTAGGGGAGACGATAGCTATAATGGAGTCCATGTCTACTAGTGACAGACAAGCAAAACATGAAAGAGGTAATGTTTCCTGAAAACCAGGTATGCTCGAGTTAGGAGTAAATGATGCAGTCCTAGCTCAACAAAAATTATTGACACAACAAATTGAGGCAATGAGCAAGCAATTGTAGAAACTTCAGATTGCTCAAGTGTCATCACCACCCCAACTCAGTTAAAACAGTTTGTACATTGCATGGGTGAACAAACTTGTGGTTACTGTGCACCCGATAGAATTGAACATGAGCAAGCCGATTTTCTGAACAACCAAAGATTACCAGTAAGTAATTTTCCTTTCAATATTGGTAATCTTTTCCCTAACAACTATCCACATGGATGGAAAAATCAGAATTTTGGCTGGAAACAAGATGTTGGACCTTCCAACAAATCTCCCAACAATCAGTTTCAACAACAACCATAACTGATCAAAATGCTAGGCTGACAAGGATAGAATATTTTATCCAACAATTGCTGTAATATATGCAAACAAATGAAGCCGCACGAAAAATGTCAGATTTTCAATTGGGAGAGCTAGCAAAGGAAGCAGCTGAAATGAAAATTTATGGTTTTTCTACCAATACCCAGAACCCAAGGGAACAATGTAAAACTATTTTCAGTAGGAGTGGTAAAATTATAGGGACTGATTGTAAAGAAAGTTGTAAAGAGAGTGAAAAAGAAGAAATGGAAAAGACAAGAGTGAAGAAGAATAGAAAGAAAAAGAGAGTGATGAAAAAGAAAATAAAGAAAAAGAAATAAAAGAAAAACATGAAAATCAAAAAGAAAAAAAAATCAAAAAAAGAAAAAAGAAAAAATCAATATTTGGGTCAGACACCTCCTGTCAAGGATTTACCTTATCCTCATACACCTTCAAGAAAGGATAAGGAAAGAAAGTACAAAACATTCCTTGAGATTTTTAAGTAGTTACAAATAAACATTCCTCTCTCAGAGGCATTGGAACAAATTCCAACATATGCAAAGTTTATGAAAGAATTTCTCATAAAGAAAATGAGGTATAATGAAGAAATTGTTTAGCTTAAAGTAGGTCGTAGCGCAATCTTACAATATAACATGCCAAAAAAGTCAAAAGACCCCAGAAGTTTCACTATTCCTGTCTCAATTAGAGGTGTAAATATTGGAAAGGCATTATTAGACCTAGGGGCTAACATCAATTTAATGCCCCTAAGTATGATCAAGCGCATTGGTGATCTTGATCCACAAAGGACGAAGATGACTCTACAACTGGTGGACCGCTCAGTTAAAAGACCTTATGGAATAGTAGAAGATGTACTTTTGAAGGTGGACAACTTCTACTGCCTTGTTTATTTCGTGGAATTAGACATGGAGGAGGATACTAAAGTCCCCCTAATTCTTGGAAGACCATTCATGAAGACTGCTAGAGTATTAATTGATGTTGAAAATGGAAAACTTACAGTTAAAGTGCATGATGAAGAGGTAAATTTTGATATTTTCAAAGCAATTAAACATCCTAACGAGTGGATGCCCTTGATGAAGCTTTCCTATCCGTATCAAAAGGTATGTCTTATTCTGACCCCCTCAATAAATTATTGATTGACTCTGTTGATTATTTAAATAAGGAAGAGGAAAGACAGATAGATAGGTACTTGGAAGAGTTGGAGAGAGGAAAAGAAATTTCCCCCGAAACTAAAAAAGGTAAGGAACTCCAGGGGACACCTATTGAAGAGATCTAAAAACCTAAGCTGAAAGTTTTACCTTCGCACCTCAAGTATATCTTTCTAAAGGAAGGTAATTTTAAACCAGTTATTATTAGTAGTTTACTAACTGAAACTGAAGAAGCAACACTAGTGAAGGTATTAAAGGATAATCAAGAAGCCATTGGATGGGCACTAAAAGATTTGAAAGGTATAAGTCCATCTTATTGCATGCACAAGATTTTATTAGAAGATGATTTCAAACCTGTAGTCCAACCTCAAAGATGCCTCAATCCAACAATGAAAAAGGTAACAAAGAAGGAGGTTCTAAAATTGTTAAAAGCAGGTATCATCTATCCTATTTCTGATAGTGCGTAGGTAAGCCCGGTCCAAGTGGTACCGAAAAGGGGAGGTGTGACAGTAATTGTAAATGACAAAAATAAAATAATTCCAACAAGAACTATCACCAGCTAGAGAATGTGTATAGACTATAGGAAATTGAACCTAGCAACTAGAAAAGATCATTTTCCCCTCCCCTTTATGGACCAAATGCTAAAAAGATTGTCTGGACAAGCTTACTACTGCTTTCTTGATGGTTATTCTGGATATAACCAAATTGTTGTGGATCCTCTTGACCAGGAAATGACTACTTTTACATGTCCTTTTGGTATCTTTGCTTATAGAAAAATGTCATTTAGATTATGCAATGCACCTGCTACTTTTCCAAGATGTATGTTTGCTATTTTTAGAGATTTAGTTGAAAAGAGCATACAAATTTTTATGGATGACTTCTCTGTGTTTAGGAACTCCTTTGATACATGTCTATCCAACTTGGACACTATACTGAAGCAGTGTATTGATACAAATATGGTTTTGAACTGGGAGAAATGACACTTCATGGTGACAGAAGGAATAGTACTTGGCCATAAAATTTCTACTAAAGGTATTGAAGTTGATTAAGCAAAAATTGAGGTAATTTTAAAACTCCCACCCCCTATGAATTTGAAAGGGATTAGAAGTTTTTTAGGACATGTTGGGTTTTACCAAAGGTTCATTAAGGATTTTTCAAAAATTGCTAAACCTTTGACAAACCTCTTGAACAAAGATGTTGAATTCAAATTTGATGAAGCATGTCTTAAAACTTTTAATTCTTTAAAAGAAAAATTGATTTCTACTCCTTTTATTATTGTCCCTAATTGGAATCTGCCCTTTGAACTTATGTGTGATGCAAGTGATTATGCTATAAGAGTTGTTTTAGGTCAAAGGCATGAAAATATTTTTAACGTTATACATTATGCCAGTAAACTTTTAAATGAAAATCAAGTGAATTATGCAACTACTGAGAAAGAATTACTAGCCCAGTGTATGCCTTGGAAAAATTTTGATCATATTTGATAGACTTAAAAATAATTGTTTTTACTGATCATGCAGCTATCAAGTATCTTTTGACTAAAACAGACTCTAAACCTCGATTAATCCGATGGATTTTACTTCTACAAGAATATAATCTTGAAATTAAAGATAAAAAGGGTTATGAAAATATGGTCGCTGACCATTTATCCAGATTGATAAATGATGAGTTCACTGCTAAGGAAAATGAAATAAAAGAGGAATTTCCTGATGAGAAATTGTTTGAAATAGCAAAAAGGCCATGGTTTGCTGACATGGCCAATTTTAAAGCAGCTAGAATCCTTCCCAATGATTTAACTTAGCGACAGAGAAAAACATTTTTCATAGATGCTAAATATTTTGTCTGGGATGACCCTCATCTATTTAAAATTGGTATGGATAATTTGTTACGACGACGTATGCCTGAATGGGAAATAAATGATGTATTATGACACTGCCATAAATCCCCTTATGGAGGCCATTTTAATAAAGAGGACTACTGCAAAGATCCTCCAATCAGGTTTGTATTGGCCCTCCATTTTTAAAGATGCTCACTCATTTGTACAATCTTATGACAATTGCCAAAGAACAGGGGATATATCAAGAAGGCAAGAAATGCCTCTCACAAATATACAATAGGTTGAGGTATTTGATTGTTGGGAAATTGACTTCATGGGACCTTTCCCTAACTCTCAATCTAACCAATTTATCCTTTTGGCAGTTGATTATGTTTCTAAATGGGTGAAAGCAGTTGCCTCACCTAATATTGTAAATTTCTTAAAGAAAAATATTTTTTGTAGGTTTGGAACACCAAGGACTTTGATTAGTGATGGAGCTTCACATTTCTATAATAAAGTTCTTCAAAAGGTGGTCACAACATATCATCCACAAATTAATGGTCAAGTTAAGATTTCAAATCGAGAAGTAAAGAGATTCTTGGAAAAGATCGTGTCTTCTTCAAATAAGGATTGGTCATATAAACTTGATGATGTACTCTGGGCATACAGAACTACATTTAAAACTCTTATTGGCCTTTCCCCTTTTCAGAGGATTTATGGAAAAACTTGTCATCTCCTAGTATAAATGGAACATAAAGCAGACTGGGCACTTAAATTCCTTAATTTTGATCAAACTGCTACAGTTGACAAAAGGAAGTTGTAATTATTTAAGTTGGAGGAAATACGGAATAATGCTTATGAATCATCCAGGCACTACAAGAATAAAGTGAAAGCTTAACATTATAAGAAATTAAAGAAAAGGATCTTCACACTAGGTCAACAAGTCTTATTGTTTAATTCAAGATTAAAATTATTTCTTAGTAAATTAAAATCTAAGTGGTCATACCCATTTGTGATCAAAGAAGTTAAACCACATGCAACAGTTGAAATTAAGGATCCAACTTCTTAATGGACACAGGTTGAAGCCTTATCTAGGTAGTGAAATTAACAAACAAACTACCATTTGTTACTTAACATATTTGTGATTTGCAGATGATGTCAAGCTAGAGACAGTAAATCAAGCGTTCAATGGGAGGCATCCCATTATTTTTTCCATATTAGTTTGTATTCGAGCAAAAAAAGAGAGGGGGAAGATTTTGGTGTGTTTGATTAAATTAATAATTTTAGGAATTAGAAGGGTTTATAAAAAAGGGCTTAAAAATAGGTTTTTAAAACTAAATTGAAAAAAATGGGAATTTAACTCCCACGCATAGCGTAACCCTGACGCGTAGCGTAGAGTTAAAATTTTAGACCAGACGCATAACGTCCCACCCACGCATACCGTCAGGTCCTATGTTCAGTTCTTAAAACTGAGCCCACTTCACAAAAGCCCAATTCAACTTTTAAAAAACCTAGTTTCCCTCTTTTGCTTTTCACTTTAGCAAGAGCAACTTGCATTTAATCCACATTTTCTCTAATTCTGCATTCAACATCCAAGTAAGTTTCTCAAATCCCTTCTCTTTTTAAATTTTTAATTTTCAAATTCTTAGAACGTATATGGTTAGGATTAGGTTAGATTGATTAAAGACATTTAGAACTGGTTATTGTTGTTGTTTCTGATTGAAAAATATGAAAGAGGGGTTGCTGCTGCACAACCCCCAATTTTTGGGTTTCAATCACTACGAGCTCTCGCGTAGCGTCACCCTGACACATAGCATGAGGAAACAGGAATGACGCTACGCGTCAGCCTGGTGCTAGGTGTCAAGCCTCTGTTCTCAAAATTTTTAGTTTTTGTGTTTTTGTGTTTCTTTTTAAAATTTTAGTTTTTTAATTGTTTTAAATTTTAAATTTTAATTTTTGTTAGATTTTATTTTAGTTTTATTAATGTGTGTTTTGAATTAATTTGTTTTATTTTATGAAAATAGTCAGTAATTTATATACTTTAATATCTTGAATAAAAATAAAAAAATATGAATTTGTTGTGTGATTTGATGCATGGGTGACATTTTTTTATAAATTTTGTTGAATTATAAATTGTGTTATATTTTTAATTTTCTTAATTAATGCATGTGTGTTTATAAAATTATTGTGTAACTTGCATAAATTGTTGATTGTGTATTAAGTGTTTGTTTTATAAATTTCTATGTAAGTATGCATATTGTATTGTATTGTCTTGATTTCAGTTTATTTTACAGATGGCACTGAAGAAGTCCATCCCTGCTACCAGTCCAAAGAGGAGGAAGAGGACTGACACTACCTCCTCTAAAGACCCAGATCTACAGGAGGAGCAGCTTGGACCTCAGGATATCACAGGTTCAAGATAGATGCAAAATGGGCTAGGTTTCATTAGATCAAAGGCTATAAATTGATCTGGGAAAGAGTTTTAGACTTAGGACCTGGCGGCTATCTTGAGCTGTGTAACACCCCGATTTTATAGACTCGAATCTCGATGTAATCTAAATAATAATTAATAAAAATGCGAGTAAATTTTTCACGTTCAAAATAATTTCAAAACACCACCACGACTACATCAAGACTCGAACCACAGAAAACCAAAGGGTGAGATTTGATAATCTATAACTGGATTGTTAAATAGTTTGCCATAACGGTATACAAAATAACAGAGTTTACAGCGAAAAAAGAATGTGTATACCGAGCATACGCCTAGTCCCATACATGAAGATATGAGAAAAGGCTTGGCAAAGCATACAAAGGCATATCATAAGCCTAATAGGAAACCATTGTCTTTTCACATAAATTCATGCACATGTTTTGCCTAAGATATATATATATATATATATATATATATATATATATATGCATATCTATATGGTCATGCATCATACATCTCCAATATTCATAATCTATAATTGACCATATTCAATTCTATCTCAATATCATGTATCATCAACACTTATTCATTCCCAAAATGGGCTATGTGTCCAATGTCACTATATTCATCAAATGGGTATGAATCCCAATACCCAAAATATCAATATATCACCTACTTATATTATTATTTACAATACATCCATCAATATCATTAATTATCATCACTATGATACACATTTTATTTCACAATACAATATATACATCTGCTGCCGGCCAAGGCATTCCGTTACTACTATTTACCTTCCCAGAGCTTTACTTTATAAACATCTTCATCCCATGATATTCCTGCATCAATACTAAAAATTAGACCATGTGGGAGAGTGAGTTATACATTTCAAATAACCATATAAATACAATTGAAATTATGTGCATATGCATATTAACATCATGTATGCTTTGCTAAACACAATAATGATCATCATGAGTTATAATTTCAACAGCTTATACATATCTCATATTTATTAATCAAGTCATAGCAAAGCAAGCATATACACATCTATCACAATGCCACAATGGGCCAACATCATCATCATTGACCATTCCGGTCTTTTCTCAAAGCCACCATGGGCTATCATCATTATTATCAATCATAATAATTATGCCCTTCATTATAATGAGCCATCACTCACATATCGTCATATTCGATATCTTTTTGTTGTACTCATATCATTTATAATTTTTTTATGTGGTCTTTTAGGTATATCAATTACCCATTTCATCAACACCATACCATAATCTCAATCATCATCATAATCTGGCATATCTCCATGCTATATGCAAATGCTCTTATGGCTAATGCATATGCACAATGGAATAGATAACAAATGCAGATCCGACTGTGGGAATAAACACCAAATTGTGGGTCAAGCATGATCACATACCATGCCCCTACTACAGTAGTATAACGTGTACACATATATCATAATGCATGCATAATCATAAATTTTTACTGGTACAAAACCGCATCGCCCATCTTGCAACACCTGGTCATTTTCACCATGACCGCGGTAACACATATTCAATATATGGTGTTGCGGGCCGGCCATGACTCATTTCATGGCGGCTGTGATACAATGGACCACCGAGGTCACCTACTCATCAAGAGCCAGCCCCCACAAGGGTCGGCCACATGTAGCTCCCCGTAGCAATACATGGGCGGTTTCGTGACTTACACACCGAGTCACAGGGGAAATAACAGATTACTCGTGCACTGAGCCACCCTCCTACTGGGTCAGCTGAGGTAACTCCCCTAATGTTCCAACATCGACGGCTATGATATGTCATGGATGCAATGCAATGCAAATCAAATGCATTTCTCACATTGTGCATCCTAAATGCCACTCATCAAATCATGATCATCATAATCACCAACACCACCATACACACCTTAGTGGATTTTATCATTGTTGGTTTTAGCCATTGTTTTCAAGTCTTATATGTGGCATTTTTATCTCAATATATCATATAATACATGCAAGTCAACACTTGCAATCAACCACAATGGCATCACAAATATCACAAATCATCATTAACATTCATTTATCTTTCATCAATACCACCACATAATCATTTGGTGGATTTTCCTTTCATTTATCATCACCATTGTTTCATTTATATATATATATATATATATTGGTGTGGCGTTCGCAACATTTCATTATTATATTTCAAACCACACATACAAGATCATATTTGTATCACTCGCAATGGTACACAATAACTCATCAATAATAACGATCATCCTTTACTCAGGGAAATGATCCACAACATCATTCATTAGTACATATTACCATTATCATCTCTGATTCATCGATTTATAATAAATACTACATCATTTAACCATTCCCTTATTAGTATCATAACCATACAAGGGTATATTCTATAACCCCATCAGTAAACTCTTATTATCATTCACCATATCACATAATTGGTAGTGGACGTTCATATTTTCATGACATGTCATCATTGTATGCCCCTACTATATACACTAGTAAAACAAAGGAAAGAAAATAGAATTTCAAAGATGGGCAACTCGCTCAAGCGAGACCCATACTCACTTTAGCGACATCAGCATGGGGCGCTTGAGCGAGCCCCTCTCACGCAGGCAGAAATCATCCAGTAGCGTTTCCACGCTCGCTCGCTTGAGCGAGATTTCTCCCAACTGGTCACTCACTTGAGCGAGTAGAGTTTAGCATCAGACCCCTTGCGCACGCTCAAGCGAGTCATGCTGGCTTGGGTGAAAATTATCCAGTACCTCATTTTAGACTCGCTCACTTGAGCGAGATTCAACTTGCCTCACCACTCGCTTAAGCGAGATCTATCCAGAACCATTTTCCATCTCGCTCGCTCAAGCGTGGCCACGCCCGCTTGAGCGAGATTCGTCCAGTAGCTCACCCATCTATTTCACACGCATCTCGCTTGAGCGAGACCTCTCCTCGCCTGAGCGAAATTGGGCCAGAGGCCACCCCTATGGTACAGGGGACTCTCGCTTCAAGATCACCATCAAGCGCTTAAAATCAGGTTTTTCATACCCCTTACATATGCTATTATCCTCATGAGGTAAAATTGGCCCAATTCAATACTATACACACATTAAATCACATCTTTTAGTCCTAATTCAACAAGTTATACCTCACCATTTTTAATTCTAATTCATTTAACTACTTAAGGGGATTTTAACACCAATTTTCATCATAGCCACACATATCATTGTGCATAATTATCATAAGCGCTATTTCACACCTCAAGTGAGTTATCTATTCATAGATTTTCATTACCAATAATTCATGTCCAACAAAGGGACATCCCAACACTTATCATCATCATATATATATTTTCATAACATTCAACATAAGCCAAGCCATCATTCATCACATCATCAATTCAAACATTTATCATATTCATGGCAAGGCATTGCATGAGTCCATATATATACATAATTAACAATTATTCACTCATGCAATTTGAAATGTAAACTTCTCTCCTACCTCAAGAGAAGAACCGCAATCCAAATGCTCTGATTGCCTCGATTATTCCGCATCATCATCTGGAATATAATCCTATCAACAACACATATATGCACATGAAATTAATAAGCCATCGTAAAGCATCATTTCTTAAAACTCATCATCCAGTCCTAGACTTGTCTAAATCCCAATTCACATGCTTATATTAGGCTTCGGGAATTCCTTTCCCAAAGTCAAGATTCTCTAGGTCACAAAAGGCTAACCACACCCAATAACAACAAGATTATATCCCTTATTCATATGGTATCTAATCTTCATATAAATCATCCATTTGCCATCATTGTCACTCAAATTCATTATAAGCCATCTTAGCTTCACTTAAACCATCATCAATTAACAAATTTTAAGTGACACATATCATGGCCTAAGGCCTCATTAAATCCTCATCAAAATCCAACAACCTCAAATATCAACACCAATGATTCCAATCATCTTTTCTAAACCCAAAAGTCACTCTCATGATAACAAAATCATCAATCTCCTCATCTATGCCAAAAGCCTCAATTTTATCAATTCTTAACGATTCCACACAAATTGACAACCATCAATTCCAACCATTTTCACATATCATCATAAGCATGTTATCATCATCAAAGTGCCAACCAATGTAAACAGCACACAATGTTCCCAATGGTCATCTATCCTATGGTTTGGGTTTCACATGCATATATCATCATTCACATAACATCAACTTAGCTCAAAAATTTATCAACATCGATAATCAATCCCAATACTTATAAATGTTCATTTCCTCATATAAAATCATTCCCAAGGCATCAAAATCACTAAAACCATCAATTAGGCAAAAATCCCCAATTTATCAACACTTAGGGTTTTCTCTAAAATCACCCAACAACAACTTCAACCCATTAAAAAATTCATATGCAAACCTTAACCCTCATCCATTTCTAACACCAAACCATAATCAAGAATCATATTTTCAAGCCATTCATGCCTAGGGTTCACATCCCCATCAACACCCATAACTCTAAATTACCATTTCCAACTCAATCAACAACAAAATCATAACTAGAATAGTGAGGGGAGCAAGAATCCTTACCTCAAGCCCATGCTCCACCAAAAATGAAAATAGTGAAGAGGAAGGAGAACCCATTTGATCTTTGCCCCAAAGTGCCATTCAAGCTCCATGAATCCATGCTCAAGTATTAATTTTGGCAAGAGATGAAGGTGGGAATGGAGGGGTTCGGTTTTGTCCATGGAGGGGTGAAGGAGAAGAAAAAAAAATGAAGGAGAGAGAAGAAGAAAAGAAGTCCACAGTGATAGAGAAAAAGAGAGGGGAAATGTACAAAAATTGGACATTGTCCATTGGTCCAAAGAGTGCATCATGTTACCTTTTACCAATGGGTAATAATTCCCCATTACACAATGGACAAAAGGGTCAAGTGAGAAAGAGAAAAAGAGGCTACGGTCATGACAAGAGAAGAAATGGGATGTTGGATTTTCTTTTAATTCCATTTGGCTCGTATTTTCCCTGTTTCATATCATACGTCATGTCCAAATGATTATTTCCTTAACACTAAAAATTATTTTAACTAAACCATCGTAACCACAATAATTTTCTAAACATTCTAGACCCATCAATTATTTAACTTGACCAAGTAGGTCCCACATCATCTGTTAAATCACCCGGTTCTGGTAAATTTTAGTTTACCGATAATTCACCTCTAACGTCTAATAAAATCTCCCATAATTATTGGACCACACATAATTAATTACCATTATTCCATAAATTGTTTTCTTTAAAATTTAGGGTGTTATAATCCACCCCACCAAAAAGAAACTTCGTCCTCGAAGTTTAACGTTGGCATACATCGTAAGGCCACACTTCGGCCATGCACCAATAGGGTCCATGACATCATGAAGTACTATCGGACTTTAATATACAGGAGAGGATAGGGACCACTATTTTCTTTACATATGCAAGAGACCCCATCTTGGTGGTGGAGTTTAATGCCAACGCTTACCGAACACGGCAGGATTCGCCGAACGTGGGGCAGAGGAGGAGTAGCTGGGTTAGGGGTAGGCATATAGTCTATAACCGAGATACCATTAGTATGGTAACACCCTCGGTTAACTAGGAAAATCCCTTCTACTAGATTATCCTAGTCAGTTGATAAGTTACGAGTTTTAGAAAAATATGGAAGTTTTTTTTTGTTACACAATAACACATGGTGGAACAAAAGCATAATGTATACATAACTGTATCATATGTATATAAAGTGGTCTCATCAGATTTGTACAACTGAAATAAGAAAGGGGTACATAGGCACCTTGTACAAAACATCACTATGAAACATCAAAATAACATAAACTAACCCTACCCACTGGTCTCGATCTACTGTGAAGTCCTCGTCCAACTAAGGGGACTCTGGCTGAGCTGAAGTGGATGTGATCTGAGTCGAGTCAAACTAGTGAGATGGTCCCGTAGAATCTGGGATAGGAGATGGTTGATCGGTGGGTGGTTAGATCTGCTCATGCGGATAACTGGTGTAAGCCTCATAGGCCTCGAGTAGAAGACTCTGAGCCTCTACCTACATATGCTCATAAATCTTTGTCTCTCCATATCAAAAGATCCTGAATATGTGGTGAAGAAATCCTTTAGAATGATCTCATCGATGTTGGGCCAGATAATACTCCATCTAGGACATGGTGAAGACTCCGCGTCATACCTCCAATAGACCTCGTGGTACGTAGGGTGCTAGAGGTTAAGAAGGGAAAAAGTGCTAAGGTGTAACTAGAGGGATAACTGGGTCCACTGGATCTACAGGTAACGGCTTCATTGGCACGTCAGAGGAAATCTCCTCTGGGTTCTTGTGACGTGTTAGGTCCTCCTGACAAATTACACTCCTAGTATGGTACTCGTGCCTGGCCGAAGATCTGGAATGGATAGCTGTAAAGGTGAGTCTCTACCTCCACAACAATCAGGGAGTATCATCATTGACACCCGCCCCACATAATACAATCATTCAGAATCGATTCCTGCCTACTCTCACTTGGGTCCCTAAGTTACCTTCTAAGTCATCTTACCACTCTTATTCTTCTGACCATTTCAGTTTCCCATCCCTCTCTTAGGATTACCAACATCTATACAATTAACACACAATCACAATTTTAGAATAGTGATGTAATGTATGAGTCTATTTCATGATTTTGATTTTCTTCATTAGTCATCATGATGCGTGTGGGCCCATCTTCATCTCATCAATCTCATATACCAATATCCATGTACACAACAATCCCGCCTTATCCTTCCTGCCAAACTAGAGCGACCGGAGCTCTCCTCATTTTGGTTTTCACGAATGGGTAAGGACACGCAACCCTTTTATCAAAATGGCCAATCACATATCTCATCAGAACGGGCACTCAACGGCCATAAAAACCCCCACCTCTCATTAAAGTATACCCGAGTTTGCCATAGGCTGTCCGGCGTCAAGCGCGAATCCGAGCCATTGGCGTTCCCGCCTCCAATATACTCCCTAGACTGCCCTCGGGTATCGAGGCGTGACAGATTCTTTAGTGTTTCCATCACTGTATGCTCTAGGGGAATATTCCAACATCCCTCCTTATCCTCCATATATGATGCATGATTCAACCATTCATTTTTCATTCATTGGTCCTCGGCAGGGTCCCCTAAATGACTCCCTTCCATTCCTAATTTCGAGTTCTTTTTCTTTATTTGATATGATTAAATTTTCTCTTTTTCTTTATTTCAGTAATCTTACTTGACACTTAAGAATGAAATAAGATTTCATACATTCTTGACAATTATGGTATATTGGCGCTACAACACCCACAATTCATCTCGGATCCGAGTCTTACATTCTTCCACATTTTAATCATTTCAGAACCCTTGCCGATACCATTTTCCATATCTCTTATTTACAAATTTTCTTAGCTAGTTATCCATACATCACACAACATCCATCAACATAACATATTTATGAGATACTCCATTCAATCAACATATTCATGATCATATCATATCAATAACCATTTAATAGTATCACATCATCCAAGACAACACATTTTCCTAATGCTTACCCATGTAACGTGTACAAGCAACATACTCATGAGAAACTTTACTTAAACATTCATCAGCATATCACATCAATAATTATATAGTCATAGCATGACATATACAAAAACGCGTGCCTCAAATTTTACTTTTTATGGGCGTGATGCAGACAGCATATTTATCGGTATTAAATTTGATGTACTAGCCTTTACGTCGGGTTATTACTAGACGTTTTAAGTTACACATCGGGCCGGGTTACTTTTCAAGATATTTGGGTTCTCTTAAACCATTTATGTTCCTATTAATTTAATCAGGTAGAATTGATTTATTTCGTTATTTAATTCCCTAATGTCCAATTATGAATTCTGAGGCTATCTTCAAGTGACCTTATTTTAGATTTTGTTTCACTAATTTAATTGGGCTTTATTTGTTGAATACTTATTTTTTTTGGTCATTAAACGAGTTAATAATCCTTTATGTTCCGACAACGATTTAGTGATATTTTTCTTTGACTTGAAATTACTGGGTTTTGTAACTTTTTCCTTTATCTTCATTATTCATGACTGATCTTATCTAGTCCTTTTTCTTAATTACATTCTTTTGACCAACCAAAATTTTTTTTATGTGTCCTTTGATTGTCCATTAGCTATCTAGAGATTCTAGGTACTATCTTGACATTTGTAACATCCCAAATTTTATAAAAATGATTAATTGAGAGGAATAAATATTAAATAATTATAAATAGGTTAATAAGTGTCCCAAAAATATTGAAATAATTAAATTGATATTTATAAGGATTATTTATAATTAATTGAGGCTTTAATAGACAAAATTATACCCGGTTAAAATATGGGTGTCGGACCAAGTATCTTCAATTGAGATGTTGTTGGTCAGGGCTGATAAGAATATTACTGGGAATCCGAATATGTCTTCGGAGTAATTTTTGGATTTAGTATTGAGTCTAAACTAAGATCATGTATGTTATAAAATGACAAACTTTAATGAAGGGCAAAAACTTAAAATAAAAACCCACACTCTTCCTTCTCCTTTCACGTTGGTTTTTGGCTTTCCCTTGGCAAACACTTCTTCTCTTTTCTTCTTCTATTCTCTTCATCTTCTTCCTCTCTAAAACCTAGCAAAATAATAGTGTTCCCCTCTCCCTCCTCTATTTTGTTTTTCTACATGGAGCTTGAAGAAGATGATGTGAGATGGAAGCTCTCCGTCTCCCTTGTATTTTTGTCTCCTTCTCTTGGAGCTCTCTCCATTTTTGGCTTGAGGTAAGTTTCCTCATCATTTTCTTGCATTCTAGCCTTGGGTTATGGGTTATTATGAATCTTAGGAGTGTACTATGTATGGGTAGATGTTGGGAAACCATTAATGATGTGAAACCCTAAGGTAGGGTGTTTTTAGTGTGAGTTTTATAAGGGCCTTGGAGGGTACACGAAAATGGCATGAAAATATGATGTGTAATGATGAGCATTGATGGTGGGTGTTGGGTTTTGATAAAACTTTAACCCTATAATTTAGGGGAAATGCAAAATATGAGTGGGAAAATGTGTTTAATGATGTTAGAGAATATTGTTGATGAGGAGAAATAGCCATTGATGATGGTTGATGATTATTGATAATGATTGTTAGGTTTTGATAGAAACCCTAGCCCTAAGAATTTGGGGAAAATGTATATGTTGTGACTATGAGGATTAAAATGAAAGTGAATAAATGATATTTAATGGAAGTGTTGTTATTTATGATGGTGGGTAGTGATAGAAATGGTGAAACATAGAGGATGAAACTCATGGATGGGTGTTGTTATGAAATGTGTAAGAATAAATGTGAATATTAAGGTCATAGTGATTGTGATGGACTAATGAGATTATGGGTGATAAGGATTTGATGAGGCCTTAGCCCATGATATGTGTCACTTGAAATTTATGATTGTTGATTACCTTGAATGAAGCTAAGATAGCTTATGATGAATTTGAGTGACAATGATTGCAATTAAATGATTTATGAGGTGTTGGATGCCTTATGGATAAGGGGTGAGATCTTGTTTCTATGGAGTAAAGTTAACCCTTTTGAGATTTAGAAAATCTTGGTTTTGGGAAAGGAATTCCCGAAGCCTAACCTAAGCGTATCAATTGGAGTTTAGACAACTCTAGGAATTGATAATGAGTTTTAAGAGATGATGTCTTATGATGGCTTATTAATTTCATGTGTGTATATGTGCAATATGTAGCTTCTACTTTGAACGATGAAGTGGAGCATTCAGAGCGCTTGGATTGTGTTTCTTCTCTCGAGGCAGGAAAGGAGTTTGCATTTCAAATTGCATGAGTGAATAATTGTTGAAATTATGTATATGTATGAACTCATGCATTGCCTTGCCATAATTATGTTGAATGTTGAATTGATGATGTGATGAATGATAGGCTTGGCAAATTGTTGAATTTTGGAACTTTTATATATATATGAGATGGTGATGAGTGTTTAGTGGTCCTTTGATGGAAATTGATACATTGTAATGAAAGATCCATAATGAAATGAACTATGAATGGTTTGAGTCATATTGTAGTTCACAAAGTATATTTTTAATGCATGATCATGAAAGTGATGGGGTCAAATAGAGTTTTATGTGGTTTTGATGACATAGGGTAGTTCCAAAAGTTTCCATGTATGAATTAAAATTTGTGGAAATTGGCATGGGTCAATTTAAGTGAGAAATAACCCTTGAGTTGCACTAAAATGGCTTAAAATGGGTAAAACGCATTTATATTTATAAGTCACTCATCTTAAGGAATTTTTGAGTGAGACCGGTGGCCACGCATCATAAATGGTGTAATTTAGTTGGGGTCAAAATTTGGTAGCATTCGGAGTTGATATGAAAAAGTTAGAGGGGTTAGAAGTCCCAAAATCATGCATTTTTTGCACAATTTCTGCATTCTGGTATGGCGTAATCGATTACGAAGGTGAGCGTAATCGACTACAGGCGTTCTGTTTTAGGTGTAATCGATTACAGAGGTGGGCGTAATCGATTACAAGTGTTCTGTTCCAGCTATAATCAATTATCGTAATCGATTACGACATGATTGTTCAATAAGTGTCCTTTGCTGTTTTTGGTCTGTTTGGGCATCTTAACAACAATTTTGGCCTTTGACTTCTGCATGAAAGTTGTAGATAATTGTATTACAGAGGTGTGAGAATATATCTCATTCTATTTGGAGTTATCTAACTCTCATTAGGCAAAAAATACCGAACCTACTACGTTGAAAAATTCAAGTTTAAGAGGGTTTTAAACCCAACTTTTTATGGTGGTCAAATTAGAGGTGATATTTATGGCATGTCCCACTATTCTTAAGACTAAAAGTGAGCTTTTCTCATGACTTAGTATTGAAATTTATCATGAGTTTATTATTACTCAAAACCCTTCATTATGTAAAAACAAGAGATTGTATTAGGGGTAATGATGGATGATTGTTATTATTGATATTTTGTTGGATGCCATTGTATGTGATACAAGTATGACCTTGTATGTGTGTTGTAAAATTATATTGATGATTTGATGCATTACCACACTAGTTATGAAACAATGGTAATGATAAATGCAATGAAAATCCACTAAATGATTATGTGGTGGTATTAATAAAAGATTACTAAATGTTAATGATGACTTGTGATGTTTTGATGCCATTGTGGTTGATTTGTAAGTGTTGACTTGCATGTATAGTATATGATATATTGAGATGAAAATGCCACATATAAAACTTGAAAACAATGGCTAAAACCAACAACGATAAAATCCACTAAGGTGTGTATGGTGGTGTTGGTGATTATGATGATGATGTTTGATGAGTGGCATTTAGGATGCACAGTATGAGAGATGCATTTGATCTACGATGCATTGCATCCATGGCATATCATAGCTGCCGATGTTGAAACGTTAGGGGAGTTCCCTCGGCCGACCCAATGGGAGGGTGGCTCAGTGCACGAGCAATTTGTTGTTTCCCCTGTGGCTCGGTGTGTAAGTCACAAAGCCGCCCATGCTTAGCTACGAGGAGCTGCATGTGGCTGACCCTTGTGGGGGGTGGCTCTTGATGAGCAGGTGACCCCGGTGGTCGATTGGATCACATCTGCCATGATATGGGATATGGCCGGCCCGCAACACCATATATTGATTATGTTGTTTATCGCGGTCATGGTGAAAATGGCTAGGTGTTGCATTATGGGCGATGCGGTTTGGTACCAGTAAAAATATGGTGATTATGCATGCATTATGATATATGTGTACAAATTTTACTACTGCAGTAGGGGCATGTGATCATGCTTAACCCACAATTTGGTGTTTATTCCCATAGTCGGATCCGCATTTGTTGTCTATTCCATTGTGCATATGCATTAGCCTTAAGAGCATTTACATATAGCATGGAGATATGTCAGAAGATGATGATGATGATTGATGATGATTAAGATTATGGTGTGGTGTTGATGAGATGGGTAATCAAACACCTAAAAGACCACATATGATTAATAAATGATATGAATACATCTAAAACAATATTGAATAAAATGATGTGTATGTTGTGCCCGATGTATTGAAGGGCATGTTTATATAAGATTGATGATAATGATGTTAGCCCATGGTGGCTTTGAGAAAAGACCTGGATGGTCAATGATGATGATGTTGGCCAATTATGGCGTTATGACTTATGTGTATATGCCTGCTTTGCTATGAATTGATTAATGAATATGAAATAAGTGTATGTTATTGAATCAATGATTTATGATGAATATCGATATGTTTAGCAAAGCATACATGATGTTGATATGCATATGCACATAATCTCAAATGTATTCATATCGTCATTTGAAATGTATAACTCACTCTCCCATGTGGTCTCCTTTTTAGCATTGTAATGCAGGTTGCCATGGGATGAGTTCGGATTTTAAATTGAAGTTTCGGGAAGGTAAATAGTGGTAGTGGAAGTGCCTTGGCCGGCATCATTCGTGAATTTTAATGTAAAGAATAAATTGTATATGATGATATTGATGATCTAGTGATTTTGGTCATGTATAAGATAATCGTGCATGCATGAATGGTGATCATATGTATTAGTACATAAGTGATGATTTGATGAGTACTTGAGGAATTAAACTTGACAATATATACATTGATGATGGTGGTGTTTGGATTAATGCCAATAGGTGAATAGGTAGGCCAATTATGAGATATGGGCAGTGGTGATAGTTAGGGCATGACCCCAGACGTATATACATATTTATATTATATCTTAGGCAATGCATGTGTTCGTTGTGAGTGCATGAATGGGTTATGATCTATAGGTTTACGTTAGGTGTTCGCATGCTTTGCCGAGCTTTTTCTCATCTTGTCATATATGGGACTAAGTGTATGCCTGGTATACACAATCTTCTTCCGCTGTAAACTCTACTATTTTGTATACCGTTATGAGTGAATTAGTTATCGATCCAGTTATATGTTGATAAATCTCACTCTTCGGTTCTCTGTGGTTCGGGTCTCGAGGTAATCGTGGGAGTGTCTTTGAAACTATTTTGAACGTGAAAAATTTACTCGTATTTTTATTAATTATTATCTTGATTACATTGGGATTCAGGTTTGAAAAATCGGGGGTGTTATAACATTAATATCCCGAACTTGGTCTTTTATTACTTAGTTATTAAAGTCGCCATTTAATTAATAGATCCAATTTATTTATTTTTTTGTAAGTTCTAAAAATTTAAGTCCAAAAATTCTTTCTTATTTAGCTAATTGATATATCGAGATATAAAAACTCCTTTTATTCCTTCCTCCTACTTTTAATGGTTACCTAAATTTCTAACTTTATTTTATTTTATTAGGATCCCAAATTCTAGATCTATTTTATTTAGATGAATAACTCTTTCCCCTAATTTATTAGGATCCTTCTCTTTACCTTACTTCAAATTAATATCTAATTATCCATTTCTTTTTGTTCTTGGCCTTTTTAGTCTATTAAAATATTTAACTCCAAACTTTTTTTTCTAGTTAAGTTTCTTTAGTTCATTTTATTGCACTTACCTAAGTTCCTAAAGTTATTATTCCTTTCTACTTCAAGTGTTCACAAAAGTGGTCACCAAATTCTCTTATAATTTCTATCACTAAAACTCCGTTTTTTCTCCTTTTTTTAACTTATGAAACTTTATTGGGCCTTAGTCATAAAATTTCAAAAAGTCCTCATAAGTAAAACCTTTTTTAAAAAAATCAAATCATTTAGTTAACTTACCATGTTCTCTTTTTCCTTGATCTTTAAAAATTAATATAAAAAACACTTTTAGACTTCTGATCGATAAATCTTCTCAAAGTGCGTGCGTGATATCTCCAATTACTCGGTGATGCTTAGACGATCTATGAAATTTCCTATTAGCAGGGCTTACCGAAAAATAATCTATAAATTACATAATAATAATATTACAAAAATTATGATAAATTAATACAACCATATCGAACGAAGCCGAGCCCGCTTAAACGCTAAATTTCCTAAATTTCTTTTCGTTTGTCTGATCGTAATAGAATCCTTTCAAGTACGTGAATGTTGAGTTACACCAAATAAATTTTTAAAATATCCATAAATTTAAAAACATAAACTTTTTAGTCGTCGGTTATGAAAATTTTCACGGTTTAAGATCTAATTGTTGGATCATGACGAAATTCAAAATGGAGGTCCCCGAATACACAAACAACAATATAAGACAGCCAAAAATACAATCAAACAAGGAAGAGACCCCCTTTACCTCATGGGATGGTCGCTGTCCATAAAAAAAGAACAGTGGCCTCGCCAAAAATTTCACTGAATGCTCCGGACGTCCCCCGATCATCGTCTAAACTCCCGATCCTACGAAAAATCATACATGCAACTAAAAATTGGACAAGAGGGGATTGTGGTTAACATGAATAATGGGGAAACAGCCATGCAACATATATCTTAAAGGAGAAAATACAGCGGAAAAAGAATTTGAAACCGCAACGAAGAACTATCGCCAATCACTTACCAATTTCAAAAGGGTGGCCACGGTATTGAAAGGGAAGTGGTGGCAGCCTTAGGTGGTGATTTAAGGTGGTGGATAGAGATTCATGATGGAGAATACAGTTGTTGGTTGTTAAGAGGAATAAGGAAAACAATAGTGATTTTGAAGAGGAAAGGTGTTGTTTTGGTGGTGGAAGGTGACTCTATGAAGGGGGAGGGAGTTGTGGTGGTTGAATAGTGGTTGGATCTATGATTGTGTGGAAGAGGAAATGAAGAGAAGAGGGAGTTTGAGTTCTGCCGTGAGTGGAGAGAAGGGTTGGAAGATAGTTGAGTGGAAAAATTAGTGTGAAATGATGGGAGGTTAAGGTATGATGATGGTAGTTTTAGTTACATGAAATTTAATTGGCTAAGGGGGGAGGTGGCCAGCTGAGTGGAGGGGAAGAGGTAGCCCAAGTTATACCTGATTTACGACAGGATGCTCTAGAGGCACCCGAATCAGCTATGGCTTCGGAAATAAATTTACCATTAACTTTCCTTTGAGAATTTGATTTCGTGCCCTTCATAACAATTATAGAGCTCTTAAATACAGATCCATATCAAGAATAACAAAGTGATTCAAGCACCAAACGAGGGAGATATACAAATTTTTCTATAGATAGCCAGCATTAAAATGAAACAGCCAAGGGGTCACAAAGATTCATTAAACTGTACCAATCTAGAGAGAATTAGCCTTTGATGTCTTCATAGAAAATGTAGATAATTTTTCTACAGAGATTTTCACACTAAGTTTATGTAAATTGAAGGTTGTATGAGAGAGTTATGAATTTTTTTCTGAACCATACGTAGAGTAAAACATTCTAACAATAGAATTTTGAGGCGAACACACTTAATCTTCGATTTTGGAGATGATAGAGTGAGAATTAGAGTTTGAGGCTACAAATGGAGGTTGGAGGTCTTTTCAAAACAAAGAAACTGAGACCAAAACCGTTTGATTCCAAGATCGTATGCAAAAGTTGGGTCCAAAACACTGAGGGTATAGGGTCGAGTTTTAAAACGATTTTTAAAGAAACAAGTTTATGGAAAAATGAGGGTGACAGAGTACGAATGGGGCTTCAGCCTCTTCAGGGAAAGTTTCTAAAACATCAAAACAAGTCACCATAGACTAACTGTACCATCATCGGATATCCCGAGGTATATGAACGATCAAACGTAGGAGACGTTAAGGGTTCTGATTTGGCCGATTAGGCTCAGTCAAGTACCCTTGATTCTTCACAAAACGATCCTAACAGGACTAGCTTCCCTACTAGATCACTAATTTCATGTCAAACAATTAGAGTCCGACCTCAGGCTGAGTCCCACAGTTCAAATCTGGGGAACCCGACGATATTTATTATTAAAATAACCAATTAATTCTTAACTAAACTCCTTTATAAATAAAATCTCATATTATAAACTTATTTATTAGTAATATTAGATATCAAAATAAATATTGTCTACTCACTTGATTTTATCTTAATTAACTAAAACCTTTAATAATAATAAAATCCATTAACCAGTTATATCAAAATAAAGTATTATCTACTAATCACTCTTATTAGAGAGTTTAATTAATATCTTATGAGATCTTAGGCTCTAATAATCATCTAACCTTAAAATCTGACTTGATACTTAAATGAGTCTAAATATCCTCAATCAGTTAGGGCCACTATTAACAGATAATGACTAACATCATCTATAAATTACCAAGATTAAACATCATTCATAGATTATCATTTCGAGCATCACTAACAAGAATGTACATATATATACACATCTTATTAACAATTCTAATGTTAAATCGAACACAATTATCTCATCACATAAATCACTACCAAGTCCATAAATTCCTCTAAATTTCACTATTACACACAGTCCTCTTTCTCACCCACTTATTTCACTTGACTGAGCTATTCACTACTCACATCCTCTCAAATATCACTTTCTCACATCCTCATAATGATCTAGGGATCAGGCTTAAGCCTCACTCTCCTAAAATACTTAGTAAGGCACTCTCGGAGGTCCCAAGAGCTTGGGCTCCTATTCTAGAAAATCAGGATACTTTCTGGATTAGGTTGCTTATTTTTTGAGCAAGTAAGGAATCTTTTTTAACCTTAGCAAGGTTAATAGAGCACCTTCCAACTTGCTGAAGACGCAAATGACACCAATCGCCCAGGCATGGATGTACCTGATGCTCCATAACATCATGCCAGTGACTCACCTCTCCAGCTTGCCCATCGATAGATTTTGTTTATTATTTTCCATTCTACAAGGACACACCATTGACATTGCTGCTCTTATTTCTGAGTAGATTCACCATTATGCCCTTGGGTATAAGGTGAATCGCCCAGTACCATTTCCACTTATCATCCCGGCTTTACTGAAGAGGCAAGGAGTGCAGCTACCTTCACCAGAGTTCACCAGTTCATCGAGGCGAGTACCCAATGTTCTGGTGAACAGGATTTATTTCGTGTAGCATTGTGAGCTTTTACCCCTTGAGCAGGATGCCTATCCCAGACCGAGGCGTAAGAGACCACCTCAGGTGACTGCCAGTGATGTTGTCCTCCAAGAGCTGACTTAGAGTAGGATACACCATCAACATATGATGCAGATAATGTCTGCTTCCTATTGAGCTTATACCCACTTACATGTTTCTTTCTATTAGTATAGGGTTCAGGGAGCAGATGCACCATTTATGACACCTGCTGATTTTGTATCTCATGTGGCTTGGCTAGGAGACCAACCGATATATCCTGAGGTAGGTGGTACATGTGGAGCACAGGTTGATACGGAGGAAGACACTGTTGAGTAGGAGGATGATGATGATGATCAGATGCAAGAGGAGGATAACTGAGGGCCACATTTATTTTTTGCATCTTTATGACTATTTTTTTAGTTTACTTTGGTAGTTTATGATTTTATTATTTAGTTTGGTATTTTTATTTTTGTGTGGTATGATATTTTATTTTTGCGTGATATTTTATTGGTGTGGTTTTCTTAATTAAAAATAAAAACAATAAGTGTGATTTTCTTAAATAAAATAAATCAATTTTTTGTTAAAATTTGAAAAGTTTACACGCTTGAAGTTTTACACAATAAGCTGTTTTAAATAATTAAATATTGATTCTTATGCAACTAAGGCTTTTTGATAAAACAAATTACAACGTTCTTATTAATAATCAAGCTAATTTCAAAAATCCAGTGAGCTGAGAGTTCCTTAAGCACTTTAAGGGTATCGACATAATTTCTTTGAAATTGATTTTGCTTAATTCTTTGATCTTTGTTGTCGTACAGAGGATCCAAGAACATGATCAAGGCACATTTTTGGTAAATACATGAACTAAGGGCCAAAAAGCTTACCATGGTAAAAGGTATTTATCCTTTGTTAGCCAATTTTGAGCATTAAAATATTTTCTTGGACACCCCTCAACCATAAATATTTTTAACTATTCCCTCTCATCTGATTAAGTAAAAGAGCATTACAATAAAAAGGAAAATTCTTTTGAAGTATTCTTTTAAAATAGGGAGTGAAATTATGAACTTAAGTTCTTTTTATAATAACAGTCAAGCATATATATGAAAAATAAAAGTAAAAAGAAAAAAAGAAATATATATGCAAATTTAGCAAAAGAAATAAAAGAACTAAGTTGGGGGTATCTACTAAAAAGGGGAAGTAAGTTTTGGTCAAAGAGAAACACCTTATTCATACATGAAATGCTCTTTTATGATTTCAGGTGTTTTGTTTTCCTAGAAAACCATGAATCCTTGTAACCAAGCCTCATTACAACCTTTGAAAAGACCTTGTGATTCTTGTTTGATTCTGTATGAATGACGATTGATAAGATGAAAATCAAAATTAAATTTGTCTAATTTTATGATTGATTGAGTTAAATAGGATACCTTTATAAAGAGAAACACTTATGAGGTAAGCCTTGAAATAAGCTTGAATTATTGACATAACATTGTGATAGTTTTATTATTTTAGTGTTGTCTCCTTTTGTGTTGTGAAGTATTTGTCAAGTTCAGTCAAGTGTTCATCATGTCTCTACTTGTAAGTGTTGATTTTACTTTCACCATATGTAACTAATTTGTTTATGGTGGAATTGGTGAACCAATCTATGAATATGAGGTTATGATTATGAATTATGCATGTTTATGATTCAAGTTCTATGTTAGTATTTCAACCTTTTATTAGTATTTCAAATGAGAGAATGATCGTCATGTGTGTTAAAAACCATTTTAACGGAAGTAAAAGTTGAAATACCTTTAATATACCAATTACTAGGGATAGTTGGTAATTATCGTTGTGTTAAGGCCAGCACTTAAAGCAAGTTTTTACTAAGAAAGCATCTGAAGGATCAGACTTTACAGTAACTATTTAGAATTTATTCACTGAGGGATCGGGTTTAATGATTTTAAGTTGCAATGATATAACTTTATGATTAAATATGCATGTTTATAATTACTATGTTATATTCTAGTGCAGGAATCCTAATTCCAACATAGTTTGTCATTCTACGTTTAAATCTCAAGTATTGGAATTGTTCTAAGGTGATATTTTCATAAATCATTTTCTAGATAGTTTCATAATCTATACCATCATTTGTTCAATGTATAAATCAATCTCTAAATTTATGAATATTGTACAAATTTATACATGAATCATTCTTTTATTAATAAGTTTTAATATTTTTACCATAGTAAATAAAAATTATTGCCACACACTGAAACCAATTAATCCTTAAGGGAACGATATCTAATCTTTTGAAAACTACAATGATAAATTGGTACGCTTGGCAAACATCCAACAGACCCCGATGAGCAGTGCAAGTAGAAATATAGTCTCAATTACCTATTATATAATTAACGACATAGCCCCAATGAATGGCACCCCAATTACCTATTCTATAATTGGCTATGTTACCTCAACCCAAAAATGGGTGGCTATTGCCAAGGGACTATACCAGACCCAGCAGCCGTGCAAGTAACAGCTAAGCCTAAGGAAAAAGAAAGCTCGAAAGAATAAAATGCATGATATTGAAAAGACTTATCCATCAAAGAAAATTTTAGGTTGATTGAAGTATAAGACTTCATCGATTTAAAACACTAGGTGAAAGACATACATAACAAGAAAATGCATAAACGCATAATACATTTAGGTAGAATAAGTTGTAAGTTAATTAACAAGTAGTCAATGGCGGAGCCTATCCTGGCACAAGAATTCATTAATTAAATACCAGAGCTGATCCTGGAACACAGTAAACATAGAAACCTAATCATACTAAGGTGGGGGGAGCATCTTGATTATCTTCTTTTTGGCTCTCCTCGCCATGCATCATCTCTGACTCTAAACTGACATCAACTTGGGTGGGTTATAAGGTCTCGCCTCCTTCACCACCTTCATTTCCTGCCTCCTCCAACTCAGGGGACACCGGTCTAGGTGAGAGACTTTGTCCTTCAAGAAGAGGAGCTAGCTCGTAAGAAGCATCTGCAAGCTCCTCATACTTGCCATCAGATACAGAGAATAGTTTACCTTCGTGGAACTTATAGAAAGGATAAATCCCTTTCAAATTGAGCTCCACATCAGAGTTATGATATTGTACTTGCTGGATTGCCCCGCTGAAGGATTCATGCACTAGAGAAGTGTAGATTTCAAGTGCTTTGTTGTATTGGGCCTCCATGCCTGCAAGATCCCCCATCAACTACTAGTTCTTTTTAATAAAAGGCCTGGCCTCCTCATTTTCCTTCTCTGGCTCCGCCATGAGCTTTCCTAGTTCTTTCTTCTAGGTGGCCCATTCTTTAAACTATTGAGGATGGCTGGCTTCATATCCTTAGCCCATTTCGAGGCCTTATCTTTCTCTAACCGAGCCTTTTTCCTCAGCCTTGAGTTCTCCTCCTCCAGCTTCTTCATATCCATCTTCAGGCAGGATATCTCCAGAGTGCGTTGGCCCACGAGTGTATGTTCATCCTTGAGGCATTGCTCTAGACGTGCAATCTTAGCTTTATCCTACTCGGCAATAACCTTTAATTTTTACAACTCACCGAATAGACAGCCGGTATCCTTTATACTGTCAGTCACAGCTGCTAGGGAGTTGATGATGCTACTGACTTCCGCCAGTTTCCACCTTGAAACCTCACAAGCTTTCTTCATATTGGGGACTTCAAGTCCCAGATTGAGCTTGTACACCAAATTGGCAAGCCTAGTGGGATCAGAGCCCTCGTAAAGGATATAGGGGCGAGGCGAGAGGTAGATGGAGGGGTGTAGACTTCATTTATTTGGAGTTCTTCGGCCTTTCTCGTTCACTCTGAGAGTGGCTCAGAGTGTGATATTTCTTCAACGACGGGAATCACCTTCTTCGCCATCTCAATTTTGGTCAAACTGGTCTCTTCCAGGGTCTTTTGTTTCTTTGAGGCTTTGGCAAGAGGCATATTTTTACCTTCAATTTCTTTGATTCTCTTTCTCTTCTTCTTCTTATTTTGCTTAGGACCAGGCTGTTTTACCCCTTCGATTAAAGGTATTTCCCCAGCGACCCTGAAGGCAAGTAGGATGGTGTCCGTCTGGGCTTTGACGACATTCCTTTTTGCCTGGATGTTGTTCTTAGTAGTGATTGATTAGGAAGCCGCCAGCATAGCTTTCACAGCGTTAATGGCTTCACAGTTTTCAATTTTTCCTACATTAAGGGAAATAAACATGTTAGTAGGGTACACAACTCATAACATATTGCAATAATGGATAAATAAGGGAATTACTTAAGTATCAGGCGTGTTGGTTCGTCGTCCCCAACAAGTGTTTACAAGAAAACTTCCCATAGCGGGTAGAATATTCACACATAAGTTTAACACTTCCACAACTTAGGGGAAAGTTCGCTCTCATCAGTGAAGTGCGTTTTCCCCGTGAGAAAAAAGTGCTCATGGGTCCACGCTGGAGGAAACCTATTGATGCCATCCTTATTCCTCCAGAATACTTGCTTGTTTGGCAGGATGTAGATCTTTACAAAATACTTCTTGAAGCTCTTCCCTTCCATCTTAGCATACTCCATGAAGGCTTCGAAGTTAATAATCTTGGTGTCACACTAGAGGGTAACAAAGCTTAATCCGCCCTCCTTATTAAATCGTTGTATCACTTAGCAATAATAAAAAAAACATTGCCATAGTGGGGATGAACTTGAAGTGCTCCGCCAACACCTCCAATGCCCACATCAACCCTCATCCATTGGGATGCACCTGAGAGGAGGCACACTCCAGAAATCACAAGACGCCTATTTCAAACTCTGTCAATGGGAACCGGACCCTGAGCTAGGAAAAGAGGAAATCATACATATACAGACTCTTAACATCTGGTGGAAGGTGACAGAATCTGTCACAGGGCCGAAGGGCAAGAACTATAAATTGATCCTTATATTTCTCTTCTAAGTACACCCTGTAGCCCGAATCTACCCTTGCTCCGTCCTCGCTGACATGTCAGGATGCGGTCTCTATAATATCATCCTCGACCCAGCAGTAAGGGTACTCCTTGTTGAGTTTCACCTAATCAATCCGGTGTGTGATAACATTCCTGCAACCCAAAATGGTTTGAATGGCTTGAACCGGCGTGACATCACCTCCAGTAGTCATGGTGAGGACAAGATCTCTGAACCCACACACGCTGCTATAAAAAGCCACATCGTCAGATAGGTATTTTTTTCATCGCTTACCTCGCTCTCAGGCGCATTACTGGCCCTCGAGCTGGAGGAGGAGTTAAAGGAGGGTAATACCACTCACCACCTCATTTGATAAGCCTTACCCCTCTCTAAACGATGTGGCTCATCCCTAGAAGAATTTATAGGGACCCTCCCCCTTGGTAATGAGAACTAGCCCGATTCCTCCTAAGACGCATGGTTGTTCTATTATGGAAAGAAACATAGTAACGAAAAAGGAAAAAGGAGGTTACCTAGGTAAGGTTGCAAGGGAGAGTAAACTCTTTGAACTTCGCACAAATTGAGAGTAAATTGTTTGCGTCATTTGGTATCAAAGTTTTGGCTCATTGATTTTCAATTATGAAGAAGATTGTAAAACCATCTTTTATAGAGAAAGTGATGGGAAAACTTACATTGAATGGGAAATGGAAGGAAAGAGAAAAAAGAAGAAAAATAAAAAAAAACACTAAAAGGATTAAAAGTGAGATAGAAAGAATTTTCAAGGAGTTGAAAAATGACAGGAAAGGAGATTGAGAAAAATAAAACTGAAGAGAAAGATGAAAGACAAGAAAAGAAAAAAGAATTTGAATAGTTACAACCATTGAGTATTGTTATTAGACAATATCAAGAGTAATAAGAAGTTAAAAGAGAATGAAATAAATGAAAAATGGGTGAAAATCAAAGTGAGAGGAAGAAATGAAAATATTGAGTGAAGATGAAAAAGTGAGAAAAGATGAAATTAAAAGTGTTATCTTTTCCCTTGATTTAAAGGTAGTGTAACATCCTGAATTTTTAAAATAGGAAGATAAATTAGGAAAGTAAATGTTGGATAATTAAGTATGGGCTAATAAATATCCCAAAATTCTTGAAACGATCAAAATAAGACTTTTCGAAACTGTTGGTGAATTTTAGTGGTCGGATGAGTTGAAAATTTACCCGGATAAAATATAGGTGTCGGACCAAGTATCTCCGATTGAGATGCCGTTGGTCAGGGCCGTAGATAATGTTATTGGGATTCCGAATTTATATTCGGAATAATTTTTAGAATATGTTTTGAGCCTGAACGGGGAACCTGTTTGTTAAAAAAAAACGAAAGAGTTTAATGAAGCTTAACAACTTTAAAGCCAAACTCATATTTTTCACTCTCACTTCCGTAGCACTCTCTTCTTTTCCACGCCAACACACTTCTTCACTCCTTCTTTCTCCTTCTTCTTCATTATTTCCTCTTCACCTTCCCCCTTGAACCCTAAGTTAAAAAGTGAAATACATCTCTTTCCTCCTTTGTTATTTTCAAGAAGCTTAAGGAGAACTTGGAGCTTAGAGTATCCTCTCCTTTCCTTCTCCTTAAATTCGTGTGGATTTTCTCCTCTTTTGCAAACTCACTCTTTACTCCTCTTGAGGTAAAATTATTACCATTTTTCCATGTATATAAGCATATAGTTGAAGTTTAATGGTAGTTTTAAGGTTAGGGCACAACAAATGTATGAGAATTGTTGAGGAGGGTTCCAAAATGAGAACTCTAAGGAGGATTGACATAAATACAAGTTTTTGAGTGATAAGTGAGGTAGTTGTAATTATAGTGGGAAAAGAAGGAGGTATATGAGCATTTATGAAGGTTGGTGGGTTGGTGAAAACCTAAAACCTGAATTTTTGGAGAAAGAGTAAAATATTGAAGATAATAACATTTATTGAAGAAGTTGGCAATTGTTGATAGGAAGAGTAATATAAATGATGTGGTGGACACATTAAATAAGGATAAAGTTGATTTGAAGTCATTATGGGTAGGAAACTCACCAAGGTGTTGGTGGGGACTTAATAGATGGAATAACTTATCCATTAGGTTGTAACTTTTAATACTAATGGATTGTAATTTAAGGGAAGGAATTCCCGAAGCCTAAGTAAACAAATGAATGAAATTGATAAATAATTTCCACATGATAAGAATCATGTGTACACCTATGTATATGTATATTAAATTGGTATTTGAATGAAAAATTGATGTGGCCCTATAATTGATTGGTGTAGGGCTTGGCAATACTGGTGAAGCGGGAACATCAACCCCAGAGGTCTACTTCTCCTGAGGTAGGAGAGGGGTGTATTTTCTAAATGCATGAGAATTATGATGATAATGTATGTATTAATGTAGTATGACATGTTTGCTTAGATAAAGGTGATATTATATGTATGTGAAGTGAATTGTGTATGATTTGGTGGGAAATTGTGTGGTTGAGAATGAATGTACCCTAGATGAGAGGGTAAGATAAGTTAATGAGCTTGAGGCATATATGAGCATTGTTGTATACATGGCATAACATGCATATCATGATGATGTTGATAAGTGGTTGCGATCACTTGATGATGGAAATGAAAAAGGGCTTGCGAGTTCCTATGATTGTTAGACCGGTGGTTGCGATCACCTGGAATTGAAATGAAAGGCCCTGCAGGACCAATGAGATGAAATGCCCATGGTTGCGATCATGAGGCGGGAGTACCGCTTGCGAGGCGGGAAACCTATGTGAATTGTTGAACGTGGTTGCGATCACGAGAAAATCTATTGATATGATGAAAGGGCTTGCGAGCACCTATAATGCCCATGGTTGCGATCATGAGGCGGGAGTACCCCTTGCGAGGCGGGAAACCATTGAGAATGAGTATATGATATGGTGGTTGCGATCACCCGAGGAAATGAAATCGGATCCGTGCATATGCATTCCATGACATTAGCATGAGCATTAATTTGAAAGCATGGTATAGTATGATACTTTGCTGTTGAGATATGAATGGAAATTCTCTTTCACTTACTAAATTGTAATGGTGAAATTGATAGACGTGATTCTAAGAGAATTAAGGGATAAGTGTGTTAGAATAAGATTTATTGATTGTATGTTTGATATTAAATGAACTCTTCTTGAGAAGGAGATAGTTGTATTGCATTCATGCATATATTATTATATTTGTTGGATTTTCGTCATTGAGAAAGTATACTCACTCTCCCTGTGGTATATTTTTTTAGCTCCTGTGTTGTAGGTATGGCTTTGGAGCTATTGGAGGAGGAGAAGTGTGAAGAAAGTTCCATTTTGGTAAAAGAATGCCTTGGCCGGCAATGTTTTGATATGGTGATTATGTAGAATGGATGTAAGGTGTATAACACCATCTATGTTTTGCATAATTTGGATTAGAATAAATAATGGTATGATTGACGAATATGTATGTGTATAAACGATAGTGATTTTGGGAGGTCATGGGGGAAAATGAGATCATATGTTTATGACCCATTTTTAATTATGACCCTATGAATGAATGGATGAAGTTGATATTTGAAATATTAGTTTTGAGAAGTATAATGATGATTGGGTTGATCTTTGTAACTTAAATTAGTTGTAATGGAAATTTACAGATATGATTGATTCGAACAAGTTTTAAATATGTAGTAGGATATGTACCAAGTATTAAATTTGAATAGAATTGATTAGAATGAGTTTTGGTATAGTAAGTTGTGTGATTTCTGCATTTCCCCTGTTTTTCTGTTAAACTCGCTCAAGCGAGAGGTCTTTTCGCTCAAGCGGAAATGCCCTGTGTCGAATTTTCGGTCTCTGGATGATTCTCGCTTAGGCGAGAGAGGGACTCGCTCAAGCGAGATTGTCCCAGTATCAGAGTTAGGCCATTATTCCATTTTCGCTCGAGCGGGTGTGTAATTCGCCCAAGCGAAATCGCATTAGAATCAGAGTTTGGACCTTGGTTGGTGTTCGCTCAGGCGAGCTGAGGATTCGCCCAAGCGAGGGGGGTCTTGGTCTCAGGTTTGCTCTCGGGTTTATCAGGAAATTGCTCTCGGGAGTAATTTCGCTCAGGCGGAATTGGTTCCGCTCAAGCGAGTGAGCGTGGGTAGAGTTCTGGTCGTTTTTCGCCTTACGCTCGCTGGCTCCGCCCAAGCGAGGATTTCAATACTCGCTCAAGCGAGTTGGGGTTCGCTTGAGCGAAGTGACCCCTGAATCTTTATTTTCTTCTTTCGCTCAGCATTTTATGTTTCGCCTAAGCGTGCTATGCTAAGCTCGCTCAAGCGAATTGGGATGTCGCTTGAGCGAGGAGGACCTGATTCTCCCAAAATGCTTAAAACATGTTAATTTCCTTTTTCTTATTAATAATCCATGATCCTATCCTACTATATGAACGCTTTGGAATAACCTTGGTTTATTAATTTCAAAATAAATGATCTCTTAAAAATTTAATTCCATAATACTATTCTACTAATTATACTTCCGCTATTATTAAATATGGAATTCTTAAAAGTTAATCCTTTAGTTTACCTTCTCATATCTTCATATATGAGATAGGTCTCTGATAGATCTAGGGTAATTGATAAATGGTTTCACCACTCATAAGTTTTATAGATTAATAAATATAAAATCGCGAAAAATTTACCCCTATTTTTGGGGTGTCACAGGTAGCATCCTCCTAACAATTTTTTTTCTAGTATTGAAATATCTTTTTAGTAGAAACTTTACTGAAACCCTTAACAAAAGTTTCCAAGAAAATCATCACTTGTCTTGAAATTAAAGATTGCAAAGGAGTCTAACAATGATTATAATATCTGTTGGAACCAAGTCTGGTTTGTAAAGGATTTCAAATTATTGTTTATTATTTACCAAACCCCAAGATTTGTTAATAACACACATCAAAGCATTTAAATTAAATAAAGAGTGCCCATGTGTTATCTAGCCTTTTCAATTTAGTATTTTAGGATACAAACATAAAATGCACAGGTTACAAATGAAGGGGGTCCATCAATTAAAAAGTCTGCCTTGAGTCAGGCAAGTAATTTCAGGACAAGTCTACTTGGGATCAAAACCAGCTTACGTACAAGCTTGTCTTAAGAAAAGTCTGATCCTACAACAATGCTCAAGAAGAGTCTAATTCAAGTGTGCTCATCTGGACTTTTGGACTGCTAAGTACTCAGCATGTGTACTTGCTTCATCAATCAAACCCCAGGATTTTGAAGCAACAAGAACGTTACTTCAAAGCTTACATCAAACAAAGATTAAAGTTTATTTTGTAGATGCTCTGAACCAAGTTCTTATCAAGAGAAACTGATCTTATCATCAAAAGAGAAAAAAAGACAATCCAATGTAAGAACCAAAGCTCGCATGGGAAGAAACTAATGTAGCTATTATGTGTATTTCAGAAAAGCTAATGAAGATCAGTTCTTGTGTCAAAAAGCATACAGAAGGAAAACCCTATATGTTTTGCATGTTTTAGTTGAAAGAAGAAAGCCAATAGAAGGCCCTTTGCTCTGAAGCTCTTAAGGAACACTATTTCAATGCAAGCTCTGATGTACCTCATACCAGATCTTTTGTCCACATCTCATCTTCAAGTTCAGATGCTCTCAACAGCTAAATCCCTTCAATGGATTCACAACGGCTATCTCAAAGGCCTATATATATGAAGGGATCACATAACTTGAAAAGGTTAACAACTCTAACAACTCTGAGAATCAAATTCATGAAAGCTTTTATTTCAAGTTCTCAGTCTTAGCTTTCTTCTCTAAAGCAAATACTTTCTTTATTGTTCTATTCCTAGCAGACCTTAGCTTTTATCATTCTTAATTAATGTATCAGTTCTTCATCTTGTATCTTTTGCATACACTAAGTCATCAGAAACACAAACACAAACTATCTTTCAAATCCTTAGTCGTGTAAAGGTCTGGTGTGTTGCCAATCTTAGTTTCTATTAGGAAACAGTTATTGGTCTGAAGAGACTTTAGAAAGAATACTTGGGATTAAGCCAGGAGTGGCTTATTAAAACAATATTTAGGTATAACTCAAGAATGGCTAGAGTCAAAAATACTTGTGGCACAGTCTATTCTGTTGTGTAAAATATGTTTTTACATAGTAGAAATCCTTTAAGTTTGAAGGGACTAGACGTAGCTTCTGAGTTGGAAGTGAACCAATATAAATTCTATGTATTCAATCTCTCTATCCCTATTCTTATAAAGTCTAGTTCAAAAAGTTTGCTAGTTTCAAGCTTTAAAAGTTTCTAAGTTCTGCGCCAAAAGATTTTAAGACTTATTCAACCCTCTTTTTCTAAGTCTGACTATGAACCATCAATTGGTATCAGAGCTTGTCCTTTTGAGTTGATCACTCTCACAGGTGAAAAGGCTAAAGATCTATGGCAACTCATCAGAACAACTAGCTAATAGCAAAAGGATCCTCAATAAACAAACCACCAACCTTCTTTGGTGAAGACTACTCGTATTGGAAAGACATAATAAAAATGTTTATTAAGTCTACACAATACATTCTATCGGGAATTATTACCAAGGGTGATTATTCTATTCCTGTTGATAAAGGTGAGAAGCCCAAACCTAAGGATCAGTGGGCTATGCCTGATATAAAGAAGATGGAGGCGAATGCTATAGCCATATTTCTTCTTACTTGTGCTCTAAATAAATCTGAGTATAATAAGGTCTTTAGCTACAAGACAGCTAAGGAAGTTCGGGATGCCCTTCAATGCAACTATGAAGGGACCTTCAATGTAAAAAGATCCAAGAAGATAATGTTGATAAAATAGTATGATACATTCAAAATAGAGGAACATGAGTCAGTGGACCAGATGTTTGGAAGATTCCAAACTTTGATGAATAAGATCCAGGCCTTGGGGACAACTTCGTCCATCAAAGATATAAATGTCAAGCCCCTTTGGAGTTTTCTAGAGAGGTTTGATGTAAAATGCTCAGTCCTTGAGGAGGCCAAAGACCTTATCACCTTCACTCTCGATGAACTCCTTGGAGTGCTTAGGGTTCATAAGATAAAGCTGAAGCAGAAGGAAGTCATCAAGTCTTCCTCCTCCAAAGGCATTGCTCTAAAGTCTAAAGACTCAAGCAAGAAGTCCAAGGCTCTTAAAGCTGAACAGTCCACCAGTTCAAAACCAGACTCTCATGAGTCAGGAGAAGACATGGATGAGGACCTAGCTCTTGTGACAAAAAGATTCCATAGGCTACTGAGAAAGAAGGCAGACCTGAGAGATTTCACAAGAAAGACCACAAAGGTAAATCTCAATTCAAGTTTAAAACTAACAAGTCTACTCTTGAATGTTTTAATTACAAGAAGCTAGGACATATAAAAGTTGAATGTCATCTCCTAAATAAAGACAAGAAGGACAAGAAAAAGAAGAAGAAATTCTTTCAAAAGTATAAGGGACTCATCGTATAGGATAAAGAGAATTCATCAAACTCAAGTAAGTTTGAGGAAGAAAATGAGTCTGCTCATATCTATCTGATGGCAAACTTAAAATCAGACTCAGAGGCTAGCTCCAGTGACTCAGACTCTAAGGAAGTAAGTTATCCTGAACTTAAGAAAAACTATGAACTTTTGCTTAATGATTTTGCAAAATTACTGAAAAACTTCAAGAATTTGAAAATAAAACATGTTGATATGACTACTGAATATGAAAATCAGATTTTGAAATTAAAAGAAGAAGGTTTTGATAGAAGTATTTAGAATGAAATGGAAGAGAATGAGAGAATGCATCTTGAAGAGTTACACAAACTTAAACAAGAAAATCTTGTTTAAAAACAGATCTAGAAAATACCAAAGTATGTTGTAACTCTGAGGCTGATGAAATCAACAAGCTTCAGAAGCAAGTGAGTTTACTCACTTAAGAACTAGGCAGGTTTGTCAATGGCACTTAAAAGCTAAACAAGCTTTTGGGAAAACGTCCTAAAGGCCATGACAGACCTGGTCTGGGTTATGTGGAGAAAGTTGATCTCAAGCAAACTTCCTCTACTCTATCTGTGCCAAAGAAATAGAAGCATGTAAAATGCAATTACTGCAAGAGGCATGGTCATGTCATTAATAATTATGAAAAATAAAGAAAAGAAATGGAAAGGTTGCTAACCATACAGGACCCAAAAGGATCCGGATACCAAAATCATTGATTATTCCTATTGCAAATATGCATAAAGACAATGACAAAGCATCAGCACTAGTTTCTGGACAGTGGATGCTTACATCATATGACAAAAAGAATGTCTATGTTCCTAGACCTGGAGTGGGTTAAAGGTGCAACAGTCACCTTTAAAGGTAACCAAATCGAAAGCATTGTCGGTACAAATAGAATAGGTAAAATTCCTTCCCCTATCATTGAGAATATTTATCTTGTGAAAGGTCTAAGACATAACTTGCTTAGCATAAGTCAATTTTCTGACAGTAGGTATAAGGTCTCTTTTGATAAAGAAAAGTGTACTATCATTAATCATGATGGAACTATACTCTTTTCTATAAACAACCATAACAACCTGTTAATCCGAGTGAACTAAATGATCAAAATATAACATGTTTGTTTTCAAACTCTGAAGAGATATGGACCTGGCATAAAAAGCTTGGGTATGTAAGTCTACAACATATTTCAAAACTTCATAAAAAAGGCTTAGTTAAGGGACTGCCAAAAATCTCTTTTAACAATTCCTTGCCTTGTGAAGCATGCCAAAAAGGGAAACAACATAAAATCTCTTTTGAAAACAAAAATGTTGTTTCCATAGCCAGACCATTAGAACTATTATATTTAGATTTGTTTAGTTCATTATAGGTATAAATTCTGGCAGGAAAGAAGTATGGATTTGTCATTGTTGATAATTACACAAAACTGACATGGGTATACTTCCTAACTCACAAAGACGAGTCTGTGAAAATATTTAAGATTTTTTGTAAGAAAATCCAGAATAAGAAAGGATTATGTATTGGTAATATAAGAAGTGATCATGGCAAAGAATTTGAAAATGAAGTTTTTGAAAAATTCTGCAATAAGTCTCGTGTAACTCATAGTTTTTCTTCTCCAACAACACCTCAACAGAATGGTGTTATGGAAAGGAAAAATAGATCTCTACAAGAAATCCAGAACAATGCTTTATGAAAATGGTCTTCCAAAATATTTTTGGGCAGAGGTTATGAGCACTTCTTATTATATTAAAAATAGAATCCTTATTAGACCAATACTGAACAAGACTCCCTATAAATTGTAGAAGGGAAGAAGACCCAACATATCATATTTTCACCCCTTCGAATGCATATGTATATCCTCAACACAAAGGATTATCTTGGAAATTTTGATTCTATGTGTGATAAAGGGATATTCACGGGGTACTCAACCACATCAAAATCTTAGAGTTTTTAATACAAGAACTCGGACCATTGAGGAATCAATGCATATAAGGTTTGATGATCTTCAAGAAACTAATAAGAAACTGACAGATCTAGATATTGATGATATAGGTATTCAACAACAAGAGTCTGACCCTACTTAACTAGATTCAGCAGAAGATGGAAACAAAGAGTTTGAACAACTACCATCAGTGTTTGAACTTGAGAAGCCTATAGACTGGAAGTTCAAGGCCAATCATCCTTCAGACCTCATCATTGGAGACCAAGCTGCTAGAATAAAGACCGAATCTAAACTTGTCAACCAATTAATCATAGCTCTTGTCTTAGAATTAGAACCCAAGTCTGTGACAGAAGATTTGGAAGATATAGACTAGATCATAGAGTTAAACCAAATTGAGAGAAATAAAGTTTAGACCCTTGTCCTGAGACCCAAGAATAAAGGCATTATTAGAACCAAGTGGGTCAACAGAAACAAGCTTGATGAGGATGGAAAAGTTGTCAGAAACAAAGCCAGACTTATAACATAAGGCTACAATCAGTAAAAAGGTATTGATTTCACTAAAACTTTTACCCCTATATCCAGAGTTGAAGCTATAAGGATTCTTCTTGCCTTTATTGCTTTCAAAGGAATAAAATTATATCAAATGGATTTTAAGAGTGTCTTCGTGAAACAGTCTCTAGGGTTTAAAGATAAATCTTTTCCAAACCATGTCTTTAAAGTTAGTAATGCACCTTATGGTCTAAAACAAGCCCCTAGAGCTTGGTATGACAGACTTAGTAGCTTTTTAATATCAAAAGGCTTTACAAGAGGCAAGGTTGACACCATTTTATTTAGAAAGATCTTTAAAAGATACTTTATAATTATGCAAATTTATGTGGATGATATTGTTTTTGGTGTTACTGATGACAATCTATGCAAGGTGATTTTTGAAATGATCCATGTTGAATTTAAGGTGAGTATGATGGGAGAACTCAAGTTCTTCCTAGGTCTACAAATCAAACAGACCGATGATGGTATTTTTATCCATCAGTGAAAGTACACCAAGAAGTTTCTTAAAAAGTTTAAAATGGTTGATGTCAAGCCAATGAGTACTCATATGCATTCAAGTTGCATAATCAGTAAAGATAAGTCTGGTACATTAGTGGATCAAACCTTGTACAAAGGAATGATTAGTTCACTTTTGTACTTAACATCCAACAGACCTGATATAATGTTTAGTGTTTACATGTGTGCAACATAACAAGCAGACCCCAAGGAATCATATTTGTCTATAGTGAAGAGGATTCTGAGATATCTTGTAGGCACCACTAACCTTGGGCTATTCTATAAAAGGACAAACTCATTTTCTTTGTCTGGATTTTATGATGTAGATTTCGTAGGAGAGATAAAAAAGCATAAGTGGAGGATGCCACTTTCTAGGCAAAAGTTTGATCTCCTAGGCATAAGTAGAACTCAATTTCCCTCCCAACAGTTGAGGCAATATAATTGTCTACAACAAGTTGTTGCTCCCAACTTCTCTAGATGAAGTACCAACTAGAGGACTACTTCATCAAAGAAGTAGAGATCTCAGTCTTCTGTGATAACACAAGCGCAATCAACTTGTCCAAGAACCCTATCTAGCATTCAAAAGCTAAGCACATAGAAGTGGAATATTACTTCATTAGAGACTATGTGCAGAAAGGAGTTCTTGACATGAGGTTTATGGACACAGACCACCAATGGGCAGATATCTTCATAAAGCCTTTGGCTGATGCCAGTTTTGTGTTTATCAAGCATAATTTATATTTAAGAAATGTTGCTTGAATAAATGTGCTTCATGTGTGAATTTGCTTATTTTTAAATAAGTCTGTGTGTTTGCATGATAAATCTAGGTCTGGGTATGTATGCTTTTGTGTTTGATATATCTGAACCCATCAAAGTCAACTCTCATTAATGTTGAGAGGTTAAATCAGTTAGAATTGTTTGTTAACTGAACCGTTTCATGTTTTATTGTCATTTACTTTAAAACGTCCCTCATGGCAGAAGTTAATGTTTTTGTGTAACTACCACCTGACCATTTTCTCTCTCCTTTCAGTTGAACAGTTGTTGCCTTTTAAATAAGTGTCCTTTTACATTATTTCCCTCCATTGTGCAAACCTTTCAGTTTTCCCTCTCTTTTTGCTTTCTCTGTCTCTATTTGCCAAAAACCTCTTCCTCTCCCAAAACCTTAAACCTCTTCATCTTCTTCGTCCATTGAACTTTACCATGGTCCTTAACTTCAAGGTTTCTGACATTATGGAGTCTACCTTTTTCTACCCTGAGCAACATAAGATTAATGGCAGAGATATCACTGTTGAGCTTAATGGGATTGATTAGACACAGTTCTACGTGGACATGGAATCTTTCTCTCCTTCTCTGGTGTTGGAGTTCTGGAAAACCATCAAAGTGGATAAGTCCAGATTCATCATCAATGGAAGTCTTAAGGGAATAGCCATTGAGATCTCTGAAGATGTGATTGCAATAGTGTGTGGGTGTGCACTTGGTGGAAATATCTACATTGATGATTCCGAGGTTACTAAAGTCTTTTCCCTGGAGATTAATAAGTTATTGTATGGAAGGTCTCATCCTGGAAAGCTAACCTTTGGGAACCTACTACCCAAGGTGAAGATGTTTCACCTTCTGATGAAGTAAGTCTTTTGCCCCAGGAAAAGTGCAAAAGACACTGTCTTAAAGTTAGATAAGTTTTGTATGTACCATATGCTGATGAAGCAGAAGGTAAGTCTAACCAACATCATCATAACTTACTTGATTTCTTCAGTAGGGAAGAAGCAGAATAAGATCCCATACCTTGATGTATTGATGATAGTTTTTTCTCTGGAGAATATCCCAACCCAAACCGTTGGGGATATATGACCCAAAGTATATCGTTGGTGAATAAGTTACCAACCTTCTTACCCCTTTTGGACCAAACCATGGAAAAGTCTGTTGCATCACATGCTACAAACAAGAAGTCTGCCCCTTCAGAGGTGAAATAAAAGAAGTCTATTCCTGTTCTGTTAGCAACAAAGCCAGCCTCTAAGAGGAATCCTATTGAAGAACCTCTTGTTGTAGAGCCAGTAGTCAAGAAGGCTCGAACTGCCAAGATAGCTTAGACTGAGCGAGAGAAGTCTGCCTCTTCTTTCAAGGTAAAGCCTAAGAATATTGCTCATCCTCCTCCTCTAGCAAATGTATCAGTGCCAGACCCCATGGTCAATGATGTTACTCGAAGATCTCCAGACCTCGATGACCAAGTTCCAATTGGTCAGTTGAAGAACAAGTCTATTCCTTCACCACCTCTAAAGCAAAAGCCTACACCTCCTCCTCCTCAACAAGAAAAGTCTTCATTTCCTTTTTCCTTCTCAGACTCGCCTAACCTCAACTGAGCAAAGTAAGTGTTTCATCAAAGTTTTTATAGCTTTGAATCCTTCTATTCAAGTCAAGGGTTGGTCTGCACAAGATTGGCTTGAAAAGTACCGTGAGATGCGCTCATCTTACTTCAAGGAAACATAGGCCAAGAAGGAAGCTTTGGCAAAGGGTAAATCTGTTGTTTTTCCCAACTTCACCAAGATGATTGCTTTCATTAAAATGCATATTGTGAAGTTCCCAGACGTGGACACCAGCAAATAGACCAATATGGATTGGTTTGATCAGTTCATTGTAGTGTACAAAGAGTACAAGGGTGATGAAGAATAGTTTAGAAGAAAGGCTCAAGAAATGAAAAGTAAAGGGAAAGAAGGGCAGAAGGAGATAAGACATGAGCATGAGCAGTCTGCAACTGTAAGTAATCCTAACCCTCCTTCACATTCATAACCTGAATCCACCCAACTTGTAATTTACACACCTCAACCCACATACTAGGCCCCAACACCTACACCCTCTGATCCTTTACCTTCAAGTTATCTCCATCCCGGACGTGTCTTCTCCATCAACCCCTATCCAAAATGCACCAGTAATATCCCTCTTACCCTATTTACCCGAGGCTTAAAACCTTTTACCATCACCAGACCTATCTTAGACAAAGATGACATAGGTTATCCGCACCCTAACAACATAGCCATTATACACTCTCCTAGCTTTGACCCTTATAAAATCCCCATATTTCCTACAACCCTCATTTTCCACCCACAATGCCCATTGAGCAGATCTGCTAAAGACCCAGTTGACCTCTCCCTTAGACTAGGCAGTGTTTCATGTCTTAAAGTCTGAAGAAAGAAAAGTTCTTGATGCCATGCAATAAGGCCAGCGTCTTCAAGCCCTTCATCGATACTTGGTCACTCTTAAGCAGATTCTCCTTGCTCTTGACCACTTTAACACAAAGTTTGTGACCATTAAGAAAGGAAGATTGAAGAAGCCTATCCCTCCAAAGTTTGACTACTATAGGGCTGCTTGGGATGATTTCAAACCAAAGGAGTTATCAGCAGCTTCTCTGAAGAGTATCTTGTCTGCTCCCAATCCAAATGAAGATCATGTCAGTGCTCTTTGGAATCATTATCTCTGGCAGCTTGGACAGAAAGGCTTCTTCTCCAACATTATTCCAAAATCTAAAAATTGCTTTGACCTTAATTTATTTTGGGGGATTCATGGCTATATGTTCAAAACAACTCTCTTTTCCTTGCAAGACCTTCCTTTCTTTATCAGTCATCCCTCAATCATTTTCATTTATTCCCCTCAGATTGTGTGTGTTCAAATTGGCTATCTACTTATTGTCTCACAGTCTACCTCCGCCCTCACCCTAAATAGCTCAACCTGTGGTCTCCAGCTAACTCAATGATGTCCTATTTTGTTGATATCAAAAAAAGGAGTAGAGTATATTCTTTTATGGGTTTGAGTCAATATCTGTTTTAGGGGGAGTAAAATAGTTTAAGGGGGTAGGATCAAAATGAATGTCTTGTAATTTTTTTTCATTGCTCTAAACCATTCGTGATTAATAAAATCTGTTTTTGCTCTGATAATGTTTTAGATAAATATGCTTTAGTTCATATGACCACACCTATGCTCTGATAATTGTTATGTGCTATATATTGCTCTAATCATATAGCTGCTCTGATTATTTGTTCTTTTGCTTAAAAAGAAAAATTTGCTCTGATCATTAAAAGTTTGTTTTGGATAACTTCTCTGCTCTAATAACTCAAACTTTTCTCTGATCATATATCTATTTAAAAGCATCAGTCATGCTTTGATCCTTGTTTGAAATTTATTTTAACATCAATGCATATAATTTTCTAAAAACAATGCTCTGATGTTATAAATCGATATGAAATCTGATGATTTTGGTCTCTCTCTCTGATATGCTTTGGTTATCATAAACTTTATTTAAATAAAAGACTTGATGTTTGCTATCAACAAATAGGAGGAGATTGTTGGAACCAAGTCTAGTTTGTAAAGGATTTCAAACTATCATTTATCATTTACCAGACCCCAAGATTTATTAATAACGTACATCAAGGCATTTAAATTAAATAAAGTTTGTCTATGTGTTATCTAACATATTCAATTAAGTGTTTTAGGATACAAATATAAAACGTACAGGTTACAAATGAAAGGGGGAGTCCATCAATTAAAAAGTCTATCTTGTGTCAGGCAAGTAATTTCAGGACAAGTCTGCCTGGGATCAAAAACAGCTTACGTACAAGCACGTCTTAAGAAAAGTATGATCATAGAACAATGCTCAAGAAGAGTTTGATTCAAGTGCGCTCATCCAGACTTTTGGACCGCTAAGTACTCAGCACGCATACTTGCTTCATCAACCAAACCCCAAACTTTTGAAGTAACAAGAACGTTACTCCAAAGCCTGCATCAAACAAAGATCAAAGTTTATTTTACAGATGCTCTGGACTAAGTTCTTATCAAGAGAAACTACTCTTATCATCAAAAGAGAAAAGAAGACCATCCAATGTAAGAACCAAAGCTCGCATAAGAAGTAACCAATGTAGTTATTTTACGCGTTTCAGAAAAGCTGATAAAGATCAGTTCTTGTGTCAAAAAGCATACTAAAAGACAACCCTATATGTTCTGCACGTTTTAGTTGAAAGAAGAAAGCCAACAGAAGGTCTTTTGCTTTAAAGCTCTCAAGGAACACCATTTCAGTGCAAGCTCTGATGTACCTCGTATTAGATCTTTTGTCCACATCTCATCTTCAAGGTCCGATGCTCTCAACGGCTAAATCCCTTCAATGGATTCACAATGACTATATGAAGGGATCACAGAACTTGAAGATGTTAACAACTCTAACAACTCTGAGAATCAGATTCATGAAAGCTTTTATTTCAAGTTCTCAATCTTAGCTTTCTTCTCTAAAGCAAAGACTTTCTTTGTTGTTCTCCTCCTAGCAGACTTTAGTCTTTGTATTTCATACTTAGTGTATTAGTTCTTCATCTTGTACCTTTTGTGTACACTAAGTTATCAGAAACACAAACACAAACTATCTTTCAAATTCTTAGTTGTGTAAAGGTCTGGTGTGTTGCCAGCCTTTGTTTCTATTGGAAAACAATTATTGGTTTGAAAAGGCTTTAGAAAGAATACTTGGGATTAAGTCAGGAGTGGCTTGTTGAAACAATACTTGGGTATAAGCCAGGAGTGGTTGAAGTCAGCAATACTTGTGGCACGGTCTGTGCTATTGTGTAAAAGGTGTTTTTACATAGTGGAAATCTTTCAAGTTTGAACAGACTAGACATAACTTGAGTTGGAAGTGAACCATTATAAATTCTTTATGTTCAATCTCTCTATCCTTGTTCTTATAAAGTCTGGTTCAAAAAGTCTGCTAGTTTCACACTTAAAAAGCTTCTAAGTTCCACGCCAAAAGAGTATAAGACTTATTCAACCTCTTCTTCTACGTCTAACTCTGAACTATCAATATCTTCTTTAGATATAAAGTATTTAATAATTTGGTTGACTATGTGAGAGGAATTCAAGTGAAGAAAGATTTCAAGAGGTTGATTTTTGAACGGGAAGAGCTACATTGCAAACAAAGAAAAATAATGATTCGAAGACGAATCATTTTAAAGAGGGAGGCAATGATATGAACCCAAAGGAGCAATTTAGTTATTAAACAAAATAAGTTTTCTATATTTATTTTTAAATATATTTTTAGATGTCTTTTAATTTTCTATAGGTGTGCTTTTAATGTTTTTATGAGTTTTTAGGCTATTATAATAGTCAATGGGAATTTATTTCAGGTTCTAATGTTTAGGAAGTTAAATTGTTATTTGAAAATAATGAAAATTAATTTCATTTAGGATTTGAATAGTTTCTTAAAATTTATAAATAGGATATATGTAAAGCAAAGAAACTAAGTTAGTTTGAAGTTTTCTTTGTGAGAGTTTCTCTTTAGTTCTTAAATGTCTTTTGATTTTAGTAGAATTTTCATTTTTGTGGTGATTTTTAGGCTTATCAATTTTTTATCGTAGCGTCTTCTTTTTATGACTTATCACTCATATCTTCATCTATTTCTTAAGTGTGATGTAAATATTTTTCTTTAAACTCTTTAGATGAAAATATATCCTCCTCAAACTGAAATTCAAGGCTATCCTCATATCAAAGCTCCGACTCCTTGATTTTCAGCTATAAAAATATTATGACACCATATTTTTGTAGAGAATGAATATTAGAAGCTGATGTGACACATCAATGCTACATCACCACATACAACTCTTGGCTAACACTTAATTTATCTTATCTTTCACAATTTATCTTAGTATAGTTATTGAGGGATAACTTATTTGGTAAGTAATTAATTTTTGAAAGATTTATTTAGTGACTAAAATCTTTCAAAGACAGAGCTAGTGGGCAATTATCATTGGAAAACAAAAGAGTTTTCTCGCATATTTTTAAAAACCTATCTTGTAAATATATCCAGCAAAGTTCAAGGATTTAGTTTGAGAAAAATATTTGTTTTCATTTTAGTTTTGCTAGTTTTACTTAAACACTTCAAACATGTTTATCCCACGAACTTTTAGTAACACAAAAGAATGAGTTTTATAAAGTAAGTTAGAAGACTAAAAATAATTCTCTCAGACAAAATAATTTATAAAACAAACCAAATAACCTGTAACATTCAAACTCATCTTGAGAATGAACTGGGTTGAGTTGCAACTATGATTTCAGTTCAGCCAGTGACAGACGTATATAAGTATTATTGGAAGGATCAAGCTTTTTAATTATTGTTTATAACAATAATAATAATAATAATAATAATAATAATAATAATAATAATAGATTATATATAGATTTTAATAGTGTTTCAAGAGCCACAATTTCAGACATAATCCTTTTAACAATCCTAATTTAAAACTTGAGTTCCTAGGTAGAACAAATAAGCTAATTAAAATAAAAGAAAGATAAAAAACATTGAATACTCTACGCGTCAAGAAAATGAATTAGACTAATCACTTTTAACAAATTGTACGCGTGAAAAATGATAACTGTACACCGCATGTAATGGTCGTTTTCATATTTGTAAAATGTAAAGCAAAAAACAATTTATTATACTTCAAAAAGAAATGGAACGGCCATGACTCTAATCACAACGTGAATTAAACCAACAGTAGATCAACTAATTCATTTCAATAAATAAAAACACAAGTCAACTTCACAATTCAGATTATTTAATTTTATATTTTAAATTGGTTTCATCACAAAATTATAGAATCTTAGTTTAAAAAGAGTCAAATGTAATTTACAAATTAGAAAATCTACTATCAAGATGGAATAACAACAGGGCTAGGTAGAAAATGGAACGGCAGTATAACCTCCCACTATGAAAGTAACAACTAAAAAGTCAAAATGTTATCACTTTCACCGATGTAATTTTGTGCAGAATGTGATACCAAAACAGTAGACATAAAACATAGTAAATATGGAGGAAACATATAATTTATCTAAGGTACAAAGTCATCACATCCTAATAAAGCTTCTGAGGAATAAAAACTAGCCAAAATATTGTACTGTAAGTCTAAACTCCGGGGATTGAGACAAAAATGACCACGACGAAAATTTCCTTTTCGATCAACACAATAAGTTTTTAAACTGACATATTAGTAATAGTACACACGCACTGGAAAGCAACCTATTCAGCATCTTTTTTCTTCTTGGACACTCTGTATGCACCAACCACACAGGCATGGTCACGCTCGAATGGTTCAAGAGTAACTTGCTCAAACGGTTTAAATTGATCGGCCTTCAACTTGCTTACTTCACTAGCAAACACTTGCTCAGCAGGGACTGTAGAATCTATGCAATTAGCCTAACACAAAAAAGGAAGAGTGGAAATGATTCAGTAAATGTGCAACAAGTAAATCGTATACAAGCATTTTAAGCTAGTCATGAAGTTTATTAACTAGTCTCAATTTTAATTTTAATATGCGCCTTCAGCTCCAACTTATTATGATAGTTCACTAGAGCCAGTAGCAAAAATCTTAGAAAAACTATATAGACTACAGAACAAACCTTGATAGAAATAACAAAATGACCTCCAGCTTTAAGAAAATATGAAGCATTCAACCCCAAAATCCTTGCCTGCAATGGTTGCCAAAATAGCACAAAAAATTGTTCCTTAGACTACACAAGTTCAACTTAATAGTTGGTTGTCAGAATGCAGACTACTACTTGCAATATAATTCATTTGAGAAGGAAAGAAATCAACTAAATATAATCAAACAACACACAAATTGAACAGTACAAAAACATTTTTTAGGAAGATGGTGCATACAAAATGACATCCAAATCCAATAAAATAACAATAAAAATAATGGTTATTATATAAAACAAGGATACATACAGACAAAAAATATAAACAGGTAACACATGACTGCAATGTCAATGCTATGTATTTGAAAAATAAAGTATTAGAAGTATCAGAGAGTAAGAAATTTATGTGCATCAGAAAAACTCGGGTCTGCATCATCCATGATGTCTTGAAGGGGAATCCGAGTAAACTCATCATATGCACAGAATGTCCCTCACTAAACATAGCATATATTCAAGCAAACAAACCATACACAAGTAAACAATATATATATTTAGGCAAGTATATATTTAGGCAAGATTATTAAAATACAAAGTTGAAAAACTAATGTAAAACATCAGAAACTCGGGTCTGCATCATCCATGATGTCCTGAAGGGGAATCCAAGCAAAATCATCATATGCACAGATTATCCCAATTTATTATTTAAGCACACATATACTTGTAGACAAATCATATAACAAATAAAATTTATATTTAAACAAATATGGTATACATTTATATCAAGTATAAAATGTGTGTAATGTACCTTAAAATAAAATTTTAAAATATAAGCACCAGATTATTAGATACAAAAATAAGAAAGTTAAACATCACAAATGATCTACAAATGTAACTGCATGCTTTAATGGATATTTTCATTAAAAATATACAATATAAAATAAAAATATCATGGAATAAATTGATCTACACTGATCACAAATGGCAAGACTAAGGACAAAGACAGTCATCAAAACATACCAGATAGAGCTTCAATAAATCCTCAAGTAATGTCACTATAATTTAATAACTTACCATGATGGAAAGCCAAAGAAGACAAGTGAAATTGAAAATAATTATTGACAAATACAAAATCCAGACTAAAACCAACATGATGAAAGTAGATAGTAACCAACATGAGATGAAATTTTACCATCAATAAATTGAAAGAACAAAAAACACATAGCAATAAACATTAAATCACATTGATGCTACTGAAGTCTACAATATACAAGCCTTGAAATACACCCAAAGGTTACAAGAAACATATAAACTGCACCTGATCAGGCTGCGCAACATCAGAAAAGATCACATCGACCATGCCAAGCAACATCCTGTACTTAGCTGGATGTCTAGCATCTTCAATAATGGGAATAACATTGGTCCTCTTCTTTGCCATGTTAACTAAGTCACGTCCACTTCTATGAGAAAATTCTACTGCATAAACAACTCCAGCCTATACAAAAACAACAGCACACTCCAATCAACCTTTCAACCCACAAATGCAAACAAATAACCCATATTTAATCTAAAACTCACCGGGCCAACTATGTCAGACACATGAGAAACAGTTGTTCCCGAAGCAGCTCCAAGGTAAAGCACACGCGCTCCAGGTTTCTTAATCACATTAAAAGAACATGAAAAGTTAGGAACCTATATCTTCTAAAGCAAATAAACATAATTGAAGGAAGTATTTGGTAAATTTAATCAGAAAAACTTGATTATAAATCCTATGCAACTCTACTTTTTAATACCATACTCAAATCCCTTTAATTGATACAAACTTAAAATATTCAATTAATAACCAACCCATATAAAATTTCATAGAGTAAACCCTAAAAATAATTTCAAAAAGTAAGCCAGCGAATTTAAAAATGACATTAAGAAACTTCAATAAAATTAACTAATTCTCTTTATTAGAGTATTTTTTCCCTTCTTGCTTATATTTTCAGAGGATGTACGAAAATGTCTTACAATCCAAATGTTGTCAACACCACCAAGGATAGCAGCAGCCAACTTGGATCTGAAAGGGTTCCAAACCCTGTACTCATCTTTGGTACCATCTTCATTCTGGAAACATAAACAAAGCCCCTGGTTAATCATCATTATAAAAAAACATTAAAAAATAAATTAAAAACTACAGAGGGAGAAAATTGAAAAACCTGAACAGTAATTCTTTTCTCATTGTAAACAGCTTCACCGGGGACAAGATTCTTAGTTACAAGAGCATCTTCTTTTCCCTTCGCAATGAAAATCCCTTCGTGTCTATGAGGCTCAACAATCACCTTGCTCCCTCCCTTCATTCCACCTCTTCCACCGCCACGACCACCGCCTCTGCCTCCTCCGCGACCACCACTACGTCCCCCTCCGCCACCTCTTCCACCACCTCTTGCTTTGAACGGCGTCCCCCCTCTTCCTCCTCCTGCACCACCACCCCTCCCTCTACCCCGGTCTCCACTACCTCTTCCTCCTCTGAACCCGCCACCAGCACCGCCACGACCTGCATCATTAAAATCACCATCACCAACACTGAAACAAAAAAATTAAAGAAAAAACCACCCAACACTACAACATAAACGAATAGAAAAACATCCAACACAACAACGAATAAAAAACACATTGAACAGTAGAGAAATCGAAAAGGTTGTGGTACCGCGAGGAGGAGCCATAATAGAGAGACAGAGCTGAGAAGACGGGTTGAAAGCGGCGACCAAGTGAAGGGAAATGGAAAAGAAAAGAGTAGAGAGAGGTTTTTATAGAAGAAACAATGCCCAAAGTTAGGGTTTATGAGAAGGGTTTTGATTTTAATTTTAATTTTAATTTTAATTTTTGTGTGTGTAGACAATAGGAACTTAAACGGATGAATAATAGGTGCACTATTCAAACCCTAGCGGCCATTATTTTACCTTGTTGGGCTAAAGCCCAATCGAACAAATCTAACTTCGGCCCGGTTTTGTTTGTGAATTTATCTTCATAGCACTTAATATATTAATATATGAGTAATTTGTATGGTTTATTTATGAATAAAAATATCATGTTATGTGTTATGCATTAAAAAAAATATCAACACTTATATATTAATAAATATTTTCAATTTAATTAATAGAATAAAAAGAGAAAAAGATTTACAAATAAATAATTTTCTTTTCATTTCAATTTTTAATTTTTTAGTTTTATATATTTGTAAAAAAAATAAAAATAACACTCAATAAAATTAAAATAAATAAATTTATTGACTAATATTAAGTTTAATAAATAGATATATAAAACATATTAATATGTAATTAGTTTAAAACATATACATTGTAAACGAAAAAAATGAGCAAACAATTTTAATCATGATATTTGATATATACATACTATAAATATAGAAAGAATTGTAGAGTTGACACACTAGTTGCAAAAAGAGATAAAATAGGGAGAAGAAATGAGATGTAGGTTTAAATCCTTCGTATAAAAGGTAACATACCTTCCCAAGGGATTGAACTTATGACCTGAGATGTGCAAGTATACAAGCTTAACCACTTAACCAATATTAATATATAATATATAAATTTTAATATATTTACTCTAATATTATTGATTATAATAATTTATTATTAATGTATTTCTAATTGTATATTTATTATAAATCTCTATTATATACATTTGTGAAGCTTTTTATGACACGTGTAAGTGTCTAATGAAATGCGGCTCCATTTATTTAGCTTTTTCAAATTTAAGATAAAAATAAATTTGTTTGTTTGTTTTTTATTTTTAAAACCCGTTTTTCAAAATTAATACTAGATAATAACTTATCCAATCAATTTTTTTAAAATAAAAATAAATTAGTTGGTTCATTTTTTATTTTTAAAACCCATTTTTTAAAATTAATAGTAAATAACAACTTATCAAATCAAATTTTTTAAAATAAAAATAAATTTGTTTGTTTTTTATTTTTAAAACCTATTTTTCAAAATTTATAGTAGATAACAACTTATCAAAATAATTTTATTAAGATAAAAATAAATTTGTTTATTTGTTTTTTATTTTTAAAACCTGTTTTTCAAAATTAAAAGTAGATAATAACTTATCCAATCAATTTTTTACCCCATTTATTTACCTTTTTCAAATTTAAGATAAAAATAAATTTGTTTGTTTTTTTATTTTTAAAACCCATTTTTTAAAATTAATAATAGATAATAACTTATCCAATCAATTTTTTTACCCCATTTATTTTCCTTCTACAAATTAAGATAAAAATAAATTTGTTTGTTTGTTTTGTATTTTTAAAACCCATTTTTCAAAATTAATAGTAGATAATAATGTATCCAATCAATTTTTTTAAAATAAAAAAATTGTTTGTTTTTTATTTTTAAAACCCATTTTTCAAAATTAATAATAAATAACAACTTATCAAATCAAATTTTTTAAAATAAAAATAAATTTATTTGTTAATTTATTTTTAAAACCTATTTTTCAAAATTAATAGTAGATAACATCTTATCAACTGAATTTTTTAAAATAAAAAATTTGTTTTTTTATTTTTAAAACCTATTTTTCAAAATTTATAGTAAATAACAACTTATCAAAATAATTTTATTAAGATAAAAATAAATTTTTTTGTTTATTTTTATTTTTAAAATCTATTTTTCAAAATTAATAAATAGATAACAACTTATCAAATCAATTTTCTTAAAATAAAAATAAATTTGTTTGTTTTTTGAATTTTTAAAACCTAATTTTTAAAATTAATAGTAGATAACAAGTTATCAAATCAATTTTTTAAAATAAAATTAAAGTTGGTTTATTTTTTATTTTCAAATTCTATTTTCAAAATTAATAACTAGATAACAACTTATCAAATTATTTTTTTAGATAAATTTTTTTGTTTGTTTTTACTTTTAAAACCTATTTTCCAAAATTAATAAATAGATAACAACTTATAATATCAATTTTTTTAAAATAAAAATAAATTAGTTTATTTTTAAAAATTTATAATAGATAACAACTTTTGAAATCAATTTTTTTAAAATAAAAATAAATTTGTTTGTTTTTATTTTTAAAACCTTTTTTGAATTAATAAATAGATAACGACTTATCAAATTAATTTTTTAAAAATGATATCTTAATTATCTATAACGTCAAACTTATAAATTAGTATGATATTTTAAGCACTTTACCTACTTCACCCTACTCCGTCGCCATCACCACTCACGTTCACTATAACATTCCAAAAATTTCATTCTCATGTATAATTATTTTGATTAAGACCATCAATGATATTATCCATTTTATCTCGACTTTCTACATAAATTTTAGTTAGGAAAACATCTTCAATTTAACCTTTTACCATTGTAAATAATTTTAACTTTATACCTTAGGTAAAAGTTAACCAAATAACTTATTACCTATTTTCTTAGTTATTAATTTCTTTGCTTTTTCCATTTACTCCCATCAAATTACCACATACTCCACTCAAAATGCGTCATCTTGTACACATTTTAATTCCTAGTTAGAGTCTAGATTTGAAAATATGGTATCTTACAAAGTTGTTTCTCTTCTTCTTAGCTTTCCAACAAGACCAAATTCATTAAAATTCATTAAGATTTGAGAGAGATATGCCCAAAATACTGAAACTATTTCAGAATTGATATTTTACTTCAATCATATCATCTTGTATATATTTTAATGCCTAGTTAGAGTCCGAATTTAAAAAAGTCATCAACTAGAAAGTTGTTCCTATTTGTCGTATCTTTCCAACAAGACCAAATTCATTAAAATCCATTAAGATATGAGAGAGATATGCACAAAATATCGAAATTATGTTAGGATTGATATTTACTTCAATCATACAAGCTACATTATGTAGGCTACGGGAATGGTCAATAATGCAGCCAATTTTTCCTACCTAAAACCTCCATTATCACCACACATAGTGCACCTAACATTCCACTATAATTACATTATTAAAAACTTGTCCCCCCACTTGTCATTTGCATGATTAAATCAACACTACATTTTGTTCCCAAGTCTGAAATCTTATAACAAGCTGAAGTTAGTGAAGACATATCTCTCATTTTCTTTTATTTTCTTCATCAAAGTCATTCTTGATCTGAATCTAGGACAATAAGAGAACACTTCAACCACTCTAGGATCCTCTATTAAGGTAATAGGGGATAAGATTGTGAATAAATATAGAATGGATAGAATTGTATGTTGTTTTATGATTTCTAAATTTATTTTTGTAACTTGTTACTTAATTTATAAGCTGAAAATATGTGAATTGGACTTTGACTTCTTCATAAAAGTTGTAGATCTTTTTGTTATGTGAATTTAGAGACTTGAACCAACTGATTTGGATACGTATAGCATGAGTTATGGTCAAAATACTGAAGTATGTTTCTTTTGAATGTTTCATGACTTGGTTCTAAATATATGTTAAGATTGTAAATTTTATGAGTATGATTAGCCATCTTTATCTTCATAAAAGTTATAGATATGGATGTTATGATTCTGTTAGATTTGGTCTCATATCAAAATTCTACGCAATATGGAATTTATGCTTAAATTACTCTCATGTGCTCATGTTGTTTAATTGTTTCTGAAAATGAATCTTTTTAATTAAAGTTTGGTATTTCATATATTTCGAAATTGAAAATGATATATTTATGAAAGTTATAGATCTTTGTGTCCTACAAATTTAGAGACCAAAATTTCCAAAAAGGATAAGTAAAACTTGAGTTATGATTTATTTATTAAAGTATGACATTTTTGGGAGCTATGTATGGGTCAGTGCTTGTCTAGCTGTTTGAGAATAATTTATAAGGAATTGATTTTTGAGCTCTTCATTAAAGTTTTAGATATTTGAGTTATGAATATGTAGGATTTAGTCCCATGTAAAAATAATTTTTCTATTAAGAGATATACAATTTTTACCAAAGGTTGTCGAAGCTGTAACTGAATCTATGATTCTGAAATTACTGTTTTGAAGTCAGAAAGTAATTTTGAAACTGCGTTTTATACTTATAGAATTGGGACATATGATCTTTATAAAAGTTATAGATAATTTTGTTTTTGAAAATTTGGCACAAGTTTCATCTTAAAATATTTTTTTTACAATGAGATATGCCTATTTTACCAAACTATATACATGCAGTAAAAATTTGCAAAAGTCAGTGTGTTGTTTGTAACATAGAGTAAATTCTGTAAGGAATTAGAATTTTTGGTCTTCATGAATGTTGTAGATAATTGTTATAGAACTACAGAAAGTGGAATTACTTAAAAAGGATTTGATTTGCTCACGTTATGGCCTTTCTACTAATGTATGTTGCTGTTGTAAATTTTTGAAATTTACCTATGATGGTTATTATAGATGAAAATGATAAATGATTTATTTATGAATTATTGAGGGCTTATTGATTATTATGGATGTTATTGAGTGTCCTATGAATGTCATACAGTATGTATATCTTTGTGATAAATAATTATGAATGACTAAATTAATGTATACATGAATGCCTTGTGGTTTATTGAGATATCTTGTTGAACTGTAAATCCATGATTTTGAGAATTGATATATGTGATGTGTCCTTTGAGGACTTATGGCTTTCAAGTGATTATGGAAGTATTATCATGGTATGTTAAATTGATAAAGAGAATTAAAGGCATTCATGCATCATAAGCATTTGGACGCACCATGGAATTTAAGGATTCCATGATTGCCGGCCCTGGTAGGGATTTACTCTATGATGAGTTAAAGCCTTATTTTCATTGAGTGTCATGAAGGGTAGGGATTCATGGTTTATGCTAAGTCCTACTTGTGTAATTCGGTACTTGAACGCCATGAAGGGTAGGAATTCATGGTATATGCTAAGTCCTATTTGTGTACTTTGGTACTTGAGCGCTACAAAGGGTAGGGATTCGTGGCATTATGCTAAGTCCTACTTGTGTCTCTATTAGACTTTTTACTACAGTATTCCCACTAAATCAAAATGGATCCAACATGACATCATTTGGCTAAATTAAAGATTATTAAATGTAAATGACCTTGTTTGGCATATTCATCATATCATAATTATTTGTTGATTGTGTTTGTGCAATTTTACTTATTTTATATTTATTCTATATTCTATATCACTCTTACATTATTTTTACAGTACATGCTTCACAAAATGACGAGTGGTGAAATTGATTAAGCTTTTATGTTTTATTGCTTGGACTTTGACTTTATTTGACTTTTAATATGTTGTAATAAAATTATTATGTACCTCGTACTGCAATCTTATCTATTATTTCTGCTATATAAATGTATTATATTTTATTCGTTCACGACTAGTATGCATGGTAATCTTCATTTATCAATTTTTATGTAACCTCAATTTAAATTATGAATTTCAAAATGATTCTTTAAACGTGAAAAATTTATTACAAAAATTTGGGTTAATTAATTGGAATTTGTAATTTGGGTTTTGGGTGTCACATTCACCACTCCACCGTTTATAGAATCTGATTCACCCCTCACTTTTATTGTTCATCAGGAAATTGGTCCCGAATAGGTGCCGAATCAGGAGCGTTCTCAATTCTGCTTAAATGGTCTGCCACTAAGTTTTGTGTTCCACTTCTGTCACGAATTTCCAAGTCAAACTCTTGGAGCAAGAGCATCCAACGAATTAATCTTGGCTTGGACTCACCTTTCTTTAACAAGTACTTCAGAGCTACATGGTCAGTAAGACAACTACTCGAGAACCAAGTAGGTAAGATCTGAACTTATCTAATGCAAAAACAATGGCCAAGAGCTCTTTTTCAGTAATGGTGTAATTTACCTGGGCGACATCTAAAGTTTTAGATGCATAATAGATGACCCTAGGCTGCTTGTCAACCTTTTGACCAAGGACAGCTCCCAATGCATAATTAGAGGCATCACACATCAATTCAAATGGGGCTTTCCAATCAGGTGCTTGGATTATTGGGGTAGTGGTCAATGCTTGCTTGAGGCAATTAAAAGCCTCTTTACATTTTTCATCAAACTCAAACACCACATCCTTTTGAAGCAGACTGGATAGTGGTCTAGCCTTCTTGCTGAAATCCTCTATGAATCTTCTGTAGAAACCTGCATGACTAAGAAAAGAACGAACCTCTCGAACACAAGAGGGGTAAGGTAAATGTGATATGACTTCTATCTTGGCAGGATCTACCTTAATTCCTTTCTTAGAGATTACATGCCCTAAAACTATTCCTTGTTTTACCATAAAATGACATTTTTCATAGTTCAAGACAAGATTAGTTTCAATACACCTGTTTAAAACTTTATTCAAACTATCAAGGCATGCATTAAATGAAGATCCATAAACAGTAAAATCATCCATAAACACCTCTATGCAATTTTCAATGAAATCATGAAAAATACTTATCATGCATCTTTGAAAAGTTCCAGGAGCATTGCATAGGCCAAATGGCATTCTCCTATAAGAAAATGTGCCAAAGGGACAGGTGAATATGGTCTTTTCTTGATCCTCAGGTGCAATGTGAATCTGAAAATATCCAAAAAATCCATCAAGAAAATAATAGTGAGACTTACCTGCGAGACGCTCAAGCATTTGGTCAATGAAGGGTAAAGGAAAATGGTCCTTCTTGGTTGCTTGGTTGAGTCTCCTGTAATCAATACAGACTCTCCAACTATTCTGCACTCTAGTTGGGATCAACTCATCCTTCTCATTCTTTACAACTGTGATCCCTGTTTTCTTAGGAACCACTTGAATTGGACTCACCAATTGACTGTCAAAGATAGGATAAATAATTCCTGCTTATAGAAGCTTGGCAATTTCCTTCTTAACAACATCCAGGATTACAGGGTTGAGTCTCCTTTAAGGCTGTCTTACTGCTTTAGCATTTTCCTCTAGAAATATTCTATGCATACTGAGACGCCCCCAGAAATACGGGGAAAAATTTTTCACGTTTTTATTAAATCATAATTCAGTAAAAGAGGATAAGTGGTGAAACGTTTAATACGTCTCTTGGATCTATGATAAACCACTCCCATATATGAAGATATGAGAGGGTAATTAAAAATATGATTTAATAACAATTGCCCAACTAAAAACAGCGGAAGAATTAATTTAAATTGATTAATGTATGCGCGAATTTAAGAGGAGAGAGTCATAAGGTTCAATGATTCATAATCTATCAATAATACCCCTAAAATGATGCATGATAAGAATTTAATGCATGAAAAACAAAGGTTTATTTGAAAACAAACAAATGAGTATCAGGGTGCCACTCGCTCAAGCGAGAATTTCATTCACTTGAGCGAGCCAGCGTAGGCACGCTTGGGCGACGCTGAGGAAGACTGAGCGAATGAAGTTTTTATGCATCAGGGGCTCCTCTCGCTTGAGCGATCCCCATCTCGCTTGAGCGAGATGTAAAAGAAATCATTAAGCGAGCCAGCGAGACGCTTGAGCGAAGGAGGAGGTAAGCATCAGGTACCAATCTCGCTTGAGCGGATCATGACCCGCTTGAGCGAGATTGTTCCAGAAGCGTTGGTAACTCTCTGGTCGATTTTCGCTTGGGCGAGGCATCTCTCGCCTAGGCGAAAATCGTCCAGTATCTAAAACTCTTCCCCCTCGCTTGAGCGACCATCCACCCGCCTGAGCGAAAATCCTCCAGAGGCTAACCTCTGATTCTCCATTAATCTCGCTTGGGCGAAATTGTCATCCGCCTGGGCGAATTCGAGCCAGTGACGATTCCCCTGTTTCATAACGATCTCGCTCGAGCGAGATTCCCACTCGCTTGAGCGAGTTCTGTAGGAATTATGCAGAAACAAGAATTTCTTCAACTTAGCATATGAGATATTATTTTCTACTACCCTAACTTTTCCTAATGCATCATATTGCTTCATTATTCATCTATAAATTCTATCAACTTCATGAAGCATTATAGTTTGAGATTTACTTTATCTTTTCATGGAATCGAGCAATCGACAACATGATCACTAAATTATCATTCACTCTATGCATATATTCTACATTCAACATCATTTAACATGCTCTATAAAATAGTACAAACTCACATACATACATTCCTTCATTTAACTTGGCAACATCAAGCATCACTATTGGATCCTTTACATCATTTGGGTCATGAATGAAAATTGGCCACCAATATCCAATTTTCTTCCATGACCTCCAAAATCATTAACTAATCACAAAATTGAGTATATGAACACCATATACCCCACAAAACAATTTCATGCCTGCCAAGGCTCACACATTCCTATTCCATATTTACCTTCTTCAAACTCGGCCTCCAAAACGGCAGGATTTACATCATACCTACATCAACCTTAAAAATAGCAACGAGGAGGTGAGTAACATAATCCAAATGAATTAAAGTCATACATTATGATGAAATACATGTATACTTACACATATAGCACATCTCACACAACATCATACATCATCTATAAACAGATTTCATAATCTCAAGTATACATCCACAATTTCATTCATTTGGATTACCAAATACATACATAGGGTTAGTATCCAACTCTCTCTCCCTTTTAAATTCTCATTCATCCATTTGCCACTATGGGCTTTCATCTAGGCATATCTCCAACTATATGCAAATGCTCTTAAAGTTAATGCATATGCACAAGGATTTCTCATCAAACAATACGGATCCGACTATGGGAATACAACATCAATTTGATTTGTGGGACAAGCATAGGTGTGCTACTATGCCCCTACTGCATTAGTAAATTGTGTACACATATATCTTAATTTATGCATGCTCAACATCATCAAAATTTTACTGGTACCAAACCGCTCTCGCCCATCTGTAGCACTAGTCACCCCGTGACTTGCGGATCAACATCGTGGCCTCGATTACCACAAGTGCTACGGGCCCCTCCCGAACACACATCGAGAGAGCCGTGCCCCATCGGACACCGAGGTAACTCGCTCACCATAGAGCCGCCCGCCCACTGGGCCCGCCACATAGGGTGCCTCGTCACCATACTATGGACAGCTTCGTGACTCACACACCAAGTCACAGGGGAAACAACAATACGCTCGTGCACTGAGTCGCCCTCCCATTGGGCCCGCCTAGTGGAACCCCCTAATATTCCACATAGACAGCAATGATATGCCATGGATGCTATACAAATGCAAATCAAGTGCATCCTCACACTGTGCATCCTAGATGCCACTCCACATTCAATCATTCACCACCACCACTTGGTGGATTTCAATATTCTCATCATCCTCAATTATTTCCAATTCTCCTCAATACTTATACTCATTAATAGTTAGTGGCATACGCATTCATCAATTCAATATACATCTTTGGGATATTCTATATTATAGATTTTAATTCATACATGGTCTCAAACCATCAACATACTTCATCATCATAATGTTATCACCAAGTCATAATATTATCCCAAACACAATGCCACATAACAATCATCATTCTAAATGCATTCAAATCATATCATCATCACATCATCCATTCAAACAATCATCAACATAATTATATATATACATATTTTCACATTATCAATGGATAAAATCATGCATTTAGAATAGTTACCCCCTCCTACCTCAAGTGAAGTAGTGATCAACGCGGTCCGATGGTTCCGCCTCGTCGATGGGGTCGTTTCCTACATAGTCACACATGTAAGATCCTAATTAATCACCCATTTACGACACAATTTCAACTCTTAATTTATCATCATTATATTTAACATTTCATAACATGTACAAAACATGCTATAATCTCATTTTCATTGTTTGTTAGGCTTCGGGAATTCCTTCCCATCAAGCCACCATCATTAAATTCAAAGGCTACCAACCACAATAGCCTAAGTCTTCATATAACTCCATCTACCAACATTCATATTTCTCAATGTCATACACTTCTCCATAAAACATGCTCTTGAACCAATTTTAACCATTTTCCCCAATTCCTCATAGTTAGGGTTCCTCCAAAAACCCAATAACTCTCATTAATGTATCATCAATCTCCATTCCCCACATCATTAATGCACCAACCACCATTAACCTCTCATAAATACTTATATTTATGACCACCCACCTTAGGGTTTAAGCATTCGTTACTCCTAATAAATACCCATGTACATGCATTACTTCTCTAAATCATAATACTCCATAATATCATCATCAATCCATCCAAAAATGATAAAAGGGGCTTACCTCACACCCAAAACGAAATGAGTTTTCAAAGGAGAGGAAAGTCACATGAAAATGAGAGGAAAAGGAGGGAAGAACTCCAAGCTTCCAAGCTTCTTCAACGAAAATGGAGGAGATGAAGATAGCACAAGTTATGCTTAGGGTTTTGGGAGAAGGAAGTAGAAGAAAAAATGAGGAAAAGATGAAGAAGAGAAGAAGTGAGGTATTTTCCCCCAAATGCTTCAGCAAACTCACATGGAAAAGGAAGAGAATTTAGGGCTTTTACTTTTAATTTTATCCCATTCATTAAAGATTCACCGTTTTACAACCAACAGGCTCTTCGTTCGGGCTCAATACTTCATCTAAAAATTATTCCAAACATATATTTGGATTCCCAATATTATCCTTAACAGCCCTGACCAATATCATCTCATTCAGAGATACTTGGTCCGACACCCAAATCTCAACCGGGCTTATTTTCAGCTTAACCGGTCTCCATAAATCACCAACAATTCCCAAAATTCTTAATTTAATTATTTTTAATATTTGGGATGTTTAATAATTCACATACAATTTTCTAATATTTATTCTATTAATTAATCCCCCTATTTTAAAATTTGGGATGTTACACATACACATAGATGGACTAATTCCAGGGATGTCTGCCAATGTCCAGCCTATAGCCTTCTTGTGCCTTTTTAAAACCTGCAATAATTTTTCTTCTTGATTTTCATTAAGAGAAGTGGAAATTATCACCGGGAGCTGTTCATCATCCCCTAAGTATACATACTTAAGGTTCTCAGGTAGAGGCTTCAATTCTAACTTAGGAGCCTGCAAAACAGATAGAACTAACAAAGCAGATTTTGATTCTACTGCTTGCACCTCAAAAATTTTATTAGAGTCTTGAAATTCTGCTTTCAGCTCTTTATGATTAACAGACATATTTAACAATTCTGAACCAGAAGTTATGTATTTATCAATTTCAGCACAAATATCACAGCTTCCAGAATCATTGCATGCAAAACAATTGTTTGAATCATCCATGCATTCCAAATCAATATTTTGAGAGATATCAGAAAGATATTCACAAATCAATTCATCCATAATGTCAATATGAAAAATAGAGTGATCTTCATATGGGTATTTCATAGCATCAAGAATATTGAATTGAACTCTAGTGTCACTAAATTCCATAGAAAGGGTTCCAGAATGAACATCTATATTGGTTCGGGCTGTTTTCGAAAATGGTCTTCCTAAAATGATAGGAACAGGAATGTGAGACATACCTTCTTCCATATCAAGTATGAAAAAGTCAGCAGGGAAAACAAGTTGTTCTACCTGAACCAAAACATCCTCTATGACTCCAGCAGGGTAAGCAGTACTTCCATTGGCTAGTTGAATCACTACGCCAGTAGGTTGTAAATTTCCAAGAGACAAAGATTTGAAAACAGACATAGGCATAACATTTATTGAAGCTCCTAAATCTAACATGCAATTTTCAAATTTGTTATTGCATATGATACAGGGTATAGTGAATGTACCTAGATCTTTACACTTCTCAGGAATATTTGGAACTTCCTTACCAAGCAATACAAATACATTTCTTCCCATGCTTATCCTTTTATTGCCCTTGAGTCTCCTCTTGTGAGTACACAACTCTTTCAGGAATTTGGCATACTTGGGTGTTTGCTTGATTGCATCAAGAAGAGGTATATTTACTTCCACTCTCCTAAAAGTATCCAAGATTTCTTTGTCCACTTCTTCCATCTTCTTACTTGGAATTGCTTTTGGTGGAAAGGGAAGAGGGATATGAGATGGAATTTGGGGTGGTTGCATCTCAGACTTGCTTGTGCTTGAAGAGGGTACATCATTCTTAACTGTCGTGGGCACATCTATTTGTTTCTCAGGTTCCTTGGGTATGGGTAATTCAAGGTTTCTACCTGATCTTAACTGAATTACACTCACGTTTCTTGGATTTGCAGCTGGTTGAGATGGTAACTTGTCAGAGTTTTGAGACTGTAATTGGTTCAATGATGAAGCCAATTGGCCAATTTGGTTGCTTAAACTCTAGATGGTAGCATCATTCCTCTGTTGATACTCTAAGTTCTGTGCAACCATTTGTTTCACCAGTTCTTCCAAGGAAGGGCCACTTGTGGATGGTTGAGGTGTAGGTCTTTGGAAGGTTAGTGCATTGTTTTAAAATGGGGGTTGGGGATTTTGTTGTTGGTTACCCCATCTCAAGTTTGGATGGTTCCTCCAACCTGGGTTGTATCTATTGGTGGAAAGGTCATGGTTTTGTTGCTGTTGTGGTGGTGGAGGTCTATCATGGTAGATATTGGCTGCATAGGCTTTGGGATTATTATTATCCTTTTCTTGTAGAGAAGGACAACAATCAGTGGGGTGCTCTTGTGAAGTACAGATGCCACACACCTTGGCAGTCATGGATTTTTGATTCACTGCCAATTATGTGACCAGAGTGGTGAGAGCGTCAAGTTTACTCTCTAGTTTAATGCCAGATGCACTAGAATTTGAATCATATGAACTTTTAAAAGCATCGTTTCTCATACTAAATTGTTGAGAATTAGATGCCATCTTTTCAATCAAGTTCCTTGCTTCAGCAGCAGTCATATCTCCTAAAGCTCCTCCATTTGCCGCATCTATCATGTTGCGATCAACGTGGTGCAGACCTTCATAAAAGTACTGAAGAAGAAGTTGTTCAGAAATTTGATGGTGAGGGCAACTTGCATAGAGTTTCTTGAATCTTTCCCAATATTCATAAAGACTTTCTCCAGAGAGTTGCCTAATCCCAGATATGTCCTTCCGGATTGTAGTAGTTCTAGAGGCAGGAAAGAACTTTTCCAAGAACATTTTCTTTAAGTCATTCCAACTTGTGATTGATCTTGGAACAAGGTAGTAGAGCCAATCCTTAGCAACACCCTCTAAAGAATGAGAAAACGCTTTAAGATAGACATGGTCTTCTTGAACGTTTTGAGGTTTCATTGTGGAGCACACAATGTGGAATTCTTTGAGGTGTTTGTGCGGATCTTCACCCGCAAGACCATGAAACTTAGGCAACAAGTGTATAAGTCCGGTCTTAAGCATAAAAGGGACATCCTCTTCAAGATATTGAATACACAAACTTTCGTATGTGAATTCGGGTGTAGCTAGTTCTCTAAGAGTTCTTTCACGAGGTCCAGCCATATTAGGAGAATTTTCAGAATTATTTTCAACAGATTCAGATAAGATACTATCACTATCAATATCAACAAAATTATTATAAAATGTAGCTTTTCTAACTAACCTATGAAAAGTTCTATCAATTTCAGGATCAAATGAATATAAATGCCCAAAAGTCCTTCTAGTTATACATAGCATACAACAAGATATTTCATGATAATGAGCAATATATCATAAGAATCCTAAATCATGCAAAATAAATAAAATAAAATAAAACAAACAAACAAACAAAATAATTTTATTTTTTTATATATAATATTTTTTTTATTTTTAATTTTTAATTTTTTTAAAAGAAATTAATTTAAACCAACAATTTTCCTAAAGATCGTTGATCCCCGGCTGCGGCGCCAAAATTTGACCTTTTGCTGTCGTGGTCCCGTCAAATTAGTACATTAAAATTAATTAATGTAGTACTAGGGTGTCAACCTAGGTCGTTCTCTCAAAGATCAACACAAAAATTTAGGAAAATCAAGTTTTAAAATTAATTTTTTTTACAAACAATAATTTAATAACTAAAATTTATTTTTTACAGACAGAAGTTCAACAAGCATACAATGGGGGGTTTGTTTGATTTGTCACAGAAATTTAAAATAGTATAAATAATGAAACTTAGAAAAATAAATAACAAGTGATTGATTTTCTTGGAGTATTGTAATTAAATTTATCCTTGTTTCACAAAAGGTGGTTTATACACTTTCGTTATGTCGATTTCTCAGCTCAATTTGAATTAATCAACTAAGCGTCTTTTTCAATTCACAATTCCTTTACTTTCATTTAAAATAAATATTTTAATCGAGCATCCTAATTAAGTAAAAGGAGTCAAGATCGTAAAATCTAGGAATTATTGAGCATACATAAGAACATCGCCTACATACATAATCTATTCTCAAATTATGGAATTAAGCAAACCATAATAACTAAAAGTGATTATGAAAATAGTCATTAAGCATGTATACTTCCTTAACCAATTTTAATTTAAATATCATTTTATTCCAATTTTACTGTTACATATTGTACCTAATTTTGATTAAATATAAATTCAAATTAAGTATCATAATTAGTATGACTTTCCTATTAAAAGTCAGTATGTATTTTATAATACTTATTTTGATATCGTATTAATTCAACAATAGTTATTAACAAATATTTTTTAGTATTCAAAATATTTCTTCTTAAAATTTATATTCATAATATTAAGGTAAATATTTTTATTAAAATTATTTATTTTATATTATCAATTGTATAATATAATATATTTTATATGTTTTAACTATATTATTATTATTATTATAAATTACAAACTTAATATAACCGTGCAAGGCATGGGTACCACTACTAGTATAAAAGAGTTGTAAAGTTGACTCAATGGTTGTAAAAAGAGATAAAATGGTAAGGAGAAGGGAGATGTAACAAATTTAAAAATCGTTCATTTAATATTTTTAACAACAAATATTGATGATTAAATAAAAAAATATTTTGCTACCTTATACATTATAAATTGCCTCGACTTAAAAATCCTAAATATATTCATTGATCCAAACATACCTTACGAGGGGATTGAATCTATGCCCTTAAATGTGTAAGTATACAAAGTTAAGTATTGAACCAACATTGGCTTTCACTCCATACACACAAATTTTAATATATAACACATAAACTGTAATATATTTAGCCTGACATTATTGATTATTATAATTATATTATAATACTTATTTATTATTAAATGTATTCTTAATCATATATTGATTATGATCCGGTCCTAACACCGGCCCCCAAGAGCATGGCTTTAATGCTTTGCCAGATCAGCATTTCGAACAAGAGGAGTACGCGATTGAGCACATTATAATCACTTCTATACGGAGTACATACCGCCAAGGCAAGTAACTCCGCCAAGGCACAATACTCCGCCTAGGCATGTTACCCTGCCAAGGGTCATAACTCCGCCAAGGCAAGTTACTCCGCCAAGGCAAGTTACTCCGCCAAGGGAAGTAACCCTGCCTAGGCAGGTAACGCCGCCAGAATGCATATTACTCCGCCAAGCCATAGGCTCAACTCAGGCGGAATATTGAACTTCCCATACTGCGTAGCGAACCCATACTCACAACCCCGGCACGAGATTGACTCTGTCTTGAGAGGTTAATAATGGGAATCACGCTGTCACGCATAAAGGGGAATAACAATAAAATAATAAAGCATTCACGCTTCCCAAGTAAGTGGAAATACCTACTACACTAACGGTGCTCGTGAACGACACAGGGACCCACTGTCTTTCTTGCTTTATGCTAAAAAACAAGGAACGGGCCCTACCAATAATGCAGCACCAGTAACAGGTATATAAACCTCAGCAAAAAGGTATACAGGGGCTCTTTTCCCATTCTCTGAACCTTACACTCTCTTACTTGCATAATTCTCTCTGATTGTCTTTCTAAGTCTCTAAGTATTCTGAAATACTGACTTGAGCGTCAGAGAACGATTGCAGGTACCACCCCCAATCGGGTCAAGGCAACATAGATCCCGTCAGGCGGACTGTGACACCGCCCCATAGTACATTGCACTCCGCCTCAGTATACAAAGACTCTCCGTATTTACATTTATACGCATATTGCTTTGTATCAAGAACACATTTATATGTATATTTTGAGTTGTTCTACAAGCATACTTCTACACCCCCTGTAAAGAACAGTTCAGATTATAAATATAGTTAATAATGTTATATATTATTAAATATATTTAATAATATTTATTAAGAATTTTTTAATAAATTTATAATATATTTTATAATATTTATCCTTAAAAACTCATTTTTAAAATATAAATAATTTTAATAATATACATAATAATATAGTTAGTAATTTATTAAAATATTATAAATATGATTAAATATATTATTTATGTAACATCCCAAATTTGATTATTGGGTTATTATTTTATTGGCCAAATAATTAAATTGAATGTGTTAAAATTATTCCTAAGTGGTTAACTTAATTTTTAGAATTTACCGGATAAGTTTCGGGTAACCGTTCGGTTGATTTTAAAAATTAACTACACACGTGAATGGACCAATGTACCTCCACTTTCATTAATTCCCAATTCATAATTGCACTTCTGATTTTCCTTACTTTCATGCGTTTTGGAGAAAAGGAAACAAAACCTTATTTTCCCTCTTTGTGAACGCATGCAGCAAGGGAAACAACTTGGCCATTGTTCCCTCTTTCCCTCGCACGACCGCATCACTTCAATCCACCATCTTCTTCTTCTTCTTCTTCTTCTTCTTCTTCTTCTTCTTCTTCTTCTAAATTCTACAAGTAAAGGCGAAAGCTTCCTCCATCTACTTTTTCTTCACTCACGACAGTCATGGATGTGTTTGAGGTACTCTAATTTCTCCATTTTTAAGGTGAAACCATGGGACCAAATTTGGGTTTTGGGCATGTTTTTCTTCTTTCATTATTTAATTCCTCCATTATCATTAAATTTAGGATATTTTGAAGTTAATCATACAAATAGGCAGCATTTGGTACACTTAGGGTTTTTGATCTTGTGATTTTGATAAGTTCACAACCACCCATGGCTTCATTAGTTTTGTTTATGCGATCTTGAACCTGATTATTGTTATTTCCATGGCGTAGAGTTCTATTTTGGAGTCGTTTCAAGTTAGGTAACATTGGGTTTTTTCAAAATTAAGTTTTGGTGATCAACGACATTGTTCGGTAAGTTGGGATTTACCGAATATCATATAAATTAGTGAATTAGCTCTAAATGCATTGTAATAAAATTTAAGTTATTAAAAATAAATATTTGATGATTTTAGGAATTATTAAGGTTGAAAGTTAGCGCTCGGTGCGTGTTGGAAAGCTTCTTAAATTTCTAGAGTCGTCAATTCCAGGTAGGGGGAGTACTGTATATCTTAAATGCATTGGTTATGAACGAATTGGGGGATTTTAGTATACTGATGATGTTTACATTGAAAAATTAATAATATTGACCTGTAGTAATGTGTGAGTTGTTCAATGATCTGTTTGAGTTAAATTATAGATCCCTTTTGTTATTTGTTATTAAACTGAATTCTAAAGATTTATGAGTTGGTGTGAATTCATTTAGATACATATACGTATTAAATTAAAATTCTAATTGATCATATTGAGAATGATAAATGATTGTGATGAAATAGTGTATGTTGTGAGATTGTTGTTGAATTAATTATATAGTGACAATGCATAATATTGTTATTTATAATAGCTTCGAATAGCTTGATAAATAATGTGAAGTGATCAACATGCATTACATTTGCATTGATGCACACATGATAGCAGGGGACCTGTGGCACGGCTAGATGGGAGGCCTTAGACCCTGTGGTGGATTCCTTGGATTTCACAACCTTGAGTGGGACTCTAGACAGCCCGTAACACCTATTGTTGTCACTAGGAGTGATTGGTGTTATAAGAGGGCAAGTGGTTTGGTACCTGTAAAGAGCCTTTTTATACTGCAGTATATTATCCCATCATAGAATTGGATCCACGTGCATATGCATTTAAATGCTACGAGGCAGCCATTATTGAGAATAGTATTTTATAGGGTAACTACTAGTTAATTTAAAGAGCTGTGAGACAGCTAGGCAAGTGTTGTATTGAATGAATTATAATTGTGATTGATGTATAAGTTTGCTATATGTTAAATGATAAGGACTAAAATGATTTTATATTACTGTCTTGATGTAAGATATGAGTAAGAGTATGGAAGTAAGAGAGGATTGATGATTGGAGAAGTGTTTGGATGTTCCAGTTCTGTACTTGTCATTTAATATGTATGTACTCACCTCTGCAGCTAATTTTATGTAACAGTGGACTTAGGTCGAGAGGAAAACTAGTGATGATTAGAGAAGGAACCTACTGAAAGAATCCTATGATGGATTTTTGTATACAATTATAAGTATATGTTTCTTGTGTAGCTTTTAATTAAAACGCCTTGGCCCACTCAGTTATGTATATAGTGTATATATATATGTATGTATTTTGGTAATGTGAAATATATATTTTGAGGATTGTATATATATAGTATTATAAATTCTGGTTTAGTTAATTTTAAAGAGCAATAGCATAGCTTATGAAGTTTAAACTAACATTGAATAGATATATATATATATTGAGTGTGATTGCTGAAAATTCAGTTTTAAATGGTTGTTGTAGAATTAGAGTTATAAAATGTATAATTAGTGTATATATATTATGCCTATATGTTATATGATGATAATTGGAATGTCCTTGAATATGTGTATATATTATAAACAGGTGGTGAAGTAGATAAATCAACATATATAGGCTCGTTTGTTTAAGCTCATTTAAGAGATAAGTACTTTTTTAATTTAAAAAAACATTTATTTTAAATGTTGATGTGTTTGTTTAAAGTTTTAAAAATAATCAGAAGCTGAAAATAAGCTGATTTCTGCTTATTTTAAGAAGCAACTCTGATCTACTTATTAAAAAAGTGATTATCAAAAAAGTACTTTTTTAAAAAGCACTTAAAATAAGTTTAAACAAACGGGCAATATAGAATTGAAACTAATAAATTGAACACTGGTGAAGTTTAGGCTTTCTAAATCGCTTGACTTAGTGTCTAGTTGGTGTGTTAATGTCATATAAATCCAATTATGTAGCTATTCTATTTTAGGATATATTTTACATGAAAAATTAAGTAAATGAGGCCAAATTTTAGGAACTAGACTAGGCAAATTTTGATCTGGGAAGTTTTAAAACCTCTGGATAGTTTGTACAGGTCTTATACCATATATGAAATGTTTTTGAGTTAGTTGTAGCCCTTTAGAATTGGTTTAGATGGTTTTGGAAGGGTAAGATTCTTAAACATGACATAAAGTATGGTATAATTGAATTTTCTGTATAATTAACTCAAATCTTGGAATTTTTGGATGAAACTAGTTTTAAAAGGTCATAAATAGGTCATATAGGTTAGGTATAAAATTTGGTTTAAAGTGAATTGATTTGGTAAGATTTGATTGTGTAGAAGTTAAAATTTTTAAAAGAATCAAGTTACTATCAAAGAAGGAACTTTTAACACCAGTGATACCTACTTTCTACACCAGTTGTTATGCGGTGTTAAATCTCCCAACCCCCCTTTACAAATTAATCACGCTCAAGGTTGTGTAGGTGCCTTGCGTGAAGCAGCTTGCCCCTGGTGCGTGAATTACTCATGCGTGACCAGGGGAAATTTCCTTTTCCTTATTTATTTATTTATTAATTATTGTTCTTTTTCTATATATATAATTCTTACTAGATTAGTAATATTATTACTGATATAAAATTTAATAGGAGGAGCTTAATTAAATAATTATATATTTATTTAATATATTCATTAAATTATTTATTTATTATTTTGCATTATTTTATTGTTTTGTTAGGAATTTTTAAATGGTTAATTAAAATTTCAAAAACGTGAAAAATTTGTTTTGAATTTTTAATATTTAGTGTCACAATTTTTGGTTAAAATAGTTTTTGTTGAAATATCATTACTTTTGTTATTTATATTTATAATAAGAATATGTCATTTTAAATTTATTTTTAATAGCATTTTTATTTAAATATTTATAATTAATATTATTAAATATATTTAATGATATCTATAATATTATTAAATATCTTTTTGATAAATATATTATTAAGAATATATTTAATAATGAAAAATTAGGCTAAATATATTGAAGTTTATGTGTCATACATTATAAGTCGAATATGTAAAGTAAAAGCTGACATTGGTTTAGTGGTCAAACATGTACCTTTATATATATATATATATATATATATATATATATATATATATATATATATCCAATTGAAAAATTTAGGGTTCAGAAAAATTCCTAGAAAATATATATATATATATATATATATATATATATATATATATCCAATTGAAAAATTTAGGGTTCAGAAAAATTCCTAGAAAAATAATTTGATGGTATGGAAAGAGAGAAGGAAGAAAACGAGAGTGTAGAGAGAATATTATCTATATCATGAGTAATGCAAATATCCTTGTTTATTTCTAGGAAAAACTCAGTGAGAAAAAAAACTTAGTAGAGAGGGAAAAAAAGTACATCCTCTATTTTCAAATGAAAATATATCATCATATTAACTCATATCCTCTTCAAGAGGAATCAATACAATAAAGCATAATAACTGTAATACCTATTAAGGGAAACATACATATCAACTCACATTCTCTTTAGGAGAAGTCAAATTTAATAAATGGCGGGTATCTATAAAATCATAATTTTCATATCATCCCCTTTTAAATATTTATTTCGCCACATGAGCATATATGTCATGTCTTTATAAATTAAAAAACACATTGAAAGTCATTTACAAAATCTTTTGAGCACAATTCATGCTACAATATCATGATTTCAACATTCATATCCCACAAAACTCAAATGTGATAACTAACTTTACATTATTACTGAAGTGGTCTAGGTTGGGGTGTAGAGGCCGACCTGGTGACTAGTCCTGGAAGATGTTATATATTCATATTTTACACCGGTCTAGAGGGGATCCAGTATTATATCCTCTATTCTAATGGGAAAATAAAGGCCATGGAGTGATTCCTCGTACCAAAATCACCAGCCTTACATATTATGGGGCGAAAAGGTGTGTTACCTGCAAGGGCACTTTGACGCTCTAGTCAGTGAATATTAAAGCTTAAGCGTAAGTTCAAGTGAGAATGTTTTATCCTTCATTGTTGATAAGTGAGTATTTATACCTAGGGGTAACAGAAGAGTTGTTTCGAGTAGGTGGGTTTACCGTACAAGATGTCAGGGTGATTCTGATCATTACAAAAAGGTTGACATGCAACAGTGACCCTATCTACCAACTACACCTTTCCATCAATCACTTTGCAGGTTATTTCCTCAACACGTGATTGCATAAGTCAACTCTAACTTTCTGGTGTTGAGAGAATAACTCATACCGGGGTTACGTTATGAGTCTCATGCACGGTGTTAGGAGTCGATGTTATGCTTCAATGCTTGTGCCATACCGGTGTTGCATGACGACATGTATGTCAAATGACTTTTCTACCTATAGGTTGGTATCAAGTGTAACACCTTATTATTTGCAACTAATAATTCCAAAAATATGAGAAAATTTTTCACAAATAGTCACGTAACATTTGATATAGAAGGGAGCAGGCAAGGGGGAACGAAGAGCATTCACGCGCATATAGCAACCTACAGGGAAGCTAAAACTGGGGCCGGCTCAACGGGTTTATCGTAACACACCAGCACTAGGGCGGATTGCACAACACCGTTCATTCGCTTAGACGGGGTCTGACACCGTCCAAGCGGAGTATGGTAGAGCAGCAGCGGATAGAAGATATTTCACAAGGAGGCTTCCCTTCGAGTAACACTGGTCACTCAACGGGAGGAAATAGATAAGGGAAGATGTTAATACAATCACACGTGTAACATTCGGTGGAAGGGCGGAGTTAGAATCATCCTACTTGGCTAGGCGAGGTATATTTATCTTGGGCGGACTACAATACAACATTCACTTACTCAGGCGATGCTCGATACCGCCAGCGAGACGGAATAATGCGACAACGGAGAAAGAAGGTACATAGGCGGAATCTAGAGTTGATATTTACTTGCTTCAGCATAGTTCTACGCGTTTGGGTGAACTGTCCTAGTTACTTGGGCGAGGTATGACACCGCCTAAACGAAATCTGCACAACGCCTCTTCAACACAACTACAAGGTAATTTTCTCAATCGGGTATGGACAAGGGTTCACTAGGTAAATCCTCACACTCGCACTTCACTCAGAAAAACGGGAAGTTACAGGGTACATATGCGATAGTAGGTTGTGGAGAAAGAAGGAGTCTGAACCTATTCCGCCCAACTCAACTAATTATGACAACGCCTGGGCGGACTCAACCACCACGCCCAGATCAGGGGGTCAACACCGGGGTCTCGTTCTAACAACTACATCACTCCAGCGCGAATCCTCACGCTGGGCGAATTGCCCCCAAACTTCGGGCGGGGTACGACTCCGCCCAACGTATCCGACATGAATTTTCCTAAGACAATTCTCGATTCACTCAGACTTGGCTATAACCTGCTCGATCATACCGTCCCTGCGTATCCATTAAAGCACAATTATGAAACAAGGCAGCACATAGCATCACACACACAAAACCATACATCCATATATACATAAGAGTGTATGTTAATATTTACAACACAAAAATCGGACTTCTTCTTATCCATAAAGTTCTATTCATCCCCAAAACATTAACATCCGGTATGGACCAGTCAGGGCTCAATCTAACAACGCCTTAATTAAACCTTCCAAATGCATCAGCACTCCGCCCAGCATTCCAGCTCTGCTTCTGATTCTCCTCACGAGAGACATTCACTGAAAATGGCCACTGCAGGGGTGAGCTTTTACATGTAAAATGATACTCACAGACTCGGTATCAGCGTCAGTACACGCTCCTGCTATCATTCAACCTTTCTCAAGTAACCAAGTTCATACAGTTCAAACAACATTCATGACACACATAATATACAGAGTTTATTCCACATCCAAATATATATATTCATGCATTCAAAATCATACACATATACATACATAGACTTATACACCATCACAATCAGCCTTATTTCTATACGCATGCCTGCGGATCCGACTCGGGTAAAGACTCTCAGTTACGGTCCCCTTTTCTTCTGGCCCCTCGTCCCGCAGCTCTTACCAGGTGGCACCGGCCTCCCCACGGCGTCTCGAGACTCTCTTCTCTAGCTCCAACGGCTACCACGAGCTCTATTGGGATCTAGCCAGGGTTGGTAACTGGAAGTCGTTTCCCTTGGGGTTCTTGACCTTCTATGGGTCACCCCACTCTCACTCATGCAACTAACACATTCATTATTACACATCATCGCGCCACAAATACCTTCGCCGTAATCATTAAGCAAGAATGGATTTTCCATACTACTCGTAATCATTCAATCAATCACACCAGCGCATGTTACAATCGGTCATCAGACTAACAACATTGAGCAATCCAATTAAGAGCACGCACATACATATTTTTCATAGTGACAACAAAATAGATCCATGCATATCATCCATCATTATCATCCACTAACAGGCTACACCATCACCACGAAGATCACTATCAGAATCTCAAATCATGCATCAGTTTTAATAATTATGAATACATGCACACATGCACAGCATCAGTTTTAATGATTATAAATACACGCACACACACACACCCACACTCAGCAATACGTTCATCCAGTACCGTTCTTAGACCATGCATTCGACATGCAAGCGCCCCCTACCTTTAGAAGAATCCTCAGAAACCTTTTCCGTTCTTGTTGTTGGGTCCGATGTCCTTCTCCTGGTTCGTCCGGTCTTCCTTGGCTTTGTCGTATTCTGCGCCTGATTCTGGGATGAAGTGTGGTCCGTTCTTCAGTACTGGAATCAAGATCTCCAGGAGCGAAGAGTAAGATGGAAGAAGAAGAAAGATGGAGACGAAGAGAGGAAAGTAGAGGATGAAGTGACGGAGGAGGGAGTCTGAAGAAAGAGTAAGTGCGTTCATCACTAAAGGCTCACGATATATATATATGTGTGTACATGCGCATAAATAAGAGAAGAGTGGGATGGGAGAGTGTGTGCTGCAGCAGCCACGTGCACTCCACCCCATCCCTGACCATCACCATTTTCATATTTTAGTGGCTTAAATCTACTTAGTTAAATACAATTAACAGTTATTTTCTAGTTGGAATCAAGTCTTAATGGTTTATTCTTCATTCAGCATTTAATTTCAAAACTGGGATGTTACAGTTCTCCCCCACTGAAAAAGAATTTCGTCCCCGAAATTCAGTCGGTACTTACCTAGGTAAACAATTCGGGGTACTGCTGTCGCATGGCGTCTTCGCGTTCCCACGTGTAGGAGGTGGTTTTGCCTTGCTGCCACTCCACCTTAACCAGCCTTACGTTCTTGTTTCTTAAGCGTTTTACCGATCGGTCCATGATTCCAATCGGCGTAGTCACAGTGGTTAGGTCTTCCTTGATCTCTACCTCGTCGTCATGCATCGTGTGGCTGGGGTCATGTAAATACTTCCTTAACTGAGACACGTGAAATACGTTGTGTAATCGGGACAAGTGAGTTGGTAACGCGAGGCGGTATGCCACGGGGCCAATCCGTTCTAATACCTCATAAGGTCCGATGTAGCGAGGGCTTAACTTCCCACTTTTTAAGGCTCGTCCAACTCCTTTACTCAGAGAGGTTCTCAGAAACACTCGATCTCCGACTGAAAATTCCAATGGCTTGATGCGCTTGTCATGGTAGCTCTTCTGCCTGTCTTGTGATGCTTTCATCTTTTCCCTTATCACTCGGATCTGTTCTGTGGTTTGCTTCACGATGTCTGGTCCCAATAGTAGACTTTCACCCGTTTCTGACTAGCAGAGTGGGGTTCGGCATCTACGCCCATATAATGCCTCGTAAGGTGCCATGCCAATGCTGTGATGATGGCTGTTGTTGTACGTAAACTCGATCAAGGGAAGGTACTGCTCCCAGTCCCCATCGTACTCTAACACACACGCTCTCAATAAGTCTTCTAGACTCTGAATTGTTCGTTCGGATTGTCCATCCGATTGGGGGTGATAGGCAGAACTAAGCCAAAGCTTCGTCCCCAATTCTTGATGCATGCTGGTCCAAAACCTGGACGTAAATCTAGGGTCCCTATCCGATACGATGGAGGTAGGTATGCCATGCAGTCGGATAATTTCTTGAATGTAGATTCGAGCCAACTTATGCAATGGGTACCTCATATTTACAGGTAAGAAGTGTGCACTCTTCGTCAATCGGTCAACAATGACCCAGATTGCATCATGGCCCGCTCGGTTTTTGGGTAATCCCATGATAAAATCCATCGTAATTGAGTCCCATTTCCACACGGGGATCTCTAGAGGCTGCATTGCACCGTATGGTTTTTGGTGCTCTACCTTCGATTTCTGACAAGTGATACACCGGGCCACGTACTCCGCCACATCCTTCTTTAATCCGGGCCACCAGAACTGTCTCCTCAAGTCGTGGTACATTTTTGTGGTTCCTGGGTGAATGCTGAGTAGGCTTTTGTGGGCTTCATCAAGCACCATTCTTCTCAATCTTCCCTCACTTGGTATGTATATTCTGTTTCTCACCCGGAAGATCCCATCTGACCCCTCTGCCAATGATAAATCCTTTCCTTTGGCTTGAATTTCCTTCATTTCAGCTAGGTAAGAGTCCGCCTGTTGCTGCTCGTACACGGATTTTAGGAACTCATTGGCAATCTTCAACGTACCGATTGTCATCTTCTGAGAGGAAGGGGTGTCAACATGCAAGTTCATGTCTCGGAACCGCTCCAACAACTTAACTTCTTTTGCCATCATGGCTGCTATGTGGAGGGATTTCCGACTCAATGCGTCAGCCACGACGTTTGCCTTACCTGGGTGATATTTCAACTCGAAATCATAGTCCTTCAAAAACTCAATCCATCTTCTCTGCCTCATGTTCAGCTCCTTTTGGTCGAATAGGTATTTGAGGCTCTTGTGATCGCTGTACACTTCAAATTTGGACCCGTACAAGTAATGTCTCCAGATCTTCAATGCAAAAACTACTGCTGCCAGCTCCAAGTCATGGGTCGGATAATGCTGCTCGTGGGGTCTCAATTGTCGAGAGGCATATGCTATCACTCGATCTTTCTGCATGAGTACACACCCTAATCTGAGTCCGGACGCGTCGCAATAGACCACGAAGCTTTCTCGTAACTCAGGTAATGCCAACACCGGAGCAGTTGTCAACTTATTCTTCAGCTCTTGGAAGCTGTTCTCATACTCCGGACTCCACACGAAAGGAGCGTTCTTCCGAGTCAATTTAGTCAGGGGTAATGCCAACTTAGAAAAACCTTCTATGAACCTCCTATAATAACCTGCCAAGCCCATAAAACTTCTTATTTTCGAGACCGATCTGGGCCTCTCCCATGCTATTACAGCAGCTACCTTCGCAGGATCCACCGAGACGCCTCGCTCGGAGATCACATGCCCGAGGAAATGGATCTCATCCATCCAGAATTCGCACTTTGAGAGCTTTGCAAACAATTGTTTCTCCTTCAACACTTGGAGTACCGTTCTGAGATGTCCTTCATGCTCCTCAGGGGTCTTAGAATAAACTAGAATATCATCGATGAAGACAACAACAAACCGATCTAAGAAGGAGTGGAATATGCTGTTCATGTAATTCATGAAAACAGCAGGGGCGTTTGTCACACCGAACGGCATCACTACATACTCATAGTGACCATACCGAGTCCTAAAGGCAGTTTTAGGAGTGTCCGAGTCCTTCACTCGGATTTGGTGATATCCCGATCGTAAGTCGATTTTCGAGAAGACTGAGGCTCCACGCAGTTGGTCAATTAAATCATCAATTCTAGGCAGTGGGTATCGATTCTTGATTGTGAGTTTATTAAGCTGTCGATAATCTATACAAAGTCTCATGCTGCCATCCTTCTTCTTAACAAGTAGCACAGGTGCGCCCCATGGTAACACGCTTGGTCTAATGAACTGCTTCTCAAGTAACTCATCCACTTGTTTCTTCAACTCTGCCAATTCAGTTGAGGACATTCTGTAGGGTGCACTGGAGACCGGCTCGGCTCCAGGGATCAAGTCTATAGAGAACTCAACTTCTCTATTGGGAGGCACACTCGGGACGTCTTCTGGGAACACTTCTGGGAATTCGCAGACAACCGGAATTTCGTTCACTAGGGTCTCACTCTTATCTTTGGTTAAACAAAGCATCATAAATAGTTGGGTTATACCTAGTGCCGTGCCATCTTCAGTGGGTTGTTTTGGGAAAACTATCTCTCGGTTTCTACAATCTACTAATACCTTATTGGATGAAAGCCAATCTATTCCAAGCACAATATCAAGACCCTTTAAAGGTATGCAAATTAGATCGAAGGTGAAACTTCGATCACACAACTCAAATGCTACATTTTTACATATTGACGATGTGAACACACTAGGGCCAGTAGGGCTGGCCACTTCTAAAGTCCGGTTCATAGACACAGTTGGTAACTTCAACCGTTCCACGCACTCATCAGCTATAAAAGAATGGGTAGCTCCCGAATCGAAAACAACATTAAGCGTATTCATTCCAAGTGAGCACTTACATTGTACTAGATCGTTTGCTGGTGCAACATCCTCTGCATTGATGGTGTAGATCCTTCCTGCTGCTGGCGGACCGGTATTCCTCTCTCGGCTGTTCGGAGCACGCATCATATTTCCTCTGGTTCCGTTGCCTCTGCCACCAGGTCGTTGGTTATCATTCACTCGGGTTCTATCTTGAAATCCTCCTTGACGCACATTGGTGTTTGCCTGGCGGAGTTGGGGGTAGTCAGGACGAACGTGTCCCTTCTCTCCGCAGTGGTAGCATTTAACATTTGTATCATTGCAATCCTTAGCAAAGTGGTCACCGCCGCATTTAAAGCATCCGCCATACCTTGGTCGTCCACTCATTTGTCTCCCTCGGTCATTATGATTCTGATATCTGGTGAAGGGTTCATTCCTCCTCACGTTCCCTGGCCTCTTGAAACGTGATTGCTGAGGCCTCAGGTGCTGGTTAGCTCTGCTGCACTGGCCCGAATGGGCCCTGTCATCCTCTTCGAATATTCGACACTTGTTCACTAAGGCAGGGAAACTCCGGATTTCATGGTATCTGCAGGCCCTCTTGATATCCGATCTCAATCCGTTCTCAAACTTAAGACACTTGGAGTTCTTCGTTCTTGACTGCTGGAAGGGCGGATAGAATAGGCACAATTCCTCAAATCTGGTCGCGTATTCTTCCACAGTCATGGAGCCTTGTTTCAACTCCATAAACTCCAGCTCTTTCTGGCTCCTCACCGTGTCGGGAAAGTATTTCTCTAAGAAGCAGGCCTTGAAATCGTTCTACGTCAGTTGATTATCATCTTCGGGGAATCGGCTTCTGGCTATTTTCCACCAATTCTCCGCTTCATCTCGCAGCATATACACTGCGCACTCCACCTTCTGGGCTTCGGTACAGCGAAGACCCCTAAAAATTCTCTCTAATTCCTGAGTCCACTTGAACGCCGCCTCAGGGTTCCGTCCTCCTAAGAATTCACTCGGCTTCCTTTTTAAGAAGCGGTCCAGCACATGGCCATCCTCAGGTTGAGTCTGGCCTTGCCTTTCAAACACATCAGCAAAGCGTTGGAATGCTGTGGCTATAGCCTCCATACTTTGACGATGCGCCATTCCTTATCCTGAAATTGACATTTAAGGATAAGTATACGGAGCCACTTACTACCGATCTGGTTATCAGTCTAACAATTAATAGCTTAGCACATTATGTCATTCGTCTAAGTCATACACACAATCGGACCGGGGAAAACAACCCCTTGTCCTCAAGTCAATCATCAATCAAGTTCAACTAGCATCAGAACAATTTTTAACCATTCAATCAAAAGACGCACACACCACCGCTTACACTTGGTAAGCATACTTTGGCCTTGGACTTTTCGGTCCGCTCTGATACCAAAATGTAACACCTTATTATTTGCAACTAATAATTCCAAAAATATGAGAAAATTTTTCACAAATAGTCACGTAACATTTGATATAGAAGGGAGCAGGCAAGGGGGAACGAAGAGCATTCACGCGCATATAGCAACCTACAGGGAAGCTAAAACTTGGGCCGGCTCAACGGGTTTATCGTAACACACCAGCACTAGGGCGGATTGCACAACACCGTTCATTCGCTTAGACGGGGTCTGACACCGTCCAAGCGGAGTATGGTAGAGCAGCAGCGGATAGAAGATATTTCACAAGGAGGCTTCCCTTCGAGTAACACTGGTCACTCAACGGGAGGAAATAGATAAGGGAAGATGTTAATACAATCACACGTGTAACATTCGGTGGAAGGGCGGAGTTAGAATCATCCTACTTGGCTAGGCGAGGTATATTTATCTTGGGCGGACTACAATACAACATTCACTTACTCAGGCGATGCTCGATACCGCCAGCGAGACGGAATAATGCGACAACGGAGAAAGAAGGTACATAGGCGGAATCTAGAGTTGATATTTACTTGCTTCAGCATAGTTCTACGCGTTTGGGTGAACTGTCCTAGTTACTTGGGCGAGGTATGACACCGCCTAAACGAAATCTGCACAACGCCTCTTCAACACAACTACAAGGTAATTTTCTCAATCGGGTATGGACAAGGGTTCACTAGGTAAATCCTCACACTCGCACTTCACTCAGAAAAACGGGAAGTTACAGGGTACATATGCGATAGTAGGTTGTGGAGAAAGAAGGAGTCTGAACCTATTCCGCCCAACTCAACTAATTATGACAACGCCTGGGCGGACTCAACCACCACGCCCAGATCAGGGGGTCAACACCGGGGTCTCGTTCTAACAACTACATCACTCCAGCGCGAATCCTCACGCTGGGCGAATTGCCCCCAAACTTCGGGCGGGGTACGACTCCGCCCAACGTATCCGACATGAATTTTCCTAAGACAATTCTCGATTCACTCAGACTTGGCTATAACCTGCTCGATCATACCGTCCCTGCGTATCCATTAAAGCACAATTATGAAACAAGGCAGCACATAGCATCACACACACAAAACCATACATCCATATATACATAAGAGTGTATGTTAATATTTACAACACAAAAATCGGACTTCTTCTTATCCATAAAGTTCTATTCATCCCTAAAACATTAACATCCGGTATGGACCAGTCAGGGCTCAATCTAACAACGCCTTAATTAAACCTTCCAAATGCATCAGCACTCCGCCCAGCATTCCAGCTCTGCTTCTGATTCTCCTCACGAGAGACATTCACTGAAAATGGCCACTGCAGGGGTGAGCTTTTACATGTAAAATGATACTCACAGACTCGGTATCAGCGTCAGTACACGCTCCTGCTATCATTCAACCTTTCTCAAGTAACCAAGTTCATACAGTTCAAACAACATTCATGACACACATAATATACAGAGTTTATTCCACATCCAAATATATATATTCATGCATTCAAAATCATACACATATACATACATAGACTTATACACCATCACAATCAGCCTTATTTCTATACGCATGCCTGCGGATCCGACTCGGGTAAAGACTCTCAGTTACGGTCCCCTTTTCTTCTGGCCCCTCGTCCCGCAGCTCTTACCAGGTGGCACCGGCCTCCCCACGGCGTCTCGAGACTCTCTTCTCTAGCTCCAACGGCTACCACGAGCTCTATTGGGATCTAGCCAGGGTTGGTAACTGGAAGTCGTTTCCCTTGGGGTTCTTGACCTTCTATGGGTCACCCCACTCTCACTCATGCAACTAACACATTCATTATTACACATCATCGCGCCACAAATACCTTCGCCGTAATCATTAAGCAAGAATGGATTTTCCATACTACTCGTAATCATTCAATCAATCACACCAGCGCATGTTACAATCGGTCATCAGACTAACAACATTGAGCAATCCAATTAAGAGCACGCACATACATATTTTTCATAGTGACAACAAAATAGATCCATGCATATCATCCATCATTATCATCCACTAACAGGCTACACCATCACCACGAAGATCACTATCAGAATCTCAAATCATGCATCAGTTTTAATAATTATGAATACATGCACACATGCACAGCATCAGTTTTAATGATTATAAATACACGCACACACACACACCCACACTCAGCAATACGTTCATCCGGTACCGTTCTTAGACCATGCATTCGACATGCAAGCGCCCCCTACCTTTAGAAGAATCCTCAGAAACCTTTTCCGTTCTTGTTGTTGGGTCCGATGTCCTTCTCCTGGTTCGTCCGGTCTTCCTTGGCTTTGTCGTATTCTGCGCCTGATTCTGGGATGAAGTGTGGTCCGTTCTTCAGTACTGGAATCAAGATCTCCAGGAGCGAAGAGTAAGATGGAAGAAGAAGAAAGATGGAGACGAAGAGAGGAAAGTAGAGGATGAAGTGACGGAGGAGGGAGTCTGAAGAAAGAGTAAGTGCGTTCATCACTAAAGGCTCACGATATATATATATGTGTGTACATGCGCATAAATAAGAGAAGAGTGGGATGGGAGAGTGTGTGCTGCAGCAGCCACGTGCACTCCACCCCATCCCTGACCATCACCATTTTCATATTTTAGTGGCTTAAATCTACTTAGTTAAATACAATTAACAGTTATTTTCTAGTTGGAATCAAGTCTTAATGGTTTATTCTTCATTCAGCATTTAATTTCAAAACTGGGATGTTACATCAAGACCGGTCATTTTCCCTATAGCTTGTTTGAGGGACTATACTGGTTGTTCAAATAAGCTACATCTTCTATTGAGACACTTGTTATAGGTGTAGATAAGAGGAATGTTTTGTTGAGTTAGAAAATTTTTCATTTGCTCCATTCACATTTATAACTGTCGCGCATTTATTTATCCTTCAATATGCAGCATTACCGTATCATGGGTCACGTCAATCATGCAACAATTACTTTCAATCATGTGTGGTGGTTACATTTTAATCATAACTTTAGCGGTTACTTTTGGGCAATTGGCCTTGGAAATTGAAAAGATATTACCCAAAAAAATTGAACCAAAACGCCACCATGTTGTTTACCCTCAGCCACATCTATAAGAAGTGGTTTTGGAAATGTTGCAAGACACCTCTTGCACTTGCGTATTGATACTTTGCCAAAATTTAGAGAGAAACCCTTGTGACTTAGTATTCTCAAACCAATCGTCTTGCTTAAACCCTATGTGCTTGAAGGTCTTGAGAGAACCTTGCTTGTTCATGACCTTTAGGATTCCACCACTGTTTACAAGTAGTGAACCCTTACCCTTTACTTTTACTTATTTCAGTTTTTTGCTTTATTTTTACCCTTTTGTTGAGTGTAAAAATGAGGACTAGAGGAGGGTCCAAGGGATACCGTGGGGGAGAATTTCTGTAAGGAACCAAGGGGTCATAAGGACCAGGACGAGGGGGAGAAAGGCAGAGACCAAGTTGGCCTTTTGAAATGCAAGTTGACCCTGGGGCTTCTAATGAAAAGTGTAGCTCTAAATTGTACATATTTGATGATGTAAGGTTTTATCAATTTGTAGGCGATTTTAAACACGTGGTGACAACCATGACTATTGAAGAAGGGGAGAAAAAAGTGGTGAAGACTCAACCAGGGTGCTCCACCATGATTATACACCATATTGACTAGGTGTGACTCTTGGCTGACAACCCCTACACGTGGGTATAAAGGGAGATCATGGAGACCTTCTCCCCACATGTGAGGGCCACTAGGGGTGTAATGGACTTTAAATGTCCAGTTTATTCTAAGGAAAAGTATAAGGAGAGGTACATTGTCTTGCACCCTAAGGTTTGGGAACGCTTCATTATTAAATGTACAGACTTCAAGTCCAAAACTTTGTTTTCACAGTCACTTTGATTTTATCTCAATAACTTATTTCTATTTTTTAGCCAATTATTCATTTATCTATAAACTTTAACTTATGATCCTCATTCTTTAATCATTCATATCACATGTTATAAATGCATAAATATCATCAATGTTGACTTTATTTTGACATAATTTCTCAAAATCCTAATATGTTTTCATAAATTCTAGATATTTGTGTTCTTCTAGAACATTTTGTGTATATAAAATACAATCACGTCTAATAAATCTTTTCAAGTTAACCATTGGTATTCTTCAAGAATTACCTATTCTCTATAAGACTATATTGATTTTAGCTTATTTCCTTTTCAACTTTGCAATCGATAGTTTTGTCACACTTGAAGTATGTTTCAAACATGATAAATTATCCAATAGGGACACCGATCTAATAGGACAAATAATTATTTCTCATAATATTAAGAGCTACAAGCTTAAGATTTGTAAGATTTGACATTTTTGTCACTAAAAAGAGAAATAAATAAATAAATGATGTAACTAAATTAATAAATATTAAATCATGAGTATTGTGGGGAATATTTATGTTACTTTTCTTTGAGAAAAAATCAATACTTTGCTGATGACATCAAAACTATAAATATTTACTTAGGTTAGATTCAATTACTTTTTCAAATTTAAATCACAATATTATTTTAATAATCAGATTATGACACCTAAAATTTCAAACCCCAAATCCCCAACATGAACAATCCAAAATAAGATTTCTTTAGATAAATTATTTTTTTAGCGTGGAATATTGATGTCAGATCGAAACTAAAATTCTAAATGTTAGAGAACTTAATCACATTCAAGAAATAGTCCATAACCTTTACATATATGTAGCATAGTATTCACACATTCATTAAGTGTTTAGCAAAATCCTAATTATAGTAGAAACTTCACAACTATACGACAACAATAGTGGAATTAGATCACCTGGCAATGGCAGTAAATTATACAGCCACAAAAATAACACTTATGCAGCAAATAACAACAATTAAAATTATGTAGAAACAATAAACAACAATGCCAACAATTATGCAACAGTATAAAATTTTATGTGGTAGCAACAAACAACAAAAATTATGCAACAAACAACAACAACAACAACTAAAATTATACAGAAACAACAAACAACAACAATTATGTAGCAGTAGAAAATTTTATGCAATGATAACAAACAACAGAAGCAAACAACAACAAAAATAATTAAAATTATGTAGAAACAGCAAAAGCAAACAACAACAACTGATGTAGCAGCAGAAAAATGCCTATTTATGTAGAAAATCCAATTTATACATATGCTAAAATTAATCAAACCTCATTTAAATGAAACCACAAATTTACCACAAGCTAATACATGTCATAATCTAGCTACCAGCCTAGGTCCATGCCAAAATACCTTCCTAGTTGGATTTCACATGTGTCGAAAATATTTGGTCAAAATTACCTATTACAATACATGTTAACTCTAATTTAGGAGGTCTTGACACCAAAACCCTTCCACATATGCACTAATACGTCTATTTGGGACTTACCTACTACTTTATCAATAAGTTTTATCAAATCCATGTAAATTCACATAGTCTCATAAATTACACATCTTTCAATCCAAACATATTGACCTATTTGTCAATTTCTCACGCGTTTACACACTTCAACATTTAATTCAATGCATTAGAACAATTCTTGCCCATATAATTCATGTCAATACAAGATCAACATCATACTACCATCTATAAGTTCACATGGCATCGCACTATGGTGTCATCATTCATATTACCATTAATAATATGATCACTCTATTCAATTTACCATCATACAAAATCATAACCTTACTATATAATTCATATGCACCAAAAACATCATAAATATCCTCCAAGGAAGGTCGCATACATGTATATACAATTATCATTTCAACAGTGCTAATCAAGGCATCACATCATCACACCTAACTAAAATACACTCCTAACTACAGTTTGAAAGCTTGCCTCACCAATCCTTACCCTACGCATAGTTCACTAAAAACAACAACATAATAGCCTTGACCAATCATGTTTAAAATCATAACCAAGGGTCTAGATTATATAATGTACTATCTAGCAATTCAACTTAATCATATATTTCAATTACATAATGCATATACATCATCAAACCAACTCATATCACTTAATTCTTATCGATATATGAATGCAAATGCATGTGGATCGAAACTATTGGTGGGGTTGTACTACAATACTAAAGGATTCACCTTATATTTTCATGTTTTTACCAATACCAAATTGTCACCCATTTGCAACACCATCACTCGCCAGTGATTACAAACATCTCAACTCCACTAGTGTTGCGGGCCTTTTATAAAACCTTATTCTAGAGCAACTATAGTCCTTAAAGGAACCATTTCACAAGGTTTATGCTCTTTCACCAAGTTGCCATCCCACCTAGACCCCCTCAAAAGACTCTTGCATCCTTCAAGAAGCTTTCACTATGAAAATGATGCATGACAAGTAAAATATCCTTGAATTTCATCAATCATGATTCAATATTCATATCATGTCGTAGGCAACAACAACATAACTCATTGGATCATTTTTACATGCCAGCAACTTAATCATATCATACAATAACATCAATTGCATATATAATCTTAGCTCACTAATCTAGTTAATCACACCATCTTCATATCACCAATTTCAAGCATCAATTACACTACTTCTCATTCAATACCATAGTCATCATCTCAACATCAATATCATCACTTATTATTCAATATCATAGTCATCATCTCAACATCAATATCATTATTTATTATTCACATCATAGTCATCACAAACTATTTCACCATTATATACATTCACATACTATATATATATTTCATAATTCACAACCATTTTTTCTAACATCAATAATCATCAATGCTCATCACTAATTCAACAACACTAATCATCAACCATAATGCCTAACTTAACCACCACTACATTCTTTTAGCATTATTCAATCATAACATATTTTCAACATACAAAGCATAGGTCTAGGCTTTAAATTATGCATTTAAAACATGTCACCCCTAACCTTAAGTAAGATAGTCACGGACCGCCTTCGAGTTCTGACTTGATTCCAGAGCTTGTCCTACATACACAAATACATTGATTTTCACTAATCATTCAACCATTGTTGAAACCCATTTAGTCTAACACAAATCAAGTTACCCGGAACTTAAAACACCTATAATTTATGAAAATTGATTAAAATTAAAGTGGTATCGACACTTACAACATACCATATGGGTTTAGAGGTTAAGGTTCGAAAGTGGATTGAAATCTCCGACAAAACCCAGAATCTTGTAAGCAACTCTACAAAGTGGAAATTTAGGGGAATTGAGCTAGGGTCAAGAAATTGAAAAATAGAATTAAGCACCATAGGTTTCTCCTTAGGAACTTACCTTGTTACTAGGGAGTTAGAGAGTGGAAGCTTGGTTCCCTACTTTTGCATGCACACGTGAGAAGGAAGGAGAAACTCTTGCTTTTTAGCTTTGGCTAAAGTAGAGATGAATTAAAGAGAAAGATGGTGGGGCAGTTTGGAGAGAAAGAGATGAAGAAGAGATTTTATCTTTTCTTTCTTTCTTTGTTCACATGAAGAGAGTAAAGTTTTTTACCTTTTCTTTGTTTTATTTTAGTTAAGAGAGTGAGGAGAATAGATTTAAATGGTAAGGGTAGTTTGGTCCTTTTACCCATTTAGTTAACTTTTGAAACAAACCAAGTAACATTAATTTATTTCAACCTGCGTCTGACTTAAATCTTATTTAACTTATCCTTTTAATTATAATTAGTCAACACCCTATCTATTAGTTAATTACTGGTTCTTAAATTTTAATTTGATGATGTTACAACATAAAGAAAAAAACTTCAATTTCAAATTAAATCACAAAACTATTAAGTTGAACCACAAGTATATCAATACTCTTAAATTTTTGTGTGTGCAACTCCAAGAAGAATTATAACCATATATATATATATATATATCATATCTATGCATAAAAAGGATAAAATTAATTTTAAATAACAAGGAACTACTCTCACTTGACGTATTTTTAGACGCCTCAAAAATTGGGGGGTAAATTTTTCACGTTTTATAAATCATTATTAGACAAAGAAATAAAGTGGTGATGCTTTAATTCAATACCCTAGATCTATGAAAAAAACCTATCTCATATATGAAGATATGAGAAGGTGAGTTGAAAACATTTCATGATGATCTCTCTATTAGAAACAACGAAAATATAATTTGAATTGATGTGATATGATTGGATTTTTAGAAAGTAGACATTATGAGGTTTAATGATGTACAATATGTTAAAAGTAATAGTAAGATGATTCAAGAAGAAAACATAATGCAAAAGAAAACTAAGAGAATTGAAACAAAAGTATTTGGAGGAATCAGGGGCATCTCGCCCGAGCGGATGCCCCACTCGCTTGAGCGAGTTCCAATAGCCATGCCTGGGCGAGCCAGCGAACACGCTTAAGCGAGGGAAGCAGTGCGCATCAGGTACCCATCTCGCTTGAGTGAGATCACTTCAGTAGCTGAAAGGGTTCCCCTTCGCTTGGGCGAGGCATCCCCGCCTGAGTGAAATAGCTCCAGTATCCACTCCCATTCCCTCTCGCTTAAGCGAGCTTCCAAGCACTGTCCATTCACTCAAGCGAAAATGGTCAAATATCTTTCCACCTCGCTCTCGCTCGGGCGAGGCCTTGCCCGCCTGAGTGAAATGTGACCAGTAGCCACACCTCTAATTCCCAAAGATCTCGCTTGAGTGAGATTGATACTCGCTTGAGCGAGTTCTGTAGAGCAAGCAAAAAACATGGGGATTTCACACAACTTGACATACCAAATCTCATTTCATGCCATTTTAGCCTATACCAACATATTAGATACATTCAATCATACATTTAAAAGTCCATCCAATTGTTTATACTCATCAAGATCAATTCCCATTCATCCAATGCATGATATTCAAATCATTTTCTTTTAAACTTCATAAAATGCTACAAGTTGTGAAATTCATCATTCATTCATAAAATTTATCATCAACAAGTATCATAATTCATTATCATACATCATCTAGGTCATTAATAAAAATTGGCCGAACACATCAAGGTCCAATTTTCATACATGACCATCCCAAAATCATCGTTTAATCATCCAGATTACAAAATGTGCATACATCCATACTATATGCTATACAAAAATCTAGGTTTGCCGGCCAAGGCGCTTCCTATTCACCTATTTACCTCCTTCAGCAAAATATACTTCAAAATGTTCACTCTACCCATGGGAGTCCTGCATCACAAGTCTAAAAAGTAGACAACATGGGAGAGTGAGTCATATATTCTAAAAGAATGAATATGAATACCATGTGATTATGTGTATATGCATCAAAACATGTATACTTTGCATACACATATCATTCATCATCCCATTCATCAACATAGTACTATCATTCTTATACCACGATTAACATTTTAGATTAAGCAAAGTATATAAGCATACACATAATCAAGTCCTTCAATAAATTAGACTATTAGACACCTCATCATATTACTCAATTCACTATTTGGTATTCACATCTTTTATGTTGTTATAATACATTTTCTCATCCTCAACACAACCATCATCATACCTCATCACCTTTGGTTTCCTGGCTACATGCAAATGCTCTTAAGCTAATGCATATGCACAACGGAGTGTTTTAACAATTGCAGATCTGACTGTGGGAAATCAACACCAATGATGGGATTCAAGTATGATCATCCAACCATACCCCTACTGCAGTAGTAAAATATGTACACTTATCATCAAATTGCATACATTTCCCCAATCTTTTACTGGTACCAAACCGCATCTCCCATTTTGCAACACCGGTATTTTCACCATGACCGCGGTAACACATAATCAACATATAAGTGTTACGGACCAACAATGAATCATATCATGGCAGCTGTGATCCCAAGGACCACTAGGGACACCTGCTCATCAAGAGCCACCCCCACAAGGGTCAACCACATGTGGCTCCCTGTAGCACAACATGGGCATCTTTGTGACTTACACACCGAGTCACAGGGGAAATAACAAATTGCTCGTGCATAGAGTGACCCTCCCACTGGGCCAACCTGAGGAATCCCCTAAAATTCCAACACCGGCAGCTATGCAGTATGCCATGGATGCAAATGCTAATCATATGCATTCCTCACTCTTGCATCCTATACATGCCACTAATCAACATCTTAGTCACTAACATCACCATAAGGTTTTTAGTGGATTTATTATCATTGATTGTTATCATTAATAAGTCTTGGTGTGGTATTTCAATAAATTTCTCTTTCAATCATCAATAACATTCATTCCACATTCATGGTGGATGTAATCACAATCATCATATTCAAGGCTTACATTTGCCAAACAATTTAACACCACCATATAGCACACCTCTTATATTCTAAATGCACAAATACAAGTTGCCAAACATCATATCACCAACATCATACATAACATTACAAGTAAGGCAAACATGCATAATGTTACATATGACGATCAAATACTATTCAATTCATGCATTTAGAACATAAAGACTCCTCTCCTACCTCAAGAGAAGAATTCTGATTGATACAACGTACCCGCCTCGTCGTTCGGAATGGATCCTACATTAACATACATGTAAAATCTCAATTAATCAACCATCCAAGACACAAATTCAACTCCAATTAACCATTATTATATCTACAATTTCATAACATGTACAATACATGTTATAGACATCATTCCTTCATTTATTAGGCTTCGGGAATTCCTTCCCATCAAGCCTCATTCATTATATTAAAGGTTACAAAATAAACCTTAAGCGCCAATATTCACAACACCTTATTTATCAATACTCACACTCTCAATCTCATATACTTCTTCTCAAACATATTTTCCTAGTAACATTAACTACTTTCCCTAATTTATTAAAGTTAGGGTTTTCACCTAAAACCCAACAATATTCTTAAAGGCATCATAACTCCTTATCTCCTTCCAACCATAAATTCATATACCTCATTTATTACTATCAAAGCTTGTATTTATGATAACCCACTTTAGGTTTCTTCACATTTATGGCTCTTCACTAACCCCCATTCATATACACTACTCTCCCAAATCCTAATAACTCATAAACATAGTTTTAAACCCAAACAAAATGGTGAGAAGAGCTTACCTCACCCAAAAATGAAAATAGGTCTCAAAGAGGGAGCGAGGGGCCAAACAAAAATGAAGGGGAAGAAAAAAGCTCCAACCTCTAATGGTTTCCTTCAAGCTCTCCACTCAAAATGAAGATGGAGGAAGAATGGGTCACACCTTTGTTAGGGTTTTAGGAGAGAAGAAGAGAGGAGGGAAGTATGAGAAGAAAAAATATGTCTTTGCCAAATGGGTCAGCAAGCCAATGAAAAGGAGAAGTGAGAAATGGGTTTTTGGTTTTCCTTTTAATCCTTCTCATTAAAGTTCATCATTTTATGATAAACAGGATCTCTGTTTGGGCTTAATACTTTATCTAAAAATTATTCCGAATATGTATTTGAACTCCCAATAATATTCTTAACAGCCCTGACCAATATCATCCCAATCGGAGATTCTTGGTCTGACACCCACATTTTAATCGGGCTTAATTTCAGCTTATTCGGCTTCCATAAATCACTAACAGTCCCCAATATATTAATTTAACTATTTCTAACATTTTGGGACATTAAATAACCCACATACACTATCTAATATTTATTTCTTTAATTAATCTTTTATTTTAAAATTTAGGGTGTTACATATATATCTATGATTGAATTTTAAAATTATATACAACAAAAATAATAACAAGAAACAATCACAACATAATTCTATTCATATTTAAATTTTAGTTTTTTGAGACTCAATTATTATTTTATTATGCTATAATTCTAGAAGAATTATAGATATTATTATTTATTCAAATTTGACCCATTCTCAAATTAAATTTTGATTATTCAGGACTCCATTATTATTTGTTCTTCTATACTAATAATTACTCATGTTATGACTATGGTTCTTGGCCCCGTAACAAATCTTTTTTTTGTGTTGTAGTTCTCTTGGACTGGACTATTTTATAAATTGAGATGTTTCAAAAACAATGAGTATACAAAAAGGAATTAAAAAGATTACCTTAAAAAGAGAAAACATTGCAAAATAGGATAAAAGAACAATCATCAACCATTAGAGCATGGTGATAATGTATTATGAAAAGAGAGACAAAAGAGAATGAAAGAGTAAAGAGAATAATAAGAGAATAACGAGAGAGTGGTTTCAATCCTTATCTGTATAAAATGGTAAGTGATTACAACCATTTATAATTTTTACTCTTTATAAATTTTAGGATAACTGTTTGCAATTTAAATTGTGAAAAATAATATTAGCACAACCGCTAACAATTAGTTTAAAGGTTTTTTTCGTGATCCTAAAATTTTTAGTGATAAAAAATAGACAATTACTTTTTAAGAGGTTTTCCTAAACCTTAAATTTTATAGGAATTAATTTATGTATAAGTCTTTAGGATATTCATTCAGGATGTTATAAATTATTTTAAACTTTATAAAGACTTTATTCAATAAAAAAATAAATGATTGGGATTATAATGATTAAAATAATTTCTAATAAAATTAAAATCAATCATATTATTTGTATTTTAACCATTTTAATGAATAAAATATTTAACAAATTATTTTTTAAAAGTAAATAAAGAGACAATATATATGTGTATTAAAAAGATAAATACTACTAGGTATAATAAAACAAAGTCAATATATATATACACACACGTACATATATATAAAGAATCATGAAATCATATATATATTAATTAATCAACTAATACTCAAAAGACAATTATGTTTTTAGTAGGCGTTTAATACGCAGATCTTTCTTTGTTTCTCAGGAATCATAACTCAAGAATCTTTGTGGTGCCCCTAATTTGTTAAATAATATTAAAGATATTAATATTTAGATAATGGAAATTATGATGTTTTTTTGCAATTAAAAACAATCAATTGGAAGAAGAACACCACAATTAAAAATTATAACAATCACCCTGAATCTATATAAAGACTTATCTCATATATGATGATATGAGAAGGTATGTTAGTTAAGTAAATGTCAACTTAGGACAATCATCACATAATTACAAACTATATATTTGTGAAATATTTAAAATTAGTCCAAAGAAAAGATTGAATTTTTAAGAATAAGTTCCAAATGGGTTATATTAGTAAAACTTACTTATTTTCCTAAATTTGCATGACAGTTCAAAGGTTTTAAATTACATAATCATGTCTCAACATATTCATAACTCATTTCTAGCTACCAAGTGATCTTATTAAGTACATTGCCTGGGTTATCTATTTTAGTATATATTTTAACCATTTGACTTTTTAGGCACCATTGGATAATTACACTTATTCCTAAGATTTTGATATTAACATAAATATCTCTCCTTTTCTTTTTATCCTTAGAAATTGTTCATTAAACCTTGTTATACTTATGTTGACTATTATTTCTTCTAATATTAACTCTTACTTCTCTTAACTCTAGAGCCTTAAATACATTTGTACTTTAACTCCTTTGACTTACGGTCATCCTAGTTAGTCTATCATAAAACTTTTCTTACCATTTCCCAAAGTATTATTATTCCTCTCATATTTTACCAAAATCTCACATCTCTTTAGTTTTCTTAAAAGTCATTACTCTAGTTTATTCCTATCTCTAACTTTATTAACGACTATGCCTATTTCCTTTTACATACCTCAATTATCCATAATATATTCTTTTCAAATAATTACTATTTAGCTCTTGAGGTAAGCCATTTCTTTTTAACTTGTTAATCATTTCCCCTGTTGGGTTAACTTAAAGGTTTATGGTACATTTAAATTATCAACCTCATTTACTAGGTGCTTGTTCTAATTATTTTTAGGTTCCTTTGATTACTGAATACTCATCTATCAATTTTCGCTAACTCTAAGTTATCGACTATGGTTATTATGAATCCAATTCCTAGGTTACTACACTAGTTCCTAGTTACTACTTTAAGACCCATTCTACGTCCTTAAACAATTACGCCATGTACTTGACTTATAAAAGGACTTCTCTTATCAAGTTATTTCTCATCACTAGTTCATTATGAACTCCTATTTATCTATTCTCAACTTAGTTGCCACTTTAAAATTTTATCTAATAGTCTAAGATGTTCACATCATGGCCTATCCTTTATAAGTTACTTAGATTTCACCATGTCTCTACTATTTTATCAAAACTCATTATTTTTCCTTTTATCTCCTTTTTCTTTTCAATCTCTAAAATAAATTGCTATATACATTTCACAAAAGATTCGTTACTCCTAATTCCTTCTTAATCCATTAGTATTTGATTGCTATTTCCAAATTTTATTTAATTGATCACGATACTCAATAGTATGTTTTTCTTATAAAGATACTTTAAAAATTCTTTTCTCCAAAAATTCATTATTTCTAGTTTTATTTCTAGCTATCTATTTTTCTTATCAAAACCCCTTTCTATTCATAAACTTATTTAGTAACTCTCTTGAAATTTTAATGCCATAAAAGTTTTAAAATAAAACATAGTCAAAAGAAATTCTTGATAAAACTTCTTGAGTGCGTGATTTTCTTCGGGTGTGCTCTCGAAACTCCTAGCCGGTCAATTTATCTAAAATAGTGGGACTTACCGGATAAATACAATAAATTACATAAAATACTCAAAAATCCATGATTAATTACAACCAAATCGAATTACTGACTGAGCCCGCACTACGATCCTAAAAATATATCTTTTTACGCAATAACTTCAAATTTTGATATATTAGCGGAGCATATGAATTTTCGAGGCATTCTTTTCAAAAATCACCAGATAAGAATAAAATTAAAATTGCCAACAATAACAAAAAATCGTGTAACTTCTAATCTAACCATTAGATCGTCGCGAAACTTAAAGGGATAATCCCCAAATACTAGAGAAACGATATCGGGCAATTTATAACAAACAAAAATGAAGCGAGACTCCCCTTACCTCACAAAACCATGGCTGTCCGAAAATGGAGGAGATTCTGACGCTCCGATCATTGCCCGCTTCATCCCGATTGCTTCCGATCGTGCTCGGTCGTGCCCGGAACCTTAGAAAACCAAAATGCATGAGTTAAAAGAGGGAGGGTCACTTCACGGTTAGTAAAGAGGGACCAATAATATCCATGAACTTGAAAGAAATTAAAGGCTCGGCCGCCGAAAACTTACTGATCGCTCGATACTATGTGCCAATTGTTCTTGATCGCTCCCGTGGCTTAGAAATCTTAACATGCAAATGGGAGATTGGCAAGAATAAAAGGAAACAGCCATGCAAAATTCTAGATTTAGAATAGGAAAATAGGATGGAATAAGAAATTGGAATTAAAACGTAGAAAAATTCACCGATCTTTTACCAATCAAAGAGCGGTGGCCGCGGATTGAAGAATAGAGGGACGTAGCGACTTTGTGGAGGTAGAGGCATCGTGTGGAGGGACTCATGGTGGCTGGACAGCGGTGGTAGAGTGTTGTTTTGGGTGGTGGCAGCCCCTGGTCTTGGTGGAAATTGGAGGAAAATTGTGGATTTGAGAGGTGGTAGTGTCCATCGATGGTAAGGCCTTGAGGAGAGGAGAATAACGGTGGGTCTCGTGGTGGTTTATGGTGGTTGAAGAGGGCTGATGGAGGAGGTTTTTGGGTTGTGGTGGTGGCTGGAATCTTTAAGAAGAGAAGAAGTAAGCATGCTAGAGAAGGAATGGTTGGAGAAATAATTTGAATGGCTTTACCATGAATGAAATGAATAATTATATGTAATGTAGTTAATGGTTTGCAAATGAAATTAAACTTTTATCTTTTTATAATTGTGTGAGCAGAACGTGATACATTCTATGGTATGGTCATGGCAATTTATCATGGTAGCATGTCATGGTCATAGAACTTATGTGATGATATGGTAACATGGCACATGAATAATAACAACTTATTAAACAAGTTGTTGACTCCTTGCAAGAGAAGAAGTTAATCTGGTGCTTCCATGTAGAGATCTAAGTGGCATGATGTAGAGAGTGAAGAGGACAGGTGTCATGTGATGGCGTTGCCGGAAAAATAGTTTAGGGTACCAGAAATTAGATACCTGACGAGTAACTAGTTCCCTTTTCAGAGGTTGTTTAAAATAAATATACAATAATTTGTGGAGTGAGAATTAGGGAAAACTTCTAACACAAAAGTTGTAGATCTTTATTTTCTCTTTAAAACAAGGTATAGTATGTGAAAATCCACCATCGGACAAGGGAGATATGCCTAAAATACAAAAATTAGGCTGTGATGAAAATAAATTTATGAACAAAATAAATTTGCTGGGAAAAATGGGTAAGGAATTAGCTTTTGTGCCCTTCATGAAGTTTGTATATCTCTTTGATATGGAGCCATATCAAAAAGAATAGAGTAATTTCAATACCGTATGAGGGAGATACGAATTTTTTCCTAAAAGTGTGTAGTGTAGTCTTGAAATTGGAACAGGTCCATAAAGATTGTAAAAATTGTATCGATTGGGAAGGATTCAGCCTTTAGAGCCTTCATAGAAAATATAGAGATTTTGTTACGGAGATTTTGAGACTAAGTTTGCGTAAATCATAGGTCGTATGAGGAAGTCATGAATTTTTGAATGAACCATACGTAGAGTAAAGGGATTAAATAATAAGTTTTCAGAGTACAAATACTTGGTTCACAATTTTAGGGATGACAAGGTTCAAAACAGAGTTTCAAGGCTAGAAATAGAGATTATGATATCTTTGAAATAAAGAGATTGGGACCAGAATCATTTGATTCTAAGATCGTGTGAGGAAGTTAGGCCCAAAACACTGAAGGTGCTCAGACCAAGTTTGAAAGTTCAATTTGAATTAAACGTTTCTTTGAGAAACGAGATCGATAGGGCCCAAAGTAGGATTTGGCCCCTTTAGGAAAAGTTCCTAACTCATCCAAATGAGTCATCGGAGACTGACTGTGCCACTGTCGGATAACCCGAAGTATATACATGATCACTCAATGAGGTACTTGAGGCACTAGGCGGGCCTGTTGGACTGAACCGGTTATCCTTGATTTACCATGATAGGGTTCTAACAGGACTAGTTTCCCTATTGGACCACTAGTCTTGGGCTGAATCGTTGATATCGAATCGTTCACTGGGTCCCATAGTTCAATCTAGGAACCTGATGATATTTTATTATTAAACATAATTATTATTTAAATATAATTATGTTTTCAAAATTAATTAAAATAAAACATTATTATAAATATTGATATATTTTGAAATAATTAATTAAATATATAATATTAACATTAAATATAAATATAAATTATTAAGTATTAAATCGTCATATGTTAAATTAAATATTATTAGTAGGGAATAATTATCAATTAAATTATTATCAACTAATCACTACTCAAAATAATCATTATTAACATATTATTTTTACTTACAACATTATTATTGTTCTCTCACCTCTGTTTCTTTTTGACTATCAACATATTCTCTAATTTTTCTTCTAATTCCCTTCGCTCTTCTAAGCCAGTTTTCTTACTATTCATTCCTATACCTCATAATTAACACCTTAATTAGCTTTCTTCCTTCGCTATTGTCCCATACTAACCATTTAGGGATTTGGCCGAAGCCGCAAGCTTTCAACTGAGAGCTCAATAGAGTATCCTCAAGAGTCCCAAGGGTCTGATTTCTTATTCTAAAAAATCAAGGTTGTTACAGCACAAGCTGTCGATTGCTCAGCATCCTTTTTGCTTCTAGCTGTGTCACCAATGTATCTTGTACCATTAAAAACTCATAAAGATGTGAAAACAGGAAGTAGTGACCCTTGATAAACAATGTTCTATACTAGCTTTTCCAAATTAAGTTTGGCAGTATACACATGCAAGATAGACTTGCAAAATGTAAAATTCTGGAAGACAATGACAACAAGAAGGCAAATTTTTAAAGAAAAAACAATATTGAAGGATAGAACACGATCAAGCCAAAATGAAGCAATAACAAATCGTATTCAAAGAACCATTACAAGTAATGCTACTTCCAACACTTTTTTATTCTTTTGGTGTGTCAACAATGATTTTTTCACTGGTCATCAGCCATTAATATTTAATATGAAAACAAATTACTGGATCATAGATTTTAAGGATGATTATTTCAAGTCATGCCAAACCAGTGTTATTAAATAGTGGTCACAACATGGCTACTAAAAAAACACTATATAAAAGTATTAGGGACGCAATAACTAGGTATGATGTAACATCCCAATTTTAAAGTTAAATGCCGAATGAAAAATAAACTATTAAGGTTTTGATTTCAAAGTGAGAAGTTAATTGATAATCATAATCGGATTAACTTAAGGAATAATTACAATTTAATTAAGGCATAGTTGGTGAAAGATGGCTGTCTGTGATTGGCGAGTTACGTGAGTGGGCTGCGACTCACGTTCTCCCATCCCACTCCCTTCTCTTCGCATGCATATATATACCCTGTATCACCGTGGATACTCGTTCTTCTCCACTGCTGCATCCTCTCTTTTCTTCTTCCTCGTTTTTATCCTCTTTTCCCTTCCCCTGTTTTGCTCTTCGTTTCTGGAGAACGCAACGACGGTGCCGAAGGAAGGTCAGAGTCCCCTTCAACTGGTGGAAGACGACCATTGAAGCAGAGGAAGAACAACTTCTCATCCCCGAGCCGATTTCAGAGTGCGACGGTGCGAAGGAGATCTGGACGAGTCGGATAGAGCGTCAGACCGAACGTTGAGAGCAGGAGAGCTACTTGAGTTCCTTTCCGTAGGTAGGGGGCGCTTGCATGTCAAATACATGATCCACGAATGGTACCGGATGAATGTATTGCTTTAAGTGTGTGCATGTGTTTGTGGCGATTGAATAATATGCATGATTGTTGATTTTGGATCCTGTGTGTAAGATAGTAGTTGTACAATAATTGCATGTGATCCAGATGGTGGTAATGTAGTCTGTTAGCCTTGTTATAGACGAATGAAATGCATAGTCCTATCTCTGTTAACACTGTGAGAACATGAACGTGTGATTGTTGGTTGATTTATCAGATGATATTACCTTGACTGTCCGATTGCTGTGCATGTTGTTATGGCTGGCAAAGTATATGTAACGACTGTGTTAAATCTGTTCCTACTACGATGGTTGCGAAGGAGGTATCCGTTGAGTAGTGATGCTTGCTGGTAAATGCATTAGCTGCATGTGTAAGAATGGGGTGACCCGTGGAAGGTCTAGAGCCCCCGAGGGAATGGCTTCCAGCTACAGTCCTTGGCTAGATTCTGTGAGAGCTCGTGGTAGCCGTAGGAGCTAGAGATGAGTCTCGAGACGTTAATGGGAGACCGGTACCACACGGGAAGAGCTGATGGATGAGCGGCCAGTAAGAGGGAAACTGTAACTGAAAGTCATTACTTAAGTCGGATCCGCAGGCATGCATGTAGATATGATGCTGATTAAGATAGTACGCATAGCATGTGTTGAGTATTATGGATGATTTCCTAATGTGTGGATGCATGTGTACGTGTGAATAGAGATGAACTTTATGTAGTATGTATGTTATAGATATCATTCTGATTTGCATGGTCTTAGTTTAACCTGAATACGACTGAGTGAAAGTAAGTATGCGTACTGACACTAATACCGAGTCTTGATTGTCATTTTGCATGTAAAAGCTCACCCCTTCAGTGGTTACATTTTTCAGTGAACATCCCTCGGAATGAAGGATGAAGAAGAGGCCGAATGCAGAGCAGAGAAACCGAGCGCTATGGAATATATGTGTATATGTAAATACTGTGTATAAGGTCTTGTTAAGCCTTGGCCGGCTCGTATTTTGATTTTAGTCCTTATATCTGAACTTGAACACTTTCGGGTAGTGAAAACATGCTAATGCGTTGTAATATTTAATACGTCTATATATATATGTGTGTTGTGTGTTGTTCTATACTGTAGGTGATGTCCGAGTGGTGAATATGGGTGTATAAGTATACCTTCCGAGCGTAGGAGATCAGTGTGACTATGGGTAAAAGCGGAGCTAAGTTATTGTTGGAGGAAAGCGAGATAATGAGTCATTTCGAGTGATGAGAGGTTGAATAATCCGAGCGATTGAGGTCGCATAGCCTAGAGTAGGAGTTCGTTCGAATCCCGTGAGTAACAATTATGAAATTTCATGAGTAGAGGATAATCAACGATTTCCGAGTGAGAATCCGCCGAGTGAGCAGTTCACCGACCAAGGAACGACACCTAAGACTCTAAGTGGACCTATTGTAATAGATTAGCAAGTAGCTAAAGAACCCGAGTGAGTCCTGGCTTAGTAGGAAAATTAGAGCAGAAAATAATATGGTTACAGAATGAAAAGTAAGTAGAATACCCCGAGTGGCGTATTGGACATGGGAGTTATCCCGAGTGAGGAGTCTTCATAGATTCCGAGTGAGTGACTTGGAAATCATTTTTGGGTTGCCAACGTATATGTATATGTAATCCGATCGAGTGGAGCCAGGGAGTGGGAATGCTGTCTAAATAGAACTGGTACGTATTAAGGGGAATCCAAGTGGGTTAAGAAGTGAATCTCCGCGAGTGAACCGTACGCTAAAACCGAGTGGAATGGCAGGATGCCGAGTGAACTTCTCACTCCGGCGAACAAGGTGCTCGCTCCAGCGAGTGTGTTTCAGGAAGACTCTTGTGTGAGTATCGCTTAGGCGAATCGTCCCTCGCCCGAGCGACTTGAGCTATTTCGCCCAAGCGTGTGGGGTCACGTTGAAGCGAGTGGACGTTGTTTGTGGGATTCGCCCAGGCGATGATGGGTTTCGCTGAACTGAATGGATCGGTCAAGCCTTGTTCCTTCCACTGATTGCCGTGCGTATGAATGTTCTTTCATTTTTTTTCCTTGCCTTCCTCTTCTTTTCTATGCCGAGTGACCAGTGGTTGTTTTTATGAAAATTTCTTCCCTGTTTTTGGGTTTAATTATTTATTAAAAATTAGGGTGTTACATTTTGGTATCAGAGCAGACCGAAAGGTCCAAGGCCAAGGTATGCTTACCGAGTGTGAGCGGTTGTGTGCTTTCTGATCGAATGATCATTATTATTGTGATATTGTTGAACCTGATTGATGCTATGATATTGAATTGTGGATAGGAGGTTATTCCCCCTGGTCCGATTGATTGTGTAACATATAGGAATGGCATAATGTGCTAAGTTACTAAATATTAGACTGAGATGCGATCGGTAGTAAGTGGCTCGGTATGCTTATCCTTGAAGGGTGTTAATTTCAGGATAAGGGATGACGCATCGCCAAAGCATGGAGGCTATAGCCACAGCATTCCAACGCTTTGCGGACGTGTTCGAGAGGCAGGGCCAGACTCGAGCTGAGGATGGCCACGTGCTGGACCGCTTCCTGAAGAGGAAGTCGAGTGAATTTCAGGGAGGACGGAACCCTGAGGCAGCTTTTAAATGGACTCAGGAACTGGAGAGGATTTTTGGGGGTCTTCGTTGTACCGAGGCCTAAAAGGTGGAATGTGCAGTGTATATGCTGCGAGATGAAGCGGAGAACTGGTGGAAGATAGCCAGAAACCGATTTCCGGAGGATGATGCTCAGCTGACTTGGAATGATTTCAAGACATGCTTCTTAGAGAAGTACTTCCCCGACACAGTAAGGAGTCGGAAGGAGTTGGAGTTTATGAAGTTGAAGCAGGGCTCCATGACTGTGGAAGAGTACGCGACTAGGTTCGAGGAGTTGTGCCTATTCTACCCACCTTTCCAACAACCAGGGACGGAGAGCTCCAAGTGCCTTAAATTTGAAAATGGATTGAGATCAGATATTAAGAGAGCCTGCAGATATCAAGAGATCAGGAGTTTCCCTGCATTGGTGAACAAATGTAGAATATTTAAAGAAGATGACAAGGCCTACTCGGGCCAAAGCAGCAGAGCCAACCATTACTTGAGGCCTCAGCAGTCACGGTTCAAGAGGCCAGGAAATGTGGGAAGAAGTGGACCCTTTACCAGATATCAAGATCGCAGTAACTAAGGGAGACAGATGAGTGGACGACCAAAATATGGCAAGTGTTTTAAGTGCGGTGGTGACCACTTTGCTCAGAATTGCAATAGTATAGAGGTCAAGTGCTTTCATTGCCAGGAGAAGGGGCACATTCGCCTCGACTGCCCCCAACTTCGTCAAGCAAACCCCAATGCACGTCATGGAGGTTTCCAAGAGAGAAACCGAGGGAACAATAACCAAGGACCGAGCGGCAGAGGTAGCAGAGCCAGAGGGAATATGATGTTTGCCCCAAATAACCGAAAGAGAGACGCCGATCAACCAACTGCTGGAAGAGTTTATGCAATCAACGCGGAAGATGCTGCACAGGCAAATGACTTGGTACAGAGTAAGTGCCTACTCGGTAAATATACACTTAATGTAATTTTTGATTCTGGAGCCACCCACTCCTTCGTAGCTGATGAGTGTGTGAGACGACTGCGATTACCGACTGTGGATATGGATCGGACTTTGGAAGTAACCAACCCGACTGGCCCTAAGGTGTTGACATCAACAATGTGTAAGGGCGTAACATTTGTGTTGGACGATCGGAGTTTTACCTTTGATCTTGTGTGTGTACCTCTGAAAGGCCTCGATATCGTGCTCGGCATAGATTGGCTTTCAGCCAACAAGGTGTTAGTGGATTGTAGAAACTGAAGGATAATCTTCCCGAGGCAGCACAAGGAGGACGACACGACACAAGGTATAGCTCAACTGTTTATGATGCTTTGTTTAACCGAGGGTGAAAGTAAAACCCGAGTGAACGAAATTCCGTCTGTCTGTGAATTCCCAGAAGTGTTTCCCGAGGACGTGCCGAGTGTCCCTCCCAATAGAGAAGTTGAATTCTCTATAGACTTGATTCCTGGAGCCGAGCCAGTCTCCAGTGCACCTTATAGAATGTCCCCAACTGAATTGGCCGAGCTGAAGAAGCAAGTGGATGAGTTACTCGGAAAACAATTCATTAGACCGAGCGTATCACCATGGGGCGCACCTATGCTGCTTGTTAAGAAGAAGGATGGCAACATGAGACTTTGTATAGATTACCGACAGCTAAACAAACTCACGATTAAGAACCGATACCCATTGCCCCGAATTGATGACTTGATCGACCAACTGCGTGGAGCCTCAGTCTTCTCGAAAATCGACCTACGATCGGGATACCACCAAATCCGAGTGAAGGACTCGGATATCCCAAAGACTGCCTTTAGGACTCGGTATGGACACTACGAGTATGTAGTGATGCCGTTCGGTGTAACAAACGCCCCTACCGTCTTCATGAATTACATGAACAGCATATTCCACCCATATCTAGACCGATTCGTAGTAATCTTCATCGATGATATCTTGGTCTACTCCAAGACTCCTGAGGAGCATGAAGGACACCTCCGAGCGGTACTTCAAGTGTTAAGGGAGAAGCAGTTGTTCGTGAAGCTTTCAAAGTGCGATTTCTGGATGGATAAAATCCATTTCCTCGGACATGTGATTTCCGAGGAAGGTGTCTCATGGACCCTTCGAAGGTGACAGCTATAATGGCATGGGAGAGACCCAAGTCGGTCTCGGAGGTAAGGAGCTTTATGGGCCTGGCAGGTTATTATAGAAGATTCATTGAGGGTTTTTCCAAGTTGGCCTTGCCACTAACTAAGTTGACTCAGAAAAACATTCCCTTCGTGTGGAGTTCCGAGTGCGAGAGCAGTTTCTGAGGACTGAAAGACAAGTTGACGACTGCCCCAGTGTTGACATTACCTGACTTGCAAAAGAGCTTCGTGGTTTATTGTGATGCATCAGGACTCGGATTAGGATGCGTGCTAATGCAGAAAGACCGGGTGATAGCGTATGCCTCTCGGCAATTGAGACCTCACGAGCAGCATTATCCGACCCACGACTTGGAATTGGCAGCGGTGGTGTTCGCGTTAAAAATCTAGAGGCATTATTTGTTCGGGTCCAGATTTGAAGTGTATAGTGATCACAAGAGCCTTAAATACTTATTCGACCAAAAAGAACTGAACATGAGGCAGAGAAGATGGATGGAATTTTTAAAAGATTATGATTTCGAGCTAAAGTACCATCCAGGTAAGGCAAACGTTGTTGCCGACGCGTTAAGTCGGAAATCCCTTCATGTAGCAGTGATGATGGTGAAGGAGGTAGAGCTATTGGAACAGTTCCGAGACATGAACTTACATGTTGACATCCCCTCCTCTCGGAAAATGACGATCGGCACGCTGAGGATTGCCAATGAATTCCTGAAATCCGTGTACGAGCAACAACAATCAGATCCCTACTTAGCTGAGATGAGGGAGACTCAGGCCAAAGGTAAGGATTTGTCCTTGACCGAGGGGTCAGATGGAATCTTCCGAGTAAGAAATAGAATATACGTGCCAAGTGGAGGAGAATTAAGAAGAATGGTGCTTGATGAAGCTCACAAAAGCTTGCTAAGTATCCACCCGGGTGCCACGAAGATGTACCATGACCTGAGAACCCAGTTCTGGTGGCCCGGATTAAAAAGGAACGTGGCAGAATATGTGGCTCGGTGCATCACCTGTCAGAAGTCGAAAGTGGAGCACCAGAAGCCGTATAGTGCATTGCAACCCCTGGAGATTCCCATGTGGAAATGGGACTCAATTGCCATGGACTTTGTCATGGGATTGCCCAAAAACCGAGCGGGACATGATGCAATTTGGGTCATTGTTGACCGACTGACGAAGAGTGCACACTTCCTACCTGTGAACATGAAGTACCCGTTGCATAAGTTAGCACGGATTTACATCCAAGAAATTGTCCGACTGCATGGAGTGCCAACTACTATCGTATCGGATAGGGATCCTAGGTTCACGTCCCGGTTTTGGACCAGCCTGCACCAGGAATTGGGCACGAAGTTTTGGCTAAGTTCCGCTTACCACCCCCAATCGGATGGATAATCCGAGCGAACGATCCAAAGCCTGGAGGACTTGCTAAGGGCGTGTGTGTTGGAGCACGGTGGAAACTGGGAGCAGTACCTCCCCTTGATTGAGTTTACATACAATAACAGCCATCACAACAGTATCGGTATGGCACCCTACGAAGCACTATATGGACGAAGATGCCGAACCCCACTTTGTTGGTCGGAAACGGGTGAGAGTCTACTGTTGGGACCAGAAATTGTAAAGCAAACATCAGAACAGATCCGAGTGATAAGGGAACGGATGAAGGCGTCCCAGGACAGGCAAAAGAGTTACCATGACAAACGAACCAAACCATTAGAGTTTTCAGTCGGAGACAGTGTTTTTGAAGACTTCTCCGAGTAAAGGAGTCGGGCGAGCCTTGAAAGGTGGAAAGTTGAGCCCCCGATACATTGGACCTTATGAGGTGTTGGATCGAGTCGGTTCCATGGCATACCGTATAGCATTACCGACTCACTTATCCCGATTGCACAACGTGTTTCATGTGTCCCAACTGAGGAAGTATCTGCATGACCCCAGCCACACAGTGCTTGATGATGAAGTGGAAATCAAGGAAGACCTGACCACTACGACTATACCGATTAGAATCGTGGACCGATCGGTAAAGCGTTTAAGGAACAAGGACGTACAACTGGTTGAAGTAGAGTGGCAGCAAGGCAGGACTACCTCTTGTACCTGGGAACGCGAAGACGCCATGAGACAGCAATACCCCGAGTTGTTCAACCAAGGTGAGTGACCGACTGAATTTCAAGGACGAAATTCTTTTGAGAGGAGGAGAACTGTAACATCCCAATTTTAAAGTTAAATGCCGAATGAAAAATAAACTATTAAGGTTTTGATTTCAAAGTGAGAAGTTAATTGATAATCATAATCGGATTAACTTAAGGAATAATTACAATTTAATTAAGGCATAGTTGGTGAAAGATGGCTGTTTGTGATTGGCGAGTTACGTGAGTGGGCTGCGACTCACGTTCTCCCATCCCACTTCCTTCTCTTCGCATGCATATATATACCCTGTATCACCGTGGATACTCGTTCTTCTCCACTGCTGCATCCTCTCTTTTCTTCTTCCTCGTTTTTATCCTCTTTTCCCTTCCCCTGTTTTGCTCTTCGTTTCTGGAGAACGCAACGACGGTGCCGAAGGAAGGTCAGAGTCCCCTTCAACTGGTGGAAGACGACCATTGAAGCAGAGGAAGAACAACTTCTCATCCCCGAGCCGATTTCAGAGTGCGACGGTGCGAAGGAGATCTGGACGAGTCGGATAGAGCGTCAGACCGAACGTTGAGAGCAGGAGAGCTACTTGAGTTCCTTTCCGTAGGTAGGGGGCGCTTGCATTTCAAATGCATGATCCACGAATGGTACCGAATAAATGTATTGCTTTAAGTGTGTGCATGTGTTTATGGCGATTGAATAATATGCATGATTGTTGATTTTGGATCCTGTGTGTAAGATAGTAGTTGTACAATAATTGCATGTGATCCAGATGGTGGTAATGTAGTCTGTTAGCCTTGTTATAGACGAATGAAATGCATGGTCCTATCTCTGTTAACACTGTGAGAACATGAACGTGTGATTGTTGGTTGATTTATCAGACGATATTACCTTGACTGTCCGATTGTTGTGCATGTTGTTATGGCTGGCAAAGTATATGTAACGACTGTGTTGAATCTGTTCCTACTACGATGGTTGCGAAGGAGGTATCAGTTGAGTAGTGATGCTTGCTGGTAAATGCATTAGCTGCATGTGTAAGAATGGGGTGACCCGTGGAAGGTCTAGAGCCCCCGAGGGAATGGCTTCCAGCTACAGTCCTTGGCTAGATTCTGTGAGAGCTCGTGGTAGCCGTAGGAGCTAGAGATGAGTCTCGAGACGTCAATGGGAGACCGGTACCACAGGGGAAGAGCTGATGGACGAGCGGCCAGTAAGAGGGAAACTGTAACTGAAAGTCATTACTTAAGTCGGATCCGCAGGCATGCATGTAGATATGATGCTGATTAAGATAGTACGCATAGCATGTGTTGAGTATTATGGATGATTTCCTAATGTGTGGATGCATGTGTACGTGTGAATAGAGATGAACTTTATGTAGTATGTATGTTATAGATATCATTCTGATTTGCATGGTCTTAGTTTAACCTGAATACGACTGAGTGAAAGTAAGTATGCGTACTGACACTGATACCGAGTCTTGATTGTCATTTTGCATGTAAAAGCTCACCCCTACAGTGGTTACATTTTTCAGCGAACATCCCTCGGAATGAAGGATGAAGAAGAGGCCGAGTGCAGAGCAGAGAAACCAAGCGCTATGGAATATATGTGTATATGTAAATACTGTGTATAAGGTCTTGTTAAGCCTTGGCCGGCTCGTATTTTGATTTTAGTCCTTATATCTGAACTTGAACACTTTCGGGTAGTGAAAACATGCTAATGCGTTGTAATATTTAATACGTCTATATATATGTGTGTTGTGTTTTGTTCTATACTGTAGGTGATGTCCGAGTGGTGAATATGGGTGTATAAGTATACCTTCCGAGCGTAGGAGATCAGTGTGACTATGGGTAAAAGCGGAGCTAAGTTATTGTTGGAGGAAAGCGAGATAATGAGTCATTCCGAGTGATGAGAGGTTGAATAATCCGAGCGATTGAGGTCGCATAGCCTAGAGTAGGAGTTGGTTTGAATCCCGTGAGTAACAATTATGAAATTTCATGAGTAGAGGATAATCAACGATTTCCGAGTGAGAATCCGCCGAGTAAGCAGTTCACCGACCAAGGAACGACACCTAAGACTCTAAGTGGACCCATTGTAATATATTAGCAAGTAGCTAAAGAACCCGAGTGAGTCCTGGCTTAGTAGGAAAATTAGAGCAGAAAATAATATGGTTACAGAATGAAAAGTAAGTAGAATACCCCGAGTGGCGTATTGGACGTGGGAGTTATCCCGAGTGAGGAGTCTTCATAGATTCCGAGTGAGTGACTTGGAAATCATTTTTGGGTTGCCAATGTATATGTGTATGTAATCCGATCGAGTGGAGCCAGGGAGTGGGAATACTGTCTAAATAGAACTGGTACGTATTAAGGGGAATCCAAGTGGGTTAAGAAGTGAATCTCCGCGAGTTAACCGTACGCTAAAACCGAGTGGAGTGGCAGGATACCGAGTGAACTTCTCACTCCGGCGAACAAGGTGCTCGCTCCAGCGAGTGTGTTTCAGGAAGACTCTTGTGTGAGTATCGCTTAGGCGAATCGTCCCTCGCCCGAGCGACTTGAGCTATTTCGCCCAAGCGTGTGGGGTCACGTTGAAGCGAGTGGACGTTGTTTGTGGGATTCGCCCAGGCGATGATGGGTTTCGCTGAACTGAATGGATCGGTCAAGCCTTGTTCCTTCCACTGATTACCGTGCGTATGAATGTTCTTTCATTTTTTTTCCTTGCCTTCCTCTTCTTTTCTATGCCGAGTGACCAGTGGTTGTTTTTATGAAAATTTCTTCCCTGTTTTTGGGTTTAATTATTTATTAAAAATTAGGGTGTTACATATGACAGACACATAACGGACATAATAAAATAAAGTTATCTATATATATTGATCCAGTCTCGATACCGGTACCTAAGGCAGGTAGGTAATTGCATCCACTCTCACTGTGCTACCGGCCTCACATCCATACCGGTATGTCTAGGTTTGTACCTTGCACACCAGAAAGTATCCACGTCACCCAACAGAAGGTACAAGGTACAACCACAAGGGGAATTCGCGGCTCTCCCCGCGTCGTGTGTCAGAATCGTATACTGAGCAGTGTACTATTTGTGCCCTGGCCCCACCTGCACCTAACGATTCATTCTCCATGCTCACTTATAAATAATCGATTCTCACACTCAGAAAAGGTTACACTATTTTTTACTCCCTATTTACTATTGAGTTACTCAAGTTCCCTTGAATTCTTATTCTGTTCACTGACTTGAGCGTCAGAGAATCTTCACCGGTGACACCATCTTTCGCCCCTCTTCAGCGTGAAAGCTTGGTGTAAAGGATCTCTAGGACAACAAGACCGGATTCTCCCACTGAGAGTTCGGACCATAATACCGGATACCCACTGTATCGGTGTACAAGCATTCTTATCATTGACTTTTGAGGCTGGTCCCCACTCCGGATCCTTGACCTCGGATCAGACCAGCTCATTGGCACGCCTGGTGGGACCCAATAGAGTTATTCCCACCTCTTGCATAAGTCCAGTAGTCACCATGGAGGGTAGTGGTCGTGACTTTGTCGAAGGTCATGTCGAGGATGTGACTAACCAGCCGGAGAACAGGAGACTTCTTTTCAAATCTCCTAGAGTTAGTTCAAGGAGGATGGTGCAGGTACCAACTCCTGACCCTCGTGATGAGCTCATAAGACAGCTCAGGGAAGAGCTTGCTGAGCTGAAGAAAGATAGAAGGCAAACAGAAGAAAATATGGTGTCTCAGGCTGAGGAGACTCACCACACCTCTGGGAGAGAGAAATCTACAACTCTCTAGTATTTAAAGATTCCCACGTATGAAGAAAGGGAACAAACTCATGACTCTGGGGATAGAGTTAGTGGAAGAAGAAAGGAGCCAATGATAGCAGCTCACGGGACGTATCAGCTCAATGTCCCATTCTCACGAAGGTTAATGAGTGTGCCTATCCCTGGGCACTTGCAGATGACTCAATCACTCTCCATAGTGAAGTATAATAGAGAGACTGACACCACTAAGCATCTTGATGCTTACACATATGAGGCCATGTTCTTGGGGGATAAGGAGAATGTTATGTGCAGAATGTTCCCCCGCACTCTGGTGGGTGAGGCCCTCAGCTGGTTCAAAGGACTGCCTTCTGGCTTGATAGACTCCTAGGAAGAAATGGCAATAGCTTTTGGGGATCATTTTGTCATTTTTAGAGATATTCCCAGGACGTCTCACACCTTGGCCCAGATTAGGCAAGGAGAGAGCGAAACTCTTAAGGAATTTCTGAAGAGGTTCTACAAAGAGGCAGCCATGGTGCCTAATCTTACAGAAGCTATTTAGCTACATATCGTCATTGAGGCCCTGCAGCCCGGATCAGCTTTTTCCCTGTCTTTGGCAAAGAGTCCTCCAACAACATTTGAAGAATTACGGAGGAAGGCTTCAAAATATGTGGGTATAGAGATGCATCTGGAAGCCACGACGGCTCGGGTTAAGCCACTAGTTCCTTTGCTTCAACCACAGAAAGATAAGGAGAGGGTAAGGCCAGACATGCATTTCCAGATGGACGATTTCAGGAGCCCTCGACCCCAGCAGCAGGAGAGGCGCGTAGCTTCTTTCAGTAACTACACACCGCTGAACGCTAAACCCTCTTAGATCTTAAGGAAGGTCGGATGGCCTACGCTTAGCGTGTATGGGATTAGGAGACCGGCTCCAATGAAAATGCCTGGGAATCCGCGTAAGTACTGTGGTTTCCACGAGCAAATTGGCCATTCCATAGATGAGTGCAAGACGTTAAAGAACGCTGTGGAGACTCTCATCAGAGAGGGAAAACTAAAGCAGTACCTCTTCAAGGAGAAATCTTTTGATAAGCCAGACTGGACAGAGAAAAGAGGTAGAGATCGCGACAATGAGGGCGATAACAGCCGCACTCGTGTCAAGAGGTTTATAGCCGCTGAAAAATAGAAAGGAGTCGTTATCAGCGAGACTGCTCAGCAGGATGGCATGCCCCAGCAACAGCGTCAAGGCCGACGCGAGGTTATAAATATGATAGCATAAGGATTTTTTAGGGACGGAGCATCCATCACAGCCAGGAAGAATCATCATCGCATGATTCTATCGGTTCAAGGAAAGCCCAGGGATAATCGCCCATTCAGGGGCAAAGAGTTGGCGTCGGTGGTTTTATTTTCTGATGAGGATTTCGGCCCAACCATTCCTGGAGGAGATGACGCTGTGGTCATCGTGGCTATGATTGCGAATAAGGATGTCAAAAGAATCCTAGTTGATCAAGGAAGTTCCTACGATGTGATTTTTTATAATTGTTTTAAAAGAATAGGGTTTAACGATTCTGACTTGCAACCCTATACGCAGGAACTGACGGCTTTCAACAGAGCCAAACAGCCAACTAAAGGGTATCTTGACACCTTTGTCTTTTTTTAGGGCGAGCCCAGAGCAAGGACGGTGAAGTCCAGGGTGCTGGTGATTGATGTCGAATCACCTTACAACAGCATCATAGGCCGCCCCATGTTGAACGCTATAGAGGCAATCGTCTCAGCTCCTCATCTCTTGATTAAATTTATTGACAAGGACAATGGTGTGTTTTCTCTTCGAGGTGATCAGGAGATGGCCAGGTACTGCTACAACCTAAGCCTAAACATGGTGAAGCTGGAGGCGTTCAACAAAAAGAGGAAGTTAAACGATGGAGGAACAGCGACAGGGTTAGTCACTTTGATTGATCTTGATCCTAGAGCGGAGTTGAAGATTGATCCACTCAACCTATCAAAGCCCACACCGGATAGAGGTTCTAAGGACATCGTCTTAGGAGATTCCTTAGAGAAGGTCACTCACATCAATGACAATCTGGAGGCAGTAATGGAACAACGTTTGCTTGTACTCCTCTAGGAGTTTAAGGGCCTTTTTGCAAGGACTGCTGCGGACATGCTTGGGATGGATCCTAACTTCTGCTGTCACAAGTTATCCGTCTACCTAGAGACGAGGTCGGTTGCCCAAAAGAAAAGAAGATTAGGGCCAGAGAAGCAGAAGGTAGGTTGTGAGCAGACTAAGGAATTGTTGAAGGCCGGATTTATTAGGGAAATCTGATATTCCTCGTGGCTCCCAAACGTGGTCATGGTGCAGAAGGCCAACAGTAAATAGAGAATGTGTACAGATTAGGTAGATCTAAACCGTTGTTGCCCAAAAGACCCATATCCTCTCCCAAATATAGATTGTGTGGTGGATGATTCGTCTGGTTATCAGTACTTGTCATTTATGGACGCTTATTCGGGGTATAACTAAATTCTGATGTGGAAGGAGGACCAAGAGAAAACGGCTTTCGTTAATGACCGGTGTGTGTTTTGTTACACCGTCATGTCCTTCGGACTGAAAAATGCTGGGGCCACATACCAGCGTATGGTCAACAAAGTTTTTGAAGGCATGCATACCAAGGTGGTGGAGGTGTACATTGACGACATCATCGCTAAGACACCGGCTACGGGTGATCACATTGAAGATCTGCGCCAAGTATTCATACGTTTGAGGCAATATAACATGAGGTTGAACCCTTTGAGGTGTACCTTTGTTGTGTTTGCGGGGAAGTTTCTACGTTTCATGTTGACTCAGTGAGGCATTGAGGCCAATCCTGGGAAGTGCCAATCGATCTTGGGCATACAGAATCCAAAAAGTTTAAGGGAAGTTCAGTCTTTGAATGGAAAGGTTATAGCCCTGGCACGGTTTATGCGCAAAATGGCGCACAGATCCCTTCCCCTGTATAAGGTCCTGAAGAAATCCAAGAAGTTTGAATGGGGACAGGAGCAGGAGCAAGCTTTTCAAGAGCTTAAGAAGGTGTTATCTAGTCCTCCTATTTTGGTAAGACCTGATCCCGGAGAAGTGCTCATTCTCTACTTGGCCAGTTCGGATGAAGCCTTGGGTATGGCGTTAGTAAAGGAGACTCCAGAAGGGCGGAGACCAGCGTATTTTATGAGCAAAACACTACAAGGAGCAGAGGGCCAGTCTCAAAAGATTGAAATAGCCGCCCTCGCATTTGTTTGGGCCTCGCACCGTTTAAGGTCGTACTTCCATGTGTACCCAGTCATGGTGAGAACGGATCTGCCACTCTGTTCCGTGTTGAGCAAGCCGGAACTCGTAGGAAGGATGATTAAGTGGTCTATCGAACTCTCGGAGTTCAACGTTTCCTATGAAGCATGAGGCGCTATCAAGGCTCAAGTGTTGGCTGATTTTGTTGTAGAGATGACCGGGGCAGATCCAGCCGCACCTCGCGTTCACTGGACCGTTTATGTGGATGGTTCATCCCATAGTAAAGGATGTAGAGCAGGTGCCATGGTTGAAAGCGAAGATAGTGTGCATTTGGAGATTTCTCTTCGATTCAATTTTAAAACTTCCAACAATAAGGCTGAGTACAAAGCTTGTCTTGCTAGACTCAGAGCCGCAATTGATATCGGAGTAACTGAAGTAACCCTTTGTAGCGATTCACAATTCATGATATCGCAGATTCAGGGAGAATACCAGATTCGTGAGCCCCAGCTCCAGTTATATTTGAATTGTGTGAATGAGTTGAAAGAGAGGTTTTCATTATTGGAGTTCAAACATGTGCCTCGAGAAGAGAACACCAGGGCGGATATACTGTCCAGACTTGCGAGTACGAAGCAACCTGGAAGCACAACCACAGTGGTGCAGAGCACTTTAACATCACCCAACATTCCTTTAGTTCCATCGTTGAACGCAATAACGGCTCGCGCCTTCAATGAAGACTCATAGGTAGTTCCTTACGTCCGGTATCTCGTTAATGGACAACTGCCCAGTGATGAATCCGAGAAGAGGAAAATAAGGAGGGAGTTGCCTTATTTCATGATGGTGGATGGAAAGCTTTTTAGAAGAGGGTTCTCCGTGCCCTACCTCCTTTGTCTAAATGAGAATGAGATACAAAAGGTTCTGGAAGAGGTGCACGAGGGGCAATGTAGACATCATTCTGGTGGAAGGAGTTTGATGAGGAAGATCCTTGGAGAGGATATTGGTGGCCCACAGTAAAGTATGATTCCATAGAATTCGTCAAGAAGTGTGATCCGTGCCAAAGGTTCTCAAACCTACATCACACACCGGCTGAGGAGCTCTTCACATCTGTTGTGCCCTGGCCTTTTCTCCAATGGGGTTTGGACATCCTAGGTCTATTCCCAACCGCGGCTGGGGCATCAAATACCTCATAGTTGGGGTAGATTATTTCACGAAATAGATAGAAGCAGAGCCATTTGTGCACATCACATCTTCCCGAACTTGTCGTTTTGTCTATGAAAACATCATAGCGTGGTTCAGGGTGCTAACACGGATAGTTACTAATAACGACACTCAATTCACTGACAGGAAGTTCACAAAGTTGCTTGAAAGGCTGGGGATAATCCAGATCTTTTCATCTGTCGAGCATCCACAAACTAATGGCCAAGCCAAAGTGGCCAACAGAGAAGTGTTGAAGAGGCTGAAGAAATGCTTAGGAGAAGCTAAGGGCGGTTGGACAGATCAATTATGCCACGTCTTGTGGTCATATCGTACCACGCCTCACTCTTCACCCAACGAATCCCCATACCGCCTCACTTATGGCATGGAGGTGATGTTGCCAGTAAAGCTCCAAACCGCTTCAACAAGGGTGGAGTACTTCTCGGAGGAGGGCAACAATGCCAATCTGACATCAGAGTTGGATGTTATCCAGGAACTCAGAGAAGCCGCCTTCATCAGAGATCAAGCTATTAAGGCTAAGGCCGCTCTACGGTACAACAAACATGTTCAGCATAGAATGTTCAACGCTGGAGACCTTGTTCTGAGAAAGGCCAGTGTGGGTAATAAGTTCGCTCACTAGGGCAAGTTGGCTCCGACATGGGAAGTGTAACATCCCAGTTTTGAAATTAAATGCTGAATGAAAAATAAACCATTAAGACTTGATTTCAACTAGAAATAACTGTTAATTGCATTTAACTAAGTAGGTTTAAGCCATTAAAGTATATAAAAAAAATGGTGGTGGTCAGGGGATGGGGTGGAGTGCACGTGACTGCTGGGCACGCACTCTCCCATCCCACTCTTCTTTTACTGTGCGCATGCATATATATATATATATATATAAAACGTGAGCCTTTGGTGAAAAACGCACTTGCTATTTCTTCAGACCCCCTTCTCCGTCACTTCATTCTCTACTTTCTCTCTTCGTCTCCATCTTTCTTCTTCTTCTATCTTACTCTTCGCTCCTGGAGGTCTTGGTTCCAGTACTAGAGAACGGACCACACTTCATCCCAGAATCAGGCGCAGGATACGACAGAGCCAAGGAAGACCAGACGAACCAGGAGAAGGACATCGGACCCAACAACAAGAACGGAAAAGGTTTCTGAGGTTCTTCTAAAGGTAGGGGGCGCTTGCATGTCGAATGCATGGTCTAAGAACGGTACCGGATGAACGTACTGCTGAGCGTGGGTGTGTGTGTATGCATGTATTTATAATCATTAAAACTGATGCATGGTTTATGATTCTGATAGTGATTTTCGTGGCGATGGCGTAGCCTGTTAGTAGATGATAATGATGAATGATATGCATGGATCCATTTTCTTGTCACTATGAAAAATATGTGTGTGCATGCTCTTAATTGGATTGCTCACTGTTGTTAATCTGATGACCGATTGTAACATGCGCTGGCGTGATGACTGATTGATTACGAGTAGTGTGGGAAATCCGTTCTTGCTTAATGACTACGGCGAAGGTGTCGTGGCGCGATGATGTGTATTAATGAATGTGTTAGTTGCATGAGTAAGAGTGGGGTGACCCATGGAAGGTCAAGAACCCCAAGGGAAACGACTTCCAGTTACCAACCCTGGCTAGATCCCAATAGAGCTCGTGGTAGCCGTTGGAGCTAGAGAAGAGAGTCTCGAGACGCCGTGGGGAGGCCGGTGCCACATGGTAAGAGCTGAGGGACGAGGGGCCAGAAGAAAAGGGGACCGTAACTGAGAGTCTTTACCCGAGTCGGATCCGCAGACATGCATATAGAAATAAGGCTGATTGTGGTGATGTATAAATCTATGTATGTGCATGTGTATGATTTTGAATGCATGAATATATATTTAGATGTGGAATAAACTCTGTGAATTATGTGTGTCATGAATGTTGTTTGAACTGTATGAACTTGGTTACTTGAGAAAGGTTGAATGATAGCAGGAGCGTGTACTGACGCTGATACCGAGTCTGTGAGTATCATTTTACATGTAAAAGCTCACCCCTGCAGTGGCCATTTTCAGTGAATGTCTCTCGTGAGGAGGATCAGAAGCAGAGCTGGAACGCTGGGCGGAGCGCTGATGCAATTGGAAGGTTTAATTAAGGCGTTGTTAGACTAAGCCCTAACTGGTTCATACTGGATGTTAATGTTTTGGGGATGAATAGAACTTTATGGGCAAGAAGAAGTCCGATTTTGTGTTGTAAATATTAACATACACTCTTATGTATATATATGGATGTATGGTTTTGTGTGTGTGATGCTATGTGCTGCCTTGTTTCATAATCGTGCTTTAATGGAAACGTAGGGACAGTATGATTGAGTAGGTTATAGCCAAGTCTGGGTGAATTCGAGAATTGTCTTAGGAAAAAAAAAAAAATTCATGTCGGATACGATGGACGGAGTCGTACCCCGCCCGGAGAAATGGGAGCAATTCGCCCAAGCGCGAGGATTCGCGCTGAAGCGAGTAATTACCAGAGTGAGATATCGCCCATTATCCTTTCCTATCCGTTGTGATGCTAATACAATCCAGACCCCGATGTTGACCCCGGATTTGGGCGTTATGGCTGAGTCCGCCCAGGCGTTGTCATAATTAGTTGAGTTGGGCGGAATAGGTTTAGTCTCTTCCTTCTTCCACAACCTACTATCGCATTTGTACCCTGTAACTTTCCGTTTTTCTGAGTGAAGTGCGAGTGTGAGGATTTACCTAGTGAACCCTTGTCCATACCCGATGGAGAAAATACCTTGAAGTTGTGTTAAAGAGGCGTTGTGCAGATGTCGTTTAGGCGGTGTCATACCTCGCCCAAGTAACTAGGACAGTTCGCCCAAACGCGGAGAACTATGCTGAAGTAAGTAGATATCAACTCGAGTTTCCGCCCATGTACCTTCTTTCTCTGTTGCATTATTCCGTCTCGCTGAGCGGTATTGAACATCGCCTGGGTAAGTGAACATTGTATTGTAGTCCGCCAAGATAAATATACCCCGCCTAGCCAAGTAGGATGATTCTAATTCCGCCTTCCCCCGAATGCTACGCATGTGAATGTATTAACATATTTCCCTTATCTGATTCCTCCCGTTGAGTGACCAGTATTACTCGAAGGGAAGCCTTATTGCGAAATTCCCTCTATCCGCTGCTGCATTACTATACTCCGCCTGGACGGTGTCAGATCCCGTCTAAGCGAGCAAACGGCGTTTGTAATCCGCCTATTGTTGATGTGTTACGATAAACCCATTGAGCCTGCCCCAGTTTTAGCTTCCCTATAGGTTGCTATATGCGCGTGAATGCTCTTCGTTTTCCCCATTGCCTGCTCCCTTCTATATCAGATGTTACGTGACTGTTTTTGTGAAAAATTTTCTCATACTTTCGGAATTATTAGTTGCAAATAATAAGGTGTTACATTTTGGTATTAGAGCGGACCGAAAAGTCCAAGGCCAAAGTATGCTTACCAAGTGTAAGCGGTGGTGTGTGTGTGTCTTTTGATTGAATGGTTGAAATTGTTCTGATGCTAGTTGACTTGATTGATGATAACTTGAGGACAAGAGGTTGCTTCCCCCTGGTCTGATTGTGTGTATGACTTAGGCGAATGACATAATGTGCTAAGCCATTAATTGTTGGACTAATAACCAGATCGGTAGTAAGTGGCTCCGTATACTTATCCTTAAATGTCAATTTCAGGATAAGGAATGGCGCATCGTCAAAGTATGGAGGCTATAGCCACAGCATTCCAACGCTTTGCTGATGTGTTTGAAAGGCAAGGCCAGACTCAACCTGAGGATGGCCATGTACTGGACCGCTTCTTAAAAAGGAAGCCGAGTGAATTCTTAGGAGGACGGAATCCTGAGGCGGCGTTCAAGTGGACTCAGGAATTAGAGAGAATTTTTAGGGGTCTTCACTGTACCGAAGCCCAGAAGGTGGAGTGCGCAGTGTATATGCTGCGAGATGAAGCGGAGAATTGGTGGAAAATAGCCAGAAGCCAATTCCCCGAAGATGATAATCAACTGACGTGGAACGATTTCAAGGCCTGCTTCTTAGACAAATACTTTCCCGACACAGTGAGGAGTCGGAAGGAGCTGGAGTTTATGGAGTTAAAACAGGGCTCCATGACTGTGGAAGAATACGCAACAAGGTTCGAGGAATTGTGCCTATTCTATTCGCCCTTCCAGCAGCCAGGAACGGAGAACTCCAAGTGTCTTAAGTTTGAGAACGGACTGAGATCGGATATCAAGAGGGCCTGCAGATACCATGAAATCCGGAGTTTCCCTGCCTTAGTGAACAAGTGTCGAATATTTGAAGAGGATGACAGGGCCCATTCGGGCCAGTGCAGCAGAGCCAACCAGCACCTGAGGCCTCAGCAATCACGTTTCAAGAGGCCAGGGAACGTGAGGAGGAATGAACCCTTCACTGGATATCAGAATCATGGTGACCGAGGGAGACAAATGAGTGGACGACCAAGATATGGCGGATGCTTTAAATGTGGCGGTGACCACTTTGCTAAGGATTGCAATGATACAAATGTTAAATGCTACCACTGCGAAGAGAAGGGACACGTTCATCCTGACTGCCCCCAACTCCGCCAGGCAAACACCAATGTGCGTCAAGGAGGATTTCAAGATAGAACCCGAGTGAATGATAATCAACGTCCTGGTGGCAGAGGCAACGGAGCCAGAAGAGACGGGATGCGAGGGAGGAACACCGGCCAAACAGCGACAGGAAGAATCTACACCATCAATGCAGAAGATGTTGCACCAGCAAACGATCTAGTACAATGTAAGTGCTCACTTGGAATGAATACGCTTAATGTTGTTTTCGATTCGGGAGCTACCCATTCTTTTATAGCTGATGAGTGCGTGGAACGGTTGAAGTTACCAACTGTGTCTATGAACCGGACTTTGGAAGTGGCCAGCCCTACTGGCCCTAGTGTGTTCACATCGTCAATATGCAAAAATGTAGCATTTGAGTTGTATGATCGGAGTTTCACCTTCGATCTGATTTGCATGCCCTTAAAGGGTCTTGATATTGTGCTTGGAATAGATTGGCTTTCAGCCAATAAGGTATTAGTAGATTGTAGAAACCGAGAGATAGTTTTCCCAAAACAACCCACTAAAGATGGCACGGCATTAGGTATAACCCAACTATTTTTGATGCTCTGTCTAACCAAAGATGAGCGTGAGACCCTAGTGAACGAAATTCCGGTTGTCTGCGAATTCCCAGAAGTGTTCCCAGAAGACGTTCCGAGTGTGCCTCCCAATAGAGAAGTTGAATTCTCTATAGACTTGATCCCTGGAGCCGAACCGGTCTCTAGTGCACCCTACAGAATGTCCTCAACTGAATTGGCAGAATTGAAGAAACAAGTGGATGAGTTACTTGAGAAGCAGTTCATTAGACCAAGCGTGTCACCATGGGCGCACCTGTGCTACTCGTTAAGAAGAAGGATGGCAGCATGAGACTTTGTATAGATTATCGACAGCTTAACAAGCTCACAATCAAGAATCGATACCCACTGCCTAGAATTGATGATTTAATTGACCAGCTGCGCGGAGCCTCAGTCTTCTCGAAGATCGACTTACGATCGGGGTATCACCAAATCCGAGTGAAGGACTCGGACATTCCTAAAACTGCCTTTAGGACTCGGTATGGTCACTACGAGTATGTAGTGATGCCGTTCGGTGTGACAAACGCCCCTGCTGTTTTCATGAATTACATGAACAGCATATTCCACTCCTTCTTAGACCGGTTTGTTGTTGTCTTCATCGATGACATCCTAGTTTATTCTAAGACGTCTGAGGAGCATGAAGGACATCTCAGAGCGGTACTCCAAGTGTTGAAGGAAAAGCAATTGTTTGCAAAGCTTTCAAAGTGCGAATTTTGGATGGATGAGATCCACTTCCTCGGGCATGTGATCTCCGAGCGAGGCGTCTCAGTGGATCCTGCGAAGGTAGCTGCTGTAATAGCATGGGAGAGGCCCAGATCGATTTCAGAAATAAGAAGTTTTATGGGCTTGGCAGGTTATTATAGAAGGTTCATCGAAGGTTTTTCTAAACTGGCATTACCCCTGACTAAATTGACTCGGAAGAACGTTCCTTTCGTGTGGAGTCTGGAGTGTGAGAGCAGCTTCCAAGAGCTGAAGAATAAGTTGACAACTGCTCCGGTGTTGGCATTACCTGAGTTACGAGAAAGCTTCGTGGTCTATTGTGACGCGTCCGGACTCGGATTAGGATGTGTACTCATGCAGAAGGATCGAGTGATAGCATATGCCTCTCGACAATTGAGACCCCACGAGCAGCATTATCCGACCCATGACTTGGAGCTGGCAGCAGTAGTTTTTGCATTGAAAATCTGGAGGCATTACTTGTACGGATCCAAATTTGAAGTGTACAGCGATCACAAGAGCCTCAAATACCTATTCGACCAAAAGGAGCTGAACATGAGGCAGAGGAGATGGATTGAGTTTTTGAAGGACTATGATTTCGAGTTGAAATACCGCCCAGGTAAGGCAAACGTCGTGGCCGACGCATTGAGTCGGAAATCCCTCCACATAGCAGCCATGATGGCAAAAGAAGTTGAGTTGTTGGAGCGGTTCCGAGACATGAACTTGCATGTTGACACCCCTTCCTCTCAGAAAATGACAATCGGTACGTTAAGGATTGCCAATGAATTCTTAAAATCCGTGTACGAACAGCAACAGGCGGACTCTTACCTAGCTGAAATGAAGGAAATTCAAGCCAAAGGAAAGGATTTATCCTTGGCAGAGGGGTCAGATGGGATCTTCCGGGTGAGAAACAGAATATACATACCAAGTGAAGGAAGATTGAGAAGAATGGTGCTTGACGAAGCCCACAAAAGCCTACTCAGCATTCACCCAGGAACCACGAAAATGTACCACGACTTGAGGAGACAGTTCTGGTGGCCCGGACTAAAGAAGGATGTGGCGGAGTACGTGGCCCGGTGTATCACTTGTCAGAAATCGAAGGTAGAGCACCAAAAACCGTACGGTGCAATGCAGCCTCTAGAGATCCCCGTGTGGAAATGGGACTCAATTGCGATGGATTTTATCATGGGATTGCCCAAAAACCGAACGGGCCATGATGCAATTTGGGTCATTGTAGACCGTTTGACGAAGAGTGCACACTTCTTACCTGTAAATATGAGGTACCCGTTGCATAAGTTGGCTCGAATCTACGTTCAGGAAGTTATCCGACTGCATGGCATACCTACTTCCATCGTATCGGATAGGGACCCTAGGTTCACGTCCAGATTTTGGACCAGCATGCATCAAGAATTGGGGACGAAGCTTTGGCTTAGTTCTGCCTATCACCCCCAATCGGATGGACAATCCGAGCGAACAATTCAGAGTCTAGAAGACTTATTGAGAGCGTGTGTGTTAGAGTACGGTGGGGACTGGGAGCAGTACCTTCCCTTGATCGAGTTTACGTACAACAACAGCCATCATCACAGCATTGGCATGGCACCCTACGAGGCGTTGTATGGGCGTAGATGCCGAACCCCACTCTGCTGGTCGGAAGCGGGTGAAAGTCTACTATTGGGGCCAGACATCGTGAAGCAAACCACAGAACAGATCCGAGTGATAAGGGAGAAGATGAAAGCATCTCAAGACAGGCAGAAGAGTTACCATGATAAGCGCATCAAGCCATTGGAATTTTCAGTCGGAGATCGAGTGTTTCTGAGAACCTCTCCGAGTAAAGGAGTTGGACGAGCCTTAAAAAGTGGGAAGTTAAGCCCTCGCTACATCGGACCTTATGAGGTATTAGAACGGATTGGCCCCGTGGCATACCGCCTCGCGTTACCAACTCGCTTGTCCCGATTACACAACGTTTTTCACGTGTCTCAACTAAGGAAGTATTTGCATGACCCCAGCCACACGATGCCTGACGACGAGGTAGAGATCAAGGAAGATCTAACCACTGTGACTACACCGGTTAGAATCGTGGATCAATCGGTAAAACGCTTAAGAAACAAGAACGTAAGGCTGGTTAAGGTGGAGTGGCAGCAAAGCAAGACCACCTCCTGCACGTGGGAACGCGAAGACACCATGCAACAGCAGTACCCCGAGTTGTTTACCTAGGTAAGTACCGACTGAATTTCGGGGACGAAATTCTTTTTCAGTGGGGGAGAACTGTAACATCCCAGTTTTGAAATTAAATGCTGAATGAAAAATAAACCATTAAGACTTGATTTCAACTAGAAATAACTGTTAATTGCATTTAACTAAGTAGGTTTAAGCCATTAAAGTATAAAAAAAAAATGGTGGTGGTCAGGGGATGGGGTGGAGTGCACGTGACTGCTGGGCACGCACTCTCCCATCCCACTCTTCTTTTACTGTGCGCATGCATATATATATATATATATAAAACGTGAGCCTTTGGTGAAAAACGCACTTGCTATTTCTTCAGACCCCCTTCTCCGTCACTTCATTCTCTACTTCCTCTCTTCGTCTCCATCTTTCTTCTTCTTCTATCTTACTCTTCGCTCCTGGAGGTCTTGGTTCCAGTACTAGAGAACGAACCACACTTCATCCCAGAATCAGGCGCAGGATACGACAGAGCCAAGGAAGACCGGACGAACCAGGAGAAGGACATCGGACCCAACAACAAGAACGGAAAAGGTTTCTGAGGTTCTTCTAAAGGTAGGGGGCGCTTGCATGTCGAATGCATGGTCTAAGAACGGTACCGGATGAACGTACTGCTGAGCGTGGGTGTGTGTGTATGCATGTATTTATAATCATTAAAACTGATGCATGGTTTATGATTCTGATAGTGATTTTCGTGGCGATGGCGTAGCCTGTTAGTAGATGATAATGATGAATGATATGCATGGATCCATTTTCTTGTCACTATGAAAAATATGTGTGTGCATGCTCTTAATTGGATTGCTCACTGTTGTTAATCTGATGACCGATTGTAACATGCGCTGGCGTGATGACTGATTGATTACGAGTAGTGTGGGAAATCCGTTCTTGCTTAATGACTACGGCGAAGGTGTCGTGGCACGATGATGTGTATTAATGAATGTGTTAGTTGCATGAGTAAGAGTGGGGTGACCCATGGAAGGTCAAGAACCCCAAGGGAAACGACTTCCAGTTACCAACCCTGGCTAGATCCCAATAGAGCTCGTGGTAGCCGTTGGAGCTAGAGAAGAGAGTCTCGAGACGCCGTGGGGAGGCCGGTGCCACCTGGTAAGAGCTGAGGGACGAGGGGCCAGAAGAAAAGGGGACCGTAACTGAGAGTCTTTACCCGAGTCGGATCCACAGACATGCATATAGAAATAAGGCTGATTGTGGTGATGTATAAATCTATGTATGTGCATGTGTATGATTTTGAATGCATGAATATATATTTAGATGTGGAATAAACTCTGTGAATTATGTGTGTCATGAATGTTGTTTGAACTGTATGAACTTGGTTACTTGAGAAAGGTTGAATGATAGCAGGAGCATGTACTGACGCTGATACCGAGTCTGTGAGTATCATTTTACATGTAAAAGCTCACCCCTGCAGTGGCCATTTTCAGTGAATGTCTCTCGTGAGGAGGATCAGAAGCAGAGCTGGAACGCTGGGCGGAGCGCTGATGCAATTGGAAGGTTTAATTAAGGCGTTGTTAGACTAAGCCCTAACTGGTTCATACCGGATGTTAATGTTTTGGGGATGAATAGAACTTTATGGGCAAGAAGAAGTCCGATTTTGTGTTGTAAATATTAACATACACTCTTATGTATATATATGGATGTATGGTTTTGTGTGTGTGATGCTATGTGCTGCCTTGTTTCATAATCGTGCTTTAATGGAAACGCAGGGACAGTATGATTGAGTAGGTTATAGCCAAGTCTGGGTGAATTCGAGAATTGTCTTAGGAAAAAAAAATTCATGTCGGATACGATGGACGGAGTCGTACCCCGCCCGGAGAAATGGGAGCAATTCGCCCAAGCGCGAGGATTCGCGCTGAAGCGAGTAATTACCAGAGTGAGATATCGCCCATTATCCTTTCCTATCCGTTGTGATGCTAATACAATCCAGACCCCGATGTTGACCCCGGATTTGGGCGTTATGGCTGAGTCCGCCCAGGCGTTGTCATAATTAGTTGAGTTGGGCGGAATAGGTTTAGTCTCTTCCTTCTTCCACAACCTACTATCGCATTTGTACCCTGTAACTTTCCGTTTTTCTGAGTGAAGTGTGAGTGTGAGGATTTACCTGGTGAACCCTTGTCCATACCCGATGGAGAAAATACCTTGAAGTTGTGTTAAAGAGGCGTTGTGCAGATGTCGTTTAGGCGGTGTCATACCTCGCCCAAGTAACTAGGACAGTTCGCCCAAACGCGGAGAACTATGCTGAAGTAAGTAGATATCAACTCGAGTTTCCGCCCATGTACCTTCTTTCTCCGTTGCATTATTCCGTCTCGCTGAGCGGTATTGAACATCGCCTGGGTAAGTGAACATTGTATTGTAGTCCGCCAAGATAAATATACCCTGCCTAGCCAAGTAGGATGATTCTAATTCCGCCTTCCCCCGAATGCTACGCATGTGAATGTATTAACATATTTCCCTTATCTGATTCCTCCCGTTGAGTGACCAGTATTACTCGAAGGGAAGCCTTATTGCGAAATTCCCTCTATCCGCTGCTGCATTACTATACTCCGCCTGGACGGTGTCAGACCCCGTCTAAGCGAGCAAACGGCGTTTGTAATCCTCCTATTGTTGATGTGTTACGATAAACCCATTGAGCCGGCCCCAGTTTTAGCTTCCCTGTAGGTTGCTATATGCGCGTGAATGCTCTTCGTTTTCCCCATTGCCTGCTCCCTTCTATATCAGATGTTACGTGACTGTTTTTGTGAAAAATTTTCTCATACTTTCGAAATTATTAGTTGCAAATAATAAGGTGTTACAGGAAGGCCCCTACAGAGTATCCGAAGTGACTAGAAAAGGCTTATATCGTTTAGAGAACCTCGATGGCACACCAATCCACAACAAATGGAACACCCAGAACTTACGCATTTATTACAGCTAGTTGGTAAGACGACATGTACTCTTTTTCCTTAATTGAGTTTTTTCTCATTGGGTTTTCTCAAGAAGGTTTTAACGAGGCACGACCTCAACTACGCTCCCTTTGTAATTCACATTCGATTTAATGAGAAATTCATTTATGACTACAATGTCTTCACTTTAATCTTGTGTTTATGATTTATAGCTTTATGCGCTGTGTGCACAAGAGCCCTTAGGACGGATGATCCTAATCGCCTATTTTACGATTGGTGATGTGGCTCCTTGAGCGGTGAAATGGGGTGTAGGATCGGACCTTTTCTCAAGGCCGTACCGAACCCTATCGAAGACTCGGGTTGTAGATCGAACCTTTCCAAAGGTCGTACCGAACCTTTCCAAGACTCACCCTCAAGACGGATGATCTCAACTACCTATTCTGTAGTTGACGATGTAACTCCTTGAGTGTTTCGACACAACCCTCAGGACAGATGATCTCAACTACCTATTTTGTAGTTGATGATGTAACTCCTTGAGCGGTTCGACACAACCTTCAAGACGGATGATCTCAACTACCTATTATGTAGTTGACGATGTAACTCCTTGAACGGTTAAATGGATTGTAGGATTGGACCTTATTCAAGGCCATACCAAACTCCACGAAACGACATTCCAGCTACCCATTCTGTAATTGGATGTGAAGAGTCACCCTCAGGATGGATGGTCTCAATAACCTATTCTGTGATTGACGATGTAACTCCTTGAGCGGTTCGACGGGTTGTAGGATTGGACCTTTCTTAAGGCCATACCAAACCCCAGCGGAGATTCCCTTCTTGCGCGGATAGTCTCAATCTTTCCTCCTTGAAATTGATGACATAACCCCACGAGAAATACTTGGATTTTTTCCCGAGATCAGCACAAGCAAGGGAATGTTGTTTGTTCAACGAAACACTTCTTTCAGAGACGTGACCCCATTGGTCTGTTCTAAAGTTTGAGTTCGAAGAGCGGCTAACAGATATTATGGCTTAAAGTTAAATAGCTCTGCCAAAGAGCCTATGAGGAAAAGGTAGTTACAAGTAACAAACAGTTTATGTCGAAGGAAAACCGAACTCTTATTAATGAAGTTCAAAAATGTTGTAAGCATGTGGAAAGCCGGAGCTGATCCCGGAACATAGCATGAAAGTTCAAGAAAAAGAAACTAAGTTAAGAGGGAGGAGCATCATGATAAGTCTTTTCATGCTCCGGATTATCTTCTGGGGCCTCATTCTCTCCTTTAGCCTTTTCCTCCGGGTTCCCTCTACCTCCGACATCACCACCTTTCATCCTCTCTTCCGTTGTGCCCTCGGTACCAGGAGGGGGCCCCATACATTGATTTCCAAGGAGAGGTGGCAGCTTATAAAGAGTATTAACAGGTTCCTCATGTCGTCCATCTTTGACCGCAACCAGTTTCCCCCATAAAACTCATGAAAAGGATGAATCCCATACAAGTTAAGTGTCATGTCGGGATTGCGATGAAAGATTTGACGAACAACCAGGCCAAAGGAGTCATACGCCACTTCGGTACATATGTTTACAGCTTTAGCCGCCTTGGCTTTTACGTTAGCAAGGTTTTTCCTCAACTTGGCGTTCTCCTCTTCCAGTGACCTGGTTGTGGCACTCCCCTGCTTCAGTTCCTTAATTTGCGCCAGCAACTCTTTCTCCCTGGCGGCCTGCTCTTCATTAGTCTTTAAGCGCCTGGCCCAGCAGCCGCCAGATCTTCAACCAGCTTGGTAGATTGCTTTTTTTCTTTTTTCAGCTCTTCTCATAGACTAGGGATCTCCTTCGTCTCCTCCTTCAGTTCATTCAAGCTCTCCTCCAACACCAACACGGCTATCTTTAGGAGGTTGGACAGCTCAGCTAGCTGTCATCGCCCGACCTGACAAGCTTCTTCAATCTCAACAGTTTCCAAAGTATGGCGGAGCTTGTATCTTGGTTTTGGAAGTTCCGTCGGCATAAGCCCCTCGTAGTAACGAAAGGGCGACAAAAAAAAGTTGTTTGGAGGGGAACTACGTACAACTGGTGTAGTGGTTCCTATATGGGGAGGCGACCGAGCTTCAGCTTCATACCCAAAAGGGCTCCCTTCCATAGTGATGATTTTCTTCTCTTTCTGAGCGGTCCTCATCCATGTTTCCTCCAGAGTCTTTTGCTTCTTTGTCGCCTTAGGAGAGGACTGCTTTGAAGCTCCAGCATCTCGGTTGTGGCTTTTCTTTCTCTTCTTCTCCTTCTTCGGTGCTTTCTCACTCTCTGATTCAGGATGCGCACCGCCAGCTTAACCGGTGTTCTCCAATAAAGGCACCTCACCGGTGACAACAGAGGTTAAGGGGATGGTCTCAACCCGTGCTTTGACGGCATTCCTCTTAGGTTGGATGTTATTTTCTTCGCTAGAAGAGTCATCATCCCCCATTAAGTCTTTCAATTTATCCATGGTGGCGCAACCTTCAATTTCCCCTGCATAAACAAGAAAAGATGTTAGTACCAGGTATGATGTAGGCTGGTATCGAAGCAATGAGATATGACAAGCAAAAAGTTTACTTAAATATTGTTCGCGAACGGTGTGGGACCCCAGGAGACATTTACAAGAAAATTTCTTGTAAGCCTCAGTGTATGCTTCCAGAGCAGCTATCACCATTACAGAGCGTAGAGACAGTTTGCTTTCCTCCATGAAGTACGCCTTGGAAGTCAGGAGGAAGTGTTCATGGGTCTACTCTACAGGAAATTTCGTGAAGCCATCTTTGGTCTTCCAAAAGACCGGTTTATTGGGTTGGACGCAGATCCTGGTGTAATAGTGTTTGAAAGACTTCCCGTTCATCTTCGTAGATTTGGTGAAGGCCTTGAAGTTCACCAAGTTTGAATCACACCGGAGGGTGACAAAACTCATGCTACCTTTCTTGTTGGTCCGGCATATCACCTGGCAGTAGTAGAACAACATCGCCACGGTGGGTTTGAAGTTGAAATGTTCCCCCAGGACCTTTAGTGCCCGGATTAGACCCTATCTGTTCGGGTGCACTTGAGAGGGGGCACAATCTAAGAACCTCAGCACCCCTATTTGGAATTCCGTAAGAGGGAAACAGACTTCGAGGTAGAGAAAGACGTAATCATACATGTATATGGACCATCCATCTAGCAGGAGGTGGCAGATTCTATCAGTTGGCCAGGGTGCTAACACCATAAACCGTTCTTTTAGACGCTCTTCCGCATAAACCCTGAAATTCGGGGATAACCTTCTCTCGTCATCTTTGGTGTGTCGAGATGCTGTTTCACGGATCTCTTCTTCCACCTAGCAATAAGGATACCGTGTGTTGACTTTAACCTAGTCCAGCTGGTGTGCCACCGTTCAACAGTCCGGAGAACTGGGGGATTCCTGGAGGTCCCTTCATTGACCATTTTGTCGGTTGTAAGGTTAAACTCATTTGTGTTACAGTAAAAAGCCATGTCGTCAGAAAGCTAACATTCAACACTCGCTTCGCTCTCAGAAGAGCGGCTAGCCCCAGAGCTAGAGGAGGAGTCGGTTGGGGGCAGAACCACCCTTCGCCTTGAGTGAGAAGTTCCCCCCCCCCCCCTTTCTGAACGGTGAGACTTGCCTCTTTAAGGATTCACGGAGATTCTTCCTCCTTGGTAATCAGAGGCTCTCACGGGGACTCTTCCCCCTCTATAAGTGGAACCAGCATGGCCTTGCCTAGAGCGCATGGTAAAATTCTAAAATGCAGAAGAAACTAAGAAAAGGTGAGAGTTTGGTTACCTAGGAAAGGTGATGAGTTTCATAGAGAAGGGGTAACTTTGCGGAAGTCACAGCAGCAGCTCTCTCAGAGGAAGATTTCAATAGAGGTTTCTTAGGTCTTGAAGCAAGATGGTTTCTAGAAGTTCCTAAGTTCCCACTTTATAGGTATGGAGGGGGTACGACCAACAGGCAGAGTAAAACATCGTTTGTTAAGAAACGCGACTCTTTAAAGTCTAAACGACGTCGTTGTTTTGACCACTATACGCGCGAAAAAGAGCGATACTTGGCATAAAGGTGAAATCGAATGGGCCTGAAAATTCAAATTTTGGGCCCAATACCCACACCCGTGGCGGTTAGCAAACCACGTGACTGGAAATCATCATTACTCACGTGTTAATAGCCTTTAATGCTCATCATTGGAAGTGTTTTAATACATGGACGTTACAAAACTTAAACGTAAGGGTTACAAATTCCAAAAACTCTTAGGATTCCCTCAGGGAATGTAATGTTGTCTGAGCTCGATATACACGACGTTAGGACGGCATCTGAAGCATGCGTCTCTGGTCTGGTATCCACACCCATCAAGTAGGGACTTCAAACTTTTTACCGGTATCAGCGCCCATTAGAGAACAGGTTAGCTTATATGAGCAACTCTGCCAATCCCCCACACAAGCTAGGGGCAGATGAGCCGGTCTCGATACTGGTACATCACCCAACGGAAGGTACAAGGTACAACCGCAAGGGGAATTCACGGGAGACGCGGCTCTCCCCGTGTTGTGTGTCAGAATCATACACTGAGCAGTGTACTATTTGTGCCCTGGCCCCACCTGCACCTAACGATTCATTCTCCATGCTCACTTATAAATAATCGATTCTTACACTCAGAAAAGGTTACGCTATTTTTTACTCCCTATTTACTGTTGCGTTGCTCAAGTTCCCTCGAATTCTTATTCTGTTCACTAACTTGAGCATCGGAGAATCTTCACCGGTGACACCACCTTTCGCCCCTCTTCAGCGTGAAAGCTTGGAGTGAAGGATCTCTAGGAAAACAAGACTGGATTCTCCCACTGAGAGTTCAGACCATAATACCGGATACCCACTGTACCGGTGTACAAGCATTCTTATCATTGACTTTTGAGGCTGGTCCCCACTCCGGATCCTTGACCTCGGATCAGACCAGCTCATATATATATATATATAAAACTGCACAAATTAATATAAATGGATAATTAAATTGTATAATGTCATGAATAACTTAGAAAAAGCACACCATAATAGAAAAATGTCATCCAAGAGTATTAAAATTAGTTATAACAACAAAACCAAGCCAAAATAACATCCAAGTCTAAGTACTAAACAAACATAAAGAAATAAGAGGAAAACATAATCTAATCTTACCCCAACACCAATATCTTTATGACCTGATGTAACAGATGTGTTTCCTGTATTTTATGTGGGTAATACAACACTAGCATGAATATCTTGCAAGACCTTTCCTTTGAGCGCATCATACAATATAGATTTTGATTTACTAATCTCGAGCAGCATTGTTCATGAGTCAAAATTACCTATATTATATACTCATTTAGCAGGCAATCACATTGCTACCTAAAATCAATTGGAATTATGTATTTAAAGCATATGCAACAGGATACCCATAATTGACAGAATGGCAGCATGAGTTGTCGATTGTTCAGCATCCTTTTTGCTTCTAGTTGTATCACCAGTGTAACTTGTACCATTAAAAACTGATGAAGATGTGAAAACAGGAAGTAGTGACCCTTCATGAATAGTGTTGTATGTTGACGTTTCCAGATTTAGTTTGACAGCATACACAACTAAAAAAAGCCCCATTTGCGACGGTAAAAAGCCGTCACTACAGCCAGACTGCTGTCGCTAATAGAATTAGTGACGACATCCACTACGGCAGAATATCGTTGTTACAATTTTGGTGGCTAACATGTCAATGATGGCAAGTGAAGGACGTGGCAAACTTAGTGATGGGCACACCATCGTAAAGGTGGTCCCCTTTCTGTGATTTTCATCGCTGTCTCGGTGCCACATTAACGGCGACAGCTCCATCATCTTTGATGAAATTAAGTTCCACCGTCACTATTTTAGGCTACGTAGCGACCGCCAAATAGCCATAGCTAATTTTTCCATAGTCACTGTCGCTAATGTCGTAGCTGAACAGAGACCAGTGTAGCGACGGAAGGTTATCGTAGCTAAACAGGGACCAGTGTTTACCATCGCTGACTCGTAGCTGAACAGGGACCAAGTGTAGCGGCGGAAGGTTGTCGTAACTAAACAGGGACCAGTGCTTACCGTCGCTGACTCGTAGCTAAACAGGGACTAAGTGTAGCGATGAAAGGCTATCATAGCTAAATATGGAGCAGTTTTGTCGTCACTGACTCGGTTGCTATATTGTTGACACATTGGCAACGCAACTCTGGCCGTTGCTAATAATAAAAATTATTTTTTAAAAAAAAATTCCATAAAATTTTATGATTTAACGTATATTTTATAAAGTTGGATTAAATATTTTTATAAAACTAAAATATATAGTAATTTCTTTTATAATGATTTTATTATTTAACAGACGCATATATAGACTTATAATAAATAGAAAAGATATAACATCAATCAGTAATAAACACAGTCAAATAAAAAATATAGTAATAGTCGTCATATTATTTACAACTCAAACAATAAAGAAGGAATAAATACAAAAATGGGTCCATCAACTGGGGGGATCCTGGGGTGGTGGGTCTGGCCGGGAAGCAGAGGTTGCGTTGTCAGGTCAAGCCGGTAAAGACTCCATCAACCGGCGGATCAGAGCCTTTAACTGAACCATCAACCTGCGGGTGTCCTCTCGATCTCGTTCTGCTCGCTCCTCCGCTAGCTGCCTTTTTATGCGTTCCTCTGTGAGCTCGTTGTTTAGGTTTTGAATAACCTGAACAACATCTGCTGGAAACATAGAGGAAGAGGCAAGGGCCTTCCCAGTCCTGGCTATCTGGGTCCCAACCCTACCGAGGCCAAACACCCTCCCTATCTTATTGACACCTCCGACAACCTCTAAATAGATGACGTTGTTATCGATAGAAGAAAGAGTGGGAGGTGCCTCTACATCCAAAGTTTGAGAGGTCAGCTCAGCCTTCTTCTAGGCTCGCATGGCCTGGTACGCTTCCTACATATATTTAGAAAAGTCAAATAAGTTAGTAAGTCTAAATGTATAAAAAAATTAAAAAACATTTTTAAGTTTAGATAAAGTACCGCCATCTCCATGGTCTTCTGATTAACCTAGTGATCAGTCTTGTTCTTCTTGGTGATTTGTAAATCACCTCGAATAACGAAGCCTCACAGTGCTCTTTCTGCTCCTTCAATTCACAACATATTGAAATTGTTAGGAAAAAGCTTTCCAGTCAATGTAGTAATATACATATTTAAGAAAGTGTACTTACAAATATTTTTTGATGCTCTATAACTGAAATAGAACCCCCAGTACAGACAGAGGCTCCAACATCAATCTGTCTGTTTGCCTTGTTCCGAGCATTGGCTTGCTGGAACAAGACACCTCCCCACTTCTGTAGCATGCCTTCCCAATGGGGCTCGGGGATCCAGCGGGGGCGCTCCGTCTTCGCCCTCACCTTCCAGAAGGTACTCTTGATGATTTTGGAGGTCTTACGGTAAAGATCTTTCTAATCTCATCAGTTATACCCTCCTCCCACCGAAAGCCACGTTGTAAGTTAAAATGCAATTCTAAATTAAAAATGTAAGCAATGTACACAATAATAAAAGTTACATGAAATTTGAAAAGTTGTGTTAAACTCACCAAGAAAGTGTCAAACCATCTATCTTGGACAATCTTATCAGCATCTGTCCAAGAGATGTAAGGACCATCCCACTAGGCCTTCAAAATCCTAGTAATCGCCTTCTTAGTGTAAGTACTATCAACATAACTGTAGTTCAAACAATTGAACAATTAATCAACAAAATTGAATGAATCAAACAAACATAAACCTTAGGAGCCCACCGAAATTTTGGCAGAGTTTTTCCTAAAAACCGGACATTTCCAACTTTTTACAAAAATCCTGTTACACACAAAAAACTTTCCAGTACAGTTCAATGTAAAGAAATAACAACAGACATGCAATAGTTATGTTATCAGCACACAAACCAGTACCTAGTAAGCTTTGCTCTCAACATTACAAATAACTATACAACTTACATCACACATAGAAGTACCTAGTCAGCTTTGCTCTCCACTAACAAACATCAATCATATATTAATCTCAACAACTACAATAGCAATGCTATCAACACATAAACCAGTACAAAAACACGTAAACTAAAGGACATATAGCAATACTTACTCGTATGTGCCTGATAATGAGACCAGAGTAGGAAGCAGGCAGATGCTGATGAAGGGGTCGTCTCGCGGACCTGCTCCTCCCACTGCTGAGGCTGTGACACGTCCAAGGTGGAAGGGGCTGCATCATCACCCAAAATGGTCGGTGTGGGCGTCCCTTATGCAGTCTCATCGGTCGGTGTGGTCTCCCTCTACGTGCTAGGGGTACCCAGCCGTGTAACTGGGGAGTGTCTACCACCACCCCAACCAAAGCGTCCTCTGTGTCCAGTCATATGTCAATGAAACACATAAGCATTAAGCAATCTCAACAATAACATACATACACACACACATATATATATATATACATATATTTATATACAAGTACATACTTAGTGTCTGTTTCAGTTTGGAAGTTCCCTTTGGTGTCAGTGTAACTCTCAATTTGTTTCAGACGTGTTATCTTTGTCTAAATTGGCCTTGGACCGTTTTAATGACAAGATAGCTTATGTATCAATGTGTTCACCGCTTGAGGCCGTAAGTGTCTCATCCAGTGTGACCGGATCAATATTCAACACTGAATGATTATCGTGGAGGTCGCTTGGAGCTAGCTGATAAGCATCTTTAACTTCATCGGAGATGTTATTAGTGATCTGACTACGAGCCTTGGCTTTGATGACTGCATACCAGTCCTAGTGCCCTCTAGGGAATTGTGTAATAAACCTGTTCGGCTTGCTGGGCAAAGATGAAGGGATCAAACCTTTTATATCTACCACTTTTTTCACCTCAACTAAGTCGTAATGGTTGTCGACTTTTGTCCCCACTCTGATTGTGTTATCGTACCAATCACAGTTGAATAAAACTAAATCTCTTTTAACCCGCCCAAAGAAAGAAACTTGAATGATCTCTTTTAACACACCATAGAAGTCCTCCTCTAAATGTCCAATTGTGCCTTTAACACAAATCCCAAAGTTATGTGTTCGCATTCCTTCACTCTATTGGAAAACGTTAAACTTATAGCCATTTACGTAGTAAATTGGCCATTTTTTAAAAATTTTCACAGGCCCCCAAGAAAGAGCTTGGAGTAAAGGGTCTTCAATTTGGTTTTTGGATCTTGAATCTATTCAAAGCATAACATACAACAATGTTAGAACGTACATAAGTATACAACTTAAAAAAAACATAAAGTGTATGGGCCTTACTTGATGTGCAAACTAATCGATGAACTTGGATGATACCTCACTACAGATTTGGTCGTTAGTTATATCATTTTGCTCTTGCCTAAGTATATATGCATATATACTATTTAAAGAACAATAGTTTAACTACACGAAAATCCTATGTTGAAATTGGAAAAATGTAAACGTAGGTGACTTACTCAAGATATGGTTCAAAGTCCTCACAGTTTAAAAGAATATACAAGTGGGCCGCCTTTCGATGTTTCCCATCAATGTAACATTCTATGACCTTGCCCCTAGGACGACCGGGATCGTTAAATATTAGGTTTGTTCATCCACACCAGGGTTTGGTGCCACCACAAAGTTGTGGGGGATTTTATTCATTCTTGTTTTTATCTTTGTCGGAAAGTAGAATGAAGCAAAAATAGTCATTTCTTCCACTAAGTATTCCTCACAAATCGATGCCTTAACGCATGCCTTGTTTAACACTTTGTCTTTTAAAGAACGTAGGAATTTAGTGAAACATAAACAAAGTATTGAGTTATATACACTAATTTTTACAATAAATTTTGGAATGGAAGTAAAGTTGCTCTAGAGTCTAACCTTTCAAACGGATACATCCAACTATACTATGCGAGACCACCAACCCTAGCCTTGTATGGTAGATGAATTGGTAGGTGCTCTATAGAATATAAAAAAACTAGGGAAAATCTACTCCAGCTTAAGAATTAACACTGAAATGCTTTCCTCTATCCTCACAAGAGTCTCCTCTGTTAAGACTGTTGCTGTCAACTCTTTAAAAAATGTCTCAACTCAACCAGCGGTTTCCAGATGGATTTAGGTAAGGCATGAAATGCGTAAGGCAGTAGTCGTTGCATAAACACATGACAATCATAACTTTTCATGTTGAACAGTCCACCCTTCCTCAGGTCGACACATCTACTCAAATTCGAAGCAAACCCGTCAAACATGGTCAACCCATTCACCCACACACAAACAACCATCTGTTAAGCTTTCGTTAATGCATATTTGGCTTACGGTTTAAACATTTTGCCATGTCCTACATCTCTCAATTCCAGATCCTTCCTTGAACACAAACTTACAACGTCTAATCGATTTTTCTTGTTGTCCTTTGTTCTCCCATTGATGTCCATCACAGTGTCAAATATGTTCATGAAAACATTTCGTTCAGTGTGCTTGACATCTATGTTGTGTCTTAACAACAGGTCTTTCTAATACAGCAAATCCCATAATATACTTTGCTTCACCCAATGGTGCTTCAACCAATGGTGCTCCATCTCGTAACCTGCAAACTCCTTAACATTCTTATCCCAAATGTAAGGATACTCAAATACTCTCTGCCACACATGTGGACTAGATAATCTGTGGGGCGGAGGTTCACTAAATACCTTCTTTCTCTTAAAAGTGGTTCTTTATCTCTTGTAAGGGTGATCCAATGGTAGGAATTTACGATGGCAGTCAAAATAACTTGAACTGTCACTAAAGGGGAGTGATTCCCCCCCCCCCCCCCCCCCGGTATGTTCCATGCATATAGGGCAAACAAGCTTCCCAAACGTTGACCATCCAGATAGCATACCATACGTAGGGAAGTCATTAATGGTCCACATCAAAACAGCCCTCATCATGAAATTGTTTTTTAAGGATGCATCGTAAGTCATAACCCTAAAATCCCACAATTCTGTCAACTCCTCAATCAACGATTGCAAAAAGACGTCTATTTTTACCTTTGGATTTTTGGGTCCTGAGACTAATACAAATAGAAACATCATCTCCCTTTTCATACGCATCTCAAGAGGCAGATTGTAGGGGTCAGTATCACTGGCCAACAATAGTACGCTTTTCCATATTGACCAAACGGGTTGAACCCATCAGTACATAGGCAAAGTCGTACATTGCGCGGCTCATGTGAAAACTCTGGGTAAAGCTCATCCAAATACTTCCATGCTTTCCCATCAGATGGATGACACAAAAGACCCTTCTTTGTTTGATTTAGAGCATGTCAACGCATGTGTTTTTCTGTGGACAACGAGGCGTATAAACGTTGAAGACATGGAGTAATCGAAAATTACCATATTTTCTTCCTTGTCGTTCTAGTTACCTTCCCTCTTCTCTTGATGGTCTTGTAACGATCCTTACTACAGTGTATACATTTGTCCACACCCTTGTCCACAAACTCATGTCAGAACAACATACACCCATCAACACAACACTCTATCTTGACACATCCCAACCCCAGGTTCACCACATTTTTCTTAGCATAATACAGGTTTGACGACATTATGTTTCTGTTTGGCATAGTGGATCACATCAAATCCACCATTATATTAAAACAGCCACCCGAGAGATTATACTTTGCCTTTATACTTAAAGTAGCTAGGGAGGCAGATAATTCGACATGACTCTCACAGTTGTCCCATAACGGGGTATGCACCGCCGCCGCCAACAAATCATAAAATCTCTTAACATCCAGATTAGGATCCTCCTCTACACCCTTATTCTGATCCCCAGGTTCGTCATCATGTTGTAGAACATGCCGATGGAAGGTCCAACATGATCCATCACCATTTGTTCCATGTTGTAATTATCCCTGTTGCCCCCTACTTCATAATAAAACAGTTGCACAGGTACGCCCGGTGGCCTGGGTGGTAACTGCTCACCATGGTTGTACGCCAATAATATCCTTTCATGAAACCTTTCTCACTTAGGTGGTATATGACGTCATCTGTGTATTTAAAATTCATGCATCTGCACTTAGAGCAACGACAACGGATCTTTTGGGTCGCTTCAAACTCAGGGGTATTGGCCGTAGCGAATGGAGTAAACTCACACAACCCCATCAAAAACTCTTCAGTGACTCGCCGATTATGATCCAACCGGTTGTACATCCATCGTTGATGTGCCAGAACCTCCATTCATGATATCTAATGATAATAAGATTAGTTAGTTTAATTAAACAAGACTTATCGTTCGTGAATCACTCTCTGCCTCTTTGATGTTGTAAGTAGGTGGGGTCTTATCCCATTCAGAATGAAAATGTAACCATCCGTAACCCATCTGGATGTTTGCATGAAGTTTGTGTGTTGACGTTCAATTGGAATTTCGGCAACATTTTGTATTAGTCCCCGAATACATAAAGGTACGTGGGGGTCGAAACACTCCACGCAGACATGCACCCAAAGACAACACAAAATGCAAAAACCGGAATCCAATTGCACATCAACAATACAAGTTTCACACAAACACCAATATCTATGGGTTACACCCTACTGGTTAAAGATTCATCTAAACTGTCCAACCGAGACAATTCAAGATCCAACAGAACACAAATGTATCAACCCGTTGTGTTGAGTCTTAAACGAGAACTTATTAGGTACACACACGGTCTAATGAGATAGGGAGCCTACCGAAATTTTGGCAAAATCTCCCCTATAAATTAGACATTTAACAATTTTACTAAATCGTGTTACACATAGAAAACAACTCAGTACAATTCAAGTTATATAGAGTTCAACATAACATAGGTTAGAACATTGTTACTTAGAAAGGTTAAACCATTTACATTGGTTTGGGATATCAGCGAGAAGATTGCAATGGAAATATAATACACCATGCTTTCAAAGGAAATATAATACACAACACATCTATGTAAATAATAAAATACTAACAAAAACATAAAATGGTTATTATTTTGGGGATGAAGCATCTAAACCAAACTCAACAACTACAATAGAGTATGAGATGAAATGATCATTGAACATGAGTATCAGATGATCATTGAACATGCTTAGTTTATAAATGGCAACAACACAATCACTTAGAGTACGTTGAGTTTGATAAAATCATAAAATGATATTAAATACAAAGCATAATATATTAAAAGATAGGGATAAGTAGGAAAAAAAGAGGAGAAAGCTAAGGAGCACAGTGAATTTAAACTAAAGAAATTCTTTGATACCCTCTCTAAATTAAGGGTTTCAATACCCCTAGCCATGTGTCATGCCACATGTGAAATTATGTGTGATTTAAATAATTAGAATTGATGCTCTTAGCCACGTGTCGAAATCATGTGTGATTTAAACAACTACAATGGATGGACATGATTCTGTCTAGCAATCGATCACTCGTAAATAGTCAACACATTAAAACATTTTATATGCTAAAATTTTAATGTAACAAGGCTTGAGCCCGCAACACACTGGAGAGAAAAGAAGAGTCTTACTACTAAACTATCTAAAACATTTACTATCTAACACATTTAACAAATATGACACAACTATATATAGTTAAATTATATTTGTAGAATGTATATTCGTTAATAAAATCTATCTATGAAATAAACATTTGTCTTTTTTCATTTTATATAAAAACAGTGTTATCAAATAGCGTTTATGGCGGTGTTATGGCGGAAATTTATGGCGGTTTTTTGAACCCCCGCTATACGTTACACGAAAACACGCCAGAAATAACGGCGTTCGCTATTTGAAGCGTGACGCCTCTATACCGCCGCTATTCACGTTGCGGTGTGGCGTTCCTTGGCGGCTATGGCGGTCGTTTAGGGTTTTTAATTTTCTTTTCTAAATGGGCTGGGTTAAGGCCCATTAAGTTAACCATCTCCCACCTAGCCCCTTCGAACCCACCCCTCTCATGACCCTCTGCCCCTCTCGATATCTCGGTTCACTCTCACCCTCCCCGACCAAGACCCCACGACCGGCGACTTTCTCCGGCCAGCACGCCAACGGCGGCAACCGCGCGACTGCGGCAAGCACTGTCGCGTGTCTCCCTCTCAATCTTCTCCTCTCCGCTGCAACCCGTGTGTGCTCTGTTCTTCCCGTGTGTGCTGTTCATCCCCGTGTGTGCGTTGTTCCTCTCCCTCCCCGTCGTGTGCTCTGCATCTTCTTCCCTTCTCTGTCCAGTCTCACTCTCAGTCAAGGTCTCCCTCTCAGTTCAGTGTTTCCTCCCCGTGTGTGCTGTTCCTCTCCCTCCCTGTCGTGTGCTCTGCATCTTCTTCCCTTCCCTGTTCAGTCTCCCTCTCGTCAAGGCCCCCTCTCAATTCAGTGAATCAGCTCCCTCTCAGTTCAGTGAATCAGTCTCCCTTTCAGTCAAGGCTCCCTCTCAGGCCAGCATCCACTGCAGCCTCCTCTCAGTCTCCCTCTCAGTGTTGCAGGTCCAGGTCCCCTCTTCTAGCTCCTTAGATGGCAACAACCACCCCCCAAACCAATGCTGCAGCCACTGGAACTGCAAGGAACACTAGAACAGATATTGGGTGGAAATATTGCACAACTGTGAATGAAGGAGACACCAATGTGGTTCAGTGCAAATTTTGTGGAAAGGTGATGAAAGGAAGGATTACAAGAGGAAAAGAGCATCTCATGAGAAAGGCGGGTAATGTTGCACCTTGCCTTACTTGTCCAGTGGAGGTTAGGGAAGAACTCTTGGCTGCTGTAAATGATAAAAAGAAGAAGACTAGAGAAGCTATTAAAAAAGTGGTGCAAGAGATTGTTGATAATGATGGGGAGGAAGATGAATTTGCTGCTGCGGACATTATCAAGGGATTAGAATCTTAATCCCAAACCCAATTTGCCAGCAGTGTTGCATTGAATAAGAAGGCCAATTTGAAGGGTCTCATTGATCTCTATTGTCGGCGACCGGAATCCGCTATTGCTAGAAATCGGAAGGAAAGTTTGAAACAAACAAGTATAAGAGATGCTTGTGATAAGGAGGCAACAACAAAGGTACATCAATACATCGCCTGTTTTTGGTACCAAGCTGGGTTGTCTTTCAATATTGTCAAGTTGCAAAGCTTTAAGGACATGATTGCAGCCATTGGAGCGTATGGACAGCATCTACGACCTCCTAGTTTTCATGAGATTAGAGTGCCACTCCTCACGAAGGAAGTGGAGTACACAAATGAATTAATGAAGGATCATAAAGAGCAGTGAGCAACTTTTAGTTGCTCTTTAATGTCTGATGCTTGGACGGATAGGAAACAAAGATGCTTGATTAACTTTTTGGTGAACTCTTTCATTGGGACAATGTTCATCAAGTCTATTGATGCTTCTAACTTTGTGAAGACCGGGGAGAAGCTGTTTGAATTACTTGATGCTGTTGTAGATGAGATTGGAGAGGAAAAATAGTACAAGCCATAACAGACAATGGAAGCAATTATGTTCTTGCTGGGAAGAAGTTGGAGGAAAAAAGACCAAAGATTTTCTGGACTCCATGTGCAGCACACTGCATAGACTTGATCTTGGAGGATATTGGCAATATCCCAATCGTTAAGAAGACACTTCAACGGGCAATCTCATTGGTGGGTCTCATTTATAGCCATTCAAGCACTTTGAGTTTGTTGAGGCAGTTTACAAACAAAAGAGAGCCAGTGAGACATGCAGTGACTCGATTTGCGACATCCTATCTTTCCTTGGAGAGGATCTATCAAGAGAAGGCGAATCTTAGGAAAATGTTTGTTTCGGATGAGTGGAATACAAACAAGTTGTCATTGGAGGCCAAAGGTAGGGAGGCTTGCAAAACTGTACTAATGCCTAGTTTTTGCAGGAACGTTGTGTATATCTTGAAAGTGATGGCTCCACTTGTGAAGGTTCTTCGCCTTGTGGATGGAGAAAGAAAGCCAACTATGGGATATATTTATGAAGCAATGGACAAGGCAAAGGAAGCTATTATGAAGTCTTTCAAAAATGAAGAGATAAAGTACAAAGAAGTTTTTCAAATCATTGATGAAAGGTGGAATTGCCAGCTTCATCGCCCATTACATGCAGCTGGTCACTTTTTGAATCCAGTTGTTTTATGCTAACCCTAGCATGGAGTTTAACAATGAGGTTGTTAGAGGGCTATATGAGTGCATTCATAAGTTGGTGGTAGACCTAGAGGTGGAGCAAAAGATAATGTTGGAGCTACATGCTTATAAAACTGCAAGGGGATTGTTTGGTAGTCAGCTTGCAATAAGTATGAGGAACACAACAGCCCCAGGTAAAATCTAAGCAACAATTACTTTGCATATAAAAGTGTTATTGTTAAGTTAGTAAGAAGTAACAACCGGTAATTTTTGCTTTGCAGCTCAATGGTGGCGACTCTTTGGTTCTAATGCTCCTCATTTGCAACATCTAGCCATAAAGATCTTGAGCTTAACTTGCAGTGCATCCAGTTGTGAAAGAAACTGGAGTGTCTTTGAGCAAGTAATTATTATCATCTTTGGATTATTTTCTAAGAGTAAATTTACTACATTATTTTCTTATCATCTTTTACTTCTAAATTATGCAGATTCATTCTAAAAAAAGAAATAGGCTTGAGCATCAAAGATTGCATAATTTAGTTTATGTGAAATACAACCAAGCACTTAAACGGAGATACAACCTTAAGGATGAAACTGATCCAATTTGCCTTAATGAGATTGATGATTGTAATGAATGGCTAGTTGGAGAAATGGATGATGGAGGTCATGATGATGAGAGGGTTTTTGAGGGAGATGATTCTTTGTTGTGGAGAGATGTTTATCAAATTTCAGGGATTGGAGAGCCTAGAGTCTACACAAGGCAAAGGAAAAGGAGAAAAGATCAAACATCTGCTTTAACAGTGTCTAAAAAGGGTAAGGGTAGAGGAAGTGGTTCTTCAACAAGAAAAGGAAAAGAGAAAGTGGTTGAAGTTGAAGAAGAAAGAGAAGCTCAACTTGATGATGACATGGAGGAAGAAGAATTGGAAGATATTGTTTTCCACAGCTCGGAAGGAGAAGAAGCTGAAGGCTTTTACTTAATTTCTAACAATGAAAATGATTATGTTGAAGAAGAGGAAGGAGAGGAAGATGAAGATGAAGATGATTAGATTTCTAGGCTTTTTCTATATGTTGCATTGTTGTTTTCCTTGTCTTTTATCGTAGGATCTATGTTTTATGCTTTATTATTTGTTTGACCAAAGACTTATGATGTTTTCTTGGCTTTAAAATGATATTATTGTAGTTTATTTTGCTTCTATATGACATTAAGCAGCTATATATATATATATATATATATATATATATATATATATATATATATATATATATATATATATATACCGCCATAAGCCGTTATAGCGGCCGCTATGACCTTTATAAAGTTTTTTTGGCTTACCGCGATAAGCCGCGACCGCTATGTGATTACCTTGTATAAAAATTAAAATTAATGAACGAAAAATGACGGGAATATTTATGTTGCAAATAAATTTTATTAATAAATATACATTCTACGAATATAATATAACAATATATGGTTATATTACATCTCTTAAATGTAACCTAGTGGGCTTTTCTTCCATCTCCTACTCAAATCGAACGCATGTGGTATAAATTTAGTTGACACGGGGTTAGGGGCATCCATTTCAGTTGCTTAAATCACACACGTGACTGTGAGCATCCATTCCTAAAAAAACTCATGATATATGCCTTTAATTTGCTGAGGCTTATCTTCCATCTCTTATATATACTTTAGGGGATCAAACCTTGTTTTATTTAAATTTTAAAATATGAATATTTTAACATGTTTACTATTTACGAGTGACTAGTTTAACCGGTTGCTAAGCGCATTAATTGAGAGCTCTAATGCTCCCAGCCCCCTAGTCACATTTCAATTGAATTTATGTCACATGTATTAGTCTCTAGTCACGTGTCAACTCAATCTATGCCATATATTTTTCCAAGTCATCATTTTTGTTTGGATTCTAAAATAGCATCTGAAGCGTTCGATTTGAGGAGGAGATGGAAAAGGAGCCTCACCACTAGGTTACATTTAAGAGATGTAATATAACCATATATTGTTATATTATATTCATAAAATGTATATCCGTTAATAAAATTTATTTACAAAATAAATATTCCCATATTTTTCCGTTCATTAATTTTAGTTTTAATTTTTATATTAAATGAAAAACGACAAAAATATTTATTTTGTAAATAAATTTTATTAACAGATATACATTCTACAGATATAATATAATTATATATAGTTGCGTCATAATTTTTAAATGTGTTAAGTAGTTTAGTAGTAAGACTCTTTGTTTCTTTCCCATGTGTTGCAGGATCAAGTCTTATTATATTCAAATTTTGACATTTAATGTTTTAATGCGTACTATTTATTTTGACACGTGGCCAAGTGCATGAATTCTAGTTACTTAAATTTCACACAATTTTCACATATGGCATGACACGCGGCTAAGGGTATTGAAACCCTCAATTTAGAGAGGGTACCCAAACAAAACCCTTTAAACTAAGGGGGTCGATTATATTAAAAGAAGGTAACAAAATTGAACCTATAGATTCAAATATTTTTACATAATTTTCCAATAACAACCATGAGAACAATGTTCGTGAGGAAAATCTCAAGAAACAGAAGAACATTGAATTAAATGGAATACCATGATAAACATTATAGGGGTTGATTATAAATAATTTTCTGATCATGTCTTGGACTATATCAATTTTATTACATCAATTGCAGAAACAGACAAGTCCACAGAAAATGCCCTTACTCTGGAGGAACACAACAAACTCATGGATGAGGTTAAAATGAAAGAGAAGAACCAGCATGAGGGTATGTGTGGTGGAGGAAGAATCTAATCAGTGTACAATGTATAAAAGAGGGGGGGAAACTAATTGATTGGTGTGATAATAACATTCAAATTTCATGGACATTGAGCAACAAAATGTTGAGTGTAAGGATAAGAAATATGCAAGTAGGAACTTAAAATTCTGTTGTTGCAACAGGAACATGTGAGTGTGAAAATATAACTACATGTTTAGAAACTTGATAGGAACCCCAAATGAGATCTTTATATTTCATTACTTAAGTTACTAAATTCACAAACCTTAAGGCTGAACTAAAGGGGTTGTCAAATTAACTCAGTTACTAGATGAGTATATTGTAATTGCTATAGTTAATAGTAATTGAAATATATATAATAGCAATTCAAATATTTGCTTTGGTAAAATTGCTTTAGAATATGTATTTTGAATGATAAAATGATTAAATTCTCTATAGAAACGTGATTAGGCATCTCTTTTATGATCCATGCATGGAACGTGTTCTATCCTATAGTCCTTTCAAAATAAAACTTTCCTGACACACCAAAAAAATCGCCATCCATCAGAATCAAAAGTGAATAAAAAAGTAGTGCAACAAAATATAAATCATCATTTGCTAGATGCGAAAGTAACTTGAAGGATAACAACTTTGAGTTTGGTTATGAAAGTACATTAAACAAATTTAATATTTTATAATATGTAACAAATGTTACCCTAACAGTCATCAACAGCATTAGAAATTAAGAATCATTACTCATTATGCCTGCTCTTAGTACTAGGGTTGAGCAAAAATCCAGTTTGGTTAAAGAAAATCATAATCTAAACAAACTAGTAACTACTTTTTGAAAAGTCCAAATGATGTAATCTAGTTTCTAAGCCAAACCAGTTTACTTCCTAATAATTATTTGGTTAACTAGTTTTCAAAATCAATTTTGGCTTCAAACTGCTTTTAATCAAGTCAAAAAAATTTGATTGAGAACATGTTGAATGGTATGGCACATGAACATGCTGAATGGTATGGCAACATGCAACAAGAGCGAGATGCAAAACCAAGAGCTGAATAATCTGATTGAGAAGATACGTGAAGAAGTGGAAAGTTATTTAAAGGGAAGAGAAAAGGCTTTTGAGGAAGAAAAGAATGCTGAACTTCAGTATATTAATGCTCTAAAGGAAAAGGAAGCAAAAGAGTTGCAACAGGTTTCCTTGGATATGGACAGGCTTCAAACTGAGCGGGTTGAGATAAATTTGGATCGTGAACAGAGAACTAAGGAATGGGCTGAATTAACTAATTGTATTGAGGAACTTGAGGTGTAAAGGGTTTAGGGGTACCATAAAACGAATCAAAAACTTTATTTGTACAACAAGGAGGACATAAATTCTTCAGTGAATATACTAGTGTTGCACCGAAGATTAGGTAGTTCTTTCAATTCAGAATTCAGCAAAGAAAGAATGATCATTTAATACTATCAAAATCAAAAAGACTTTTCAAACAATTTTTAGTGGATGGTTTACTCTATACATCATTTAACACTATTATATAATTGAGTCATCACGCTTGGTTCACATTATAACTCATCAAAAGAATTTGACAGTAGAGATGTATAACAGAATTTTATAAGTAATTTTAAGAGAAACATTTCCTGTTACAGTTAAAAAAACATATTGGTTTTAAGATTAATACCAAATATCTTTGAATGTTTAAAGATTAATAACTGTGTTCATTTGATTGTGACTTAGTTCGCATTCTCCTCCCTTGGAAAAGAATTCATCTTCAGATTCTCAATAGAATTAAACAAAATTAAACATGACTAACAGAATTAAACAATATCAACAAACAAAACTAACGAAGACTAACAAAATCAAACAATGTCAAACAATATCAAGCAGTAAATAATAACACTATTACCAGCCAGTCTAAAATTCATTTAACAGATATGAATGAGGAGTGACTTACTGGTTGGAGGAAGAGAATGTTGCTGTCGAAGAAACTGCAAAATCAAGATGAAGAATGAACACAATAACTACAAAAGGAAAAAGAAAATAAAGTAACGATAAGACCTCGTGTTTTTATTATAATACTAATCCCTTATTATGTAATAATGGTTGGCTAAAAGCAAAAACAAAATTGCATATTACTTGTTTAACATGCAAAAATGATGACATGAAGATTGGCAAACCCTTGTATCAAGTGGCTAATCCCTAGCACATGTGACTACCTAACTAGATGAACTCATGAAAATAAACATAATAAGGAGTATAGAGTGAAACCCAAAATCAACATTTTCTATTCTTAATTACTTGTTTAATATCTGTCCCAACTGCAGTTTGGAATTCTACTTTACTTATATTATTTGCCAAATTGATCATAAATTTTTTATTTTGGGTTTTGGTGTTATGTTTTATCATGAAAGATTCTACTTTTTTTTATTGAATGTCTTCAAGCTTGTGAACCAAGTGTAGAGAGTATAAAGATATGATGCTGATAACTGATAATCAATTTAATGGATGAAACAGTATTTGAGCATATGCACTCGTTAGTAATAAGATGTAAATAGATGGCTGCAAAATATATAAAGATATGATCATATGAAGATCCAACTGAAAAAATAGAATAATAATCATTTTATGTTAGCTATGATTTCATCAATTACATTTTATCTATGCCATATCACCACCAAGAATAGAAGGACTAGGGCCAAAGAATCTGCAACTTCATTTTAGAACAAGAATGCCCCCTCACTTGTTCACGGGGGAAAGGTTGAGGGAGAGTAAGGAGCAGCAATCCATGTTGTGTTGCTGGATCCAAACACAGGAAATGTTGTTCAAGTTGGACCAGAATATGTTGCCAAATTAAATGTTATTGTACTTGAAGGTAATTTCAATGAGGAAGTTGATGATGAATGGATAAAAGAGTACTTCGAAAACCATGAAGTGAAAGAACGTGAAGGGAAAAGGCCACTTCTAACTGGTGATTTACAGGTTAGCCTAAAGGAAGGGCTAGGAACCTTAGGTGATCTTACTTTTACCGATAATTCTAGCTGGATAAGAAGCAGAAAATTCAGGCTTGGTACTAAGGTGGCTCTTGGATATTGTGAGGGGATTTGTATTCGTGAAGGAAAGACTGAAGCTTTTGCTGTTAAAGATCATAGAGAAGAATATGAGTTTTCTCTTATTTAGCACTTTATTTATTTTACCTATGGAAAACAAGAGTGGATTAGAATGAAAGAAGAGTGGGAAGGAAGAGAAGTTTATTCCAATGCAGAGGAAGGAAAACTAAGAAGTGGCATATAAAATAGAGAAAGAGAAACTGCTCTTCCATCATTATAGAAACTACACAGCAATCATTGAGAGAGACATAGAGAGTTCCTTACAATGCATGAAAAGTCTACATGAAGGAATAGAGTTATGGTTGGCTGAAAATATATATGCTCCCATCAGTTTTCTTCTTAGTCTTATGCTATTAATATTGGTTTTTTTAACTTTATGTATACTACAAGGTGACATTGGACCTAAGTTCAGGCTCTATGCTTACATTAGGTTGCCAACATCTTACTCAATTCTTCTTTTTATCCTTCGTATATATATTTCTTGCCATGTTTAAACTGGTTTTATTTTAGATTTTAACTAAAGCTTCCTTTAGCCAGAAAAAAAAGGACAAAAATCTACATTTATTCTTGTACAAGTTTTCATACAAATACACAAACGCAAATCAAAACTTGAGATCAAAGCAATCTTATATATACATTTTTTATTCCTCTTTATCAGTGCAACAACCTCAAACTCTAATTATTAACAAGGAAATGACTCAGTGCAGTACACTGAAACATAAGATAACAAGGAAATTGAATACTAGGGATTGATGCTATCTCCATGGACATGAAAAAGAAAAAATGTAACAGTCATAGGGATAGTGGATCCAGTAACTAGTCTAAGAACCTTTCTTAGTCTAACCATAGTTTTTTTAGTAAACTAAGACCACATTAGCTATCTAGCCTTCAAATAAACATCAAAACGATATCATTACAATTGAGGTTAAACACTACAAATCTAAGGTTAAAATGTGAAACCAATGTCATCCTGTTAAACAATCCAAAATGGGCACTTAATTTTTTTGTGACATGAAATCTGAAACACATTGAAAAACATGGATACCAAGGAAGAGATCAAATATCAGTTATTATTATTATTACATTGTATACAGACACACATAAAATGAAAAAGCAAAAATTATTATTATTTGTATACAGACACACATAAAATGAAGAAACTTTTGGTGCTAGAGAGTGCAAAATAGTGTTTGGTGAATCATCCAAATGGGATTGAAACTTTGGTCAAAATGGTGTTTAAGGTGTGTGACCAAGAGTGTAGTAAGAGTGTTGTTGGTGTGTCTTCCATTGTTTGTCATGATTTTGGGAGTGTAAGAGAGAAAGCAATTGGGGTTGGAGTTTTGACTCAGTTGCTGTTTCTTCTACAAAGTTAGTGTGGCACCAAAACTAAAACTAAGGCAAGAATGTTGCTCAAATTGCTAAGATCCAAGTGGATTGAGGAACCAAAGAAAGTGTAGATTGTGAAATGTGAATAATAAAATATTATTTTTCAATATTTGATGACTCTGTGGGGTCTTGTTTTCCTCTGTGTAGTATATTTGTACCAATATACTTTGTGATCTATGAATATCATCAAAAAAATTTGAAACAAATTTTTGGCCTCATCTCTAGCATTTATTCTTTAGTAAAATATCTTATTGGTATGGTTTGATTGCAACACTGCCAACCTTATATTTGATGGAGATTATTTGTTGGCACATGAACTTAGAGGTTGACAGGATTTTTCTCTTCAAGAAATATTTTACCGTTTACTTGACTGAAAAGATTAACTAGATAATGCTGAATCTATGTTATAAGATAACATCAACTACACTATTTTTTTGTAAAGGTAGGGTGTTTCGGCTCAAAATTAATGCCCAAATCTTTTGAATAGTATACCTGTTGACTCTTCCTAAAATACTTCATACCTATTTAGAGATCAAATATGCTTATATCTACCTCCCTATTTTGTTATTTCAATTGTCAGTTGTCACTAATAGCATTAGCATATACAGACAGAGGGAATTTCAAAACTCAGAAATATGCTTATATCTACCTCCCTATTTTACCAAAATCAGTTGTTAGTTGTCACTAATAGCATTAGCCATACAGACAGAGGGAATTTCAAAACTCAGAAATCAAATATGCTTATATCTACCTCCCTATTTTACCAGTATCAGTTGTCAGTTATCACTAATAACATTAGCATATACAGACAGAGAGAATTTCAAAACTCAAATCAAAGATGCTTATGCTTTGATATTAGGCATGGAGCAACAAGTTGTAAACCAAATAAAGAAATAAAACCAACAAGACCTTAAACCTATATTATACATGCTAAAAAAATATTCAATGGCACTGGCACGCAAACCTATCCTCTGCACCAGACCTCAAACCTGACCTCAAAACCGCACCTCAAACCTCAATAACAAGCAAAGCACAACAACATAACATATACAAAAATGAAGAGAGAGGCAACAAGGGGAAAGAGAGAACTGAAACGTTAAACCTAACCTCAATACCACAACTAAGAAGAATGCAAAAATGGAGATAGAGGGTTCGCCTTTGTCGTTCAAGTTGCTAGGGCGGCAATAGAGTGTAAAGCTTCAGGGGAGATCGTGATGCACGGTGGAGAAAAAAAAGAAGGTTCACCTTCGTCGTTCAAGTTGCCAATGCCGACAATGGAGTGGAAACGAAAACGGGGGAAAAATAAAGAAGCACGAGAAATGTAGGGTAAATGATTAGGAAGAAAGCTGCGTAGGAGTAAGATTCAATATTAGCGACGACAACAAATGTTGTTGCTAGATAAGTCACACACAGGCCACGTGTCAACAACCTACTCGTAACTTATCCAGCTGGACAAATATCAACGAAGTTATAACGATGACGGTATATAGCAACAACATACCCCGCCGCGAATGGGTTTTTTATTAGTGACTATAGCTTTTCGGCGTTGATGTAGTAACTAATTTCCACCTTCCATTAGGGATTTTTTAGTAGTGAGCGATGGACACAAATTCATCGCTACCACCAATAATAATTCGTTTAGTGACGGAGGTAGCGACGAACCTCTTTACTGGACTTAGTAACAGAATCGTGCTCCATCGCTAACTTGAACGCCTACAAAAATAATTGGAGGGAAACAAAAACTTGAATTCAGGGTAACACAGCGTTTAGGGTACAGCGTGTAACACCCTAAATTTTAAAATAAAGGATTAATTAAGGAAATGATTATTAAATAGTTGTATGTGGGTTAATTAATGTCCCAAAATATTAGAAATAATTAAATTAAAATTTTTGGGGACTACTCATAATTTATTGGAGCCGAACAAACTGAAATTAAGCCCGATTAAAATATGGGTGCTGGACCAAGTATCTCCGATCGAGATGATATTGGTCAGGGCTGTTAAGAATATTATTAGGAGTCCGAATGTGTATTCGGAATAATTTTTAGATAAAGTATTGAGCCCAAACAGAGATCCTATTTGAATTAAAACGATGAAGCTTTAATGGGAGGATTAAAATTAAAATCAAAAGCCCATATTTTCTCTTCTCTTTTTCGTTCACATGCTGAATCCATTTGGCAAAGCATTTTCTTCTTCTCTTCTCTATTCTCTTCATTATTTTCCTCTTCTAAAAACCCTAGACAAGGTGGTACTTTATTCTCTCCCTCTCATTTTTGTTTCATAAAAGCTTAGAGAAAGCTTGGAGCTTGAAGTTCCTCCTCCCTTCTTCTTCTTAATTTTCGTGTTCTTCTCCCTCTCCTTTGGGGACTCACTCTTTTCTACTCTTGAGGTAAGTTTCTTGTCAATTTCAAGAGTATGAACCCTAAGCTTGGAGTTTTAGTATTGGGTGAGCATTTAATGTATTTATGGGTTGCTAGGAGAGGCATTTAATGTGGAAACCTAAGTTGGGGTGTTGTTAGCATTTATGATGGGTTGTTAAGGGTATACAAAATTCATGTTGGTAGATGAGGGAGATTAATGATTATTTATGATGTTGTTGGGTTATTGTGAAAACCCTAACTATTAAGAATTGGGGAAAATGGTATATGTTGATTGAGTAATATACTTGAGAGGGAATATATGACATTGATGGGTGTAGATGTTGATAAATGGAGTAGTGTGAATGTTAGGGGTTTAGAGTTTGTTTTGTAGGCTTTAAACATAATGAATGAGACTTGATAGGAAGGAATTCCCGAAGCTTAATGAATGAAGAAATGATGTCTATAACATTTTTTATACATGTTATGAAATTGTAGATATGATTAAGGTTTATTAGAGTTAAATTTGTGTCTTGAATAGTTGATTGATTGGGATTTTACGTGTATGTTAATATAGGATCCATTCCAAACGACGAGACGGGTACGTCGTACCAATCAGAATTCTTCTCTTGAGGTAGAAGAGGAGTCTTTATGTTCTAAATGCATGAATTGGATAGTATTTGATTGTCATAGGTGGCAATATGTATGTGCCTTGCTTGTAGTGTTATGAAGAATTGTAATGTGTGTATAATGTTGGTGATGTGTTTTGGCAACATGCATGGATGCATTTAGAATAATTATGGTGTGCTATATGGTGGTGTGGATTGTTTGACAATATGATGTTATACTTATGTCCACCATAAATGTGAAATGAGTATTGTTGATGTTTGATTGAGAATGGGTGTGATTGAATAGTATACCTTGATTGATATTAAAAGATTGATGTCATTGTGTTTGGGATATAATTGAATTATGTAATGAGAACTATTGAGAATGCTACACGAAAATTTAAACTAATGATAATAACCAACAATAATAAATCCACTAAAAACCTTGTGGTGATGTTGGTGATGATGATGATGATGAATGATGAGTGACATGAATAGGATGCATAGAGTGAGAAATGCATATGATTGGCATTTGCATCCATGGCATACTACATAGTTATCGGTGTTGGAATTTTAGGGGATTCCCCTGGTTGGCCCAGTGGGAGGGCGGCTCTGTGCATAAGCAATTTGTTGTATCCCCTGTGACTCAGTGTGTAAGTCATGAAGTTGTCCATGTTGTGCTACGGGGAGCCACATATGGTTGACCCTTGTGGGGGGTGACTCTTGATGAGCAGGTGTCCCTGGTGGTCCTTGGGATCACAGCTGCCATGATAAGACTCATGGTTGGCCCGCAACACCATATGATTGATTATGTTGTTACCGCGGCCATGGTGGAAATGACCAGGTGTTACAAAATGGGCGATGAGGTTTGGTACCAGTAAAAGATTGGTGAAATGCATGCAATTTGATGATAAGTGTACATATTTTACTACTGCAATAGGGGTATGGTTAGATGATCATACTAGTATCCCATAATTGGTGTTTATTTCCCACAGTCAGATCTGTAATTGTTGAAATAACCCGTTGTGCATATGCATTAGCTTAAGAGCATTTGCATATAGTAAGGAAGTATGCCAAAGGTGATGAGATATGATGATGGTTGTGTTGAGGATGAGATAATGAATTAAGACAACATAAAATATGTGAATACTAAATAATAATTTGAGTAAAGTAATGAGTTGTGTAATAGTCTAAATTGTTGAAGGACTAGATCATGTGTATGATTTTATACTAGCTTGATTTACAAAGATGTTTGTATTATATGATGATAGTTGATGATAAAATATGTGTGAATGCAAAGTATACATGTTGTAATACATATGCACACATGGTATTCATATTCATTCTTTTGGAATATATGACTCACTCTCCTATGTTGTCCACTTTTTAGACTTGTGATGCAGGGCACTCATGGGTGGAGTGAATATTCTGAAGTATATTTTGATAAAGGATGTAAATAGGGGTATAAGAAGCGCCTTGGCCGGCAAATCTAGATTTTTGTATAGCATATAGTGTATATGTATGCTTATTTTACCATCTAGATTGTAGCTTGATGATTTTGAGGGTCATATACGAAAATTGGACCTTGGAGTATATGGCCGATTTTCATTAATGACCTAGATGACATACGAAAATGATTTATGATGCTTGTTGATGATAAATTTTATGAATGAATGATGTATTTCACAACTTCTAGCATTCCATGAAGTTTATGTAAAAATGATTTAAATCCTATGCATCGGATGAATTGGGAATTGATTTTGAAGTGTATAAACAATTGGATGAACCTTTGAATGCATGGTTGAATGTATCTAGTGCATTAGTATAGGCTAAAATGGCATGAAATTAGATTTGGTATGCTAAGTTGTGTGAAATTTTGTATGTTTTCGCTTTTCCTGCATAACTCGCTCAAGCGAGATCTCCTCGTAACAATGGGGTGGCCTCTGGCCCGAATTCGCTCAAGCGAGTGACAAATTCGCACAAGCGAAATCTCCTTGAACCAAAGGTGTGGCTACTGGCCACATTTCGCTCAGGCGGGTAAGGTCTCGCCCGAGCGAGTGTTGGATAAAATGCTACTGGACCATTTTTGCTTGAGCAAATGGTCAGTGACTTGGTGGCTCGCTCAAGCGAGCGAGGATGAGATTGGCCACTGGAGTCATTTCGCTTAGGCGGGGATGCCTCGCCCAAGCAAATGAGGTTTAATTAGCTACTGGAGTGATCTCGCTTAAGCGAGCAAGGCTTCGCTTAAGCGAGCAAGGCTTCGCTTAAGCGAGATGGGCACCTGATGCTCTTCTCTTTTTCGCTCAAGCGTGTTTCATATCTCACCCAAGCGTGACCACACGAACTCGCTTAAGCGAGTGTGGTACTCGCTTGAGCGAGTGGCACCTGATTCCCTTAAAATGTTGTTGGGACAATAACTTTGATTTTCCTTTGCATTAATATTCCTTCTTACATCATCTTAATAATACTTTGGACATATTATGAACCATTAAATCTCGTGAAATTCATTCTCTTTAAATCCAATCATATAACATCATTTTAATCGATTCTTCCACTTTTTTAATTGAAAATTTAATTTCTCATGAATCCTTTTTAATTCACCCTCTCATATCTTCATATATGAGAGAGGTTTTTCATTGATCCAGGGTGTTGATTAAGACTTCACCACGTTATTACTGTATCAAATAATGACTTGTAAAACGCAAAAAATTTACCCTAATTTTTGGGGCGTCTCACAGCGATGGTTTATGACCGGCGTTAGAGTAAAAATTCAGAATAGCAACACTGACATCCCTGTCACTATCGTGACTTTTATTGTTAGCGACACCTTCTTGCCCGTCACTGATGTTGGCGCCAACAAAAATCTTTGGAGGGAAACTAAAAAATTGGAGGGGGAAATATAGCGACCGATTTCAGTTGTTGTTATCTTTTGGCGCCAACAAAATCATGGAGGGAAACCAAAATATGGAGGAGGTAAAATGCAGCAACCTTATCAACGACATGGTCTTATGTAGCGACGAAATTGGTGACGGTTGTTTGCTAATTTTAGCGACAGGGTTCTGTTGGTCACTGATGTGGTTAATAATTTTTCTTTTCAAGGTCCCTTTCATGTTGCGGTCGCTAACTCGGTCGCTAAATAGTGACGGCACGTGTCGGTCGCTAACTGGGAAAACTATCAGGGGTTTTTCTAGTATAGATACTCATGCAAGATGGACTTGTAAAATATAGAATTCAGGAAGACAATGACAACAAGAAGTCAAATTTTTAAGAAAAATGATATTGAATGATAGAACAAGATCAAGCCAAAATGAAGCAAAAACAAATCCTAATTAAAGAACCATTACAAGTAATGCTACTTCCAACACTTTTTTATTCTTTTGTTGTGTCAACAATGATTTTTTCACTGGTCATCAACCATTAATATTTAATATGAAAACAAATTACTAGATCATAGATTTTGAGAATGATTATTTAGAGTCATGCCAAACCAGTGTTATTAAATAGTGGTCACAGTGTGACAAGCTAAAAAAAATACAAAAGTTAGGGACGCAATAACCAATTATGACAGACACATAGCGGACATAATAAAATAAAGTAATGTATATATATATATATAACTACACAAATTAATTGTATAATGTCATGAATAACTTAAAAAAACACACCATAATAGAAAAATGTCATCCAAAAGTATTAAAATCAGTTATTAACAACAAAACCAAGCCAAAATAACATCTAAGTCTAAGTACTAAACAAACATAAAGAAACAAGAGGAAAACATAGTCTAATCTTACCCCAACCCCAATATCTTTATGACTTGGTGTAACAGATGTGTTTCTTGTAGGTAATACAACACTAGCATGAATATCTAGCAAGGCCTTTCCTTTGAGCGCATCATACAACATAGATTTTGACTTACTAATCTCGATCAGCATTGTTCCTAAGTCAGGATTACCTACATTATATGCTCATTTAGTAGGCAATCACATTGCTACCTAAAATTGATTGAGATTATGTATTTAAAGCATATGTAAAAGGATACCCATAATTGACAGAATGGCATCACGAGCTGTCGATTGTTCAACATCCTTTTTGCTTCTAGCTGTATTGCCGATGTAACTTGTACCATTAAAAAGTATTGAAGATGTGAAAATAGGAAGTAGTGACCCTTAATGAACAATGTTGTATGCTGGCTTTTCCAGATTTAGTTTGGCATCATACTTATGCAAGATAAACTTGCAAAATGTAGAATTCTAGAAGACAATGACAACAAGAAGGCAAATTTTAAAAGAAAAAATGATGTTGAATGATAGAACAAGATCAAGCCAAAATGAAGCAAAAACAAATCCTAATTAAAGAACAATTACAAGTAATGCTACTTCCAACACCTTTTAATTCTTTTGGTGTGTCAACAATGATTTTTTCTCTGGTCATCAGCCATTAATATTTAATATGAAAACAAATTACTGGATCATAGATTTTGAGACTGATTATTTCAAGTCATGCCAAACCAGTGTTATTAAATAACGGTCGTGTGGCGAGCGAAAACAAACTATATAAAAGTTACAGGGACGCAATAACCAGGTATATGTTGGTGTATGCACTATGAGCTTTTATGCTTTTTCATTTGTATCATTTTTCTACTTATCAATAGAATAAATATTTCAGTTTAAAATTGTTTTAAACATATTTATCTTTGGAGTAATAGGTCATATAAAAATTATTCCTAAAATGTCCCTAGTTAAGTATTTACATGGGGACATGTAAATACACTGAGACTAGTGTGTGAGTGTACTGATGACCTGATCTCACAGATCATAGATATAGATGATATCAAGTCTTCACACGGGTACACATTAAGAGTAATGATGTACTGGACAGACCCACCATGAGAACGTTGCATGGATCGTTACATGATTGTCATAAACGATTCTCAATGTGATAATGGTATATGTAGTCCTTCGACCTGAAGTCACTACGATTCCTACATGAGGAGTTTATTGTTTTAATACAATTAAACGTCTTCTGTAACAAGAGGACTATAAAGATTGTGATTAGGCAATGAACAAATTATGCAGAGGGATGTGAGTGATGTAGATGGGATTTGTCTCTCCTATGTGACAGCAGTGATATCCATAGGCCACTTGATGGAGTAAGACTAAGAAAACGCATGGCCATGCTAGAAAGAATAAATATTAGATATTTATTCGGATCCAGTCTGTAACATCCCTGTTTTTAGAAACAATTTTATCCTTGTAAATTTTGATTATTGAGGGTTTGTAAGCAAGAATAAGTCAATATATACCTTGTTAATGGTCTATGGTACCTCAAAAATATCATTCTTGCACTTAATAATGGAATTTATATGGAATATTAGTGAAATTATGCAAAAACCGAGTGAAAAGGGCTCTGTTCTGAGTGACAGGGAAGAATTCCAAGTGAAGGGTTAGAAATTCCGAGTGAAGGATGGAATTCCGAGCCAGAGTCATGTTTTCCGAGTAAAACATGACTGAAGGGACAGCCACCGAGTGGAATCTTGACCTGAGATGCAATTCTGAGTGAAGTGTGTTCAAGAGAACACCTTCTAGATGAAGTTCCGAGTCAAACCTTGCCAAGTACTTCTTTACCGAAGAAAACTGCTCTAATTGAAGTATTCCGAGTGAAAGAAAGCTTTAATACCTAAGTTTATGTTGATTTGATGCTTCTTACCGAGTGGAACGTGTTATGGAAGTATTCCGAACGGTTCCTTATGTAGAGAACCGAGTGGAAAAGGAAGAAGGAACCATTCCGAGAGGGTGAACCATTACCGAGTGAGAAAGCAAATGTTGAGTCAGTTTTGGAAGAATTCCGAGCTAGGTATTCATCAAAACCTACCTCTTCCACAGACGGTGTCCATCAAATCCTTCACATACCGTCCTCTATTTCTTTACTCCACACCGGATGAGCATATGTGCACACCGGATAGATAGCGAATCCATTCTTAAATTAGGAGTTCACACCGGACAACTCTGAGCCGGTGTTCAACACAACACTCCGCCTCACAACAACACTCCGCCTCACAACAACACTCCGCCTCACAACAACACTCCGCCTCACAACTTCACTCCGCCCTCACACTTCAATCCGCCTTCACATTCAACACCGTCTTCTTCACTCCATGCCGCCCTCATAATTCAATACCGCCCTCACACGTCCAATACCGCCCTCACAAGTGATACCGACCTTGCCAGCACTGAATATTTTTTTTTATTTCCACTTCAGATAGTGGTCAGCCCACTTAATCATATAAAGCCAAGAATGATTGGCACAACGAACCAATCAGAGGAGAAAGTTGCCTCCATTATAATAACTTTATATATATTATTCCAATCAAATGCAAAGCTGACTGCATAAGGAGTCAAAAGGCTCCATTATTCCACCTAATTCTCCAACCGATGTCTCCCACTTGTCTTCCCACTCACTTCCTCCCTATTTAAACCAGTACCAGGACCCTAAGGAACACCACACACACGACCAACACTCTCCTTCATCACTCTCATTTCCAGTAAGTTTCCTTCTCCTTTCCCCTCTATTTCACTCGGATTCCAGGCAGGACAGTAAAGGGAGTCTCTTTCTTCTCCTCCAGGAGCTTCATTCGAGGTAAGGGGGTATATTCTTGGGTGCCTTGTGGGAAAACCGAGTGAGGACTGATTCAGTGTGTTTGAAATGCTTGAAATTATCATTGTATATGCATGTTTATATATATCTGTTACCGAGTGATGAATTATGATATGATATGTATATATTGGACTGAAATTACTAAGAAAACATGGGTACCGTGTGATTTCCAGTAAAATAAATACGGCAACAGGTTATTTTACTCGGTTTTATGATATTTCCGACCGGTTTTACTCTTATTTCACTCGGTGTTGCTTATTTTATATCCTTTCATTTGATCTCACTAGGAAAACATAATATTTCACTCGGTAAACACTTAATTGCTCTCGGACAGCATCCTACAAGTCTTGTTTCATTCGGAAAATTCCTTCTTATATTATTTTACTCAGAATTTGACTTAATTTCACTTAGAAAAATATAGTTATCTTTTACTCAGAAACCTTTTCAGTAAATTCACTCGGAAAACACTCTATTGCTCTCGGTCAGTAGCTTCCCAGTCTTATCTCACTCGGCAAACTCAATTTTTCACTCAGTATTAAACATATTTTCTCAAAAAGTTTGGAAATCAACATTTCTACTCGGAAATAATTTATTCCACTCGGAATCAGATCTGTTTCAGTCGGAAAACAGCCTCCCAGTACAATTTCACTCGGATTTTTAGCCAGATCGCTTGGAAAACCCTTCTCTGTATGATTCCACTCGGAATCATACCCATTTCACTCGGATTTGCCCCTGTTCCACTCGGAAAACTCAGTTTTTAGTGTTTTTCACTTAAATTTTCAATTGAAAACCAATCTTCAATACTTTTTAAGTTATTGGTAAGTTATAATTATTATTCTTATTCTATTATTATCATTATTTATTGTCAAACTTAATATTGTTATCATTATTATTAGTTTTATTATCATTTTACATTGTTAACATCTAAATTATGCGTAATTACATAAAGGAATATACTATTTTACTCTTTATGAAAGAATATATATATTTAATAGATATATTTCTAAAATAATAAACGAATATCTTACAAGGTTTAAATGATTGAGGAAATTCAAAGAACTTGAGAATTATATGATGAGACTGGAAATACATAAGATACCCAATGAATCAATTGATAAGATAAATGCATTTCGCATTATGAAAATATTTTTGAAGAAGAAAAACCTCTAGAGCATACACTTGGTACAGTGAAGGACACCCACGTTCGATCTCCATGAAGAATCTTAGGAGTACAACTGGAACGGCAACCCAATGGCATCAGAGTCGCGCCCTGATAGCCGGGTGAGACGAGTAATTCTGGTGTACTTTGACTAAATGACGGAGTGTGACCATGATCGTAGGGATCCAAGTCTCAAATATATATATAAATCAATGATGAGAACCAATGAGTTCATTTGTACCAGAGCTTGGGCGGACCCTGATCGCTCTAGAGAATTGGAATGGTGATATTCCAGAGAAGAAGAAATAATTTCTTGGGCCCACATGCATCATGAGACTTAACCAAAGATAAATCATAATAAATCCGAATTCATGCATTCATTACAGCATATTTGATTGTTATAATTGTGAATATGTTATATGTACGATTTATTTCATGATAATATGCTTGATTGTTATAATTATGAACATGCTAAATATACGATTATGTGATGACAACATGCTTGATTGTTATAAATATGCTAAATGTATGATCTATGTGACATTGTATGTTAACTGGATTATGTCCGCATCGGATGAACTAATCAGGGTCTTGGGTTATACTCACCCTTACTGTTGAACATTTTTCAGAGGAATTAGAAACTCAAGAACCCGAGTGTGAAGATCAGCAATACGCTGAACCCATAGAGAATAATCATTAAGGATAGATCATTTATAATCAGACACCGGATGACTGTATAATATTTAAGGGTGCCTGCGTGCCCCATTCTGTTAAGAGTACAATTATTTATAGTTTGTGAATGACTATGTGATATATATACAATATTACTTCCGCTGATTTGCCACGTATTTATTTAAAAAAAAATTTACTTTTTCTGAAAACTGTTAACACACTCAGTTAAATAGGATGAACCTACAAAAGGATTTGTCTTATCTAACTGAGGGTGTTACAAAATGTGGTATCAGAGCATAGTCGATTCATTAAGCTTGTGGAGTGGACCATTAGGTTTCCACGTACTCTGATAGAAATATTGAACAGTCCATAACACTCCTTAGACTAAATATCCTATGTGGAATACTCCACATAACGCATACCCTAAATCTATTTGTTGATATTCTTTCAGCAAATTCCTAATGGCACGCCAGAATAACAATCACGTGATGGAGAATCTTCTTACCAGAATTGTGGAGGTAATAGAAAGACAAGAGTTACCTCATGCTTCTGCCAGACAAGGATTAGCTGATTTTCAAAGGAACAATCCTACGCAGTTCAAAGGAGGCTTCAATCCAGAGGGAGCACAACTATGGATTGAACACCTTGAAAAGATTTTTGTCGCTATACGATGTTCTGATGAGGATTATGTAACCTTTGCTGTCTTCATGCTGGTTGGAGAAGCAGAACACTGGTGGACTCATGCTAGAGTCAGACTAGCTACTGATGGGCATATCATTACTTGGGGACGATTTAAGACAGAATTTCTCGCTAAATATTTCCCCGAAGACATAAGGAGACAAAAAGAGCAGGAATTCTTCAATCTGAAACAAGGGAATATGACTGTTGGAGAGTACGCTGCTAAGTTTGACGAACTGGCAAAATGTTGTCCCTACTACACTCACATGGGAGAAGCATCAAGATGTGCAAAGTTCGAGGCAGGGCTACGACATGAGATTCGTCAAGCCATATGTTGTCAACAAATTACCCAATTCACTACTTTGGTTGACAGATGCCGCATATTTGAGAACACCTCTAATCTTCGACGACCTGGAACGTCTAATCATGGGCCAGAACGACGCATGCCAGATCGAAAACAAAGAAGGGATTTTCGAGGAGATCGACCATATTTCCGATCTTTCAACTCAGCCAACCGAATTCCTCCTAAAGGTCAGGAGAACCAAAGTAGTAGAAACTGCACAATTTGTGGACGGATCGGGCATCGTGATGTTGACTGTTGGTACAGGAATAAAAATAACCAACAACAAGTAACTCAAAGACAGGCAGTGCGACCAACAGGTTAAAGGAGTGGAGGATCTACTGCAAATGTCTCTACCAACAATACCCCGAGAATGCAAAATGTTTCCCGCAACAACAATTTCAGACAGAACAATAATCCTGGAAGGCCCGGAAACAACTCAACCGGAAGGCCAGGGGGAAATGCCAGAGTTTTTACCATGAATGGTGCAGAAGTATCACAAGAGAACGATCTTGTGCAAGGTACATGCTTTATAGGAAGTACTCTATTAAATGTATTATATGATTCTGGAGCCACTCATTCTTTCATATCTGAGAATTGTGTAAAACATTTAAAGCTTCCTACAACCTCTCTGCCCTATCAAATGATTGTCACAACTGCCGCCAATAAGCCCATTTGCTCTACTCGCATATGTCTAGAATGTCCTCTTAACATCGAAGGGAGAGCTTATCAGGTAGATCTGATATGTTTACCTTTGATTGATCTAGACATTGTTCTAGGGATGAATTGGCTTGCTGCCAATCATATTCTGATTGACTGTCATAATAGATCCATCTCTCACGGGTCTACTACATCTGAATATGATCAAGTCACTGATCCTTGCCTTGTTAGCTCAAAAGAAGTTCAACTATACATGATCCTTACTGAAGCTGAAAGTAAGGCCACTTCTCAACTTGAACAGATTCCTGTTGTTCAAGAATTTCCAGAAGTATTCCCTGAGGACATACAAGAGCTACCTCCAGAGCGAGAAGTCGAATTCAGCATTGATATTATACCGGGCGTGGGACCAATCTCTATTGCTCCTTACCGGATGTCACCCAAGGAACTCAGTGAACTCAAAGCACAGTTAGAAGAAATTCTAGAGAAAGGAATAATTAGACCCAGTGTCTCACCTTGGGGAGCACCAGTTCTTCTAGTTAAAAAGAAGGATGGCAGTATGCGGTTATGTGTTGACTATCGTCAGTTAAATAAAGCTACGATCAAGAACCGTTACCCTCTTCCAAGGATTGATGATTTGATGGACCAATTACGAGGAGCCACTATCTTTTCGAAGATTGATCTGCGATCAGGCTATCATCAAATCAGGGTAAAGAAAGACGATGTACCCAAAACGGCATTCAGAACACGCTATGGGCACTATGAGTATCTTGTTATGCCCTTTGGAGTTACAAATGCACCTGCAGTATTTATGGGATACATGAATCGAATCTTCCATGAGTACTTGGACAAATTCGTGGTTGTATTCATTGACGATATTCTCGTCTACTCCAAGAGTCATGAGGAACACGAAGAGCATCTTTGAATTGTTCTGAACACTCTGCGTGCAAGGCAATTGTACGCCAAATTTTCAAAATGTGAATTCTGGTTGACAGAAGTGAAATTCTTAGGACATGTCATTTCTAAGGAAGGAATTGCTGTGGATCCTACAAAGGTAGAAGCTGTACTAAATTGGGAACAACCCAAGAATGTGACGGAAATCCGCAGTTTCCTTGGGCTGGCTGGATATTATCGTCGATTCATCGAGAATTTCTCTCGAATTGCAGCACCTTTAACTAAGCTAACTCGTAAAGATCAACCATTCGAATGGACTGACAAATGCGAAAGCAGTTTTACGGAGTTACGCCAACGACTCACTAGTGCACCTGTCTTGATTTTGCCAGATCCTGCCAAGCCATATGAAGTGTACTGTGATGCGTCAAAACAAGGACTAGGATGTGTCCTAATGCAAGAAAGAAAAGTTGTTGCTTATGCTTCAAGACAGTTAAGAACCCATGAAGTTAATTATCCCACACATGACTTGGAATTAGCTGCTGTTGTGTTTGCCTTAAAAATCTAGAGACACTACTTGTATGGTACATACTTCGAAGTCTTCAGTGATCACAAAAGCTTGAAGTATCTATTTGACCAGAAGGAGTTGAATATGCGACAACGTAGGTGGATGGAATTTATCAAAGATTATGATTTTGAACTCCGGTACCATCCTGGAAAAGCTAATGTTGTGGCTGATGCACTCAGTAGAAAGGCCCTACGTCTATCATATATGATGACAAAGGAGTTAGAACTGATTGAACAGTTTCGCGATTTGAACCTAGCAGTAACACCAAAAAGGGGAAGCCTTATGGTTGGAATGCTGAAAATTTCCAATGATTTCCTGGAACAAGTCAAAGAAGCTCAAGCCAATGATCAAGAATTACAAGATCTAGCAGAAAAGACAAAAGAAGGAGTCTCAGAGTTTAGCAAAGATGAACATGGGGTGATCAGGTATCAATAGAGGCTCTGTATTCCAGTCAACGTAGATCTTAAGAGATCTATCCTGGATGAAGCACACAAAAGTAAGTACAGTATCCACCCAGGATCAACCAAGATGTACCAGGACTTGAAGAAATTATTCTGGTGGCAAGGAATGAAAAGGGATATCGCAGAGTACGTAACAGCTTGTCTGATGTGTCAGAAGGTAAAGGCGGAACAACAACGACCAAGTGGGACCCTTCGTCCTTTGGATATTCCAGAATGGAAATGGGATGAGATTGCTATGGACTTCGTGAGTGGATTTCCCAGAACATCGGCTGGATGTGATGCTATTTGGGTAATCGTGGATCGATTAACTAAGACCGCTCACTTCATTCCTGTTAATATGAAGTATTCCCTAGAAAAACTCACCCAGATCTATATCAAGGAGATTGTACGATTACATGGAACTCCCACTGCTATTGTATCTGATCGAGATCCTCGTTTCACATCTCAGTTTTAGAAGAGCCTGCAACAAGCTCTAGGAACTCTTCTGAAGTTAAGTTCCGCATACCACCCACAGACAGACGGACAATCAGAAAGAACAATCAAGACTCTTGAAGATTTGTTACGTCTTTGTGTCTTGGAACATAGTGGAAGTTGGCAAGAATATCTCCCACTTATTGAATTCACTTACAACAACAGCTACCATGCAAGCATAGGAATGGCCCCTTATGAAGCTTTGTATGGAAGAAAATGCCGTACACCTTTATGTTGGTATGAAACTGGTGAAAAGACAATAATTGGACCAGAGATTATTCAGAAGACAACAGAACAAGTTCAGAGGATTCAAATGGCAATGAAGGCTTCGCAAGATAGACAAAAGAGTTACTATGACAAGCGACGGAAGCCATTAGAATTTAAAGAAGGTGACCATGTATTTCTCAAAGTTACCCCTACCACTGGAGTAGGAAGAGCTTTGAAAGCCAAGAAGTTAAGCCCCAGATACGTAGGACCCTATCAGATTCTGCAAAAGATAGGAACTCATACGTACCGCATTGCTCTGCCACCCAAGCTGACAAACCTTCACAATGTATTTCATGTCTCTCAACTCCGCAAATATGTACCAAGCCCTGATCATGTTCTAAGTCCCGATCAATTTGTTCTGAAAGAAAATCTTACCTTTGAAGCATCGCCAGTTAAGATTGTTGACTGACGTCTCAAACAGCTAAGAGGCAAAGAAATCCCTTTGGTCAAGGTAGTTTGGAGTCAGACAGATGATGGGGATGCTACTTGGGAAATTGAGGAGAAAATGAGAGAATTGTACCCTCAATTGTTTTAGCTTTAAATTTCAGGACGAAATTTCTAAAAGGAGGGGAGAATGTAACATCCCTGTTTTTAGAAACAATTTTATCCTTGTAAATTTTGATTATGGAGGGTTTGTAAGCAAGAATAAGTCAATATATACCTTGTTGATGGTCTATGGTACCTCAAAAATATCATTCTTGCACTTAATAATGGAATTTATATGGAATATTAGTGAAATTATGCAAAAACCGAGTGAAAAGGGCTCTGTTCTGAGTGACAGAGAAGAATTCCAAGTGAAGGGTTAGAAATTCCGAGTGAAGGATGGAATTCCGAGCCAGAGTCATGTTTTCCGAGTAAAACATGACTGAAGGGACAGCCACCGAGTGGAATCTTGACCTGAGATGCAATTCTGAGTGAAGTGTGTTCAAGAGAACACCTTCTAGATGAAGTTCTGAGTCAAACCTTGCCAAGTACTTCTTTACCGAAGAAAACTGCTCTAATTGAAGTATTCCGAGTGAAAGAAAGCTTTAATACCTAAGTTTATGTTGATTTGATGCTTCTTACCGAGTGGAACGTGTTATGGAAGTATTCCGAACGGTTCCTTATGTAGAGAACCGAGTGGAAAAGGAAGAAGGAACCATTCCGAGAGGCTGAACCATTACCGAGTGAGAAAGCAAATATTGAGTCAGTTTTGGAAGAATTCTGAGCTAGGTATTCATCAAAACCTACCTCTTCCACAGACGGTGTCCATCAAATCCTTCACATACCGTCCTCTATTTCTTTACTCCACACCGGATGAGCATATGTGCACACCGGATGGATAGCGAATCCGTTCTTAAATTAGGAGTTCACACCGGACAACTCTGAGCCGGTGTTCAACACAACACTCCGCCTCACAACAACACTCCGCCTCACAACAACACTCCGCCTCACAACAACACTCCGCCTCACAACTTCACTCCGCCCTCACACTTCAATCCGCCTTCACATTCAACACCGTCTTCTTCACTCCATGCCGCCCTCATAATTCAATACCGCCCTCACACGTCCAATACCGCCCTCACAAGTGATACCGACCTTGCCAGCACTGAATATTTTTTTTTATTTCCACTTCAGATAGTGGTCAGCCCACTTAATCATATAAAGCCAAGAATGATTGGCACAACGAACCAATCAGAGGAGAAAGTTGCCTCCATTATAATAACTTTATATATATTATTCCAATCAAATGCAAAGCTGACTGCATAAGGAGTCAAAAGGCTCCATTATTCCACCTAATTCTCCAACCGATGTCTCCCACTTGTCTTCCCACTCACTTCCTCCCTATTTAAACCAGTACCAGGACCCTAAGGAACACCACACACACGACCAACACTCTCCTTCATCACTCTCATTTCCAGCAAGTTTCCTTCTCCTTTCCCCTCTATTTCACTCGGATTCCAGGCAGGACAGTAAAGGGAGTCTCTTTCTTCTCCTCCAGGAGCTTCATTCGAGGTAAGGGGGTATATTCTTGGGTGCCTTGTGGGAAAACCGAGTGAGGACTGATTCAGTGTGTTTGAAATGCTTGAAATTATCATTGTATATGCATGTTTATATATATCTGTTACCGAGTGATGAATTGTGATATGATATGTATATATTGGACTGAAATTACTAAGAAAACATGGGTACCGTGTGATTTCCAGTAAAATAAATACGGCAACAGGTTATTTTACTCGGTTTTATGATATTTCCGACCGGTTTTACTCTTATTTCACTCGGTGTTGCTTATTTTATATCCTTTCATTTGATCTCACTAGGAAAACATAATATTTCACTCGGTAAACACTTAATTGCTCTCGGACAGCATCCTACAAGTCTTGTTTCATTCGGAAAATTCCTTCTTATATTATTTTACTCAGAATTTGACTTAATTTCACTCAGAAAAATATAGTTATCTTTTACTCAGAAACCTTTTCAGTAAATTCACTCGGAAAACACTCTATTGCTCTCGGTCAGTAGCTTCCCAGTCTTATCTCACTCGGCAAACTCAATTTTTCACTCAGTATTAAACATATTTTCTCAAAAAGTTTGGAAATCAACATTTCTACTCGGAAATAATTTATTCCACTCGGAATCAGATCTGTTTCAGTCGGAAAACAGCCTCCCAGTACAATTTCACTCGGATTTTTAGCCAGATCGCTTGGAAAACCCTTCTCTGTATGATTCCACTCGGAATCATACCCATTTCACTCGGATTTGCCCCTGTTCCACTCGGAAAACTCAGTTTTTAGTGTTTTTCACTTAAATTTTCAATTGAAAACCAATCTTCAATACTTTTTAAGTTATTGGTAAGTTATAATTGTTATTCTTATTCTATTATTATCATTATTTATTGTCAAACTTAATATTGTTATCATTATTATTAGTTTTATTATCATTTTACATTGTTAACATCTAAATTATGTGTAATTACATAAAGGAATATACTATTTTACTCTTTATGAAAGAATATATATATTTAATAGATATATTTCTAAAATAATAAACGAATATCTTACAAGGTTTAAATGATTGAGGAAATTCAAAGAACTTGAGAATTATATGATGAGACTGGAAATACATAAGATACCCAATGAATCAATTGATAAGATAAATGCATTTCGCATCATGAAAATATTTTTGAAGAAGAAAAACCTCTAGAGCATACACTTGGTACAGTGAAGGACACTCACGTTCGATCTCCATGAAGAATCTTGGGAGTACAACTGGAACGGCAACCCAATGGCATCAGAGTCGCGCCCTGATAGCCGGGTGAGACGAGTAATTCTGGTGTACTTTGACTAAATGACGGAGTGTGACCATGATCGTAGGGATCCGAGTCTCAAATATATATATAAATCAATGATGAGAACCAATGAGTTCATTTGTACCAGAGCTTGGGCGGACCCTGATCGCTCTAGAGAATTGGAATGGTGATATTCCAGAGAAGAAGAAATAATTTCTTGGGCCCACATGCATCATGAGACTTAACCAAAGATAAATCATAATAAATCCGAATTCATGCATTCATTACAGCATATTTGATTGTTATAATTGTGAATATGTTATATGTACGATTTATTTCATGATAATATGCTTGATTGTTATAATTATGAACATGCTAAATATACGATTATGTGATGACAACATGCTTGATTGTTATAAATATGCTAAATGTATGATCTATGTGACATTGTATGTTATCTGGATTATGTCCGCATCGGATGAACCAATCAGGGTCTTGGGTTATACTCACCCTTACTGTTGAACATTTTTCAGAGGAATTAGAAACTCAAGAACCCGAGTGTGAAGATCAGCAATACGCTGAACCCATAGAGAATAATCATTAAGGATAGATCATTTATAATCAGACACCGGATGACTGTATAATATTTAAGGGTGCCTGCGTGCCCCATTCTGTTAAGAGTACAATTATTTATAGTTTGTGAATGACTATGTGATATATATACAATATTACTTCCGCTGATTTGCCACGTATTTATTTTAAAAAATAAAAATAAAAAAAATATTCACTTTTTCTGAAAACTATTAACACACTCAGTTAAATAGGATGAACCTACAAAAGGATTTGTCTTATCTAACTGAGGGTGTTACACAGTCTACTCCGGTATCAAGTAAAATAAATTGGGCCGTACAAGGATGACGTGACCATGCCTTGGGCCCAATTAGGATATCGTGACAAAAGGAATAAACGTATTAAATAATTATCACTTATAGGTTATGTTGATAATATTCGGACATAATGATGCATTGCTAGATGCCGCTCTTATTTTATATTAATAATAAAATAGTTTATTATTAATATGACCGGGTATTTTACCTATAGGGTCACACACATAGAGTAAGCCCATCAGAAAAATGTTGTCTTATTTTAGTTGGACTAAAATAAAGCTATTGGGCCTAACTCATTTGGAATGAGTAAGGAGCCCACTTTTAGAGAGAACAAATTAGGTCAAACCTAAGCCTATAAATAGAGCATAAGATGCTCATAGGCCGTTCACTCAAGTGAGACACAAATTCGCAAAAGTTGCAAGAGCTACACGCCGTCAAACTAACAGTTGGCAAGTGTTGCGATTCTGGTGGGAGTGCTCGTGTGGACCCCTAAAGGACGAGGCTACGACTGCTTCAGAGTTCTTCAAGAGGTAACCTAAAATAATTTGAAATTGTTTTGTGCTTTGAAACACGGAACCTTGCAAATCCTATGGAATCCCTTTTATTTTTCCGCTGCTCATGCTTAGGGATTTCCTAACAGTATAGCAGACACATAACGGGCATAATAAAATAAAGTAATGTATATATATATATATAACTACATAAATTAATATAAATGAACAATTAAATTGTATAATGTCATGAATAACTTTAAAAAGCACACCATAATAGAAAAATGTCATCCAAAAGTATTAAAATCAGTTATTTACAACAAAACTAAGCCAAAATAACATCCAAGTCTATGTATTAAACAAACATAAAGAAACAAAAGGAAAACACAATCTAATCTTACCCCAACCCCAACATCTTTATGACCTAGTGTTTTCTTCCTTTATGTTCCTGAAGTTAAGAGCCTACTTGACAAGTTGCATGATTATTTCAACTAAGATTCTCCATTAGTCTATAATTACAAGAGACATATCCAATATGAAAATAGTTAGTAGGAACGCTTTCTCATTTCTTTAGAAAATTAATTCAAATAAAAGAGATTCATATTGCTGAATCCATAAACTTAGAATAATAGGTCATGAAAAATGCATCAGGTCACTAGACAATATTTCCTTTTTTTGACAAAAAATGTATAATATATTTCATTAGTAAACAAGAGAAACTACATTTAAGGGAAGATAAAAGACAATTGGTATAAATCAAGACAAATTAATCTAATTACAGAACACTTGTATATTTTCCAATTGGATATGAATTGTGAAGTAAACAAACCGAGTTCAGTGTCTGAATTCTTGGAACATGCTCTCAGCAAGCATTTGCTTAAAATTACTTAACGGTTCAATTCATATATACAGGTCAATCAATAACATGTGTACCTACTGAAGTTGAAATACAAAGATTTGCTACAACTTACCTCAGAGACAAAAGTGCATGCTTCATCTCTAATTTTTTGAAGGAGGTTCTCTAAAGCAAGCCTAGCAGCTTCCTGTTCAGCAGCTTTTTGATAAGGGAAAGTCATTTGGGAAGAGTAACACACCACCCAATTGACACTGTTGACTTAAACAATGGAAGATGTGGTTGTCCCTTATTTACAGTTTCATACACACGAATTGCAATGTTTGACCTTCAAGCAAATGCTTCTAAATTATTTTTATGCATGAGTTGTTTTGGAAAACATCTCAAGAGTAACCATCCACAATATAAGACATCACTTTATGTGTTTAACATAGATGCAAGCTAAAAACTCCCAATTTAAAAACAATGTGTGCTAATAGTAAACATTAGGGATATGCAAAAGATTCAGTTTTTGGATCCAAATCATATTTAATCCCAATCCAAATAATAAAAAATTGGATTTCACCGAATTGGATATTGAAGTCACATTTCATATTTGGATAAAACCAATTTTTAAAAAACTAGATTTGATTAAATCCATATTTTAAAAATTAGATTTGGACCCAATCCAATTTTTAAAAAATGGATTTGAACGAAATCCAATTTAACATAACAAAAATGGATTGATTTTAAAATCTAATTTTTTAAATAGTACAATTCAAAAAACTAGAATATAACTAAAAAATATGGTTTTTAAAATTGAATTCAACAATAGATAAAATCTAGATTTAAAAAAACTAGATTTGGCTAAATCTGAATTTTGAAAATTGGATTGGGTCCAAATCTAATTTTTAAAAAATTGGATTTAGATTGGACTTAAACTTATCTAATCCATACATAATCATAGTTATATGTGATACTTGTTAAGTTGGAAGGTAATTTATGTAATTTAGCCTTTAAAAATGTTGTGTATTTATTGTTATAATAACCCTTGAAAGTATACCACCACTAATATTTCCAGAAATATATTTATTTTATATAAATATGAATTAAATTATCTTAAAATTATTTCAACAATAAAATAAGGTTTACTAAAATTATACATAATATATATTTTTACACTATTTTATCCTTCTTTCAATTACATAACTACATAAAAAATAAAGTGACATATTTACCAAAATAATAATAATAATAAAATGACATATTAGGGAAAATGGTCATTAGGGCAGAAATAATATGATAAATTGTACAATGACCAAACTCTCCAACCTATAAACACATCTCCATGGGATGCTATTCAAGTTTTGACTTATTTTATTTTAGTTTTTCACCTAATTTGTATTTTTTTTGTTGATGTCTCATGCTTTACAGGTAAGTTGAAGCATTTAGTAAGTTAAGAAAATAGTTTGAAATAAATAAATAAATACTCTCCAACAACTAACAGCTACTAAAATATGATGATGGGTTAGGCAATATTCTAAAAGGGTAAAATGATAAATTTCAGCAATTTACCTTATCATTTTACATTTGGCTGTCCATCAGTCTGGTTTGGTCGGATTTGGTTAATTTTAAGTCCACCCATTGCTATCCATTAACCCATTTTCACCCAATACTACAGTCAGTTTACTCGGGTTCGGTTAAATGCGGTTCTCGGTTTTTTCGGTTAAGTTTCTTAGGAAATTTTGTAACATCCCGGGTAATTAAATTAAAAATTCATGATTAATGGAAAAATATTAATTATTGCCTTCAAATTAATTTTAGATTTTTGGAAATCATTATTGATTAATATATATATATATATAATTTTAAATAATTAGATGTTAAGGAATTAAATAGCTTATTTGATTAATTGGTTGTTAAAGTTTAAAAATTTAATTAAATGGATGATGGTAAATTCTATTTAGCAAAAGGTTAAGTAAATTTTACTTAAGTTTTTAAAAGAAAAGGAAAAAGAAATAGGAAAATGACCAATATGCCCTCATGAAATTAAAAACTCATTTTCTCCTTTAGTTCACGCATGCAAAACAGAGAGAAAGACTTGCCATTTTCTTCTTCTCTTCCGCGGCAACATGCAAGGGGAGAAGGGGTGACTTAGCTTCTTCAATTTCTTCTTTTCATTTTCAAATTGGAAGCTTGCATTGGTGCCTTGTTTTTTCCTTTGTTGGGCATCCATGAATGCTAGAGGGAGAGCTTTAATTTCTTCAAATTATGAGCAATTGTTAAGTTACAGTGGTTGTGGACAGCTTGGGAGCCATTAGAGTTTTGATTTCTCCAAGCTAAAATGGTTTCAGAGTGTGTTCGGAACCCGGGCAACCTTGGGTATCTTCTGAATTATACTTTCGGTGACTGTCGAAGCAATTCCGAACCATTTCGGAGTGATTCGGTGCTCGGGCAGATTTGGGGTTCTTTCAGAATGGAGTTTCGGGGGTCGACGGCTTGATTCAAAAATTATTCAGAGGCATTTCGAAGCTTGGGTGATTAATAGGAAGCGGGTAACGGAAGTGGATAACACTTATCGGACTTTTAGAAGCTGCAGATTAGTGATCAGACAACTTTTGATAGCGTTTGGATAGCTCGAGGAGCTTCTGGGATTTCTTACTCCAGGCATCGGATTGAATATCGGAAGGCCGTTGAATATCGTGGGTGTCAAAACCAGGAACGCCATGACAAACGATTCAACCGGAGGGCGTGATCAACATCAAAAACAATAAAGAGAAGCTTAGAATCGAGGTAAGAGGGTGTGCCGGATTAAGATTAATATAGACATATAATCACGTAATTGGCGTATAGGAAAAAAGGTATATCATAGCCACTTCTAACTATTTCAAATTAATTCAGATGATTTAGTATGCGGAATGGAAGTATAGAAAGTCATTAAAGTAAAAAGGGTAGGCTAACTAATAAATTGATAAATGATTAAAAGGTGTAATAGCATTATGATAAAGGGATATTTGGAAATAAGGAAGTGGGAGATTATGTGAGAGAGAATGTAATGTATAGATCATAAGGGATGACTATGGTAAGGGATAAATGTGGAAAGAGTTTATAATAAGATAGTGTGATAGTAAATTATGAATAAAGAGCATGAGTTAATGATAAAATCAAAGTGATGATGGATTATGAGTTAATAAGCAAAGGTAAAGCAAATGGTGTGTTATTAATACTGATAGTAATGTTGAATGTATATGTGCAGGTATATGGATATCATGAACATTATCTTGTATGATGATAATGTATGATGATAAATGTGTGAATGAATTCCTAACTGGATGTGATATGGTATGCTGATTGTATTAGTAATGTTTATGTGATATAATTTATAATTGAGATTGATGATGTTTAGACGTATGATGACGATGAAACACCCTGGGCACTGTTGAGGGCGGGGAGTGGTCGCCGGTGCGTTGGCACGGGCAAGGAGCGGCTCCTGACAGGCTTCTAGTGGAGGGATCGTATGGCTATGTTTACATTTATATATGATTGATTATGTAATTATGTGGTGGAGGATGACCGATGGTATATGTGACCCTCATTTCCAGCTCCCGTGGTTTTTGTGCCCAGTTGAGCTACCCAATGGTCAAGTAGGACCCAGTGGTTAAAGGGGAGCCAAGTAGGGCTCGGTGGACCAAGCAGGGTTCACGGGGTGTCAAGTAGGACCCCCAGCTGAAGGTCGATCCTTTTAGTATCCGGATACTAGGGCGTCATATTATCTATATGAGAGTCAGTCATGTTTTACATGTCTTGACTTGCGATGATATTTATATTGATGATATGTGAGGATTTGCATTTTCGAAATGTATCGAAACCTATGTAATGAATGATGTTGCTTGACTTGATGATGATGAATCTAGTGTTTCTGATATGGATTGATATGTTGAATTTATGTGATAGAATGAGATGATGGATGAAGTGAATGAGTGAATTAAGGAAGAATTTGTATTCTGTGCATGTATGAACTTGATTGATTAGTATTATGCTAGTGATGGTTTTAATCTGAGGATTGACATGATCGTGTATCGAGATTGACTATGCTAAAAAGAGAGGTCAGGTGACATGAATGGTAGGTGAGGTATGGCATGAGAAAAGAATAATAAATGAATAATGCTTTTAATTAAAAAGGTAGCTAGATTGTGCTTTTCCTAATGTTCGTTGCTTTATTTCTATATTGATTTTTAATTCCAGTCACTCACCCCTTTTATTGTGGTTTTTAGAGACTGGCAGCAGTTGTTGATATGCACAATGGAGGCGAGTACTAAATGAGGTCTAAACAAATCCAATGCCAAAGGGAGAGTGATGTTGACAAATATGAATTAATGATTATGATTAATTTCTGATCTGTCCTGGACCGGGGTCAATAGATCCGATCTCAAGCCAGTCACGAATAGTATGTCAATACCGTCTAGTAGACCGGATGTATGTGTATCCGATGTATGTATCCGTTGTCCTTGGGTGAAGAAAGCGGATTGGGCGTCCTGGAGATCCTTTACACCGACCTAACGCGTTGAAGTGGGCGAATGGTGGTGTCACCTGCAAAGATTCTCCGACGCTCAAGTCAGTGATTATATTCCAAGTAAGGAATGCATTCAGAGAGGAATCAGTCGTAAAAGAGCTGAAGAAGAACCCCCTCCCCCCAATCATGAAGTGAGTTCATATACCTGATTGGCTCGATTAACGAGGACTCGTTGGTGGGGAACCACCAACTCCCATTAGCATTATTATATTGCGCACTTACCTGCATGATTGGGTCAAGTGGCTATTTTATATTGAGCATAGAGAATGTAGACTAGGATTAGGGAACAAGTTGACCATTCCCGTGAGCAGAATTTGGCTCGTAGTGCAGGGAATTATTGATCAATCCCTGTAGCAACAATCCTTGTCTTTTGCACAGTGACGTGTGTATTATCCGATGTCATGGTGTTATCCTGAACAACCGGTATAGGGAGAACGCCTGATACGGAATTACAGTTCGGATGTATACCGATGACACCGGTTACACGTAGATGTCTTATCAAAGACGTTGAAATATGTATAGCAGATCGGATACCGGTATTGAGACCGGATCATATGTCCCCTAGCTTGTGTGAGGGACTGAATAGTTGTTCACATAAGCTACTCAACCTGCGAGAGGTCTTAATATCGGTAAGCTTACGTGTGTAACAGTTCCTTAGCATCTGTTGTCATTCGTAAAGAACCGCTCTGATTTTAATAGAAAAGACCTTTCGGTACTGTCACAACGGATTCAGACAAAGATTCGTTGTGTGAGAATTTCAAGAGTTTATTGGAATTGAAAGCTCTTGAAGTTCGTGTAACGGCTGTAAAGCGTAAATTGTGTTGCATGATTAGACATTAATGCTTTTAATCACGTGGGCAGGCAATTATTGTGTCTGAGATGAAAATCTCATTAACCGTCGTTTTGGGCTTAATGGGCCTGAAGTTTTCAAAACTTTTGGGCCCAGTGGATAGCCCTTTGCTGAGTTGCTATCGTTTTGGCGCCCAAGAATTTGGAACGGTTGTGTCGTTTCGCTTGTGAACAGGTACGTTTTATCGAGAACGACACAACTTCAAGAGGAGGTAACCGGTCCTCTTTGTTTCCTATAAAAGGAATACTTAGTGGATTCTGGGTTCCACTTGCTTTTGCTTTCTCAACGAAACTCTGCAGAAATTTTGCAAGGAAGTTTATCACCTACATTGCGAGGGTTTCTTTGTTCCTCAAATTCATCACTGTCATCTGAGGTAACTATCTTTTCCTTGTCGCTTTAGTTTCGCTTTGACTTGCTACTCGTAGTTATAGAAAGTAGGCTTCATCTAAAGGGGGGGAATCAGTTTCCCTCAACCCTAATAGTCGTGGGGAAGAATCCTTGTGATTCTTCCTAAGACTGAACCGCGTCGCTCAGAAAGGGGATCTTACTCACTGCGGGAAGTGATCTCTCCCTTCTCAGAGTCGCCCTCTGATTGTAATTGCTTTCAAAATGCAGTGAGTAATGATTGCAACTTTCTGACGACATTTTATTTCTTATCGTAGATTAAGGAGTTCGGTCTAGATATTTCCAATGGCAACTGGAGAAGGATCTTCTGGAGATAGCGCCATTTCGAAAACAGCAGAAGGTCTCTACAGCGTAGTTGCTTCGAGGCTAAATTGGGAGGAGGTTCAGGCTAAATGGCCTTTCTGCTGGGTGTCTAGTGAGTTTAAGGAATTGGCCTCCCGACATGCGGATGAGGAGGGATCCCGGATCCAGCCGAGGTTTACTTTGAGTACGGATGAAGAGACAAAGAAGTGGTATAGGGTTTATGCACCACTTCCGACAGAGCGAATATGCCACGTCGTCCCTAATGACCGCTCTGTATACATGTATGACTTTATTTTCCATAATCTGGGAGTTCGTTTTCCTCTAACCGAACTCCAGATGGGCGTCCTGAAGTTCCTGAACTGTGCACCCTCTCAACTTCATCCCAATGGTTGGGGCCTCATCCGGGCTCTGGAGGTCCTTGGTGAACATTTCAATTTCACGCCAACTGTAGCGATGCTGTTCTACTACACTCAGGTAGTTCGGAGAGCAAACAAGCAGGGCGGAGTTGGTCTGGTGACTCTCCGGACTCTCTGTTCCTTTGTGAACTTTGAGTCTTATACAGATTCTGCCAAGGTTGACGGGAAGTCCTTCAAGATTTACTTCACCCGCATCTCCATTAAGAAGGGCAATCCAAAATTTTGGAAGGATGAAGAGGACGTTGACAAATTTCCCCTGAGTTGGACACACAAACATTTCCTCTTGAGCTCACACGCGTACTACACTGATCAATCTGATCTGTCACGTGAGACGTCGAGAGTGTTGTTCGCACTTGAATCGCACACTACAGGTCGTCACGTCTTTTCGTGTAGACGTCTGCTAAGTAGCTCAAGCGGAGTCCGGAAGGAATATTTGCGTACTTCTCGTTTTATTCTATCTTTTCTCCTTTATCAAATATGTATAGAATATTTGTAGTTGCTGACATCTTGTGTTTGTTCATGTAGGTGAAATAGAACAGCAAACTCCAGAAATGGACAAATTGAAGAAATTCAAGGCGGCTGGTAAATCTGTTACTCATGAAAATGAGGTGAAGCCCAGGCCCTCAACTAAGGATCGTCCTGAGGTAATCATCTTGACCTCGGATGCTGAAGGGGACATCCTACTGGTTGAGGGCGGTACGTCCGATGTTGGCGCAGCCTCGGGTCAGCCTCCAGTTACTGAGAGGAGAAGAAAGATCCAGAATGATCCTTCGAAGCGTCAGTCCAAGAAGCAAAGGACTTCGGAGGATAAAGCCGTTGAAACCTCGGAAGGGATTGGTGCTTCCTCCGGTCTCAATAAAGGCACTGCTGCTGGGGTTTCTGGATCAGGGCCGACCTCCTTCCCAACGACCTCGTTTCTCACCCCCTTCCTCTCCTACGAAGGTTCTACTCCTGCCACTCTTCCACCACCGATGTATAAACTCCGGCCTACGCTTAGTGTTAAAGAAATTGAAGAAGCGTGTGAGGCCGGAAGGTGGCAGCTAGCCAAACTTGCTGGATTGCTATCTTCTGTCAGTGAGTTGGCTAAGAACGTCGACAAGGTTGAGGAGCTAAGTGACAAATTAGAAGAGCTCAACCTTTCCTCAGACAAGGACAAAGCCGCATTGAAGTTAATGGAAGATCGTCTTAACAAGTCTAAGGAGTTTGGGGATCTCATAACTAAAGAGAATCTCAAGCTCAAAGGCGATCTTAAAAACTTGGAAGACAAAGTGGCAGAGAAGGAGGAAGAACTCCGCAGCAGCCAGGATAAAAATAAGGCTGATGCTGAGGAGTGGTCTCAAAGGGAGAAGAAGCTCCTTCTTGAGATAGAGGGACTGAAGGCTAGGAAAGTGGAGCCCGAGATATCCAGTGAGGAGCTGTCTAAGTTGCGGGGAGAATTGGCTACAGCGAAAGCTGAGAGAGAAGAAGCTGTTGACATATGCAGCCGGGCTGTAGAAGAGTCCTTCGGCCTAGCCATACGCCAAGTCTTCTACCGCAATCCCACTGCGAAACTTAACCTTTATGGGATGGATCCGTACTATGAATTCCATGAGGGAAAGTTAGTCGCAGTGGTGGATGGTCGTCACGAAGATCCACCGACGTCCTTATATGGTTTGGCTCCTCTTCCTGAGGGTCAATCCATGGGACCTGACTACGTCTTTCCTGCGTCCGAGGTTCCCTCTTCTGAAGAAAGGGCTGAGGCTCCTGGAGGCGAGACTCCTGCGGAGGTTCTAAAGGAAGGAGCACAAGAGCCCAGTGCTGAAGAGGCACAAAAGACTGAAGAACAGATTCCTCCTCAGTAGTTTTGTTTTCATTTACATGTATAGTTGTGTACCGGGATCAACTCCGGATTTTAAACTATTGTATGTAATTTCATTTCAATGAATGAGTTTTGATTGAAGAAATTTGTCTTCGTCGTTTCATGTATATTTAAATCGTTTCTAATCCGTTCTGTATAATTAATCTTAAGGCCGGATTGAAATAATAGCCTCGGAAGATTAAACAACGAATAAAATTTAGAACGGATAAATATATACATGTCCCCAAGTGTGTATTAAGAAGAAGGTGCCTGTCTTTGGGGCGTGATCCTTAATTCTTTTGGGGAAAGATGGGTCGATCCGCTGTTTAGCAAAGTAGTGTAACAGGACGGATGACTGCTTCTAATCCGTAATATTCTTACAGGAGATGATAATATTGTTCCAAGTTTAGGGAACTGCAAGGAAGTGGTGTTTGAGTCTTTTATCATAAGGATGATGATGGGAGTTTTTTCTACACCAGGAGTTACGTCGTTGTATCACAGAATAGGTGATAAAGAGTATCCGTCCTGGGAGAATACCAGTAGAAAGCGAAAGTGCGGACTGACTTTCGGAATTTTCCATCATAAAGATGATTATGAGTATTGATCATGCCAGGTGTTTTATCATTAAATCACTTCATAAGTGATTGAGATCATCCGTCTTGGGGATGTGTACGATACCAGGAACTACATCATCAGGTCGCATATTAGGTGATTGAGATCATCCGTCCTTTGGGTGTGTATGGCGCCAGGAGTTACATCGTCAGATCACAGCATGGGTGATTGAGATCATCCGTCCTGGGCAGGTACACCGCGTTAGGAGTTACATCATCATATCACATAATCGGTGACTGAGGTTATCCGTTCTGGAAAAGTACACATCGTCAAGAGTTACATCGTCAGATCACAGATTAAGTGATTTAGATAATCCATCCTGGAGACATTTTTCAATCGTAGGAATACGGATTGAGTGAATACTTTCAGAATGATGATGAGAATTGTTCATACCAAGAGTTACATCATCGAATCACTGAATAGGTGATTGAGATCATCCGTCCTGGAATGATTATTGGAGTTCTTCATACCAGGAGTTACGTCACCGAATCACTGAATAAGTGATTGAGATCATCCGTCCTGGAATGATTATTGGAGTTCTTCGTACCAGGAGTTACGTCACCGAATCACTGAATAAGTGATTGAGATCATCCGTCCTAGAATGATTATTGGAGTTCTTCGTACCAGGAGTTACGTCATCGAATCACTGAATAAGTGATTGAGATCATCCGTCCTGGTGAATTTTTCCAATCAAGGGAGTGCGGATTCAATTGCCAATTTTCGCTCCATCCGAAATCCGAGTCTTACCTCTACTAGCCCCCTAGCTGATGTGAGGAAGCAGTTGACTTGCTCATATGAGCTATATTGATCATAGTACGTCTGGATTTCGGATTTGCACCGAAGTGTAAATATCCGTTCTGGGAACCATGTTCCGTAGTGATGAAATTTTAAGGGCGGATTCGACAATGGAAATATCAGAAGTTTATCGAATTTCGCAACCCTTGGTATTCGGGTAATGGTGGCCACGTTTCTAATGATTGGACATTTAATGCCTTAATTCACGTGGGCGCGCCATTATTGCATTAAGTGCGCATGTCTTAGTAACTGTCACGCATAGTTTTGTTGGGCCTAATATTTGGTTTTAATAGGCCCATTTCGATGGCTCTGTGACAAAATGATGGCATTTTCGCGCCTTGATGTACTAAATGACAATTTTGGTCCACTAAACGGGGAGTCGTTTGGGGGTAAACGACAGGTTATGTTTAGTGGGTATTTGAAAAATTTTGGTGCCCTGATATAGGCATATTTGGCAATCTCAGTTACCATTTCTTCTTGCTTCCTTGACGAATCTCTACGAAAGTTCCAAGAAGTTCTTCGTATCCACCTCTGTGAATTTCAATTCACTATCTAAGGTAACCACTTTCCCTTCGTTCTCAGTTTCTCTTTTCAATATTTGAGAATGCCTAGGAAGGGTGTTAGCTTCAGTGGCGTTGGCCCTAGAGGAAGAGGAGGAAGGGCTTTGACTCAAAACCCTAGCGTTCATGGTGGGAGGATTCCAGTGATCCTTCAGTCGGGATCACGAAATACAGAGAGGGAGGGGTCGCAATATCAAAGGCGAAGGGTGATTATACCCTCTTCAGGGTCTTCCTCCTCTAGTGAGAGTGTCGAGAGTGGGGATTTATATGTCTCTGATGATGTGGAATTTTATCGCAGCATCAAGGCTTTCACAATGGTGACAAAGAAAGCTACTGGGAGGAAGTCGTCTGAAGGGGAATCCCCTTCCGAGAAGCATATCTTGAAGACCCAATCCGGCCTCTGCAATGTGGTTGCACACCGGATAGATTGGGTGAAATTCCAACAGAAACGCCCATTCAGCTGGGTGGCTGAGGAGTTTCGTGAAATAGCATCAGTTCATGCTCAAGAGGGGGGAGCGGAGTTGGAGCCGCGTTTCACGGTCTTCAAGAGGGATAAATACAAGAAGTGCTTCGTGGTGATAGCCCCGTTGCCATCCGATCGAATTTGTCATACCCCGGACGAAAGGTCCTTGTATATGTATGACTTTTTATTTTTGAACCTTGGTGTGCGGTTTCCCCTTTCGAAGTTTCAGATGGGGGTTCTGAGATTCCTGGACTGCGCTCCTTCACAGCTTCACCCCAACGGATGGGGATTAGTCCGCTCTCTTGAAGTGCTTGGGGAGCACTTCAACTTCAAGCCGACGGTGGCCATGCTCTTTTATTTTGCCCAAGTGGTCCGTCGTGCAAATAAAGAGAAGGGGGGAGTGAGCTTGATATCCCTCCGGACTCTCTCAAAGGTTATCAACTTTGAGGCGTACACTGACTCCGCCAAAGTTGATGGACATTCATTCAAGTCCTATTTCACGAAGATTAGCGTTCACCCTGACGAGTCAGTTTTTTGGTTAACTGAAGATGGGCTTCCGAAGTTCCCAGTGGCTTGGACGCATGAACACTTTTTGCTGACCTCCCAGGCGTACTACACTGAGGAGGATGAACTAAGCCCGTCTTCAGTTTCCGTTCTTTCCGCCCTTCAATCTTACACCGCCTCGCATCAATTTTTCTCTTGCAGGCGTTTGTTAGGATCGTGGTCTACCCGCGAGGAATATCTGCGTAATTTTCCTGCTAATATTCATATTTTATCGCATCATGCCTTGAATTAGTTGATTTCTAACCGTGTTGCTTGGTTTTGCAGTTGAAATTGAAGCTGCGTCTCCAGAGATGGAAAAACTGAAAGGGCTCAAAGCTGGAGCGAATTCCGTGGCAGCTGAAAATGACATTCAGGCGAAACGGAATTCGAAGAAAGCCACAGCGGAGACTATCATTTTAACCTCATCTGCTGGTGACGATATTCCCTTACTGGAGGGCGGATCTGAGAAGGTTGTGGCTGAGAAGGTCGGAGAAAAGAAGAAAACTATAAAACGCGGTTCCTCAAGGACCTCGGATCGTCAACCCTCTCCGAAAAAACAAAAAATTTCAAGTGAGAGTGCTGATCCGGAGCCTTCAAAGGGAAAGAAAGTGGAAAGATCCGCTCTGGATGCAGGGTCCACTCCGGATGCTCCTGGCGACGGGATCATCTATGGTGCAAAGCCAATAACGACTTACTTTGCACCAAAAGTTACTCGCCCCCTTCAAAGTAGCTCCGGTCTTGCACAATATCTGGTATACGAGGGTTCTGTTCCTGAGGTCGTTCCTGAGACTCCGTACAAGCTGAAGCCCTCATTGATGAGCGATGAAGTAGCCAAAGCTTGCGATGCCGGACAGAAGCACCTGGCAGAATTATCGGGGCTCCTAGGATCGGTTCGCAAGCTTCCAGAAGAGAATGAGAGGCTGAGCTCGTTGGTTGGCAAGGTTAATGACCTTAGCGTTGCTGCTGCTAAGGACAAGGCAACCATCCTTCGTTTAGAAAGTAAATTAGAAGCTTCCAAAGAGGAAGGATATCAGAAGGATGAAGAAATTGTCAGGCTAAAACATCTTGCCAAGGAGTTGGAGGCCCAAGTAGCTGATCAAAAGAAAATCAATTCCGACCTCCACTCCGGTTTTTGTGCGGAGAAGGAACGCTCTTCAAAGCTGGAAGAGGAGCTTAAGGAAGTCAAAGTTGTTTATGCTCGAGGAACCGAAGATTGGTCGCGTAAGGAGAAGGAGCTGCTCTCAAAGTTGGCGGACACAAAAGCGGAATTTGACGAGGCTGTGGATATGTGCGATCAGGCAGTCAAGGAATCCTTTGGGTTGGCTGTTCGTCAAATTCAATACCGGAATCCCAAGGTGAAACTTAATCTGAATGGTATTGACCCGTTCTATGAGTTTCATCAAGGGAAACTGGTGGCCATAGTTGATAAGCGTCATGAAAGTCCGCCCAACACTCCTTATAAGTTCGCTCCTTTACCTGCAGGCCAATCAATGGGACCTTCATTCCTGAAGTCCATAAGCACAGGAACGAGCTCTTGCACTGAAGATGGCAAGGTCGGAGGCAAAGGTAAAGGGAAAGAAGAAGATTCAAGCCAGAGAAAGTAGCGTCCTTCCCTGTTTCCTTTTTCATTTTACTGATTCAAATTCGCTGTGCTCCGGGATCAGCTCCGGATTATTACACGAATTGTAATTCTCATTTAATCAATAAAAGAGTTTTTTACCTCCATTCTTGTTTAGTGAAAAACAACTTTAATAGAGGGATTGCATGTGTATTGTATCATTCCGGTTTTAAGTAATGAAGATCGGATTGTAAAACAAAATCTACATACCGGACTTATACATGCAAGATGAATTTCATAATAAGGTCACCGCTGATGAGGGAACACATCATTGTTACAAGAATGGTTTAAGGGGAATGATTGTGAGATCGTTTAGACGAGAGTTCATTCCTCAAGATATTCGTTAAACCGTTTATGTTGTCCCCCAGTATCATTGGGTGATTATCACTTTGAATAAACTCTGAGTGAGATTTTCTCGTGAGAGCTTTTAAGAGTGAGGTTTTAAAATAGAAATTCCTCTTCAAATATTTCCGACTGAGGAATTTCGGGTGAAAATGCCTTAGATTGTGGCGTACCCGAGTGAACTGTTTGTGTCGGAGTTTATGAGTCAGATCTCAATTGAAGAATTGATGACTCAGAATTATAAGCTATAAAACTCCCAAATAAAGAACTTCACGAGAGTATTAATTTGGAGTTCAGTATAACTTACTTGTTGTGTTTGGAGTTCGGTTTGATCCTACTGTCCATGTCATATTTGGTGTTCGGTTGAATCCTACTAGCCGTTCTTCAATTGGTCTTTGGTTTTACCCAATGACGATTCTTCACCGACGTTCGGTTAATCCTACTAGTCGTACTCAGAGTTCGGTTTAATCCTACAATCCGAGCCTTCAATACGGGGTTCAGATCAGGGCTAATCCTGAACCTACTGCGCCCGTCACTTGGGGTTCAGCGTGGTCTTGAAGAAAAACCAGCTTACTGCGCCCAAGCCTTCGCATGGGGTTCGGTTTGTGGCCTTGAATAAGGACCAGCCCTACAACCCATGTAGTCTTCGAATGGGGTTCGGTTTGTGGCCTTGAAGAAGGACCAGCCCTACAACCCATGCCCTGAGGTTCGGTTTAATCCTACAACTCAGGTCTTCACCGACGTTCGGTTTATCCTACTAGTCGTACTCAGAGTTCGGTTTAATCCTACAATCTGAGCCTTCACCGGTGTTCAGCCAAACTTACTAACCGTACCCAGAGTTCGGTTTAATCCTACAATCTGGGCCTTCAATATTTACACACTCGAGGAGTTACATCGTCAATTACAGAATGGGTAATTGAGATCATCCGTCCTGAGTATGTTCTTGTGCGTTGCGCATATTCGAAGAGTTACATCGTCAACTACAGAATAAGTAGCTGAGATCATCCGTCCTGAATATGCTTTTGTACACCGGATAAACTGAAAATCACAGCATAAGAAAAACTCGAAAGAGTTAAATTGTTATGAGAGATTCTTATTAAATCAAAAATAAGAATTACAAGGAGAGCGTAGCTGTGAAAATAAATTCTCCAGTATTCAATCCAAGATAAGGATAGGAGAGTGTAGAAACAGCTAGCTATAGTAGATGCGCAAGTTTTGGGTGTTCCATTTGTTTCGGATTGGAGTGCCATCAAGGTTTTCAAGGCGATAAGAGCCTTTGCCAGTGACCTCGGATACCCTGTATGGGCCTTCCCAGTTTGGGGCTAATTTGCCTTGATGGGCGAATTTGTTCCCTATACTTGCTTTCCTCAAAACCAAATCTCCAATGTTGAAAGTCCTTGATTGGACTCGTTTGTTGTACCGGAGAGCAACTTTGGCTTTGATGGCTTGATCTCTGATGAAAGCGTCTTCTCTGAGTTCTTGTATGACATCCATTTCAGATGCCAAGTTAGCATTGTTGGTTTCTTCAGAGAAGTACTTAACTCTTGTGGAAGCAATTTGCAGTTCCACAGGTATCATTGCCTCGACCCCGTATGTTAGGCGATATGGGGATTCATTGGTGGATGAATGAGGCGTTGTCCGATATGCCCATAGGACATGACACAGCTGGTCTGTCCATCCGCCCTTGGCTTCACCAAGGCGCTTCTTTAGTCCCTTAAGCACCTCCCTGTTGGCCACTTCAGCTTGACCATTAGTTTGGGGATGTTCGACGGATGAGAATATTTGGGTTATTCCTAACCCTTCAAGCAAATCTATGAATTTTCTATCCGTGAACTGGGTGCCATTGTCTGTGACAATCCGTGCTGGGACCCCGAACCGTGTTATGATGTTTTCATACATGAAACGGCGAGTTCGGGCTGAAGTAATATGCACCACCGGCTCTGCTTCTATCCACTTAGTGAAATAATCGACCCCTACAATGAGATATTTGATGCCCCCAGGAGCAGTTGGAAAGGGGCCCAAAATATCCAATCCCCATTGGTAGAAAGGCCATGGAACAGCGGATGTGAAGAGTTCTTCCGCCGGTGTGTGGTGTAGGTTAGAGAATTTTTGGCAAGCGTCGCATTTTTTGACGAAGTCAATGGAGTCTTGCTTCATTGTGGGCCACCAGTATCCAGCTCTGAGGATTTTTCGCATTAAGCTTCTTCCTCCGGCGTGGTGTCCACTTTGTCCTCCATGCACTTCCTCCATTACACCTTGCACCTCATCCTCTTTGAGACAAATTAAATAGGGCACAGAGAGTGCCCTTCTGTAGAGATTACCATCAATCATAGTGAAATACGGTAATTCTCTCCTTAACCTCGTCTTTTCCTTCTCATCTGTGGGTAGCTGTCCATCAGCCAAATAACGGATGTAAGGAGCCATCCATGTATCTCCGTAAAGGGAGTCAGTCATTATGGCGTTTAGAGAAGGGAAAAGAGGGATGCTGGGCGACGTTAGCGTGCTTTGAACCAGAGTAGTGGTGCTACCTGGTCGTTTAGTGCTTGCTAACCTGGAGAGTATATCCGCTCTCGTATTCTCTTCACGTGGAACATGCTTGAACTCCACCTTTGAGAATTTCTCAGTCAACTCCTTGACACAGTTCAAGTATAATTGGAGTTGAGGTTCGCGAGCTTGATATTCTCCTAAGATCTGCGAAATCACCAGCTGTGAATCGCTACAGAGTGTCGCCTCAGAAGCTCCGATGTCAATTGCAGCTCTTAGCCCGGCCAAGCAAGCTTCGTACTCAGCCTGGTTGTTGGATGTTTTGAAATTGAAACGAAGGGAGATCTCCAGGTGTACTCCGTCATCACTTTCGAGAACTACACCTGCTCCAGAGCCTCTTTGGTTTGATGAACCATCAACGTAAATGGTCCAATGGACTCGAGGGTAATCCGGATCAGTCCCTGTCATTTCCACAATAAAGTCAGCCAGGACTTGAGCTTTAATAGCGCTACGGGGTTCGTAGGATATATCAAACTCAGAGAGTTCAATAGACCATTTGATCATCCTCCCAGCAAGATCGGGCTTGATTAAGACAGAACGGAGTGGCAAATCCGTTCTCACTATGATTGGATGGGCGTGAAAGTACGGACGCAACCGTCGTGAGGCCCAAACAACAGCGAGGGCGGCCTTTTCAAGTTTTTGATACCGGATCTCAGCACCTTGCAAGGTCTTGCTAGTGAAATAGACCGGTCTTTGTCCATCAGGAGTTTCTTTTATCAAGGCAACGCCCAAAGCTTCATCTGAAATAGCCAAGTACAGAATGAGTGTGTCTTCGGGGTCAGGCTTTGTGAGAATGGGAGGTTTGGACAACACCTCCTTAAGCTCTTGGAAAGCTTTTTCTTGTTCCTGTCCCCACTCGAATTTCTTGGACTTTTTCAGTATTTTGTACAGGGGGAGCGACCTGTGAGCCATCTTCGGCATGAATCGTGCCAAAGCTGCTACCTTGCCATTCAGGGATTGGACTTCTTTGAGATTCTTAGGACTTTGCATGTCTAGAATCGTTTGGCACTTCCATGGATTGGCTTCTATACCACGTTGAGTTAACATAAAACCCAAAAATTTCCCAGCAGGGACAGCAAATGTACACTTCATTGGGTTCAGCCTCATGTTAAATTGTCTCAAACGGGTGAATACTTGGCGCAGGTCTTCAATATGATCGCCATCAACCGGTGTCTTTGCTATTATGTCGTCAATGTATACTTCAACAAGTTTGGTGTGCATACCTTCGAAAACCTTGTTGATCATGCGCTGATATGTCGCCCCAGCGTTTTTCAGGCCAAAGGGCATGACTGTATAGCAAAAGACACCACGATCATTTATGAAAGCTGTCTTCTCTTGATCCTCTTCGCACATCGGAATTTGGTTGTAACCAGAATAAGCGTCCATGAAGCTCAGGTATTGGTAACCAGAGGAATCATCTACCATCCGATCTATATTAGGAAGAGGATAAGGATCTTTTGGACAGCAGCGGTTGAGGTCCACGTAGTCAATGCACATTCTCCATTTACCATTGGATTTAGGGACCATCACCACATTCGAAAGCCAAGAGGAATATCGGATTTCCTTGATAAATCCGGCCTTCAGCAATTCCTCAGTTTGCTGACAAGCTGCTTTCTGTTTCTCTGGGCCCAATCGTCTTTTCTTTTGGGCCACAGGTTTCGTCTCTGGATAGACAGAAAGTTTATGACAGCAGAATTCAGGGTCTATGCCTGGCATATCGGCTGCAGTCCATGCAAAGAGGTCTTTAAACTCTTGTAAGAGAGCCAGCAGTCGCTGCTCTATTTCAGTATCTAGCTTGTCATTGATATGGGTGATCTTTTCTGGAGAATCTCCCAAGACAATGTCCCTGGAATTTCCATCCGGTGTGGGCTTTGATGGGTTGAACGGATCAATGTTCAAATCCGCTCTAGGGTCCAGGTCGACAAGACTTACGGATTCAGCCGATGTTCCAGCATCATTAAGTTTCCTCTTTTTATTGGAGGCGTCCAGCTTTGTCATGTTGAGACTAAGGTTGTAGCAGTACCTAGCCATCTCTTGATCACCATGGATAGATGACACAGCATTATCCTTGTCAATGAACTTGATAAGGAGATGTGGGGTTGATACAACTGCCTCCATTGCATTCAGAGTAGGACGGCCTATGATGCCATTAAATGGTGATTTGACATCAATCACTAGCACCCGAGACCTAACCGTCCTGGCTCCTGGTTCGCCTTCAAACGAGATAAGGGTGTCAAGATACCCTTTAGTTAGTTGCTTTGCGCCATTGAAAGCTGTTAGTTCCTGCGTGTAAGGCTGTAAATCTGAGTCTTTAAAACCCATTCTTTCAAAGCAATTATAGAAAATAACATCGCAGGAACTTCCCTGGTCAACAAGGATTCTTCGGACGTCCTTGTTGGCGATCACAGCAGTGATGACTACAGCATCGTCACCACCAGGAACGGTTGGGCCAAAATCCTCGTCAGAGAAAGAGATTATGGGAGCCTCAATTCCTCCTCTGTAAGGGCGATTGTCTTTGACTTTCCCTTGCACAGATAGAATCATTCTGTGATGATTCTTACGGGCTGTAATTGAAGCTCCTCCTCCAGCGAACCCTCCAGCAATCATGTCAATGACTTCACGTCGGCCCTGACGTTGTTGCTGGGGCATGCTGTCTTTCTGTGCTGCATTATCGGTCATTACACCTTTTTGCTTCTCTGCAGCAGAGAACTTTCGAACCGGACTGGGGTTGTTGTCATCCCCATCGTCGGGATCTCTTTCTCTTTTCTCATTCCGTTCTGCCCTGTCAAAGGATTTTTCTTTGAACAGGTATTGCTTCAATTTGCCTTCTCTAATTAGCGTCTCAACCGCGTTCTTTAGAGCTTGGCATTTATCAGTGGAATGACCATTTTGTTCATGAAAATCATAGTACTTTCATGAATTTCCTGGTCTTTTCATAGGGGCTGGTCTCCTGATGCCATATGTGCTGAAAACTGGCCATCCGACCTCTCTCAAAATCTGAGATGGTCTGGCAGATAACTGTGCATAATGGCTGAAGGAATTGACATGCCTTTCTCGAGGTCGAGGAGGGTGGTTATCCACCTTAGGATTGGTGAATGGCCTCTCCATGCGTTCTGACCTCGTCTTTTCCTTACCCTTCTGGGTTTGGGGAGATGGTGTTGGTGGCTTTTTCTTTGCAGCCATTGCCTCTAAGTGCATCTCTATGCTCACATACTTTGAGGCTTTTTTCCTGAACTCCTCAAAAGTTGCTGGGGGGCTCTTTGCTAATGAAAGAGCGAAAGCTGATCCTGGCTGCAATGCCTCAATTACGATATGCAGCTTGATAGATTCTGTGAGATTAGGAACCAGGGCTGCTTCCTTATAAAACCTCTTCAAAAAATCTTTTAAGCCCTCAGTTTCACTTTGCTTAATCTGAGCCAAGGTATGAGACGTCTTGGGTACGTCTCTGGAGATGACAAAGTGGGTTTCAAAGGCAGCTGCCATTTCCGTCCAAGAATCTATGGATCCAGAAGGCAGGCCTTTAAACCACCCGAGGGCTTCCTCAGACAATGTTCGAGGGAACATTCGGCACATCACGTCTTCATCAGCCCCCAAGTACATGGCTTCAAACACATAAGCATCAAGGTGCTTAGTTGGATCAGTTTCACCATTATACTTTCCGATGGAAAGTGGTTGAGTGGTTTGAAGGTGCTTGGGGATGCTGATGCCCATAAGTCTCCTTGAAAAAGAAACCTTCAGATTGTAAGACAATGGGGGTGCTGTTGTTGAATCTCTCTTCCTTCGGGAAGCTGCATCCTCAGAATCGCGAGTTTGTTCTCCCTCCTCAAACGTTGGGATCTTTGAGTACTGAAGAGTGGTGGACTTTTCACCATCAGTTGTGTGGAGAGTGTTTCGCGTGCGAGATGACTCTTTATCCTCGCTTTGCCTTTTTTCTCTTCGCAATTCAGCGAGTTCCCTCTGAAGTTGTTTGATCAACTCATCACGAGGATCAGGATCAGACACTGTTACTATCTTCTTTGAGCTGCCCCCATGAGAATCAAAGTTGAGTTTTCTGAAGGCGTTAGGATTGGTTCTGCCTTCAGCCTGATTTTCCATGAAGTCTTGTGCTTCGCCTTCCATTGTGGATTACCTGCTCTGTCAAAGGATATGGGAATAACTTTATCGGGTCCCACCGGGCGTGCCAATGATCTGTCCTGGACCGGGGTCAATAGATCCGATCTCAAGCCAGTCACGAATAGTATGTCAATACCGTCTAGTAGACCAGATGTATGTGTATCCGATGTATGTATCCGTTGTCCTTGGGTGAAGAAAGCGGATTGGGCGTCCTGGAGATCCTTTACACCGACCTAACGCGTTGAAGTGGGCGAATGGTGGTGTCACCTGCAAAGATTCTCCGACGCTCAAGTCAGTGATTATATTCCAAGTAAGGAATGCATTCAGAGAGGAATCAGTCGTAAAAGAGCTGAAGAAGAACCCCCTCCCCCCCAATCATGAAGTGAGTTCATATACCTGATTGGCTCGATTAACGAGGACTCGTTGGTGGGGAACCACCAACTCCCATTAGCATTATTATATTGCGCACTTACCTGCATGATTGGGTCAAGTGGCTATTTTATATTGAGCATAGAGAATGTAGACTAGGATTAGGGAACAAGTTGACCATTCCCGTGAGCAGAATTTGGCTCGTAGTGCAGGGAATTATTGATCAATCCCTGTAGCAACAATCCTTGTCTTTTGCACAGTGACGTGTGTATTATCCGATGTCATGGTGTTATCCTGAACAACCGGTATAGGGAGAACGCCTGATACGGAATTACAGTTCGGATGTATACCGATGACACCGGTTACACGTAGATGTCTTATCAAAGACGTTGAAATATGTATAGCAGATTGGATACCGGTATTGAGACCGGATCAATTTCATTTATACATATGTATGATATATGATAAGTAGATTGTTTTGAATATGGATACATATATGCGTGTTGTTGTTTGATAATTAGATTTATGGTCCTGTTAGGTTTTAGAAATTGGTTGTGGTATGAAGATGATGTTTAATATTTGCATGAGTGATGGATCTATGAGGATGGAGAAGGATTTGGATTATGAGTGTATGAATTGAAAGCATTTATTAAGCATATGATGTTATAATTTTAGGGGTTATGTTGTTTTACGAATTGGCATGGAGTCATTGTTGTTAAATCTTGGTGATTGATATGAACAAATGGCATGCGTAGATATAGTTGTTGAATGTGATAATGAGTTGATCAATTGTTGAGGATAGACGAATTGTCATTGAAAACAAAGTATATTGCATGATGGACAATTTAATAGAGTAGTAAGCAACTGAAAGAGTGATTTTTCAATCTGTTGGGTTTTGGGGACCCGTAGAGTCATGTAGGGACATTCTAGGATAGATGTAAATGATTTTGAAAAGTTTCCCCTATATTTTATCAATCAGTATAGTATTTTAAGTTTAATTAACTTTAATTGCATGGTTAGTTTCTAATAATTAGGAAGGACGTTATAAATTTTGATTGATTTTTTGTCAAACGCCTCTAGCGTATAGAATAATTTTTAGCAAACACCTTGCACATAAAAATATTTCAAAGCTTTTATCAAATAAAAACATAAACCAACATGAATATATCACTGAAATATACATTCTAATTCCTTAATAAATATAATGTAATCCATTAACCAATAATAACAATCACCACACCAAATCCCTAAGCAATCGATCGAGTATAGGTATCACCAGATTTAATTTTTTTTAACTCAAACCTGCCCGTTCTTAGTCAAAATAAACCATTTAAATGACCCGTTTTTACCCAACAACTCGTTACAAACCGACCCATTCTTATTTTCAAAATCAGGTATCTCAGGTTCGTATAAATAAAGCCGAAATTGGACACTCCTAATTTTACATCCATTCAAAAAAATTTTAAAAATAAATTTCCTTCTCTTTCTTTTCTTCTTACATCCATCTAAACATAAAATTAACTCTCTAATTTCAACTCAATTTTTTTTCCTGCCCCGGTGTATCAAAAAATATATAAAGAAATTTGAGTAATATCTAAACCACGAACTTTGTTGTTTTTCTTAGCTCAGTTTTTTTCCTCCCCAGTGTATCAAAAAATATATAAAGAAATTTGAGTAATATCTAAATCACGAACTTTGTTGTTTTCTTTTTTAATTTATGTATACACTAAAATTCGTAAAAGTGTTTACAATATCAACCAAAATATTTTCCATGTATTGAAGAAGTTAAAATGCTTATAATTTATTGAAGGATCGAGCTTTTATATTTTTAATAAGGGTTTATTTAAGAGATTAAAAAATAAAAAACTTATTTAAAAATATCGTTAATGTCTATTCATACTAATTTCTAAATAATATCAATATAAATTTTAATAAAATAATTCGATATAATCTTATGCTAAGTTAGATTACCCTTTTAATAATAATAAATGATTTAGAATATAATTACCCCTCCTGTCTGAGAAAAAAACTCAATTTATTTTAGTCTCTAACATATAAATATTGACTGGGTTTTATATTATTTTTAAAATATTTTTATTTAATGTAATTTTTCAATTATTTTACTTTTAACTTCATTAAATATAAATTTAAGAATTAAATCAACTTTTCGAATGAATTAAAAAATTAAATGAGAAAATTTTATTTATTTATATTACGAAGCGGAGGGAGGAGTCTGATTGGTAAAAAATGATACGAAAAAAGAAAAAAGAAAAAAGAAAAAAGAAAGATGAACTTATCCACGATTAGCATCGAAGTTCAATTGCAATTTTGGAATAGTGGCTGGCTAATCCAAAGAAAGGTTACATCATCCGAAATCCTGGTTCCTACCGAACCAACCCAACCCAGCGAGAGGATCTTGTATACGCTTCCAATCTTTCATTTGCCTCAAAGATCCTCTCTGCATCTATGGCCGCCACCATCAAACAAATGTCTCTCATTGTGTCACTGTTAGGCCTTCTCTCTTTCGTTTTTGGAGTTATCGCTGAAAACAATAAGGTTTTCATTTCATCCAACATTTTTATTGTTATGCATTAAGAATAATTGCATTTTTTTAATCCTAACTATGTTGTTTGTGATTTGAGTCTTCAACTTTTAATATTTTGACACATCATCCTTCATCTCATGTTTCTGCTGACAATTTGACGATAGATTGAGAGGACCAAAATAACACATTGTTGAATGTTGGGTCTAAAATTGTACAATTGAAAATTTGAAAGTTGAATGAATAAAATTTCGTGATAGTTGGATTAATGGGGGAAAAGAAGGATTGCATCTTGTTGGCTTCAACGTTGCCTTAAGAGCGAGGATTGTAGATTGCTTTTCAATTTCATATACAAGATGATCTAATGAATTCATTAAATTGCGTGACTTAGAGCCTTTCAATTTCTTGTGTTCATTATGGTGACTGACCTTCTAAAGGTTCAATGTGTTTTCAACTTTTCATTACATTAACATGTAGATACAGGGACATGACAATGTTTTTGGTGTGTTGTAGCCTGCAGCTGGAACACCTATACCTAGTGCAGATGGTGTCTCAGTCACCTGCAAGTTCCCATCTGATCCAACTATTGCATTGGGGTATCTTTCTGTTGTATTTCTTGTTGCATCCACTGTGGCTGGGTATCTCTCTCTGTTTTACCCTTACAAAGGGAAATCTATTCCTCAAGGGGTTCTCTTTAAGCACTCCACTTTCACGGTGTTCTTCAACATTTCATTGTGAGTATTGGTTCCTTCCTTACACTTCTCTCCGTTTCTCATGGCGAAACTTTCAGGTATTGAATTATTAACATGTTGAACCTTTTTTTTTTGTTATTCTTGATGAAAAAGGAAGATTAAAATATAGATTCTAAATGTATTAGAAGTTGATTCTTGTGGTGCTGTTTGAAATTAAATATCTGGGTCTTATCTCTATTATGAAACTGGTCCAATTTATATAAGCTATTCTCACTTATGAAAAGGTGTTGTATTATATCCAGGTTTACTGCTGGATTAGCTGTAGCTATGCTGTTATGGCCAACGGTAACTGAACAGCTTCACCTGACAAACAACATACACAGCGACATAAATTATGAATGCCCTACTGCCAAAACTGGTCTCCTGGGTGGTGGTGCCTTTCTATCCCTTGATTCATCTCTCTTTTGGTTGATTGCCCTTATGTTAGCCAACAATGCTCGTGAGGACTTCTTTGAAGAAGAAGGTGATAAGGGTGAATTTGGCAAAGTTGCTTCTAATGCTCCTGATGCTGATGTAGGAGCGAAGGGACGTGCCTAAACCGGGTCGGTTACTTTTGTAATTTGCTCTTAATTATACTGTGAAATATGAATTGTTCTGTGGAAATAATATAAATATGTACATATTTTAAATGGTCGATCGTTCTTTATGGATGTCCATTAAAACAGTGCTGCAGTAACATTTAGTTGTTATAATAAGGGATTACTTATCTTTGAAATTCCTTTTTTATTGATTTTAGAGAAAGTTATCTCAGGAGCTACTTTTTTTTATTGATTTTAGAGAAACCCTAAACAACATATTCTGTTGTTTTTGGTCAAAAGTCATGTTCCTAAACATAAATCTTAGATGACCTTGAAGGTTTCACTTGTTTTATTTTTTTAATCGACAAAGGATAAGATATGATAAATATTGAGTTGGAGGAGTTAGATTACAAAGCATTGTAACAAGGATCACATCCTACAACCCCTTAACTTACGCAGGAATGTATCAGGACAAAAAAAAAAAAAACAAAGGCTATGTATTGGTTAGACCCATTAATCAACCCCTCAACTTATGCAGAATAGTAGCAGCAAGACCATTCTTGTTTCTTTCTCTCCAAAGGCACCGTCAACCATAGTGAATTCCAAAGTTATTTTGAGATTCAACAAAAAGGGTGAAAGTTGTGTTGGCAAAGATGATTCCTGTTGTTTGGGTGAAGTATAATAGATATTATAAACCGATTATAACATTGAGTCTCGACGTGCCAAGAGAACTGGCAAGAGAAGTTAAGATATGCCTAGGTTTCTTGATGAGGACCTAGCCCATTGAGTCTCCTTTGGGCCATCTTTGAGTTTTACCATTATTTTGTAAATATTTTGGTTAGGAATATTATTTTTTTAGGAATTAAGTTTAAAATAATTTTTTAGTTTGGGCCTTGTATGACCATAATTTTCATTTTGAGCTACTTTAAAACCTTGTATAGGTATATACTTGCTTTGGGTCACTTTCAGGCCATGTATTTTTAAATTTTGGGCATTGGGTCACCCAAGCCAATTCCGAATTTTCCCTTGCAAGGAGGTATATATACCTTATTTCTTTTGTATTTCATACATAACTTGAATTTTAAGTGAGTTTTAGTGAGATAAAGTGTGGCCTCTCTCTAGAATCTTGAGCACTTAGCCCTCTCTTTCTAGTTTCATATCCTTTGGACTCCTCCCAAAGGTGGTGAAACATCACATTGGCTTTATCTCTCCTCTCTAGTCTCTCCATTGTTCCATTTCTCTTAGCCTTAGATCTAGGTTTCTTTGTAAATTCCTTTCCATTTCCACTACATCAATGTCACAACATACACCTATTCTTCACAAATTTAGCATTTGAAAATTTAGAGTGCTTGGCTTGGATCTAGAAGAAGCATCAAGAAGAAGACCCATTTCTTTCTTAGGAATTGAAGAAATTCCTACATCATTTGGCATCTTGTGTAACACCCCGAATTTTTAAAGTAGGAGGTTAAATTAAGAAAATAAATATTGAATAATTAAATGTGGACTAACTAATGTTCCAAAATACTAGAAATAATTTAATTAAGGTTCTCTGAGACTGTTAGTGAATTATTGTGACTGGATAAGTTGAAAACTGACCTGGATAAAATGTGGGTATCGGACCAAGTATCTCCGATTGAGATGCCGTTGGTCAGGGCTGTAGATAATGTTATTGGGAATCCGAATATGTATTCAGATTAATTTTTAGAATATGTATCGAGCCCGAACTGTGAACCTGTTTAGTGAAAAATGGAAGAATTAAGTGATGAGAATAAAAATAAAATAAAAACCTCACCAATTCACTCTCATTTTTCCCGTAACTCTCTTCTTCTCCACGCCAACACACTTCCTCTTCCTTTCTTCTTCTTCTTTTTTCCTTCCCAAAAACTAAGCAAGTGGTTTGCCTATTCTTCTCTCCCATTTTCGTTTTCTCCAAGTTGGAGGAGGACGTTGTGGCTTGAAGCTCCTCTCTCCTCCTCTTCATTTTCGTCATCCTCATCTTCCTTTTGAATCCCATTTTCGTTTCGGAGCAAGGTAAGCTCTTTACCACTACTTTTACGTTTGGAACCTAGAGGGTAGACGATGGTAACTTGGAAGAGTATTAAATGTTTGTGGGTAGAGAAAGAAAACATTAAATGCATGAACCCTAAGGTGTGGGTGAAATAAATATGAGTATTTATGAGTAATAAATGAAGTATGTGAAGATGGGGTTGAAGAATGATGAGCATTTATGATGGATAGTGGGTTTAGTGGAAACCCTAACTCATGGAATTTGGGGGAAATGTATAATATTGAAAGGGTTAACATTTATTGATGAGGGAAGTGTAATAAATGAAGAGGCAGTAACATTTAATGATGACTAGAGATGGTGGTTGGAGAATATAAATGAAACCCACTTGAGATAGAATTAATGTAAAGTGTGGCAAATGGGATAACCTAACAAGTTAGGTTGTAGCCTTGATAATAATGAATGGTGGAATAAGGGAAGGAATTCCCGAAGCCTAAGTAAGCAAATGAATAAACTTATGATAGCTTCCACATGATGAGAATCATGTGTACATAGAAATGTATATGTATATTGAAATGGCTTTTGAATGAATAATTGATAAAGTCAAGTGTACTTCTCTTAAGGTAGGAGAGGGGTGTATTTTCTAAATGTATGAGAATTGTGATGATAATGTATGTATTAATGTGATATGGCATGTTGTCTTGATTAAATGTGATACCATGTGTTGAAATGAGAATTGTGTATGGTGTTTTGAAATGAGTGTTTATATGATGAAGCCTAAATGAGGTTATGAATGGCATGTTATGTGATGTTGTGTTATTGACTTCATGAATGATATGATGGGTATCCTAAACTTTCGGTTGGAATGTTTTCTTGAATATAAGAATTGATGTTCATGATTGAACTTGTAGATAATTATGAGGTTGAAAAGGAATGTACACTAGATGAGAGGGTGAGATAGCCATATGAGGTTGAGGCATGCATAAACATTGTATACATGGCATGACATGCATATCATGATGATGTTGATAAGTGGTTGCGATCACTTGATGTTGGAAATATAAAAAGGGCTTGTGAGTTCCTGTGATTATTAGACTGGTGGTTGCGATCACCTGGTATTGAAATGAAAGGCCCTGCGGGACCATTGAGATTGAATGCCCATGGTTGCGATCATGAGGCGGGAGTACCCCTTGCGAGGCGGGAAACCTTATGAAATGTTGAACGTGGTTGCGATCACGAGAAGCACCTTGCGAGGCTGCTAGAGGGAGTACCCCTTGCGAGGCGGGAAATCATTGAGAATGAATGTACAGATTATGGTGGTTGCGATCACTCGAGGAAATGAAATCGGATCCGTGCATATGCATTTTAAACACTAGCATGTGCATTAGCCTTTGAAGCATGGCATAGAGTGATACTCTGTTGATGAGGTTGAGTGAGGTGTGGGTGGAAATCCCCTTTAAAATTACTAACTATGATTGTGTACTCGGTTGATATGTTTCTGAGAAATTTAATGGATAATTGTACTTGAATGAGAATTGATGGTTGAATGATTTAATATTGGATGAACTCCTCTTGAGGAGGGGATGTTTGTATTGCATTCATGCATATATTGTCTTATTTGTTGGATTTTCATCATTGAGAAAGTATACTCACTCTCCCTGTGGTATATCTTTTTAGCTCCTGTGTTGTAGGACTTACCTTGGAGCTGTTTTGTGGAGGAGAAGTGTGAAGGAAGCCTCTTTTTGGTAAAGAATGCCTTGGCTGGCAACACGTGATTTTGTAGTTATGTGAATAATTATAATGTGTTGATATTTTGTCTATGTTGACTAGTCTTGGATTGTCAAGATAATTGTATGGTTGATAAACATTTACATATAGGTAATGGAAATTTTAATGGGTCATGAAGGAAAATGAGAGCTTTTGAGTATGGCTTATTTTCGCTTATGACCCTATGAATGTATGTGGAATGAACTTGAAATGAAAATTTCCCTACATTTTGATGAATGAATGAGAGATCGTAATTGAGTATTGGTTTTGTGGAGTGGAGTAAGTGATGGGATAATTTTGTAGGCTCACAATGAATTATAATGTAAATATATGAGTAAGCTCATTGGGAGCAAGTTTTAACTGGCTAGTAGGATGATATCGACATGATGAATTGAGTAGAATCAGTTTGAATGGAGTTTTGACAAGTTGTGTTGTCCAAATTCCACATTCTGCATGTTTTTTTGATAATCTCGCTCAGGCGGGATGGGTTCTCGCTCAAGTGAGAGTCCCTTCTGTATGGCAATCGGTTTCTGGGCAATTCTCGCTTAGGCGAGAGTGAACCTCGCTCAGGCGAGTTTGCCCCAGTATCAGTGTTTGGCTACTGGATGAAATCCGCCCAGGCGAATGGGGTCTCGCCCGAGCGAGGGCGAGGGGAATTAGCCACTGGACAAAATTCGCCCGAGCGAAGGGTCTTAAGGATGGCATTCACCCCAGCGAGGTGAGTGAAAAACCAAGTGCTAGGGAGCCTAGACTGAGTGAGAAAAGACTCAGAATTGGAATGATTTTACCGAGTGGAAACTGAATGAGAAATGGGTCAGTCTAGATTATTTTGCCGAGTGGAAAACTGAGTGAGAAATGGGTCGGTCTAGATTATTTTGCCGAGTGGAAAAATGAGTGAGAATGGGTCGGTATAGATTATTTGCCGAGTGGAAAACTGAGTGTGAGATGACTCGGATCTGGATTGATTTTGCCGAGTGGAAACCGAACGTGAGATGAGTCGGTTTTGGAAGGATTTTGCCGAATGAAAACCCGAGTGCTGGGAAGCCCTGTCGAGCGGATGAGTGTAAGTTCGGCTCTGGAAGTTAATTGCTTAGGCAAAGAGGTCTCGCCCAAGTGAGTAATGGGTAGTATTGTTACTGGTCGAATTTCGCTTGAGCGAATGGCCTTGGTTGAGGTGTTCGCTCAAGCGAGTCGGTATTGAATTCGGTTCTGGAAGATTTTCACCCACGTTCGCTGGCTCCGCCCAAGCGAGGCTTGTGTGTCTCGCTCAAGCGAGTCGGAATTCACTTGAGCGAGGTGACCCCTGTAACTCCCTTTCTCTTTTCGCTCAGCTCCCTTCTGTCTCGCCCAAGTGAGTTGTATGGCACTCGCTCAAGCGGGTGGGGATTTCGCTTGAGCGAGGGGGACCCTGACTTCCCAAAACGCATTGATTAAATTGTTTTCTCTCTTCCTTTCATTAAACCCTGATTCCACATTACTTCATAACAACCTTAGTCATAAAATCAGATTTATTAATTTTTATAATGGTCGACCTCTTTAATTTTAATCACATAGCATTAACTTATTCTAAATTCTTTCGCTGTTTTTAATTGGAGCATTTATTCGTGGTTGCTCCTCTTGACTTACCTTCTCATATCTTCATATATGAGACAGGTCTTTGATAGGTCCGGGGAAATAAATAAACAACTTCACCACTTGCAACTATCATGAATTAATTACACTAAAATCGTGAAAAATTTACCCCTATTTTTGGGGTGTCACATCTTGAGTCTCTAACCTCTTAATTTTTTTTAGATCTATTTCTTTAGTGTTCATATTCTGAATTTCTAGTTCCATATTATTAATCTCCTCTTTAATAGCTTCAATTTGATATATCATATGTGAAAATCTATGAAAAATTTAAAAAAATTGTCAAATCTAAGATTTTAGATCCACTCATTTTTCTTTTGAATTTGGCAAACTTGTTTCACAAATAACATTTTTGCATATATGCATGACAAAACCTAAAAGTTTCATTCAATTTGGATAAAAAAATAGGTCAACTCTTTGACTTTTCACTACTACAAAAAAAGCCATTGTCAACGGTTCCGTTACTACTATTGTCAACAATCCAGGCGTAGAAAATAAAGAAGCTGACAATAGCCCTGATAGACATTGCCTATGTATTGTCAGCGGTTGTGGTGCGGAACTGCAAAGAATAGTTTAACAATATCTGCGGTTAAATAAGGAACCCCTAACAATGATGCTTATAGTGTCAACGGTTCATTCTTCAACCGTAGACAATATTTTGTTTTTTTTTAATTTTAGTTTTTTTAATTTACTAAACCTGTATTAAATGGTATAATAAACTAATTTATACACTATTAGTTTAAAAACTATAGATATAATAATACCAATACCTAAAAAAATGAAAACACTAACTAATAATTTTTTAAAATATTATATTTTTTAGTTTCATGTTGAACTGTCTTGAACCGGGGTCAATAGGTCTGGTGTGGGGCCAGCCTAAAAAAGTCAAAGGATTATGTTTTTATACATCGGTACAGTGGGTATCCGGTATTGTGATCCGATCTCTCAGTGGGAGTAGACCAGTCTTACTGTCTAGGAGATCCTACACACCAAGCCTTCGCGCTAAAAAGGGGGAACGAAGGGAGGTGCCACCTGCAAAGACTCTCCGACGATCAAGTTAGCGACCATATGTAAGCAATATATAATTGTAATAATGCAAGGAAAGCAAGGAGAAAAATAGTGTGCACAGTTCAAATATTTATAAGCGTGTGTTAGTATGGGCCTGATTAGGCCAAGGGACAAAGTTCTGTTCCTCGACTTATAAAGAATCGAGGAAAGAGGAGTGCCCATCATGTCCTGTCGGAGCATGGGAAATTTATATTTAATCTATCGAGGGAGACAAGTATGGGTTAGATGGCAAAACGCGTGCCCCTCTGTTGGATGGATTCGTCGTGGGAGACTGAAATCGCTACACTGTTCCCAAAGCCACTTGTAATTATTTGTTGGTGATCCAATGTAGAGGGCATGCTTTATCCGATATGGGAGGTGTCAATATGGACTCGCCGGTCTTGGGAGAGCGCCCAGACGGTTCTGTTGGTCCGATATCTTACCTGCGGAATCGGTAGCATTGCATCATCGGATGACACGTCACCCTTGTCTTGGGCCGGTATCTAGACCGGATCATTTGTCCCCTAGCTTGTGTGAGGGACTAGTAAAGTCGCTCATATATGCTACATCGTCTGCAATTGGTTTAGATACCGGTTCGTTTTTACATAAAATATTTGCTAACGTGTGTATTGGTTCAGTATTATGTGACCACATGAGGAGCCGCCTTGTGGATGAAGGGTCCGTTGTCGTTATATTCCTACGACGGATTTGGACAGAGATTCAATATGCGAGAATCTGGAGAGTTTTTGAAACTTGAAACTCTTGGTATTCGAGTAACGGCTGTGAGGCATAAAAACGCTTCTCATGATTGGTCATTTAACACCTTTAAGCACGTGGGCGAGCCATTATTGTTTTAAATGCGCCTATCTTTGTAACCATCACTCAGGGGTCTTATGGGCCGGAAATTTGAATCTTAAGGCCCATTTAAGAGGCCCTTTGACGAATTGATGCTGCTTTCGCGCCTTGGGTTTTGAAATGGCAACGTCGTTTAGGTTATGAATGATGCATTTAGTCGTGAACGACATAACCTTTGGACCAGTAACTGCTCCCCTTCTTCTCCTATAAAAGAAACACTTAGTAGATTCTGGAAATCACTTGCTCCTGCTTCCTAGATGAAACTCTGCAAAAATCTCGAGGAAACACTTGCTTGCTTTATAAAGTTCGTTCTACAATCCATTCCTTTCTTAGGTAACCATCTTCTTCACTTACTCATATTTTTCTTTTAAGCTTTCGGAATGTTTGGGAGAAGATATGCTAGTCTGAGTCATGTCAGCCCTAGGGTTAGAGGAGGGAGAGCTTCATCTCAAACTCCTGTGCATCATGGTGGGAGGATTCCTGTAATCTTCTCTAACACCAGGCCACTTCACTCAGAGAGGGAGGCATCGTCTTACTCGCAGTGGAGGGTAATTATACCCTCTTCAGAGTCCTCTTCTGAGTCAGGAGATAGCCGTTCATGTGAGAGTAAGGTGAGCGCTGATTTGTACCTCTCTGACGATGTGGCTTTTTACCGCAGCGTGAAGATTTTTAAATTAGCTCTCTGAAAAATAAGTGGCAAAGGCACTTCGGGTGATGGAGGGGCGTCTCAACAATATATTCTGAAGACAGCTTTGGGACTATGCAATGTAGTTGCACACTGGATAGATTGGGTAAAGCTTTAGGAAAAACGCCCCTATTGCTGGGTAGCAGATGAATTTCGGGATACGCCGTCTTGTCATGCTAGGGACGACGGAGCAAGGCTAGAACCCCGGTTCATAGTCCATGTAAAAGAGAAGCACAAGGAGCGATTTATGGTGCTGGCGCCCCTTCCCACAGAACGGATCTGCTACGCCGTTCTGGATGAGAGATCGATTTTCATGTACGACTTCCTTTTCTTGAATTTGGGTGTTCGCTTCCCCTTGACGGAGTTCCAGATAGGGGTTTTGAGATTTTTGGACTGCGCTCCCTCTCAGCTTCACCCCAACGGATGGGGATTAATCCGTTCTCTTGAGGTGCTCGGGGAGCACTTTAACTTCACTCTGACGGTCGCCATGCTTTTTTACTACACGCAGGTGGTCCGTCGTGCCAACAAGCAGAGCGGAGGAGTAAGCTTGATCACCCTCCGAACTTTATCAAATTTTGTTAACTTCGAGTCTTTTACATATTCAGCTAAAATTGATGGTCGATCTTTTAAGTCATATTTTACCAGAGTACGGATTCAGCCTGAGAAACCGATCTTCTGGTTGAATAAAGAAGGAATTAACAAATTTCCTGTGAGCTGGTCCCATGAGCATTTTCTGCTATCCTCCCAGGCTTACTTCACTGAGGAGGATGAACTATCTCCTACGACTGCAACCGTTCTGTTTGCTCTCGAATCCTACACCACCTCGCATAAATTTTTCTCTTGCAGGCGCTTGTTAGGCTCGAAAACTACCCGTGATGAATATTTACGTAATTTTCCATCATCTTCCTTTTACTTGATTTCCTTGTATGCTTTGAGATCTTCTCGTGTCTAACAATTTTTCTATTTTGATGATGCAGTCGAAATCGAACAGGAATCCCGAGCCATGGAGAAGTTGAAGTCATTGGTTGCTGGAGGAAAGGCTGTGGCTGCGGAGAATGATGTCCAGCCGAAGCGGAATTCCAGGAAGGCCACTAATGAAACAATCATCCTCACCTCCTCTGTTGGTGAAGATGTCCCCCTGCTCGAGGGCGGACCTACTGATCCCACATCCGGTGTCGAGGGGAAGAAAATCAGAGAAAAGAGGAAAAAAATGAAGAATGACCCCTCAAAACAGACGGAGTCGCGACCTCCCTCTCCCAAAAAGATCAAATCTTCTGAAGGAAGGACCGATTCTGGGGGTACTAAAGGGACAAGTACAATGGGTCCAACTCCGGATGCCCCCAGAATGGTTATCACTACTGGCGCTCCAACTTTGACCACCTATTTCAAGCCCAAGGTCTCTTGCCCTCCTCCTAGCAGCTCCAACCTTGCTCCGTTTATGGTGTATGAGGGTCCGGTGCCTGAATCCATCCCTGGTCCGAGGTATAAACTGAAGACCACTCTCGAGCCAGAGGAGATTAAGAAAGCTTGTGAGGCCGGTCGGTGGCAACTGGAAGAACTATCTAGTCTTCTGAACTCCCTCTACAGGCTAGTAGATGATGGCCCTGAAGTTGACAGATTGACCCGTAAAGTCAATGACCTTACTGTTTCGTCTGCCAAGGACAGCGTGAACATCAAGCTCCTCGAGGATCGGCTAAAGACATCCAGGGATTACGGGGAGTGGATGTACGTGGAGACCCTCAGCCAGAAATCGACCATAAAGGACCTGGAGGGCCAATAGGCTGAGCAGAAAAAGGTTAACTCCGACCTCAACGCAAGCCTCTATTCGGAGAAGGAAAATACCTCCAAGCTAGATGAGGAACTGAAAGCGAAAACATATAGTTACTCGAAGTAAGCTGAGGAATGGGCTCGCAGGGAGAAGGAGTTGCTTATGGAAATTGAAAGCCTGAAGTTGGCGAGTCTGGATGATGATGGCACTGCCTTGAGAGCGGAGCTGGCTCCTGTTAATGCCAGAGCGGATGAGGCTGTTGACATCTGCGTCCAAGTTGCCGAGGAATCCTTTGGGTTGGCAGTGCGTCAAATTCTTCACTGCAATCCCAAAGTGAAACTCAACTTGAGCGGTGTTAACCCGTTCTATGAGTTTCATGGTGGGAAACTTATAACAGTTATTAATTATTGTCATGAGGATCCGCCCAACATTCCGTATGAACTGTCTTCTCTCCCTAAGAACCAATCTATGGGGCCTCCTCTCCTAGTCCCTATCACCCAGAAGCCCAGAGGCGAAGGGTCAAGCACCACTACTGCTGCAAATGAAGCCGCTGGTGATAAGAGGGGTGAGGTCGAAGGCAAAAAGAAAGAAAATGGTGAAAAAGTGGGTCAAAAGAAATAAACATCAGCTTTAAGTCCCTATATTTATCGAATCGATATCGCTGTGTTCCGGGATCGGCTCCGATTTTAATTAATCATTTATGTACTTTGATTTTATAAATGAAATGAGAATTTTCTTTGTACTTTTTGCTTTTGTATGACGCTCTAAGCCGTTCTGTGCAAGTAGCCTAGAAAGGATTGTCGAGTGCGATAAATCAGCTCAGATTTAAACGATTAAAATGTAGAACGGATATTCATAAATATAAGCATTATCCCTGATAGTGAGCATGTTTAAAAGACTCATTGTGGGATATTACCTCTGACTTAGTATGAAAGAGGAAATTTTTCAGCTCTTTGTCATGTTGAGATCGCCGCATAACGATCTCGTCATTCAAATGTAATTATAGCATTTTTCATATAAGAGACTTGCGAGAAAAGTACCTTACCTACAACGATTGGGCTTTCAACTAGAAGAATCACGATGGGGATTGTCCTTATGAGGGAGCACGTCGTCAGCGTGAGGGTGGCTAGGAGTATTCGTCCTGAGAGAAGGCCATCGTTAAGATGTTCACTGAATCTTCGACCCTCCAAGCGTTTAAAACAGGGTTCAGAACAGAGCTAATCCTGAACCTACTGCGCCCGCTACTCGGGGTTCAGTGTAGCCTTGGAAAAGGGCCATCTTACTGCGCCCAAGCCTTCACCGGTGTTCGGCCAAACCTACTAACCGTACTTGGAGTTCGGTTTTAATCCTACCATCCAAGCCTTCGACACGGGGTTCAAAACAGGGCTAATCCTGAACCTACTGCGCCCGCTACTCGGGGTTCAGCGTAGCCTTGGAAAAGGGCCAGCTTACTGCGCCCAAGCCTTCACCTCAGAGTTCACTTCCTGAAGCCCTCGAAGAGGTCCATAGTTAACAACGGATAAGTAGTTAAGATCATTCGTCCTAAAAGTCCTTTGTCACAACAGTGTTGTGCTAGGAATAAAATCGTAAAGGAATGATTTAAGCATAAAGAATTTTCCATTAATTGTGAATTACAAGAAGAGCTTAGTTGGGGTCATGCCTCGTTAAAACCTTCTTGGTAAAACCCGATGGGAAAAACCCAAGTAAGGAAAAAGAGTACATGCCGCCTTACCAACTAGCTATAATAAACACGCAGGTTCTGAATATTCTATTTATTGCGGATTGGGGAGCCATCAAGGTTCTCCAGGCGGTATGAACCCTTACCGCAGACTTCGGATACTCTGTAGGGACCTTCCCATGTCGAAGCAAGCTTGCCTTGGTGTGGGAACTTGTTTCCCACACTTGCCTTCCTTAGGACCAAATCCCCAATATTGAAAATCCTAGACTGGACTCATTTGTTATAGCGAAGAACGGCTTTGGCTTTGATGGCTTGATCCCTAACGAACGCTTCCTCCCTGAGCTCTTGGATTACATCCATTTCTAATGCCAAGTTACCGTTGTTATCTTTCTCAGAGAAGTACTTGACCCTCACAGAAGCAGTTTTTAACTCCACTGGTATCATTGCCTCTACCCCATAAGTCAGGCGATATGGGGATTTGTTTGTGGAAGAGTGAGGCGTAGTCCGGTAAGCCCAAAGGACGTGGCACAACTGGTCTGTCCATCCGCCCTTGGCCTCCCCAAGACGTTTCTTCAGCCCCTTCAGCACCTCCCTATTAGCTACTTCAGCTTGACCATTAGTCTGCGGGTGTTCGACGGATGAGAATACTTGAGCTATCCCTAGACCCTCGAGCAAATCTGTAAACTTTCTATAAGTGAATTGAGTGCTATTGTCTGTAACGATCCATGCTGGGACTCTGAATCGTGTTATGATATTTTCATACATAAAACGACAAGTTCGGGCTGAAGTGATATGGACCACTGGCTCTGCTTTAATTCACTTGGTGAAGTAATCAACTCCCACAATGAGGTATTTAATACCCCCAGGCGCAGTTGGAAAGGGACCCAAAATATCCAATCCTGATTGGTAGAATGGCCATGGGATAACGGATGTAAAGAGCTCTTCCGCTAGCGTATGGTGAAGGTTAGAAAACCTTTGACAGGCGTCGCACTTCTTGACGAAGTCAATGGAATCTTGCTTCATCGTGGGCCACCAATATCCATCCCTGAGGATTTTCCTCATCAAACTTCTTCCTCTGGCATGGTGTCCACATTGCCCCTCGTGCACTTCTTCCATTACTCATTGTACCTCATTTTCCCTCAAACAAGTTAGATAAGGTACTGAGAATGCCCTCCTATAGAGGATATCGTCAATCATGGTGAAATAGGGCAACTCCCTTTTTATCCTTCTCCTCTCATTTTCGTCAATTGGGAGCTGCCTGTCGGCCAGATATCGGATATAAGGGGCCATCCATGAGCTTCTATAGTTGGTAGTTATAGCGTTTAGAGAGGGGAACAGAGGGATGCTAGGCGACGTCAGCGTACTTTGGACTACTGTTGTGGTGCTCCCTGGCTGTTTCGTGCTGGCTAGTCTGGACAAGATATCCGCCTTGCATGCTCTTCTCGAGGGACGTGTTTGAACTCAAGCGTTGAAAACTTTTTAGTTAATTCCTTCACATAGTTTAAGTATAACTAGAGTTGAGGCTCACGGACCTGTACTCACCTTGTATTTGTGATATTACCAACTGGGAGTCGCTGCAAAGGGTGACTTCGGACGCCCCGATGTCGATTGCAGCTCGCAGTCTGACGAGACAGGCTTCGTACTCAGCTTGGTTATTGGAGGTCTTGAAATTAAAGCGGAGAGAAATCTCCAGAAGGACACCATCATCACTTTCTACCACTACGCCTGCTCCACAGCCTTTGTTATTAGACAATCCATCTACATATATGGTCCAATGTTGTCGAAGTGTTGTTGGATCCGTCCCCAGCATCTCCGCTATGAAATCAGCCAAAATCTGCGCTTTTATTGCACCTCGTGGCTCATAAGAAACTTCAAATTCTAAAATTTCTATGGACCATTTAATCATCCTCCCAACGAGGTCTGGCTTGCTCAATACTGATCGGAGTGGCAGATCCGTTCTCACAATAATCGGGTGAGCATAAAAGTACGGACGCAATCGTCGAGAAGTAAAAACGACGGTGAGAGCGGCCTTTTCAATCTTCTGGTACCGAGTCTCAGCACCCTGTAATGTTTTGCTTGTGAAATATACGGGCCTCTATCCATCCGGTGTTTCCCTCACTAGAGCAACCCCGAGAGCCTCATCAGAAATTGCCAGGTACAAAATGAGTGTTTCACCGGGGTCAGGCTTCACCAATATCGGGGGTTTGGATAGCACCTCTTTAAGCTCTTGAAAGGCTCGCTCTTGCTCCTGCCCCCATTCAAATTTCTTGGTCTTCTTCAAGACCTTATACAGAGGGAGTGATCTGTGAGCCATCTTGGGCATAAATCGTGCTAGAGCTGCTACTTTGCCATTCAAGGACTGAACCTCCCTTAGGCAACCGGCCTCGTCTCCAGATAAACAGCTAGCTTGTGACAACAGAAGTCCGGATCCATATCGGGCATATCCGCTGCTGTCCATGCAAAAAGGTCTTTGAACTCTTGAAGGAGCATCAACAGTCACTGCTCCATAACTAGTTCTAGCTTGTCATTGATATGTGTAACTTTCTCTAGGGAATCACCTAAAATAATATCCCTAGAGCTCTCATCCGGCGTGGGCTTCGATGGGTTGAGCGGATCAATCTTCAACTCTGCCCTAGGATCCAAGTCGATGAGGCTTACAGACCCCGCCGCGGATCCTCCATCATTCAACTTCCTCTTCTTGTTGAAGGCTTCAAGCTTCACCATATTGAGGCTCAGGTTGTAACAATACCTGACCATCTCCTGATCTCCTCTTACAGAAGACACATTGTTGTCTTTGTCGATGAATTTGATGAGCAAGTACGGGGTTGAAACAATAGCCTCCATTGCGTTCAACGTTGGTCGGCCTATAATTCCGTTGTACGGTGATCCCACATTGATCACAAAAATTCTGGACTTCACTGTTTTAGCTCCTGGCTCTCCTTCGAAGGATATTAGGGTGTTTAAGTACCCCTTTGTTGGCTGTTTAGCCCCGTTGAAAGCCGTCAGATCCTGCATATAAGGCTGCAGATCGGAGTCATTAAAGCCCATACGCTTGAAGCAGCTATAGAAGATAACGTCACAAGAGCTCCCCTGGTCAACAAGTATCCTCTTCACATCTTTGTTGGCGATAACTGCCACTATTACCACTGCATCATCACCTCCAAGAATAGTTGGTCCGAAGTCATCATCGGAGAAGGAGATTATTGGGCCAGCAACCCCGTCTCTAAAAGGACGATTGTTTCTAGGACTTCCTTGTAACGAAAGGACCATGCGATGATGATTCTTCCTGGCAGTGATGGAAGCTCCTCCTCCAACAAAACCACCGGCTATCATATCAATGACCTCTCAACGGCCCTGACGTTGCTGCTGGGGCATAACATTTTGCTGAGTGGGCTCGCCAGCCATAACTCCCTTTTGTTTTTCCGAAGCGGTAAATCTTCTGGCCGGAGTGGGACCATCGTCATCGCCGTCCTCGTGATCTCTTTCCCGCTTCTGTGTCTGATCTGGCTCATCAAATGACTTTTCTTTAAAGAGGTACTGCTTGAGCTTGCCCTCTCGGATCAGAGTCTCGATAGTATTTTTCAGGGCTTAGCATTCATCTGTTGAGTGACCCTTTTGTTCATGGAATTCGCAGTATTTCCGAGGGTCTCCGTGTCTACGGATCTGGGGCGGCTTTCTGACCCTGTATACACTAAGCGTTGGCCATTCGACCTCGCTTAAAATTTACGAACGCTTAGTATTTAATGGAGCATAATTGCTAAATGCATTTACCCGTTTCTCCTAACGCCGAGGTACAGGGTTATCGAGGACGCTGTCATGGAATGGTCTCTCCATGCGTTCCAATCTGGGCCTGTCTCTTTCTCTCCGCTGTTGTTGATGTGACGTCGGGGATTTCCCTTTTGCTGCTGTGGCTTCCAAGTGCATCTCGATGCCCACATACTTGGATGTTTTCCTCCTGAACTCCTCGAAGCTCACAGGAGGACTTTTTGCCAATGATTGGGCGAAGGCAGAGTTCGGTTGCGAGGCCTCTATCACGATATGCAACTGTAATGCTTCCGTCAGATTCGGGACAACGACTGCTTCCTTGTAAAACCTCTTTAAGAAATCCTTGAGAGTTTCACGCTCCCCTTGTCTGATCTGTGCCAAAGTATGGGATGTCCTGGGGACGTCTCTGGAAATGACGAAGTGATCCACGAACGCTGCTGCCATTTCTTCTCACGAATCAATGGAGCCTGATGGTAACCCCTTGAACCAACCGAGGGCATCATCGACAAGAGTGCGAGGGAACATCCTACACATGACATCTTCATCTGCTCCTAAGTACATGGTCTCGTACACGTATGCATCCAAGTGTTTGGTGGGATCTGTCTCCCCACTATACTTTCCGATGGAAAGTGGTTGAGTGGTCTGCAAGTGTTTTGGAATGGCCACGCTCGTCAACCTCTGAGAAAAAGGGACGTTAGGTTTGTAAGCCCCGTCCATTGTCATTGGCTCTCGTCTTCTACCGCTGACTCTCTCACCTAAATCATGTGTTTGCTCCTTCTCTTCATAAGTGGGAACCTGCGAATACTAGATACTAGCAGATTTCCTCTCCTCTGCTGTGTGGTGTGTCCCCTCAGTCTGGGACATTATTTTCTCTTCAACACTTTTTCTTTCTCGTCTCAATTCCACGAGCTCTTCCATCAACTTGCGTATCATTTCGTCCTTTGGATCAGGTGTAGACACCTGCACCATCCTTCTCGAATTTTCCCCAGGCGACTCGAAATCCAAACGCCTATTCACTGGTTGTTCTTGGGCAGTAATATCTTCGACGTGCCCATCTGGTAAGTTTCTCCTCTTGCCTTCCATGATATGAGACAAGGCTTTTAAAAATGAAAAGTGGGAATAACTTTAACGGGTCCCACCAGGCGTGCCAATGAACTGTCCTGAACCGGGTCAATAGGTCTGGTGTGGGGCCAGCCTAAAAAAGTCAAAGGATTATGTTTTTATACACCGATACAGTGGGTATCCGGTATTGTGATCTGATCTCTCAGTGGGAGTAGACCGGTCTTGCTGTCCAGGAGATCCTACACACCAAGCCTTTGCGCTAAAAAGGGGGAACGAAGGGAGGTGCCACCTGTAAAGACTCTCTGACGATCAAGTTAGCGACCATATGTAAGCAGTATATAATTGTAATAATGCAAGGCAAGCAAGGAGAAAAATAGTGTGCACAGTTCAAATATTTATAAGCGTGTGTTAGTATGGGCCTGATTAGGCCAAGGGACAAAGTTCTGTTCCTCGACTTATAAAGAATCGAGGAAAGAGGAGTGCCCATCCTGTCCTGTCGGAGCATGGGAAATATATATATTTAATCTATCGAGGGAGACAAGTATGGGTTAGATGGCAAAACGCGTGCCCCTCTGTTGGATGGATTCGTCGTGGGAGACTGAAATCGCTACACTGTTCCCAAAGCCACTTGTAATTATTTGTTGGTGATCCGATGTAGAGGGCATGCTTTATCCGATATGGGAGGTGTCAATGTGGACTCACCGGTCTTGGGAGAGCGCCCAGACGGTTCTGTTGGTCTGATATCTTACCTGTGGAATCAGTAGCATTGCCTGATCGGATGACACGTCACCCCTGTCTTGGGCCGGTATCTAGACCGGATCACATGTACCTATATTAAACACTACAATACTAATTCATACACCTTTTTTTTTCTAGAAAATGAAATACAACAAAAGTAATACCCAAAACATAATTCACCAACTAATATTTATAGTTTCATATACCTATATTAAATATAAATATAAATATAAATATATACTAATTTCCATCATTATTTTCCAAGAATGAAATACAACAATATTAATACCTAAAAAAAGAATACATCAACTAATAACATTGATTAATGTAACACCCCAAAAATGGGGGTAAATTTTTCACAATTTTAAAATAATTACAAGTAGAAGAAACTCAATATATATAATACCAAGTAATTTCCCCGGATCATTAAATGCCTATCTCATATATGAAGATACGAGAAGGTATCAGAGTGCTCCTTAGACGATCGGACTCAAGATCGTCACAAGGGAAAAGCGGAGAATTGGATAAAATTTAAGAGTTATCAAAATATGTGGAAAAAGGGAAGGAAAGATGCCTCATAAATTTGTTAAACATTAGAAATGAGATTTTATAATAGTAACATCATTTCTATGATATATGGGGTCCAAAACAAGTAAGAAAATTGAGCAAAGGGGTAAAAATCAATAAACTGGGAACAGGGAAACTCGCTTGAGCGAGACCCACATGGGTCGCTTGGGTGAGGCCAGCGAGCGTGAGCGAAAATTCTCCAGAACCGAAATCATGCTCGCTCGCTTGAGCGAGTTGCTACCCAAAGACCATTTCGCTTGAGCGAAAATGGTCCAGAACCATCCTGCCTTAATTATGCTCGAGCGAGGCGAAGCCCGCTTGAGCGAATTGCCTCCAGTAACTCCCACTTGATACATAAGCATCTCACTTGGGTGAGACACCAGTTCGCCTGAGCGAACCTCGTCCAGAAACGATTTCACATAACGCTCGCTTGAGCGAAGGTGAGCCCGCTCGAGCGAGGAACGTCCAGAATACACACATAAGGTGCAGGGTCATCTCGCCTGAGCGAGAACCACTCTCGCCTGAGCGAGATTAGGCCAGGGGCCATATAACTGATACAGGGGATTCTCGCTTGAACGAGATTATCAGCACATGCGCAGAAAACATGTAAATTTCACAACCTAATATATGAAAATCCATCCTAAGCAAAATTGATATATCACATACATCATATTAAGCATTTAAAACTTGTCTCAAGCAATCATACTAAATAATTTCCATTCCAATTCATTAATCGTATCAAAATCAAGCTTATTATCTTATATGCTTTATAAAATCCAAAATATAAATAAATGTCCATTCATTCATCAATTCTAACAGCATACCACATCATTTATATCATCCATACATTATCAAGGTCATTAATGAAAATAAGCCATACACACAAAGGTCTCATTTTCCTACATGACCTCCAAAATCATCATTCATCATATCAATTTACAAAATTGAGAATATGTACATCATATACTCTAGAAAATGACAATATGCCGGCCAAGGCTCACCCACCTCCCTTCCACATTTACCTTCATCAATACTCAACCTCCAAAAGAGTAGGATTTACATCACACCTACATCAAACTTACAATGGCAACTAGGAGGTGAGTAACAAAATCCAAATGTATCAAAGTCATACATTATGATGATATCCATACATACTCACATATGATACACTTCACACGAAACGTCATAGTTTCATTCACATACTATATCATTCATAGTAACATATTACATACTCAAGAAATACATCCACAACACACATATTCAAATCATTGGTATTCTCAATAACATCATCATACACATAATGTTAGTACCATATTTCTTTCCTCTTTATTTCAATCATCCATCACCACCATGGGCTTTCAACTAGGCATATCTCTGGCTATATGCAAATGCTCTTATAGCTAATGCATATGCACAAAGGAATTATTTTCAAATTCAGATCCGACTGTGGGAAACAACAACATACTAAATGTGGGACAAGCATAGGTGTGCTACTATGCCCTTACTGCAGTAGAAAAATATGTACATATATACCTTAATTCATGCATGCTCAACAACATACTTTTACTGGTACCAAACCGCTCTCGCCCATCTATAGAACTAGTCACCCCGTGACTTGCGGATCAACATCATGGCCTTACTTGCCAAAGTGCTACGGGCCCCTCCCGAACACACATCAAGAGAGCCGTGTCCCGTCAGACACCGAGGTAACTTGCTCATCATAGAGCTGCCCGCCCACTGGGCCCGCCATATAGGGTACCTCATCACCAAACTATGGATAACTTCATGATTCCCAAAACCACTAGGGAAATACAACAATATACTCATGTACTGGGTCGCCCTCCCACTGGGCCCGCCTAGTGGAACCCCTAACATTCCACATAGACAGCGTATGATATGCCATGGATGCAAATGCCAATCAATGCATTCTCACTCTATGCATCCTATCATGCCACTCCACATTCAACAGTTCACCATAACCACTTAGTGGATTTCGTATACTCATCATTTTCAACCATCACCAATTCTTATTGGATTTCATATACATCAGTAGTTAGTGGCAATCATTCTTTATCAATTCCCACATCATGGGATATTCAACAACATATCAATCAATACAACTATGGTCATCAAGCCATTCACAACAATTCTTATCAACATGAGTCAAGTTTCATCACAAACAACATCCCAAAACACATGCCACATGGCATCAATTACTCTAAATGCATTTCAATCATATAATCATCAAATTATCCATTCAAACCAAACTATCAATACACAATCATACACACACATCAGTAATGGATGAAATCATGCCTTTAGAATAGTTACCCCCTCCTACCTCAAGAGAAGTAGTAATCAACGCGGTCCGATGGTCCGCCTCGTCAATGGGGTTGTTTCCTACATTATACAATATATCATACAATTAATTTCTATTCAAACCACCAAGATTCAAATGGTCATATTTAATAACTTGGTGTTTATGCCATTTTAATTATCAACCCCTTTTATTTCATTCTATCCACCATAACCACCATAGGTTAGGTGCCTCCATTCTTTATTATGCATCTTTAATATTAAACCCATTATTAAGTTCCCACATTAATGGTTCCCAATAACCATTAATCATCAAACTTCATTAATGGTCATCCATCATTGATAACATCACTTTACCTCATTAATAACATTTATCTAACATAATAAATGCTTCTCTACTCATATTTTATGTTTTCCCCAAATCATAGGGTTAGGGTTTCTCTAAAACCCAACAACCATAATCAATGCCCATCCTTTTTCATCAATCTTTCTTGCCATATACACCCACTCATAAATACCCATTATAACTCTCATCAATGTCACCCCACCTAAGGGTTTTCCATCATAATGCATTCCATTATTATTATTCCATATACATTACCCTCTCAAAACCATAAGAACCTATAATCAAGGGTTTAAGCTCATGAGAACAGCCAAGAGCTTACCTTAGAAGAAGAAAAGAGAGGTTTCCCCAAAGGAGAATGGAGCCACACGAAAATGAGGGGAAAAGAGGATGAGACTTCAAGCTCCAAGCTCTCCTTATAAGCTCCAAGAAACGAAAATGGCATGAAGAAGAAGGTACACAATCCCAAAGGTTTTTGAAAGGTGAATAGATGAAGAAGGAATGAGGAAGAAGAAGAAAAGGGTGTTTGTCCAAAGAGAATAGTGAGCTAACGTGAAAGTAAGGAGAGGAAAAGAGAGTTTGTATTTTAATGTTTGGCTCCCCTTTAAAATTTCATCGTTTTATGACAGATAGGATCTCAGTTTGGGCTTGATACTTTATCTAAAAATTATTCCGAATACATATTCGGATTCCCAGTAATATCCTTAACATCCCTGACCAATATCATCCTAATCGAAGATATTTGGTCCGACACCCATATTTTAATCGGGTATTATTTTAGCTCATACAGCCTCAATAAATTACAAATAATCCTCAAAATCTAAATTTAATTATTCTCAATATTTTGGGACATTTACTAATCCCATATATAATTATTCGATATTTACTCTCCTCATTTAATCATTTATATAAAATTTGGGATGTTACAATTAAGCCAAAGTATGTTCATTTTTTAACTAATTTTAAATTTTCCATTACAATGAAAAAGATATCCATTACAAACGTTAGAATAATATAAATTAATTTAATTCAAAGAATATTCTTTAATACTAAGAGATGTTAATATAAATAAATATTAATATAAAATATAATTTTGATATTTATTGAATATGTATATATATATCTTAATAATGATATTTATTGATAAAAGAATTCTTTATATATATATATATATATAACATTAAACAAATGGTATTAAAGCAAAAAATAAAGATTTCAACAAAATGTATACACATGATAAATGCTCAAATGTATAGATATTTTGATGGTATTTGAGTATAATTTTGTTAGATGTTGTATTATCTAGAAAATTTTGTGCATGAAAATAGATAGAAATTGAGAACTAGATATTTTGATATGTTTTAATGTAATTAAGTTCTTATCTTTATTTTTTGTTTAAATGATAGGTGAAAATGAAAAAGAAAAGAAAGGAAAGAATCCCAAGCCATCCCCCAATTCAAAATAAAGAAAAATACAAGTTTTGGGTGTCTTGCTCAGGTACGCTTGAGCGAGCTTCGAGCCTTCTAGAAGAAACTATCAAAGGGAGATTTCGCTTAAGCGGATCTAAATTAGCTTGAGCTAAACACTTCCAGTGAGCATTAGTGAAGAACTCGCTTGAACGAGGCTTAAGCCGCTCAAGCGAGAATTGTCCAGGAAGCAAAGGAGAAGGCTTCGCTCGAGCGAAAGGGAAATAACCTAAGTGAAAAGGATCCAAGAACAAAGTATGAAGAACTCACTTGATCGAGGCTCAAGCCTCTCAAGCGAGAATTTCCCAGAACCAAATCCAAGGCTTGTTCACTTGAGACAAAAAAAGTCCTTCAAGCTGAAGAAAGCTATCTCGCTTAAGCGAGCTAACCACTCTCGCTTAAGCGAGATACATAATATAAAAGCAAACACCTTCAGAAATCAAGGCGGTTGGCAGATTTCACCTTTTTGGAATGTGGAGCTCTCATTGGAATCCATATTTTTTCTCTTCTTCATCTTTTCTCTTTGATCTTTGATTGTAATAGCTACGATGTGTAGCTAAATCTTTCATTGGGATTGGATGTAGTTAATCAAACCCCGACTTATGTTTGTTTTATATTTATATATTTGGTATTTTTGTTCTATCGTTTTTGGCTTTTCATTTTATGCTTTGATTTTATTGGGAAATAGTTTCTTGATCTTAGTTTCTGTTTGATTATTGGAAAATAGCTTACGAAAATGGATCTAAATGGAATGCTCAATATGACGGATATTAGGAATAATATTTGACGTAGCGAACGTCGAAACAATCGCTTATAATGTTGGAATATTCTTAATGTGATTGAGGAATCAACAGATTTAAGAATGTCCTTATGGATTTCATAGTCGAGGAATCGATGCGAATGATTTAAGATTATAACGTAAAAAGTGATAGTTCAGAAACCGTTTATATAAATGTATGCAACGTATTGAAGGGTGAGATTGATGAAATCCAATCCCAGCTTTTATCATTTGATAGTTCGTATTTTTTACAGTTTGCTTTAGTTTATGCTTGTTTATGTTTAGTTATTTAGATTTCAGTTTGTCTATGAAAATATCATTTTATTTCTACTAAGGTAACAATGAATCAATACTTAAACACCGTATCCCAATGAAACGACACTATTTTTAACATATACTACAACATGACAGTGGAAGTTGCCACGAAAAAGTTTGATCACCTCAAAACTTGTAACAAAGATTTTGGCGTCGTCAGCCGGGGATAGGTGTAGTTTAGTTTTGATTCTAAGTTACCAAAGCATTATGAATAGTACATTTATGAATAATTATCTGTTATCTATACACTGGTGAATCTTCTTCCATAACATTCCTGAGAGTGCAACAAAATCTAAAGAAGAAGATATGGCAAACAACAATAATAACAACAATCCACCTCCTCTACCTAAAAGAACACTTAGGGATTATGCTACACAACAAGGCCCAAGACACTTCTCTAATATTACAACTCCAACCACTACAAGGACCTTAGAAATGAAGCCAACATTCTTAAGTCTTATCAGTACACACCAATTCATTGGAATGACGAATAAGGATCCTTATACTCATCTTGCTACATTTTATGAGTTAGTGGGAACTATAGGGTTCGGACAGGATGATATTGAATCAGCTTACTTGAGATTATTCCCTTTTTCTTTAGCAGGAAAAGCTAAAGAGTGGTTACAATCCCATCCTAATCAAAGTTTGCATAATTGGAGCACAGTAGAGGAAATATTTCTTCAAAGATTCTTTCCGCCTTCTCATTTCATTAAGGCAAAATCTGATATCTCTACCTTCAAGCAAGGCCCTGGCGAAGAATTCTGTGAAGCCTAGGAAAGGTTTAAATCACTGCTGAGGAAATGGCTGAATCATGGATTTGAAGATATTACATAGCTGAATATCTTTTATACTGGTTTAAGACCTGACACTAAAATGATTCTGGATGCTGCTGCCAGAGGTACAATGATGACTGTAGATGTGGACCAAGCAACAAGAATTATTGATGCTCTATCTTCCATAGATCACCAAGCTCAACATAATAGGCAACATGTGACTAGAAGAGGTGTGTTGGACTTGAATACTACTGATGCTATATTAGCTCAAAACAAGATTCTAACCTAGCAAATATAAACATTGACTCAACAAATGGTAAAGCTACCACAATAATTACATGCAGTTCATTCTTCTATGGTACCTACCATGAATCATCACAACAAATGAAATGTGATTTTTATGGAGGTAATCATTCAAATGGCCAATGCTCATATCAAGGAGATCGGCAGGATGAATCTGTTCATTATATGAACAACCTAGGGTGACAAGGTAATTTCAATTCTAGTAATTATCCTAACAATTTTTCACAGGGTTGGAGAAACAATCAGAATTCAAATCAAGGATGGAGACAAAAGGCAGGACCTTCGAACAGACAATAACCATATTAGAAACACTACCCTTCTTTGCATGAAAAGACTTCTAAACTGGAGGAAACTCTAGAAAAGTTCATGCAAGCTTCCCTGACCAACCAGAAAAACACTGAAGCATCAATCAGAAATTTGGAAACCCGGGGTGGATAATTGGCACAACAGCTGTCAAATCAATAGGGAGGTTCTTTCTCCATCAATACTCATCCAAATCCTAAGGAGCATTGTAAGTCAATTACTACAAGAAGTGGTAAGGTGATAGGTAGAGAGATTGGTGAGAATGAGAAAATTGAAGAAGAAATGTTAAAGGAAAAGGAAGAAAAAGAAAAAGAGTTTGTAAGCAAGGAAGAACAAAATAAAAGAGAGAGTGTAACTAGTGAGATTGTGAATAAAGAAAAAGAAAAAGGAAAACAAAAAGAGATTGAAAAGCAGAGAGAAAAAATAAGAGTCAGATTCCATAGTTGAAGAATCTTCCATATCTAAAGAATCCTTTAAAGCAGGATAAGGAAAGGCAGTTCACTAGATTTATGGATATCTTCAAAAGGTTACAAATCAATATTCCTTTTGTAGAAGCAATGGAGAAAATGCCTACTTATGCCAAATTCATGAAGGAAGTACAAACGTTTATGGAAGCAGAGGCACAATAAAAAGTGAAAGAAGTTACTAGAGTCTTTGCCAAAGAAAAGTTGCAAGAGTCAAAGGCAATTAAATAATAATATAAAATGTACTTTCAGTTGATGGCCAAGTTAATGATAGTCTCGTGCACAGTACATGGAAAAATTAACTAATGATAGCGGTTGCATAATGGAACCGTGGAAAAAAAACTTTTGTTTGCAGTTCAAATATTTTATTTGCGGTTCTTCTTATGAACCGCATACATTAGTTTATATTTTCAATCATTTTCTATGGTTCTGTACAATCGCCGACAAAAGTACCGCAACTAATTGGCATTTCTGTTGTAGTGTTTGGTGTCTTCTTATTGAAGTAACATCTTATTTCTTACATTTTAGTGTTGTTTCTTTGTATCTTATGGTTGATTTGTGTCGTTTAAGTGTTGTGAAGTAATTTTTCAATATTAAACCTCATTAATTTCGTGTGGATTTAGTTGTGTATGCCATGTGTTTGTGCAAATGTTTTAGTGTTTTTAGTTTCTAGTGTTGTAGCTTAAGTGTGGAGCTTGTTTCCTTGTGTTTTCTAGGTGTTTCTCTTTATTTTGCTTAAGTGTTTAGTTGTTGGAATTCTAGACACTTTATTCACGAGTAAACCCCCCATTTGGTCCCTAAGTTTGTAGGCATCGGGCAATTAGGTCCCTGAGTACATTAATCACCCCGTTAGTCCCTAACATTGAGAACCGTCAGACACTTAGGTTCTTACCGTTACATAACCGTTAAAAGATGGTGACGTGGCTTGTGAATGTCCATGTGTGATGCCAGGTGGGTGCTAGACGGTGCCGTTTTACCTCGTGCAAATCGCGGGAAAATGAAAAAAAACTTAGGAAATGAGAAAAGCAAAAACATAAATTCCAAAAATTCCTAGGGAGGCCTCGCATTTCGCAATCGTCGCATTTCTCCTGGACGCTTAGAGCCCTTGATACTCATATTGCCTTCCGTGGTTGACGCAAGTCGCAGTTGAAATTACACACAGTAATTGACGAAAATGGCAGCACCGATCGAGGTGAGTAATTAAGGTTATTCCTCTGTGTGGAGTTTATTTAATGGTTGTTTAGGTATTGTTATGTTAATTTTGTTTAGGGTTGTTTAGTGTGTGATTTTCCTGTGTTATATGTTTAAGTTTTAATGTTAAATATATTGTTTCATAACTTGATTAGTTGAAGTAGAGCAATGAATGAAAACTTGAATGTGTTTGATAGGATATTCGTATTAGACTCCATTATGGTGGTAGGTTTGTTGTTGATGAAAAAGGTAGGACAAATTACAAATGGGGGAAGGTTGAAGAATGGGAAGAGTTAGACCCTGATTTTATTGATTTTTTTGCTTTCAATAAGTTTACGAAGAATCGGGGCTACTATAGACTGTCTAAGATATTCTGGCATGACCCACAGTTTGATTTGAGTGAGGGGATAAGGGTGTTAAAAGGTGATCATGACCTGTTGGAGATGGTTGCCTGTGCTAAGGCTAATGAAGGGTTGATTGATGTATATTATCAACATCCTCTAGATGAAACTGGGTTGATGGATGTTGATGGAGGGAATCATGTTGAAGTTGAGGAAGAAGTTGGGAAGGTGGATGACAGTCATATATCCCTAGTGATTACTAGTGAAGAAGTTAAGAAAAATAGTGTTGAAGAAGATTATTTGTTGGAGAAGGATGTTACTGTTGAGGCAGGTGAAGCTGTTGACAACAGCAATGTTGAAGAAGGTTATTTGTTGGAGAAGGATACTACTGTTGAGGTAGGTGAAGCTGTTGAGAAAAGCAATATTGAGGAAGAGGTAGAAGTAGGTGCAGGTAGAGGAAAAGGGAAGAAGTGTAAAGGCAAAGGTAAAGGCAAGAAGTCTAAGGGAAAAAGGAAGAGGAAGAGAAACACTAGTGACAAGGGTGGTAGCAAGAAGAAGAAGAAGAAACCACAAGAGAAGAGAAGGTCAGGCATTCCATCCATATTTGAGCATGAGATGGAATTTGATACTGCATGTCCTGGCCATGAGGTTAGTCTAGAGAACAAAACTTCCAGTAATGATACATGGGTTTCAGAGGTGTTGAAGACCCCTACATGTTCAGATGATGAACTTGAATCTAGGGAGGTGTATCACCAATTTAATGAGACAGCCATATTTGGTAATGTGATATTAGAGTGTGAGATGGAGTTCACCTCGCTTGAGGTTTTTAAGCAAGCAGTGAAAGACTATACAATGCAGTTGGGAAGGCAGATAAGCTGGGTCAAAAATGATAAGATAAGAGCAAGGGCAAAATGCAAGGACAAGACATGTAGATGGGAGGTGTTTTGTAGCCTGAACCCTATTAGGCAATCCTACCAGATCAAGACATTTTGTGATTATCATTCTTGTGTTAGGGTGCATAAAAATTCAACCTGTGACCAACAATGGGTAGTAGAGAAGTTAGTTAACTTTATGAGGAGGCATCTTAATATGACACATTCTGAGGTGTTTGAATTTTTTAGGCAAAAATACAAAGTACAGTTAGAAGATAAGATGATTTATAGATCAATGAAAAGGTCCAGAGAGGTCATTGAAGGTTCTGAAAAACAGCAGTTTGCCATGCTGTGGGATTACTGCAATGAGTTGCTAAAGAGAAATCCAGGGTCCACTGTTAAGATGGAGTGCAATACAGAAGCTGAAGGTCCACCTGTGTTTCACAGGTTATATGTATGCTTAAAGGGATGCAAGGATGGGTTTACTGCAAGTAGAAGGTCTTTAGTAGGTTTAGATGGGTGCTTTTTGAAAGGATACTACCGGGGTCAATTGTTGACGGCTGTTGGTCAAGATGCAAATAACCACATATGGCCCATTGCATATGGTGTGTGTCAAATAGAGAACAAGGACAACTGGAAATGGTTCCTAGATCTACTGAATGCTGACATTGGTGACTACAAGGAAAAAAAACTAACCTTTATTAGTGACATGCAAAAGGTATATGTCTTTTATTTATCTCAATTGACTTTCATTGGACCCATTTAATATGATGTATGACTTGCTATATATGTTTTCTGTAGGGACTTATACCTGCATTGCAAGAAGCCATGCCTGGTGTGCCACACAGATTTTGTGTGTGGCACTTATGGCAAAACTTTGGGAAATAATGGAAAGGGAAAGAACTGAGGGCATTACTGTGGCAAGCTGCCAGATCCACAACTGCAACCCAATTTGATGCAATTATGACTGACATCAGGAAGGTCAATGAGAAGGCATGGTTATATCTAACAAAATTCCCAAAAGAGTCATGGAGCAAGGCTTTTTTTGATGCCAACTATAAGGTTGACAACATCACAAATAACAACTGTGAAGTGTTGAATGCAAAATTGGTGCATGCTAGGTGCAGGCCAATTGTTACCATGCTTGAGGAAGTTAGGAGTTACATCATGGTGACAATTGGAAATCACAAGCTCAAGTTAAGTGGACATATTGGGAAACTACCACCAATACAGCAGAGTAGGCTAGAGAAAGAAAAGAATGCAAGCAACCAATGGACTGCCAATTGGACAGGTATACCATTGTTCATCAATTCTGTCACTCGTGATGTTTACTTCATTATTAATATGGATGGTGACATATTACAGGTGATGGAGGTAGTGATAAATATGAGGTTACTTGTTATCCTCAGAAGGTTATAGTGAACTTGGGGACAGGTGAATGCACATGCAGGATGTGGCAACTACCAGGTATGCTGGTATTATTAACAAATACATTTTAGTAGTTTGACAGCATACACTCATCTTTTCATTATTATTCTGACAGGGATGCCATGTAGACATGCATGTGCAGCAATAGCCCATAAAGGAGAAAATGCTGAGGATCACTGCCATGTAGGTCTGACAATGGTAGCTTTGGTTGCCACTTATGAACATCATGTGGAGTCAGTCCCTGGGTCAGAATTCTGGGAAAAAACACCCTACACTCCACCAGTTCCTCCTAACATCAAGAGGACCATTGGTAGGCCTAAAAAACAGAGCAGGAAATCTGGTGAGACCAGCAACCAGGTTGACAATCAAGGGAAGAACAATGATAATGACATCACTGCTAAGAAAAAGATGAAGAGAAAACTACAACCAGGTAAATATGGTGAATGTGGTGAGCCTGGGCATAAAAGGAATTCATGTGCAGTGGCAAAGATCAAAAGAATGATGCAAACCGACTCAAACAAAGAGGGTGCACAATCAAGTGATACTGTCAACCAGGAAGTCATCATCATTAATGAAGGTCCATCACTTTCCCAAACACTTTCACAAGCTGAACCAGAAAGCATAACACCTGTTAGAAGGAGTCCAAGACTAGCAAGTCCACAAACCTCTCCAAACAAATATCAATCACCAGGGACTAGGAGCTACAATCTAAGAAACAAACTGCCAATCAAAAAACAAGGAGACATGATCTTTGTTCAAACACCTGGGTTGAGGAAGAAGGGTTAACTAAGTTATAGAAAGTTTTTTTTTAATGGTCAGTAACCAGGCATGTTGGTTACCTTCTGCAGCAAACACTTTGATGACTGTTTTTATAATTTTAATTCAATGATGACTGAGTTCATATATATGCAAATAGTTTGTGATGTTATAACAATATTGAGTTCATGTATATACAAATAGTTTAACCTGAAGGAGATTATTAAAGCCAAAGTTATCTCAAAACATTCATTAAGTAGGATGGAGTCATGGATTAACCTGAAGGAGATTATTAAAGCGTTTTGGGATAATCAGGCCCCTCTCGCTCAAGCGAAATACCTAGGGAGGTCAAAAATATCCATGCCCGCGGGTACCCGCGGATAAAAACCCGTCACGGATATAAAAACCCGCGGGTATGGGTACCCGTGGAGGAAGGAGGGCGGGTTTTGTACTACCCGTTAAGAAACGGGTACGGGTACGGATATAATGATATCCGTACCCGCGGGTACCCGTATATATAAAATTATATTAATACCCTTTATTATTAATAATATATAATTATATTCAGTGGGTATTTTTGTAATTTGTGATGATAAATATTTAATTTGTAATTTATTTAAATGTTTCTATATTTTTATTTTTAAATTTTTTATTTTAATTAGGTACCCGTGGATATCCATGGATACCCGCGGGTAGTAACTACCCGAAAAAAAACCCGTAAAACGGGTACCAGTGCGGGTAACGGGCGGGTACGGATATTATTTTTATCCGCGGGTACGGGTAGCGGGAAAGAGGTACCCGTGCCCGCCCCGCCCCGTTGACATCCCTAGAAATACCAATTCGCTTGAGCGAGCTTCACATAGCACGCTTGGGCGAAACACATAAACTCTCAACTCACTGTACCAAAACTCATTCTAATCAATTTTACTCACATTCAACACTTCATACATATCATGTTACCTGTTTAACACTTGTCCTAATCAATCATACCTGTAAATTTCCATTACAACTCATTTATGGTGTAAAGATCAACTCAATCATCCCCCTACTTCACAAATCTAATATTCCAAATATAAAATTCATTCATTCATCAAAATTTGGAGGATTTCATCATTCATTCATTCATAGGGTCATGATTGAAAATGAGTCATAACAAAAGATCTCATTCATTCATTCATACATTAAGAAGCTGCCAGATTAACTAGCACCTTCATACAGTGATTCCATAATTACTTCAAATTAAAAACCCTAATAACATAAAACCACATACATTCACAGAAGCCATGCGGTTTATCAACTCACTCACCTGCCCTAAACCTAAGCCCCTACATCTTCATCAACATAACCACAATCCCCATTACAGAAAATAATATAAAAAAACTTTATGCCAACAAAATCATCTTCAACTGCTCCACTTGTCTTTGATTTTCCATGCATATTTTCTTCATCACCGATTGCATCTGCATCTGCAATTCAATCACTCTATCCTGCATAACCTCACCACTACCTTGACAAACCTCCCTGTAAATTTCACTTTTCAATCTTAAAATGGCCTCCTCCATCTCTGTCAACTTCATCATGAGAGTGTTCCTCCACTCTTCATCATGAGCTACCAACTCCCCCTCCTGGACCCAGGCAAAGAAATCGCATTGTCCCCCACGGAGCTGTGGGCATGTCCAGAACTCATGATTCGGATTATTCACCGTTTGGGAGATCCGCAACACAGGGGGGTCTCCACAACGGCAACGACGATGTGACATCTCTTGGCTCCTGAGACGAGGCCTCCGCTGACTGGAGGCGGACGATGACGATGACCGGCTAGGCTGGCTCATCCCTTCCATTGATACTCACCAAAGCTAAAGGTTTTATGAGGGAAAATCAAGCATAAAACCAATTGTGAACAAAAGGGTTCACCCTGGACACAGAGATGAAGGAAATCATTAGGCAAAATGACAATTGTGAAGAAAAAGGTTTACCCTGGCTCATCCCGTGATTTGCACGAGGTTTCCACTGAATGGGGTAAAACGACACCATTTAGCACCCACCTGGCATCACACATGGACATTCACAAGCCACGTCACCGTCTTTTAAAGGTTATGTAACGGCGAGAACCTAAGTGTCTGACGGTTCTCAATGTTAGGGACTAACGGGGTGATTAATGTACTCAGGGACCTAATTGCCCGATGCCTACAAACTTAGGGACCAAATGGGGGGTTTACTCCTTTATTCACATTTGGTAAAGTGTTTAACAAGCTCCTTGTAGTGTATTGATTCATCTCATTTTAAGGTGAAAATTGTAGCTTATTGCCTTGTAGGTAGCACTTGTAGGTATTCTTGTGTATGTTTTAATTCATCATATATACTTATATTTCATGTCATTTTTCCATGCCTTTGAAGAAGATGCTTGCTTAGTCACCACTTTTTACCACCCTTTCTTGTTATTTTTATGCACGTTAAGTACCATACTTTAGGGCAGTAGTTTTCTTTGTTTTGGTGCAGTAAAAATAGAAGAAAAATAGGGGAAAAAAGCATAGAAAAGTTATAAAATTTATGAAAAAAGGTTTGAAAGGTCCATTCATTTACGTATTATTTTGGGTCCTTTCTTGGTAAAATAGTGATTAAAAAAGTGTGTAACCCCTAGGAAATAAATAAATAAATAAAAATCCAGCACCTAAATAATTTTATGCAGTACCTAAAGTGGTTGTTTTGTTTTATTTTGTGCACATTTGTTCAAGAAAAAGTTGTTGTGAAATAGTACAAAAAATTGTGGTGTTGCTTGTATTCTAGAGTTTCTAGTTTGTATTTTTATGTGCCTACTTTCTTGTTGCATTTATTTCTAGTTTGTCTTCTTTGAATCTTTGTTTGTCACATTTAAACTTCATTCTTGTGTCCTTATTTGTACCTTTTCTTACTTGTCATATTCTTGTTTGTCACATTCTTAATCCCTTTGGTTTAGCTTTCTAATTGTGCTTTTCTTGCCTGTCCTTTTGATCTCTTAGTTTTATCATTAGAGTATTTCACTTTATTGACTTCTTTGAGATTTTTCAAGTGAGACTTCACCTTTGGGTAATTTATTGGGGTGGTTGAGATTGGACGTGAAGATTGGTCTAAGAAAGATCAAGGGCTAGAGAGATTGATGGAGTGCAAACACTTTTATGAGCTTGGAGTGTAAACACTTGTTTTTTCTTTTGTTTAAATATTTTTGTCTAACCTTTTGCTTTGAGTTCAAAGTTTCCTTGTAGCTTAGTGGTTTTCCTTAGACTTGGTGGACTCTGTAATTAGAGAGCACACCTTTGTAATAAATAGTAGATTAATTATGTTTTTGTATTTTATTTTCTCCTTGTATTTTGGGAGCTTGTAAAAAAATAGAATTCTTTTATTTCATTTTTCTTAGTCCTTGTATTTAGACTTTATTGGACTTTGGATTTTTGAATTTTTTATTAGTTGATTGGGGTAGCGCATTTAGGTTTAATTTACTTATTGTGCACCACCGACTAGTTTCTTGCTTTATTTTGCTTTTTAGGTTAGTTTCTTCTTGAAAGCCGACTAGTATATCTTTCTCACTTGTCTTGCCCCTTTTTGCTATTTATCATGGATTATTATAGTGAGAGAGAGAAACACCAATTTAAGGCCTTAATACAACATTTAGGTTCCTTCCATTCTTGATTGGACTCTTATGAGTCAAATGGTGGGAGTGCTATAAATAAGAGACATGAGAAAAGAAAAAAAGCAAAGAGAGTCCTTAGGGATATCCATAGCAAAGCCAGATAATTATGGAACAATTATTTAGAGTTTGATAATAAAGGAAATGAGAAAATTAGAGAGTCTAAAAAAAGGGGAAAAGAAAGAGAAAAATTAAGAAGAAAACAAAATTAAAGGTTCAGAGTCAGACTTAGAAGGGGAGGTTGAATAAGTCTGTAAACTCTTTTTTGAATAAAAACCTCATTTAAAATAAATATGACAGTTGACTTAACAGGAACAGATTCAAACTTTAGATAAGAGAAGAGAAAGAAGAAATTGCATAGCGGATTTTATACTGGTTCACTTCTAAACATGAAGCTACGTCTAGTCCCTTCAGTCTGAAGGATTTTCACTATGTAAAATTCCTTTTACACAACCAGCACACCTGTGCCCCAAGTATTCTTGACTTTAGCCACTTCTGTCTTATCCTCAGTATTCTTTCAAATGCCACTCCTGCCTCAGACGTAAGTATTCTTTCAAAAGCCTTTTTAGGCCAAAATTGTTTCCCGTAAGAAACTGAGACTGATGAACACAATCAACCTTAAACTGAGATAAAAGAGAGATTGTTTTTCATAACTTAGATACTATGTACAAAGATTTTAAAATGAAGAAAAGGTACACACTAAGTTGAGCTAAAAACATAGAATAAGACTACGAGCAACAATGTTGATAAAATTTAAGATAAAGTCTTTGTTTTTGGTTTTTTCATTCGTTATGCTACATGGTCAGGGATCTCTTTTTTTCAAAGGCTCCTGCATATAGTCGTTATTGTTCTATTGGAGAAAAGTAGCTATTTGAGAATGAAAGCACGAGAGAAGAGAAGAGGACAACATCTGGTTTGGAGGATACACAGGTATTGCATGAAAACAAGGTGCCTCGAATATTGCAGAGAGAAAGTGCCTTTTTGTATTCTCCTGTCTAATATGGAATATTGTAAAAGGCTTATTTGACCTTTACAGGGCTTCTGACTTAGGCTCTGCTTGTTAGCTTTTTGAACTGCTTAGATGGCTTCCTTGTTTTCATGAAGAAATTGATTTATGGAAAAACGAGGGTGATGGAGTCTGATGCAGGCTTCGGCCTCTTCAGGAAAAGTTCCTAAAACGTCGAAACGAGTCAACAGAGACTGACCATGCTACCACCGGATATCCTAAAGTATATGAACGGTCAAACGTAAGAGACATTAAAGGTTCTGATTAGGCCAGTCAGGCTAAGTCCGACACCCTTGATCCTTTACAAAACGATCCTAACAGAACTAGTTTCCCTTTTGGATCAGTAGTCTCGGGTCGAACGGTCGAAGTCCAACCTCAGGCTGGGTCCCATAGTTCAAATCCGGGGAACCGGACGACATTTATTATTGAAATATTAGTAATAACTAATTAATTCTTAACTAAACTCCATTATAAATAAACTTTCATATTTTAAACTTATTTATTAATAATATTAGGCATCAAAATAAATATTATCTAATCACTTCATTTTATCTTAATTAACTAAAATCATTAATAATAAAATCCATTAACCAGTCAATATCAAAATAATGTATTATCTACTAATCACTTTTATTAAAGAGTTTAATTAATATCTTATGAGATCTTGGGCTCTAATAATCATCTAACCTTAAAATCTAACTTGATACTTAAATAAGTCTAATTATTCTCAATCGGTTATGGCCACTATTAACAGATAATTGACTAACATCATCTATAAATTACCAAGATTAAACATCATTCATAAATCATTATTTCTAGCATCAATAACAAGAATTTTCATATATATATATATATATATATATATATATACACATCTCATTAACAGTTCTAATGTTAAATTGAACATAATTATCTCCTCACATAAATCACTACCAAGTCAATAAATTCCTCTAAATTTCACTATTACACACAGCCTCTCTCACTCACTTATTTCATTTGACTGAGCTATTCCATATTCACATTCTCTCGAGGTTTTTCTTCCTCGTGCTTAGAACAACCTAGGGGCTAGGCCAAAGCCTCAATTCTCCTAAAAGACTTAGTAAGGCACTCTCGGAGGTCCCAAGAGCTTGAGCTTCTATTCTGGAAAATCAGGGCTGTTACACTCTCCCCACTTTTTAGGAATTCTTCCCCCAAAATTCATTACAATCATCATAGGCATCAGGTAACTTAGGGTCATCGACCCTTTGCATTCTTATTTGATGCTTCAACTACTTGAGTCTTAGTCAAGTAGTTCCTATCACACAAGTCCTAATGACCTTCAAATAAAAACTTTCAGAGTACAACGGGGTATAGTGAACCATATCCCAAGCATGATGAATCGATCATGCTCCGATACCACCAATGTAACACCCTCAGTTAACTAAGATAATCTCTTACACTAGATTAACTCAATTAACTGAGAGGTTACTAATTTTTAGAAAAATATAGAAGTTTTTTTTGTACAAGATGACACATAGTGGAACTAAAGCATAATATGTACATAAGGTGGTCTCATCAGATCTATATAACTAAAATAAGAAAGGGGCACGCAGGCACCCTGTACAAAACATCACTACAAAATATTAAAATAACTTAAACTAATCCTAACCACAAGTCTCGGTCTCCTATGAAGTCCTCTTCCAACTAAGGGGATTTCGGCTGAACTGAAGTGGATGTGATCTGACTCGGGTCAGACTGGTGAGATGGTCCCATAAGATTTAAGCTAGGCGATGGCTGATCGGTGGGTGGTCGGATCTGCTCATGCGGACGGCTGGTATAAGCCTCGTAGGCCTCAACCAGAAGATTCCAAGCCTCTGCCGAAATATGTTCTTAAATCTCTGTCTCTCCATATCTGAAGCTCCGGAATATGTGGCGAAGAAATCCTCTGGAATGATCCCATTGACGTCGGGCCAGATAATGCTCCATCAGGGACATGATGAAAACTCCGGGTTATACCTCCAATGGACCTCGTGGTACGTGGGGTGCTGGAGGCTGAGAAGGGAAAAACTGCTGAAGTGCAACTGGAGGGATAACTGGGTCCACTGGATCTACGGGTAACGACTTCATTGGTATGCTAGAGGGAATCTTTTTTGGGTTCTTGTGACCTACCTAGTCCTCCTGACAATTATACTCCTGGTACGGTACCTGTGCCTGGTCGGAGGTCTGGGAAAATAGTTGTAAGGGTGAGTCTTTACCTCCATAACAATCGGGGAGTGTCATCACTGACACCCGCCCCACATAATACAATCATCCAGAATCGATTCCCGCCCACTCTCTTTGGGGTCCCTAATTTACCTTCTAAGTTACCTCACCGCTCTTGGTCTCCTAACCATTTCAGTTTCCATCCTCCTCTCAGGGTTACTAACATATATACAATCAACACATAATCATAATCTCAGTATAATGATGCAATGCATGAGTCTATTTTATTATTTTGATTTTCTTTATTAGTCATCATGATGCATGTGGGCCCATCTTCCACTTATCAATCTCATATACCAATATCCATGTACACAAAATTCCCGCCTTATCCTTCCTACCCAACTAGAGCGACCGAAGCTCTCCTCGTTCTGGTTTTCATAAATGGGTAAGGACCCGTAGTCCAATCACCACAATGGCCAATCACACATCTCATCAGAATGGGCACTCAACGGCCATAGAAACCCCCGTCTCTCGTAGAAGTATATCAGCATTTGCCATGGGCTGTCCGGCGTGAATCCGAGCCATTAGATGTCCGTCCCCGATATATTCCCAAGACCGCCCTCAAGGGATCAAGACGCCTGTTGTTTCTCTAGTGTACCCATCACTATATGCTCTAGGGGATCATTCTAACATCCCTCCTTAACTCTATATATGATGCATAATTTAACCATTCATTTTTCATTCATTAGTCCTCGGCAGGGTCCCCTAAATGACTCCCTTCCATTCTTAATGTAGAGTTCTTTTTCTTTATCTGGTATAATTGAATTTTCTCTTTTTCTTTATTTTAGTAATCTTACCTGACACTTAGGAATGAAATGAGATTTCATACTTTCTCAAAAATTAGGGTACTTTGGTGCTACAATGCCCACAATTTATCTCTGATCCGAGTCTCACACACTTTTATATTTTAATCATTTTGGGACCCTTACCGATGCCATTTTCCAGATCTCTTATTTACAAATTCCTTATCTAGTTATTCATGCATCACACAACATCCAAGATAACACATATTCCTAATGCTTACCTATGTAACGTATACAAATAACATACTCATCGATATTATATTCAAGGTACCAACTTATGCGTTCATTCATCACTAGAACATTCACACTTCTTGTCTAGTCTAGTCACCTTGCGAATTGATCAAGTTTTGATACGCTACTGGGTCATCCATCGCTTTATGATTTCTCTCTCTTTTTGCCATTGAATTTTCTAATGTCACGTTATGAATCCTTTAATCATTATTAAGCGGTCTCTATTGTCGACTCTCTTTTATTAATTCAAATCAAGCTTTATTAGTCGGGTACTTAATTCCTTAGTTACTAAACGGGTCACTGATTCCTTACGTATATTGGTTAAGTTAGTGATATTCTTTCCAAATCTCTAGTTACTAACTTGTGTACTTTCCTTTACTCCTACTATGTCTAATGATATCCATAGATTTATTTCCTTAATTGCACTATTTTAGTTAACTAAAGTGTACTCTCACTTATGATGTCAATTTATTTCTTATAGTGCTAGAATCCAATCTAATATTATGAGCTTAATCCATCATCACTTAACCTCAAAAACTTACCATTTAATTTATAATTTTTTACTTCTCTCCATTACCTAGTTTAAGCCCAAATACTAATTCCTTTCTATATTCTTTGTCTTTACTAGTGATTAATGCTCCATAACTAAATATTTATTTATGTATATTACATCCTAATATTTGGCTTACTTAGTCACTTATTTATGTCATGCATCATATGAATATTTCCTAAGTTTCCTTTCACCTATTATAGTGGTTACTAGAAATTTAACTCTTAATATTTATTAACACCTAAAGATCTTAATTATTTTCCTTATGCACCTTTTTCTTAGCTTAACTTATTAAAATCCTTTTTTTTAAAATTCATTTCAATTAGTCACTAAATTTGGTCACTAAATTTTTTCTAAGTTCTAGCATTTTTTTTGTACCTTTCAAAGAGTTTTCTTTATCTTAGTTTATTAAAACTTGTTGGGCCTAACCTTGTCCTTTGTTGATGAAACCTTTTCATGTAAAATTTTCCACTTCTCAAGATCAACTTATTTATTTAATCATCCTTCATAAAACTTTATAATATTAAAAGTATTTCCACTTTTAGAACTTAGTAAAATAAACATCGTAACCGTCTGGTCGGTAAATGTTTCTTAAAAGCGCGATGTTGTCAAAATACTCTCGGCGATATGTGATGATAAATTAATTCCTAATAGCGGGGCTTACCGAAAATAAATTACAAATTATATATTAACACTAAAACTTAAGAATAATAATACAACCACATTGAATTAAACCGAGCCCGCCTAACGCTAATTTTCTCTAAGTTTTTCATTCAAATACCGATCGTGATAAAACTTTCTTCCAGAAGCTTATTAAATTTATTAAAAGTTCTTTTTAGTGACATATTCCATTAAAGTTAATTACCGTCGACAGAAATTTACGTAACTTGAGATCTAACCGTTAGATCGTGACGAAATTCAAAATAGAGGCTCACGAGTGTACAAGCAATATTATGGAATGTTTAGAAACAAGATTAAACGAGGTGAGACCCTCCTTACCACATGGAACAACTACTGTCTGGAGGAAGAAAAGCAGTACGCTCGCCAAAAACCCGCTAAATGTTCTGAAACGTCCACCGATCGTCGCCGACAGTTCCCAATCCTATGGAAAAGTGACATGTATAGAATTTTCAATAATGGGCCACAATTTTGGGCTCCTAAATAGCAAAGAAAAGTGCCAAAATTTCAAAATTTGAAAGTTAGACTTAGTCCCAAAAATACCAAGAACAACGCCAAGAGGAGCATGCAATATCTTACCTTGTAGAAGCTTGGTGAGCTCACGATTTTTGGATAGCTAGGGTAAGGAGTTGGAGTTGATTCTTAAGAGTCTAATGCATATAGGAAAATTGGAAGAGAGGGGCTGTTTGGATGGAGGCTGGCCGCGGGTTAGAGGAGAAGAGAATTCATGGTGGTTGGTAGTGGTGTGGTGTTATGTAGCCGTGGGGTTGGGTGGTTGAGGGAGGAGTCATGGTGGCTGGATGAAGAAGCTAGAGGGTGGAAGAGGAAGATTTGAAGATGATGGGTGGTGGTGGTGGTTCTGCCGAGAAAGATAAGGGAGAGCTTGAGTGGAGTTAGAGGGAATGATGAACAAAGGTGATGGGGTAGGATTAGCTTTACATGCATTTGGTTAGCTTATGGAGTAAGGAGAGAGTGAGTGGCCAAGGCTTAGTACATGAGCAACAAGTGTTTTCTGAGGAAAATGAGTGTTGAGCAAGGAGTGTGGCCGAGTGTGACAAGTGGCCATTGGGTGTTGCAAGCTAATTGGCTCATGTTGCATGAAGGCTAGTGTGGCATAACCAGGGATGTCAACTTCTTGAGCTTTTAAAGGTTGATGTAGGCTAAATTAGGAAAAGAGCCCAACATAAGAATTGTAGGCCTTTTTTCATATCTTTAAATTGATATATGGAAAAAAGTTTTATCAAAAAATGAGGGTGATACGACCATTTTACGAAAATAGTGCAAAGCTGTGATGGGATTAATGTATCTCGTAAGAATTAATTTTTTGGGAAACATTGGTAGGGAATGGGTCTTCATGAACTTCATCATAGTTTTAGGGAATTAAGTTTATAAAATTTAGGCAAAAGAATCATTCAATTTCATGGTCATACGAGTGAGAAACACAAAAAATACTGAACATAGTGTAAGCTGCCAGTAGGAAAACATGAATCAGTGTGGTATTTTAAATTCTGGAATTTATGAAGCAAGAATTAGCTTTAGCTCTTCATGAAGTTTGTATATCTTCTTTTTCTATTTAATTCAATTTATCATTTGTGACAATCCAAGATCGGTAGCCCGAGATATACCCGATTTACGACAGGGTGCTCCAGAAGCTTCCCGGATCAGCTATGGCTTCGGAAATAAATTCACCATTAATTCTACTTTGAGAATTTGGTTTCATGCCCTTCATGAAAATTTTAGAGCTATTTGATATGGATCCATAGCAAAAAGAATGGAGTGATTCAAGCACTAGACAAAGGAGATATTCTAATTTTAATGAAGGCTGTCAGCATGATGACGAAACAACTAAGGGGTTGCAAAGATCTATTAAATTGTACTGATCTAAAGGGATTTAGCATTTGATTCCTTCAAAAAAACATAGATAATTTCTTTATGGAGATTTTAACACCAAGTTTTCATGAATTGATGGTTGTATGAAGAAGTTATGAACTTGTTTCTGAATCATGCGCAAAGAAAAACGTCCCAATGGTGGAATTTTGAGGCGAACACACTTAATCTTCAATTTTGGGGTTGACAGAGTAGGAATCAGAGTTTGGGGAAACAAATATTGAAGATCTTTTCAAAACAAAGAGATTGAGACCAAAATCATTCAATTCCAAGGTAGTATGCAAAAGTTGGGTCCAAAGCACTGAAGGTATTTGGGTCGAGTTTGAAAACGATTTATGAAGAAACTGATTTATGGAAAAACAAGGGTGATGGAGTCCGAACCGGGCTTTGGCATCTTCAGGAAAAGTTCCTAAAATGTTGAAACGAGTCACCAGAGACTGACTGTGCTACCTTCAGATATCCTGAAGTATATGAATGGTCAAATGTAAGAGACGTTAAAGGTTCTAATTGGGCCAATCAGGAAAAGTCAGACACCCTTGATCCTTTACGAAACGATCCTAACAGGACTAGTTTTCCTACTGGATCACTAGTCTCGGGTCAAACGGTCGGAGTCCGACCTCATGCTGGGTCCCATAGTTCAAATCCGGGGAACCGAACGACATTTATTATTAAAATATTAGTAATAACTAATTAATTCTTAACTAAACTCCATTATAAATAAACTTTCATATTTTAAACTTATTTATTAATAATATTAGGCATCAAAATAAATATTATCTACTCACTTCATTTTATCTTAATTAACTAGAATCATTGATAATAAAATCCATTCACCAGTCAATATCAAAATAATGTATTATTTACTAATCACTTTTATTAAAGAGTTTAATTAATATCTTATGAGATCTTGGGCTCTAATAATCATCTAACCTTAAAATCTAACTTGATACTTAAATAAGTCTAAATATTCTCAATCGGTTATGGCCACTATTAACAGAAAATTGACTAACATCATCTATAAATTACCAACATTAAACATCATTCATAAACCGTTATTTCTAGCATCAAGAACAAGAATATGCATATATATTTATATATACACATATCTCATTAACAATTCTAATGTTAAATCGAAACACAATTATCTCCTCACATAAATCACTACCAAGTCAATAAATTCCTCTAAATTTCACTATTACACACAGTCTCTCTCACTCACTTATTTCATTTGACTGAGCTATTCCTATTCATATTCTCTCGGGGTCTGTCTTCCTCATGCTCAGAATAACCTAGGGGCTAGGCCAAAGCCTGAACTCTCATAAAAGACTTAGTAAGGCACTCTCGGAGGTCCCGAGAGCTTGGGCTTCTATTTTGGAAAATTAAGGCTGTTACACAGTACACGAGAGACCAGAGTGATATACGCTTACTCAGGGAACGACTCTCAAAGCTTAAAAATACGTTAAGTAAATGAGAGACCCAAGCGATATACGCTCACTTGGGGAACGACTCTCGAAGCTTAAAAATACATTAAGTCTAAGAGACTCGAGTGATATACGCTCTATAACACCCCAAATTTTCTCTACTCGAATCCCGATGTAATCGTCATAATTAATAAAAATGCAAGTAAATTTTTTGCGTTTGAAAACATTTCTGAGACACTACCATGATCACATCAAGACCCAAATCAGAGAAAACCAAAGAGTGAGATTATATAACCTAAAGCTGGATCGATAGATAATTTGCCCATAACGGTATACGAAAGTAATAGAGTTTACAGCGGAAGAATATGTATACCAGGCACACGCCTAGTCCCATATATGACGATATGAGAAAAGGCTCGGCAAAGCACGTAATGGCATATCATAAGCCTAATAGACAACCATCATCATTTTACATAATTATATAAGCATGCAATGCCTAAGATATAATTATATATACATATAGACCTATATTCACATACATTCGGGGATATTCCCCCAACTATCACAATCATCAATATTCATCATTCAATTTCAATCTTTCTAATATACATCAAATTGTCTCTTACATTATATATATATATATATATTCACCATCCACCAATTCAAGGTTTATCTTATACATAATCACAATCACTAAATCCTCCATATCATCATATACAATCTATTTATTTCATAATTTCAATACATAATAGTTCACAAATGATGCCGGCCAAGGCACTTCCTCTACCGCTATTTACCTTCACCCAAGCTTTAATTAAAATCTGAACTCATCCCATGGCAACCTACATCATAATGCTAAAAAGGAGACCACATGGAAGAGTGAGTTATACATTCAAAATGACGAACATAAATATATATTGTGATCATGTGTATATGCATACAGACGTCATGTGTGCTTTGCTATAAAAACATCAAATTATCATTCATTCATTATCTCATTATCACAATAGGCATACAAGCCTCATGAATCGCAATTCATATCATAAATAAGCACAACATATACACAATCACAAACACCATCACTTTGCCACTTATCAACAAGGGCATTCATAATCATTACCATCATTAATTCATTAAGGTTTCACTCAAATACCTCCTCACAAGGGGTTTCTCATCACTCGTGGTCATCCCATTTCAAATGCCATGATCTTAAAGCTAATGCATATGTCAACTGTTTAATGCATATGCAACGGATCCGATTTCAAATTCAATAATACTCACAATCACTTAAATTATCATCATCACTCAGGGATACACCTTTCGTGGCACCCCGCAAGGTGATTCATTCAACAACAATAGGACAACGTCCTCTTCACTCCGGGATATACCCTTCGTGGCACCCTACAAGGTGATTCATTCAACAACAATAGGACAACGTCCTCTTCACTCCGGGATATACCCTTCATGGCACCCCGCAAGGTGTTATATTCAACAATATGATCAACATCATCTTCACTCCGGGAATTACCCATCGTGGCACCCCGCAAGGTGATATATTCAACATTATTCAATAACAATAGGACAACGTCCTCTTCACTCAGGGATATACCCTTTGTGGCACCCCGCAAGGTGATATATTCATTTCAATAACAATTCATGCAATAGCATCTTGACTCAAGGATACACCCTTCGTGGCACCCCACAAGGTGATATATACAACAACAATAGGACAACGTCCTCTTCACCCCGGGATATACCCTTCGTGGCACCCCGCAAAGTGATATATTCAACAATAATGTATATCAATGCCATGCTATGCCATGAATGCAAAAATGCAATAATGCATGTGCTCAACAATCTTGCAAGGATTTCTCACCCTCACAATTAGGGGTTTATTTCAATTTTGGCATTTTCAATAATCATATAATTATTTACAAGCCCCTCAAGGCATAACATTCATAATCACATCAAACCACGCATGGTAATTTGAAGGCATATCAAGCATCATAGCATTGAATCCACGCATGGAAATCAACAAGGCATGTTAACAAATACACTTCAAGTTCATAGAATCATATAATGCCAATATAATTCAAATTACATATACAAGTTTACACTTGGATCAAACACAATGGCATTACAATCATCAACAATAATAATCACCATGTAATTAAGGGTATGTTCAACAATAATATCCCCTTTCATTCGACACCATTAATCATTGTTCAATATGGTGGCATCATCCACTCAAACATCATCATCATTTTCCCCAATTCAATGATTTATAACAATTTATTTCCATATAATTGTCCCCTTATTAGTTTCATCAACACTCAAGGTGGGTCATATGACCACAACATTTACTTTCTTTGTTATTCTTAATATATCAATAGAGGGGAAACATATATGTTTTCATAACCTAGCATAGGCATACACATACCTTACCATGGCCTTAAGCCATTCCCCTATCACCACTAAGACACACCACACATGTACCCCTTGTAACACCCTAATTAATTGCAACTAAAAATAAAAATTTCAAAGAAAATAACAGAAAATTTTTCACAAAACAGTCCCGTATTATTCGATATATGAGGGAGCAGGCAAGGGAAGAACGAAAAGCTTTCACACGCACATAGCAACCTACAGGGAAGACTAAAACTGAGGCCGGCTCGATGGGTTTATCGTAACGCACTAACACTAGGGCGGACTGCACAACACCGATTATTCGCTCAGACGGGGTCTTACACCGTCCAGGCGGAGTATGGTAATACAGCAGCGGATAGAGGAGATTTCGCACTGAGGCTTCCCTTCAAGAAATACTGGTCACTCAACAGGAGGAATAGATAAGGGAAATATGTTAATACATTCACACGCATAGCGTTTGGTGGAAAGGCGAAGTTAGAATCATCCTACTTGGCTAGGCGGGGTATATTTATCTTGGGCGGGCTGTCCTAGTTACTTGGGCGAGGTATGACGTCGCCTAAACGAAATCTACATAACGCCTCTTCAACACAACTACAAGGTAATTTCCTCCATCGGGTATGGACAAGGGTTCACTAAGTAAATCCTCACACTCGCCTTTCACTCAGAAAAAGGAGAAGTTACAAGGTACATATACGTTAGTAGGTTGTGGAGAAAGGAAGAGTCTGAACCTATTCCGCCCAACTCAACTAATTATGACAACGCCTGGGCGGACTTAGCCATAACGCCCAAATCCGGGGTTCAACACCGGGGTCCGGATTGCGTCAGTATCACAACGGATAGGAAAGGATAATGGTCGATATCTCGCTCTGGTAATTACTCGCTTCAGTGTGAGTCCTCGCGCTTGGGCAAATTGCTCCCACGCTTCGGGCGGGATACGACTCCGCCCAACGTATCCGACATAAGTTTTCCTAAAACAATTCTCAATTTACTCTGACTGGGCTATATCCTGCTCAAATCATACTGTCCCTGCGTATCTATTAAAGCTCACTTATAAAACAAGGCAGCACATAGCATCACACACACAAAACCATACATCCATATATATACATAAAAGTGTATATTAATATTTACAATGCAAAATCAGACTTCTACTTGTTCATAAAGTTCTATTCATCGCAAAACATTAACATCCGGTATGAACCAGTCCGGGCTTCATCTAACAACGCCTTAATTAAACCTTCGAAATGCATCAGCACTCCGCCCAGCATTCCAGCTCTGCCTCTGATCCTCCTCACGAGAGACATTCACTGAAAATGGCCACTGCAGGGGTGAGCTTTTACATGTAAAATGATACTCACAGACTCGGTATCAGCGTCAGTACACGCTCCTGCTATACCTCAACCTTTCTCAAGTAACCAAAATCATACAATTCAACAATGTTCATGACACACATAATTCACCGAGTTTATTCCACATCCAAATATATAATCATGCATTCAAAATCATACACTTGCACATACATAGATTTATACATCACCACATTCAGCCTTATTTCTATATGCATGCCTGCGGATCCGACTCGGGAAAAGACTCTCAGTTACGGCCCCCTTTCTTTTGGCCCCTCGTCCCTCAGCTCTTACCAGGTGGCACCGGCCTCCCCACGGCGTCTCGAGACTCACTTCTCTAGCTCCAACGGCTACCACGAGCCCTATTGGGATCTAGCCAGGGTTGGTAACTGGAAGTCATTTCCCTTGGGGTTCTTGACCTTCCATGGGTCACCCCACTCTTACTCATGCAACTAACACATTCATTATTACACATCATCGCGTCATGAACACATTACCGTAGTCATTAAGTAAGAACGAATATCCTCCACTACTCGTCATCATTCAGTCAGTCACACCAGCGCATGTTACAATCGGTCATCAGACTAACAACATTGAGCAATCCAATTAAGAACATGCACATACATACTTTTCATAGTGACAACAAAATAGATCCATCATTATCATCCACGAGCAGACTACGCCATAGCCACGAAGATCACTATCAGAATCTCAAATCATGCATCAGTTTTAGTAATTGTGAATACATGCACACATGCACAGCATCAGTTCTAATGATTATAAAAACATGCACACACACACACCCGCATTCAGCAATGCATTCATCCGGTACCGTTCTTAGACCATGCATTCGACATGCAAGCGCCCCCTACCTTTAGAAGAATCCTCAGAAACCTTTTTCGTTCTTGTTGTCGGGTCCGATGTCCTTCTCCTGGTTCGTCCGGTCTTCCTTGGCTTTGTCGTATCCTGCGCCTGATTCTGGGATGAAGTGTGGTCCGTTCTTCAGTACTGGAATCAAGATCTCCAGGAGCGAAGAGTAAGATGGAAGAAGAAGAAAATGGAGACGAAGAGAGGAAGTAGAGGATGAAGTGACGGAGGAGAGAGTCTGAAGAAAGAGTAAGTGTGTTCCTCACTAAAGGCTCACGATATATATATATATATATGTGTACATGCGCATGAACAAGAGAAGAGTAGGATGGGAGAGTGTGTGCTGCAGCAGCCACGTGCACTCCACTCCATCCCTGACCATCACCATTTTTTTATACTTTAATGGCTTAATCCTACTTAGTTAAATGCAATTAACAGTTATTTTCTGGTTGGAATCAAGTCTTAATGGTTTATTCTTCATTCAACATTTAATTTTAAAACGGGGATGTTACACCCCTAGTGAATTCTCTCGTTTTTACATACTAAAAGGGGTTTTAGGCAATAATGAGCCCATGATAAATTTCAACATTAAGACATGAGGAAGGCCTACTTTTAGTCTTAAAAACAGTGGAACATGTCACAAATATCACCTATTAGTCCCAAATTGATAACCATAAAAAGTTGGGTTCAAACCCTCTTAAATTTGAATTTTTTTACGTAGTAGGTCCGATGTTTTATGCCTAATGAGAGTTAGAAAACTCCAATTAATGTGAGACCAATTCTCACACCTTCGTAGCACGATTATCTACAACTTTCATGAAGAACTCGGAGGTCAAAAATGTCATTAAGATGTCCAAATGGGCCAAAAACAACAAAGAAAATAGACCAGTTGGAAAAACAGCACAACAACGGCCATAACAGGGCTCTGAATCGATTCAAGCTCGTGTGAATCGATTCAAGCGTCCTAAAATCTCAAAATTTGACAAACAGAGGGCCTTGAATCGATTCAAACTCGTATGAATCGATTCAAACGCCCCTGGAGCCCAAAATAGTGAAAACAACACCTCTTGAATCGATTCAAAGGGTCTTGAATCGATTCAAGACAGACCTGCTGCTGTTTTTATGCAGAAACGCAAGATTTTTCAACTTCTAACCCTTCTAACTTTCTCGTATGAACTCCAAATGCTATGAAATTTTAACCACAACAAATACACATCATTTGTGACGCGTGGCCACCAGCCTCACTCGAAAATTCCCAAAAATGAGGGACTTATACGCATAAATGCGTTTACCCATTTAGAGGCACTTTTATGCAACTCAAGGGCCTATTCTCAATGGAATTGGACCATTCCAATTCCTACAAGTCATAAACTACATATATAGGCTATTGGAACTACCGCATGCCATCAAAACCACATAAAACTCTATTTGGCTCTATGAGCTCCTCAATTATGCATAAACCTCAAACTTATCACTAATACCATCACAATGGCTATCACATTCAATGCCAATCATCCATATAAATTCTCAATTCACAAAACACATACTTCATCCCCTCAAGGATGGTTCATTAACATGTACATATTTCAACCCCTCATGGGTTATTCATCATCATATATACACATACATTATCATCAATAGCCAACAATTTGCCATTCATATCATTTCACTATAAACATGGCAAGGCAAGCATGAGTGTCAAGACATACAATAATCTTCAATTATATAACTCATGCAATTTGAATGTAAACTCCTCTCCTACCTCGAGGGAAGAGCCGAAACGGTTCCAATGCTCCGAATGCCCCATCGCATCACCCGAAATACAATCTATATACCATACACAAGTATATTCACATAATCAATAACCATCATAACCCTAAACATTTGTTAGCTTGTCATAAAGCTCAACCTCAAGTCCTAGACCTCCTAAACACCAAGTTATGCAATTGTGTTAGGCTTCGGGAATTCCTTTCCCAAAGCCAAGATCCTCTAGATCTTAAAAGGTCAACTAAACCCAACAACATCATCATCTCATCCATTCCATAATGCAATCCCATATTACATCAATCCTTCAAATATCATCATTGTCACTTAGAGCTCAACATAGATTATCCTTGCCTCTTCAAAGCCATCACCAAATTAACAATTTCAACTCATCTATCTATGGCCTATCAATTCACCAACCAAAAGGTATATCCCATTGATTCCACCATTAAGGGTTATCTACTATGTTCACCATTATTCATCATTATAATTAACAACACACATACTAAATATCACCCATTTACATTCAATTCAACCCTTCAAGCCATAATATATCCATTTTCCCAAATTCTTAAGGCAAGGGTTTTCATCAAAACCCAACAACTATTACTAATACTCATTTATCACCACCAATGGCCGTTTTTCATCATTAATACCATTCTCTAATATCATTAAACTTATATTCTACTCACATTTTACACTTTCCCCAATTTATTAGAGTTAGGGTTTCACTAAAACCTAACAACACTTATTAATACCCATTTATTTCTCATCACCTTCCAACTATGCATTCATCCTCTTCATTTATTACCACCAATGTTAACATTTATGACAACCCACTCTAGGGTTCCACATTTAATGCTTTCATTAAATACCCCATTTACCTACATTACTCTCCCAAGCTTTAAAACTCATAATAATGATATTAACTTCATCAAAGATGGTGAGAGAAGCTTACCTCACCCTAAAACAAAAATAGAACCAAATGAGGGGGAGAGACCCCAACGAAATTGGAGAAGAGGGGAAGAGGATCAACACCCAATGGCTTTCTTTAAGCTTCCTTGAGAATGAAAATGGAGGGGAAAGAGTACAAAGCCTCTTCTAGGTTTTTGGGAGAAGGAGAAGAAGAAGAAGAGAAGGAGAAGAGATGAAGTGAAAAGAATAGGAAGGAGAAGAAGGAGAGTGGCGTGAAAATGAGAAGAGGAAAAGAGTTTTGTTTTTAAGTTTTTACCTTTCATTTAAAACTTTACCGTTTTATAATATACAGGCTCTCAGTTGGGGCTCAATACATTATCTAAAAATTATTCCGAATATAGATTCGGATTCCCGATAATATTCTTAACAGCCCTGACCAACGGCATCTCAATCGGAGATACTTGGTCCGATACCCATATTCTAATCGGGTATAATTTTAACTCCTTAAATCTCAGTAATTCATAAATGTCCATAATAAATTCCAATTGTAATTATTCCAGTATTTTTGGGACACAAATCCACTCATATACAATGGTTTATTATTCATTCACCTCGATTATTCATTTTTATAAAATTCGGGATGTTATAATTCACCCCACCTAAAAAGAATTTCGTCCTCGAAATTCAGCATCGATACACATGTCACAAGGCCATACCTCAGGCCACACATCAACAAAGTTCAACGACACCATAGAATAACATTGGACTTACCAAAGTCCATCAAGACATGTTCATCATCACATTATCATTCCTTAACATAAAATTTCTACATCAAGTGTGTCATATAGCCTCAACTATAACTCGTCCAACAGAGCTCACATGTTCATACTCAGTACGGCCAGATAGGCTCAATACATTCACCATAAGCAGTTACAATCCCTACACCTGCCCGGCCTATGTGTTGCTGCATCCGACATATAGGAAGGCGTCCCAATCCTGTAGTGGTTACCACAAACACATAAAGTCGGCGCATAAGTGTATGCTACCACAATGCCTATGGCATGTAAGACCATATCGGGACCAGTACTTCGTATTCCCATTGCTCATATTGGTCACACCTATTCAACAATTCCAGACCATATAAGACTCGGTGACAATCCTCACCAGTCCACAGCTAACATATTCATACCTCATTGTCATTCTACAATTAATTTGGCATCCATCATGCCATATCAATCATCATATCTTAATTAACTTCACCATCAATTGGTGTACCAACCATAAATTTTCAATCATCACAAAGTAAATACCCCATCCTTGGGTTTCATGCATCCAAAACCATGCTCAAATAGCCTAAAATTCTTGTCTCACTTACATATTTGTTGGCTATAAATTAATTCGAGCCTTAAAAGATTCACCAAACTCTTATCAAGTAGGCTACTTAATCATACAATAAGCCTTCACATTAGGGATCCTCCTCATAGGTCACAACTAAAGTCCATGAATTGGATCTACACCTCATATAATACAACATCACTATGTGCTTTCCATCATCAATATAGTACCCTTCAAATAAAATAGGGGGGTAATGACATGATCAAATTTCTATTCACCGACTCACAATCACACATGTCATCTCTAAATCATATGGTCATCCATAATTATTCCAATGATCATAATCTCTAAGGCACACAATTTAGCCCAAGATCACTTCATAAAATCATATACTATAATCAATTCCAATTATACCCCAAATTCAACATTATTATTCATCAATCATCAGGGGTTACATTTATCATTCGTATTCCATCACATATCAGCTCTAGCTTCAACACGTATTTCACAATTAATTTCGTTATGGCTTAACCATTCATAAGGTTCGATCAATCAATAGACTTAGGAAGTCTAAGGGTCACCTGGTACCCATTGTGGAGTTCTCACATACCACACAACATCATTAGATATGGCTCATAAAAACAACATAGAGCCTAGACCGCCATAGGGTCCAATTAAGTTAATTCTCCAGAACATTTGATTATATGAGATCATGCCAATCAATGGGGTCACCACATCTAGTGGCCTATATCAAATTAATCATCCACTCAGTTTTCACACATCAAAACCGAGACACAACCCCAATCTAACATGTATTCGATTTCACATTTAATCACTTATCACATATTCGAATTCCCAATCTAGGGAAATACAACAAATCACTTGTATCATTCCATATATAAGGCTCTTGTGCCAAAGGATATAAAATTCATTCTTCACAAATGGCACAACCAATCATTTAGATTCAAACATACCCATACTAGGGAATTATTCAATATCATCCATCTAATCAACTCAAACATATGAGTTCCATTTCCATTTAACAAGCAATCCTTGGCTAAACGCCACAAGCATAATGCATATAAGAGACCCAACCAACAATTTATATATAAGGTGCATATGCACATCAAGGTCTCAATAGGTATGGTCTACTACCATTTTAATTTCTTTCTCAATACCTCCTATCTGTAATCAACATACGGCATAGGTCCATCATCAAATCAATACATAACTAATATATCATATTCATGATCAACACATGGCATAAAATCATCATCAATCCAAGTCATATCTCATATTTCATATTCATAACTCAATATTTCCTTTCCATGATTAATATTCAACATAGATCCATTATCAATTCAATTTGCATTTCATATATCAACATCAATGCACAATAACAATGTATTCGTCATTTGAAGGTAATAGGGTAAGGAACTTGGCCGGTCTTACACAATACATACATCCATCACATATTAAGAAAATCCATTCACTCATATTTAATCTTATAATTCATTCATGATTATCAATGAGCAACTACGCTCCATAAGTTCATCATACAACCTCAATGAAAAAGGGTATACTCCCAATAGTCAACAACCACATCGTATGAATCACAATCTCATAAAAATCCTCATTAAGCATCAAGCCCAACTCAACATTGATGATTCACAAGAATTCCTCAATAAGCAAGTATGCCCTTATGATCAATTCATAATTCCTAGACACTTAGTCCATCATATGTCCATGTAGGGCAATCAAACATAATATCATCATTCTCTAGATAATTATCATTCTTAAATCTATACAAACAACCATATTCCAATAATGAGCATCTCGCTCCAAAGATCACCATAAGTATCTCACCATTGAGCAATCATGCTCCAATCATCCATGATATCAAATCCTCACAGAGCAGCCATGCTCTGGAAGTAACCAATAACTCCAATTCAGAGCAAAATATGCTCTGATACCAGATTATAACACCCCAAATTTTCTCTACTCGAATCCTGATGTAATCGTCATAATTAATAAAAATGCGAGTAAATTTTTTGCGTTTGAAAACATTTCCGAGACACTACCATGATCATATCAAGACCCAAATCAGAGAAAACCAAAGAGTGAGATTATATAACCTAAAGCTGGATCGATAGATAATTTGCCCATAACGGTATACGAAAGTAATAGAGTTTACAACGGAAGAATATGTATACCGGGCACACGCCTAGTCCCATATATGACGATATGAGAAAAGGCTCGGCAAAGCACGTAATGGCATATCATAAGCCTAATAGACAACCATCATCATTTTACATAATTATATAAGCATGCAATGCCTAAGATATAATTATATATACATATAGACCTATATTCACATACATTCGGGGATATTCCCCCAACTATCACAATCATCAATATTCATCATTCAATTTCAATCTTTCTAATATACATCAAATTGTCTCTTATATTCTATATATATATATATATATATATATATATATTCACCATCCACCAATTCAAGGTTTATCTTATACATAATCACAATCACTAAATCCTCCATATCATCATATACAATCTATTTATTTCATAATTTCAATACATAATAGTTCACAAACGATGCCGGCCAAGGCACTTCCTCTACCGCTATTTACCTTCACCCAAGCTTTAATTAAAATCCAAACTCATCCCATGGCACCTGCATCACAATGCTAAAAAGGAGACCACATGGGAGAGTGAGTTATACATTCAAAATGACGAACATAAATATATATTGTGATCATGTGTATATGCATACAAACGTCATGTGTGCTTTGCTATAAAACATCAAATTATCATTCATTCATTATCTCATTATCACAATAGGCATACAAGCCTCATGAATCGTAATTCATATCATAAATAAGCATAACATATACACAATCACAAACACCATCACTTTGCCACTTATCAACAAGGGCATTCATAATCATTACCATCATTAATTCATTAAGGTTTCACTCAAATACCTCCTCGCAAGGGGTTTCTCATCACTCGTGGTCATCCCATTTCAAATGCCATGGTCTTAAAGCTAATGCATATGTCAACTGTTTAATGCATATACAACGGATCCGATTTCAAATTCAATAATACTCACAATCACTTAAATTATCATCATCACTCAGGGATACACCCTTCGTGGCACCCCGCAAGGTGATTCATTTAACAACAATAGGACAACGTCCTCTTCACTCCGGGATATACCCTTTGTGGCACCCCGTAAGGTGATTCATTCAACAACAATAGGACAACGTCCTCTTCACTCCGGGATATACCCTTCGTGTCACCCTGCAAGGTGATTCATTCAACAACAATAGGACAACATCCTCTTCACTCCGGGATATACCCTTCGTGGCACCCCGCAAGGTGTTATATTCAACAATATGATCAACATCATCTTCACTCCGGGAATTACCCATCGTGGCACCCCGTAAGGTGATATATTCAACATTATTCAATAACAATAGGACAACGTCCTCTTCACTCAGGGATATACCCTTTGTGGCACCCCGCAAGGTGATATATTCATTTCAATAACAATTTATGCAATAGCATCTTCACTCAGGGATACACCCTTCGTGGCACCCCGCAAGGTGATATATACAACAACAATAGGACAACGTCCTCTTCACCCCGGGATATACCCTTCGTGGCACCCCGCAAGGTGATATATTCAACAATAATGCATATCAATGCCATGCTATGCCATGAATGCAAAAATGCAATAATGCATGTGCTCAACAATCTTGCAAGGATTTCTCACCCTCACAATTAGGGGTTTATTTCAATTTTGGCATTTTCAATAATCATATAATTATTTACAAGCCCCTCAAGGCATAACATTCATAATCACATCAAACCACGCATGGTAATTCGAAGGCATATCAAGCATCATAGCATTGAATCCACGCATGGAAATCAACAAGGCATGTTAACAAATACACTTCAAGTTCATAGAATCATATACATGCCAATATAATTCAAATTACATATACAAGTTTACACTTGGATCAAACACAATGGCATTACAATCATCAACAATAATAATCACCATGTAATTAAGGGTATGTTCAACAATAATATCCCCTTTCATTCGACACCATTAATCATTGTTCAATATGGTGGCATCATCCACTCAAACATCATCATCATTTTCCCCAATTCAATGATTTATAACAATTTATTTCCATATAATTGTCCCCTTATTAGTTTCATCAACACTCAAGGTGGGTCATATGACCACAACATTTACTTTCATTATTATTCTTAATATATCAATAGAGGGGAAACATATATGTTTTCATAACCTAGCATAGGCATACACATACCTTGCCATGGCCTTAAGCCATTCCCCTATCACCACTAAGACACATCACACATGTACCCCTAGTGAATTCTCTCGTTTTTACATACTAAAAGGGGTTTTAGGCAATAATGAGCCCATGATAAATTTCAACATTAAGACATGAGGAAGGCTTACTTTTAGTCTTAAAAATAGTGGGACATGTCACAAATATCACTTATTAGTCCCAATTTGATAACCATAAAAAGTTGGGTTTAAACCCTCTTAAATTTGAATTTTGTGACGTAGTAGGTCTGATGTTTTATGCCTAATGAGAGTTAAAAAACTCCAATTAATGTGAGACCAATTCTTGCACCTCCGTAGCACGATTATCTACAACTTTCATGAAGAACTCGGAGGCCAAAAATGTCATTAAGATGTCCAAATGGGCCAAAAACAACAAAGAAAATAGACCAGTTGGAAAAACAGCACAACAACGGCCATAACAGGGCTCTGAATCGATTCAAGCTCGTGTGAATCGATTCAAGTGTCCTAAAATCTTAAAATTTGACAAACAGAGGGCCTTGAATCGATTCAAACTCGTATGAATCGATTCAAATGCCCCTGGAGCCCAAAATAGTGAAAACAACACCTCTTGAATCGATTCAAAGGGTCTTGAATCGATTCAAGACAGACCTGCTGCTGTTTTTATACAGAAACGCAAGATTTTTCAACTTCTAACCCTTCTAACTTTCTCGTATGAACTCCAAATGCTACGAAATTTTAACCACAACAAATACACATTATTTGTGATGCGTGGCCACTGGCCTCACTCGAAAATTCCCAAAAATGAGGGACTTATGCGCATAAATGCGTTTTACCTATTTAGAGGCACTTTTATGCAACTCAAGGGCCTATTCTCAATGGAATTGGCCCATTCCAATTCCTACAAGTCATAAACTACATATATAGGCTATTGGAACTACCGCATGCCATCAAAACCACATAAAACTCTATTTGGCTCTATGAGCTCCTCAATTATGAATAAACCTCAAACTTATCACTAATACCATCACAATGGCTATCACATTCAATGCCAATCATCCACATAAATTCTTAATTCACAAAACACATACTTCATCCCCTCAAGGATGGTTCATTAACATGTACATATTTCAACCCCTCATGGGTTATTCATCATCATATATACACATACATTATCATCAATAGCCAACAATTTGCCATTCATATCATTTCACTATAAACATGGCAAGGCAAGCATGAGTGTCAAGACATAAAATAATCTTCAATTATATAACTCATGCAATTTGAATGTAAACTCCTCTCCTACCTCGAGGGAAGAGCCGAAACGGTTCCAATGCTCCGAATGCCCCATCGCATCACCCGAAATACGATCTACATACCATACACAAGTATATTCACATAATCAATAACCATCATAACCCTAAACATTTGTTAGCTTGTCATAAAGCTCAACCTCAAGTCCTAGACCTCCTAAACACCAAGTTATGCAATTGTGTTAGGCTTCGGGAATTCCTTTCCCAAAGCCAAGATCCTCTAGATCTTAAAAGGTCAACTAAACCCAACAACATCATCATCTCATCCATTCCATAATGCAATCCCATATTACATCAATCCTTCAAATATCATCATTGTCACTTAGAGCTCAACATAGATTATCCTTGCCTCTTCAAAGCCATCACCAAATTAACAATTTCAACTCATCTATCTATGGCCTATCAATTCACCAACCAAAAGGTATATCCCATTGATTCCACCATTAAGGGTTATCTACTATGTTCACCATTATTCATCATTATAATTAACAACACACATACTAAATATCACCCATTTACATTCAATTCAACCTTTCAAGCCATAATATATCCATTTTCCCAAATTCTTAAGGCAAGGGTTTTCATCAAAACCCAACAACTATTACTAATACTCATTTATCACCACCAATGGCCATTTTTCATCATTAATACCATTCTCCAATATCATTAAACTTACATTCTACTCACATTTTACACTTTCCCCAATTTATTAGAGTTAGGGTTTCACTAAAACCCAACAACACTCATTAATACCCATTTATTTCTCATCACCTTCCAACTATGCATTCATCCTCTTCATTTATTACCACCAATGTTAACATTTATGACAACCCACTCTAGGGTTCCACATTTAAAGCTTTCATTAAATACCCCATTTACCTACATTACTCTCCCAAGCTTTAAAACTCATAATAATGATATTAACTTCATCAAAGATGGTGAGAGAAGCTTACCTCACCATAAAACAAAAATAGAACCAAATGAGAGGGAGAGACCCAACAAAATTGGAGAAGAGGGGAAGAGGATCAACACCCAATGGCTTCCTTTAAGCTTCCTTGAGAATGAAAATGGAGGGGAAAGAGTACAAAGCCTCTTCTAGGTTTTTGGGAGAAGGAGAAGAAGAAGAAGAGAAGGAGAAAAGATGAAGTGAAAAGAATAGAAAGGAGAAGAAGGAGAGTGGCGTGAAAATGAGGAGAGGAAAAGAGTTTTGTTTTTAAGTTTTTACCTTTCATTTAAAACTTTACCGTTTTATAATATACAGGCTCTCAGTTCGGGCTCAATACATTATTTAAAAATTATTCTGAATATAGATTCAGATTCCCGATAATATTCTTAACAGCCCTGACCAACGGCATCTCAATCAGAGATACTTGGTCCGATACCCATATTCTAATCGGGTATAATTTTAACTCCTTAAATCTCAGTAATTCATAAATGTCCATAATAAATTCCAATTGTAATTATTCCAGTATTTTTGGGACACAAATCCACTCATATACAATGGTTTATTATTTATTCACCTCGATTATTCATTTTTATAAAATTCGGGATATTACACGCTCACTCGGGGAATGACTCTGAAAGCTTAAAAATACGTTAAGTATGAGAGACCCGAGTGATATACGCTCACCCGGGGAATGACTCTAGAAGCTTAAAAATACGTTAAGTAAATGAGAGACCCGAGTGATATACGCTCACTCGAGAAATAAATCTCAAAACTTAGAAATACATTACGTACGCCATAAACAAGTCTCAATAAAAACAAACTCTCAGAAAATGAAGCACAATACAAACAAGTCGGGTGGGAAATATAACATTATTCTCATTAAAATATCCAAATATCTCACACATAATTATTTTTTCATACATGACAGTCATTGGGGATTACTTGGGATCAACATTGGTAGTCTCACCCTAAGGAACCTCCTCACCTGCAGCATGGCTCCTTTAACATTTGTGGCTTAACAATAACAGCCACCTCACCCCTAACTACTGACCCTGGAACTGTGCTGCTTGATTTCTCATAAATCATTTCCTCTTTAGGGGCTACTTTCTCCTCACCATCAAAATAAGAAAGATCAACAATCTGGCTGTCCACTACAATTTTAAAGGGACTGAGCCCCTCAAAATTGAAGCTAGAGTTCAAATTCAAGACTTTAATATGCTCCTGGCATGATTCAAAGACGGCCATATATTTTCAGCAATTTATGTTTCCAAGGCCAATATATGAGCCTCAAACTCGGCCTTGTCCTCCTAATGCTTCTCATTGATGTCCTTCAAATCTTCTTTGGCTCTCTGAAACTTGCCCTTCATGTCCTTCTTCATCCCCGACACAATGGCATACGACTCCTCCACTACACTAAGATGCCTCTACCAATAGGCATATCTATCCTCGACAATAGCTAGTTTGGATTTGGCTATAGCACGACAAGCTTCCACTTTTTCTAAGTCTGATTTTAACCAGGTTAAATCATCTTTCAACCTACCTATGGTTTTCAAAGCATCTCGCAGCTCCAAGGACGTCATCTTATTGTCTTTTTTCTACGAAGCATTCTCCCTCCTAAGCGATGCATTCTTTTCCCTCAAAGCCTCTAACTCTTTGGCCTAAGCACAAAATTGCTTTTCTAGATACCGAGTCATAGAGGTGGTCAAAAGGTTGGACATCTCTACAGCTTAGTACATGGCCATTGCATTTGAAGCCCTGAACTTCTCTTCATTCTCTTTAAACACCATATTCCGGTCTACAAATTAAGGAACTGGAAAGCAGGCATCCCACAATGAAAGTGCTGGGTTCTTGTTGGAGCATAAGGATCCATTGGCAAAAGCCTTCTACCATTAGTCTTTAAGTTCCGTCTTGCCAAGCAAAGAGCTTGTGATCTTCTCAACAGAAATGGCATCAGAGGATTCCTCAGACACCCGGGTCCGAGTCACTAGAGGCTTAGTATCCCGCTCGGGGCTCTCAGACACCAAGATAGTCCCTAGAGTGGTTTTTGTCTAGATATTAGCTTGAGCAGTCACATATTCAACACCTCTCCTTCCCCTTGGGTTTGCTCCTACACCACATAGTCACTCCATCGATGCTTCTTCGATGAGAACCCCAACTTCCTCTCCAACTGTGAGCCTGCAGGCAGTATGGTCATAGGCTGGGCATAATGATTGCAACAGGCTGAACCAGGGGCACTACCATAGCTATGGAACCACTTCCCCGAGCAATATTCCCCCCTTTTTGGCACCACCCTCCTTCCCTACAGCTTTAGCAACGTCTCCCAGATAATGCTTCTTTAGATCCTTCAACGATAATTTATGGGGAGCCATATCACCTACATACAAACAAGAAATCAATAAAAAGAAATGTTAGAAAAATTAGATTGAAAAAAAGGCCAAGCTCTACTCACATATCCAGGCATCCAAGACGCTCAAATGAGGTGACAAGGCAATTAGCGTCGGTGTCTTGAAGTACAACTTGGTATCCTCAAGGAAAAATTTCACGTCTGGCCTCTCGGACAAAGATAAATCCTCCCCGGACACTTAAAATTAGACCGGCGTATGAGTCCAATAAAGAGGAAACTGGGGACGAGAGTCAGAATATTGCAAAAAATCCTCCCCAGGGAAAACGAGGCCGACTTGAATTTTGAAGTATCTAGTCTTAAAATTTTTATATGACTGGTCGAAGGCCCAAATCAAATTATGGTGGGCCATACCATTCAGAGATACCCAATCCATAAATACTCTCGCCTTTGGGACTTTAGCGTTAAAAAATAGAAAAAAAGGGGTACGGTGGGGGAACGACCAAATTGGTTGAATAACACCTCGAACGCCTTCACAAATACTAATCTGTTAGGGTAGAGTTGGGTAGGGGCAATATTTAGAGCATTCAGAACCCAAATCTCAAAGTCAGAGAAAGGGAAAGATAGGTAGAGGTGAGAAAAAAATGTTTTATACACAAAAGTAAAATCTAGCTCACTCGAATCTGTACACTCATGGTAAACCCGATCAACTGACGAACAACTAACGCACTCCATGTTACACACAAAGGTGGAGTGGTTGAAATTTTCCCCTCCCATAACTTGGCCACAAATTCCTCACTCTGGAGGGATGAGGGAATGGCCAAAACCTCATCCTTTACCCAGTTATAGGCACCCCCCATAGATGATGTCATGGCACTATAAGAACAAAGGTAACGAGAAGGAATGGAACACTGATCTGATAAGCAAGGTAGAGAAGAAAAACAGAAAATGCTATGAAGAAGCGAAAAGGAAAACTTCAGTATTCACCTATTGTAAAGTTAGGACAAAGGCTCCAAGACTCGTAAAAAGAGCAGAGGTTCAGACAAGAGCAAATGAAGTGTAAAAATTATGAAATAAATAAGACAGGTGAATTTATAGGAACATATGACTCGTCAATGCATCAGATCAAATGGTAGGGGTCTGAGAACCCAAGTAGGGACACAATTGTTTGGACAAACCTTTTAAATGAAGCGACACCCCGTATCCCAAAAATAACGCGCTTTTATGACCTAGAGATATAGAAACGGCGCAATCATGACAGCATGGGGAAAAACCCCAATTAAAAGATGAAATGATGGTTAGCGACCCTCTACCACGTGGCAAAAGAATCATCCACATGTGAACATTTTTGAAGAACACAAAGCATCACTTAAACTACTCCTCACTCGGATCCCCCATTTTCATTCGACTTGGCACACACATGGATCTCGGAATTAATCCCTCAGAGTTAATCACTTAAAATTTATCACTCAGTATCAGCTCATCCTCAGACCAAACTTTCATCCGATATCCAAGAAAGAAGTGCCTTAACTTTATAATTCAGTCACTCTGCTCGGCTTCACGCCTGGAGCTTTTGGCTGAGGGGCTCTTGTTCCCTCCCGGCACAGAGAGGGTCCCGTAGTACTCCCTCATCCCTTTATTTTAGCAGATAATGATTCTTCATTATCATTACAAAAATAGTTATCCCTCCATTTAATGGGATTAGGCTGGATTTCCCTACTCATTTGACTCTTGTATAAATATAGCCCATAGACGTACGTTGTAACCTAAGTGACACATATTATAGAGAAATAGTAACCCTAATTTCCCAGAATAATTCTCTAGGGTTTTTGTGCATTATGCCCTCTTTGTGAACATTTTGTTTTAATCATCTATCTTATATTTTTAGTTTCATTTTTATTCTATAACTTTTAAATCATTTTGATCACTTATATATATATATTATAATAAGGTTTAAGTGATCCAATTTTAGTTAGAGGTTGGTGCCTAAATATTTGATATCTATAAGAAATTAAGTAATCCCAAAATCGTAATCTAAAATCATAACAAAATCCCAATATTTTCATTAAAATTTGGGCAACCCATAATCTCTTGTTATAGTTAAATTTTTTTCTAAAAGTACAAAATGAAGCTCTCTTATGTTGTTGTTGTCTTTTGTCGTTATTGTCATTGTTACATTGCTGTTGTTGTTGTTGTTGTTGTTGTTGTTAATGTTTAGTTTACTAACAAGATATGAAGAGTTTATCTTGTTGCCTATCTTATCTTGTTAGTATAGTCTCATTTATATCTTGGGGTGAATTGGGTTAGAGATTGATAAGATATATTATTATTATTGTTGTTGTTGTTGTTAATGTTTGGTTTAATAACAAGATATGATGAGTTTATCTTGTTGCCTATCTTATCTTGTTGGTGTAGTCTTACTTCTATTTTCTTGTTCTTATTTTTTTTTGTTTAAAACCCCTAGCATCAAACCCTTAGGGAGTATAATTGCAATCACTTGTTACTAAAACTCTTCAATTGTTGAATGAATAAAAAAAGAGTTGGTATTATGTACAAGTAATTAGAAAGAAATAAAGAGAGTAAGAAAGAAGAAAAGAAACATGCACACAAGTAAAAGTGGTATAATTTAAGAGTCAGGGGCTTCAGATCCTACTATGACTTCCCCCAATAGCCCCTTTAAGGTTTCTATTCAATTATGTGAAGGAAATTACCAATCACTCATGTCAATACTATTAACTTCATTTAATCATTTGTGACTAATAGGCTACCCTCTAGTGAACTACCCCAATGGTCATGTAAGATAATTAACACTACAAAATGCATTAAGTTCCAATTGAGTATGTGAATCCACTTACTGATTAAAAGTACAAGATATGGGACCAAGTCCCCATGGTTACCCCTTCAATACTTAATTTACCTCATAATCTAGAACTCATTCCATGAGATAAAACATTAATTACAAATATAAGACATAAATTAAATTGAAAACCACAAGGGGTTCAAAAGGGTTTACGTTATAACATTTACCTCGGTTCTATGGCAAAAAGGATCAGTCCCACATGATATCTCTGACAAGAATCATGAATATTGAGGTAGTTTTTGACACACTATAAAATTCATAATAACAAATTTTTGTTTTTAAGGCAATTACCTTGAAATCCATAATCCAAGTCTAGGGACCACTTAATGATATAAACAATTTATCCTAGCATAACTGCTGTAAACACTATCATTATACTCAAACATCATGCCATGGCATTTCACAAAGTAACATCACCTGCCCATCATTATATATATTCACTAGTCATCATGTCAACAACACTAGTATATTTATAACCCAAAGATAAATGGACAACTCAAAACTTTGTATATATAAATATTTACACATATAACTATAAATACACATGCACATATACATCATCAAAACATCTTCTGTATGTCCATTTATTTATAGTGAGAACTTCAATTCATCACCAAGCACACTGCTGATTAAACACTAAACCATAAGTAAACGAAAGGTTTTGAATAACCTGAACAACATCCGCTGGAAGACCAGAGGAAGAAGAGGAAAAGGTAGAGGTCTTCCCCTTTTTCATCAGCTGCATGCCCACGCCGCCCAATCCAAATATCCTCCCTTTCTTGTTCATGCCGCCAACAGGATCCATATAGATGACGTTGTCGTCGAAATAAGAAAACGTGGGAGGTACCTCTCCCTCAGGTGTGGAAGCCACCAACTCTACCTCATTCCCGGCCCTCATGGCAAGATACGCCTCCTACAATTGTAATATAATGATAAAATTTAGTAATATAATTTGTAAGTTTAAGCATGTGTAATTTAAATTAAATTGCCGCTATGTCTGTCGATTTTTGGTTAACCCAAGCACCAACTTTATTTTTCTTGGTCATTTGCATGACCTCATACAACGATGGCTCCCAGTGCGCCTTCTGCTCTGGTTGTTCACAATATATTCAAATTGTTAATAGAAAGCATATTAAGTCATTCATAAAAAAATGGTAGAAAAATGTATACTTACAAATCTCTTTTTATGCTCAAGGACTAAAATACTGCCCCCAGTGTAGATAGAGGCTGCAGCATCAGCTACTCTGTTTGCCTTGTTCCGAGCACTTTCCTGCTGGAACAAGACACCCGCCACTTCTGGACCATCCCGTCCCAGTGGTCGTCGAGGATCCAACGAGGGTGGTACTCTTGATGATTTTGGAGGTCTTTGTGGCAAAGACCCTCCTAATCTCATCAATCATACCTTCTGTCCACTGATAATCACATTGTTAAATGAAATGAGATTTCAAAATTAAAAATAGGTGTATGAATTAGCCATAAATTCACAACAAATGGAAGTGTTAACTTACCAAGAAGGTGTCAAACCACCTATCCTAGAAAACCTTCCTAGCATCTGTCCAAGAGATGTATAAACCAACCTATTAGGCCTTCAGAACCTTAGTAATCGCTTTGGTAGTGCGACTACTATCAACAAAGCTATAATAAACAACAGTTAGAAACAAATAAAATAACTTACACACAGAGAGGTTACCAAAATTTTGGCAAAGTCTCCCCTGTAAATGTAACATTTCCAAATTTGAACTGTTACCTTGTTACAAACAGAAGAGTTTCTAGTATAGTTCAATGTATACAAGTACTAAATAACAAACTACAATAAACCAATTTAGGCAACCATGAGTTTTATATATAAAGAAATTAACAAGCCACCAACTAAGAAACTTAAAACAAATTATATAGTATACTTACTCATATCTGACCAGCAGTGGGACCAGAGTGGGTAGGGGGATGCTGGAGGTGGGGTCGCCTCGAGGCCAAGGTCATCCAAACCTCTAAATGAAGGAGTCTGCTGTGGGATGGTGGTCTGCTGTGGTGCGATGGCTTGCTATAGGGTGGTGGTCTACTGTGGTATGCCTACACGAGATCCTGGAGTCCTCGAACCACCACTCCGGCTGAAGGGTAGTCGACATCCTGTCATCTATGGATAAAACCATGAAAACAAATGTTAGTCTCAAACTATAAAGATATGTATATATGTATATATGTATATATGTTTAATAACTGCATACTCTATGTCTGTTTCAGTGTCACTATGGCTATTATTTCAACAGGTTCCTCAGTCTCTAAATCGGCCCTAGACCATTTTGATTGGGAGACAACATCTTTGTCAATATGTTCACCCCCATAGTGGCGAGTGTCTCATCCAGTATCACTGGATCAATGTTGAACAACAAATGACTATCATTGAGCTCGTTCAGAGTAAGCTAATAAGCATCCTTAACCTCATCGAAGACATTATCAGTGATCCGACTTTGGGGCTTGGCCTTGATTACTACGTACCAGTCCCTGTGCCCTCTAGTGAAGTTTATGTAATAAACCTGCTTGGCTTGTTGGACAAAAATAAAGGGATCAAACCCTTTATATCTACCACTTTTCTTAACCTCAACTAAACTGTAGTTGTTGTCAACCTTTGTTCCTACACTGATTATGTTGTTGTACCAATCACACTTGAATAGAATGATATCTCTTCTTAGTCATCTGGAGAAAGAAACTACAACAATCTCTATCAATACTCCATAGAAGTCTTCCTCTAACTATCCGTTTGTGCCTTTAACACAAACCCTATAGTTATGGGTACGCATCCCTTCATTCCATTAGAAAATGTTAAACTTGTAGCCGTTTACATAGTAAATAGGCCATTTTTATAACAAGTTTCACCAGCCCCCCAAGAAAGGGCTTGGAGTAAGGGATCTTTAATATGGTAATTAGGGACTTGAATCTATTTACAACATAACACATGGGTCATTATTAGATACCTAAAAATTGAAGTTTAACTAAAAAACAGAAGGTATAAAGGTCTTACGTGTTGTGCAAACCAACCAATGAATTTGGATGATACCTCACTACGAATTTGGTCATTAGTTATATCATTTTGCTCTAATTTCAACATATCTTCATATAAGCTATTTAAAGAACAACAATTTAGGTACAATAAAAGCTAGCTTTAGAATGCAAACTATAAGTTGGTGACTTACTTAATATAGGGTTCCACTTCTGGGTAATTCAGAAGAATGAGCCGCCTTTCAATGTTTCTTATTGATGTAACATTTTGTAACCTTGCCCCCAGGACGACCGGGATAGTTAAAAATTGAACTTTGAACATTTAAACCTGCATTTGTGGCTACCCCAAGGTTACGGGGAATGCCACTCATTCTAGTTTCTATCTTCATTAGAAAATAGAAAGAAGCAAAAGTGGTTATTTCTTCCACTAAGTATGCCTTATAAATTGATGCTTCAATGCACGCTTTGTTTGACACTTTGTCTTTTATATAGCGTAAGAATCTAGAAAAACATAAACACATGTTAAGTTACATAATACTATTACATAAAAAAATTGTTCAATGAAATTAAGTAGTTTTGATGGTCACCTTTCAACCGGATACATCCAATGATACTGCACTGGACCACCAACTAAGGCCTCGTATGGTAGATGAATAGGCAGATGAATAGGCAGATGCTTCATAGAGTCAAAAAAACTAGGTGGCAAAATTTGCTCCAACTTACAAATCAAGACTGGAATACTTTCCTCCATCTTCACAAGTTTTTACTCAGTTAACGAAGTTGTCGTCAACTCCTTAAAGAAGTGATTTAACTCAACCAGCGGTTTCCAAGTAGGTTTCGTTAAAGCATGAAATATGTACGATAGTAGTTGTTGCATAAACACATGACAATCCTGACTTTTCATGCCAAACACCCTGCCCTCATTCACATCGACACATCTAATCAAGTCAAAAGCAAATCCGTCAGGTAGGGTCAACCCATTCATTTACACACATACAATAATCTGTTAAGATCTAGTTAAAACATATCTTGCATGTGGTTTAAACATTTTTCCATGTCCCACATCCCTCAATTCCAACTCCTTCCTAGAATACCAAATCAAAAGGTCTAGTCGAGTTTTCTTATTGTCCTTTGTTCTCCCTTTGTTGTCCATCACAGTGTAAAAAATATTCATGAAAACATTTCGTTCAATGTACATGACATTAATGTTGTGTCTTAACAACAAGTTTTTCCAATATGGTAAATCCCATAACATACTTTGCTTCACCCAGTGTTGTTTGTTGGACCTTAAAATACTGTTGGGTATTTTAATTGGCAAGCACACCAATCATTTGTAGTTTTCATATTTAGATATCGTTCCACTAAGATTGAAAGTTCAAGTAATTCACATTAAATTCTATTTAGTATGGCAAATTTATCAAAACTTATTAACAAAAGAATGATTTATAAACAATATATATAATATTCACAGAATTTTATGATTGATTTGTTCATAAGGTAAAAATATGGTAAAGATAAAATCTATCTAAAAAGTTGGGATGTAATTTAGAATAACTCAGATACTTGAGGTAAAAACACAGATTGACAAATTATGTTGGAATTAGGATCCTCGCACTAAAATATAATGAAATGATTACAAATATACATATTTAATTATCAAGTTCATGTCATTATAGCTTAAAATCGTTATAACCGATCCCTCGTGATATAAATTCTAAGTAGTCACCATAAAGTCCGATCCCTCGTGAGTTTTCTCAGTAAAAACTTGCATTAAGTCCTGGCCTTATGGCAACAATAATCACCAATTCTATTCCTAGTAATTGGCATATTAAGGGTATTTCAACTTTTACTTTCATTAAAACAGATTTTAATTCGGCATGAATAATTATTCTCCCATTTGACATTCACACTAATAAAACAAGTTTCAATATACATGAAAATCATTCTCCTGTTTGATGTTCACACTAATAAAAGATTGAAATACTAACATGGTACTTGAATCATAAACATGCAGAGGTCACAATCATAACATCATATGATAGATTGATTCACCAAATTCCAACATAAACAATTTAGTTACACATGGTAAAAGTAAAAATAACACTTATAGAGGTTGATATTACGAAGGTGTGGAAACACTTCACGATACAAGAATTCATAATACTACACAACACTCTCAAGTATCTAAAAACCACTATAGAATTACAAACTCACAAAAGAACACTCAAAACTCGAAAGAAAGGAAGGAAGTTCTGAAACTCAGAGTTGAATTGGATGCCTTGAATGCCTTGGAAGTGACCTATTTATAGGGCCGAGGAAGGGTCTTGACGCGTAGAGTCGGCCTAGCGCGTAGCGTCAGGTTCCTGACTCAACCCCTATTAAATGCACATGATTAAGGCCATTATTGATATTAATTAATTAATTAAAATCATCAGCAGACATTGGGCCAATTGTCTCCCACTGTGATTTGGCATCTGGTGTGAGTGGGTTGGCCGTGGCAGAGTGCTTGGCCATCTGGAAGTGGAGTCCACGTAGCTTCTAATGCTACGCGTGGATGTGACGCGTAGCGTCAACATTAAAACTTCCCATGCTACGCGTGGAGTTGATGCAACGTAAAACTAGAGAAATTTGATCAAGGCAGATTATTTCCAATAACTTCCATTTATTACAATTAAAACCTAAAATTCTAACAAATTAAACTAATTTTTATTATTTTTTGACATAATTTTATTAAGAAATTTATTGTAAATTTGAGGACTAACAAATACCCCCAACTTGAGACATTGCTCGTCCTCGAGCAAGAGAAAAACTTTAAAAACAAATTTTGAAATTAAAATTTGAATTAGTCCAAAAATTTACCACAAGAAATACTTTACAACTTACCAACTAAAATAATCAAAGATTAAATATCTTAATGTAAGAAAGACCTAAAGATAAAATTTACAATATCATATAAATAAATCAAGCTTATTTCAAAGTTTACCTCACAAGTGTTTTATCTCTGCAAAAAAGGGTAACTTGTTTCACTCAATCGATCATAAAATCAAGCAAATTTAATTTTGATTTTCATCTAATCAATGGTTAATCATATAGAGTCAAACTAGAATCACAAGGTCTTTTCAAGGGTTGTAATAAGGCTTGTCTATAAGAAATTATGGTTTTTCCATGAATTCAAACACTTGAAATCATAAAAGAGCATTTCATAATTTTTAGGCGTTTTCTTGGCCCAAATCTCACTTCCTTTTTTGGTGAATACCCCCAACTTAATCTTTTTCCTTATTTTTTATGCACATATATATTTTTTATTTTATTTTATTTTATACATGCATCATAATTTTTGAAAAAGATTTAAGTTCAAAAATTTTCACTCCCTAATTTTGTAAGAACAATCAAAATATTTTTCGATTTTGATTATTTGCTCTTTTAATCAATCAAGTAAAGGGAATGGTCAAAAATTATTAAGGGCTAAGGGTACCAAAGAAATTATTTTTCAGGATCAAAATTGGCTTTCAAAGGAAAATTACAATTTTACCATAGTAAGCTTTTTGGCCCAAGGTTTCTTTGTCATTACCAAAAATATACCTTGATCATATTCTTGAATCCTCTATACAACAACACAAATCAAAGATTAAAGCAAAATCAATTTGAATGAAGTTATGTTAAAACCCTCAAGTGTTTAAAGATCTCTCAGCTCACCAGGTTTTCAAAATTAGCTTGATTATTAATGAGAGTATTGTATTTTAATTTTATCAAAATGCCTTAGTTACAATTAAGAATTTAATTATTGATTATGAAAAATAGTTTATTGCATAAAAATTTCAAGTATGTAAAATTTTCAAATTTTTTCAAAATTTGATCAGTTTTATTTAAAAACACACTTAGAACATAAAATATAATTATCACACACAGGATAAATAAAACTCCAAATATATAATCCAAAATGTAAAGATAATCCAAATGTAAATATCAAACTAAAATAAAATATATAATAAAAGTGCAAGAAAATATGAAATAACATCATCAATCCTCCATCTGGTCATCCTCATTATCCCTCTCCTCATCAGCATTACCCTCACTATCAGCATGTGCTCCAGACGGTCTGTTGGAAATATGCACTAAAAGCCTATATAGGTTCGCATCATTTTGAATAAGTCATTTTTTGTTAAATAGTTTAACAAACTTTATTTATCCTTGGGGTAATAGGTTATATGAGAGTTATTCCTAAAATGTCCCTAGTCAAGTATTTACGTGGGGACATGTAAATACATTACGACTAGTGTGTGAGTGTACTGATGATCTGATCTCACAGATCATGGATATAAATGATATCAAGTCTTCACACAGGTACACGTTAAGAGTAATGATGTACTGGACAGACCCACCATGAGAACGTTGCATGGATCGTTACATGAATGTCATAAACGATTCTCAATGTGATAATGGTATATGTAGTCCTTTGACCTGAAGTCACTACAATTCCTACATAAGAAGTTTATTGTTTTAATACAATCAAACGTCTTCTGTAATAAGAGGACTATAAAGGTTGTGGTTAGGCAATGTATAAATTATGCAGAGGGATGTGAGTGATGTAGATGGGATTTGTCTCTCCTATGTGACAGGAGTGATATCTATAGGCTACTTGATGGAGTGAGACTAAGGAAATACATGGCCATGCTAAAAAGAATAAATATTGGATATTTATTCGGATAAAGTCTACTCCGGTATCAAGTAAAATAAATTGGACCGTACAAGGATGACACGACCATGCCTTGGGCCCAATTAGGATATCGTCACAAAAGGAACAAACATATAAAATAATTATCACTTATAGGTTATGTTGTTAATAAATAATATTCGGATATAATGATGCATTGCTAGATGTCGCTCTTATTTTATATTAATAATAAAATAGTTTATTATTAATATAACCGAGTATTTTACCTATAGGGTCACACACATAGAGTAAGCCCATCAGAAAATAGCTTTTATTTTAGTTGGACTAAAATAAGACTATTAAGCCTAACTCATTTAGAATGAGTAAGGAGCCCACTCTTTAGAGAGCAAATTAGGTCAAACCTAAGCCTATAAATAGAGCATAAGATGCTTATAGGCGGCTACCCAAAAAGAGACACAAAAATACGCAAAAGTTGCAAAAGCTACACGCCATCAAACTAGAATTTGGAAGGTGTAGCATTTCTGGTGGGAGTACTCATGTGGACTCCTAAAGGACGAGGTTACGATTGCTTCGATATTCTTCAAGAGGTAATCCTAAAACGCAATTTTTTTTTGTGTTTGTCTTATGCTTTGAAACACGGCGCTTTGCAAATCCTATGGGAATCCTTGTATTTCCGCTGCTCATACACTAGGGATTCCTAACACGGTCCACCCGCCTCTAGGTATGTAGGCAAATTACCAAGCCAAGCCACATGAGCAGCAAAGTCAGCAGGTGTCATAAATGGTGCTCCCTTTCCCTGTATCCTGTACTAATAAAATGCATCATGTAAGTGTACATAGGCGCGTTGAGAAGCAGCCATTATTTGCATCATATGTTGATGCTCTATACTCATCCTAGCAAATCCCTCAGTAATGGCATCAGCAGATGGTGGCTGGACTGGTGGTCTCCTCTGTCTCTGTCTCGGTTGAGCCTTCTGCTCAAGAGGTGGAAGCTCACACTGATGAACAAAATAATCCCTGTTCACTAAAACCTTGGGGACTCTCCCTGAAGAGCTAGTGAACTCAGGTGATGGTACCTGTACTCTCTACCTCCTCAGTAAGGCAGAAATAATAAGAGGGAAAGGAACATGCCAATTCACTTTATACCCAAGGGCATATAAGTGAATCTGCTCAAAAATAAGATCAACAATATTGATGGTATAGCCCTTAAGGATGCAATAAAGCAGACAACAATGATCAACATGTATAAAAGAGAGATGAGAAACTAGTGTGATATTATAGAGCATCAAATGAGACCACACCTGAGCTATAGGGGTCAACTGGGTCTTAAGGAGGTTTGATGGAGATCTTCCAATCTTACTAAGGTTAAAGAAGATTCCATCCTTACTCAGTAGCAACCTTGTTTCTGTTTTCCTTCCAGAAACAAGTATCACCCTCGGGAGTAGGCTCCCAAGGATTACCCAGTAGGGTACTAATAGTGTCTCTATTATATGTAATGTGCCGACCCTCACTAAACTCATCCTTTATTAACTGATATTCGGTGAGTCCTGGCATGTCCTATAAGCATTAGCATAAAACTTCATGACCAAGATGGGATCCCCCTTAGTAGGTAGAGAAAATAGAGGTCCTCATCTCCTCCTCTGAATCTCATCCTGAAGCTCAGGATAGTCTCCAGCACTAAGATCAAGGACCCTTTCCCAGATCAGTTTCTGGCCCTTGATCTAATGAAATCTCACCTACTTAGCGTTAGTCCTAAACCTGGTGGGATCTCGAGGTCCTAACTGCTCTTCACCCTAAAGATCAGGATCTTCAAAGGTGGTATCTGTGTCAGTGGCCCTTCTCTGTCTCTTAGGACTAGTGGAAGGAATAGATTTCCTAGGACCCATCTACAAAAGAAAATTTATTTAAATCAATCACACAAACAATAAATCACATATCACCAAATATATATTTTTTGGATTTTATAAATTTTAACAAAGTAAATCATGCATTTAAACAAAAATTAACATGCATATTTTTGGATTTTTTAGTACAAATAGAAAATAAATTCACACAACATGAAATACAAAAATTAAATGTCATAAAACACTCATATTTACAAATTTATTTATTTATTTTTAAGCAAGAAAGTATAAAACATACAATTTAAGAAATTTTATTAATTTTAAAAGAAAAACAAAACAAAACAAAAACGGGACAATAATACAGATAATAAACAATATATACATTCAACAAAAATAAAACACAAATATTAAAAACAAATTCAAAAACAGGGGCTGACGCTACGCGTGGATGGGATGCTACGCGTCAGCCCTGTTTTGCCGATGCTACGCGTCAGTGGGACGCTACGCGTCAATGGGACGCTACACGTAGGCTCACAGAACTAAAACATGAAAACAAGGGTTACGCAGCAGCAACCCCTTTCAATTTTCAATCACACATTTACCTATTTCTAACAGCAAACAAATCCCAATGGTCTTTTAATCCTAATCCTAACCACATGCAATTCTAAGAATTGAAAATCAAAAACAAACTAAGGAAAAAGGGAGAAAATCACTTACTTGGAATCCTTGCAAAATTGAAGAAAGATTAGAGAATGTAGGTGATTAAGAATGCTTGAGAGGTTTGGACTTTGAGAAATAGGGTTTCTGAGAAAAATGAGGCAGGGAGGAAAATTTAAGTCTTTCTAAAAACCTAAATTGGGCCTCTCTGGTTCAGTTTTAAAAACTAAACGTAGGCCCTGATGCTACGCGTGGCTGGGACGCTACGCGTTAGGGCAAAATTTTTACCTCCACGCTACGCGTGAGTGGGACGCTACACGTGGGGGCTCTGTTTTTTATTATTAATTAATTTTGAAAAAATAAAGAAGAAATAATGGGTTGTCTCCCATTGAGCGCTAGTTTTAATGTCCCCAGCCAGACATTACCTCAGATTAATCAGGTGGTTTCTCAATTTTGGTTGAGGAATCACCTGTCTTTTTCTTCCTCATTCTTCTCCGATGCTTGATTACCTATCTTTCATCATGTAAGAAATCGGTTAAATTTAAAGAATTTGGATGAGACTTACCTTGCTCAGTTAATAGGTAAACTTTATTCTCAGCATCTATCTTAAGATGAGCATTGAAGTTTACCTCCTCCTTACGAATTCTGACTGCAATTATCCCTTTGTCAACGTCAACCATTACCCTTGCAGTTTTCATGAAAGGTCTTCCAAGGATCAAGGGGATCTCAATATCCTCCTTCATATCTAATACCACAAAGTCAACTTTGAAGTGGTACTTGTCAACTTTTACCAATACATTTTCCACAATCCCAATTGGTCTCTTGGTAGAGTGATTCGCAAATTGTAAGTCTGTCTTAGTTTCTTTTAGTTCCAGATCACCAATACGCTTCATCAAACCTAGGGGCATTAGATTGATGCTAGCCCCTAAATCCAATAAAGCATTCCCGATGTTGATATTTCCAATGGAAACGAGAATGGTGAAACTTCCCGGATCTTTAAATTTTTCCGGTGTGTCAAATTGTAAGACCTCATTACAAATTATTTCATGTTCTACTTCCACAGGTTCTTGAATCTTTTTTTCTTTTTCATTTTTTCTTATTTTTCTTGCCCACTTTCTTTTTCTTTTTCTTTTTCTTCTTTTTCTTTTTCATTCACATTCTTTTCACAATTTTCTTTACAATTAATTTTTACAATATTCAAGAAAACAACATTACATTGATCCCTTGGGTTCTGAGTGTTTGCTATAAAACCAGAACTTTTCAATTCAGCTATTTTCTTTGCTAGCTGACCTATTTGCAAGTCTGATGCTTTTCGAGTAGCTTCATTCATTTCCACAAACTGCAATAACTGTTGGATAGATTCCTCAATCCTTGACAATCTTGCATTGTCAGTTTGTGATTGTTGTTGTTACTTAAATTCATTGTTAGGAGGTCGGTTGGAAGGTCCAATCCAAAATTCTAATTCTGTCATCCCTGTGGATAATTGTTAGGAAAAAATTACCAAGATTGATAGGAAAAGTACCTAATGGTATTCTTTGGTGGATCAGAAAATTGGCTTGTTCTTGCTCATTTCTATCAGGGGAACAATAACAACATGGTTGTTCACCCATACAATGCATACATTGTTTTAATTGAGTAGAGGGTGGTGATGATACTTGAGCAATTTGAAGTTTTTCTAATTGTTTGCTCATAGCCTCAATTTATTGAGTCAACAATTTTTGTTGAGCCAATACTGCATCATTCACTCCCAATTCGAGTATACTTGGCTTCCTTGGTGCATTACCTCTTTCATGCTTTGCTTGTCGGTCACTAATGGACATTGATTCCAATATCTCTATTGCTTCCTTCACAGTTTTATTCATTAATGAACCACCTGCACAAGCATTTAACATCATCTTGAACTGAGGTAATAAACCATGATAAATGATTCTTACCTTTTCAGCATCATCCAAATTATGATTTGGACATTTTCTCATAAGTGCTTTGAATCGTTCCCATATTTCTCCTAAGGACTCATCATTATTTTGTGAAAAAGAATGTATGGCTGTCATGGCTTCAAAGTATTTTGAAGGGGAATAAAATCTTTCCAAAAATTTTCTCTCAACATTGGACCAGTTTGCAAAACTACCGGGTGGACAAGATTTAAACCATTCTTTAGCTTTCCCAACCAAAGAAAAAGGAAACAATCTCATATAAACAGATTCTTCTTGATTGGGTTCAAAACCAATTATGCTGCATAATTCATAAAAAATAGTTAAATGTTGATACGGTTCTTCATGATTTAAACCAGCAAATTAATTGTTTTGAATAATATTAAAAGTGGCAGGTTTAATCTCCACTACAGCAACAGGTCCTTGGAACATTCCCGAAACTCGGGGTGGACCATTGATAGCAGCAAACTGTCCTAATGTTCTTCTTTGTTCAGCAACCATATTAGATTTTTCAAAATTTTTAGAAGTATAAGTAGAAGAATTAGTTTGTGTTTTAATTTCAAAGACTTGATTTTCTTAACAAACTTTTCGATCTCAGGATCAAAGTAAATTTTCCCTGCAGTAGATCGGGTTTGCATACACAAACTAGACAAAGAAAGTTAGTGTAACAATGATAAGAAAAAGTAAATAAATGAATGAATAAATAAAAAATAAAATAAAATTAAAAATTTAACTAAGGTAAAAAAATATTTACCACAGTAATTAAAAATTTACTGTTTTACTGAATCAATTCAATCCCCGGCGACGGCGCCAGAAAACTTGTTGGACCCTAAAATACTGTTGGGTCTTTCAATTGGCAAGCACACCAATCGTTTTTAGTTTTCAAATTTAGATATCATTCCACTGAGATTGAATGTTCTAGTAATTCATAGTAATTTCTATTTACTATGGCAAATTTATCAAAACTTATTAACAAAAGAATGATTTATAAACAATATATACAATATTCATAGAATTTTATGATTGATTTATTCATAAGGTAAAAATATGGTAAAGATAAAATCTATCTAGAAAGTTAAGATGTAATTTAGAATAACTCAGATACTTGAGGTAAAAACACAGATTGACAAATTATGTTGGAATTAGGATCCTCACACTAAAATATAATGAAATGATTACAAACATACATATTTAATTATCAAGTTCATGTTATTGCAGCTTAAAATCATTATAACCGATCCCTTGTGATATAAATTCTAAGTAGTCACCGTAAAGTCCGATCCTTCGTGAGCTTTCTCAGTAAAAACTTGCATTAAGTCCTAGCCTTATGGCAACAATAATCACTAATTCTATTCCTAGTAATTGGCATATTAAGGGTATTTCAACTTTTACTTTCATTAAAACAAATTTTAATTCGGCATGAATAATCATTCTCCCGTTTGACATTCACATTAATAAAGCAAGTTTCAATATGCATGAAAATCATTCTCCCGTTTGACGTTCACACTAATAAAAGATTGAAATACTAACATGGTACTTGAATCATAAACATGCAGAGGTCACAATCACAACATCATATGATAGATTGATTCACCAAATTCCAACATAAACAATTTAGTTACACATGGTAAAAGTAAAAACAACACTTACAGAGGTTGACATTACGAAGGCGTGGAAACACTTCACGATACAATAATTCACAATACTACACAACACTCTCAAGTATCTAAAAACCACTATAGAATTACAAACTCACAAAAGAACACTCAAAACTCGAAAGAAAGAAAGGAAGTTCTGAAACTCAGAGTTGAATTGGATGCCTTGAATGCCTTAGAAGTGGTCTATTTATAGGGTTGAGGAAGGGTCCTGACGTGTAGCGTCAGGTTCCTGACTCAGCCCCCATTAAACGCACATGATTAAGGCCATTATTGATATTAATTAATGAATTAAAATCATTAGCAGACATTCGGCCAATTGTCTCCCACTGTGATTTGGCATCTGGTGTAAGTGGGTTGGCCATTATTTGGCCACTAGGCAAAGTGCTTGGCCACCTGGAAGTGGAGTCCACGTAGCTTCTAACGCTACGCGTGGATGTGACGCGTAGCATTAGCATTAAAACTTCCCCGCTACGCGTGGAGTTGATGCTACGCGTCATCTCTCCAGTTCTTCTATTTTCTCTTGAATTTCTTTAATTTTTCACTACAAAACTAGAGAAATTTGATCAAGACAGATTATTTCCAATAACTTCCATTTATTACAATTAAAACCTAAATTTCTAACAAATTAAACTAATTTTTATTAATTTTTGACACAATTTTATTAAGAAATTTATTATAAATTTGAGGAATAACATTGTTCCTTCCCATAACCAACAAACTCCTTAACATTCTTATCTCAAATGTACGGATACTCTTGGACTCTTTGCCAAACCCATGCACCGGATACCCTACAAGGTGGAGGTTCATTACAACCTTGTTCTTCTTAAAAGCGGTTTTGTTTCTCCTAAATGTGTGATCCAATGGTAAAAACTTTCTATGACAGTCAAAAAAACTTGTCTTGCCACTAACAGGGAGTGATTTCCCCCTGTGTATGTTCCATGCATACAGGGCAAGCAAGCTTCCCAGATGTTTACCATCTAGAAAGCATACCATACATAGGGAAGTCATTAATGGTCCATATCAAAACAACCCGCATCATGAAATTGTTCTTCAAGGATGCATCATAGGTCATCACCCTAACATCCCACAATTGTGACAACTCCTTAATCAATGGTTGCAAAAACACATATATTTTTTCCTGGATTTTCGGGTTCCTGGAACCAGTGTAGTTAGAAATATGACCTCTCTCTTCCTACACATATCAAGAGGTAAATTGTATAGGGTCAGTATGATTAGCCAACAAGAGTATGCTATTCCATATTGACCAAATGGGATGAACCCATCAGTACATAAGCCAAGTCGAACATTGTGCGGCTCGCCTGAAAAGTCCGAATATAGCTCATCCAAACACTTCCATGCTTTCCCGTCGGAAGGATGGCATAAAAGAGCTTCCTATGTTCGGTTTAGAGCATGCCAACGCATGTGTTTTACCGTGGACAATAAGGCGTACAAACATTGAAGACGCGATGTTATGGGAAAGTACCACATTTTCGTCCTGGCCGTCCTAGTTACTTTCTTTCTCTTTTAAACAGTTTTGTAGCGGTCCTCATTATAATGTACACATTTCATGACACTTTTGTCTGTAAATTGATTTTGAAGCAACATACACCCGCCAATACAACACTCTATCTTCACACAACCCAACCCTAGGTTTGCCACTCTTTTCTTAGCATGGTACAGGTTTGATGGTATTCGATGATGACTAGGCATGGTGGAACCCATCAGATTAACCATTCTATTAAAACAACCTCTTGAAAGATTATAATCTGCCTTTAGGCTTAAAGCAGCTAAGGAGGTGGATAATTCAGTGTGACTCTCGCACCCGTCCCACAATGGAGTCTGAGTCATCGCCAAGAAATCATAAAATCCCTTCACCTCCGGATTAGGATCCTCCTCTACATTATCATCCTTATTCCCAGCTTGGTCATCATGTTCTAGCATACGCCTGGTGGAGGGTCCAACATGATCCATCACCATCTGCTCCATGTTGTTGTACATATCCCTGTTCCTTCTGACCTTATAGTAAGACTGTTGCACGGTTACGGCTGATGGCCTGGGCGGTAACTGCTCACCATGGTTGTATCAATAGTAGTATCTTTCCATGAACCCCTTCTCACTTAGGTGGCACATGACATCATCCATGTATTCAAAACTTATGCATTTACACTTTGAGCATGGCCAATAAATCTTTTGAGTCATTTCAAAACCAGGCGTGTTCTCCGTAGTGAACAGAATAAACTCCAACAAGCCCATAATAAACTCCTCAGTCACTCGCTGACTATGATCTAGCCGGTTGTACATCTATCACCGATTTTTTAGAACCTCCATTCACGATATCTAACAAGCAAATTTCTTGTTACTTTAATTTAAATATTTGGAAGACTATCATTCATGGTTCACTCTCTATCTCTTGGATGTTGTAAGTAGGTGGGCCCTATCCTAGTTCGGGATGAATATGTAACCATCTATAACACATTGCTGTTGTTTGTGTTCTATCTTGTATTATTGATGTTCATTTGGAATTTCAGCAGCATTTCGTATTGATCCCAGAGTACACAAAGATACGTGCAATATGAAACATCGCCCGTAGACATGCACCCGGAGATAATACGAAACACAGTAACTGGAATTCCAAATGGACATCAACAACACAAGATAAAACACAAACAACAACGATAGGTTACTCCTTACTAAAATTTTGGTAGAGTCTACCCTGTAAACTAGACATTTCCAAATTTTTTATAATGCCATGTTACATATAAGATTTTTCAGTACATTTCAATATATAACTATGACTTGCATATAAAATTAAGGCAAACAACACCACAACCTAGTGAGCTCTTCTTTCCACTAACATACAACAATACATATGTATACACAAAACATGTATGTTATCAGCACACAAAACCAATGCCTAATGAGCTCTGCTCTCCACTAATAAACAAAAATACATATGCATAAAAGACATGTTATCAACACATAAGACCAATGCTTAAAGAGCTCTACTCTCCACTAACAAATAACAATCAATATGCATACACATCAAAAGATACAATGCATAATGAGAAAGTTAGCATTGGGATTACTTGGGAAAAAGAGTCAGCAATGGAGATGAAGCAGAAGAGAGACAAATAGAGACCACGCTTAAGGTGTGCTGGTCTGCATGACAAACCAAGAAGTGGTTGACGGTTATAAATTTTTGTTTTGAAATGAAAATATGAAAACGCACAACAAGTTATTTGGGAAATTTTGTTTAAACAAGTTTTTAATAGTAGTTAAGAATCAATACACAAGATTTACCATACCTTTATATATGGGTTCACTTAGTTATTATGATGGTTTAAGAAAGCTATGTTGATGATGGAAAGAAAGAAAGAAAAAGATTTTTTTCTATCTATGATTTTGTTACATCAATTATAGAAATAGACAAGTCCATAGAAAATGTCTTTACTCTGGAGGAACACAACAAACTCATGGATCAGAAAAAATGAGACTTGCTCAACTCCAAGATGAGTATGTCAAGACCAAGGCTTTACATGAAGCATCAAATCAACATAGACAAGAAATTTATGGAGAGGTCTGTAATCTCAAGGCAATGCTTCAGAAAAGGAAACCCAATTCCAAGTTTAGTTTGAACAGGATTTTAGAGAGTCTATAAATGGAGTTATTCAAGTAAGGAGGGTTTGTATATAGAATTGAAAGGCACTTTGGTAACTAGAGATTTGAACATTGTGAGAAATTATATGGAATTAAATTGAGATTCTCTTGATATTTAGTAAGACACTTTAAAGTGCAAAACTTAAAGTTTAATAATTATGACATTATGACATAATCAAGGTCTTTGTTATTCTAATTAAATTCAACATAATTAAAAAAATAGTTAAATCATTTAAATATGTTATTTCCTCCTAAACATTATGACAATTTTAAACATTATAACAAATAGTTAAATCTCTTGTTAAGCATTATGAAAATTTCATCATCATCATGCTAAGTGAGAAATTTAGGAATTGTTTTGTAAAGTTCTTCATTTCATATTCCTCCTTTAATTCTTTTCAAGGAACGCTTACTAACCATACAAGGTTTCTTGTTTTGCTATCATTTTTTAGTCTATCAATTAATTATGTGCTTTCCTACAATTAACAATTTCAAATAATTTGGTCATTAATAAATTTGCTTATATAAAATTTAGACAACAACAGAGATTTATATTCACTTACAATTAATAATTTCAGTTAATTTGGTCATTCTATAGCTTATCTAATTTGGTCATTAACAATTTTAGATAACAAATCCTAGCGAACATCATACACGTTGAGTTAGACAACAAAAGAATGGATACCATAACATTAAATAGAGATTCTTCCAATATCTATATCCCAAATGGAAGAAAACATTGCTAAAACACATAGTAAATCATTTGAAAGGAATAGAACCATAATGAAGTAAGAGATGAAACATTAAGTAGAGATTCTTCCAATATCTATATCCCAGATGGACAAGATTAATCCTTAATAGAATCAAAGAAACTTCCAAACAAATATTTATCAGAATTTTTATATTAAAAAATGACACAAAAGATAAAACATGGGCATCAAGTTTTTAATCCACTAATAGAATCCAACACAAGAAAAATTAAGCTTAGGAGAGAGGCTTGATCTGAAAATATATTTAACTTATGAATGCTAGTGGTAGAAGTGAACAAGAAAAAGGGATAACCAAATAATTTGATTTTGATCGAACATCATCTCCATATATCATTCTTACTTCTTAGAAGATTAAAATTAATCAATAAAGCCATTATCCATTGCTGAATTTTCATCCAACAGCTTATTAATTCAACGTTAAAACCATTAATTTGTCATATCGACTAAACAAATAAACATTTGCTACATCCCAACCTACCATAATCTTATACATCCTTTACAACTTCCTAAACAGCAAACACAAAACACCAAGTAGCATATACTTCCCTCCTCAAATGAACCTTCTTCAAATACTGTATCATATTCAACTCTCTATACCAATGAAAAGAGAACATCAGCTAATTACAAACACCCTAAACCTAATTAATCAAAAAATACCATGGAACATAGCCTGTAGAAGCTGCACAACAGATTCTATCAAATGATTCCAGAACCCTAACTTTCCATGCAATTAATTAATGGGTCACTTCAGGTTTCAAGCTTTACTTGCATTCAACTGAAGGATAGCCAATTTCTCAATAGTTGAGTGTTCTGTAACTAAATGTAAATCACCTTTTTAACAATCAATAGTCATGGATTGTTAACATTCTTTACCTTATTATTATCAAGATAACCAATTTGGTCATGCAAGGTCAATAAGAAATGTATAAAGAACTAAGTGGCTTTTTAAGTTAATAACCACCTTTGTTAGTTTAAACTTTGACATCATTTAAATGGTGCAATAGTGATATCAGAACAGAGTCTTACACTTGTTTTTCAAGTTAAGTTTAAAAAAGAACGACGTTTATTCTTGACACCGGCCATTCCTTGCCCCTGAGTATTCTTGAGTCCGGCCACTCCTAGCCTCTGAGTATTGTTGAGTCCGGCCACTCATGGCCTAAGCACACCTCGTGCTTTTGAGTATTCTTTTGTACGCACCTACTCCTGGGGCAGACCCAAGTATTCTTTCACAAGTCACTCCTGGCTCAAACCCAGAGTATTATTTCTAAAGCCTCTTCAGGCCAATAGTATTTACCAACAGGTCTACCAAACCTGTACTTACAATAAATTAGAATAATTTAAACAACATAAATGTCAACCTCTTGACTTAGCTGAGCTAAGTGATAAGTCTAATTAATAGACTTTTGCAAATGAAGAGAGACTTGTGTATTTATAAAAACTTAGCACATAGAAAATATGGAATGAAGTGCATACTAAGTTTTTAATGCTAAGTTAGAGATAATGATTTTGTATTGGAGATGAATCGATTTCATCTCTCTGACTTAGTTGTTGTGATTTCTAAACATATAAAATATATAACCTCACAGCAAGCTTTTCTTTCTCTCTAATGGCATTTTCTGATTTCTTCTTATAATATATGTCATTTTTCTTTTCTCTCATGCTTTTTCTGATCTTTCTTTCTTTTTACTCTTTCTTTCTTTTCTCTCATGCTTTTTCTGATCTCTCTATTTTCTCTTAATTCTTTTCTTCATTTTTCTTTTGCTCATTTTTCTTTTCACTCTCTCTGTGTATATATTTGAAGAAAAGATTTACAGCATATAAATACTTGTTCAGCTTAGGAGAGATAGATCCATTGGATGACCATTTAAAGATTGCTTCATCTATAGGAGAATTGGTTTTTCTTCAACAAATATAAGCCTACTTGGTCAGAGATATGTTCTGTATATTTTGTATGGGATAGAGAGCTTCTAAGATTTATGTAGATACAGACAGAGAGGGGTGGTACATTTTTCACCAAAAAGGGAAATCCCTTTATTAGAGGAATTTTGACCATTTTGAGAGTTGGTGAAAAATGGATGTTTTTTGACCATTGAAGTTCTTTCGACTAGACTCATATAGGAACTATTTTTTAGAGGATTCTGTGTCTGGTGATCCATAAGGTGTTGATGATGAGGCAAATTAAGACATAAATATTTAGATGCTTTTGCAAGGTTTGGAAGCTTAAAGCACGTGTGAGAACATGATCTGATGTTTTCACAGACTCTGAGATATGAGATACAGGACTTTTCTGGTCAAGGTCTGGTAAAACATTCAGATGTAGAGATCTCTCCTTGAGGCAAAATTCTAGACCTTAAGTCTTCTTTTGTCTTCGATCGTAGGATTTATATTATGACTAGACTTTATGAAAGTCCTTCTAGACTTTTGACACACAGACTCCCCCTTTCTTTTATAACAAAAACTTTATGTTTTCTGAAACACTTAAACACGCATATCAAATAATAACATGATATGACTTAATTTAAATTAGAATACGCGATGTTAATTATCAACAAATCTTAAGATTATTCTGAGTCTTCTTAACTCTAACAAAATACTTAAAGAACTATAGTAAAAGAATTAAATTAACATGCAGTATTAAATAAGTAATTATTTTAAAACATTCAAGGATTAAATTTAAACAATTAAGAAAACAACTTATTTTGGTGAAGAAATCACTTATTTTTTCAGCTTCGAAGAGAGCTTTTAAGTTTCAAAAGTCTCTTTCCCCCTTGAAGAAATTTAATTTTAATTATATTTCAATTTCAAAAAAATATATCTACTGGATGAAGTTTGTGCTGGCTGGTTTCCTAGCTGCTACCGAGGGAATACTCTGTAAGCATTTTAAACATAAGCAAAAAAATGCAAGGACTTGCTTATAGAATCAGTGCCTCTATGTAAGATAAGATGATCATTAACTAAGTTCCTAAGAGATAATAATTATCAAATAAGTTATTTATGGATAAATTTTGACACCATATTGGCCTCCTAGACAATTTCTTAACAGTTTTAATTGTTTTAACGACTAAGAAAGAATATAATAACTAATATGGTAGAAAAGTCAATCTTTGAAAGATTTATTTAGTGATCATAATTTAAAAAACTTAGTTGATAATCAACCTATTTTTATATAACAATTAACTATTTACTTACTCTATTTGCCTATCAATTAGACAATAGCTAGAAGTTTCTAAGTATGAAACTAATAGAAATAGTAACATTATCTAAACAAACTTGTTTAATAGGGAAAATCAGCACCCTTAATGTTAGATGTAAGGCCAATCATTAGCCTTCGCGTAGTTGGAGAAACCCTTGACCAACCTTTTGTAAATGAATTATGCCCTTCATTTCTAACAATCATATCAAAGTCTATTTAATCATAATATTAATTATACCATCATAGATGTTCAAAAAAAGTCTTTATTGAGATTAACATTGATACTTAACAGAGTCTGTAAACAAGCCATCATATAAAGTGATAAGGAATGATGAAATTTAGCATGTTCCATAAATGAACAAATGGAGTAGAATAGCACCTACATTGAGTAATTTAATAACATTCTCAAGTTAAATGTAATGAGAAGAATTGAAGGGTTGTATTATACCTTCATATGATAAACCTTTTTTAAATGTTGAGGAAAATGTGAAGATTGATCACAGAAGTTATGTACTAAAACCAAAAAAAGTAAAACAAAAATAGATTAATCACAGAAGTTATGCGGTAAAACCATGATCAAACTAAAAAACAAATCATAATTGAATTAGTAGTAATATAGAATTAACCTGAATTGATTATCTTATCAATTTAGGATTTAATTGGTCGGATCAACCGGTCCAATCTAATTTTGAAAACAAATATGGAAAATAAAACTCAAGGAGGGTTTGAACTACGTGGGTTTTGACACCTTATTTAATTAGACTAACAATTATAAATTAGCTAATTTAACGAGGTTTATTCTATAAAGAAAAAGTATTTCATTTGCGTTTTGAGTTACATAACTTTTAAGTAAATTTTTGATATGTTATGTGTTTTCTCACCACTTTTTGAATAGGTGCAATCTAATAATGATAATTCAAATGGTAACAACTTTTTTCTTACACATCTATTTAGTGATATTAATTACATATGTTTCCCCAAATCTTAACTAATTTATTATAGTAGCTTGGTGACATTTACAGACTTCCTCCTTGCCCCTGTACCTATGCAGGCAAGGAGAACACTAGACCATCTAAGGGGAGCAGTGCAATTCGAAGCTTTAATTCAAGATCATATGGCCAGGGAGCAAACAGCAACTGCACTTTGCTATATACAATCAATGAGTAGAATACAAGATCAAGTTAGAGCTTGAAGGATTTGTATGATAACAAAAGCTAGGATTAAGCAAAAGAAATTAGAAAATCAGTTGAAACTTGAGGCTAAGATTCATGAGCTTGAGGTAGTGTTACTATTACTTATTCTATAATCTGCCTGATAGCTTGATTTCTATGTTCTCTTTTTAAAGTTCCATCATTATTATAGGCAGTCATTTTCTCTACCATTTCTTGCAATGTGAGGTTATATTGGCTACCCTTTCAATATGAAAGAAACACGCCTTCTAGTGTATGTATGTTAGGTAGAATAGTGCAGTGGTTCAGAAACTATGGAAGAGATACTTTCTAGGCTACATTAGCGAGAGGAAGTATCAATTAAACGAGAGCGAGCCATGGCATATCCCTTCTCTCATCAGGTACAGAACTTGTTATGTTGGCTTCCTCGATACTAAGAGTTAGAATATTGACCTCTTAATATGAATATGATATTGCAGTGGAGACCAAACTGTAGCCTATATTTTGGTCAGGCTTCGTATAGCCTTGGTAAATAAAGTTAGGGTTGGAGTTGGACAGAGCGTTTGGTTGCAACACGTCCTTGGGAAGTCGGGATTTGAGTTCCATCCACAAAACCCAAGAAACTCAATGGGCAGTAACAAAGCACCAAATTAGATAAGATAAGCTAGAATGAAAAGTAAGTGGCCTCGGCTAAACCTGCTTTGTCAAACGGGAAAGAAAAGGAAAATGCCACTTCATAATCTTTTGGATATATCTAAGGCAGCCAATTTGATGGTTCACGACTTTTTCTTCAAAGTTCAAACCCTCATTGAGTTTCATTTTCCATATTTGGCTTCGATATTATTATTGAAAATTTTATAACCTTATTTTTCTCATTTTTGTTTATTCTCACATACACTCTAGCAATAGGAAGGGATCTAACTTCTAGAATGTGCATCACAAGCTTAATCTTATATTGATTCCATTCATCAAATGTAAAATGGAATGAAATAAAATTGCAATCTTGAGCAAATACAGTAAAATAGAGATGAAATGGGAGACCATAACCTCGGAACCGCGAGGGAACAAGAGAAACCAGAGACTCCGAGAGTGAACCGTCGGAGACAAACAACCACGGTTGAAAGAGTGGGCTCTTGATACTTGGGGGGACGCAAGCCAGCGACTTCGAGAGTGGGCCATCGGAGAAAAATATGGGGTTTCAGAGATAAATGTGGGTCATCGGAGATGAGAAAGAGGAGGAATGTAGGGTAACTGACAGAGGGACAAAACTGAGAGAAGGAGAAGGAGAAGAGGTACGGGAGTGATTTGGAAGGGGAACTAATTTGGAAGGAGATGTCGAATAAGGTGATTTAGATTTAGCGACGGCAACATATCATCTCTAACCACGTTACAAAATGGCCACATGGCAACATTCTATTTGTAACTTGTCAACTGGACCAACCTCAGCGACCACTGACTAATATCGTCGCTACACAGTTTAACTTAGCGACGACTCTTCTTACTGTTGACATATAGCAACGGCAAATACACTGTCACTATATGGATTTCAAACCCTAATTCAGCGGCGGCTGTCGCCAACCCAAAAGCCCTAAAGCCTACACCCAATACTTGTAGGGAAAGGGAAATTATCCACGAAATTAGCGACGCCATTTCTTATGATTAGCATTTAGCGACGGGCGAGGATCTGTCACTACAATTTGTACAACAAATCAATTGGAGGGAAATGAAAAATTAGAGGGAGGGAAATACAGTGACGGCTGGCACTCCGTCACTAGTATGGACTCTAAGGAAACTAACCATAATAGTGACGAGCGTTAATCTGTCGTTACCGTTTGACTTATTTCTTAGCGACTTCTGAACTTCGTCGTTAATATTTAGCTCCAACAAAAACTATGGATGGAAAATAAAAAACTAGGAAGGGAAGTTTTAGTGACTGCTTCAGTGATAGGGTGTCTTGTAGTGATGGTAGTAGTGACAGTTTTTTATAAATTTTAGCGATGGGGTTCTGTTGGTTGCTGATTTGATGACTAATTTTCTCTACAGGGTTGCCTTTTACATTTTGGTCGCTAATTCGTTTGCTAATTAGTGACGGTAAGTGTTGGTCGCTAACTTGAAGTAGCTATCATAGGGTTTTTTAGTAGTGTTGTTGATCCTTAGATCTGAAGCCCCACACGTAGACTTCTTACATTTTAGTGCTCTAAAATTTCATTGTCTTAGAAGCACAGTTGCCTCTAACTCTTCCAACAGAATCTAAAGGAAGTATTCAAGTTTGCATCAACTTCATCTTACATTTTAGATCAAAGACTTCTGAAGCTTTCAAATTTGTTTGCTCTAGATAAGCAAGATTCTTCTTGTTGCCATCATCCTTCTAGAGTTGAACTTTACTAAACACTTTAACTCACTTGATATGTTGCTCACTCTAGGATGTTGGTTTATCCATTAACTTGTTTGAGATCAACACATCTTTGTTTGGCATCAACATATCTTGTTTGACATCAATACGTCTTGTTTGACATTAACACAACTATCATGATTTAAGGCTTTGTTTGCCATCATTAAGACCTTGTTTGAAATCATCAACACCTGCTTCAATACAACATTCATACAATTTCTCCTTTATATGGATGAAGGTCTATGAACATAGACTTTTCTCCCGTCATGTGTCGTGAGTAGCCATTATCCAAGTACCATTTTAGGGACTTCTTTCTTCTTACTAAGGATGTCTGCAATAAGAGTGATTAGATGCTTAGGTACTTAAATTTTCTTAGGTCCTTTCCTATTAGTCATAGAGGGTGGATTCCTTTTTTCTTCTTATGAAAACATTTTAAAAATAAATGTCCATTATTACCATAGTGAAAGCAAGCAAATTTAAGTTTCATTTTGTTGTAATCAAAACCAATACTAGTCTGATCCATATAGGGTTTACTTAGCTTAAGCACATGACTCAGTTTTTCAAATCCTAATGTAAACTTTGACAGGTCATTGTTGTAGTATCTCAACTTCTCCAATTGTCTGAGTTTGAGTTATGACTTTTGATAAATCAATTTTAATACACTTCTAATAGTTTTACACTTGGGGTTTATTATATAATTACTATGTTTAATAATAGTATTTTAATTAAGTTTTATGTTGTTTAGTTAAATTGAAGTATTATGTATATATGTTTTAATTTTCATTTTTTTGTATGTATCTTGAGTATCTTGCCTTATTTTGGCCATAACTTGGGCTTTTGTGATCCAAATGGGCTAATCTTGGAGCCCATGGAAAGCTAAGACAGAGAGCTACATCATGATGATCAGATTTAGTTATTTTACATCTGAAAAAAAATAAAGAAATGGAGCTTGAATCAATCAGCCCTTATGTGTCCCACCAACATTGACATAGTTCACCAAAATACACATATCTAGAGCTGTAGATGTCCAAATGACCTCATTCTTATTCCAAATTCTCAATAAGACAGAGATCTACAACTTTCATGTTGACGGTTTTGCAAAATTCGGCCATCTAGAAGGTCATATTGGACACGCAAGGTGAAGAAGATAAAGAGGAGAATGAATTTCAACACCTACCATTATCTTCTTTTGAATTATTGTAATTTCAAGCCCACCAATGTTGAAAAAATGCATTAATAATCAAAAAATGAATGTATAGTATCATCATATCTTACCTATAAATAGATGCTTGAAGTTGTAAGGAAGATACACAAGAAATACATGCTTTAGTTTTCATTACATTTCTATATCTTTGCTTTAGTTTCTTAAGTTTTAGTTCTTTCTCTTACTTTATTTCCTTGTTCTATATTCAATCCCTCAAGTTATGGTTTTCATTTCCCTTCCTCAATATCAAGTAAGTTAATTTTATTATTTGTTATTTACTTTTATAATCAAAGTTATAGTTAATTTAATATTAGCTTTCATTGTTAAAACTTATCATGGAAGCTTAATCTTTTAAAATCAACTAAAGGAATTTAATTTTTCTTTATATTAACTTTGAGTTCTTGCTCTTAATATTTTGATTAAAGATAATTACTTTTCTTTATTTCTTAAATATTTATGATGGTAGATTATTTAAGTATATAACCGATTGGTATATAATTAAACAATCTATAATCTAAACTAATGTTGGTTGGTTAATCAATAATCAATTTGAGAACAAAGATTAAGTCACTAAATAAGAGATTTCTATTTAGTTTCTTAACTCAATCAAACTATGGTTTTGAAGTTATTTTAGTAATTAATAAGAATATATCGATTGATTATTCTTATTAGTTCATTAATTTGATTCTAGAAGATTTTCTAGAATATAATCATTTAGGGATTTCAAATGATTCAAGATTGAGAAATTAATTATATTTAATCATATTTGTGATCAATGATTAGTTAAGTAAAGATTTATTAATTCCTTGGGTTGGTTCTTTCTAAATTTGATTATTTTCACTCATAAATTTACTTTTTACACTATTATATAATTACTTAATTTTCCTTTCAATTTCAACACAAATCCCCCCTTTATTATAACTAAATTGAGTGTAACTAATTGAACTAAGGTCCTCGAGAGACGACTAAGGTTGTTCACCTTATACTATATTAATTTAACTTTTTATTTGACCCGACAACGACAGCGTGTCAAATTTGGCGCTGTTGCCGAGGACCTTTGGTCCTAATTATTTGCATTCAATTACCTAATATGTTTTACATTTTTTTTATAGGTGTGTTGAAGATATTCAAGTTTGGTTGAATGTGAGCATATAAAAAAATTGAAAAAAAAATTTCCACTTTATTATATTCTTATTTATTCTCTAGTAATCTCATTTTCAACCATTGAAAAAAATATAAATATAAAAAAATCTTTAAATTTTTAAACATATGTTATAAGCATTTCATATTTAAAATGATAACTTTTTCCTTTTATTACATAGTTGTAGTATTTTGTTACAATATATGTAGATGTATTATGCATGACTAGATCTAATCCCGAACCACTATATTCTTTTGATCCTGAAATAAATAGAACATTTCATCAATTAGTTAGATCATCTAAGAAACTATTAAATAATAATAATAATAATAATAATAATAATAATAATAATAATAATAATAATAATAATAATAATAATAATAATAATCTAGCTAATAGCATAAGTAGTGAAACTAAACCTTCAACTTCTGAGTATTTGTATAACATGGCTGAAAAGACATTAAAAGAACTAGCTACACCAGATGTCACTAATCAAACATCATGCATCTTATATACTGAGGAAGATGTTCCTTTTGTGCTTAAAACTGGTTTAGTTCATTTGTTACCAAAGTTTCATGGTCGTGCAGGTGAAGATCCTCATAAACATTTAAAAGCATTTCATATCCTTTGCTCTACCATGAAACCTGAAGGGGTTTCAGAAGAACATGTAAAACTTAAAGCTTTTCCTTTCTCCCTAGCAGATATCGCTGAGGATTGGTTATTTTACCTTCCTCCTGGCTCCATTACAAGTTGGGATGACCTAAAGAAAATGTTTCTTGAAAAAATTTTCCCCGCTTCAAGAACTTCCTCAATTAGAAAAGAAATATGTGGCATCCGACAACATGACCGGGAAAATCTTTATGAATACTGGAAAAGATTTAAAAGATTGTGTGCTAGTTGTCCCCATCACCAAATTACGGACCAACTTCTCATACAATATTTCTATGAAGGTCTTAATCCAATGGATAGAACTTTAGTTGATGCAGCTAGTGGTGGTGCTTTGTAAAATAAAACTACAAATGCAGCAAAAACTTTAATTGAGAACATGGCTGCTAATGCTCAACAACATGCCACCAGAAATAATTCTGTAGTAATTAGAGGAGTCCATGAAATTGAAACTACTAATGATGGAGATAAAAAATGGGAAAGTAAATTTGCTGAACTAGCAATACTTATGAAAAATATTATTGTGTGTCAAAAACAACAACCTGCAACCCCTGCTAAGGTATGCTCTATTTGTACTTCATTAGATCATTATACCGATTGTTGTCCTTCACTGCAGGAAGCTAAAATTCCTGATGAAAATCCTCAAGTATGTGCTGCCAACTTATACAATAACAGACTGCCACAACAACATAATAATTATGATATTTCTTCTAACATATATAATCCTGGTTGGTGGAATCACCCTAATTTAAGATGGGGTAATTCCTCACAACAACCTCATGCATCTTTTCAGGCAAATACTGGACCAAGCAGACCATATCAACCTCCTCATGTACAACAACAAGCTACACAAATAGCTGCACCTTCCACTGAGAAATCAAATTTAGAGGAATTGATAAAGCAAATGTCAGTAGATAATCTAAACTTCCAAAAAAGAACTTAGGCTACAATTCAGACTCTTGAAAATCAGATTGGTCAATTGGCTACATCTTTAAACCATTTGCAGTCTCAAGGTTCAGATAAGTTTCCCGCTCAGACAATTGTCAATCCTAAAAATGTAAGTGCAATTACTTTAAGATCTGGTAAAGCTATCCATGGACCAGAAAAACAACAACAAACTGAAAATACTATTGTCACAGAAAAACATGCAGAAGAAGTTTTAGATAGCTCAAGTAATAATAATAATGATATATCTCTCACAAATCCTCCTTCTACAGCTGGTCCTGATAAGCAACATATCCGTCTTCCATTTCCACAAAGACAAAAATCTATACAAAATAAGAAAATGGATGAGGAGATCTTGGAAACATTTAGAAAAGTAGAGGTAAATATACCTTTATTAGAAGCCATCAAGCAAATCCCAAGATATGCCAAATTCCTTAAAGAACTATGCACTAATAAAAGAAGACTAAAAGGCAATGAAAGGATTAATATAAGTAGAAATGTGTCTGCATTAATTGAAAAACCTTTGTCACATATACCAGAAAAATGTAAAGTCCCTAGGACGTTTACCATTCCATGCATAATAGGCAATAACAAATTTGAAAATTCCATGCTAGACTTAGGTGCATCTATTAATGTTATGCCTATGACTGTATTTACTTCACTTTCCCTTGGACCTTTGCAAACTACAGGTGTGGTTATACAATTAGCAAATCGAAGCTCTGCACATCCTGCAGGAATTATTGAGGATGTCCTTGTTAAAGTTAACGATTTAATTTTTCCTGCAGATTTTTATGTTCTAGATATGGAAAGTGAGAATTCCACCAATAAAGCTCCAATAATTTTAGGTAGACCATTCTTAAAAACAGTTAGAACAAAGATAGATGTGCATGCAGGAACACTTTCTATGGAATTTGGAGATAGTGTGGTTAGATTCAACATTTTAGACGCTATAAAGCATCCTACTGAGGATCATTCTGTTTTTCAAATTGACTTAATAACTGATTTAGTTGAGGATAATATTATTAAGTTGTTTGATGATGTTGATTTTCCTGTATTGTCTGATTTTTATGATTCATTTGTTTGTGATTCATGCATGGATTCTCATCAATGCAATGTGTGTACTGAAATTGAGAAATATCTGCTTAATGATAATATGATCTAAACTCCCTTAAAACAGAAAATATAGTTCTAGATGTTGTTTCAAAAGAATCAAAGTGTGATAATTTGATTAAAGTAGTTACAAATACATTTGATTATGTTAAAGTATGCATATTTAGAGGAAGATAAGAATCTTCCAGTGATTATTTCTAACAAATTAAATGTTGATCAAGAAACAAGGTTGTTGTAGATTATTAGGAAGCATAAGAAAGCAATTGGTTGGACTTTGGCAGATATCCCAGGTGAACTGTTCTTTACAGGGGGTGTAAAGGTGTGATTGTCAAACAATTCAAAATGTACATGTAAGGTAAAATCTGGTATGAGGAGGTCCTTATACAGATACAAATACGGGGTGCTCTTGTATGCTTGGGCGGAGTATAGTACACTCTGTGGCGGTGTATCATTCCGCCTGGAGTAGCCTCCTTTGCCTTGACACAATTGGTGGTTGTACCTGCAATTATTCTCCGACGCTCAAGTTAGTATTTTGAAGTACTGTTAGACTTAGAAAGCAAATCTGAGAGAATTATGCAAGTATGAGTGTAAGGTTCAGAATTAGGAAAATCCCTTATACCTTTTCGCTGAGGTTTATATACCTGTTACTGGTGCTCTATTATTGGTGGGACCCGTTCCTTATTTTCAGGCACAATGCAAGAAAGGTAGTGGGTCCCTGCGCCGTTCACGAGCACCATCACTGTAGTTGGTATTTCCACTCACTTGGAAAGCGTTGATGCTTTATTATTTTATTTGTTGTTCCCTCTTATGCGTGACAGCGTGATTCCCATTTTCAACCTCTCAAGACAGAGTCAATCTTGTGCCGGGGTTATAAATATGGGCTCGCTTCGCAGTATGGGGATTTTGGTATTTCGCCTGTGTTGAGCCTATGGCTTGGCGGAGTAGTGTGCATTGGAAATGCTTTATGTATGTGTACAATCTTTTTAATACTTTCCACCTTGGCGGAGTGATAAGCCTTGGCGGAGTCACATGCCTTGGCGGAGTAACATGCCTTAGTGGAGTCATATGCCTTGGCGGAGTAACATGCCTTGGCGGTATAACATGCCTTGGCGGAGTCATATGCCTTGGCGGTATGTACTCCGTATAAGAGTAATCGTAGAGGATTTGAAATGTATTTCTCCTGTTTGAAATGCTGATCTGGCAAGGCATTAAAACTATGCTCTTGGGGGCCGGTGTTGGGACCGGATCATCTGCCCCCTAGCTTGTTATAGTGACTGGCGGAGTCACTTTAATAAGCTATAACACTGTTATGCTTAGCTTTTATAGGCATGGGTTTAGGCGGCGTCTGCTAGCTCAGGATTTACGGACAAGTGTTGTCATGCATTTATTGTTTTTGTCATTACTTGCCACGCCTGTCATCAAAGCGCCTCGAAACTGCGTTTTGCCGCTTCAATCTCTCATTGCCACGTATGCCCTTGTAACGATTGCCATTCCAATGATGGGACATAAATGCGTGGGATGGCAGTTGGAATACGTTTTCGAGGTTATTACCATGGGCCTTGGATTTTGAAAATACGGCCCAGGAAATGCCTGCCTTGAGATTCATCTAACGGTCTCAGAATTAACGGAACGTCATTATGATTCATCCAACAGCCATAGGTGTATTTCTGAGATTTTCAAGGTTTCGCTTATTTCCCCCCAAGCCATGCCTATAAATAGGTAAACTCTTAGGGGAACAAACGTTTTGCTTCATCTTCCATTCTGTGTTTTAGTGTTTAAACTGCCTTCTGAATGCTGCTTCCTCGCGATTCGTTTCTTGTTGCCAGTTCATCGTTTCTTCAGAGATTTAAGGTAACTTTCTTCTTCCTCTGTTTTCTGTCTTCGTTGTTATTGGGTTGGTTCTGTTTTCTTTATATGTGTGTTTGTTGAAACGAGGATGAGAGGAAAAGAGTCAGAGTCGTGCCCTAGGGTTTCTGTTCACCCTATGTTTTCGGATATTGAAAGTGAAGATGAGGGCTTCTATACTGGGAGGGATTCAATATTTTACAGCAGCGTGGAGTGTTTTAGTAATGTTGTACATTCGTTTGTAGCAGGAGGTACTCCTCAAATACAAGTGATAACAATGGCAGAATGTCAGAATGTTGTGCTGCATGGGTTAGATTGGAAAAAGATGCTTGAGACTGATCCCTATTGTTGGGTCGAGGAAGACGTCAAAGAGGCTTCCTCGCGTCATGCAACGACGAGCGGCGGGGTAATGGAGTTGTCGGTGCCCGTTTGGAAGGATGAGAGATTTGAAAGGAGGTTTATCGTTCGTTCACCAAAGACGTTTGAACGCATTTGCCATCGTCCTCAGGATGAGCGTACTTTGTATATGTACGATATCCTGTTTACTCAGTTGGGGGTGCGATTTCCGTTGAACAAATTCCAGATGGGTGTACTCAGGTTTCTGGATTGTGCCCCCTCTCAGCTGCACCCTAATGGATGGGGAATAGTCCGCAGCTTTGAAGTGCTGGCTAAACATTTGGAGTTTACACCTACTGTGGCGTTGTTCTTTGCTTTTTGCCGCATAATGAGGCGGGTGAATGCGAAAATCGGTGGCATGGGTTTTGTAACTCTTCGGGCGGAGCCGAAGATTGTAAATTTTAAGGCTTTTGCTGACTCCGCCAAAGAAGGCGGACTTCATTTCAGAATGAGCTTTGTAAAAGTTTCTGTTAGGAAGAACAAGTCCGTCTTTTGGCAGAGTGCAGAGGGGATTGATAAATTCCCGGTGGCGTGGACTCATGAGCACTTCCTCCTGACTAAACAAGCTTATGAAGTTGAGGAGAGTGTCCTGTCACCTACCTCCGTGGAAGTACTCCGGACACTGAAGGAGTATAACTCCGCCCACAAGCAGTTTCTGTGCCGAAGGCTGCTTGGGCATGATGCTGAAGGATATTTAAGTAATGTTTTGAGACTTGTTGCTTGAATATTATGTCTGTGCTTCCCTGCAACTTCTAATTTTATTCGTGTATCTTATGTTTGCAGGAGAGATCGCTGAATTTCCTGGGATGGAGCGTATCAAGCAAATACGTATGAGTCGCCAGGAAATTGATGCGGAAAAAAATGTGCAGCCTCAGAGGAATCTGGCTGCAGCTCTAACGAGGACTCTCCCTTTTCCTGCATCCACCAATGTAATGATGTTGGAGGGTGATGCAGGGCCCTCGATAGTTGATGTAGAAAGGCAATCTAAAAAACGCCAAGAACCAGAAACTATCGAGGTGGAGGAAGAGGACCCCCAACCTCTGCAGAAGAGGAAGAGCAAAGGAAAAAGGAAGGTGGGGGAAGGAGCATCCTCTGATGCTGCGATAGGAGTTGAAGAGATTCTGGAGCCATCAGCTGTGGCTATCACTCTTGAACTGGGCGGTCAGGGGGTCGCTCCTGAAAAAGATGTTGTGGGAGAGGAGATGGGTGGGATTCAAGCTTCTCCACCTCGCCAAACTGAGAGTCCTGCCCTGGACTTGACTGCTCGAGGCACAGCAGTTTTCCTTGTCAACGTTCCAGGGGAACCATCTAGGCGGTCTGTCTCTCTTCCTTTGACGGGGTCTCGTTTGAACCCTTATCTGTATTTCACAAATGTGGGATCCCGCCAGTCAGAGAGGCGTGATCCAGACTTCATTCTCTGCCCAGATATCGACTTCGAGGATATTGCGGATGCCACTGCTGCTGCAAGGTGGCATCTTGCTGAAATTGATGGTTTTCTTGGTTCAGTGCCCCGTATTGCCGAGGTAGCTGCGGAGGCTGCCATGTTTCAAGAATCATACCATGATTCTGTTGAAAAAATTCGCAGCTTGGAGCATGACAATGAACAGTTGTCGGAGGTGATCAAGGCTAAAGATAAACACCTTGACACCACCGACTCTGATAAAAAGAAGCTGGAAGAGGAGCTGGCTCGGGTTAAGGCTGATAAGGCCCTGCTGGAAAAGCAAGTTACGGATTTGAAAGAGCAGAATTAGAAACTGGGCGAGGATGTGGGCGAGCTAACCCAGGTGAAGGCTGACAATGTTCTGCTGAAACAACAAGTTTTAGATTTGAATCAGCAGAACCAAAAACTGGGTGAGGATGTGAGTGAAGTTCAGCAGAGACTGGTTTCTTTTGAAACTAGTAAGGCTCTCGCTGAAGACGCCTGGGCTGCGGAGTTGGATCAAGCAGCCACTGCATACAGTGACCTCGAAAAACAGGTCAAAGAGCTAAAAGCTGAGAAAGCCATTTCAGATGCCGCCAATAAACGGGTTGATCAGGAGTTGCAGTCGGCTTTGGACGCAGCTGAGGCAGCAATTGATGATTCTTTCAGCATGGCTATTCGCCAACTCCGTCATCGCAACCTAGGCGTTGTTCTCAACACTGCAGGCATTCACCCTTATTATGAGTTTATCAATGGTGAATTGATGGTGCCTGCTCAGGGGGGTCACATTCCTGCGCCTAATGAAGAGTATGTTCTGGCGGACTTGCCCCCCTCACAGAGTTTGTCCAAACCTAGTGAGTCTCAGCCTAGCTCCGCCCACCAAGAAGGAGTGCCACCCGAGTCTTAAAGATTATCTCTGGGGTTTCTTTGTGAATTTTGTTTTTTGCACTTTAATAATATTGCCTTGTTGCAGGATAGGCTCTGGACCCCTTATCAATTCTTGACAATATTTAATAAAGTATAATTTCTGTAAATTTATACTTGTTCATATAAACGGTGTTTGAGTCCGTGGGAGTTGTGCCTTGTAAAATGCTATTAATAAGGCAGAGTAATCGTTTGAGGACTGATGAAATATGATTAAGTATAACGAGGCGGAATAACCTTTTTGTGAATCTTAATGAAGTAAAATCCTGTAACGAGGCGGAGTAGCCTCTTAAGAATTTTAATGAAGTGAATTCTGTAATGAGGCGGAGTAGCCTCTTAAGAATTTCAATGAAGTAAATTCTGTAATGAGGCGGAGTAGCCTCTTAAGAATTTCAATGTAATAGAATTCTATAATGAGGCGGAGTAGCCTCTTAAGAATTTCAATGAAGTAAATTCTGTAATGAGGCAGAGTAGCCTCTTAAGAATTTCAATGAAGTAAATTCCGTAATGAGGCAGAGTAGCCTCTTAAGAATTTCAATATGATAGAATTCTGTAATGAGGCGGAGTAGCCTCTTAAGAATTTCAATGAAGTAAATTTTGTAATGAGGCGGAGTAGCCTCTTAAGAATTTCAATGTGATAGAATTCTGTAATGAGGCGGAGTAGCCTCTTAAGAATTTCAATGAAGTGAATTCTGTAATGAGGCGGAGTAGCCTCTTAAGAATTTCAATGAAGTAAATTCTATAATAAGGCGGAGTAGCCTCTTAAGAATTTCAATGAAGTAAATTCTGTAATGAGGCGGAGTAGCCTCTTAAGAATTTCAATGTGATAGAATTCTGTAATGAGGTGGAGTAGCCTCTTAAGAATTTCAATGAAGTAAATTCTGTAATGAGGCGGAGTAGCCTCTTAAGAATTTCAATGTGATAGAATTCTGTAATGAGGCGGAGTAGCCTCTTAAGAATTTCAATGAAGTAAATTCTGTAATGAGGCGGAGTAGCCTCTTAAGAATTTCAATGTGATAGAATTCTGTAATGAGGCGGAGTACCCTCTTAAGAATTTCAATGAAGTAAATTCTGTAATGAGGCGGAGTAGCCTCTTAAGAATTTTAATGTGATAGAATTCTGTAATGAGGCGGAGTAGCCTCTTAAGAATTTCAATGAAGTGAATTCTGTAATGAGGCGGAGTAGCCTCTTAAGAATTTCAATGAAGTAAATTCTGTAATGAGGCGGAGTAGCCTCTTAAGAATTTCAATGTGATAGAATTCTGTAATGAGGCGGAGTAGCCTCTTAAGAATTTCAATGAAGTAAATTCTGTAATGAGGCGGAGTAGCCTCTTAAGAATTTCAATGTGATAGAATTCTGTAATGAGGCGGAGTAGCCTCTTAAGAATTTCAATGAAGTAAATTCTATAATGAGGCGGAGTAGCCTCTTAAGAATTTCATTAAAGCACAATTTTTGCAAGTATTATACTTACTTGGACTTGTTGATAGTGCTTGAGTTTGTCGATTATGAACTCCGCAAAATATTAGCAGTTGGGCGAAGTAAGGGTTTGGGTGGAGCGTTTATCCCTTTGAATTTGAATTGGGGTGTATCTCCTGATCAAGTGAAAATTGTTGAATCCAGGGTTGGTATGGTGCAGCATAAGCTGTGACACCAATCCTTTCCGCAGGAATTTTGCCGGACCTTGGGGTCGGTATGGTGCAGCATATAGCTGTGACACCAATTCTTTCCACAGGAAGTCTGCTGGACCTTGGGGTCGGTATGATGCAGCATATAGCTGTGACACCAATCCTTTCCCCCCAGGGAGTTTTTTAGACCTTGGGGTCGGTATGGTGCAGCATATAGCTGTGACACCAATCCTTTCCCCCCAAGGAGTTTTTTTGGACCTTAGGGTCGGTATGGTGCAGCATATAGCTGTGACACCAATCCTTTCCCCCCAAGGAGTTTTTTGGACCTTAGGGTCGGTATGGTGCAGCATATAGCTGTGACACCAATCCTTTCCCCCCAAGGAGTTTTTTGACTCCGTTTGTGAAGCTTTGTTGCATGTTGGATGATCTTTATGGAATAAAGAGTTATGCTTTAATGCTTCAATTGTTGGAGCCGGTGTCTTATCTGCATGGGAACAAGTTCTGCCATGGATAATTAACTGAAAGTTAGAATGAAGATTGAATGTAGGAAGGAATTTTATTAATGATGGAACTACATAAAGAGCTGAGTTGGGGTATGTCTCATCGAAGCCTTTTCAAGGAAAGCCCATTTGGGAAGAACCTTAAGTTAGGGGAGAGAACATACCGTATTACCCAACTAGCTGTAATATATGCATAAATTTAAAATATTCCATTTATTCCTGACCGGAGTGCCATCTAAGTTTTCTAAGCGGTATGTGCCTTTGCCCAGAGCTTCGATGACTCGGTATGGTCCTTCCCAGGTTGGTGCCAATTTGCCTTGGTGTGCAAATTTGTTACCGATATTGGCCCTTCTCAAAACCAAATCTCCTTCTTTGAAACGATGTTCAGAAACACGAGTGTTATACCGTTTGGCGGCTTTTGCTTTAACAGCTTGATCCCGCACAAAGGCTTCCTCTCTCAATTCTGCCAAGACCTCGAGTTCATGGGCGAGGTTCTGTCGATTGGCTTCTTCATTGAAGTGGAGGATTCGAGCTGAAGGGGCTGCCAATTCAACGGGAATAACAGCCTCGACTCCATATGTCAGCCGATATGGGGATTCATTTATGGTAGAGTGAGGGGTTGTTCGATATGCCCATAAAACGTGGCATAATTGATTTGCCCAATCTCCCTTTGCTTCACCAAGGCGTTTCTTAAGGCCTTTCAAGATTTCTCTGTTGGCAACTTCAGCTTGGCCATTGGTTTGAGGATGTTCCACAGAAAAAAAAATCTGCACAATGCTGAGATTTTCTAAGAGTTCAGTGAACTTACGATCTATGAATTGGGTGCCATTATCAGTGACTATGCGTCCAGGGACTCCAAAACATGTGATGATATTTTTGTATACGAATCTACGAGTCCTGGCTGATGTAATGTGCACCACTGCCTCTGCTTCAATCCATTTGGTGAAGTAATCAACACCAACTATCAAATATTTGATACCGCCTGGCGCAGTTGGGAATGGACCTAGGATATCCATGCCCCATTGATAGAAAGGCCAAGGCGTTATTGATGATGACATTTCTTCCGCCGGAGTGTGATGAAGATTTGCGAATTGTTGACACTGATCGCACATCTGAACATACGAGGCGGAGTCATGCTTCAGGGTGGGCCACCAATACCCAGCTCTGAGTATCTTTCTTATTAGACTATGTGCCCCGGGATGGTGTCCACACTGCCCTTCATGGACTTCTTTTAAAACGGCTTGCACCTCATTTTCGTTTATGCATATTAAGTAAGGAACAGAAATTCCTCGGCGGTATAACTGTCCGTCTAGGAGCGTATAATAAGGTGCTTCTTTCTTTAGTTTTCGTCGCTCAAGATCATCCGTGGGTAATTGTCCATTAACAAGGTAACGAACTATCGGTGCTACCCAGGAATTGTCATCAAAGGAACGACTTCTAATCATACAAATTGAGGAAGGAAAGGAAATACTTGGCTCCGCCAAGGTACTTTGTACAACCGTAGTTATGCATCCTGCCTTCTTTGTGCTAGCCAACCTGGAGAGGATATCAGCACGTGTATTTTCTTCCCGGGGTACATGTTTGAAAGTGACTTCGTCGAAGCGTTGCTTTAACTCATTAACGCAGTTTAGATATTGTTGCAGCAAAGGTTCTTTAGCCTGATATTCGCCAAGAATTTATGAAATGACTAATTGAGAATCACTGCATAAGGTTACAGTTTTGGCCCCAATATCTTGTGCTGCTCTGAGTCCGGCTAAGCAGGCTTCTTACTCCGCCTGATTGTTAGACGTAGTGAAGGTGAAGTGCAATGAAATTTCGAGATGTAGCCCGTCATCACTTTCCACAACAATTCCTGCCCCACATCCTTTGCTATTTGAAGATCCATCAACGTATATTGTCCAATGTGAATGATCTGCATCTGGGCTAGAGCCTGTTAACTCAACTACGAAGTCTGCTAGGACTTGTGCCTTGATAGCAGTTCTTGGTTCGTAGGATATGTCGAATTCAGAGAGTTCTATGGCCCATTTGATCATTCTTCCAGCCAGGTCTGGTTTGAACAGTATAGTACGAAGTGGCAAGTCCGTGCGAATCAAGATAGGATGGGCATGTAAGTATGGTCTTAGGCGTCGTGAAGCCCAAACAACTGCAAGTGCTGCCTTTTCAATCTTCTGATAACGACATTCTTCACCATGCAATGTTTTACCGGTGAAGTACACCGGTCGTTGGCCTTCAACTGTCTCCTTAACCAGAGCTACTACTAAGGCTTCATCTGAAACAGACAAATAAACAATGAGTTGTTCACCTGGGCTTGGTTTTACCAGGATTGGAGGGCTGGCCAAGACATTTTTCAAGCTTTGGAAAGCCGCTTCTTGCTCTGGGCCCCAACTGAATTTCTTGTCTTTTTTCAGCATTTTGTACAAGGGAAGAGAGCGATGAGCCATTTTTGGCATGAATCATGCTAGAGCGGCGATTTTGCCGTTGAGGGATTGTACCTCTTTTAGTGTTTTAGGGCTCTGCAACTCCTGGATAACACGGCATTTATCAGGGTTAGCCTCTATACCTCTTTGTGTCAACATGAAGCCCAAAAATCTGCCACCAGGGACAGCGAATGTGCATTTCAAAGGGTTGAGCCTCATATCATATTGTTGTAGGCGTTGAAAAATGAGGCGTAGATCCTCAACATGGTCTCCTCCTTCCGGGGTCTTGGCAATAATATCATCAATATAAACTTTTACCAGCTTTGTGTGCATACCCTCAAAAACTTTGTTGATCATGCGCTGGTAGGTTGCCCCGACGTTTTTTAACCCAAATGGCATGACGTTGTAGCAGAAGACTCCTTTATCATTAACAAACACTGTCTTCTCTTGATCATCCTCACACATCAGAATTTGGTTGTAACAGGAGTAAGCATCCATAAAAGATAGATACTTGTATCCTGAAGAGTCATCAACTAATCTATCAATGTTGGGGAGAGGGTATGGATCCTTGGGACAACATTTATTCAAATCAACATAGTCTATACACATACGCCACTTGCCATTGGCTTTCTGTACCATGACCACGTTAGACAACCAGGAGGAGTAACGGAGTTCCCTGATGAACCCCGCCTTGAGGAGTTCCTCTGTTTGCTCACAGGCGGCTTTTTGTTTAGCTGGACCCATACGCCATTTCTTTTGTGCTACAGGCTTAGTTTCAGGGTACACTGCCAGGCAGTGACAACAAAAGTTGGGATCCATGCCAGGCATGTCTGCAGCGGTCCAAGCAAAAATTTCTTTATACTCATGGAGAGGTGCAATTAGTTTTGCCTCCATGTTAGCCTCAAGCTTGTCATTGATGTTTGTAATCTGTTCTGGGGTGCTGCCCAAAACAATAGACTTGGAACCACCATCAGGAGTTGGTTTCAAAGGGTTTAGTGGGTCTACAGAAGACTCCGCCCTGGGGTCAAGATCCACCAAATGGACGGACGCCACCGCACTGCTCCCTTCATTCAACTTTTTTTTCTTAGTCATGGCTTCAAGCTTCACCATGTTAAGACTCAAATTGTAGCAATAGCGAGCCATTTCTTGGTCACCCCTTACAGATGAGACTTGATTATCTTTGTCAATGAACTTGATTAGCAAGTGGGGGGTTGAAACGATGGCTTCCATGGCATTCAGGGTAGGCCGCCCAATGATGCCATTGTATGGAAATTTCACATCAATGACAAGAATCCTGGATTTCACAGTCCTTGCTCCAGGTTCGCCATCAAAAGTAATTCTCGTGTCCAAGTAGCCTTTGGTGGGCTGTTTGGCGCCATTGAAGGCTGTAAGGTCCTGCGTATATGGTTGCAAATCTGCATCAGTTAATCCCATGCATTTAAAACAGTCATAAAAGATAACGTCGCAGGAACTTCCCTGATCAACTAGGATGCGTTTTACATCCATATTAGCGATTACTGCAATAATCACTACTGCGTCATCTCCTTCAGGAATAGTAGGGCCAAAATCGTCGTCTGTGAAGGTTATAGGCGGAGTCTGAACCCCGTTCCTGAATGGGCGATATTCTTTGCTCTTGCCTTGCACAGACAAGATCATACGATGGTCGTTTTTCCTTACAGCAATTGAGGGTCCGCCCCCAGCAAAGCCCCCAGCAATCATATCTACCACCTGCCTTTTGCCCCGCGATCTGGGTTCAGGGCTTGGTTCTCTTTGGGCGGACTCCAGAACAATACTCTTTTGTTTTTCCGTTGCCGCTGTGCATTTTGGCTCCTGAGTGTTATCAGGATCCGAAGAACGATCACGAGGTCGTTTTTCGAACCTCTCTGGCTCATCATGAGATTTACCCTTAAACAAATAATGTTTCAGTTTGTCTTCACGAATAAGCACCTCGATGGTGTTTTTGAGTTGCTTGCACTCCTCCGTGGTATGGCCAACTGACTCGTGGAACTCACAATATTTCTTTGGATTCCCACCGCGTCTGAGTGGAGGTGGACGTTGAATCCCGTATACGTTGAGGGTGGTCCATCCTATTTCGCGCAAGATTTTTTCATATGTCGTGTTCAGGGATGCATAATGAGCAAAATGGAACATACGTCTATCTTGCTGTTTGAAGGGTTGGTTCCCCGCCTTATCTTTCTGAGGGAACTTATCATTCCTGGATGATTTTTCTTTATCTTTGTCATGGTGTGGAGCTGAAATGGGTGGTTTATTACGAGATGCAGTGGCTTCTAAGTGTATCTCAATACCTACGTATTTGGATGCTTTCTTGCGAAACTCCTCCATGGTGGATGGAGGTCCTTTTGCCAACGACAAAGCAAAGGGCGATTTCGGCTGCATGGCCTCGATGAGGATATGCAACTGGATCGCTTCTGTCAAGTCAGGGACCATGGCCGCCTCTTTATAAAATCTCTTCAGGAAATCCTTTAGAGACTCTTTGTCACCTTGCTTGATCTGAGCCAAGGTATGGGAGGTTCTAGGCATATCCCTAGAGATTACAAAGTGACTGCCAAAAGCTGTGGCCAAGTCCCCCCATGAATCAATGGAACCTGAAGGTAAACTCTTGAACCAGCTAAGAGCTTCACCTGTGAGGGTTCTGGGAAACATTCTGCACATGACATCTTCCTCCGCACCTAAGAACATAGCTTCATAGATGTAAGCATCTAAATGCTTAGAAGGATCTGTCTCCCCAGTATATTTTCCTATGGAAATGGGTTGCGTAGTTTGCAAATGTCTGGGGACATGCGCATTCATCAGTCTTTTGGAAAATGGGATACTCATCTTATATCCCGAAGGGGATGTATTTGAAACGACTCTCCTTCCCTCATGATGGTGGGCATTTGCCAGTGGAAGGCTTCGTTGCTCTTCCATGTAAGTAGGGATGCGAGAGTAATTTGGGGTACTCGATTCCTCCTGTACATGCGATTCATGGTGCGGCTGCTTTGCAGGGCCCACTTTCTCGTGCATGGGATTCGCCTTCTCACGTCGAAGCTCTGCGATTTCTTCCCTCAACATTCTGATCATGTCATCTCTCGGATCTAGAGAGCCAACATGCGTTGCCCTTTTGTGAGCATCATTGTCAAAGCTTAGACGTCTAGGATTGCGTGGAGGAGAATCCTCAGTCTGCACTTCTGGTCCTGGTCTTTCCATTGATGATGAATGTAATGGGAATCGTTCAAGGATTGTGGGATTACCAAATTTACAGGTCCCACCGGGCGTGCCAATGAACTGTTCTTTACAGGGGGTGTAAAGGTGTGATTGTCAAACAATTCAAAATGTACATGTAAGGTAAAATCTGGTATGAGGAGGTCCTTATACAGATACAAATACGGGGTGCTCTTGTATGCTTGGGCGGAGTATAGTACACTCTATGGCGGTGTATCATTCCGCCTGGAGTAGCCTCCTTTGCCTTGACACAATTGGTGGTTGTACCTGCAATTATTCTCCGACGCTCAAGTTAGTATTTTGAAGTACTGTTAGACTTAGAAAGCAAATCTGAGAGAATTATGCAAGTATGAGTGTAAGGTTCAGAATTAGGAAAATCCCTTATACCTTTTCGTTGAGGTTTATATACCTGTTACTGGTGCTCTATTATTGGTGGGACCCGTTCCTTATTTTCAGGCATAATGCAAGAAAGATAGTGGGTCCCTGTGCCGTTCATGAGCACCATCACTGTAGTGGGTATTTCCACTCACTTGGAAAGCGTTGATGCTTTATTATTTTATTTGTTGTTCCCTCTTATGCGTGATAGCGTGATTCCCATTTTCAACCTCTCAAGACAGAGTCAATCTTGTGCCGGGGTTATAAATATGGGCTCGCTTCGCAGTATGGGGATTTTGGTATTCCGCCTGTATTGAGCCTATGGCTTAGCGGAGAAGTGTGCATTGGAAATGCTTTATGTATGTTACAATCTTTTTAATACTTTCCACCTTGGCGGAGTGATAAGCCTTGGCGGAGTCACATGCCTTGGCGGAGTAACATGCCTTGGCGGAGTCATATGCCTTGGCGGAGTAACATGCCTTGGCGGAGTCATATGCCTTGGCGGTATAACATGCCTTGGCGGAGTCATATGCCTTGGCGGTATGTACTCCGTATAAGAGTAATCGTAGAGGATTTGAAATGTATTTCTCCTGTTCGAAATGCTGATCTGGCAAGGCATTAAAACTATGCTCTTGGGGGCCGGTGTGGGGACCGGATCACCAGGTATTAGCCCTTCCATGTGTATGCATAGAATTCTATTAGAGGAAGAAGTTAAACCAGTAAGGCAACCACAAAGAAGACTTAATCCTCAGATCCTTGATGTAGTTAAAAAAGAGGTAACAAAATTATTACAAGCTGGCATTATTTACCCTATATCAGATAGCACTTGGGTCAGCCCTGTACAAGTGGTTCCCAAGAAGTCTGGAATCACAGTGGTTAAAAATGAAAATGATGAACTAATTCCTACCAGAATCCAAAATAGTTAGCGAGTATGCATTGATTACAGGAAACTTAACAAAGCAACTTGAAAGGATCACTTTCCTTTACCTTTCATTGATCAAATGTTGGAACGACTGGCAGGTAAGTCACATTACTGCTTTCTAGATGGATTTTCAGGTTACTTCCAAATTTATATTGCACCAGAAGATCAAGAAAAAACAGCATTTACATGTCCTTTTGGCACTTTTGCTTATAGGAGGATGCCTTTTGGCTTATGCAATGCCCCTGGTACCTTTCTACGATGCATGATTAGTATCTTTGCTGATTTTCTTGAAAATTGCATGGAAGTATTTATAGATGATTTCACAGTATATGGTTCATCATTTGATGCTCGCTTAAATAGTCTAGATAAAGTATTACATAGATGCATTGAAACTAACCTTGTTCTTAATTATGAGAAATACCATTTCATGGTAGAAGAAGGAATAGTTTTAGGCCATGTAATATCTAAAAAAGGCATAAAAGTAGATCCTGCAAAAATTGATGTAATTTCTCAATTACCTTATCCTTCTTGTTGTCGCAACCTCGGTCGCGACGGCGCGGCGAACAAGAGAGAAAAGATGAAACAGGGAGTCGCCACCAACGTTTTTATCCATAGGAAAAACATTGGGAAAAAAACTAAGTTCGGTAAAGCACTGGTTTAAAAAATTGAAATCCAAGTTCGGGAGTCGGTTACGAGTAGGGAAGGTATTAGCACCCTACATCGCCTGTCAAAGACAGTACCAAGATTGAAAGCACAACATAAATAGCCTTAAATAAAACATGATTTCTTCCCTTTTATTCTGAAAATGATAGAATGGAGTAAAGAACTGTACAGACATAGAATGTCAAAGCGAGGTTAATGGGGACGCTTTGTCCGAATTAAGCTCGACTTCGATATGAGACAGAGGGGGATGAGAAAATGCCAATAAGACGTCACGCCTAAATTAAACATTCTCGGATAAAAGGATAGGGATAGGAAAGGGATAAGCGGGACGTCTTGTCCTAAGTATCCCTTCCCTATGAAATTATGGCGAGGCTTGGGCAGAAACTGTGGGGAAACCAACAAGACGTCACGTCTAAATTGATTTTCATGGAAGTGACCAAAAAAGGACATTTGTGAAAGAAACATAAAAAGTAAAGCAGTAAATCAGCCAAAAAAGGAAATGAGAAAGATGGGCCCGACAGGAGTTAAAATCCTGCTCCTACGTATTCTTGAATTATCAAGAAATCAGGGTTACGTAGTTCTGAATATTGCTATTTTAGGGAGGAATCTGAAAGATGTTGATGGATATCATTAAAGAGGAGAATTCATGCAAGGTGAAGTTCTTCGCACGTGCACGAATCCTAAGAGGGTTGTGTAGACAGGAGTACTCCCGTACGACACTATTTTTTACAAAATCGCCCTTTTTATTATGTCTGTTTGTTATGGAAAAGGATAAAAATATTAACAAAGTAAACTAATGGTACGCAGGCAATTACAGTCAACAAAACAGCAAACTCATAGAAAAGTAAAAAAAGGGGAACTGAAAGCAAAAGAAATAAGGAAAGGAGTGGAACCGGTGTGACGAGCTAAGAACCGATGTGGGAGGTTGAGCGCAGTGACGGTGTCAGACTGATTTCAAACTCACACGCTGACCGGGACAATAGACCGGAGTTAGACCCGATCTGGGAATCTGAAGGTCACGACCGGTGTTGTGGGAAGTTAATCCGAGGCGAAACGCTGTTGAGCAGTAACGGAGATGGACGAGGTAATGATGCGGGAAATGGGACAGGGTTGGTTTTGAGATGACGAGGTGTGTTCGAGGTACGGACGGCGTGAGAGTAGTGGCTTTGTGTTAGTGAGAAAGACTCAAAAAACTTTTCGAACTAAGGGATCTTTTGTGGTGACTAAGGCAAGTCACTGGTTTCAAGTGGGGAGGTCAGTTAAGAATCTTGAGGAATCGGAGAGAATTTCCAGAGTTTTCTCGCGTAGAGGGAGAATCTGAAGACCAACCCCTTGAGCTTCCTTGGTTGGGGCATTTATAGGGCCTTCGAGTCATGGGCTGAGGGTTTTGGGACAACCAGAAATCCCACTCACCCATCCGTGTAGTGGTGTGCAGCTCTGGCCATTATCATTGGTGGGGAGCAGGGTTTTCAGTGGGGGTTTTTTAATTGCCCACTTCCGCCTCTCTGTCTGCCATTTTCCAGGAAGTGCGATTCCAGGTCACCGCGCATAAGCTTCCGATCTCGTCCCTCCGTTGTCGAATTTGTGACACCGGTTAGCAAAGCCAATGGTTGGACGGAGTCTCCACTGATCCAATGTGGGGCCTTAAGAACCATTGCCTGTGTCTTGACACCGGCTGAATCTTTCAATGAATCACACGGGCCGGTGTGCCTATCTTAATCTGTCCACTTTCATCAGGGCCGGACTGGCCTGTCATTCTGCCTCGGCCTGTCACTCGTCGTTTTGTCAGATCCGCGACATCGGTCATTAAGGGACTCCTGGGGTGAGGAAGGTTGGGCGGAGTTGATTTGAGGACGGTAGGGCGGAGTGTGAGGTGAGGACGGTTGGGCGGAGTTAAGGTGAGGCTTAGGTTGGGCGAAGTTAAGGCGAGGTGTAGGTTGGGCGGAGTGTTGAGGTTTAGGTTGGGCGGAGTTAAGGCGAGGGCGGAGTGTTGAGGTTTAGGTTGGGCGGAGTTAAGGCGAGGTTTAGGTTGGGCGGAGTGATTTTGGTACCGGTGTCACTTGGGACCGAAATCGGTGTTCACAGATGCCTGTCATTCTGCTCTGGCGCATGACATTGGTCCGGTGTTAACTTAGGCCTTGTCCGGTGTTACCAACTTCAAGGCCTGGTCCGGTGTTATAACAATTTGGGCCGGACCAAAAGAGGTGTTCACAGATGCCCCTCTTTACTCTCTTTCACAAGAGAAATGTAAATTTCCGAGGTGAAAGGGGAGTAAAGATACGAACACCGATGTAGGGACTAAGTAGGAACAAAATCCGGTGTGGGGCTTAATGATGTGGCATTTTGAACAGCCGACGTGTCTCAAATGTGGTCCACGTCACTGGGTGACTGAGCATTCCACGTGTCATCAGCTAACTGGCTCTTTTTCAAAATTTAAAATTCGCGCCATTGGGCCGGAATGCCAAAAGTCGGCCCTTTTTAATGGGCCATGGGCCGGAATACGGAAGGTTCTGGATCTCCGCTCCTCCCTCTATAAAAGCAAATTCGGGGATCCATCATTTTCACTACTTTCTTGATATTGAAGTGCTGTCTCTCCGATGTTCAACCTCTCCGGTGTCCGAAGTTCTCCTCCGGCGTTAAAGCTTTTTCTCCGGTGTTACGTCCTGGCTCGTACTAAAAGAACTGCACGCATCGCCTCAGCAGGTAGCCATCCCACCCTTCATTTTAATTTCATAGATAGGTCATGAGGGATACCGGTTCGAGTAATGACTCCATTGAGGTCCTGTCTGGTCCTCCTTCAATTACATCCCGGCGTCAGCCGGGTGGAGTTTCGAGCCGAGGTCCGAGTCACCAAAGTGGGGCAACTTCGGGAGCTTCACATCGGTTCGTCTCATCAGGGCACCGTTTCTCCGCATTGCCTTTGTGGGAAACAGAGGGGCTTGACACATCGTCAGGCTCCTCGTTTAACTTTGGCACTGCTAGTGAAGGGGGAAGCAGTGCCGATTTATATCTTACTGACGATGTGGCCTTTTACAGTTGTATTCCCTTTCTTCGCCATACCGTCCGAATGGCTTCTGAAAATTCCTCCACCGGTGTTGCTGTGATTACTGACCCTATTAAGACGAATGTCTTGGCACACCGGATCAACTGGCTAGCTGAGAAGGCCAGGGATCCTTACTTTTGGGTTCATGAAGACCCAAAGACGATTGTCTCCCGGTATGCCGAAGATGCTGCCGATGTCACCATCGAAGATGTCGTTGTTCATGCCGATGTTGAGCATGAAAACGACTTTACTGTATTCTGCCCTCAAACCTCGGACAGGATCTGCCATCAACCGGGGTCAAGGAACCTCTTTATGTATGAGATGGTCTTTTCTAAGATCGGCGTCCGATTCCCATTGACGGAGTTTGAGATGGGGGTACTCCGGTTTCTTGACTGCGCTCCTAGCCAACTTCATCCCAATGGCTGGGGCTTGGTAAGGTCCTTGGAAGTGCTTGGGGAGTACTTCCACTTCGTCCCCACAGTGGCCCTCTTTTTTACTTATTGCAGGGTGATGCGCCGGGGTAACTCTGGAGGGGGTCTAGGCTTCATCAACCTCCGCTGCGACTCAAAGGTGGTTAACTTCGAAAGTTACACCGAATCGGCCAAGACAGACGGGGTCAGTTTCAAACACTCCTATGTCAAAGTCGAGGTCAATGCTGGCAGGCCGGTGTTTTGGGAGAATTCTGATTTTTCCAGAAAATTTTACACCGGTTGGACTCATGAACACTTTCTCCTGACAAGCAATGCCTACATCGTCAGTGAGAGTACCTTGTCGACTGAGTCCAAGAAGGTCTTGGACGCTCTGAAGGGTTATTCTGTCATCGCCAAATTTTCCTGCAAGAGGCTTTTGGGGACAGAGTCGGGCCGGGATGCTTACCTTGGTAGATATTGTTTAACCTCACCCCCTTCTATTATATATTCACACCGGTACTAACATCATTTCTTTTTCTTTTCAGGCGAGATGGCTCGGATAGACATCCTCAGGAAACTGAGGGAAGCTGCCGAAGCCCGGAACGCTGCTGCTGCTGCACAGGAGAATAGGGTGACTCCTCGTCGCACCCCGGCCAAGATGGTGAGCATTCCGGCCGAAAATGTTGGGGCGATGGATCTGGGGCCAGCTGAGAGAGTCCCAGTAAAAAGGAAGTCCCACCCCGGCACAACCTCCAGGTCGAAAAAGCACAAGGCTCCAACGGTTGTGGGCGAGGTAGAGGTACCAAGGGAGGAGGAGGCCGGTCCTGTAAATATTTCTCCAGTCCGGTCTCAACCTGAGGACATCGTTGTCAACTCCCGCCTCTCGGATTTTCTAGAGTATGTTGGAGGGACACCGGCTCGGGTCCATATCCCCTTCAAGCTCAAAGCCGATCTCCCTGCTTCTGAAGCTCAGTCTGCTGCTGAAGCAGCTATTTTTAATTTGGTTGAGGCAGCTGGGGTCCTCAGCTCTTTAGGCCGCTCTTACTACTCCGGAGTCGAGGCTAAGGAATGCCTAGACCGAATAAAGAAAGCTGAGGCCTTGAGAGTCGAGGCTCAGACTACTTTGACCCAGAAGGAGCAGGAGCTAACCAAGAGCAAGGAGGACCTGTCCGAACTCACTGCTGCTTACACATCGGCTGCCAAGAGGGCAGATGCTGCTGAGGCTAAGGCTAAGGCTTCAGAGGACGCTCTCAAAGCTTTCCAGACCGAACTGGATGAAGCCAAGGCTGCAAAGGCCGAGTTGGACGAGAAAAACAAAGAACTATCTGGGAAGCTTGCCGATGTGCAGGAAGAGCAAGCGAAGGAGCGGATGGAAGCCGAGGAGCAGATGGCTGAATTTTCGGTACTGGCCGATGTCGCCTTCAGTTCTGCCGTTCGCCAGGTTGTACACCGGAACTCCGCTGTTCAACTTAACCTGAACGGTATAGGTGTCTACTATGAATTTCATGGTGGCCACCTATATGCTATGGACCGGGGTCAGGCTTCGGAACCTGAGGATATTCCTTATGAACTGATGCCCCTCCCCGAAGGCCAAAGCATGGAACTGAGGACGGTGTCGGAGGAATCCGAGAGGACAGCCTCCGCTAGACCGGACTCTCCAGCACCCAACTCTTAGGATTTTTTTTCTTAGCCTTGTTCCGGGATGGGCTCCGGAGTTTTAATTTTTGTAATGGCCTCAGTGCCCTCTATTAATACAATGCAATTTTCATCCATCTGCTTGTCTTCTCTTTTCTTTCAAAATGTTTCCAAGTATCTCTCTCTTGTGACCGGTATGAGGTAACGACTTGAAGTAACACCGTCTAATCATCAACTTAGAATTAGGACTTCATCATGGACAATGTCTTTTGTGAAGCATAGAACCTCGGATTAGCGTATCATGGCCACCCCGTCCACAACTTCGATTAACCTTCGAACCTCCGATGTAATTGGCCTGACATCGGTCTTGGCAACCCCTTAACCCAATTCTATCCGAGGTAGGTTTCATGACACCGTTTGTTACGCCCCGAAGTAGTAAGCGGTGTAACCATCGGGACACCGTTCCCCGCAACTTGACAGGGTCTACTTCATTTGACCTTGAGGGTCATGACACTGTCCTTTGGATCACCACTTGTCTTGGAATAGAGTGGACCTCCTCTACCTATATCGGATCAACACCGTTTTTTTTTTTTTTTTTTTTGACATACGGTGGGTGATAGGAAGGTAAGAGTGGGGAATCGCCCCTTGACCGAAGATAAAATACGGGGTGTGGCCCTTGATTTATGGAAAAGTAAAAAAAAAAAAAAACTGGGGTTGTCTTTTGACTGACAGGAAAATAAATGTGGGGTGTGGCCCTTGATTTGCAGAAAGATAAAGGTGGGGGATTGCCCCTTGGCTGACAGGAAAATAAATGTGGGGTGCGGCCCTTGGTTTGCAGAATGGTAAACGTGGGGGATTGCCCCTTGATTGACGGGAAAATAAGTGGGGTGCGGCCCTTGGTTTGCAGAAAGGTAAAGGTGGGGGATTGCCCCTTGATTGACAGGAAAATAAGTGTGGGGTGTGGCCCTTGGTTTGCAGAAAGGTAAAGGTGGGGGATTGCCCCTTGACTGACATGAAAAATAAATGTGGGGTGTGGCCCTTGGTTTGCAGAAAGGTAAAAGGTGGGGGATTGCCCCTTGGCTGACAGGAAAAATAAATGTGGGGTGTGGCCCTTGGTTTTTGGAAAGGTAAAGGTGGGGAATTGCCCCTTGACTGATAGGAAAAACCCGGGGGGATGCCCCAGTTTGACATGATTGGATGAAATCTTGGGGAACTGCCCCTTGACTAAGAGAATAAACCTGGGGAGATGCCCCAGTTTGACATGATTGGATGAAATCTTGGGGAACTGCCCCTTGAATGAAAGAACAAACCCAGGGAGATGCCCCAGTTTGGGTTGACCGGGAAGTGTAGTCCCACTGGGGAAGGATTTGGGAAGTGTAGTTTTTTGGTGATTATGGTTCCGCTGGGGAATGAGAACTTGGGAAGTGCTAGCTTTGGCGATTGTGATTTCACTGGGGATGCCAATCTACTGATTTCTCTTGGGGAAAACTTCTGGTCCGGATCCTTGGTGTCAGGTTCTTCATTTCTGTGTGACGTAGTTCCATCACCCTTCAAAACAGATGGTTAGAAGCACGAGTAATCAAAAGAATTGACATTTCGAGCGACCTTTCTTAAGAGATAGGCTTTCAAGATAACTCATGGATGAGATAGAGACAAATTCTGTCTTCCAGGAACATGATTAACAGAATTGGTTATGCTTTCTCACGGGCCGGGTCTGACGCCAGGATACATTTCGTTTCACCACGACTTTTCATTTCATCACTTTTTCATTTCAAAAATTTCCTCTTAAGAAAAACTTGTTCGTTTATAAGATTCAGCCGTAGACTCAGGGGAAGGAAAGGGAAAGCTTATTTTATTATTGAATATAAGTATGTACATTGGTAATGAAGGTAAAGGTAACAAAAACATATGTATAAACAATTAAGAGGTGGGAGAGAAAGAAGGCCTTTTGAACCCTCCAGCGACTCCCCGCGAGTGATAAGAATCCGGATCTTTCCTCACGACTTCGAGACCATCCTCTGATTTTACTTCTGGGAAATGATTTTGACAAAGATGCGCATGCCTGATCAGTTTTCCTTCTCTGAAGAGTTCTCGTCCTTACGCCTGAACTTGTGGCTTTTTATTCTACCTGAGCCGTCCTCCCGGGTTTTCGACTCATCAAGCAGCTCTAATTTTTGCCTAGGCTGCCCCATGGGTTTTCAGCCTAGCGAGCACCCTTTTTTTTTTTTTTTAGGCAAAATATTTCTTCACCGCGTCGGCGTTCACAGGCATTGGTAGATCCTCTCCATCCATGTTGGTGAGGATTAGAGCTCCTCCAGAGAAAGCCTTCTTCACGACGTATGGTCCTTCGTAATTAGGTGTCCATTTCCCTCGGATGTCCTTTTGGATTGGCAAGATTTTCTTGAGGACTAGGTCTCCTTCTTGGAATCGTCGAGGTCGTACCTTCTTTTCAAACGCTCATTTCATACGCTTTTGATACAGCTGACCATGACAAAGGGCGGTTAATCTCTTTCCATCAATCAGATTTAACTGGTCATGTCGAGCTTGGACCCACTCAGCTTCCTTTAATTCCGCTTCCATTATCACTCGAAGAGAAGGGATCTCTACTTCGAAAGGTAGGACTGCCTCCATTCCATAAACCAGGGAGAATGGAGTGGCCCCAGTTGAGGTTCGGACTGAGGTGCGATACCCATGTAAAGCAAAGGGGAGCATTTCGCTCCAATCTCTGTAGGTCACAACCATTTTCTGTACAATCTTCTTGATGTTTTTATTGGCTGCCTCGACTGCCCCATTCATTTTAGGGCGATACGGGGAGGAATTATGATGGTGGATTTTGAAGTCTTCACAGAGTTCCTTCATCATTTTGTTATTCAAATTCATGCCATTATCAGTGATGATCTGACTCGGCAGACCGTACCGGTATATCAGTTCGCGCTTGACAAATTTAACCACAACACTCCTTGTCACATTGGCGTACGAAGCAGCTTCTACCCATTTTGTGAAATAGTCGATAGCGACTAAAATGAAACGATGACCGTTAGAGGCTTTTGGCTCGATGGGTCCAATGACGTCCATACCCCACATTGAAAAGGGCCAGGGAGCTGACAAGACATTCAGGGAAGACGAGGAAGCGTGAATATGGTCCGCGTATATCTGACATTTGTGACACTTACGAACATAGGCAAAACAGTCTGACTCCATGGTCATCCAGTAGTAACCAGCCCTCAAGATCTTTCTCGACATGGCGTGCCCGTTGGTGTGAGTTCCAAAACATCCCTCGTGGACATCCCTCATGATTTTACTTGCCTCGTCGGTGTCGATGCAACGAAGAAGGACAGAGTCGTAACTTCTCTTATAAAGCACATCACCGTTTAAAAAGAAACCCATGGCGAGCCGTCGCAGGGTTCTCTTATCATTCTCTGTAGCGCCTTCGGGATATTCTTGATTTCGGACATACCTTTTGATATCGTGGTACCAAGGCTTCCCATCTGACTCCTTTTCAATCATCTGGCAATATGCGGGTTCGTGGTGCCGCACTATTTCAATGAGAGGCATGTCGTAATCATTGCTCACCTTGAACATTGATGCTAGGGTAGCCAAAGCATCAGCCATTTGGTTGTCCTCCCGGGGAACATGGTGAAAAGAAACATCATCAAATTCCTTAATCAACTCTTTGATGCGAGTTTGATAGGGAATTAATTTGCTGTCTCTAGTTTCCCACTCTCCTTTTAGTTGGTGAATGACCAGGGCAGAATCCCCGTATACTTCTAATTTCCTCACTTTGGCATCCAATGCTGCTTGGATTCCCAGAGAACACACCTCATACTCAGCGATGTTATTGGTACAATCAAAACATAATCGAGCACAAACGGGGATAAGTTCTCTGTCAGGTGAAATGAGGATTGCTCCGATTCCGTGTCCTAATGCGTTAGAAGCACCATCAAACCTTAGGGTCCATTTATCCTTTTGGGCTCCTTCTTCATCAATGAGGGCCATGATATCTTCGTCTGGGAAGTCAAACTGCATGGGCTGATAATCTCTTATGGGTTGATGAGCTAGGTAGTCAGCCAGAATACTTCCTTTTATAGCCTTCTGAGTGACATAGACTATATCGTACTCAGTTAGCAGGACCTGCCATCGAGCAATCCTCCCGGTTAAGGCAGGTTTTTCGAAGATATATTTAACGGGGTCCATTTTGGAAACTAGCCAAGTAGTGTGGCTTATCATGTATTGTCTCAAACGTCGGGCTGCCCACGCTAACGCACAACAGGTCCTTTCCAGAGCAGAATACCTCATCTCGCAGTCAGTGAACTTCTTGCTTAGATAATAAATGGCATGTTCTTTCTTCCCAGTCTCATCATGTTGCCCCAACACACAACCCATGGATTCATCTAACACTGTAAGGTATAAAATGAGTGGTCTTCCCGGGGTAGGTGGGATCAAAATTGGCGGGTTCTGCAAGTACTGCTTTATCTTTTCAAAAGCCTTTTGACAATCCTCGTTCCACTGAACTGGTTGGTTCTTACGGAGCAACTTGAAAATTGGCTCGCACGTTGCCGTCAACTGTGAGATGAAGCGTGCGATGTAATTTAATCTCCCCAAGAAACCTCTAACTTCCTTTTCTGTACGGGGAGGAGACATTTCAAGAATGGCTTTAACTTTGTCAGGGTCGACCTCTATGCCTCTCTTGCTTACTATGAATCCCAGTAATTTCCCGGATCTTGCGCCGAAGGTGCACTTGGCTGGGTTCAGCCGAAGCTTGAATTTCCTCAACCTTTCGAAGAGTTTCCTTAGGTCTTCCATATGCCCTTCATCTGTTTTAGACTTGGCAATAATATCATCGACGTAAACCTCTACCTCCTTGTGCATCATGTCATGGAAAAGGGTTACCATGGCCCTTTGGTAAGTTGCTCCGGCATTCTTTAGACCAAAAGACATCACCTTATAACAGAAGGTTCCCCACAAAGTGACAAATGTGGTTTTTTCCATATCCTCGGGCGCCATCTTAATTTGATTGTATCCGGAGAAACCGTCCATGAATGAAAAGATCGTATGTTGCGCGGTATTGTCGACCAGAACATCAATCTGAGGCAGGGGAAAATCATCCTTGGGGCTAGCCCTGTTCAAATCGCGATAGTCCACGCATATTCGTACTTTGCCATCTTTTTTCGGGACCGGGACGATATTTGCCACCCACTGTGGATATTTTGCCACGGCTAAGAACCCGACATCAAATTGCTTCTTGACTTCTTCCTTGATTTTCAAAAGCATCTCAGGTTTCATACGTCGCAGCTTCTGCTTTACTGGCGGACATTCGGGTTTTAATGGTAACCTATGTTCGACAATGCTATTGTCCAGTCCCGGCATATCTTGGTAAGACCAGGCGAAAACATCGCTGAACTCTCTCAACAACCCAATCAGTTCCTGCCTCTGTTCTTTACTTAACGAGGTACCAATTTTGACTTCCTTTTTAACTCCTCCAATTCCCAAATCGATAACCTCGGCTATCGATAAGTAGGGCAGAATTTCCCTATCCTCTTGTTCCAATAACCGGGTTAACTCAGGCGAGGGATTGCAGTCTTCATCATATTCCTCATTGGCGCAATCAGTTTGACAGTCAAAATCGTGAAATAAGACCGAATTCTCACTATTCTCAGATGAATCGCTTTCGGATCTGCATTTTCAGTGTATCATAGCAAATGAAAAGGAAAACAAGCAAGAGAAAGGTTTAAATAATAGGTTACTAAACAGATCAAGCTATTTGGAAACTGACGGCATTTATTATTCAAACAAACGAACAAGTTTTTATTGTTACAAAATGAGATCCCGAAGCATAGCTAAAGGATCGAACAGAAAACATGATTACTTTGATGAAATGGTACAAATCGTGGGGAATTCTATGACCTCCCAGTTGTTCAGTTCCTGACCAGGTGAGCCAGCATACACAAATCCGGGGCCTTCATCAAGATCACTTTGGATCACGGCCACTTGATCTGGAAACATTACTCCGGCGCTCCTGAAGCTCTGGTAGAGGTCACAGATGGGGATTTTCGCAGTGTTGAATGCATGCCTGGTATGACGAGTAATCCTCTTCCCTCTCCTCTCTTCTTCTACCCTTTTTTGGTCTTCAGTGGTAGGTCGGTATCCCAGGCCATACCTATTTTTGTTCTCAGGGAGACAGACAGGTTGAGTCCTTCCTTCCAGTTCTCTTCCGAGTCCTTTTCCCGGCTTATATCCTCCTCGTAGCATGGTCTTCGCTACTGCTAGCAGTACCTTTGGGAAAGACATACTTGTGGCGTTGGCTATCTCCAAAGCCTGGAATGATGTCTCGAGGGCTTCCTCGGCTGCCTCTACATAGGGGGTAGTAACTGGCTTACTGACCAGAAGATCCTCCTCTCCAGAAACGATTACCAGTCTGTTATCAACGATGAACTTTAGTTTCTGGTGTAAAGTGGAAGGAACTCCCCCTGCTGAATGGATCCATGGCCTCCCTAACAAGAAACTATAGGCGGGCATGATATCCATTACTTGGAAGAGAACTTGAAAGATATGGGGTCCAACTTGTATGGGTAGCTCAACTTCGCCTATGACCTCCCGTCGGGTCCCATCAAAAGCTCTTACTATCATGGAGCTGGGTCTCATGCATGCCCCGTCTATGGGTAGTTTAGCTAATGTAGACTTAGGCATCACATTCAAGGATGATCCATTATCGACAAGCACTTTTGCCATAATATGGTCTTGACACTTCACAGAGATGTGGAGAGCTTTGTTATGTCATTTCCCTTCCACCGGCACCTCGTCATCCGTGAAAGTCAGATAGTTACTGGCCACTATATGTCCGACAATACCTTGGAATTTATCAATAGGCAAGTCATGTTTCACGTGGGCCTCACTTAGCACCTTCATCAGCGCGTTCCGATGTGATTCAGAACTTGTCAGCAGAGATAATAAGGAGATCTTGGCAGGGGTATAGTTCAACTGATCCAATACCTGGTAATCGCTGTGGCGGATAAATTTTAAGAACTCCTTAGTCTCTTCTTCTGGCACAACCTTCTTTGCTTCGCCAGTGATCCCAACCTTCCCGGTTTTGCCTTCCGCGGCAGTCTTGTCTTGCTTTGGCTCTGAAGGTGCATATACTCTCCCACTTCGGGTCATTCCGCCTACACCGGCGATGTTGGTAACCAACAAAGCGGGCGCCGGATCAACTATTACGGGGTTGGAAACAACTATGTCCGTGTTATACTTCCAAGGCACGGCGTGGGAGTTATCATACGGGAATGGAGCAGGTGGCCGTGCCGTAATAGTAGTTTTGGCAGGGGTCTGCGTTAGCGACGCATTTTTACTATAAAATATGACCAGGGGTTTTGGGGCCCGAAGCCCGGTTTGTCCCTGTATCATATTTACCTCATCGCCAAGGCGCTTGCAGACTCGTATAGTGTGACTGTCCATAAACCTTTGGAGAGTTTTTCGAAACTCCTGCTGCTTTGTCGATTGGGCATCATCGAAGTCTTCATCCCATTTGTCCTTCACTAACCCTACCTCAAACATAAGGGAGTGAATTTCTTTTAGAGGCATCTGAATGTCCTCAACATTGGACGTATACTCCACATCTTCCCCGATAGCATTGACCCCGGGCCCTTCATGATTAGGCAGAGGGTTTGTTGTCACATTTGGACTTCCTTCTCGGAAGCTTATCCAATCTGCCTGAATCAGGTCCCTTACTTTATATTTCAAAGCCAGACAATTTTTAGTAGAATGGCCTGGTGCACCCGCATGATAATCGCATCGAGCATTAGGGTCATACCCCCTAGGATAAGGTGGCTGTAGTGGCCTCAAGGGACAGGGTACTACTAGAGTTTTTTCAATGAGGTGAGGCAAGAGTTCGGTATAGGACATTGGGATGGGATCAAACTGGGGTGGAGCACGGTCATTGTTCCTTCTTTGGATATTTGGCGGTGGGTTGGCTTGTGGTGCTTGGTGTGGTATCTGTGGTGGCGCAGGCGGCCGTACAATGGTTGGTCTGAATTGTGGTGGATTAAGGTTTGGAATGGCTGCCACATACGGGTGCGACACGCCGGGATATACTGGTGAAAGGCTAACTGGGGTAGGTGGCCCTGCCAGATTCCTTCTCTGGTTGTGAGAGACCAAGTTGGTCTCCCCTTCTCTTCTCCTGTTTTCGCCAAGTGTAGGTCTCCTTGCAGCTCCCATCCCAGATGGACTTCGGACTATCCTGCCGGTCCTTAGCCCATTTTCTATCCTTTCTCCAATAGTGACAATATCAGAGAAATGGGATGAGACACTTCCAATCATCTTCTCATAGAAAGGAGTTTAAAGTGTATCTATGAACATAGTGATCACCTCCTTTTTAGATAGAGGTGGGTCAACCTGTGCCGCCACTTCGCGCCACCTTTGGGCGTACTCCTTGAACATCTCGTTATCTTTCTTAGTCATGTTCTGCAATTGTCCCCTATCCGGGGCCATGTCCAGGTTATATTTGTATTGTTGCATGAACGAGTCTGCTAGGTCTTTCCAGCAGCGTATACGAGAGCGCTCTAGATGATTGTACCATGTCAGGGGAGCCCCAACCAGGCTGTCCTGAAAACAATGAATCAGCAGAGGGTCATTTGACGCATGCGAAGCCATCTTACGGCAGTACATGGTTAGATGATTCTTTGGGCATGTCAACCCTCTGTATTTGTCAAAATCGGGCGTCTTGAATTTAGGAGGTATGACGACATCAGGGATTAGGCAAAGTTCAGCAGCAGTGCCTGTCCCAAATTTACTTGTTCCTTCCATCTCCCTTAAACGCCTTTCCAAGAATTCCAACCTCTCTTCCTGGGTGGTAGCCACAGCACTCGGACCGGCAGCAGTGTGTTGACCAAACTTCCCATATTGCTGGTAGGAATGAAACAGGTCGGTGTTTGGTATGAAGGTGTCCGGTTTGGCAGTGGTTCGGGGTATATGAATGGTATGAGCAGGCTGCGCTTGGGCGGCTTGTGTTTGGGTGGCTTGAGTATGAGTGGGTGGCATCTGGGTGGCTTGTGCTTGGGTAAGTGGGTTGTTTGGTTGATTAGTGTTAGGCTGGGCAGTGAGGGGAACTTGGTCTTGGTGGCAAGGTTCTTCCTGGAGTGGTGGGAAATATCCGTGAGGTAAACCATACGGGGGAAAGGGAATAACATTGCCTTCCTCATCCACAAAGGTATGTTGTTGTGTGTATGCAGGATTTGGTCTCCTTATACGAACAACGAGGGGAGGTGCGGTGGTCCTGGGGTCAGATCCTGTAGCCGGATCTTGACCGTGATGAGAGGTGGGTGGTTGTTGCCAGGCGTCTTCAACCCCTGCAGAAGATCCCCCTTCTGTGACTCTCCTTTCCAGGAGCTTGGCCATCTCGGCCATCTGTTCCTTGACCTGGGCGAGCTCAGCCTTCAAATTCTCATTTTCTTGTTCTATGTCAGCCATGAGTTTCTTCCTGAGCCTGGTCCCGTAAGAATGTTTACCCGTAATGTCTTTAGAAAGAAACACAAAAGAAAATTTAGAAAAGATAAGCGAATTAAAGAAAAAATTAAGTGAAACGAGATTACGCGGGAAGCAATGTTGGAACTTGACGGATCCTTCGACTGTTCCTCAGAACATCACGTTCAAGAGTACTAAGTAAAGCATTGATTGGAAATTAACATGAGATAGTTGTGAAGACAAAGGAATCCATTATTTCGAAAAGAGTACTTTATTGCCATAAAGTGCCAAGTTACAAAGCGGGAAAATAAATCAGCCATCCCTAGCTCGGGCAATCATTTCCCTCATTTTACAAATTCGTCCTCTGTAGTAATCTAAGAACGTTGCAATTTCTTTAGGAGTGTTGACAGGGTTAGCAATTCCTTCCGCTTGTTTGAGTAAAAACGGGAGATCTTCTAGAGCTCCGTTGGCTAGGTGTGCCAGCTTAGCAAAGCGATCCATCCACAAGTGAATAGTTTCATTTTGTTCAGCTTCTAAGAGGCGTATGGTCTCTTGACAATCTTGCTCAATGTTTATGGCGCGTTGTCGTTCCCTACTTATCTCTTGCTCGCAAGCCTTTACCACTTCATTGAGCTGTTGTTCCAATTTGTGGACTTGTGTCTGTAGGAGCTCTTTTTGTACCATGATATTCTGCTCATTTTCTTTTGATTGTGCCAGCATATCCTTCAGAAGATGTTTCTCAGCCAGGATGGTATCACTTTGCTTGTTCTTCATCTTTAGTTGAGAATTGGCCGCTTGAAGACATTGGTCTTATTTCATCATGTAGCTCTCATCAATCTTTCGTTTCTTCATAATCTCTTCAACAGCTTGCTTGTTCTCCAGGTTCTCCCTTTTCTGAAGGGTGTATTCTTGCTGACATCTCAATAGGTCTTCCTCTAGCTTCTTGTTTCTGACAGTTAACTCTTCTATTTTGGTCTTTAGCGCCTTGGTTGCTTCATCCTCCGCAACAAGTGATGGAGCAGGAGGAGTTTCCTGGAGATGAGGGGGACTCCTGAAGGGTAATTTAACAATAGAGACCCTATTCAAGATCCACTCATAATATTCTCCTTTGACAGCATGGCTTCAGGCCCCCAGCTCTCTTCCCTTTCGGTGGACTTTCTTCCATGCATTGGCTATATCCCGAATGACAAGGACACAGCTTCCTTTCGAGTAATATGAGATGAAAGGAATGAGAGACTCTTCATCAGGTGGTCCAAGCAAAGGATAAGCTAACTGACGCTTGGTTATGACGGGATTATAGTTGATACATCCTTGCGTACCAATAAGGGGAACATTTGGGTAATTTCCACAGTGATGCACAATCAATTCAACTTCCAACCATTGGGGATACCACCTAACTTTCTCAGCTGTGAGCCTTATGAGGTGATTGGCCCACTCGCGCCCACTTTTCACTGTTAACTGACATAGCTTCAGATCAAAAACCGGACATTCGGCCCTACAAACTTGGTGGAAAACGTGTGATGTGAGCCATACATACAAAACAGGTAGACAACAAACCACCCTTTTTCCACCTTGTGTGTGACAGAAATCCATGGTGCAGTATACATTTGCCAACACAGCCGTGACAGGATTCTCAAGCCTGTGCTTGCGAGCTAGGAATACGACGATAGCATCATAATCCACATAGTTATCAATGTTGGGGAACAAAATAACACCATAGATGGTAATAGCTAAAGCATCCATAAAGGCTTCCCAATCTTCTCTTTCTGCCAGGACCTGCATATGTTTCTCGAGAAATTCTCGAGTGAATCCGGGGATCTGATTTCTATTTAGTTGTGCATCCCTTAAGGTGTCGGGACGGATCTTCAGGACACGGGCGATGGAAGCAATAGTTGCATGATGGTCAAGATGACGATAAGGTATCTGTCCTTCCAAAGGCATCCCCAAGATTTGTTCAAATTCTTCAATGGATGGGGCCAACTGAAAGTCTCTAAATGTGAAACACCTGAGAGGTGGGTCATAGAATTGTGCTAAGGCAGTGATCGCCTCAGTTTGCACTTCCACTTCTAACAACTTCAGAATCCTTCCATACTTTCTTGTAAAAGCCATTTTCTGTGTCAGGTTTAATTTTCTCCCCATTGTTTGCAGACTACCCATGTCAATCTTCTTGGCCTTAAGGTGCAATACTTTCCTCAACTCGGTCACATTTGTGTCACAACTATCAGATCTCATGTTAATTTCCATATTGCTCAAAGGTACCCACTAAATTCCAAACAGCTTCCTGCAAGAGCAAAGAGAGAGAAAAAGAAGTCAGTTACTGCTAATGTTTTGTGAACCACTACTTCTTCATTAATTTATTGGAAAACATTTTCAGTTTGAGAAGTAGCGGTCGGCAAAACTCATGTGAAACTAAAGTCGCATGGGTTATGGATCTTCCCAACGTCATCAATATCTGCTTGAATAGAATTTTGTTTTCATTTTGACGATTGGGAAGATCTATAACCCAGGACTCATAAGTACACAAAAAGTGAGGGAACTGCTTATTTGTTAAAGGATTACTATTTTTTCAAAAAGAAAAATGATTCACCCTTTGTTTGGAATAAAGTAACCCTTTGAACACGTAAGCAGTTCATCAATTTTGGATTTAAAGGGAAAGCGAGAATGAGATAAGGTATAGTAAAGTCCGCCCTTTTGTGCCTTAAGCCAGGTTTTTTTCTGAAAGTCTTTTCTGGGACCTATAGCTTATCTAACAGTAGATTTCTCACATTGGGTGGCTTCCGCTAGACATCTAGAAGGTCACCAGAGCCAAGATCCTAATCATGACAGGGACGCAAACAGTGAGGAATTCACTAAGTGCGTATATCATGAGAGGTCGAACTCTGGTTGAGGTTCTCACGAATACCGGATAGGAAGTACATCCCATACGATTCCGTTACCAACCCCTCCTAACTTAAGCTTCATTTGGGGCCTGGGTATAGGGCGCCACTCATAAGTGTGTGTAAATAATTGTGAGTGTAGTGTGTGGAAGGGCAGTCCATACCTTATACCTTACCCATTCTGCACAAAGAACAAACACAGAGCAGATATACAAAGTCGTCTACCCTAGGGTTCAATGTTTGCGGAAAAGTAACACGGTCTTCTACCCTAGGGTTCAACAAGCTAGCGAACATAGATAATGAAACAAATAACAAAATACAATTAAAACAAGAACAAACTTCCACAACAATTAACAGAAAATAAAACAAAGGGAGAGGAAATCCAGCTAACATAGGCTATATAAAAAGAACATGCGCTTTCAATCAAACTGGCTTGACTCTCTTAAGTATCCCCAGTGGAGTCGCCATCTGTCGCAACCTGGGTCGCGACGGCGCGGCAAACAAGAGAGAAAAGATGAAACAGGGAGTCGCCACCAACGTTTTTATCCATAGGAAAAACATTGGGAAAAAAACTAAGTTCGGTAAAGCACTGGTTTAAAAAATTGAAATCCAAGTTCGGGAGTCGGTTACGAGTAGGGAAGGTATTAGCACCCTACATCGCCTGTCAAAGACAGTACCAAGATTGAAAGCACAACATAAATAGCCTTAAATAAAACATGATTTCTTCCCTTTTATTCTGAAAATGATAGAATGGAGTAAAGAACTGTACAGACATAGAATGTCAAAGCGAGGTTAATGGGGACGCTTTGTCCGAATTAAGCTCGACTTCGATATGAGACAGAGGGGGATGAGAAAATGCCAATAAGACGTCACGCCTAAATTAAACATTCTCGGATAAAAGGATAGGGATAGGAAAGGGATAAGCGGGACGTCTTGTCCTAAGTATCCCTTCCCTATGAAATTATGGCGAGGCTTGGGCAGAAACTGTGGGGAAACCAACAAGACGTCACGTCTAAATTGATTTTCATGGAAGTGACCAAAAAAGGACATTTATGAAAGAAACATAAAAAGTAAAGCAGTAAATCAGCCAAAAAAGGAAATGAGAAAGATGGGCCCGACAGGAGTTAAAATCCTGCTCCTACGTATTCTTGAATTATCAAGAAATCAGGGTTACGTAGTTCTGAATATTGCTATTTTAGGGAGGAATCTGAAAGATGTTGATGGATATCATTAAAGAGGAGAATTCATGCAAGGTGAAGTTCTTCGCACGTGCACGAATCCTAAGAGGGTTGTGTAGACAGGAGTACTCCCGTACGACACTATTTTTTACAAAATCGCCCTTTTTATTATGTCTGTTTGTTATGGAAAAGGATAAAAATATTAACAAAGTAAACTAATGGTACGCAGGCAATTACAGTCAACAAAACAGCAAACTCATAGAAAAGTAAGAAAAGGGGAACTGAAAGCAAAAGAAATAAGGAAAGGAGTGGAACCGGTGTGACGAGCTAAGAACCGATGTGGGAGGTTGAGCGCAGTGACGGTGTCAGACTGATTTCGAACTCACACGCTGACCGGGACAATAGACCGGAGTTAGACCCGATCTGGGAATCTGAAGGTCACGACCGGTGTTGTGGGAAGTTAATCCGAGGCGAAACGCTGTTGAGCAGTAACGGAGATGGACGAGGTAATGATGCGGGAAATGGGACAGGGTTGGTTTTGAGATGACGAGGTGTGTTCGAGGTACGGACGGCGTGAGAGTAGTGGCTTTGTGTTAGTGAGAAAGACTCAAAAAACTTTTCGAACTAAGGGATCTTTTGTGGTGACTAAGGTAAGTCACTGGTTTCAAGTGGGGAGGTCAGTTAAGAATCTTGAGGAATCGGAGAGAATTTCCAGAGTTTTCTCGCGTAGAGGGAGAATCTGAAGACCAACCCCTTGAGCTTCCTTGGTTGGGGCATTTATAGGGCCTTCGAGTCATGGGCTGAGGGTTTTGGGACAACCAAAAATCCCACTCACCCATCCGTGTAGTGGTGTGCAGCTCTGGCCATTATCATTGGTGGGGAGCAGGGTTTTCAGTGGGGGTTTTTTAATTGCCCACTTCCGCCTCTCTGTCTGCCATTTTCCAGGAAGTGCGATTCCAGGTCACCGCGCATAAGCTTCCGATCTCGTCCCTCCGTTGTCGAATTTGTGACACCAGTTAGCAAAGCCAATGGTTGGACGGAGTCTCCACTGATCTGATGTGGGGCCTTAAGAACCATTGCCTGTGTCTTGACACCGGCTGAATCTTTCAATGAATCACACGGGCCGGTGTGCCTATCTTAATCTGTCCACTTTCATCAGGGCCGGACTGGCCAGTCATTCTGCCTCGGCCTGTCACTCGTCTTTTTGTCAGATCCGCGACATCGGTCATTAAGGGACTCCTGGGGTGAGGAAGGTTGGGCGGAGTTGATTTGAGGACGGTAGGGCGGAGTGTGAGGTGAGGACGGTTGGGCGGAGTTAAGGTGAGGCTTAGGTTGGGCGAAGTTAAGGCGAGGTGTAGGTTGGGCGGAGTGTTGAGGTTTAGGTTGGGCAGAGTTAAGGCGAGGGCGGAGTGTTGAGGTTTAGGTTGGGCGGAGTTAAGGCGAGGTTTAGGTTGGGCGGAGTGATTTTGGTACCGGTGTCACTTGGGACCGAAATCGGTGTTCACAGATGCCTGTCATTCTGCTCTGGTGCATGACATTGGTCCGGTGTTAACTTAGGCCTTGTCCGGTGTTACCAACTTCAAGGCCTGGTCCGGTGTTATAACAATTTGGGCCGGACCGAAAGAGGTGTTCACACTTGTGTGCGAGATATTCGTTCTTTTCTTGGTTATACAGGTTTCTATAGAAGGTTTATAAAAAACTTTATTAAGATAGCCCTTCCGTTGTCTAACTTACTACAAAAAAGTATAACATTTGACTTTAATGACAAATGTAAAGAGGCTTTTGATTGCTTAAAGAAAGCTTTAACTACCACTCCTATCATTCAGGCACCAGATTGGTCACTTCCATTTGAACTTATGTGTGATGCATCAAATTATGCATTAGGAGCTGTTCTTGCTCAAAGAGTAGGTAAAGTACAACATGTTATTTACTATGCCTCACGAACTTTGGATACTGCACAAATAAACTATACTACCACAGAAAAAGAACTACTTGCTATTGTGTTTGCACTTGATAAATTTAGATCTTATTTGCTCGGTTCTAAAGTAGTTGTATTTTCAGATCATGCAGCATTAAAGTTCCTTTTAAAGAAACCAGATGCAAAACCAAGATTAATCAGGTGGATGTTGCTGCTTCAAGAATTTGACATTGAAATTAGGGATAAAATTGGAGCGGAAAATTTGGTAGTTGATCACTTAAGCAGAATTGAAAAAGAACTTGACCCAATTTCCATTAGAGATGATTTCCCTGATGAACAACTTATGGGAATACATGATTCTACTCCATGGTTTGCTGATTTGGTAAACTACTTAGTTGCTTCTGTTACTCCCATACATGCATCTAAACAACAAATAATAAAACTAAAAAGTGATTCTAAATACTATGTTTGGGATGATCCTTATTTATAGAAACTTTGTAGTGATCAAGTCATTAGAAGGTGTGTACCTGAAAATGAATTTCATTCCATTCTTACATTTTGTCATACATATGCATGTGGTGGACATTTTGGACCTCAACGTACAACAAGGAAAGTATTAGAATCTGGTTTGTATTGGCCAACAATTTTTTGTGACGCATATATATTTTGTAAATCTTGCGAACGATGTCAAAGAATGGGAAACATATCTCGTAGAAATGAGATGCCTCAACAACCCATGTTATTTTGTGAAATTTTTGATGTTTGGGCATAGATTTCATGGGACCTTTTCCTGTATCTTTTGGTTTTGTTTATATACTACTTGCGGTCGATTATGTGTCTAAATGGGTTGAAGCTAAAGCTACTCAAACTGATGATTCTAAAGTTGTTGCAGATTTTGTTAGATCACATATATTTTGCAGGTTTGGTGTCCCTAAGGCCATCATTAGTGATCAAGGATCATATTTTTGCAACCATAAAATGGAGTCTCTTCTTAAAAAATATGGAGTTATGCATAAGGTTTCAACACCTTAGCTCCCCCAAACAAATGGACAAGTTGAAGTGTCCAATCGGGAATTAAAAATGATCCTTCAAAAAATAGTACAACCAAATAGGAAAGATTGGAGCAAAAGGTTAAAAGATGCTCTTTGGGCTTATAGAACAGCTTATAAAACACCTATTGGAATGTCACCCTATAGGATTGTTTTTGGAAAATCATGCCACTTACCTGTGGAAATTGAGCACAAAGCTTATTGGGCAGTAAAACAATGTAACTTGGACTTAAATGATGCCGGTAAAGAAAGAAAACTCCAACTACAGGAACTAGAAGAAATTCGTTTGGAAGCTTATGAAAGTTCTAAAACCTATAAAGAAAAAGCCAAATCCTTTCACGACAAATAGGTCTTGAGAAAAAACTTTTTTATTGGACAAAAAGTTTTATTGTACAATTCACGTCTAAAGCTCATATCTGGTAAGCTTCGCTCTAAATGAGCAGGCCCATTTGAAATAACTAATATATTTCCTTATGGTGTGATTGAAATTTCAGATAAAGCGACAAACAAGGTTTTTAAGGTAAATGGGCACCGACTTAAACCTTTCTTTCAAGGGCTCCAAGAGCACATAGATACGGAGGTGTATTTGTGTGATGCCAAATATTTTGACTAATTTTTCCTAATAATAATATTTATAAAAAAATAAAAAATAAAAAATAGATATCAATTAATTACATCATCATTCTTTTCGGTGCTAACACTTGTCTTAATCATTATTACTATTATTGTTTTGGCATTATTATCATTTTTCTTGCAGTAGTTAAAAGGTCATCGTCAGGCTCGTGACGTTAAACAAGCGCTTGATAGAAGGCAACCTATCACCTTTTCACCTTCTTTATCTCTACTATTCTCTATAACCTCATTTTCTATTCTCTCTTTTCTAAACAGCCACAACTTCAAAGTAATCTGACAATGGAACAAACCCTTGCAAAACTTAAGGAAAGATTCCCTATACTTCCACACGATGTGATTGTAAAAATTTACAAAGCTCGAGTTTAAAGGTTAAAACTACTCACATATTTTGGCATTCCAGAGGATGTTCGTTGGCTTATTGAAGCAAAGGTACGTCTCTCTGGTGAATTACATAAGTCCTATATAAAACATTTGCCAGGTATAGGACATAGTTCTTATTCTAAAAAATGAAGAGCTAAGAGGATGAGAGTTTGCCATAAGTGTGCAAGATGGAATTGTGATACACGTTGTAGGAATCCTGTAATGGTATCTATAAATTGGGAGGATAAAATTAAATTTATAAAGGATGGACTGAGTAAAGAGAACTTGGATAACTTAATCCAAACTCTTGAGACGCATCCATGTGGAACGGTTCAAGGAGTCCTTCTGAAATTATATGATCTATTCATTCAACAAAAAGAAAACTATAGCCTTGGGAATCTGGCGTTAAACGACCCTGTTTTCCAGTTTATAAGAAAACTGGATGGGTAACAAAAACCTCGACTCATAGAAGGCGTTTAAGCCGTTACTGGACGTAAAACCAGAGGAAGATGTGAGCCATAATCACAACTACTATACATATTTACTGTTGTTTTCAATGTTTTACTTTTCTGAATTCACTTTGACTTTTAAAATTACCTATTTTTATTTTCTTCAATCATGTCTTTTCAAATTTCTTCATTAACGTCATTTATTTTTATATAATAATAATTATGTAAACTTTTTATCTTTCATGAATTATTTCATCTCATTTTTTATCTATATAAGGGCGCATAACTCTATATGGAAAAAAAAGAGATGAAAAAAATCAAATCCATTTGTGTGTTTGGTGGATCCAACAAAGGTAATTGTAAGGAGTACCTAATAGCAGCTACTAAGTTAGGAAAACTGTTAACCCGACAATAGCGTCTCAACAGTTCGTTTCCACCACTGGGTTGTTAATTGGCAAGTGCACCAATCGTTTGTAGTTTTCAAAATTTAGATATCGTTCCACTGGGATTGAAAGTCCAATAACAACAGTAATTTTCTATTTACTATGGTAAATATGAAGGAAGTTATAAACAAAAGAATGATTTATATACAATTTATACAATATTCACAGGATAGCATGATTGAGTGATTCATAAGATAAAAGAAAATAAAATCTATCTAAAAAGTCGAGTTACAATCTAGAATAGGTAAGATACTTGAGATAAACACAGATAAACAAATTATGTTGGAAATTGGATCCCTAATCTAGAATAACAATGAGGAACTCAAGACATGCATATTTAATCATCAAGTTTCATGTCATTGTAGCTTAAAATCATTATAACCGATCCCTCGTGATATAAATTCTAAGAATTCACCGTAAAGTCCGATCCCTCGTGAGCTTTCTCAGTAAAAACTTGCATTAACACCTGGCCTTATGGCAACAATGGTTAACAACCCCTATAGAATTGAGATACCAAGGGTATTCCAACTTTTTACTTTCGTCAAAACATGTTTCAATACGGCATAAACAATTATTCTCCCGTTTGACATTCATACTAATAAAAAAGGTTTCAATACACATGAAAATCATTCTCCTGTTTGACGTTCATATTAATAAAAGGTTGAAATACTAACATGGACTTGAATCATAAACATGCAGAGGTCGAATTCACAACATTATACTCAATAGATTAGTTCACCAATTCCAACATAAACAGATTAGTTACACATGGTGAAAGTAAAAACAACACTTATAGAGTTTGACATTATGAAGACGATGGAAACTTCACGATACAACGATCACAATACACCAAAACACACTCAAGTATCCAGAAAAACTATTCTAGAACTACAACTCACAAAAGAAGTACTCAAAGTCGAGCACAAGAGAGAAAAGAAGAGAATGGGATGCTATGGGATATCTTAGAATGGTGTTGAATAGGGCTGAGCAAGGATGCTGACGCTACGCGTCAGTGTGACGCTACGCGTCAGGTCCCTGACTCAGCTTCCATTAAACAGCTGATAATGGCCACTTCAAATTATTAAAATTGATCATGCTTGGCCACTTGGACATGTCTCCACTGTGTTTTGGTCATTTGTGTTGAGTGGGGTGGCCCTTGGTGCTGAGTGGGGTGGCCATTATTGGGTCAAAGCTGAGTGCTTGGCCAAGTTGGAAGTGGAGTCCACGCAACACTGACGCTACGCGTGGATGTGACGCATAGCGTCAGCATCAAAAATAGCTGTTGATGTTACGTGTGGGGTGAGGCTACGCGTCAGATTCTCCAGTGTAATTTTCTCTTGATTTCTTAACTTTTTCACTACAAAACTTAGAGAAAATTGATCAAGGGTAGATTATTTCCAACAACATCCATTTATTGAATTTAAATCCTAATTTTCTAACAAACTAAACTAATTTTTGTAATTTTTATGAAATTTTTATTAAAGTTTTTATTGAAAATTTGAGGACTAACAAATACCCCCAACTTGAGACATTGCTCATCCTCGAGCAAGAGAAAAAAATAAGAAAAATAAAAATTTGGAATCAAATTTTTGAGTTAGTCCGAGAATTTACAACAAAAAGTAATTTTCACAATTTAACTAATTTTGTAATAATAAAAAATTAGTATAAAGTATAACAAAGGTTTAATGATAAAATTTATTTACAATACTCTATTAACAATCAAGCAGAATTTCAGGCTTACCTCACAGGTGTTTATCTCTATGTAATAGGTAACCTGTTTCACTCAATCAATCATAAGATCAAACAAATTTAACTTTATTTGTCATCTAATCAATGGTTATTTATACAGAATTAGTTCAGAAATCACAAGGTCTTTTCACGGGTTGAGGCTTGGTTTACAAGAATCAATGGTTTTTCTTGGAATTCAAAAACCTGAAATCATAAAAGAGCATTTTATAATTTTTTTTATTTTTTTTTAGGCTTTCTCTTGACCCAAACTCTCATTTCTTTTGTTGATGAAAAATAAATACCCCCAACTTGATTTTTTTCACTATTTTTGACTTTTCTTTTTCATACTTTATTTTTTTCTGAAAAGAATCAAGTTGCTTATTTTCACTCCCCATTTTTGTGAGAACACTCAAAATAATTTTCATTTATTTCAACTGCTCTTTTAATCAATCAAGTATAGGGAATGGTAAAAACAGATTTAGTTTTAAGGGTACCAAGGAATTTTATTTTAGGCTCAAATTGGCTTGCAAAGGATAAAAGAATTTTTACCAAGGTAAGCTGTTTGGCCCAAGGTTTTTTTCACCAAAAATGTGCCTTGATCATTTTCCTGAATTTTCTGTACAACAACACAAATCAGAGATTAAAGCAAAATCAATTCAAATTGAAAATATGTCGATTAAACCCTCAAGTATGTAAAAAGATATCTCTCTACTCACCAGGCTATCGAAATTTGCTTGATGGTTAATAAACCTATTGTAATTAAATTTATCAAAATTCCTAAGTTATAAAGAACTAATAATTGATTTTACAAAATTAAGTTTCATTGTGTAAAAACTCTAAGTGTATAAATTAACTTACTAACAAAAATTTGATTGATTTATTAAAAGATAAATTTTATTTTTGGATTTTTGGATTTTTTTTTCGAATATGCAAAAACAAATAATTACGTAAAAACACACCACACAATAATAAAATACCATAATATAAAGTGTCAATGTAAATGTAAATATAAACTAAAAATAACTGTACTCAAGGTAAATGCAAGAAATAAGAAGATGGCATCATCAATCCTCCATCTGATCATCATCCTGCTTCTCCTCCTCATCATCGCTGTCAGAGTCATCCTGTGCGCCAGACGATCCACCAGTCTCAGGGTAGGTAGGTAAATCACCGGCCCAAGCTACATGTGCTGCAAACTCGGCCGGGGTAACATAAGGTGCTCCCTCTCCCTGTAACCTGTACTGATAAAATTCATCGTGAAGATGAATATAAGCTCTATGAGTGGCAGCCATCATCTGCATCATATGCTGATGCTCAAGTGATATCCGAGCAAATCCCTGTGTGACAGCATCAGTAGATGAAGGCTGCACTGGTGGTCTCCTCCTCCTCGGTCTGGGCTGAGCCTCCTGCTCTAGTGGTGGAAGCTCGCACTGCTGAACGAAATAATCTCTATTCACTAGAACTTTGGGGACTCTCCCCGAAGAACTAGTGAACTCAGGTGAAGGTACGACGACTCCCTGCCTCCTCAGTAAGGCAGATATGATGAGAGGAAATGGAATGGGGCGGTTCATTTTATACCCAAGTGCATATAAATGAATCTGCTCAGATATAAGCTCAGCGATGTCAATGGTGTGGCCCTGGAGGATAGAAAATAGAAGACAACAATGCTCAACAGGAAGAGATGAAAGATGGGTGACAGGAGTGATATTATGAAGCATGAGGTAGGACCATGCCTGGGCTATAGGGGTAAGCTGGGTCTTTAGGAGGTTAGATGGACTCCTTCCAACCTTACTCAGGTTGAAAAAGATTCCATCTTTGCTCAAGAAGTGAGCAACCTCCTCGAGGAAGTATCCTAACTCTCCCTGGGTAATAATCTTGTTTCTATTTTCCTTCCAGAAACAAGTGTCATCCTCGGGAGTAGGCTCCCAAGGATTACCCAATAAGGTACTGATAGTGTCCCGGTCATATGAAATATGTCGGCCCCTCACCCAACTCGTCCGCTGCTATCCAATATTCGGTGCATCCTGGCGAGTCCGGAAGGCATTTGCATAAAACTCCATCACTAAGATGGGATCCCCCTCAGTAGGTAGAGAGAATAGAGGTCCCTATCTCCTCTGCTGAACTCCATCCTGAAGCTCAGGGTAATCTCCTGCACTCAAATCAAGGACCCTCTCCCAGATAAGTCTTTGGCCTTTGATTTGATGAAACCGTGCCCACTTCGCATCAGTACGAAATCTGGTAGGATCCCTCGGTCCTAACACCTCCTGTCCCTGAAGATCAGGATCCTCAGAGGTGGTGTCAGTATCCGTGGTCTTCCTCTGTCTTTTAGAGGGACCAGTAGTGGGAATGGATTTCCTTGGTGCCATCTGTAAAAAGTAAAAATTTTAAAATTAAACACATGTTAAAAAGTAAATCACACATTATCAATCCTAAACAATCAACCAAATATTTACACAAAATTTGAAACATAAATATTTTTGGTTTTTCTAAAAATGAATTTCACACAACAACATATTTTTGTATTTTTGTGATTTATAAAGAAAGTTAACATACATATTTTTAAGTAATTTTGAATCAAGTTTTCAAAACGAAATTCATACAATTTATTCAAAATTTATACAAATTTATTTTTATATTTTTATGCAAGAAAGTATAACAAATATTAAATATGACAATTTATTAACAACAAATAAACAAACAAACAACATGTTAAACAGATTAACAAAAAATAAAAAACAAAAATTAACAAAAATTAAAAACAGAGGCTGACGCTACGCGTGGTGGGAAGCTACGCGTAAGCCAGTTCTGCCCACGCTACGCGTCTGTGGGACGCTACGCGTGGGCTCACAGTTCATCCTCACGCTATACGTCAGTGTGACGCTACGCGTGAGCTGCGCAGAACAGAAAAAAAAACAGGGGTTGCACAGCAGCAACCCCTTTCCAAACCACATTATATCCATTCAATTTCCTAATTCTAACAGCAATCAATTCCAATGGTCTTCTAATCCTAATCCTAACCACATTTATTTCTAAGAATCGAAAATTAAAAAAAAACTAAAGAGAAAGGATTAGAACACTTACATGTGATTCCTTGAACAAAATAGGATTGAGAAGGTTTGGAAGAGAGAAAAAGAGGTTTTGAAAATTAGGTTTTGAAAACTTAAGTGAAGCAGAGAGGAGATCTTAGGTTTTAAACCCTAAGATGGGCCTCTGTGGTTCAGTTTTAAAAACTGAACGTGGGCTCTGACGCTACGCGTGGATAAGACGCTACGCGTCAGGTCCAAAATTCAGAGTCCATGCTACGCGTCAAAGGGGCGCTACGCGTGGGCTTCTGTTTTTGATTTTTCACAATTTTGATTTTCAAAAACCTTTTATTTTGAGTTTTAAACCCCTTTTCTTTTAAAAAACAAATTTTTAAAATATTTTTTTTATATTAAAAATATTTGAAAATAACAAAAAAGAATGGGTTGCCTCCCATTGAGCGCTAGGTTTATTGTCTCCAGCCTGACATTACCTCTGATTAATCAGGTGGTTTCTCAATTTTCGTTGAGGAATCACCTGTCTTCTTCTTCCTTTTTCTTCTTCTCTGATGCTTAATTACCTATTTTTCATTTTTCAAAGCATCAGTTAATTTTAAACAATTTAATTGATTGGGAAGAGGTATACCTGATTTGGTTGATGGGTAAGCTTTTTCTTCATTACTTGTCCTGAGGTGTTCATGAGCACTGAAGCTTACTTCTTCTTTATAAACCTTGACTGCAACCATACTTAGATCAACATCTACTTTGATTCTTACAGTTTTCATGAAAGGTCTTCCTAGGATCAGGGGAATCTTAGTATCCTCCTTCATATCCAGTACCACAAAGTCAACTCTGAAGTGGTACTTATCAACCTTTACAGTACATCTTCTACAATCCCAAGAGGCTTCTTGACAGAGTGATCTGCAAACTGTAATTCTGTTTTTGCCTCTTTTAGCTCATATTCACCAATGCGCTTTATTAAATCTAAGGATATCAAGTTGATGTTAGCCCCTAAATCTAATAACGCATTCCTGATGTTGATATTTCCAATTGTTACAGGAATGGTGAAACTCCCCGGATTTTTACATTTTTTCGGGGTTATACAGTTTGTTTCTTGCTCTGTATTTACTTGCATATTTTTTTCTTTTTCATTTTTTTCATTTTTTTCTATTTTTTCACTTTCTTTTTCTTTTTCTTCTTTCTTTTTCTCACTCTTTTCTTTACAATCAATTTTTACAACATCAGAAGAAACAACATTACATTGTTCCCTTGGGTTTTGAGTGTTTGCAGTAAACCCAGAACTCTTTAATTCGGCTATTTCTTTTACAAGCTGACCCATTTGTATGTCTGATGCTTTTTGGGCAGCTTCATTTGTTTCCACAAACTGCAATAACTGTTGAATAGATTCCTCTATCCTTGTCAATCTTGCATTGTCAGTTTGTTGCTGCTTAAATTGATTGTTAGGAGGTCGGTTGGAAGGTCCAGCATCCTGTCTCCAGCCAATATTCTGATTTTGCCAACCTTGCAGGTAATTGTTAGGAAAAGAATTTCCATGATTGAAAGGAAAATTACCTAAGGGTGCTCTTTGATGGTTCATGAAATTGGCTTTCTCTTGCTCATTTCCACAGTAACCACATGGTTGTTCTCCCATGCAGTGCATACATTGTTTAAGTTGAGCAGGGGGTGGTGATGCTACTTTAGCAATTTGGAGTTTTTCCAATTGTTTGCTCATAACTTCAATTTGTTGGGTTAGTAATTTTTGCTGAGCCAACACCGCATCATTTATTCCCAATTCGAGCATTCCTGGCTTCCTTTGTACATTACCTCTTTCATGTTTTTCTTGGCGGTCACTGATAGCCATTGATTCCAATATTTCTATGGCTTCCTCCACAGTCTTGTTCATTAAAGAACCACCTGCACAAGCATCTAACATCATCTTGAACTGAGGCAATAAACCATAGTAAACGATTCTTACCTTTTTAGCATCATTCAGGTTGTGGTTTGGACACTTTCTCAAGAGTGCCTTGAATCGTTCCCATGTCTCTCCTAATGATTCATCATTATTTTGAGAAAAAGAGTGTATGGCTGTCATTGCTTCGAAATATTTTGAAGAAGAATAAAATCTTTCCAAAAATTTTCTTTCAACATCGGACCAGTTTGCAAAACTACCCGGTGGACAAGATTTAAACCATTCTTTTGCTTTACCAATCAATGAAAAAGGAAAAAGTCTCATATAAACAGACTCTTCTTGATTGGGTTCAAAACCAATTGTGCTGTATAATTCATAAAAAACAGTTAAATGTTCATATGGTTCTTCATGATTTAAACCTGCAAATTGGTTGTTTTGAATAATATTTAAAGTAGCAGGTTTAATCTCCACTGGTACAACAGGTCCTTGAAACATACCCAAAACTCGGGGTGGACCATTAATAGCAGCAAACTGTAACACCCCCTTATATACACGAGATATATATGTATTCTTCTTACTTTAAAAAAAAAACTTTTAGAAAGATATACATATTTATGACTCTTTATCTCGTGTATACAAGGACGTATATACATCTGATTTCCTTTGAATATTGAAAGTAAAAAAAAAATTATCTTTCAATATTTGTCCATAATGACAAAATAATTTATAGAAATCATAAGTGATAAATCATTACAATATTATATCCGAATGAAAGAGTTTATCAAAGTTTAACTTTTACCTTGTTACAATTATCTACCTTGTTACAATTATCTACTTGATATTGTAATAAGGCAAAATAAAATTAAACTATACCTCTACTACAAATGTGAACAATCATTTCCTAGTCCTTGAACCATCGAGTTTTTGAATCCTACTCTTGTCATATCTCTTCATCTAATCGATTGAGGATGAGACCACTTTATCCTCTTGTAATTACATATCCTTCCATCTTGGACTGCTAGCTATATATCATATAACATGTATTTTGGACACAAAAATTCAAACAAGAAGGAGTGAGAAACAAAATATAATATATTACAGATAAGACATAAGCATAAGGGTTTTCACAAACTAATATAGTAATATCAGTCATAATCTCATATACAATCAATTATGAATATAGGGTTTCCACATACATAACACTTATATTTTCATTCATAATCATCCATATAGAATGTCACAATCACATGAATGTTATGTAATGCTTATGCTACTATCTCATTCAGTTTATGCATGTGGGCCCTTAAAGTTTTAGTTTGCACTGGGCCAACCAGGAGTTTACACTGTTTCATAAATTCTGGATAATAATAACATAAATGCCTTCATGGCATATGAACAGCTCAACTGGCGTGGAAACACTTAGAGACTAGTCAGACTGAGAAAGTTTTTATTGTGAAAGTACCCGACACTAAGGAGCGACCCCAGGTCACCTGAAGCACCCTTTCACACTCTCTCATCCCAAGGCTCGCAATTAAGCCTCCTCTAATGTATCCTCGGTTTCTATAATCTGTCCCCAGGCAATATCACATCTCATTTCTCTTTAATGATTCATGATGCATGAACTACTCGTATATTTAGTTGGTTAAGGCTTTTAGAAACTCAATTATTAAATACCATAAAGGTTCATAAAATCATCACAATAAACTGTATATTTCCATAAGTTCTTCTTTGAACTTCTATTATACTGAAATAATTTAGTACAGTCTTCAAATTCAGATCTTACCAAAATTAAGTTTCCAAGCCTTAAATATCTCAAAACTTTCTCTTAAAAATCTTCATATATTTACATAATCTTTCTCAATTTAAATCTTAACTAGATTGGGTTTTTGAAATCTCCACAAAATATTCTTTAGTTATTTCGTTGAGGAAAACCAAAATAATTTACTTTAAACTTCTAATTTCTAAAGAAAATAATTTAAAATCATTAACTAAGAATACTTAAAACTATAAAAATTTTCTTTAATTCAAGAATTAATTATCTCAACCTCTGATTTTCATAAAATAGCTTCTTTCTAATACTATATTTTATTATAGAGATTAAAAATAAAGTTAATAAAAATTATTTCTAAGAAGAAATAAAAGACTAAAATAATTATAAAATACTTTCTCTTGGAATAAAAATTTAAAGAGTAAGGTAAGAAAATTCTTACTGAGTTTTAACTTTCCGTCATGCTTGCTATATGCTCAAACTTTATATCACAAGGTCATCAACCACAATCAAGTATAGTAATCTCATCAATCACAATCAAATATCATCAATCATAATTGCATATTATTAATCACAGTCTAATATCACAATATCATTAATCAAAATTAAATATAATTAATTATAATCAAGTCAAATCAACTAAATATCGCTTATAAATATAATTCAAATTTTTAATGGTTATTTAAATTAGTAGATTTGATTTTGAGTCCTTATAGTCCATTCCTCGCACAGGTCTATATAAGTCCATATATAATCCAGTCTTCGCATAGGTATAGTTTAAAACACCCCTGATTTTCTGTACTCGAATCCCGATGTGATCGTCATAATTAATAAAAATACGAGTAAATTTTTCGCGTTTGGAAACATTTCAAAGACACCACCATGATCACATCAAGACCCAAATCACAGAAGACCAAAGAGTGAGACTATATAACCTAAAGCTGAATCGATAACTAAAATACCCATAAAGGTATACAAAAAAAATAATAATAGAGTATACAGCGGAAGAATGTGTATACCGGCACACGCCTAGTCCCATATATGACGATATGAGAAAAGGCTAGGCTAACATGTAAAGGCATATTATAATCCTATTAGACATTCACCATCATTCTACAATTTATTTCGTAAGCATGCAAAGCCTAAGATATAATCACATATACCTATATATACATAAATACATTTATATACATTCGGGAATCTTCTCCCGACTATCTCAATCATCAATGAACATCATTCAATTTCAATCCCTCTAATACACATCAAATCATCTCTTATATCCTATATATATATATATATTCATCATCCATCAATTCAAAGGATTGTCTTATACATACTCAAAATCTCTAAATCATCTATATCATCATATACCATTTAATCAATACACAAGAATCCATAAATGATGCCGGCCAAGGCACTTCCTCTACCACTATATACCTTTACCAAATCTTGATCTTTAAATCCAAACTCATCCCATGGCAACCTGCATCACAATGCTAAAAAGGAGACCACATGGGAGAGTGAGTTAAACATTCAAAATGACGAATAATATATATTGTGATCATGTGTATATACATACAACATCATGTGTGCTCTGCTAGACATATCAACAATCATCATAGTTTATTAATTCAATAACATATGCACATTTCATACTTATTCAACAAATCATAATAAGCAAGCATATACACATTCATCACACCGCCACAATGGGCCAACACGTAACTATCACAACGCCACAATGGGCTAAGATCATCAACATAGACCATTCGACCTTTCATCAAGCCACCATGGGCTAACATCATCATCCTCAATTATAACAAATACGCCCTTCATACATTGGGCCACAACATATATATATATCGTCATATTCACATCATTTCATTTATTCATATTATTTATTACTTTCATGTGGTCTTTCGGTATATTAAATTACCCTTCTCATCAACACCATCTCATCATCTCAACCATCATCAATCGTCATCATAATATGGTATATCTCCATGCTATATGCAAATGCTCGTATGGCTAATGCATATGCACAATGGAATAATCAACAACAAATGCGGATCCGACTGTGGGAATAAACACCAAATTGTGGGTTCAAGCATGATCACATACCATGCCCCTACTGCAGTAGTAAAATGTGTACACATATCATAATGCATGCATATTCACCATATTTTTACTGGTACCAAACCGCATCGCCCATCATGCAACACCTGGCCATTTTCACCATGACCGCGGTATACAACATATTCAACATATGGTGTTGCGGCCAACCATGATTTACAACATGGCAGCTGTGATCCAAAGGACCACCGGGGACACCTGCTCTTCAAGAGCCACCCCCCCACAAGGGTCAACCACATGTAGCTCCCTGTAGCTCAGCATGGGCAGCTTCGTGACTTACACACTGAGTCACAGGGGAACAACATAAATGCTCATGCACTGAGCCGCCCTCCCACTGGGCCAACCAGGGGAATCCCCTAATATTCCAACACTGGCAGCTATGATATGCCATGGATGCAATGCAATGCAAATCAAATGCAAGCTCACTTTGTGCATCCCAAATGCCACTCATCAATCTCTATCATCATAATCACCAACACCACCATATACACTATAGTGGATTTTATCTTTATTGGTTTTAGTCATTATTTTCAAGTTTTAATGTGGCATTTCCATCTCAACATTTTTCATATATATATTTCACATCATATTCGCGAGTCAACACTTGCAATCAACCATAACGGCATTACAATAATCACATAATTACATACAAGCCCCTCAAGACATGTTATTCATATAATTGGCACTCAATGGCCACAAACATCACTCATAGTAGTCCACACATGGCTATCAAGAGGCATAGCAACAAACATAATATTAATCCACACATGTGGCAACAAAGTATTACAAATTACATATATATATATATATATATATAACAATCATATTTGCCTCATACACATGCAAGTCAATTACTTGCACCCATCATAAAAGTATCATAATAATTCTCAATAATTATCAGTTGCCATTTCAATTAATTCAATACATATACACGGCAAGGAAAGCATGAGTATCCATCACATACAACAATCACTATTCAATTTACTCATGCAATTTGAATGTTAACTCCTCTCCTACCTTGAGGGAAGAGCCAAACTATCCCAACGCTCCAAATGCTCCATTGCATCACCCGTAATACAATCTACATACCTTACATATACATACACATAATCAATAACCATCATAACTCTAAACATTTGTTAGCTTATCATAAAGCTTAACCCCAAGTCCTAGACTTGTTAATCATCAACATATGTAATCGTGTTAGGCTTCGGGAATTCCTTTCCCAGAACCAAGGTTCTCTAGATCTTATGGACCAACCAAACTCAACAACATCACCATCTCATCTATTCCAAAATGCAATCCCATATTACATCAATCCTTCAAATATCATCATTGTCACTTAGAGCTCAACATAGATTATCCTTGCCTCTTCAAAGCCATCACCAAATTAACAATTTCAACTCATCCATCTATGGCCTATCAATTCACCAACCAATAGGCATATCCTATTAGTTCCACCATTAAGGATTATCTAAAATGTTCATCATTGTTCATCACTATAACTAACAACATACACATTAAATATCACCTATTCACATTCAATTTAACTTCCCATGTTACAATATATCCATTTTCCCAAATTCTTAGGGCTAGGGTTTCACCAAAACTTACTTATCATTATTAATATTCATCAACCATTGTCAATGACCATTCTCCCATATCAATATCACTCACTATCATCATTAAATATATTTCCCACTCATATTTTATATTTTCCCAAATTTATTAAAATTAGGGTTTCACTAAAACCCAACAACGCCATAAACGCTCATTCATTTTCCACTCATCCAAGTATCAACTCCTTACATATATAATAACCCACCATTAATGCCATAATACAACACCCCACCTTAGGGTTTCTCATCATAAGTGCTCTCCCAACAACCCATGCCATATATACTCCTCCAAAACCAAGAACCCAAAATCTAAGGCATAAACTCATAAAGAGTGGTGAGGAACTTACCTCACCCAAGAGTTGGCCACGAGCCCCCAAGGAAAAGAGGGTTCTGCACGAAAATAGAGGAGAAGAGTGGAAGAGGATCCAACCATGAGCTTCTCCTTTGAGCCTCCATGAAAGTAAAATGGGAGAGGGTAAGAAAGCTCCACACAGTTTTGGTTTTTGGAGAGAAGAAAAGAGGAGATGGAGAAGGGAAGAAGACGAAGAAGAAGAGTGTAGAAAGGAGAGGAAGAAGTGACGTGAAGTGGAGAGAAAGTGAGAGTTTTTGATTTAATATCCTCCTCCCATTAAAATCTCACTGTTTTAATTAAAATGGCAGCCCAATATTCCATCACGTCATGTTATATTACATTAATGCCCTTTTATATTCCCTCGTTATCTAATAAAATAAGGGAAGAGGGTCCAATACCATCAGAACCGAGAAAGAAGGGAATTACAAACAAAACTGAGAGAAAAGAAGGGAAAATACCATCAGGGTGTCTCGGTTAAACATCATACAGTATAAGGGAAGAAGGCATAAGTTAATGCTGTGTGTTTAAAGTTTAAAGAAATTGACCAATACAACATTTATAAGTCAGATTTTATAACCACAGCGTCCATGGAATGGTGTGGAATTTGATTTTAGTGAAAGGGAAGAGAAAGATCAACCAATCACAATGTTTGGGGAACAGGAGGCCCCCCTCACTCAAGCGAAACCCCCACTCGCTTGAGCGAGTGCCAACAATGCACATGGGCCAAACAGAGGGGAACAGAACGTGAAGGAAAAAGAAACAGCAGGGGGAGGCTTCGCTCAAGCTAAAAAGACTCGTTTGGGCGAGCAACTAAGGCCAGGAGTTTGGGCGTAAGCTAGCCAATACCAGCATAATCTATCGTTATCCTGGGTGAAAACTCTTCACCTGAGTAAGTAACTCCCAGAACCGAGCATATGCTCATCCATTCGGCAGTTTTTCCAACACTCAGGTTTCTATTGAAAGAATTTCCCCCAAAATCGACCCAACACTCATTCGATTTTCACTCGGCAAAATTCACCCGGATCTGAGTCATCTCACACTCGGTTCTCACTCTTGGCATAACAATCTAGGCCGATCCACTTTCCATTAAGCCAAGTCATTCAGGGCCGACTCACACTCATATAGTCTTTCATTCGGCTATTTATTCTAAATCCGAGTCATCACAAGCAGTTTTTCACTCGGCAACTTCATTCCAAAACCGACTCATCTCGCTCGGTTTCCCACTCGGTAAAATAATCAAAACCGACTCATCTTGCTCGGTTTTTCACTCGGGAATTTATTCCGAAACCGAGTCCTCCTCTCAATCAGTCCTTCACTCGGTACTTGCCTTAGCACTGACTCATCACTCATTGGTCTTCCACTCGGCATTTCACACACAGAGGGATCCACTCGGGATAAGTTACCTTGAACTCGGAAATTCCCTATTCGGGACTCCACTCGCAGATTTCATAAACCTCCCTTTCTTTTAGAAGGGGTCCCCCACAATCTGGTTCCAGTCGGAAATTGCTCTAACCTCTACTTACTTGGAGGGATTTACCAAATTAAGTCCCACTCAGACTTACCCACATGTTAACCACTCGGATTATACCTTATTCACTCGGAAGGGAAAGACTAGGACATATGTCACTCGGAATTTCACTCGGAAATTCACCACAACTCATAAAATTACGTTCTAAGGTTCCCACTCGAGTGAATTCTCATCCAGAATCTTACTTACGCACCCTACACTCGTCATACTCGGTCAAACACAACCTTAACAGCCACCCATTTAAGTAAACACCATTCCAGCTTTAGATTTTATACTTCCGCTCAAGCCATTCACACTCGCTTGGGCGAAAAAGGCCCAGTAACCATTTTTCTCCAGCTCGCTTGAGCGGGAACTTCACCGCCTGGGTGAAATTGGTCCAGAGACTAATTTACCAATGTAGTGGATCCTCGCCTGAGCGAGATCCTTTCTCGCTCGGGCGAGACCATCAGGACCCAAACAAAATGTAATTCTTAACAACTCAGCCCATGAAATTTGCAATCAAAGCCAATACACTCCCTTCCAAACACTCATATACAATATGTAAGGCTTATGCAACTCGTCCTGAGCATTCTCACTCGGAAAGTCTCATTATAAGTCAAATTTGAACATCTTCTATGTTTTTACACATTATAAAGCTTATTCCACCTATTCACACATTCATACTTGTAAATTTACATTCCAAATTTATTACACATGCTGAATCCAAGCTCTTCATCATCTTATATACTTGTATTCACACCTTGCCACAACAATCCATACATTTTCACGAATCATCCTCAATAATTATCAATTCATTAATTTAATTATTTATTTATTATCCATTTCCATCAATTATTCGTTTTTATAAAATTCGGGGTGTTACATAGTTCAGTCTAGACAGGTCATAATAGTTCAAATCCTTGCATAGGTTTAGTTCGATCCATATAGGATATAAAAGTCCAAGTCCTTGCATAGGTTTAGTCCAGTCCGTATAACTTATAATAATTCAGATCCATGCATAGATATTTCAGAATAAGTTACACAATATATTAAATTTATTATAAATTTTAAGTTGAGAAGTTATTACTTTAAAATAATAATATATTAAATTTAAAAGGAGTAGGGGACTCCTCCCATTATTCTTATGTCTTTCATATTATATTCTTATCTCATTCCCCCTTACCTCTTGTATACCGATTCGTTATTGAAAATCCGTGCGCGCCTCGTCTCTGAGTTCTAAAACATACCAATTTCATTTTAATATAATTACAAGATGAAAAGTAAGATTACTACTTAAAATAAAAATGGTAAATTGTGAATAGTGAATAGTGAATAGTGAATAGTAATAGTAAATAGTAACAGTAAATAGTAAAACGTGAATAGTAACGGTAAATAGTAAATCGTGAATAGTAACAGTAAATAGTAAAACATGAATAGTAACGGTAAATAGTAAAACGTGAATAGTAAAGGTAAATAGTAACAGTAAAGGTAAATAGTAATAGTAAATAGTAATTTACTATTTGAATAGTAATTTACTATTGAAATAGTATTTTACTATGCAGAATAGTAACTTAAAATAATATTATTTCCAGTATAATAACAGATTTCTAAAAACGATATGAAAATAACCCAAAAAATATAAAAGTGAGGTATTCGTACCTTAGGATTTTAGCAGAACCTTCTTCCAAAAAAAATTATTTCTCTCTCTCACTTCCACAACTATCTCACTAGCACTACTATATTAAGAAAACTTAATCTGAAATTGTGAATTCTAAAGAAGAAATCCTTCGGTATTTATAGGAAAAAAATTTACTATGCATTCCATTATTTTAATATAAAAGTACTATGCATTTTTGAATTTTTTATTCTTAGTTACTATGCATCTTTTGAAAATTTCATACATGCACAGTGTTTTGCATAGTAACTGTCGGCAAAATTATTAAGTCAAATAGTAACCCTTCACTCGGTATATTTTAAATATTCAAAATGAGTCCTTTTTGAAATTTAGCGATATTATATCAGTTCTCACTAATTTTATAATAAGTAATATAAAGCTGAAATTTTAAAAATCTAAAATTTTCTGTTAATAAAAATTTATTGATACGTTTCTAATTTTTTAACAATTAAAAAAAATCAAGATTTTTCTCAAACCGATAATTTTTAGATAAGTCTACTTGAAATGGATTTTAGAAAATTTTCTTATAATTTAACTTTATATTCTTGTAAATATTTTTAATTTTAAGCAACTTTATATGAATTTAAAATTATTTAAAATATATTATTTTATTAAAATAATTCAAAATTTTCAAAAAATTCTAGAAAATCATAAATATTATGTAGATCAAAAAGTTCAAAAGAACCATAGTCTAATTCCTTCAAAATTTTATTTTAAAATTCTAATAAGAGTTAAATCTTAAATATGTAAAAAAAACAAAAATATAACAACATAAAATAAAAATGGTGAATAATAAAGATATTAAAAATTCTTAATATAATTTTCTTAATTAGTGAATACTAATTAAGTCACTTTAAAATTCTCATTCAGAAATATTTTCATTTTTTTTTATTATTATTATTTTAAAAAAACAAATAATATAAATACCAAAATTTCAAAAAAAATGATAATAATAAACTAACTTATAGTAAGTATTTCTCAAGAAAGATATATTAATATCTATTTCCTATTTGTGATGAAAATAGGATGTTACAACTCTACTCCCCTAAAAGAAATTTCGTCCTCAAAATTTAATATTGTTAATAAATCTTACCATAGATAAACTAACTGAACTGTTCTAAAATATATTTCTAGTTTCCTTGACAATTGTGTACATTTTCCTTAACATTGCCATTTATCTCTTTTTTTTTTAATCTTATCAGTATTTTTTTTCCTTAACTCAAAAATATTACTCGTCTTAATTTTGTCAACCATGCTCATCATAAATTGATGGTTAACTCTAAACACTTTAATAATTACGTTTCTCAATCTATTAAAATCTTACTTAACATAATCCATAACATCTATTAATTAAAATTCCTACTCGTAACATAGTAAAATGGACTGCTAAGAATTAATTACTGGACAACTAGCCGTTAGCAACTAGCCGTTGGACTAGCCGTTTATGACCGTTGCAACTCTCCCTCCCTTGCTTGCTTATAAATTCTCATTCCATTCTCACTTCCTATCACAACTTCAAGGTTTCTTAGTTTCTCTCTTCTATCTAATTTCTTTAATCTTTTTCTCAAGTACTATCATACTATTCGATGGCCAACCTTCCTAGAAGTAAGGAAGAACGAAGTCGGGATGGACTACAGGTTGTGGTAACAAGTGCCTCACTTCTTATAATCGTTATGATTATTTCTCTAGTTTGGATAATTTTTGTATTGCCAAGACTCTTAGACCTCTATCTATGATATACTAGATGTTTTATTTTATTTTTCTTAATGTAATCGTGTATAATAAATTATCCTAGTGAGAAAGGATAAATATGTCTTAGTCCATGTTGTACTTGTTTATCTAGTTAAATCCTTGTGGTCTTTGCTTCATGATAATCCAGGGTATGTAATCATTTCTTATTGTCTTCTATAATGAATTAAATATTCCTTAACTAAGTGATTGCATATTCCATTATAATTGACTACAACCATTACATATATTTGATAAATTCTTCAATCTTAAATGATCACAAATCACTACGTTGACTTAGAAATACTCACTTGAATTTTTTTTTATGAGTAACTAAGACTTATGTAATTCTCTTTATAGGAAAATCAATAAGTAAAGGTTCATATATACTTCCTCATGGTTTACTAACACATTTCTTTATTTTAAATCTACAATGGTCATTACATAACAATGATTTATATCAGGTTTGTATATTCGTCGAACAAAATCGATGACTAAAAGAAAATAACTTGATAAACATGTATCATATTGTTAGGAATCACAAAAATATTTTATGTCACAATTTCTAAATATTAAACTAATATCGATGTCTTCCAAAGATCTATAATGCTTATTTTAGGTCATTCATTAACATATTTATCACAATAAATCACTTAAAAAAAATTCAAAAATATATGGTTAATTACATTTACATTCGATGTCACAATCATAAAAGTTTCATTAATTCATATATTTATACACATAACCATCATATATATTATTCAATCGTAGACATCATAAATGAAAACTTCATCAAATCAAACAATAATTAACATATTTTATATGTCATACAAAAGAAGAATCAATACAAATAGCCAGAGATACAATTCCTAATATGATTATTTGTTATATCAAACAAGTTAGTGAACAAATTATCATATTTCTTTCATGAAGCATACATCCACACATTTTTCTTTTCAAAATATATCACCAAAGGAAAAACTATGATTCTATCTTAAACAATTTGTTATACTAGTTTGGGATTACAACAGTTATCTACCCATTGGAATTCTAATTCAAACAAGTATCTCTATAACTTCAAGGACATGGTAAGGAATATCCTAATAGAATTTATTGAGTTTATCTCTATTTCTCCATATACCACATTAACCCAAGGTTAAATTCATTGATCTTAACATCCTTCTTTTGACATGTCTTTCACTACTTAGTGCAAATCATTTGGGGTGATCAGTCCCGATAGTTTATAACTAAGTAGTCAAAGTCACGACAGCTCCAGTCTAGAATTCATACCAAAATATTTCTAAGAATTTTCTATTGTCTTATCTCTATTGTTGTCTCATACCATATTGTAAAACAAGAAAATGTTAGAATATTTCACTATCACATATTAATCAGAGAATCAAACACCATACAATACATTTGGAATAAAAGGAAATAACTGCATTAGTTAATTTACCTTATCATTCCACCATACATTAAGGCCCGTACTTAAACAATGTCAAGAAAGACTTCAGAATGGCCAGTTTCTGATAATCCCTGCAATAACATTTTTCAAGTAACAGACTATAAAGTTCTAACTTATACTTCTTATGAACTTAAAATTAGTTCCTTCTTTCTATACTCCTAATTTTTCTTCACTTACTTCTTACCATTTACTCCAATAAAATTTCTTCTTTTCTCAACCATAAAATCTCTTGTCAAACTTAACCATCAGAGTACACTAACACGCTAGTAAGACCATACCACAAGCCGGTTTGGATTGAACTGCTCTGATACCACTTTGTAACACCCCCTTATATACACGAGATATATATGTATTCTTCTTACTTTTTTAAAAAAAAACTTTTAGAAAGATATACATATTTATGACTCTTTATCTCGTGTATACAAGGACGTATATACATCTGATTTCCTTTGAATATTGAAAGTAAAAAAAAAATTATCTTTCAATATTTGTCCATAATGACAAAATAATTTATAGAAATCATAAGTGATAAATCATTACAATATTATATCTGAATGAAAGAGTATCAAAGTTTAACCTTTACCTTGTTACAATTATCTACTTGATATTGTAATAAGGCAAAATAAAACTAAACTATACCTCACTAGTGCAAAAATTGGATATAACAACGGGATATTATTCACGGGTAGAAGAGGATCAGTGATAAAAACATGCGCGGTGGCATTTTTGAAATTATAAGGTGAACGTTTTAATCAGAGAAAACTATATATCCACGGTTAACATCATAACCGTGAACGTACCTGTCGCAACCTGGGTCGCGACGGCGCGGCGAACAAGAGAGAAAAAATGAAACAGGGAGTCGCCACCAACGTTTTTATCCATAGGGAAAAACATTGGGAAAAAACTAAGTTCAATGAAGGCACTGGTAAAAATTATGAGATTCAAGTTCGGGAGTCGGTTACGAGTAGGGAAGGTATTAGCACCCTACGTCGCCTGTCGGAGACAGTACCAAGATTAAAAGCGCAATATAAATAGCCTTAAATAAAACATGGTTTCTTCCTTTTTTTTTGTATTTTTATTTGAAAAAAACGACGGAATGGAGTGAGAGAACTGTACAAACATAGAATGTCGAAGCGAGGTCAACGGGACGTTTCATCCGAATTAAACTCGACTTCAATATGAGACAGAGAGGGGAAGAGAATGCCAATAAGACGTCACGTCTAAACTAAACATCCTCGGGTAAAAGGATAGGGACAGGGAAGAGATAAGCGGGACGTCTCGTCCTAAGTATCCCTTCCCTATGAAACTATGGCAGAGGCTTAAGCAAAACTAGGGGGGGAACCAACAAGACGTCACGTCTAAATTGATTTCACTGAAGTGATCAAGGAAAGGAACATTTATGAAAGAAACATAAAAGTAAAGAAATAAACTAACAAAAAAAAGGGAAATAAGAAAGACGGGCCCGACAGGGGTTAAAGTCCTGCTCCTACGTATTCTTGAATTATCAAGAAATCAGGGTTACGTAGTTCTGAATGTTGCTATTTTTAGGAAGGAATCTGAAAGATATTGGTGGATATCATTAAAGAGGAGGATCCATGCAAAGCGAAGTTCTTCGCACGTGCACGAATCTTAAGAGGGTTGTGTAGACAGGAGTGCTCCCGTACGACACTATTTTTTTACAAAATCGCCCTTTTTATTATGTCAACTTATTATGGAAAAGAATAAAGATATTGACAGCGCAAACTAATGGAACGCAGGCAACTACAATCAACAAACAGCAAACTCACAGGAAAGTAAAAAAGGGGAACTGGAAGCAAAGAAATAAGGAAAGGAGTGGAACCGGTGTGACGAGCTAAGAACCGATGTGGGAGGTTGAGCACGGTGACGGTGTCAGACTGATTTCGAACTCGTACGCTGGCAGGGACAATGGACCGGAGTTGGACCTGAGCTGGAAATCCGAAGGTCACGACCGGTGTTGTAGGGAGTTGGTCCGGGATGAACGCTGTTGAGCAGTAACGAAGATTGACAATGTATGGGAGTTGGAACGGAGTCAGTTCTGTGATGACGAGGTATGTTCGGGATACGGACGGTGTGAGAGCAGCGGCTTTGTATTAGTGAAAAAGAGAAACTTCAAACCCTCTTTCGAACTAAGGGGTCCTTTGTGGTGACTAAGGCAAGTCACTGGTTTCAGGTGGGGAAGTCAGTTAAGGACCTTGAGGAATCAGAGAGAATTTCCAAAGTTTTCTCGCGTAGAGGGAGAATCTGAAGACCAACCCCTTGAGCTTCCTTGGTTGGGGCATTTATAGGGCCTTCGAGTCATGGGCTGAGGGTTTTGGGACAACCAGAAACCCCACTCACCCATCTGTGTAGTGGTGTGCAGCTCTGGCCATTATCATTGGTGGGGAGCAGGGTTTTCAGTGGGATTTTTTAATTGTCCACTTCCGCCTCCCTGTCTGCCATTTTCTAGGGAGTGCGATTCCAGGTCACCGCGCATAATCTTCCGACCTCGTCCCTCCGTTGTCAAATTTGTGACACCGGTTAGCAAAGCCATTGGCTGGACGGAGTCTCCACTGATCCGATGTGGGGCCTTAAGAACCATTACCTGTGTCCTCACACCGACTGAATCTTTCAATGTAATCACAGGGGCCGGTGTTCCCCTTCCTGGTCCGGATTTACTACCAGCCGGTGTGTCTATTTTGACCTTGGTCCGCCCACAAGATCGTCTTACTTGGACCGGACTCGCGCGTCTTCTTGTTGTCAGATCCGAGACATCGGCCATTAAGGGACTCCTGAGGTGAGGACGTTGGGCTGTTGAGGCGAGGACGAACGTTTGGGCGGAGTTGATGTTAGCTAACACCGTCTGTGGAACGTTGTGTGAAGAGGGCGGAGTGCCACACCGTTTATGGGACGGTGTGTGAAGAGGCGGAGTTCCATACCGTTTATGGGGAGTATATAAGGGCGGAGTGCAAATGAGGGCGGTTGGCGGAGTGTTGAGGACTCATGGGCGGAGTTGATGTTAGCTAACACCGTCTGTGGAACGTTGTGTGAAGAGGGCGGAGTGCAAATGAGGGCGGTTGGCGGAGTGTTGAGATGAGGACTCATGGGCGGAGTTGAGGTGCGGTGTTAACTTAGGCCTTGTCCGGTGTTACCAACTTCAAGGCTGAGTCCGGTATCATTGTAATTTGGGCCGGACCGAAAGAGGTGTTCACAGTACCCATCAATATATATTCACGGTTGAGGAGTCAACCGTGGATATATAGTACCTGAAATATATATCGACGGTTGTGTTCACAACAGTGAATATATATTCCTGGGTACGATGACGGTTATGTTGTGAACCGTGGATATATATAGAAGTCAATATTCACGGTTGTATTTCCAACCGTGGATATATAGTTCAGGTTTTAGGGTTTAATCACTAGGTACTGTATGTCCACGGTTGTTTCTATAACTGTGATTATAGATTTCAATATATATCCATGGTTGGGATCATAACCGTGGATATATAGTTAACATTTATCCACGGTTGTTTGTTAAACCGTGAATATATGTGTAATATATTCACGGTTTCAAGGGGAACCGTGAATATACATCCTTTCTGAAACTTCAAAAGCCGCGCCTTTCACTCTTTTTTCACTTTCTCTTCTTCTGCGTGTTGGTTGTCGTCTTCTCCATTCTCTCTGAGCTTCGTGCCCTGAGCTTCGTGCCCTTCTCTCTATTCAGCATCTTCTTCCTTTCTTCATTCAAGTAGGTTCCCTGAACCCCCATTGTCATGCGTGTTTGTCATTCGGTCACTTGCTGCTGAGAACCCTCTGTTCCCTGAACCCCCCATTAAAATGCGTATGTAGTAGAAGCTGAACCAATGTTGCCTCTGTGTGTGTCTTTTCATTGTTAATGTTACCTCTGTATCTATATTTGTTGGATGGCCTGCACGGAGGTCACCCGGCGTAGGAGCAGCGACGAACACTTCTTCTTCCTCTGTTTGTTATTTTGTGTTGTTTATGAATGGTCCTGTTTTGTTAGGTCGTAAGTACATAATAATTTCATTGTTCAATTATTGATTCTTTCTCTGTTGGTACATAATAATTTGATTCCTTGTTTCCTGTGACACGATAGTTATTGGTTCAAAAGCTTAAGTTATAGAGAAAATTACCATGTTTAAACTCTGTTTATATATCACAGATAATCGATTTTGCAACAGTGAAAATTTATCACCTATATATTCTAGAAAATTAAGATGGAAGCCTTATATTCATAGGATAACTAGTTACATTAACAATCTTTGGATGAACCAACCTATTGATTTGTAGTTGTAAGTTTAAATTGGGTGTATGAACTTTAGAAACATTATAAGATACCTCTTTTGGTTAAAATGTACTCCCTAAATTGAAAAGTTCTAAATGGTTGAGATTACTGTTCTCCTAGAACTTATATTGTTCTTCTTAAGTAGAATTTAACCAAATTCAACACCATGTCCATAAGCCGTAATCCATAAAATAAAAGTACAAATCTCAATTCTCATAATCCATAATCCATCATCTAACACCATAGTTCTACTTGAAAATAATAGAATTTAAAAATATCATATTAATTACTAAATAAACGTCTAAAGTTTGAACCTGCATTATAAACCAACATCATAATCCATAATCCATAATCCATACTCCAACACCATACTTCTACTTCAAAATAACACAAATTAAAAACATCATACTAATTTAGGAAAAAAGTTAACTAAATTATTATCCATTTTATTTCTGTTATTGTTGGTTGCTCTTATATGTTATGTTTATTGCTGTTGTATGTGTGTGGTTGTTAACTAGTATGAAAGTTATTGTGCATATGAGTGAACCGTAGTTCCCCGTTTGAGATTCGACACAAATGGTCATTAAATCAATTAATGTCATCGTTTGTGTTGAATCTTGAATTGTCCGTTTGGACAGTTTGGGATGAACAATTATTTTTTATACGTCATTGTTACTATGTACAAGTTAGGAGTTATTTTAAAATTTGATAAAATTTCGGTAACTTACATTTTGTGTTGTTCTCTGGGTGCATATTTGGTTGTGGTTGAATTTGATTTGACCACTCTCATTTTGTGTACTTAGAGACCAATGCGAAATGCTGCCGAAATTTCATCAAATTTTAAAATAAGTCCTAACCTGTATATATGAATGACGTATAAAAACAATTGTCATGCTGAATGGGTATAGGACCACCACCTTTGTATAAAAAGTGAGGTTGATCATAGCACCTTGTAAACAGTTGGTATGGATCGGAGTTGGATAACTGCATCACGCCTAAGTCTGGAGTACGAGGGGGGAGTTGAATCATTTATAGAATTCGTAGCGAGGAATGCAGTGGGGGTGAATGGAAAGTATTTTTGCCCTTGTGTTAAATGCTTCAACCTGCGTCGGGTAGACTTGGAAGAGGTGCGAGAACATCTACTGTGTGACGGTTTTCTACGTAGTTATACACGTTGGATATGGCATGGTGAAGATGTGGTGGTGCCAAGTAACAGCTCTCAGACTAAAAATCGAAGCTCGATGTATGACAACGATGTCGACATGGATGACCGACTCGAGGATATGATCCGTGATGTAGGGGTAGAAGGTTTTAAGAAAGCTCATGTATATACAACTCTGTGTGAGGACTCTGAGCAGCCGTTGTATCCAAACTTCCTCAATTTCACGAGGTTATCAGCAGTTTTGCGATTGTTTAATTTGAAGGCCATAAACGGGTGGATGGATAAAAGTTTCACTGACTTATTGAAGTTGTTGAAAGAAATGCTCCCAGCTGGAAACACCTTGCCGAATCGTAACTATGAGGCCAAAAAGGTGTTGTGTCCTATGGGTTTGGAGTATGAGAAAATACATGCATGCCCAAATGATTGTGTATTATTCCGGGGTGAGTTAGAAATGCTGCATCGATGTCCTAGATGTGGGGTGTCACGGTATAAGAAGAAAGAGGCGGATTCTGATGAGGTATGCACTAAAGGGTCTCCTGCAAAGGTGTTGTGGTATCTACCTATAGTTCCAAGACTAAAGCGTCTGTTTGCCAATGCAGATGATGCAAAACTTATGAGATGGCATGCTAATGAGAGGGTTGTTGATGGACTACTTAGGCATCCGGCCGATGGGTCGCAATGGAAGAAAATGGATAGGATTTTTCCAGAATTTGCCAATGAACCAAGAAATGTTAGGCTTGCACTAGCCACAGACGGCATGAACCCGTTTGGGAACCTGAGCACAAACCATAGTTCGTGGCCTGTTTTGTTGTTTGTTTACAACTTGCCGCCATGGTTGTGCATGAAGCAAAAATATGTGATGTTATCAATGATGATTTCTGGTCCACGACAACCGGGGAACGACATTGATGTATATTTAACTCCATTGGTTGAAGACCTCAAAAGGTTGTGGGAAGACGGGGTTGAAGTGTTTGATGGGTTTACTGGGCGATCATTGCCATGCTATTTTGCACAATCAATGACTTTCCAGCGTATGGTAACTTATCTGGGTACAGTGTGAAGGGTCATAAAGCTTGTCCAGTGTGTGAGGAGGGGACTAGTTCTGTGCGGTTGCATCATGGCAGGAAAAATGTTTATCTTCGTCATCGAAGGTTTCTTAAAGCGAATCATCCGTTTCGAAGGTTGAAGAAGTTGTTTAACGGTGCCCAAGATTTTGAAATGGCTCCTCCACCACTATCTGGTCGCCAGGCATATGAAAAGGTGAAGGACGTCAACGTGCAATTTGGTAAGTGTGAAAAACAGCACCCGACACAAAACAACTGGAAGAAAAGGTCAGTGTTTTTTGACCTGCCATATTGGAGGGAGCTTGATGTAAGACACTGCATTGATGTAATGCATATGGAGAAGAATGTGTGTGACAGTTTAGTTGGTACACTCTTAAACATACCCGGGAAGACTAAGGATGGCCTAAACTCGCGTATGGACTTAGAGTTGATGGGTATACGTCAGGATTTGCATCCACAATCAAAGGGCAAAAGAACATATTTGCCTCCAGCATGTCATACGTTATCCAGAAAAGAAAAGCAAAGTCTGTGTGAATCGTTACGAAGTGTGAAAGTTCCGTCTGGTTATGGCTCCAACATCAAGTCTTGTGTTTCCATGAAAGATTTGAAGTTAGTTGGGTTGAAGTCTCACGATTGTCACATGTTGATGCAGCAGTTTCTGCCTATCGCCATTCGTGACATTCTTCCTAAAAATGTGAGAAATGTCATAACAAGGTTGTGTATGTTTTTCAATTCCATATGTTGCAAGGTAATCGTGCCCGCGCGAATTGGATGTGTTGGAACAGGAAGCATCACTTATATTATGTCAGCTTGAAATGTATTTCCCGCCCTCTTTTTTTGACATAATGGTCCACTTAATCATCCATTTGGTGAGAGAGGTCCGTTGGTGTGGTCCAGTGTTCTTACGGTGGATGTATCCCGTTGAGCGATATATGAAGATATTGAAAGGGTATATGAAGAACCAACGTCGTCCCGAAGCTTCAATTGTGGAAAGATATATTGCAGAGGAAGCAATTGAGTTTTGCACTGAATACATGTCACATGCTGCAAGCATTGGTATTCCAACGACTCGTCATGAAGGGAGATTGGATGGGAAAGGAACGATTGGAAAAAAAGTGAAGAGCATGCCACGTGCTGATGTCCTTCAGGCACACTTGTATATTTTAAACAACACGGACGACGTGCAACCGTATCTAGCCACACACAAGGAGCTAGTCAAGAAAACCAACCCTAAAATGACTGAAAAGTGGTTGTTGAATGAACACAACAAGAGTTTCATGCAGTGGTTCCAAAAGACCGTCCTGAAAGATGCATCTGCATCCTCGACATTACATCAACTAGCACAGGGCCCGAACTTTGATGTCCTCACCTTTTGTGGGTATGACATAAACAACTATTTGTTTTATACAAGGACACAGGATGAAAAGAGTACAAATCAAAACAGTGGAGTGATGGTTGTGGCTCAGTCAATGCATTTCTCAACTACAAAGGACAACAACCCTGTGATGGCCGAGTCATGCTACTTTGGTGTGATTGAAGATATATGGGAAGCTGATTACGGTCCCTTCACCGTTCCTGTGTTTAAATGCAAATGGGTTGACAATAAGAACGGTGTCACAACTGATGATTTAGGAGTTACGTTGGTGGACCTCAACAAGATAGGGCATAAGGACGAACCATTCATAATGGCAATGCAGGTGAAGCAAGTTTTTTATGTGGCTGACCCAGCTGACAAACGGTGGTCAATTGTTATCCAAGGTAGACACATTGGAGACCCCAATGTTGATATTGTGGACATTCCATCAACTACAACACGTATTCCAACATCTATCATGGAACATGACATAAATGATGTAGTTGCCAGTCGTCATGACCACCATGAGGGCTTGTGGGAAAATATTTCATCTTAATAGGGTATTAATCTTGTTGGTGAGACATTGAATTACATGTTATATTAGTTATTCGTTGTTTTAAATGTTATATTAAATATTTGACAGTTTTTTTCCTTGTTTGGACAGATACTCATGGCTGACCAGGATGGACGATCCAGGTCTGACTCACAGGCCAGTGGTTCCTCTGCTCGGAAGAGTAGAGGTGTTACCCGGATGCTAGACGTCGCACGTAGGCGTCACCGGGGAGAGAGGATAGTTGTTGAGATGGATGTCAACACCGGTAGATTCAGTGGACCGCATGCCACGAAGTTGAGCAGTTATCTGGGGGTTGTGGTACGGTCGAAGGTGTCCATCATTATCCCCGACTGGGATAGTGTCGAGGAGGTGGTGAAGAACCAGCTATGGAGTGATGTTCTGGTAACTTAGATATTATTTAAGTTTTATTTTAGTGTATTATTTCATGTAACTCTTAATAAGGACTCCTTTATGGACTAACTCCTTTCATGTAGGATTCTTTTGACATACCATCTTCCGACATAGCGAGGAGGAAGGTCCTCGGTATCATGGCTGAGCGATGGAGGTCGTTCAAATCCATACTCACCACGAGGTATATTGAACTTTAAATTCTTAATCAACGCTTCACCACATTGTACCAATCCTTAGTTTTAATGTACCTTTCATTGTAGGTATGTATTCGGGGACGACCAAGGAAAGTTCCCTGGAGAGAAATATCCATTCATCGATCAGGAGACCTGGGATGCTTTTGTTGCATCTAGACATTCTGCCGAGTTTCAGGTACATTGGTTTTTAGATGATTAAATTATGTATAATTTATACGGCTAACTGTGAATATTTGTTTTCTTGTTGTAGGAGACCAGAAAGAAAGCCAAGGAGACTAGGAAGCTAAATGACTGCCTACACACACTGTCACGTGGGGGTTACCGTAGGTTGGAGGAGCGGCTGGCACAGGAGAGGCTGAGTCAGTGTCAGACTGACACTGGTATTGTGGATCCCCCTTCCCCACCTGCACGTCACGACAAATAGAAGCGGGCTAGGATCAAGAAGAGTGGGGAATACACTTCCTCACAGGCTCAGGAGGTTGCCTCACAGATAGTAAGTATTCCCCTTTATATCAGTGTCTGTTTTTCAGTTTACGTGAAGGAAGTGAATACTAACTTGTTTGGTTTCAGGATTCCTTGGTTAAGCAATCAACCCAAGGGTCTTTCGTAGCCCATGGACGGGAGGATATTTTGACTACCGCCATCGGCAGGCCAGAGCACCCAGGAAGAGTGCGTGCTATTGGTCGAGGTGTAGGTAAGTGCTAACTAACTCTATGCCTTCATTTTGTTATCTGTTAAACAATTATGGGCTAATCATTCACATTTCACAGGCCTCCGCGCCTATTACGGTGCTCCCGACCCTGCCCCATCCCTTGAGCAAATGGTGGAGCAAAAGGTGGCTGTTGTGAAGGCTGAGTACCAGGAGGAGATATCTAGGCTCCACCAGGAGATGGCCCGATTCAGGGAGGAGATGAAGGCCTCACTCAGCCACCACCAGGAGACTACTGCACCAGCCAGCGAACCACAGGTTAGATTATTTATTTAATTTCCTCAATTTTATTGTTTGTAATCACTTTATTTCATTGTTGAATAACTTCTGCTTGATGTGTAAATATGTAGGTACGGAAGGTTAGCACTAAGGGGTCGTGCGCTGCGGCTGACCCTAATGATGACGGGGTCGAGCCACCAGACACCCGTCAATGTGACCTGTTCATTGATGGGTCGGAGGAGCCAGTTGCCACTGGTATGGTGTACAACTTAGGCCCTGTGGTTCACCATCAGACATTACCTGATGGTATGTCCAAGGTCTCGGTTGTGCTCGTCCTCGAGGAGGATGCTGCTGTGCCAGTGGCAACTCAGGAGGTGAAGACCGTTGGTCAGGCGGTGGGCCACTTTCTGATATGGCCCAACAGACTTCTGGTGATTGCCCCTGGACAGGTAAAAACCCTAAACACTAACTAGCTTTATTTCCTTGTCAATTATGGTACAAAATGTGATGGTTGTCAATTGTTCAACAGGAACAGACATTGAAGAAGCCAGACCCAGCCAAGGATCCCATCCGGATGCTATGGCGCATCGGGTATGAGCAAGCAGACGACACTGTTCAGGTCCCATGGCAGCCGGATGTGTTCGGCCGTCCTAGTGATTTTCCAGTTTACGTTACAAATTCTGACATTTGTGACATTATTTCGGGGACGTCGATGCTGAATGGCTCCATCTTTCAGATGTGGGAGCTGTAAGTATATCCTTGTTTTGTCCAATTTTTTCATTATACAAGTTATTTGTCGCTAACCATGTCTTAACTTGTTTAGGTTTCTGGCAAAACTCTGTGTGGACTTGGGTTTCCAAGGAACTTACGGTTTCTTAGAGCCCTCTCTCATACAGAGGCAAGGAAACACCTCACAGAACACCCAGACATACATCCAGAATTGGATGTTTGAGTCTGGGAAGCCTATATACATGGGCCCCTATCATAAAGGGTAATATTCTATTCCATAATTATTGTCATGAATTTTTGCATTTTGAAGTCTCACTTATCACTGGTAACTGTAGGGCTCACTGGACGCTTCTGGTGATCTGTCCGAAGGACTATCTTGCTCTGTACTTTGATAGTTTGCATCGGACAGCTCCACAAGACCTGAAAGATATAGTAGACCGGTAAGTTCATCCCTAAAAAATAACCACAAATTCGATTACATCATTTTTAGAACTATACAATTCTAACTTATCTTGTGTTTTGTTTGACGTAGGGCGGTGGTTGGATACAATCTACTGATTGGAAACAAGCCCAAAGGAAAAACAGTTGTATGGGTGTACCCAAAAGTAAGTCAATCGTATTCATTCAAATCTTCAGTACATATTTTTTAAGTTGCGAATTCACTTATTCTATACTATATGTCCATTGTAGTCTTACAGGCAGAAGGGTACCTACGAGTGTGGCTATTTCGTCATGCACACTATGCTGACCATTGTCCAACATCATTTAGTAGATGGATGGACAGAGGTAAGTCTCATCATTTGGACTACTTTTCTACCAATTTCATCAATTTCATGTAATAAATAAAGCTTTTGTTCTAATTGTTTTGTGCATTGTTTGCAGTACTTTAATGACCGGTCATTTTTCCCAAAGGAACTTGTAGATGATGTTAGAAGGCAATGGGCCTCACACTTCATTGAAGTTAGGCAAAGCTAGATATAGGATCTTTATTCTTTTATATATGTATCTAGTAGGATTTAGGGTTTACTTTTATTAGATTACATTCAACTTAATTGTATATACTTTCATTTTTTAGGTTGTTATGAATTGATATAGAAAATAAATTGTTATATATATACATACCATTCTTTTGATATAGTGTTGTTGTGGCATACTGTATACTGTACTAGTTGTCTGAATGCAGGGTTGGGAAACGATAAAACAGAATCCATTTTAAAAAAAAACCTCAGTATTTATTCACGGTTATGGCAACAACCATGAATATAGACTATATTTATCCACGGTTACTACCATAACCGTGGATATAGATATATTTTATCCACGGTTGTCCATCATAACCGTGAATATAAGTATTAAAAGGTTTCAGTTACAAACTACTTATATTCACGGTTATGATGGACAACCGTGGATAAAATATATCTATATCCACGGTTGTCCATCATAACCGTGAATATAAGTGGATGTAACTGACACCTTTCAGTTCTTATATTCACGGTTGTGCTTGATAACCGTGAATATAAATAGTAAGTTATATTCACAGTTGTTCTTAACCGTGGTTAGATGTGATTTATTACCACGATTGTTAACCGTGGTTAAAGACCATCATCTACTACCACGGATGCAATAACCACGGTTCTTTAACCGTGAATAAAGGCCTTTTTTAACCGTGATTATATCCATTTTTTCCACTAGTGCCTCTACTACAAATGTGAACAATCATTTCCTAGTCCTTGAACCATCGAGTTTTTGAATCCTACTCTTGTCATATCTCTTCATCTAATCGATTGAGGATGAGACCACTTTATCCTCTTGTAATTACATATCCTTCCATCTTGGACTGCTAGCTATATATCATATAACATATATTTTGGACACAAAAATTCAAACAAGAAGAAGTGAGAAACAAAATATAATATATTACAGATAAGGCATAAGCATAAGGGTTTTCACAAACTAATATAGTAATATCAGTCATAATCTCATATACAATCAATTATGAATATAGGGTTTCCACATACATAACACTTATATTTTCATTCATAATCATCCATATAGAATGTCACAATCACATGAATGTTATGTAATGCTTATGCTACTATCTCATTCAGTTTATGCATGTGGGCCCTTAAAGTTTTAGTTTGCACTGGGCCAACCAGGAGTTTACACTGTTTCATAAATTCTAGATAATAATAACATAAATGCCTTCATGGCATATGAACAGCTCAACTGGCGTGGAAACACTTAGAGACTAGTCAGACTGAGAAAGTTTTTATTATGAAAGTACCCGACACTAGGGAGCGACCCCAGGTCACCTGAAGCACCATTTCACACTCTCTCATCCCAAGGCTCGCAATTAAGCCTCCTCTAATGTATCCTCGGTTTCTATAATCCGTCCCCAGGCAATATCACATCTCATTTCTCTTTAATGATTCATGATGCATGAACTACTCGCATATTTAGTTGGTTAAGGCTTTTAGAAACTCAATTATTAAATACCATAAAGGTTCACAAAATCATCACAATAAACTGTACACTTCCATAAGTTCTTCTTTGAACTTCTATTATACTGAAATAATTTAGTACAGTCTTCAAATTCAGATCTTACCAAAATTAAGTTTCCAAGCCTTAAATATCTCAAAACTTTCTCTTAAAAATCTTCATATATTTACATAATCTTTCTCAATTTAAATCTTAACTAGATTGGGTTTTTGAAATCTCTACAAAATATTCTTTAGTTATTTCGTTGAGGAAAACCAAAATAATTTACTTTAAACTTCTAATTTCTAAAGAAAATAATTTAAAATCATTAACTAAGAATACTTAAAACTATAAAAATTTTCTTTAATTCAAGAATTAATTATCTCAACCTCTGATTTTCATAAAATATTCTTACTAATACTATATTTTATTATAGAGATTAAAAATAAAGTTAATAAAAATTATTTCTAAGAAGAAATAAAAGACTAAAATAATTATAAAATACTTTCTCTTGGAATAAAAATTTAAAGAGTAAGGTAAGAAAATTCTTACTGAGTTTTAACTTTCCGTCATGCTTGCTATATGCTCAAACTTTATATCACAAGGTCATCAACCACAATCAAATATAGTAATCTCATCAATCACAATCAAATATCATCAATCATAATTGCATATTATTAATCATAGTCTAATATCACAATATCATTAATCAAAATTAAATATAATTAATTATAATCAAGTCAAATCAACTAAATATCGCTTATAAATATAATTCAAATTTTTAATGGTTATTTAAATTAGTAGATTTGATTTTGAGTCCTTATAGTCCATTCCTCGCACAGGTCTATATAAGTCCATATATAATCCAGTCTTCGCATAGGTATAGTTCAGTCTAGACAGGTCATAATAGTCCAAATCCTTGCATAGGTTTAGTTCGATCCATATAGGATATAAAAGTCCAAGTCCTTGCATAGGTTTAGTCCAGTCCGTATAAGTTATAATAATTCAGATCCATGCATAGATATTTCAGAATATTAAAAACATATTGCATTATTTTAAAAGAAAGGTATTGTGTTCATACTAAAAACATAGTTATGCTAAAAATTAGGAATGGATTATGAATTTCTCAAGGTATTTGGAATCAATATGCAGTCGATGTTCTAATTGAAGTGGTTATGTTTAACTCAGCGTGACTTGTTAACAAATCAATATCCATTATTTTGACAGATCCATTGTAACACATGACTTGTTTAAAGTCTATCCAACTCCAACTTTCACAAACAACCACTATAAGGATTATATGTGATAGTTATTGACTTATGATGTTTATAAGTGTAATTTTAGAAGGAGGCATGATGACTATCATAAATTACCCTCTAACAGTACAAAATCTTTTTTAATGAAAAATCAGTGTTAAAAAAGTATAAGAGTCTACTTAAAAACCTCAATCTCTTTTACGTATTTAGTATCTATTTTGTAACCAATTCTGAAAATAAATTTGTAAAAACAAAAGCATTCAATGGTCAATATTAGTTTTGTATGCTATTTGAGATTGGTTAAACAACATATTAAAATTACACCAACCCAATTTAGAAACCATCAACTGAGAACCAAAAAGAATGCTTCAAATATATTGCGTTATGAATTCTCTCACTTTTTTTTTTTGATTTGCATGACATTTGACTTTTATTGTTTTGAATCCAATTGGATATAAACTTTATTGTTTGGAATCCTCTTGTGTTTTAGTTATTAAATTTGCATTCCAATTTCAAATGTGTAAAAAAGTATTTATAATTTTGGATTTGGAATGCAATCCAATTATGAATTTTTCATGTATCCAACTTGATTATTGAAAAAGTAAGATTTAAAACATTAGGATTGAGTAGAGCTGTCAAAATGGGCCGACCCGTATGGACTAGGCCGAACCCGTTATAAAAAACATAGTGGGTGGGTCTTAAAAATAAATTCAAAATTAATAATTGAAAAAAAAAACTCGATAACAAAAAGCTTGGAAAAAAATAGCTTGAGCACAGGCCGCCAACACCGGCCTGGGCGGCCCGAGTCTTTTTTTAAATTTTTTGGGAACTTGAGACTCTTATGTAATTTATTAGTTAATCTAGCATTATGAAAATACTATTTATTAGTTGGTGTTTTTACAAACAGGTTTTTTCAAGAAATCTTGTTGATTTTATAGTATTTGTGTGTTAGTAACTCAATAGATAATGCTTCATTCATTTTAATTTTCAATTGTAGTGTAAAAACAAACATATTTTTTTACAAGAAAAGTTACTAAGTTTATAGCATTGTTAATCTAGAAACGGTTAATTAATTTCAATAGCACAAAATTTTTTATAAAAGTAGTTTTAGAAAAAATTCTATTAAGTTGATTCAGTTGTTTGTAATTTAGTTTTTTGTAAATAAATTTTTTAATAATCTTTTTAAAAAAACGGTCACTCGATCAAGCTCACAACCTGTTCAGGGTTAGGTTAGGACCTCTAATTTCAAGGCTCGAATTTATGCGGGTCTTTTTTGGCCTAATCCTAAATAGCCCGCAACCCGATAAATCCCGACTCGATTAAGACCGCCCGCCCGAATTGTTGGCTCTAGGATTAAATGTGATGATATTTTTTATTTTTCAATTTTTTAGATATGAAATACTTATCAAATGATCAAATTAATTTATTAAACATTTTCACTTCACCACATCCAACTATTTATAAACAATTCTTTAAAATTCTAAAGCAATATTTATTAAATTTTTGTGTATCAAACTTAGTCCCCGTGTTTTAAGTATTATCTTAAACGAGGACTGATCACAACTAATTGTTTTTAACAAATTTCAATTGATTATAGTTGTTAGTAAATTTTTAAAACACTTTTCATGAAGCAAATATATATTCAATTTTAAATGAGTAACATTATTATAATATGTTTTCTATGAGTTTTAGAGTCCTAATAACTATATTTATTTCTCTCTTTCTCCCTAATTCTCTAGATTTTTCTATTTTTTATTTTTTCAATTATAACAACTGTTTTTACAATTGATACTTAAAATCTACTTAATATCTTATTAATTGAAAAAAGCTTATTTTAAAATTATAAAGCAACAATTAAGATTTATTTACATTATTTTTGGAATTTATAAAATTTAAGATTTAGTTTACGCTGTTAAATTAATATGTTGATTGTGAATATCAACTCGTCTATTTTATTCAACATCACTCAGGTAGAAAAATGTTTTTATCCAATTTATTGTAGAAAAATTTACATATCTAAACAATAATGGATGTTAATAGTATTAATAATTTTATGTTTAATTTAATTTTTTTAAAAAGTTTTGCATCTAAAATTCTTATTAAATGATTTTTTACTTTTAACTTTTTTGATAATAATATATGTATTTTACTTTTAAATAAATTTTTTAATTTATAATTTTGATTTGTCTTTATTATATTATTTCTGGGTTTCGAAAATTAACTTATTTAAAAATTCAAACCATCCATTTTATCAATACTGTCCAGTGTTTTTTTTTTGCTAATTTATCAAAAAGCATATATCTAACTTGATTATTACAAAAACATGACCACGAGGACCAATCCGGTAATTTTTTATCATTTATTTCCTATTGATAATAAAATATACTTAATATTTTCAGACAATATTTTCAGAATTTTTTATTAACTTTATATTTTTTTAAGATTCTAAAAGAATATTATTAATCTTTTATGTATCCAACAGCTTGCAGAAATAGAACTTAAACATGAGGATAAAGTGTGTGGTGATATTTATTTAATTTGATTATATTTTATTTTAGAATTTGAAATATTAATTAAATGATTACATTTAATTTTATCAAATATTTTTTTAATTTTTTCTGCAGTCATTTTTTAAAATTTAAGAAACTTATTTAAAATTTCTAAATGCATTTTAACATAATAAACTAAATGTGATAAATTTGCTTTAATTTATTTTTTTAAAAATATTTTGTTCAATTGATGATAAAAACTATTTAATATTTTTAGATAGTTTTAATTTTTTTAAAACTAAAAAATATATTTCTAAAGCAACAATGAAGTATTTCTAGTCTATATTAAATGTTGTATTAACTGGCTTTGTAAAATATTTTATGTATAATTATTCTTACAAATACAATTATATTTTAAATAATTACTAAATATACGGTGAAAAATATATTCTTTTTTTTATTTAGTTGAATTGAATTAACTTCAATTTTTTATGATAATGAATACTTTTAGTAAATATTTTGTTATCAATAATCTAACATTCTATACCAAGTACATGAAATATAAATGTTTCTCATAACTATTCTATCCCTACAACACGCGAGTATCTTGCTAGTTTCCTAATAATCTATCCATTAATTCAAAGTGTTTTGTCTAATGTGCGAGAGGTAAAGTACTCCTTTCACAACCATTATCAAAACCTTACTTTCTCTCTCTATTTATTATTACATCGTCTAAGTGGGAGTCCGGTATTATAAAACACAGGTCCAGTGGGGATCACTGTGTCCTTCAAGTTTTGATTGTCTTTGTTTGATTTGTACTAAACTGGACGCATCGGGGTTGTACATGTAAAAGGGACTCCGATGCTTAAGTCAGTAATGGGTACAAGGGAGTAATAATGAAGTTCTGAGTGCAATTAATAAGTGTAATCAATGTCTTGTATGTGTTAACGAATGCTTCTTATTTATAGAACTACTTTATGGTGCAACTTGTGATTTGACCTCTGTCAATGTTGTAGGTTTTGATCAGAGGCAAGTTGTCCAATTGCATCTGACTCTGACTTAGTGTCAACTTTTTCAATTGAGGTCAGGCCTGTAAATCCGTATCGGGGTTTTATGAGCCCTCCGGTTTTTGGAGTTTTTGGACTCTCTATCCCTCATTTATCTTAACTTATTCCTTTTTATTGCAATCCAGTATTAGTTGATCATAGGGCTGGTATAGACACCAGATTATTTGCCACTTAGCTCATTATCGTGACGATGTCACGGTAATGAGCTATCTTTACCTTAGATACTTAGCTTTCTTTAAAAAATTTTACACTTTCTCAACCGTAGTGTGGAAATTCATCTGATGTTTCATGTTCTTAATCAGGACTTTAATCGTTAATTAAGGTTAATTAAGTGTTATTTAGGACTTCATTTTTTAGCATCGTTTGGCATTCTTCAAAAATCTAATGTGGCATGTTGTTGTTGGTGCATTCATCTGATGCGTCATCCTGTTAGAACGGTCTAACCATTTTAGAGTTAAAGCAACGCTTGCCTTATGCGCTGCGTCATTTCATATTCCACTTTATCCATGGGCCGTGATAGTTGGCCTTCTACCCATGGAGCCTTAGAAGCCTATAAAGAAGTGGTGGCAGCCGCTTCTTCACTTGTTATTTCTTTCCCAGAACTCTGTTTGCTTCCCTGTCCTACTTGCTTGCACTTCGTTGTGGCCTATACTAGAAAAACTGTAAGACTCATCTACCTAGGTAGCCTATTCTTCAACCCCGACCTTTTCTAATGTTTACTGTTTTTGTAATGTTGAACTTAACTGCTAACAATAGCCAGGTGAGGGATGATTCCATAGAAATTTATTCTGACCCACCATTATGGCCACTTTGAGGAACCTCGGTCAAGACCGCGGGTCTCTCAAGCGGATATTCATAGGTAGGTTAGGGCGGGGTGTTGGGGTGGCCCATTTAGAAATCCTAACATGGCCAACAAGGTTGTAAACGTGCCCTTTAACCCAAAATCATCACCTTTATTCCATTTTTTATACCCCAGTCGCCATTCCTAACCTCATCTCCAAACTAAGATGCTGACTCTAGTATAGTCCATTACTATGTTAAAGATACTGATTTTTACGTGACTATTCTATTTTTAAAACACACAATTGCCATGGCTGTTGGAACCTCTACTGTTAGGACCAATCTTGAGGACACCAACATACTGGCAAACGAACTGGACTGGATGACTCTCAAGGCCCAGGATCCTTATTTCTAGGTTCATAAAGAGATTCTTGAGATCCCCGACCGCCACTCCGAAGCAAACGTCAGTGTTGAACTTGAGGTTGGCAGCTTTTGGCCTTCTAATAAATACAAAGATTCCTTCACCTTGATCGCTCCATAATTCGTTGGCCTGGTTTGACATATCCCTCAAGAACGTTGCTTTTTTCCTCTGTGAGATTCTCTTGACCAAGGTGGGAGTTCGACTCCCTTTTACCAAATTCGAGATAAGGATGTTGAAGTTTTTAGACATCGCCCCCAGCCAACTCTACCCCAACGAATATGGTCTTATTCTTTCTTTGGAAGTGCTCGCCAGACACCTCGGCTTCACTACAACCAATGTCATCTTCTTCCATTATGCTCGCGTGATGCAACATGGTAACTCCGGCAACGGTATGGGCTTCGTCAACCTTTGATGTCAAAGTGACATCATCAATTTTGAGGTATATGTGAAGTTCACAAAGACTATAGGTGCCTCCTTAAAACACTCTTTTTTCAAAGTCTTTTCCAAATAGATCGACCCTCCCTTTTGGAAGGATGAGGAAGGTCGGTTCTTAATCCACACCGGCTAGACATACCAATATTTCTTAATAGCGAGTTTGGCATACGCCGTTGAAGAACATCAACTTAGTGAAGGCTCCAAGGCTATTATAGACGCTCTTCATGAAATATCCCGGGGTGCTCCCCTATAGTGCCGCTCTCTCCTTGGCATTAAAGAAAAGAAAAGGGAATACTTCGTCCATTTGGGTATTTTCTTTATCCTACTCCTGTTTTAACACCAATTTTTGCAATACTTGTTGTAACCTTTTACTTGCAATCTTTTTCAAGAAGCATGGGCAGGAATGCTCTTGATCAACTCCGGAACGTCCTGGATGGAATGAACACCAGCGCCTTAGTAAACAAAGTTGCCCCTAACTTCAGAAGGCCGCATATGTTTCCCTCCCCTAGGGGACGACCTCATCTTCTCCTAACCCAAACAACAAAAAGAAGAAACATGTTGAGGGTCAAAGAAAAAGGCAAAGAATTACTGAGGAGCAAGAGAGGGACCCTGATAAGGGGAAGGGGACCACCGTCAAAGGCTCCAAGCCAAAGGACACCCCAACCCATGATGTTGGGCATGAAGGTTTTGATGGCCTAGTTGAGAAGGTATATCCCCCATTAACTAGGTTGAACTCAAATGACCTGACCCGTGCTTGGATTCGACAATGTGGTCCCATCTGAAGAGCTTCTCCGAGCGCTTAAAGGTGAAAAATACCCGTCTTCTTGATGACCAAGGTCGGGTCCACCAACACCTTAAAACTCTTAACGAGAGTAACCATGCCTTATAGAAAGCAGAGGGTAAGCTAAAAAAAGAAAATGACAAGCTTCACCAAGAGGTGGCTGACCTGAAGAAACAGGTTTTCAGACTCCAAAATGAAAATGAAGGCCTTTCCATTATGGTCAAGGATGAGCAGGCTAAATATCAACATGATATGCAGTTGGTTGCCCATGTTGCTTTGGATGCCTTTAGCCATGCAGTCTGGTGGGTTGTCTACCGCAACCGTGGTACCATTTTAAACTTAAATGGAATTGGAATTTGTAACAAATTCAGGGCTGGAGAGTTAGTTGCCTTGGTTAACGGTGAAGCTTATGAGCCCTCCGATGTGCCCTTTAAATACACCTCGCTCGTTGAAGATGAAGATGACACCCCCCGAGACACTAAAGACGGGGTTAACAACGGAGGTGGTGATGATGAAAATGGGGATAGTGACAACAGAGACAGTGATGTGATGGACCCTTAGTTAATTTTTCTCTTTTCTAGCTCTATACACGGGATAAGCTCCGTCATGTTTAATGTTTTTTATTAACTTTCTACGCCCTTATCTTTTTGCAATCCGGGGTGTGGCCCAAAACACTTATATTTTTATGAATGCCATCGTATCTTTTTCTACATTGGTTTTTTCGTGAACAACGGATTATTAACTTTGTACTCCACTTGTTTTAATTTTATACCATAGTTGATTCTTGTTTTAGCTTTTGTCGATGTATTCCAGAGTCCTTAGTAACTTCTGTATAATTTGTAAAATTGCCCCGTTATTGACTACGCATTAAAAATGTTATGTGATAACTTAACCTATAATTTGTAAAATCATTTCGTGGTATTAAACCGCTCTGGGTTTATGTCTTAACCTCTTTAGGGTTTCTCCAACCGCTCCGGGGTTAGACTATTTAAACCTCTCCGGGGTTTCTTAACCGCTCCAAGGTTAGATTTATTTGTTGTTCCTTAACTGCTCCTAGGACTTCTTTAGCCACTCCGGGGTTTAATTGCCTTAACCTCTTTGGGGTTTTCTTCAACCGCTCCAGGGTTAAATTTATTTCTTATTTCTTAACCGCTCTCGGGGCTTCTTAGCCACTCTGGGGTTAGTTTGGTGATAAATATAACATGGACCATTCTTTTTTAAAACTGATTTACTTTATGAAAGCATTCCGACTGCATGCCTCATTAAAAACCTCCTAAGTAAAACCCTATGGGAAAAAACCTAGGTAGGGAAAAAGAGTGTGTTGAGACCAAGTTTGGTTTAAAAAAGAAATTGATAATATTCTTTGACCAAACCCCAAGTTACGTCTGTGGCACCTCTCAGTCTTATATAAACAAATATAATAGATATGACATAATAATTATGAGGATAAGTTTTTCACGTTTTAGAGTTCATCACTTGCCTAAGAGACACCACGAATTAAAAGAAAATCATTTAACATCGCGCCTCAGATCTTTGATTAGTCACATTTCCCATATATAAAGATATAAGAAGCAATATGAGAAAAATTCATTTTTAGTCCTAGAAATAATGGGACATGTCATAAATATCACCTATTAGTAGAGGCGTCAAAATAGGTTCCAACCCGTGAGCTAACCCAGCTTGAGGTGGGTTTTAGGTGAGCCGGGTTGAAAAAAATGGCTCATTTCTAAAGAAAAGCTTTCTCTGGCTCGACCCACTCAACCCGGCTTACGGTGGGCTAAACCCGTGGTGAGCCGAGTTGGCTCACGGGTTGGTATTATTTTGAAGTTGAACTATGAAATTATTTAATTTTGTTTTATATGGGTTATGGATTAATGAATTATGACATTTTCCTATTTTTGATTGGTATTGGAATGTGAGAAAAATAAAAAAAATGGTATTAGAATACGAGGAAAATAATTTTTTAGTAATTTATTATTTTTTATTTGATTTTTATTTTTTAAAAAGGTGAGCCAACCCGTGAGCTACCTGGTGGGTTAGTGGGTTGGGTCAGGTTGAGAAAATTAGCTTACTCTAGAAAGTGAGCCGGGTTAGGTTGGGTTATAAAAATTTTTAACCTGTGGTGGGCCAATCCGTGTGGGTCAGGTTGGCCCATTTTGACAGCTCTACCTATTAGTCCCAAATTAAAAATCATAAAAAGATAGGTCCAAACCCCTCTTGAATTTGAGTTTTTTAATGTAGTCGGTTTGGTGTTTTACTCCTAATGAGAGTTATAAAATTCCAATTAAGATGATTCTAATTTGTACACCTCCCTACCACATTTATCTATAACTTTTATGAAGAAGTCAAAGGCCAATTATGCCCTGAAGATACCTCAAATTGTGAAAAGCTAAAACTGTTATGCACTAGAATTTCAACATCAACATCTTATAGTATTTTGATCATATCTAGAGCTACAGACCTCCAAATGGATTAATTCTAGTGGGAAAACATCCATAATATAATTATCTACAACTTTTGTGAAAAACCCAAGAGTGAACTTGGCCTAGAACATCCCCTAGTTCAAAAATAGTGCCTTAATTGATTAGCAAGAAGGGCTAAATTGATTAGCACACAAACAGAAAGTTGTTCATTGATTAAGTGCTCAGCTTAATCAATTAAATTGGTCGAAAATTGATCTTGAAGCTGGTAGAAAGCCTTTAATCAATTTAAGGGACCTCCCTAATCGATTAATTATGCAGAATGGTAAAAAAAACCAGATTTTGTAAGTTTCTAGCCTACCAAAACCCATCCGACTCATATCCAATCATCACCAAACTTTGTGGGAAGTTAAAACACATCAATTAAGACTTGCTTGACTCAATCTCACTCAAGGATTCATAGACATGAGTCTTATACATGGGATTATGTATAAAATGTATTTTATGAGCAATGATATACCTAAAACTATTCAAACCACATTAATTATGTTTCAAACCAATGCCAATAAGTTTCAAATATGTAATAGGGTTTATACACCCTAATCCCATGTCCTAGAACCTCTTGGATCAAAATATGACCCACCCACTTCCTCCATATACATATAAATTCACTATTTCCTTCAACCACACATCACATCTGTAATCTCCAATCATCATAATAATCATAATTTCACCAAACATGAATCCAAATACCATTTATTACATATAGTGTGGTTCAAATTCACCAAGTTTAAGGTCACAACCAAAAATTAGCCTTTCTAACACCCAAGGTCTAATTTTCATACATGACCTCCAAAATATACATCCAACATCATACACATTCATATGCATAATAAGTAATATTCATATATCATATGCTTTACAAAAGATCGCCAGACAATGCATTCCTATACAACTATTTGACCTCCTCCACCAAAACACACATTTCTAAAATATAATGCATCTCACTTCATGTTTATCCTACATCACAATGTTAAAAAGACAACATGGAGAGTGAGTTATACATTCCAAGTGACGAATATGAATACATTTATGATTATGTGTATATACATATCAACATGTATACTTTGCATTTAATCATCATTTATCATCATAATTTCATCAATTCAACAACATACACATACATGATATTTATCACTTAAACTTATAACAAAGTATATACACATATACATTATTTCCCTTCACCATATTGGGCTAACACAAATATCATCATCCATACACAAGGTCTTTTCTTTGTATTCATGTTGTACTTGTTGTCTTTAGGTTGCCTTTCATCCAATCCAACCATCATCTCAGCTCATCCTCTTTTGGCATATCACCATGCTATATGCAAATGCACAAGGAAATCATTATCAATCGTAGATTCGACTGTGGGAATATGAAACACCGATTATGGGTTCAAGCATGGATACATAATCGTGCCCCTATTGTAGTTGTAAAATATGTACACTTATCTCATTATTTGCATGCATATTAATTTCTTTTTACTAGTACCAAACCGCAGCTGCATCGCCATCTTGCTACATCGGTCATTTTCACCATGACCGCGGTAACCACATACACATCATAATAGTGTTGCAGGCTAACCATGAATTATACCATGGCAGTTGTGATCCATAGGATAACCGGGGACACCTACTCCTCAAAGAGCCACCCCCACTGGGTTAACCACATGCAGCTCCCCGTAGCTAAGCATGGGCAACTTCGTGCCTCTACAACTAAGTCACTAGAGTAAACAACAACGCTCGTGCACGGAGCCGCCCTCCCACTAGGCCAACCGGATGATGTAACACCCCCTTATATACACGAGATATGTATATTCTTATTGCTTTTAAAAACTTTAGAAAGATATATATATATATATATATATCATTCCTTATCTCGTGTATACAAGGACGTATATATACCTAATTTCCTTTGAATATTGAAAGTAAAAAAATATTGTCTTTCAATAGTTGTCTATAATGACAAAATAAATTTATAGAAATCATAAGTGATAAAAGATTACAGTATTATATCCGAATGATAAAGTTTATCAAAGTTTAACCTTTACCTTGTTACAACTTGATATTGTAATAAGGCAAAGTAAAACTAAACTATACCTCTACTACAACTATGACCAATCATTTTCTAGTCCTTAAACCATCGAGTTTTGGAATCCTACTCTTGTCATGTCTCTTCATCTATCTGATTAAGGATGAGACCACTTTACCCTCTTGTAATTACATATCCTTCCATCTTGAAATGCTAGCTATATATCATATAACATATATTTTGGACACAAAAAATTCAAACAAGAAGGAGTGAGAAACAAAATATAATACTTTATAGATAAGACATAAGCATAAGGGTTTTCATAAACTAATATAATAATATCAATCATAATCTCATAAATAATCAATTACGAATGTCGGGTCTTCATAAACATAACATATTATACTTTCATTCACAATCACCCATATAAAATGTCATATTCATATGAATGTCATGCAATGCTTTTAATGCTACTATCTCATTTGGTTATGCACGTGGGCCCTTAAAGTTTTAATTTTTGCACTGGGCCAACCAGGAGTTTACACTATTCCATAATTTCAAATAATAACATAAATGCCTTCATGGCATATAAACAGCTCAACTAGCATGAAAACACTTAGAGACTAGTCAGACTGAGAATGTTTTTATTGTGAAAGTACCCGACACTAGGGAGCGACCCCGGGTCACCTGAAGCACCCTTTCACACCCTCTCATCCCAAGGTTCGCATTTAAACCTCCTCTAATGTATCCTCGGTTTCTATAATCTGTCCCTAGGCAACATCACATCTCATTTCTCTTTAATGATTCATGATGCATGAACTACTCGCATATTTAGTCGGTTAAGACTTTTAGAAACTCAATTATTAAATATCATAAAGGTTCACAAATCATCTCAATAAACTGTACATTCCCATAAGTTCTTCTTTGAACTTCTGTTATACAGAAATAAATTTAGTATAGTCTTCGAATTCAGATCTCACCAAAATTGAGTTTCCAAGTGTTAAATATCTCAAAACTTTCTCTTAGAAAACTTCACATATTTACATAATCTTTCTCAAATTAAATCTTAACTAGATTGAGTTTAGAAATCTCGACTATAACAAAATATCCTTTAGTTATTTCGTTGGGGAAAAACCAAAATAATTTACTTTAAACTTCTGATTACTAAAAGAAAATAATTTTTAAAATTATTAACTAAGAATACTTAAAACTATAAAAATTTCTTTAATTCAAGAATTAATTATTTCAACCTTTAATTTTCATAAAATAGTTTTTCTCTAATACTAGATTTTATTCTAAAGATTAAAAATAAAGTTAATAAAAATAATTTCTAAGAAGAAATAAAAGACTAAAATAATTATAAAATACTTTCTCTTGGAATAAAAATTTAAAGAATAAGGTAAGAACATTCTTACTGAGTTCTAATTTTTCGTCATGCTTGCTATATGCTCAAACTCCATATCACAAGGTCATCAATCACAACCAAATATTATCAATCACAATTAAATACCATTACTCACAATCAAATATTGTCAATCACAATTAAATACCATTACTCACAATCAAATATTGTCTATCACAATCAATTTATCAATCGTAATCAAATCAAATAAATTAATTATCATTCATAAATATCATAATTCAAAGTTTAATGGTTATTTAAGTTAATAAACTTAATTCCAAGTCCTTATAGTCCATTCCTCGCATATGTCTATGTAAGTCCATATAATCCAATCCTTGCATAGGTTTAGTCTAGTTCGTATAGGTTATAAAAGTCCAGTCCTTACACAGGTATTTCAGAGTAAGTTACACAAGATATTTAATTTAAAATTTATTATTTTAAAATAATAATATTATTAAATTTAAAAGGAGTAGGGGACTCCTCCTATTATTCTTATGTCTTTTCATATTATATTCTTGTCTCACTCCTCCTTACCTGAAATTGCTACCAAAAGTGAATTCGCTCTGTACCTCCGAGTTCTAACAAAATATTAATACTAATTTATTTCAGTATAGGCATAAGATGAAAATTAAGATTGTTATGAGAAATGATAAATTGTAATTATGCATAGTAATAGTAAATAGTAATGGTAAATAGTAAATCATTAATAGTAACGGTAAATAGTAATTTTTGAATAGTAACAGTAAATAATAAATCATGAATAGTAATGGTAAATAGTAAATCATGAATAGTAATGGTAAATAGTAAATCGTGAATAGTAACGATAAATAGTAAATCATGAATACTAATGATAAATAGTAAATTTTGAATAGTAATGATAAATAGTAAATTTTGAATAGTAACAGTAACTAATAAATTTTAAATAATAATAGTAAATAATAAATTTTGAATAATAGCAGTAAATGGTAAATTATGAATAGTAATAGTAAATAGTGAATAGTAACAGTAAATCGTAAAAATAACGTATAGTGGTAATTTATTTTTACTATAGTAACTTATTCATAATAGTAATAGTATATTAATAGTTTAAGAGTGCTAAAAAGAATAAACTAAATAATCATAAAAAGAATATAGAAGAAAGATACTATTACCTTACACCTCTAGTCGAATTTCTTTTTACCAAAAAAATTTACTTCCCACTAATTTCTTAAGCACTATCTCTCTAGATTCTCTCTCTAGTTTTTGTATGTAAATGTTGTAAATGAACCACCTATTTATAGAAAGAAAAATTTACTATTTAGGATTATTTTATTATTTATTTTACTATTTATGATGTTAGTATTTACCTAACCGATGACTATCATGATATAAACAATTACCTAACCGATGATGTAAGCAATAGGTAAGCGATGATGTGAGCAATAGCATTTTGGTTATTAGATAAAAGATTAAGGGTATTTTAGTCATTTTCAAATATTCATTAAAAAAATTCAAAAAATTCTAAATAATGCATAGATCAAAAAGTTCTAAAGAACCATATTATAATTCCTTCAAATTTTTATTTTAAAATTCTAATAAGAGTTAAATCTTAAATATGTAAAAACATAAATATAAGAACATAAAATAAAAATTGTGAATAATAAAGATATTAAAAATTCTTAATAAAATTTTTTAATTAATGAATACTAATTAAGTCATTTTAAAATCTTCGTTCAATATATATATTTTTATATTATTATTATTTTTTTAAAAATAAAATAATTAAATATAAGTACCAAAATTTCATAAAAATATTAATTAGTTAATAATCAACTATCTAATAGTAAGTGTTTTCTCATTAAAGAGGTATTAATATCTACTTTCTATTTAAGTAGAAAATAAGATGTTACAGAGGAAACCCTAACATCCCTTACCGGCAGCTATGCAATATGCCATGGATGCTTTACAAATGCGAATCATTTGTGATTTTACACTATGCATCCTATCATGTTCCTCATCAATCATCACCATTATCAACATCATCACATAATTCTTAGTGGATTTTAATTTCATTGATTAGTGCCATTATTTCAAATTTTAGTGTGGCATTCACAACATTTTCCATCAACACAAATTAAACTCAAATACAAGTTTATACTTGCATAAACCATAATGGCATCAACAATCATCAACAACAACAGTTATCAATCTTTCATCCATATTCAAGGGTATGCCCAATAACAATATCCATTCTTATTTCATCATCAATATTCAACGATTAATGTTTGTGGTGAATATACACATATTCTCAACAACACAAGGCACAACATTTGCCTAAAATTCTCATAACCATTATCAATCACTATAGAGCATACCATAATTATTCCAAATGCATAGCATATCACACATTTGTCAAGCACAATAACATCACCATATCCAACATCATAATTCATCAACATAACATAGATAAGGTAAACATGTGTAATGTCACATACAATAATCGACAAATACTTTACTCATGCATTTAAAATATAAACTCCTCTTCTACCTTGTGAGAAGAAGCGATTTGAATGGTCCGACAACCCCGCCTCATCGTCTGGAATACAATCTACATATCATATATATATATATGTATAATTTCAATCAATTTGCCATTCAAGGCATGGCCATGAGGTCTAACTATTTGATAGTAAGTAAATAGACACAACAACATATCCAAGACATATTATAAACATGGTTTCACAGCCCTCTTAGGTTTCGTAAAATCCTTTCCCATATATGAGATTATCTATATTCAAAAACAAGTTAAACTTACCCAATGCATAACCCATCACCATTAGTGGGTTTCCTAACATCACAACTTAGCATACTCTCGATTTCTACATATACATGTATAAAGTCATTCCTCATGGCACTAGTCCTCATCTTATCATAAATTTGCTAAAAGCCCTAATGTTCTTAAACTAAAATTTACACCATTTATCATTTTAACAATTTTTATTCGTCAATCTTAGTTTACCATGTCATATAATTATATTCCTCACGTGTTCATTAATAAAGCATCATCATCCAAACTAGGGTTCATATACCCACCATTACACTTCAACATAAGTCTCATCAATCCATAATTTCATTTTTTAATCCTTCATAACCATCATAAGTCTGGTGTTCCCATTCATTATTTCACATTTATAGGATTACCCCTTTACGATTTTATCACTAATGGTCATCTGCCATCATTAATATCATCTATCATCATAAATAACAACACCCAATATTAAATATCATATATTCACTCTCAAAATTGACTCTGCTAGCCATAATATATATATATATATATATATATATATTCTCAAATCTTAGGGTTAGGGTTTCATCAAAACCCAATAACCACTATTAATACTCATCAATATGGTTCCTTAATCCATCAACAACAATAATCAATACCAATCATTCCAAACTTCATTCCTATATACAAAAGTCAGTCTAATGGCAATTAAATTATCAAGTTCTCAAACTTTTGTCAAAAGCCCTAAACTACTAATCTTAGGGTTTTCACTTTAAATTAGCAAATATTAATTTCTAACCATTTCTTTGTATCATTTAAGCATCTTCAAGACAACCACATCATATTCACACCATCATCATCGACAACAAAATTTCTCAATGGTCATCTACCCTAGGTTTGATTCCACATGCATTTATTCATTAAAACTACACTTAAACTTCCAATATAATACTTCAATAACCTAAACACCACCAAGACAAGCTATGGGTATAATAAAATCTTACCTCCTCTCCAAGCACAATGATGAACACAAAATTGAGAGGAAGGGAAGAGAAGATGAGTTGAGGTACACCATAAAGTGCTTTCCTTGCCTCACAAATCCAAGAAATCCTAAGCTTTTTGAGTAAAAATGGTTAATGGAGGTGGTAGAGAGAGTGAATGGTTTTTGATTTCATAAGGAGAAGTAGATGATGAAAAATGAAGTGTATGGAGGGAGAGTGGAGAAAGCACCAAAAATTAGGAGGAAAATGAGAGAGAAAGTACAAAAATTGGTTATTAACCAATGGTTCAAAGGGTGCACCATTTTGCTTTTTTTAATAGTCAACAATTCCTTATTGTCCAATGGACAAAAGAGAGTAGAGAAAGTGACAAAGAGTGCATAGTGATGTAGAGAGGAGAAAAATGATTTTATAATTTCTTTTAATTCTAATCTGCTCATATTTTCAGCATTTATTAACATATGCTATGTCTGAATAACTATCTCCTCTACACCAAAAATTATTTTAATCATACCACCATAACCACAATAATTTCCTCAATATTCTAGACCCATCAATTATCCAATTTGACTTATTGGGTCCCATACCATCCTAAATTGTCTGGTTTCAATAGATTTTAATTTACCGATAATTCACAATTAGTGTTTGATTAATTTTCCCACACACATTGGACCGTAAATAATTAATTATTATCATCCAATAAATTTATTTCTCTAAAATTTTTGGACGTTACAACGTCATTGTAACTAGACCCTAGGATTTGTTAATAACACACATCAATGCATTTCAATAAATGAAGTATGCCCATGTGTGATCTAACCTGTTTATTTAAGTGTTTTGGGAAACATATACTAAGTACATAGGTTACAAAAGAGAAGAGGAGTCCATCAAATCAAAAGTCTGATACATGAAAAGTATGATTCTAGACTTTACCCCAAAAGAGTCTGATTTAAGAATTTTCAATCATATGGACCAACAAATCAGACCTTAAACTTTTTATGCAACTAAATCATGCAACATGAATGTTTTTCTCATATCCCAGCCCAGCAATATTCTAAAACCTTTTGATGATGCTCTAAAAGTCAAGCTCTTATCAAGAAAACTATGCTTATCATCAAAGAAGATAAGAGACAAATCTATGGATCAACCAAAGTACCTTTTCAAAGAAATCAACGTAGCTACCTTGGTCATTTTAGAAAAGCATGAATCAAGTTAGCTTATGTGTCAAAAAGTTGTAGAAGGATAACAACATTGGTCTCTACACATTTGCTAAAAGAAGAAAGCCAACAAATGACTTTATGCTCTAAAGATCTCAGGGAACCCTAATTTCATGCAAGTGTCAAAGTTCCTTGACACTAGACCTTTTGGCATCTCATCAGTTTATCAAAGGTTTGGTGCTTACGATCAAGCAAAACTTCTTCAAAGGATTTCCAACGGCTATATCTCCTCACCAGATTGTCAAACGGTCATCTTGAGTGACCTATATATATATATATAAAGAGATTCATTTTCAAAAGAGAGAAGAGCTTATCAAGAAGAATAATTCTCTGTGATCAAAATTCTCTTAATCTCTTCTTAGCTTTTCTTAGACGAAGGCCTTCTTTATTATTCTGCCTCTAGTAGACCTTGGCCTTTTTGTCTTTCTTTATTTAGTGTATCTATTCATCTTTGTACATCCTTTACACACTAAGTTCTGTGAAACACCTTGTACTCTATTCTTATAAATTAGTTATTATGTTAAAGTCTGGTGTATTGCCAGCCTTTAGTTTCATTAGGAAATAGTTATGGCCTAAAGAGGCTTTCAAAAGAATAATTAGTTTTGGGCTAGGAGTGACTTGTTGAACGAATACTTGGGTTTAAGCTAGGAGTGGCTGGAGTCAAGAATACTTGTGGCACGAGTCTGGTGCTGTCTTTATAAAAGAGATTTTACAATAGTAGAAATCCTTCAAGTTAGAAAGGACTGGACATAGCTTCTATGTTGGAAATGAACAGTATAAATCTCTGGTGTTTATTCTTCTCCTTCTTAGCTCTTATCATGTTTGATTACTTACATTCTTAAAAAAATTGTTCATATTTATGTAAAAAGAGTCTAAGAATTATTCAACTCCCTTCTAAATCTGACTTTGAACCATCAATTGGTATCAGAGCTAGTCCTTTAGGTTGATCACTCCCTTAAGTGAAAAAGATCAAGATCCATGGCAGTTTCTTAGAGTAAACAGTTGATTGCAGAAGGTTCATCTATGGACAGGCCAGCAGCCTTCTTTGGTGAAGACTACCTATACTGAAATGATAGAATGAAGATGTTTATAAAATTCACCCAGTATAACTTGTGGGCAGTCATCACAAATAGTGATTATTCAGCCCCTATTGATGAAGATGGAAAGCTCAAATCTGAAGATGAATGAAGTACTTTTGAAATAAAGAAAATAGAGATAAATACCAAAGTCAGCTAAAGAAGTCTGGGGCGCTCTTCAACGCAACTATGAAGGCACCTCCAATGTAAAAAGATTTAAGAATATACTACTAACTAAATAGTATGATACTTTCAAGATAAAGGAACATGAAACTGTGGACTAGATGTTTGAAAGATTCCAAAGCCTGCTGAATGAGCTTAAGGCTCTTGGAACAACACCTTCTACAGAAGATATCAATATAAGCTTCTTGGAAGTTTGTCTGAAGGTTTGATGCCAAGTGTTCAACCCTTGAGGAAGCTAAAGATCTAAGTATCTTCTCTATAGATGAACTCCTAGAAGTACTTAGAGTGCATGAATTGAAGCTGAAACAAAAAGAAGTCAACAAGCCTTCCTTCTCCAAGAGCATTGCCCTGAAATCTGATGAATCAGGCAAGAAGTCAAAGACCCTAAAAGTTAAGGAACCATAAGCTTAGAACCAGACACTGGTGAATTAGGTGCTGATACAGATGAAGAGCTGGCTCTTGTGACAAAGATTTCACAGGTTGCTGAGGAAAAAGAAGTTCAAACTTGAGAAATTCTAGAAGAAAGATAACAAAGGTAAAAGTTAATTTAACTTTAAAACTAACAAGTCTGCATTAGAATGTTTTAACTACAGGAAACTAGGACACATGAAAGCAGAATGTCCTCTATTGAACAAAGACAAAAAGGACAAAAGAGAAAAGAGAAAATTCCCTAAGAAGCAAAAGGGATTGATTACATGGGATGATGAGGGATCATCTAGCTCTGAAGAGTTTGATGAAGAGACAAAGTCTGCTTAGATTTGTCTTATGGAAAATAAGGAACCGGACTCTAAAGCTAATTCAAGTGACTTAGAATCAAATGAAGTAAGCTATTTTGAACTTAAACAAAATTATGATTTGTTGTTCAATGATTTTTCAAAGCTTTTGAAATTTTTTGAAAAGTTAAACATAAAAGCATGTTGACATGATTACTGATTTTGAAAACCTGATTTCAAAATTGAAAGAAGAAGATTTTGATAAAAATATTCAAAAAGAAATGAAAAAGAATGAAAAAATACACCTTTTAGAATTGAGCAAACTCAGACAAGAGAATCTTGTTTTAAAAACTAATTTTGAAAATACTAAAGTTTGTTGCAACTCTTAAGCTGATGAAATCATTAAATTACAAAAGCAATTAAGTTCACTTACTTTAGACCTGATCAAGTTTGTTAATAGTACTGAGAATTTAAATAAACTTTTGGGAAAATCTTATGGTGACCATAGCAGACCAAGTCTGGGCTATGTAGAGAAAAATGATTTCAAGCAATCTTTATCATTTCCCTCATTTGTTTCAAATGAAAAAAAACATGTCAAATGTAATTATTATTAAAGGCATGGTCATGTAATAAATGATTGCAGGAAAAGAAATGAAAAAGCTACTAACCATATAGACCCAAGAAGATGTGAGTACCAAAATTATTGATCATTCCAATTGTAGATATGCTTAAAGACAAGGGCAAAGCCTCTATACTGGTATCTAGGCAGTGGATGCTCACATCACATGACAAGAAGAAAGTTTATGTTCCTAGACTTGGAGTAGTTTAAAGGTGGAACAGTCACCTTTGGAGGCAACTAGACTAGCATAATTATAGGGTCTGGAAGAGTGGTAAAATTCTTTCACCTGTCAATGAAAATGTTTATTTAGTTGAAGGTTTGAGACATAACCTACTGAGCATAAGTCAATTTTATGACAGTGGGTACAAAGTCTCTTTTGACAAAGAAAAGTGTATTATCATCAACCATAATAGATCCACACTCTTCACTACAAACAGACATCATAACTTGTACAAGGTTAATTTAAATGAACTAAATAATCAAAATGTAACATGTTTGTTTTCAAACTCAGAAGAGACATTGATCTGGCATAAAAAGTTTGGGCATGTTAGTTTAAAGCATATTTCAAAACTTCATAGAAAAGATCTTGTTAAAGGACTACCAAGAATTTCTTTCAACAGTTCCCTATCTTGTGAAGCATGCCAAAAAGGGAAACAACATAAAACCTCTTTTGAAAACAAAAATATTGTTTCCATTACTAGACCTTTGGAACTGGTACATTTAGATTTGTTTGGTCCATCTCAGGTGCAGAGTTTGGTAGGGAAGAAGTATAGATTTGTCATTATTGATGATTATACAAGAATGACATGGGTATACTTCCTAACACACAAGGATGAATCTGTGAAAGTATTTAAGATTTTCTGCAAGAAAATCCAGATTAAGAAAGGTTTATGTATTGGTACAATAAGAAGTGATCATGGTAGAGAATTTGAAAATGAAATTTTTGAAAAATTCTACAATGCGTGTAGTATAACTCAACTTTTCTTCTCCAAGATTACCTCAACAAAATGATGTTGTGGAAAGGAAAAACAGATCTTTGTAAGAAATAGTCAGAATAATGCTTTGTGAAAACAATTTTCCAAAATATTTTTGAGCAAAGCCTGTGGGCACTTCTTATTATATTTTAAACAAAATCCTTATCAAACCAATACTGAATAAGACTCCCCACAGACCAACATGATATCTTTCCAGTGTGCTTTGTCCTCAATCACACACTTCCCGAGAACTTCCCAGGAGGTCACCCATCCTAGAATTACTTCAAGTTAAGCACGCTTAACTTTGGAGTTCTTAAGTGATAGGCTACCGAAAAGGCTAATGCATTTATTGGTATAGGTAGTACGAATTCATTCCTTTAAGCTATCCTCGACTGTATAGTCCCATACCTATACAATCTTTGGATCCCTCTCATTTTGGTATGTATTCGGTTTGTTCATGTGTCCCTCCCACTGGAAGCCTGCCAGGAGCCGCTCCTTGTCCGTGCTTATGCATCGACGATCACTCCCCGCCCTCAATAGTGCCCAGGATGTCACATTCCCCGCTGGAAGCCTGCCAGGAGCTGCTCCTTGTCCATGCCCATGCACCGGCGATCACTCCCTGCCCTCAATAGCGTTGGGATATCACATGCCCACCAGCTTTCGCCTAGTTCGTCCCGAACTATACCGTACTAGGAGAGGCAATGACTCTCCCCACAGACCAACACGATATCTTTCCAGTGTGCTTTTTCCTTAATCACACACTTCCCGAGAACTTCCTAGGAGGTCACCCATCCCAAAATTACTCCAAGTTAAGCAAACTTAACTTTGGAGTTCTTAAGTGATAGGCCACCAAAAAGGCTAATGTATTTGTTGGTATAGGCAGTACAAATTCATTCCTTTAAGCTATCCTCGATTGTATAGTCCCATACCTATACAGTCTTTGGATCCCTCTCATTCTGGTATCTATTTGGTTTGTTCATGTGTCCCTCCCACTGGAAGCCTGACAAGAGCCGCTCCTTGTCCGTGCCTATGCACCGACGATCACTCGCCGCCCTTAACAGCGCTAGGATGTCACAATTAACACAAAGGATCATCTTAGAAAATTTGATTCCAAGTGTGACAAAGGGATATTCATGGGGTACTCAACTACATCAAAATCTTACAGAGTTTTCAATATAAGGACTAAGACCATTGAGGAATCAATGCATGTAAAATTTGATGATCTTCAAGAGACTAATAAGAGACTGGCAAATCTAGATCTTGATGATGCAGGTGTGTAGCAGGAGGAAACTAAACAGGATCAACATAGATCAAACCCTGCTCAATCTGGATCAATTGAAGATGAAGTTAAAGAATCTAAACAATCATCATCAATGTTTGAACCAGAGAAGCCAAGAGATTAGAAGTTCAAAGCTTATAACTCTTAAGACCTCATAATTGAAGATCAAGTTGCTGGAGTTAGAACCAGATCCAAACTTCTTAATCAATCCACCATAGCCTTGGTTTTAGAATTAGAACCAAAATTTGTTATAAAAGCTTTGGAGGACACTAACTAGATCATTGCCATGCAAGAGGAACTGAACCAGTTTAAGATAAATAAGGTCTAGAGCCTTGTCCTAAGACCTAAAAATAAAGGCATTATTGGAACCAAGTGGGTCTACAAAAATAAGCTTGATGAGGATGGAAATGTTGTCAGAAACAAAGCCAAACTTGTAGCACAAGGCTACAACCAGTAACAAGGTATAGATTTCACTGAAAGTTTTACTCTTATAGCTAGACTTGAGGCTCTAAGGATACTTCTTGCATTTGCTACTTTAAATGAATTACATTACATCAAATGGATGTTAAGAGTACTTTTCTAAATAGGTTTATTGAAGAAGAAGTTTATTTGAAACAGCCTCCTGATTTTGAAGACATATCTTTTCCAAACCATGTTTTTAAACTTAGTAAAACACTGTATGGTCTGAAACAAGCTCCTAGAGCCTGGTATGTCAAACTCAGTACCTTTTTGATTTGAAAAGGCTTTGCTAGAGGAAAAGTAGATACAACCTTGTTCAAAAAAGCTCTTACAAGAACTTTATAATTGTGCAAATTTATGTGGATGACATTATTTTTGGTGTTACTGATGTAAGTCTATGCAAAAAAAATTTCTGAAGTGATGTAAGCTAAATTTGAAATGAGTATGATGGGAGAACTTAAATTCTTCCTAGGCTTACAGATCAAGCAGACTAATGATGGTATTTTCATCTATCAACAGAAGTACACCAAGGAGTTGCTCAAAAAGTTTAAAATGGATTATGCTAAGCCAATGAGCACTCCTATGCATCCAAATTACATAATTAATAAAGATAAGTCTGGTACACCAGTGGATCAGACCTTATATAGAGGAATGATAGGCTCACTTCTGTATCTTATAACCAGCAGACCAGATATAATGTTTAGTGTTTGCATGTGTGCAAGATATCAATTAGACCCCTAAGGAATCACACTTGTTTGTTATGAAGAGTGATGGTTCGGAGAACAAACTTAGAAGGGGGGTTGAATAAGTCTGTTCATTTTTTCAAACCAAAAATTGATATTTAAACGTTATTACGTTATGCACAGTGGACCAGATTTTTGAGAGACGAAGAATGTGATACTTTGGTTGAGCGAGCATATTTTTGCCAGACTTTTACTATCAATTTTAACAATAATAATGCACCAGACTTTTGATAGTAAAGAGTAAGAGAGAAAGAGATAATACACAAGCTATTTATATTGGTTCACCTCCAATCCAGAGACTACATCTAGTACCTTCAAATCTGAAGGATTTCCACTATGTAAAAACATTTTACACAAATAGCTCAAACTGAGCTTACGAGTATTATTGACATCAGCCACTCCTGGCTTAAGCACACCCAGTGCTTCTGAGTATTCTTGAATCCAGCCACTCCTGGCTTAAGCATACCCCGTGCTTTTGAGTATTCTTTTGCAAGCACCCACTCCTGAGACAAACCCAATTATTCTTTTATAAGCCACTCTTTGCTTGAACCTGTTAGTCCTCAAATTTTCAATAAAAGCTTTAATAAAATTTTCATAAAAATTACAAAAATTAGTTTAATTTGTTAGAAAATTAGGATTTAAATTCAATAAATGGATGTTGTTGGAAATAATCTGCCCTTGATCAATTTTCTCTAAGTTTTGAAGTGAAAAAGTTAAGAAATCAAGAGAAAATTACACTGGAGGAGCTGACGCGTAGCCTCACCCCACGCGTAGCATCAACAGCTATTTTTGATGCTGACGCTACGCGTCACAGCCACGCGTAGCGTCAGTGCTGCGTGGTCTCCACCTCCACTTTGGCCAACCACTCCACTTTGACCCAATAATGGGCACTCCACTCAGCACCAATGGGCACCCCACTCAGCATGAAAGGCCAAAACTCAGTGGAAACATGTCCATGTGGCCAGGCATGATCAAATTTAATAATTTGAAGTGGCCATTATCAAGTGTTTAATAGAGGCTGAGTCAGGGGTGTGACGCGTAGCGTCACACTGACGCGTAGCGTCAGTACCCTTGCTCAGCCCTATAAATAGGGCCATCCAACACCATTCTAAGACATCCCATAGCATCCCATTCTCTTCTTTTCTCTCTTGTGCTCGACTTTGAGTACTTCTTTTGTGAGTTGTAGTTCTAGAATAGTTTTCTAGATACTTGAGTGTGTTTTGGTGTATTGTGATCATTGTATCGTGAAGTTCCCATCGTCTTCGTAATGTCAAACTCTGTAAGTGTTGTTTTTACTTTCACCATGTGTAACTAATTTGTTTATGTTGGAATTGGTGAACTAATCTATTGAGTATAATGTTGTGAATTCGACCTCTGCATTTTATGATTCAAGTCCATGTTAGTATTTCAACCTTTTATTAATATGAACGTCAAATGGGAGAATGATTTTCATGTGTATTAAAACTTGTTTTATTAGTATGAATGTCAAACGGGAGAATGATTGTTCATGCCGTATTGAAACTTGTTTTGACGAAAGTAAAAAGTTGGAATACCCTTGGTATCTCAATTCTATAGGGGTTGTTAACCATTGTTGCCATAAGGCTAGGTCTTAATGTAAGTTTTTACTGAGAAAGCTCATGAGGGATCGGACTTTACAGTGAATTCTTAGAATTTATATCACGAGGGATCGGTTATAATGATTTTAAGCTGCAATGACATGAAACTTGATGATTAAATATGCATGTCTTGAGTTCCTCATTGTTATTCTAGATTAGGGATCCAATTTCCAACATAATTTGTTTATCTGTGTTTATCTCAAGTATCTTACCTATTCTAGATTGCAACTTGACTTTTTAGATAGATTTTATTTTCTTTTTATCTTATGAACCACTCAATCATGCTATCCTGTGAATATTGTATAAATTGTATATAAATCATTCTTTTGTCTATAACTTCCTTCACATTTACCATAGTAAATAGAAAATTACTGTTGTTATTGGACTTTCAATCCCAGTGGAACGATATCTAAATTTTGAAAACTACAAACGATTGGTGCGTTTGCCAATTAACAACCCGGTGGTGGAAACGAACTGTTGAGACGCTATCCCCGGGTTAACAGAACCCAAGTATTCTTTCCAAAACCTCTTCGGGCCAAAGTGTTCCCAATAGCTTACTCAGACTGGTGTTTTCTAAAGATTGAAAATATTGATACATAAACATTTGGGCATGTGTGTGTTCTTTAAATTTTATGAGATCTGCCCATCTTTCTCTTTTGATTCAGTCTCACAAGCTCTCTCTTTTTTTCTTTTCTTCTTCTATATTTTTCTTCATATCTCTCTATTCTTCTTTTGTAATATCTTTTCTTTTTTTGAGAGAGATCTATGTCTATTACACATACATATAGCCTTATGTATCACTCTCATCTTGCATTGTATGTATTCTCTCATATCTTGCCTGGAAGTTGATTTATTACACTTATGTATCACTCTCATTCTTGCATTGTATGTATTCAATCAAAGAAGAAGAGATCCTTATATTCTGTGACAACACAAGTGCAATAAATCTCTCTAAAAAAACCTATTCAATACTCAAAAGCCAAACACATAGAGGTGAAGATCACTTCATCAAAGACTATATACAAAAAGGAATTTTAGACATGAAGTTTGTGGACACAAACCATCAATGGGCAGACATCTTTACGAAGCCTTTAGCTGAGGCCAGGTTTTCTTTTATCAAGTATAATTTAAATCTAAGAAATATTTCTTAAAAAATGTCTGTTGTGCATATAAGCTTGTTCTGTGAAGATAAGTCTGATTTTATACATGAAAGGTTTGGGTCTGATAATGTTTAATTTGTTGCTTGATATATCTGAATCCATAATTGTCTACTTCTATTTTATGTTGAGAGGAAAAAGGTTAAAATCTTTTGGGATTCATGTTAACTAAAAAAGTTTCACATTTTATTGTCATTAACTTTAAAACTACTACGTGGCAGCAGTTAATACCCTTTTGTGTAACTGTCACCTTAACTATTTTATCTCTTCTTCATTTCCTACCTTGTAAAACCCTTCAAACCTTTCTTCTCCCAAAAGCTATCTTTCACTAAACCCCTTTATTTCCTTAAACCCTAAGCCCTTTATCTTTCTCTTCCTCCCTTAAGCATCTGCTATGGCACCTAAGCTTTCTGTTGGAGACATCATGGAGTCTTCCTTCTTCCACCCAGAATAACACAAAATTGATAGAAAAGACATCACTGCTAAGTTAGAAGGAATTGGATGGACACGTTTTTATATGGACAGGGAACCCTACTCTCCTTCTTTGGTGTTGGACTTCTGGAACAACATTTCTGTGGACAAGTCCAAATTCATTATTATGGGGAATCTCAAAGGGAAAAACATTGAAATATCAGAGGACGCCATTGCAACTATTACTGGATGCCCTTCCATTGGCAATGTCTACGCTGATGACTTTGAGTTTGAAGTGATCTCCTCTCTGGACATCAATAAGTTGTTGTTTGGTAGTTGTCACCCAGCCAAGTTAATATATGGTTCCCCAAGGTCAAGATGCTTCACCTTCTCATGAAGTAAGTATTTTGTCCTAGGAAGAGTGCTAAGGACACTATAACTAAGCTTGATAGATTTTGCATGTATCACATGCTCATGAAGGAAAAAGTGAGTTTGCTAAGTGTTATCATGACATATCTTATTTCTTCAGTAAGGAAGCAAAATAATATCCCCTACCCACCTATTCTGATCAAAGTATTTGCACTAGAGAATATGCAAGCTCAGACTATGAATGATCTGATTCAGTCTTCATCATTGGTGAGCAAGCTTCCAACCTTCTCACCTTTATTGGATCAGACCTTGGAAAGGTTCATTCCTGCACCAGCTCAGAAAAAGAGATCTTCCCCAGCCGACATAAAGAAAAAGAAGTATAAGCCAGTCAAGTCATCCCCCAAAAGGAAAAGTAACAGAGTCAAGTTGCCTACTAAGAAGACCAGGAAACTAATTTTGGATGATTCTGATGAGTCTAATAGGTCAAACTCACCCCTGGAAGTCTAACCAAAGTTTATTGCTCCTCCTCCTTCACCTGATTAGAAGTCAGTGTCTATTTCTAAAGGCATAAAGAATGCTGCAAAATCATCAAATTCGGATGATTGTATCCCTATGAGTCAGCTAAAGTGCAAGGCTGTTGCTCAGAAGCAAGTTTCTTTTCCTTCGCAGCAACAACGACAATAGAGTTCAACCACCCTCACTTCTGAACAAAGTCAGCAGTTTATGCAAGTTTTTCTTGCATTGCATCCAGAGGTATTTGTTTAAGGCTGGACAGAACAGGTCTAGCAAAGCAAGTATAAAGAGATGAGAGTCTTATATCTCAATGATATGGAAGCTAATAATGAGGAACTATTGAAATATGGTGCCTATCCCAGCTATGTTCAATTTATCAAGTTCATTGCAGCTTATCTCAAGCAATATCTTGAGTATGACATTCTGAAGTGGAACCACATTGATTGGATTAACAGGTTTTATGAAGTTATGGGAGAATTTTAGAATGATCAAGCTAGCTTCAAGAAGAAGGTTGTAAAAAATAGAAAAATGAATGAGTCTAAATCTTAGTCAAGTCTGAAGAAAACAAGGTCTGATGCTATTAGCAGCCCCTCCCAACCAGAGTTCACCTTCATTCCAACCTGACTAACCTCTCTTCCTGACCAAACTTCTCTTTCTAACCAAACCACACCTAAACCTCAACCTGAACTTGCCTTTTCAACCTCAATTTCAATACCTTCTCTTCCCAAGTATCTTCGAGTCTTCCCACCTAGACCTCACTCTAAACCATCTAGCCCTTACCCCTTTACTGTTATTACCCCTGGTCTATCTCTTCTTAAAAACATCAAACCCACTTTTGATAAAGAAGATTTAGGATATTTTCATATTTCCAATCTAGCTATTGTTAAAGCCCCTAGATTTGACCATAGGAAAGTCTATATCCTTCCCTCCACTCTTCGTTTTGTTCCCCCAATGCCCTTTGACCAGCTCATGTAATACCCCAACCTCATCTCAGCATCAAACATTGCTATGTATTATGCTCTCAAAGCATAAGAGACTAATGTTCAAATGGATATGCAGTAAAGGAAACAATATCATAAGTTTCATAGAGTGGTTTCTCCTGGAAAGAAAATTTTGATTGCTCCAGATCGTCTGCATCCACAAGCTGTCAGGATTCAATAAGGCAGAATAAAGCAACCTATGCTACGAAAGTATCAGCCTTTTTACAAGGGTAACCTCAGACCCCGTGAGCTCTTTGAGGATTCTTTGAGAAGTCTTCTTTAAGCCCCCAATCCAACAGAAGAACATGTAGATGCTCTATGGAGTCATTACCTTTGGACAATAAGAGATGAAGGTTGTTGCTTTAAACCTCATAATCATCCTTTTTTCCTTTATTGCCCTTCTGTTATTTTCTTCTACTCTTCTAAAATCTTTGTTCTTTAAACCCGTTTCTTCATCATTGTTTCCATTGTTGCCTCATTCTTCATTTTAACTACCTCAGCCCATGGCTTGACCTTTTAACCTCAGTGATGTCCCTCATCTTTATTGATAACAAAAGGGGGAGTAACATAAAAGTCTTTTATTGGGTATAGTTTTAGGGGAGTATCAATATATTTGATAAATCTTTTGTATTACTTTATGCTTGCAATGCTCTGTACTGATCTTTTTAATATATCAATGAAGTCTGTTATTACTTTAATATTCTAAGTTGCTCTAATATTAAGTTTGCATGCTTTAATCTTATATGCTTATCTAAAAAGATCATGCTCTGATATGAAAATAGAAAGACAAATCTTGATCTGTCAATTGAATTAATATAAATTAGTTCTAAAAAATTTGACTAGAAATCTTTGAAAGCTCTGATCTTCCTAAATATCACAAGCACTGTTATTTTAAAATATTCTAAATCTCTATATTACTTTGATGCACATTTGTTCTATTACATAATCTCTTTTGTATATGCTCTGATATGTAATGTCATATGAACAAGTGCTTTGATAATATATGATTTTAGTGTTACTAATGATATCTGAATCACCCTCCTTTCTGCTCAAACTTTCTTGGACTTTATTTAAGAAAAAGACTTATGTTTTTTATCAACAAATGGGGAAAGATTGTTGATACCAAGTTTGGTTTGAAAAGGAAATTGATAATATTCTTTGACTAGACCCCAAGTTGCCTCATTGTAACCAGAACCTAGGATTTGTTAATAACACATATCAATACATTTAAATTAAATGAAGTCTGCCCATGTGTGATCTAATCCATTTATTTAAGTGTTTCGAGAAACATATACTAAGTACACATGTTATAAAAGAAATGGGGAGTCCATCAAATAAAAAGTCTAATACATCAAAAGTATGATTCTAGACTTTGCCATAAAAGAGTCTAATTTAAGAATTTTCAGTCATATGGACCAAAAAATCATACCTCATACTTTTTATGCAACTAAATCATGTAACATGAATGTTACGCTCATATCCCAACCATGCAATGTTCTAAAACCTTTTGATGATGCTCTAAAAATCAAGCTTTATTAAGAAAACTATGCTTATCATCAAAGAAGATAAGAGATAAATTTGTGGATCAACCAAAGCACCTTTTCAAAGAAATCAACGTAGCTACCCTGATCATTTTAGAAAAGCTAAATCAAGTTAGCTTATGTGTCAGAAAGTTGTAGAAGGATAACAACATTGCTCTCTAAACATTTGCTAGAAGAATAAATCCAACAAATGGCTTTTTGCTTTAAAGATCTCAGGGAACCCTAATTTCATGCAAGTATCAAAGTTCCTTAACACCAAACCTTTTGACATCTCATCAGTTTATTAAAGGTTTGGTGCTTACAATCAAGAAAAATTCCTTCAAAGGATTTCCAACGGTTATATATCCTCACCATATTATCAAACGGTCATCTTGAGTGACCTATATATATTTGAAAAGATTCATTTTCAAAAGAGAGATAAGCTTATCAAGAAGAACCATTCTTTGTGATCAAAATTCTCTTAATCTCTTCTTAGCTTTTCTTAGACAAAGGCCTTCTTTGTTGTTCTGTATCTAGCAAACCTTGGCCCTTTTGTCTTTCTTTACTTAGTGTATATATTCATTTTTGTACATCCTTTATACACTAAGTTCTATGAAACACCTTGCACTCTATTCTTACAAATCAGTTATTGTGTAAAAGTCTAGTGTGTTGTTAGCCTTTAGTTTCATTGGGAAATAGTTGTATCCTGAAGATGCTTTCGAAAGAATACTTGGGTGTTGAGCCAGAGTGGCCAGAGTCAAGAATACTTATGGCATAAGTCTGGTGCTATCTTTGTAAAGGAGATTTTATAATAGTGAAAATCCTTCAAGTTAGAAGGGACTGGACATAGCTTTTGTATTGGAAGTGAAGCAGTATAAATCTATGGTGTTTATTCTTCTCAAAAAAGGTTTATATTTTCGCAAAAAGGTTCATATTTCCGCAAAAAGAGTCTAAGACTTATTCAACCCCCTCTTCTAAGTTTGACTTTGAACCATCAGAGTGCATGGCTTGTGTTACGGGTTACCTGTAATACATTCTCAAATTTTTGATATTCCACTTGTTTTCGAACACTTCGCTTTATAAGGTTTCTAGTAAGTAGGCTCCTCCAGTTGTCACACCGTGGACCCGGTATGGTCCTTTCTGATTTGGTTATAACTTCCCTTGGTGGGTAAAGTGATTCCCAACTGAAGCCTTTCTTAGGGTTAAGTTTCCAATATTGAATCTTCGCTTTTGCACCTTTATATTATAATGCATAGCGACTTTGGCCTTGATTGCTTGATCCCAAACAAAAGCTGCTTCCCTTACTTCATGAAGTGAGTATAGCTTATTTTTCAATCTTGAACTGTTATCTGCTTCGTCGAATTACTAGACTCTTGGAGAGATTTGATTGATTTTTATCGGTATTACTCTTTCTTGATAGCTACCGCAAGCGCACGGGGTATCAAAGTAATAAAAAGATATCGTTCCCACAGAGATTGTGCCCAAGTACTAGTTATAACAGTGGTTCAATTATCTAGTGAATCAATTAAAATAAATTGCTAAAATGATTATGAACAGTAAATTAGAAATCAGAGAATTCAACGTCTTTTGTAGAAGAAAATCAACGCAAGTTTGGGAAATTTAATCAAAGGTAAATCTTAGGGTATTAAGGGTTCATATGCTAGTATCAAAATTAAAGGTTACTCACCTATCCAATTATATGATTTCGTTTCTAAGGTAGATTCCCTTAAGTTAATTAACACCTTTCTCTCGAAAGCCTATTAACGTGCCTAATTCCCAAAGAACCACATTCAATTTGTTAATTATACCCTTTACGTTCTATGGAAATCCGATTAACCCTCAAACAATTTCACTTACCGTCGTAAATCAAAATCATATGTTCAATTTAGGTATTTTTGAATTACATGCTAATCTCTCGATTACCTATATAATTTGTGATCATCTACGCTTATCTCTAAGTCTTGCAGAAGCATTAGGCATACATAAATTGAATAGAAATTGAAATCACATAGATTGGAATGCGAAGAATAATTAATTGTAACACATAGGCATACTACATCCTTAGCCCCAAGAAAAGAGTTTAGTATGTCATAAGGATTGTTGTCATCATGTCACACATCACAAAATCAATGCCAAGCATAAAAGATATCAAAAGTGTAAAATAGGGATTCAGAAATTACAAATTAGTTCTCACTAGGATTCCTAATTCTTCCTCCTAAATCTGCAGAATTGATTTCCCTTGATGGTCTTGACTCTTGATTTCCAATGAAAGCTTCTCAAAAGATCCTCAAAATCTCCCAAAAAGTTGTCTCTAACTACCTCTGCAGAACTTCCCTCTATTCCCCTCAACTTCCCAATAAAAACCCTAAACAAATTAGAGATTTGGGCCTCGTAAGGGACAACCACGACCAGTGGTTTGAGTCCTGATCCCTTTTAAATGAAATTTTGTAACTTTGGGTAACAGGCAGAGCTAACCATGGCCAGTGGTGGCTAACCACGGCCAATGGTGGCTCCTGACTTCCTGTTCTTTGCTTTATAGTGCTCCATAGTGTTCCATAGTGCCCACCACGGCTAGTGGTGGCTTCTGACTTGCTTTTACTCTTTTCCAGTGCTAACCACGGCTAGTGGTTTGCCACCATTGGCAGTGGTTTCCTCCAACCTTGCCAAAATACACTCTTAAAGGCCTTAAAGGTCTCTTCTTTCATCCATTTTGCCATTTTTCCTCAAAAGAGGCCTAGAATATCATTGATCCTGCAAAATAGGAACAACCAAGTAATATGTATGGAAAAAATCAAAATCAAGGGAATTGGGCATGAAACCATACGTAAAAACCCTAAAAACTAGACTTAAAAATAACTAAAAATAACACACAATGCACACTTATCACTTCTACTTTATATACCAGCCGGAATAGAGTTACACTTGTTGATAAGTATGGTGTTGTCCGATATGCCCACAAGACATGACATAATTGATTTATGCATTCACCTTTGGCCTCCCCGAGATGTTTCTCTAATCCTTTTAGAATTTACCTGTTCACCACTTTGGCTTGTCCATTCGTCTAGGGGTGTTCTACAGATGAGAAAACTTGTTGAATCTGAAGCCCCTCAAGGTAACTTACAAACTTAGCGTCCGTGAGTTACGCGCTATTATCGGTGACTACCCGCATCGATATGCCAAAGTGCGATAATATTTTCATACAAGAAATGACGAGTTCGAGCCAAAGTGATATGAACTACGACCTCTACTTCAATCCATTTTGTAAAGTAATCTACGTCTATAATGAGATACTTAATCCCACCTGGAGCTTTTAGGAACGGCCCCAAGATGTCCATTCCCCACTGATGAAAAGGCCAAGGTACCGCTGATATAAATAGTTCTTCCATTGGGACATGGTACTCATTACTGTTCTTTTGGCATGTATCACATTTTTCACATATTCAACTGCGTCCTTAGTTATCGTGGGCAACCAATACTCTGCGTATAAAATCTTCCTAGCCAAACTTTTTCCACCACAATGGTGGCCACAAGTTCCTTCATGGACTTCGGTCATTACTTCGTCAATTTTAGCTTCATTTAGGCATTTTAAATAAAGGGTCAATATCCTTCTCTGAAATAAATTTCCATCTGCCAGCACAAAATTATGAGGATCCTTATTTAACTTCTTCTTCTTTAGTGGATCAGTTGGGAGCTGCCCACTCACCATATACCAAAATATCATAATGACCCATGAACCATCTAGATAGGCCCTTGATTGGATGGCATAGATTTTCACAAGCACCGGTATGCTTGGAGCTGCCAAGGTAATTTGTATGACCGTGGTCGTGGACCCTGCCTTTTTAGTGCTCGCCAATCGGGACAGGACATTGGCTCTCACATTATCTTCTCTTGGAACATGCCTGTACTCGATTTCCTTGAATTTCTCCCCAAGTCCTTTACTTTGGCCAAATACTATTGTAATAATGGCTCTTTAGCCTGATAATTCCCATTTATTTATGATATAATCAACTGTGAATTATTGCATAGGACAATAATTTGGGCTCTGACATCTAGGGCCGCTCTTAACCTTACCAAACACGCTTCGTACTCCGCCTGGTTATTTGATGTTTTGAAATCAAATTTAAGGGATATTTTAATGCGCATCCTGTTCTCACTTTTGACAACTACTTTGATGCCATATCCTTTAAAATTTAATGATCCATCCACATAAATGACTCAATGCTCTTGTAAAGGCAAGAGTGCTTCTCCTGTTAATTTTGTGACAAAGTTCGCTAGCACTTGATCTTTGATAGCTGTTCTTGGTTCCTATGATATATCAAACTCTGACAATTCTATGGCCTACTTAATAATTCTTCCTGCCAAGTCTGGTTTATGAAAAATTGTCTGTACTGGAAGATCTATCCAAACTACAATAGAGTGGGCATGGAAATATTGCCTCAATTGTCATAAGACCTTTCTAACAAAGTACACCGATCGTTGTCCTTCCAGGGTTTCTTTCACAAGAACTACCGCTTCATCTAAGACTGACAAATATAAGAAAAGTTTCTCCCTTGGGTCTGGTCTTCTCAACACTGGCGGGTTTGCCAAAACTTCTTTTAAACTTTGGAAAACATTCTCTTGTTCCTTACCCTACTCAGACTTTTTTCTTTAGCACTTTGCATAATGGAAGTGATCGGAGTGCCATTTTAGGCATGAACTGGGATAATGCAGCTACCTTTTTGTTTAGTGATTGAACCTCCTTGACATTCGTGGGACTCCGAAGCTCTTTTATTACCTTGCACTTGTCCAGATTTGCTTCAATTCCTCTATGGGTGCATGAAACCTAAAAACCATCTTGTTGGAATTGCAAAGGTACACTTTAAAGGATTCGGCCTCATATTATACATCTGGATTCTTTGAAAAATCTTTCTTAAGTCTTCCACATGATCTTCTCTGAACGGGGTCTTAACGATTATATCATCTATATATACTTTGACTATTTTGGAGTGCATTCTCTCGAAAACCTTATTCATCATCCTTTGGTAAGTTGCCCTGATATTCTTTAACCTAAAGGGTATTACAGTATAGCAGAAGACCCCTTTATCATTGATAAAGGAGGTTTTCTCCTCATCTTCTCTCCACATTAGTATTTAGTTATAGCCAGAGTAAGCATCCATGAATGACAAAAATTGGTACCTCGACGAATCATCCACCATCTGATCTATGCTTGGTAGCGGGTATTGATCCTTAGGGCAACACTTGTTCAAATTCATGAAATCTGTGCACATTCTTCATTTTTCGTTTACTTTCTTGACCATCATAACATTTGAGACCCTGGATGAATATTGGACTTCCTAAAAGAAGTCGGCCTTCAATAACTCCTTCGTTTGCTCATAAGTTACTTGCCGCTTTTCAGGTCCTAACCTTCTCTTTTTCTAGGCCACCACCCTTGACTCTGGATATACAGCTAATATGTGATAACAGAAATTGGGATCTATTCTGGGCATTATCAGCCGTAGTCCATGCAATAAGGTGCTTATACTTCTTTAGCAATTTCACCAACCGCTCCTTCATATATCAGTCTCCAAATGATCATTAATTCCCGTTGTCTTAGTTGGGTCCTCTTCTAGAGGAACCACTTTTGTTTCTCCTTCCAGTGTTGGCTTTTGCGGATTCACCGTGTCAGTTATCAAATACTCTCTGGGATCTAAGTCAATCAAATTCATTGACCCCGGGACGGTTCCACCATCATTTAGTCACCTCTTCTTGATGGTTTCTTCTAACTTTTTCATTTGAACACTTAAGTTGTAACAATAACAGGCCATTTATTAGTCCCCTCTTATTGAGGAGACTTTATTATCTTTGTCGATAAACTTTATCAATAAATGCAGAGTGGACACTACCGCTTCTAAAGCATTCAGGGACGGTCTTCCAAGGATTCCATTAAATGGTGACTTACCATCTATCACCAAAACTCTAGTCGAAACTATTCTGGACCCCGACTCTCCTTTAAACGTTAACCTCGTATCCAAGTAGCCTTTAGTTGGCTACTTCGCCCCCATTGAAAATAGTTAAGTCCTGGGTGTAAGGTTGCAGATCTGTATCTAATAGGCCCATCTTTTTAAAATATTCATAGAAGTTTATGTCACACGAACTTCCTTGATCAACTAATACCTTTGAATCATCTTGTTGGCAATCATTGATTCAATCATAATTGTATCATCTCTTCTCAAGATGGTTGGCCTATAGTCATCATTAGAAAAAACTATAGGCAGAGTCTGAACCCCACCCCAGTACGGCTTCTTGTCACTCTTAGCCTGTATGGACATAATCATCTATAGGTGATTTTTCCAAGCGATAATCCACCCCCTGTGAATCCTTCTGCTATCATATTAATAACATCTTTTCTTCCTAAAGGTGGGGGCATCATCATTTCATCATCTTCCTCAGCTATATTATTGATTGTAGTTTTTCCTTTTTTCTAAGATCAATTTTTTGGATCTTCTTCCTTCTTTTGTTTCCGGAGTGTGCTCCATTCTTCAGCGTTTAACTTTCTTTAATTCGTCAAAAATCACTGTTTAAAGAGGTATTACTTCAATTTCCCTTTGTGGATTGAAACTTTAATCGCATCCTTCAACTATCTGTATTCATCGATATTGTGACTGGTGTCCATGGAATTCACAATATTTACTAGTGTTTCCTGGGCACTTCATAGGCACTGGTTTTTTAACTCCATATACCATCAGCCCTGGTATTCTGATCTCCCTCAATATCTACCCGGGTCAAACTGTTAAGGGTGTATACTGTGTAAAATTTACATTCTTACACTTTTTCTGCCACGGTGCTGGATCCCTGTTGTGACTTCTTGACTCATGCTTGGGATTTCTCCACTCTTGAACTGACGTCCTCTCTTCTATTGGTGTTGCTTTTTCTTTTGCGGCTACCAAGTACATCTCTTCTAACATACTTTGCGACTTTCCTTCAGAATTCTTCAAAGGTTTGTGGGGCTTTTTTTGCCCAAGACAAGGCAAAAGGTGATTGTGGATGTAGAGCCTCAATCGCTATATGCAATTGGATGGGTTCCGTTAACCCAACACCAAGGCCGCTTCCTTATAAAACCTCTTTAAGGAATCTCTTAAGCTTTCATTAGCACCTTGCTTTATTTGAGCCAAGGTATAGGACGTTCTTGGAACATCTCATGAAATGACAAAGTATTCTAGAAACGCCTAGGCCATATCGTCCCCCAAATCAATAGAACCCGACGAAAGCCCCTTAAACCATTCTAGAGCCTCAGCGGACAATGTCCTAGGGAATATTCTACACATCACTTCCTTTTTTGTGCCTCAGAATACGGATTCATTTGCATATACATCCAAGTGTCTCCGCGGATCTGTTTCTCTGGTGTACTTCACAATTGACAGTGGTTGTGGCGTTTGCAAATGCCTCGGTAATGGGACGCTCATTAATCTCCTTGTGAACGGGATGTTAAACCGATATTCCCCACTACCTCCACTTTACTACGGGCCCCTCCTTTGTCCTCCCGAGGCCTCCATCCTTTATGTCGCCTCCTGCTCTTCAAATGTTTGGATTCGTGAGTACTCTAGAGTGTGCGATGACTCAACTTGTTGCCTTTGGTTAGCAGCCGTTATTTCCCTAACTTCCTTACTCCTCTTAAGCTTCTGTAGTTCCATCTGTAGTTGCCTGTTTATTTCATCTCTAGGGTCAGGGTACACCATTACGGTTACCCTTGATTCTGGTCAGTTTCTGGTGTTTCAGCGATCCCTGAGGCGTACTCCAGGACCCGTGGTTTCATTCTTTGGGCCAAATTCTGGACATGAACCTCTAGAGTTGTGTTTCTTCTAGGTTGCTCTATGACTTGCTCTTCTTCAGAAATGTGGGACTAAGTTTATGGGTCCCACTAAGTGTGCCAATGTTTTCTCAGGTGTGCGGGGGTAAAGTACTCCTTTCAACACCAGTGTCAAAACATTACTTTTTCTCTCTTTATTATTACACCGTCTTAGTGAGAGTCTGATATTATAAAACATAGGTCCAGTGGGGACCATTGTGTCCTTCAAGCTTTGTTTGTCTTTAATGAGGACACACTAAGGGAGGACCTTCACACTACCCTAGATAAAGGACTTGAAGCTTATAAGGGTCCCCTCACAAGGGCTAAGACCAAAAAGGCCAAAAGAGCATTCATCAAGCCTTATCCTCCTTCCTTTCTTTTAGTGGGCCCAAGCCCAATGAAGACTCCTTAAGGATCTATTCATATTTCACTTGTAATATACTTCTTAGTTAGATTCTATAGGCTTATAGGTTTTATTTGGGCCTTGCAAGGTCAAATAGGCCACTTTAGGGCCATGTACTCTCATCTTGGGCCATGTATGGGCCATGCTCTTCTCCCTTAGTACCATTGGGCCTAGGAATCATGGAGAAGCCCATTTAGAGTTCCCTTGGCCAAAATTCCTAGAGGCCTATATAAGGGGCTCTCGTTTGTAAAATTATTACACATTAATACAATTGAGATTTTTCCACTTTCAAAGTGAGTTTAGTGAGAGAAGCTCTCCCTTCTCTCTAGGTTAGAGAAAGCTCTAGCAAGCTCTCATCCAAGGGGATTCCTCCCTCCTTGGTGGTGAGATTCGAGGGAGTTATCTCCTCTTGGAGTGGCCTCCCCTTCACCTACTCTATTCAATCTTCCATCTTTCCCTTTCTCTTTTCCATTTCCATCCTTTTTCATAAGCCTTTTCCATGCACCATTTTGTTAGATTCCTAGGTTCTCCTCCTTCTTTTCATTCAGTTTCTAAGTGGCAAAGTTCATCAACAATGGCTTGTGGAGGTTAGAAGAAGAGAAGATCCCTAGATCCACTATTCTTCAAGAAGTTAGAAGAAGTGCCTACATCATTTGGTATCACATGAGCTTGGGAGGTTCTTCTCTAATCTTCTTCTTCTTTTAGAATTCGGTTTAGTCTTCTAATAGTTGGCTGGAATTTAATTTCGTACCATATACTTTCCTTGTTGATGCCATGATAAAGTAGAAATATCATAAAAAGTTGTTGTTCTTTTGAGTTGTTGTGTTAGTTCTTTCTTTTTCTTCAAATTTGTGCATATTGTTTTCCATTTCGGTTTGGCATTGTATGAATCTTTAAAAATTCAGATTTGGCACATTTAGATTTCGATTGTGAAGTTGTTACATAGAAGTTAGAACTTTGTTAATTGTTAGTTGTTAGTTAGAGCCAAAATAGGAGTTAGTTGTGCCATGTGGAACCTTTTTGTAGTGTTCTAAGTTTTATTATTTGTTTTCAACCTTATTAGGAGTGCATTGCCTTGTGGTAGGGTTAGGTCAAGCATCTTGCTGAATTCCTAAAAAGGTTTTATTCTTGTTTAGTAAGGAGGTCTCACTTTAAGACACTCCAAAGTCAACTCATCTTTAGGCTTGTTAGTCTCCATTCTTAGTCTTTTTTCTAGGTTAATTTTGTTTTTGAATGCACAATTAGGTAACTTCAATTTCGATTTTCATCTTGTTGCATAAAAGAAAAATTGTCAAAAACATTTGAACATAAGCCTTCCATACTCTTTAGAAGAAGGTTGCATTGTTTGTCTAAGCAATAAAGCACCATTTGAACTTGTACTGGCCTTATCTCATTTCGGTTTTTGGGATATAATTGTGGTATTGTTGCATTGAAAACAAAAGAGGCAAGAATAGAAAAAGAAATAGAAAAGATACAAAAGAAAGAATATAAGCCCAAAGTACAAAAAGTTGAAAAGGGTATTGAAAAGAAAAGAAGCCTCACTAGAAAGTTGTAAAGTGAAACACCATAAACCAAGAGCCAAATTTCGAAATTCCATAACTTTGAGAAGAGATACTTGCTAGTTGACATTACTTATTTGAACTTGATTGCTTAGAGTTGCAACTTTAGAGTTTCTAAGTCTAGGTTGTACCTTACTTTTGTTGTTGCATTTTAGTTCTTTGCTTGTCTAGTTTTGTCAATCATTTTCGAAATCTCCATCTAAAGTATAGACTTTATTATTTTGAACATTTATTGCTTTAGAGTCTTGTCAATCAAAAATTCAAAAATATTTCCCAATTGAGTAGCTTTTCTTCTTAAGCCTTTTTAGTTTGCATTATTCCTTCTTAAGTTTTGTCTTTGAAGTTGTCTTTCCTTCAAACCTCTTGATAATTCCCTTCTCTATACCATGGAGGGTAGCATATTGGAACACTTAAGGTGTAAGTGTAAATTGCTTGAGTGATCTTGACACCAAAGAAAAAAGGGTAAGAGTTGTGAGGAGACACTTGAGAGACACACTTGTGAGGTTTAAAATTTGTTGAATTCATTAACAAATTTTTGTTTGGAGTTGTTTCTTGTCTTATTTTTCTAGGTGAGGTGGAGCTTATACATCAAGGGAAGAGCTTGAAGAAAACTGTAAAGGAAGCAAAAGCCTTGTAACTAGTAGAACTTAGGCAAAGTTTCAATTCTTAGGCCTTGTGTATTAGGTTTTGTCTTGTATTTTGGACACATTTTGGACATTGGACTTTGGACACTATTATTTCATTTTTACTTTAGCTAATTTCGCCTAGTATAATAGCATTTGCATTTGTTTGTTAACTACTTCTAGAGAGTTAGTTGTTGGTTATAACTAATAGTTGTTAGTTAGTTGCTTGTCTTAACTAATTAGATTAATTAGTTAGTAGTTGGAACTAATTCTAGTTGCATTAACTAATCATAACTGAATTAGTTTAGCGTCTTAACCAATCCATAACCGAATTAGTTCATTAGTTAGGGTTGTTAGACTTAGTTACAACTTCCATAACTAAATAACTACTTCTAGTTAGGGTTTGTTAGGAGTTGGTTAGTTAGTTGAACTAATTTGGTTAGGTTAGTTTATTGATAATTGAAATTGGTTAGGTTTGCTTAGGGTTAGAAACAACCTAGGACAACCATAATCAACTTAGGTTAAAACCAACCTAGGATTTACATAAGCAACTTAAGACTAACCTAGTAAAAGACAACCTAGGATCTTGTTTTTCCCTTAGGATAGAAACCTAGTATTGATATTTTAGGATTGTTGTGTGTTTTTATTCACTTGTTTTTCATTCATCTTCCTCGACTAGTTTGTCTACACATTCTTTGTTTTTGTCTCAAATTTCTTTGACAACCTTAAAAGATGTCTTCTAGTGATAGGGAGAATAAAACAATGCTTCATAACATAATGCATAGCTTGAATAACATCAATGCTAGGCTAACAAATCTTGATCATAATGAAAACCCTAGAACTAGACATAGAAATCAAAGAAATCATAGACACAACAATAATGATAGTGAGGAAGAGCCTAAACTAAGAAGAAACCATGAGCATAAAAGAGAAGACATAAGCTTAAGAGAAGTAAAATTTGAAATTCCCCCATTTAATGGTAAAAGTGATGTTGAATCATATTTAGAATGGGAGATGAGAGTTGAACAATTGTTTAATTCTCATTAAATAAAAGAGGAAAAGAAAGTTAGGATAGCCACTCTCTCATTTCAAAACTATGCCTTAGTATGATAGACCCAAGTGTGTAAGGAGAGAAAGAAAGATAACTTCCCACCAATAAATGATTGGTTAGACTTAAAAGCTCTATTAAGAAAACGTTATGTTCCTAATTACTATAGAGGGGAGCTATTAGCAAGGCTAAATAGACTCACCTAAGGGTCAAAGAGTGTAGAAGACTACTACAAAGCTCTAGAGATAGCTATGATTAGGGCAAACCTAGAAGAAGATAAGGAAACCCTAATGCATAGGTTCTTACATGGCCTAAATAGGAACATCAAGAATAGAGTAGACCTCCTTCCACATGTTGACATAGAAGAATTACTTCACCAATGCACTAAGGTAGAGAGCCAATTCAAAGAGAGAGAAACCTATAGTGGGGAACATAAAGCCTATAAATCTAAATGGGTAGGTCAAGAGAATAAGGGTAGGTTTGATAAAAACCCTAGGGAGAGAGAAGTGGGTACTTCATATTCCAAACCACAAAGTGAGTTGCATAAGAATGACAAAGTTTTTAGGAATCAAAGAGAAAAGCATGAATCCATATCTAAACCATAATCCTCTAGATCATCTACCATAAAATGTTTTAAATGCCTTGGTAGAGGTCATATTGCTTTTGACTGTCCAACAAAAAGAACTATGGTTTTAAAAACTAATGGAACCTACTCAAGTCAATCAGAGTCTAATTCTGATTCTCACTCTTTAAGTGATGACTCAAGTAGTGATTCCTATAACAGTAAGCATATTTTAGGGGATGATGGTGAGCTTTACATGATTAGAAGATTGCTTGGTAGTCATGTTAAGCTAGATGATACTACACAAAGAGAGAACATCTTTTATACAAGATATTACATAAATGACAAACTATGTTCTCCCATTGTGGATAGTGGGAGTTGTGCAAATGTTGTGAGCCAAAGATTAGTTAATAAGATGGGCTTAGAACTAATAGATCACCCTAGACCTTATAAGTTACAATGGTTAAATGAAAAGGGAGAGATGTTAGTTAATAAGCAAGTCTTAATAAATTTCACCATAGGCACATATAATGATGAAGTAAATTGTGATGTAGTACCTATGGAGGCAACTCATATCCTACTAGGAAGACCTTGGCAATTTAATAGGAAGGTCATCCATGAGGGGTTCACTAACACCCTCACTTTCAAACTAGATGGTAAGAAGATAGTTTTTCACCCCCTAACTCCACAACAAGTAGTTAAAGATCAACTACAAATGAAGCTTAAAAGAGATAGAGAGTTAGGATCTTCTTCATCTAACCATGTAGAAAAGCATAAGAAAAACAAAAAAGAGGATAAAGGAAAAGGAGTTATCATCTATGATGACTCTAGAGCCAACTATTTGGCCAACAAACATGATGTGAAACATGCTATATTTTCACATAAACAATGCTTGATCATGTATGCAAAAGATATCCCTAGCACTTCTTTGTGCTCTACGGGAACTTCTCCTCCTCCTTAGCCCAAAGGGATTCAAAATATCTTAAATGAATTTAAAGACCTCTTTCCAAAAGACATCTCAAAAGGCTTACCTCCTATTAGGGGCATTGAACATCAAATAGATTTAATTCCTGGTGCTAGTTTACCTAATAAGCCTGCATATAGATGTAATCCAAAAGAAAGCCTTAAAATAGAAAAGCAAGTGAATGAACTATTATCTAAGGGTTAGATTAGAGAGAGTTTAAGCCCATGCGCTTTATCAGTTTTACTTGTTCCCAAGAAAGATGGTTCATAGAGAATGTGTACCGACTGTAGGGCCATCAATAACATTACCATCAAGTATAAGCATCCAATACCTAGACTTGATGACATTCTTGATGAGCTTAGTGGTTCTACAATATTTTCCAAGATTGATCTTAAAAGTGGCTATCACCAAATAAGAATCAAAGAAGAAGATGAATAGAAAGCCACTTTTAAAACCAAACTTGGATTATATGAGTGGTTAGTTATGCCTTTTGGCTTGACTAATGCACCAAGCATATTCATGAGATTAATGAATCATGTTTTAAGGGAATTCATTAGGCATTTTGTTGTGGTATACTTTGATGATATTTTGGTGTATTCTAAGACCATGACCTCTCATCTAAACCATCTTAGACAAGTTATGCTTGCCCTAAGAACAAACAGTCTTTATGCAAACTTTGAAAAATATTCTTTTGGCATGGATAGCATTGTATTTCTTGGATTTGTAGTAAGTTCAAAGGGTGTTGAGGTAGATCACTCAAAGGTTAAGGCCATCCAGGATTGGCCCATACCTAAAAATGTGAGTGAAATAAGAAGTTTTCATGGTCTAGCAAGCTTTTATAAGAGATTTGTGAAAGTTTTTCCACACTAGCCTCCCCTTTAAATGAGTTGGTGAAAAAGAATGTTCCTTTTGTATGGGGGCCAAGGCAAGAAAAAGCCTTTCTAGATCTTAAAGATCGCCTCACTCATGCTCTAATTTTATCACTTCCAAATTTTTCTAAAACATTTAAGCTTGAGTGTGATGCATCAAATGTGGGTATAGGAGCTGTGTTATTGCAAGAAGGTCACCCCATTGCTTTCTTTAGTGAAAAGCTTAATAGGGTAACCATCAACTACCCCACATATGATAAAGAATTCTATGCCTTAATTAGAGCCCTACAAACTTGGGAACACTACTTGATTCCCAAAGAGTTTGTTATACATAGTGATCACCAATCACTCAAATTCATTAAAGGGCAACATAAGTTAAACAAAAGGCATGCTAAGTGGGTTGAGTACTTGGAACAATTTTCCTATGTCATCAAGTATAAGAATGGAAAATCCAATACTGTGGCTGATGCTTTATCTAGGAGGCATTCTTTACTTACCTCCCTAGGAGCCAAAGTTATTGGGCTTGATGAGATTAGGTCTTTGTATCCAAGTGACTTTGATTTTTCCAACATCTTTAACTCATCTTCCACTTCTTCATCTCATAAAGGCTTCTATATTTTAGATGGCTATCTCTTTAAAGCCAATAGACTTTGCATTCCTAGAAGTTCTTTAAGGGACCTATTACTTAGGGAAAGCCATGAGGGAGGTTTAATGGGCCATTTTGAAAGAGATAAAACCTTGTCTATATTGCATGAACACTTCTATTGGCCAAAAATGAAAAAAGATGTTCAAAAACATTGTGCTAGGTGTATTGTATGTAGGAAAGCTAAATCAAAACTTTCGCCTAGTAGTTTATATACTCCATTGCCAACACCTAGTGCACCTTGGATTGATATATCTATGGATTTTGTGTTAGGCTTGCCTAAGACCCAAAGGGGAATGGATTCTATCTTTGTCATAGTGGATAGGTTTAGTAAGATGGCTCACTTCATCCCTTGTCATAAGGTAGATGATGCTAGTCATATTGCTAAACTCTTCTTTAAAGAGATTGTAAGACTTCATGGTGTTCCTAAAATAATAATTTCTGATAAGGACACCAAATTCCTAAGCCATTTTTGGAAAACTCTTTAGTCAAGGCTAGGAACGAAGCTTCTCTTTTCCACCACTTGTCATCCTCAAACGGATAGACAAACAGAGGTAGTCAACAGGACCCTTTCTCAACTTCTTCAGGTCTTAGTGCATAAAAATGTGAAATCTTGGGATGAGTGTTTTCCCCACATTGAATTTTCTTATAATAGGGTACAACACTCCACAACCAAGCATAGTCCATTTGAGGTTGTGTATGGTTTTAACCCTCTCACTCCATTGGACCTTTTGCCTATTGAGGTTTCTGACTCTATCCTTCATATGGATGGAGAGGGAAAGGCCAAGTTTATCAAAGATTTTCATGAGAAGGTTAAGAACCACATACAAACTAAAAATGAACATTATGCTCGTTGTGCAAATAAGAAGAGAAAGGAAGTCATCTTTGAGGTTGGAGATTGGGTTTAGTTACATCTTAGAAAGGAAAGATTTCCAAACTTGAGAAAATCCAAGCTCGACCCTAGAGGTGATGGACCTTTCCAAATAATAAAGAAAATGAATAATAATGCCTATGTCCTTGATTTTCCAGGAGGGTATGGTGTGAGTGCTTCCTTTAATATTTCTGACTTGTCTCTCTTTGATTTGGATGAAGAGGATGATGCCTTAGATTTAAGAATAAATCCTTTCGAAGAGGGGGAGCATAATGAGGACATACTAAGGGAGGAGCCTCACACTACTCTAGATAAAGGACTTGAAGCTTATAAGGGTCCCCTCACAAGGGCTAAGACCAAAAAGGCCAAAGAGAGCATTCATCAAGCCTTATCCTCCTTCTTTTCTTTTAGTAGGCCCAAGCCCAATGAAGATTCCTTAAGGATCTATTCATATTTCACTTGTAATACACTTCTTAGTTAGATTTTCTAGGCTTATAGGTTTTATTTGGGCCTTGCAAGGTCAAATGGGCCACTTTAGGGCCATGTACTCTCATCTTGGGCCATGTATGGGCCATGCTCTTCTCCCTTAGCACCATTGGGCCTAGGAATCATGGAGAAGCCCATTTAGAGTTCCCTTGGCCAAAATTCCTAGAGGCCTATATAAAGGGCTCTCTTTTGTAAAATCATTACACATTAATGCAATTGAGATTTTTCCACTTTCAAAGTGAGTTTAGTGAGAGAAGCTCTCCCTTCTCTCTAGGTTAGAGAAAGCTCTAGCAAGCTCTCATCCAAGGGGATTCCTCCCTCCTTGGTGGCGAGATTCGAGGGAGTTATCTCCTCTTGGAGTGGCCTCCCCTTCACCTACTCTATTCAATCTTCCATCTTTCCCTTTCTCTTTTCCATTTCCATCCTTTTTCATAAGCCTTTTCCCTTCACCATTTTTTTAGATTCCTAGGTTCCCCTCCTTCTTTTCATTCAGTTTCTAAGTGGCAAAGTTCATCAACAATGGCTTGTGGAGGTTAGAAGAAGAGAAGATCCCTAGATCTACCCTTTTTCAAGAAGTTAGAAGAAGTGTCTACATCAGTCTCTGTCTAATCCGTACTGAACTGGATGCACCGGGGTTGTACCTTCAAAAGGGACTCTGATGCTTAAGTTAGTAATGGGTACAACATAACAATAATGAAGTTTTGAGTGCAATTAATAAGTGTAATCAATGTCTTGTATGTATTAATGAATGTTTTTTATTTATAGAACTGCTGATGGTGCAACTTGCAATTTGACCTCTGTCAGTGCTGTAGGTTTTGATTAGAGGTAAGTTGTCTACTTGCATCTGACTCCTTGCATTTGACTCTGACTCTGTGTCAGCTTTTTCAATCGAGGTCAGGCCTACAAATTCATACCGGGGTTTTATGAGCGATTAGTTTTTGGACACTCTGGCCCTCATTTATCTTAACATATTCCTTTTTAATGTGGTCTGGTGTTACCTAATCATAGGGGTCGGTATGGACACCAAATCACAAAGTAATGGAGATATAGAGACATAGTGCTCTGAGTTAGGGTCTTAGACTCATAGGTTTTGAGTGACAGGGGGGAACATGGGGGATGTAAAAAATTATTTTTTATACATAAAGGGTATTTTAATTAAATAACTTAGTGGATATCCGTAGACATAGATACCACAATATTTGACTTGCCCTATTTACTTAATGGATAATGAAAATATTTATTTATCTTATTCGTGGATGTCCATTAAAAATCTGAATCCTATCCATGGATTAACATATTTTTGCACCCCTAAACACAAATGTCTAAATAAGAAGAAGTAAATACATTCTGTACTTTTTGTTACCTTCACCATGGTTCATTGAGTTTTACTCAAAGTTTTTAATGAGACAATATTGATCTAGTAAACACCTTTTTCCTTCACTAGGCCTTTTTATCCAACATGTTTTTCCTATAAGATTTTAACGAGACATATTTTGAGATCATAGACATCTAAAGGTAAGATTGAGCAAGTACCAAGTTGGGTTGGATTTAAGCCAAAAAAAATTCTACACTGATCAAAAGTTAATTGAATTAAACTAGATGAGATTTATGTATTTTTTAAAATCAAATCCAATCTAAGTTGGTTCAAGTCAGTTTGGGTGATCGTGTAACATCCTAGGTTATTTTTGCATTTATTTTTATTCAAATAATTACCTCTTACAATAAATTTTTCCTTTTTTTTTGAAAATTAATCGATATTTAGTGAAAAAGCATTTATTTTTACTGACTTATTTAAGTGACAGCAGTCACAGTTAGATTAATTAAATGAGGTCTAGAAAAGAAAAGCAAGTTAATTTAAACACAACGGATGGGAGAAAGGGAATTAGGGATTCTCGCTTGAGCAAGGCCCCTGCTCGTCTAAGCGAGATTCCGGACTCTCACTTAAACGAGGTTCTATTCGCTTGAGCGAATACCTTTCACACATCGGATTATACAAAACATGCAACCGGACTTCCAAAATTTCACTCTAAAAATGGTTCTGTGAACCCAAAGAGTTATCATAACTACCATGAAAGCATATGCAAATAACAGTGATGTATTTTAAAATATAGGTTTACATCCGGTCCGGTCTTAATTAAACACAACTAATAATAATACTAAGAAGTTCTTATACACACATATGACTCTATAGAGAGTCACTCGAAGTCACTCGGACCCTGGCACCGTTCTCCCCCTTGGCGCGACTCCGTGGCTCCTTCCCCCTCCCTGTCTCTGGTTACTAAAAAAAAAGGGCAAGGGTGAGTGTTTGGCATTGTAATTAATATAGAATGGAACTTAACAAATATACATGCATATTTATACATACACATCAAGCATCACTTGTAAGTAAGTGAACTGGTCTGGACCGGTGTCTAGGATCCGGTGTGGGACCAGCCACAAGAGTGCAGGTGTTTTTAGGGTTTGCACACCGGAACAGTGTATATCCGATGTATTAATCCGGTCTCTCAGTGGGAGAGGCCAGTCTTGTTGTCCTGGAGATCCTTCACACCAACGTTTCGCGTTGAAGGGGGGCGAAAGGTGGTGCCACCTGCGAAGATTCTCCGACGCTCAAGTTAGAAGAGTATATGAACTCAGTGAATACTTAAGCGAAGTAATAGTAGATTGTGAGATAGAACAACGATACCATGCATGTGTATTGATATGGGCTTCTTATAGTTGAACGTAAGAGAAATGAGTCGTTGGATGCAGGTGGGTCCCTTAGCTCTGGTTGCGTGTATATTGTGTCAATCAAAGTGGCTCGACTTTCAGAATGTGTCAGGAGGGTAGGTCAATTATCAGAGTACGATCCTCTAGGGAGAGGAGAGGATAATCACCTTTTCCGCATAATCTGCTGACACGCCCACTTACTTTCTGAAGCCATTGATGTGACGTATTTTGCTATAAACAGTGTCTTCGTTGATAAGTTATCAGGGACTCTTCTCTTGCTGTGACTGAAAAGCCAACAGTTATATAAACACCCTGTAAAAATGAACATAGAACCGTTATGGAGAAAATGAATGATGCTGTCGTGGAGTGAGGACGGACGGCCAGACAACGGATATCCGGTGTGGTAATGTTGAACCAGGACACCGGTTTTCATTATATGAGGTCAGTCTGACGTCACAAGAATGGGGGCCGGTATCCAGACCGGATCATTTGTCCCCTAGCTTGTATGAGGGACTGTTAAGTTGCTCATATGAGCTACACAACTCTTAAGAGAAGTCTGGATGCCGGTAGTACATTCTAGTAAGTCTCTGGGAGCTCGGTGGCGTCCGCTCTAATAAACGGGTGACCGCTCTTCTTGCGTTGCGTACAACGGATTCAGACAGCATAAAATAAGTAATGGAAATCCCAAGAGTCTTTGAAAATCGAAACCCTTGGTATGCGAAAAGTGGTTGGGAGGCATTAAATGCGCACAGCATGATTGGACAGTAAATGCATTTTTACGCAAAAGCCATGATTACCCAAGAGTGTAACCGTCGATTGGGCTATTGGGCCTGGATTCAAAATGAATGGGGGCCCATTTTGTCAAAATGTTTACTGAAACGTTACTGTTTTCGCGCCCGTACGTGGTGAAACGACGGAGTCGTTTCAATTTGAAGGGGTTGCGTTTTGATGCAAGCCTTATGACCTTCGATGAAACACTGTGTTTCCTCGTTACCTATAAAAGGAACTCTTAGCAGATTTTGGAATCCATCCTTGTCCTCAAGCTTAGTGAAACTCTGCTCAAATTTCCTTGGAATTTCCTTGTCGTCTCCAACTTCTCAAAGATCCTCTTCCTTTAGGTAACCTCCCTTTCCTTCAACTCCTTGCAATTTTAGTCATTCTATTTCCATCATGCGCCCTAGAGCAGGCCACGCTGGTCCTTCAAACAGGGGGAGGTTTAGCTCTCGTGCCCCCCTTAGCCACCGTGGTGGGAGGATTCCAGCGAATCCTCCTGTGGCTGGGCCCCATCGTTCAGAGAGAGCCGAAGCTTCTTCCTCACGAGCGTCTTCTTCCCAACGTCGCTCTGAGGTTCCCCCTGGTTCGAGGGCTACCAGCCGCTCTGATGAGGGGTCAAGTGCTGAAGGTTACCTCTCTGACGATGTTGCTTTTTACCACAGTACAAACGCATTCCACCGCGCCTGTACAACCATGAACCTTCCAGGACGTGGAAAAACACCGGTTCTTCGCTCTGCTGAAGGGTGTGTCAATGTTGTGGCACACCGGCTTGACTGGGAGAAACTCAACAGGGTAAAACCTTATTGCTGGGTAGAGGAGGAATTTTTAGAGATCCCTTCGCACCATGCAAGTGAGGAGGAGTGCACGGTTTCTTTCCGTTGCAAAATATATTCGGATAAAAAGTACAAGGCCAGATACGCTATGATGGCACCACATCCCTCTGAAAGAATATGCCACGGCGTTCCTGACGCGAGGTCGGTCTACATGTACGACTTCGTTTTCTTAAAGCTGGGAGTACGCTTTCCCCTGACGGAGTTCCAGATGGCCGTCCTGCGTTTCCTAGACTGCGCCCCCTCACAACTACATCCCAACGGTTGGAGTCTTATCCGGGCTCTGGAAGTTCTGGGGGAGCATTTCAATTTCCCCGCCACTGTAGCCAAGCTATTTTACTATTGCCAAGTAGTCCGCCGAGCTAATAAGAAGGGCGGCCTTGGGTTCATTACTCTCCGTAGTGACTCAAAGGTTGTAAATTTCAAGTCCTATACGGAATCCGCGAAGGTGGATGGACGCTCCTTCAAACACTATTATACGAGAATCCGGATTCAACCAAATAAGCCGGTCTTCTGGCAGAACAAGGAGGGTTTTGCCAAGTTTCCCCTTAGCTGGACGCACGAGCATTTTCTCCTTATGAGCCGTGCTTATTATACAGACGAGAGCGAACTTTCCCCTCACTCTGTTGAGGTCTTGAGCGCCATGCAGACAGCCTCCAAGACCCTCAAAGGGTTTTCCAGCCGTCTCCTCTTGGCCGAGGATGGCATCAAAAACACCTACCTCCGTAACATCCGCTCTTAATCTCTTAGTGTTGTATGGTTATTCCGCTCTGGTTATTTTTTCTTCTTGTATGCTTATTCAACTTTTCTTGTTTTGCAGAACAAATCGAAAAAGCCTGCCCAGAGATGTTGTCGTTAAGGACCATGATGGCTGACGATGACTCCTCTTCTGAAGAAAATGAAATCCAGGCGAAGAGGAACGCCACCAAAACTCCCCTCATTCCTCTGACTTCTGCAGTAGGAGATGAGGTTCCTCTTTTCGACGAGGAAGAAACTGAAGATGCAGCTGAGGCCACTGGAGCGGGTGACGAGGAGGCCGTCCCAGAGAAAAAGAGGAAGAAGAGGCACCTTGTAAAGAAGGCAGATCAAGAGAAGCCCTCCTCTGATGACCCTGTGAAGAAGCGTCAGAGGACGGCCGAAGAAGCTGAATTGAAAAAGGACAAGGGAAATAAACCCGTTCCTGAGTCCTCTGTCCCTTCATCACAGAATGCTTCAGAGCCGGACTCTAGGAATGGTCCCCCTCCAGCGTTTGAGCCTCCGCGTGACTCCTTCCTCTCCCCCTATTTGTGGTTTCAGGGGTCCATGCCTCCTACTCTTCCAAAGGCACGGTATTGCCTCCGCCCCTCCCTCGACGCTGCTGGGGTCCGAGGTGCTTGCAAGGCCGGGCGTTGGCAGCTTGATGAACTGTCCGGCCTGCTTGAGTCCCTGAGCGAGAAAGCTGACTATATGGATCAAGTTGAAAAACTTGAGACCGAACTCGCGGTGAAGGAGAAATGGGCGGCCAAGCAAGCTAAAGTTCACAGGGGGGTGGAATCAGAGTTGAAGAAAACTAAAGAAACGCTCCAGAGGAAAACTGAAGAGGCAAGCCAAGTTCATTTTACGAACAAGGCCCTAGAGCGGGAAGTTGCCGACCTCCAGAATAAGAACAAATCCATACCCCTCCTTGAAGAGGAATTACAACTGGAGAAGAAGAGATCGGCTAAGCTTGCTGACGATCTCAAAGTTATGGAGGACGGTCGCAACAAGGACCTTGGGGAGTGGGAGTCCATTCGGAAGGAGATGCAAGCCCAAATTGATGAACTCAAAAAGGGTGGTGTGAGTGCTGGGCCTTCAGAAGAGGATTATGCCAAGGTTCAAAGAAGATTAGCTGCTGCAAAGGCCAAGGCTGCCAAAGCCTTGGAGATATGCAAAAATGTGGCGTATGAATCTTTCGGCCTGGCCCTTCGTCAAGTCTACTATCGTAACCCTGGAGTGAAGCTGAATTTGTACGGATTAGATCCGTTCTTCGAATTCCATGGGGGAAGACTTGTCGAAGTTCATAAGGACGGATCGTACCATGAACCCCATGCATCTCTGTATGAATTGCCTCCCCTTCCAGAAGGTCAGAGTATGGAACCTACAACGTCCCCCGCTGCCTCTGGAGCCGAAGCACAAGAAGGTACTCAACCTGGAGTGGAGGACATGACGGAGGAGGCAAGAGTGCCCACAGCAGAGGATCAAGCGCCGGCCTCTTAATTTAATGCTTTCATTCATAGCCGTGTTCTGGGATTGGCTCCAGTTTTAAAACACTTTGTAACCTGCACCTTTTCTTATTTTTGAAAATAAAATTCACTATTGCTTTTCTTCAACTGCTTGCGTTGAACGTGTGATTGTTGAATAACTTAGTGTTATACAAAACACTTTATTGTCTTCAATGCTTTACGAATCCGTTCTGCGTGGTTACCTAGCTGCTTAGAGCGTACTTATCACACCGGATAAAATAACAAATTATAACGAATAATTGATAATTAATTGAAAGCATGCCCTGTCCCCAAGTGTAAGTACATTGGGAAGGGAGAGTTTATCTCAAGGATTACTTTTTAACTTCTTAAAAAGATAGAAATGCTTATCTGTCCTCGAAGATGTAGAGCGGGTACGTTAGCATTCAACCGCTCCGGGGTGGATGTTCCACAACTGAGGACGGACATTGCCTTTGAATTTTAGTATAACTTTGACAAGGGTAAGCTTTTGCGCTTTTCTCTTGAGGTTCGGTTTAGTTTTACTCCTCAAGTCTTCACACGGTGTTCGGTTCGATCCTACTAACCGTACTTGGAGTTCGGTGCAATCCTACAATCCAAGCCTTCAACACGGGGTTCGGATCAGGGCTAATCCTGAACCTACTGCGCCCGTTACTCGGGGTTCAACGCGGTTTTCAGTATGAACCGGCCTACTGCGCCCAAGCCTTCGCATGGGGTTCGGTTTGTGGCCTTGAAAAAGGACCAGCCCTACAACCCATGTAGTCTTCGAATGGGGTTCGGTTTGTGGCCTTGAAAAAGGACCAGCCCTACAACCCATGTTGTCTTCGAATGGGGTTCGGTTTGTGGCCTTGAAAAAGGACCAGCCCTACAACCCATGTTGTCTTCGAATGGGGTTCAGTTTGTGGCCTTGAAAAAGGACCAGCCCTACAACCCATGTTGTCTTCGAATGGGGTTCGGTTTGTGGCCTTGAAAAAGGACCAGCCCTACAACCCATTCCACCTCAAGGAGTTACATCGTCAAAACACACGATGTGTGATTGAGATCATCCGTCCCAAGGGGTCTTCATCCGTTATCTCATCAACTACAGAATGGGTAGTTGCGTTCATCCGTCCCGAGGTGTATGCGTATTAAACTACGACTATAAATCACAACACATAAGAGATGTGAGAACGATAGGGCGGTTAAGATGTATTCTCATTAAAATTGAAAGTACATTACACAAAGAGCGTAGTTGGGGCCATGCCTCGTTAAAACCTTCTTGAGAAAACCCAATGGGAAAAAACTCAATTAAGGAAAAAGAGTACACGCCGTCTTACCAACTAGCTGTAATAAACTCGTAAGTTCTGAGTGTTCTATTTGTTGCGGATTGGAGTTCCATCAAGTTCTTCCAACCGGTATGACCCTTTTCCGGTCACCTCAGAAACTCTATAAGGACCTTCCCACGTCGGTGCGAGCTTTCCTTGATGGGCAAACTTATTCCCCACACTGGCTTTTCTCAGAACGAGGTCTCCGGTGTTAAAAGCTCTGTACTGGACACGTTTATTATACCGGAGTGCAGCCTTTGCTTTTATTGCCTGATCTATGACGAAAGCCTTTTCCCTTAGCTCTTGGAGGACGTCCAGTTCTGATGCTAAGTTGGCGTTGTTATCTTCAGCTGAAAAATACTCCACACGAGCTGATCTTGTTTGTAACTCCACTGGGATCATCGCCTCAACCCCGTACGTCAGCCGGTATGGGGATTCGTTAGTTGAAGAATGAGGCGTAGTGTGGTATGCCCATAAAACATGACATAGCTGGTCAGTCCATCCTCCCTTCGCTTCTCCCAGACGCTTCTTCAACCCCTTTAGCACTTCTCGGTTAGCTACTTCTGCTTGCCCATTGGTTTGGGGATGTTCTACAGATGAAAATATCTGGATTATCCCCAGTCCTTCAAGCAAATCCGTGAACTTTTTGTCTGTAAACTGGGTGCCGTTGTCAGTCACAATCCGCCCTGGCACCCCGAACTGAGCTATGATATTCTCGTACATGAAACGTCTTGTACGTGCAGAAGTGATATGTACTACAGGTTCTGCCTCGATCCATTTAGTGAAATAATCTACCCCCACGATCAAGTATTTAATACCTCCTGGTGCAGTGGGAAACGGACCCAAAATATCAAGGCCCCATTGGTAGAACGGCCAAGGCACGGCAGATGAAGATAACTCTTGGGCCGGTGTATGGTGGAGATTGGAGAATTTTTGGCAAGCGTCACACTTCCTCACGAAATCTGCAGAATCCTGCTTCACAGTGGGCCACCAGTATCCAGCCCTGAGGACTTTTCTCATTAGGCTTCGGCCTCCAGCATGGTGCCCACATTGCCCCTCGTGCACCTCAGCCAAGACCGCTTGAACTTCGTCTTCTCTTAAACATGAAAGATATGGGACAGAGAATCCCCTTCTGTAGAGAATACCATCGACCATAGTAAAATATGGCAGCTCCCTCTTCACTCGTCTCCTTTCCTTCTCGTCAGTGGGAAGTTGACCATCAGCCAGATAGCGAATATAGGGAATGACCCAAGAATCCTCATATGGATAGCTCACCATAACAGCATTCAGAGAAGGATACAGAGGTATACTGGGAGATGTTAAAGTGCTTTGAACCATCGTTGTTGTGCTACCAGGCTGCTTTGTACTTGCCAATCTTGACAAGATGTCCGCTCTGGTATTTTCTTCCCTGGGCACATGCTTGAACTCTAAAACTTCAAATCTTCCCTTCAACTCATTAACACAATTCAAGTACAATTGAAGTTGTGGTTCCTTCGCCTGGTACTCCCCCTGGATCTGCGAAATCACCAGCTGGGAATCACTGCAGAGTGTAACTGCTGATGCTCCGATGTCAATCGCCGCACGGAGACCGGCTAAGCATGCTTCGTATTCAGCTTGATTGTTGGAGGTCTTGAAATTGAATCGGAGGGAAATTTCTAAGTGCACACCGTCATCACTTTCTACCACCACACCTGCTCCACAACCTTTGCTGTTCGACGAGCCGTCAACGTAGATGGTCCAATGCGCTCGAGGGGTGGTCGGGTCCGCCCCAGTCATTTCCACAACAAAATCGGCCAACACTTGCGCCTTGATGGCTCCTCGAGGCTCATATGAAATTTCAAACTCAAACAGCTCGATAGACCATTTTATCATCCTCCCGGCTAGGTCAGGCTTGCTAAGCACTGAACGGAGAGGCAAATCCGTTCTCACCAGTACTAGGTGCGCATGGAAATAGGGCCTCAACCGTCGTGATGCCCACACGACTGCCAGGGCGGCTTTCTCAATCTTCTGATACCTTCCTTCCGCCCCCTGAAACGTCTTGCTAGTAAAGTACACCGGTCTCTGCCCTTTAGGGGTTTCTTTCACCAAGGCCACACCTAGAGCTTCATCAGAGATTGCTAAGTATAAGATTAACGTCTCGCCAGGGTCAGGCTTAACCAGGATTGGTGGACTCGAGAGAACGGCCTTGAGCTGCTGGAAGGCTTGCTCTTGTTCCTCTCCCCATTCAAAACTCTTGTGTTTCTTCAACGCCTTATACAAGGGGAGGGACCTGTGCGCCATCTTAGGCATGAAACGAGCTAGAGCGGCCACTTTCCCATTCAACGATTGGACCTCCCTCAGACACTTAGGGCTCTGCATGTCCAGGATTGCTTGACATTTCCCAGGGTTCGCCTCAATGCCTCGTTGGGTCAGCATGAATCCCAAGAGATTCCCAGCTGGAACGGCAAAGGTGCATTTCATAGGATTCAATCTCATATTGTATTGCCGAAGTCTAGTGAAGACTTGGCGTAGATCTTCAACGTGGTCTCCTCCAGCGGGCGTTTTGGCTATAATGTCATCAATATAAACTTCGACCAGCCTTGTATGCATCCCTTCGAAGACTTTGTTAATCATGCGCTGATAGGTAGCGCCTGCATTCTTCAATCCAAAAGGCATGACGGTGTAGCAGAAAACACCGCGGTCATTGATAAAGGCAGTCTTCTCCTGGTCTTCCTCCCACATCGGAATCTGGTTATACCCCGAATAGGCATCCATGAAACTGAGGTATTGGTAACCAGATGAATCATCCACCATGCGGTCGATGTTGGGTAGGGGATATGGATCTTTGGGGCAGCAGCGGTTAGGATCCACATAGTCTGTACACATTCTCCATTTGCCATTAGCCTTCTGCACCATTACCACATTAGAAAGCCAAGATGAGTAGCGTATCTCCCTTATAAAGCCTGCCTTCAACAACTCCTCTGTCTGCTCACAAGCCGCCCTCTGCTTCTCCGGTCCCAACCTCCTCTTCTTCTGGGCCACCGGTCTGGTTTCAGGATACACTGCAAGCTTGTGACAACAGAAATCAGGGTCCATCCCCGGCATGTCTGCTGCTGTCCATGCGAAAAGGTCTTTGAATTCCTGCAAAAGGGCTAATAAGCGTTGCTCCATAGCAGACTCCAGCTTATCGTTGATGTGCGTGACCTTCTCTGGGGAATCTCCCAATACAACGTCCCTGGAACCACCATCCGGTGTGGGCTTAGATGGATTGAGTGGATCAATCTTCAATTCCGCTCTGGGGTCCAGGTCAATGAGACTGACTGACCCTGCCGCTGTTCCTCCGTCGTTCAACTTCCTCTTCTTGTTGAATGCTTCCAACTTAACCATGTTGAGGCTCAGGTTATAACAATATCGAGCCATCTCCTGATCACCGCGGAGAGAGGACACACCGTTGTCCTTGTCAATGAATTTGATCAAGAGGTGAGGAGTGGAAACAATTGCTTCCATCGCATTCAGTGTTGGACGGCCTATGATACCGTTATATGGGGATTCCACGTCAATCACCAGGATTCTTGACTTGACCGTTCTTGCACCGGGCTCGCCTTCAAAAGAAATCAAAGTGTCAAGGTATCCCTTGGTGGGTTGCTTAGCTCCATTAAACGTTGTAAGTTCTTGTGTGTAGGGTTGTAAATCTGCATCACTGAAACCCATTCGTTTGAAACAATTATAAAAGATAACATCACAGGAACTTCCCTGATCGACGAGGATCCTCTTAACATCCTTGTTGGCTATGACTGCCACAATAACCACTGCATCATCACCTCCTAGGATTGTTGGGCCAAAGTCATCATCAGTAAATGATATCGTCGGAGCTGTCATACCGTCCCTGAAAGGGCGGTTATCTCTCGGTTTGCCCTGGACTGACAGAATCATCCTGTGGTGATTCTTTCGTGCTGTGATCGATGTTCCTCCTCCCATAAATCCTCCAGCTATCATCTCAATCACCTCTCGTCTGCCCTGCCTCTGCTGCTGGGGCATGTTACTTTGTTGGGCACCTTCAGCAATCACTATTCCCTTCTGCTTCTCAGCTGCAGTGAACTTCCTTGCTGGGTTACGTGTGTTATCATCCTCGTCATCAGGATCTCTATTCCTTTTCTCCATCCTCTGAGGCTCGTCCACAGATTTCTCTTTAAACAAATACTACTTCAGCTTTCCCTCCCGAAGGAGAGTTTCCACCGTATTCTTCAACGCCTTACACTCATCAGTGTTGTGCCCTGTCTGTTCATGGAAAGTGCAGTACTTACGCGGGTTACCACCCCTCTTAGCTGGGGCTGGTTTTCTTATCCCGAAGACGTTCAAAGTTGGCCAACCAACCTCCCTCATGATTTGTGAATGCTTAGTGTTCAACGGAGCATAGTTGTCAAATGATGATACACGCCTATCTCGTGGATGCGGATGATCGTTCGCAAAGTCTCCTCTAAAGGCATGTTTCTCAGGTCTCACCCTCTCCTTTTCTCTCCGTGGCTGCTGAGTGGGTGCAGAAGGCTTTACTTTTGTTGCCGTTGCCTCTAGATGCATCTCTATGCCCACATATTTGGAAGCTTTCCTTCGAAACTCCTCGAAGGTTGTAGGTGGGCTCTTTGCCAAAGATAGGGCAAAGGCTGAACCAGGCTGAAGAGCTTCCACTACAATATGGAGTTGTATGGCCTCCGTGAGGTTAGGGACCAAAGCAGCCTCCTTGTAAAACCTTTTCAGGAACTCCTTAAGAGTTTCAATTTCTCCCTGCCTTATCTGGGCCAGGGTGTGAGAAGTTCTTGGGATATCCCTAGAGATGACAAAATGGCTTTCGAATGCAGCAGCCATTTCCTCCCAAGAGTCTATAGATCCTGTGGGTAAGCTTTTAAACCAGCTGAGAGCTTCCTCTGTCAACGTCCTTGGGAACATCCTACACATAACATCTTCATCCGCTCCCAAGTACATGGCTTCATACACGTAAGCATCCAAATGCTTAGTGGGGTCAGTCTCTCCATTATACCTCCCGATCGACAATGGCTGAGTTGTTTGCAAGTGTTTTGGGATGACAATACTCATCAGCTTTCTTGAGAAAGGGACATTGAGCTTGTATATCCCTGAAGTTACCACCGCCTGCTCCCTTCTCCTGATACTGACTCTATCACCAGAGTCTTGCGTCTGCTCCCTTTCCTCATACGTGGGGATCTTCGAATACTGGAGGGTTGTAGATCTATCCCTCGCTGATGCATGATGGGCATCCTCTGCATGAGATGCTACTCTGTCCCCAGCTCCTCCTCTCTCTCGCTTCAACTCCATCAACTCCTCCCTGAATTGCCTGATAACCTCATCGCGAGGGTCAGGCGTCTGCACTTGCACCATCCTCTGGGTTTGAGTTACAGGGGATTTAAAGATGAGTCTCCTTCCAGCTTATTGATGGGTCACATCCTCCACGTGACCTTCCACGAAATCTCTCCCATCACCTTCCATTGTGACAACCAAACTTCTGCGAAAATGGGAATAACTCTATCGTGTCCCACTGGGCGTGCCAATGAACTGGTCTGGACCGGTGTCTAGGATCCGTGTGGGACCAGCCACAAGAGTGCAGGTGTTTTTAGGGTTTGCACACCGGAACAGTGTATATCCGATGTATTAATCCGGTCTCTCAGTGGGAGAGGCCGGTCTTGTTGTCCTGGAGATCCTTCACACCAACGTTTCGCGTTGAAGGGGGGCGAAAGGTGGTGCCACCTGCGAAGATTCTCCGACGCTCAAGTTAGAAGAGTATATGAACTCAGTGAATACTTAAGCGAAGTAATAGTAGATTGTGAGATAGAACAACGATACCATGCATGTGTATTGATATGGGCTTCTTATAGTTGAACGTAAGAGAAATGAGTCATTGGATGCAGGTGGGTCCCTTAGCTCTGGTTGCGTGTATATTGTGTCAATCAAAGTGGCTCGACTTTCAGAATGTGTCAGGAGGGTAGGTCAATTATCAGAGTACGATCCTCTAGGGAGAGGAGAGGATAATCACCTTTTCCACATAATCTGCTGACACGCCCACTTACTTTCTGAAGCCATTGATGTGACGTATTTTGCTACAAACAGTGTCTTCGTTGATAAGTTATCAGGGACTCTTCTCTTGCTGTGACTGAAAAGCCAACAGTTATATAAACACCCTGTAAAAATGAACATAGAACCGTTATGGAGAAAATGAATGATGCTGTCGTGGAGTGAGGACGGACGGCCAGACAACGGATATCCAGTGTGGTAATGTTGAACCAGGACACCGGTTTTCATTATATGAGGTCAGTCTGACGTCACAAGAATGGGGGCCGGTATCCAGACCGGATCAGTAAGTATACCGAAACATAGTGTATTACATACAGTAACTATATTAAACCAACTACACAATTCCATCACATTCATCACGATCACAACTGACTCTCATACAATCTGACTCCTAGTATCCGGATACTAAAGGATTGGCCTTCAGCTGGGGGTCCTACTTGACACCCCGTGAACCCTGCTTGGTTCACCGAGTCCTGCTTGACTCTCCACCTCGACCACTGGGTCCTACTTGACCACTAGGTAGCTCAACTGGGCACGAAAACCACGGGAGCCAGAAATGAGGGGCTATCATATACCGTCGGCCATCCCATACCACATAATCATTCAACAGTTTACCTTTCACATAATAATATCAATTCCTCATCACTCGGGTAGCCTGCTTGCTAACCCGACGTCACATAACACTGATCATTTCACATTAGATATCACAAGATCATACATGATAAACTCATCCACACCCGATCCTCCACTAATTAATGTACTTAGTCACACATGCACAAGCATAAATACACAACTACGTTTAGCAACATTTTCCTTAACCTGTTTACGTTACTTCAATGACTTGTATAAGAAGCGAGTCCTATTCTAATTAATTATAACCTGAACACCCCCTTACTTTGGTTCCACGCTTTAATGATCTATTCTCTGTGTCGATTCCTTCCTCTGAGCACTGGTTTCGCAGTCTCAACTCCGTCACTCAGTCTTCCGTTGCTTAGCCTACTACCTACGGATCATAAAGTACAGCTCGTCACTTCAACGCCCTTAGTTCATGGACTGCATTTGGGCTCACACTCACCAGAGGAGTGGAGAACAGCCACGAATATAGCCATGCATGGCTCTTAATAGCCAAAGAATAAAAGGAATAAGGGAATCACAATTGGAACGGATCAGTAGACTCACCTTGAAGCCTCGATCACAGGAATGAGGTTCAATTGAAGTTTAGACACAAATGGAGTCCCTCTCCAGCGCATGCAAATCAGCGTTAAGAGAGGAGAAAAAAAACGAAAGAGAAGGAACAGACCAACAGCAAAGGTAACTTGTAAATAATGAAGAGGGAAGGAAGAGAATTTCCTTATATATATAGCTCATGGGCAAGATCGTCTTTTCCTTTATTTTATTTGTATTCTTACTAAATTTAATCAATTTCACTATATTAAACTATTGCATAGTTATCAAATCAATTACACGTATTTATTCCCTCAACGTTTAATTATTCACAATTCTCTAATACTTCGCAAGAGTATAGGCCCAATATAAATATCGGTCCCCGGTGTTCTATCTCAGTGTTCATACCTCGGAAATCCGAGCTACAACCTGAGAGGTCGGATATCTCATCCGTGCTCACCTCTTGGTTACCTACATCCGTTGTTTTAGTCATTATGAGGTTAATCCGGGCTATGACTCCGTGTGAGACGCTCTCCTCACAACGGTTCGGACCAGACCACCTAACTCTGTCCGCTCTTCTCCTACACTCCTGATCTTTAACTCCGCCTACTCGCGCTTCAGATACCGATCTCGACACCGGCTTTCTTATCTCTGGCTAAGACAGAACAAATATTAAATAAAAATTCTAAAACATTTACTAATCATTTCCCATTTCTTATAATTCTCATTAAAACATCAGGGATGTTACATCCACCCCCCCTAAAAGGAGATTTCGTCCCCGAAATCAGTGTTCCGGTTGGAAAAGATGAGGGTACATTCGCCTCATATCGGATTCTAACTCCCAAGTGTAGTTTATCCAATGTAAATTCTGCCACTTCACCTTCACCAACGGTACCTCCTTGTTCCTTAACCATTTGGTTTGATGCTCTTCAATGCCGATCGGTACCGCCTCCACCGTCAAGTTCTCCTTCACTTCAATGGAGTCACTCGGTACAATCATGGTATCACACGGAATGTAAGCTCGAAGTTGCGATACGTGGAACACGTTGTGAATGTTAGTCAACGATTGGGGAAGATCCAGTCGATAAGCGACTTCACCAATCCGTTCTAGTATTTGGTATGGTCCAATATACTTCGGATTAAGCTTTTGGCTCTTTAAAATTCGACCTACACCCTTAGTCGGTGAAATCCTTAGGAACACCCAATCACCCACTTGGAATTCAAGGGGTCTATGCCGATTGTCATAATAGCTCTTTTGCCGGTCTTGAGCAATTTTTATCTTTTCTCGGATTAAATCGATTTGCTCATTCATCTCTTGAATCATCTCAGGCCCCAGATGAAGAGCATCGCCGTTCTCATTCCAACATAATGGAGTACGACATTTCCGACCATAAAGAGCTTCGTATGGAGCCATCCCAATGCTACTATGGTAACTGTTATTATATGCAAACTCCACCAAGGGCAAGTATTTATCCCATGATCCGCCCTGTTCCAGTACACATGCCCTTAACATATCTTCAAGAGTCTGTATAGTCCGTTCTGATTGGCCATCGGTCTGGGGATGGTAGGCTGAGCTCAATTTGAGCTCAGTACCCAGTTGTTGTTGCAAACTCCCCCAAAACCTTGAAGTGAATCGGGGATCCCGATCGGAGATAATGCTTGAGGGCACACCATGCAGTCGTACGACCTCAGCAACGTACAACTTAGCTAATCGATCTAGCAACCACTTCATATTTATTGCCAGGAAATGCGCACTTTTGGTTAGTCGATCAACAATCACCCAAATCGCGTTGTATCCGGTTTGAGTGCGGGGTAGTCCGGACACGAAGTCCATGGTGATACCTTCCCACTTCCAGATCGGAATTTCTAGAGGTCGAAGCAAACCTGGAGGTCGTTGGTGCTCAACCTTGCACTTCTGGCATATCACACAGGATTTCACATACTCGATTATTGCCTTCTTCATACTTGGCCACCAGAATTCCTTTTTTAAGTTATGATACATTTTTGTCACTCCCGGATGTATACTCAAAGAGCTCTTGTGTGCTTCTGATAGCACCGCCTGCCTGAAGCCTCCATGTGCAGGCACCACCACTCGGTTCCTGAATCTCCATATACCATCGTTACCCCTAGTTATCTCCACATTTTTGCCTTGGGTCTGAGTATCAATCAGCCTCAGTAACTCTTTATCGTCTTTCTGTACAGCTACCATCGACTCCAGAAATTCGTTGGAGATTTTTAACATTCTGATTGTCATTCGGTTTGGTGCGTCCATAACAACTCCAACATTCATATCTCTAAAGCTTTCCATCAATTCCTATTCTCTACTCATCAGGTAAGCCACATGCAGTACCTTCCTGCTTAGTGCATCTGCCACAACATTCGCTTTGCCCGGGTGATACTTCAAATCGAAGTCATAATCCTTCAAATACTCTACCCATCTCCTCTGTCTCATATTTAACTCCTTTTGATCAAATAAGTACTTTAGACTCTTGTGATCACTGAATACTACAAAGCGAGTCCCATACAGATAATGACGCCAAATCTTCAGTGCGTACACCACTGCTGCAAGTTCCAGATCATGAGTCGGGTAATTCTCCTCATGTGGCCTCAATTGCCTTGAAGCATAGGCAATTGCCCGATCAGCTTGCATCAACACACACCCCAATCCAAATTTGGATGCATCACAATATACTTCAAATTCCTGTGTTACATCGGGCAGTGCAAGCACAGGGGCAGTCGTTAAACATCGCTTAAGAGTTTGGAAGCTTAATTCACACTTCTCCAACCACACGAAGGGGTTTCCTTTCCTTGTTAACCGAGTCAGAGGAAGTGCTATCCGAGAGAACCCCTTAATGAAGCGTCGATAGTATCCAGCTAATCCGAGGAAACTCCTAATTTCAGTTATTGACTTCGGCCTCTCCCAAGCCATAACCGCCTCAATTTTTGTCGGATCAACTGAGATTCCCTCTTGGGAAATTATATGCCCCAAGAATTGTACACTACTCCCCCAGAAATCACACTTAGATAGTTTAGCGTACAACTTCTTCTCCCGAAGTACTTGTAAAACAAGTCGAAGATGTTGAGCATGTTCCTCGTCCGACCTCGAATATACCAAAATATCATCAATGAATACTACCACAAACTGGTCCAAGTACGGTTGAAAAGTCCGATTCATATAATCCATAAAAATGGCAGGAGCGTTCGTTACTCCAAAGGGTATTACTACGTACTCGAAGTGCCCATATCGAGTCCGAAATGCTGTCTTTGGGATATCCTCCGACCTCACTCGGATTTGGTGGTATCCCGACCTCAAGTCGATCTTAGAGAACACAACGGCGCCTCGCAACTGGTCCAGTAAATCGTCAATCCGAGGTAGTGGATATTTATTTTTGATTGTCAGTTTGTTCAGCTGTCGGTAATCAATGCACATTCGCATACTACCGTCCTTCTTCTTTACCAATAACACCGGAGCGCCCCAGGGTGAGGCACTGGGTCGGATAAAGCCCTTTTCTAGTAATTTGTTTACTTGTTTCTTCACTTCGGTTAATTCCACCAAAGACATTCTATATGGCGCTCGGGACACAGGTTCTGCCCCGGGAATCAAGTCAATAGAGAAATCAATCTCCCGACTGGGAGGTAGTTCCGGAATTTCTTCCGGAAAAACGTCAGGAAATTCACAAACAATCGGAATATCACTTAGCAGGAGGTTATGCCGACCCTCCGAAGCGAATAAAACAACATACGTGGTTAGGACATCGCTCACCCCGTTCTTCATGTCAAGTTCCTGAGAGAAAACAATATTCTTCCGATAACAGTTGACCAACACATGATTAGCAGCAAGCCAATCGAGACCCAGAATAACATCTAAGTCCTTCAATGGCATACAGATAAAATTTACTTGAAAAGTACGAGCTTCGATTTGCATCGGTAGTTCTCTACACACTATAGTTGCACGGAAAGTGGAACCAGTTGGAGTGGAAACAATAAGAGCGTTCTCCATTAAACTGATTGGCAGACCAAGCCGTCGCACACAACTTTCCGAAATAAAGGAATGGGTGGCACCTGAATCATAAATTACATCAACCAGATAACCACAGATGAGGCACTTACCCTGTACCAAATTGTCATTCCTCGTAGCTTCTGAAGCATCAAACGCAAATACACGCCCGGTCATGGCGTTCTGGGCATCGCTAGATTGGGCATCATATCTTCCCGATTGTTGGTTCCCTCTACCAGCTCCATTCCGGCCTCTCCTCGAAAAGTTGGAACCCCGGGTCCCAGAAGAGTTAGTTCGGTTATCCGTCCTGCCCTGCTGTTGCCTCTGAGGGCAATCGGGCCTGAGGTGCCCTGGTTGTCCGTACTAGAAGCACACAATCTGATTGGCTTGGCAATGTTTGGCAATGTGACCTTCCTGACCACAATTGTAGCAGGTACGATTACCAGAAGGATTACCCGATCGACCAGTGGAACCCCGACCGGAAGAGGATGAGGAGGTAGCAGAAGACTTGCCACCCCGGAAGAATTGACTCATCCTCTTGAAGTTGAATCCTTTTGCCTTCAGTGGCTTTTTATCTCTTGGCTGGGACGTCCTTTGTAACTGCACCTCTTCAGTCAATCTTGCTTTGTTCACCAGGGTTGGGTAGTCCCTAATCTCCATTGGTACGATTACACTACGGAGCTCAATCCGTAGTCCAGCTTCGTATTTGGCGCACTTGCTACCTTCAGTCCCTTCTAACGAGAAAGGGTGGTAAAAATCACACAGCTCGTCAAACTTGCTGGTGTACTCAGCTACAAACATCCGGTCTTGCTCCAATTTCAGGAATTCCATTTCTTTCCGGATTTTATAGTTGTCTGGGAAGTATTTAACAAGGAACCTCCTTCGGAAATTCGCCCATACCAACGGCTCATTGGCTGCGTTCATCTGCACCTTCACTCGGGACCACCATACTCTAGCCTCTTCTTTTAGTTGGTAAGTAGCAAATAAAACCTTTTGCTCTTCAGAGCACTCAAAATATTCAAAAACCTGCTCGATATCCCTAATCCAGATGTATGCCCCGTCATAGTCGTGTCCCCCTTTGTAAGTCGGAGGATTCCTTTTCAGGAATTTATCCAGAGTGGGACCGGACTCGGTCCTACTCATCAGCTGAGTAAATCTAGAGAAGAAATCATCTCTTCCCCCAGAACTAGTCTCTCCGGCCATTTAGTAATTCTACAATGAGTAAACACATCACCATTAATAACCAAGATCAGTGAGGGGATCGTAAACTTACCTTATATTCATAGAATACTACGCCAGTGGAGTGCCAAGGGAACGATGCTAGACCACACACAATCTCAATACAACAAAATACAATCAACCTTCATAAAACTATCACAATCACTAGATCGGCCCATACACCGGCTCTAGAAAGAACCGCTCTGATACCAAGTGTAACATCCTAGGTTATTTTTGCATTTATTTTTATTCAAATAATTACCTCTTACGATAAATTTTTCCTTTTTTTTTAAAAAAAATTAATCGATATTTAGTGAAAAAGCATTTATTTTTACTGACTTATTTAAGTGACAACAGTCACAGTTAGATTAATTAAATAAGGTCTAGAAAAGAAAAGCAAGTTAATTTAAACACAACGGATGGGAGAAAGGGAATCAGGGCTTCTCGCTTGAGCGAGGCCCCTACTCGTCTAAGCGAGATTCCGGACTCTCACTTAAACGAGGTTCTATTCGCTTGAGCGAATACCTTTCACACATCGAATTATACAAAACATGCAACTGGACTTCCAAAATTTCACTCTAAAAATGGTTCTGTGAACCCAAAGAGTTATCATAACTACCATGAAAGCATATGCAAATAACAGTGATGTATTTTAAAATATAGGTTTACATCCGGTCCGGTCTTAATTAAACACAACTAATAATAATACTAAGAAGTTCTTATACACACATATGACTCTATAGAGAGTCACTCGAAGTCACTCGGACCCTGGCACCGTTCTCCCCCTTGGCGCGACTCCATGGCTCCTTCCCCCTCCCTGTCTCTGGTTACTAAAAAAAAAGGGCAAGGGTGAGTGTTTGGCATTGTAATTAATATAGAATGGAACTTAACAAATATACATGCATATTTATACATACACATCAAGCATCACTTGTAAGTAAGCATACCGAAACATAGTGTATTACATACAGTAACTATATTAAACCAACTACACAATTCCATCACATTCATCACGATCACAACTGACTCTCATACAATCTGACTCCTAGTATCCGGATACTAAAGGATTGGCCTTCAGCTGGGGGTCCTACTTGACACCCCGTGAACCCTGCTTGGTTCACCGAGTCCTGCTTAACTCTCCACCTCGACCACTGGGTCCTACTTGACCACTGGGTAGCTCAACTGGGCACGAAAACCACGGGAGCCGGAAATGAGGGGCTATCATATACCGTCGGCCATCCCATACCACATAATCATTCAACAGTTTACCTTTCACATAATAATATCAATTCCTCATCACTCGGGTAGCCTGCTTGCTAACCCGACGTCACATAACACTGATCATTTCACATTAGATATCACAAGATCATACATGATAAACTCATCCACACCCGATCCTACACTAATTAATGTACTCAGTCACACATGCACAAGCATAAACACACAACTACGTTTAGCAACATTTTCCTTAACCTGTTTACGTTACTTCAATGACCTGTATAAGAAGCGAGTCCTATTCTAATTAATTATAACCCGAACACCCCCTTACTTTGGTTCCACGCTTTGATGATCTGTTCTCTGTGTCGATTCCTTCCTCTGAGTACTGGTTTCGCAGTCTCAAGTCCGTCACTCAGTCTTCCGTTGCTTAGCCTACTACCTACGGATCATAAAGTACAGCTCGTCACTTCAACGCCCTTAGTTCATGGACTGCATTTGGGCTCACACTCACCAGAGGAGTGGAGAACAGCCACGAATATAGCCATGCATGGCTCTTAACAGCCAAAGAATAAAAGGAATAAGGGAATCACAATTGGAACGGATCAGTAGACTCACCTTGAAGCCTCGATCACAGGAATGGGGTTCAATTGAAGTTTAGACACAAATGGAGTCCCTCTCCAGCGCATGCAAATCAGCGTTAAGAGAGGAGAGAAAAAAAAAACGAAAGAGAAGGAACAGACCAACAGCAAAGGTAACTTGTAAATAATGAAGAGGGAAGGAAGAAACCGAAGATGCAGCTGAGGCCACTGGAGCGGGTGACGAGGAGGCCGTCCCAGAGAAAAAGAGGAAGAAGAGGCACCTTGTAAAGAAGGCAGATCAAGAGAAGCCCTCCTCTGATGACCCTGTGAAGAAGCGTCAGAGGACGGCCGAAGAAGCTGAATTGAAAAAGGACAAGGGAAATAAACCCGTTCCTGAGTCCTCTGTCCCTTCATCACAGAATGCTTCAGAGCCGGACTCTGGGAATGGTCCCCCTCCAGCGTTTGAGCCTCCGCGTGACTCCTTCCTCTCCCCCTATTTGTGGTTTCAGGGGTCCATGCCTCCTACTCTTCCAAAGGCACGGTATTGCCTCCGCCCCTCCCTCGACGCTGCTGGGGTCCGAGGTGCTTGCAAGGCCGGGCGTTGGCAGCTTGATGAACTGTCCGGCCTGCTTGAGTCCCTGAGCGAGAAAGCTGACTATATGGATCAAGTTGAAAAACTTGAGACCGAACTCGCGGTGAAGGAGAAATGGGCGGCCAAGCAAGCTAAAGTTCACAGGGGGGTGGAATCAGAGTTGAAGAAAACTAAAGAAACGCTCCAGAGGAAAACTGAAGAGGCAAGCCAAGTTCATTTTACGAACAAGGCCCTAGAGCGGGAAGTTGCCGACCTCCAGAATAAGAACAAATCCATACCCCTCCTTGAAGAGGAATTACAACTGGAGAAGAAGAGATCGGCTAAGCTTGCTGACGATCTCAAAGTTATGGAGGACGGTCGCAACAAGGACCTTGGGGAGTGGGAGTCCATTCGGAAGGAGATGCAAGCCCAAATTGATGAACTCAAAAAGGGTGGTGTGAGTGCTGGGCCTTCAGAAGAGGATTATGCCAAGGTTCAAAGAAGATTAGCTGCTGCAAAGGCCAAGGCTGCCAAAGCCTTGGAGATATGCAAAAATGTGGCGTATGAATCTTTCGGCCTGGCCCTTCGTCAAGTCTACTATCGTAACCCTGGAGTGAAGCTGAATTTGTACGGATTAGATCCGTTCTTCGAATTCCATGGGGGAAGACTTGTCGAAGTTCATAAGGACGGATCGCACCATGAACCCCATGCATCTCTGTATGAATTGCCTCCCCTTCCAGAAGGTCAGAGTATGGAACCTACAACGTCCCCCGCTGCCTCTGGAGCCGAAGCACAAGAAGGTACTCAACCTGGAGTGGAGGACATGACGGAGGAGGCAAGAGTGCCCACAGCAGAGGATCAAGCGCCGGCCTCTTAATTTAATGCTTTCATTCATAGCCGTGTTCTGGGATTGGCTCCAGTTTTAAAACACTTTGTAACCTGCACCTTTTCTTATTTTTGAAAATAAAATTCACTATTGCTTTTCTTCAACTGCTTGCGTTGAACGTGTGATTGTTGAATAACTTAGTGTTATACAAAACACTTTATTGTCTTCAATGCTTTACGAATCCGTTCTGCGTGGTTACCTAGCTGCTTAGAGCGTACTTATCACACCGGATAAAATAACAAATTATAACGAATAATTGATAATTAATTGAAAGCATGCCCTGTCCCCAAGTGTAAGTACATTGGGAAGGGAGAGTTTATCTCAAGGATTACTTTTTAACTTCTTAAAAAGATAGAAATGCTTATCTGTCCTCGAAGATGTAGAGCGGGTACGTTAGCGTTCAACCGCTCCGGGGTGGATGTTCCACAACTGAGGACGGACATTGCCTTTGAATTTTAGTATAACTTTGACAAGGGTAAGCTTTTGCGCTTTTCTCTTGAGGTTCGGTTTAGTTTTACTCCTCAAGTCTTCACACGGTGTTCGGTTCGATCCTACTAACCGTACTTGGAGTTCGGTGCAATCCTACAATCCAAGCCTTCAACACGGGGTTCGGATCAGGGCTAATCCTGAACCTACTGCGCCCGTTACTCGGGGTTCAACGCGGTTTTCAGTATGAACCGGCCTACTGCGCCCAAGCCTTCGCATGGGGTTCGGTTTGTGGCCTTGAAAAAGGACCAGCCCTACAACCCATGTAGTCTTCGAATGGGGTTCGGTTTGTGGCCTTGAAAAAGGACCAGCCCTACAACCCATGTTGTCTTCGAATGGGGTTCGGTTTGTGGCCTTGAAAAAGGACCAGCCCTACAACCCATGTTGTCTTCGAATGGGGTTCAGTTTGTGGCCTTGAAAAAGGACCAGCCCTACAACCCATGTTGTCTTCGAATGGGGTTCGGTTTGTGGCCTTGAAAAAGGACCAGCCCTACAACCCATTCCACCTCAAGGAGTTACATCGTCAAAACACACGATGTGTGATTGAGATCATCCGTCCCAAGGGGTCTTCATCCGTTATCTCATCAACTACAGAATGGGTAGTTGCGTTCATCCGTCCCGAGGTGTATGCGTATTAAACTACGACTATAAATCACAACACATAAGAGATGTGAGAACGATAGGGCGGTTAAGATGTATTCTCATTAAAATTGAAAGTACATTACACAAAGAGCGTAGTTGGGGCCATGCCTCGTTAAAACCTTCTTGAGAAAACCCAATGGGAAAAAACTCAATTAAGGAAAAAGAGTACACGCCGTCTTACCAACTAGCTGTAATAAACTCGTAAGTTCTGAGTGTTCTATTTGTTGCGGATTGGAGTTCCATCAAGTTCTTCCAACCGGTATGACCCTTTTCCGGTCACCTCAGAAACTCTATAAGGACCTTCCCACGTCGGTGCGAGCTTTCCTTGATGGGCAAACTTATTCCCCACACTGGCTTTTCTCAGAACGAGGTCTCCGGTGTTAAAAGCTCTGTACTGGACACGTTTATTATACCGGAGTGCAGCCTTTGCTTTTATTGCCTGATCTATGACGAAAGCCTTTTCCCTTAGCTCTTGGAGGACGTCCAGTTCTGATGCTAAGTTGGCGTTGTTATCTTCAGCTGAAAAATACTCCACACGAGCTGATCTTGTTTGTAACTCCACTGGGATCATCGCCTCAACCCCGTACGTCAGCCGGTATGGGGATTCGTTAGTTGAAGAATGAGGCGTAGTGTGGTATGCCCATAAAACATGACATAGCTGGTCAGTCCATCCTCCCTTCGCTTCTCCCAGACGCTTCTTCAACCCCTTTAGCACTTCTCGGTTAGCTACTTCTGCTTGCCCATTGGTTTGGGGATGTTCTACAGATGAAAATATCTGGATTATCCCCAGTCCTTCAAGCAAATCCGTGAACTTTTTGTCTGTAAACTGGGTGCCGTTGTCAGTCACAATCCGCCCTGGCACCCCGAACTGAGCTATGATATTCTCGTACATGAAACGTCTTGTACGTGCAGAAGTGATATGTACTACAGGTTCTGCCTCGATCCATTTAGTGAAATAATCTACCCCCACGATCAAGTATTTAATACCTCCTGGTGCAGTGGGAAACGGACCCAAAATATCAAGGCCCCATTGGTAGAACGGCCAAGGCACGGCAGATGAAGATAACTCTTGGGCCGGTGTATGGTGGAGATTGGAGAATTTTTGGCAAGCGTCACACTTCCTCACGAAATCTGCAGAATCCTGCTTCACAGTGGGCCACCAGTATCCAGCCCTGAGGACTTTTCTCATTAGGCTTCGGCCTCCAGCATGGTGCCCACATTGCCCCTCGTGCACCTCAGCCAAGACCGCTTGAACTTCGTCTTCTCTTAAACATGAAAGATATGGGACAGAGAATCCCCTTCTGTAGAGAATACCATCGACCATAGTAAAATATGGCAGCTCCCTCTTCACTCGTCTCCTTTCCTTCTCGTCAGTGGGAAGTTGACCATCAGCCAGATAGCGAATATAGGGAATGACCCAAGAATCCTCATATGGATAGCTCACCATAACAGCATTCAGAGAAGGATACAGAGGTATACTGGGAGATGTTAAAGTGCTTTGAACCACCGTTGTTGTGCTACCAGGCTGCTTTGTACTTGCCAATCTTGACAAGATGTCCGCTCTGGTATTTTCTTCCCTGGGCACATGCTTGAACTCTAAAACTTCAAATCTTCCCTTCAACTCATTAACACAATTCAAGTACAATTGAAGTTGTGGTTCCTTCGCCTGGTACTCCCCCTGGATCTGCGAAATCACCAGCTGGGAATCACTGCAGAGTGTAACTGCTGATGCTCCGATGTCAATCGCCGCACGGAGACCGGCTAAGCATGCTTCGTATTCAGCTTGATTGTTGGAGGTCTTGAAATTGAATCGGAGGGAAATTTCTAAGTGCACACCGTCATCACTTTCTACCACCACACCTGCTCCACAACCTTTGCTGTTCGACGAGCCGTCAACGTAGATGGTCCAATGCGCTCGAGGGGTGGTCGGGTCCGCCCCAGTCATTTCCACAACAAAATCGGCCAACACTTGCGCCTTGATGGCTCCTCGAGGCTCATATGAAATTTCAAACTCAAACAGCTCGATAGACCATTTTATCATCCTCCCGGCTAGGTCAGGCTTGCTAAGCACTGAACGGAGAGGCAAATCCGTTCTCACCAGTACTAGGTGCGCATGGAAATAGGGCCTCAACCGTCGTGATGCCCACACGACTGCCAGGGCGGCTTTCTCAATCTTCTGATACCTTCCTTCCGCCCCCTGAAACGTCTTGCTAGTAAAGTACACCGGTCTCTGCCCTTTAGGGGTTTCTTTCACCAAGGCCACACCTAGAGCTTCATCAGAGATTGCTAAGTATAAGATTAACGTCTCGCCAGGGTCAGGCTTAACCAGGATTGGTGGACTCGAGAGAACGGCCTTGAGCTGCTGGAAGGCTTGCTCTTGTTCCTCTCCCCATTCAAAACTCTTGTGTTTCTTCAACGCCTTATACAAGGGGAGGGACCTGTGCGCCATCTTAGGCATGAAACGAGCTAGAGCGGCCACTTTCCCATTCAACGATTGGACCTCCCTCAGACACTTAGGGCTCTGCATGTCCAGGATTGCTTGACATTTCCCAGGGTTCGCCTCAATGCCTCGTTGGGTCAGCATGAATCCCAAGAGATTCCCAGCTGGAACGGCAAAGGTGCATTTCATAGGATTCAATCTCATATTGTATTGCCGAAGTCTAGTGAAGACTTGGCGTAGATCTTCAACGTGGTCTCCTCCAGCGGGCGTTTTGGCTATAATGTCATCAATATAAACTTCGACCAGCCTTGTATGCATCCCTTCGAAGACTTTGTTAATCATGCGCTGATAGGTAGCGCCTGCATTCTTCAATCCAAAAGGCATGACGGTGTAGCAGAAAACACCGCGGTCATTGATAAAGGCAGTCTTCTCCTGGTCTTCCTCCCACATCGGAATCTGGTTATACCCCGAATAGGCATCCATGAAACTGAGGTATTGGTAACCAGATGAATCATCCACCATGCGGTCGATGTTGGGTAGGGGATATGGATCTTTGGGGCAGCAGCGGTTAAGATCCACATAGTCTGTACACATTCTCCATTTGCCATTAGCCTTCTGCACCATTACCACATTAGAAAGCCAAGATGAGTAGCGTATCTCCCTTATAAAGCCTGCCTTCAACAACTCCTCTGTCTGCTCACAAGCCGCCCTCTGCTTCTCCGGTCCCAACCTCCTCTTCTTCTGGGCCACCGGTCTGGTTTCAGGATACACTGCAAGCTTGTGACAACAGAAATCAGGGTCCATCCCCGGCATGTCTGCTGCTGTCCATGCGAAAAGGTCTTTGAATTCCTGCAAAAGGGCTAATAAGCGTTGCTCCATAGCAGACTCCAGCTTATCGTTGATGTGCGTGACCTTCTCTGGGGAATCTCCCAATACAACGTCCCTGGAACCACCATCCGGTGTGGGCTTAGATGGATTGAGTGGATCAATCTTCAATTCCGCTCTGGGGTCCAGGTCAATGAGACTGACTGACCCTGCCGCTGTTCCTCCGTCGTTCAACTTCCTCTTCTTGTTGAATGCTTCCAACTTAACCATGTTGAGGCTCAGGTTATAACAATATCGAGCCATCTCCTGATCACCGCGGAGAGAGGACACACCGTTGTCCTTGTCAATGAATTTGATCAAGAGGTGAGGAGTGGAAACAATTGCTTCCATCGCATTCAGTGTTGGACGGCCTATGATACCGTTATATGGGGATTCCACGTCAATCACCAGGATTCTTGACTTGACCGTTCTTGCACCGGGCTCGCCTTCAAAAGAAATCAAAGTGTCAAGGTATCCCTTGGTGGGTTGCTTAGCTCCATTAAACGTTGTAAGTTCTTGTGTGTAGGGTTGTAAATCTGCATCACTGAAACCCATTCGTTTGAAACAATTATAAAAGATAACATCACAGGAACTTCCCTGATCGACGAGGATCCTCTTAACATCCTTGTTGGCTATGACTGCCACAATAACCACTGCATCATCACCTCCTAGGATTGTTGGGCCAAAGTCATCATCAGTAAATGATATCGTCGGAGCTGTCATACCGTCCCTGAAAGGGCGGTTATCTCTCGGTTTGCCCTGGACTGACAGAATCATCCTGTGGTGATTCTTTCGTGCTGTGATCGATGTTCCTCCTCCCGTAAATCCTCCAGCTATCATCTCAATCACCTCTCGTCTGCCCTGCCTCTGCTGCTGGGGCATGTTACTTTGTTGGGCACCTTCAGCAATCACTATTCCCTTCTGCTTCTCAGCTGCAGTGAACTTCCTTGCTGGGTTACGTGTGTTATCATCCTCGTCATCAGGATCTCTATTCCTTTTCTCCATCCTCTGAGGCTCGTCCACAGATTTCTCTTTAAACAAATACTGCTTCAGCTTTCCCTCCCGAAGGAGAGTTTCCACCGTATTCTTCAACGCCTTGCACTCATCAGTGTTGTGCCCTGTCTGTTCATGGAAAGTGCAGTACTTACGCGGGTTACCACCCCTCTTAGCTGGGGCTGGTTTTCTTATCCCGAAGACGTTCAAAGTTGGCCAACCAACCTCCCTCATGATTTGTGAATGCTTAGTGTTCAACGGAGCATAGTTGTCAAATGATGATACACGCCTATCTCGTGGATGCGGATGATCGTTCGCAAAGTCTCCTCTAAAGGCATGTTTCTCAGGTCTCACCCTCTCCTTTTCTCTCCGTGGCTGCTGAGTGGGTGCAGAAGGCTTTACTTTTGTTGCCGTTGCCTCTAGATGCATCTCTATGCCCACATATTTGGAAGCTTTCCTTCGAAACTCCTCGAAGGTTGTAGGTGGGCTCTTTGCCAAAGATAGGGCAAAGGCTGAACCAGGCTGAAGAGCTTCCACTACAATATGGAGTTGTATGGCCTCCGTGAGGTTAGGGACCAAAGCAGCCTCCTTGTAAAACCTTTTCAGGAACTCCTTAAGAGTTTCAATTTCTCCCTGCCTTATCTGGGCCAGGGTGTGAGAAGTTCTTGGGATATCCCTAGAGATGACAAAATGGCTTTCGAATGCAGCAGCCATTTCCTCCCAAGAGTCTATAGATCCTGTGGGTAAGCTTTTAAACCAGCTGAGAGCTTCCTCTGTCAACGTCCTTGGGAACATCCTACACATAACATCTTCATCCGCTCCCAAGTACATGGCTTCATACACGTAAGCATCCAAATGCTTAGTGGGGTCAGTCTCTCCATTATACCTCCCGATCGACAATGGCTGAGTTGTTTGCAAGTGTTTTGGGATGACAATACTCATCAGCTTTCTTGAGAAAGGGACATTGAGCTTGTATATCCCTGAAGTTACCACCGCCTGCTCCCTTCTCCTGATACTGACTCTATCACCAGAGTCTTGCGTCTGCTCCCTTTCCTCATACGTGGGGATCTTCGAATACTGGAGGGTTGTAGATCTATCCCTCGCTGATGCATGATGGGCATCCTCTGCATGAGATGCTACTCTGTCCCCAGCTCCTCCTCTCTCTCGCTTCAACTCCATCAACTCCTCCCTGAGTTGCCTGATAACCTCATCGCGAGGGTCAGGCGTCTGCACTTGCACCATCCTCTGGGTTTGAGTTACAGGGGATTTAAAGATGAGTCTCCTTCCAGCTTGTTGATGGGTCACATCCTCCACGTGACCTTCCACGAAATCTCTCCCATCACCTTCCATTGTGACAACCAAACTTCTGCGAAAATGGGAATAACTCTATCGTGTCCCACTGGGCGTGCCAATGAACTGGTCTGGACCGGTGTCTAGGATCCGTGTGGGACCAGCCACAAGAGTGCAGGTGTTTTTAGGGTTTGCACACCGGAACAGTGTATATCCGATGTATTAATCCGGTCTCTCAGTGGGAGAGGCCGGTCTTGTTGTCCTGGAGATCCTTCACACCAACGTTTCGCGTTGAAGGGGGGCGAAAGGTGGTGCCACCTGCGAAGATTCTCCGACGCTCAAGTTAGAAGAGTATATGAGCTCAGTGAATACTTAAGCGAAGTAATAGTAGATTGTGAGATAGAACAACGATACCATGCATGTGTATTGATATGGGCTTCTTATAGTTGAACGTAAGAGAAATGAGTCATTGGATGCAGGTGGGTCCCTTAGCTCTGGTTGCGTGTATATTGTGTCAATCAAAGTGGCTCGACTTTCAGAATGTGTCAGGAGGGTAGGTCAATTATCAGAGTACGATCCTCTAGGGAGAGGAGAGGATAATCACCTTTTCCGCATAATCTGCTGACACGCCCACTTACTTTCTGAAGCCATTGATGTGACGTATTTTGCTACAAACAGTGTCTTCGTTGATAAGTTATCAGGGACTCTTCTCTTGCTGTGACTGAAAAGCCAACAGTTATATAAACACCCTGTAAAAATGAACATAGAACCGTTATGGAGAAAATGAATGATGCTGTCGTGGAGTGAGGACGGACGGCCAGACAACGGATATCCAGTGTGGTAATGTTGAACCAGGACACCGGTTTTCATTATATGAGGTCAGTCTGACGTCACAAGAATGGGGGCCGGTATCCAGACCGGATCAGTAAGTATACCGAAACATAGTGTATTACATACAGTAACTATATTAAACCAACTACACAATTCCATCACATTCATCACGATCACAACTGACTCTCATACAATCTGACTCCTAGTATCCGGATACTAAAGGATTGGCCTTCAGCTGGGGGTCCTACTTGACACCCCGTGAACCCTGCTTGGTTCACCGAGTCCTGCTTGACTCTCCACCTCGACCACTGGGTCCTACTTGACCACCGGGTAGCTCAACTGGGCACGAAAACCACGGGAGCCAGAAATGAGGGGCTATCATATACCGTCGGCCATCCCATACCACATAATCATTCAACAGTTTACCTTTCACATAATAATATCAATTCCTCATCACTCGGGTAGCCTGCTTGCTAACCCGACGTCACATAACACTGATCATTTCACATTAGATATCTCAAGATCATACATGATAAACTCATCCACACCCGATCCTACACTAATTAATGTACTCAGTCACACATGCACAAGCATAAACACACAACTACGTTTAGCAACATTTTCCTTAACCTGTTTACGTTACTTCAATGACCTGTATAAGAAGCGAGTCCTATTCTAATTAATTATAACCCGAACACCCCCTTACTTTGGTTCCACGCTTTGATGATCTGTTCTCTGTGTCGATTCCTTCCTCTGAGCACTGGTTTCGCAGTCTCAAGTCCGTCACTCAGTCTTCCGTTGCTTAGCCTACTACCTACGGATCATAAAGTACAGCTCGTCACTTCAACGCCCTTAGTTCATGGACTGCATTTGGGCTCACACTCACCAGAGGAGTGGAGAACAGCCACGAATATAGCCATGCATGGCTCTTAACAGCCAAAGAATAAAAGGAATAAGGGAATCACAATTGGAACGGATCAGTAGACTCACCTTGAAGCCTCGATCACAGGAATGGGGTTCAATTGAAGTTTAGACACAAATGGAGTCCCTCTCCAGCGCATGCAAATCAGCGTTAAGAGAGGAGAGAAAAAAAAAACGAAAGAGAAGGAACAGACCAACAGCAAAGGTAACTTGTAAATAATGAAGAGGGAAGGAAGAGAATTTCCTTATATATATAGCTCATGGGCAAGATCGTCTTTTCCTTTATTTTATTTGTATTCTTACTAAATTTAATCAATTTCACTATATTAAACTATTGCATAGTTATCAAATCAATTACACGTATTTATTCCCTCAACGTTTAATTATTCACAATTCTCTAATACTTCGCAAGAGTATAGGCCCAATATAAATATCGGTCCCCGGTGTTCTATCTCAGTGTTCATACCTCGGAAATCCGAGCTACAACCTGAGAGGTCGGATATCTCATCCGTGCTCACCTCTTGGTTACCTACATCCGTTGTTTTAGTCATTATGAGGTTAATCCGGGCTATGACTCCGTGTGAGACGCTCTCCTCACAACGGTTCAGACCAGACCACCTAACTCTGTCCGCTCTTCTCCTACACTCCCGATCTTTAACTCCGCCTGCTCGCGCTTCAGATACCGATCTCGACACCGGCTTTCTTATCTCTGGCTAAGACAGAACAAATATTAAATAAAACTTATAAAACATTTACTAATCATTTCCCATTTCTTATAATTCTCATTAAAACATCAGGGATGTTACAGATCGAATATGTGATTAGTTATAAACTGTTACAAATTTTAAGAAAATAGTAATATAGAAAAGTCCAAAATCATAATTGCTAGAATACATGATCAAACATTTAAATATAAAACTTAAATTTATGATCAAACATAACAAATTCACGAATATTACTAATTAAAGTCTCGAAACCATGAGGGATAACATGAAGTAGAGTTTCCTTGGCACGTGGCGACATGTTTAGGAAAGGAAAAAACTCAAGAAGAAGGAAACAATGTTATTGGGTTTAGCCATTTAGAAATAAGTAGGTGGGTAGGTTTTGTGAAAGTAAACTTACTCTTAAGTTAAGCTAGAGTGTGAAAAGGTATATAATAATAATAATTTTTTTTTGTCTTGTGATAGGTTTGTCAGGATTAAACCAAGTAGAAGTTGGAAGAATTTTGTGCTTTTGTAAAGAAATGACCAGATAATGGAAAATGTGAGTCTTGACAAAAAGTTTTATTTCTGCAGGTCTTACTCCTTTTGTATATTCAAATTCAGGAGGAAATTGAGGAAACTTTGATGGAGGAAATGGTGAGGAAGATGGTGTTTCAGTGTTCATCATAATGAAGGGATAAAAGTGAGAAGATGAGATAATTGGAATTGATTTTTCGAAGGATTATTTTCTGGACAAGTAGTCTGAAAACAAATTGTTTTTCCCTTAGATATGTTTAACTGTAAAATCATATTTTGAAAATCACTCTTTGAGTATGAGGATTTGAGGATCAGGAGGAGTTTGAATGACCCAATTATTAAAAGAATCCAATTTCACTTAGTTAGTTTGGTTGCAAGAACCGAAATTGAATTCCAAGTGTCATACTAACTACTAAGGATATATTGGAATTTTTCTTAAAAAATCTAAAATGCAGTGTGAATAGTAATTTGCTTGGTTCCAAAAGCAGTAGTCTAATATGAGGTTTAAAAACAAGTTTTGGGTTTTTAATTCTGTAGGCCCATGTTTTGTATTCATCCCCAATCTTGTTGGATCATTGGATCATCCTATTTCGTGACGAAAATGTTAAAAAAAAAGGAAAAATCCTTTTGCCAAAAAGAACAGAAAAATCTAATCTTTGTCTACGCTTCTTAAAAATATCTGAATCATTCAAATCCCATTTCTTCCTTTATTTTGGCATTGGAAGAACTACATCATCTAGGGCTTCTCTCTGTTCATTGTAAATGTACCGCCACGGACCTTTAACCTTCAAATTTCTCTGTATTTCTAACAATGAAAATCACTCTTTTTCTGTGTTCAATTTCTTCACTAGATCGAACCATATAAATATATACATATTTTTCTTTCAGATACTTCGAGATCTCTTCAAAATTTGGGTTTTTTTTTGTTTAATTTTGGTTATTGTTGATTTGAATTGCAGTGGATCGATAACATGTACAACGGAATAGGGTTACAAACCCCAAGAGGGTCGGGTACGAATGGGTACATTCAGAGCAACAAGTTCTTTGTAAAACCCAAGGTATCGAAGGTTTCCGAGAATACGAAGGGGTTTGAGGCGGATCAAGGCACTGCGGGTGTTACCAGGAAGGCGAACAAAGAGATTCTGGAGCATGATCGCAAGCGTCAGATTCAGCTCAAGCTTGTCATCCTCGAAGACAAGCTTGTAGATCAGGGCTACACTGACGCTGAGATCGCCGAGAAACTTGACGAGGCTCGCCGGAATTTGGAAGCCGCAGCCACTGAGGAATCTGATGGATCTGCATCGAACAAGAAGTAATTGATTTTTTAATTTTTAATTTTGTGCTTCTTTTTATGGTTTTCATGTAGTAATTGTTCTAATGATGTGTTATTTTTGTGTATGGATTGTTGTTGATTTGCATAGTATTATTTTTTTGTGTGTGTGCATTTCAAGGATGTGCCGTAAATGTTTGTGTTATGCATGGAATGAAGCTTCATTTTGGTTCTTGATATGCTTTGATCACTTTTGGCTTTGACTTAGCTAGAATTTTGCTTCCTTGATGTTGGAAACTGGCACTTGTGTTGGGCCTTTCTCAATAACAGAAAGGACTAATGTGAATGGCGGTTTCTGAAATCTGGGACTGACATGTTTTAGTTAATTCTGGTACATGATATCAAGACTAAATTGGGGGTTTACGTGTTTTGGTTGTGGTTTATTAATGGCTTATAACTGTCTTAGCAATACTTGTGGATAAAATAAATGGTAAATTACAGTGACTTACGCTGAAATTTAGCTAAATTATACTTGATGACTATCTTGTGTTATTTCATGTAATTTCCCTAAAATAAAAGGTTTGCATATTATGTGTAAGTTTGTTTGAATTAGATGTTTGGAGGTTGCTTGTCCTTGATGTTTAGAGGCGTGTGATGCAATTAGATGCAAATCGTGGATGATATTGATAACATCCCCCCTCAGGAAAAAATAGATAATTAAATACTGATATTTAGGGAAATAAATGAATAAAGAATCTGTTTGGCATTAATCTAATGGCAGTGTACTCCATGTGTGATAAGATGCTTGTGAAATATTAATTTTGAGGATATATGTATTGAAAATTAAGATGAAATCTTAAGAAGTATTGTACAGTACTATTATTGGTAAAATACATGATTAACAAGTTATAAAATCTTGCACCATGATTTAGATAAAACCAGTAAAAGATTATAATGCATATGGACAACCCTTATAGTTAATGCACCCACTGAGTTATGGGATCTATATGATATGAGATTAATTGGATTTTATTTTGAATGTAATGAAGCAATTTTTAATTAGCTTGAGTTTCTTTGAAATTGTGCTTGGTTATTTGAATTGGTATGGACTGATTAAATACTTGCAGGAATTATACTTAATTAGACTAAGTTAATAGGAAATATAATCACAACCAGGTTCCTGTGAACCTGAATCAATTTAAATTAGACTAAGTTAATAGGAAATATAATCACAACCAGGTTCCTGCGAACCTGAATCAATTTAAATTAGATAGGTAATAACAAACATGTCTGTATGTGGATGCATTGTATCATGTATGTTCAGATGTATTGTTATCATGAGTGATGCCTATTTGATTTACTCTATGTTTTGGTAAAAGATTTAGAGGAGAACCTGAAACTAATTTAAACAAGGGAACAATTCATTAGATAAATACAGTATCAGGAAAATCTAATTACCTGAACTCAGGATCTCGAAAACATTAAATTTTTAGTGAACTGAAATGTTATAAATAACTGTTAATACATCTGTCTAACTTGAGATAAATAATTTGGCTAGAAACTGGACATGCACATGTTAAATAAATTTTTGAATTTAAATCTGCATAATGAATTGCTGTTCTGCATGATAAAATCCAATAGACAGGTTGAAGTTGAAGTAGATTTCTGCGCTGTCTAGAAAACAGGATTTAAGCATGTGGTTTGAGTAATACAATAGATGGAATTAGTAAACTACATCTAACTCAAATTTTTAGGATATTGATTTTTAGCTTCATCATAGAAGATTAGTCAAAGAAAGGTTTTTGGTAACTGAGATGTTTTACATTTTATATTATCCTGTCATGAATTAGTTGTAGTTCTGAACTACAAGTGTTATACCTTTGACTATTTATTGAACTGTTTAAGTAAGGCTTAGGCATGGAGTTTAGTGTAGTACTTCTGCATTATAGCTTTCTGTTTGGTTATATTTTTACCTATAAACAGAAGTCCCTGACTTAGTATGCTAAGAGTAATTTCTTGTGAGCATTGCATGTTCCACACTTGTGATATAATTAGATAGCGAGCTCATTTTTATCCCGATAGATTGAGAAAATAAATTAACCTTGACTGTACTTATTATAGTAGTCTGTGTTATCATTAGCAATAATTCTTTTGGGGGGAATTTTCAGGGTTTCAGATACACAGACACATCAAATTGCTGCCAGGAAGGAAAAGCAGATGGAAACATTGAAAGCTGCTCTTGGCATAGCCTCATCTGAAGCCAATGAAATAAATGCAGATGTGAATGATGGGCCTGGAAATGATGATGGGAAAAACGGTTCTAATACAGAGGGGAAAAATATTTTGAAGCATGAACATGCCTTTTTGGACAGAGATTTCAGCCGGAAGAAACAAATGGTTGAAGATCAGAAAGATGAAAATGCTAAGAAGGGTGTTAAAGATACAAGGCACCACAAGAAGAGTGAAACTCGTAAGAAAAAGTACGAGGAGGATTCATCGGATTCAGACAGAAGTTTGGATGATGAGAAAGTAGGAAAAAAGAGACGTGGTAGAGAGAGTACAGACAGTAGTGATGAGTCCAGTTCTGACAGTGATGTTAAGAGGAAGGTCAAGGCTGGAAAGAAGCGGAAGATATCAAAGCACCACAAGAAAGGTAGGGTGGTGGATAGCGATGATACTGATTCTGATGACAGCGGTGCTGCAAGAAGTAATAGAAAAACAGAGAAATCTCACAAGAGGCATGCTTCAGATGATGATTCTGATTCTCATGAAAACTACTCCAAGCATAGGACTCGAGAAGGGAAGCGACATGCTGGAGTGAGCAGATGTCATGATTCTGAAGAGGAATCTGATGATGATAGTGGGGAAAAGAAATATGATAGAGTCGAGAAGCAGAAAACAAGGAGGCACGGTTTTGATGATGAGGACTCTGAGAGGGATGGTGTTAGGCATGCTGTGGGACAAGACAAATGTGTTAAAAGGGGGTCATACTCTTCCTCTGATGGGAGTAGCAGTAGCAGTGACAGTGAATCAGACAGTGATTCTAGTGATCACAAATATGGAAAAAGAAGAGGAAGAGGGTCTGTTGTACCAAAGAAAGGTAAAGGATATGCCAAGGAAGAAAATAAATTCAGAGATGAAACCAGAGGTAATGCCGCCGAAAAAGGGAAGAGTGGTGCTAATGTGGATGGATTGGACTCTCTAAGAAATTCATATGGGAGAGATCTTACAGAGGGATCAAATAGTAGAAATCGAGAAATGACACAGGGTAACAGGAAAATTGATGGAGACAGAGATAGAGAGCCTTTCCCATTGCCTAAGCATGATGGAGATGACAGAAAGTATGTTAAGTCTGAGTCTGAATCCAAATCTAGAATGTACTGGAACGATGATCGGGAAAGAGATAGTTATTCTAAATCAGCTAGGCCTACAGGGCGTGATGATGATAGTTCTGAGCAGAGGGGCAGAAGTTTTACCAGGGATGTTGGTGGTCAAACTGCTCGATATGGTGAGAATCATGAAGCAAGAAGGCATAGAAGGGATGGAGATGATCGTAGGGAGCACGGACATAGAAGGGGCAAGGATGACCATGGAGAAAGAAAACATGGGAGGGATGAAGATGCTCGTGAAGGAAGAAAGCACTTGAGGGATGAGGATGAAATTGGAGAAAAAAAGCATGCAACAAGGGATGTGGATGATTCTAGAGCAGGAAAGCAGAGAAGGGATGAGGATGGCTTTGAAGAGAGAAAGAACCCAAGGGGTGAGGAAGACCGTGGAGAGAAGCGAGGTAGGGATGATGATGATTATGGAGAGAGAAGGTCCAGAAGGAATGAGGGTGATTATAGAGAAAGAAAGTTTAAAAGAGATGATGATGATCATGTAGGAAGGAAGGTATCAAGGGATGAGGATGATCATGGAGAAAGAAAGCACATAAGGGATGAGGGTGATCGTAGGGAAGCAAAACACAGAAGGGATGAGGATGATCATGGAGAAAGAAAGCACATAAGGGATGAGGGTGATCGTAGAGAAGCAAAACACAGAAGGGATGAGGATGTTCGTGGAGAGAGAAAGAACTCAAGGGATGAGGGTGATCATAGGGAAGTGAAATACAGAAGGGATGAGGGTGATCATAGGGAAGTGAAATACAAAAGGGATGAGGATGATCATAGGGAGAGAAAGTACTCAAACGATGACAATGGTGATGGAGAAAGAAAGCAGCACAGAAGGGATGATGATGGTCATGGAGAAAGAAAGCACAGGAGAGAGGTGGAAGAGCGGGGAGACAAGGGTTATGGGAGGGATAGCTATGGGGATTACTCCAAGAGAGCCAAATACTAGGGTTCTTGTTCAAGTCTAAGAGGCATGAAAGTGACATGTGAACTGTGGTCCAGGCATAGTCAAATGCTTATTATTTACTGCTTTAACATTGAACTTAGATGTGAGTGTCAGTTTTCTTTTACGTTGTGTTTGAAATACTGTTTGCGTTGAATTCATGTTCTGGGTACCAACTGGTTATTTTCATGTAAGATAGAATGGTTTTCATATACAGCATGACATGCAAAGTTATAAGAAGGCCACCATAATTGCATCTGCATGAAATGCCGAGTCTAGAGTTCCATATGATCAATTGATATAAATAATTTGGATGAAATTTCAATCAGATGTAAATAAGCTTGGCACCCTGTTGGAAGTCTTGAAAGTTGAAATCCTATTTCATCTACGTCAAGCTTGCTAGTAATTCATTATTTCAACCATAAACTTCATTCATAGATATATTTACCCTAAACCATAAACTTAATTCATAGATAAACTTAATTCATAGATATATTCACATTCTATATTATGTTGTAGTCAACTCTTCTCGTGGATTTTTTTTCATCCATAAAACTTGAACTTAAGATCTTACTTAAGGGGAATCAATTATGTATTATTTGAACTAATCACCTATTAAGTGAACTGGTTAGAATCCAAATCCCAACATTTTGGGTCTATGACAACATCAACTTTACTAACCTCAACGGATTACATCATATAATATACTTATGTGACTTTTACATAGGTTTCAGCTAAAGAAAAATGGAACAAAGATTTCTAAGTATAAAATAATGTTTTGATTTATTCCCTCTTGATATAACATGTCATGTTTTTTTTTATGAATCCTATAATTATTACTTTTAATTATCTACAACTCATTTTTTTTAATCTATACTTTTAAGATGTACATGAATTTTTCATATCTATTGTGCAATTTTAAAAGAACCCTTCTAATATTTTTAATGAGTTTTTAAAGTTTTATTTAAATTTAAAAATATCTTTTTAAATAAAAAAATTTAAGTAAGTTGAGTCCTGAAGGCTTACCAGGATTAAGGAATGCCTTAAGGCTCAACGAGCGCTTCTATATGCGCTTATAAATCACCTATCAACAATGTCTTTATATCGGTGATATTTGAATTCAGGGCATTGTACCAACTAGATCGATTTTTTTTGGAATAAATTTTAAAACATTTAAATAATATAAAATATTTACTTGTCTTATTTCACTCCTTTGAAAAACTAGATAAAATGCATTGTGACAATGCTTAAAGAAAATGCCACTAGCTAAAAGAGTAATGTGACATGAATACAAATCAAATTCTCACATTTTTCCTTTTCCCTAAACTTCAACAGTTCTCCCTCCGTCTCTGTTGTCAATACCTGAAAATGTTGTACATGTAACATTTCCATTACTAGAATCCTGATTTAGGAAGTGTGATTGCTTTTGAACCCATTCATCATAATCTTGCAGCATCTGCTGAAGTAGCAATGGCACAAGCTTGTCCACCAAAGCTTGCATCATTCTGCATGTAAAAAAGAGTCAAAAGTCACAATAGATTAATCTTCTCAGAGCTGCTTGGTTATTTTTCATATTATGAATAAACAACTCAATTAAACACTCCATTTAAGTTCTCAAGAAATGAGAGATTCATAAATTTGGTACTAGAATTTATTGAAATAAATTATTAAGGATATCATAGAAAGTTATAAGCCACTTTCATAAGACTAAATAAGCTCTTACAAATAAGAAACTATTAGGTGATTTAAGATCACTATATCATTCATGGTTCCAACCAATCACTATATTACAAGTAGTCAATTTTTTCAACAATTTGGAAATAATATAATATTATTAGTGTTGTCAACTTATCATATATCATTTGCATATTGATTGAAACTATTGGTCTAGAACCACCCAGTATTTTATTCCTTATAGACACCCTAAATTACTCTTAAGAAATGGACATGATTTAATGTACAAAATATTAAGTATATTTTTGGTTTAATATACTATAATCGAGCCGAGTATAATGTTGGAAAAAATCACCAAATTCCATTTGAAGTTATTTTGTCCTCTAAACCTCAACCCTCAATTTCTGATTCAAAATCCAAATCATAGAAAGTTTCTCCCAAAGAGCTACAGTTAATTGCCGAATATGACTCCGTTCACTTAGCGTATATGTCAAATTAGAATTGCAACCCTATGGCTTTTGTGCACAACTGCACATCCTGAAGAACAACCCGGGATTCCATCTCAACGTTTAAAAATACAATATTTGATGTAATAATTGGCACTTTGGCACTGTCAATACTGAATTAGGAAACTTATTCAACTTACCGGATTTGGAAGAGTATTATTTAGGTGAAAGATTTAGTTGATGATAAACATCTATGGTTTCACAAAGACTGAGGAGGAGAAAAAAGCCATCAATCCTAGAGAGGTAATGGGTTAAGATTTTTCTCTAAATTTAGTCCACAATAAAAATAATGGATAACTGCAGTATATTATGATACATCTTAGTTCCCAAGGACAAAGACCTTAGTGAAAGACCATATTAAAACAGTTAGACATAACATCTATAGCAAGCAATAGGCCAATCAAGAGTTGCTATGAAGCAAAAATCGTTGACTTTTATAGTAACTGCATCAAAAGTCATATCTTGGATGATTTTGAGTTGGGTGACAGTGTAATAATCTTTATACTGACAATGCATCACAATTAAACTCAAATTTAAATTGTCAATCTACATGCAATAGGCTATGTAAAATATATCTTCAGGGATCTTGATCATGCAAAGTACATAACCTAAAAGGACAAAATTAAGATTATTTATTAAATAACTCACATATTTCCAGGACCCTCAACAGTTGAAATAGGCATCATGGTGAATGGACGTGTGTATATCTGCAGATAAAGATCTTTCTTTTAGAGATGAGAGACAAATCCAAAAATCAGTAATATAGAACTAATTAGCCTATCAACATGCAGCTACAGAAATTGAATTAGTAAGGATTAAGGAGGAATAGGTTAACCTAATTCATCATTTTCTAAGAAAAGAAACAAACTACTGTTGAATATTGGTGATTGAAAAAAAGTCCCACATTGCTTGGATTTGCAAAGGGGGATGAAGGTTTATGTTATATATAGGCCTTAAGGCCCTTTGTAATAAATACACCAAGTGTGGAAACACCCATGGATATTAATGGGTGTATCGGGGTCTTGGACATCCGTGGAAAATGTCTGAAAACACTTTAAGCTATGTATAAATTTTCACATAATGTTATTCACTGGTTATCGGTTTTGACAACGGCCGTGGTTTTTTTTCTCCGATTTTAGAGTTTTTTACGTTAAATTCTTGTGTGGTGATTGTGTTTTTTTTAATATTTTATTTCTTTGTTTTTAAGGAAAATTCTCTGATGGAAATGGATTTAATTTCCTAACAACTACAAATTGCTCTTTCACTGTTTTTTCCCATGAGACTATGTGTTTAAAATCAAGGTTTTATAAATCGGACTGGTGATCGAACCGGTGAAGGTAACGGTTCATTGGTTCAACTGTGGTCGAACCGGTCATAATAAAATACATATTTTTAATATAATATAATTCTTGGTATATTAACAATAAGTTATATAAAAACTAAGTTAACTAAAGATCATATTACATGTTTTATAGGATTAAAAAATTATAATAAATAAAAATAATATGTAAATATTATATATAAGTTTTTATTTATTTAAAATACTGTTTAATAGAAATTTTTTAAAAAATAGAAAAAAAACAATTTTAGAAATCTGACCAATTCAACTAGTTTTGACCGGTTCTTAGATGCCCGGTTTTTCCCCTTGTCCATACCGGTACCCTGACCGGTTCCCGGTCAACCGGCCTGTCCGGTCCGGTTTTCAAAACTATAATTAATATTGATCCTTCACGTCGTTCAAAACAATCAAAACTTCATTAGACCTTAGGATCTTTTTTTAGGGTTAACCCTAACGGCGAACCAAACACCCCTTACAAAATTTAAGGATGGTATTTTATTAAGTCAGTTCATGCCTTGATGGTCCTTGAAAGTAAATTCAATAATTATTTTATGAGGACAAGACCAACCTCAAGTGTGAGATTCAACTTAACATCAACTTCTAAAAAAGATTCAGCACCAGCACCACCCCATCTCATGTGGTTTATCATGAATGCTGCAAATCCAAAGAAATCACTCAGACATTACCCCCTGACAGTTCTTAAAAACACTGAAAGAGAACAAAAAAGTTATATTAAACACACAGCAGATAAACTTGAATTCAGTAGAAAGCCGTGCACTAGTTATTGAAAAGGTAATTTGAAAGGTTCTTGAGAAAACTTCTAATATCTAGATAAATCTCCATTTTAAACCGCCATTAAGAGGCCAAGTAAGTGGTTTTGCATCTGGTCAACTACATAAAGTCCAATTCATGTTTTTAAAGTTCTCTTTTAGCACCCACCTAAAGTTCTTTCATTAATAGGCTGAACAAAACATATTTCTCTTCATTTTAGGGAAGCCAGGTTAGCTTCTTGTATGAGGCTTTTGGTGAAAAATAAACATTTTATAATTCAAATTAACAAAACAAAGAATTTATATCCAATAAACAAAGCATGACTGGGATCATAGATACCTGAAAAGTGGGTGTTTTGCTCTTCCACAACTTTTGAACCCTCAAACTGTGGCAAATAATATAGTGAAGTATCCAACAATTAAATGGGAGGAGCGACCAAAGGAATGTTGCAAAAATTCATGTTCAATCAAACTATCGTTTATATTACATATATTGATCTCTGAGCATTCATTTAAAATTAATAAATAAATCTTATGGCATTAAATAATATGCATAGGCATAGTATTAACTAAATTTTTTTGAGAAGCAAATGAAGACTATATGTTCATTCACTCCCCCCCTCTCTTAGGAATACAGACACAGTTAGTATGAAGAGAGGAAAGATGATGTTATTCACTCGTGAGAATGAAGGTAGAAATGAGATTTTTTTGTGAAGAGAGAAAGTCATAATAAGATGAGGGACCTTCTTTTGGGGAAAATTATTTATTTATTCCCGTTAGGTATTTTTTTTCTTCAGAAAACCTAACAGGACAATATTATTTATTTAGTAATTATTAGTAATTTATAAAAATGTTATTAAAAGGTAAACACATTTTTTTAGGCCCAATGGGAGTGTTTTTAGCCATGCACATGACAGGAACACACCAGAAAGGGGAATTGTGCAACGATGCAGAAAGAGGGAGTGTGATAGAAAAGGAAATGTGAATAAGGAGAGGGAAAATAGTTGAGACTGGACAGACATAACAAAATTCTAGGAGTGAGTTGGTGGCTTAGTCCAGGAAGGGCAGAGTCTATGTCTCTGATTCTTATCTCCAAATGCTGCATTTTCTACATTTCTTCTGTAGTTCTGTTCAGCATCTGTTTTTCTGTTTATTGAGCATGAGCAGTACTTTTTTTTAATGAATAAAAATGGTGGTAATTGGAGGCACCCCCATAGGCAACTGGGGAGGGTGCCATTGCTGAAACTAGTGATCTAACCCAGTAGATGCAGACCGCCATTTGGGCCAAGACGCCCATAATCCCGAAGTTGGGCCAGCTCTAGCCAACCCAGAGGACTCGACTTGTTCCTCTGTGAAGGGTTGCCCACTGATGCAGGGTTTTACTGGCTTGGGACGACCTTTGGAGCCATAAGTTAAAATCGGGTTCCTAATCAGTCGTGCCAACCCGTGTTGGCTTACTGAGCGGTACTTAACCGTGTAAAGATCTCCCCCGAGTCATATCTTATGTTAAATTTGAAAACTAACCCCAATCAAATTCTTTAGTGCAAGATGAATAGATCATAACTTGTGTGTGTGTGTGTAACTGTTTACATATATGTATATAATGTATGTGTGTTTAGTCCCTTTATCACTCACCAAAAAATAAATTATGAACCAGACGTTTTCAATATTTTGGGGTTGGGGGGGCACACCTTACACGAAAGCATCTCAACCAAGCAATCTTCATGTGTGGAGGTAACCCGTAAATCCAGCAATGGGGCAGCTTCAAAGTTCAAAAATTGAAGTTTAGGCAGTTCACACCTACACATACAAGAAAAATCATTGGATTTCAGATTTTAACTGCTGCCTCAACCCAAATGCATTAAGGGACTTGCCAGAGTTCATAACAGCATTCAGAAAAGAAACTATTTGTTGTCTGAAAAAATGAGTTTTAGAAATTGATTATATGATCAAGCATTGCATATATAAGGAATAGCATATTCAATCTATTTGAATATGGTTCAACTAAATCTATTAGCGGAAACATTTCATTTTCAGTGTAGGTCAGTAATATGAACACCAAAATTAGGAAACAGCTACACTTTCTTGTGGAGTCATGCAAATCAGTTGCTTATCTACACACGTTCTTCGTAAACAAGAAATACTTTGAATTTATCGAAAATATAACAATTTTGGGTAGAGTTTCCTTCTGAGCAAAACTTCAACAAAAGGTGCATGGTGTTCATTGGATAACTTGTAATCTGGTCCTGAAATTGACTCTAATTTTACATTATCCAAACCATTAAAAGAAATTAATCAAGCCACGAAAACAGAATTAAAGACGTGGCAGACCTATATGTGTTAGCATCAAGAGATTGAAAAGATTGCAAGGCCTTTGTATTTAACACTGCTGCTATTCCACTAGGGTGGCTAAGAAATTCACTGATGTGGTATTCCTTCCCTCCAAGATCATCACTATATGTTGGCAGCTTAGTTCTCTCCTTTTTTGCAGCACACAAATTTGCTCTCTTTGCATTTGAATTCATGGAATTTACTGCGTTCACCTTGACATCCATTTTCTTCCTAAAAAATCAAAATTAGGACCAAAAGTAGTAACCATTCTTAGCAAAGATCACATAAACACAACTCACAAGATTTGAGACATATAAATACAACTATCCAACAGAAAATAAAAAACAATAAGATAAACAAACAAAGGCTTATGTAACCCTCTTTGATAAAAGTTCTCATCACTGAACAAACATTCCTAGCAAATCATGTATGTACAAATATAGCAAAAGAAATGTTTACCCTCCATCACCCAGTTTGTGGATAATGAGTGTCTCATAAAGAACCAAAATATGGATCAGTAGATATTTCAAAATTTGAAATAGTCTCTGTATAAAATGTGAAATTAGTCTACGTATAAATTTTGAAATTCTTGTATATCTAAACATGAATAAAATTAGACCCTCTGTTAATAAAGTATTCAACTGATCTAAAATTATTTTTTTCAAAACTAAACGTTGATGGCATGCTTAAAGACTCGTTATTTGCCAACTCTATCGGTAGATCACTAAAGTGAGTATATCTCTTCTATACATTCGAAAAAATATTAAGTATAGCATCTTAAAAGGGTTAGGTATTTTCCAACTCTATGTTAACGGTCTAAGATGACACCTTAATATTACCATATATTAATATTAATGCCACAGCACATATATAACTTTTACGGGACTAATTTTTATTCCGACTTTAAAATGAAAGAACTAAGCGTTAACAAAATGTTTTTTACACAAACTAATTCCACAATTTGAAATATTTATATAGAGCAAATACTTATTAAGTAATAATAATAATAATAATAATAATAATAATTGTTGGTCATTATGTAAATTAAATTGATATTGAGTCAACGTAAGAAAAATAATTACCTCAACAGAAATTTAAGTGTCTTAATTATATATAGGATAACTATTATTTTTTTTTATTTTCATATACTTATTTAGATGTCTGATTATAAATCGGGCACATTATGCATTATGATTTATGACTAACACTGTAAGATTGGGTGAATGAATGAGTAGGAAAAAGGAGGGGAAAGAGGTGACCTCAGCGGTTCGAACTCTGAGGCTAACAAACTCTAATAAAATAGTAACATGTGATATTTACTAATAAAAAAAATTAGTGGCACGATGAAGTTAGATACACTAAACCTGCGGGTGAATTTTGGTAGAGTGAAGGAGGACAAATGTGCGAGGCGGTGTTGTTGGTGTCCGTACCATTTGCTACTCAAAAGGAATGCTTTTGCTGCAGAAATGAAAGTACCGACGATTAAAGGAAACAATAATTTGGCGAAGACAGAGAAAGAAAAAACTGCAGAGAATTACCCATTGGGATGTGTTTGATATTCGGGATAAGGAAAGTTGTTTGTTGGAAGAGTAAAAAGAATAATTGGAACAACAAATTAAGTTACGAATTGGGGAAAATGCCACTCTCTGTCTCTCACAACTCTGTAACGGAAACTGCGTTCATCGAGACATAACATGATTCTATTATCTATAATATTATAGTCAAAAATATTTATGATTTTATAATAAATGTCAATTATATTTTTATTTCAATTCTTTAATTTGTTACGGATTTCCATGTAAGTGTTTCTTTTAATTTTTTTAATGATATTCACATGATTATATATTTTTTAAATATATATGTAATACATAATAATTACCATGATCACAATTCATTTGTTGCCTTATAAACACCTTTCTTAGTTTATTCTATTAAATTTCATAGTTGTGAGCGTGATAAAATTTTATCAAATAAGCATTTAATTAATTTTTTATCCAAATACATCTTTAAGGGAACTTGCATGATCATTATGCTACATTTATGACTACTTTTTCTTTTAAGAAAAAAGACATTCAAATTGGTAAATATTTTCAATTAGCATAAAATTATTCTATTTTAACCTGTATTGAATTTAACTCGTTAATAATGCAGTTAGATTAAATCTCATACAGAAAACTTTACAACTTATAATAATTTCACTCCATTCAAACCTGAATATTATATATATATATATATATATATATATATATATATATATTATTTAAATTAAAATCTTCAAATAATCATTTGCTAGGAATCCAAAGAAAAAGAGTTGCAACTTATGCGCTTGTCGCTTTTGATCTTTTTCCTTTTAATAAGAAGTTTTGAATATATCATCACTTTCTTTCTTTTTCTACAGATAAATACGTAGCACTGCCAAGTTACAAGAAGTTTAAGAATACAGAGATTTCTAAGGGCTAGACACCAAACAAAAAATTGACATGTTTCATCTATCAATGTTTCTGAATAACCCTGAGCTTTGCACTTCTACTTCGGCGGTTCAGTTTCTCCTCTTCCCCTGATGGCGTGATTGGTCTTTTTGTTAGAATTGTGCCATTTGATCCATGTATTACTTGCTTTATCCATGCTTCTTTTCTTTTCATTTCATTATTACTCGTCTTCTTTAAATCATTGTTGAAGCTCTCCCCTTCTTCCACAGCTTGGCCCCCTTTAACTATATCAAGAAATGTCTGCTTCACCATTCTGTCCTCCAAACTATGAAAAGATATTACGGCAAGCCTACCCCCAGGTGCAAGACAGTCAAAACATGAATACAGGGAATCCTCAAGAGTTTTTAGTTCATCATTAACAGCGATTCGTAGAGCTTGAAACACCCGGGTTGCTGTCTTTATCCAACCTTGCCTTCCACCTATTACAATGAGGTTAAGATTTGTTGATGAACAATTACAATTCAAATTGCATTTAAACATGTTTTACTGTTAGATGCCAGCAAACATGGGAATGGCGTTGTAGAGAAAATAACCAGAACATATGTAATAATCAACTGATATGCATGAGAAATAATCAACTAGAGTTGTTCTAGCTTAATCTAAGATCTCAAGTTCGTGTCCTGCTAGAAATGCAGCTATATTATGTCACTTAGGTTTTTTGGATAAAGGAATTTAAAATTTCAAAGATTTTGAAATGCATCGAAATCTCATTGCTTGGAATTACACTCCTTTCATTTTAAAATATTTTGGTTGGATAAAGAATTTCAAAGTCTTATATTTCAAATATTTTGTTTGCATTGTCTTATGAATGTCACGTGCTGTATTTGGGGGGAATTTGAAATTCTGCAGTTTTAAGTTACTAGAATTCCTTTTCAAAATTTTGTATGTAATTTAAATTTCTTTCTAGATAAAATATCCAAATGACAAATTTTAACTCAGCATTTAAAATTCTTTGAAAAATTAAATTCCCTCCCTAAAATTCATCATCCAGAGTTTGAGTTCTACTGGGAACACAGTTGCTTTATGTCACCTAGTGGTCCTATTATTTTTCGAACTTGAATAACGTATGCTAAACTAAAAATTTCCATTGACAAGCTAACATGAAGTAGCTACCTTTCATTGCAGGAGTCACACACCGAATAAGATCTAACAAGTCACTAGTGGAATGCAATCCACCATGTAATCGAGCTTCGACAATTTTCTTTTGCAGAGTACGCCAATTACTTTCTTCCCCGTAGTCCCTTAAGATGCGGCCCACTTCAGAATCCGGCCAAGAATTTAATATGTCTTCTGCTTTAAGACTTGCCTGTCATAGGCCTGTCCATCAGTTCAATAGGAATGAAAAATTATGTGTTACTCTGCAGCAAGCAGGCAACAGAATATCATTCCACAAGAAACTTGTTTACCTCAATAACCAAAAACTCCAAAAGTATTCAAGTAGAGCGAAAAAGGAAATAGGAAAATTTTGTTAACAAGAAATATTGAAGAAAGCCATCAGAGAAATTTTCAGCACAGCTTAGTCAGATCAACAAGTCAGCTGTAAGTCTACAGAAGGTATTTTAGAAATGAATTGGGCTCCAATAAAGTGAGAAGTGCACCAAAAAAATTAGAAACTAATAACCATAGGAAAATTGCCAAAGCTAAGTTTATATATGTGTATGTATTTTATTACAAGCTCAGTTGCATACTTAACTCTACACTAGTGCATCCCTCTCTTTACAAAAGCCAAATCCTTTGGAAATAGCAATACATGTCTTGGGATGAAGAGTTGAACCATCTCAATTATGCAAAGAGACTATAAAGAAAAGCATGAGAAACATATATCGGATGCCATCCCGGTACTTTATCTGAGCAACAACACAACAATTTACCCACCATATCTATTCTTTCTCAAGAGATCATAAATTTAACATTGAGCTCCATAAAGCCAGAAATAATACCTGGGGATCCATACGCATATCGAGGGGTCCATCACCAAGCACACTGAATCCTCTCTGGGGATTGTCCACCTATAAAACAAAAACTTGATAAGAAAACAAAATAAATAAAACTCTTTTCATCATGCCTTGATCCAAGGTTCAGAGCACTCATCCACAAATTCAATTGCCACAAAGATAAGATACCGTAACTGTATTAAATTATTGTCAGAAACTGCAAAATTTGCAGGTAGGGAGTTCTTTACATCTGCAATTGCAACCGCATTTGGATGCAATTTCCTTAAAGTAGAAAAAACATAGGTGTAGTACCTGGAGTTTCACCTTTATAACTACTGTAATAAAAGTTGGCATTAAAGCTTGGTGTTTGCACTGTGCTGTTGACAAACATGGTTCAGATGAGACAGAGAGAAACTGAGAGAATCCATACATGGAGATAGATTGGTGGATTCAGCAAGTTGGTTACAAATGAGCTCTTACACTACAATGATTCATAGACAAGCTAGAGGAAAACCAACTAACTTCAATTCAGATGTAACTATATTCCTAACTAACGATAACTTAATTATCTAACTATAATAACTTCTGTATGTAAACTAGGTAAAACTCCAATTTTAATTAGCGAAATAGTACAGAAAGCACCCATGGTCCTGTATATTAGTTTTCTTTTGGTTAATTAACACAATTGTAATATAAAATAACCATGGAATGGAAGACAAGAATACAAGCAAATTGAAAGTTATGGAACGAACCTGCATAGACGACATTCCCAAGTCCATTAAGATGCCATCAACAGCAGCATCCACTAAGTGTTGGTCACCAGTTTCTCCAAGCACAGACTTGATGAGTCTAAAATTCCTTAAAATGGTAAACACTTTGACACCATCATGCAAAACAGCATTAAGACGAGGTTGGGCCATATCATGAGCCATAGGATCCACATCCATCCCAACAAAATACTTCAACTCCGGATGACTCCTAATCACCTGTTTTATCCATTCATGCCTTTATAATTCAATACTAATTTTTTTTAGTAAAGCTTCGCTTTGTTATCTGATATTGACAGGGTGGTTGACCATTTGGTTCTGAATTAGGAAAGCTTCATCTTAATCCTCCTCTAGGAAACTGTCATGAGATTGTTTGTTGCCAATCAATTATATCTAATTTTCAGATATCATCTCTTCAGTCCCTAATATTACATTGCTCGTCATCAATTACATGTATGCTTCAGGATGCAATTGACAAACAGCAATCTCACGACTACAGTGGTAATTTTCAAAAGTCAAAACTTAAGTGAAGGTTTAGGAAAATCAGGTACTAACGTGAATTACATTATAACTTTCATAAGTCATCATTTTAGTGTATTGTGTCTGTTTAATGTCGCAGTTACATAAATAAAGTTACATACGAGATATCGTGCTTGTTTAGACCAATTATGAAGAGTTATGAAAAGTCAATGTTAATCTTACATATGGTTCGAGGCACTGTCTAACTTCATTTGGCCAAATAAAAAATTTGTTTTTAACCAATCTTAGTTAGGAACAAACAAGCACTTAGTGTCAGTGTTTTAAATTGTGGTTATAACGGGCAACATCAAGAATTTTTAAGTCTCCCCGGATTTCAACTGCATTTGTCCACAATTCACCGCAATATAAGGTTTCCGGCATTCTTCCGTAATTTAAAACACTACTTAGAGTCTTAGATCATAACTTTCATCAATCGCTCACATTTCAATTACATCTGTTGATAACAAACAATCTCAAAACTAGAGTGATTTATTTCGAAAGTCGAGAATTAAATTGATGGTTTCCGAACTACTTAAGTGCCTCACGCTGTGAATCTTATGACGAAAGTGAGAATTTAATTAATAAAAAGAAAGAAAGAAAGAATGAATGAATGGTACTAACGGCAGTGGAGTGGCCAGCGGCACCAAGGGTGCAATCGACGAAGGAGGTTAAGGAAGTGTTAGAGAAGACATCCAAGACTTCAGCTAACATGACAGGAATGTGATGAGTACGAGAAGTGTAGTTGTCGGAGTGAGTTCCGAAGCAGTGTTGGATTATTGCGTCCTTGTTGAAATGTTTGTCGGAACGGGTTCTTCTCTTCTCTTTGGCCAACGCGGCCTTTGCCTTCTCCTTCTTGCTTGTGATTCTGAGAGTGGTGGTGGTTGTTGAGCGAGAAAGTAGAAAGGAATTGGTGCCGTGAATGAGTTTGGGTGACAGTGAAATTAGTAGTGACGACGATGATATCTTGGAAAGTATTGTCATCCTTTGTGACTTTCGGAGCTAAGCAGAACCCTGATGATATGTTCCAGACCTAAACTCAACGCTGTAGCCCGTAACAATCCTTACCTCCTAAAATGATTTGTTTTTTTTTTGTTTTTTTAAATAGGTTATTAAATTTGGTATAAAATTAGTTAAATTAGTCGGATTTTATTTAAAGTTGGTGTCGGTTATTTTTTTAGGTTAAGATTAAGTGAGGTTAATTAAAATATTAAAGAATTAAGAGTTTTTTAAAAAAATAAAAAAACTTTGATTCTTCCCCTTCTCCTTTCTTCGATAATTTTAATGCCCCAAGAATCAAAATCGAAACTTTCTTAATTAATCTGAATACCCTACTATTCAAAGTCGAAACTTTTTTCTCTGTTGTGAATGCTTGCAATTCAAAATCTAAAATTTTCCATCTAACATGAATGGCCACTGTTCAATTTCTAGATTTTGGGCTCTGTAAATTGAAAGGGTTAAAAAAAGTGAAACTTTGTTCGTTAATTTGGGTGTGCCCATGTTTTAATTTTGGGATTTAGGAATTGTAGGTTTCATAAAAAAAAAGAGAGGGGTTTCTTGGGCTGTGTAAATTGGTTAAAAGAAACGGAACTTTATCCTCTAATTTGCATAAGATTGGTGATGAGTAAGAAGAAGAGAGTGTGAGATTTTGGTAAGGTATTGATGATAATGATGATGAGATGAATGGGGATGTAATAGAGTGAGATTTTTCAGATTCGGACAACCCTTTCCTACAGCTTCTAGCCCAATATCTGTTACTCCTCTACAAGATGCAACTGTAAGAGATTTTAACTTCTGCAATCCGCTACCATTAACCTCACTTAAGAATTTCAAGAATCGAAAATGGAATGGTTGAGAGAAAATTAAGAAGTGGAAGTAGAAGAAGATGGTGTTGTGTTACCCATGGTGAGCCAAGCGAATAAGGAATTGATGGTGTTAATTTGCTACCAAATAACGAAGAGGCGGTGAATGAGGGAACCAGAAGATGGTGATGGAGGAAAAGGAAGCACAAGATGGCGATGGAGGAAGGGGAAGCATCAAAGTTTTTTATTTTTTTTTAAATCCCTTAATTCTTTAATATTTTAATTAACCTCACTTAATCTTAAATAATCTTAATTAATTACCTATTCAATCTTACTTAGCATTAAAAAATCTGAGTCACATGCCACATGTGCACCTAGTGGCAGAATCAAGGGTTACACCAATACTAACAAAAAGATTATTACAGGGATCTTAAATAGGAAAAAATTATTTCAGGGGTTTATATCAAAATCAAGAATTTGTTAGAGGCTAAATTTACCCTTAAGCCTTTTTTTTTTAAAAAATTCTCCTTCTACACAATATCGTTTTATTTTTTATTACATACTTATGAATATGTATTCGATATTGAAATTTTAAAATTTAAACTATAAAATACTTACATTATTTGTATATCTTTTTTCCTTTTTTTAATATATCATTAATAATAATATAATCAAGTATAATATATAATACATTATTATCTTTTTCTTTTCCAAAAAAGAATTCCAAAAAGAAAATTATTTTAAAATAATATAATCAAGTATATATTTTAAAATAATTCCAAAAAAGAAAATTATTTTTTGGAAAAGAAAAAGATAATAATATATTATATATTATACTTAAAGAAAATACTTTTTTGGAAAAGAAAAGATAATAATATATTATATATTATACTTAAAAAAATAATATTCCAAAAAATAATTAAAGAAAAATAATATATCTTTTTCTTTTCCAAAAAATAATATATTATATTTTAAAAATATATTTTTCTTTTTTCTTTTTTTAGTCCCTAATAATAATAATATTCAAATATATTTTTAAAAAATCATATGCCCTTCTAATCTTTTTTGATAAAATATAGTCTTAAAATTTTTTTGTTCCTTTTTATAAGATATAATTACAGTTTCTATGAAATATTTATTTATATTTTTTATTTATGCTTATTAATTACAATAAGTAAATTATTTTAGGGTATGAAGACCTAAATCAACCAAAAAAGGAGATAGGTAATATATTTATCATTATCAAATGTATTAATTAATTTTATATAAGAAAATTTAAAAAGGTATATTATTTTTTAGGAACTATCTAATGTTCACAGGATCCTATTAGTTTGTTTTATTCTTTTTATGTCACTAATAATATTATATCTTTATACCATATATGTTAGAAGTTATTTATGGCAATTTTTACCACATGTTATTTTCTTATGTAATATTTATTTTATTTTATTTTAAAATATAATAATAATAACTTTATAGAAAATACTTAAAATCCTATTAATAATATATGTGATTTGATTGATTTAGTTATAATGATTGTTTATAAAAATCTATGTTGTTCAGAGGAAAAAACTCATAAACCCTAATTGTATCACCATCTTTTTAAGTCTCATTTTTTCTACTTAGTCTTTATAGTTCTCTCTGATAGAATCTCTCCCCCTTTCTCTTCGTTTTGTCGAGGTTAATTTTTTAATTCTATCATATTTTTTCTACTTTTCAATTTTTTGTTATTTTATTTTTTAGTTATAAATTAAACCTTACTTTTTAAAACTTCTTCTTGATCGTTGTTATCTCTTTAATATTTCATATGTATTAGAGTTTGTACTCAGGTAATTTATTTTTGTTTTATTTTAAACCTAATTGGCTTGTTTTTAATTAACTATGTTCTTCATTTTCTTATGAATTTTTAAAATTTATCAAATAATAATAAATTTAACTAACTCTTTTGTTATTGTTTTTTATTTGTTTATTATTTTTCCTAGGTATAGAGCCTTTGTAGAAGTGAATTAAATCAAAATCAATTAGAAGCAAATTAGTCACTGGAGAATTTGTATTCAGTGGTTCCTTTGCTGAAGTTATGAAATGTAACATCCTGAAATTAAATCAATCGGGAAATTCTAGAAGGAACAAATTAAGAATTTGATTTAATCCAAATTATTAAAGGTTGGGATCTAAGTTGTTACATTTAGAGTTTTGATGAAAAATTTTAAGATTGCATAAGTTAAATTAATGGGTTTTGATAAATAGAATTTAAAATGAAAAGGAAAGGAAACTAAATAAACAAAACATAATTAATTAATTAATTCCTTCTCTCTTTTATTTCCATTTTCTCTTTTCCATTTCCCTTCTTTATCTTACATGCTCTCTTCTTCCTCTAGCAACCATCTTATTCTTTCCCTTTCAACCACCAAGTCGTGCCTCTTCTTCCTCCATTCTCCACCATTTTGTGTTAACACCATCAAGGTAAAGCAAAGTATGATTCCAAGTTCTGATTCATCCTTCTCCATCCCTCAACTTCTCTTGGAATGCATTAATTGTAAATTCTTTTCTTCTCCATCAGGCTTGGTCATGGAAACCTTAGGTGATGATGGGTGAAGCTTGAAGCAACAGAAACCACATTCTAAGCTTCTAAGGTAAATTCCTAAGCTCATGGGTCTTCCATTTCCTTTTCCTATGAATAAATTGTGAACCCACTTCTTCCTCCTTGTAGCTTTGACCTTGGGTGCTTGCCGGAGAGTGTTTAAAATTATTTCGAAATACCGTTAGAAGGAATTTTAAACTTTCAGAATAATTTTGATAGCTGATGACAAATTTTGTCACTTTGGTAAGTTAAATTTTTTTTTGAACCTTTTGAAATTAAGTCAATTAGATGTTTTAGTTTCAATTATTGCATTTTAATAGCTTGTAGATTGTAAGAATAAATTTAGTTAATTTTTTAGAACTATTTGGATATAGGATATTAACATTTAAAGTCGAGTTAGAGATCAAAACTTGATTCGGAAAGCCAGATATCGCTATAAGGTACGTGTTGACGTACATTTAAGTAGTGAATAGGAAGTTTTATATCAAGGGTGAGTTTTTAGTTTAAATTTCTAGTTTCAAGAGAAATGCCCGAAAATATTTAATTTGCGATATATGTATGTATGTATGTATATATGTATGTAGGTATATATATGTATACTTATTCGGTTGATGAATTATGAGAATGCTTGAGGATTGATTATATATTTGATATGTTACATTTAATGGGTGTTCATTGGAGTGTTATCAATTGTGCCTAGTATTTGTATTATAAGAATTAAATCAAGAAATGATATTATAAGTGAAGCTTGGCGCACTTTGTTATTGATGATGTATGATGGTGTTGTTGTTGATTGTGTTAAAGTATGAAGTTGTATGGCTCCATCTATTTAATTATGTATATGTCAATTAATGAATGACGAATTGAGGATAATTGAGGTTAGTGGAGCTAGGATATGATGTCTCTGTTGTGAGAAGTTGTGCTTAGATTCACATACATGCATATTACATTTGACTCATGACATCATACATGCATTGGTTACTATAGCTCTTTGATACGCTCAACACTCAGATTTGTTGTATGGGTCCGTCGATTATAACACTTAGATTTGTTATGCAGTTTCTAAAGGTACCATTGTTTATAGCACTCAGTTTCGCTTGTGTACTATCCATTTTGGCACTCAAATTTGTTGTTTGTTAAGTCGTATCCACATTCCATGCTTTTATACATCTGAAAAGAATATGATTTTGAAAGTTCATGACATTCGATCATTTACATTAAGAGAATATATATATATATATATATTGTTTACACTAAACTAGAATGCACGGAAAACCTAAAGAATTACTTTAGGGATTAGGGTTTATTAACTTAAATGTGTCACTTTATTACATTAGGGGGCTTTATGGCCATTTATATAATTACTCATACAAGAGGGGAAACTGATTGTGAGGCCCTTAGGTCTAGGCCCGATATGACGTGTGAATGGAAGGGTGTAACCACAAGTACCTCGAATCGCTGCCTTGAATTCTAGAAGAGGGGGTGTCGTGGAACCTCCCTCCTAGATCCCAAGGGGAACAAGAGCCCCCCAATCACGAGCGTCGAGGGCATGGTCGAGTTGAGTGACTAAAAGCCGAGCTGAGTGACTTAGAAACTGTGTCGAGTGATTTAGAAATCGTGCCAAGTGAGTTTAAAGCCAAGTAGAGCAATTTTAAATTGTCTTTTGAGTGGGGGTTTTCTTTAGTAGATGTGGATTCAAAGGGAACTCAAAGGGCATATCGTACCTGAGTGGGGCGCGTTATTAAGCCAAAGGAGTCTTTAGGCACCACATGTATAAGAGTTGGTAACTGTCATTTTGTTGGTGTATGCACTACGAGCTATTAATGTATCAATTTAACTTATCAATAAAATTAGTATTTTCAGTTTTAAGATTGTTTTAAAACTATTTATCCTTGAATAATAAGTCACATGAGAATTATTCCTAAAACATCCCTAATCAAGTATTTACATGGGGACATATAAATACATTAAGATTAGTGTGTGAATGTACTGATGATTTGATCTCACAAATCATGGATATATGATATCAAGTCTTTACACGGGTACACATTAAGAGTAATGTTGTACTGGACAGACCCACCATGAGAATGTTGCATGGATCGTTACATGAGTGTCATAAACGGTTCTCAATGTGATAATGGTATATAGTCCTTCGACCTGAAGTCACCATGATTCCTACATAAGGAGTTTGTTGTTTTGATACAATCAAACATCATATGTAATAAAATGACCATAAATATTGTGATTGGGCAATGGACAAATTATGCAGAGGGATGTGAGTGATGTAGATGGGATTTGTCTCTCCTATGTGACAGGAGTGATATCTATGGGCCACTTGATGGAGTGAGACTAACGAAATGCATGACCATGCTAGGATGAATAAATATTAGATATTTATTTTATAAAGTCTACTCTGGTATCAAGTAAAATGAATTGGGCCATACAAGGATGACGACGACCATGCCTTGGGCCCAATTAAATAGCGTGACAAAAGGAATAAATATATAAAATAATTATCACTTATAGGTCATGTCGATGATAAATAATATTCAGACATAATAATGTATTGCTAGATACCGCTCTTATTTTATATTAATAATAAAATAGTTTATTATTAATATAACCGAATATTTTACCTATAGGGTCACATACATAGAGTAAACCCACCAAAGGATAGTTTTATTTTAGTTGGACTAAAAATAAAACTATTGGGCCTAACTCATTTAGAATGAGTCAGGAGCCTAATGTTTAATGAGAGCTCAGGTTAAGACCTAAGCCTATATATAGAGCATGAGATGTTCATAGGCTGCTGCTTAGAAATTAGATTACTCTCGAATTTCCATACTAGCATTCAGAACTTTGGTTTCTGGTGGGAGTGCTCGTGTGGACTCTTAAGGGCGAAGCTACAATTGCTTCGATCGAGGAACTCGCTTTGCATGTACAAGAGGTAAACCCTAAATCGAATTTTAATTTTGTGTAATGCCTTGAGACATCTGTTTTTGCAATTCTTTTCTTTGGGAATCCTTTGTGTTTCCGCTGCTTGACCCTGATGGATTCCCTAACACATTTTGCTTCCCCATAACGCCACCTGTATACAGCCGCAATGATTGAGACGTTTCTATATCCTTAGGCCATTAAATACGTATTTTAGGATATGATGCATTGCATCATAAATGGGGATTACTCTATTGTCACACTTTCAAGACTTATGTCATTGGAGAGATCATGGCCTTTGGTCATGACCTATAGTTCCCTAACTGTTAGATTTTTTGATCTGAAAAGTTACAATTGCCCCTATATAAAGCTTCTCCTTTCCTTATTTTTTTTCTTTTGTTGTTCCTACATTTTGACTTTTGTTTGTTTTCTGCTAGTTATCTGCTCGGGTGCTTCATGGCTTGTCTTTCCTTAAAACTCTTAGCTTTTCCGCCTTCTCCCTTCCTGTTCATCCAACAGGTTAGTGTCCTATCATTTTCTTCTATATTTCCTTTTTCTTTTTGATCCTAGGCTTTTTCTACTAGAAGTTCATGGGTAAGGGACAAGGTTCTGTCAATGCCTTCGTCCTTTCAAAGCGACGATTCTATTACTAGTCTATGGGTGAGGGGAGTGTTTAACCATTCTTCTTTAACATCCAACGTAGAATGTGTATTATTCTTCTGCTGATCAAGTTTGTCATTCTCGCATTGACCTAGGAACTAGATTTTACCTTTGTCTATGAAACCCTTTTCTCTCATCTTCACCTGTCCTTTCCCTTTACTGATTTCAAAGTTGGGGTTCTGAACACCTTGGATGTTTTCCCTACTCAATTACACCCAATGGGTGGGCTTTTATAAAATCCTTCGAAGTCCTGGGTGCATGTTTTGGTCGTACCTCCTCCATTTCTCTCTTTTTTATTTCTTCTAAGCAAAAATTCCTAAGGCAGGGGTATTTATCGGTTGGGTCTCTTTGAGCGAAGTCACTAGTCGTTGTTTGATACGGGTGTTCGACTAGTCTTACAAAAATTTCAAAAGCTGTGTTTTTCAAAATCCGAGTGGGTTTAGACCTGCCCTTGGATAGATTTTCTCCACTATCCCGATGGTCACCCTATGTTTCCTCTATACTGGACCCGCATACTAGTTCATTTTTTAGTTTCTTGGTCGAGGATATGGGACTGTATTTTAGTTTTCAGGGGCTAATTACTTTGTCCCCCGACCCGAATGCCTTGGATGCTTGGATACGTAAGTGCGAGTCCTCTCTATAGTGTTTGTTTATTTGCTTATTTCATTCTTACTAATGTATCCTTATTTTTAGATGATACGACTCCCCATGAGATGTCTCTCAAAGACCTCAAAAAACACTACCAGAATAAGGGTTCTTCAAAGGGGTCCATTCTTCCTCTGTTCTTGATGTTGGCTCTATAAGGAGGGTGCCCTATTTTACTGTTTCTAGTATGGCTCCCATCAGTGCCCTCATTCCTAAGATTGTCCCAACGATTGCTATCCCTTCTCAGATGGGGCTGCATCTTGAAAGTGAGATTGATTGACAGACTAAAAGGCATTGTCTACAAAAAGGGTCAGTGTCCTTTGGCTCTGATCAGGCTCAACATTCCTCCAAGAAAGAGACATCCACATAGACTATACCCCGATGAGAAAAGAATGTGATCGTGGTGTCTGAGAGTCCCAAATCTGTTAGTCATCCTCTCACTCCATGGAACACGGTATCTAGCGACCACCTCACTACAGAGAAGATTGTTGTACCCTTACCAAGTGAGTATAAGGGCTCTAACCATCTATGGGAAAAGTTCATGAATCAGAGCCTGGTCATGGATCGTAACCCCGCCCGTTCACTTTGGGACGTTTGCTTCTCGATCCCAAAGTTCATGGATCACGCGGTATTATTTGAAGAAGACAAAAACAAATACATTGAGTCACACACAGTGGTAATATGGCGAGCCATGGAGATTTTCAGCCTTCGAATTGCCTCCATGAGCTGGTACGTAAATGACTACTGCGGTGCTCAAGAGAAAGCCCTGAAAAGGTTGAACAAAGAAAATGAGGCCATGGCTGCTCAGCTTTAGGAAGCTTTGAGGGCGGTTAAGGAAATGCCTTCCTTAAGGGAGAAGTTGAATGTGGCGAAGCAAGCTTTGAAGACTGCTTAGTCCAGGCGAGTACTTACTGAGTCCAAGCTTTTTATTGCTGAGGAGAAATCTGACTTTTCGGAAAGGAAGCTAAATATAGTGGAGGACTTTTTGAGTAATAAAGGAAATATTTTGTTTGTGTTTCTTGTTGTTTTTACTTTTCCTGTCTTCTTCCTATATCATTTTGGTGAATGACATAAACGCCTCTAGTAACATCCCAAAATTTATAAAAATGATTAATTAAGGAGAATAAATAATAAATAATTATATATGAGTTGATTTATGTCCCACAAATTGGGAAATAATTAAATTGGATTTATTATGGATATTTATAATTTATTGAGATTTAAGGAACTAAAATTATACCCGATTAAAATATGAGTGTCGGACCAAGTATCTCTGATTGAGATGCCATTGGTCAGGGTTGTTAAGAATCTTATTGGGAATCTGAATATGTCTTCGAATTAATTTTCAGATTTAGCATTGAGCCCGAACAGAGATCCTGTTTGTCATAAAACAAAGAAATTATTAATGAATGGTCAAATTAAAATGTTAATTCCCACTCTTCTTTCATTCCTCACGACACATTCTTCTTCCAATGGGCAAAAACACTTTCTTCTTCTCCTTTCATATCTCTCTTCCTCTTCACCTCTCTTCTCTCAAAAACCCAAAGGGTGGTGTGCTCTCCTTCCCCTCCATTTCATTTTCTCCATTGGGCAAGAAGGAAACTTGGTTGATTAAAGCTCTCCTTCTCCTCTTTCACTCATTTTTGTGTCCACCTAGGTGCTCTTGAAATAGGTATGATTTTTGAACACCCATGGCTTTTGTTTATGGTTTTGAGCTTATTTAAGTATAGTGATGGAAGATTGGATGTTATTTTGATAGATAATGGCATGTGGAACCAAACCCTAGGTTAGAAAACCATTGGGGATTGTTGTTGTTGTTGTTGATGGTTAGAATGCTATGTTGTTAGCCTATGGATGTTTAAAATGAGGCATATGATTGGTTGGAATTGATGATAATGGATTTTAATGAAAACCTTAGGAATTGAGATTTTAGGGCTTTGGGAAATCCTTAAGGAAATTATGAGTTATTGATGTTGGAGTGGTTATATACATAAGAATGAGTTTTGAATGGGTAATATTGATTATTGATGTTGAGGGATTGTGAAATCAAGAAAATAAAGTAATAGCTCCAAGTTGTTAGTGTGTTAAAAGTTGAGATATTATTGGGAGAGACTTGAATAATGAAGGCAATGATTATTGAATTTTAAAGAATCCTAATCCTAAGATGTAAGAATGTGTATATGGGGACTAAAAGAATTTGGTTTTGAGAAATGGTTATGAGGTACCCAATGTTAGGTGTTGATTTGTATGATGATGAGTAATGGTGAAAATGATAGAAAACCATTGATGATGAATAGATGAGTTAAGATGAGGATTTGATAAGGCCTTAGGCCATGGCATGTGCCATTCAGATTTGTTGATTGATGATGGGTTAAAAGGAACTATGAGGCTTATGATGAATTTGAGTGGCAAATGGATAGTTTAAGTAATGATGAGGGAGGAATGTGATATTGTTGTTGTTGGGTATGGTAACCCTTTGAAGTTTAGAAAGTCTTGGTTTTGGGAAAGGAATTCCCGAAGCCTAACACAATGGTAGGAATTGGTGTTTTAGCAAGTCGAGGACTTGATATTGAGCTTTATGATAAGCTAGCATTTGTTTAGAATTTTGATGGTGCCTTGAGATAGTTTGATGATTGTATGTATGCATATGTATGTATGTTGGTGTAGATGACATTCTAGGCAATGTGGTAGGGCATTTGGAGCGTGCGTTTAGATTGTGGTTCTTCCCTCGAGGTAGGATAGGAGTTTACATTCAAATTGCATGAGTTATATAATTGATGATTATTGTATGTCATGATACTCATGCTTGCCTTGACATGTTTATAGTGAAATGATGCGAATGGAAAATTGTTGGCTATTGGTGATAATATATGTGTATATAAGTTGATGAATGTTATGCTCGGTGATGATGGATTCTTGAGAATGATATATATATGTATATATGAATTGATGATGAATGTTTAGTGCCCTTTAATGGGAGTAATGCACCATTGATGAATAACCCATGAGGGGTTGAAGTATGCATATACTATGTGAATTTAGAATTCTATACGATTTTGATGAATGAATATTGATAATGAGAGGCTAAGGCCCATTTAATGGCATTAATGTTTATATTGGTAGAGAGATTGCTCAAAATGTGAAATGCATAATTAAGGAACTAATAGATCCAAATAGAGTTTTATGAGGATTGATTGACATGGGATAGTTCCAATAGCTTCTATGCATAGTTTATGATTTGTAGAAACTGGAACGGGCCAATTCCATTAAGAATAGGCCCTTGAGTTACACAAAAGTGCCTCAAAATGGGTAAAACAAATTTATGCGCATAAGTCACTCATTTTAAAGGATTTTTGAGTGAGGTTGGTGGCCACGCATCATAATTTATGTAATTTACTTGGTGTTAGAATTTGGTAGCATTTGGAGTTGATATGAAAAAGTTAGAGGGTTAAAAGTCTAAAATTATGCATTTTCTGCATAATTTCTACATTTTGATAGGCCGTAATCGATTAAATTATCATTCTAATCGATTACAAGGATTCTGTTCCTATAGTAATCGATTGGCTTAATCGATTACAAACCTGTACGCAGCCCAGTAATCGATTGTGTTCGAGGGTGTAATCGATTAGAGACCAAACAGAATCAATGTAATCGATTGTGTTCAAGGGTGAAATCGACTATGTACTAAAACAGAAACAAGGTAATCGATTACCCTAGTCTCGTAATCGATTATGCACAACACCTGATACATTATACCACCTACAGAAGCAGTGTAATCGATTAGCTCCTACCCCGTAATCGATTATCACTAGCTAAATTGATTAAATCAGCTTAGGATTTGCATTTTTACTTCTTTTGAGTACTTATCTTGTACTCCTTGGACCTTTAGGCCTACTTGACAATTAAATGGGGTATTCTGAAACCTTCTTCCAATCCCATGCATACTTTTGTAATAATTACGAGCGAATTCACTAGGGGTATATATGTGGTTCATCTTAGTGGTGATTGGGGAATGGCTTAAGGCCTTGGCAAGGTATGTGTATGCCTATGCTATGTTATGAAAACATGTATGCTTCTCCTCTATTGATATATTATGAATCTTGATGAAAAGTAAATGATGTGATTGTATGACACACCTTGATTACGATGGAACTAAGAAGGGGACAATTGAATGGCAATGAGTTATTATAACTCAATGAATTTTGAAAAAGTGTCAACGGTGATTATTATTATTGTTATGCCATTGTGTTTGATGCAAGTGAAATCTTGTATATATAACTTGAATTGTGTTGGCTAGCATGTAATGCTATGTATTTGAAATGTGTTTATCAACATGCCTTGATTGGTTCCCATGTGTGGACTCATACTATGATGCTTGCTATGCTTCTTGAATTCCATGCGTGGATTAATGTGAGAATGATATTGGGGCTATTGAGATGTCAAGTATATGAATGATATGCCTTAAGGGGCTTTGTTAATGATTGTATGTTATTGATTAAAAATGTCAAATTAAAATATATCCCTATGTGAGAGGGTGAGATATCCTTACGAGGTTGATTGGCATATGCATTATTGCATTTTGTATTCATGGCATGGCATAACATTGAATATGTGGTTACGAGCACAATGATGAAAGATCTTGCGGGATTCTATAAAGGGAGTACCCCTTGCGAGGCGCGAAACCAACGTGATGATGATACGATATTGAGTTGGTGGTTGCGATCACCTGGTTGTTGAAATGAAAGGCCCTGCGGGGACCAATGTGGATGAATACCCGTGGTTGCAATGACGAGGAGGGAGTACCCCTTATGTTTGAATATGGTTTCAGGATCACAGATTTTGATAATGACAAAGGACTCTTTGAAGAAAACTTGGAGAAATAAGAAAATGCATCAGACCTGCAAAAACACGCAGGATAATCGATTAGGCAACCAGATCTAATCGATTACATAGTTCCTGTCTCGCATCTAATCGATTACACCAACAAGACTAATCGATTACGGAACCTCTGTTTGAATTAAATGCATCAGGTATTTGCGCTAATCGATTACAGGACATATACAATCGATTACAAAGCTCCTGGAATGACACCTAATCGATTATATACAAGGACAATCGATTACAAAACTGCGTAAACAAATTAAATGCATTAGGTGTCAGTCCTAATCGATTACGAGATGAAGCATAATTGATTATCAAGTTTTTGAGCTGAAGCTAATCGATTACAAGGAATATGCTAATCGATTACAACGCGAGTTACACTAAAGATTCCAAAAGCTAATCGATTACAACTCGAGGCGTAATCGATTAGGATAGTGCCAGAATTTGGGGAAAGTGTTTTTAAGTGGAAACCAACTCATCTCTCCACATCTCTCAGGCACCCACGAGCTACAATGGCTAGGAACTCCATTATGCTCATCTCCAAGCCCTATAAATGCAAGACTCCTTCAAGCTACTAATGCAACACACAAATCCATTAAAGGGAAATCAAATCTTGAGTCTTGTGAGTTCTATTCTTGTATAGTTTCATTTTTCTGAAACTTAGAACTTCAACTTGTATATCCTCTCTTGTTGAGAGTTAGAATTTGAGAGAGCATTCATTTGTATATCTACTCTATTAAGAGAGTTACTTGCTTGTAAACACTACACCAAACACACAGGTTTTCACTCTAGGTTGAGTGGTCACAAAGGTTGGGGTTCAACCTTTGGGTATTGAGAGTTTGAGAGATTGGGTGGGTTACCCTTGTGCTAGTGAGGATTGAGTTCTTGAGTATGGGTCACTAGGAAGCTGCAATTGCTCATAGCTTGTAATCTCTAAATTGGTGGAACTCGTTAAATTGATTTGCAAGCTCTTCTCCCTTACTCTTTTACATTCATATACTGCACTTAATTGATTTGTGTTAGTTGATTGTGGCTTATATACTTAAGCTTGCTTGAATTAGTTAACCTTGAATATTGCACACCAAGTGTTTGACAAATTGTCTCAGCTACGTACACCTCTTGTTTTGCATTGTCTCTTGCATTAAACTTGATTTCACCTTTATAATCTTTAAACTTGTGATAAAAGAATCAAGTTCAAAGGCATTCCAAGCAAAGTTTTAAAAACTCAATTCACCCCCCCTTTTGAGTATTGAGGCCACTTGAATAACAAGTGGTATCAGAGCTTGACTCTTGGTAGATCAAGCTTAACAGCTTCAAGAGATAAGATGACCTCAAGTTCTCTAAATCTTTTTCCTGAGGGTGGTGCCACAAATAGACCTCCCGCTTTCAATGGGGAAGGTTATGCGTTTTGGAAGGAAAGAATGAAAATTTTTATTCAATCCATTGATCTAAGAGTTTGGAATGCCATTGAAAATGGTCCATATATACCCATGCATACTATTAATGACAAGAATGTTGAGAAACCCATGAATGAGTTGACTAATGATGAAGAAAAGAAAGTTCAATACAACTATAAGGCTAAAAACCTCATTACTCTTGCTTTAGGACCCGATGAATTCTTTAGAGTAATGACTTGTCAAACAACCAAGGAAATGTGGGATACTTTACAAGTAACCCATGAAGGCACTAGTGATGTAAAAGACTCCAAGATTAGTACCTTGAGTAGTCAATATGAGATTTTTAGGATAAGCGCCGGAGAAACCATTGTAGAAATGCAAAAGAGATTTACACTTATAATAAATCACCTTATTACTCTTGGAAAAGTATATACTAACAAAGAGCTTGTGCATAAAGTTTTGAAAAGTCTTAGCAGGGAATGGCAACCTCTTGTCACTGCCATCAAACAATCCCCAAGTATCAATGAGATGTCTCTTGCCACACTCTTTAGAAAGCTTCAAGAGCAAGAGCAAGAACTAAGAGATTTGAAGCAAGCAGAGGAAGAAGAAAAATCCTCCAAGAAGAAAGGCTTAGCTCTCAAGGCCACTTCTACACATGAAGAAGAATCATGTAGTGACCTTGACGAAGAGGAAGAATTTGGGTTATTTGTAAAGAGATTTGGAAAATTCATGAAAAACAAAAGATTCCAAAAGAACTTCAAACCCCAAGGTAAGAAACCTATTTCTAATGAGTCTTCTTCTTCACCAAGTTGTTTTGAATGTGGCAAGGAAGGACACTTCAAGGTGAATTGCCCAAATCTTAAGAAGAAGAGCAAGGAGAAAAGAGGAAGAAGAAGAGCTTACATCGCTTGGGATGAAAACGATGTAAGTAGCTCCGATGAGTCCGAAAGTAAAGAAGCAAATCTTTACTTAATGGCAAATCACCAAGAAGAAGATTGTAACATCCCGATTCTTAATTTAATTACCGATTGAGATTAAGCTATTAATTAAGGGTTAAATTGCAGAATTAGGATTAATGGTTAATTAGAGTAATTGCTGTTTGGTTAGAAATAATAGAATAAATAATGTTAATGCCAGGTGAAAAGACGCATGCACCCTTGGAGGTATAAAAGAACTTCAACTCTCTCTTTCCCTTATTAGTCACGCTGGACAGCTCTCCTTCATGCGTACATCTGGTCTCTTCCTTTTACTGTTTCTCTTCTTCTTCACCCTCATTCGCATCACCCGCGTGGAAAGAACAGGGAGAGAATTGAAGAGCTTTTCTGGGTGGAACAACGACGTGGCCCCGTTTCCACTCCTTGTTCTCTTCATCCCCTCTGTCTTCTTCTTCTTCTTCTTCTTCTTCTTCTCCTTCCGCTTGAAGCTGTTAGTGTCCCAGTTGGAAGCTGTGTTGGGAAGTGCCTTGGAGCCGTGGGGAAGACGAACCCGTTGGAAGAAAGAGCAACCCTGGCCCAGGATCAACGCTGAGCTCGAAGGCTGTTGGAGGAGGTGTAACAGAAAGGCGATCAGTCAGCATTGCAACTCGAGGAGTCCCTGAACCCGACAGCAGGTAGGGGGCGCTTTGCATGTCAAGTATACGGTTTAGGGACGGATTCTGGGTGCTTGCTTTAATGTGATGTATTATGTGTGAGATGTGTAGTTCGATGTGTTGTGATTGAGTAATTGTGCATGAAACTCCCGGGTTGGTGATGTTTGTGAACTGCTTTGTGGTGTGATTCCATCTATTAGTGCACGTTAATGTTTCTGAGCATGTTGACCGAATGCATGTAATAATAATTTAAAAAGGGGTGGTGATTTGCTGGGTTCTGTATGCAGTTATGTTGAATGTATTTGAATGAGAATGCCATGATGATTCCCGAATGCTCGAGATGTGAGTTGATGCTTGATTCCATTTAGAATACTGTGTTGTGATGTATACTGACTTTGTTAAAATGCCGAGTGGAAGTACTGTAATGTTGATTACCCTGATTTGCTTGTATGAGTTACTATAATGAATGTATGTGATGCTGTAATGGAACTGTAGAATTCCGAGTGAATCTGAATGCTTGTGTGGTATTGCATGAGGTTGCACATACGAGGTGCCTTCCTGTCCTGGCTAGTTCCATGAGGGCCCGTGGTAGCCGTAGGAGCTAGAGAGGAGTCTCGAGATGCCAATGGGAGGCCGGTACCACGCGGGAAGAGCTAATGGACGAGGGGCCAGGAAGGAATCTGTAACTGAAATCATGCTTTAAGTCAGATCCGCATGCATGTGTGTATGAGTATGGTTATTGAGACCAACGTGAATTGCATGAAATTGAATTATTGGAATGAATACCGACTGGATGACGTCATATGAGTGAATTTCGATTGAATGAATATGTATGTATTGAGGCTGTTGCCAAGTGCCATGTGATGTATGATTGAGAAGATATGTTATTGTGTGATTTCCGATTGGATGATGTTGTGTGGCTTTTATAATTAATTGGCAGTAGATATATATTTGTGGATTGAGCCATGTGAATCATATAATTGAGGTTTGAGGTAAAATCCGAGTCAATAACTGTTACTTTATATGTAAAAGCTCACCCCTACACCATTTTTCAGTGTATGCAGGTTGGACTCGGAATGGTGTGAAGACCTCAAGTCCGAGTGACGTGCACTCCGACTATTGAGTGCTTGTATCGCATTTATTACGTTTAAGTCAGTTATAGCCTTGGCCGGCTCATAATAACAGTGTTGTATAATGAATATAAATTTATATATAAGTAATCTGAACTATTATGACCCGAGTGCATATTTATATACGTATATGGTTTATGTTGATAACCTGTGCTTGTATCGGATACCAGGTGCTGACGAATGAATGATGGAAGGTAATGAGTATTTCGAGTGCATGATCATGTAGGTACATATATGTTGTATGCTAGCGACTTGGGTTTGAGTAGACGGAGAGAGAATGATGGATAGGATACCGCTAAGTCAATGATTCTCCTAGTAAACTTAGTTGTGGGAGCCATCTCCGAGTGAGACTATAAATGGCTGGGCCTTCCTTTCCGAGCGGTGATGCTTAATTGGATTCTGAGTAAGATACCTTAGATGAACTTATATTGTGTAAAAGTTGATGGGCGAATCTCCCGAGTAATATTAAGAATGATCATTGCCGAGTGAAATTATAAGGAAACCCGAGTGGGGAATTATTTTGTATAGGCCCGAGTTGAATCCGAGTGAACTTCTCCGAGGGAAGAGTTATTACGATGGATTAGATTGGGCATACTTTAAGTGTTTTATATATAATCCGAGTGAAGTTATACATGTATTCCGAGTGGAAGACCAAATAGGTATTGGTCGGTCTTGGAGTTAGTTTACTGAGTGATAGGTGTGTGGCACATTCTGATTGAATGTGGTTGGAATACACCGAGCGATGTTTGGTTGGGTGGTAAGCCGAGTAAGGGAAATTACTAGACTCCGAGTGGAGTAACTTCATAGATCCCGAGTGGAATTATTAATATTTTTCGAGTGGGCCATTGCGTGGCCTCTGTGGATAAAATTGAGAGACTAAGTTACGAACTTTCGAGAGAGGCAAGTATTGGGGCTTTTCCCGAGTGAATGTAACCCCTGAATATCGAGTGAAACCCTTTACCGAGTGATGTGAATGCCGAGTCTGGCTTCATGCTTCAACGAGTGAGTTCTCGCTCCAGCGAGTATATCCTCAATGGAAGGCTTTGGGTCGGCTTGGTGGGGAAGTAATTTCCTGAGCGGTTTATACTTATAACCTATATGAATGAAAAGAGGAGTTGTGTAGATTCCCGAGTGAGGTTCGAGTGTGATGATTTACTGGGGGAAACTATGTCCCAAATCCGATTGAAAGATTACCTTGTACTTGTGTCCGCCCCAGCGAATGAGACATTCGCTCCAGCGAGCGTGAGTGCATGGGAAGGTTGTCGGTTGATTTCGCCTAAGCGATGGGGTGTACGCCCGAGTGTGTTGGGCTGCTCGCTTAAGCGTGCTGTATCTCCCTTGAGCGAGTGCACGCTGTTTTGGGGTCTCGCTCAGGCGCTGTTTTATTCTTCCACTGTGAATGTTTTTCCTTGTTCTAATCGGTTTTCCGAGCTTCTGGTCAGCTCTTTGCCTTCCTTATTTATTGTCTAATTCTACCCGGTTGCTGGGTTGGCTTTTTGGGAAAAATTTTCCCTGTTCTGGATTTCATTTAATTATTAAAATGAGGGTGTTACAAAGATAATGAGGTAAGTCTTCTTGATTTAGATAAGAATGAATTACTAGATGCTTTTGAAGAGTTGTATGATAAATTTATCAAGCTTTCTAGTAAATATAAATTGTCAAGAAAAACCATTGACACTCTTGAGAAGGACCTTATAGAAGTTTGTAAAGAAAATAAATGTTTGAAAGATGAATTAGAAAATGTTCAAGCATGCTCTAGGACCAAACCGTGTGAATTTGTAAAGAAATGTGACATTCTAGAAACCAAGGTTTTAGATTTAAATAGAACATTAGAAAAATTTACAAATGGTAAAGATAACTTAAATATATTACTTGGAAACCAAAGATGTATGCTTGATAAAACCGGTTTAGGATACAACTCCACCAAAAAGGAAAAATATTACAAAAACTTCTTTGTACCACCTAGGAAATCATCATCACCTTTCATGAGATGCAATCATTGTGGTTTTAAAGGTCATAACTCTTCAAATTGTAATGTTATAAAATTAGGACCAAAGGTTATTAGAAAGGTGTGGGTTCCCAAAGGGACATTACCACAAACTAACCTAAAAGGACCCAACATACAATGGATACCTAGTTCTCTAAAATAATCTTGTTCTGTAGGTATGCTTCAAGGCAAGCAACACCCATTGGTATTTGGATAGTGGGTGTTCAAAGCATATGACGGGAGACATAAGGAAATTCACATCATTCACTCCCAAAAGGAAAGGAAGTGTCACCTATGGAGATAACACCAAAGGGAGAATACTAGGCATTGGAAACATTGGTAAGAATTCTTCTACTTCTATTAGTAATGTATTGTATGTTGAAGGCCTCAAACACAATTTACTTAGCATTAGTCAATTATGTGACAAAGGATATAGAGTTTTGTTTGAATCAAACTGTTGCATGATTGAACATTAGATTAATAAGGAAATCAAGTTTGTAGGTAAAAGAATTGATAATATTTACATGATTGATATGGATAGTTTGTCCTCAAATGATGTACAATGCTTCATGACTAGAGAGGATGAAACTTGGCTATGGCATAGAAGAATAGCTCATATACATGTAGACCATTTGAATAAACTTGTTTCTAAAGAATTAGTAATTGGTTTACCAAAGCTTAAATTTGAAAACAAATTTTGTGATGCATGTCAAAAGGAAAAACAAGTAAAGGCATCATTTCAAGCTAAAAACATTGTTTCCACACAAAAGCCTTTACAACTTTTACACATGGATCTATTTGGACCTTTCAAAATCAAAAACTTTGGTGGTAATTACTATGGTCTAGTGATTGTAGATGATTATTCAAGATATACATGGACCTTGTTTCTTGATCATGAAAATGAAGCATATCATGCATTCAAGAAACTTGCTAAGATTATCCAAAATGAGCAAAATTCAAGAATAGCATCCATTAGAACCGATCACGGGGGAGAATTTGAAAATCAATCTTTTGAAAAGTTTTGAGAAAAATATGGTATCAATCATAATTTTTCAGCTCCTAGAACTCCACAACAAAATGGAGTAGTTGAAAGGAAGAATAGATCCTTAGTGGAGCTTGAAAGAACCATGTTAAATGAAAATAACATTGCGAAACATTTTTAGACTGATGCGGTAAATACCGCTTGTCATGTTATGAATAGATGTTTAATAAGGCCTATTCTAAAGAAAACCCCTATGAACTGTACAAGGGAAGAAAACCCAACATTTCATATATTTTATATTTTTGGATGTAAATGCTTTGTGCTCAATAATGGAAAGGATAATCTAGGAAAGTTTAATGCTAAAGCTGATGAGGCAATCTTCCTAGGATATTCACAATCTAGTAAATCTTATCGAATCTATAACAAGCAAACAAACACTATTGATTAGTCTATTCATGTAAAATTTGATGAAAATAGCCTTAACTCCCCGGGAAAGGAAGATGTTGTTGATCTTGCAGGAACATTCCAAGAAATTAGTTTGAATGAAAAAGAAGAAGTCAACAATGAAGGAGAAACAAAACAACATGAGCAACCACAACAATGGATCACCTTGAAGGATCATCCCTTAGATAAAGTCATAGGTGAAATGACTAAAGGTGTAAGTACTCGAAATGCCATTAGGAATGCATGTAATCATTTAGCCTTTGTATCACAAATAGAACCCAAATGCATTGATGAAGCTATTATTGATGAACATTGGATGTTGGCCATGCAAGAAGAATTGAATCAATTTGAAAGAAATGAAGTTTAGGAACTAGTGCCAAGACCCAATGATCACCAAATAATAGGAACAAAATGGGTGTTTAGGAATAAATTAGATGAGAATGGTATAATCACAAGGAACAAAGCTAGACTAGTAGCTAAAGGTTACAATCAAGAAGAAGGTATTGATTATGAAGAGACGTATGCTCTCGTAGCTAGGCTAGAAGCCATAAGATTATTGTTAGCCTTTGCATGTTGTAAGGACTTTAAACTGTACCAAATGGATGTCAAGAGTGCTTTCTTGAATGGATACATTCAAGAGGAAGTGTATGTTGATCAACCTCCAGTTTTTGAAAACTACCAATTTCCAAATCATGTTTTCAAACTAAAGAAAGCATTATATGGTTTAAAACAAGCTCCAAGAGCTTGGTATGAAAGATTAAGTAAATTCCTTTTAGAAAACAATTTTGAAAGAGGAAAGGTTGATACAACATTATTCATCAAGCACAAGAAAAATGACATACTATTGGTTCAAGTATATGTTGATGATATAATCTTTGGTGCCACTAATGAATCATTGTGCAAAGATTTTGCTAAGCTAATGCAGGACGAATTTGAAATGTCCATGATGGGGGAACTCACTTTCTTCCTTGGACTACAAATTAAGCAAACAAATAAAGGCACTTTCATTAGTCAATCAAAGTATTGCAAGGAATTGCTTAGGAAATTCAACATGGACAAGGAAAAAGACACTGCCACACCTATGGGCACTTCATGTTATTTGGACAAGGATGAGAAGGGTAAGGATATTGAACTCACAAAATATAGAGGTATGATTGGATCCTTACTTTACTTAACCGCCAGTAGACCGGATATAATGTTTGCTGTTTGTATGTATGCAAGATATCAAGCATGCCCAAAAGAATCACACCTAACTGCAGTAAAAAGAATAATGAAATATCTGGTTGGAACACAAAATGTTGGTTTATGGTACCCCAAAGGGGTTGAATGCACTTTAGTTGGATACTCTGATTCGGATTTTGCAGGATGTAAGCTTGATAGAAAAAGCACTAGTGGAACATGTCACTTGCTTGGTAGCTCTCTTGTTTCTTGGCATAGCAAGAAACAAGTAAGTGTTGCATTATCTATAGCTGAGGCAGAACATGTTGCAGCTGGAAGTTGCTGTGCTCAAATCCTTTGGATGAGGCAACAACTTCTTGACTTTGGTGTTATGCTAGACCATGTGCCTCTTAAATGTGATAATACAAGTGCCATTAATATCTCAAAGAATCCTGTCATGCATTCAAGGACCAAACATATAGAGATACGACATCATTTCATTAGAGATCATGTATTAAAGGGTGATTGTGTGCTTGAACATGTTGAAACCACTAAACAACTTGCTGATATCTTCACAAAACCCTTGGCAAAGGAACAATTCATACACATTAGAAGCGAATTAAGAATCTTAGACATTTCCAATTATGTTTGAATGCTAAATAATTTTGATAATTTCTTGACTTACAATGTGTTGATGTTTGATATATTGATTGATTGCTATTCCACTTGAAATCTGTTAGTTTAGACCATTTCTAAGCATATATAATCGATTAGCATGATCAGTATAATTGATTATAAACTTTTTGTTTCCTTGATAATCGATTACAGACTCTTCAACAAGCGACTACCCATCTTCTGGTTCATCAATAATCGATTAGAATCTCATATCTAATCGATTACTAAGTCTCTATTTCTTGTATAATCGATTAGCCATTCAACAAAATCGATTATTGACGTTTTGCCTTCCAGATAATCGATTATCATCTCCTACTAATCGATTACCAAGTTTCTGTTTTTAATATAATCGATTATCCCACCGGCCATAATCGATTAGCTCTGTGCAACAACGTTTCATCTTCCCTAGAATACACACTCTAATCGATTAGCATCAGTTACCTAATCCATTAGTATCGTATCAGGTGCAAATTTTTAATGCAGAATCCATGTGATATAAGTTTGGGCCAATAATACATCACCATTATTACTCCTTCTCTCATCTCTAAACCCTACTTTTCCATATAAATAAACCCCCTTTCATTCTTTTATCTCACACCACTCCTCTTCCACTCTCCCAAGTTCCCAAGAGCTTTTCCACTTTCTCATTCTCTTCTACTTCTTCTCTGCATTCCCTTCCATTGCCATGTCTTCCTCAAGACAAGTGAAGAGGGCTAGGTCCTCCATGAACCAACCCATAAATCCTCTAGATTTCTCTAGGTAAACTTCACCAAGAGACCTCCAAAACTTCATAAAGAAATTTTCAGAGAAAGACATCATCACTCCCTATTTTCTTGATGCCCCAACTTTTGAAAACCCCTGTTCTACCTTCACCCAACTCCTTCACCACTACAATCTCCTTCCATTCCTAACTCTCAAGGAAGAGGTTTATTACCCTGAACTGATGAGGGTATTCTTCTACAATGTGAAATTGGTTGATGGCACCTTGGAAGCTAGAGTCAAGAATGTGACTCTCAAAATCACCAACCAGCAATTCTCTGAAATCACCCAAATTCCCCTCTCTACTGCTGAATTTACAGGGGGTAATCCTGAGGATGAGTGGGATTTCAATCCCATTCCAGCACGCCAATCTCTTTGGAAGGCCAACCGTCCCCTCAGAAATTACAAACTGGTAGGCCATTTAACTCTTAACAACCGTCTCCTCCACTTCTTTATGGTTAAAATGCTTATCCCTTGCGGTGAAAATTATGCCTTGGTTGAGGAAGATGATGTTCTACTCATGTGGGCCATCATTAACCAAAAGGATATTAACTAGATTCAACTCATCAAGCTCCACATACTAAAATCCAAGGAGCAACACAAACTGCCTTATGACATCTTGCTCACAAAAACCTTCAAGGCATATGGAGTAGACTTGGCTGGAGAACGTACTGAAAAAGTGCCCTCTCAAGCTTGCATTGGCACTCACCATCTAAATAAAATGGGTATGGTTTGTGTAGCTGGAAGATGGATCCTCAAAAGTGACAGAATCCATGGCAGCAGTTCATTTGAGGAAGACCACCCTACCCCTATTGTTGATCCTACTCCTACTCCCGCACCTCAAGGCGAATCATCCGCTCCACCTGACCCTTTCACTGCCTTGTATGCTCATCTTGATAACCGCTTTGATCGACTTGAAAACTCCCTCCAACAATTCCAAATGACTGAGCAGCAACACTATGAACTCATGCAACAACGCTATGAAGAGCTGTCTCACCAAATTTCTAAGCTTCACTTTTTCAATCCGGATAATTAGATTTGTTTTTATTGTGCCTTGTTTAAGTTACTTTCATTTTGTTTCTTTTAAATTCTGCACAATTTCCTTATGTAACTTTCCTTTTCTGCTATGAATAAAGTTTGAATTTCATTATTGCTTTATTGTTTTTGATAATTCCAAAGGGGGAGAAATATATGAGAGTTCAGCTAAGTTTCGATTAATATATCTGTTTATTATAACAAGTGAAATCCGATTGCAAATATTAATAAGTTCTAAAAACTGGTTGATAATAACAAATGAGTAACAAATTGGATAACTATCTCTAAGGCATAAATTCAATTAGATAGGGGGAGATATTTTGAATTAAGAGATAATGAATCTGAAATAGAGTTTTGAAGATAATGCTCAAAAAGATAATATTTCAGATCAAAAGATAACATTGTCTGTTTCTGCAGTTTGAGATAAAATTAAAGATAATAGATAAGTGTACTTTGGACTAACATCCTCAAGAGATGAACATGGTTTGTCATCATCAAAAAGGGGGAGAATATGTTTGAATATGGTTTCAGGATCACAAATTTTGATAATGACAAAGGACTCTTTGAAGAAAACTTGGAGAAACAAGAAAATGCATCAGACCTGCAAAAACACACATGATAATCGATTAGGCAACCAGATCTAATCCATTACATAGTTCCTGTCTCGCATCTAATCGATTACACCAACAAGACTAATCGATTACGGAACCTCTGTTTGAATTAAATGCATCAGGTATTTGCGCTAATCGATTACAGGACATATACAATCGATTACAAAGCTCCTGGAATGACACCTAATCGATTATATACAAGGACAATCGATTACAAAACTGCGTAAACAAATTAAATGCATTAGGTGTCAGTCCTAATCGATTACGAGATGAAGCATAATTGATTATCAAGTTTTTGAGCTGAAGCTAATCGATTACAAGGAATATGCTAATCGATTATAACGCGAGTTACACTAAAGATTCCAAAAGCTAATCGATTACAACTCGAGGCGTAATCGATTAGGATAGTGCCAGAATTTGGGGAAAGTGTTTTTAAGTGGAAACCAACTCATCTCTCTACATCTCTCAGGCACCCACGAGCTACAATGGCTAGGAACTCCATTATGCTCATCTCCAAGCCCTATAAATGCAAGACTCCTTCAAGCTACTAATGCAACACACAAATCCATCAAAGGGAAATCAAATCTTGAGTCTTGTGAGTTCTATTCTTGTATAGTTTCATTTTTCTGAAACTTAGAACTTCAACTTGTATATCCTCTCTTGTTGAGAGTTAGAATTTGAGAGAGCATTCATTTGTATATCTACTCTATTAAGAGAGTTACTTGCTTGTAAACACTACACCAAACACAAAGGTTTTCACTCTAGGTTGAGTGGTCACAAAGGTTAGGGTTCAACCTTTGGGTATTGAGAGTTTGAGAGATTGGGTGAGTTACCCTTGTGCTAGTGAGGATTGAGTTCTTGAGTGTGGGTCACTAGGAAGCTGCAATTGCTCATAGCTTGTAATCTCTAAATCTCAATAGTGGAAATCCTTCAAGTGGGTTACTTGAAGGCGAGACGTACACCGGGGTTGGTGGAACTCGTTAAATCAGTTTGCAAGCTCTTCTCCCTTACTCTTTTACATTTATATACTGCACTTAATTGATTTGTGTTGGTTGATTGTGGCTTATATACTTAAGCTTGCTTGAATTAGTTAACCTTGAATATTGCACACCAAGTGTTTGACAAATTGTCTCAGCTACGTACACCTCTTGTTTTACATTGTCTCTTGCATTAAACTTGATTTCACCTTCATAATCTTTAAACTTATGATAAAAGAATCAAGTTCAAAGGCATTCCAAGCAAAGTTTTAGAAACTCAATTCACCCCCCCTCTTGAGTATTGAGGCCACTTGAATAACACCCCTTGCGAGGCGGGAAACCACTATGAAGTGATTGATATGTGGTTGCGATCACAATGAGACATCCCGCGGGATTGTATGATGATAAGCCAGTGGTTGCGATCACTTGGTATTTGAAATGAAAAGGGCTTACGAGTTCCTATGATATTCCGTGGTTGCGATCACGAGGAGGGAGTACCCCTTGCGAGGCGGGAAACCAATATGATGATGATTATAAGTGGTTGCGATCATTTGAAATACCATGTGCACATGGGTGTTTGAAATGGATCCATTGCATATGTATTAAATAGTTGACATATGCATTAGCCATAGGTGCATGGCATTTGAGATGGGATGACCACGAGAGATGAGAAATCCCTTGCGAGGAGGAATTAAATAAAGATTTAATGAATTGATGATGATAATTTGTGAATTCCCTTATTGATAAGTGGCAATGTGATTGTGTATGTGCTTATGCTTGCTTATGTTATGAACTGCATTTCATGAGGCTTGTATGCCTATTATATCAATGTGATGATGATTGAATGATGAATTGATGATTTTATAGCAAAGCACACATGATGAATGAATGCATGTACACTTAATCACAATATATGTATATTCGCCATTTTGAATGTATAACTCACTCTCCCATATGGTCTCCTTTTTAGCATTGTGATGCAGGTTGCCATGGGATGAGTTCGGATTTTAAATTGAAGTTTTGGGAAGGTAAATAGTGGTAGTGGAAATGCCTTGGCCGGCATCATTTATGAATTTTAATGTAAGGAATAAATTGTATATTGATGATATTGATGATTTAGTGATTTTGGTCATGTATAAGATAATCGTGCATGCATGAATAGTGATTATATGTATTAGTATGTAAGTAATGATTTGATAAGTATATGAGGATTAGAATTTGGATTTTGTACATTGGGGATGAAGATGACTATATAGATACACATCGTATGTGAAAAATTAGTTATGACTTAATAGGCTTATGTTAAGTATTCGCATGCTTTGCCGAGCCTTTTCTCATATCTTCATATATGGGACTAGGCGCATGCCCGGTATACACATTCTTCTTCCGCTGTAAACTCTACTATTTTTGTATACCATTATGGGCAAATTAGTTATCGATCCAGTTATTTGTTGATAAATCTCACTCTTCGGTTCTCTGTGGTTTGGGTCTCAAGGTAATCGTGGGAGTGTTTTTGAAACTATTTCAATCATGAAAAATTTACTCACATTTTTATTAATTATTATCTTGATTACATCGGGATTCAGGTCTGGAAAACTGGGGTGTTACACCTCTGAGTGAGTGCTTTTCACTCGATTTTAATATAACTCGTAACCGTAGGTTTAGCTCTGTTAACACCACTTCATATATGTTAGCGTAATATTGAAATTCTGGAGTGGATAACTTTTCCTTCCCTCGAGTGAGTATATCTCACCTGAGTTTACTTACTTAGTACGATTTTGAAGAACTTAATTTCTTATCCCTAATTGAGCGTATCATATATGGGGTTTCTTAAATCGTTTCCCCGAGTGAGTGTATCTCGCTCAGATTTTCTTAGTATAAATTGTTTCTCCTGAGTGAGCGTATCTCACCTGAGTTTTCTTGACATGAATTGTTTCCCCCAAGTGAGCATATCTCATTGGGTTTTCTTAATATGAATCATTTCCCCGAGTGAGTGTATCTTAGTTGGGTTTTCTTGACTTAGGGTGATTTCAAAGAACTTAATTTCGCATCCCCGAATGAGTATATCTTATCTGAGGTTTCTTGAATCATTTTCCTCGAGTGAGCGTATCTCACCTAGGTTTTCTTGACTTAGTACGAATAGTAAGGTATGTCTGAAAAAAAGAAACTTTTACTAAGTGCTGAATGTGGGCCTCGTTAAAACCTCTTGAGAGAAAAACCCTATGGGAAAAACCTCCCAAGTAGGAAAAAAAATGCCCAGTGCCCTTTGGCTACATTAACTATAATACATCTTCAAATGCGTAGCATTCCATATTCAAGGGATGTCCGTGCCTTGCAAGTCTTCCAACCGATATGCCCTTTTTCCCATGACTTCTTTTACTCGATATGGGCCTTCCCAATTAGCTGCAAAATTTCCTTCTTCTCTTGGTCTGCAGTTATTGTCGGTAATTCATAACAGCGTCTTCTCTAGCCGCCAAATACAATATGAGCTTTGCACCCGGAGTGGGTTTGGTTAAGATGGGAGGTGATCCCAAGTAGTCCTTCAAGTTTTGGAAGGCCTTCTTGAACTCCTTGGTCTAGGAAAATGTATCCGTCATTTTCAACACCTTATAAAAAGGCATTGACTTCTCAGTGAATCTAGAAATGAAGTGGGACAAGGCGGCAATTCTTCCCGTGAGACGCTAAACTTCCTTGATACTCTGGGGACATCTTATCTCCAATATGGTGCGACACTGGTCGGGGTTTGCCTTTATCCCCTAGTGGTCAACATGTAACCCAAAAATTTGCCCCCTAGACCTCGAAAGAGCATTTCTTAGGGTTGAGGCGTATAATATGTTTCCAGAGCTCAGCAAATGTTTCTTCTAAGTCTACAGTGTGATTTTTTTGTCTCCCTAGTCCTCACTACCATATCATCCACATAAACTTCCATGTTTCTACCAATTTGTTTAACAAAAATTTTGTCCATCAACCGTTGGTAAGTTACTCCTACGTTTTTCAACCCAAACGACATGACCTTGTAACAAAAATTCACTCCCCCTAGTATGAAGGTTGTTTTCTATTCATCCTTTGGTTCCATTTGTATCTGGTTGTAGCCCGAGTAGCTATCCATGAAGCTCAAAATTTTGTATCTTGAAGTGCCATTTACCAACCGGTCAATATTAGGTAAAGGAGAAAGGTCCTCGGGGCAATACCTTGTTTAAGTCTCTAAAGTCTACACACATCCTCTGTTTACCACTTGCCTTCTTCACCATAACAACGTTAGACAACCAGGTCAGGTTCTTTACTTCCCGAATGAAGTTTGCTGCCACCAATTTATTCGTCTCCTCTTTGCTTATCGCTCACCTATCTGGTCCCATATTCCTAGGCTTGAGTCACAGGCCTGGTGTCTGGCTCTATGTTAAATAAATGATATATGATGTTTGGATCAATGCTAGGCATGTCTGCAGGGCTCTACACAAAAAGATCTGTATTGACCTTCAACAAGTTGATCAAAGGCTCCTCCATGGCTGAGTCGAGCACTACACTGACCCAAGTGCATTAACTTGGGCTTGAGCCAATTTAAACTAACTTAGAGATTCCATTGGTTGGGGTCTCTCGTGCTGCTTATCTTCTTAGGGATCAAACCCTGTCTCTACATCTTCCTCCACTATGAAAGTTTCTTTGGGCCGGAGGTTCTTGTAGTAGCATTCCTGCGTGACCTCTAGGTTTACGTGCACCACTTGGACTCGTCTATCGCTAAATGGGAACTTTATGGTCAAATGCAAAGTGGAAACAATCGCTCTTGAGGCATTTAAAGATGGGCATCTTAGAAGTGCATTGTAGGAGTTGTGGAAGTCTACCACCAAGTACTTCACCATTAGGGATCTGATGGCTGTCCCTGCTCCAAACATGGTCTTCAACTTCATGTATCCCCGTAACTACACAAAGTCACCAGTAAAACTAAGCAATACATTATCATACCTTTTGAGCCAGCTGGGTGGCAATTGAAGCTTTTGGTATGTCTTCTAGTGTAAGATATCCGTCGAGCTTCCCTGGTTTACTAGCACTCTCTGTACGATACGCTTAACTAATTCCATAGTCACTATCATCAGCTCTCCTTTATCAGACTTCCCTTAGGAAAGTCTGAGCTGTTAAAAGTAATGGCCTCGTACCTGAGCAACCTTACAAGACGCTTATACGCCTCGCCCCTCATCAAGTGCTTGCTTAGCTCCCTGGAAATCCTCTGGAAATCATGTGGATAACCCTCTTTTCATCGTCTCTTTCGTCATCCGGCCTCTACAATCAAGAATGTTCATGTTCCTATTGTGCTCGGTCCCTTATTTGCAGCTCCACCTAGTTCGGGAACTCTCTTTCCCTTAAACACAGTGATTGTAGTATAGTAAAGATGTCGTTCCACTGAGGAGGTGTTGGTTTGAAGATCTTAGTTCTTGAATTGAGTTTTGACAAAAGGTTTGGATTGTTTTTGTTATGAAAAAGATTGAATATAAAGTAAGTAGCAAGTATTGAATAATAATGACAGTAAAGTGTTTGGGTGAAAATCAGATTTGGAAAACTGGGATTGGTTTCTTCGCATCGCACCCTTTGTAAGCTAAGTAAATTTGTATTTATGTAAATTGAAATAATAATTTCTACGTCACAATCAAAGTCATTTGTATCGATCCCTCGATTACAAAATTCATAAGAATGATTTCAAACCGCTGATCCCTCAGTCACTTTGAAAATCATTCCGGTATTACCGATCGATTGTTTTGACGTTCATTGCGTTAGATGCCATCCCTGGTCAGCTACTCACAATGAGTATTTCATTCAGATCTGCTCTCAAAAGTTACTTCCCAGTATACTTAAGAAAACTTAAAACAAGAAAATAGTGATCAAGTATCTTTAAGCATTAATGGCAGAATGAAATACAGAAACTATCAAATCTCATTAACATAAATGAAAACTTACAACAACATTACTTCAGGTTTGATTTGATTACAACCAATACCAATAAGGAAATGAGTTACTCATGCCTTGTATTTTCACTTAAGAAAATTTGGAAATGAATACAAAGTGAAAAATGTAGGAAATGTGTTTGATGATATGAAGGAGATTAAGTGATGATCCACGCCCCTTCAATCCCTGTTCTCTGCTTGATTTATAGGGATTATGCTTCAGCTTTTTTTCCCCACTTGTGTAGAGCCCATGAAGAATCGTTAAAAGACATGCAGAAACACACCCAAGTGGTTGAGTTGGCATCACACGATTTGTGAATAAAAAATTACGAATCCCATGCTGTATAAATCACGCTTAAGCTTGATGTTCACGCTCAAGCGTGGAAAGTTTTGATGCTCTCTGTTTGTCTCACGCTTAAGCCGTTTTCACCACACTCAAGCATGGCCTTCCTATATGCTTTACGCTTGATCCATGCTCACCTCATGCTCAGGCGTGCTCGGGCTCGCGCTCAAGTAGCCCCTTCTCATGTTTGAGCGTGAGAGGGTCCTGATGCTGCATTTAATCACGCTCAAGCTGCATAAATCCACGCTCAAACGCACCATTGATGTCCAAGGTCACGCTTGAGAAAGCTCGAGCTCGCGCTCAAGCGTGAGAGGGGGCTGTTGCTGTTTGTTGATCACGCTTAAGCGTGCTGTGTGCCCCGCTCAAGCGTCCTTGGCTTGATGCTGATTCTTGGTTTCTTCAAGGCTTTTTGGTACCTTCTTCAAATATTTTGACAAATCAAGCTTGTTTTACACAATGTGTTATTTACAACAAAAATCATGCTTAATTAATTACTAATCTGGTTAAATTCTTTCAAAAATGAGTTTAATTGAAGTATTAAATCAATATGAAATGACACTTATCAAACTCTCCCCAACCTAGATTTTTGCTTGTCCTCAAGTAAAAGAGGTTTGGAAAGGAAATCAAGCATTTAATAAGATCAAATTCAGTGGCAGACAAAATTTTAAAAGATAATAATCTTAGTTTTTACTTAGGCAAATAACCTCCTTAATATCAATTCTTTGAAATGTAATGCACCATTAAATAGTTCACAAGGCAGGTAACCAGTTGCTGTAAGAATAAGGAACTCTCATTATTTCTCACCAGGTGTGTGTCGCACATTCATCATGAGAACTGCCTAAGTGACATTGCCCATCATTTCCAATCAAAATTAAATCATAAGATAAGTAAGGATCAAAAAGGTCTTTTCAGGGTTGTAATGAGGCTGGGCTGTCAAGAATTCTTGGTTTTTCTTAGATTCAAAGTGCATGCATGAAGAAGAGCATATGTTCTGAGATTTTCAAAGTTTTATGAGGCTTCTTCCTTTTTGTGCTATAGAATTCTTTATTTCTCTTTTTAGTTTTGTTTGCATTTCTGGAGAACTTTATCATTTTTCAGCCTCCGTTTCTTTCATCACCCTTTGGAAAAGTATTTTATGCTCTTATCAAAATTAAGGATGCTGAAAAGGTAAGATTTTATTTCTCATGCTTGGGTTAGGGTGTTTGAATAAAATTTTTGGCTCAAAAATGGGTTATCAAAGAATAGGACATATTTTTTGAGGGTAACTTTTTGGCTCTGGGATATTTTATCTTCAAAATTTCCTTTATCATTTCCTTGCTTAATTTCTTATAAAAAGTTTTAATCAGAAAATTTGGCAATGTAATTTTAGCAAATTCTAATAAGACTCTCAGTGTTTAAGTTTCTCACTTCTTACCGGGTTATAAGGCTTACTTCCATATTCTAACAGAAAAGGGTTCAAGCATGTAAACAATCAAAAGTACATTCATTTCAATTCCCTGGTTCTTAATTCAGCCATTTTGCCTTTTGAAAATCAGTGTTACTGTCTAAAAATATTTTGTTGCTTAGAAACTTTTCTTGTTCAAAAAGTTAAATCTTGGTTGGGTTTTTCAAAACTGTTGTTTTTCAAACATGTATTTGTATCCAAACAGTCATAACATAAAATCATAGAGAAATTTAAAAATTTCCAAAGTATGCTGCAGTAGTATCAAACTAAAAACCCAAAGTAAAACTATAAAATGTCAATCAGAAAGAAAAATTAAAGTAGCAGATTGAAGCAATTAAAAACTAAAGCAGTAAACTCATTACTCATCCTCAGAAGAATCATCCTCTGTCTCATGTTCCCTTTCTGGAGGTCCTTGTGAAGAAGGTCCTGGCCTAGCTTGTGAAGTCTCACCCCCTCCCATAAAAGGAGGCCTGTCCCCAGGCCAAGCAATGAGGGCTTCAAATTGGACTGGATCCATCCAGGGGTTGGGTTGTCCTGCAGGAATGCTATGGTATAAGCCATTATGAATATGCATCAAACCTCGATGATCAGTATTCTGCTGTGCCAAAAGGTGGCTAATTTGGATCTTCAGAAGGTGAATGCCCTACAAAACCATGACTGTTTCTATGCTGAGAGGAGGAGCGGTAAGTTCTGGTCCTGCTGGTGGTGGTGCTTGCTGTGGTGCTCCCTGAGGCTCTTGTTGAGGTTCTTGGGTAGGCCTATTAGTGCAGTATCATTCTATGAAGCGCCTATCAATAGATGGTCTGATAGGCTTTGAGTTTTGTACCTGAATTCCATGAACTGCACACAGGTCAGTAATAAAAGCAGGAAATCCTAGACTTCCCTTAACCTTTTGTCCTTCTTGAGAGAATTTCTGCTCTGCTGTGGCAAATTTGTGGATTTCATCTGAGATAATTTGTGCCAAATCAATGGTGATGTCCTTCTGTAAAATACAATATAGCAGATAACATCTGGCATAAATCAAATCAGATACATGGGCATTTGGGGCCACATTTGCAAGTAAGAAGGAATTCCAAACTTGAGAAGGGGTAGTCATATCCCTTCTCAGGATACACAATGGCTGCTCCCCTTGGCTAGTTTGGAAGTGATGACCAGGGATGCAAATGGCTGCCTCTATATCTTGGGTATGGATTTCCTGATTCCGCAGTCTCATTTCTCCATACTGACAGGTTTCTTCTTCCCTCAATTCCATGAGATTACCTAAGTAAGTGTTGATATCATCTCTTCCATAGGAAAGCACATGTCCTCTAACATAGGTCTTCCATCCTTGGTCCAGGCATTGGCATAAAATTCCCGGACAATCTCAGGATCATATTTGTCTCTAGGGTAGCAGATTTTTAGCCAATTTCGTCTTCTTATGACCTGCAAGAAGGAATCACATTCTTCAAGGGCCAATTCTACCTTTCTTTCTGGTATGAATGTCCAGTTAGAAATATCTTCATAGCGCCTACTTTTATCTTTGTTTTTGAATTTTGGGGCGTTGTCTTGGTCACCTGTCCTTGGTTGTTTTCCTTTATTCTTCCTTGAAGACCTTGGTAGGGAAGGGGAACTTGGTGTGACTTGCTTGGTTCTGGCCATCTACATAAAAGGCTCAACTTTATATGATGCTAATATGATAATAAGGGTGGCAAAGAAAAACCATAAGTGTGGCATCCTGTGTCAAAGTTTGTAGCCCATATAAATACCACTACTCATTATGTATGATGTGGAACATGACCAATATACAAAGTAAGTTCGTGCAGGACTTTTTACAAACAGTTAACATGCACTAAAGAAGTTGGACAACAGTAGCACTAATCCTCTTTTTATACATCCCAGAAAATAATCAAGCATGAAGCATCATGATAGTCATACAGTAGGAATGAGTATAAAGAAATTAGCAATACTTTTAATGCATGCATTCCTAAAAGGTTTTATCATTTCTTGCCAACAGCATAATGAAGATTAGAGAAAGAAGAGTTCAGTGAGTACCTTGGAGAATCAGAAATTAATGCAGAATAGAAACTACAATGACGCTTAAGGGGAATTGTGGATAGGATGTATTGAAAATGCTAGATTAAATTAAGAAAGAATGGGGCAAGTAATGAAAATGGAAGTGTCAGTTACAAAATTTTAAAAGTCAGGAGTGATAGTGGGCGGTTACATGAGTGGGGAGTTACAAAACGCTCCATTTGTTAGTATCAGGGGCAATTTTCAATCTTCACGCTTGAGCGTGGGTATGTCACGCTTAAGCGTGATCGTCCAGCAATGGTTAATTCAAGTGCGCTTGAGCGTTCTGATTCCACGCTGAGCGTGGTTATCACCTGATGGTAATTGTTTCCTCGCTTAAGCGAGAGATGACCACGCTTGAGCGTATGGAGTTTGCAATAAGTTTCACTTGGGCGCAACAGACACGCTTGAGCGTGATATACAAATTTGGTACCTGATGCTTCATTCAACTTCTCGCTTAAGCGTGAAGTTTCTTGCTTTAAGCGTGGCAGTCTCTCTTTGTTTTTATAGGTCCTCTCGCTTAAGCGTAAAATATCACGCTTAAGCGAGATCGGGTTTGACTTGTTGAAACTTCCTTTGTAGTGGTGCCACGCTTTTAGGCTTGATTCCTTCGCTTAAGCGTGATATAGACAGTATGTGGCTTACCTTGGGCTCGCTTGAGCGAGACTATCCACGCTTGAGCGTGGTGACCCCCCTGATGCTTTAACATTTCACGTTTAAGCTGGTAGGATTACGCTTGAGCATGAGTTTTGAACAGAATGCCCATGCTTGAGAGTGACTTGTCACGCTTGAGCTTGTACAAACCTGACACTTTTACTTCTTTTCTTGTTTTTGAGTCCCCTTGAATGTATTGAAGACACTTGTTTTTCTTTTTACTCTTGGATGATGGGTGATGAGTGATCCTGAAAAAAAATAAAAATAAAAGAAAACTTTTAAACGAAAAGATTGCTCAAATTGAAACTAACATGATTAAGAGAAAATGTAAAAGGTTGGGTTACCTCCCAAGAAGCGCTTGTTTATCATCTTTAGCTTGACGCCTGTTTGTTTAATCAAGGATCTATCAATTGAATGATGGTGGTGACCTTCTCCACCTCTCCTCCTAAATTAGGCTTGAGTCTTTGACCATTTACAATCCAGGTTCTCTTAGGCTTAGGGTCTTGTAATTCAATGGCCCCATAAGATCTTACTTCTTTCACAATGAATGGTCCTGACCATTTGGATTTTAGCTTGCCTGGAAACAATTTTATCCTTGAGTTGAAAAGGAGCACAGATTGTCCTGGGTAAAAATTCTTTTTCATAATGTGTCTGTCATGGTAAGCCTTCATTTTCTCCTTGTAGATCCTTGATGATTCATAGGCATCCATCCTCCATTCTTCTAACCTATGCATCTGAATTTTTCTTTCTTGAGCTGATGCCTTTGGGTCATAATTAAGAGTTTTCATTGCCTAGAATGCCTTATGTTCAAGCTCTACTGGAAGATGACAATTCTTTCTATACACCAACTGATAAGGTGAAAATCCAGTTGGTGCCTTGTAGGCTGTTCTATATGCCCATAAAGCATCATCCAACTTTAAGGACCAATCCTTCCTGTTCTAGCCAATTCTCTTTTCTAATATCCTCTTGATCTCTCTGTTAGATACTTCCACTTGGCCATTTGCTTGAGGGTGGTATGGAGAGGTTACTTTATGCTTTACCCCGTAGTGTTCCAGACATTTTTGAAGTTGAGTGTTGTAGAAATAAGAACCTCCGTCCCTTATCAGTACCCTTGGAGTGCCAAACCTGTTGAAAATGTTCTTTTTGAGAAATTTGATAACAGTTTTGGCATCATCTTTAACACAAGCCAAGGCTTCAACCCACTTTGATACATAATCCACTGCTACAACAATGTACTTATTAGAAAATGAGGTAGGTAGAGGTCCAACGAAGTGTATACCCCAACAATCGAAGACTTCTATTTCAAGAATGGCAGTTAATGGCATTTCATTCCTTTTTGATATGCTACCTGTTTTCTGACATACATCACAATGCTGCACAAAAACATTAGCATCTTTAAACAATGATGGCCAATAAAAACCTGATTGGAGAACTTTAGCTGCAGTTCTCTCCCCATTGAAGTATCCTCCGTATGGGGAACTGTGACAGTGCCATAGTATGTTGCTGGCTTCTTGTCGAGATACACATCTCCTCAAAATGTGATCTGATCCAAGTTTAAACAAGTATGGATCATCCCATATAAACTGCTTCTCATCTTTCAGAAACTTTTTCTTTTGTTGCCATGAAAGATCCTCAGGCAACACCCCTGCAGCTTTAAAGTGTGCCATGTCCGCAAACCATGGCCTTTCCTTTATCATCAGTAGCTTCTCATCAGGGAATTCTTCATTCACTTCTGGTTGCAGTAGTGTGACTTCTTGGTTAACAAGGCGGGACAAATGATCTGCAATAAAATATTCACTGCCCTTTTTGTCTTTGATTATTAGATTGAATTCTTGCATTAGCAAGATCCATCTAATTAGCCTGGGCTTAGAGTCAGGTTTATTCAGCAGATATTTAATAATAGTGTGGTCAGTAAAAATAGTGATTTGGGAACCAATCAGATAAGGTCTAAATTTTTCCAGGCCATACACTATTGCTAAGAGCTCTTTTCCTGTTGTTGCATAATTTGTTTGGGCAGGGTTCAAAACTTGCTAGTGTATAACATGAAAAACTTTTACCTTCCTTTGTCCTAATACGGCCCCAATAGCATAATCACTAGCATCGCACATCATTTCAAAATCTAGCTCCCAATTAGGAGCAACTATCACAGGTGCACAAGTTAATTTATGTTTTAAAGTTTCGAATGCATGCAGACAAGAACTATCAAAAATAAAGGGAGTGTCTTTGTTCAAGAGATTACTCAAAGGCTTTGCGATTTTGGAAAAGTCCTTGATGAACCTTTGATAAAATCCTGTATGGCCCAAGAAGCTTCTCACTCCTTTCACGTTACCTGGTGGTGGCAGCTTCTCAATTACTTCCACTTTGGCTTTGTCCACTTCAATGCCTCTTTTGGAGATTTGATGTCCCAGCACAATGCCTTCTGTGACCATGAAGTTGCACTTTTTCCAATTTAAGACTAAATTGGTTTCCACACATCTTTTCAGTACTACGCTCAAATTTTTCAAACATTGATCGAATGATGGACCAAAAATAGAGAAATCATCTATGAAGACTTCAATGCATTTTTCCACCAAATCTGAGAAAATGGCTAGCATACACCTTTGAAATGTTGCAGGAGCATTACATAACCCAAAGGGCATTTTTCTGTATGAAAATACCCCAAAAGGACATGTGAGTGCAGTTTTCTCTTGATCTTCTGGTGCAATGGCTATTTGGTTGTATCCTGAGTATCCATCCAAAAAGTAATAATAGGCTTGTCCTGCAAGTCTTTCTAATATTTGGTCCATGGAGGGTAAAGGAAAATGATTTTTCTTGGTTGTAGTGTTTAGTTTCCTGTAGTCAATGCACATCCTCCATCCAGTGACTATTTTTGTGGGAATCAATTTGTTTTTGTCATTTTGTATGACAGTTACTCCTCCCTTCTTTGGAACAACCTGCACAGGACTCACCCAAGAACTATCAGATATTGGATAAATTATACCAGCTCTAATAATTTAATTACCTCCCCTTTGACTACTTTCTTCGTGGTTGGATTCAAACGTCTCAACGGCTGGGTAATTGGTTTGAATTCTTGTTCCATGTAAATGTGGTGCATACAGTAAGCTAGACTTATTCCTTTCAAGTCCTCTAGTTTCCAACCAATTGCTGTTGAGTGCTCCTTTAATACTTGAATTAATTGTTTTTCTTCTGATTCTGACAATTGCCTATTAACGATAATAGGTTTTTGACCATCTTTATCAAGAAAGATGTACTTCAAATGTGAGGGTAACACCTTTAGCTCCACTTTTGTTGCTGTGACTTCTTTTGCTTCATCTGACAGCTTCTCATAATGAATTTCTTTTTGGATGTCATGCTTATCATCTTTCAAGTCTTTTACCTCCTTGTCAGCCTCCATCATTTTTTTATTTGATTCAACTGTTGTCATTAATTCCTTTAGTGGATCTTTGTTGAGCCATTCATTGGATTCCTCTTTGACAGCTATTTCTTCAATATCGATCTTGAAGCATTGTTGTTTCTCCGCTGGGTACTTCATTGCATCAAACATATTGAAGTTCACCTCCTCATCTTGCACTCTTACCTTTAGTTTTCCATTGTCCACATCAATAATTACTTTTGCTGTTTTCATGAAAGGCCTTCCCAAAATGAGAGGTACTTCTATATCTTCTTCAATGTCCATGATGACAAAATCTACAGGGAATATGAACTTGTCAACTCGTACCAGCACATCCTCCGCTATGCCATATGGAAACTTCATGGATCGATCAACAAGCTGGAGAGTCATTCGTGTTGCTTTCACCTCAAGATCTCCAATTCTTTTTATCATTGAGAGGGGCATTAGGTTAATACTAGCTCCCAAGTCTAAGAGTGCTTTCCCTACTGGCAAAGTACCAATAGTTACTGGAATTGTGAAACTCCCTGGGTCTTTTGTTTTCTGAGGTAATGCTTTCTAAATAATGGCACTGCATCTTGCTGCGAGTTCCACTGTTTCTTCAGAAAATCTTTTCTTCTTTGTTAATAGCTCCTTCATGAATTTTGCGTACGTTGGCATTTGTTCCATGGCTTCCACAAAAGGTATGTTTATTTGTAACCTTTTCAAGATGTCCATGAATCTTGTAAATTGCCTCTCTTTATCTATCTTTGAGGGGTTCTTTGGATATAGCAAACTTTTCAGTTGTGGTGTTGGGTCGTTTACCTTCATCTTCCCTTCTTTTATTTCTTTCTTTTTTTCAACTTCATCCTCCCTCTTATGTACCTCATCACTTTTTTTGTTTTTCTCTTCACCGACTTCCTCTCTTGTTTCTTTTTCATAATTTTTTTCTTCCACCTTTTCACTCTTTCCTTCTTATTGTCCCACGACCTTTCCACTTCTTGTTATGATTGCTTTGCATTGCTCCTTTGGATTTGGGTGGGTATTAGCTCCAAATTGAGAGTTATGATGATTTGCAATTTGACGAGCCAATTACCTCACTTGAGTCTCTAGGTTTCTTATTGAAGCATCAGTGTTTTTCTGATTGGTGATTGAGACCTGCATGAATTTTTCTAGAGTGTCCTCTAGTTTTGATGTTCTTTCTATCAAGGAAGGACCTTGTTGATAAGGTTGTTGTCTGTTGGAAGTGCTTGCCTCTTGCTTCCATCCACCATTTTGATTATTTCTCCATCCCTGTGAAAAATTGTTAGAATAAGGATTGTTATTAAAATTACCCTGCTTACCTTGACCATTCATATAGAGGATGGATTGCTCTCCTTGCTCTCCTTGACAGTGTCCATTCTGGTGTTCTCCCCCACAAAAATCACATTTCAATTGTGATTGTTGATTCTTTGTAGAGGTTTGAACTGCATGTAATTTCTGCCGGAGTTTTGCCATTTGCTGTGTTAGAGCTTCAATTTGCTGAGTCAAAATTTTGTTTTGAGCTAAAATGGCATCTGTTGTATTCAGTTCCAATATTCCCTTCTTCTGGACTTGTGTTCTATCATGCTAGGCTTGGTAATCCGTGGATGATAATGCTTCAATGATTCTTGTAGCTTGTTCTGTATCCAACATCATCATAGTGCCTTCAGCTGCTGCATCCAGTATCATTTTGGTGTTTGCTTTGAGTCCACTGTAGAAGATATTAAGTTGGGCAATATCTTCCAAGCCATGATTTGGACATTTTCTCAAAAGGGATTTGAAACGTTCCCATGCTTCACAGAAGGGTTCGTCTTGGCCCTGTTTGAATGTTGTAATGTCTAATTTGGCTTTGATAAATCTTGATGGTGGAAAGAACCTGTGTAGGAATTTTTCTTCCACTATGTCCCAACTGTTCAAGCTTTGATTTGGGTGAGATTGGAGCCATTCCTTTGCTTTACCTGCTAAAGAAAAAGGAAATAGTCTTAGATATGCAGCTTCAATTATCTCCTGTTCAAAGCCCATTGTTCCTACTAATTCATAGAATGTGGCCAAGTGAGTATATGGATCTTCACTTGTCATTCCATGAAATTGGTGGGAACTAATTAAACTAAGAAAAGCAGGTTTCATTTCTATAGCCCTTATTGTGTTTGGAATAGCAATGCTTGAGTAATGTCTGGGTCCTTGTTGTAAAGTGTAATCTCCAAGTGTTCTCCTTGGTGGATTTTGATTGTTGCTATTGACATCCATTGTATCAGAGGAAGTTTGTCTTGCGTGGAAGTTCTGCTTGGCTTTCTTGATTTTCTTGAAGAACCTATCTATTTCTGGATCAAACGCAAGTTGTTCTTTTGTGCCCTGTCCTCTCAAGATCATAAATCAAGTACTCAAAATAGCCAAGTTACCACACAATAAAAAAAATTGAAAACAAATTTATTTACACTGTCTTTGTCAATTCAATGCTAAAATATTCAAACTTAAATCACCTCCCCGGCTGCAGCGCCAAAACTTGGTAATATATTTTTATGTGTATCATACAAATAAATGAAGAGTTCAAGGAAAGAGAATCAAGTTTGTATAATATGAACTCAATGGAATGGTTGTGCCAAGTTTAAACACAGTGATTATAGTATAGTAAAGATGTCGTTCCGCTAAGGAGGTGTTGGTTTGAAGATCTTAGTTCTTGAATTAAGTTTTGACAAAAGGTTTGGATTGTTTTTGTTATGCAAAAGATTGAATATAAAGTAAGTAGCAAGTATTGAATAATAATGACAGTAAAGTGTTTGGGTGAAAATCAGATTTGGAAAACTGGGATTGGTTTCATCGCATCGCACCCTTCGTAAGCTAAGTAAATTTGCATGTATGTAAATTGAAATAATAATTTCTACGACACAATCAAAGTCATTTGTATCGATCCCTCGACTATAAAATTAATAAGAATGATTTCAAACCATTGATCCCTCAGTCACTTTGAAAATCATTCCAGCATTACCGATCGATTATTTTGACGTTCATTAGATGCCATCCCTGGTCAGCTACTCACAATGAGTATTTCATTCAGGTCTGCTCTCAAAATTTACTTCCCAGTATACTTAAGAAAACTTAAAACAAAAAAATAGTGATCAAGTATCTTTAGGCATTAATGGCAGAATGAAATACAGAAACTATCAAATCTCATTAACATAAATGAAAAATTACAGCAGCATTATTTCAGGTTTGATTTGATTACAACCAATCCCAATAAGGAAATTAGTTACTCATGCCTTGCATTTTCACTTAAGAAAGTTTGGAAATGAATACAGAGTGAAAAATACAGGAAATGTGTTTGATGATATGAAGGAGATGAAGTGATGATCCACACCCCTTCAGTCCCTGTTCTCTGCTTGATTTATAGGGATTATGCGTCAGCTTTTTTCCCTACTTGTATAGAGCCCATGAAGAATCGTTAAGAGACATGCAGAAACACACCCAAGTGGTTGAGTTGGCATCGCACCATTGGTGAATAAAAAATTACAAATCCCATGCTGTATAAATCACACTTAAGCTTGATGTTCATGCTCAAGCGTGGAAAGTTTTGATGCTCTCTGTTTGTCTCACGCTTAAGCCGTTTTCACCACGCTCAAGCGTGGCATTCCTATATGCTTTACGCTTGATCCACGCTCACCTCATGCTCAGGCATGCTCGGGCTCGCGCTCAAGCGGCCCCTTCTCACGCTTGAGCGTGAGAGGGTGTTGATGCTGCATTTAATCACACTCAAGCTGCATAAATCCACGCTCAAGCGCACCATTGATGTCCAAGGTCATGCTTGAGCAAGCTCAAGCTCGTGCTCAAGCGTGAGAGGGGGCTGTTGCTGTTTGTTGATCACGCTTAAGCGTGCTGTGTGCCCCGCTCAAGCGTCCTTGGCTCAATGCTGATTCTTCTGGGTTTCTTCAAGGCTTTTTGGTACCTTCTTCAAATATTTTGACAAATCAAGCTTGTTTTACACAATGTGTTATTTACAACAAAAATCATGCTTAATTAATTACTAATCTGGTTAAATTCTTTTAAAAATGAGTTTAATTGAAGTATTAAATCAATGTGAAATGACACTTATCAAAGGGAGGGTTGAATAAGTCTTAGACTCTTATACGAAAGTTTAGAAACTTTGCAAGCGCAGGAAATCAAACTTTTGTACCAGACTGTTAAGAGTAGAGAAAGAAAGAATGAACATAAGGAATTTATACAGGTTCAATTTCAACACAAAAGCCACGTCTAGTCCCTTTAAACTTGAAGGATTTCCACTATTGTAAAAACTTCTTTTACAATCTCAACACTAAACTGTGCCACAAGTATTCTTGACTCCAGCCATTTTTGGCTTATACCCAAGTATTATTTTAACAAGCCACTCCTGGGTCAATCCAAGTATTCTTTCAAAAGCCTTTTTAGGCCTCAAACTATTTCCCAACAGATGCTAAAGGCTGGCAATACACCAGAGTTCTATACAAATACAAATTTGAATAAAAGATTATGTTTGGTGTTTCTGAGAAATTAGTGTATGAAAAGATATAATGATATGAGCTGATGCATTAAGTCAGAAAGAAAAAGTCCAAGGTTTACTGGATGCAAAACTACAAAGAAGGTCTTTAGTTAAGATAAAAACTAAGAATGATGAAGAGAACTTTGTAAGCTGATTGAAAATGATTTCTTCAAGGGTCTCAGAAGATCTTCTTTAAATTTTTGAATCTCTTCATATTTATAGTTCATTTCAAAGTGGCCATTTAATGATCTAGTGAAAAGATATAGCCGTTGTAGATCCGTTGAGAGAATTTTAGTCGTTGAGAGCACCAAACCTTAAGGAGTGAAATGAGAACAAAGGTCTGGTATGAAGGAACATCATAGCTTTGCACTGAAATGATGTTCCTTGAGAATCTTCGAACAAAAGTCCTTCTGTAGGCTTTCTTCTTGCAACATAAAACTGTGTAGAGTAAAAATAGTTGACCTTCTAAAAGTATTCTTATACGCGTACTAAAATTTTAAAATACTCAAAACTACTTCTTGGTTTCTTCCTATAAAAGGCTTTGGCTTTTGCACTATTTTGCCTCTTTTCTTTTTTTGATGATAAATGCAGTTCTCTTTGATATGCACATAGTTCAGAGCATCATCAAAATAAACTTTGATCTTTTTGTTATATGCTTTAGATCTTGAGCAAATTCTTATCTTTTTATCTTCTTTGATGATACAACAATTTTTAAAGAAAAATGATCATCTCTAAACTTTCTTCAAGAAGGATTTGTTAAGCTTTGATATAAAGACAAGAATAACATCTTTATATATTTAGAAGCCTTGATTCTGAAGTCTGAAGAGGATAAAACGTGTTCCACCTGAGACAAGACTTGATAGATCAGACCCTGATGGTACAACTGGGTTTAGACTTCTATTTGAACTTTCTTTAGTCCCATACAAACTTGTTCATCAACATCAGACTTTTTATGAAAAGCTTCCTCTTTCATTTATGGCTTATGCCTTATAGACTTTTGACCTGAAGCACTTATATAGATAGGTTAGATAACACATGGCAGACATTATTTAATTAAATATCTTAATGTGTGTTATTAACAAATCTTGGGATAAGAACCATCAACATCAGAGTCTTTATAAAATAGACTTGGTTCTAATAATCTCCTTCTATTTGTTGATAGCAAGCATTAAGTCTTTTATTAAATAGAGTCTGTGATAAGCAAGATGTGATAGAGAGAAGCCAGAATTCATCAACCTTATCATGATATAAAAAAATCAAAGCATAAGATTAGAGCATGTTCATACTTAGAGAGAATCAGAGCATAAAGTTAATTTAGCAGAACTAATCAGAGCATATCTTTTATAACACATCATGTTAGTAATCAGATCATATGCTTATATAACAATGAAAATTTATAGTACTCGGAATATATTGTCTATATGCATGAAACAAATATAATAAATAAACTCTTTTTCATTGATAAGAAGAAAATTGTTACAAAGGACACAAAAAAATTTAAGACTATTTCCCCAAAACATAAACATAATACAAAATATAAACAACTAAACACTGATCATAACTGATCACAGACTTCAACTCCAAAAAGCTAAGACAAAGACTATTTTCCCCCTTTTGATATCAACGAGAGAGAGGGGCATCATAGAGGAATCTGGATGATGAGGAAATGATGGTTGAAGCATAGAGAGGTACAATGATTAGATATCCAAGCGGTTTATAAAAAAGCCTGGAATAAACAACAATGATAGAGGGAAAATTAAGATGACTGGGATTCAAAGGAAGATACATTCCTTCATAAAGAGCATGATCTCTAAAAACTCTACCACAATGTTCCCAGAAGACATAAAGGAAGTAAAGGCTATCATCATAGGTGTTGGAAAACTATCCTTCAAAGTTGATGATCCACAGTTGGTGATTCTAGAAAGCATGGGCATGGTCTTCATTGAGCTCAGGGAAGGGATGGAAAGCTTCTTAGGATAAGGATCTTACCATGCTAGCTGATGGTAATGAGTCTTGGGCCGCATCACTAACTTGTTCTTCCCTTTGTCCACAATCCTGAAAGGAGGGCTAAGCATGTCTGGTGCATTGAGAATTTTCTTTCCAAGGAGATTTAGACATGGAAAATCAGAAAGCTTGAGGGGTCCTTGCTCCTTAGCACTCAGAATTATCTTTCTTTCTCTTATCAAGGTATGTACCATGGCGAGGTCTGATTGGGTAATGGGAGAGGGGTTTAGTAGAATGTCTTCTATGGGCATGGGAGGTGGGAAATGAGGGGTGAAGAAAATTTTTACTTTACAAGGGTCAAAATCAAGGGTGTTGATGAGGGCTAGGTTTGAGGCGTGATAGTAACTTAATTCATCTTTGTTATGGACTAGTATAATGATGATGGGGTAATCAAAATGAGGTTCAACAAGGGTAGGGGGAATGGTGCTATTTATTTTTATGGAAATTATGGGGCTGGGTGTGAGACGGGCATAAAGTAGAATAAAAGAAGAGTTAGATAGTTGGGATGGTAGAGATAATTAGGATGGTTGAGAAGGTTGGGATGGTTGAGCAACAAATGAAAGGGGAATGAGGTACAAACCTTAAGGAGGAGTTAGACCTTGACACCTTCTTCAGTTCTTCTTGCTTTTTCTCTTGAAGGGATTTTTTTCCTTATGAGGTTGTATCTTCTAATCTTGTTTGCGCTTCTTTTCCAGTTTATAGTGCTGAGTGTGTAACTTAAAACCTCTGAAACCATCTTTCACCAGACTAACTGCTGGTATCAATATGAGGACAAAGCTCTTTGTGAGTCTTCATAAACTCATGAATCTTGTCATGAGCAAGGGTCTTAGTAAATTTCTTCATCTTTTGCTTCTGTTAAGTTAAGACAGGAGCAGACTTTTGCTTCTGTTGCTGGGATAAGAGAGGAACAAAGTTCTTATTCTTAGGTGATGAAGGAGGAGGAAGAGAAAGAGGTGATAAAGGTTACATTCTCTTCAGTAGCCTTATAGGCTTTTGATTATCAGAGTTATCAGACTTTTTAGGAATGAAAACAATTCTCTTAGTAGCTTGAACCTTTAAGTTTGGAGCTACCTTCTTGAAGGGTGAAAAATGAGGGGCAAAATTCTAAGGCTGGGCCTTGATAATTGAAGCAGACTCTTCATGTTCAACACGAGCAGTCCTGGCAGTCCTAGCCTTCTTGACTTGTTAGGACTTTGATCCTTGGTCCTTCGTTAGTTTTCCTCTTTGACTTAGAAGCCATTTGAAGAGCAGATTACTTTTTAGCAGGAGAAGCATCAGACTCTTCCATGGTCTGGTCCAACAAGGGTGAGAAGTTTGGAAGCTTACTCACCAGAGGAGAGCTTTAAGTCATGTTTGCTCCAGACTTCATGGGAATATTCTCAAGCGTAAAAATCTTGGTCAGAACAACAGGATAAGGTATCTTCTTCTACTTCTTCTCCATTGAAGAAACTAGGTAGGTTAGAATAATGTTGAAACATTCCAAGGTAGATTTATCAGTCTTAAACTTAAATTGAGATTTACTTTTATGATCTTTTCTCTATAACTTCTCAGGTTTGAATTTCTTTTTCTTCAACAGCCTGTGAAATCTTCTTGTTACAATAGCAAGTTCCTTATCTGTATCTTCTCATGCCTCACTGGAGTCTAGTTCTGAGCTGGTGGATTCTTCTACCTTGAGAGCTTTGGACTTCTTGCTTGATTCTTCACTCTTTAAGGTAATGCTTTTGGAGAAGGAAGGCTTGGTGACTTCTTTCTACTTCAGCTTCATTTTATGAACTCTAAGAACTCTAAAAAGTTCATCAAAGGTGAGGGTGCTTAGATCTTTAGCCTCCTCGAGAGCTAAGCATTTAACATCAAATCTTTCAAGAAAGCTTCCAAGAATCTTGATATTTATATCTTCTGCAGATGGTGTTGTTCCAAGGGCTTGAAGCTCATTCAACAACGTTTGGAATCTTCTAAACATCTGGTCTATGATTTCATATCCTCCATTTTGAAAGTATCATATTATTTTGTCAACAATATCTTTTTAGATCTCTTCATATTAGAGGTGTCTTCATAATTACGTTGAAGGGCATCCTAGACTTCTTTAGCAGATTTGTAGCTAAACACCCTATTACACTCTGATTTACTTTGAGCACAAGAGGAAATTTGGCCTTGGAATTGGTCTCCATCCTCTTTAATTCAAACACTGTTCACTCATCTTTAGGTTTAGGCTTCCCATCTTCATCAATAGGAACTGGATGGTCACTATTGGTGATGACTCCCTATAAGTCATTTAAGTGGATTTAATGAACATTTCCATTTTGTCCTTCTAATATGGATAATCCTCACCAAAGAAAGTTGGTGGTCTATTGAAGGAGGATCCTTCTACTATAAGCTGATTGTTTTGAGAAGCTGCCATGGATCTTGTTCTTTTTCACTCGTTGAAGTGATCAACCCAAAAGGACAAGCTCTAATACCAGTTTATGGTTTAGAGTTAGACTTAGAAGGGGGTTGAATAAGTCTTAGACTCTTATGTAAAATTTTAAAAACTTTATAAGTGTAGGTAATCAGACTTTTGTACCAGACTATTAAGTGTAGGGAAAGAAAGAATAAACACAAAAATTTATACTAGTTCACTTCCAACATAGAAGCTACGTCCAGTCCCTTTAAACTTGAAACATTTCCAATATTGTAAAAACTCCTTTTACAATCTCAGCACCATACCATGCCATAAGTATTCTTGACTCCAGCCACTTCTGGCTTATACCCAAGTATTATTTCAACAAGCCACTCTTGGCTTAATCCTAAGTATTATTTCAAAAACCTCTTCAGGCCATAACTTGTTTCCCAATAGAAATTAAAGGCTGATAACACACAAACTTTTACACAAATAGAGATTTGAATGAAAGATTATGTTTGGTGTTTCTGAGAACTTAGTGTATGAAAAGATACAATGATATGAATTATACACTAAGTAAGAAAGCAAAAGACCAAGGTCTGTTGGATGCAGAACTACAACGAAGGTCTTTACTTAAGATAAAAACTAAGAATGAAGAAGAGAGCTTTGTAAGCTGATTACAAATGATTTCTTTAAGGATCTTAGAAGATCTTCTTCAAATTTTTGAATGTCTTCATATTAATAGTTTACTTCAAAGTGACTGTTTAATGATCTGGTGATGAGATATAGTCGTTATGAATCCGTTGAGAGAGTTTAGCCGTTGAGAGCACCAGACCTTAAGGAGTGAAGAGAGAACAAAGGTCTAGAGTGAAGAGAGAAAAAAGGTCTGGTGTGAAGGAACATCAGAGCTTTGCACTAAAATAGTGTCTCTTGAGAATCTCAGAATAAAAGTCCTTCTGTAGGCTTTCTTCTTTCAACATAAAATTATGCAGAGTAAAAAAAGTTGACTTTCTAAAAGTATTCTGACATGCGTACTGAAATTTTGAAATGCGCAGAATTGTTTCTTGGTTTCTTCCTATAAAAGGCTTTGGCTTTTGCATTATTTTGTCTCCTTTCTTCTTTTGATGATAAGTGTAGTTCTCTTTGATATGTACATAGTTCAGAGCATCATCAAAATAAACTTTGATCTTTTTATTGTATGCTTGTGATCTTAAGCAAATGCTTGTCTTCTTATCTTCTTTGATGATACGAGCAGTCTTCAGAGAAAAAAGATTAGCTCTGAACTTTCTTCAAGGAGGATTTTGTTAAGCATTGATATAAAGACAAAAATAACATCTTTATATATTTGGAAGTCTTGATTCTGAATTTTGAAGATAACAAAACGTGTTCTACTTGAGATAAGACTTGATAGATCAGACCCTGATGGTGCAACTGGGTTCAAACTTCTCTTTGAACTTTCTTTAGTCCCATACAGACTTGTTTATCAATATCAGACTTTTTATGAAATGCTCCCCTTTTCACTTATGGATTATGCCTTACAGACTTTTGACTTGAAACACTTAATTAGACAGGTCAGATAAGATATAGGCAGACTTTATTTAATCAAATGTATTAATGTGTGTTATTAACAAACCTTGGGATAAGAACCATTAACATTAAAGTCTTTATAAAATAGATTTGGTTCTAATATATGTGTTGAATAGTGATGTACCTTAGTGCCAGATTAAAATATACTGAGTACACATTGTGTTTGAATTAAAACTATAAATATATCTCTAGTTACTGCTTTAAGTGGTACTCACCCCTCAACTTGTGGTTTCATTGAGTTTTCAAAGGGACAATGATGCCACTTGGTGAATCCAGACGATGGGGATAATACGATGCCATAGTGGAAATGTATATACATACATGACTGTTTCAATGATAATACATTTTACTAGTCTTGTGATGGCTCGATGATGTATATAGATGTGACCAGTTATTTTAGATATCTTAAAATATTTAAGTTTTATGCATAAATAGTGATATGGATGTGTATGCCTACTAATTGCTAGGTATCTGACGCCTCATCGGAGGCTTAGCCATGATTTTGAGTATGAATTGTGAAAGTTATGTCCAAAAATTATTTTGTTTGATATATCCTTGAAATGGACAGGTTATAAACTATGTGAATTGGCTAGTATGGTTCAATACCATTGAATGATGATTAAGAATTATGGTGAAGTCATAATTATGTGATTTTAGTGAAAATAAGTTATATTCAAGGAACTAGGTTGATGATATTTTGTTCTGTGAGGTTTTAGAATCTTTGGATAGGTTGTATAGGTCATTTACCTCATTTAAGATATGAGTTCATTGCCTCAGATCAATTTGAATGTGGTTAGGATGGTCTTGGAGGTCCAAATAGCATCAAAATAACCTATATACATAATTTTGCATAACTTTCTTGATTTTAAGAATTTTTGAGTATGGCCAAGCCCAGTAGGTCATAATTAGTGTTTAGTCATTGCCTATAAAATTTGGCGGTATTCAGAGATCATTTGGATAAATTTAAGGTAGGTAAAAGCTCATTTTTAGACAAAATTTTACATAATTCTGATATGCTGCATAATATAAGTCTGCTGCTATTTTTGTATTTTAAAGGCTGCTGTTGCTGTTTCTATATTTTTAAGTCTATTGTTGCTGTGTTTGGTCAATGTTTGTTGTTGTCTCTGTTTTTAAAAGTATTGTTGTTTTTATTTTAAGTCTCTTGCTATTTCTGTATTTTAAAGGTTGTTGCTACTATTTCTATATTTTAAAATTGTAGTTGCTATTTTTGGTCAAAGTATGTTGTTGTCTCTATTCTTAAAAGTTTGTTGTTGTTTCTATATTTTAAAGGCTGTTGTTGCTGTTTCTGTATTTTTAAATCTGTTGTTGCTATTTTTGGTCAAAGTCTGTTGTTGTCTTTATTCCTAAAAGTCTGTTGTTGTTTTTATTTTAAGTATGTTGTTGTTTTGTTTTATTTTAAGTTTGTATGGTTATACTTAATTATTAAAAGCAAAAAAGGTTCTATAAATTGAATAAAATTATGTTTAAAAATAAATAAAATTGGGTAGGATGTCGCACTCTCTCCTACCTACCATTACATAGGTAAGCACATTGAACCTAACAAGCTTTTGGCTCATGATTCATGGTTCCAACTCTAATTCACTTCAATTTAGGTTACTAGGTGTGTTCAATTCTTTTGGAGATTGGGAACCTAATTCCCAAAGAACCCTCATTTTGACATTTTGTTGGTAAGTTGAAACCCCTGTTCTCTATCAATTTTAGTGATATCTAGCATGTTGGTAGTCAAATTAGAGAAATTGGTGAGGTTTTAGTATTTGAGGCTAAATGGGTTTTGTGTGCATCTTTGGCTTTTGTAGGTTGTAATTGGAGTTGAAGGTGCTCTCTCACCTAATTGTATGTGTCTACAACCAAGGTACAAAGAGGAGTAGTATATTTTAAATGCATGAATTATGAATAGATTAATGATTGAATATGTTGATTATGGTATTGATGATAATGTGATATGCAAGATGATGAATATTATGATGGATTTATGTTTATGATGATATAGTGTGAATCATGGTGATGCTAATGATGATGTTTGAGAATGAATTCATTGATGATAACAATATTGATGAAAGTTATTATATATGTGTAATGTAATGAATGATGAGAATGTTGATAAATGATGAAAATGGTGATTGTTATAGCATTGATAGTGTTGATAATGTTGATGAGGATTGTTGAATGTACGAACTATGATGAAAAGATGATGATGGTTAAATAAATAGATTATGATGTAGTTGATATTGATTAATGATTGAAAGCATGACATATGCATTCAAAAGCTGCTTAAAGGGTTTTAGGGGATCCGTTATAGGGGCTCAAATAGGAGGGTAACTTAGTGAATGAGTATAACCCTAAAGTGGTTCCCAATGGGATCACAATTTAAAGAAGGCCTGAAACACAATTGAATAATGTTGATTGCAGTCATGGTGAAAATAACAATGTTGTAATAAGTGATGGTTCGGTAGCGGTAAAATTATAAAATAAGGTGAATCCTTTGGTACTGTAGTACATTCCTATCATTAGTTAGATCCACATGCATTTGCATTAATGTAGTAACATTCAAGTTTAGTGTGGTGCATTCAGTTGATGTAAAAATGTGACTAATAATATTGAAATGATGAAATTGGATGTTGAATGTTGTAAATGAACACATGAGGATGAGTTGTGTATAATTATGTTTAATATTTGTCATTTAACATATGATTACTCACTCTTCTTTAATTATTTTTATATAGTGAACTTTGCATAAGGCGGAGGTTGGTGATGTATCAATGGTGATAAATAGTGCAAGTTTTTTTTTTTTGATGCGTAAATAAGATATATGGGTTTTGGTTAGGATTGATGATGGTCATCCCTTTATGTATATGTGTATATTACCTTACTTAGTGAACATGGATAATGATTATGTATATGCATGATGTAGCAAGATTATTATTTATATGGTTGTGATTAGAATAGAGTAATGATATTAGTAGTGGTATATATATAATGATGCCATAGAGCTATGCCATAGGCATGTGTAGATGGATATGTGATGTATTGATCTAGATTCTATATAAATTCTATGGGCAAGAACTATTTTGATGTATTGAATTTGATGTTGGATGATTTAAGTGCATAAGAAGTATCTAAGGAAGTTTGTTGCACCGGTTATGTGTAAAAAGTGAGTTACATGAATTGGGATGAATGTTGATAAAAACTCTTGATGGAATGGTAGAAAAGTCTTAATTAGGCATATTGGTGTATATGTGAAATGTGGCTGAGGCCAAGGTTTGCCAATTGAATTTCACATGGTTGGTAAAATCAATATTTTGACCCAAAACTTCCAATGTGCGTGATATTTAGTTTGGAAGGTGTTTTGGCATGACACTTGGACCTATAGTTAGAGGATGACATGTATGTGTTGTGTAGCAACCCTCGATTAACTAACATAATCTCACACTATAGATTATCCTAGTTAACTAAGAGTACTACTTAAGTTGTAAAGTTTGAGAAATATTTTTTTTGTAAAAGAAAATGAAGATGGATCATAACATTCATAACTATAGTTCATACATGATTTAACATTGCTTTATATACTCTGAATGAAGCAGGGGCACACAGGCTCCCAAAATATAAAAGAATACAACTCAACTGCTAAATAGAGACAACTGGACTACCCAAATGGCAGCCCACCTAAGAACAAATTCCTACTGCTATTTCTTTCCAAATACTCCCCTCTAGAGGAGGATGACTGATGTGAGTTGCTTCTACAGGAAAGTCCTAGTCTTATTGGGCGTTAATCATGATAAATATCTGAAGTAGCTCTCATGAGATTCTAATTAGTTGGACCCATCTTAGAGACATCTCCAAGCTCCATGTGGGTGTAACACTGGTAAACATAATAAAGGAAGATTCAAGAATGGTCCCACTTAACTCAGGCCAAGAGGTTTTCTATCAAGGAGGGTTCTGCCTTTTTTGCATCTTCTCCTTCCATGGGCACCTCGTCTGGATCTTCCTTTGAGTCTTCCTCTTTAGTTATGGGAGTGTAATATGGGGGAGGAGAGTGAGCAACTGGCACTACCATCCTAAGAGGTTCGAGCTCTAAATGGGGCCTCATCCCACTGGAATCTGAAGGTAAGTCTTCTTCTTCCATGCGTCGGAAGGCCTCATATCTGAGAGTACGGGGAGGGTCTCTGTACCTCTACATTGTACTCTTAATCACATCAACATCTTTCTCATAAGGAGGTGGCTTCACTGACGGCTCAACAGATTGAGCATTAACCCCCATAGGGTTTGCTCTAGAGGCTTTCAGGATTTATTCTGGGATGGTTGGAAGTCTTCTTCTTAACATGGCACCACTAGTCTTCTACCTTTTCGAAGGTCGGTCCACCATGTTAAAGGAATAACAATAAAGGTAAGACACCAACTCCTACTTGTTGGTCACATGATGGGATGTTCGTCATTGCTGGCGTTTCCCTAAACCATTTAGTTTTACATAACACATAGAGTACATACATAGTAATGGGAGCTTCACCCACATTCATTCATTTCATATTCCTAGTTTCTAATATTACTTAATTAATCATAGGATTATTTTTAGGGGTTCATAGTAAATCAATAGCTACATGGGGGACTAATTTTATTTCAAATCATACTCGTTAATATTATTATCAGACTATCACCATTTGACAACATCATATATGAGTATATCACTCAAGTAGAGGTATAGTCATCATGCTATTCTATTGAGAACAAGGTTGGTTAAAAAAGAAGATAAATGATATTACTGGACCAGACCATCGACTACGTTATTATTTTAGAATTTGTTAATAACATACATCAAGATACTTAATCAAAATAAAGTCTAGTTGTGTTAGCTCTAATCTATTTATTTAAGTGTTTCAGGTTTTAAATACTAACTGCATAATCTATAATAGATAAGGGGAGTTCATAAAATCAAAAGTCTGATCCTTCAAAAGACAAAACTTAGACTTTAACCAAAAAGTCTGATTCAAGAATTCTCAGCTTATGATTCAATAGAATCGGACCTCAAACTTTTAGGCATCTAAAATTATAAATAAGAAAGTTACTTCAAAGAATAAATTACAATGTTCTAGAAACAAATTGATGATGCATTGGAAGTCAAGCTCTTATCATGAAGAATGTGCTTATCATTAAAAAGGATAAGAGACAAATCAGCAGAGCAGCCATTATAGTTTTTTGAAGACCTTATGTGTCATATGTAATCAGAAGAATTACAACATTGATCTCTGTGTGTTACTAGAATCAAGCCAACAATTAGCTTTATTCTCTAAAGTTATCAAGGAACACCTTATTCATGCAAGTGTTGAAGTCCCTTGCTACAAGACTTTTAGACATCCCTTGAGATAATCAAAAGTCTAGTACCTCCTCTCAAAGTAAACTCCTTCAAAGGATTTTCAACATTCATATCTCCTTTCCAAATCAGCAACGGTCATCTCATATCACCTATATATTCTTGGAGATGGTCTGAGTCAAAGACATAGAGAAGAGAAACCTATTAAGAATACTTAGTCTTTGTGATCAAAATCTCTTTAATCTTTTCTTAGCTCTCCAAAGACAAAGACCTTCTTTGTTGTTATGCTTCTAGTAGACCTTGGTCTCTTGTCTTTCTTAACTTATTATATTCATTTCTCATTGTATATCCTCTATACACTAGGTTCTGTAAGGTACCTTACACACTTTCATTAAAATCAGTATTATGTAAAAGTCTGGTGAACTACCAGCCTTTAGTTTCATTGGGAAATTGTTGCAGTCTGAAAAGGCTTTTAAAAGAATACTTGGGTATAAGCAAGGAGTGGCTGGAGTGAAGAATACTTGTGGCACAAGACTGGTGCTATTATTGTAAAGGCAACTTTACAATAGTCGAAATCATGTCTTTACCTCCCTTTTTACTTTGAAAAGAGTTATATTGGTGATAGAGACCACATAGTGATGTGATATTACATGGATTATACGTCCAATTTATGGACTTTGGTTGTGATATGTGAGGAAATCCACTAGTGTGAACGCTTATTATATGATTATGAACCTTATCTTAAACTAGAGGATGTATACTTGATATGAGTTTGGTGAATCAATTAGGCTTGAATTGAATTATAGCCGATAATGTTTGAATTAGACAAATGATTTCTAATTTACTTGACTATGACTTCGGGATGGATGAAGTCCAATGGTGGGGTGATTACCCTATGATGATTGCAAATCTATGGTTGATATGTCAATATATAGTTATGGTGGCGGACAATTAATGAATTATATGGCATGATTTACACCAGATCATGATTAAATGATAATATAATGTGAATGTATTGCTCATGGACTTGTGTGACTTCTCACAAAGTCTCATGTGTGAAGAGATATTATTTGAATTGATATGAGTAATGTGAGCAATAAGACATAAAGGTACTTATCCAGATATGTCTCTACATGCTATAGGCATTGTGGCAACGTGCACATATGCGTTGATCTCATGTGTTTGTGGTAACCACTATGGGAGTGGGACGCCTCCCTGTATGTCGGATGCAACAACACATAGACCGGGCAAGTGTAGTGTTGTAACTGCTTACGGTGAATGTATTGAACCTATCCGGTGGTACTAGATAAGAATGTGAGAGTTTTGATGAATAATCTGAGGATTGATGAGTGGTGACTCGTTTTGGATATATGAGACTTTATACTTGGAACATAGGGGTGACGATAGTCATGTCCTGCTGGACTTTGGGAAGTCCAATATTACTTTATGGTGTCATTGGACCTTATTGGTGTGTGACACGTTGTCGTTGTCGGGTCAAATAAAAAGTTAAATTAATATAGTATAAGGTGAACAACCTTAGTCGTCTCTCGAGGACCCTAGTTAAATTAGTTACGCTCAATTTAGTTATAACAAAGGGGGGTTTGTATTGAGATTGAAAGGAAAATTAAGTAATTATATAATAGTGCAAAAAGTAAATTTATGAGTGAGAATAATCAAATTTAGAAACAACCAACCCAAGGAATTAATAAATTTTTACTTAGCCAATCATGGATCACAAATATGATTAAATATAATTAATTTCTCAATCTTGAATCATTTGGAATCCCTAAATGATTATATTCTAGAAAATCTTCTAGAATCAAATTAATGAACTAATAAGAATAATCAATCGATATATTCTTATTAATTACTAAAATAACTTTAAAACCATAGTTTGATTGAGTTAAAAAACTAAATAGAAATCTCTTATTTAGTGACTTAATCTTTGTTCTCAAATTGATTATTGATTAACCAACCAACATCGGTTAGATTAGAGATTGTTTAATTATATACCAATTGGTTATACACTTAAATAATCTACCATCATAAGTGTTTGTGAAACAAAGAAAAGTAATTATCTTCAATCAAAATATTAAGAGCAAGAACTCAAAGTTAACATAAAGAAAAATTAAATTCCTTGAGTTGATTTTAAAAGATTAAGCTTCTATGATAATTTTTAACGATGAAAGCTAATATTAAATTAACTATAACTTTGATTATAAAAGTAAATAACAAATAATAAAATTAACTTACTTGATATTGAGGAAGGGAAATGAAAATCATAACATGAGGGATGGAATATAGAACAAAGAAATAAAGCAAGAGAAAGAACTAAAACTTAAGAAACTAAAGCAAAGATATAGAAATGTAATGAAAACTCAAGCATGTATTTCTTATGTATCTCTTATGTCTCTTCCTTACAACTTCAAGCATCTATTTATAGGCAAGATATCATGATACTATACATTCATTTTCTGATCATTAGAATGGAAATTTATTTCATTTTCCTAATTTTAATGGTGTTGAGCCCCATTCCTTTTATGGATGATTAAGGAAATATATATATAGGGTATATGAAGACAATATATGTGGGATTGTTGATATAAATTGAGATATTGGAATACATATATATATATATATTGCCCATGATATGTTGGGAAAACATGAATTTTCTCCATAAATGACATGATATGATAATGACAATAAAAGTGAAATGATGGGTTATGAGATGCCTCCTCGTGTGATAATGAGACCAATGGGGGGATGGTTAAATGATGTAGTATTTGTTATAAACCGATGAATCGGAGATGATAACGGTAATATGTAATAATGAATGATGTTGTGGATCATTTACTTGAGTAAAGGATGATCGTTATTATTGATGATTTGTTGTGTACCATTGTGAGTGATACAAGTGTGATCTTGTATGTGTGGTTTGAAATATAATGATGAAATGTTGTGAATGCCACACCAATATATATAGATGAAACAATAGTAATGAATAATGATATGAAAATTCACTAACTGATTATGTGGTGATATTGATGAAAGTTTGATGAATGATGTTTATGTTGTGATACCATTATGGTTGATTACAAGTATTGTCTTGCATATACGATATAAAATACATATGAAAGATGTTAAAATGAAATGCCACATATAAAACTCGAAACAATGGCTAAGAAACCAACAATGATAAAATCCATTAAAATGAGTGTGGTGGTGTTGGTGATTGTGATGATGATGATTGATGAGTGGCATATTGGGATGCATAGTGTGAGAATGCACTTAATTTACATTGCATTGCATCCATGGCATATCATACATTGTCTATGTGGAATATTAGGGGTTCCATTAGGCGGGCCCAGTAGGAGGGTAACCTAGTGCACGGGTATATTGTTGTTGTTGTTCCCTAGTGATTCTGGGAATCACGAAGCTGTCTATAGTTTGGTGAGGAGGCACTCTATATGGCAGGCCCAGTAGGCATGCGGCTCTGTGATGAGAAAGTTACCTCGGTGTCCAACGGGACACGGCTCTCTCGATGTGTGTTCAGGAGAGGCCCATAGCACTTGTGGCAAGTGAGGCCATGGTATTGATCCGTAAATCACGGGGTGACTACTGCTACAGATGTGCAATAGCAATTTGGTACCAGTAAAAATATGTTGTGAAGCATGCATGCATTGAGATATATGTGTACACATTTTTCTACTGCAGTAGGGGCATAGTAGCACACCTATTCTTGACCCACAATTTAGTGTTTATTCCCACAGTTGGATCCACATTTGTTGTCTATTCCATTATGCATATGCATTAGCCATAAAAGCATTTGCATATAGCATCGAGATATGCCAGAAGATGATGATGATTGAGATTGTGGTATAGTGTTGATGAGATGGGTAATTGAATATCTAAAAGACTATATAAAATTAATAAATGATATAATTACCACGAAACAATATTGAATATGACGATGTGTATGTTATGGCCTAATGTAATGAAGGGCATAATTATTTATGATTGATGATAATGATGTTAGACTATAGTGGCTTTGAGAAAAGACCTGAATGGTCAATGCTGATGATGTTGGCCCAGTGTGGCGTTGGAATAGATGTGTATATGCCTGCTTTGCTATGACTTGATTAAAGAATATGAAATATGTATATTTTGTTGAAGTAATAATTTATGGTGATCATTGATGTGTTTAACAAAGCAAACATGATGTTGATATGCATATGCACATAATCTCAATTATATTCATATCGTCTTTTGAAATGTATAACTCAGTCTTCAATGTGGTCTTCTTTTTAGTATTGATACAGGAATATCATGGAATGAGTATGTTTATAAAGTAAAGCTTCTGGGAAGGTAAATAGTGGTAACGGAATGCCTTGGTTGGCAACGTTTGTAATTTAGTGAGTTGTGTATAAAATGGATATTGTGATATGGTTACTCACTGAGATTGATGGATGAATTGTGAATTATATGTATATATGGGTGATGTATTAATATTTGGGATAGTGAATTTCTGCCCATTTGAAGAGTATAAAGATGTTGATTATGTAATCATTCTGGGAATGCATAGGTGTTGATGACATATGCCTTTGAGGGTGAATCAGATGCGATCAATTATAAAATATGAATATTGGAGATGTATGATGTATGACCATATAGATATGTATATGTATATATCTTAGGCATTGTATGTGCATGAATTTATGTGAAAAGATAATGGTTGTCTATTAGGCTTAAGATATATCGTAGCATGCTTTGCCGAACCTTTTCTCATATCCTCATATATGGGACTAGGCGGATGCCCGGTATACACATTCTTCTTTCGCTGTAATCTCTGTTATTTTGTATACCATTATGGGCAACTGTTTAACGATCCAGTTATAGATTATCAAATCTCACCCTTTGGTTTCCTGTGGTTCGAGTCTTGATGTAGTCGTGGTGGTGTTTTGAAATTATTTCGAACGAGAAAATTTTACTCATAATTTTATTATTTAATTATCTTGATTATATCGGGATTCAAGTCTGGAAGATCGAGGTGTGACAAGCTGGTATCAGAGCGTATTTTGCTCTAAATTAGATTTATTGATTAACATCTGTGAACACCTATTTCGTTCCAGACAATTTTCACCAAGAATGGGGAATTCACAAGGGAAAAGAATAAAAAAAATAAAAAAAATCAAACAAATCAAAAAAAAATAAAAAAAAATAAAAAAAAACCTCTGACTCGGAAATGATCATTTCCGAGTGAAAGGACTCGGAATGATCATTTCCGAGTGAAAGAGCCTCCAAGTGGACCTCAAGTGTCAAGGAAGGACACAAAGAGGGCTGGACCCGAGTGCAGAAGCAAAATTCCGACCTCTGAGTGGAAAAGAGACAGTTTCCGAGTGACAAACATCCAATTTCCATGTTCTGATCGAAAAAACAGGCAGATTCCGAGTGAAAATGCCAAGCTTCCAAATTCTGAGTAATAAGAAGGCAATTTCCGAGTGCAAATGGCTGAACTTCTAATTTCCGAGTGCAAAGAAAGACGATGCCGATTGATGAAGACTAAGTTTTTGATTCTGATTGAAGCATGAGGCCGACTCCGAGTGACTTGGAGAACAAGCATGTGTTTCCGAGCAAATCAAGATTCGGACTTGTGAAGAACTTCTAAGAAAATGCATCGAATACCTGATTGCTGAGTGAAAGCCATTCCTGAGTGACGAATGAAAGCCAATTACTGATTGGAAAATAAGTAAAAAGGTCAGATTTTCAAGTGGATGAAATGAGGGACGACTGAAAGAAATTCCGAGTAAAAATCCACTCGGAACCGAGGGAAGAAGGAGTATTCCGAGTGATGTTCTTCAATCGGTACCAAGTAAAGGTTATCCACTCAGAACCGAGTGAGGTATTTCCAGTCTGCACCGAGTCCCTTCCATTTTCAGTCGGCTCCGAGCCATCACCCTTCATTCCACTTATTTCCGAGCCATATTTAAGCATCACTGAGCTCGTTTTCACCAAACCCGAACCACCAATTTTCACCCAAAGCTGGCTCACCACTCTCACTTAAGTCCGAACCAATGCTCACTCGGAACCGACTGGCAATTCAGCTAATCCTCCTCAAGCCAATTACCGAGCCCATTGCAACCATTTCAGTCGGTTCCGAGTCATTTTCCACTCGGCTCCGACTGAGTGTCTCACAGCAACCTCATACCGAGCAATTCTCACTCAGAAGGGTGTGTTTTCGCTCGGTTTACCATTGGAAATGCTTCATTGCACTCGGAACTCACTCCCAATATGGATAAATACCGATTGAGAAGCTGACTCGAGTCATTTCACTCGGAATTCTGTCTTCCTCACTCGGATTTTCATCACTTTCTCTCGGATTTTCATCTTGCTGAGTTGGATGTCCACTATCCAAGTGGATCCTTGAATTACGGAGGGTAGTTGGCAATAAGACAAGGTGGAAAGTGATAAAGAATTGCCACCAGCCTTCATTTTGCTTAATTGTCAAAAATCCAGGCTGTTGCCAACACCACCATGCAAGTTGTTTGACAATTTCAAGGGGCGGCTGACAATAAGACAAGGAGGAAATATTAAAAAAAAACTTCACTAATTGGCAGCCAGGCTGTCTCTGTTCCTGTTTAGGCAATCAACGTGCTTCTCAAATGCTCTATAAATACAGCAAGCGAAGGAAGAAGAAGGGATCCCTGGAGGATTCATTGAAAGAGAAAAAAAAAAAGCTTTCTCCCTCATCCACACACCGCCCAAATCTCCTTCCCAGTCCGTTCTCCACACCGCCCTCTCACTGTCCAACTTCCTCTTCTTAAACACTGCCCCCTTCCCCACACCGTTCTCAACACCGCCCAACACCTTACCCTCCACACTACCTACACACCGCCCAACATCCTCCTTAACACCGCCCCAAGACCGTCCTCATAGCCCTTTCCAACACTGTCCCCACCTCCTCCCAATACCATTATCTCCTCACTCAACCGACCTCACTACTCACATTAACCGACCTCACTCCCACTCAATACCGCCCACACACACACTCTCCACAACCGTCCTCTCCACACCGCCTACACACCGAACAACACTGTCCTCTCCACACCGCCCACACACCGCCCAACACCTTCCTCTCAACGCCGCCCACACCATCCTCAACACCGTCCAACACTTTCCTCACAGCACCCTCCAAACACAAGCCTCTTCACACTGCCCCAACACCTTCCTCACAGCACCTTCCAAATACCGACCCCCTCATTCCTCATAGCCCCCCTATACTGTCCCACTCTCCCTCACCTCACCTCACTCCACGCTCACTTCACTTTTCCTTTCTTCCATTAAAACCAAATCACACACACACCTCTCTGCCCTTCCTTTTCAAACACCGTTCCCCTCCATTAAAAAAAAAAACACTTCATTTATAAAAAAAAACACCTTATTCCCCATTTTCCCTCTGTCCAGCACCTCAAGCCCACAACACCATCCAACTCCTTTCTCATCACACCGGTCCCACTCTTCACCTTATCCTTAATACTTGTATTTATTTTATCTTCTGCTAAATTAATTGTTATTCGGTGATTTTGTCTTCCTTTTTTAATTATCAATTAATCTTTATTGATTGATAAATATTAATAAAATGAGTGCTTCACACATTCTATTTAAATTAGCATAAAAGGTGTGACTATTGTTATTATCATTATTATTGCAATTTTTATTTCTTTTATTCTTTATTCTTTTTATTTTAAAAAGGAGGAGCGAGTTTAATTTGGACAAGACGTCCTGTTAATCTCATTTTTTTAAAAGGGTGGAGCGAGTTTAATTTGGACGAGACGTCCTGTTAATCTCATGTAAATATTCCATGTTTATTTCTGTTTATTTTTATATATTTTGTCGTCTCGCATATTTTCTTTTCATGGAAGAGTTAAAATAATTATTGGGTTAATTATAATGCGTGCTATTAAATTGAGGTAACCGTTTTTATAACGGACAGCTGTGAGGTGCTAATACCTTCCTCACCTGTAATTAGACTCCCGGATCTGGAATCTCATTTTTTGACCAATGCTTTAATTAAAGGTTTTCCCGGTATTTTATCCTAAAAATATTGGTGGCGACTCCATGTTCATTTTTTTTTAATAAAAATCGTTTTGAGGGTCGGCCGTGCCGTCGCGATCCCGGTCGCGACAGATGGCGACTCCACTGGGGACTTAGAGAGTCAAGCCAGTCAATTTGATAGCGCATATTTTAATTAGTATATTAATTATTTGACTTTTTCCTTTATTTTATTTGGTCTCTGTTTTATTTGTGTCCTATCCTTTATGTTCTGTAAATATATGTGTGATCATTGAACCCTAGGGTAGTCGACTTTATTTTGTTGCTCTGTGTTTGTTCTATGTGTAGGATGAGTAAGGTACAGGTATTGAATGCCTCTTTCACACACTACACTCACAACTTGCACACACTTTTGAGTGGGACCCTATACCCGGGCCCAAACAAAACTTAAGATTAGGGGAGATTGATAGCGGAGCCATTTGGGATGTACTTCCTATCTGGTTACTGTGAGAATCTCAGCTAGAGTTTGACTTATTCATGGTGCCCACACTTAGTAGACTTCCTGCTATTTGTGGCCAACATCATGAGTAGGATCTTGACTCTAGTGACCTTTAGAAATTTTAGAACAAACCACCCAATGTGAGACATCACTGATAAATAAACCTTAGAACCATTAAGGCATCTTCAGAAAAACCCGACTTAAGGCACAAAGAGGCAAACTTTACTTATACCTTTTCTCATTCTCGTTTTCTCTTCCAATCCAAACTAATGGACCGCTTGCCTGTTTAGAGGATTACTTTTTCAAAGAATAATCTATTTTTAACCTGTGATCCTCTAATGGGCAAGTGGACTTTTCTTTTTATGTTTGCTTAAGTCTTAGGATCTGGAGTTATGAACTTTCTAAAAAAAAAGAAGAAAAAATAATCAGAAAATTCATAGCTCGTGTCATCCTTGATTTATTACAAGTTTCGACAAATTGTAACTTCCCTAAATCCCAAAATGTTTTCAAGAAAGTTATTAGGGGAGTATCAATTTGCAAAGCATGTCAGTGATTGATTTTTCTTTTCTTTATGTCCCTACAGGAAGCTATTAAGGGCTTGGCCAGTATCTTTGAGTGAAATATGGAAATTAACATGAGGTCAGATAGTTGTGGTGGAAATGTACCCGAGTTGAAAAGATTACTGCATGTTAAGGTTAGGAAAGTTGATACAACCAGTCTACAAGCATTAGGGAAGAAATTGGACATGAATCAGAAGATGGTTTTCTCAAGGAAATATGGGAGGATCCTAAAACTGCTAGAAGTGGAAGTACAAGTCGAGGCAATTACCGCTTTGACTCAATTCTATGACCCACCTCTCCGTTGTTTTACCTTCCGGGACTTCCAATTAGCTCCGTCAGTTGAGGAGTTTGAACAAATTCTGGGGATGCCATTAGAAGGACAAATACCTTACCGTCATCTTGGACGTCAAGCAAATATTGTTACTGTTGCTAATGTCCTAAAGATTCACCCGGAAGTGTTAAGGAGTGTGCAACTGAATAGAAATCAGATCCTGGGATTTGATCGAGAGTATTTTGAAAAGCACATGCACTTGCTAGCTGAGAAAAGAGATTGGGAAGCCTTCATGGATACTCTAGCTCTCACCATTTATGGAGTTATCTTGTTTCCTAATATCGACAATTATGTGGACTATGATGCTATTGGCGTTTTCCTTGCCCATAGGTTCAAGTCTAAAAATCCTGTCACTGCTATATTGGCAAATATATACTGCACCATGGACTTCTGCTGTACACGAGGTGGAAAGAGAATCATTTGCTGTTCACCTGCTCTATATGTATGGCTTACATCACATGTCTTCCATCAAGTCAGCAAAATTGAATGTCCAGTCTCAGATCTGAAGTTATGTCAGTTAGTAGCGAAGAATAGGCGTGAATGGGCCAATCACCTGGTAGGACTCACAGCTGATAAAGTAAGGTGGTACCCGCAATGGTTGAAGGTTGACACCATAATTCACCATTGTGGAAACTACCCGAATGTTCCTCTCATGGGTACTCAGGGGTGTATTAATTACAACCCTGTCATAGCCAAACGTCAGCTAGCCTATCCCTTACTTGGGTCACCCGATGGAGAATCCCTTACTGCTTTTATCGTTTATTTCTCAGAGGGGGATTGCACGTCTGTCATTCGGGATGTAGCAAATGCATGGAAGAAAGTCCACAAACAAGGGAAAGAATTAGGAAGTCGAAGCCACGCCGTGAAGGAAGAGTACTACCAATGGGTCTTAAACAGAGTTTCTATTGTCAAGCTACCTTTCAAAAGTCCCTCCTATCTCCCGACAGGCGCACATGTTACCTCTCCTACCCTTGAAGAAGAGGCAATGAGAGCCAAAATAAAAGAGTTAACCGCCAAAAATGAGGAATTGGAAAAAGAATTGCTGATATCTCAGCAAGAATGTGCCCTTCAGAAAAGGGAGAATTTAGAAAGCAAACAAACCATCAGGAAGATTGGAAAGAAAAGAAAAATTGAAAGGGACTACCTGAGGAAAAAAAGCCAATGCCTCCGAACGGCTAATGCTCAACTAAAAGCGAAGAACAAGCAAAGAGATACCATGTTGACTGATAAGCAGCTTCTAAGGGACATGTTGGCAAGAGCCAAAGAGTGCGAGCAAAATGTCTTGGTACAGAAAGAACTTCTGCAATTGCAAGTTTGCCGATTAGAGCATCAGCTTGATGAGATGGTAGAAGCTTACCAGCATGAGATAAATGGTGAACGACGGCGCGTGATAGATGCTGAACGAGAATGTGGAGAAGCTATCCGTGTTTTGAAAGATGAACTAACACAGCAAAATGAAGATATTCATTCATGGATGAATCGCTTTGCCCACTTGGCATATTTGGCTAATGGAGTTCTGGAAGACCTCCCGCTCCTACTCAAGCAAGCTGAGGGGATGGTTAATCCTCTTAACACTCCAAGAGAAATTGTAACCTTCCTTGATTATTGTAGAGAAAGGATTTGTAAAATGAGGGCCATGATTGCCCGAGCTAGGAATGGCTGATTTACTTTTTCTACATAAAAATAGGCTGGCAGCAGTAATGTATTCCGAAAAAAAGGGGGTTTCTTCATGTCCCCACAACTACCTCATGTTAATTTCCACTCATCACTTTTGAATGAAGTTCTGAAAAAAGTCGAAAGATACTGGCTGAATTCCGCGATTGCTTCACGTATCATTTGTTTTTCTTTTGCTTTTTTTTTTTACTTTCTTTTTAACAATTTCTTGTTGACTTCCCAGAAATAACAGGTAAACATCCTTACGCGACTCGACTTAATACCAGACTCATGGCTGAAATAGAACAAGAAAATGAGAGTTTGAGAGCTGAAGTCAATCAACTGAAAGAGCAAATGGCTGAAATGGCCAAACTTCTTGAGAGAAGGGTCACAGAAGGGGATTCTTCAGCAGGAGTTGAAGACACTAGACAACGACCGTCCACTCAGGGTCCCACTGGGGGACCAAGTTCAAACCCAGCTGCGCCTCCCCTAACCATTCATGTTAGGAAACCAAACACTGCTGAAGCCCAGCAACCCATCTTTGTAGATGCAGAAGGTAACGTCATACCTTACGGATTGCCACAGGGTTATTTCCCACCGCTTCAAGAAGAACCTGATTATCAAGAGGCGATTTTACATACGGCCCAGCCAAGTGTCCCGCCCGTCCGAGACCCTCAAGCAAATCCAATCCTTGCACAAGTTACGCAACCACAAGCTACCCAGACGACAGCCAGACCCTACATCTCAATGCCTAATACAAACCCGACACATGTCGACCAACCAGTTAGGGATACCAGTCATCATGCTACTGCGGGTCCAAATACTGCTGTTACTACCCGGGAGGAGAGACTAGAATTCCTGGAAAGGCGATTCCGAGAAATGAAGAGAACAAACAGGTTTGGAATGGGTAGTACTGCACAACTCTGTCTGATTCATGATGTTGTCATTCCCCCGAAATTCAAAATGCCAGAGTTTGACAAATATCGGGGGCTAACCTGTCCAAAGAACCATCTAACCATGTACTGTCGGAAGATGGCCTCTCATGCTTCTAATGACCCTTTGCTCATTCATTGTTTCCAGGATAGTTTGGCGGGAGCACCTCTTACCTGGTACAACCACCTTGAACGATCTCGTATACGCTGTTGGGAAGATCTGGCAGACGCTTTCATGCAACAGTACAAGTATAATCTGGATATGGCGCCAGATAGAGTACAGTTGCAAAACATGGCCAAGAAAGATAATGAGACGTTTAAAGAATATGCCCAACGGTGGCGAGAAGTAGCAGCACAAGTCGATCCACCTCTATCAGAAAAATAGGTGATTTCCACATTTATTGATACACTCCAGTCACCTTTCTATGACAAGATGATTGGAAGCATTTCTTCCCACTTCTCCGACATCGTCACTATCGGAGAAAGAATAGAGAATGGCTTAAGAACGGGGAAGATTACTCGTAGCCCATCTAGGGCTGGGACAGCAAGAAAACCTTCTTTTGGAGAAGGAAAAAGAAGAGAGGGAGAGACTAACCTGGTCTCTCACGACCAAAGAAGGAACCAGCTCAGACCACCTACTCCCGTCACCTTTCCGTCAACTTACCATAACACACCACACCCATATGTAGCTACAATTCCAAATCCAAACCCACCACATTTTCGAGCACCTGTCATGCGACCACCCGCACCACCACAAACACCATATCAACCACCCCAAATAAACCCACCAAATCCAAACATGAGGAGACAGAATGATGACCGCACTCAAGTGCAATTTGATCCAATTCCCATGACCTACACAGAGCTTCTCCCCCATCTTATTGAAAACACCTTAGTGGCACCTTGTCCTTTAAAACCGCTTCAACCACCTTATCCCAGAGGGTATGACCTAAATGCGCGATGTGATTACCATGCCGGTGCATCGGGACATTCCACCGAAAATTGCCTGGCATTGAAGTTTAAGGTAAGAGATTTAATCAGAGCTGATTGGATAAGCTTCAAGGAAGGAAGCCCGAATGTGACCACCAATCCTTTGCCTAACTATGGGAGACTAGGCGTTAACGCTGTGGAAAAAGATGAGGAATGTATTTCCAAAGTTCAGGACATCCAAATGCCGTTGGAAACAATTTATTCCCATATGCTTAAGATGGGATTGATAAAAGGATCATGGGATAAAGAGTGCAATGACCTCCTGTCCGCAAAGCGAAGAGACTTCCAGAAAACCCTTCAGGGATTTATGGACAGTCACGTCATAGAAGTTTGCCGGCATCGTGAAGACATAATAAATATGATACAAGAGCAAGGCCGAGTTCGAGCTCCAAAACCTCTAGTCATATTTTACAATAAAAATGCACCTGTGGCTTCAACCCCTGTTAAAACTGTCATCACGGTAAACACTCCAACCCCATTCTCTTACAAGGATTCGCGAGCTGTACCATGGAAGTATGGTATTGATGTGATCGTTACCAGTTTTGAGGCCGTTGAGCCTACTCCATCATCCCCTGTCATGAATATTGCCGGAATCGGGGGTGTCACCCGAAGTGGAAGAGTGTATGCTTCCCCAGAACCAAAACTTGACAAAGCCATAGGGAATGGGAAGGGAAAATCCTCCGGTGAAGCAAAGAAGGTAGTAACTGAAGAGGAAGCCCAAGAGTTTCTTAGATTCATTCGTCATAGTGACTACCAAGTGTTGGACCAACTAAACAACACCCTGGCAAAAATTTCTCTGTTGTCCTTACTAATGAGTTCTGAACCACACCGGAATACGCTGATGAAAGTTTTGCGTGAGGCACATGTGAAACATGATTTGCCGGTAGATAAATTCGAGGGCATAGTGGGACACATTGTGGCCAACAACTATCTAACTTTTACGGATGATGAGACACCAGCGGAAGGAAGAGGGCACAACAAAGCCCTTCATATCTCCGTAAAATGTCAAGATCATATCATGGCGAAGGTGCTGGTTGACAATGGATCATCCTTGAATGTAATGCCAAAATCTACGTTGGCAAAGTTGCCTTTTGATGGGACCCATATGAGACCCAGTTCCATGGTAGTCCGGGCTTTTGACGGAACTCGCCGAGAAGTCATGGGAGAAATTGAATTGCCTATACAAGTTGGGCCATGCACTTTTCAAATCCTTTTTCAAGTCATGGATATTACGCCCGCATACAGTTGTTTGCTGGGACGGCCGTGGATCCATTCGGCTGGGGTAGTTCCTTCTACTCTACATCAAAAGTTGAAGTTTATCATTGACAACAAGTTGGTGATTGTCTCTGGAGAAGAAGACTTGTTGGTTAGTAAGCCTGCCAACACCCCATACATTGAAGCGACTGAGGAAGCCCTTGAAACCTCATTTCAGGCTTTAGAGGTGGCCAATGCAACGAGCATTACAAAGAAATCCTTCCCAAACGTGCCTCTGATGGTTGCAAAGACAATGTTGAGAGAAGGATACAAGCTGGGAAAGGGGTTAGGACGAGAATTGGAAGGGAGAACCCAACCTATACGTCTCCCAGAAAACAGGGATAGGTATGGTCTGGGATACAAGCCTACAGCAGCTGATAGAAAAAGGGTGGGAGAAGAAAGAAGGGGGAGAAGGATCGCTCGCCTTACCGGTCAAAAGTTCGACACTGCTAGAATCCCTATCTGTGACCTCTATCAAAGCTTCAGAAGCGCCGGGATTATATATCCGGGTCAGGTGGCTATGGTTGGAGACGGACACAGCCATGATGTGGAATTAGTGCATGCTTGCTTACCCAGTCAAGAACTAGACAACTGGGAAATCGTGGAGTTCCCCATAACTATCAATCCTCAGCCAAAGTAATTGTTGTTTTCAAAACTTGTCGATCCTCTTGCTATGCCTAAGGCTTTAGGATCTGTTTTGTAATAAAGGTGAAAATTTGCTTGTTTATTAAATTAAATGAATGCAGTCTGATTTCATACCTCATCTTTGTTCAATCTCTTTCTTTTAAACATTCCATTTGCTTGCCTTTTTTTGTTTTCATTCATTATGATATAACACTAAATACAGATCTGAAAGCGATTCTTCTAAGAGCAATAAAAACTCGGTTCTATTTCATGACTCTGATAATCCAAATGATTATGCCTATGAGGATAGTGAGGAAGACTTTGAACCTTCACTCGAGATGACAAAGTTAATGGAACAAGAAGATAAAGAAATTCAACCTCATCAGGAAAAGATTGAGACCATTAACTTGGGAGAGAAAGGGGAAAATAAAGAAGTCAAGATAGGCACCCTCTTGAGCAAACAACAGCAGAGTGAATTGATTAGACTACTCCGAGAATTTCGAGACATTTTTGCATGGTCGTATCAAGATATGCCAGGTCTGGATAATAACATTGTGGAACACAAGTTGCCTTTAAAGCCGGAATGTCCACCGATCAAGCAAAAGTTATGACGAATGAAACCAGAAATGCTTCTTAAGATCAAAGAAGAAGTCAAGAAACAATTCGACGCTGGTTTCTTAGCCGTAGCTAAGTATCCACAATGGGTAGCCAACATAGTTCCCGTTCCAAAGAAAGATGGGAGGGTAAGGATGTGTGTGGACTACCGAGACTTGAATCGGGCGAGTCCTAAGGATGATTTTCCTTTACCTCAAATTGACGTATTGGTTGATAACACAGCTCAGCATTCCATCTTCTCATTTATGGATGGATTTTCGGGATATAACCAGATCAAGATGGCACCAGAAGATATGGAAAAGACCACGTTCATCACACTATGGGGCACCTTTTATTACAAAGTAATGTCCTTCGGATTAAAAAATGCAGGAGCCACCTATCAAAGGGCAATGGTGACTCTCTTCCACGACATGATGCACAAGGAAATAGAGGTCTATGTGGATGACATAATTGCCAAGTCCAGGTCAGAGGAGGAGCATATTGCTGACCTGAGAAAACTCTTCGAAAGATTGAGGAAATTCAAGCTTAGATTGAATCCCGCCAAGTGCACTTTTGGCGCAAGATCCGGCAAATTGTTAGGGTTCATTGTGAATAAGAAGGGGATAGAAGTTGATCCTGACAAAGTCAAGGCAATTCTGGAAATGCCTCCTCCTCGTACTGAAAAAGAAGTCCGAGGATTCTTGGGAAGATTGAATTACATCGCCCGATTTATTTCCCAAATGACGGCAACTTGTGAGCCGATTTTCAAATTGCTTCGCAAGAATCAGCCTGGACGGTGGAATGAGGATTGCCAGATTGCATTTGAAAAAATAAAACAGTACTTATTGGAGTCACCAGTCTTGGTGCCACCAATTCATGGGAGACCATTAATCCTATACCTGACTGTGTTGAATGAATCCATGGGATGTGTATTGGGTCAACATGATGAGACCGGAAGAAAGGAATGCGCCATCTACTACTTGAGCAAGAGATTTACCGAATGTGAGATGAGGTATTCATCTCTTGAAAGAACGTGTTGTGCATTGGCTTGGGCTGCCCGACGCTTACGGCAATACATGCTTAATTATACTACTTGGCTGGTGTCTAAGATGGATCCCATCAAGTATATCTTTGAAAAACCCGCTTTGACTGGAAGGATTGCTCGTTGGCAAGTGTTACTGATGGAATATGACATAATATATGTCACCCAAAAGGCAATTAAAGGGAGTGCGCTGGCAGATTACTTGGCACACCAACCCATTGAAGCTTATCAACCAATGCGGCACGATTTCCCAGATGAGGATATCTTGGCTCTTTCCAAAGAAGAAGATGACCTGGAAACCAGATGGATCATGAGATTTGATGGAGCATCCAATGCACTCGGACATGGAATTGGGGTTATCTTAATCTCACCTGATAAGGAATTCATCCCTATTTGCGCTCGGCTGTGTTTTGACTGCACCAATAATATTGCAGAATATGAAGCATGCTCTCTAGGAATACAAGCAGCTCTAAACGTGGGAATAAAGGTTTTGGAAGTTTATGGAGATTCTGCTTTAGTTATCCATCAACTAAAGGATGAGTGGGAGACTAGAGATAATAAACTAGTTCCCTATCATGCTCATATCAAAGAGATGATCAAAAGGTTCGATGAAGTTACCTTCCATCATGTTCCACGGGAGGACAACCAAATGGCAGATGCTTTAGCCACCCTAGCTGCTATGTTCGAGGTCAGCAATGATTACGAAGTGCCTCTCATTGAGGTAAGGAAACAGCAAGAACCTGCCCATTGCCAGGCCATAGAAGAAGAACCGGATGGTAAGCCCTGGTATCATGACATCAAAAGATACCTCCAATGCCAAGAATACCCTGAAGGTATCACGGACAATGACAAACGAACTTTGAGAAGGCTAGCCATGGGATACCTATTGAGTGGTAACGTGCTATACAAGAGGAATTATGATTCCATTCTCCTCCGGTGTGTTGATACCGTTGAAGCAAACCAGCTCATGAGAGATATCCACGAAGGATCTTTCAGAACTCATACAAATGGGCATGCTATGTCAAGAAAAATACTAAGAGCTTGGTATTATTGGATGACTATGGAAGCCGATTGTTTTGCTTACGTACGAAGGTGTCATAAATGTCAGATTTATGCTGATCACATTCACGCTCCTCCTTCATCCCTAAATGTCTTGTCAGCACCATGGCCTTTTTCAATGTGGGGTATGGATGTAATTGGGCCCATTGAACCAAAAGCCTCGAATGGTCATCGTTTCATTTTGGTTGCTATCGATTATTTCACCAAGTGGGTAGAAGCAGCTTCATACGCCAATGTGACGAAAAATGTTGTGGTCAAATTCGTCAAGCGTGAGCTGATATGCCGGTATGGCCTACCAAACCAAATCATCACGGACAATGGTACAAATTTAAACAACAAAATGATGAAGGAGCTTTGTGAGAGTTTTAAAATCTCCCATCACAACTCCTCTCCATACCGTCCGAAAATGAATGGAGCGGTTGAAGCAACCAACAAAAATATAAAGAAGATAGTGCAAAAGATGGTAGTAACCTACAAAGACTGGCATGAAATGCTCCCTTTCGCGCTACATGGATACCGAACTTCGGTGCGAACCTCAAGTGGGGCAACCCCATTTTCTTTGGTTTACGGAATGGAAGCTGTACTACCGTTCGAAGTGGAAATTCCATCCCTTAGGGTGATCATGGAGGCTAAATTGCAAGAAGCAGAATGGATCCAGGCCAAATATGACCAATTGAATCTAATTGATGGGAAGAGATTAACTGCCCTTTGCCAGGGACAATTGTATCAAAGACGCATGAAGCGGGCATACGAAAAGAAAGTACGCCCCCGACAATTCCAAGAGGGAGATTTGGTCCTCAAGAAGATTTTGCCAATTCAAAGGGATGTCTGAGGGAAATGGACACCTAATTATGAGGGACCATATGTTATAAAGAAGGCTTTCTCCGGAGGAGCCCTTATACTCACTAATATGGATGGAGACGACTTGCCAATGTCTGTCAATACCGATGCAGTGAAAAGATACTTTGCATAATAAAAAAAGGGACATAAAAAAAAAGGAAAAAGAGCTCGCTAGGTTGAAAACCTGGAAAGGCGACCTAGGCAAAAGTTAGAGCAGCAAGATGAGCCAAAAACCTAAAAAAGCGGTTCTACAAATTCTACTCCACAACATAAACCCTTCAAGCCAAAGTCAAAGGAGGTCAAAACGGGTATTAGGGTCATTGTCAAATTACGCCCTCAGAAGCAAAATCAAAAGACGAACACAAAGTCATGATATGGGATCAAGTTTCTCATTGCTCGCGGAGGATCATTTGAGGATATATGAGCCTTTTTCTTTTTATTTTGCCTTCAATTCTTTATATACCTTGTCACATCACTGTGTTTAATATTATCGCTGTACATATCTGATGTTTATAAAATCTCCCTTCATCCTACATGTGTTCATTTTTTATGAATAAACAAGTTTTTGCCTAAAATTTTTGAAATTGGAAACAACAGAGCATAAAGTTATGGGGGATGAAATGTTTCCTAGCGCCAAACTTCGCTTGGTATAAGCATAACCATTTCCGCTAAATACTCTCGCCAAAAGTCGGAGGATGTTTCTGTTTCATCCATGAGTTATCTTAAAGAGCCAGTCGCCAAGGAAAATTTACCTGTAAGTCTTTTTATACTAACTCATTCTTTTGTCAGCGGGACGCCAAATCAATCATCCAAAAGCAGGTATTCGCCAAAGTTTTCTCTCAGCGAGACCTATAGACTAAAGATCTCTCCCAAGGAGTTCCATAAAAATGGGATCAATTCCCTCAATCAGGATGTTTCTTTGATCAGGCTTAAGAGGACTTATCTTTCCCCAGTGAGCTCACCATTACCAAACTAGCGTCCATCATACTCCTCTCACTAAAAAGCTCAAACTGGGGCATCTCCCCAGATTTCTCTCAAGGGGGCAGTCCCCCAACAATCTTCAGTTATGTCAAACTGGGGCATCTCCCCAGATTTCTCTCAAGGGGGCAGTCCCCCAACAATCTTCAGTTATGTCAAACTGGGGCATCTCCCCAGATTTCTTTCAAGGGGGCAGTCCCTCAACAACCTTCAGTTATGTCAAACTGGGGTGTCTCCCCAGATTTCTCTCAAGGGGGCAGTCTCCCAACAACCTTCAGTTATGTCAAATTGGGGCATCCCCCTAGATTTCTTTTGTTTATTCAAAGGGCAATTCCCCAAACGACTTCCAATCATATTAAACTGGGGCATCTCCCCAGATTTCATTCTCTTTCCTTAAAAAGACAGTTCCCCAACAACCCCCAGATCATTTTTCCGATCAAAGGACAACATCCCAAATCATCTAGTACTTCCCCGGTGGAACCATGAAGGATACCAGGCAAGTGCTAACCAAACCTTTCCCGGTGGAGCTACACTTCCTGAACAATTCAAACTGGGGCATCATCCCAGATCCATTCTCTTTTAGTCAAAGGACAGTTCCCCAAAATTCTCCCAAACCTTTTAAAACTAGGGCATTACCCTAGATTTATCCCCTTTCAATCCAGGGCTTCAGTCATGACAAACCGGGGCAACACCCTCATCCTTCTACTTTTTCAGTCAATCGAGAGGCAACACCCTCATCCTTTTACTTTCAACTGGGGCAACACCCTCATCCTTCTACTTTTTCAGTCAATCGAGAGGCAACACCCTCATCCTTTTACTTTCAACCGGGGCAACACCCTCATCCTTCTACTTTTTCAGTCAATCGAGAGGCAACACCCTCATCCTTTTACTTTCAACCGAGAGGCAACACCCTCATCCTTCTACTTTTCAGTCAATCGAGAGGCAACACCCTCATCCTTCTACTTTTCCAGTCAACCGAGAGGCAACGCCCTCATCCTTTTACTTTCAACCGAGAGGCAACACCCTCATCCTTTTACCTTTGCTGTCAACCTAGAGACAACATCCTCATCATTCCTGTTAACCAAGAAGTAACACCTTCACTTTCTACTTTTCCAATGGTGTTCACGTCTTTACTCCCTTTCCATTTCAAAAAAAGGCAAGAAGAAACTTCATGCTTTTTCCTCATGAAAAAGAACTAAAGAGGGGCATCTGTGAACACCTATTTCGTTCCAGACAATTTTCACCAAGAATGGGGAATTCACAAGGGAAAAGAATAAAAAAAATAAAAAATAAAAAAAATCAAACAAATCAAAAAAAAAATAATAATAATAAAAAAAAACCTCTGACTCGGAAATGATCATTTCCGAGTGAAAGGACTCGGAATGATCATTTCCGAGTGAAAGAGCCTCCAAGTGGATCTCAAGTGTCAAGGAAGGACACAAAGAGGGCTGGACCCGAGTGCAGAAGCCAAATTCCGACCTCTGAGTGGAAAGAAGACCAGAATCCGAGTGAAAAACAGTGAAATTCCAACCTCTGAGTGGAAAAGAGACAGTTTTCGAGTGACAAACGTCCAATTTCCATGTTCTGATCGAAAAAAAGGCAGATTCCGAGTGAAAATGCCAAGCTTCCAAATTCTGAGTAATAAGAAGGCAATTTCCGAGTGCAAATGGCTGAACTTCTAATTTCCGAATGCAAAGAAAGACGATGCCGATTGATGAAGACTAAGTTTTTGATTCTGATTGAAGCATGAGGCCGACTCCGAGTGACTTGGAGAACAAGCATGTGTTTCCGAGCAAATCAAGATTCGGACTTGTGAAGAACTTCTAAGAAAATGCATCGAATACCTGATTGCCGAGTGAAAGCCATTCCTGAGTGACGAATGAAAGCCAATTACCGATTGGAAAATAAGTAAAAAGGTCAGATTTTCAAGTGGATGAAATGAGGGACGACTGAAAGAAATTCCGAGTAAAAATCCACTCGGAACCGAGGGAAGAAGGAGTATTCCGAGTGATGTTCTTCAATCGGTACCAAGTAAAGGTTATCCACTCAGAACCGAGTGAGGTATTTCCAGTCTGCACCGAGTCCCTTCCATTTTCAGTCGGCTCCGAGCCATCACCCTTCATTCCACTTATTTTCGAGCCATATTTAAGCATCACTGAGCTCGTTTTCACCAAACCCGAACCACCAATTTTCACCCAAAGCTGGCTCACCACTCTCACTTAAGCCCGAACCAATGCTCACTCGGAACCGACTGGCAATTCAGCTAGTTAATCCTCCTCAAGCCAATTACCGAGCCCATTGCAACCATTTCAGTCGGTTCCGAGTCATTTTCCACTCGGCTCCGACTGAGTGTCTCACAGCAACCTCATACCGAGCAATTCTCACTCGGAAGGGTGTGTTTTCGCTCGGTTTACCATTGGAAATGCTTCATTCCACTCGGAACTCACTCCCAATATGGATAAATACCGATTGAGAAGCTGACTCGAGTCATTTCACTCGGAATTCTATCTTCCTCACTCGGATTTTCATCACTTTCTCTCAGATTTTCATCTTGCTGAGTTGGATGTCCACTATCCAAGTGGATCCTTGAATTACGGAGGGTAGTTGGCAATAAGACAAGGTGGAAAGTGATAAAGAATTGCCACCAGCCTTCATTTTGCTTAATTGTCAAAAATCCAGGCTGTTGCCAACACCACCATGCAAGTTGTTTGACAATTTCAAGGGGCGGCTGACAATAAGACAAGGAGGAAATATTAAAAAAAAACTTCACTAATTGGCAGCCAGGCTGTCTCTGTTCCTGTTCAGGCAATCAACGTGCTTCTCAAATGCTCTATAAATACAGCAAGCGAAGGAAGAAGAAGGGATCCCTGGAGGATTCATTGAAAGAGAAAAAAAAAAAGCTTTCTCCCTCATCCACACACTGCCCAAATCTCCTTCCCAGTCCGTTCTCCACACCGCCCTCTCACTGTCCAACTTCCTCTTCTTAAACACTGCCCCCTTCCCCACACCGTTCTCAACACCGCCCAACACCTTACCCTCCACACTGCCTACACACCGCCCAACACCCTCCTTAACACCGCCCCAAGACCGTCCTCATAGCCCTTTCCAACACTGTCCCCACCTCCTCCCAATACCATTATCTCCTCACTCAACCGACCTCACTACTCACATCAACCGACCTCACTCCCACTCAATACCGCCCACACACACACTCTCCACAACCGTTCTCTCCACACCGCCTACACACCGAACAACACTGTCCTCTCCACACCGCCCACACACCGCCCAACACCTTCCTCTCAACGCCGCCCACACCATCCTCAACACCGTCCAACACTTTCCTCACAGCACCCTCCAAACACAAGCCTCTTCACACCGCCCCAACACCTTCCTCACAGCACCTTCCAAATACCGACCCCCTCATTCCTCACAGCCCCCCTATACTGTCCCACTCTCCCTCACCTCACCTCACTCCACGCTCACTTCACTTTTCCTTTCTTCCATTAAAACCAAATCACACACACACCTCTCTGCCCTTCCTTTTCAAACACCGTTCCCCTCCATTAAAAAAAAAACACTTCATTTATAAAAAAAAACACCTTATTCCCCATTTTCCCTCTGTCCAGCACCTCAAGCCCACAACACCATCCAACTCCTTTCTCATCACACCGGTCCCACTCTTCACCTTATCCTTAATACTTGTATTTATTTTATCTTCTGCTAAATTAATTGTTATTCGGTGATTTTGTCTTTCTTTTTTAATTATCAATTAATCTTTATTGATTGATAAATATTAATAAAATGAGTGCTTCACACATTCTATTTAAATTAGCATAAAAGGTGTGACTATTGTTATTATCATTATTATTGCAATTTTTATTTCTTTTATTCTTTATTCTTTTTATTTTAAAAAGGAGGAGCGAGTTTAATTTGGACAAGACGTCCTGTTAATCTCATTTTTTTAAAAGGGTGGAGCGAGTTTAATTTGGATGAGACGTCCTGTTAATCTCATGTAAATATTCCGTGTTTATTTCTGTTTATTTTTATATATTTTGTCGTCTCGCATATTTTCTTTTCATGGAAGAGTTAAAATAATTATTGGGTTAATTATAATGCGTGCTATTAAATTGAGGTAACTGTTTTTATAACGGACAGCTGTGAGGTGCTAATACCTTCCTCACCTGTAATTAGACTCCCGGATCTGGAATCTCATTTTTTGACCAATGCTTTAATTAAAGGTTTTCCCGGTATTTTATCCTAAAAATATTGGTGGCGACTCCCTGTTCATTTTTTTTAATAAAAATCGTTTTGAGGGTCGGCTGTGCCGTCGCGATCCCGGTCGCGACAACATCAAAGCATGGTTGCTCTATAATGAATTAGTATTATAGATGATTGGAGCACGATTGCTCAATAATGAGACATTTTGATGATCCTTGGAGTGTGATGCTCATTGTTGGAAAATGGTTGTTTTGTATAGACTAAAGAGTGAAAATTATCTAGAGGATGATGATATGTTAAAGTGTTGATTGCCCTCTATGGATTATGAATGACTAGTTGTCTAAGAGTTGTGAATTGACTATCAGGGCATCATTTTCTCAATGGTGATTCCTTGTGAACCATTAGTGTTAGATTGTGAAGATAGCTCATTGAGGATTTTTGTGAATTATTATTCATAAGATATAATTATTGTTTATGGAAGTATGATCATTGTCATTGAGATTACTTGACGCACAAAGGGAGCATAGTTGCTTATTATTGATTATGGTTAATTCATGAGGATCGAATATATATGAATAAATTCCTCAATGTGATCGATATGGTTGTTTATGTAAGTTCGGCCAAGTTCCTTATACTATTTTCTTCTAATGACGAATAGATTGATATTATGCATTTGAATATTGATATATTGAGTATGACATTAATTAGTGATGGACTTATGTCATGTGTGACCATGGATATAATATATTGAATATGAATTGATTTGACGATGAACCTATGTCGTATGTTGACCACGGATAGGAGATATTAAATGTGAATGATTCATGTGCTAAAATTGATTGAAGGAATAATATTGAGAGAACTCCCTGATATGGGTATTCATGGAACAAGAGGATTGATTATGTTATTGTTGAAAGATGAATTGAAATGATTAATTGTGCTAATTTTAAAAGATGTAATTTATATCCTTTAGCACAAAAACCTTGTATTATATGAAGCAAATGATTTGTTATGTCTCCTTAGATTAAGGACACGAATAAGTGAATGGAGTGATAAAATTTGAAATTTACGTATGCATTAGATTGGAGTTGGACTTGGTTTTATGTTTATGAACCGAGTGAACGATTGATTTAATTGTGACCCACTGGATACGGTAACCCCGGTTGACTTGATGTGATCTTGAAAGATCGAACCTTTTGGAATTAGACCCTATGGTGGTCTAGGCTCTATGATGTTTCTATGAGCCACATTTGATGATTTTATGTGTTGTGGAAGTATTCCACGACGGGTGCTAGGTAACCCTCGAACTTTCTAAGCCTGGTAATTGTTAAACCCGTGGTACTAGTGGGTCTTTTAATTGGCAAGCGCACCAATCGTTTGTAGTTTTCAAAGTTAGATATCGTTCCACTGGGATTGAATATTCAGTAGTCATAGTAATTCTTTATTTACTATGGTAAAAGTTTCTAAAAAGAGTAATTTATGCACAATTTATACAGTATTCACAGAATTTCATGGTTGAGTTGTTCATGTGGTAAAAAGATAGTAAAAATAAAATCTATCTAGAAAATTGAGTTGCAATTTAGAATAGCTAAGATACTTGAGATAAAAACACAGATAAACATATTATGTTGGAATTTGGATCCCTAGTCTAGAATAAAATGATGGAACTCAAGACATACATATTTAGTCATCAAATTCATGTCATTGCAGCTTAAAATCATTATAACCGGTCCCTCGTGATATAAATTCTAAGTAATCACCGTAAAGTCCGATCCCTCGTGAGCTTTCTCAGTAAAAACTTGCATTAAGTCCTGGCCTTATAGCAATAATAATTACCAACTCTATCCCTAGTAATTGGCATTAAGGGTATTTCAACCTTTACTTTCATTAAAACAGGTTTCAATACGGCATGAATAATCATTCTCCCATTTGCCATTCACATTAATAAAACAAGTTTTAATACACATGAAAATCACTCTCCCGTTTGACTTCATACTAATAAGAAGTTAAAATACTAACATGCACTTGAATCATAAACATACATAGGTCGAATTCACAACATAATACTCAATAGACTAGTTCACCAATTCCAACATAAATAAATTAGTTATACATGGTAAAAGTAAAAACAACACTTACAGAGGTTGACATTACGAAGGTGTGGAAACACTTCACGATACACCGATCACAATACTACAAAACACTCTCAAGCATCTAGAAACTACTCTAGGCTACAAACTCACAAAAGAAAACTTAAACTTGAGTGAAAGAAAGGAAAGACGCTTTGAATTCTCAGAGGAGAAGAGATGATATGGAATGGGATGCCTTGAATGCCTTGGAAGTGGCCTATTTATAGGGCTGAAGAAGGGTCCTGACGCTACGTGGCAAGTTCCTGAGTCAGCCCCCATTAAACACGTGATTAAGTGGCCATGATTAAGAATGTTTTATTCTTTGATGTTCTATCTTCGCCTTCTGACAAGTAAGGCACGAAGCTACAAAGTTGGCAACATCATGCTTCATTCCGGGCCACCAAAAATTCTTCTTTACATCTTAATACATCTTGGTTGCACCAGGGTGAATACTAAAAATGCTTTTGTGTGCTTCCTCAAGCACCGTGTGTCTCAAATCTCTGAATGAAGGTACATACACACGACCTTTTACTCGCCATAAACCATCAACACCTTCCACAAGAAATACATTCTTCCTATTATCTTGGGATCTTCTCACTCTTGTAAATAATCATCATCCCCTTGTTTCTCCTTTACAAGTTCTAAGAATTCATTGCATATCTTCAAGGTAGCAAAACATAGCTTCTTGGGAGATTGAACCTCGGTCCCAACATTCAAATTCTGAAACTCCTTAATTAATTCAAATTCTTTGACCATCATGGCAGATACATGCAAGGACTTCCGACTAAGAGCATCAGCCACAATAATAGTAATAATGATTGAGACAAGTGTTACCACCGAAAAAATGATGATGTAATTAATTAATATCCATTTTTTTATTTTTTATTTTTATTTTTTATTTTTTTATAAATATTGTTATTAGGAAAAAATAGTCAAAATATTTGGCATCACACAAATACACCTCCGTATCTATGTGCTCCTGGAACCCTTGAAAGAAAGGTTTAAGTCGGTGCCCATTTACCTTGAAAACCTTGTTTGCCGCTTTATCTGAAATTTCAATCACACTATAAGGAAAGATATTAGTTATTTCAAATTGGCTTGCCCATTTAGAGCGAAGCTTACCAGATATGAGCTTTAGACGTGAATTGTACAATAAAACTTTTTTTCCAATGAAAATGTTTTTTCTCAAGACCTGTTTGTCATGAAAGGATTTGGCTTTTTCTTTATAGATTTTAGAACTTTCATAAGCTTCCAAACGAATTTCTTCCAGTTCCTGTAGTTGGAGTTTCCTTTCTTTACCAGCCTCATTTAAGTCCAAGTTACATTGTTTTACTGCCCAATAAGCTTTGTGCTTAATTTCTACAGGTAAGTGACATGATTTTCCAAAAACAATCCTATAGGGTGATATTCCAATAGGTGTTTTATAAGCTCTTCTATAAGCCCAAAGAGCATCTTCTAACCTTTTGCTCCAATCTTTCCTATTTGGTTGTACTGTTTTTTGAAGGATCATTTTTAATTCCCGATTGGACACTTCAGCTTGCCCATTTGTTTGGGGGTGATAAGGTGTTGAAACCTTATGCATAACTCCATATTTTTTAAGAAGGGACTCCATTTTACGGTTGTAAAAATGTGATCCTTGATCACTAATGATGGCTTTAGGAACACCAAACCTGCAAAATATGTGTGATCTAACAAAATTTTCAATAACTTTAGAATCATCAATTCGAGTAGCTTTAGCTTCACCTATTTAGATACATAATTGACCGCAAGTATAATATAAACAAAACCAAAAGATACAGGAAAAGGTCCCATGAAATCTATGCCCTAAACATCAAAAATTTCATAAAATAACATGGGTTGTTGAGGCATCTCATTTCTACGAGATATGTTTCCCATTCTTTGACATCGTTCGCAAGATTTACAAAATGTATATGTGTCACGAAAAATTGTTGGCCAATACGAACCAGATTCTAATACTTTCCTTGCTGTACGTTGAGGTCCAAAATGTCCACCACATACATATGTATGACAAAATGCAAGAATGGAATGAAATTCATTTTCAGGTACACACCTTCTAATGACTTGAACACTACAAAGTTTCCATAAGTAAGGATCATCCCAAACATAGTATTTAGAATCACTTTTTAGTTTTATTATTTGTTGCTTAGATGCATGTATGAGAGTAACAGAAGCAACTAAGTAGTTTACCAAATCAGCAAACCATGGAGTGGAATCATGTATTCCTATAAGTTGTTCATTAGGGAAATCATCTCTAATGGAAATTGGGTCAAGTTCTTTTTCAATTCTTCTTAAGTGATCAACCACCAAATTTTCTGCTCCAATTTTATCCCTAATTTCAATGTCAAATTCTTGGAGCAGTAACATCCACCTGATCAATCTTGGTTTTGCATCTGGTTTCTTTAAAAGGAACTTTAATGCTGCATGATCTGAAAATACAACTACTTTTGAACCGAGCAAATAAGATCTAAATTTATCAAGTGCAAACACAATAGCAAGTAGTTCTTTTTCGTGGTATTATAGTTTATTTGTGCAGTATCCAAAGTTTGTGAGGCATAGTAAATAACATGTTGTACTTTACCTACTCTTTAAGCAAGAACAACTCCTAATGCATAATTTGATGCATCACACATAAGTTCAAATAGAAGTGACCAATCTGGTGCCTGGATGATAGGAGTGATAGTTAAAGTTTTCTTTAAGCAATCAAAAGCCTCTTTACATTTGTCATTAAAGTCAAATGTTATATGTTTTGTAGTAAGTTAGACAAGGGAAGGGCTATCTTACTGAAGTTTTTTATAAACCTTCTATAAAAACCTGCATGACCAAGAAAAGAACAAATATCTCACACACAAGAAGGATAAGGTAATTGAAAAATTACATCAATTTTTGTAGGATCTACTTCTATGCCTTTTTTAGATATTATATGGCCTAAAACTATTCCTTCTTTTACCATAAAATGACATTTCTCATAATTAAGAACAAGGTTAGTTTCAATGCATCTATGTAATACTTTATCTAGACTATTTAAGCAAGCATCAAATGATGAACCATATACTGTGAAATCATCCATAAATACTTCCATGCAATTTTCAAGAAAATCAGCAAAGATACTAATCATGCATCGTTGAAAGGTACCAGGGGCATTGCATAAGCCAAAAGGCATCCTCCTATAAGCAAAAGTGCCAAAAGGACATGTAAATGTTATTTTTTCTTAATCTTCTGGTGCAATATAAATTTGGAAGTAACCTAAAAATCTATCTAGAAAGTAGTAATGTGACTTACCTACCAGTCTTTCCAACATTTGATCAATAAAAGGTAAAGGAAAGTGATCCTTTTGGGTTGCTTTGTTAAGTTTCCTATAATCAATGCATACTCGCCAACTATTTTGGATTCCAGTAGGAATTAGTTCATCATTTTCATTTTTAACCACTGTGATTCCAGACTTTTTGGGAACCACTTGTATAAGGCTGACCCAAGTGCTATCTGATATAAGGTAAATAATGCTAGCTTGTAATAATTTTGTTACCTCTTTTTTAACTACATCAAGGATCTAGGGATTAAGTCTTCTTTGTGGTTGCCTTACTGGTTTAACTTCTTCCTCTAATAGAATTCTATGCATACACATGGAAGGGCTAATACCTGGGATATCTGCCAAAGTCCAACCAATTGCTTTCTTATGCTTCCTAATAATCTACAACAACCTTGTTTCTTGATCAACATTTAATTTGTTAGAAATAATCACTGGAAGATTCTTATCTTCCTCTAAATATGCATACTTTAAATGTTCAGGAAGAGGTTTTAACTCTAACATAGGAGGCTGTATTATTGAAGGAATCAATTTGGTTGAATTTGTCTCAGCAACTTGTACTTCAACATAATCAGATGTATTTGTAACTACTTTAATCAAATTACCCTCTGATTCTTTTGAAACAACATCTGGAACTATATTTTCTATTTTAAGGGAGTGTGGATCATTATTATCATTAAGCAGATATTTCTCAATTTTAGCATACACATTGCATTGATGAGAATCCATGCATGAATCACAAACAAATGAATCACAAAAATTAGACAAAACAGGAAAATCAACATCATCAAACAACTTAATAATATTATCATTAACTAAATCAGTTATTAAATCAATTTGAAAAACAGAATGATCCTCAGTAGGATGCTTCATAGTATCTAAAATGTTGAATCTAACCACACTATCTCCAAATTCCATAGAAAGTGTTCTGCATGCATATCTATCTTTGTTCTAGCTATTTTTAAGAATGGTCTACCTAAAATTATTGGAGCTTTATTGGTGGAAGTCTCACTTTCCATATCTAGAACATAAAAATCTGCAGGAAAAATTAAATCGTTAACTTTAACAAGGACATCTTCAATAATTCCTGCAGGATGTGTAGAGCTTTGATTTGCTAATTGTATAACCACACTTGTAGTTTGCAAAGGTCTAAGGGAAAGTGAAGTAAATATATTCATAGGCATAACATTAATAGATGCACCTAAGTCTAGCATGGCATTTTCAAATTTGTTATTGCCTATTATGCATGGAATGGTAAACGTCCCAGGGTATTTACATTTTTCTAGTATATGTGACAAAGGTTTCTCAATTAATGCAGACACATTTCTACTTATGTTAATCCTTTCACTGCCTTTTAGTCTTCTTTTATTAGTGTATAGTTCTTTAAGGAATTTGGCATATCTTGGGATTTGCTTGATGGCTTCTAATAAATGTATATTTACCTCTATTTTTCTAAATGTTTCCAAGATCTCCTCATCCATTTTCTTATTTTGTATAGATTTTTGTCTTTGTGGACATGGAAGAGGGATATGTTGTTTATCAGAACCAGTTGTAGAAGGAGGATTTGTAAGAGATATATCATTACTATTATTACTTGAATTATCTAAAACTTCTTTTGCATGTTTTTCTGTGACAATAGTATTTTTAGTTTGTTGTTGTTTTTCTGGTCCATGGATAGCTTTACCAGATCTTAAAGTAATTGTACTTACATTTTTAAGATTGACAATTGTCTGAGCGGGCAACTTATCTGAACCTTGAGACTGTAAATGGTTTAAAGATGTAGCCAATTGACCAATCTGATTTTCAAGAGTTTGAATTGTAGCCTCAGTTCTTTTTTAGAAGTTTAAATTATCTACTAACATTTGCTTTATCAATTCCTCCAAATTTGATTTCTCAGTGGAAGGTGCAGCTATTTGTGTAGCTTGTTGTTGAATATGAGGAGGTTGATAAGGTCTGCTTGGTCCAGTATTTGCCTAAAAAGGTACATGAGGTTGTTGTGAGGAATTACCCCATCATAAATTAGGGTGATTCCTCCAACCAAGATTATATCTGTTAGAAGAAAGATTATAATTATTATGTTATTGTTGTGGCAGTCTGTTATTGTATTAGTTGGCAGCACATACTTGAGGATTTTCGTCCAGAATTTTAGCTTCTTGCAGTGTAGGACAACAATCGGTATAATGATCTAATGAAGTACAGATAGAACATACCTTAACAGAGGTTGCAGGTTGTTGTTTTTGAGACACAATAATATTTTTCATAAGTGTTGCTAGTTCAGCAAATTTACTTTCCCAGATTTTATCTCCATCATTAGTAGTTTCAATTTCATTGACTCCTCTAATTACTACAGAATTATTTCTAGTGGCATGTTGTTGAGCATTAGCAACCATGTTCTCAATTAATGTTTTTGCTACATTTGTAGTTTTATTTTGCAAAACACCACCATTAGCTGCATCAACCAAAGTTCTATCCATTGGATTAAGACCTTCATAGAAATATTGTATGAGAAGTTGGTCCGTAATTTGGTGATGGGGACAACTAGCACACAATCTTTTAAATCTTTCCAAGTATTCATAAAGATTTTCCCGGTCATGTTGCCAGATGCCACATATTTCTTTTCTAATTGAGGAAGTTCTTGAAGCGGGGAAAATTTTTTCAAGAAACATTTTCTTTAGGTCATCCCAACTTGTAATGGAGCCAGGAGGAAGGTAAAATAACCAATCCTCAACGATATCTTCTAGGGAGAAAGGAAAAGCTTTAAGTTTTACATGTTCTTCTGAAACCCCTTCAGGTTTCATGGTAGAGCAAAGGATATGAAATGCTTTTAAGTATTTATGAGGATCTTCACCTGTACGACCATGAAACTTTGGTAACAAATGAACTAAACCGGTTTTAAGCACAAAAGAAACATCTTCCTTGGGATATAAGATGCATGATGTTTGATTAGTGACATCTGGTGTAGCTGGTTCTTTTAATGTCTTTTCAGCCATGTTATGCAAATATTCAGAAGTTGAAGGTTTAGTTTCACTACTTATGCTATTAGCTAGAATATTATTATTATTATTATTATTATTATTATTATTATTATTATTATTATTATTATTATTATTATTATTGTCTAATGGTTTCTTAGATGATCTAACTAATTGATGAAATGTTCTATCTATTTCAAGATCAAAAGAATATAGTGGTTCGGGATTAGATCTAATCATGCACAACACATATTGTAACAAAATACTACAACTATGTAATAAAAGGAAAAGTTATCATTTTAATTATGTAATGCTTAGAACATATATTTAAAAATTTAAAGATTTTTTTATATTTATATATTTTTTCAATGGTTGAAAATAAGATTAATAGAAAATAAATAAGCATATAATCAAGTGGATTTTTTTAATTTTTTTTATAAGCTCACATTCAACCAAACCTGAATATCTTTAACACACCTATAAAAAATGTAAAACATATTAGGTAATTAAATGCAAATAATTAGGACCAAAGGTCCCCAGTAACAGCGCCAAATTTGACACGTTGTCGTTATCGGGTTAAATAAAAAGTTAAATTAATATATTATAAGGTGAATAACTTTAGTCGTCTCTCGAGGACCTTAGTTAAACTAGTTACACTAAATTTAGTTATAACAAAGCGGGGTTTGTATTGAGATTGAAAGGAAAATTAAGTAATTATATAATAGTGCAAAAAGTAAATTTATGAGTGAGAATAATCAAATTTAGAAATAACCAACCCAAGGAATTAATAAATCTTTACTTAACCAATCATTGATCATAAATATGATTAAATATAATTAATTTCTCAATCTTGAATCATTTGGAATCCCTAAATGATTATATTCTAGAAAATCTTCTAGAATCAAATTAATGAACTAATAAGAATAATCAATCAATATATTCTTATTAATTACTAAAATAACTTTAAAACCATAGTTTGATTGAGTTAAGAAACTAAATAGAAATCTCTTATTTAGTGACTTAATCATTGTTCTCAAATTGATTATTGATTAACCAACCAATATCAGTTAGATTATAGATTGTTTAATTATATACCAATCGGTTATACACTTAAATAATCTACCATCATAAGTGTTTGTGAAACAAAGAAAAGTAATTATCTTCAATCAAAATATTAAGAGCAAGAACTCAAAGTTAACATAAAGAAAAATTAAATTCCTTGAGTTGATTTTAAAAGATTAAGCTTCCATGATAATTTTTAACAATGAAAGCTAATATTAAATTAACTATAACTTTGATTATAAAAGTAAATAACAAATAATAAAATTAACTTACTTGATATTGAGGAAGGGAAATGAAAACCATGACTTGAGGGATGGAATATAGAACAAAGAAATAAAGCAAGAGAAAGAACTAAAACTTAAGAAACTAAAGCAAAGATATAGAAATGTAATGAAAACTAAAGCATGTATTTCTTATGTATCTCTTATGTCTGTTCCTTAAAACTTCAAGCATCTATTTATAGGCAAGATATCATGATACTATACATTCATTTTCTGATCATTAATGCCTTTTTTCAACATTGATGGGCTTGAAATTACAATAATTCAAAAGAAGATAATGGTAGGTGTTGAAATTCATTCTCCTCTTTATCTTCTCCACCTTGCGAGTCAAATATTACCATCTAGATGGCTGAATTTTGCAAAGCCTTCAACATGAAAGTTGTAGATCTCTGTCTTATTGAGAATTTGGTGCAAGAATAAGGTCATTTGGACATCTACAGCTCTAGATATGTGTATTTTGGTGAACTATGTCAATGTTGGTTGGACACATGAGGGCTGATTGATTCAAGCTCCATTTCTTCATTTTTTAGATGCAAAATAACCAAATCTAATCATCATGATGTAGGCCTCTCTCTTAGCTTTCCATGGGCTCCAAGATTAGCCCATTTGGATCACAAAAGCCCAAGTTATGACCAAAACAAGGCAAGATACTCAAGATACATACAAAGAATGAAAATTGAAACATATATACATAATACTTCAATTTAACTAAACAACATAAAACTTAATTAAAATACTATTATTAAATATAGTAATTATATAATAAACCCCAAGTGTAAAACTATAAGAAGTGTATTAAAATTGATTTATCAGTGTGCGGCCCGAAGTGTGGCCTTACGATATATGCCGATGTTAAACTTCGAGGACGAAGTTTCTTTTTGGTGGTGTGGATTGTAACATTCCAAATTTTGGAGAAAATAAATTTATTGGATAAAGATAATTAATTATTTATGCTCCAATAATTATGGGAGATTTTATTAGAAATTAGAGGTGAATTATCGGTAAATTGAGAATTACCGGAACTAGGTGATTTAACTGACGATGTGGGACCCACTTGGTTAAATTAAATATTTGATGGTCTAGAATGTTTAGAAAATTATTGTGGTTATGGTGATATAGCTGAAATAATTTTTAGTGTTAAGGAAATAATTAATTGGACTCGACATATGTTATTAAACAGGGAAAACATGAATTAGTGGAATTAAAAGAAAACTAAAAACCCTATTTTCCCTCCTACTTTCAATCGTCCACTCTCTCCTCTCTTTTCTAACATCTTTTACCCATTGGATAATGGGAATTATTACCCATTGGAAAAAGTGACATGATGCACCCTTTTACCCAATGTGTAATGCCCAATTTTCACTACAATTTCCCTCTTTTTCTCTCTATCACCGTGGGCGTCTCTCTCTTCTCCTCTCATCTTTATTTTTCTTCTTTTTCCTCCCTCTCATGATAAAAACCGAACCACTTCCTTCTCCTTCCATTTCTTGCTCCAAAATTAAAACTAAGCATGAATTTATGGAGCATTTATGGGACATGAAGGCTTTGCTTGGGTCATCTCCTTCTCCCTCCTTCACCATTTTTGTTTTGGCATTAGCATGGATGTGAGGTAAGGATTTCTTGCCACCTTGCTATTTCAATTGTGGTTTATGATGTTTGGGCTTGAAATATTAATGTTAGGCTTTATAGGTGTTAAGGAGAATGAGAAACCCTAGGTTGAATGGCTTGAAACTATGATTCTTGGTTATGATGTTATGTTGGAAATGGATGAGGGCTATGGTTAGCATATGGATTTTCATAATGGATTAGAGTTGTTGATTTAGTGGTTTGATGAAAAACCCTAAGTGTTGATAGTTTTGGGGTTTTGGCAAAATTAGTGAATTTGATGACTTTGATGCCTTAGGATGATTTTATATGGGGAATGAATGTTTGAAACATTGGTATTGATTCTTGAGGTTTGGGAGATGTGTGTATGTGAGTGTGTATGTGATTAGAGGAGTTGAATCCCTTGAGTGTTGGCAACTATGATGATGATAATAATGGTTGAAGACCATTGATAATGGATTAAGGAAACGGATGCTTAATTTGTTGAAGTCTTAGGCCTTGATATATGCCATTTAGAAATTGTTAACTAGTGATGATCTTAGATGTAGTCAAGAGGCTTATAATAGATTTGAATGAATTGTGGTGATGATTGGATATATTATGGATGAAGGATATGATCTTGTTGTTATTGGGTGTGGTTAGCCCTTTTGAAACCTAGAGAATCTTGGTTTTGGGAAAGGAATTCCCGAAGCCTAACATAAGCGTATGAATTGAAGTTTAGACAAGTCTAGGACTTGATAATGAGTTTTAAGAGATGATGCCTTATGATGTCTTATTAATGGCATGTATCTATGTGTTTGTTGATAGGATTGTGTTCCAGATGATGATGTAGAATAATCAGAGCGTCTGCATTGCGGTTCTTCTCCAGAGGTAGGAGAAGAGTTTGCATTTCAAATTGCATGAGTAAATAATTGTTGAATTATGTATATGTATGAACTCATCTATTGTCTCGCCATGAATGTGTTAAATGTAGAATTGATGATGTGATGAATGATGGCTTGGCCTTTGTTGAATGTTAAGGAAATGTATACATATATGGGATGGTGATAAGTGTTGGGTTGTCCCTTTGTTGGACATGAATTATTTGTCAATGAAAATTTATGAATAGATAAATTACTTGAGTTGTGAAGTAGTAGTTATAATAATTATGCATAATGATATGTGTGGCTGTGATGAAAATTTGTGCTAAAACCCTCATATGTAGTTAAATGAATTAACGTTAAAGATGAAGAGGTATGGCTTGTTGAATCAAGCTTAATGGCATAATTTAACATAGGTAGGATGTTAATTTAGTCCAACTTTACATACGATGGATAATGACATGCAAAGTGGAGTGAAAAACTTAAGTTTTGGGTGTGTACTGACGATCTCGCTCAAGCGAGATGGATTCTCGCTCAAGCGAGAGTCCTCTGCATCAGAGGGGTGGCCTCTGGCCCAATATCGCTCAGGTGAGAAGGTGTCTCACTCAAACGAGATGCGTGTGCAACAGAGGGTACGCTACTAGATGAATCTCGCTCAAGTGGGCATGGCTGCGCTTGAGCGAGCGAGATGGAAAAATGGTTCTGGATGAATCTCGCTTAGGCGAGTGATGAAGCATGTGGAGTCTCGCTCAAGTGAGCGAGTAGGGGATCGATACTGGAGTATTTTCACCCGAGCGAGTAACTGGCCTTGGGAAGCCTCGCTCAAGCGAGCGTGTGAAAAAATGACACTGGAGGAATTTCGCCCAGGCGAGCGTGGCTCGCTCAAGCGGGTGGCGATGATCTAGCTCAAGCGAGTAGGGCCTCGCTCAGGCGAGTTTCCCAGAATGGAAATTTATTTCATTTTCCTAATTTTAATGGTGTTGAGCCCCATTCCTTTTATGGATGATTAAGGAAATATATATATATATATATATATATATATATATATATAGGGTATATGAAGACAATATATGTGGGATTGTTGATATAAATTGAGATATTGGAATACATATATATATATATATGCCCATGATATGTTGGGAAAACATGAATTTTCTCCACAAATGACGTTATATGATAATGACAATAAAAGTGAAATGATGGGTTGTGAGATGCCTCCTCGTGTGATAATGAGACCAATGGGGTGATGGTTAAATGATGTAGTATTTGTTATAAACCGATGAATCGGAGATGATAACGGTAATATGTAATAATGAATGATGTTGTGGATCATTTACTTGAGTAAAGGATGATCGTTATTATTGATGATTTGTTGTGTACCATTGTGAGTGATATAAGTGTGATCTTGTGTGTGTGGTTTGAAATATAATGATGAAATGTTGTGAATGCCACACCAATATATATATAGATGAAATAATAGTAATGAATAATGATATGAAAATTCACTAACTGATTATGTGGTGATATTGATGAAAGTTTGATGAATGATGTTTATGTTGTGATACCATTATGGTTGATTACAAGTATTGTCTTGCATATACGATATAAAATACATATGAAAGATGTCAAAATGAAATGCCACATATAAAACTCGAAACAATGGCTAAGAAACCAACAATGATAAAATCCATTAAAATGAGTGTGGTGGTGTTGGTGATTGTTATGATGATGATTGATGAGTGGCATATTAGGATGCATAGTGTGAGAATGCACTTGATTTACATTGCATTGCATCCATGGCATATCATACGCTGTCTATGTGGAATATTAGGGGTTCCACTAGGCGGGCCCAGTAGGAGGGTAACCTAGTGCACGGGTATATTGTTGTTGTTGTTCCCTAGTGATTCTGGGAATCAGGAAGCTGTCCATAGTTTGGTGACGAGGCACCCTATGTGGCAGGCCTAGTGGGCATGCGGCTTTGTGATGAGCAAGTTACCTCGGTGTCCAACGGGACACGGCTCTCTCGATGTGTGTTCGGGAGAGGCCCATAGCACTTGTGGCAAGTGAGGCCATGGTATTGATCCGCAAATCACGGGGTGACTAGTGCTACAGATGTGCAATAGCAATTTGGTACCAGTAAAAATATGTTGTGAAGCATGCATGCATTGAGATATATGTGTACACATTTTTCTACTGTAGTAGGGGCATAGTAGCACACCTATGCTTGACCCACAATTTAGTGTTTATTCCCACAGTTGGATCCACATTTATTGTCTATTCCATTGTGCATATGCATTAGCCATAAGAGCATTTGCATATAGCATCGAGATATGCCAGAAGATGATGATGATTGAGATTGTGGTATAGTGTTGATGAGATGGGTAATTGAATATCTAAAAGACTATATAAAATTAATAAATGATATAATTACCATGAAACAATATTGAATATGACGATGTGTATGTTATGGCCTAATATAATGAAGGGCATAATTATTTATGATTGATGATAATGATGTTAGCCCATAGTGGCTTTGAGAAAAGACCTGAATGGTCAATGCTGATGATGTTGGCCCAGTGTGGCGTTGGAATAGATGTGTATATGCCTGCTTTGCTATGACTTGATTAAAGAATATGAAATATGTATATGTTGTTGAAGTAATAATTTATGGTGATCATTGATGTGTTTAACAAAGCATACATGATGTTGATATGCATATGCACATAATCTCAATTATATTCATATCGTCTTTTGAAATGTATAACTCACTCTCCAATGTGGTCTCCTTTTTAGTATTGATACAGGAATATCATGGAATGAGTATGTTTATAAAGTAAAGCTTCTGGGAAGGTAAATAGTGGTAACGGAATGCCTTGGTCGGCAACATTTGTAATTTAGTGAGTTGTGTATAAAATGGATATTGTGATATGGTTACTCATTGAGATTGATGGATGAATTGTGAATTATATGTATATATGGGTGATGTATTAATATTTGGGATAGTGAATTTCTGCCCATTTGAAGAGTATAAAGATGTTGATTATGTAATCATTCTGGGAATGCATAGGTGTTGATGACATATGTCTTTGAGGGTGAATCAGATGCGATTAATTATAAAATATGAATATTAGAGATGTATGATGTATGACCATATAGATATGTATATGTATATATCTTAGACATTGTATGTGCATGAATTTATGTGAAAAGATAATGGTTGTCTATTAGGCTTAAGATATATCGTTACATGCTTTGCCGAACCTTTTCTCATATCCTCATATATGGGACTAGGCGGATGCCCGGTATACACATTCTTCTTTCACTGTAATCTCTGTTATTTTGTATACCATTATGGGCAACTGTTTAACGATCTAGTTATAGATTATCAAATCTCACCCTTTGGTTTCCTGTGGTTCGAGTCTTGATGTAGTCGTGGTGGTGTTTTGAAATTATTTCGAACGAGAAAATTTTACTCATAATTTTATTATTTAATTATCTTGATTATATCGGGATTCAAGTCCGGAAGATCGAGGTGTGACAAGCTGGTATCAGAGTGTATTTTGATCTAAATTAGATTTATTGATTAACATCAAAGCATGGTTGCTCTATAATGAATTGGTATTATAGATGATTGGAGCACGATTGCTCAATAGTGAGACATTTTGATGATCCTTGGAGTGTGATGCTCGTTGTTGGAAAATGGTTGTTTTGTATAGACTAAAGAGTGAAAATTATCTAGAGGCTGATGATATGTTAAAGTGTTGATTGCCCTCTATGGATTATGAATGACTAGTTGTCTAAGAGTTGTGAATTGACTATCAGGGCATCATTTTCTCAATGGTGATTCCTTATGAACCATTAGTGTTAGATTGTGAAGATAGCTCATTGAGGATTTTTGTGAATTATTATTCATAAGATATAATTATTGTTTATGGAAGTATGATCATTGTCATTGAGATTACTTGACGCACAAAGGGAGCATAGTTGCTTATTATTGATTATGGTTAATTCATAAGGGTCGAATATATATGAATAAATTCCTCAATGTGATCGATATGGTTGTTTATGTAAGTCCGGCCAAGTTCCTTATACTATTTCCTTCTAATGACGAATAGATTGATATTATGCATTTGAATATTGATATATTGAGTATGACATTAATTAGTGATGGACTTATGTCATGTGTGACCATGGATATAATATATTGAATATGAATTGATTTGACGATGAACCTATGTCGTATGTTGACCACGGATAGGAGATATTAAATGTGAATGATTCATGTGCTAAATCTGATTGAAGGAATAATAGTGAGAGAACTCCCTAATATGGGTATTCATGGAACAAGAGGATTGATTATGTTATTGTTGAAAGATGAATTGAAATGATTAATTGTGCTAATTTTGAAAGATGTAATTTATATCCTTTAGCACAAAAACCATGTATTATATGAAGCAAATGATTTGTTATGTCTCCTTAGATTAAGGACACGAATAAGTGAATGGAGTGATAAAATTTGAAATTTGCGTATGCATTAGATTGGAGTTGGACTTGGTTTTATGTTTGTGAACCAAGTGAACGATTGATTTAATTGTGACCCATTGGATACGGTAACCCCGGTTGACTTGATGTGATCTTGAAAGATCGAACCTTTTGGAATTAGACCCTATGGTGGTCTAGGCTCTACGGTGTTTCTATGAGCCACATTTGATGATTTTATGTGTTGTGGAAGTATTCCACAATGGTTGCTAGGTAACCCTCGAACTTTCTAAGCCTAGTAATTGTTAAACCCGTGGTACTGTTGGGTCTTTTAATTGGCAAGCACACCAATCGTTTGTAGTTTTCAAAGTTAGATATCATTCCACTGGGATTGAATATTCAGTAGTCATAGTAATTCTTTATTTACTATGGTAAAAGTTTCTAAAAAGAGTAATTTATGCACAATTTATACAGTATTCACAGAATTTCATGGTTGAGTTGTTCATGTGGTAAAAAGATAGTAAAAATAAAATCTATCTAGAAAATTGAGTTGCAATTTAGAATAGTTAAGATACTTGAGATAAAAACACAAATAAACATATTATGTTGGAATTTGGATCCCTAGTCTAGAATAAAATGATGGAACTCAAGACATACATATTTAATCATCAAATTCATGTCATTGCAGCTTAAAATCATTATAACCGATCCCTCGTGATATAAATTCTAAGTAATCACCGTAAAGTCCGATCCCTCGTGAGCTTTCTTAGAAAAACTTGTATTATGTCTTGGCCTTATAGCAACAATAATTACCAACTCTATCCCTAGTAATTGGCATATTAAGGGTATTTCAACCTTTACTTTCATTAAAACAGGTTTCAATACGACATGAATAATCATTCTCCCATTTGACATTCACACTAATAAAACAAGTTTCAATACACATGAAAATCACTCTCCCGTTTGACTTCATACTAATAAGAAGTTAAAATACTAACATGCACTTGAATCATAAACATACATAGGTCGAATTCACAACATAATACTTAATAGACTAGTTCACCAATTCCAACATAAATAAATTAGTTATACATGGTAAAAGTAAAAATAACACTTACAGAGGTTGACATTACGAAGGTGTGGAAACACTTCACGATACACCGATCACAATACTACACAACACTCTCAAGCATCTAGAAACTACTCTAGGCTACAAACTCACAAAAGAACACTCAAACTTGAGTGAAAGAAAGGAAAGACGCTTTGAATTCTCAGAAGAGAAGAGATGATATGGAATGGGATGCCTTGAATGCCTTGGAAGTGGCCTATTTATAGGGCTGAAGAAGGGTCCTGACGCTACGCGTCAAGTTCCTGAGTCAACCCCCATTAAACACGTGATTAAGTGGCCATGATTAAGAATTTTTTATTCAATAATGCCCAAACATGTGTGGCCTTGTCTCCCAATTCGGCTTAGACATTAGTTGCTGGTGGATTAGCCAATAATGGGTCAATTGGCTGAGTGCTTGTCCACCTGGAAATGGAGTCCATGTAGCTCTGAAGCTACACGTGGCTGTGACGCATAGCGTCAGCATCAAAATTTCCCACGCTACGCGTGGTATTGATGCTACGCGTTAGCTTTCCAGTTCTTCAATTTTCTCTTGATTTTCTTTAATTTTTCACTGCAACACTAGAGAAATTTGATCAAGGTAGATTATTTCCAATAACATCCATTTATTAAATTAAAAACATAAATTTATTACAATTTAAACTAATTTTATTGAAAATAAACACACTTTTTTATTAAAAATAACAGTAAATTTGAGGACTAACAAATACCCTCAACTTGAGACCTTGCTCGCCCTCGAGCAAAAGAAAGAAAAATCAAAATAAAGTTAAGTCTGAAAATTTACTACAAAAGGTGATTTACAATTTTACCAATAAAAATAAGGAATCTTATGTAACTAAGGCTTAAAGATAAAAATTTTACAGTGTCATACCAATAAATCAAGCTTATTTCAAGGCTTACCTCACAAGTGTTTATCTCTGTGAAAAGGAATCTGTAAATCTCAATCGATCATAAAATCAAACAAATTCAATTTTGATTTTCATCTTGTCAATGGTCATTTATACAGAGTTACACAAGAGTCACAAGGTCTTTTTAAGGGTTGTAATGAGGCTTGGGTTACAAGAAATTATAGTTTTTCTTGGATTTTAAACACCTGAAATAATGAAAGAGCATTTCATAAATTCTTTTTAGGGTGCTTTTCTTGACCTAAAATTCTTACTTCCTTTTTGATGATAAATACCCCCAACTTGATTCTTTTCACTATTTTTGATTTGTACATATTTCTTTTCATTTTTCATTTATATGCACAATTTTGATATTTTTGAAAAGAATCAAGTTGTTAATTTTCACTCCCCATTTTTGTAAGAACATTCAAAATATTTTTCTTTTATTTTATGCTCTTTCATTCAATCAAGTAAAGGGAATGGTAAAGATTAATTAAGAGTTAAGGGTACCAAGGAAACTATTTTAAGGCTCAAAGTTAGCTTTCAAAAGATAAATATATTTTTACCATGGTAGGCTTTTTGGCCCTAGTTTTTTGTGTTTACCAAAGAATTTGCCTTGATCATTCTCTTGGATCCTCTGTACAACAACACAAGTCAAAGAATTAAGCAAAATTAATTTAAAAGAAGTTATGTCGAAACCCTCAAGTGTTTAAAGATCTCTCAGCTCACCGGGTTTTTGAAATTAGCTTAATAATTGATAAGCTCATTGTAATCAGTTTTACTAAATGCCTTAGTTATAAAAAGATTTTTCTCATTTTTAGAATTGGCTTATTGTTCAAAACTTTAAACGCGTAAATTTTTTAGAATGTATTTTTCACACAAAAAAATAAAGAAAATAAAATTAACCATACAAAATAAAAAACAAACCACAAAAATAAAAATGAACCATAATATAATCCCAAAATCAAAATATCAAACCAAAAACTAAATAAAATGTATAAAAATGATAAAAGTGTAAAAAATATAAGATAACACCATCAGTCCTTCATGTGGTCATCCTCTGTCTCTTGGGACCAGTGATGGGAACTGATTTCTTAGGTGCCATCTACAAAAGAAAATAAATCACACATTTATACAAAAATAAAACACTTATCACACAATTTTTTTATAATTTAAACTAAATCATACATATTTTTGATTTTTATATTTTAACAAAATAAATCATGCAAAACATCAAAAAATTTAACATGCATATTTTTGGATTTCTTTTTACAAAAATATAATACACACATTATATAATTTTATGAAAGAAATAAAATTCACGCAACATGCAATTTTGCATACAAACTTAGAAAATTACAATTCACACATATTTACAAAATTTAACAAATTTATTTATTTATTTTTAGGCAAGAAAGTATAACAAACATACAATTTAAGAAATTTTATTAATTTAAAAGAAAAACAAACAATAAAAAATAAAAACTTTTATTTTTTATTTTTCAAAAACAATAGAAAATAATATATAATTAAACAGAAAATAAAACACAAAAATTAATAAAATTCCAAAACAGGGGCTGACGCTGATGGGACGCTACGCGTCAGCCCTGTTTTTCCTATGCTACGCTTCAGTGGGACGCTACGCGTGGGTTCGCAGGTTCAGAAACTGCAAAATAGGGGTTGCACAGCAACAACCCCTCCAAACCTCAATCAAACATTTCAATTTCCTATTTCTAACAGCAATCAAGCCCAGTGGTCTTCTATCCTAATCCTATCCGCATGCATTTCTAAAAATTGAAATTAAAAAGTTGAAAGGATTAGAAAAACTTACTTGGGATCCTTGAGAAAATAGAAAAATGTAGAGGTTTGGAGGGTTGTGAGGGTTTGAAGATTTTTGGGTTTCTGAAAAGTGGAATGTGGAGGCAAACTAGTTTTTAAAGTTTTGGTTTTGGGCCTCTGTTTCAATGGTCCAGTTTTAAAAACTGAACGTGGGCCCTGACACTACGCGTGGATAGGACGCTACGCGTCAGGTTGAAATTTTTACCTCCACGCTACACTTCAGTGGGATGCTATGCGTGGGGTTCTGTTTTTCAAATTTTAAAATTTTAATTCTTAAAAACCCTTTTTCTTTTAGTTTTAAAAACCTTTTTTATTAAAAATCAAATTAAAATTAAATTTTTATAAAACACACATTTTTAATTTTTTTTTTGCATAAATAAAAATTAACGAAGAAATAATGGGTTGCCTCCCGTTGAACGCTAGATTTAATGTCCCCAGCCAGACATTACCTCAGATTAATCAGGTGGTTTCTCAATTTTGGTTGATGAATCACCTGTCTTTTTCTTCCTCCTTCTTCTTCGATGCTTGATTACCTGTCTTTCATCATGTAAGCAATCGGTTAAATTTAAAGAATTGGGATGAGATTTACCTTGTTCAGTTAATAGGTAAACTTTGTTCTCAGCATTTATCTTGAGATGGGCATTGAAGTTTACCTCCTCTTCATGAATTCTGACTACAATTATCTCTTTGTCAACATCAACCATTACCCTTGCAGTCTTCATGAAAGGTCTTCCAAGGATCAGGGGGATCTTAATATCCTCCTTCATATCCAGTACCACAAAGTCAACTTTGAAGTAGTATTTGTCGACTTTTACCAATACATTTTCCACCATCCCAATTGGTCTTTTGGTAGAATGATCCGCAAATTGTAAGTCTGTCTTAGTTTCTTTTAGTTCCAGATCACCAATACGCTTCATCAAACCTAGGGGCATTAGATTGATGCTAGCCCCTAAATCTAATAAAGCATTCCCGATGTTGATATTTCTAATGGAAACGGGAATGGTGAAACTTCCCAGATCTTTAAATTTTTCCGGTGTGTCAGATTGTGAGACCTCATTACAAATTGTTTCATGTTCTACTTCCACAGACTCTTGAATATTTTTTCTTTTTCAATTTTTTCAATTTTTTCTTTTTTCTCTTCTTCTTTCTCTTGCCCACTTTCTTTTTCTCCTTCTTCTTCCTCATTCTTTTTCTTTTCATAATTTTCTTTACAATCAATTTTTACAACATTCAAGAAAATAACATTACATTGATCCCTTGGGTTCTGAGTGTTTGTAGTAAAACCAGAACTTTTCAATTCAGCTATTTCCTTTGCTAGCTGACCCATTTGTAAGTCTGATGCTTTCTGAGCAGCTTTATTTGTTTCCACAAACTGCAATAACTGTTGGATAGATTCCTCAATCCTTGTCAATCTTGCATTGTCAGCTTGTGATTGTTGTTGTTGCTTAAACTGATTTTTAGGAGGACAGTTGGAAGGTCCAGTACCAAAGTTCTGATTTTGCCATCCCTGCAGATAATTGTTAGGAAAAGAATTATCATAATTGATAGGAAAGTTACCTAATGGTATTCTTTGATGGTTTAGAAAATTGGCTTGCTCTTGTTCATTTCTATCAGGGGCACAATAACCACATGGTTGTTCACCCATGCAATGCATACATTGTTTTAATTGAGTAGAGAGTGGTGATGACACTTGAGCAATTTGAAGTTTTTCCAATTGTTTGTTCATAGCCTCAATTTGTTGAGTCAGCAATTTTTGCTAAGCCAATACTGGATCATTCACTCCCAATTCGAGCATACCTGGCTTCTTTGGTGCATTACCTCTTTCATATTTTGCTTGTCGATCACTAATGGACATTGATTCCAATATCTCTATTGCTTCCTCCATAGTTTTGTTCATTAAAGAACCACTTGCACAAGCATCTAACATCATCTTGAACTGAGGTAATAAACCATGATAAACGATCCTTACCTTTTCAGCATCATCCAAATTGTGATTTGGACATTTTCTCAGAAGTGCTTTGAATTGTTCCCATGTTTCTCCTAAAGACTCATCATTATTTTGTTAAAAAGAATGAATTTGCTGTCATGGCTTCAAAGTATTTTGAAGGAGAATAAAATCTTTCCAAAAATTTTCTCTCAACATCAGACCAGTTTGCAAAACTACCAGGTGGACAAGATTTAAACCATTCTTTAGCTTTCCCAACCAAGGAAAGAGAAAACAATCTCATATAAACAGATTCTTCTTGATTGGGTTCAAAACCAATTGTGCTGCATAATTCATAAAAAATAGTTAAATGCTCATACGGTTCTTCATGATTTAAGCTAGCAAATTAATTGTTTTGAATAATATTTAAAGTAGCAGGTTTAATCTCCACTGCAGCAACAGGTCCTTGGAACATTCCCGAAACTCAGGGTGGACCATTGATAGCAGCAAACTGTCCCAATGTTCTCCTTTGTTCTGCAGCCATATTTGAATTTTCAAAATTCTTAGAAGTAGAAGTAGAAGTAGAAGAATTAGTTTGTGTTTTAGATTTTAAAGCTTTGAGTTTCTGTATAAACTTCTCGATCTCAGGATCAAAGAACACTTTCCCTGTAGAAGATCAAGTTTGCATAAATAAACTAAATATAGAAAGTTAGTGTAACAATGTTAAGAAAAATGAATAAATGAATGAATATAAAATTAAAAATTTAACTAAGGTAAAAAAAATGTTTTACCACGGTAATTAAAAATTTACTCTTTTACTGAATCAGTTCAATCCTCGGCAGCGCCGCTAGAAAACTTGTTAAACCCATGGTACTGTTTGGTCTTTTAATTGGCAAGAGCACCAATCGTTTGTAGTTTTCAAATTTAGATATCGTTCCACTGGGATTGAATATTTAGTAGTTGCAGTAATTCTTTATTTACTATGGTAAAAGTTTCTAAAAAAGTAATTTATGCACAATTTATACAGTATTCACAGAATTTCATGGTTGAGTTGTTCATGTGGTAAAAAGATAGTAAAAATAAAATCTATCTAGAAAATTGAGTTGCAATTTAGAATAGCTAAGATACTTGACATAAAAACACACATAAACATATTATGTTGGAATTTGGATCCCTAGTCTAGAATAAAATGATGGAACTCAAGACATACATATTTAATCATCAAATTCATGTCATTGCAGCTTAAAATCATTATAACCGATCCCTCATGATATAAATTCTAAGTAATCACCGTAAAGTCCGATCCCTCGTGAGCTTTCTCAGTAAAAACTTGTATTAAGTCTTGACCTTATAGCAACAATAATTACTAACTCTATCCCTAGTAATTGACATATTAAGGGTATTTTAACCTTTACTTTCATTAAAATAGGTTTCAATATGGCATGAATAATCATTCTCCTGTTTGACATTCACACTAATAAAACAAGTTTCAATACGCATGAAAATCATTCTCCCGTTTGACTTCATACTAATAAGAAGTTAAAATACTAACATGCACTTGAATCATAAAAATACATAGGTCAAATTCACAACATAATACTCAATAGACTAGTTTACCAATTCCAACATAAACAAATTAGTTACACATGGTAAAAGTAAAAACAATACTTATAGAGGTTGACATTACGAAGGTGTGGAAACACTTTACAATACAACGATCACAATACTACACAACACTCTCAAGCATCTAGAAACTACTCTAGACTACAAACTCACAAAAGAACACTCAAACTTGAGTGAAAGAGAGGAAAGACGCTCTGAATTCTCAAAAGAGAAGAGATGAGATGGAAAGGGATGCCTTGAATGCCTTGGAAGTGGCCTATTTATAGGGCTGAAGAAGGGTCCTGATGCTATGCGTCAGGTTCCTGAGTCAACCCCCAATAAACACATGATTAAGTGGCCATGATTAAGAATTTTTTATTCAATAATGCCCAAACATGTGTGGCCTTGTCTCCCAATTTGGCTTGGACATTAGCTGCTGGTGGATTAGCCAATAATGGGTCAATTGGCTGAGTGCTTATCCACCTGGAAATTGAGTCCATGTAGCTCTGACGCTACAATTTCCCACGCTACGTGTGGTATTGATGCTACGCGTCAGCTTTCCAATTCCTTAATTTTCTCTTGATTTTCTTTAATTTTTCACTATAAAACTAGAGAAATTTGATCAAGGCAGATTATTTCCAATAACATCCATTTATTAAATTAAAAACATAAATTTATTACAATTTAAACTAATTTTATTTAAAATAAACACACTTTTTATTATAAAAATAACAGCAAATTTAAGGACTAACAGTAATGAATTAAATCTCATGAATAATTGAGCTATAGTGAAATTGATTGTGGAATGAGTTGTTGAGGCTAGAACTGATGTGTGAGGGAATGCGAATAATAGATGTAAACCCCTAAGTATTTGGTGAATAATGATGTTGAATTCGGGGTATGACTTAACATTGGCTATAATGAAAAATCTTATGGTATGAAGTTGGGCTGAATTGTGTGCCCTTGATATTATGATCAAGGGATTGACTAGGAATTACGATATGATGAAGAGATGATACGTGTGATGATTGGTTGGTAAATGGAATTTAATCATATCATTACCTCCCTTTTTACTTTGAAAGGAGTTACATTGGTGATAGAGACCACATAGTGATGTGATATTACATGGATTATACGTCCAATTTATGGACTTTGGTTGTGATATGTGAGGAAATCCACTAGTGTGAACGCTTATTATATGATTATGAACCCTATCTTAAACTAGAGGGTGTATACTTGATATGAGTTTGGTGAATCAATTAGTCTTGAATCAAATTATTGCCGACAATGTTTGAATTAGATAAATGATTTCTAAGTTACTTGACTATGACTTTGGGATGGATGAAGTCCAATAGTGGGGTGATTACCCTATGATGATTGGAAATCTATGGTTGATATGTCAATATATGGTTATGGTGGCTGACAATTGATAAATTGTATGGCATGATTTACACCGGATCATGATTAAATGATAATATGATGTGAGTGTATTACTCATGGACTTGTGTGACTTCTTACAAAGTCTCGTGTGTGAAGAGATATTATTTGAATTGATATGAGTAATGTGAGCAATAAAACATGAAGGTACTTATCCTGATATGTCTCTACATGCCATAGGCATTGTGGCAACGTGCATACGGGAGTGGGACGCCTTCCTATATGTCGGATGCAGCAACACATAGACCGGGCAAGTATAGTGTTGTAACAGCTTACGGTTAATGTATTGAACCTATCCGGTGGTACTGGATAAGAATATGAGAGTTGTGATGAATAAACTGAGGATTGATGAGTGGTGACTCATTTCGGATATATGAGACTTTATACTTGGAACATACGTGTGACGATAGTCATGTCCTGCTGGACTTTGGGAAGTCCAATATTACTTTATGGTGTCATTGGACCTTATTGGTGTGCGGCCTGAAGTGTGGCCTTACGATATATGCCGATGTTAAACTTCAAGGACAAAGTTTCTTTTTGGTGGGGTGGATTGTAACATCCCAAATTTTGGAGAAAATAAATTTATTGGATAAGGATAATTAATTATTTATGGTCTAATAATTATGGGAGATTTTATTAGACATTAGAGGTGAATTATCGGTAAATTGAGAATTAGCGAAACCAGGTGATTTAACAGACGATGTGGGACCCACTTGGTCAAATTAAATATTTGATGGTCTAGAATGTTAAGAAAATTATTGTGGTTATGGTGATATAGCTGAAATAATTTTTAGTGTTAAGGAAATAATTAATTGGACTCGACATATGTTATTAAATGGGGAAAACACGAACCAATGGAATTAAAAGAAAACTAAAAACCCTATTTTCCCTCCTACTTTCAATCGTCCACTCTCTCCTCTCTTTTCTAACATCTTTTACCCATTGGATAATGGGAATTATTACCCATTGGAAAAACTGACATGATGCACCCTTTTACCCAATGTGTAATGCCCAATTTTCAATATAATTTCCCTCTCTTTCTCTCTATCACCGTGGGCTTCTCTCTCTTCTCCTCTCATCTTTATTTTTCTTCTTTTTCCTCCCTCTCATGGAAAAAACTGAACCATCTCCTTCTCCTTCCATTTCTTGCCCTAAAATTAAAACTAAGCATGGATTTATAGAGTATTTATAGGACATGGAGGCTTTGCTTGGGTCATCTCCTTCTCCCTCCTTCACTATTTTTGTTTTGGCATTAGTATGGATGTGAGGTAAGGATTTCTTGCCTCCTTGCTATTTCAATTATGGTTTATGATGTTTGGGCTTGAAATATTAATGTTAGGCTTTATAGGTGTTAAGGAGAATGAGAAACCCTAGGTTGAATGGCTTGAAACTATGATTCTTGCTTATGGTGTTATGTTGGAAATGGAAGAGGGCTATGGTTAGCATATGGATTTTCATAAAGGATTGGAATTGTTGATTTAGTGGTTTGATGAAAAACCCTAAGTGTTGATAGTTTTGGGGTTTGATGACTTTGATGCCTTAGGATGATTTTATATGGGGAATGAATGTTTGAAACATGGTATTGATTCTTGAGGTTTGGGAGATGTGTGTATGTGATTAGAGGAGTTGAATCCCTTGAGTGTTGGCAACTATGATGATGATAATAATGGTTGAAGACCATTGATAATGGATTAAGGAAACGGATGCTTAATTTGTTGAAGTCTTAGGCCTTGATATATGCCATTTAGAAATTGTTAACTAGTGATGATCTTAGATGTAGTCAAGAGGCTTATAATAGATTTGAATGAATTGTGGTGATGATTGGATATATTATGGATGAAGGATATAATCTTGTTGTTATTGGGTGTGGTTAGCCCTTTTGAAACCTAGAGAATCTTGGTTTTGGGAAAGGAATTCCCGAAGCCTAACATAAGCGTATGAATTGAAGTTTAGACAAGTCTAGGACTTGATAATGAGTTTTAAGAGATGATGCCTTATGATGTCTTATTAATGGCATGTATCTATGTGTTTGTTGATAGGATTGTGTTCCAGATGATGATGCAGAATAATCAGAGCGTCTGCATTGCGGTTCTTCTCCAGAGGTAGGAGAAGAGTTTGCATTTCAAATTGCATGAGTAAATAATTGTTGAATTATGTATATGTATGAACTCATCTATTGTCTCGCCATGAATGTGTTAAATGTAGAATTGATGATGTGATGAATGATGGCTTGGCCTTTGTTGAATGTTAAGGAAATGTATACATATATGGGATGGTGATAAGTGTTGGGTTGTCCCTTTGTTGGACATGAATTATTTGTCAATGAAAATCTATGAATAGATAAATTACTTGAGTTGTGAAGTAGTAGTTATAATAATTATGCATAATGATATGTGTGGCTGTGATGAAAATTTGTGCTAAAACCCTCATATGTAGTTAAATGAATTAACGTTAAAGATGAAGAGGTATGGCTTGTTGAATCAAGCTTAATGGCATAATTTAACATAGGTAGGATGTTAATTTAGTCCAACTTTACATACGATGGATAATGACATGCAAAGTGGAGTGAAAAACTTAAGTTTTGGGTGTGTACTGACGATCTCGCTCAAGCGAGATGGATTCTCGCTCAAGCGAGAGTCCCCCGCATCAGAGGGGTGGCCTCTGGCCCAATATCCGTCAGGCGATAAGGTGGCTCGCTCAAGCGAGATGCGTGTGCAACAGGTGGTGGGCTACTAGATGAATCTCGCTCAAGCGGGCATGGCCGCGCTTGAGCGAGCGAGATGGAAAAATGGTTCTGGATGAATCTCGCTTAGGTGAGTGATGAAGCATGTGGAGTCTAGCTCAAACGAGTGACCAGAGGATCGATACTAGAGTATTTTCTCCCGAGTGAGTAGCTGGCCTTGGGAAGCCTCGCTCAAGTGAGCGTGTGAGAAAATGACACTGGAGGAATTTCGCCCAGGCAAGCGTGGCTCGCTCAAGCGGGTGGCGATGATCTCGCTCAAGCGAGCAGGGCCTCGCTCAAGCAAGTTTTCCAGAATGGAATTTTATTTCATTTTCCTGATTTTAATGGTGTTGAGCCCCATTCCTTTTATGGATAATTAAGGAAATATATATATGTGAGGCATATGAGGACAATATGTGTGGGAGTGTTAATATAAATTGAGATATTGGAATATATATATATATATATGCCCATGATATGTTGGGAAAACATGAATTTTCTCCACAATGACATGATATGATAATGACAATAAAAGTGAAATGATGGGTTATGAGATGCCTCCTCATGTGATAATGAGACCAATGGGGGATGGTTAAATGACGTAGTATTTGTTATAAACCAATGAATCGAATATGATAACGGTAATGTGTAATAATGAATGATGTTGTGGATCATTTACTTGAGTAAAGGATGATCGTTATTATTGATGATTTGTTGTGTACCATTGTGAGTGTTACAAGTGTGATCTTGTATGTGTGGTTTGAAATATAATGATGAAATGTTGTGAATGCTACACCAATATATATATAGATGAAACAATGGTAATGAATAATGATATAAAAATTCACTAACTGATTATGTGGTGATATTGATGAAAGTTTGATGAATGATGTTTATGTTGTGATACCATTGTGGTTGATTGTGAGAGAACCTAGAAAAATACGGGTAAATTTTTCACGTTTTATAAATCATTATTAGACAAAGAAATAAAGTGGTGAAGCTTTAATTCAACACCCCAATCTATGAAAAACCTCTCTCATATATAAAGATATGAGAGGGTAAATAAAAACAATTTCATGAGAAATCCCCTATTAAAAACAGCGGAAGAATTAATTAGATTGATGTTACATGATTGGATTTAAAGAGAAAGGATTTCTTGAGGTTTCGTGATTCATAATATATCCAAAGTACCTTTAAGATGGAGCAAGAAAAAGATTTGATGCAAAAGAAATGAGAGCAATTAAAACAAAGCAAATGAGAGCAGCAGGGTGCCACTCGCTTAAGCGAGTACCACACTCGCTTAAGCAAGTTCACGTGGTAACGCTTGGGCGAGGCCAGCGAGAACGCTTGAGCGAGAATGAAGATTAGCCTCAGGGGCCAATCTCGCTTGAGCGAGTTCCACCTCGCTTGAGCGAGATTGCTCCAATAGTAACAGGCGCTTTACTGCCCGATTTTCGCTCGAGCGAGGCTAAGCTCGCCTGGGAGAAAATTGTCCAGTATCCATTTTTCTTTCCTCTCGCTCGAGCGAGTTCCAAGCCTTGCCCATTTTGGTTGAGTGAAAATGGTCCAGTAACCAAACTCCTAATTCCAGCTAGATCTCGCTTGAGCGAGAATGCCATTCGCTTGAGCGAATTCTGGCCAGTGACCAAGCCACTAATACAAGAGGATCTCGCTTGAGCGAGATTCTCACTCGCTTGAGCGAGATTCTCACTCGCTTGAGCGAGATTCTCACTCGCTTGAGCGAGTTCTGTAGGGAAACGAAAAACATAAGATTTTCATGCAAACTAACATGCTAAAACTTATCCCAAGCATAATTGACCAACCCTAACACATCCCATACATCACCTTAGGTATTTAAAACTTGCCTCAAGCAACCATACTCAATGAATTCCATTCCATTACATTATTCATATCAAGATTAGGCTTATAACCTTATATGCTTTATAAAACCAGAATCCTCATGCAAGTCTTCATTCATTGATCAAAATTAAGAGTGATTCACAACACATTCTTCATTCATACATTTTATCAAAGTTCCACTCCCATTCATTCAATGCATAAAATTTGAATTACTTCTACATAGACTTCTTGAAATATACAAATTGTGAAATGCATCATTCATTCATGAAATTTAACATCAACAAACATCATAATTCATCATATTACATCATTTGGGTCATTGATGAAAATTAGCCATTGTCACGACCGGGATCGCGGCGGCACGACCGACCCTCAAAATGATTTTGGTTTGAAAAGAAAAAACAGGGAGTCGCCACCAATATTTTTAGGATAAAATACCGGAAAAACCTTTCATTAAAGCACTGGTTATAAAAATGAAATCCCATGTTCGGGAGTCTAATTACAGGTGAGGAAGGTATTAGCACCTCACACTGTCCGTTATAAAAACGGTTACCTCAATATGATAGCGCGCATTATAATTAACCCAATGATTATTTTAACTTCTTCATGAAAAGAAAGCTTACGAGATGACAAAATATACAAAAATAAACAAAAATAAACACGGAATATTTATATGAGATTAACAGGACGTCTCATCCAAATTAAACTTGCTCCACCTTTTTTAAGAAAAGATGTTAAAAAAAATGAGATTAATAGGACGTCTCGTCCAAATTAAACTCGCTCCACCTTTTTTTAAAAAGTAATATAAATTGTAATAATAATGAGAATAATAATAATTATTATAACTTTTATGCTAGTCCAAATAGAATGTGTGAGGCACTCATTTTTATTAATATTCATCAATCAATAGAAATTAATTGATAATTAAAAAGGTAACAAAGTCATCGAACAATAATTAATTCAACAGAAAATAAAACAAATACAAATATTAAAAATAAGGGGGAGAGTGGGACTGGTGTGGTGAGAAAAGAGCTGGACGGTGTTGTGGGCTTGAGGTACTGGACGGAGAGGAATGGAGGGATAAGGTGCTGGATGGGTTTTAAAAAAAAGGACGATGTGGGTTTTAGTGGAGAGAGAGAGCTTATATGGTATGGGTTTTAAGGAGAGGGACGGTGTGTGGGTTAAGGAAAGAAGGGGACGGTGTTTAGTGAAGAGTGAGGACGGTGTGGGTGAGGAAGAATAAGGACGGTGTTGAGAGGTGTGTTTTAGGGGCTGCGTAGGAGAGGGAGACGGTGTTATTTTGAGGGGGGATGTACAGTGAGGTGGAGGAAGAAGAACTATTGAAAGGAGAGTGAGGACGGTGTGGTGGGTGTTTTTTAGGGGGCTGTGTGGAGAGGTGAAGGAAGGAAAACTGTTGGTTTGAAGGGAGAGTGAGGGACGGTGTTGGTGAAGGAGCGTAACAGCGTGGTTTTTTGGGAGGTGACAGTGTTTGAGAGGAGTGAGGGACGGTGTGTGGGTGAGGAAGAGTGAGGACAGTGTGTGGGTGAGGAAGAATGAGGACGGTTGGTATGAAAGGAGAGAGGGCTGTACTGGGTTAAGAGGAGAGGGACAATGGAGAGAGGAAGAGAGGGACGGTGTTGTACGGTGAGGTGAAGAGGGAGAGAGGGGACAGTAAAAAAAAATTGTTTTAGAGTTCCCCCAAAAATGAAGGCTTTTCCCCCTATTTATAGAGGTCTTGGACGTTAACAATCGGTGGCAAGTAGGGCTTCTCCTTTTGTCTTGTAGTTAGCCGCCCACTAGATCAGCATTGGATACAGCCTGGATGGAGTTGGTAGGAACAGCTTGCACCTAAACAGCTATAGGGAACGGCGGCTAGTGGGTTTCTCCTTTGTCTTGTTGTCAGCCGCCCCCCCATAAGTCAAGGATCCACTTGGATAGTGGAAATACAAGTCAGCATAGGCATTCGGTGGGAATATGAGTCAGTTTTCTCCTTCTGACTCGGTTTTAGTGCCTCAGTCGGTATACAGCCATAATGGGAAACAATCCGAGTGGAAAAGGTGCTTTTTGTACACAAGACCGAGTGAAATCTTTGCTCGATGTTGAGTTGAGGGGTCGGTGTTTAGCGTGAAGACCCCTGATGCTAAATTTTCTCTTCATTTTGCTTGAGCGAGAGTTTCTCGCTTAAGCGAAAACACTCCAGTAGCTCACTGTCCATCTTTCGCTCAAGCGAGAATTTATTTTGCTTAAGCGTTTGTTGAAGGAAACCATTTTGTGATAATCTCGCTCAAGCGGAGAAAGGCTCGCTCAAGTGAGAAGTCTTCTTTCACTGTTTCACTCGGATATGTCTCTGGAATTGAACCACTCGGAGAAACCTTTGCTCGGATTTGCTTGATAGTCACTCAGTCAAGAATGGCCCTTCCTTAACTCATTCAAATAATGCACTCGGACACCTTCATTCGAAAGTCCGAGTTGATTTTCACTAGGAATTGCCTTCAGTCGTCAATCAACTCACTCAGATATACCTTTCACTTAGAAATTTGAACTTTGAAAGACTCTGGAATCTGGCTGATAGAAGTTCTTCCATGTCCGAGCCTTGCTTTGCTCGGAAATGCAGCTTTCTGCCCCAACTCACTCGACAGTCTTCCTTGGAGACATCACACTCGGGCTTAGTGTGAAACTGTGAGTCTGCCCGAGTGTGATTCATTCCCGGTCGGATATTTCATTGCTTGAAGAGACATTTTTCTGAAACAAATTACTCGGAAAGGACTTGTTCCGCATGAGAATGCCATCTTCTTCGAATGAAACCACTTGGAGACCTCCTTATTCAACACTTATTCATTCAGTGGTTTCTTCTGCTCGGAATCAACTCACTCGGGACAACTTTGCCTAGAAAAACACTTGTTCCCCAATCAGACCTGCTTCAGTCAGTATCCCTTCACTCGGACAATAGCTTTGGGCAGTATTTATTCAAGGTTAGTCCTTTTTTTCACTCGGAATGGTTGCAGTCGGACAGCTTCCACTCGGATTCACCTCTAACAGGGACATATTTCTTCAAGGTCATCCATTTTTCACTCGGAATGGCTTTGATAGGGAAGCTTCCACTCGGATTCACCTCCAACAGTGAAGTATTCCACTTAGCAACGCTCCATTCTGAGTCATTCCACTCGGATTTGATCATTTTCTGAGTCATTCTACTCAGATTTCATCATTCTGAGTCGGATTTGTTTTCAATCAGAAAGGTTTCAGTCGACAATCAGCCCTTCAGATGCATTCACTCGGAAATCGACCTTACTCACTCGGATGTGTTCATTCAGAATTAGCTTTGTTTTCAATCAGAAGGGTTTCAATCGACAATCAGCCCTTGGATATACTTATTCAGGAGTCGGATTTGTTTTTACTCAGAACAGCTTCAGTCGGAGATTATTCATTCGGATATACTTTCCTTGGAATCTCACTCGAGCTTAGTTTGAAACATTGAGAGAGTCTACCCAAGGTGATTCGCTCAGAAATATCTCTGCCCATAAAAAGCATTCATTCAAAGTCAGAGTCTCCACTCGGAGGTACTTCGGTCGGGAATTCAACACTCGGGTGTATCTTCGCCTGAGAGGCTTCAATCTGGAATTCACCACTCGGATGTATCTTTGCTTGAGAGGTATTTCCCTCAGACTCAAACCATTCGAAAATGCCCTACTCGGAGACATCTCACTCAGAAATGATCATTCGGACATATGGAACTTAAGTCTTTGTCCGAAAAGATACTCACTCAGTTTGAGCCTTTCCTTCGTTCAGAGTAATTCCTTTTGAAGCCCACTCGGAAATGATCATTCGGACATAAGGAAGTCTTTGCTTTGTTTGGAAGTAACCCTCTCGGAAGCAGTCCACTCGGAAACTGTCAGTCGGAGACATCCCACTCGGAATTTTACTCGGTAACGGCTGACTCGGATATCTTGTAACACCCCAAATTTTATAAAAAAATGAGTAATTAGTATGAATGGAAAATCTTTGGTTAGTGAGGATGTGTGGGAAAATGTGGAATCATTATGGCAAGGTATGAATATATATAAGATAAAGATGAGTTTGAACTTCATATAATTAATATGTTTGGAATGAGAATTTTATAAGAATGGATGATTGGACAAATATATGCCTCGTAGGGTGTATATGGTATACTGGAAATAATTGAGCTGGCTTGAGTGTAATTACATGGGCTGAGTTGAATAAAATTGTGAGTGAGGTGAGAGCTCTCAGTTTCTGCGCCAGTGTTGATCATTTCGCTCAGGCGAAGTGAATTCTCGCCCGAGCGAGAGACTCTCATGTTGGGAATTTAGCTTCTGGGTAATTCTCACTCAGGCGAGGGTAAGTCTCGCTCAAGCGAGCTTGACCTAATATCAGTGTTTAGACACTGGAGGGAATTCGCCCAGGCGAATGGAACTTCGCCCAAGCGGGGGCGAAGGGAATCAGTTGCTGGATGGAATCCGCCCGAGCGAAGGATCTTAAGGGTAGCATTCGCTCAGGCGAGGCAATTGATTAAAGAGGGACCACTGATGCTCTTGGATCATTGTAGGGCCCGATTTCCCTTTTCTCTTTTCTTCTTCTGTGTGGTCCCCATGGTGATGACTTAGGTGCTTTGATGGTCAATGGGTCTGATTTTCTCTCCTTCCTTGTCCACGTGTGTTTGTGTAATTATTGCTGAGAGAATGTGCATTAAATATTGATGGACTTGCATTAAATGAGGATGAGATGTTGTGATGAGTTGGATGTTGATGAGGCTGAGATGATAAGGCCTTGGTTGCATGTTTACTTCTTACCTTCCCTTTATTCTTTGTGGGTGCATATATTGATGAGGGAAGTGCTCCTTCTTCTCCCTTGAACTTGTTGGAGCTTCTGTTTCATCTTCTCCCTCCTTTTTATCTTCTATTTCCACTCATGTATGATATAGAATTCTAGTGGAACTGTATGGTGTTGAGAAACAGGTATGGCTAGGTATGGAGGCTGGGTCTAGACTCTTTTTACCCTTCCCTGTTCCTTGGTGTTCCCTCTTCATCATCTTCTTCTCCTTCTTCATATGATGGGCTCGGCTGGAGCCTACAACTATGTGTGTGCATGTTTCGGTTGGTGGATGCATGATGGTCCACTGTGGTGAAGGTGCACCACTCTTGTGAAGATGAAGACATGCATGTTGCATGGAGGCATGGTGATCCTCCACTGTTGTTGAAGGTGTATGGTACTGCTGTGAGGAAGAAGGCATGCATGGAAGTTGGTGGTCCTCCAGGGTGGGGAGGATGATGCTGTATGAGTGAGAAACGACCTTGTACTAAGCCTTGGAGGTTGCTGCTCGAGTAAACAGCATGGATTCTTCCATGGCTGTGAGCAGAGTGGAATTTGGGTGTTGATGAGCTTCTGGACGTATCTCGCTCAAGCGAGAATGGTTACGCTTGAGCGAGCCAGTGAAGAAATGGTCACTGGACCTGTTCCGCTCAAGCGAGTGCACGTGTGGCTTGAGCGAAAGGCTGAGGACTGAAGTGGTGTGGCCCTTCCTATATTGGAATGCCGAGCAGAAGCTGTTTTGGCTGGGCCGAGTGGTCATATGACTCCTGAAAGCTTCACCCAGGTAAGGGGGCTTTGCATCTCAAATGCATGGCTTATGGACGGATTTCCGGGTGGCATGATTGCATTATGTTGTGTTTGATGTGTATTGTGTGCTGTTGTTGAGTTGAACCCGGATGTATGATTATTTATTGTTACATGGTGTATGTTTATCTGTCCAAGAGATGTATGAAGATAATTGTGATGATGTGAGTTAATGCATGAGATGCATGTACTTGTATTATGTATGCTGAGTGCATTGTATGGCCATTCATGAGTCCTCGTATGTAATTATGTATTCAAAAGGGCATGTGATGTTTGTTATTAAATTTATATGTGTGATAAATGGATGAATAGAGACTGTGATGATGAATATTAAGTGAAATATTGGCATGTGATGATTGATAGAGTAGATTTCCGAGTGGAAATTTCATATACAATGGTGTGAGGCTTAGAAAATTCTAAGTCCGAGTGTATCTCATGAAACAGCCTATGAGGCTTGTGAATAGATGATAATCCGAGTGAACGGCATAGAATTGCCGAGTGGATGGCACAGGGTTGCCGAGCGGATATGATATAAGCCGAGTCATCTAATTATCGTTGAATTGCCGAGTGCATAGAGTGTTGAACGCATATTCCGAGTGGGCAATCGAATGAATATGAGTAAATTTACATGCATACGTGTTATTGTGTATTGAATATGAACACCTTGCGGGGTGCCACGAGGGTGTTATCCCGAGTGAAGAGGACGAGGTCCTAATGATGAATGTGATGAAAAACCTCGAGTTGGACTCGGGGCAGTGCCTGGGGCACTAAGCGTGAAATGAGACGCTTGATGAAATGCCGAGTGCAATGGCGTTGAACGTCGAGTGAATGAAATCGTATGCATCCGATTCGCCACTGGAATGCGTTGGACTTTTATATCGATCGGTAATTAGATGACCACATATGGTGAATTTGGCTAAGTCCTGGAGCTAGGCTCGGACAGACTCCTTGAGCATGGCTTGAAGTATGAGTATTGTTGATATAGTCTTGGGGTAGACTTGAGGTGAAATCCGATTGAGGGATTGTATTATTGATAAGGTTATTAGGCTTTATAGCCGAGTGGAAGGGGTAAGAAACCCGATTGAGAACGCTTGTGATTGTTTACGTTGAATAGCAGTGAATGTTGAGCTGATTAATGTATGTGTTATGACATGTTAAGGATTCTATGATTAATCCGAGCCAATATCTGTCATTTAATATGTAATGCTCACCCCTACACCATTTTTCAGTGTATGCAGGTCGGCTTGGATGATGTGGTGGTCTTAAACCCGAGTGTTGGGTGTTTATTGATGTGGATGTGTATATAATGTAATGTACCGAGTGTCTTTGATGTATTAAGCCTTGACCGACTCATATTAACGTTGTATAATGAATACTCTTATTATATGTATTGAAGTTGGGTTATTAGAAACCCGAGTGCATGTCTATATATATGTATAGGCTTCATTGAAATCATGTACTTGTATCAGATAATGGGTTTAGTTGAATGAATAAAGGCAAGATGATTGAATAACCCGAGTGCATGTTAATATATATATATATATATATATATATATATATATATATATACTTCGAGTGTTGGTCTTATATGCATGCCGACTGAATGTGTTGGTGAATGAGAAGTATAAAGTTAATAAGTATCCGAGTGTATGCGTATATATATATATACCTGTTATGTTGATAACATGGTTAGGAATCGGTGAAAGGGTATTGCTTTAGTGGTAATCGGACTTGGAGTTAGAAAATATATAAGTAAGAGTGATTTATGTTGATTTGATGCTTCCTAGTGACTAGGAAATTAGGATGTATAAATACCTCTAAGTTGATGAATCCTGAGTGGAAATCCGAGTGATCCTCTTCTAGGAGGAGTGTTGTTGTAATGACTCGGTTTGATTATATTCTAAGTGAATGATTTATGAATGTATTCCGAGTGATTATGGGGACCTATTCCGAGTGAATAAGGTAATATGTAATTTGAGGGGCTAATTTATAAAATAAGTCCGAGTGTAACATGATGTTGTGATTTTCCCGAGTGAAGAAAAATATAAGTGTTTCCCGAGTGGAACCCAAGTGAATTTCTTCTAAGGGAAGTGTGCTTGTAATGGTTTAGCTTGAAATATTCTAAGTATATGAGTTATGCTTATATTCCGAGTGTTTAAGCATGGGATGAGTCCGAGTGGGACTTGACTTATTGGTTTCCCTGAGTGGTTAAGTATCTCATATGTCCGAGTGAAATACTTGGGAAATTCCTCTGAGTGTTGAGGAGTTTGGATTATTCTGAGTGGAATTGATTGTGTAGACTATTTCTGAGCAATGATATTATTCCGAGTGGAACACCACTCTGATGATGAGTTGGTTAAGAATGATTAAACCGAGAGATTTATGGCCGAGAGGAAGCATATGTATTATCTGTGTGATGGAGTTCAATATACTGAGAGCTAAATGATTGATGGTTACCGAGTGGCACTTGATTGGTAGAAATTCCGAGTGAGGGTTTATGGAATCCGAGTGGGATAACCCTCAGTTACCGGGTGGATCGTATGTGAGCTTTGGTGTAGGAAATTTAACGACTAAGTTATGAAGTGTATGAGTGTTGAGGTTGTTTCCCGGGTGATGGAATTCCATTGTGCTGAGTGAATTAAGATATTAAATTCCAAGAGGACTTAGGTATGAATTCCGACTTGACCTGATCATTTACCGAGTGTGTTAATGTCTCGGTTTCTCGTGTGATTGAATGCCGAATGGCTCCTCGCTTCAACGATTGAAGGATTCGCTCCAGCGAGTTTGGTTCTAAGGGAAGGCTTGATATTAATTTCGCCCAAGCGAAGGGCTTTCGTGTAACACCTTATTAATTGCAACTAAAAATTCCAAAAAATATGAGGAAATTTTTCACAAAACAGTCCCGTATTATTCGATATATGAGGAAGCAGGCAAAGGAAGAACGAAAAGCATTCACACGCACATAGCAACCTACAGGGAAACTAAAACTGGGGCCGGCTCAATGGGTTTATCGTAACGCACCAACACTAGGGCGGATTGCACAACACCGTTTATTCGCTCAGACGGGGTCTGACACCGTCCAGGCGGAGTATGGTAATGCAGCAGCGGATAGAGGAGATTTCGCAAGGAGGCTTCCCTTCGGGTAACACTGGTCACTCAACGGGAGGAAAGAGATAAGGGAAATATGTTAATACATTCACACGCGTAGCATTCGGTGGAAGGCGGAGTTAGAATCATCCTACTTGGCTAGGCGGGGTATATTCATCTTGGGCGGGCTGTCCTAGTTACTTGGGCGAGGTATGATGCCGCCTAAACGAAATCTACATAACGCCTCTTAACACAACTACAAGGTAATTTCCTCCATCGGGTATGGACAAGGGTTCACTAAGTAAATCCTCACACTTGGCGAATTGCTCCCACACTTCGGGCGGGGTACGACTCCGCCCAACGTATCCGACATAAATTTTCCTAAGACAATTTTCGGTTCACTCAGACTTGGCTATAACCTGCTCAATCAGACTGTCCCTGCGTATCCATTAAAGCACAATTATGAAACAAGGCAGCACATAGCATCACACACACCAAAACCATACATCCATATATATACATAAAAGTGTATGTCAATATTTACAATACAAAATCGGACTTCTCCTTGCCCGTAAAGTTCTATTCATCCCTAAAACATTAACATCCGGTATGAGCCAGTCCGGGCTTAATCTAACAACGCCTTAATTAAACCTTCCAAATGCATCAGCACTCCGCCCAGCATTCCAGCTCTGCTTTTGATCCTCCTCACGAGAAACATTCACTGAAAATGACCACTGCAGGGGTAAGCTTTTACATGTATAATGATACTCACAGACTCGGTATCAGCGTCAGTAAACGCTCCTGCTATCATTCAACCTTTCTCAAGTAACCAAGTTCACATAGTTCAAACAACATTCATGACACACACATGATACACAGAGTTTATTCCACATCCAAATATATATTCATGCATTCCAAATCACACACATATACATACATAGATTTATACACCACCACAATCAGCCTTATTTCTATATGCATGCCTGCGGATCCGACTCGGGTAAAGACTCTCAGTTACGGTCCCCTTTTCTTCTGGCCCCTCGTCCCTCAGCTCTTACCAGGTGGCACCGGCCTCCCCACGGCGTCTCGAGACTCTCTTCTCTAGCTCCAACGGCTACCACGAGCTCTATTGGGATCTAGCCAGGGTTGGTAACTGGAAGTCGTTTCCCTTGGGGTTCTTGACCTTCTATGGGTCACCCCACTCTTACTCATGCAACTAACACATTCATTATTACACATCATCGCGCCATGAACACCTTACCGTAGTCATTAAGTAAGAACAGATATCCCCCACTACTCGTAATCATTCAGTCAGTCACAACAGCGCATGTTACAATCGGTCGTCAGACTAACAACATTGAGCAATCCAATTAAGAACATGCATATACATACTTTTCATAGTGACAACAAAATAGATCCATGCATATCATCCATCATTATCATCCACGAACAGGCTACACCATCGCCACGAAGATCACTATCAGAATCTCAAATCATGCATCAGTTTTAGTAATTATGAATACATGCACACATGCACAGCATCAGTTCTAATGATTATAAATACATGCACACACACACACCCGCACTCAGCAATACGTTCATCCGGTACCGTTCTTAGACCATGCATTCGACATGCAAGCGCCCCCTACCTTTAGAAGAATCCTCAGAAACCTTGTTCGTTCTTGTTGTTGGGTCCGATGTCCTTCTCCTGGTTCGTCCGGTCTTCCTTAGCTTTGTCGTATCCTGCGCCTGATTCTGGGATGAAGTGTGGTCCGTTCCCCCGTACTGCAACCAAGACCTCCGGGAGTGAAGAGTAAGATAGAAGAAGGAGAAAGATGGAGACGAAGGGAGGAAGTAGAGAATGAAGTGACGGAGAAGGGAGTCTAAAGAAAGAGTAAGTGCGTTCCTCCCCAAGGCTCACGTTTTATATATATATATATATGTGCATGCGCACAGTAAAAGAAGAGTGGGATGGGAGAGTGCGTGCCCAGCAGTCACGTGCACTCCACCCCATCCCCTGACCATCACCATTTTTAATATTTTAATGGCTTGATCCTAATTAGTTAAATGCAATTAACAGTTATTTCTTAGTTAAAATCAAATCTTAATGGTTTATTCTTCATTCAGCATTTAATTTCAAAACTGGGATGTTACAGTTCTCCCCCACTGAAAAAGAATTTCGTCCCCGAAATTCAGTCGGTACTTACCTAGGTAAACAATTCGGGGTACTGCTGTCGCATGGCGTCTTCGCGTTCCCATGTGTAGGAGGTGGTCTTGCCTTGCTGCCACTCCACCTTAACCAGCCTTACGTTCTTGTTTCTTAAGCGTTTTACCGATCGGTCCACGATCCCAACCGGTGTAGTCACAATGGTTAGGTCTTCCTTGATCTCTACCTCGTCGTCAGGCATCGTGTGGCTAGGGTCATGCAAATACTTCCTTAGCTGAGACACGTGAAATATGTTGTGCAATCGGGACAAGTGAGTTGGTAACGCGAGGCGGTATGCCACGGGGCCAATCCGTTCTAATACCTCATAAGGCCCGATGTAGCGAGGGCTTAACTTCCCACTTTTTAAGGCTCGTCCAACTCCTTTACTCGGAGAGGTTCTCAGAAACACTTGATCTCCGACTGGAAATTCCAATGGCTTGATGCGCTTGTCATGGTAGCTCTTCTGCCTGTCTTGTGATGCCTTCATCTTCTCCCTTATCACCCGGATCTGTTCTGTGGTTTGCTTCACGATGTCTGGTCCCAATAGTAGACTTTCACCCGCTTCCGACCAGCAGAGTGGGGTTCGGCATCTACGCCCATATAATGCCTCGTAAGGTGCCATGCCAATGCTGTGATGATGGCTGTTGTTGTACGTAAACTCGATCAAGGGAAGGTACTGCTCCCAGTCCCCACCGTACTCTAACACACACGCTCTCAATAAGTCTTCTAGACTCTGAATTGTTCGCTCGGATTGTCCATCCGATTGGGGGTGGTAGGCAGAACTAAGCCAAAGCTTCGTCCCCAATTCTTGATGCATGCTGGTCCAAAACCTGGACGTAAACCTAGGGTCCCTATCTGAGACGATGGAAGTAGGTATGCCATGCAGTCGGATAACTTCTTGAATGTAGATTCGAGCCAATTTATGCAATGGGTACTTCATATTTACAGGTAAGAAGTGTGCACTCTTCGTCAATCTGTCAACAATGACCCAAATGGCATCATGGCCCACTCGGTTTTTGGGTAATCCCATGATAAAATCCATCGCAATTGAGTCCCATTTCCACACGGGGATCTCTAGAGGCTGCATTGCACCGTACGGTTTTTGGTGCTCTACTTTCGATTTCTGACAAGTGATACACTGGGCCACGTACTCCGCCACATCCTTCTTTAGTCCGGGCCACCAAAACTGTCTCCTCAAGTCGTGGTACATTTTCGTGGTTCCTGGGTGAATGCTGAGTAGGCTTTTGTGGGCTTCATCAAGCACCATTCTTCTCAATCTTCCTTCACTTGGTATGTATATTCTGTTTCTCACCCGGAAGATCCCATCTGACCCCTCTGCCAAGGATAAATCCTTTCCTTTAGCCTGAATTTCCTTCATTTCAGCTAGGTAAGAGTCCACCTGTTGCTGTTCGTACACGGATTTTAAGAATTCGTTGGCAATCCTCAACGTACCGATTGTCATCTTCTGAGAGGAAGGGGCGTCAACATGCAAGTTCATGTCTCGGAACCGCTCCAACAACTCAACTTCTTTTGCCATCATGGCTGCTATGTGGAGGGATTTTCGACTCAATGCGTCTGCCACGACATTTGCCTTACCTGGGTGGTATTTCAACTCGAAATCATAGTCCTTCAAAAACTCAATCCATCTTCTCTGCCTCATGTTCAGCTCCTTTTGGTCGAATAGGTATTTGAGGCTCTTATGATCGCTGTACACTTCAAATTTGGACCCGTACAAGTAATGCCTCCAGATTTTTAATGCGAAAACTACTGCTGCCAGCTCCAAGTCATGGGTCGGATAATGCTGCTCGTGGGGTCTCAATTGTCGAGAGGCATATGCTATCACTCGATCTTTCTGCATGAGTACACATCCTAATCCGAGTCCGGACGCGTCACAATAGACCACAAAGCTTTCTCGTGACTCAGGTAATGCCAACACCGGAGCAGTTGTCAACTTATTCTTCAGCTCTTGGAAGCTGTTCTCACACTCCGGACTCCACACAAAAGGAACGTTCTTCCGAGTCAATTTAGTCAGGGGTAATGCCAACTTAGAAAAACCTTCGATGAACCTCCTATAATAACCTGCCAAGCCCATAAAACTTCTTATTTCCGAGATCGATCTGGGCCTCTCCCATGCCATTACAGCAGCTACCTTCGCAGGATCCACCGAGACGCCTCGCTCGGAGATCACATGCCCGAGGAAGTGGATCTCATCCATCCAGAATTTGCACTTTGAAAGCTTTGCAAACAACTGTTTCTCCTTCAACACTTGGAGTACCGCTCTGAGATGTCCTTCATGCTCCTCAGACGTCTTAGAATAAACTAGGATGTCGTCGATGAAAACAACAACAAACCGATCTAAGAAGGAGTGGAATATGTTGTTCATGTAATTCATGAAAACAGCAGGGGCGTTTGTCACACCGAACGGCATCACTACATACTCATAGTGACCATACCTAGTCCTAAAGGCAGTTTTAGGAATGTCTGAGTCCTTCACTCGGATTTGGTGATATCCTGATCGTAAGTCGATTTTCGAGAAGACTGAGGCTCCACGCAGCTGGTCAATTAAATCATCAATTCTAGGCAATGGGTATCGATTCTTGATTGTGAGTTTGTTAAGCTGTCGATAATCTATACAAAGTCTCATGCTGCCATCCTTCTTCTTAACAAGTAGCACAGGTGCGCCCCATGGTGACACGCTTGGTCTAATGAACTGCTTCTCAAGTAACTCATCCACTTGTTTCTTCAACTCTGCCAATTCAGTTGAGGACATTCTGTAGGGTGCACTGGAGACCGGTTCGGCTCCAGGGATCAAGTCTATAGAGAAGTGTGCTTGTAATGGTTTAGCTTGAAATATTCTAAGTATATGAGTTATGCTTATATTCCGAGTGTTTAAGCATGGGATGAGTCCGAGTGGGACTTGACTTATTGGTTTCCCTGAGTGGTTAAGTATCTCATATGTCCGAGTGAAATACTTGGGAAATTCCTCTGAGTGTTGAGGAGTTTGGATTATTCTGAGTGGAATTGATTGTGTAGACTATTTCTGAGCAATGATATTATTCCGAGTGGAACACCACTCTGATGATGAGTTGGTTAAGAATGATTAAACCGAGAGATTTATGGCCGAGAGGAAGCATATATATTATCTGTGTGATGGAGTTCAATATACTGAGAGCTAAATGATTGATGGTTACCGAGTGGCACTTGATTGGTAGAAATTCCGAGTGAGGGTTTATGGAATCCGAGTGGGATAACCCTCAGTTACCGGGTGGATCGTATGTGAGCTTTGGTGTAGGAAATTTAACGACTAAGTTATGAAGTGTATGAGTGTTGAGGTTGTTTCCCGGGTGATGGAATTCCATTGTGCTGAGTGAATTAAGATATTAAATTCCAAGAGGACTTAGGTATGAATTCCGACTTGACCTGATCATTTACCGAGTGTGTTAATGTCTCGGTTTCTCATGTGATTGAATGCCGAATGGCTCCTCGCTTCAACGATTGAAGGATTCGCTCCAGCGAGTTTGGTTCTAAGGGAAGGCTTGATATTAATTTCGCCCAAGCGAAGGGCTTTCGTGTAACACCTTATTAATTGCAACTAAAAATTCCAAAAAATATGAGGAAATTTTTCACAAAACAGTCCCGTATTATTCGATATATGAGGAAGCAGGCAAAGGAAGAACGAAAAGCATTCACACGCACATAGCAACCTACAGGGAAACTAAAACTGGGGCCGGCTCAATGGGTTTATCGTAACGCACCAACACTAGGGCGGATTGCACAACACCGTTTATTCGCTCAGACGGGGTCTGACACCGTCCAGGCGGAGTATGGTAATGTAGCAGCGGATAGAGGAGATTTCGCAAGGAGGCTTCCCTTCGGGTAACACTGGTCACTCAACGGGAGGAAAGAGATAAGGGAAATATGTTAATACATTCACACGCGTAGCATTCGGTGGAAGGCGGAGTTAGAATCATCCTACTTGGCTAGGCGGGGTATATTCATCTTGGGCGGGCTGTCCTAGTTACTTGGGCGAGGTATGACGCCGCCTAAACGAAATCTACATAACGCCTCTTAACACAACTACAAGGTAATTTCCTCCATCGGGTATGGACAAGGGTTCACTAAGTAAATCCTCACACTTGGCGAATTGCTCCCACACTTCGGGCGGGGTACGACTCCGCCCAACGTATCCGACATAAATTTTCCTAAGACAATTTTCGGTTCACTCAGACTTGGCTATAACCTGCTCAATTAGACCGTCCCTGCGTATCCATTAAAGCACAATTATGAAACAAAGCAGCACATAGCATCACACACACCAAAACCATACATCCATATATATACATAAAAGTGTATGTCAATATTTACAATACAAAATCAGACTTCTCCTTGCCCGTAAAGTTCTATTCATCCCTAAAACATTAACATCCGGTATGAGCCAGTCCGGGCTTAATCTAACAACGCCTTAATTAAACCTTCCAAATGCATCAGCACTCCGCCCAGCATTCCAGCTCTGCTTTTGATCCTCCTCACGAGAAACATTCACTGAAAATGACCACTGCAGGGGTGAGCTTTTACATGTATAATGATACTCACAGACTCGGTATCAGCGTCAGTAAACGCTCCTGCTATCATTCAACCTTTCTCAAGTAACCAAGTTCACATAGTTCAAACAACATTCATGACACACACAAGATACACAGAGTTTATTCCACATCCAAATATATATTCATGCATTCCAAATCACACACATATACAAACATAGATTTATACACCACCACAATCAGCCTTATTTCTATATGCATGCCTGCGGATCCGACTCGGGTAAAGACTCTCAGTTACGGTCCCCTTTTCTTCTGGCCCCTCGTCCCTCAGCTCTTACCAGGTGGCACCGGCCTCCCCACGGCGTCTCGAGACTCTCTTCTCTAGCTCCAACGGCTACCACGAGCTCTATTGGGATCTAGCCAGGGTTGGTAACTGGAAGTCGTTTCCCTTGGGGTTCTTGACCTTCTATGGGTCACCCCACTCTTACTCATGCAACTAACACATTCATTATTACACATCATCGCGCCATGAACACCTTACCGTAGTCATTAAGTAAGAACAGATATCCCCCACTACTCGTAATCATTCAGTCAGTCACAACAGCGCATGTTACAATCGGTCGTCAGACTAACAACATTGAGCAATCCAATTAAGAACATGCACATACATACTTTTCATAGTGACAACAAAATAGATCCATGCATATCATCCATCATTATCATCCACGAACAGGCTACACCATCGCCACAAAGATCACTATCAGAATCTCAAATCATGCATCAGTTTTAGTAATTATGAATACATGCACACATGCACAGCATCAGTTCTAATGATTATAAATACATGCACACACACACACCCGCACTCAGCAATACGTTCATCCGGTACCATTCTTAGACCATGCATTCGACATGCAAGCGCCCCCTACCTTTAGAAGAATCCTCAGAAACCTTTTTCGTTCTTGTTGTTGGGTCCGATGTCCTTCTCCTGGTTCGTCCGGTCTTCCTTAGCTTTGTCGTATCCTGCGCCTGATTCTGGGATGAAGTGTGGTCCGTTCCCCCGTACTGCAACCAAGACCTCCGGGAGTGAAGAGTAAGATAGAAGAAGGAGAAAGATGGAGACGAAGGGAGGAAGTAGAGAATGAAGTGACGGAGAAGGGAGTCTGAAGAAAGAGTAAGTGCGTTCCTCCCCAAGGCTCACATTTTATATATATATATGTGCATGCGCACAGTAAAAGAAGAGTGGGATGGGAGAGTGCGTGCCCAGCAGTCACGTGCACTCCACCCCATCCCCTGACCATCACCATTTTTAATATTTTAATGGCTTGATCCTAATTAGTTAAATGCAATTAACAGTTATTTCTTAGTTAAAATCAAATCTTAATGGTTTATTCTTCATTCAGCATTTAATTTCAAAACTGGGATGTTACATTTCGCCCGAGCGAGTTTTGCTATCTCGCCCAAGCGGAGTTGGATCTCGCTTGAGCGAGTGGGCGTTGTGTTGCGGGCCTCGCTCTGACGCTGTGTGGTTTTCGCTGGGCTTTGTGCTCGGTTTTATTTCCCTTGCCTTCTCTCCATTTTGCATTGTCTTTTCCTTGAATGGCATTTCATTTTTCTGCTTCGCGCTGCTGGTTTTCTTCTTGGCCATGGGACCAGCTCTCATATCTTCATATATGGGAGTGATTTATTTATAGATCCAGGAATGTTATTATTTTTGCGAAAAAAATTGACCCCTATTTTTGGGATGTCACAATTTGGTATCAGAGCAAATAGAGAGGTCTATGGTCAAGGTATGCTTACCGAGTGTAAGTGTTTGGATGTATGATGATTAGTTGTCATTATTGTTGGTAGTATTTTATTGGTTGATGCATGCCTATGCATAGTTTGTATGGCTGTATGCCTATGTGCCTTGCTGGGACAGTAGTGAAAGATACTACTGCTGTGAAGGTTGATTTGAAAAATGAAGTGACATAATGTTGTGTCCTTATATTTGTAGAAGTCGGATTAATTGACCAGGATTTATGTATATGGATTGATGGATAATTATTATGATACTCTTGTGTTGGGATGGAAATCCCCAATGAAAATATATAAGGATATTGATAGATAAAAAGAAATATTATGACATTCTAGCGGTGGATACAAGTAGTTGACTTGTATGTGTGTAAGGCAATGATGATTGCCAAATATATAAATGGTGAATATGCCTCGAATGATTTTATGTGTGGATTGATATTATTATGGTTGCTATGCCTATGATATCCATGTGTGGATTATTATGAATGGTGTTTGTGGCCATTGAAAGCCAATTATTTGAATGATGTGCTTTGAGGGGCCTTGTGAATATTTATACGCCATTGATGATAAACTGAAATATATAATATACCCCTGATTGAGAGGGTGAGATATCCTTGCGAGGTTGTTGTTGAGCATATGCATTATTACATTGCATTCATGGCATGGCATAGCATTGATATTATGTGGTTGCGATCATAAAAATGAAAGATCCTGCGGGATTCTATGAAGGGAGTACCTCTTGCGAGATGGGAAACCAATGTGATGATGATATGATAAAGGGCTTGCGAGCACCTATGATGCCCATGGTTGCGATCATGAGGCGGGAGTACCCCTTGCGAGGAGGGAAACCTATGTGAATTATTGAAACGTGGTTGCGATCACGAGAAGCACCTTGCGAGGTTGCCAGAGGGAGTACCCCTTGCGAGGTGGGAAACCCATGACTATGATTGATTGATTATGGTGGTTGCGATCACCTGTGATATGAAATCGGATCCGTTGCATACGCATTACACAGTTGACATATGCATGTGTTCAAAGACCATGGCATTTGAAATGGAATGACCACGAGTGTGGAGAAACCCCTTGCGAGGAGGAATTGAGTAAGACCTTAGTGAATTATTGATGATAATAATTATGAATGCTCTTGTGGATAAATGGCAAAGTGACAGTGTTAGTAATTACGTATATGTTGTGCTTAATTATGATACGAATTGCGATTCATGAAACTGGTATGCTATTATGATATTTTAATAATGAAATATGTGAAAAATGTTAATGAAGGAATTTCCTAGTGTGTTGAATTCGGATTATGGATGTTTGATTGTGCCATTTCTTAAATGATGATTTATACCCTTGGCATGAGAGCTCTGTTTGATTAATATATATATGATCAAGTTGATTCATGGTAGATTCCTAATTCAAGAATTTGAATATGATCATGAATGTATAAATGTGAAATCAGGTATATGTTATGTTGGAATTGTGTCTCAGTTTTAATGTGCTAAAACCGAGTGATGGATTAATTGATGATAGTGAAGCTCTCATAAGTATTAAGACTGTGTTAATTGATTTGAATTCTTGTGTATGCCATGCTAATGGTTCATGGCCGAATCATGATTGTGAAGGAATTTGAACTCATATGCTAAGTTGGTTGGGTGAGTAATGTTGGGAAAAATCCCATGATGTAAGGATTCTAATATGTGATAAGTGATTGACTATAAAACCTGATGCCTGCTTGGCTGGAATTATATTTTGGTTTGAAGTGTGAAAACAGAGTAGATGATTGGATTAAGTTCTGGGCCACAAAGTGTGGTAACCCAATTGGTTGAGCATAATTATGTGTGATTGGGTGTTATGAGGATTGATATGGTGATGTACCTATTAGTTTGAGTGCTGCCTCGGTTTTATGACTGAAAAACTGAGTGCGTGGTTGGTTGAATTATGACTCATAAGGTGTAGTAACCCGATTGGAATCTGTATAATCTTATACTGTTAGACTTTGTGAAACTAGATTTTGTGTTGATTTTGACTCGGTGATAATTGGATGTTGTGGGGTATTTAGTAACCCTTGGAATTCCGAGTCAGAGAATCTGATTGATCATGGGAATTGTTGAGATTTGAAGTGTCTTAAGGTTAAAATCCGAATATACTTTGGTATTGGATATAGGAATAATGAAAATGATATTATGGTGATTGTATGTCCGATTGGTGGACTGTGTTGCTACTCAGTAAGAAGATTCGTCAATGTAGAGGCTATTACTATAAGTGAAAATCATATGGTAAACCGAGCTGTATATCGTAGAAAGGAAAATTGATAAATTATCTAGACTCAATTTGATTGTTGGCCAGTGATGAGTAATGAAACAAACGACTGATAGGTTATAAATCTGGGCGTGTGATAGCCGATTGATTTTAAACCCTGGTACGTGATTGGTTTGAGTAGTGTCTCGGTTTTATGGTTGACAACCGACTGAATTGTTGATTGAATGATGACCCGAATCTGTATGTCACAGTATGAGTAGTGAATTTATGAGTTTAAATCAGAGTTGTGGCCTGTAATGAATGGTGATATTAAGGAAAACTAGGTAGTTTGGCCAATAGTTTGTGATGGATAAGACTTAAGGAGGAGCATTGGTTCGGTTTGAACTGGAAACCGAATGCTTTCATGCCTGTATGAGTCAGAACTATGCTGTTAGTATGTCAATTTATAGTGATGTTGAGTGATAATTGCTGGCTATTGGTAAGTAATATACTCTTGTTGGTGCTTAGTGATGAATATAATTCAGAAGTGTTGCTTATAGAATTTTAGTAATTGCCATTATTTTCACATAGATTGGTGATAATTGAGTGAATTTTGGTCGGGATAAGTGAAACAGGATGTGAGGATGCTGTTCCGAGAGACTCTCCATCCCATAGGTATTGTGGCAGTGTGCATTTTGCAATGACTTTATGCAATTGTTGTAACCCTATAGGAATAAGACGTCATCCTATAAGTTGGATGCAACAGTTTATAGCAAATGAGACTGTAGCTGCTTATGGGAATGGCTTGAGTCTATTGGATTGCTCCGAGCAAGGTAAGGATTTGAATCTGAATAGATGAGTATGTGATTAAGTATTAAAATAATGGGCAAGTGAAAGAGTTGTTGAGTGATGTGGAATGGTGGATAGCCGAGTGGGTGATTTCCGAGCCAATTGGTGACATTTCCGAGTGGAAGATGTTAAGAGTATGGTGTCTTGGAATTTCTTGTAGTGTGGTCAGTAACCACTTAAGAAGTAAAATTGTGCTGACTAGATTTGGCAGTCGGTGAATACTTGAAAAGTATTGGTATGTAAATGATTTGTTTGGTATATAGTGAATGCCAAGTTGTTTATTGAGGTAGGTTCATACTTGAATTTCGAGGACGAAATTCCTTGAAGGTGGGGAGAATTGTAACACCCCGAATTTTATAAAAAAATGAGTAATTAGTATGATTGGAAAATCTTTGGTTAGTGAGGATGTGTGGGAAAATGTGGAATCATTGTGGCAAGGTATGAATATATATAAGATAAAGATGAGTTTGAACTTCATATGATTAATATGTTTGGAATGAGAATTTTATAAGAATGGATGATTGGACAAATATATGCCTCGTAGGGTGTATATGGTATACTGGAAATAATTGAGCTGGCTTGAGTGTAATTACATGGGCTGAGTTGAATAAAATTGTGAGTGAGGTGAGAGCTCTCAGTTTTATTCAACTCAGCCCATGTAATTACACTCAAGCCAGCTCAATTATTTCCAGTATACCATATACACCCTACGAGGCATATATTTGTCCAATCATCCATTCTTATAAAATTCTCATTCCAAACATATTAATCATATGAAGTTCAAACTCATCTTTATCTTATATATATTCATACCTTGCCACAATGATTCCACATTTTCCCACACATCCTCACTAACCAAAGATTTTCCATTCATACTAATTACTCATTTTTTTATAAAATTCGGGGTGTTACATATCTCACTCGGTAACAGCCATTTTTTACTTGGAAATCATCGTTCTGAGTCATTCCACTCAGCAGATCATTCGGAGATGAAGTCCAGTCCTCTCAGAATTCTTTCCACTTGGATCGGACCGAAAGAGGTGTTCATAGATGCCCCTCTTTACTTCTTTTTCACAAGAGAAACACGAAGCATTCCGTGTTTTTTGAAGTGAAAAGGAAGTAAAGATATGAACACCGATGTAGGGGTCAGGTGGTTCCTCTTGATCGGTATGGCATCTGACGGTGTTGGCCATCTCGAGTTGTTGTGACCTTTTCCTCTTTAAAGACGAGCATTTTCCACATCTGTCTCTCTCTTTTTCTTCTTCTTCTTCTTCTTCTTCTTCTTTTTTTTGTTTTTTGTTTTTTGTTTTTTTGTTTTTTTTTGTTTTTTGTTTTTTTATTTTATTTTTTTATATGAGTTCTGAATGGACCGGGAAAAAATGTCTTTCAGTTAACAAGAGGTGAGAAGATCGGGGTTGACCCCCGGTAGACTGGAAGGTAAAGGTTGCCTTCATAGGTGACTGGAAAGTAAATGGTGCCTGCATAGGTGAATGGAAAGTAAAGGGTGCCTGCATAGGCGACTGGAAAGGTAACGGATGCCTTCATAGGTGACTAGAAAGGAAAGGGTGCCTGCATAGGCAACTGGAAAGGAAAGGGTGCTTGCATAGGCGACTGGAAAGTAAAGGATGCCTTCACAGGCGACTGGAAAGTAAAGGGTGCCTGCATAGGCGACTGGAAAGGTAAAGGATCCCTTCATAGGCGACTGGAAAGTAAAAGGTACCTGGATAGGAAAACGAAAAGTAAAGGGTGCCTTCATAGGCGACTGGAAAGGTAAAGGACGCCTTCATAGGCGACTGGAAAGATAAAGGGTGCCTTCATAGGCGATTGGAAAGGTAGAGGATGCCTTCATAGGCGACTGGAAAGTAAAGGATGCCTGCATAGGTGACTGGAAAGTAAAGGATGCCTGCATAGGCAAACGGAAAGTAAAGGGTGCCTGCATAGGCAAACGGAAAGTAAAGGGTGCCTGTATAGGTGACTGGAAAGTAAATGGGTGCCAGCTTCGGCGACTGGAAAAGGTAAAGGGTGCCTGCATAGGCGAACGGAAAGTAAAGGGTGCCTGTATAGGCGACTGGAAAGTAAATGGGTGATAGTTTAGGCGAACGAAAAGTAAAGGGGTGCCTGCATAGGCGAACGGAAAGTAAAGGGTGCCTGCATAGACGAACAGAAAGTAAAGGGTGCCTGCATAGGCGAATGGAAAGTAAAGGGTGCCTGAAGAGGCGAATGGACAGAAAAGGGTGCCTGAATAGGCGAATGGAAAGTAAAGGGTGCCTGCATAGGCGAACGGAAAGTAAAGGGTGCCTGAATAGGCGACTGGAAAAGGTAGAGTGTGGGGTTGACCCTCAGTTGACAGGAAATACAAAGATTGGGGGAGTTAACAGGACGTCTCATCCGAATTAACTCACTGGACCTAAAGGCTCGGGGTGATGCCCCAGTTTGACATGACTGATGGTTCTTAAGGAATTGCTCCTTGAATAAAAGAGAATGAACCTGGGGGAACTACCCCTTGACTGAAAGAGAATAAATCTGGGGTGATTCCCCAATTTGACAAGATTTGAAGGAATCTTGGGGAATCGCTCCTTGAATGAAAGAGAACAAACCTGGGGTGATGCCCCAGTTTGACATGATTTGAAGGAATCTTGGGAAACGCCCCCTTAGACGAAAAGAGAATAGATCTGGGGTGATGCCCCAGTTTGAGATGGTTTGAAGGAACCTTGGGGAATCGCCCCTTGACTGAAAGAGAGTGAACCTGGGGTGATGCCCCAGTTTGACATAGTTTGAAGGAACCTTGGGGAACTGCCCCTTGACTAGAACAAAGGAAATCTGGGGAGATGCCCCAGTTTGAGTTGTTTAGGAAGTGAAATTCTACTGGGGTACTGTCTCTTTGGGTAAAAGAGAATGAACCTGGGGTGATGCCCCAGTTTGAACTATCTGCCTCGAAACCTTGGGGAGCTGCCCCTTGAGCGAGAAGGAATGATCCTGGGGTGATGCCCCAGTTTGATTTATTTGGGAAGTGTAGTTCCACTGGAGAAGGATTGATGGCTCAGGGCATTGCCCCTTGATTGGGAAGGGAAAATCTGTGGTCCACCTGGTATGTGTGGATTCACTGAGAGAAGTGTGTTGGGGCCCCTTGGGGAGAGTTCTTCTAAGCCTGATTAGAAAAGTGTTCTTATTAGGGGGAGAAGATGATCTGAATTGTAGGCTCACTAGGGAGAGAGTTTGGTGATTCTGTTGGGAGAGAATTTTGCTGGAAACTATCCTTGGGCTTGGGAAGGGACACGCTTGATTGTCAGAATGTATCAAGTAGATTCCTTGGGAGGGAGTTTGAAAGAGTGTCAGCTTTGGCAGTTGAGAAGAAGACTTCAAGAAGTGCCAACTTTGGTGATTTAGGGAAGGAGTTCTGAGAAGTGCCAATATTAGAGGTTGAAGAAGAGATTTTGAATAGTGCTAACTTTGGCAACTTGGGGAAAGAATTCTGAGAAGCGCTAACTTTGGCAGTTGAAGAAGAGATTCTGAGCAGTACCAACCTTGGCAATTCAAGGAAGGGATTCTGAGGAGTGCCAGCTTTGGCGATTAAGGAGAAGACTTTGAGATGTGCCAGCTTTGGCAGTTTGAGGTAGAAACTTTGGGAGGTGCCAACTTTGGTGATCTGAGGAAAGGATTCTGAGGAGTGCCAACTTTGGCGGTTGAAGAAGAGATTTGAAGGACTTGATTGAGGTGTCAATACTTATCATGACTGTCTGTTATAATAACCTGCAGAAAAAGGTTAGTAGTACAAAGTAAAATTCAAAAACCGGGTAGGTCCTGTGAAACCGCGACCCTTAGGATAACTCATGGACAGAGGAGAATGAAAAAGGCGATCATAGCTTTGAAGCGCGTGCCTGGCTGAGTCTTCATGATGATTGTCTAGGACGAGGTCGAGTAGTGGGAGCGTCTTGTTCCTCACAACTTTAAATGTTCACCATTCTTTCGTTTATTTTTATAAAAACATAATGTTTTATCAGATCAATGCAATTCATAACACGTATCGAAAAAAGGATAAATTTTATTCATGTATGTCAAACAGAATACAGAGAATGAAATAAAGTTACATAGGACAGGTCAAGGCCAGGGGAAACAGGGAAAGTTCAAGGATCCTCCAGTGAATTCCTGAGACTAGTGAGAACCTTAATCCCACGTCACGACCTCAAGTACATCGTTCAACTCTGCCTTTGAGAGGGTAGTTCGACCATGGTCCACATGCCCCAGTTTACACGTTTTGCATTGGGAACTTTAGTTACTCTGCCAAAATGTTGACCCTAATTTTTACCTGAGCCGCCTTTTCAGGTTTTCGACTCACCGGGTTGCTCTAACTTTTGCCAAGGCCGCCCTTTCAGGTTTTCAGCCTAGCGAGCTTTTCTCTTTCTTTATAATGTGTTTTTCCTTTCTTGTTTATTTTGGCTGCGTCCTCTACAGTAAAAGGTTGAAACTAATTACACTCCAGTTGAGTCTGCCCAGCCTTTCCAATTTTAGTTCAATCCTTTGGGAAACTGATGTCACTTCAAATAGGAGACTCTACTCCTATGCCATGTACCCAAGGAAAATATTGGTGAGTCCTTTGGCATCGATGAGAGGGAATTACTTTGAGTCATCATTCTGGCCTTTATTTTCTTTTTCTTTTTCTTTTTCATTTTCCATTTTTGTTTACCCTCTTTTTGTTTTTTTTGTTTTTGTTTTTTTTGTTTTTTTAATCCCCTTAATGACCCAACGACTCAATCTGATAGACTATTTCCTTGGCTACATAGGTATGAGGAATGGCGCACTCTTTAAGGTTGAGGTGTTGATGACGACATTCATTCCCCTTATACAGAAAATGACAGCTTGCTCGATGATCTGGACGTAACCAGCTTGCCCTACTTGGCACGTGTATTGGACTCCAAGCTTGATTCTATTTTTTCATTTTTTCATTTTTTTTGTTTTTTTTTCAGCAAAGTCTCCCTCAATTGTGTCTGCATTTATAGGCATCAGCAATTTGCCCTTATCTATGTTGGTGACTGTTGAAGTTTCCTTAAACGACTGGTCTGCCTCTGTTCAATTCGAGACTTGGCCATGTTGTCATTTACATAGACTCCTACCACGTCCTAAAACAAAGTTACTAATGCCTTCTGATAGATTGCCTCCGTGATTCCTTCAGTTGTTCTTGACTTAGGGGTATTCTTTAACCTGTTGTTCTAACCATCTTGTTAACTTGTGTGGTGGCTCACAGGTTTCCCTACCTTCTTTGTCGGCATAGTCGACTGGGTGATCGAAATTGTGAAGCAGGATTGTGATTTCACTAGTCTCAAGAGGATCATTTTTGGATTTGCAATTTAGCGCGTTATGGCAAAAAATAAAAAGAGAGAAAGAGAGGAACAAGCAAGTAAAGAAAATGAATCAAAGCAAGGATATAGGGATGAAAATTTTTTTTGAATTTCGATACGCATTTATTGATTGACTGGTAAAACAAGTTTTTCTTTTTTTGCCCTTATTACATGAAAAGTCCCAAAGCCTTAGGCATAGCACAGGGATAATCAAGACATTAAGGCAATGACAAATTACTTTGGTGAATCATTTAAAACCGTAGGGAGTTCGACAGACTCCTAGTTACGGAGCTCTTGGTCCAGCGGGCAAGCAACCACCAAATCAGCATTATCATCAAAACCATTTTCAATATCGGCTACCACGATGTTAACTCCTGAACCTCCATGATTGGGAAGGGGATTTGTGGTCACGTTAGGGCTTCCTTCCCGAAAATCAATCCAGTCAGCTTTGATCAAATCCCTCACTTTATATTTCAAGGCCATGCAATTTTCTGTGGAATGCCCTGGTGCCTCAGCGTGGTAATCACAATGAGTGTTTGGGTCATACCCCCTTGGGTAAGGAGGTTGCAATGGCCTCATGGGGGATGGAGCTACCAGACCTTTCTGAACGAGGATTGGAAAAAGTTTGGTATATGTTATGGGAATTGGATCGAACTGCACAGGGGTGCGCTCATTGTTGGGATTCCTTGTGTTCTGATTATGATTGGGTGGTCGAGTCACTTGCTGCGGGTGATGGTATATCATGGGTTGCGGCATTGGCGCTCTTACCATGGGCGGACGAAAGTGGGGAGTATAAGTTGTCGGGCCCTGAGTGGCAGCAGCCACATAAGGATTGGGAGCTTGAATCATGGTAGGGGCGAATGGTCTTGGCGGGGCCATCTTTTAATTAGAAGAGATGGAATTAGTTTCTCCATCCCTTCTCCCAGGCGCCGGTTTTCTTGTCGTGCTTGCCCCAGATGGGCCCTGAGTGATCTTTCCTGTTCGTATTCCGCTCTCCACCCTTTCCCTAATAGTAACGATGTCGGAGAAGTTAGATGAAACACTACCAATCATCTTACCATAGAAAGGTGATGGGAGCGTGTCGATAAACATCACGACTATCTCTTTTTCCGACAATGGGGGGTCCACTTGTGCCGCTGTCTCTCTCCATCGTTGGGCATACTCTTTAAACGTTTCACTGTCCCTTTTCAACATATTTTGTAACTGAACCCTGTTGGGTGCCATATCCATGTTATACTTGTATTATCTAAGGAAAGCATCTGTCAGGTCCTTCCAACAACGAATATGATTCCGCTCAAGGTGAGCATACCATGTAAGAGCGGCCCCCGCCAGACTATCTTGGAAGCAGTGGATCAACAATTGGTCGTTAGAAGAGTAGGATGCCATCTTTCGATAATACATCGTGAGATGGTTCTTTGGACAAGTCATTCCCCGATACTTGTCAAAGTCTAGCATCTTGAATTTGGGCGGGAGGACAACATCTGTGACTAGACATAGCTCAGAAGCATCTATCAGTCCAAAACCCCCAGCGCCTTCCATCATTCTCAAATGCTCTTCTAAGATTTCTATCTTTTCCTTTTGGGGAGCTGCGACCGTGCTATGACCGCCTACCGGGTTCATCATGCGGGTTGTATCTTGGAGATTGGTCATATAAGGGGTTGCGTATCCGTATGGATAGCCGAATGGTTAGTTGAATGGAGGCAACGCATGGGACTGGTTCATTAGGCCTGTATTTGGTGAGGGACCTTGGGACTGGGCCATAGTTTGTACAGCATAAGTCGGTTGGGTCATCTGGGCTCGTGTGTTTTGGGCTTGTGCGTTGCAGGTTGGCTGGGCCATTGGGGCTTGCACATTTTGGGTTTGGTGAAGTGGTGGCATATTTGGCTGGGTGGGGTATGAAGCGTGAGGATTCATCGATTGCTGGTCGTGGGCGTCTTGTTGGTTAGCGAGCGGGGAATAGTACCCCGATGGTAGGCCATAAAGTGGAAAAGGTACTGGGTTGCCATCAGGACCGACAAATGTATGCTGTTGTGCATAGGACTGGCCGTAAGGTGGCTGGGTCTCAATGGCAGGGTTAGGTCTTCTGACATGAATGGTGAGAGGGGGTGTCGTTGTGTTAGGTAGTTGGGCTCTTGCTGGGTCGGAACCAAGGGGGGGTGGCACGGTGGCAGGCTGTTGTTGGGCGTCCTCAACACCTGCAGAGGAGCCTCCTTCTGTGAGTTTCTTTTCTAAAAGTTTAGTTAACTCCGCCACTCGCTCTTTCAGCTGATCAAACTTAGTTCTAAAGTCTCCGTCCACAGCTTCTGCCTCAGCCATGAGTTTCCTTTGAAGTCGGGTTTGGTAAGGATGCCTACCCGTGACGTCAGTGTTTCTTTTTTTTTTAAAAAAAAGCAAAGAAATGTTAGGTGGAAATAGAAAGAAGAAGAATGTCGTGGGAAGTAATCACAGGCTTTGGCGAGTATCCTTTGACCCTTCCTTAGAACTTATCGTTCAAAAGTACTAGGTATGGTAAACATGGAAATTAATACGGGATAATTGTGAAGACAGAAGAAATCCTTCATCCTGAGGCGGGAGCCTTAAGCTCAAACATTTTCTTCGGGCAACTATAGCCCTCATTTCTTGAGTTCAATCCCATGTTAATTTCCATAGATACTCAAAGGGTATTCGTTAAGTTTTGAATAGCCTCCAACGAAAATAAGGATAAGGAAAAGAAATTAGTTGCTGTCATGTCTTGAAACCGGTACTTCCCCATTGATTTAACATAAAGCAATTTTTTTTTGGGAAAACAGCGATTGCCAAGGGTCCAAGTCGCAATAGTCATAGTTTTTCTAATCGTCATCGACGTCCCTGTTGGGGCGGAAACAAAATCATTTTTTTTTACGATTAGGAAAATCTATGGCTCAGGACTCAGAGGTACATGACCAAAAGAGGACTATCTATTCACCCGAAGAATACTGTGTGTTCCAAAATGAGTCATTATTTTCAAAAACTAAGCGAATCTACGGGTGGTAGATAATTCATTTTTTGGATAAAAGGGAAAGCAAAAATGACGTAAGGTAAAGTAAAGTTTGCCCTTCTGTGTCCTAGGTCGAGTTTTGTTGAAAGTCTTTTCTAGGCTCTATGGCTTGTCTAAAAGTGACTCTCCACACCGGGTGGCTTATACTAGACATCTAGAAGGTCACCAGAGCCAAGATCCTACCCATGACAGGGACGTAAATAGTGGGGAATCCACTAGGTGCGTATATCATGAGAGGTCAAACTCCGGTTGAAGTTCTCACGAACACCGGATAGGAAGTACATCCCATACGATTTCGTTACCAACCCCTCCTAACTTAAGCTTCATTTGGGGCCCGGGTATAGGGCGCCACTCATAGGTGTGTGCAAGTAATTGTGAGTGTAGTGTGTGGAAGGGCATTCAATACCTTTTACCTTACCCCATTCTACACAAAGAACAAACACAAAACAAATATACAAAGTCGTCTACCCTAGGGTTCAATGATTACACAGACATTACCAGAACATAAATGATAGAATACAAACCAAACAGAAACCATATACAAATATTGACAGAAAATAAAATAAAGGAAGAAGTTAGATAATTATTATGCTAATTAAAACATGCGCTATTAAATTGACTGGCTTGACTCTCTAAGTCCCCAGTGGAGTCTCCATCTGTCGCGGCCGGGATCGCGGCGGCACGGCTGACCCTCAAAATGATTTTGGTTCGAAAAGAAAAAACAGGGAGTCGCCACCAATATTTTTAGGATAAAATACCGGAAAAACCTTTCATCAAAGCACTGGTTATAAAAATGAAATCCCATGTTCGGGAGTCTAATTACAGGTGAGGAAGGTATTTGCACCTCACACTGTCCGTTATAAAAACGGTTACCTCAATATGATAGCGCGCATTATAATTAACCCAATGATTATTTTAACTTCTTCTTGAAAAGAAAGCTTACGAGATGACAAAATATACAAAAATAAACAAAAATAAACACGGAATATTTACATGAGATTAACAGGACGTCTCATCCAAATTAAACTCGCTCCATCTTTTTTAAGAAAAGATGTTAAAAAAAATGAGATTAATAGGACGTCTCGTCTAAATTAAACTCGCTCCACCTTTTTTTAAAAAGTAATAAAAATTGTAATAATAATGAGAATAATAATAATTATTATAACTTTTATGCTAGTCCAAATAGAATGTGTGAGGCACTCATTTTTATTAATATTCATCAATCAATAGAAATTAATTGATAATTGAAAAGGTAACAAAGTCATCGAACAACAATTAATTCAATAGAAAATAAAACAAATACAAATATTAAAAATAAGGGGGAGAGTGAGACCGGTGTGGTGAGAAAGGAGCTGGACGGTGTTGTGGGCTTGAGGTGCTGGACGGAGAGGAATGGAGGGATAAGGTGCTGGATGGGTTTTAAAAAAAAGGACGGTGTGGGTTTTAGTGGAGAGAGAGAGAGCTTATATGGTATGGGTTTTAAGGAGAGGGACGGTGTGTGGGTTAAGGAAAGAAGGGGACGGTGTTTAGTGAAGAGTGAGGACGGTGTGGGTGAGGAAGAATGAGGACGGTGTTGAGAGGTATGTTTTAGGGGTTGCGTAGAAGAGGGAGATGGTGTTATTTTGAGGGGGGCTGTACAGTGAGGTGGAGGAAGAAGAACTATCGAAGGGAGAGTGAGAACAGTGTGGTGGGTGTTCTTTTAGGGGGCTGTGTGGAGAGGTGAAGGAAGGAGAACTGTTGGTTTGAAGGGAGAGTGAGGGACGGTGTTGGTGAAGGAGCGTAACAGCGTGGTTTTTTGGGAGGTGATAGTGTTTGAGAGGAGTGAGGGACGGTGTGTGGGTGAGGAACAGTAAGGACGGTGTATGGGTGAGGAAGAGTGAGGACAGTGTGTGGGTGAGGAAGAATGAGGATGGTTGGTATGAAAGGAGAGAGGGCTGTACTGGGTTAAGAGGAGAGGGACAGTGGAGAGAGGAAGAGAGGGACGGTGTTGTACGGTGAGGTGAAGAGGGAGAGAGGGGACAGTAAAAAAAAATTGTTTTAGAGTTCCCCCAAAAATGAAGGCTTTTCCCCCTATTTATAGAGGTCTTGGACGTTAACAATCGGTGGCAAGTGGGGCTTCTCCTTTTGTCTTGTAGTTAGCCGCCCACTAGATCAGCATTGGATATAGCCTGGATGGAGTTGGTAGGAACAACTTGCACCTAAACAGCTATAGGGAACGGCGGCTAGTGGGTTTCTCCTTTGTCTTGTTGTCAGCCGCCCCCCCATAAGTCAAGGATCCACTTGGATAGTGGAAATACAAGTCAGCATAGGCATTCGGTGGGAATATGAGTCAGTTTTCTCCTTCTGACTCGGTTTTAGTTCCTCAGTCGGTATACAGCCATAATGGGAAACAATCCGAGTGGAAAAGGTACTTTTTGTACACAAGACCGAGTGAAATCTTTGCTCGGTGTTGAGTTGAGGGGTCAGTGTTTAGCGTGAAGACCCCTGATGCTAAATTTTCTCTTCATTTTGCTTGAGCGAGAGTTTCTCGCTTAAGCGAAAACACTCCAGTAGCTCACTGTCCATCTTTCGCTCAAGCGAGAATTTATTTCGCTTAAGTGTTTGTTGAAGGAAACCATTTTGTGATAATCTCGCTCAAGCGGAGAAAGGCTCGCTCAAGCGAGAAGTCTTCTTTCACTGTTTCACTCGGATATGTCTCTGGAATTGAACCACTCGGAGAAACCTTTGCTCGGATTTGCTTGATAGTCACTCAGTCGAGAATGGCCCTTCCTTAACTCATTCAAATAATGCACTCAGACACCTTCATTCGAAAGTCCGAGTTGATTTTCACTAGGAATTGCCTTCAGTCGTCAATCAACTCACTCGGATATACCTTTCACTTAGAAATTTGAACTTTGAAAGACTCTGGAATCTGGCTGATAGAAGTTCTTCCATGTCCGAGCCTTGCTTTGCTCGGAAATGCAGCTTTCTGCCCCAACTCACTCGGTAGTCTTCCTTGGAGACATCACACTCGGGCTTAGTGTGAAACTGTGAGTCTGCCCGAGTGTGATTCATTCCCGGTCGGATATTTCATTGCTTGAAGAGACATTTTTCCGAAACAAATTACTCGGAAAGGACTTGTTCCGCATGAGAATGCCATCTTCTTCGAATGAAACCACTTGGAGACCTCCTTATTCAACACTTATTCATTCAGTGGCTTCTTCTGCTCGGAATCAACTCACTCGGGACAACTTTGCCCAGAAAAACACTTGTTCCCCAATCAGACCTGCTTCAGTCAGCATCCCTTCACTCGAACAATAGCTTTGGGCAGTATTTATTCAAGGTCAGTCCTTTTTTTCACTCGAAATGGTTGCAGTCGGACAACTTCCACTCGGATTCACCTCCAACAGTGAAGTATTCCACTTGGCAACGCTCCATTCTGAGTCATTCCACTCGGATTTGATCATTTCTGAGTCATTCTACTCGGATTTCATCATTCTGAGTCGGATTTGTTTTCAATCGGAAAGGTTTCAGTCGACAATCAGCCCTTCAGATGCATTCACTCAGAAACCGACCTTACTCACTCGGATGTGTTCATTCGGAGTTAGCTTTGTTTTCAATCAGAAGGGTTTCAATCGACAATCAGCCCTTGGATATACTCATTCAGGAGTCAGATTTGTTTTTACTCAGAACAGCTTCAGTCAGAGATTATTCATTCGGATATGCTTTCCTTGGAATCTCACTCGAGCTTAGTTTGAAACATTGAGAGAGTCTACCCAAGGTGATTCGCTCGAAAATATCTCTGCCCAGAAAAAGCATTCATTCAAAGTCAGAGTCTCCACTCGGAGGTACTTCAGTTGGGAATTCAGCACTCGGGTGTATCTTCGCCTGAGAGGCTTCAATCTGGAATTCACCACTCGGATGTATCTTTGCTTAAGAGGCTTTAATCTGGAATTCACCACTCGGATGTATCTTTGCTTGAGAGGTATTTCCCTCGGACTCAAACCATTCGGAAATGCCTTACTCGGAGACATCTCACTCGGAAATAATCATTTGGACATATGGAACTTGAGTCTTTGTCCGAAAAGATACTCACTCAGTCTGAGCCTTTCCTTCGTTCAGAGTAATTCCTTTTGAAGCCCACTCGGAAATGATCATTCGGACATAAGGAAGTCTTTGCCTTGTTCGGAAGTAACCCTCTCGGAAGCAGTCCACTCGGAAACTGTCAGTCGGAGACATCCCACTCAGAATTTCACTCAGTAACAGCTGACTCAGATATCTCACTCGGTAACAGCCATTTTTCACTTGGAAATAGCCATTTTTTACTCGGAAATCATCATTCTGAGTTATTCCACTTGCCAGATCATTCGGAGATGAAGTCCAGTCCTCTCAGAATTCTTTCCACTTGGATCGGACCGAAAGAGGTGTTCACAGCGATACACATCAAGGTCCAATTTTCCTACATGACCCTCAAAAATCATCATCTATAACCTAGATAACCAAATGAGCATACATATACACTATATATTATACAAAAATATAGATTTGCGGGCCAAGGCACTTCCTACACATCTATTTACCTCCTTCCACAAAATGTACTTCAAAGGATTTCACTCCTCCCATGAGTGACCTGCATCACAAATCTAAAAAGTGGACAACATAGAAGAGTGAGTCATACATTCCAAAAGAATGAATATGAATACCATGTGATCATGTGCATATGTATCACAACATGTATACTTGCATTCACATACAACTCATCATCAATTATCATCATATTATACAATCATTTTGCACATCAAGAAAGTATAAAAGCACACACATGATCTAGTCCTTAAATAATTAGACTATCACACATTTCATCATCTTACTCGCATTGTTATTTTGGTATTCACATCTTTTATGTTGTTTTAATATAATTTCTCATTCTCAACACAACCATCATCATATCTCATCACCTTTGGCATACTTCCTTGCTATATGCAAATGCTCTTAAGCTAATGCATATACATAACAGAATATTTCAACAATTGCAGATCTAACTGTGGGAAATAAACACCAATTATGGGACTCAAGTATGATCATCTAACCATACCCCTATTGCAGTAGTAAAATGTGTACACTTATCCTTAAATTGCATGCATTTCACCAGTTCTTTTAGTAGTACCAAACCGCATCGCCCATTTTGCAACACCAGTCATTTACACCTTGACCACGGTAAACAACATATTCGACATATGGTGTTGCGGGCTAACCATGTGTCATATCATGACAGCTGTGATCCCAAGGACCACCGGGGACACCTGCTCATCAAGAGCCACCCCCCACAGAGGTCAACCACATGTGGCTCCCCGTAGCACAACATGGGCAGCTTCGTGACTCCCACACCGAGTCACAGGGGAATTACAAATCGCTCGTGCACAGAGCCACCTTCCCACTGGGCCAACCGGGGGAATCCCCTAAAATTCCAACACTAGTAGCTATGCAGTATGCCATGGATGAAAATGCCAATCATATGCATTTCTCACTCTATGCATCCTAAATGCCACTCATCAAACATCATCATCATAATCACCAACACCACCATATACATCTTAGTGGATTTTATCATCGTTGGTTTTAGCCATTGTTTTCATGTTTTAAGTGTGGCATTTTCAATTATTCTCATTCACATCGTTCAATTCCATCATCAATACAATGACCTCAATTATTCACTATCAACTAAGGCATGTTATTCATTTACACCCATTCTCAATCAAAACCATCAACACTCATTATACATTTATGGTAGACTTGGGTATAACCTCATAGTATCAAACAATTCACACCATCATATAACAACCCATGATTATTCTAAATGCATCAAAGCATGTTGCCAAACATTATCCATAATAATATATTCAACATTACAATCCATCATCACAACACAAGCAAGGCAAACATGCATGTCAACACATATGGCAATCAAATACCATTCAAATTCATGCATTTAGAACATAAAGACTCCTCTCCTACCTCAAGAGAAGAATTCCAACTGATACGACGTTCCTGCCTCGTCATTCGGAATGGATCCTACATTAACATATATATAGAATCCCAATCAATCAACTATTCAAGATACCAATTCTATTCTATTTAATCATAAGCATATCTATAATTTCATAACATGTTTAGAACATGTTATAGACATCATTTCTATCATTTGTTAGGCTTCGAGAATTCCTTCCCATCAAGCCTTATTCATTATATCAAAGGTCACAAACAACCATAGCCCAACATTCCTAAAAATTAGTTTATTTACCAACACTCACTTCCTCAAAATTATGCATTTCCTCTCAAAATGCATTATCCGCTTCACATTTGCCATTTTTGAAACATCCCTATTTAGTTAAGAATAAAACCGAGACCAGGGAAATTTCACCAAATTTAGAACATTCAACACATTCATAATCAGCCCAGATTAAGAGTCGGGGTAAATTAAAAACAACATAAAGGTAAAAGAAGGCAAGAGAAAATAAAACCATTCACAAGAAAGCCCAGCGGAAGAACAAAGCTTAAGCGTGCCCATTACAGTGTTCACTCGCTCAAGCGAGACCCAAATTCGCTTGAGCGAGACAACCCATCTCGCTTGGCGAAGCACCCATTTGCTTAAGCGAAACTAACCAGAAACCTTCCTTCCATTCACACTCGCTGGAGGGAACCCTTATTCGCTGAGGCGACTAACTCCACTCGGTATTCCTTCACTCGAAATCAGGGGTCCCATTCACTCGGGATCGACCCCAACACACATGCCTCCCTCGGAAGCTCATACATAATTCCTTATTTTTATCCAGGAAGGTCATACATAAGATCCACTCGGGAATGATGGCTATTCCACATGGGATCCATAAACTCTCCTCACTCGGAATAACTCCCAATCAAATACCACTCGGTATATTTCAACCTTAACTCATTCGAAACACATTATTCATTCTGCACTCATCATGATTTACTCTATCCCTACACCACTCAAAGAATTACTAAGTTAAGTCTCACTCGGACTTATTTAAGTCTTATCCACTCGGAATATACCTTAATCAGAACCATCACAATACTCCTCACCGTGGAGGTGGTTCACTCGGAGTTTCCCCACTCGGGAATGTTTACTTAGCTATTTTCACTTGGCATCACATGGACTAGCCTTCCCTCGGAAGTAGTCCACTCGAGTACATCTACTCAAAATCATTCAAGCCTACTTCACTCGGAAAGACTACATACCTAAGCCTCACTCGGAAATGGATCTCTCAACAATGTCCCACTCAGAATTCATAGATTTAACATCAACCCATCCATTATCACTTCTCAGTCTACACAATTACATGTTACAAATGTAAACCATATATATATATACTCAGAATACTGATAACTCGGATTTCTTATACATATAAATTTGTATTCATTATACGACAGTCTTAAGAGCCGGCCAAGACTACATCTTCCTATACACAAAATGTACAATATAGGCACTCAACAGTCTGAGTACTCATCACTCGGACTTGAGGCCTTGTCCGAACTGCATATACTGAAAAATGTTGTAGGGGTGAGCTTTTACATATTAAATGTTAGTTATTGGCTCGGATATATCCACAATTCCTTAACTATAGGATAACATATCTCTATCAGTTGTAACACACTATCATTCAACACAATATTACCCCAAATCTATTCCAAGCAATATCAATAATGTTTAAACTCCGAGCCTCGCTCAAGTAGAGTGCCTGAGTCCTGCTCAAAGGTCTTTAATTATATTCTCACACTTATTCATCTGATTACCGATTCTACATTAAGCATCCCACGCTACATGCTCCAAGCATTTCCAGTGGCGAATCGGATGCATACGGTCTCATTCATCAGGCGTCCAACGCCAATGCACTCGGCATTGCCTTGAGTCCAACCCAAGGTCTTTCATCAAGCGTCCCACACTTAGTGCCCTCGGCAATGCCTCGAGTCCAACCTGAGGTCTTTCATTATATTTAACACGTATTCATCCGATTGCCGACTCTGTATTAAGCGTCCAACGCTATATGCACTCGGCATTCCCAATGGCGAATCAGATGACCCACAACTCATACACTCGGCAATCACAATGCCATCCACTCGGAATTATCATTTACAACAAGCATCCCATGCTATTTCATGTAAACCCCACTCGACATTATCATAACAGTCCCCATCTTATGCACTCAGCATTTAAACACACAATCACACACAGGGACCAGTACAACTCATGCACTACAGTTCATAAACAACACACTTGCATGCATCTCATGTATTTACTCAACATCAACATGCATCATACATCTCATGAACGAAAAATCAACATAAACACACAACTCATATTCATCACACATCCGGGCTACCACTCACTCGAAAAACAACAAACAACACATAATAAGTACTACACATCACAGTACGATAGTTTCACCCGGAAACCCGTCCATAAACCATGCATTTGAGATGCAAGAGCCCCCCTACCTGGAATGAAGATCCAGAAGCTCCATGAGCCTGCAACACCAACCGATCGTCCTTCGGTCACTCATTCTCAACAGAACGACTCAGCTGTTGTACTCTACACAGCTTTGGAGGAACACCGAGCCACTCCCTCTCGAATGGCTCTGCCTCCATGACACTTCATGCTCTCTATGCAACCAGTGGAGAGTTTCAAGCCTCCCAGACACTTCTTGTAGCACAACACAATCCTCACACAACACAGTGGAGGACTCTAAACGCTGTTCCACACTCGAACAGCCCAGTCCTCAACAATAATGGAGGACTCCATGCCACCATGCATCCAAGCATCCAACCTTGTTTTCTCCCTCACAAGATATTTGAGTCTGTTAGACAACCACATGACCATCCTCAAGGTTGATCAACCAAGCAAGGAACGATTCTCTACAGCATGGATCAGAGAACCGTAGTTGGGGCTCACATCTAACCATGACTCACGCTCTGATCATGCAGCTGTGCCTCATCAACCAGACTTTGGTCCTTGTCTCCTTCATTTGCAAGGAAGCAAGTAGTACGAGCCTATAGAACTGATCCCCCCACCACGTTGCAGATTTCCAACCCGAGACCCTGACAGCCCTCGAATGGAAGAAGAAAAAGGAGAAGAAGCTATAACCAGAAGAAAGAAGAAGCTAAAGCTTCAGGGAGCTCTAAAGAGAATGAAGAGTGTTTTCTCCCTTCTGAACATGCACCAAAAGATAATGAAGAAAGTGCAAGGGAAGACGTGAACTGAGGCTTTATCATCATACTTCTCTGTGACAGCTCTCCCACTCTATCAGCCATCACATCACCATTAATTCCAATCCCATCTGCATTTAATGCTAATTCTCTCAGCCATCAATCACAATCAACGTGAAAGAAGAGAGAGGGAGGAAACCGAAGCCTCCTAAACCACCAAGGGCACCAGTGTAATTCTGCCAGGCCACTTATTATTATTATTATTATTCAATCAATAAATCTTAATTATGTAATTAGCTTCAATCGGTAATTAAATCCAAAATCGGGATGTTATATTTCTCCCATTCTTCAAAGAATTTCGTCCTCAAAATTCCAATATGGACTCATCTCAACAAACAACTCAGAATATTGTTGCCTCAACTATTGTATGTCACTGCTTCCCAAGCATTCACCGACCGGTTCACAATTCTACTCGGTATAGCTTCACCTTTCAAGCGGATAACTGACCGCTTACAATTCCAATCAACAAAATCATTAAAGTCAGGTTCTACCTGCTCACAATTTCCCCTCATAGGATCCAATATATTCGGGGATTCAATTTTAAAACGTACAAGTTACCCCATTCAACTCTACTAGTTCACCATAACCACGGGCATTTCTAGTTCTTTGGCCGCTCGGCTCTACACTTTCGACGCCGATCGGTGTACTTCCACCGTCAGCTTTCCTAACTCCAAGGAATCATTCAACATAATTACGTACCCGCACAGAATATAAGCTCAAAATTATGTCACATGAAACACAGTCGGAATGTTAATCAGCCGGTTGGGAAGAACCTAGTCAGTACAGAACATTACCGATTCCCACCAATACTCATTATTGTTCGATTTATCTCGGATTACACCCTCGGATATTCAACATCCGACTACAAAATTTCTTCTCTAAGCCATGTTATATCTTGGTAATACCGAGACGGACACTTAAAGGAGTTCCCATATGACTCAAATAGCATTGTTTGCCTGGACTCATCTTTTACAGGCATCACACTCGGTTCTAAAATCTCAGATTTCTAACCATTCCTTCAGCTAATTCCATGCCTACACCCATAGAATGTCACTCGGACTTCTCATTCAAAAGGGTTATTCGGGGTTTAAAGGCAATTTCTCATCCAAAAAACTTTCTACTTACCAAAAATTCACTCAGAATTCAAGCCTACCACGAAATACAACCTGAGTTCAAACTCAGCAGCTCAAACACTATCCTGAGTATGATTTCAAATAGATCCTCCTCTCAGATATCTATGCCCTTCGGGAGTCATTCACTTGGAAATTTACCTATTCCAAGTCCCACTCTCTATCCAGAAGTTCCTTTGGAAAAATTAATCAGGGCTCCTCCTACAGACTTAGAAATTTCACAAGATGCCTTACCACTCAGAGCCAACCTACTCGGTACCATTCCTCTCGGCAATATCACACTCCGAGACATTTCACCCGAAAGTACTTCACGCGAATTTCGCCTAACACAAATGTGTCATTTGGACACAGTTCCTTAATTTAGTATTGACTCCCAAAATGATGTTTCACTCGGAACATCAAAATTTTCACTCAGCAATTCTTTCTCCCAGAGAGATCTCACTCAGAACAGCCCGATAGACTCACCATCACCATAAGCAGTTACAGCCTCACCTGCCCGACTTATGAATTGCTGCATCCAACTATAGGATGATGTCTCATTCCTATAGGGTTACAACAACTACATAGAGTCGTTGCAAAAGTGTACGCTGCCACAATACCTATGATATGAAGAGTCATCTCGGAACAACATACATTACACTCCTTTTACTCATACCGACCAAACTCACTCAACCAATACTAATTCATAAAAATTAATGGCAATTCATACACATATATATAAGTAATATATTTACATTAGCGTCATCATTATGCACCACTTATGGCACATCACGCAACAACAATCATGAATTATAGTTTACCATTATTATAAAATAGTATAATGGCAATAGGCTTCCGACCCTTACCGAATAATTATCTCATCATTGGATCTTACCCATCCTAAAACCATAATCTGACAGTCTATTAATCCTTCTTTTCATCACACCTCGCTGGCCATAGCTCAAGCTAAGCCCAAATGATTCACCAAGCTCACTTAGGTATACCACTCGGATTACAACGTGACTTTCATCCACATAACAAGTTTCTACATTGGTAAACTTTTCCACTAATCATGAACACAATATAGTGAAGTACAATTATCATCATCATTATTCTCAGTACCACAAAGTACTCGGATTTCAACCTTACCATTCACTATCAATCAGGTATCCTATTTATTATTTACATTTCACCTTGAGACAATTCAAGCCACAACAACTTATTGTACAGTCACTTTACTCGGCTCAACAATCCATAAGGTCAATCGGATTATCTGACTCGGAATTCCCAGGAGTCACCTAACACTCCTCGTGAGACACTCCCACAACATCCAATTATCACTGAGTCTAGACCGTTCACAAGATCCGGTCAAACACTAGACTTATTAAGCCTAAGGGTTACCTAGAACACATCGTGGTACATTCCCACAATATTCAATATCATCGAGTCGAAACTACCATAGGGCCTAGCTTCACAAAATCTGATAACATACGGTTATACTAAATCCGATCAGGATTTCTATACCTTACGGGTCACCACTAAATCAATTTATCCGCTTGGTTTTTCAGTTGCAAGGCCGAGTCTAACCAAAATCCTCAAGTATCTAATCACATCAATTTCTCACCCAGTTTTCTAACCTTTTAGGTATCCATTTCAATAATATCCGATCATACATGATCATGCCCAATCAACTGGGTTACCACACATCAACCAATCATTCACTCGGTTTTCACACACCAATAACCGAGACACTACCCCAATCTAACATGTACCAGGATTCACACTTAATCAGCTATCCCACAAACAGATTCCCATCTTAGGAACTGCAATAATTCCCTTATTCCACATATCACGTAAGGTTCTCGTGCCAGGGAATATAAATCTCATCCCTTACAAATAGTATAACAGATCAATTAAGTAGGAAACACCACACTAGGGAATTCCTTCATTATCATTCACTTAATCAACTCAAATATGTTCTAATCCATTCAACAAGCATGCCTCGGCCATGAACCACTAGCATGGCATACACAAGAGTCCTGGCCAATTAATCCGACCTCCACCTGTGTAAGGGTCTCAACATATATCCTTCTATTTCCTTTCTAGTCAACCCAGGCTTAGAATAACCTCTAAGCATTTCATAAATAACCGAACCAGGGTAGTAACAAATCTCTACCCCCAATTAACATTTCAACAGTAGTGCCTTACACTACTATCCTCCACAAAACACATAGGCATATAACCACACAATTCATGATTAAACATATATCAAATCCAATAAAATACTTCAAGCAATGATGACAACCGGTCATATTGCACATAACCACCTACTATCAGTAAGCATACCTTGGCCTTGGACCTTTTAAGTTCACTCTGATACCAAAATGAAACATCCCTATTTAGTTAAGAATAAAACCGAGACCAGGGAAATTTCACCAAATTTAGAACGTTCAACACATTCATAATCAGCCCAGATTAAGAGTCAGGGTAAATTAAAAATAGCATAAAGGTAAGAGAAGGCAAGAGAAAATAAAACCATTCACAAGAAATCCCAACGGAAGAACAAAGCTTAAGCGTGCCCATTACAGTGTTCACTCGCTCAAGCGAGACCCAAATTCGCTTGAGCGAGGCAACCCATCTCGCTTGGCGAAGCACCCATTTGCTTAAGCGAAACTAACCAGAAACCTTCCTTTTATTCACACTCGCTGGAGCGAACCCTTATTCGCTGAGGCGAGTAACTCCACTCGGTATTCCTTCACTCGAAATCAGGGGCGCCATTCACTCGGGATCGACCCCAATACACATGCCTCCCTTGGAAGCTCATACATAATTCCTTATTTTTATCCCGGAAGGTCACACATAAGATCCACTCGGGAATGATGGCTATTCCACACGGGATCCATAAACTCTCCTCACTCGGAATAACTCCCAATCAAATACCACTCGGTATATTTCAACCTTAACTCATTCGAAACACATTATTCATTCTGCACTCGTCATGATTTACTCTATCCCTACACCACTCGAAGAATTACTAAGTTAAGTCTCACTCAGACTTATTTAAGTCTTATCCACTCGGAATATACCTTAATCAGAACCATCACAATACTCCTCACCGCGGAGGTGGTTCACTCAGAGTTTCCCCACTCGGGAATGTTTACTTAGCTATTTTCACTTGGCATCACATGGACTAGCCTTCCCTTGGAAGTAGTCCACTCGAATACATCTACTCGGAATTATTCAAGCCTACTTCACTCGGAAAGACTACATACCTAAGCCTCACTCAGAAATGGATCTCTCAATAATGTCCCACTCAGAATTCATAGATTTAACATCAACCCATCCATTATCACTTCTCAGTCTACACAATTACATGTTACCAATGTAAACCATATATATATACATATACTCAGAATACTGATAACTCGGATTTCTTATACATATAAATTTGTATTCATTATACGACAGTCTTAAGAGCCGGCCAAGGCTACATCTGCCTATACATAAAATGTACAATATAGGCACTCAACAGTCTAAGTACTCATCACCCGGACTTGAGGCCTTCTCATCATTCCCAGTCCGATCTGCATATACTGAAAAATGTTGTAAGGGTGAGCTTTTACATATTAAATGTTAGTTATTGGCTCGGATATATCCATAATTCCTTAACTATAGGATAACATATCTCTATCAGTTGTAACACACTATCATTCAACACAATATTACCCCAAATCTATTCCAAGCAATATCAATAATGTTTAAACTCCGATCCTCACTCAAGGAGAGTGCCTGAGTCCCGCTCAAAGGTCTTTAATTATATTCTCACACTTATTCATCTGATTACCGATTCTACATTAAGCGTCCCACGCTACATGCTCCAAGCATTTCCAGTGGCGAATCAGATGCATACGTTCTCATTCATCAGGCGTCCGACGCCAATGCACTCGGCATTCCCTTGAGTCCAACCTAAGGTCTTTCATCAAGCGTCCCATGCTTAGTGCCCTCGGCACTGCCTTGAGTCCAACCTGAGGTCTTTCAGTATATTTAACACGTATTCATCTGATTGCCGACTCTATATTAAGCGTCCAACGCTATATGCACTCGGTATTCCCAATGGCGAATCAGATGACCCATAACTCATACACTCGGCAATCACAATGCCATCCACTCGGAATTATCATTTACAACAAGCATCCCATGCTATTTCATGTAAACCCCATTCGGCATTAACATAACAGTCCCCATCTTATGCACTCAGCATTTAAACACACAATCACACACAGGGACCAGTACAACTCATGCACTACAGTTCATAAACAACACACTTACATGCATCTCATGTATTTACTCAACATCAACATGCATCATACATCTCATGGACGGAAAATCAACATAAACACACAACTCATATTCATCACACATCTGGGCTACCACTCACTCGGAAAACAACAAACAACACATAATAAGTACTATACATCACAGTACAATAGTTTCACCCGGAAACCCGTCCATAAACCATGCATTTAAGATGCAATAGCCCCCTACCTGGAATGAAGATCCAGAAGCTCCATGAGCCTGCAACACCGACCGATTGTCCTTCGGTCACTCGTTCTCAACAGAACGACTCAGCTATTGTACTCTACACAGCTTTGGAGGAACACCGAGCCACTCCCTCTCGAATGGCTCTGCCTCCTGTAACACCCCTGATTTTCTGTACTCGAATCCCGATGTGATCGTCATAATTAATAAAATTGCAAATAAATTTTTCACGTTTGAAAATATTTCCAATACACCATCATGACCACATCAAGACCCAAATCACATAAAACCGAAGAGTAAGATTTAGTAATCTATAACTGGATCGATAAATGGTTTGCCCATAAAGGTATACAAAATAATAGAGTATACAGCGGAAGAATGTGTATACCGGGCACACGCCTAGTCCCATATATGACGATATGAGAAAAGGCTAGGCTAGCACGCAATGGCATATTATAAGCCTATTAAACAACCATCATCATTCTACAATTAATCCCATAAGCATGCAAAGCCTAAGGTATAACTATATATGTATACATGTATACACGGGGATCTTCTCCCAGCCTTCGCTATCATCAATATACATCAAATAATTTCAATCCTCCCAATACACCATAAATCATCTCCTACATTCTACATATATATTCACCATCCACAATTCAAGAATTATCTTATACATACTCAAAACCTCTAAATCATCTACATTCTCATAATCAATCCATTCATTACACAAGAACTCATGAATGATGCCGGCCAAGGCACTTCCTCTACCACTATTTACCTTCACCCAAGCTTGATCTTTAAATCCGAACTCATCCCATGGTAACCTGCATCATAATGCTAAAAAGGAGACCACATGGGAGAGTGAGTTATACATTCAAAATGACGAATAACATATATGGCGATCATGTGTATATGCATACAAACATCATGTGTGCTTTGCTAACAAAACATCAAATTATCAATCACTCATTATCTCATTATCACAATAGGCATACAGACCTCATGAATCACAATTCATATCATAAATAAGCACAAGCACATACATAATCATATACATAATCACCTGCCACTTATCAACAAGGGCATCCTCAATCATTATCATCATCGATTCATTTTATCTTTTATTCAATACCTCCTCGCAAGGGGTTTCTCATCACTCGTGGTCATCCTATCTTAAATATACAATGGATCCGAATCCATATCAACGGGTGATCACAACCACCATACCATTCATTTCTTAATAATTCTAATAATAATATCATCACTCAGGGATTCACCCTTCGTGGAACCTCGCAAGGTGATTCATTTTGATAAATATCATAATATCATCATCACTCAGGGCTACACCCTTCGTGGCACCCCGCAAGGTGATATGTTCATTTCAATAATAACTCACACTCAGGGATACACCCTTCGTGACAACCCGCAAGGTGATTTTCTTCACAATAATTATCACAATACCATCATCACTCAGGGATACACCCTTCGTGGCACCCGCAAGGTGATATACTCAACATTATGATCAACATCATCTTCACTCCGGGGTTTACCCGTCATGGCACCCCGCAAGGTGATATATTCACATTATAATCAACACCATATTCACTCCGGGATTTACCCATCGTGGCACCCCACAAGGTGATATATTCCATATTATTCAACAACAACAGGACAACGTCCTCTTCACTCAGGGATATACCCTTCGTGGCACCCCGCAAGGTGATTCATCCAATAATAATGCATATCAATGCCATGCTATGCCATAAATGCAACAGCGCAATAATGCATGTGCCCAACAATCTCACAAGGATTTCTCACCCTCTCAATTAGGGTATATATTTTAATTTGGCATCTTAATAATTATTCATAATCATTTAACAAGCCCCTTAAGGCATATCACTCAAATAATTGGCATCCAATGGCCACAACCATCATTCATAACAATCCACACATGGATATCAAATAGGCATTACATATATCAACAAGGTATTACGGATTATATATATATATATATATAACAACCATCATTGCCTCACACACATACAAGTCAATTACTTGTATCCCTCACAAGGGTATCATAATAATTCTCAATAATTATCAAATTACCATTTCAATTAATTCAATACATATACATGGCAAGGCAAGCATGAGTATCCATCACATACAACAATCACTATTAAATTTACTCATGCAATTTGAATGTTAACTCCTCTCCTACCTCAAGGGAAGAGCCGAATGGTTCCAATGCTCCGAAAGCTCCATCGCATCACCCGGAATACGATCTACATAATATACATATGCATTCATACAATTAATAAGCCATCTCAAGGCATTCCTCATAATTCTTAAACATTTGTTAGCTTATTATAAAGCTCAACATCAAGTCCTAGACTTGGTAACATCAACTTATGCAATTGTGTTAGGCTTTGGGAATTCCTTTCCCAAAGCCAGGATCCTCTAGATCTTAAAGGCTAGCTACATCCCACATCATCATTATCTCATCCATTACATGATGTATTATCAATTCACCTCAACTCTTCAAATATCCTCATTATAAAATTTCATTCAAATTCATTATAAGCCTCTTGGCCCCCATCAAGACCATCATCAATTAATAAATCCCTATAGCATTTATTATCTTACACAACCTCGTGAACATAGTTCAAAACATTATTAACCTCATTAATCAATCCCAATAATTCTAAAGATTCATTCCCTTCTTACAATTCCTTCTAAGACATCAAAATCACCAAAATCACTTATTTAATCAAGACCCCCAAATCACTCCACTTAGGGTTTTTCATCAAAACTCAATAACCATTTCAAGTAACCATCAATCTCTATCATTAACAACACCCACACACATTTTATCCTGGGTTTTCACTAAAAATCCTTTTTCATGGCATTATTATCCATTTCCCCCAAATCTTAGGGTTAGGGTTTTGTTTCTTCAAGTCATTTTCCATCAAAACAACACCCAATCTCCCATCACAACACTTAAATAGGCTCAAAACCATAAACTAGAACCATGAGTGTTCAAGATCATACCTCTTTCTCCTAGATTAAGCTCCAAAGCAAAAATGAGATGAAGAGAGATGAGATAGGTCAAGCCTTGCCCCAAGTTCCATTTTTGCTTCATGAATCCATGATATCCAATTAATTTGGTGTGGGTAAGGAAGTGGAGGAAGTAATCACGGTTTTGGGTGTGAAGAAGGAAGAAGACGAAGAAGAAGAGTGTAGAAAGGAGAGGAAGAAGTGACGTGAGAATGGAAAGAAAGTGAGAGTTTTTATTTTAATATTTGCTTCCCCTTAAAAAAAATCTCACTGTTATCTCATAATTAAGATGGCAGCCCAATAATCCATCATGTCACGTTATATTTACATTAATGTCCTTATATGCCTCATCGGTATCTAATAAAATAAGGGGAAGAGGGCCCAATGCCATCAGAACCGAGAAAAGAAGGGCCAAAACAGTCAGAACCGAGAGAAAAGAAGGGGAAAATACCATCAGGGTGTCACTCGCTCAAGCGAAACCCACTTCGCTTGAGCGAGACAGCCTATCTCGCTTGAGCGTCTCCGTTCGCTCGGGTGAAATAACTCCAGTATCTATTTCCACACTCGCTCGCTTGAGCGAGGTATCCATTCGCTTAGGCGAATCCGACAAGAAGTCATTCTTCCCAGCACTCGGGTTTCTGTTGACAGAATTCCTCAAAACCGACCCAACATTCATTCGGCTTTTACTCGGTAAAATTTATTTGAATCCGAGTCATCTCACACTCGGTTCTCACTTGGCATAACAATCTAGACCGATCCACTTTTCATTCAACCAAGTCATTCAGGGCCGACTCATACTCACATAGTCTCTCACTCGGCAATTTCAATCCAAATCTGAGTCATCTCAATCAATCTTTCACTCGGCAATCATTCTAAAACTGACTCATCACTCATTAGGTCTTCCACTCGATATTCATACCTCTTCTCACTCGGAGAATACCTTAACCATTCATTCCTTAGGATTAAACTCCTTAATCAAGTTCCACACGGAATTACTTAACACTTAGCCACTCAAAATACATGAAATCTTATTCACTCGGAATTTATACTTAACATTCACTCGGAGTGTATATAACGTCACTCACTCAGCATTTCATTCCCAAAACTGACTCAACACCTAATCGGCTATCACTCAGCCATTCATCTCAACACCGACTCAACTTATAATCAGTTCTCACTCGGTGAATTATTTCAAAACCGACTCTTCTCTCTTATGGTCCTTCACTCGGTAATTAATTTCAAGACCGACCATCACTCAATCGGTCCTCCACCCGGTAAAACAGTCCAGACTGGGTCCTCTCTTACTCAAATTTCCACTCGGTAAATTCATTCCAGAACCGACCTCCTTTCATTTCCACCCGAGAGAATTTATTCCACAATACTTCTGGACAACACACCATGTATCCCCACTCGGTGGCATTTCCACTCAGAATTTCACACACAGAGGGGCTCCATTCGGGATGAGTTACACTAAACTCGGAAATTCCCTCTCGGAACTTCACTGCTCGGAATATCACCTAGGGAGACCTCTCACTCAGAATCTTATCCACTCCCTCACTCGGAGGGTTCTGCCTTGGCATAGCCCACTCAGAATTTCACTCGAAAATTCACCATATCATAGAATTATTTTCTAAGGTTCCCACTCAAGTGAATTTTGTCCAGAATCCCTCTTACTCATCATACACTCGGTCAAGACACAACCATACAAATCACTCACCTAAGTGGGCACCTTCCCAGCATTCAACTTCACACTTTCGCTCAAGCCACTCACACCCGCTTGAGCGAAAAACATCCAGTGAGCATTTCCTTACTAGCTCGCTCAAGCGTGGCCATTCCCGCTTGAGCGAGATTCGTCCAGAACCTCACCTAATCACAACACACTCTACTCGCTCGAGACATTCACACACGCTTGGGTGAAAAAGGCCCAGTGACAAATCTTCTCCAGCTCGCTCGAGCGGATACCTTACCCGCCTGGGCGAAATTGATCCAAAGACCATTACCCAATACAGAGGATTCTCGCCTGAGCGAGATCCCTTCTCGCTTGAGCAAGAATACCAGCACAGAGTCAAAAATGAAAATTCACACAGGCCATCATATGAAACTTCATCATAAGCCAATTTAATCATATCCAAGCTATCATGTACATCATATAAGGCATATATAACTTTTTCTAAATATTCTCACTCGGAATTCCTCATTATAAACCAAATTTGAATTTATCCCACAACTCATACACATCATGAAAGGCATATACAGCCTGTTCAAGCATTCCTACATATAAAATTCTCATTCCAACATATTATTCATGTTAAATTCAAACTCATCTTCATCTTATATATTCATACTTTGCCATAATGTTTCCACATATTCTCACACATCATCTTCAATAATCAACCATTTGCCATTCTCATTAATCACTCATTTTTATAAAATTTGGGATGTTACACCTCCATGACACTTCATGCTCTCCATGCAACCAGTGGAGAGTTTCAAGCCTCCCAGACACTTCTTGTAGCATAACACAGTCCTCACATAACACAGTGGAGGACTCTAAACGCTGTTCCACACTCGAACAGCCCAGTCCTCACCAACAATGGAGGACTCCATGCCACCATGCATCCAAGCATCCAACCTTGTTTTCTCCTTCATAAGATATTTGAGTCTGTTAGACAACCACATGACCATCCTCAAGGTTGATCAACCAAGCAAGGAACGATTCTCTACAGCATGGATCAGAGAACCGTAGTTGGGGCTCACATCCAACCATGACTCACGCTCTGATCATGCAGCTGTGCCTCATTAACCAGACTTTGGTCCTTGTCTCCTTCATTTGCAAGGAAACAAGTAGTACGAGCTTATAGAACTGATCCCCCCCACGCTACAGACTTCCAACCCGAGACCCTGACAGCCCTCGAATGGAAGAAGAAAAAGGAGAAGAGGGAATAACCAGAAGGAAGAAGAAGCTAAAGCTTTAGGGAGCTCTAAAGAGAATGAAGAGTGTTTTCTCCCTTCTGAACATGCACCAAAAGATAATGAAGAAAGTGCAAGGGAAGACGTGAACTGAGGCTTTATCATCACACTTCTCTGTGACAACTCTCCTACTACATCAGCCATCACATCACCATTAATTCCAATCCCATCTGCATTTAATGCTAATTCTCTTAACCATCAATCATAATCAACGTGAAAGAAGAGAGAGGGAGGAAACCGAAGCCTCCTAAACCACCAAGGGCACCAACGTAATTCTTCCTGGCCACTTATTATTATTATTATTATTATTATTATTATTATTATTCAATCAATAAATCTTAATTATGTAATTAGCTTCAATCAGTAATTAAATCCAAAACCGGGATGTTACAATTTTCCCCAAATCTTAAAAGTTAGGGTTTCACCCAAAACCCAACCATATTCATAAATGCATTATTAACCTTTATCACTTTCCAACCATAAATGGATCTACCATATGTATTCCATTTAACCCTTGCATTTATAACAACCCACTCTAGGGTTCATACATTAAATGCTCTCCTCAATACCCATTCACATGTATTGCTCCCCCCAAATCATAATAACATATATCCATGGCAAAAACTCAACAAAATAGTGAGTATAACTTACCTCACACCCAAAAATAAAATGGGTTCAAGAAGGGGGGAAGATGGGCTATGAAATTTGGAGATAAGAGGAAGGGGATTCAAGCTCCACTGGCCTCCTTCCAAGCTCCCTTGAAACAAAAGTAAGAGAGAGAGAATGGCCACCACCTTTGCTTAGGGTTTTGGATGGAAAGAAGAAGAAGTGGAGAAGGAAGATAATAGGATCTCTGTTTGGGATCAATACTTTATCTGAAAATTATTATAAGTACATATTCGGACTCCCAATATTATTCTTAACAGCCCTAACCAATATCATCCTAATCGGAGATACTTGGTCTGACACCTATATTTTAATCGGGTCAGTTTTTAGTTTAATCAATCCCAATAAATTACCAACAGTCCCCAAAAATATTAGTTTAATTAATTCCAATATTTTGGGACATTAATTATCCACATACAATTATTTAATATTAATTCCCCTAATTAATCCATTATTTTGAAATTTGGGATGTTATAGATTGCAAGTATTGTCTTGCATATACGATATGAAATACATATGAAAGATGTCAAAATGCAATGCCACATATAAAACTCGAAACAATGGCTAAGAAACCAACAATGATAAAATCCACTAAAATAAGTGTGGTGGTGTTGGTGATTATGACGATGATGATTGATGAGTGGTATAATAGGATGCATAGTATGAGAATGCACTTGATTTGCATTGCATTGCATCCATGGCATATCATACGCTGTCTATGTGGAATATTAGGGGTTCCACTAGGCGGGCCCAGTGGGAGGGTAACCTAGTGCACGGTTATATTGTTGTTGTTGTTCCCTAGTGATTCTGGGAATCAGGAAGCTATCCATAGTTTGGTGACGAGGCACCCTATGTGGCAGGCCTAGTGGGCATACGGCTTTGTGATGAGCAAGTTACCTCGGTGTCCGACGGGACACGGCTCTCTCGATGTGTGTTCAGGAGGGGCCCGTAGCACTTGTGGCAAGTGAGGCCATGTTATTGATCCGCAAGTCACGGGGTGACTAGTGCTACAGATAGGCGATAGCGGTTTGGTACTAGTAAAAATATGTTATGAAGCATGCATGCATGCATTGAGATATATATGTACACATTTTTCTACTGCAGTAGGGGCATAGTAGCATACCTATGCTTGACACAAATTTGGTGTTTATTCTCATAGTCAGATCCGCATTTATTGTCTATTCCATTGTGCATATGCATTAGCCATAAGATAATTTGCATATAGCATGGAGATATGCCAGAAGATGATAATGATTGAGATTGTGGTATGGTGTTGATGAGATGGGTAATTGAATATCTAAAAGACCACATAAAATTAATGAATGATATAATTACCATGAAACAATATTGAATATAACGATGTGTATGTTATGGCCCAATGTAATGAAGGGCATAATTATTTATGATTGATGATAATAATGTTAGCCCATAGTGGCTTTGAGAAAAGACCTGAATGGTCAATGCTGATGATGTTCGCCCATTGTGGCATTGGAATAGATGTGTATATGCCTGCTTTGCTATGACTTGATTAAAGAATATGAAATATGTATATGTTGTTGAAGTAATAATTTATGATGATCACTGATGTGCTTAGCAAAGTATACATGATGTTGATATACATATGCACATAATCTGAATTGTATTCATATCTTCATTTGAAATGTATAACTCACTCTCCAATGTGGTCTCCTTTTTAGTATTGATACAGGAATATCATGGAATAAGGATGTTTATAAAGTAAAGCTTCTGGGAAGGTAAATAGTGGTAACGGAATGCCTTGGCCGGTAGTATTTGTAATTTAGTGAGTTGTGTATAAAATGGATATTATGATATGGTTACTCACTGATATTCATGGATGAATTGTGAATTATATGTATATATAGGTGATGTATTAATATTTGGGATAATGAATTTCTACCCATTTGAAGAGTATAAAGATGTTGATTATGTAATCATTCTGGGAATACATAGGTTTTGATGACATATGTCTTTGAGGGTGAATCAGATGCGATCAATTATAAAATATGAATATTGAAGATGTATGATGTATGACCATATAGATATGTATATGTATAGATCTTAGGCATTGTATGTGCATGAATTTATGTGAAAAGATGATGGTTGTCTATTAGGCTTAAGATATATCGTTGCATGCTTTACCGAGCCTTTTCTCATATCCTCATACATGGGACTAGGCAGATGCTCGGTATACACATTCTTCTTCTGCTGTAATCTCTGTTATTTTGTACACCATTATGGGCGACTGTTTAACGATCCAGTTATAGATTATCAAATCTTACCCTTTGGTTTCCTGTGGTTCGAGTCTTGATGTAGTCATGGTGGTGTTTTGAAATTATTTCAAACGTGAAAAATTTACTCGTATTTTTATTATTTAATTATCTTGATTACATTGGGATTCAAGTCTGAAAAATCGAGGTGTGACACATACCCACTGATGAAAAGGCCAAGGGACAGCTGATGTGAAAAGCTCTTTTTTACTTTTGCCTAAACTCGATAGTTGTACTTTTGGCAGGTGTCACTTTTTGACATACTCGATAGCATCTTTTGTCATTATGGGCCACCAGTAACCTACCAGTAATATCTTTTTGACCAAACTCTTTCCACCGCAGTGGTGGCCACATGCTTCCTGATGCACTTTGACCATCAATTCTTCCACCTCTGCTTCATTCAGACATTCTAGGTAAGGGGCTTGATGATTTGAAAAACAGACTTAGAAGGGGGTTGAATAAGTCTGTTCACTTTTTCAAACCAAAAAGTGATATTTAAATGTAAAAGCGTTTTACACAGCAGAGCAGACTTTTTGAAGATGAAGAGCATGATTCTTTGATTGAATGAGCATAAATTTATCTGACTTTTACTATGACATATATTACCGAGAATACACCAGACTTTTGATAGATAAAGAGTTAGAGAGAAAGAGACATCATACAAGCAATTTATACTGGTTCACTCCCAACTCAAGCTACATCGAGTATCTTCAAATCTGAAGGATTTCCTTTATGTAAAAACCATTTACATAAGATGTTGAGTATTATTGAATCTAACCACTCTTGGCTTAAGTATAGACCTTGTTTCGAGTATTCTTGACACCAGCCACTCCTGGCTTAAGCACAACCCGTGCCAAGATACTAGACCTCTCTGGATTCCTATGAGTATTCTTTTGCAAGAACCACTCCTAGGGCATACCTAAGTATTCTTTCACAAGCTACTCCTAGCTCAACCCAAGTATTCTTTCAAAAGTCTCTCCAAGCCAATAATGTTTCCCACACTAAGAGTCTGGCAATACACCAGACCTCTACTACCAGAGGATTTGAAGAATTATTACAAATAAAATGAATAAGCCTTCTAATTTAGCTGAGCTAAGTGATAAACCACATAAATAGGTTTATGAAGAAAGAGAAGGACTTATTCTTACAATAGACTCAATACTTGTGTAATATGAAAGATAAGAAAAAAAGGTATTGAGTCTTAAAGCATGACCAGAGATGATATGTTCATAGAATAGTAGAGAGATATGAGCTTATGACATATCTCTGGTTGTTATGGCATCTGGGAAGGAAAGGGTTGCACATAGTGAGCTTTCTTTGTCTTCATGACAATTCTTCTTGGCCTGATGTCTTGCCATTTCATTCTTTTTCTCAGGCTTTTGTATATGAGCGTCTGGTACAAGTTTATACTTTCTCTTCTTCATTCATACTTTTCTTAGTGTGCTTTGCCCATCTCCTTTTTTTAACAAGCTCTCCCTCTTTCTCTATTTTCCATTTTATGCTCTCTGATTTATGCTCTTGCTTTAAGTCTACTCCTACACTCTTGCTTTGATTTCTTTTTAAAAGATTGGTTCTATTTATAGAGGATTTTTCCAAAGAGCTCAAGGAGAGGATAACTATTATAAATCTGTTGAGAGATGATATACCCATTGAGAAAGATATTACACAATGGACAAAAGGATTCTTTTGTCAGAGAGAGACATTTTGAGCAAGTAATGGTAGGATAGAGAGCTTTGAGATATATGCAATCATAGATAGGGTAGAGGTAATGTAAGTTTCATAAAGAAGGAAACTTCAATTCAAAGAATCTCTGAAGCCATAAGGCATAGGTAAAAGACTTGATGCTATTAGAATAGATTAGAATCTACCTTGCTTGATTATTCTTCTTCTCGTGAATCTTTACTTTAAAGCATTAATGAAGATGTTTTCTGGTTGTTGAAGTTCTTTGGACTAGACTCGTGTAGGAACTACTTTTAGAGGATTCTAGGTTTCGTGGTCCATAAGGTGTAAATGATGAGACAATTTAAGGCACAAATATTTAGAGGCCTTCGTAAAGTCTGAGAGCTTGAAGCACACGTGAGAACAAAATCTGATGTTTCCATAGACTTTGAGGTAAGAGATATAAGACTTTTCTTGTCTAGGTCTGGTAAAATACTCAGATGCAAAGATTTTTCTCTTTGAGGCAGAATTCCAGTCTTCAAGATTTCTCTTGTCTTTGATCATAGTATTTATGTTGTGACCAAACTTTATGAAAGTCATTCTAGAATTTTGCCACATAAACTCCCCCTTTCTTTTATAACAAAAGCCTTATGTTTCCTGAAACGCTTAAACGCACATATCAAATATGATGTGACTTAATTTAAATTTGAATAAGCGATGTTAGTTATCAACAATCTTAAGATAATCCCGAGTCTTCTTGACTCTAACAGGGCTAATATTCATCTTTAAAACAAACTTCCATTAACCGAAACAAAGTTCGATTCCTTCTTTAGTTTCTTCTTTTCAAGCGGATCCATTAAGAGCTATCCGGTCACCAAATATCAGATGATTGGAACTACTTAGGAATTATTCGGGTAAGCCTTTGACTGGATGGTACGGATTTTACCCGGAGCCGATATATTGGGTGTCACCAAAGTGCTTTGAATAACTGTAGTCGTGGATCCTGCCTTTTTTGTGCTTGCCTGCCGTGACAATACATCAGCTTGTACATTATCTTCTCTTGGGACATGTTTATACTCTACTTCTCTCAACTTATTTTCCAATTCCTTCACTTTAGCTAGATACTGTTGCAATAATAGTTTTTTAGCTTGATAGCTTACATTGATTTGAGAAATTACCATTTATGAATCGTTCTAAAGGACAACGACTCTGGCGCCTACATCCAAGGCAGCTCTTAATCCCCCCAGGCATGCCTTATACTCCACCTGATTGTTAGAAGTCTTAAAGTCAAATCTGAGGGAGACCTCTATACTTACTCCATCTTCACTCTCAACTACTACTCTAACTCTGCACCTCTTCGAGTTTGAAGATCCGTCCACATAAATGGTTCAATGCTCTCTTAATGGTACAAGCACTTCTCCAGTTAATTTTGTACAAAAATATGCTAAGACTTAGGCCTTTATAGCCGTCCTGGGTTCATAGGAGATGTCAAATTTTGAGAGTTCAATGGCTCACTTCATCATCATTCTTGCTATATCTGGCTTATGAAGCACTACCCGTAATGGGAGGTTAGTCCGGACTACAATTGGATCTCAAACATCAGGACGTCCATACCAAGGCTAAAGTAGCCTTTTCAAGCTTTTGATACCGTCCCTCTGATCCTTACAGTACCTTCCCTACAAAGTATATTAGTCGATATCCTTCAATAGTCTCCTTTACCAGCATCGTTCCTAAAGCTTCATCAGACACTGATACATAAACGAACAATTACTTTCTAGGGTCTGGTTTTGTTAACACCGACAGATTTGCTAGTACTTCCTTTAGGCTCCGAAAGGCACTTTCCTGCTCCTCCCCTATTCAAACTTCTTGTTTTTCTTCAAGACTTTATACAATGGGAGTGACTGATATGCCATTTTTGGCATGAATCGGGACAATGCTACTACTTTTCCATTCAACGATTGGACTTCTCTAACATTGGTTGGACTCCGGAGTTCCTTGATCACCTTGCACTTGTCAAGGTTAGCCTCAATTCCTCTTTGGTCATCATAAACTCCAGAAACCGTCTTACGGAGACCGCAAAGGTGTATTTCAACGGATTTAACCGCATATTTAACATTTGGACCCTTTGAAAAATTTTCCTTAAGTTTTCCACGTGATCACCACCGATCGGGGTCTTTGCTATTATATCTTCCATATACACCTCGACTGTTTTGGACTTCATTCCTTCAAAAACTTAATCATCATTCTTTGATGGGTTGCTCCAACATTCTTGAGTCCAAACGACATGACGGTGTAGCAAAAGACTCTTTTATCATTAACGAAAGTGGTTTTCTCCTCGTCATCTTTCCATATTAGGATCTAGTTGTAGCCAGAGTATGCATCTATGAATGATAGGAACTAGTACCCGGAAGAGTCATCTACCATGTGGTCAATGCTAGGTAGCGGGTATGGGTCTTTTGGACAACACTTATTCAAATTTGTGAAGTTCGTGAACATCTATCATTTTCCACTTGCTTTCTTCACCATTATAAAGTTGGAGACTCAGGACAAATACTAGACTTCTCTAATGAAACCAACTTTTAATAGCTCCTCTATTTGTTCACATGTCACCTGTAGTTTTTCAGCCCCAACCTTCTCTCTTTTTGGGCAACTGCCCTTGACTCTGGATATACTGCTAGTTTATGGCAGCAAAAATTTAGATCCATACTGGGCATATCTATTGCGGTCCAGGCAAATAAATGCTTAAACTCTTTTAAGAGTTTTATTAACCGCTCTTCTATGCTTATTTCCAAACAGTCATTAATCTTAGTTATTCTAACAGGGTCTTCATCTAACAATATTGCTTTAAAACCTCCTTCCGGCGTGGGCCTTTGAGGATTCACCGAATCTCTTACTAACTTCTCCCTAGGATCCAGGTCAATTAAATTTACCAACCTCGGGATCTATCCTCCATCGTTTAATCTTTTCCTTTTAATGGATTCTTCCACCTTGGTCATCTAGACATTGAGGTTATAATAGTACCTCTCCATCTGCTGGTCTCCTTTGACAGAAGATACTTAGTTGTCTTTGTCAATAAATTTTATCAGCAAATGTGTTGTTGAAACCATGGCTTCTAACGCGTTCAAAGATGGCCTTCCCAAGATCCAATTCAAGGGAGATTTTACATCAATTACCAAGACTCAAGTCCGAACGGTTCTAGACCCTGAGTTTTCTTTAAATGTCATCCTCGTATCTAAATAGCCCTTTATAGGCTGTTTTTCTCCATTGAATACGGTTAAGTCCTGTGTGTAAGGCTATAAATCAGTATCTGATAATCCCATCTTCTTAAAGCACTCGTAAAAAATCACATCACAGGAACTTCCTTGGTCAACCAACATCCTTTGAGTCATCTTATTTGCAACCATGGCCTTGATAACTACCACGTAGTCCTCTCCTGGGATGGTTGGACCGTGATCATCATCTGAAAATATAATGAGTAGAGTCTGAATCCCACCTCAGTACAATCGATTATCTTTTTTTGTTTATATAGACATTATCATTCTCAAGTGATTTTTATGGGTGGTGTTGGATACTCCGCCTCCTATAAAACCTCCTATGATCATATCAATTACATCTTTTCTTCCTGAGCCTGGGAGTTTCATCCATGATTCATCCTCCTCTATGATGTTATCAATAACTGCCTTGCCCTTGTCTAGGGCCTGCTTTTTTGAGCTTCTTGTTTCTTCTTCCTCCACCGGACTGGTGTCCTTCCTCTGAGGCGCCTCTTTTTCCTGTTCACATTACCCTCATTGCCTGAATAAGTATTGTTTCAACTTTCCTTCTTTGATTAAGGTCTCGATTTCCTTTTTTAACTGCCTATATTACTATGACTAGTCTATTCATGAAATTCGCTGGTCTTTTCATCGGCATAGGCTTCTTAACTCCGTATACCATTAACCCCCGCAAGTTAACCTCTGTTAGGATCTATCCTGGCCGGACTGTTAAAGGAGTGTACTAGGTGAAGTTAATACTCTAACGTTCTTTTTACCTTGGGGGTGTATCCCGATCTCGATTTTTATGCTCGAACTTTGATGCTCTCCTTTCATAGACAGAGGCCTTTTCTTCAGGAACCGAGGTCTTCCCCTTTGCTGCGGGAAGATGCATTTCTCTTCCTACATACTTAGCCACTTTCCTCCTAAATTCTTCAAAATTTTTGGGAGCTCCTTTTGCTAAAGATAAAGTGAAAAGGGACTGGGGTTAGAGAGCTTCTACCGCAATATGCAGTTGGATTTGCTCCGTAAACCCCGACATGAGTGCTGCTCCTTTGTATAACTTTTTTAGGAAATCTCTAAGGCTTTCCTCTGGCCCTTACTTTTTTTTGCCAAAGTGTGGGACGATCTTGGGATGTTTCTTGAACCCACAAAATGCTATAGAAAAACATGTGCCATATCGTCCTAACAACCAATGGACCCTGATGGTAGAGTTTTAAACCACCTTAAAGCTTCAGCAGATAATGTCCTGGGGAATATCCTACACATTACGTCCTCCTCAGCTCCCAAGAATAGTGACTCATTCGCATAAGCATCTAGGTGACACTCTGGGTCAGATTCCCTGGTATATTTTCCTATCAAAAATGATTGAGGGGTCTACAAGTGCCTTAGAATGGGCACATTCATTAATCTTCTAGCAAAAGGCACGTTGAATCGATATTCTCCACCCTTGCCTTGCTGCTGGGGTCTTCTTTGGTTTTTCAGGTCCGTAGTCTGATATGTGGACACTTTCTCATTGTAAGTCTAGGCTTGCAAGTGTTCCTGGGTATGGAAAGATTCACGTTGCCTCCGCTCTCTAGCTGTGTTTTCTCTAACTTCTTTACTTGTCTTTAGCTCCTGGATCTCCATTCAATATTGTTTGATGATTTCTTCCTGAGGATCGGGATACACTCCAGCCTGTATTCTTCCATGATTCCGCTCTGTGCCCGGGGTTTCGATAATGCCGGCACCATACTCCTATTATGCTTTATGACTTATTTGTTTTGTTGTGATATGGGACTTAAATTTATATAGTCCCACTAGGCGTGCCAATGAATTGATTGGTGTATGGGGTATGAAGTTAACCTTCCCTAACCGGTGTCAAATATGTTTCACTTTCTCTCCCTCTCATTCTCTCTCACTTTTACACCATCTTAGTAAGAGTACGGTATTATGCACACAGGTCCAGTGGGGATAGTGCTCTTCATATTAAGGTACTATTTTTAGTTGATTCCAATTACGGTTTTAAGGGACACATCGAAGGTGTACCTACAAAAAGGGCTCTGATTCTTAAGTTAGTATGATTATTATAGAAAAGAGAAGAGATTACAAGAATATTAAGCTTGTAAAATGTTGTTCAATTCTGTAACTTAATGAATGAGTTGTATTTATAGATCTTTCCTAAGTGCAAGTAGTGATTTAACTGCTCCTAACAATGTTCAGTAGCTGCAGACTTTACAGATGTAAGTTGCCTACTTGCATCTAACTCTGACAATGACAACTTTACTGACCGGAGTCATTATCACTATTCCGTACTGAATTTTGGTTTATGCATTAACTTAGGTGCACCTCATCCTGTATGATTATTCAAGCTTGTCATCTTATTTTTTTTATCACATTGGTTGTTGTGTACCTCATCCAGTGGTAGATTTGATTTAACTTGGTATCTAGTTATTTTTATTCTAACTGGTGTCGCTCGCCTTTGGGGCCAATATGCACACTGGATCATTTGATCATGAAGAGTTAGATGAAGGATCACATGCTCAGAAAAGGTTGATCACATGGGATGATGAAGGATCATCTAACTCCAAAGAGTTTGATGAAGAGATAGAATCTACTCAAATTTGTCTAATGGCAAATGAAGAACCAGACTCTGAAGCAAGTTTAATTGACTCCGAATCTGAGAATGTAAGCTATTTTGAACTCAAACAAAATTAAGATTTGTTGTTCAATGACTTCTCAAAGCTTTTAAAAATTTTCAAAAAGTTGAAAATAAAACATGTTGACATGGTTACTGATTTTGAAACTCAAATTTCAAAATTGAAAGGAGTTTTTGATAAAAATATTCAAAAAGAAATGGAAGAAAATGAAAAGATGCACCTAGAGGAGTTAAGCAAACTCAAAAGAAAACGTTGTTTTGAAAATAAATTTTGAAAACACTAAAGTTTGTTGTAACTCCCAGAATAATGAAATCATTAAGCTATAAAAGCAAGTGAGTACACTTACTTCAGACCTGAGCAAGTTTATCAATGGCATTGAAAATCTAAATAAATTTTTGGGAAAATCACACGGTGACCATAGCAGACCAGGTCTGGGCTATGTAGAGAAAAATGATTTCAAGCAATTTTTATTTGCCTCATTTGTTTCAAAGAAATAAAAGCATGTCAAATGTAATTACTGCAAGGACAATATGGGTACTAAAATCGTTTATTATTCCAATTGCAGATGTGCTTAAAGAAAAGGACAAAGCCTATACATTTGTATATAGACAGTGGATGCTCGCATTATACAACAGGAAGAAGGTCTATGTTCCTAGACCTGGAGTTTAAAGGTGGAACAGTCACCTTTGGAGGAAACCAGACTAGCAGGATTATAGGGTCTGGTATAGTAGGTAAAATTTCTTCACCTGTCATTGAAAATGTATTTTTGGTTGAAGGTCTGAGACATAATCTACTGAGCATTAGTCAACTTTGTGACAGTGGGTACAAGGTCTCTTTTGATAAAGAAAAGCGTACTATCATCAACCAAGATAGATCCACACTCTTCACTGCAAACAGACATCACAACCTGTACAAGGTTAACTTGAATGAACTAAATGTTCAAAATTTAACATGTTTGTTTTTAAACTCTAAAGAGAGATGGATCTGGCATAAAAAGCAGATGCATGTGAGTTTAAAGCTTATTTTAAAACTTCACAGAAAAGGCCTTGTTAAGGGACTGCCAAAAATTTCCTTCAACAACTCCCTGCCTTGTGAAGCATGCTAAATAGGGAAGCAACATAAAACCTCTTCTAAAAATAAAAATGTTATTTCCACTGCCAGACCTTTAGAATTGTTATATTTAAATTTGTTTGGTCCATCTCAAGTATAGAGTCTGGCAGGGAAGAAGTATGGATTTGTTATTGTTAATGATTACACAAGAATATCCTGGGTATATTTCCAAACTCATAAGGATGAGTCTAAAAGTATTTAAGATTTTCTGCAAGAAAATCCAAGATGAGAAAGGATTGTGTATTGATACAATAAGAAGTGATCCTAGTAGAGAATTTGAAAATGAAATTTTTGAAAAATTTTACAGTGAATATGGTACCACGCACAATTTTTTTTCTCCAAGAACACCTCAACAGAATGGAGTTGTGGAAAGGAAAAACAAGTCTCTGCAAGAAATGGCCAGAATAATGCTTTGTGAAAACATTATTCTAAAATATTTCTGAGTAGAGGCTGTGAGTACTTCTTGTTATATTCAAAATAGAATCTTTATCAGACTAATACTGAATAAAACTCCTTTTGAATTGTGGAAAGGAAGAAGACCTAACATTTCATATTTTCATCCTTTTGGTTGTACCTGTTATGTTCTTAACACAAAGGATCATCTTGGAAATTTTGATTCTAAGTGTGACAAAGGAATATTTTTCAGATACTCAACCACATCAAAATCCTAGAGTTTTTAATACAAGAACTCAGATCGTTGAGGAATCAATGCATGAAAGATTTGATGATCTTTAGCTAAACAAGATCAACAAGGATCAGACCCTGCTCAACCTGAGTCAATTGAAAATAGAGACAAAGAATCAGAACAACATCAAATAGTGTCTGAACCTGAGAAGCAAAAAAACTCAAAGTTCAAGGCTTATCACCCTCCAGACCTCATAATTGTATATCAATCAACTGGATTCAGGACTAGATCTAGACTTCTCAATTAATCCACTATTGCTCTAGTTTCAAAACGTGAACCAAAATCTATTGCAGAACCACTAGAAGATACCGATTGGATCGTTGCCGTATAAGAGGAACTGAATTAATTTGAGAGAAATAAGGTTTAGAGTCTTGTCCCATGACCTAAAAATAAAAGCATCATTGGAACTAAATGGGTTTACAAAAACAAGCTTGATGAATATAGGAAAGTAATCAAAAATAAAGCCAGACTTATAGCATAAGGCTACAATCAACAAAAAGGTATAGACTTTACTAAAATCTTTACCCCTATAGCTAGACTTGAGGCTATCAGGATACTTCTTGCATTTGCAACATTTAAAGGAATTACATTATATCATATGGATATTAAGAGTGCTTTTTTGAGTAGGTTTATTAAAGAAGAAGTTTATGTAAAACAACCCCCTGGTTTTGAAGATATATCTTTTCCAAATCATGTTTTTAAACTTAGTAAAGCACTGTATGGTCAGAAACAAGCCCCTAAAGCTTGGTATGACAGACTCAGTACCTTTTTCTTTCAAAAGGCTTTACTAGAAGAAAAGTAGATACAACTCTTGTTAGAGTCAAGAAGACTTTAAAGAAATCTTAGATTTATTGATAACAAACATTCAGTATTCAAATTTAAGTAAAGTCGTATTTTGTTATTATCTGAATAATTATTTAAGTGTTTCAAAATACAAAATTTGGTCTATAAAACAAAGTGGGAGTACCAGTCTTCTAAAGTCTGGTAGGACAAACCAAAGTCTGATCAATGATAACTTCACGACAAGACTTCTCAAATCATGAAGAAGAAGCATCAAAGAAAGAATGAGATCTAGGAATGCTCTACAAGTAAAGTTCATCTTATCAGGATTCGTACCAGACCTAGACCTATTGTGCCATACTACAATGTATCAGGATTATGGAAGAATCTCTCTTCTCCAAGCAAAGCTCTTCAACAACGAGACTTTATCTGCATACTTCATCAAGCTGGAAGATGCTCCAGATTTTATGAACCTTCTTAAGTAAGAATCTAATCGGGTTTGCTATTAATCTATGAGTCTCATCGTTAACACCTTATCACCAAACTCAGAATCACTTCAGAAGTCCTCCCTGAACAAGTATGGTCCTTGGTATGATGACTCCTCAAAAGAAGTCCCTATCAAAGCATGAAGATGTTATCTATGACAAAAAGAGTATTAAAGCAAGGCAGATCAAGATCCATCCTCTGAATAAGAACTTTCCAACTTGGTGAAACTTATAGTATCCTTCTCTGACTTTGTGTGCTCTCTGCCCTATGCTTCATATATAGAACGACTCTCTCTGACCAAAAGCATTTATCCGTTAAGCAAAATACCTCTCAACAGTTGTATTATCTCTCAACAGTTATCCAACGGGTTTCTTCATCCTCTGTTACACATCTAAAAGATAGATCTATAAATTACAATCTTTCTCCTCCTTAGATATAAACCGAGAAGATGATTATTGAGTGTAAGAAGGGATAGCAGATAAGAATGAAATAAAGAGATAAGAGTCAAGTGGTAAAAGGAAAGAATGAAGAAAAGAAATGAGAGAAAATAGGCACTCAGTAAAAATATGAAAAATGATCAGCCCAGGAAAATCAACATGGTAGAAGTTCATATAGAAGAAAAGATATCTGAGAAATGCCATTAAAGAAAAAGAAAGCTCACTATGTGCATCTCATTCCAAATCTTAAAAACCATAGTACCAAAAGTCAGAGACATGCAATCAACTTGTGAATCCATCTCTCTGTAAGCACATTGTCTTTTAACTAAGCCTTCAGACTTAGTATGCATCACACCTCTCTTTTATTTTACTTGTACTAAGTCATACGTAAAATAAGCCTTACATTATTTGTACAAAGTCTGTTAATAAGACTCTTTACTTAGCTCAGCTAAGTCAAAAGGCTTATTAATCTTATTGTGATAATTCTTTCAAATCTGTGTAAGTACAGGTCTGGTAGATCTGTTGGGAAACACTGTTGGCCTAAATAGGCTTTTGAAAGAATACTTGGGTCTGCCCTAGGAGTGGATGTTGCAAAAGAATACTCTGTGTAACATCCTAAATTTTATATAAATGATTAAATAAGGGGAATAAATATTAAATAATTACATATGGGTTAATAAATATCCTAAAAATATTAAAATAATTAAATTGGGATTTATTATGAGTATTCATAAATTATTAAGGCTTAATGTGCTGAAATTGACTCAATTAAAATATAGGTGTTGGACCAATTATCTCCGATTGAGGTGCTGTTAGTCTGGGCTGTTAAGAATATTATTGTGAATCTGAATACATATTCAAAATAATTATTGGATAAAGTATTGACCCCGAACGGAGATCCTGTTTGTTATGAAACGGTAAGTTTTAATGAAGAGTTAAAAATTAAAACACAAACTCACTCTTTTCCCCTCATTTTCACATTGGCTTTTTGCTTCCCAAAGGCATTTGCTCTCTTCTTCTCTTTTCCACATTTCTCTTTATCTTTCCCCTCTCTAAAAGCCTATCATAGGTAGTGAGCTCATTTTCCTCTCCGCCATTTTCGCTTTCCCTCCCAAGCTTGAAGAAGACTTGGTTGATTGAAGTTTTCTCCTTCTCTCCTCTCAATTTTTGTCATGCACTCCTCTCCCCTTGGTGGTCATTGTAGTTTGTGGGTTGAGGTAAGTTCCTCTCTATTTTAATGAGTTTGTGCCCTAAGTTTTGGGTAATGGTTGTTGGGTGAGTGTTCAATGAATGTGGGTGGTTGTAAGAGCTATTAAATGTGGAAACCCTAAGGTGGGGTGTGTTAAATGCAAACTTTTATAAGTATTTATGGTGGTTCACAAAAATACGATGATTAATGGTGGGAGATAATGATTTTTATGATGGTTGTTAGGTTTTTGGTGAAACCCTAGCCCTAAGAATTGGGGGAAATATGTAATATTGATTTGAGAGTTAATTTAAGTGGAAATGTATAATAATTAAAGTATGGGTATTATTGAGTATGTTGTAAGATAACATTGATGTAGTAAGATGGTCATCAATGGTGGTTGATAACCATTGATGTGAGAACCCATTGATGGTAATAAACATGAACACTAAACTCATGGTGGTTGTGGTGAAAGAAATTAAAAGGAAAATGGTTTGATAATGAAAATGTTATGAACACCAAGCGTTTAATTGAGAATATGTGAATCTTGATGGTTTAAATAAAGAGTAATGGTATCGTATATTGTATGGTGTAGGATCTATTCCAAACGACAAGCCGAGGCCGTCGAATCGTTTGGATTACTTCTATTGAGTTAGGAAAGGAGTTTATATTCTAAATGCATGAGTTGAATATTGATTGATTGTTGTATGTGATATTGCACATGTTTGCCTTGCCTTTGTTATATTGATGAATTATGATGTTGAGTATTGCAATGTCATGTGCTTGGAAAATGTGTGATATACATTTGGAATATTGGTGGTATGCTTTGTGGTGATTGATAATTATTATGATATGTTGAGACAAATATTGTGCTCTATGTTATTGAGAATATATGTGTATTCACCATAAATATTGATTGATAAATTTTGATGTTGAGCATACCCTTGAGCAATTGATGATTGTTATTATTGATGATTGTTGGTGCCATTGTGGTTGATACAAGTATGAACTTGTATGTGTGAATTGAATTGCATTAGTGAAATGTTGTGAATGCCACACTAAAATATGAAACAATGGCAATAATCAATGAGATAAAAATCCACTAAGAATTATATGGTGATGTTGATGATGGTGATGATTGATGAGTGGCATGATAGCATGCATAGTGTGAGAATACATATGATTTGTATTTGCATTGCATCCATGACATATTGCATAGCTGCCGGTAAGGGAATGTTAAGGGTTTCTCTGGTTGGCCTAGTGGGAGGGCGGCTCTGTGCACAAGCATTATTGTTGTTACCCTAGTGGCTCACTGGTGGAGTCACGAAGCTACCCATGCTTAGCTACGGGGAACTGCATATGGTTGACCCTGTGGGGGTGGCTCTTTGAGGAGCAAGTGTCCTCGGTGGTTCTTTGGATCACAGTTTCCATGGTATAGTTCATGGTTGGCCCGCAACACCATTATGTTGTTTATGTTGTTTACCACGGTCATGGTGAAAATGACCAGTGTTGCAAGATGGGTAATGCGGTTTGGTACTTGTAAAATTGATAATGATGTATATATATGTACACATTTTACTACTGTAGTAAGCGTATGGTTATGTATCCATGCTTGAACCCACATTAGTGATTTATATTCCTAGAGTCAGATCAGCGATTGATAATGATTTCCTTATGCATATGCATTAGCCTAAGAGCATTTGCATATAGCCTAATGATATGCCAAAAAAGGATAAGTTGAGGTGTTGGTTGTAATGGGTGAAAGACAACCTAAAGATAACAAGTCAAATATGAATACAAACAAAAAACCTTGTGTATGGGTGATGATAATTATGTTAGACTAATGAGATGATAGGCAATGATGTGTATGTGTATATAATTTGCTATGAGTTTGATTGATGAACATGATATATGTATATGTTGTTGAAGTGATGAAATTATGATAATAATTAATGATTTGATGCAAAGTTTACATGTTGTGTATATTCATATGCACATAATCACAAATGTATTCATATTTGTCACTTGGAATGTATAACTCACTCTCCATGTTGTCTTTTTAGCATTGTGATGGAGGATATACATAGAGTGAGGTGCATTATATTTTGGAAATGTGTATTTTGAGGAAACAGTAAAATAGTTTTATAGGAATCCCTTCGCCAGCGATCTTTGTAAAGCATATGATATGTGAATATGCTTATTTGTATATGAATATGAATGATGTTAGATGTATATTTTGGAGGTCATGTGTGAAAATTAGACCCTATGTGTTTTGGAAGGCTAATTTTTGGTTATGACCTTGATAATAGTTGATGTCAATTAGGATACAATGAATTTTCATGCTACATTGATGAATGAATGATGATATTATGAGAATGATGATTCAATGGAATGAATATGTGACTTGTGTATGATTAATTTTATGAAATGAATGCAAAATAAGGAAGTGGATAGGTTATATTTTCATTTAATGGATAAGACTTCATGTAGGGGTCATCTACAACCTATAATATATGTATGAAACTTGTGTGCATGGTTGGTTATGGCCAAACAGGCTTAGTTTACAATTTGACATGCTTGGTTTAGCCAAAAAGGCTTGAAATTCTATTGGAACATACTTTGATCTAGGAAATGAATCATGGGATGAGACTTGTTGGAGCAAGTCATATTTATATATGTGAATATAGGTCCATGGAGAGTTTAGACCAAAACTTAGCAATTACATTTTGGTATGTCATGTAAAATGCCCAAAATATACATAAAACTATCGTATAACTTAGATTTTGATTGAGATGGAATTTGGGCTTGAAACTTTGCCACATAATTGATATTAAGGTAGGTAACTCATGTATAAACTTTCATGCAAATTGGAGTTGAATAGCCTAGTGAAAATAGGTCCCAAGGTTGGCAAAAACTTAAGGGTCATAAGCTGCAGAATGGTGCCTACAACAGTGAGATCCATAGCCAGTGGATCATTCTACCTCAAAGCATGAAAAAATGGGAATTATGGTGGTCCAGGTAGTGGATTCCATGGCCAGTGGGAATTTCTCACGGCCAGTGGAATGACCATTATCAGAATTTTTCAACTGCTGCTTTTCCCTTGCTGTTTTTGGCTCTTTTAGGTATCTTAATGACATTTTTTGCATATTCATGAAAGTTATAGATAATTGTGTTAGGAAGCTATAGAAATTGGCCTCATCTCAATTGAAGTTTTCTAGTTCTCATTAGAGGTAAAATACCAAACCAACTACAATGAAAAAACTTAACTTTAAGAGGGGTTTGAACCCAACTTTTTATGATTTTCAATTTGGGCTAATAGGTGATATTTATGACATGTCCCACTATTTCTAAGACTAAAAATGAACTTTTTCTCATATCGCTTCTCATATCTTCATATATAGAAAGTGTGATTAATCAAAGGTCTGGGGCGCAATGTTAAATGATTTTCTTTTAATTCGTGGTGTCTCTTGGGCAAGGTGATGAACTTTAAAACGCAAAAAATTTATCCTCATAATTATTATGTCGTATCTATTATGTTTACCTATATAAGACTGAGGGGCGCCACACTTTGTTTGAGCCAGGAGTGGCTGGTGTCAAGAATACTCAAAAAGCATGTGATGTGCTTAAGCAAGGAGTGGTTGGATTTAATAAGACTCAAAGGCACGGTCTGTACAGGTCATGTAAAAAGAACAATTTTACATAGTAAAAAACCCTTCAAGTCTGAAGGTACTTGATGTAGCTTCTATGTTGGAAATGAACTAGTATAAATCTCTTGTGTACTCTTTCTATCCTTATCTCTTACAAGAGTCTGATGCTTGCACACCTATTTCTCTCAACTGTAAAAGTTTGTTGCCTAGTCCGCTGTACAAAATGGTTCATAAAAGTAAAAGTCACTTTTGGTTTAAAAAATGAATAGACTTATTCAACCCCTTTCTAAGTTTGTTCTCTGAACCACTAACTCTGTTTAAAAAAAGCTTCATAAGAACTTTATAATTGTGCAGATTTATATGGATGATATTATTTTTGGTGCTACTGATGTGAGTCTGTGCAAAGAATTTTCTAAAATGATGCAAGTTGAATTTGAAATGAGTGTGATGGGAGAACTTAAATTCTTCCTAGGCTTGCAGATCAAACAGAATAATGATGGTATTTTTATCCATTAACAGAAGTACACCAAGGAGTTGCTTAAAAAGTTTAAAATGGCTTATGTTAAGCCCATGAGCACTCCTATGCGTCCAAACTGTAAAACTAATAAAGATGAGTCTAGTACATTAGTAGATCAGACCTTATATAGAGGAATGATAGGTTTTCTTCTATACCATACATCCAGCAGACCAGATATAATGTTCAATGTTTGTATGTGTGTAAGATATCAATCATGTTAGGGAATCCCTAGTACATGAGCAGCGGAAATACAAGGATTCCCATAGGATTTGCAAAGCGCCGTGTTTCAAAGCACAAGACTAACACAAAAAAAATTTGTTTTAGGTTTACCTCTTGAAGAACACCGAAGCAGTTGTAGCCTCATCCTTTAGGAGTCCACACGAGCACTCCCACCAGAATTGCAACACTTGCCAACTGCTAGTTTGACGGTGTGTAGCTCTTGCAACTTTTGTGAATTTGTGTCTCACTTTAGTGACTGGCTTATGGGCATCTTATGCTCTATTTATAGGCTTAGGTTTGACCTAATTTGTTCTCTTTAAAGAGTGAGCTCCTTACTCATTCAAAATGACTTAGGCCCAATAGCTTTATTTTAGTCCAACTAAAATAAAACAAAACATTTTCTGGTGGGCCTACTCTATGTGTGCGACCCTATAGGTAAAATACCCGGTCATATTAATAATAAATTATTTTATTATTAATATGAAATAAAAGGGACATCTAGCAATGCATCATTATATCTGAATATTATTTAATATCAACATAACCTATAAGTGATAATTATTTTATATGTTTGTTCCTTTTGTCACGATATCCTAATTGGGCTCAAGGCATGGTCGCATCATCCTTGTACTTATTTTACTTGATACCAGAGTAGACTTGATCCGAATAAATATCTAATATTTATTCTTTCTAGCATGGCCATGCGTTTCCTTGGTCTTACTCCATCAAGTGGCCTATAGATATCACTCATGTCACATAGGAGAGACAAATCCCATCTACATCACTCACATCCCTTTGCATAATTTGTTCATTGCCTAATCATAACCTTTATAGTCCTCTTGTTATAGAAGACGTTTAATTGTATTAAAACAACAAACTCCTCATGTAGGAATCGTAGTGACTTCAGGTCGAAGGACTACATATACCATTATCACATTGAGAATCGTTTATGACATTTATGTAACGATCCATGCAACGTTCTCATGGTGGATCTGTCCAGTACATTATTACTCTTAATGTGTACCCGTGTAAAGACTTGATATAATCTATAACTATGATCTGTGAGATCAGGTCATCAGTACACTCACACACTAGTCTTAATGTATTTACATGTCCCCATATAGATACTTGACTAGGGACATTTTAGGAATAACTTTCATATGACCTATTACTCAAAGGATAAATACGTTTTAAAACAATTTTAAACTAAAATACTTATTTTATTGATAAGCAAAAAAATGATACAAATGAAAAAGCATAAAAGCTTATAGTGCATACACCAACAATCTCCCACTTGCACTAGAGCCAATCAGACATTTGCTAATGCCTAATGATCTAGTGTGCCCCTCATGTTTTTGTTGTGTAAGAGGTTTTTTGAGTGGGTCAGCAATATTCTCATCAGTATGTACCTTACATATCTATACATCTCCTAGGTCAAGGATCTCTCAAATGAGATGAAATTGCCTAAGTATATGCTTGGATGGTTGATATGATCTAGGTTCCTTAGCTTGTGCGATTGCTCCACTATTGTCACAATAGAGACTTATAGGGTCCACAATGCTAGGAACAATCCCAAGTTTTGTTATGAACTTCTTGATCTATACTGCCTCTTTTGCAGCATTTGAGGCAGTAATACACTTAGACTCTGTAGTAAAATCAGCAACAGTCTCTTGCTTTGAACTCTTCCAGCTTACAGCGCCACCATTTAGACAAAACACGTACCCAGATTGTGATCTTGAGTCATCCTTATCAATTTGGAAGCTAGCATCAGTGTAACCTTTTACAATGAGCTCTTCTTCCCCTCCATATATCAAGAATGAATGCTTAGTTTTTCTTAAGTACTTCAGGATATTCTTGACAGCAGTCTAGTGACTTTCACCGGGATCAGACTGGTATCTGCTCGTCATACATAAAGCGTACGAGACATATGGTCAGGTACATATCATTGTTATTCTAGTGGCCTCCTATAACTCAAGAGGGGGGTGAATTGAGTTTTCCTAAATTAATTTATCTAGATACACTTTATTAAAATTCCAATGCTTAAGACGATAAAGTGAAAAGCAGAATTAATAATGCACAGCAGATTAAATAAATATAAAACAGAGAGTAGGGTTAAGAGATTGCAAACAGTGTTTTATACTGGTTTGGCCAACCACTACCTATGTCCAGTCTTCTCAAGAGCCTCTTGAGGATTTCACTATTATCAAAATAGTACACAGAACCTTCCATACCTTGGCACAACCCTGCCTTTGTGTGAAGTTTCTTTACAACAACAAGAGTCTCACTACTCTTGTTTACAACCTTTGGGAAAACTTCCCAATCAATAAGGTATCTCACACTTTGAACAAAATTTAATAAAGGAGCACTCTCTTTCTTAGAGCATATGAATAACTTGAAGAGCAATAGTGAGTAATAACTCTACTTAGAAGAATATGGCCTTTTTTTTGTCTTAAGAAAGAATTGGAAGAATTGGTATGTCTTTTTGCAAATGATGGGCATCCCTATTTATAGGGTTAGAAAGGCCTTCAAAAGGTGTGAAATTATTGATTAAAATAATTGAAAAGGTACCTCTTGGATAAAATAATAATTTATGAAAAGATATAAGGTTTCATCAAGCTTTTTCATGAAGAGATGTAATGTTTCAGCATTTCTGACTCAGTGGTAATCGATTACCATAAAGGTGTAATCGATTACTTCCATTTAAAACTGTCATTTTAAAGTGACCGTTAGTATGTAATCGATTACATGAACTGCGTAATCGATTACTTGGCTCAATTTTTAAACCATTTTGCTGAAACTTTTAATTTTTGAATTTCAAAAACTTCAGACTTGGTAATTGATTACTCTATTGAGGTAATCGATTACTCTATTAAGGTAATCGATTACGTTCATAAAAAAATTAGACTTTTAGAGCTTGTTGCTTTGTAATTGATTACTTATTATATGGTAATCGATTACTATGGTTCACAAATTCATTTTCTTTAAAACCTTGATTTATTTTTATGGTCATATTTTCCTTTAATAGAGTCTTACTATGATTTTGCCTTGGTCTTGGATCTTCATTCTTGATCTCTGGCATTAGGCTTGTCATTATCAAAATCCTTCATGGTCTTCATTCTCCCTCTTTTTGATGATGACAATTAATATCTGAAAAGTGAATTTTTGCTAGACGGTACACATTCTTATTTATGTCTCATAATTGTTTTGAGGGATTAATTTTTGTAACCTTTGGGTACTCCCCCTTAATTTTCCAGTTTAGCTACTTAATTGATTCTGATATTATAATGTTATACTAATGTTATACTCCCCCTTAATTTATATTTTTGGTAATATCATCATTTTGAATATTATCTCCCCCTTTGTCATTATCAAAATAAAGCACGTAAATAGAGAACGGGAAATATGTTTATTAAATATGACAAGGGAACAAACAAAATAATACCAGAACAAACTAAAAATAAACGCGGACTTGTTTTTCATAAAAGAAAATGAAATTATTAAAGATAAATAGCAAGAAGGCAAAAAAATGGAATTTTAATCAGAAGTTGGTGGTGGAAGGCGGGATAAGATAGCTTGCAAGGAACTGTCCACATGGTCAAATCTATCACGAACGTAAGAACGGAGAGATTGGAGTTCAGTGGCCAAATCAGTCATGGAGAGGGAACCGGGTACGGGGTCAAGATCCTGGGGAGGAGCAGAGTGCTTAGGAATCCAATCTCCTTCAGCATTCTGTTTATATCCAAACGAAGAGAGGGCAGTTTTCCTAATGATAAACGAGCGTTGAGGCTTGATACATAATTCGTCAGAGATAGGAACCTTGAAATGGCGTAGGATCCGGGTAATAGTCCAGCATATGGAAGAGGAGCGTTAGCCTTGAGAGCTTTCTTCATGCGATAACGAATAAGAGTGGTCCAACTAAGAGGTCGAATGGATAACAGAGACCATATGAGAACCAAGTCTTCTTCAGTAATTTGGGCCAAATTTATGGTTCAGGGAACAAGAATGCGAACCAGAATATAATGCATGACCCTGCAACTAAAGGAAATGGATCCAGCTAAGAGACAGCCAGCAAATTCAGCAGTATCAGAACACACAAGTCTGCGGGCTTCGAGATTATTAAAGTCATGCTCCCAGTTTTCAGAAAGGAGACCTTTATAGATTTCTCCGACGGAACACAGTTCAGTAAGATCAAAAAAGAGACCTGAATCAATGACAATGGGAACCTTCTTTACTTTAGTTATAATGCAACCATTAGTATTCTAAAGATTAGAGTAGAACAGTCAGACAAGGTCAGGATAGTGATCCTCTTTGATGGTTAGGAAGGGGATCATATTTTGGATATCAAAAAATTGATGGCAGTCAACATTTTCGATCATAGGGAGATCAATATATATGGGGTCAATGACGTCTCTATTGTGGAATAAGGAGTAGAAACAGTTTTGTTATGCAAAGGTGGAGAAAAATTCCACAAAAATGTGAAGGGAAGGTGAGGAGTAGGTTAGAGGAGGAAGATGAGCCATGAGTCCTCTTTTTCTTGGTTGGAACAGAGGGTGATGGTGGTGTGGAAGTGTAGGTAGGAGAATGATCTTCCATTTGAAGAGGGGAAAAGGTTATGAATGAGTCAGTGTGGAGGAGAAGGTGAATAATAAAATGCTGATGGTGAAAAGGAGTAGTTTTTAACATACTCGAAGGATGGTAATCGATTACATGAGGCAGTTGAAATAGAGAGTAATCGATTACAGGAATTGGAAGGGTCAGTCTTCGGGTGGTAATCGATTACAATTGTATATGCAATTGGATGTAATCGATTACAATGGTAGTTTACGCGTTTCAAAAGGTCAAAAGGAGACATGATGGGACGTGCCTTTTGGATGGGAAACGTGTGCAGAGAGTGGAAAAAAGGAAATCAGAATGGTGTAGTTATTAGGAACATAATTGGATATAAAAAATTAGTGTGTGAATGGGATAAGCATGTGGTTTAGAAGGAAATATGAAAATTAAAATGATGAATAGAGCAGTTACAGCTAGAATGTTTCAGATCTTGAATTTGAATAGATTTAAGAGAATATTTTTGTAACGGAAGAGTAGGAAGTGTAAATTCAAAAATTTAAAGAGACAGATTTGAAAACAATATTTTGAATAAATAGTTTGTGTTTTTATGAAATCAAATATAGATTTTAATAACTCAGAAATAGGAAAATATTTTATGTAATATTTGAGAATTTTATCATCCAAAGTTTTCAAGATAAAAGAGCAGAAATTATAAAAGACATCTATATATATATATATAATTATAGCAGGAATTATATAGAATGATTATTTTAATAAAAATAGACGTGGGGAGAGAGAGTGACTAACCTGATATGAATGTGGTAATCGATTACCTTAACTTGTAATCGATTGCTGAAGCTTTAAGTATATGAACCACGTGACTGCTTCATTTGCTGACTGGATCAGGAGAACTTGTAATCGATTACTTATTTACTATAATCAATTACAGGGACCAGTTTTTGCATATCATTTTATGCTTTTCAAGGAACATTAATGATTCCTAATTCATTTCTAAGATTGAAAAATTGTTCTTTAGGCAAAGGCTTCATAAAAATATTTGTGAGTTGCTTATGGGTCTCAATAAATTCTAATGTGCAATCACCTTTTTGAACATGATCTCTAAGGAAGTGATGTCTGATTTCTATATGCTTAGTCCTAGAGTGTTGTACTCGATTCTTTGAAAGGTTTGTTGCACTAGTATTGTCACACTTTATAGGAATATGATCTAAATGAATTCCGTAATCTAGTAGTTGTTGTTTCATCCATAATATTTGAGCACAACAACTACCAGCAGCGACATACTCAGCTTCTGCTGTGGATAAGGTGACACTATTCTGCTTTTTACTGTGCCATGATACTAAGGCTGACCCTCTTAAATGGCAAGTACCGCTGGTACTTTTTCTATCTGTTCTACATCCTGCAAAGTCAGAATCGGAGTATCCCACTAGATTGCAAGATGATCCTTTAGGGTACCATAGGCCTAGGTTTCCTGTTCCTATTAAATATCCCATGATTCTCTTAACTGCTTTTAGATGAGACTCTTTGGGATTAACTTGAAATCTAGTGTAAAGACAGACACTAAACATAATATCGGGTCTACTTGCAGATAAATATAATAGTGATCCGATGATACCTCGATACATTTTATCGTCAATGGATTTCCCAGCTTCATCCTTATCAAGATAGGTAGATGTGCTCATTGGTGTTGAAATGTCTTTGGCATTCATCATTCCGAATCTAGTTAATAGTTCCTTGCAGTACTTTGATTGATTGATGAATATACCTTCTTTAGATTGCTTAATTTATAGCCCAAGGAAGAAGTTTAGTTCTCCCATCATAGACATTTCAAATTTGCTCTGCATTGCTTGGGAAAATTCTTTACATAGATTTTCATTAGTTGATCCAAAAATAATGTCATCAACATATATTTGAACTAAGAGAATATCATTATCATTTCTTTTGATGAACAAGGTTATGTCTACCTTTCCTCTGTTGAATTTATTTTCTAGCAGAAATTTACTAAGTCTATCATACCACGCTCGGGGTGCTTTTTTAAGACCATATAATGCTTTCTTTAATTTAAACACATGGTCAAGAAATTTATCACTTTCAAATCCCGAGGTTGACAAATATATACTTCTTCATTTATGTATCCGTTTAAGAATGCACTCTTAACATCCATTTGATATAGTTTGAAATCCATGTATGATGCAAAGGCTAAGAGCATTCTTATGGCTTCTAATCTAGCTACAGGAGCATAGGTTTCTTCATAATCTATGCCTTCCTCTTGATTGTAACCCTTTGTAACTAGCCTTGCCTTATTTCTTATGATTATTCCATGTTCATCCATCTTATTTTTAAAGACCCATTTAGTACCTATGATTTGGTGGTTGTTAGGTTTTGGTACTAATTCCCATACTTGATTTCGTTCAAATTGGTTTAATTCTTCTTGCATAGCTATTATCTAATTTTCATTATCTGTTGCTTCCTTAATATTTCTAGGTTCTATCTGTGATACAAATGCCATAGAATTGCATGCATTTCTAAGAGATTTTTGAGTTGTTACCCCTTTTGAGATATCACCAATGATGTTGTCAATAGGATGATTTTTGTTGATTCTCCATGTCTTAGGCAGATCATCACATGGTGTTGGGCTTTCTTCTTGATTGTCTTGATAATCTTCCTTCTTTTCATCTATTTGAGTCTTCTCAAGTGAGTCTGTAACATCATCTATGATTCTTTCCAAACTCACAGGGTTAGTTTCATCAAAGGACATATGTACAGATTCTTCAATGGTTAGAGTCCTTTTGTTATATATTCTAAATGATTTACTTGTTAAGGAGTATCCAAGGAAAATTCCCTCATCCGCTTTAGCATCAAATTTTCCTAGATTATCCTTTCCATTATTTAGCACAAAGTATTTACATCCAAAAACATATAGATGGGATATATTAGGTTTTCTTCCATTATATAGTTCATAGGGTGTTTTCTTTAGGATAAGTCTAATTAGTACCTTATTCATTACATAGCATGCAGTACTAATGGCATCTGCCCAAAAATATTTAGGAAGATTAGTTTCATTAATCATGGTTCTTGCTAGTTCTTCTAGTGATCTATTCTTCCTCTCAACTACTCCATTTTGTTAAGGGGTTCTAGGGGCTGAAAAGTTATGTTTGATTCCATATTTATCACAAAACTTTTCGAAAGATCTATTTTCAAATTCCCCCCCATGATCACTTCTAATGCTAATGATTTTTAGATCCTTTTCATTTTAGATTATTTTAGCTAATCTTTTAAAAGATGAATAAGCTTCATTTTTATTTTTCAGGAATAAGGTCCAGGTAAATCTGGAAAAGTCATCAACAATTACTAGTGTATAATAGTTTCCACCAAAACTTCTAGTTCTTGATGGACCAAATAAATCCATATGTAGAAATTGTATAGGCTTAGTTGTAGAGACAATATTTTTTGACTTAAAAGGTATTTTTACCTGTTTGCCCTTTTGACAAGCATCACATATTTTATCTTTCACAAACTTTAGTTTTGGAACACCTATGATCAGATCCTTTTTAATTATTTTATTTAAGTGATCCATGTGTATGTGTACTATCCTTCTATGCCAAAGCCATGGATCTTCCTCATGACTTATTAAACACCGGGCTTGACTAGATGATAGATTATCTAAGCTTATCATGTAAATATTGTTAATTTTTTTTCCAATGAATTTTATGGTGTCATTATCTTTTCCTTTTATTATGCATGTGTCAGAATTAAATATGACATTGTTACCTTTGTCGCATAGCTGACTTATGCTTAGTAAATTGTGTTTTAGTCCTTTAACATACAGCACGTTGTCAATGGAGGTTGTAGGATTCTTTCCAACTTTTCCAACTCCAAGGATTTTTCCTTTGTTGTTATCACCATAGGTGACATGTCCTTCTTCCTTCCTAATCAGTGAGGAGAATTTTGATATATCTCCCATCATGTGCCTGGAGCAGCCACTGTCAAGGTACCAGCTTGACTATTTATTGACCAAGCATACCTGCAACAAAGATTAGATTTTTATCTTAGGTACCCATATCTTCTTGGGTCCTTGAAGGTTAGAGTTTGTTGGGACTTGCTTCCTAATCCAAATCTTGTTTGAATTTTAAATTCCATTCTTTCTTATATTACAAGTAGATGCTGTGTGACCTTTTGTTCCACAGTGATAGCATTTAACAAAAGGGCTAGTTGAGGTCTTTTATGATATAAAGAAATTTTTATACAACTTTTGCTTTTTGGAGGGATCAAAACCTAGTCCTGCCTTATTAAAATGACATCCTTGTTTTCCAAGGAGTATATCTAGGTTGTCTCTTCCCATAGTAAATTTAGCTAATGTATTTTTTAAGTCATTAATCTCTTGAATATTCTTTTGACATGTTGAACATGTATGTCTAATGGTAGTTTCAGTCTTAAGCTTAGTTTCTAAGTTTTCCTTTTCTATCTTAATTTGTACTATTTCTTGATTAAGTTTTGATAAGCTTTCTTCTAACATTAGATTAGAGTTTTTTATATTCAAATATTTCTTAGCTAGTTTTTGATACTCATTATGAAGATCTTCAAATGCATCTTGAAATTCATCAAAAGTAGGGTTTGAATCTATTACCTCTTCAGTATTTGCCATCAAACATAGATTCACTTCTTCATGGTCTGATTCCTCGGACGAGCTTAAATCATTTTCATCCCAGGCGATATAGGCTCTTCTTTTATTCTTCAGGTACTTCTTCTCTTACTTTTCTGTCTTTTTGTTAAAAGTTGGACATTCCATCTTCATATGTCCATACTTTCCACATTCAATGCATTTTGGCCCTTGGTTTGATTCATCATTTTTCTTGAAATATTTTCTAAAGTTTGACTTCCTTTGTCCTTCTTTTCTCTTCAAGAATTTGTTGAATCTCCAAACAAGCATCCCAAATTCTTCAGTGTCATCCATGCTTTTTGTTTCCTCTATACTTTCTTCATCACTATCATTTGATGTCTGTATGGATGTCTTGAGAGCAATACCTCTCTTCATTTTATCTCCTTCCTCATGTTCGTTTAATCTGATAAGTTCCAGTTCATATTCTTGTAGTTTACCAAACAAAGTAGCAAGTGACATTGTAGCTAGGTCTTATGATTCTGATATGGCTGTCACCTTTGGTTGCCATTCCCTGTTTAAGCATCTCAAGATTTTATCAATTAAATCTTCATTTGAAAAAGTTTTTCCTGAGCATGCAAGATGATTAATTATATGAGGAATCTCTTTTGCATGTCTTGTATATTTTCATTATTATTCATTCTAAACAATTCATATTCCCTAGTTAGGGTATTTATTCTTGATCTCTTTACTTCGCTTGTTCCTTCGTGAGTTACTTCTAGAGTATCCAACATCTCTTTTGATGTTTTATAATTGGATATTCTAAAGTACTCATCCATTCCTAAAGCTGAGGTTATTATATTTTTAGCCTTGAGGTTGTATTGTACTTTTGTTTTATCCGCATCAGTCCATTCACTTCTTGGTTTAATCATGGTTACTTCTTCAACTACTTTGGTTGGTATGAATGAACCATTTTTAATGGAGTCCCATATGTCTATATCAGTAGCTTCTATGAATATTTACATACGGGTTTTCCAATATTGATACCCTACTCCGTTAAATACAGGAGGTCTATGGATGGAGTTTCCCTCAGGAAAGATAGGGTTAGGAGAGGCCATTTCTACTTCTTGAAGTTTCTCAACCTTATACAAGAAGCTAGCTTTTATACCACTTGTTATTCTAGTGGCCTCCTATAACTCAAGAGGGGGGGCTGAATTAAGTTTTCCTAAATTAATTTGTCTAGATGCACTTTATTAAAATTCCAATGCTTAAGATGATAAAGTGCAAAGCATAATTAATAATACACGGTAGATTAAATAAATATAAAACAGAGAGTAGGGTTAAGAGATTGCAAACAGTGTTTTATACTGGTTCGGCCAACCACTACCTACGTCCAGTCTTTTGAGGATTTCACTATTATCAAAATAGTACACAGAACCTTCCACACCTTGGCACAACCCTGCCCTTGTGTGAAGTTTCTTTACAACAACAAGAGTCTTACTACTCTTGTTTACAACCCTTGGGAAAACTTCCCATTCAACAAGGTATCTCACACTTTGAACAAAATTTAATAAAGGAGCACTCTTTTTCTTAGAGCATATGAACAACTTGAAGAGCAATAGTGAGTAATAACTCTACTTAGAAGAATATGGCCTTTTTTTTGGTCTTAAGAAAGAATTCAAAGAATTGGTGTGTTTTTTGCAAATGATGGGTATCCCTATTCATAGGGTTAGAAAGGCCTTCAAAAGGTGTGAAATTATTGATTAAAATAATTGAAAAGGTACCTCTTGGATAAAATAATAATTTGTGAAAAGATATAAGGTTTCATCAAACTTTTTCATGAAGAGATGTAATGTTTCAGCATTTCTGACTCAGTGGTAATCGATTACCATAAAGGTGTAATCGATTACTTCCATTTAAAACTGTCATTTTAAAGTGACTATTAGTATGTAATCGATTACATGAACTGCGTAATCGATTATTTGGCTCAGTTTTAAAACCATTTTGCTGAAACTTTTAATTTTTGAATTTCAAAAACTTCAGACTTGGTAATCGATTACTCTATTGAGGTAATCGATTACGTTATTGAGGTAATCGATTACGTTTATAAAAAATTTAGACTTTTAGAGCTCGTTGCTTTGTAATCGATTACTTATTATATGGTAATCGATTACTATGGCTCAAAAGTTCATTTTCTTTAAAACCTTGATTTATTTTTATGGCCATATTTTCCTTTAATAGAGTCTTACTATGATTTTTCCTTGGTCTTGGATCTTCATTCTTGATCTCTGGTATTAGGCTTGTCATTATCAAAATCCTTCATGGTCTTCAATCATGGCATACATGATTGATCCAATAGCAGATGCATATGGAATCTTATTCATCCGTTTTCTCTCTTCTTTAGTGAAAGGAGATTGAGCTTTTGATAGGCTTATGCCATGAGCTATAGGCAAAGTTCCTTTCTTGTAATCTTGAATGTTAAACCTTTTTAATACTTTGTCTATGTATGTATTCTGACTTAGCCCAAGAAGTTTTCTTGATCTATCTCTATAGATCTTAATTCCCAACATGTAGGTTGCTTCACCTAAGTCTTTCATAGAAAAACAGCTTTCCAACCAACTCTTCACAGACTGAAGAGTAGGAACGTCATTTCCAATAAGTAGTATGTCATCAACATATAGGACCAGAAAAATAATTATGCAATCACTAACCTTCTTGTACACACAAGGTTCATCCTCATTTTTAATAAAGCCAAATTGTTTAATAGCTTCATCAAAATGAAGATTCCAGCTTTTGGAAGCTTGCTTAAGTCCATATATGGAACGTTGTAGTTTGCACACCTTCCTGGATACTTCAGGCTTAACAAAGCCTTCGGGTTGTGTCATGTACACTTCCTCAAGAAGATTTCCATTAAGGAAAGCATTCTTGACATCTATTTGCCATATCTCATAATCATGGTATGCAGCAATAGCAAGTAGAATCCAAACAGACTTTAGCATAACAACTAGGGAAAAAGTTTCATTATAGTCTATACCATGTATTTGCTTGAAACCTTTAGCCACCAACCTTGCTTTAAAGGTACTTATATTACCATCCATGTCAGTTTTCTTTTTGAAAACCCACTTGCATCCTATAGGTTTTACCCCTTCAGGTGCATCAACCAAGTTCCAAACTTGATTAGTGTACATAGAGTCCATTTCAGATTCCATGGCTTCTAGCCATTTCTCAGATTCTGGACTTGCAATGGCCTCTTCATAAGATGTTGGCTCATTTTGATCCATTAGGAATACGTCTCCTTCCTGAGTTACAAGAAATCCATATCTTTCAGGTTGTTGACGTATTCTACCTGATCTACACAAGTCTTGTGCTATTGGAGCTGGTGTTATCACAATATTTTGTGGCTCTTGCTCCATTTCCACCATTGGCTTTTCAATGCCTTCTAAGTCTTGAATTTCTTCAAGTTCTACTTTCCTCCCACTGATTCTTGTAGAGATGAATTCCCTTTCTAAGAATACAACATTTCGAGCAACAAACACTTTGCCCTCGGTAGGATTCTAAAAATAATAACCCTTAGTTTCTTTTGGGTATCCCACAAAAAGACATTTATCTAACTTAGGCCCGAGTTTATCAGAACTTTGACACTTAACATAAGCTTCACAGCCCCAAATCTTAAGAAAAGACATACTAGGTCGTTTCCCAGTCCATATCTCACATGGTGTCTTTATAACAGCCTTTGATGGAACACGGTTAAGTGTGAAAGTTGTTATCAACAAAGCATGTCTCCAGAATAAGTTAGGGAGGTCAGTTTGACTCATCATTGATCGAACCATGTCCAACAAGGTTCTATTTCTCTGCTCAGAAACCCTATTCCATTCTAGTGTTCCAGGGGGAGTAAGTTGAGATATAATCCCACACTCTTTAAGATATTCATCAAACTCTAGGCTCAAATATTCACCACCTCGATCAGATCGAAGTGCTTTAATTGTCTTGCCAAGTTGGTTCTCTACTTCATGTTTAAACTCCTTGAACTTTTCAAAGGATTTTGATTTATGTTTCATGAGAAACACAAATCCATATCTACTGAAACCATCAGTAAAAGTGATGAAGTAACTAAAACCTCCCTTAGCTATTGTCCCTATAGGCCCACATACATCACTATGTATCAAGCCAAGAAGATCACTCGCCTTTTCACCTTTCCCGGTAAATGGGGTCTTAGTCATCTTCCCCAATAAACAAGATTCGCATGTATTTATTGATTCAAAATCACAACATTCTAAATATCCATCTTGATGGAGTTTAGAAATGCGTTTCTCATTTATATGTCCTAGGCGACAATGCCAAAGATAAGTTGGGTTTAAATCATTTATTTTAACCATTTTAGTATTAATGTTATAGATAGGGGTTTCGAGATCTAGAACATAAAGTCCATTACTTAAATTTGCACAACAATAAAACATGTCATTTAAATAAACAGAACAACTATTGTTCTTTATTATAAGGGAAAACCCTTTCTTATCAAGACAAGAAATACAAATAATCACTACAAGAAATTCGTTTTTTAGCGGCGGTTCATTACTGGCAGCTAAATTAAACCGCCGGTAATATTTTTTATGTAAAAAAATTAGTGTCGCATTTCTCAACCGCCGGGAAGATAATTTTATTTAGAAACGCTTCATCTTATGCAGTACTTTTCCCTCCTTTATTTTAATTAAAACAATTTTTACCTAAACAAGATTTTATTAAAATAATTTCCCCCTAAAACAGTTCACTCTCTCATCATCTAACTTCTCTCTAACTCCCCATTTTCCATTTTTTCTTAAATATTTTTCGTCACTGTTTTGCGTTATCTCGTAGCTCTCGCTTTCTCCCAAATTTGGATTGCGAATTGGCTTCAATCATTCTAGGGTTAGGGTTTCGATCCCTTTTTCTTCTTCTATTCAATTAAGCAGTGCAGGGCTTGATTCCCTTCTTGTGTTTTGGACGGACGACGCCATAGGAGGTGACGATGCTGCTGAGGGTGCCACGACAGAGTCGAACACCACCACTGCCGATGGAGTCAGCATCAACATTTGCTGCTCCAATGGTTCCAAGTTTTCTGTTCAGATTAGGCTCAATTCCACCGTCATATCCTTCAAGGATGTCATCGTTCGCAACTGCGATATCCCTGCTGATCAACAATGTCTGATTTACAAAGGTCGGATCCTAAAGGATGATTAAACCCTGCAAAGCTACGGTATCCACCCGATCTTGCATTTTATACCTCTTATCACCTTTGATTTGTTCTTCGTAGTGATTTAAGGTTCTCTGATTCCACTTTTGTTATGGCTCTTGGTTTTTCTATATATACGTGAAATTAATTGAGAAATGAAAAATTGATATTTGTGGTTTTCTTATTGGTGTACTGATTTTGTTATTATTTTTAATTTGCTGTGATTTTATCACTTTTATATGAATTACCCGTCTCCCTAAGAGTTCTTTGAGAGGGTGGAATAAATTAACAAGCTCCCTGTTTTGCATTTGTATGGCTTAATGTTGGCGATAATGTAGGCATAATTTGTCAACACATTCGTGGAATGGTACAAAAGCACTGGATTTATTAGGCAGAACATGAAAATTCATTTTTGATGTGGCAAAGATTTCGTCTCTAGCTAACTCTGTTTTTACGGAGAAAGTTTTCTAAATGAGTTTATATAGTTAACTTTTCAATTACAATACCTTGTTGGATCAACAAGGTCTTATGTCCTCTGTTATTTAGCAATCATTGTAGTTTTATGCATAGTCTTGTTAGTTATTTGACCAAATCCTATGTCCTGACTTGCTTTTGGTCTAATTAAATTATAACCATGCAGGTTGTGGCGGGTCTAATTGAGTTCCTATGTTACACCAAAGGGGAAGCTAATTTATGTATTATGGTAAGGTTATGTTTATTATAACAAACAATTAGATCCCTTATTAGTTAGGCTCCTTTTAATCTCATCTAGTACTTTGTTTGATTTGAATTTGCTGGAAACAGGTACCTGAGATACTCTCAGATCTAATACTTGAAAAGTTAAAGGCACCTCCTAAACTAGATGATGTACCAGACATAAGGCCAGAACAACTTATGGAAGCTGATGCTTTTATATTTGGTTTTCCATCTCTATTTGGCATGATGCCAAGTCAATTGAAGGCCTTCTTTCATGCCACTAGTGAGCTATGGGCATCTCAAGCTTTGACAGGCATACCTGATGGGATCTTCGGGAGTACTGGTTTTTATGGTAGAGACCAAGAACTGTCAGCGTAAGCATCCATCCTCCCTTTACATTTCCTCATAAAAATGTTGCTTTTGGTTCTTAGCACATAATAACAGTGTGTATGATATAATTTGCCTGACTTTATTTTACTTAAATTAATTATATTTGGCTGATTGAAAGTTTTGACCATGCACGTTTTATTTCTTAGCTTTTTATCAAGGTCATTTTGCATAAAGTTATGTGTATATATCAATGTGGTTGTAGAGGAAAGGAAAATTGAGATTGAAAAAGAGAAAGTTAAAAGGGTAGAAAACAGGGTAAAATTAAAGAAGAGACAAGGTATTCTTGTAAAATATTATTCTAGAGATCAATACATTTTAATGCAGCATGTTCATATAAATGAAATTGCTCTTCATGAGGTGCTTGACTCAAGTTTCTATGAAATTAATCATTTAATCTTTCATATTTTATTTTCGTTTGATTGTACGTTAAATTTTTATTTTTAGTTCTTGTATTTTTTATATTTTAATTTAATGTTTAATTATTGTGAATGACATGTAACGTGTTTTTTCAACAGTGGTAATTTTTATTACTTGTAATGATTTTTTTACTATTAATTATAGCAAAATTTAAAACCTTTAAAAATGTATCTAAAAACCCTTTACAAATGAATAATTAAAAGTAGAAGAAAACTATAAGTTAAAAAAGAAAACAAATTAAAAGTTACATTGAAATAATAAAGTTGAAATAAAAATATTAATTTCTTTTTATAGAACTACAGAGGAACACAGCCATTTTTCATTAAGTGCATTTGTGAATCGAAATCAAACAACAAGTGAATATATTAAGCTTCTTTATATTAAGCTTTTATTTATTTCTTACATGTGTTCTTGACTTTCTTTTTTTCTAACTTTAATTATTAAATTTTAAAATAGATACTTTTTTCTAAATTTTTAAATACAATAATATTTGTTAACATCAATATTGAAAAAAAAATATAACTTGTAAAATATTTTCTAATTATTATTATTTTTAACTCATTTGTAAGCCCTCTATTTTCTTGAAATTTTCTTTTATCAAGTATTTTCCTTCATTGTAGGCTTATTTATTTCAGTTTTTTATATCAAGATTGAAGTTGTTACATATATCTTTTATTTGTAGTTAACTAATATTTTATATATTAATTTTTAACCATGTTAACTATTAAATTTTATAGGTTATATTTTATAAGATATGAAATAATATTTATTTAACTAAGATATGTGTTCATAGAGCCCCAACTGTTCAGCTAATTAAAAGGCTTGAATATTCTAATTTGCTTGGCTTGGATTTTAACTTGAGAAATGGGAGGTGAGCACTTGTGAGATTGGGGACATTGCTTTATATGTTTTGTTTTAATTTTTCCAACAAAAATGAAGACATTGTTTCTTTTTAAAAAATTTTTATTGATAGATATATCTGGACTTTACAGCGTACATGATTTGCTTACATTCAAACTGTTGGCATGCTTTATTCTAACCTTTTATTCTATTCAGTAAAAATAATTTATTTCCCCTACCTAAGTTCCAATATGCATAGGTTCTTTGCTGTTGAGATACAAGTCACAACAGTAAACCAATGTCAACAAGAATGTAATTTATGATGCCTTAATTGATAATCCTTCATTCTAACCATTTACAGTGGCTATTGTTCCACAAGATTACAAAAACTTGAATTCCCTTATTCTTTATTTTGAGTTGAGGGATGATGCTCTTATAAGAAAGATGATGGAAGAATCAATTTTCATTTGTGTAGTTTGAAGGAAGGAACACTCAACTGGGAAATGTTGCAGTTCAAGTCAAAATTTCCACGTCAAATTTTGCTCTGCAGAGTAAGCTATTGAGAGTTTGGTCAGACGTTGACTTATGCATTTAGTTTAGATGGATCATAGTTGCCAACTGTCAATACAATTTTGTTTGCTCTTTCACAGGCTCGCAATAACTATTGTTGTCCTTCATGGAGTAAACTTTCTTTTGGTATCTTTTATTTATTTATTTACAAATTTCTGTTCAGATCGGGGATTTCTATGAAGCTAGTAGAATAGATGCCTGTATTCTTGTTGAATATGCTGGTCTAAATCCCTTTGGTGGTCTTCGATCAGATAGCATTCCAAGAGCTGGTTACCCTGTTGTGGTACTAATGTTCATACACTTACGTGTCATGTATTTTTGTCTTCTATAGCCAAACTTTATGTCAATGATGCAACTGCTTATATTTATTTACCCATGAAACTTAATTTTATATTTGTATTTGTTATAACATTTCTTGTATATGCAATGAAGTATTTGATTTTATTTGTGGTTGTAGAATCTACGACAGATTTTGGATGATCTAACACAAAATAGTTATTAAGTGGTGAGTGAAGCAATTAAATAATGTTCTACCTTTTATTAAATAGTTTAAATTTTATCACTCCATGGCTGAATTTATTCTATGTTCTGTTCTCTGTTGGTTTGTACTTTGTAGCCTTCAAATTGAAACCCAAAATTTTTTGTGCAAGGAAGAAATCAACAGAGTACTCAATGTTAGGCTTCTTTGCACTATTGGAGATGTAATGCCAACTTCCCATCCAATGCAAGGTGTCATATGTGAAAAGGCCTGGTAACATTGACGAGCTTGTGGAGGGGGATTCTTTTTTATTGATGCTAATCAAGAAAAAGCAGAAGACTATTTATTAGGTATTTCAAAAGAGATCAAGCCTTTTGCCATCTATTTTGTCCCTTCAATTCTGCATGCTCTCTATGTAGGGATATTACTGTCATCTTCCAGCTATTCTCTTCTGACTGTTACTTCATTGTTTCAGGAAAAGGTCTACTCTACAAGTTCGGAAGGAAACCTTATGTGCAAGATGTTGAATGTCGCGCAACTTATAATATGTCTAATCTTCCAATCACTAGATCTGATTCCATATTTACAACATTTGAGAGTGACATTAAACAGCTAGTAACTGTATGTATTAGGAGCGAATTCTAATCTTTGAAGTAGTTTAGCTTTTCTTAGCTTTTACATAAAACATATATGTAAAAATTTATTTTGCACTATGAATACTTATTTCTGCATAAATTAGCAACCAATTTAGTTTGTTTTGTATAACAATTCAGTTTTAAATGGGAGAATAGGTTTTCTATAAACAAAAGCCTCAGTTTCAAATGAGCAACTAATTTTTTATTATTGATAAATTTAGTGGCGGTTCAAACCCCCGGTAAAAAGGTTTATATTCTCCAATAGAGCAGACAACTTAGAGGCGGTTGGAACATATCAAAAACGACGCGAACAATCCGCCGTTAGTTACCGGTGTTGTTTCCGACGCTTACAAAAAACCGCCGTTAAATATTTGCCGTCACCAGTTTTACCGACGGTTTATAAACCGTCGGAAGTTACTTTTGTGGCGGTTCAAACCGCCAGTAAATGCCTTAGAAAAACGCCACAAAAAAGCGAAATTCTTGTAGTGAATGTTTCTCCTTATTGCCGGAATAAAATAACAATTATCCAATTCAAGGACTAACCCTGAGGGCAAGGATAAAAAATAAGTCCCTACAGCTAATGCAGCAACTCTTGCTCCATTTCTAACGCGTAGGTCTACCTCACCCTTCATCAACTGCCTACTCCTTCTTAGATCCTGCACATTAAGACAAATGTGAGATCCACATCCAGTATCTAATACCCATGATGTTGAAGTTAATATGTTAATTTCTATAACAAAAATACCTAAAGTAGAAGTCTCACTTCCCTTCTTCTTAAGCTCTTCTAGGTACTTTGGACATTTTCTCTTCTAGTGTCCCTTTTGTCCATAATGGTGACATTTACCTTCCTTAGCCACCCTGCCCACAGGTTTTAAGGCTGATGTACTTGGCTTATCCTTGCCTTTCTAAATTTTCTTGCCATTTCCTGCAACAGCCTTTCCTTTACCTTTATACATGCCCTTTCCTTTACCTTTGCCAGAATTGACCATTATTATGGCCTTGCCCTTTCCTTTAGAAATATTGGGCTCAGCAATCCTCAACATATTGAGTAGCTCTGGCAATGTTTTGTCCAATGCATTCATGTTATAATTCATGATGACTGGCTTAAAACTGTCAGGTAATGATTTCAAAATAAGATCGATAGCTAACTTCTAAGGGAAGGGGAATCCTAGCTAGCTAGATTCTCCAAGTACCCAATCATTTTGAGCACATGAGGTCCTATAGAACCTCCCTCTTCAAGTCTATAGCTAAATAGGGCTGAGGAAACTTCATATCTTTCTTGGTCAGCTTGACCTTGATATAGCTTCCTTAGGTTTTCGATCATATCAAAAGCCTCCATGTGCTCATGTTGCTTCTGAAGCTCAGGAGACATGGTAGCCACATAAGGCATTGAACATATAAAGCATCATCTTGATGCTTCTTATAAGCATCCTTGTCAGCTTTAGAGGCGTTTGCAGTGGGTGGTTCCGGAACTGGACTTTCCAAGACATACTGCTTTTTCTATTGTTTGAGGACAATCCTCAAGTTTCTATACCAGTCAAGGAAGTTGGAACCAGACAATTTTTCCTTGTCAAGGATTGATCACAAGGAAAGGTTCGAAGGTGTGTTTAACGTCATGGTTATCTAAAACAGAAAATATGTAGTAAGTATCATTTTCAAAACATATTTAAATTATGGTCATTTAAATTAAATATATCTCCCACTATTTTGATTTAAAACAAAATACCCTCCATGAATCAGAAAATCCCATTGGAAGATTTTCTAGTGGGCTAAGATCCATATTTTGCCAAGTGTTAAGTCAGCTTTGGCTGATCACCTAATACTTGGTTATTTAGGTAGGAAACTTTTTCCAATTGTATCTTAATACAACTCTTAGTCATTGGGTTAAGTAACCATTACTGATTATTCATCTTATGAATATTTAGCCCAATGTTTACACCTCTAAGTTATATTCAATCCAATTGAAAACTTAGTTAAGTTAAAGCCCAATAAAACAGTTTGGATATTACCATTATCCCATCGTGTCTTACTAATATAAATAATAGTGCCCTACTTTGGCAGACCCACTATTTATTGACATTAGTGTTGACGAGTGTACTTATTGGAAGGCGTTTATAACTTAATATTATTTTGAAGGATTTTAATTTATTTTAAAATTACCGTCTTTGTTAAACGCTTTAACACAATAAAATTATCCCCAAAGCAAGCAAACAAAATTGTGAGATGGTTATGGTCTTCCTAGAAGAAAAATAAATAAATAAATAAATAAACCTAGAGGAACTATATTGCCATGGCTTCATGAAGTCCTACTTCTTGAATCCATCATCCTCTTAGAGTCACCACTCCTTGGTTTTCTTCTAAGTCTCTACTTTGTTGGCCCGATCAAGATTACATGATTAAATAGAAACTCGCTTTACATACGAGTGAAGGGTTGAGAAAAGAAATACAACAGAATAGAGAGAGGCACAACATGCATGTTGTATTTAAATAAAATAACTAAAACCATAACCATTCACCATGCAACGTGTTAATTAATTGATTATAACCCATTTAAAAGCATTAAAAGAGTAATTAATTTTTAAAACGGGCAATTAAACACATGGGGTCAGTAATAAGGCGCTACGCAGAGAATGTACGGGGGTCCCACTAAACCCTAAACCCTAAACCCAAAAAATTAGTACTGTAGTCAGGTTGGTTCCCAGGAAAGAGAGGTGGGTCCGGTATGACCGCTTAAGTACCAAGTCTTTCCTAGCCAGAACGTCCCTCTGACCATTAACAACTCTAAAATTTCGGCTAGGGTTTCAACCATTTTGAAACCTTAATTCCTTATTGCAAATGCTTCACAACACAGCCGTCAAGGCACATTGAGGCAGCGCCGTCTAGGGTTTCAAAACCTAGAATTCAACTTACGCCAATGCCAACATGCAAAGCCTTTCCATGACGACCATCTAGGTTTCAACTCTTGAACCCTAGATTAAGGAACGGCCAAGGTTTAACACTTAAACCTTATCACTCAACGCCCCATAACATGAACCATTCATGTTTGAAGATCAACTCAATTGATTCATAATTTGTACGATGACTATTATATGAGTAAAACACATATCAAATATGAAAATTGCATAAACTCATACATCATACAAATTTAAATGGCAACAACATGCATACTAAAATTGAGAAACTCTATAACATGCATTATATACAATTTACAAAGAATAACTCAAAAACATATGTATTATGCCAAAATAGAGGTCATACCATATACATGATTAATCATTGTAATAATATGTATCATATGCGATAACCCAAAATAGCAACATAATCATGCTTGTTCATTTCACAAAACATTTTCGCAAAACAAAAATGCAAAGCTTCAAACAAGAGACGATTTTGCAAATCATATTTTCTAAAAGCTCTTGCAAACGAAAACATATCATCATGAAACACAAACAAATGCCCAAAACTCGGTTTTTGCAACCAAGCTTTGATACCACTGTTGGGGAATCCCTAGTACATGAGCAGCGGAAATACAAGGATTCCCATAGGATTTGCAAAGCGCCGTGTTTCAAAGCACAAGACAAACACAAAAAAAGATTCGTTTTAGGATTACCTCTTGAAGAACACCAAAGCAGTTGTAGCCTCGTCCTTTAGGAGTCCACACAAGCACTCCCATCAGAATCACAACACTTGCCAACTGCTAGTTTGACGGTGTGTAGCTCTTGCAACTTTTTATGAATTTGTGTCTCACTTTAGTGAACGGCCTATGAGCATCTTATGCTCTATTTATAAGCTTAGGTTTGACCTAATTTGTTCTTTCTAAAGAGTGGGCTCCTTACTTATTCTAAATGAGTTAGGCCCAATAGCTTTATTTTAGTCCAACTAAAATAAAACAAAACATTTTCTGATAGGCCTACTCTATGTGTGTGACCCTATAGGTAAAATACCTGATCATATTAATAATAAATTATTTTATTATTAATATGAAATAAGAGCAACATCTAGCAATGCATCATTATGTCCGAATATTATTTAATATCAATATAACCTATAAGTGATACTTATTTTATATGTTTGTTCCTTTTGTCACGATATCCTAATTGGGCCCAAGGCATGGTCGCGTTATCCTTGTACGACCTAATTTATTTTACTTGATACCAGAGTAGACTTGATCCAAATAAATATCTAATATTTATTCTTTCTAGCATGGCCATGCATTTCCTTGGTCTTACTCCATCAAGTGGCCTATAGATATCACTCCTGTCACATAGGAGAGACAAATCCCATCTATATCACTCACATCCCTCTACATAATTTGTTCATTTCCTAATCACAACCTTTATAGTCCTCTTGTTACAGAAGATGTTTAATAGTATTAAAACAACAAACTCCTCATGTAGGAATCGTAGTGACTTTAGGTTGAAGGACTACATATACCATTATCACATTGAGAATCGTTTATGACATTCATGTAACGATCCATACAACATTCTCATGGTGGGTCTGTCCAGTACATCATTACTCTTAATGTGTACCCCTGTGAAGACTTGATATCATCTATATCTATGATCTGTGAGATCAAGTCATGAGTACACTCACACACTAGTCTCAATGTATTTACATGTCCCCATGTAAATACTTGACTAGGGACATTTTAGGAATAACTTTCATATGACCTATTACTCCAAGGATAAATACGTTTTAAAATAATTTAAATTGAAATACTTATTTTATTGATAAGCAGAAAATGATACAAATAAAAAAGCATAAAAGCTTATAGTACATACACCAACAAATCAGACCCAAAGGAATCACACCTGTTGGCGGTGAAAAGTATTCTGAGATATCTTGTTGGAACCACTAACCTTGGGATATTCTACAAGAGAGCAAACTCTTTCTTTCTATCTGGAAACTATGATGCAGATTTAGCAGATGATAGAGTGGACAGAAAAAGCACAAGTGGTGGACGTCACTTTCTAGGCAAAAGTCTAATATCATGGGGAAACAAAAAGAAGATTTCAATTGTACTTTCAACAATAGAAGCAGAGTATATGTCTGCAGTAAGCCGTTACTCTCAACTTCTTTGAATAAAATATCAACTCAAAGATTATACAATCAAAAAAGAAGAAATTCCTGTGTTTTGTGACAACACAAGTACTACAAAATCTTTCAAAGAACCCCATTCAACATTCCAAAGCAAAACATATAGAAGTTAAGTATCATTTCATCAAGGATTATGTACAGAAAGGGATTTTGGACATGAAGTTTATTGACACAGACCATCAATGGGCAGATATCTTCACAAACCCTCTGGCTGAGGCCAAGTTTATTTTATCAAGCATAATTTAAATCTGAGAAATATTGCTTGAATCTATCTGTTATGAATATTTCTAAAAGAGTCTGAATACATGATAAAGTATGAGTCTCTTGTGATTTGTTTTTGTTGCTTCATAAGTCTAAACCCATAATTATATGCTTCTATTTTCTGATAAGAAAAAAGTTATTTCTTTAGGAATTCTTGTTAATTGTCAAATGTTTCACATTTTATTGCCTTTTAATCTGAAACGTACAATGTGGCATCAATTAATACCCTTTTGTGTAACTGCCACCTGAGAAGTGTTTTCTTTCTCTTCACTAGTGGACAGATATTACATTTTAAAATTATGCCTTTTTATTTCATTTCCCACCATCAAAACCCTTCGAGTCAGATGGTTCAGAGTCAAACTTAGAAGGGGGGTTGAATAAGTCTTAGATTCTTTTGCAGAGTTATGAACCTTTAACATGCAAGTAATCAAACTTGATAAAACATATTTGGATAAAGCAAAGTAAGAAGAAAAAAGAACACCAAGAGTTTATTCTACTATACTTCCAACATAGAAGCTACGTCTAGTCCTCCTAACTTGAAGGATTTCCACTATTGTAAAATCTCTTTCACAATAACAACACCAGACCAGTGCCACAGGTATTCTTGAATCCAGCCACTTCTGGCTTAAACTCAAGTATTCTTTCAACAAGCCACTTCCAGAACAACAACCCAAGTATTCTTTTGAAAGCCTCTTCAGGCCACAACTGTTTCCCAATGAAACTAAGGCTGGTAACTCACCAGACTTTTCACACTAATTAATTTGAAAGAATGAAGTATAAGAGTGTTTTGGCAGAACTTAGTGTATAAAAGGATTACACGAATATGAAAAAATACACTAAGTTAAGGAAACACAAGAGAGTCAAGGTCTGCTAGAAGCAGAACAACAAAGAAGGTTTTTGTCTTTAAGAAGTAGGAAGAGATCAAGAGAATTTCTTATCACAAAGAATGAGAATTCTTGATGAGCTTCTTTTGTTGAAAGGTGAATCTCTTCAAGCATATATAGGTCACTCAAGATGACCGTTGTTGTTCTTGGAAGGAGATATGAACGTTGAAAATCCTTTGAAGGTATTTTCCTTTGAGTATGGATACCAGACCTTTGATGAACTGAAGGGATGTCCAAAGGTCTGATAACAATGAGCTTTCATACTTGCATGAATAAGTGGTTCCTTGATGTCTTTAGAGAATAAAGCTAATTGATGGCTTTATTTCTTCTAGCAATCACGTAGGGATCTATGCTGAAATCCTTCTAAATACAACTGACACATAGGCTGACTTGGTTTAACTTTTCTGACTTGCTTAGAGTTATTACGACGAGGACTTTGAGAAACTACATTGGTTGCTCAAATGGTTTGTCTCATATCCATTTTGATGATAAGCACATTCTTCTTGATAAGAGCTTGATTTTTGATCCATTATCAAATTGTTTTTAGAACGTTGTGATTTGTACTCCTTGAGTAACGTTTATGTTACAAGTTTTGGATGCTTAAAAGTCTAAGGTCTGATTCTGATGATTCATATGGCTAAGCAATCTTGAATTAGACTTTTTGGTTAAAGTATAAACCTTGACTTTTGATGGATCAGACTTTATGGACTCCCCATTTGTCTTGTAACGTGTGCACTTAATTAAATAGTTCCTAAAACACTTAATTGGACAGGTTAGATCACACATAAGTAAACTTCATTCAATTAAAATACATTGATGTATATTATTAACAAATCCTGGGGTCTGGTTATATTGACATATAATGAGGTCTGGTCCAAATGTTAACAACTTCTTTTTTAACTAGACTTGTCCTCAACAATATCCCTGTATTTATTGATAGCAAACATTAAGTTTTTTTCACAAATGAAGTCCAGGATAACTTTCAAAAGAAAAGAGGATGAATTAAAGAATTTGATTATGTTTCACATCAAATCATTTGCATAAATATGTATAAGAGATTAAATATACTTGTGATTTTCAAAGGATCAGAGCTTTTTAAAGAACACCTGATACAAGTTTGTTCAACATATAAAATCCTTATTCTCTTATCAGATTATTAGAAAGACTATTTTAAGAATAAAACACCCAAATATTAGAGCAAGCATGTAAGTTTAGAGTCAGTCATTTCATATCAAAGCATTAAACGATAAAATAGCAAAATATAAACTTCATTAATAACAAGATAAAGGATCAGTACAATAAATTGCAACTAAGGTAAAAAGAACTCATCATAACAAAAACTCGACTACTATGTTCTCCCATTACAAAAGACTTCTAATGTTCCCCCCTTTGTTATCAACAAAAAGGAGGGACATCACAAAGGATCAAAGCATTAATCCACGAACAGGGGTAGAAACAATGAGAAACGAGGTTGTAATTAAAACAAGGATAAAATAACGAGTCAGATAAATAAAGATAAGTAAATGACAAAAGAACGATAAAGAAAGAGAGACTGGTTAAAAAAGGAGTGGGTAGAGCAAGAGCCTTCTTCTCTGATTGTCCAAAGATAATGACACCAAAGGGCATCAACATGCTTACATGTTGGCTTGGAAGTAGTCAAGATACTCTACAAAGAGTCTAAAGGGAGTTCACGAGGTCTGAGAGGACCCTTATAGTGAGGCTTGCGCTTGGGAGCATAGGCTACTTCATTCGCCCCAATGAGATCCATAGTCATATCCCTTCAAACACAAGTTTCTTTAGCCTTCAAAGCATAGTACATTGTAATGTCTGATTCTGAGAGCAGATAGGGGATGTTTACTAGTTTCTCAAAAGGTATAGGGGGCACACATCTAGGGGCATCAGGAAGTATACAAACACTTTTTCTTTCAAAGTTAGGGTCAGTAACAATGGCTAGGTTGTGGGTTGTAATAACCTTTATCACTTTCATTAAGGGTAGGTTTGAAATATCTAAAAAAGGGACACTAGGGGTTATAAAATGAAAAGGAGGAATTTTAGGTGGTATGGGAGGAGAGGGTAGTTGAGGAACAATAATAAAGGCTAATTACAGTTCAGGTGGGATTAGGTTAGGCTGGTCTAGCTGAGAGGTCAAAGCTAAAGGGTCTGATTGGATAGGAGGGTCAGGTTATAGTGAAGAAAATTCAGGTTGAGAAGAGCTACTCACAAAATCAAACTTCACTCTCTTTGAACTAGAGTAAGACTCAACCAGTTCTCTTCCTTTTCCGTGCAAGTGTAGCTTTAAAGCTAGTTTCATCACTCTAATATTCACCAACCACTTTATAGAAATGATTGATCTAATCAATATGGTTCCACTTCAGAACATCATAATCTGGAAAACTTTTAAGGTGTCTAGATATGAACTTGATGTATTTGGCAAAACTAGGGTAACCACCATACTTCATTAACTCATATTTGTTTGCCCTCATGACATTCAGATAATCATACCTCAACTCATTGTACTTGGCTTGCCACCTAGTACCAGTCCAACCATGCACAGACACAGAGGGGTGAAGAGCAGTAAAAACATTTATGAATTGCTTACATGCTTCAACTATAAGAGATAATAGGGTTTGTTGTTATTGCTGCTACTGAGGTTGTTGTTGTTAAGATTGTTGTTGCTGCCGAGGAAGAGCTTGAAAGGCTCGCTGTTGAGGGGCTTGCTCCTTTTTGACTATTTCTTTCCTCTGAAGCTGACTCAAAGGAATTCCATTATTAGAATCTGATGATTTGTTAGCATCCTTGGTGCCTTCAGGTATAGACTTCTCAGTGGAAGATGGTGGAGGATGAATCACAAAACATGGCTTCACATCCAAGGGTGAATTTGAGCTATCAGATTTAGACAAGTCCAGAATCCTCTTCTTAGATTTCTTGGCAGAATACTTACTCTGCCACTTTTCTTTTGGGGGTTGGCTTACCTGGTTCAGCCTCAGTCTTTCTTTTCCTAGTCATGTCTACAGGAGTAGACCTTTTCTTCTACGTAGGTGAAGGCAGAGACCTCTCCAAGGTTTGATCAAGCAAAGGTGCAAATATGAGAAGCTTACTCTCCAAAGAGGTAGATTGTACCAAGTCACTAACAATTTAGGTTTTGTATGTTCTTTAGTGCAAATACCTTCATCAACACTGATGGGTGATGCAAATTCATTGGATGATGATTTTTATGGCAAGCACATCAATTATTAAAAAGTAATATATTTGTATCGTTCCCACAGGGATTGAGGTAATTATAACCAACGACTGATACTAGCTAAACCAAGCAAGAAATATGAACAATTCATGAAATATTCTTTAAGTTTTTGATTTAATATTTTTTATGCTTTTCAAAATGCAATTTCAAAATCTAAAACAACAATTGATAGGATGAAACACTGATTTAAGGACAGGTTGGAAGTAGCCTCAGGTATCAATTTCAGTAAAACTTAATGGATGGAGAACAATTCCCTAAATTACAGCATGCACAACTTCATAGATGACTAATCCCTAATTCCTAAGGTGATTAATGCTAATCTCAATGCAAATAAATCCTAATTCCTTAGGTGATCATGTACACTGAAACCTAGTGTCAAATTAAGAGAGTGAACCATAATTATTCACTTAAAACCTTAGGCCTGAAGTAATTCGGTAGTAAGGAGAATACCTGAGTTCTCAACCATGATTCCTCTCTGGAGAGAACTTGAAAATAGATCTGAATCTTCCAATTTAGAGTTGAAATCCATTCCTTGCTATGTTCCACATGCTTTAAGATAAAGAACACTCTAGCCATAGAACTAAACTTCCATTGAAGCTTCAGCTATTCCCAACCTTATGGATTTAGCAATCCATGGAGGGGGAAAAGGTGAAGATGGAGTTGGAGTTCATAGTAGAGTGTAGAGAAATTAAAGAGAAGAAGAATGTAGAGAGAAGTAAATCTGAAGAATAAGTTTGTATTATTAATTATGTGTATAATTAACTTCACTAAAGCTATTTATATCCTTACACTAAATTACCAACTTAATCCCAAAATATCCCCTTAATAACTTACAATATAAATAGAAAACATAACTTAGCTAAATTAAAACTGAATTTTAAAATGGAAAACGGTTTCCCTCACAAATGCATGTAACCATGCCCATTACCAGTGTTAGCACGCTGGTTTCCTGCCTGAAAGTTTCCCTCTAAACTGTCACCCGTGCGTAGGCACGGTCGAGGTCAGCATAGGCACGCTGACCCACTGGTTGCTTCTGAGGTTCTGTTCTTTACTTGTGTGTCAGTACGCATGTGACCAGCATTAGCACGTTGGGTCTCTAACTTGACTCTTCTTTCCAAGCTTTATCTGCACATAGCTACAGGCGAGGCCAGCGTAGGCACACTCACCTTCTGGAATGGCCCCTGATGCTTTCTAATTTCAACGTAAATATGGGCGTAGGGGTGGCATAAGCACGCTGGTCCTTTGGAGCTTTGTTCCCTAAACACTTATAAATACACCATGCCACAACGTCAGCACACTGGTCTTCTGGTCTTCTTAGACTTGAGCGTAACCGTTCAACTTTGGTACACTTGTCTCACTGTAGGCACGCTCATGGTCAGCGTGTCTATGTTGAGCCTTTGGAATCCTTTCCTTCCAAGTAAGGATGGACACGCTAAGCTGGGCACTGGTACACTGGTCCTGAAATTCAACATAAAACTTACACTAGCGTAGGTACGCTAAGTGCCAACGTTAATACGCTTAGGGGCCTTTTAACTCAAGACATACTATTTTTCATTTTGTTATCTTTTTATTCTTAATTCAAAGGGAAAAATGCTAAATTAACATCTAACTAGTGAAATTGCATAATTGATGAATACTTTCTAATTTACCTCTAAACTTAATAATTAAACTCAAACATTCACAATGTTAACAAATAATTAAGTCTTTTCAATGAAAAACAAATTAAAATTCCTAATCTACTCAGCAGCATCTCCCTCTTCAGCAATGTCAACCATCTCTTCATCAACTGCCAGCTCAACATCAGCCTGATCAGCATGTGGTAGAAATTCTACGCTTAAGGGTGTATCAACTAGAGGGACGGTGAAGCCTATAGAAGCCAGCCATTGATCCTTATCAGTTGGAACCCCCATCTCTTCAATAAGGTCCAAGTTTATTGCAGTATCCATTTTCCCTAGCAGCATATCATGGTTCATCACTAGATCATAAGTCCCAAGCAGCATCTTCTTTATTTCTTGTAATTCACTCAAGATGGTGGTGATTGGAGCAGAAGATTGTTCTTAATGAGAAAAGGATGGTTTGGCTAGTTTGGACTTGGAACGCTTGGGTTCCTTGGGAATATAGTGTTCAATACTGTCCCTCACCCAGGCATGGTCTAAGGCCTTTTCCATTTTTACCTTAGTAAACTCTTCTTTTTGTACCTTCACAGAATATTTCTTGCCCAGAAGTAAAATGATAGAACAATATGGCAGTTGGGCATATTTCTCATGAGCCTTAATCATTTCAAACAAAATTAAATGACCTAAATCGACATATAACTCTTGCATTAAGCAATAAATAAGGACCAACCTTTTCACCACAATTTCAATAGAATGAGCCACTGGTTGTAGCGAAGAGAGTAGATATTGGCACCAAATCATAGGCACATCAAGAGTATTTTTCCTTACAAATTTTGGAGCACCCTCAATAGTAGTTTCAATGGTGGTCCCTTCTCAGCAACATACTTCCAATACCTTTTTCCTCAACTCAGCATTCTCCTCCAATGAGAACCCATTCAGAATTTTTGTGTATTAACACTCAACATCTTCCACCACAAGCACTCGCAGAGCTTTATTAAGAATTTCACTAGAAAGTCGGATGACAACACCCCTTAGATATGAAGAATATGGGGTATCACCATCACTATCATTGACCCTTAAATTTGCATAGAACTCCCTGGTGAGTTCTTGATAGCCATGACCTAGTACTTTATTAAAATCCTTCCACCCCTAGCAAACATGGCAACCCTCACAGTGGGGTTAAGACAATCTTCCTTACTCAATAACATCACTCTGTCCCTTATCACACCTTTCTCACTGAACTTCCTTTCATAGTCCTCAACAGCCTTGGAATCTCTGAATCACTTCCAATCAAAATCCTCTTGACGCTTGGAACACTTCTCCCCTTTCCAGACTTCCTTTTCTTAATTAGAGGAGGGGAAGTAGGGGTGCTAACAGTGGCTACCCCATTTCCCTTCTCTTTTTGGGTTGCTTTTGCTTGTTCTATTTCGATCAACTTCTCAGTTTTATGAATGGAGAGAGAAGTTCTAGATGCCATTAGAAGTAAATACAATGCACTATATATAGCAAATAGAAAGGGGCAAGAACTATGAAATGGTGGGTAGAATATGAAAAGGTGAGGTGAAACATGGTAATTGAAAAGGTCGGAGTAAATTGAAACGGTAAAATAAATTAAATGGTAGTAAAAGGCAAAAAACCGTTACAAATTTTAAGAAATGAAGAGCTGTCACCATTACAATTAAAAAAGGGCAAAATACCTGTGTAACAACTAATTGGGTTAGGGTTCCTACACTAGGATAGATATTTATAGATAGGGGGCTAGCGTAGGCATGTTCAACCCAAGCGTAAGTACGTGATAAGTCTTGAAAAGACTTAATAAATTCATCTTTAATTTAACTTAATCCATTAAATATTGTTGAGTTTGGCATTATTATTTAATGAATTGTCATTCTTTCTTGTTTTTATTATTTAATTTAAATGTATTTAAATTGTGCAAGAAAATGGTTAAAAAGATAAGTTCATAGGGAAATATGTTTATTGAAAGATTCATTAACCTAGCATACATACGCTAGAAAGCCAGCGTACATACGCTAGGCATTTATATGTTGTATTTTGCAGGATCAGGTGCAGGACATCCAACCTACATATGTTGGCCTCCCAGCGTATATACGCGCAGATCCAGTAAGGTGTAATGTACCTCGCTCAAGAGAATAAGGGTTATGCTTAAGTGAAGTCATCACGCTCAAGCAAGAGAGCTTCACGCCTAAGCATGAAGTCAACATGCAATTCATGTAAAAGCCACAGCATGCATCAAGGTCAAAGTCATTACGCTCAAGCGGACAAGGCTCACGCTTAAGCAAGAGATCACCCTGCATTCTAGATTAAGCTTCACACTCAAGCCTGAAGTCATAGAGTGCATTAAGTTAAAGCCACCACACTCAAGCGGACACGATCACGCTCAAGCGTGAAGTCACCTACATCAAGGAATTTAAAGTATCATGCTCAAGCACGCACACGATCACGCTTAAGCGTGAATTCTGTTTGCCCAGTTAATTATTTTCCTTCAACGTGAATTGTTGTAATAGTTATCATTAATTACTTTACTAGTTGTTGACTATATTTGTATCCTAGTAATCTAATTATTGTGTTATAATTATTCATTCCTTTGTAATTAATTAATTAGTTTCGTTAGTTTAATTGTTAGGAAGTTTCCTTTGTAATTAATTAGAGTTAGTTAGTTAGTTTTTGCCTTAACTATATATAGTTGTAAATACTCTATAACTTACACACAAAATCAATAACACAATTCATTTTTTGATTTTCAATCTCTCTCTAAACATTTTCCCTCTCTAAACTCTCTTCCATGGCTTTCCACGTTCCACTTTCTGAAACCACTTCCATGGGTTGCTAAACCCCTATGGTTAGGATTGTTGAAGCTTCCAATGGAATCTTGAAGCTGCATTGAGGAAATCCTCTTCTAAAGCATGAGGAGAACAAGTTAAGAAGTGGATCAACATTGCTGGATTGATAAATCTAGACCTAATTGAAGAATCTCACCAATGAGGAATCATGGTTAAGGCTTAGGTAACTTCCAGCTTCCTAACTAATTCAGGCCTAGTAATTAGGTGAATAGTTAGGGTTCAATCCCCAATTTTGCATTCGATTTCTATGTCACTGAACACCTAAGGGATTAGGGTTTAATGCTTAGGAATTAGTGTTCATCACCTAAAGAAATAGGGATTAATTATTTGTGAATTGTCCTCTTCAGTCTAAAGCTTGATTGAACCTTAATTACATGTTTCTTGATGAAATTGTAAGCTGAAGCAATCCTAACCTATCTTTCATCAATTACACTTCATCTCTTCTATTATTTCTGAAAATACAAAAATATAAAGAGTACAGAAAAGCATAAATAGAATGAACTATATCTTCTTGTGTTTTGGTTCAGCTTGTACTAGTCCTAGGTTATGGTGATTACCTCAATCCCTATGGAACGATCAAATATATTACAAATTTAACGATTGGTGTGCTTGCCAAAAGAGTTTAATCCTCCAAGATTATGCATCAAGTTAATGGCACCGTTGTCGGGGATTGTTGAGTAATATCAACAATCCTTGGACTAGTACTAGACTGAACCATTTAGTTTTGTTTTTGCATTTAGTAGCAATTTAATACTCATTTTTAGTATAGCAATAGTTTGTGTGTAGTAGTAGTAGTAGCTTTGAATTTGATCCTGTGAAATATCTGGTGTATACAGTCAAGGAGCAAAGGAGAGCCTTTCTTCTTTGATCCTGATATTGATTTGTTAGAGCGTAAGCTTAGAAAAGAGAAAAGACAAAAAGAATAGGAAGAAATAGAACAGAGGAGAGTTACATTAGGTGACTACTCTAGGCCTACTGAAGAAGGATCATAATCTAGCATCCTTAGGCCTCCAATTGTAGCTAATAATTTTAAACTTAAACCGGTTTTGCTGCAGTTGGTTAGAAATAATCAATTCGGAAGAAGTGAGGTTGAGGATCCAAACTTGCATCTAGCAACTTTCCTCCAATTTTGTGATACAGTGAAAATGAATGGTGTCTTTAATGAGGCAATAAGATTGAGATTGTTTCCTTTTTCTCTAAGGGACCGTGCAAAAGCCTGGTTACAGAGTCAACCAAGAGGCAGTATATTCACTTAGGAGGATTTACAAAGAAAATTTCTGATTAAATATCTCCCTCCTTCCAAGTATGTCAAGTTGCGCACAGAAATCACTTGTTTCCAGCATAGAGAGGGTGAATCTCTGATGGAAGCATGGGATAGGTACAGAGAGAGTTTGATAAAATATCCTTATCATAGGATCCCTGATGTGTAACAAGTTACCATCTTTTATAATGGGGTGAGACTAGCTACTAGGGTCTTGATTGATGCCTCAACTGGAGGTTCATTGACCACTAAAACTGTAGAAGAGGCCATAGAGCTAATTGATGTTATGGCTTCAAATGAATGTTTAGTTAATGAAAGGAGCCAAATCCCTAAGAGAGGGATACTAGAATTAGAAGCACAAGATGCTTATTTGGCTCAAAGTAAGTTGATGACTCAGGCTTTGGAGAAATTGAGTGTTCAAATTTCAGAACTCCAAAAACCTAGTCAAGTCTGCATGATGAGTTGTGATTTTTATGGTGGAGACCATGAAAATGGCATTGTGATCCAAATGTGTCTGCTGAACAAGTTAATTTCATGGGGCAACAATTTCAAAGGAATTATCCTTCTAATTCCTTTATTCTGAACTATAGAAACCACCCCAATTTTTCATGGCAGAAGAGTCCACATTTGAATCAAAACATACCACAAACTCTAACCACAACTAGACCATAACAACCTCTTCCCCCTCCCCCTAAAGAAAAGTCTGAACTTGAGAATGTTCTATCTCAGTTTATTCAGGCCACTCAGGCCAGCTTTAAAAATTAAGAAGCGTCCATCTAGAATCTGGAAAATCAGGTTGGACAACTCTCAAAGCAGTTAGCTGAGAGACAATCAGGCAATTTTCCTGGAGGTACTGAGGTAAATCCAAGGGAACCTTGCAAAGCAATAATTACTTTGAGTGGAAAAACTTTGGTTCTTCCTACTCTAAGTACTGAAAACACTATAGAAAAAGAAAAAGAGTTGGAAAGTGACAAAATAAATAAAACTAAAAATAAGGTGGAAATAGAAAAAAAACAAAGAAAACCAAGTTCATCAAAAGAAAAAGAAAAAGAATGATTTGATCTTGGAGGAAGCTGTCAAGCTAACTCTTGAGAAATTAAAGAATGCTCCATTTCCACATAGATTTAAGAAATAGATAGAGGAGTAAAAGTTTGCTAAGTTCTTAGATGTGTTCAAGAAGCTTCACATAAATATTCCCTTTGCTGAGGCATTGCAAGAGATGTCATCATATGCTAAATTTTTGAAAAAACTTCTGTCTTAGAAGAGAAAGCTTAAAGGAGATGAAATGATTACCCTTACTCAAGAGTGTAGCGCAATTATTCAGAAGAAATTCCCTCAAAAGCTAAAAGATCCTGGATCTTTTACAATACCTTATGCAAAAGGGGATGTTCATGTTGGAAGTGCTTTATGTGATCTAGGGGCTAGCATTAACCTCATGCCCTTATCCTTAATGAGAAAATTAGGAATTAATGACCTGCAACCAACTCGTATGTCTTTGTAGTTGGCTGATAGGTCTATCAAATATCCTCATGGGATGCTGGAAGACTTGTTAGTAAAGGTAGATAAGTTCATCTTTCCAGCAAATTTTATAGTTTCCCCTAATCTTAGGGAGACCCTTCTTAGCTACTGGAAGAGCCTTAATTGTTATAGAGAAGGGAGAACTCATGCTGAGAGTTCAAGAGGAGCAAGTAACTTTTAATGTCTTTAATGCTATGAAACATCCAGTTGATAAAATGGATTGTTTTATGCTTGAAGAAATCAAAAGTTATAAGACTCCTATGTTGTTAAAGGTTGAAGAAGAGGCTTTACAAGCCTTTATAGAAGATGATTTTGACTCTGAGACTGAAGAGTTAGATGACTCACATAATGAGTTGCTGAACCTACTAGAAGTATATGAAGTAGGGGAAGTAGAAGATGAAAAGAGAAAAATTAAATAATGCTACAACTGAAAAGGGTAAGGAGGTGTTTGAAGAAAAACATGATTTGAAACCTTTGCCTTCTCATCTAAAATATGTTTTCTTGGGAAATAATGAGTCACATCCAGTAATCATTAATGTTGAATTAAATGATGAGGATGTAGAAAAACTTATCAGGGTTTTGAGAAAACATGAATCTGCTATTGGTTGGAACATATCTGATTTAAAGGGGATTAGTCCATCATTTTGTATGCATAAAATTTTGATAGAGGATGACTATTCCCCAGTTGTTCAGCCACAAAGAAGGTTAAACCCCATAATGAAAGAGGATGTGAGGAAAGAAGTGGTTAAACTCCTTAATCTAGGGATTATCTATCTTATCTCGGACAGCGCTTGGATCAGTCCAGTCCAAGTGGTGCCTAAAAAAGGAGGGATGACCACTGTTTAAAATGAAAAAGGTGAAGTCATTACCACTAGACCAACTACAGGTTGGAGGATGTGCATAGATTATAGAAGGTTAAATGACTCCACTAGAAAAGACCATTTTCCTTTACCATTTGTAGACCAAATGCTTGAGAGGCTGTCAGGTTATGAGTATTATTATTTCCTTGATGGATATTTTGGTTACAACCAAATTGTGGTTGATCCAAAAGATCAAGAGAAGACAGCCTTTACCTGTCCATATGGAATCTTTGCATATAGGCGCATGCCTTTTGGTTTGTGCAATGCACCAGCAACCTTTCAAAGGTGTATGCTTGCAATTTTTAGGGACATGGTGGAGAAGTTCATTAAGGTCTTCATGGATGACTTCTCTGTTTTTGGAAACAGCTTTGATATATGCCTCAGTAACCTATCTAAGGTGTTGGTGAGATGTCAAAAGGCTAATCTTGTCCTCAACTGGGAAAAATACCATTTCATGGTAAGAGAAGGGATAGTCCTTGGCCACAAAATCTCTGCTGAGGGCATTCAAGTAGATAGAGCCAAGATTGATACTATTGAAAAACTTCCTCCTCCAATTAATGTGAAAGGAGTAAGGAGTTTCTTGTGATGTGCTGGCTTCTATAGGATATTTATAAAAGATTTTTCGAAAATAGCAAAGCCTTTCACTGATTTGCTTGTGAAAGATCATGCTTTTATTTTTGATGAAAAGTGTGTCAAGGCTTTTGAAAATCTGAAACAAAGATTAATTACACCTCCAATCCTTACAGCACCTGATTAGTCTTTACCATTTTAACTCATGTGTGATGCAAGTGATTTTGCTATAGGAGCTGTGTTAGGATAGAAAAAAGAAAAATTAATATATGTTATTTATTATGCTAGCAAGATGTTGATCGAGAATCAAATAAACTACACCACTACTAAAAAAGAAATGCTTGTTGTGGTGTATGCATTTGATAAATCGAGAGCTTACTTGATTGATGCTAAGGTCATTGTTTATACAGATCATTCAACAATCAAGTACTTGCTAGCTAAAAAAGAATCAAAGCCAAGGTTGATCAGGTGGGTTCTATTACTCCAAGAGTTTCATTTGGAAATAAGAGATAAAAAGGGAGTAGAGAACTCAGTGGCTGATCAACTTTCTCGTCTAAAAGGTGAATTAGACTCTATCTTGATAAAAGAGGAATTGCCAGATGAGAGGCTAATGGCAATTACCACAGGGCCATGGTATGCTGATATGGCCAACTTTAAAAGTGCCTATGTGGTACCAGAAGGGTGGACATTCCAAATGAAGAAAAAGTTCTTTCATGACAGTAAAACTTTTCTATGGGATGATCCATTTCTGTATAAGATAGGAGTAGATGGAATTATCAGGAGATATGTGCTTGAATCAAAGCAAGAAAGACTCTTATGGCACTGCTATGACTCCTATTATGGAGGACACCATGGTGCCTCTAGAACAGCAGCAAAAGTATTGCAATGTGGCTTTTATTGGCCAACAATTTTTTAGGATGCTAGAGTATATGTTCAAAGGTGTGATAAGTACCAAAAAAGTGGAGGCCTCTCTGCTAAAGCTGGCATGCCTTTGACAAATATTTTAGTTGTGGATTTATTTGATGTTTAGGGTATTGACTTCATGGGACCATTCCCAAAGTCATTCTCCAATGAGTATATCCTTGTTGCTATGGATTATGTCTCCAAGTGGGTGGAGGCAATCCCTACAAGAACTAATGATGCACATGTGGTGCTTAGGTTTATAAAAAAGAATATTTTCTATAGATTTGGAGTCCCTAGAGTCCTCATTAGTGATGGAAGGTCATATTTCTACAATAGAATTATGGAAAAAGCCCTGAGACATTATGAGGTACTCCATAAGGCATCTACTCTATACCATCCATAAACTTGTGGATAAGTTGAGCTATCTAATAGAGAAATCAAGAGGATATTAGAGAAAGTGGTAGGGAAATCTAGGAAGGACTGGTCAATAAGATTAGATGATGCATTGTGGGCCTATAGGACAACATTTAAGATTCCAATTGGCATGTCACCTTATCAGTTGGTATATGGTAAGGCTTGCCATCTCCCTGTAGAGTTAGAGCATAAGGCATGGTGGGCCACAAAGCTGTTAAACATGGATTGTGACCAATCTCAAGAGGAAAGAGTCCTAAAAATCCATGAACTTGAGGAGTTCAAACTCAATGCTTATTAGAGTGCCTCAATATATAAGGAGAAAACTAAGAGGTGGCATGATAAGTGGACTAATAGGAAAGAGTTTCAGAAGGATGACAAGGTCTTGTTGTTTAATTCTAGATTGAGACTCTTTCTAGGAAAACTCAGATCCAAATGGTCTGGACCTTTCATTGTGAATGAGGTTTTCCCTCATGGTGCAATTGAGGTAAAAGAACCAGTCACTGGAAGAACATTCAAAGTGAATGGCCAGAGACTCAAGCTTTACTATGGAGGAGAGTTTGATAAGCAAAAATCCTCCATGTTTTTACAAGCATCTTCATAGGTGTCAAAGGTCAAGCTAGTGACCTTTAAGAAGTGCTTGAGGGAGGTATCCCTACATTTTAATTGTTGTAGTTTGTGTTTGGTGTTTTCAAACAATAAATGAAAACTAAAAAAGTTTGAATAAGGTGTAAATAAACTTGAAAATTTTTGAATAAGGTTTGAGTGCATATACCCTAAGTTCCAGTGTACATATGTGCATCAACAAAATAAAAGAATTATGAACCAGGAGGTATGCGTACATACGCTCCAAACTGGGCGTTATTACGCGTAAATAAATTAGCATCAGGCCCCCTTGGCGCTCAAGCGAAGAAATACTGCACGTAAGCGTGGACCAACTTGTGCCTTCACGCTCAAGCAAGAAGCCTTGTAAGCTTAAGCGAATCATCACGCGCTCTAGCGAGCTTGAGGAGTGCTTAAGCTTGACCCTTCACGCTTGAAGCGTGACCCATGGATATGCCTGGCGCTTGAGCGAGGAATATGCACACTTAAGCGTGATCATGGGAGTGTCTTTCACCAACCCTGTTACACCCCGTTGTGTCTTCACGCTTGAGCGAAAGACTCCACACTTTAAGCGTGACTCTTGGACCAACCTGGTGTTTGAGCGTGACCCCCCTAAGCATGTTGTGCGCTTGAGCGAGGAGCTCTACGCTTGAGTGAGAACCTTAGTTCTCTGAAGTATGCCTTCACGCTTAAGTGTGACCATTTTGCGCTTGAGCGAGTACCAAACCTGTTACACTCTATTACGCCTGTGCACTTGAGCGAAAGGACTTCACGCTCAAGCGTGAACCCTGCGCGCTTGAGCGTGACCGTGCGCACTTGAGCGTGAACCGATACTTTACCCACCTGTTACCACCTGTTGTGCTTTAATATGGGCATATGTACGCCAAAGAGTCAATGTACCTATGCGTACCCCAATGTGTTCTAGCTTGATATCATCTGCAGCATTCAAAATATAAGCGTATAAACGTTGGGTTTAGCAGTATAAAAGCCCCCTTCCTAGCGTATAAACCCTAACTCATACCTCTTTACGTTGGAAACTTGGGTTTTGAAGAGGAAAGGGCATAATCTTTGGATTCCTTTAAAAGGTAACATCTTTTCATTCCTTGACTCTAGTCAATAGTTAAAATTCTTAAATTCCATTGTTTCAATTTTGAATTTAATGTATCCATCATGTCCATTCATCTCGCATTTTCATGTTGTTGTGGTTGTGTTGTTTATGTATTTGCACCCACTTAGGCTCTATAAATACCATCCTTAACACTCATAATGTCCACAAGATCACAAAGAATCTTTAGAAAACTAGAAAGAGTTGTTGAAATGGAAAGTGTGAAGAAAACCCCAAAAGAGAAAGGAAAAAGGGTGGTTGCTGTAAGCACCCCTGTTGCTCCACCACCCAAAAAGAGTAAAAGCCTTGAGGAGGAAAAGAAGTCCAAGAGAATTGAGGATTTTGACTGGAATAGGTTTAGGGATCTCAATGCTGCCCAAGAATATGAGACAAAATTCAAAAACAGAGGAGTAATAAGGGAAAGGGCTCTGGTCCTTGATGAAGCTTTGATATTGATGTAAAGGCTGCTATGTTTGCAAGGGGATGCAGTATTTTAATAAGAACTTAGGCAATGGTTATCAAGAACTCACTAGGGAGTTCTATGCCAATTTAAGGGCCAATTCTATTGAAGATAAGGTACCTTTTTCTTCTTACTTGAGAGGAGTCACTATTCCTCTCTGGTCACATATTGAATAAGAGGGATAGTTGATATCTTCCATAGGGCTGAAAATGAGAATCTTAAAAAAGAAATACTAGAGGAATGTTGTGAACAAGGGGCTGTATATATAACAAAAGTGAGTGGTGCACCAAAATGTGTCAAGAAAAATTGTTTGAATCATCTCCCCCTCTTATGGTGCCACTACGTCCTTTCATCCCTGCAACCTGTGGCTCATCCTACTGAGGTTGTCATTAAGAGGTTGGTGTTGATTTACTGTTTAATAAAAGGCCTGTATGTTAATTTGGGTGAGTTAATACTGGAGGAGATGGTGAAAGCTGTAACATCCCGAATTTTAAAATAAAAGATTAATTAAGGGAAATAAATATTGACAAGTTGAATATGAATTGTTTAAGGTCCCAATAAATTGAATTTATCTAAATTAAGATTTTTGGGAATTATTGGTAATTTATGGAGACCGGTTAAGCTGAAAATGAACCCGGTTGAGATATGGGTGTCGGACCAAATATCTCGGAATGAGATGATACTGGTCAGGGCTGTAGAGAATAATAATGGGAATCCGAATATACATTCGGAATAATTTTTGGATGAAGTATTGAGCCCAAACGAAGAGCCTGTTTGTGACAAAAACGATGAATTCTAATAGATGGAATTAAAATAAACCCAAAAGCCCAAACTTTCCTTCTTTTATTCACGTGTAAACCGCTGAAGCTTTGAGCAAATATACTTTACTTCTTCTTCTCTTCATCTTCCTCCATTCTTCTCTCTTCTTCTCCCAAAAACCTTGAGTCTGTGTGGTGACTCTTTTCCTCTCTATTTTTCGTTGAAGAGGACTTGGAAGCTTGGGGTTCTTCCTTCTCCTTCCTCTTATTTTCGTGCTGCCTCCCTTCCTTTCTTGAACCCAATTCGTTTTGGGTGTGAGGTAAGCTTCTCCCACCATTTTTGGATGGGTTTATGTTGATATTATGGGTATTATGATTTTGGGAAGGAGATGCATGTGCATGTGTGTTTATTAGAGCATTTAATGCTCATGCCCTAGAATGAGATATCATAAATGCAAGTATTTATGGGAGGAAAATGGTTGTTGGTGCATTAATGATGGTGAAAAGTGAAGGTTTATGATGTATTAATGAAGGTGGATGGGTTTTGGAGAAAACCTTAACCTTGGAGTTTGGGGAAAATAGTTAAAGTTAGTTTGAGAATGTGTTTTATGGAGAAATGTATGATATTAAAAGATATGAATGATGGTGGAAGGAGTTTGGTGAAGCTTGGGGGATAGGGTTGTCTTGTAATCCTTAAATTTAATGATGGTGGCTTAATGGGAAGGAATTCCCAAAGCCTAATAAAGAAAAAAATGATATCCACAACATGTCTAACGCATGTTGTGACATTATAAATATGAATATGACTAAATAGAATTGAAATGATGATTTGAATAGTTGATTGATTAAGGTTTTACATGAATATGAATGTAGGACCTATTCCGAACGACGAGGCGAGATCGTCTTATCCATCGGAATTCTTCTCTTGAGGTAGGAGAGGAGTCTAAATTCTAAATGCATGAATTTGAATGTTATTTGATTGTGGTATATGGTGTTATGCATGTTAGCTTTGCTTGAATGTTGTAAGAAATGATGACTTGTGGTGTGATGTAGGTAATATGTTTGGCAACATGCTTTTGTGCATTTAGAATATTCATGGTGTGTTATGTTAAGTTGTATTACCATGAATGTGATATGATTCTTGGTGTTGTTTGTTGAGATTGAAAATAAAAAGAATGCCACCCAAAGATTGAAACTATTGTGAACAATCAATGTTAATAAAAGCTTGTGGTGTTGACGATGTTGGATGATGAATGGTGTGACGTCCCGTGTAATTTTCCGAATAAATTTTTCGCGTTTTAAAAGATCATTTAGAAAACTCGTAATTTAAAATTCAGATTTCACGTATAAGTTAATATTTGCGGAATATTAATCATGTATGCTAGTCGTGTATAATAAAATTCAAGAAAATATTTGCGTAGCGGAAACAATTTAGAAGTAACAGTACATAGCACGTAATATTTATTACAACCCATTAAATTAAAGTAAAAATCAAAGTCCAAGCAATATATCATATAGTCATCAATCATGGCATCACTCTTCGTTCTGCATGGCATTCACTGTAAAAATTGATGTAAGAGTGGGACAGAATATAGAATAAGTATAAAATAGATAAAATTGCACAAACACAATCAACAAATCATAATGATATGATGGATATGCCAGACGAGTTCATTTATATTTAATGAGTCTTTAATTAGTCAATGATGTCATGCTGGATCCATTTGGTTTGGTGGGAATACTGCAGTAAAAGGTCTCATAGAGACACCGGTAGGAATTAATACAGTCATGGATCCCTACAGCCCCATGACCAACACATCGGTAGGAATTAATACAGTCATGGATCCCTACAGCCCCATGACGAACACATCGCAAAAATAGGGCTTTAACTCATCATAGAGTAACCCCCTACCAGGGTAGGCAATCATGGAACCCCTAAAATTCCATGGTGCGTCCAAATGCTTATGATGCATGAATGCCTTTAATTCTCTTTATCATTTAACATACCATGATATTAATATTTCCAAAACCACTTGGAAAACCACAAGTCCTCAAAGGACACATCACATATAATAATTTTCTGAATCATGGATTTACTGTTTCAAACACATGTAATAATAACCACAAGGCATTCATGTACATATATATTAATTATGTCATTCATAATTATTCACCACCAAAATATACAACCGTATGATACTCATTAAACACGCAACAACATCAATAATTGATCCGGTCCCAACACCGGTCCCCAAAAGCATGGTTTTAATGCTTTGCCAGATTAGCATTTTGAACAGGAGAAGTACGTCTCAAATACCTTATAATTACTTTTATACGGAGTACATACCGCCAAAGCACGTTACTCCGCCATGGCATATAACTCCGCCAGGGCACGTAACTCCGCCAAGGCACGTTACTCCGCCAAAGCTTATTACTCCGCCAAGGTGGAAAATATTGAATATCTTATACACATGCATAAAGTATTTCCAATGCATACTACTCCGCCAAGCCATAGGCGGAATATTGAATTTCCTATATTGCGTAGCGAGCCCATACTTATAACCCCGGCACGAGATTGACTCTGTCTTGAGAGGTTGAAAATGGGAATCACGCTGTCACGCATAAAAGGGAACAATGAATAAAATAATAAGGCATTAACGCTTTCCAAGCAAGTGGAAATACCCACTACAGCGATGGTGCTCGTGAACGACACAGGGACCCACTACCTTTCTTGCATTATGCCAAAAAACAAGGAACGGGTCCTACCAATAATGGAGCACCAGTAACAGGTATATAAACCTCAGCAAAAAGGTATAAGGGGATCCCCCCTCAATTCTGAACCTTACACTTTTACTTGCATAATTCTCTCAGATTTGCTTTCTAAGTCTTACAGTATTTCAGAATACTGACTTGAGCGTCGGAGAATAATTGCAGGTACCACCACCAATTGTGTTAAGGCAAAAGAGGTTACTTCAGGCGGACTGTCACACCGCCCAGAGTGCATTGTATTCCGCCCCAGTATACAAGGATACTCCGTACTTGCACATTTACAAATATCTCCTTGTACCAGATTGACATTACATGTACATTTTGAATTGTTCATCAACCATACTTTTACACCCCCAGTAAAGAATAGTTCATTGGCACGCCCAGTGGGACCTGTAAAATTGGTAATCCCATAATCCTTGAGAAATTCCCATTACATTCATCATTAATGGAGAGACCAGGACCAGAAATGCAGATAGAGGATTCTCCTCCATGCAATCCTAGACGTCTCAACTTTGACAATGATGCTCACAAAAAGGCAACGCATGTTGACTCTCCAGATCCGAGAGATGACAAGATCAGAATGCTGAAAGAAGAAATTGCAGAGCTTCGTCGTGAGAAGGCAAATCCTATGCACGAGAGAGCGGGCCCTGCAAACCAGCCTCGCCATGAATCGCATGCACAGGAGGAATCGAGTACTCTAAATTACTCTCGCATCCCTACTTACATGGAAGAGCAACGAAGCCTTCCACTGGCAAATGCTCAACATCATGAGGGGAGAAGAGCAGTTTCAAACGCATCCCCCTCGGGATACAAGATGAGTATCCCATTTTCCAAAAGACTCATGAATGCGCATGTTCCCAGACATTTGCAAACTATGCAACCCATTTCCATAGGAAAATACACTGGGGAAACAGATCCTTCTAAGAATTTAGATGCTTACATCTACGAGGCTATGTTCTTAGGTGCAGAAGAAGATGTCATGTGCAGAATGTTCCCCAGGACCCTTACAGGTGAAGCCCTTAGTTGGTTCAAGAGTTTACCTTCAGGTTCCATTGATTCATGGGAAGACTTGGCCACAGCTTTTGGCAGTCACTTTGTAATCTCTAGGGATACACCTAGAACCTCCCACACCTTGGCTTAGATCAAACAAGGTGATAAGGAGTCTCTAAAAGATTTCCTGAAGAGATTTTACAAAGAGGCAGCCATGGTCCCTGACTTGACGGAAGCAATCCAGTTGTACATCCTCATCGAGGCCATGCAACCGAAATCACCTTTTGCTTTGTCATTGGCAAAAGGACCTCCATCCACCATGGAGGAGTTTCGCAGAAAGGTGTCTAAGTACGTAGGTATTGAGATGCACTTGGAAGCCACTACATCTCGCATTAAGCCACCTCCTTCAGCTCCACACCATGACAAAGTGAAGGAAAAATCATCCAGGAATGATAAGTTCCCTCAGAAAGACAAAGCAGGGAACCAATCCTTCAAACAGCAAGATAAACGAGTGTTCAATTTCGCTCATTATGCACCCCTGAACACGACGTATGAACAAATCTTGCGTGAAATAGGATGGACTACCCTCAACGTTTATGGGATTCAACGTCCACCTCCAATCAGACGCGGTGGGAACCCAAAGAAATATTGTGAGTTCCACGAATCAGTTGGCCATACCACGGAGGAGTGCAAGAAACTCAAAAACACCATTGAGGTGCTTATTCGTGAAGGCAAACTGAAACATTACCTGTTTAAGGGTAAACCTCATGATGAGCCAGAGAGGTTTGAGAAAAGATCTCGTGATCGTTCTTCTGATCCTGATAACACTCGCGAGCCAAAGCGCACAGCGGCAACAGAAAAACAAAAGAGTGTTGTTCTGGAGTCCACCCAAAGAGAGCCAAGCCCAGAACCCAGATCGAGGGGCAAAAGGCAGGTTGTAGACATGATAGCTGGAGGTTTCGTCGGGGGCGGACCCTCAAACACCGCCAGGAAAAATCATCATCGCATGATCTTGTCTGTGCAAGGCAAGAACAAAGAATATCGCCCATTCAGGAACGGGGTCCAGACTCCACCCATAACCTTCACGGACGACGATTTTGGCCCTACTATTCCTGAAGGAGATGATGTAGTAGTGATTATTGCGGTAATCGCTAATATGGATGTAAAACGCATCCTAATTGATCAGGGAAGTTCCTGCGATGTTATCTTTTATGACTGTTTTAAACGTATGGGACTAACTGATGCAGATTTACAGCCATATACGCAGGACCTTACAGCCTTCAATGGTGCCAAACAGCCCACTAAAGGCTACTTAGATACGAGAATTACCTTTGACGGCGAACCTGGAGCAAGGACTATGAAATCCAGGATTCTTGTCATTGATGTGAAGTCTCCATACAATGGCATCATTGGGCGGCCTACCCTGAATGCCATGGAAGCCATCGTTTCAACTCCCCACTTGTTAATCAAGTTCATTGACAAAGATAACCAAGTCTCATCTGTAAGGGGTGACCAAGAAATGGCTCGCTATTACTACAACTTGAGTCTTAACATGGTCAAGCTGGAAGCCGTGTCTAAGAAAAGAAAGTTGAATGAAGGGGGCAGTGCGGCGGCATCCGTCAATTTGGTGGATCTCGACCCCAGGGCGGAGTCTTCTATAGACCCACTGAACCCTTTGAAACCAACTCCTGATGGCGGATCCAAGTCTATTATTTTGGGTAGCACCCCGGAACAGATTACAAACATCAATGACAAGCTTGAGGCTAACATGGAGGCAAGACTAATTACACTTCTCCATGAGTATAAAGAAATCTTCGCTTGGACCGCTGCAGACATTCCTGGCATGGATCCCAACTTTTGTTGTCACCGCCTGGCGGTGTATCCTGAAACTAAGCCCGTGGCACAAAAGAAACGGTGTATGGGTCCTGCTAAGCAAAAAGCTGCTTGTGAACAAACAGAGGAGCTCCTCAAGGCGGGGTTCATCAGGGAACTCCGTTACTCCTCCTAGCTCTCTAACGTGGTCATGGTACAGAAAGCCAATGGCAAGTGGCGTATGTGCATAGACTACGTTGACTTAAATAAATGTTGCCCCAAGGATCCATACCCTCTCCCCAACATTGACAGATTGGTTGACGATTCCTCTGGATACAAGTATCTATCTTTTATGGATGCTTACTCCGGGTACAACCAAATTCCAATGGGTGAGGATGATCAAGAGAAGACAGCATTTGTTAATGACAAAGGAGTCTTTTGCTACAACGTCATGCCATTTGGGTTAAAGAACGCCGGGGCAACCTACCAGCGTATGATCAACAAAGTTTTTGAGGGTATGCACATAAAGCTGGTAGAAGTGTATATTGATGATATTATTGCCAAGACCCCGGAAGGAGGAGATCATGTTGAAGATCTATGCCTCATTTTTCAACGCCTACAACAATACGACATGAGACTCAACCCATTAAAGTGTACATTTGCTGTCCCTGGGGGCAGATTTCTGGGTTTCATGCTAACACAAAGAGGTATTGAGGCTAATCCTGACAAATGTCGCATAATCCAAGAGTTGTAGAGTCCCAAAACATTGAGAGAGGTACAATCCCTCAATGGCAAAATCGCTGCTCTAGCACGGTTCATGCCAAAAATGGCTCATCGCTCTCTTCCCTTGTACAAAATGTTGAAAAAAGACAAAAAATTCAGTTAGGGCCCAGAGCAAGAGGCAGCTTTCCAAAGCTTGAAAAATGTCTTGGCCAGCCCTCCAATCCTGGTAAAACCAAGCCCGGGTGAGCAACTCATTGTTTATTTGTCTATTTCAGATGAAGCTTTGGCAGTAGCCCTGGTCAAGGAAACGACTGAAGGCCAACGACCGGTGTATTTCACTGGTAAAACATTGCATGGTGCAGAGTGCCGTTATCAAAAGATTGAAAAGGCAGCACTTGTAGTTGTTTGGGCTTCATGACGCCTAAGACCATACTTCCATGCCCATCCTATCCTGATTCGCACAGACTTGCCACTCCGTACTATACTGTTCAAACCAGACCTAGCTGGAAGAATGATCAAATAAGCCGTAGAACTCTCTGAATTTAACATATCCTACGAACCAAGAACTGCTATCAAGGCACAAGTCCTAGCAGATTTCGTAGTTGAGTTAACAGGTTCTAGCCCAGATGCAGATCACTCACACTGGACGGTATACGTAGATGGGTCTTCCAATAGCAAAGGATGTGGAGCAGGAATTGTTGTGGAAAGTGATGACGGGGTACACCTTGAAATTTCACTGCACTTTACTTTCACTACGTCTAACAATCAGGCGGAGTATGAAGCCTGCTTGGCCGGACTCAGAGCAGCACAAGATATTGGGGCCAAAACTGTCACCCTATGCAGTGATTCTCAATTAGTAATCTCATAAATTCTTGGTGAGTATCAGGCTAAAGAACCTCTGCTACAACAATATCTAGACTGCGTCAATGAGTTAAAGTAGCGCTTCGATGAAGTCACTTTCAAGCATGTACCCCATGAAGAAAATACACGTGCTGATATCCTCTCCAGGTTGGCTAGCACAAAGAAGGCAGGATGCACAACTACGGTTGTACAAAGTACCTTGGCGGAGCCAAGCATTTCCTTTCTTTCCTCAGCGTATATGATTAAAAGCCGCTCTTTTGATGATAATTCCTGGGTAGCACCGATAGTTCGTTACCTTGTTAATGGATAATTACCCACGGATGATCTTGAGCGACGAAAACTAAAGAAAGAAGCACCTTACTATACACTCCTAGACGGACAGTTATACCGCCGAGGAATCTCTGTTCCTTACTTAATATGCATAAACGAAATTGAGGTGCAAGCTGTGTTAGAAGAAGTCCATGAAGGGCAATGTGGACACCATCCAGGGGCACGTAGCCTTATGCGGAAAATACTCAGGGCGGGGTACTGGTGGCCCACCCTGAAACATGACTCCGCCTCGTATGTTCAAAAGTGCAATCAATGTCAACGATTCACAAATCTCCACAATACTCCGGCGGAAGAAATGTCATCATCAATAACGTCTTGGCCTTTCTATCAATGGGGCATGGATATCTTGGGTCCATTCCCAACTGCGCCCGGCGGTATCAAATACTTGATAGTTGGTGTTGATTACTTCGCCAAATGGATTGAAGCAGAGGCAGTGGTGCATATTACATCAGCCAGGACTCGTAGATTCGTATATGAAAATATCATTGCATGTTTCGGAGTCCCTGGACGCATAGTCACTGATAATGGCACCCAATTCACAGATCGTAAGTTCACTGAACTCCTGGAAAATCTCAGCATTACACAGATTTTCTCTTCTGTGGAACACCCTCAAACCAATGGCCAAGCTGAAGTTGCCAACAGAGAAATCTTGAAAGGCCTTAAGAAACGCCTTGGTGAAGCAAAGGGAGATTGGGCAAATCAATTATGCCACGTTCTATGGGCATATAGAACAACCCCTCACTCCACCATAAATGAATCTCCATATCGGCTGACATATGGAGTCGAAGCTGTTATTCCCATTGAATTAGCAGCCCCATCAGCTCGAGTCCTCCATTTCAACGAAGAAGCCAATCAACAGAACCTCGCCCATGAACTCGAGGTCTTGGCGGAGTTGAGAGAGGAAGCCTTTGTGAGGGACCAAGCTGTTAAAGCAAAGGCCGCCAAACGGTATAACATACGTGTTTCTGAACGCCGTTTCAAAGAAGGAGATTTGGTCTTGAGAAGGGCCAATATCGGTAACAAATTTGCACACCAAGGCAAATTGGCACCAACATGGGAAGGTCCATGTAACATCCCAGTTTTGAAATTAAATGCTGAATGAAGAATGAACCATTAAGACTTGATTTCAACTAGAAATAACTGTTAATTGCATTTAACTAGGTAGGTTCAAGCCATTAAAATATAAAAAAAAAATGGTGGTGGCCAAGGGATGGGGTGGAGTGCACGTGACTGCTGGGCACGCACTCTCCCATCCCACTCTTCTTTTACTGTGCGCATGCACATATATATATATATAAAACGTGAGCCTTGGTGAAAACGCACTTGCTATTTCTTCAGACTCCCTCCTCCGTCACTTCATCCTCTACTTCCTCTCTTCGTCTCCATCTTTCTTCTTCTTCTATCTTACTTTTCGCCCCTGGAGGTCTTGGTTGCAGTACTGGAGAACGGACCACACTTCATCCCAGAATCAGGCGCAGGATACGACAGAGCCAAGGAAGACCGGACGAACCAGGAGAAGGACATCGGACTCAACAACAAGAACGGAAAAGGTTTCTGAGGATTCTTCTAAAGGTAGGGGGCGCTTGCATGTCGAATGCATGGTCTAAGAACGGTACCGGATGAACGTACTGCTAAGTGTGGGTGTGTGTGCATGTATTTATAATCATTAAAACTGATGCTGTGCATGTGTGCAGGTATTCATAATTATTAAAATTGATGCATGATTTGAGATTCTGATAGTGATCTTCGTGGCGATGGTGTAGCCTGTTAGTGGATGATAATGATGGATGATATGCATGGATCTATTTTGTTGTCACTTTGAAGAACATGTATGTGTATGCTCTTAATTGGATTGCTCAATGTTGTTAGTCTGATGACCGATTGTAACATGCGCTGGTGTGATTGACTGAATGAGTACGAGTAGTATGGGAAATCCGTTCTTGCTTAATGACTACGGCGAAGGTGTTCATGGCGCGATGATGTGTAATAATGAATGTGTTAGTTGCATGAGTGAGAGTGGGGTGACCCATAGAAGGTCAAGAATCCCAAGGGAAACGACTTCCAGTTACCAACCCTGGCTAGATCCCAATAGAGCTCGTGGTAGCCGTTAGAGCTAGAGAAGAGAGTCTCGAGACGCCGTGGGGAGGCCGGTGCCACCTGGTAAGAGCTGAGGGACGAGGGGCCAGAAAAAAAAAGGGGACCGTAACTGAGAGTCTTTACCCGAGTCGGATCCGCAGACATGCATATAGAAATAAGGCTGATTGTGGTGGTGTATAAATCTATGTATGTATATGTGTATGATTTTGAATGCATGAAATATATATATTTGGATGTGGAATAAACTCTGTGTATTATGTGTGTCATGAATGTTGCTTGAACTGTATGAACTTGGTTACTTGAGAAAGGTTGAATGATAGCAGGAGCGTGTACTGACGCTGATACCGAATCTGTGAGTATCATTTTACATGTAAAAGCTCACCCCTGCAGTGGCCATTTTCAGTGAATGTCTCTCGTGAAGAGGATCAGAAGCAGAGCTGGAATGCTGGGCGGAGTGCTGATGCGTTTGGAAGGTTTAATTAAGGCGTTGTTAGATTAAGCCCTGACTGGTTCATGTCGTATGTTAATGTTTTGGGATGAGTAGGATTTTATGAACAAGGAGAAGTTCGATTTTTGTGTTGTAAATAATAACATACACTTTTATGTATATATGAATGTATGGTTTTGTGTGTGTGATGCTATGTGCTGTCTTGTTTCATAATTGTGCTTTAATGGATACGCAGGGACGGTATAATTGAGCAGGTTATAGCCAAGTCTGAGTGAATCGAGAATGGTCTTAGGAAAACTTATGTCGGATACGTTGGGCGGAGTCGTACCCCGCCTGAAGTATGGGAGTAATTCGCCCAAGCGAGAGGATTCGCGCTGGAGCGATGTAGTTGTTAGAATGAGACCCCGGTGTTGACCCCTGATTTGGGCGCTGTGGTTGAGTCCGCCCAGGCGTTGTCATAATTAGTTGAGTTGGGCGGAATAGGTTCGGACTCCTTCTTTCTTCATAACTACTATCGCATATGTACCCTGTAACTTCCCGTTTTTCTGAGTGAAGTGCAAGTGTGAGGATTTACCTAGTGAACCCTTGTCCATACCCGATTGAGAAAATTACCTTGTAGTTGTGTTAAAGAGGCGTTATACAGATTTCGTTTAGGCAGTGTCATACCTCGCCCAAGTAACTAGAACAGTTCACCCAAACGCGTAGAACTATGCTGAAGCAAGTAGATATCAACTCAAGATTCCGCCTATGTACCTTCTTCTCCGTGGCCGCATTATTCCGTCTCGCTGGGCGGTATTGAATATCGCCTGAGTAAGTGAATGTTGTATTGTAGTCCGCCCAAGATAAATATACCCCGCCTAGCCAGGTAGGATGATTCGAACTCCGCCCACCCACCGAATGCTACACGTGTGATTGTATTAAGATCTTCCCTCATCTATTTCCTCCTATTGTGTGACCAGTATTACTCGAAGGAAAGCCTTCTTTGTGGAATTCCCTCCATCCGCTGCGGCATTCCCATACTCTGCCTGGACGGTATAAGACCCCGTCCGAGCGAGCAACGGCGTTTTGTAATCCGCCCATTGTTGATGTGTTACGATAAACCCATTGAGCCGGCCCCAGTTTTAGCTTCTCTGTGGGTTGCTATATGCGCGTGAATGCTCTTCGTTTCCCCCTTGCCTGCTCCCTTCTATATCAAATGTTACATGACTGTTTTTGTGAAAATTTTCTCATATTTTTGGAATTATTAGTTGCAAATAATAAGGTGTTACATTTTGGTATCAGAGCGGACCGAAAAGTCCAAGGCCAAAGTATGCTTACCAAGTGTAAGCAGTGGTGTGTGTGACTTTTGATTGAATGGTTGAAAATTGTTCTGATGCTAGTTGAACTTGATTGATGATTGACTTGAGGACAAGGGGTTGTTTTCCCCGGTCCGATTGTGTGTATGACCTAGGCGAATGATATAATGTGCTAAGCTATTAATTGTTGGACTAATAACTAGATCAGTAGTAAGTGGCTCCGTATACTTATCCTTAAATGTCAGTTTCAGGATAAGGAATGGCGCATCGTCAAAGTATGGAGGCTATAGCCACAGCATTCCAACGCTTTGCGGATGTATTTGAGAGGCAAGGCCAGACTCAACCTGAGGATGGCCATGTGCTGGACCGCTTCTTAAAAAGGAAGCCGAGTGAATTCTTAGGAGGACGGAACCCTGAGGCGGCGTTCAAATGGACCCAGGAATTAGAGAGAATTTTTAGGGGTCTTCGCTGTACCGAAGCTCAGAAGGTGGAGTGCGCAGTGTATATGCTGCGAGATGAAGCGGAGAATTGGTGGAAAATAGCCAGAAGCCGATTTCCTGAAGATGATAATCAACTGACGTGGAACGATTTCAAGGCCTGCTTCTTAGACAAATACTTTCCCGACACAGTGAGGAGTCGCAAAGAGCTGGAGTTTATGGAGTTAAAACAGGGATCCATGACTGTGGAAGAGTACGCGACCAGATTTGAGGAATTGTGCCTATTCTATCCGCCCTTCCAGCAGCCAGGAACGGAGAACTCCAAGTGTCTTAAGTTTGAGAACGGATTGAGATCGGATATCAAGAGGGCTTGCAGATACCATGAAATCCGGAGTTTCCCTGCCTTAGTGAACAAGTGTCGAATATTCGAAGAGGATGACAGGGCCCATTCGGGCCAGTGCAGCAGAGCTAACCAGCACCTGAGGCCTCAGCAATCACGTTTCAAGAGGCCAGGGAACGTGAGGAGGAATGAACCCTTCACCAGATATCAGGATCATAATGACCGAGGGAGACAAATGAGTGGACGACCAAGGTATGGCGGATGCTTTAAATGCGGCGGTGACCACTTTGCTAAGGATTGCAATGATACAAATGTTAAATGCTACCACTGCGGAGAGAAGGGACACGTTCGTCCTGACTGCCCCCAACTCCGCCAGACAAACACCAATGTGCGTCAAGGAGGATTTCAAGATAGAACCAGAGTGAATGATAACCAACGTCCTGGTGGCAGAGGCAACGGGGCCAGAAGAGACGGGATGCGAGGGAGGAACACCGGCCCAACAGCGACAGGAAGGATCTACACCATCAATGCAGAGGATGTTGCACCAGCAAACGATCTAGTACAATGTAAGTGCTCACTTGGAATGAATACACTTAATGTTGTTTTCGATTCGGGAGCTACCCATTCTTTTATAGCTGATGAGTGCGTGGAACGGTTGAAGCTACCAACTGTGTCTATGAACCGGACTTTGGAAGTGGCCAGCCCTACTGGGCCTAGTGTGTTCACATCGTCAATATGTAAAAATGTAGCATTTGAGTTGTATGATCGGAGTTTCACCTTCGATCTGATTTGCATGCCCTTAAAGGGTCTTGATATTGTGCTTGGAATAGATTGGCTTTCAGCCAATAAGGTATTAGTAGATTGTAGAAACCGAGAGATAGTTTTCCCAAAACAACCCACTGAAGATGGCACGGCACCAGATATAACCCAACTATTTATGATGCCTTGTCTAACCAAGGATGAGAGTGAGACCCTAGTGAACGAAATTCTGGTTGTCTGCGAATTCCCAGAAATATTCCCAGAAGACGTCCCGAGTGTGCCTCCCAATAGAGAAGTTGAGTTCTCTATAGACTTGATCCCTGGAGCCGAGCCAGTCTCCAGTGCACCCTACAGAATGTCCTCGACTGAACTGGCAGAGTTGAAGAAACAAGTGGATGAGTTACTTGAGAAGCAGTTCATTAGACCAAGCGTGTCACCATGGGGCGCACCTGTGCTACTTGTTAAGAAGAAGGATGGCAGCATGAGACTTTGTATAGATTATCGACAGCTTAACAAGCTCACAATCAAGAATCGATACCCACTGCCTAGAATTGATGATTTAATTGACCAGCTGCGTGGAGCCTCAGTCTTCTCGAAAATCGACTTACGATCAGGATATCACCAAATCCGAGTGAAGGACTCTGACATTCCTAAAACTGCCTTTAGGACTCGGTATGGTCACTACGAGTATGTAGTGATGCCGTTCGGTGTGACAAACGCCCCTGCTGTTTTCATGAATTACATGAACAGCATATTCCACTCCTTCTTAGATCGGTTTGTTATTGTCTTCATCGATGATATTCTAGTTTATTCTAAGACGTCTGAGGAGCATGAAGGACATCTCAGAGCGGTACTCCAAGTGTTAAAGGAGAAGCAATTGTTTGCAAAGCTCTCGAAGTGCGAATTCTGGATGGATGAGATCCACTTCCTCGGGCATGTGATTTCCAAGCGAGGCGTCTCAGTGGATCCTGCGAAGGTAGCTACTGTAATAGCATGGGAGAGGCCCAGATCGGTCTCGGAAATAAGAAGTTTTATGGGCTTGGCAGGTTATTATAGGAGGTTCATAGAAGGTTTTTCTAAGTTGGCATTACCCCTGACTAAATTGACTCGGAAGAACGTTCCTTTCGTGTGGAGTCCGGAGTGTGAGAACAGCTTCCAAGAGCTGAAGAATAAGTTGACAACTGCTCCGGTGTTGGCATTACCTGAGTTACGAGAAAGCTTCGTGGTCTATTGTGACGCGTCCGGACTCGGATTAGGGTGTGTACTCATGCAGAAAGATCGAGTGATAGCATATGCCTCTCGACAATTGAGACCCCACGAGCAGCATTATCCGACCCATGACTTGGAGCTGGCAGTAGTAGTTTTTGCATTAAAAATCTGGAGACATTACTTGTACGGGTCCAAATTTGAAGTGTACAGCGATCACAAGAGCCTCAAATACCTATTCGACCAAAAGGAGCTGAACATGAGGTAGAGAAGATGGATTGAGTTTTTGAAGGACTACGATTTTGAGTTAAAATACCACCCAGGTAAGGCAAATGTCGTGGCCGACGCGTTGAGTCGGAAATCCCTCCACATAGCAGCTATGATGGCAAAAGAAGTTGAGTTGTTGGAGCGGTTCAGAGACATGAACTTGCATGTTGACACCCCTTCCTCTCAGAAGATGACAATCGGTACGTTGAGGATTGCCAGTGAATTCTTAAAATCCGTGTACGAACAGCAACAGGCGGACTCTTACCTAGCTGAAATGAAGGAAATTCAGGCCAAAGGAAAGGATTTATCCTTGACAGAGGGGCCAGATGGGATCTTCCGGGTGAGAGACAGAATATACATACCATGTGGAGGAAGATTGAGAAGAATGGTGCTTGATGAAGCCCATAAAAGCCTATTCAGCATTCACCCAGGAACCACGAAAATGTACCACGACTTGAAGAGACAGTTCTGGTGGCCCGGACTAAAGAAGGATGTGGCGGAGTACGTGACCCGGTGTATAACTTGTCAGAAATCAAAGATAGAGCACCAAAAACCGTATGGTGCAATGCAGCCTCTAGAGATCCCCGTGTGGAAATGGGACTCAATTGCGATGGATTTTATCATGGGATTACCCAAAAACCGAGCGGGCCATGATGCAATTTGGGTCATTGTTGACCGATTGACGAAGAGTGCACACTTCTTACCTGTAAATATGAGGTACGCATTGCATAAGTTGGCTCGAATCTACATTCAAGAAGTTATCCGACTGCATGGCATACCTACTTCCATCGTATCGGATAGGGACCCTAGGTTTACGTCCAGGTTTTGGACCAGCATACATCAAGAATTGGGGACGAAGCTTTGGCTTAGTTCTGCCTACCACCCCCAATCGGATGGACAATCTGAGCGAACAATTCAGAGTCTAGAAGACTTATTAAGAGCGTGTGTGTTAGAGTATGGTGGGGACTGGGAGCAGTACCTTCCCTTGATCGAGTTTACGTACAACAACAGCCATCATCACAGCATTGGCATGGCACCTTACGAGGCATTATATGGGCGTAGATGCCGAACCCCACTCTGCTGGTCGGAAACGGGTGAAAGTCTACTATTGGGACCAGATATCGTGAAGCAAACCATAGAACAGATCCGAGTGATAAGGGAGAAGATGAAAGCATCACAAGACAGGCAGAAGAGCTACCATGACAAGCGCATCAAGCCATTGGAATTTTCAGTCGGAGATCGAGTGTTTCTGAGAACCTCTCCGAGTAAAGGAGTTGGACGAGCCTTAAAAAGTGGGAAGTTAAGCCCTCGCTACATCGGACCTTATGAGGTATTAGAACGGATTGGCCCCGTGGCATACCGCCTCGCGTTACCAACTCACTTGTCCCGATTACACAACGTATTTCACGTATCTCAACTAAGGAAGTATTTGCATGACCCCAGCCACACGATGCCTGACGACGAGGTAGAGATCAAGGAAAACCTAACCACTGTGACTACACCGGTTGGAATCGTGGATCAATCGGTAAAACGCTTAAGAAACAAGAACGTAAGGCTGGTTAAGGTGGAGTGGCAGCAAGGCAAGACCACCTCCTACACGTGGGAACGCGAAGACGCCATGCGACAGCAGTACCCCGAATTGTTTACCTAGGTAAGTACCGACTGAATTTCGGGGACGAAATTCTTTTTCAGTGGGGGAGAACTGTAACATCCCAGTTTTGAAATTAAATGCTGAATGAAGAATGAACCATTAAGACTTGATTTCAACTAGAAATAACTATTAATTGCATTTAACTAGGTAGGTTCAAGCCATTAAAATATAAAAAAAAATGGTGGTGGCCAAGGGATGGGGTGGAGTGCACGTGACTGCTGGGCACGCACTCTCCCATCCCACTCTTCTTTTACTGTGCGCATGCACATATATATATATATAAAATGTGAGCCTTGGTGAAAACGCACTTGCTATTTCTTCAGACTCCCTCCTCCGTCACTTCATCCTTTACTTCCTCTCTTCGTCTCCATCTTTCTTCTTCTTCTATCTTACTTTTCGCCCCTGGAGGTCTTGGTTGCAGTACTGGAGAACGGACCACACTTCATCCCAGAATCAGGCGCAGGATACGACAGAGCCAAGGAAGACCGGACGAACCAGGAGAAGGACATCGGACTCAATAACAAGAACGGAAAAGGTTTCTGAGGATTCTTCTAAAGGTAGGGGGCGCTTGCATGTCGAATGCATGGTCTAAGAACGGTACCGGATGAACGTACTGCTAAGTGTGGGTGTGTGTGCATGTATTTATAATCATTAAAACTGATGCTGTGCATGTGTGCAGGTATTCATAATTATTAAAATTGATGCATGATTTGAGATTCTAATAGTGATCTTCGTGGCGATGGTGTAGCCTGTTAGTGGATGATAATGATGGATGATATGCATGGATCTATTTTGTTGTCACTTTGAAGAACATGTATGTGTATTCTCTTAATTGGATTGCTCAATGTTGTTAGTCTGATGACCGATTGTAACATGCGCTGGTGTGATTGACTGAATGAGTACGAGTAGTATGGGAAATCCGTTCTTGCTTAATGACTGCGGCGAAGGTGTTCATGGCGCGATGATGTGTAATAATGAATGTGTTAGTTACATGAGTGAGAGTGGGGTGACCCATAGAAGGTCAAGAATCCCAAGGGAAACGACTTCCAGTTACCAACCCTGGCTAGATCCCAATAGAGCTCGTGGTAGCCGTTGGAGCTAGAGAAGAGAGTCTCGAGACGCCATGGGGAGGCCGGTGCCACCTGGTAAGAGCTGAGGGACGAGGGGCCAGAAAAAAAAAGGGGACCGTAACTGAGAGTCTTTACCCGAGTCGGATCCGCAGACATGCATATAGAAATAAGGCTGATTGTGGTGGTGTATAAATCTATGTATGTATATGTGTATGATTTTGAATGCATGAAATATATATATTTGGATGTGGAATAAACTCTGTGTATTATATGTGTCATGAATGTTGCTTGAACTGTATGAACTTGGTTACTTGAGAAAGGTTGAATGATAGCAGGAGCGTGTACTGACGCTGATACCGAATCTGTGAGTATCATTTTACATGTAAAAGCTCACCCTTGCAGTGGCCATTTTCAGTGAATGTCTCTCGTGAAGAGGATCAGAAGCAGAGCTGGAATGCTGGGCGGAGTGCTGATGCGTTTGGAAGGTTTAATTAAGGCGTTGTTAGATTAAGCCCTGACTGGTTCATGTCGTATGTTAATGTTTTGGGATGAGTAGGATTTTATGAACAAGGAGAAGTTCGATTTTTGTGTTGTAAATAATAACATACACTTTTATGTATATATGAATGTATGGTTTTGTGTGTGTGATGCTATGTGCTGTCTTGTTTCATAATTGTGCTTTAATGGATACGCAGGGACGGTATAATTGAGCAGGTTATAGCCAAGTCTGAGTGAATCGAGAATGGTCTTAGGAAAACTTATGTCGGATACGTTGGGCGGAGTCGTACCCCGCCCGAAGTATGGGAGCAATTCGCCCAAGCGAGAGGATTCACGCTGGAGCGATGTAGTTGTTAGAATGAGACCCCGGTGTTGACCCCTGATTTGGGCGCTGTGGTTGAGTCCGCCCAGGCGTTGTCATAATTAGTTGAGTTGGGCGGAATAGGTTCGGACTCCTTCTTTCTTCACAACTACTATCGCATATGTACCCTGTAACTTCCTATTTTTCTGAGTGAAGTGCAAGTGTGAGGATTTACCTAGTGAACCCTTGTCCATACCCGATTGAGAAAATTACCTTGTAGTTGTGTTAAAGAGGCGTTATGCAGATTTCGTTTAGGCAGTGTCATACCTCGCCCAAGTAACTAGAACAGTTCGCCCAAACGCGTAGAACTATGCTGAAGCAAGTAGATATCAACTCAAGATTCCGCCTATGTACCTTCTTCTCCGTGGCCGCATTATTCTGTCTCGCTGGGCGGTATTGAATATCGCCTGAGTAAGTGAATGTTGTATTGTAGTCCGCCCAAGATAAATATACCCCGCCTAGCCAGGTAGGATGATTCGAACTCCGCCCACCCACCGAATGCTACACGTGTGATTGTATTAACATCTTCCCTCATCTATTTCCTCCTATTGTGTGACCAGTGTTACTCGAAGGAAAGCCTTCTTTGTGGAATTCCCTCCATCCGCTGCGGCATTCCCATACTCTGCCTGGACGGTATAAGACCCCGTCCGAGCGAGCAACGGCGTTTTGTAATCCGCCCATTGTTGATGTGTTACGATAAACCCATTGAGCCGGCCCCAGTTTTAGCTTCTCTGTGGGTTGCTATATGCGCGTGAATGCTCTTCGTTTCCCCCTTGCCTGCTCCCTTCTATATCAAATGTTACATGACTGTTTTTGTGAAAATTTTCTCATATTTTTGGAATTATTAGTTGCAAATAATAAGGTGTTACAGTCCATACCGAGTCGTTGAGATTCTGGGCAAAGGCACATACCGCCTAGAAAACTTAGATGGCACTCCGGTCAGGAATAAATGGAACATTTTAAATTTACGCATATATTACAGCTAGTTGGGTAATACGGTATGATCTCTCTCCTAACTTAAGGTTCTTCCCAAATGGGCTTTCCTTGAAAAGGTTCTGATGAGACATAATCCAACTCAGCTCTTTATGTAGTTCCATCATTAATAAAATGCCTTCCTACATTCAATCTTCATTCTAATTTTCAGTTCATTATCCATGGCAGAACTTGTTCCCATGCAGATAAGACACCAGCTCCAACAATTGAAGCATAATGGCACAACTCTTTATTCCATAAAGAACATCCAACGTGCAACAAAGCTTCACAAACGGAGTCAGAAAACTCCTTGGGGGGAAAGGATTGGTGTCACAGCTATATGCTGCACCATACCGACCCCAAGGTCCTGCAGGCTTCCTGTGGAAAGAATTGGTGTCACAGCTATATGCTGCACCATATCGACCCCGAGTTCTTGCAGGCTTCTTGCAGAAAGGATTGGTGTCACAGCTATATGCTGCACCATACCAACCTTGGATTCAACAATTTTCACTTGATCAGGAGATACACTCCAATTCAAATTCAAAGGGATGAACACTCCATCCAAAACTTGACTCCGCCTAACAGCCAATGTTTTACGGAGTACATAATCAACAAACTCAAAGCACTATCAACAAGTCCAAGTAAGTATAACACTTGCGAAAATTGTGCTTCATTGAAATTCTTAAGAGGCTACTCCGCCTCCTTACAGAATTTACTTCATTGAAATTCCTAAGAGGCTACTACGCCTCATTATTGAATTTACTTCAATGAAATTCTTAAGAGGCTACTCCGCCTCCTTACAGAATTCACTTCAATGAAATTCCTAAGAGGCCACTACGCCTCATTATTGAATTTACTTCATTGAAATTCCTAAGAGGCTACTACGCCTCATTATTGAATTTACTTCATTGAAATTCTTAAGAGGCTACTCCGCCTCATTACAGAATTCACTTCAATGAAATTCCTAAGAGGCTACTACGCCTCATTATTGAATTTACTTCATTGAAATTCTTAAGAGGCTACTCCGCCTCCTTACAGAATTTACTTCATTGAAATTCCTAAGAGGCTACTACGCCTCATTATTGAATTTACTTCAATGAAATTCTTAAGAGGCTACTCCGCCTCCTTACAGAATTCACTTCAATGAAATTCCTAAGAGGCTACTACACCTCATTATTGAATTTACTTCATTGAAATTCTTAAGAGGCTACTCCGCCTCCTTACAGAATTAACTTCAATGAAATTCCTAAGAGGCTACAACGCCTCATTATTGAATTTACTTCAATGAAATTCTTAAGAGGCGACTCCGCCTCCTTACAAAATTCACTTCAATGAAATTCCTAAGAGGTCACTACGCCTCATTATTGAATTTACTTCATTGAAATTCTTAAGAGGCTACTCCGCCTCCTTACAGAATTCACTTCAATGAAATTCCTAAGAGGCTACTACGCCTCATTATTGAATTCACTTCAATGAAATTCTTAAGAGGCGACTCCGCCTCCTTACAAAATTTACTTCATTGAAATTCCTAAGAGGCCGCTACGCCTCATTATTGAATTTACTTCATTGAAATTCTTAAGAGGCTACTCCGCCTCCTTACAGAATTCACTTCAATGAAATTCCTAAGAGGCCACTACGCCTCATTATTGAATTTACTTCATTGAAATTCTTAAGAGGCTACTCCGCCTCCTTACAGAATTCACTTCAATGAAATTCCTAAGAGGCTACTACGCCTCATTATTGAATTTACTTCATTGAAATTCTTAAGAGGCGACTCCGCCTCCTTACAGAATTCACTTCAATGAAATTCCTAAGAGGCTACTACGCCTCATTATTGAATTCACTTCAATGAAATTCTTAAGAGGCGACTCCGCCTCCTTACAGAATTTACTTCATTGAAATTCCTAAGAGGCCACTACGCCTCATTATTGAATTTACTTCATTGAAATTCTTAAGAGGCTACTCCGCCTCCTTACAGAATTTACTTCATTGAAATTCCTAAGAGGCTACTACGCCTCATTATTGAATTTACTTCAATGAAATTCTTAAGAGGCTACTCCGCCTCATTACAGAATTCACTTCAATGAAATTCCTAAGAGGCTACTACGCCTCATTATTGAATTTACTTCATTGAAATTCTTAAGAGGCTACTCCGCCTCCTTACAGAATTTACTTCATTGAAATTCCTAAGAGGCTACTACGCCTCATTATTGAATTTACTTCAATGAAATTCTTAAGAGGCTACTCCGCCTCCTTACAGAATTCACTTCAATGAAATTCCTAAGAGGCTACTACACCTCATTATTGAATTTACTTCATTGAAATTCTTAAGAGGCTACTCCGCCTCCTTACAGAATTAACTTCAATGAAATTCCTAAGAGGCTACTACGCCTCATTATTGAATTTACTTCAATGAAATTCTTAAGAGGCGACTCCGCCTCCTTACAAAATTCACTTCAATGAAATTCCTAAGAGGTCACTACGCCTCATTATTGAATTTACTTCATTGAAATTCTTAAGAGGCTACTCCGCCTCCTTACAGAATTCACTTCAATGAAATTCCTAAGAGGCTACTACGCCTCATTATTGAATTCACTTCAATGAAATTCTTAAGAGGCGACTCCGCCTCCTTACAAAATTTACTTCATTGAAATTCCTAAGAGGCCGCTACGCCTCATTATTGAATTTACTTCATTGAAATTCTTAAGAGGCTACTCCGCCTCCTTACAGAATTCACTTCAATGAAATTCCTAAGAGGCCACTACGCCTCATTATTGAATTTACTTCATTGAAATTCTTAAGAGGCTACTCCGCCTCCTTACAGAATTCACTTCAATGAAATTCCTAAGAGGCTACTACGCCTCATTATTGAATTTACTTCATTGAAATTCTTAAGAGGCGACTCCGCCTCCTTACAGAATTCACTTCAATGAAATTCCTAAGAGGCTACTACGCCTCATTATTGAATTCACTTCAATGAAATTCTTAAGAGGCGACTCCGCCTCCTTACAGAATTTACTTCATTGAAATTCCTAAGAGGCCACTACGCCTCATTATTGAATTTACTTCATTGAAATTCTTAAGAGGCTACTCCGCCTCCTTACAGAATTTACTTCATTGAAATTCCTAAGAGGCTACTACGCCTCATTATTGAATTTACTTCAATGAAATTCTTAAGAGGCTACTCCGCCTCCTTACAGAATTCACTTCAATGAAATTCCTAAGAGGCTACTACGCCTCATTATTGAATTTACTTCAATGAAATTCTTAAGAGGCTACTCCGCCTCCTTACAGAATTCACTTCAATGAAATTCCTAAGAGGCTACTACGCCTCATTATTGAATTTACTTCATTGAAATTCTTAAGAGGCTACTCCGCCTCCTTACAGAATTCACTTCAATGAAATTCCTAAGAGGCTACTACGCCTCATTATTGAATTTACTTCAATGAAATTCTTAAGAGGCGACTCCGCCTCCTTACAAAATTCACTTCAATGAAATTCCTAAGAGGTCACTACGCCTCATTATTGAATTTACTTCAATGAAATTCTTAAGAGGCGACTCCGCCTCCTTACAAAATTCACTTCAATGAAATTCCTAAGAGGTCACTACGCCTCATTATTGAATTTACTTCATTGAAATTCTTAAGAGGCTACTCCGCCTCCTTACAGAATTCACTTCAATGAAATTCCTAAGAGGCTACTACGCCTCATTATTGAATTCATTTCAATGAAATTCTTAAGAGGCGACTCCGCCTCCCTACAGAATTTACTTCATTGAAATTCCTAAGAGGCCACTACGCCTCATTATTGAATTTACTTCATTGAAATTCTTAAGAGGCTACTCCGCCTCCTTACAGAATTCACTTCAATGAAATTCCTAAGAGGCCACTACGCCTCATTATTGAATTTACTTCATTGAAATTCTTAAGAGGCTACTCCGCCTCCTTACAGAATTCACTTCAATGAAATTCCTAAGAGGCTACTACGCCTCATTATTGAATTTACTTCATTGAAATTCTTAAGAGGCGACTCCGCCTCCTTACAGAATTCACTTCAATGAAATTCCTAAGAGGCTACTACGCCTCATTATTGAATTGACTTCAATGAAATTCTTAAGAGGCGACTCCGCCTCCTTACAGAATTTACTTCATTGAAATTCCTAAGAGGCCACTACGCCTCATTATTGAATTTACTTCATTGAAATTCTTAAGAGGCTACTCCGCCTCCTTACAGAATTCACTTCAATGAAATTCCTAAGAGGCTACTCCACCTCATTACTGAATTTACTTCATTGAAATTCCTTAGAGGCTATCCCGCCTCATTGCTGAATTTTACTTCACCGAATTCCTAAAGGGGTTATTCCGCCTCATTATACTTAGTCATATTTCATTAAGTCCTCAAATGATTACGCTGCCTTCTTAATATCGTTTTACAAGGCATAAATCCGACGGACTCAGACAGTGTTTATATGAACAAGTATTGATTTACAGAAAATATACTTTATTGAATATTGTCAAAGATTGATAAGGGTCCAGAGCCTATCCTGGAACAAGGCAATATTATTAAAGTATAAAAAACAAAATTAGAGAAGAACTCCGGAGCTAATCCTCAAGGCCCGGGTGGCACTCCTTCTTGGCGGGCGGAGCTGGGCTGACTCTCACTGGGTTTAGACAAACTTTGTGAGGGGGGCAAGTCCGCCAGAACATACTCTGCATTAGGCGCAGGAACATAACCCCCCCGAGCAGGCACCATCAATTCACCGTTGATAAATTCATAATAAGGATGGATGCCTGCAGTGTTGAGAGCAACGCCTGGGTTGCGATGACGGAGTTACCGAACAGCCATGCTTTAAGCATCATCAATTGCCGCTTCAGCTGCATCCAAAGCCGATTGTAATTCTTTATCAAGACGTTTATTGGCGGCATCTGAAGTGGCTTTTTCAGCTTGCAGCTCTTCAACCTGTTTCTCAAGGTTAGTATATGCAGTGGCTGTTTGGTCCAACTCCGCCGCCCAGGCGTCTTCAGTAAGAGTCTTATTAATTTCAAAGGAGACCAACCTCTGCTGAAGTTCGCTCACACCCTCGCCCAGTTTTTGGTTCTGCTGATTCAGATTAAAAACTTCTTGTTTCAGCAGAACATTGTCAGCCTTCACTCGGGTTAGCTCGCCCACCTCGTCGCTCAGTTTTGTATTTTGGTCTTTTAAACCTGAGACTTGCTTTTCCAGAAGGGCCTTTTCAGCTCTGACCTGAGCCAGCTCCTTTTCCAGCTTCTTTATATCAGAGTTGGCGGTGTCAAGATGTTTATCTTTAGCTTTGATCACCTCCGACAGCTGTTCGTTATCATGCTCCAAGCTGCGTATTTTTTCAATAGAATCATGAAATAATTCTTGAAACATGGCGGCCTCAGCAGCTACCTCCGCAATACGTGGTACGGAAGCGAGGAAACCATCAATTTCAGCAAGATGCCACCTTGCAACAGCAGTGGCATCTGCAACTTCCTCAAAGTTGATGTCCGGGCGGAGAATGAAGTCCGGATCACGCCTCTCTGACTGGCGGGATCCCACATTTGAGAAATACAAATAAGGGTTCAGACGAGACCCCGCCAGAGGCAAAGAGACGGATCGCCTAGATGGCTCCCCTGGAACATTGACTAGGAAAATTGTTGTTCCTCGAGCAGTCAAGTCTAGGGCAGGACTCTCAGCTTGGCGGACTGGAGAAGCTTGAATTCTCTCCATCTCCTCCCCCACAACATCTTCTTCAGGAACTCCCTCCATACCGCCCACTTCAGCATTGACATCCACGGCTGGTGTCTCTAGAATCTCTTCCACATCAATGGCAGCATCAGATGATGCCCCTGCCACTTCCCCAACCTTCTCCTTGCCCTTAGTCTTCCTCTTTTGCAAGGGGTGGGGATCCACTTCCTCCACCTCAACAGTTTCTGGTTCTTGGCGTTTTTTAGATCTCCTTTCAACCTCAACCGTCGAGGACCCTGCAACACCCTCTAACGTCACTACGTTAGTGGAAGCAGGGAAAGGGAGAGTTTTTGTCAGAGCAGCAGCCAGATTCCTCCTAGGCTGCACATTGTTTTCCGCATCGATTTCCTGGCGACTCATGCGAATTTGCTTGATACGCTCCATCCCAGGAAATTCAGCGATTTTTCCTGCAAAATAACATACATAAATACAATTAGAAGCTGCAGGAAACAACAGGAGTAATATTCAAGCAACATTGGAATTGTTAATGATAAAGCATTACTCAAGTATCCCTCAGCATCCCGCCCAAGCAGCCTTCGGCATAAAATCTGCCTATGGACGGAGTTGTACTCCTTCAATGTCTGCAGGACTTCCACAGAAGTAGCGGATAGGGCACTCTCCTCAACTTCATAAGCTTGTTTGGTTAGGAGGAAGTGCTCGTGGGTCCACGCTACTGGGAATTTATCAATTCCCTCCTTACTCCGCCAAAAGATGGACTTGTTCTTCTTGACAAAGACTTTTACAAAGCTCATTCTGAAGTGAAGTCTGCCTTCTTTGGCGGAGTCAGCAAACGCCTTAAAGTTCACAATCTTCGGCTCCGCCCGAAGAGTTACAAAACCCATACCGCCAGTTCTCGCATTCACCCTCCTCATGATGCGACAGAAAGCAAAGAACAACGCCACAGTAGGCGTAAATTCCAGATGTTTAGCCAACACTTCAAAGCTGCGAACTATCCCCCAACCATTAGGGTGCAGCTGAGAAGGGGCGCAGTCCAGAAATCTGAGTACGCCCATCTGGAACTTATTCAGCGAAAATCGTACCCCCAGCTGGGTAAACAAAATATCGTACATGTATAATGTACGTTCATCTTGAGGACGATGGCATATACGTTCAAACGTCTTCGGCGAACGGACGATGAACCTCCTTTCAAACCTTTCATCCTTCCAGATTGGCACAGACAACTCCATCACCCCACCACTTGTTGTTGCATGACGAGAGGAAGCATCTTTAACATCTTCCTCAACCCAACAATAAGGGTCAGTTTCAAGCATTTTTTCCCAGTCCAACCCATGCAACACAACATTCTGACATTCTGCCATCGTTATCACTTGTATTTGGGAAATACCTCCTGATACAAACGAATGTACAGCATTACTAAAACACGCCACGCTGCTGTAAAATGTTGAATCCCTCCCAGTATAGAAAGCCTCATCTTCACTCTCAATATCTGAAAACATAGGGCGAACAGAAACCCTAGAGCACGACTCTGACTTTTTTCCTCTCATCCTCGTTTTAACAAACACACATATAAAGAAAACAAAACCAACCCAATAACAGTAAAGAACATTTCATTTATGTATTTGCACCCATTTAGGCTCTATAAATACCATCCTTAACACTCATAATGTCCACAAGATCACAAAGAATCTTTAGAAAACTAGAAAGAGTTGTTGAAATGGAAAGTGTGAAGAAAACCCCAAAAGAGAAAGGAAAAAGGGTAGTTGTTGTAAGCACCCCTGTTGCTCCACCACCCAAAAAGAGTAAAAGCCTTGAGGAGGAAAAGAAGTCCAAGAGAATTGAGGATTTTGACTGGAATAGGTTTAGGGATCTAAATGCTGCCCAAGAATATGAGACAAAATTCAAAAACAGAGGAGTAATAAGGGAAAGGGCTCTGGTCCTTGATGAAGCTTTGATATTGATGTAAAGGCTGCTATGTTTGCAAGGGGATGCAGTATTTTAATAAGAACTTAGGCAATGGTTATCAAGAACTTACTAGGGAGTTCTATGCCAATTTAAGGGCTAATTCTATTGAAGATAAGGTACCTTTTTCTTCTTACTTGAGAGGAGTCACTATTCCTCTCTCTGGTCACATATTGAATAAGAGGGATAGTTGATATCTTCCATAGGGCTGAAAATGAGAATCTTAAAAAAGAAATACTAGAGGAATGTTGAACAAGGGGCTGTATATATAACAAAAGTGAGTGGTGCACCAAAATGTGTCAAGAAAAATTGTTTGAATCATCTCCCCCTTTTATGGTGCCACTACGTCCTTTCATCCCTGCAACCTGTGGCTCATCCTACTGAGGTTGTCATTAAGAGGTTGGTGTTGATTTACTGTTTAATAAAAGGCCTGTATGTTAATTTGGGTGAGTTAATACTGGAGGAGATGGTGAAAGCTGTAACATCCCGAATTTTAAAATAGAAGATTAATTAAGGGAAATAAATATTGACAAGTTGAATATGAATTGTTTAAGGTCCCAATAAATTGAATTTATCTAAATTAAGATTTTTGGGAATTATTGGTAATTTATGGAGACCGGTTAAGCTGAAAATGAGCCCGGTTGAGATATGGGTGTCGGACCAAATATCTCGGAATGAGATGATACTGGTTAGGGCTGTAGAGAATAATAATGGGAATCCGAATATACATTCGGAATAATTTTTGGATGAAGTATTGAGCCCAAACGAAGAGCCTATTTGTGACAAAAACGATGAATTCTAATAGATGGAATTAAAATAAACCCAAAAGCCTAAACTTTCCTTCTTCTATTCACGTGTAAACCACTGAAGCTTTGAGCAAATATACTTTACTTCTTCTCTTCATCTTCCTCCATTCTTCTCTCTTCTTCTCCCAAAAACCTTGAGTCTGTGTGGTGACTCTTTTCCTCTCTATTTTTTGTTGAAGAGGACTTGGAAGCTTGGGGTTCCTTCTCCTTCCTCTTATTTTCGTGCTGCCTCCCTTCCTTTCTTGAACCCAATTCGTTTTGGGTATGAGGTAAGCTTCTCCCACCATTTTTGGATGGGTTTATGTTGATATTATGGGTATTATGATTTTGGGAAGGAGATGCATGTGCATGGGTGTTTATTAGAGCATTTAATGCTCATGCCCTAGAATGAGATATCATAAATGCAAGTATTTATGGGAGGAAAATGGTTGTTGGTGCATTAATGATGGTGAGAAGTGAAGGTTTATGATGTATTAATGAAGGTGGATGGGTTTTGGAGAAAACCCTAACCTTGGAGTTTGGGGAAAATAGTTAAAGTTAGTTTGAGAATGTGTTTTATGGAGAAATGTATGATATTAAAAGATATGAATGATGGTGGAAGGAGTTTGGTGAAGCTTGGGGATAGGGTTGTCTTGTAATCCTTAAATTTAATGATGGTGGCTTAATGGGAAGGAATTCCCAAAGCCTAATAAAGAAAAAAATGATATCCACAACATGTCTAACGCATGTTGTGACATTATAAATATGAATATGACTAAATAGAATTGAAATGATGATTTGAATAGTTGATTGATTAAGGTTTTACATGAATATGAATGTAGGACCTATTCCGAACGACGAGGCGAGATCGTCTTATCCATCGGAATTCTTCTCTTGAGGTAGGAGAGGAGTCTAAATTCTAAATGCATGAATTTAAATGTTAGTTGATTGTGGTATATGGTGTTATGCATGTTAGCTTTGCTTGAATGTTGTAAGAAATGATGACTTGTGGTGTGATGTAGGTAATATGTTTGGCAACATGCTTTTGTGCATTTAGAATATTCATGGTGTGTTATGTTAAGTTGTATTACCATGAATGTGATATGATTCTTGGTGTTGTTTGTTGAGATTGAAAATAAAAAGAATGCCACCCAAAGATTGAAACTATTGTGAACAATCAATGTTAATAAAAGCTTGTGGTGTTGACGATGTTGGATGATGAGTGGTGTGACGTCCCGTGTAATTTTCCGAATAAATTTTTCGCGTTTTAAAAGATCATTTAGAAAACTCGTAATTTAAAATTCAGATTTCACATATAAGTTGATATTTGCGGAATATTAATCATGTATGCTAGTCGTGTATAATAAAATTCAAGAAAATATTTGCGTAGCGGAAACAATTTAGAAGTAACAGTGCATAGCACGTAATATTTATTACAACCCATTAAATTAAAGTAAAAATCAGAGTCCAAGCAATATATCATATAGTCATCAATCATGGCATCACTCTTCGTTCTGCGTGGCATTCACTGTAAAAATTGATGTAAGAGTGAGACAGAATATAGAATAAGTATAAAATAGATAAAATTGCACAAACACAATCAACAAATCATAATGATATGATGGATATGCCAGACGAGTTCATTTATATTTAATGAGTCTTTAATTAGTCAATGATGTCATGCTGGATCCATTTGGTTTGGTGGGAATACTGCAGTAAAAGGTCTCATAGAGACACCGGTAGGAATTAATACAGTCATGGATCCCTACAGCCCCATGACCAACACATCGGTAGGAATTAATACAGTCATGGATCCCTACAGCCCCATGACCAACACATCGCAAAAATAGGGCTTTAACTCATCATAGAGTAACCCCCCACCAGGGTAGGCAATCATGGAACCCCTAAAATTCCATGGTGCGTCCAAATGCTTATGATACATGAATGCCTTTAATTCTCTTTATCATTTAACATACCATGATATTAATATTTCCAAAACCACTTGGAAAACCACAAGTCCTCAAAGGACACATCACATATAATAATTTTCTGAATCATGGATTTACTGTTTCAAACACATGTAATAATAACCACAAGGCATTCATGTACATATATATTAATTATGTCATTCATAATTATTCACCACCAACATATACAACCGTATGATACTCATTAAACACGCAACAACATCAATAATAAATCATAATCACTCAAGAGTTTAATAATAAATTGTTACTCATAGAGAAAATATCATTTTCATTCATAATAACCATTATAACTAAGTTTCAGCATTTCCAACAGCAACATACTCTAGTACATCAGCCATAACTTGAACAAATCAAATCCTTTTTAGGTGATTCCACTTGCTGTAGTTCAATAATAGAATTATCTACAACTTTCATGAAGAACACAATTTCAAATTCTAAACAGAAATACCACTTATTCACGAAATACCACACTGCCCCAAGGTGAGTTTTCAAAACGTACATATATTAGTAATTTGAACGTTTCCGGGGCTACAAATATGATTTTGGCATGAAACGAGTTCTAAATTATTATTAACACAAATATCTACAACTTTCATGAAGGCACCAACCACTAATTCTCACCACAAAATTCCCAGTTTTAAAAATAAGATTCGGATTTCATAGTTAACAGATTTTCATCATGAACATACTTCTGTATTTTAGGCATAACTCAACCTACAAAAATCATTTTGACTTGAAACCACTTTCTATAGATCCGTAACACAATTAGCTACAACTTTTGTGAAGACATTAAAGGCTGATTATGCTTGTAAAATTCCCATAATATCAATATATACACAGAACATAGAACAAATATTCCACTCGGACATGCTGTAGTATTTTGGCGATAACTTTTGCTATACATATTCAAATTAATTGATTCAGGTGTCAAAATTCAGATAACAAAACGATCTACAACTTTCATGAAGAAGTCAGAATCAAATTCACACGTTTTCAATCTCAAAACTAAGCAACAAGATACGAAATTAAAACTGGAATCCTAGAACAGCATACAATTCTACCCATTTCATAGTTATTCACAACCCTGTCCCCTCTTACTTGTTTTGCCGACTGAAAATGGCTTCCTGGTTGTCATCCTAGCTTCTGTTCGAAGGGTCTTGAGGAAGGAGAGTAAATGAGAGGTAGAAGGTTCACTATCTTTTCTGTTTCTAAGAGTTTCAGAAGGGATAGTGCTTTGTTTAATAATGCAAGGCAGTGGGAGACAAGCTCCTTGTGAGTGGATCGTAGTGCTGTTAGTGGAGATAATGGAGGATTAAAATAAGAAAGTGGGCTTATAATGGTCCACTTCTGGCTGTCCTACATACTTGGGGTGCATAATGGGTTTAGATATATTAAACTATGCGCAAGAGACAAGATTGGAGTCAAAAGTTACTCCTGGCAATGAAAACCGACTGGAATTCTACTCAGTTATTCTCTAAACCGACTGGAATTCCTCCCATGCTGACTGGAAATCGTCAGTAACGTGAAAAGAAGGAAATCCGAGTCCTTCTCACTCAGTTTTCACTCGGCACGAGCCATTCTTCACTCAGTTTTTCACTCAGCAAAACCGAGTCAACTCTCAATCTGTCTACTTGGCATCATCACTCAAGTTTGAGTCATCTCACACTCGGCTTCCCTCTTGGCATAAGAGTTTAAACCGATTCAATTAAGTCAGTCAGAGCCGACTCATACCCACCTAATCCATCACTTGGCTATTTATCTTAAATCCGAGTCAATAGCCGATCGGTTCTTACTGGGAAATTCCTTACAACACCGACTCAATTCCTAAATAGTTCTCACTCGGTGAATTCCCTCAAAGCTGACTTATTTCACTCGGCTGTCCACTCGGTAAATCAATTAAAACCGATACCCAACTCTTTAAGTCTCTGCTCGGTAGAACTCTTCTGAAATTGACTCATGCACTCAAATTTGTCACTCAGTAAAATAATCTTTATTGATCATCATTCAATCACTCTTCTCTTGGCAAAAATAATCCAAACGGATTCCCTTTTTCACTCAGTCTTCAACACTTAATTCCTCATTTGTAAACTCATCTTTGAATCGTGTCTTCACTCACATGGTTCCACTCGATACCATCTCACTTGGATATCTTTCATTCGGCATTTCACCCTCAAAGTTGACCTCTTTTCTTCTTCACTCAGGAAGTTATTCCAGTGTACATCAATCATATACCGTGTGTCCCCAGTCGGAATCCTTCCACTCGAAAGTACATTTTCCTCTGTACTTCACTCAGAAATCAAGGCACTCAGTGAACTTTCAGCCAGAATTGCAACATCTGACTATGATTGACTCGGAAACAAGTCATTCAGAAGCATTTGACTCGGAAACGAGTCTTTGGAGAGTACTTGACTCGGAAATGAGTCTTTCTGAGGTGTTTGACTCTACAGTGAGTCACTCCAAGGTGAGTCACTCGGATTCTTTCACCCAGAAGTGGTTCTGTCAGTCCACTTCACACAAAAGTGTCTCTGGGGCAAGAATTCCACTCGGAATAAACCCTCTTGGCCATGTTCCACTCGGAAAACACAACCTTCACTCGGTATTCACGTATTTCACTTGGAATTTCTCTTAGTTACTCGGAATTTTCATTCTTTACTCGGAACAGAGTCCCTTTTTCACTCGGACAGTCCTTTCTAAGGCATATTTCACTCGGAAAATGGATCTTATCAACAAAGATCTATATAAATTCTATACTTAAACCCAAAAATGAAATTTTTGGAGTATTATAAACTATCCATAGCGTGTTTTATTCATTGATTAACACTAACAGATCTTCCATCCTTCAAAATTTACAAAATAGAGCTATTACTAAAAGCAGGATGTTACAAGTGGCATGTGTAGGATGCATAGAGTGAGGAATGCATATGATTGCATTTGCATCCATGGCATACTGCATAGCTGCCGGTGTTGGAATTTTAGGGGATTCCCCCGGTTGGCCCAGTGGGAGGGCGGCTCGGTGCACAAGCATGATATATTTCCCCTGTGACTTGGTGTATAAGTCACGAAGCTGCCCATGTTGTGCTTCGGGGAGCCACATGTGGTTGACCCTTGTGGGGGGTGGCTCTTGAGGAGCAGGTATCCCCGGTGGTCCTTGAGATCATAGCTGCCATGGTATAAATCGTGGTTAGCCCGCAACACTCTATGTTGATTATGTTGTATACCGCGGTCATGGTGAAAATGGCCAAGTGTTGCAAGATGGGCGATGCGGTTTGGTACCAGTAAAACTATTGATGAATGCATACAATTTAAAGAATAAGTGTACACATTTTATTACTGCAGTAGGGGTGTGGTTAAAAGATCACACTTGAATCCCACAGTTGATGTTGAAATTCCCATAGTCAGATCTGCAATTGTTGAAATAATCCTTTGTGCATATGCATTAGTTAGGAGCATTTTCATATAGAAGGTAGTATGCCAAGGTGGTGATGGTGATTGTGAGAGGTGGTACAAATATATTTAAGACAACATAAAAGTACCATTTGAAAGTTGTTGTGATAACTCAATGGTTGAGTATTGTGATTATGTATATACTTGTATGCTTTGAGTGAAATGGTGTTGGTATATGTCATGATGAATATTATTGATGTGCAAAGTATACATGTGTGGAAGCCTATATGCATAATCACTTGGTATTCATGTTTATTCCTTTGGAATGTAGACTCACTCTCCCATGTTGTCAATTTTAGACTTGTGATGCAGGGAAATTATGGGAAGAGTAAGCATTTTGAAGTATATTTTGGCCGTGGAGGTAATTAGTGTATAGGAAGCGCCTTGGCCAGTGATGTATGTAATCATATGTATTTTGAGTAGTAGGATATGTAATGAATGTGTATTTTGGAAGTCTACTTGATAGATGATTTTGGAGGGTCATGGGAGAAAATGAGAAATTGTATGTATATCTCATTTTCATTGGTGACCCTAAGTATGTATGAAGGTTTAAATTATAATTGAGATTTCCTATGTGTTGATGAATGGATGAAGAATTATATTTCAGTATTTCTTTTATAAAGCTGATGAGATGAAGAATTAATTTACATATATGATTTTGAAGAGTTGAATGGAATTTAAGAGTATGCTGATGCAGAACCAGTTTTAAATTCTCTGAATGATGTTTGATATATAATGCATGTCTGTAGAATGAGTGAAGTTCAATTTCTAGTGTGTTGTGTTGTGTGAATTTCGAGTCCTGCAGGATGTCTGGTAGTTTCGCTTAAGCGAGGTGGATTCTCGCCCGAGCGAGAGCCACACCTGATAGGAAATTGGTCTCTGGACAATTTCGCTTAGGCGAGATTGAATCTCGCTCAAGCGAAATTACCCCGTATTAGTGTTTGCTCTCTGGAGGAATTCACAGTATCAGTGTTTGCTCTCTGGAGGAATTTCACCCAGGTGAATGGAGTCTCGCTCGAGCGAGGGCAAAGGGATTAGCTGCTAGCCTGACTCTGCTCAGGCGAATGGCCAATTCGCTCAAGCATAAATGCTAGGAGAATCAGGGGTTTGGCTACTGGAAGAAATCCGCTCAAGCGAAGGGCCTAAGGAATGGCATTCGCCCAAGCGACGCCATTAGATGGTGAGTGGGTGAGTCTATGAATGAATTCTGTCTAAGTGAGGATTTTGGAAATAAACTAAGAGGTGGTGGAATTTCCGAGTGAATTTCGAGTGACTTAAGCCCGAGCCATAGTTTTCCGAGTGAGGAAGGGTTCATAATCCGAGTGAGAAGGCCCCTGAGTGTGATAATCTGGGCAGTGGAGTTCTGAAGGGGAATTTTCGAGTCCAGTTTACTTATTCCGAGTTGTGTGTTCCGACCTTGTATTCTCCGAGTGAGAGAACATTGATTGGTGATACTCAGTGTGAGTTGCCCAAGAATTTCTCAAGAATAACTCTCCTCGAGTGCAAAAGAGAGGAGGTCGGCTTTGTAATGAAATGCCGAGTGAACGCTAGTCAGGCAATGAGTCGGTCTTTGAATGGGATTCCAAGTGAATGACCAAACAAAGGTAAGTCGGTTTCTGGGAAGTTTCCCGAGTGAACCACCGAGTGGGTGAAGTCTCGGACTTGGAGTGAATTTACCGAGTGGATGTTGTGTGAGGGAGGACTCGGTCTGGACTGCTATTGCCGAGTAGGGATTGAGTGAATGATGGCTCAGTCAGGGGATCTTGCTGAGTGGTGAATCTGTGTACTTTGAGTCAGTTTCAGGAAGACTCTACCGAGTGAGAACCCGAGTGCTTTGAGTCAGTTTTTGGAGAAGAATACAGAGTGACAACCGGTGTAAGGGGAGTCAGATTTGGAGGGGTTTGCTGAGTGAAAATTTAAGTCTTGAAGATTCTGATTATGCGAGTGGGTATAGGCTTGACCCCGAGAGTGTTTCGCTTAAGCGAGTAAGTCTCGCCCAAGCGAGTCAATCATAAATTTGAGTCTGGACGCATTTCGCTCAAGACTCACTGGCTTCGCCCAAACGAGGCATGTGTGTCTCGCTCAAGCGAGTCGGACTCCGCTTGAGCGAGATGATGCCCCTGTTACTCTTTTTTTTCCTTTTCGCCCTGCTACTCCTGTAATGCCAAGAAATGCACTATCCCAATTAATTTCTTTCCTTTCTAAAAACTGAGACTTGAACCCACATTATTTTATGGATACCTTAAGTGCAAAATTGGGTTTTATTAATTCCCAGGGGTCGATTTCTTAAAACAGAATCACATTTATTCATGTGTTCAATTTTCCTTCTGTTGTTTTAATTGAGGAACTTTCTTAAAATTAATCCTTTTAAATTTACCCTCTCATATCTTCATATATGTGAGTGGCTTATTATAGATCCAGGTATTTTCTAAAAACACAAAAAATTTACTCTGATTTCTGGGGTGTCTCAACCTGGTATCAGAGCAGCAATTGCTCTTGATACAACTATGATTAAAGATGTATATGTGATTATTGACTGTGCAAGACTGATTCATGAAATTACTTGACTAAATTATGATGGTTGACATTGAATTGATATTGCTGTATTGCTGTATGGAGTTGTTAAGTCCGGCCAAGAGTCCTTACACTAATTACCTCTATTTATGAATATGTCGTGATCATGTATTGAAAATGATGTTGTTATGTGATATGATATATGATAGGCTTATGATTACTGAAATTCCAGAATTTATAAATCGAAAAGCTATTGTTTGGCCTAGTGTACTTATGTGTGAGCCATGTTTTGATGTATAGGCATAAGATATGGCTGGTAGACAGAATCGTGAGGCTGCTGTTCCCAAGGTCTTGACTTATTTCTCAAGAGGCATCCTTCGGAGTTTCATGGAGGATTTAAGCCCGAAGATGCGTATGCGTGGATAAATGACTTGGAAAGGATATATGCAAGCTTCAAATGTTCAGAAGCGCAAAAGGTGGAGTATGCAGTCTTTATGCTCCGTGATGAGGCTAAAGCATGGTGGCGTCTTACTAGAGGACGTATGATAGCTGCTGATGTTCCCTTGATTTGGGAAAATTTCAGGTTGGAATTTTTGAAGAAATATTTTCCGGACAGCTATAGGAGCAAGAAAGAGCTTGAATTTATGGAGCTTAGGCAGGGAAGTATGACGGTGGAGGAGTATGCCTCCAAATTTGAAGCATTAAGTGCATTTTATCCACCCTATCAACAAGAAGGCACTGAAGCTTCGAAGTGTGTTAAATTTGAAAATGGACTACGCTAAAAAATCAAGAAGGCGATTTGTCATCAAGAGATTAGGAGTTTTCCTACTCTTGTGGACAAGTGCAGAATTTTTGAAGAAAATGATGTTGCTCCAAGGAGTTATTCGGGGCATGATTACAAGTTGAAGGGCCAATCTTCTAGCTTCAAGAAGAAAGGAAATTTTAAAAATAATAGATAATTTGTACGTGGTTCTTCTTCTTTCCGAAGGGGACGAGGTGCTCCTAGAGGCGGTTATGGTGGTGGTAACCAAGGTCGCGGAAATGTCCAAGGCATAACTTGCTTCTGATGTGGTGCCAACCATTTGGCACGTGATTGTCCTCAAAATGATGTTGTGTGCTTCCAATGCAACCAACCCGGGCATATTCGCCCAAATTGTCCAATGAATGCAAGAGATGCTAATGTTGATGCTCCTAACCGCATGAACTATGGTGCTAACCGTGGAGGTTTTGGTGGCCGTGGACGTGGAAATGGTGGTGGCCAAAATGATGGCCAAAATGGTGGCCGTGGTGGCAATCACAACGGTGGAAGAAATGGTCGAGGTATCGGTCGTGGTGGAAGAAATGGAAACCGAAATGGTGGTGGTCAAGTACAAGCTGCGGGAAGAGTATTTGCAGTTACTGGTGAAGAAGCGGCTCAGCTGAAGATCTTATCCGTGGTGAGTGTGAAATCCTTGGCACTCCGGTGCATATTATTTATGATTCTGGTGCTACACACTCGTTTATTTCTGAAGATTGTGTGAGGCGCTTGTGAGTGCCTGTGTGCATGATGAAAGGTTCTATATTGGTGACTACACCGACCGGTGCTTGCTTAAGATCGGTAACTCGATGTGAGGACGTCGAGATGAACCTTGAGGGTAGGAAATTTGTTGTATCCCTCGTATGCTTGCCTATGAAGGATTTGGATATTATTCTAGGCATGGATTGGTTATCTCTTAGTGGATTGTCATAGCAAGACGGTGATCTTCCCGACTTCGAATGCTGAAGATTTTAATGTACAAGGTATCTCCCAGCTTCTTATGATGTTCTGCGTGGTTGATGGGAATAGTGTTTCCCAATCTGGTGGAATTCCTATTGTTTCGGAGTTTCCCGATGTGTTTCCAGAAGAAATTCCTGGATTACCTCCTCCACGAGAAGTGGAATTTTCTATTGATCTTATTCCGGGTGCAGAACCTGTTTCCCGAGCTCCTTATAGGATGTCTCCTATGGAGTTAGTTGAGTTGAAAAAGCAGGTGGAAGAATTACTTGAGCGGGAGTTTATTCGCCCAAGTGTGTCTCCGTGGGGTGCTCCCGTGCTATTAGTGAAGAAGAAAGATGGGAGTATGAGATTGTGCATTGATTATCGTTAGCTCAACAAACTAACCATTAAAAATAAATATCCTCTTCCACGCATTGATGATCTATTGGATCAATTGAAGGGGGCAGTTGTGTTTTTAAAGATTGATTTGCGCTCCGGATATCACCAAATTCGGGTGAAGGCCGAAGATATTCCGAAAACTGTTTTCCGAACGCGGTATGGACATTATGAGTACGTGGTGATGTCATTTGGGGTGACGAATGCCCCTGCGATTTTCATGAGCTACATGAATCGCATCTTCCATGAATATCTTGACCAATTCGTCGTCGTGTTTATTGATGATATTTTGGTGTACTCCAAGAGTCATGAAGAGCATGAAAGACATCTTCGTCTTGTATTGACTATTTTACGCGAGAAGGAATTGTATGCGAAGCTCTCTAAGTGTGAATTTTGGCTCTCTGAGGTCTAATTCGTTGGACATGTTATTTCAAATGATGGAGTTGCGGTTGATAAGTCGAAGGTTGAAGCCGTGATGGCTTGGGAAAGACCAACGTCAGTGACGGAGATAAGAAGTTTTCTTGGTCTTGCCGGTTACTACCGGAGGTTCATTGAAGGGTTTTCCCGTTTGGCTTTACCATTAACGAAGTTGACTTGGAAAAATCACTCTTTTGTGTGGACCCGTGAATGTGAAGAGAGTTTCCAAGAGTTGAAGTTAAGGCTTACTACCGCACCGGTGTTAGCATTGCCCAATTTGACGGATGAATTTGTGGTATATTGTGATACGTCTAAGCTTGGTCTTGGATGTGTGTTAATGCAAAAGAAGCGTGTGATAGCCTATGCGTCAAGGCAGTTGCGACCGCATGAGGTTAATTATCCCACACATGATCTTGAATTGGCGGCAGTGGTGTTTGCATTGAAGTTGTGGCGACACTATTTGTATGGCTCCAAGTTTGTGGTCTTTACTGATCATAAGAGCCTTAAGTACTTGTTTGACCAGAAGGAGTTAAATATACGCCAAAGACGGTGGATGGAGTTCCTGAAAGACTATGAGTTTAAATTGAAGTATCACCCCGGTAAGGCGAATGTAGTTGCCGATGCATTGAGCCGGAAGTTATTGCATGTTTCCATGATGATGGCAAAGGAAATGGAGTTGATAGAACAATTTAGAGATTTGAATGTGGGCGTGGAGACTTACACTTCCAAGAAAATGGTGTTGGAAATGTTGAAAGTTGCAAATGAATTTCTTGAATATGTGAAGGCGCAACAACCCAATGATGAGTATTTGATTGAGATGAAGAAAACCCAAGAAAAAAGGAAGAATTTGTTCTTAGTAGAAGGTCAAGATGGCATTTGGCGTGTGAAGGGTCGAATTTATGTTCCCTCAAGCGATGATGTGAGGAAACGTGTACTTGAGGAAGCCCACAAAAGCATATTGAGTATTCACCCTGGTTCCACCAAGATGTATCAAGATTTGAAGAAGAATTTCTGGTGGCCCGGTATGAAGCGTGATGTGGCGAATTTTGTAGCATCTTGCCTTGTTTGTCAAAAGGTGAAGGTTGAACATCAGAGACCAACTAGATATTTGAGACCATTGGAGATCCCGGTTTGGAAATGGGATAGCATAGCTATGGATTTTGTTTCTGGACTACCCAGAACCTGTGCTGGAAACAATGCTATATGGGTGATTGTTGACCGATTGACAAAATGTACTCACTTTTTGCCCATTAATATGAAGAGTTCCTTGGAGAAATTGGCACAAATCTACATCAAGGAGATTGTTAGGCTGCATGGTGTTCCGTCCAGCATCATATCTGACCGTGATCCTCGATTTACTTCTCGATTTTGGGGACGCTTGCATGATGAGTTGGGTTCTAAGTTGAAGCTTAGTTCCGCTTATCACCCTTAAACCGATGGACAATCGGAGAGAACTATACAAAGCTTGGAGGATTTGTTGAGAGCTTGTGTCCTTGAACACGGTGGATGTTGGGAGAGATTCCTACCATTGATCGAATTCACATATAATAACAGCTTCCATTCTAGTATTGGCATGGCACCTTATGAGGTGTTGTATGGAAGGAAGTGTAGAACTCCCTTGTGTTGGCTTGAAGTTGGTGAAAATTTGGCCTTAGGGCCGGAGATTATTCAAGAAACTACGGAGCAAATTAAGAAGATACAAGAGAATATGAAGATTGCTCAGGATAGACAGAAGAGCTATTATGACAAGAGACATAAACCCCTTGAGTTTCAAGTGGGTGACCATGTGTTTTTGAAGGTCTCGCGTGATAAAGGCATTGGAAGGGCGTTGAAGAGTGGTAAGTTGAGCCCTAGGTTTATTGGACCTTACGAGGTGTTGGAGCGGATTGGTGAGGTTGCTTATCAGATAGCACTCCCTCCGCATCTTGCTAACCTACACAACGTGTTCCACGTGTCGCAGTTGAGAAAATATGTCTATGATCCTTTACACGTGATTCCTGTGGATGAGATTGAGGTGCGTGAGGATCTATCTATTCCTCCTGTTTCCATTCGCATTGTCGGACATTCCGTGAAGAAATTGCGGAACAAGTTGGTACCTTTGGTGGAGGTCGCTTGGAAACATGGAAATACTGAAACGTTCACATGGGAACGAGAAGACGACATCAGAGAACGGTATCCCGATGCATTCGAATCCGGTAAGTTAAATTTCGAGGACGAAATTTTCTTTTTGGAGGGGTGGAATGTAACATCCTGAATTTTAAAATAGAAGATCAATTAAGGGAAATAAATATTGACAAGTTGAATATGAATTGTTTAAGGTCCCAATAAATTGAATTTATCTAAATTAAGATTTTTGGGAATTATTGGTAATTTATGGAGACCGGTTAAGCTGAAAATGAGCCCGGTTGAGATATGGGTGTCGGACCAAATATCTCAGAATGAGATGATACTGGTCAGGGCTGTAGAGAATAATAATGGGAATCCGAATATACATTCGGAATAATTTTTGGATGAAGTATTGAGCCCAAACGAAGAGCCTATTTGTGACAAAAACGATGAATTCTAATAGATGGAATTAAAATAAACCCAAAAGCCCAAACTTTCCTTCTTCTATTCACGTGTAAACCACTGAAGCTTTGAGCAAATATACTTTACTTCTTCTTCTCTTCATCTTCCTCCATTCTTCTCTCTTCTTCTCCCAAAAACCTTGAGTCTGTGTGGTGACTCTTTTCCTCTCTATTTTTCATTGAAGAGGACTTGGAAGCTTGGGGTTCTTCCTTCTCCTTCCTCTTATTCTCGTGTTGCCTCCCTTCCTTTCTTGAACCCAATTCGTTTTGGGTGTGAGGTAAGCTTCTCCCACCATTTTTGGATGGGTTTATGTTGATATTATGGGTATTATGATTTTGGGAAGGAGATGCATGTGCATGGGTGTTTATTAGAGCATTTAATACTCATGCCCTAGAATGGGATATCATGAATGCAAGTATTTATGGGAGGAAAATGGTTATTGGTTCATTAATGATGGTGAGAAGTGAAGGTTTATGATGTATTAATGAAGGTGGATGGGTTTTGGAGAAAACCCTAACCTTGGAGTTTGGGGAAAATAGTTAAAGTTAGTTTGAGAATGTGTTTTATGGAGAAATGTATGATATTAAAAGATATGAATGATGGTGGAAGGAGTTTGGTGAAGCTTGGGGGATAGGATTGTCTTGTACTCCTTAAATTTAATGATGGTGGCTTAATGGGAAGGAATTCCCGAAGCCTAATAAAGAATAAAAATGATATCCATAACATGTCTAACGCATGTTGTGACATTATAAATATGAATATGACTAAATAGAATTGAAATGATGATTTGAATAGTTGATTGATTAAGGTTTTACATGAATGTGAATGTAGGACCTATTCCGAACGACGAGGCAAGATCGTCTTATCCATCGGAATTCTTCTCTTGAGGTAGGAGAGGAGTCTAAATTCTAAATGCATGAATTTAAATGTTAGTTGATTGTGGTATATGGTGTTATGCATGTTAGCTTTGCTTGAATGTTGTAAGAAATGATGACTTGTGGTGTGATGTAGGTAATATGTTTGGCAACATGCTTTTGTGCATTTAGAATATTCATGGTGTGTTATGTTAAGTTGTATTACCATGAATGTGATATGATTCTTGGTGTTGTTTGTTGAGATTGAAAATAAAAAGAATGCCACCCAAAGATTGAAACTATTGTGAACAATCAATGTTAATAAAAGCTTGTGGTGTTGACGATGTTGGATGATGAGTGGCATGTGTAGGATGCATAGAGTGAGGAATGCATATGATTGCATTTGCATCCATGGCATACTGCATAGCTGCCGGTGTTGGAATTTTAGGAGATTCCCCCGGTTTGCCCAGTGGAAGGGCGGCTCGATGCACGAGCATGATATATTTCCCCTATGACTTGGTGTATAAGTCACGAAGCTGCCCATGTTGTGCTTCGGGGAGCCACATGTGGTTGACCCTTGTGGGGGGTGGCTCTTGAGGAGCAGGTGTCCCCGGTGGTCCTTGAGATCACAGCTGCCATGGTATAAATCGTGGTTGGCCCGCAACACTCTATGTTGATTATGTTGTATACCGCGGTCATGGTGAAAATGGCCAAGTGTTGCAAGATGGGCGATGCGGTTTGGTACCAGTAAAACTATTGATGAATGCATGCAATTTAAAGAATAAGTGTACACATTTTACTACTGCAGTAGGGGTGTGGTTAAAAGATCACACTTGAATCCCACAGTTGATGTTGAAATTCCCACAGTCAGATTTGTAATTGTTGAAATAATCCTTTGTGCATATGCATTAGTTAGGAGCATTTGCATATAGAAGGTAGTATGCCAAGGTGGTGATGGTGATTGTGAGAGGTGGTACAAATATATTTAAGACAACATAAAAGTATGAATACCATTTGAAAGTTGTTGTGATAACTCAATAGTTGAGTATTTTGATTCTGTATATGCTTGTATGCTTTGAGTGAAATGGTGTTGGTATATGTCATGATGAATATTATTGATGTGCAAAGTATACATGTGTGGAAGCCTATATGCATAATCACTTGGTATTCATGTCTTTTCCTTTGGAATGTAGACTCACTCTCCCATATTGTCAATTTTAGACTTGTGATGCAGGGCAATTATAGGAAGAGTAAGCATTTTGAAGTATATTTTGGCCATGGAGGTAATTAGTGTATAGGAAGCGCCTTGGCCGGTGATGTATGTAATCATATGTATTTTGAGTAGTAGGATATGTAATGAATGTGTATTTTGGAAGTCTACTTGATAGATGATTTTGGAGGGTCATGGGAGAAAATGAGAAATTGTATGTATATCTCATTTTCATTGGTGACCCTAAGTATGTATGAAGGTTTAAATTATAATTGAGATTTCCTATGTGTTGATGAATGGATGAAGAATTATATTTCAATATTTCTTTTATAAAGCTGATGAGATGAAGAATTAATTTACATATATGATTTTGAAGAGTTGAATGGAATTTAAGAGTATGTTGATGTAGAACCAGTTTTAAATGCTCTGAATGATGTTTGATATATAATGCATGTCTGTAGAATGAGTGAAGTTCAATTTCTAGTGTGCTGTGTTGTGTGAATTTCGAGTCCTGCAGGATGTCTGGTAGTTTCGCTTAAGCGAGGTGGATTCTCGCCCGAGCGAGAGCCACACCTGATAGGAAATTGGTCTTTAGACAATTTCGCTTAGGCGAGATTGAATCTCGCTCAAGCGAAATTACCCCGTATCAGTGTTTGCTCTCTGGAGGAATTTCGCAGTATCAGTGTTTGCTCTTTGGAGGAATTTCGCCCAGGCGAATGGAGTCTCGCCCGAGCGAGGGCAAAGGGATTAGCTACTGGCCTGACTCTGCTCAGGCGAATGGCCAATTCGCTCAAGCATAAATGCTAGGAGAATCAGGGGTTTGGCTACTGGAAGAAATCCGCTCAAGCGAAGGGCCTAAGGAATGGCATTCGCCCAAGCGAGGCCATTAGATGGTGAGTGGGTGAGTCTATGAATGAATTCTGTCTAAGTGAGGATTTTGGAAATAAACTAAGAGGTGGTGGAATTTCCGAGTGAATTCCGAGTGACTTAAGCCCAAGCCATAGTTTTCCGAGTGAGGAAGGGTTCATAATCCGAGTGAGAAGGCCCCTAAGTGTGATAATCTGGGCAGTGGAGTTCTGAAGGGGAATTTCCGAGTCCAGTTTACTTATTCCGAGTTATGTGTTCCGACCTTGTATTCTCCGAGTGAGAGAACACTGATTGGTGATACTCAGTGTGAGTTGCCCAAGAATTTCTCAAGAATAACTCTCCTCGAGTGCAAAAGAGAGGAGGTCGGCTTTGTAATGAAATGCCGAGTGAACGCTAGTCAGGCAATGAGTCGGTCTTTGAATGGGATTCCAAGTGAATGACCAAACAAAGGTAAGTCGGTTTCTAGGAAGTTTCCCGAGTGAACCACCGAGTGGGTGAAGTCTCGGACTTGGAGTGAATTTACCGAGTGGATGTTGTGTGAGGGATGACTCGGTCTGGACTGCTGTTACCGAGTAGGGATTGAGTGAATGATGGCTCAGTCAGGGGATCTTGCTGAGTAGTGAATCTGTGTACTTTGAGTCAATTTCAAGAAGACTCTACCGAGTGAGAACCCGAGTGCTTTGAGTCAGTTTTTGGAGAAGAATACCGAGTGACAACCCGTGTAAGGGGAGTCGGATTTGGAGGGGTTTGCTGAGTGAAAATTTAAGTCTTGAAGATTCTGATTATGCGAGTGGGTATAGGCTTGACCCCGAGAGTGTTTCGCTTAAGCGAGTAAGTCTCGCCCAAGCGAGTCAATCATAAATTCGAGTCTGGACGCATTTCGCTCAAGACTCACTGGCTTCGCCCAAACGAGGCATGTGTGTCTCGCTCAAGCGAGTCGGACTCCGCTTGAGCCAGATGACGTCCCTGTTACTCTTTTTTTTCTTTTTCGCGCTGCTACTCCTGTAATGCCAAGAAATGCACTATCCCAATTAATTTCTTTCCTTTCTAAAAACTGAGACTTGAACCCATATTATTTTATGGATACCTTAAGTGCAAAATTAGGTTTTATTAATTCCCAGGGGTCGATTTCTTAAAACAGAATCACATTTATTCATGTGCTCAATTTTCCTTCCGCTGTTTTAATTGACGAACTTTCTTAAAATTAATCCTTTTAAATTTACCCTCTCATATCTTCATATATGGGAGTGGCTTATTATATATCCAGGTATTTTCTAAAAATGTGAAAAATTTACTCTGATTTCTGGGGTGTCTCAAAAGCCATTGAAAAAAATCTCCAACTGCCATATTGCTCTGTTATCACTTTATTGGCCCAAAAGAATCAGGTTAGGGTGAACTATGAAGAACTAACAAAGGTGAAGCCTGAGAGGATTATGGATAAGTACTGGGTAGTAGACCCCATTGACCACTTTATGCCTCAAGAGCTAAAGTGTCATAGACAACCCAAACCATCATCTTCTGCACCACCACCTTCAACAGATTCAGGTAATTCTTTTGATCTCTCTATGGTAATGCAAGAAATCCAAGCCATGAAGAAGATACAGCTAGGGACCTATGATCTGGTCCTAAACCATGATCTTATACTGAGGAAGATTGCTAATGCATTGAATGTGGACCACAGTGAAGAAATGGGAGTTCCAACTGACAGAGGCTTATGGTTGGCTTCCATTAGGTTCACCATTCCCCCTGATGACACACCTTTGGCAACTGAATTTCCACCCCACCCTGACCAACATAATGATGAGCCTATGGTTAAGGCTGCTAATGAAGAAGATGAAGAAGAGGAAGACTGATATTTTAATTTGCTATCATTTATGTTAAGTTAATTCTGTAATGTAATAACTTTCTTTTAATGTCCTTTCTTGAACAATGTATTCCCTTTTTAGTTGTAATGAAATTTTATTTCCATGTTAAGTTGTTATTGTTATTTATTTTCTAATTTGTATTGTCTAATTCCTACAACCATCACTCAACAAATCCTTTCCATATAGGTAAGGAGGGTAGTAATCTATCCATTACTCTTATTAATTTATGAAAGGTGTAAACTGTGTTTAATTTAGAAGTCATCTTAATTATTTAAAGTTTACTGATTCTCAGGCACTCATTTGATAAATTAATTGATTTGTATTCCTTGATTCATGATCCCTTTCCATAGCTACTTCCATCCTTAAGTATTTGTATATTCATCATGCTAGTTAGCAATCTGAATTTATAATCTTGCATTAAGTTTGGGAACATGATTGGCTGATTACCTATAATTAATTAGCTTTTGAGCCTTTATTATTTCTTTTCTGAGTGTGCCTGCATTATTGTTTAGTGAGACAGAATTTGCTTCAGTGCTTGCTAAATGATGATATGTTTGCCTATTAGAAATGATGAAGGCTTTCTTTGACAATTAGCCAGGGCCAAATTTAGCCATCCTTACTATTAATTATCCTTTGACCCAAAAATTATGTTTGAGCCTGAGACCCTTTCATTCTGATTATGTACCTTACTCTACATGTCAATTTATCTGAGAAAAACCAAGTGAATTATCCCTGGATATACCACTGATGAATTGCTGAGTCTTATCTTATTGCTAGGGACTAGCAAGTTCTAAGTTTGGGGATGAAGAGTGTGCCTAACAGCAATTAAAGGACACGCTCTAACCTTAATTATGGATGAGGATTTTGAGAAATGAAAGGAAGAATAGCAAAAGCAAAAGAAAAGTGAAAAATCAGTAAAGCAAGTCTTATAAAGAAAAGAAAAATGGTATTGAAAAAAATAAAAGAGAAGAAAAAAAGAAAGAAAGAGTCCAAAGGACTGAAAGAGAAGAAGGTACAAAGCACCACAAGTAGTTGAGTTATCCTTCATCTGAAAAAAAAATAAAAAGCAAAATAGCTGGTTAGTAGAGGCATTTAAGTTAAGATTGAGGCAAGGCATCAGTGGGCACATCCTTTAACCCAACATTGACTATAAAAACAAAAATGGAGCCTGTAGCCTAACCCCATTACAAGCTTAAAAAGCCCTTACTAATCCAATTGTGCTAGCTTATGTCATGATGTTTAGAACTGTTGCAAGCCTATGTTGATCTGACAATTATGTAGGTGATGAGTGCATGCAATTAACCCTATACACTGAGAGAAGAGTGAAACGCTAATCCATGTGAGGAAAGCATCACCAGCTTGTTCCCAAGGAAAGTGTGAGTAATTATATTTTCAGGAGATGCAAAAAGAAAGCATGAAGGGTATTCAATAATTATGGTATGAATTAAGTTAAGGAAAGATTGATTGTCTTGAGTAAGTACAATTGATTTAACTAATTTGAGTCCTTGCTTGAGAACAAGCAAGCTTTACGTTTGGGGATGTGATAAGTCTTGAAAAGACTTAATAAATTCATCTTTAATTTAACTTAATCCATTAAATATTGTTGAGTTTGACATTATTATTTAATGAATTGTCATTCTTTCTTGTTTTTATTATTTAATTTAAATGTATTTAAATTGTGTAAGAAAATGGTTAAAACGATAAGTACATAGGGAAATATGTTTATTGAGAGATTCATTAACCTAGCGTACATACACTAGAAAGCCAGCGTATATACGCTAGCCATTTATATGTTTTATTTTACAGGATCAAGTGTAGCACATCCAATGTACATACGCTGGCCTCCCAGCGTACATACGCGCAGATCTCGTAAGTAATGTACCTCGCTCAAGCGAATAAGGGTCACGCTTAAGCGAAGTCATCACGCTCAAGCAAGAGAGCTTCACGCTTAAGCGTGCAGTCAACATGCAATTCACGTAAAAGCTATAGCATGCATCAAGGTCAAAGTCACCACGCTCAAGAGGACAAGGCTCACACTTAAGCGAGAGATCACCTTACATTCTAGATTAAGCTTCATGCTCAAGCGAATAAACATCACGCTCAAACGTGAAGTCACAGAGTGCATTAAGTTAAAGCCATCACGCTCAAGCGGACACGATCACACTCAAGCGTGAAGTCACCTGCATCAAGGAATTTAAAGTATCACGCTCAAGCATGCACACGATCACGCTTAAGCGTGAATTCTGCTTGCCCAGTTTATTATTTTCCTTCAACGTGAATTGTTGTAATAGTTATCATTAATTACTTTATTAGTTGTTGACTATATTTGTATCCTAGTAATCTAATTATTGTGTTATAATTATTCATTCCTTTGTAATTAATTAATTAGTTTCGTTAGTTTAATTGTTAGGAAGTTTCCTTTGTAATTAATTAGAGTTAGTTAGTTAGTTTTTGCCTTAACTATATATAGTTGTAAATACTCTATAACTTACACACAAAAGCAATAACACAATTCATTTTTTGATTTTCAATCTCTCTCTAAACATTTTCCCTCTCTAAACTCTCTTCCATGGCTTTCCACGTTCCACTTTCTGAAACCACTTCCATGGGTTGCTAAACCCCTATGGTTAGGATTGTTGAAGCTTCCAATGGAATCTTGAAGCTGCATTGAGGAAATCCTCTTCTAAAGCATGAGGAGAACAAGTTGAGAAGTGGATCAACATTGCTGGATTGACAAATCTAGACCTAATTGAAGAATCTCACCAATGAGGAATCATGGTTGAGGCTTAGGTAACTTCCAGATTCCTAACTAATTCAGGCCTAGTAATTAGGTGAATAGTTAGGGTTCAATCCCCAATTTCACATTAGATTTCTCTGTCACTGAACACCTAAGGGATTAGGGTTTAATGCTTAGGAATTAGTGTTAATCACCTAAGGAATTAGGGATTAATCATTGGTGAATTGTCCTCTTGAGTCTGAAGCTTGATTAAACCTTGATTGCATGTTTCTTGATGAAATTGTAAGCTGAAGCAATCCTAACCTATCTTCCATCAATTACACTTCATCTCTTCTATTGTTTCTGAAAATACAAAAATATAGAAAGTGTAGAAAAGCACAAACAGAATGAACTCTACCTTCTTGTGTTTTGGTTCAGCTTGTACTAGTCCTAGGTTATGGTAATTACCTCAATCCCTGTGGGATGATCAAATATATTGCAAATTTAACGATTGGTGCGCTTGCCAAAAGAATTTAATCCTCCGAGATTATGCATCAAGTTAATGGCACCGTTGCCGGGGATTGTTGAGTAATATCAACAATCCTTGGACCGGTACTAGACTGAACCATTTAGTTTTGTTTTTGCATTTAGTAGCAGTTTAATTCTTGTTTTTAGTATAGCAATAGTTTGTGTGTAGCAGTAGTAGTAGCTTTGAATTTGATCATGTGAAATATCTGGTGTATGCAGTCAAGGAGCAAAGGAGAGCCTTTCTTCTTTAATCCTAATATTAATTTGTTAGAATATAAGCTTAGAAAAGAGAAAAGACAAAAAGAACAGCAAGAAATGGAACAGAGGAGTGTTACACTAGGTGACTACTCTAGGCCTACTGAAGAAGGATCTCAATTTAGCATCCTTAGGCCTCCAATTGCAGCTAATAATTTTGAACTTAAATCGGCTTTGCTGCAGTTGGTTAGAAATGATCAATTCAAAAGAAGTGAGGTTGAGGATCCAAACTTGCATCTAGCAACCTTCCTCTAAATTTATGATACAGTGAAAATGAATGGTGTCCCTGATGGGGCAATAAGATTGAGATTGTTTCCTTTTTCTCTAAGAGACCGTGCAAAAGCCTGGTTGTAGAGTCAACCAGGAGGCAGTATATTCACTTAGGAGGATTTACAAAGAAAATTTCTGATTAAATATTTCCCTCCTTCCAAGTATGCCAAGTTGCGCATAGAAATCACTTGTTTCCAGCATAGAGAGGGTGAATCTCTGATGGAAGCATGGGATAGGTACAAAGAGAGTTTGAGAAAATATCCTCATCATAGGATCCCTGATGTGCAACAAGTTACCATCTTTTATAATGGAGTGAGACCAGCTACTAGGGTCTTGATTGATGCCTCAACTAGAGGTTCATTGACCACTAAAACTGTAGAAGGGGCCATAGAGCTAATTGATGTTATGGCTTCAAATGAATGTTTAGTTAGTGAAAGGAGCCAAATCCCTAAGAGAGGGATACTAGAATTAGAAGCACAAGATGCTTATTTGGCTCAAAGTAAGTTGATGACTCAGGCTTTGGAGAAATTGAGTGTTCAAATTTCAGAACTCCAAAAACCTAGTCAAGTCTGCATGATGAGTTGTGATTTTTATGGTGGAGACCATGAAAATGGCATGTGTGATCCAAATGTGTCTGCTGAACAAGTTAATTTCATGGGGCAACAATTTCAAAGGAATTATCCCTCTAATTCCTTTAATCCGAACTATAGAAACCACCCCAATTTTTCATGGCAGAAGGGTCCACATTTGAATCAAAACATACCACAAACTCAAACCACAACTAGACCATAACCACCTCTTCCCCCTCCCTCTAAAGAAAAGTCTGAACTTGTGAATGTTCTATCTCAGTTCATTCAGGCCACTCAGGCCAACGTTAAAAACCAAGAAGCGTCCATCTAGAATCTAGAAAATTAGGTTGGACAACTCTCAAAGCAGTTAGCTGAGAGACAATCAGGTTGGACAGCTTTAAGTAGCGTAATAACGCTATCAGAATGAACTATGCCAAATGGGCACTGTCTGTATTGGGCGTAAGCATGCTCAAAAGGGGAGAACAATAGAGGAACATAACAGGAAAATGCGTACGTACGCAGGACATAGTGTTAGCACACCAAAACAAACTCCTAACTACCTGACATAACAAAATTCATACATAAACACATTCCACTAGGGCGTAGGTATGCGCAAATAGTGGACAACATCTGATGCTCCTATGAAACCAATATATAAAAGCAAAAGGAAAACATGAATATGCATAATTAAAAGGATGAAATGAAAGATGATCAGGGTTACTGGCGTAAGCACACAAGCCGAAGCGTTAACACGCTCAACCCTAGTTGCAAGTGGAAATAGACTCAGACTTTGTGTAGACACGCTAGAGGAGAGCGTTAATACACTCATCTCCTGGATTTGCATTTCAAATTTCACAATGGGTACGCGTAAGAACGCCTGAAACCCACGTGAAGACGCTTAACAAAGACCTAACTTAGAAGATGGACAGAAATGTAGCGTAAGCACGCTCTAGGGATGGCGTAGAAACGCGTAATTCATATCAAACACTCCCAAGGACAATAGAAAGAAAGCGTGGGTACGCTATAAGGACCCTAACCATACGTAACTATGGACTTAAGAGGGAAAATTAGGCGTAATAAACCCATATTCCAGTGTACAAACACCAGACTCTTAAACAATTCTCCTACTTGATCTTTTATTTTAACCAACATTATTATAATACATTTTTTTCTTAAACCCTTCTTTTCCTTTTTCTTTTAATGTATATACATATTTTTTTCTTTTTTAAAACATTCTTTTATTTTTCTAGATGAATTACATAAACAATCATAGAACGAAAGAAAAACAAAGATGCAAGGGTGCCTCCTTGAAGCGCTTCTTTAACGTCACTAGCTTGACGTATGACTCCTAAGTAGGAGTATGTAATTCAACTGAGGCCTTTTGCCTATTAGACTCACCTCCAAAATACAGTTTGAGTCTTTGACCATTAACCTTAAACATTCTGCTAGTTTCTGGTTCCCTTACCTCAATAGAACCATGAGGAAACACTTCATTAACCATAAAAGGTCCAGACCATTTAGATTTAAGTTTTCCCTGGAAAAGTCTCAACCTAGAATTGAAAAGCAAGACCTTGTCCCCTTCTTGAAACTCTTTCCTTTCTAGCTTTCTATCATGCCATCTCTTTGTTCTTTCCTTGTGCAGAGAGGCACTATAGTAGGCTTGTAATCTAAACTCATCTAGCTCATGAAGTTTCAGAACTCTTTCTTCCAGAGATTAGGAAAATTCCATATTTAATAGCTTTGTAGCCCACCAAGCTCTATGTTCTAACTCCACAGGAAGATGGCAAGCCTTACCATACACAAGTTGATAAGGAGACATACCAATTGAAGTTTTAAAAGCTGTGTGGTAAGCCCATAAAGCATCATCTAATTTTGCAGACCAATCTCTCCTAGATTTTCCTACAAATTTCTAAAGGATCCTTTTGATTTCCCTATTGGATAATTCTACCTGTTTATAAGTTTATGGATGATAGGGAGTTGACACCTTATGGAGCATCTCATAATGTTTCAGGGTCTTTTCCATTATCTTATTACAAAACTAAGACCCTCCATCACTAATGATAACTCTAGGTATTCCATACCTTGAGAAGATGTTTTTATTAACAAACCTCAACACCACATATGCATCATTCGTTCTAGTGGGTATAGCTTCCCCCTACTTTGACACATAATCCACTACCACAAGAATGTACTCATAGGAAAAAGACTTTGGGAAAGGTCCCATGAAGTCTATTCCCCACACATTAAATAGCTTAACTATTAAAATGTTAGTTAGAGGCATGCCAGCTTTAGTAGAAAGTCCCCCACTCCTTTGGCATTTATCACACCTCTGAACATAACCCTTAGCCTTTTGAAAGATGGTTAGCCAATAGAAGCCACATTGCAGCACCTTGGCAGCCATTCTTGAGGAGCCATGGTGCCCTTCATAATGAGAATGATGGCAGTACCAAAGAATTCTCTCCTATTCACTTTCAGGCACACATTTCCTAATTATTCCATCTAATCCAACCTTGTACAGGAAAGGATCATCCCATAGAAAACTCTTGTTGTCATGAAAGAATTTTTTTCTCATTTAGGATGTCATTTCTGTAGGTACCATAACTGCACTTTTAAAGTTCACCATGTCAGCATACCATGGACTTTGTTTTATTTTCATCAAGCTCTCATCTAGAAATTCTTCCTTTATAGGAACCAATTCATTACTTCCTTCCAAACGAGACAGTTGGTCAGCTACAAAGTTCTTTATTTCCTTTTTATCTCTAATTTCTCAATCAAACTCTTAAAAGAACCCACCTAATCAATCTAGGCTTAGACTCATTTTTGGCAGGTAAGTACTTAAGTATTGAATGGTCAGTATAAACTATCACTTTGACACCTATCAAATATGATCTAAACTTATCAAAGGTATACACCACAACAGGCATTTCTTTTTTAGTGGTGGTGTAATTAACTTATGCCTCATTCAACACTTTACTTGCATAATAAATGACATGGGTTAAGTTACCTTTCTTTTGGCCTAACACAGCCCCTACAGCAAAATCACTTACATCACACATAAGTTCGAAAGGTAAAGACCAATCTGGTATAGCAAGGATAGGGGTTGAAATTAGTTTTTCTTTCAGAATTGTAAAAGCCATTGAACAATGCTTATCAAAGACAAAAGGGACATCCTTCACAAGTAAATCAGTTAATGGTTTTGCAATCTTAGAGAAATATTTTATGAATCTACGGTAAAAACACGTATAGCCCAGAAAACTCCTAATCCCTTTAAGATTAACAGGGAGAGGAAGCTTTTCAATCATCTCTATTTTGGCCCGGTCCACTACAATTACTTCAACAGAGACTTTGTGGACAAGGACTATCCCTTCTCTTACCATAAAATGGCACTTTCCCAATTGAGGATGAGATTAGTCTCTTAACATCTCATTAAGATCTTGGCTAAATTATCTAGACATGTATCATAATCTATTCCAAACGTAGAGAAGTCATCCATAAAAACCTCTATGAACTTCTTAACCATGTCTCCAAAAATCACTAGCATACACCTTTGAAAGGTAGTTGGTGCATTGCATAACCTGAAAGGTATGTGCCTATAAGAAAATATTCCATATGGGCATGTAAAAGCAGTTTTCTCTTTGTCTTTCAGGTCAACCACAATTTGGTTGTACCCTGAGTACCCATCTAGGAAATAGTAATACTCATGGCTACATAACCTTTCCAGCATTTGGTCCACAAATGGCAAAGAAAAGTGATCTTTTCTAGTGGAGTCATTCAACCACCTATAGTCTATACACATCCTCTAACCTATGGTAGGCCTAGTTGAAATGACTTCCCTTTTTCATTTTTTTATGGTAGTCATACCTCCTTTCTTGGGTACCACTTGAACCGGACTGATCCCAGCGCTATCCAAGATAGGATATATGATCCCTGCATCTAAAATTTTGACCACTTCCTTTCTAATCGCCTCTTTCATTATAGGATTCAGCCTCCGCTGTGGTTGGACAACCGAGGAATAATCCTCTTCCATCAAGATTTTGTGCATACAAAATGATGGACTAATCCATTTTAAATCTAAAATTTTCCAACCTATAGCAGATTGATGTTTCAGCAGAACCCTCATCAGCTTTTTGACATCCTCATTACTAAGTTCAGCACTTATGATAACAAGATGTGATTCATTATATCCTAAGAAGGCATATTTTAAATGAGAAGGCAAATGTTTTAACTTATGTTTTTCCTCTACTACCTCTCTAGGTTTCTTATTTACTTCCTCTTTTATTCCTTCCATCTCTTGCATCACTTCTAAAGCCTCAAGTGACTACAACAGCTCAACTTCTTCATCATTTAACTATTCACTTTCAGAGTCAAAATCATCAAGGAAAGTTTTCAAAGCTTCCTCCTCATCTTTTAATAACATGAGAGTCTTATCAATGGAAAACTCCTCAATCATAAAGCAATTTAGAGTCTCAGCTGGATGATTCATGGCACTAAACACTTTAAAGACCACTTGTTCCTCTTGAACTCTTAGCATCAACTCATATTTTTCTACATCTATCAAAGCTCTACCTGTTGCTAAGAATGGTCTTCCTAATATTAGACGTATTTCCTTATCAGCTTCCATGTCTAACACAACAAAATCTATTGGAAATATGAATTTATCAACTTTTACTAACAAATCTTCCAGCATGCCATGAGGATATTTGATTGATCTATCTGCCAACTACAAAGACATGCGAGTTGGTTGAAGATCCTTTATCCTTAATTTCCTCATTAAAGACAATGGCATAAGATTTATGCTAGCTCCTAAGTCGCATAAGGCACTCCCTACATGCATATCACCAATTGCATAAGGTATAATGAAAGAGCCTGGATCTTCAAGTTTTTGTGGTAATTTTTTCTGAATAATTGCACTACACTCTAGAGTGAGGGTAATTATTTCATCTCCTTTCAATTTCTTTTTTTAGACAATAGCTCTTTCATAAACTTTGCAAAGGAGGGCATCTCTTACAATGCCTCCACAAATAGGATGTTTATGTGGAGTTTCTTAAAGACATCTAGGAACCTAGAAAACTTTTGCTCCTCTATTTGTTTCTTAAACCTTTGAGGAAATGGAGCATGTTTCAGTTTTTCAGGTGTTATTTTTGCTGCTTCCTCCAATTCAATGTCTATCTTTTTCTTTTTCCTAGTTCCAATTGATTTTTCTTTTTCAGTTTCTACTAGTTTTTTTAGTTCGGTTTCACTTCCTTGGCTCTCTTCTTTTTCTTTCTCACACCTACTTTTACTTGGAGTAGGATCAACCAAAGTTTTTCCATTCCTTGTCATGATTGCCTTACAATGCCCTTTTGGATTGATTTGTGTCTGCTGGAAAATTTCCAGCTTGTCTCTTAGCCAATTGCTTTGACAATTGTCCCACTTGATTTTCTAGATTTCTAATGGAGGCTTCTTGGTTCTTAAAGCTAGCTTGAGTAGCTTGTATGAGCTGAGACAAGACATTTTCTAACTCATTTTTCTTTCACACGTGTGGTTTGGGATTGTGGTCTATTAATGGACTGTTGTAATGGTTGACCTTGGGCCATATTTTGATTCAAATTTTGGTTTAGATGAGGCCCTCTCTGCTAGGAAAAGTTTGGGTGATTCCTATAGTTAGGATTAAATGAATTTGATGGGTAACTCCTGTATTTCCCCATGTAATTCACTTGCTTAGCTGAACTATTAGAATCACACAAGCCATTCTTATGGTCACATCCATAAAAATCACAGTTCATCATACAGACTTGACTAGGATTTTGAATTTTATATATTTACACACTTAGTTTTTCTAAAGCCTGAGTCATTAACTTCCTTTATGCCAAATAAGCATCTTGTACATCTAACTCCATAATTCCCCTCTTAGGGACACTACTCCTTTCTTCTATCAAACATTCATTAGAGCTCATCACATCTATCAACTCTATAGCCTCATCCACAGTTTTGGTAGTTAAAGAACCTCCAGCTGAAGTATCTATTAAAACTCTAGTTGTTGGCCTAACTCCATTATAAAAGACGTTAACCTGCTGTATTTCAGGTATTTGGTGATGATGACACTTCCTCAAGCTCTACTTATACCTATCCCATGCTTCTAACAAAGACTCATCCTCTCTCTGTTGGAAACAAGTAATCTCATTGCACAGCATAACATACTTAGAAGGAGGGAAATATTTGATCAGGAATTTTCTAGTTAGATCATCCCAAGTGGAAATACTACCCCTAGGTTGGCTCTGTAACCAAGCCTTAGCTCTGTCTCGAAGAGAGAAAGGAAACAATCTTAGCCAGATTGCTTCATCGGGAACACCATTCATCTTAGCAGTATCACAAATTTGAAAGAAGCTAGCTAGATATAAGTTTAGATCCTCAACCTCACTTCCTCCTAACTGTTTATTCCTAACCAATTGTAGGAATGCTGGTTAAGTTTAAAGTTGTTTGCTGTAATCAAAGGCCGGAGGATGCTAGATTGCATTCCCTTATTAGTTGGCCTGGAATATTCTCCTAATGTAACTCTTCTATTTTCCATTTCAGTTTTCTCTTTTAATCTCTTTTCTTTTCTTAATCTTCTCTCAAGTAAATTAATATCAGGATCAAAGAAGAATATCTCCTTTTTATCCATTAACTACATATACTAATTCACACACACAATATAAAAATAAAAGTGGTTCAGTCTAGTACCGGTCCAAGGATTGTTGATATTACTCAATAATCCCCGTAAACGGCGCCATTAACTTGATGCAAATTCATCGGATGATGATTTTTATGGAAAGCACACCAATCGTTAAAAAGTAATATATTTGTATCGTTCCTACTAGGATTGAGGTAATTACCATAACCAAGGACTGATACTAGCTTAACCAAGCAAGAAATGTGAACAATTCATGAAATATTCTTTAAGCTTCTGATTTAATATTTTTTGTACTTTTCAAAATACAATTTCAAAATCTAAAACAATAATTGATGAGACGAAACACTGATTTAAGGACAGGTTGGAACTAGCCTCAACTATCAATTTTAGTAAAACTTAATGGATGGAGAACAATTCCCTAAATTACAGCATGCACAACTTTATAGATGACTAATCCCTAATTCCTTAGGTGATTAATGCTAACCTCAATGCAAATAAACCCTAATTCCTTAAGTGATCATGTACACTGAAACCTAGTGCAAAATTAAGAGAATAAACCTTAATTATTCACCTAAAACCTTAGGCCTAAAGTAATTAGGTAGTAAGGAGAATACCTGAGTTCTCAACCATGATTCCTCTCTGGAGAGAACTCGAAAATAGATTTGAATCTTCCCATTCAGAGTTGAAATCCACTCCTTACTGTGTTCCACATGCTTCAAGATAGAGAACACTCCAGCCACAGAACTAACGTTCCATTGAAGCTTCAACTATTCCCAACCTTATGGATTTAGAAATCCATGGAGGGAGAAGTGGTGAAGATAGAGTTGGAGAGAAAAGAAGAATGTAGACAGAGAAGTAAATTTGAAGAATGGGTTTGTATTATTAATTGTGTGTATAATTAACTTCACTAAAGCTATTTATATCCTTACACTAAATTACAATAAATTAATAAAAATAAAAGTGCAGAAAAGTAAATAAAGAAAAATAAAAGTGTAGAAAAATAAATAAAGAAAAATAAAAGTACAGAAAAATAAATTAATAAATAAATAACTACAGGAATATAAAGTGCGGAAAAATAAAGTGTAGAAAAATAAATGAAGAAAAATAAAAGTGCAGAAAATAAATAAAGAAAAATAAAAGTACAGAAAAATAAATAAAGAAGAAGTAAAATGGCAGAAAAATAAAAGAATAAGTAAAGAACTGCAGGAAAATAAAGTGCGGAAAAATAAAGTGCAGAAACATAAATGAAGAAAAATAAAAGTGCAAAAAATAAATAAATAAAAATAAATAAATAAAAATAAATAAAGATGAATAAATAAAGATAAATAAATATTTTTGTATTTATTTAAAATACCTTTGTACACTAACAATTAATGAAGAACGGGAACAGAATTCTGGAGATCGATTTTACGTAGATTCCTCCTGTTTTTGACTTTGTTTAGACTCAATTTAAGGGTGTTTGGACATCGGTTACAAGACTTTTATAGTAATTTAGGTCACACAACTCACATACTAGAACATACTAGAGTAAAACACATATTTTCCTAACAACATTTCCATATCTCTATTTTTGAAAGCAAAATTTCTAAAAAAATTACACAATAATTTATCACTCTTTTCTCTCCTTCCTCTTTCTTCCTCATTTTTCCCTTAGTATCACCCTCTATTTATAGAGAAAAATTGGCATTGGATCCGTCATCACATGCCATCACTTTCCTATTTTTTCAATTTGTCCAAATTTAATGTCAATTTCCCCAGTTTTCTCCAATTATCCAACCAAACTGGGTCCCACCTCAATAAACCACCAAAACCTCTTTGCTTTTTCTTTTCCTTTTTTATTTTTTTATTTTTTTGCATTTTTTGGCCCATTTTTGATTTTTTAGGCCTTTTTTGGCCCATTTTCGTTTTTTTATTTTTTTGGCCTTTTTATTTATAATTTTAAATTTTTTTAAAATTTTTTTAATATTTTGAATACAAATGAGTAATCACTTACTCTTATAGAAACATAAACTATTTTAGAATCCTAAAATTATTTATTACACATATGGCCATAAATAAAATACCCAATAAAGATAAACTATTACCCATGCTACAAGGAGCAAAAAGGTAATCACCAAACATCGGTTTCCCTCCCTTATTCTTTCCTCCTGGCTTCGACATCCATTGGCCATTGCTTGAGGAAAATTATGAAAGAAAGTTGATGAAAGGAGAAGTGTGGTAGGAAATGAGGAGAGATTGAGTATTTATAGAAATGGAGAAGGTACTATTCCTAATGGTCACTATGCAATTTTTAAATTTTTTTATTTATCCGGACAAAAATAGGTGTTCACAACTACGCCTCTTTACTTCTTTTCATGAAAGAATATGAGATTTATTCATATTATTGATGTGCAAAGAAACTAAAGAGTGAACACCGCTAAGAATTTAAGGAAACTTTAGAGGCTTCTCACAAAATAAACTGAGTCCCCCTTAAGTTGAAGGAACTTTGACAATAAACAATTTAAAGGTGGTACTGGAAGCTTTTGACAAGGAGTAAACAACCAAACAGTGTTGCCGCAGGCTTGGTGATACTTCAGACTTTCCTTTCGGGACAAAATGGTATTTGGGGTTTTACTAGGTACATAAAAAATTCAAGAATATATTTGATGTTTTCATTGAGAAAGTGACAATTTAGAGGAAGTGCCCTAATATTTGCCCTTGAAAAAGAACAGCCAAAGGGTGGGTACTTGAAGCTTTGAAAGAAAATAAATGACACAAGGAATTGCTCCGACATATTTTGGATCAGACAACATAGCCTAGGAATGGGTACCTGAAGCTTTGAAGAAAAATTAATGACGCAGGGGGTTGCCCCGACATGTTTGATCAGGCGACATAGCCTAGGAATAGGTATCTGAAGCTCTCGAAAGGAAATAAATGACACAGGGAATTGCTCCAACGTGTTTTGGATCAGACAACATAGCCTAGGAATGGTACCTGAAGCTTTGAAGAAAAATTAATGACGCAGGGGGTTGCCCTGACATGTTTTGATTAAACGACATAGCCTAGGAATAGGTACCTGAAGCTTTTGAAAGAGAATAAATGACACGGGGATTGCCCCGACATTTTTTGACTGGACAGCATAGCTTAGGAATAGGTACCTAAAGCTTTTAAATAAATGACACAAGGGATGTCTTGATATATATTTTTTGAGTGGCTTAGGAATGGATGCCTGAGGCTTGGACATGAAGCAAGACCTAGGGGAAATGTCTCTGACATTGTGACTTACGTTGAAGGATATATGTTCGATTTTTGCAAGAGGAAATTGGATGGTATGAAATTTAAAATTTGTACTCAAGAAGAGCATGTTCTCAAGGTTGAGACTTTTGAAGAACTGAGATTTAAAAGAGACTGACTTTTTAGTCATATGACTCACTGGGAATTCCGAGTGAATACAAGGATTCTTATCTTGAACTTTTTTATCCCAGTAAATCACCTTTACTGGGGTTCGGTGATGGACTGGAACTGTTGATTTTAACTCTTCATGGGGAACATTTGTTCTTGTTATAGCCTATCAGCTGGAGAAAATATAAGAATAATCTTTGGCTGACTTTCTTGTAGTAGGTTTGACCAATTCTTGAATCTTTTGAGAACTATGAGAAAAGAAATTAGGGGGCAATGCCTTATCCTACATGGAAAATAATCAAGTGGAAAACCAAAGGTTAATGATCTTGTTTCCCCAGGTGACATCCATAATCCTTGTGGGTCTCGATATTACTTATGGCAGAGCGGAATATCTTTGATTACCAAGGTCTGCGTAATTGGGAAGTATCAAGCTGTTTGAGACTGAAAAATATGCTTTTCATGGTTTTAAAAAAATATTTTCACAAAATGCATGCTAATGAAACCTAACAAAACAAAGATTCAAACTGAAATTGAGAATCCCACTTATTTACTTGGAAATTACAGGTTTACATCATAATTTCAATCCAAATTTTTGAAGGATATAAAGACTACCCTATCCTTTTAGAGTATTCTCAAGCATAATACTTTTTGACTGCATCTGAATTGACTGGGAAAGATAACTCCTCACCGTCCATGTTCGTCAAAATCAAAGCTCCTCCAGAAAAGGCTTTCTTTACGACGAATAGTCCTTCATAATTTGGCCTCCATTTGCCTCGATGATCATTTTGATTTGGCAAGATCTTGTTTAGTACCAAATCACCTTCATGAAATTGACAAGGTCACACTTTCTTTTCGTATGCCTTCTTCATATACTTTTGGTATAACTGCCCATGACAGTGAGCAGTTAACCTTTTCCCGTCAATTAAATTTAGTTGATCATACCGGGACCAAACCCATTCAGCTTCTTCTAATTTGGCATCCATGATTACTTTTAAAGACAGAATTTCCACTTCTATTGGTAAAACAACTTCCATACCATATACTAATGAGAAAGGTGTTGCCCCTGTCGAAGTTCATACAGAGGTACGATACCCATGTAAAGCAAAAAGAAGCAACTCACTCTAGTCTTTGTAGGTTTCAACCATCTTTTGTACAATTTTCTTTATGTTTTTGTTGGTAGCTTCCACCGCTCTATTCATCTTGGGTCTGTATTGAGATAAATTTAGGTGTTTGATTTAGAATTCTTCACAGAGTTCATCCATCATTTTATTATTCAGGTTTGTGCCATTATCAGTGATAATCTAACTTGGCAAACCATATCTACAAATCAATTCTCTCTTGATGAATCTGACCATAATGTTTTTGTCACGTTGGTATAAGAAGCTGCTTTAACCCACTTAGTGAAGTAATCAATGGCCACAAGAATAAAATGATGCCCATTCGATGCTTTTGGTTTAATGGGACCAATAACATATATGCCCCATATAGCAAAAGGCCAAGGTATAGTTAGAACATGTAGAGAAGATGGTGGTGCATGAATGTTATCTGCATAGATTTGACACTTGTGACATTTCTTGGCATAGTTATGACAATCATTTTCCATTGTCATCCAATAATATCCAACTCTTAGAATTTTTCTTGCCATTTAATGCCCATTTTCATGTGTTACGAAAGGTCCTTCATGAATATCCTTCATGATTTTGTTAGCCTCTATCGCGTCAACACAATGAAGGAGAACAAAATCATAATTCCTCTTGTAAAGTGTATCCCTAGTCACAAAGAAATTCATGGCTAGGTGCCTAAGGGTTCTTTTATCATTTTCTGAAACACTAGGGGGATGTTCTTAATTTTGAATGTAATTTTTGATGTCATGAAACCATGGTTTCCCATCGGGCTCTTCTTCTATCACATGACAATATGCAGGTTCGAGACTGAAAATACATGATTTAACCTTAATTCCCTATTTTAAATGTGTATAATTTGCCATTACCTATTGTGTAATGTATTACATTTTAACATATTTTCATCATTTGAGCTTTATTTAATATTTAATTTTAAAATGAATTAAGGTTTGATTTTTAATGAAAATAATGAAATCCTTATTTCTCTTATTTTGTAGTGAATGATTGAGCTTGTAATTGGAAAAGATTGACCAAGAATCAAGAGGAAGAAGACACAAGTGATTACATGTTCAAAAAGGGTCAATAAAGCAGAAAATAAGTGAAGAACAGGGCCGGGAATCAATTCCCAGCATCCATAAATTGCTTCCTACATAAAAAAGACCCAGGAAGTGAAAATAAAGGCCATGAATTGATTCCCCACTGACATGAATCGATTCATGCATTAAAATGGCTTAGGAATCGATTCATAGCCCCTGGCAATCGATTCATACACCTGGGAATCGATTCCCAGCCCCAGGAATCGATTCAAATGTTGTTTTTAGCCTTGGGAATCGATTTCCACCCCTTAGGAATCGATTCATGCATGGAATTTACCCAGTTTTTGCCTAAATGAATCGATTCATGTACTTTTAGGAATCGATTCCTCAGTGGAAACACCATTACAGGATTTCAGGATGTGGAAACAGCACTACGCATTTTCCTCGCAGAAAGGTTCTACTCATTCCTTGATTTGTGCTTGTTGTCTCAATTCCTCGGCCTATAAATTGAGGCCTTCACCCACACTTCACACACACCATTCCTTCACATTTTCTCTTTCGTTCTTTCTTTCTTTGGAGAAGTAGAGGAAGGCTTCTAGAGGAGTTCTTCCATTCCAGGTTCGGTCTTTCTTATTTTTAGTTTGTTTTCATTATGGAGGGCTAAAACCCTTAGATTGATTTTATTGGAGAATATTGTAATATAATTTTGAGGTTCTTGTTTTTAATATAGTATGCTTTTATTATTGTTAATTTCTTCATAATCTTACTCTACTTATTTAATCCATTCCGTTTAATTAAATTTGTATGCTTAATCGGTTTAATTATACAAATGGAATAAAATAAGATTTAAATTAAAATGGATTGAGGAAATATGCATGCTTAATGAATATTTTCATAATCACTTTTAATAATTATGGTTTGCTTAATTCCATAATTTGAGAATAGATTATGTATGTAGGCGATGTTCTTACATATGCTCAATAATTCCTAGATTTTACAATCTTGACTCCTTTTTCTTAATTAGGATGCTTGATTAAAATATTCATTTTTAAATAAAAGTAAATGAATTGTGAATTGAAAAAGATGCTTAGTTGATTAATTCAAATTGAGCTAAGAAATCAACATTAATGAAAGTTTACAAATTATCTTTAGTGAACCAAGGATAAATTTAATTACAATACTCTAAGAAAATCAATCGCTTGTTGTTTATTGCTCTAAATCTTATATTTACTCTATTTTGATTTTAATTGTGACAACCAATCAAACCCCCCAAATGTATTTGTATGTTAGTTGTACTTCTATTTTTAAAATTAATTTTAAACTTGATTTTCCTAAATTTTTGTGTTGATCTTCGAGAGAACGGCCTAGGTTGACACCCTAGTACTACATTAATTAATTTCAATGTACTAATTTGACGGGACCACGACAGTAACACGTCAAAGACATCTTTCAATCTTGATGAGGGGCATGTCACATTCCTAACTTATGTTGAACATGGAAGCCAACGTAGCTAAAGCATCGGCTAAATGATTATCATCCCGAGGAATATGATGGAAAGAGACTTCATCAAACCCTTTGATTAGTTCCATGATGTAAGCTTGATAAGGAATCAATTTACCATCTCTAGTACCCCATTTTTCTTTCAACTGATGAATCACCAAGGCAGAATCTCCATATATTTGTAGAGATTTCACCCTTGCTTCAAGTGCTGCCTGAATTCCCAAAACACAAGCTTCATATTCTGCAATATTATTGGTGCAATCAAAGCAAAATCTTGCAGTGAATGGGAAAAGCTTGTCATCTGGTGAGATTAGAATGGCTTCAATACTATACCCTAATACATTTCATGCTCTATTAAACATCAAAGTCCAAGTTTCGTCAGGACAATCTTTCTCTTCTAATAGCATCATAATATTTTCATCAAGAAATTCGAATGACATTGGTTGGTAGCCTTTCAGGGGATGATGGGCTAAGTAATCTGCCAAGGCACTTCCTTTTATAGCCTTCTGAGTGACACGAACAATATCATATTCAGTCAAAAGAACTTGCCACTGGGCTATTCTCTCAGTTAGGGCTGGTTTTTCAAAAATATATTTGATAGAATCCATCTTAGATATCAGCCAAGTAGTATGACATAACATATATTACCGCAAGCAGTGGGCTGCCCATGCTAGCGCACAACAAGTTCGTTCCACATCTGAATATCTGGCTTCACATTCTGTAAACTTCTTGCTTAGATAGTAAATGACATGTTCTTTCTTTCCTGATTCATCATGTTGCCCTAGTACTGATCCCATGGACTCGTTTAACATGGTTAGGTACAAAAGAAAAGGTCTTCCTGGAGTTGGTGGGACTAGGATAGGTGGATTTTGTAGGTATTGCTTTATCTTGTCAAAAGCTTCTTGACATTCATCATTCCACTGCATCGGTTGATTCTTACATAGTAACTTAAAGATTGGTTTACATATAGCCATTAATTGAGATATGAAACGGGCTATGTAATTCAACCTTCCTAAGAACCCACGGACTTCTTTTTTCATACTAGGAATAGGAATTTCCACCATGGCCTTTACTTTATCAGGATCCACTTCGATTCCTTTCTCACTGACAATGAACCCAAGCAACTTTCCAGACCTGGCCCCAAAAGTGCATTTAGCTGGATTCAACCTGAGTTTGAATATTCTTAGGCGTCCAAAGAGCTTTCGTAGGTTAATCAAGTGACTCTCTTCGGATTTGGATTTGGAAATAATATCATCCACATAGGTCTCTATCTCTTTATGCATCATGTCGTGAAACAGAGTTACCATCGCTCTTTGGTAAGTGGCACCGGTATTTTTTAACCCAAAAGACATTACTTTGTAAGAAAAGGTTCCCCACAAAGTAATGAAAGTAGTTTTTTCCATGTCTTCGGGTACCATCTTGATTTGATTATACCCAGAAAATCCATCCATGAATGAGAAAATGGAATGTTGGGCCGTATTATCAACAAGAACATCAATATGTGGTAATGGAAAGTCATCCTTTGGGCTAGCTCTATTCAAATCCCGGTAATCACATTCCTACCTTCCCATCCTTCTTCGGGACCGAAACAATGTTGGCCACCCATTCAGGGTATTTAGAGACAGTCAAGAACCCAGCATCGAACTATTTGGTTATCTCTTCTTTAATTTTCAAGAGCATTTCTGGCTTCATTCTTCTTAACTTCTGCTTTATGGGGATGCAACTGGGTTTCAATGGCAACTTGTGTTCAACGATGCAGTTATCTAATCCCGACATATCCTGATACGACCAAGCACACACATCACTGAATTCGACTAACAATTCTATTAATTCCCTCCTATGTTTACTACTCAAAGAGGTGCCAATCTTGAGTTCTTGTTTATTTTCTTCACTCCCCAAATTTATGACTTCAACGATTTCTAGGTGGGGAGAGATTTCTTTAGCTTCCTGATCTAGCAGCCTTAGTAATTCAAGGGAAGGTTCATCGGACTCTTCATGCTCCTCATTTGTTGGATCAAAATCATGATGGAAGAAAGCAATTTTATTATTTTGGGATTCAATTTCAGATCTACAATTTACTTAATATAAAAAGGAAAAATAAGGAAAATGACAATTGAACTTAATATTCATTTATTTGAAATGATAAAGGAAACATGTTTTTACCCTTATTAAAAATTCATCCTAAGGCTTTAGGCATAGCCAAAGAATTCAAACAGAAACCTACAAAGTGAACAATTACTTTGAAGTGAAATTTAGGATCTTTGAAAACTCAATGACTTCCCAATTACACAGCACAGCATCTGAAAAACAAGGGTAAATCAAGTCCTCTTCACTCTTAGAATCATCATTGACGACCGCCTCTTTGTCTGGAGACGTCAAGCTTGCGCTCCTGAAGCTTTGATAAAGGTCACAGATAGGGATCCTTGCAGTTAGAGGTTCCCGATTTTCTAACCGTGCAAGTTGTTTTTCTCTTTTATCTATGAAGACCTTCACTCTTTCCAATGGCGAGGGCTGATATCCTAGCCTAAAGCCATTCTTGTTCTCCTTATCCCATAACGGTTTTACGCCTCTATCAAGCATCTTCCCAAGCCTTTTCCCTGGCTAGAATCTAGATTTCATCATTACTTTAGCCACCATCATAGAAGCTTTAGAAGGACGAGCTAGTTGTGACCCTTCACTCACATAAGTGGTATGAGCAATGTCCAATGACTAGAAGGAAGTCTCAAGACTTTCTTCAGCAGCTTCTATGTATGGAGTTGACATGGGCTTGCTAATGAGGAAATCTTCCTCACTGGAAACAATAATTAGCTTGTTATCTACTACAAATTTTAGCTTTTAATGGAGGGTAGATGAAACCACACTGACAGAATGTATCCAAGGCCTCCCTAATAGGCAACTATAGGCAGGATTGATATCCATCACTTAAAACAAGACATTGAAGGTGCATGGGCCCACTTGGATAGGGATCTCAATATCTCCAATGACCTCTCTTCGGGTGCCATCGAAAGCTCTTACTACTGTTGAGCTTGGCTTCACATGTGTCCCATTAAATAGGAGTTGATTTAAAGTAGAATTTGGCATGATATTCAGAGAGGAGCCATTGTCAACTAAGACCTTGGCTAGGATATAATCCCGACACTTGATAGAGATATGTAATGCTCTGTTATAACCTCTCCCTTCGGCAGGTAACTCTTCATCGGTGAAAGTTAAGTAGTCGTTTGAGGCAATATGCCCCAGTATCCCCTCGAACTTCTCCGGTGAAATATCTTTCGCAACATGCGCTTTATTCATGACTTTCAACAACCTTCCACGATGTGGTTTTGAATCCAATAAAAGAGACAACAAGGATATTTTTGCAAGAGTGCGATTTAACCGGTCGAGGACTTGGTATTCACTTTGCTTAATGAATTTTAGGAATTCACAAGCATCTTCCTATGTTATTCCCTGGGGAGGGTCTTGTTCTTTTTCTTTACCACGACTTTCCTTTTCACTTACAGGCGCATTTTCCTTTCTCAAGTTTTTAGGAGCATAAATCCGTCCACTCCTAGTTATTCCACTCATCCCAAAAATATTGGTTACCAAGGATGACGATTCTTTTGGGAGTTGAGGGACCACATCCACCTCATACTTCCATGGTACTACATGGGTATCTTTGTATAAAAATAGAGATGGGGTCCTAACTGTCAAGGACGGATGTTGAACAACAGGTTGAACACCTTTGTCATAGTAGAGCACTAGAGGCTTTGGTGTACCTAGGCTAACTGAGCTAGAGCCGTGTTCTTCTCGGATCATATTTTCACTTTCATAAGGGCGATGGTAAATCTCTACCAAATGTGTGTCCAATAATCCTTGTAAGGCATCAAGAAAATTAGGATCAGTGGACACTTGATCAAGATTGAGATTTGGAATTTCAGTTATCATTCCTCTCTTGCAAAGTTGAGTGTATATCCAAGGAAAAGAGTTTCTCACTTCTGCTACTCTTTTAACGTGACTAATCCCCTCATCCTCCAAGACTGCATTTACTCCTGAGGTCCCATGATTAGGTAAACGGTTAGTCGAGATATTTGGATTTCCCTCTTAAAAATTTAGCCATTTTGCCCTAATCAAGTCTCGGACCTTGAATTTAAAGGCGATGTAGTTTTTCGTTGAATGACCTGGTGCTCCACCATGATAATCATATTTGGCATTAGGGTCGTATCCCTTAGGATACGGTGGTTCCACTGGTTTCAACAGGCAAGGTACAACCAAAGTATTCTTGATAAGAAGTGGTAATAATTCAGTATATGACATGGGAATTGGGTCAAATTGTGCAGGTGCACGTTCGTTGTTTGGTTTTCTGGGTGTGGGATTTTCATTGGGATTAGGTACCCACTATTGTGTTGAAGGTGAGGGATTTCTAAAATTTCAGCTAGGTGGTGATTGATAAGGCTGTAGATATAGAAATGATGGGGTTCCATAAGCGGTAGCTATATATGGATGAGGTCTGTAGGATGGATGAGGTGGTTGGAAAACATATGGATATTGGTAGATGGTGGGATTTAGTGGCCTTGGGTTACCGTATATAAAATTTGTTTCTCCACCTCTTCTTTTTACTGCCCTAGTTACGATCTTCCCTACTGTGGATGCTCCAGATGCTCCTTGGGGAACTTTTCCAGTTCTCATCCCACTTTCAATTCTTTCTCCAATCACTACCATATCAGAGAAGTTTGATGAGATACTCCCAAGCATTATGTCATAGAAGGTGCCTGGAGAGTATCAATGAACATAGTAACAAGCTCTTTTCTGATCAAAGGTGGTTCTACTTAGGTTGCTAATTCTCTCTACCGCTGAGCGTATTCCTTGAAGGATTTATTTTCCCTTTTAGACATGTTCTACAACTGGAGTCTATCTGGTGCCATGTCTATGTTGTACTTATATTGCTTGAGAAAAGCATCTGCCAAGTCCTTCCAACATCGGATGCATGTCCTTTCAAGATGTGTGTACCAGCTAAGAGCCGGCCCAGCAAGACTGTCTTGGAAGAAGTGGATCAGTAGTTTCTCATCATGAGAATATGCAGCCATTTTCTGACAATACTTTATCAAATGATTATGCGGATATGTGGTACCCATGTATCTGTCAAATTCAGGTAACTTGAACTTTGAAGGGATAACTACATCTAGCACCAAGCATAATTCAGTAATATTTGTTGTACCTAGACTGTTTCCTCCTTTGACAGCTCAGAGCCTCTCTTCTAACAACTCTATTTGCCCTCTTGGTAAAGAAGCTGTGACAGTATTTGGATTCATTGTACCGAGGGGAGCATTTTGGGCAGGATCTTGATGGACGGACGGCTGGTATGTCATATGTAGGTAGGAATATTGGAATGGGTTGAATGGCGTAGTTGGGCATATAATATTAGGTTATGGGGTAGTTTATGGTTGAGTTTGGGTATTTTGGGGAATGGTTGTTGTTTGATTAGTAATTGAAGGGTTAGATGTCTGGGGGTTAGGAATTTGTTGGGCAGCGGAAGGATTTTCCTGAGTAGGATTAGGATTCATAGTGTAATATCCTTGAGGTAAACCGTATGGAGGCCACGTATATGTTTGCTGAGCATTCTCGTCTTGGGAAACAAAATATGGAAATGGCATACCATAAGGTGAGTGCTAAACGGGTTGAGATTCCATTACTTGAGCAGGGTTGTTTGCATGTATGGTCAAGGGTATAGGATTCTCTTCCTGATCTTGCATGGTAGCATCAAGGTCCCCACCTGCTACAGAGGATCCCCCTTCCGTGACCTTCTTCTCTAGAAGCTGGACCATCTTTACCATTTACTCCTTGAGCTAATTGACCTCATTCCTTAAATCATCCACAGTAGATGGTTCCATCTCTGCCATGAGTCTTGCTTGCAGTCTAGTCCTATAAGGATGCCTTGAACCCTCCGTACCCGTGATGTGGGTAAGTACAAAGAAACCCCCTTACAAACAGCAAAATTTTGTTAAATAATGTAAAGAAACAAAAAGTAAATGAATTTTAAACATTGGTAAGCACGGATAAACTTTTCTTTTAGAATGTTTTATTCTAAACTACTAAGTTAAGAAAAATGGGAATTTAACATGATATTTATTCATTATTCAATAACAAGTTCCATCATTTGTTACAACAAAACAATTTTCTCTTGCCCTTGCAATCAAGACCTTCATTTCATCTAATCGCCCCTTACAGTATTGGATGAAAGTTATAATTTCTTCTGGTGTAGAAAATGGATTCACTATTGCTTCAGCTTTCTTTAATTGGTGAGGAATATCTCCAAGTGTTCTATTAGCAAGACCAGCCAAGTTAGAAAAATGGTTTTTCCAAGAATAGACAAGACTTTCCATCTCAACCCTCTTTAGCGTCATTAAATGTGTAATCTCTTCGTATCTCTCTTTATCCTCCATGGCTTGCCATTTTTCCTCATTTATCTCACGCTCGCAAGCATTGAAGACATCCTTGACTTGTCATTCCAATTCATCAATTCGTGCTTGCATAAGTCCTTCTGAGCTTGAGCTTCTTCCTTTGTCTTGGTTAAGATTTCCTATAATCGCCCTTTGTCAGCCAATATATCATCCTTTTGCTTTTCTTTGGTTTTTAACTAACTATTCGCTATTTGGAGGCATTGATCCAATTACCTTGTATATTCTCTATCCATTCTCTGCTTCTTACTGACATCTTCAAAGGCGGTTTCTAATTTATACCTTTTTCTCTTAAGGGAAGCATTGTTTTGTTGAGCTTTGATTAGTTCATCCTCTAATACTTGGTTTTTATCCGTCATTTCAGCTAGCTTACTTTTCAAGTTTTCAATCTCCTCTCTTTCAATGGGAAGTGTATTTTTCAGATGAGCACTATGATCTTTGAAGGGTAACTTGACAATAGCTACCCTATTTGAAATCCATTGGTGGTAACTTTCCTTTGCAGCATAACTTCAGACACCTAACTCTTTTCCTTTTCTATAGACCTTGGCCCAAGCATCAATGACAGTTTGGATAACGGGGGCACTATTTTCCTCTATATAGTAATGAAGGAAAGGTACCACTGTTTGTTCTTCCGGAGGCTGGAGCATAGGATAATCAAGTTGTCTTTTCGCAATGGCAGGATTGTAGTTGATGCATCCTTGAGTTCCCAAGAGAGGCACATTGGGAAATTTCCCGCAACAGTAAATAATGGAATCCACATTGATCCACTGAGGGTACCACCGAATCATATTTGCAGACAATCCTGCTAGATGTCCTGCCCATTCCCTATTAGTCTTCTTGGTTAACTGAAGGAGCTTCAAATTAGAGATAGGGCATTCGCCTTGCCAACTTGATTGAAGACATACAAAGTAAACCACAGATACAAGGCAGGTAGACAACAGACAATCTTCCTCCCATTCCAGTTGTGATAGGAATCCATTGTACAATAGATGTCAGCCAAGACAGCAGTAATGGAACTTTCTCCTCTAAGCTTTCGAGCCAGGAAAACATCAATTGCCTTGAAATCAATGTAATTATCAAGGCTAGGGAAAAGGACCACACCATAAATAGCCAATGCCAAAGTGTCAATAAACACGTCCCATTCCCTTTTCCCTGCCTGACTAAAGAGTTGTTGCTCAAAGAAGGTTAGTACAAAACCTGAAATCTGGTTCCTGTTCAACTGAGCTCTCTTAAGTACTCCAGGGTCTATCTTGAGAACATGAGCTATGTTGAAAATGGAAACATGATGCTCGGTTCATCGATAAGGTTTCAGACCTTCCAATGGCAAGCCAAATATCTACTCAAATTCCTCTAGAGTAGGAGCTAATTGGAAGTCTTTGAATGTAAAACAACGGAGAGGAGGATCATAAAACTGAGCTGGAGCAGTAAGGGCCCTTTCCTGCACATTGACCTCTAAGAATTTTAGGATCTTTCCATACTTCCTTGCAAAGTTCATTTTCTTAGTAATATCCATCCATTTGCCTAAGGATAATAGATTGCTAGTATTCGATCTCATGATTTTGAGATACAACAAATTTTTCAAACCAATTGCCTTCACTTCCTGATCACTTGTTCTCATGTTAAATTCCATTTTTCTATGATACTTACCAATATTTAAATTTCACCTTTCACAAAGAAAACACAAAAACAAATTAATAAAAGGAAGGATCTAATATTTGTCATGATCTGTGTTAAAATATACATTGTTTGTAAAAATCTTTTTAAAAAAAAATATTTTTTTTAGAATGAAAGATAAGAGGAATGTTTGCCTCATTGTGTCTTAGACTGAGGTAGCCACTTAATTAGTTCTAAGGTTTTTCAAACATGATTCCTCACAAGGTGGCTGTTCTAATTGGTTCTAAGAAGGCCACCGGAGCTTTGATCTTTAGCTATGAGCATTATGCAAAAAATAGGGAATCCTACTTAGTGCGGGCGTCATAACTAAGATAACACTCTAGCTGAGATTTTCACGCGAATCATGGTAGGACGTATCGTCCTAAATGACACCGCTAATAATCTTCCCTAACCTGATGCCTTTTGCAGGGCCCTGGTGTAGGGTCCCTTTTTAACAGTGTGCACAAATATGAATGTGATGTGTGTGGGGGCATTCATACCTGAATTTTCTTACCCAATCTGCACAATAAACAAACACAAATAACACGTGTCTTCTACCTTATGGTTCTAAATTAAAGCAACAAATAAAAATAATGTGTGACGTCCTACGTCTTTTTACCTTTATTTATATCTGATTAATTATTTTTCACAATAAAGTTTTCACCTTTAATGATAATTAATTAGGTCCTAATGTAAAATAACATTTATTTTTCTTAGGCATACTCAAAATACTAAACAATAGTGAATAAATCAAATAATAGAATGGAATTAATTAGAATAAGTGGAAGAAGAAAATGAAGTCAGGGGTCACTCGCTTGAGCGAGACCCTGATTCGCTTAAGCGAAACCAGTGAAGGTCGCTTGGGCGAGTTCTGACTCGCTTGAGTGAGATCTACATTTTAAACCCGAGTGAACTACGGGACATGCAAGGAAAGTTCACAACAATTCAGTCTTTTACTCGGAAATGGTCCTCTCGGTCATATCTTAATCAGGAACAACCTAACCTTCACTCAGAAGTGAATCTCTCGGTCATACCTCACTCGGAAACATCCTAACCTTCACTCAAAAGTGGATCTCTCGGCCATGCCTCACTCGGAAACATCCTAACCTTCACTCAGAAGTGGATCTCTCGGCCATGCCCCACTCGGAAACATCCTAACCTTCACTCAGAAGTGGATCTCTCGGCCATGCCTCACTCGGAAACAACCTAACCTTCACTCAGAAGTGGATCTCTCGACCATGCCTCACTTAGAAACAATCTAACCTTCACACAGAAGTGGATCTCTCGGCCACGCCTCACTCGGAAACAACCTAACCTTCACTCAGAAGTGGATCTCTCGGTCATACCTCACTCAAAAAGGAGCGAGGGATACTCGCTTGAGCGAAATAGGCATAGAATCAATTTCCCCGGCCCTCACTCGGACGAGACTGAATCCGCCAGGGCGAGATTAGTCCAGTAATCAACTATACTACAGCAGACACAATTCATCCCTTTTTCATCATTCATGACCCATAATTATTTAGAAAACCTGCCTATAGCAATTTATCATTTACATCTACTATTGGCTCCGTGCCAATATATATATATATTAAACTCATGAAATCAACACCGATCACATTAGCATCACCACCATACCACTTCAGCAACTTGAATTCATATCCAGATCAATCAACATACCAATTCTAGATTAGTTTAATACACACAAGCAACATATTATGGCATCATATACATAGAAAACTCATTACACATTACACACATAATTCATTTCATAATTCCTCGGTTCCTTGGCATTAATCCTCCGCTTGGCGTACCTCCGGGGTTCCGACCTCTTCCTTGTCACTGGTTACTAAATTGGAAGAAGACCACAGCAAGGGTGAGTGTTTGGCATCATAATCAATCTAGAACGGAAATTAAATAACCAAATGCATGTGTATAAACTCCATCCGAATGCTTTATTCTCAAATTGCAAATCACAATCAGCAAATATAATTAAGTACATACACATCATCACACAATACTAATAATTCCATCAATTATCACCACTGACTCTCATACAAAATTGACACCTAGTATCCGGATACTAAAGGATCGGCCTTCAGCTGGGGGTCCAACTTGATACCCCGTGAACCCTACTTGGTTCACCGAGTCCTGCTTGACTCTCCACCTCAACCACTGAGTCCTACTTGACTACTGGGTAGCTCAACTGGGCACAAAAACCACGGGAGCCAGAAACGAGGGGCTATACATACCGTCGGCCATCCCACACCACGTAATCATACATATATAATTCACATTCCTCATATCATATCACAAGTAGCCATCAACAACAGCACATACCCATCAAATAGGCAACCTACTTGTCAAGCCTGACATCACGTGCCACTATACACATCAGTTTGTCACAATATACAATATTTCATTCTCATAGTCATCATAAACCATACACAATTCACATTTATACATGCATACACATACAACTATCATCCAGTAATATTTCTTACCGTTTTCATAGTTGGTTCGACGACCCGGACCCAAAATATGTACCTATTCTAATTAATTACAACCCGAACACCCCCCTTACCTCGATTCCAAGCTTCGACGATTTGTTCTTGATGCCGATTGCGTCTTCTAAGTGCTGGGTTCAAGGTTCTACCTCCAAATCCAACACCCGCTTCGTCACTCGGTCCTCCGACGTTCGTTTCGCTACCTACAGAGGTCAAAATGCAAAACCCATAAACGTGATATATCCCTAATTGAGAGGGTGAGATATCCTTGCGAGGTTATTGGGCACATGCATTATTGCATTGTTGCATTCATGGCATAGCATGGCATTGATATAATTCGCTATTGAGTATATCACCTTGTGGGGTGCCATGAAGCGTATATCCCAGAGTGAAGATGATGTTATCGTATTATTGTTGAATATATCACCTTGCGGGGTGCCACGAAGGGTATATCCCTAAGTGAAGATGATATCATGTATTGTTATTAAAATGAAACACCTTGCGGGGTGCCATGAAGGGTGTATCCCTGAGTGAAGATGATATCATGTGGTTTGTTATTGAATTGAAACACCTTGCGGGATGCCACGAAGGGTGTATCCCTGAGTGATGCTGTTATACGATATTTGTTGTTGGAATATATCACCTTGCGGGGTGCCACGTGTGACATCCCGACGCTGTTGAGGGCGGGGAGTGATCGCCGGTGCATGGGCACGGACAAGGAGCGGCTCTTGGCAGGCTTCCAGCCGGGAATGTGATATCCCGGGCACTGTTGAGGGCGGGGAGTGATCGCGGGTGCATAGGCACGGACAAGGAGCGGCTCCTGGCAGGCTTCCAGTGGGAGGGACACATGAATGAATCGAACACATACTAGAATGAGAGGGATTCAAAGATTGTATAGGTATGGGACTATACAGTCGAGGATAGCTTAAAGGAATAAATTCGTACTACCTATACCAATAAATGCATTAGCCTTTTTGGTGGCCTATCACTTAAGGACTCCAAAGTTAAGTGTGCTTAACTTGGAGTAATTCTGGGATGGGTGACCTCCTGGGAAGTTCTCAGGAAGTGTGTGAGTGAGGACAAAAGCACATTGGAAAGGTCCCGTGTTGGTCTGTGAGGAGGGTCGTTTATTCCTGAAAAGCGGCCGGGGCATTACAATGGTATTAAAGCCTAGCCTCTCCTAGTACGGTATGGTTCGGGGACGAACCAGGAGGAAGCTGGTGGGCATGTGACATCCCGACGCTGTTGAGGGCGGGGAGTGATCGCCGGTGCATGGGCACAGACAAGGAGCGGCTCTTGGCAGGCTTCCAGCCGAGAATGTGATATCCCGGGCATTGTTGAGGGCGGGGAGTGATTGCCGGTGCATAGGCACGGACAAGGAGCGGCTCCTGGTAGGCTTCCAGTGGGAGGGACACATGAACGAATCGAACACATGCCAGAATGAGAGGGATCCAAAGATTGTATAGGTATGGGACTATACAGTCGAGGATAGCTTAAAGGAATAAATTCGTACTACCTATACCAACAAATGCATTAGCCTTTTCGGTGGCCTATCACTTAAGGACTCCAAAGTTAAGTATGCTTAACTTGGAGTAATTCTGGGATGGGTGACCTCTTGGGAAGTTCTCAGGAAGTGTGTGAGTGAGGACAAAAACACATTGGAAAGGTCTCGTGTTGGTCTGTGGGGAGAGTCGTTCATTCCTGAAAAGCGGCCGGGGCGTTACACCACGAAGGGTAAATCCCGGAGTGAAGATGACGTTATCATATTATTAAATTTATCACCTTGCGGGGTGCCACGAAGGGTGTATCCCTGAGTGATGATGTTATACGATATTTGTTGTTGGAATATATCACCTTGCGGGGTGCCACGAAGGGTGTATCCCTGAGTGATGATGTTATACGATATTTGTTGTTGGAATATATCACCTTGCGGGGTGCCACGAAGGGTGTATCGCGGAGTGATGACGTTAATTTAAGTGATTGCGAACACCTAATTGAATAAAATGGATCCATTGCATATGCATTAAACAGTTGACATGTGCATTAGCCATAAGAGCATGGCATTGGAGATCGGATGACCACGAGTGATAAGAATCCCCTTGCGAGGAGGAATTGAGAGAAACCTTAATGAATTGACGATGAAAATTTTGTGAATGCCCTTGTTGATAAGTGGTAATGTGATTGTGTATGTGCTTGTGCTTGTTTATGATATGAATTGTGATTCATGAGTCTTGTATGCCTATTATAATAATGTGATGATGATTAAATGATAATCTAATGAATTTATAGCAAAGCACACATGACGATTATATGCATATACACACGATCATAATATATATATTATTTGTCATTTTGAATGTATAACTCACTCTCCCATGTGGTCTCCTTTTTAGCATTGTGATGCAGGTTACCATGGGATGAGTTCGGATTTTTAAATCAAAGCTTTAGAAAAGGTAAATAGTGGTAGAGGAAGTGCCTTGGCCGGCATCATTTGTGAACTATCATGTATTGAATTTATGAAATGAATAAGTTGTTTATGATGATATAGAGGATTTAGTGATTTTGGATATGTATAAGATAATCCTTTGAAATTGTGAATGGTAAATATAAATGTAGTATGTAAGAGATGATTTAATGTGTACTAGAAGGATTGAAATTGAATGATGTACATTGATGATTGTGATAGTTGGGAGAAGATCCCCGGATGTATATATATATATATATATATATATATATATATATATATATAATTGTGTCTTAGGCAATGCATGCGTATGTTGTGAGTGAATTAGACGGGCTTGTTCTATTAGGTTTATCTCGGGTATTTGCATGCTTTGCCGAGCCTTTTCTCATATCGTCATATATGGGACTAGGCGTTTGCCCGGTATACATATTCTTCTTCTGCTATAAACTCTATTATTTTTGTATACCATTATGGGCAAGTTAGCTATCGATCCAGTCTTAGTTTATTAAATTGTACGCTTCAGTTTTCTGTGATTCGGGTCTTGATGTAATCGTTGAGGGTTTTCAAACGCGAAAAATTTACCCGTATTTTTATTAATTATTATCTTGGTTACATCGGGATCCGAGTCTGGAAAACTGGGGTGTTACAGAGGTGGTATCAGAGCGTGGTTTTGCTCTGAGTTAGATTTGGTAACTATCATCAGAGTATGGTTACTCTGCATTGAAATTGATACCGTGGTTGATTGGAGCATGATTGCTCAATATTAAAACATTTTGGAGATCATTGGAATATGGTTGTCCTGTATAGATTTAGGAGTGGTTATCATTTTGAGGATGATATTATGTTAAGTATGGGTTGCCCTACATGAATTTGTGAAGGACTAATTGTCTAGGAATTGTGAATTGACTATAAGGGCAATGCTTCTTTAACAGCGATTCTTTATGAATTATTAGTGTTGAATTATGATGATAGCTCGTTGAGGACTCTGTGAAATCATAATCCATGAGTTATGATTGGTGTTTGTGGGAGTATACCCTTTATCATTGAGGTTGTATGATGCACTTGTGGAGTATAGCTGCTCATTGGAAAGCTTAATGAAATTATGAGACTAAATGCATATAGATGAATTCCTCAATGTGATTAATATGTTTCTTTTGTGTAAGACTGGCCAAGTTCCTTACCCTATTACCTTCAAAATGACGAATACATTGTTGTTGTGCATTGATGTTGATATATAGAATACATATTGATTTGATGATAGATCCATGTTGGATGTTAACCATGGAAATGAAATATTGAGTTGATTAAATTAATGATAGGGAAAGAATCCCCTAGTGTGGATGTCTATGAATTGAAATGCTTAGTTGTGTTAAGTTTTGAAGAATGAATTTTATGTCCTTGGTACAAGAATCTTATATATTATAGGATACAAGTAATTTGTTATGTCTCCCTAGATTGGGACATGGATAAGTGACAAGATTATGAACGTGAAATTGTGTTGGCATATAAATGGGGTTATGTCTCGGTTTTGTGTGTGAAAACCAAGTGAACGATTGATTTGATTTTGACCCACTAGGTGCAATAACCTAGATTGACTTGGTATGATCTTGCATGATCAAACTTTGTGGATGATTGATTTAATTAGGCTCTATGTTATTTTTATGAGCCATATCTAATGATGTGTGTTGTGGGAGTATCCCACAATGGGTACTAGGTAACCCCTTGGACTTTACAAGTCCGATAATCGGTCGAACGTTATGATTAATTGAGCCATAGTAAGATTGATTATGAATTAATTGTCGAGGCTAAAGCTATCATGATAGAGAATGCGAATAATGAACGTAACCCCTAATGATTGATGAATAATAATCTTGAATTTGGGGTATGATTAGTATTGGCTATAGTGTACATGATTTTATGGTATGACTTTGGGCTAAATTCTATGCCATCAACGTTGTGATCATGAAACTAGCCATGGATTATGATATGACATAGGGATGACATGCATGATTTTGAGTCGGTAAATGGAAATTTGATCATGTTATTACCTCCCTCTTTAATTGAAAGGTGCTATATCGAGGGTAGAAACCATGTAGAGATGTAATGTGATATGAATTATACGTCTTTCTTATGGACTTTGGTTGTGATCTGTGAGGAGAATTCCTAATGTGAAAGCACATTACATGATTGGAAACCCTATGTTAACTTTGGAGTTGCGTACTTTCTACGAGTTAGTGACTTGTTTAGGCTGGAATCGATCTATAGCCAGCGATATGTGAATGAGGTAAAGGATTATTAGGTGATTTGATCATGACCTCGGGATCGATGAATGCCCGATGATGCGGTATTTACCCCGTAATGATTGAGAATCTATGGTTGGTACACTAATTTATTATGATGTTAACTATTATTTGATGATTGGTATGGCATGACGGATGCCAATTTAGTTGTAGAATGACGATAAGATATGAATATGTTGACTAGAGACTTGTGAAAATTGTCACTAAGTTCATGTGAATTGATGATTATTAGGAAATGTGGGACCGATGTGAGCAATGGGAATACGAAGTACTGGTTCCGATATGGCCTTACATGCCATAGGTATTGTGGCAACATGCACTTATGCGCCGACTTCATGTGTTTGTGGTAACCACTACAGGATTGGGACGCCTTCCTGTGTGTCGGAAGCAGCAACGCGTAGGTCGGGCAGGTGTAGGGATTGTAACTGCTTATGGTGAATGTATTGAGCCTATCTGGACGTACTGAGTATGAACATGTGAGCTCTACTGGATGAGTTATGATCGATAACATATGACACGCCTGGATGTAGAAAGTTCTTTGATAAGAATGATAAAATGATGATGAACATGTCTTGATGGACTTTGGAAAGTCCGACGTTAATTTATGGTGTCATTGAACCTTGTTGATGCGTGGCCTGAGGTATGGCCTTATGATATGTATATCAATGCTGAATTTCGAGGACGAAATTCTTTTTAGGTGGGGTGGATTGTAACATCCTGAATTTTATAAAAATGATTAAATATGATAAACAAATATTAAATAATTATGAATGAGTTAATGAGTGTCCCAAAAATATTAGAATAATTAAATTGGGATTTATTATGAAAAATTATAATTTATTGGAACTAAATGAGATAAAATTTCACCCGGTTAAAATATGGGTGTCGGACCAAGTATCTCCGATTGAGATACCGTTGGTCAGGGCTATTAAGGATATTATTCGGAGTCCAAATATATGTTCAGAATAAGTTTTTGATAATGTATTGAGCCCAAACTGAGAGCTTATTTGTTATAAAACGATAAAATTTTAATGAAGGGGAACCAAGTTAAAAATAAAACTCTTTCTTCCCCTCTACTTTCACGTCATTTTTTTCCCTTTTCCTTCCACACTTCTTCTTCTTCTTCCATCTTCTTCATTCCTCTCCACCTTTCTCTTCAAAAACCTAAGCCAAGTGGTGTCTTCTTCATCCTCCACATTTTCGCTTAAGGGAGCTTGAAGGAGAAGCTTGTGGTAGGATCCTCTTCCCCTCTTCTCTTCCATTTTCGTGTGGCCCTCTCCCTTTCTTGGAAGCTCATGGTTATCTATTCGGTTAGGTAAGTTCCTCATCATTTTCATGAGCTTTATGCCTTAGATTTTGGGTTCTTGGTATTTGGGGGAGTATTTATTGCATAAGGGTTATTGGGAGAGCATGAAACATAGAAACCCTAAGGTGGGGTGGTTTTAAATGCAAGTTTTATGAACCTTTAATGGGGTAAATGAAATTAATACTTGGATGAGTGGAAAATTAATGTGCATTTATGATGGTGATGAGTTTTTAGTAAAACCCTAACTCTAATGAATTGGGGGAAATGTAAAATATGAATGGAATGTATGTTAAGTGATGTTAGAGAATGATGTTAAGGATGAGAGATAGCCATTGATGATGATAGGTGAATATTGATGATGGTTGTAGGGTTCTCATGAAACCCTAGCCCTAAGAATTTGGGGAAAATGAATATATTGTAATTTGGGAGGTTAGTTGAATGTTGATAGGTGAAATTTAAGGTTGAAGGTTACTTGAAATGGTAGAGGACCATTTATGGTGAAATATATAGATAAGTGTTGTTATGAATGTGGAATGTGAGGGATCGGTATGATAAGATTGTGACTTGATGAGGTTCTAGATCATTTGTCGTGTGCCATTTAAATTTGATTAATTAATTATGGTTATTGAAGGATATGAGAGCTAAGTTGAATATTGAGTGATAATGATGATGTTTGAAGGATTGAGTGATTTGAGATTACATTATGTAATGGATGAGATGATGATGTTGTTGGGTTTAGTTGGTCTTTAAGATCTAGAGGATCTTGGATTTGGGAAAGGAATTCCCGAAGCCTAACACAATTGTATAAATTGGTGTTTAGCAAGTTTAGGACTTGATGTTGAGCTTTATGATAAGTTAGCAAATGTTTAGAATTATGATGATTATTGATTTTGTGAATGCACATGTATATGGTATGTAGATTACATTCTGAATTATGTGGCAGAGCTTTCGGAGTGTGCATTCGGATTTTGGCTCTTCCCTCAAGGTAGGAGAGGAGTTTACATTCAAACTGCATGAGTAGATTGATAGTGACTGTTGTATGTGTTTTATACTCATGCTTGCCTTGCCATGTATATATTGGAATAATGTGAATGGCAATTTATTGATTATGAGGATGGTATATGAGGATAGGCGATGATTGTTATGGAAATGTATACCTATATGTGTTGGATGATGATAAGTATAATTTTATTATGGTTATTGAGTTTGGAATGAGAAATTATGAGTATGAATGTGTGAGCAAGTTTTACATGTCCCATATGATGTATATGATGTGTTGGATGTGATTAAATTGGCCTTAAATGAGATTTCATGTGTTGAGTTGTGAGAATTTCTGTTTTTTGCCTAAGTTCTGATAATCTCGCTCAAGCGAGATGGATTCTCGCCCAAGCGAGAATCCCCTGTACCCTTATAATGGCCTCTGGCCTAATCTCGCTCAGGCGAATGAGCTATTCGCTCAAGCGAGACAAGTGTGAAGTGAGCAGAAGAGACACTGGACGAATCTCGCTCAAGCGGGCGTGGCCGCGCTTGAGCGAGCGAGAGAGGAAATTGATTCTGGATGTTTTTCACTCAAGCGAGCGTGAGACGCTTGAGCGAGTGTGGGGGTCTGATGCTGGAGCGATTCTCGCTCAAGCGAGTGGCCGACGCTGGTGTGCCTTACTCAAGCGAGAAGTGTATAGAATGGAGGGATGGCCTCTGGCCGAATCTCACCTAAGCGAGCGAGTGCCTCGCTCAAGCGATTGTTGGTGGAATTTGATACTGGACAATTCTCGCTCGAGCGAGTAACCGAGTGTAAGGGTGTTTTGCCCGAGCGAGCGAGCGTGGAAAGGACACTGGCGTGTTTACGCCCGAGCGAGCCGAGGCGCTTAAGCGAGATGGAATTGTCTCGCTCAAGCGAGTGGGGGTCTCGCTTGAGCGAGTGACCCCTGATGGAAATTTTATTTCCTTTTCTTAATTTGATGTTGAGCCCTTCCTTTTGTATTGTAAGATGATTGAGGGGAGGTATAGGGATATATATAACTATGACATAATATGGTGGTGTTGGATAATGATTAAAATATTGGGATAACTTGTCAATGCCCATAACATATAATAAGAAACATAATTGTCGACTACTAAGATGGAGTACAAAAGAATGACAAATAGGGTTTGATGATGGGGTTATGAGATATACCCTAGGATGATTATGAGATTGAAGAGAGAATGATTAAATAACATAGTACTAGTTCTAAACCGATGAATCGGAGTCGATATTGGCATCACGTGGTAATAAATGATGTTGTGACCATTTCTCAAATAAAAAGGAAAAATGTTATTGATGATGAAGTGGTGAATTGCCACTGTAGTGTATACAAGTATGATCTTGTACATATGGTCTAAAATTGTAATAGTGGGTTGTTGTATTGCCATACTAGATATGAGGCAACAGTGATGAATAATGAGTCGAAAACCACTAAATGAATGTGTGGTAATATTGATAAATAATACCTGATGTATGAAACCATGGTGGTTGAATACAAGTATTGACTAGCCATATGATCTGAAATATATATATATATATATATATATATATATATGTGTGTGATGTGTTGAGATGTAAAGTCAAGTACATGATTGTGATGGGCATAAGTGTAAGTGCCATATGTGGAAAGATGAATATGCCTCGAATAATTCTAAGTGTGGATTAATATGATGATGCTTGTTGTGCCTTTTGATTGTTATGAAATGATGTTTGTGGCCATTGAAGTGCCAATTATATGAATGATATGCCTTGAGGGGCTTTGTAAATGATTATATGATTATTGAAAATGCCAAAACAAATTATATCCCTAATTGAGAGGGTGAGATATCCTTGTGAGGTTGTTGGGCATATGCATTATTGCATTGCTACATTCATGGCATAGCATGGCATTGATATAAATCGTTATTGAATATATCACCTTGCGGGGTGCCACGAAGGGTATATCCCTGAGTGAAGATGATATCATGTATTGTTATTAAAATGAAACACCTTGCGGGGTGCCATGAAGGGTGTATCCCTGAGTGAAGATGATATCATGTGGTTTGTTATTGAATTGACACACCTTGCGGGGTGCCACGAAGGGTATATCCCTGAGTGATGATGTTATACGATATTTGTTGTTGGAATATATCACCTTGCGGGGTGCCACGAAGGGTAAATCCCGGAGTGAAGATGATGTTATCATATTATTAAATATATCACCTTGCGGGGTGCCACGAAGGGTGTATCCCTGAGTGATGATGTTATACGATATTTGTTGTTGGAATATATCACCTTGCGGGGTGCCACGAAGGGTGTATCCCGAAGTGATGACGTTAATTTAAGTGATTGCGAACACCTAATTGAATAAAATGGATCCATTGAATATGCATTAAACAGTTGACATGAGCATTAGCCATAGGAGCATGGCATTGGAGATGGGATGACCACGAGTGATAAGAATCCCCTTGCGAGGAGGAATTGAGAGAAACCTTAATGAATTGACGATGATAATTTTGTGAATGCCCTTGTTGATAAGTGGTAATGTGATTGTGTATGTGATTGTGTATGTGCTTGTGCTTGTTTATGATATGAATTGCGATTCATGAGGCTTGTATGCCTATTATAATAATGTGATGATGATTAAATGATAATCTAATGAATTTATAGCAAAGCACACATGACGATTATATGCATATACACACGATCATAATATATATATTATTCGTCATTTTGAATGTATAACTCACTCTCCCATGTGGTCTCCTTTTTAGCATTGTGATGCAGGTTGCCATGGGATGAGTTCGGATTTTTAAATCAAAGCTTTAGAGAAGGTAAATAGTGGTAGAGGAAGTGCCTTGGCCGGCATCATTTGTGAACTATCATATATTGAATTTATGAAATGAATAAGTTGTTTATGATGATATAGAGGATTTAGTGATTTTGGATATGTATAAGATAATCCTTTGAAATTGTGAATGGTAAATATAAATGTAGTATGTAAGAGATGATTTAATGTGTACTAGAAGGATTGAAATTGAATGATGTACATTGATGATTGTGATAGTTGATAGAAGATCCCCGGATGTATATATATATATATATATATATATATATATATATATATATATATATATATAATTGTGTCTTAGGCAATGCATGCGTATGTTGTGAGTGAATTAGACGGGCTTGTTCTATTAGGTTTATCTCGGGTATTTGCATGCTTTGCCGAGCCTTTTCTCATATCGTCATATATGGGACTAGGCGTTTGCCCGGTATACATATTCTTCTTCTACTGTAAACTCTATTATTTTTGTATACCATTATGGGCAAGTTAGCTATCGATCCAGTCTTAGTTTATTAAATCGTACGCTTCAGTTTTCTGTGATTCGGGTCTTGATGTAATCGTTGAGGGTTTTCAAACGCGAAAAATTTACCCGTATTTTTATTAATTATTATCTTGGTTACATCGGGATCCGAGCCTGGAAAACCGGGGTGTTACACCCCACACTATCCATCCTAAAACGATTACCCAAATTGATCATGTATAATTTTTTAAAAAAATGATTATTAAATATTTCATCCTTCATAAAGAATACAACCATGATAGATGTTATTTACAAACAATATACACATGAACAAAATAATAATAAGGATATTTTGAAAAAATATAAACAAACATAAAATAAAATTAAATAATAGGACACATCACCCAAGTTTCGTTCTTTGAGTTCAAAGCAAGTTAAACAAACCAATGATTAAAAGACAATAAAATAAAAAAATAAGACGTCTCGTCTAAATTATCTTTCTAGTAATTAAAAGATAATCCATTAATTTTACCGAAAAACACATGGTTTAAAAAACTGAATGAATAAACAAATAAATAAATAACAAGGTAAAAATAGATAAACATAAGAATTAAATACATGGATGTGAAAATAAAGAAATATATATACTTAATTATTTAAAACTAACTAATGAATTTTATTCTATCATTTTTAGATAATAAGATTAATAAGATGTCTCATCTAAATCAATCTCATTTCAAACTTAAAAGAAAGATAAATGGTTAAGTAAATAGATAAGAGTGGGGAATAAAAAATATAAAATTATAATAATAAATAAATATATATCTATAAAACGACTTAAGAAATCATATAAAATGATAGACAAATAATTATATAAAAGATAACTTCAAAATTGTTGAGAAGAAAAATTAGAATAAATAACATGTAGAAAGTTAAGATGCATATAAATAAATAAAAGTGTAGAAAAATAAATGAATAAATGAATAACTATAGAAAAATAAAGTGTGGAAAAATATAGTATAGAAAAATAAATAAATAAAAATAAAAGTGTAGCAAAATAAATAAATAAAAATAAAAGGATGGAAAAATAAATAAATAAAAATAAAAAGGCAGAAAATAAATAAATAAACTAATAATTCCAGAAAAATAAAGTAGGAAAAATAAAAGTATAAAAAATAAATAGAAATATAAAAGTGCAAAAAAATAAATGAATAAATAAATAACTACAGGAATATAAAGTGCGGAAAAACAAAGTGCAGAAAAATAAATGAAGAAAAATAAAAGTGCAGAAAAATAAATAAAGAAAAATAAAAGTATAGAAAAAGAAATAAAGAAAAATTAAAAGTGCAGAAAAATAAAAGAATAAGTAAAGAACTGCAGGAAAATAAAGTGCAAAAAATAAAGTGCAGAAAAATAAATAAAGAAAAATAAAAGTGCAGAAAAATAAATAAATAAAAATAAATAAATATTCTTGTATTTATTAAAAATACCTTAGTATAGTAACAATTAATGAAGAACGAGAACAGAATTCCGGAGATCGATTTTGCGTAGATATCTTCAGTTTTTGCTTTGTTTAGACTCAATTTAAGGGTGTTTGGACACTAGTTACAAGACTTTTACAGTAATTTAGGTCACACAACTCACATACTAGAACATACTAGAATAAAACACATTTTCCTAACAATATTTCTATATCTCTATTTTTGAAAGCAAAATCTCTAAAAAAATTACATAAAAATTTATCACTTTTTTCTCTTCTTCCTCCTTCTTCCTCCTTTTTTCCCTTAGCATCACCCTCTATTTATAGAGAAAATTTGGCTTTGGATCCCTTATCACATGTCATCACTTTCCTACTTTTTCAATTTGTCCAAATTTGATGTCAATTTCCCCAATTTTCTTCAATTATCCAACCAAATTAGGTCCCACCTCAATAAACAATCGAAACCTCTTTTCTTTTTCTTTTTCTTTTTCTTCTTTTTTTTGATTTTCATTTTTTTGGATTTTTTGCCTATTTTTGATTTTTTTGGGCCTTTTTTGGCCCATTTTCACTTTTTTATTTAATTTTTGGGGCCTTTTTATTTATTTATTTTTAAAAAAAAATATTTTGAATACAAATGAGTAATCACTTACTCTTATGGAAACATAGGGGTGTCCAATTTTGGCTATACCCGTACGAACCCGAGATACCCGACTTTAAAGATAAGAACAGGTCAGTTTGTAACGGGTTATGGGTAAAATCGGATCATTTAAATGGTTTATTGTGAGTGAGAACGGACGGGTTCAGGTTTAATTTTTTAAACCCGATAAAACCCATTATCGACCAATTACTGGCCCTTTGTAAAAAAAAGTTATTAGTCCCTTTAAACTTCTAAAGCAAAGCAATCGCTCATTCTCTACATCGAACCCTAGCCTCTTCTTTGCTGGGGTTTTGATTCTAACGAAAACAACATACATCTTTTTCCTGTTGTTTCGACTATTGAAGGGACTACTAGGGAAGAGCAAGTTCGTGGTATCCAGAAAGGTAAGCGTTACGAATCTGTTCTTTATATTATATAGTTGATTTCACTTCTTGATTCTTTTTTCTCTCGTTCTTTCTATACGCCCAGCTTAGATTCGTGTCCTCGCTCTCGGTGGCTTTCGCCGACTTTACAGCCTTTACCTCTGCCCTCTCTCCAAGCCACGCGTGTCCTCTTCCTCCTCTCGCACGTGCTTCGCTCTAACCCACCTGTGGGTAAACACCAGGTCCATCTCTCTCTCCCTCTTCTCTATTCGATGAATGTCAGTTACACCAAAAAGTAACACCAATTCCACACTCTTTCTTTCTTTCTTTAATCTGCTCCTCAATGATACAACATTTCTAATTTAAGTTATGAAAGGAAAAATAAATTATCAAATTGAATTTGCATCTTCTTTTTTTCTTCTTTAATTACCCTGTTCAAGTGAGTATAGATTAGTCGCATTTGCTCTGAGTTGGCATGTTAGGTTTGATTTTTCAATTGATATTTTTTTATGCTTAAACTGTGAAAGCATTAAGTGTTGCTGCTGCACTATGAAAGAATAAACTGAGATGATGCACTGCGGTGCTGTAGACAAGTACATTTTCCTCTGTTGGTTAAAAGCATTAAGTGCCTTTGCAAGTTCACATATTGGTAGTTTCCTTCCTGTGTTGCATGTGTCTGCTAAGTATCCTTCTCCTGTGTTTTGGCCTCAGTAGATTGCAATGTCAATGGCATTGGAATGCTTAAATAGGGAAATGAACATAAAAGGGAGTAGTAAGAGTGAGGCTGTGTTGAGGGATTCCATGTTTTTCTGTATCAGTTTATCTATCTGTTCTGTTAATTAGGTTCTTGGGTTGGTTTAAAATGCTAGAGATGTACCAATTTATAGGTTTTGGAAGGTCATGTGAATTCAAATGTTAGAAAAACATTTTTCCATGGATCCAGAAAAGTTTAGTCAATGAACCGTGCATTTTGGGCATAGGATTCATGCTCTAGTCAATGTATCTATATCACTGTACAACAATCTAATTGTTAGATTCAATTTGCTTATTTCAAGTGTATGAACACAATTTTAGGCATTGAGTATGATAAATCAAGAGCAGAAATTGAAAGACAATGCATATATAAAGGAATCTTAATTAGGCAATTGTATATACATTATTTTTTTTATAACCTGGTGATCTCTGCCTCTTTAATATATTAGTATTTGATTATCAGCTAAAGGATATTCTTAGATTAAAAAATATACATTTTAGATGTGTCTTCTTTTATAACATTATGTTGTGTGCTCTTTATTCTTTTTTCCTCTTTCTTTATTCTTGCAATTGCTTGTTGTCAACTAGATGCTTTCTAACTAATCACTTCTAACATTATATATCTCTAGTATAAGAAAATTTCAAAAGCCAATGAAAACTATTTTAATATTAACTATTATATATAAGGTTATGAAAACTAGTCATTACATATCTCTAACTAATCACTATAATTTTAATATTAACTATTATAAGGTTTAAGGTTGTGATATATTTGTACATAAGGAATAATGTATTTTTTAAGTTTGCTTTTTTAAAAAAATATAAATTCTGGGTGGATTTATTTATTTCATGTTACATGGACTTTGCTGAGATTGAAAATTTAGTGTGAAGTTAAAAAATTTTTTAATATTTTTTTTGGTTGGTTGAAGTTAAAAATGTTGTTCTTAATAACAATAGTCAAATATGAAAAGTGCACAACTATGTTGTAAGTTGCTGGTTGTTTCTTTTGAATAATTTGGAGCTAGGGTCCACTATATTCAACCAAATGAAATTAATTGCAAATTAGTTAAATATATTCATGTTGTCACTTGTGGGGGGGGGGAAATGGCAATGGACAATGAGGAAAAATTTTCAAATAAGAAACAAATGAATAAAGAGTAAATATATACTTTACATAGTTTGATCAACTCTTTGTCTATAGTTTTGTTTTTAATTTTCTGTAACAAATTTATTTTTTAGAATAATTATAGAGAGAAAGGGATAAGAATTGAAAAGTGTGGGATAAAAATTTCTCAATGTACATGTGCTCTTAAATTTATAAAACTGTACAATTCACTTGTTTTTTTTTTAAAACTCTATGTTTATTTCCCTCTAAAATATGAAATTAATATATAAATAAAAATTTTGTAAATGTTTTCTTTTTGTAAAAAAATAGTTTTTAACTTTATAATGCAGATTTTTTTTATTTTAAACAGAATTTATTACATAAATTATATACTTTAAACTCTTTAGTTTTTTTTATCATAGTCTTAATATTAACTATTTTAAGTTTTAAGGTTGTGATATATTTGTACATAAGGAATAATGTATTTTTTTTTAAAATTTTCATAGGGCGTGGTCTTCCACTTGACCAGTGTAAAATGGAGGGTTTAGCAGAGCAGGTTGTTGAGACTGGACAAGAGGTTGGAATGCCTTCACATAAGCAGCAAGGAGAAACTGGTTTGATTTCCTTTTTGTAAATTATTATATTTGCCATATGTGAAGGATATTTGTAAAATTTTATCTAAAATCATATTTAAAATGCTATCCTTTTTAATGTGAATTGTTCTATGAACTAATGTTTGCAATTTGTGTGTGGTGATTAATACTAAAATGCTTTTTTGTATAATTTTGTTTATTTTGACTTTTATTTTCAAGTGATCAATTATTTGTTAAGTTATATAATATTAAAAGGTAGAAGATAACCGTTTAACCCGTAAATTTAAATTTTATTGGAAGCAGTTACGTATCAATGTGCATCTTTAGTTCAGCAGGCTGTGCCAACTCCCACCTCTGATGGTGGTGGAAGTCAGCCAACTGATACCCAAGATGTTGCTGCTGCCAACACAACTAATAGAAAAGAAGACCTAACGCAAATGGAACTAGGAAAACTTCTATTGTTTGGGATCATTTTGACAAATTACCTATTGTCCTGGGTAAACTAGCAGAGGCTAAATGTAGATATTGTCTTATAAAATTTTATTATGATCCAAAATCACATGGTACATCTAACATGCTACACCATATTAAAGGTCAGTGTAAGAACTTCCCTTATCCTGTTGCTTCTAATCCAAAGCAGACTGTGCTGACTTTTAATGGAGCTAATTCTGACTTGACAACAATGAGCCATAGGTTTGATAAGAATTTGTGTAGGAGGTCTGTTGCTACATTTGTCATTGTAGATGAGAAGCCCTTTAGTGTTGTGGAGGGGGAAGGGTTTAAGAATATGATTCAACAATTACAACCCCAGTTTGATCCCCCTTCAAGGAAAACAGTTGCGAGGGATTGTTTCCACCTTTACTTAGAAGAGAATGAGAAATTGAAAATTCTGTTTAGGGAAAACAAAACTAGAGTTGTATTTACAACTGATTGCTGGACTTCTATTCAAAACATTGGCTATATGAGTTTGACTGCCCACTTAATTGATAATGAATAGAGGTATCAGAAGAGAGTGATCAGTTTCTCAGTTGTGGAAGATCATAAAGGAGAGACGATTGGGAGGCAAGTTGAACAAGTGTTGAGGGAATGGGGTCTTAGTAAAGTTTTTAGCCTAACTGTTGACAATGCATCAGCTAATGATGTTGCTATCACATATTTAAAAAATAGGCTTAAAAGCATATCTAACCTTGTCTTGGATGGAGAGTGCTTTCAAATAAGGTGTTGTGCTCACATCCTCAATCTTATTGTCCAAGATGGGTTGAAGGAGTTGAACAATGCTATATGTAGCATAAGACTAGCCGTTAAGTATGTTAGATCCTCCCAAGGAAGGATACAGAGGTTTCAAGAGTGTATTGAGTTAGCTGGAATTCAAAGTGAGAAAATGGTCTGTTTAGATGTTCCAACACGGTGGAATTCAACATGTACAATATTGGATACTGCTGAAAAGTTTGAAGAAGCTTTTGAAAAAATGAGGTTCCATGATCAAGCTTATGTGGAGTTCTTTAGATCTATTGGAGCACCTACATGCATTTATTGGGCGGGTGCAAGGGTATTTGTGAAATTTTTAAAAAAATTTTATGATGCAACAAAGAAATTCTCAAGCTCCACTAGTGTGACAGTACATATGGCATTTCACCAAATAGCTTTAATTCATAAAGAAATCAGAGCTACTATTCATCATGTTGAGCCTACCTTGAGTCGAATGGGGCTTGACATGAAGAAGAAATACGATAAATATTAGGGAAATAACTTTCAGGTCAACCCCTTATTGTACTTTGGGGTTATGTTGACCCAAGGTACAAACTGTCTTACATTGAATGGGTTTTTAATAAAATGAATGGTACTGACCAAGTTGCACATAACCTATCAAGGAATGTCAAGAACAATTTAGAAAGGATATTTTCATGGTATTCAATAGAGGCTGGGAAAGGTAAAGGTTCCCAATCTACACAAGGTTCCCAAGTAACAAATGTTGTTTCTGTTAACCAACCTGGATTATCTCAGTATATGGAGTGGGAAGATGATTATAAAAGTTTTCTAACGGAAAAACAATTGGTTGATCAAAAAACTAAACTTGAAACTTACTTGAGTGAGTCTTGTATAGAGGGGGATAATAACTTTGACATTTTGCAATAGTGGAAAAATAATTCAAACAAATTTTTAATCTTGTCAGTTATGGTTAAAGATGTATTGGCAGCACCTGTTTCAACAGTTGCTTCAGAATGTATTTATAGTACATGGGGGTGAGTTTTAGACCCTTATAGAAGCTCACTTAATCCAGAGATAGTAGAGGCTTTGATATGTGCACAAAATTGGATAAAGCCAAGTTTAAACCCATTAGAGCTTAATGTTAGTGATGAGCTGGAAATGAGTAGGAGCATTGTTACAGGTGACTTTTATATATTTTTAAAACTTTTTCAAATCTTGTTATATTTATTTCATTACCATTTGATGTATTAATTCAATTGATATTTTTTTGTATAACATGTTAAGATGCCAAAGTAAGTAAGACATCTATCAAGCGTCCAAGGGGAGAATCAACTATGATTGCCACATCAAATGGTGCAGTTGCAGCAGCTAGCTCACCAGCTGTTTGAACAGGTATCAGACATTAAATGTGGTCTGTTGGTCATGATTTGTATTTTTTTTCATATGTTGTAATTGTCTTTTAAGCTTATGCAGTGTCTACACATATTTTTTGGGATTGAGGTGAGGTCATTTTGAGTCTAACAATATATGACCTTACATTCTTTGGGTGACAAGCTTTGCTGAGTTCACTAGTTGTTTGAACAGGTATCAAACATTTGAATTGTTGTTTAATAATTATGTAAATTAATTTGAGTGCCTAAAAGTTTTCCTTCATTTATCATGTTGCATTGTAGTTATCAATGTATTTTTTGGGGATTTGGTAGATCCAATTGTTTTGGGTACTCAAGAAGTTTTTCATTACAGGTTTGAATTCTAATTCCTAAACATGCTTAATTAGGCAGTTTTAGTGTGATTTTATAATGTTTATGTTAGTTTGAATCTGTTTATGTTTGTTTTGAAATGATGAGTGTTTCCTATGTTACTAACAAGGGAGCTGATATACTTGATCAACCTCGCACACATTCATGCTGGCCAGGTTGCGGCTCCAAATGAATAGAAGAAAGCTTCTCAACACCAAACACAGTACTTTCACAGAGAAAGGTTATCCCTTTTGGTAATAACAGCCACCCAACCTTGATTTACTTATGGTATATATTATAATATAACCTTTGTCCCACTCTTCTTTTACATAAGCCTCTCTCTCTCTGTGCTCCTTCCTTAACTTCTTATTTTCTTTCTTGGTCTTTTACAGGTAAATGCTTAATACCGCATTTCCTGATTTGGTGCCTTTTGTCAAATTTTGATTTTTTTTACTATATTCTGATACGATGTTATGAGCTGAATCATTGTTGGTATGTTAGTTTTTAGTGATTGATGGGTTAAATTTTGATTCTTTCTCAAGTGTATAGATCTTTAGCCATTTTCTCTTTCTTGTGTTAAGTAGTTTCACTTTTATGTTTGATTTAATGCTGTCATGACTTTTATTTTGAACCTCTTATGGCATTAGATCTAAATACTTAATAACTTTTGAGCTCTTTTCTAGTACTAGTACAATCTATGATTAAAAAAATAATCTTATAGAATTACTTCCTACTGCTTCAATGCTATGTCATTTTCATATTCCATAAGGTGTTGGTTCTAAAACGTGAAATACATCATTTTTATATGTAATATATTAAAATTATTTTATACACAAAAGAGGTTTGACAAAAAATAAAAATCAAATTTTCATAAGAAACTTAACTGAAAAAACCTGACCCAAAAAACTAAGAACCGTAATTAACCAAACCCAACCAAACTGATTGTAGTATTGGATGAAAATGGGTTATTAATTATGTATTATGGATAACAACGGGTTGACTCAAAATTAACCGAATCCAACCGAACCCGACCGATGGACACCCCTATGGAAACATAAACTATTTTAGAATCCTAAAATTATTTATTACATATGTGGCCATAAATAAAATACCCAATAAAGATAAACTACTACCCATGCTACAAGGAGCAAGAAGGTAGTCACCAAACATCGATTTCCCTCCCTTATTCTTTCCTGCTGGCTTCGACATCCATTGGCCATTGCTTGAGAAAAATTATGAAAGAAAGTTGATGAAAGGAGAAGTGTGGTAGGAAATGAGGAGAGATTGAGTATTTTTAGAAATGGAGAAGGCACTATTCCTAATGATCACTATGCAACAGTCACTATGCAATTTTTATTTTTTTTCAATTTTTTTATTTATCCGGACAAAAATAGGTGTTCACAATCGTTTATGACATTCATGTAACGGTCCATGCAACATTCTCATTGTGGGTCTGTCCAGTACATCATTACTCTTAATGTGTACCAATGTGAAGACTTAATATCATCTATATCTATGATCTATGAGATCAAATCATCAGTACACTCACACACTAGTCTTAATGTATTGACATGTCCCTATGTAAATACTTGACTAGGGACATTTTAGGAATAACTCTCATATCACCTATTACTCCAAGGATAAATATGTTTTAAAATAATTTTAAACCGAAATTCTTATTTTATTGATAAGTAGAAAAATGATACAAATGGAAAAAGCATAAAAGCTTATAGTGCATAGCCCAATAGTTTTTGTCTCCTGTGGTCATTTAAGATCCAGTTAAGCTACCCAGTGGTCAAGTAGGACCTAGTGGTTGAGGTGGAGAGCCAAGTCAGGCTCGGTGGACCAAGTCAGGTTCACGAGGTGTCGAGTACGACCCTCAGCTGAAGGTTGATCCTTTTAGTATCCGGATACTAGGTGTCATAATATAGATAATTTGAAAGTCAGTGGTGTTTTATAAGACTTGACCTGGATGCTTATGCATATTAGTGTTATTGAATCATTTAATATGGGTATCAATATAAAACTCTGAATTATTGTAACATGTGTTGATGATTTCTATGATTAAGAATTAGGCAACTATGTGAAATGTATTTTGTTATTGATGTGAACGAGAATTTGGAAGCTTGCTAAACTGATTATGTTTGTGATAAAATGGTGAATTTATAATGTTAATATTTATTACCATTCTACATTAATTATGATATTCCAAACACTCACCCTTGTTGTGGTTTTCCTTTCTTTTAGTAACTAGTGACAGGAAAGGTGTGGATGTCCCGAAGGAAAATGCCAAATGAGGAGTTGATGCCAAGAAAGCTGTGGAAGTGTGATTTATGTAATAGTTTAGCAGACTTTTTTAATATTAGCATATATGTGTTTAGATTGCTTGATAACTAGACATGAAATTACGATAGACTTTGGAAATTGAGTTGTGGTGTGATGTTGTACTTTTGATGCTTGCATGTATGACTAATTGATAATGGCAAAATAAGACTCATGGTTGGAGTTAGGGAGTTGACATATTACCATGTGTACGATGTTATGATATTTATATATGGTTATGAATTGATGAATTTGAAATGGACAGGTGTTGTATTGCGTGTATGAATTGTATGTTGTTACGAGTGTATGTGAATGTGAGAAATGATGATGAAGAAATGACATTATGCATAGTAGTGGAAATAGGTGGAATTATGTGGAAATTAGGAACTGGAGGGGTGATTTTATGATCTGGTGGGTTTTGGGACCCCCGGAAGGGGCTAATGGGTCCCCTACCTCATTTATAACTTGTTCATATAGGCCTTACCAAGTTTGAAGTTCATTTGATAGGTCTAGTGCATTGGTTTGCATTACTTTCACTTTAAATGCATTTTTACACATATCTTGTACATACAATGGAATTTTGGCAAACGGGTTACACCAACAGTTCCGGAATGGGGAAAGCATAGTGCCTATGAAATTTGGCATCAACCGGAGTCCAAACAAAAAAGCTAGTGCTTTATAGATTTTAAAATTTGGCATATCTATATTTCTCACTTGAGCGATAGAATCCTTGTTCAAGCAAGCCCTTCATATATCTGAAATACAGATTATATCTATTTCTCGCTTGAGTAAGACAGGACCTGTGAGGTTCTATGAAGTTTTTGCTTGAGCGAATGTCACCTCGCTTAAGCGAGATCAGCTAGTACTATCACTTTGTGATCCTCCCTCGAGCGAGGAAACCCTCGCTTAAGCGAGGGAAGCATTTTTAGGTTATGTTTCTCGCTTGAGCGAGAATGGCTTATGTGGTTCTGTTTGTTTCTTGCTCAAGCGAGGATGGTCTCAATTGAGCGAAAGCTCGTCATCTGATGTAGTGTTTGCTCGCTCGAGTGAGTTGACCCCACTTGAGTGAGAGGTCCCTAGTTAGTTTTTCTTGTTTCCTTATCTTATTGCATGTAATTTTGGGGACCCTTATCCGCATAGTTTGGTGCTTGTATATTTGGCACTGTCTTAGGGTTTTCATGGTCTGCTATTGGGGTTAAGAACATGAAAAATTTATTCCAATTTTGTTTGATCCCCGAGGTAAATCATGGAAGCTACTAAGGGGATGTTATAAATACAATTTTTTGAAGACCTCAACGTAACAACTCTGCTCAAGTTAGAAAAGCTGAACCAAGTCAGCTTATGTGTCAGATATAACCAGAAGAATTACAACATTAATCTCTGCGTGGTTACTAGAAGAAATAAAGCCAACAATTAGCTTTGTTCTCTGAAGTTATTAAGGAACACCTTATTCATGTAAGTGTTAAAGTCCCTTGCTACCAAACTTTTGGACATCCCTGGAGATCATCAAAAGTCTGGTACCTACACTCAAAGCAAACTCCTTCAAAGGATTTCCAACATTTATATCTCATTTCCAAATAAGCAATAGTCATCTCATATCACCTATATATTCTTGGAGATCTAATTCAAAGACATAAAGAAGAGAAGCCTATTAAGAATACTTAGTCTTTGTGATCAAAATCTCTTTAACCTCTTCTTAGCTCTTCAAATACAAAGACCTTCTTTGTTGTTTTGCTTCTAGTAGACCTTGATCTCTTATCTTTCTTAACTTAGTGTATTCATTTCTCATTGTATATCCTTTATACACTAGGTTCTGTGAGATACCTTACACACTTTCATTAAAATCAGTATTATGTAAAAGTCTGGTGAGCTACCAGCTTTTAGTTTCATTGGGAAACTATTATGGCCTGAAGAGGCTTTTAAGAGAATACTTGGGTTGTTAAGTCAGAAGTGGCTTGTTGAAAGAATACTTGGGTATGAGCCAGGATTGGTTGGAGTCAAGAATACTTGTGGCACAAGTCTAGTACTGTTATTGTAAAGGAGATTTTACAATAGTGGAAATCTTTCAAGTTAGTAGGGACTAAACATAGCTTTTGTGTTAGAAGTGAACCAATATAAATTCTTGGTGTTCTCTCTTCTCCTTTATTTGCTCTATTCAATTCTGTTTTTGTAAGTCTGATTACCTGTGCATTAAAGGTTTATATTTTCGCAAAAGAGTCTGAGACTTATTCAACTCCATTTTAAGTATTACTTTGAACCATCTTATTCTTAACATAATCATCACACAATCCATAAGCATAATTAGCACATGATTCACAAGCATAACCATCACATAACTTTCTAGCATAACCATTACATACTCTCAAGCATAACCATCACATACTCTCAAGCATAACCATCACATAACTCGCATCACATATCAGTGTTATTAGTTACTCAGATACTATGCATGAGTTAGGTGTTCTATTATTTTTCCGTTATTTAAAGTCTTTATGATGCAAACGGGGCCCGACCTTGTTCCACAATCCTCATCTCCTCAATACGTCTACTGGGAGGAACACCAATCATATCTCGCCAGAGCGACTAGAGCTTGTGAAGTTCTCGCAACAGACAAGGGTAAAGGACATGCATGTCTGAAAATATATGGATCCATCACACCCATTCATAATCATATTCAAGTGGAAATGTGTAACATCCTAGGTCATTTTACCTATATTTATATTCATTTGATTAATTTTTACAATAAATTTTCGCGTTTAAAAATAATTAATCAAGTCCCGATTCGAAACGCTATTTATTTTTCAATACACGTATTTAAAGGAATAAATAGTAACAATTTAATTAATTAAATAAAGTAAGAAAAAGGAATTTAGTTAAAGTAAGTAAGAAGAGAAATATGAAGCCAACCCCACTCGCTTGAGCGAAGCCGGATTCGCTTGAGCGAGATCAGAAGTCTTCACTAAAGCGAAGCCAAATCCGCTTGAGCGAGAGACACATTTCTTTCCCAAGCGAGGTAGCGAAACGCTTGAGTGAATGCCACATCTAGAGACTGGGCGAACAAAACGCACACGCGGACCCACATGGGGTTTCACTCGGCAAAATGTTTCACTCGGCTCAAGGGTTTCACTGGGGAAACGCTCAACTTCCATTTACTCGGACATTCCTTACTCGACTCTTTACTACCCTTCACTTAGAAAATTTCGCTCGGTCCCAACTCTCTCGTCGATAATTTAACCTCCACCACTCGGTTATAGTTTCTCCTGATGTCTTCACTCAGTGAATACCCTATTCTTACTTTCTTCAAAAGGAACTCAGACTTCCACTCGGACACCTCCAAATTCTCTTCACTCGGAACTCTCTCCCAACCAATCCTACTCGGACATATCGACCTTCCACCCAGAAAGGGATCTCCTGGTTATCCATCACTCGGATAAGGGTGGAAAATTCACCTAGTGGTGAAACAAACATTAAACTGACGGCCCTCGCTCAACCAGGGATGAATCGACTCGGACAAGCCTCTCTCGGGAAAATCCTACCACGGCAAACACATGAAAATACAAACTAAGCACAACCCAATGTCAGTTCACACCAGATTTAATTTGAGTCAGCATACAGGTAACATTACACGCTCGGAAAAATTCCCTATACATAATTATATTAGACAGCTACTCAAAATCACTCGGGCCTTGGCATCGATCTCCCCCTTGGTGCAGCTCCATGGCTCCGGCTTCCTCCCTGTCACTGGTTACTAAATTGAAAACAACAGCAAGGGTGAGTGTTTGGCATCATAACTAATATAGAACAAAATCAACAAGTTATAAATATAAATAAACTCCGTCCAGCTGCATTCTCATGACTTTACAAATCACACTCGGCCAATATGACAAACTCCACTCGGAAATATAACATAGGTCACCCGGCAATATTAACAATTTTACTCGGCAAATGTAACAAATGTCACTCAACAATTATGCATATCACAACCAATAATTCATCAATTATCACCACTGACTCTCAAATAAAATTTGACACCTAGTATCCGGATACTAAAAGGATCGACCGTCAGCTGGGAGTCCGACTTGACATCCCGTGAACCTGACTTGGTTCACCGAGCCCGACTTGGCTCCCCTTTCAACCACTGGGTCAAAGACCTCTGGGTAGCTTAACTGGGTCCGACTTGACCTTTGAAGCCAAAACAGGGTAATTCATACCGTTGGTCGTCCTCCACCACATAATCACATTCTATCACATAAACGTAAACATACCATTCTGATTACCACTTGCAACTGTCAGAAACTGACCAATGCTCACAGCATAGGGCGACCGACTCGTCAAGCCCTTCAATATAACATACTGATTATCTCAAGCATTACGTATTTCATGCCATTGCAAGGTATACACACATACATCCACACACAAATGCTCCATATTCTCTCAGCATTAAATATATCAAGCTCATGACAAGGTTAACTCCACCACACACCCGATCTTCAGCTGATCGATATGTACGGTCACACATGCATAACATAGGTACACCATAATATTCGAGAACACTTTCTTACCTTACTCGTACTGTTCAATGACTCGGATAGGAAACAGATCCTATTCTAATTAATCATGACCCGAACACCCCCTTACCTTGATTCCACGCATCGATGATCTGCTCTCGGTGTCGGTCCCTTCCTCTAAGTACTGGATTTGTAGTCTCAGCTCCGTCACTCAGCCTTTCGCTGTCTAATCTACCACCTACGGGTCAGAATGCAAAACCCATTAACTCAACCCCTCAGCTCTTAGGCCACATTTGAGCTCATACTCACCTAAGGAGTGGAGAACAGGCTTGAATACAGCCATGCATGGCCCTTGGCTACCAGAGAAACGAAAGGGATAAGGAGCCACAAATAAAACGGATCAGTGGACTCACCTTGAGGCCACGATCACAGGAATGAGGTTCGATTGAAGCTTTCACACGAACGGAGTCCTTCTTTTGTACGTGCAATTCAGCAACTAGAGGAGAGAAAACGAAGGAGGAGGGGAACAGACTAAGAAGAAGAAGTGATTTATGAATAATGGAGAGAGAATTTCCTTTTTATATAAAGTTCAGGGGCAAGACAGCCTTTTCCCCTATTTCATTTGCATTCTCTTTAAAAGTTTTTAATCAATTTCATCTCATTGGATTCTTTTATAAATTCCGACCCACTATGCTTATTTACTTTCTCTATGTTTAATTATTTGTAACTGCCTGTTACTTCGTAAGAGCATCGACCCGAGCTGGATACCGTCCAACCGGTGTCCAAGCGTAGTGTCTACACCTCAGTAATCCGAGCTATCTCTTGAGAGGTCAGACACTTCATCCGTCCTCACCTCTTTGTTATGCATATTCGTTTGCCTCAACCATCCAAGAGGTCGATCCGGATTATGATTCCGAGCTAGGCATCCTTCTCACACCGGTTAATCCAAGACCACTCCAGGCACACCGGATGAGTGTCAGTCACAGGACAGCACGTCTTTGGCCGTTCTTCCCAGCACAACCGATCTCCAACACCGTTTGGTCCTCACGATTGAGACCGGCCCAACACTGGATTCCTTGACCTCGTTTTAGGCAGATTAAATATTAAATAAATCTCTAAAAAATTTGCTAATATTTTCCAATTTCCATAATTTTTATTAAAATACCAGGAATGTTACATCCACCCCCCCTAAAAAGGGAATTTCGTCCCCGAAATCAGTGTTCCGATTGAAAAAGATGGGGGTACATCCTCCTCATATCCGATTCTAATTCCCAAGTGTAGTTTATCCAATTCAAATTCTGTCATTTCACCTTCACCAACGGCACCTCTTTGCTTCTTAACCGTTTCATTTGATACTCCTCGATACCGATCGGTATAGCTTCCACCGTCAGGTTTTCTTTCAATTCAATGGAGTCACTTGGTACAATCATTGTGTCACACGGAATGTAGGCACGAAGCTGAGATACGTAAAACACGTTGTGGATGTTAGTCAACGACTGGGGAAGATCCAGTCGGTAAGCAACTTCACCGATCCGCTCCAGTATTTGGTAGGGTCCAATATATTTCGGATTAAGCTTTTGGCTCTTCAGAATTCGACCTACACCTTTAGTCGGTGAAATCCTCAAGAACACCCAATCGCCCACTTGAAACTCAAGCGGCCTATGCCGATTGTCGAAATAGCTATTCTGTCGGTCTTGGGCAATTTTTATCTTCTCCCGGATTAAAGCAACTTGTTCGTTCATCTCTTGAATCAGCTCAGGCCCCAGATGAATGGCATCGCCATTCTCATTCTAACATAACGGAGTACGACATTTCCGACTGTAAAGGGCTTCATAAGGAGCCATCCTAATGCTGCTATGATAACTTTTATTATATGCAAACTCTACCAAAGGCAAGTATTTCTCCCATGATTTGCCCTGCTCTAACACACGTGCTCTCAGCATATCCTCGAGAGTCTGTATTGTCCGTTTTGACTGGCCATCGGTCTGGGGATGGTACGCCGAGCTCAGCCTGAGGTCAGTACCCAGTTCTTGTTGCAAGCTTCCCCAAAATCTTAAAGTAAATCGGGGATCCCGATCAGAAATAATGCTTGAGGGTACACCGTGCAGTCGTACAATCTCAACAACATACAACTTAGCCAATCGGTCCAGCGACCATTTCATATTCATAGCCAGGAAGTGGGCACTCTTGGTCAATTGGTCAACAATTACCCAAATCGCGTTGCACCCGGTTCGAGTGCGAGGTAGCCCGGATACGAAGTCCATAGTGATGCTTTCCCACTTCCATATTAGAATTTCTAGGGGCTGAAGCAAACCTGGGGGTCGTTGATGTTCGACTTTGCACTTTTGACATATCACACAGGACCTCACGTATTCGGTTATTGCCTTCTTCATGCCCGGCCACCAGAATTCCTTCTTCAAGTCATGATACATTTTCGTCACACCAGGATGAATACTCAGGGAGTTTCTGTGTGCCTCAGCTAGAATAGCTTGCCTGAAATCTCCATTTGCAGGCACCACTACTCGGTCCCGGAATCTCCATATTCCATCATTACCCCGAATCAACCCCATATCCTTGCCTCGGGCCTAAGTGTTAATCAACTTCAGCAACTCCTCATCATCTTTCTGAGCAGCAACAATAAACTCCAGAAATTCATTGGAGATCTTCAACATTCCGACCATCATTCGGTTTAAAGCGTCCATAACAACTCCAATATTCAGATCCCTAAAGCTCTCCAGCAATTCCTGCTCTCTGCCCATCAAATAAGCTACGTGCAACACCTTCCTGCTCAGTGCATTGGCAACAATATTCGCCTTACCCGGGTGGTACCTCAAATCGAAGTCATAATCTTTCAAGTACTCCACCCATCTTCTCTGCCTCATGTTTAGCTCTTTTTGATCGAATAAATATTTCAAGCTTTTATGGTCACTGAACACCACAAAACGGGATCCATAAAGGTAATGACGCCAAATTTTCAATGCATATACTACTGCTGCCAATTCCAGATCATGGGTCAGATAATTCAATTCGTGGGGCCTCAATTGCCTGGAAGCATAGGCAATCACCCGGTCAGATTGCATCAGCACATATCCCAAACCGAACTTGGATGCATCACAATACACCACAAACTCCCGTGTTACATCAGGCAATGCAAGCACTGGGGCAGCCGTCAAACATCGTTTGAGAGTCTGAAAACTCGGCTCGCACTTTTCCGACCACACAAAAGGACTTTCTTTCCTTGTCAACCGAGTCAGAGGAAGTGCTATCCGAGAGAACCCTTCAATGAAACATCGATAGTATCCAGCTAATCCGAGGAAACTTCTAATTTTTATTATCGACCTCGGCCTCTCCCAAGCCATAATCGCCTCAATTTTTGTTGGATCAACCGAGACGCCCTCTCGGGAATTTACATGTCCCAAGAATTGCACACTACTTTCCCAGAAATCACACTTGGATAGTTTAGCATACAACTTCTTCTCTCGAAGTATCCGCAGAACGGTCTGAAGGTGTTGAGCATGCTCTTCAATCGACCTCGAATATACCAGGATGTCATCGATGAATACCACCACAAACTGGTCCAAGTATGGTTGAAAAATCTGATTCATATAGTCCATGAAGATGGCGGGGGCATTCGTCACTCCAAAGGGCATTACAATGTACTCGAAGTGCCCATATCGAGTCTGAAACGCTGTCTTTGGAATATCTTCCGACTTCACTCGGATCTGGTGGTATCCCGATCTTAAGTCGATTTTAGAAAACACAACAGCGCCCCTCAGTTGGTCCAGCAAGTCATCAATCCGAGGCAATGGATATTTATTTTTAATCGTCAACTTATTCAGCTGTCAGTAGTCGATGCACATTCGCATGCTACCGTCCTTCTTCTTTACCAGTAACACCGGAGCGCCCCATGGTGAAGCACTCGGTCAGATAAAGCCTTTTTCTAGTAGTTCATTTACTTGTTTCTTTACCTCGGCCAATTCCACCGAAGACATTCTATATGGCGCTTGGGACACAGGCTCTGCCCCAGGAATCATGTCAATAGAGAAATCAATCTCCCGACTGGGAGGCAACTCCAGAATTTCTTCCGGGAAAACATCAGGGAATTCGCAAACAATTAGAATATCACTCGGCAGAAGGTTATATCGACCCTCCGAAGCAAATAAAATAACATACGTGGCTGAGACATTACTCACCACATCCTTCGCGTCAAGTTCCTGAGAGAAAACAATACTCTTCCAATAGCAGTCGACCATCACATGATTAGCAGCTAGCCAATCGAGACCTAGAATAACATCTAAGTTCCTCAGCAGCATACAGATAAAGTTCACTCAGAAAGTATGGTCTTCAATTTGCATCGGCATATCTTTACATACGGTGGTCGCACGAAAAATGAATCTGGTTGGAGTGGAAACAATAAGACGTTCTCCATTAAACTGATCGGCAAACCAAGCCGTCGGACACAACTCTCAGAAATAAATGAATGGGTCGCGCCCGAATCATAAATTACATCAACAAGATAGCCACAGATGAGGCATTTACCCTGCACCAAGTTGTCATTCCTCGTGGCTTCCGAGGCATCAAACGCGAATACCCCCCCCCCCCCGATCATAGCATTTTGGGCACCACTGGACTGGGCATTAGATCTTCCCAATTGTTGACCTCCCCGACCAGCACCCTGTCTGCCTCCTCTCTAAAAATTGGCACCCCGAGTCCCAGAAGGGTTGGTTCGGTTGCCTTGCCTGCTCTGCTGCTGCCTCTGTGGGCAATCGGGCCTGAGGTGCCCCGGTTGTCCATACTGAAAGCATACAATCTAATTGGCTGGACAGTGTTTTGAAATGTGGCCCTCCTGGCCACAATTGTAGCACGCACGGCTACCAGAGAGATTACCCGATCGGCCAGTAGAGCCCCGACCGGAAGAAGATGAAGAAGTAGCAGAAGACTTGCTGCCTCGAAAGAATTGGCCCATCTTCTTGAAGCTGAAGCCCTTTGCTTTCAGTGGCTTCTTGTCTCTCAGCTGAGACGTCCTTTGTAACTGCACCTCTTTGGTCAGTCTAGCTTTGTTCACCAGGGTCGGGTAGTCCCGAATCTCCATAGGTACAACTACACTACGGAGTTCAATCCGTAATCCAGCCTCGTATTTAGCACACTTGCTACCCTCAGTCCCTTCCAGCGAAAAAGGATGGTAAAAATAACACAGCTTGTCAAACTTGCTAGTGTACTCGACTACAGACAGCCGGCCCTGCTCCAACTTAGGGAATTCCATTTCCTTCCGGATTTTGTAGTTATCCGGGAAGTGCTTAACAAGGAATCTTCTTCAGAAATTTGCCCATACTAGCGGCTCATTTGCCGCGTTCATCTGTACCTTCATCCGAGACCACCATACTCTAGCCTCGTCCTTTAACTGATAGGTAGCAAACAAAACTTTTTGCTCTTCCGAGCACTCGAAGTATTCAAAGACCTGCTCTATGTCCTTGATCCAAATGTATGCCCCGTCATAATCGTGTCCTCCCTTGTAAGCCGGGGGATTCCTTTTCAGGAATTTATCCAGAGTGGGACCAAACTCGGTCCTACTCATCAACTGGGTAAACTTGGAGAAGAAATCATCTTCTCCATCGGAACTGGTTCCTTCGGTCATATTGTAATTCTACAATGAGCAAACACATCACCATTAATAACCAATGCCATCCAGGGAGTCGGAAATTCACCTCACACACATAAAATGCCACGCCGATGGAGTGCCAAGGGAACGATGCCAAGCTGCATAAGCAAAACACAACACAGTTGAATACAACCAGTCCTCACAGGATTCATACGATCACTAGATTGACCCATGCACCCGGCTCTAGAAAGAACCGCTCTGATACCAACTGTAACATCCTAGGTCATTTTACCTATATTTATATTCATTTGATTAATTTTTACAATAAATTTTCACATTTAAAAATAATTAATCAAGTCCCGATTCAAAACGCTAGTTATTTTTCAATACACGTATTTAAAGGAATAAACAGTAACAATTTAATTAATTAAATAAAGTAAGAAAAAGGAATTTAGTTAAAGTAAGTAAGAAGAGAAATATGAAGCCAAAGCCCACTCGCTTGAGCGAAGCCGGATTCGCTTGAGCGAGATCAGAAGTCTTCACTGAAGCGAAGCTAAATCCGCTTGAGCGAATGCCACATCTAGAGACTGGGTGAACAAAATGCACACGCGGACCCACATGGGGTTTCACTCGGCAAAATGTTTCACTCGGCTCAAGGGTTTCACTCGGGAAATGCTCAACTTCCATTTACTCGGACATTCCTCACTCGACTCTTTACTACCCTTCACTCAGAAAATTTTGCTCGGTCCAAACTCTCTCATCGATAATTTAACCTCCACCACTCGGTTATAGTTTCTCCTGATGTCTTCACTCAGTGAATACCCTATTCTTACTTTCTTCAAAAGGAACTCAGACTTCCACTCGGACACCTCCAAATTCTCTTCACTTGGAACTCTCTCCCAACCAATCCCACTCGGACATATCGACCTTCCACCCAGAAGGGGATCTCCTGGTTATCCATCACTCGGATAAGGGTGGAAAATTCACCTAGTGGTGAAACAAACATTAAACTGACGGCCCTCGCTCAACCAGGGATGAATCGACTCGGACAAGTCTCGCTCGGGAAAATCCTGCCACGGCAAACACATGAAAATACAAACTAAGCACAACCCAATGTCAGTTCACACCAGATTTAATTTGAGTTAGCATACAGGTAACATTACACGCTCAGAAAAATTTCCTATACATAATTATATTAGACACCTACTCAAAATCACTCGGGCCTTGGCATCGATCTCCCCCTTGGCGCGGCTCCATGGCTCCGGCTTCCTCCCTGTCACTGGTTACTAAATTGAAAACAGCAGCAAGGGTGAGTGTTTGGCATCATAACTAATATAGAACAAAATCAACAAGTTATAAATATAAATAAACTCTGTCCAGCTGCATTCTCATGACTTTACAAATCACACTCGGCCAATATGACAAACTCCACTCGAAAACATAACATAGGTCACCCGGCAATATTAACAATTTTACTCGACAAATGTAACAAATGTCATTCAACAATTATGCACATCACAACCAATAATTCATCAATTATCACCACTGACTCTCAGATAAAATTTGACACCTAGTATCCAGATACTAAAAGGATCGACCGTCAGCTGGGAGTCCGACTTGACATCTCGTGAACCCGACTTGGTTCACCGAGCCCGACTTGGCTCCCCTTTCAACCACTGGGTCAAAGACCTCTGGGTAGCTTAACTGGGTCCGACTTGACCACTGAAGCCAAAACAGGGTAATTCATACCGTTGGTCGTCCTCCACCACATAATCACATTCTATCACATAAACATAAATATATCATTCTGATTACCACTTGCAACTGTGAAAAACTGACCAGTACTCACAGCGTAGGGCGACCGACTCATCAAGCACTTCAATATAACATACTGATTATCTCAAGCATTACGTATTTCATGCCATTGCAAGGTATACACACATACATCCACACACAAATGCTCCACATTCTCTTAGCATTAAATATATCAAGCTCATGACAAGGTTAACTCCACCACACACCTGATCTTCAGTTGATCGATATGTACGGTCACACATGCATAACATAGGAACACCACAATATTCGAGAACACTTTCTTACCTTACTCGTACTGTTCAATGACTCGGATAGGAAACAGATCCTATTCTAATTAATCATGACCCGAACACCCCCTTACCTTGATTCCACGTGTCGATGATCTGCTCTCGGTGTCGGTCCCTTCCTCTGAGTACTGGATTTGTAGTCTCAGCTCCGTCACTCAGCCTTTCGCTGTCTAATCTACCACCTACGGGTCAGAATGCAAAACCCATTAACTCAACCCCTCAGCTCTTAGGCCACATTTGAGCTCATACTCACCTAAGGAGTAGAGAACAGGCTCAAATACAGCCATGCATGGCCCTTGGCTACCAGAGAAATGAAAGGGATAAGGAGCCACAAATAAAACGGATCAGTGGACTCACCTTGAGGCCACGATCACAGGAATGAGGTTCGATTGAAGCTTTCACACGAACGGAGTCCTCCTTTGGTACGTGCAATTCAGCAACGAGAGGAGAGAAAACGAAGGAGGAGGGGAAAGGACTAAGAAGAAAAAGTGATTTATGAATAATGGAGAGAGAATTTCCTTTTTATATAAAGTTCAGGGGCAAGACAGCCTTTTCCCCTATTTCATTTGCATTCTCTTTAAAAGTTTTTAATCAATTTCATCTCATTGGATTCTTTTATAAATTCCGACCCACTATGCTTATTTACTTTCTCTATGTTTAATTATTTGTAACTGCCTGTTACTTCGTAAGAGCGTGGACCCGAGCTGGATACCATCCAACCGGTGTCCAAGCGTAGTGTCCACACCTCAGTAATCCGAGCTATCTCTTGAGAGGTCGGACACTTCATCCGTCCTTACCTCTTTGTTATGCATATTCGTTTGCCTCAACCATCCAAGAGGTCGATCCGGATTATGATTCCAAGCTAGGCATTCTCCTCACACCGGTTAATCCAAGACCACTCCAGGCACACCGGATGAGCGTCAATCACAGGACAGCACGTCTTTGGTCGTTCTTCCCAGCGCAACTGATCTCCAACACCGTTTGGTCCTCACGATTGAGACCGGCCCAACATTGGATTCCTTGACATCGTTTTAGGCAGATTAAATATTAAATAAATCTCTAAAACATTTGCTAATATTTTCCACTTTCCATAATTTTTATTAAAATACCAGGAATGTTACAAAATGGCACTACACAGCTATAAAAATGCTCCTCCTAGTTGAAGTACACTTGGCTTGCCACAGACTGCCCATCCTTGGGTGCTACATCGAACCATTGGGTGCCTAACCGGTGGTACTCCCAAGATTCTCCCACAGAATTGAAAGGCCACATTCTCCAGTGTATTCTCTTATTGTGGCTCCTAGCTACAATCCAACACACAACTTTTGACATATGCAATAATGCATTAATGTTCCAAGTTTTAATCTTTTCTTTATCCATCATCACCGAGTAAGGTCCTTGTGTTGTCTGTCCGTTGTCCTTAATGCAGAGGGCGAAGCCAGTCGTATTGTCCCTAGTGTTTTATGGATTTAATTCTTGAAGGGTTTGTTTTTAGGATTACGCCATTGTCACCTATTACTCAGTTCCTTCTAGAGTTCTAATTACTTTATGAATAGTATCAGTTTTTAAGGAAAGTTCTCTTGTTTACTCTGATGTCCTAAGTTAGCTAATATAGAGAAAAATAGCTTTTTCTAATAAAAAATAGTCTATAACCATAAAAGTAAGTATGATAAACAACACATTTTCCTTCTTCGAGGTATTGTATATTTGAACTTGTAATCTCTTAAGATTATTATTTGATAGGTATATTTATATTCTCATAAAGAAGGTTAAATCATCCAATTATAGCCACTGTATACTGAACTAGAAAGATGTCATTCCACCGTATAATTCACTATGGAACTGATACCAACTTGGTCTTATAAGAAATCCATTCATTTAATAATTTAGGAATAGGAAAATTAATCATAGACAATTGTTGCTCTCAAAAAGATTTATTATACTGATACAGTAGACGTCGTCTCGTTGCATTATGTTGCGATAAAACTTTGTCTTATTAATCCTCAATAAATGGATTTTCACTATGTTGTGAACAACCTAAAAGGAAATACATGATGCTGCGATTTACCCCCAAGACAAATTGTGTTTATCTTATATATGAATTTGAGCAGAATAAGCGTCCAAGAAAGCCAAGGACAGTGTTTCATCAATTTATGATGGGGAAGCTTTTGTTAATTTGTATTTTGAAAGAGCATACTAAGAATATAACTTTTAGGTGTGTCATTATTTTTACCCTGCTTTAAAAGAGAAGATGTTTTTGAAATTTTATGTTTTAACTTCCTTTATTAAATATGTTGATTATCCTCCATCTAAATTTTATGCCCTATTTAGTCCAAACTTGCAAAGCATGAGCAGCAATTATTGTGGTAATAAACTGATGGTTTTTTAGGGTTAAATTTTAAAAGTCAACATTGATATATTGCTTATATTCATCATTCTTTGCATTGACATTTGAACGTCTAATGTAATTTGCATCCTATCTACCATCTGAACTATTCCTAACTATACAGATTAAAATATGATGTCCAACTTTTTTATCTATTGTTGAATGGTAGGGAGCATGACATTTCATATTATAAATAGCCTATAAATCCATAAAAAAATACTAAAATGATAATCATTATTTTCGTACGTTCCTTTTAATATAAATATAACTTTCATATATGCTTTTACTCACATCTCATATTATTTGATTTTGTTTTTACTAACTTAAATATCGTAGGTGTTAAAAGAGACACTCCCTCTTTCACAGACTTATAGGACTTCACTCACATGGAACCACACTAAGGCACGAGAATCCTCACCAAGGTAGGATACATCAGACATTGTTATTATTATTTAAGCATCAATTCCAACACATTAGAATATAAAGAGCCAACAACAAGCAAAGTAGTAAATAATAGGAGAGATTCTGTTAACGATATTTTTAATGGCATGGCTCAAGTGATTATATTTCAAATTAAAATGAATTTACTATCAAATTGATAAATGAATATCGTAAGAGATTATTCTAACTTTAACTTATGATCTTGATTTAAGTTTTAGATAATGAGTTCTATTAATTTAACAATAAGAATTTTGTTATCTATAATGATTATGTTGGGCTTAAATTTAAATAAAATATTGATCCAGTGTGAATACTGGCCCACAGGGCAAGTACCCCAGGTAAGATCAAAATAAGATGTGTCTGCTTAAAATCTTTACAAGGTACACAAATACCGATGCAATCATATTTATTAACATGATAATAATACTAAAATATTTGAGGTTCAATACGGAATAAATGAAATAGACCCCGGTCAGGAAAGCTACTACAAGTTAGAGTAAGGTGCAAGTGGGCAACTAGCACCTGCCAAAGCTGCAGTCTTTGAACCCTATCAGCAGAGGTCAAATCACCACTTGTGGTTAAGGAAGAACTATAAATATAACTTATTTACTCAAACAGAAGAGATTGAGATAACTTGGAGCTTAATACCTCTGTAATCATCTTATTTTGTAATACCTTACTGACTTAAGCATTGGAGTCCCTTTTATAGGTACACTTCCAGTGCATCCCATCTCAAATTCGAAGGAATTAACTCAAGTCCATAACCTTAACATGAAAAATATAAGGTCCCCGCTGGACCTATGTGCATAATACCGTACTCCCACTGAGAAGATGTAAAAAGTGAGAGTTTGAGAGATCTTCAATTCTGGTTCTTAGAGGGAACATTCAGACCCCCACATCGGTTAGAACATTGGCACACCCAGTGGGACTGTGTGGCGCCCTTACTCCGATAAAAAATATTACAGATACTAATGTTTAGATAATGAAAATTAGGATAATATTTTTCGCAATTAAAAACAACTGTTAGAAGAAGAACACCACAAATAAAATTTTAATAATCACCCTAGATCTATATAAAGACCTATCTCATATATGATGATATAAGAATGTATGATATTTATGTAAATTCCTACATGGGACAATTATTCACATAATTACAAATCATAAATTTGTGGAATATGTAAATGATCCGGTCCTAACACCGGCCCCCAAGAGCATGGCTTTAATGCTTTGCCAGATCAGCATTTTGAACAAGAGAAGTACGCTTTAAGTACATTATAATTACTTCTATACGGAGTGCATACCGCCAGGGCAAGTAACTCCGCCAAGGCATGTTACTCCGCCAAGGCGCATAACGCCGCAAAGGCATGTTACTCCGCCAAGGAACGTGACTCCGCCAAAATTCGTTACTCCGCCAAGGTGAAAAATATTGAATATCTTATACACATGCATGAAATGTTCCCAATGCATATTACTCCGCCAAGCCATAGGCTCAATACTGGCGGAATATCGAATTTCCTATACTGCGTAGCGAGCCCATACTCACAACCCCGGCACGAGATTGACTCTGTCTTGAGAGGTTAATAATGGGAATCACGTTGTCACGCATAAAGGGGAATAACAATAAAATAATAAAGCATTGACGCTTTCCAGACAAGTAGAGATACCTACTACAATAATGGTGCTTGTAAACGGCGCAGGGACCCACCACCTTTTCAGCATTATGCCTGAAAACAAGGAACGGGTCCTACCAATAATGGAGCACCAGTAACAGGTATATAAACCTCTATCAAAAAGGTATAAGGGATCCCCCCAATTCTGAACCTTACACTCTCTTACTTGCATAATTCTCTCAGATTTGCTTTCTAAGTCTTTAAGTATTCTGAAATACTGACTTGAGCGTCGGAGAACGATTGCAGGTACCACCCCCAATCGGGTCAAGACAAAGAAGATCCCGTCAGGCGGACTGCATACCGCCCGCGCATATTGCACTCCGCCTCAACATACAAAGACACTCCGTATCTATACATTTACGCACATTGCTTTGTATCAGATTGACATTTTATATACATTTTGAGTTGTTCTACAAACATATTTCTACGCCCCCTGTATAGAACAGTTCATTGGCACGCCCAGTGGGACCTGTAAATTTGGTAGTCCCACAATCTTTGATCAATTTTCATCATACTCATCATTAATGGAGAGACCAGGACCAGAAGTGCAGGATGAGGATTCTCCTCCACGCAATCCCAGACGTCTAAACTTCGATAATGATGCTCATAAAAAGCAACACATGTTGACTCTCCAGATCCGAGAGATGACATGATTCGAATGTTGAGAGAAGAGATTGCTGAACTTCGTCGTGAAAAGGCGAATCCCATACATGAGAAAGCTGGCCCTGCAAGACAGCCTCACCATGAACCATATATACAGGAGGAATCAAGTACTCCTAACTACTCTCGCATCCCTACTTACATGGAAGAGCAACGAAGCCTTCAGCTGGCAAATGCTCAACATCAAGAAGGAAGGAGAGCAGGTTCAAATGCACCCCTCTCAGGATACAAGATGAGTATCCCATTTTCTAAAAGGCTCATGAGTGCACATGTACCCAGACATTTGCAAACTATGCAGCCCATTTCTATAGGAAAATACACTGGGGAAACAGATCCTTCTAAGCATTTAGATGCTTACATCTACGAGGCCATGTTTCTAGGAGCAGAGGAGGATGTCATGTGCAGAATGTTCCCCAGGACCCTTACAGGTGAAGCTCTTAGTTGGTTCAAGAGCTTACCTTCAGGCTCCATTGATTCGTGGGAGGACTTGGCCACAGCTTTTGGCAGCCACTTCGTGATCTCTAGGGATGCACCTAGAACCTCTCACACCTTGGCTCAAATCAAGCAAGGTGACAAAGAATCTTTGAAAGATTTCCTTAAAAGATTCTATAAGGAGGCAGCCATGGTTCCTGATCTGACAGAAGCAATCCAGTTGCACATCCTCATCGAGGCTATGCAACCAAAATCACCTTTTGCTTTGTCATTGGCAAAGGGACCTCCATCCACAATGGAAGAATTTCGCAGGAAGGCGTCCAAGTACGTGGGTATTGAGATGCACCTGGAAGCCACTGCATCTCGCAGTAAACCACCCCCTGCAACTCCACATCATGACAAAGACAAGGAAAGGTCATCTAAGAATGACAAGTTCCACCAGAAAGACAAAATAGGGAACCAACCCTTCAAGCAGCAAGACAGACGTGTGTTCAACTTTACTCACTATGCACCCCTGAACGCAACGTACGAGCAAATCTTGCGTGAAATAGGATGGACTACCCTCAGCGTTTATGGGATTCAACATCCACCCCCAATCAGGCGCGGTGGAAACCCAAAGAAGTATTGTGAATTCCATGAGTCAGTTGGCCATACCACAGAAGAATGCAAGCAACTCAAAAACACCATTGAGGTGCTCATTCGTGAAGGCAAACTGAAACACTACTTGTTTAAGGGTAAGTCTCATGATGAACCTGAAAAGTTTGAAAAACGACATAGTGGTCGTTCTCCGGATCCTGACAATACTCGAGAACCAAAGCGAATGGTGGCATCAGAAAAACAAAAAGGCGTTGTTCTGGAGTCCGCCCAAAGAGAACCAAGTCCTGAGCCTAAGTCGCGGGGCAAAAGGCAGGTTGTAGATATGATTGCTGGAGGTTTTGCAGGGGGCGGGCCCTGAAACACCGCCAGAAAAAATCATCATCGTATGATCTTATCTATGCAGGGTAAGGGAAAAGAATATCGCCCATTCAGGAACGGAGTCCAGACTCCTCCTATAACCTTCACAGATGATGATTTTGGCCCTACTATTCCTGAGGGAGATGATGCTGTAGTGATTATTGCGGTAATCGCTAATATGGATGTGAAACGCATCCTAATTGATCAGGGAAGTTCCTGCGATGTTATCTTTTATGACTGTTTTAAACGCATGGGACTAACTGATGCTGATTTGCAGCCTTATACACAGGACCTTACAGCCTTTAATGGCGCCAAACAGCCCACTAAAGGCTACTTGGACAAAAGGATCACTTTTGATGGTGAACCCAGTGCAAGGACTGTAAAATCCAGGATTCTTGTCATTGATGTTAAATCTCCATACAACGGCATCATTGGGCGGCCTACTCTGAATGCCATGGAAGCCATCGTTTCCACCCCCCACTTGTTAATCAAGTTTATTGATAAAGATAATCAAGTCTCATCTGTCAGGGGTGACCAGGAGATGGCTCGTTATTGTTACAATTTGAGTCTTAACATGGTGAAGCTTGAAACCATGTCTAAGAAAAGAAAATTGAATGAAGGAAGCAGTGCGGCGGCATCCGTCAACTTGGTGGATCTTGATCCCAGGGCGGAGTCTTCTATAGACCCACTGAATCCTTTGAAACCAACTCCTGATGGTGGTTCCAAGTCTATTGTTTTAGGCAGCATCCCGGAGCAAATTACTAACATCAATGACAAACTGGAGCCTAACATAGAAGCAAGACTAATTGCACTTCTCCATGAGTACAAAGAAATTTTTGCTTGGACCGCTGCAGACATGCCCGGAATGGATCCTAACTTTTGTTGTCACCGCCTGACGGTGTATCCAGAAACCAAGCCAGTGGCACAAAAGAAACGGCGTATGGGTCCTGCTAAGCAAAAAGCTGCTTGTGAACAAACAGAGGAGCTCCTTAAGGCGGGGTTCATCAGGGAACTCCGTTACTCCTCCTGGCTGTCCAACGTGGTTATGGTATAGAAAGCCAATGGCAAGTGGCGTATGTGCATAGACTACGTTGATCTGAATAAATGCTGTCCCAAAGATCCATACCCTCTCCCCAACATTGACAGATTGGTTGACGATTCCTCCGGATACAAATATCTATCTTTCATGGATGCCTACTCCGGATACAACCAAATTCCAATGAATGAGGATGATCAGGAGAAGACAGCATTTATTAATGACAAAGGGGTCTTTTGTTACAACGTCATGCCATTTGGGCTAAAGAACGCCGGGGCAACCTACCAGCGCATGATCAACAAAGTCTTTGAGGGCATGCACACAAAGCTGGTAGAGGTTTATCTTGATGATATTATTGCCAAGACCCCGGAGGGAGGAGACCATGTTGAAGACCTGCGCCTCATTTTTCAACGCCTGCAGCAATACAACATGAGACTCAACCCACTAAAATGTACATTTGCTGTGCCTGGGGGCAGATTTTTGGGTTTCATGTTAACACAAAGGGGCATAGAAGCTAATCCTGATAAGTGTCGCGTAATCCAAGAGTTGCAGAGCCCTAAAACATTGAAAGAGGTACAATCCCTCAATGGCAAAATCGCTGCTCTAGCACGATTCATGCCAAAAATGGCTCATCGCTCTCTCCCCTTATACAAGATGCTGAAGAAGGATAAGAAATTCAATTGGGGCCCAGAACAAGAGACAGCCTTCCAAAGCTTGAAAAATGTCTTGGCCAGCCCTCCAATCCTGGTAAAACCAAGCCCAGGTGAGCAACTCATTGTTTATTTGTCTGTTTCAGATGAAGCATTGGCAGTGGCTCTGGTCAAGGAAACAGTTGAAGGCCAACGACCGGTGTACTTCACTGGTAAAACATTGCATGGTGCAGAGTGCCGTTATCAGAAGATTGAAAAGGCAGCACTTGTAGTTGTTTGGGCCTCACGACGCCTGAGACCATATTTCCATGCCCATCCCATCCTGATTCGCACAGACTTGCCACTTCGTACTATATTGTTTAAACCAGATCTGGCTGGAAGGATGATCAAATGGGCCATAGAACTCTCTGAATTCGACATATCCTACGAACCAAGAACTGCTATCAAGGCACAGGTCCTAGCAGATTTTGTAGTTGAATTAACAGGTTCTAACCCAGATGCAGATCATTCACATTGGACAATATACGTTGATGGATCTTCGAACAGCAAAGGATGTGGAGCAGGAATTGTTATAGAAAGTGATGACGGGGTACATCTTGAGATTTCATTGCACTTTACCTTTACTACGTCTAATAATCAGGCGGAGTATGAAGCCTGCTTGGCCGGACTCAAAGCAGCACAAGATATTGGGGCCAAAACTATCACCCTATGCAGTGATTCTCAATTAGTCATCTCACAAATTCTTGGTGAGTATCAGGCTAAAGAACCTCTGCTGCAACAATATCTGGACTGCGTCAATGAGTTAAAACAGCGCTTCAATGAAGTTACTTTCAAGCATGTACCTCGCGAAGAAAATACACGTGCTGATATCCTGTCCAGGTTAGCCAGCACAAAGAAGGCGGGATGCACAACTACGGTTGTACAGAGTACTTTGGCGGAGCCAAGCATTTCCCTTCCTTCCTCAGTTCATATGATTAAAAGCCGCTCCTTTGATGACAATTCCTGGGTAGCACCAATAGTTCGTTATCTTGTTAATGGACAATTACCCACGGATGATCTTGAGCGAAAGAAACTAAAGAAAGAAGCACCTTATTATACACTCCTAGACGGACAGTTATACCACCGAGGCATTTCTGTTCCTTACTTAATTTGCATAAATGAAAATGAGGTGCAAGCTGTTTTGGAAGAAGTCCATGAAAAGCAGTGTGGACATCATCCAGGGGCACGGAGTCTAATGAGAAAAATACTCAGGGCGGGGTATTGGTGGCCCACTCTGAAGCATGACTCTGGCTCATATGTTCAAAAATGCGATCAATGTCAACGATTCGCAAATCTTCACCACATTCCAGCAGAGGAAATGTCATCATCAATAACGCCTTGGCCTTTCTATCAATGGGGCATGGATATCTTGGGTCCGTTCCCAACTGCGCCCGGCGGTATCAAATACTTGATAGTTGGTGTTGATTACTTCACCAAATGGATTGAGGCAGAAGCAGTGGTGCATATAACATCAGCCAGGACTCGAAGATTCGTATATGAAAATATTATTGCACGTTTCGGAGTTCCTGGACGCATAGTCACTGATAATGGCACCCAATTCACAGATCGCAAGTTCACTGAACTTCTAGAAAATCTCAGCATTACGCAGATTTTCTCTTCTGTGGAACACCCTCAAACCAATGGACAAGTAGAGGTTGCCAATAGAGAAATCTTGAAGGGCCTCAAGAAACGCCTCGGTGAGGCAAAGGGAGATTGGGCAAATCAATTGTGCCACGTTTTATGGGCATACAGAACAACCCCTCACTCCACCATGAATGAATCGCCATATCGGCTGACATATGGAGTCGAGGCTGTCATTCCCATTGAATTGGCAGCCCCTTCAGCTCGAGTCCTCCATTTCAACGAGGAAGCCAATCAACAGAACCTCGCACATGAACTCGAGGTTTTGGCGGAGTTGAGAGAGGAAGCCTTTATAAGAGACCAAGCAGTCAAAGCAAAGGCCGCCAAACGGTATAACACACGCATTTTTGAACGCCGTTTCAAAGAAGGAGATTTGGTGCTGAGAAGGGCCAATATTGGCAACAAATTTGCACATCAAGGCAAATTGGCACCAACTTGGGAAGGTCCATACCGAGTCATCGAAGCTTTGGGCAAAGGCACATACCGCCTAGAAAACTTAGATGGCACTCCGGTTAGGAATAAATGGAACATTTTAAATTTACGCATATATTACAGCTAGTTGGGTAATACGGTATGATCTTTTCTTCCTAACTCAAGGTTCTTCCTAGTTATGCTTTCCTTGAAAAGGATTCGAAAAGACATACCCCAACTCAGCCATTTTTGTAGTTCCATTATTAATGAAATGCCTTCCTGCATTCAATCTTCACTTTAACTTTGAATTGATTATCCATGGCAGAACTCGTTCCCATGCAGATAAGACAACGGCTCTAAAAACTGAAGCATACATGCATAACTCTTTATATCATAAAGATCAATCAACATGCAACGCCGCTTCACGAACGGAGTCAACAAAAACTCCTTAGGGGAAAAGGATTGGTGTCACAGCTATATGCTGCACCATACCGACCCTAAGGTCCAAAAACTCCTTGGGGGGAAAGGATTGGTGTCTCAGCTATATGCTGCACCATACCGACCCTAAGGTCCAGAAAACTCCTTGGGGGGAAAGGATTGGTGTCTCAGCTATATGCTGCACCATACCGACCCTAAGGTACAGAAAACTCCTTGGGGGGAAAGGATTGGTGTCACAGCTGTATGCTGCACCATACCGACTCTAAGGTCTTGCAGGCCGCCTATGGAAAGAACTGGTGTCACAGCTATATGCTGCACTAATTCGTCCCCAAGGTCCTGCAGGCTTCTTGTGGAAAGAGCTGGTGTCACAGCTATATACTGCACCACGCTAACCCTAAAATCCAACAAATTTCTTGCAGGATGAATTGGTGTCACAGCTATATGCTGCACCATACCGCCTCAAAGGTTCAACCAATTTCTTGCAGGATGAATTGGTGTCACAGCTATATGCTGCACCATACCGCCTCAAAGGTTCAACAAATTTCTTGTAGGATGAATTGGTGTCACAACTATATGCTGCACCATACCGCCTCAAAGGTTCAACCAATTTCTTGCAGGATGAATTGGTGTCACACCTATATGCTGCACCATACCACCTCAAAGGTTCAACCAATTTCTTGCAGGATGAATTGGTGTCACAGCTATATGCTGCACCATAGCAATCCTGGATTCAACAATTTTCATTTAATCAGGAGTTACACTCCAGTCCAAATGCAAAAGGATGAACATTCCATCCAAAACTTGACTCCGCCTAACTTCCAATGTTTTACGGAGTACATAATCAACAAACTCAAGCACTATCAACAAGTTCAAGTAAGTTCAACACTTGTAAAATTGTACTTCTTTGAAATTCCTAAGAGGCTACTCCGCCTTCTTACGGAATCCAATCTCATTGAAATTCCTAAGAGGCTACTCCGCCTTCTTACGGAATCCAATCTCATTGAAATTCCTAAGAGGCTACTCCACCTTCTTACGGAATCCAATCTCATTGAAATTCCTAAGAGGCTACTCCGCCTTCTTACGGAATCCAACCTCATTGAAATTCCTAAGAGGCTACTCTGCCTTCTTACGGAATCCAATCTTATTGAAATTCCTAAGAGGCTACTCCGCCTTCTTACGGAATCCAACTTCATTAAAATTCCTAAGAGGCTACTCCGCCTTCTTACGGAATCCAACTTCATTGAAATTCCTAAGAGGCTACTCCGCCTTCTTATGGAATCCAACCTCATTGAAATTCCTAAGAGGCTACTCCGCCTTCTTACGGAATCCAATCTCATTGAAATTCCTAAGAGGCTACTCCGCCTTCTTACGGAATCCAACTTCATTGAAATTCCTAAGAGGCTATTCCGCCTCCTTACGGAATCCAACTCCTTGGAAATTCCTAAGAGGCTACTCCGCCTTCTTACGGAATCCAATCTCATTGAAATTCCTAAGAGGCTACTCCGCCTTCTTACGGAATCCAACCTCATTGAAATTCCTAAGAGGCTACTCCGCCTTCTTACGGAATCCAACCTCATTGAAATTCCTAAGAGGCTACTCCGCCTTCTTACGGAATCCAATCTCATTGAAATTCCTAAGAGGCTACTCCGCCTTCTTACGGAATCCAACCTCATTGAAATTCCTAAGAGGCTACTCCGCCTTCTTACGGAATCCAACTTCATTGAAATTCCTAAGAGGCTACTCTGCCTTCTTATGGAATCCAACCTCATTGAAATTCCTAAGAGCCTACTCCGCCTTCTTACGGAATCCAATCTCATTGAAATTCCTAAGAGGCTACTCCGCCTTCTTACGGAATCCAACTTCATTGAAATTCCTAAGAGGCTATTCCGCCTTCTTACGGAATCCAACCTCATTGAAATTCCTAAGAGGCTACTCCGCCTTCTTACGGAATCCAATCTCATTGAAATTCCTAAGAGGCTACTCCGCCTTCTTACGGAATCCAACTTCATTGAAATTCCTAAGAGGCTACTCCGCCTTCTTACGGAATCCAACCTCATTGAAATTCCTAAGAGGCTACTCCGCCTTCTTACGGAATCCAATCTCATTGAAATTCCTAAGAGGCTACTTCGCCTTCTTACGGAATCCAACTTCATTGAAATTCCTAAGAGGCTACTCCGCCTTCTTACGAAACCCAATCTTATTGAAATTCCTAAGAGGCTACTCCGCCTTCTTACGAAACCCAATCTCATTGAAATTCCTAAGAGGCTACTCCGCCTTCTTACGGAATCTAACTTCATTGAAATTCCTAAGAGGCTATTCCGCCTTCTTACGGAATCCAACCTCATTGAAATTCCTAAGAGGCTACTCCGCCTTCTTACGGAATCCAATCTCATTGAAATTCCTAAGAGGCTACTTCGCCTCATTATTAAATTTGTTTCATTGAAATTCCTAAGAGGCTACTTCGCCTCATTATTAAATTTGTTTCATTGAAATTCCTAAGAGGTTACTTCGCCTCATTATTGAATTTTAATTCACCAGAATTTCAAAAAGGCTATTCCGCCTCGTTATACTTAGTCATATTTCATTATGTCCTCAAATGAATACTTCGCCTTCTTAATATCATTTTACAAGGCATAAATACGACGGACTCAAACATTGCTTATATGAACAAGTATAGATTGACAGAAAATATATTTCATTGAATATTGCCAAAAATTGATAAAAGTCCAGAGCCTATCCTGGAACAAGGCAATATTAACAAAATGCAAAAAACAAAAACTTGCAAAATGACTGAGGAACTGGTCTTTAAGGGTCGGATGGCGTCCCTTCTTGCTGGGCAGGGCGGAGCTGACTTCCAACAGATTTGGACAAACTTTGGGAAGGAGGCAAGTCCGCCAGGACATATTCAACGCTGGGCGCAGGCATGTGACCCCCTTGAACAGGCACCATCAATTCTCCATTAATGAATTCGTAGTAAGGATGAATGCCTGTGGTGGAGAGAGCAACGCCTGGATTGCGATAACGGAGTTGGTGAACAGCCATGCTGAAAGCATCATCAATCGCCGCCTCAGCTGCATCCAAGGCAGATTATAACTCCTTGTCAAGCCTTTCACTGGTGGCATCTGAGGTAGCTTTTTCAGCTCGTAGCTCTTGAACCTGTTTTTCAAGGTTATTATATGCAGTGACTGTTTGGTCCAACTCCGCCGCCCAGGCGTCTTCAGCAATGGTTTTATTCAGCTCAAAAGAAACCAACTTCTGCTGAAGCTCGCTCACATCCTCGCCCAATTTTTGTTTTTGCTGAGCCAGATCCGAAACTTGTTGTTTCAGCAGATCATTGTCAACCTTCACCTGGGACAGTCCACTCACCTCCTCGCCCAGCTTTGTATTCTGCTCTCTTAAGCCGGAAACTTGCTTTTCCAGCAAAGCTTTGTCAGCTCTCACCCGAGCCAGCTCATCCTCCAGCTTCTTGATGTCAGCATCGGCGGTGTCAAGGTGTTTGTCCTTGGCCTTAATCACCTCTGACAGCTGCTCATTATCATGTTCCAAGCTACGAATCTTTTCAGCAGACTCATGAAAAGACGCTTGAAACATGTTGGCCTCAGCAGCAACATCAGCTATACGGGGTACAGAGGCCAGGAAGCCATCTATTTCTGCAAGGTGCCACCTCGCAGCTGCAGCGGCGTCCGGAATCTCCTCGAAGTTGAGGTCGGGGCGGAGGATGAACTCCGGATCACGCCTCTCCGACTGGCGGGATCCCATATTTGCAAAGTACAAAAAAGGGTTCAATCGAGACCCCGCCAAAGGCAGAGAGACGGATCGCCTGGATGACTCCCCTGGAACATCAATGAAGAAAACTGGTGTCCTTTGGGTAGTCAGTTCCAGGGCGGGATTTTCAACTTGGTGGCCTGGAGAGGCTTCAGTCCTCTCTGCCTCATCCTCCACAACACGGATTGGAGTTTGAATTCCCTCCGTTTCCTCCGCCACAACGTCTTCTTCGAGGGCGCCTTCAACACCGCCCATATCAGCAGAAGTACCCACAACAGGTACCTCCTGAGTCTCCTCCAAGTCAATGGCAGCATCAATTGATGCTCCTTCCTCTACCCTCTTCTTGCCTTTGGTTCTCCTTCTTTGCAAGGGCCGGGGATCTACTTCTTCTTCTTCTTCCTCAGCAGCTTCTGGTTCTTGGCGTTTTTTAGAACGCCTCTCAACAGCAGCTGCTGAGGATCCTGCACCACCTTCCAAATTTATTATATTAGTGGATGCAGAGAAAGGAAGAGTTTTTGTCAGAGCAGCAGCCAGACTCCTTCTGGGCTGCACATTATTCTCCGCACCAATCTCCGCGCGGCTCATACGAATCTGCTTAATACGTTCTATCCCAGGGAATGCAGCAATTTCTCCTGCAAAATAACATACATGAATATGATTAGAAGCTGCAGGAAACAACAGGAGTAATATTCAAGCAAAAAGTCTTAGAGAATTACTTAAATAATCCTCAGCATCCCGCCCAAGCAGCCTTTTGCATAAGATCTGCTTGTGGACGGCGTTGTACTCCTTCAACGTCCGGAGCACTTCCACAGAAGTAGCTGACAAGGCACCCTCCTCAACTTCATAAGCTTGTTTGGTCAGGAGGAAGTGCTCATGGGTCCACGCTACTGGGAATTTGTCAATTCCCTCCTTACTCCGCCAGAAAACGGACTTGTTCTTCCTGACAGAGACTTTTACAAAGCTCATCCTAAAGTGAAGTCCGCCTTCTTTGGCGGAGTCAGCAAACGCCTTGAAATTTACAATCTTCGGCTCTGCCTGAAGAGTTACAAAGCCCATGCCGCCAGTTTTTGTATTTACTCTCCTCATAATGCGGCAAAAGGCAAAGAATAACGCCACAGTAGGCGTAAACTCCAGATGTTTAGCCAACACCTCGAAGCTGCGAACTATTCCCCAACCGTTAGGGTGTAGCTGAGAAGGGGCGCAATCCAACAACCTCAGTACGCCCATCTGGAATCTGTTCAGTGGAAATCGTACCCCCAACTGGGTAAACAAAATATCGTACATGTATAATGTACGTTCATCTTGAGGACGATGGCATATACGTTCATACGTCTTGGGTGAACGGACGATGAACCTCTTCTCATACCCCTCATTCTTCCAAACTGGCATAGACAACTTCACTACCCCTCCGCTTGTTGTCGCATGACGAGAGGAAGTACCCTTAACATCTTCCTCAACCCAACAGTAGGGGTCAATCTCCAGCGTCTTCTCCCAGTCCAATCCATGCAATACAACATTTTGACACTCTGCCATCGTCAGTACTTGTGTGTGGGAAACACCTCTTGACACAAACGAATGTACAGCATTACTAAAATACTCCACGCTACTGTAAAACGTCGAGTCCCTCCCAGTATAGAAAGCCTCATCTTCGCTCTCAATGTCAGAAAACATAGGACGAACAGAAACCCTAGAGCAAGACTCTGACTGTTTTCCTCTCATCTTCGTTTTAACGAACACACAGAAAGAAAAAACACAACCAACCCAATGAAAATGAAGACAGAAAGCAGAGGAAGAAGCAAGTTACCTTAAGCTTTTGAAAGAACTGAAGAACTCCAACACCAACAAACTCGCGAGAGAGCAGCAAAAACAGTTTCAGTAAACAAATGCGAAGTGGAAGATGGAGCAAAACATTTCCCTCCTAAGAGTTTACCTATTTATAGGCATGGCTTGGGGGAAATAAGCGAAATCTCAAAAAATTCAAACACGCGTTTACAACCGTTGGATGAATCTCACTGACGGTTCCTTTTTTGATGCTGAAACCAATAAATGAATCTAAGGGCAGGTATTGCCTGGGCCGCATTTTCAAAATCCAAGGCCCACGGTAATAACCTCGAAAACGTTTCTCAACTGCCATCCCACGCATTTATGTCCCATCATTGGAATGGCAATCGTTACGAGGGCATACGTGGCAGTGGGAGATTGAAGAGGCAAAAACGTGGTCTCGAGGCGCATTAATGACAGGCGTGACAAGTAATGATAAAGCCAATAAATGCATGAAAACACTTGTCCATAAATCCTGAACTAGCAAACGCCGCCTAAACCCATGCCTATAAAAGCTAAACTTAAGTGTTATAGCTCATTAAAGTGACTCCGCCAGTCATTATAACAAGCTAGGGGGCATATGATCCGGTCCTAACACCAGCCCCCAAGAGCATGGCTTTAATGCTTTGCCAGATCAGCATTTTGAACAAGAGAAGTACGCTTTAAGTACATTATAATTACTTCTATACGGAGTGCATACCGCCAGGGCAAGTAACTCCGCCAAGGCATGTTACTCCGCCAAGGCGCATAACGCCGCAAAGGCATGTTACTCCGCCAAGGAACGTGACTCCGCCAAAATTTGTTACTCTGCCAAGGTGGAAAATATTGAATATCTTATACACATGCATGAAATGTTCCCAATGCATATTACTCCGCCAAGCCATAGGCTCAATACTGGCGGAATATCGAATTTCCTATACTGCGTAGCGAGCCCATACTCACAACCCCAGCATGAGATTGACTCTGTCTTGAGAGGTTAATAATGGGAATCACGCTGTCACGCATAAAGGGGAATAACAATAAAATAATAAAGCATTGACGCTTTCCAGACAAGTGGAGATACCTACTACAATAATGGTGCTTGTAAACGGCGCAGGGACCCACCACCTTTTCAACATTATGCCTGAAAACAAGGAACGGGTCCTACCAATAATGGAGCACCAGTAACAGGTATATAAACCTCTATCAAAAAGGTATAAGGGATCCCCCCAATTCTGAACCTTACACTCTCTTACTTGCATAATTCTCTCAGATTTGCTTTCTAAGTCTTTAAGTATTCTGAAATACTGACTTGAGCGTCGGAGAACGATTGCAGGTACCACCCCCAATCGGGTCAAGACAAAGAAGATCCCGTCAGGCGGACTGTATACCGCCCGCGCATATTGCACTCCGCCTCAACATACAAAGACACTCCGTATCTGTACATTTACGCACATTGCTTTGTATCAGATTGACATTTTATATACATTTTGAGTTGTTCTACAAACATATTTCTACGCCCCCTGTATAGAACAGTTCAGTAAAGTTGGTCTAAAGACAAGTTTAAATTTGTTCGTGTGGGTTCCAAAAAGGGTCGCATTAATGATGCTTACTCATCTTTCAAAATTTACATATTGATTTAAAGATTCTAAGTTACATGATCACGTCAATAACTTCTACCATTTAATTACCAATATCTAGGTATCTTAACATATCACTAGCTAAGGTTAATAATTTTTCTACAACCCATTCCTCACAATACTCATTAATTCACTAGAAAAATTCAACATTTGACATTGTCAAATCCAATCACAAAGATCATTGGCAAGATTTGAATTTAACACCATGCATTATCAATTACTAATTTGTGATACAAAAAGATCACAAGTCTATCCCCATGACCCTAGTATATCAACGATGTCTTAAATATTTTAACCATCATCAAAATCATAAGGCAACGCATAATAGTAAGTATATACAAAATAATTGTCATATACAAGGGAATCCAAAATAATGCTATGATTGATAAAAGTCAAAACATGCCATCCAAGACATCTAGGCATCTTCTCCTTCACATTATACCTCATTTCTTCAAAAGTCACCAACTCCATAACCATGCCCTACATTGCAAAAGCTAAAGAGTAGGCAACATGGAGAGTGAGCATATTTTCTCAATGATGAACAATTAAACAAAATGTGATAATACGATTATGTAAGTACAATTAACATATCCTTCTATCAAGCATTTAACTCAATATTTAAAGACATAATCCATAATGCTTATCACCAAGTGACACGCTATCGTTGTCGGGTCAAATAAAAAGTTAAATTAATATAATATAAGGTGAACAACCTTAGTCGTCTCTCGAGGACCTTAGTTAAATTAGTTTCAATCAATTTAGTTATAACAAAGGGGGGTTTGTGTTGAGATTGAAAGGAAAATTAAATAATTGTATAATAATGTAAAATATGAATTTATGAGTGGGTGAATAATCAAATTTAGAAAAAACCAACCAAGGAATTAATAAAACTTTAGTTAACTAATCATTGATCACAAATATGATTAAATATAATTAATTTCTCAACCTTGCATCATTTGTTATCCCTAAATAATTATATTCTAGAAAATCTTCTAGAATCAAATTAATGAACTAATCAGAATAATCAATCGATATATTCTTATTAACTACTAAGATAACTTTAAAACCACTGTTTGATTGAGTTAAAAAACTAAATAGAAATATCTTATTTAGTGACTTAATCTTTGTTCTCAAATTAATTATTGATTAACTAACTAACATCATTTTACATTATAGATTGTTCAATTATACATCAATCGGTTATACACTTAAATAATCTACCATCATAAGTGTTTGAGAAACAAAAAAAAGTAATTATCTTCAATCAAAATATTAAGAGTAAGAACTCAAAGTTAACATAAAGAAAAATTAAATTCTGTGAGTTGATTTTAAAAGATTAAGCTTCCATGATGATTTTTTAACAATGAAAGATAATATGAAATTAACTATAACTTTGATTATAAAAATAAATAACGAATAATAAAATTAACTTACTTGATATTGAAGAAGGGCAATGAAAACCATAACTTAAGGAATGGAATATAGAGCAAAGAAATAAAGCAAGAGAAAAAATTAAAACTTAAGAAACTAAAGCAACGATATATAAATGTAATGAAAACTTAAGCATATATTTATTATGTATCTCTTATGTATCTTCCTTACTACTGAAAGCATCTATTTATAAGCAAAGTATCATGATAATATACATTCATTTTCTGATCATTGATGCATTTTTTCAACATTGTTGGGCTTGAAATTACAATAATTCAAAAGAAGATAATGGTAGGTGTTCAAATTCTTCCTTATCTTTATCTTCTCCACCTTACAAGTCAAATATGACCATCTAGATGGCCTAATTTCACAAAATCTTCAATATGAAAGTTGTAGATCTCTGCCTTATTGAGAAGTTGACATAAGAATCAGGTCATTTGGACATCTACAACTCTAGATATATGTATTTTGGTGAACTATGTCAATGCTAGTGGGACACATGTAGGCTGATTGATTCAAGCTCCATTTCTTTATTATTTTCAAATGCAAAATAACCAAATATGATCATCATGATGTAGGTCTCTATCTTAGCTTTCCATGGGCTCCAAGATTAGCCCATTTGGATCACAAAAGCCCAAGTTATGGCCAAAACAAGGCAAGATACTCAAGATACAAACAAAAATAAAAATTGAAACATATAAACAAAATACTTCAATTAAACTAAATAACATAGAACTTAATTAAAATACTATCATTAAACATAGTAAATATATAATAAACCCCAAGTGTAAAACTATAAGAAGTGTATTAAAATTGATTTATCACCAAGCACAAACATAAACGATTTCAATATCCATAACACATTATAGAATCCATTCATCAATTTAAATTTTCATCATATCTCATACCACATTCCATACTAATCTATATATATATGGTCCAAGGTATCACTAACAACAACAACGTATCTAGTTAGTGTCCATAAATTTTAATTGGTCTTAGGTACCTCAAGGTCAAATGTCATGTTCCTATGACTAATGCATATGCTATGCCATCAAAATAATGCATATGCAATGGATCCAATTTTCAAGAAATTATTCATAAGACATATGTACACAATTCATCAAGTGATCATAACCACGCATAGTCATTTAAACATTTGTCCCTCGCGCAAGGGCCCTTTTTACGAGATCCCGCAAAATCTCAATTATTTCCACAAAACAAGTGATCGCAACCACATATAATCATTCAAATATTTGTTCCCCACGCAAGGGTCCTTTTCACGAGATCCCGCAAGACCTTTATCATTTTAACATACCAAGTGATCGCAACCACACGCAAAATGATATGTCATGCATGCCATGAGATGCAAGAATGCACATGATGGCCTTAAGAATTTCTCACCCTCTCACTTAAGGGTACACTTTACACTTAATATTTTGGTTAGTAGTATGTAACAAATCACAATACTCTCAAAGGCATATAATTTATCACCAAGTCCTCTAAATCATAAATTCACTCAATTACAATATAATATAGTCAAGGAGTCATATTCATAACAATTCATACATAGAAGTCAAGAGACTTATCAACAAACCTACTCTATCATACATCATCATCATATGTGTCAAACCAACATCCAATCAACAACAAGGACCAATCTTATTCAATTTCACACATAAGAAGTAGAATATCCATTCAAGGCAAATATGCAATTACACACCAACATAAATATATTATCAAAATAAAAACATTTCACATGCATTTAGAAAATATACTCCTCTCCTACCTCAAGAGAAGTATTTTATGCAGTTAGATGGTCCCGTCTCACTAGTGTTGTCAAACCCTACATTAAATAAATATTGGACCATATCAATCACCAAACTAAAATTATTTTGATGTTAACAACTTTACCTATCTTATACATAACATCATACTAGCTTATAAAAATTTTTATTTTTGAGATCTTAGAAGTTTTGTTGACTTTTTTTTCAATGTTTCCCAACATTTTGAAGATTTAGAATCTAGTTTACAATTTGCCAAGTGTTCAACAATTATCCTTTAAGCTTTACCAAGTTTCTAATAAACTTCTCTCACCACAATGACCATTCGTAACACTTTTCTTTTAGTAGGTAACAAGTCCATCACCACTAACAATTTAATTAACTTTGTTCTTCATCCATTTAAAACACATAACTCATTTGATAATAATTTTAAATATTAAATTAAATCATTACAAATCTTTAGAAACATTATTATTCACCCAACACATGATTCATATGTAATACCCCTTAAAATACCAAGTCTTTTCCTCCTAATTAATCATTTCACCCTTACTAACATACTAATTAACTTCCATAAACGTTGTTTTCACCAAAAACATTAATTTCTATATTTGTTCTTAACCTCTAACATCATATTTCTTTCATTTATTAAATACTAACTTTTATTCATTTAACCATAATTATCCCTTACCATAAATAATGGTCATACCACTTCCCATAACTCATTTTTAAGCACCAATATCATGTCTAAGGTGAAGGGCACCTTTTATTTAAAAATCATAACTTAGTTCCTTTAATGAATCAACATAACAAAATCACTAACCACTTCTAATAACATTTCCTAACTCAATAGTTACTCTCTTAGGTTCCAATATGCTCCAACAAGATTTTCTAATCTAGGAACATACTTATTTCTCATCAATCCATTATGCCTTTCATTTAATTCATCACACATCCTACACTTTTTCAATCAATAATTACCCAAAAACCATTATAAATACTAAACCACATCCAACCATGATATCCAAGTCCGCTAACAAGGTCTATACATTCATGAAACCATTCATGTCATTTTGTCATCATTTCCTACTTCAAGAGCAATTTAAGGCTTACTAACAACTTCATACATCCTACCAACACCAAATCAATTTTAGAACATCACTTAAAGCCTCATAATTTTTTTAAAATCATCTATAAACCATTCCAAGTCTAAAATAAATTTTTCCTTTAAATTAAAGTAAGCTCCCAAATTCCAATTTTTGCATTTAATACCAACCAACATTAAACTATTTCTTTCAACAACATTTAATTCAATTCCAACAACCAATTCAAATCAATTTCAAGCTCCTAAAAATATTCTAACGACAAACAACAATTTCCCAATGGTCTTCTAACCTAGGGTTTTCATTATTATGCCAAAATCCTAAAGTTTTAACACTAACAACATAATTTCTAATAACTACAAGTCATTAATTTAAGGATTTACAAAGGTTCATCAACTTACCCCAAATTTTAGTTCTAAATCCCTAACTTTCAATAATCCTAAAAATTTGAGACATGGAACTCCAAGCCTTCCAATGCTACCAAAAGCTTCTAAATGCACCAAAATATCCTCCTTAACCTTAAATTTTTGAAAATTTCAAGGGAAAAAAAGAGTGATTTTCATATTTGAGATCATGGAAATGGAGGAGAAGATACAAACTTTAAAACATGAAGACGGCAAAGAAAAACAAAGGTTCAAGGGTCCAATGGCACTTACCAAGCTTTTTCCTTCATGAAACATCAAAAAAACTAAAGATCTTTCATGGCTTTGCATAGTTTTTGATTTTGGCAATGGAGAAGGGGGGAGGAAGAGAGAAAATCTGATCTTAGGAGAGGTAGAAGCTAATTTTCGTAAATGGAAAGGAGGAAGGAAGAAGGAGATGAATTTCAACCTTGCCATAATTACAAGTTTGCCATTCCATGGGGCTTTTTGGTCCAAGGCCTATTTTCTTTGCAAAATAAGATTTGGGCTTCAAAAATCTGATTCTAAATCGGCCCAAGAGTATGGGATGTGCAGCCAAGGTATACGGGAAAAATCATTACAATTTTGGCTAAAAAACAGAGCATTTTGGCCACCCGGGGCCCATTTTTCATATAATTAATTGTCTAAAAATTTTTTGGGTTTATTTTTGTGGTTAACATAATTATTATAGTGTTTTCTAATTCTTGACATTTATTTTTGAATTATCCTATTGAAACCTATTTAAAGTCCAATTCTGGACCGGATGTTGTTCAATGTTAAAACGACGTCGATAAATTCTGAATAATTCGTGAGAAATTCAACAAATGCCCAAATTAATTTAGCTTTATTTTTGGGACATAAACAATCATTTCTAATATTTATCTAATGTGTCTCCACACGTTTAACTCATCTCTGCACTCTATCCGTATGTCCTTCGTCTATTAAACGATGATAGTAATTACCGAATTAATCGTATTAATTCAAAGGGTGCCCAAATAATTTTCTCTACAAGTTTTGGACTTCAAATACTTATTTTCTACATTTATCTTATTTATTTCCTCTATTTAATTAATTATACATAAAATTTAGGATGTTACAGACCGCATAAACTTTAAGTCCCACATCACAAGCAAAGGAAAAGACAAGTCATGGAAGCTAACAAGAGAAATGGAACCCCGAAAGGTCATGAGTAGAACTTGACACAAAGGGTTAAACCTCGGGTCCTGGAATATGGAGCAGGGATAGCCGAGACCCCAAGGACGAAGCAAAACTAGGGAAGAATCCAAGTCGTAGTACACCCTGATCCCCGTGATGAGCTCATAAGGCAACTTCGGATAGAGATTCAAGAGCTGAAGAGCGGAAGAGAAATGTGAGAGAACTTAACAAGAGAAAGAAGGTAGCGCGAATCTTTCCACACACATGAGCACTCACAGACCCAAACCTACGACGAGCAGGAGTCCACGCACAGGACCACGGATCTGAACAACCAAAGAAAAAGTCATCCCCAAGGTAGAAATGAGGAATATCGGTTTAATATGCCCTTTACTAGAAGGTTAATAAACGTGTCATCCCAAGGCACTTGCAAACCCCTCAACCGTTGTCGATTGGGAAGTACACCGGAGAGACAAATCCGGGACGCCATCTGGATACGTATGCCAATGAATCATTTTTCTTAGGAGTGGAGGAGGATGTGATGTACAGGATGTTCCCTAGGACGCTGTCTGCTGAAGCCCCGGGGTAGTTCAAGACTTTGCCATCAGGATCTATTGACTGTTAGGATGACATGGCACATGCTTTCTTACAGCATTTTATGGTATCAAGAGACATACCTCAGACGTCCCATACCTTAGCAAAAATAAAACAAGGGTCGGAGGAGAGCCTTAGAGATTTCTTGAAGAGATTTTATAAAGAAGCTGCATTGGTACCGGGGTTGACTGAACAAATTCAATTACATATAGCGGTAGAGGCTTTACAACCGCAGTCCCCTTTCACCTTGTCTTTAGCAAATGGGGCACCCTAAACATTTAAAGATTTTAGAAGGAAGGCGACGAAGTACCTGGGAAGAGAAATGTACCTCGTTGCGGCCAAAGGGAAAGCCATAGCTGCTGATGAGAGGACTCCGGTCCATGAACAAAGAGGACAAAGATTTAAACACAAGGGTAGAGATTAAGACCTTCCTTTGAGACAAAAGGATCACCGAAGTGTAAATCTCACTCAGTATACACCTCTTACTGCCTGGCCCAGCCAGGTCTTGAGAGAGGTTGGGTGACGAGGGTTAATGATGTGTAGAGTAAAAAAGTCGATGTTGGTGAAGAGGCTGGGTAACACTAGCAAATACTATGAGTTCCACGAATAGACTGGCCATAGTATAGATGAATGTAGGCAATTGAAGGAAGCAATTGAGGCCCTAATCAGGGAGGGCAAGTTAAAACAGTACTTGTTTAGACAGTGAGGACATGGAGAGCAGGAGAAGGAGATCCTGCGGAGACGGGACATCGGCCCGGTAGAGGAAGACGAGGCAAGGAATCCAAAAAAGTAAATTTTGGATAAAGGAAAAGCAGTTGTGGATAATATTGAAGAAGATAAGTCTTGGATGAAGCCACCAGTGTCGGGAAGAAAAGATGTAATTGATATGATTATAGGGGGATTTGCAGGAGGCGGAGTGTCCAATTCTTCCTGAAAGAACCATTTAAGGATAATAATGTCTGTGCAGGCAAAGGCAGATAACCGTTTGTACCGCGGTAAAATTCAAACTCCACACATTGTATTTTCAGATGATGATTTTGGCCTGACCATTCCAAGAGGAGATGATGCGGTAGTGATTGAAGTCGTGGTAGCAAAAAAAATAATTCGCAAAATACTGGTGGATCAGGGAAGTTCGTGCGATGTAATTTTCTATGAATGCTTTAAGAAAATGGGATTAAGTGACCCAGATTTACAACCATATATGCAGGATTTAATGGTGTTTAATGGAGCAAAGCAACCTACCAAAGGCTACTTGGATACAAGGTTAACTTTCAAAGGCCAACTGGGGTCCAAAACTGTTCAGACTCGAGTCTTAGTGATTGATGTGAAATCTCCTTTTAATGGGATCTTGGGGAGACCATCCCTAAATGCCTTAGAAGCTGTGGTTTCTACTTTGCACTTCCTAATAAAGTTTATTGACAAGGATAATCAAGTGTCCTCTGTCAGGGGAGATCAACAGATGGTAAGATATTGTTTTAACCTGAGTGTTCAGATGACGAAGGTGGAAGAATCTATCAAGAGAAAATGCTTAAATGATGGATGAGTAGTGCCGGAATCGGTAAATTTAATTGATTTGGATCCTAGGGAGGACTTGGCTACAGATCCGGTCAACCCCCAGAGTCTTGCATCGGAAAGAGGTATAAAAAATGTCCCTTAGGAGATGATCCCACTAAAACAACCGGAGTAAACGATTGTTTGGAGAAAGGCATGGAGGAACGACTAGTGAAACTTTTGAAAAAGTTTAAGCATTTATTTGCTTGGACCACGACGGATATTCCTGGTATCGATCCAAATTTTTGCTATCATAAGCTGGCAGTATATCCAGAATCTAGAGTCGTTGCGCAAAAGAAAATAAGACTGGGATCGGAGAAGCAATAGGCAGCATGCAAATAGACAGAGGACTTATTGAAGGCAGGATTTATTAAAGAAGTCCAATACTCGTCCTGGGTCTCAAATGTAGTGATGGTAAAGAAGGCTAATGGAAAATGACAAATGTGTATTGACTTCACTAATTTACATCAGTGTTGTCCAAAAGACCCTACCCACTGCCAAGCATTGACTAGATGGTGGATGATTCCTCCAATTATCAATTCTTATCCTTCATGGATGCTTACTCCGGTTATAATCAAATTCCAATGTGGAATGACGACAAAGAAAAAACTGCTTTCATTAATGACAAGGGTGTCTTTTGTTACATAGTGATGTCGTTCGGATTGAAGAACATCGGGGACATCTATCAAAGAATGATGAATAAAGTCTTTGAGGGGATGAGGTCTAAAACAGTCAAAGTGTATATAGACGATACTATAGCAAAGACCCTGGCTGGTGGAGATTATATAAAAGATTTAAGGATGATTTTTTTATAGAATACAAATGTATAATATGCGTTTAAATTCGTTGAAATGTATGTTTGTTGTTCTAGCAGGGCGGTTCCTGGGGTTTATGTAACCCAAAGAAGGATTGAGGCGAATCCGGATAAATGCAAGGTAATAAAAAAGTAAAGAAGCCCAACTAATGTTAGGGAAGTCCAATCTCTGAATGGGAAGGTGGCAACACTATCCCGGTTCATGCCAAAAATGGCACACCGGTCCTTGCTGTTAGGAAATCCCTAAACATGAGCAGCAGAAAAAAAGGGATTCCATAGGATTTGCAAAGTTTCGTGTTTCAAAGCACAAAACAAACGCAAAAATTCATTTTGGATTACCTCTTCAAGAACACCGAAGCAGTCGTAGCCTCGTCCTTTAGGAGTCCACACGAGCACTCCCACCAGAATCGCAACACTTGCCAACTGCTAGTTTGACGACGTGTAGCTCTTGCAACTTTTGCAAATTTGTGTCTCACTTGAGTGAACGGCCTATGAGCATCTTATGCTCTATTTATAGGCTTAGGTTTGACCTAATTTGTTCTCTCTAAAAAGTGGGCTCCTTACTCATTCCAAATGAGTTAGGCCCAATAGCTTTATTTTAGTCCAACTAAAATAAGACAACATTTTCTGATGGGCTTACTCTATGTGTATGACCCTACAGGTAAAATACCCGGTCATATTAATAATAAATTATTTTATTATTAATATAAAATAAGAGTGGCATCTAGCAATGCATCATTATGTCCGAATATTATCAACATAACCTATAAGTGATAATTATTTAATATGTTTGTTCCTTTTGTCACGATATCCTAATTGGGCCCAAGGCATGGTCGCGTCATCCTTGTACGGCCCAATTTATTTTACTTGATACCGGAGTAGACTGGATCCAAATAAATATCTAATATTTATTCTTTCTAGCATGGCCATGCATTTTCTTAGTCTTACTCCATCAAGTGGCCTATAGATATCACTCCTGTCACATAGGAGAGACAAATCCCATCTACATCACTCACATCCCTCTGCATAATTTGTTCATTGCCTAATCACAACCTTTATAGTCCTCTTGTTATAGAAGACGTTTAATTGTATTAAAACAATAAACTCCTCATGTAGGAATCGTAGTGACTTCAGGTCGAAGGACTACATATACCATTATCACATTGAGAATCGTTTATGACAATCATGTAACGATCCATGCAATGTTCTCATGGTGGGTCTGTCCAGTACATCATTACTCTTAATGTGTACCCGTGTGAAGACTTGATATCATCTATATCTATGATCTGTGAGATCAGGTCATCAGTACACTCACACACTAGTCTCAGTGTATTTACATGTCCCCATGTAAATACTTGACTAGGGACATTTTAGGAATAACTTTTATATAACCTATTACTCCAAGGATAAATACGTTTTAAAGCAATTTTAAACTGAAATATTTATTTTATTGATAAGCAGAAAAATGATAGAAATGAAAAAGCATAAAAGCTCATAGTGCATACACCAACACTTGCCGTTTTACAAAATCCTCAAAAAGAATAAAAAATTCAAATGGGGAGAAGAGCAGGAAAATACGTTCTATAGTCTAAAAGAGGTCTTAGAAAATCTACCGGTGTTGGCCAAACTTGACCACAGGGAGCAATTATTCCTTTACGTATTGGTGTCTGATGAGGCCCTGGGGGCAGTACTAGTAAAAGAAATGATTAAGGGACAACGGCTAATTTATTTTGTGGGTAAAGTATTGTAAGGGTGAGAAGGACGATACCAAAAGCTTAAGAAGGCAGCTTTAGCCCTGGTATGGACCGTCCCAACATTTAAGATAGTATTTTCACGCCCATCTGATCGTAGTCAGGACGAACCTTCTACTACGAGCAGTGCTCCACAAACCAGATTTGGCAGGAAGAATGACAAAGTGGGCTATAGAACTATCCGAGTTTGATATATCTTTTGAACCCCGGACAGCCATAAAAGCCCAAGTCTTGGCGGATTTTGTAACAGAACTTACCGGGGAGGCCCTAGCCCCTTTAAGAGAGCATTGGGTCATTTATGTGGATGGCTCTTCTAATTTAAAAGGATGTGGAGCCAGAGTTGTCATTAAAAGTGAGAACAGAGTCAGTATAGAGGTGTCCCTCAGATTTAACTTCAAAACTTCAAATAATTAGGTAGAATATGAGGCCTGTCTGGCAGGGTTGAGAGCAGCATTGGACATTGGAGCAAAGAGTGCCATTCTCTACAGTGACTCACTATTGGTGATTTCCCAAATTAATGGGAGCTATCAGGAAAAAGAGTCGTTGTTGCAGCAATACCTTGTCAAGGTTAAAGAATTAAAGGAAAGGTTCGAGAAGATTGAATATAAGCATGTTCCTAGAGAAGAGAATATTCAGGCCGATGTTTTATCTCATCTAGCGAGCACAAAAAAGATGGGATGTACAACCAGGTTCATTCAGAGCACCCTGGGAGAGCCAAGTATATCAACTTAGGTTAGAGTCTCTACCATCTATTTAAGGTCTTACCTAGATAACTCCTGGGTTATCCTTATTATCCAGTATCTAGTGAATGGACAACTTCCAACAGACCCACTTAAAAAAAAGAAGCTCAAAAAAGAGTTGCCTAATGAAGGGACCTATAGTCATCATTGCGGAGGAAAAATTCTGGCAAGAAAAATAGTACAGGCAGGATATTGGTGGCCCACGATGATGAAAGATGCAATAGAGTACGTCCAAAAATGTGATGTTTGCCAAAAATACCGCAACGAGCACCACGTCCTAGCCAAAGAGCTCTTTATGTCAACAGTCCCATGGCCTTTTCACCAATGGGGTATGGACATCTTAGGTCCATTTCCGAAGGCACCAGGCGGGGTCAAGTACTTGATAGTAGGGGTTGATTACTTTACTAAGTGGATCGAGGCAGAGGAAGTAGTGCACATCACATCAGCACAGACTCAAAGGTTCATGTATGAAAATATAATCACCAGGTTTGGCATCCTGGGTAGGGTGGTTACTGACAATGGAACACAGTTTATGTATGCTAAGTTTATAAGCTTACTAAAAGGACTTCAAATTCAATAAGTGTTTTCATCATTAGAACATCCACAGACAAACGGACAGGCTGAGGTCGCAAATAGGGAAAGAGATTGAAAAAATGACTTGGAGATGCAAAAGGGGAGTGGGCTAATTAGTTGTGCCATGTCTTTTGGGCGTACCACACTACGCCCCACTCCTCTACAAGAGAATCCCCATTCCAATTAGTTTACAGAGTTGATTCATATACCTGTAGAAATCAACCACATTTCTCCAAGAATTCAACAGTTTAACAAAGAGGAAAATGGATCATGGTTACGAGACGAACTGGACTCTCTGTACGAAGTCAGGGAAGCAACTTTCGTTCAAGACCAGGCTATTAAAGCCAAAGCCGCGATACGCTACAATAAGAAGGTTCAGAAGCAGGGGTTTAATGTCGGGGATTTGGTCCTAAGGAATGCATCAGTTGGGAACCATTTTGCACACCAGGGAAAGCTCGCACCCACATGGGAAGGTCCATACCAGATTAACGATGTCACTACCAGATGAGCTTACCTTTTAGAAACTTTACAAGGAAAGGTGTTTAAGAATAAATGGAATGTAAAGAACTTTCGCATGTATTTTAGCTAACCAACATCATGAGTCATGCACTTTTTTCCCTACCTATTTTTTTCCCATAGGGTTTTCCTAGGAGGTTTTTAATGAGGTATTCAACCGGGGTGCAATATCAATAATGAAAATCATTCGAAACAAAATAATCTGCGTTGAATCCTACACTTAGGAAAATCTTTTTGTTATCTATTATTAAACCCCGGAGTGGTTGTGAAAACCCCAGAGCGGTTATATTATTAAACCCTGGAGTGGTTGTAAAAACCCTAGAGTGGTTATATATTATTAAACCCTGGAGTGGTTATGAAAACCCCAGAGCGGTTATATATTATTAAACCCCGGAGTGGTTGTAAAGACCCCAGAGAAGTTATGTGTTATTAAACCCCGGAGTGGTTGATAAAACCCCAAAGTGGTTGTCAATTATTTAAAACCCCAGAGCGGTTGATAAAACCCTGGAGCGGTTGCTAATTATTTAAGCCCGGAGTGATTGCGAAAATCCCAGTGGTTAATTATTTAAAACACCAGAGTAGTCGATAAGGCCCCAGTGCGGTTATTAATCGTTAAAGATAGAAGTGATTATTGAAATCCTGGCGCGGTTCTTGTTTAAATTTTGGAACGGTTAAACAATTTTAAAAAACAAGAATAAAACATGGAATATTTCAAGCTAGATCACCGATATTTCAAAGGATATACAATGGAGCATTGACTCGGTTATGCAAAGATATCACGTAATAAAGTAAAACAAGTCCCCAAGGGGCCAAGATGACATGGTAAAGCAATATAGTAAAATAAAACCAATATGCACGCAAAGCAATGTCAAAAAAGAATAGGGGTCGTACCCTAATTCCAAAATTAATAAAGGCATATAGGCCAAGTCATTACAAGATTATCAAAATGGGTGAAGCTCATCCCATCTACAAAGCGAAAGAAAAATCATGGGTCCATGTGGCCGCCCCCAACTCCTCTTCATCGTCATCCACTCCATCAGTTTCTTCCTCCCCATTCTGGTCTTATTGACGAGGAACATCATCCTCGCCTTCGGCCAAAGAGGTAAATTGAAATGGCTCATTAGAGGGAAAGTAAGCTTGGCCATCAACCTTAGTGACCAACTCCCCATTACGGAATTGATTGAAGAAACTAATTCCATTCAGGTTCAAGTCGATACCCTGGTTGCGGAAGATGACCTGTCGAATAGCATGGCTGAAGGCATCCACAACGGCTCGGGCAAAGGTCGTCATGTCTTCATTATATTTGATTTGCCTATCCTTAACCATTGTAGAGAGGCCCTCGTTCTTCTCTTGGAGAACAACCATTTTTTTCTCCAGATCGTCAACCTTCTGCCAAAGGTCATCCTTCTCTTTCTTCAAGCCCTCCTCATATTTCTGAAGAGCTTGAGCTTGCTCATTCAGGGTCTTAATCCTCTGATGAGCCCGACCGTTGTCATCCGAAAGGTGGGAGTTTTTGTCTTTCAACCGCTCAATCTCCCTCTTCGAGCCATTAGACGCGGTGGAGTAGATGATTGAGAGTGTCTTCAAGTGCCCCCACATTGCCGTGTCTAGGGCGAAGTTGAGGGTGTCAGTATTTAACCCTTCCCTAAGGCGGTAAGGGAGGACAAACTCATGAAGGGGGCAAAATTTTTCTCAATTAGTTCCTCCAGGGTGGCCATGTCATCGGTAGCGGGGATTCCTTTGGTAGGTTTACCTTCAACAACCACCTCCTTGTCCTTGCCCTTGCCGGTGTCGCCCTGGGTAGTGGAAGGTTTGGCTTTCTTGTTAGGGCCACCTCCTTGTTTGTCCTTCCTCTTCCTCTTAGTAGTAGGGTTGGTCTGGAGGGGAACAGCGCCAATCGGAGTCTGGAGGGCAGAAGCCTTTTTATGCTATGGGGTAGCCCGGTTTTTAGCAATGGTGTTGGCCTCAATCCCGGCCAGATGTTTACGAAGGGACTCGAAGGCGTTAGCTCCTATGTTACCTAAAATAGTTTTACAAAGTTAAAAACCGGGGTGGCTTTTATAAAGCTAGTGATAAAGAAAAGTAAAATGGAGAATACCTAAATGAGTGAGGTACTCATTTCTAACTTTGATGCTTCCAAGAAGAGCTTGGCATTTTAAGGGGCAGCCTCAGGAAAGGTTGTGAAGCACATCCACGACGACCGTGGAATAATCTGAGAGCTGACTCTCTTCCACCGCATAGGCGGAGCTCTCCAAGAGAATAAGCTGGTGAGTCCAGCCAATTTGAAACTTAAATCGGTCTTCCTCGTCCTTCTAAAAAGGGGGCAGGTCCTTTGGCAAAGACTTTAAAATATACATTACTGAAAGACGCTCCTGCAGTCTTACAAGACTCCACAAAAACCTCAAAATTTACAATGTCGCTTTGACATCAGAGGTTTATAAAACCCATTCTTGTGCCACCAGGTGCATGACCCTAGCATACCGGAAGAATTGGGTGACTATTGGGGTGAAGCTGAGGTGCTTTCCTAGGACCTCCCAAGAAAGAATTAAACCTCATCCATTGGGGTGAATCTGGATGGGGCGGCGTCTAAAAATCTAAGCACACCCATCTCAAACTTAGTAAAGGGGAACCAGACTCCCACCTTCAATATGGTAAGCTCGTGAAAATATATAAACCCGTCACGGGGGATGTGGCAGACTCGCTCCTCGATGTGAGGGCGTAAAGAATAAAAGAATCAACGTACTTTCGAGACCGCCAAAAGGCACCGGCCCACAATTCAACATCATCGTCATTCTCCGCATAATGGCTCTAGGCGGCGATAACATCCTTGGCAACCCAGAAATAAGGATCTTCTGCCTTACGGGCAAGCCAATCAACCCCTTCTGCAATCATATACGTATCTTCCAGATCATTCCTTACTACGGGAGAGCCAAAGTTGTCCATAGGTACGACATGTCCTAAAAAAGGAACAATCAAGTAAAAATCAGTATCATCAGCGTAGTAATAGACTATGCTGGAATCCGCATCTCAAATCAAAGGAGAAAGCGGTACTGAAGATTGCATAAGTGGATATTGATATGAAGACTCCGGACTAGGGGAAAAATTTTCAAAACTGATAAATCATCACCTCGTTGTCTTGTTCTCACCCATCTACAAATGTCTGTTTGGGTTAACCGAGGTCCATATCTAGGAACTTTGTAACATCCCAAAATTTTAAAATAGAGGATTAAATCAAGGAAAATAAATATTGACAAATTAAATGTAAATTATTTAGTGCCCCAACATATTGGAAATAATTAAATTAAGATTTTTGGGGGTTGTTGGTGATTTATTGAGACCGGAAAAGCTAAAAATAAGCCCGGTTGAGATATGGGTGTCGGACCAAGTATCTCTGAATGAGATGATATTGGTCAGGGCTATTAAGAATAATATTGGAAATCCAAATACATACTCAGAATAATTTTTAGACTAAGTATTGAGCCCAAATAAAGATCCTGTTTGCCATAAAACGATGAAATTTTAATGAAAGAGTTAAAGTTAAAATCAAAAGCCCAATTTCTTCTCTTCCTTCACGTTGGCTTTTCATTTTCCATGGCAACATCCCTCTTCTTCTTTCTCTCTATTTCTCCTTTACTTCTTCTTCTCTACTTCTTCTCCCTTCTTCCAAAAACTCTAGCCAAGTAGTGAACTCTCTCTCTCCCTCATTTTCATCCTTGAAGCAAGCTAGGAGGTTGAAGTCTTCTCTCCCTTCCTCTCCCTATTTTCGTGCATCATTTTCCCTCTTCTTGAACCCATTTCATTTTTGGGTGTGAGGTAAGTATACTCATCATTTTGTTGAGGTTTTGCCATGTATGTGTTAATGTGATTTGGGGAGCAATGTATGTGCATGGGTGTTTGAGGAGAGCATTTAATGCTTAAACCCTAGAGTGGGTTATCATAAATGTGAACATTTATGAGGGGTTAATGATGGTAGATGCATTTATATTGGAAAGAGATGGAGAAAGATAATGCATTAATGAATGGTTGGACCTTGGTGGAAACCCTAACTATGAGAAATTGGGGAAAATGAACAATGTTGGTTCAAGAGTGTGTTTTAAGAAGGAATATATGTCCTTGATGGGTGTAGGTGTTGATAAATGAAATTGGGTGAATATTGGGCTATTATTATTGGTGGCCCTTGAATCTAATGGATGTGGCTTAGTGGGAAGGAATTCCCGAAGCCTAATAAATAATAAAAATGATGTCTATGACATGTCTAGTACATGTTAAGAAATTGTAGGAATGATTATGATTAAATAGAATTGAAATGATGTCTTAAATAGTTGATTGATTGGGATTCTATATGCATGTTAATGTAGGATCCGTTCCGAACGACGAGGCGGGTGTGTCTTATCAATCGGAATTCTTCTCTTGAGGTAGGAGAGGAGTCTTATGTTCTAAATGCATGAATTTGAATGGTGTATGATTTCCATATGTATTGATATGCATGTTTGCCTTACTTGGAGTGCTACATAATGTTGTGTATAATGTTGATGATATGTTTTGGCAACATGCTTGATGCATTTAGAATGATTTTGGTGTGTTGTATGGTAGCGTAAATTGTTGATTACTATGTGGTGATACACATGACCACCGTAAATGTATAATGAATGTTGATGATGTTTGATAGTGAACGATTGAAGCCTTGTATTAATGATGAAATCGAATGATGTGAATAAGAATTATCGAGAATGCCACACAAAGATTTAAATTAATAAGAATAACCAACAATAATGAATCCACTAAAAGCCTTGTGGTGACGTTAGTGATGATGATAATGATGTATGATGAGTGGCATGTATAGGATGCATAGAGTGAGAAATGCATATGACTTGCATTTGCATCCATGGCATACTGCATAGCCGCCATTGTTGGAACATTAGGGGAGTTCCCTCGGCCGACCTAGTGGGAGGGTGGCTCGGTGCACGACCAATTTTATTTTCCCCTGTGACTTGGTGTGTAAGTCACGAAGCCGCCCATGTATTGCTACGGGGAGCTACATGTGGCCGACCTTTGTGGGGGTGGCTCTTGATGAGCAGGTGACCCCGGTGGTCCTTGGGATCACAGCCGCCATGATTTGATATCTGGCCGGCCCGCAACACCATATGTTGAATATGTTGTATACTGCGGTCATGGTGAAAATGACCAGGTGTTACAAGATGGGCGATGCGGTTTGGTACCAGTAAAACAATTGGTGAATGCATACAAATTTAAGAATAAGTGTACATATTTTACTACTGCAGTAGGGGTATGGTTAGATGATCATACTTGAGTCCCACAATTGGTGTTTATATTCCCACAATCAGATCTGCAATTGTTGATATATCCCATTGTGCATATGAATTAGCTTAAGAGCATTTGCATATAGCAAGGAAGTATGCCAAAGGAGATGAGTTATGATGATGGATGAATTGGAGATGATATAATATGTTAAGACAACATGAAGATATGAATACCAAATAATAATTTGAGTAAAATGATGTATTGTGTAATAGTCCAATGTTGTAGGACTTGATTATGTATATACTTGTATACCTTGCTTGATTTAAAATGTCGTCGTAGTATGTGCATGATAATGATGTAATGAGGAATGAGATGGTGAATGATGTGTGTATGCAAAGTTTACATGTTTGATGCATATGTACATAATCACATGGTATTCCTATTCATTCTTTTAGAATGTATGACTCACTCTCCCATGTTGTCCATTTTAGACTTGTGATGCAGGGCAATTGTGGGAAGAGTGGACATTTTGAAGTGTATTTTGTTGAGGAGGTAAATAGTTGTATAGGAAGTTCCTTGGCCGGCAAAATCTAGATTTTTGTATAGCATATGGTGTATATGTATGTTTATTTTGTCAGCTAGATTGTAGATGATGATTTTTGAAGGTCATATAGGAAAATCGGACCTTGGTGTTTGTGGCCGATTTTCATCATTGACCCACATGATGTAAGATGATGAGTTATGAAGTTAGTTGGTGATGAACTCTTATGAATGAATGACGTGTTTTTTTGATTTATGGTAATTGATGAAGATGTTGTGAGAATGATTTAAATGCTATGTAATGAATGAAAGGGAGTTGAATTTAATATGTATGAAAGAGTGGATAGATTCCCAAATGCATAATAGAATATGAGTAATGTATTAGAATAGGCTAAAATAGCAATAAATGGTATTTGGTATGTTAAGTTGCATGAAAATCTCATGTTTACCCGTTTTCTGCATAACTCGCTCAAGCGAGTGAGAATCTCGCTCAAGCGAGATCCTCCTACATCAGTGTTGTGGCCACTGGCCAAAATTCGCCCGAGCAAATGGCTTTCTCGCCCAAGCGAGATTGAACTGGATCAATGGTTGGTCACTAGACCATTTTTGCTCAAGCAAAATGGTCCTGGCTTGGTAATCGCTCAAGCGAGAGGAAAGGAATTGGACACTGGACGATTTTCGCCCAGGCGGGCCTTGCCTCACCCATGCGAAAATCGGGCAATAAGTCCCCAACGTTGCTGGAGAAATTTCGCTCAAGCGAGGTGTAACTCGCCTAAGTGAGATTGGCCCCTGAAGCAAATACCTCTCTCTCGCTCAAGCGTCCTGTTGGCTCACTCAAAGGTACTCTTCGAATCTCGCTCAAGCGAGGTGGGGCTCGCTTAAGCGAGGTGGGGCTCGCTCAAGCGAGAGGAGCCCCTGATGCTTAATCTTTTCTTCGCTCAGCCTTTCCTTGTTTCGCTCAAGCGTGCCTATGCTTGCTCGCTCAAGCGAATATGGTGCTCGCTTGAGCGAGTAACTCCTTGATGCACAAATTTTATTTTATTTTAAATGATTAAATCTCCCTTGCATTGAACCCTTTTCTTGCATCATCTTAAGAGTATTTGGGGCATATTATAAATCTCTACACTACATGAAATACCTTCTCTTTAATTTCAATCATGCAACATCAAAATTAATTAATTCTTTCGCTGTTTTTAATTGGAAATTTATTATAAAATCATCTTTTAATTTACCCTATCATATCTTCATATATGGGAACGGTTTCTCATAGATCCAGGCGTTGAGTTAAAAGCTTCACCACCCTAATTATTCGATTTATTAATGATTGATAAACGTGAAAAATTTCCCCGTATTTTCGGGGCGTCTCAAACTTCGGATGGCTAGGAGACAGAAGGATTGGAGATAATCTCCACCAAATTGTCTCCTTCTGGACTGTTGTTAGAAGCATGGTCTGACATCTTAAAAAGTATATATAAAACTGGGTGTTGGAATGAGAAAGGAGGGGCTACCTGTGTTAACGACTCTGATAGTTTTTTTAGTACGGGTCAGGACAGAGTGCAAAGTTTTAATGTTGGAGAAGTAGAGTTTTGGTATAAGGGAGCAAGAGTGAAGAAGCATCTGAGGCTCTAACTTTTATAGAAGGTGAAGTGAGCAATGGGCCGAAATTAAAACGTCGCGGCCCATGGGCGAAGTAGAAGATGAAGCGTCACGGCCCACTCAACTAGTGTTGTTTCATATCCACCTGACATGACCGTTGCTACGCGAAGGCGAGTCACAACAGGCCATGTCATCAATCTGCGTGCCACCTTATTTTTCTGTTAGTTTTCAGGCGATGTGCATTACGACACACTCTTTTACTAAAGCAAGGAAGACTCGTTACAATGGTCCAAAATCTGAAAGGTTCAGTAACTGTCATTCCGGAGCAAATAACACCCTGGCCTGATAATGCTTTACTAGTAACATTGAAATAACTTATTCTCACAACATAATTGCAACAACAAGCTAGAGGGTAAATGATCCGGTGTGAATACCGACCCACAAGGCAAGTACCCCGGGTAAGATCAAAATAAGATGCGTCTGCTTGAAATCTGGACAAGGTACGCAAATACCGATGCAATCATATTTATTAACATGATAATAATACTAAAATATCTGAGGTTCAATACGGAATAAATGAAATGGACCCCGGTCAGGAAAGCTGTTGTAAGTCAGAGTCAGGTGCAAGTGGGCAACTTGCACCTACCAAAGCTGCAGTCTCAGAACCTTGTCAGGAGAGGTCAAATCACCACTTGTAGTTAAAGAAGAACTATAAATATAACTCATTTATTAGAACAGAAGAGATTGAGATAACTCAGAGTTTAATACCTCCGTAATCATCTTTATTCCATAATACCTTACTGACTCAAGCATTGAAGTCCCTTTTGCAAGTACACATCTGGTGTGTCCCATCTCAAATTCGGAGGAATTGACTCAAGTTTAGAACCTTTAACACGAAAAACATAGGATCCCCACTGGACCTATGTATATAATATCATACTCCCACTAAGACGGTGTACAAAGTGAGAATTTGAGAGATCTTCAACTCCGATTCTTAGAGGGAACATTCAGACCCCTACACTGGTCCGAACAAATATATTAATAAAAAAATTAAAGTGAATTCGAGGAGGTAATTTTCATCTAAACGCATTAGGTATTTTTGGAAACAAGTGTTTTTAGTTTTTTTAAATTCGAGTTAGGCAAAGGGAGATGGGAGAGTGGAGGAAAGAGAGATTGTGGATATAAATCCCCTTACTAATTTGTTTGGGTATAGAATTTTAAAATTTAAGTTCGGTTATGTAATGAGTAATGTGAATACTAAATACCCACGAATTACAGAGACTTAAAAAAAAGTGGAATGAAATCAAAATGTTTTCTCATGAAAATCGTATAACTCAAATTCAACGAACATAAATATAGCAAACTAAAATAGTCCCTTCTAGGTGGGTTTGGATATTGTAGTGGGCAAATGGAAGGTGAATAAGTAAGATACATTGAGGAATCCACATGCCGTGTCCTTGTGGGTTGTCGCCACAATAGCTGTCCACTGTTGTCCCTGTCTCAACCTATAAAATATCTCAACATATTAACTACGAAGTTTTAAATCTATCATCAACCCACCAATGGATTTAGAATATACATTGATCTGAGGATTCTCAACGATAAAGCTTTTACTTCGCAAATCTATTTTTTATACTTATAAATTAAGGGATAGAACAATTCCCGCCAGTTATTCTATGCATGTTTTTTATATCATATTTGAGTTTGAGGTAAAATTTTTATGAGTCATAAAATTAACATATTTGATTATATAATATGAATATTTTTTTAGCTCAAATAAGAGTATTTCCTGATCTAAGAATAAAATTAAGAATGTATGATGAAACTAAATATTTTTTCTATTCTAAAATAGTTATATTAAAAAAGATAGAGTGAATTATTTTTCATCAGTTAACTTTTTCAATAAAAAAATTATTTTAAAATCATTTCAATAAATAAATAAATGTAAGAGATCACACATGTATTTAAGATATATTTAAGGTTTATACGTTACTAATATACTATTATATAATGAATCGTCCTGTTAATTTCCACACAACCAATTTTCTTCCTTTTGTTGGGACCTACCAATCCAAGATAAATATCATTAAATAAAAAGACCTAATTCTCTCAATTCACAAATGACTATAATCAAACCCCACCCCACTTGGTCCCCTGTCCTTCCCCTCTTGTGCCTATCATTTGGTTATTTAATCCTTTGGTCCACCCCCCACTTTTTTAAGTCATGTTCCTCCCTCCTTTTTTGACCCCAACCCTTTTTCTTCCTTCTATATGCTATATGGGTCTGTGACTTGGATCATAGCATATATAATCAATTTAGCTTTCTTTGATAACTAAGTGGTGTGGTGTGTAATAGATGATGGCCATGGATGGGCAGCAATTACCACCAGAAGCAGAAAATGGAAGAGAATCAGAGGATTTCAGAGAAGGAAGAGAAAAGGGTCCTCAACCTGCAACTGCCTCTCTCCCTGGCTTCATTGGGAAACATAGGTTGCAAGCTGCCATAACCCATCTCAATAACCAAATTACTATTATTGAGGTCAACGCTTACCTACCCTTATCTCATACTATCTCAATTGGTTGATCCAATTTTAATTTCTTTTTTCTATCTAATTTGCGTAAGTTTTTCTTCATATTCTTTTAATTTGAATTAGAATTATATACTGAATCTATGATGATGATGACGCAGGAAGAATTGGAAAAACTTGAAACAATAGGTGAATCCTCCACCGTGTGCAATGAGTAAGCAAAACAAAATAATACAATTGCAATTTTGTCTTCATTTTTACGGCTCTTCGTATATCACAAACAATTGTGTTTATTTCAATAATCTAAATTGATGCTTTGCAGTGTAATTTCAAGTGTTGAGTCCATTCCAGATCCTCTCCTTCCAATGTAAGAAATCTTCTGAATGCCCATTACACATTGTTTGGTGTGTTTTTTAATGTGATAAAGAAAAAGCATATATTACTGTTAATTAAAAGGTTAAAAAGAAAAGATATGAAGTATGTAACATGTTTGCATTGCAGCCCTAAAGGTTCGGTCGATGCCAGTTGGGATAGATGGTTCGGAGGTGCCCACCACCACTCTCGAAATCATAAACGCTGGATTTAGATTCTTTATTTTTCATGAAATAAACTTTAATCTATACAACTTTAGGTTACACTATCCAAATTACCTATTCACCCTAATCGGTTCAATATTTTATTTTGTTTATATATTTTTTTGGCTCAAGTATGAACATAATGATAAAACAGGGGAGATTCTAAGATAAATTAGTTACATTTCTCTTTCAGTTTTCAATGCTTATTTTGAGGAAAAGAGAAACATAATGATAAAGGAATCAAAATTGCGCTGTTAGAGTTTTATTTTCCCTTTTCAAATTTCTTCCGTTTTGTTGATCATTCCTTGTTTTGCTATATTTGTATTGAAACAATGATTAGATATAGTTTAACTCGAGTAACTCAGGGAAACACTAAAATTTGTTCATTAAGTGATCTATTGTATCGAGGTCAACTCATATGAATATATTTCTGTAAAATTTGGTTCCAAAAAATTATTATCCATATTAATCTCTTCATCTCGAACTTGAACATAAAGTGCACTGAACTAAGAAAAAATCCATTAAGATTAAAATTATATGTCTTTGGAAAGAAGTTAAGAATCAAATACATGTAATAATGAGTCCCTTGTGACACGGGACATATGGGGTGTTTGGTTTGCAGTTGGGAAAACAGAGTTAAGTTGAAGTGAAAAATTTAAAGGTTGATATTAATTCTTCGCGCCAATCAAAACCTCGTTGACCCGTAGAATCAAAAACTAGCTTTCATTTAACGGAGAAAATCTTTGTTAGAGCCATGCTCCAAACATGCTGATAGTGTGTGGAGATAGGTTCGATTTTGACACCCATCACCTCAACTATTCCACCGTTAAATAAAATAAAAAAATACATGTAGTAATCAGAAGATTTTTTAGAGTTATTTTATTTTTTATATAAATTTATGGCTTCACAGCACCTCACATTTTATTTAGTCAAAAGTAGGGATGGAAATGAGTCAAGTCTGACTGGGCTTTAAAGGTCTGAGCCTAACTTACATCAAATTTTCAAGGCGTGAGCCTAGCCTACATTAAATTTTCAAGGCCTAAGCTTGGCCTATTAGCCTGTCATAGGCTTTTTTTTAAGGTCTGGTCTGACGTGTTTAAAGGTCTGACCCGTTTAAAAACAAGTGAGACTTTTAAAAGGTCAAAAACAACCTTAAAAAAATTATGTTCCTTTCCCTCTTAATTTTTTTTAATTGTATAGTTATAATATTAATTTATATTATATAAATGTAAATATGTAATATATATATATATATATATATATATATTATTCTATGTTATAAATCTATTATATATATAACCAAATCAATCCAATTAAATAGGTCAACCTGTTTAGTTAAAAAGGCATTTTAAAAGCCTAAGTCTGACATTCTAGCCCAATAAACCCGGCCTATGTAGACTTTAAACGGGCCAGGCCATAGGCCCCCGACAGACGACCTGACCCATTTCCATCCCTAGTCAAGAGCTAGCCCCTTTCATTATAATGAATGAATCCATTATAACACCATCGTAATAACATTTTCCTTGTTTTAATGTAACTAAACTATTTCAAACTCTTGACTAGATTTAGTAAAATAAATTAAAAAAAACATGATTTTTTATCTAGTTAAATTAATTTCAAAAGGTCTAGCGCAGTTAATTGAACGAAATGTGTAAATTGTTATAAATACTCTAAGACATGTTTTTTTTGTTGAAAGAAGGGGATTAGAGTCCATATATTAACAGTTAAATAATAATATCTCTTAGATTGGTTAGGCCCAATTTGTCATGAAGAACTACCTCCCTAAAGTTATTAGGAACATAGTCATATTTACAACCTTCAAAAGTGAGACTATATTTTAGATTTGCTAAGACATTAATTTGTTGGATTCTCTATAGATGTGTTGCATAGTTGACTCCTTAAACTTTCCTATCATGATTTTAATGTTCTATATCATAGATATTCCTTCCATTATGCTTGATGTCTCACTCTTCATTTGTTTAACAAGTGCCAAAGAGTCTAGTTAAATTTGCAATCTGGGAATCTTTTCATTGCTCTACCTAATTTGCGTCCCTAATATAGTCCATATAATTCTACCATGTATTATGATTTAGTGTCCACTCTTGTTGCAAGTCTTGAGATCCATTCTCCTTTTCAATCCCTGATAATACCTCCACATCCTATAAGATTAAACTCTCTATGGTATACTCCATTCGTTTTCAATCAAAGAACATTTTCCTCTGGAAGATTCCATCTGATGTTGATTCTCTAGGTCTGTTGTTTTTATGTTGTTCCTCCTAGATTGCATGTAGTGTTGCAATGTAGGCATTCATTAAGAACTTTGTCTTGATATACTGGCCTCTGGAAGTTTGGGTGGTAATTCTAAAAATTCCTCCTTGTTCACAAGGAATGACATCCATAGACCCATACTTGTGTCCAATTTTAATCCTTATTTTTTTAAGTGTGTTGTCTAATTTGACTCAATCTATGTATTGAGTGGAGTGTTCATAAAGGCTAGGATCATCCTATTGTTGATGAGTCTTATCCATATTTTGTTAGCTATAGTCAGTATCTTTGCACATGAGTTATGCTTTCTGTTATTCAAGTGGCCTCAATACTCAAGAGGGGGGGTGAATTGAGTTTTTAAAACTTTTAGTTGGAATACCTTTGAACTTGATTCTTATATACAAATTTACAAGATTATGCAAGTGAAATAAAGTCAGTGAAATATGCAATGCAAAACAAAGGTAAATATAGCTGAGACAATTAAACAAACACTTAGTGTGCAGTCTTCAAGATTTACCAATTTAAACAAGTTCAAGTATGCAAGCCACAATCAATCAACACAAGCCAATTAAGTGCAGTATATGAAAGTAAAAGAGTAAGGGAGAAGAGCTTTGCAAACCGATTTAACGAGTTCCACCAATCCGGTGTACATCTCGCCTCTAAGCAACCCACTTAGAGGATTTTCCACTATTGTAGACTAGAGATACAACTTTGAGCAATTGCGGCTTCCTAGTGTCCCACACTCAAGAACCCAATCCTCACAAGTATAAGGGCAACCCACCCAATCTCTCAATCTCACAATATCGCAAAGGTTGAGCCTCAACCTTTGTAACCACTCAACCTAGAGTGAACTTTGGTGTTTTGATGTAGTGTTTACAAGCAAGTAACTCTCTCAATAGAGTGGATAAGCAAAATGATAGCTCACACAATTTCTAATCTCTCAAGAAGAGAGGATATACAAAATGAGATTCAAGATATACAAGAATAGGGTTTACAAAGCACAAGAATGAGCAAAGGAATTGTAGCTTCTTGGGTTTTTTTTTTGTGCTTGTGTTCCTCTTCAATTTATAGAGTCATTTGTGCAGCATCAAGGTCTCCTAGCTGTTGCAAGATGATGGCTCCAGCTTGTCTTTGCGCATTATAAGATTGGGTTCTTGTTTCCCACTTAAATCTGTCTTTTTAGTGGTGTTTCCCACTTCTTGAATCGATTCGTAGTGCCTTGAATCGATTCAGAGCATTCTGATTTGTGCAAATTTGAGTTCCAGATTCGTATGAATCGATTCGAGCTTTGTCTGAATCGATTCGAAACATTCTGTTTCTGCAATTTGGAGTTTCTGATTCGTATGAATCGATTCGAGCATTGTCTGAATCGATTCGAAGCATTCTGTCTTTAAATAAAGTGACTCCCAGGTGTTCGAATCGATTCAGAGTCATGGTGAATCGATTCGACCCATTCTGTTTTCAGTTTTTATGACTTCCAGGGCTGTGAATCGATTCACTCGTGCTTGAATCGATTCAGGCTTTGCAATTTGACATTTCTCCATGCCTGTTGGTCATCTATTTGTATGGTTGCTTTCCTGTGTCTTGGCTCATTGGTTTCTTGATTTCTTGAACTTTTGTGAAACCGTTTTCTTCTTGCATTTGAATTTATATGACACCTTTAATTGTTTTTGATTCACAAAGAGTTTGCAGTGCTTGTTTCCTTGTCATTATCAAAACCTGTTATCACATGCAAATACATTCTCCCCCTTTTTGATGATGACAAACAATGGCCATCTCTTGGGGTGTTTAATAACCAATAATACTTTTAAAAGGCAGTGCTAACAAGTTATAAGAAATCATGTCTCCCTTTGTTAAACAATTATATTTTTATTTATTATTTTTTTATTTTTTATTTTTTAAAAAAATATGTCTCCCCCTTTGTTTTTCAATAAAACCATGCCTTTTGTCATTATATCTCAGTCATTATCTCTCCCCCTTTCAAGTGTTTGAAAAAATACACATGTATCTCTCCTTTTAAACCATTAGCATATATCTCTCCCCCTTTGTCATTATCAAAAACAAAATTTGAGAGTATGCAATCAATCGAGGAATAATCACAGGCCACGTAAGACTATTCAAGTAAGAAATTTAATCATCCAAACAGTTAACAAAGTAGCTATTGTAATAAACCAAAGTAAGTAAAGGAAATGTGGCAGTAGAACAACCAAGTCTGAACATGAGAGTAAATAATAGAAATCATGAAGAGCAAAAAGTCAATCAAGGCTGAGGAAAATGGATGCTTGAGATTTGAGTGGCAAGCTCGGTGTATCGCTCTTCCATGTTGGCTTCAAGCTTGTCCAGGCGAGCATTGATGTTGGCTTCCATAGAGTCTAGGCGCTGATCCAAGTGGGCAGTGAGTCTGGTTAACAGATCATCAGTAGGAGCGGGTGGAGGAGAAGGAGGAGCATCATCTTCAGCATCGTGACGGGGACGTCTAAGAAATTGCCACCGTCCATGGTATTCAACAATATTCATCTTGGTGAGATGAGTTTTTCCAATTGGTGCTTTAGGACCAACAATTTCTTTGACTTCATTCTTCAAATCCACTTTGTAGTGGTGGAGCAATTTTGTGATGAAGATGGCATATGGAAGATGAGCAAGATTTTGGGCTTCAATCATATGATGCCTTACCAAGTCAATCCAGTTAATGTCCTTCTCATTTACAATGGCCCAGAGTAGCAAAATTTGTGCTTCATTTAGCCTTGCATAATTTCCATCGGAAGGGAGGAGAATTTTTACAAGGACAAAGTGCAGAAGGCGGTGATTGAGGCTTAAAGTTCCAACGGTACTGGAAGGCCCTGCAAGATTGAGGAGAGTTCTTGCCTCCAAGGGGTTATAGTTCCATGCAAGAGGTGGTTCCTTGCCATGGAATGAAGCATTGCTAAGAGGAAGTAAGCCTACCTGGTTCATAACTTCATTGTCAAGAATTATAGTCTTGCCTTTCACTTTGGCAATGTACCGAGCATCTTGAAGGCGCAATGTTGAATAAAAGACACGAATTAATTCGGGGTAGATAGTCACTTCCTCAAGAGCCATAAATCCAACAAGCTCTTGTTGATGAAGGGTGTTGATAAGAGGAAGTCCAGAGGTCTCAAAGAAGGGAACATCAAGCCAATGAGGGGAGATAAGATGTTTTTCAGAGAAAGAGGATTGGTACCTTTCCAATTCCTTTTGGGTAGTGAAAAATCTTGAGAGATCGGAGTGTTGAGGCAATGAAGCAGCAGCAATGTTGGCACGTTGCTTTTTGCGAGGTTGGGAAGAAGATGCCATTGAAGGTGGAGAAGTTGAGTGGAAGTTTTAGAGAGGAGGTTGGGAGGTTTTTAGGGGTGGAGAGTGGGAGATAGTGGAAGAGAAATGAGAGAAAGAGTGAATGAGTGCCTTAAATCAGCGTTACTGGGGAGAAACTGTCGCGTGAATCGATTCGAGGGATTGCTTGAATCGATTCGAGCGTCACTGTTTTGAGAAAAATGGGACAGTCAGGTGCGTGAATCGATTCGAAGGAGGGTTGAATCGATTCGAGTGATTCTGTTTTGAAATTTTTGACCCATCAGGTGCTTGAATCGATTCGAGGATATGCTGAATAGATTCGAACGTTGCTGTTTTGAGAGATTTTGAATCATCAGGAGCTTGAATCGATTCGAGGAAAGGTGAATCGATTCGAATGACTGATTTACTCCAGATTACATTTCTATCCATTCCAATTTATTCAAGGCATGAAGAGGTTCATTTTGGATCATCAAGACTTTATTATCATGAAGATCTTTTGCCTTCTTATTAATCAACAACCGTTATCAAGCAATCAATACACAAAATTAAGAGATCATTCAAACATAATTGGTCATGTCAAGAATTCCTAACTCTCTTCTAATGTGGACGAATTGTTCTCTAGCCAAGGGTTTTGTGAAAATATCTGCTAGTTGCTTAGAAGTTTCAACATGCTCAAGTACACAGTCTCCTTTTAATACATGGTCTCTAATGAAATGATGCCTAATCTCAATATGTTTGGTTCTAGAATGCATTACAGGATTCTTTGAGATGTTAATAGCACTAGTATTATCACATTTAAGAGGCACATGGTCTAATACAACTCCAAAATCTAGAAGTTGTTGTCTCATCCAAAGGATTTGAGCACAACAGCTACCGGCTGCAACATATTCTGCCTCAGTTGTTGATAGCGCAACACTTACTTGTTTCTTGCTATGCCAAGAAACAAGAGAACTACCAAGCAAGTGACATGTTCCGCTAGTGCTTTTCCTGTCAAGTTTACATCCTGCAAAGTCTGAATCAGAGTAACCAACTAAAATACATTCAGCCCCTTTGGGGTACCATAAACCAACATTTTGAGTTCCTACCAAATATTTCATTATCCTTTTTACTGCAGTAAGATGAGATTCTTTAGGACAAGCCTGGTATCTAGCACACATACACACAGCAAACATGATATCCGGTCTACTAGCGGTTAAGTAAAGTAAGGATCCTATCATACCTCTATATTTTGTGAGTTCAACATCCTTACCTTTCTCATCCTTGTCCAAATAGCATGAAGTGCCCATGGGTGTGGCAATATCATTTGCTTTGTCCATATTGAATTTTCTTAGTAGCTCTTTGCAATATTTGGATTGGTTGATGAATGTGCCTTCATGGGTTTGCTTGATTTGTAGTCCAAGGAAGAAAGTGAGTTCCCCCATCATGGACATTTCAAATTCTTCCTGCATTAGCTTAGCAAACTCCTTGCACATTGACTCATTAATGGCACCAAATATTATATCATCAACATAGACTTGTACCAATAGTATGTTATTTTTCTTGTGCTTTATGAATAAGGTTGTATCAACCTTTCCTCTTTCAAAGTGATTTTCTAAAAGAAATTTACTCAACCTTTCATACCAAGCTCTTGGAGCTTGTTTCAAACCATACAAAGCTTTCTTCAATTTGAAAACATGTTTTGGAAATTGATGGTTTTCAAAACCTGAAGGTTGATCAACATATACTTCCTCTTGAATGTATCCATTCAAGAAAGCACTTTTAACATCCATTTGGTACAATTTGAAATCCCTACAGCATGCGAAGGCTAATAGTAGTCTAATTGCTTCTAATCTAGCTACGGGTGCATACGTTTCTTCATAATCAATACCTTCTTCTTGATTATACCCTTTAGCTACTAGCCTAGCTTTGTTTCTAGTAATTATACCATTTTCATCCATTTTATTCCTAAATACCCATTTAGTTCCTATTATTTGGTGATCATTGGGTCTTGGCACAAGCTCCCAAACTTCATTTCTTTCAAATTGATTTAGCTCTTCTTGCATGGCCAACATCCAATGTTCATCAATAATAGCCTCATTTATGTTCTTGGGTTCTATTTGAGATACAAAGGCTAAATGATTACATGTATTTCTAATTGCATTTCTGGTACTTACACCTTGAGTCATTTCACCTATGACTTTGTCTAGAGGATGATCCTTCAAAGTGATCCAATGTTGTGATTCCTCATGTTTGACTTTATTTGTGTCTTTGATTTCTCCTTCCTTGTCATCAATGGTTAATTCTTGAAGAGTACCTACAAGATCATCAACATCTTCCTTTCTCGGAGGGTTATGGCTATTTTCATCAAATTTAACATGAATGGATTCTTCTATGGTATTCGTGCGTTTGTTGAATAATCTATAAGATTTACTAGATTGAGAGTATCCTAGGAAGGTTGCCTCATCAGATTTGGCATCAAACTTTCCTAGATTATCCTTTCCATTATTGAGCACAAAACATTTACATCCAAAAATATGAAAGTATGCAATGTTGGGTTTTCTACCCTTGTAAAGTTCATAGGGGGTTTTCTTTAAAATAGGCCTTATTAAACACCTATTCATAACATAACACGCGGTGTTTACCGCATCGGCCCAAAAATGTTTTGCAATATGGTTTTCATTTAGCATGGTTCTAGCAAGCTCCACTATAGATCTATTTTTCCTTTCAACTACTCCATTTTGTTGTGGAGTTCTAGGAGCTGAAAAATTGTGATTAATACCATGTTTTTCGCAAAACTTTTCAAAAGATTGATTTTCAAATTCTCCCCCATGATCGGTTCTAATGGATGTAATTTTAGAATTTTGCTCATTTTGGATAATCTTTGCAAGTTTCTTGAATGCATGATAAGCTTCTTTTTTATGAGCAAGAAACAATGTCCATGTATATCTAGAATAGTCATCTACAATAACTAGACCATAGTAATTGCCTCCAAAGCTTTTGATTTTGGATGGTCCAAATAAGTCCATGTGCAAAAGTTGTAAAGGCCTTTGTGTGGAAACAATGTTTTTGGATTGAAAAGATGCCTTTACTTGTTTTCCCTTTTGACATGCATCACAAAATCTATTTTCAAACTTAAGCTTTGGTAAACCAATTACTAATTCTTTAGAAACAAGTTTGTTCAAATGGTCTACATGTATATGAGTTATTCTCCTATGCCATAGCCAAGTTTCATCCTCTTTTGAAATGAAGCATTGTTCATCATTTGTAGACAAACTATCCATATCAATCATGTAAATATTATCAATTCTTTGGCCTACAAATTTAACTTCCTTATTAGTCTTATGCTCAATTATGCAACAATTTGATTCAAACAAAACTCTATATCCTTTGTCACATAATTGACTTATGCTAAGTAGATTATGTTTGAGGCCTTCAACATACAACACGTCACTTATGGATGTGGAAGAATTCTTACCTATATTTCTGATGCCTAGGATCCTTCCTTTGGTGTTGTCTCCGTAGGTGACACTTCCTTTTCTCTTGGGAGTGAATGATGTAAACTTGCTTATTTCTCCCGTCATATGCTTTGAACACCCACTATCCAAGTACCAATGGGTGTTGCTTGCCTTGAAGCATACCTACAAAACAAGATTAGTTTAGAGAACTAGGTACCCATTTTATGTTGGGTCCTTTAAGGTTAGCTTGTGGTAATGTCCCTTTGGGAACCCACACCTTTCTTATAACCTTTGGCCCTAATTTTCTAACATTGCAATTTGAAGAGTTATGACCTTTGAATCCACAATGATTGCATTTCATAAAGGGCGAAGATGATCTCATAGGGGGTACAAAGAAGTTTTTGTAATGCCTTTCCTTTTTAACAGAATTGTACCCTAAACCAGTTTTGTCAAACATGCATCTTTGATTTCCAAGTAGTACATTCAGATTATCTCTACCATTTGTAAACCTCTCTAAGGTTTTGTTTAGATCTAGGACTTTATTTTCTAGATCAACACATTTCTTAGCAAAATCACAAGGTTTACTTTTGGAGCATGTTTGAGCGTTTTTCAATTCTTCTTTTAAGCATTCATTCTCTTTGCAAACCTCCATAAGGTGCATCTCTAGAGTGTCACTAGTTTTTCTAGACACCTTAAGTCTATTGGAGACTTCGTAAATTTATCATACAATTCCTCTAGAGCATCAAGTAATTCATCCTTATCTAAGTCATGGAAGTTTACCTCATCATCTTCTTCTTGGTGGTTGGCCATGAGGCAAAGGTTTGCTTCTTCATTTTCTGAGTCATCCGAGCTGCTTATCTCGTTTTCATCCCATGCTATATATGCTCTCCTTCTTCCTCTTTTCTCTTTTCCCTTCTTCTTAAGATTTGGGCAATCCGCTTTGAAGTGCCCTTCCTTGCCACATTCAAAACAATTGGGTGAGGAAGAATTTTCTTTAGTGATAGGTTTCTTACTTGGGTTTTTGAAGCTTCTTTGGAAGCGTTTGCCTTTCATGAATTTCCCGAAGCGTTTCACAAATAGTCCAAACTCTTCTTCTTCATCAAGTTCACTTCCGGATTCTTCTTCATTTATGGGAGTGGCCTTGAGAGCGAGACCCTTTTTCTTGGAAGATTTTTCTTCCTCTTCCGCCATCTTTAATTCTTTCAGCTCTTGTTCCTGTTCCTGCAACTTACCAAATAGTGTGGCAAGAGACATTTCGTTTATGCTAGGAGATTGTTTGATGGCGGTAACTAGCGGTTGCCATTCTCTGTTAAGACTTTTCAACACTTTATGAATGAGCTCTTTGTTAGTGTAAGTCTTTCCAAGTGTAATGAGTTGATTAATGATGAGAGTGAATCTTTTTTGCATATCAACAATTGATTCATGAGAGTTTAATCTAAAGCACTCATATTGACTAGTTAGTGTACTAATCTTAGAGTCTTTAACATCATTTGTACCTTCATGGGTTACTTGAAGAGTATCCCACATTTCCTTGGCGGATTTACAAGTGATTACTCGGAAAAATTCATCTGGTCCTAGTGCAAGAGTAATTAGATTTTTAGCCTTGTAATTGTATTGTACTTTCTTCTCTTCTTCACTAGTCCAATTATTCATAGGTTTTTCAACTAGTTTATCATCAACAGTATGCATAGGTATAAAAGGACCATTTTCAATGGCATTCCACACTCTTAAGTCAACTGATTGAATGAAGATTTTCATTCTCTCTTTCCAAAAGGTATAACCTTCCCCATTGAAAGCGGGAGGTCGATTTGTAGCACCACCCTCAGGAAAAAGGTTTAGAGAATTTGAGGGCATCTTTATCTCTTGAAGTTGTTAAGCTTGATCTACCAAGAGTCAAGCTCTGATACCACTTGTTATTCAAGTGGCCTCAATACTCAAGAGGGGGGGTGAATTGAGTTTTTAAAACTTTTAGTTGGAATACCTTTGAACTTGATTCTTATATACAAATTTACAAGATTATGCAAGTGAAATAAAGTCAGTGAAATATGCAATGCAAAACAAAGGTAAATATAGCTGAGACAATTAAACAAACACTTGGTGTGCAGTCTTCAAGATTTACCAATTTAAACAAGTTCAAGTATGCAAGCCACAATCAATCAACACAAGCCAATTAAGTACAGTATATGAAAGTAAAAGAGTAAGGAAGAAGAGCTTTGCAAACCGATTTAACGAGTTCCACCAATCCGGTGTACGTCTCGCCTCTAAGCAACCCACTTAGAGGATTTTCCACTATTGTAGACTAGAGATACAACTTTGAGCAATTGCGGCTTCCTAGTGTCCCACACTCAAGAACCCAATCCTCACAAGTATAAGGGCAACCCACCCAATCTCTCAATCTCACAATATCCCAAAGGTTGAGCCTCAACCTTTGTAACCACTCAACCTAGAGTGAACTTTGGTGTTTTGATGTAGTGTTTACAAGCAAGTAACTCTCTCAATAGAGTGGATAAGCAAAATGATAGCTCACACAATTTCTAATCTCTCAAGAAGAGAGGATATACAAAATGAGATTCAAGATATACAAGAATAGGGTTTACAAAGCACAAGAATGAGCAAAGGAATTGTAGCTTCTTGGGTTTTTTTTTTGTGCTTGTGTTCCTCTTCAATTTATAGAGTCATTTGTGCAGCATCAAGGTCTCCTAGCCGTTGCAAGATGATGGCTCCAGCTTGTCTTTGCGCATTATAAGATTGGGTTCTTGTTTCCCACTTAAATCTATCTTTTTAGTGGTGTTTCCCACTTCTTGAATCGATTCGTAGTGCCTTGAATCGATTCAGAGCATTCTGATTTGTGCAAATTTGAGTTCCAGATTCGTATGAATCGATTCGAGCTTTGTCTGAATCGATTCGAAACATTCTGTTTCTGCAATTTGGAGTTTCTGATTCGTATGAATCGATTCGAGCATTGTCTGAATCGATTCGAAGCATTTTGTCTTCAAATAAAGTGACTCCCAGGTGTTCGAATCGATTCAGAGTCATGGTGAATCGATTCGACCCATTCTGTTTTCAGTTTTTGTGACTTCCAGGGCTGTGAATCGATTCACTCGTGCTTGAATCGATTCAGGCTTTGCAATTTGACATTTCTCCATGCCTGTTGGTCATCTATTTGTATGGTTGCTTTCCTGTGTCTTGGCTCATTGGTTTCTTGATTTCTTGAACTTTTGTGAAACCGTTTTCTTCTTGCATTTGAATTTATATGACACCTTTAATTGTTTTTGATTCACAAAGAGTTTGCAGTGCTTGTTTCCTTGTCATTATCAAAACCTGTTATCACATGCAAATACACTTTCAATTTTTCCATATTTTTGGCATGCAGTAGTTCCAAGTTTCCATTTGGCTTTGAAATCATTAGTGAGAAGCTTATTATGCATGATCTGCCATATAAAAGTTCTATTTCTTGTTGCTCCTTGAATTTTCCATATCTTGTACCAAATTATTGTTTCTTTTTCTTCAAAATTCATTAACTTTGCATAAGCACTCCTGATTGTGAATTCACCATTCTTCTCTCCACTCCAAGCTACGACATTTTATTTGTAAAATCCCCCGCTTAATTACCTAAACTTTTAACCATTGAAATAAAATCTCAATAAATTTTTCATAAAATAATTAATTAGTAATTAGTTAAACCTCCTAAGGAGTCAAATGACCCCCAAACAACATCTAACTAGCATCCTTAAAGCCTATGGTTCAATTGCACGTGACAAAACAAGGTAAGCAGAAGCAGGTACGCGTGAGACCTCATGCTCGCACCTGGCGTTACACGTCAGTAGCAACAATACGGTTGTCATGGATTTTAGGCCTTTTGGCCAACTTCCGACCTATCCAAATGGCCTGTTTTAGATCCAATTGCCATGAAACTTCACGGGCCATATGTTTTCCCTTTTCCGGAACTGTTGGCATTGTCCATTCGCCCAAAATTCCATCATATGCCTAAGATATGTAGAAAAATGCATTCGAAATCAAAATAATGCAAATGCATGCACCAAACCTACCAAATGAGCTTCAAACTAGGTAAGGCCTATATGCACAAGTCATGAATGAGGTAAAGAACCTATTGATCCCTTCCAAGGATCCGAAAACCCATGGAATCTCAAAATCACCTCTTCGGTTCCTAAATTCTATATTTCTACCTATTTCCACTATTATGCATAACATATTCTAAATCATCACATCAACCATTTATCTACATTCACACTCAACATGTAAATCACACACACATCACAAGACCTGCCCATTTCAAGCAATCACACAATGGCTCTGTGACCTACAACTACATAGAACATCATATCATCACATACCTAATAAAGGCATTCAAGTCATGCACAAATCCATTATGAGACTTCTTGCTCTAAGATATGCACAAATTTACATTTTTACCATTTCAAAGCTATAATATGCAACGTAGACTCCTTTTCTCAATTGATTTGGTGCATTCCAAATCACACAAGGCCTAAATCATGCATATAACCTATTGAAACATCCCATGGTATCCAAACCTCCTAAAACTCAAGATGACCCTATCACTTCCCCAATTATGCATGAAAACATAGGCAACCATCATTTTTCTCATACTACATCATTCATTCAAGGTTCTAATATATGATTCATATCAATCATCACACATTAATAATTCCTGGACATCTCACACACATGCAATGCACCAAGTGCATATCCACAATTCCTGGAAATCATGCATAATCAATGTACATTCATATGGTGGGACCATCCATGGTCACCACAACCAAAACAACATCAATATGAACATCACAACAAGAAGTATAGGTTCAAACAATTCTACTCAGTTACTAAATCCTCTAAGTATAGGTTCAAACAATTCTACTCAGTCTCGAACTTGAACATAAAGTGCACTGAACTAAGAAAAAATCCATTAAGATTAAAATTATATGTCTTTGGAAAGAAGTTAAGAATCAAATACATGTAATAATGAGTCCCTTGTGACACGGGACATATGGGGTGTTTGGTTTGCAGTTGGGAAAACAGAGTTGAGTTGAAGTGAAAAATTTAAAGGTTGATATTAATTCTTCGCGCCAATCAAAACCTCGTTGACCCGTAGGATCAAAAACTAGCTTTCATTTAACGGAGAAAATCTTTGTTAGAGCCATGCTCCAAACATGCTGATAGTGTGTGGAGATAGGTTCGATTTTGACACCCATCACCTCAACTATTCCACCGTTAAATAAAATAAAAAAATACATGTAGTAATCAGAAGATTTTTTAGAGTTATTTTATTTTTTATATAAATTTATGGCTTCACAGCACCTCACATTTTATTTAGTCAAAAGTAGGGATGGAAATGAGTCAAGTCTGACTGGGCTTTAAAGGTCTGAGCCTAACTTACATCAAATTTTCAAGGCGTGAGCCTAGCCTACATTAAATTTTCAAGGCCTAAGCTTGGCCTATTAGCCTGTCATAGGCTTTTTTTTAAGGTCTGGTCTGACGTGTTTAAAGGTCTGACCCGTTTAAAAACAAGTGAGACTTTTAAAAGGTCAAAAACAACCTTAAAAAAATTATGTTCCTTTCACTCTTAATTTTTTTTAATTGTATAGTTATAATATTAATTTATATTATATAAATGTAAATATGTAATATATATATATATATATATTATTCTATGTTATAAATCTATTATATATATAACCAAATCAATCCAATTAAATAGGTCAACCTGTTTAGTTAAAAAGGCCTTTTAAAAGCCTAAGTCTGACATTCTAGCCCAATAAACCCGGCCTATGTAGACTTTAAACGGGTCAGGCCATAGGCCCCCGACAGACGACCTGACCCATTTCCATCCCTAGTCAAGAGCTAGCCCCTTTCATTATAATGAATGAATCCATTATAACACCATCGTAATAACATTTTCCTTGTTTTAATGTAACTAAAGTATTTCAAACTCTTGACTAGATTTAGTAAAATAAATTAAAAAAAACATGATTTTTTATCTAGTTAAATTAATTTCAAAAGGTCTCGCGTAGTTGATTGAACGAAATGTGTAAATTGTTATAAATCCTCTAAGACGTTTTTTTTGTTGAAAGAAGGGGATTAGAGTCCATATATTAACAGTTAAATAATAATATCTCTTAGATTGGTTAGGCCCAATTTGTCATGAAGAACTACCTCCCTAAAGTTATTAGGAACATAGTCATATTTACAACCTTCAAAAGTGAGACTATATTTTAGATTTGCTAAGACATTAATTTGTTGGATTCTCTATAGATGTGTTGCATAGTTGACTCCTTAAACTTTCCTATCATGATTTTAATGTTCTATATCATAGATATTCCTTCCATTATGCTTGATGTCTCACTCTTCATTTGTATAACAAGTGCCAAAGAGTCTAGTTAAATTTGCAATCTGGGAATCTTTTCATTGCTCTACCTAATTTGCGTCCCTAATATAGTCCATATAATTCTACCATGTATTATGATTTAGTGTCCACTCTTGTTGCAAGTCTTGAGATCCATTCTCCTTTTCAATCCCTGATAATACCTCCACATCCTATAAGATTAAACTCTCTATGGTATACTCCATTCGTTTTCAATCAAAGAACATTTTCCTCTGGAAGATTCCATCTGATGTTGATTCTCTAGGTCTGTTGTTTTTATGTTGTTCCTCCTAGATTGCATGTAGTGTTGCAATGTAGGCATTCATTAAGAACTTTGTCTTGATATACTGGCCTCTGGAAGTTTGGGTGGTAATTCTAAAAATTCCTCCTTGTTCACAAGGAATGACATCCATAGACCCATACTTGTGTCCAATTCTAATCCTTATTTTTTTAAGTGTGTTGTCTAATTTGACTCAATCTATGTATTGAGTGGAGTGTTCATAAAGGCTAGGATCATCCTATTGTTGATGAGTCTTATCCATATTTTGTTAGCTATAGTCAGTATCTTTGCACATGAGTTATGCTTTCAATTTTTCCATATTTTTGGCATGCAGTAGTTCCAAGTTTCCATTTGGCTTTGAAATCATTAGTGAGAAGCTTATTATGCATGATCTGCCATATAAAAGTTCTATTTCTTGTTGCTCCTTGAATTTTCCATATCTTGTACCAAATTATTGTTTCTTTTTCTTCAAAATTCATTAACTTTGCATAAGCACTCCTGATTGTGAATTCACCATTCTTCTCTCCACTCCAAGCTACGACATTTTATTTGTAAAATCCCCCGCTTAATTACCTAAACTTTTAACCATTGAAATAAAATCTCAATAAATTTTTCATAAAATAATTAATTAGTAATTAGTTAAACCTCCTAAGGAGTCAAATGACCCCCAAACAACATCTAACTAGCATCCTTAAAGCCTATGGTTCAATTGCACGTGACAAAACAAGGTAAGCAGAAGCAGGTACGCGTGAGACCTCATGCTCGCACCTGGCGTTACACGTCAGTAGCAACAATACGGTTGTCATGGATTTTAGGCCTTTTGGCCAACTTCCGACCTATCCAAATGGCCTGTTTTAGATCCAATTGCCATGAAACTTCACGGGCCATATGTTTTCCCTTTTCCGGAACTGTTGGCATTGTCCATTCGCCCAAAATTCCATCATATGCCTAAGATATGTAGAAAAATGCATTCGAAATCAAAATAATGCAAATGCATGCACCAAACCTACCAAATGAGCTTCAAACTAGGTAAGGCCTATATGCACAAGTCATGAATGAGGTAAAGAACCTATTGATCCCTTCCAAGGATCCGAAAACCCATGGAATCTCAAAATCACCTCTTCGGTTCCTAAATTCTATATTTCTACCTATTTCCACTATTATGCATAACATATTCTAAATCATCACATCAACCATTTATCTACATTCACACTCAACATGTAAATCACACACACATCACAAGACCTGCCCATTTCAAGCAATCACACAATGGCTCTGTGACCTACAACTACATAGAACATCATATCATCACATACCTAATAAAGGCATTCAAGTCATGCACAAATCCATTATGAGACTTCTTGCTCTAAGATATGCACAAATTTACATTTTTACCATTTCAAAGCTATAATATGCAACGTAGACTCCTTTTCTCAATTGATTTGGTGCATTCCAAATCACACAAGGCCTAAATCATGCATATAACCTATTGAAACATCCCATGGTATCCAAACCTCCTAAAACTCAAGATGACCCTATCACTTCCCCAATTATGCATGAAAACATAGGCAACCATCATTTTTCTCATACTACATCATTCATTCAAGGTTCTAATATATGATTCATATCAATCATCACACATTAATAATTCCTGGACATCTCACACACATGCAATGCACCAAGTGCATATCCACAATTCCTGGAAATCATGCATAATCAATGTACATTCATATGGTGGGACCATCCATGGTCACCACAACCAAAACAACATCAATATGAACATCACAACAAGAAGTATAGGTTCAAACAATTCTACTCAGTTACTAAATCCTCTAAGTATAGGTTCAAACAATTCTACTCAGTCTCGAACTTGAACATAAAGTGCACTGAACTAAGAAAAAATCCATTAAGATTAAAATTATATGTCTTTGGAAAGAAGTTAAGAATCAAATACATGTAATAATGAGTCCCTTGTGACACGGGACATATGGGGTGTTTGGTTTGCAGTTGGGAAAACAGAGTTGAGTTGAAGTGAAAAATTTAAAGGTTGATATTAATTCTTCGCGCCAATCAAAACCTCGTTGACCCGTAGGATCAAAAACTAGCTTTCATTTAACGGAGAAAATCTTTGTTAGAGCCATGCTCCAAACATGCTGATAGTGTGTGGAGATAGGTTCGATTTTGACACCCATCACCTCAACTATTCCACCGTTAAATAAAATAAAAAAATACATGTAGTAATCAGAAGATTTTTTAGAGTTATTTTATTTTTTATATAAATTTATGGCTTCACAGCACCTCACATTTTATTTAGTCAAAAGTAGGGATGGAAATGAGTCAAGTCTGACTGGGCTTTAAAGGTCTGAGCCTAACTTACATCAAATTTTCAAGGCGTGAGCCTAGCCTACATTAAATTTTCAAGGCCTAAGCTTGGCCTATTAGCCTGTCATAGGCTTTTTTTTAAGGTCTGGTCTGACGTGTTTAAAGGTCTGACCCGTTTAAAAACAAGTGAGACTTTTAAAAGGTCAAAAACAACCTTAAAAAAATTATGTTCCTTTCACTCTTAATTTTTTTTAATTGTATAGTTATAATATTAATTTATATTATATAAATGTAAATATGTAATATATATATATATATATATTATTCTATGTTATAAATCTATTATATATATAACCAAATCAATCCAATTAAATAGGTCAACCTGTTTAGTTAAAAAGGCCTTTTAAAAGCCTAAGTCTGACATTCTAGCCCAATAAACCCGGCCTATGTAGACTTTAAACGGGTCAGGCCATAGGCCCCCGACAGACGACCTGACCCATTTCCATCCCTAGTCAAGAGCTAGCCCCTTTCATTATAATGAATGAATCCATTATAACACCATCGTAATAACATTTTCCTTGTTTTAATGTAACTAAAGTATTTCAAACTCTTGACTAGATTTAGTAAAATAAATTAAAAAAAACATGATTTTTTATCTAGTTAAATTAATTTCAAAAGGTCTCGCGTAGTTGATTGAACGAAATGTGTAAATTGTTATAAATCCTCTAAGACGTTTTTTTTGTTGAAAGAAGGGGATTAGAGTCCATATATTAACAGTTAAATAATAATATCTCTTAGATTGGTTAGGCCCAATTTGTCATGAAGAACTACCTCCCTAAAGTTATTAGGAACATAGTCATATTTACAACCTTCAAAAGTGAGACTATATTTTAGATTTGCTAAGACATTAATTTGTTGGATTCTCTATAGATGTGTTGCATAGTTGACTCCTTAAACTTTCCTATCATGATTTTAATGTTCTATATCATAGATATTCCTTCCATTATGCTTGATGTCTCACTCTTCATTTGTATAACAAGTGCCAAAGAGTCTAGTTAAATTTGCAATCTGGGAATCTTTTCATTGCTCTACCTAATTTGCGTCCCTAATATAGTCCATATAATTCTACCATGTATTATGATTTAGTGTCCACTCTTGTTGCAAGTCTTGAGATCCATTCTCCTTTTCAATCCCTGATAATACCTCCACATCCTATAAGATTAAACTCTCTATGGTATACTCCATTCGTTTTCAATCAAAGAACATTTTCCTCTGGAAGATTCCATCTGATGTTGATTCTCTAGGTCTGTTGTTTTTATGTTGTTCCTCCTAGATTGCATGTAGTGTTGCAATGTAGGCATTCATTAAGAACTTTGTCTTGATATACTGGCCTCTGGAAGTTTGGGTGGTAATTCTAAAAATTCCTCCTTGTTCACAAGGAATGACATCCATAGACCCATACTTGTGTCCAATTCTAATCCTTATTTTTTTAAGTGTGTTGTCTAATTTGACTCAATCTATGTATTGAGTGGAGTGTTCATAAAGGCTAGGATCATCCTATTGTTGATGAGTCTTATCCATATTTTGTTAGCTATAGTCAGTATCTTTGCACATGAGTTATGCTTTCAATTTTTCCATATTTTTGGCATGCAGTAGTTCCAAGTTTCCATTTGGCTTTGAAATCATTAGTGAGAAGCTTATTATGCATGATCTGCCATATAAAAGTTCTATTTCTTGTTGCTCCTTGAATTTTCCATATCTTGTACCAAATTATTGTTTCTTTTTCTTCAAAATTCATTAACTTTGCATAAGCACTCCTGATTGTGAATTCACCATTCTTCTCTCCACTCCAAGCTACGACATTTTATTTGTAAAATCCCCCGCTTAATTACCTAAACTTTTAACCATTGAAATAAAATCTCAATAAATTTTTCATAAAATAATTAATTAGTAATTAGTTAAACCTCCTAAGGAGTCAAATGACCCCCAAACAACATCTAACTAGCATCCTTAAAGCCTATGGTTCAATTGCACGTGACAAAACAAGGTAAGCAGAAGCAGGTACGCGTGAGACCTCATGCTCGCACCTGGCGTTACACGTCAGTAGCAACAATACGGTTGTCATGGATTTTAGGCCTTTTGGCCAACTTCCGACCTATCCAAATGGCCTGTTTTAGATCCAATTGCCATGAAACTTCACGGGCCATATGTTTTCCCTTTTCCGGAACTGTTGGCATTGTCCATTCGCCCAAAATTCCATCATATGCCTAAGATATGTAGAAAAATGCATTCGAAATCAAAATAATGCAAATGCATGCACCAAACCTACCAAATGAGCTTCAAACTAGGTAAGGCCTATATGCACAAGTCATGAATGAGGTAAAGAACCTATTGATCCCTTCCAAGGATCCGAAAACCCATGGAATCTCAAAATCACCTCTTCGGTTCCTAAATTCTATATTTCTACCTATTTCCACTATTATGCATAACATATTCTAAATCATCACATCAACCATTTATCTACATTCACACTCAACATGTAAATCACACACACATCACAAGACCTGCCCATTTCAAGCAATCACACAATGGCTCTGTGACCTACAACTACATAGAACATCATATCATCACATACCTAATAAAGGCATTCAAGTCATGCACAAATCCATTATGAGACTTCTTGCTCTAAGATATGCACAAATTTACATTTTTACCATTTCAAAGCTATAATATGCAACGTAGACTCCTTTTCTCAATTGATTTGGTGCATTCCAAATCACACAAGGCCTAAATCATGCATATAACCTATTGAAACATCCCATGGTATCCAAACCTCCTAAAACTCAAGATGACCCTATCACTTCCCCAATTATGCATGAAAACATAGGCAACCATCATTTTTCTCATACTACATCATTCATTCAAGGTTCTAATATATGATTCATATCAATCATCACACATTAATAATTCCTGGACATCTTACACACATGCAATGCACCAAGTGCATATCCACAATTCCTGGAAATCATGCATAATCAATGTACATTCATATGGTGGGACCATCCATGGTCACCACAACCAAAACAACATCAATATGAACATCACAACAAGAAGTATAGGTTCAAACAATTCTACTCAGTTACTAAATCCTCTAAGTATATACATATACATATATATATATCTATATATATATATATATACGCATCAAAACAAGTATGCTCAGGAGCCGGCCAAGGCAACTACAAAATCACTATGTACATCATGTACATAGTACATATACATAATACTCCATGCTTTTATTGAGTGACTTCTCATATATCTCCGCTGCGTCCTAAATTCAATTTAAAAATAACCACTGAACTGGTCTGGACCGGGGTCTAGGATCCGGTATGGGACCAGCCACAAGAGTGCAGGTGTTTTAGGGTTCGCACACCGGAACTGTGAGTAACCGATGTATTAATCCAGTCTCTCAGTGGGAGAGGCCGATCTTGTTGTCCTGGAGATCCTTTACACCAACGATTCGCGTTGTAGGGGGGCGAAAGGTGGTGCCACCTGCGAAGATTCTCCGACGCTCAAGTTAGAAGAGTGTATGAACTCAATGAATACTCAAACGTAGTAACAGTAAAGTGTGAGATAGAACAACGATACCATGCATGTGTGTTGAAATATGCTACTTATAGTTGTACGTGAGAAAATGAGTCGTTGGATACAGGTGGGTCCCTCAGCTCTGATAGCGTGTATATTGTGTCAATCAAAGTGGCTCGACTTTCAGAATGTGTCAGGAGGGTAGGTCAATTATCAGAGTACGATCCTCTAGGGAGAGGAGAGGATAATCACCTTTTCCGCATAATCTGCTGACACGCCCACTTACTTTCTGAAGCCATTGATATGACGTATTTTGCTACAAACAGTGTCTTCGTTGATAAGTTATCAAGGGCTCCTCTCTTGCTGTGAGGGAAAAGCCAACAATTATATAAATGTCCTGTAACAGTGAACATAGAACCGTTATAGCGAAAATGAATGATGCTGTCATGGAGTGAGGGCGGATGACCAGACAACGGATATCCGGTGTGGTAACGTTGAACCAGGACACCGGTTTTCCTTATATGAGGTCAGTCTGACGTCACAAGAATGGGGGCCGGTATCTAGACCGGATCATTTGTCCCCTAGCTTGTATGAGGGACTGTTAAGTTGCTCATATGAGCTACACAACTCTTTAGAGAAGTCTGGATGCCGGTGATACATTCTGGTAAGTCTCTGAGAACTCGGTGGCGTCCGCTCTAGTGAACGAGTGACCGCCCTTCTCGCGTTGCGTACAACGAATTCAGACAGCATGAAATAAGTAATGGAAATCCCAAGAGTCTTTGAAAATCGAAACCCTTGGTATTCGAAAAGTGGTTGGGAGGCATTAAATGCGCACAGCATGATTGGACAATAAATACGTTTTTTATGCAAGAGCCATCATTGCTCAAGAGTGTAACCGTCGATTGGGTTTATTGGGCCTGGATTCAAACTGTGTGGGGGCCCATTTTGCCAAAACGTTTACTGAAACGTTACTGTTTTCGCGCCCGTTTGTGGTGAAACGACGGGGTCGTTTCAATTTGAAAGGGTTGCGTTTTGAGACAAGCCTTGTGACCTTCGATGAAACACTGTGTTTCTTCGTTACCTATAAAAGGAACTCTTAGCTGATTTAGGAATCCATCCTTGCTCTCAAACTTAGTGAAACTCTGCTCAAATTTCCTTGGGATTTCCCTGTCGTCTTCAACTTCTCAAAGATCCTCTTCCTTTAGGTAACCTTCCTTCCCTTCAACTCCTTGCAATTTTAATCATTCTACTTCCATCATGCGCCCTAGAGCAGGCCACGCTGGTCCTTCAAATAGGGGGAGGTTTGGCTCTCGTGCCCCCCTTAGCCACCGTGGTGGGAGGATTCCAGCGAATCCTCCTGTGGCTGGGCGCCATCGTTCAGAGAGAGCCGAAGCTTCTTCCTCACGAGCGTCTTCTTCCTCTCGTCGCTCTGAGGTTCCCCTTGGTTCGAGGGCTACCAGCCGCTCTGATGAGGGGTCAAGTGCTGAAGGTTATCTCTCTGACGATGTTGCTTTTTATCACAGCACCTACGCATTCCACCGCGCCTGCACAACCATGGATCTTCCAGGACGTGGAAAAACACCGTTTCTCCGCTCTGCTGAAGGGTGTGTCAATGTTGTGGCACACCGGCTTGACTGGGAGAAACTCAACAGGGAAAAACCTTATTGCTGGGTGGAAGAGGAATTCCTAGAGATCCCTTCGCACCATGCAAGTGAGGAGGAGCGCACGGTTTCTTTCCGCTGTAAGATATATTCGGATAAGAAGTATAAAGCGCGATACGCTGTGATGGCACCGCATCCCTCTGAAAGAATATGCCACAGCGTCCCTGATGCGAGGTCGGTCTACATGTACGACTTCGTTTTCTTAAAGCTGGGAGTACGCTTTCCCCTGACGGATTTCCAGATGGCCGTCCTGCGTTTCCTAGACTGTGCCCCCTCGCAACTACATCCCAGCGGTTGGAGTCTTGTCCGGGCTCTGGAAGTTTTGGGGGAGCATTTTGGCTTCTCCGCCACTGTGGCCAAGCTATTTTACTATTGCCAAGTGGTCCGCCGAGCTAATAAGAAGGGCGGCCTTGGGTTCATTACTCTCCGTAGTGACTCAAGGGTTGTAAATTTCAAGTCTTATACGGAATCCGCAAAGGTAGATGGGCGCTCCTTCAAACACTACTACACGCGGGTCCGGATTCAACCAAATAAGCCAGTCTTCTGGCGGAATAAAGAGGGGTTTACCAAGTTTCCCCTTAGCTGGACGCACGAGCATTTTCTCCTTATGAGCCGTGCTTATTATACAGATGAGAGCGAACTTTCCCCTCATTCTGTTGAGGTCTTGAGCGCCCTGCAGACGGCCTCAAAGACCCTCAAAGGGTTTTCCAGCCGTCTTCTCTTGGCCGAGGATGGCATCAAAAACACCTACCTCCGTAACATCCGCTCTTATTCTCCTTTTGTTGTATGGTTATTCCGCTCTAGTTATTTTTCTTCTTGTATGCTTATTCAACTTTTCTTGTTTTGCAGAACAAATTGAAAAAGCCTGCCCAGAGATGTTGTCGTTAAGGACCATGATGGCTGACGATGACTCCTCTTCTGAAGAAAATGAAATCCAGGCGAAGAGGAACGCCACTAAAACTCCCCTCATTCCTCTGACTTCTGCGGTAGGAGATGAGGTTCCTCTCTTCGACGAGGAGGAAACCGAAGAAGCAGCTGAGGCCGCTGGAGCGGGTGGCGAGGAGACCGTCCCAGAGAAAAAGAGGAAGAAGAGGCATCTTGTAAAGAAGGCAAATCAAGAGAAGCCCTCCTCTGATGACCCTGTGAAGAAGCGTCAGAGGACGGCCGAAGAAGCTGAATTGAAGAAGGACAAGGGAAAGAAACCCGTTCCTGAGTCCTCTGCCCCTTCTTCTCAAAATGCTTCAGAACCGGACTCTGGGAACGGTCCTCCTCCGGCGTTCGATCCTCCGCGTGACTCCTTCCTTTCTCCTTACTTGTGGTTTCAAGGGTCTATGCCTCCTACTCTGCCAAAGGCACGGTATTGCCTCCGCCCTTCCCTCGACGCTGCTGGGGTCCGAGGTGCTTGCAAGGCTGGGCGTTGGCAACTTGATGAACTGTCCGGCCTGCTTGAGTCCCTGAGCGAGAAAGCTGACTACATGGATCAGGTTGAAAAACTTGAGACCGAACTCGCGGTGAAGGAGGAATGGGCGGCCAAGCAGGCTGAAGTTCGCAGGGGGGTGGAATCGGAATTGGAGAAAACTAAAGAAACACTCCAGAGGAAAACTGAAGAGGCAAGCAAAGTTCATTTTGCGAACAAGTCCCTAGAACGGGAAGTTGCCGACCTCCAGAATAAGAACAAATCCATACCCCTCCTTGAAGAAGAATTACAGCTGGAGAAGAAGAGATCGGCTAAGCTTGCTGATGATCTCAAAGTTATGGAGGACGGTCGCAACAAGGACCTTGGGGAGTGGGAGTCCATTCGGAAGGAGATGCAAGCCCAAATTGATGAACTCAAAAGGGGTGGTGCGAGTGCTGGGCCCTCAGAAGAGGATTATGCCAAGGTTCAGAGAAGACTAGCTGCTGCGAAGGCCAAGGCTGCCAAAGCCTTGGATATATGCAAAAATGTGGCGTATGAATCTTTCGGCCTGGCCCTTCGTCAAGTCTACTATCGTAACCCTGGAATAAAGCTGAATTTGTACGGATTAGATCCGTTCTTCGAGTTCCATGGGGGAAGACTTGTAGAAGTTCATAAGGACGGATCGCACCATGAGCCACACGCATCTCTGTACGAACTGCCTCCCCTCCCAGAAGGTCAAAGTATGGAGCCTACAACGTCCACTGCTACCTCTGGAGCTGAAGCACAAGAAGGTGCCCGAACTGGGGTGGAGGACAAGACGGAGAAGGCAGGAGTGCCCACTGTGGAGGATCAAGCACCGGCCTCTTAATTTTATGCTTTCATTCATAGCCGTGTTCTGGGATCGGCTCCAGCTTTAAAACACTTTGTAACCTGCATATTTTCTTATTTTTGAAAATAAGATTCACTATTACTTTTCCTCAACTGTTTGCATCGAATGTGTGAGTGCTGAATAACTTAGTGTTATACAAAACACTTTATTATTTTCAATGCTTCGCGAATCCGTTCTGCATGGTTACCTGGCTACTTAAAGCGTACTCATCACACTGGATTAAGATAACAGATTGTAATGAATAAATGACAATTAAGTTAAAGCATGCCCTGTCCCCAAGTGTAAGTACATTGGGAAGGGAGAGTTTATCTCAAAGATTACCTTTTAACTTCTTAAAAGGTAGAAATCCTTATCCGTCCTCGAAGATGTAGAGCGGGTACGTCAGCGTTCAACCGCTCCGGGGTGGATATTCCACTACTGAGGACGGACATTGCCTTTGAATTTTGGTATAGCTTTGACCAGGGTAAGCTTTTACGCCTTTCTTTTGAGGTTCGGTTTGGTCCTACATCTCAGGTCTTCACACGGTGTTCGGTTCGATCCTACTAACCGTACTTGGAGTTCGGTGCAATCCTACAGTCCAAGCCTTCAACACGGGGTTCGGATCAGGGCTAATCCTGAACCTACTGTGCCCGTTACTCGGGGTTCAGCGCGGTTTCCTGTGTGAACCGGCCTACTGCGCCCAAGCCTTCGCATGGGGTTCGGTTTGTGGCCTTGAAAAAGGACCAGCCCTACAACCCATGTAGTCTTCGAATGGGGTTCGGTTTGTGGCCTTGAAAAAGGACCAGCCCTACAACCCATGTAGTCTTCGAATGGGGTTCGGTTTGTGGCCTTGAAAGAGGACCAGCCCTACAACCCATGTAGTCTTCGAATGGGGTTCGGTTTGTGGCCTTGAAAAAGGACCAGCCCTACAACCCATGTTGTCTTCGAATGGGGTTCGGTTTTGTGGCCTTGAGAAAGGACCAGCCCTACAACCCATGTTGTCTTCGAATGGGGTTCGGTTTGTGGCCTTGAGAAAGGACCAGCCCTACAACCCATGTTGTCTTCGAATGGGGTTCGGTTTTGTGGCCTTGAGAAAGGACCAGCCCTACAACCCATTCCACCTCAAGGGATTACATCGTCAAAGCACACATTGTGTGACTGAGATCGTCCGTCTTGAGGGGTCTTCCTCCGTTCTTCGAGGAATTATCTCATCAACTACAGAATAGGTAGTTGCGTTCATCCGTCCTGAGGTGTATGCGTATTAAACTACGGCTATAAATCATAACACATAAGAAAAGTGAGAATGATAGGGCGGTGAAAGTGTATTCTTATTAAAATTGAAAATAGATTACACAAAGAGCATCGTTGGGGCCATGCCTCGTTAAAACCTTCTTGAGAAAACCCAATGGGAAAAAACTCAAGTAAGGAAAAAGAGTACACGCCGTCTTACCAACTAGCTGTAATACACTCGTAAGTTCTGGGTGTTCCATTTGTTGCGGATTGGGGTTCCATCAAGTTCTTCCAACCGGTATGACCCTCTTCCAGTCACCTCAGAAATCCTATAAGGACCTTCCCACGTTGGTGCTAGCTTTCCTTGGTAGGCGAACTTATTCCCCACACTGGCTTTTCTCAGAACGAGGTCTCCAGTGTTAAAAGCTCTGTATTGAACACGTTTATTATACCGGAGTGCAGCCTTTGCTTTTATTGCCTGATCTCTGACGAAAGCCTTTTCCCTTAGCTCTTGGAGGACGTCCAGTTCTGATGCTAAGTTGGCGTTATTATCTTCTGCTGAAAAGTACTCCACACGAGCCGATCTTGTTTGTAACTCCACTGGGATCATCGCCTCAACCCCGTACACCAACCGGTATGGGGATTCGTTAGTTGACGAATGAGGCGTAGTTCGGTATGCCCATAGAACATGACATAGCTGGTCAGTCCATCCTCCCTTCGCTTCTCCCAGACGCTTCTTTAACCCCTTTAGCACTTCTCGGTTGGCTACTTCTGCTTGGCCATTGGTTTGGGGATGTTCAACAGATGAAAATATCTGGATTATCCCCAGTCCTTCAAGTAAATCCGTGAACTTTTTGTCTGTAAACTGGGTGCCGTTGTCAGTCACAACCCGCCCTGGCACCCCGAACCGAGCTATGATATTTTCGTACATGAAACGTCTTGTACGTGCAGAAGTGATATGCACTACTGGTTCTGCCTCGATCCATTTGGTGAAGTAGTCTACCCCCACAATCAAGTATTTGATTCCTCCTGGCGCAGTGGGAAACGGACCCAAAATATCAAGGCCCCATTGGTAGAACGGCCAAGGCACAGCAGATGAAGATAACTCTTGGGCTGGTGTATGGTGGAGATTGGAGAATTTTTGGCATGCGTCGCACTTCCTCACGAAATCTGCGGAGTCCTGCTTCACCGTGGGCCACCAGTATCCAGCCCTGAGGACTTTTCTCATTAGGCTTCGGCCTCCAGCGTGGTGCCCACATTGCCCCTCGTGCACCTCAGTCAAGACCGCTTGAACTTCGTCTTCTCTTAAACATGAAAGATATGGGACAGAGAATCCCCTTCTGTAGAGAACACCATCGACCATAGTAAAATATGGCAGCTCCCTCTTTACTCGTCTCCTTTCCTTCTCGTCAGTGGGAAGTTGACCATCAGCCAGATAACGAATATAGGGAATGACCCAAGAATCCTCATATGGATAGCTCACCATGACAGCATTCAGAGAAGGATACAGAGGTATACTGGGTGATGTCAAAGTGCTTTGAACCACCGTTGTTGTGCTACCAGGCTGCTTTGTACTTGCCAATCTTGACAAGATGTCTGCTCTGGTATTTTCTTCCCTAGGCACATGCTTGAACTCTAAAACTTCAAATCTTCCCTTCAACTCATTAACACAATTAAAGTACAATTGAAGTTGTGGTTCCTTCGCCTGGTACTCCCCCTGGATTTGTGAAATCACCAGTTGGGAATCACTGCAGAGTGTAACTGCTGATGCTCCGATGTCAATCGCCGCACGGAGGCCGGCCAAGCATGCTTCGTATTCAGCTTGATTGTTGGAGGTCTTGAAATTGAATCGGAGGGAAATTTCTAAGTGTACGCCGTCATCACTTTCTACCACCACACCTGCTCCACAACCTTTGCTGTTCGACGAACCGTCGACGTAGATGGTCCAATGCGCTCGAGGGGTGGTCGGGTCCGCCCCAGTCATTTCTACTACAAAATCGGCCAACACTTGCGCTTTGATGGCTCCTCGAGGCTCATATGAAATTTCAAATTCAGACAGCTCGATAGACCACTTTATCATCCTTCCGGCGAGGTCTGGCTTGCTGAGCACTGAACGGAGTGGCAAATCCGTTCTCACCAATACTGGGTGCGCATGGAAATAAGGCCTCAGCCGTCGTGACGCCCACACAACTGCCAGGGCGGCTTTCTCAATCTTCTGATACCTTCCTTCCGCCCCCTGAAACGTTTTACTAGTAAAGTACACCGGTCTCTGCCCTTCAGGGGTTTCTTTCACCAAGGCCACACCTAGAGCTTCATCGGATATTGCCAAGTATAAGATTAACGTTTCGCCTGGATCAGGCTTAACCAGAATTGGTGGACTCGAGAGAACGGCCTTGAGCTGCTGGAAGGCTTGCTCTTGTTCCTCTCCCCATTCAAAACTCTTGTGTTTCTTCAACGCCTTATACAAGGGGAGGGACCTGTGCGCCATCTTAGGCATGAAACGAGCTAAAGCGGCCACTTTCCCATTCAATGACTGGACCTCCCTCAAACATTTAGGACTCTGCATGTCCAGGATTGCTTGACATTTCCCGGGGTTAGCCTCAATGCCTCGTTGAGTCAACATGAATCCCAAGAATTTTCCTGCTGGAACGGCGAAGGTGCACTTTAAAGGATTTAACCTCATGTTGTATTGCCGAAGCCTAGTGAAAACTTGGCGTAGATCTTCAATATGGTCTCCTCCAGCGGGCGTTTTGGCTATGATATCATCAATATAAACTTCGACCAGCCTTGTATGCATCCCTTCAAAGACTTTGTTAATCATGCGCTGATAGGTAGCGCCGGCGTTCTTTAGTCCAAAAGGCATGACGGTGTAGCAGAAAACACCGCGGTCATTGATAAAGGCAGTTTTCTCCTGGTCTCCCTCCCACATCGGAATCTGGTTGTACCCCGAATAGGCATCCATGAAACTGAGATATTGGTAACCAGATGAATCATCCACCATGCGATCGATGTTGGGCAGGGGATATGGATCTTTAGGGCAGCAACGGTTAAGATCCACATAATCTGTACACATTCTCCATTTACCGTTAGCCTTCTGCACCATGACCACATTAGAAAGCCAAGATGAATAGCGTATTTCCCTTATAAAACCTGCTTTCAACAACTCCTCTGTTTGCTCACAAGCCGCCCTCTGCTTCTCCGGTCCCAACCTCCTCTTCTTCTGGGCCACCGGTCTGGTTTCAGGATACACTGCAAGTTTGTGACAACAGAAATCAGGATCCATCCCCGGCATGTCTGCTGCTGTCCATGCGAAAAGGTCTTTGAATTCCTGCAAAAGGGCTAATAAGCGTTGCTCCATAGCAGACTCCAGCTTATCGTTGATATGCGTGACCTTCTCTGGGGAATCTCCCAATACGACATCCCTGGAGCCACCATCTGGTGTGGGCTTAGATGGATTGAGTGGATCAATCTTCAATTCCGCTCTGGGGTCTAAGTCAATAAGACTGACAGACCCTGCCGCTGTTCCTCCGTCGTTCAACTTCCTCTTCTTGTTGAATACATCCAACTTAACCATGTTGAGGCTCAGATTATAACAATATCGAGCCATCTCCTGATCTCCGCGGAGTGAGGACACACCGTTGTCCTTGTCGATAAATTTGATCAAGAGATGAGGGGTGGATACAATTGCTTCCATAGCGTTCAGTGTTGGACGGCCTATGATACCGTTGTACGGGGATTCCACATCAATCACCAGAATTCTTGACTTGACCGTTCTTGCACCGGGCTCCCCTTCAAAAGAAATCAAAGTGTCGAGGTATCCCCTAGTGGGTTGCTTGGCTCCGTTAAACGCTGTGACTTCTTGTGTGTATGGTTGTAAATCTGCATCACTGAAACCCATTCGTTTGAAACAATTATAAAAGATAACATCACAAGAACTTCCCTGATCGACGAGGATCCTCTTGACATCCTTATTGGCTATGACGGCCACAATCACTACTGCATCATCACCTCCTGGAATTGTTGGGCCGAAGTCATCATCAGTAAATGACACCGTCGGGGCTGTCACACCGTCCCTGAAAGGGCGGTTATCCCTCGGTTTACCCTGGACTGACAGAATCATCCTATGGTGATTCTTTCGTGCTGTGATTGATGTTCCTCCTCCCGCAAATCCTCCAGCTATCATCTCAATCACTTCTCGTCTGCCCTGCCTCTGCTGTTGGGGCATGTTACTTTGTTGGGCACCTTCAGCAATCACTACCCCTTTCTGCTTCTCAGCCGCAGTGAACTTCCTTGCTGGGTTGCGTGTATTATCATCTTCATCATCAGGATCTCTATTCCTTTTCTCCATCCTGTGAGGCTCATCCATAGATTTCTCCTTAAACAAATACTGCTTCAGCTTTCCTTCCCGAATGAGAGTTTCCACCGTATTCTTTAACGCCTTGCACTCATCAGTGTTGTGCCCTGTCTGCTCATGGAAAGTGCAGTATTTACGTGGGTTACCACCCCTCTTGGTTGGGACTGGCTTCCTTATACCAAAGACGTTCAGAGTTGGCCAACCAACTTCCCTCATGATTTGTGAGTGCCTGGTGTTCAACGGAGCATAGTGATCGAACGATTGATACACGCCTATCTCGTGGATACTGACGAGCGTTCACAAAGTCTTCTCTAAAGGCATGCTTCTCAGGCCTCACTCTCTCCTTTTCTCTCCGTGGCTGCTGAGCGGGTGCAGAAGGCTTTACTCTTGTCGTAGTTGCCTCTAGATGCATCTCTATGCCCACATATTTGGATGCTTTCCTTCGAAACTCCTCGAAGGTTGAAGGTGGGCTTTTTGCCAAAGATAGGGCAAAGGCTGAACCAGGCTGAAGAGCTTCTACTACAATATGGAGTTGTATGGCCTCCGTGAGGTTAGGGACCAAAGCAGCCTCCTTGTAAAACCTTTTCAGGAAGTCCTTAAGAGTTTCAGTTTCTCCCTGCCTTATCTGGGCCAAGGTGTGAGAAGTTCTTGGGATATCCCTAGAGATGACGAAATGGCTTTCGAATGCAGCAGCCATTTCCTCCCAAGAGTCTATAGAACCTGAGGGCAAACTTTTAAACCAGCTGAGAGCTTCCTCCGTCAACGTCCTTGGGAACATTCTGCACATGACATCTTCGTCTGCTCCCAGATACATGGCTTCATAAACATAAGCATCCAAATGTTTAGTGGGGTCGGTCTCTCCATTATACTTCCCAATCGACAGTGGCTGAGTTGTTTGCAAGTGTTTTGGGATGACAATACTCATCAGCCTTCTTGAAAAAGGGACACTGAGCTTGTATGTCCCTGAAGTTATCACCGCCTGCTCCCTTCTCCTGATACTGACTCTATCACCAGAGTCCTGCGTTTGCTCCCTCTCTTCATATGTGGGGATCTTCGAATACTGGAGGGTGGTAGATCTATCCCTCGCTGATGCATGGTGAGCATCCTCTGCATGAGACACTACTCTGTCCCCAGCTCCTCCTCTCTCTCGCCTCAACTCCATCAGCTCCTCCTTCAGTTGCCTGATAACCTCATCGCGAGGGTCAGGCGTCTGCACTTGCACCATCCTCCGGGTTTGAGTTACAGGGGATTCGAAGACGAGTCTCCTCCCAGCCTGTTGATGGGTCACATCCTCCACGTGACCTTCCACGAAATCTCTCCCATCACCTTCCATTGTGACAACCTAACTTCTGTGAAAATGGGAATAACTCTATCGAGTCCCACCGGGCGTGCCAATGAACTGGTCTGGACCGGGGTCTAGGATCCGGTATGGGACCAGCCACAAGAGTGCAGGTGTTTTAGGGTTCGCACACCGGAACTGTGAGTAACCGATGTATTAATCCGGTCTCTCAGTGGGAGAGGCCGATCTTGTTGTCCTGGAGATCCTTTACACCAACGATTCGCGTTGTAGGGGGGCGAAAGGTGGTGCCACCTGCGAAGATTCTCCGACGCTCAAGTTAGAAGAGTGTATGAACTCAATGAATACTCAAGCGTAGTAACAGTAAAGTGTGAGATAGAACAACGATACCATGCATGTTTGTTGAAATATGCTACTTATAGTTGTACGTGAGAAAATGAGTCGTTGGATACAGGTGGGTCCCTCAGCTCTGATAGCGTGTATATTGTGTCAATCAAAGTGGCTCGACTTTCAGAATGTGTCAGGAGGGTAGGTCAATTATCAGAGTACGATCCTCTAGGGAGAGGAGAGGATAATCACCTTTTCCGCATAATCTGCTGACACGCCCACTTACTTTCTGAAGCCATTGATATGACGTATTTTGCTACAAACAGTGTCTTCGTTGATAAGTTATCAAGGGCTCCTCTCTTGCTGTGAGGGAAAAGCCAACAATTATATAAATGTCCTGTAACAGTGAACATAGAACCGTTATAGCGAAAATGAATGATGCTGTCATGGAGTGAGGGCGGATGACCAGACAACGGATATCCGGTGTGGTAACGTTGAACCAGGACACCGGTTTTCCTTATATGAGGTCAGTCTGACGTCACAAGAATGGGGGCCGGTATCTAGACCGGATCAACCACAAATAGGGGTGAGCATAGTACATAGTAAATGATAGTTACAACACTGATTCTATTGTCTATTCCTCTAACATACAATAAAATAATACTATTAAACAATAACATAACTACCATAATCATGATATTCATTAATTCTCATCATCATTCTATATCATCATACTATTCTCAAGGTATACACATGCATACATGCCATTCTTTTTTCATTTGGATCCAATCAATCATTATTAATTTTTGTGTTGCAACATTGGCTCTCAGCCACATACTCAGCTCTCAGCTGATCCGGCCGTTTTATTGGTACCAAACCGTTTGCCCTCTCACGTGACACAATCACTCTCAGCGACAACAGTAGTGTCACGGGCTAACCCCGAGCCTCGCTCAAAAGGTTTGCCTTGAGTCCCACCCAAGGTCTTTTATACAAATATATATATATATATATATAACATCTCATGCATTACTCAAGCATTATCACTTCATCAATTCAATTCAATGAATAAGCGTCCCACGCTTTTATGCTCACAACATTTTAATTTGTCAAATGATCATATAAGCATATCATACCACTAAATTATCACCTACTTCACAATTCTAGCATCTCGTGCATAGATATCTTTCAATCAAACAATTATATCGCATGTATACAATTTACATAATCACCATAATTCAAGAAACACATCATACATAATTCAACATATCAAGATACCTTGAATCCGGCTATAAACTATGCATTTAAAATGTAAAATCTCCCCCTACCTCGAATAGAGAATTCTAGAAACTCCTCGATCGATCAAACGCTAGCAAACCACAAATTGCAAGCTTCGACCTTTATTCCTCAAATTCGAACAACTTCCTAAAATTCATAACAATTGATTCTAATTTCATATTTGACACAAATATCACTTGACAAATTAGGAATCATTGAATTCGAACTATTTCGGTAAGATATAACTCACCGAATCAAAACGTCAACTTCAGAACTCGCCTCCGAACCAAGCTTCAAGCTCTGAATCGCTCCGAAACCTTCTGAAACTACCTTATTTCATTGAAACAACCATCATTAAGCTTTAGTCTTATAGGACTAGCAATTCAAGAAGCCATTTCATCACACTTCTCACGAAAAGCTCAAAACCCATGGATGCCTAAGCTGTCCAAATATGTTTCTAGATTCTGATTGCTTTGAAACTCATGAAATTAAAGGAATTAAAGGATGGATGCAAGAATTAATCAAAACCCAAAGTGGGTGTCCTTCTACTCACCACAAATTAGAGAAATTGAAGCTCTCTCCCTTCAAACTCAAGCTGCCCAACGTGAAGAAGGAAGAAAAGTGCTTGAATTTCACTTTGATTTGGTGAATTCAAGAAGAAATTGAAGTTGTAGGAAGATGGTAATGCCAATTTGGAAGAGATGAAGAAAAAAGAGTGCCCTTGCCTTTCTCTGATGTCAACGAAAGAAAAAATATGAGAAAGAGATGAAGATTTTTAATTTAAATGACTTGGGGACGCGTTCGTCATTTTGGCATTTGTTTAATTAATCTCCATTTCAATTAATTAATCATGCAAATCCTATTCAACTCTTAATTCATTTAATTTATCAAAATTGTTGAACTAGGATGTTATACACCTTTTATTCATGTCTCTTGGCAAGGATATCTTCTCTTTGTAACCAATAATATTCAAGAAATCTTACTTAGAAATCTCAAGGCGGACATTCACCCAAGCCCTTTCTCCTACTCTGGGGTTGTCCCTTGGAGAGGTTTTAACAAGGCATACCTGTAGTTTTATCTCCAATTGGTCTTCACCAATCAAGTTCTACTAAGCCATTGGTGGTAGAAGAGAGGTGATCCCAACCACATTTTAATGAGGCCCATGGGTGAGCTTGGGTTAGACTTATTAGGTTTAGTAGTTAGGTTTGGGCCTTGTATGGCCATATTTTTCATTTTGGGCCACTTTTGAGCCATGTACTTTTAGGTTTTAGGCCTTGGGTGAAACTTTAACAAGCCCACCCAAGCTTAGCACGAAAATACATCACTTAGGAGATAGATATAAATAGGGAATCTCACTAGTAAAAGTCAACTTGAACGTCATAATTGTAAATTTTAGTGAGAAGATTGAGGATCTCTCTCTAGCTCAAGAAAATGCTTAGCATTTTCTCTAAACTCTTATCCTTTGGAGCCCTCCATAGGTGGCAAGTTCTAGGCTTATCTCCTCTCTAGGAGTAGTGCCACATATCCCTCTCTTCCATTCCTAGTTCATTCATTCACATTCCTCTCCTTTCCCCTCTCAAATTCCTTCATTTTGTGTCCTATTTTCCATGCTTCCACCAGATAATTTCGAATGTCCAGCACCTACTACAGCACCTCAAAGCTTTGAAAATCAAAGAAAAAGAAGATAAAGATTGAAGATCCAAGGAAAAGAGCAAGGCTAGATCCAACAATTCAAGGTCATCCTACATCACATTCTGATTGGTCTTCACCAATCGAGTCCTATTAACCAATTGATCACATTAGAGAAGTGGTCCCAACCACATTCCGATTGGTCTTACACTAATCGAGTCCTACTAGGACATTTGGTCATAATAGAGGGGGTCCCAACCACATTCCGACTTGTCTTCACCAATTGAGTCCTACTAGGCCAATTGGTGACAATAGAGGGGTGGTCCCAACCACGTGGATCTTCACCAATCAAGTCCCACTAAGCCATCAGCTGCAACGGTATTTTTAACAAACTTTGAAAAAATAAAATTCTCCAAAAACAATTCAAGGTCAAGCCCCCCATTCATTCACCCATATGAAGATTTCAAAATTTCTCTAAATTACAAAATCCGGGGCTGAAATGCTACTGCAGGTACATGCGAAGAAATGATAAAAAGAGCTGTATGTGCTAGAGAATTGGGGGCTCCTATCGTAATGCATGACTACTTAACAGGGGGATTCACTGCAAATACTACCTTGGCTCATTATTGTCGGGATAATGGTTTACTTCTTCATATCCATCGTGCAATGCATGCAGTTATCGATAGGCAAAAGAATCATGGTATGCATTTTCGTGTACTAGCTAAAGCGTTACGTTTGTCCTAAATGATTCAGGGTCGAGCTCATCATTTATTCATCCGTGTGCATATTTTAAAATTTCTCTAAGTTGGGGCTGACCCCAGACGATTCAAGGTTGATCCCCTTATTTGTTAATCCGCGTAAAGATTTCAAGATTTCTCTAAATTACAAAAAACTCCCCTAAAAAACTATTAAGGGTCAAGCCCTTCATTCATTCATCCATGTAAATTTTTCCAAGATTTCTCCAAGTTACATAACACGGGGCACCCCTAAACGATTCTGGGCCAAGCCCCTCGTTTGTTCACCTGCATGAAGATTTTAGAATTTCTCAAAACACGGACCAACCCCCCCCCCCCCCCGCAAATATGATTCAAGGCCAAGCCCCTCATTCATTTATCCACATGAAGATTTCAAGTTTCTCTAAGTTACAAGAAGATGGGGCCGATCCCCAAAATGTGCCTAGGGTCGAGCCTCTGCACTCATTCGATCTCATCCACTCAATTTGAAAAAAATTCTAAGTTGGGCTGAGCCCCTAACATGCTCGACAAGGCCGTGCCCCTAAAGCATTTTTCTCTTGAAGAAATTTCTAAGTATTGAAGATAGGCCGAGCCCCCAAATATGCTCAACAAGGCCAAGCTCCTAAAAGAATATGGGTCGAGCCCCTAACTATGCTCATTAGGGTCGAGCCCTCAAAGCATTTCTCTCTTAAAGTTTTCTAAGTATTGAAGATAGGCTAAGCCTCCTAACATGCTCAACAGAACCGAGCCCTCAAAGAATTTTCTCTCAAAGTTTTCTTAGTATTGAAGATGGACAGAGTTCTTAAATATGCTCAAAAAGGCCGAGCCCTCAAAGCATTTATCTCCCAAAGTTTTCTAAGTATAGAAGATAGGCTAGGCCCCTAAATATGTTCAATTTGAGTCCCTTGAAGCATCCCCTCACAAATATTCAAAGTTATGCATTCAACAGAGCAAAGCCCTTCAACGCATTCTTTCAAAATATTTTTTCGAGTAATGGAGAAAGGAAGAGCCCCTAAACCACTTAGAAGGGATGAGCTCCCTCAAACGATATTATGAAAACCAAAACATGCAAGGAGCAAATAAAACAAGCTCGAGCAAGTGTGAATAATGTGAATTATTCTAAACGAAGTCATACAAAAGTCAATGAAGCCCTCAAAGGAAAAGAATACATTAAAGAGCATCTACTAGCTTCCTATCCTGGACCTCCCTCACAACATTTAGTGCAACAAAATCAGCTTCACAACAAAGACACTCAACATGATACACAAGCGAGAAGGAGCACTCTGAGGAGGTCGTGAATTAGAGTGATTAAAGCGATGATAGCAATTGGGGGCTCCATGACCAAACTTCTGACATAACTGACATTGCACCAAGTAATGCCCTCCTCGACCTCGAAACCTTCCCCCCAGGTTGTGTCTTCGATAGCCTGAACCACAAAGAGGCTAGGTAGAGTGATACTAATTGAAAGGTCAGGATTAGGCGAATCAAAATTGGTAGCTACATTCACATGCTGAGAGTTGTGCACATTCAAATTGGACTTCCTCTGAGTAAGATTAACTGAGGAATTGATAATATTTTTGCCATACCATTCAAGTCGTGCCTCATGGTGCAAGTAAGAGTGCCTCAACTTTACAGATCAGAGCCAAATCAAATCGACTGTTAATCAGTGTAACAATCAATTTGTAGTCTCTAGGAAGACCTTGGAGGATGACATCGACTTGTTCCAGAGATTGTATCTCCAATTGCAAATGGACTTGATGCGAAGAAAGTATTCAGACACGGATTTTCTTTCAAACAAAATGATTTTTCACAAAATTTTACCAAACAAAATTATGAGATTTAACACAAAAGGACCAAACTAAATCAAATCAAAGTTAGAAGACCAACTTAAAACATGACTAAGAGTTAAAGGACCAAACATGCATTTTTTCCTTAAAAATAAGAAAACAAAAAAATATTGTTGTGCATTTAAAAGTTTAACAAAGGATGATAAAGGAAACTAAAAACCATCAAACGGTTAGATGAGCTAGCAAGGGGCTCTTCTAGCTTGACTTATGGCCTTAAGATTTAGTCTTGGTATCTTGGTAAGGAGAGCTTTGTCGCCCATAATGGTATTGCCTGGCTCGAGCTCAAATAAAAGATATGCACTAGAAATCAACCTAAATTATTTATCTTTTCAATTTTTTAAATTTTTTTATGTTTGTGCTTTTAAATTTAAAAATATGGTGATTAAGACTGTTGAAAGTCCCACATTGACAAGAGATATAGCCAAGCAAAAGTATATGAGGTGAAGAGTAATCTTCATCTTATGAGGTAGCTTTTAGGATTGAGTTAGGCCCAATGCCCAAATTTAAGAAAGATGAAATTGGGTATTCACATTCTGAAACATATATTTAATTATTCTTATCATATATTTTTATTGATACAAAATAATTAAATGTTGCTTATAATGGAAATTTTATCCAAGTAAATTAGTGTCAATATTTTATTTAATAATTTTCTTCAAATAAAATTAAAATTTTCAATAACATTACAATATTTTAAAGTAAATCTTTTAAATTTTTCCAATGTTAAAATATCTAAATATTATCTACTAAATAATTTAATCATATAAAAATTAAAATGAATTTATTCTAATAATTTTATCATGACTCATAATAATAATAATAATAATTTATAATATTAACATTCATTTATATAGTAAGGTTACAAAATACATAAAGATAGAATGCAATAAATTCATAAAATATCTCAAAATAAGTAAAATGTTAGTCAAATTCACTAAGAAAATAATTTTTAATTGAAAGAACATTCAAATAATTTATAGGCAAATAATTATATAGATATTCTATGTAAATATGTCAATTATTAGAAACAATATTTGAAAATTCTATAAAATTAATGTCCTATATGTTATTAGAATTTGAAAACAACAAAAGAAAAAGATATTAAAATTTATAAATAAATAAATAAATAATTAAAATTATGAAGAGTTTTGTAACATTCAATAAATGAAAAGTCAATAAAATAATAAATTCAACGAATTACAAATTCAAAGAAGATGTAATGTAGCATCTATAGTGGAAGAGCTTTTAACATAATATATATATATATATATATATATATATATATATATATAGCTTTAAGTTTAAATGTCATACATCAAAGGCAATAATTGCACCCCATAAATTTAAATAAACTTGTTTCTAAAAATTACATTGTTTTCTATTATGTTAATAACTTGATGTATATACAAATTATGAAATGAATCGTTAATAAATAAATAAAATTACATTTATGAAGTTTTACTTTTGCTGAGAAGGTTATACATTCTAATCTAGTTACTGAGTTATTATTTTCTTTCTATCAAATCAACTTTGCCTCATTGAACTCAAGACTAATGATAAAATTTTTAATTGAATTTTAGTTTCATGAACCTAAGACTAGGCCTCATTGGATCCTTGTGTTAGTGTATACACTATGAGTTTTATGTTTTTTCATTTGTATCATTTTTCTGCTTATCAATAAAATAAGTATTTCAGTTTAAAATTGTTTTAAAACGTATTTATCCTTGGAGTAATAGGTCATATGAAAGTTATTCCTAAAATGTCCCTAGTTAAGTATTTACATGGGGACATGTAATTACATTGAGACTAGTGTGTGAGTGTACTGATGACCTGATCTCACAGATCATAGATATAGATGATATCAAGTCTTCACACGGGTACACATTAAGAGTAATGATGTACTGGACAGACCCACCATGAGAACGTTGCATGGATCGTTACATGAATGTCATAAACGATTCTCAATGTGATAATGGTATATGCAGTCCTTCGACCTGAAGTCACTACGATTCCTACATAAGGAGTTTATTATTTTAATACAATTAAACGTCTTCTGTAACAAGAGGACTATAAAGGTTGTGATTAGGCAATGAACAAATTATGCAGAGGGATGTGAGTGATGTAGATGAGATTTGTCTCTCCTATGTGATAGGAGTGATATCTATAGGCCACTTGATGGAGTAAGACTAAGAAAACGCATGGTCATGCTAGAAAGAATAAATATTAGATATTTATTCGGATCAAGTCTACTCTGGTATCAAGTAAAATAAATTGGGCCGTACAAGGATGACGCGACCATGCCTTGGGCCCAATTAGGATATCGTGACAAAAGGAACAAACATATTAAATAATTATCACTTATAGGTTATATTGATATTAAATAATATTCGGACATAATGATGCATTGCTAGATGCCGCTCTTATTTTATATTAATAATAAAATAATTTATTATTAATATGACCGGGTATTTTACCTATAGGGTCACACACATAGAGTAAGTCCATCAGAAAATGTTTTGTTTTATTTTAGTTGGACTAAAATAAAGCTATTGGGCCTAACTCATTTAGAATGAGTAAGGAGCCCACTCTTTAGAGAGAACAAATTAGGTTAAACCTAAGCCTATAAATACAGCATAAGATGCTCATAGGCGGTTCACTAAAGTGAGACACAAATTCGCAAAAGTTGCAAGAGCTACACGCCGTCAAACTAGCAGTTGGCAAGTGTTACGATTCTGGTGGGAGTGCTCGTGTGGACTCCTAAAGGCCGAGGCTACGACTGCTTCGGTGTTCTTCAAGAGGTAATCCAAAATGTTATTTTTTTGTGTTTGTTTTGTGCTTTGAAACACGACACTTTGCAAATCCTATGGAATCCCTGTTTTTCTGCTGCTCATGTTCTAGGGATTCCCTTACACCTTGACCAGCTGATAAAAACAAACAACACACTAAAAATTAGCTAACCAAAAAAAAAAGGGCTCTGGCATAACTACCTTACTGGCCTAAAGAGACAGACACTAAACCACCGAAAAAGCATGAAAAGTGAAAACAAAAGTTTAAAATGGATCTCGGCCCATGTGGATTTCATAAGATAAAATAAGAGCAAAGGAAATAATAATAAAAAAGGTAATGCATGAATCAAGGGAGAGATCAGAGGGGATCCACACCTGTGAAGGTGATTTCTATTAAAAAAAAAACAAGGACTATGCCACTACAATCCAGAGAGTTTAGTATTCTCGTCTTGGTGGGTTTTCTCCTTGGATTATTACTGGATAGGTTCAATGGAGAAGGGTTATGTCACTGAATACATAATCTTTAGCACCAAACAACACCAAAAGCCCATAAAACATATACATTTGATTAAAAAAGAAAGGGTTGTGTCCCAGAAGAAATTGACTCGGCTTCTAAAAGCAAGAGTTAATTAAAATTTATGGTTACAAGTAACAAGATCATTGAGATAAAAGGCACAATATACTTTCTAGCAAGGGGTTGACATTCCTTTTCATTTTTACTATACAACCTAAAAGAAATGAAGAGGTAAAAAGGAAGAGGACCTTGGGAAAAATTATCTCAATTGTTTTTGACAATTTGACATGATATATATTAAGCAAACAACATTGCCAACATTAAGTTCATACAATTTTAGGTTCCAAAGGAAATTATAATAACATAATTCAAGTAAAAATAACAAAAATGAAACAATGTTAAAATCAACACAAAATCAGTAAAACAACGATAAAAAGTAAGACATGAGGAAATGGAGGGAGTAAGAGAGGCCATTTAAGAGGAGTACCTATTTACTGCTCTAATCTGCCTTGAAAATGCTGGTCTGTTTCTTGCAGGCAACTAGAAAACAATTCACCCCAAATGGGAGTACAGAAAATTGAAAATGCTGGTTGGACCAATATCTGACAGTGTCGCCAATCCTTTCTGCTGAAAGAATGCAAGCCTTCCTGCAGCCATGGCATAAGCAAAACAAAAAAGAAGGTTACATTCGCACAAAACAATTTTGGACCAAACTCTTGGTGAAACTAAGCAAGAGAAAGTCATGTTTCTCCAACAAGTTGTCTCAGCCTTCAATAGAAAGCTTTCATTTAAAACCATCATTAACACATATACAGTCTCTCTTGTTTCCAAGACAAGTCTAACACAATTTACATGGGCACTAGGCCCTTTTCATCATCATTTTACAATTCCACTAAAAGAAAACAAACACAGGAACCAGTTATCTAACTCTACAACCTACAAAAAAATAATTGAATGGCCAAGAGTTATTTATTTCATAATAACAATCTTTTAAAAAATTATTAAAACTCATTTCTCAACATTGGAAATAATATGTCCTTCTCTCTTCCAACCTATTATTAAAGAAACAAGAGAATGAAATATGAATGAGCAAAACACCAAGATTCTCCATGTGTTCATAAATTAAGCTTCTGCGCAACTCAGCTAATAATCATGAATGATCAAGTAGAAACTCAAAAGGAAACAAATTATCACTGTGATTGTCGAAGGAAATAATCTTCTAATCATTTTCACTCAGCATAGAAAGCCTCAATGTTGCTTCGGTGTTACGTAGAAATAGCAATAGAAATTCCATGTTGAGAAACCAAGATAATAATAAGTTTTGAGTGGCACTAAAAACCTATTTCAAATAAATAATGGTATTTGAGAAATTTTAGTGGTGGAATGGAAATGGAAGAAGATGTAATAAGTTGGATAATGTATGTATGAATGTTTCTGCTCCCAACTCACCCTCTGACATATTCAGCATTCTGTCTCGCCTAAGGGTTTAGGGTTTAGGAATTTTAAGGATACGGGTGATGGCAGTGGATCTGATTGTGCACACCACACAACAATCTTCATTGCCGTCAATGGATCTGATTCGTTACTGGATACCTAAAGAACCGGTTACATTTTTTTCTAATGAACATCTCTCTCACACAGCGTTCTGGAAAACCTTCCCCCTCCTCTCCGTCACGCACCAAGATCCCCGGCCCGTTCTCCACCTCTTCACCGACGAACACGACATCCTAAACATCAAACTTATAGCCATTTTTGCTCTCATTGCCTAACACATCTCCGATTCACTCCTTCGATTTTGCTTTAGAAATTGTTTCTCCTTGATCGAGAGAAGAAACAATGAAAAATCCACCGAAATGATATCGTCCCAAGCCGAAATCGCTCGTTCTTCGCCTTTTGGTTACGTTCTGGTTTGGGGGTTGTTCTAATTTGTTGATTTTCTTTCTGATTTTGGGGAGAATGGTTGGTTCTGTTTTGTTTATTTTGCTTTCGATCTAAGGTTTGTTGCTTCTGGTTTGATTGTTGATTTTGCTTTTGATTTCGAGGGGGTTTTGCTTCTAATTGTTCATTGGGATTTGGGTTCACCTGTCTGACTGTGGTTGGGGATCGGAGCAGCACGGTGGCTTGAAGGCTTGGACGACAACGTGGCAAGGGGAGATGATGGTGCGTGATACCACGCTCCGTCTTGGTTGAAGAGTGTATGCTTTATAATTTTGTTATTTTGAAAAAAGTCATCTGGTTATTACCTACCTACTATAACCGGTAATATTTTGTAGTGTATGGTGTACTCTTCCCTCTTATGTACAGTAGAAGTCACCTTAAAAAAATATTTTATATTTATTATTATATTGAATATTTGTTTTTAATTATTACTTTCTATTCGTTAATTATTGATATAAATAACTAAATTATACATTAACTCGTTTAAATGATAATAATTATGAGATGTCCAACTAATTGTTAATAAATATAATTTTAAACTGTTAAAGTTGCTTTTAAAATAATAAAAAAATTAAAATATTAAAAATTTTAATGACTAAAAACATGTATTAATTGTCAGTTGAAATATAAAATCATTTAAACAAATTAATATGTAACTGAATTACTCATAGTAATAATTAATGAATTAGAGTTAAAAATAAGGACTAAAAACTAAATATTTAATATAAAATAAAATATTTTATAGGACCAAAACCTAGAAGTTCTTTATATATTTAAATATTTTATTTATTTTCTTTGATTTCAGAGGTGTTCACTATTTTTAAAATTCTTAGTATGACTATGACGAGAAGTATATGAATAAAACAAGTAATAACTTTAAAAAACAATAAAATGATGTATTTTAAAAGTTGGCTTAAATATATTGAAGTTAATGAATCATTTATAAAGCACCGGGTCCAACTGGATTTTAAGCCGTGTTTTACAAGACCTTTTGCGAGATTGTTAGTGATGACACATGGTTTCTAGTTAAGCATGCTTTTGCGAATAGAAGGATTTATCATTTGTTGGTCTGGACTCTTTAATTCCTAAAATTAACACTTCTTTGGGGGTTAAGGAATTTCATCTGATATCCTTGTACTGTTGCTTTGAAGATTATTTCTAAAGTCCTTGTCCACTGTTTGCGTCCGTTTTGTCAAATATCACAGGTCTTCACTGGAGTTGCTTCATAGCTAGTAGAGGGACTACTGACAATATTAGTGTGGCTCAGAAAGTTGTGCATTATATCCGTAGACAAGGGAGAGATGGTACATTAATTTTTAAAATTGATTTAGAAAAAATGTATCACAGTGTGAGTTGGGATTTCCTATGTCTAATTTTAATGGGTTTTGGATTTCCATCAACTAAAATTTCCTTGATCATAAGTTGTGTGGAGTCCTCGTCTTTGTCTTAGGTTTAGAATGGTAAAAGTCATCTGAATTTTAACCTAGGATGAGGGTGACCCATTATCCCCATGTATGTATGTTTCATGCATGGAAAAGGGGCCTTACTTACTGAAGATGTAGTTAGTTAGAAGGTGTGGGAAACCAATGAAAATTTTTAGAAATGGATAAGTGATCTCATGATTTTTTTTATTTACGAAAACGAATGAATTTCGTGTCTAGACAATTAAAGAAGTATTGTGGAAATTTTTGTCATCCTTTGAGTTGTGATAAATCTCATTTCTTTGCTTCAAAAAACATTTATCTTCATCATGTAGAAAATTTTCACCATTTATGTAATATTCTGACCATAAATACTTTAGGTAAATATTTAGGATCGACTTTTACTCATGATTGGGTCGGAAGAGAGACTTTTTGTTTATTATGGACAAAATTGACAATGAACTAACAACTTTGAAAAGTAAATTATTAGCCAAGCCAAGGAGGGTCACATTAGCAAGGTCAATGCTAACCTATGTTATGCGAACATTATGGATACCAAGGGGTGTCAAAAGGTGAGGAGGTTTGTCTAGTATACTAACAATGCACAAGAGTCTTCTTGGAGGTCTGACATAAATTTCTTCCAACTCCTCTATCCTTTATCAAGTTGTTGAGTCTCCTTAAGTATGCCTCTTTTTCAGTTCTCTTCTTCTCAAGGGAAGCCTTGATCATGTTTTAAACTTCTTGAGGACATTTTACACACACATCACAATCCTCTCTCACACCTATTCGATGTCTCTTTGCCCAGATAATTTCACAACTAGTGTACTTCTGATTGTTAATCTCTTTCAAACTACTCACTGACAAGCCATGTCTAGGTTAGGTCTTGTGGAATTCACTAGTTCACAAGATTTCAATGATGCAATGAGAACATTCCTTTTGCCTGCTTCCTGTTTTCCATGTCCATCGGTTGAGAAGAATGGAGAAGCAAAAAAACATTATAGTAGTACAATGTTAAAAATAAAGGAGCATATAGTCAAAAAAGTGGTTTGGGCAACATAGGTGACAATGATGGACATTCCTTATTGGATATGGAATTTTTGTTATATAAATGTTATATTTCAAAAGACTCTTTTATGTCCTATATGAGTGAAACTTCAAAGGGTATATATTGCAAAATATGTTTTATGCTTGTAAACAAGCTAGAAAGGCTACAACCTTGCGCCAATACAACATTAGGTCAAAATATAAAGTTAGTGTTATGGTTTTTTTAAAAAAATAAATAAAATTAGTCTTCAGGTCTAAACAGTCTTTTGTCCATCAAGTGTAGTGTTATGATTTTTTAAAAAAAAAAAATAAGTAAAATTAGTCTTCAAGTCTAAACAGTCTCTTGTCCATCAAATGTAGTATACACATGTCACAACATCACAAGTCAACATGAAGTTGGGAACTAAAAATGGTGTTTTAAAAAAAACTTAAGAATTCACCTAAACGGTACTTATAAATTAAAAGACTAATTTGGAAATCTAGTAAAAAGGAAAACATTGAGATAAATTATTGAATTGTTTCATAACATAAAAAAACCGTAATTTACATGAACTCAAATATAAAACAACAAAACATCCAACGACATTAAAAAGTCAAGTTAAAAATAAAGATAGCAGCTTCATAAGCAAAAATACAATAACTCAGTGATTGATAAAACTGGTAGAAGTATTTTAGTCTTTGTCCCAATTTTTTACCTCTAGACTTATTTTTTTAGTCGTTAAAATAGGCCAAACTCACATGTAAAAATAGATAGGTCTGGGAAGTAAAAAAAACCTCTAATTAAAATTGGGTCAAGTAAGCCCGGATCAATGAAAGCGCAAATTGATCCCACCCATAGGTACCTCACAATTATTAAATTATTCTCTATTTTTCACTTGAATTAAATCTTATAATTGATTTAAAACATTCAAAAAAAAATTTAATATGTTTTTAGTAGTTGCATATTTTTTATTTTTAACCAAAAAATAAAAAATATACCAAAATGTCAAAAACCCAAAAAGGCCATCTAAGCTCAGGCCTTAAAAATACAATCTGAATTTAAAACAGATCTTTTTAGTTAAGCCAAAAAAAAACTCAAACCCGCCACGAACCACACAGGGCGGTAACTTATTTTGATACTTCTACTATTTGCCATGTAATTTTTTACGGTTGAAATTGACATAGCTTTGCTTCAATACTTTAGTCACCATAGATTTAACATACTCGCTTTCGACACAATGATTTGGAAAAGAAAGGTATGCCCACCGTTTTCTTACGTGGGTAGCTTCACTCGCTTCATATCATCCTCCAAAGACATGGGAGTAGTAACGATCCATATTTAAACCTTTAACACAGTAATCATGAATTGATTTCAAAATTATTAGTCTGATTTTTTGAACAAAGAACAAAAATTTATAAAATAAAATATCTCAAAAAACCAAAATTGCCGTAACTCAGAATCAAGACATGTAATCTATGGTATTATAATATATAAATCATAAGTTTGAAAGTAACATATCAACACTCTTCCTGTTACAACAGGAACAAGGATACCAATTGCAATGTTGTTCACCTTACAGTTAGTCCTTGTTCTGAGACAAGGGGCAAGACATGTCATCTCAATAGTCCATCCCCATATGTTGCTGCCTTTCTAACTAGCTTTCTCCGCCGGATACCTCCTCAATCTCCGGGCCAGTGTTTTCGGGATTATTGTGTCTGATTACACTATCAGCTACAGAAGTACCAATATTTTTAATTGCCTCACCATCATCTGTTTTTGGGGTCCCCATTTTTGAGGAATTAAGAGCAGAGACATGCTCATCTGATTGCTTTGGTTTGTTCAAGGCGTGGCAATGTGGGCAGTAGTAAGTGATAAATGGGAAATCCTCCTTCCGAGCAAGGCCTGAAAAAATAAGTAGATAAAAACACACTTTATCTGTAACTGTTCACATATAAACACAGGTAGATATACATATATAATGGATGTCAGTGCAACAGCAGCAGCAGAACTAAAGCCCAGAACATCAAATCCACTCCACTTACCATTATGCATGTTGCAATTACCACATATGAGTGCATAAGACTGCGTTGGATCCTCACCCACAAGCAATGCTGCAATTCGAGCAATCCATCCTCCATCATTTGTTGTTGAACTTTGAGGATGATGATGTTCAACAACAAGCTGATTAGGCTCAGGCATCTGAGTTTGATCAGTTTTCCCAGAACCAACAACTTGTTGATCAGAATTTTTTGGTGCAGTTGTCCCTGTACTAGTGGATCTGGAGTGCACTTGTTTGCGATTTCTAAGTCCACTAGATTTCACATGTTCGACATCCTTGGTCTTCTCTGCTGGAGCACCAGACTTAGATTCATCTCCCACATACACATTCAAACCTGAATCAGCACCCAACTTGGATGCCAAAACAGTGGCAGCAGCTGCCTTTGCTGCTGGGTCTGTATCGTATCTCTGTGTAGATCACAAGCTAAGTATGATACACAATAATATTAAAGCATATGCAAACAAATACTTCCAAGTTGCCTCTTAATAATGCACTTCAAAGCACAGGAATACACTTGGTTCATAAAGAAATAAACAAACATGGACTCTAATCATAGAATAGATCATGTGTAATTTCAATTTTCATTCATTTTCTTGCCCAAGGCAAAAGTTCTTAACATTAATGTACGTTCTCACATCCATGGACAACTAAAAGAAAAGTCCAAATTGAATGTTAATGTTTATAAGTTTCCCTTGATTTGTTCAATAATCTATTTGTTAAAAGTGCATGTCTATTTTACTTCTCATCAGATCTTCTGAGACAAAATATTTCACATCCAAAATAACTTGAAATTTTTTATTCTATTAGTATGTTATTAAAAAATGAAACAGGTCTAACTTAGACCCAAAAGCTAGTTCAAGCCTCAAGGACGGTGGACTCCTCATGCCTTATGAAGACCAATTTGGTCATATCCATAGCCAATATGGAGACATCTTAACATAAGTCAGACAAATCCTGCATGTATAGTACTACATTTGTCCCTTAATATAAGAACCTCTAAAACTAATCCACTTTTTAAGAAAAATTGGTTAATATAATTAAAATCATTTAATGTGTCTACAAATTCTACGAGTTTTCCAAAAATACCCTTACATTTATTAGGACTCAAAAATATTCCTTTCTATCTACTTAATTAATACTTATTTCATTAATGACTAATAAAAGTATTTTGTAAAAAAAATTAATTAATGTTGTTGACTTTTTGATGGGGTTCTTATATTAAGGACCAAAAAAATCTCTCAAAAGGTTTTTAATATTTTATATTAAGAGACAGGGTGGTAATAAACAAGCACTACAAGGAAAGGTTTTATGCTCAAATTCAAAGAAATAATATGCAATAAAATAATAAATTTAATCCAGGGAAAAGAGATATTGGAATAAGCAGTACTAAACATCAAACAATGAAACTATAGCAAAATTTATCACACACACAAAATGATACTCCATATGGTCTCAAATATAAAGCGGAGTTTACCAAATCATCAAAAGTCAAGACCAATAAAAGTAGTTAAGTGATAGTTAAATACATTGGTTTTTTTAAAAATTAATATGACATTACAATTTTACCCTTATAAACTTAATTTAAGCTCATTGATAATTGAGAGTATATTTAATGTCATGTAGAGTACATAGGTTAATTAATAAGGGTAAATAAGGAACATCAATAAATATTGTATGGAAAATGTAACTCCGCCTTATAAAAAAAATTTCAAAACGCCATCTTTTAAAAAAAATTTCAAAACTTCGCCTTATATTTGAGACTAGAGGGAGTAATTAAGATGACAACACACATGCAAAGAGAAAAAGGAGTTTTGTCTTAATGTATTCACATCGTTGATTCTTCCCATAAGAGACACTGGATTAAGAAGCTAAGCATAACTAACCAGCCCAACCTTAGGCCATTTTGATGTATTGAATATTATAACGCTAGGATATGGCCTAATAGTACTACAATTGTACAAAGAGGCTTAGCCCTAATACCATCATAGTTACCCAGCTAAATAAACAAGATAGCATCATGTAAAATATTTCTTAATTATAAATTATTTGTTATTTTTAGGAATAATTTTCTTTCTACTATTTGTGATTTAGGGATTTATCTTCATAAAATTTTATTTTGGGAGTTATAGACGGATTAGGGTTTCATATAAGTATGGGTTGTAAATTCCCCTACAGAGTTTATAAGCTTCAGATGCCCTATTTCTTGAAGGCTCCTATCTGCTATCTTGTATCTTGCACTTGTGGTGTAGGGGCGGTAGCATCAGCAGGTTGGCGGTGAGCTTACACAGTTACACTAATGCATGCAAGGAGGCCATTTTTTTTTCTTATTATGTGATTATGTGATATTATGTGGCGGGGAGTGTTTGTGAGGACAATGAAAATTGTTTGACTGGATTTGACTATACTCTAATAATAATAGTATTTACTAATACATTGAGATCTACTTTACACAATGCATCAAATGAAAGGTTTTGACATTACAGAGCATGAACAGAGTAATACAATACCCAATTTATACTTTGTCAGCTCCAACCAACATGGAACAAATGCTATATTGAAAGCCATGTAACAAGACTTGCTCTGAACAATCACCTGAATGAGTTGTTGCGTAATGTAATAATTTGTCTTCTCCTTCAGCTCATCAATTTTTGCCTTCCTTTCAGACCTAAGCTTGTCAAGAATTTTCTGGTCCCTGCGATCACCTATAAAATCACACTTTTATATTTAAATTTCAACTAAGATTATTTGCTTCTGGCATATTAAACTTTAAACAGAAGCTTCCAGTCCATAAATTGCACCATTAGATTGGAATCCAATGTTACCAATACAATTATGAGGATAGTGAATCATGGGATTCATGGTCTTTATAACTTATGACTCATATGACAGATGGTGCCAAATTTCTTTAGTCAAATGCTGCTCGTCAAGTTCATTTTTCTCTGCACATAGTTTCATTTGAGGTATTTCCGTATTTGTACAAAATTGCATGAATGAACTCTAGGACCTTCTACTTTTAATCTAATGAATGTAAAGACATAATAAGATCAAGAATTTTTAGCAGCATATGCTGCAAAATTAGATGTATGGAGAATTATTCTATAAAAAAGCACTCATCCATCACAGTACTGAAATATAGACTTTCCCAATTGCACTATGAAGCTGTTGAAGGCATCTGCTCATGAAAAGAACTTAGTTTGAAGCTGTTGGCAAAAAACTTACCCCTTGTGAAGCTATTCTATATCCTGACTTAAGAATAATTTATAATGAAAGTGACGAAGTCAGAACTCTTTTCAACTGTAGACAGCTCAATATATGAAAGGACTAAAACTATTGAAAACCACAAATTTGGGAATCAAAATGAGAACACAAATTGAAGGTTGTAAAGGCCTTGAAGTCAACTGAAAATTCAGTAAAACAGATAAATATACTGTGCTCCAATTTGCAAAACAAAAAAGACTGAGATATGTTAGCAATAATTATAAACCCCAAGTTTAGACACTCACACATCCTTGTGAAGCTAACAAATGTTGAATATGTAGCAGATGATAAGGCAGGCAAAAGAAACATTGGTAAAAGCCGGATTGCCCTCATTTTCCAATTCATATCCGTCGATCTTGTTGTCATAATAGCATAACCTACAGCAATGACCTGAAAGTTGAAACCATTTTAAGCAAAATTCTAGCTTTCACTTTAAACTGACCAAAAAACCCTCAGTAATATAATATCAATTTGTCAATGGAGAAATTTAAAATTTAAGTAAACCCTCCATTTTTCTCCTACAAAAAAATGACTATTTCAGTTCTATACTATTTCTTAAAAGAAGTTCCATCTCTCTAATCCAAACTACACTGACATTTACACTAGAAAAGTGATTCTACTTTTACCAATACCATCCAAACAAAACAAGTTCCTACAAACTAACTTCTCAACCATCATTCCAACCACAAACCAATTCTTTAAACCTCAATTCATCCAAAAAACGAACCAAATCCTCCAAAATCTAACAACAAATCGCCTCTAAATTCTAAAACAACAAAAATAAAACTTGAAACCATCCAAAAAAACCACCTTCCAGAAACCAAACTCACAAAACGCTCGTGGCTCCATAGCACAGAAATAAGACTTTCCTCAATTCCTTCAAATATCCACCCAACGTTTAAAACTCCAGCCACAACATCAAGAAGCCAAGCCTCCAAATTCACATCACAACCACAATTTTCCTCAATGTCAAGGTTCTCTAAGACCTTTTTTTTGGTTAAAATTAAAATTACATGAATTCTATATTCTCCACTAGAGACAATCCTGTTCCGCAAAATTTGATAGAAACCTCTAGGAAAACCTTTATCAACTCACGGTGCCAATTCAAGAGCGAAAGAAAAAATAAAAAACAGTGTGTTTCCAGGAGAAAAATTGAAAAGAAAGAGAAAAGAAAAAGAGCATAAAAATACGTGCGGAAGTTGAAATTGCAAAGAAATGTACCTCAAAAATAACAGAAAAGAGGATAAGGTGGCGAGAGGTTCGCCTCCAAGAGCGAGATCTCTTGCTCATTCTGGTCACAACAGCATTTTCCTCTTTGGAAATATTTTCAAGTCTCTTCTCAAAGTCATCACCCTTAGACCTGAATATCAAATTCCATATTCGCGAAACAAACCCCTTTTTTGGCTTCTTATTATTATTATTCTCATTCTTATTATTCTTATTATCATCCTTGTCACCAACAACATCACTAGGACTCGCCTCTTTCTTCTCACCTTTTTCATCACCCATCGTCAACTAACCGACAAAGTAAAGTAAAATGAAAATTTGGAAAGGAGAGGGAAAATTAAAGAAGGTGTTGTTGGATCTAGAACGCTGTTTCTAGAAGGTTCGTGGTTTAGATCTGGTGGAGTGTTGGAGATGGAGAATGAGGAAGGAGGAGAAAGGAAGAGGGGGTTATTATTATTTGAAAATTTTGGGGTTTTGGTTTTTTTTAGGACACTGTACGAAGTGCCACGCACTTTGAAGTCCACGCTCCGCGAATGCGAAACCAGTAATACTTGGATGACCCTCAATTGTTTATGTTTTTCTTCCCCAAGTATAACTCATCTTATTTACAGTATCAATAAGTAATCTCTTGATGGATAGAACTTTTTTTAAAAATTTTGAGGTTGTTTTATCCTAATCCAAGGATTGAGCCTCTAAGTGAGTGAGATAACTCGTGTAGAATTTTAAAGTCACTTTGTCCCAATGCAAAATCAAATCCTTAAAATTTAGTTATGGAAAATATAGAAATTAGACTTTAATGTTGGAATAAGTATTTTTATCATTTATGGTTATTGTATTTTTTTAAAAAAATTGTTCATTTAAATTAAAATTAAAATGTATTATTCCTTAATTGAAAAAATAATATTTGTCACAGTCTCAAATCTAAATCATTATCTTCCCTATTTATCGACATATTGATTTTAACCTATTAAATTATAATATATTTTAATTTTAATTTGGACAAATAATATCTTAAATAAAATACAATAACTATAAATAGGTTGAAAGATATTGGATCACTGAAACTAATTTGGAAACGAGCCCATTCTATTTAATAGATGCCTTAGATTGGGGGTTTATTTCACCAAAAAAAGGAGATTGGGGGTAGTATTGTAGGGTGAAGGAAAGAAAAACCGTGTGCAATGGTTTTAAAGAGCTTCCTAACCCCTTCAACACTCATAAATGAGATACCAATTTTAGAATAATTGGGAAAGGAAAGTAAATTACATTGTCTGATTCTGACCGATGAAGTTGAACACCAATATAGATTTGGTCCTAAAATTTCCAGTCACACAGTAAACACATTTAATTATTTATTTGAACTCAAACATTTATATAATGATATTGTTAATTGTTTTAGGGATGTTTTTATGAGAGAAAAATGAAATATGTATCGCTTGAATTAATTATATATTTATGCATTTAAGGAAATAGGTAATTGGATTAAACTGAATTAGAAAGGAAAAATATTTTATTTTTTCACCTAAAAAAAGGAGAAAGGTTTTATTTAACTTTTCTGGATTTTTTTTGCTTCAATTTAATTTTCTGGATTTTAAAGATGGTCAAAGAGTGCGTTTGACGTTGAAAAAATGACAGTGCATTTTATTGGATGAAATGTGAGTTTAAGTATAATAAAAGTGTTTGATGAAGAAAATTTTATTAGTGGTCTATAACGTTTTCTTTGGTCGAACGATAACGTAATTCTTTAGACGTTATGCCTGGTACATATTTTTTAGCGGGCTGATAAAAGTTATTTCTTTTAGTAAATTCAAAGTTCGTCCTTAAAATTTTATAGGTAGGGCATTTTAATGTTTGATATTATAAAAAAATAATTTCCTTTAGTTATTTTAGGGTTTAAATTAAATATCATTTTATTAAATTGGAAATTAAATTAATATTTTTTTAAAATTTTAAGAACTAAAATATCTAACATATAACTTGAGAATTAGTTGGTCCTTTACTATTTTTATCCTTAATATTTTTTTATCATTTTATAACAAATCATTTAGTTTGAGAAAACATTTTTTATTTAATAATTTCACTTTTAATTATAAATAGTCATCTTATTTCCCGTGACCATTGAAATCTGCGTTTCAAACCCTAAGATAATTATTAACGGTAATGAAAATTAAGGTAAAATTTGTCCATTTCAAAAACAATTACCTTAACGTTTGTAACCTAAACTTCGAGGTCATGTGAAAACTTTCTTAACCTATCCTAGCTAATATCGACCTAAGGATTATCATCTACATACTAGGTATACATCACGACACATCATATAATCCTCACATTACACATACCATAATTATCTGCATTGTGTCATTCACAGGATCAAATAACATGTACATCAAACTCTAACTAGCTTAAGCTCGAGTATATTTACATGCCTATAATTCAACCAAACATTAGTCAGGAAAGGCTGCCAAAAACTATATACAAAACTATACACACGAATATACACACATATTATCAAAACAAAGTCCACATTTTTCGCATCACCAACCAACTCTTCAAAGTTACTGATCCGGTCTGGATACCGGCCCCTAATCTTGTGACGTCAGAATGGCCTCATATAAGGAAAACCGGTGTCCTGGTTCAACTTTACCACACCGGATATCCGATGTCTGGCTGTCCGTCCTCATTTCACGACTGCCCCATTTATTTTCTCTATAACGGATCTTTGTTCATTTTCACAGAACATTTACATAACTGTTGGCTTTTCAGTCACAGCAAGATAAGAGCCCCTAATAACTTATCAGCGAAGATACTGTATGTAGTAAAATATGTCACGTCAATGGCCTCAGAAAGCAAGTGGATGTGTCAGCAGATTATGCGGAAAAGGTGATTATCCTCTCCTCTTCCTAGAGGATCGTACTCTGATAATTGACCTACCCTTCTGACACATTCTGAGTGCTGAGCCACCCTGATTGACATAATGTACATGCTATCAGAGCTAGGGGACCCACCTGTATCCAACGACTCATTTTCTCACGTACAACTATAAATAGCTCATTTCAATACACATGCAAGGTATCGTTGTTCTATCTCACATTTTCACTATTACTTCGCTTGAGTATTCATTGAGCTCTTACACTCTTCTAACTTGAGTGTCGGAGAATCTTCGCAGGTGGCACCACCTTTCGCCCCCCTGCAACGCGAAACGCTGGTGTGAAGGATCTCCAGGACAACAAGACCGGCCTCTCCCACTGAGAGACCGGATTGATACATCGGATACACACTGTTCTGGTGTGCTAACCCTAAAAACACCTATAATCTTATGGCTGGTCCCACACCGGATCCTAGACCCCGGTCCAGACCAGTTCAGTTACCACCAAGGGTCTCCCTGTTACGCATTCACTAGGACAACATGGGGAAGGTGAGATAATATATAAAATAAGTACACAATGCTAAGTTACCTAACCACTCAATTCCAATCAAATAGGGCATTTAATTTCAAACACAAGAAGGATGCAATGTTGTGCACATGGCAAACAACATTTGGTTCATTTAAAGAGTTCTTTATCTTAGTCAATTATGTTATGATGGATCCATATACTAGTGGGAAATGATTGCAGTCTTATAACTCAAATAATCTCTTTTTACCGGTACCGAACCGAAATTCCCCATTGCAACACTATCACTCATTGTGACTTGGTCATATATAATCATTGTTCTAATGTATAATTAGTTGTTGTTCTATTGTTATTGTTTTTTGCACAAATGTAAGTGTTGCTATTGTTGTATTCTTCATAATAAAATTTGTTGTTGTTGCTATATTTTGTAAAATGTTAAGTGTTGTTGTTGTATTCTGCATAATGTAATTGATGTTGTCTCATTTTAATTGTTGTTTGTCTTTATTTTAATTGCTCATATCTTTGTTCTAATTGTTGTTGTCTCTATTTTAATTGTCGTTGTCTTTATTTTAATTCCATTGTTGTTGTCGTATAGCAATGAAAACTCTATTGTAATTAGAGTTTTGATTAACGACATTTAGGATTTTAGTTTCAATCTTGACATGATTATTCCACGTGAAAACAAAAGAAGGAAAAATAATTTTATTTTGAATTTTTTAGTCTATTAATTCTTAAAATCTAATTTAGACGCTGCAGATTTAATTTTTTAAAATTTTTTAATTAATTAAAATTAGGATGTTACATACCAACTCAACATTTATTTACTCAATCAATTCAAGATTGTTAGAGTAAAGTCTAAACTCATAATTGAGCAGTCTGAACCTCATGTAATTTGTTAATAATACATATCAAGACTCTTAGCTAAAATGAATTCTATACTGCTTGTTTGTCTAACAATTCTGTTCAAGTGTGTCAAGAGTCTGTAGAACTCCATTTGCAAAAGAAATAAGGAGTCCATAGAAATCAATTTGCTAAGTCCGTACTCATTCAAACTTTAATGGATCAAGTCTTTTGGTGCCTTAAGACCTTTAGGAGTTTTGCTCTCCAGATCTCTAGAAGATCTGCGACTCTTCGAGTTCTTGACAAAGGATCTTTCCTTACACAATATAAAGCTGCATGAACTTTCTCTGAACTCTCTAAAGCTATCATATAAAAAGGAAATCAACGAAAAGTTGAAGACTTTTTCACGCTGATCAAGAAAACTGCCTCACATATCTCAAGATGTTATAAAAGCTACATTTGGTCAGAGCCTAAGGTCAACTGCTATAAAGAGTACATGCTTTCCCAAAGTACATAAGCAAAAAGGATCTTTTGCTGAAAGCTTTCAAAGTTGCCTAGATAAGGAAACTTCTCTGAAGCATGTGTCTGCACTTACTGACAACGCAATCATCAAGAGACCAACATCCTTCGAAGCTGAACCAACAGATATCTTTCAGAAGGACTATAAATACAAGAAGCTTTTAGAAACTAGATAGAGACACTGCTTAAATCAATACTTAAATACTCTCTTGTTTTCTCTCTAGAAACCTAAGTTTGTAAGACTTTTCTTGAAAGTTTCTAAATTCTTGTATTCACTACTTAAGTCTTCTTTGTAGTTCTGCTTAATGTAGACCGTGACTTATAGTAGTCTGTAGCTCAGTGTACCTTATAATCTTTTCATATCTTTGTACGCTAAGTTATATGGTTGTAACCTTAAACATTCTCTCTACCTTCACTTTGTATTTTCTGGTGTGTTGCCAGAATCTGTTAGTATTGTGAAACATTGTGGCTTGAAGAGGCTTTTAGAAGAATACTTGGGTTTTTAGCCAAGAGTGACTAGTGTCAAGAATACTTGGGTTAAGCCAGGAGTGGCTGGAGTCAAGAATACTTATACACTAGGCTAGTGTAGATTGTAAAGGCATTTTACAATAGTAAAAATCCTTTGGGCTGAAGGGACTAAACTAGCTTTTGAGTTAGAAACGAACCAAGATAAATTTTCACTGTGCATTTTCCTTATTCCTCATCTCTGGTCTGTTTAAATTGATTTTCTCTAAAGCAGTCTGTTTGTGAATATTTTTGAAAAAGAGTTTAAGACTTATTCAATCCCCTTCTAAGTCTAACTCTATACCATTAATTGGTATCAGAGTGTGTCCTTTCGGGTTGATTACTCTCATGAGTAAAAAGGTACAAGATCCATGGCCTCATCTTCTCAAGATCAGCTCATTCTAAAAGAAGCATCCTCAAATAAACCTTCTGCCTTCTTTGATGAGGATTACCCTTACTAGAAAGACAGGATGGATATGTTTATCAAGTCCACTCAATATTCCTTGTGGGGAATAATCACTAAAGGCGATGAACCAACTCCTACTGATGATGAAGGAAAGCCTATCCCTGAAGATAAATGGGCTGCGGCTGACACTAAAAAGATGGAATCTAATGCCAAAGCTAGATTTCTTTTAATATGTGCTTTGAGTAAATCAAAGTACAATGAAGTGTACAACTACAAAATAGCAAAAGAAATCTAAGATGCCTTGTAGTGTAACTATGAAGATACTTCAAATGTCAAAAGGTCTAAAAAGATTCTTGTGTTCAAGAAGTATGATAGCTTCAAGATGGAAGACCATGAGTCTGTAGACCAAATGTTTAGAAGGTTCCAGACTCTCCTCAATGAGCTTAAAGCTCTCGGATCCATGCCTTCCACTAAGGATATCAACGCTAAACTTCTGGGTTGTTTACTAGAAAAATTTGATGCCAAATGTGCCACTTTGGAAAAAGCCAAAGATTTAGCACTCTCACTCTAGATGAACTTCTCGGTGTTCTAAGAGTTCATGAGATAAAGCTCATCCAGAACGAAGTGTCCAAGCCTTCATCCTCTAAAAATATTGCCCTGAGGTCTAAAGAGACTCCCAGGAGAAGCAAGGAGCCAAAGGTTGAAGAACCAACTAGCTCAAAACTTGCAACTGACGAAGAGGAAGAAGACACTGATGATGAACTGGCTCTCGTGACTAGGAGATTTCACAGACTCTTAAAGAAGAAAAGTGGAGGAGGAAGGTTCAATCAAAAAGAACCTAAAGGTAAACGTTCCTTTTAAGTTTAAAACTGACAAATCTGCCATAGAATGTTTCAACTACAGGAAACCAAGACATATAAAGGTTGAATGTCCTCTTCTGAACAAGGGTAGAAAAGATAGAAAAGAGAAGAAGAAATTCTTCAAGAAACAAAAAGGACTCATCACATTAGATGATGAAGACTCAACTGGCTCTAGTGAGTCTGAAGAAGAGGTTGAGACTATTCAGATATGTCTCTTGGCCAACACTGATTCAATTCGAATCACGTTCAGATGACTCTGAAACAGAAGAGGTAAATCAGTTTGAACTCCAAGAAAACTATAAAGCTCTTTTCAATGACTTTTCAATTCTTTTGAGAAATTATAAACTTTTGAAAAAGAAATAGTCTGAAACTATTTCTTCATATGAAGATAAAATATCTGATTTGAAGAAAAATGATTCATACCAAAAATCTCTCAAGGAACTTGATAAGAAAGAAAAGATGAATCTTGAGGAGATACACAAACTTAAGAAAGAAAATGATTTTCTAAAAACTGAACTCAATAGTTTTGACTTTTGTTGTATCTCACAAGGGAAAGAAATCAAGTCTGTTCAACAAAAAGTAAGTTCACTTACTATAGACCTAGCAAAGTTTGTCAATGGAACTAAAAATCTTTATAAACTTATGGGAAGATCAAAAGGAAGTTCCAAAAAAGCTAGTTTGGATTTTGTTGAAGAAACTGATTCGAGAGTAAAGAATGCTCCCTTTCCATCCTTTCAATCTAAACGTAAGCATGTCAAAAGCAAGTATTGCAAGAAGCTTGGTCATGTTATTAAGGATTGTTTGAAAACGCAACTACTATAAAAGACATGGTCATGTGATTATTTAAACTAACAACCCTCAAGAGATGAACATAGTTGTCATCATCAAAAAGGGGGAGAATGTGTTTGAATATATTAACAGGTCCAAAAGATGTGCAAGGATTTTGATAATGACAAGTACTCTTGAAGAAACCGATGCAAAAACAAAGACATGAAATCAGAATTGAAGTAACAGCGAAGCTAATCGATTAGGCCATAGATGCTAATCGATTAGGAGCTTTCTGTCTTGGAAGAAATTGCATCAGGGTTGAAGATAATCGATTAGTGAAGCCACACAATCGATTAGATACTCACTGGAATTAAGATAATCGATTGCACACTTGAGACTAATCGATTACAGCAATCAAAAATGGAATTAAATGCATCAGGCACACATGCTAATCGATTAAGGGAGCCATATAATCGATTAGGAAGCCACTGGAATTTAAGGTAATCGATTGCAAGACATGCTAATCGATTAGGATGCTATGAAAACAAATTAAATGCATCAGGTATAGATGCTAATCGATTACAGGTAATGAGATAATCGATTAGTGACTCTCTGACTTGAAGCTAATCGATTACAACGCGAGGGTGTAATCGATTACGCTAGTGGAAAAACAGATTTAAGTGGGAAACCAGGTCATGTCTCCACCATTCTTCAAATTTCCACTAACTGCAACGGCTATGATGGACTAGGGCACTCCTCAACAGCTATCTTGGGTCTATAAATTGAAGAGGAAGACAAGCACAAATACACAACCAAGAAGCAACAATTCATAGCTCTATTTTGTGCTTTGTAAGCCTATTTCTTGCATATTGTACTTTCACTTGTATATCCTCTCATCTTGAGAGATTAGAATTTGGGAGAGCTTTTCATTTGTATATTTGCTCTATTGAGAGAGTGTATTGATTGTAAACAAACACCAAACACACAAGTTATTCACTCTAGGTTGAGTGGTTGTTCACTCTAGGTTGAGTGGTTACAAAGGTTGTGGACTCAACCTTTGGGATATTGTGAGATTGAGAGATTGGGTGGGTTGCCCTTATACTTGTGAGGATTGGGTTCTTGAGTGTGGGACACTAGGAAGCCGCAATTGCTCAAAGTTGTATCTCTAGTCTACAATAGTGGAAAATCCTCTAAGTGGGTTGCTTAGAGGCGAGACGTACACCGGATTGGGTGGAACTCGTTACATCGGTTTGCAAGCTTCTCTTCCTTACTCTTTTACTTTCATACATTGCATATTTGTTGATTGGTATTGTTTGGTTGAGAAGAACATACTTGAACTTGCTTAATTTGCTATACCTTAGACATTGCACACCAAGTGTTTGCTAAATTGCCTCAGCAATATTTACCTCTTGTAGTGCATTGCATATCATTGTTACTTGCTTTCACTTGCATAATCTCATAAACTTGGTTATAGAAATCAATTTTAAAGGTATTCCAAGCAAAAGTTTTATAACTCAATTCACCCCCCCTCTTGAGTATTGAGGCCACTTGAACAACAAGTGGTATCAGAGCTTGACTCTTGGTAGATCAAGCTTAACAGCTTCAAGAGATTAAAATGGCCTCAAGTTCTCAAAATGTTTTTCCCGAGGGTGGTGCGATAAATAGACCTCCCGCTTTCAATGGGGAAGGGTATGCGTTTTGGAAAGAAAGAATGAAAATCTTCATTCAATCAATTGACTTGAGAATATGGAATACCATTGAAAATGATCCCTATATACCGATGCATACTATAGATAGCAAGAATGTTGAAAAACCTATAGATGAATGGACAAGCGAGGAAGAAAAGAAAGTCCAATATGGCTACAAGGCCAAAAATCTTATTACTATGTCTTTAGGTCAAGATGAATTTTTTAGGATAATGACATGCCAAACTGCTAAGGAAATGTGGGATACTCTTCAAGTAACCCATGAAGGCACTAATGATGTAAAGGACTCAAAGATTAGCACTCTTACTAGTCAATATGAATGCTTTAGATTAAACTCTCATAAATCGATTGTTGATATGCAAAAAAGATTTACTCTCATCATTAATCAACTCATTACACTTGGAAAGACTTACACTAACAAAGAACTCATTCATAAAGTGTTGAAAAGTCTTAACAGAGAATGGCAACCGCTAGTTACCGCCATCAAACAATCTCCTAGCATAAACGAAATGTCTCTCGCCACTTTATTTGGTAAGTTGCAGGAACAAGAACAAGAGCTGAAAGAATTAAAGATGGCGGAAGAGGAAGAAAAATCTTCCAAGAAAAAGGGTCTTGCTCTCAAGGCTACTTCCACAAATGAAGAAGAAGAATCCGGAAGTGAACTTGATGAAGAAGAAGAATTTGGACTATTTGTAAAACGCTTCGGGAAATTCATGAAAGGCAAACACTTTCAAAGAAGCTTCAAAAACTCAGGTAAGAAACCTATCACTAAAGAAAACTCTCCCTCACCCAACTGTTTTGAATGTGGCAAGGAAGGGCACTTCAAAGCCGATTGTCCAAACCTCAAAAAGAAGGGCAAGGACAAACAAAGAAGAAGAAGAGCCTATATTGCCTGGGATGAGAATGATGTGAGCAGCTCTGACGACTCGGAAGATGAGCAAGCCAATCTTTGCTTAATGGCAAATCATCAAGAAGAAGATAATGAGGTAAATCTTCTTGACTTAGATAAAAATGAGCTGTTAGAAGCATTTGAAGAATTATATGATAAATTCACAAAAATCTCTAGTAAACTCAAAGCATCTAGGAAAACTAGTGACACTCTAGAGATGCACCTTATGGAAGTTTGCAAAGAGAATGAATGTTTAAAAGAAGAATTGAAAAATGCTCAAGTATGTTCCATTAGTAAACCTTGTAATTTTGCTAAGAAATGTGTTGATCTAGAAAATAAAGTCCTAGATCTAAACAAAACCTTAGAGAAATTCACTAATGGAAGAGATAATTTGAATATCCTACTCGGGCAACAAAAATGCATGTTTAGTAAAACCGGTCTAGGATATGACCAAGAACATAGTAATCATAAAATGGAGAAGCACTATAAAAACTTCTTTGCACCACCAAGCAAATCCTCCTCACCTTTTATGAAATGCAATCATTGTGGTACCAAAGGACATAGTGCTTATAAGTGTAGTGTTAGGAAACTAGGACCAAAGGTCTTAAGAAAGGTGTGGGTTCCCAAAGGAACATCTCCACAAGCTAACCTTAAAGGACCCAACATAAAATGGGTACCTAGTTCTCTAAAATGATTTTGTTTTGTAGGTATGCTTCAAGGCAAGCAACACCCATTGGTACTTGGATAGTGGGTGTTCTAAACATATGACGGGAGACAAAAGTAAGTTCATATCACTTACTCCACGAAGCAAAGGATTTGTTACTTATGGAGATAACACAAAGGGAAGAATACTTGGAATCGGAAATGTCGGTAAAAACTCTTCCACCTCCATAAATGATGTTTTATATGTTGAAGGACTAAAACATAACTTGCTTAGCATTAGTCAATTATGTGACAAGGGCTATAAAATTGTTTTTGAATCAAATGGTTGCATAATTGAAAATAAACTAAACAAGGAGATAAAATTTGTTGGTCAAAGAGTAGATAACATTTACATGATTAATCTAGATTGTCTTGCTTCAAATGATGTACAATGCTTTATAACTAAAGAGGATGAATCATGGCTCTGGCATAGAAGAATCGCTCACATTCATGTAGACCATTTAAATAAACTTGTTTCAAAAGATTTAGTTATTGGTTTACCAAAATTGAAATTTGAAAATAAATTCTGTGACGCTTGTCAAAAAGGAAAACAAGTAAAGGCTTCTTTTCAAGCAAAAATTGTTTCAACAACAAGACCTTTGCAGCTTTTACATATGGATTTGTTTGGACCTTCGAAAATCAAAAGTTTTGGTGGAAACTATTATGGTCTAGTGATTGTGGATGATTACTCTAGATATACATGGACATTGTTTCTTACTCATAAACATGAAGCATATCAAGCATTTAAGAAACTTGCCAAGGTTATCCAAAATGAACAAAACTTAAAAATAGCATCCATACGAACGGATCATGGGGGAGAATTTGAAAACCAATCTTTTGAAAAATTTTGTGAAAAGTTTGGCATTGAACATAATTTTTCGGCTCCAAGAACTCCACAACAAAATGGAGTAGTTGAAAGGAAAAATCGATCTTTAGCGGAGCTTGCAAGAACTATGTTGAATGAAGCAAATATTTCAAAACAGTTTTGGGCCGATGCCGTGAACACCGCGTGTCATGTTATGAATCGTTGTTTGATAAGGCCTATATTAAAGAAAACCCCCTATGAACTTTATAAAGGACGAAAACCAAATATTTCCTACTTTCACATTTTTGGATGCAAATGCTTTGTCTTGAACAATGGAAAGGAAAATCTTGGCAAATTTGATGCAAAATCTGATGAAGCAATTTTTCTAGGTTATTCATCTACTAGTAAAGCATATAGACTCTTTAACAAACGGACTTACACAATTGAAGAGTCCATACATGTTAAATTTGATGAACTTAACCAAAATCCTCCGAGAAAGGAAGTTGATGATCTTGTAGGTACCTTCCAAGAAATGAACTTGCAAGACAAAGAAGAAGAAGTCAACAATGATGGAGGTGCAACACAAATAGAGAGACAACAAGATTGGGTAACATTGAAGGATCATCCCTTGGACAAAATCATTGGAGAAATAACCAAAGGGGTAAGTACTCGAAACGCCATTAGAAATGCATGCAATCACTTGGCTTTTGTATCCCAAATAGAACCCAAAAATATTGACGAAGCCATTATTGATGAACATTGGATGTTGGCCATGCAAGAAGAGTTAAACCAATTTGAAAGAAATGAAGTTTGGGAACTTGTGCCAAGACCCAATAATCATCTAATAATAGGCACCAAATGGGTTTTTAGAAATAAGCTAGATGAAAATGGTATAATAACTAGAAACAAAGCTAGACTAGTTGCAAAGGGATACAACCAAGAAGAAGGAATAGACTATGAAGAAACATATGCTCCCGTAGCTAGGTTAGAAGCCATTAGATTATTGCTAGCTTTTGCATGTTGTATGGATTTCAAATTGTATCAAATGGATGTCAAAAGTGCGTTCTTAAACGGCTACATTCAAGAAGAAGTTTATGTAGATCAACCTCCCGGTTTTGAAAATCATATATTTCCAAACCATGTCTTCAAATTGAGAAAAGCCTTATATGGTTTGAAGCAAGCTCCAAGAGCTTGGTATGAAAGATTAAGCAAATTCCTTTTAGAACACAACTTTGAAAGAGGAAAGGTTGATACTACATTGTTTATAAAACGCAAACAAAATGACATCCTCTTGGTACAAATCTATGTAGATGACATAATATTTGGTGCTACTAATGAAAATCTTTGTCAAGAATTTGCCAAGATTATGCAGAATGAATTTGAAATGTCCTTGATGGGAGAACTCACTTTCTTCCTTGGACTACAAATAAAACAAGCCATTGATAGAACGTTCATTAGCCAAACCAAACACTGTAAGGAACTACTTAAAAGGTTTGGAATGGACAAGGCAAACGAGATAGCTACACCCATGAGCACATCCTGCTATCTAGACAAAGATGAAAAGGGTAAGGACATTGAAATCACCAAATATCGAGGTATGATTGGATCCTTACTGTATTTAACTGCGAGTAGACCTGATATTATGTTTGCGGTATGCATGTGTGCTAGATATCAAGCATGTCCTAAAGAATCACATTTGACTGCCGTAAAAAGAATTTTGAAATATCTTGTGGGTACTCAAAATGTTGGTTTATGGTATCCCAAAGGCGTTGAATGTAATCTTTTAGGATATTCTGATTCCGACTTTGCGGGATGTAAGCTTGATAGAAAAAGCACTAGTGGTACATGCCATTTGCTTGGTAGTTCCCTTGTTTCTTGGCATAGCAAGAAACAAGCAAGTGTTGCATTGTCAACAGCTGAGGCAGAATATGTAGCAGCTGGTAGTTGTTGTGCTCAAATTCTTTGGATGAGACAACAACTTCTTGATTTTGGTACTTCCTTGAATAAAGTCCCCATTAAATGTGATAATACAAGTGCCATTAACATCTCCAAGAATCCAGTAATGCACTCTAGAACCAAACACATTGAAATTAGGCATCACTTTATTAGAGATCATGTGTTAAAAGGGGATTGTGTACTTGAACATGTAGAAACTTCTAAGCAACTAGCTGATATTTTCACAAAACCCTTGGCTAGAGAGCAATTCATTCACATAAGAAGAGAGTTAGGCATTCTTGACATGTCCAGTTGTGTTTGAATCTTTTGATAAGAACCTTGTTGAATGGCATAATGCATGGCATATATCACATTTTATGTTTGGAACCTTGCTGTTTGATATGTTTGAAGTTTTTGACTCCATAATCAATTACATTGTTAATCCCAATCGATTACTAAGCTTCTGTTTCTAAGCTAATCGATTAGAGCTCACCCATAATCGATTACAATCATTCTGTTTCAAAGATAATCGATTATCCATGATCCATAATCGATTACGAAACTTCTGTTTCAAGTTCAAAACGTTTCCTCTTCTTCATAATCGATTACCACATTGCTCCAATCGATTAGGACGATTCTGTTTCCAAACTAATCGATTACCCTAACCCTATAATCGATTACCCTTTGTATAAAACGTTTGAAATTCCCCAGAAACAGTGACCTAATCGATTATCACCTGACACGTAATCGATTAGTCTGCGTTCTGAAGAGACAACTGCAACTCCCTAGGCTCACTCGAAACTCTCCCTCTCTTAACTCACTTCACTCTTCTCTAAACTATCTTTCCTCCTTCCCAAACCTAATTTTCACCTATAAATACCCCCTCATTCCCCTTCTCATCTCACACTACCTCCTTCCTCTCAAACCTCTCAAAAACTCTCTAGCACTCATCTCTCTTCATCTCCTTCTTTTTGCACTTTCCACCATGTCTACCTCAAGGAATGTCAAGAGAGCTAGGTCCTCTGCTGCTCAAGCTCATAATCCCCTTGACTTCTCAAGGTTTTTCTCTTCTCCTAGAGATCTTCAGAATTTTATGAAGAATTTTTCTGAAAAGGAGATTATGACCCCTCATTATACCATTGCTGACACCTTTGACAACCCAAGCCTTACCTTCACCCAAAGCCTCCACCACTACAACCTTTTCCCCTTCCTATCCCTCAAAGAAGAAGAATACTATCCTGAGCTTATGAGAGTATTCTACTGCAACCTCCGCCTTGTCAATGGGATGGTTGAATCCAAGGTGAAAAACACCACCATCAAACTCTCCAATGCCCAGTTTGCAGAGATTTCCAAACTGCCCCTCAACAACGCTGACTTTGATGGAGGCGAACCTGAGGATGAATGGGGCTTCAATGCTCTTACTGCTCGCCAATCTTTATGGAAAGCTGACCGTCCTAGGAGCAACCACAAACTAGTTGGCCACTTGACCATGAACAACCGCCTGCTCCACTTCTTCTTGGTCAAGATGATTGTTCCCCATGGTGGGAACTATGCTCTAGTTGAAGAGGATGATGTCCTCTTAATGTGGGCCATGCTGAACCACAAAGAGATCAACTGGGTTCAGTTGATCAAGTTCCACATGCGCCATGCCAAGGACCAGTAAAAGCTCCCTTATGGTATCCTCCTCACCAAAATTTTCAAATTCTGTGGAGTAGATTTAGCAGGGGAACTCTCTGAGAAAGTGCCCCCTAGAGCTTGCATTGGCACCCATCACCTCACCAAAATGGGTCTTGTTTTCTCCAATGGAGCATGGTACTCACAAATGGAGGGCGTTTATGCCAACATTCCCTTCCAAGCTCCTGCTGAAGAAGCACCTGCTCCTCCTCCTCCTTCACCTCAACCACAAGCTGCAGCCTCTTCATCTGCCCCACAAGCTGACCCTTTTGCATCTCTCTACGCCCATCTTGATCGCCGCTTCGATCGAGTTGAAAACTCCCTCCAAGAGTTTTCCATGACCGAGCAGCAACATTTTGAGATGATGCAGCAGCGTTATGAGGAGCTGGCTCACCAAATTGCAGAAATCCGCTTCTTCAACCCGGATAATTAGATTTTCTGTTTAGTTATGTTCCTTGTTTTGTTTTCTGAATTTTGAATAATTTTACTTCTTGTATTTCCTATTTCTTTAAATTCAATAAAAGTATCTTACTTCAGTTTATATTATTTCTCTTCACTGCTCTAATTATTTTTGATGATTACAAAGGGGGAAAAGAATATATGTTCATATGTTGGATAATGCTCTGATGGATAATATTGATAACATGCTCTGACTACAATTTTGAATATGTTCTGGTGCTCTGGTACTAAGAATATGGATAATAGATGCTCTGTTAACATATTTGAAAAATGTTATCTGTTTGTTAAATTCCTTTTGATAGGGGGAGAATTATAGATAAGAGATAATAAAACAATAGATAAAATGAGATAAGACATTGGCTGCTGAATTGCTTTTTGAAATTGGTCATCTGCTATTTGAAAAAGAGATAATGTAGCAGAGTTGTTTTTGCAAAAGATAAGTCTATATTATTTAAACTAACAACCCTCAAGAGATGAACATAGTTGTCATCATCAAAAAGGGGGAGAATGTGTTTGAATATATTAACAGGTCCAAAAGATGTGCAAGGATTTTGATAATGACAAGTACTCTTGAAGAAACCGATGCAAAAACAAAGACATGAAATCAGAATTGAAGTAACAGCGAAGCTAATCGATTAGGCCATAGATGCTAATCGATTAGGAGCTTTCTGTCTTGGAAGAAATTGCATCAGGGTTGAAGATAATCGATTAGTGAAGCCACACAATCGATTAGATACTCACTGGAATTAAGATAATCGATTGCACACTTGAGACTAATCGATTACAGCAATCAAAAATGGAATTAAATGCATCAGGCACACATGCTAATCGATTAAGGGAGCCATATAATCGATTAGGAAGCCACTGGAATTTAAGGTAATCGATTGCAAGACATGCTAATCGATTAGGATGCTATGAAAACAAATTAAATGCATCAGGTATAGATGCTAATCGATTACAGGTAATGAGATAATCGATTAGTGACTCTCTGACTTGAAGCTAATCGATTACAACGCGAGGGTGTAATCGATTACGCTAGTGGAAAAACAGATTTAAGTGGGAAACCAGGTCATGTCTCCACCATTCTTCAAATTTCCACTAACTGCAACGGCTATGATGGACTAGGGCACTCCTCAACAGCTATCTTGGGTCTATAAATTGAAGAGGAAGACAAGCACAAATACACAACCAAGAAGCAACAATTCATAGCTCTATTTTGTGCTTTGTAAGCCTATTTCTTGCATATTGTACTTTCACTTGTATATCCTCTCATCTTGAGAGATTAGAATTTGGGAGAGCTTTTCATTTGTATATTTGCTCTATTGAGAGAGTGTATTGATTGTAAACAAACACCAAACACACAAGTTATTCACTCTAGGTTGAGTGGTTGTTCACTCTAGGTTGAGTGGTTACAAAGGTTGTGGACTCAACCTTTGGGATATTGTGAGATTGAGAGATTGGGTGGGTTGCCCTTATACTTGTGAGGATTGGGTTCTTGAGTGTGGGACACTAGGAAGCCGCAATTGCTCAAAGTTGTATCTCTAGTCTACAATAGTGGAAAATCCTCTAAGTGGGTTGCTTAGAGGCGAGACGTACACCGGATTGGGTGGAACTCGTTACATCGGTTTGCAAGCTTCTCTTCCTTACTCTTTTACTTTCATACATTGCATATTTGTTGATTGGTATTGTTTGGTTGAGAAGAACATACTTGAACTTGCTTAATTTGCTATACCTTAGACATTGCACACCAAGTGTTTGCTAAATTGCCTCAGCAATATTTACCTCTTGTAGTGCATTGCATATCATTGTTACTTGCTTTCACTTGCATAATCTCATAAACTTGGTTATAGAAATCAATTTTAAAGGTATTCCAAGCAAAAGTTTTATAACTCAATTCACCCCCCCTCTTGAGTATTGAGGCCACTTGAACAACAGGTCCGACACCTATATTTTAATCGGGTCAGTTTTCAGCTTATTCGGTCCCAATAAATTACCAACAGTCTCCAAAAATATTAATTTAATTATTTCCTATATTTTGGGACATTAATTAATCAATATTCCATTATTTAACATTTATTTCCTTAATTATATTTCTATTTTAAAAATTTGGGATGTTACATGTGACGTCCTAAGTCATTTATACAATTATCTTAAGCCGTTTAATTAAATTTTGGGATAAAATTTCACAAATAATTAATTTAATTATCTATATAAAACAATAATTTTCAGTAAAAAAGGTTCAAAATATGGAATAGGTTATGAATTAAAAACCCCAAAGGCCATTTAAAATGGAAGGAAACCCAAAACTGAAACAGGGACCTGACGCGTATGCGTGACACCTAGAATGTAGCCCTGACGCTACATGTCAGGTTGACGTTTAGCGTCAGCTTGACAGTAACAACACCTGATGCTGTTACACAATTTAGGCCAATCGGCCCACTTCTAACCTACCTAAATGGCGCATTTCAGATCCGATTGCCACGAAACTTAACGGGCTACATGCTTTCTGTTTAACGAAATTCCATCATATGCGTGAGTTATAAGCAAAATGCAGTTTTAACCAATTATGTGCAAAACCCTTGCACCAAACTACCTAAATGGACATCAACTGGCCCAAGGCCTATATGTAAAGTTTCTAAATGACCTAGGGAACCTATTGGTCCCTTTCGGGGGTCCTGAAACCCATCGGATCTTAAATTGACTTATCCATTTCCTTAATTTCATGTAAAATGCCTATCACAACCTATGCATAAATTAATATTATAGTCAATTCATCAATCCATTCCACAAGTGCATTACTCTATCATCATGCACACACAAGACCTGCCTATAGCAATTATCAACCGCATGATTCATGGCTCCATGCCAATACACACCAAGGTCATAAAAATCAACATAGTTGTTCTCTAAAACCTCCATTAAACTACTTAGACACATGATCATCATTATCATGATTAATTCATCACACTAATCATAATCATCATGCCAAATCAACTAGGATGCATCAAACTCATAAATCACATGACTAAATATCCATACTAGTATACCAACAAATCACATAAGGCATAACGTAATATCATATACATCAATTACATATATCCTACTTCCACTATTACATAATTTCCTTTCTCCTTGGCATCAATCCTCCGCTTGGCGCACCTCCTGGGCATTGGCATCCTCCCTGTCACTGGTCACTAAATTGGATAAATAACAACAAGGGTGAGTGTTTGGAATATCGTGATTAATATAGAATGGGAAGAGTAAAAGTACCTACTTACCACCTAATAATCTTCTCAATTATATTACTTACCATTCTTGCTATTACATAATTATCACTGCAATTACAAAAACTAATATACTTTTCAATATGCTTTGAGATAAACTAAACTACGTACCTCACATCCAATAAAATACGTGCTCATAGTTGATATCACAACATCATCAATCATTGAATTCATTGTAAACTATAATATCAATTTTTCCTTTCATCAAAAACATACATCAATATCAAAGCACATAGGCACAACTGACTCACATACACATTTAACTTCTAGTATCCGGATACTAAAGGATCGACCTTCAGCATGGGGTCTGACTTGATACCCCGTGAACCTGAATAGGTTCACTGAGCCCCACTTGGCTCCCTACCTCAACCACTGGGTCCGACTTGACCACTGGGTATCTCAACTAGGTATAAAAACCATGGGAGCCAGAAAATGAGGGGTACATACTATTGGCTGTCCCATACCACATAATCACATACAAACTCACATCATCAGGGCATAAACATCATCAAATCTATTCATATTTGTCAGAAACTAACATTCAATAATTCCACAGGGTAGCCATATTGACCCAGCCCTCACAAGCCATGTTACATCTTTTCCATCATCCTTATTTCACTATTCTCATCAATTTACGTGTAATTAAATAACATATGCCACACTACACATCATAAACATTTATTATAATTTATGCTTTACTTAGAACCACTCATGCATATAATTCATATACTTATTTTTTTTTACTTTCTAACATATAACTAACCAAATCAACATATTTTTTCAACACTTAATTAGGTAGTCACACATAAACACACATACATAGATATATAAATTATACTTAGTTAATCTATATTATTTCTAATAACTTCTAATTAAATTCTTAGCTTCCCGAAGCTATCATATTATCAAATCCTAATTAATTATGACCCGAACACCTCCTTACCTTGATTCAAAGCTTCAATAATCTGTTCTTGGTGTTGGTTGCGTCCTCCAGTCACTTGGTTCAAGGTTCCTTTTCTGAATTCGATACCCGCTTCGCCACTCACTCCTCTGAAGCTTGTTTTGGCACCTACGATCACCGAAACAACAACCTAGTTAGTATAATGTCTTCCTTACCCTTCCAAACTAGTAATCCAAGCTTCCAAGAACCTTAAAACTCAAAATCCAAGGCCCCACATCTCATGCATGGTTCGATTTTTAAAAAGGGAAAAGGGGAGAAGAAGAAAAAATTCAATCAAGGGTCCCAATGACTTACCTTAGCTCCCAATCACCCAAAACCACCAAAAATCAAAGCTTCCACTAGTTCTCGCCACTAATCACAAAAGGAAGAAAAAATTAGGAAGGGGAAGTAGTGTGTTCGTTATGTTTTTGCATGTCTCATTTTAAAATAGGTCGCGACGCTGACGCTACGCGTTAGGTCACTAATTTTCACCTGATGCTACACACCACAACCACACTGCGTGTCAGGTCCCCTGATGCCATTTCCATTAAAATTCATTTTTAAACCCAATAATTCACTTCATATCCCTTAATCCTTATTATTTAAAATCAAAATACATTTATTTATTTATTCCAATTATTAAAACACCAGGAATGTTACATCCACCCCCTATAAAAAGGGATTTCGTCCTTGAAATCAATGTACCTTATTGGAAAAGATAGGGATACAATCGCCTTATGTCAGGCTCTAACTCCCAAGTGTAGGTTACTCCATTTAGATTCTACCGCTTCACTTTTACCAAAGACACTTCCCTACTTCTCAACCCTTTAGTTTGATATCCCTCAATACAAATAGGTGCCACCTCCACAGTCAAATCTTCCTTTAACTCAATAGAATCTTCAGGCATAATCATCGAATCACAAGGAATGTACGCCCGTAGTTGTGAAACATGAAACATAGTGTAGATGTTAGTTAACGATTAAGGAAGATCCAATCGGTAAGCTAGATAACCAATCCGCTCCAAGATCTGATACGGTCCAATATATCTCGGGTTAAGCTTCCAACTTTTTAATATGCGACGTATACCCTTGGTAGGTGAAACCATCAAGAATACCCAATCTCCCGCTTGAAACTCAAGTGGTCTATGACGATTGTCATAATAACTCTTCTGACGATCCTGGGCAATCTTCATCTTTTCACGAATCAAGTCATTCATTTCCTGAATCAATTTAGGCCCCAAATGAACCGCATCACCATTTTTATTCTAGCATAGATATGTACGACACCTCCTACCATATAAAGCCTCGTAAGGTGCCATTCTAATGCTACTGTGATAGCTGTTGTTATAGGCGAATTCCACCAATGGCAAATATCTCTTCCATGAGCCACCTTGTTCCAATACACAAGCCCTGAGCATATCCTCCAGTGTCAAAATAGTCCGCTCAGACTGGCCATTCGTTTAAGGATGATAAGTTAAACTCAACCTCAACTTAGTACCCAGCTCCTGCTGCAAACTTCCTTAGAATCTAGAAGTGAATCAGGGATCACAGTAAAAAATAATACTTGAAGGTACTCCGTGCAACCTTACAATCTGGCTAACCGGTCCAATGATTACTTCATGTTCATGGCCAAAAAGTGAGCACTCTTGGTCAGTCTATCCATAATTACCCAAATAACATTACATCCAGAATGGGTACGAGGTAACCCAGATGCAAAATCCATCCTGATACTCTACCATTTCCAAATCAGAATCTCTGGAGGTTGGAGCAAACCTGGAGGCCTCTGGTGTTTAACCTTACACTTCTAACATATCACACAAGATCTCACATACTCAACGATCGCTTTCTTCATCCCTAGCCACCAGAATTCCTTCTTCAAATCATGATACATCTTGGTAATACCAGGATGAATACTCATATAAACTCTTGTGTGTTTTAGATAACACAACTTGCCTGAAATCTCTTTCTGCAGGCACCACAACATGGTCTCTATACCGCCAAATACCATCATTGCCTCTGCTTAATTCCATATCCCTCCCCTAGCTTGGGCATTAGTAACTCTAATAACTCTGCATCATTTTCCTGAGCTGCTACTGCTAAAGATTCCAAAAACTCATTGGAGATCTTCAGCATCCCAATTACCATCTGATTTGGGGCTTGTACAATGACCCCAATGTTCATGTCATAAAAATCTTTAAGTAATTCCTACTCCTTTCCTATCAAGAAAGCTACATGTAAAACTTTCCTGCTCAAAGCATCAGCGACAACATTCACCTTGTCAGGATGGTATCTCAAATCAAAATCATAATCTTTTAAGTACTCTACCCATCGTCTCGGTCTCATGTTTAACTTCTTCCAATCAAATAGATACTTCAAACTCTTGTGGTCATTGAACACCACAAAGCGAGAGCCGTACAAGTAATATCACCATATCTTTAATGTAAATACTACAGCTATAAGTTCCAAATCATGAGTATGATAATTTTGTTCATGCGGCTTCAGTTGCCTAGAAGCATAAGCAATTACCCTATCATCCTGCATCAACACACATCCCAAACCAAACTTGGAAGCATCACAATACACCATAAATTCCTTTGTTACATTAGGTAATGCAAGTATCGACGCCAAAGTTAAGCATTGCTTCAAAGTATGAAAGCTCAATTCACACTTCTCTGTCCATACAAATGGAGTCTCATTTCTCATCAGTTGAGTTAAGGGAAGTGCAATACGAGAAAATCCCTTGATGAAACGGTGATAGTAACCTGCCAATCCAAGGAAACTCCTAATCTCGGTCACGGATTTGGGCCTCTCCCAAGCCATAACCGCCTCGATCTTAGATGGATCCATAAACCCTAGCACAAGAAATCACATGGCCTAAAAATTACACGCTTGCTTCCCAGAAGTCACATTTAGATGATTTATCATATAACTTCTTCTTGCGCAATACTTGCAAAACAATCTGAAGATGTTGTGCATGCTCCTCAATGGATTTCGAATACACCAGAATATCGTCGATGAACACCATTACAAACTGATCCAAGTAAGGCTGGAAGATTTTGTTCATATAATCCATAAAGATGGCTGGAGCATTAGTCACTCCAAAAGGCATTACCACGTACTCAAAGTGACCATATCAAGTTCTGAACACCGTCTTCGGAATATCCTTCGATTTTACCCTGATTTGATGATACCCAGATCTCAAATCAATCTTAGAAAATACCACGGCACCCCGCAACTCATCCAACAAGTCATCAATCCACGGTAAGGGATACTTATTTTTAATGGTGATCCAGTCTCGATACCGGTATCAGGACAAGGACGTAATTTCAGCCGTCCTCACTATGCTACCGACATTGAAGGTAAACCTTTGGACTGTAAACCCCATATCAAGAGCTCTCCATATACCCGTATGTCCAGCTTGACACCTCATACTCCGGAAAGAATCCACATCACCCGACAAAAAGTACAGGGTATAGCTGCTAGGGGAAGGTTATAGGAGACACGGCTCCTCTCGTGTCGTGTGTCAGAATCGTACACTGTGTAATGTACTATTGTCCCCTGGCCCTACCTGTACCTGACGATTCATTCTCCATGTTCAAAATAATCCATTCTTATACGCATAAAGGGTAGGTTATTCTTATTCTCATATACTATTTTATTGCTCGAGTTTCCTAAACTTGAATCCATATTCTTGTTGCTGACTTAAGCATCAGAGAATCTTTACAGGTGGAACCACCTTTCACCCTCTCTCAATGCGAAAGCTTGGTGTTGAGGATCTCCAAGACTTCAAGACCGGTATCTCCCACTGAGATATCGGATACCAATACCGGATACCTACTGTACCGGTGTAAAACCACACTTCATAGTTGACTTTTGTGGCTGGTCCCACTTCGGATCTTACACCCCAAATCAGACCAGTTCAAATGGTTAATTTATTCAATTGATGGTAATCAATACACAACCTCATACTACCGTCCTTCTTTTTCATAAGTAACACAGGAGCGCCTTAAGGTGAATCACTTAGTCGAATGAACCCCTTCTCTAACAACCCAATCACCTGCTTCTTAACTTCAGCTAACTCCACCAAATACTTTCTATATGGTACACGAGACATAGGTTTCACCCCGAGAATCAAATCAATAGCAAAATCAATCTCCCTACCGGGAGGCAATTCCAGAATATATTCTGGGAACACATCAAGGAAATCGTAAACCACCGGAATATCTGTAGGTTTAAGGTTATACTGCCCCTCCGAAGCAAACAGAATAACATAGGTCACAGAAACATCACTCACCACATTCTTAGTGTCAAGCTCCTAAGAGAAGATTATAGCCTTTCGACAACAGTCTACCATGACATGGTTAGCAGACAACCAATCAAGACCCAGAATAACATCTAAGTTCTTCAACGGCATACAAATCAAATTCACCAGAAAGAAACGGTCTTCAATTTGCATCGACAATTCCCCACACATAGTGGTTGCCCTAAATGTGGAACCAGTTGGAGCAGAGACACTAAGAGTATTCTCCATTAACACCACAGGTAAGCCAAGTCATCGAACACAGCTTTCAGAAATAAAGGAATGTGTAGCACTAGAATCATAAATAACATTTACTAGGTAGTTATGAATAACACACTTACCCTACAACAGATTATCATTTCTTGCAACCTTAGATGCATCAAAAGCAAACACATGTCCAATCATAACATTCTGAGCACCACTGGATTGTGCATCAGGTAGCCTCGGGTGTTGACCTCCACGACCATCGTTGCCTTGGCCTCCCTGCTGAAAATTACCTCCATGAATCATAGAAGTATTTGCCTGGTTACCTTGTCTACCCTGTTGCTGCCTCTATGGACAATCAGACGTCAAGTACCCCAGTTGCCCACATTGGAAGCAAACAGTCTGGTTAGTAGGACAATGTCTAGAGAGGTGACCCTCCTGGCCACAGTTATAACATGCACGGCTTCCTGACTGACTACCAGAATGGCCGGTAGAACCATGACCAGAAGAAGATGATGATGAAGCGGAAGACTTACCACCATGGAAAAACTAACCCATCTTCTTAAAGTTGAATCCCTTTGCTTTTAATGGTTTCTTGTCCCTTGATTGAGATACTCTCTACAACTGTACTTCCTCAGTAAGTCTGGCCTTGTTCACCAGAGTAGGGTAGTCACGGATTTCAAGAGGAACAATTACACTTTAAAGTTCAATCCTAAGACCAGCTTCATATTTTGCACATTTACTGCCTTCAGTTCCTTCCAAAGAGAATGGATGGTAAAAATCACATAACTCATCAAACTTTGTTGTGTATTCAGCTACAGTCTGCCTGCCTTGTTCAAGTTTTAGAAATTCCATCTCCTTTCGAATCTTGTAGTTATCTGGAAAATACTTGGCAAGAAATCACCATCGAAAGTTCACCCATATCAATGGTTCACTAGTGGCATTCATTTGAACCTTGGTTCTTGACCACCATACTCGAGCTTTATCTTTCAATTGATAAGTGGCATGTTGTACCTTCTGCTCGTCAGAACATTCAAAGTATTCAAATGTCTGCTCAATATCACGCAACCACACATGAGCTCCATCATAATCGTGTCCTCCCTTGTAGGTAGGTGGGTTCCTCTTTAGAAATTTGTCAAGAGTCGGGCCACATTTAGCCCTCCTCATCATTTATAAAGCCCTTGTAAAGAAGTCATCACCTCTACCTGAACTAGATCCTCCCGCCATGGTTCAATTCTACAATATCCAAACACATCATCATCAGTAACCAATAATTTACCAGGGAGTAAAATAATTACCTTACATATATAAATAACACAATGCCATTGGAGTGCTAAGGGAATAATGCAAGTTAACCTGCCAATAACATAAACAGCTACAAACAATATACAATAACATGCACAAATAGCCCTATAAGGACTCATACAATCCACTATATCTATCCACCTATTCGGTCCTGAAAAGAACCACTCTGATACCACCTGTGACGTCCTAAGTCATTTATATAATTATCTTAAGCCGTTTAATTAAATTTTGGGATAAATTTTCATAAATAATTAATTTAATTATCTTATCTATATAAAATAATTATTTTTAGTAAAAAGGGTTCAAAATGGAAGGAAACCCAAAATTGAAGCAGGGGCCTGACACTATGCATCAGCCCCACGCTACGCGTGACACCCAGAATGTAGCCCTGACGCTTAGCGTCAGCTTAACACTAATAACACATGATGTTGTTGCACATTTTAGGCCAATCAGCCAACTTTTAACTACCTAAATGGCCTGTTTCATATACGATTGCCACAAAACTTCACATGCCATATATTTTCCCTATTCCAGAATTGTTGGTGATGTATGTTCAACAAAATTCCATCATATATGCAAGTTATACGTAAAAAGCAGTTTTAACCAATTATGTACCTTCTTGCAACTTCAGAGGCATCAAAAGCAAACACACGTCCAGCTATAACATTGAGCACCACTGGACTGAGCATCAGATCGCCTAGGGTGTTAGCCTCCGTGGCCACTGCCACCTCGGCCCCCATGCTGAAGATTACCACTATGAATCATAAAAGCATTAGCCCTATTACCATGTCCACCCTGCTGCTGCCTCTGTGGGCAATCAGACCTAAGATGCCCAGGTTATCCACATTGGAAGCAAACAATTTGATTAGTAGGACAATGCCTAAAGAGGTGTCCTTCCTATCCACAATTATAACATACGCGATTACCAGAACAGCCACTGGAATGATCAGTAGAGCCTCGACCAGAAGAAGATGATGATGAAGCAGAAGACTTGCCACCACGGAAGAACTGACCCATCTTCTTAAAACTGAATCCCTTAGCCTTCAATGGTTTTTTGTCCCTTGACTGAGATGCTCTTTGTAACTGTACCTCTTCAACAAGTCTGACTTTATTTACCAAAGTAGGATAATCATGGATTTCAAGGGAAACAATTGTATTTCGGAGTTTAATACTAAGACCAGCTTCATATTTTGCATATTTACTGTCTTCAGTTCCTTCAAGAGAAAAAGGATGGTAAAAATCACACAACTCATCAATTATATCCGTTTAACAAAATTCCATCATATGCGTGAGTTATACATAAAATGTAGTTTTAACCAATTATGTGCAAAACCCTTGCACCAAACTACCTAAATGGACATCAACTGGCCCAAGGCCTATATGTACAGTTTCTAAATGACCTAGGGAACCTATTGGTCCCTTCCGGGGGTCCTAAAACCCACTGAATCTTAAATTGACTTATCCAGTTCCTTAATTTCATATAAAATGCCTATCACAACCTATGCATCAATTAATATCATCGTCAATTCATCAATCCATTCCACAAGTGCATTACTCTATCATTATACACACACAAGACCTGCCTATAGCAATTATCAACCACATGATTCATAGCTCCATGCCAATACACACCAAGGTCATAAAAATCAACATAGTTGTTATCTAAGACCTCCATTACACTACTTAGACACATGATCATCATTATCATTATTAATTCATCACACTGATCATAATCATCATGCCAAATCAACTAGGATGCATAAAACTCATAAATCACATGACTGAATATCCACACTAGTATACCAAAAAATCACATAAGGCATAACGTAATATCACATACATCAATTACATATATCCTACTTCCATTATTACATGATTTCCTTGCTCTTTGGCATTAATCCTCCGCTTGGCGTACCTCTGGGGCATTGGCATCCTCCCTGTTGCTAGTCATTAAATTGGATAAACAACAGCAAGGGTGAGTGTTTGGAATATCGTGATTAATATAGAATGGGAAGAGTAAAAGTACCTACTTACCACCTAATAATCTTCTCAATTATATTACTTACTAGTTTCTTGCTTACACAATTATCACTGCAATTACACATACTAATATACTTTTCAATATGCTGTGAGATCAACTAAACTACGTACCTCATATCTAATAAAATCCATGATCATAGTCGATATCACAACATCATCAATCATTGAATTCATTATAAACTATAATATTAATTTTTCCTTTCATCATAAACATACATCAATATCAAAGCACATAGGCACAACTAACTCACACGTACATCAAACTTTTAGTATCCGAATACTAAAGGATCGGCCTTTAGCTGGGTGTCCGACTTGATACCCCGTGAACCTGACTTGGTTCACTGAGCCCGACTTGGCTCCCTACCTCAACCACTGGGTCCAACTTGACCACTGGGTAGCTCAACTGGGTATAAAACCCACAGAAGCTGAAAAACAAGGGGTACATCATGCCGTTGACCGTCTCATACCACATAATCACATACAAACTCACATCATTAGGGCACAAACATCATCAAATCTATTCATATTTGTCAGAAACTGACATTCAATAATTCCCCAGGGTGGCCATATTGACCCAGCCCTCACAAGCCATGTTACATCTTTTCCATCATCTTTATTTCATTATTCTCATCATTTTATGTGTAATCAAATAGCATATGCCACACTACACATCATAAACATTTCTCATAATTTATGCTTTACTTAGAACCACTCATGCATATAATTCATATACTTATTTTTCTAACTTTCTAAAATATAACTCACCAAATGAACATATTTTTTTAACACTTAATTAAGTAGTCACACATAAACACGTATACATAAATATATAAATTATACTTAGTTAATCTATATTATTTCTAATAACTTCTAATTAAATTCTAAGCTTCCTGAAGCTATCATATTATCAAATCCTAATTAATTATGACCTGAACACCCCCTTATCTTGATTCTAAGCTTCAATAATTTGTTCTTGGTGTCGGTTGCATCCTCCAGTCACTTGGTTCAAGGTTCCACTTCCGAATTCGATACCCGCTTCGCCACTCGCTCCTTCGAAGCTCGTTTCAGGACCTACGGTCTCTGAAACAACAACCTAGTTAGTACAATGTCTTCCTTACCCTTCCAAACTCGCAATCCAAGCTTCCAAGAGCCTTAAAACTCAAAATCCAAGCTCCCACATCTCATGCATGGTTCGGTTTTTGAAAAGGGAAAAGGGGAGAAGAAGAAAAACTTACAATCAAGGGTCCCAATGACTTACCTTAGCTCCCATTCACCCAAAACCACTAAAAATCAAAGCTTCCACCAGTTCTCGCCACTAATCATAGAGGAGGAAGAAAAATAGGAAGGGGAAGAAGTATGTTCATTTTGTTTTTCCATGTCCTATTTTAAAATAGGTCACGACGCTGACGCTATGCGTCAGGTCACTAATTCTCACTTGACGCTACGCGCCATAGCCACGCTGCGCGTCAGGTCCCCTGATGCCATTTCCATTAAAATTTATTTTTAAACCTAATAATTCACTTCATATCCCTTAATCCTTATTATTTAAAATCAAAATACATTTATTTGTTTATTCTAATTATTAAGACACCAGGTATGTTATAGAAGGGGGGTTGAATAAGTCTAAAACTCTTTTCGCGTGAACTTAAGATTTTTTAATTGTGATGCGTAGCAGCGGACTATGAACTAGTCTTTAAAAGATAAGGGCAAGAAAGAAAACACAATAGATTTATACTGGTTCACTTTCAACATAAAAGCTACATCTAGTACCTTCAGACCTGAAGGATTTCCACTATTGTAAAAACATCTTTTTATAGTCACAACACCACCCATGCCATAAGTATTCTTGACTCTAGCCACTCCTAGCTTAAACCTAAGTATTCTTTAAACAAGCCACTCCTGGTTTAAAACCCAAGTATTATTTCAGCTGCCTCTTCGGGCCAACAACTATTTCCCTTAGAAACTAAGGCTAACAACACATCAGACTTTTACACAAGTAAAGATTTGAAAGAGTGTTTGTGTTTTTGATAACTTTATGTATAAAGAGATACAAGATAAAGAGAAGATACACTAAGTATAGAAAACAAAGTCTAAAGTCTGCTAGAAGTAGAACAACAAAGAAAGTCTTTACTTTAGAGAAGAAAATTTAGACAAAGAGCTTGAAAGTACAGAGAGAAGAAAGTTTTTGTTTTTGATTCTCAATATTATCAAAGTCATTCACATTCATCAAATATATCATGACCAAAATCAACCTTCATTCTCAACCTCATATAACAATGCATATGCCATGAAAGACCTAGTATTATAACTCACTAATGCATAACAATGCCATATGGATCCGACTTTAGGCAGTAGTACTGTAGTACAAAAAATCATTTCCATATCTGAAATTATTTACTAAATATCCATATCACCACCCATCTTGCAACACCTATCACCCTCAGTGACACAACTTAATATAAAAATTAGTGTTACAGGTCAACTTTGTTAACCTAGAGCGGTCGGGCTCTTCTTAGCCCATAGGATATACTCCCCACTAGGGTCGGCAATAAGGACCCCCTACATACCATTGTGTGGAAAAAATGCATATGACGTACTATACTATACAATGCAACTCATTGTGCATCATTTGTCCTTTTTAGCTTTCATCCTCTTAATTAGAGTACACTTCAATTCATAGACATCATCATCATCATCACACATCAAATGCAACACAATCATCAATAATAGCATGGATTTATAACACCATCACATATATCTTTCACTTTATGGATTTATAACACTACCAATTAATCAATTGTAGTTTTATAACACTACATTCATCATCAATATACCATATCAATCATATATCCAATATATTATGTATTTATAACACCGCCACCTAATAAATCATCATATTAATCACATATCTCAATATATTGTGGATTTATAACACCACTACATAATCATATCATAATTCATAAACACATTATTTATCATTTAATTTCAACTTCTATTGTCATTGTTCATATAAAGATCATCAATTAACAAATAATAGCTTGTAGTTACTATATTCAATACCTATGTACTCAAAATATACTCATCTTTTATACCTTAATTGACGCTGCTAAGGGAATCAATGTTTGTTCACAATCCGACAATTACTTATGCAATTGAAATATAATTCGATCACACACAAATCTCAATTTCTTTTAAATCCTAACCATATAGCTTAACCTAAGCTACCTAAAATATAATGATCATGAATTAAACTGATTTAAGGAAAGGATTAAGGTTTTAGAGGATTTTTGACTCACCAATCAAATTCGATGATAATTAGAATGAAACATAACCTTTTGGTGGTACCCACAACTTCCAATCACTTCCTACGCGTACAATTTCAAAGAACTTAGAAGGAATTGAAGACTTGAAGCAAAACCAAAATAAGTTCCCACCATACCTTAAAATGGTGGTTCTTGAATGCAATTTGAAAGGAGAAGTTTGAATCCTAGCATACACATGCACATGGGAGAGAAGGGAGGGAGGGGAATGAGTAAATGAGGACATGAAGTTGAAACCTTGCCTTAATTTAGAGAAGAAATGGAATGGTGAGAATGGAGAAGGAGATGGCATGATCAAGGAGAAGAGGAGAAATGAAATTTGGCACCTTTCTTTCTTTCTTTGCTCGTGGGAAATAAGAGAAAAGTGGAGGTAAAATAGGGAGAAAGAGAAAGGAATGAGAACTAATTAATTAGTTTAGGTTGGTTAAGGGTGGCTCGATCTTTTTACTCATTTGGTTAACTTACAAAACTAAGTGCCCCTTAATTTAAATTTTAAATTTAACCAACCTAACCCCATAATTTAATTGGCCAATTTTAACTTCAATTATTTAACATCCCCATTTATTAATCATTAATAATTAACCCTTAATTTTAATTCAAAATATTACATCTTAACCATTTTAAATATTTGTTTGTAGATAGTACTTAAAATCTCTATTTAGCATGGAAATTTGAATTCTCTTCCATCTTAAAATGTTTTATTTAAAAACTAATATATTTATTAAAATTCTATATTTAGGTTAAAAGAAAATTATAACTTTTTTAGTAATTAGTTATTTATCTAAGACACCAACATTAATTTTTTTATATATTATTTAAAAATACTAAAGTGTTTTTATTGAAAATTATATGTAGATTGTTTAAAATAAGGAGTAGATAAACTTTAATTATATTTAAAAATTTTTATTTTTACATTCTTTATCTATATTTTAAAAATATTTGCTATCATTTTCAATTTTTCATAATTCATTGAAATTCCATTATCTTCCCTTTTTACAAATTATATCCACATAGGATGTGATTTCATATCAAACTTAAACCTTCACTTGAAACATATGTCAGAAAACTCGTTGAGCATTTTTTATTGTGACCACTACAACCTTCGGTTGAAACAACCATTTACTGGTAACGAGCATATTTGAATAAAACTGGTTATTAATTCAAAAATTAAAAGCCGGAGAATCGAGAACCCGTGCCAACCACCGAACATAAATCAGTGCTAGAAGCCACTGAGACACACCCACCTATTAGTATATGTTGTATTTTTTGATGGTGTGAAAAAGGTGATTCTGGGTGTTCGTACGTTGTTATGGTGGTGTTTCGACGTTCAGTGTGGTTTTGATATTCTGACGATGAATTTTATCAATTTTGATAAGAAAAAAACCTTTTGAAACTTTGTCGATTAAATGTTCTAACTTCAACTTTAGTGATTCAAAGGTTTGTAAGATTACAAGAATGAATTTCGTTGAGTTTTGGAATTTTTCAGAAATAGGAAATTGGACATTTGGAGCTAAATCGAAGTTTGGGATCAAATCGGAAGTTTAGAAATCGACCGATGGGGTGTTGACGTATGGAGAAGGTTTATTGCTTGAGTAGAGATTAATAGACACAATTTGAAAACCAGGAATTTATGTTTTATATAAATAAATATCATTTTTAGAAAGGCTTACCTAAAAATACTTAGTTATAATTGATTTGTGTGGTTGATGATGTTACACAATAGTGTTTGGTGATATTTGATTTGGATGTAGGGGTATTGATAATTGATGAGAGTTAAGGATATTTGATAATCTATAAGAATTATTGATATATGATGTTGAAAAGAATTGTTTTTAATGTCGTATGAATGTATTGGTGATGGTATGTGATTTTTAATGAGATTTCATGTTGGTATTATGTAAATATGTTGATGATTATGTAATTGTGAAGTTAAATGACTCCATGAATTTGACTTGTGTGTATTATGATGGATGTTGAATTGATGAGTATTAGGGTTAATGGAGCTAGGCTTTGATGTCTATGTTGTGAGATAATGCTTCGAATCACTTTCATACATATTGCATTTGGTTCATGACATCAGATACATATTGTTTAGACGCAAGAGTTACAGGGTCTTTTGTTCCTTGCCCTGGCAGGGGGTTGCTCTTAAGGAGGAGCTTTTAAATCCCCATGGACTAATTTTGTCCTTAGCACTTTGATTTGCCTAGCGCCTCAGTTTGCTTTGCGATATCTACAAGTATGACACTTCAGTTCGTTGTAGATATCTGAGATATCCATATTTATAGTGCTTCAATTCGTCGTGGATATCAAGTCCATTCTAGGGGAACTTCGATTTGTCTAACACTTTGGATGCTAATGGCTTCCTTTTGTTATGTTATGGCCATTTTCCTCAATAAGCACTTTGGTTAGCCATCCACTGAGTTAGATTCGCCTTGCATAATTTATGCATTGAAAATTATGTGGTTTTTGAAAAGTCCATGGCATGTGAGTATTGCATTGAAAGTATGAGAATATGATAGGTATTGGAAGTTTGGATGTTAATTGGTGATGTATGAACTTGAAAATTGACAAAGGCATAATAGCCTATTTGTGGTTTATGATGTGTTGATACATGTATATGATGTGATTTTGATGAAATGCACTCACTGTATTTATTACAATTGCTATTTACTACTCGGAGTGCTACTCACTTCTCCAAACATAATTTATAGTAAACTTTTAGGGAAATAAAGATGCTTGGTAAGGTTGGAGACGGATTGGATGCAAAATGTCATGGGAAGGACTTGTTATGCATATATTTGTTTTGTAAATTATGTAATGAATGACATGTGGTTAATGTAGAATAGTTATTGTGTTAGTGTTGAACCATAATGGCTATTTTGGTTTTGACTGGTAAGATGATGCAAAACCATATGGATATGGTATTATTTGATATGGATTATGTAGAAAATTCTATGATATAGTTAATGTGGAAAACTCTTAATTAGGTTATGAAATTTATTTGGTGCATGACTTATTATGTTATGATGGATTGGCTTAATAGTGTTGTGAACCTTTAAGGTGTAACATCCCGAATTTTATAAAAATGATTAATTGAGAGGAATAAATATTAAATAATTATAAATGGGTTCCCAAAAATATTGAAATAATTAAATTGAGATATATAAGGATTATTTATAATTTATTGCGGCTTTAAGAGACAAAGTTATGCCCAATTAAAATATGGGTGTCGGACTAAGTATCTCGGATTGAGATGCCGTTGGTTAGGACTGTTAAGAATATTATTGGGAATCCGAATCTATATTCAGAATATTTTTTAAATAAAGTATTGAGCCCGAACTGAGATCCTGTTTGTTATAAAACGGGAAACATTTTAATGATGGACCAAGTTAAAACTTAATTCCTCCTTTCTCTCCTTCATTTTCACGTGCATCCTCTCCTTCCATCTCCCTCATTTTCATCACTTCCCTTCTCCTTTACACAAGCTCACCCTTTTCTCTTTTTCTTCCATAGAACTCACCATTTTTGTGAGTCTTCTTCCATACCCAACCAACCTTGCCCCTTCCTCTTCACCTTGGAGGTGATTTTGTTGCTTGGAAGCTCTTCTCTTCTCCTCTAATTTTCATGTTCATGCTACGGCTTAGGATAACTTGGAGCTAGAGGTAAAATTTCTACACTCTTTTTGATGTTTTTGTCCCTAGGTTTTGGGTTCTATTTGATTAGGAGAGTGCCTTATGATTGGGTTTCGGAATGGGAGCCATTTTCATGAAAAACCCAAAGGTGGGGTGTGATTTATGTGTGTTTTTGTGTGGGTGTAAAAGGGTATACGAAAATTTCATGGTTAGAGGTGAAAGATGATGATTGTTAGTAGTGATTATTGGATTTCAATGGAACCCTAACTATAGGAATTGGGGGAAATGAGTAATAATGCCATGAAAGATGATTTTTAGTGAAAACCCATGATATTGTGTGTGTGGGTGTTGTTAATGATGGAGATTGATGGTTATTAGAAATGGTTATTGAGTTTTGATGAAAAACCCTAAGTGTGGTGATTTGGGGGCTTTGGCTAAATTGATGTTTTGATGGTTTTGAATACTCTAAAATGATTTATATGAAGGGAATGAATCTTTAGAATCATTGGGATTGATTAATGAGGTTGATGATATTTTAAACTATGTTCATGAGGTTGTGTAAGATGATATATACATGTATATAGGAATGATGGTTTGAGGTGTTGGGTTAAGAATGAATATGAGATGTTGTTATTGTGACAATAATAGTTAAAAACCATTGATAAGGGATAGTTGAGTTAATGAGTAGTTAGGCCATGATAAATATCTCAAGAGTTTGTTGATTGATGATGGTCTTGAATGGGGCCAAGAAGCTTATAATGGATTTGAATAAATTGTGATGATAGTTGAGTGATTCACATGAGATATTGGATGCCTTATGGATAAGGGCCATGATGTTGTTGTTGTTGGATTTGTTTAACCCCTTGAGGCTTAGAGAATCTTGGTTTTGGGAAAGGAATTCCTGAAGCCTAACCTAAGCGTATGAATTGGAGTTTAGACAAGTCTAGGACTTGATAATGAGTTTTAAGAGATGATTTCTTATGATGGCTTATTAATTGCATGTGTGTATGTGTGCAATATGTAGGTTCTATTTCAAACGATGAAGTGGAGCATTCGAAGCGCTTGGATTGCGGTTCTTCTCTTGAGGTAGAAGAGGAGTTTTACATTCCAAATGCATGAGTAGAATAATTGATGATTAATGTATGTGTGGTTACTCATGCTTGCCTTGCCATAGTTGTATTAGTTATGTGATGAATGTCATGCTTGGCAATGGTGGATTCTTGAGAATGTTATATATATGTATATATGAATTGATGATGTATGTTTAGTGCCCCTTTAATGGGAGTAATGCATTATTGATGAATAACCCATGAGGGGTTAAAGTATGTATATACCATGTGAATTTAGAATTCCATGTGATTTTGATGAACGAATATTGCTAATGAGAGGCTAAGGCCAATTGATGGCATTAATGTTTACATCGATAGAGAAATTTCTTAAAATGTAAAATTAGGTATTGAAATTAATGCATAATTGAGGAACTAATAGAGCCAAATAGAGTTTTATGAGAATTGAATGGCATGGGATAGCTCTAACCATATATGAATTAAAACTTGTGGGAATTAGAATGGGTCAATTTGAGTGAGAAATGACTCTTGAGTTGCCTCAGAATGGCTTAAAATGGGTAAAACGCATTTATACGCATAAGTCACTCATTTTAAAGAATTTTTGAGTAAGGCCAGTGGCCACACATCACAAATGATGTATATTTATTGGGGTTAAAATTTTGTAGCATTTGGAGTGCATATGAGAAAGTTAGAGGGGTTGGAAGTCCAAAATTATACATTTTCTGCATAATTTCTGCATTCTGATATGCAGTAATTGATTACGAGGATCAGCGTAATCGATTATAGGCATTCTGTTTCAGGGCAATTGATTAGCACATGAGTTAACCAAATTATATCAGTCGAAAATGGTAATGGTATTACTTGAGTATTTCTTGTGCACTCTGATACCTGCTCATATCTTCATATATGAGATAGGTTAGTAAAAGATCCATGGGAAGTCAATTAATATTTTATATCATGATTCACTCTACTTATAAATGAATTTTAAATCGTGAAAAATTTACCCCTAATTTTAATGGCTATTTTGGTTTTGACTGGTAAGATGATGCAAAACCATATGAATATGGTTTTATTTGACATGGATTATGTAGAAAATTCTATGATATAGTTAATGTGGAAAACTCTTAATTAGGTTATGAAATTTATTTGGTGCATGACTTATTATGTTGTGATGGATTGACTTAATAGTGTTGTGAACCTTTAAGGTATTGAGATAGTGATTGATGATGAAAATGTAACATTTAATGCATGATTGTATGCATGAGAATATTGCAAAATCTTGGCAATATAAAAGTGGTGAGGTACAAAATTGAATTAAGCCTAGAAAGGGAACCTAGGGGATCATATTTTGATCCATGATGTTTTGGTGCTCTCATACAAGTTAGATAACATTTATTGCATGTTAGGAACATGTTAGGACCATAAGGAGACTATTTGAATAGGTTTTGAGGAGTTTTTGGATGAGTAGCCATGATTTTAATTTTTTTTTTGCATAATGGCATTGCATAAGCTACAAAATTACAGGAGATGAAATGAATGATTGATAAGTTAAATGTATGATGTTGCATAAGTGTTTCCATTTCCAAAATGTAAATAATTATGAGTTTGATGTGTGCCAAAAAGGCCCCAAATAGTGCATGGATTAGGGTCTCCCAAAATAGGACATTTTTGCATGCCAGAACAGGGCCTGACAGTGAGAACCACAGCCGTGGTAGGAATTACGGTCAGGGCATGGAACTTACTGCCTCTGGACCAAAAAATTTACAGTTTTTCCTATGTTGGGCAGTGTGAACCACGACCAATGGCAGGAACCATGGCTAGACCATGGAACATATTGCTAGGTGGCCAAAAATTTTAGGTTTTTATACCCTTTGCTTGCCCATGTGTACCTCTTTGTTTAGGGCTTTCATCCCTATGCTTCTTGGCACGTTTGTGCATACTTATTCGCATGTTTCCATGTGACATTTAGTTTCTTGTGATTCGGTCCGTGATGCAAGTGGTTTGTTTCAAGGGTTCAAACACAAAAAATTTTCTCGTATTTTTGCTAATGAATCATACTTGCATCAGGATTCGAGTTCAAGAAATCGGAAGGGTGTCACACATATGATGTCATAAGTCAAATGCAATATGCACGTGTGTAAATCAAAACATAACTTTCCACAACAAAGATATCATAACCAAACTCCATTAACCTCAATTATCATTAATTCAACATCCATCATATTGCATAAGCAAGATTTATTCCATAGAGCTAACAAATCACATTACAAGACGCCGTTTAACATAAACATCATCAACACCATCATACTCTATTATCAACAATACATGACAAACAATACAATTAAGAGCATTTCATGATCTAATTTACATAATATTATTATCAATATTTATCAAGCACTAGACTTCAATTTACAAGCATTACTTCATAACACAAAAAATAGTTATACTTATATTTTACAAGATCAACATTTCTGGGCATTATTATTCAATGTAAACGTTTAATTTTTAAACCCGACCTGGAAATAAAAATTCTTATTTGCTACTCGAATGATAAACCCCCTACATCAATACGTACCTTAAGGCGATATCCGGCTATTCAAATTAAATCTATGATCTCCAATTTTAATTCTAAAAGTCTAAAGATTTGATTTCCAATTGCGCTACACTTCAAATAATTTTTCTAAAATTAATTAAGACTATATAATCACCTACTAAGTCCATAATTAATGAAATTGAATTTTCGCAACTTAATTGATAAGGTTCCAAAGAAATTATAACTTATCAAAGTGATGAAATTTGTCATCGACTATCGGAATTATTCTAAAGCTTTAAAATTCCTTTTGGCGATATTCCAAAACAAGTTCAAACACTCTCCAACAAGCACCCAAGGTCAAAGCTATGAAGAAGGAGAAGTGGGTTCACGTTTATCCATAGGAAAAGGAAATAGGGACGTCCATAACCTTGCGAATTTACCTTAAAAGCTGAAAATGTGGTTTCTGAAAGTTCAAGCATCACCCATTACCACCCATGGAAACCACGATCAAGCTTGATGGAGGGAAAAGAAACTCAAATTAGTGTGTGCCCAAGAGAAGGAAAGATTGAAATTGAAGTTAGACATAGCCTTACCTTGATGAAATTAGAAACAAATTTAATGAAGAATATAGGGAAAAGGTCACGGTTGATGAAGGAAGAAGATGATAATAATGGCTGGAGAAAGAAGAGAACGAAGTTGAGAAAGAAAAGAAAAGAGGATCACACGCATGATGGAAAAAGAAAAAAGACGAAAAATGAATTAATTAATTAGATTTAGTTTATTTAGTTTTTCCTACTTCATTTAGTCCCATTTAATTAATTTATATCCCCCAAAATTTTAATTTATCAAATATACTAAATCCAATAATTTAGATCTTAATATTTAATAATTTGAATTAAATTAAATTCTTAATTTGTTTCTTCTAGAATTTCTTAATTAATTGAATTTTAGGATGTTACATAAATCACATATACTATTTTTTACGATAATATAAATATTTGTTGTCTTATAATCTAAATACTAATTTGTAACTTTAACCAATGAGTGTAAGAAATATGTGTCATGTGTGTATAAGAACATAATAATATTTAATGATATGTTATTGTTCCCCCTGGATTAGGAGAGGGCCCATAACACCCCCTCTTCCCCTATCTTGGCAGGTACAATGAAGATGTTGATTTCCCGCCACCCACCCCTTGGTTACAACCAGGTCAATTGGGCTCGCGTCGAAGGCCCCCATTTTCTTTATTCTATTGCTGTATAAATACAATTGATGAACCCTTTATATTTTTTAAGTGACATTTTAAGTATTAACCCTAATTTTTCTATAGTAATTCTCTAAGGTTTTATACTTTGTATACTCATTATGAACAGTTATATTATTAAATAACTAAATAATAACTATTTGATAAAACAATTACGTATATAAAACGAAATGGAAACTTCCTTATCTCTACCCATTTTAGGTTGTCTCTAAATTCCATCAAAAAGAAAGAAGGAAAAAAGATAAAAAAGACATTTTATTCTTCTTGCATGTCTTCAAAAGATTCAAGATATCAATTACAAAGCATGGATAAAGGTTAATGTTCTCACAGTTATTGATAGTGAAAACTATGAACTCTAAATTAATGTTCTCACTAACAACAACGGTCGCTACAATGTCAAACTCTAAATTAATAACAATTTGTATCTATATAAGAATGAATATTCCATTATGTTTAACTAGTTAGAATTATTTGAGTCAGGGATATCCCACCTGTACTTATGAGTAAGGAAGTGGGTAATGGGTACCCATGGGTAGGGAGTATACATTTATTGAAGTTTATTAAAGTTCGAAAATACTATAAATGAGAAAGAAAATATGATATAACATATTAATATAATATTATTTTAATACGATATAACATAAATTAATAAATTAGTATTTTATAATATAATTAAAACTTCATACATTATAAATACTATCATGGAACAATATATCAAAAAAGTATATTATTATTAAATATAAAAATCTTAATACTTAAATATATTTAATAAAATAAATAATTAATAATTACAGGTAGCTGCATAGTGAATAGTGTAACACATGTACTTGTTTGTTTAGTGACATTATGTAATGTTTTTTGGTTTGGTTGAATTATGTTTATATCTTTTTAGTAAATCTCTTAAACTTAACTTTATTTAAGTAATAAATTATAAAAATTAATTTGTCATTTTATGACTATTAATATTTTATAAGATTACAAAGACTAAACAATGATTTAAAAATAACATGTCATTTTAAAGATATCAAATTTGAATTGGAAGTAAAAACAATTTGGAATTGTCAAATTGATAACATAAATAGTAAAACGTTCCATATGTTAAAATAAAGTATCAGTTGTTTCAGTGGTTAAATGATTATTCATTTATAGCAACGAGTGTGTGATTTAAATCCTACATCACATGCAATTTGACTTTTTAAGTTTAATTTGTATGATGTTGAATTTTAATAGGTGACCAGTTTGGTCATTACCTTAGTAGAATCTGATCCATCCATTTCATATGTCATAATGGTGTAAATAAAATTAGCGAGGGCGATTACTGATAGGATTATGAACAGAATTTAACTTAATTTTGATTTTATATAATTCAAAATAAAAATTGATTTGAAAATTAAAATGTTATCCTTATTTTTGTATGAAAAAATGAAAACTATTCTTATTTAAAATCTAATACATATATTTAATTAAAATTTATTATATTTATATTTGAATATTTGTAATTTATAAAAATTGAAATATTATACTCATCATTTTTCATTTATTTTTTTAAATTTTTATTTCATAAAAATTTGAAATTAAAATTAAAATAGTACACTTAATATTTCTTTTTTATTAAGATACTCTGTGATGCCCTAGACCTGGAGGACAACCTTAGGTAACCAAATCAAATATTTAATTTTGAGGGAAAAGTTTTTGCATTGATTGCCCTGAGGACCCATCCGGCAAGTCTAGAGAGTGGTGAGAAAATAAATTAAATACAAGTGTACAAATATGGCACCTAAATTCAATTAATAACCAAGAAAGAAAGTCTTAAATTTTAGAGTTCATTTTTTGTATTTTTGTGCACAAGGTTTGATATTTTATGCAGAACTTAAGCTACAAAACTTTGATTGAAGTGAATCTAGTGGGTATACCTCCGTAGCCCAGATACCTATAACTTTTATGAAGGAAGGTAAGACTAATTTGGCATAGAGAATTCTTGGTACAATATTATTTAGATCTGCCCCATAGGAAAATTCCAATGGAGACGTGCTAGAGTATTTCATGCATAACTTGAGTTACAAAACTCTGATCAAGTTGAATCTAGTGGATGTACCTCCTCAGCTCAGATAACTACAACTTTTGTGGAGGAAGAGCTAATTTGGCACAGAGAATTCCCGCTGCAATATTATGCAGATCTACCATGCACAAAAATTCCAATAGGATGTGTTGGAGTATTTCGTGCATAACTTGAGCTACAGAACTCTGATTGAGGTGAATCCAGTGGGTACACCTTTGTAGCTCAAATAACTACAAGTTTTGTGAAGGAAGGAAGGGCTAGTTTGGCACAAAATTTCCGATGTAGCAAAATGTAGATCTTCCCTTCCAAATTGTAAACAACGACAAAAATGCATATTTTCTTTAAAATGTCCAATTTACTCATGTGCTTAAACTACTTAAACCTCATCCAAATGAAACCAATTTTACCGTAAGTTATTATGTGTCATTTCTAAATTGTTGATTCAAATCCTAAGCTAAAATTTAATTCCAATTGGATTTCATGCGCATCGCAAGGTTTAGGCAAAAAATGCCTATTTTACATGATATGTAAAATCTAATTTGGAATAACACCAATTTCACACCACATATACCTCAACACATCTAACTATCACTTGTACATCATTCAACCTATTCATTCTACCCACGCCTATCTCAATTTACACAACTACTTAGTTTATGCATAATTCAACATATTCTCCATGTATTTTCACATCTAAACATGACTACATGCTATAATTCATTGCCTAATCCATCTAATGCATACAAGCACAATTCTTAATCATTGCAATGCACATGGATCTATCCATAAATCAAACACAATGCACATGGATCTGTCCATGGCACTACTAAGGATATCACAAAATATATACATCTATATACAACCTCTAGTAAGATATCCAACATAACTACATAGTTATATACATATAATCCATACTATAATGAGTCGGCCAAGGCACATACACCACAAAACATAATCAAAAGCTATACAGGGCTATAAACCACGCCCGAGTGCCATTGGCACTAACCATATCCTCAATATCTCACCATGGATCCTCTCATGCTAATTCCACTATCATATAAAAAATAATAAGGGCTGAGCAACCATATATTAAATGATAAATATTGACCGGATTACTCAATCAAACAACATTATCCAATCCAATTGTATATCATCAGTAATATCATCATAATCATTCACTTATCATTTAACTTTATTAACATCAATTTACTAGTTACTCACACACATCAATCATCATCCATTACATTGCAACTCACCTAGCTTAATGCTATAATTCTAAGGCATATGCATGCAAATCTAACTTTAATGATGTGATATATTGCAATATTAAAGAATCCAAAAAATATTTACATTTTTACCGATCGAACTGCTTACCCATTTGCAACACCGTCACTCCAAGTGACTACAAAAACTCAACAATTGGTGTTATGGGTCAGCCTTAGAGTCCAACTGTGAGGACCGGCCTCATATAATCTGGTAATTAATAAAAATAAGGGTAAATTTTTCACGATTTAAAAGTAATTAAAGAATGAGGAGAAAACCGCGAGATAACACTTCAACAAGTAATCCCCGGACCATTTTAGAGAAACCATTCTATATATGAAGATATGAGAATGTGTGTAATTTAAATCAAGAGTGCTCCTTGGACAACCAATCACATGATCATCAACAAGGAATAACGGAAGTATATGTTATTTCAAGAAGTGCTAAAGGGTATGAAAAGAGACTCAAAGATACCCTCAAAAATATGGTAAATATGTGTGCATTTTGTTGTATAATCATGTCAAGGTTCAACAATACCAAACATACATCGAAACTTATGAGTTTTTGTGACAACAAGGCCATGAATCGATTCGAGAACCTCTTGAATCGATTCATGCGTGTTGGAAACTTGAAACAGTGGAAACAGAACCTCTTGAATTGATTCAAGCCTCGTATGAATTGATTCAAGCAAGTTGGAAATGGTGAACAGTAAAAACAACCTCTTGAATTGATTCAGGACTTTGTATGAATCGATTCAAGCCATTCCATGGGCTCATGAATCGATTCAAGGGACTCATGAATCGATTCATGATAGCATATCAGCTATATAATCACTAGTGGAAAAAATGGATATAATCACGGTTAAAAATGGCCTTTAATCACGGTTAAAGAACTGTGGTTGTTACAGCCATGGTTGTAGATGAGGGTCTTTAACCACGGTTAACAACCGTGGTAATAAATCAGATATAACCACGGTTGTCGAGCATAACTGTGAATATAACAGACAATGTATATTCACGGTTATAGTAGAAACCGTGGATAAATAAAATCTATATTCACAGTTGTTTAGCATAACCGTGAATATAAGTAGTAAAAAAAATCACTTACAAACTATGTATATTCACGGTTATAGTAGAAACCGTGGATAAAGAACATCTATATTCACGGTTGTTTAGCATAACCGTGAATATAAGTAGTAAAAAAATTCAGTTACAGACTATGTATAATCACGGTTATAGTAGTAACCGTAGAGAAATAGTGTCTATAATCACGGTTATAGTAGTAACCTTGGATAAATAGTGTCTATAATCACGGTTATTACCATAACCGTGAATAAACACTGAGGTTTTTTTTAATATGGTTTCTGTTTTATTGTTTCTCAAACCTGCATTCAGACCACCAGCACAATATACAATATCCCAGCATATCCAGCAACAAACAATATATAAAAGGTGAACTGTCCTTTACAGGGGGTGTAAATGTATGATTATTGAACAATTCAAAATGTACATGAAACGTAAAATCTGGTATAAGGGAATGCTTATACAGATACAAATATAGAATGTTCTTGTATACTGGGGCAGAGTATAATGCACCCTGGGCGGTGTGATAGTCCGCCTGAAGTAACCTCCCTTGCCTTGACACAATTGGTGGTGGTACCTGCAATTATTCTCCGACGCTCAAGTCAGTATTCTAAAATACTGTAAGACTTAGAAAGCAAATCTGAGAGAATTATGCAAGTAAGAGAGTGTAAGGTTTAGAATTGAGGGGGGCCTCTATACCTTTTTACTGAGGTTTATATACCTGTTACTGGTGCTCCATTATTGGTGGGACCCGTTCCTTGTTTTCAGGAAAAATGTAAGAAAGGTAGTGGGTCCCTGTGTCGTTCACGAGCACCATCACTGTAGTGGGTATTTCCACTTGCTTGGAAAGCACTAATGCTTTATTATTTTATTCATTGTTCCCTTCTTATGCGTGACACCGTGATTCCCATTTTCAACCTCTCAAGACAGAGTCAATCTCGTGCCGGGGTTATAAGTATGGGCTCGCTACGCAGTATGGGAAGTTCAATATTCCGCCTGTATTGAGCCTGTGGCTTGGTGGAGTAATATGCATTGGGAATATTTCATGCATGTGTATAAGGTATTCAATATTTTCCTCCTTGGCGAGGTAATAAGCCTTGGCGGAGTAACATACCTTGGCAGAGTTACGTGCCTTGGCGGAGTTATGTGCCTTGGCGGAGTTATGTGCCTTGGCGGAGTAACGTTCCTTGGTGGAATAACATGCCTTGGCGGTATGAACTCCGTATAGAAGTACTTATAATGTATTTGAAGCGTACTTCTCTTGTTCATAATGCTGATCTGGCAAAGCATTAAAGCCATGCTCTTGGGGGCCGGTGTTGGGACCGGATCATATGCCCCCTAGCTTGTTATAGTGACTGGCGGAGTCACTTTAATGAGCTATAACACTTAAGTTTAACTTTTATAGGCATGGGTTTAGGCGGCGTTTGCCAGTTCAGGATTTTTCGGACAAGTGTTTTCGTGCATTTAATGCTTTCATCATTACTTGCCACGCCTGTCATTAATGCGCCTCGAAACTGCGTTTTGCCGCTTCAATCTTTCATTGCCATGTATGCCCTCGTAACGATTGCCATTCCAATGATAGGACATAAATGCGTGGGGTGGTAGTTGAATACGTTTTTGAGGTTATTATCGTGGGCCTTGGGTTTTGAAAATACGGCCCAAAAGATGCTTGTCTTGAGATTCATCCAACGACTGTAATTGCGTTGAATTCATCCAACGGCTGTAGTTGCATTTCTGAGATTAATGAGGCTTTACTGGTTTCCCCCCAAGCCATGCCTATAAATAGATAAACTCTTAGGAGGGGAAACTTTTCGCTTTATCTTCTTCTCTGCGTTTGCGTATTAGAACTGCCTTTTGAACGTTGCTTTCGTGCGAGTCGTTTGTTGTTGCAGTTCTTCATTTCTTCAGAAACTTAAAGTAACTCTCTTTTTCCTCTGTCTCCTGTCTTCATTGTTATTGGGTTGGTTCTGTTCTCTTTATATGTGTGTTTGTTGAAACGAGGATGAGAGGAAAAAAGTCAGAGTCGTGCTCTAGGGTTTCTGTTCGTCCGATGTTTTCGGATATTGAGAGTGGAGATGAGGCTTTTTATACCGGGAGAGATGCAACATTTTACAGCAGCGTGGAGTTTTTTAGTAATGCTGTACATTCGTTTGTATCAGGAGGTATTCCTCAGACTGAAGTAAGAACGATGGCAGAGTGTCAAAACGTTGTGTTGCATGGGTTGGACTGGAAAAAGATGCTTGAGGTTGACCCTTATTGTTGGGTTGAGGAAGATGTTAAAGATGCTTCCTCTCGTCATGCGACAATAAGCGGAGGGGTAACGGAGTTGTCTGTGCCAGTTTGGAAGGATAAGAGGTATGAGAAGAGGTTCATCGTCCGTTCACCCAAGACGTATGAACGTATATGCCATCGTCCTCAAGATGAACGTACATTATACATGTACGATATTTTGTTTACCCAGTTGGGGGTACGATTTCCACTGAATAGATTCCAGATGGGCGTACTGAGGTTCTTGGATTGCGCCCCTTCTCAGCTGCACCCTAACGGTTGGGGAATAGTTCGCAGCTTCGAGGTGTTGGCTAAACATCTGGAGTTTACGCCTACTGTGGCGTTATTCTTTGCCTTTTGCCGCATTATGAGGAGAGTGAATACAAAAACTGGCGGCATGGGCTTTATAACTCTTCGGGCGGAGCCAAAGATTGTAAATTTCAAGGCATTTGCTGACTCCGCCAAAGAAGGCGGACTTCACTTTAGGATGAGCTTTGTAAAAGTCTCTGTCAGGAAGAACAAGTCCGTTTTCTGGTGAAGTAAGGAGGGAATTGACAAATTCCCAGTAGCGTGGACCCATGAGGAGGGTGCCTTGTCAGCTACTTCTGTGGAAGTGCTCCGGACGTTGAAGGAGTACAACTCCGTCCACAAGCAGTTCTTATGCAAAAGGCTGCTTGGGCGGGATGCTGAGGATTATTTAAGTAATTCTTTAAGACTTGTCCCTTAAACATTACTCCTATTGTTTCCTACAGCTTCTAATTCTGTGCATGTATATTATTTTGCAGGAGAAATTGCTGAATTCCCTAGGATGGAGCGCATCAAGCAGATTCGTATGAGCCGCGAGGAAATTGACACGGAGAACAATGTGCAGCCCAGGAGGAATTTGGCTGCTTCTCTAACAAAGATTCTTCCTTTCCCTGCATCCACTACTGTAGTGAATTTGGAAGGTGGTGCAGGGTCCTCAGCAGTTGATGTTGAAAGGCGTTCTAAAAAACGCCAAGAACCAGAAGCTGTTGAGGAGGAGGAGGAAGAAGTAGATCCCTAACCTTTGCTCAAAAGAAAGAACAAGGGCAAGAAGAAGGTTGGGGAAGGAGCATCAGTTGACACCGCCATCAACTTGGAAGAGACTCAGGAGGTACCTGCTGTGGGTACTACTTCTGATATGGGCGGTGTTGAAGGCGCCCTCGAAGAAGGTATCGCGGGGGAGGAAGAGGAGGGAATTCAAGCCTCTCCAAACCAAGTTGTGGTGGATGAGGCGGAGGGAGTTCAAACTTCCCCAGTCCGCCCTGCTGAGAATCCTGCCTTGGATTTGGCTACTCGAGGGACACCAGTTTTCTTTATTGATGTTCCAGGGGAGTCATCCAGGCGATCCGTCTCTCTGCCTTTGGCGGGGTCTCGACTGAATCCCTTTTTGTATTTTGCAAATATGGGATCCCGCCAGTCGGAGAGGCGTGATCCGAAATTCATCCTCCGCCCCGACATCGACTTCCAAGAGATTCCAGACGCTGCTACAGCTGCAAGGTGGCACCTTGCAGAAATTGATGGTTTTCTAGCCTCTGTGCCACGTATTGCTGATGTTGCTGCTGAGGCCAACATGTTTCAAGAATCTTTTCATGATTCTGTTGAAAAGATACGCAGCTTGGAACATGATAATGAACAGCTGTCGGAGGTGATCAAGGTGAAGGATAAACACCTTGACGCCGCCGACTCCGACATCAAGAAGCTGGAGGAGGAGCTGGCTCGGGTGAGAGCTGATAAAGTCTTGCTGGAAAAGCAAGTTTCTTGCTTAGAAGAGCAGAATATAAAGCTGAGCGAAGAGGTGGGCGGACTGACCCAGGTGAAAGCTGACAATGTTCTGTTGAAACAACAAGTTTCAAATCTGAATCAGCAGAACCAACAAATGGGCGAGTGTGTGAGCGAAGTCCAGCAGAGGTTAGTTTCTTTTGAAACCGATAGGGCTCTTGCTGCAGACGCCTGGGCTACGGAGTTGGACGAAGCAGCTACTACATACAGCAACCTTGAAAAGCAGGTTGAGGAGTTGAAGGCCGAGAAGGCTGTTTCAGATGCTGCCAATGAGAAGCTTAACAAGGATTTGAATTCGGCTTTGGATGCAGCTAAAGCAGCAATTGGTGACGCCTTCAGTATGGCTATTCGCCAACTCCGCCATCGCAACCCAGGCGTTGCTCTTAACACTACCGGCATTCATCCATACTATGAATTTATCAATGGTGAATTGATGGTGCCTGCTCAAGGGGGTCATGTTCCTGCACCTGATGTAGAGTATGTTTTGGTGGACTTGCCCCCCTCACAAAGTTTGTCAAAGCCAAGTGAGAGTCAGCTCAGTTCTGCCCACCAGGAAGGAGTGCCATCCGAGCCATGAAGATCAGCGTCGGAGTCCTTTTACAAATTTTTGTTTTTTGCATTTTAATGATATCGCCTTGTTCCAGGATAGGCTCTGGATCTTTATCAGTTTTTGGCAATATTCAATAAAATATATTTTCTGTAATCTATACTTGTTCATATAAGCAATGTTTGAGTCCGTCGTATTTATGCCTCGTAAAATGATATTAAGAAGGCAGAGTATTCATCTGAGGACTTAATGGAATATGACTAAGTATAACGAGGCAGAATAACCTTTTTGAAATTCTGGTAAAGTAAAATTCAGTAGGGAGGCGAAGTAGCCTCTTAGGAATTTCAATGAAATAAATTCAGTAATGAGGCGGAGTAGCCTCTTGAGAATTTCAATGAAGAATATTCTGTAATGAGGCGGAGTGGCCTCTTGAGAATTTCATTGAAGTGAAATCAATATGGAGGCGGAGTAGCCTCTTGAGAATTTCAATGAAGAATGTTCTGCAATGAGGCGGAGTGGCCTCTTAAGAACTTCAATGAAATAAAATCAATAAAGAGGTGTAGTAGCCTTTTGAGAATTTCAATGAAGAATATTCTGCAATGAGGCGGAGTGGCCTCTTGAGAATTTCAATGAAGAATGTTCTGTAATGAGGCGGAGTGGCCTCTTGAGAATTTCATTGAAGTATATTCTGCAATGAGGCGAAGTGGCCTCTTGAGAACTTCAATGAAATAAAATCAATAAAGAGGCGTAGTAGCCTTTTGAGAATTTCAATGAAGAATATTCTGCAATGAGGCGGAGTGGCCTCTTGAGAATTTCAATGAAGTATATTCTGCAATGAGGCGGAGTGGCCTCTTGAGAATTTCAATGAAGTAAATTCAATATGGAGGCAGAGTAGCCTCTTAAGAATTTCAATGAAGAATGTTCTGTAATGAGGCGGAGTGGCCTCTTGAGAACTTCAATGAAATAAAATCAATAAAGAGGCGTAGTAGCCTTTTGAGAATTTCAATGAAGAATATTCTACAATGAGGCGGAGTGGCCTCTTGAGAATTTCAATGAAGTATATTCTGCAATGAGGCGGAGTGGCCTCTTGAGAATTTCAATGAAGTAAATTCAATATGGAGGCGGAGTAGCCTCTTGAGAATTTCAATGAAGAATGTTCTGCAATGAGGCGGAGTGGCCTCTTGAGAACTTCAATGAAATAAAATCAATAAAGAGGCGTAGTAGCCTTTTGAGAATTTCAATGAAGAATATTCTGCAATGAGGCGGAGTGGCCTCTTGAGAATTTCAATGAAGTATATTCTGCAATGAGGCGGAGTGGCCTCTTGAGAATTTCAATGAAGTAAATTCAATATGGAGGCGGAGTAGCCTCTTGAGAATTTCAATGAAGAATGTTCTGCAATGAGGCGGAGTGGCCTCTTGAGAACTTCAATGAAATAAAATCAATAAAGAGGCGTAGTAGCCTTTTGAGAATTTCAATGAAGAATATTCTGCAATGAGGCGGAGTGGCCTCTTGAGAATTTCATTGAAGCACAATTTTTACAAGCAATATACTTACTTGAACTTGTTGATAGTGCTTGAGTTTGTTGATTATGTACTCCGTAAAGCATTGGCAGTTAGGCGGAGTCAAATTTTGGATGGAGCATTCATCCCTTTGAATTTGAATTGGAGTGTAACTCCTGATCAAATGAAAATTGTGGAATCCAGGATTGGTATGGTGCAGCATATAGCTGTGACACCAATTCTTCCTGCAAAAGCTTGGTTGAACTTTTGAAGAGGTATGGTGCAGCATATAGCTGTGACACCATTTTTTCCTACAAAAACTTGGTTGAACCTTTGAGTGTTGAACTTTTGAAGAGGTATGGTGCAGCATATAGCTGTGACACCATTTTTTCCTGCAAAAACTTGGTTGAACCTTTGAGGCGGTATGGTGCAACATATAGCTGTGACATCGTTTTTTCCACAAGAAGCCTGCAGGACCTTGGGGCCGAAATGGTGCAGCATATAGCTGTGACACCAGTTCTTTCCATAGGCGGCCTGCAGGACCTTGGGGTCGGTATGGTGCAGCATATAGCTGTGACACCAATCCTTTCCCCCCAAGGAGTTTTTTGGACCTTAGGGTCGGTATGGTGCAGCATATAGCTGTGACACCAATCCTTTCCCCCAAGGAGTTTTTTGGACCTTGAGGTTTGTATGGTGCAGCATATAGCTGTGACACCAATCCCCCCAAGGAGTTTTCTGACTCCGTTTGTGAAGCTTTGTTGCATGTTGGATGATCTTTATGGAATAAAGAGTTATGCTTTTATGCTTTAATTGTTGGAGCCGGTGTCTTATCTGCATGGGAACAAGTTCTGCCATGGATAATCAATTGAAAGTTAGAATGAAGATTGAATGTAGGAAGGCATTTCATTAATAATAGAACTACATAAAGAGCTGAGTTGGGGTATGTCTCTTCGAAACCTTTTCAAGGAAAGCATATCTGGGAAGAACCTTGAGTTAGGAAGAAAAGATCATACCATATTACCCAACTAGCTGTAGTATATGCATAAATTTAAAATGTTCCATTTATTCCTGACCGGAGTGCCATCTAAGTTTTCTAGGCGGTATGTGCCTTTGCCCAAAACCTCGATGACTCGGTATGGACCTTCCCAGGTTGGTGCCAATTTGCCTTGGTGTGCAAATTTGTTGCCAACATTGGCCCTTCTTAGGACCAAATCTCCTTCTTTGAAACAGCGTTCAAAAATACGTGTGTTATACCATTTGGCGGCCTTTGCTTTGACAGCTTTGTCCCTCACAAAGGCTTCCTCTCTCAACTCCACCAAAACCTCGAGTTCATGTGCGAGGTTCTGTTGATTGGCTTCCTCATTGAAATGGAGGACTCGAGCTGAAGGGGCTGCCAATTCAATGGGGATGACAGCCTCAACTCCGTATGTCAGCCGATATGGAGATTCATTTGTGGTGGAGTGAGGGGTCTTTCTGTATGCCCATAAAACGTGGCATAACTGGTTTGCCCAATCTCCCTTTGCCTCGCCAAGGCGTTTCTTAAGGCCTTTCAAGATTTCTCTGTTGGCAACTTCAGCTTGTCCATTGGTTTGAGGGTGTTCCACAGAAGAGAAAATCTGCGTAATGCTGAGATTTTCTAAGAGTTCAGCGAACTTGCGATCTGTGAACTGGGTGCCATTGTCTGTGACTATGCGTCTAGGGACTCCGAAACGTACAATGATATTTTCATATACGAATCTTCGAGTCCTGGCTGACGTTATATGCACCACTGCTTCTGCCTTAATCCATTTGGTGAAGTAATCAACACCAACTATCAAGTATTTGATACCGCCGGGCGCAGTTGGGAATGGACACAAGATATCCATGCCCCATTGATAGAAAGGCCAAGGCGTTATTGATGATGACATTTCCTCTGCGGGAGTGTGATGAAGGTTTGCGAATCGTTGACATTGATCGCATTTTTGAACATATGAGGCGGAGTCATGCTTCAGAGTGGGCCACCAATACCCCACCCTGAGTATTTTTCTCATTAGACTCCGCGCCCCTGGATGATGTCCACACTGCCCTTCATGGACTTCTTCCAAAACAGCTTGCACCTCATTTTCATTTATACAAATTAAGTAAGGAATAGAAATTCCTCGGCGGTATAACTGTCCGTCCAGGAGTGTATAATAAGGTGCTTCTTTCTTTAGTTTCTTTCGCTCAAGATCATCCGTGGGTAATTGTCCATTAACAAGATAACGAACTATTGGTGCTACCCAGGAATTGTCATCAAAGGAGCGGCTTTTAATCATATGTACTGAGGAAGGAAAGGAAATACTTGGCTCCGCCAAGGTACTCTGTACAACCGTAGTTGTGCATCCCGCCTTCTTTGTGCTGGCTAACCTGGAGAGGATATCAGCACGTGTATTTTCTTCGCGGGGTACATGCTTGAAAGTGACTTCATTGAAGCGTTGTTTTAACTCATTGACGCAGTCTAGATATTGTTGCAGCAGAGGTTCTTTAGCCTGATACTCACCAAGAATTTGTGAGATGACTAATTAAGAATCACTGCATAGGGTAACAGTTTTGGCCCCAATATCTTGTGCTGCCCTGAGTCCAGCCAAGCAGGCTTCATACTCCGCCTGATTGTTAGACGTAGTGAAGGTAAAGTGCAATGAAATTTCAAGATGTACTTCGTCATCACTTTCTATAACAATTCCTGCTCCACATCCTTTGTTATTTGAAGATCCATCAACGTATATTGTCCAATGTGAATGATCTGCATCTGGGCTAGAGCCTGTTAATTCAACTACGAAATCTGCCAGGATCTGTGCCTTGATAGCAGTTCTTGGTTCATATGATATGTCAAATTCAGAGAGCTCTATGGCCCATTTGATCATCCTTCCAGCCAGGTCTGGTTTGAACAATATAGTACGAAGTGGCAAGTCTGTGCGAATCAGGATGGGATGGGCATGGAAATATGGTCTTAGGCATCGTGAGGCCCAAACAACTGCAAGTGCTGCCTTCTCAATCTTCTGATAACGGCACTCTGCACCATGCAATGTTCTACCAGTGAAGTACACCGGTCGTTGGCCTTCAACTGTTTCCTTGACCAGAGCCACTGCCAGCGCTTCATCTGAAACAGACAAATAAACAATGAGTTGTTCACCTGGGCTTGGTTTTACTAAGATTGGAGGGCTGGCCAAGACATTTTTCAAGCTTTGGAATGCCGCCTCTTGTTCTGGGCCCCAACTGAATTTCTTATCCTTCTTCAGCATTTTGTACAAGGGAAGAGAGCGATGAGCCATTTTTGGCATGAATCGTGCTAGAGCAGCGATTTTGCCATTGAGGGATTGTACCTCCTTCAATGTTTTGGGGCTCTGCAACTCTTGGATTACGCGACATTTATCAGGATTAGCCTCTATGCCTCTTTGTGTTAACATGAAACCCAAAAATCTGCCCCCAGGAACGGCAAATGTACATTTTAATGGATTGAGTCTCATGTTGTATTGCTGTAGGCGTTGAAAGATGAGGCGTAGGTCTTCAACATGGTCTCCTCCCTCCGGGGTCTTGGCAATAATGTCATCAATATAAACCTCTACCAGCTTTGTGTGCATACCCTCAAAAACTTTGTTGATCATGCGCTGGTAGGTTGTCCCGGCGTTCTTTAGCTCAAATGGCATGACGTTGTAGCAAAAGACCCCTTTGTCATTAATGAATGCTGTCTTCTCCTGATCATCCTCACACATTGGAATTTGGTTGTATCCGGAGTAGGCATCCATAAAAGATAGATACTTGTATCCTGAGGAATCGTCAACCAATCTGTCAATGTTGGGGAGAGGGTATGGATCTTTGGGACAGCATTTATTCAAATCAACGTAGTCTATGCACATACGCCATTTGCCATTGGCTTTCTGTACCATAACCACGTTGGACAGCCATGAGGAGTAACGGAGTTCCCTGATGAACCCCGCCTTGAGGAGCTCCTCTGTTTGTTCACAAGCAGCTTTCTGCTTAGCAGGACCCATACGCCGTTTCTTTTATGCCACTGGCTTAGTTTCAGGATACACCGCCAGGCGGTGACAACAAAAGTTAGGATCCATGCCAGGCATGTCTGCAGCGGTCCAAGCAAAAATTTCTTTGTATTCATGGAGAAGTGCAATCAGTCTTGCTTCCACGTTAGTCTCCAGATTGTCATTGATGTTTGTGATTTTCTCCGGGGTGCCGCCTAAAATAATAGACTTGGAGCCACCATCAGGGGTTGGTTTCAAAGGATTTAGTGGGTCTATAGAAGACTCCGCCCTGGGGTCAAGATCCACCAAATTGACGGATGCCGCCGCACTGCTTCCTTCGTTCAATTTTCTTTTCTTAGACATGGTTTCAAGCTTCACCATGTTAAGACTCAAATTGTAACAATAACGAGCCATCTCCTGGTCCCCCCTTACAGATGAGACTTGATTATCTTTATCAATAAACTTGATTAACAAGTGGGGGGTTGAAATGATGGCTTCCATGGCATTCAGAGTAGGCCGCCCGATGATGCCATTGTATGGAGATTTAACATCAATGACAAGGATCCTGGATTTCACGGTCCTTGCTCCAGGTTCACCATCAAAAGTGATCCTTGTGTCCAAGTAGCCTTTAGTGGGCTGTTTGGCGCCATTAAAGGCTGTAAGGTCCTGCATATAAGGCTGCAAATCAGCATCAGTTAGTCCCATGCGTTTAAAACAGTCATAGAAGATAACGTCGCAGGAACTTCCCTGATCAATTAGGATGCGTTTTACATCCATATTAGCGATTACTGCAATAATCACTACTGCATCATCTCCCTCAGGAATAGTAGGGCCAAAATCATCATCTGTGAAGGTTATAGGCAGAGTCTGGACCCCGTTCCTGAATGGGCGATATTCCTTACCCTTGCCTTGCACAGACAAGATCATACGATGATGATTTTTCCTGGCGGTGTTTGAGGGTCCGCCTCCGGCGAAGCCCCCAGCAATCATATCTACAACCTGCCTTTTACCCCGTGATCTGGGTTCTGGACTTGGTTCTCTTTGGGCGGACTCAAGAACAATGCCCTTTTGTTTTTCTGTTGCCGCCGTACGTTTTGGCTCCCGAGTGTTATCAGGATCAGGAGAACGATCACGAGATCTTTTCTCAAACCTCTCTGGTTCATCGTGAGATTTTCCCTTGAACAAATAATGTTTCAGTTTGCCTTCACGAATGAGTACCTCAATGGTATTTTTGAGTTGCTTGCACTCCTCCGTGGTATGGCCAACTGACTCATGGAACTCACAATATTTCTTTGGGTTCCCACCGCGTCTGATTGGAGGTGGACGTTGAATCCCATAAATATTAAGGGTAGTCCATCCTATTTCACGCAAGATTTGCTTATATGACGTCTTCAGGGGTGCATAATGAGCGAAATTGAACACACGTCTATCTTGCTGTTTGAAGGGCTGGTTCCCTGCTTTGTCTTTCTGAGGTAACTTATCATTCCTGGATAATTTTTCTTTACCTTTGTCATGGTGTGGAGTTGCGGTGGGTGGTTTACTGCGAGATGCAGTGGCTTCCAGATGCATCTCAATACCCACATACTTGGATGCCTTCCTGCAAAATTCCTCCATTGTAGATGGAGGTCCCTTTGCCAACGATAGAGCAAAAGGTGATTTTGGCTGTATAGCCTCGATAAGGATATGCAACTGTATCGCTTCTGTCAGATCAGGAACCATGGCTGCCTCCTTATAGAATCTCTTAAGGAAATCCTTCAGAGATTCTTTGTCACCTTGCTTGATCTGAGCCAAGGTATGAGAGGTTCTAGGTGCATCCCTAGAGATCACGAAGTGGCTGCCAAAAGCTGTAGCTAGGTCCTCCTATGAATCAATGGAACCTGAAGGTAAACTCTTGAACCAACTAAGAGCTTCACCTGTAAGGGTTCTGGGGAACATCCTGCACATGACATCTTCTTCTGCACCTAGGAACATAGCCTCGTAGATGTAAGCATCTAGATGCTTAGAAGGATCTGTTTCCCCAGTGTATTTTCCTATGGAAACAGGTTGCATGGTCTGCAAATGTCTAGGGACATGCACATTCATGAGCCTTTTTGAAAATGGGATACTCATCTTGTACCCCAAGGGGGATGCAACTGAGCCTGCTCTCCTTCCCTCTTGGTGTTGAGTGTTTGCCAGTGGAAGGCTTCGTTGCTCTTCCATGTAAGTAGGGATGCGAGAGTAGCTAGGAGTACTTGATTCCTCCTGTGCATGCGCCTCATGATGCGGCTGTTTTGCAGGACCTGCTCTCTCGTGAGTATGATTTGCCTTTTCACAACGAAGCTCAGCAATTTCTTCTCTCAGCATCCTGATCATATCATCTCTCAGATCTGGAGAGTCAGCATGCGTTGCCTTTTTGTGAGCATCATTGTCAAAATTGAGACGTCTAGGATTGCATGGAGGAGAATCCTCAGTCTGCACTTCTGGTCCTGGTCTTTCCATTAATGATGAATATGATGGAAATTGATCAAAGATTGTGGGAATACCAAATTTACAGGTCCCACCGGGCGTGCCAATGAACTGTCCTTTACAGGGGGTGTAAATGTATGATTGTTGAACAATTCAAAATGTACATGAAACGTAAAATCTGGTATAAGGGAATGCTTATACAGATACAAATATAGAATGTTCTTGTATACTGGGGCGGAGTATAATGCACCCTGGGCGGTGTGATAGTCCGCCTGAAGTAACCTCCCTTGCCTTGACACAATTGGTGGTGGTACCTGCAATTATTCTCCGACGCTCAAGTCAGTATTCTGAAATACTGTAAGACTTAGAAAGCAAATCTGAGAGAATTATGCAAGTAAGAGAGTGTAAGGTTTAGAATTGAGGGGGGCCTCTATACCATTTTGCTGAGGTTTATATACCTGTTACTGGTGCTCCATTATTGGTGGGACCCGTTCCTTGTTTTCAGGCAAAATGCAAGAAAGGTAGTGGGTCCCTGTGTCGTTCACGAGCACCATCACTGTAGTGGGTATTTCCACTTGCTTGGAAAGCGCTAATGCTTTATTATTTTATTCATTGTTCCCTTCTTATGCGTGACAGCGTGATTCCCATTTTCAACCTCTCAAGACAGAGTCAATCTCGTGCCGGGGTTATAAGTATGGGCTCGCTACGCAGTATGGGAAGTTCAATATTCCACCTGTATTGAGCCTGTGGCTTGGCGGAGTAATATGTATTGGGAATATTTCATGCATGTGTATAAGGTATTCAATATTTTCCTCCTTGGCGAGGTAATAAGCCTTGGCGGAGTAACATACCTTGGCGGAGTTACGTGCCTTGGCGGAGTTATGTGCCTTGGCGGAGTTATGTGCCTTGGCGGAGTAACGTTCCTTGGCGGAATAACATGCCTTGGCGGTATGAACTCCGTATAGAAGTACTTATAATGTATTTGAAGCGTACTTCTCTTGTTCATAATGCTGATCTGGCAAAGCATTAAAGCCATGCTCTTGGGGGCCGGTGTTGGGACCGGATCAAAAGGAATGGTATATATATAATAATTAATTTGATATGAATTCATAACAACCTAAAAAATGAAACTATATACAATTCAGATGAATGTAACCTAATAAAATATAAACCCTAAATCCTACACTAGATACATATTTAAGAGAATAAAGATCCTATATCTAACTAAGTTCTTTTGCTGATTTCATTGAAGTATGAGGCCCATTGCTTTCTAACATTATCTATAAGTGTCTTAGAGAAGTATGACCGGTCCTGGAAGTATTGCAAACAATGCATAAAACAATTAGAACAAAAGCTATATTTATTACATGAAATTGATGAAATTGTTAGAAAAGTAGTCCAAATGATGAGACTTACATCTGTCCATCCATCTACTAAATGTTGTTGGACGATGGTCAGCATGGTATGCATGACGTAATAGCCACACTCAAAAGTACCCTCCTGCCTGTAAGACTACGATGGACATAAAATATAGAATAAGTGAATTCGCAACTTAAAAAATATATATTGAAGATTTGAATGAATACGATTGACTTACTTTTGGGTGCACCCACACAACTTTTCTTCCGCTGGACTTAACTCCAAGCAGTCGATTGTATCCAACCACCGCCCTACATAAAATAAAACACAAGATAAGTTAGAATCGTATAGGTCCAAAAATGATGTAATCGAATTTGTACTTATTGTTTAGGGATTAACTTACCCGTCTACTATACTTTTCAGGTCTTATGGAACTGTCCTGCATAGTATCAAAATACAGAGCAAGATAAGCCCGGGGACAGATCACCACAAGCGTCCAGTGAGCGTTGCAGTTACCAGTGATAAGTGAGACTTCAAAATGCAAAAATTAATGACAATAATTATGGAATAGAATATTACCCTTTATGATAGGGACCCATGTATACAGCCTTCCCAGACTCAAACATCCAATTCTGGATGTATGCCTGGGTGTCTTGCGTGGTGTTTGCTAACTTCTGTATGAGAGAGGGCTCTAAGAAACCATAAGTTCCTTGGAAACCCAAGTCCACACAAAGTTTTGTCAGAAACCTAAACACGTTGAGACATGGTTAGCGACAAATAACTTGTATAATGAAAAAATTGGATAAAAAACGATATACTTACAGCTCCCGCAGCTGAATGATGAAGATATTCAGCATCGACGTCCCCGAAATAATCTCACACATGTCAGAATGTGTAATTTAAAGTGGTACTGCACTTGGACGGCCGAACACCAGTGGCTCCCATGGGACCTGAACAGTCTCATCTCCTTGCTCATACTCAATGCGCCATAGCATCCAGATCGTGTTCTTGTTGAATAATTGACAACCATCACAGTTTGTACCATAATTGACAATATAACAAAATTAGTGGCTGTTTAAGGTGTTTACCTGTCCAGGGGCAACCTGCAGAAGTCTGTTGGGCCACATCAGAAAGTGGCCCACCGCCTGACCGACGGTCTTCACCTCTAGAGTTGCCACTGGCACAGCAGCATCCTCCTCGAGGACGAGCACAACAGAGACCCTGGACATACCATCAGGTAATGTCTGATGGTGAACCACAGGGCCTAAGTTGTAGACCATGCCAGTGGCAACTGGCTCCTCTGACCCGTCAATGAATAGGTCATATTGACGGGTGTCTGGTGGCTCGACCCCATCATCATCAGGGTCAGCCGCAATAGCTGTTTTCTCAAGGGAGGGGGCAGGGTCGGGAGCACCGTAATAGCTGCAGAGGCCTGTGAAATGTGAATGATTAGCCGATAATTGTTTAACAAATAACAAAATGAAAGGATACAGTTATTTCCAACTTACCTACACCTCGACCGTAATATCCTGCCTACCATGGGCTATGAAAGACCCTTGGGTTGATTGCTCAACCAAGGAATCCTGAAACCAAACAAGTTAGTATTCACTTCCTTCACGTAATACCAAAAAAAAGACACTGATACAAGGGGAATACTTACTATCCGTGAGGCGACCTCCTGAGCTTGTGAGGAAGTGTATTCCCTACTCTTCTTGATCCTGGCCTGCTTCCATTTGCCGTGGCGTGTAGGTGGGGAAGGGGGATCCACAATACCAGTGTCAGGCTGACTAGTCTGACACTGACTCAGCCTCTCCTGTGGCAGCCGCTCCTCTAACCTATGGTAACCCCCACGTGAGAGTGTGTGGGGGCAGTCATTCAGCTTCCTAATGTCCCAGGCTTTCTTTCTGACCGCCTACAACAAGAAAGACAAATATTCAGAGTTAGCCATTTAAATTATACATAATTTAATCATTTAAAAACTAATGTACCTGAAACTGGTCAGAATGCCTAGATGCAACGAAAGCATCCCAAGTCTCCTGATCAATGAATGGATATTTCTCTCCGAGGAACTGTCCTTTGTCCTCCCCGAATACATACCTATAATTCAGGTACATTTAAACTAAGGATTGGTACAATTTGGTAAAGCGTTGATTAAGAATTTAAAGTCCAAATATACCTCATGGTGAGTATGGATTTGAACGACCTCCATCGCTCAGCCATAATACCGAGGATCTTCCTCCTCGCTATGTCATGTGATGGTATGTCAAAAGAATCCTACATGAAAGGAGTTAGTCCATAAAGGAGTCCTTATTATGAAATACATGAAATAATACACTAAAATAAAACTTAAATAATATCTAAGTTACCAGAACATCACTCCATAGCTGGTTCTTCACCACCTCCTCGACATTATCCCAGTCAGGGATAATGATGGACACCTTCGACCGAACCACAACTCCCAAATAACTGCTAAACTTCACAGTATTTGGTCCTTCAAATCTACCAGTATTGACATCCATGTCAACAGGTAACCTCTCTCCCCGGTGTCACCTAAGTGCAACGTCTGCCATCTAGGTAACACCTCTACTCTTCCGAGTAGAGGAATCAGTAGCCTGTGAGTCATACCTAGATCGTCCATCCTGATCAGCCATGAGTATCTGTCCAAACAAGGAAACACAACTGTCAAATATTTAATATAACATTTAATACAACGAATAATTAATATAACATGTAATTTAATGATTCATTAACATGATTAATACCCTATGAAGATGAAATATTTTCCCCCAAGCCTTCATGGTGGTTATGACGACTGGCAACTACATCATCTATGTCATGTTCCACGATAGATGTTGGAATACGTGTTATGGTCGATGGAATTTCCACAATATCAAGATTGGGGTCTCCAATGTGTCTACCTTGGATAACAATTGACCACCGTTTGTCAGCTGGGTCAGCAACATAAAAAACTTGCTTCACCTGCGTTGCCATTATGAATGGTTCGTCCTTATGCCCTATCTTGTTAAGGTCGACCAATGTAACTCCTAAATCATCAGTTTTGACACCGTTCTTATTGTCAACCCATTTGCATTTAAACACAAGAGCGGTGAAGGGACTGTAATCGACTTCCCATATATCTTCAATCACACCAAAGTAGCATGACTCGGCCATCACAGGGTTGTTGTCCTTTGAAGTTGAGAAATGCATTGACTGAGCCACAACCATCACTCCACTGTTTTGATTTGTACTCTTTTCATCCTATGTCCTTGTATAAAACAAATAGTTGTTTATGTCAATACCCACAAAAGGTGAGGACATCAAAGTTCGGGCCCTGTGCCAGTTGATGTAATGTCGAGGAAGCAGATGCATCTTTCAGAATGGTCTTTTGGAACCACTGCATGAAACTCTTGTTGTGTTCATTCAATAACCACTTTTCAGTCATTTTAGGGTTGGTTCTCTTGACTAGCTCCTTGTGAGTGTCTAGATATGGTTGCACGTCGTCCGTGTTGTTTAAAATATACAAGTGTGCCTGAAGGACATCATCACGTGACATGCTCTTCATTTTTTTTCCAATCGTTCCTTTCCCATCCAATCTCCCTTCATGACGAGTCATTGGAATACCAATGCTTGCAGCATGTGACATGTATTCAGTGCAAAAATCAATTGCTTCCTCTGCAATATATCTTTCCACAATTGAAGCTTTGGGACGACATTGGTTCTTCATATACCCTTTCAATATCTTCATATATTGCTCAACGGGATACATCCACCGTAAGAACACTGGACCACACAAACGGACCTCTCTTACCAAATGGATGATTAGGTGGACCATTATGTCAAAAAAAGAGGACGGGAAATACATTTTAAGTTGACATAATATAAGTGATGCTTCCTGTTCCAACACATCCAATTCGCCGGGCATGATTACCTTGCAACATATGGCATTGAAAAACATACACAACCTTGTTATGACATTTCTCACATTTTTAGGAAGAATGTCACGAATGGTGATAGGCAAAAACTGTTGCATCAATATGTGATAATTGTGAGACTTCAACCCAACTAACTTCAAATCTTTCATGGAAACACAAGAGTTGATGTTGGAGCCATAACCAGACGGAACTTTCACACTTCGTAACGATTCACACAGACTTTGCTTTTCTTTTCTGGACAACGTATGACATGCTGGGGGCAAATATGTTCTTTTGCCCTTTGATTGTGGATGCAAATCCTGACGTATATCCATCAACTCCAAGTCCATATGCGAGTTTAGGCCATCCTTAGACTTCCCGGGTATGTTTAAGAGTGTACCAACCAAACTGTCACACACATTTTTCTCCACATGCATTACATCAATGCAGTGTCTTACATCAAGCTCCCTCCAATATGGCAGGTCAAAAAACACTGACTTTTTCTTCCAGTTGTTTTGTGTCGGGTGCTGTTTTTCACACTTACCAAATTGCACGTTGACGTCTTTCACCTTTTCATATGTCTGGCGACCAAATAGTGGTGGAGGAGCCATTTCAAAGTCTTGGGCACCGTTAAACGACTTCTTCAACCTTCGAAATGGATGATTCGCTTTAAGAAACCTTCGATGTCGAAGATAAACACTTTTCCTACCATGGTGCAACCGCACAGAACTAGTACCCTCCTCATATACTGGACAAGCTTTATGACCCTTCATGCTGTACCTGGATAAGTTACCATACTTTGGAAAGTCATTGATCGTGCAAAAGAGCATGGCACGCAATTTGAATGACTGCCCGGTAAACCCGTCAAACACATCAACCCCATCTTCCCATAACCTTTTGAGGTCTTCAACCAATGGAGTTAAATATACATCAATGTCGTTGCCCGATTGTTGTGGACCAGAAATCATCATCGATAACATGACATATTTCTGCTTCATGCACAACCATGGCGGCAAGTTGTAAATAAACAAAAAAATAGGCCACGAACTATGGTTTGTGCTCAGGTTCCCAAACGGGTTCATGCCGTTTGTGGCTAGTGCAAGCCTAACATTTCTTGGTTCATGGGCAAATTCCAAAAAAATCATATCCATTTTCTTTCATTGCGATCCATCAGTCGGATGCCTAAGTAGTCCATCAACAACCCTTTCATCAGCATGCCATCTCATAAGTTTTGCATCATCTCATTGGCAAACAGACGCTTTAGTCTTGGAACTATAGGCAGATACCACAACACCTTTGCAGGAGACCCTTTAGTGCATACCTCATCAGAATCTGCCTCTTTCTTCTTATACTGTGACACCCCACACCTAGGACATCGATGCAACATTTCTAACTCACCCTGGAATAATACACAATCATTTGGGCATGCATGTATTTTTTCATACTCTAAACCCATAGGACACAACACCTTTTTGGCCTCATAGTTACGATTCGGTAAGGTGTTTCCAGCTGGGAGCATTTCTTTCAACAACTTCAGTAAGTCAGTAAAACTTTTATCCATCCACCCGTTTATGGCCTTCAAATTAAACAATCGTAAAACTGCTGATAACCTCATGAAATTGACGTAGTTTGGATACAACGGCTGCTCAGAGTCCTCACACAGAGTCGTATATACATGAGCTTTCTTAAAACCTTCTACCCCCACATCACGGATCATATCCTCGAGTCGGTCATCCATGTCGACATCAGTGTCATGCATCGAGCTTCGATTTTCAGTTTGAGAGCTGTTACTTGGCACCACCACATCTTCACCATGCCATATCTAACGCGTATAACTACACAAAAAACCGTCACATAGTAGATGTTCTCACACCTCTTCCAAGTCTACCCGACGCAGGTTCAAGCATTTAACACAAGGGCAAAAATACTTTCCATTCACCTCCACTGCATTCCTCGCTATGAATTCTATAAACGATTCAACTCCCCCCTCGTACTCTAGACTTAAGCGTGATGCAGTTATCCAACTCCGATCCATGCCAACTGTTTACAAGGTGCTATGATCAACCTCACTTTTTCTTCAAAGGTGGTGGTCCTATACCCATTCAGGATGACAATTATTTTTATACGTCATTCATATATACAGGTTAGGAGTTATTTTAAAATTTGATGAAATTTCGGCAGCATTTCGCATTGGTCTCTAAGTACACAAAATGAGAGTGGTCAAATCAAATTCAACCACAACCAAATATGCACCCAGAGAACAACACAAAATGCAAGTTACCGAAAGTTTATCAAATTTTAAAATAACTCCTAACTTGTACATACTAACAATGACGTATAAAAAATAATTGTTCATCCCAAACTGTCCAAACGGACAATTCAAGATTCAACACAAACGATGACATTAATTAATTTCATGACCATTGGTGTCAAATCTCAAACGGGGAACTACGGTTCACTCATGCACAACAACTTTCATACTATGAGCCTACGAGTTTGCAAGATTAACAACCACACACATACAACAACAATAGAAATAACATTATATAAGAGCAACCAACAACAACAGAAATAAAATGGATAATAATTTAGTTAACTTTTTTCCTAAATTAGTATGATGTTTCTAATTTGTGTTATTTTGAAGTAGAAGTATGGTGTTGGAGTATGTATTATTGATTAGGGATTATGATGTTGGTTTATAATACTTTTAAAGAAACACTCGATCAAACTCACTTGTTCACTTAAGTGCATTTGGGCTTTAAAGAAAACGATTTAGTGCATTTGATCCTAATTTCATTTGCAGCTCCCTTATTTGTCCCTCTTCTCATCGCTCTATTTCACCCTTCATTTACCATGTTAAGCAACAATGTAAGGATTTGTTGTCTTCTTCACCACTAAACGATTTAATCAAAACTTTAGTACTACCAATGTAAGGATTTGTAATGTAAGGATTTGTAATGTAAGGTTTTGTAATGTAGGGATTTGTTTTCTTCTTCACCACTAAACGATTCAAAGAAACACTATCAAACTCACTTGTTCACTTAAGTTCATTGTATGAGTTCTGCACTTTAGTCCTGGACATTTTAAAAATATAATTTGGTCTCTGACTTTACAAAACCACTTTCCATTTTAAACATTTTTAGTATATAACAATGAATAAAAAATAATGACAGAAATTACAAACATCATACTAACAGTTAACAACACAGAGGCAGAATTAACCAAACTTAATAACACACAGGCAATGTCAAATAATGACAGAGACAGAGACAGAGACAAGCTTAACCAAACTTAATAATGACATAGAGACAGAGACAAGCTTCGTTCACCTTGAACAATGAAATAATACCCACACACACAGAGACAACACATTCATTCAGGTTCGACTATACGCAAGTGAAAACACACACAAATAGGTTCCACAAACAATGATAGACCATAACAACGAAGTAGACCAGCAGTGAACGAAGAAGAAAGGTAATGGAGCACTTACAAGAAAATGGTACGAAGATGACAACAACACGAAAGGAAGAAGGAAGAAGCAAGTGAACGTAGAAGCCCACGACCAGCAAAGAACAAACTCGAGGCAAAGAGGAGAACGAGGAAGAAGACGACAACCAGCGCGAAAGAAGAAGAAAGTGAAAAAAGCCTGAAAGGAGCGACTTTTGAAGTTTTAGAAAGGATGTATATTCACTGTTCCCCTTGAAACCGTGAATATATTACACATATATTCACGGTTAAACAAACAACTGTGGATAAATGCTAACTATATCACCATGGTTACGACCCCAACCCTGGATAAATATTAAATCTATAATCACAGTTATAGAAACAACCGTGGACATACAGTACCCAGTGATTAAACCTAAGACCTGAACTATATATCCACGGTTGGAAATACAACCGTGATTATAGATATCAATATATATCCACAGTTAACATCATAACCATGATCATACCTATAAATATATAGTCACAGTTGTGCACACAACCGTGGATATATATTTCAGGTACTATATATCCACGGTTGACTTCTCAACCGTGAATATATATTGATGGGTACGATCACGGTTATGATGTTAACCGTGGATATATAGTTTTCTCTGATTATAACGTTCACCTTATAATTTCAAAAATGCCACCGTGCATGTTTTTATCACTGATCCTCTTCAACCCGTGAATATATCCCGTTGTTATATCCAATTTTTGCACTAGTGAATGTAGAAAATACATAATTTCCCAACTTCCAACCACCCTAACCTTTTCATATGAAATCCAATGGCCACCAAATTTTAACATCGATTAATATACATCATTTATGATGTGTAGCCACTGACCGCACTCTAAAATTCCTAAAAATGAGAGACTTATGTACATAAATGCGTTTAGACCATTTTAAGGCATTTTTGTCCAACTCAAGAGTCAATTCTCAATGGAATTGGCCCATTCCAATTTCTATAAGTCATAAACCATACATGGAAGCTATTGGAAATATCATATGCCATCCAAATCTCATAAAACTCTATTTGAACCTATTAGTTCCTCAATTATGCATAAACACCAAGATATAAATTCACATTATAATCAATTCCTCCATCAACATAAACATCAATGTCATCAATTGGCTATAACATTTCATTACCAATAATCATTCATCAAAGCCACATGGAATTCATTATATTACCATCAACGTCAACTACCGTCAAGGTCATAACCAAAAATTAGTCATACACATAAGGGTCCAATTTTCACAAATGACCTTCAAAATGAATATTCATCAATCCAATTATATAATGAGCATATATCAACATCATATGCTATACAAAATCAATGGTTGCCAGCCAAGGCATTCCTATACAACTAAATTTACCTTTATCATCAAAACATACACCTTTGAAATAGATGTAATTTCACCCCATGAATACCCTGCATCACAAGGCTAAAAGTAGACAACATGGGAGAATGCGTTTACATTCGAAATGATGAATATGAATACGTTTGTGATTATATGCATATACATACAATGTCATGTGTACTTTGCAAACATATATCAATGATCATCATGGTTACCTCAACTACACACACACACACATATATATATATATATATTGTAACCATATACCACAATCCATAACAAAGCACCGACGCATATACACATTCATGCCCTTAATCATATCGAGCTATCACATACAACATCGTCATACATCAATACAACTCTTTGTATTCATATTTCCAATTGTTGTCTTTTAGGTATTATTTCACCCATCTCAGTCATCATCATAATTCATCACCTTTGGCATATCTCCATGCTATATGCTAATGCTCTTAGGTTAATGCATATGCACAATGAAATTATCATCAAATGCGGATCCGATTGTGGGAATAAACACCAAATGTGGGTTCAAGCCTAGATTCATAACCATACCCCTACTGTAGTAGTAAATTGTGTACACTTATCAAAAATTGCATGCATATCACCATATTTTACTGTACCAAACTGCATCACCCATCTTGCAACACCGGTCATTTCCACCATGACCACAGTAAACAACATAAACAACGTAAAGGTGTTACGGGCCAACCATAAATCATATCATGGCAGCTGTGATCCAAAGGACCACCGGGGATACCTGCTCTTCAAGAGCCATCCCCATAGGGTCAACCACGTTCAGCTTCCCATAGCTAAACATGGGCAGCTTCGTGACTTACTCACCGAGTCACAGGGGAATAACAAGAATGCTCATGCATAGAGCCACCCTCCCACTAGACCAACCGGTGGAATCCTCTAACATTCCCTACTAGCAGCGTATGATATGCCATGGATACAATGCAATTTAATTCAAATTCATTCTTACACTATACATCCTATTATACCACTTATTAATCATCATCGTCATCAACATCACCACTCAACCCTTAGTGGATTTTAATTTCGTTGGTTATTGCCATTGTTATAAATTTTCAATGTGGCATCATAATACTTTCATCAACACATTTACAACTCATAAAATACAAGTTCATCTTGTATCGATCACAATGGCCTTAACAATCATTATCACCAATATTCATAAATCAATCATCAAGATTCCAAGGGTGTGCTCACAATCATATTCATTATTATTCAACAATAATACCCATCATTCAATAATTATGGCAAATCTTTCACATGTTGTCAACCATAAAGCATACCACCAATATTCTATATGCACAACACACATTAGCCACTCATAACATCATCATAACACCCAACATCAAGATTCATTAATATCACATAGGCCAAGGTAACATGTGTAATATCACATAAATCAATTACTAATAATCAATTCATGTATTTAGAATATAACTCCTCTCCTACCACAAGAGAAGAATTCTGAGCGATACGATGTTCCTGCCTCGTCGTTCGGAAAAGGTCCTACATTTCATAAGGTACCACATCATTATTTTCTACTCAAGATCACCAAGATTTACATATTATAATTTAATACTTGGTGCATTCAACATTTTCATTATCAAACCATTTTCCATTTCATTAATTTCACCACAACCACCATAGGTTTGGTGTTCATGTTTATTATTATGCATATAAGGTCACACAACAATGGTCATAAGCCATCATTAATGGCCATTCACCATCATCAATGCTATCTACCATCATCAATAAATATTCTCCCAACATATTCCACACTCTCAATATCATTGATTTCCTCTCAAAATATATTCTCCAACCAAATATTTATCATTTTCCCCAATTCCTAGGTTTAGGGTTTCACTATAAACCCAACAACCATTATAAATAATCATCATTTTCCATCATCTCAAGCATTAATTTCGTGTTCCCATAACAACCCTCATTAACATCATATTTATGACACCTCACCTTAGGGTTTCCTTCATTAATGGCTCTCCCAAACCACCGACATGCAATTAATCACTCACCCAATAACAATAACCCAAAACCTAAGGCATAAGCTCATTAGAAGTAAAGAGGAACTTACCTCAATCAACAAACAACAATAAGCTTCAAGGAAGGAAGAATGGCTGACAAAATTGGAGAGAAAAGAAGGAGCAAGGGCTTCAAGCTACAAGCTTCTCCTCCTTGCTAATGAAAAATGAAAATAGAGGAGGAAGTTGGCACACCACCACTAGGGTTTTTGGAGAATAAGGAGATGAAAAGAATGAGAGGGGAAAAGAAAGAGTCTTGCCTTAGGAAGAAAAGAGAGTGTCATAAGAAATGAGAGAAGAAGGAGGAATTAACATTTTAATTTGGCCTATCATTTAAGTTTTTTCTGTTTTATAACATACAGGATCTCCGTTTGGGCTCAATATTTTATCCAAAAATTATTCTGAATATAGATTCAGATTCATAATAATACTCTTAACAGCCCTGACCAACTATATCTCAATCGAAGGTACTTGGTCTGACACCCATATTTTAATTGGGTATAATTTCAGCTCTTAAAGCCATAATAGATTATGAATAATCCTCATAAATCTCAATTTAATTATTTTAAACATTTTGGGGTATTTATCAACCCACGTGTAATTATTTAATATTTATTGCTCTCATTTAATCATTTATATAAAATTTGGGATGTTACACCAACTCTAGAGCGGCTATGGATCCTGAAGGAACCACCGCATGGTCTGTATCATACCATCAGGCCACCCTCCCATCTAGGACCCCTCACAGGACCCCTACATCTTGTGAGCAACTTTATGCAAATTCCATGTTCAAACATCAATATCAACCTCTTGTTACCATCACTAGGGGTTACTACTTGATTACCATCATTAAGGGTTTTATAACAACATAACATTTCTAACATGGTTACCATCACATGTACTAACATCATCATTTATAAAAATATTCATAATATTATCATCATAATCATAACCATCCACACATTTTCCTCTGCAAAACTCATTAATATCCATCATCCACCATTCACAATTAGCAACATCATTTATCAATAACATCATTACTAACACTTAGCAATGAATCACAATCACTTACAATAACATTATTATCATAATTCAACCAATTCATATTCACAACAATTTATAACTATCACCAACTATACATAATCACACACTTATCATTGTATACCATTAATAATGACCTTCACAATTAAATATCCATTCATAATTTATGAATTTAAGATATGTCACCCCCACCTACTTAGAATTGAGGATTCCAACATATTTTTACATTCTGGTCTTGTTCCAGAAATCAACCTACAATAAACACACACTAACCTTTTGTTGATTAATTACCCAATTATTGATTCCATTCAAAATAACTCATCTGACTACCTGGGAACCCAAAACCTTATTAAGCTAACCAATATAATGAAATAGAAAGGGTTTGGAAGTTTTAACTTATTGAACACTCGTTGACAGAGGTTCTGGAAAGTAATTCAAGGTTCTAACAACACCCATTAGCTCAAACGTCGCCTACAACCATGACATTAAGAAGAATTAGGGTGGAATTGATGAATTGGAAATAAACATCCATTTGGGTTCATGAACCCAAGCCTAGATATAGATGAGATTAAGGAAGAAGATTGACATTTCAATTACCTTACTTTCTTGGTTATAATGGAGAAAGAAAAGGAATTCATGGGAGTGGAAGAAGTGGAGCACGACAATGAAGGAGAATGTGAAGAGCAATTTGGAACTTTTCTTTCTCTCTTTTATTTCTGTTAGGAAGAGAAGAATGAGTTTAGTTTTAGAAGTCAAGGGTGGTTAGGTAATTTTACTCATTTTATTAATTCTTGAAACTAATCTGATAACTTTAAGTTACCATAAACTTAACCAGATTAATTCCATAATTAACTTACCCCTTTATTAATTTAATCAGTCCCAATTAGCTATTCAGTTATCCATAATTAACCGATAAATTTAAATTGGAATTTTACAACTAATATGCCTAACTATCACTTTTAATTAAATACAAATCATACATATTACTAACTGACTGACATACCAAAACTCAAGCACACACTCAGAACCTCTTAAAACCTGATTTCCCCATCTCACTTTCTTTAATCCAAGCAAAACATGTTTTGATATTTTGATGATAACTTGAGCTATAGAAGTCCCTTTGAGGTGAAACCACTTTGTACATTTAACTCATATATCTACAACTTTTATGAAAATAACAAATTCTAATTGTAACATCCCAAATTTTAAAGAAATAAATTTATTAGATAATGATAATTAATCATTTATGGTTAAATAAATGTGGGAAAATTAATTAGACACTAAGTATGACTTATTAGTAAATTAAGATTTACTAAAGCTAGATGATTTAAAAGATGGTGTGGGACCCACTAGGTCAAATTGAATATTTGATGGGTCTAGAATACTTACAAAATTATTATGGTTATGGTGGTATAGTTAAAATAATTTTTGGTATTGAGGAAATAATTATTCGGACACAGTGTATGATAATAAATGGAGAAAATACGAGCCAAATAGAATTAAAAGAAAATTTAAATTCCCACTTTCCTATTTTTTATCACCGTGTGCCTTTTCTCTACTTTTCCTACTTCCTTTTGCATAATGGATACAGGGAAATATTACCCAAGGGAAAAAGTAACATAATGCACCCTTTGGACCAATGGACAATGACCAATTTTTGCATTTTCTCTCTCTTTCCCTTTTCATTTTCAGTGGGAACTTCTTCTCCTCCACTTTATTTCATTTTTCTTCTTCTTCCTTCCTCTTCTATGGCAAAACTAAACCCTTCCCCTTCCACTTCTATTTCTTGCAAAAATTAAAACAAAGCATCGATTCATGAAGCTTGTATGGCATATTGGGGCAAATATTTGATGGTCTACTCTCCTCTTTCTCCTTATTTTTGTTTTGGTCATGGCTTGGAAATAAGGTAAGGTTTTGAACCCATCTTGCTCCATTTTTGGTTTTTATGTTGTTTGAGCTTGAAATGATGGTGTTAGAAATTATGGGTATTAATGAACATAATAAAAACACTAGGCTTGAACAATGGGAATGTGATTCTTGAATATGGCTTGATGTTATATGATGAGGAGGGTTATGGTATCCATATTGATTTAAGAAAATTGACTAAGGATGTGGTTAGGTGGTTTTAGAGAAAACCCTAAGTGTTGAATTTTTGGGGGTTTTAGCCAAATTGGTGGTGTTAATGATTGTGGTGCCTTAGAATGATTCTATATGAGGAAAATGAATTTTTAGAGGAATAAAAAATGATTATTGATGTTGATGAGGTTTTGAACCAAGTTGAATATTGTTGTGAATGATAATATACGTATGTGGAACCTAAATCCTAGGTTAGATGACCATTGGGATCATTGATTGTTGTTTATAATTAATTGGCACATTGATAATGATATTGTGTTTAAAATAATGTATGAAAGTTGTTGTGATTGATGATTTGAGAATTTTTATGAGAAACCCTTAAGAATTGATGATTTGGGGGTTTTGGCAAAGATTAGGGAATTGATGATTTGTTGTTATGAGGATGACTTTTGAATGTAGGAATGATGTTTAGAATAATGTCTATGACAAAAATAGAGGAATTGAGTTTGAAGATGGTTATATGATGTTTGTAGTTAGATGTTGTTAGTTATGAGGATAGGTTATAAGGATAATAATAGAAGATCATTGATGATGGAACTTATGATGGTTGTGATGGGTTAATGAAATGGACATTTTTGAGTTGATGAGTTATTAGGACATGATATGTGCCATATGAATTTGTTGATTATTGATGGTTTAAAAGAAGCTAAAAGGCTTATGATGAATTTGAATGGTAATAATGGTTATTGGATGATTCATATGATGATTGGATGCATTATGGATAAGGGATGCAATATTGTTGTTGTTGGGTATGGTTGACCCTTTGAGATCTAGAGAATCTTGGTTTTGGGAAAGGAATTCCTGAAACCTAACACAAAGTGTGAATTGGTGTTTTGACAAGTTTAGGACTTGATACTAAGCCTCATATGATGTTAACAATTGTTTAGAATCATAATGACGCCTTGAGATGGCTTATTAATTAAATGAATGTATGTGTGTGTATCGTGTAGATTATATTTCGGGCAATGATGTGGAACGATCAGAGCATTCAAATTGTTGTTCTTCTCTTGAGGTAGGAGAGGAGTTTACATTTCAATTGCATGAGTTGGATGATTGATGATCAATGTATATGATTATACTTATGCTTGCCTTGCCATGATTATGTTAAAATGATGAGATGAATGATAATTTGTTGAATGGAGTGATTGGTAATGTATTGGCTTTGGGAATTATATGGATATATGGTTTGTTAATTTAAGACTCCATATAAATGCATGTTTTAGGCATGATTGATGTTGGGTTTGATGAATGGGGGTATGGAATGATGTTTCCTTAGTTAAAAATGATGTTTCCTTAGTTAAAAATGATGTTTGATAGCTTTCCCTACTCTTGAATCGATACACAAGCCCTTGGGAATTGATTCAAAGGTTGTTGTTTTCCCTTATATATGTTCCAGGATGTGGGAATCGATTCATGGTCCTCTGGAAATGTGGGAATCGATTCCTGGTATGTGGGAATCGATTCATAGCCATGTTTTTGGCCACTGTTAGGATTTTACCAACTGTTACTTTTCCCTTGCTGTTTTTGATTCCTTTGGGTATCTTAATGACATTTTTGGCCTTCGACTTCTTATGAAACTTGTAGATAATTATGTTACAGAGGTGTGAAAATTGGTCTTACCTTAATTGGAGTTTTCTAACTCTCATTAGGCATAAAACACAGACCCACTGCATTGTAAAACTCAAATTTAAGAGGGTTTTGAACCTAACTTTTTATGATTGTCAATTTAGGACTAATAGGTGATATTTGTGACATGTCCCATTATTTTTAAGACTTCTTCTCATATCTTCATATATGGGAAGTGTGACTAATCAAAGGTTTAGGGTGCGATGTTAAATGTTTTTTCTTTAATTTGTGATGTCTCTTAAGCAAGGTGATGAACTTTAAAATGCAAAAAATATGTTTGTGCCTATGTCATGTTATAAGAACATGAACGTTCCACCATTAATGATATGTTATGATGATTGATAATGAAAAGTTAAATGATGCGGTTGTAAGACACACCCTCGTATGATGATGAAACTAATAAGGGGACAATTGAATGACAATGTGTTTGTGGTAAATCGATGAATCGGAGATGATGTCGATAATGAGTAATGATGGATGATGTTATTGGTCATTTCCTTGAAGGGAAGATGAATATTATTATTGATGATTGTTGAATGCCATTGTGATTGATACAAGTGTGATCTTGTATGCGTGGTTTGAATTATATTGGTGAATTGTTGTGAGTGCCACACCAAAATATGGACAATGATAATGATCAATGAGATGAAAAATCCACTAAGAATTATGTGGTAATATGGATGATGAATAAAGTTGAATAAGGATGTTAAGTATACCTTATATGATGATGAAAGATTAATGAATATTGTTGACGATTGTGATGCCATTGTGATTGATGCAAGTGTTAACTTGTGTGTATGAGATAGAGTATGTTGATATGAAATGCCGCACTTAAAACTTGAAATAATGGCTAAAACCAACAATGATAAAATCCACTAAAAAGTTTTTATGGTGGTGTTGGTGATGATGATCATTGATGAGTGGCAAGATAGGATGCATAGTGTGAGAATGCATTTGAATTGAATTGCATCCATGACATATCATACGCTGCCGGTAAGGAATGTTAGGGGATTCCCCAGTTGACCCAGTGAGAGGATAGCTCTGTGCACGAGCATTCTTGTTGTTTCCCCTATGACTCAGTGTGTAAGTCACGAAGCTGCCCATGCTTAGCTATGGGGAGCTGCATATGGTTGACCATGTGGGGGGTGACTCTTGAGGAGCAGGTGTCCCCGATGGTCCTTTAGATCACAGCTGCCATGATATGATTCATGGTTGGCCCGCAACACCTCATCTTGATGATTATGTTGTTTACCGCGGTCATGGTGAAAATGACCAGTGTTGCAAAATGGTGGTACCAGTAAAATTGGTGTTATGCATGCATTAAGAGATATGTGTACATATTATACTACTACAGTAGGGGTATGGTTATATGATCATACTTGAACCCACATTTGGTGTTTATTCCTATAGTCTGATCTACATTTGTTGATAATTCCATTGTGCATATGCATTAGCCTAAGAGCATTTGCATATAGCATGGAGATACGCTGAAGATGTTGAGATATGATGATGATGATGAGATAGGTGAAAGAATACCTAAGGACAACATGTGAAATATAAATACAAAGAAAAGATATTGTATATGATGATATTGTGAGTAATGGCCTAATTTGATAAATGGCATATTTGTGTTTATAGGTGGATGCCATGCTAAGATTCATGGAATATGATTACAATATGTATATGTATGGAAATGATGCAATTATGATGATATTTGATATGTTGTTGTTGAGATTCTCGTTAGCCCAATGTGATGATGAGTAATGATATGCATGTGTGATTACTTTGCTTTGGGTTCGATTGATGAACCATATATATGTACATATATTGTTGATTAAGGTGACTATAATGATGATTGATGGTTTGAAGCAAAGTACACATGATGTATATATATATATATATATGCATATGCACATAATCACAATTGTATTTATATTCGTCACTTGGAATGTATAACTCACTCTCCAATGTTATCCATTTTTAGCATTATGGTGCAGGAATATCATGGGATGAAGATGTATTTTAAAGCAAAGTTTCGGAGAAGGTAAATAATGGTAATGGAATGCCTTGGCCAGCAGCGATTATTAAACATGATGTAATGAATGAATTGTGTACGTTAATGTTGATAAATAGTGGATTGTGTAATTATGAATGTAATACATATGATAAGTGTTGACAATCAATTATCTGATGGATATTGTATAGATGACAGCATAAGTAAATGATGTATTGATATTTGGGGTATTAGAATTTATGCCTATTTTGATGGATGACATGATATTGGACATGTATTCCTTTTGTATATGTATAAGTATTGATAATACACGAATTAAGGTTAAATTGTATGAAAGGCAATGAATGATATTTGGATGCTTGCTTGGTTGTGGCCTAATAGGCTTATGTTATGTAATCGCATGCCTTGTCAAGCCTTTTCTCATGTCTTCATATATGGGACTAGGCGTGTGCCTTGTATACATATTTTTCTTCCCCTGTAAACTCTATTATTTTTGTATACACATAGGAGCAATTTATCTTGCGATCCAGATATAAATTCTTAAATCTCACTATTCAATTTTTTTGGTTTGGGTCTTGATGTAATTGTCGAGGTGTTTTGGAAATATTCCAAACACAAAAAAATTACTCATATTTTTATTAATTATTTATCTTGATTACATCGGGATTCGAGTCTGGAAAACCGGGGTGTGACATTAATTTGGCACAAGTCCCAATTTAACAAAATGCAGAGTTGTTATCTAGAAAGTTTCCAACAGGGACATACTAGAGTGTTTTGCGCATAACTTGAACCACAAAACTCCTTTTGAGATGAACCCAATTGGTAAATTTTTTGTAACTCATATCTACGAATTTTGTGAAGGAAAAAAATGCTAATTGGGTGCATATAAGTCCCAGTTTAACAAAATGTAGAGCTGTTATGTAGAACATTTCCAATAAGGGACATACTAAAGTGTTTTGCACATAACTTAAGCTACAAAACTCCTTTTGAGGTGAAATCAATTTGTAAATTTTTATAACTTAGATGTTTATGACTTCTATGAAGGAACGAAATGCTAATTTAGTGCAGATATGTCCTAATTTAACAAAATGCAGAATTGTTATGTAGAAAATTTTCATCAGGGACATATTGGAGTATTTATCAAATAACTTGAGCTACAAAACTTCTTTTGAGGTGAAACCAATTAGTAAATTTTTGTGACTAAGATATCTACAACTTTTATGAAGACAAGTAATGCTAATTCAGTACAAATGATACTCAGTTTTAAAAAATAAGAGCAAATATACAAAAGTTTTCATTAATAGCAGAAAATGCATATTTATAAAAGAAATCCAATTTGCCTATATGCCAAAATTAACCAAACCTCATCCAAATGAAACCAAAATTTACCACAAGCTAGTATATGCAATAATCTAGCTACTGATCTATGTCCTACGCCAAAATACCTTCCCAATTGAATTTCACGCGCATCAAAAGTTCTTAGATAAAAACACTAATTTACATGACATGTAAAATTCTAATTTAGAAGTCTTGCCACCAAAACCCTTCCATATACTCATCAATATCTTTATTTGGGACTTACTAACATCTTATCAATCAACTTCACTCACATTCATATCAATTTAAATAATGACATAAGTTATGTATTATATAATCCAATATATTGACTTCTTTGTCAATTTCACATGCATCTACACATTTCAACATCTAATTCATATTTTTTGTGCAACTCCTACCAATATCATTCTCATGAATGGAAGACAAACATTCAAAATCTCATCATAGTGTTCACACACACCAAGCCTTGCTCATATTCACAAAGTAATGCTACATGTGCATATATATATATATATATGTATTCATATCATTCATCTCAAAATAATCTATGTTCACTAGACTATTTACATAAAAAAATCAAGCATCATAGGTTCCTAATGGAAATCCATCAAGGAAGATTCCTTTATCCGGTATTGTAATTTCCATCTCTCTAGAGCTCACCAAGCAATGTCATTCTATAAACTCACTAGAAAAATAGATAAAAGAGTAAGCATAATTCAATTAATAGTTATTTCAATAATGTATTGAATACCTCAATCAAACACATTACATAATTCAAGATTGCATACCATATATACTATAATCACATTTCCCTATCGTTGACCAAATTCAGTACAATTGCATATCCCTAATATCATTCCTCACTTATAATTACATACACATGTATATGTCATGCTATGCTTCTTTTTTCATCTTAACTATGAATACTCATGCCATGTAGGTCCAACTGAGGTGGGTAGTACTACAATATAAAAAGCTTTTACATATCTAAATAATTATTTACCAGATATCTGTATCGCCACCCATCTTGCAACACTTGTCACCCTTGGTGTCACGACTCAAATAAACAAGGTGTTACAGCTTGACTCTAGGATATGCTGACTTAGAGCGGTCAGGTCCTTCTTGGCCTATAGGGCTTCTTGCTCCTCTCACAGAGCCACCCCTCACCAAGGTCAGCAATAAGGGTCCCCTGCATCCCCTTGTACAGCTAAATGTAACGCTCAGGCCGTTTTTCAGGAATGAACAACTCTCCCTACAAACCAACATGAAACCTTTCCAGTGTGCTTTGTCCTTAATCACACACTTCTTGAGAACTTCCCAGGAGGTCACCCATCCTAGAGTTTCTCCAAGTTAAGCACGCTTAACCTTGGAGTCCTTAAGTGATGGGCCACCAGAAAGGCTAATGCATTTGTTGGTATAGGTAGTATGAATTAATTCCTTTAAGTTATCTTGGATTGTATAGTCCCATACCTATATAGTCTTTGGATCTCTCTCATTCTGGTATGTATTCGGATCATTCATGTGTCCTTCCCACTAAAAGCCTACCAAGAGCCGCTCCTTGTCAGTGCCTATGCACCGGTGATCACTCTCCGCCCTCAACAGTGCCTGAGATGTCACACTAAATACACATGATGAATGATCTCAACACACATTCACAACTCAATACAACCACTATGCATCATTTATCCCTCTTAGCATTAATTATCATGGAAAGATCATATTCAACATTATTCATATCATCATCATCATCATTATGTATCATAACAAGCAATTCTCATTGTCATAAATGTTGCTTTGCAATACCACTTATCACCATACTCTATCATAATCACAATCATTATCCTATCTCACAATATAAGCATCATTATCATTTATCATTGTATCATTATAGAATACAATGTTTATCACAATTAGTACCTACCATATTGTTCATTCACAAGACATACAACTATCATCAATCATTCAATATTTCATAATTCATGTTTTCAAAAATAGTATGCAGGCACTATAACACCCTTGGTTAACTAAGATAATTCCTTCCACTAGACTATCTCGGTTAACTGAGAGGTTACAATTTCTTAGAAAAATGTGGAAGTTTTTTTGTACGCAATAATAGATGGTTGAAATAAAGCATAACGTATATACACAAGGTACTATATATACATCCAACAGTCTCATCAAATCTTTACAACTAAAACAAAAAGGGGCACGCAAGCACCCTAAGCAACATACAGGGAAACAGATATGCACAAAAGTAAACCTAACCACTAAGCATCTTTGCCCATGAACTCGTTGTCCGACCATGGTGAATCAGGCGGACCGGAGGTGGCTGCCAGCTGTGATAAATTTGGAGGGGCAGTACTAGTAGAAGGTAGGTCACTAGCCTGACGAATTGGATGGTGCCTACGGCTAGCGTAAGCCTCATAGGCCTCTGCCAAGAGACCCCGGGCTGCTGTTGACATCTCCATGTAGTCCTTAGTCTCCCGATACATGTAGCTCCTATAGATGTGTCGAAGAAAGTCCTGAGACTAATCCCACTACCGTCTCGCCATATATCTCTCCATAGAGGTCATTACCAATACCCCCTAACACATAGGGATGTCCTCTAGTCCGCCTGTAAATGATCGACCTTACATAATCATGTAATTAATGAAAACAAGGGTAATTTTTTTGTGATTTAAAAGCGATTGAAGAATAAAGGGAAAATTGTGAAATAACATTTCAACAAGTAATCTCGGACCATTTTAAAACCTATCCCATATATGAAGATATGAGAAAGTGTGCAAGTTAAATCAAGAGTGCTCCTTGGACAATCAACCACATGATCATCAACAAGGAATAGCGGAAGTATAGGTTATCTTAAGGAATGTAGAGGGGTATGAAAAGAGGTTCAAAGGTACCCTAATTCATTGCAAAATATGGTAAATATACATATATGTTGTTGTATAATCATGCCATGGCTCAACAGTACCAAACATGCATTAAAACTTATGAATTTTCAGGAAAACAGGGCCATGAATCGATTCAAACATGCATCAAAACTTATGAATTTTTGGGAAAACAGGGCCATGAATCGATTCAAGCAGCTTGGGAATCGATTCATGCGAGTTGGAAGCCATGAACAGTGAAAACAGAACCTCATGAATCGATTTAAGGCTGGTATGAATCAATTCATGCCATTCCAAGGGCTCAGGAATCGATTCCTACATCTTGTGAATCGATTCACATAATTCTGGGACACACCCAGGGGCAAATAGCAGCTCTTGAATCGATTCACACATACCATGAATCGATTCATGAAAGTAATTATGCATAATTTACCCCCAAAAGTTGCAAAATCCAACTTCTAACCACCCTATCTTTTTCATATCAAATCCAATGGCCACTAAATTTTAACACCAACTAAAATACACCATTTATGATGTGTAGCCACTGGCTGTACTCAAAATTTCCCAAAAATGAGAGACTTATGTGCATAAATGCGTTTGGCCCATCTTAAGGCATTTTTATGCAACTCAAGGATCAATTCTCAATGGAATTGGCCCATTCTAGTTTCTACAAGTTCTAAATCATGTATAGGCACTATTAGAACTATTCTGTGGCATTCAAACACACTAAAACTCAATATAGCCTTGTTAGTTTCTTAATTATGCATAAATATCATATACACCACTTCACAATCTAAACAATTCATCCATCTATGGATTCCATCAACATAAGTATCATCAATTATGCATCAATATAACATGTAAAGCATTGTATCACAATCAAACACATCCATTGTTAAGGTCACTACCAAAAATTAGCCTTTCAAAACATATAAGGCCTAATTTTCACAAGTGACCCTCAAAATGAATAATATCACCATTCAATATTCAAGAAACAAAAGAGGCATATACATATATCAAGTGTTTTACAAAAGAATACCAGCTAAGGCTCATAAACCTTCCTTCCATATTTACCTCCACCATTGCTCAACCTCCAAAAAGAGTAGGATATCCAACATACCTACATTAAACTTTAACAATGGCAACTAGGAGGTGAGTAACATATACCAAATGAATTAAAGTCATACATTATGATGATACATATATACATGTGCACAACACATAATTCTCAAAGAGCATCATGAGCTCCATTCACATGTCTCATTATTTCATCTCAACATAACACATATTCCAATAAGTACATTCACAACATATATATCAAATCATTGGTAATATCATCACATACCATCACACACTTAAGGTTAGTACCATATTCATTTTCTCTATCATCCATTGCCACCACGGGCTACCAAACTCGGCATATCTCAGGCTATATGTAAATACTCTTATGGCTAATGCATATGCACAAGGAATCATTATCAAATCGCAAATCCGACAGTGGGAAACATTATCATATCAAATATGGGTCAAGCATAGGTGTGCTACTATGCCCCTACTATAGTAGTAAATGTGTACACTTATCTCATTAATTGCATGCATAATATCACTCTTTTACTGGTGCCAAACCGCTATCGCCCATATATAGCACTAGTCACCCTGTGACTTGCGGATTCACAACATGGCCTCATTTACCAAACATGCTACGGGCCCTTCCCGAATACACATCGAGAGAGTTGTGCCCCGTCGGACACCGAGGTCACTTGCTCATCATAGAGCCGCCCACCCACTGGGCCCTTCACATAGGGTGCCTCGCCACCAAACTATAAGCAGCTTCGTGATTCCAAGAATCACTAGGGAACAACATATAATTTTACCCATGCACTGGGTCACCCTCTCACTGGCCCGCCTATTGGAACCCCTAATATTCCACATAGACAGCGAATGATATGCCATGGATGCAAATGCCAATCAATGCATTTCTTACACTATGCATCCTATAATGCCACTCCACAATCAATAACTCACCACCATCAGTTAGTGGAATTCAATATTCTCATCATTCTCAACCATCACCAATTGTCATTGGATTTCATACACATCAATAGTTAGTGGCAATCATTATTTATCAAATCACATATCATGGGATGTTCAACATCAATGCAATCAATTCAATCATGGTCTCCAAACCATTCACAACAAGTCTCATTAACATGAGTCAATTTCCATATCATAATTGTCATCCCAATAACATATGCCACATAACACCATTCATTCTAAATGCATTCAAATTTACATGAACATCAAGAATATCCATCCAAGCCAAATTATGATCACATAATCATGCATACAAATCACTAAAGGATGAAATTATGTATTTAGAAATATTACCCCCTTGACGTGTTACTGTCATGGTCTGTCAAATTAATACATTAAAAATTAATTAATGTAGTACTAGGATGTCAACCTAGGTTGTTCTCTTGAAGATCAACACAAAAATTTAGGAAAATCAAGTTTTAAAATAATTTTTACAAACAGAAGTTCAACAAACATACAAATACATTTGGGGATTTGTTTAATTGTCACAGAAATTTAAAACAACATAAATGTAAAACGTAGAATAATAAATAACAAGCGATTGATTTTCTTGGAGTATTGTAATTAGATTTATCCTTGGTTCACAAAAGATGATTTATACACTTTCATTACTATTAATTTCTTAGCTCAATTTGAATTAATCAACTAAGTGTCTTTTTTAATTCACAATTCTTTTAATTTTCATTTAAAAATGAATATTTTAATCAAGCATTCTAATTAAGCAAAAGGAGTCAAGATCGTAAAATCTAGGAATTATTAAGCATATGTAAGAACATCGCCTACATACATAATGTATTCTCAAATTATGGAATTAAGCAAACCATAATTATTAAAAGTGATTATGTAAATATTCATTAAGCATGCATACTTTCTTAATCCATTTTAATAAAAATCTTATTTCATTCCATTTGTATAATTAAATCGATTAAGCATACAAATTTAATTAAACAGAATGGAATTAAATAAGCAGAGTAAGATTATGATGAAATAAACAATAATAAAATCATACTATATTAAAAACAAGAACCTTAAAATTATATTACAATATTCTCCAAGAAAATAAATCTAGGGGTTTTAGCCCTCCATAATTAAAACAAACTAAAAATAAAAATAACCGAACCCGGAATTACAACGGAGGAGGTGGAAGAAATCCTCTAGAGCACAAGCCTCTGTTGCTTTAAACAAGAAAGGAAGAATGAATTGAAGGGATGTTGAGAAGCGTGGTTTCCCTTTCTTTTTATAGGCGAAGCAAAGGAAATAGCAAGCGAAAAACATGGGATCAGTGGAAACTTTCGGCGAAGAAAACCTGTAATGCTGTTTCTACTTCCTTATATTGCGTAATGGCATTTCCACTGGAGGAATCGATTCCTAAAAGTACATGAATCAATTCATTTAGGCAAAAACTAGGTAAATTCCATGCATGAATCAATTCCTAAAGGGTGGGAATCGATTCCCAAGGTTAAAAACAACATATAAATCGATTCCTGGGGCTGGAATCGATTCCCAGGTGTATGAATCGATTCCCATGTGAAATGAATCGATTCCCAAACATGATTTCATGTAGTAATTGATTCCCAAGTTGGTGAATTGATTCCCAGACCTGTTTTGGTGCTTTTTCTTGCATTTTGACCCTTTCTTGAGGCGTGGTGACTTGTGGCTTCTTCTGTTTGATCTGTGGTAATTATTTTTCAATTGTAAGCTTAGTCATACACTATAAAATAAGAGAAACCAAAATTTAATTATTTCCATTAAAAATCAATCCTTAATTCATTTTAAAATTAAATATTAAATAAAGCTCAAACTATAAAAATGTGTTAAAATGCAATATATTAGGCAGTAACTGGTGGCAAATTATACACATTTAAAATGATGAATTAAGGATAAATCATACATTATCAAATTCCCCCACACTTACTCTTTTGCACTCCTGGGCAAAATCAAAATAAAAATAAGTTTTACAATTTATTGAAAACATTTAAGTTGAAAACAATAACACACAGAATTGGTATGCTTGTCATGAAATCTTAGGAACATACAAAGAAACAAGAGTTATTCAATATGCAGGATACAAAGCATCAAGATATGTATGAAAATCATCCAAACACTTAGGCATGTGAGAATTAAATCAAATTGAAAGGAAAATCATAAGTGACAGAACCTCACAAGACATACTTTCAACTCTCAAGTGTTTTGGGTTTGTGTATACGCTCAAAATATTTTCTTGAAAAATAGACAGTCCCATAAATTTGGCAAGTTTCTCAAATCCACAATCAACACAAATGCATGTATAGATCAACAGGGCTTTTCACGATTGTAATGTGGCCAAGGTATAATTGGGTGGTAAAATTTTGGAAAATAAGTTTAAATACCAAAAAGAATAATGGAGCAATTAATTTAACAGGCAAACAGTGAGGGTAAAACATTTGTTCGATCATATTTGGTTGCAAAAATCAAAATATAAATTTATTTTTATTATTTTTATTTTTATTTTTTTCTTTTTCTTTTGTGGTTGCATAACACTTAAACCAAGAGTTGTGACTCCTTTTTATGCACCCCCACACTTATTTGAATGCCGATTTTTGACTTGATTCCAGAGCTCCAACATATTCCTTAAGGTAGGTATATTTTTTTTCGTCTTGGCTTATTTGAGCTGCAACAAAGAAATGGTTAAATAGGCTCAAAGGGGTTAACAAAGGATGATTTATTCATGGTAGGCTTATATGGCTAGTGGCTCAATTAAACAAAATGCCCGTATCCTTTCAAATACATGTATATGAGTTTCAAGTATCATCAAGAAACAGACAAAGATTAAGATGTAAGCATTCAGGAATAAATCACACGTTAAAGAATTAAGATGGTATAAGGTGATCCATCAAATTTTAAGGCTCAAAAATCTCATAAGGCATAATTCTATCATATATGATCATCTCTTAATTATCATGTCATTCTCAATATACCAAAAATGCTTGAGTTTAAATTATAACATATCATTAAGCTCATATCAAACATGAAAGAAATTACCTGTTACTCATGTATATCCTAAAAATTCCAATAAAACATACCATTTTAAACAAAAACACACAAAAATTTTATTTTATTTTATTTTTATCAGAAAAAACTGTCACACAAAAATAATCACAAATTCACATAACAAAAGCAACAAAGACAACACACAAGAATAATCCCACCCCCACACTTAAATCATATGTTGTCCTCAATGTAAGACAGAGCACACAAAAAAATAATAAAATGAAAAAGTAAAGAGATGGTTAAGAAAAACTCCCTCAAGGGGGATCAAGAAGTGGTTCCCCCAAAGCATGCCCCTCCATTATGACATCTACAAGTGAAGGATTTTCATGGAATGGCTTCAAGCATTGTCCATTAACCTTGAAGCTTTTGTTGGAGTTCTCACTTTTTATTTCAACAGCTCCATGGGGAAATACATTAGTGACAATGAAAGGTCCTTCCTATCTAGAGTGTAATTTTCTGGCCATCAGTTTCATCTGGGAATTAAACAGTAACATTTTTTGTTCAGCAGCAAACTCCTTTCTAGCTATTGAGCTATCATGGAATTTCCTTATTTTCTCCTTATAGAACTTTGAATTCTCATAAGAGGCCAAATGGATCTCATCAAGCTTATTCAGTTGTAATTTCTTTTCTTCACCTGCTTGATCAAGTGTTGAGTTACAAGCTTTTACAGCCCAGTAAGCATGATGCTCAATTTCTACTGGAAGATGACATGCCTTACCAAAAACAATTCTATAGGGAGACATTCCTATAGGTGCCTTAAAAGTTGTTCTATGTACCCAAAGAGCATCATCCAGTTTCCTACTCTAATCCTTTCTGTTAGGTTGTACTATCTTCTCTAGGATTCTCTTAATTTCTCTGTTAAAGACTTCTGCTTGTCCATTAGTTTGGGGGTGATATAGAGTATAGACTCGATGAATAACCCCATACTTTCTGAGCATAGCTTGCATGGGCCCGTTGTAAAAATGTGTTCCCTGATCACTAATGATTGCTCTCGGAATGCCAAACCTGCAAAAAATTTAAAATCTAACAAAATCCATAACAACTCGAGCATCATTAGTTCTGGTGGCTTTAGCTTCCACCCATTTAGAAACATAATCTATAGCTAATAGAATGTATGTAAAACCAAAGGATGGAGGAAATGGACACATAAAATCAATGCCCCAAACATCAAATACTTCACAAAATAGGTTGTTGAGGTATCTGTTGATGCCATATGGTAGCGTTACCAGCTCTTTGGCATTCCTCATAAGTGTTACAAGTTCTCCATGTATCCTTAAAAATGGTGGGCCAGTATAAACTAGAGTACAACACCTTCCTTGCTGTTCTTTGTGGACCAAAATGTCCACCAAGTGGTGAAGCATGGCAGAATCGAAGAACTGATTCTATCTCATGATTGGGAATGCATCTTCGAATCACCTGATCATTGCACAACTTCCACAAATACGGGTCATCCCATATATAATATTTTGCATCACTTTTTAATTTTGAAATTTGGTTTCTGGATGCATATGGTGGAAAAATAGAAGCAACAAGATAATTAACAATGTTAGCAAACCAGGGTGTATTAAAAGAGTTAGAAACACTCATGAGTTGTTCATCGGGAAAATGGTCCCGAATAGGTGCCGAATCAGGAGCGTTCTCAATTCTGCTTAAATGGTCTGCCACCAAGTTTTGTGTTCCACTTCTATCACGAATTTACAAGTCAAACTCTTAGAGCAAAAGCATCCAACAAATTAACCTTGGCTTGGACTTACCTTTCTTCAACATACTTCAGAGCTGCATGGTTAATAAAGACAACTACTCGAGAACCGAGTAGGTAAGATCTGAACTTATCTAATGCAGAAACCATGGCCAAGAGCACTTTTTCAGTAGTGGTGTAATTTACCTAGGCAGCATCTAAAGTTTTAGATGCATAGTAGATGACCCTAGGCTGTTTGTCAATCTTCTAACCAAGGACAGCTCCCAATGCATAATTAGAGGCAAGGGCTGTCCAAACAGATGCTTGGATTATTGGGGTAGTGGTCAATGCTTGCTTGAGGAAATTAAAAGCCTCCTTACACTTTTCATCAAACTCAAATACCACATCCTTTTAAAGCAGATTAGATAGTGGTCTAACCTTCTTGCTAAAATCCTTTATGAATCTTCTGTAGAAACTTGCATGACCAAGAAAAGAATGAACCTCTCGTACATAAAAGGGGTAAGGTAAATGTGATATAACTTCTATCTTGGCAAGATCTACCTCAATTCCTTTCTCAGAGATTACATGCCTTAAAACTATTCTTTGTTTTACCATAAAATGACATTTTTCATAGCTCAAGACAAGGTTAGTTTCAATACATCTGTGTAAAACTTTATCTAAACTATCAAGGCATGCATCAAATGAAGATCCATAAATAGTAAAATCATCCAAATGCACCTCTATGCAGTTTTCAATGAAATCATGAAAAATACTTATCATGCATCTTTGAAAAGTTACAGGAGCATTGCATAGGCCAAATGCATTCTCCTATAAGCAAATGTGCCAAAGGGACAGGTGAATGTGGTCTTTTCTTGATCCTTAGGCGCAATGTGAATATGAAAATATCCAGAGAATCCATCAAGAAAATAGTAGTAAGACTTACCTGTGAGATGTTCAAGCATTTGATTAATGAAGGGTAAACAGAAATGGTCCTTCTTCATTGCCTGATTTAGTCTCTTGTAGTCAATACAGACTCTCTAACTATTTTGTACTCTGGTAGGGATCAATTCATTCTTCTCATTTTTCACAATTGTGATCCCTGTTTTCTTAGGAACCACTTGAATCGGACTCACCCATTGGCTGTCAGAGATAGGGTAAATGATTCCTGCTTATAGAAGCTTGGTAATCTCCTTCTTAACCATATCAAAGATTACAGGGTTAAGTCTCCTTTGAGGCTGTCTTACTGCTTTAGCATTTTCCTCCAGAAATATCCTATGCATGCATATGGATGGACTAATTACAGGGATATCTATCAATGTCCAGCCTATAGCCTTCTTGTGCCTTTTCAGAACCTGCAGTAATTTGTCTTCTTGATTTTCATTAAGAGAAGTGGAAATTATCACTGGGAGTGTTCATCATCCCCTAAGTATACATACTTGAGGTTCTCAGGTAGGGGTTTCAACTCTAATTTGGGTGCCTGCAAAACAGATGGAACTAATAAAGTAGATTTGGATTCTGCTGCTTGCACCTCAACAATTTTGTTAGGGTTTTCTTGAAATCCTACATTCAGGTTAATGCATTCTAGCTCCTTATGGTTAACAGGCATATCAAAAGATTCTGAATCAGAATATATGTATTTATTAATTTCAGCACAAATATCACAACTTCAAGAATCATTGCATACAAAACAATCGTTTGAATCATCCATGCATTCCAAATCAACATTTTAAGAGATATCAGAAAGATATTCATAAATCAATTCATCCATAATGTCAATATGAAAAACAGAATGATCTTCAGATGGGTATTTCATAGCATCAAGAATATTAAATTGAACTCTAGTGTCACTAAATTCCATAGAGAGGGTTCTAGAATGAACATCTATTTTGGTTTGGGCTATTTTCAAAAATGGTCTTCCCAAAATTATAGGAACAGGAATCTGAGGCATACCTTCTTCTATATCAAGTATGAAAAAGTCAGCAGGGAAAAAAAGTTGATCTACTTGAACTAAAACATCCTCTATGACTCCAGCAGGGTAAGCAGTACTTCTATTGGCTAGTTAAATCACTACACCAGTAGGTTGTAAAGTTCCAAGAGACAAAGATTTGAAAATAGACATAGGCATAACATATATTGAAGCTTTGAAATCTAACATACAATTTTCAAATTTGTTATTTCCTATGATGTAAGGTATAGTGAACGTATTTGGATCTTTACATTTCTCAGGAATATTTAAAACTTCCTTACCAAGCAGTGCAGATACATTTCTTCCCATGATTATCCTTTCATTGCCCTTGAGTCTCCTCTTGTGAGTACACGGCTCTTTCAAAAATTTAGCATACTTGGGTATTTGCTTGATTGCATCAAGAAGAGGTATATTCACTTCCACTTTCCTAAAAGTATCCCAAATTTTTTTGTCCACTTCTTCCATCTTCTTACTTTGAATTGCTTTTGGTGGGAATGGAAGAGGGATATGAGGTGGGATTTGGGGTGGTTGCATCTCAGACTTCCTTATGCTTGAAGAGGGTACATCATTCTCAACTACTGTGGGCACATTTGTTTGTTTCTCAGGTTCCTTGGGTATGGGTACTTCAAGGTTCTTACTTGATCTTAACTAAATTGCACTCACATTTCTTGGATTTGTAGCTGGTTGAGATGGTAATTTTTCAGAGTTCTGAGACTGTAATTGGTTCAATGATGATGCCAATTGCCTAATTTGATTGCTCAAGCTTTGGATAGTAACATCATTTCTTTGTTGATACTCCAAGTTCTATGCAGCCATTTGTTTCACCATTTGTGGATAGTAACTATTAAGTATATTACTATGTGAACTTGGTTTCTTGAAAATACACTTTGAATGACTTAACCTTAAATTACTAACAAAAGTACTTATTAAATATATTTAAGGTGCTAGTAACACCTTTTTGTTGTCCCTTACTTACTACCACCGAGTTAATTATTCTTTAAATTATTCATTTATCATTTAAATTGGTATTGAACTTCGTTAAATATTACTATATATTACCGATATAAGTATTCATCCATTTCCTTTAAATTCTTCTCCTAAGTAACGTTCTTATGAACTTTAATGTACTTACATTTATTATCGCATGGTATTACCTTTTAATTCTCATTAAATTTTAGCATCCTTGGTATATGTACTTAAATTTTTAGATCATGATTACGTTAGTTGGTTTGTTACTACATCACAGAACTTTTCTTAAGATTTTCTAAACTATCTTTGCTTTCTAAAATCTCCTTACTCTTTCTTTTTAGTTCTTAGTATAAAAGTTGTTGTCTCTAAATTTTACTCACTAATTCAAATAACCCATAGTATATTTCTCTAAAAATATTTTTATTACATAAGTCTTATTATTTTCCTAAGGCTTTATCCAACTCACCAAATCTAATTATCACTTCTTGTAAAATTCTTATTTTTGTTACATTCTACTTAATGTACTTTCCTTAGGAAAATGCTTTAACTCTAATCCCTATTCTAATTCCTAAATGCTGAATTTAATCAAAATAATTGTTATCTTATAAGTTACATTAACTTCTTTTATCCATTTATTAACACCAAATTCCAATACCCTTTCTATGACTTTCATTCCACTAGTTTACTAAAATATTTAAATTTCTAATGAATATTTCTTACCTATTCTAACTTTTCAATATCATTTTTCTTATCTTATACTAAGGTGAAACTCTTTAAATTTCTAAGTTCCTAAGTTATTCCTTTGCTCACTAATTTATTCTCCCTTTTTCTTCTTTCTTCTTCTTCTTCTTTTATTATTTATTAAATTCTGAATTGGACCTAAAATTTCCTTTTCTTTTTCTACAAGGCTAAATTAGTTCATTAAAATATTTAAATCAAGTCTTATTCTTTAATTAAATTCCTAAAGTCCCTTTTTATATCTCTCCTCAATTGATCACTAAGTTGGTCACTAAAATGGTTGCTAAAAATTTAGTTATTAACAACTTATTACTCCTAACATCCATTATACTAAAACTTCACTTGTTTTATTTTCTTTACTTAATTCATTTGTGCCTAAGTTATAGAAATCCTTAATAAAGTTTTTAAGTAAAATGTTCTATCTAAAAGGAATTTCCGATTTGTTTTTTAACTATTATTATATGATTACACATATTTTTCTTCGGAATTATTATCTTACTAAATTTTTTATACTTCTTATTATAATTTAGTAAAAGAAAATATTTTGATTATCCGAATGGTAAATTTTCTTGAAAGTACGCAATATTCCTAAACGACTTCGGCAACGTATAAACGTAAAATTAAATTCCTAGCGGCGGGGCTTACCAGAAAATTTAAATTACAAATTACATAAGTACTTCACAAATTAAAATAATTAATACAACCATATCGAATCAATCGAGCCCGCTAAATCTCTAGATTTTTGCTTTCTTGTTCGACCGTGATGAAATCCTTCCAAACACACGAACGTCGAATTACGTCAATTAAATTTTAAAAATACCCATCAACTTAAAAATGTTATTATTATTATTATTATTATTATTATTATTATTATTATTATTTAACCATCGGTTACGAAAAATTATGCTGTTTGAAATCTAACCGTTAGATCGTGGTGAAATTTGAAACGGTGGTTCCCGAAAACTTAAGCGATAGTATGGAAGAATTTAAAACACAATCAAACGAGGCCAAGACCCCCTTACCATACAAAATGCTTGCTGCCCGGAGGAAGGAAAATGATCCGTCCGTCAAAAATTTACCGGGTACTCTGAAACATCCGTCGATCATCGTCGATCCTCCTTGCGTTGCTAAAAACGTGACATGCAAAAATTTTTAGACACCTAAAGGGTTGTGAACAGCCAAGGAAGATCACAAACAGCCATGAAATTGTTTAAACCAAAAGATCATTTACTGAAAATTCATCGTTTGTTCCGTAACTTTCCACCGTTCACCACCAATTATCGTCTAAGTTCCTGATCTCAAGGAAAACTACACATGCAACCAAGAGGGGACAATGAAGTCATGATTTTGGCTTCCAAATCAGTGAGTAAAATGCCACAACATCAAGAAATAAAAACTATTTTGGCACAAGAAAAGAAACAACAAGTTCAAGAGACAAAAATGTAAAAATCCTTGCCTTGGTGGCCTTGGATGGTGACGGTTTCAAGAGGCCAAGACAAAGGAATTTCCAGCTGGATTTTGAGGGCTCCAAGCTTGAAGAAAATTGAAGAGGAGATGGCTGTTTGGTGAGAAGGGGGTCATGGGTTTAGAGGAGAAAATGAAGGAGAAAGAATTTTTTTGTGGTGGTTAGTGGTGGTTCTTGTGGTGGCCGTGATTGTGGATGATTGAGGAAGGGGTTTTGGTGGCTTTTTATGGTCTAGAAGAAGAAAAAAGTGGATAGGAGAAGTGGTGGAGTTGTTGTAGTGAAGGGAGGAGAAGAGAGGTGGTAAGATGGTTGTTAGTCATTTTTTGTTGCATGTGAATTTTCAGCTTGCTAGACAAGTGACAAGACTTGTTGAGCATGGAGTAGGTTGAATATTGACACCAAGAGGGGCATATGGCATGTTGTAGAGGATGGAGAGGACATGTAGCAAGGAGTCTGAACTTGCTAGGGAAGGAGTTAAGGTGAAGGAGACAAATGGCCATGCATGTGCAATGTGATTAGTCCCTTCTCATGCAAAGGTTGAGGTGTCCACTCTAGGGGCGTCGACTTGTGAGGGATTTTGGGGCCTTTATGAGCCGAATTTGAAAATGGGCTGAACATAAAAGTTGTAGAAATTTTGTTTTCTTATAAATCCATATAAAGCAAAAAAAACTTATCAAGAATTGAGTGAGATATGGCCCAAATACTTAAAGGGTGCAGGGCTATAACGAGATTTTTGTCCCTGTCATAGATTAATTTTCTGGGCCAAATAGATTGCGATTTGGGCTTTGAGTCCTTCATAAAAGTTGTGAAGAATTGAGTTACGAAAAATTTGGTGAGGGCCTCATTCAATTTAATGGTCATATGAGAGAGATATATGGAAAATACTTCACCTAGTGCAAGCTATTGCTGGAGAAACATGAATTTGTGTAGTGTTTTAAATTCTGGGATTTATGGATTGGGAATTTGATTTTGCGCTCTGCATGAAGTTTTTAGATCTTCCTTTCCTCTTTAATTTGATATATCATTTTCAATAATCCAAGTTTTGTAGCCCGAGATATACCTGATTTACTATAGGGTGCTCTAGAAGCTTCCTAGATCAGCTAGGAATTTGATTTTGTGTCCTTCATGAAAATTGAAGATATCTATGATAAGGATCTACAAAAAAAAGAACGGAGTGATTCAAGCACCGAAAGAGGGACATACGTAAATTTTATCAAAGGCTGCCAGCATTAAAATGAAACATCCAAAGGGTCACAAAGATTTAATAAACTGTACCAATATAGAAGGATTTAGCTTTTGATGTCTGCATGGAAAACGTAGATAATTTTGTTACAAAGATTTTGACACTAGGTTTACACAAATCAAAGGTCGTATGAGAAAGTTATGAATTTTGTCTAAACCATACGCACAGAAAAATGTCCAAACGTTGGAATTTTGAGATAAATATACTTAATCTTTGATTTTGGGGTTGATAGTGTAAGAATTGGAGTTTGGGGCTATAAACGGAGATTGAAGATATTTTCAAAACGAAGAGATTAACACCAAAATTATTCAATTCTAAGATTGTATGAAAAATCTGGTCCAAAACACCAAAGGTATTCGGGTTAAGTTTTAAAGCGATTTCTATGGAAATCAACTTATTGAAAAACAGGGATGATAGAGTCCAAATCAAGCTTCAGTCCCTTCAGGAAAAGTTCCCAAAACATCGAAATGAGTCACCAGAGACTGACCGTGTCACCATCGAATATCCCGAGGTATATGAACGGTCAAACATAGGAGACGTCAAAGGTTCTGATTAAGCTTATCATGCCAAGTCAGACACCCTTGATTCTTCGCAAAGAGATTCTAACAGGACTAGTATCCCTACTGGATCACTAGTCTTAGTTTGAACGGTCAGAGTCTGACCTTGAGCTGGGTCCCACAATTCAAATCTGAGGAATCTGACAATATTTTATTATTAAATATAATTATCAAATATGAATAAATAATTTAAAATAGATATAATTTCAAAATAAATTATTATAATTATTTATATATTAAATATTGTCGACAAAAAATAATTATTGAATAAATATAATGATAAATTAATTTGTACCCAAAATAATCATCATTAACGTATTATTTTTAATTAAACAGTATTATCAAACGTTATTTATTATTTTCTTATCTCTGTTTCTCTCACTCGTTACGTTCTCTCGGTATTCTTATTTCACTATTTTCCTCATTCTAAATTGCTCAGGGAACAGGCCAAAATCCTTAAGCTTTTTACCAGAAGCTTAACAGAGTATCCTCAGACTCTTGAGGGTCTGGTTTCCTATTTTCAAAAATCAGGGTTGTTACAATTACTCATCATATTTAATGTCATTTTCATGTACCCATAAATGCCCTCATAAAACTCACATTAAATGCACCTCACCTTAGGGTTTGATATCATTAATGGCTCTCCTAAACAACCTATATGCAATCAAACACTCTCCCAACAACCATAACCCAAAACCTAGGGTTTAAGCTTAATAAAAATGGTGAGAAACTTACCTTAATCCAACAAAAGATGGAGCTTCAATAGGGGGAGAGAGTGAACACGAAAATGCGAGAGGGAGAGGGAGAGTATCAAATCACCATCATCTTCTCCTCTATGCTTGGTGCAAAACAAAAATGGAAGGAGTAGAAAAAGGCACACCACACTTGGGGTTTTAGAGAATGGAAGAAGAAGATGAAAGGAGAAGAGAAAGAGAGTATGAAGGGAGAAGAAGAGGCAACGTAAATGAGAGAAGGGAAAAAAGTTTTGCAATGAAAATTTACCCCCTTCATTAAAGTTTTATCGTTTTATATACAACATGATATCCATTCAGGCTCAATACTTATTCAAAAATATGCCGAGTATATATTTAGATCCCCAATAATATTCTTAACAGCTCTGACCAACAGTACCTCGATTGAAGATACTTGGTCCAACACTTATATTTTAATCGGGTATTATTTTCAATTCTTTAAGCCGTAATAAATTATGAGTAATCATAAAAATTCCCAATTTAATTATTTCTACATTTTTGGGACGTTAATTAACTCATATATAATTATTCACCAATTATTCCTCTTAATTAGTCATTTAATTAAATTTTGGGATGTTACACCGCCTGTCACGTGAATTGCAAGGGGAACGGCTGGTGGAAGTTGTGGGGGCAAGGGAGGTAGTGCAGTATGGTCTACTAGATCCATCGGCATATCCTCAAGCGGGAACTCCTCTGGATCCTTTTCATCCTTTTCCTTGACGAGAAGTGGGACATACTCCGGAGTCGACTCTCTCTCGACAGCTACTCTGACTGGGGCTGGTCCGACTAGAATCTTTACCTGCTGAATGAAAGGTGGAACCATAGGTGGAACTGGTAGTGGATAAAAACTGAAGGGATCTACCACAAAGGCTGCCTCCCTACTTGACAACTCCTCAAGCTCCTCCACGCTCAAGGGACACGGTGGATCACCATAGCGTCAAACTGAGCTCTCTATGACCTCCATATACCGGTCATAGGGTCACTCTGCCTCTAGTTGGGGTGGTAGAGGTACATCAACTGGATCATCCTCGAGGATCGCGGGCAGATGATGTAACATCCTAAAATTTATTCAAGTGATTAATTGAGAGGAATAATTAGTAAATAATTACTTATGAGTTAGTCAATGTCCCAAAATTTAAAAATAATTAAATTGGAAATTATTATGATTATTCATAATTTATTGTGGCTTAAAGAGCTGAAAATAATACCCGATTAAAATATGAGTGTCGGACCAAGTATCTCCGATTGAGGTACTATTGGTCAGGGCTGTTAAGAATATTATTATAGATCCGAATATATATTTGGAATAATTTTTGAATATAGTATTGAGCCTAAATGGAGATCCCGTTGGTTGTAAAACAGAGAAGTCTTAGTGATGGGTTAAAATTTTAAGAGTAACACCCCATTTTCCCTCCTCATTTCACGTTACCTCCCTCTTCCAAAGGTAGAGACATTTGCTCTCTTTTCTCTTTATTTCTTCATCATCCAATCATCTTCTTCTTCTATTCTCAAAAACCTAGCAAAAAGATGTGTGCCCATTTGCTTCCATCTACATCTTCATCTTTCTTCATCAAGCAAGAAGAGCTTGTGGTGCTTGGAAGCTCTCCCTCTCCCTCTATTTTTGTTTTCTTCTCCATCACTCTTGGAGCTCTCTTCTCTTTGGCTTGAGGTAAGTTTCCTTTCCATTTTCATGAGCTCTAGCCCTAGTTGTTATGATTTTTGAGAGTGTATGGTGTATAGGTTGATGTTGGGAGGCATTAATGATGCAAAACCCTAAGGTGGGGTGCATTTAATATGAGTTTTATAAGGGCATTGAGGGGTACACAAAAATGTCATTGATTGTGATGGAAGTTGATAAGCATTGATGATGGTTGTTGGGTTTTTAATGAAACCCTAACCCTATGATTTGGGGGAAATATAAAATGTGAGAGGAATATGTGTTTAATGATGTTTAAGAATGTTATTAATAAGGAGGAATGGCCATTGATGATGGTTGGTGGTTATTAATGATGAGTGATGACCATTAATAATGTTAGATGATCAATAATGGTGGTTAAAAACCATTAATGATGGAAACCATTAATGGTGTAGCGTAAAATGCATAATAAATGAATATGAGCACCAAACCCATGGTGGTTGTGGTGGATTAAATAAAGTAAATGAGGTTTGAGATCTAAAATGGTATAAACACCAAGTAGTTAATTAAGAGCATTAAATCTTGGTGGTTTGGATAGAAAATAATTTTATGGTACATTGTGTGATGTAGGAAATGATCCCATCATTGAAGTGAGACCTTCAGACCGTGGTGATTTCTACTTCTCTTGAGGTAGGAGGGGGTAACATTTCTAAATGCATGATTTCATCCATTATTGATGTGTATGTATGAGTGTGATATGCTAATTTGGCTTGGATGAATATCTTGATGTTTATATGGTTGGAATGCATTTAGAATGAATTGTATTATGTGATGAATGTTGTTGGGATAATGATTACGATGTTGAAATTGATTCATGGTAGTGTAACTTGTTTATGAATGGCATTGAGACCATGATCGAATTGATTGCAATTATGTTGGACATCCCATGACATATGATTTGATGACTAATGATTGCCACTAACTATTGATATGAATAAAATCCAATGATAATTGGTAATGGTTGAGGATAATGAAGATATTGAATTCCATTAAGTGTTGGTGGTAAGTTATTAATTATGGAGTGGTATTATAGGATACATAGTGTGAGAAATACATTGATGGAAATTTGTATCCATGGCATATCATACGCTATCTATGTGGAATGTTAAGGGTTCCAATAGGCAGGCCCAGTGGGAGAGTGACCCAGTGCATGGGGGAAACTATATGTTATTCCCTAGTGATTCTTGGAATCATGAAGCTGCCCATAGTTTGGTGGCGAGGCACCCTATGTGGCAGGCCTAGTGGGTGGACGACTTTGTGATGAGCAAGTGACCTCGGTGTCCCTAGGGGGCACGACTCTCTCGATGTGAGTTTGGGAGGGGCCCGTAGCATTTTTGGAAAGTAAGGCCATGTTGTTGATCCGCAAGTCACAGGGTGACTAGTGCTATATATAGGCAACAACGGTTTTGTACTAGTAAAAAGGGTAATGTTATGCATGCAATTAATGAGATAAGTCTACACATTTACTACTATAGTAGGGGCATAATAGAACACCTATGCATGACCCACATTTTATATGATGTTGTTTCCCACAGTCGGATCTGTGATTTGATAATGGTTCTTTGTGCATATGCATTAGCCATAAGAGCATTTGCATATAGCCGGAGATATGCCGAATTTGGTTGCCCATGGTGGCGATAGATGATTGATAAGTAAAGGGAAAGAAATTGTGGTACTAACCTTAGATGTGTGTTGGTATTTGATGAGATTGCCAATGATTTGATACATATGTTGTGAATATGTTGAATGGGATATGTGTTATGTTGAAATGAAATAATATGATATGTGAAAGGAGCATATGATGTTCTTTGAGAAATGTTTGTTGTGCACATGTATAGATATATATGTATCATCATAATGTATGACTTTAATTCATTTGGTATATGTTACTCACCTCCTAGTTGCTATTTTTAAAGGTAAATGTAGGTATGTGTGACATCCTACTCTTTTTAGAGGTTGAGAAATAGTGAAGGTAAATATGGAAGGAAAGCTTGTAAGCCTTGGCCGGTAATCTTTTGTTCATGAATACTAAATGATGTTAGGTATTCATTTTGAGGGTCACTTATGAAAATTAGGCCTTATCTGTTTAGGGAGGCTGATTTTTGGTTGTGACCTTAACAATAGTTGATGTTAATGGTGATATATTGACTTTCTTATTGCATTGATGAATGAACCTTGATGATGAAATTTCTAGAGCCAATTAATGGCCTTGATGCATGTGTTGATGGAATTCTATAGATGGATGAATTATTAAACTGTGAAGTTATGTTTATGATGTTTATGCATAATTAAGTAACTGATAGGGTCATATAGAGTTTTAGGATGTTTAGATGCCATGGAATGGTTTCAATAATGCCTATGCATGATTTAGAAATTGTAGAAATTGGAATGGGCCAATTCCATTAAGAATTGACCCTTGAGTTTCACAAAAATGCTCTAAAATGGGATAAACGCATTTCTTCACATAAGTCCCTCAGTTTTGGGAATTTTTTAGTGCGGCCAGTGGCTACACATCATAAATGGTGTATATTAGGTGGTGTCAAAATTTGGTAGGGATTGGATTTCATATGAAAGAGTTGGGGTGGTTAGAAGTTGAAATTTTGGTGTATTTTTTGTATTTTGTAGCCATTTGCTATCATGAATTGATTCATAATCCCCCTGAATCGATTCATGAGCCACTGAAAATTGCATGAATCGATTCACAAGCTCCTTGAATCAATTCATGAGCTACTGGATTTGTATGAAGCGATTCACCCGAGTCCTTAATCGATTCATGAGCTTTTGTTTTGTTGTTCTGGGTTTCCAATTCACATGAATTGATTCACACAAGTCCTGAATTGATTCATGCACCTCTGTTTTCACTATTTTGGATCTCTAACTCGCATGAATCGATTCATGGATTGCTTGAATCGATTCATGGCCTGATAATTGACAACTTTCCAAAGTTTTGATGTTTGCTTGATGTGTATTGAATCATGGCTTTATTTTCTTGTTTCTCATGCATGTTTTCTTAAATTATAACTCGTGCCTACCCTTGTTACGAACCAATATACATTTTCGCTAAACGCTTGCATGGTGATTGTGCAAGTGATTACTCTAAGTCAATATTTTTATAAAATACCAACCTTCTCATATCGTCATATATGAGATAGGTATTTAAAATGGTCTGGGGTTTGTTGTTAAAATTTTATTTTGTGGCATTCTTTATCCATTGTTGTTCATTTTAGAAATCACCAAAAATTTACCCTCACTTTTAATATCTAATTAATATATTATCTTTAATATTCTTAACCGGATTAAAGGCGCCACAAATGGCTAGGACATGCCTGGTCCTCCTAGGGTAGTGCTCTCCTCATACGGTAAGCGTGTCTGGCTGGAGGTCTAGAATGGATAGCTGTAAAGGTGAGTCTCTGCCTCCATAATAGTTTGGGAGTGACCCTATACAATACAATCAATTATAATTAACCCTTCCGACTCTCTTTTAGGGTCCTTAGTATGTACTCTAAGTTATCTCACCGCTCTTGGTCCTGATGGACCATTTCCATTTCCCATTAATCCTTTGAAATCACTAAGGTTCGCATAAACACAAATAAGTAACAAGTGGTCACGTATCTCAACATAATGATGCAATGCATGAATTTCATTTCTTAACTAGTATAGTTAATCAATATGATGCATGAAACCCCCTCAATCACAACACATCATCTACCAAGCCCTGCCTTATCCTTTTGTCCACTAGAGTTACTAGAGCTCACCTCTTTCTATTTTCAAAAAGGGTAAAGATTCACGGTCCCCTCAACAATGGATCCAAAACACATCTCATTAAAACGGGCACTACACGGCCATAGAAACCCCCGCCACTCGTCGAAGTATACCAGAGTTTGCCACGGGCTGTCCGGCTTCGGGTATGAATCCGAGCCATTGAAGGTCCACCCCGGTATACTCTATAGATCACCCTCGGGGAATCAAGGTGCAACTATTTCTTTAGTGTATCCATCATTGTATGCTTTAGGGAGTTTATCAAACATCAACCCTTATCCTCTAGGTATGATGCATGGCTTAACTACTCATCTATCGTTGGTTGGTCCTCGGTAGGGCTCATTTAATGACTCTTTTTCATTCCTAACGTCGGATTCTTTTTATTTTTATTAAATATCATTTAATTCCTTCCTTTCCTTAGTGAAAATTTACAATGATCTTTCCGACTCTTAGGAATGAAATGAGATTCCATAATTCCAGAAATCACGGGGTATCCTGGTGCTACGACGCCCATCAATCATCCTTGGATCCATATTCATATACTTTCACAGTCAATCATTTTGGTATCCCTGCCGATACCACCCTCTATATTCACATGTCTTAATCAGGAACTCTTATAATTCAGTCATCCATACATCACATACAATATTTATTAACAGAATACACTTGTGAGATATTTCACTTTATCAATATATTACGTTAATAATCATTTAGTGACACCACAATATCCCCAACAATCACATGACTCTAGTCAGTGTTCATGGTCGCTATATAAATAACATATTTATTGGTATAAATAACAAATTATTTTATGAAGTAATTGGGTTTTCGGATACTATTTATTTATATCCCTATTGATTTAACTGAGTAAGATTAACTCGTTTCATAATTTAATTTCTTAGCGTATAGTTACGAACTCTTAGTTTATTGTCAAACGGCCTCATTAGTTATTTCCTTTAACTAATCTAGGTGGACTTGTTGTTAATTAACTTATTTTCTTGACCACTAAATGGGCCACTAATCCTTTAAGCTCCAGTACGATTTAGTGATGTTTTTCTTTAGCTTAAAATTACTAAATTCTGTAACTCCTTCCTTTATTTCCATTATCTTGACTACATTCTTTTAACTAACTAAATTTTGTTTGCTCTACGATTATCCATTAACTATTTAGAGATCTAGATACTATTTTGACCTTGATATCATAAACTTAGTCTAACATTACTTAGTTACTAAAAGTCACCATTTAGTTAATAAGTCCTGTTTCTTTTTATTATAAGTCTAAGATCTAAGCCCTAAAACCTTTCTTACTTAGCTAACTAATGTTTCTAACAATTTCCTTAGTTCTTTTCTCTTACTTTTTAATGGTTACATAAATTTCTAACTCCTAACACCTTCCTTTTTCTTTTTCTTTTTCTTTTCTTTTAAAATTCTAGATTTTAGATTTATTTTAAGTGTATAACTCTTTTCGTAATTAATTTATTAGGATCCTTTCCTATAACTTACTCCAGGTTAGACTCTATCTATTCATTCCATTTTATTCTTAGCTTACTTAACCCATTAAAATATTTAAAGCCCAAAATTTTATTTCCTAATCAAATTTTTTTTGCCAAATTCATTTCATTTTATCAAGTCCCTAAAGTCCCCTTTTTGTTCTACCTCAAGTGGTCACTAAAATTTGTCGTGAAATTTCTTTCTAAATTCTAATATTTGTTACCCAGAAAAAACTCCCTTTATTTCCATTTATTTTTCTTAATTTACATAATTATTTAGACCTAACCTAAGTTACTTGTTAGTAAAGCTTTTCAAGTAAAACTTTTCACTTGTTAAAAATTCATTTATTTGTTTAGTAAATTTCTATAAAATCTTATAACTACTTAAACGATACCATTTTTTTAGCGCTTAGAAAAATAACGCGTCATAATTGTTCAGTTGGTAACCTTCCTAGAAATACATGATCTTTCCAAACAACTCCGGTGACACTCAACAATAACTTAATTTCCCAAAGCGGGGCTTACTGGGATAAAATAACCCCAAATTACACAAGATCACTAAAAATTTAAATTTAAATAATACAACCGTATCGAATAAAACCAAGCCCGCCTAAACCAAGATTTCTAAATCTCTCGTTATGACTCCGATCATGATGAAATCTTTCTGAACATATAAATGTCGAGTTACGCCAATTAAATTTATAAAATACCTATAAATTTGAAAATATAAAAACCTTAACCATCGGTTACAAAAATCTTCGCTATTTAAAATTTAACAGTTGGATCGCGACGAAACTTAACATGGAGGTCCCCGAATACGCAAGCAATATTACAGAACAACCAAAAACGTAATCAAATAAGTAAGAGACCCCTTTTACCTTATTAGGTAGTCGCTGTCCATAAAAAGAGAACGGTGATCTCGCCGAAAATTTCACCGAACGCTCCTAACGCCTCCCAGTCGTCGCCTAAGCTAAAGCAACTAACAATCAACCAAGGGAGCACAAAAAGGTCACAGTTTTGGCCTCCAATAGCAAAGAGAACATCATTAAATTTTTAGAATAAAAGATGATCTTAAATCAAGAAAACCAATAGCAGAAATTCAAAAGGAAAACACCAAAATTTTCACCTTGAATGGCTTGGGTGGCTGGCGGTTTTAAAGCTCCTTGTAGAAGGGGATGGATTAATTTTTTGAGGCCATTGCTTGCAAGAAAATCTAAAAGAGAGGGGTTTTTTTAATTGTGGCTAGACCATGGTTAAGAGAAAAGGAAGAGAAGGAAGTAAAAAAAAATTTGAATGGTTGAAGGTGGGAGATGGTGGTGTGGCCGTGACTTTGGTGGCCTAGGATGAATGCTTTTGGGCTTAGGAAGGAGAGGAAATGCAGAGGGGAGGGAGAAGGGTTGATGTCATGAATGGAAGAAGAGAGCTGGAGTGGGATGGCTGAATTGAATGATGGTGATCTTGAGTGAAGTGATGTTAGGTTAAGGTGAAATGATGGTGCGTTAATTTGCATGAATTTTGATCAGTTAAAGAGGGAGGTGGGTGGGTTGAGTGGAGGGGAAGGGTAGGGCCATGAAACTTGTCTAGAGGGTGGTAAGGGGGTGGTAAGGTGGTCAGAAATAGGTGGCCGGGAAATTAACTTGTCGGGCAAGGAACTAAAACGTACACAATTTTCATGAACCAGAAAAATAAGGACGTTAAAAATAAATATGGGTTAATTCATGGGATTAGAATTAGTAAAAACTCCAAACACAAAAGTTGTAGACCTTCTTTTTTTCTTTAAATTGATATATCATTTGTAACAATCCAAGGTTGGTAGGCCGAGATATGCCTAATTTATGACAAGATTCTCCAGAAGCTCCTGGATCACCTAGGGCCTCAGTAATAAATTCACCATTAATTCTCCTTTGAGAATTTGGTTTCATGACATTCATAACAATTGTATAGATCTTTGATACAGATCCATAGCAAAAATAACAAAGTAATTCAAGCACTGTACGAGGGAGATATACAAATTTTACTGAAGACTGCCAGCATGGTGATGAGACAGAGGTTGAAAAGATCTATTAAAATGTACCAATCTAGAGGAAATTAGGCTTTGATGTCTACACAAAAAATTTAGATAATTTTGTTATGGAGATTTTGACACCATGTTTGCATGAATAAAAGATTGTATGAGAGCGTTATGAATTTTTTTCTAAACCACATGCAAGATAAAATGTCCAAACAATAGAATTTTGAGGCGAACATAATTAATCTTCGATTTTGGGGTTGACAGGGTAGGAATCGAAGTTCGGGGATAGAAACATAAATTAAAGATATTTTCAAAACAAAGAGATTGAGACCAAAATTGTTTGATTCCAAGGTCGTATGCAAAAGTTGGGTCTAAAACACTGAAGGTATTCGGTCGGGTTTATGAAGAAACTGATTTATGGAAAAACGAGGGTGATAGAGTCTGAACCGGGCTTCATCCTCTTCAAGAAAAGTTCTTAAAACGTCAAAACAAGTCACTGGAGACTGACCGTGCCACCATCGGATGTCCCGAGGTATATGAACGGTCAAACATAGGAGACATTAAGGATTCTGATTTGGCCGGTTAGGCTAAATCAGACACTCTTGATTCTTCATGGACGGACCCTAACAAGACTAGCTTCCCTACTGAATCACAAGTATTGGGTCGAATGGTCAAACTCCGACCTCAGACTGGGTCCCATAGTTCAAATCTGAGGAACCGGGCAACTTTTATTATTGAAATATTAATAAAAACTAATTAGTTTCTTAACTAAACCTCATTATAAATATACTTTTATATTTTAAACTCATTATTGATCATTTTAGGCATTAAAATAAATATTATCTAATTATTTTATTTTATTTTAATTAACTAAAATCATTAATAATAAAATCCATTAACTAGTCAATATCAAAATAAGGTATTATTTACTAATCACCTTTATTAAAGGGGTTAATTAGTGTTTTATGAAATCTTGAGCTCTCATAATTATCTAACCTTAAAATCTAACTTGATACTTAAATAAGTCTAAATATTCTCAATCAGTTAGTTATGGCCACAATTAACAGATAAGTGACTAACATCATCTATAAATTACCAAGATTAAACATCATTCATAAATCATTACTTCTAGCGTTAGTAACAAGAATATATATATATATATATATATATATATATATATATATATATTCACATCTTATTAACAGTCCTAATATTAAATTGAACACGATTTTCTCTTCACATAAATCACCACCAAGTCAATAAATTCCTCTAAATTTTACTATTACACATAGCCCCTCTCACTCATTTATTTCATTTAACTGAGCTATTCCCTACTCACATTCTCTCGGGTCTCTCTTCCTCATGCTCAGAACAATCTAGGGGTTAGGCTAAAGCCTCAACTCTCCTAAAAGACTTAGTAAGGCACTTCTCAGAGGTCCAAGAGTCTAGATTCCTATTCTGAAGAATTAGGGTTATTACAGGCACTATATTCAATACCAACGTAATTATATTATACCCTTTTTCATACCTTAACTGACGACTCTAACGAAGTGGTATCCATATTTAATTTCGTCTACCAACCTACATGCCGAAAAGATCCCGATTACTCAATAATTGTAATTAACCCAGAAACTCACCAATTTATCTTAACCTAAGCTACCTAAAGTACAATTAACTAGGAATTAAACTAAATTGATTAAAGGGTTTGGTTTCAAAGGTTTCAACTTACCGAATCAAAGTTGAACGATGAGGGATCGAGGGTTTGAGCTCTAGTTCGACAACTATAACTCTGAAGCATGCCTGTGACCATGGAATCGAGTAGGAATTAAGATTAGAACTCCAAATTTCATCAATGAAGGCTGGGGTTTGAAAACCCACTTACCTTATGTTAAGGAAATTAAAACCAATTGCTTATACCAAACTTGACATACACGTGAGGAAGAGGAAGAGGAATGAAATGGAAACCTTGCTCTTGCTTAATTGAAGGAAAAAGAAGAAAATAAAGATGGAGATGAAGGGTGAAGGGTTCAGTTTTAGGCATAAAGAGGGAGAGAAAGTAAGAGTTGAAGCTTTTCTTTCTTTTCTTTTTGTTGTAATTAGGATAGTAAAATGTAGAAGGGTTTTAAGTGGGTGAAGGGTAATTCAGTCATTTTATAAGTTTAAGTAACATTTGAAACTAACCAATAACTTTGACTTATTTTACCCTGAACCCGACTTAAATATTATTTATCTTACCCTTTCTAAATATAATTAATGAATGTCTCTTTATTATTTAATTAACATCAACCAATCCTTAAATTTAAATTGGGATGTTAGATATGTAACATCCTTATTTTAACAGATCATAATTATTTATTTATTTATTTGAGGGTTGATAAATTAAAAATTTTAGAGAGCGACCCACTAAACTAGGAGATTAATTAGGTAATTTTTAGGGACTAGATCATCAAGGTGGTTAATTTTGGTTGTTAACCAAACGAGTTACAGGACTAAACTACCCTTAACCAACCTATATCTATTAAATTAAAATCCTTTTCCTTTATTTTTCCACTCTATTCTCATGTCACTTCTCTCTTTCTCTACCTACTCTCATTTTCTTTTTCCTTTCTATTTTTACACTTCATCTTCATTCTTCCTCACTCACTCTTTCTCACTCACGGTTTCCCTCACTTTTTCAACTCACCATCACCATTTCATTTCCTCCAACACCACTACACCATATACCCCTCACTTTCACCACCACTAAGCCATCACCATCTCCTTTTCACTCTCATTCATCATCACTATTTACGCCACACCACCAAACCTGTGGTTTCTCTCTCTACCTCCACCATCTTTATTTTTCTCCTACACACCACAAGACCGTAAACTTTCTCTCTTTTCCTCCAAGCCATCACCCTATTCCTTTTTTCTTCATCAAGGTAAGATTTTACATGCACAATCTTTCCTTCTCCTTGCATGCATGTTCTTGTTCTGGGTTCTATCTTGCTTTGCATGCATTTTGTTCTACTTTGCCTTGCATGCATGGATCCGTCCTCCGTTACCCTTGCATGCATGGTTCCATCACTTGTTCCCTTTTGTATACGATGACTCTGATCTTCTCCTTCTCTTTGTTAGCTTGGCTGTGTGCTCCTTTGAAGGAAATATAAAGGTCAGCTCTTGAAAACTCCATTTTTCGAAGCCCCAAGTGGTTGGGGTACATGTAAAAAGGTTATCAGAAAGATTTCGGAGCTCCAGGGTAGTTTCGATGCCCCGTCAACAAGTTTCATAACCCTTGGTAAGTGAAACCTTTCTCAAAGCTCCATTGATTTTGTGTTTGAACTTTGATTTTGGTATTTATGTGATTTATGTGTTACGATAATTATTTAATTATAATTTTTTATAATTTTTTGAATATAGGCCAATGACATTTGAAGCTGAATCGGAGAATTGAGTTTGGAAAGTCGGATATATATATTGTTGATGGTGTTAATGCCATTGGCTATATTGTTAATATGTATTGCTGAAAATGAACCACGTTGGTATTATGAATATGTTGATGATTATGTTATTAATGGTATTGATGGCTCCATGAACTTGATTTGAACTCTTTGAGGTGTTGGTTATTGAGTTGATGAGTATTGAGGTTAGTGGAGCTAGGCTATGATATATGTAATATAAGGTTACGCTTTGATTCGTACATATACATATTGCATGGGCTCATGACAAGATATGCATTGGTTACTATAGCGCTTTGATTCACTCAACACTCAGATTTGTTATATGGGTTCGCTGATTATAGCACTCAAATTTATTGTATGGTTCCCAAGGTACCACCGATTATAACACTCAGATTTGTTATTGCTTTCTAGGATATCTACCAATTTATAGCACTCAGATTTATCGTTTATGAAGTTGGATATGTATTGCATGCTTTTATGCATTTGAAAAGATATGATTTTGAAAGTCCATGGTATTTGATTATTTGCATCGAGAGAATAGTAATATATGATATATGTATAGGTATTGGAAGAATTGGAGGTACCTTGTGATGTTTGATATTGAAATGATGATTGATCTGATGGTGTTTGAAATTGAAATGATGAATTGATATATGGTTTTGATGATGTATATGTCATTGAGTTGTGATTATGGTATACTAAATTAGGTAACCCATTGGGTAATTTTTATCTGTAAATTGTCATTTACTACTTTGAGTAGTACTCACCCTTCCACCTTTATTTTTGTGAGTTTCTAAGGTGACAATGCCGCTTGGTGAGCTTAGAGATAGAGTAATGCAATGTCAAAGGAAATATTCGTAATTAATCATTTTGTTGGGTTGCTTAAGGTGAATGTGTAATTAATATGGTTTTGTTGATGTTTAAAATTTGTGTTATAGCCCTTAGATTGGCTTCAATTGGCGAACACATGTATATCAAATATTAAATTTTAATATATATATATATATATATATATACATATGTTGATATATAACATGTTGAAGTAATATTTAGGATCATAGTCAAAATCCTTTTTAACAAGATTCCATGAAATTTGTTGATAACTAACATTATGTATTCTAACTATGTGTTATCATTTGATGTGGGTATTTAAGCATTTCAGGAAACATTAGGATTAAGCTACAAAAGAAAGGGGAAGTCTATGCATCAAAAGTCTAAAAGACTTAATCGTAACATAAACTCGATAATCTAAGACAAAAGAAGAATCAAAAGGTCTGGTAATTCACTTCAAAAGTAATTCTCTCGCATCAGAGTGACTCACCAGACCCAGACTTGAAAACATCATTCAAGCTTCAGACCCAAAGAGCATGAGCCTCTTCAAAAAATATAGAAGAAAGCATGAGGAGAGCAAAATCTATTACCGAGAGCTGAAGTTAAAAAGAAATACCAGAGAGCATAAAAAGAAAAATGAAAAAGAGAGAGCTTGTGAAAAGAAGAATATGAGCTAGAACACATTAATCAAATTGTGATGAAAGAAGAAGAAAATATCATAAACGAACACCAAACGTTTGTGTACAAAAGCTTATAAGAAATGAAGAAATGGCAGTATACTCATCAATGAGTAACTCTACCTGGAAGATCTGCCATGAAGAGAAAGAAAGCTCGTTATGTGTAATCATCTTCCTACTTAGATGCCATAGTAACTTGGGATATGCCTTTGTGTGCCTAATAGCATACTATCCCAAGTCATGCTTTCTGGCTCAGTATATTTTCCAATCATCTTTCACTTTCTGAATGTACTGAGCCTTATGGGAAAATAAGCCCTCTCTTTCTTTACAAACTCATTTTTATGGTTTATCACTTAGCTCTGCCAAGTCAAGGGGCTTATTTTATTTGAATTAATTTTTCCAATCCTCTGGTAGTACAAGTCTAGTGTGTTGCCAGACTCTGTTAGTGTAGGAAACACTGTTGGCCCGGAGAGGCTTTTGAAAGAATACTCAGGGTTTGAGCCAGGAGTGGCTTGTGAAAAAATACTGCCCCAATAATGGGTGCTGCAAAATAATACTCATAGGAATCCAGGGGGTCTAGTGTGTTGAAGCAGGGTTGTGTGACACGTTGTCGTTGTCTGGTCAAATAAAAAGTTAAATTAATAGTATAAGGTGAACAACCTTAGTCGTCTCTCGAGGACCTTAGTTACATTCAATTTAGTTATAACAAAGGGGGTTTGTGTTGAGATTGAAAGGAAAATTAAGTAATTATATAATAATGCAAAAAGTAAATTTATGAGTGAGTGAATAATCAAATTTAGGAATAACCAACCCAAGGAATTAATAAATCTTTACTTAACTAATCATTGATCACAAATATGATTAAATATAATTAATTTCTCAATCTTGAATCATTTGGAATCCCTAAATGATTATATTCTAGAAAATCTTCTAGAATCAAATTAATGAACTAATAAGAATAACCAATCGATATATTCTTATTAATTACTAAAATAACTTTAAAACCATAGTTTGATTGAGTTAAGAAACTAAATAGAAATCTCTTATTGAGTGACTTAATCTTTGTTCTCAAATTGATTATTGATTAACCAACTAACATCATTTTAGATTATAGATTGTTTAATTATATACCAATCGGTTATGCACTTAAATAATCTACCATCATAAGTGTTTGAGAAACAAAGAAAAGTAACTATCTTCAATCAAAATATTAAGAGCAAGAACTCAAAGTTAACATAAAGAAAAATTAAATTCCTTGAGTTGATTTTAAAAGATTAAGCTTCCACGATAATTTTTAACAATGAAAGCTAATATTAAATTAACTATAACTTTGATTATAAAAGTAAATAACAAATAATAAAATTAACTTACTTGATATTGAGGAAGGGAAATGAAAACCATAACTTAAGGAATGGAATATAGAATAAAGAAATAAAGCAAGAGAAAGAACTAAAAACTTAAGAAACTAAAACAAAGATATAGAAATGTAATGAAAACTTAAGCATGTATTTCTTATGTATCTCTTGTGTATCTTCCTTACAACTTCAAGCATCTATTTATAGGCAAGGTATCATGATACTATACATTCAATTTCTGATCATTAATGCATTTTTTCAATATTGGTGGGCTTGACATTACAATAATTCAAAAGAAGATAATGGTAGGTGTTGAAATTCATTCTCCTCTTTATCTTCTCCACCTTACGAGTCAAACATGACTATCTAGATGGCCGAATTTTGTAAAATCTTTAACATGAAATTGTAGATCTTTGTCTTCGTGAGAATTTAACATAAGAATGAGGTCATTTGGACATCTACAGCTCCAGATATGTGCATTTTGGTGAACGATGTCAATGCTAGTGGGACACATGAGGGCTGATTGATTCAAGCTCCATTTCTTCATTTTTTTTCAGATGCAAAATACCTAAATCTAATCATCATGATGTAGCCCTCTATCTTAGCTTTCCATGGGCTCTAAGATTAGCCCATTTGGATCACAAAAGCCCAAGTTATGGCCAAAACAAGGCAAGATACTCAAGATACATACAAAAAACGAAAATTGAAACATATATACATGATACTTCAATTTAACTAAACAACATAAAACTTAATTAAAATACTATTATTAAATATAGTAATTATATAATAAATCCCAAGTGTAAAACTATAAGAAGTGTATTAAAATTGATTTATCAAATTCCCCCACACTTAAGTTTTTGCACTCCAGGGCAAAACCAAACCAAAAACTAAAATGAGAAACAACAGAAAAAGGTTTTTTTTTCAAATTGATTTTTGACTTTTTTTTGAAGTCTAAAATAATAAGCAATACACATCATCCTTTTTATCAAGAAGTCATGATAAGTGTGAATAAGAAGCATTACATACTAGTTACACAAATTGAGTGATCAAACCAAAGAGTGGATGAAAATGTGATAGATATTCTCTTCATGCTCTCTATATCTCAATTGTTTGGTTTTGTGTATACTCTCAGAAATCACCCAAATAAATTAGCACTACCATAGGCTTGACAAATTTCTAATTTCCATATTTGAACACATATGCATGCAGAGATAAAAAGGACTTTATTAAGGTTGTAATGGGGCCAAGGTGATATAGGGTGGATAAAATAAAATAGAATGGCTAAACTTAGGGTTGAAAAAGAGAAATGGAGTAAGTGATTCAGTGATTGTGGAAGTTCATTTTGAAACTCAATACTTAGCAAAATGAAACATGATGAAGGATAAAACATGAGAATAAATCCTCCTGATTATTTTCATACATATATTCACCACTCCTTCTTTTTCTTCTTCTTCTTTTTTTTAACATTTCCTTTTTATTGTTTTTTTTACTTTCTTTTTAAACAATGAAACAACAACATACATATCTTGGGTACATTTCCACAATCATCAAGAATCTTTATTCATAGTAATTCCAAAACTCCTAATCAATTCCTAAGCAAAGGTGATCATGTTTTGTTTTTGCTATTGGCTAATTATGTGGCTGAATCAAGAAATGGATATAGGTTCAATGTGGGTAACAATGGAAAATATGCAAGGTAAGGCATATGGCTAATGTTTGGTTAAAACAAAAATGGCCTTAATCACATCAAAGCATGCATATGGAACATAATACATAAAAAAGAAACAAGTCAAGTTCTAGAATACTAATAAATAAGGGTCAATCAAAAACAAAAGAAAGATGGCATAATCTGGTCCATCCAATTAAGCTTAAAATCTTACCAAGGATGGTCAATCTATCACAATTCATATACAATTTGATCTTCACAAACAACTTATTGAATTAATATGAAAGGAAATTATTCATAACATGTCATTAAATATTGGACAAGGGTGATGTAATTACTCATTACTTCGACAAATTAAAAACAAAATCAGTGAAAAGTAGGTAGAATTTAAAATGAAAAACTGGAAATGATGATTTTTTTCTGAACAAGAAACAAAGAAGGAAAAATAAATCATAACCAAATATTGGTGCCAAGATCTTGTTCCTTATGCTTCTTGCTCTGTACTTTTTTTTTCAAGGGTGCTTAGTAACGAAGATACCTACAACAAATTGGTCAGTTCAATTGCATGTGAAATAATTAGTATAACTGAACAATTTGATTGTGTCATATAACCCAATTTCATAGGACTTGTGTTAGAACCCAAAAGAAAAATATCATCAACACAACTATGAGTAGCATCAAGAGCAATAACATACATTTTAATCCATTCCTATGCCTATGGAAAGACTCTGCTATATCATTCATTAATAGAAAATAAAGAACCTGATGATTGACTAGTGGTGAGATGTGGCTCCGATCTAAAAGAAAAGGATGAAGGCAAAGTGTGGCAGTTGGAGAATGATAAAGATGATGTTTATGGTTGCAGAATGGTTGATGCCGGATGGAAATGATCATAGTAAAGGTAAAGGCAAAGGATACCCGACACTAAAGCAAAGATAATGGTTGTGTGTGTGTGTGTTTTTTATATATTTTTTGCTTTTTAATGAAAAATGGTTTTGATAAGGAAGGTGAAACAGTTGTAGTTATCTGAGTGAGATTTGTTGTGAGGACGCGTCTCAAGAATTTGGACTCTTTACTCAGCCCATCCCAACAAAAGTACTCATGACAAAAAAATTATTTTTTATTTTAAAATAAAAAAATTAAACAAAAGTGATACTGAAACTATATAGTGAAGGATACGTCTCAAGACTTTGGTTCTCAAAGATGTATTTTTATGACTTTAGATGCAACTTTCCCAAATTAATCTTTACTCTGTCTATCCCTCACAAAAAATAATAAAATATATATATAACTCAGACCCCCCACACTTATTCAAGACATTGTCCTCAGTGTCTTATATGATTTCCACAGTCTCTTTTTTTCTTTTTCTTTTTTTAATTATTAATTTTTTATTTTTTAATATAGATAAAGGTGAGAAAGAAGTTATTAACAAAGGGTGGTGTCTGGTTCTGGATTCTTGCGCTTGTGTGTGTGATCCTTATCTTGCTTTAAAAGGGGTTGAGGTTGGGGTAAAAAGCTCTGTAAAATATCAATCAATTCATCTGCATTTGAAGAAGCATGAATGAATGATCGATCATCTTGAGTTATAAGGCCCTGTTCCACAGCTTTATCTAAAAAATTAACAAACTATCATAAAAACCATTAATATTTAACAATCCTAATGGTTTTTTATAAAGGTTCATGCTACACCATGATGCAATGCAAAATATTTCCTCAAAAGTACCAAAACCTCCAGGAAGTGTAATAAAGGCTTCAACACCTATAACCATACGAGCCGTTCGTTGATGGATGCTTGTAACTTTTACCTCAGTTCCTACAGCAATAGCTGGTGTAATACCAACATGTTGTAGGATGATACTAGAGACGTTGCTTCCTTCAACTAGTGTAGATAGTGCCATGGAGCCTCTCAAACCCTGTACTCCTCCTCTATACAAGAGCTTTATTTCTATCGCAACCAATAGTTTTCCCAACTTAGTAGCTGCTATTAGGTACTCCTTACAATTACCATTGTTGGATCCACCAAACACACAAATGGATTTGATTTTTTTCATCTTTTTTTGTTGGGTTTTCTAGAGTTATGCGCCCTTATATAGATGAAAACTGAGATGAAATAATTGATAAAAGATAAAAAGTTTACACAATTATTATCATATAAAAAGAAATGACGTACTGAAGAAATTTGAAAAGACATGATTGAAGAAAATAAAAACAGGTAATTTTAAAAGTCAAAGTGAATTCAGAAAAGTAAAACATTGAAAACAACAGTAAATATGTACAGTAGTTATGATTGTGGCTCACATCTTCCTCTGGTTTTACGTCCAGTAACGGCTTAAACGCCTTCTATGAGTCGAGGTTTTTGCTACCCATCTAGTTTTCTTATAAACTGGTAAACAGGGTCGTTTAACGCCAGATTCCCAAGGCTATAGTTTTCTTTTTGTTGAATGAATAGATCATATAATTTCAGAAGGACTCCTTGAACAGTTCCACATGGATGCATCTCAAGAGTTCAGATCCAAGTTGCACTCTTTACTCAGTCCATCCTTTATAAATTTAATTTTGTCCTCTCGATTTATAGATATCATTCTAGGGTTTCTACAACGTGTATCACAGTTCCATCTTGCACACTTATGGCAAACTCCCATCCTCTTAGCTCTTCGTTTTTTAGAATAAGAACTACGTCCCATACCTGGAAAATGTTTTATATAAGACTTATGTAATTCACCAGAAAGATGTACCTTTGCTTCAATAAGCCAATGAATATCCTCTGGAATGCCAAAATATGTGAGTAGTTTTAACCTTTGAACTCGAGCTTTGTAAATTTTTATAACCACGTTGCGTGGAAGTGTAGGGAATCTTTCCTTAAGTTTTGCAAGGGTTTGTTCCATTGTTAGATTACTTTAAAGTTGTAGCTGTTTTAGAAAAGAGAGAATAGAAAATGAGGTTATAGAGAATAGTAGAGATGAAGAAGGTAAAAAGGTGATAGGTTGCCTTCTATCAAGCGCTTGTTTAACGTCACGAGCCTGATGATGACTTTTTAACTACTGCAAGAAAATTATAATAATGCCAAAACAATAATAGTAATAATGATGGAGACAGGTGTTAACACCGAAAAAATGATAATGTAATTAATTGATATCTATTTTTTTATTTTTTATAAATATTATTTTTAGGAAAAAATAGTTAAAATATTTGGCATCACATAAATACAACTTTGTATCTATGTGCTCTTGGAACCCTTGAAAGAAAGGTTTAAGTCGATGCCCATTTACCTTGAAAACCTTGTTTGTCGCTTTATCTGAAATTTCAATCACAACATAAGGAAAGATATTAGTTATTTCAAATGGGCCTGCCCATTTAGAGCGAAGCATACCAGATATGAGCTTTAGACGTGAATTGTACAATAAAACTTTTTGCCTAAAGAAAAAGTTTTTTCTCAAGACCTGTTTGTCATGAAAGGATTTGGCTTTTTCTTTATAGATTTTAGAACTTTCATAAGCTTCCAAACGAATTTCTTCCAGTTCCTATAGTTGGAGTTTCCTTTCTTTACCGGCCTCATTTAAGTCCAAGTTACATTGTTTTATTGCCCAATAAGCTTTATGCTCAATTTCTACAGGTAAGTGACATGATTTTTCAAAAACAATCCTATAGGGTGACATTCCAATAGGTGTTTTATCAGCTGTTCTATAAGCCCAAAGAGCATCTTCTAACCTTTTGCTCCAATCTTTCCTATTTGGTTGTACTATTTTTTAAAGGATCATTTTTAATTCCTGATTGGATACTTCAGCTTGCCCATTTATTGGTGATAAGGTGTTGAAACCTTATGCATAGCTCTATATTTTTTAAGAAGGGACTCTATTTTACGGTTGCAAAAATGTGATCCTTGATCACTAATAATGGCCTTAGGAACACCAAAGCTACAAAATATGCGTGATCTAATAAAATCTGCAACAACTTTAGAATCATCAGTTTGAGTAGTTTTGGCTTTAACCCATTTAGACATGTAATCGACCGCAAGCAGTATATAAACAAAATCAAAAGATACAGGAAAAGGTCCCATGAAATCTATGCCCCAAACATCAAAAATTTCATAAAATAACATGGGTTGTTGAGGCATCCCATTTTTACGAGATATGTTTCTCATTCTTTGACATCGTTCACAAGATTTACAAAATGTATATGCGTCATGAAAAATTGTTGGCCAATACAAACTAGATTCTAATACTTTCCTTGTTGTACATTAGAGGTCTAAAATGTCCACCATGAGACACCCTAATTTAACAAATAAATAATTAATAAAACTGAGGAAATTTTTCCCAAATAAACCAAGGAGAACCGACAACAAAGGAATAAGGGGAAGGAAAGCAAGAGGAATAAAACTGACTCAAGGAGGCTGCCAGTGGAAGAAGAAAACGCTCAGGCGGAACATACAACAACGCACACTTGCTACAGTGAATCCTTCATTCGCTGAGCGAGAAGCTGCACTCGGCTAATCAGGCACTCGGATCCAGAGATATCATACGACTCATTCACTCGGAAAATGATAGCTAGTCCACTCGGCATATGACATCTTGTTCGCTCAGGAAAAAATCATTAAGGCAATCCCCACTTGGACTTAGTCTAATCTTAACCACCCGGAATACAGATTCTCACTCACTCGGATTTTACATCATTCACTCGGATTATAAATATCATACACTTAGGATCTATTCCACTCTAAACCACTACACTAACTCCTCTCTCAGGAGGGATCACTCAAGGTTCCCACTCGGAAATACAAACTCTTCCTCACTCGGGGTTTACTTATATCTTTCACTCAGAATTACTCAAGCGTATTCACTCGGAAGGGCCACTCTCAATTCACTCGGATTGGCCCTTAAACATACCAGCTCCATTCAGAAAACATAACACACTCCTGATTTCACTCAACCGGAATACACATATCCGGTAACTCGGAAATGGTTCCCATAGCCACTCACTCGGAATCTAAGGAGACTTCTCACTCGGGATAAATTTCACGTCCTTTTTACCACTCGGGGTATTTCACTCATTTTTCACTCGGTAACCATGACTTTCCCACTTTAGTTATCCTGCTAAGTCAAGACTCACCCAGATTCCCTTGCTACTAATAATCTGTTACAACGGGGTCCACTTAAAGCCTTACGTGTCGCTTTTCTGTCGGGAGACCTTCACTCGGCGGATTCTCACTCGGTAATTGCTAATTATTCTACACTCGGAAAATCTTAACAGTTATCACTCAGAAAGTACCTAGATCGATCCTCACTCGGTGATCCATGCTCTCATTCACTCGGTAATACCTAAACTCTTCAGAACTCAGAGTAAATCATTGTCTCACTTCCCCCATCAACTCTTAATCCCATTTCTACCCATGGCCATACCAACCTCACACACTCAGTAAGTACATATACATATATTACTCGAATTATTCACGCAAGATAGAACAACACACAGTATGATAGATATAAAAGGATATAAATAATTACAGGCACAAGGTCACGACTTCTACCCAAGAGGGTTCAAGTTCTAGTATAAAGAGACTACGACTGAAATACGAGCCGGCCAAGGCTTAACAAGGCATATACACAGCATATACATGAACATATAATTTCCACAGTGCACCAGCACTTCACTCGGCATTCAGCTCCTCCTTCATCCTTCATTCCGAGAGACATTCACTGAAAAGTATAGCCACAGTAGGGGTGAGCTTTTACATATAAAATGACAGTCAATGACTCGGTATCAGTATCAGTATGCACACCCATGATCACTCGGTCGCATTCAGATTAAACTAAGGCCATGCAGATTAGAATAATATCAATAACATACACTCACATACATATTACGTGAAGTTCATTCTCATTCACACAATCACATGCATCGACTCACTCGGAATTCACTCGTATCGCCCCCAAGTCATACCACGCGTACTATCCTAATCAACATCATATCTACATGTATGCCTGCGGATCTGACTTAGGCAGTGACTTTCAGTTACAGGTTCCCTATACTGGCCTCTCGTCCATTAGCTCTTTCCGCGTGGTACCGGTCTCCCATTGACGTCTCGAGATTTGTCTCTAGCTCCCACGGCTACCACGAGCCCTCATAGGATCTAGCCAAGGCCTGTAGCTGGAAATCATTCTTTCGGGGTTCCTGACCTTCCACGGGTCACCCCATTCCTACACATGCAGCTTATGCGTTTTGTCAGCAAGCATCATCACTCATCCGACACATTCTTCGTAACCATCGAAGTAGAACCGATTCAGCATAGTTCCTACATTTACTCGTCAATCATACCAGCATGCACAACAATCAAACAGTTCAGGGTAATAACATCGGATGACCCAACTAACAGCCACACATTCATATCCTCACGGTATTAACAGTAGTAGAATCATGCATCACACTCGTCTATGTGTAAAAGGCTATCAGACCATATTACCACCACCTTGAATACATGCACAATATTGTATAACTATTAACAAGATGCTACTAACATACACATGGAATCCAGAGATCAACAATCATGCATCGCACACAGTCGTCACAGACACATGCACACACTTAAAGCAATACATTCATCCGGTACCGTTCATGAACCATGCATTTGACATGCAAGCGCCCCCTACCTACAGAAGGGACTCGAGAAGTTCCTCTGTTTCCCGACGTTTGATACGCTGCTCTGTTTGCCTTGTTCAGTCCCCCTTCGACGCGGTCGTATTCTATAAACGGCTCGGGAACAGAAAGCTACTCTCTTCTGCTTCGGTGGTCGTCCTTCACCAACAGGAGGAACTCTGAATCTTCAGCAGCACCGTCTTCATGGATTTCCAGAAACGGAGAACAGAGAACAGGGAACAGGGAAGAAGAAGGAGAACGATGAAGAAAAGAAGAAGGAACTAAGAGAAAGAGGTAGCAGAAGAGGAATTCTGAAAGGAATGCATATAAACCGTGGCCAGGATATATATATATATATATATATATATATATATATATGCGTACGAAGTGAAGAGAAGAGAAGTGGGGTGGGAAAGCATGAATTGGCAGTCCACTCATGCCACCCCCACCACTCACAAGCGGCCAGCTATCACAATTACTCAGCCATCATTTCCCAAGTTGAACTAATTAAATTAATTATAGTTGACAAGTAACTTTCCACTTTTATAATTATTATTCTAATGGCTCAATTTCACTCGGTAATTCGTTTTAAATCGGGATGTTACACACCACATGCATATGTATGACAAAATGTAAGAATGGAATGAAATTCATTTTTAGGTAGACACCTTCTAATGACTTGATCACTACAAAGTTTCCATAAGTAAGGATCATCCCAAACATAATATTTAGAATCACTTTTTAGTTTTATTATTTGTTGTTTAGATGCATGTATGGGAGTAACAGAAGCAACTAAGTAGTTTACCAAATCAGCAAACCATGGAGTGGAATCATGTATTCCCATAAGTTGTTCATCAGGGAAATCATCTCTAATAGAAATTAGGTCAAGTTTTTTTTCAATTCTGCTTAAGTGATCAGCCACCAAATTTTCTGCTCCAATTTTATCCCTAATTTCAATGTCAAATTCTTGGAGCAGCAACATCCACCTGATTAATCTTGGTTTTGCATCTGGTTTCTTTAAAAAGAACTTTAATGCTGTATGATCTGAAAATACAACTACCTTTGAACCGAGCAAATAAGATCTAAATTTATCAAGTGCAAACACAGTAGCAAGTAGTTCTTTTTCTGGGGTAGTATAGTTTATTTGTGTAGTATCCAAAGTTCGTAAGGCATAGTAAATAACATGTTGTACTTTACCTACTCTTTGATCAAGAATAGCTCCTAACACATAATTTGATGCATCACACATAAGTTCAAATGGAAGTGACCAATCTGGTGCCTGAATGATAGGAGTGGTAGTTAAAGCTTTCTTTAAGCAATCAAAAGCCTCTTTACATTTGTCATTAAAGTCAAATGTTATATTTTTTTGTAGTAAGTTAGACAAGGGAAGGGCTATCTTACTGAAGTTTTTTATAAACCTCCTATAAAAACCTGCATGGCCAAGAAAAGAATGAATATCTCGCACACAAGAAGGATAAGGTAATTAAGAAATTACATCAATATTTGCAGGATCTACTTCTATGCCTTTTTTAGATATTACATGGCCTAAAACTATTCCTTCTTGTACCATGAAATGGCATTTCTCATAATTAAGAACAAGGTTAGTTTCAATGCATCTATGTAATACTTTATCTAAACTATTTAAGCAAGCATCAAATGATGAACCATATACTGTGAAATCATCCATAAATACTTCCATGTAATTTTTAAGAAAATCATCAAAGATACTAATCATGCATCGTTGAAAGGTACCAGGGGCATTGCATAAGCCAAAAGGCATCCTCCTATAAGCAAAAGTGCCAAAAGGACATGTAAATGTTGTTTTTCTTGATCTTCTGGTGCAATATAAATTTGGAAGTAACTTAAAAATCCATCTAGAAAGCAGTAATGTGATTTATCTGCCAATCATTCCAACATTTGATCAATGAAAGGTAAAGGAAAGTGATCCTTTCGGGTTGCTTTGTTAAGTTTCCTGTAATCAATGCTTACTCACCAACTATTTTGGATTCTGGTAGGAATTAGTTCATCATTTTCATTTTTAACCATTGTGATTCCAGACTTCTTAGGAACCACTTGTACAGGGCTAACCCAAGTGCTATGTGATATAGGGTAAATGATGCTCAGCTTGTAATAATTTTGTTACCTCTTTTTTAACTACATCAAGGATCTGTGGATTAAGTCTTCTTTGTGGTTGCCTTACTAGTTTAACTTCTTCCTCTAATAGAATTCTATGCATACATATGGAATGGATAATACCTGGGATATCTGCCAAAGTCCAACCAATTGCTTTCTTATGAGACGCCCAAACCCCCAAATAAAATAGGGGAAAATTTTTCACGTTTTTAAGAATATTAATAATCCAAATAATTAAAGTGGTGAAACATTTTTCACCAAACCCCTGGATCTAAAATGAACCACTCCCATATATGAAGATATGAGAGGGTGAAACTAAATATAAATTTTTCAATCAGAAGCAGTGGAAGAATTATTTAATTTGGTTTAATTAGTGGCTAATTGATTTTCAAGAGGAGCCCATTCATAAAAATATAGGATACAATTTATATAATCTAGAAGGCCTAAATATACTCCTCAATACCTTTAAAATAATATCTAAGGAAGAAATAATGCATAACATTTTAAAATTTAATTTAAAATAACAAAATGAGAATCAGGGGCATACTCGCTCAAGCGTGACTCAAGTCGCTTGAGCGAGCCAGCGTACCCACGCTTGGGCGAACGCTGAGCGACCTTGAGCGAGGGAGGGAAATAAGTATCAGGGCTCAACTCGCTTGAGCGAGCCCTGCCTCGCTTGAGCGAGACATGAAGGAATGCTTGAGCGAAGGAAGCGAGACGCTTGAGCGAAGAAGGAGAGGAGTATCAGGTACCAATCTCGCTTGAGCGGTCCAAGGCTCACTTGAGCGAGATCGTTCCAGAAACGTTGAGGACTCTCTGGCTGATTTTCGCTTGGGCGAGGCACGACTCGCCTGGGCGAAAATCGTCCAGAATCAAATCTCCTTCTCCCTCACTTGAGCGCCCACTCCCACGCCTGAGCGAAGAATGTCCAGAAGCAAAACACTGATTCTGTGACAATCTCGCTTGGGCGGAATGCAACTTCACTTGGGCGAATTTGGGGCAGAAACAAATCCCCTATTTCACAACAAGCTCGCTCGAGCGAGAATGCCACTCGCTTGAGCGAGTTCTGCAGAAACTCAACAGCAACGAAAATTCACTTGAACAAAACACATGCAACATCAATTCCTTCTAATTTGGCCTCACCTAAGACCCTATCTTATTTCATTATGCATGTACCACTTCATATGATGCTACAATCCAAAACTACATGATTCTCATGTAATTAAACACCAACAACATCATCATGCTAAGATTAATTCATGCATATAATCCAAATTCAACATTGACTCACAACATTCATGAACTAGCATAAAAACACAGCATCCATTCATTGATCAAAGTCAAGCATCCAAATTCATTCTTTACATCTTTTGGGTCATGTGGAAAAATTGGCCTTATACAACATGTCCAATTCTCTCCCATGACCTCCAAAATCTATCAACATTACAAATTTTGAGTATATAAACAGCATATACTCTACAAAACAGATTTCATGTCGGCCAAGGCTTACGCATTCCTATCCATATTTTACCTTCTTCATACTCGGCCTCCAAAAGTTGTAGGATTTAAGTCATACCTACATCAACTTTAAAAATGGCAACGGGGAGGTGAGTAACATAATCCAAATAAATTAAAGTCATACATTATGATGAAATACATGTATACTTGCTCACATATCAATCATTACAACACATCATACATCATACACAATACATCTCATAATCTCAAGTATACATTCACAATTTCAATCATTTGGATTGCCAAACACACACATCGGGTTAGTATTCAACTCTTTCCCCTTTCAATTCTCAATCATCCGTTGCCACTATGGGCTTTCAACTAGGCATATCTCCAACTATATGCAAATGCTCTTAAAGCTAACGCATATGCACAAGAATTTCACATCAAAACAATGCGGATCCGACTGTGGGAAAAATACTATATCAATTCAATTGTGGGACAAGCATAGGTGTGCTACTATGCCCCTACTGTAGTAGAAAAATTTGTGTACACATATATCTCCATTCATGCATGCTTACATCATCATAATTTTACTGGTACCAAACCGCTATCGCCCATCTGTAGCACTAGTCACCCTGCGACTTGCGGATCAACATCGTGGCCTCAACTACCACAAGTGCTACGGGCCCCTCTCGAACACACATCGAGAGAGCCGTGTCCCGTCGGACACCGAGGTAAACTCGCTCACCATAGAGCCGCCCGCCCACTGGGCCCGCCACATAGGGTGCCTCGTCACCAAACTATGGACAGCTTCGTAACTCATAAACCGAGTCACAGGGGAAAAACCACAACACGCTCGTGCACCGAGCCGCCCTCCCACTGGGCCCGCCTAGTGGAACCCCCTAATGTTCCACATAGACAGCTATGCTATGCCATGGATGCAATGCAAATGCGAATCAAGTGCATCCTCACACTATGTATCCTAGATGCCACTCCACATTCAATCATTCACCACCACCACTTGGTGGATTTCAATATTCACATCATTCTTATCCAATCCCAATTCTCTTTTGAACTTATTCTCATCAATAGTTAGTGGCACACACATTCCACAACTCATACACACATATTTGGGATATTCACATCACAATCTCAATTCACATGTGGTTTCAAACCATCATCCTACTTCATTAATATAGTATCATCACATCATTAATATTATCCCAAACACAATGTCACACAACAATCATCATTCTAAATGCATTCAAATCACACATATCATATCATCCATTCAAACAATCATTAACATAATCACATATACATATTTCCACATCACCAATGGATGAAATCATGCATTTAGAAAAGTTACCCCCTCCTACCTCAAGTGAAGTAGTAATCAACGCGGTTTGATGGTCCCGCTTCGTCAATGGGGTCACCTCCTACATCACAATACATTATACAATCAACTTTCTATTTACCCATCAAGACTCAAACACTTATACATATATCATTAACTTGATATTCATATTATTTTAACTCTCAAAACTCTTTTATTCCATTTTATCCACCATAACCACCATGGGTTAGGTGCTACCCTTTATTATTATGCATTTAACAACCAAACCCTTTCATGGGTGTCTCCATTAATGACTTTCCTCAACCAAATACCATCACCAAGAACACTTATGCATTATAATTCACATTTATTACCAACAATTAATACTCATCAACCTTCATTATACATTCCGCCAACTTATGAAATTAGAGTTTTCATCAAATTTCCAATCACCCACATAAATATTCTTCTCCTTCCGACCATAAATGTATCCACTTCATTACTTCACAAAGAAACCTTACTCTCATACCAATCCATACCAAACCCTTGCATTAAATACTCTCCTCAAGGACATCCATACACATGCATGGTTCCCAAAACTCATATTATCATACAACCATGGCAAAAACCCAAGTAAATGGTGAGTATTCCTTACCTCACACCCAAAAACGAAAATGGGTTCAATAGAGGGAGAGAAAGCTGCGAAAATGGAGAGAGAGGGAGAAAACAGCAGCTCACAATCGCCTTCAAGCTCCACCAACGAAAATGAGAAAGAGGTGGAAGATGAACTCAATCTGTTAGGGTTTGGAGGAGGAAAGGAAGAGAATGGAGAAGATGGTGATGGAAAGAAGAAGAAAGTGAAGTGTAATGTCCACTTTCAGCATGCATACGTGAATAGAGAAAGGAAAATTTGGGTTTTTGATTTATTTTAAATTCCCATTCATTAAAACTTCAGCGTTTTATAACTAACAGGTTCTCCGTTCGGGCTCAATACATCGTTTGAAAATTATTCCGAATACATATTCGGATTCCCAATATTATTCTCTACAGCCCTGACCAATATCATCTCATTCCGAGATACTTGGTCCGACACCCATATTCCAACCAGGCTTAATTTCAGCTTAACCGGTCTCCATAATTTTCTAACAGTTCCCAAAATTATCAATTTAATTATTCTCAATAGTTTGGGACATTAAATACTCCATATACCAATTCCTAATATTTATTCCGGTAATCAATTCTCTATTTTAAAATTTGGGATGTTACAATCCACCCCACCAAAAAGAAAATTTCGTCCCTGAAATTTCACATACCGGATTCAAATGCATCGGGATACCGTTCTCTGATGTTGTCCTCTCGTTCCCATGTGAACGTTTCAGTATTTCCATGTTTCCAAGCGACCTCCACCAAAGGTACCAACTTGTTCCGCAATTTCTTCACGGAATGTCTGACAATGCGAACAGAAACAGGAGAAACAGATAGGTCATCTCGCACCTTAATCTCGTCCATAGGGATCACGTGTAGGGGATCATAAATATATTTCCTTAACTGCGACACATGAAACACGTTGTGTAAATTATCAAGATGCGGAGGGAGTGCTATCCGATAAGCAACCTCACCAATCCGCTCCAACACCTCGTAAGGTCCGATGAACCTAGGGCTCAATTTCCCACTCTTCAACGCCCTTCCAATGCCTTTATCACGTGAGACCTTCAAAAATACATGGTCACCCACTTGAAACTCAAGGGGTTTATGTCTCTTGTCATAATAACTCTTCTGCCTATCTTGAGCAATCTTCATATTCTCTTGTATCTTTCTAATCTGTTCGGTAGTTTCTTGGATAATCTCCGGCCCTAAGGCCAAGTTTTCACCAACTTCCAGCCAGCACAAGGGGGTTCTACACTTCCTTCCATACAACGCTTCGTAAGGTGCCATACCAATACTGGAATGGAAGCTGTTATTGTATGTAAATTCGATCAATGGGAGGAATCTCTCCCAACATCCACCATGCTCAAGAACACAAGCTCTCAACAAATCCTCCAAGCTTTGTATAGTTCTCTCCGATTGTCCATCGGTTTGCGGGTGATAAGCGGAACTAAGCTTCAACTTAGAACCCAACTCATCATGCAAACGTCCCCAAAACCGAGAAGTAAATCGAGGATCACGGTCGGATATGATGTTGGATGGAACACCATGCAGCCTAACAATCTTCTTGATGTATATTTGTGCCAATTTCTCCAAAGGACTCTTCATATTAATGGGCAAGAAGTGAGCACATTTTGTCAATCTATCAACAATCACCCATATAGCATCATTCCCAGCACGAGTTTTGGGTAGTCCAGAAACAAAATCCATAGCTATACTATCCTATTTCCAAACAGGGATCTCCAATGGTCTCAAATAACCAGATGGTCTCTGATGTTCGACCTTCGCCTTTTGACAAACAAGGCAAGATGCTACAAAATTCGCCACATCACGCTTTATACCAGGCCACCAGAAATTCTTCTTCAAATCTTGATACATCTTAGTGGAACCAGGATGAATACTCAATATGCTTTTATGAGCTTCTTCAAGTACACGTTTCCGCACATCATCGCTTGAGGGAACATAAATTCGACCTTTAACACGCCAAATACCATCTTGACCTTCTACTAAGAATAGATTCTTCCTTTTTTCTTGTGTTTTCTTCATCTCAATCAAATACTCATCATTGGGTTGTTGCGCCTTCACATATTCAAGAAATTCATTTGCAACCTTCAACATTTCCAACACCATTTTCTTGGAAGTGTAAGTCTCCACGCCCACATTCAAATCTCTAAATTGTTCTATCAACTCCATTTCCTTTGCCATCATCATGGAGACATGCAATGACTTTCTACTCAATGCATCGGCAACTACATTTGCCTTGCTGGGGTGATACTTCAATTCAAACTTATAGTCTTTTAGGAACTCCATCCATCGTCTTTGACGCATATTTAATTCCTTCTGGTCAAACAAGTACTTAAGGCTTTTGTGATCACTAAAGACCACAAACTTGGAGCCGTACAAGTAGTGTCGCCACAACTTCAATGCAAATACCACCGCCGCCAATTCAAGATCATGTGTGGGGTAATTAACCTCATGCGGTCGCAACTGCCTCGACGCATAGGCTATCACACGTTCCTTTTGCATCAACACACATCCAAGACCAAGCTTAGATGCATCGCAATATACCACAAATTCATCCGTTAAGTCGGGCAATGCTAACACAGGTGCGGTAGTAAGCCTTAACTTCAACTCTTGAAAACTCTCTTCACATTCACGAGTCCACACAAAAGAGTGATTTTTCCAAGTCAACTTCGTTAGTGGTAAAGCCAAACGGGAAAACCCTTCAATGAATCTCCGGTAGTAACCGGCAAGACCAAGAAAACTCCTTATCTCCGTCACTGACGTTGGTCTTTCCCAAGCCATCACAGCTTCAACTTTAGATCTATCCACAGCAACTCCATCATTTGAAATAACATGTCCAAGGAATTGGACCTCAGACAGCCAAAATTCACACTTAGAGAGCTTCACATACAACTCCTTTTCTCGTAGAATAGTCAACACAAGACGAAGATGTCTTTCATGCTCTTTATGACTCTTGGAGTACACCAAAATGTCATCAATAAACACTATGACAAATTGGTCTAGATATTCATGGAAGATGCGATTCATGTAGCTCATGAAAATCGCAGGGGCATTCGTCACCCCAAATGGCATCACTACGTACTCATAGTGTCCATACCGCGTTCGGAAAGTAGTTTTTGGAATATCCTCCGCCTTCACCCGAATTTGGTGATATCCAGAACACAAATCAATCTTCGAAAACACAACGGTACCCTTCAATTGATCCAAAAGATCGTCAATACGCGGAAGAGGGTATTTATTCTTAATGGTCAGTTTGTTGAGTTGGCGATAATCAACGCACAATCTCATGCTCCCATCTTTCTTCTTTACTAGCAATGCGGGAGCACCCCAAGGAGACACACTTGGGCGAATAAACTCCTGCTCAAGTAATTCTTCTACTTGCTTTTTCAACTCAATTAACTCCGTAGGAGACATCCTATAAGGAGCTCGAGAAACAGGTTCCGCACCCGGAATAAGATCAATAGCAAATTCCACTTCTCGTGGAGGAGGTAATCCGGGAATCTCTTCCGGAAACACATCGGGAAATTCCGAAACAATAGGAATCCCACAAGATTGGGAAACACCATTCCCATCAACCAAACAGAACATCACGAGAAGTTGAGAGATACCTCGCACATCAAAGCCTTCGGTATTAGAGGTTGGGAAAATCACTGTCTTGCTATGACAATCCACTAAAACCTTGTTGGCGGACAACCAATCCATACCTAGAATAACATCCAGATCTTTCATAGGCAAACACACGAAGGATACAACAAATTTTCTACCCTCCAAGTCCATCTCGACATTCTCACATCGAGTCACCGATCTTAAACAAGTACCAGTCGGTGTAGTCACCAATATTGCACCTTTCATCATACTCACAGGCACTTGCAGGCGCCTCACACATTCTTCAGAAATAAAAGAGTGCGTAGCACCCAAATCAAATATCACATTAACAACATTACCATGTATCTGGCACTTACTTTGGACAAGATCCTCAGCTTGTGCAGCTTCTTCACCGGTCACGGCAAAGACTCTTCCAGCCATTTGTTGATTAGCACCACGGTTCGGGCCATTTCGACCACCATTAGCATTACCTCGGCCGTTTCCATTACCACGTCCATTACCACCATTTCGGTTTCCATGTCTTCCACCATTACCGTTTCCACAACCACGGCCTCTAAAAGCACCATAGCCTCCACGGTTTGCATTATCACGTGGCACAACATCTGCAGCATTCAAAGGACAATCAGGGCGGATATGCCCCGGTTGGTTGCATCTGTAGCACACCACGGTTTCTTCATGATTGCACTCTCTGGCAAAATGATTTCCACCACATCTGAAACAACAAAGTCCTTGGCCATCACCTCGGCCACCAATGGCACCATGCCTTCCGCCACCTCATCCACCTCTAAAAGAAGAGGACCCACGTACAAATCGTCTATTATTCTTAAAGTTGCCTTTATTCTTGAAGCTAGAAGATTGGCCCTTCAACTTATAATCATGCCTCGAGTAGTTCCTTGGAGCAATATCATTTTCTTCAAAAATTCTACACTTATCCACAAGAGTAGGAAAACTCCTAATCTCTTGGTGACAAATCACCTTCTTGATCTCTTGGCGCAGTCCATTCTCAAATTTAACACACTTTGAAACTTCCGTGCCCTCTTGCTGAAAGGGAGGATAAAACACACATAGCTCCTCGAATTTCAGAGCATACTCCTCAACCGACATGCCACCTTGCTTGAGTTCCATGAATTCAAGCTCTTTCTTGTTTTTGTAACTCGCAGGGAAGTATTTCTTAAGAAATTCAGCCTTGAAATTCTCCCAATTTAAAGGAGTGTGGGCAGCAATCATACGCCACGGGTAAGGATCCACCAAGATTTGGCCTCATTCTGAACCATGAACACCGCATATTCCACCTTCTGCGTTTCGGTACATTCCATGCTAGCAAATATCCGTTCCAAGTCACGGATCCAGACATGAGCATCTTCTGGCTTATAGCCTCCATGAAATTCAGAAGGCTCCCGCTTAAGAAACTGGTCAAGGCCTTGATTCGGCTAACCAATAGGTTGTTGTTGCCGTTCAAGTATGTCGGCAAAGCGATTAAAGGCTTCAGCCATGGCGGCTGTATCAGCATTGCGCCTATACGCCATCACTCAATCTATACACAACAACATATACATAATTAGAAACTTAAAGTCTCTTCACCCAGTGTGCATACATATCATTCATCATTAACTTCATTGGCACAAGTATCATCATAATGTATTTCATAATTAGAAGGTAAATATGAGAAAGGAATTGCCTGGCCGGGCTTAACAATAATCATGTAATAATCTCATTTCAATAACCACTATCATAATTCACCCATATAATTCGTAAATCAATCAACCATAAGCAACAAACATATAAACATCATCCATTTTAATTGTATCAAGAGCAACCATTGCTCTGATACCAGGTTGAGACGCCCAAACCCCCAAATAAAATAGGGGAAAATTTTTCACGTTTTTAAGAATATTAATAATCCAAATAATTAAAGTGGTGAAACATTTTTCACCAAACCCCTGGATCTAAAATGAACCACTCCCATATATGAAGATATGAGAGGGTGAAACTAAATATAAATTTTTCAATCAGAAGCAGCGGAAGAATTATTTAATTTGGTTTAATTAGTGGCTAATTGATTTTCAAGAGGAGCCCATTCATAAAAATATGGGATACAATTTATATAATCTAGAAGGCCTAAATATACTCCTCAATACCTTTAAAATAATATCTAAGGAAGAAATAATGCATAACATTTTAAAATTTAATTTAAAATAACAAAATGAGAATCAGGGGCATACTCGCTCAAGCGTGACTCAAGTCGCTTGAGCGAGCCAGCGTACCCACGCTTGGACGAACGCTGAGCGACCTTGAGCGAGGGAGGGAAATAAGTATCAGGGCTCAACTCGCTTGAGCGAGCCCTGCCTCGCTTGAGCGAGACACGAAGGAATGCTTGAGCGAAGGAAGCGAGACGCTTGAGCGAAGAAGGAGAGGAGTATCAGGTACCAATCTCGCTTGAGCGGTCCAAGGCTCGCTTGAGCGAGATCGTTCCAGAAACGTTGAGGACTCTCTGGCCGATTTTCGCTTGGGCGAGGCACCACTCGCCTGGGTGAAAATCGTCCAGAATCAAATCTCCTTCTCCCTCGCTTGAGCGCCCACTCCCACGCCTGAGCGAAGAATGTCCAGAAGCAAAACACTGATTCTGTGGCAATCTCGCTTGGGCGGAATGCAACTTCGATTGGGCGAATTTGGGGCAGAAACGAATCCCCTGTTTCACAGCAAGCTCGCTCGAGCGAGAATGCCACTCGCTTGAGCGAGTTCTGTAGAAACTCAACAGCAACGAAAATTCACTTGAACAAAACACATGCAACATCAATTCCTTCTAATTTGGCCTCACCTAAGACCCTATCTTATTTCATTATGCATGTACCACTTCATATGATGCTACAATCCAAAACTACATGATTCTCATGTAATTAAACACCAACAACATCATCATGCTAAGATTAATTCATGCATATAATCCAAATTCAACATTGACTTACAACATTCATGAACTAGCATAAAAACACAGCATCCATTCATTGATCAAAGTCAAGCATCCAAATTTATTCTTTACATCTTTTGGGTCATGTGGAAAAATTGGCCTTATACAACATGTCCAATTCTCTCCCATGACCTCCAAAATCTATCAACATTACAAATTTTGAGTATATAAACAGCATATACTCTACAAAACAGATTTCATGCCGGCCAAGGCTTACGCATTCCTATCCATATTTTACCTTCTTCATACTCGGCCTCCAAAAGTTGTAGGATTTAAGTCATACCTACATCAACTTAAAAAATGGCAACGGGGAGGTGAGTAACATAATCCAAATGAATTAAAGTCATACATTATGATGAAATACATGTATACTTGCTAACATATCAATCATTACAACACATCATACATCATACACAATACATCTCATAATCTCAAGTATACATTCACAATTTCAATCATTTGGATTGCCAAACACACACATCGGGTTAGTATTCAACTCTTTCCCCTTTTAATTCTCAATCATCCGTTGCCACTATGGGCTTTCAACTAGGCATATCTCCAACTATATGCAAATGCTCTTAAAGCTAATGCATATGCACAAGAATTTCACATCAAAACAATGCGGATCCGACTGTGGGAAAAATACTATATCAATTCAATTGTGGGACAAGCATAGGTGTGCTACTATGCCCCTACTGCAGTAGAAAAATTTATGTACACATATATCTCCATTCATGCATGCTTACATCATCATAATTTTACTGGTACCAAACCGCTATCGCCCATCTGTAGCACTAGTCACCCTGCGACTTGCGAATCAACATCGTGGCCTCAACTACCACAAGTGCTACAGGCCCCTCTCGAACACACATCGAGAGAGCCGTGTCCCGTCGGACACCGAGGTAAACTCGCTCACCATAGAGCCGCCCGCCCACTGGGCCCGCCACATAGGGTGCCTCGTCACCAAACTATGGACAGCTTCGTAACTCATAAACCGAGTCACAGGGGAAAAACCACAACACGCTCGTGCACCGAGCCGCCCTCCCACTGGGCCCGCCTAGTGGAACCCCCTAATGTTCCACATAGACAGCTATGCTATGCCATGGATGCAATGCAAATGCGAATCAAGTGCATCCTCACACTATGTATCCTAGATGCCACTCCACATTCAATCATTCACCACCACCACTTGGTGGATTTCAATATTCACATCATTCTTATCCAATCCCAATTCTCTTTTGAACTTATTCTCATCAATAGTTAGTGGCACACACATTCCACAACTCATACACACATATTTGGGATATTCACATCACAATCTCAATTCACATATGGTTTCAAACCATCATCCTACTTCATTAATATAGTATCATCACATCATTAATATTATCCCAAACACAATGTCACACAACAATCATCATTCTAAATGCATTCAAATCACACATATCATATCATCCATTCAAACAATCATTAACATAATCACATATACATATTTCCACATCACCAATGGATGAAATCATGCATTTAGAAAAGTTACCCCCTCCTACCTCAAGTGAAGTAGTAATCAACGCGGTTTGATTGTCCCGCTTCGTCAATGGGGTCACCTCCTACATCACAATACATTATACAATCAACTTTCTATTTACCCATAAAGACTCAAACACTTATACATATATCATTAACTTGATATTCATATTATTTTAACTCTCAAAACTCTTTTATTCCATTTTATCCACCATAACCACCATGGGTTAGGTGCTACCCTTTATTATTATGCATTTAACAACCAAACCCTTTCATGGGTGTCTCCATTAATGACTTCCCTCAACCAAATACCATCACCAAGAACACTTATGCATTATAATTCACATTTATTACCAACAATTAATACTCATCAACCTCCATTATACATTCCCCCAACTTATAAAATTAGAGTTTTCATCAAATTTCCAATCACCCACATAAATATTCTTCTCCTTCCGACCATAAATGTATCCACTTCATTACTTCACAAAGAAACCTTACTCTCATACCAATCCACACCAAACCCTTGCATTAAATACTCTCCTCAAGGACATCCATACACATGCATGGTTCCCAAAACTCATATTATCATACAACCATGGCAAAAACCCAAGTAAATGGTGAGTATTCCTTACCTCACACCCAAAAACGAAAATGGGTTCAATGGAGGGAGAGAAAGCTGCGAAAATGGAGAGAGAGGGAGAAAACAGCAGCTCACAATCTCCTTCAAGCTCCACCAACGAAAATGAGAAGGAGAGGTGGAAGATGAACTCAATGTGTTAGGGTTTGGAGGAGGAAAGGAAGAGAATGGAGAAGATGGTGATGGAAAGAAGAAGAAAGTGAAGTGTAATGTCCACTTTCAGCATGCCTACGTGAATAGAGAAAGGAAAATTTGGGTTTTTGATTTATTTTAAATTCCCATTCATTAAAACTTCAGCGTTTTATAACTAACAGGTTCTCCGTTCGGGCTCAATACATCGTCTGAAAATTATTCCGAATACATATTCGGATTCCCAATATTATTCTCTACAGCCCTAACCAATATCATCTCATTCCGAGATACTTGGTCCGACACCCATATTCCAACCGGGCTTAATTTCAGCTTAACCGGTCTCCATAATTTTCTAACAGTTCCCAAAATTATCAATTTAATTATTCTCAATAGTTTGGGACATTAAATACTCCATATACCAATTCCTAATATTTATTCCGGTAATCAATTCTCTATTTTAAAATTTGGGATGTTACATCTTATGCTTCCTAATAATCTGCAACAACCTTGTTTCTTGATCAACATTTAATTTGTTAGAAATAATCATTGGAAGATTCTTATCTTCCTCTAAATATGCATACTTTAAATGTTCAGGAGGAGGTTTTAACTCTAACATGGGAGGCTGCATTATTGAAGGAATCAATTTGGTTGAATTTGTCTCAGCAACTTGTACTTCAACATAATCAGATATATTTGTAACTACTTTAATCAAATTATTACACTCTGATTCTTTTGAAACAACATCTAGAACTATATTTTCTATTTTAAGGGAGGATCATTATTATCATTAAGCAGATATTTCTCAATTTCAGCACACATTGTATTGATGAGAATCCATGCATGAATCACAAACAAATAAATCATAAAAATCAGACATTACAGGAAAATCAATATCATCAAACAACTTAATAATATTATCATTAACTAAATCAATTATTAAGTCAATTTGAAAAATAGAATAGTCCTCAGTAGGATGCTTCATAGCATCTAAAATGTTGAATCTAACCACACTATCTCCAAATTCCACGGAAAGTGTTCCTGCATGCACATCTATCTTTGTTCTAGCTGTTTTTAAGAATGGTCTACCTAAAATTATTGGAGCTTTATTGGTGGAAGTCTCACTTTCCATATCTAGAACATAAAAATCTGCAAGAAAAATTAAATCGTTAACTTTAACAAGGACATCTTCAATAATTCCTGCAGGATGTGCAGAGCTTCGATTTGCTAATTGTATAACCACACCTGTAGTTTGCAAAGGTCCAAGGGAAAGTGAAGTAAATATAGTCATAGGCATAACATTAATAGATGCACCTAAGTCTAGCATGGCATTTTCAAATTTGTTATTGCCTATTATGCATGGAATGGTAAATGTCCCAGGGTCTTTACATTTTTCTGGTATATGTGACAAAGGTTTCTCAATTAATGCAGACACATTTCTACTTATGTTAATCCTTTCATTGCCTTTTAGTCTTCTTTTATTAATGCATAGTTCTTTAAGGAATTTAGCATATCCTGGGATTTGCTTGATGGCTTCTAATAAATGTATATTTACCTCTACTTTTCTAAATGTTTCCAAGATCTCCTCATCTATTTTCTTATTTTGTAGATTTTTGTCTTTGTATAAATGGAAGAGGGATATGTTATTTATCAAGACTAGCTGCAGAAGGAGGATTTGTAAGAGATATATCATTACTATTATTACTATCTAAAAATTCTTCTGTATGTTTTTCTATGACAATAGTATTTTCAGTTTGTTGTTGTTTTTCTGGTCCATGGATAGCTTTACCAGATCTTAAAGTAATTACACTTACATTTTTAGGATTGACAATTGTCTGAGCAGGTAACTTATCTGAACCTTGAGACTACAAATGGTTTAAAGATGTAACCAATTGACCAATCTGATTTTCAAGAGTCTGAATTGTAGCCTCTGTTCTTTTTTGGAAGTTCAAATTATCTACTGACATTTGCTATATCAATTCCTCCAAATTTGATTTCTCAATGGAAGGTGCAGCTATTTGTGTAGCTTGTTGTTGTACATGAGGAGGTTGATATGGTATGCTTGGTCAAGTATTTTCCTGAAAAGGTGCATGAGGTTGTTGTGAGGAATTACCCCATCTTAAATTAGGGTGATTCCTCCAACCAAGATTATATCTGTTAGAAGAAAGATCATAATTATTATGTTGTTGTTGTGGCAGTCTGTTATTGTATAAGTTGGAAGCACATACTTGAAGATTTTCATCGGGAATTTTAGCTTCCTGTAGTGTAGGACAATAATCGGTATAATGATCTAATGAAGTACAGATAGAACATACCTTAGCAAGGGTTGCAGGTTATTGTTTTTGAGACACAATAATATTTTTCATAAGTGTTGCTAGTTCAGCAAATTTACTTTCCTATTTTTTATCTCCATTATTAGTAGTTTCAATTTCATGGACTCCTCTAATTACTACAGAATTATTTCTAGTGGCATGTTATTGAGCATTAGCAGCCATGTTCTCAATTAAAGTTTTTGTTGTATTTTTAGTTTTATTTTGCAAAGCACCACTACTAGCTGCATCAACCAAAGTTCTATCCATTGGATTAAGACCTTCATAGAAATATTGTATGAGAAGTTGGTCCGTAAGTTGGTGATGGGGACAACTAGAACACAATCTTTTAAATCTTTCCCAGTATTCATAAAGATTTTCTCGGTCATGTTGCCGAATGCCACATATTTCTTTTCTAATTGAGGAAGTTCTTGAAGCGGGGAAAATTTTTTCAAGAAACATTTTCTTTAGGTCATCCCAACTTGTAATGGAGCCAGGAGGAAGGTAAAATAACCAATCCTCAGCGATATCTGCTAGGGAGAAAGGAAAAGCTTTAAGTTTTACATGTTCTTCTGAAACCCCTTCAGGTTTCATGGTAGAGCAAAGGATATGAAATGCTTTTAAGTGTTTATGAGGATCTTCACCTGCACGACCATGAAACTTTGGTGACAAATGAACTAAACCAGTTTTAAGCACAAAAGGAACATCTTCCTTAGGATATAAGATGCATGATGTTTGATTAGTGACATTTGGTGTAGCTAGTTCTTTTAATATCTTTTCAACCATGTTATACAAATGCTCAGAAGTTGAAGGTTTAGTTTCACTACTATTATACAAATCCTCAGCCATGATATTATTATTTGTTTTGTTATTATTGTCTAATAGTTTCTTAGATGATCTAACTAATTGATGAAATGTTCTATCTATTTCAGGATCAAAAGAATATAGTGGTTCGGGATTAGACCTAGTCATGCACAATACATATACACATATTGTAACAAAATACTATGACTACGTAATAAAAGGAAAAATTTATCATTTTAATTATGTAATGCTTAGAACATATATTTAAAAATTTAAATATTTTTTATATTTATATTTTTTTTCAATGGTTGAAAATGAGATTACTAGAAAATAAATAAGAATATAATAAAGTAGATTTTTTTTAAAATTTTTTATAAGCTCACATTCAACCAAACCTGAATATCTTCAACACATCTACAAAAAAATGTAAAACATATTAGGTAATTAAATGCAAATAATTAGGACCAAAGGTCCCCGGCAACGGCGCCAAATTTGACACATTGTCGTTGTCAGGTCAAACAAAAAGTTAAATTAATATAGTATAACATGAACAACCTTAGTCGTCTTTCGAGGACCTTAGTTCAATTAGTTACATTCAATTTAGTTATAACAAAGGGGGTTTGTGTTGAGATTGAAAGGAAAATTAAGTAATTATATAATAATGTAAAAAGTAAATTTATGAGTGAGTGAATAACCAAATTTAGAAATAACTAACCCAAGAAATTAATAAATATTTATTTAACTAATCATTGATCACAAATATGATTAAATATAATTAATTTCTCAATCTTGAATCATTTGGAATCCCTAAATGATTATATTCTAGAAACTCTTCTAGAATCAAATTAATGAACTAATAAGAATAATCAATCGATATATTCTTATTAATTACTAAAATAACTTTAAAATCATAGTTTGATTGAGTTAAGAAACTAAATAGAAATCTCTTATTTAGTGACTTAATCTTTGTTCTCAAATTGATTATTGATTAACCAACCAACATCATTTTAGATTATAGATTGTTTAATTATATACCAATCGGTTATACACTTAAATAATCTACCATCATAAGTGTTTGAGAAATAAAGAAAAGTAACTATCTTCAATCAAAATATTAAGAGCAAGAACTCAAAGTTAACATAAAAAAAATTAAATTCCTTGAGTTGATTTTAAAAGATTAAGCTTCCATGATAATTTTTAACAATGAAAGCTAATATTAAATTAACTATAACTTTGATTATAAAAGTAAATAACAAATAATAAAATTAACTTGAGGATGGGAAACGAAAACCATAACTTGAGGGATGGAATATAGAACAAAGAAATAAAGCAAGAGAAAGAACTAAAAACTTAAGAAACTAAAACAAAGATATAGAAATGTAACAAAAACTAAAGCATGTATTTCTTATGTATCTTTTATGTATCTTCCTTACAACTTCAAGCATCTATTTATAGGCAAGGCATTATGACACTATACATTCAATTTCTGATCATTAATGTATTTTTTCACTATTGGTGGGCTTGACATTACAATAATTCAAAAGAAGATAATAGTAGGTGTTGAAATTCATTCTCCTCTTTATATTCTCCACATTGCGAGTCAAATATTACTATCTAGATAGTCGAATTTTGTAAACTCTTCAACATGAAAGTTGTAGATCTCTGTCTTATTGAGAATTTAGCATACGAATGAGGTTATTTGGACATCTACAGCTCCAGATATGTGTATTTTGGTGAACCATGTCAATGCTGGTGGGACACATGAGGGCTAACTGATTCAAGCTCCATTTCTTCATTTTTTCAGATGAAAAATAACTAAATCTGATCATCATGATATATCCCTCTGTCTTAGCTTTTCATGGGCTCCAAGATTAGCCCATTTGGATCACAAAAGCTCAAGTTATGGCCAAAACAAGGCAAGATACTCAAGATACATACAAAAAATGAAAATTGAAACATATGTACATAATACTTCAATTTAACTAAACAACATAAAATTTAATTAAAATACTATTATTAAACATAGTAATGATATAATAAACCCCAAGTGTAAAACTATAAGAAGTGTATTAAAATTGATTTATCATTGTGCTTAAGCCAAGAGTGGTTGGAGTCAATAATACTCAGAGCATGAGTTGCGCTTAAGCTAGGAGTGGGTGAATTCAAGAATACTTAGAAGCACGGGTTATGCTTAAGCCAAGAGTGGCTGGAGTCAATAATACTAAACATCTAATTTAAATGATTTTTTACATAGTAGAAATCCTTCAGATTTGAAGGTACTGGATGTAGTCTCTGGGTTGGAGGTGAACCAGTATAAATTCATTGTGTATTGTCTCTTTCTCTTTACTCTTTACTATCAAAAGTCTGGTGCATTATTATTGATATACTTGATAGTAAAAGTCTAGTAAAATTACGCTCACTCAATCAAAGTATAACACTCTCTATATAAGCAAAAGTCTGGTCTATTGTGCAGAACGTTGTCACACTTAAATATCACTTTTTGGATTGAAAAAGTAAACAGACTTATTCAACCCTCCTTCTAAGTCTATTCTCTGAATCATCAATTGGTATCAGAGTATGGCCTCTGGGGTTAAACATTCTAACTAGTGTAGAGGAAGAAGATCCATGAAGAAATCCACTCTGATGAAAGCTAAAAGGAAGAATCAAGAAGAAGCTGCTGAAAAATTAAAGAATTCAAAAGTCTGAAGAAGATCAAGAGCTTACAGACATCACAAGAAAGGAAGCGCAAAGTCAAGTCCTCAAGACCTAATTCAAACACGAAAGTGGACAGAGTCATCAATCAAAAGCTTCAACAAGCATCTCCACATTGGATGATCACAAGAACCCAAAAGTCTGGTGAATAAAGATCAAGACTCAGAAGATCTCTGCTAGACTGATAAAGGAAAGTAAAAACAAAATAGGTTTGATTTTCTCTCTCTTATCTCAAAATTATTATATTCATTGTCTCTTTAAAACTCTCATATGAACTATATCATATTAAACAAAAGATTGTCAAAACTGGTTTGGTCTCTTTCAAAATGTGTCATTTTAAATAGGTGATAAACTAACCATTTTTATATATCTTGAGTATTTACTTCAAATCTCTAGAAAACTGTTCCTAATTATTAGGAACGACATACGTTTTCAAAAATTTCAAAACCATGTGTTCTTTTCGTTTATTGTGAATTTTTAAAGACTCTCTGAATTCTATATATATCTCTCTATTTAAACCTTTCATTATTTCCATATACTTCTCACTCGATAAACCTCTCTTTCAATTTCTAAACCCTAAACCCTTTTTACTCAAAACTTTTTGTTAAAATCCTCTCAATGGTCGTTTTCACTGAAAATGACATTATGGAGTCTGTATACTTTTCCCCTATTGAATACAAAAATTATGGTAGGGATCATGGATGAATTAAAAGGTATTGGATGGCTATATTTTTGTTCAACTACCTATTCATACTCACCATCCATGGTGATAAGCTTCTGGTCTACCGTTGTCGCCAACAAAGAAGATTTCACCGTCTCTAGAACTCTTCAAGGTTGAAGAGTCACAATCACCATTGAGAATATTACTTATGCATGTGAATGTCCCAATGAAGGTCGATTTTTCTTCGATGAATACATCGGCTCTATTATCTCCGAAGAAAATGCAAATAGGTGTCTATACGGGATAAAATCTCTACTAACCCTTCTGGTCAAAGACTTGCTTCCAAAGACCAAATTTCTCCATACTCTTATGACAAATTTTCTCACCAAGAAAAAGCACAAGGGATGTGGTAACCAAATTGGACAAATTTTGCATGGTTCTGATAATGAAAAGAGAGAAGGCAAGTCTGCCTGATGTGATCATGACCTACATAATCACGTCCGTCTCCAAGAAACAAATGAAAATTACCTATCCAGGTGTTTTGTGCAGGACTTTTGAACTTCATGGCTTTGAAGTTGAAAATACAGGAGACTTGAAAGTATGTGGAAATCTGGTCACCAAGGCCCCAATTTTCTCTAACATAATGGTCACTAATAAAGTCCTTCAATAGAACATTTTTGAAGACCCCCCGACTGATGATACAGAGTCATCTCATGACTTGCCTAAAAATTCATCCATAAACTTAGAACCAAAAGATTATGAACCACCAAAGAAAAAGGCTAAAGTGTTTTTTTGTGCTTCCCCAAAAACTGGAAGGTTTGGGCCTCCATCCAAGTCAAATTCTGACCAATCAATGCCTACTTTGAAACCATCAAATATCCTTGTTCCAATCAGAACTTCTGGAAGAATCACTAGGGGTATGACAAAGCATATCTCTCCAAGAAAAATCAATAAAGAGGGATTATCCACTACAAATCCTTTGATCTTTGACTCTTCAGACTCAGCAACCACTAAATCAGAGACTGCGCTATCTTCTCCACCTCATATTGCAAAATCTCCTCCTAACTAGGAAACTCCATCTGAAGTTTCTGCTCAAAATTCAGCAATGTAGGCCTATTCATCTATCTTTACCTCTATGCCCATTGCTCACCCAGAATCTAGATTTCAGTCAACCAAAATTACTCTGCCATCTGAGACGCCCCAAAAATACGGGTAAATTTTTTGTGAATTTAAAAATTATTATTTAATGAAAAGAAGAATAAGTGGTGAAGCTTTCTAGTTCAACACCTGGATCTATAAAAGTCACTCTCATATATGAAGATATGAGAGGGTAAGTTAAAGGATGATTTCCTAATAAACTTCTATTTAGAAACAACAGAAGAATTAATTAATTTAATTGTTGCATGATTGAATTTAAGGAGAAGGTATTTCATGTAGTGCAGAGATTTATAATATGCCCCAAAATACTCTTAAGATGATGCAAGAAAAGGGTTCAATGCAAGGGAGATTTAATCATTTGAAATAAAATAAAATTTGTGCATCAGGGAGTTACTCGCTCAAGTAAGCACCACATTCGCTTGAGCGAGCAAGCATAGGCACGCTTGAGCAAAACAAGGAAAGGCTGAGAGAAGAAAAGATTAAGCATCAGGGGCTCCTCTCGATTGAGCGAGCCCCACCTCGCTTGAGTGAGATTCGAAGAGTACCCTTGAGGGAGCCAACAGGACGCTTGAACGAGAGAGAGGTATTTGCTTCAGGGGCCAATCTCGCTTAGGCGAGTTACATCTCGCTTGAGTGAGATTGCTCCAGCAATGTTGGGGACTTACTGCTCGATTTTCACTTGGGAGAGGCAATTCCCGCCTGGGTGAAAATCATCCAGTGTCCAATTCCTTTCCTCTTGCTTAAGCGATTACCAAGCTAGGACCATTTTGCTTGAGCAAAAATGGTCCAGTGACCAACCACTGATCCCAGTTCAATCTATCTTGGGCGGGAAAGCCATTCGCTCAGGAGAATTTTGGCCAGTGGCCACAACACTGATGCAGGGGGATCTCGCTCGAGCGAGGTCACCACTCGCTTGAGCAAGTTATGCAGAAAATAGGTAAACATGAAATTTTCATGCAACTTAACATACCAAATACCGTTTATTGCTATTTTAGCCTATTCTAATGCATTACTCATATTCTGTTATGCATTTGGGAGTCTATCCACTCTTTTATACATATTAAATTCAACTCCCTTTTATTCATTACATAGCATTTAAATCATTCTCACAACCTCTTCATCAAATGCCATAAATTATAAAACACATCATTCATTCATGAGAATTCATCATCAACTAACTTCATAACTCATCATCTTACATCATGTGAGTCACTGATAAAAATCGGCCACAAACACCAAGGTCCGATTTTCTTACATGACCCTTAAAAATCAATATCTATAATCTAGATAACAAAATAAGCATACATATAGGCTATATGCTATACAAAAATCTAGGTTTTGCTGGCCAAGACACTTCCTATACAACTATTTACCTCTTCAACAAAATACACTTCAAAATGTCTACTCTTCCCACAATTGCCTTGCATCACAAGTCTAAAATGGACAACATGGGAGAGTGAGTCATACATTCCAAAAGAATGAATAGGAATACCATATGATTATGTACATATGCATCAAACATGTAAACTTTGCATACATACATCATTCACCATCTCATTCCTCATTGCATCATTATCATGCACATACTATGACGACATTTTAAATCAAGCAAGGTATACAAGTATATACATAATCAAGTCCTACAACATTAGACTGTTACATAATACATCATTTTACTCAAATATTATTTGGTATTCGTATCTTCATGTTGTCTTAACATATTATGTCATCTCCAATTCATCCATCATCAAAACTCATCTCCTTTGGCATACTTCCTTGCTATATGCAAATACTCTTAAGCTAATGCATATGCACAATGGAATATATCAATAATTGCAGATCTGACTATAGGAATATAAACACCAATTGTGGGACTCAAGTATGATCATCTAACCATACCCCTACTGCAGTAGTAAAATATGTACACTTAATCTTAAATTTGCATGCATTCACCAATTATTTTACTGGTACCAAACCGCATCACCCATCTTGCAACACCTGGTCATTTTCACCATGACCGCGGTATACAACATATTTGACATATGGTGTTACGGGCCGGCCAAATATCAAATCATGGCGGCTGTGATCCCAAGGACCACCGGGGTCACCTGCTCATCAAGAGCCACCCCCACAAGGGTCGGCCACATATAGCTCCCCGTAGCAATACATGGGCGGCTTCGTGACTTAAACACTGAGTCACAAGGGAAAATAAAATTGCTCGTGCACCAAGCCACCCTCTCACTAGGTCGGCCGAGGGAACTCCCCTAATGTTCCAACAACGGCGGCTATGCAGAGTGCCATGGATGCAAATACAAATCATATGCATTTCTCACTCTATACATCCTATACATGTCACTCATTATACATCATCATCATCATCACCAACATCTCCATAAGGCTTTTAGTGGATTCAATATTGTTGGTTATTTGTATTAGTTCAAATCTTTATGGGGCATTGTTACTGTTTCTCATTCATATCATTTACTTTCATCATCAATACAAAGACTCCAATCATTCTCTATTAAACATCATCATCATCCATCATACAACTACGGTGGACATGTATATCATCATATAAAAATCAACAATTCACGCTATCCTCCAACACACCAAGATTATTCTAAATGCATCAAGCATGTTGCCAAAACATATGGTCAACATTATTCTCAACATTATATAGCACTCCAAGAAGGGCAAACATGCATCTCAATACATATTGCAACATATACCATTCAAATTCATGCATTTAGAACATAAGACTCATCTCCTACCTCAAGAGAAGAATTTCGATTGATAAGACGCACTCGCCTCGTCGTTCGGAACGGATCTTACATTAACATGCATATAGAATCCCAATCAATCAACTATTTAAGACATCATTTCAATTCTATTTAATCATAATCATTCCTACAATTTCTTAACATGTACTAGACATGTCATAGACATCATTTTTATTATTTATTAGGCTTCGAAAATTCCTTCCCATTAAGCCACATCCATTAGATTCAGAGGCCACCAATAATAATAACCCAATATTCACCCAATTTCATTTATCAACACCTACACCCATCAAAGACATATATTCCTTCTTAAAACATACTCTTGAACCAACAATGTTCATTTTCCCCAATTTCTCATAGTTAGGGTTTCCACCAAAATCCAACCATTCATTAATGCATCATCTTTCTCCATCTCTTTCCAATATAAATGTATCTACCATCATTAACCCCTCATAAATATTCACATTTATGATAACCCACTATAGGGTTTAAGTATTAAATGCTCTCCTCAAACACCCATGCACATACATTGCTCCCCCAAATCACATTAACACATATACATGGCAAAACCTCAACAAAATGATGATTATACTTACCTCACACCCAAAAATGAAATAGGTTCAAGAAGAGGGGAAATGATGTAGGAAAATAGGGAGAGGAAGGAAGAGAAGACTTCAACCTCCTAGCTTGCTTCAAGGATGAAAATAAGGGAGAGAGAGTACACCACTTGGCTAAAGTTTTTGGAAGAAGGGGGAAGAGGTAGAGAAGAAGAAGTAAAGGAGAAATAGAGAGAAAGAAGAAGAAGGGTGTTGCCATGGAAATTGAAAAGCCAACGTGAAGGAAGAGAAGAAATTGGGCTTTTGATTTTAACTTTAACTCCTTCATTAAAATTTCATCGTTTTATGGCAAATAGGATCTTTATTTGGGCTCAATACTTTATCTAAAAATTATTTCGAGTATATATTCGGACTCCTAATATTATTCTCAATAGTCCTGACCAATATCATCTTAATCAGAGATAGATGGTCTGACACCCATATCTCAACCGAGCTTATTTTTGGCTTACTGGTCTCAATAAATCACCAATAGTCCTTAAAAATCTTAATTTAATTATTCTCAATATTTTGGGACATCAAATGACTCATATTCAATATTTTTTTAATTTATTCCCTTATTTTTAAAATTTGGGATGTTACACCATCCACATCTTTCTCTCTCGTATTTGCTCCTCCTATGCCTGCAAAAGACATACTTCATGATGATAGTCTGTGTTCTACCTCTGATGCTGCTATGTACTATAAGCTTAGAAAAGAACAAAGAGCCATCTTGTTGGACATACAACAGGGAAGGACTCTGACTGAAATTATAAGTGGAAGAGTAAAATCCGCATTCATGCTTCCATCAACAAGGATTCTTATTGCTCCAGACTGATTTCACTCCATTCCTAAGCCTTACCCTTCTAGAAAAGGAAAAAAACCTGTCTCGGACTTGGTTCAATCATATGTACTAACATGGAACGACCCCAGATCTCACAGACTTTCTGATGAAGAAGTAACCAGACTTCTTTAATCTGATCACAACACTAAAAAAGACGTTTGTCGTATGTGGAATCACATATTTTGTATGATTGGTGAAGTAAGCTCCAGTTCTAACAATTTGAAACAATCATGATATGCCCGACCAAACTCTTTTGCTCAAAATTTTTCATCTCTTAAACCCATATTTGTTGATACCTGAACTGTTCTTTACAGGGGGTGTAGAAGTATGCTTGTAGAACAACTCAAAATATACATATAAATGTGTTTTTGATACAAAGCAATGTGCATATAAATGTAAATACGGAGAGTCTTTGTATGCTGAGGCGGAGTGCAATGTACTCTGGGGCGATGTCACAGTCCGCCTGACGGGATCTACGTTGCCTTGACCGATTGGGGATGGTACCTGCAATCGTTCTCCGACGCTCAAGTCAGTATTTCAGAATACTTAGAGACTTAGAAAGACAGTCAGAGAGAATTATGCAAGTAAGAGAGTGTAAGGTTCAGAGAATGGGAAAAAGATCCCTTATACCTTTTCGAGAGAGGTTTATATACCTGTTACTGGTGCTCCATTATTGGTAGGACCCGCTCCTTGTCTTCAGGCATAATGCTGAAAAGGTAGTGGGTCCTTGCGCCGTTCACATGCACCATTATTGTAGTAGGTATCACCACTTGTCTGGAAAGCGTTAGTGCTTTAATATTTTATTGTTATTTCCCTTTATGCGTGACAGCGTGATTCCCATTATTAACCACTCAAGACAGAGTCAATCTCGTGCCGGGGTTGTGAGTATGGGCTCGCTACGCAGTGTGGGAAATTCAGTATTCCGCCAATATTGAGCTTATGGCTTGGCGGAGTAACAACTTAGGCGGGGTTACGTTCCTTGGCGGAGTAACATGCCTTGGTGGTGTAAGGTGCCTTGGTGGCGTTAACATACCTTGGCGGAGTTACGTTCCTGGGCGGAGTAACATGCCTTGGCGGAGTTACCTGCCCTGGCAGTATGTACTCCGTATAAAAGTGATTATAATGTACTTAATTGCGTACTTCTCCTGTTCAAAATGCTGATCTGGCCAAGCATTAAAGCCATGCTCTTGGGGGCCGGTGTTAGGACCGGATCATATGCCCCCTAGCTTGTTATAGTGACTGGCGGAGTCACTTTAATGAGCTATAACACTTAAGTTTAGCTTTTGCAGGCATGGGTTTAAGCGGCGCTTGTTATTTCAGGATTTATGGACAAGTGTTTTCGTGCATTTATTAGCTGTCATCACTTGCCACGCCTGTCATTAATGCGCCTCGAAACCACGTTTTTTATTCTTCAGTCTCCCATTGCCACGTATGCCCTCGTAACGATTGCCATTCCAATGATGGGACATAAATGTGCGTGGTGGCAATTGAGAACCGTTTTCGAGGTTATTACCATGGGCCTTGGATTTTGAAAACGTGGCCCATGAAATATCTGCCCTTAGATATATCTATTGGTTTCAGCAAAAAAGGAACCGTCAGTGAGACAAATCCAACGGTCGTAAACGCATATTTCAATTTTAGAACCGTTGATGAGATTTATCTAACGGCTGCAAAGACATCTTCGAGATTTCTGAGGATTCGCTTATTTCCCCCCAAGCCATGCCTATAAATAGGTAAACTCTCAGAAGGGAAATGTTTTGCTTCATCTCTCACTTCGTATTTGTTCGCTGAAAGTATTTTTGCTACTCTCTTACGAGTTTATTGGTGTTTGGAGTTCTTCTATCTTTCAGAAGCTTAAGGTACTTGCTTCTTCCTCTTCTTTGCTTCTTCATTTCCATTGGGTTAGCTTTAGTTTTCCTTTTTGTGTGTTTGTAAAAAGGAAGATGAGAGGAAAGAGGTCAGAGTCTCATTCTAGGGTTTCTGTTCGTCCCATGTTTTCTGATATTGAGAGTGAAGATGAGGCGTTTTATACTGGGAGGGACTCGACATTTTACAGCAGCGTGGAGTACTTTAGTAATGCTGTACATTCGTTTGTGTCAGGAGGTGTTTTCCATACCCAAGTATTGACAATGGCAGAGTGTCAAAACGTCGTGTTGCATGGACTGGACTGGGAGAAGACGCTCGAGATTGATCCTTATTGTTGGGTTGAGGAGGATGTTAAGGGTACTTCCTCTCGCCATGCAACAACTAGCGGTGGTGTAGTGGAGCTGTCTGTGCCTATCTGGAAAAATGAACGGTATGAAGATAGGTTCATTGTTAGCTCTCCTAAGACATTCGAAAGGATTTGCCATCGTCCTCAGAATAATCGTACAATATATATGTACGATATTCTGTTCACTCAGCTGGGAGTGCGTTTCCCCTTGAACAAATTTCAGATGGGCGTGCTGAGGTTCCTGGATTGTGCTCCTTCTCAACTGCACCCAAATGGTTGGGGAATAGTTCGAAGCTTTGAGGTGATGGCGGAGCATCTGGAGTTTACGCCTACTGTGGCGTTGTTCTTTTCTTTCTGCCGCATCATGAGGAGGGTGAACGTAAAAACAGGCGGCATGGGCCTTGTTACTCTTCGGGCAGAGCCGAAGATTTTAAACTTCAAGTCGTTTGCGGACTTCGCCAAGGAAGGCAGACTCCACTTCAGAAAAAGTTTTGTAAAGGTTTCTGTGAAGGAGGGGGAATCTGTCTTCTGGCGGAATAAGGAGGGAATTGATCGATTCCCAGTTGCGTGGACACATGAGCACTTTCTCTTAACCAAGCGGGCGTATGAAGTTGAAGAGGGTGCTTTATCGGCGGCGTCTGTGGAAGTACTCCGGACGTTGAAGGAGTACAGCTCTGTCCACAAGCTGATCCTTTGTCGAAGGCTGCTTGGGCGGGATGCTCAGGGATACTTGAGTAATATTACTAACAATCGTAATGTTGATTGAGTATTGCTGCTATCTTGCATCTTCTAATCATATTCTCGTTTTGTTATTTCGCAGGAGAAATCGCTGAGTTCCCTGGGATGGAGCGCATCAAGCGGATCCGAATGAGCCGCAGGGAAATTAACGCGGAGAACAATGTGCAGCCCAAGAGGAGTCTGACTGCTGCTCTCACAAAGACCCTTCCTTTCCCTGCCTCCACCAACATAGTAAATTTTGAAGGCGGTGCAGGATCTTCAGCAGCTACTGTTGAAAGGCGTTCTAAAAAACGCCAGGAACCAGAAGCTGCTGAAGAGGAAGAAGAGGAAGTAGATCTTCATGCCTTGCAAAGGAGGAGGACTAAGGGCAAGAAGAGGGCTGAGGAAGGGACATCAATCGATGTTGCCATCGACTTGGAGGAGACTCAGGAGGTACCTGTTATGGGTACTTCTGCTGATGTGGGCGGTGCTGAAGGTATCCCCGAAGAAGATGTCGCGGGGGAGCAAGCGGAGGGATTCCAAGCCCCTTCTGACCAAGATATGGGGGACGAGGCAGGGAGAGTTCATGTTTCCCCAGTCCGCCCGTCTGAGGATCCCGCCCTGAGCTTGACCACTCGAGGGACAGCAGTTTTCCCTATTGATGTGCCAGGGGAATCATCCAGGCGGTTTGTCTCTTTGCCCCAGGTGGGGTCTCGCTTGAATCCCTTTTTGTACTTTGCAAATACGGGATCCCGCCAGTCAGAGAGGCGTGATCCAGAATTCATCCTCCGCCCTGACATCGACTTTGAGGAGATTCCGGGGGCTGCTGCAGCTGCGAGGTGGCACCTTGCAGAGATAGATGGTTTCTTGGCCTCTGTCCCCCGGATAGCTGACGTTGCTGCCGAGGCGAACATGTTTCAGGCGTCTTACCACGAGTCTATGGAAAAGATTCATAGCTTGGAACATGACAATGAGCAGCTGTCCGAGGTGATCAAGGCCAAGGACAAACATCTTGACACCGCCGACTCCGACATCAAGAAATTGATGGAGGAGTTGGCTAAGGTGAAGGCTGAGAAGGTCCTGCTAGAGCAACAGAATAAAAAGCTAGGCGAGGTGGTGAGCGGACTTTCCCAGGTCAAGGCTGATAATGTTCTGCTGAAGCAACAAGTTTCAAATTTAGATCAGCAGAACCAAATTTTGGGCGGAGACGTGAGCATTGCTGGTCTCCATAGAAATAAATAAAGCCATAGCTGAAGATGCCTGGGCGGCGGAGTTGGGCGAAGCAGCAACCGCATATGGAAATCTTGAAGTGCAGGTTCAAGAGTTGTAAGCTGAGAAGATTGCCTCAGATGCTACCAGTGAGAGGCTTGACAAGGAATTACAATCTGCCTTGGATGCAGCTGAGGCAGCGATTGATGATGCTTTCAGCATGGCTGTTCGCCAACTCTGCTACCGCAACCCAGGTGTTACTCTCTCCACCACAGGCATTCATCCCTATTACGAATTTATCAATGGAGAATTGATGGTGCCTGTGCAAGGAGGTCATATGCCTGCGCCCAATGATGAATATGTTCTGGCGGACTTGCCTCCTTCCCAAAGTTTGACCAGGCCAGGAGAAAGTCAGCTCACCTCCACTCAGCAAGAAGGGAAGCCGTCTGACCCTTAAAGATCAGCTTCTCAGTCTCCTCCTCAGTCTCTTTGCAAGTCTTGTTTTTATTTATAACGTCGCCTTGTTCTAGGATAGGCTCTGGATTTTACCAATTTGGCAATATTGAATAAAGCATATTTTCTACAAATGTATACTTGTTCATATAAGCAGTGTTCGAGTCCGTCGTATTTATGCCTTGTAAAATGATATCGAAAAGGCAGAATATTCTTCTGAGGACTTAATGAAATATGACTAAGCATAACGAGGCGGGATAGCCTTTTTGCAATTTCGGTGAAGTAAAATTCAGTAAGGAGGCGAAGTAGCCTCTTTGAGAATTTAACTGAAGTAATTTTAATAACGAGGCGTAGTAACCTCTTGAGAATTTCATTGAAATGATTTTAATAGTGAGGCGTAGTAGCCTCTTAGGAATTTAAAAGGAATTGGATTCCGTAAGGAGGCGGAGTAGCCTCTTAGGAATTTAAAAGGAATTGGATTCCGTAAGGAGGCGGGGTAGCCTCTTAGGAATTTAAAAGGAGTTGGATTCCGTAAGGAGGCGGAGTAGCCTCTTAGGAATTTCAAAGAAGTTAGATTCCGTAAGAAGGCGGAGTAGCCTCTGAGGAATTTAAAAGGAATTGGATTCCGTAAGGAGGCGGGGTAGCCTCTTAGGAATTTAAAAGGAGTTGGGTTCCGTAAGAAGGCGGAGTAGCCTCTTAGGAATTTTAATGAAGCACAATTTTACAAGTGTTGAACTTATTTGAACTTGTTGGGTAGTGCTTGAGTTTGTTGCTCATGTACTCCGTAAAACGTTGGGAGTTAGGCAGAGTCACGTTTTGGATGGAATGTTCATCCTTTTGCATTTTGATTGGAGTGCGACTCCTGATCGAATAAAAATTATCAAGTCTGGATTGCTATGGTGCAACATATAGCTGTGACACCAATTTATCCTGCAAGAATTTGGTTAAACCTTCGAGGCGGTATGGTGCAGCATATAGCTGTGACACCAATTCATCCTGCAAGAAATTGGTTAAACCTTCGAGGCGGTATGGTGCAGCATATAGCTGTGACACCAATTCATCCTGCAAGAATTTGGTTAAACCTTCGAGGCGGTATGGTGCAGCATATAGCTGTGACACCAATTCATCCTGCAAGAATTTGGTTAAACCTTCGAGGCGGTATGGTGCAGCATATAGCTGTGACACCAATTCATCCTGCAAGAATTTGGTTAAACCTTCGAGGCGGTATGGTGCAGCATATAGCTGTGACACCAATTCATCCTGCAAGAATTTGGTTAAACCTTCGAGGCGGTATGGTGCAGCATATAGCTGTGACACCAATTCATCCTGCAAGAAATTGGTTGGATTTTGGGGTTAGCGTGGTGCAGCATATAGCTGTGACACCAGCTCTTCCCACAAGAAGCCTGCAGGACCTTGGGGGCGAATTAGTGCAGCATATAGCTGTGACACTAGTTCTTTCCATAGGCGGCCTGTAGGACCTTAGGGTCGGTATGGCGCAGCATATAGCTGAGACACCAATCCTTTCCCCCCAAGGAGTTTTCTGTACCTTAGGGTCGGTATGGTGCAGCATATAGCTGAGACACCAATCCTTTCCCCCCAAGGAGTTTTCTGTACCTTAGGGTCGGTATGGTGCAGCATATAGCTGAGACACCAATCCTTTCCCCCCAAGGAGTTTTCTGTACCTTAGGGTCAGTATGGTGCAGCATATAGCTGAGACACCAATTCCCCAAGGAGTTTTTGTTGACTCCATTTGTGAAGCGGCGTTGCATGTTGGTTGATCTTTATGGAATAAAGAGTTATGCGTTTGTGCTTCAGTTTTAGAGTCGTTGTTTTATCTGCATGGGAACAAATTCTGCCATGGATAATCAATTCAAAGTTAGAGTGAAGATTAAATGCAAGAAGGTATTTCATTGAGAATGGAACTACATAAAGGATTGAGTTGGGATATATCTTTTCGAAACCTTTTCAAGGAAAGCATACAGAGGAAGATCCTTGAGTTAGGAAGAAAAGATCATACCGTATTATCCAACTAACTATAATATATGCGTAAATTTAAAATGTTCCATTTATTTCTGACCGGAGTGCCATCCAAGTTTTCCAGGCGGTATGTACCCTTGCCCAAAACCTCGATGACTCGGTATGGACCTTCCCAATTTGGTGCCAATTTGCCTTGGTGCATAAATTTGTTGCCAATGTTGGCCCTTCTCAAGACCAAATCTCCCTCTTTGAAACGGCGTTCACACTTGCGTGCATTATACCGTTTGGCGGCCTTTGCTTTGACAGCTTGATCTCTCACAAAGGCTTCCTCTCTCAACTCCGCTAAAACCTCCAATTCATGTGCGAGGTTCTGTTGATTGGCTTCCTCATTGAAATGGAGGACTCGAGCTGAAGGGGCTGTTAATTCAATGGGAATGACAGCCTCGACTCCATATGTCAGCCGATACGGAGATTCATTCGTGGTGGAGTGTGGGGTGGTTCTACATGCCCATAAAACATGGCATAACTGATTTGCCCAGTCTCCCTTTGCCTCACCAAGGCGTTTTTTGAGGCCCTTCAAGATTTCTCTGTTGGCGACCTCTGCTTGTCCATTGGTTTGAGGGTGTTCCACAGAAGAGAAAATCTGCGTGATGCTGAGATTTTCTAAGAGTTCAGTGAACTTGCGATCTGTGAACTGGGTGCCATTATCAGTGACTATGCGTTCAGGGACTCCGAAACGTGCAATGATGTTCTCATAAACAAATCTTCGAGTCCTGGCTGACGTTATGTGCACCACTGCCTCTGCCTCAATCCATTTGGTGAAATAATCGACACCAACTATCAAGTATTTGATACCGCCGGGTGCAGTTGGGAATGGACCTAGAATATCCATACCCCATTGATAGAAAGGCCAGGGCGTTATTGATGATGACATTTCCTCAGCTGGAGTATGGTGAAAATTCGCGAATCATTAACATTGATCGTATTTTTGAACATATGAGGCAGCGTCTTGCTTCATAGTGGGCCACCAATACCCCGCCCTGAGGATTTTTCTCACTAGACTCCGTGCCCCTGGATGATGTCCACACTGCCCTTCATGGACTTCTTCCAAAACAGCTGGCACCTCGTTTTCATTTATGCAAATTAAGTACGGGACAGAAATTCCTCGGCGGTATAGCTGCCCATCCAGGAGTGTATAATAGGGTGCCTCCCTCCTTAGCTTCTTTCGCTCAAGATCATCCGTGGGTAATTGTCCATTAACAAGATAATGAACTATTGGTGTTACCCAGGAGTTGTCATCAACGGGGCGGCTTTTAATCATATGAATTGAAGAGGGAAGGGATATACTTGGCTCCGCCAGAGTACTCTGTACAACCGTGGTTGTGCACCCCGCCTTCTTTGTGCTGGCTAACCTGGACAGGATATCAGCACGTGTATTTTCTTCGCGAGGTACATGCTTGAAAGTTACTTCATCGAAGCGCTGTTTCAACTCATTGACGCAGTCCAGATATTGTTGCAGTAGAGGTTCTTTAGCCTGATACTCACCAAGAATTTGTGAGATGACTAGTTGAGAATCACTGCATAGGGTGACAGTTTTGGCCCCAATATCTTGTGCTGCTCTGAGTCCGGCTAAGCAGGCTTCATACTCCGCCTGATTGTTAGACGTAGTGAAGGTAAAGTGTAATGAAATTTCAAGATGTACCCCGTCATCACTTTCTATAACGATTCCTGCTCCGCATCCTTTGCTGTTTGAAGACCCATCGACATATATTGTCCAGTGTGAATGATCTGCGTCTGGGCTAGAGCCTGTTAATTCAACTACAAAATCTGCTAGGACTTGCGCCTTGATAGCAGTTCTTGGTTCGTAGGATATGTCGAATTCAGAGAGTTCTATAGCCCATTTGATCATTCTTCCTGCCAAATCTGGTTTGAACAATATGGTACAGAGTGGCAAGTCTGTGCGAATCAGGATGGGATGTGCATGGAAATATGGTCTTAGGCGTCGTGAGGCCCAAACAACTGCAAGTACTGCCTTTTCAATCTTCTGATAACGGCACTCCGCACCATGCAATGTTTTACCAGTGAAGTACACCGGTCGTTGGCCTTCAACTGTTTCCTTGACCAGAGCCACTGCCAGCGCTTCATCTAAAACAGACAAATAAACGATGAGTTGCTCACCTGGGCTTGGTTTTACCAAGATTAGAGGGCTGGCTAAGACATTTTTCAAGCTCTGGAAGGCCGCCTCTTGCTCTGGGCCCCAATTGAATTTCTTATCCTTCTTCAGCATCTTGTATAAGGGGAGAGAGCGATGAGCCATTTTTGGCATGAATCGTGCTAGTGCAGCGATTTTGCTATTGAGGGATTGTACCTCTTTTAGTGTTTTGGGGCTCTGTAACTCTTGTATCACACGACACTTGTCAGGATTAGCTTCTATGCCTCTTTGTGTTAACATGAAACCCAAGAATCTCCCCCCAGGCACAGCAAATGTACATTTTAGTGGGTTGAGTCTCATGTTGTATTACCGCAGGCGTTGAAAAACGAGGCGTAGGTCTTCAACATGGTCTCCTCCTTCTGGAGTTTTGGCGATGATATCATCAATATAAACCTCCACCAGCTTTGTGTGCATGCCCTCAAAGACTCTGTTGATCATGCGCTGGTAGGTGGCCCCAGCGTTCTTCAGCCCAAATGGCATGACATTGTAGCAAAAGACCCCTCTGTCATTGATAAATGCTGTTTTCTCCTGATCATCTTCCCACATTGGAATTTGGTTGTATCCGGAGTAAGCATCCATGAAGGATAGATACTTGTATCCTGATGAGTCGTCAACCAGTCTGTCAATGTTGGGGAGAGGATAAGGATCTTTGGGACAACATTTATTCAAATCAACGTAGTCTATGCACATGCGCCATTTGCCATTGGCTTTCTGCACCATAACCACGTTGGACAGCCAAGAAGAGTAACGGAGTTCCCTGATGAACCCCGCCTTAAGGAGTTCTTCAGTTTGTTCGCAAGCAGCATTTTGCTTAGCAGGACCCATACGCCGTTTCTTTTGTGCCACTGGCTTAGTTTCAGGATACACCGCCAAGCGGTGGCAACAGAAGTTAGGATCCATACCAGGCATGTCTGCGGCTGTCCAGGCAAAAATTTCCTTATACTCATGGAGGAGTGCAATCAGTCTTGCCTCCACGTTAGGCTCTAATTTGTCATTGATGTTAGTGATTTGCTCCGGGGTGCTGCCCAGAACAATAGGCTTGGAACCACCATCAGGAGTTGGTTTCAAAGGGTTCAGTGGGTCTATAGAAGACTCCGCCCTGGGATCAAGATCCACCAAGTTGACGGATGTCGCCGCACTGTTTCCTTCGTTCAATTTCCTTTTCTTAGACATGGTTTCAAGCTTCACCATGTTAAGACTTAAATTGTAACAATAACGAGCCATCTCCTGGTCACCCCTGACAGATGAGACTTGATTATCTTTATCGATGAACTTGATTAACAAGTGGGGGGTTGAAACGATGGCTTCCATGGCATTCAGAGTAGGCCGCCCAATGATGCCATTGTATGGGGATTTAACATCAATGACAAGAACCCTGGATTTCACAGTCCTTGCTCCAGGTTCACCATCGAAGGTAATCCTTGTGTCCAAGTAGCCTTTAGTAGGCTGTTTGGCGCCATTAAAAGCTGTAAGGTCCTGTGTGTAAGGCTGCAAATCAGCGTCAGTCAGTCCCATGCGTTTAAAACAGTCATAAAAAATAACGTCGCAGGAACTTCCCTGATCAACTAGGATGCGTTTTACATCCATATTAGCGATGACCGCAATGATCACTACTGCATCATCTCCCTCAGGAATGGTTGGGCCAAAATCATCATCTGTGAAAGTTATAGGCGGAGTCTGAACTCCGTCCCTGAATAGGCGATATTCTTTGTTCTTACCCTGCACAGATAAGATCATACAATGATGATTTTTCCGGGCGGTGTTTGAGGGTCCGCCTCCTGCGAAGCCTCCAGCAATCATGTCCACCACCTGCCTTTTACCTCGTGACCTAGGTTCAGGGCTCGGTTCTCGTTGGGCGGACTCCAGAACAATGCCTTTTTGTTTCTCTGACACCGCTGTACGTTTTGGTTCCCGAGTACTATCAGGATCCGGAGAACGATCACGATGTCGCTTTTCAAACTTCTCAGGCTCATCATGAGATTTGCCTTTGAACAGGTAATGTTTCAGTTTACCTTCACGAATGAGCACCTCAATGGTATTTTTGAGTTGCTTACATTCTTCTGTGGTGTGGCCAACTGACTCATGGAATTCATAATATTTCTTTGGGTTTCCACCGCGCCTGATTGGGGGTGGACGTTGAATTCCATAAACATTGAGGGTGGTCCATCCTATTTCACGCAAGATTTGCTCGCAAGTTGTGTTCAGTGGTGCATAGTGAGCAAAATTGAACACGCGTCTGTCTTGCTGTTTGAAAGGTTGGTTCCCTACTTTGTCCCTTTGGTGGGACTTGTCATTCTTCAACGACTTCTCTTTCCCTTTGTCGTGAGGTGAAGTTGCAGGGGGTGGTTTACTGCGAGATGCAGTGGCTTCCAAATGCATCTCGATACACACGTACTTGGACGCCTTCCTGCGAAATTCCTCCATCGTGGTTGGAGGTCCCTTTGCCAAAGACAAAGCGAAAGGTGACTTTGGTTGCATAGCTTCTATGAGAATATGCAACTGGATTGCCTCTGTCAGATCAGGGACCATGGCTGCTTCCTTGTAAAATCTCTTAAGGAAATCCTTCAGAGATTCTTTGTCGCCTTGTTTGATCTGAGCCAAGGTATGAGAGGTTCTGGGTGCATCCCTGGAGATCACGAAGTGGCTTCCGAAAGCTGAGGCCAGCTCCTCCCACGAATCAATGGAGCCTGAAGGTAAGCTCTTGAACCAACTAAGAGCTTCGCCTGTAAGGGTTCTGGGGAACATTCTGCACATGACATCCTCCTCAGCTCCTAGAAACATGGCCTCGTAGATATAAGCATCTAAATGCTTTGAGGGATCTGTTTCCCCAGTGTATTTCCCTATAGAAATGGGTTGCATAGTTTGTAGATGTCTAGGTACAAGTGCATTCATGAGCCTTTTAGAAAATGGGATACTCATCTTGTATCCTGAGGGGGATGCATTTGAGCCTGCTCTCCTTCCTTCTTGATGCTGAGCATTCACCAGTGGGAGGCTTCGTTGCTCCTCCATGTATGTAGGAATACGAGAGTAGTGAGGAGTACTTGATTCCTCTTGCATGTGTGGTTCATGATGTGGCTGTCTTGCGGGACCAGCTTTCTCATGCACTGGGTTTGCTTTTTCATGACGAAGTTCTGCAAGTTCTTCTCTCAACATTCGAATCATGTCATCTCTTGGATCTGGAGAATTAGCTTGCGCTGCTTTTTTCTGAGCATCTTCGTCGAAGTTAAGACGTCTGGGATTGCGTGGAGGAGAATTCTCGTTCTGCATCTTTGGTCCTTGTCTCTCCATTGATGATGAAGATTGATCAAAGATTGTGGGATTACCAAGTTTACAGGTCCCACTGGGCGTGCCAATGAACTGTTCTTTACAGGGGGTGTAGAAGTATGCTTGTAGAACAACTCAAAATATACATATAAATGTGTTTTTGATACAAAGCAATGTGCATATAAATGTAAATACGGAGAGTCTTTGTATGCTGAGGCGGAGTGCAATGTACTCTGGGGCGATGTCACAGTCCGCCTGACGGGATCTACGTTGCCTTGACCCGATTAGGGATGGTACCTGCAATCGTTCTCCGACGCTCAAGTCAGTATTTCAGAATACTTAGAGACTTAGAAAGACAGTCAGAGAGAATTATGCAAGTAAGAGAGTGTAAGGTTCAGAGAATGGGAAAAAGATCCCTTATACCTTTTTGAGAGAGGTTTATATACCTGTTACTGGTGCTCCATTATTAGTAGGACCCGCTCCTTGTCTTCAGGCATAATGCTGAAAAGGTAGTGGGTCCTTGCGCCGTTCACATGCACCATTATTGTAGTAGGTATCACCACTTGTCTGGAAAGTGTTAGTGCTTTAATATTTTATTGTTATTTCCCTTTATGCGTGACAGCGTGATTCCCATTATTAACCACTCAAGACAGAGTCAATCTCGTGCCGGGGTTGTGAGTATGGGCTCGCTACGCAGTGTGGGAAATTCAGTATTCCGCCAATATTGAGCTTATGGCTTGGCGGAGTAACAACTTAGGCGGGGTTACGTTCCTTGGCAGAGTAACATGCCTTGGCGGAGTAACATGCCTTGGCGGAGTAACATTTCAGGAAACATAGGGATTAAGCTACAAAAGAAAGGGGGAGCCTATGCATCAAAACTTAATTGCAACATAAACTCGACAATCTAAGACAAAAGAAGAATCAAAAGGTCTGATAATTCACTTTAAAAGTAATTCTCTCGCATCAGAGTGACTCACCAGACCCAGACTTGAAAACATCATTCAAGCTTCAAAAAATACGAAAGCATCAAACCCTATCTTCTCCCTTCAAATCATTTATAAGCGGTCTGATACATGAAGCATCAACGGTCATAAGTCTTATCTATCGAAGCTGAAAGAAAAGATTCTTGAAAGAAAGATTGACTAAACAGGGTGAATTCTAATCTAGTCTAAAAAGCATCTAAGTTTCACCTTTATCTCATGTATTTAGAGATTTCCTGAATCAAAGCTTTCCCTCTTTGTGAAACTTACGATATCTCTACTCCACTTACGACCGCACATATGACAAAGCTCTCAAATTTATATTGCGTGTACAGAACGTCTCTCTCTGACAACAAAACCTCTTACTCTTTGTGCAACTTCAACAAGAAGGCTTTTGTCCCCTATACAACAACCCTCTCAATGGTCATATAATTAACAGTCTCTCCCTGAGCTCAACAAGATGATTCTATATAAACAGAATCAATCTCTTCTCTAGATGAGCCTCTTTAAAAAAATATAGAAGAAAGCATGAGGAGAGCAAAATCTATTACCGAGAGTTGAAGTTAAAAAGAAATACCAGAGAGCATAAAAAGAAAAATGAAAAAGAGAGAGTTTGTGAAAAGTAGAAGATGATCTAGAACACACTAATCAAAGTGTGATGAAACACGAATAAAATATCATGAATGAACACTAGACGTTTGTGTACAAAAGCTCATAAGAAATGAAGAAATGGAAGTGTACTCATCAACGAGTAACTCTACCTGGAAGATTTTCCATGAAGACAAAGAAAGCTCGCTATGTGTAATCATCTTCCTACTTAGATGCCATAGTAACTTGGGATATGCCTTTGTATGCCTAATAGCATACTATCCCAAGTCATGCTTTCTAGCTCAGTACATTTTCTAATCATCTTTCATTTTCTAAATGTACTGAGCCCTATGGGAAAATAAGCCCTCTCTTTCTTTACAAACCTATTTTTATGGTTTATCACTTTGCTCTCCTAAGTCAAGGGGCTTATTTTATTTGAATTAATTCTTTCAATCCTCTGGTAGTATAGGTCTGGTGTGTTGTCAGACTCTTTTAGTATGGAAAACATTGTTGGCCTGGAGAGGCTTTGAAAGAATACTCAAGGTTTGAGCCAGGAGTGGCTTATGAAAGAATACTTGGGTCTGCCCCAATAGTGGGTGCTGCAAAATAATACTCATAGGAATCCAGGGTGTAACATCCCTGACAATTTAGGAAAAATTACGTGTAGTATAAAATATTATTAATTGTTTTTGAATATTATTTAGAATTTTTATGAATTATTGGACAATTATGAATAATTAAATATTATGAATGTAAATAAAATTATTTAATTGGTTGGTTAATAATGAAGTGAAGACCGGTTGAGAGAAGAGAAGTGTTTGAGGAGGAAATGGGGTGGCAACCGGTTGAAAAGGTTACCGGTCACCCTAGACTTTAAAAAGGTTTCTTTTTCTTTCTCTCTCCCAATTATCACTCACACGCGAGCTACTATTTCTTCTTCTTCTTCTTCGCTTGTTTCTGTTCCTGTTCATCTTCTTCCTCCTTCATCGCCGGTTGCATGCTCTAGGAGAGGATCTCGTTTGCATCAAAATCGAGTGCTAAGCTCAGTTTCGTAACTGTGGCCTCAAGGAAGTAGATCGAACAACGAAAGGCTAATTGACAGAGCTGAGACTGTGAACCCAGTGCTCAGAGGGCGTAACCGACACCAGGAGCAGATTATAGAAGCTTGGAAACGAGGTAAGGGGGGTGTTCGGGTTATGATTAATTAGAATATGTGATGTAGGCTCTTCATCCACTTTCTTGAAGAGAGATGGATCTAGGGTTCTTTCTCCTATCTTCCTTCAATGTGAGCTTGAGAACTCTTCTCCAAGGCAAGGAAAACCGAAAACTAAAGCCTAAAACTAGAGGAGTGTGACGTAAAAACAAGGGGAAAGGGAGTGAAATGGAAGGAGAGAAGGGTGGACAATGGAGGAAGGCTTGGAAAAGAGGAGAGGGAAAGGTTAGAGGCCACTTCCCAAAGAGGGGAAGATAACTCCACTCACCACCAAGGGAGGGAGAAACCCCTTGGATAAGAGCTTGAGAGAGCTCTCTAATTCTAGAGAGAAGGGGGAGAATCTCTCACTAGGAAACACTAAGTGCTCTTAAATTTTACAAATGAATTAATGGTGCTTGTTTACAAAAGGAGAAGCCCTTATATAGGCCATGGGAAATTTTGGCCAAGGACTAGCTAAATGGGCTTGAGCATGAATCCATGGCCCATTAAGAGAAAAAGGTAAGCAAATGGCCTATACATGGCCCAAAAGGAGAAGTACAAGGCCCTAAAGTGGCCCATTTGACCTTGCAAGGCCCAAATCTATCTTATAAGCCTAGAGAAACTATTTAGAAAGTATATTACAAGTAAAGTACACATAGATCCTTATAGGTTCCTTATTGGGCTTAGGCCCACTAGAAGAGAGAAAAGAGAAGAGGGCTTTATGAATGCTCTCTTTGGCCCTTTTGGTCTTGGCCCTTGTGAGGGGACCTCTATATGCTTCAAGTCCTTTCTCCAATGTAGTGTGAGGGTCTTCCTTGGGTATGTCCACATTATGCTCCCCCTCTTCAAAAGGATTTGTCCTCAAATCAAAGGCATCATCCTCATCATCTATATCAAAGGGAGACAAATCAGTTATATTGAAAGAAGCACTCACACCATAATCTCCTGGTAGATCTAGGACATAAGCATTATTATTAATTTTCTTGAGAATTTGGAAAGGCCCATCACCTCTAGGATTGAGTTTGGATTTTCTCAAGTTAGGAAAGCGTTCCTTTCGAAGGTGTAACCATACCCAATCTCCAACCTCAAAGGTGATCTCCTTTCTTTGTTTATTTACACAACGAGTATAATGTTCATTTTTAGTTTGTATTTGGTGTCTAACCTTCTCATGAAAATCTTTGATAAATTAGGCCTTTGCCTCTCCATCCATATGAAGGACAGACTCAGAAACCTTAATGGGCAAAAGGTCCAAGGGTGTGAGAGGGTTAAAACCATATACAACCTCAAATGGGCTATGCTTGGTTGTGGAGTGTTGTACCCTATTATATGCAAACTCAATGTGGGGTAAACACTCATCCCATGATTTTATATTTTTGTGTACTAAGACCTTAAGAAGTTGAGAGAGGGTCCTGTTTACTACCTCTGTTTGGCCATCTGTTTGAGGATGACAAGTTATGGAAAAGAAGAGTTGTGTTCCTTGCCTTGACCAAAGAGTTTTCCAAAAATGGCTTAGGAATTTGGTGTCCCTATCAGAAACAATGGTTTTGGGCACACCATGTAGTCTCACAACCTCTTTAAAGAAGATCTTAGCAATATGACTAGCATCATCAACCTTATGGCAAGGGATGAAGTGAGCCATCTTGCTAAACCTATCCACAACCACAAAGATAGAATCCATTCCCCTTTGGGTCTTAGGCAGGCCTAACACAAAGTCCATTGATATATCAATCCAAGGTGCACTAGGTGTTGGCAAGGGAGTATATAAACCACTAGGTGAAAGTTTTGATTTAGCCTTTCTACATACAATACACCTAGAGCAATGTTTTTGAACATCCTTTTTCATTTTGGGCCAATAGAAGTGTTCATGTAATATAGACAAAGTCTTATCTCTTCCAAAATGACCCATGAGTCCTCCCTCATGACTCTCCCTAAGTAGTAGATCTCTTAAAGAACTTCTTGGAATACAAAGTCTATTGGTTTTAAAAAGATAGCCATCTAAAATGTAGAAGCCCTTATGAGATGTCGAAGTGGAAGATGAGTTAAAGATGTTTGAAAAATCAAGATCATTTGGGTACAAAGACCTAATTTCATCAAGCCCAATAACTTTGGCTCCTAGAGAGGTAAGTAAAGAATGCCTCCTAGATAAAGTATCAGCCACAGTATTGGTTTTGCCATTCTTATACTTGATGACATAAGGAAATTGTTCCAAATACTCAACCAACTTAGCATGTCTTTTGTTTAACTTATGTTGCCCTTTTATGAATTTTATAGATTGGTGATCACTATGTATCACAAACTCTTTTGGGATTAAGTAGTGCTCCCATGTTTGTAGGGCTCTAATTAAGGCATAGAATTCCTTATCATATGTGGGGTAGTTAATAGTGGCCCTATTAAGTTTTTCACTAAAGAAAGCAATGGGGTGACCTTCTTGTAAAAGCACAGCTCCTATGCCCACATTGGATGCATCACACTCAAGCTCAAAGGTTTTAGAAAAATTTGGAAGTTTTAAAATTGGAGCATGAGTGAGCCGATCTTTGAGATCTTGAAAGGCTTTTTCTTGCCTAGTCCCCCACACAAAAGAAACATTCTTTTTAACCAACTCATTTAGGGGGGAGGCTAAGGTTGAAAAATCTTTCACAAATCTCCTATAGAAACTTACGAGACCATGGAAACTTCTTATTTCACTCACATTTTTAGGTGTAGGCCAATCTTGGATTGCCTTAACCTTAGAGTGATCTACCTCAACACCTTTAGAACTAACTACAAAACCAAGAAAGACAATGGTATCCATGCCAAAAGAACATTTTTCAAAGTTAGCATAAAGATTGTTTGTTCTTAAGGCAAGCATAACTTGTCTTAGGTGGATTAGATGAGATGCCATGGACTTTGAATACACAAGAATTTCATCAAAGTATACCACAACAAAATGCCCTATGAAATCCCTTAAAACATGGTTCATAAGTCTCATGAAGGTACTTGGTGCATTAGTTAGGCCAAAAGGCATCACTAACCACTCATAAAGGCCAAGCTTGGTTTTAAAAGCGGCTTTCCATTCATCTCCTTCTTTTATTCTAATTTGGTGGTAGCCACTCTTAAGATCAATCTTGGAGAAGATTATAGATCCACTAAGCTCATCTAACATGTCATCAAGCCTAGGTATGGGGTGCCTATACTTGATGGTGATGTTTTTAATGGCTCTACAATCCGTACACATTCTCCATGAACCATCTTTCTTGGGTACAAGTAAAACCGGTAATGCGCAAGGGCTTAAACTTTCTCTAATCCAACCTTTGGAAAGTAGTTCATTCACTTGATTTTCTATTTCTAAACTCTCTTTAGGGTTGCATCTATAGGCAGGTCTATTTGGCAAACTAGCCCCAGGAATAAGGTCTATTTGATGCTCAATGCCTCTAATAGGAGGTAACCCTTTTGGAATATCTTTTGGGAAGAGGTCTTTAAATTCTTGTAAGATATTTTGGATCCCTTTGGGCAAAGGGGGAGGAGAGGTGCCCATAGAACACAAAGAAGTGTTAGGGATATCTTTTGGATATATGATTAAGCAATGTTTTTGTGAAAACATGGCATGTTTCACATCATATTTTGTTGCTAAGAGATTAGGTTGGGAGTTATTATAGACAATAACTCCTTTCCCTTTATTGTCTTTTTTGTTTTTCTTTGGTTTTTCTAAACTCATATGGGAAGAAGATCCTAACTCTTTTTCTCTCTTAGCTTTCATTTGTATTTGGTCTTTTGCTACTTGTTGTGGAGTTAGAGGATGTAGTACTATCTTCTTGCCATCTAGTTTAAATGTGAGGGTGTTAGTGAACCCCTCATGAAGGACCTTCCTATCAAATTGCCAAGGCCTTCCTAATAGTATATGAGTTGCCTCCATAGGCACTACATCACATTTGACTTCATCTCTATATGTGCCTATGGTGAAATTTATGAGGACTTGCTTATTGACTACCATTTCCCCTTTTTCATTTAACCATTGTAATTTGTAGGGACTTGGGTGGTCTATAAGCTTTAATCCCATCTTTCTGACTAGTCTTTGGCTTGCAACATTTGCACAACTCCCACTATCCACAATGAGAGAACATAATTTGTCATTAATGTAACATCTTGTATAAAAGATGTTCTCTCTTTGTGTTGTGTCATCGAGTTTTACATGACTACCAAGCAATCTTCTAATCATGTACAACTCACCATCATCCCCTAGAATGTGCTCACTGTCACTGGAATCACTACTAGAGTCATCACTTGAATAGTGAGAATCAGAATTAGACTCTGATTGACTTGAGTAGGTTCCATTAGTTTTTAAAATCATGGTTCTTTTTGTTGGACAGTCCGAAGCAATGTGTCCTCTTCCAAGGCACTTAAAACATTTTATGGAAGAAGATCTAGAGGATTGTGGTTTTGATGATGGTTCATGCTTATCATGTTGATTCCTAAAGACTTTGCTGTTTCTGTGTAACTCACTTTGGAGTTTAGAGGAAGAAGCGCCCACTTCTCTCTCTCTAGGGTTTCTCTCAAACTTACCCTTATTTTCTACCCATTTTGACTTATAGGCTCTATTGTGATCCCCACTATAGGATTCTCTTTCCTTAAATTGGTTTTCTACTTTGGTGCATTGGTGGAGTAACTCTTCTATATCCACATGTGGAAGAAGTTCTACCCTATTTTTGATGTTCCTATTAAGCCCATGTAAGAACCTATGCATTAGGGTTTCTTCATCTTCTTCTAGATTGGCTCTAATCATGGCTATCTCTAAGGCTTTATAGTAGTCTTCTACACATTTGGAGCCTTGGCTGAGCCTATTAAGCTTTGCTAATAGTTCACCACGATAATAATTAGAAACATATCTTTTCCTAAGGAGAGCTTTTAAGTCTACCAATCATCTATGGGAGGGAAGTTGTCTCTTTTTCTCTCCTTACAAATTTGGGTCCACCAAACTAGAGCATAATTTTGGAAAGAAAGAGTTGTAATCCTAACTTTTTTATCATCTTTTATTTGATGAGAGTTGAATATTTGTTCTACCCTCATCTCCCACTCTAAGTAAGCTTCAATGTCACTCTTGCCATTGAATGGGGGAATTTCTAACTTTACCTCTCTTAAGCCTATGTCATCCTTTCTATGGTCATGGTGCCTTCTTTGTCTTGTTTCTTCCTCATTATCACTAATGTTATGTCTTTGATTTCTTTGTTGTCTATGCCTAGTTCTAGGGGGTTCATTATGCTCAAGATTGGTTAGCCTAGCATTAATATTGTTTAAGCTATCCATTATGTTATGAAGCATGGTTTTGTTCTCCCTATCACTAGATGACATCTTTTAATGTTGTCAAAGAAATTTGAGACAAAAACAAAGTATGTATAGACAAGCTAGTCGAGGAAGATGAATGCAATACAATTGAAAGAAACACTTCAACAATCCTAAAATATCAATACTAGGTTTCTATCCTAAGGGAAAAACAATGTCCTAGGTTGTCTTTAACTAGGTTAGTCCTATGTTGCTTATGTAACTCCTAAGTTTCCCTTAACCTAAGTTGATTATGTTTGTCCTAGGATGTTACTAGTGAATAACTAACCCTAGACAAGCTTAACCAAATTCGGATTTAAGAAGTAGTTAACCTAAGAAAATTAGTTCAACTAACTAACTAAGTCTTAACAACCCTAACTAAAAGTAGTTAATTAGTTATGGAAGTTGTACAAAGTCTAACCACTATAACTAACCAACTAATTCGGTTATATATTAGTTAACCCAATGAACAATTAGTTATGACATCTAGAATTAGTTCTAACCACTAACTAATTAGTTAAGACACTCAACTAACTACCAAGTAACTAACTAATTATAGTTGTAACTTCTAACTAATTCTAGCCAATTAACTAAAAGTAGTTAACAATCAAATGCACATGCCCTACCCTAATTCGAAATTTACTAAGCAAAAAGGAAGGTTATAATGTCCAAAAAGTCCAATGTCCTTGTTGTGTCCAAAATACAAGACAAAATCCTACTACACAAAGCCTAAGAATTGAAAAACTTTTCCTAAGTTCTACTTGTTACAAAGCTTTTGCCTCCTTTACAATTGTCTTCACAAGTCCTTCTTGATGTATAAGCTCCAACTTTACCTAGCAAAAGAAGACAAGACAACAACTACAACAAGATTTGGTTAATAGAAATTACAAAGAAAAACTTTAAACCTCACTAAAGTGTATCTCTCAAGTGTATGCCTTCTCTTAGAGATTATCAAGCTCAATCAATTTCCACACCAATCTCAAGTGAATATGCTACCCTCACTTAATGGCGAAATGGAGTGATCTTAGAAGTTCAAAAAGATACTAACTCAAGACAAAACTTTTAAGAAGCAAAAATGACAAACTAAAAAGGCTTAAGAAATAAAGGGTACTCAAATGGATTTTTTTTTTTATATGACAAGACTCTAAAAGTAATAAAAGTTCAAAAGAATGAAAGCTAACTTGGAATAGAATTGACTTTGACAAAACAAGACAAACAAGAAAAACACATGCAAGAAACAAAGCTTAAAGTACAACCTAGCTTAGAAACTCTAGAGTTGCAAAAGTAAGCAAGGAAGTCTTAATGAACAAGTTTTAGAAGTATCAAGTAATGAAAACAATTCTCATTTGGTATTAGTAATTTCAAAATTTTGGTGATGATGTTTGGTGTCTCAAATTCAACTTGGTAATGAGGCTTTCTTTTTAATACTCTTGTTCTTCTTTGGTACTTTTTCTTTTCTTTTGATAGTTTTCTTTTCTTTTACCTCACAAGATTTCAAGGTAACAACACCAATCTTATACTACCAAAAACCGAAATGCACAAATGGTACTAACAAGTTCAATTAATGCTTCTTGCTTAAGGCAAACTAGGCAACCTTCTCCCAAATTGATGTATAGGAGGTGACTAATTTTTTTGACAAGTTTTTGTTTTTGATGCAAGCAAGATGAAAAAGGAATGCCAAAGTGATATCCTAATAGTGCAAGTAAAGAAAAATTAAACCTAGAATCAAAGCTAAGATTGGAAACTAACAATCCTAAAAGTTGACTTGACTTTGGAGTGTCTTTAATGTGAGACCTCCCAACAACAAGAATGGAACCTTTTTAGGAGCTAATCAAAGTTCTTGAATTGCCCCTTCACCACACGGTTTTGCACCACTAAAAAGATGAAGCAAGTAATTTCCTAGAACTCTAGACAAGGTTCCACATGGCACTTAACTAACTTCCTAAATTGACTCTAACTAACAACTAACAATTAACTAACTTGTAACAACAACCTAACCACCTAACAAACCAAAATTGTGCTAAATCTGAATTTTAGGAACTAAAATAGAACGCTAACACTAGCCAACCGAAAATGATCATACCAATATGCAAAAATTGAAGCCACAAAGAAACTAGCACAAAACTCAAAAGAAACCAAGACTTTTTATGATTTTTCTATGCTAACATGGCATTAACAAGACATATGAATGACTAAGAACCAGAATTCCAGCCAGCAAAGAGAAGTGAAAAACGAAAATTAAAATGGAAGAGAAGAAGAAAAGAACCTCCCAAGGCTCAATGATACCACATGATGTAGGCTCTTCATCCACTTTCTTAAAGAGAGATGGATCTAGGGTTCTTTCTCCTATCTTCCTTCAATGTGAGCTTGAGAACTCTTCTCCAAGGCAAGGAAAACTGAAAACTAAAGCCTAAAACTAGAGGAATGTGATGCAAAAACAAGGGGAAAGGGAGTTAAATGGAAGGAGAGAAGGGTGGACAATGGAGGAAGGCTTGGAAAAGAGGAGAGGGAAAGGTTAGAGGCTACTTCCCAAAGAGGGGAAGATAAATCCACTCACCACCAAGGGAGGGAGAAACCCCTTGGATAAGAGCTTGAGAGAGCTCTCTAATTCTAGAGAGAAGGAGGAGAATCTCTCACTAGGAAACACTAAGTGCTCTTAAATTTTACAAATGAATTAATGGTGCTTGTTTACAAAAGGAGAAACCCTTATATAGGCCATGGGAAATTTCGGCCAAGGACTAGCTAAATGGGCTTGAGCATGAATCCATGGCCCATTAAGAGAAAAAGGTAAGCAAATGGCCTATACATGGCCCAAAAGGAGAAGTACAAGGCCCTAAAGTGGCCCATTTGACCTTGCAAGGCCCAAATCTATCTTATAAGCCTAGAGAAACTATTTAGAAAGTATATTACAAGTAAAGTACACATAGATCCTCATAGGTTCCTTATTGGGCTTAGGCCCACTAGAAGAGAGAAAAGAGAAGAGGGCTTTATGAATGCTCTCTTTGGCCCTTTTGGTCTTGGCCCTTGTGAGGGGACCTCTATATGCTTCAAGTCCTTTCTCCAATGTAGTGTGAGGGTCTTCCTTGGGTATGTCCATATTAATATGACTTACTTTGTATCCGAATCATTAAACTGTGTGAACAGAGTAAGAAACTGTTATTGAATGATGTTGTGTGCGTATGATTATGCATGTGTGACTATGGACACCGATCGCTTGAGGATCGGGTGTGTGTGTGGCTTATGATAATGATGATTTTGAATGGTTGATGTCATGACAATCGGTGTAGTGGTAGTGTGAAGCCGGGCTTGACAAGCAGGTCGCCCGAGTGATGAGTATGTGTTGATAATGGCCACTCGTGATATGATGAGAAATGTTAATGGTATATGTATGATAAGTACTTACTATGTGTGGCATAAGATTGATAATGTTTGTTATATTGAGTTACATATTGTGTATAGATACTCCGTATATTGTTAAGGGCGGGGAGTGGTCGCCGGTGCATTGCACGAGCAAGGAGCGGCTCCTGACAGGCTTCTAGTAAATGGATTGTATGATTATGATACGTGATTATGTAGTGTGGGATGGCCGACGGTATATATAGCCCCTCATTTCCGGCTCCTGTGGTTTTTGTGCCCAGTTGAGCTACCCAGTGGTCAAGTAGGATCCAGTGGTCGAGGTGGAGAGTCAAGCAGGACTCGGTGAACCAAGCAGGGTTCACGAAGTGTCAAGTAGGACCCCCAGCTGAAGGCCGATCCTTTAGTATCCGGATACTAGGCGTCAAATTTTATCTGAGAGTCAGTTGTGATAATTGATGAATTATTAGTTGTTATGTGCAGATTTGCTGAGTGAAATTTATTATATTTGCCGAGTGAAATTTGTTATATTTGCCGAGTGACATTTGTTATATTTGCCGAGTAAAATTGTTATATTTACCGAGAGAAGTTTGTTATAATGGCCGAGTGTGGATTATTATGTTTGCCGAGTATGATGTATTATAATTGCCGAGTGTGATTTGCAAAGTGATGAAAATACAATCGGACGGAACATATATATATATATATAACTTGTTAAATTCCGTTCTATATTAATTATGATGTCAAACACTCACCCTTGCTGTTGTTTTCAATTTAGTAACCCGTGACAGGGAGGAGGCCGGAGCCATGGAGTCGCACCAAGGGGGAGATTGATGTCGTGATTTTGAGTAATTGTATAATATATATGTTTATAAGGAGTTTTCCGAGTGTGTAATATCACCTGTGCAATGACTTAAATTGAATCTGATGTGAACTGATATTGTGTTATGCTTAGTTTATATTTTCACGTGTTTGCTGTGATAGTCTTTTACCGAGCGAGTCTTGCCCGAGTTGATTCATTCCTGGTTGAGCGAGGGCCAGTCGGTTTGATGTCTGTTTCACCACTATGTGAAATCCCCACCCTTGTTCGAGTGAAGAATAACCGAGAGATCCCCTTCTGGGTGGAAGGTTAGAATGTCCCGAGTGAGATTGGTTGGGAGAATGTTCCGAGTGAAGAAAGTGTATAATGATTCTGAGTGAAGAAGGTGTATCATGATTCCGAGTGAAGAAAAGTAGAATGTTTCCGAGTGAAAATTTGAGTGCTTCCGAGGAAAGGTGAGAGTGTTTCTGAGTAAAATATGGCCGAGAGAGCTTCTTCTAAGAGAAGTAAGGTTAGGGTATTTTCCAAGTGAGGATATCTGGAGAAACTCTTACCGAGTGTAGGAGGTTAGATTATCTTCGAGGGAGTTGTGACCGAGCGAAGCTTTCTGAGTGAAGGGTAGTAATGAGTCAAGTGTGGTATGTCCGAGTGAATGGAAGTTGAGTGTTTTCCGAGTGAAACCCTTTTGCTGAGTAAACCCTTTTACCGAGTGAAACCCGATGTGAGTCCACTTGTACGTCTTGTTCGCTCAGGCTTCAGGTGTGGCATTCGCTCAAGCGAGTCGGCACTCGCTTAAGCGACTCTCGAATTTCGCCTAGGTACCTTGGGGTCTCGCTTAGGCGAATGACCCCTGTCCTCTTCTTCTTCTTCTTCTTCTCCCACTGTTTTTAACTCCACTTTATCAAAGGATGTATTCCAATCGGATATTATTTTGCGTACACTCTTATTATTATTTTGATTATATTTAAGTGAATACTATTTATTATCAAGACCGAGTGGAACCATTTCCGATCGGTTATTATTTTAACATACTTTTATTTAAGGATTTATTTTAGATTGGTTTTGTTTATACTGAGTATGATTTTATTATTTAGAATGTAACTAAAAGAGTTAAATATTATTTTACATCAAGGCCGAGTGGATTATTTATTAAGGGAAGTAAATATTATTTCATATTAAGATCCAAATTTTTATTTAACGTGAAAAATTTATTGTGGAAATAATTTGCCGTATATAAATAAAAAGGTAAATCAACCTAGGATGTTGCAGTTGGTATCAGAGTGGTTCTTTCTAGAGCCGGGTGTATGGGTCAATCCAGTGATTGTGTGAGTCCTATAAGGGCTGTTTGCATTCAATTGTATTGTGTTTTGTTTGTGCAGCTCGGCATCGTTCCCTTGGTACTCCAGTGGCGTTGTAGTTTGTGTATGAGGTAAATACCCGACTCCCTGGTTAGCATTGGTTATTAATGGTGATGTGTTTGCTCATTGTAGAATTACATTATGGCCGAAGGAACTAGTTCCGGTGGAGGAGACGATTTCTTCACCAAGTTTACCCAGCTGATGAGTAGGACCGAATCTGGTCCCACTCTGGATAAATTCCTGAAAAGGAATCCCCCAGCCTACAAAGGATGGCACGATTATGATGGGGCATATATTTGGATCAGAGACATTGAACAGGTCTTTGAGTACTTCGAATGCTCGGATGAGCAGAAGGTTCTGTTTGCCACTTATCAATTAAAGAACGAGGCTAGAGTATGGTGGTCTCGGGTGAAGGTGCAGATGAACGTGGCGGATGAGCCGCTAGTATGGGCAAATTTTCGGAGGAGATTCCTTGTTAAGTACTTCCTGGAAAACTATAAAATCCGGAAGGAAATGGAGTTCCTGAAGTTGGAACAAGGCCGGCTGTCTGTGGCCGAGTACACCAGCAAGTTCGACGAGCTGTGTGATTTTCACCATCCTTTCTCGTTGGAAGAAACTGAGGGCAGCAAGTGTGTCAAGTACGAGGCAGGACTACGGATTGAACTTTGTAGTGTAATTGTACCGATGGAGATTCGGGATTACCCGACTCTTGTGAACAAAGCTAGGCTGACAGAAGAGGTGCAGATACAGAGGGCATCTCAACTGAGAGACAAAAAGCCACTGAAAGCAAAGGGGTTTAGCTTCAAGAGGATGGGCCAATTCTTTCGGGGCGGCAAGTCTTCCGCCACCTCTTGATCCTCTTCCGGTCGGGGTTCTACTGGCCGATCGGGTAGCCAGTCTGGTAGCCGTGCGTGCTACAATTGTGGCCAGGAGGGTCACATTGCCAAATACTGTCAGGCTAATCAGATCGTATGCTTCCAATGAGGACAGCCGGGACACCTCAGGCCCGATTGCCCACAGAGGTAGTAGCAGAGCAGGCAGGGTAACCGAGCCAACACTTCTGGGACTCGGGGTACCAATTTTCCGAGAGGAGGCAGGCATAAAGATCTGATGCCCAGTCCAGTGGTGCTCAGAATGCCATGACCGGGCGGGTGTTCGCCTTTGATGCCTCGGAAGCCACGAGGAATGACAACTTGGTACAGGGTAAGTGCCTCATCTGTGGCTATCTTGTTGATGTAATTTATGATTTGGGCGTGACCCATTCATTTATTTCCGAGAGTTGTGTTCGACGGCTTGGTTTGCTGATCGGTTTAATGGAGAACGCTCTTATTGTTTCCACTCCAACCGGTTCCACTTTCCGTGCAACCACCGTGTGTAGAGAATTGCCGATGCAAATCGAAGACCGTACTTTCCGAATGAATTTTATCTGTATGCCGTTGAGGAACCTAGATGTTATCCTAGGTCTTGATTGGCTAGCTGCTAATCATGTGATGGTTGACTGCTATCGGAAGAGTATTATTTTCTCCCAGGAATTCAACGCGAAGAATGTGATGAGTGATGTCTCCTGTTGTGTGCGAATTTCCTGATGTCTTTCCGGAAGAAATTCTGGAGTTGCCTCCTAGTCGGGAGATTGATTTCTCTATTGACTTAATTCCCAGGGCCTAGTTTGTGTCCCGTGCGCTATATCGAATGTCTTCGGTAGAATTGACCGAAGTAAAGAAACAGGTAAATGAGCTACTTGAAAAAGGCTTTATCCGACCGAGTGCATCACCCTGGGGCGCTCCGGTGTTAATGGTAAAGAAGAAGGACAGTAGCATGCGAATGTGCATCGATTACCGACAGTTAAATAAATTGACGATTAAAAATAAATATCCATTGCCTCGGATCGACGACTTACTGGACCAGTTGAGAGGCACTGTTGTGTTTTCTAAAATCGACTTGAGATTGGGATATCACCAGATCCGAGTGAAGTCGGAAGATATTCCGAAGACAGCGTTTCGGACTCGGTATGGGTACTTCGAGTATATTGTAATGCCCTTTGGAGTGACGAATGCCCCTGCCATCTTCATGGACTACATGAATCGGATTTTTCAACCATACTTGGACCAGTTTGTGGTGGTATTCATTGATGACATTCTGGTGTATTCGAAGTCGGTTGAGGAGCATGATCAACACCTCCAAATTGTTTTACAGATACTCCGAGAGAAGAAGTTGTATACTAAGCTATCCAAGTGTGATTTTTGGGAAAGTAGTGTATAATTTTTGGGACATGTGATTTCCCGAGAGGGCGTCTCGGTTGATCCGACTAAGATTGAGGCGGTTATGGCTTGGGAAAGGCCGAGGTCGGTAACTGAAATCAAGAGTTTCCTCGGATTAGCTGGATACTATTGGCGCTTTATTGTGGGATTTATTCGGATAGCACTTCCTCTGACTCGGTTAACAAGAAAAGAGAGCCCATTTGTATGGTCGTAAAAATGCAAGTTGAGTTTTTAGACTCTTAAACGGTGTTTGAAGACTGCCCCTGTGCTTGCATTACCTTATGTGACACAAGAATTTGTAGTGTATTGTGATGCATCCAAGTTCGGTTTGGGATGTGTGCTGATGCAATCCGATCGGGTGATTGCCTATGCTTCCAGGCAATTGAGGCCCCATGAATTGAACTATCCGACTCATGATCTAGAGCTGGCAGCAGTGGTATATGCATGTATGGGTCTCACTTTGTGGTATTTAGTTACCACGAAAGCCTGAAGTATTTATTTGATCAAAAGGAGCTAAATATGAGGCAGAAGAGATGGGTGGAGTACTTGAAGGACTATGACTTCGACTTGAAGTACCACCCGGGCAAAGCGAATGTTGTTGCCCATGCGTTGAGCAGGAAGGTATTACACATGGTTTACTTGATGGGCAGAGAACAGGAATTGCTGGAGAGCTTTAGGGATATGAACATTGCAGTCGTTATAGACGCTCCAAACTGAATAACAGTCGGAATGTTGAAGATCTCCAACGAATTTTTGGAATCTATTGCTGTTGCTCAGAAAGACGATGAGGAGTTGCTGAAACTGATTGACACTCAGGCACGAGGCAAGGATATGGAGTTAACTCAGGGTAACGATGGAATATGGAGATTCCGAGACCGAGTGGTGGTGCCTGCACACAGTGATTTCAGGCAAGTCGTGCTAGCTGAGGCACATAGGAGCTCTCTGAGTATTCATCCCAGTGTGACAAAGATGTATCATGACTTGAAGAAGGAATTCTGGTGGCGGGCATAAAGAAGGAAATAACCAAGTACGTAAAATCCTGTGTGATATGCCAGAAGTGTGAAGTTGAACATCAGAGACCCCTAGGTTTACTTCAACCTCCAGAAATTCCGATCTGGAAATGGGAGAGCATTACCATGGACTTTGTATCCGGGCTACCTCGTACCCGATCCGGGTGCAACGCAATCTGGGTAATTGTTGACCGACTAACCAAGAGTGCCCACTTCCTGGCGATGAATATGAAATGGTCACTGGACCGACTGGCTAGGCTGTATGTTGCTGACATCGTACGACTGCACGGTGTACCCTCAAGCATTATCTCTGATCAGGATCCTCGATTCAGTTCGAGATTTTAGGGGAGTCTGCAACAAGAACTGGGTACTGAGCTCAGACTGAGCTCGGCTTATCATCCTCAGACCGATGGCCAGTCGGAGCAGACAATACAGACTCTTGAGGATATGCTGAGGGCATATGTGTTGGAGCAGGGCAGATCATGGGAGAGATATTTGCCCTTGGTGGAGTTTGCATACAATAACAGCTATCATAGCAGTATTGGGATGGCTCCGTATGAAGCTCTTTATGGTCGGAAATGTCGTACCCCATTATGTTGGAATGAGAATGGCGATGCCATTCATCTGGGACCCGAGCTGATTCAAGAGATGAATGAATAGGTTACTTTAATCCGAGAGAAGATAAAGACTGCCCAAGACCGACAGAAGAGTTATTATGACAATCGGCATAGAGCGCTCGAATTTCAGGTGGGCGACTCGGTGTTCCTGAAGATTTAACCGACCAAAGGTGTAGGTCAGATTTTGAAGAGCCAAAAGCTTAATCCGAGATACATCGGACCATACCAAATATTGGAAAGGATCGGTGATGTTGCTTACCGACTGGATCTTCCCCAGTCGTTGACCAACATCCACAATGTGTTTTACGTATCATAACTCTGAGCCTATATTCCGTGTGATACGATGATTGTGCCGAGTGACTCAATTGAATTGAAGCAAGACCTGATGGTGGAAGCTATACCGATCAGTATTGAGGAGTATCAAACCAAACGGCTAAGAAACAAGGAGGTGCCCTTAGTGAAGGTAAAGTGGCAGAACCTGGATTGGATAACCTACACTTGGGAATTAGAATCGGATATGAGGCGGATGTACCCCAATCTTTTTCAGTCGATACATTGATTTCGGGGACGAAATCCCCTTTTAGGGGGGTGGATGTAACATCCCTGACAATTTAGGAAAAATTATGTTTAGTAGAAAATATTATTAATTGTTTTTGAATATTATTTAGAATTTTTATGAATTATTAGACAATTATGAATAATTAAATATTATGAATGTAAATAAAATTATTTAATTGGTTGGTTAATAATGAAGTGAAGACCGGTTGAGAGAAGAGAAGTGTTTGAGGAGGAAATGGGGTGGCAACCGGTTGAAAAGGTTACCGGTCACCCTGGACTTTAAAAAGGTTTCTTTTTCTTTTTGAAAAGGTTACCGGTCACCCTGGACTTTAAAAAGGTTTCTTTTTCTTTCTCTCTCCCAATTATCACTCACACGCGAGCTACTATTTCTCCTTCTTCTTCTTCGCTTATTTCTGTTCCTGTTCATCTTCTTCCTCCTTCATCGCTGGTTGCATGCTCTAGGAGAGGATCTCGTTTGCATCAAAACTGAGTGCTAAGCTCAGTTTCGTAACTGTGGCCTCAAGGAAGTAGATCGAACAACGAAAGGCTGATTGGCAGAGCTAAGACTGTGAACCCAGTGCTCAGAGGGCGTAACTAACACCAGGAGCAGATTATAGAAGCTTGGAACTGAAGTAAGGGGGTGTTCGGGTTATGATTAATTAGAATAGGACTTACTTCGTATCCGAATCGTTAAACTGTGTGAACAGAGTAAGAAAATGTTATTGAATGATGTTGTGTGCGTATGATTATGCATGTGTGACTGTGGACACCAATCACTTGAGGATCGGGTGTGTGTGTGGCTTATGATAATGATGATTTTGAATGGTTGATGTCGTGACAATCGGTGTAGTGGCAGTGTAAAGCCGGGCTTGACAAGCAGGTCGCCCGAGTGATGAGTATGTGTTGATAATGGCCACTCGTGATATGATGAGAAATGTGAATGGTATATGTATGATAAGTAATATCTATGTGTGGCATGAGATTGATAATGTTTGTTATATTGAGTTACATATTGTGTATGAGATACTCCGTATACTGTTGAGAGCGGGGAGTGGTCGTCGGTGCGTTGCACGAGCAAGGAGCGGCTCCTGACAGGCTTCCAGTAAACGGATTGTATGATTATGATACGTGATTATGTGGTGTGGGACGGCCGACGGTATATATAGCCCTTCATTTCTGGCTCCCGTGGTTTTTGTGCCCAGTTGAGCTACCCAGTGGTCAAGTAGGACCCAGTGGTCGAGGTGGAGAGTCAAGCAGGACTCGATGAACCAAGTAGGGTTCACGAGGTGTCAAGTAGGACCCCCAGCTGAAGGCCGATCCTTTAGTATCCGGATACTAGGCGTCAAATTTTATCTGAGAGTCAGTTGTGATAATTGATGAACTATTAGTTGTGATGTGTAGATTTGCCGAGTGAAATTTGTTACATTTGCCGAGTGAAATTTGTTATATTTGCCAAGTGACATTTGTTATATTTGCCGAGTGAAATTGTTATATTTGCCGAGTGAAGTTTGTTATATTGGCCGAGTGTGGATTATTATGTTTGCCGAGTATGATGTATTATAATTGCCGAGTGTGATTTGCAAAGTGATGAAAATGCAATCGGACGGAACTTATATATATATAACTTGTTAAATTCCGTTCTATATTAATTATGATACCAAACACTCACCCTTGTTGTTGTTTTCAATTTAGTAACCAGTGACAGGGAGGAGGCCGGAGCCATGGAGTCGCGCCAAGGGGGAGATCGATGTCAAGGCCTGAGTGATTTTGAGTAATTGTATAATATATATGTGTATAAGGAGTTTTCCGAGTGTGTAATATCACCTGTGTGCTGACTTAAATTGAATCTGATGTGAACTGATATTATGTTATGCTTAGTTTATATTTTCACGTGTTTGTTATGACAGTCTTTTACCAAGCGAGTCTTGCCCGAGTTGATTCATTCCTGGTTGAGCGAGGGCCAGTCGGTTTGATGTCTGTTTCACCACTATGTGAAATCCCCGCCCTTGTCCGAGTGAAGAATAACTGAGAGATCCCCTTCTGGGTGGAAGGTTAGAATGTCCTGAGTGAGATTGGTTGGGAGAGTGTTCCGAGTGAAGAAAGTGTATAATGATTCCGAGTGAAGAAGGTGTATCATGATTCCGAGTGAAGAAAAGTAGAATGTTTCCAAGTGAAAATTTGAGTGCTTCCGAGGGAAGGTAAGAGTGTTTCTGAGTAAAATGTGGCCGAGAGAGCTTAGGTTAGGGTATTTTCCGAGTGAGGATATCCGGAGAAACTCTTACCGAGTGTAGGAGGTTAGATTATCTCCGAGGGAGTTGTGACCGAGCGAAGCTTTCTGAGTGAAGGGTAGTAATGAGTCAAGTATGGTATGTCCGAGTGAATGGAAGTTGAGTGTTTTCTGAGTGAAACCCTTTTGCCGAGTAAACCCTTTTACCGAGTGAAACCCCGATGTGAGTCCACGTGTACGTCTTGTTCGCTCAGGCTTCAGGTGTGGCATTCGCTCAAGCGAGTCGGCACTCGCTTAAGCGACTCTCGGATTTCGCCTAGGTACCTTGGGGTCTCACTCAGGCGAATGACCCCTGTCCTCTTCTTCTTCTTCTTCTTCTCCCGCTGTCTTTAACTCCACTTTATCAAAGGATGTATTCCGATCGGATATTATTATGCGTACACTCTTATTATTATTTTGATTATATTTAAGTGAATACTATTTATTATCAAGACCGAGTGGAACCATTTCCGATCGGTTATTATTTTAACATACTTTTATTTAAGGATTTATTTTAGATTGGTTTTGTTTATACTGAGTATGATTTTATTATTTAGAATGTAACTAAAAGAGGTAAATATTATTTTACATCAAGGCCGAGTGGATTATTTATTAAGGGAAGTAAATATTATTTCATATTAAGATCCAAATTTTTATTTAACGCGAAAAATTTATTATGGAAATAATTTGTCGTATGTAAATAAAAAGGTAAATCAACCTAGCATGTTAGACAAGGGGTCTGGTGTGTTGAAGCACGGGTTGTGCTTAAGCCAGGAGTGGCTTGACTCAAGAATACTCAGAGCATGAGTTGTGCTCAAGCCAAGAGTGGCTGGATTCAAGAATACTCAGAAGCACGGGATGTGCTTAAGCTAGAATTGGCTGGAGTCAATAATACTCAACATCTAATGTAAATGATTTTTTACATAGTGGAAATCCTTCAGATTTGAAGGTACTGGATATAGTCTTTGGGTTGGAGGTGAACAAGTATAAATTGATTATGTGTTGTCTCTTTCTCTTTGCTCTTTACTATCAAAAGTCTGGTGCATTATTATTGAGATACTTGATAGTAAAAGTCTGGTAAAATTACGCTCACTCAATCAAAGTATCATGCTCTTTGTATAAGCAAAAGTCTGGTTCGCTATGGAAAACGTTGTCGCGCTTAAATATCACTTTTTGGATTGAAAAAGTAAACAGACTTATTCAACCCCCCTTCTAAGTTTGTTCTCCGAACCATTATAAGGTTTGTGGTCTGGCCCTTTTGGTTGGCATATAAATGATATGATTGTTAGTGGATAAGTATGTGACACCTCACTGGAGGTTTAGTTTGAGTCTAGCCATGATATTATGTTGAGGATTTAATCCTCCCTATGTCTAGGAACTATTTAAACTTGAATGATTGTAAATGGACGTATAGTTGTGTTATGTAGGTAATGCCCTAAGGTTGGTATTCCTTGATTCCCTACTCATATTGTCATATATGGGAAGGGAAGGATACCCTATTAAAGACCCATAGTTCAGGTAAGTTCAACCTTAAGCGTGTTCAGACTGGAAGTATATGTTTCCGTTGTTTATGTTTAAGTCATGTGCCGCTCAAGTTTTAGGATTAATTCATCGGGGTTGTTGTATTCGAGAAAACTTTTCTCCAATTTTGGTAAACCCCGATGATTAATTCAAAGAACTTAGGCGGGATGCTGCAACATATTGAATATTTCTAATTACTCTAATTATTCTATTTGATTTAAAATGAAAAAGAAAATAATATTTTCATTAATTATGATTTCCTTATTTCCTATTATTATTTCATTTCAAATAACTTTTTTAATATATTAAACATTGATAAATCATATGAAAAATTCACCGTGACTTTAAGTATGTAAGTAATATTTGTATATACTTGAAAAGACAAATAGATTTGAACATTCCTTATTTTTCTCATGAAAGTTAAAAAAATATTTTTCCTATTTAAGACTTTTTACGTATATTAAGTTCAAATTAATTATAATTGTATTTAATATTTTTATTTAATTACAAATTCAAATAAAAACTGGAATACGTTACCTAGTATTCATAGTTGTTATAATTATATATTTAATTTAAAATAAAAAATAAAAATATCCTTAGGATCTTACAACGTTCTAGTGATGATCTGATATTATATATTTAATTTAATAAGAATCTAAGGTTTTACCGTTCTTCATTAATATACATTAGTATCTCGCGTTGATGGGTGAAATAAGGTGCCATCTACAAAGAAACTCTGATGCTCAAGTAAGTTCGATATCAATATTGTAACTCAAGTGTTAGGGTTGCTTGAACATACCTTATGCATAGTAAATAAGTGATATTTATAGAAGTCGAGTGGTGACTAAATGCCCTGGTTCCTATGTCAATATTTGTTGGTAAAGCTTAGGAAACTCACACAAGATAGACATTTCTGGCCTAATTACAGGTGTTGACTGGTATACGCTCAATGTGCTCCTCAATCTTTATTTGATACTGACTCATTAGCGATATTAGTTATGATGGGTTCTGCAAGGGAATGATACTTTGGAGCTCACATTGATATCCAATATTGTGTGTTGCTATCATATGCCTTTAGTATGCTCCCTAACCTTTATCTGATAGTGATTCATTAGCAATACCAGTTATCAAGGGTTCTGTAGGAAGTGATAATGTGATACACATATTGATATTGAATGTCATGTGTAGCTACTAATATGGGTCTACGCATACTGGCATCGTTGTCTAGCATATATCATATTGAATTAAATTTTAAAATTGAGTAGGAAATTGAAACTTGAAAACTAAAAAAATATTATCTTTATTTAAAATATAGTATGTATATTAAATTCAAATTAATTATATTTATATTTAAATATCTATTTTTATAATAACTGAAACGTTATTCTAAATATCTTTGATATATATTGGAAAATTTGTATTTAATAAAAAATTACAGATTAAAATTAAAACACTATACTCAATTTCGCTGACCACTTTAATTATATATTTGATTTCAAATAAAAAAGAAATAATATCCTTATTTATTTTAATTTCTTTATTTATAATTATAATTTTATTTTAATTAACGACTTTTATATATTAAAAATGAGATATCATATATTTGAAGTTCACTCTCATCTTACAACTATTTGATTCAAATTTGTATTTAATTGATAAAAACTAATATAGAATTTAAAATACTATCTTTATTTTCCACATGAAAATTAAAAATAAATATTATCCTGATTCAAAACCTTATAATATTTAATTCAAATGAATTATACTTATATTAAATTTATATTTAATTATAATTAAAATTAAAATATTAAATTTAATATCCTTATTACTATTATTATGTATTGATCTAAAATAAAAAATAATATATTCTCATTTATTGTAGTTTTCTTATTTAAATTTTTGTTTAATTTTAATTAACTATTTTAATATTTTAAAATTGATCATTATATGCACATGTAAAATGAGTCATGCATTGAATTAAGTGTTATAATTATTTAATTTAAATTTATATGAAAACTAAAAAATTGAAATATTATATCCTTATGCTATAATTATTTAATTAAAAAACTGATTTGAAAACTAAAATACTATCCTTATTTGAAATATTATATCTGTTTAGGCAAGTCAAGGTTAGTTCCCTCCTTCCCCCCCACTTTACCATCATCATCATCACCATTGACTTTCATTCACGTTACTCCATTGTCTAGGTAAACTCTATAACTCTTTTTTGGCATTTTTCCTCCAACTTGCAGGAGCCCACTCTTACTTTCTTCACTTCTTAGCAAATTGAAGCTTGTTGTTCATTGTGAACTTCATTGGCTGCTTTGAGTTACCATTATTCCATTTTCTTTCGATGTTGAATTGATTTCAGTAAGTTGAAAACTTTTGAAACCATCCCCGTTCATCAATTAGTAGCAATTATTTCCCCTTTAGATTTAGTTATGACCTTAGAGTGAAGTGAGTGTTTGTTAGATTATAGGTTTAGTGTAGAAGCAAGGGTAAATCATGTCTTCTAGTAGTGGTTTTCAGGAGGATGGAAAAGGAGGATAAATTGCGTACACGATTAATAAATATAGTGCCTATGTATTTATAAATATATTTATAGAGTTGAATTTATGATGAAAATCATGTAGTGGTGCTAAATAATGATTATAAGTATAAAAGTGTAAGTTTAACAATTATTAACTATCAAAGGAAGGCATAATTATAAGTGTGATGCTTGATATATAATAATATTGTTTGATTATTGGTGATAATGATTGAATGGAATATTAGAGGAATTGATTGATGATATGTTTATGGAAGTGTGCAAATATTGATGATTTATAGTTTGTGTAATGTGAAATGGTGTTGATGTGTTTGCGATGATGAATGTCAATTTGGCATTACGTTGATGGATGATGATGAATGTGAAATGATGAGCATGTTGTGGGTCACATGCTAGGAGAGCATGGTGATGGTTGTTGATGTTGAAATTTATTATGTGTTCATTCATGTGCATTAGGGTGCTTCAAAGGTTATAGGAAGCCCTTGAAGCTAGCCCCAGTGGCTGGTGGCTCCATGGGAGAGCAATTGACCTTGTGGGCTAAATGGTTCCTAGACGCCTTAGGACAGTGGGATCCTAACGTCAGCCTGTAACATAATTTGAGTATTCACAGTCATCGAGGGTGACAATGTTGTAATATGGGTGGTGGTTTGGCATGCTTGTAAAAATATGTTGTTGAGAATACAAACAATCTTTTAATACTGCTATACTACTCATCAAAAGTTATATCCGCATGGATAAGGATGCATTAGTTAATTAATCCTTAGAGCACGAGCATGAGCATGCAATAAGCATGGAAAATGTAACTGGGTTTAGTATTATTGTATATGAATTACTATGTGAAATGAAAAATGTGTATAAAACTTGATTGGTGTGTTGATCAAGTGGTATTTATGTTTTGAGCACCTTATTGTATTAATTGTTACTTTGAGTTATACTCACTCTTCCAATTTGTGGTTTTTAATGGAATTTCAAGATAATGAAGCTTAGTGAAGTGCCTTAGATGTGGTGAAGCAATGACAGATCATGGTTGTGCTTTAAGTGCTATTGTTGACATATTTTGTGATTAGTTTACTTAAGTGGCACTTGAATATGTGTATATATGAATGTAATCTTTCATGTAGAGTGCATGAGTGTGAACATATACGTTTATATTTTGGATTATGTTGGAACTATGTGTGAATATGTGATAATATAGATTTGGTCGTGGTGGTGGTCGTAGTAGCATTGTGATGCTTGACCACTGTATAGAAATGTTATGATGAGAATGTAGGTTATCACACTTGGTACTCAAAAGTAATGTGGTGTGTATGTGTTTTAAGTTGATGCATGAGTGGTATATGATGAATTAGTGGCACAGGGCATGGCTTTGATAGGGGATTGTGGCTAGTAAGTGTATGTTTGTATGTTTAAACTATGTATAAAATCTATGGGTTTCGATATGCTAAGTGTTGCATATATGACTTGTATGGGTAGATGGATTGGTTAAAAAGTGCTTGATGCAAAATTAGAAGTATAACTACCATGGAAATGCCTTAAAGTTAGCCAAAGCTTCTAACATGGGTGAATTCCACATCCAAATGATTTTTTAGTTAAACTAGTAATTAATGTATTTTAAATAGTATCAAAAATTGGTATAATTTGGATAAGATTTAATTTAGTTTCAGATTGTTCTAAATCTGAAAATTTGCATAAATATGTATGTTCTATTGCTGTTGAAAATTTTCTTTCAAGTCAACTCTTGGGACCTTTCTATACAAAATTAGCATTTCTTGTCCTCATAAAAGTTGTATATATCTAAGTTATTAAAATTCACAAATTGTTTTCACCCCAAAAGGACCCTTGTAGCTTAAGTTATGTCCAAAATACTCAAGTTTGTTCTATTGGAAATTTTCCTACAAGTCAGCTCTGAATTTTCTAAAATTCAGATCTTTCTGTGCCAAATTAGCATTTCTTGCCTTCACAATATTTGAGTTATGGAAATTCACCAATTGGTTTCACCCCAAAAGGACCTTGTAGCTAAAGTTATGTCCAAAATACTCAAGTCTGTTATACTAAAAATTTTCCTATTAGTCAACTCTACATTTTCTAAATTTGGGACCTTTCTATTCCAATTTAGCATTCCTTGCCTTTATAAAAGTTATAGATATTTAAGTTACAGAAATTCACAAATTATTTTTACCTTAAAAGACTCTTATAGCTCAAGTTATGTCCAAAACACTCAAGTTTGTTCTTGCCAAAAGTTTTCTTACAAGTTAGCCCATTGATATCAAATTTGGAACTTTTCTAGGCGGAATTAGGGAACCTTATTTTATAAAACTTTTACATAACCAAGTCTTTGACATTTGGAACTGGTTTCATGTTAAATAATACATGTATGTCTGTTATCTCCCAACTCCCTAAGCTTGTTAGATGAATCTTCAGGGTAATCAACGTGAAAAAATTTTCCTTAAAAATTGAATACTTGATTTGATTACTTGAGGGTTGCCTTTCAGGTTTAGGGCATCACCTTGTTCTACAAATGGAAAGATATGTGGCTCTAAAGTCTATTATGGCTTGTATAGACTCTAAGTCTGTTATGTTGTTCCTGGCAGACTCTAAGTCTATTGTCTGCCTGCTAAGTCTGTTGGCAGACATAGCCTTCTGTTTTAATTTTTGTCATAGTTAGGCTTTCCTATGGCCATGGATAATTTTTCCTATATATATGGACCCTTGTAGCTTGTTGGGGTACATGAGGTACATGAGATGTATGAGAGTACATAGTGAGGAACAAAGTTGTTGTAATAGTATAACAAACTTATCAATAAATAGTTTTGCTACTTTTTCCTATGGACATAGGTCTCTAAGGTTGAACCACGCAATTCTTGGGCATTCTTTTTCTTCTCTCTTTTATGATTTGCATGGTTTGACTTTGTGTGAGAGTATTACTCCATTTTACTCTATTTTAAGCATTGTTGAAATTCTCTATTGCATGTGCATTTTTGTTTGTGTTTCTTGTGATTCTATTTAGGTAATTAGAACCAACAACGAACTTTTAAACTAGTAAAATAATTTATAATATACCTTAAATTGCTACACTTGGCCAAACATAACTTTAATAATAGAGTATTCAAATAGTTAATTTGGAGTTAACTGATTTTTATTGAAATCAAAAGATATATGTTGATAGAAAGATTAGGTTTAAAAAAGTATTTACCAAGAAAGAACGTAACGTTTCATTGACCTTTTCAACAACTTCATCTACTTTGTCATGCATCGCCTATTTTTATATAGGGTTTATGATTAGGCACATTAAAGCTTAGAAGCTTTATGATGCAATTTTATTAAAATATGTGTATGACACTAAAAATTTGTATGTATATGTAAGCAAAGCTTATGAGTCCCCTGTTATTTTTTGTTTTGTCTGTTAATGGTGTTCTTGGTTTTCAAAAAGGAAAAATGATGGAGACATTAGGTATGAATTTATCATTTTAAGGTTCGAGTTATGATCACTATAGTGATGAAGATAGGGGACATGATTATTTCTATTTGGCGAGGGTATTGTTTTGAGGGTTATTAGGTTGGAGAAGAAGAAAGAGTACTATGTGTGGCTCACCAAAGATGGTTCAAAGGTGGATAAAGTGGTTCTATGGGTGGTGATTGAAGGATTTCTATAATCATTATAATAAAGGAATAAAATAAATCAAAGAAAGTCAATAATTCCTCACTTTGATGCAAAATGTCTTGAGTTTCATTGCTTCATTATGTTAATTTTAAAGTAGAAAAAAGAAAAATATACAAGAGGCGAAGAAGTCTTTTAGCAATTCAACAAATCAAGTGGATGTAGGCCCAGCACATGATGAAATGGGAGTAAGGAAAAGCATACGTCAAAAGAGGACAAATATGCGGTTGAAGGATTACCAATAAGGAGGCAATGATATATACAAACGGTTTTAAGAGAGGGGGTATGGTTGATTGTCAAATGAGTGAACCTTATTTGTCTCATCTTTATGGCAGAATTACTCCTTTTAATGCAAACTACCTCATATTTCCATTAAAAGTTTTTATCCATTTCATTTACTATTTTATTGCTTCCTTTAGAAATTGTGCTCATAACATTCTGGTGCTTTCATTACCTGATAGCAGAGAACATCCGCCTTAAAGAACTTGCAGTAGACATGAAGAAAATGGTAGAAATGATAGAGGCAACTAAGTGGATGTTGGAATCAACTCAACGTGAAAACAAAACCTGTTTTAAAATGATCAAATCCATAATGGACCTCATCATTAAACGTAACTCACCAGAGAGCTCGGGTGCTGTTAAGCAGAATCAACTATTCCAAGTTCATAATGTAAAACTCAATTTCCTCGTTTTGATGGATCAGACGTGTTACAATGGATCTTCAAAGCAGAATGAAACATCCTTATTTTTTTTATTTTTTATTTTTAAAATTCACACGCAATCGGGGAAAAATAAAACGAATGGAAGGCAAGGGAAATTGAAAGCCACTCACACGGCAAAACAGCGGAAGACACAGCTTGAGCGAGCCCATCAGTGTTCACTCGCTCAAGCGAGACCCAAATCCGCTTGAGCGAGACAACCCATCATGCTTGGGCGAACACCCATTCGCTTAAGCAAAATCGACCAGAAGCCTTCCTTCCATCCACACTCGCTGGAGCGAACCCTTATTCGCTGAAGCGAACACTCGCACTCGGTATTCCATCACTCGGAATCGGGACCACGTCCACTCGGGAACTGTCCCCACATACAACATTCACCCAGTAAATTCTTACTTAGCTAAATACTTAGTTTATTCAAGAAGCCCACACACATGCTTCATTCGGAAGCGTCATAATTTCCACTCGGGAAATGATTCCCTCAATCACTCCACTCGGAGTCCACAAGCTTCCCCTCACACGGGTTATTTCCCCAGTCCAATACCACTTGGTATAATTCAACCACAATTCACTCGAATTTCACTATCCATTCAGCACTCGGCATAATTTGATCTTCCACACTCGGAGGTCACATAACCTCTCGGCTATAAATCACTCGGTCACAGCTTAACCATACATTACTCGGGTAATACATTAACCCATTCCTACTAGGAGTAATTCACCAAGTTAAGTCACTCAGACTTATTCAATGCTTAACCACTCGGAATATATATATATCATTCACTCGGAATATGTATAGCCTCGTTCACTCGGAAGAGGACACCTAGGATACACCTCAATCAAACTATCACAACAACTCTTCCCTCGGAAGAGGTTCACACGGGATTTCCCACTCGGGAACATTCGAACCCTTCCCCACTCGGGATTTACTCATGTTTCCACTTGAAACTTTCTTATGCCTTTATCACTCGAAAAAGGCCAATACACAAAACCTCACTCGGCAATGGCTCACCCATCAATATTCCACTCGAAATTTATTAACTTAGAATTATTATCTCATCACCACATAATGAACAACTCGGGTAACATCATAACAATGTAAATATATATATATGTATAATGTACACTTGTTCACAACCCGATAACAACCCATATAACTAAATCCGTTCGGATTACAAGAGAGCCGGCCAAGGCTTAACATATCTATTTACAACATACATACTATATGTGCACATCAACAATCTGAGTGCCCATCACATCATTCCTATTCCGACCTGTGTACTCTAAAAAATAGTGAATGGGTGAGCTTTTACATATTAAATGACAGTTATTGACTCGGATTAATCTTCGAATCCTTAACCATGCAATAACATATATCATCAATCAAACATACATATTGCCATTTAACATGGACATTCACATAACATCTTCCGATCGGGATTTTACTCATTTCACTCGGCTATAATTCATAACATCCTCAATAACAATGTATCATCCAATCGGATTCCACCCCAAGTCTATTCCAATCAATATCAGTAATGTTTAAACTCCGAGCCTTGCTCAAGGAGAGTGCCTAAGCCCCGCTCAAGGGTCTTAATCATATCCTCACACATTTTCATCTGATTGCCGATTCAACAATAAGCGTCCAACGCTTCATGCTCCAAGCATTTCCAGTGGCGAATCGGATGCATACGGTGTCATTCATCAGGTGTCCAACGCCAATGCCCTCGGCATTGCCTTGAGTCCAACTCAAGGTCTTTCATCAAGCGTCCCACGCTTAGTGCCCTCGGCACTGCCTTGAGTCCGACCCGAGGTCTTGCATTATATTTAACACGTATTCATCCGATTGCTGACTCAGTATCAAGCGTCTCACGCTATATGCACTCGGCACTTCCAATGGCGAATCAGATGATCCACATCTCATGCACTCGGCAACCACAATGCCATCCACTCGGATTATCCTTACAACAAGCATCTCATGCTTTCTCATATAACATTCCACTCGGAAATCCACACTAGTAAGCATCTCATGCTATTTCATATAAAATTCCACTCGACATTAACATAGCAGCCCCCATCCTATGCACTCAGCATTCGCATATTCAATGTCAAGCATCACATGCATTTAAACACACCATCACAGACGGGGACCAATAAAAGACCACACAAATGCACTCGGTATTTATAATATGCATCTCATACATTTAACATAACCACAACATGCATCATACATCATATGGACGGAAATCATACACCACACAATAATAATCATCACACATCCGGGCTCAACTCAGACAACATACAATCACAAAACAAACATAACACATCACAGTGTATTAGTTTCACCTGGAAACCCGTCCATAAACCATACATTTGAGATGCAATAGCCCCCTTACCTGGAATGAAGATCCCAGCAACTCCTTGGGCTTCCAGATCCGACCAACTGCTCCTTGGTCACTCGTTCTCCAACAGAACGACCCAGCTACCAACTGTTCACACAGCACTCTGCTCTCAGCTTTGGAAGACCCAACAGCTGCTCCCACACGAGTAGATCAACCACCACAATACTCCATGCCAAGCCTCCAAGGCACAACGTGGTCCTCCCACGTTCAAACAGTCCAGTCCTCACCAACAATGGAGGAGAGGTCCCCATGCTTCCAAGCACCCAACGCTGTTAGGCAGAACAGGGGAGGATTACTGCCTTCAAACACAGCACCACACAGATCTCTCTCAACCATGCTGTTTCCTATCGTGTTCCACTTCCCACTCGGGCTCTACTCAGCGTGCGAGTGGAAGAAGAAGATGAAGGAGAAGACGAAGAACAGCAAGCAAGGAAGAAGCAGAGCTTCAGAAAGCTTTAGAGAGAATGGAGAATGGCTCTCCATATACCCAAGAGAGAATGAGCAAAGAGTGGTTGGAAAATGAGAAGCCAACCCCTTATCTCTTCCCTGCCGTGACTTATGCACTCCCATCAGCCATCACATCCCATCAGCTCCCATCCCATCAGCGTGGGAATCACGAGGGATAGAGGGAGAGAGAGAACCGAAGCTCTCCATCACACCAAGGGCACATGGGTCAATTCTTTGCATTAATATTATTATTATTATTATTATTATTATTATTATTATTATTATTATTATTATTATTATTATTATTATTATTCAATCAATAAATCTTAACTATGTAATTAGCTTCAATCGGTAATTAAATCCAAAACCGTTATGTTACATTTCTCCCCCACTTCAAAGAATTTCATCCTCGAAATTCCAATATGGGCTCATCTCAACAAACGGCTCAGAATATTGCTGTCTCAGTTAATTACATGTCTCTGCTTCCTAAGCATTCACCGACCGGTTCACAATTCCACTCGGTATAGCTTTACCTCTCAAGCAGTTTACCGACCGCCCCACAATTCCAGTCGGCAAAACACTAAAGTCAGGTCCTACCTGGTTACAACCTCTACATAGAATTCAATATATTTGGGGATTCAATTTTTAAAACATACAAGTTACCCCATTTAACTCTACCAATTCACCATAACCAAGGGCATTTCCAATTCTTTGGCCGCTCGGCCCTTCACTCACATCGCTAATCGGTGTACATCCACCGTCTGCCCTTCCAATTCATATGAGTTACTTGGCACAACCATAGACTCATACAGAGTATAAACTCAAAATGGTATCACATGAGGCACATTATGGAGGTTAATCAACCAATTGGGAAGAATCTAGTCGGTAAACAACATTACCGATTCCCACCAATACTCACCATTGTCCAATTTATCTCGGATTAAACCCTCGGATTTTCAAAATCCGACCACAAAATTTCTTCCTAAACCATAATATACCTTGGCAACACCAAGATGAACACTCAAAAGAGCTCCAGTGTACTTCAATTAGTTCAGTTTGCCTGGATTTATCCTTTACAGACATCACACTCGGCTCTTACAATCTCAGTTTTCTATCCATTCCTTCGGCCAACTCCATGCCTACACCCTGAGAATGTCACTCGGATCTCTCAATCAAAAGGGTTATTCGGGGTTTGAAAACAATTCTTACCCGAAAAACTTTCCACTTACAAAATTTTCACTCGACATTCAAGCCTACATCAATTACAAATCTGAGTTCAAACTCGGTAGCTCTAAACATCAACCCAAACACAAATATGAATAAATTTACCTCTCGGGTATCAATTCCCCTCGGGAGCCATTCACTCGGAAACTTCCTATTCCACATAGAAGTGTCACAACCAAGTACTTCGCTCGGATTTTTCCCTTACTCAGGAGTGCCACATTCGGACTCCACCCGAGAGTCACACGACTCGGATATTTCATCCGGATTTCACCTAACACAAATGTATCATCCGGACACAGTTCCTTAACTTAATAATGACTCCCACAAAACGATGGTTCATTCGGAACATCATGACTTCACTCAGAAGTTCTCTCCCAGAAAGATTTCACTTGGATCTATCTCCACTTTCTCACACTCGGAATATACTAATCTTTCCCGAGCAAATTCTCGCCTTATCTATCACCCATCTATTTCATTAACCAATCATTATTTTAATAACCAATTCATACCCAATAACCTCTGATTCTCTCGGAGGTAAACACATCAAGGTTAAAATAAACCTTCTATCCTTATTTCGATACACAACCACTTACCGTTCACTCAATACAACTCTCATCTTTATTCAGAACAGCCCGATAGACTCACCATCACCATAAGCAGCTACAACCTCACCTGCCTGACTTATGAATTGCTGCATCTGACTTATAGGATGACATCTTATTCCTATAGGGTTACAACAATTACATAGAGTCACTGCAAAAGTGTACGCTGCCACAATACCTATGGTATGAAGAGTCGTACCGGAACAGCCTACATTACAATCCTTTTTCTTACTTCGACCAAACTCACTCAACTAATATTAATTCATAAAAACTAATGGCAATTCATACACATATAAGCACACATTTACACCAACATCAACATTATGCACCATATAGGGTACATCACACAACAACAACCATGAAATATCATTTACCATTACTGTAAAACAGCATAATGGCAATAGGTTTCTGACCCACACAAGGTACACACCTCGTCATAAAATAGCATATCAACAATCGGCTTCCAGCCCATACCGAGTAAGTATTACATCACTGGATCTTATCCATCTTAAAACCATAATCCAACAGCCTATTAATCCTTCATTTCATCCCACCTCATGGGCCATTAATCAATTAAAGCCTAGATGTTTCACCGAGCTCACTAGGTATACCACTCGGATTACAATGTGACTTACATTCATATAGTAGGTTTCTACATCGGTAAACCTTTGCATTAATCGTAAAGACCATACACCAGTGAATGTACAATCATCATCATCACCATCATTCTCAGTACCACAAGGTACTCGAATTTCAACCTTACCATTTACTATCAATCAGGTATCCCATTTATTATTTACATTTCATCTTAGGACGATTCAAGCCTCAACAATTTATTAGGTTCATCAAATTTTCTGACTCAAAAGTCACTGGGTCACCACTAAATCAATTATTCACTCGGTTTTTAACCACAAGACTGAGTCTAACCCAAAACCTCAAATATCTACATCAATTTCTTACCCAGTTTTCTAGCCTCTCAGGTGTCCATCTCAATAATATCCGGTCATACTTGATCATACCCAATCAACTGGGTTACCACACCTAGTGGGCTAACATCAACCAATCATTCACCCGATTTTCACACACCAAAAACTGAGACACTACCCCAATCAAACATGCATCAGAATTTTACATTTAATCACCTATCACATACCCAGATTTCCAACTTAGGAAACTGCAACACATCACTTATACCATAAATCACGTACATCATATATCATATGGGGGTTCCCGTGCCAAAGAATATAAAATTCATCCTTTACAATTGGCACAACCGATCAATTAAGTAGGGAACACCACACTAGGGAATTCCTTCATTATCGTTCACTTAATCAACTCTAACATGTGAGTTCTAATCCATTCAATAAGCATAACTCAGCCTTGAACCACTAGCATGGCATTCACACAATTCATGGTTAAACATGTATCATCACACAAACCATGCATAAGCATGCATCAAATCCAATAGAATACCACAAGCAATGATGACAATTGGTCATATTGCACACAACCGCCCACTAACAGTAGGCATACCTTAGCCATGGACCTTTCGGTCTGCTCTGATACCAAAATGAAACATCCTTATTTTTTTTATTTTTTTTAAATTCACACGCAATCGGGGAAAAATAAAATGAATGGAAGGCAAGGGAAATTGAAGGCCACTACTCACACGGCAAAACAGTGGAAGACACAGCTTGAGCGAGCCCATCAATGTTCACTCGCTCAAGCGAGACCCAAATCCACTTGAGCGAGACAACCCATCATGCTTGGGCGAACACTCATTCGCTTAAGCGAAACCGACCAGAAGCCTTCCTTCTATCCACACTCGCTGGAGCGAACCCTTATTCGCTGAAGCGAACACCCACACTCGGTATTCCATCACTCGGAATCGGGAACTGTCCCCACATACAACATTCACCGGTAAATTCTTACTTAGCCAAATACTTAGTTTATTCAAGAAGCCCACATACATGCTTCATTCGGAAGCATCATAATTTCCACTTGGGAAATGATTCCCTCAATCACTCCACTCAGAGTCCACAAGCTTCCCCTCACACGGGTTATTTCCCCAGTCCAATACCACTTGGTATAATTCAACCACAATTCACTCGGATTTCACTATCCATTCAGCACTCGGCATAATTTGATCTTCCACACTCGGAGGTCACATAACCTCTCGGCTATAAATCACTCGGTCACAGCTTAACCATACATTACTCGGGTAATACATTAACCCATTCCCACTAGGAGTAATTCACCAAGTTAAGTCACTCAGACTTATTCAATGCTTAACCACTCGGAATATATATATATCATTCACTCGGAATATGTATAGCCTCGTTCACTCGGAAGAGGACACCTAGGATACACCTCAATCAAACTATCATAACAACTCTTCCCTCGGAAGAGGTTCACACGGGATTTCCCACTCGGGAACATTTGAACCCTTCCCCACTCGAGATTTACTCATGTTTCCACTTGAAACTTTCTTATGCCTTTATCACTCGAAAAAGGCCAACACACAACACCTCACTCGGCAATGGCTCACCCATCAATATTCCACTCGAAATTTATTAACTTAGAATTATTATCTCATCACCACATAATGAACAACTCGGGTAACATCATAACAATGTAAATATATATATATATATATATGTATAATGTACACTTGTTCACAACCCGATAACAACCCATATAACTAAATCCGTTCGGATTACAAGAGAGCCGGCCAAGGCTTAACATATCTATTTACAACATACATACTATATGTGCATATCAACAATCTGAGTGCCCATCACCCGGGCTTGAGGTCATCACATCATTCCCATTCTGACCTGTGTACTCTGAAAAATGGTGTAGGGGTGAGCTTTTACATATTAAATGACAGTTATTGACTCGGATTAATCTTTGAATCCTTAACCATGCAATAACATATATCATCAATCAAACATACACACTGCCATTTAACATGGACATTCACATAACATCTTCCGATCGGGATTTTACTCATTTCACTCGGCTATAATTCACAACATCCTCAATAACAATGTATCATCCAATTGGATTCCACCCCAAGTCTATTCCAATCAATATCAGTAATGTTTAAACTTCGAGCCTCACTCAAGGAGAGTACCTGAGCCCCGCTCAAAGGTCTTAATCATATCCTCACACATTTTCATCTGATTACCGATTCAACAATAAGCGTCCAACGCTTCATGCTCCAAGCATTTCCAGTGGCAAATCGGATGCATACGGTCTCATTCATCAGGCGTCCAACGCCAATGCCCTCGGCATTGACTTGAGTCCAACTCAAGGTCTTTCATCAAGCGTCCTACGCTAAGTGCCCTCGGCACTGCCTTGAGTCCGACCCGAGGTCTTGCATTATATTTAACACGTATTCATCCGATTGCCGACTCAGTATCAAGCGTCCCACGCTATATGCACTCGGCACTTCCAATGGTGAATCAGATGATCCACATCTCATGCACTCGGCAACCACAATGCCATCCACTCGGATTATCCTTACAACAAGCATCTCATGCTTTCTCATATAACATTCCACTCGGAAATCAACACTAGTAAGCATCTCATGCTATTTCATATAAAATTCCACTCGGCATTAACATAGCAGCCCCCATCCTATGCACTCAGCATTCGCATATTCAATGTCAAGCATCACATGCATTTAAACACACCATCACACACGGGGACCAATAAAAGACCACACAAATGCACTCGGCATTCATAATATGCATCTCATACATTTAACATAACCACAACATGCATCATACATCATATGGACGGAAATCATACACCACACAATAATAATCATCACACATCCGGGCTCAACTCAGACAATATACAATCACAAAATAAACATAACACATCACAGTGTATTAGTTTCACCCCCGTCCATAAACCATACATTTGAGATGCAATAGCCCTCCTTACCTGGAATGAAGATCCCAGCAACTCCTTGGGCTTCCAGATCCGACCAACTGCTCCTTGGTCACCCATTCTCCAACAGAACGACCCAGCTACCAGCTGTTCACACAGCACTCTGCTCTCAGCTTTGGAAGACCCAACAGCTGCTCCCACACGAGCAGATCAACCACCACAATACTCCATGCCAAGCCTCCAAGGCATAACATGGTCCTCCCACGTTCAAACAGTCCAGTCCTCACCAACAATGGAGGAGAGGTCCCCATGCTTCCAAGCACCCAACGCTGTTAGGCAGAACAGGGGAGGATTACTGCCTTCAAACACAGCACCACATAGATCTCTCTCAACCATGTTGTTTCCTATCGCGTTCCACTTCCCACTCGGGCTCTACTCAGCATGCGAGTGGAAGAAGAAGATGAAGGACAAGACGAAGAATAGCAAGCAAGGAAGAAGCAGAGCTTCAGAAAGCTTTAGAGAGAATGGAGAATGGTTCTCCATATACCCAAGAGAGAATGAGCATAGAGTGGTTGAAAAATGAGAAGCCAACCCCTTATCTCTTCCCTGCCGTGACTTATGCACTCTCATCAGCCATCACATCCCATCAGCTCCCATCCCATCAGCGTGGGAATCACGAGGGAGAGAGGGAGAGAGAGAATCGAAGCTCTCCATCACACCAAGGGCACATGGGTCAATTCTTTGCATTAATATTATTATTATTATTATTATTATTATTATTATTATTATTCAATCAATAGATCTTAACTATGTAATTAGATTCAATCGGTAATTAAATCCAAAACTGGGATGTTACACAGAATAGTTCTTTGACTACTATCAAACACCTGATAAGCAAAGGTTAACTATTGCAACAATCCACCTTGACAAAGACATGGTTCATTGGTTTCAAATGCAACAAAAAACAAATTCATTCAATTCCTAAACAGCTTTTACTCAGACTCTAGAGCTAGAATATGGACCTTCACCTTATGAATTCCCAGATTAGATCTTTGCAAAATGGTTCAGGTTGATACAATCCATGAGTATTACGTTCAATTTATTATATTGGCAAATCATGTACAAGATGTCACTTCTGAGGCTCTACTTGATTATTTTATGCGAGGACTTAAATTGGACATTAAACATGAAATCATTGCTCAATCACCCACTACATTACTAGAGCTATTTCGTTGGCCAAACTTTTTGAAGAAAAATACAATATTAAACCCAGAACCTACTAATCAAATTATTTCCCTAAAACACAAGCCACAAACATAAACTAAATACAAAGTACATATATAGCTAACCAATCACTCAAATCCACCACCCTACCTCCCTTGTAACCATCACCACCCTAAACTAACCCAAAAAATAACAACATTAAGAAGATGTGAGCAATAAAAATGCAACTGAGGAGAGAAAAGGGTCTGTGTTTCACATGTGATGAAAAATTTACTTTCAATCATAGGTGTCCAAAAAAGCAATACCTGTTGTTACAAATAGAAAAGGAAGATTATACTCAGTTAACACCTGATCCTCCAAATGATAGTATTCACATAAAGCCTCATGGTCTGGAACATCACTTATCCTACAATACACTGAAAGGATCTTTTGAAGTAAGAACTATGAAATTTCAAGGGATTACAAATGGGATGGTTGTCCAAATCTTATTGGATAGTGCTAGTTCGGATAATGTCCTACAACCATGAATTACTCACTATCTTAAATTACCGATGGAACTTGTACCAATTTTCAAGTTGTAGTGGGAAATGGCAATGCATTAGTAGCTGAAGGATTGATCTAAGAGTTGAAAGTAAAGTACACGGCCACAATCTAAAATTATCAGCTTATTTGCTTCCAGTTTCAGGTGCTAATCTTGTTCTAGGAGCAGCTTGGTTGGCCATATTAGGCCTTCATGTGCCTGATTATAGTACATTGACACTCAAGTTCTTCATTAGCAAGTAATTTGTTACCCTACATGGGGAAAAAAAGCTCCCTAACTTGGCTCAATACAATCATATTAAAAGAATGGGACACACTGATTCCATTGTTAAGTTTTTCACACTCTATTTTGAAGCACCTATTTACCCTTAAGATCAATGGATGGATAATCCTACGAATGTGGACCCACAATTAGCATTACTTCTGTATACTTATAGACAATTTTTGTTATTCCCTCAGATTTTCTTCCTAATATAAATCATAACCATGTCATTCCATTATTGCCAGGATTTGGACCTATAAAGGTCAGACCTTACTGATATCCTCACAGCCAACAATTACAAATTGAAAATATGGTGAATGACATGCTTAATGAGGGAATCATTGTTCTGAGTACCAGTCTCTTTTCTTCACCAATTATCTTGGTCAAGAAAAAGGATGGAATGTCAAGATTCTACATGGATTACAGGGCCCTAAATACAATAACTATGAAGGATAATTTTCCTATCCCTATAGTGGATGAATTAATTGATGAGCTGTAAGGGGCTCAGTTCTTTTCTAGTTAGACTTAAGATTGGGTTATCACCAAATATTGGTGAAGAAGGAGGATAGGCATAAAACTACTTTTAGAACTCACTAGAGGCTCTATGAATGGCTTGTAATGCAATTTGCCCTTACCAATGCCTCTGCCACTTTCTAATGTCTTATGAATAAAGTGTTTCATGGCATTTTGAGGAAATATATCTTTGTGTTTTTTGATGACATCCTAATATATAATCCAAATTAGAGTGAGCATTTAAGTTATTTGGAATCAATTCTCAAATTGCTATAGCAACATCAACTGTTTACAAAACTACCTAAATGCTTTTTTGGGATGGAACAGGTTGAATATTTAGGCCACACAAATCCTGGTCAAGGTGTGGCAATGGACAAACTGAAAGTTTAAGCAATGTTAGATTGGCCCATTGCCACATCCTTGAAGCACTTGAGAGGATTATTAGGATTGATGGTGTAACATCCCAAAGATTTAGAAAATAAAATCATTAGATGATGATAATTAATTATTTGATGTCCAAAATATATAGGAAAATTAATTAAGTATCAGTTACGATGTATTGGTAAATTAAAACTTACTAAAACCAGATGATTAAACTAAAGGTGTGGGGCCCATTAAGTTAAAATGGATATTTGATGGGTTTAGAATAATGAAAATTTAATTATGATTATGGTGGTATGATTAAAATAATTTTTAGAATTAAGGAGGTAATTATACAAACATAGTGTATATTAGCAAACAGTGAAACTACGAGCAAAATGGAATTAAAAAAAAATGAAAATTCCATTTTCCTTTCTTCCATTTGACCGTGACATTCCCTCTCACTCTTTTTAATCTCTTTTTAACCATTGGTTAATGGGGTTTTGAGAACCAAAACACAAAAGCAAGAAGGTAGCTCAAAGACCATTAGGTAATACGCAATTATATAATTTTTCCTCTCTCCTTCCCCTCCAATTTTCAGTACTCACTTTCCTTCCCTATTCACTTTCATTTTTCACTTCTTCCTCTCCCTTTTATGTGCAAAAATCATCACCATCTTCCATATCCATTCTTTCACTCAAAATCAAATGGTCTCCTTGGATTCTTGAGGTAAAGAAGGCATGTTGGAGCAAGTTTTGAGTGGTTTCATCTTCTTCTTCCTCATTTTCATTTAGGCTTGGAGATTGAAGCCTAGGTAAGGGCTCATGTGTTTAATGGCTTTTAATGGGTATTTTGATGTTATTGAAGCTTGGTAATGGTTATTTGCTATTGTTATGGGGAAATATGCACGTGGAACCTTTCAACCCTAGGTTAGGAGACCATTAGGATTTGATGTATATTGTTGATAATTGGAACATGAAATTAGTAGCTTGAGAATGCTTGAAATAATGCAAAAAATGATTGGAATTATTGTTTGGGTGTTTTGGTGAAACCCTAGAGTTGAGAAAATTGGGGCTGTTGGCAAATTTTAAAGAAAATGTGATCAACTACCATTAAAATGATTAGAGTTTGGGAATGAGTTTTGATTGGCTTGGTATTAGATTATTAATGTTGGAACTTAAGGAATCAAGAAAGGTGTTGGGGTCTTAAGTTATTAAAATTGATAGAAGTTGTATCTTGGTGGTGTTGGCATGAATAAAATTGGTACAATGTGTTTTAGGACATTGGAAACCCATTATGGATGATGGGTAAGGTGTTGGTGTGGATTGGTGACCTTGAAGCTTGGTGTTTGTAACCCATTAGATTATAGAAAATTTTAATTAATGGGAAGGAATTCCTAAAACCCAATAAAATGAGAAAGTAAAGCCTATATAACTTTTAGAACATAATGAGAATCATGAATATAATTGTTTATGTACTTGAGAATTAATAATAATACTTGAATGAGAAATTGATTGCATTATACATGTATTAATTGTAGGACAAAATCCAAAAAGTGAGCGGGACCGTTTAATCGCTTGGATTACTTCTCTTGAGGTAGGAAAGCAGCTTATATTCTAAATGCATGAGTAAAATAATTGATGATTGTTGTATGTGATGTTGCTCATGTTTGTCTTACTATTGTTGTTTTGATACCTTATAACATTGAATATGGTGGTGGTGTTTGCTTAGCAAATATGTGATGTGTATTTAGAATATTGGTGGTGTGCCTTTATGGTGATTTATGATTGTTTTGAAAATTTGGGCAAATGTGTGCCTTGTGTTATACAAAGATGTGCATGTTCACCACTAGTATTGAATAAGGATTATTGATAAGATTAGTATGGATGTTGTTGATTTGACATACCCTTGAATATTGATGGAAAGTGATAAGTGTTGTTATTGATGAGAATTGTTAATGTCATTGAAATTGATGCTATTGTGATCTTGTGATGTATGTGAAATTGTGTTGTTAAAAGAGAATGTGAATGCCACATGCTTAATCGCGGGGGATTGCATGTGGTTGACTCAGTGGAGTTGGCTCTTTGGGGAGAAGGTTTCCCTTGTGGTCCTGTTGGATCATAGTTGCCATGGCAAGGTTCATGGTTGGCTCGTAACACTATTATGTTGTTTATGTTGTTACCACTGTCATGGTGAAAATGACTGGTGTTCCACGATGGACTATGCGGTTTGGTACCAGTAAAATTGAAATTTGATATATACATATATGTACATAATTTACTACTACAGTCCGGGTATGGTTGTATATCTATGTTTGAAACCCACAATGATGATTTATATTCCTACAGTTGGACCCGCAATGCATTGATTGAGCAAAATTATTAAATATGATTCCTTGTGCATATGCATTAGCTTAAGAGCATTTGCATATAGCCTGGTAATATGCCAAATGAGATTCAGATATTAAGGTAATGAATGGTGATGGTGGAAATGAGGAAATGAAACCAAAAATTAATAAGTAAAATATTTATGTTGAAAGCTATGTAAAATGGTGTTAATACTTATGATGGCCCCATAGGTTGAAGGGTAATGTTACGTGAATGTGTATGTGCTTGCTAATGATGATAATTGATAAGCATGTTATATGCCTATGATGATGCATTGGTTATGACTTGATGATAATTGATATTTGTAGTGTAAAGAACACATGTTTATATGCATATACACATGATCACAACGTATTCAAATTCATCATTTCGAATGTATAACTCACTCTCCATGTTGTCTCTTTAGCATTGTGATGCAGGACTTGCATAGGGTGAGATGAAATTCATTTTGGAAACCTATATTTTGGTGTGGAAGGTAAATTAGTTGTAAAGGAATGCCTTGGCTGACAAATGTTTAAAATTTAGACATTGAATATATTTTGATGACAACGATGTTGATGTGGATGTGGTGGCAATGGCCTAAGTCTTCAAATACTTGAACCTTTATTCTTTTGAGTATACTTATGTATACATTGGTCAATTCTTTTGTAAATGATCATGTTGATATTGTACCATGTGAATTTGGTAGCCATTATGATGATATTGATGTTTGTGGTGATAGAAAACCCATGAATCAATGAGATATTAAATTGCTAGATTGTGTCTCAATGTTGATGAATGGTTTAAACATGGATTTGGTGATTAAAGTGATGGATGATTTATGATACAAAAGGACTTGATGAATTTGTGATGTTCCCCATGTTTTATGCCCTAAAATATATGGTTTTTGTGTGCTAAAAAGATCTCAAGAAGTGTATGAAGCAAGGATCTCAAAAGCATTGAAGATTGGTGTATTTTGGTGGTTGACAGAGAGAACCACGGCCCTGGTAAGAACCACAGTCAGGCCATGGAACTCTTTGTTTTTGATGCTACTTTTTATTGTTTGGAAACAGGGGGAACCATGGCCCTGGTGAGAACCACGGCCAGGCTGTGGAACACACTATTTAGACACATAAAATTTTTATGTTTTCATGCCTTTACTTAATCCTTTGCACTCTTTTTTGTTAGGGTTTGCACCCATTTGCTTCATGGCATATTTGCTTAACCGAATACATACATTTTCACTAATGTTTGGCAAATACCTTGTGTTTTCTTTGGATCTTTTCTTATATCTACATATATGAGATAAGATGGATGCCCTGTATACACTTAATTCTTTTCTGTTGTTTTAAACATCGTTGAGTATACATGGTGGGCTTTTGCTTTACCATCTATTTCTTTCTTATATCTTCAAAACATAACCTCCAGTTTTCTTTGGTTTGAATCTTTATGTAAGTGGGATGTTATGGAACTTTAGTCCTAAAAAATTTGTTCATATTTTCATTGATTAAATGTGTTTGCATCGGGATTCAGATCTGGGGGATTAGGGCACCATAGACAAGCCATTATAGAAGATTTGTAAAAAGGTATGCATTCATCGCTGCCTCTTTAACTAACCTATTGAAGAAAGACTTTTTAATTAGGATGCTCATGCCATTGTAGCTTTTGATCACTTAAAAAAAGCCATCACTATAGCCCCGGTATTAGCCTTGCTAAACTTTACAAAACCATTTATTTTGGAAACTGATTCCTCAAGCTTAGGTATTAGAGCAGTACTTAGTCAAGATCACCATCTCATTGCTTTCTTTTCAAAGAAACTAACAACCACGATGCATAGACAATCTGCTTATACATATGAATTCTATGCAATAACAAAAGCAATAGTAAAATCCAGGCACTACCTCTTTGGTCATAAGTTTGTGGTTAGAACTGACCAGAAGAGTCTCAAATCTCTCACTGATCAAGCTATTCAAACCCCGAAACAAAAAAAATGGCTACACAAATTATTAGGCTATGATCTCACTATAGAGTACAAACCTGGGAAAGATAATTTGGCTATAGATTCCTTCTCTAGGTCATTCCAAATGGCTTAGTCTGAACAAAAGTTACACATTCTGCCTATATTAAAATAGGCCATTCAAGAAGATCTTAAGCTGCAAGCTGTTCCAGAGAAGTATATGCAGAAATAACCTCTCAATCCTCATTATTCCTCTCGAGATAGACTTTTATTTTAGAAAGGCAGATTGGTGATTCCTACCAAAGAGTCCTTGATCAAACAGATTTTGCATGAGTATCATAGTTCATTAACTGGTGGTCGCTCTAGTTATGCTTGAACATTAGCTAGAATCATTTCTCAATATACATGCAGGTGTTAAAGAATATATTGATAGTTGATTGATTTATCAATAGGATAAGACTTCCACTTCTTTACCAACAAAATTACTACAACCATTGCCCATCCCTGATCAGATTTGGGAAGATCTAGCCATGGATTTCATCATAGGACTTCCTACTTCCCATGGCTATACCGTTATACTTGTGGTGGTAGATAGACTTTCTAAATATGGCCACCTTATAGCCATGAAATCAGATTATTCCAGTAAATAGGTTGTAGAAACATTCATTAATTTGGTTATTAAACTTCATGGTTTTCCTTAAACTATTGTATCAGATGGGCACAAGGTGCTCACTAGCCAATTTTGGCAATATCTCTTCAAATTGAGTGGTACATCCTTGAGTATGTCTATTGTATATCATCCTTAGTCTGATGGTCAAACTGAGGCCTTAAACAAACATTTAGAGCTATATTTGAGATATTTCACTCATGATAATCCAAAAGAATGGGCTAAACTACTGCCTTGGGTAGAATTCTAGTCCAATACTTCATACCATAATAGTGCAGGTATCACCCCATTCAAAGTAGTGTATGGAAAATCCTTCTCAAATTATTCAATATATTCCTGATCCAAAACCTGTTACATCTGTCCAAGAACAAATACTGTTGAGAGATCAGATTTTAGCTAAGTTAAAAAGCAACTTAGCAAGGGCATAACAAGTCATGTTGTAGGATTTTCTTTAAAATCCTAAGGAGGATGGATCTTCTTCTTGTCTTCTCCTTAGACCCAACCCATTTCAGTTTCCATTGCATGAACAAATGTTGAATTCATAAAGATATGGTGTAGGCCAAAACACATAAGTTGAGGAAATAGAGGTTTTAAGTTAAGAAAACCTAGATCTAAGCTTGAATTGTAAAGAGAAATGGAAGGAAATGGAGAGGTGAGTGTGGTTTGTGATTCCTCTACTCTTAAAAATATGAGAGACAAGGTTTGTGATGTTTGTTAGACCCATTTATAATGTTGCAAAAAACTTGTTAACTTCGTGTTACTGTTGGGTCTTTTAATTGGCAAGCGCACCAATCGTTTGTAGTTTTCAAAATTTAGATATCGTTCCACTGGGATTGAAAGTCCAATAATTACAGTAATTTTCTAGTTACTATGGTAAATTTATCAAAACCCATTCATAAAAGAATAATTTATATACAATTCATACAATATTCACAAGATTGCATAGCTGAGTTGTTCATGTGGTAAAAAGAAAATAACAATCTATCTAAAAAGTTGAGTTGTAATTTAAAATAGCTAAGATACTTGAGGATAAAACACAGATAAACAAATTATGTTGGAATTTGGATTCCTAATCTATAATAACAATGGAGAAACTCAAAACATGCATATTTAATCATCAAGTTCATGTTATTGCAGCTTAAAATCATTATAACCGATCCCTTGTGATATAAATTCTAAGTATTCACTATAAAGTCCGATCCCTCGTGAGCTTTCTCAGTAAAAACTTGCATTAAGTCCTGGCTTTATGGCAACAATAATTACCAATTCTATCCCTAGTAATTGGCATATTAAGGGTATTCCAACTTTTACTTTTATTAAATCAAGTTTTAATAAGGCATAAATAATCATTCTCCTGTTTGACATTCATACTAATAAAATAAGTTTCAATACGCATGAAAATCATTCTCCTGTTTGACGTTCATACTAATAAAAGATTGAAATACTAACATGCACTTGAATCATAAACATGCAGAGATTTAATTCACAACATCATAATCAATAGACTAGTTCACCAATTCCAACATAAACAAATTAGTTACACATGGTGAAAGTAAAAACAACACTTACAGTGATTAACATTACAAAAGCGATGGAAACTTCACGGTACAACGATCACAATACTACACAATACTCTCAAGTATCTAGAAAACTATTCTAGAACTACAAACTCATAAAAGAACCACTCAAACACGAGTGTATAAGAGAAGAAGAGAACTCAGAATGTGGGATGGATGCTTAGGAGTGTGGAGAATGGCCCTATTTATAGGGCTGAGGAAGGGTGTTGACGCTACGCGTCAGGTCCCTGACTCAGCTCCATTAAACAGCTTGAAGTGGCCACTATGGAATTATTAATTCAATCATGCCTTGCCATTTGTCCCTGTCTCCACTTCGGCTTGTGTAACACCCCGATTTTCCAGACTCGAATCCCGATGTGATCGTCATAATTAATAAAATTATGAATAAATTTTTCGCGTTCCAAACTAAGTTCAGCGTCACACCGAAACTTGAATCATGGAGAACCGAAGTGTACAATTAATAAACTAAAGCTGGATCGATAAAATAATGGCCCATAGTGGTATACGAAAATAATAAAGTTTACAGCGGAAGAATATGTATACCGGGCACACGCCTAGTCCCATATATGACGATATGAGAAAAGGCTAGGCTAGCATGCAATGACATATCATGAGCCTATTAGATAATCATCAACCTGAGTACGCAAAGCCTAAGGTATAACTATATTTATATACATGTACAAATTCATTAAAACATCTATATCATTATAGATAAATTATACATTTCATGATTCTAATAAATAATAATTCATAAATGATGCCGGCCAAGGTATTTCCTCTACCACTATTTACCTTCACCGAAACTTGATCTTTAACTTCAAAATCATCCCTTGGCAACCTGCATCACAATGCTAAAAAGGAGACCACATGGGAGAGTGAGTTATACATTCAAAATGACGAATAACATATATATTATGATCAAGCGTATATGCATACAAACATCATGTGTGCTTTGCTATAAAACCATTTAAATTATCATCCATTCATCATATCATTAATATAATAGGCATACAAGCCTCATACATAATCATATACACAATCAATTTGCCACTTATCAACAAGGGCACTCATAATCATTATCATCATTACACCATTAAGGTTTCACACAATACCTCCTCGTAAGGGGTTTCTCAACACTCGTGGTCATCCCATCTCAAATATATAATAAATTTAATTCTATATCAATGGGTGATCGCAACCACCATAATCAATTCTTCAAAATCATAATAGGTGATCGCAACCACCATAATCAAACATTCATAACCATAATGGGTGATCGCAACCACCATAATCAATTCTTCAAAATCATAATAGGTGATCGCAACCACCATAATCAAACATTCATAACCATAATGGGTGATCGCAACCACCATAATCAATTCTTCAAAATCATAATAGGTGATCGCAACCACCATAATCAATTCTTCAAAATCTTAATAGGTGATCGCAACCACCATAATCAATCATTCGTAATCATTGGTTTCCCGCCTCGCAAGGGGTACTCCCTAAAGCAGCCTCGCAAGGAGCTTTCCCGTGATCGCAACCACGTTCAACAATTCACATAGGTTTCCCGCCTCGCAAGGGGTACTCCCGCCTCATGATCGCAACCATGGGCATCATAGGTGCTCGCAAGCCCTTTATCATATCAAATACCAAGTGATCGCAACCACTGGTTCAACAATTCACATAGGTTTCCCGCCTCGCAAGGGGTACTCCCGCCTCATGATCGCAACCATGGGCATCATAGGTGCTCGCAAGCCCTTTATCATATCAAATACCAAGTGATCGCAACCACTGGTTCATCATCATATAATGGTCCCCGCAGGGCCTTCCACATTTCCAAATCCAGGTGATCACAACCACCGGCACAATATCATATCATCATCACGCAGGGCTATGCCCTTCGTGGCACCCCGCAAGGTGTTTCATTTCACAATAAATAACATAGTACCATCAGCACTTAGGGATACACCTTCGTGGCACCCCGCAAGGTGATATGTTCATAATAAATATCACAATAACATCATCACTCAGGAATACACCCCTGGTGACACCCCGCAAGGTGATATACTCAACATTATGATCAACATCATCTTCACTCCGGGGTTTACCCGTCGTGGCACCCCGCAAGGTGATATATTCACATAATTATTCTACAACAATAGGACAACGTCCTCTTCACTCAGGAATTTACCCTTCATGGCACCCCGCAAGGTGATTCATTCAATAATAATGCATATCAATGCCATGCTATGCCATGAACGTAACAATGCAATAATGCATGTGCTCAACAACCTCGCAAGGACATCTCACCCTCTCGATTAGGGATATATTATATATTTCATATTTTATCATCAATGGCATTTCAATAATCATACAAAATCATTTATCAAGCCCCTCCAGGCATATCATCGATTTAACTAACATTCATTGGCGTACAAACATTCACAAGGCCCCTCAAGGCACATCATTCAAATAATTGGCATCCAATAGCTACAACATCAATCACAATAATCCACACATAAAACCATTCGATGCATATTCATCATTCACATATTTGGCAATCATCATTGCCTCAAACACATACAAGTTTAACGCTTGTATCAACCGCTAAAATGTCATATATTTCATTTTATCTATCAATATCATTATATATATTCATTGGGGATTTCCAACCTAATACAAAAGTATCATAATAATTCTCAATAATTAACAATTACCATTTTCACTAATTCAATACATATATATATGGCAATGCAAGCATGAGTATCAATCACATACGATAATCATCAAATATATAACTCATGCAATTTGAATATTAACTCCTCTCCTACCTCGAGGGAAGAGCCAAACCATTCCAATGCTCCGGAAGCTCTTTTGTACCATTCGGAATTCGATCTACATATTATACATATTCAATCAAACAATCAATAAGCCATCTCAAGGCATTTCTCTTAATTCTTAAACATTTGCTAGCTTATCATAAAGCCCAACATCAAGTCCTAGACTTGATGAACACTAACTCATGCAATTGTATTAGGCTTCGGGAATTCCTTTCCCAAAGCCAAGATCCTCTAGATCTAAAAAGTTTAACCATTCCCAATTACAACAGCATCACATTTATCCCTCATCTATAATGCCATCCATATTACCTTTAGTGAATCCGTTCGTTTTTCCATAATAATAGAGGTTTTGGGCAACAATGAGCCTGTGATAACTTTCAACATTAGGACATGGGAAGAGTTCATTTTTAGCCTTAAAAATAAAGGGACACGTCATAAATATCACCTATTAGTCCCAATTTGGCCACCATAAAAAGTTGGGTTCAAAACCCCCCTTAAACTTGAATTTTTCAATGCAATAGGTTTGGTATTTTCCGCCTAATGAGAGTTAGAAAACTCCAATTAATGTGAGACCAATTCTCACACCTCCGTAACACAATTATCTACAACTTTCATGAAGAACTTGGAGGCCAAAAATGTCATTAAGATGCCCAAACGGGCCAAAAACAGCAAGGAAAATAGACCAGTTGGAAAAACAGCACAACAGTGGCCATAGCAGGGCTCTGAATCGATTTAGGCTCGTATGAATCGATTCAAGCCTCCCAAAATCTTAATTTTTGACAAACAGAGGGCCTTGAATCGATTCAAACTCGTATGAATCGATTCAAACGCCCCTGGAGCCCAAAATAGTGCAAACAGCACCTCTTGAATCGATTCAAAGGGTCTTGAATCGATTCAAGACAGCCCTGCTGCTATTTTTATGCAGAAACGTAAGATTTTTTTCAACTTCTAACCCTCCTAACTTTCTCGTATGAACTCCAAATGCTACGAAATTTTAACCACCATAAATACACATCATTTGTGACGAGTGGACACCGGCCTCACTCAAAAATTCCCAAAAATGAGGGACTTGTGCGCATAAATGCGTTTTACCCATTTAGAGGCACTTTCATGCAACTCAAGGGCCTATTCTCAATAGAATTGGCCCATTCCAATTCCTACAAGTCATAAACTACATATATAGGCTATTGGAACTACCGCATGCCATCAAAACCACATAAAACTCTATTTGGCTCTATGAGTTCCTCAATTATGCGTTATCTTTCAATTTTATCATTAATGCCATCACAATGGCCATCACATTCAATGCCAAACATCCATATGAAATCCTCAACTCTCAAGGCATACACTTCATCCCCTCAAGGATGGTTCACTAGCATATATTTAATTCAACCCCTCATGGGTTATCCATCAATAACACATTACTCCCATCAAGGGACACTAAACATTCATCATCAACATATACATACACAAATCATTCTCCATAGCCAATAATTTGCCACTCATATCATTTCACTATAAATATGGCATACCAATGGTCTAAGACCCCATCAGGGCACATGCTCATTTCCCTAACCCTTTACATTCACCATGGCTTTGGTGTTCATATTCATCATTTCATACTCACATTAACACCTACATTGGGTATTTTCTACCCACATTCAATTCAACCTTCCTAACCATAATACATATATTTCCCCAAATTCTTAGGACAAGAGTTTTCATCAAAACCCAACCATCAACACAAATAATCAATCCCAACCTTTCCAAGACCCATTCTAAAGTATAAATCATTAATATCTATCAATTGGCCAAAAGCCCCAAATCCCTAAACCTAGGGTTTTCATCAATAACCCACAATCATCAATTCTAACCATTTATATGCATGATTTCCAACATTCTTAGGCTAACAACAACATATCCCATTCATTATCAACAAAAATAATAATCCCCAATGGTTATCCCACCTAGGGTTTGGTTCCACATACCACCATTCATCAAAACAACATCTATCCTCACATCATAACACTTTAATAACTCAAAAACTATCAATAACAACCATGGGTGGTCAAAATCATACCTCTCCACCAAACTCAAGCTCCAAAACGAAAATGAGAGGGAGAGAAGAGGAGATGAGCCAAGCTTTGCCTCCATGTCCATTACAAGCTTCATAAACCCAAGGAATCCTCTTGATTTTGGGTGGAAATGGCCATGGGAATGATGGTCACGTTTTGAGCACAAGAAAGGGAGAAGGAGAGAAGAGAAAAGCCAAGTGAGTGGGAGAGGGAGAGGCTCCAACGAAAATAGAGAAGGAGGAGAGAAAAGAATAGGTTTTTTTTTTTAAGTTTTTAATCCTTTCACTAAAACTTCACCGCTTTATAATAAACAGGATCTTTGTTCGGGCTCAATACTATATCCAAAAATTATTCCGAAGACATGTTCGGATTCCCAATAATATTCTTAACAGCCCTGACCAACGGCATCTCAATCGGAGATACTTGGTCCGACACCCATTTTCTAATCGGGTATAATTTTATCTCACATAAGCTCAATAAATTATAAATATCCACAATAAATCCCAATTTCATTATTCCCATATTTTTGGGACACAAATCAACTCACCTACAATTAATTATTATTTATTCTCATCAATTATTCATTTTTATAAAATTCGGGGTGTTACAGCTTGGACATTTATGAGTAGAGGAGAGGCCAATTATGGGTCAAAGGCTGAGTGCTTGGCCACCTGAAAGTGGAGTCCACGTAGCTTCTGACGCTACGCGTGGCTGTGACGCGTAGCATCAGCATCAGAAATCCCCACGCTATGCGTGGTGTTGATGTTACGCGTCAGCTCTCCAGATCTTTATTTTTCTCTTTAAATTCTTTACTTTTTCACTACAAAACTAGAGAAAGTTGATCAAAGGCAGATTAGTTCCAACAACATCCATTTATTGAATTTAAAACCTAATTTTCTAACAATTTAAGCTAATTTTTATTATTTTTACAAAATTTTTATTAAAGATTTTATTGTAAATTTGAGGACTAACAAATACCTCCAACTTGCGACATTGCTCGTCCTCGAGCAAGAGAGAAAATTAAAATAAAATTTGAAATCAAATTTTTAAGTTAGTCCGAGAATTTATCACAAAAATTAATTTCACAATTTACCATTTAAAGTAACCAAAATTAGATATCCTATGTAATAAAGGTTTAATGACAAAATTTTTTACAATGCCTTATTAACTAATCAAGCATAATTTCAGGCTTACCTCACAAGTGTTTAACTCTGTGCAAAGGGTAACCTGTTTCACTCAATCAATCATAAAATCAAACAAATTTAATTTTGATTTTCATCTAATCAATGGTTAATCATACAGAGTTAATTCAAAAATCACAAGGTCTTTTCATAGGTTGTAATGAGGCTTGGCTTACAAGAAATAATGGTTTTTCTTGGAATTCAAAAACCTAAAATCATAAAAGAGCATTTTGTAATTTTTAGGCTTTCTCTTGTCCCAAGTCTCAATTCCTTTATTAATGAAAAATAAATACCCCCAACTTGATTCTTTTCTCTATTTTTGATTTCCATATATATCTTTTCATTTTTATTTTCATTTATATGCTTAATGTTGATTTTTCTTGAAAAGAATCAAGTTGTTAATGTTCACTCCATACTCAAAATATTCTTTCCATTTTGATCAATTTCTCTTTCAATCAATCAAGTAAAGGGAATGGTTCAAATTTGATAAGGGTCAAGGGTACCAAAGAAATTATTTTTCAGGCTCAAAATTGGCTTTTAAAGGATAAAATGATTTTACCATGGTAAGCTTTTTGGCCTAAGGTTTCTTTTACCAAAAATGTGCCTTGATCATTTTCTTGAATTCTCTGTACAATAACACAAATCACAGATTAAAGCAAAATCAATTTGAATGAAGTTATGTCGAAACCCTCAAGTGTTTAAAAGATCTCTCAGCTCACCGGGTTATTTGAAATTAGTTTGATAGTTAATAAAATTATTGTAATTAAATTTATCAAAATTCCTTAATTACAAAAAGAATCGATAATTGATTTAAAAATGGTTTTATTGTGTAAAAACTTTAAGTGTATAAATTTCATTATTTTCAAAAAAATTAATTTCAATGATAAAACTTATTTTTTTGAATTTAAAAAAAAACACGCAAAAAAATACCACGATAAAATTACATAATAAAACACACCACATAATAAAAGACAAAATATAATATAATCCACAAAGTAAAAATACCAATGTAAATATCAAACTAAAAGTAAACTAAAGTGTATGTAAAAGATGCAGAAAATAATATCATCAGTCCTCCATGTGATCCTCATCATCTCCCTTCTCATCTGCATCACCCTCTGACTCAGCATGTGCTCCAGATGGTCCACCAGTCTCAGGGTAAGTGGGTAAATCACCAGGCCCAGCTACATGAGCTGCGAACTTAGCTGGAGTGACATAAGGTGCTCCCTCTCCCTGAAGTCTGTACTGATAAAATGCATCATGAAGATGCATGTAAGCTTTGTGTGTGGTAGCCATCATCTGCATCATATGCTGATGCTCAAGTGTCATCCTGGCAAATCCCTCTGTGATAGCATCAGCAGGTGGTGGCTGAACTGGTGGTCTCCTCCTCCTCTGTCTGGGCTGAGCCTCCTGCTCCAGTGGTGGAAGCTCACACTACTAGACAAAGTAATCTCTGTTCACTAGAACTTTGGGGACTCTCCCCGAACACTAGTGAACTCTGGTGATGGCACAGCAACTCCTTGCCTCCTCAGTAAGGCAGATATGATGAGAGGGAATGGGATAGGACGATTCACCTTATACCCAAGGGCATAAAGGTGAATTTACTCAGATATAAGCTTAACAATATCAATGGTATGACCCTGAAGAATGGAATAAAGGAGGCAGCGGCGATCAACTGGGATAGAAGAAAGGTGGGTGACAGGAGTAATGTTATGCAGCATGAGATAGGACCAAGCCTGAGCTATGGGAGTCAGTTGGGTCTTAAGGAGGTTAGATGGAGTCCTTCCAACCTTACTCAGGTTGAAGAAGATTCCATCCTTCCTCAAGAAGTGATCAACCTGATCTAGGAAGTATCCTAGATCACCATCCTCAGTTGCGATCTTGTTTGTGTTCTCCTTCCAGAAACAAGTATCGCTCTCGGGAGTAGGCTCCCAAGGGTTACCCAGTAGGGTACTAATAGTGTCTCAGTCATAAGCAATATACCGGCCCCTAACCCAACTCGTCCTCTGATGTCCAATGTTTGGAGAGTCCTGGCGAGTCCTATAGGCATTAGCATAAAATTCTGTCACTAAAATGGGATCCCCCTCAGTAAGTAGGGAAAACAGAGGTCCCCATCTCTTACGTTGGACCTCATCCTGTAGCTCAGGATAGTCTCTAGCACTTAAATCCAAGACTCTCTCCCAGATGAGTCTTTGGCCCTTTATTTGATGAAATCGGGCCCATTTTGTATTAGTGTGAAATCTGGTAGGTCTCTCAGTCCTAGCACCTCCTCTCCCTGAAGATCTGGATCTTCAGAAGTGGTGTCAGTGTCTGTGGTCCTTCTCTGTCTCTTAGGACCAGTAGAAGGAATGGATTTCTTAGGTGCCATCTGTAAAAAAGAAAAATTTAAAAAAAAAACACATTACACTATTTAAAAATCAAAATTTAACAATTATTTTTGTTTTTATATTTAAAATATCATAAAATATTTTCAAAAACTATTTATACAAAAAAAATTTTAACAAAAATTTACACAAAATGCAACATGCATATTTTTATTTTTAACAAAACATAAATTTCACAAAACTTGCAAAATCATACAACATACATATTTATAAATTTGTTCAAATTTATGTATTTTTATTTTTATGCAAGAAAGTATAACAAACATGCAAACTAAGAAATTTTATTAATTCAAAAGAAAACAACAAACAACAAATAGAGGCATACTAAACAGATTTATTAAAAATGGAAGACAAGTTATACAAATAACAGAAGATAACACACAAAAATTAACAAAAATCAGGAATAGAGGCTGACGTTGTGTGTGAGTGGAACGCTACGTGTCAGCTCTGTTCTTCCCACGCTACGCGTCAGTGGGACGCTACACGTGGGATTACAGTTCATGCCTCACGCTACGCGTCAGTCGGACGCTACGCGTGAGGTGCGCAGTTTCAAATACAGAAACAGGGGTTTTGCAACCACAACCCCCCCACACTTCATTCAATCAGAATTATTTCCTAAATCTAACAACAAAAAGGTCCCAATGGTTTTCTAATCCTAATCCTAACCACATGCATTCTAAAAATTGAAATTAAAATTCAATTAAAAGAGAGAAGGGAGAGGTTTACTTACTTGGGATTCTCTGTGCAATGAAGCGAAGAAGAAGGAATGTGGGTGATTGAAAGTGGGAATTAGGGTTCTGAGAGGTAAAGTGAAGTAGAGAAAGAATTTTATGTTTTAAAACCTAAGATTGGGCCTCTCTGGTTCAGTTTTAAAAACTAAACGTAGGCCCTGGCGCTACGCGTGGATGGGACACTACGCGTCAGGTTAAAATTTTAACCTCCACGCTAAGCGTCAGTGGGACGCTACGCGTGGGGTTCTAATTTTTAAAATTCAATTTTTTTTATTTTTTTTATTATTTATAAATAAAAATAAAAAGAAATAATGGGTTGCCTCCCATTGAGCGCTTGATTTACAGTCTCTTGCTAGACATCCTACACATCACAAATCAGTCAAATAACAAATGGTAGTGAGTCTGTTGATCTCACCACCCAGATATGGTTTCAATCTCTGCCCATTAACCATCCAACTTCTTTTGGAAGTTGGGTCTTCAATTTCAACTGCTCCATAAGATTTAACTTCCTTGATTACAAAAGGGCCTGACCATATAGATTTTAATTTACCAGGGAACAGTCTTAATCTTGAATTAAACAATAAAACTTGCTGACCCGGTATGAAGTGTCTATTTTTAATTTTCTTATCATGATAAGTTTTTACCTTGTTCTTGTAACTTCTAGATGTCTCATAAGCATTGTTTCTCATTTCTTCTAACTCAAATAACTACAACTTTCTTTTGTCAGCTGCTGCATTTGGATCAAAATTGAGAAATTTTAAAGCCCAGTATGCCTTATGTTCCATCTCTACTGGAAGATGACATTTTCCATAGACCATTTGGAAAGGAGAAAGGCCAATTGGAGTCTTAAATGCAGTTCTGTATGCCCAGAGTGCATCATCAAGCTTTTGTGACCAATCTTTTCTGCAGGAAGACACAGTCTTTTCCAAAATCTTTTTCACTTCTCGATTTAAAATCTCAGCCTGTCCATTGGTTTGTGGATGATATGTTGTGGCCACTTTATGTCTCACTCTATAATGTTGTAAAACTTTCTGAAGAACTTTGTTACAAAAATATGATCCTCCATCACTGATCAAAGTTCTTGGTGTTCCAAACCTGTAGAAAATATTTTTCTTCAAGAAATTCACTACAGTTTTGGTGTCAGCATTAGGTGAAGCAATTGCTTCTACCCACTTTGAAACATAATCAACTGCTAAAAGAATGTATTGATTGAATTGAGAATAAGGAAAAGGTCCCATGAAATCAATACCCCAATAATCAAATACCTCAACCTCCTGAATGTTTGTGAGAGGCATTTCTTGTCTTTTGTTAACATTACCTGTTCTTTGGCAGTTATCACAAGCTTGCACAAATGAGTGAGAATCTTTAAAAATGGAAGGCCAATACAAACCTGATTGAAGAATTTTTGCAGCAGTTCTTTCTCCATTAAAATGTCCTCCATAAGGAGACTTATGACAATGCCACAACACATCTTTCTTTTCCCAGTCGGGTACATAACGACGTAACAAATTATCCACACCAATTTTAAATAGATGAGGGTCATCCCACACAAAGTATTTTGAATCTTTGAAAAAAAATTTCTTTGCTGCCAAGTTAAATCATTTGGAAGAATTCCTGCTGCTTTAAAATTGGCCATATCAGCAAACCATGGCCGTTTTGTTATTTCAAAAAGTTTTTCATCAGGAAATTCTTCCAAGATGTCTTTTTCTTTGACAGTGACCTCATCATTCATTAATCTAGAAAGATGGTCAGCGACCATATTTTCACTACCCTTTTTATCTTTGATTTTAAGATCATATTCTTGAAGGAGTAAAATCCATCGGATTAACCGAGGTTTAGAATTAGTTTTGGTTAAAAGATACTTGATTGCAGCATGATCAGTGAAAACAATTATTTTTGATCCAATCAAATATGATCTAAATTTTTCCAAGGCATACACTATAGCTAGTAATTCCTTTTCAGTAGTTGCATAATTTATTTGATTTTCATTTAAAACTTTACTAGCATAGTGTATAACCCTAAAAACTTTTTCATATCTTTGACCTAAAACTGCTCCTACAGCATAATCACTTGCATCACACATAAGTTCAAAGGGTAAATTCCAATTAGGAGCAACAATTATAGGGGCAGAAACCAATTTTTCTTTCAATGAATTAAAAGCTTTAAGACATGCTTCATCAAACTTGAATTCAACATCTTTATTTAGAAGATTTGTTAAAGGTTTAGCAATTTTTGAAAAATCTTGAATAAATCTTCTATAGAATCCAGCATGTCCTAAAAAACTTCTAATACCTTTTACATTCACAGGGGGTGGGAGTTTAGAGATTACCTCTATTTTGGCTTGGTCTACTTCATTACCTTTAGAGGAAATTTTGTGACCAAGTACGATTCCTTCTTTTACCATAAAGTGACATTTCTCCCAATTAAGCACCAAATTTGTTTCAATACACCGCTTCAGTACGGTGTCCAGATTGGTTAGACATGTTTCAAATGAATTTCCAAAGACTAAGAAATCATCCATGAAAATCTCAATGCTCTTTTCAATTAGATCTGCAAAAATAGCAAACATGCATCTTTGAAAAGTAGCAGATGCATTACACAATCCAAATGGCATTTTCCTATATGCAAATATACCAAAGGGACATGTAAAAGTAGTCTTTTCCTGATCAAGATGGTCAACAGCAATTTGGTTATATCCAGAATATCCATCAAGAAAACAATAGTAAGCTTGTCCAGACAATCTTTCAAGCATTTGATCCATAAAAGGAAGTGGAAAATGATCTTTTCTTGTTGCTTGATTTAGTTTTCTATAATCAATGCACATTCTCCAACTAGTGACAGTTCTTGTTGGGATTAATTCATTTTTATCATTAACAATTACTATCATACCACCCTTTTTTGGAACAACTTGTACCGGACTTACCCATGCACTATCAGAAATGGGATAGATAATACCTGCTTTCAGCAATTTCAAAACCTCCTTCTTAGTTACCTTTTTCATGGTTGGATTGAGGCGTCTTTGGGGTTGAGCAACAGGTTTAAAATTATCTTCTAGTAAAATCTTATGCATGCAATATGATGGGCTTATACCTTTCAGATCTTCAAGTGTCCACCCAATTGCTTCTTGATTCCTTTTCAATACTTCAACCAGTTTTTCTTCTTCTGTTTCACTTAACAAATTACTAATAATCACTGGTTTTAAATTACCTTCTTTCAAAAAGATATACTTTAAGTTGGAAGGTAGCACTTTCAATTCAGGTCTCTTGATTTCTTCAACAGGTACTTCTTGAATTTCTTCAATTTCTCTTGATTTAGGGAAAATTTCTTTCCCTTGATCAAAATTTTCAAGATATTTGTCTACCTGTTTTTCTTCTTCTTTACTCAAAAATTCGACAGAGTTAGTTAATAACTTATTTAAAGAATCAGAGTTCGACATACCTGTGGATATGGAGAAGCAGACTTTGTCGAGAACATCCACCTTAAAACAATCTTGTTTAGGATTGGGATGTTTCATGGCTTTAAAAACATCAAGTTTACTTCTTCATCGTGAACTCTTACTACCAGCTTACCATTATCTACATCAATGAGCACTCTAGCAGTCTTCATGAATGGTCTTCCCAGAATTAGGGGAACTTCAACATCTTCTTCCACGTCTAATACCACAAAGTCAACAGGGAAGTAGAACTTTCAACTTTCACAAGTACATCTTCCACAATACCATAGGGTCTTTTGATTGATCTATCAGCCAATTGCAGAGTCATCTTTGTTCTTTGAGGATCAAGGTCACCAATTCGCTTCATCATACTTAGAGGTAATAGATTAATGCTAGCCTCTAAGTCTAACAAGGCTTTTCCAATGTTTATACCTCCAATGGAGACAGGAATGGTGAAACTTCCAGGGTCTTTTGACTTTACTGGCATATTATGTTGTAAAATAGCGCTGCAACCTGCTTCCAGTTCAACAATTTCTTCATCATACCTCCTCTTTTTGGTGAGCAAATCTTTCATAAACTTTGAATATGTTGGCATCTGTTCCAATGCCTCAGAAAATGGAATGTTTATGTGTAATTGCTTAAAGATTTCAAGGAATCTCTTGTATTCCTTTTTCTTATCCTTCTTTGATGGTGCATGTGGATAAGGTAAATCTTTAACTAGAGGTGTCTGACCCAAATACTGATTTTTTTGTTTTTTAATTTTTTAATTTTTTTTGTTTTTATCATTATTTTCTTCATCTTTTTTCTCTTCTTCTTCTTTCTTTTCTTCTTTCTCTTTTTTCTCTTCTTTTTCTTTTTTCTCTTCTTTTTCTTTTTTCTCTTTTTCTTTTTTTTTCTCTTTTTCTTCTTCTTTTTCTTTTTCACAATCATTTCCTACAACTTTACCACTTCTTGTAAAAATAGCATTACATTGTTCTCTTGGATTTTGAGTGTTTGCAGAAAAACCAAAGCTTTTCATGTCAGCTACTTCTTTTGCTAATTGTCCCAATTGCATGTCCGACGCCTTGTGTGCGGCTTCATTTGTTTGCATGTATTGAAGCAACTGTTGGATAGACTCTTCTATCCTAGTTAGCCTTGCTGTGTGATCAGATTGTGGTTGTTGTTTAAATTGATTGTTAGGAGGTCGGTTAGAAGATCCAACATCTTGTTTCCAGCCAATATTCTAATTCTGCCATCCCTATAGGTAATTGTTAGGAAAAGAATTACCAAGATTGAAAGGAAAATTACCTAAAGGTATTCTTTGATGGTTCAGAAAATTGGCTTGCTCTTGCTCATTTCTTTCAGGGGCACAGTAACCACATGGTTGTTCTCCCATGCAATGCATACATTGTTTCAATTGAGGAGGAGGTGATGATGACATTTAAGCAATTTGAAGTTTCTCCAATTGTTTGCTTATAGCCTCAATTTGTTGAGTCAGCAATTTTTGTTGAGCTAATACTACCTCATTTACCCCCAATTCGAGTATACTTGGCTTTCTTTGTACATTACCTCTTTCATGTTTTGCTTGTCGATCACTAATGGACATTGATTCCAATATTTCTATTGCTTCTTCCACAATTTTGTTCATTAAAGAACCTCCTGCACAAGCATCTAACATCATTTTAAATTGAGGTAACAAACCATGGTAAACGATCCTTACCTTTTCGGCATCATTTTAAGTTGTGGTTTGGACATTTCCTCAAGAGTGCCTTGAATTGTTCTCATGTTTCTCCTAATGACTCATCATTGTTTTGTGGAAAAGAATGTATGGCTGTCATGGCTTCAAAATATTTTGAAGGAGAATAAAATCTTTCCAAAAATTTTCTTTCGACATCGGACCAGTTTGCAAAACTACCGGGTGGATAAGATTTAAACCATTCTTTAGCTTTCCCAATCAAAGAAAAAGGAAACAATCTTATGTAAACTGATTCTTCTTGATTGGGTTCAAAACCAATTGTACTGTATAACTCATAAAAAACAGTTAAGTGTTCATAAGGTTCCTCATTATTTAAACCAGCAAATTGATTATTTTGAATAATGTTTAAAGTAGCTGGTTTAATTTCTACAACAGCAATAGGTCCTTGATACATCCCTGAAACACGAGGTGGTCCATTAATAGCAGTAAACTGTCCCAATGTTCTTCTTTCAGTAGCCATGTTAGAATTTTCAAAATTTTTAGATTTTTCAAAAGAAGATGAAGTTAAAGAAGAAGTTTTTGTTTTTTTAGATTTTAATGCTTTAAGTTTCTTTCCAAACTTCTCGATCTCTGGATCGAAGAACACTTTTCCTGCAGAAGATCGAGTTTGTATAAACACACTAAATAAAGAAAGGTTAGTAAAATAATGTTAAAATGATTAAATAAATAAATAAATTGAAAATCTTTACTAAGGTAGAATATTTTTACCACGGTAATTAAAAAATTACTGTTTTACTGAATCAATTCAATCCCCGGGGACGGCGCCAGAAAACTTGTTAGACCCATTTATAATGTTGTAGAAAACTTGTTAACTTCATGTTACTATTACGTCTTTTAATTGGCAAGCGCACCAATCGTTTGTAGTTTTCAAAATTTAGATATCGTTCCACTGGGATTGAAAGTCCAATAATTACAGTAACTTTCTAGTTACTATGGTAAATTTATCAAAACCCATTCACAAAAGAATAATTTATATACAATTCATACAACATTCACAAGATTGCATAGCTGAGTTGTTCATGTGGTAAAAAGAAAATAACAATCTATCTAAAAAGTTGAGTTGTAATTTAAAATAGCTAAGATACTTAAGGATAAAACACAGATAAACAAATTATGTTGGAATTTGGATTCCTAATCTATAATAACAATGGAGGAACTCAAAACATGCATATTTAATCATCAAGTTCATGTTATTGCAGCTTAAAATCATTATAATCGATCCCTTGTGATATAAACTCTAAGTATTCACTATAAAGTCCGATCCCTCGTGAGCTTTCTCAGTAAAAACTTGCATTAAGTCCTGGCTTTATGGCAACAATAATTACCAATTCTATCCCTAGTAATTGGCATATTAAGGGTATTCCAACTTTTACTTTTATTAAATCAAGTTTTAATAAGGCATAAATAATCATTCTCGTGTTTGACATTCATACTAATAAAACAAGTTTCAATACGCATGAAAATCATTCTCCCATTTGACGTTCATACTAATAAAAGATTGAAATACTAACATGCACTTGAATCATAAACATGCAGAGATTTAATTCACAACATCATAATCAATAGACTAGTTCACCAATTCCAACATAAACAAATTAGTTACACATGGTGAAAGTAAAAACAACACTTACAGTGATTGACATTACAAAGGCGATGGAAACTTCACGGTACAACGATCACAATACTACACAATACTCTCAAGTATCTAGAAAACTATTCTAGAACTACAAACTCATAAAAGAACAACTCAAACACGAGTGTATAAGAGAAGAAGAGAACTCAAAATGTGGGATGGATGCTTAGGAGTTGGAGAATGGCCCTATTTATAGGGATGAGGAAGGGTGCTGACACTACGCGCCAGCCTGACGCTACACATCAGGTCCCTGACTCAGCTCCCATTAAACAGCTTGAAGTGGCCACTATGGAATTATTAATTCAATCATGCCTTGCCATTTGTCCCTGTCTCCACTTCGGCTTAGACATTTATGAGTAGTGGAGAGGCCAATTATGGGTCAAAGGCTGAGTGCTTGTCCACCTGAAAGTGGAGTCCACGTAGCTTCTGACGCTATGTGTGGCTGTGACGCGTAGCGTCAGAAATCCCCATGCTACGCGTGGTGTTGATGCTATGCGTCAGCTCTCCAGATCTTCATTTTTCTCTTTAAATTCTTTACTTTTTCACTGTAAAACTAGAGAAAATTGATTAAAGGCAGATTAGTTCCAACAACATCCATTTATTGAATTTAAAACCTAATTTTCTAACAATTTAAGCTAATTTTTATTATTTTTACAAAATTTTTATTAAAGATTTTATTAAGCTAATTCTAAACCTAATTAATTACTAAAAGAAATTATATTCCTAACTAACAAAATTATATACAAAGTGCAAAGAATGTCCCAAAGGAGGCCTGAGTCAGGCATGTATCATGCTCCCCCTCTTCAAGAGGATTTGTCCTCAAATCCTGAAAATCCTCAAGGCAATGCTCAAAGTAATGACAAACCTACAATATGAAGGGAGAACAAAGTGGGTTACTAAAAAAATGAAAAGGAAAACAAAAAGTGATAGAAAAACAAAGGCAAAAAAAAAGATATGAGATTTTCCACCAGAGTCAAATACTACTCTCTTTATCTTTGTGAGAATACAAGAAAAGATAGCATAAAAGAACGAAAATAGAAAATCCCTCAAGAGGGTACGAAGTAACCCACGTAAACCCCCATGTATCCAAGAGATGGTATGAATGACATGATGCTCAATGATGATGGAATGAGGTGTAGAGAAATGATCATGTGAAATAGAAGTAATCAAGGGCATATGATGCAAATGAGTAGAATGAACTGTCCTAAGGGGATCATAATGTGTAATGGAATTTAAACTAGGAACTAGAATATGCATGGAATACAAAGAGGATACTAGCTCCCAATATATTCCCTTATGAAAATGAATAGTAGAAACATGATCATGTATATGATGTGGGTATGAACAAAAAAGGTTAGAAAATGAAACAAATGGTAAACCTATAAAAATCCTAGATACAAGTAGAATCACAAAAGATAAGACATGAGGAAAAGTCAACTCAAAAAATAAAGACACATCTCTATCCTAAAAGAACCTATAGTGACTATATACATCCTACAAGTAATCCTAAGTAAACTATGTAAACACAAAGATCCATCCATCTCATAATAAATATGAGAGGTTGGAAAACAATCCTCTAGAGGATAAAACACTTCATAGGGAAAAGAAGGATAGGGGCCCATAAAACACAAAGAGGTGCTAGAAGTGTATATGTCATGAAGCATGTAGAGGGGTTGGTGAAGGAGAAAGGCTCTCTTCAAATGTAGTTTGGAGGCAAGGAGAGAAGAATGTCTCATGAAGTCATCTAGAGTGATAACTCTTTTACCCTTATCTTTATGGTTTTGTTGTTTTTTATTTTTTTGTTTTTGTTTTTATGGAGGGGAGGTGGAAGGCCCAACCTCCCTATCCTTCTTCAACTTTATTTGAAGTTGGTCTTCCAAAACTTGTTTAGGAGACAAGGGATGCAAAACAAACTTTTTATTATTGTGTAAGAAGGTGAGGGTGTTGGTGAAACCCTCATGGGTGACCTTTTTGTCATATTGCCACAGTCTACCTAATATAATATGTGTGACTTCCATAGGCACAATATCACACCAAACTTGATCATGGTATGTGCCTATGGATATAGATAATTGAACTTGCTTGTTCACTAACATCTCACCCCTTTCATTAAGCCATTGTAATTTATAAGGTCTAGGGTGATCAATTAGAGCATAACCAAGTTTGTGAACTAGCCTTTAGCTAGCCACATTTGCATAACTTCCACTATCCACAATGAGAGAACAAAGTTTGTATTTAATGTAACATCTTATATAAAAGATGTTCTCTCTTTGTGTAGTGTCATCATCCCTTATATGGCTTCTAAGAAGTCTTCTTATCATAAAAAGCTCACCTTCATCTCTTATGACATATTCATTATCATATGAATCACTATTTGAGCTATCACTAGAGTATGAAGAGAAAGCTTCTCATAGCTTGAATAATGATCAATGCCCCTTAAAATCATGGTTTTCCTTGTTGGGCATTGAGAGGCAATATGGCCCCTTCCTAAACATTTAAAACATTTTATTGAACTTGTCTTAAAAGAAGTAGGTTGGGATGAAGAGTTGGCATGTTTAGAAAAGGTATGTTTAGAGGGTTTAGTAGGTAGAGGATCCCTATGTACATCACTTTTAATTCTAAGAGATGAAGTGCCCATTTCATGCTCCTTACCCTTTCTCCAAGATCCCTCTCTTTTTATGGAGGGGATCTTCTTTGCCCTTCCACTTGGGCCTAAAGGGTTTGGAGTCCCCTTTGTAATAAGAAACACCCTCCATGAGTTAAGCTTCTACTTGTGTGCATTGATAGAGAAGCTCCTTAATATCAACATGAGGTAGGAGTTCAACTCTTTTCTTTATATTATGATTAAGGCCATGTAAAAATCGATGCATAAGAATTTCTTCATCCTCCTTAACATTGGCCCTAATCATAGCCATTTCCAAAGCCTTATAGTAATCCTCCACACTTTTAGACCCGTAGGCCAGTTTATTGAGCTTGGTCAATAACTCACCCCTATAATAGGAAGGAACATATCTTTTCCTTAATAAGGCTTTTAAATTATCCCAATCATCAATGGGTGGGAAATGGTCTTTTTTTCTTTACAAAGTTGGGTCCACCAAACTAATGCATAGTTTTGAAAACCAAGGGTGGCAATCCTAACTTATTTTTTTCATTTTTTGTTTAGTGGGAGTCAAAGAGTTGTTCAACTTTCATCTTCCACTCAAGATAGGCGTCTACATCGCTTTTACCATGGAAGGTTGAGACCTTTAAGCATACTTCTCTTAAACTATCCTCCTCTTAAGGCTTACGATGCCTCCTATTGTGCCTATCATCAACCTCACTAGTGTCATCATATGGCCTATGCCTATGTCTATGTCTATGCCTAGTGGGTCTCTCTCTTTCCTCCCTATTTTCTAAATTGACTAGCATAATGCTCATGTTATTCAATTTTTCAAGAATGAGGTGCATGTGAGGGAGGGTAGGATCTCTCTCACTCTCACTATAAGATGGCATGTTATAAAGCAAAAGATGCAAGAGATGAGAATGAGATATTAGTCGATTATTCCAAGTTAACTAACCTAAAAAGAAAAATAACACACAACAAAGCAAGCAAGCAAGAAAGCAAATAAGGAAAGCAAGTAAAACAAACTAGTTAGATGTGTAAAAATTAAACTACACCTAGTATGCAAAAACGCACTATGTTGTACTAGAAAACAAGTAAAACAAAACTAGTCAAAGGTGCAAAAGTTTAAACTAAATCCTAAGCGCACTACACCTAATCAACTAATTAAAACCAATGTCCAAAAAATTTCAATGTCCAAAGTCCTTAAAAGTCTAAATACAAGGACTAAGAAAGTACTTAAAAATAAATGTCCCAAAATACAAGGGAAAAAAAATAAAAATCACACACAAACTACTAAACTATTACAAAACGTGCTCTCTAATACAAAGGTCTTCCAAGTGTCACCAAGTCCAAGAAATGGTCCACCAAGCTACAAAGAAACAACTTGGAAACTCAAAGCAAAGGTTAACACAAAATATTATTTAAACATAAAAAGAAAAAGAAAATAGTGTTTGCACTCTTAGCTCACAAGTGTTTACACTCACCCACTAAGCACTTTATACTTGTAGTTGCTTAGATCAATCTCTATGTCAAATCTCAATCCTCCAATATGCTACCCAAAAATAAGAACTCACTTGAACCAATCTCAAAGAATGCCAAAAAGTGAAATACTCTAGTGACACAACTTAGAGATCAAAGAGACAAGCAAGAAAAGCACAATTAGGAAGCTAAACCAAAAGGAGTAAGATATGACAACAAGAATGTGACAAGCAAGCAAAAGCTAAAAGAAAGGAAGGTATACAAGATTGGAGTAATAACGTGACAAAGAAAAAGCCAATAATGACAAGCAAACAATTAAATGCAACAAAGAAGAAAGATACACAAAATTAGCAAACTAGAAACTCTAGAATGCTCACAAGTCCACAATCTTTTATATGGTTCTCAAAAGTCCATTTTCTTCAATACAAGTGACTAAAAAACATAAAACAAACACTTATGTTACTTCACAAATTTAATACAAGGTGTTGTAATCTTTTATTAAATAGGAAGGGGTTACACACTTATTTTTCACTTTTTTTTGCCAAGAAAGGACCAAAATAAATGCACAATTAAATGGACCTTTCAAGCTTTTTCCTTTTCATAATTTTTCACTTATTTTTTGATATTTCCCCTATTTTCTTAACACAAATACTGCACCAAAAACAGAATTACAAATGATTGCAAAAAGTTCACAAAAGGATCTCAAGAAATAAAGAAACAATGGCATTATGTAAGCATCTTCTTCCAATTATTTAAGGAAAAGTAAGACAAGGTTTTATGACATGAAATACACTAAAATGAATCAAAATACAGTATGCAAGGAGTGATACAAATGTGCTAGAAAAATGAAAATCAAACTAGAACAACACACCTAAGAAAGCTAACAAACCTACAACAATTAAGGAGCACAAATTCCACCTTAAAGTGTGATGGATTACACAAACACAAGGAGATTATTAAGCACTTTAAGTAATGTGTTAAAATGCTTTAGATTCCAACAGCTCAAACATATAGCAAATGTCAAAGAAAATGCCTAGAAACAAGCTCTATAATCTATGACAACTACTAAGGAAGCTAAAAACATATTAAGATTTTGACAAACATATGAAAGGAACATATATTATTACATGAAATTAATATAATTTAGAACTAAAATTACACTTTAAAACATGTAAATGACCATCAAATTACAATATGCAAGAAGGAAGCACAAGAAAGCAAGGTAACTTCTACTATAAGGCACTAAAGGTCAAAGAATTGACCTAAAAAAATATTTCTCAATTTTTGCTCAAATTTAGAGGTTATATTTTGGACTAGTAAAGCAACAACAAATGTGAAGTGACTTTGCAAAATTCAAAGGCAAATGAAGTAGATCTAAGATTTAAGATTTTTATTTTTTTAATTTTTTATGGATTTTTACATATGAATAGGCAAATGTAAGCTAAGAATAAGGAGAATGCAAATATTAAAGTCAAATTTTAGAATAAAAACTCAAATTGAATAGATCTAAAGAAAAAGAAACAAGAGGTTAGAGACTCTTAATACCAAATATTGTAAGATTTTCTTTAAAATCCTAAGGAGGATGGATCTTCCTCTTATCTTCTCCTTAGATCCAAGCCATTTGAGTTTCCATTACATGAAAAATACTGAATTCATGGAGATATGGTGCAAGCCAAAACACATAAGGTGAGGAAATGGAGGTTTCATGTGAAGAGGAACCTAGATCTAAGCTTGAATTGTGAAGAGAAATGGAAGGAAATAAAGGTGGGTATGGTTTGTGATTCCGCCACTCTCAAGAGTATGAGAGATAAGGTTTATGATGTTCACCACCTTTGGGAGGAGTCTAAAGGATAAGAACTAGAGAGAAAGAGCTAATGCTCTACTTTTTCTAGAAAGAAGTGGGAGCTTATCTCACTAAAAATCACTAAAACTCAAATTATAAAGAGTTACAAAGGAAATAAGGTATTTATACCTCCTTGAAATTTAAAATTTAGAACCCAAGGCCCCAAAACTAAAACTACATGGCTCAAAAGTAGCCCAAAATAGAAAATATGGTCATGAAAGGCCCAAACTAAAAATAATTATAAACCTAATTAATTTCTAAAAGAAATAATATTCCTAACAAAATTATTTACAAAGTGCAAAGAATGTCCCAAAGGAGACCCAAGTGAGGCATGTGCCAAGTCATGAAGAATTATGCAGATTAGAAAAAAAGAGATGGAGTTCAAGGTGGGAGACAAGGTGTTAGTTAAACTCCAACCGTATAGACAACATTCAGTAGCTCTAAGAAAAAATCAGAAATTGAGCCTTAGGTACTTTGATTCCTTTCCCATTATTAAGAAGATTGGCTCAGTGGCTTACAAACTCTTATTACCTGACTCCACCAAGACCCATCTCATGTTCCATGCATCTCAGTTGAAATTTTGCAAAGGAGATCATGACCAGCCATACGTTCCACTCCCCATCACCTTTAGTGATTTAGAACCTATCATTCATCCTGAATCTGTCTTTAGTACTCGTATAATCCTTAGAGGTTCCAATTCTGTTCAACAATACTTAGTTAAATGGTAAGGTTTTGACACGACACAAGCAACTTAGGAGGATCACTCAGCTTTGATGTTGGCATTTCCAGACTTCAACCTTGAGGACAAGGTTGTTCTCAATTGAGGGGGAATTATAAGAGAGTAAAATATACAAGGGACAGAGGAGTTTTTTAGCAATTCAGCAAATCAAGTGGATATGGCCCTGGAACATGATGAAATGAGGGTGAGGAAAAGCATGCGTCAGAAAAGGACAAATATACGGTTGAAGGATTATCAATGGGGAGGCAATGATATATAACAAACGGTTTTGAGAGAGAGGGTGTGGTTGGTTGTCAAATGAGTGAACCTTCTTCTCTGGCTCTTCTTTCTAAATATTTTTTTCTACAAATTCATCTGAAAAGTTAATGAGTATCTATCTAATCTTTGTGGCAGAATTACTCATTTTAATGCAAACTACCTCAGATTTTCTATCCATTTTAGTTACTGTTTATTGCTTCTTTTAGAAATTATGCTTATAACATAAAGTTAAAATCTATCTGCTTGTTTCTTTCATTCGGTATCTTAAAGAGAGGAATGAAATTAAAATTCCATTTCATCATTTGGGATCTATCTCATTTGTATGGACTTGGGTGTGGTACCAGACAATAACATGAGGGACAATTGTGGTTGGAAGAAGGTGGTTTGTTCTATGTTGAGGATTTGGTCGTATTTATGTTTTGAAAGAAATGTTGTTGAACTAAAGAGAAAAAGATTGTAAACAAATGGGGGTGGGTTTAAACTTCAAAGAAGAGTTAGCGGAGGTGGTAGAAGACGGCAACGTAAAGCAGAGGGGAAAACATAATTTTAGATTTTGACAAACCTTGTTTTACAAAATCTAAAAATTATAATTGATTATTTTTCTCAATCAGTTGACCAGGAAACTTGTGAAAATTATGACTATTTATTCTACATCATCCAAATCAATGTATCATATTTTAAGGGATTAATGCACCATAACTATCAATGTGCATATGTTAGAAACCATCATATATGAGCATGTGAATGAGAATGAGTGGAAAACCTGAGTATAGAAAATCCAGACCAGTGCTACCCTTGACCTAACATAATTTTAATAATGGAAAATTTGAATAGTTAGTTTGAAATTAACTCATTTTTATTATAAATCAAAATATTATGTTAAAAAAGTTATTTATTGAGAAAAAGCGTAATTTTTCATTGACTTCTTCTACTTTGTCTTGCATCTCCTATTTTTGTATAGGCCATCAAATATATTTTTGCCATATGCCCAAAGCAACACAAACTTTCCCCTGTTTTCTTCAACCTTTTGCTTTTTCCTTTTCCCTTCCATCTCATTTACAAATGTTATGTTTGGCAGTGTTATAAAACCCATATCATCATTGGCTTAGTCTAAGTAGGATTCCTTCTAACATGCAACTTGTAAGTTTTGTTGTATTGATCCCCACTAATCCGTACCGATTGATTATGTATGGCCCAAAATCAACAGATAATAATTTTCCAAGCTACCTAGTGAAATCAGGTCACTAGTTCAGTCAACTTATTTTTCTTCTTAGATCTTCTTTGTCTTCTCTGCCTACTTTTGCTTCAAACCCTCATTGCCTTCTTTGTCTATCTCACAATCTTTGTCGTCTACCTTAATTACAAGCTCCCAGTAGCATTCAAAAATATTGAGGCTTTATGATTTAGGACATTGAAGCTTGGAAGCTTAATGATACAATTTTATTAAAATGTGTGTATGACATTAAAACTTTGTATACGAATGTAAGTGGGGATTACGAGTTCCCTATTATTTTTTATTGTGTTTGTTGATGGTGTTCCTGGTTTTCAAAAAAGAAAAATGATAGAGACGTTGAGAATGAAATTGTCGTTTTTATTTTTTTATTATAAACTTAATGATCCAACAATAAGCACGACCTCGCTCCGACCTCTAACCACCGTCAGCGAGTCATATGCCATTGTGTTCCATTGAAGGCTCCATGAGCTCCGTCACATTGCACTACCATGACCCACAACCACCATCTCCTATTGTAGAATCGAGATCCTTCTTCAACCACCATCTTGTACTCTCATTGTAACACCTATCCTTGCTCTAACGCGCACCACTATAGATGAATATTCCCACACAACTTTCATGATAAGAGAAAATGACTGTAAAAATTGGCTATACCCGGTATATACAAAATATGCATTTATACGCACTAACTTACGATGTGCATTGTAACATTCATCATCTAAGTAACGAGTTAACGAGTTATTGATCGAACCACGGTATCACTCGTTGGACTAGTGTGTGTTTAATAAATATAATAATATGAACAAAAAAGATAACAAACATGGTTAGCCTGGTGAAGATAGCAAACTAAAGCAACTTCTCCCACGTTTGAAAGGCCTAGGTTAAACATTAGACTAGAAGTGGCTACAGCGAGGATAATGTTGGAAATAATTAAATAAATTATTTATTATGTAACGACTCATGTGAAATATAAGCCTAAATATGATTTAATAAAGTAAAGGGGCCTATTAGTTAATATGAGAAGTTAACTTTTAAACTTTAAAAAAAGAAACTCATGGTAACCAACTTAATGGAAGTTGGCTAATAAAGGAAAGAAAGTTACTCACTATTGACCATCAAGAAAGTTTGTGAGAAAGAAAGAAAAGGCAAAGAGGCAGATTAAGAAAGGAGGTTGAAGAACTAATTACCATTGGATTTTCTCATGGATCAAGGTAAGTCTCTCTTACTATTATAAATGTATGTGAGAATTATAAATTCTAAGATCCTTATGATGCAGTAATTTTTCTTAAAAATTATTATTGTATAAAACTACAACTTACATGTGGTATCAGAACAAGGTTGTTGAATTTATGATTCTCGATAAATGATGTTTTTCCAAATTTATTGGAACCATGATAATTTATTTTGTTGTGCGTATCAAGAATTGTTTTGAGTTTGAGTGGCATGAGTTTAAATTCCTTGAATGTCTTCAACTGTTGTTACGTGAGTTTGAAGTTGAAGTTTAGAATCTTCCATGTTACTTGAATTGAAATCAAAATCTCCAGCTACGTGAACATCAATTTGACATGTATTTGGCTTCACGTAAATTCAATTTTATTTGGTTGCAATATTGTAAATGACAAAAACATATGTGACTGTAATTGAGGGAACTTGGTCTCATTCAACTAATACTTAATGTTATAATATTTGTATATATTATGCTCATGAACTATGATTTACTTGGGATTAAACGTATGATAGATTTGTAATCACCAAAGTGGTCAAATCTTTATGTTTATTTAATTCCAAGTTAGTGATGAATTTTATTTCAATTACCTATAGAATGGATGCTAAATTATAAATTATTGGTTTATGGGTCAATTAAAGTTCATTATTATAAGGCATTTATGGATCACCCAAAGGCTGATTAGTTGTTATTATAATAAATGGATATGACTATTGGTTATGAATATACATTATTAGTTTTATTTATATATCCAAAGATAATAATTATTTCTAATTAGTGCATATGTCTTATCAAATAATGTTGATATTATTAGAATCATTATGTTTTGTATATTAATGTATAACCCAAAGGAGAACATTAGTATGCATAGAATGTTTGTTTGTTGTTTGAATCTATATTGTATGTTTAATTTATGACTCAAAGTGTTAATGTTAAGCATGTGTTAATTGTAGTATCTATTCCTGTATCTTTACATTTGCATGGTATGTCTGTTCCAATCTTTAATGGGTTGAATTTCTCTTATTGGAGCAAACAATTCCAATTTCACTTAGGTGCGTTGGATCTTGATTTAGCTTTCCAAGTTGAAAAATCTGTTGCTATTACTATTGCTAGTTAGCAATGAAGAGAAAATCATTATCAAGCTTAGGAAAAGTCAAACAAACTTAGCCTGATGTTTATGCAAATGAGCATAGTAAGTAACATTAAGTCTACTCTTCTCAAAATTGAAAGTGTAAAAGAATTTATGAAATTTATGGAAGAATGCTCCCATACTACTAATAATCTCTTGCTGGGACATTAATGAGTACTTTAATCACCATAAAGTTTGATGGTTCTTGTACTATGCCTGAACATGTCATTGAAATGACAAATATTGCAACAAGACTTAACTCTCTTGGAATGGCAGTGGATGAGAATTTCCTTATGCAGTTCATTTTGAACTCATTACTATCTGAGTATGGTCGTTTCCAAATGAACTATAATACCATTAAATTCAAATGGAATATGGATGAATTGCACAGTATGTTAGTTTAGGAGGAAACCAGACTTAAGAATCAAGGAAATCACTTTATTCATTATGTGAATAATCAGGGAGCTGGAAAGAAAATTGTTAAGAAACATGGAAAGGTAAAAGGACCATTAAATATCGATGAGTCCTCTGCCAAAATCCAAAAGAAATATGAAAAATTTTATTTCTCTGAGAAATCTGGACATTTCCATAAGAAGTACCCAAAACGTAAAGCTTGGTTCGAAAAGAAAGGTAAGCATAATGCTTACATATGTTTTAAATCAAATTTAACTAAAGCTCCCCATAATACTTGGTGGATTGATTATGGATGTACAATTCATGTTTCTAATATGATGCAGGGATTCCTTTCAACCCGAACCATAAATGCAAATGAGAAGTTTATCTTTATAGGGAATAGAGTGAAGGTTTCAGTGGAAGCTGTCGGCACTTATCGTTTAATCCTTGACACTAGATTTCATTTAGACTTCTTTGATACTTTTTATGTACCTAGTCTTTCTAGTAATTTAGTTTCCTTGTCTAAACTTGACGTTGTTAGATACTCTTTTAAATTTGGGAATGGTTGTTTCATTTTGTATAAATTTGTATAATTGGATCTGGTACACTTAGTGATGGCTTATATAATTTGAATCTTGACAATTTATATGTTGAAATTCTTATGACCTTGCATCATAATGTTGGCACTAAACGTAGTTTAGTGAATGAATGTTTTGCTTACTTGTGGTATAAGCATTTGGCACATATTTCCAAAGAAAGGATGCAAAGATTAGTAAAGAATGAAATCCTTCTGGATATAGATTTTACTGATCTAAATATATGTATGGATTGTATTAAAGAAAGGGGCCACCAAAAGCACTCAGCTTCTTGAAGTTATACACAATGATATATGTGGACCTTTTGATGTAAACTCTTTCAATAAAGGAAAGTATTTTATCACTTTTATTGACAATTTTTCACACTATGGGTATGTCTATGTAAAAATATTAATGAGTTATGTAGAATAGGCTTTGAACCCATAATCACAAGCATAGCTAATCCATGCCTAACCACTTGGACCAATATGTTTTGCTTGTAAAATGGGGATTTTATTTTCTTTTATTTATTTTTACGTCAGAGTCATAAACTAAAATTTTATTAAGCAATTTGGGAATGAGGGATTAAATAGAACACGTATTTTTCAAAAAGGGAAAGCTTATTCTCTGCTAGGTTTCTTCTCTAGACCATTGATCTTATCAAGAATTACATAGTTCTTGTGGCGGTCAATGGCTTATCAGATTGTTTGGTTTGTGGTGTCTTTCTTTCTTTTTCATGCTTCTTTTTTGTTTGTGTCTTCTCAAGTCAAAATTCTCAAGCTCTCAATTTCACTAAGTCATCTTTAATTTTGTTTGGCTAGTTCTAGATAGATCCTAAACTCCATTGTCACACCACGGTTCTCCGGACCTGAATCTCGATGTAATTAGGATAAATAGTTAATGAAAATGCGAGTAAATTTTTCACGTTTGAAATAATTTCAAAACACCTCAACGATTACATCAAGATCTGAACCACAGAAAACCGAAGAGTGAGATTTAATATTTTATAACTGGATCGTAAAATAAATCGCCATGATTGTATACAAAAATAACAGAGTTTACAGCGGAAGAAGAATATGTATACAGGGCACACGCCTAGTCCCATATATGAAGATATAAGAAGAGGCTCGGCAAATCATGCAAGCATACAACATAAGCCTATTAGGGCACGACCAATCTTCTAAATAAATCATAAACATGCATTGCCTAATATATATATATATATATATATATATATATATATGTATATATATATGGTCATGCAACATACATCTCCAATATCCATATTCCACAATTGACCACATTCTATTCAACCTTAAAATTATGTATCATCAACACTTATACCACCCTAAAATGGCTGACATAATCAACATCATTTTAATCATCAAATGAGTATAAACCCCAATACTTCAAATATCAATGCCTCATTCATATGCGTTGTCATCTATACAATATCATCAAATCAATAATTTTCAACTATTATCTTATACAATTCAATCATCACATCATAATTAACATTCGTTGCTGGCCAAGGCATTCTATTACAGCTATTTACCTTCTCCAAAGCTTTAGTTCAAAGACTCAATCTCATCCCATGACAACCCTGCATCACAATGCTAAAAATAGACAACATGGGAGAGTGAGTTATACATTTCAAATGACGAATATGAATACAATTGAGATTATGTGCATATGTACATCAACATCATGTATGATTTGCTAAAATCATCAATAATCATCATAATTCATTCATCCCAACAATATACATAAACCTTATTTCTCAATCAACTCATAGCAAAACAACATATATACACATTATTTCTCTATGCCATAATGGGCCAACATCATTGTCATCAACCATAGATAAACAAGCCTTTCATTACATTAGGTCATCATATACAACATCATCTTATTCAATGTCATTTTGTTGTATTCATATTTTACATGTTGTCTTTTAGGTAATTCATTTACCCATCTCATCATCATCACATCTCAATCTCAATCATCATCAATCATCATCACCTTTTGGCATATCTCCATGCTATATACAAATGCTCTTAGGCTAATGCATATGCATAATGGAATTATCAACAACAAATGCGGATCCGACTGTGGGAAATATCATTATATCAAATATGGGTCAAGTATAGGCGTGCTACTATGCCCCTACTGCAGTAGTATAATGTGTACACATATCTCATAATACATGCATAATCACCAATTTTACTGGTACCAAACCGCATCACCCATATATAGCACTAGTCACCCCATGACTTGAGGATCAACAACATGGCCTCACCTGTAAAAAGTGCTACGGGCCCCTCCCAAAAACACATCGAGAGAGCCGTTCCCCGTCAGACACCAAGGTAACTTACTCATCACAGAACCGCCCGCCCACTAGGCCCGCCACATAGGGTGCCTCGTCACCAAACTATGGACAACTTCATGATTCCCAGAATCACTAAGGAACAACAATAACTTACCCATGCATTGGGTCGCCCTCCCACTGGGCCCGCCTATTGGAACCCCTAACATTCCACATAGACAACGTATGATATGCCATGGATGCAAATGCCAATCAATGCATTCTCACACTATACATCTTATCATGCCACTCATCAATCATCATCACCAACACCAACACCACCATACAATCTTTTAATGGATTTTAACATCGTTGGTTTTAGCCATTCTTCTCAAGCTTTAGGTGTGGCATTTCATTTCAACATATTTTATATCATACATGCAAGTCAATACTTGCAACAATCACAATCGCACCAATATCATCAATAACATTCATCAACATCACCTCATAATTTCTTAGTGGATTTTCATCTCATTGATCATTACCATTGTTTCATATATTAGTGTGGCATTACAATAATTCATTAATATAATTCAAACCACACATATACAAGATCACACTTGTATTCATCACAATGGTATTCAACAATCATCAATAATAACACTCATCCTTTTATTCAAAGAAAAGACCAATAATATCATCCATCATTATCTATTATCGATATCATCTCCGATTTATTGATTTACCATAAACACATTGTCATGCAAATGTCCCTTTATTAGTTTCATCATCATTTAAGGGTGTGTCACACAACCATAACATTTACTTTTCATTATTAATCATCACATCATATCATTTATGGTGAACATTAATGTTTTCATAACATGTCTCAATCAATATCAACATCTCCAAGACACAACATCATCGTATACCCCTAATATAATCTCTTGTTTTTACATAATAAAAGGGGTTTTGGGTAATAATAAGCTCATGACAACTTCAACATTAATACATATGAGAAAGGTTCATTTTAGTCTTAATAAATAGTGGTACATGTCACAAATATCGCCTATTAGTCCCAATTTGACAACCATAAAAAGTTGGGTTCAAAACCCTCTTAAACTTGAGTTTTACAATGCAGTGGGTCCAGTGTTTTATGCCTAATGAGAGTTAGAAAACTCTAATTAAGGTAAGATCAATTTTGAGACCTCCGTAACATAATTATCTATAACTTTTAAGAAGAAGTCAGAGGCCAAAAATGTCATTAAGATGCCCAAACGGGCCAAAAACAACAAAAGGGTTACAATAGTTGGAAAAATAGCATAACAGTGGCTATAACAGGGCCATGAATCGATTCATCCTTGCATGAATCAATTCATGCATCCCAAAATCCCAAAATTTGACAAAAAGATAGTGGTTAATCGATTCACACCCCCTTGAATCGATTCATACGTGCATGGGCCCAAACAAATGAAAACAGAGGGCCTTGAATCAATTCAAACCCCGTGTGAATCGATTCAAGCATTGTGAAATTGAGGAACAGTAAATCCAGGGAGTATTGAATCGATTCAATCCTTCGTATGAATCGATTCAATCCCATCCAGGGCCTCTGAATCGATTCAAACACTGTTTTGAATCGATTCATGACAGCACAGACCCTTTTTTATGCAAAAAAAGTCATATTTTTGAACTTCTAATCCCCCTAAGTTTTTCATACAACTTCCAATGCCTACCAAATTTTAACAACAACTTATATACATTATTTGTGACGTGTGGCCAGCCGCACTCAAAAATTCCCAAAAATGAGGTACGTATGCGCATAAATGCGTTTAGACTATTTCAAGGTATTTTTGTGCAACTCAAGGGCCTATTCTTAATGGAATTGGCTCATTCCAATTCCTACAAGTCATAAACTACACACATGGGCTATTGGGACTATTCCATGGTGTTTAATCATACTAAAACTCAATATAGCCCTATTAATCCCTCAATTATGCATGAAAATCATAAACACAAATTCATATTTTTAAGTAATTCATCCCTTCATGGATTTCTATCAACAAATAAATTATGCCCATCTAAAGGGACCACCTCACATTCATCATCATCTCATATATATGCAATTCCCAAAGATTCAACAAATTGCCAAGCCTATCATCCATCACATTACCAATTATCTCAACATTCAAAATAATCATGGCAAGGAAAGCATGAGTACATTTATATACATTAACCATCAAATATTCACTCATGCAATTGAAATGTAAACTCCTCTCCTACCCCGAGAGAAGAACCACAATGATCCACACGTTCCAAACATTCCACCACATTTCTCAAAATTCTATCTCCTATTAACACACATACACATACATGTATTCAATTTGTGAGCCAACACAAGGCATCATCATAAGTTTAAATAATTGACACATCTCTTAAAGTTTAATATCAAGTCCTAGACTTGCTAAAACACCATCTCACATACTTATGTTAGGTTTCGGGAATTCCTCTCCCAAAACCAAGATTCTCTAAGTCAAAAAGGGCTAATTATACCCAACATCAACAATATCACATCCATCATTTATATGTCATCAATTGCCATCTCAAGTTCAACATAGCTATCTTAGCCTCTAATAAACCATCATTAATCCACAAATTTAAGTGGCATATAAAATGGTCTAGAACCTCATCAAGCCATAATCTTATCTCACTAATCCATCATAACCACAACATTATAGTCCCAAAGCTTAGGGTCAAGATCCTTTAAAATTCAATAACTATCATTTCCCACATTCACATTGTTCAAGCTCCTCATAACAAGATCACAACTTTAACACACTTAACAACTTAGAGTTATCATCACAATTCTCTTGGTTTCACATATCCTTATCATCAATGATCAATTTCACACACTTAAAAACTCATTCCTACATACCAAATCATTCTAACACTAAGTTATCACCATGTTTTCAAGATTTGCCATAAAGCCTCAAATCCCAATCTGTAGGGTTTTCATCAAAACTCAACAACCATTTCTAATAACCATTCACCTTCATCACTAACAACACCCACATACAAAATATCATGGGTTTACACTTAAAACCATTTCTCACAACCTCATTACTCATTTCCCCCAATTCCTAGGGTTAAGGTTCCATTAAAACCTAACAATCATCATCACTCATCATTTTTCCATTATGCATGAAGCCATTTTCGTGTACCCCTTCACACCCATACAAAAACACATATTTATCACACCCCACCTTAGGGTTTTGCCCCAAAATAGTCTCTAACCCATAACCCATGCATACATTACACTCTCCCAACAATTAAAATCATAACCAATGGCATAAACTCAATATAAATGGTGAGGGACTTACCTCAAACCAAGAAAAAAGAGTAGGTGCCAAAAGAGGGGGAGAAAGTGACGAAAATTGAGGGAAGAGGGAGGAGAGCTCTAAGCCACCATGTCTCCTTCAAGCTCCGTGGAGAAAAACAAAATGGAGGAGGGAAAGGGGAACACCATCATCTTGCTAAGTTTTAGAGAAAAAGAAGATGAAGAGAATGGGAGGAGAAAAGAGAAGAAGTGTTTGCCAATGGGGAGCCAAAAACCAACGTGAAAGGAGAAGAGAGAGTGGGGTTTTATGTTTTAATTTTATTCCTTTCATTAAAATTTTTCCGTTTTACAACATACAGGATCCCCATTCAGGCTTAATATCTCATCTAAAATTTATTCTGAATGTATATTCGGATTCCCAATAATATTCTTAATAGCCCTGACCAACGGCATCTCAATTGGATATACTTGGTCCGACACCCATATTTTAATCGGGTATAATTTTATCTCATTTAGTCCCAATAAATTATGGATATCCATAATAAATCTCAATTTAACTATTTTTAATTTTCTGGGACATGAATCAACTCATATATAATTATTTACTATTTATTCCTCTTAATTAATCATTTTTATAAAATTCAGGATGTTACATCCATCATTTGGTATCAAAGCTAGTCTATAGGATCATCATTTTGTTAGGTACTGTTTATATTGTTTCTACATCTTAATTGTCTAGGTTGTCACTTTTTAAAAAAAAAACTGAAGCAACACAAGGAAGAAGAGAATAGTGGAAGTTAAGAAAAAGAAGTGAAGAGACAAAAAAAAAGAGGCAGAAGTTAAAAAACTAAACGTGAATTTTGAATTCATGTGAAAAAGGAAAAATTCAAAAAAAATTGAACGTGAATCTTTTTGTTGCACAAGGATGGTGAAAAGAAATTGACCTGCTTAAAAAAGACAAAAAAAATTGAGGATCTTGAAAAAGACAAAAAAGTTATTTATTATATTTTTTATTCTTATTTTTTTAAAAAAATTATAGTAGTCTTTGTTTCTTGTTTCCATTGTCTCGTATTCATGTTTCTTGTGTTATTTGTTTCCTGTGCCTATTTTCTCGTGCTTGTTCCTGTTTCTTGTGTTATTTGTTTCCTGTGTTCCTGTTTTGTTGTATGTTCCCTATTCTCAGTTAAATTGTTCTTCCCTACTTGTTACTTGAATTTTCTCTATTTGAGAGCTTTATTGGTTGCCACATTAATTTTGAATTTTTGAAGAGAACTTTGATCCTTATAAGGGCTCTAAGTAGAGATAGAGTGGTAAAAGACAAGAGAGATACATAAGAAAAAGAGCCTAGATTGAGTGAAATACTGAGTGTTGAGTGTAAACACGAAAAGGAGTGTAGTAAGGACTAATTAATTGTTTTTGCTAATTATCATTATTTTTTTAAAGTATGGCAGAACTTTCAGAGGCTCAGATGCAAGCCTTGACTCAACATCTTGAAAGATTAATGATGCAAGAAAATGATCAACTTCAAGAAAGGATAACATAGATAGAAAACAAGGATGGTCCTGAAGATGTTAGGAGAAGGAGAAGATAGGACATACTAGAAGGAGTGAAGCTTAGCATTCCCACTTTCCAAGGGAAAAGTGATCCCAAAGCTTACCAAGATTGGGAGAAATAGGTTAAGCAATTGTTTATGTGTAATGAATATTCAGAAGAGAAGAAAGAGAAGGTAGCTTCAATGGGACTCAATAACTATGGTTTAATTTGGTGGGATCAAATTCAATGGGATAGAAGAAATAATGATGAGCCTGAGGTAGACAATTGGGTGAAGATGAGAAGGGATTTAAGAAGGCGATTCATTCCATCTCACTATCAGAATAATATTTGAATGAAGCTAGTTAGACTCACCCAAGGAGGAAAAAGTGTTGATAAGTATTACAAGGAAATAGAGATGTGTATGATTCGAGCCAATGTAAATGAAGATCATGAAATTACTATGGCATAATTTATACAGGGGCTAAATTCTGACATTAGAGATGTTTTGGAGTTACAAAATTTTACCCAATTGGAGGAAGTGGTTTATTTAGCCTCTAAGGTATAACAGCAACTTAAAAGGAAAGAAGAAAGGAGGAGTTCTTCTAGTTACAACTATTGTAGTTGGCGGGAGAAAAATAGGAACAAAGAGGGTTCTTCATCAAGTCATTCACATGCCTCATCTCAAAGGACTATACATAAGTCCAACGAGAGTCCAAAGAAGACCAAGAGTAGTGAGATTAAATGTTTCAACTGTTTGGGGAGGGGACGTATTGCTTCTGAATGTCCCATTAAGAGGCAAATGCTTCTTAAGGATAATGAAGAGTATAATAGTGAATCTAAAAAGGATAGCAGAGTAGGGAGTAAAGATGAAGAGGAGGAAATTCCAGAAGGAGATTTGTTCATTGTAATGAGAATACTTGGGAGTATGTCTAAGGAAAGTGAAGATAGTCAAAGATAAAGTATTTTTCATACAAGGTGTCTAATACAAGGGAATGTGTGTTCATTGATTATTGATGGTGGGAGTTGTACCAATGTATCTAGTTCAAGATTAGTCACATAGATGAATTTGGAGACCAAACCTCATCCTAGACCTTATAAATTGCATTGGTTGAGTGAGAGCAGAGAGATGAAGGTGGATTAACTAGTGAAGATTGACTTTTCAATTGGGAAATATTTTGATAAGGTTCTTTGTGATGTGGTGCCTATGGAAGCGAGTCATGTGCTTCTTGGTAGGCCTTGGCAATATGATTGGAATGTTTATCATGACGGTCATACAAATAAGTATTCCTTTGTCCATAATGACTGCAAGGTCACACTTGTTCCATTGTCCCCGAAAGAGGTTTGTGAGGATCAAAATAAAATGAGAGTGAAAAAAGACCAAGAAAAGAAAAAGAGGGAAAAAATAAAGACAAGAAAAATAATAAAAATGGTGAAGAAAGAAAAAAGAGAAAACAAGTTTTGTTTGTAAGAACTGGAGAGGTGAGGAGAGTATTTCTGGCAAGGAAATCCTTATACATTCTTTATAACAAGGAAATAACAGTATTGGCTACTGACCCTGAACTTCCTAGTGGAGCTAAAACTATTTTGCAGGATTATTAGGATGTTTTTCCAAAAGAGATACCTTCAAGACTTCCTCTTTTGAGAGGAGTTAAGCATCAAATTGACTTGGTACCTGGAGCTCTGTTGCTTAATCAACCAGCCTACAGGACTAATCCTCTGGAAACCCTAGAGATTCAGACACAAGTTTCTGAATTGATAAACAAAGGTTGGGTAGAAGAAAGCTTGAGTCCTTGTGTTGTACCAGTTATTCTGGTTCTAAAGAAGGATGGAAGTTAGAGGTTGTGTTCAGACTGTAGAGCTATCAACAACATCACCATCAAATATAGATATCCAATTCCCAGGTTAGATGATCTTCTTGATGAGTTTCATGGTTCTTGTTTCTTCTCTAAAATTGATCTTAGGAGTGGATATAATCAAATTAGGGTTAGAGAAGAGGATGAGTGAAAAACTGCTTTCGAAACTAAATATGGCTTATATGAATGGAAAGCCATTCCCTTTGGGTTAAAAAATGCACCCAGTACATTCATGAGATTGATGAATCATGTTTTGAGGGAGTTTTTAGGAAAATTTGTGGTTGTTTATTTTAATGATATTCTTGTGTACAACAAGAGTTTTGAAGAACATCTTGTTCACTTGAAGTCTGTTTTGCATGAATTTAGGAAGAAAGTTTGTATGCTAATTTGGAAAAATGTACTTTTTTCTTGGATTTGTAGTTAATGCTAGTGGAGTGTATGTTCATAGAGAGAAAATAAAACCCATTCAAGAGTGGTCAGGTCTAAAGAATGTGAGTGATGTAAGGAGTTTTCATGGCTTAGCTAGTTTTTATAGGAGGTTTGTTAAAGATTTTAGTACTATAGCTGCACCTCTTAATGAGCTAGTTAAGAAAATTATGGTTTTTAACTAGGGACACAAACAAGAAAGAGCTTTTAATTCTTTGAAAGAAAAACTCACAAATGCTTTTATTCTTGCTTTGCCTAATTTTTCTAAATCTTTTAAGCTTAAATGCGATGCATCTGGTGTAGGCATAGGGGCTATATAAATGCAAGAGGGGCATCCCATTACATATTTTAGTGAAAAAGTGAATGGGGTTGCTCTTAACTACCCCACATATAATAAGGAATTGTATGCATTAGTTAGAGCATTGCAAACTTGGCAACACTATCTCTTGCCTAAGGAATTTGTTATTCACAGTGATCATGAGTCTTTGAAATATTTGAAAGGGAAGGGAAAGTTGAACAAGAGACATGCCAGATAGGTTGAATTTTTGGAACAATTCCCATATGTGATCAAGCATAAGAAAGGTACAAATAATGTGTTAGTTGATGCACTTTCACACAAGTATGCTTTGTTTTCCATGCTTCAAAGTAAATTTCTTAGTGTTGAGTGCATTAAGGAGTTGTATAAGCATGATGCTTATTTTTCTCATATTTATAAAACATGTTCTCATACTGCATCTAATGGGTATTTTAAGAAAAATGAGTATTTGTTGAGGGATAAGAGTCTTTGAGTGCCTATAAGTTCCATTAGAGAACTTCTTGTTAAAGAGGCACGTGAAGGGGGGTTTAATGGGTCATTTTGGGATACAAAAAACATATGGCATCTTGTATGAGCATTTCTATTGGCCTCACATGAAACATAATGTGTATAAATTTTTTGATGAGTGTCTTGTCTATAAGAAAGCTAAGTCTCGAGTTATGCCACATGGATTGTATACTCCATTACCTATTCCTAAACATCCTTAGATTGACATTTCTATGGAGTTTGTTCTAGGTTTACCTCGGTCTAAGGCAATGAAGGACTCAATTTTTGTTGTGGTTGACGGGTTTTCTAAGATGGCACTTTTCATACAATGTAAGAAGGTAGATGATGATTGCCTTATTGCTGAATTATTTTTCACAAAGGTAGTTAGATTTCATGGATTGCCTAGGAGCATTGTAAGTGATAGGGACTCTAAATTCCTGAGTCACTTTTGGAGGACACTATGGGGTAAGCTTGGTACTAAGTTGCTTTTCTTTACTACTTGTCATCAACAAACTGAGGTAGTGAATAGGACTTTAGGAACTTTGCCTAGGACTATTATAAAGAAGAATCTTAAGTCTTGGGAAGAATGCTTACCTCATGTTGAATTTGCTTACAATAGAGTTGTTTATAACACAACTAATTGTTCACCATTTGAAGTTGTGTATGGTTTTAATCCTTTGACACCACTTGATTTGTTGCTTATGCCTAATATTTATATTTTTAAGCATAATGATGCACATGCTAAGGCTAATTTTGTGAAGTTACCTGAGCGTGTCAAGGCACAAATTGAAAGAAAATTGAGAGCTGTGCCAAGTAAGCTAATAAAGGGAGAAAGAAAGTTGTTTTTGAACCTGGTGATTGGGTTTGGGTTCATATAAGGAAAGAAAGGTTTCGTGAGCAAAGGAAGTCCAAACTTCAACCAAGAGGAGATGTTCATTTCCAAGTGTTAGAGAGGATCAATGATAATTCTTATAAAATTGACTTGCCTAGTGAGTATGGTGTGAGCACTACCTTTAATATGTCTGATTTGTCTCATTTTGATGCAGGTGATGAATTGTTGGATTTGAGGGCAAATTCTTCCCAAGAAGGAGGAAATGATGTGGACATCAAAGCCCAATCTCATGAAGACCATGATAAGAAGAATCAAGCCTTAAATCCCATCCAAGACATAGGTGGACCCATGACTAGAAGTAGGCTCAAGAAGGTTTAAGAAGCACTACAACACAAGGTGATCCATCTACTGAAGGCTCAACAAAAGAAGGAAGCTAAGATGATTACATGCATAACATGCTTGGATAGCTAGGAGGAAGCTTAGATCAAAAGACTTATTAATTTCCATTTATTTAAATTTTATAAGTGTGTTAGTTTTTATTGCAAGAAAAAACATGTAAAAAAATTAATAAGTTATGTAGAATACGTTTTGAACCCATAATCACAAGCATAGCTAATCCATGCCTAACCACTTAGACCAATATGTTTTATTTGTAAAATAGGGATTTTATTTTCTTTTATTTAATTTTACTTCAGAGTCATAAACTAAAATTGTATTAAGCGATTTGGGAATGAGGGATTAAACAAAACATATATTTTTCAGAAAGGGAAAGCTTATCCTCTACAAGGGTTCTTTTTTGGACCATTGATCCTATCAAAAATTACATAGTTTTTATGGCGATCCAAGGCTTATCAGACTATCTGGTTTGTGGTGCCTTTCTTTCTTTTTCGTGCTTCTTTTTCATTTGTGTCTTCTCAGGTCAGAATTCTCAAGCTCTCAATTTCACTGAGTCATGTTTAATTTTGTTTGGCTAGTTCTAGATAGATTCTAAACTCCATAATCTATTTACTGCATGAGAAATATCAAGCGGTTAATGTCTTGGAAATTTATATAAACGAAGTGGAAAGACAATTAGATAGAAAGGTGAAAATTGTAAGGTTAGATAGAGGTGGTGAATATTATGGAAGATATGATGATAGTGGACAACACCCTGGTCCATTTGCTAAGTTCCTTGAGAAACGTGGTATTTGTGCTCAATACACAATGCCAGGTACACCACAACAAAATGTTGTGTCAGAAAGGCATTGATCCGGTGTCGTTACCCGGCCCCCAAAGTAGTGGATTACAAGCAGTCCAAGGTCCTCACTAGGCCGGTGAGGGCCTCCAAAGGACAGCACCTCGTCCTATACCAAGTCACACCGGCTGGGTTATAACCCCTTATGACCGGAGTCAGAGCCCCACTAAGTGGCCTAATGACCGGAGTCAGGAGTACAGTAATCTACTCCGGTCATAGCCTGTAAGGAGCCCACGTGTATGAACCTAATTTGGCACATGAAACGAGGCACTACAGTGACACTCCTTCTCTATAAAAACCAAATACACATTCATAAGTGGTAAGCTCTCTGGTACCCATCTTTTAGACCCGATATAGCTCTGATGTTAGAATCCGGACTGACTTGAGCGTCAGAATGTCTTTGTAGATACCACCCCCTTTCACCCCTCAATGTGATAGGCCGGTATGAGGAGCTCAAGGAACCACGGTACATCCCAGAGACTATCCAATCCAGCAACCCTATCAAGCATATACTTTGGACCCCAGTCAGGGTCCCCTGCTCTGGACCATGGATTCTGTGGACCCCAATTTCGGAGCAGAACATTGGCATAATCAAACCTTAATGGATATGGTTTGGAGCATATTAAATAATCATCTTTATTTGTATCATTATGGATGTATGCTTTAAAAATTGGCATCTTCAGCTGTTTTCGTGGAGTCTTCATCCGACACCACCTTCAGCTCCATGCTCTGGTTCTCAGGCAGAGGCAAAAGTTCATAAGGGACATCCTCAGGCTCTGCTGATTGACCCTGGTCTATAGCATATAGATGCCCACCATGAAACTCATAGTAAACACCTATACCGTTCAGGTTAAGGTTAACACCGGAGTTACGATGAATCACTTGACGAACGGCGGCGCTGAAGGCAACATCGACCAACTTTGAAAATTCACCCATCTCCTCATCCCGATCTTTCAGCTCTTGAATTTGGGCTTTCTTCAAACACGCCACCTCGGCTACCAAAACTTCACTCCTTTTCTCTGCAACAGCCCGTCCAACAAGGGCGTCATCATACTTAGCTTGAAGATCTTTAAGGGCATCTTCCGCAGTCTTTTGCTTGACTTCGGCTTCATCTGCCCTCTTGGTCGCCGAGGAGAATGCCATTGTAAGATCGGCCAAATCTTCCTCCTTTTTGGCCAAGGCCATCTGAGCTTCCACCCTAAGGGCCTCAGCTTCCTCCAATCGACTAGGCATTGCTTGGCCTCAAGACCAGAATAGTAAGATTGTCCCAAAGAGTGTATAACCCCGGTGGCCTCGATCAAATTAAAGATCCTTCTTGAGCTGAAAGGGAATCTGGAACCTCGCCGGAGTCTCCCCCACAGTTTGCAAAAACTCTGATATGTTAGAGTTACAAAAATATGCATCGGCATCGGCAGGACGGATCCTGTCCAACATGTTTTCTCCAGGCTCCGACGTTGCCTCCTCTTCTGGGCCTGAACCTTCGACCCCGGTCACAACCGGATGAGTCTTCTTTTTCTTTGGTTCCCTGTTGGAAAGACCAGTGTTATGACGCTTATTTCCCTTGTTCTGACCCCTTCCTCCAGGATCAATGTCAAGTTACTGACCTTTTCCGCCGGTATGCTCACCAGCTTGGCCGCAGTGCGCCTTGGGGTGACCCGATTCTCAGCATTGATAGCAGTGGCATTCCAGGCTTTGGCCTACTCCCTTAGCTTTTGTAACAAGTCAATGCGGGCCATTTCCCCCTGAAAGAAAGAAAGAGAGGGGAATGGAACACTGGTTCAAGGACGATGTCAAAAAAAAGAGCAGAGGAGGCGGCATACATAAATAGCTATTCCGGTGTGACTTTTCCCCCAGCAAAGACTTGTAGGAGATTTTAGAAAAAGCAGAGGTGACTTTTAGAGCATATAACACCGTCTTGGATTCCTTTGAAAGGGCGGTCTAGCTGACAGTGTAGGCGTTGCTGGTCAGGAGGAAGTGTTCGTGAGTCCAGCCATTATAGAATTTCCTGGAGAAATCAAAGTTCTCCTAGAGCACCGGATGACCATTGTTGACTTCAATCTTGACGAAGGAGCATTTGAAGCTCACCTCGTCCGTTTTGGCCGACTCGGTGAAGCTTTTAAAGTTGACTATCTTCGAGTTATGTTGGAGGTTGATGTATCCCAGGCCTCCACCGGGGTTGCTACGGTGTAGGACTCCGCAGTAGGTGAAGAAGAGTGCCATTGTTAGGACAAAGTGAAAATAATCTCCCAAGACTTCAAGAGCTCTGATAAGACCCCAGCCATTGGGATGAAGCTGGCTCGGGGCACAATCCAAAAACCGGAGTACCCCATCTCAAACTCCGTCAATGGCAGACGAACCCCGATCTTGGAGAAAAGAATCTCATACATGAAAAGGAAGCGATACCTCAGTTGGTGGCAGATACGCTCTGATGTCAAGGGGCAGCGGACAGTAAAGTGATCTTGAAATTCTTCACAGGAGTGGACGGTCACATCTTCAATAGTGACATCATCCACATCTTCAGCATATCAGGAGACGAGGGAGAGAGGTTCTTCATGTACCCAGAAATAAGGGTCTTTAACTTTCTCAGCTAGCCAATCAATCCGATGTGCGATGACGTGGGTTTCCATTAAGTTGGTTGCAACCACCGGGGTGTTGGTTCCAGAGTTTCTGTCTGAGGCCATTAGTTGGACGACGTGTTGAAAGAATAGTATGCAGCTGTAAAAAGCCATATCGTCAGATAAATAAAAATTGGAACTACTGTAGGACTCAGTAGCAGAGCCTATGCCAAGACTAGACAATGTGAGGGACAATGTGGAGGAGCAAGAAGACGTATCAAACTCCTGTATCTCCCATAACGGCGTCGAGGAGTGACGCCTAGTCCCTAAATTCCCTGGTCGATGTGAAGCACCAGAGGTAGCCCTATCAGTGAGGTGAGAATTCTAATATGAGTCCCCATTCCACGGTTGACGCCGGGATTGAATTGACAGAGGCCCAGACAACACTTTAATGGAATCACTGTGTGAGCCATCATCCTCCATACCCTTAAGAAATTATAAAGTAAAAGAGAAGACGGTATGGAGGTACCTATTGAGACAATGCGACTTGTCTTGCGAGTACGAGCCAGAATTCTTGAGCTAATACCAGGGATGTTTGATACCGGAGCAGCAGAACTTCGAAATAGAAATCAAGTAAGAATAGTTGAACTCTTCACCTGCTTTTATAGAAGAAAAGGGAAACTGAAGAGTTTCCAACCATTGCGAGCTAGAAAATGTTTCGCATTCCGGCCCAGGCCCATAGAACTGGCCCATCAGCCGTGACGATTCGCATTCCAGCCAAAAGGTACGAAAAATGCTAACCGACGCAACAAACCAAAACATGACACGTGTCCCAAGTTACAAAGCAATTCTGGAAGAAATAGCACATAGTCTACCAAATAACACAGTTTGAAGCATAGAGGTCACTTCGTCTGGTAAATATTATATTGTCCTGAACAAATATATCAGTAGTGATTTAAGGAAGCTACACCGAACCAATAATTAAAGGATCTTCAATCTTCGATTGAACACCGTCAGGCTAGATGCCCATACCATCCAAAGGAAGGTCACATCGTCTGACTCAATCACCTACTCCGTCTCAAACAGAAATCAGAAATTAGATCAGTCTGGCTTTCTATAAAGGAACCACCACATAAAGCACGACGTTGGAAGAGGTAAGTATCAATTTTACTTAACCCTTTGCATTTCGTTCTCCATAATACAGGAGCTAAGTAGCCTATGGAAGCAACTCCCAAGTCACTTCAACAGGCTAGGGGGCAAATGATCCAGTGTCGTTACCCGGCCCCCAAAGTAGTGGATTACAGGAAGTCCATGGTCCTCACCTAGGTCGGTGAGGGCCTCCAAAGGATAGCACCTTGTCCTGTACCAAGTCACACCGGCTGGGTTGCAACCCCTTATGACCAGAGTCAGAGCCCCACTAAGTGGCCTAATGACCGGAGTCAGGAGTACAGTAACCTACCCCGGTCGTAGCCTGCAAGGAGCCCAAGTGTATGAACCTAATTTGGCACATGAAACGAGGCACTACAGTGACACTCCCTCGCTATAAAAACCAAATACACATTCATAAGTGGTAAGCTCTCTGGTACCCATCTTTTAGATCCGATATAGCTCCGATGTTAGAATCCAGACTGACTTGAGCGTCAGAGTGTCTTTGTAGGTACCACCCCCTTTCGCCCCTTAACGTGATAGGCCGGTATGAGGAGCTCAAGGAACCATGGTACAACCCAGAGACTGTCCAATCCAGCAACCCTATCAAGCATATACTTTGGACCCCAGTCAAGGTCCCCTGCTCTGGACCCTGGATTCTGTGGACCCTAATTTCGGAGCAGAACATTGGCATAATCAAACCTTAATGGATATGGTTTAGAGCATATTAAATAATTCATCTTTATTTATATCATTATGGATGTACGCTTTAAAAACTGTCATGTATTTGTTAAACAAGGTTCTTAGTAAGGCAGTTCAAAAGACATCTTTTGAACTGTGGACAAGTAGAAAACCCAGTTTAAGACACTTGTATGTTAAGGGTCGTTAGGCAAAAATTAGAATATACAATCCATAAGAAAAGAAACTGGATGCAAAAATAGTCAGTGGATATTTCATTGGTTATCCAGTAAAATCAAAAGGGTAAATGTTTTACTGTCTTACCCTGACAAGAATGGTTGAAACTAGAATTGCCTAATTCATTGAGAATGGTGAAACCAGTAGGAGTAAAACTTCATGAAATGTGGAGATTAAGGAATTTAAAGTACAAGTTCCCTTAACTAGTACCTCTACTTCAAGAGTTGTTATTCCTAATGTTGTTGAACTACACAACAATCAAGAAGAATAATAAGTTAATGATCTTGAGGTTAACAATCAACCTATAGTAGAACAACCACAAGAAATAGTATTAAGAAGATCCCAAAGAGAAAGGAAATCTGTTATTTTTAATGATTATGTGGTTTATCTACAAGAGTTAGAAAATGACTTACGTATAGATAATGATCCAGTCTCATTTTCAAAAGCCACTAATTGTGATAATTTTGATAAGTGGTTAGATGCCATGAAAGATAAGATTAAATCAATGGCACACAATGATGTATGGAACCTTATGGAATTACCAGAAGGATGAAAAAGAGTTAGATGTAAATGGATCTTTAAGACTAAGCGCGACTCTCATGGTAATGTTGAACGTTACAGGGGTTGACTTGTTGCCAAAGGTTTTACTCAAAAAGATGGCACTGACTATAAGGAAACATTTTCTCCAGTTTCTAAGAAAGATTCTTTCAGAATTATCATGGCCCTAGTAGCTCATTATGATCTTAAGTTGCATCAAATGGATGTTAAAACTACCTTTCTGAATGGGAATTTAGAAGAGGATGTTTATATGGACCAACCAGTGGGGTTCATTGAAGAAGGAAAGGAACATAATGGTATCTTAAGTTCAATGATACTATTATGTCCTTTGGATTTAAGGAAAACATTGTTGATCAGTGTATATATTTGAAGGTCAGTGGAAGCAAGCTTATATTTTTGATTTTGTATATTAATGATATCTTGCTTGCAACTAATGATTTTGGTCTATTAAGTGAGTCTAAGAATTTTCTCTCTAATAAAAATGAAATAAAAGATATGGGTGAGGCAAGCTATGTGATAGGAATAAAATATTTCGTGATAGATCACAAGGACTGTTAGGCTTATCTCAGAAAGCATATATTAATAAAGTTTTAGAGAGATCCAGAATGGATAAATGTTTAGCATCTCCCGTTCCAATACAGAAAGAAGACAAATTTAGTCTTATGCAATGTCCAAAAAATTATTTGGAACGGAAAAGAATGGAAAACATCCCTTATGCATCTGTTGTTTGGAGTTTAATGTATGCTCAAATATGTACAAGGCCAGATATTAACTTTGCAGTTGGTATGCTTGGTAGATACTAGAGTAATCCAGGATTGGATCATTCAAAAGCTGTAAAGAAAGTCTTAAGATACATGCAAGGGACAAAGAATCACAGGCTTACTTATAGGAGATCCGATCATCTTGAGATGATTAGATATACAGATTCAGACTTTCTTGTATGGATACAAGAAAGTCTACATTTGGTTATGTGTATCTTTAAGTCGGTGGAGTGATTTCATGGAAAAGTGCGAAGCAGTCAGTCATTGTTGCATCCACCATAGAAGCTAAATTTGTGGCATGCTTTGAGGCCACCGTTCAGGCTAATTGATTGTGGAATTCTATTTCAGGACTTTGAGTAGTTGACAGTATTGCCAAGCCGCTGAAAATTTATTGTGATAATTCTGCAGTTGTCTTTTTTTCTAAAAACGACAAGTATTCCAAAGGTTCTAAGCATATGAAATTGAAATACTTTGTCATTAAAGAAGTTCAGAAACATAGTGTCAATAAAACATATTAGCATTGATCTAATGATTGTTGATCCTTTAACAAAAAGGCTACTGCCCAAAGTATTTACTGGCCATGTAAAGAATATGGGCATTATGTCTACTAGTGAATGTTGAATGTTAATGTTATTATTAATGTGTATTTTCCACTTTATGTATATGCACGTAAATTATGATTTGGAAAATAAATTATGTTATTGTTAATGAAAATGACTTTATGTTTGAACCCATTATGGACTTCTCATTGTACAATCATATTAAAGAGAAAGATAACATAGTAATACATGGAAGGGAATATGTTGATTGAATGACATGTAACCGCCATGACTCTTATTATTTCATATCTTTAGTTATGATTAATGATAGGACCAATTATGTAAATGCGCATTATGATTTATGTATTTGTTAAATCATGAAGTGTTATGACATCACATGAGCCGAGTGGGAGAATGTTGGAAATAGTTAAATAAATTATTTATTATGTAATGACTTATGTGAAATATAATTATGAGCCTTAATATGATTTAATAAAATAAAGGGGCCTATTGGTTAATATCGTAAGTTAACTTTTTAAATTTCAAAAGAAAGAAACTCATGGTAACCAACTTGATGGAAGTTGGCTAATAAAGAAAACTTACTATTAACCATCAAGAAAGGCTACTCACTATTAACCATCAAGAAAGTTCATGAGAAAGAAAGAAAAGGTAAAGAGGCAGATTAAGAATGGGGGTTGAAGAACTTATTACCATTGGATTTTCTCATGGATCAAGGTAAGTCTCTCTTACTATTATAAATGTATGTGAGAATCATAAATTCTAAGATACTTACGATGCAGTAGTTTTTCTTAAAAATTATTACTGTATAAAACTACAACTTACAGACAAGACACAACATTAAAACCGTACAAGTTTAAAAACTAATACTCATTTACACTAAAATTTCATTAAATAAAACCGTAAACGCTTAAAGACACATACTCATTTTTATTATCCACCTTTGTAAATTTTAAAATGTACTAAATTAAATAAAAGCTTTTAATAAATTTATTATTCATTAATAACTATCATAAAAGTATCTCTTAAAGTTTTAGATTTAAAAGTGAAATACTATAAGTATATGACTAATAAAATTAATAAGAAAGCCCCTAACATTATTATTAGAGGAACGACATGGTGTTATTAATTTTTATTTTAGAATTTATCATGCCTTAAGGAATAATAACTTTCTTGGTGAGGGTAGATGGTGTTTATTGTGAGTGAACTTTTTATGGTTTTTTTGGTAAATTGTGATGGTCTAATTTAGTTGAAGTTTACTCCATTTGGTCTTTTTAATAAGAACATGTTTTGAAGTTTTTCTTGATCCCTTTTATAAGATGTCTATACCCTTATCTATATTTATCTGTATTCTATATTATATACATTTGGCAAGTATTTTATAAGCTATTTTTGGTAGTTTTTGCCGCATATTAGTGCCTCATGCAATACTCACTTTATCCTACTTTTTAAATACAATAGTTTTATAAAAAATAAGTATATTATTGTAATAATATAATATTTTGTTAATTACATGTGATTAATTTGATTATATATATATATATAGGATTAGTTATAAAAAAACCATGATATGTTAAGGGACTTGCAATTGCAAACCTTATTTCTAATAATGCGAAATTCAATTTCGAACTTTGATATGTCCAAGGTCCAATATGGGAAAAATTACCGAGGTTTTCCTTGACTTTGTCCGTATCAACAAACAATTCAAAATGCGTCAATTTTTTTAGAATACACGTTCGAGTCAAATAGCAATGATTCAAAACACTTTATACTATATTTGGAAACTCGATGACTCAATCATATATGGATATGTAAAATACAAGATTTCCAATTGGAGCAGGAAAAGGAGGGGAAATAGATACTCGATTTCAAGTGAGTAAACAAAATTTCATACTCAATGTCATAGATACATAAAGAATTCTATGGAAAGTCGTATTTAATGAAAGTCGTATATATGATTTGGAAGGAGATCTTTCATATTTTTCCAGATACACCCTATAATATGGAGCCAAAAGGCAAAAGCAAATGATTTTAGCCCTTATAAGTTATAAAAAAAACATAGATTCTCTCTTTCACGCTCAAGTCACAAGAAGGTACTGCAAAAGAAAAAACCATAAAATCCAATCCAATTTATCGTAATCGATTAGTTAACATGTTGGTTAATTGTATTAAAACATGGGGAAAAAATCATTGGCATATTAAATTATTTATCGAGCTATAAAAAAGATTCAACAAAAGACAAACAAATCCACTATTTGTTTTATGTCAAGCAATAGGTGAAGTAACTTCCAATAGTGCAGTAAAAGCAAAACTTGTAAGCAAATCGAATCATCAAAGTCTCATTGAAATAGGATTCACACAAGGAAAAACACTTGTCATTCTTTAGTTATTAGGGGCATCTTAAACATTTGGGTCGAAACCCTCTCCCCTCCTCCCCAATTACTTTTTAATAATATATAATATTTTGTTGATTATATATGATTAATTTGATTATACATAAGATTAGTTATAAGATACCATGCTAAACAAGGGACTTACAATTGCAAACCTTATTTGTACCACCACCACCTCCCTCCTTTTCTTCTTGATTGCTTTTTAATGGGAATATATTATATCATTAATAAATAATTAAGATTTGATTACATAATCTTAGAATCTAAATAAGTACAAATTTTTAATAAATACTTTTGAACTGGTCAGAACCGGGGTCTAGGATCCGGTGAGGGACCAGCCACAAGAATATAGGTGTTTTGAGGGTTTGCACACCGGTACTGAGTATCCGATGTAATAATCCGGCCTCTCAGTGGGAGAGACCGGTCTTGTTGTCCTGGAGATCCTTCACACCAACGTTTCGCGTTGAAGGGGGGCGAAAGGTGGTGCCACCTGCGAAGATTCTCCGACGCTCAAGTTAGAAGAGTATAAGGACTCAATGAATACTCAAGCGATACAATAGTAAAGAGTGAGTTAGGACAACGTAACCTTGCATGTGTATAGAAATGAACCATTTATAGTTGAACGTAAGAAATGAGTCGTTGGATACAGGTGGGACCCTTAGTTCTGATAGCGTGTGAATTGTGTCAATCAAGGTGGCTCAACACTCAGAATGTGTCAGGAGGGTAGGTCAATTATCAGAGTACGATCCTATGGGAAGGATGGAGGATAATCACCTTTCCGCATAATCCGCTGACACATGTACTTGCTCTCTGAGGCCATTGACGTGACATATTTTGCTACATAGAGTATCTTCGCTGATAAGTTATTAGGAACTCTTATCTCGCTGTGACTGGGAGACTAACGACTATATAGACGTTCAGTGAGAACGAACGATCATCCGTTGTGGAGAAAGCAAGTGGAACGGCTGATGAGATAAGAATAGAACGAGGGATATCGGATATCCGGTGTGGTGCTGCTGGGCCATAACACCGGTTCTTCTTATATGAGATCGTCCTGACGTCATAACATTGGGGCCGGTATCCAGACCGGATCAACTTTTATGACCAGATGAGAGAAAAAGTATATCAAATAGAAAGAGTTAATACAATGTAATAAATGAAGGGTAAATAATAAATTTTAATATGTAATTAAGACTATATAATTATATTTCTTAATTTGTATAACTTTTCTCTCTCAAATAGTCAAGTAGTCAAGTAGAGACAAAGGGAATATTGTTTGAGGCAAGCTATAAATACCATAAATATTGTTTGCATGAAATGATTTAATGTCTATTTAAAAACCATTTATGAAAATGAAGTCATCTCATAAATAATATTAATCAAGCATATCGTTCCAGATCAAATAGTCCCTTGAACATCCCATGGAGCCAATTCCCCTTGACTAATAAAATTTTTACTTTAAACAAGGGTAAATTTTAAATGTTAATAAATTCTCCAAAAAAATCAATACATTAACTAATTTTAACTTATGTTGCAAATTCATATTCTGTATGAATATAAACTAAGGGAGTATAAAGAACTTATTTTGATAATCTTCAAGCTTACTATTACTAAGATTCCAATAAGATTGATGTATCTCATCAAAATAATGGAACAAAAGCATCATTATTTTTCAAGGTAGACATTACCCCACTTCCTTCCCCAACCCCCCACCCCTCTTTCTCTCAACCCCCCACCCCTCTATCTCTCCAATTAACCTTGGAAGGATTTTAGCTGTCCCTTCATATATACACTCAATCAACTTCAACTATGCATAACAAGACGAGTCACCACTTATCTGTTCACCGCAAAATCCAAAAGATGCAAATTCTGTGAAATAGAAGACAAGAAACTAAAGTTTCAGAAGAAAACTGCACTGGTCATAATTCATGAAAGACATGTATAAAAGATAAACGAAAAAAGATAGGATGTCTAATGATGGTACTTTTGTCCTCTTAAAATTGTCCATGACCTACAAATCAAAGATTGAAGAATGTGTTAGCCACTTACAAATAAATAATAGCGTCAATAACATGACGGGGCATTTTGTGCCAGATAATTATTTAGGGTTAAGATGGTATTTTATTTTGGCAGTCAAACAAAAAATAGATAGCATTCAATTGTAATTTGAGATTTTCACATCCAAACAAGTGAAAGTTGCATTGCGAGTGGGTTAGGGGCCTTTTCCCTAAAATTAGTTGCAGCAGGAAAAAAAAGAAAGTTGTGTTGTATTCTGACTTGTTAGCTTCTACATAGGTGGTTCAGCAAAAAAGCCTTTTCTTTTAAAAAATGTTTTTAATCCATATATAGTTATATTTTTAGATGCAGGCGTAACTCAAGGTATCCGTCATCGATTACTGTGACTAATCTCTTCATTAACTTATAACCACCTTAATGAGTGAAACAACTAGCCCAAAATTTTAAAGTTACTCTATAACCAAGACGAGAGTCAAACCCTTTGACACTTGGTTAAAGGAGAATGAGGCCCTTGCGCTCAGCCACACATCCTTGATTATATATAATTATATATAACTAAGTTTGCATACTTGCAGTTCTCATCATTTTTAAAATTTTGGAAATAGTTTCTACTATTATTACTTAGTGACACTAACATGCGTCTAGTTATATCATGTTAGCAATCATCATAAAGTAACATGTCTATAGACCATCGCATCATCAATTAGTGATACTATAGATTATTTTCAAGATTTTGAAATTTTATAAAGATAAAACAAATAAAAAGAAAGGTGGCTTTTACCGGAACATAACACTTTCAACCCACTAATTAATGGAGGTAAAATCAACATACATAACAGGATGTTTTTTCTTTTTTATTTTAAAAAATGGTACTTTGGGTTTCTCGTCTCCTCCCCCCATCTGCAACTCACCCAGCCATTGTGCGTTCAAGACCAACAAGTTACACATGGAAACCAACACAAAAATTGCATTGCAACAAGTTACACATCAATAAACCAACTATGAATCCACAAAAAGAACCCCAAAAAACATCACCATCTCCTTGAAGCATTCAAGTGAATTCCAAAAGAAATTAATGAACATGGTAACCACAAACTCAATTATAGTTGTTCCCCCAAGATCAGTAGGGGGCCCATGCCCCCACTCTCCCTTATTTTCGGCATTCATCAAGGGATCTCCACGCTCCCATGATTCGATTCGGATATCGTCATACCCCCACCTTTCCTCTTTCCCTTTTTACGCTTTTTGTATATATGGCCACAGGCGCCCCCACCTCCCCATTTGTAATTCAAGTGTCACATTTTCAGAGTAATACAAACCTAACTCTCCTAGGGAAATTCTCTAAGGTTTTCGTGTTTTGCACTCTTATTGTGAACATTTTGTCGTCCACTATAGGGCCTAGTAAAACAGATCCTACACACAACCCTAATACCAAGAAGAAGAAAAAAGCAATGGTGACCACACGCAACAACCTTAGTCGTCGAGAAGACAACCACCATGGACAATAGCATCAACAACAACAATAGCAACAACAAGAGCAACAACAACAACAACAGGAAATACAACCACAGCACAAAGACAACTAGGTCCAGGCGTTGGCGGCAATGGTCCAAAAGCTGCAACGCACAGTAGAGGAGTTGCGTCGGAAGAATGCGGAATTGCGCATCCACAGGCAAGAAGAGAGAGAAACCTCTAGTTACCACAACAACGAGACCACGAGACAGGGAACAGACAAATCTGACCCCTCACACTTCTACGCCGCTCATCCATTCACGGAGGAGATCATGGCAGCACCAACCCCCCAAAACTACAAACCACCAACGATGGAGAAGTATGATGGGATGGGGGACCCGGAGGAGTATCTCACCATGTTTACCACCACTATGCAGGTCACGGGAGCGTCAGATGCCCTGCTCTGTATGACGTTCCCAATCACCCTCACCAAATCCGCTCTACAGTGGTTCTCGCACATTCCTCCGAGGAGCCTATCAAGTTTTGTAGAATTGACGGAGAAGTTCCTGAACCAATTTGCATCTAGCCGGACGGTGTAGCAAATCTCGCACATCCTGGTGAATCTGAGGCAGGCCTAGGACGACACCCTCAAACAATTTGTGGCTCGTTTCAATGAGCAAGTCATCCAAATTCACAACCTTGGCCTGGAGGTTGCCCTACACGCAATCCAAATGGGATTGCGCTCCGGTAAGTTTTCCAATTCATTGGCTAAAATACCTCTTGTGGATATGGATGATTTCATGCAGAGAGTTGCTCGGTATATCAACATGGAGGAGCGAAAGGCCGGTCGAGTAGGCCATGCTGAGCAGAGTATGGTCAAGACAGAGTCGTAGAAGAGAAGTCCGAAACCGGGCAAGGAGCAAAGGAGCAGAGGCTATCCAAATCCCAAATACAACACCTTCACCCCCCTGAACAATAGGAGGGACCAGATAATACACGAGTCTATAACACAGGACTGCTCAAGCTGCCTCCACCCGGAGAAGGCCCTTAGGGTTCAGACAGGGCTAAGTTCTGTGAGTTCCATTGCACATTTGGACACGGTACGGAAGATTGCTGATCCCTCAAAAACCAGATCGAACACTTGATACACCAGGGGTATTTGGAAAAGTTTGTTGACCAGAGGGGAGAAGCACCACGTGATGCCGGTCAGAAAAGGGAACGAGAATTCCTGAGCTAAGTAGAGTTACAGCCACGGGACTGACCTCGCCATAAGCGTGAGCGATCCCGATCCTGTAGGCTCGATGATGTGAGAGACGACGGAAAGAGAGTGATCCACACAATCTCAGGAGGTTTCCCTAGCTACAGGATCGGTTCTCAGCATGGAGTCGGCCAAATAAATTCAATAGAATTATCCGAGCACGAGAATCATTGTATTTGACAATTCAGACCTCTCCAAAGGAGTCCTAAACAGGGACAAACCGATGGTAGTCACCATGGAGATTACAGAATGTATAGTCGGAAAGGTGTTGGTGGACCAAGGGAGCTCAACGGATATCTTGCATTGGAAGGCGTACAAGCGACTTCAGTTACCCCCTGGCTAGCTTAAAAGGTATGACGGTGCATTGCTTAGTTTCATAGGTGATTCTGTGCAGGTAATGGGTTACGTCGAGTTAAAAACAATCTTTGGCCTGGGAGACGATAGCAGGGTGGTAATGATGAAGTACCTGGTCGTTGACTTTCCCAGCTTGTACAACGTCATTCTAGGGCGCCCGTCCCTCAACGCAATCGGAGCGATCGTCTTAACCCTGAATGAAGTTTCCACTCAGAGATGGGCGTATTGGAATTGTCCGAGCCGACACTAAGGTTGCCCGAGAGTGCTATCATGGGAGCCTGCGTCCCAGTGAGACATTTATAATGGAAGAAGATGTTGAAACAAGGTTTGACCCTCTGCGATGACAGGCAGTATGAGCGGTCACAACCAGTTGAGTCTCTGAAGCTTGTACAAGTCGGATCCAGCCCGAACCAATATCAGTGCAGTGCTGGACCCGAGTCTAGAAGTGTCCTTGGTCACTCTGCTGAAAGCCAACACAAACCTTTTTGCATGGAGCCCCTCAGATATGTCTGGAATCGACCTGAGTATCATATGTCACTCACTAAATGTTGACCTAGAGGCCAGTCCAGTTACACAGAAGTAGTGAAAGCTGGGTCCTGACAAGAGGACAGCTGATAAGGAAGAGACAAACAAGCTATTGACAGCCAACTTTATACGGGAAGTGAAGTACCCAACTTGGTTATCCAACGTGGTTATGGTGAAGAAGGCCAACGACAAGTGGAGGATGTGCGTAGACTTTACCGATTTGAATAAGGTATGCCCTAAAGATCCCTACCCTTTACCTAGCATTGACCGTTTGGTGGATGGTACATCATGTTATCAGGTACTAAGCTTTATGGACGGGTATACAACCAGATACGCATGGACTCAAGAGACGAAGAAAAAACAGCCTTCATAACTGAAGGGGCAAATTTCTATTACCGGGTGAAGTCATTTGGGCTAAAGAATGCTGATGCTACCTACCAGAAACTGGTGGATAAAATCTTCACCAAATAGATCAGGCAGAGCATGGGAGTTTATGTAGACAACATGGTGGTAAAGACGAAGGAACCAGACAACCATACGATGGATCTAGAGAAAACATTTGCCAAGTTGAGAAAGCATAACATGCGCCTTAACCTCGAGAAATGCTCATTTAGGGTCCAAGACGAGAAATTCTTGGGCACTTGAAGCTAATCTGGACCAGTGTCGAGCCATTCTGGAATGAGGAGCCCCAAAACATCAAGGAGGTAGAACGCCTCACCAGAAGGATTGCTGCCCTCTTCCGGTTCTTGGCCAAGTTCGCGGAAAAGGCAATACCTTTTTATCGTGTATTGAAGAAAACGGAGATCTTGTGCTGGGGTTGAGCTATTAAACACCCCACTCTCCCACAAACGTACAACAGAGTCATCGCTCTGAAGGGAGGAAAGTATGGACATAACCTCCTCCCTAACCCAAGAGTAAGAAGTCGCAGACGAAGAAGCCATTTAAACAGAATTAGGGTATAGAAATAGGATGAAGAAAGGAGATCACTAACCTATTTGAAGAACAGGAAGGAAGGAAGAAATAAAAGCAAGAGGCTAGAAGTCGGGGGATGCTTTCGTAGAAAACCTACAGAGACATGAGGCAATGGCAGTGGCAGAGACAGCACAAGTAAAAGTGAAAAAGAAAGAAGAAGAGGCTATATATAGGGTATCCTTGTAACTCTTTAAGTGACGAATCCAATGGTTAGGAATCCACTAGCCACCTCCTTGGGCCACGATTCCACGATGACTCTTTAGGAGCAGGTGTTTGGGACACATGGCAATAAAGTTCCCACTTTTAAAACGACGCCTCGCAACCCAAGAGACACGTTTAATGGCCTAAGGATGCAGAAACGTCTCATCATTACAAGAACAGCTATGCGCAGACACTTTATGGGGAAATGAAACGACGGTTAACTGCCACCTAACACGTGTAATAATCCTAGAAAGTTTGCACTCAGAAAGGTCCTTTCTCGGATAACTATGGCACTCGAAAGGGGTCCTCTCCTAGACAGTTTGCACTCGGAAGGGTTCTTTCTCGAATAACCATTACGCTTGGAGGGGTTCTCCCTTGGATAATCTTCGCACTCAGGATAACCCTCTCTCAGGCAGGTGACCATCACTCGGCTCAGCTTCATGCATCCTGGGGGCATGCTTTCTCACTCGGAACAACCCCGTCGTTCAAGAGTAGTTCTATGACACCTAGTCACACGGCTTGGCTTCACACATCTTGGGGGCATGCTTTTTCACTCGGAACAACCCCGTCATTCAAGAGTCATTCTATGACACCTAGTCACTCGACTCGGCTTTATGCCTGACACTCGTGACCGGGGGGCTCCTGTTCCCCCGGATCAGGAAGGGGCCCCACCATACCCCCACTCTCCCTCATTTTTGGCAATCATCAAGGGATCTCCACGCTCCCATGATTCCATTCAGGCCCCTTTTTCTCCTCTTTCCCTTTTTACACTTATTGTATGTATGGCCCTAGGGCCCCCGATTTGTAATTCAACTCTCACATTTTCAGAGTAATACAAACCTAACTCTCCTAAGGAAATCTCTAGGGTTTTCGTGTTTTACACTCTTATTGTGGACAATAGTCACCATCAAGTTAATTCTAGAAGAAATCATTCTTTCGAAAAAATAATTCTAAATTGATGGGCGTAACCACCAATTTCATATTCCAAGGGACAAAAAAACCCAGTTGAACCTAACAAAAACCACCACCAACACCCCCCACTTCCACTGGCTTGCAAAAATGCAACACTGTTTTCTTCATCTCTACTATCTGCTACTCCAACGCCATCATTTTTCTCTAGTTGTCGTTCCTCTCTTCTTCAACTCAATGCTTAAGTTCTTCCAACTTATTCTTCAACTGTTGGTTCTCTGTTTCCCTTTGTTTCATTTTCTTGGTGTTGGATTCAATGAGTGTGTCCCTGCGTCCCTGCGTCACTGGCGGTAATCTCCTTCATGAGGAAGGGAACGATGGCAACAATATGCCTTGAGGAGCTTATGTTTGAGGAGTTCAGTTTTGAGGCAGGACTCCCTTGCAGAGGTTGTTGACGAGGCAGAGGATGTCGGTGAAATTGGAGGGACGAGGCTGACCTGCGGACCATACTTGTCAATAGCGGCCATAGCGGCCGCTATAGCGCTGTAGCGGAGCGGAGCAGTCCTGGGGCGCGACGCTAGGACCAATCCCGGGATGCAAAAAATAGCGGGAATAGCGGCGCGAATAGCGGAATAGCGGAGCGGCCAATAGCGGTCCAAATAGCCCGCTATTGCCTTTTCCTTGAAATGCCCCTTTTAAATACCTTTTTTAAGGGTATTTTTGGTTTTTACTACCATTTTTGAAACCCATTTCTGAAATCCTAGCCCATTACAGCAGCCACCTTCCTCATTCCTTCTCATTTCAGCTGCTGCCATTGCACCAAGCTGCTGTCCCTTGCATCTCCGGCGACACCCACCCATTTCCAGCGACACCCACTCAGATTCCGGCGACCCCCACCCTATTTCCGGCACCCCCACCCTTTTCTGGTTGTTTCTGGCGACCCCCCACCCTTCTCCGACGAAACCTTCCATTTCTTACCAACCCCACCCTTCTCCGACGAACTTGGTTGGCTAGCTGTCTTCTCCGGCAAACCTGGTTGTCTTCTCCGATGAATTCTCCGGTCACCTTCAAAATAGAAGGTTGTTTTGCAGCTGTTACTTCACTTCTCTGTTTTATTACCAATATCAACTCAAATCTTCTTCTCTAATCTGCAATGGCTGTTAGGTTTACGCCCTCACCGCTTCCTGGACATGTGAAGCCTAATGCACCTAACCAAGACATAGTTTGGTTTTTACTTGTCAAGAATATTATTACAATAGTATGGTACTGTGGTTTTAAATTTAATTTTTGTATTTTTTTGGGATTTTTTTAGCATATCTGTTTAGAAAATGATTTCCGGCGAATCCCACAGATTTTCGGCGAAGCTTCTTTCTTCTCCGGTGAAGCTATCGTCTTCTCCGGCGTGCTGCTCCCTTCTCTGGCGTGCTGCTGTTGAAGAGCTGTTGAGGCCCTGAAGGGGCTGTTGTTGAAGGGCTGAAAGGTGTTAGGTGTTTAAGGGCTGTTGTTGAGGAGCTGTTTGAGGCTTTGAAGGGGCTGTTGAAGGGCTGCTGAAGTTATTGAAGGGCTGTGAAGGGCTGTTTGTTAACTTGTTTAATTGTCTTTTAGGTGCTGAAATTCCATGTGTTCATATTGTGACTTATGTGATGACTAATTTTATTTCATGCTATGTTTTATGTTTGTCCAAAAATATTATTATGATTTGAATATGATTGTATGGCTTTAAATTTAATTTTTGTGTGATTTTTTTTGCATATATATGTGTAGAAAATATAGGAAATATTTATATAGTTTATTCAAAATAGCGGTCATCCCGCTTTCCGCTATCCCGCTATCCCAGTTTTAAGGGCGGCCGCTCCGCGCCGCTATTTGGGATTGACAAGTATGCTGCGGACACGAACAACAATAACAGCGGTGACAAGGATAAGCTTGTTCTTCAAGACACCTTCATTCAAGAGACTGCTGGTATGGTTAAAGACCTCTAGACTAGACCTAAGGCAGAAAACCTAAATTGAGGAATGACTTATCTGGAGAAGGACCTCACTGGGTTCATGGTGGAGGGCGGCATGGCCGACGGGAGGCTTGTTTGGAGGCAGTTGTGGAGAGTGAGGAATGGCCTGGTGAAGTTGCGGCGAAACGTAGGTCAAATGCAAAAGCTTCCAAATCCAGAGTCACTCACAAGGTTAATCTCACCCAACACTAAGGCAACAAGGGCAATCACAAGGTTACTGGCTATGTAGGTTTCCAGTCACTCATCTGAACTGTCGATTTCATTTTTATTTGATCTAAGGGTAGATACTCTTATGTACAGAACAAGACCCACTTGCTATTGTATGTTAGAGTTAGACGCCACCTAAAAAAAATTAGAGGACTAAACTAATATTATCTATATTTATAGACACTAAAAACATGTTTTATACTTTTTTCATGAAAAAGACAAACAAGCCAACAATAAGAAAACAGAGTAAAATAAAAGTACTTTTTGTTTTAAAAAATATATATTACTAAAACAAACAAGCTCTAAAATATTGCTACCTGTAAAGCTGTTCCATCAGCACAAGCAATGCTATTTGATGATTTAAGACAAGTGAAGATAATTTGATTGATAAGTTAGCACGCTCTCGCAAATTTCTTCCATGACCATAGGGTCCCCCAATGCAAAAAGATAATCGTGAAGCACCCTGTGAGAAAGCAGAAATCAATAAAACTTATTTTGGTTTAACAATAAATTTTATTCAAAGCTAACAGAGTTATGACATGAACAGAAATCACAAGGGAATGGACACTGATGTTATTTTGAAAATCAGGTGCACTAAATTAATATTTTTCCACTACAAATATAGTTTTTTCCATAGAACAGGAAAATCCTAATTGAAGTACATTTATAACAATGCAGCAAGCATGTAGACATTATCTTTGAACACATGTTTGGAGCTGCATTAAAGAGGGCTTAGATGTGCGTTTGTTTCAACGCAGTTTAACATGATTTTGATGTCATTCCAAACACGCTCAACATTTATATGCTGCAAAGTGCAAAGAAAAAGTCTCACAAAGGAGACAAAATCTAGAAAATAGAAACACTAGAACTCGTTATGCTATATTTTGAGCTGCAACTAATACAAAAGTATGATTAAAACACATACGTGCATTAATAGGAAGAGAAATCAGGCTTCAGGAGTTCAAGAATGAGAACTTATTTTGGCCTGCTTGAAATGATTTTTCTCAAGTATTAAGACAAGGGTCCGTTATAAAACAGCTGCAACCCCAAACTCTACAAAAGCTAAAAGTAGATTTGGTACTTGTCATTCATTATTCTGGTGGCTATGCATATTAAAATTAGTTTAGTGATAACTAAGTCAATTCATATAAACTAAGCTCATGAAAGACAGAAATACACAAAAATTGCTGACATAGGCACTGCCGGTGCCAATGCTTTCTTTCATTGGTGTCAACAAGCATCCTGAATACTTATATGGAAGAGATCATTAATAAGATGTTCTTACAGTATTTCCAGCATCACCCACCAACTCTGCCATTTGCTCAGATCCTAAGTCTAGCCCGTGTTCATCCAACATCACAACCTACAAGTGCAGGTAAACGACAAACAAAACCAAATTAAGAAGGAAGGAAAAGGCTAGACACTGCAATACATTTGACATAGACTTTCATGAATAGAGTGATTGTGTGGATTGAGTTAAAGTGGGTGTAGTAATCTACATGGTAGGACGTGTTCCTGGCAAGAAAAGGACCCTGATTTTAGTTGCATAAAGATCATTCGCAACCAAATGACACTAAAATATACTAGGACTTAATTTGCCTCCATAGTGGCATCCCCATAAGACACAGATAAATGAGTATATAAACATAATAGGTACATCACATGATTATTGTGAGGATAAAATAAGGCTAAGGTTAAAAGTTCAAAATAATTCATAGTGAAAATGGAAGCATTGTATAACTTTATTAGCATGAATCATACAACATTTATTCTGAACCCCAAATAAACTCTGTTTACTTTCTTTTTCATTTCCACCACAAAAACAGAATGCACATATAAGTACAGCTAACAACTATAAAATCATTAATTATTGCAATTCAAATTCATGCATGTTGGAGACTATACCCAATCATCAGACCTTATAAGGTTCATCACTGCCGCGTCTTCATCGTCAACCTGGGCCCTTTGGTCACTACAAGGCAAACCAAATGATCCACCCTTTCTTTTAGACAACAGAAAATGCTACGTAAGTTCTCATGTACATCTATTTGTGAGTAAAATGGCTGGCAGGTACCTGCTCGCATGCATAAAAAGGGAAACCTTGTGCCGTAAAGTTCCCACCATGACAAGGTCTAGGTCCAAGGAAGGGTCACACCCATCACAGGTCTATTGCGAGTAACCTCGGCTTACATTTGCAAGTAACCCTGCCTTGGATTTACAAGAGGCTAAGAGTATGTTTGCTTTTAACGTGTGCTACTGAAGAAGCATGAATTTTGATCCACCCTTTCTTTTAGACAACAAAAAATGCTATCTAAGTTCTCGTGTACATCTATTTGTGAGTAAAATGGCAGGTACCCACTCGCATACATAAAAAGGGAAACCTTGTGCCATAAAGTTCCCACCATGAAGTCCAAGGAAGGGTCAAACCCATCACAGGTCTATTGTGAGTAACCTCAGCTTGCATTTGCAAGTAACCGTTCCTTGCATTTGCAAGAGGCTAAGAGTATGTTTGCTTTTAATGTGTGCTACTAGAGAAGCATGAATTTGCTGCTTCTAGACAAACATCTCAGCAGAAAAGTAAACACGCACTAAGAATACGTTTAGAAAAAGCGAGAGCATATGAAAATAGTTTGACTTCCCATATGCTCCTTTTAGCTAATTTCAACAAGCTTCTTGGTGTAGCTTATACAAAAAAACCCTTTTTAGCTTATTCCAACAAGTTTCATGATTATCTTTAGAGAAAACCTTCAAATTGGTCATCCAAAGATAGGCTTGTCCTCAATTATGTCTCCCAAAGATGATAACCCCTAAATAAGTCCTCCAAAGATTGATTTGGTTTTCATATTGGTCCTTAGACCCATTTACACCGGTTAAAAAAACCATTTTATATCGATTTTTTTAACTGGTGTTAAAAGGTATAAAGACCAAATCAATCTTTGGAGGACTTAGGGGTTATCATCTTTGAAGAATCTAGTTGAGGACAACCCTATCTTTAAAGGAACAATTTGACTATTCTCTCTTAAATTTATAATGCAAGCTCTCACATTAAAAGAGCTTATTATATAACCTCTTCATTAAGTTGTGTATTCAAATACACCCTAATTCCACGATTAATGAGGCTGTAACACTAACCATTGCACCACTCCACATACTCATTCACAATGCACTCCCTACATGCAAATTTGAAGTTCACATTCAGTAATCCAAAGCATGACAAAATCAAAGAGTAACAAAGGGAATTCACCGTGCATTTCGAGGATTTGGGCGTATTTGAACATCCTCAACACTGCAATAGTACTTGAGCTTATCAACATACTCATCAACCATGAGTTGCAGTCCACGTGAACGCTTCTTCCCTACTGATAATACACGTATAGGTAGTGCCTTCTACAGAAACTCAAATAATTAATTCTAGATAGACAAAATAAAAGAAAGTAAACCCTAACCATTTGACAATTTTATTTATTTATTACAGAACATAATTGTTTGAGAATTGATGATGGAATTGAAAGTGGAGGAGTTAAGTTGAGGGAATGGAAATGAGAGATGGGTTTATACCACTGATTGACCGACGTACTTGCATTTTCTACCTGAAAATATGAATTTAGTATAAATGTGGAGGATTTAAGAGAAAATTAGAGTGTGTGAGTAAGATAAGAGTGTGAAATAAGAACCTTGAGAGGGATTGCAACTTGTTGAATTGAACGTGGCACAAAGGTGGACTGCAGTGCCCATTCGAAAGAGAAACACAGAGCAAGCCAATGCAACTAGATGAGACAGATGCCCAATGAGTGACCTCACCTAAGCGATATTGTAAAAATAAAAGAAAATTAATGACAATATTCACCGTTTATTTTAGAACAGGAACTGATATTAATAAAATAATAATTTTTAATAAAAAGAAATGTATTATATTTAAAATAATTTCAATGAAATAATATTTTATATGAATAATATTAATAAAAAATATAATGCAATTATTTCATAATATTAAAAACTAAACTTTACACCATATAATGCATGAGTTTATATTTATTTGTAGCAATCGAAATTTAAATATATTATCTATCAAATACTAATTATTGATGTAATAAAATGATTATTACACACACCATGTAATAAAAACAATCTCCATTTTTCTATACCTATCTATGATCCGTTGTATTAATTATAATAATCTTATTTTTATTATGTATTTAAAATCATTATATAATTAAAATAATCAAGTATTTAGTAAAATATAAAAATTAAAACAATTTTTAGTTGCGAGGGCTTCAACCCACAACACAAAGATAAATTGCTCAAGAGGAAGTGTTGCATCATGGAGCTACGCCACACTTTTGTTTTTTTATGCGCAATATTATGTTTAATATTAATTTTGTAGACTACTGATAAAAAGTATTGTAGCGGATCGCTGTAGCTCAAATAAGCAGTTTTATATAATATAAATTAAAAATAATTTACTATTTATAAGTTTTTAACATTTAAAACTATATATAAAAGTCTAAAATATTCTTTAAACATAACAAAAAAGCCCAAAAAAGATTTTTCAATGAATTACTCAAAACTACTAGTTCATTGATTTGATTGATCACATGATATATCGATTCATTGGTTTAAACAAACTGAATTAGTATTCAATTGAATGGTTTTCTAATTGAACCGGAGAGTCCAGTCTAGTTTTTAAAATTATTATTAATATTATATTTAGGAGAGACACTAGTGGAAAAAATGGATATAACAACGGGGATATATTCACGGGTAGAAGAGGATCAGTGATAAAAACATGCGCGGTGGCATTTTTGAAATTATAAGGTGAACGTTATAATCAGAGAAAACTATATATCCACGGTTAACATCATAACCGTGAATGTATCCATCAATATATATTCACGGTTGATAAGTCAACCGTGGATATATATTAATATCGACGGTTGTGTGCACAACCGTGAATATATATTGATGGATACATTCACGGTTATGATGTTAACCGTGGATATATATAGATGTCAATATTCACGGATGTATTTCCAACCGTGGATATATAGTTCAGGTTTTAGGGTTTAATCACTGGGTACTGTATGTCCACGGTTGTTTCTATAACTGTGAATATAAATTTAATATTTATCCACGGTTGGGATAGTAACCGTGGATATATAGTTAACATTTATCCACGGTTGTTTGTTAAACCGTGAATATATGTGTAATATATTCACGGTTTCAAGGGGAACCGTGAATATACATCCTTTCTGAAACTTCAAAAGCCGCGCCTTTCATTCTTTTTTCACTTTCTCTTCTTCTTCGCGCTGGTTATCGTCTTCTTCCTTGAGTTTGTTCTTTGCTGTTCGTGTTCACTCGCTTCTTTCTTCTTTCGTTCGTGTTCACTCGCTTCTTCCTTCTTTCGTTCGTGTCATCTTCGCACCATTTTCAAGTAAGTGCTCCATTACCCTACTTCTTCGCTCACTGCTGGTGTACTTCGTTATTATGCTCTGCCTTGTTTGTGGAACCTATTTCACTGTCTCTGTCTCTATGTTGTACTAGTGATTAAGTTTGGTTAAGCTTGTTTTATTGTGCCAACATTTCATTGTCTCTGTCTCTATGTTGTGAAACTGTTGAGTTAAGTTGTAAACTCCTACCAGTTTATAATGCCTAGAATCGAGTGGACATTTGGGTGTATGTTTTTTTAATAAACTAGAATAAACTTGGTAAACTGTTGCACAGTGCCCTGTATAGTTAAACTTGGTAAACTGTAATCGGCAATTGACACTTGCTAGTAATCCCCTGTATAGTCAAATTTTCTGTTTAGTTTTTACTTTTTAATCTTTGGTTGATTCTATGGTTTAGAAGGGATAACATTTGAAAGATTATTTTATAGGACCAAGAAACTGAAATGGATGGCTACAATCTCTTTGCTGTTTTGTTTTGGTATCAGTAATAAAATTCAGGCTCTCCTCCAAAATAAAAATTCATGTTCTTTAAAATCTAGAATTAATTCTTACTTAGAATCTGAACTTAGTTAGACTCAATGCATCTATGTTAAAATAGCTAAAGTTGTTAAAATCTTCCCATTCTAATAACTCTACCATTTTTAACTGATTTTTTGTTTGACCATTTTTTAAACCAAACTAACAATGTTTTAACAACTTTTTTAATGATCTAAGCTTCGACCAAAAAAAAATATGATCTAAGTTAGATATATCATAAAAGATTTCATTGTAAGTTAGATATATCATATTCTCCATTAGAATAACCAAAGTCATTACCATCAAGTTTTTAATGTTACCTCAGACATGATCTATACAATGTAATGTTACATTCTGAATACACAGGGCCTAATAAGGTTCAAGTTAGATATTTTTAAATGGAAAATTTTCACTTCATCATTGTTATTGCTGTTATTGTTGGTTGCTCGTATATAATGTTATTGCTGTTATTGTTGGTTGCTCGTATATAATGTTATTTCTGTCTATTGCATGCATGTGGTTTTCAATCTTGCAAACTCGTAGGCTCATACTAGTTAACTAGTTAACTAGTATGAAAGTTGTTGTGCATATGAGTGAACCGTAGTTCCCCGTTTGAGATTCGACACAAATGGTCATTAAATCAATTAATGTCATCGTTTGTGTTGAATCTTGAATTGTCCGTTTGGACAGTTTGGGATGAACAATTATTTTTTATACGTCATTGTTAGTATGTACAAGTTAGGAGTTATTTTAAAATTTGATAAAATTTCGGTAACTTGTATTTTATGTTGTTCTCTGGGTGCATATTTGGTTGTGGTTGAATTTGATTTGACCACTCTCATTTTGTGTACTTAGAGACCAATGCGAAATGCTGCCGAAATTTCATCAAATTTTAAAATAAGTCCTAACCTGTATATATGAATGACGTATAAAAATAATTGTCATGCTGAATGGGTATAGGACCACCACCTTTGTATAAAAAGTGAGGTTGATCATAGCACCTTGTAAACAGTTGGTATGGATCGGAGTTGGATTTCTGCGTCACGCCTAAGTCTGGAGTACGAGGGGGGAGTTGAATCATTTATAGAATTCGTAGCGAGGAATGCAGCGGGGGTGAATGGAAAGTATTTTTGCCCTTGTGTTAAATGCTTCAACCTGCGTCGGGTAGACTTGGAAGAGGTGCGAGAACATCTACTGTGTGACGGTTTTCTACGTAGTTATACGCGTTGGATATGGCATGGTGAAGATGTGGTGGTGCCAAGTAACAACTCTCAGACTAAAAATCGAAGCCCGATGCATGACAACAATGTCGACATGGATGACCGACTCGAGGATATGATCCGTGATGTAGGGGTAGAAGGTTTTAAGAAAGCTCATGTATATACAACTCTGTGTCAGGACTCTGAGCAGCCGTTGTATCCAAACTGCGTCAATTTCACGAGGTTATCAGCTGTTTTGCGGTTGTTTAATTTGAAGGCCATAAACGGGTGGACGGATAAAAGTTTCACTGACTTACTGAAGTTGTTGAAAGAAATGCTCCCAGCTGGAAACACCTTGCCGAAAAGTAACTATGAGGCCAAAAAGGTGTTGTGTCCTATGGGTTTGGAGTATGAGAAAATACATGCATGCCCAAATGATTGTGTATTATTCCGGGGTGAATTAGAAAATACAGGAACAGCCATTGAAGAAGCCAGACCCGGCCAAGGATCCCGTCCGGATGCTATGGCGCATCGGGTATGAGGAAGATAACGACACTGTTCAGGTCCCATGGCAGCCACTAGTGTTCGGCCATCCCAGTGATTTTCCAGTTTACGTTACAAGTTCTGACATTTGTGACATTATTACGGGGACGTCGATGCTGAACGGCTCCATCTTGCAGTTGTGGGAGCTGTAAGTATATCCTTGTGTTGTCCAATTTGTTCATTATACAAGTTATTTGTCGCTAACCATGTCTTACCTTGTTTAGGTATCTGGCAAAACTCTCAGTGGACTTGGGTTTCCAAGGAACTTACGGTTTCTTAGAGCCCTCTGTCATAAAGAGGCAAGGAAACACCTCGCAGAACACCCAGACATACATCCAGAATTGGATGTTTGAGTCTGAGAAGTCTATATACATGGGCCCCTATCATAAAGGGTAATACTCTATTCCATAATTATTGTTATGATATTTTGCATTTTGAAGTCTCAGTTATCACTCGTAACTGCAGGGCTCACTGGACGCTTCTGGTGATCTGTCCGAAGGACTATCTTGCTTTGTACTTTGATAGTTTGCACAAAACAGCTCCACAAGACCTGAGAGATATAGTAGACCGGTAAGTTCATCCCTAAACAATAACCACAAATTCAATTACATCATTTTTAGAACTATACAATTCTAACTTATCTTGTGTTTTGTTTGACGCAGGGCGGTGGTTGGATACAATGTACTGATTGGAAACAAGCACAAAGGAAGAACAGTTGTATGGGTGTACCCAAAAGTAAGTCAATCGTATTCATTCAAATCTTCAGTACATGGTTTTTAAGTTCCGAATTCACTTATTCCATACTATATGTCCATTGTAGTCTTACAGGCAGAAGGGTACCTTTGAGTGTGGCTATTTCGTCATGCACACTATGCTGACCATTGTCCAACATCATTTAGTAGATGGATGGACAGAGGTAATTCTCATCACCGTGTCAATTTCTCCAATTTCATCAATTTCATGTAATAAATAAAGCTTTTGTTCTAATTGTTTTGTGCATTGTTTGCAGCACTTTAATGACCGGTCATATTTCCCAAAGGAACTTGTGGATGATGTTAGAAGGCAATGGGCCTCACACTTCCATGAACTTAGGCAAAGCTAGATATAGGATATTTATTCTTTTATATATGTATGTAGTAGGATTTAGGGTTTACTTTTATTAGATTACATTCAACTTAATTGTATATACTTTTATTTTTTAGGTTGTTATGAATTGATATAGAAAATAAATTGTTATATATATATATACATACGATTCTTTCGGCATATTGTTTCTGTGGCATACTGTATACTGTACTGGCTTGTCTGAATGCAGGGTTGGGCAACGATAAAACAGAGTGCATATTAAAAAAAAAAACCTCAGCATTTATTCACGGTTATGGCAACAACCGTGAATAAAGACAAGATTTTTCCACGGTTAAGGTAGTAACCGTGGATATAGATACATTTTTATCCACGGTTGTCCATCACAACCGTGAATATAAGTAGATTTTAACTGAAACTAAACCATACTTATATTCACGGTTGTGATGGGCAACCGTGGATATAGATACATTTTATCCACGGTTGTCCATCACAACCGTGAATATAAGTATGGTTTAGTTTCAGTTAAAATCTACTTATATTCACGGTTTTGATGGACAACCGTGGATAAAATGTATCTATATCCACGGTTATTCTCGATAACCGTGAATATAAATAGTAAGTTATGTTCACAGTTGTTCTTAACCGTGGTTAGATGTGATTTATTACCACGGTTGTTAACCGTGGTTAAAGACCATCATCTACTACCACGGCTTCAACAACCACGGTTCTTTAACCGTGAATAAAGGCCTTTTTTAACCGTGATTATATCCTTTTTTTCCACTAGTGAGAACACTTAAATTAGTCTATATGTTATTCTCGATTGATCAAGTTAATTTTTATCATTAGAGAAACTCATCATAACCCTTATCGTATTGAGAAATCCATCAATTTTCTCCCTTTGTTACCCTTATCACTATCTAACATAACAAACGAGCCACATGACAAGCTAAACTCCATGTGCTCGTTTTTAGCCCAATTGACTCCCCATTACTATCTATGTCATAAATACATCAATTTGGTTCCTTTTACGATGAAAATATACAAGTTAGATAGAAAATATAGAAGTTACAAAAGCTAGTTTTTAGCATTGTAACTAATATACATTCTTTAAGAATCAAAGACTGATTTGATTTTTCTACATGGACCAATTTGATGCATTTAGAGGAACCAAATTGGTGTATTTATGATGTGGATAGTAATAGAGAGCAAACTGAGCTAAAAATGGATACATGGAATTTAACTTGCCACATGATAAGTATGTTAAGTAAGACATTGGCAGAGGTAAAAGAGGGACCAAATTGATGGGTTTTTCAATACGATGAGACTATGATGAGTTTCTCTTAAGATGAGAATCAACTTGATCGATTGTGAATTGCATAAAGACCAATTTTAGTGTTTTCTTATATGTTTAGTTCAGGGTTAAATTAATACATTTAAGATAATTTTTTAAAAAAATTAATACATTTAGCAAGTTTAGATTGGAAATTAAAATTGAAGAAAATTCTCAAGTTGTCAATAAGTTCGAATCGATAATAAAGAATTCTAAGAATAATATAAAATTTAAAGTTGAAATTCCTTTAGTCTTTTTTATTAGATTTTTCAAGTTTTTTCTTAATTTTTATAGATCATTTTTAAATTAAAATATTAATTTATTTTTTCAATCTTTCAAAAACTGTAAAGTGGAAGGGTATAAGTGTCAATGAGTGGAAGAACCACCTGAACCCAAGTTATGACATTTTATGTCTATACCACTCACCAACTAATTAGATCTTCTAAAATGATTTTTATAATTTATGTAACCTTATATAAAATAAAAATTGAAATATAGAATTTTTTTGTTAAAAATTGCATTTTCTTGATTTTCAAGATAAATCTAACATAATTTTCAAAAAAAATTGATCTTTTGGTTAGGAAAAATCACTTATAAAAAGAAAGAAATAGCAGAGCTATTTTTAATATAAATAAATAGGACATGTTTCGTTTTAGAAGATAAATATTAAAATAAAATTTTGAAACTCTTATTTCTTTTATTTAATTCATTACATATTACCATTTATAATTGCCTTTTATACTTATACTTAGATTCTTCTAAAAACTCATCAGAGTAAAATAATATGAGTGAGAGCGTGAGGTTTCAAAAGAGTGTAGGTGACCCACCAACAAAGCCACCGGACTAATTTGGTGGTGTTGGCATTAGGGAAAGGAAGGCTACATTCAAGGAAAAGGTGTTAAGGGAACGGAGTGAGGGACCGAAGGTGCAATCTCATTGAGAAGAGCATTACTAGGATGAAAGGGGGCATGTTTTTTTCATTGATCTCCATTGACGAGATGAAATACTGGAAAATGTGCCAGCCATGGTTGAACTACTTGTTAGTGAAGCTATTGGGCAAGTCGTTAGGTTTCTTAGCACTGTGGGATTTAGTTTCACTTGGAACTAACTGGTGGTTTGAACTAATGGATGTCAGTCATATTTATTTGATAGTGAAGTTTGACCCCTCAGAGGATCACGAGAAGGTGATGACAGGGACCCCATGGTTAATCTTTGATCACTGCCTGATAATGAAACCATGGAACCTGAAGTTTGTAGCTGTGAATTCCAAGATCAATACTACATTGATTTGGGTTCGAATACCAGGGTTAGGAATGCAGTTCTATGATGAAAACTTCCTACTTTCTCTGTCGACAGCCATAGGATGCCTCATCAAGGTTGATATGCACACCGCAGACTTGAGGAAAGGACGTTTTGCACGCATTTGAGTAGAAATTGACCTTGATCAACCAGTGGTGGGAAGACCGTGTTTACGCGACTTGTGGTATAAGAGTGAATGTGAAGGTTTCCACCTTATGTTGTCAGAACCTAACCAAGAACTATCTCTCTACTTCCGCGAGCAAACAGAACGACATTCTAGAGGGCGGGCTCAAAATCAATAGAAGGGTGCCAAGGAAACCTTAACAACGCAAGAAGGATACCAAAATGAAAAAATGAGGGAGATCGGTAAATCAAGATATTTAGGGGGACAATTATATGTCCTAGGGAAAAAGGGAAACAAAAATACATCAAGTTCAGGATATAGGAATATAGGAATAATGGAGTGAAACAAAAATAGGAATAATGGAGTGAAAGTCAAGGGATATAGGAATAATATAGGGAAAGGCAACTCCCAAGCATCAAGTTCAGGATATGACACTATTTTCAAATTCCAATCACCATTTTTCTCTCCCCGGGACCCACTTTGCGTAAAAGGACTAGGAGAGAGAATGCACAGTTTCAAGCTGATGCAAGCCCTAATATGATAATCATAAAAGGAAAGGTATCTTCACCTACGATGCTTAACTTGCATAATACATAGGTTGTTTATGTCTTAAAAAATGGGGTGCATTCAACGATGAGATTGAATCCAACAGGGGGTTATAGGTATTCTGCATGGATGAAGGCAATGAGGAGTAGAGTGTGCATGATAATGCAACATCGAAGAACCCTTCAAATCTAGGATCAGAGATTGAAATGCATTATGAAACTCCATATGCCTGAGTGCCACAGGAAAGGAGTAGGCCTATCTGATGGGCACCTCGTCCAAAATGAAGAAAGACCTAAAAGAAGCAAAAAGATCCCTTTTTGGTTTAAAGATTTTGTTTAAATTTTAAGAGTTGATTTTTAATATTGTTATAGGCCCAATTATTTTGGCCTTTTCATTTCTTGTTTCCAACGGTATATTAAGTCTTGTAAAACTTTTCTAAGATATGAAGTGGTATTTTCTCTGATTTTATTGTCTCCTTAGTCTAGTAGTAGCAGTTAAACCCTAGCACCTCTATCATTGGTGCTTTTATTCACCCTTCTCAATGCCTCCCAAGGCCCTCACCTCTAAAGATGTGGAGGAAGCTCTCCAAGCTTGAACGGATAAAATGGGATCCTTGCAATCCCAGCTAGATTCCCAGCTTACTAAAAAACTAGCTCTTCTAGAAACACTAGTGGAAAAAATGGATATAACAACGGGATATTATTCACGGGTAGAAGAGGATCAGTGATAAAAACATGCGCGGTGGCATTTTTGAAATTATAAGGTGAACGTTTTAATCAGAGAAAACTATATATCCACGGTTAACATCATAACCGTGAACGTACCCATCAATATATATTCACGGTTGAGGAGTCAACCGTGGATATATAGTACCTGAAATATATATCGACGGTTGTGATCACAACCGTGAATATATATTGATGGGTACGTTCACGGTTATGATGTGAACCGTGGATATATATAGATGTCAATATTCACGGTTGTATTTCCAACCGTGGATATATAGTTCAGGTTTTAGGGTTTAATCACTGGGTACTCTATGTCCACGGTTGTTTCTATAACTGTGAATATAGATTTAATATTTATCCACGGTTACGATACCAACCGTGGATATATAGTTAACATTTATCCACGGTTGTTTGTTAAACCGTTAATATATGTTTAATATATTCACGGTGAGGGGGAACCGTGAATATATATCCTTTCTGAAACTTCAAAAGCCGCGCCTTTCACTCTTTTTTCAGTTTCTCCTTACTTTCGCTGGTTATCGTCTTCTTCCTCGTCCTGCTCTTTGTTGGTCGTAGGCTTCTGGGTTCACTTCCTTCTTCTTTCGCGTGCCCTTCTTCTTCTTCGTTCAGCATTGTCAGGTAAGTGCTTCGTTGCCCTTCTTCTTTCGTTCACTTTTTAACCTCTGCTTCGTTGTTATTCTTTATAATCGTAATGGGTTTGCTTCATTCTCTCTGTTTGTGTGTTTATTGTTGAAGCTGAACTCTGTCTCTGCTATTTTGACATTGCCTGTGATATTTTCATTGTTGTGGAGATGAGAAATGGCTGACGAGAATTGATATCTTTTTCATTGTTGCTATTTTGACATTGTTGCTATTTTTACATTGCCTCTAAACTCTGTCTCTGTCTCTGCTGAAATGGGTGACGAGAATTTTATTGTTTGTGCACCAAAGAAATGAAAGAATTGATATCCTTCAGAACAAAATATGTATTGAAATCAATTACCAAAAAAAAAGTACTGAAATAAAAACAGTAGCTGTAATGATCATACTGTTTTTGAGGTTGCAATATCTACAAAATTAGAATCATTTTAAGAAAAAAATATTTTAAAGGGAAATTACTTAGATATACATCATAGCTGGTGTTTTAAGAAATTAAATTGAGGAAACATGGAATTTGTTATAAGAGTTTTCTATCACATATAGCATATACCCATACATACATAAAAAAATTATAGAAAGTTTGTATTAGGAGAAGTATGTACTTATCCTACTTACGGTAGGTAGGAATTGGTCTTCCGTGTTACAATAATTTAGCGTAATAACACCATCGTTGCATAAACCCCACAAAAAATAAAATCTTACATCAATGTGTTTACTCCTTCCATGTAGAACTAGATTTTTAGACAATGTAATGGTAGAAGCATTATCACAAAATATAATAGTTACTCCTTCATGGAAGTAGTTTAGATGCTCTAAAATTCTTCTTAACTAAAAGTGACCCAAAAAAAAGTGACCCAAAAATAAAATGGATCAATATGGATTTTTGACCAACCCAACCCGGGCCACCATGTTTAAAAAATAAAAATCCAATACCAAACAAAACTTGAAAAATGTCATAATCCAACACCATATCCATAATTCATAAAATAAAAGTTCAACCCTCATGTCTCAAATTCCATAATCCATCATCCAACACCATAGTTCTACTTGAAAATACCACAATTATATAATGTTATTTCTGTTGCTATTTTTTCTCTCATATAATGTTATTTGTTTACGTTTGTATGTATATGGTTGTCAATGTTGCGAACTCGTAGGCTCATACTAGCTAACTGGTATGAGGATGTGCATAAGTGAACCGTAGTTCCCCGTTTGAGATTCGACACAAATGGTCATTAAATTAATTAATGTCATCGTTTGTGTTGAATCTTGAATTGTCCGTTTGGACAGTTTGGGATGAACAATTATTTTTTATACGCCACTGTTAGTATGTACAAGTTAGGAGTTATTTTAAAATTTGATAAACTTTCGGTAACTTGTATTTTGTGTTGTTCTCTGGGTGCATATTTGGTTGTGGTTGAATTTGATTTGACCACTCTCATTTTGTGTACGTAGAGACCAATGCGAAATGCTGCCGAAATTTCATCAAATTTTAAAATAAGTCCTAACCTGTATATATGAATGACGTATAAAAACAATTGTCATGCTGAATGGGTATAGGACCGCCACCTTTGTATAAAAAGTGAGGTTGATCATAGCACCTTGTAAACAGTTGGTATGGATCGGAGTTGGATAACTGCATCACGCCTAAGTCTGGAGTACGAGGGGGGAGTTGAATCATTTATAGAATTCGTAGCGAGGAATGCAGTGGGGGTGAATGGAAAGTATTTTTGCCCTTGTGTTAAATGCTTCAACCTGCGTCGGGTAGACTTGGAAGAGGTGCGAGAACATCTACTGTGTGACGGTTTTCTATATAGTTATACGCGTTGGATATGGCATGGTGAAGATGTGGTGGTGCCAAGTAACAGCTCTCAGACTAAAAATCGAAGCTCGATGCATGACAACGATGTCGACATGGATGACCGACTCGAGGATATGATCCGTGATGTAGGGGTAGAAGGTTTTAAGAAAGCTCATGTATATACAACTCTGTGTGAGGACTCTGAGCAGCCGTTGTATCCAAACTGCCTCAATTTCACGAGGTTATCAGCAGTTTTGCGATTGTTTAATTTGAAGGCCATAAACGGGTGGACGGATAAAAGTTTCACTGACTTACTGAAGTTGTTGAAAGAAATGCTCCCAGCTGGAAACACCTTGCCGAAAAGTAACTATGAGGCCAAAAAGGTGTTGTGTCCTATGGGTTTGGAGTATGAGAAAATACATGCATGCCCAAATGATTGTGTATTATTCCGGGGTGAGTTAGAAATGCTGCATCGATGTCCTAGATGTGGGGTGTCACGGTATAAGAAGAAAGAGGCGGATTCTGATGAGGTATGCACTAAAGGGTCTCCTGCAAAGGTGTTGTGGTATCTACCTATAGTTCCAAGACTAAAGCGTCTGTTTGCCAATGCAGATGATGCAAAACTTATGAGATGGCATGCTGATGAGAGGGTTGTTGATGGACTACTTAGGCATCCGGCCGATGGGTCACAATGGAAGAAAATGGATAGGATTTTTCCAGAATTTGCCAATGAACCAAGAAATGTTAGGCTTGCACTAGCCACAGACGGCATGAACCCGTTTGGGAACCTGAGCACAAACCATAGTTCGTGGCCTGTTTTGTTGTTTGTTTACAACTTGCCGCCATGGTTGTGCATGAAGCGAAAATATGTGATGTTATCAATGATGATTTCTGGTCCACGACAACCAGGGAACGACATTGATGTATATTTAACTCCATTGGTTGAAGACCTCAAAAGGTTGTGGGAAGACGGGGTTGAAGTGTTTGATGGGTTTACCGGGCGATCATTCAAATTGTGTGCCATGTTATTTTGCACAATCAATGACTTTCCAGCGTATGGTAACTTATCTGGGTACAGTGTGAAGGGTCATAAAGCTTGTCCAGTATGTGAGGAGGGGACTAGTTCTGTGCGGTTGCATCATGGCAGGAAAAATGTTTATCTTCGACATCGAAGGTTTCTTAAAGCGAATCATCCGTTTCGAAGGTTGAAAAAGTCGTTTAACGGTGCCCAAGATTTTGAAATGGCTCCTCCACCACTATCTGGTCGCCAGGCATATGAAAAGGTGAAGGACGTCAACGTGCAATTTGGTAAGTGTGAAAAACAGCACCCGACACAAAACAACTGGAAGAAAAGGTCAGTGTTTTTTGACCTGCCATATTGGAGGGAGCTTGATGTAAGACACTGCATTGATGTAATGCATGTGGAGAAGAATGTGTGCGACAGTTTAGTTGGTACACTCTTAAACATACCTGGGAAGACTAAAGATGGCCTAAACTCGCGTATGGACTTAGAGTTGATGGGTATACGTCAGGATTTGCATCCACAATCAAAGGGCAAAAGAACATATTTGCCTCTAGCATGTCATACGTTATCCAGAAAAGAAAAGCAAAGTCTGTGTGAATCGTTACGAAGTGTGAAAGTTCCGTCTGGTTATGGCTCCAACATCAACTCTTGTGTTTCCATGAAAGATTTGAAGTTAGTTGGGTTGAAGTCTCACGATTGTCACATGTTGATGCAGCAGTTTCTGCCTATCGCCATTCGTGACATTCTTCCTAAAAATGTGAGAAATGTCATAACAAGGTTGTGTATGTTTTTCAATTCCATATGTTGCAAGGTAATCGTGCCCGGCGAATTGGATGTGTTGGAACAGGAAGCATCACTTATATTATGTCAGCTTGAAATGTATTTCCCGCCCTCTTTTTTTGACATAATGGTCCACTTAATCATCCATTTGGTGAGAGAGGTCCGTTGGTGTGGTCCAGTGTTCTTACGGTGGATGTATCCCGTTGAGCGATATATGAAGATATTGAAAGGGTATATGAAGAACCAACGTCGTCCCGAAGCTTCAATTGTGGAAAGATATATTGCAGAGGAAGCAATTGAGTTTTGCACTAAATACATGTCACATGCTGCAAGCATTGGTATTCCAACGACTCGTCATGAAGGGAGATTGGATGGGAAAGGAACGATTGGAAAAAAAGTGAAGAGCATGCCACGTGCTGATGTCCTTCAGGCACACTTGTATATTTTAAACAACACGGACGACGTGCAACCGTATCTAGCCACACACAAGGAGCTAGTCAAGAAAACCAACCCTAAAATGACTGAAAAGTGGTTGTTGAATGAACACAACAAGAGTTTTATGCAGTGGTTCAAAAAGACCGTTCTGAAAGATGCATCTGCATCCTCGACATTACATCGACTGGCACAGGGCCCGAACTTTGATGTCCTCACCTTTTGTGGGTATGACATAAACAACTATTCGTTTTATACAAGGACACAGGATGAAAAGAGTACAAATCAAAACAGTGGAGTGATGGTTGTGGCTCAGTCAATGCATTTCTCAACTGCAAAGGACAACAACCCTGTCATGGCCGAGTCATGCTACTTTGGTGTGATTGAAGATATATGGGAAGTTGATTACGGTCCCTTCACCGTTCCTGTGTTTAAATGCAAATGGGTTGACAATAAGAACGGTGTCACAACTGATGATTTAGGAGTTACGTTGGTGGACCTTAACAAGATAGGGCATAAGGACGAACCATTCATAATGGCAACGCAGGTGAAGCAAGTTTTTTATGTGGCTGACCCAGCTGACAAACGGTGGTCAATTGTTATCCAAGGTAGACACATTGGAGACCCCAATGTTGATATTGTGGACATTCCATCAACTACAACGCGTATTCCAACATCTGTCGTGGAACATGACATAGATGATGTAGTTGCCAGTCGTCATGACCACCATGAGGGCTTGTGGGAAAATATTTTATCTTAATAGGGTATTAATCTTGTTGGTGAGACATTGAATTACATGTTATATTAGTTATTCATTGTTTTAAATGTTATATTAAATATTTGACAGTTTTTTTCCTTGTTTGGACAGATACTCATGGCTGACCAGGATGGACGATCCAGGTCCGACTCACTGGCCAGTGGTTCCTCTGATCGGAAGAGTAGAGGTGTTACCCGGATACCAGACGTCGCACGTAGGCGTCACCGGGGAGAGAGGCTAGTTGTTGAGATGGATGTCAACACCGGTAGATTCAGTGGACCGCATGCCACAAAGTTGAGCAGTTATCTGGGGGTTGTGGTACGGTCGAAGGTGTCCATCATTATCCCTGACTGGGATAGTGTCGAGGAGGTGGTGAAGAACCAGCTATGGAGTGATGTTCTGGTAACTTAGATATTATTTAAGTTTTATTTTAGTGTATTATTTCATGTAACTCTTAATAAGTACTCCTTTATGGACTAACTCCTTTCATGTAGGATTCTTTTGACATACCATCTTCCGACATAGCGAGGAGGAAGGTCCTCGGTATCATGGCTGAGCGATGGAGGTCGTTCAAATCCATACTCACCACGAGGTATATTGAACTTTAAATTCTTAATCAACGCTTCACCAAATTGTACCAATCCTTAGTTTTAATGTACCTTTCATTGTAGGTATGTATTCGGGGACGACCAAGGAAAGTTCCCTGGAGAGAAATATCCATTCATCGATCAGGAGACCTGAGATGCTTTTGTTGCATCTAGACATTCTGTCGAGTTTCAGGTACATTGGTTTTTAGATGATTAAATTATGTATAATTTATATGGCTAATTGTGAATATTTTTTTTCTTGTTGTAGGAGACCAGAAAGAAAGCCAAGGAGACTAGGAAGCTAAATGACTGCCCACACACACTGTCACGTGGGGGTTACCGTAGGTTGGAGGAGCGGCTGGCACAGGAGAGGCTGAGTCAGTGTCAGACTGACACTGGTATTGTGGATCCCCCTTCCCCACCTGCACGCCACGACAAATGGAAGCGGGCTAGGATCAAGAAGAGTGGGGAATACACTTCCTCACAGGCTCAGGAGGTTGCCTCACAGATAGTAAGTATTCCCCTTTATATCAGTGTCTGTTTTTCAGTTTACGTGAAGGAAGTGAATACTAACTTGTTTGGTTTCAAGATTCCTTGGTTGAGCAATCAACCCAAGGGTCTTTCGTAGCCCATGGACGGGAGGATATTTTGACTACCGCCATTGGCAGGCCAGAGCACCCAGGAAGAGTGCGTGCTATTGGTCGAGGTGTAGGTAAGTGCTAACTAACTCTATGCCTTCATTTTGTTATCTGTTAAACAATTATGGGCTAATCATTCACATTTCACAGGCCTCCATGCCTATTACGGTGCTCCCGACCCTGCCCCATCCCTTGAGCAAATGGTGGAGCAAAAGGTGGCTGTTGTGAAGGCTGAGTACCAGGAGGAGATATCTAGGCTCCACCAGGAGATGGCCCGATTCAGGGAGGAGATGAAGGCCTCACTCAGCCACCACCAGGAGACTACTGCACCAGCCAGCGACCCACAGGTTAGATTCTTTATTTAATTTCCTCAATTTTATTGTTTGTAATCACTTTATTTCATTGTTGAATAACTTCTGCTTGATGTGTAAATATGTAGGTATGGAAGGTTAGCACTAAGGGGTCGTGCGCTGCGGCTGACCCTGACGATGATGGGGTCGAGCCACCAGACACCTGTCAATGTGACCTGTTCATTGACGGGTCAGAGGAGCCAGTTGCCACTGGTATGGTGTACAACTTAGGCCCTGTGGTTCACCATCAGACATTACCTGATGGTATGTCCAGGGTCTCGGTTGTGCTCGTCCTCGAGGAGGATGCTGCTATGCCAGTGGCAACTCAGGAGGTGAAGACCGTCGGTCGGGCGATGGGCCACTTTCTGATGTGGCCCAACAGACTTCTGGTGATTGCCCCTGGACAGGTAAAAACCCTAAACACTAACTAGCTTTATTTCCTTGTCAATTATGGTACAAAATGTGATGGTTGTCAATTGTTCAACAGGAACAGACATTGAAGAAGCCAGACCCAGCCAAGGATCCCATCCGGATGCTATGGCGCATCGGGTATGAGCAAGCAGACGACACTGTTCAGGTCCCATGGCAGCCACTAGTGTTCGGCCGTCCCAGTGATTTTCCGGTTTACGTTACAAATTCTGACATTTGTGACATTATTACGGGGACGTCGATGCTGAACGGCTCCATCTTTCAGTTGTGGGAGCTGTAAGTATATCCTTGTTTTGTCCAATTTTTTCATTATACAAGTTATTTGTCGCTAACCTTGTCTTAACTTGTTTAGGTTTCTGGCAAAACTCTGTGTGGACTTGGGTTTCCAAGGAACTTACGGTTTCTTAGAGCCCTCTCTCATACAGAGGCAAGGAAACACCTCGCAGAACACCCAGACATACATCCAGAATTGGATGTTTGAGTCTGGGAAGTCTATATACATGGGCCCCTATCATAAAGGGTAATATTCTATTCCATAATTATTGTCATGATATTTTGCATTTTGAAGTCTCACTTATCACTCGTAACTGCAGGGCTCACTGGACGCTTCTGGTGATCTGTCCGAAGGACTATCTTGCTCTGTACTTTGATAGTTTGCATCGGACAACTCCACAAGACCTGAAAGATATAGTAGACCGGTAAGTTCATCCCTAAAAAATAACCACAAATTCGATTACATCATTTTTAGAACTATACAATTCTAACTTATCTTGTGTTTTGTTTGACGCAGGGCGGTGGTTGGATACAATCTACTGATTGGAAACAAGCCCAAAGGAAAAATAGTTGTATGGGTGTACCCAAAAGTAAGTCAATCGTATTCATTCAAATCTTCAGTACATATTTTTTAAGTTCTGAATTCACTTATTCTATACTATATGTCCATTGTAGTCTTACAGGCAGAAGGGTACCTTTGAGTGTGGCTATTTCGTCATGCACACTATGCTGACCATTGTCCAACATCATTTAGTAGATGGATGGACAGAGGTAAGTCTCATCATTTGGACTACTTTTCTCCAATTTCATTAATTTCATGTAATAAATAAAGCTTTTGTTCTAATTGTTTTGTGCATTGTTTGCAGTACTTTAATGACCGGTCATTTTTCCCAAAGGAACTTGTAGATGATGTTAGAAGGCAATGAGCCTCACACTTCATTGAACTTAGGCAAAGCTAGATATAGGATCTTTATTCTTTTATATATGTATCTAGTAGGATTTAGGGTTTACTTTTATTAGATTACATTCAACTTAATTGTATATACTTTCATTTTTTAGGTTGTTATGAATTGATATAGAAAATAAATTGTTATATATATACATACCATTCTTTTGACATAGTGTTGCTGTGGCATACTGTATACTGTACTGGTTTGTCTGAATGCAGGGTTGGGAAACGATAAAACAGAATCCATATTAAAAAAAAAACCTCAGTATTTATTCACGGTTATGGCAACAACCGTGAATATAGACTATATTTATCCACGGTTACTACCATAACCGTGGATATAGATACATTTTATCCACGGTTGTCCATCACAACCGTGAATATAAGTATGGATTAGTTTCAGTTACATCCACTTATATTCACGGTTATGATGGACAACCGTGGATATAGATACATTTTATCCACGGTTGTCCATAATAACTGTGAATATAAGTAGTTTGTAACTGAAACCATTCCATACTTATATTCACGGTTGTGATGGACAACCGTGGATAAAATGTATCTATATCCACGGTTGTCCATCATAACCGTGAATATAAGTGGATGTAACTGACACCTTTCAGTTCTTATATTCACGGTTATGCTCGATAACTATGAATATAAATAGTAAGTTATATTCACAGTTGTTCTTAACTGTGGTTAGATGTGATTTATTACCACGGTTGTTAACCGTGGTTAAAGACCATCATCTACTACCACGACTGCAACAACCACGGTTCTTTAACCGTGAATAAAGGCCTTTTTTAACCGTGATTATATCCATTTTTTCCACTAGTGAAACCCAACTACATGACCAGCATCAGGTCCATGCCTCTCGCCATAACAATCTGGAGCACATGCTAGATCGTCGTATTGAAGCTCTTGCAGCTCTTCTGGGTCAGATTGCTGGAGCTCAATCTTTCCAACCAGGGGTAACCTTAGCCTCCCCGTCAGGTATAGCCCATGATACTTCTCAGTCTCCTAATGCTTCCATTTTCTGCAGAACCCCCTCTACCCCCCCCCCCAAACCACCACACTTCCTAATCCTACTATCCCCTTACCAACCCCCACACTCAATTCCACGCCTTCAATTCAATTTGGCCACATACCAATTATTTCCAATCCTATTCCTTCAATCCCACAAACCTATCCATCTACCCAATTGATCATACCTTTAACCCCACCATATTTCCTTTATCACCCCAACTTTAACCTTACTCAGAACCCTAATCCTAGCCCTCCTAAGGTCACCCTAAATAGCTTTGATGGATCTGACCCCATTGACCGGATTTTTCAAGCAGAACACTTCTTCCTGGTTTACCAAATCCCTATAGAACACCGTCTCTCATGGGTTGCCTTTTATATGAAAAGGGATGCTCTCAGCTGATATAAATGGATGTACCAAAATAACTTACTCTCTAATTGGGGTTCTTTCACTAGGGTTTTATCTCTCCATTTTGGGCCCTCTACTTACACTAATCACCAGGCTGAACTCTTCAAATTGTGACAATTTGGTTCTGTTACTGATTATCAGGCCAGGTTTGAAAAACTCTTCAACATGGTTTTTGGCCTCAATCAAGAGACTCTCTTAAATTGTTTCCTTTCAGGATTACTTCCTGAAATTAGATGTGAGCTGGCCATTCTCAACCCCCACTCTGTCTACCAAGCTATACATCTTGCTAAACTGGTGGAGGATAAAATTAGGGACTCTAAACCCAGAATTAGCCGTCCCCATCCCCATCCTCTTTATCCAAACACCAACCCTCACCTTCACACCTCAAACATTCCCATTAAACCTTCCCAACCATCCTTACCTATAAAAAAATTAATACTTGCCCAAATGCAAGAACGTCGTGCCCAGGGCCTATGTTACAACTGTGACGAAAAATTTGTCATTGGCCACAAGTGCTCTACTAGTCGATTCCTACTTCTCCTAGTTGATGAGGAACCAGAATTAGCTCTCCCAACCCACACCTTGGAACCGTTACCCCCTATTCCACACCCAGAACCTATACAACTACCCCTTATAGACTCTTCCTAAGATGCCTTCCATTTTTATTTATCCCCTCAAGCCCTTTCTGGTCACCTCTCCCCTAGGACCCTCAAATTTACAGGTTACATCTTTGGCCTTCCTGTGATGATTCTTGTTGATATAGGGAGCTCCTACAACATTATACAAACCAGACTAGCCTCTCATCTTAAATTACATGTTCACCCAGCCCCAAATTTTTTGTTCTAGTGGGAAATGGTGCCCAAATTCATTGCACTAGATATTGTCCTGAGGTTCCCCTATCCATTCAAAACCACTTATTTCATATTCCATTTTACTTGTTACCTATTGAGGGTGCAGATGTTATGCTGGGTATGGAATGGTTGTGTACCCTAGGACCCATCCATTCTGATTTTGCCATTCCTAATTTATATTTTACCCATGAGAACCACCCTATTACCCTTACAAGAGATATGGAGTTTACCCCATCACCTACAACCTACCACTAACTATCCCACCTGCTTCACACCAACTCTATTGCCTCTTTTCACTTGCTATCCTTTCAACCTATTTCATCTTCTACCATCACAACCCTTAAACATGACCTACACTACCTTCCTACAACTTTCCAAAACCTTCTAAATCGACACTCACATGTTTTTTAAGAACCACACGGGCTTCCCTCTTCTAGACCACATGACCATCAGATCCCTCTGCTTCCCAACACTTCCCTAGTCACTGTTAAACCTCACCGTTATCCTCATTCCCAAAAAGAGGCCATGACTAATATAATCACCCAAATGCTTCAACAAGGAATTATTGTTCCTAACACTAGCCCATTCTCTTCCTCGGTCCTATTGGTGAAAAAAAAAGATGGGACTTAGCTGTGGATTACAGGGCTTTGAATGTAATTACCATTCCTGACAAATTTCCCATACCCGCTATTGATGAGTTGCTAGATGAGTTAGGCTTAGCTACTATATTCTCTAAGATAGATTTAAAATTAGGATACCACCAAATTTGCGTCTCCCCTACAGACACATATAAAACAACATTTCGCACTTTTGATGGTCATTATGAGTTCCTGGTTATGTCGTTCGACCTAACTAACGCACCCTCTACTTTTCAATCAGCGATGAATGACCTTCTCCGTCCCTATCTTAGGAAATTTGTACTAGTTTTCTTTGATGATATTCTTATTTATAGTACCATTTTTCTGATCATTTGGTTCATTTACAATTGGTTTTAGAGTTGTTTTCTTCTAATAGATTTCGTGCTAATCTTTCTAAATGCATTTTTGGTGTATCTACTGTTAGTTACTTAGGACATCAGATTACGAGTAAAGGAGTTACCCCAGATCCTGAAAAAGTTTAAGTCATTTTGGACTGGCCAGAACCACGTTCCCTCACGACCCTCAAAGGATTCTTAGGCCTTACCGGTTGTTACAAGAAATTTGTTTGGGATTACGCCTTACTCGCCACTCCCCTCATCGACTTATTACGATCTACTACTTTCTCTTGGAATACAGAAGCCTCTACGGCTTTTATAAAATTAAAGGAGATCATGATAAATATACCTGTGCTAACTTTGCCTAATGTTGAAAAGCTCTTTGTTATTGAGACTGATGCTTTTGGGGTGACCATTGGTGCAGTTCTCTCCCAAGATAAACACCTCATCGCCTTCTTTAGTAAACAGATGTGTCCACGAATGCAAGCTTCATCTGTTTATGTCTGTGAAATGTATGCCATCACTAAAGCAATTAATAAATGGCGTTAGTATCTTATTGGAAGACACTTTCACATTTACACAGATCAGCAGAGTCTCAAACACCTTAATTCTCAATCATTTCAGACTCTAGAACAGATCAAATGGGTAGTTAAATTACAAGGTTACAGTTTTGACATATTTTACTGACCTGGCCGTTCCAACGGTGCTGCGGATGCGTTATCTCATCGGTCCATCAAAGACCAATCCCTCCTCCTGGCTTTATCGTCCCCTGTTCCAACTCTTTTGGATGAACTCAAGGCTTATTTTGGTGATCATCTGGACGGTCAGGCTTTTCTTCAAAAACTCCATTCCGACCTTAGCATGCAAAGGACCTTCTCTTGTTTTCATGGTATTGTTTATTTTAAGAATAAAATTTTTGTTCCAAACATACCTCAGTTATGACAGAATCTGATCTTGGAGTTTCATGCCACCCCTTCTGCTGGACACTCTAGTTGCAAACCCACTGTTGCTCGCCTAGCAGCCACCTTTTATTGGCCTGGCCTATACAAAAATGTGAAGAGATTTGTCAAACACTGTGCCTCATGCCAAATGAACAAGTACCTGCCATAAAAAAGAGGGGTTAATACAACCTTTGCCAACTCCTAACCAAGTATGGGAGGATATCTCAATGGATTTTATCACCCATCTTCCCACTTCTTTTAGTCATACAGTTATTTGGGTGATTTATGACCGACTTACCAAATTTGTGCACCTATTAACTCTGCCTTCTAAGTTCACAGCTCCAGTGTTGGCCTCTCGATTCCTCTCTGAAATCTACAAGTTGCATGGCATTCCTAAGTCTATTGTCTCAGACCGTGAACCCTTGTTCTTAAGCACATTCTGGAAGGAGCTTTTTCGGTTGTAGGGTACCACACTAAAGTATAGCTCTTCTTACCATCCTGAGACCAACGGTCAAACTAAGGTCACCAACTGTTGCCTTAAGGCATATCTCAAATGCTTCACTAGTGACCACCCTAAATAGTGATACTGTGTTTGAATATGTAAACAGGTTCAAGAATTTTGATAATGACAAAAACACTCTTGAAGAAATCCTTGCAAAAACAAAGACATGGAAACAGACCCTGAAATACAGCAAAACTATTCGATTAGGGAGACCAGGCTAATCGATTAGGATCATTCTGTTTTGGAAGAAATTGCATCAGGTCACAATCTAATCGATTACAGCAATCAAAATAATCGATTAAAGAGCTACTGGAATTAAGCTAATCAACTACACATATGAGATAATCGATTACCAATATCAAAAATGGCATTAAAGGCATCAGGTATAATGGCTAATCGATTGAAGGAATTTATACAATCGATTAGGAGGCTACTGGAATTAAGCTAATTGATTACCAGACAAACTAATCGATTAGGAAGCTACGAAGCCAAATTAAATGCATCAGGTACAGTTGCCAATCGATTATAGGCCAAGATGTAATCGATTAGTTGCTCTCTGACTTGAAGATAATCGATTACAGCTCGAGGGTGTAATCGATTACGATAGTGGGAAAACACTTTTAAGTGGGAAACCAGCACATATGTCCACCATTTTTCAGAATCCCACTATGTGCAACGGCTAGGAAAGGCAAAGGCACTCCTCAAGCTCTCAAATGGCTCTATAAATTGAAGAGGAACACAAGCACAAAGACACACCAAGAAGCTACAATCCCTTTTCTCTCTCTTATGCTTTGTAAGCCCTATTCTTGTACATCTTGAAATTCATTTGTATATCCTCTCATCTTGAGAGTTAGAAATTGGTTGATCTTTCACTTGTATATCTACTCTATTGAGAGAGTCATTTCCTTGTAAACACTTCAACCAATACAAAAGATTTTCACTCTAGGTTGAGTGGTCACAAAGGTTGGGGTTCAACCTTTGGGTATTGAGAGTTTGAGAGATTGGGTGGGTTGCCCTTGTGCTAGTGAGGATTGAGTTCTTGAGTGTGGGACACTAGGAAGCTGCAATTGCTCATAGCTTGTATCTCTAAACTTCAATAGTGGAAATCCTCTAAGTGGGTTGCTTAAAGGCGAGACGTACACCGGTGTTGGTGGAACTCGTTATATCGGTTTGCAAGCTTCTCTTCCTTACTCTTTTACTTTCACATTTTGCATTTGGTTAATTGGTGTTAATTGCTTGTGAAGTGCATACTTGATCTTGCCTAAATTGTTACATTTCAAATACTGCCCACCAAGTGTTTGTTAAATTGCTTCAGCAACATTTATCCTTGTGGTGCATTACATACTATCTTTAACTTGATTTCACTTGCACATTCTTTTAAACTTGGATATAAAGATCAAGTTCAAAGGCATTCCAATCAAAAGTTTTAAAACTCAATTCACCCCCCCTCTTGAGTATTGAGGCCACTTGAACAACAAGTGGTATCAGAGCTTGACTCTTGGTAGATCAAGCTTAACAGCTTCAAGAGACAAGATGGCCTCAAGTTCTCTTAACATTTTTCCCGAAGGTGGTGCCATAAACAGACCTCCCGCTTTCAATAGGGAAGGCTATGCATTTTGGAAAAAAAGAATAAAAATCTTCATTCAATCCATTGATTTGAGAATTTGGAATGCCATTGAAAATGGTCCTTATATACCTATGCATACTGTTGATAGTAAAAATGTAGAAAAACGTATTGATGAATGGACAAGTGAGGAAGAAAAGAAAGTACAATATGGCTACAAGGCTAAGAATCTAATTACTATGGCCTTAGGTCAAGATGAATTTAGAATAATGACTTGTCAAACTGCTAAGGAAATATGGGATACTCTACAAGTAACTCACGAAGGTACTAACGATGTAAAGGACTCCAAGATTAGTACCTTGACAAGTCAATATGAAAGCTTTAGAATTAACTCAGGAGAAACCATTGTAGATATGTAGAAAAGATTTACTCTTATTATTAATCATCTCATTACTCTTGGAAAAGTTTACACTAACAAAGAACTTGTGCATAAAGTGTTGAAAAGTCTTAGCAGGGAATGGCAACCACTTGTCACAGCCATAAAACAATCTCTAAGTATCAATAAGATGTCTCTTGCAACACTCTTTGGAAAATTACAAGAGCAAGAGCAAGAGCAAGAACTAAAAGCATTGAAGCTAGCAGAGGAAGAAGAAAAATCTTCCAAGAAGAAAGGGTTAGCCCTCAAAGCCACCTCTATGCATGAAGAAGAATCATGCAGTGACATGGATAAAGAAGAGGAATTTGGGCTGTTTGTAAAACGATTTGGAAGATTCATGAAGAATAAAAGATTCCAAAAGAGCTTCAAGCCCCAAGGTAAAAAGCCAACTTCAAATGAAATTTCTTCTTCACCTAGTTGTTTCGAATGTGGCAAGGAAGGGCACTTCAAGGCCGATTGCCCAAATATTAAAAAGAAGGGCAAGGATAAACGAGGAAGAAGAAGAGCTTACATCGCTTGGGATGAGAACGATGTAAGTAGCTCCGACGATTCAGAAAATGAGGAAGCAAATCTTTGCTTAATGACCAATCACCAAGAAGAAGATAATGAGGTAAATCTTCTTGACTTAGACAAGAATGAACTACTAGATGCATTTGAGGAATTATATGATAAGTTTATAAAAGTCTCTAATAGGCTTAAGTTATCTAGGAAAACTAGTGATACCCTTGAAATGCATCTTATGGAGGTATGTAAAGAAAATGAAAGCTTAAAAGAAGAATTAGAGAATGTTCAAGCATGTTCTAAAGATAAACCATGTGACTTTGCAAAAAGATGCGTTATGCTAGAAACAAAGGTTATAGATCTAAATAAGACATTAGAAAAGTTCACTAATGGATGAGATAACTTGAATATCTTGCTTGGACAACAAAAATGCTTGTTTAGTAAGACCGGGTTAGGATATGACCAAGAACATAGCAATCACAAAATGGAAAAACACTATAAAAATTTCTTTGTACCACCAAGCAAATCATCTTCACCTTTTATGAAATGCAATCATTGTGGTTTCAAAGGACATAGTGCTTATAAGTGTAGTGTTAGAAAATTAGGGCCAAAGGTTATGAAAAAGGTGTGGGTTCCCAAAGGAACATTACCACAAACTAACCAAAAGGACCCAACATAAAATGGGTACCTAGTTCTCTAAACTAATCTTGTTTTGTAGGTATGCTTCAAGGCAAGCAACACCCATTGGTACTTGGATAGTGGGTGTTTAAAGCATATGACGGGAGACATAAGCAAGTTTACATCATTCACTCCCAAGAGAAAAGGAAGTGTCACCTACGGAGACAACACCAAAGGAAGGATCCTAGGCATCGAAAATATTAGTAAGAATTCTTCCACATCCATAAGTGACGTGTTGTATGCTGAAGGCCTCAAACATAATCTACTTAGCATAAGTCAATTATGTGACAAAGGATATAGAGTTTTATTTGAATCCAATTGTTGTATAATTGAGAATAAGCTAAACAAAGAGGTCAAATTTATTGGAAAAAGGATTGATAACATTTACATGATTGATGTGGATAGTTTGTCTACAAATGATGAACAATGCTTCATTTCAAAAGAGGATGAAACTTGGCTATGGCATAAGAGAATAGCTCATATACATGTAGACCATTTGAACAAACTTGTTTCCAAAGAATTAGTAATTGGTCTACCAAAGCTTAAGTTTGAAAATAGATTTTATGATGCATGTCAAAAGGGAAAACAAGTAAAGGCATCTTTTCAATCCAAAAACATTGTGTCTACACAAAGGCCTTTACAACTTTTGCACATGGACTTATTTGGACCATCCAAAATCAAAAGCTCTGGAGGAAATTACTATGGTCTAGTTATAGTAGATGACTATTCTAGATATACATGGACATTGTTTCTTGCTCATAAAAATGAAGCATATCATGCATTCAAGAAACTTGCAAAGATTATCCAAAATGAGCAAAATTCTAAAATTGCATCCATTAGAACTGATCATGGGGGAGAGTTTGAAAATCACTTTTTTGAAAAATTTTGCGAAAAACATGGTATCAATCACAATTTTTCAGCTCCTAGAACTCCACAACAAAATGGAGTAGTTGAAAGGAAAAATAGATCCTTAGTAGAGCTTGCAAGAACCATGTTAAATGAAAACCATATTGCAAAACATTTCTGGGCCGATGCGGTAAACACCGCTTGTTATGTTATGAATAGATGTTTAATAAGGCCTATTTTAAAGAAAACCCCCTATGAACTTTACAAGGGTAGGAAACCCAACATTGCACACTTTTACATTTTTGGATGTAAATGTTTTGTGCTCAATAATGGAAAGGATAATCTAGGAAAGTTTGATGCCAAATCTGATGAGGCAATATTCCTAGGATACTCTCAATCTAGTAAATCTTATCGAATCTTCAACAAACAAACAAACACCATTGAAGAGTCTATTCATGTTAAATTTGATGAAAATAACCATAACCCTCCAAGAAAGAAAGATGTTGATGATCTTGTAGGTACTCTTCAAGAATTGACCATAGATGACAAGGATGGAGAAATCAAGGACATAAACGCAGCACAACAATGGACCACATTGAAGGATCATCCTCTAGACAAAGTCATAGGTGAAATGACTAAAGGTGTAAGTACTCGTAATGCAATTAGAAATACATGCAATCATTTAGCCTTTGTATCTCAAATAGAACCCAAGAACATAAATGAGGCTATTATTGATGAACATTGGATGTTGGCCATGCAAGAAGAGCTAAATCAATTTGAAAGAAATGAAGTTTGGGAGCTTGTGCCAAGACCCAATGATGACCAAATAATAAGAACTAAATGAGTTTTTAGGAATAAAATGGATGAAAATGGTATAATTACTAGAAACAAAGCTAGGCTTGTAGCTAAAGGGTATAATCAAGAAGAAGGTATTGATTATGAAGAAACATATGCACCCGTAGCTAGATTAGAAGCAATTAGATTACTATTAGCCTTCGCATGCTGTAGGGATTTCAAATTGTACCAAATGGATGTTAAAAGTGTTTTCTTGAATGGATACATTCAAGAGGAAGTATATGTTGATCAACCTCCAGGTTTTGAAAACCATCAATTTCCAAAACATGTTTTCAAATTAAAGAAAGCTTTGTACGGTTTGAAACAAGCTCCAAGAGCTTGGTATGAAAGATTAAGCAAATTTCTTTTAGAAAATCAGTTTGAAAGAGGAAAAGTTGATACAACTCTATTTATAAAGCACAAGAAAAATAACATACTATTGGTACAAGTTTATGTTGATGATATAATATTTGGTGCCACTAACGATTCAATGTGCAAGGAGTTTGCTAAGCTAATGCAGGAAGAATTTGAAATATCCATGATGGGGGAACTCACTTTCTTCCTTGGACTTCAAATCAAGCAAACCAATGAAGGCACATTCATCAATCAATCCAAGTACTGCAAAGAACTACTCAGAAAATTCAATATGGATAAAGCAAATGATATAGCCACACCCATGGGCACTTCATGCTATTTGGACAAGGATGAGAAAGGTAAGGATGTTGAACTCACAAAATACAGAGGTATGATAGGATCCTTACTTTACTTAACCGCTAGTAGACTGGATATCATGTTTGCTGTGTGTATGTGTGCTAGATACCAGGCTTGTCCTAAGGAATCACATCTCACTGCAGTAAAAAGGATAATGAAATATTTAGTTGGGACTCAAAATGTTGGTTTATGGTACCCCAAAGGGGCTGAATGTATTTTAGTTGGTTACTCTGATTCAGACTTTGCAGGATGTAAACTTGACAGAAAAAGCACTAGCGGAACATGTCACTTGCTTGGTAGTTCTCTTGTTTCTTGGCATAGCAAGAAACAAGTAAGTGTTGCGCTATCAACAGCTGAGGCAGAATATGTTGCAGCTAGTAGTTGTTGTGCTCAAATCCTTTGGATGAGACAACAACTTCTAGACTTTGGAGTTGTATTGAACAATGTGCCTCTTAAGTGTGATAATACTAGTGCTATCAATATCTCAAAAAATCCTGTAATGCATTCTAGGACTAAACATATTGAGATTAGGCATCATTTCATTAGAGACCATGTGTTAAAAGGAGACTGTGTAATTGAGCATGTTGAAACTTCTAGGCAACTAGTAGATATTTTCACCAAACCTTTAGCTAGGGAGCAATTCATCCACATTAGAAGAGAATTAGGAATTCTTGACATGACCAACTGTGTTTGAATGAAGTATTTTGATAAAAACTGTGTTGTATGGCATGATTGGATAAATGGTATGATTCATTAATATTACATTTCACGTTTGCAATTCTCCTGTGTGAAAACCTCAAGTTTTTGAACTAAATAATCGATTACACAGCTCCTCATAATCGATTAACATGTTTCTGTTTTGCTGATAATCGATTACCCTATGATATCTAATCGATTACACTGCTTCTGTTTTATGCGCAATCGATTACCTTCTAATCCATAATCGATTACACAGCCTCTGTTTCAGGTATAAAACGTTTCATCTTCTCAATAATCGATTACCATATTGTTCCAATCGATTAGGACGTTTCTGTTTCTTCCCTAATCGATTATGCCAATTTAATAATCGATTACACTCTGTGCAAAACATTTGAAATTCCCCAGAAACAGTTATCTAATCGATTACCTATGCTCTGTAATCGATTAGCATCGATTCTGCAGAGTCAAAAACGCTGTTTCCAAGGCCTGCTCGAATTCCCCCCTCTCTTAACTCCTCTCACCTCTTTCTAAACCAAATCCTCTACCTTCTAATCCTAATCCTCCTCTATAAATACTTCTCTCTTCACCCTCTCAACTCACACTACCTCCTCCCTCTTCCTCACTCTCAAAAGTTCCAAAGAACTCTTTCTACTTCTCATTTTTCTCTCTGCTTCTCTTCTTCACCATGTCTTCCTCCCGCACAGTTAAAAGAGCAAGGTCCTCCATGGCTCAGGCCAATAACCCCCTTGACTTCTCAAGGTTCTTTTCCTCCTCTAGAGACCTCCAACACTTTGTTAAAAATTTTTCTGAGAAAGAAATCATGACTCCCCACTTCACCATTGCAGAAACCTTTGATAACCATAGCCTCACCTTCACCCAATGCCTCCACCACTACAACCTTTTTCCCTTCCTCACCCTCAAGGAAGAAGAATATTATCCTGAACTCATTAGGGTGTTCTACTACAATCTCAAATTAGTGAATGGGATGGTCAAATCCAAAGTGAAAAACGTGACCATCAAGCTCACCAACGCCCAATTTGCAGAAATCTCTATGCTGCCGCTCAACAATGCAGATTTTGATGGAGGAGAACCAGAAAATGAATGGGGCTTCAATGCTCTAACTGCTCGTCAATCCTTTTGGAAAGCTGACCGCCCCAGGAGCAACCACAAACTGGTAGGACACTTGACCATGAATAACCGTCTCCTACATTTTTTCTTGGTCAAAATGATAGTTCCTCGTGGTGGGAACTATGCCTTGGTGGAAGAGGATGATGTCCTCTTGATGTGGGCGATGCTGAACCACAAGGCAATTAACTAGGTTCAATTGGTCAAGTTTCACATGCGCCACGCAAAAGACCAACAAAAACTTCCATATGGTATTCTCCTTACCAAAATTTTCAAATATTGTGGAGTAGACTTGGCTGGAGAATTATCAGAAAAAGTGCCTCCAAGAGCTTGCATTGGCACCCATCACCTCACTAAGATGGGTCTTGTTTTTCTACACGGAGCATGGTACTCACGAATGAAAGGCATTGATGCCAACATTCCCTTCGAAGCTCCTGCTGAAGATAAACCCGTCCCTCCTCCTCCTCAACAACAAGCTGCACCTCAAGCCTCTTCATTCGCTCCTGCTGACCCCTTTGCATCACTCTATGCTCATCTTGATCGTCGCTTCGACCGCATTGAAAACTCTCTTCAAGAGTTCTCAATGACCGAGCAGCAACACTTTGAGATGATGCAACAGCGCTATGAAGAACTCTCCCACCAAATCTCCGAGCTTTGATTTTTTAATCCTGATAACTAGATTTTGTGGCTGTGCTTTCTGTTCTTCTGCTTCAGTTCTTCATTTCATTAACGCTTTTATTTTCTTCATGTAATTTCCTTCCGTTATCATGAATAAAATTTGTCTTTCCTCATATGTCATACTTGCTTTATTATTTTTGATGATTCCAAAGGGGGAGAAGAATTCATTGTTCATATCTTGTTAAATCTGAAATAGATTGCCAAATGATTAATATTTTGTAAAGAGATTAATAAATTCCAAAAGATAGGGGGAGACTTAAGATTTTTTAGTTGTTTCAAAGCTGTAAGGGATAACCTTTTAAAGAGATAAAAGCTGTAGAGAATATCTTTTAAGAGATAAGAGATTTACTTGTATAAGAGATACTCGTTTTAGAGATAAGATAAATTCAAATGGTTTTTGCAGATAAAATTAGAGATAAAGATTGATTGTTTACACTAACAACCCTCAAGAGATGAACATAGTTGTCATCATCAAAAAGGGGGAGAATGTGTTTGAATGTGTAAACAGGTTCAAGAATTTTGATAATGAAAAAAACACTCTTGAAGAAATCCTTGTAAAAACAAAGACATGGAAACAGACCCTGAAATACAGCAAAACTAATCGATTAGGGAGACCAGGCTAATCGATTAGGATCATTCTGTTTTGGAAGAAATTGCATCAGGTCACAATCTAATCGATTACAGCAATCAGAATAATCGATTAAAGAGCTACTGGAATTAAGCTAATCGACTACACACATGAGATAATCGATTACCAATATCAAAAATAGCATTAAAGGCATCAGGTATAATGGCTAATCGATTGAAGGAATTTATACAATCGATTAGGAGGCTACTAGAATTAAGCTAATCGATTACCAGACAAACTAATCGATTAGGAAGCTACGAAGCCAAATTAAATGCATCAGGTACATTTGTCAATCGATTATAGGCCAAGATGTAATCGATTAGTTGCTCTCTGACTTGAAGATAATCGATTACAGCTCGAGGGTGTAATCGATTACGATAGTGGGAAAACACTTTTAAGTGGGAAACCAGCACATATGTCCACCATTTTTCAGAATCCCACTATGTGCAATGGCTAGGAAAGGCAAAGGCACTCCTCAAGCTCTCAAATGGCTCTATAAATTGAAGAGGAACACAAGCACAAAGACACACCAAGAAGCTACAATCCCTTTGCTCTCTCTTATGCTTTGTAAGCCCTATTCTTGTACATCTTGAAATTCATTTGTATATCCTCTCATCTTGAGAGTTAGAAATTGGTTGATCTTTCACTTGTATATCTACCCTATTGAGAGAGTCATTTCCTTGTAAACACTTCAACAAACACAAAAGATTTTCACTCTAGGTTGAGTGGTCACAAAGGTTGGGGTTCAACCTTTGGGTATTGAGAGTTTGAGAGATTGGGTGGGTTGCCCTTGTGCTAGTGAGGATTGAGTTCTTGAGTGTGGGACACTAGGAAGCTGCAATTACTCATAGCTTGTATCTCTAAACTTCAATAGTGGAAATCCTCTAAGTGGGTTGCTTAGAGGCGAGACATACACCGGTGTTGGTGGAACTCGTTATATCGGTTTGCAAGCTTCTCTTCCTTACTCTTTTACTTTTACATTCTGCATTTGGTTAATTGGTGTTAATTGCTTGTGAAGTGCATACTTGATCTTGCCTAAATTGTTACATTTCAAATACTGCCCACCAAGTGTTTGTTAAATTGCTTCAGCAACATTTATCCTTATGGTGCATTACATACTATCTTTAACTTGATTTCACTTGCACATTCTTTTAAACTTGGATATAAAGATCAAGTTCAAAGGCATTCCAATCAAAAGTTTTAAAACTCAATTCACCCCCCCTCTTGAGTATTGAGGCCACTTGAACAACAGATACAAGTTTCTTCACCTAGTTGAGTACTGGTTCAACACTACCCTTCACTCTGCCATAGGAATGACCCCTTTTCAGGCTTTGTACGGCCGTCACCCCCCTTCGGTCCTGAACTATTCCCCAAAATCTTCTTCTATTCCCTCCTTGGATGTGTCCCTACAGTAGAGACAACAACTGTTAGCCACACTAAAAGATAACCTTTAAAGAACAAGGCAGCGTATAATCACTCAAGCAAATCAAAATAGACAGGATATTACCTTTGAGGTTGGTGAGTGGGCTCTGCTTTGTCTACAACCATACCGACAGGTCTCTATTTTTCGTCGTCCCTCTCAAAAGCCGAGCAAACAATTTTACGGGCCCTTCAAAGTTCTACGACGTATTGGATCGGTGACGTATGAACTGGACCTGCCTTCCTCAGCTCACATCCACCCCGTTTTCCATGTTTCTCTACTTCGAAAGTTCCATGGTGAGGCTCCAATAACTCAAGTTATTCCATTACCGGAGTTTCCCTTGGATCCTATTTTTCCCGAACCCACCCTACACTCAGAGAAAACAGAAGAGGCACTCTTGAGTTCCCTGCCCAACCCCATCTTACTTTGCACAAATGAAACTAGCAAGCGTGATTCACATGACTTATCACTGACCACTCAGTTTCTCTCTCTTAAAACGCGTGATACACCAGAGCCATTGGATCAGAACGCGTTTTCCACAGCACCATTTGCACCATCTATTATGGAGTCCCTTGGTGCTCCTCCCATTCACGTGCCATATACAGATGTTTCTATGCCATTGGATCTCAAACGGTTTAATGCTCCTTTATCTGGTCCCTCCATTCAAAAAGTAAGACCCAACGCATGCCAACTGTCAGATCTGTCTAAGCAACTTTCTCCGTCCAATGTGGCTTCAACTTCCGCGCACGTACATGAGGCATCTCCCATGATTCCCGCGCTTGTCTCCATGAGTCAGGCGGCTGACTTTTCATTTCTCGTGAAAGCTGTTGATGTCCCTCTCTCATGCCATGCACCGTTGGATTCCCCCCTTTGTTCCATGGGCCCATCACAACCGTCTGCAGTTAGCACAATTCGTGCCACCATGCCTCAGCCAATACCCATACGCCAACTCACCTCAACTGGTCCTTCCAACCTTGTGGAGAAGGTTCTTTTCCTACCTGAGGGTAATGGTGGGCACCTGGCCCAGAATAAAGAAAGACCCAAAAGAAGCAAAAAGACCTCTTTTTGGTTTAAAGATTTTTTTAAAATTTTAGGAGTTGATTTTTAATATTATTATAGGCCCAGTTATTTTGGCCTTTTCATTTCTTGTTTCTAACAGTATATTAAGTCTTGTAAAACTTTTCTAAGGTATAAAATGGTATTTTCTCTGATTTTATTGTCTCCTTAGTCTAGTAATAGTAGCTAAACCTAGCACCTCTTTCACTATCTCTTTCATCTTTCTCATGGATAAGCCTTTTACATCATAGTTAGAACATAAGAGGTAGAGTGAGAGTCAGGGGGAAGAGAAGGGTAAATGACTTCCTTTGCTCCTTCAAACCTGACATCTTTGTGATTTTTGAAACACACACTGAGTTTATAACAGTGTCTTGCAAAATAAGTTGTTATGTGGAGGCAGTAGGTTATTGAGGGGTAATTTGGATTTTAGTTCCAATTCTAAGAGACTTTGATGTTAGAACTCTTGATGCCTATGGTCAGATTGTCATAATGGAAATACCTACGAAAGGGAGGGGATGATGTTGCTTCATAGTCTATGCTAGCCCGAATATTATTCATCGCGTGGAGTTTTAGAACTATAGAAGGAATCTGAATGACCGGCTCACTAAAGCGCGACTAGTTATAAATGAGTTTAATGAAATCTTCACTCCTTCTGAGGTGGTAGAGGGCCTGTTTTGCAATAGGAGGGTAATTGTAATGTTAGAAGTGCTTCATTACTACAAGCTCATGGACTTAGGAGCAGTTGAGGCTAAATTCACAAGGGAGCGAAGAGTAAATGAAAGAAGAGTGATTGCCAAGAAACTTGATATGGCTATTTGTAACCTGTAGTGGAGATTGGTGTTCCAAGAAGCTTATGTAGAAACCTTAACGAAGGTATATTTTGACCATTGTCTCATTTTGATAAGGTATATCCTTAACGGTGGATCTAGAGGTAACCACTCATTCTATTTTAATGTTATGTGGGCCATCACCCCTCATTCCAGAATTTTATGAATGATGCATGGTGTAAAGCACTCACTATAAATGACAAACTAGTGAATGTGAATTAGGCATATCTCTCGTTCAATAAAACTATTTTTGGCAGCATTTATAAGAGAAAAAGGTTTGTGGAGAGAATGAGACTTAGAAGTTGATAATGGCATCGAGGAAAAGGTTGGGTATATCCCACATTTTCTTTGTTGAAGACGTGCTCATCTTTTTTCAAGCATCGAAGAGACAACTAAAAGTTGTTACTGAAACCCTAATAGACTTTTGCCAAGTGTCGGGCCTTAAGGTTAACATGGAAAAGTCCAAAATTATCTTCTCCAAGAGTGTGAGAACCAATCATCAAAGGGCATTCTCAAATATTTTTGGGACTCAAAGGGCAACGAATCTAGGAAAATACCTTGGTTTGTTGTGTGGTGCCCTGATTCCCTTGACCCAATCTCGATACAGGTATAAATTAACTAACAAAAATGTGAACAAATTTTTCACGTTTCAAATCATCCCAACCACTTGCATTATGAACCAAATCATAGGAAACCAAGTACCATAATATAATGTAATAGAACAATGACAATAACAATAACAACTAGATACGAGGATAACTAGAAAACATTGCATGGATTCAAGAAGAATCTACCACGCATGGAAGCAAAAGATATATGGGAAAATGTGCCAAAAGAGCTAAGACATGTATGGATAAAAACCCTAAGCAAGGCAACACAAAGGAACAAACAAATGGGTAAAAATGTAAAATTTTTGGGCTTTCTGGCAGTGTGAACCATGGCCTGGCCATGGTTCCCACCACTAGTCGTGATTCTCTTTGCCAGGCCATGTTCCAACATGAGCACATCGTAGTATTTTAGGTATAACTTGAGCTATGAGACCTTAATTGAGGTGAATCTAGCAACTATGCCTCTATAAGTCAAATACCTACAACTTTGATGAAGAAAAGAAAGACCAAATCTTTCTAGGTTAAGTCATATGATGAAGATACTTACTTGATGAAGATAAAGATGAAGATGAAGATGAAGATGAAGATGAATGTAAATGAGGATGTTGATGTGGTAGTGAGTGAAGGAAAATTGAAGGTTGGAAATAGGGTTAAGGGTTTCTCAATCTTGAAGGGTCATGTGCAATAGAAGGAAATGGGAAAGAGGAATGGGGTAAACCACGGGCGTGTTGTACGTTAAATATAAAAGGGAACTTGACTTACCTATTACGATCCACGGCCAGTGGGATTTCCCATGGCCCATGGATCTTGCTGTTCGTGGCCCCAAAAAATATTTTATACACACTGTTGAGAACCCACGACCAGTCGAGTTCTCTGCTTGTGCCCCTCCAATTTCACAATATTTTACCTGTTAGAAACCCACTGGCAGTGGGGAATTCCACTACCAGTGGATCTTACTACCTGTCTCCTCCACAATCTTGCAATTTTAAATCCAAAAACAAGTCAGAAGAACCCACGGCCAGTGGGGAAAACACTGCCCGTGGAGTTCTCTATTTACGCCCAAGAATCCTTCTTTTTTTCTAAGTCAGAGGGTTCCACTACTAGTGGATCTCACTATTTCCAGCACTTCAATCCTTCAATTATGCACAGAGGCTTGCCTTTATTTATACAACTTACCTATGCCAACATATATATGTATCCAAAATGACCAAATTAAAAAGAGAAATATGAAACAAAACAAAACAAAAACAATTATGCAATACATTAGGATTATTCATCCTTATTTATTAATGAAAAACAAACATGCAGCACACCAATTTAGATTTATTTAAATGAAACAAACACATATTTATTTGAATGATAAGAAAAATACTTAAAGAATAACAAATGGGGTTACCTCCCCACAAGTGCTAAGTTTAACGTCTTCAGCCGGACGCTATACCTAAATTACAACCAAGAACCTATGAAAGCCATAAAATTCATACCTCAGTATGGAATTTAAAGGCTTAAGTTCCATATTTGGGTTCACCACTTTGTCACACATGACTTCAGTATCATGTTTCAGTGGTGCATAACCCTTACTACATTTTGATGTTCCTACAGGCTCATTCAGAAAAACAAAATCAAGTGGGTCCTTAGGAAGAATCTCTTCCTTCACCACTTGGTTAATAAAATCGACACAGCAAAAATCATCAAAAGGTTTCTTTAAAGAATCTTTCAAACAAAAATCTACCTTTTGGTCTCCAACAGTCAAAGACAATTTTCCACTTTTAACATCTATTATGGCACCTGCAGTGGCTAAAAATGGTCTACCTAATATAATAGGGATCATAGAATCCTCATCCATCTCTAGCACAATAAAATCAGTAGGGATAAAAATTTGTCCTACCCTAATAGGAACATCCTCTAAAATACCTACAGGATACTTAATAGATCTATCAGCCAATTGTAAAGACATCCTAGTAGGTTTTAATTCACTCAATCCCATCTTCTTAGAAATAGACAGAGGCATCAGGCTAACACTAGCTCCTAAATCACATAAAGCTCTATCTATTGATATATTACCAATCATGCATGGGATAGAAAAGCTACCTGGATCTTGAAACTTGAGTGGTAGTTTCCTTTGGATCAGTGCACTGCACTCCTCAGTAAGTGTTACTGTACCATCTTCCTCTAGCTTCCTCTTGTTGGACAAAACATCCTTTAGAAACTTCACATAGGTAGGCAGTTGCTGCAAAGCATCAATGAAAGGAATATTAATGTAGATCTTTTTTAAAACCTCAAGAAACTTACCGAACTGTTTGTCCAACTTGGCATTAGCCAAGCGCTGAGGAAATGGAATGAGAGGTTGATATAGCTTAACCTCCTTCTTCTTCTCTTGTTTCTCTTCTTCCATAGCAGGTAGAGGTGATTTAGTCTTATCCTCCTTAGGGTCGTTCTTAACTTGTTTTTCCTTTGGCGACATTGGACCTTCATGTTGTGTACCACTCCTAAGCATTATAGCCATGGCGTGGTTGGATGGACCTGCTTCTGGTTTTCCTGTAAATGTCCCTGGAATTCTAATACAGCTGGAAGCCTGTTGAGCAATTTAAGTTTCCAATATCTTGTTGTGGATGGCAAGAAAGTCCATCTTTGAAGCTAGATTCTTAATGGCATTGGAAAACTCAGCATTTTACTTCAGTTGAGTAGCTATAAACGTCTCCATCAAGGACTCTAATTTTGATTTTTGAGGAATGAAGGGTCGTTGTGGTTGTCTGTAGTTACTCTGGTTGCCTTGGAGTGGAGGTGGTCTATTTTGGAAACCAGGTGGGCCTTGTTGTCTGTAGTTATTCCCAAAATTTCCACCATAGCTCCCAAGTGCATCCACTTGTTACATTTCGGCCTCGGGACCTTGGGATACACCAAGCTGACAACCTGTTATGCTATGACCTGTAACCCCACACAACTCACACACCACATTAGAAGCACTTGTTCCCAACTTATCAAATTTAACAAACAGTGCTTCTACCTTAGCAGTAAGAAGGGAAATAACATCTAAAGAATACTTACCTAGAGTTTTTGATGGTAAACTTTGTTTAGATGACCACTGGTATATGTTTTGTGCCACCTCTTCTATAAGATTGTACCCCTCCTCTATGTTCTTGCTCATAAAAGAATCACCAGCTGTGGCATCTAATGTAACCCTTTGGTTTGGGGTCAACTCATTGTAGAAGATGTAGACAGTCAACCATCTTTCCACTCCATGATGTGGACACTCTCTGAGTAACTCCTTGTACCTCTCCCATGCATCATACAATGTCTCATCATCTTTCTGGGTAAAAGTAATGATCTGCTTCCTCAACTGGTCTGTTTTGCTCTGTGGGTAATATTTGTTAAAGAAGGCATGAGATAGCTACTCCTAAGTAGTGATCGACCCCTCCGGAAGTGAATACAACCAAGCTCTAGCCTTATCCCTCAAAGAGAATGGGAAAAGCCGTAACTGAATTGCATCACTTGAGACGCCATTCACCTTAAGTGTATCATAGTACTCAAGGAAGATTTGGAGGTGCAGATTTGGATCCTCGGATGGAAAACCTCCAAATTGGTTTTGCTGGACCATTGAGAACAAAAAGGGCTTCAATTTAAAGTTGTTCGCTTTAATGGTTGGCCTTGTGATGCTAGGCCTCCTACCCATTGCATTTGGTGCTGTAAAATTAGGAAGGGCACAATTATTAGGATTTCTGGATCAAAAATGTGTTCAAAGTTGTGACTCCGTTGCATAAATGGACCTGCACAATCCACAAAAACATAATAAAACCCAAGTGTAATTCTGCAGAAAAATAAAAACCAAAAACAGAAAAATTATGCAGAAAAAATAAAATAAAAATAAAGTAAAAAGTCTAGTCTAATAAAAAACACCGCTTAGCCAATATTGGAGGAAACATAATCCCCGGCAACGGCGCCAAAAACTTGATAGCCAACCGCAGGTGCACGGGTATCACATAATAAAAAGTTATCATTCCCACAAGGATTGTGCCCAAGTACCAGTTCACAGTGATTTAATTATCTAGATAATTTGTTTCAAAGTAAAAAGTGCAGTAAAATTAATTAAAAACTAAAGGTAATTGACAAAAAACTCAAATCGAAATTCCTCTTTTAGAATCAAGATGAAAAAAGCTCTTGGGAATCGGTAGGTTCATATGCAATGTACCAAATTTAAAACTACTTCTTTCTCCGTTATTCAATTTTTGTTCCTAAGGCGAATTTCCCTTAGCTAATTAGTGTATTTCTCTCGAAACCCCACTAACATACCTAATTACCAAAGAACCGTGTTCAATTTGTTAACTAGGTCCTTTACGCTCTATGAAAATCTCATTATTCCTCAAAGAGCTTTGCTTACTTTCGTAACCCAAATCCTTAGGTTCAATTTTATGCGTTCTAACGATATGCCAGTCTCTCAATCATCCATATTGTTTAAATTCATCTAACCTTATTTCTAAGCCATTAGAAGCATTATGATCTCATGAAAATGAATAGAAAACAGAAATCCAATAACAAAGAAAATCAGAGTAACCTAATTTGATACACACACATGTTTTCCCCCAAATCCCAAGAATGAGAAATTAGTTCCTCATGGAATAGGTTACAAATCCATAAGTTACAAGAATCGATCCTATTATTCAGAAAATAAGAGTTACAAAAATAAAGGATTAAAAGTAAAAGAAGAGTTATCACAAATATTCCAATCTCATTCTCTAATCTTGAACCCTTGATCTTCCTTCTTGTTTTTTTCTCCAGATCTTCAAGAAGAAAGCCTTAATTTTTCTCCCCAAAAACTGCCTTCTGTCCCTATTTCCGTTCTCCCTTTTGTGCCTCCTTTTTCATAATTTAAAATTTGGCAAAATCTAAAAGTAATTGTTGTAATGTGTGAAATCCACTAGCAGTGGATCACACTGTGTGACACCCAAACGTATTGCATTAAGAAAATTGGGCAGAAACCACTGCCAGTGGGAAAATCCACGGCCAGTGGGTTTTTAGGTAGAGGATTCCACAACCAGTGGATTTTTCTAACTCAAAAATTCCTATTCATCTAGTGTAATCCATGACCAGTGTTTTTTCCACTGGTAGTGGATTTCTCTGAACCTTGGCAAATGTGCATTTTAAGGGTGCTTTTGGGTTCTGCAGTACTTTCTTTGGTACGTTCTTCTTCCATTGTTAAGCTGGCTTCGATCTTGGGTCTTCTACAAACTCACACTCTTCCCATTTGCATCATCCCATTCAAAAACTTCTAAATCCTTTTGCTAATAGATTTATCTCATGAAGGTTTCTTCAAAAGACAACTACCCAAGTAGCATGTGTGGAAATAGAAGAAATACAATGGCAATTAGGGAAAATAAGATAAAAATAAACTAAAATTAAAACTAAATAGACCCTAAAACTAATGCAAACTAAACTCCTATCAGTAGGTGACTTTGTCATGAAAGTGGACTAAAGGACTTAAGTCATGATGTAGGATTAGGAATGATCTTAGTTATGAATTATTATTTGTAATTGGTAATAATAGAAGATTATTATGAATGATTGATAGTTTTGAAAACTCATGATGACACTTGAATATGTGAAGACCAATTGTAACAATTAGTTGTCTTAGGGGGAATAAAAGAACAAAGCATACTTGAATTACTTAGTGATGAAGGACTTGATGCCTTCTAAAGGGGAACTATTAAAAATGAAACATAATGAAGTGAACAATTTAATTAAGGCTTTGGGGAGCCTAATTAATAACTCTTTGAATTTTGTCTAATTACAAATATTGAATTTTAAATCCTTAAGGTATTGGAAAAGTGTGATAAGGATGACTTAAATTCCAAACCTCCAAGATGGAGAAGACATAAACATGATAAGTTTCACATACATGAATATATTTATGTACCTCTAAAATGAGACTTAGTCGTTAACATTTATTTAGTGATAGAATAATGTTTGATATGGCCTTGTACTTATTAAAGATATAGGTTTTGACCATTTCGGTGAAGCGAGACCATCCAACTCTTCCAACCCCACTAAATACTTCTCTTGAGGTAGGAAAGAAGTTTATTTTCTAAATGCATGGCCTTGTTATTGATAGTGTATGTATGTGTGATGTATAATTGCATATTGGCCTTGGTTGCTTCTATTGTTGCTATGTGTGATGAGTGTGTAAAGTAGGACTCTTGAATGACATTGGTGATAAATTGATGATTGTGATGGTGATATACTTTGATATGCCCTTTTGGCTTATATATGATAATGAAATGGGATTATGTGAGAAATTAAGACCATCATGTACACTTCTTGCATCTTGTGACATGCATAACATATCTCATGGGTGATAAATAATGATCTTGCGTTGATCTTGAGAACAACAACCTTGCGTTGGTTGATTTTATAAATGACTATGTGTGGTCGTAGTGGATATCATGTGACATGTATTATTGATCTTGCGTTGATCTTGATAAAGAAACCTTACGTTGGTTTTATATACTAAACAACTATACGTGGTTGTAAGTCATATGGGTGAAATATGCACATGAAGAGGAAATGAAAATTATACAAGTTGGTCTCATTACATATGTATTAGTTATTGGATAGCATATGCATTATTTGTGAATACATGACATTTGAACTTGAGTATCCATAATGATTGTCTCATGAGTATCTTGAATTTAGAAACATTATTGGTGTCGTTGGTGTAAGTGTAGTAATGACATGAGAATGATACTTAAGACTTTTGGCATGAGTTAGCATTCATGGTAAATGATGTATGTATTGATTGTCAAATTATGGTCCATATGTTGTATGAATGAGATTGGATATATTAAAGGAAAATATGTATGATTGCCTCACTATGCATGACTTATCACTATAATTTCTCATCATTGAGAAAATATACCCACTCTCCATGTTGTCCATTTTAGCCTTGTGATGTAGGTTGAGATAGTGGAGAGATACACTTTTTGTGGAGGCGGCACGGTGTGAAGAGGGTATTTCATTTGCCTTGGCCAGTATTCTTTTGAAACCAATGATTTAAATTCTTAGCATAATTTTATGTGTATAGGCATTATTTTTGTATAGCTTGACTATTGATGTAAATGCCTAGGTTTTTTTAGAATTTTGAATAGGTTTGTTAGATTATTTATTGATATATTTGGATGTAGAGATTGGGTTATGACCTTATTAGTATGTTGGAGGTTGGTGAACATAACCTTTATGAATAAGGATATTATGCATGAAAGTTGAGATTATGTCACAAAATTGTGTATGTTGCATAGAAGTAGTTATGGAGTGGATTTATGAAGTTTTGATTATGTTAGTGCAAATGCTGAATTTTTGTTATATAATTGGTGCATGGTGTGTAGGATGAGATAATATGGTGTATATTTCCTAGTTATGAGTATATTAAGAGGGCTAATTGATAAGAAGTGAAGATTGATGATTTATTAGTATGTACGGATAGTATTGTCACCTAATTAGGTTCTTGGAAAACTTTTGATGTGGATGTTCATGATATGGACCATTAGACTTGAATGTGTAGGTTTGTGGGTATGTATCTTGAATATGAATGGTCAATGTTCAATATAAGTAATGAAGGTCTTGCACATGGAAATTTTATATATGGATGAAGTTGATTAGGTACTTGGTTAACTTTCACATTCTCATATCTTCATATATGGGTTGGTTTCCAATTAGATCTTGGGTACTTATTATAAATCTTGAATTGTGGTGTGTCTTAATTAAGTGACGTTAAATAAACATGAAAAATTTCCCCTACTTTTATTAATTAGAAGTAGATAACTATAATATCAAATAACGGATTTTAGTGCGCCACAGTAACCTTTGGGGACATGATTGTATACTCACCCTTTATGCTTAATATCCACAAAAGAACAAGAGAACTGTAAGCTGGAGCCAACAGGCCAGCAATAAGGTAGATTCGGTCGACCAAACAACAACAAGAATCCTCAACCCCAGAGACCAGAAATAGTGTAGGTGTATGTAGTCAAATAAATAATAGAAAATGAATGACTGTACCTATAAGGAAGCCTGTGTGCCCCGTTCTATTAAAAGTACAATTACTTAAGGTTTATGAATGACTATGTAAATTATTTTTCTTGCTTCCAATGATCCACCGTCGTTTTACTTGTACAAAAAAATTTCTCACTCTTTCTAAAAAAAACTTGTGACCTCTTGGTTGAGTAAAATGAACCAACAGAAGAATTTGTCCTAGTTAACCGAGAGTGTTACATAAGGGGTGAGCATATATATGTTAAATGACAAATACAGAACCGAATTCACCTTATAATATCATCATATTATTATCCATTTCATAAACCATATTACATAATCATATTCTGCCAATTTCATCATAATTCATCAACAAATTATAACATGTCATTTAACACACACACACAACATCATCATTAATGCATTAACTAAAATCACAATCATTATCAATGGCTGCCTAGCAGCATCTAAATCTCAAACACTATATTCTAATGCATATGCATGTGGATCTGACTCTAACAATGAGATTAATATTGCAGTATATAAAATTTTCTTAACTCATATCATCAATTCTTTTACCGTGTTGAGAAAAATTCTGGATGAAAAAGAATTTTAAGTATTTTTGAACTAGACCCTAGACTTTATATCCCTGAATTTGTTAATATCGTCCATCAAGTATTTTTGCTTTGAAGTAAAGTCTGTATTGTTTATAATTTATTTGTGCGTCTAAGTATTTTCCAGGATATGAGTAATAGGTTATGAAAACAAAGCGGGAGTATTTACATTCTAAATGTCTGGCAAGTTATCCAAAGTCTGATAGAAGCATTCTGTTCGAAGAACCATTCTCAACGTTCCAAAATTCTATTTTAGTGATGCATTGGAATTCATACTCTTTTCGTATTTGCGTGCTTATCATCAAAGAACATGAGGAACAAGATTAAAATGAGCAGCAACTGTCAGCGCACCTACCTCTGTATATACTGATCAAGTTCAGAGACTATGTCAGAATATTTTAGAAAGCTCTGGCATCCTTCTCAATCGAGAATTAGTTTACGAATAGTTTGTGCATGGAAATGCATGAGAAACCTTTTTCATGAAAAAACTGAAGAAGTTTTATATAAGCCCTCTTGAGTCCATTTCATCCTCAAGGTCTAGTAACAAGAAGCTTAAGGCAAAATACCTTCAAAGGATTTCCAACATCTATATCTCCTTTCAAGAAGTAGTAATGGTCATATCCTCCAGCTTCTATACATACCAAGGAAGTTTGAAACATCAAAGACATAGATATATAGAGAGAATTTCTTTAAGCTATTATTCAATCTTGTTCAAGTTACAAAATTCTCTTGTTCATTTATATCTTGTAAGACAAAGACCATCACTGTTTTGTTCTGCCTCTAGCAGACCCTAGTCTTGTGTCAAAACTTAGTGCACAAACTCAATTGCCTATCTCTTACATGCTAAGTTTTGAAAAATTCTTTTCATTCATTCAAACACTATGTAAAGGTCTAGTGAGTTACCAGAACTAGTTTGTTGGGAAACACTGTGGCCTGAAGAGGCTTTCGAAAGAATACTTGGGTTGAGCCAGGAATATCTTGTTGAAAGAATACTTGGGTTAAGCCAGAAGTGGTTGGAGTCAAGAATACTTATGGCATAAGTCTGGTGCTATTGTTGTAAAGGATATTTTACAATAGTGGAAATGCTTCAAGTTAGAAGGAACTGAGCGTAGCTTCTGTGTTGGAAGTGAACTGGTATAGATTCTGTGTTGATTTCTTCTATCTTTCTATTCGCTTGATTGCTTGTGTTAATTGGTTCATAATTTTCGTAAAAGAGTCCTGACTTATTCAACCCCATTTTCTAAGTTTGACTCTGAACTCTCAATAGGTATCAGAGCTTATCCTTTGGGTTGATCACTCCCTCGAGTGAAAAGGATCAAGATCTATGGCAGCATCTCAGAGTAATTAATTGATTGCAGATGGATCTTTTATTAATAAACCTCTAGCTTTCTTTGGAGAAGACTATCCATACTTGAAGGATAGAATGGAAATTTTCATAAAATCCACTTAGTATATTCTTTGGCCAGTCATTACTAACGGTGACTATGATCCTCCTATTGACAATGAAGGTCAACCTAAATCAGAAGATCAATGGTCAATTATGGAGATCAGAAAGATGGAGATTAATGCCAAAGTTAAATTTCTATTTACTTGTGCTCTCAGTAAATTAGAGTACAATAAGGTCTTCAACTATAAAACAACTAAAGAAGTCTGGGATGTACTTCAATGCAACTATGAAGGTACATCAAATGTTAAGAGGTCCAAGAAAATATTATTGACCAAGTAGTATGATACTTTCAAGATGGAGGAACATGAGTCAGTAGATCAAATGTTAAGAAGATTCCAAACTCTATTGAATGAGCTTCAGAGTCTTGGAACCATTCATTTGTTAAAGATATAAATGTCAAGCTTCTTGGATGCCTACCAGAAAGGTTTGATGCAAATTGCTTTGTTTTGGAGGAGGCTAAGAATCTTAGTACCTTCTCATTAGATGGGTTGCTTGGAGTTCTCAGGGTACATGAGTTAAAACTGAAACAAAAGGAAACCTACAAACCTTCTTCTAAAAGTATTACCTTAAAGTCTAATGAACCAAGAAAAGGAAAGGCTCTGAAAGCTAAGGAATCTTCAAGTTCTGAGCCAGACTCTAACGAACCAAGTGGTGACACTGATGAAGAACTTGCCTTTGTAATAAAAAGATTCCACAGATTATTGAAAAAGAAAAGTTCAGACCAGTAAAGTTTCAAAAGAAAGACTACAAAGGTAAAAATCAATTCAAGTTTAAAATTGAAAAATCTACTCTAGAATGTTTCAATTGTAGGAAACCAGGTCACATAAAAGCAGAATGTCCTTTTCTAAACAACGATAAAAAGGACAAAAAAGAAAGGAGGAGGTTTCCTAAGAAACAAAAAGGTCTGATAACATAGGACGATGAAGAATCATCTAGTTCAGAAGAGTCTAATGAAGAAACTGAATCAACGCAACTCTGTCTCATGGCAAACAAAGAATCAAACTCTGAAGACATTGAGGAAGTAAGCTATTCTGAACTAAAACAGAATTATGATATGTTATTTAACAATTTTTCTAAACTATTGTAAAACTTCAAAAACTGAAACTGAAGCATGTTAACATGATTACTGATTTTGAAAATCAAATTTCTAAAATAAAGGAATAGAACTTTGATAAAAATGCTTTGAAAGAAATGGAAGAAAATGAAAAGATGCATCTTGAAGAGTTGAGCAAACTTAGAAGAGAAAACATTACTCTGAAAATAGATTTGGAAAAATCTAAGAATTGCTGCAACTCTCTGGGTAAAGAAATCATCAAGTTGGAAAAACAAATCAACTCTCTTATCTTAGACTTAGGCAAATTTGTAAACAGTACTAAAAACTTGGATGCTCTATTAGGAACATCTCAAGGAAATCGAAAAGGTTTAGGTCTGGGATATGTAGAGAAGAAAGATGTTTTTAAACCAAAAAATTTTAAGCATCCTTCAACTCCTATATTCATTCCTGAAAAGAAGAAGTTTGTTAAATGCAATTACTGTAAGAATCATGGTCATTTAATAAACGAGTGCTGGAAAAGAAAAAGAAAAAATGAAAGAATTGCTAACAATACAGGACCCAAACGAATATGGGTACCAAAGTCATTCATTGTTCCTTTTGTAGATATGCTTAAAGACAAGAACAAAAACCCTGCAATGGTATCTAGATAGTGGATGCTCGCATCACATGACAGGAAGAAGGTCTATGTTCTAGACCTGGATCAGTTTAAAGGTAGATCTATCAGTTTTGGAGGAAACCACTATAAGGATCATTGGGTCTGGTAAAATGGGTAAACTTCCTTCACCTGTTACTAAAATGTATTTCTTGTTGAAGGTCTAAGACATAACTTACTAAGCATTAGTCAATTTTGTGATAGTGGGTACAAAGTCTCTTTTGACAAGGATAAGTGTACTATTATCAATCATGATGGAACCATACTCTTTAATGCAAACAGACATAACAACCTTTATAAGGTTGACTTGAAAGAACTAAATGATCAAAATGTAAAATGTTTGTTTTTAAACTCTGAAGAAAGATGGATCTGGCACAAAAGCTTAGGCATGTAAGTTTGAAACTTATCTCAAAAGTTCACAAAAAGGATCTTATTAAAGGACTACTAAAAATTTCCTTTAACAGTTTCTTGCCCTGTGAGGCATGTCAAAGTGGGAAACAACATAAAACTTTTTTAAAAATAAGAATATTGTTTCCACAACCAGACTTTTGGAATTATTGCATTTAGATATATTCAGTCCTTCCCAAGTACAAAGTTTGGAAGGAAAGAAGTATGGATTCATCATCATTGATGATTACACAAGACTAACATGGGTATACTTCCCAGCCCACAAGGATGAGTCTATAAAAGTATTTAAAATTTTCTGCAAGAAAATTCAAAATGAAAAAGACTACTGTATTGTACAATAAGAAGTGATCATGATAGAGAATTTGAAAATGAAATTTTTGAAATATTATGCAATGAATCTGGAATAACTCATAGTTTTTCCTCACCAAGAACACCATAACAAAATAGTGTTATGGAAAGGAAAAATAAATCCTTGCAGGAGAGGGACAGAACAATACTTTGTGAAAATAATCTTTCAAAATATTTCTAGGCAAAAGCTGTAAGTACTTCTTGTTATATTCAAAATAGAGTTTTTATTAGACCAATACTAAATAAGACTCCTTATGAATTATGGAAAGGTAGAAAACCCAACATCTCGTACTTTCATCCTTTTGGATGTACCTCTTAATGGCTCAAAGTCAAACTTAGAAGGGGGTTGAATAAGTCTTAGACTTTTTTTCACAGAAAATTGAACCGAATAAAATGAGAAAATCAAGAAAATAACGAAGGAAAGAAATTAACATAAAGAGTTTATACTGGTTTACTTCTAACATAGAAGCTACGTCCAGTCCCTTCTAACTTGAAGGATTTCCACTATTGCAAAAACTCCTTTTACAACAACAATACCAGACTAGTGCCATAAGTATTCTTTCAATAAGCCACTCCTAGCTTAACCCCAGTATTCTTTCAACAAGCCTTTCCTAGTTCAACCCAAGTATTCTTTCGAAAGCCTCTTTAGGCACAGTGTTTCTCAATAAATATTCTGGCAATCCACTAGACTTTTACAAAGTGTAAGAAAAAATAGAAGATAACATAAGAAACTTAGTGTTTTTAAGGATATATAAGAGAGATTTTTGCACTAAGTTATGACACAAGACCAGAATCTGTTTTAAAAAACAGAATAGAACACAGAGGGTCTTTATCTTACAAACAGGAGTATTGACAATAAGAATTCCTGTAAACTTGAAAGATTTATAACTCTTGTTATTTGAAGTTTAAACTTCTTTGGTATAAATAGAGGCTGGAGGATATGATCGTTACTGCTTCTTAAAAGGAGATATAGTCGTTGGAAATCCTTTGAAGGTATTTTGCCTTAAGCTTCTTATTACCAGACCTTGAAGATGAATTAGACTGAGAGAGGTCTAGTTCATTTCGTCATAAATTTTCATGAAAATAGTTTCTCATACATTTCCATGCACAAACCATTCATAAACTAATTCTTGATTGAGCGATAAGTTGCTTTCTGAGATGTTCTAACGAAATCTTTGATTGTGATCAGTATGTGCAGAGGTAGGTACGCTAACAGTCGCTGCTTACTTTGATCTTGTTCTTTATGTTCTTTGATGATAAGCACATAAATATGATAAGAGCATTACTCCCAATGCATCACCAAAATAGAATTTATGAACGTTAAAATAGTTCTTTGATCAGAATGCTTCTATCAGACTTTTGTTGTTCGACCAGACTTTTAAAACACTAATACTCCCCCTTTGTTTTCATAACTTAATATCCATATCCTGGAATTGCTTGGTACACAGAAAAGTGTTATAAATAGTACAAAATTTATTCTTTTAGTGAAAATACTTGATGAATGGTATAAACAAATTCAAGAATATAAAGTCCGGGGTTTGGTCCAAAGGAACTTAAAAACTTTTTTATGCAGACTTTTTCTCAACACCTATTATATTTTGAACACTAAAGATTATCTTGGAAAATTTGCTTCAAAATGTGACATAGGAATATTTTTGGGATATTTAACTACATCAAAATCTTAAAGAGTATTTAACATTCGAACTTAAACCATAGAAGAATCTATGCATGTAAGATTTGATGATCTTCAAAAGATTGACAAAAAACTAGTAGATCTAGATTTTGATGATGCAGGAACTCAGTAAGAGACAGAGCAACCATCTCTAGTTGAAGTTTTGTCTCGACCAAACACCCTACTCACCATCTCTGGTTCTCAATTTCTAAAGGACGGTCTCTGTGAACAAGTCTAATTTTATTGTCCTGGGGAAGCTTCAAGGGAAATCCATTGAGATTTCTAAGGATGTTATCACAAGTGTCACCAGTTGTCCTAATGATGGTGAAGTCTTTGCTTAAGATTTTAAGTATAATGTTGTGTCATCTCTGAAGATCAACAAAATGCTATATAGAGCTAAGAACCCTGCCAAGCCCGTCTCTAGGTCTCTTCTTCTGAAGGTCAAGATGTTACATCTTGTAATGAAACAAGTGTTTTGCCTTAGGAAGGGTGCAAAAGATACAGTGAGCAAGCTAGACAGGTTCTGCATGTATCATATGCTTACAGGAGAAAAAGTTAGTTTGCCTAACATGATTATGACCTATTTGATCTCTTCTATTGGTAAGAAGTAGAATAAGATTCCATATCCTGTAGTTATCATGAAGGTGTTTGCACTCAAAAACGTGAAAATTGGCACTATAAATGATTTAGTCACTCCTTCCCTTGTGGTCAGCAAATTACCTACTTCCTCTCTCATGGAACAGCCTTAAGGTACTCCTCTGGCTCATCCTAAGAAGAAAAAGTCTGCTCCTACTAAGAAGAAGAAGTCTGGGTCTGCCCCCAAGTCTTCTCAAAGCGCTTGTTCCACTAAGAAGGTCAGAAAGTTGGTTCTTGATGTGTCTGATGAATCCCTTGACAAATCAGACTCTCCTTTTAAGGTGGAACCATGTCAAGTGGCCCCTCCTTCATTTCATGTTCCAGCATCTGACCCTCCTATGAACCTTATTTCTGCCAAGGGATTCTCAGACTCTGACGAATATCTCCCCATCAGTCAAATTCAATGACGCTCTGTAAAGAAGAAGTCTGGTCCTAAGAAAGACATCAAGGCTATTGCTCCCTCAATGGCTCAACAGACCCCTACACCTCCTCAATTCTCCCTCTTTTGAATCTCATATGAAGAAGTTAACTGATGATGAAGTATTTGAGTTGTTTGTTTCTGTCTTCACTTCTCTGTATCTAGAAATTTCAATTGCAGGTTGGAACACTTTAACCTAGAGTGCTAAGTTTATTGAGGTTCATGATGAATATCAGTATGTTATGGCTAACAACCATGATATTCTTTAATAGTGTGGTGGCTACCCTTCTTACACCCATTATCTCAGATTCATTTGTGGCTATATGAAGAATAATCTAGTTTTTGAGGTTCGCAACTGGGAATATCTTGATTGGCTAAATCAGCTCTACACCACTGTTGGCCTCTACAGAAGTGATGCTAACGCCTTCAAGGCCTCTTTCAAGAGAAAAAGATCAGTCTCTCCCGTAAGAATCTTAAAGAGAATAAGGTCTGACCCTTTACACACTATTAACTCTGAACCCTCTTTGCCCCTCCCCTCCCCTCAGCCTATTCCTCTTGATATCGTACCTCCCTCTTTACCCAAGACCTCGTCTTCCCTAGCCATTGTTCCTTGCCTTGCCATCTTTACAGTTATCCATAAATCCAAACTTCCCTATCTTTATAACGATACCCTACCCTTCCTGAGTATGTTTTCTATAAACCTATTCTTGACCTTACTGGCCCTAGTTATAACAACCCTTATAATCATGTTATTGTTCGTAAACCTGACTTCAACCCTTGCAGGCTTCACATCATGCCCTGGACTTCTAAATCTTATCCTCTACTTCCCATTGAAAAGCTTTTTGGCTTCCCAGACCTGTTCTCCAATGATGATCTTGGAATGTTTCATGTGCTTCAAGTTGAACAAGCTGCTATTGCTAGAGACTTGAAACATGGTTTTGTCTCTCTGGATGACGTGTCTATCAGAAATTGTCTTGTTGCTACTCCTTGGAAGAAGATTTTATTTGTTATGCCTCGTGTACCTTTACCTGCCAAATGGATTTCTTTAGGCAGATTGAAGAAGCCCATGCCTCCGAAGTACAAGCCTCATTACAAAGGTCGTTTTCAGCCTAAGCAGCTTCTGGTAGCTACTCTTAAGAGTCTTTGGACTGCTCCTAAACCAACTAAAGCTCATACTGATGCTCTTTGGAGCCATTATCTTTGGACACTTTAAGAAGAACCCTTTTGTTCCTATTCCTCCTCTTCCTACAATCTTATTTTTCTCTATTGGTGTTCCTTAATTACATTTCATTTACCCTTTCTTTTTGTCTTTCAGACTGGGTTTTACACTGTTGTTTCTTCTACTACTTCATGCTTTTTTAATTCATCTGTTACTTGTGATTTGCTTTTTGAGTCTCGGTGATGTCCTTTCTTTTGTTGATTACAAAAGGGGGAGAAGATTTATAAGTCTTTTGTATGAAGTAATGCCCTGTATGAAGTATGTGTTATTGCTGTTATGAAATACTATACATTATCTTTTTGATTAATGAAGAATCATCCTATTTCTATCTGTCTCTTCAAATTGCTAACACTTGTTACGAAGATACTTTATTCTCCCTGAATTATAGACTTAGTTTACTAAAAATACTTGATGTTTATTATCAATAAATATGGGGAGATTGTTGAGAAAAAGTCTAGATGAAAAAGAATTTTAAGTATTATTGAACCACACCATAGACTTTATATCCCTAAATTTTTTAATGTCATCCATCAAGTATTTTTGCTTTGAAGTAAAGTCTGTACTGTTTATAGTTTATTTGTGCATCTAAGTATTTTCCAGGATACAAGTAATAGGTTATGAAAACAAAGGGGGAGTATTTGCATTCTAAAAGCCTGACAGGTTATCCAAAGTATGATAGAAGCATTTTGTTCGAAGAACCATCTCAACGTTCCAAAATTCTATTTTAGTGATGCATTGGAATTCATGCTCTTATCATATTTACGTGCTTATCATCGAAGAACACAAGGAACAAGATCAAAATGAGCAACAATTGTCAGCGTATCTACCCCCACACATACTGATCAAGTTTAGAGACTAGGTCAGAATATTTTAGAAAGCTCTGGCATCCCTCTTAACGCTCAATCGAGAATTAATTTACGAATGATTTGTGTATGGAAATGCATGAGAAACCTTTTTTATGAAAAAACAAGTTTTGTGTGACATCCTAAATTTTATATAAAATAAATTAAATGTGAGGAATAAATATTAAATAATTATATATGGGTTGATTCATGTCCTGAAAAATTTGAAATGAGTAAATGGGGATTTATTATGGATATTCCTAATTTATTGGGATTTAAAGAGATAAAATTATACCCGATTAAAATATGGGTGTCGGACCACGTGTCTCCGATTGAGATGTCATTGGTCAGGGCTATTAAGAATATTATTGGGAATCCGAATATATCTTTAGAATAATTTTTGGATAATGTATTGAGCCCGAACTGAGATCCTATTTATTATAAAATAGAGAAGTTTTAATGATGGGTCAAAATGTAAAATATAACTCTCATTTCTCTCTTATATTTCACGTTACTTCTCCCTCTTTCTCCCTTTCACTTTGCTTTTTCTTCTTCCCCCTTGATTCTTCTTCTCCAGACCGTCCCCCTCCCTTCCACCTTATTCTTCCATCCATTGCTAAAATTAAAACCAAAGCTTGGATTCATGAATCATGAATGGAACATTCGAGCAAAGCTTGGTTCTCCTCCTTCCCTCTTTTCCTTATTTTTGTGTTTGTCATAGAGCTAGGAGAAAGAGGTATGATTCTTGAACACCATAGCTTTTGTTGATGGTTTTGAGTTTATTAAAGTATTATGATAGGAGATTGGATGTTATTTTTATGAATAATGGCAAATGGAATTAAACCCTAGGTTGGATAATCCTTGGGGATTCATTGTTGTTGTTAATAATGATTGGAATATAATGTTGTTAGCCTATGGATGTTAAAATGAGACACACAAATGGTTGGAGTTGATGATAGTGGATTTTGATGAAAACCTTATAAATTAGGACTTTGGGGCTTTGGGAAATCCTTGAGAAAATTGTGAGTTATTGATATTGTAGTGATTTTATATATGAGATTGAGTTTTTGAATAGATAATATTGATTATTGATGTTGAGGATTTGAAAAACCATGAGAAAATGATGGATGACTTGAGATAAGGTATATGTGAAGAGGGTTGTTATTGAATTTTAATGAACCTTGACCCTAAGATTTAGGAATGTGTGTATATTTTGGCTAGAAGAAATGGTTTTTGAGAAGTGAATATGAGGTACTCAATGTTAGGTGATGATTTATATGATGATAAATGATAGTGAAAATGGTAGGGGACCTTTGATGGTGAAACCTATAAATAGGTTTGATATAAGTATGAAAAAGGGGAATGTGAGCACTAAACCATGATGGTTGTGAAACCATGTTTATAACATGTTTAGGATATGTTGTTGTACCTTGAAAGGAAAATTAATTGAGATATATGTATGTAATATGTAGATTGTATTCCAGGCAATATGGCGAAACAATTAGAGCATTTGAATTACAGTTCTTCTCTCAAGGTAGGAGAAGAGTTTACATTCCAAATACATGAGTTATATAATTGATGATTATTGTATGTAATAATACTCATACTTGCCTTGCCATGATTATGTAGAATGATAAGATAATTGATGTTGTGATGAATGTCATGTTTGGAAATGGTGGATTCTTGAGAATGATATATATATATATATATATATATATATGTGTGTGTGTGTGTGTGTGTGTGTGTGTGTGTGTGTGTGTGTATGTGTGTGTGTGTGAATTGATGATGAATGTTTAGTGCCCCTTTAATGGGAGTAATGCATTGTTGATGAATAACCCATGAGGGGTTGAAATATGCATATACCATGTGAATTTAGAATTCCATGTGATTTTGATGAATGAATATTGGTAATGAGAGGATAAGACCAATTGATGGCATTAATGTTTATATTATAGAGAAATTGCTCAAAATATGAAGCTAGGTATTGACATTAATGCATAATTGAGGAGCTAATAGAGCCAAATAAAGTTTTATGAGGATTGAATGACATGGGATAGTTCCAATAGCTTCCATGTATAGTTTATGACTTGTAGAAACTGGAAGGGGTCAATTCCATTGAGAAATGACCCTTGAATTGCATTAAAACGGCTTAAAATGGGTAAAACACGTTTATATGCATAAGTCACTTATTTTAAGGAATTTTTTAGTGAGGCCAGTGGCCACGCGTCACAAATGATGTATATTCATTAGGGTAAAAATTTTATAGCATTTGGAGTTCATATAAGAAAGTTAGGAGGGTTAGAAGTTGAAAAATAATATGTTTTCTACATAAAAACAATAGCAGGGCTGTCTTGAATCGATTCAAGAGGTGCTGTTTTCACTATTTTGGGCTCCAGGAGCGTTTGAATTGATTCATACAAGTTTGAATCGATTCAAGGACCTTGTTGTCACTGTTTTTGAGTTCTAGAGTTGTTTGAATTGATTCGAAGACATTTGAATCGATTCAAAGCCCTGTTATGGCCACTGTTATGCTGTTTTTCCGACTAATGTGATTTCTTTGCTGTTTTTGGCCCTTTTGGGCATTTTAATGACATTTTTGGCCTCCAACTTCTTCATGAAAGTTGTAGATAATTATGTTACGGAGGCTTGAGAATTAGTCTCACTTTAATTGGAGTTTTCTAACTCTCATTAGGTATAAAATACCGGACCCACTACGTTGAAAAATTCAAGTTTAAGAGGGTTTTGAACCCAACTTTTTATGGTTGTCAAATTGGGACTAATAGGTGATATTTGTGACATATCCCACTATTTTTAAGACTAAAAGTAAGCTTTTATCATGTCTTAATGTTGAAATTGTCATGAGCTTATTATTACTCAAAACCCCTTCATTATGTAAAAATAAGAGATTGTATTAGGGGTATATGATGATGGTGTGTCTTGGTGGTGTTGATATTGATTAAGACATGTTATGAAAACATGAAAGTCCACCATTAATGATATGATATGATATGATGATTGATAATGAAAAACAAATGTTATGGTTGTGTAAAGCACACCCCTTGAATGATGATGTGACTATTAATGGGACAATGGCATGGCAATAGGAATGTTACAAATTAATGTATAGAAGACAATGTCTATGGTATGCCATGTGGTGTTATTGTTGATTGGCAAATGTGAGCCTTGAATGTTATGAATAATTATGGATCACCACAATATAAAATGATAACCAATAATTATGAGTGAATTAATCATGAAAGATGAGCATACCTAGAATATTAACAAAGAATTGATGTATATCCTTGATGTATATAATTAATGCAAGTTGAGCTTGTAATGATGAATCCAATTCATGATTGATGAGGGAATATTAATGATAACAAGGATATGATTGTTGTGGGCATATGTAAGATTGCCATATATGTTTAATGATGAATATGCTTCTTGATTTCCATGCGTGGATTAATGTGAGAATGATATTGTGGCCATTGAGATTCCAAGTATATGAATGATATGCCTTGAGGAGCTTTGTAAATGATTGTATGTTAATTATTGAAAATGCCAAATTAAAATATATCCCTATATGGGAAGGTGAGATATTCTTACGAGCTTAAGATTGACATATACATCATTGCATTGTTGCATTCATGGCATGGCATATCATTGATTATGTGGTTACGATCACAATGAATAACCTTGCGGGGTTCCATGAAGGGAGTACCCCTTACGAGGCGGGAAACCGATATGATGATATATGTGATATGAATAACCTTGCGGGGTTCCACGAAGGGAGTACCTATGTAACATCCCAAAATTTTAAAGTAAAGGATTAATTAAGGAAATTAATATTAAATAATGGAATGTGGAATTATTTAATGTCCTAAAATATTGGAAATGATTAAATTAAGATTTTTAGGGACTGTTAGTAATTTATTGGGACCGAATAAGTTGAAAACTGACCTGATTAAAATATGGGTGTCAGACCAAGTATCTCTGATTGGGATGATATTGGTCAGGGCTGTTAAGAATAATATTAGGAGTCCGAATATGGATTCAGAATAATTTTCAGATAAAGTATTGAGCCCAAATAGAGATCCTGTTTATCATAAAACGATGAATCTTTTAATGAGAGGATTAAAAATAAAGCCAAAAAGCCTTCACTTCTTTTCTTGTTTTCGTCCATTCACCATGACCATTTGGCAAACACACTTTGCTTCTTCTTTCTCTCTGTTTCTTCTCCATTTTCTCTTCTACTCTTCCTAAAACCTAGACAAAAGGGTGGTGATCTTTCCTTCTTCCTCCATTTTCGTTTGAGAAGCTTGGAAGAAGATTGTTGGAGCTTGGATTCTCTTCCCCTCTCTTCTTCAAATTTTCACAGCCCCTCTTCCCCTCTTGGAACCCATTTTTATTTTTGGGATCCATTCCAAACGACGAGGCAGGCACGTCGTATCAATCGGAATTCTTCTCTTGAGGTAGGAGAGGAGTCTTTATATTCTAATTGCATGAATTGGATAGTGTTTGATTGTCATATATGACAACTTGCATGTTTGCCTTGCTTTTGATGTTATGGAAATTTGTATTATGTATATGATATTGGTGATAATGTTTGGCAACATGCTTTGTGCAATTAGAATAAATATGGTGTCCTATATGGTGGTGTGAATTGTTGGGCAAGTATAAGCCTTGAATATGATGAGTATGTTATAACCACTATGAGTGTGAAATGAATATGATTGATGTGTGTTTGAGATTGGATGTGAATGAATAACATGCCATGAATAATAATGAAAATTAATAATTGGGGTTAATGATGGATACCCTTATAATGGTGAGTGAATTGTTAAAATGCCACACTTAAAACTTGAGAACAAAAAAAAAAACTAAAACCAACGATAATAAATCCACTAAGAATGGTGAAGTGGTGTTGGTGATGATGATGATGATGATTGATGAGTGGCATGAATAGGATGCATAGAGTGAGAAATGCATATGATTGACATTTGCATCCATGACATACTGCATAGCCGCCGATGTTGGAACATTAAGGGAGTTCCCTCGGCCGACCTAGTGGGAGGGTAGCTCAGTGCACAAGCAAATTTTACTTTTCCCCTGTGACTCGGTGTGTAAGTCACGAAGCCGCCCATGTATTGCTACGGGGAGCTACATGTGGCCGACCCTTGTGGAGGGTAGCTCTTGATGAGCAGGTGACCCCGGTGGTCCATGGGATCACAGCCGCCATGATATGAGACATGGCCGGCCCGCAACACCATATGTCGAATATGTTGTTACCGCGGTCATGGTAAAAATGATTAGGTGTTGCAAAATGGGCGATGCTGTTTGGTACTAGTAAAAGAATTGGTGAAATGCATGCAATTTAAGGATAAGTGTACACATTTTACTACGGTAGTAGAGGCATGGTTAGATGATCATACTTGAATCCCATATTTGGTGTTTATATTCCCACAGTCAGATCTGCAACTATTAAAATATTCTGTTGTGCATATACATTAGCTTAAGAGCATTTGCATATAGCAAGGAAGTATGCCAAAGGAGATGATTTATGATGATGGTTATATTAAGGATGAGATAATGTATTAAGACAACATAAAAGATATGAATACCAAATAATACATAAAAGATTATGTTGTTACCGCGTTCATAAAAGATTGGTGTTACCGCGGTCATGGTGAAAATGACCAGGTGTTGCAAAATGGGCGATGCGGTTTGGTACTAGTAAAAGATTGGTGAAATGCATGCAATTTGATGATAAGTGTACACATTTAACTAGTGCAGTAGGGGTATGGTTAGATGATCATACTTGAGTCCCATAATTGGTGTTTATGTTCCCAAAGTCAGATCTGCAATTGTTGAAATATTCCATTGTGCATCTGCATTAGCTTAAGAGCATTTGCATATAGCGAGGAAGTATGCCAAAGGTGATGAGATATGATAATGGTGGTGTTGAAGATGAGAAAATGAATTAAGACAACATAAAAGATGTGAATACCAAATAATAATTTGAGTAAAGTGATGAGTTGTGTAATAGTCCAATTGTTGAAGGACTTGATTATGTATATGCTTGTATACCTTGCCTGAATTATAATGTCGTTTGTGATATGCGTATGATAGTATTATGTAGATGAATAAGATGGTGAATGATGGGTGTATGCAAAGTATACATGTTTTGATGCATATGTACATAATCACATGGTATTCATATTCTTTTGGAATGTATGACTCACTCTCCCATGTTGTCCATTTTTAGACTTGTGGTGTAGGGCACTCATGGATAGAGTGAACATTTTGAAGTATATTTTGATGAAGAAGGTAAACAGATGTATAGGAAGTGCCTTGGCCGGCAAAATCTAAATTTTTGTATAGTATATAGCGTATATGTATGCTTATTTTGCCATCCAGATTGTAGTTGATGATTTTTGAGGGTCATGTAGGAAAATTAGACCTTGGTGTGTATGGCCAATTTTCATTAATGACCCAAACGATGTAAGATGATGATTTACATTGTTTATTGATTGTTATATTTTATGAATGAATGATGCATTTCATAATTAGTAGCATTCCATGAAGTTTATGTAAAAAAAATGGTTTGAATCCTATGCATTAAATGAATGAGAATTGATCTTGATGTGTGAAAACCATTGGATGAACTTATAAATGCATGATGGAGTGTATCTAATGCATTAGGATAGGGTAGAATGGTAGGAAACAAAATTTGATATGCTAAGTTGTGTGAAATTCATGTTTCTGTGAATGTTCTGCAAAACTCGCTTAAGCTAGTGGAAATCTCACTCAAGCGAGATCCCCCTATAACAGTGGGGTGGCCTCTTGCCCAAATTCGCTCAGGCAAGTGATGATTTCGCTCAAGCGAGATCTGCTTGGAATCAGAGGTTAGCTACTGGAGTTATTTCGCTCAGGCGGGTAAGGCCTCGCCCGAGCAAGAGCGGGGTGGGTAGCTACTGGACCAATTTCACTTGAGCGAATGATCAGTGGTTGGAGTCTCGCTTAAGACAAAACAATACCTGATGCTACTGGAGTAATTCCGCTTAGGCGAGAACGCTTCGCCTAAGCGAAGGGGGAACCATTTAGATACTGGAGTAATTTTGCTCAAGCGAGCATGGCTCGCTCAAGCGAGATTGACCCCTGATGCTGATTTTTCCTTTTGCTCAATCGTGTTTCTTGACTCGCCCAAGCGTGACCACGTGAACTCGCTTAAGCGAGTGTGGTACTCTCTTGAGCGAGTGGTACCTGTTTGCTCTCAATGTTCTTGCTTTAATGATTTTAATTTTCCTTTGCATCAAATCTTCTTCTTGCACCATCTTACAAGTACATTTAACATATTATGAACCTTTAAGTCTCCGGAAATCCATCCTCTTTAAATCCAATCACACAACATCAATTTAATTGATTCTTTCACTGTTTTTAATTGAAAATTTTCTCATGAATCATTAATAATTCACCCTCTCATATCTCCATATATGAGAGAGGTTTTTCATAGATCCAGGGTGTTGAATTAAAGCTTCACCACTTTATTTCTTTGTCTAATAATGATTTATAAAACATGAAAAATTTACCCGTATTTTCCCGAGTCTCACACCCTACGTGATGATGATATGATATATGTGATATGAATGACCTTGCGAGGTTCCACGAAGGGAGTACCCGACGTGATGATGATATGATATTTGTGAAATGAATAACCTTACGGGGTTCCATGAAGGGAGTACCCGATGTGATGATGTTATGATATTTGATGAATGAATAACCTTACGGGGTTCCATGAAGGGAGTACCCGACATGATGATGATATGATATTTATGAAATGAATAACCTTGCGGGGTTCCATAAAGGGAGTACCCGACGTGATGATGATATGATATTTGTGAAATGAATAACCTTGCGGGGTTCCATGAAGGGAATACCCCTTGTGAGGCGGGAAACTGACGTGATGACAATTGATATATAGATTTGTGAAATGAATGATATGGTGGTTGTGATCACCTGATGGTAAGAAATGGATCCATTTCATATGCATTAAACAGTTAACATATGCATTAGCCATAGGTACATGGCATTTGAGATGGAGATGACCAAAAGAGATGAGAACCTCTTGAGAGAGTGTTAACTGATTAAAGATTTAAATGACTTAATGATGATGACTGTGAATGCCCATAATGATGTAGGGCTATGTGGATGTATATGTGCTTGTGCTTATACTTGTGCTTGACATGAATTGTGAATAATGAGGCTTGTATGCCTAAGATAATATCTTGATGATGGTTTAATGATGAATTGATGAATTATAGCAAAGCACACATATTAGTTGAATGCATGTACACATAATCACAATGTATTTATATTCGTCATTTTGAATATATAACTCACTCTCCCATGTTGTCTCCTTTCTAGCATTGTGATGCAGGGTTGTCATGGGATGAGAGTATGCTTTTGAGCTAAAGTTTTTAAGGAAGGTAAATAGTTGTAATGAAAAGCCTTGGCTGGCAGCAAATGTTAAATATGTGTAATGAATTAAATTATGAATGATGATATCGATGATAGTTGACTTGTGAACATGTATCATTTAATATGTGAATGAATAATATTTGGATGCTTGCTTGGTTGTGACCTAATAGGCTTATATTATGAAATTGTATGAGTGCTTGAGCCTTTTTCCATATCTTCATATATGGAACTAGGTAGGTGCCCTGTATACTTATTCTTCTTCCACTGTAAACTTAAATGATTTTGTATACATGCGCGGGCGTTTTGATTTGCGATCCAGTTCATAAATTATTAAATCTCACTCTTTGGTTTTCTGTGGTTCGGGTCTAGATGTAATCTTTGTGGTGTTTTGAAATTATTTTAACCGCAAAAAATTTACTCTCATTTTATTTATTATTATCTTAATTACATTGAGATTCAGGTCCAGAAAATCGGGGTGTGACATTTTGTATCATCCCTCTTGAGTCCATTTCATCCTCAATGAAACACCCTGAAAATTGAGGGTAAATTTTTCACGATTTTCACATCATTATTTAATGAAGACATTTAGTAGTGAAACTTAATTCATCACCCTAGATCTATGAAAGACCTATCTCATATATGGAGATATGCGAAGGTAAGTTAAAAACGATTAATGAGAAATCCTCAATTAAAAACAACGGAAATAATTAATTAAATTAATGCTATATGATTGGATCTAAAGAGGTAAACATCATGAGGTTTAATGACTTCATAACATGTCTAAAATATTTCTAAGATAATGCAAGAGGGAGAGTTGATACAAGGAAAGGCCAAGTGAATGAGAATATGCGTTTTGGAGATTTAGGGCACCACTCGCTCAAGTGAGTGCCACTCTCGCTCGAGTCCGCGTGGTACGCTTGAGTGAGCTAGGAAACCACGCTTGAGCGAAAAAGAGGAAAATAGCATCAGATGCCCATCTCGCTTAAGCGAGTCCCGCTCGCTTGGGCGAGATTGCTCCAGTAGCCAATCCCATTTCCCCTCGCTTGAGCGAGCCTCCAAAAACACTAGCCATTCGGTCAAGCAAAATTAGTCCAGTAGCTAACACCTGATACATAGGAATTCTCGCTTGGGCGAGATACCAGCTCGCCTGAGCAAATCTTTCCCAGAACCAACTCCACTCAGCTCTCGCTCGAGCGAAGGCATACCCACTCAAGCGAGAATTGTCCAGTAAGCATATACCAACAACAAGGGCATCTCGCCTAAGCGAGAACCACTCTCGCTTGAGCAAGATTGGGCCAGTGGCCTTATAACTGATACAAGGGATTCTCACTTGAGCGAGAAACCATCTCGCTTGAGTAAGATTACCAGTACGTACGCAGGAACATGTAATTTTTCACAACTCAATATAAGAAAATCAATTCAAAGCAAAATTGAATAAGTTTAATGTATCCCATACATCAAATTAAGTATTTAGAACTTGTTCCAAGTATCATATTCTATAATTCTCATTTCAATTCATTAATCACATCAAAATCAAGCCTATCATTTTGTATGCTCTATAAAATACAAAATATAGATAAGAATCCATTCATTCATCAATTCTAATAGCATATCACATCATTTCATTATCCAACCATTGACAAGCTCACCAATGAAAATGAGCCATAAACACAAGGGTCTCATTTTCCTACATGACCTCCCAAAATTAACATCCATATATCTATCTTACTTACAAGTTACTTACATTAAATTCATGGCTAAACAAAGTAATCATCATGCATATTCATTACAAAAGATTACATATAAGCCATAAAATCAAAACAATTGCCGGCCAAGGCATTCTTTACCCAAAATAACTCCCTTCACACAATTCCTCCGCACATGAGCTCTATAGTCAAGCCCTACAACACAAGAGCTAAAAAGACAGACCACATGGAGAGTGAGTATACTTTCTCAATGATGAAAAATCCAACAATTAGTGATAATATACATATGAATACAAGTTAAACATCTTCTCCCAAAAGGAGTTCAAGTGACACTAAAATCAATCAATCATCCAATTCATAGAACACTCATATCCATAAAGATTCATTAAGTCACATCAAACCAAGAACACACTTATAGTTAGTGATTAGAGGATTCCACATACACTTCATATAACTTCCTCATGGGGATATCACTCAATGCCATGCTTCTATGGCTAATGCACATGCTGGTGTTTAAAGATGCATATGCACAGATCCGATTTCATTTCATCAGGTGATCACAACCACCATAATCATTCATTCATTCTCATTGGTTTCCCGTCTCGCAAGGGGTACTCCCTCTAGCAGCCTCGCAAGGTGTTTTCTCGTGATTGCAACCACGTTCAACAATTCATAATGGTTTCCCGCCTCTCAAGGGGTACTCCCGCCTCGTGATCGTAACCACGGGCATTCAATCTCAATGGTCCCGTAGGGCCTTTCATTTCAAGCACTAGATGATCACAACCACCGGTTCAATATCATAGGTACTCACAAGCCCTTTATATCTCAAATCTCAAGTGATCGCAACCACTTTTCAAGTATCATGTTATGCATGCCATGCTATGTATGTAACAATACTCATGCATACCCTAATCCTTTTAAGGATTATCTCACCCTCTCATCTAGGGTACCACTCATACTCAATCATAATATTAATCCCACATAATCAAATATATATATATATATACACCATTTCACAATCAACATCGCTAGATTCAATCTCTATTTCATATCACACACATAAAACACTACATCCATTCAAGGAGCAACATGCAACATGACATCAATACATACATTATCAACATACAAGATTTCATGCATTTAGAAAATACACCCTTCTCCTACCTCAAGAGAAGTAGACTTCCGGGTTTGATGTTCCCGCCTCACAAGTGTTATCAAGTCCTACATCTATTAATTATAGGGCTACATTAATCATTTATTCAATCATCATTCTCAATATATATATATATATATGCATATACACACATGATTCTCATCACGTAGTAACTATTTACAAGTTTTATTCATTGCCTAATTAGGCTTTGGGAATTCCTTCCCTTAAATGAAAACTCATTGTAATTAGAATAATAACCCCAATAACTAGGTTGCTCACACACATTAATTTCCCACCAACACCTTGGGTGAGTTTTTTATTTATGGCTTCCAACCAACATCTTAAATCATCATTAAATGCCAATACCTCATCATTTATAACACATCTTCATCAATAAATGCTAACCCCTTCTACATTACACACTTCCCCCATTTTCATAAGTTAGGGTTTATTAAAACCCAACCACATCATAAATGCACATCAATATTTATCATCCTTCAACTCCATTTTCGTATTCCCTATTTAATCCTCATAAAGGTCCATATTTATTTTACCCCACCTTAAGTTTTTCCTATTTAATGGTTTCCTTCAACACCCATATACATTTAATACTCTCCCAAGCCACAACCATCTATTTCCTAGGTTCCAAACACAAAAGAAATGGTAAGAAGCTTACCTTGCTCCAAAAACAAAATGGTAGTCAAGAAGGAGAGAGATGGTGACGAAAATGGGGAAAGAAAGGGAGGAGCTTCAAACCACAATGGTCTCCTCCAAGCTCAGTGGAGATTCTGAAAATGAAGAGGGAAATATATAAAACCTTCTCTAGGTTTTTGAAGAAGAAGATGAAGAGGCGTGGAAAATAGAAGAAGAAAAGAACAAGTGTGTTTTTTGCCTTTGGAGGAGAAGGTAATGTGAGTTCCATAGAGGAGAAGGGAGTTTTGTTTTAAGTTTTTAACCCTTCATTAAACTCTTCTATTTTTCCATAAACAGGATCTCTATTTGGGCTAAATACTCATTCTGAAAATTATTCTGAATGCATATTCGGATTCCCCATAATATTATCAAGTGGCCTCAAAGTACCCGAAGGTCTCTGATGCTCTACCTTCACCTTCTGACAAATAAGGCATGAAGCTACAAAGTTGGCAATATCACGTTTCATTCTGGGCCACCAAAAATTCTTCTTTATGTCTTGGTACATCTTGGTCGCACCAGGGTGAATACTAAAAATGCTTTTGTGTGCCTCCTCCAGCGTCGTATATATCAAATCTCCAAATGAAGGCACATACACATGACCTTTTACACGCCATAAACCATCAACACCCTCAACAAGAAATAAATTTTTCCCATCACATTGAGATCTTCTCATCTCCTGTAAGTAATCATCATCTTCTTGGTTCTTTCTCACAAGCTCTAAAAACTCATTGCATATCTTTAGTGTAGCAAATCACAACTTCTGGGAAGATTGAATTTCGGTCCCAACATTCAAGTTCTGAAATTCCTCAATCAATTCAAATTCCTTGACCATCATGACTGACATATGTAAGGACTTCCAATTAAGAGCATCTGTAACTACATTAGCCTTCCCCGAATGATACATCAATTCAAAATCATAGTCCTTCAAGAATTCCACCATCTCCTTTGGCGCATATTCAATTCCTTTTGATCAAAGAGGTATCTCAAGCTTTTCTGATCACTAAAGACCACGAACCTCAAACTATAGAGATAATGATGCCAAATCTTCAAGGCGAACACAACTGCCGCCAACTCCAAGTCATGAGTCGGGTAGTTAACTTCATGGGGTCTCAACTAGCGTGAAACATAAGCTATAACACGTTCCTTCTGCATCAAAACACATCCAAGACCATGCTTAGAAGCATCACAATACACCACAAAATCTTCTTGTAAATCAGGCAATGCCAAGATAAGAGCAGAAGTCAGTCTCATTTTTAACTCTTCAAAACATCTTTCACACTGGACCATCCACACAAAAGGTTAGTTCTTTCTTGTCAAGTTTGTCAAAGGTTTAGCAAGATGAGAAAAACCTTCGATGAACCTCCGATAATAACCAGCAAGTCCAAGGAAACTATAGATATCAGTAATCGAGGTAGGTCTAGGCCATGCCATAACAGCCTCAACCTTAGAAGGATCCACCGAAACACCTTTTTCGGATATCACATATCCAAGAAACTGGACGCTCGTCAACCAAAATTCACATTTAGAGAGCTTAGCGTACATCTGATTCTCTCTAAGAATGTTCAATACAAGTTTCAAATATTCCTCATGTTCCTCACAGCTCTTGGAATACACTAAGATGTCATCGATGAATACCACAACAAAGCGATCCAGATAATCATGAAAGATGTGGTTCATGTAACTCATGAACACCACTGGAGCATTAGTCACTCCGAATAGCATCACAACGTACTCATAATGGCCATATCGCGTCCTAAAAGCAGTTTTCAGGATGTCCTCGGTTTTCACCTGAATTTGGTGGTAACCAGAACACAAATCAATCTTCGAAAACACCACAACACCTCTTAATTGATCCAATAAATCATCAATATGAGGCAATGGATATCTGTTCTTTATTGTCATCTTATTCAATTGGCGGTAATCAACACATACCCGCATGGTTCCATCCTTCTTTTTAACCAATAAGACAGGAGCCCCCCAAGGTGACACATTGGGTCGAACAAATTCCTTCTCAAGTAGTTCCTCAACTTGCTTCTTAAGTTCAGCCAATTCCATAGGAGACATCCTATAAGGAGTGATAGACACTGGTTCCGCACCGGGAATGAGATCAATAGCAAATTCGGCCTCCCATGGAGGCGGCAGACCGGGTACCTCCTCGGGAAACACATCCAAAAATTTTGACACCACTAGGATATCAAGGGGATCGGGACCATTTGTCCTATCGGCAAGAGATAATAATATGCAAAGTTGAGCTATACCTTGCACATCAAATTTCCTCACATCTGAAGAAGGAAAAATAACAGTCTGTTGTTGACAGCCAATCAAGACTTTATTAGCGGAGAGCCAATCCATACCAAGAATGATCTCCAATCCCTTCATAGGTAGGCAAATGAAAGACATAACAAACTTTCTCCCTTCTAGGAGAACGTCAATGTTATCACACCAGTTAACCGATCTAAGATAAGTACCAGTTGGGGTGGTAATCATAAGAGCATTTTTCATTAAACACACCGACAAACTCAATCACTGTACACAATCCTCGGATATAAAAGAATGAGTTGCACCTGAATCATAAATAACATGCACGAAATTTCTGAGTATTTCACACTTACTTTTAACTAAGTTATCGGCTTAGGTTGCTTTCTCCCTGGTCACAACAAATACTCTTCCAGCAGTTGGTTGGAGATTCCCACCATTTCCATTTCCATCGCTGGCACCATTGCCGTTACCACGACCATTACCATGCCTTCCACCATTATAGCCACCACGGCCACCATTTCGACCGCCATTGTTTCTATTACCACGGCCCCTACCACTATTGTGGCCTCTGCAGTTCCCATGAGCGGGAGCAATAGCACGGTTGGGGGTATTAGCTTGCATAGGAGTTTGTCTTGCGAGTAAAGTACATGCAGGACGGATATGTCCCACTTGATCACAATTAAAACACACTACATCATCATGGTGCACACACTCATGAACATAGTGAGGACCACCACACCTATAGCATTTCGGCCCATTGACATTTACGTTGCCCCGGCCAAAGGTGTTACCATGCCCACCGCCTCTATCCTAGATGCTAGAATGGTCACCCCTCTAAAAACGTCCCCTTCTGAAATTCCCTTGCTTCTTGAAATCGGAAGATTGACCCTTCAACTTAGAGTCAAATTTGGAATAATGAGATGGAGCATGTTCTTTATAGATGCGGCACTTGTTCACAAGTACTGTGAAACTTTGAATTTCTTGATGGCACATGGCCCTTTGAATGTCAGGGCGTAGACCGTTCTCAAATTTCACACACTTGGAGGTTTCGGTTCCCTTTTGCTGATAAGGAGGGTAAAATTCACAAAGTTCTTCAAATTTGGAAGCGTACTCTTCCACCGTCATTGTGCCTTGCTTAAGTTCCATGAACTCAAGCTCCTTCTTACTTTTATAACTCTCAGGCACAAATTTTCTCATGAGTTCCAGCTTAAAGTTTTCCTAAGTCAAGGGGATAGCAGCAACAATCATCCTACTCTTGGTGAGTCTCCACCAAGTCTCAGCTTCATCTCTCAACATAAAAACAGCATACTCCACTTTCTGGAGCTCAGTGCATTCGAAACTGTCGAAGATCCGCTCAACATCTCGGATCCAAACATAAGCTTGCTCGGGTCTAAATCCACCATGAATCTCGGAGGGTTTCCGCTTCAAGAACATGTCAAGGCCTCGAGTACCTTGATTAGCAGGAGTAGTTTACCTTTCCGCTTCTTGTCTATCACGGTTTTGTGACTCAAGAAGATCCGCAAAGCGATTCAAAGCTCTAGCTATAGGGTCATCATTATCTTGACGATGACGAGCCGTCACAATATCTATAATCATAATATTAAATTCAACTAACATTAGTAAACTAACTCATAGACCTCTCTATAGTTTCATGCTATAACAATTCATCATATAATTAAATCATGGCCCTCCATGATGGAGTCCAACATCAACCAATCCATATTAAAGCTCATAAAAAGCATATCATCATATCATGATGTCAAATGCATTCACATAATCATAAGAATTCATCATTGAGGGAGAATAGTGTGAAGAAACCTTGGCCGGACTTATAAAATTAAATTTCATCTACAATCAATCCATACGAGTCAAACAACAATGACAATCATCTACCAAATACATGTCATGTTCTGATAATATTAATCAATCATAGCAATAAAGAACAAACAAAGCTCTGATACCAGGTTGAAACACCCTGAAAATTAGGGGTAAATTTTTCAGGATTTTCACGTCATTATTTAATGAAGACATATAGTAGTGAAACTTAATTCATCACCCTGGATCTATGAAAGACTTATCTCATATATGGAGATATAAGAAGGTAAGTTAAAAATGATTAATGAGAAATCCTCAATTAAAAACAGTGGAAAGAATTAATTAAATTAATGCTATATGATTGGATTTAAAGAGGTAAACGTCATGAGGTTTAATGACTTTATAATATGTCTAAAATATTTCTAAGATAATGCAAGAGGGAAAGTTGATAGAAGGAAAGGCCAATTGAATCAGAGAAATACGTTTTGGAGATTTAGGGCGCCACTCGCTCAAGCGAGTGCCACTCCCGCTCTAGCGAGTCTGCGTGGTACGCTTGAGCGAGCTAGGAAACCACGCTTAAGCGAAAAAGAGGAAAACAGCATCAGATGCCTATCTCGCTTGAGCGAGTCCCGCTCGCTTGGGCGAGATTGCTCCAGTAGCCAATCCCATTTCCCCTCGCTTGAGCAAGCCTCCAAAAACACTAGCCATTCGCTTAAGCGAAATTAGTCCAGTAGCTAACACCTGATGCATATGAATTCTCGCTTGGGTGAGATACCAGCTCGCCTGAGCGAATCTTGCCCAGAACCAACTCCACTCAGCTCTCGCTTGAGTGAAGGCATACCCGCTCGAGCGAGAATTGTCCAGTAAGTATATACCAACAGCAAGGGCATCTCGCCTAAGCGAGAACCACTCTCGCTTGAGCGAGATTGGGCCAGTGGCCCTATAACTGATACAAGGTGTCACCCCCTGGTTTTCTGGACTTGAATCCCGATGTGATCGATCTAAATAATTAATAAAATACGGGTAAACTTTTCACATTTTTAAAATAAGTCTGATATCACACCAAGACCCAAACCACAGAAAACTGAAGAGTGAGAATTTATAATAATACGACTGGATCGATAACTAAATTGTCCATAACAGTATACAAAATAATAGAGTTTACAGCGGAAGAAGAATGTGTATATCGGGCACCCGCCTAGTCCCATATATGAAGATATGGAAAAAGGCTCAAGCAATCATGCAATTTCGTAACATAAGCCTATTAAGCCACAATCGACTATGTATATAAACCATAATCATACATCATCAATTTTAGGTAGCCTCTACATGAGGTATTTCTCACCAAATGGTATCAATTCAAATATCACCATGGTTATGTTCATACATCTCTATTTATCAGCATTATTATACATAGATCAATCATTACATCATATTTAACAAATGTTGCCGATACATACACAAACCTAAAAGGATTAATACATCAATATCCTATCATCTAACAAATGGGTGTGAATTCAATACCCCTAAATATTAATACATCAGCCACATACACATTATTTACAATACATCCACCAATATTAATAAGTATCAACACTATCATGCACATTTGTTCACAATATAGTAATTACAACAGCTGCCGGCCAAGGCATTCCATTACCACTATTTTACCTTCACAAAAGCTTTACTTTAAAAATATCCTTATCCCATGATATTCCTGCATCAATGCTAAAAATGGATAACATGGGAGAGTAGTTATACATTTCAAATGACGATATGAATACAATTGAGATTATGTGCATATGCATATCAACATCATGTATGCTTTGCTAAACACATCAATATTCATCATAAATTCTCATGTCAACTATATATATATATATATATATATTTCATATTCATTATTCAAATCATAGCAAAGCAAGCACATACACATAACATCCTCAATGCCATACTAGGCCGTCATCATTCTTATTAATCATTCTTATCTTTTCTCAAAGCCACAACGGGCCAACATCATCATTGTCAACCATACATATCATTTTATTCAATATCATTTCGTGTATTCATATCATTTATTAATTTCATATGGTCTTTTAGGTACTCATTTACCCATCTCATCACCACCATACTACAATCTCAATCATTATCAACCATCATCATATTCTGACATATCTCCATGCTATATGCAAATACTCTTAGGCTAATGCATATGCACAATAGAATTATCAACAACAAATATGGATCTGACTATGGGAATAAACACCAAATTGTGGGCCAAGCATGATCATATACCATGCCCCTACTGCAGTAGTAAAATGTGTACACATATCTCATAATGCATGCATAATGACCATATTTTTACTAGTACCAAACCGCATCACCCATAATGTAACACCTGGCCATTTTCACCATGACCGTGGTAAACAACATAATCAATATATGGTGTTGCGGGCTGGCCATATCTCATATCATGGCAGCTGTGATCCAATGGACCACCAGGGTCACCTGCTCATCAAGAGCCACCCCCCACAAGGGTCGGCCACATACAGCTCCCCGTAGCTAAGCATGGGCGGCTTCATGACTTACACACCAAGTCATAGGGGAAACAACAAATTGCTCATGCACTGAGCCACCCTTCCACTACGTTGGCCGATGGAACTCCCTAACATTCCAACATCGGTGGCTATGATATACCTTGGATGCAATGCAATGTAAATCAAATGTATTTCTCACACTGTGCATCCTAAATGCCACTCATCAAACATCATCATCATAATCACCAACACCACTATATACATCTTAGTGGATTTTATCATTGTTGGTTTTAGCCATTATTTTCAAGTTTTAAGTGTGGCATTTTCATCTTAATATATCATTTATTATACATGCAAGTCACCACTTGCAAACAACCATAATGGTGTCACAACATCACAAATCATCATTAATATTAGTTAATCTTTCATCAATACCACCACATAATCATTTAGTGGATTTTCATTTCATTTGTCATTGCCATGGTTTCACAACTAGTGTGGTAATACAACAATTTATTAATACAATTCAAACCACACATACAAGCCTATGCTTGTATCAACTCAATGACATTCATAATCATCTATAATAACAATCATCCTTTATTCAAGGGATTGATCAACAACATCACCCATGATTATCCTTAATACAATCTCTTATTTTTACATAATAAAGGGGTTTTAAGCAATAATAAGCTCATGTTAACTTTCAATACTAAGACATGAGAAAAGCTCACTTTTAGTCTTAATAATAGTGGGACATGTCACAAATATCATCTATTAGTCCCAATTTGACCACCATAAAAAGTTGGGTTCAAAACCCTCTAAAACTTGAATTTTTTTAGCGCAGTGGGTTCGGTATTTTTCACCCAATGAGAGTTAGAAAACTCCAATTAAAGTAAGACTAATTCTTGCACCTCCGTAACACAATTATCTACAACTTTCATGAAGAACTCAGAGGCCAAAAATGTCATTAAGATGCCCAAACTAGCCAAAAACAGCAAAGAAGCATGACAGTGGCCATAACAGGGCCATAAATCGATTCCCATATATGGTGAATCGATTCATACGTCCAAAAGTCCCAAAATTGACTTATAGAGGGATGGGAATCGATTCCCTTACCCCTTGAATCGATTCATACATCCTGGAGGCACAAAGGTTCATAAATCAATACAATGAATCGATTCATATAGAATGGGGAATCGATTCATGCGTGCCAAAGCCCAAAAATAGTGAAATAGAAGAGTATGAATCGATTCAACCCCTGGTGTGAATCGATTCACACGTTCCTGCCTAAATGAATAGTAAATCCAACAAGCTTTGAATCGATTCAAAGCCTTTCTTGAATCGATTCAAGCTTGGCAAATCAGACCCCTGCTGTATTTTATGCAGAAAATTACCTAAATTCTAACTTCTAATCATTCTATCTCACTCAAATTAAATCTAATGGCCACCAAAATTGAACACCAGCTAAAACATGTTATTTGTGACGTGTGGCCATTGGCCTCACTCAAAAATTCTCAAAATCGAGGGACTTATGCGCATAAATGTGTTTGACCCAATTTAAAATGTTTTTGAGTAACTCAAGGGTCAATTCACAATGAAATTGGCCCATTCCAATTTCTACAGATCATAAACTATGCATAGAAGCTATTGGGACTGCCAAATGCCATCAAAGTCACATAAAACTCTATTTGACTCTATGAGTTCCTCAATTATGCATGATATCATCAACTCAACATCACAATTTTGGACAATCCATTCATCCATGGATTTCCATCAACAATTAAATCGTGTCCATCAAAGGGGACCACTAAACATTCATCATTATCAAAATATAACATTCTCAATAGCCATTAATTTGCCATTTATTTCATTCATCAAATTCCATTCATCTCATCATTTCAATATACATATGGCAAGGAAAGCATGAGTAACCATACATACATTAATCATCAATTATTCACTCATGCAATTGAAATGCAAACTCCTCTCCTACCTCGAGGAAAGATCTGTAATCCAAGTGCTCCGATTATTCCACATCATCGTCTGGAACACAATCCTATCAACAAACACATATACACATGAAATTGATAAGCCACTGTAAGGCATCATTTCTTAAAACTCACTATCAAGTATTAAACTTGTCTAAACTCCAATTCATACGCTTATGTTAGGCTTCGGGAATTCCTTTCCCAAGACCAAGATTCTCTAAATCTTAAAGGGCTAAACAAATCCAACAACAACAATACCATGGCCCTTACTCATAAGACCTCCAAATCATCATGTGGATTACTACTCATCATCACAATTCATTCAAATTCATTATAAGCCTCTTGGCGCCATTCAAGACCATCATCAATCAACAATTTCTAAATAGCACATATCAAGGCCTAAGACTTCACTAAATTAAATATCCATCTCTCTAATCCACTATCAATGGTTTGCAACCATTATTAACATCATCATAAATATTAACATTCAAGATCAATTCCTCTAATTACACACATACTCATATGCACACGTCTCCCAAACCTTAATAATCAACACTAATGCTTCAAATATTCATCTCCTCATATAAAATTATTCTAAGGCATCAAAAATCATCAAAATTACCTATTTAGCCAAAACTCCCAATTTATCATACTTAGGGTTTTTCTCTAGACTTGCCAACAATAATAAACTCCCATCCATTTTGCTAAATCTTTATGAATAAAACAATTTCTCATCCATTCTCAACACAAAACCATAAATAAAATCATTTCTCATGTCCTCATGCCGAGGGTTTCCATATTTCCTTCAACACCCAAAACCCCTAACATTACCATTTCCAAGTTTAAATAACATGAAAATCACCAATGGAGGAAGAGGGGTTCAAAATCATACGTCACCACCCAAGCCAAGCCAAAACGAAAATGCAGGAGAGGAAGAAGGAAGATGATCCCACAAAGCTTTCAAGCTCCATAACTGCCTCACAAATCCAAGTTTTATTGTTGGTTTTTGTAAGAAAATGGAATAGAGAGGGGAATGGACAGTTGGCACAAGAAGAGGTGAAAAGAAGAAGAAGAAGAAATAAAGTTAGATGAGAGAAGAAGAGGGGCCATAGGAAATGCTAGGGAAAATGGAAAAGATGACCAAAATTAGTCATTACCCATTAGTCAAAATAATGCACCATTAGTCCATTATCCATTGTGCCATAAAATCCTATATCCATTGGGTAAGAGAGTGAAAAGATGAGGGGAAGAAAGAGACTACGGTTGAGTGGGGAGAGAAAATGGGAGTTTTCATTTTCTTTTAATTCAATTTGGTTTGTAATTTCCCCGTTTAATAACATGTGTCGAGTCCAATTAATTATTTTGTTAACACTAAAAATTATACCAACTATACCATCGTAACCACAATAATTTTCTAAACATTTTAGACCCATCAAATGTCTAATTTGACCAAGTAGGTCCCACAACTTCCGTTAAACCATCCGGTTCTGGTAAATCTTAATTTACCGATATTCACCTTTAATGTCTAATTAATTTTCCCATAAGTATTTAACCATAAATAATTAATTATCCTCATCCAATAAATTTATTTTCTTTAAAATCCAGGATGTTACACACGGGATTCTCGCGAGAATCCATCTCACTTGAGCAAGATTACCAGTATGTACGCAGAAACATGTAATTTTTCACAACTCAACATATGAAAATCCATTCAAAGTAAAATTGAACAAGTTTAATATATCCCATACATCAAATTAAGTATTTAGAACTTGTTCCAAGTATCATATTCTACAATTCTCATTTCAATTCATTAAACACATCAAAATCAAGTCTATCATTTTGTATGCTCTATAAAACATAAAATATAGATAAGAATCCATTCATTCATCAATTCTAATAGCATATCACATCATTTCATTATCCAACCATTGACAAGCTCACCAATGAAAATGAGCCATAAACACAAGGGTCTCATTTTCCTACATGACCTCCCAAAATTAACATCCATATATCTATCTTACTTACAAGTTACTTACATTAAATTCATGGCTAAACAAAGTAATCATCATGCATATTCATTACAAAAGATTACATATAAGCCATAAAATCAAAACAATTGCTGGACAAGGCATTCTTTACCCAAAATAACTTCCTTCACACAATTCCTCCGTACATGAGCTCCATAGTCAAGCCCTACAACACAAGAGCTAAGAAGATAGACCATATGGAGAGTTGAGTATACTTTCTCAATGATGAAAAATCCAATAATTAATGATAATATACATATGAATGCAAGTTAAACATCTTCTCCCAAAAGGAGTTCAAGTGACACTAAAATCAATCAATCATCTAATTCATAGAACACTCATATCCATAAAGATTCATTAAGTCACTTAAGAACACATTTATAGTTAGTGATCAGAGGATTCCACATACACTTCACATAACTTCCTCATGGGGATATCAGTCAATGTTATGCTTCTATGGCTGATGCACATGCTGGTGTTTAAAGAAGCATTTGCACGGATCCGATTTCATTTCATCAGGTGATCACAACCACCATAATCATTCATTCATTCTCATTGGTTTCTCGCCTCACAAGGGGTACTCCCTCTAGCAGCCTCGCAAGGTGTTTTCTCGTGATCGCAACCACGTTCAACAATTCATAATGGTTTCCCGCCTTGCAAGGGGTACTCCCGCCTCATGATCGCAACCACAGGCATTCAATCTCAATGGTCCTGCAGGGCCTTTCATTTCAAACACCAGATGATCGCAACCACCGGTTCAATATCACAGGTACTCGCAAGCCCTTTATTTCTCAAATCTCAAGTGATCGCAACCACTTTTTAAGTATCATGTTATGCATGCCATGCTATGTATGCAACAATGCTCATGCATACCCTAATCCTCTTAAGGATTATCTCACCCTCTCATCTAGGGTACCACTCATACTCAATCACAATATTAATCCCACATAATCAAATATATATATACCATTTCACAATCAACCGTGCTAGATTCAATCTCTATTTCATATCACACACATAAAACACTACATCCATTCAAGAAGCAACATGCAACATGACATCAATACATACATTATCAACATACAAGATTTCATGCATTTAGAAAATACACCCTTCTCCTACCTCAAGAGAAGTAGACTTTCGGGTTTGATGTTCCCGCCTCACAAGTGCTATCAAGTCCTACATCAATTAATTATAGGGCTACATTAATCATTCATTCAATCATCATTCTCAATATATATATATATATGCATATACACACATGATTCTCATCACGTAGTAACTATTTACAAGTTTTATTCATTGCCTAATTAGGCTTTGGGAATTCCTTCCCTTAAATGAAAACTCATTGTAATTAGAATAATAACCCCAATAACTAGGTTGCTCACACACATTAATTTCCCATCAACACCTTGGGTGAGTTTTTTATTTATGGCTTCCAACCAACATCTTAAATCATCATTAAATGCCAATACCTCATCATTTATAACATATCTTCATCAATAAATGCTAACCCCTTCTACATTACATATTTCCCTCAATTTCATAAGTTAGGGTTTTATTAAAACCTAACCACATCATGAATGCACATCAATATTCATCATCCTTCAACTCCATTTTTGTGTTACCTATTTAATCCTCATAAAGGTCCATATTTATTTCACCCCACCTTAAGTTTTCCTATTTAATGGTTTCCTTCAACACCCATATGCATTTAATACTCTCCCAAGCCACAACTATCTATTTCCTAGGTTCTAAACACAAAAGAAATGGTAAGAAGGTTACCTTGCTCCAAAAATGAAATGGTAGTTAAGAGAGAGAGAAATGATGATGAAAATAGGGAGAAGAAAGGAAGGAGCTTCAAACCACAATGGTCTCCTCCAAACTCAATAGAGATTCTGAAAATGGAGAGGGAAATACATAAAACCTTCTCTAGGTTTTTGAAGAAGAAGATAAAGAGGTATGGAAAATAGAAGGAGAAAAGAACAAGTGTGTTTTTTGCCTTTGGAGGAGAAAGTAACGTGAGTTTGATAAAGGAGAAGGGAGTTTTGTTTTAAGTTTTTAACCTTTCATTAAACTCTTCCATTTTTCAATAAACAGGATCTCTATTTGGGCTCAATACTCATTCTAAAAATTATTCTGAATACATATTCAGATTTCCCATAATATTATCTACAACCCTGACCAACAACATCTCAATCAGAGATACTTGGTTTGACACTCATATTTTAATCGAGTCAGTTTTCAGCTTATTCAGTCCCAATAAATTACTGACAGTCCCTAAAAATCTTAATTTAATTATTTCCAATATTTTTGGGACATTAAATAACTCGCATTCAATTATTCAATATTTAGTTCCTTAATTTATTCTCTATTTTAAAATTTGGGATGTTACACTCAAGGTATGGTAACAAGAAGCTTAAGGCAAAATACCTTTAAAGGATTTCCAACGTCTATATCTCCTTTCAAGAAGCAATAACGGTCATATCCTTCAACTCCTGTAAATACCAAGGAAGTTTGAAACATCAAAGACCTAGACATATAGAGAAAATTTCTTTAAGCTATTATTCAATCTCGTTCAAGTTCTAAAATTCTCTTGTTCATTTATTTCTTGTAAGACAAACACCCTTATTGTTTTGTTCTGCCTCTAGCAGACCCTGGTCTTGTGTCAAAACTTAGTGTACAAACTGAATTGTTATGCTAAGTTCTGAAAAATTCTTTTCATTCATTCAAACACTGTGTAAAGGTCTAGTGAGTTACCAGAACTAGTTTGTTGGAAACACTATGGCCTGAAGAGGCTTTCGAAAGAATACTTAGGTTAAGGCAGGAGTGGCTTGTTCAAAGAATACTTGGGTTAAGCCACAAGTGGTTAAAGTTAAAAAATACTTGCGGTACAGGTCTGATGTTATTGTTGTAAAAGAGATTTTAGAATAGTAGAAATCCTTCAAGTTAGAAGGGACTGGACGTAGCTTCTATGTTGGAAGTGAACCAGTATAAATTCTCTATGTTGATTTCTTCTATCTTTCTATTCGCTTGATTGCTTATGTTATTTGGTTCATAATTTTTGCAAAAGAGTCCATGACTTATTCAACCCCCTTCTAAGTCTGACTCTGAACCATCATACCGATACTGAACCCCTCCCCCATTTGCAACACTAGTTACTCTAAGTAACAATGATAACTTAATACAAGTGTTGTAGGCCAGCCTTGAACTCAATCTAAGATAGCTGTGGAATCAAAGGAAACCACCACAGGGTTTGTGTCTATCCAGAGGCTTCTCTCTCATTTGGGCTCGTATCACAGCCCCCTACAGTCCCATGTGTGTCTTTTAATGTATATGCTATGCAAACAATGTGACATCCCAATTTTTAATAATGTACCGGGTGAATAAAGCCATTAAAATAATAATTCCAAAAAGGGGGGATTGTTTATTAATTGCCATTAACTTAAGAAGTGTGCTGATTAAAAAGGATGATTGGCTTAGTGGGTGCTGATGGGACTGGGTGACGTGAGCAGACTGCTCCTCACGTTTTCCCACCCCACCATTCTTTCCCTCATGCATGTATTTATAAGTGGACGATGGCCTCCTTGCCATTCGTTCTTCAGAATCCCCTGTGAGTTTCTTCTTCTTCTTTATTCTTCTCTTCTCCTTCTATGCCCTCTGTTCCATTCCCTGTTTCGAAAGCTGAGTGACGGTGCTGTAGAGGAGTCAGAACTCCCTCACACGAGTAGAAGACGAGCGTCAAAGCAGAAGCAGAAACAACCCTGCACCACTCGTGGAGGGAAATAGCGTTCAAGTAAAGGCTAAGCGAGTGGAAGCGTTGAGTGAAGCAGCGAGGAAGAGAACTAACACCCAAGCAGAAAAGTCTCTCGGAGTCTCGTAGTTGGTAGGAGGAATACCTTACATGTTAAATGCATGGGTTATGAACGAGTCTCAGGTGTTGATAATGATGGTTTTGTATCCTGTTGTATGATATGCTTGCATGTGGAGTAACCGAGTGTAAGATAAGTGAGAGTGAATATTGCATGTTATTATCATCCTTGAAGATGCATGCGTTGCTTGAATTCAGATACCACAGAACCCGATTGCATGTTATGTTGTGTTGACTGGAATGCTTTGTTGAATTCATTCATGTTCACATGTATGCATGCGTTGATTAAGTCTTGACACTGTTGTATACCGATTGCATATTGTGTTGTGCTGATTGGAATGTTTGTTTGAACCTGTTGATCTTCATATGGATGCATGTGTTGGGTAAGTTCTGATACTGCTGTATACCGAGTGCATGTTATGCTGGAGTTGATAAGAATGTTGTTAGAAGCTTGATATTGATTACCATCAGTTGCATTGGACTCATATGTTGCTAATAGAGCTATAATGATGATTGCATAGAAGCATGTGTGTGTTAAATTAATACGTGGAATCCTGGAATGTGTATTACCGACTGCATGTGAAATATGTATAACTGAGTGAAGGTTGTGTGCATGAATTCTATGTTGTGTGATGAATTCGCGTGTGGCGCATGGGATGCGTTGTGCTGGAAACACGTAGTGTGGGACACTACCATCGGTTATAAAGCGTGGGACGCTATGAAATCCTTGAGTGGGACTCAAGGTAGCCCTTGAGTGGGACTCGGGCTGCCTGTGAACACCTCCGTTGGCGCTGAGAGCGTTGGTGTCACCTATGGGCAAACGGTTGGGTACCTGTAAAATGGCCAAGCAGGTGGGAGCTGATTTGATAGCTGAGAGCTATGTATAAAAAGGCTGAGAGCCTACGTTGCAACGTCTAAACCGATACACACGAATGCGGAACCGAGTGAAATGCTATGTGCCTATTAACTGTTGATATTCTTTGGAATTGGTTATGCATGCGAAGGTGTTAATGAGATGATGAATGTTTATAACCGAGTGAATTACTCTGTTTAACTGTTGATATTGTCTGGAATTGATCATGCAGGTGACAACGTTATTGAAAGGATGAATGCATATAACCGAGTGAATAATCTGTGTTTATATTGCTACTGATGTTGTGTAGAATTAATTATGCTTGTGACGGTGTTAGTGAGATGATATATATATATATATATATGCTCATGACCGAGTGCACTATTCCATGTGTATATGCTGTTAATGCTGATTGAAATCTGTTCTAAGAATGTATGTTATGTATTGGAGAGTTGTATATATATATAGCCGAGTGAGGATTGTGGATTCTGACTAATAAATGTTCAAAAGGTGCATTCTAATTCACGGGTGTTAGTATAATACTACTGATTGTTGCATGTCGATATTATCGAGTTGATGCATGTAAAGGGCTAAGTGATGTCTGATGGATTCCAATCGGTGAGGATGTTGTATGTGTTTTGGATGATTGGTATTGCCCTGACTATAATTGTTGCCATGTATAATTGTGTATATATATATGTATATTGTTGTATAAATGTGAGGCAACCTGAGTCAGTATCTATCATTTAAAATTTAAGATACTCACCCCTGCTGTGGCAACTTTCAGTGAACATTTCTCATAACGAGGATTGGAGGAGGAGCTGAAATGCCGGGTGAAGTGCTGATGCACTATGGAATATCATGACTGTGCATATGCTGTTTATAGTGTTTTGAGTTAAGCCTTGGCCGGCTCGTGTTTTGTTGTTAGCCTTTTAAACAGAGTTGAATCCCTTGGAATGGAAGCATGACTTCGTGATTGTAAAATTGTGATATACACTTCTATATGTATATATGCCTATGCTTATGCCATGTTGCATGTCCATCTCATGCTGTGAAATGTCGGGGTGATCCTTATATATATATGTGCGTTCATATTCCTGAATGTGTAGGAAATAACATAACTCAATATGAGGGAAGCCAATTCTTGGTCTAGGGGGCGAGTTTACGATTCTGTCACCGAGTGGGAGAGGTTCAGATGTTCTGAGTGAGTGGAATCAGCTAGCTCTGAGTAGGGATTGATGTAGAAGACTGCTCCAACAGCAAGCTGTTAGGATTCGGAGTTGAGAGTCTAGAGATGCTTTCCGAGTGACAACTATTAGGATTTTCCCGAGTGTAGAATAATTAGTGATACCCGAGTGAAAACTAAGTAAAATACCCCGAGTAACAAAGAGGGCGCAGAGGTTGTTCTGAGTGAGGAGTTCCCATAGATTCTGAGTGAGTGATAGTAAGGACCATTCCCGTATTATTCGTGCATGTGTTCTGATTGTTGAAGCTGTAGAATAAATTACATTCCGAGTGAATTAGGCGTTGGAAACCGAGTGCGGAATGCCGAGTGAAATGAGCGGGTACCGAGAGAAGCTTTCGCTTGAGCGAGTATGCGTTGCTGCGTGGTTCGCCTAAGCGAATCCCCCTTTCTTCCGCTGTCAACTCCTTTGAATCGGCTTTCTCGTTCTTGTTCTTCTTCTCCTCTCATTTCTTGTGCCAAGGCTTTCTGATCTTCTTTTTATTGTGAAAAGAAATTTTTTTTTCCTTTATTTTACCGTCTATGATTCATTTACATTAGGGTGTTACAAACAACCATCAATCATCACTAAACCACTTGATTACAATCACTAGAGGTTGCCCTTTGGTTACCATCACCAAGGGTCTATATTTTAATTCATCAAATAAGCATAACATGCATCCAAGCTATTTAATTTCAATCATTCATATTCTTAGTTCACATCAATTATTATTTTCATCAAAATATACACATCAATAGCAACCTCTTACTTAATCTTCAATAATCAACATCAAGTAACATATTCATTAATTGCAACCTCATGTAATTATCAATTATCAACATCAAGTATCATATACATTCATTGCAACCTCATGCAAATATCACCATAAGCATCAATTCAACATCAATAAATATATATGAACGGAACCCATCACATATTAATCATTAACAACAATTATTATTTCATACAATAATCATCAATAAAGGGATGAATTACTATCTCAAGCACAAAATCATCATCTCATCATATAATTCGACCAATCCATTATCAATAAATATAAACCAATCACTTATTCGTTCATAACTTATATATTTAAAATATATAATAATCCCCTACTTGGAATTAACGATTCCAAAGCTTAAACTCATATTTCGGTAATGTTTCAAAAGTGAACCTACATTAAAAACATAATTGAAACTCTCCGATTAGTTGAACATCCACTAGTTTTAATCAATTTTACTAATTTCTAACCATTTAGAAACCAAAAACCTTATAAATAACTACAATTCCACTAAACGACAAGAGTTCATTGCTTTTGACTTATCGAACGGTCGCTGACGATTTCTGAAATCAACTTCGTGAAGTTTCGATATGACCCACTCTTAAAAGTGAGTTCCAAAACACTTTATAATCAAGAAATTGAATGTATTGAGGATTGGAACCAAGAAATTCCATTAATTTCACAAGTAGGTTCAAAAACTCTTACTTATTGCAATATGGAAAATGAAATCCAAGCTTGCCTTAACTTTATTCTCTTGCAAGAGTGGGAGAAAAAGATAGGAATGGAACTTTAAATCTTTCCCTAGCTTGAATTGAGAGAAGAAGAAAGGAAATGGTGAGGATGATATGTCGTAAGGATGAGAAGAAATAATGCTCTCTTTCTTTTCTTGCCTATTAACGTGAAAGGTAAGGAAAGAAAGAAGAGCGAAAATCTTATTTGATTTATTAAGGGAAAAATGGTTGCTCGTCAAGTTAATTTCTGAAACTAATCTAGTAACTTTTAGTTACCCAAAACTTAACCACATTAATTCCAAAAATTACCATACCCATTCTAATTAAATTTAACATTCTTAGTTAATTATTTAATTAATTAAAAATTAACCAATAATTTAAAATTAGGATGTTACATGTTTCTTCTTCAAGAGAGAGTATCCAGGGAATACAATTGTCAAGAAAGTAAGAGCTGGATTAGCCTATTCAAAATCTCATTTGTTGAACAAAATGGGTAGGCTTTGTCTAATCAAGTTAATGGTAACATCTTTGCCTATTTATGGGATGCAATCACTATGACTTCCGAAATATGTTTATAATGAAGTGGATAGATCGATCAAAAGGTTCCTATGGTTGCATAAAGATGTAGGCAAGGGTTGAAGTCTAGTCAAGTAGGGGACTCTTATGTAACCAAAGGCAAATATAGGTTTGGGTATTCACAGCACTCAAGCCAATAACATGGTGATACTTGGAAAACTTTCCTAGGCCCTTCTCGAGGAGCATTATAAGTTCTGGGTCCAAGTTCTTAAAAAGAAATATTTATTCGCTAACTCAATCCTTGTAGGGACCTTTAAACAAGAAAGCTCATATATTAGGGAAGGCATAATCGAAGCCTAGGAGTTACTGAAGAATGGCTTTGAAATCCATCTGGGAGAGGGAGCCTTATCCTTGTGGTATTTACACTAGATGAGGCATAGGCCTATTTGTGACAAAATTCCCTTTGTTCATAAATTTGAAACTTAATTATCCATATTAGACTTGAGGTAACATGGGCAGTGGGATATTTTAGGTTTATGCACGATATTGCCCCCAACAAATCAAGGAATTCATCACGAATATCTCTATCCCAAACAACCTGATTAGCAGACAAGGCATGTTGGAGTATATTCAATTGCATTAGGGTACACACTATTGATTAAGGATGACTCTCATCTTTCTAGATTATGGACATTGGCTTAGAGAATCTCAGCCACTGAGAAAGTCAGGTTTTTCCTTTGGCTCATAGGAAGAGAGATGTTACCTACAAATAAGAGAAGACAATATTGCCACTTGAGTACTTCTAGCACTTGCCCAAGATGCAACAAAGTAGAAGATATGGATCATTTTTTCAGAAAGTATGAAGCTCGTCAACAAGTATGAAGTGATTTCCAAACTTTACTCACGGGGAACTTGCTTTAGGAGATGTTCTAGGTCTGGTTTAAGGTGATTATGCAAGCTAGAAGGCATGAGATCTTTATTTCTATTTTATGGTGAGGTGCAGAAACAACTATGTGTTTGATGATGAGAAATAGAGCCTGAACTACATGCTCTATATCAAGTGATGAATTTTGTAACACCCTAAATTTTAAAATAAAGGATTAATTAAGGAAATAATTATTAAATAGTTGTATGTGGGTTATTTAATGTCCTAAAATATTGGAAATAATTAAATAAAGATTTTTGGGAACTACTCATAATTTATTGGATCCGAATAAGCTAAAATTAAGCCCGATTAGAATATGGGTGTCGGACCAAGTATCTCCGATTGGGACGATATTGGTCAGGGCTGTTAAGAATATTATTGGGAGTCCGAATACATATTTGGAATAATTTTTAGTTGAAGTATTGAGCCCGAACAGAGATCCTGTTTATGGTAAAATTATGAAATATTAATGAGTGGGTTAAAAATAAAACCAAAAGCCCTTGCCTGTCTCCTTAATTTCATTGGCCTCAAAGATCATTTGGCAAAAACATACTCATTCTCCTTCTCCTCTATTTTACTTATTCTCATCTTCTTCAATGAAACCCTAAGCAAAAGTTGGTGCCATTTCTATTCTTTTCATTTTCGTCGGGGAAGCTTGAAGAAGACTTGGAGCTAAAGTTCCCTCTCCCTTCCTCTTCTTATTTTCATTTGGCCATTCTCCCTCTTTGACTCCATTTTTGCTTTTGGTGTGAGGTAAGTCATTCTCACCATTTTGTTGGGTTTATGGCCATGGGTATGAGTCATTATGTTTTGGGAAAGCAATGTATGTAGAGGGGGGTAGTAATGGAAGTCATGAATGCATGAACCCAAAGGTGGGTGTCATAAATATAAGCTTTAATGATAATAAATGGGGTAGATACAATTATGGTGGAAGATGAGGAAAGTTTATGGGTATTAAATGAATGTGGTTGGGTTTTGGTGAAAACCCTAACTTTTAAGATTTGGGGAAAGTTATAAATATTGGTTGAATAATATGTTGGAGAGCAAATACAAGCCATTGAGAGTTTGGGTATTGATTGGTGAGGCATTGTTGTGAATGTTGGGCTATAGTTGTTGGTAGCCTTTAAGTATAATGAGTAAGGTTTAATGGGAAAGAATTCCCGAAGCCTAATAAGTGAAGGAAAATAATGTCTATAACATGTCTTATACATGTTATGAAATTATAGATATGATTTTAGTTAAATAAAGTTGAATTTGTGTCTTGAATAGTTGATTGATTGGAATTTTACATGTATGTTAATGTAGGATCCATTCCGAACGACGAGGCAGGTACATCGTATCAATCAGAATTCTTCTCTTGAGGTAGGAGAGGAGTCTTTATGTTCTAAATGTATGAATTGAATAGTTTTTGATTGTCATATGTAACAATACGCATGTTTTCCTTGTTTGTAATGTTATGAAGGATTGTAATGTTGTATATGATATTGGTGATGTGTTTTGGCAACATGCATTGATACATTTAGAATGTTTGTGGTGTGCTATATGGTGGTGTGGATTAATTAACAATGTTGTGTCTTGAATAAGGTGTTATACTTATGTCCACCATGAATGTGAAATGAATATAGTTGATGTTGATTGAGAATGGGTGTGAATGAATAGCATACCTTGATTGATGGTGAAAGATTGATGATGTTGCGTTTGATGGTGGAATTGAATTATGTTTATAAGAATTATTGGTATGCCACATGAAGATTTAAACTAATGACAATAACCAACAATAATAAATCCACTAAAAGCCTTGTGGTGGTGGTGATGATGATGATGATGATGATGATGATTGATAAGTGACATGAATAGGATGCATAGAGTGAGAAATGCATATGTTTGGCAATTGTATCCATGGCATACTACATAGCCGTCGATGTTGGAATGTTAAAGAATTTCCCTCAGCCGACCCAGTAGGAAGGTGGCTCGGTGCACGAGTAAATTTTATTTTCCCCTGTGACTTGGTGTGTAAGTCATGAAGCCGCCCATGTATTGCTACGGGGAGCTACATGTGGCCGACCCTTGTGGGGGGATGGCTCTTGATGAGCAGGTGACTCCGGTGGTCCATTGGATCACAGTCGCCATGAAATGAATCGTGGCCAACCCGTAACACCATATGATTGATTATGTTGTTACCGCAGTCATGGTGAAAAAAACCAGGTGTTACAAAATGGGCGATGCGGTTTGGTACCAGTAAAAGATTGGTGAAATGCATGCAATTTGATGATAAGTGTACACATTTAACTACTGCAGTAGGGGTATGGTTAGATGATCATACTTGAGTCCCATAATTGGTGTTTATGTTCCCACAGTCAAATCTGCAATTGTTGAAATATTCCGTTGTGCATCTGTATTAGCTTAAGAGCATTTGTATATAGCGAGGAAGTATGCCAAAGGTGATGAGATATGATAACAGTGGTGTTGAAGATGAGAAAATGAATTAAGACAACATAAAAGATGTGAATACCAAATAATAATTTGAGTAAAGTGATGAGTTGTGTAATAGTCCAATTTGTCGAAGGACTAGATCATGTGTATGATTTTATACTAGCTTGATTTACAAAGATGTTGTATTATATGATGATAGTTGATGATGAAATATGTGTGAATGCAAAATATATATGTTGTGATACATATGCACATGATCACATGGTATTCATATTCATTCTTTTGGAATATATGACTCACTCTCCCATGTTGTCCACATTTTAGACTTGTGATACAAGGTACTCATGGGTGGAGTGAATATTTTGAAGTATATTTTGATGAAGAAGGTAAATAGGTATATAGGAAGCGCCTTGGCCGGCAAATCTAGATTTTTGTATAGCATATAGTGTATATATATGCTTATTTTACCATCTAGATTATAGTTTAATGATTTTTGGGGGTCATGTAGGAAAATTGGACCTTGGTGTGTATGGCCAATTTTCATTAATGACCTAGATGATGTAGGATAATGAATTATGATGCTTATTGATGATAAATTTCATGAATGAATGATGTATTTCACAACTTGTAGCATTTCATGAAGTTTATAAAAAAAATGATTTAAATCCTATGCATTGAATGAACGGGAATTGATTTTGAAGTGTATAAATAATTGGATGAACTTTTGAATGCATTGTTGAATGCATCTAGTGCATTAGTATAGGTTAAAATGGCATGAAATGAGATTTATGCTAAGTTGTGTGAAATTTTGCATGTTTTTCGTTGTTCCTACATAACTCGCTTAAGCGAGTGATAATCTCGCTCAAGCGAGATCTCCATGTAACAGTGGGGTGGCCTCTGGCCCAAATTCGCTCAAGCGAGTGACAAGTTCGCTCAAGCGAAATCTCCTTGAATCAGAGGTGTGGTTACTGGCCACATTTTGCTCAGGCGGGTAAGGTCTCGCTCAAGCGAACATTGGATAAAATGCTACTGGACCATTTTTGCTTGAGCGAATGGTAAGTGACTTGGTGGCTCGCTCAAGCGAGCGAGGAAGGGAATGGTCACTGGAGTTATTTCGCTTAGGTAGGGGTGCCTCTCCCAAGCGAATGTGGTTTAGTTAGCTACTGGAGTGATCTCGCTCAAGCCAGTAGGGCTTTACTCAAGCGAGTAGGGCTTTGCTCAAGCGAGATGGGCACCTGATGCTCTTCTCTCCTTCGCTCAAGTGTATTTCATATCTCGCCCAAGCGTGACCACGCGAACTCGCTTAGGCGAGTGTGGTACTCGCTTGAGCGAGTGATACCTGATTCCCTTAAAATGTTGTTATGACAATTACTTCAATTTTCCTTTGCATCAATATTCCTTCTTGCATCATTTTAACAATGCTTTGGACATATTATAAAATCATTAAACCTCATGATGCCTAACTCCTTGAACCCAATCATACAACATCAATTTAAATGATTATTTCCACTGTTTTTAATTGAAAATTTCTCATTAATCATTTTTGACTCACCTTCTCATATCTCCATATATGAGATAGGTTTTTTATAGATTCAGTATGTTGATTAAGACTTCACCACGTTATTACTGTATCAAATAATGACTTGTAAAACGCGAAAAATTTACCCCCATTTTTGGGGCGTCTCAAATTTCCTAGAGAGTTTACGAATTTTGGGAAGCTAACCTTGATGGTTAATAATGCTGAGATTGAGAATGATAAGATTCATGTAAGCACGAATACTAGGGAGTTGAATATAGCAGTAGATGCAATGTCAAAGTGGGCAATCTAGTGGAGTGATGGTTATTGTTTTTGGAATTCCCCCTCAAGTGTTATTCCTAGTCTTTGTGATAATCTAATTGTCTAAGTTGTTTACTTTTGTCTTTTCTCTTTGTAACCAAAAAATATATTTAGATTCTTCTTGTAATTATATCGTCACTCATGTATGGGTATCTTTGTTTTCATGATGAAAGACCAGTAAAAATTATGCTTTCTAGGCAAACTTGTCAAAATGAGTTAATTTGTCATGTTGGTATGTCAACCCGCAAAAAGAAAAAATATACAGGTGATTTAGAGTATTAAGCTCATCACACCAATAAATCTACGAGTGTTTCTACTGGACCCTTAAGAAATTAGCGGTTTTAGAACCATTAACATGTTTTCTACTTTATTATAAGACATTTGAAATATTTATACACATAATATTTTATATATTTAAATAATTCTAAATTTTTAAAATTGCAGATAAGTCTTTTCCTTCTTCCTTATCATTTCCTCTTCTAAAATTTCCCCCAACTCTTAAACCTCAGAACATGGATGTTGTAGCCCTTCTTATCTATTTTCCCTCACAAAGACTCTAGACTTCCTTCCTCTCCAGCCTTTCCTCTTCTAAAATTTTCCCAACTATCAAGCCTTCAGAAGCTGATAGAGCTATACCCTTCCTTTTCTACTCGTTCGTCTTGTTTGTTTTTTCATTAATGGCGCCATCGTGCCTCTCAAGCTTACCTCACCATAGAGTCCATCAGATATTACGCGGTCTTATCCTCTCTCTTTTTGATACAGACTTTTCTCTTCTAACTCTCAAACCCTCAGTACCTTCCAAGACTCTGAGATCTCCTATTTCTTCCATCTCAAAGCCATTTGGAGCCGTTCTCAGGTAGCTACCTCTTCTCTTGTCTTTATTTCCACTTTCATTCCAATCACTTACTCACTCGCTTGCTTTTTGTTCACAGGAATCTGCTACCGCTGCTGTAGAAATAGCTCGGGAACACTTTCTCGGAGTTGAATGTAAGTTCGGCGATAACAGTCTTGATTACATCACCATAACTACTGTTGTTGTCATTTTGGATGGACAAAATCAGTTCTCTTCTTTCCCTTCGTTATTTTTTAATACACTTAACATTGCATAAGAATTAAGATAGTGATTTCTTGTTTAAAGTAAAATGAGATGAATAATGTGATTTACGCTTTGCTTGTTGTATATTGTAATTACCATTATATGTAATGGATCAAGTAGTTCAAAATATGGATCTGTTTATATATGGAAATTAACATTCATGTGGATCATGTTGAGGTAAAATATTAACAATGACAATAATGTTAACTTAAGAGAATAAAATTCATTTTGGATTACACTAAAGTTTCAAGGGGTTTGAAGAAAGAAGAGTACTTTCTAATTTTTTTTTCCAAATTAAGTTATATTAATATAAGTTGAATTTGTACAAGAATATGGAAGAGAGATAATAGTTATAATCTTATTATATATAGGCTTTGTAGAATATTTATTCTAAAGTATGAATTCCCATATCTATATTTTCATGAGTATGTTTTTTCAGCAATAAGACAGGCTTAAAAACTGATAAAAGGTCTCATATTTCTTCCTTTCCGTGATCTATTCTTAGGAAAGTTGAACTAGGATCTCCATAAACAAAGTCCTTATACAATCAGATTCACATTTGCTATTAATTAATGTAGGCTCTTGGTACCTTTTTATGCTTGCCTAAAGGAATCTTAGAACATGAATCATGTGTTAATTTGTTTTGAAACCATGAATGATCTTGCTCTATTTTTTGTTTTAGGATAGAAGATGAGTGCATGTTATTGGAACAGACTTGAATGAACCAGATAGAATTATGGGTGAATTGCTACAACGTGGGGGTTATCGCAAGTTAATTGAGTTAGGTCTTGAAGGTAAGCAACAAAAAATGTCAAATATAAAACGTGTACCAAAGTAGATGGATGGAAGATTAAAGTAGTGAGTAGTGAGTTTTAGGTGTGATATATGAACTCCTCTGCCTCTAAGTTGTTCTTGCAGATTGTGTTGATGAAATTGATTTTCAACAAGTCTTTGGCTATGCTCTTTATAAGGATGGGAAAAACACCAAGCTTTCTGACCCGTTGGAAAAATTTGATTCTGATATTTCTGGAAGAAGCTTTCATAATGGCCATTTCATTCAGAGGATACGTGAGAAATTTTAATGTCTTCTGAACCACAACCTTTTAGCAGTTATTTTGTTTTGGAAAATCACAAACTCCTGTTAAAAAGAATTTCTCATTATATGAATTTCAATGTAAATGAATATTTTATATTAAACCCTTCCTTCTTTTACAATCTTTCATTGTTCTTAATTTTTTGCAGTGTAAAATTAAAACAAGGAATTGTCGCATCTCTGCTGGAAGAAAATAGAACTGTGAAGGGGGTGTACTATAAACCAAGAGTGGTCAAGAACTCACAGCAAAAGCTCCCCTTACCATAGTATGTGATGGTTGTTTTTCAAACTTGAGACGTTCTCTTTGCAATCCAAAGGTACCAATGCTAGATTTCTCTTTTGTTGTTATAAAATAATGGTTTAGAATTATTCATGGGGTTTTCTGTTATCTTGTCTCACATTGTATCTAAATTAAATGGGTTTATCACTGCACCTGATTCATGTATGGTTAAATGTTTCCTAATAGAAAACGATATAATTATTTGTACAAGTTGATGTACCATCACATTTTGTTGGTCTGGTCCTAGAGAACTGCAAATCATGGCCATTCAAATCATGACCATGTTTTATCCAATCAGTGGAATTGGGACTACTTGATCTTATAAAGGAAAACAAGAAACTTTTGGAGTTACTCCCCATGACTCTTTTGTCTCTAAACCATTAGTTCATGATAGAACTACATACCAGAGAGGTCAAAATTTGATGGGATCCTACAACATATCCCTAAACCCAAATTCATCAAATCAAGAAAATGAATTATAGAGTACTAGTGTGTTGTAAAAACTTTTCTCCTGGTTCTCGAATCTGTCATAGATATCATTTCAATTGGTAAACTTGTCTTTGATCATGTTAACGTGGAATGTTATTTGTGTGCAGACCCTCAATGTTAAATGGAAGGCCATGCCTGAATTTTATAAATATGATATCTTATCTTCAAACTTTTGCCTGAATTTTGAAATTTGTTTTCTAATTAGCTAGGTACTTCCTCTGCAATTTGTTTTCTAATTAGCTAGGTACTGTTACCACTATGTTCGATTCACATACTTAATTAAGTGGGTGAAAACTTCAACAAGAAAGATAGGTATACAATTAACTTAATTACAAGTCAAATCTAAACCATTTTGAAATAATGTAATCTCTCGAATCAACTAAGAATTTTAGATGATGAAAATATTAATGCAAGCATGTATTTGAGATAGTTCGGTTAATCACATATCATGTTTTAAATGGTAAAAGAAACCAAATACATTAGGAAGCCTTGTGTTTTCATCATTAAGAGCACTACCTTGGCCAACATTCACCTAATTTAAGGGACACACCCCTATTATCCATAAAATCAAACACCTGTTAGTATAAGAGTTCTAATTGTTTCATCAATTTCTCTTCTGCATTCTTAGAAATCATGCAAAAAAAAGTCTGATTTAATTAACTCCTTTAGTATAAAGCCAAGAATTAACAACCCCACTTCTCACTCTCACACCATGCTTACAAGTTGGAAAATTTCCATCCTATTATTGACAAACCAAACACACTTCTCTCTATAACTCCATAAAAATGAAAAAATTAATCAAACATTATTAGAAAATTGATACCTTCACATGATCATCCTCTTTGGAAAAATAATTTAGTAAAACATGTCTATAATCATAATCATTAAATAGCATCTTGTCCAAAATATCCAAAAGTAACAACTTGTCCAAAACATCCAAAATATTCAAAAACAAATTACTATGTAAATCATAATGAAGCCATCCACTTAAAACTCCATATGCTTGCAATCTATCTCCTGACAAGATTCCTCTTCCTATCTTTCAGTTTTTTCCAGTTTTCAAATGCTAGCTGAATGACTGAATCTCTCAACAAATTAAATGGTTTTAATACCAAATCAAGTGCAATACGCATTCTTGTAACACCGTTCACCTGTAAAGGTACACACAATTTGAAATTTTATTTTTTCATAATATATTAAATTAAAATAAGTTATCTAAACTAGTTACATGAATCTTATAACTAGTAGATAGCATGCAATCAAGCATCCATTGACAAACCCAAACCCCACAATCATTGCTAACAAGTTATTTTTTTAAAAAAATCAATTAACTTTTGAATTATATAATAAGAATCATAATCATGTATTTGTAATCAACTTTTTAATAACATATATAAATAGCATACAAAGTAGGTAGTTGTTCCCCAATGTCAGAAGGCACCCTTATCTTTAAATTTCCCACCAATGGTCATACAGTCCCTTGAGACTCATAAAACAAATCATCCTTTAGCATCTCCTCAATGTATATTCCCTATGAGTCAAATCAATTGTTAATATATGAAGATGGTGTAGTTATATACTATTTTATAAATCTTATTAACATAGGCATATTTATCAACAAAAAGATCTAGATAACTCCTAATGATGTATTTTTGATAGTATTCAAATTTGAATTCAGAATTCAACTACAACTCCCTCATGCAATGCCTCACTCTAAACATTTAACAGTTCACTGTCACCAAAATCAAAATATAAATGTAAATTTTAAATATAAGACTAAAACACCAATAAATTGTAACTAGTTATCTATAGATATGTCATAAATAGATCAACAAGAGTCAATTAAACAAAACTATATGGTGTATTGATCAAATTGCTTCCCAACAGAAAACCTAAAAGTATGTGCTTCTAAAAATTATAACTGTATTTTAGCTCGTCTTACGACCACAATATTCTATATAAAAACCAACTTAAGAATTGCACCTATACTTTAGATTTAGAGTACATAATTCAAAACTCAGTATTGTGCTGAAGGTTAATCAAACACCAATATTAGATTATCAATCTAAAGGGAGGCTTACTAAAATGCATTGTATCACATTCTCGAATTAAGAAAAATGCATTATTAAGTACCAACATGATTTAATAATCAATAATATATTAAAAGAGCTCACCAATTTCATGATGCTAAGTTCACTCCACCTCGAGCTCGACTTATGTCAAACCCCGATCCCTTGAGCCTGAATCATAATATAATTATCACAATTAAATCAGTAAAACAGTGTAAATTTTTCGTGTTTTAGAAGTTTGAACATTCAAGCATCGACCAAAGACTCGAACCTCGGAAAACCGAAGATTGGGATTAAGAAATTCATAAACTAGATCAGTAAAATATTTGTCCCAAAGGGTATACAAGATAGTTGAGTTTAATGTAGAATAAAAAAATATGTATACCGGGCTTGTACCTAGTCCCATATATGAAGATATGAGAAAAGACCCAAATATAAAGAAATGGGATGAAGGGAATTACCACAAAAATGCAAGGAGAGGTAAAAAACAAACAAGTACAATCCTAGGCAATTTGCTTAAAGCGAAGCCACTCTCGCTTAAGTAAATTCATGAGGATTCGCCTAGGTGAGAAGCAACAAAGTATCAGACCCAACCATTTCGCTTAAGCAGGCCATACCTGCTTAAGCGAAATTCGTCTAGTAACCATTCCCTTCTAATTCGCTTGAGCGGGATGTCACTCGCTTAAGCAAAATTATCACAGAATCCATCCCTCTGGCCCTTGCTTTGGCGAAGCTCAGCTCATTTGAGCGAAAAATGGCCAGAGACCACATATTTGATGCATAGCCATCTCGCTTGAGTGAGAATCATCTTGCCTGAGCGAAAATTTTATAGAATCAAGATTTGGCCATTTTGCTCAAGTAAGACTCTATTCGCTTAAGCGAGAAAACACCAGAACCCTTACCACTGATACGTATCAATCTCGCTTGATCGAGATTATCAAAACTTGCACAATAATTTGAAAAACTCATGCAATATGGTATGCTAAAACTCAACACATGCAAATTTGATTCAACCAACATTGGACTACATTTACATACTTATTTGGGACTTGTTCCAACAAGCCAAACACCATAATTTGGACTCTAATTCAATCCATGCTTAAATGGCAATCTAAGGGCATTTTAGCCTAACCAAGCATAACAAATCCCAATCTATGCCTATTTGGCCACAACCAATCTTACACTTAAGTCACATATGACTAATGTCAGTAGTAAGCAATCTCTATATGAAGCACTAATCATTAATTGGGAATATGGCCTATCCATTTGCAGATATAAATACATTTCAACAACACAACCATGCATACGTATGCAACAAGCGTCATCAAAGGTCATATCCATTAAAATCAACAATTATCCTCCATATGGTGATACAAAAAGATCACAAGTTTGCTTCCCATGATCCTAGCATATCAAATATCATCCTAGGATTTCAAGTCATCATATATTCCCTATCATCATATCAATGTATTAGTCAAGCTATACCATGGCTATACAAAATAATACCATTTACAACCATTTCCAAAAGAAATATACAAGAAGAGTTTACAAAAAAATATGTCGGCCAAGATAACCATACCATATCTTCCTTCACACCATACCTTATCTCATAGGTAAGCTTTTGCTCCATGGCCATTCCCTACAACACAAGGGCTAAAAGATAGACACAATGGAGAGTGAGCATACTTTTTCAATGATGAAAATTAAACCAATTGTGATAATATAAATATGAATACAATTTAACATATTTCCCTATTAAAAGGTTAAATCAACCAACAACACCATGTAATCCATTAATTTCCATTGAATACTTATGTTCATGTATAACTAATCCATTAATCATCGACGTCATTAAGTAAAGCCAAATCATCAATTCATAACATTATCACATTAAATAACAAATCCATAAGCAACACCTAGGGATTATCACATCAACATACACCCATGATTATTGTCCACATCGGGGTTCATTTCTTAATTTCCACTCTTGATAGGATAACATACCCTTGATCATTCTCACTCATATGCCATGTCCTTATGGCTAATGCATATGTCATACTGCATAATGCATATGCAATGGATCCATTTTGAAACATTTTCTCATAACCCATACACACATGGTTTTCCAATAATTGTAACCATGTATAGTTTCTTAAGCCTTTTACAAGTGATCCCGTAAGATCCCACAAGATCCCGCAAGAGTGCTTTTTATAAGATCCCACAAGATCTGTATCATCTCCATATATCAAGTGATCATAACCACTGAGGAACATTCAAATACAAGTCCCCCTGTAAAGGTCTTCTTTCTCATAGTCTCACAAGACCTTTATCATTTCAATACACTTGCGATCGCAACCACATTCATTCATTCATATATTGGTTTCCCCCACGCAAGGGTATTCCCTTTCATAGTCCCGCAAGACCTTTTTGTTTCGATAATTTGTATGATCGCAACCATATATAATATGATATGTCATGCATGCCATGAATGCAACAATGCACATGCTAGCCTTAGCTTCATGAGAATTCCTTACCCTCTCACTTAGGGGTATAATTTACACTTAACAATATATTTAGTGGTGTTCAACCAATCACAAGTCATCCAAGGCATATCATCCACAACATAATGGCTAAATATTTATATCAATATTAACCCGCACATGGGCGTTAAGGAGCATGCTAACAATCACATTCTAAATTTATGCCCACACCAAACGTGTCAATTCAAATTCAATCATCAATTTTGGAATCAATCTCAATCGATAGCGCACATAGAGGTAGTACATCCATACAAGGAGCAACATGCAAATATGCATTGATATATATACATTATCAACCTAAATTTCAATCATGCATTTAGAAAATATACTTCTCTTCTACCTCAAGAGAAGTACTCTTCCGGGTTAGATGGTCCTGTGTCACTAAAGTTATCAAACCCTACATTAAATAATTATATGACCACATCAATGCTCATAAAAGCTCATATTTATTTCACCTCACCTTAGGAATTGCATATTTAATGGCTCCCACGACAACCCACATGCATCTAAACACTCTCCCAACCACTACAACCCATACCCAGGGCTTTAGCTGATTAAAAATAGTGAGGAACTTACCTCAAGCCAAGAAAAGAGAGTGGGTACCAAGAGAGGGAGAGAGAACATGAAATTTAGAGGAATGAGGGGAGAGCTTCAAGTCACCATCATCTTCTTCTTGCACAATGGAGAAAATGAAAAATAAAAGGGAGTGAACACAACCCTTTTCTAGGTTTTAAAGAGTGGAAGAGGATGAAGTGAATGGGAATGAGGAAATGAGAAGAAAGGAGAGCAATGTGTGTTTTCCTTTGAGAAAGAAAGGTAACGTGAATAATGAGAAGAAGAATAGGATTTTTCATTTATGTTTTAACCCGCCACATAAAACTTCTCCATTTTATAATAAATAGGATCTACATTCGTGCTCAATACTTTATCTAAAAATTATTTTGAATATATATTTGGATTCACAATAATATTCTTAACATCCTGACCAATGGCACCTCCATCAGAGATACTTGGTTCGACACCCATATTTTAACTAGGTATTAGTTTTGACTCTTTCAGCTCCAATAAATTATAGACAGTCATAATAATTCCCAATTTAATCATTTCTAAACCTTTAGAATATTAATCACTTCATATATAATTATTTGCTATTTAATTCTCTCAATTAAATATTCATATAAAATTTAGGATGTTACAATCTACCCCACCTAAAAGAAATTTTATCCTCAAAGTTTGACATACTAGATAAGCAACGCGATAAGCAACTTCGCTAATCTGCTTCAAGGATCTTGTAAGGGCCAATAAATCTAAGACTCAATTTTCTGCTCTTCAGGGCCCTACCAACACCTTTATCACGAGAGACCTGCAAAAACACATGATCACTAACTTGAAACTTAAGTGGCTTCCTTCTCTTATCATAATAGCTCTTTTGTCGATCTTAAGAAATCTTCATCTTTTCTTGAATCATCTTGATCTGCTCGGTAGTTTCCTTAATAATATTAAGCCCTAAGGCTAAATTCTCACCAACTTCTAGCCAACAGAAAGGAGTTCTACACTTTCTTCCGTACAACACCTCATATGGTGCCATACCAATACTAGAATGAAAGTTGTTATTATAGGTAAATTTGATCAGAGGCAAATATTTTTCCCATGAACCACCGTGCTCGAAGACACATGCACATAATAAGTCCTCAAGACTCTAAATAGTTATTTTAGATTGTCCATCCGTCTGAAAGTGACACACCGAACTTCAATTTGGAACCCATTGTTTCATGCAAGCTTCCCTAAAATTAGGAAGTAAAATATGGATCTCTATCAGAAACAATACTGGATGGTACTCTGTGGAGTCTTACTATCTCCTTGATATACAATTGTGCCAAATTTTGTAAGGAACTTTTCATGTTGATCAGTAAAAAATATATACACTTCGTCTGGTGATCCATAATCACCTAAATCCCATCACATTGAGATCTTGTCTTTGTTAAATCAGACATAAAGTCCATAACAATCGCATCCCATTTCCAAACAAGAATATCAAGAGGTCTCATAGTACTAGAAGGTCTCTGATGTTCTATGTAATATCCCAAATTTTATAAAAATAACTAAATATAAGGAATAAATATTAAATAATTATAAATGGGTTAATGAGTATCCCAAAAATATTGGAATAATTAAATTGGGATTTATTATGGATATTTATAATTTATTGAGATTTTAGGAGCTAAAAATTATACCTGGTTAAAATATGGGTGTCGGACCAAGTATCTCCGATTGAGATGCCGTTGGTCAGGGCTGTTAAGAATATTATTGGGAATCTGAATATATCTTCAGAATAATTTTTGGATAATGTATTGAGCCTAAACTGAGATCCTGTTTGTCATAAAACGGTGAAACTTTAATGAAGGACAAAACTTAAAATAAAAATCCCTACTCTTCTTCTTATTTTTCTTGTGACCACCTCTCCCTCTTCCTCCTATTTCTAATAGCTTCCTCTCCCTCCCAAAACACATCTTTTTCTTCTTCTTCTCCATTCATTCCTCTTGCCAAAATACAACCACCACCACCCATAGCCATTTCTACCCAAAATCAAGAGGATTCCTGGGATGTGTGAAGCTTGTATTAGACATGGAGGCAAGGCTTGGCTCCCCTCCTCTTCTCTTTCCCTCATTTTTGTATTCACCCTTGGGCTTGGAGGAGAGGTATGATTTTTGACCACCCATGGCTTTTATTGATAGTTTTTGAGTTATTTAAGTGTTGTAATGGAAGGTTAGATGTTGTTTTGATGAATGAGGTATGTTGAACCAAACCCTAGGTGGAATAATAATTAGGGGTTATTATTGATGTTGATAATGATTGGAATATAATGTTGTAGCCTATGGATGTACATAAATGATTAAAATGGATGATTGTGGATTGTTGATAAAAACCCTAGGCTTAAATGCTTGGAAATGAACCCCCTTAAATTATGGTTTTGTGTTATAAGAGATTAAAAGGTTAATGAGGTTATTATGATTAAATGAAATGGTTGGGAATGATAGTTATTGGGTGATTTTAGAGGAAAACCCTAAGTATGGAAATTGGGGCTTTTGGCTTAATTGATAGTTAAAAATGATTTAGGCTCTTGGAATGAGTTTTTAGGAAGGATAAGATTGATTATTGGTTGATGATGATGAATTTTGAACTAAGATAATGATGTTGTGCTTGTGGTGGTCATTGATAGTGGGATGAATAAAATGAACATAGTGGGTTGATGAGTTATTGGGCCATGATAAATAATATATGAAATTGTGGTTGGTAATAGTTTGAGGGGAGCTAAGAGGCTCATGAGGAATTTGAATGGCAAATGGATAGTTCAAGTGATGGTGAAAGAGATGTTGTTGTTGGGTATGGTTAGCCTTTTAGACTTAGAGAATCTTGGTTTTGGGAGAGGAATTCCCGAAACCTAAGAAAGTTGTGAAACCATGTTTATAACATGTTTAGGATATGTTGTTGTACCTTGAAAGGAAAATTAATTGAGATATATGTATGTAACATGTAGATTGTATTCCGGGCAATATGGCAGAACGTTTGGAACGAGCGGATCATTGCGGTTCTTCCCTCGAGGTAGGAGAGGAGTTTACATTCCAAATGCATGAGTAGATAGATTAGTGATTTATGTATATTGTAGTGCTCATGCTTGCCTTACATATTGAAATGATAAGATGAATGGAATTTGATGAATGAAATAAATGGCAAATTAATGGCTATTGAGAATGATGTATTTTGATGATGATGAATGTTTAGTGGTCCCTTTTGATGGACATGATTTAATTGTTGATGGAAATCCATGGATGAATAGATTGTCCAAAATTATGATGTTGAGTTGATGATATCTTGCATAATTGAGGAACTCATAGAGCCAAATAGAGTTTTATGTGATTTTGATGGCATGTGATAGTTATAATAGCCCATATATGTAGTTTATGACTTGTAGGAATTGGAATGGGCTAATTCCACTGAGAATAGGTCCTTGAGTTGTACAAAAGTGCCTCAAAACAGGTAAAACATATTTATGCACATAAGTCCCTCGTTTTTGGGAATTTTTGAGTGCGGCTAGTGGCCACACGTCACAAATAATATATATAAGTTAGTGTTAAAATTTGGTGGCCATTGGAATTTGTATGGAAAAGTTAGGGGATTAGAAGTTTCAAAAATGTAACTTTCTACATAAAACAGGCTCTGTGCTGTCATGAATCGATTCACAATAGTGTGTGAATCAATTCAAAACTCTCTGGTTTTACTGTTCATCATTTCATAAATGTGTGAATCGATTCACACCAGGGAATGAATCGATTCAAACCTCCCTGTTTCCACTGTTTCTTAACTTTCCCACGCATAAATCGATTCCTCCTTTTATATGAATCGATTCATTGTGTTGATTTATAAATCTTAGTGCCTCTAGAATGTATGAATCGATTCAAAGGGGAAGGTAATTGATTCCCACCCCTCTTTTTGTTAATTTTGGGACTTTTGGACGTATGAACCGATTCACCATATAAGGAATCGATTCATGGCCCTGTTATGTGATTTCTTTGCTATTTTTGGCCCATTTGGGCATCTTAATGACATTTTTGGCCTCCGACTTCTTCATGAAAGTTGTAGATAATTGTGTTACAGAGGTGTGAGAATTAGTCTCACATTAATTGGAGTTTTCTAACTCTCATTAGGCATAAAACACCCAACCTACTACATCATAAAATTCAAATTTAAGAGGGTTTTGAGCCCAACCTTTTATGGTTATCAAATTGGGACTAATAGATGATATTTGTGACATGTCCCACTATTTTTAAGAATAAAAATGAGCTTTCATAATGTCTTGAGGTTGAGATTTATCATGGGCTCATTATTGCCTAAAACCCCTTTTCTTATGTAAAAACGAGCGAATTCACTAGGGGTATATGTATGGTGTCTTAGTGGTGATTGGGGAATGGCTTAAGGCCATGGCAAGGTATGAGTATACCTATGCTATGTTATGAAAACATGTATGCTTCCCCTCTATTGATATATTATGAATCATGATGAAAAGTAAATGATGTGATTGTGTGACGCACCTTAATTGACGATGAAACTAATGAGGGGATAATTGAATTGCAATAAGTTATTATAACTAAATGAATTTTGAAAAAGTATCAATAGTGATTAAAAATGGATGATGCCACCATATTGAACAATGATTAATGATGTTGAATGAAAAAGGATATTGTTGTTGAACATACCCTTAATTACATGGTGATTATTATTGTTGACGATTGTAATGCCATTGTGTTTGATACAAGTGTAACCTTGTATATGTAATTTGAATTGTATTGGCACGTATATGATTCTATAAAATTGAAGTGTATTTGTTAACATGCCTTGTTGATTTCCATGCATGGATTTAATGCTATGATGCTTGATATGCCTTTGATTACCATGCGTAGTTGATGTAAAATATGGATGTTGAGCCTTGAGGGGACTTATGATTACTTGTATGCCAATGATAATAAAACTAAATATGTAATATACCCCTAATCGAGAGGGTGAGAAATCCTTGCGAGGTTAAGATTGGCATATGCATTATTGCATTTTGCATTCATGGCATGGCATAACATTGATTAAGTGGTTGCGATCACTTGGTACTTGAAATGAAAAAGGGCTTGCAAGTTCCTATGATATTTGTAACACCCCCTTATATACACGAGATATATATAAAAAAACTTTTAGAAAGATATACATATTTATCACTCTTTATCTCGCGTATACAAGGACGTATATACATCTGATTTCCTTTGAATATTGAAAGTAAAAAAAACATTGTCTTTCAATATTTGTCTATAATGATAAAATAATTTATAGAAATCATAAGTGATAAATCATTACAGTATTATATCCGGATGGGAAAGTTTATCTAAGTTTAACCTTTACCTTGTTACAATTATCTAACTTGATATTGCAATAAGGAAAGGTAAAATTAAATTATACATCTACTACAAATGTGACCAATCATTTCCTAGTCCTTGAATCATCGAGTTTTGGAATCCTACTCTTGTCATATCTCTTCATTTATCTAATTGAGGATAAGACCACTTTACCCTCTTGTAATTACATATCCTTCCATCTTGAACTGCTAGTTATATATCACATAACATATATTTTGGACACAAAATTCAAACAAGAAGGGGTGAGAAACAGAATATAATACTTTACAGATAAGACATAAGCATAAGGGTTTTCACAAACTAATAAATTAATATCATTCAAATTTTCATACACAATTAATTATAAATATGGGGTTCTTACACACATAACAATATACTTTCATTCACAATCATCCATACAGAATATCACAATCACATGTATGACATGTAATGCATTTAATACTATCTCATTTAGTTTATGCATGTAGGCCCTTAAAGTTTTAATTTACACTAGGCCAACCAGGAGTTTACACTGTTTCATAATTCCGGATAATAACATAAATGCCTTTGTAGCATATGAACAGCTCAACTGGCGCGGAAACACTTTGAGACTAGTCAGACTGAAAAAGTTTTTATTGTGAAAGTACCCGACACTAGGGAGCGACCCCAAGTCACCTGAAGCACCCTTTCACACTCTCTCATCCCAAGGCTCGGAATTAAGCTTCCTCTAATGTATCCTCGGTTTCTATAATCCGTCCCCAGGCAATATCACATCTCATTTCTCTTTAATGATTCATGTTGCATGAACTACTCGCATATTTAGTTGGTTAAGACTTTTAGAAACTCAATTATTAAATACCATAAAGGTTCACAAAATCATCTCAATAAACTATACATTCCCATAAGTTCTTCTTTGAACTTCTGTTATACGGAAACAAATTTAGTACAGTCTTTAAATTCAAATCTCACCAAAATTGAGTTTCCAAGCCTTAAATATCTCAAAACTTTCTCTTAAAAAAAACTTCACATATTTATATAATCTTTCCAAATTTGAATCTTAACTAGATTGAGTTTAGAAATTTCGAATATAACAAAATATCCTTTAGTAATTTCATTAGGAAGAATCAATTTAAATTTTTGATTTCTAAAAGAAAATATATATATATATTTTTTAAAATCATTAACTAAGAATACTTAAAACTATAAAAATTTTCTTTAATTCAAGAAATAATTATCTCAACCTTTGATTTTCATAAAATAGCTTCTTTCTAATACTAGATTTTATTCTAGAGATTAAAAATAAAGTTAATAAAAATTATTTCTAAGAAGAAATAAAAGACTAAAATAATGATAAAATACTTTCTCTTAGAATAAAAGTTTAAAGAGTAAGGTAAGAAAATTCTTACTGAGTTTTAACTTTCCGTCATGCTTGCTATATGCTCAAACTCCATATCACAAGGTCATCAATCATTCATCATTCACAATCAAGTATTGTAATATCATCAATCACAATCAAATATCATCAAATCACAAATATTATTAATCACAGTCTAGTATTATAAATCACAATATCATTAATCAAAATCAAATATTATTAATTATAATCAAATCAAATCAACTAAATATCAGTCATAAATATAATTCAAATTTTAATAGTTATTTAGATTAATAAGATTAATTTTAAGTCTTTATAGTCTATTCCTCGCATAGGTCTATGTAGGTCCATATAGTCCAATCCTCACATAGGTATAGTTCAGTCCATATAGGTCATAATAGTCCAAGTCCTTGCATAGGTTTAGTCTAGTTCGCATAGGTTATCCAGGTATTTACATAAGTATTCAGATCAAGTTACACAAGATACTTAATTTAAAATTTATCATAAATTTTAAAGTTAAATAGTTATTATTTTAAAATAATAATATTATTAAATTTTAAAGGAGTAGGAGACTCCTTCCATTATTCTTATGTCTTTTCATATTATATTCCTATCCCACTTCCCCTTACCTCTTGTATCTTGGTTCGTTATGGAAAGTCCATGCGCGCCTCATCTCTGAGTTCTAAAATATACCAATTTCACTTTAATATAGTTATAAGATGAAAATTAAGATTTCTACTTAAAACAGAAATGGTAAATTTTGATTTGTGAATAGTGAATAATAAATCATAAATAGTAAATCATGAATAGTAACAGTAAATAGTAAAATGTGAATAGTAATGGTAAATAGTAAATTGTGAATAGTAATGGTAAATAGTAAATCATGAATAGTAATAGTAAATAGTAAAATGTGAATAGTAAAGGTAAATAGTAACAGTAAATAGTAATTTACTATTTGAATAGTAATTTACTATTGAAATAGTATTTTACTATTTAGAATAGTAACTTAAAATAATATTATTTCCAGTATAATAATAGATTTCTAAAAATGATATGAAAATATCCCTAAAAGATATAAAAGATAGGTATTCTTACCTTAGGATTTTGGCAGAACTTTCTTCCAAAAAAATTTATTTCTCTCTTTTACTTCCACCACTATCTCACTAGCATTACTATATTAAGAAAACTTAATCTGAAACTGTAAATTCTAAAAAAGAATTCCTTCGGTATTTATAGGAAGGAAAATTACTATATATTCCATTATTTTAATATAAAAGTACTGTGCATTTTTTGAAAATTCAATCCTGGTTACTATGCATCTTTTGAAAATTTTGTACATACACAGTGTTTTGCAAAGTAAATGTCGGCTGAATTATTAAGCCAAATAGTAACCTTTCATTCAGTATATTTTAAATATCTAAAATCAGTCATTTTTGAAATTTAGTGATATTATATCAGTCCTCACTAATTTTATAATAAGTAATATAAAGTTTAAATTTTAAAAATCTAAAACTTTCTGTTAATAAAAATTTATTGGTATTTTTTTATTTTTTTACCATTGGTAAAAATCAAGATTTTACTCAAACCGATAATTTTTAGACAAGTCTACTTGAAATAGAGTTTAGAAAATTTTCTTATAATTTAAATTCACTTTCTTGTAAATACTTTTAATTTTAAGTAACTTTATATGAATTTAAAATTATTTAAAATATTATTTTATTAAAATATTTAAACAATTCAAAAAATTCCAAAAAATCATAAATATTATGTAGATCAAAAAGTTCTAAAGAACTATAGTCTAATTCCTTCAAAATTTTATTTTAAAATTCTAATAAGAGTTAAATCACAAATATGTAAAAACATAAATATAAAAACATAAAATAAAAGTTGTGAATAATAAATATATTTAAAATTCTTAATATAATTTCATTAATCAATGAATACTAATTAAGTCATTTTAAAATTCTCATTCAAAATACATGAATATTATTATTATTTTATTTTATTTTATTTTATTTTAAAAAATAAATAATTAAATATAAATACCAAAATTTTATAAAAAATGATAATAATAAACTAACTAATAGTAAACATTTCTCATTAAGGATATATTAATATCTATTTTTTATTTGTGTTAAAAATGGGATGTTACAATATTCCGTGGTTACGATCACGAGGAAGGAGTACCCCTTGCGAGGCGGGAAGCCATTATGAAATGATTGATATGTGGTTGCGATCACAATTAGACATCCTGCGGGATTGTATGATGATAAGCCAGTGGTTACGATCACTTGGTACTTGAAATGAAAAGGGCTTACGAGTTCCTATGATGTCCCGTTGTTGCGATCACGAGGAGGGAGTACCCCTTGCGAGGCGGGAAACCAATATATTGAGCATTGATATACGTGGTTGCGATCACGAGAAAAGCACCTTGCAAGGCTGCTAGAAGGGAGTACCCCATCCGTGGCGGGAAACCAATATGACAATGATTATAAGTGGTTGCGATCACTTGAGATACTATGTGCGCATGTGTGATTGAAATGGATCCATTGCATATGCATTAAACAGTTGACATATGCATTAGCCATAGGTGCATGGCATTTGAGATTTAGATGATCACGAGAGATTAAAAACCCCTTGCGAGGAGGAATTGAGTAAAGATTTAATAAATTGATGATGATGATTTGTGAATGTCCTTGATGATAAGTGGCAATGTGATTGTGTATGTGCTTGTGCTTGCTTGCGATAATATTTTTGATTTATGAGGCATGTGTTATGAGAATATAATTATGATCAATGATGAATTAGTGATTTATATGCAAAGCACACATGATGATTGTATGCATGTACACAGAATCACAATGTATTTATATTCGTCATTTTGAATGTATAACTCACTCTCCCATGTTGTCTCCTTTTTAGCATTGTGATGCAGGGTTGTCATGCGATGAGTTTAGTCTAAATTAAAGCTCTTGAAGAAGGTAAATAGTGGTAATGGAATGCCTTGGCCGGCAACATTTGTTAAATGTGATGTATAAAGCGGATGTATTACTTAGCATACGAATGGATGATTATGTTAATATATATTAATGATGATGATATTTGAATTGATACCATTTGGTGATGAGTGTCTCATGTAGAGACTACTTATAATTGATGATGTATGATTATGTTCTATGTGCTTAATCGGTTGTGTGCTTGAGCCTTTTCTTATATCTTCATATATGAGACTAGGCATATTCCCTGTATACACATTCTTCTTCCGTTGTAAACTCTAATATTTTGTATACACTTACGGGCATCTTACTTATTAATCCAGTTTATCAATTATTAAATCTCACGCTTCGGTTTTTTGTGGTTTACGTCTTGATGTAATCTTTGTGGTGTTTTGAAATTATTTTAAACGTGAAAAAATTTACTCATATTTTTATTAGTTATTATCAGGATTACATCAAGATTCGGGTCCAAAAAATCGGGGTGTGACATTCTACCTTCGCCTTCTGACATACAAGGCACGAAGACACATAATTAGGAATGTCGTACTTCATTTCGGGACACCAAAAATTCTTTTTCACATCTTGATACATTTTGGTTGTACCGGGGTGGATACTAAAAATACTCTTATGTGCTTCTTTGAGTACCTTACTCCTCAAATCACTAAAAGAAGGTACATACACGTGACTTTTCACACGCCATAGGCCATCAACACCCTCAACAAGGAATAAATTTTTTCCACCTTCTTGGGGTTTTCTCATTTTGTTTAGATATTCGTCATCCACCTGTTTCCTCTTCACAAGCTCAAGAAATTCATTGCATACCTTTGAAGTAGAAAAATATAGTTTTTTGGAAGATTGAATTTCGGTCCCAACGTTCAAATCCCAAAATTCGTCAATCAATTCAAGTTCTTTGACCATCATGGCTGATACATGTAAGGACTTCCCGCTGAGAGCATCTGCAACCACATTAGCCTTTCCTGGATGATACTTCAATTCAAAATCATAGTCCTTTTGAAATTCTATCCATCTCCTTTAACGCATATTCTATTCTTTCTGATCAAAGAGGTATTTCAAGCTTTTATGATCACTAAAGACCACAAACCTCGAACCATAGAGGTAATGACGCTAAATTTTCAAGGCAAAAACAACCGCTGCCAACTCTAAGTCATGAGTGGGGTAGTTAACCTCATGAGGTCTCAATTGGTGTGAAGCATAAGTGATGACGCGTTCCTTCTACATCAATACACACCCAAGATCATGCTTGGAAGCATCGCAATACACTATAAAATCTTCCTGCAAATCAGGTAATGCCAGAATAAGCATAGATGTGAGTCTCATTTTCAATTCTTCAAAACTTTTCTCACATTTAAAACTCCACACAAAGGGTTGGTTCTTCCTAGTCAACCTCGTCAAAGGTCTAGCAAGATGAGAAAATCTTTCAATGAACCTTCGGTAATAACCGACAAGACCAAGAAAACTTCTAATTTCCGTAACTGACGTAGGTCTAGACCATGCCATAACCGCCTCAACCTTAGAAGGATCAACAGAAACATCCTCTTCAGATATCACATGCCTGAGAATTGGACACTATCCAACCAAAATTCACATTTAGAGAGCTTAGCATAAAGTTGATTCTCCCTAAGAATGTTCAACACCACCTATAAGTGTTCATAACGTTCTTTGTGGCTCTTGGAATACACCAAGATGTCATCAATGAATACCACTATGAATCGATCGAGATACTCATGAAAGATACGATTCATGTAGTCCATGATATAGCAGGAGCATTAGTCATTCCAAATAGCATCACAACATATTCATAATAGCCATATCACATTCTAAAGGTAGTTTTTGAAATATCCTCAGTCTTTACCTAAATTGGTGATAGCCAGAACACAAATCGATCTTTGGGAATACCATAACACCTCTCAATTGATCCAACAGATCGTCAATACGAAGCAAATGATATCTATTCTTGATTGTCATCTTATTTAATTGGCGGTAATCAACACACAACCACATAGCTTTATCCTTCTTTTTCACCAATAAGGCCGAAGCTCCCCAGGGTGATACACTAGGTCAAACAAACTCTTTCTCAAGCACTTCCTTAACTTGTTTTTTTAGTTCAGCTAGCTCCATAGGAGACATCCTATAAAGAGCCATAGAAACAAGTTCCACATCGGGGATAAGATCAATAGCAAATTCAACCTCCCATAGAGGTAGCAAACTGTGTACCTCTTCAGTAAATACATATAAAAATTTAGACACCACCAGAATACTAAGGGGATCGGGACCATTAGTCCCATCGAAAAGAGATAATAACACACAAAGTTGAGATATACCTTGCATCTCAAATTTCCCAATGCTTGGAGTAGGGAAGATGACTATTTTTTGTTGATAATCAACCATGACCCTATTGGTAAAAAGCCAATCCATACCAAAAATGATCTCCAAGCCTCTCATAGGCAAACATATGAAAGAAGTAGTAAATCTTCTCCCTTGTAGGAGCATGTCAACATCGTCGCAACGAGCAACCGATCTAAGACAAGTACCGGTTGGGGTAGAAACCACAAGGGCATTTTTTATTAAGTTCACTAGCAATCGCAATCTCCACACACAATCCTCGAATATGAAAGAATGGGTAGCACCCGAATCATAAATAACATGAACAGAATTTTTAAGTATTTCACACTTACTTTTATTCAAGTTACCGGCTTGTGTTGCTTCCTCACTGGTTACAACAAATACCCTTCCAGGAGTTTGTTGATGATTCCCACCATTTCCATCACCATTACAGGCACCATTTCCGTTGCCACGGCCATTATCATGTCCTCCTGATTATGTCCACCACGGCCACCATTTCAGCCACCATTATGCCCATTACTGCGTCCTCAACCACCATTGTGGCCTCCATGGTTTACATGAGTAGAAGTGTTAGTGTGAGTAAGAGTGTTACAAGCAAAGGACATGCAAGACGAATATGTCCTACTTGGTCACAATTGAAGCATACCACATCATTTTGGTGTACACACTCACGAGCAAAATAAGGTCCACCTCATCGATTGCACTTCGGTCCATTGGTATTTGCATTGCCCCAACCAAAAGTGTTACCATGGCTATTGTCCTTGCCCTAGGAATTAAAGTGAGCACCTCTTTGGAAACGCCCCTTCTAGGTATTTCCATGCTTCTTAAAACTAGAAGATTGACCCTTCAATTTAGAGTCAAATTTAGAGTGATGAGGTTGAGCATGTTCTTCATAGATGCGACACTTATTCATAAGCACCGTGAAGCTTTGGATTTCTTGATGACATATGGCCCTCTGAATATTAGAGCGTAAACTATTCTCAAACGTTACATATTTGGAGGCTTTAGTTCCCTCTTACTGGTAAGGAGGATAAAATTCATATAATTCCTCAAATTTGGAAGCATACTCTTCCACAGTTAGGGTGCCTTGCTTAAGTTCCATGAACTCAAGCTCCTTCTTGCTCTTGTAGCTTTCAAGCATATATTTTCTAATAACTCCAATTAAAAATTCTCCCAAATTAAAGGTGTAGCAGCAACAATCATCCTATTCTTGGTGAGTCTCCACCAAGTCTTAACCTCATCTCTTATCATAAAAACAACATACTCTACTTTCTAGAGTTCACGGCATTCAAAGCTATCAAAGATCCTCTCAATATCACAGATCCAAACATAGGTTTGTTGGGCCTAAATCCACCATGAAACTCGGTGGGTTTCCGCTTCAAGAATTTGTCAAGGTCTTGAGTGCCTTGAACAACAAGAGTAGCTTGTCTTTCTGCACCTTGTCTATCTCATTTTTGTGACTCGAGAAGGTCAACAAAGCGGTTCAAAGCTTTAGCTATAGCGTCTTCATTATCTTGGCGACGACAAGCCATCACAAGATCTAAAATCATGCCATTATATTTAACTATTATCAGTAATCCAACTCATAGACATGCCTATAGTATTATACCATAGTATTTTAGCTCATAATTAAGCTTTGGTTCTCCATCATGGAGCCCAACATCAATCAACTTGCATTATTACCAAACAAAGGCATATTATCATATTATAATGTCATGAACATTCATATAATCATGAGAATTCATCATTTAAAGAGAATAGTGTGAACAAAGCTTGGCCGGACTTATACAAATCATATATCAATCACATTTAATTCATATAAATCAAATAAAAATGGCAATAATTCATAAAAAGCATCTTATCTCTGATACCAACTCTGTCAAACCCCGATTCCCTGGGCCCGAATCATAATATGATTATCGTAATTAAATCAATAAAACACGTATAAATTTTCATGTTTTAGAAGTATGAACATTCAAACATCGACCAAAGACTCGAACCTCGGAAAACCAAAAACTGAGATTAAGAAATTCATAAATTGGATCGGTAAAATATTCACCCCAAAGGGTATACAAGATAGTTGAGTTTAATGCGGAATAAAAAAATATTTATACCAAGCTTGTACCTAGTCCTATATATGAAGATATGAGAAAATGCCCAAATATGAAGAAAATGGATGAAGGGAATTACCATAAAAACGGAAAAGTAAAAAAACAAACAAGTATAATCCTGGGCAATTCGCTTAAGCGAAGCCACTCTCGCTTAAGTGAGTTTATGAGGATTCGCTTGGGCAAATTTAGATTCGCCTGAGTGATGCATTATCATCAGATGATGAAATTCTTGGCAAACGCACCAATCATTAAAATATAGTATATTTGATTATCCCACGGGGATTGAGGTAATTAGCATAAGCAAGGACTAATACTAGCTGAACCAAACCATAGTTGAAAAGAATTCATAATATTTTTTCTCTTTTGAATTTGATGTTTTTGTATTTTATAGTAACATGCATAGAGTTTAGGTGTAAACAAAGAATAAGAGCAGGTTAGGATCACTTCAGCATTCAATTTCATTGTAACTCATGCAATTGAGGTTTAACTCTAGTGGAAAACATGTGAAAGATTCCATAGATGGTTAACCCCTAATCCCTTAGGTGATTAACACTAGTTCCTTGCATTTAAACCCTAATTCCTTAGGTATTTACCTGCAGAGGAACTAATTGAAAAATTAGAGGTTGAACCCTAATTATTCACCTAGAATGTAGGCCTGAATTAACTAGGTAGCAAGAAGTATACCTAAGCCCTCAACCATGAATCCTCTTTGGAGAAAAGCTCAAAACTAACTTGAATTTTTCTAATTCAACAATGAAGTTCCACTTCTTTCCTTGTTCTCATATAAATCCAACTGAGATCTATCTCAATGTAGAGTTTAGAACTCTATTGAAGCCTCAGCAATCCTAACCTTAAGGGTTTAGAAATCTATGGAACATGAAGAAATGGTTCCAGAAATAGAAGACATAGAGCGAAGGGGGAGCATGTAGAAAGATGAAATTTATAGAGAGGGAGTGAAAATCTAATAAATGAATCTAAATAATTGCCTCTGTGTATTAATTACAAAGTACCAAACCTATATATAGTGTTTGGTTTACACTAACTAACTAACACCAACATAATTACAAACTTACCCCAAAGGGGCTTACAAGAAAATAATAAAACTTAACTTAACTGAATACAATAGAAATTCAAGTGTTTCCAAGTCTCCCTCGTAAGCATGTGTAACCACGGTAGAAATTAGTGTAGGTACGCTTGTCTTCTACTTGGGTTCCACTTAAATAATTGACCTGAGCGTAGGCACGCTCAAAAGGTAGCGTAAGCACGCTAACTTACTGGGTTGACATTTCCTTTGCAGCACTTGTCTGCGTGTAAGGACGCTCATGATTAACGTAGACACGCTAGCCTTCTGCGTTGGTACCTAATATATGCCGCTTTTAGTGTAACTTATGGGCATGGGCATGCTGGGTTCTGATCCTTCTTGCTAAAGCACGCGTAGGTACGCTATGGGTCAACGTAGGCACACTGACCTTCTGACTTGTCTTGGACTTACCTGTTCCTCAGTGTTGGCACGCTGGTAACTAGTGTGGGTATGCTGAGCTTCAAGAACCTGTAATTAACTTACAAAATCATCCCAACGTAGGCATGCTCAGGGTGACCGTAATTACGCTCAGTTAATTTATAACTCAAGAAACACTTTTTCTGTATATGTTATTCATTTATTGTTAATTAGGCATGTAATTGCTAAAATAATAATTAATTAATTAATTAATTTATACAATTGACAATTATCTTCTAAATAACATTTAAGTTTTCTAATTAAACCTAATCTTTCACCTAAAATAGACTTAAATATTACTGAATAAATAAGTCTTTTCAAGACTTATCACATCCCTAAACTTAAAACTTTGCTTGTCCTAAAACAAGGACTTAATTTTTTATTTAATGAATGCACTGAATCTAATTTCCTCACCAACCCACACCTAGATATGGTTTTAAAAGCAGCACATAAATGAAGAGCCTTTCAATTGATCCTTCATAATTTGAATGCAACAAGTTAGAATGTAAGACATGATATTGGTGCTTTAATTCTCAAAAGTTAGATGTGTTTCCCTCTGCACTTAGTGTTTAAAGGTAATAATTCTGCACACTACTTGCAGACAACATGTAAACATAGGCTTGCAACTTCCCTAAGCATCATACATATAAGCAAATGTGTAACATCCCAAAATTTTAATAATGTACCGGGTGAATAAAACCATTAAAATAATAATTTTAAAAGGGGGAATTTGTTTATTAATTGCCATTAACTTAATTAATCAAGGGGTGCTGATTAAAAAGGGTGATTGGCTTTATGGGTGCTGATGGGACTGGGTGACGTGAGCAGACTGCCCCTCACGTTTTCCCACCCCACCATTTCTTCCTCGTGCATGTGTTTATATTTGGACGAAAGTTCCTTGCCTTGCATCCTTTGAAAATCCCTCTGCGATTCCTCTTCTTCCTTCTTCTCTTTCTCTCTTGTTCTTCTTCTTCTTCCTTCTTCTTCTCTTCTCCTTCTCTGCTCTCTGTTCCATTCCTTGTTTCGGAAGCCAAGTGACGGTGCTGCAGAGGAGTTAGAGCTCCCTCATACGAGTAGAGGACGAGTGTTGAAGCAGAAGCAGAAACAGCTCTGTACCACTCATGGAGGGCAACAGCGTTCAAGTAAAGGCTAAGCGAGTGGAAACGTTGAGTGAAGCAGCAAGGAAGAGAACCAACACCCAAGCAGAAAAGCCTCTCGGAATCTCGTAGTTGGTAGGGGGAGTACCTTACATGTTAAATGCATGGGTTATGAACGGGTTATGAGTATTGATAATGGTGATTTTGTATTCTGTTGTATGATGTGCTTGCATGTGGAATGCTTTGTTGAATCCGTTCTTATTCATATGGATGCATGCGTTGATTAAAGTCATGACGCTGTTGTATACCGATTGCATGTTATATTGTGTTGATTGGAATGCTTTGTTGAATCCGTTCATATTTATATGGATGCATGCGTTGATTAAGTCCTGACACTGTTGTATACCGAATGCATATTATGTTGTACTGATTGGAATGCTTGTTTGAACCTGTTGATCTTCATATGGATGCATGAGTTGAGTAAGTTCTGACACTGTTGTATACCGAGTGCATGTTATGCATGAGTTGATGAGAATGCTGTTAGGAGTTGATATTGACTGACACCAATTGCATTAGGCTCATATGTTGTTAATGAAGCTATGATGATAACTGCATGGAAGTATGTGTGTGTTAAATTAATATGTGGAATCCTGGAAATGCGTATTACCGACTGCATGCGAAATATGTATAACTGAGTGAAGGTTGTGTGCATGAATTCTATGTTATATGATGAATCCGTGTGTGGCGCATGGGATGTTTTGAGTTAAGCCTCGGCCGGCTCGTGTTTTTCTGTTAGTCTTTTTGACGAAGTTGAATCTCTTGGAATGGGAACATGATATGGCGGTTGTAAAATTGTGATATACACTTCTATATATATATGCCTATGTTTATGCCATGTTGCATGTCTACCTTATGCTGTGAAATGCCTGGGTAATCCTTATATATATATGCGCGTTCATATCCCCGAGTGTGTAGGAAATGACATAACTTATCATGAAGGAAGTCAACCTATGGTCTAGAGGGAAGGTTTGTGACTCTGTCATCGAGTGGGAAGGTTCAGACATTCCGAGTGAGTGAAAGCAGATAGCTCCGAGTAGGAATTGGCGTAGAAGACTGCCCTCAGCGGTGAGCTGTTAGGATTCAGAGTTGAGAGTCTAGAGATGTTTTCCGAGTGACAACTACTAGGATTTCTCCCGAGCGTAGGATAATCAATGAACCCCGAGTGAGAATCCGCCGAGTGAAGGTTTTCCGACTGGAGAATGACACCTTAGACTCTAAGGGACCCCACTGTAGTAAATGGTTGGTAGTAAAAGAATCTGAGTGAGTCTCAGCTTAGTAGAACGTTTAGAGTAGGCGAATTAAGGCTACCGAGTGTAAACCAAGTAAAATACCCCGAGTGACAAGAAGGGTGCTAAGGTTGTCCCGAGTGAGGAGCATTCATAGATTCCGAGTGTAGTGAGCGAATACCGAGAGAAGTTTTTGCTTGAGCGAGTACGCGTTGCTGCGTGGTTCGCCTAAGCGATTTCCCCTTCTTCCGCTGTTAGCTCCCTGGATCGGTTTTATCTCTCTTGCTCTTCTTCTCCTCTCGTTTCTTTGTACCAAGGCATTCTGATCTTCTTTTCTTGCGGACAAAAAAAATTTTTCCTCTTTTTACCGTCTACGATTCATTAAATTAGGGCATTATATTTTGGTATTAGAGCAGACCGAAAGGTCCAAGGCCAAGGTATGCTTACCGAGTTTAAGCGGTTGCGTGCTTTTTGACCGAGTGGTTATCCTGATTGTGATACTAGTTGAAACTGGTTGATATTGACTTGTGGATAGGAGGTTGTTTCCCTCCTGGTCCGATTGATTGTGTAGCATATAGAAATAGTATGATGTGCTAAGTTACTGAACATTAGGCTGAAATCCGATCGGTAGTAAGTGGCTTGGTATACTTATCCTTGAAGGGGTGTTAATTTCAGGATAAGGAATGACGCATCGCCAAAGCATGGAGGCTATAGCCACAGCATTCCAATGCTTTGCAGACGTGTTTGAGAGGCAGGGATAGCCTCGAGCTGAGGAGGGCCAAGTGCTGGACCGCTTCCTGAAGAGGAAGCCGAGTGAATTTCTAGGTGAACAGAACCCTGAGGCAGTGTTTAAGTGGACTCAGGAGCTGGAAAGAATTTTTGGGGGTCTTTGCTGTACCGAGGCCTAGAAGGTTGAGTGTGCAGTGTACATGCTGCGTGACGAGGCGGAAAACTGGTGGAAGATAGCTAGAAACCGATTCCCTGATGATGATGCTCAGCTGACATGGAACGATTTCAAGACATGCTTCTTGGAGAAGTACTTGCCCGACACAGTAAGGAGTCGGAAGGAGTTGGAGTTTATGGAGTTGAAACAGGGCTCCATGACTGTGGAGGAGTATGTGACCAGATTCGAAGAGTTGTGTTTATTCTACCCACCTTTCCAACAACCAGGGACGGAGAGTTCCAAGTGCCTTAAATTTGAGAATGGATTAAGATCTGATATTAAGAGAGCTTGTAGATACCAAGAGATACGAAGCTTTCCTGCATTGGTAAATAAGTGTAGGATATTTAAGGAGGATGACAAAGCCTATTCGGGCCAGAGCAGCAGAGCTAACCATTCTTTGAGGCCCCAGCAATCCCGCTTCAAGGGGCCAAGCAACGTTGGTAGGAATAAATCTTTTTCCAGATTTGGGGGACGGAATCAGCTTGAAAGACGACCAGTGGTAGGAGACGGGAAATGTTTCAAGTGTGGAGGAAATCATTATGCCCGAGGCTGCAACAACAATGGTGAAATGGTGTGCTTCTATTGTAATAAAAGGGGACACATCCGCCCCGATTGTCTCCAACTCCGTCAAGCAAACACCAGCGTACGTCAAGGAGGTTTCCAAGGGAGAAACTGAGTGAATGATAACCAACGACCGAGCGGCAGAGGCAACAGAGCCAGAGGAAACATAATGCTTGCTTCAAATAACCGAGAGAGGAATACTGACCAACCAGCGGTGGGAAGAGTCTACGCCATCAACGCAGAGGATGCTGCACAAGCAAATGACCTAGTGCAATATAAGTGCTCACTCGGTAGACATACGCTTAATGTTGTTTTCGATTCGGGAGCCACCCATTCTTTTATAGCTGATGAGTGTGTAAAGCGTTTAAAGTTACCGACTGTGTTTATGGATCGGACTTTGGAAGTGGCCAATCCGACTGGCCCTAAAGTGTTGACATCGTCAATATGTAAGGATGTGACATTTGTGTTGTGTGATCAGAGTTTCACTTTCGATTTGGTGTGCATATCTTTAAAGGATCTTGATATTGTGCTCGGAATAGATTGACTTTCAGCCAACAGGGTGTTAGTGGATTGCAGAAACCGAAGGATAATCTTCCCGAGGCAGCACAATGAGGACGGCACAGCACAAGGTATAACCCAACTGTTTATGATGCTTTGTCTAACCGAGGGAGAGAGTAAAACCCGAGTGAACGAAATTCCAACTGTCTGTGAATTCCCAGAAGTGTTTCCTGAAGACGTACCGAGTGTCCCTCCCAATAGAGAAGTCGAATTCTCTATAGACCTGATCCCTGGAGCCGAGCCAGTCTCCAGTGCACCATACAGAATGTCCCCAACTGAATTGGCCGAGCTGAAGAAGCAAGTAGATGAGTTGCTCGGAAAACAATTCATTAGGCCGAGTGTATCGCCTTGGGGTGCACCTATGCTACTTGTTAAGAAGAAGGATGGCAGCATGAGGCTTTGTATAGACTACCGACAGCTAAACAAACTCACGATTAACAATCGGTACCCGTTGCCCAGAATTGATGACCTCATTGACCAACTGCGTGGAGCCTCAATTTTCTTAAAAATCGACCTGCGATCGGGATACCACCAAATCCGAGTGAAGGAATCAGATATTCCAAAGACTGCCTTTAGGACTCGGTATGGTCACTACGAGTATGTAGTGATGCCGTTTTGTGTAACAAACGCCCCTGCTGTCTTCGTGAATTACATGAACAACATATTCCACCCGTATTTAGATCGATTCGTAGTTGTTTTCATTGATGACATCCTAGTCTATTCTAAGACTTCTGAGGAGCATGAAGAGCATCTCCGGGCAGTACTCCAAGTGTTGATGGAAAAGCAGCTGTTTGCAAAGTTTTCAAAGTGTGATTTCTGGATGAATAAAATCCATTTCCTCGGACATGTGATTTCCGAGGAAGGTGTCTCGGTGGATCCTTCAAAGGTGGCAGCTATAATGGCATGGGAGAGACCCAAGTCGGTCTCGGAGATAAGGAGCTTTATGGGCCTGACAGGTTATTATAGAAGATTCATTGAAGGTTTTTCTAAGTTGGCCTCGCCACTGACCAAATTGACTCGGAAAAACATTCCCTTCGTATGGAGTCCCGAGTACGAGAACAGCTTCCGAGAGCTGAAGGACAAGTTGATGACTGCTCCAGTACTGGCATTACCTGACTTGCAAGAGAACTTCGTGGTTTATTGTGATGCATCGGGACTCGGATTAGGATGCGTGTTGATGCAGAGAGACCAAGTGATAGCGTATGCCTCTCGGCAATTGAGACCTCACGAGCAGCATTATCCGACCCACGACCTTGAATTGGCAGCTGTGGTGTTCACATTAAAAATCTGGAGGCATTACTTGTACGGGTCCAGATTTGAAGTATACAGTGATCACAAGAGCCTCAAATACTTATTTGACCAAAAGGAACTGAACATGAGACAGAGGAGATGGATGGAATTTTTAAAAGATTATGATTTCGAGCTAAAGTACCATCCGGGTAAAGCGAACGTCGTTGCCGACGCGTTGAGTCGGAAATCCCTTCATGTAGCAGTGATGATGGTGAAGGAGGTAGAGCTATTGGAACAGTTCCGTGACATGAACTTACATGTCGACATCCCCTCCTCTCGAAAAATGACGATCGACACGCTGAGGATTGCCAATGAATTCTTGAAATCCGTGTACGAGCAACAACAGTCAGATTCCTACTTGGCTGAGATGAAGGAGACTCAGGCCAAGAGTAAGGATTTGTCCTTGACCGAGGGATCAGATGGAATCTTCCGAGTAAGAAACAGAATATACGTACCGGGTGGAGGAGAATTGAGAAGAATGGTGCTTGATGAGTCCCACAAGAGCTTGCTAAGTATCCACCCAGGTACCACGAAGATGTACCATGACCTGAGAAACCAGTTCTTGTGGCCCGGATTAAAAAGGAACGTGGCAGAATATATGGCTCGGTGTATCATCTGTCAGAAGTCAAAAGTGGAGCACCAGAAGCCGTATGGTGCATTGCAACCCCTGGAGATTCCCGTGTGGAAATGGGACGCAATTGCCATGGACTTTGTCATGGGATTGCCCAAAAACCGAGCGGGCCATGATGAGATATGGGTCATTGTTGACCGACTAACGAAGAGTGCACATTTCCTGCCTGTGAATATGAAGAACCTGATGCATAAGTTAGCTCAGATTTACATTCGTGAAATTGTCCGACTGCATGGTATACCGACTTCCATCGTGTCAGATAGGGATCTTAGGTTCACGTCCTGGTTTTGGACCAGTCTGCACCAGGAAATGGGTACAAAACTTTGGCTTAGTTTTGCTTACCACCCCTAATCTGATGGGCAATCCGAGCGAACAATTCAGAGCTTAGAGGACTTACTAAGGGCGTGTGTGTTAGAGCACGGTGGGGATTGGGAGCAATACCTTCCCCTGATCGAGTTTACGTATAACAACAGCCATCACAATAGTATTGGTATGGCACCCAACGAAGCACTGTATGGTCGAAGATGCCGAACCCTGCTTTGCTGGTCGGAATCGAGTGAAAGTCTGCTATTGGGACCAGAGGTTGTGAAGCAAACTTCAGAGCAGATCCGGGTGATAAGAGAAAAGATGAAGGCGTCTCAAGATAGGCAGAAGAGCTACCATGACAAACGCACCAGACCTTTGGAATTTTCAGTCGGAGACAAGGTATTTTTAAGGACTTCACCGAGTAAAGGAGTCGGGCGAGCCCTGAAAAGCAAAAAGTTGAGCCCTCGATACATTGGGCCTTATGAGGTGTTGAAACGAGTCGGCTCCATGGCATACCAAATAGCATTACCGACTCATTTATCTCGATTACATGACGTGTTTCATGTGTCTCAACTAAGGAAGTACCTGCCAGATTCTACTCACATAATGCCTGATGATGAGGTGGAAATCAAGGAAGATCTAACCACTACAACTATACTGACTAGGATCGTGGACCGATCGGTAAAGCGATTAAGGAGTAAGAAAGTGCAACTGGTTGAAGTGGAATGGCAGCAGGACGGGTATACCTCTTATACCTGGGAGCGCGAGGATGCCATGAGGCAGCAGTACCCCGAGTTATTTGACCAAGGTGAGTTACCGACTGAATTTCGGGGACGAAATTCTTTTGAAGTGGGGGAGAACTGTAACATCCCAAATTTTAAATAATGTACCGGGTGAATAAAACCATTAAAATAATAATTTCAAAAGGGGGGAATTTGTTTATTAATTGCCATTAACTTAATTAATCAAGGGGTGCTGATTAAAAAGGGTGATTGGCTTTAGTGGGTGCTGATGGGACTGGGTGAAGTGAGCAGACTGCCCTTCACGTTTTCCCACCCCACTATTTCTTCCTCGTGCATGTGTTTATATTTGGACGAAGGTTCCTTGCCTTGCATCCTTCGAAACTCCCTCTGCGATTCCTCTTCTTCCTTCTTCTTTTTCTCTCTTGTTCTCCTTCTTCTTCCTTCTTCTTATCTTCTCCTTCTCTGCTCTCTGTTCCATTCCCTGTTTCAGAAGCCAAGTGACGGTGCTGCAGAGGAGTTAGAGCTCCCTCATACGAGTAGAGGATGAGCGTCGAAGCAGAAGCAGAAACAACTCTGTACCACTCGTGGAGGGCAACAGTGTTTAAGTAAAGGCTAAGCGAGTGGAAACGTTGAGTGAAGCAGTAAGGAAGAGAACCAACACCCAAGCAGAAAAGCCTCTCGAAATCTCATAGTTGGTAGGGGAAGTACCTTACATGTTAAATGCATGGGTTATGAACGGGTTTTGAGTATTGATAATGGTGATTTTGTATTCTGTTGTATGATGTGCTTGCATGTGGAATTCTTTGTTGAATCTGTTCTTATTCATATGGATGCATGCGTTGATTAAAGTCATGACGCTGTCGTATACTGATTGCATGTTATATTGTGTTGATTGGAATGCTTTGTTGAATCCGTTCATATTCATATGGATGCATGCGTTGATTAAGTCCTGACACTGTTGTATACCGAATGCATATTATGTTGTACTGATTGGAATGCTTGTTTGAACCTATTAATCTTCATATGGATGCATGAGTTGAGTAAGTTCTGACACTGCTATATACCGAGTGCATGTTATGCATGAGTTGATGAGAATGCTGTTAGGAGTTGATATTGACTGACACCGATTGCATTAGGCTCATATGTTGTTAATGAAGCTATGATGATAACTGCATGGAAGTATGTGTGTGTTAAATTAATATGTGGAATCCTGGAAATGCGTATTACCGACTGCATGCGAAATATGTATAACTGAGTGAAGGTTGTGTGCATGAATTCTATGTTATATGATGAATCCGCGTGTGGCGCATGGGATGTGTTGTGTTGGGAGCACGTAGTGTGGGACACTACCATCGGTTATTAAGCGTGGGACACTGTAAAATCCTTGAGTGGGACTCAAGGTAGCCCTTGAGTGGGACTCGGGCTGCCTGTGAACACCTCCGTTGGCGCTGAGAGCGTTGGTGTCACCTGTGGGAAAACGGTTAGGTACCTGTAAAACGGCCAAGCAGCTGGGACCTGATTTGATAGCCGAGAGCTATGTATAAAAAGGCTGAGAGCCTACGTTGCAACGTCTATACTGATACACACGAATGCGAAACCGAGTGAAATACTATGTGCCTATTTACTGTTGATATTGTTTGGAATTGGTTATGCATGCGAAGGTGTTAATGAGATGATGAATGTTTGCAACCGAGTGAGTTACCCTGTGTGTATTAACTGTTGACATTGTTTGGAATTGATCATGCAGGTGGCAACATTATTGAAAGGATGAATGCATATAACCGAGTGAATAATCTGTGTTTAAATTGCTACTGATGTTGTGTAGAATTAATTATGCATGTGATGGTGTTAATGAAATGATATATATATACCCTCAGGACCGAGTGCAATATTCCATGTGTATATGTTGTTGATGCTGATTGAATTCTGTTCTATGAATGTATGTCATGTATTGGAGAGTTGTGTATATATAGCCGAGTGAGAATTGTGGAATCTGACTGATAAATGTCCAAAAGAAGCATTCTAATACACGGATCTTAATATCACGATACCGATTGTTGTATGTTAATATTATTGAGTTGATGTGTGTAAAAGGCCGAGTGATAACTGATGGATTCAGATCAGTAAGGACCTTGTGTGTGTTCTGGCTGATTAGCATTGCCCTGACTATAATTGTTGCCATGTATAATTGTGCGTATATATATATTGTTGTATAAAGGTGAGGCAACCTGAGTCAATATCTATCATTTAAAATTTAAGATACTCACCCCTGTTGTGGCAATTTTCCAGTGAATATCTCTCGTAATGAGGATGGGAGGAGGAGCTGAAATGTCGGGTGAAGTGCTGATGCACTATGGAGTTTTACAACTGTGCATATGTCGTATAAAGTGTTTTGAGTTAAGCCTCGGCCGGCTCGTGTTTTTCTGTTAGTCTTTTGACGGAGTTGAATCTCTTGGAATGGGAACATGATATGGTGGTTGTAAAATTATGATATACACTTCTATATATATATGCTTATGTTTATGCCATGTTGCATGTCTACATTATGCTGTGAAATGCCTGGGTAATCCTTATATATATGCGCGTTTATATCCCCCGAGTGTGTAGGAAATGACATAACTTATCATGAAGGAAGTCAACCTATGGTCTAGAGGGAAGGTTTGTGACTCTGTCACCGAGTGGGAAGGTTCAGACGTTCTGAGTGAGTGAAAGCAGATAGCTTCGAGTAGGAATTGGCGTAGAAGACTGCCCCCTGCGGTGAGCTGTTAGGATTCGGAGTTGAGAGTCTAGAGATGTTTTCCGAGTGACAACTACTAGGATTTCTCCCGAGCGTAGGATAATCAATGAACCCCGAGTGAGAATCCGCCGAGTGAAGGTTTTCCGACTGGAGAGTGACACCTTAGACTCTAAGGGACCCCACTGTAGTAAATGGTTGGTAATAAAAGAATCTGAGTGAGTCTTAGCTTAGTAGAACGTTTAGAGTAGGCGAATTACGGCTACCGAGTGTAAACCAAGTAAAATACCCCGAGTGACAAGAAGGGTGCTAAGGTTGTCCCGAGTGAGGAGCATTCATAGATTCCGAGTGTAGTGAGCGAATACCGAGAGAAGTTTTCTCTTGAGCGAGTACGCGTTGCTGCGTGGTTCGCCTAAGCGATTTCCCCTTCTTCCGCTGTCAGCTCCCTGGATCGGTTTTATCTCTCTTGCTCTTCTTCTCCTCTCATTTCTTTGTACCAAGGCATTCTGATCTTTTTTTCTTGCGGACAAAAAAAAAATTTTCCTCTTTTTACCGTCTACGATTCATTAAATTAGGGCATTACAAAATGCACATGGATCAATAAGGACTTCTTGGGCTTGTAATGAGGTTAAGTTACAGGCTCTATTTTTGTTTCTCTGGTCACTGCAAGGGTAATGGATGTACTCATTGATGTTTATCTTGCCTTGCCCTTATTCTTCCTTCTTTAGTTTCTAAATATCTGAAAAAAAACTTTTTCAAAGAAAGGCAGAAGGCACTTTTGAATTCTTGGTGGTTATTCTTCCTTTCTTTTCAATTTGTAGAGCTTTACTCTCTCTTTTTTCTTTAGTCCTTTGGACTCCTTTCTTTTTATTTTCTTGTGATTTTCTTATGCAGCTCTTTTATTGAAACCTTCCTTTCTTCCAAAACTCTTTCTTCCCTTTTTTTTCAAATTTTAGAGTGTGTCTTTTCTTGCTGTTAGGCACACTTTTCATCCCCAAACGTAAATGTTGCTAGTCCTTAGAAACTTATCAAGACAAAACCAAGCATTAATGACACATCAAAGGTTAAATGTATGGTTTTTCTCAGGAAAGCAAGACTTATAATATCAGGTATAATCACAGAACAAAAGGCTCAGGCTCAATATTTAAGGTCAATTGATAAATATACATAAGGTAGGCTTATTTGGCTCTAGCTAATAAATAGAAATGGGGCCTTTGTCATTTTCATGTGCTAATAACAAACATGCATAAGCAAGGATAGAGGCAAGTTCTACCACATTATCGTTTAACAAGCACTCTCACAATTACAATAAGGCTCAAATCTCGCAATAATTTAGGTAAGCAGCCAACATCGCATCCCTAAACTTAAGATATTGCAATAAAATCAAATTATCATCCTAGGCTATTAGTTATGCACTAACAATCAAAACATGGTCAGCATGACATGATGGTTTCCAAAGAATTCAGCGCATATATCTTATAACTTATTTAAGCAATTTCCCAGGACAAGCATTTCAATTTTTGGGATGTGCAAGCCATATATTTTTTTTTATTTTCTATCAAACAATTCATGCATCTACTTTTTTTTTCAAAGAAGAAGGGATATAAAGACTTCCCTTTGTTTATTTTACCTGTGATGATGATGAGTGTGATGAAGTGTGCAAAGTGAGCAAGAGCGCGATTACAAATAAAGTAGAAACAAAAGAAAGACAACAAACAAGAATTACAGCATATAACGAATACACATGAAAAATCAAAATGAAACTAAATACAATGAAAACTGATAATTGTTCCAAAGTATAGAAAATGTAAATTATTACAAAACTTTAAAAATTAAAATTCCTATAATTACTCATCATTTTGATCATCACCTTGAGCATCTCCCTAGGTCTAGTCTTTATCACCTGCATCCACCATGGGGTCATCTTCAGGATTTGGAAACTTAGTGTCCAGCAGTGTGTTTTCAGGAGGGATGGTGAATCCTATTGACGCCAACCAAAGGTCTTTGTCAGTAGTCACTTTCATTTCCTTAGTGGGATTCAAGTTCATGGTAGTAGCAATTTTTCTAATGATCCTATCATGACTCAGAACCAAGTCATATATTCCCAATTATATTTTCTTGATGGCCTGTAGTTCACTCATCATAAAGGAAAAATCTGGTGTAGAGGCTTGTGTTGATTGTGAGAAGGATGGTTGGGTGCCCTTTTGTTTAGAATGCCTTGGCTTTGGTGAAATGAAATGGTCAATTCTTTCTTTTACCCAAGTGGGATCCATAGCCTTTCCAGGCTTCACCTTAGTGAGTTCTTCTGCCTGAAATCTTATAACATTTTTCTTTGTAAGGAGGGAAATAACAGAGCAGTAAGGTAGTTGGGCATGTTTGTCATTTGCCTTGACCATCTCAACAAGAATTAAATCACCCAAATCAACATACAAATCTTTCATAAGATAATAAATTAACACCGACCTTTTTATCACAACCTCAGTGGAATGAGCAACTGGTTGTAATAAGGATAAGAGGTAATGACACCACAGACAGGGTAAATCGTTCAACTTACTTTTCTTCATAAATTTGGGTGCACCACCCACTGTAGTTTCAAATTTAGTCCTTCTTTCACAGTAAACCTTGAAAACGTCTTGCCTCAAATCAACATTGCCTTCTCGGTTGAACGCAGTCAAAATTCTGGTATACTGACACTCATTGTAACATCCCCAAATTTATAAAAATGATTAATTGAGAGGAATAAATAGTAAATAATTATGTATGAGTTGATTCATGTCCTGAAAATTTAGAAATAATTAAATTGGGATTTATTATAGGTATTCATAATTTATTGAGATTTAATAAGATGAAATTATACCCGATTAAAATATGGGTGTCGGACCAAGTATCTCCAATTGAGGTACTGTTGGTCATGGCTGTTATGAATATTATGGGGAATCTGAATATATATTCAGAATAATTTTTAGATGATGTATTGAGCCTGAAGTGAGATCCTATTTGTTATAAAATAGAGAAGTTTAGATGATGGGTTAAATTTTAAAACCAAAAACCCCATTCTCTTTCTCATTTCATGTTGCATTCCCTCTCCTTTGGGGAAAATACACCTTGCTCTCTTTTCTCCTTACCTCCCATTTATCTTCTTCATCTTCTTCCACTCTCTATAACCTAAAAGGTGGTTTTGTTCATCTCCCCCTCTCCATTTTCATTTGCACCATGGACCAAGAAGGAGACATGATGGCTTAAAGCTCTCCTCCCTCTTCTCTCAATTTTCGTCACCTTCTTTCTCTTGGGGACTCATTTGTTTTTTGGCTTGAGGTAAGTTCCTTACCATTTATGTTGAGTTTGTGCCCTAGGTTATGGGTTTTTATTATTGGGAGAGTGTTTTAATGCATAAGGGTTGTTGTAGGAACCATTAAATGTGTAAACCCTAAGGTGGGGTGAAATAAATATGAACTTTTATAGGTATTGAAAGGGGTACATGAAATTGCCATAGTAAATGGTGGAAGATCATATGCATTTATGATCGTTGTTGGGTTTTGGTAAAAACCCTAACCCTTGATTTTGGGGGAAATGAGTAATGATGTTATGAGAAATGGTTTTAAGTATAAACCCATGATATTTTGTTTATGGGTGTTGCTAATGATAATGGTTGTTAGGTTTTTGATGAAACCCTAGCCCTAAGAATTTGGGAAAAACATGTAATGTTGATTTGAGAGTTGATTTTAAGTGGAAATGTATAATGATTAGTGTATGGGTATCATTCAATATTTTGGGAGAATGTTTAGTGGTGATGAGAGATCACATTAATGATGTTGGATGATATTAATGATAGTTGATAATGGAACTCATGGATGAGTGTTACCACAAGATGTATAGAAATGAATATGAACACCAAAATCATAGTGGTTATGATGGATTCATGAAATGAAATCGTGGTTTAATGAGGTCTTAGATCATGATATGTACTATTTAGGTTTGTTGGTTGATGATGGTTTAAAAGAGGCTAAGACGGCTATATTGAAGTTTGGGTGACAATGGTGACAATTTGATTATTTATGTAATATTGGATGCATTGTAGAAGATGGGTATGGTATTGTTGTTATTATGGTTAACCCTTTTAGACTTATAAAATCTTGGTTTTAGGAAAAGAATTCCCAAAACATAACACAATTATGTAAATTGGGGTTTTGACAAGTCTAGGACTTGGTATTAAGCTTTATGATATGCTAACAAATGTTTAGACTTGTGATGGTGCCTTAAGATGGCTCATTGATTAGATACATGTTTGTATGTGTGTTGGTGTAGATCGTATTCTGGGTAATGAGGCAGATCGATCAGAACGTTTGAGTCGTTGTTCTTCTCTCAAGGTAGGAAAGAAGTTTACATTTCAAATGCATGAGTTGAAAATTTGGTGATTTATGTATATATAACAATGCTCATGTTTTCCTTGCCATAGTGTGTTAGAATAAGGTAATAATTGGTTGTGTGATGAATGACATGTTTGGCAAACTATTGATTATGAGAATCATATATATATTCAATGACAATGAAAGTTTTCAAGTCCCTTTGATGGGAATGATGTATTTATTGATGGAAATCCATGGATGGATGAATTGCTTAGAGTGTGAAGTCATGTTTATAATGATTATGCATAATTAAGGAGGCCATATAGAGTTTTAGGATATTTGGATGCCACAAAATGGTTTTGATGGTGCCTATGCACGATTTAGAACTTGTAGAAACTGGAATGGGTCAATTCCACTAAGAATTGACCCTTGAGTTGCACAAAATGCTTTAAAATGGGCTAAACACATTTCTATGCATAAGTCTTTCATTTTTTGGAATTTTTGAATGCGGCTTGTGGCTACACATCATAAATGGTGTATATTAGTTAGTGTCAAAATTTAATGGTGATTGGATTTCATATGAAAGAGTTAGGGTGGTTGGAAGTTTGAATTTGGTGCATTTTTTGCATTTTGTAGTAGTTTGTTGTCATGAATCGATCCATGATTTCCCTGAATCAATTCATGAGCCACTGGAGTTGCATGAATTGATTCATAAGCTCCCTTGAATCGATTCATGAGCTGTTGAATTCGTATGAATCGATTCACACGAGTCCTGAATCGATTCATGGGCTTCTAATTTACTGTTTGGGACCAATTCGCATGAATCGATTCATGGCTGGCTCGAATCGATTCATGGCTGTTGTTTACCAATTTTTCAAGAGTTTTAATGCTTGCTTGAAGTGTGTTGAGTCAAGGCTTGTTCCCTTGTTTCTTGAGTACATTTTCTTGGATTTTCTTCAAGCAACATTGGCATTTGGCTTGCTTTGAGTCCTTGTGTTGTTGATGATGACATTGTCATGAAATGGTTAATTGTTGTATGAGATATTACGCATGTTTACGTTGTCCTTGATGCATTGATGATTTATGGGGATAGACATGGTGATGTTGGTATGTGTGACAAATAGGTGACATGCATTTGGAATGTCAATGGTATGCTTTGTTGTGGTGTTATTGATTGGCAAACATTGTGACTTGAAATGTTGGGAATATATCTATATCACCACAATATAGAATGATGATTATTGATGATGGATGAGAATGAATATGGATGTTAAGCATACCTTAAATGTTGATGAAAGAGTTATGAATATTATTGGTGATTGTGATTGATGCAAGATGAATTTGCATTTAAGAGTTAGAATTATAATTAATGGAAAATATTGATGTTGAATAAAGATAAGTGTTATTGTGGGTGTATGTTTGTTCAACACACATATTGAATGATGAATATTGATGTTGAATAAAAAAGGGATATTGTTGTTGAGCATACCCTTGAATAAATGATAATTGTTATCATTGATGATTGTTGGTGCCATTGTGGTTGATACCAGTGTGAACTGGTATGTGGTAATTGAATTACATTTGGTGAAATATTATGAATGTCACACTAAAATGTCGAAACAATAGCAAGATAATTGAAGTTGAAATACCTTAAGACTTGTAGGTTGACAATGTATTGGTGTTATACATTGCAAGTATGGTTATTGATATGCCTTATTGATTTCTATGCGTGGAGTGATGTTGATGTAAATCCTTAGCCATTGTAATGAAAATGATGTGAATGGTATGCCATGTGGGGCTTTGTAATTGGTTACGTGCCACTATTTGTAATGCTGAATGTAAAATATATACCCCTAAATGAGAGGGTGAGCAATCCTTGTGAGGTTAAGACTAGCATGTGCATCGTCACATTGTTGCATTCATGGCATGCATGACATAGCATTTTATATGTGGTTGCGATCACAATGAAAGGTCTTGCGGGACTATATGGAAGGGAGTACCCTTACGTGGGGGAAACCAATATGTTGATAAATGAATGTGGTTGCGATCACAATGAAAGACTTGCGGGACTATATGAGAAGGAGTACCCTTGTGTGGGGGAAACCAACAAGTGGATGATTATATGTGGTTGCAATCACAATGAAAGGTCTTGCGGGACTATATGGAAAAGCACCCCATGTGGCAGATGATGGCTTAAGAAACTATGTGTGGTTACAAATGTTTGAGAAACCATGTGTGCATGGAATATTATGAATTGGATCCATTGCATATGCATTAAACACTATGACATATGCATTAGCCATAGGAACATGGCATTTGAGATGGGGATGACCAAAGAAAAATGATAACCTCTTGAGAGTATAAATGGATTAAAGATGTAATGACTTGATGATAATATTTGTGAAAGCCCATGTTTATGAAGAGCAATATGAATGTGTATATGCTTGTACATGTGCTTGTTATAAATTATGAATATGGGGATTGTATGCCCTAGATGATGCCTTAATGATGGCTTGATGATGAATTGGTAAATTTATTATGAAGCACCCATGTTGTTTATATGCATGTACACATGATCACAATGTAATTGAATTCGTCATTCTGAATATAGAATACAAAGAAAAGACCTTGTGTATGGTTGATGATAATGGTGTTAGCCCAATGTGATATTGAGAAGTGATGTGTATGTGTAATTACTTTGCTATAAGTTGATTGATGAATATAGTATATGTATATATTATTGGGATGAAGAAATTGTGATGATCTAAGCAGAGTATACATGATGCTGATATGCATATGCACAAAATCACAGTTGTATTCATATTTATCATTTTGAATGTATAACTTACTCTCCTATGTTGTCTCCTTTTTAGCATTGTGGTGTAGGATTGCTATGGGATGAGATTGTGTCTCTGAACTAAAGCTTTGGAGAAGGTAAATAGTTGTAATGGAATGCCTTTGCTGGCAACGAATGCTAATTATGGTGTGATGAATGAATTGTATATGATGATAGTTGACATTATTGATTTGATGACTATTGTGTAAATGGCAATATAAGTGAATGATGATGTTGACGTAAATTTGGAGGATTTCTTAGGTAATTCTTATTAGCCATTTTTATATAGAGTTTTATGTAATAATTGATATAACAATTGAATGCCATTGTGTTGGAGTTGAACACTTATGTCATTGAGGGACTTATGGAATATGATCAATATGATGATTAAAGATTTTATATGCGATATAGGGTTAAATAGCAATACTAGACTCATGTGGTGAATTAGCATGATTGGTTGAGCCTTTTTCTTATGTCTTCATATATGGGACTAGGCATGTGCCCTGTATACACATTCTTTTTCCGCTGTAAACTCAATCATTTTGTATACATATATGGGCGATTTATCTATCGATCCAGTTTGTAAATTCTAAAATCTCACTCTTCGGTTTTTTATGGTTCAGGTTTGGATGTAATGTTGAGGTGTTTTGGAATTCTTTTAATCGCAAAAAATTTACCCGCATTTTTATTAATTATTTATATCGATTACATCAGGATTCGGGTTTAAGAAATTAGGGTGTGACACTCATCATCTACTCTAGGCACCTCTAACACACCGTTGAGGATTTATCCTGACAAGGGGATGGTAACACCTCTCAAGTAAGAGGAATAAGGCACATCATCTTCATCATCATTGGCCCTTAGATTGGTATAGAACTTTCTAGTGAGTTCATGGTAGCCATAGCCCAAAATTTGGTTAAAGTATTGCCATCCTCGTGTAAGCATAGCATCACGAACAGTGGTATCAAGGCAACCTTCCTCCTCTAACACCATTGTTCTATCTCTGATCACACCCCTGTCCTTAAACTTCCGCTCATAGTCTTGAGTAGCGATTGAGTCCCTAAACCTTTTTCAATCAAAATCCTTTTGCCTTTTTGAACGTTTTTCTCCCCTTCCTTCCTTGCTTTTTGTCTTTTTGAGCGGGGAAGAAGTAGGAGTGCTGGAGGTATTAACCCTTTTCCCCTTATCTCTGTGGGAAACCCTACCTTCTTATATTTCCAATACCTTTTTGTTTTCTTAATAGAACGGGCTGGTCTAGATGCCATTACACAGAAGAAAGAAAGCTATATATAGAAACTGAAATGGAATGAAGCAATGGGTGTGAAAATGAAAAGGCAAGATTAAAGAGTAGAGTTAATAGTCATGATTTTTGAAATTCAAACATGCAATGAATAGAATTAACAGTTAAGAAACCTTACCAATGTCAAAATATGAAAAGTTGAAACTCTTGGGTTCTAAAACGGCTCAATCCCAATGTAGTAACATCAAGTTAGGGTTTGGCACACTGCTGCTGATATATATATATATATATATATATATACACATATGTAGACATGAGCGTAACCACACCCCAACCTAGCGTAACCACACTGGGTTACTGAAATTGATACACCCTACTGGGCGTAAGCAGTCTCAGAGTGAGCGTAAGCACGCCTACTCACTGCTGATACCTCAAACTGAACCTGTATTACGCGTATGTACGTAACTTTTGAGCATAGGCACACTCATGCTCTGATAGATTACCTGGTTCATGTTTTCCCATGGCGTAAGCACATATGAAGTGAGCGTAGGCACGTTCACTTACTGTGATTATCATCAAATTTTTCTAGAATGGCAGCGTATGCACACCGCTATTAACAACGTAAGCATGCCCAAACATTGAACATATGCTTTGTCAAATAGAATATTGGCATAGGTACGCTTGTTTTTGGGCGTAAGCAAGCCTTGATACTGGTGTTGGAAACACCATCAGACCCCATGCGCATAGGCACGCTGAGGTGGAGCATAGGCACGCTCACTTTTCTAAAATTGGTGCAACAATCAGACCTCCTTACATGTAGGTATGCTGGAAGTAGGCGTAGGTACGCCAAGACACTAGTGGGATCTTAACACAATATACTGGTACATGTAGAAGCGCCCTTTCTGAGCGTTGGTATGCTCGACTTCTGGTTTCACTTATGTTTGTGACCAAAAAGGGGCATAGGTATGCCCTGTACCTGTATTAGCACGCTGGAGATTCAGTTTTCAGCTTTCCTTTCCAAAAACTCAGCGTGGGTACGCTCTAGATTAGCGTAAGGACGCCCAAACATTGGTTTCTTCTTTCTGTATTGGCTGAACGCACGTGTAGGCAAGCTGGAAGCTAGCATGGACACGCTCGGTAACAATTTTCCAAAGGAGTTCACTAATTTATTTACTTACACATTTCCTTTCTTTTCTTTTCTCTCTTTACTATATCTTTTCAAACTATAACTACAATGAAAAAGGGTTGCCTCCCTTAAGCGCTTCTTTAACATCACTAGCTTGACCGATTGCACCTAAGAAGGTGAATGTAACTCAATGGAGGACTTTTGTCTCTTAACCTCCCTTCCATAATAGAGTTTGAGCCTCTGTCCATTGAATTTAAAAGTCCTATCAGAGTATGGCTCCTTGACCTTAATAGTACTATGAGGAAATACTTCAGTTATAATGAAAGGACTAGACCATTTTGATTTGAGTTTTCCCGGTAAGAGTCTTAGCCCAAAATTAAACAATAAGACAATATCCCCCTTCTGAAACTCCTTTCTATTTATCCACTTATCATGCCACCTTTTTGTTTTTTCTTTATACAGAAAGGCACTTTGATAAGCTTTCAATCTGAACTCATCAAGTTCATGGAGTTTAAAGACTCTTTCCTCTTGAGATTGGGTAAATTCCATATTCAACAGCTTTGTGGCCCACTAAGCTTTGTGTTTTAACTCTATAGGAAGATGGCATGCCTTACCATACACAAGTTAGTAGGGAGACATGCCAATTGAAGTATTAAAAGCAGTGAGGTAAGCCCACAATGCATTATCTAATTTCACAGACCAATCCCTTCTAGATTTTCCCACAACCTTCTCAAGGATTCTCTTTATCTCTCTATTTGAGAGTTCCACTTGTCCACAAGTCTATGGATGATATGGAGTGGAAATTTTATGGAGTACCTCATAATGTTTCAGGGCCTTTTCCATCAACTTATTGCAAAAGTGAGACTCTCCATCACTGATGATCACTCTTGGAACTCAATATCTTGAGAAGATGTTTTTCTTAATGAACCTCAGCACCACTTGTGCATCATTAGTCCTAGTGGGGATAGCTTCAACCCACTTTGACACATAATCCACTACCACAAGAATATATTCATCAGAGAAAGACTTTGGGAAGGGTCCCATGAAGTCAATTCCCCAAACATCAAAGAGCTCAACTACCAAGATATTAGTTAGAGGCATGGCAGCTTTAGTAGAGAGTCCTCCACTCCTTTGGCATTTATCACACCTCTGAACATAATTCTTGGCATCCTAAAAAATTGTTGGCCAATAGAAGCCACTTTAAAGCACCTTGGCAGCGGTTCTTGAAAAACCATGGTGCTCTCTATATAAAGATTCATGACAGTGCCAAAGAAGTTTTTCTTGTTCATATTCAGGCACACGCTTCCTAATGACTCCATCAACACCTATCTTATATAAGAATGCTCATCCCAAAGAAAGCTTTTACTATCATGAAAGAATTTTTTATTCATTTGGGAGGTCCACCCTTCAGGCACAATAGCTATACTTTTGAAATTGGCTATGTCAGCAAACCATGGACCTTGTGCAACCATCATCAAACTCTTATCTGGAAATTCCTCTTTAATCAAAATATTTTCAAAATCTCCTTCTAGACGAGATAGTTGATCAGCCACTAAGTTCTCTATTCCCTTCTTATCTCTAATTTCCAAATCAAACTCTTGTAATAAGAGAATCCATCTAATCAGCCTTGGTTTTGAATCTTTCTTAGCAAGCAAGTACTTGAGTGCTGAATGGTCTGTGTTGTTCAAGTGGCCTCAATACTCAAGAGGGGGGTGAATTGAGTTATAAAACTTTTGATTGGAATGCCTTTGAAATTGATTTTTATAACCAAGTTTATGAGAATATGCAAGTGAAATTAAGTAAAGGAAAATATGCAAAGCACTACAATGGAAAATATTGCTGAGGCAATTTAGCAAACACTTGGTAGGCAGCTTTTGAAGTATAACAAATTAAGCAAATTCAAGTATGAACTTCACAAGCAATCAATACCAATCAATCAATATACAGTATATGAAAGTAAAGAGTAAGGAAGAGAAGCTTGCAAACCGATGTAACGAGTTCCACCCAAACCGGTGTACGTCTCGCCTCTAAGCAACTCACTTAGAGGATTTCCACTATTGAAGTTTAGAGATACAAGCTATGAGCAATTGAAGCTTCCTAGTGTCCCACACTCAAGAACTCAATCCTCACTAGCACTAGGGCAACCCACCCAATCTCTCAAACTCTCAATACCCAAAGGTTGAACCCCAACCTTTGTGACCACTCAACCTAGAGTGAAAATCTTTGGTGTTCATGAAGTGTTTACAAGTGAATGACTCTCTTAATAGAGTGAATAGACAATGATAGCTCACAAACTTTCTAATCTCTCAAGATGAGAGGATATACAAATGAAATTCAAGATACAAGAAATAGGGCTTACAAAGCACAAAATAGAGCAAAGGATTTGTAGCTTCTTGGTATATGTTTGTGCTTGTGTTTCTCTTCAATTTATAGAGCTAATTGAGGTGTTGAGGTGTGCCCTTCTTCTTCCTAGCCGTTGCACTTAGTGGACTTTTGAAGAATGGTGGAGACATGAGCTGGTTTCCCACTTAAATGTGTTTTTCCACTAGTGTAATCGATTACACCCTCGCGTTGTAATCGATTAGCTTCAAGTCAGAGAGTCCATAATCGATTATTTCATTTCCTGTAATCGATTAGCATCTATACCTGATGCATTTAATTTGATTTTACAGTTTCCTAATCGATTAGCATGGCTTGTAATCGATTACCTTAATTCCAGTGGCTTCCTAATCGATTGTATAGCTTCCTTAATCAATTAGACATCATACCTGATGCATTTAATCCCATTTTGATAGTTTATCGATTAGCTTCAAGTGTGTAATCGATTATCTTAATTCCAGTGAGTTCATAATCGATTGGCTTCATTTCCATAATCGATTAGCTTACATCCTGATGTAGTTTCTTCCAAAACAGATTGCTCCTAATCGATTAGAATAAGTGACCTAATCGATTAGCTTCGCTGTTACTTAGCACCTGACTCCATATCTTTGTTTTTGCACAGATTTCTTCAAGAGTGCTTGTCATTATCAAAATCTTTGAACATCCTTGAACCTGTATACATATTCAAACACATTCTCCCCCTTTTTGATGATGACAACTATGTTCATCTCTTGAGGGTTGTTAGTTTAAGCAATTAAACTTATCTCTAATTTTATCTCTTTGCAAAAATATCTCTGCTGCATTATCTCTTTTTCAAATAGCAGATTATCTATTGACCAAATTTAAAAACAGAATCTTTATCACATACAGCAGCATTATCTGTTTCTTATCTCTTTTTATCTCTTTAACAAATAAATCTCCCCCTATCAAAAGGAATTTATTAATCCTATCTTTTTCAGATTTTAAACAAGATGATAAGTAAGATATGAACAATTATTCTTCTCCCCCTTTGGAATCATCAAAAATAATTCATGCAAGTAATGAGATAAAATATGATGAACTAAAAATTTATTGAATTGCAGAAGGATGAGAATTACATGAAGCACACTATTCAGAATGTTAAAAAAAAAATAACATAAGCACCCTAAAACAAAAGCATAACTAAGGATCTAATTATCCGGATTAAAAAAGTGAATTTCAGCGATTTGGTGGGATAGCTCTTCATAGCGTTATTGCATCATCTCGAAGTGTTGCTGCTCGGTCATTGAAAACTCTTGAAGGGAGTTTTTAAGGCGATCGAAGCGGCGGTCAAGATGGGCGTAAAGAGATGCAAAGGGGTCAGCTTAGGGTGCAGATGAAGAGGCTTGGGGTGTAGCTTGTGATTGAGGAGGAGGAGGAACGGGTTCTTCTTCAGCAGGAGCTTCGAAGGGAATGTTGGCATGAATTCCCTCTATTCGTGAGTACCATGCTCCATGTGTAAGAACAAGACCCATTTTGGTGAGGTGATGGGTGCCAATGCAAGCTCTAGGAGGCACTTTTTCTGATAATTCTCCAGCCAAGTCTACTCCACAATATTTGAAAATTTTAGTAAGGAGAATACCATAAGGGAGTTTTTGTTGGTCCTTGGCGTGGTGCATATGAAATTTGATCAACTGAACCCAGTTGATCTCCTTATGATTCAGTATTGCCCACATCAAGAGGACATCATCCTCTTCTACCAAAGCATAGTTCCCTCCACGAGGAACAATCATCTTGACCAAGAAAAAGTGAAGTAAACGGTTATTCATGGTCAAGTGGCCTACCAACTTGTGGTTGCTCCTAGGGCGGTCAGCTTTCCACAAGGATTGACGCGCAGTTAGAGCGTTGAAGCCCCATTCGTCTTCCGGTTCTCCTCCATCAAAATCAGCATTGTTGAGAGGCAGTTGGGAAATCTCCGCAAATTGAGCATTGGAAAGCTTAATGGTTGTGTTCTTCACTTTGGACTCAACCATGCCACTCACAAGGCGGAGATTGCAGTAAAATACCCTTATTAGTTCAGGGTAGTACTCTTCTTCCTTGAGGGAGAGGAAAGGAAAGAGGTTGTAGTGGTGAAGGCTTTGAGTGAAGGTTAGGCTGGGGTTGTTGAAAGTGTCGGCAATGGTGTAGTGGGGGGTCATTATCTCCTTTTCAGAAAAGTTTTTCATGAAATTTTGGAGGTCTCTAGGAGAAGCAAAGAACCTTGAAAAATCAAGGGGGTTATGGGCCTGAGCTACGGAAGACCTTGCTCTCTTGACATTGCGAGATGTAGACATGGTAAGGAAGGCAAAGAAGAAGATAAAGAGAGAAGAGTGCTTGAGAGTTTTGGAGAGGTTTGAGAGGGAGGAGGTAGTGTGAGATAAGAAGGTGAAGAGAGGGGTATTTATAGGTGAGAATTAGGTTTAGGAAGGAGGAAAGTGGGTTTAGAAAGGAGTGAAGGGAGTTAAGAGAGGGAGTGGTTCGAGTATGCCTTGGAAATTGCAATATTGACTCTTCAGAACCGAGGCTAATCGATTACTAGACAGTGCGTAATCGATTAGCTCACTGTTTCTGGGGAATTTCAAACGTTTCGTGCAGAGCGTAATCGATTAGAGACTTTGACTAATCGATTAGTTAAGAAACAGAACAGTCCTAATCGATTGGAGCAGGATGGTAATCGATTATGGAGAAGAGAAAATGTTTTGCACCTGAAACAGAGGCTGTGTAATCGATTGTGGATCAAGGGCAATCGATTAGCTTAGAAACAGAATGATTGTAATCGATTAGGAACTTTTACTAATCGATTATATTAGAAACAAAAGCATAGTAATCGATTGTGAGGATGCATGTAATCGATTATTGATTCAAAAACTTCAGATTTTTCATACAGCAAAGTTCCAAACATGAAATGTGATATATACCATTCATCATGCCATACAACATAGTTCTTATCAAAATATTGTATCATTCAAACACAATTTGACATGTCAAGAATGCCTAATTCTCTTCTAATGTGAATGAATTGTTCTCTAGCCAAGGGTTTTATGAAAATATCTGCTAGTTGCCTAGAAGTTTCAACATGTTCAAGTACACAATCCCCTTTTAACACATGGTCTCTAATAAAGTGATGCCTAATTTCAATGTGCTTTGTTCTAGAGTGCATTACAGGATTCTTTGAGATATTAATGGCACTAGTATTGTCACATTTGATGGGTACTTTGTTTAAAACAATGCCAAAATCAAGAAGTTGTTGCCTCATCCAAAGAATTTGAGCGCAACAACTACCGGCGGCTACATATTCTGCCTCAGCCGTCGATAATGCAACACTTGCTTGCTTCTTGCTATGCCAAGAAACAAGGGAGCTACCAAGTAAATGACATGTGCCACTAGTACTTTTTCTATCAAGTTTACAGCTAGCAAAGTCAGAGTCGGAATATCCTAAAAGATTACATTCAACGCCTTTGGGATACCACAAACCAACATTTTGAGTACCCACAAGATATTTCAAAATCCTTTTTACGGCAGTTAAGTGTGATTCTTTAGGACATGCTTGATATCTAGCACACATGCATACTACAAACATAATATCGGGCCTACTAGCAGTTAAATACAGTAAGGATCCAATCATACCTCGATATTTGGTGATTTTAATGTCCTTACCCTTTTCATCTTTGTCTAAATAGCAAGATGTGCTCATGGGTATAGCTATTTCGTTTGCCTTGTCCATTTCAAACCTTTTGAGCAGTTCTTTACAATACTTGGTTTGACTAATGAACGTTCCATCATTTTCTTGTTTTATTTGTAATCCAAGGAAGAAGCTGAGTTCTCCCATCAAGGACATTTCAAACTCATTCTGCATAATCTTGGCAAACTCTTGACAAAGATTTTCATTAGTAGCACCGAATATTATATCATCAACATAAATTTGTACCAAAAGAATGTCATTATTTTTGCGTTTTATAAACAGTGTAGTATCAACCTTTCCTCTTTCAAATTTGTGTTCTAAAAGGAATTTACTTAGTCTTTCATACCAAGCTCTTGGAGCTTGTTTCAAACCATATAAAGCTTTTCTCAATTTGAAGACATGGTTTGGAAATTTATGATTTTCAAAGCCGGGAGGTTGATCTACATAAACTTCTTCTTGAATGAAGCCGTTTAAAAATGCACTTTTGACATCCATTTGATAAAGTTTAAAATCCATACAGCATGCAAAAGCTAGCAATAGCCTAATGGCTTCTAACCTAGCTACGGGAGCATACGTTTCTTCATAATCTATTCCTCTTCTTGATTGTATCCCTTTGCAACTAGTCTAGCTTTGTTTCTTGTTATTATACCATTTTCATCTAACTTATTTCTAAAAACCCATTTGGTGCCTATTATTAGATGGTCATTGGGCCTTGGTACAAGTTCCCAAACTTCATTTCTTTCAAATTGGTTTAATTCTTCTTGCATAGCCAACATCCAATGTTCATCAATAATGGCTTCATTAATATTCTTGGGTTCAATTTGGGATACAAAAGCTAAGTGATTGCATGCATTTCTAATGGCATTTCGAGTACTTACCCCTTTGGTTATTTCTCCAATGATTTTGTCCAAGGGATGATCCTTCAAGATTACCCAATCTTGTTGTCTCTCAATTTGTGTTGCACCTCCATCATTGTTGACTTCTTCTTTGTCTTCCAAGTTCATTTCTTGGAAAGTACCTACAAGATCATCAACATCTTCCTTTCTCGGAGGGTTATGGCTATTTTCATCAAATTTAACATGTATAGATTCTTCAATGGTATTTGTGTGTTTGTTGAAAATTCTATAAGATTTACTTGATTGAGAGTATCCTAGGAATATTGCCTCATCAGATTTTGCATCAAACTTTCCTAGATTATCCTTTCCATTGTTGAGCACAAAACACTTACATCCAAAAATATGAAAGTATGCAATGTTGGGTTTTCTACCCTTGTAAAGCTCATAGGGGGTTTTCTTTAAAATAGGCCTTATTAAACATCTATTCATAACATAACACGCGGTGTTTACCGCATCGGCCCAAAAATGTTTTGCAATATTATTTTCATTTAGCATGGTTCTAGCAAGCTCCACTAAAGATCTATTTTTCCTTTCAACTACTCCATTTTGTTGTGGAGTTCTAGGAGCTGAAAAGTTATGGTTAATACCATGTTTTTCGCAAAACTTTTTGAAAGATTGATTTTCAAATTCTCCCCCATGATCGGTTCTAATGGATGCAATTTTTGAGTTTTGCTCATTTTGGATAATCTTTGCAAGTTTCTTGAATGCATGATATGCTTCATTTTTATGAGCAAGAAACAATGTCCATGTATATCTTGAATAGTCATCTACTATAACTAGACCATAGTAATTACCTCCAAAGCTTTTGATTTTGGATGGTCCAAATAAGTCCATGTGCAGAAGTTGTAAAGGTCTTTGTGTGGAAACAATGTTTTTGGATTGAAAAGATGCCTTTACTTGTTTTCCCTTTTGACATGCATCACAAAATCTATTTTCAAACTTAAGCTTTGGTAAACCAATTACTAAATCTTTAGAAACAAGTTTGTTCAAGTGGTCTACATGTATATGAGCTATTCTTCTATGCCATAGCCAAGTTTCATCCTCTTTTGAAATAAAGCATTGTTCATCATTTGTAGACAAACTATCCACATCAATCATGTAAATGTTATCAATTCTTTTTCCAACAAATTTGACCTCTTTATTTAGCTTATTCTCAATTATACAACAATTGGATTCAAATAAAACTCTATATCCTTTGTCACATAATTGACTTATGCTAAGTAGATTATGTTTGAGGCCTTCAACATACAATACGTCACTTATGGAGGTGGAAGAATTCTTACCAATATTTCCAATGCCTAGGATTCTTCCTTTAGTGTTGTCTCCGTAGGTGACACTTCCTTTTCTTTTGGGAATGAATGATGTAAATTTGCTTATGTCTCCCGTCATATGCTTTGAACACCCACTATCCAAGTACCAATGGGTGTTGCTTGCCTTGAAGCATACCTACAAAACAAAATCAGTTTAGAGAACTAGGTACCCATTTTATGTTGGGTCCTTTTAGGTTAGCTTGTGGGGATGTTCCTTTGGGAACCCACACCTTTCTTAAGACTTTTGGTCCTAGTTTCCTAACACTACACTTATAAGCACTATGTCCTTTGGTATCACAATGATTGCATTTCATAAAAGGCGAAGATGATCTCATAGGGGGTACAAAGAAGTTTTTGTAATGCTTTTCCTTTTTAACAGAATTATACCCTAAACCAGTTTTGTCAAACATGCATCTTTGATTTCCAAGTAGTACATTCAGATTGTCTCTACCATTTGTAAACCTTTCTAAGGTTTTGTTTAGATCTAGGACTTTATTTTCTAGATCAACACATTTCTTAGCAAAATCACAAGGTTTACTTTTGGAACATGTTTGAGCGTTTTTTAATTCTTCTTTTAAGCATTCATTCTCTTTACAAACCTCCATAAGGTGCATCTCTAGAGTGTCACTAGTTTTTCTAGACACCTTAAGTCTATTGGAGACTTTTGTAAATTTATCATACAATTCCTCTAGAGCATCAAGTATTTCATCCTTATCTAAGTCATGGAAGTTTACCTCATCATCTTCTTCTTGGTGGTTGGCTATGAGACAAAGGTTTGCTTCTTCATTTTCTGAGTCATCCGAGCTGCTTATCTCATTTTCATCCCATGCTATATATGCTCTCCTTCTTCCTCTTTTCTCTTTTCCCTTCTTCTTAAGATTTGGGCAATCCGCTTTGAAGTGCCCTTCCTTGCCACATTCAAAACAATTGGGTGAGGAAGAATTTTCTTTAGTGATAGGTTTCTTACTTGGGTTTTTGAAGCTTCTTTGGAAGCGTTTGCCTTTCATGAATTTCCCGAAGCGTTTCACAAATAGTCCAAACTCTTCTTCTTCATCAAGTTCACTTCCGGATTCTTCTTCATTTATGGGAGTAGCCTTGAGAGCGAGACCCTTTTTCTTGGAAGATTTTTCTTCCTCTTCCGCCATCTTTAATTCTTTCAGCTCTTGTTCCTGTTCCTGCAACTTACCAAATAGTGTGGCAAAAGACATTTCGTTTATGCTAGGAGATTGTTTGATGGCGGTAACTAGCAGTTGCCATTCTCTGTTAAGACTTTTCAACACTTTATGAATGAGCTCTTTGTTAGTGTAAGTCTTTCCAAGTGTAATGAGTTAATTAATGATGAGAGTGAATCTTTTTTGCTTATCAACAATTGATTCATGAGAGTTTAATCTAAAGCACTCATATTGACTAGTTAGTGTACTAATCTTAGAGTCCTTTACATCGTTAGTACCTTCGTGAGTTACTTGTAGAGTATCCCACATCTCTTTAGCAGTTTGGCAAGTCATTATTCTAAAAAATTCATCTTGACCTAAAGCCATAGTAATTAGATTTTTGGCCTTGTAGCCATATTGAACTTTCTTTTCTTCCTCGCTTGTCCATTCATCTATAGGTTTTTCAACATTTTTACTATCTACTGTATGCATTGGTATATAAGGACCATTTTCAATGGCATTCCAAATTCTCAAGTCAATTGATTGAATGAAGATTTTCATTCTCTCTTTCCAAAAGGCATACCCTTCCCCATTGAAAGCGGGAGGTCTGTTTATCGCACCACCCTCGGGAAAAACATTTTGAGAACTTGAGGCCATCTAGTCTCTTGAAGCTGTTAAGCTTGATCTACCAAGAGTCAAGCTCTGATACCACTTGTTGTTCAAGTGGCCTCAATACTCAAGAGGGGGGTGAATTGAGTTATAAAACTTTTGATTGGAATGCCTTTGAAATTGATTTTTATAACCAAGTTTATGAGAATATGCAAGTGAAATTAAGTAAAGGAAAATATGCAAAGCACTACAATGGAAAATATTGCTGAGGCAATTTAGCAAACACTTGGTAGGCAGCTTTTAAAGTATAACAAATTAAGCAAATTCAAGTATGAACTTCACAAGCAATCAATACCAATCAATCAATATACAGTATATGAAAGTAAAGAGTAAGGAAGAGAAGCTTGCAAACTGATGTAACGAGTTCCACCCAAACCGGTGTACGTCTCGCCTCTAAGCAACTCACTTAGAGGATTTCCACTATTGAAGTTTAGAGATACAAGCTATGAGCAATTGTAGCTTCCTAGTGTCCCACACTCAAGAACTCAATCCTCACTAGCACTAGGGCAACCCACCCAATCTCTCAAACTCTCAATACCCAAAGGTTGAACCCCAACCTTTGTGACCACTCAACCTAGAGTGAAAATCTTTGGTGTTCATGAAGTGTTTACAAGTGAATGACTCTCTTAATAGAGTGAATAGACAATGATAGCTCACAAACTTTCTAATCTCTCAAGATGAGAGGATATACAAATAAAATTCAAGATACAAGAAATAGGGCTTACAAAGCACAAAATAGAGCAAAGGATTTGTAGCTTCTTGGTATATGTTTGTGCTTGTGTTTCTCTTCAATTTATAGAGCTAATTGAGGTGTTGAGGTGTGCCCTTCTTCTTCCTAGCCGTTGCACTTAGTGGACTTTTGAAGAATGGTGGAGACATGAGCTGGTTTCCCACTTAAATGTGTTTTTCCACTAGTGTAATCGATTACACCCTCGCGTTGTAATCGATTAGCTTCAAGTCAGAGAGTCCATAATCGATTATTTCATTTCCTGTAATCGATTAGCATCTGTACCTGATGCATTTAATTTGATTTCACAGTTTCCTAATCGATTAGCATGGCTTGTAATCGATTACCTTAATTCCAGTGGCTTCCTAATCGATTGTATAGCTTCCTTAATCGATTAGACATCATACCTGATGCATTTAATCCCATTTTGATAGTTGTAATCGATTAGCTTCAAGTGTGTAATCGATTATCTTAATTCCAGTGAGTTCATAATCGATTGGCTTCATTTCCATAATCGATTAGCTTACATCCTGATGCAGTTTCTTCCAAAACAGATTGCTCCTAATCGATTAGAATAAGTGACCTAATCGATTAGCTTCGCTGTTACTTAGCACCTGACTCCATATCTTTGTTTTTGCACAGATTTCTTCAAGAGTGCTTGTCATTATCAAAATCTTTGAACATCCTTGAACCTGTATACATATTCAAACACAGTCTGTGTAAACAATAACTTTGGCACTAATCAAGTATGCCCTGAACTTATCAAATGCATACACCATAGCAAGCATCTCTTTTTCAGTGGTGGTGTAATTAATTTGATATTCATTCAGAAACTTGCTTGCATAATAAATGACATGGGTCAGCTTGTCCCTTTTTGGACCCAACACAGCCCCAATAGTAAAATCACTTGCATCACACATCAATTCAAATGATAAAGACCAATCTGGTGCTGCAAGGATTAGGGATGTAGTCAATTTTTGTTTTAAGGTTGCAAAAGCCCAAGTACATTGTTCATTAAAAACAAACGGAGCATCCTTCACTAACAAATCAGTCAATGGCTTTGCAACCTTACAAAAATCTTTTATAAACCTATGGTAAAATCCAACACAACCTAGAAAACTCCTCACTCCTTTCACATTGGTAGGAGGAGGAAGTTTCTCTATCATTTCTATTTTTGCTCTATCTACCTTTATACCATCAGCAGAGATTTTATGGCCAAGAATAATCCTCCTTCTTACCATAAAATGACATTTTTCCCAATTGAGAACGAGGTTCGTTTCTTGGCATCTCTTCAGCATTTTAGCTAAGTTGCTAAGATAAGCACTATAGCTATTACCAAACACAGAGAAGTCATCCATGAATACCTTAATGAACTTCTCCACCATTTCACCAAATATGGCTAGCATGCACCTTTGGAAGGTGGCTAGCGCATTGCACAGCCCAAATGGCATGCGCCTATATACAAATATACCATATGGGAAGGTAAAAGCAGTCTTCTTTTGATCCTTTGGATCAACCACAATTTAGTTGTATCTAGAGTAGCCATCAAGGAAGCAATAAAGTTCATGCCCACATAATCTTTCTAGCATTTGATCAACAAAAGGTAAGGGGAAGTGATCTTTCCTGGTTAAGTCATTCAACCGCCTATAGTCTATGCATATTCGCATCCTATGGCAGGCCTAGTTGAAATGACTTCACCATTTTCATTTTTGACTATGGTCATACCTCCTTTCTTAGGCACCACTTGGACCAGACTGATCCAAGCGATGTTTGAGATCCGATATATGGTCCCTATATCAAGGAGCTTGACCACTTTCTTCCTTGCCGCCTCTTTCATGATGGGGTTAAGCCTTCTTTGTGGCTGAACAACAGAGGAATAATCCTCTTCTATCAAAATTTTATGCATACAACATGATGGACTAATCACCTTCAAATCAGAGATGTTCCAGCCAATGGCAGATTTAAATTCAAGCAAAACCCTCATCAATTTGTCAACATCCTCATCATTCAAAACAATACTAATGATCACTTGATGTGACTCACTTTATCCTAAAAAACATATCTTAAATGAGAAGGCAGAGGCTTAAGTTCATATTTCTCTTCAATGACCTCATTTCTCTTTTCATCTAAGTCCTCTTTCAATTTTTTTTAGTTCATTAATTTCTTCCCCTGCTTCATCCTTCTTAAACAGGTTCAACAATTCGATTTCAAAGATATTCCACTCCTCATTATTGGAGTTGAAATCATCCTCTAAGAAAGCTTGTAAAGCTTCCTTTTCAGCTTTTAAAAGCTTAGGAGTCTTATAGTTTGAAATCTCTTCAAGCATGAAATAATCCATCCTCTCAGCTAGATGTTTCATGGCATTGAAGACATTAAAGGTGACTTGCTCCTCTTGCACTCTTAGCATGAGCTCTCCCTTTTCCACATCAATGAGAGCTCTACCAGTTGCTAAGAATGACCTCCGTAAGATTAGGGGAATATCTGTATCATCCTCCATATCTAGCACTATAAAGTCTGCTGGGAAGATGAATTTATCAACCTTAACTAAAAGATCTTCCAACATGCCATGAGGGTATTTGATAGACCTATCATCCAACTGCAAAGACATTCAAGTTGGTTGCAGGTCACTAATTCCTAATTGCCTCATCAAAGATAGGGGCATTAGATTTATGCTAGCTCATAAATCACAAAGAGCACTACCTATATGAACATCCCCTATTTGCACAAGGTATTGTGAAAGAGCCTGGATCTTTTAACTTTTGAGGTATTTTCTTTTGAATGATTGCAATACACTCTTGAGTAAGAGCAATCATTTCATCACCTTTTAGTTTTCTATTTTTAGACAACTCTTTCATGAATTTTGCATAAGATGACATTTCTTGCGACGCCTCAGCAAAAGGGATGTTTATGTGGAGCTTTTTGAACACATCTAGGAACTTAGCAAACTTCTACTCCTCAGTTTGTTTTTTAAACCTTTGAGAAAATCAAGCATGTTTTAACTTTTCAGGAGTTAACTTAGAAGCCTCCTCCAATTCAATATCTATTCTTTTTTTTTTCTTTGGAAGTACTTGTTTTTCTGTTTCTAATTCTTTCTCTTTTTCATTTTTATTTTTTTATCCTTCCTCACTCTCTTTTTCTTTTTCTATTTTGCTTTGACTTGGAGTAGGGTCAACCAAGGTCTTCCCACTCCTTGTCATTATTGCTTTACAATGTTCCCTAGGATTTACCTCAGTATCTCCTGGGAAATTTCCAATTTGTCTCTCAGCTAGTTGTTTGGATAGTTGTCCAACCTGAATTTCTAAGTTTCGAATGGATGATTCTTGGTTTTTGAAACTAGCCTAATGGCCTGAATGAACTAAGAGAGCACACTCTCAAGTTTAGACTTTTCCTTAACAGGTGGAGGTGGAAATTATGATTTAATTGCGGTTTGCTATGGTGGTTGGCCTTGTGACATGTTCTGATTTAAATAAGTGCCTTTTTACCATGAAAAATTAGGATGGTTCTTGTAGTTAGGATTAAAGGAATTAAAAGGGTAATTCCTTTGAAACTGTTGGCCCATATAATTAGCTTGTTTAGTTTGGCCATTGGAAGCACACTTCCTATTTTCATGGTCACCACCACAGAAATCACAATTAAACATATAAACATGACTCAGCTTTTAGAGTTCAAAAATTTTTACACTTAATTTTTCCAAAGCCTGAGTCATAAGCTTACTTTGAGCAAGATATGCATCTTGAGTTTCCAATTCCATTAACCCCCTCTTGGGCACATGGTTCCTTTCACTTACTAAACACTCATTGGAAGCCATAACATTAATCAGTTCTATTACTTCCTCTATAGTTTTGGTAGTTAGAGAACCTCCAGTTGAGTGATAAGTGTGCATTGTGTGTTGTTTTTGGTTATTTTTAGGTCTAGTTTTTAGGGTTTTTGCATATTGTTTCTGCCAAATTCCCTTGATTTTTATTCCTTTCCACACATACTGCTTAATTGTTCCTATTTTTACAGGATTAATGATGTTCTAGGTCTATTTTGAGGGAAATGGAAAAGTGGATGAAAAAAGAGACCTTTGAGACCCGTGGGAGTGCATCTTGGCAAGGTTGGAGGAAACCACAGCCAGTGATGGCCACCACTGGCTGTGGTTAGCACTAGAAAAGAGAAAATTGGTGGCAGAACCAACCACTGGCTATGGTTAGCTCTGTTTAAGGGCAAAACATCATCAACATCACCACCACTGGCTGTGGTTGCGACCACTGCCAGTGGTTGGCACTGTGGAGCAAAGCAAAGCAAGTCAGAACCCACCACTGGCCATGGTTGGCCATGTTTGTTATAAAAAATATGAATATATGGTTTAAAAAGGAACAAACCCGAACCACTAGCCGTGGTTACCCACCACTGGCCGTGGCTATCCCCTGTGAGGCCTAAATCTTTCAATTGTTTAGGAATTTAAATAGGCACTCTAGGAGATTTAGGGACATAGATATATTTTGACACACCTTTTGGGAGATTTTGAAGAACTCTTTGGGGAGATTTCATTGGGAATCAAGATTCAAATTCATCAAGGGCAATCAAATCTGCAGATTTGGGAGGAAGAATTAGCAATCCTAGTGAGAACTAATTTGTAATTTCTGAATCCCTAGTTTGCACTTTTGATATCTTTATGTTTGGCATTGATTTTGTGATGTGTGACATGATTACAACAATCCTTATGGAAGATTAAACTTTTTTCTTTGGGCTAAGGATGTAGTATGCCTATGTGTTACAATTAATTGTTCTTCGTATTCCAATTCATATGATTTCAATCTCTATTCAATTTATGTATGCCTAATGCTTCTGTAAGACTTAGAGATAAGTGTAGATGATCACAAATTATATGGGTAATCGAGAGATTGGCATGTAATTCAAAAATACCTAAATTGAACATATGATTTTGATTTACGATGGAAAACGAAATTGTTTGAGGGATTAATCAGATTTCCATGGAACGTAAAGGGCCTAATTAACAAATTGAACGTGGTTCTTTGGGAATTAGGCACGTTAATAGGCTTTCGAAAGAAAGGTATTAATTAACTTAGGGGAATCTGTCTTAGAAACAAAATTGTATAATTGGATAGGTGAGTAACCTATAATTTTGATACTGGCATATGAACCCTTAATACCCCAAGATTTACCTTTGATTCAATTTCCCAAACTTGCTCCGATTCCTTTTACAAAAGACGTTAAACTTTCTGTTTTCTCATTTACTGTTCACAATCGTTTGGGTAATTCATTTTGATCAATTCCACTAGACAATTGAAACACCGTTATAACTAGTACTTGGCCACAATCCTTGTGGGAACGATATCTTTTTATTACTTTGATACCCCGTGCGCTTCCGGTTGGCTATCAAGTTTTTGGCGTCGTTGCCGGGGAGTTTTTCCCCAATATTGGCTAAGCAGTATTTAATTAGACTAATGAGATGCCCCAAAAATAGGGTTCAATTTTTCACATTTTGTAAATCATTATTTGACACAAATAAAGTGGTGAAGCTTTAATTCAACACCCTGGATCAATAAGGAACCCGTCTCATATATATGAGATGGTGGAATTTAAAAAATGAACCATGAGAAATTGTCAATTAAAAACAACGGAAAGATCATTTGAATTGATGTTGTATGATTAAATTTAAAGAGAGTGGATTTCATGAGATTTAATGGTTCATAATATGTTAAATATACTTGTAAAATTATGCAAGAAGAAGCCTTGATGCAAAGGAAAATCAAAATAATTGAAGTAAAAGCATTTAGAGGCATCAGGGGCATCTCGCTCAAGCGGATGCCCCACTCGCTTGAGCGAGTTCTAATAGCCATGCCTGGGCGAGCCGACGAACACGCTTGAGCGAAGGAAGCAATGCGCATCAGCTACCCATCTCGCTTGAGTGAGCTCTGTGACGCCCCAAAAATGGGGGTAAATTTTTCGCGATTTAAGGAGGAAATAATTTAGGAAAAGAAAGCATTGCGGAATAAATTTTTAACAAGTAACCCTGGATCTTTTAAAGAAAACCTATCCCATATATGAAGATATGAGAAGGTATATAAATTTAAAACAAGAGTTCTCTTTAGACTACCAATTACATAATCTTCAACAAGAAATAGTTGAAATATACGTTAATTCAAGAAATATAAGTGATTATGAAAAGTGGTTCAAGGATACTTCAATTGACTTCTAAAATTAGGATAAATATATATGTTTAGTCTTAGAATTGGTGGAACATGTCACAAAAATTGCCTATTAGTCCTAATTTGAAAGTCATAAGAAAATTGGTTCTAAAACCCCTTTAAACTTGAATTTTTCAATGCAGTAGGTCTGGTATTTTTCGCCTAATGAGAGTTAGAAAACTCCAATTAAGGTGAGATTAATTCTCACACCTCCGTAACATAATTATCTACAACTTTTGTGAAGAACTTGGAGGCCAAAAATGTCATTAAGATCCCTAAACAGCCCAAAAACAACAAAGAAAGCTTATCGGGCAATCCTGTCGTAGCTAATCGATTAGGCCAAGCACCTAATCGATTACAAATGACTCAGAAGGCCTGTAATCGATTACGAATACCTTTGTAATCGATTACACATGAAACAGAATGCCTGTAATCGATTAGGAACACCTTTGTAATCAATTACGCATACCAAAATGCAGAAATTATGTAGAAAATGTATAATTTTGGGACTTCTAACCCCCTTAACTTTTTCATATCAACTCTAAATGCTACCAAATTTTGACATCAACTAAATTACACCATTTGTGACGCGTGGCCACTAGTCTCACTCAAAAATTCCTAAAAACAAGGGAGATATGCGCATAAGTACATTTTACTCATTTTGAGGCACTTTTATGCAACTCAAAGGTCTTTTCTCTATAAAATTGGGTCATTCCACTTCCCACAAGTCACAATTAATATGTTTAAGCTAATGGAATTATCACAACACCTCAAAACCTCATAATTCAAAATATGCCCCTACTAGTTCCTTGCTTATGCATGAAAATCATGGAAATCTTCAACTATACAGCACATAAATTCATCATTCTTAATTCTCATCATTTATTCACCAAATTGAGTCAAGTTCAACCATTCGTCATTCAAACAAGTATCTATATAATACATTCATTATAGCTATATGCATTACAAAGATCCATATAAAGCCACAAACTCAAAACAATTACCAGCCAAGGTTTTCTTTACCATAATAGGCTATCTTCACACAACACCTCCATGTGCAGCCTTACAACAAAGGTGCTAAAAAAAAATATACCACAAGGAGAGTGAGTATACTTTCTCAATGATGAAAATCTAACATTTATGATAATATATACATGAATACAATGTAAACATCATCTATAAAAACTTCAATCCATACTAAATCATCAAGTATCAATTTACTAAACATAATCATATATATATCCTTTTTAATTCACAAGAAACAAATCGTCCACTAACCCATTCACAGTTGGTTTCAAAAGTAAGTTCCATTTATCCTTCACCTAATTCACTCAACAAGATATCATTCTATGCCATGTTCTTATGGCTAACACACATGCTAGTGTTTAAAATACATATGCACAGATCTGATTATTATTTCAACAGAGATCTCATTCACTTAAATTAACATCATCACTCCGGGATATACCCTTCGTGGCACCCCGCAAGGTGATATATTCATCAATCATATCATCATCATCACTCCGGGATATATACCCTTTGTGGCACCCCGCAAGGTGATATATTCATCAATCATATCATTATCATCACTCTGGGATATATACCCTTTGTGGCACCCCGCAAGGTGATATATTCATCGATCATATCATTATCATCACTTTGGGATATATACCCTTTGTGGCACCCCGCAAGGTGATATATTTATCAATCATACCATCATCATCACTCCAAGATATACCCTTTGTGGCACCCCGCAAGGTGATATATTCATCAATTATATCATCATCATCACTCTGGGATATACCCTTCATGGCACCCCGCTGATATATTTATCAATATCATAACATAATCATCATATGATATACCATTCTTAGCCTCAAAAGGTCTCAATCCACAATCAATCATTTTAGGCACCAAGTTCAAATCCACATCACAAACACATAATATTACTTTCATTCAAGTAGACATGCCACATTACATCATCATATACATTATCAACATACATGTTCTCATACATTTAGAAAATATACCCCCTCTCCTACCTCAAGAGAAGTAGACCTCTGGGGTTGATGTTCCCGCTTCGCAAGCGTTATCAAGTCCTACACCAATTGTTATAGGACCATATTAATTAATCATTCAAAAGCCATTTCAATATACACATACATAACTATGTACACATGATTCTTATCATGTGGAAACTATTTATCAATTTCATTCATTTGCCTAATTAGGCTTCGGGAATTCCTTCCCTTAAATCACAATCCATTATTACCAAGAGCTACAACCTAATTGTTAGGTTATCCCATCTATTAAGCTTTCACCAATACCTTGGTGAATTTCCCACCTATTATGACTTCAAGTCAACATCATCATCATTAAATGTCTCTACCTCATCATTTATTATATTTTCTTCATCAATAAGTGTTAATCCCACTTATATTACTTATTTTCCCCAATTTTCATAAGTTAGGGTTTTGTAAAAACCCACCTATATCATAATTGCACTTCCTCACTCATCATCTTTTAACCCCATCTTCATATACTTCATTTATTACTTATAAATATCCATATTCATTTCACCCACACCCTAGGGTTCATGCATTTGATGCTTTCCTCTCACCACCCACAAAACATTTAATACACCTCCAACCCACAACTACAAATTCCCTAAATTCCATGCATAAGAGAGTGACAAAGAGCTTACCTTGCTCCAAAACGAAAATGGCAGTTGAGAGGGAGGATGAGGATCACAAAAATGAAAAGAAAGGAGGGAGTAGTTTCAAGCATTCATGGTCTCCTCCTTGTTCACTAAAGAAAACGAAAATTTTGAGAGAAAGGTACCACTTAATCTAGGTTTTTCTTTTGGGGAAGAAGAAGATGAGTAATGAAAAAGAAGAAGAAGAAGAAGAAGAAGAAAGGGAATGTGTCTACGTGAGAGAAGAAGAAATCACGGGAATGAGAGTGAAAAATGGTGAGATTATGTTTTAATCTTTTCCTTCTCACTTAAATTCCTTCGTTTTTAAATAAATAGGCTCTCAGTTCGGGCTCAATACATACTCTAAAAATTATTCCGAATACATATTCAGATTCCTAATAATATTATCTACAGCCCTGACCAACGGCATCTCAATCGGAGATACTTGGTCCGATACCCATATTTTATCCGGGTCAATTTTCAACTTGTCCGGTCATAATAATTCACTAACAGTCTCTGAAAATCTTAATTAAATTATTTCTAGCATTTTGGGATATTAATCAACCCCCATCTAATTATTAAATATTCATTTCTTAATATAACTTCTATTTTTGAAAAATTCAGGGTGTTACAAGCTCTACTCGCTTGAGTGAGATCACTCCAGTAGCTAAATGGTTCCCTTCGCTTGGACGAGACATCCCCGCCAAAGCAAAATTGCTCTAGTATCCATTCTCGTCCACGCTCGCTTGAGCGAGCCACCATTCACTAACCATTCGCTCGGCGAGGCCCTGGCCGCCTGAGCGAAATGTGGCCAGTAGCCACACCTCTGATACAAGAGGATCTCGCGTGAGCGAGATTATCACTTGCTTGAGAAGTTATTCAGTTCAGGTGAGAAACATGGGAATTTTATATAACTTCACATACCAAATCTCATTTCATTTCATTTTAGCCTATACCAATATGTTAGATACATTCAACCATGCATTTAAAATTTAATCCAATTGTTTATACACATCAAGATCAATTCCCATTCATTCAATGCATGATATTTAAATCATTTTCACATAAACTTCATGAAATGCTAAAACTTGTGGAATACGTCATTCATTCATGGAATTCGATATTAACTAACATCATAATTCATCCACATACATCATCTAGGTCATTAAGGAAAATTGGCCATACACACCAAGGACCAATTTTCATCCATGACCATCCAAAATCATCATTCAATCATCCAGATTACAAAATATGCATACATCCATATTATGTGGTATACAAAATTCAGAGTTTGCCGGCCAAGGCACTTTCTATACATCCATTTACCCTCTTCATCAAAATATACTTCAAAAGAGATTCATATCCCCCATGAATGTCCTGCATCACAAATCTAAAAAGTAGACAACATGGGAGAATGAGTCATACATTCCAAAAGAATGAATATGAATACCATATGATTATGTACATATGCTTCAAAATCATGTATACTTTGCATATGTATATCATTCATCATAGTACTATCATTCATATGTCACAATCAACACTACAGATTAAGCAAAGTATATAAGCATACACATAATCAAGTCCTTCAATAAATTGGACTCATACATACATCATCATTACACTCAAACTATTATTTGGTATTCACATATTTTATGTTGTCTCATTACCCCTTCTCATCAACACTACGACCATCATCATATCTCATCACCTTCGGCATACCTCCTAGTTATATGCAAATGCTCTTAAGCTAATGCATATACATAACGGAGTATTTCAACAATTACAGATCTGACTGTGGGAATATAAACACCAATTTGTGGGATTAAGGTATGATCATATAACCATACCCTTACTGCAGTAGTAAAATATGTACACTTATCATCCAATTGCATGTATTTCACCAATCTTTTACTGATACCAAACCGTATCACCCGTTTGCAATACTTGGTCATTTTCACCATGACCGCAGTAACACATATTCAATATATGGTGTTGCGGGCCAGCTGTTAGACTCGAATATAATGTTACAGAAAACTTATTAACTTCGTGTTACTGTTAGGTCTTTTAATTAGCAAGCGCACCAATCGTTTGTAGTTTTCAAAATTTAAATATTGTTCCACTAGGATTGAAAGTCTAATAGTTACAATAATTTTCTAGTTACTATGGTAAATTTATCAAAACATATTCACAAAAGAATAATTTATATACAATTTATACAATATTCATAAGATTTCATAGCTGAGTTGTTCATGTGCTAAAAAGAAAATAACAATCTATCTAAAAAGTTGAGTTGCAATTTAGAATAACTAAGATACTTGAGGATAAAACACAGATAAACAAATTATGTTGGAATTTGGATTCCTAATCTAGCATAACAATGGAGGAATTCAAGACATGCATATTTAATCATCAAGTTCATGTCATTGCAGCTTAAAATCATTATAAACTATCCCTCTTGATATAAATTCTAAGTATTCACCATAAAGTCCGATCCCTCGTGAGCTTTCTCAGTAAAAACTTACATTAAGTCCTGGCCTTATGGCAACAATAATCACCAATTCTATCCCTAGTAATTGGCATATTAAGGGTATTCCAACTTTTACTTTTGTTAAATCAAGTTTTAATAAGGCATGAATAATCATTCTCCCGTTTGACATTCACACTAATAAAACAAGTTTCAATACGCATGAAAATCATTCTCCTGTTTGACGTTCATACTAATAAAAGATTGAAATACTAACATGCACTTGAATCATAAACATGCAAAGATTGAATTCACAACATCATACTCAATAGACTACCAATTCCAACATAAACAGATTAGTTATACATGGTGAAAGTAAAAACAACACTTACAGTGATTGACATTACAAAGGCGATGGAAACTTCACTGTACAACGATCACAATACTAAACAATACTCTCAAGTATTTAGAAAACTATTCTAGAACTACAAACTCACAAAAGAACCACTCAAACACGAGTGTATAAGAGAAGAAGAGAACTCAGAATGTGAGATGGGATGCTTAGAAGTGTCGAGAATGGCCCTATTTATATCCATTAATAAGCTCGAAGTGGCCATTATTGTATAATTATTTTAATTAATTATGCCAAGACAGATGTGCCTTTATCCCCCAATTCGGCTTGGATACTTGTGGGTAGTGGAGGGTTCATTGGCTGAGTGCTTGACCACCTGTCAGTGGTGTCCACGTAGCTCCCAACACTACGCGTGGGTGTGACGCGTAGCGTCAGCATCAGAAGTTCCTACGCTTCGCATAGTGTTGATGCTACGTGTCAGCTCTCCAGTTCTTCAATTTTTCTCTTAAAATTCTTCATATTTTTACTGCAAAACTAGAGAAAATTGATCAAGGGCAGATTATTTCCAACAACATCCATTTATTGAATTTGAAACATTGCTCGTCCTCGAGCAAGAGAGAAAATTAAAATAAAATTTGAAATCAAATTTTTGAGTTAGTCCGAGAATTTATCACAAAAAAGTAATTTCACAATTTACCATTTAAAGTAACCAAAAATAGATATCCTATGTAATAAAGGTTTAATGACAAAAAATTTTACAATGTCTTATTAACTAATCAAGCATAATTTTAGGCTTACCTCACAAGTGTTTATCTCTGTGCAAAGGGTAACCTGTTTCACTCAATCAATCATAAAATCAAACAAATTTAATTTTAATTTTCATCTAATCAATGGTAAATCATACAAAGTTAATTCAAAAATCACAAGGTTTTTCACAGGTTGTAATGAGGCTTGGCTTACAAGAAATAATGGTTTTTCTTGGAATTCAAAAAACTAAAATCATAAAAGAGCATTTTATAATTTTTAAGCTTTCTCTTGGCCCAAGTCTCAATTCCCTTATTGATGAAAAATAAATACCCCCAACTTGATTCTTTTCTCTATTTTTGATTTGCATATATTTCTTTTCATTTTTCATTTATATGCACAATTTTGATTTTTCTTGAAAAGAATCAAGTTGTTAATGTTCATTCCCTACTTAAAATAGTCTGTCCATTTTGATCAATTGCTCTTTTAATCAATCAAGTAAAGGGAATGGTTCAAATTTGATAAGGGTCAAGGGTACCAAAGAAATTATTTTTCAGGCTCAAAATTGGCTTTTAAAGGATAAAATGATTTTACCATGGTAAGCTTTTTGGCCCAAGGTTTCTTTTACCAAAAATGCGCCTTGATCATTTTCTTGAATTCTCTGTACAACAACACAAATCATAGAATAAAACAAAATCAATTTGAATGAAGTTATGTCGAAACCCTCAAGTGTTTAAAAGATCTTTCAACTCACCGGGTTATTGAAATTAGCTTGATAGTTAATAAAATTATTATAATTAAATTTATCAAAATTCCTTAATTACAAAAAGAATCAATAATTGATTAAAATGGTTTTATTGTGTAAAAACTTTAAGTGTATAAATTTCCTTATTTTCAAAAAAAAAATTATTTCAACGATAAAACTGTTTTTTTTTTAATTTTGAATTTTTCGAAGAAAACATGCAAAAACACACTACGATAAAATTACGCAATAAAACACACCACATAATAAAAGGAAAACTATAATATAATCCACAAAATAAAAATACCAATCTAAATATCAAACTAAAAGTAAACTAAAGTGTATGTAAAAGATGCAGAGAATAACACCATCAATCCTCCATGTGATCCTCATCATCTCCCTCCTCATCTACATCACCCTCTGACTCAGCATGTGCTCCAGATGGTCCACCAGTCTCAGGGTATGTAGGTAAATCACCAGGCCAAGCTACATGAGCTGCGAACTCAGCTGGTGTGATATAAAGTGCTCCCTTTCCCTGAAGTCTGTACTGATAAAATGCATCATGAAGATGCATGTAAGCTCTGTGTGGCAGCCATCATCTGTATCATATGCTGATGCTCAAGAGTCATCCTAGCAAATCCATCAGTGATAGCATCAGCAGGTGGTGGCTGAACTGGTGGTCCCTCCTCCTCTGTCTGGGCTGAGCCTCCTGCTCCAGTGGTGGAAGCTCACACTGCTGGACAAAATAATCTCTGTTCACTAGAACTTTGGGGACTCTCCCTGAAGAACTAGTAAACTCAGGTGATGGTACAACAACCCCCTGCCTCCTCAGTAAGCCAGATATAATGAGAGGGAATGGAATGGGGTGGTTTACCTTATACCTAAGGGCATAAAGGTGAATCTGCTTAGAAATAAGCTCAACAATGTCAATGGTATGGCCTTGAAGAATAGAGAAAAGAAGGCAGTAGCAATCAACTAGGATAGAAAAAAGGTGGGTGATAGGAGTAATGTTATGCAGCATGAGATGAGACCACGCCTAAGCTATGGGAGTCAGCTGGGTCTTGAGGAGGTTAGATGGAGTCCTTCCAACCTTACTCAGGTTGAAGAAGGTTCCATCTTTGCTCAAGAAGTGAGTAACCTGATCTAGGAAGTATCCTAAATCATTATCCTCAGTCGCGATCTTGTTTCCGTTCTCCTTCCAGAAACAAATATCGCTCTCGAGAGTAGGCTCCCAAGGGTTACCCAGTAAGGTACTAATTGTGTCCCGGTCATAAGTGATATGCCGACCTCTAACCCAGCTTGTCTTCTGCTGGCCGATATTTGGTGCATCCTGGCGAGTCCTGTAAGCATTTACATAAAACTCCGTCACTAGGATGGGATCCCCCTCAATAGGTAGGGAAAACAGGGGTCCCCATCTCCTCCGTTAGATCTCATCCTGCAGCTTAGGATAGTCCCTAGCATTCATATCTAAGACTCTCTCCCAGATGAGTCTTTGGCACTTTATTTGATGAAACCGGGCTCATTTCGCATCAGTGCGAAATCTGGTAGGATCTCTCGGTCCTAGCACCTCCTCTCCCTAAAGATCTGGATCTTCAGAAGTGGTGTCAGTGTCTGTGGTCCTTCTCTGTCTCTTAGGACCAGTAGTCAGAATGGATTTCTTAGGTGCCATTTGGATTCCTTAGAGAAAATAGGAATGAGGGGGATTGGAGGTTTTGAGAGAAAAAGAGGGTTTGGGAAATTAGGGTTTCTAAAAATGTAGAGGGAGGCAAGATAGGTTTTTAAAGATAATGGACTTGGGCCTCCCTCTGGCTTAGTTTTAAAAACTGAACGAGGGCCCTGACGCTACGCGTGGTGGTGGCGCTATGCGTCAGGTTGAAAATTCAGAGTCCACGCTACGCGTCAGTGTGGCTCTACGCGTAGGCTTTTGTTTAATTTTTCAAAATTTTATTTTTCAAAAACCTTTTCTTTTAATTTTTAAGCCCCTTTCCTTTTCAAAATTAAATTTCTAACTTAAAATTTGAAAAACTATTATTTTGATTTTTAAAAAAATAAGTTAAAAATAAAGAGAAAATAATGGGTTGCCTCCCATTGAGCGCTTGATTTACAGTCTCTAGCTAGACATCCTGCACATCACAAATCAGTCAAATAACAAATGGTAGTGAGTCTGTTGATCTCACCACCCAGATATGGTTTTAATCTCTGTCCATTAACCATCCAACTTCTTTTGGAAGTTGGATCTTCAATTTCGACTGCTCCATAAGATTTAACTTCCTTGATTACGAAAGGGCCTGACCATTTAGATTTCAATTTACCAGGGAACAGTCTTAATCTTGAATTAAATAATAAAACTTGTTGACCTGGTATGAAGTGTCTATTTTTAATTTTCTTATCATGGTAAGCTTTCACCTTGTTCTTGTAACTTCTAGATGTCTCATAAGCATTGTTTCTCATTTCTTTTAACTCAAATAACTGTAACTTTCTTTTGTCAACTACTGCATTTGGATCAAAGTTGAGAAATTTTAAAGCCCAATATGCCTTATGTTCCATCTCTACTGGAAGATGACAAGCTTTTCCATAGACCATTTGGAAAGGAGAAAGGCCAATTGGAGTCTTAAATGCAGTTCTGTATGCCCAGGGTGCATCATCAAGCTTTTGTGACCAATCTTTTCTGGAGGAAGACATGGTCTTTTCCAAAATCCTTTTCACTTCTCGATTTGAAATCTCTGTCTGTCCATTGGTTTGTGGATGATATGTTGTGGCCACTTTATGTCTCACTCCATAATGTTGTAACACTTTCTGAAGAACTTTGTTACAAAAATGTGATCCTCCATCACTGATCAAAGTTCTTGGTGTTCCAAACCTGCAGAAAATATTTTTCTTCAAGAAATTCACTACAGTTTTGGTATCAGCATTAGGTGAAGCAATTGCTTCTACCCACTTTGAAACATAATCAACTGCAAAAAGAATGTATTAATTGAATTGAGAATAAGGAAAAGGTCCCATGAAATCAATACCCCAACAATCAAATACCTCAACCTCCTGAATGTTTGGGAGAGGCATTTCTTGTCTTTTGTTAACGTTACCTGTTCTTTGGCAGTTATCACAAGCTTGCACAAATGAGTAAGAATCTTTAAAAATAGAGGGCCAATATAAACCTGATTGAAGAATTTTTGCAGCAGTTCTTTCTCCATTAAAATGTCCTCCATAAGGAGACTTATGACAATGCCACAACATATCTTTCTTTTGCCAGTCGGGTACACAATGACGTAACAAATTATCCACACCAATTTTAAATAGATGAGGGTCATCCCATACAAAGTATTTTGAATCTTTGAACAAAAAATTTCTTTGCTGCCAAGTTAAATCATTTGGACGAATTCCTGCTGCTTTAAAATTGGCCATATCAGCAAACCATGGCCGTTTTGTTATTTCAAAAATTTTTTCATCAGGAAATTCTTCCAAGATGTCTTTTTCTTTGGCAGTGACCTTATTATTTATTAATCTAGAAAGATGGTCAGCAACCATATTTTCACTACCCTTTTTATTTTTGATTTCAAGATCATATTCTTGAAGGAGTAAAATCCATTGGATTAACCAAGGTTTAGAATCAGTTTTGGTTAAAAGATACTTGATTGCAGCATGATCAGTGAAAACAATTATTTTTGATCCAATCAAGTATGATCTAAATTTTTCCAAGGCACACACTATGGCTAGTAATTCCTTTTCAGTAGTTGCATAATTTATTTGATTTTCATTTAAAACTTTACTAGCATAGTGTATAACCCTAAAAACTTTTTCATATCTTTAACCTAAAACTACTCCTACAGCATAATCACTTGCATCACATAAGTTCAAAGGGTAAATTCTAATTAGGAGCAAAAATTACAGGGGCAGAAACCAATTTTTCTTTCAAGGAATTAAAAGCTTTAAGACATGCCTCATCAAACTTGAATTCAACATCTTTATTTAGAAAATTTGTTAAAGGTTTAGCAATTTTTGAAAAATCTTGAATAAATCTTCTATAGAATCCAGCATGTCCTAAAAAACTTCTAATACCTTTTACATTCACAGGGGGTGGGAGTTTAGAGATTACCTCTATTTTGGCTTGGTCTACTTCAATACCTTTAGAGGAAATTTTGTGACCAGGTACAATTCCTTCTTTCACCATAAAGTAACATTTCTCCCAATTGAGCACCAAATTTGTTTCAATACACCGCTTCAGTACTGTGTCCAGATTGGTTAGACATGTTTCAAATGAATTTCTAAAGACTGAGAAATCATCCATGAAAATTTCAATGCTCTTTTCAATTAGATCTGTAAAAATAGCAAACATGCATCTTTGAAAAGTAGCAGGTGCATTACATAATCCAAATGGTATCTTCCTATATGCAAATATACCAAAGGGACATGTAAAAGCAGTCTTTTCCTAATCAAGAGGGTCAACAGCAATTTGATTATATCCAGAATATCCATCAAGAAAACAATAGTAAGCTTGTCTAGACAATCTTTCAAGCATTTGATCCATAAAAGGAAGTGGAAAATGATCTTTTCTTGTTGCTTGATTTAGTTTTCTATAATCAATGCACATTCTCCAACTAGTGACAGTTCTTGTTGGAATTAATTCATTTTTATCATTAATAATTACTGTCATACCACTCTCTTTTGGAATAACTTGTACCGGACTTACCCATGCACTATCAGACATGGGATAGATAATACCTGCTTTCAGTAATTTCAAAACCTCCTTCTTAGTTACCTCTTTCATGGTTGGATTGAGACGTCTTTGGGGTTGAGCAACAGGTTTAAAATTATCTTCTAGTAAAATTTTATGCATGCAATATGATGGGCTTATACTTTTCAGATCTTCCAGTGTCCATCCAATTGCTCCTTGATTCCTTTTCAAGACTTCAACTAGTTTTTCTTCTTCTGTTTTACTTAACAAATTACTAATAATCACTGGTTTTAAATTACCTTCTTTCAAAAAGATATACTTTAAGTTGGAAGGTAGCACTTTTAATTCAGGTCTCTTGATTTCTTCAACAGGTACTTCTTGAATTTCTTCAATTTCTCTTGATTTAGGGAAAATTTCTTTCCCTTAATCAAGATCTTCAAGATATTTGTCTACCTATTTTTCTTCTTCTTCACTCAAAAATTCCATAGAGTTAGTTAATAACTTATTTAAAGGATCAGAGTTCGACATACCTATGGATATAGAGAAGTAGACTTTGTTGAGAACATCCACCTTAAGACAATCTTGTTTTGGATTGGGATGTTTCATGGCTTTGAAAACATCAAAGTTTACTTATTCATCGTGAACTCTTACTGCCAGCTTTCCATTATCTACATCAATGAGCACTCTAGCAGTCTTCATAAATGGTCTTCCCAGGATTAGGGGAACTTCAACATCTTCTTCCATGTCCAATACCACAAAGTCAACAGGGAAGTAGAACTTGTCAACTTTCACAAGTACATCTTCCACAATACCATAAGGTCTTTTGATTGATCTATTAGCCAATTGCAAAGTCATCTTTGTCCTTTGAGGATCAAGGTCACCAATTCGCTTCATCATGCTTAGAGGCATTAGATTAATGCTAGCCCTTAAGTCTAACAAGGCTTTTCCAATGTTCATACCTCCAATGGAGACAGGAATGGTGAAACTTCCAGGGTCTTTCGACTTTTCTGGCATGTTATGTTGTAAAATAGCACAACAACCTGCTTCATGTTCAACAATTTCTTTATCATACCTCCTCTTTTTGGTGAGTAATTCTTTTATAAACTTTACATATGTTGGCATCTGTTTTAATGCCTCAGAAAATGGAATGTTTATGTATAATTGCTTAAAGCTTTCAAGGAATCTCTTGTATTCCTTTTCCTTATCCTTCTTTGATGGTGCATGTGGATAAGGTAAATCTTTAACTGGAGGTGTCTGACCCAACTACTGATTTTTTTGTTTTTTTATTTTTTTGTTTTTTTGTTTTTCTTTTTCATTATTCTTTTCTTCATTTTTTTCTCTTCTTCTTCTTTCTTTTCTTCTTCTTTTTCTTTTTCTTTTTCTTTCTTTTCTTTTTCTTCTTTTTATTTCCCTTCTTCTTTCTCTTTTTCTTCTTTACAATCATTTCCTACAACTTTACCACTTCTTGTAAAAATAGCATTACATTGTTCTCTTGGATTTTGAGTGTTTGCAAAAAAACCAGAGCTTTTCATGTCAGCTACTTCTTTTGCTAACTGTCCCAATTGCATGTCTGAAGCTTTATGTGCGGCTTCATTTGTTTGCATGAATTGAAGCAACTGTTGGATAGACTCTTCTATCCTAGTTAACCTTATTGTTTGATCAGATTGTTGTTGTTGTTTGAATTGATTGTTAGGAGGTCGGTTAGAAGGTCCAACATCTTGTTTCCAGCCAATATTCTGATTCTGCCAACCCTACGGGTAATTATTAGGAAAAGAATTACCAAGATTAAAAGGAAAACTACCTAAGGGTATTCTTTGATGGTTCAAAAAATTGGCTTGCTCTTGCTCATGTTTTAGGGGCACAGTAACCACATGGTTGTTCTCCCATGCAATGCATATATTGTTTCAATTGAGCAGGAGGTGGTGATGACATTTGAGCAATTTAAAGTTTCTCCAGTTGTTTGCTCATAGCCTCAATTTGTTGAGTCAGTAATTTTTGCTGAGCTAATACTGCATCATTCACCCCCAATTCAAGCATACCTGGCTTTCTTTGTACATTACCTCTTTCATGTTTTGCTTGTCGATCACTGATGGACATTGATTCCAATATTTCTATTGCTTCTTCCACAGTTTTGTTCATTAGAGAACCACCTACACAAGCATCTAACATCATTTTAAATTGAGGTAACAAACCATGGTAAATGATCCTTACCTTTTCGGCATCATTTAGGTTGTGGTTTGGACATTTCCTTAATAGTGCCTTGAATCGTTCTCATGTTTCTCCTAATGATTCATCATTATTTTGTGAAAAAGAATGTATGGCTGTCATGGCTTCAAAGTATTTTGAAAGAGAATAAAATCTTTCCAAAAATTTTCTCTCAACATCGGACCAGTTTGCAAAACTACCGGGTGGACAAGATTTAAATCATTCTTTAGCTTTCCCAATCAAAGAAAAAGGAAACAATCTCATGTAAACTAATTGTTCTTGATTGGGTTCAAAACCAATTTTGCTGCATAACTCATAAAAAATAGTTAAGTGTTCATAAGGTTCCTCATTATTTAAACCAGCAAATTGATTATTTTGAATAATGTTTAAAGTAGCTGGTTTGATTTCTACAGCAGCAATAGGTCCTTGATACATCCCTGAAACACGAGGTGGTCCATTAATAGCAGCAAACTGTCCCAATGTTCTTCTTTCAGTAGCCATATTAGAATTTTCAAAATTTTCAAAAGAAGATGAAGTTGAAGAAGAAGTTTTTATTTTTTTAGATTTTAATGCTTTAAGTTTTTTTACAAACTTCTCGATCTCAGGATCAAAGAACACCTTTCCTGTAGAGATCGAGTTTGCATAAACACACTAGATAAAGAAAGGTTTGTAAAACAATGTTAAAATGAATGAATGAATAAATTGAAAAATGTTTACTAAGGTAAAAAAATATTTTTACCACGGTAATTAAAAATTTACTGTTTTACTGAATTAATTCAATCCCTGGCGACGGCGCCAGAAAACTTGTTAGACCCAAATATAATGTTGTAGAAAACTTGTTAACTTCGTGTTACTGTTGGCTCTTATAATTGGCAAGCGCACCAATCCTTTGTAGCTTTTAAAATTTAGATACCGTTCCACTGGGATTGAAAGTCCAATAGTTACAGTAATTTTCTAGTTACTATGGTAAATTTATCGAAACCTATTCACAAAAGAATAATTTATATACAATTTATACAATATTCACAAGATTGCATAGCTGAGTTGTTCATGTGCTAAAAAGAAAATAACAATCTATCTAAAAAGTTGAGTTGCAATTTAGAATAACTAAGATACTTGAGGATAAAACACAGATAAACAAATTATGTTGGAATTTGGATTCCTAATCTAGAATAACAATAGAGGAATTCAAGACATGCATATTTAATCATCAAGTTCATGTCATTGCAGCTTAAAATCATTATAATGGATCCCTCATGATATAAATTCTAAGTATTCACCGTAAAGTCCGATCCCTCGTGAGCTTTCTCAGTAAAAACTTACATTAAGTCCTGGCCTTATGGCAACAATAATCACCAATTCTATCCCTAGTAATTGGCATATTAAGGGTATTCCAACTTTTACTTTTGTTAAATCAAGTTTTAATTAGGCATGAATAATCATTCTCCCGTTTGACGTTCACACTAATAAAACAAGTTTCAATACGCATGAAAATCATTCTCCCGTTTGACGTTCATACTAATAAAAGATTGAAATACTAACATGCACTTGAATCATAAACATGCAGAGATTGAATTCACAACATCATACTCAATAGACTAGTTCACCAATTCCAACATAAATAGATTAGTTATACATGGTAAAAGTAAAAACAACACTTACAGTGATTGACATTATAAAGGCGATGGAAACTTTACGGTACAACGATCACAATACTAAACAACACTCTCAAGTATTTAGAAAACTATTCTAGAACTATAAACTCACAAAAGAACCACTCAAACATGAGTGTATAAGAGAAGAAGAGAACTCAGAATGTGAGATGGGATGCTTAGAAGTGTGGAGAATGGCCCTATTTATAGGGCTGAGGAAGGGTACTGACGCTACGCGTCAGGTCCCTGACTCAGCCTCCATTAATAAGCTCGAAGTGGCCATTATTGTATAATTATTTTAATTAATTATGCCCAGACAGATGTGTCTTTATCCCCCAATTCGGCTTGGACACTTGTGGGTAGTGGAGGGGTCATTGGCTGAGTGCTTAACCACCTGTCAGTGGTGTCCACATAGCTCCTGACGCTACGTATGGGTGTGACGCATAGTGTCAACATCAGAAGTTCCTACGCTACGCGTGGTGTTGATGCTACGCGTCAGCTCTCCAGTTCTTCAATTTTTCTCTTTAAATTCTTCACATTTTTATTGCAAAACTAGAGAAAATTGATCAAGGGCAGATTATTTCCAATAATATCCATTTATTGAATTTAAAACCTAAATTTCTAACAAATTTACCAAATTCTTATTCTTTTTACAAAATTTTTATTAAAGATTTTATTGTAAATTTGAGGACTAACACCGGCCATAACTCATATCATGGCGGCTGTGATCCAATGGACCACCGGGGTCACCTGCTCATCAAGAGCCACCCCACATAAGGGTCGGCCACATGTAGCTCCCTGTAGCAATACATGGGCGGCTTCGTGACTTACACACTGAGTCACAGGGGAAATAAAATTTGCTCGTGCACTGAGCCACCCTCCCACTGGGTCGGCCAAGGTAACTCCCCTAATGTTCCAACATCGGCGGCTATGCAGTATGCCATGGATGCAAATGCCAATCATATGCATTTCTCACTCTATGGATCCTAATTATGCCACTCATCAATCATCATTATAATCATCACCAACATCACCACAAGGCTCTTAGTGTATCTATTATCGTTGGTTATTGCCATTGTTTTAAGTTTTCGTGTGGCATTCTCACTAATTCTAATTAACACAATTTAATTCTTTCATCAATCACAATGGCATCCATCTTTCATTATCAATCAAGGTATGCTATTCGTTCACACTATTCTCATTCAATCATCAATAATGGTCTTTCCTTATTTATGGTGGATGTAAACATAACATCATATTCAAGGCTTACACTTGCCAAACAATTTAACACCACCATATAACACACCTCTTATATTCTAAATGCACAAATGCAAGTTGCCAAACATCATCACCAACATCATACACAACATTACAATTCCTCATAACATTGCAAGCAAGCCAAACATGCATATTGTCACATATGACAATCAAATACTATTCAATTCATGCATTTAGAACATAAAGACTCCTCTCCTACCTCAAAAGAAGAATTTTGATTGATACAACATTCCTGCCTCGTAGTTCGGAATGGGTCCTACATTAACATATATATGAAATTCCATTCAATTCATCATTCAAGACATTATTTAAAACTCTAATCACTACTCATTACATCTACAATTTCATGACCTGAATAAAACATGTCATAGGCACCATTTCCTCTATTTGTTAGGTTTTGGGAATTCTTTCCCATCAAACCTCATTCATTATATTAAAGGTTACAAAACAACCCTTAAGCCCCAACATTCACAAAACTTTATTTATCAATATTTACACTCTCAATATTATGTATTTCCTCTCAACTACATTGTTAAATCCACATTTGCCATTTTCCTTAAATCTTTAGAGTTAGGGTTTCATCTAAAACCAAACAACATTTATAAATGCATCATAAAGCCTTATCTCCTTCCAACCATAAATTCATCTACCCATCTATGTCTCATAAAGTTAGCATTTATGATAACCCACTCTAGGGTTTCCACATTTAAAGCTTCCATTAAATACCCCATTTACATACATTACTCTCCCAAGCTATAATAACTCATAACCATAGCATGAAACCCAAACAAAATGGTGAGAAAGCTTACCTTACCCTAAAAATGAAAATGGAACTAAGAGGGAGAGAAAGGCCAACGAAAATAGAGGGGAGAAGGAGGGAACTTCAAGCTCCAATGGCCTCCTTCCAAGCTTTCTCAAACGAAAATGGAGGAATGGAATGGGTTACAACCTTTGCTAGAGTTTAGGGAGGAAAAAAGGTGAAAAGAATAGAAGAAGAAGAAGAAGAAGAAGAAGGTGAATGTTTGGTGTTTTAGAGGAAGAAGCAACGTGAATTGCCAAAGGAGAAAGGGTTTAGTGTTTTAATTTTTGACTCCCCATTAAAAAATTTTCATTTTTCAACAAAAAGGATCTCCGTTTAGGCTCAATACTTTATCTAAAAAAATTTTCGAATATATATTCAGACTCCCAATAATATTGTTAACGGCCCTCACCAATATCATCAAGATTGAAAATACTTGGTCTGGCACCCATATTTTAATCGGGCTTTGAGACGCCCAAAAATAGGGGTAAATTTTTTCACGATTTAGATAGCGTTAATTCATGATATAATTAAGTGGTGAAGCTATCATTTAATACCCTGGATCTATGAAAGACCTATCTCATATATGAAGATATGAAAAGGTAGATAAAGAAACTAGGAATGAGGAATTCTCAATTGAAAACAGTGGAAAAATTCATTTAAATTATTGCTATGTGATTGAGTTCGAAGAGGTCAACCATTATGAATAATTAAGGAATTCAAATTATGCCCAAGGTGTTTATAAGATGATGCAAAACCAAAATATATTGTAAAGAAAAGGGAAAATAATTTACACAAAACAGTTTAAAGGATCAGGGCGCCCCTTGCTCAAGCGAGAACCACACTCGCTTGAGCGAGTCCCAATTAGACGCTTGGGCGAGACATGGAATGAGCTGAGCGAAGGAAATAAGAAAAGAATCAGGGGTCAACTCGCTTGAGCGAGCCCCGTCTCGCTTGAGCGAGATCCTCATAAGTCGCTTGGGCGAGGCAAGTGAGCTCAGGCGAAAATCATCCAGAACCTACCCAGCACTCACCCCGCTTGAGCGGGTACCACCATCAAGGCCATTCGCTCAGGTGAAATTCGGCCAGTAGCTAAAATGCCCCACTCTCGCTCTGGCGAAACCCTCCTCGCCTAAGCGAAATTCTTCCAGTGGCCAACCCCTGATGCCAGGGTCGTCTCGCTTGAGCGAGACCCACTCTCGCCTAAGCGAGAACTGGCCAGTAACCATACTCTATCACAGGGGTATTCTCGCTTGAGCGAGAATTCCTCTCGCTTGAGCGAGAATATCAGTAAAAACGTAGAAAAATGCTGGAGTCACTCGATACATCATACCAAAACTTATTTTAATCCATTTCACTTAATTTCATCACATCCTACTCATCATATTCAACATTTAAAACTTGTTCCAATCGATTTTATCCATCAATTCACTTTCTAATGCATGAGTTGCATTCCAATCTAACCTCCTACTTGACAAAATCTATGAAATGTAGAATTTCATATAACTCATCACGCATTCATAAGTTTTAACTATAATCATGCTTCATTTTCAAAATCCAATCAATACTAAGGTCACTAATGAAAATGAGCCATAGACTTTAGGATCTTATTTCCCTACGTGACCTTCCAAAATCACCAATATATATAATCATCATTCATACAAGTATCTATGCCAATTTAGGGCTATACGAAATATGCAGAATACTATATATATTACAAATATTCCACACAAACTATAAAATCAAAATGTTGCCGGCCAAGGCATTCTTTACCAAAATAGGCTTCCTTCACAACTTTCCTCCACACAAGAGCTCCATGTACAGCCCTACAACATAAGAGCTAAAAAGATGTACCACATGGAGAGTGAGTATACTTTCTCAATGATAAAAATCTAACAAATGTGATAATATATACATGAATGCAATATAAACACTCCTCCTTAAGAAAATTCAATCAGCACCAAGTCAATCATTCATTAAATTCATTGAACATATATATCCATTTAGATTCATAAGAACTCATCAACCATTAACCCATTTATAATTGGTATTAAAAGGAAGTCCCATCTACTCCTTACACAATCTCTTCAACGGATGTCACTCTATGCCATGCCCCTATGGCTAATGCACATGCTAGTGTTTAGGATGCATATGCACGGATCCGATTTCATACCAACGGGTGATCGCAACCACCATAATCATACATTCATATTCATGGGTTTCCCACCTCGCAAGGGGTACTCCCTCTAGCAGCCTCGCAAGGTGCTTTCTCGTGATCGCAACCACGTTTAACAATTCACAATGGTTTCCCACCTCGCAAGGGGTACTCCCGCTTCATGATCGCAACCATGGGCATTCAATCTCAATGGTCCCGTAGGGCCTTTCATTTCGAATACCAGGTGATCGCAACCACCGGTCCAATAATCACAGGAACTCGTAAGCCCTTTTTATATTTCCAACATCAAGTGATCGCAACCACTTATCAACATCATCATGATATGCATGCCATGCCATGTATGCAATGCTCATGCATGCCTCAATCTCATATGGGCTATCTCACCCTCTCATCTAGGGTACACTCATACTCAATAACACCATTAGTTTTCCATAGTCAATATGTCCATATATATTCCAATCATAAAATTTCAAGAATCCTTATGAATCACAGATTTCAAACATTCATCAAGCCACACATGGATTCCATAATATTTTATCACATATTATACCACTCATAGCCTCATTAAGGCTTCAATCCGCAATTAATCATTTTGAGCACCAAGTTCAATTTCACTTCACAAACATATGATATCACATTCACTCAAGTAAACATGCCACATTATATTATCATATACATTATCATTATACATGTTCTCATGCATTTAGAAAATACACCCCCTCTCCTACCTCAAGAGAAGTACATTTCTGGGTTTGATGTTCCCGCTTCACCCGCGTTATCAAGTCCTACACTAATCATTATAGGACCACATGAATTATTCATTCAAAGGTCATTTCAATATTCATATACATAACTATGTACACATGATTCTCATCATGTGGAAGCTATTCATGGATTTTCTTTATTTACCCAATTAGGCTTTGGGAATTCCTTCCCTTAACTCACCATTCATTATTATCAAGTAACAACCTAATTAATTAGGTCACCTTTTATATTAAATTTCCCACCAACACCTTGGTGAGCTTCCCATTCATTGTGACTTCTAATCAACATTATAAATCATTATTAAATGCTTTTACCTCATCATTTATAACACTTCCCTCATCAATAAATGTTAACCCATCTACATTACATATTTCCCCTAAATCTAAAGTTAGGGTTTCCACCAAACCCACCAACCTTTATAAATACTCATTAACTTCTATCTTCTCCCCACCATAATTGTAACTACCTTATTAATTATTCATAAAGCTTACATTTATGTCAACCTATCTTAGGGTTCCCACTTTTGGAGCTTCTCTCAACAACCCACATGCATTTATTGTTTTCTTAACACCAAGGCTACAACTATATGTTCATATTCATGGAAAAATGGTAATGATCTTACCTCAAGAGAAGAGAAGAGTGGGTTTTCAAGAGAGGAGAAGGACCATACGAAAATAAGAGAAGGAAGGGAGAAGAGACTTCAAGCTCCAAGCTTTCCTTGAGCCTCTTGAAGAATGATAATGGAGGAGGGAAATGTATCTCCTTTTAGCCTAGGGTTTTAGGAGAAGAATGAAGAGGAATAATAAGAAGGAAGAAGAAGTGTTTTATTTTTCTCCTATTGAACATAGAGACCAGCGTGAATTTGAGAGTGAAGAGGTGAGAATTTCTAATTTTTAACCCAATGCTTAATTCTTTTTCATTTTATAACAAACAGGCTCTCTGTTCGGGCTCAATACATACTCTAAAAATTATTTTGAATATATATTCAAATTCCCAGTAATATTATCTACAGCCCTGACCAACGGCATCTCAATCGGAGATACTTGGCCCGACACCCATATTTTATCCGGGTCAGTTTTCAGCTTATTCGGTCACAATAATTCACTAACAGTCTCTGAGAATCTTAATTAAATTATTTCTAACATTTTAGTATATTAATTAGTCCATATTTAACTAATCAATATTTATTTTCTTAATTTAACTTTCTATTTTTAAAAATTCAGGGTGTTACAGGCTTAATTTCAGCTTATTCAGCTTCAATAAATCCCTAACAGTCCCTAAAAATATTAGTTTAACTATGTCTAACATTTTGGGACACTAAATAACCCATATACAACTATTTAATATTTATTTCCTTAATTAATCCTTTATTTTAAAATTTAGGGTGTTACAACTAGTCTGCATTTTCTATATTTTCTGTATTTTTCATCATTTTTCTGTAAAATTATGCTTGTTTTACTTTGTTGTTTATAAATTTGTGTAGGCTTCTTTATGTGAAAAAGCGACAGCTTTAAGCATATATTTGATCCTGAGATTGAAAGAACTCTTCGAAAGATCAGAACTCGTAGGACACGCATTGAACAAAACAGGCACCAACCTTCAAGTTCAACGAGTCTAGCACAAATAGAAGATCTCAACAACAGAGCACTATACGATTTTGCAGCACCAAACTCAATGGGTAGGTGGCCTAGTATCACATGGCCTACCATTGAGGCAAATAATTTTGAGCTGAAACCATCTTTACTCTCAATGGTTCAGCAAAACCAATTTGGTGGATTACCGTCGGAAGATCCAAACCTCTATTTATAGATTTTTCTTGAATATTATGACACACTCAAGGTGAATAGAGTGTCTAATGATGTGTTAGGCTAAGGCTTTTCCCATTCTCATTAAGGGATAAAGCCCGAGCTTGGTTGTACTCACTTCCGAAGGGATCTATTGCTACATGGGAGCAACTTTCACACGCTTTCCTTAATAAGTACTATCCAAGGAGCAAGACAGATCAGTTGAGGAAGTATATCATCACTTTCGCTCAGAAAGATGATGAGACCTTGTATGACGCCTGGGAAAAGTACAAGGAAATGCTCCAAGAATACCCACATCACATAATTGAATGTTGGTTGACCGTGCATATATTTTACAACGGGCTCATACCAAATCAGAAAGTAACCTTAGATGTCATAGTTGGCAGTGCCTCATGAGTAAAAACATGGAGGAAGGTTACAATCTTATTGAAGAGGTTGCCCAAAACATATACTTGTGGTCTTCATAAAGGAGTTCACCGAATAAAACTCCAGGTAAGTACCTTGTTGATGCTATATCTTTATTAACTTCTAAAGTAGAAACACTATCGGTTAAAATTGATAAATTTGATAAATTAGGAACAGGTACTTCTAATCTTGTTTGAGTTGTATGGTGTTTCAGGTCACACCATTTCAGGTTGTCAGCTTGGAGTGACTTCTACTCTAGAACCACTAGAAATACAACAAATGGATGCTATTGGGATTTACGGTGGAAATTATGGCAATAATTTACAGCAGCCACAAGGACAACCTAGTTTCTAAAACCGACCACTTCGCTATCAAGGCAATCGGAGTAATTTCTGACAACCACAAGGACCCTACATTCCGTAAAAATCTAAGCTGGAGTCCTTGATAGAGACCTTTGTGACCACCCAGTTAAAACAAAATTATAAGTTCTCTGATGCTATTAAGAAGCTAACCTCCAAGGTGGACACTCTTGCCACCCATAATAAAATATTGGAGAACCAGGTTATTCAACAGGCCTCATCCTCCCAGAGAATGCCAGGAACTTTTCCTGGAAAGCCCAAAACCTGACCATCCAATCACGCTATGGCTATCACTCTTTAGAGTGGTACATAGTATGATAGTACGGTTGGTATGACTAAAGAGAAGGCCAAGAAAAAGAAGAAAGGGAAAGAGTCTCACTCATATCCCGAAATTGAAGAAGAGAAACAAAGTGAAAAAAAGAAGGAGGTGAAACCATGTCAGCCTCCAATTCCATATCCTCAACGCTTGGCAAAGGCCAAGCTTGATAAACAATTTGGTAAGTTTCTTGAAGTTCTTAAGAAGCTTTATGTTAATGTTCCTTTTACAGATGCCTTACAGCAAAGGCCAACATATGCGAAGTTCCTGAAGGACATCTTATCCAATAAAAGGAAATTAAAGAAGGATGGTAGAGTAGCATTCACTGAGGAATACAGTGCTTTGATCTAAAGGAAGCTACCACCTAAGCTTCAGGATGCAGGTAGTTTTTCTATCCCTTGTGTGATTGGTGACATGGCCATTGATAGAGCATTATGTAACTTAGTAGCTAGCATTAGTTTAATTCCATTGTCTATTGCTGAGAAATTAGGATTGGGTGAACTGAAACCTACTAGGATGTCATTGCAATTAGCGGATAGGTCTGTTAAATATCCTGTAGGTGTTTTAGAAGATGTACATATTAAAGTAGGTAAATTTTTCATTCTTGTCGACTTTATTGTTTCAAAAATGAATGAGGATTCTATGATCCCTATTATTCTAAGCAGGCCATTTTTGGCAACTGCGGGTACGGTAATAGATGTTAAAAATGGAAAATTGTCTCTGACTGTTGGAGACCAAAAGTAGATTTTAGTTTGAAAGATGCTTTAAAGAAACCTTTTGATGATGTTTGTTATGTGGATTTTATTAACTAAGTGGTGAAGGAAAAAAACTCTTCCTAAGGATCTGCTTTATTAATTGAGCCTGCAGGAACATCAGATTGTTTGGAAGAAAACACCCTGCTTAATCATGATACTAAAGTCATATGTGAGAAAGCAGTAAGCTCAACTGTTGAATTAAAGCCTTTACCGACTTCACTGAGGTATGAATTTCTTGGACCCAACTCTACATATCCTGTCATTGTAAATGCTGACTTGAATCCATGTGAAACTGAGAAACTTTTGAATCAACTTAGGTTGTATAGAAGGTAATTGGTTATACAATAGATGATATAAAGTGGATTAGCCATTTCTTTTGCATGCATAGGATAACTGTAGAGGATGAGGGTAGGCCCACAGTAGAACCACTTAGAGACTAAATCTAAAAATACAAGAAGTGGTTAAAAAGGAAATTTTAAAATTGCTTGATGCTGGTGTCATATATCCCATTGCTAGTAGCAAGTGGGTAATTCCAGTTCATGTGGTGCCTAAAAGGGAGGGATAACTGTTGTGAAAAATGATAAACAGGAACTCATTTCTACTAGGATAGTTTTTAGGTGGCGCATGTGCATTGACTATAGAAAATTAAATAGCACCACAAAGAAAGATCATTTCCCTCTTCCTTTCATTGATCAGATGCTTGAGAGGCTGGCTAAGCACTCTTATTTCTTTTATTTTGATGGGTACTCGGGTTTTTATCAAATCCCTATCTATCCATCTGATCAAGAGAAAACTACCTTCACTTACCCTTATGGGACATATGCATATAGGAGAATGCCATTTGGCCTGTGAAACACACCTGTGACTTTTCAAAGGTGTATGCTGGCCATCTTTTTTGATTTGATTGAGAATGTGATGGAAGTTTTCATGGATGACTTTTCTATGCATGGTTTGGATTTCGATAATTGTTTAACTAATTTGTTCCAAGTCTTACAGCGCTGTAAGGAGACCAACTTGGTCTTAAATTGGGAGAAATGTCATTTCATGGTAAGAGAAGGCATAGTTCTTGGACACTTGGTGTCTGAGAGAGGAATAGAGGTGGATAAGGCCAAGGTGGAGGTGATTGAAAAATTTCCCCCATCGACCAATGTGAAAGGCATTCGAAGCTTTCTTGGGCATGTCGGGTTTTACTGGCGGTTCATTAAAGACTTCAACAAGATTACTAAGCCTCTGACTAAACAAGCTTTGATTTCTGCTCCTGTGGTACAACCCCCTGATTGGGAACTCCCATTCGAGTTGATGTGTGATATTAGTGATCACGCAGTGAGGGTTGTGCTCGGGCAGCAAAAGGATAAGAAGCTGTATGTGATCCATTATGTTATCCGTACACTTGATGAAGCTCAGGTAAACTATGCTACCACTGAAAAGGAATTATTGGCTATTATCTTTGCCTTTGATAAGTTTAAATCGTACTTGGTAGGCTTACATGTTACTGTATATACTAACTATTCTGCCATCAAGTATCTTTTACATAAAAAAGAAGCAAAGCCTAGGCTAATTAGGTGGATTTTGATTTTGCAAGAATTTGACTTAGAGAGATAAAAAAGGATACTGAGAACCTTGTTGCTGACCATTTATCTAGGTTGTCATTTAAAAATGATGAGATAGGTGATGTTGCTCCCAACAATGAATCTTTTCCAAATAAACAACTACTGAGTCATTGTTTCCAACAAGTGCCTTGGTATGCGGATTTTGTTAATTTTCTTGCATGTGGCATTTTACCTCCTGACCTTGGTTTTCAGCAGAAAAAGAAGTCTTTTTTACAGATGTCAAGTATTATTATTGGGATGAGCCCCTCCTTTTCAAGCAATGTGTAGATGGTTTGATTAGGAGGTATGTTCCTGAGGATAAAGTTCATGCCATGCTAGACTATTGCCACTCCCTTTCCTGTGGAGGCCATATGAGTACATCCAAGACCGCCTCGAAAGTGTTGCAAGTTGGGTTCTACTGGCCACACCTTTTTAAGGATGTACGTAAGTATGTCCTGACTTGTGATGCTTGCCAAAGAGCAAGTAACATTGGTAAACGACATGAAATGCCACTTAACAGCATTTTAGAGGTTGAGTCCTTTGATGTGTGGGGTATTGATTTCATAGGACCTTTTCCTTCTTTATTCAGGAATCAATTTATTTTAGTAGTGGTTGACTACATATCTAAATGGGTGACATCCATTGCTTTACCCTATTCTGATGCTAAAACCATTATTAAACTTTTTAAAAGAATAATATTTCTGAGGTTTGGGGTCCCAAAATGTGTCATAAGTGATGGAGGGTCTCATTTTATTGAAAAAACTTTTCAGGCCCTTCTAAAAAAATATGGAGTAAGGCATAAGGTTGCTACACCTTATCACCCTCAAACTAGTGGGCAGGTTGAGGTTTCCAACAGGGAGATAAAAAATATTCTCCAAAAGGTGGTCAATACGTCACCTAAGGATTGGTCTATTAAATTAGACGATTCCTTATGGGCGTATTGCACCGCATATAAAACCCCTATTGGAACCACACCTTTCAAACTAGTATATGAAAAGCCTTGTCATTTTCTTGTTAAAACTTGAGTATAAGTCATTTTGCAATTAAAATGCTTAATCTTGATCATAAGGTTGCAGGTCAGCACAGTTTATTGGAGCTAAATGAACTAGAGGAACTCCATTTGGATACGTACGAGAATGCCATAATTTATAAGGAAAAAGCAAAACGTTGGCATGATTATCACATCCTTCAGAGGACATTTAGTCCAGGTGATATGGTCTTGTTATTTAACTCCAGATTAAGGTTATTTCCAGATAAACTGAGGTCTTAATGGTCAGGACCATTTAGAGTCTTGAAGGTATTTCCCTTTGGCACTGTCGAGTTTTAAAGCGAAAAGTCCAGACCATTTAAAGTAAATGGGCAAAGACTTAAGCACTACTTGACAGGCGAGCCCATTCATCAAGCAAGTGCTTTGGATTTGCTTGATGTATCAGATTTGTAAATCCAAATAGTGAAAAAATCTAGTTGAGACGTTAAACTTAGCACTGTTGGGGAGGTAACCCCATTTGTCATTTTAATTCAATTGTTTTGCATGAATTTGTTTGCTTGTATGCTTTGTGTAAAAATTAAATAAATAAGAAAATTGATTTTGCCTTTTATGGAGTAAGATATTTGAATTAATCACCACTTTGAGTGATTTGGTTGGAATCAAATAGATGTCTTAAATTAGGTTGTTTGACATATTTTTAGGATTAAAAATAGTGGTTTGACCCCAATTTTTTCTACGCATTAAGTATAAAATCTGGGCATCAAAACAGTGCCAACCACTGCCAGTGGTTACCCACCACTAGCCGTGGTTAGACCCAGGAGTTACCCCAAAATTTTATGAAATTTTTATGCCAAAACAGTAGTAACCACTGGCCGTGGTTACCCACTACTGGTTGTGGTTGCTAACGGGGGTCTTGCACATTTCTTTGAGCAGCTAAATGGGACTGGAAGAACCAATCATGGGCCGCGGTTACCCACCACTGGCCGTGGTTTGGTTCAGCCCTTGGAGAGCCTTGTTTTTAAACCTCCAAATGCCTAAACACCCCATTTCATGTGTGTAAACTTGATTTCTTTCACCCATCTCCTTAAAAAAACCCTCTCTACCTTTAAGAAACTCTCAACTTCTTTGAACCATCTTGCCATTTCCATAAATTACTTGCTTGATATATCACTCCATCTCCCTAAATCAAGTAATCTTCATTTTAAGTTTTTTTTGGCTTATAGGGTACTCTTGAATTTTAGGGGTTTGGCTTGAAATTACTATAATGGTTTGATTTGATGATTCTTTAACCATTTATGATGAATTTGAATGTTGTAAAACCAAATGGGTAACATTACAATCTTCATGAACTTCATCTAGTGTTCATACTTTTTCATGTACCCTATTTGTGTTCTTGTGCAAATTTTGATTTTTGGTGGTGATTGAATGTTTGATTGGTGGTAAAATTCTGAATTTGGTTGTTTATTTTGGCTATTGAACTTGATCAGTGGTAGCATTGCTCTTGAATGTTGCATTTGGCACTCATTTATTTAGTGCACACCAATTGTTTGATAAAATGCCCAAGAGACAAAATTCTTGAATTGTTGCATGGTTTGAATATGCATGTGGTCTAGTTTATTTTTCATGGTATTTAATTATTCATATATGTACATTTCTCTTATAGATACCATAAATGTATGACATTATATAGGTGTTATCTCTTGTCATTGTGCAAAAATTTAGAGTTTTGGATTAGAATGCTTTTTAACCCTCCTTGTATGATTTTAATAGGTCACCTCCAAGTTTTATATTCAACTCTATGGCACCAAAGATTCCTTCCAAGAAAAGGAAGACCAAAGGTAAGTCTTCAAACTACTCCGACCTTAATGATATTGAATGCCCATTAGAGGGGCAAAAGATGAGATTAAATTCTTTGTTGAATAGAGAGATTATTCCTTCTAGATTTTTCTACAAAGATACTTCAATGGAACTAGGAATTTTTGAAGATACCTTACGCTTGTGTCAAAATGTAGGGTGGGATTCCTTTATTGAATTATTTGAACCCATATGTGAGTGTACTTCTCTAGAATTTCTAAGTTCCATAGAAGTCAATAGGTGCCAATCTAGACCCGGGTGGGAACTCACTTTCAGGCTTAATAATACCAACTATAGATTGCCTTTGGATGAAGTGGCTACTATTTATAAGTTTCCTCCAGGGGTGTGATGATAGCATCCTAAAGGAGTTTAATTTCAGGTATTTTTGGGCACATATCTCTCATAAGGGCCATTATGATGCTTCTACTTCCAAAGCTTCCACCATCCATCACCCAGTTTTCTGTTACCTGTAGCGTTTCATGGCCGGATCCATTTTTGGGTGATATGATAGTTCAGGTACTATGCATCAGCCTGAGGTATTCTTTATCCACTCTATGCTACATAACACCCATGTTGATTTTACCAGGTAGTTATGTAGCCAGTTCTCTCGGGTTGGCAATGCCAGCCACGGTAAAATTGTTATTGCTAGCTACATAAAGCCTATTGCTAGATATGTGGGCATAGACTTGGACCAAGATAATCTTCTTTATCAGCCCAAAAGGGTTGACAATGCTGAATTGATTAATATGGGGATGATTGTTAAGGAATATGATGTATACTGTTTGGTAATAGCTGGATTTTCTGTTCCTAACCCTTTGCCTGATCCTACTTTTACTAGTTTAGAAGGCAAGACATTTTTTCTTTTTGTAGATAAGGATGATTATACTCCACTTTCTACTAAGATGCCACTACCCACTAGGCCTCCAGAGCAGGGTGAGCCCTCTCATTCTCGCGACGAGCCACCTTTTTCCATGCAACAAATGTATACTTTGCTTCAAAAGATGTCTGTTGAGCAAACCTGCCAGGGGGCGCATTGATCAAATTTCTGACCGGGTAGATGCCATGAATGACTGGCACACCCAGCAAGGTCACTTTCACCCCCTTCTCCATGACAAGTATCAGTTGAACTTTTATGTCCTATTTCCCCTGGTTCCTCAATTACGGACCTCTGTGGTCCCCTTGATATGACATTAGGGACAATGTCCAGTTTAGTTTGGGGTGATGGGTACACAAAAGCTTAGCTTGTTCTTACTTTATTCTTGTTTATTTTTGTTTATTCTTGTATTCTGGTTCATTTGCATGATTGTATGCTTATTTTTTGGTTCATTTTCATGATTGTATGTCTGCTCATATGCATTGGGCTAGCATTGATTGTTGATTACAGTTATTGTTATTTGTATGACATGTGATGTAGATTGATTGGATCTTAAGCATTACTTGGGTGAATCTTGTAAAAAAATAAAAAAATAAAAAATTATAAAAATAAAAAGTTTTCGATTGCTATTCTTGCCAGAATAATCACTCTACATGATGACTATGTTTCTTTGATTAAGCCAAATACCATTGTAAGCTTTTGAGCCAATAGGGTGTTTAGTGCATTAAATTGTAAACTACCCATGATTCTTTAACTGAGTGATTCACACATTTTTAGGCACTCTAGAACTTGGTTTTTGACCTATTCAAGATTTTTTATGAATGCATGCTTGGGATGAAAAAGGCAAATTTAGGTTTTGTTTCTTTAACCTCAGAATTTGTTGAAAGTGTAATCCATTAGTTGTCCCTTTTGAGCCATGAAATAATATGATTATTTTCTTTCAAAACCTTTAACATAATGGTTTCTGATTCACATATAGAAGAGGCAAAAAGGGTAAGCTAACTAAAAGGGGTTGAATTGAAAATTGAATTGTAAAACAAAAACCATGATAGTTTGGGGTGTGTGATTCAAAGAAAAAGAAAGATAAGGAGTCTGATTTCAAAATAAAAAAAAAAGAAAAAGAAAGAATGAATCATACCCTTTATGGTTTGAAGGTATAAAGAGTTATTGAATTGAGGTTTGCTTGCCTTCTTTTGATATTGCTCTTCTTACAGAATTAAGCCCTTTGCATTTCCTTTTTTCTTGATTTCCATTCATATGTTATGAATCCTCTGGCCCCATTACAACCCTTTAAAAGACCTTTTGACCAATGCATGTTTTCTTGATAATTGTGGAGTCAATGGTCAATTGCCAAGCCTATAGTGGTGTTTAGAATGTTGTGGTCTGAGTGGATTGAAACACAAGCATATACACTTAGTGGAAAGTGAGAAAGAGTACCCTAAGTTTAATCTTAGTGAATATGGTTTTGACTGTTGGTTGTGGTATATTCTGGTAGTTTATGCAATCACTTAAAAACACAAAAACAAAAAAATAAATAAACACAAGATTCCTTAGGTTTGTTTGGGTTTGTTGGTTTTTCATTATATGCTTGTATGGATTCAATGATTACTTGAGGACAAGCAATGTTTTAGTTTGGGGTATTTTGATAAGTGTGCATTGTCTGTTGTTTTTGGTTATTTTTAGGTCTAGTTTTTAGGGTTTTTACATATTTGTTTCTGCCTGATTCCCTTGATTTTGATTCCTTTCCACACATTCCGCTTGGTTGTTCCTATTTTTGTAGGATTAATGATGTTCTAGGTCTATTTTAAGGAAAATTACAAAGTGGATGAAAGAAGAGACCTTTGAGACCCTTAGGAGTGCATATTGGCAAGGTTGGAGGAAATTATAGCCAGTGGTGACCAACCACTGGTGGTTGCTAGCACTGGAAAAGAGGAATTGGTGGCAAAACCAACCACTGGCCGTGGTTACCCACCACTGGCCATGGTTGGCTCTATTTAAGAGCAAAACATCATCAACATCACCACCACTGGTCGTGGTTTCCATCACTATTAGTGGTTGGCACTGTGGAGCAAAGCAAAGCAAGTAAGAACCTACCACTGGCTGTGGTTGCCCCGTTTGTTATAAAAAATATGAATTTATGGTTTAAAAAGGAACAGAACCCGAACCACTGGCCATGGTTGTCCCCTATGAGGCCCAAATCTTTCAATTGTTTAGGAATTTAAATGGGCACTCTGGGGGATTTGGGGACATCTCTAGATAGACATATTTTGACACACCTTTTGGGAGATTTCAAAGAACTCTTTGGGGAGATTTCATTGGTAATCAAGAGTCAAATTCATCAAGGGCAATCGAATCTGCAAATTTAGGAGGAAGAATTAGCAATCCTAGTGAGAACTAATTTGTAATTTCTGAATCCCTAGTTTACACTTTTGATATCTTTTATGTTTGGCATTGATTTTGTGATATGTGACATGATGACAACAATCCTTATGGCACATTAAACTCTTTTCTTAAGGCTAAGGATGTAGTATGCCTATGTGTTATGATTAATTATTCTTCGTATTCCAATTCATATGATTTCAATCTCTATTCAATTTATGTATGCCTAATGCTTTTGCAAGACTTAGAGATAAGCGTAGATGATCACAAATTATATGGGTAATCGAGAGATTGGCATGTAATTCAAAAATACCTAAATTGAACATATGATTTTGATTTATGACGGTAAGTGAAATTGTTTGAGGGATTAATCGGATTTCCATGGAACATAAGGGCCTAATTAACAAATTGAACGTGGTTCTTTAGGAATTAGGCACATTAATAGGCTTTCGAGAGAAAGGTATTAATTAAGTTAGGGGAATCTGCCTTAGAAACAAAATTGTATAATTGGATAGGCGAGTAAACTTTAATTTTGATACTAGCATATGAACCCTTAATACCCCAAGATTTACCTTTGATTCAATTTCCCAAACTTGCTCTAATTCTCTTTTACAAAAGACGTTGAATTTTTTGTTCTCTCATTTACTGTTCACAATCGTTTAGGTAATTCATTTTGATCAATTCCACTAGATAATTGAAACACCGTTATAACTAGTACTTGGGCACAATCCTTATGGGAACGATATCTTTTTATTACTTTGATACCTCGTGCGCTTGTAGTTGGCTATCACTGAGGCATCTATTAAAACTCTAGTAGCTGGTCTGACTCCATTATAGAAGATACTAACTTGCTATATATCAGGAATTTGATGGTGAGGACATTTCCTCAAACTTTCCTTATAACGATCCCATGCTTGCATTAGAGATTCCCCCCCTCTCTCTGCTGAAAGCAAATGATCTCAGTACGCAACTTAGTATACTTGGAAGGAGGGAAATATTTTATCAAAATTTTTTTGGTAAAGTCCACCCAAGTGGAAATACTACCTCTTGGTTGGCTTTGCAACCAGGCTTTGGCTCTGTCCCGAAGGGAAAATGGAAACAAGAGGGGACCACAAGTCATCCTGATTCCCCTTTATCTTAGTTAGAGGTGGAATCCTATTAGTTTTAGCCTAATGGGCCTGGGCCCTCTCTATTTTGACCTAGGCATAAATGTATCTTTTATGCTACGTTGTAAACTAAGGGACACATGTTAGAGAGATAATAAACCTAATTCCTAGGGAGATTCTCTAGGGTTTTATGCCTACTTTCTGTGTGTGAACATTTTGGCGCCCACCGTGTGGCCCAGTAAAATAGATCCTATACCATATTTTCTCCAACCCTAATCCTAATTCTGAACGTAGCCATGGTAAACACCCAAAACACCCACTGGGAGGAAGACAACGGACGTCGTCAAGAGTCGTCCAATCACGGTGACCAGATACAACGACTCACGAACATGGTGGAAACCCTACGGAGAACGGTAGCCAACCTGTAGCAATAAAATGTAGAACTTCAAGGACAAAGGGATGGCGAGTAAGAGGCCTCCAACAACAATGGGGGCCGATCCACCCAGTGAAAGGCCATTGGCCATGTCTCCTACCAAATGGGAGAGACAACCAGATACGAGCCTGAGCTCCCCTTCACTGCCTATCCATGGTTCGATCAGATCATGGATGCCCCTACCCCTTTAAACTACAAGCCCCCATCCATGGAAAAATATGACGGCAGAGGGAACCCTGAAGAACACCTCACCATGTACACCACCACCATGCTGGTTACCGAGGCGTCAGACTCCCTCTTTTGTTGAACTTTTCCCACTATGTTGACCAAGTCGGCTCTTCGCTGGTTCTTCCACCTTCCCCTAAAAAGCATTACCAATTTTTCTGACCTCAATAAGAAGTTCCTTAACCAATTCTCCACCAGCAAGGCCGTGCAGTAGACTTCACACAGCCTGGTGAACCTACGGCAGCTTCTGAATGAAACCTTAAAATAGTACATGGTTTGTTTTTTCAAGCAGGCCATTCAGATCCGGGACCTTAGTCCTGAAGTGGCATTACATGCCATACAAACTGGCCTACGCCCAAGCAAGTTCTCTGACTCCTTGGCCAAGAAGCCATCCCAGCACATGGATGATTTTCGGGCAACGGTCTGCCGATATATCATTGTTGATGAGCGAAAGGCCGATCGGTTAGGCTCCTCCAATTGGGTCACCCATTGGCCCGACCAGAAAAGGAGAAGCCCCAAGCAGGGTCAAGACAAGCATGCTGATGCTTACAATGCCCCTAGGTACACCAACTTCACTTCGCTGAAGAATCGTCATGATCGGATCATGCACGAAGTCTACAATACTGGACTCCTTATGCTTTCCCCCATGGGAGGGACCAAAAGGATCAGACACGTCCAAATTTTGTGAGTACCATCGACCCCATGGTCGTGCAATGGAGGAATGTTGCTCCCTCCATAATCAGATAGAGCATCTAATCCGCCAGGGATACTTAGCGAGGTTAGTCGTCCAAAAGGATGATAGACCTAATGAGGGAAACCAGAAGAGAGAAAGAGAGCACCCTGATCAGGTCGAACTCCAGACTCGGGATAGATCATGAGCCCCCCCCCCCCCGGTAGGTGTAGAGAAGATAGAAGGAAATTCATAACACTATTTTAGTCAGATTCGGACCTGGTGACCATTACTTTTGACAGGTCGGACTTCCCTGAAGGCAGCCCCAATAGAGACGAGCCGATGGTAGTCACCATGGGAGTTGAGGACTTCATGGTGGAATGGGTACTTGTAGACCAGGGAAGCTCAACTACATTCTACACTAGAAAGCGTACCAGAAGATGGGTTTTCCCACCCGGTGGTTGAAGAGGTATGACGAGATTATACTCAGTGTTTTTGGTGATTCTGTATAGGTTTTAGGGTTTATTGTCCTGAGAACCACTTTCGGGAATGGAAGAGACAACCGCACAGTCAAGGTCAAGTTCCTGGTCGTTGACTTCCCCAACTCCTACAACGCGCTGCTAGGGCGACTATCCCTTAACGCCCTGGGCGTTGTAGTTTCTATCATGCACCTAACCATGAAGTTCCCACTCGGGGACGGAAGAGTAGGGGTTTTAGGGAAGACCCAGAAGTTTCCCAAGAATGTTACTATGAGAGCCTCTGCCCTAAGGAGATGTTTATAATCGATGAAGATATAGAGACAGGGTTTAACCCTCGTGATGACAGGAAATATAAGAGACCTTAGCCAGTGGAGTCTCTTAAACTCATCCAAGTTGGTCCCTTCTCAAACCAGTTCACGCAGATTAGTACAACTCTAGACCCGGTCCTTAAAAAAGCTCTAGTCAACCTGTTGAAAGCAAATGTAAATTTATTTGCCTGGAGCCCCACCAACATGTCTGGCATCAACCCCATTGTAATTTGCCACTCACTCAACATCGAGCCAGACGCTAGGCCCATACCCCAGAAGCCTCAGAAGATAGGCCCTGATCGAAAGAATACAGCCAAGGAGGAGACGGATAAACTTGTACCCGCCAACTTCATCAGGGAGGTCAAATATCTGACCTGGTTATCTAATGTGGCCATGGTAAAAAAGTCAAACGGCAAGTGGCAAATGTGTGTCGACTTCATCGATCTGAATAAGCTATGTCCCAAAGATCCCTATCCTTTGCCTAGTATTGATCATCTGGAAGATGGAACTTCAAGATACAGGATTTTGAGCTTCATGGATGGATACTCGGGGTACAATCAGATTTGAATAGACCCCAAAGATGAGGAAAAGACAATGTTCATCACAGGTGGAGTGAATTATTGTTACCAAGTAATGCCATTTGGTCTGAAGAATGTAGGAGCCACTTATTAGAGGCTAGTTGATAAAATCTTTACCAAGTAAATCGGGAGAAACGTGGAGGTCTATGTCGACAACATAGTGGGCAAAACCAAATAGGCAGACTCACATGTGCAGGATTTGGAAGAGACGTTCTCTGAGTTGTACAAGCACAATATACGGCTGAACCCCAAGAGGTGTTCCTTCAGGGTCCAAGGTAGAAAGTTTCTGAGGTATATGCTTACCTACCAAGGCATTAAGACCAACCCAGATTAATGTCGTGCCATACTTGAGATGCGAAGCCCCTAAAATATTAAAAAGGTCCAGCGCCTCACCAATCGGATCGCAGCCCTTTCCTGTTTCCTCTCAAAGTTTGTTGAAAAGTCCATGCCGTTCTATAAAGTGTTGAAGAAGATAGACTCATTCGAATGGACGCCGGAGTGTGAAAAGGCGTTTCAATACCTAAAGATCAACCTTGCATCCCTATCGATTCTGACGCAACCCGACACGGGTTCGGAATTGGTCCTTTATCTTTCTACAGGAACTGAGGCAGTAAGCTCAGTCTTAGTCTAAGAGGATGGCCCAGTTCAGAGGCTAGTCTAGTTCACTAGCAAGACATTACAAGGGGCTAAAGCGCGATATCAAAGGGTCAAAAAGTTTGCATACAGCCTTGTCGTAGCCGCGCGATGACTCCAACCTTACTTTCATAGCCACCAAGTGGTAGTAAGGACTGACCAATCACTCAGAAAAATCCTTCAGAAGTTGAAGCTTGCAGGAAGAATGGTCGGCTAGGCTGTTGAGTCATCTGAATATGGTATTCAGTATGAAGCTAGAAGGCCTATTAAGGCCCAGGTACTGGCAGACTTCCTGTAGAGCTAAGAAAAGAAAAAGATGACTATGAGGCCATACATGGTTTATGGGCTCTTTCTATAGACGGATCCTCCAATATGAAGGGCAGTATTAGAATCCCTGACCGGTTTAGTTGTTGAAGAGTCACTTAGGTTCCAGTTTAAAGCCAGCAATAATTAGGCGAAGTATGAGGCTCTCATCGCTAGACCGTGTACCACTGTAGACTTGGGGGCCCAGTGCGTTCAGGCAAAGACTGACTCCCAGTTGGTGGCCCGGCAAGTGGAAGGGTCATACCAAGCCAAAGACCCAACCCTAATGAAATACTTGGCTCGAGTGAACGAGTTAACAAGGGACCTTAAACATTTTCGCATAGTTCATGTTCCCAAGGCGATGAACGAGAGTGCCGAGCTACTATACAAGCTGGCTAGCACAGTCAAAGCAATGAACCTCAAGACAATCATCCAGATCATCTTGGAGGAACCCATAATCCAAGAGACCCAGTATACACACTAGGTAAGTGAAATGCCGACTGACAATACTTGGATGACCCCGATTGTTGATTTTCTCCGGCAAGGGACTCTTTCAAAAGACCACCAACAAGCTAAAAAGCTACAAGTACAAGCAGCCAACTACACCCTGCTAGACGGACAGCTCTACAAAAAGAGTTTCACTATGCCACTTCTAAAATGCCTAAGCAAAGAGTAAGCTAACTATGTAATAGGAGAACTTCACTCAGGAATCTGTGGCCTGCATGGAGGAGTCCGCCCCTGGATGCTTGAGTGCTCTGGGTAGGATACTTTTGGCCAACTTTACGGGCCGATTTCTCCAAGTTTGTCAAGAAGTGTGACCCATGTCAACACAACGCCAACTGGATACATAGTCACCCCGAGCCTTTACATGGAATCTTGGCTCCCTGGCCTTTCAACACCTAGGGGATGGACATCCTGGGACCATTTCCCCCCGGAAAAGGTCAAGTCAAGTTTCTTCTCATGGGAGTCGATTTCTTCACCAAATGGATTGAGGCAAAACCCCTTGCAACTATCACCACAACTAAAGTTCAGACTTTTACATGGAAACACATCATTTGTAGACATGGGCTCCCACACACAATCATCTCAGATAATGGCTGACGGTTCACGGACAAAGGTTTTGTCGGATTTTATGAGAACTTAGGTATAAAGCAGAAGTTTTCTTTCGTAGAACATCCACAAACCAATTGCCAGGCTGAGGTGGCCAACAAGGTAATTCTACAAGAACTTAAAAAGTGACTCAGGGAAGCCAAGGGAAGATGGGAGTAAGAATTACCCGGGGCTTTATAGGCATATCACACGACTCCATATTCATCGACCCATGACACTCCATTCTGCCTCACATACGGGGCTGAAGCCATGATACCAGTTGAATTAGGGAAACCCACTCTCCGACTCCTTGTAATAAGGACACACTAAGGGAGGATCCTCACACAACCCTAGATAAAGGACTTGAAGCTTACAAGGGTCCCCTCACAAGGGCTAAAACCAAAAAGGCCAAAGAGAGCATTCACAAAGCCCTATCTTCCTTCCTCTCTTTTAGTGGGCCTAAGCCCAAGGATGATAGTCTTAAGGATCTACCTATATTTTTCTTGTAATATACTTAGTAGTTAGGTTCTCTAGGCATTTAGGATGTATTTGGACCTTGCATGGTCAATAAGGCCACTTTAGGGCCATGTACTTTTATTTTGGGTCATGTATAGGCCATGTTCTTCTCTTTTTTGTCATATTGGGCCTTGGATTCATGGACCAAGTCCATTCTCCCTCCCTTGGCTGAAATACATATAGGCTATATAAGGGAGCTCTCCTTTGTAATTTGACACATTAATTTATTTTGAGATTTTCATCACTTTGAGTGAAGTTTTAGTGAGAGACACTTCTCCTTCTCTCTAGGATTAGTGGAGCTCTTGCAAGCTCTTATCCAAGGGGTCTCTCCCTCCCTTGGTGGTGAGTGGAGTTATCTTTCTCTCTAGGAAGTGGCCTCTAAAACCTTCCTTCCCCCTTTTCTTAGTATTTCTCCTCCATTCCACCATTCTCCTCTTCTATTCCTCCCTTTTCCTCCATCAAACTTGTGTCACCTTCCTTAGTATTTTACTTTTTATGTTTTGATTTTCACTTTGAAGAAGAAGGTTTCAAGTTGATCTTGAATGAAGAACAAGGAAAGGAGCCAAGATCCACCCCTTTCAAGGAGAGTAGAAGCTTCTCCTACATCATTTGGTATCAATTGAGCCTAAGAGGTTCTTTTCTACTTCTTCTTCCTTTCTAGTTTTCAGTTTTCATTCCTTTTGGCTGGCTGGATTTTTAGTTTCATACCATGTATGTGCTTTGTGATGCCATGATAAAATAGAAAAGCCCATAAAAAGTGTTAGTTCTTTTGAGTTTTTGTGTTAGTTTCTTCCTTTCTTCAATTTTTGCATCTTGCTTTGTCATTTTTGGTTTGGTATGAGTTAATTGTGTTTAGGCTTTCAAAAATTCAGATTTGGCATATGTCATTTTCGGTTTTGGTTTGTTACATTGGTTGTTAGAAGTTTGTTAATTGTTAGTTGGTAGTTAGAGCCAAATTAGGAGTTAGTTGTGCCATGTGGAACCTTTGCCTAGTGTTCTAGAATTTTGTTTTGACTCACCTTATTAGAAGTGCATAACCGTGTGGTAGATATTAATTCAAGCACCTTGATTAATCTCCCAAAGTTTCCATTCTTGTTTTGTTAGGAGGTCTCATTTTAAGACTCTCCAAAGGTCATCCCATAATTAGGATTGTTAGTCTCCAATCTTAGTTGTACTTCTAGGTTTATTTTTGATTCTAATCCACTAGTAAGTATACATTCTAATTCGGTTTTTTCATATTGCTTGCATAAAAAGAAAATGTCAAAAAGAGTTATTACTTTCCATTCATCTTAAGTGGAAAAAGGTTGCATTGTCTCCTAAGCAAGAAAGTGACAAATTGAACTTGTGTTAGCTTAAGCTTTGTTTCGGTTTTGGAATCAAATTGTGGTGTTGTTTCATTGAAAATACTAGAGGCAACTAAAGAAAAACAAAGAGTACCAAAAAGAGAAAAAGAAAGTCTAAACCCTACATTACCAAAATTTGAAAAAGAGTGTTGAAAAGAAATAGCCTCATTAGAAAGTTGTAAAGTTGAAACACCAAAAACCAAAATATCATTTTTGAAATTCCATAACCTTAAAGTGAAGTGTTTGCTAGTTGACCTTTCTACATTTGTTCATTTGAATCTTGCTTGCTTACTTTAATTGTAACTCTAGAGTCTCTAGGCTTAGGTGGTACCTTAAACTTTGTTCTTGCATATTATTTTCATTGTTTGTCTAGTTTTGTCAAGTCTTCATTTTGAATTTCTATTCAAGTTTAGCCTTTATTAATTTGAACATTTATTTCTTTAGAGTCTTGTCAATCAAAATCCAAAAATATTTTTCCATTTGAGTAACTTTCCTTTCTTAAGCCCTTTTAATTTGTCATTGTTGTTTCTTAAGTTTTGTCTTGAGTTTGTATTCCTTTCAAATTCTAAGATAACTTCTTTTCTCCATCAATTGAGGGTAGCATTTTGAGACACTTAGATTGGTGTGGAAATTGCTTGAGTTTCTTAACTCGTAAAGAGAAGGCATACACTTGAGAGACACACTAGTGAGGTTTAAAATTTTGTTGATTTCTTTAACAATCTTTGTTTTGGAGTTGTTCTTTTGTTTTACTAGGTGAGGTGGAGCTTCTACATTAAGGGAAGAGCTTGAAGAAATTTGTAAAGGAAGCAAAAGCCTTGTAACTAGTAGAACTTAGGGGAAATTTTTCAAATTCTTAGAAAAGTGTATTAGGGTTTTGTCTTGTATTTTAGACACAAAAGGACATTGGACTTTGGACTCAATTAACTTTCATTTGTTTTAGTAATTTTCGAAATTAGGTTAGTCGCATTTGCATTTGCTTGTTAACTACTTTTAGTTAGTTAGTTGGAATTAGTTAGGAGGTTACAACTATAATTAGTTAGTTAGTTGTTAGTTATAACAAATAGTTGTTAGTTTGTTGAGTGTCTTAACTAATTAGGTTAATTAGCTAGTGGTTGGAACTAATTCTAGTTGTCATAACTAATTCTAGTTGGCATAACAAACTTCCATAACTGAAATTAGTTGTTAGTTAGGGTTGTTAACACTTGGTTACAACTTCCATAACTAAATAACTACTTCTAGTTAGGGTTTGTTAAGAGTTAGTTAGTTTGTTGAAACTAAATTTGTTAGTTCTAACTCCCAAACGAATTTGGTTAAGCTTGTCTAGGGTTAGTTAATTGTTAGTAACAACCTAGGACAAACATAATCAACTTAGGTTAAAGACAACATAGGACTTACATAAGCAACCTTGGACTAACCTAGAACAAGACATCCTAGGACATTGTTTCCCTTTAGGATAGAAACCTAGTATTCATATTTTAGGATTGTTGAGTGTTTTCTTTTATTTGTTTGGCATTCATCTTCCTCGACTAGATTGTTTACACCTTTTTTGTTTTTGTCTCAAATTTCTTTAACAACCTTAAAAGATGTCATCTAGTGATAGGGAGAACAAAACAATGCTTCATAACATAATGGATAGCTTGAATAACATCAATGCTAGGCTAAATAATCTTGAGCATGATGAGAACCCTAGAACTAGGCATAAAACTCAAAGAAATCAAAGACATAACAATAGTGATAGTGAGGAAGAGCCTAGACAAAGAAGACACCATGAACATAGAAGAGATGATATAGGCTTAAGAGAAGTAAAATTAGAAATACCTTCATTCAATGGCAAAAGTGACATTGAAGCTTATCTAGAGTGGGAGATAAGAGTAGAACAAATATTCAACTCTCATCAAATAAAAGAGGAAAAGAAAGTTAGGATTGCAACTTTCTCATTCCAAAATTATGCCCTAGTTTGGTGGACGCAAATATGTAAGGAGAGAAAGAGAGATAACTTCCCTCCCATAGATAATTGGGTTAAAAGCACTCCTTAGAAAAAGATATGTTCCTAACTATTATCGTGAAGAGCTATTAGCAAAGCTTAATAGGCTCACCCAAGGCTCAAAAAGTGTAGAAGACTATTACAAAGCCCTAGAAATAGCCATGATTAAAGCCAATCTAGAAGAATATGAAGAAACCTTGATGCATAGGTTCTTACATGTGCTAAATAGGAACATCAAAAATAGGGTATAACTTCTTTCCCATGTTGATATAGAAGAGTTACTACACCAATGCACCAAAGTAGAGAACCAATTTAAGGAGAGAAAATCCTATGGTGGAGATAATAAAGCCTATAAGTCTAGGTGGGTAGGACAAGAAAATAAGGGTAAGTTTAAGAGAAACCCTAGGGAGAGAGAAGTGGGCACTTCCTCTTCCAAAATACCAAGTGAGTTGCACAAAAATGGCAAAGTATTTAGGCATCAAGAAGATAAGCATGAACCCACATCAAAACCATAATCCTCTAGATCTTCTACCATAAAGTGTTTCAAATGTCTTGGTAGAGGACACATTGCTTCAGACTGTCCAACAAAAAAAACAGTGGTTTTAAAAACTAATGGAACCTACTCAAGTCAATCAGAGTCTAATTCTGATTCTCATTCTTTAAGTGATGACTCTAGTAGTGATTCCTATGACAGTGAGCACATTCTAAGGGATGATGGTGAGCTATACATGATTAGAAGATTGCTTGGTAGTCATGTTAAGCTTGATGACACTACACAAAGGGAGAACATCTTTTATACAAGATGTTACATAAATGAAAAATTATGTTCTCTCATTGTGGATAGTGGGAGCTCTGCAAATGTTGTAAGCCAAAGACTAGTCAATAAAATGGGATTAGAGCTTATAGAACACCCCCGACCCTATAAATTGCAATGGCTTAATGAAGAAGGGGAAATGTTAGTAAATAAGCAAGTCCTAATCAATTTTACCATAGGCACATATAAGGATGAATTCAAATGTGATGTAGTTCCTATGGAGGCAACTTAATGAGGACACACTAAGGGAGGACCCTCACACCATCCTAGAGAAAGGACTTGAAGCATACAAAGGTCCTCTCACAAGGGCCAAGACCAAAAGGGCCAAAGAGAGCATCCATCGGGCCTTATCTTCATTCCTCTCCTTGAGTGGGCCCAAGCCCAATGAAGACTTCTTGAGGATTACTCTACTTGTAATATACTCCTTAGTTAGATTCTCTAGGCTTATAGGTTTTATTTGGGCCTTGCAAGGTCATTTGGGCCACTTTTGGGCCATGTACACTCACTTTGGGCCATGTATAGGCCATACTCTTTTCCATTTGCATTCTTGGGCCTAGGCATCATAGAGAGGCCCATAAGGGAGTCACTTGACCGAATTCTTTAAGGCACTATATAAGGTGCTCTCATTTTGTAAATTGGCACACTTGAATGCTATTTTGAGAATTACACACTTTTGAGTGAGTTTTTAATGAGAGAAGCTCTCCCTTCTCTCTAGGTTAGAGTGACCTCTAGCAAGCTCTCATCAAAGGGGAATTCCTCCCTCTTGGTGGTGAGTTCCAAGGGAATTATCTCCTCTTGGAGTGGCTTCCCCTTCCTTTCTTCATTTCCATCCTCCATCCTTCTCCTTCCTTCCTTCTATTTCCACGTTCTCCTTCTCTTTTCCTTTTCCAATTCTGAATAGTGAGTATTTTCCCCTTGGTTTCCATTCGGTTTTATCATAAGCAAGAAGATAGTTCAAGGTTTGAAGAGGCAAGAAAAGGAATAGTTCCCTAGATCCACTATTCTTCAAGATACTAGAAGAAGTTCCTACATCATAACTCATATACTTCTAGGAAGACCTTGGTAATTTGATAGGAAGGTCATCCATGAGGGGTTCACCAATACCCTTACTTTCAAACTAGAGGGCAAGAAGATAGTCTTACACCCCCTAACTCCCCAACAAGTAGCTAAAGATCAAATTCAAATGAAGTCTAAAAGGGATAGAGAGTTAGGATCTTCTTCCCATAATAACTTAGAAAAACCAAAGAAAAACAAAAAAGACAATAAAGAAAAGGAGTTATCATCTATGATGGCTCTCGACCTAACCATTTGGCCACTAAATATGATATGAAACATGCTATGTTTTCACATAAACAATGCTTGATCATGTATGCAAAAGATATCCCTAGAATTTCTTTGTGCTCTATGGGCACTTCTCCTCCTCTTTTGCCCAAAGGGATTCAAAACATCTTATAAGAATTTAAAGACCTCTTCCCAAAAGACATCCCAAAAGGCCTACCTCCTATTAGGAGCATTGAGCATCAAATAGACCTAATTCCTAGGGCTAGTTTACCAAATAGGCCTGCCTATAGATGCAAATATAAGGAGAGATTAGAAATAGAAAATCAAGTGAATGAAATACTATCTAAGGGTTGGATTAGAGAGAGTTTAAGCCCTTGTGCCTTACTAGTTTTACTAGCTGCCAAGAAAGATGGTTCATGGAGGATGTGTATAGATTGTAGAGCCATCAATAACATTACCATCAAGTATAGGCATCCCATACCTAGACTTGATGATGTGCTAGATGAGCTTAGTGGATCTATAATCTTTTCCAAGATTGATCTTAAAAGTGGCTACCACCAAATTAGAATCAAAGAAGGAGATAAATGGAAAGCCATTTTTAAAACCAAGTTTGGCCTCTATGAGTGGTTAGTTATGCCTTTTGGTCTAACTAATGCACCAAGTACCTTCATGAGACTCATGAACCAGGTTTTAAGGGAATTTATAGGGCATTTTGTTATGGTATACTTTGATGACATCCTTGTGTACTCAAAGACCATGACCTCTCATCTAAAGCATCTAACACAAGTTATGCTTGCCTTAAGAACAAACATTCTTTATGCAAACTTTGAAAAGTGTTCTTTTGGCATGGATAGCATTGTATTCCTTGGGTTTGTAGTAAGTTCAAAGGGTGTTGAGGTAGATAACTCTAAGGTTAAGGCAATCCAAGATTGGCCTACACCTAAAAATATGAGTGACATAAGAAGTTTCCATGGTTTAGCAAGTTTCTATAGGAGATTTGTGAAAGATTTTTCCACCTTAGCCTCCCCTTTAAATGAGTTGGTGAAAAAGAATGTTCCTTTTGTGTGGGGGCCAAGGAAAGAAAAAGCCTTTCTAAATCTCAAAGATAGACCCACTCATGCTCTAATTTTGGCACTTCCAAATTTTTCTAAAACCTTGGAGCTTGAGTGTGATGCATCAAATATGGGTATAAGAGTTGTTTATTGCAAGAAGGTCACCCCATTGCTTTCTTTAGTGAAAAGCTTAATGGGGCAACCATCAACTACCCCACATATGATAAAGAATTCTATGCCTTAATTAGAGCCCCACAAACTTGAGAACACTACTTGATTCCCAAAGAGTTTGTTATACATAGTGATCACCAATCCCTCAAATTCATTAAAGGGAAACATAAGTTAAACAAAAGACATGCTAAGTGGGTTGAGTACTTGGAACAATTTACCTATGTCATCAAGTATAAGAATGGAAAATCCAATACTATGGTTAATGCTTTATCTAGGAGGCATTCTTTACTTACCTCCCTAGGAGCCAAAGTTATTGGGCTTGGTGAGATTAGGTCTTTGTATACAAGTGACCTTGATTTTTCCAACATCTTTAACTCCTCTTCCACTTCTTCATCTCATAAAGGCTTCTACATTTTAGATGGCTATCTCTTTAAAGCCAATAGACTTTGCATTCCTAGAAGCTCTTTAAGAGACCTATTACTTAGGGAAAGCCATGAGGGAGGTTTAATGGGTCATTTTGGAAGAGATAAAACCTTGTCTATATTACATGAACACTTCTATTGGCCAAAAATAAAAAAGGATGTTCAAAAACATTGTGCTAGGTGTATTGTATGTAGGAAAGCTAAATCAAAACTTTCACCTAGTGGTTTATATACTCCCTTGCCAACACCTAGTACACCTTGGATTGATATATCGATGGACTTTGTGTTAGGCTTGCCTAAGACCTAAAAGGGAATAGATTCTATCTTTGTGGTAGTGGATAGGTTTAGTAAGATGGCTCATTTCATCCCTTGTCATAAGGTAGATGATGCTAGTCATATTGCTAAACTCTTCTTTAAAGAGATTGTAAGACTTCATGGTGTTCCTAAAACCATAATTTCTGATAGGGACACCAAATTCCTAAGCCACTTTTGGAAAACTCTTTAGTCAAGGCTAGGAATGAAGCTTCTCTTTTCCACCACTTGTCATCCTCAAATGGATGGACAAATAGAGGTAGTCAATAGGACTCTTTCTCAACTTCTTTGGCTCTTAGTGCATAAAAATTTGAAATCTTAGGATGAGTGTTTACCCCATATTGAATTTTCATATAATAGGGTACAACACTCCACAACTAAGCATAGTCCATTTGAGGTTATGTATGATTTTAACCCTCTCACTCCAATGGACCTTTTACGTATTGAGGTTTCTGACTCTGTCCTTCATATGGATAGAGAGGCAAAGGCGAAGTTTATCAAAGATTTTTATGAGAAGGTTAAGAACCAAATATAAACTAAAAATAAACATTATGCTCGTTGTGCAAATAAGAAAAGAAAGGAAGTCACCTTTGAAGTTGGAGATTGGGTTTGGTTACATCTTAGAGAGGAAAGATTTCCAAACTTGAGAAAATCTAAACTTGACCTTAGAGGTGATGGACCTTTCCAAATAATAAAGAAAATGAATAATAATTCCTATATCCTTGATTTACCAGGAGAGTATGGTGTGAGTGCTTCCTTTAATATTTCTGACTTATCTCCCTTTGACTTGGATAAAGAGGATGATGTCTTATATTTGAGGACAAATCCTTTCGAAGAGGGGGAGCACAATAAGGACACACTAAGGGAGGACCCTCACACTACCCTAGATCAAGGACTTGAAGCTTACAAGGGTCCCCTCACAAGGGCTAAGACCAAAAGGGCCAAAGAGAGCATTCACAAAGCCCTATCTTCCTTCTTCTCTTTTAGTGGGCCTAAGCCCAAGGATGATAGCTTGATGATCTACCTATATTCTTCTTGTAATATACTTAGTAATTAGGTTCTTTAGGCATTTAGGATGTATTTGGACCTTGCATGGTCAATAAGGCCACTTTAGGGCTACGAACTTTCATTTTGGGCCATGTATAGGCTATGTTCTTCTCCTTTTTGTCATATTAGGCCTTGGATTCATGGACCAAGCCCATTCTCCCTCCCTTGGCCGAAATACATATGGGCTATATAAGGGAGCTCTCCTTTGTAGATTGACACACATTAATTCATTTTGAGATTTTCATCATTTTGAATGAAGTTTTAGTAAGAGACACTCCTCCTTCTCTCTAGGATTAGTGGAGCTCTTGCAAGCTCTTATCCAAGGGGTCTCTCCCTCCTTTGGTGGTGAGTGGAGTTATCTTTCTCTCTAGGAACTGGCCTCCAAAACCTTCTTTCCCCCTTTTCTTAGCCTTTTTCCTCTATTCCATCATTCTCTTCTTCCATTCCTCCCCTTTCCTCCGTCAAACTTGTGTCACCTTTCTTAGTATTTTACCTTTTATGTTTCGGTTTTCACTTTGAAGAAGAAGGTTTCAAGTTGCTCTTGAAGGAAGAACAAGGAAAGGATCCAAGATCCACCTCTTTCAAGAAAAGTAGAAGCTTCTCCTACATCATCTTGGCTACGACGAAGACCTGAATAACGATGGAAGACGTGAAGATCTAGATCTCAGTCTAGAAAAGTGTAACATCCCAATTTTTATATAAATGCCCAAATAAGGGAAATAAATAACAACTACTTATATATGGAAAGATTTATGCCCTAAAAATATTGAAATAAATTAATTTGAGCTTATTATGATTTTTCGTACATTACTAGGCTTCATGAGCTAAAATTTATACCCGGTTAAAATATGAGTGTTGGACCAAGTATCTCTGATTGAGATGCTATTGGTCAGGGCTGTAGATAATATTATGGGGAATCTGAATATGTATTCGAATAATTTTTAGATAAAGTATTAGGCCCAAACAGGGATCCTGTTTGTGGTAAAACGGTAAAATTTAAATGAATGAAGTTAAAATTAAAACAAAACTCCCACCCTTCATTCTCTTTTCACGCTGGATTCTCTCCTTTGGCAAGACACACCTAACTCTTCATCCTCTTCTAAACTACCTCATTCATCTTCATCTTCTTCTCCTCCAAAAACCTAAGTATAAGTGGTGCCCCTTCTCCTCTATTCATTTTCGTTCTCAAGGAGCAAGGAGGAGGCAATGGGTGCTTGAAGTTTCTCCTCTCTTCTCTTCTATTTTTCATCACCATCTCTCCCCCCTTGGTTCCCATTTTGGTTTTTGGAGCAAGGTAAGTTTCTTGCCATTTTCCTTGTGTTTATAACCTAGAAAATGGATAGTTATGGCTTGGGAGAGTATTAAATGCATATGGGTGTTGAAGGAAACCATTAAATACATAAACCCTAAGGTGGGGTAAGAGGAATATAAACTTTTATGGGTAATGAATGGGGTACACAAAAATGGTGTTGGAATATGATATATATTAATAATGTTTGATGGGTTTTAATAAAACCCTAACTTATGATTTTGGGGGAAATATGTAATGTGAATGGGAAAGGCATTAAATGATGATGAGAATGTCATTAATGGTGAGAGATTACCATAGATGATGATTTATGAGGGTGGTTAGGAACCATTAATAAAGAAAACCCACTTAAGGAGTTGGGTGTGAAACTGGTATGTGTGGGTAAATTAACTACATAGATTGTGGCTTTTGATAATAATGAACTTTGATCAAAGGGAAGGAATTCCCGAAGCCTAATTAGGCAAATGAAAAAAACTTATAAATAGTTTCTACAATTGATTGATGTAGGATTTGATAACACTTGTAAGGAGGGAATATCAAACCCGGAAGTCTACTTCTCTTGAGGTAGGAGAGGGGTGTATTTTCTAAATGTATGATGCCTTGTATATTGATAATGTATGTATTGTTGCCATGTTGCATGTTTTTCCTTGAATGGATGTAGTGCTTAATGTGTGTGATATGAAATAGAGATTGAATCTTGTGATGGTTGATTATAAAATGGTACCTTGAAAAGGTTATAAGTTGTATAATGTGTGATGACATGTTATTGTTCCCATTTGTGGCTTGATGAATATTTGAAATCCTTGGCTAGGATAATTCTTAAAAATTATGAATGGTATATATATTTAATTATGTGAGATTAACATTGTGATTGAGTATGAGTTATACCCTAGATGAGAGGGTGAGATAATCCTTACGAGGTTAAGGTATGCATGAGCATTGTTGCATACATAGCATGGCATGTATATCATGACATTTGAAAGTGGTTGCGATCACTTGATATTTGGAATATAAAGGGCTTGCGAGTTCCTATGGTATTGAGCTGGTGGTTGCGATCACCTGGTGTTTGAAATGAAAGGCCCTGCGGGACCATTGAGAATGAATGCCCGTGGTTGCGATCACGAGGCGGGAGTACCCCTTGCGAGGCAGGAAACCATTATGAATTGTTAAACGTGGTTGCGATCATGAGAAAGCACCTTGCGAGGCTACTAGAGGGAGTACCCCTTGCAAGGTGGGAAACCAATGAGGATGAATGATTATGGTGGTTGCGATCACCTGAGGAAATGAAATCAGATCCTACATATGCATTCTTAAACACCAGCATGTGCATTAGCCATAGAAGCATGGCATTGAGTGATACCCTATTGAGGAGATTATGTGAGGTATATGTGGAACCCCTTTTTGGATACTAAATATAATTGTGTTATTGGTTTGGTTTGGCTTTTATGAAACTTTATGAAATGACAATGAATGTGATGGAACTATGAATGAATGATACGGTTAAATTGGTATGTCCTTAATGAAGGATTTATTATTCATGAATATGTGAATAGACGTGTATGTTCAATGAATCGGATGATTAAATTGATTTTAGTGTCATTTAAACTCCTTTTTGGAAGGAGATGTTTAACTTGCATTCATATGTATATTATGACAAATTGTTGGATTATTCATCATTGAGAAAGTATACTCACTCTCCATGTGGTCTATCTTTCTAGCTCTTGTGTTGTAGGGATTGACAATGAAGCTCATGTGTGGAGGAATTATGTGAAGGAAGTCATTTTGTGGTAAAGAGCCTTGGCTGGCATATATAGATTCATTTTATATAGCATATAGAGTGTATATGCTTATTTTGCAATTTATTTGATGATAGTTGATTTTGGAGGTCATGTAGGAAAATTAGACCTTATGTGTATGGCTAATTTTCATTATTGACCTTGATAATGTATGAGTGATAACTATAAGGTGGATTTGATGTAGATTTTAATGAATGAATGAAGACTTATATAAGAAATTGTGTTTCATGTAGTATGTGAAGTGATAGGCTTGGTTCTGACATGACTAATGAATTGGAATGGAAATTATTGAGTATGATTGTTTGGAGCAAGTTCTAAATGCTCAATATGTTATGTGTGATATGTTAATTTAGGTCAAATTTGCTTGGTAGGAGTTTTGGTATATTGAGTTGTGAAATTTTACTTGTTTTCTGCATATATGCTGATAATATCGCTCAAGTGAGAATCCCCTGTATCAGTTATAGGGCCTCTAGCCCAATCTTTCCCAAGCAAGAGTGTTATTCGCTCAGGCGAGATGCCCCTGCACTTGGTGGATACATTCTGGACGATTCTCGCTCGAGCGGGTTTGCCTTCGCTCAAGTGACAGTTGGGTGTAGTTTTTATTGGATAAAATTCGCTTAGGCGAGCTGGTATCTCGCCCAAGTAAGATTGATTATGCATCAGGTATTAGCTACTGGAAGAAATTCGCTCAAGAGGGCCTGGCCTTGCTCGAGCGAAATAAGGGTAGTAAAGTTCTGTCCCTTTTTCACTTAAGCGAGCTTGCCTTGCTCAAGCGAGTGGGTGTGCCTTCGATACTGGATAGTTGCTCCTCCATAAAATATACATAGGTCGCCTCTTCCACCTTACGCGTCTCAAGCTCACTCTTGGCACCCTTCAGTTTCTCCTTAACCTCTTTTTGGGCCTACACACCAAGGCGTATGATTCCTTCGCATCTCCTAGGCGCCTACCCAAATTGGCACATTGTTCCTTAGTAACGGCCAACTTCCTCTCTGCCAGTTTTCACCCAGACTCAGCCTTCGCCAGTTCGGCTTAAACAAGTTTCAAGTCATCTGCCAATCCCTCGACATCCTTAAAGGCATCCATAAGCTGTAGGGAGGCAAACTTGTTAGCATCTTTTAGCGAGTCCCTTTCGTACTGTAGGGTCGCCTTCTCCCTTCTCAGCGCCACCAATTCCCCTTCCTGTGCGGTGAAACGCTTCTCCATATGCCGAGTCATCGCCGCAGATCATAAGTTGAACATCTCCACCGCTCGGCACATTGCCATTGCAATCGACCCTTCAAACTTCTTCTCATCATCTTTGAAAACTACAGTGCGGTTGACAAAAGAAAAAACTGGGAAATAAACATCCCTTAATGATTGGGAAGGGTTACTGGTTTCGCATAAGGATCCATTAGCAAAACTCTCCCATCACCGATCCTCCAGCTCCATCTCACTTAGTAAGGTGCTGGCAATTCGCTTGGTAGTTACTCCCCCGGTGGAGGTAGCTTCCAGGGCTCCATGACGAGCCCGACTCTGAGTCTTTAATGACCTCGTCTCTTGTTCGGGGCTGTCAGACACCAGGATGGGAGTAGGTCCACCTCCTACCTCCTCTTCTGTACGAGGGGGAGATCCAGTTTAATCAATCTCTAGAGTCTCCAATCCTGTAAACCCTTGGGCTCCTTCCCCCAACACGGGCTCCTCAGAATGGTGCCTTTTTGATGCTCACTCTGCCTCTCTTTCTAGCTGGGAGGCAGTAGGGACCATTGAAAGATGTAACCATGGTGACAGCTCCAGACCCGCCCACCGGGGCGGTTGAACTCACCCCTTTCTTGGAACCACCCTTCTTCCCAGCCACTTGGGGTTTTTTCCTCGGGTACCGTTTCTTCAGGTCTTTGATGGACAACTTTTCAGGGGCCATGTCAGCTATACAAACATAAAACAATCAATAGGAAGGAAAAGTCAAAAAATCTATACAAGAAACAATAAAACTGAAACTACTCTCACCTATCCAAGCGTCAAGAGAACCCGGGAGAAGGGATAGGGCAATCAACACCTGAGAACTAAAATAGACGCCCACGTCATCAACCAGAAATTTGGCGTTCGTCCTCTCGGACAGGGATAGATCATCCTAAGACACACAAAATTAGATGGGTGTCTAAGTCCAATAAAGGGGAAACCGAGGATGGGTATCGGGGTAATGCAAAAAATCCTCCCTAAGAGGATCCAACCTGACTCGGATTTTGAAGAATCCCATTTTAAAGTTTTTATAAGATTGGTCAAAGGCCCTAATCAGATTGCATCGGGCAATGCCATTCAATGAGACTTAACCCACAGGCACTCTATGTTTCAGGATTTTGGGATTAAAGAAGTAAAAAAGTAGAGCTATGGAAGGAAGATGACTAAAGTGCTCGCACAGGACCTCAAAGGCCTTTTCAAACGCCCACCCATTCAGGTGCAGCTGGGTTGGGGCAATGTTCAAGGCATTTAGTATCCCAACCTCGAAATTGGAAAACGAAAAAGATAAGTATAGCCGAGAGAAAGAAGTCTCGTACAGATAAATAAAATCCAGTTCACTCGGGTCCGCACGCTCGTGACACACCCTTTCAAAGACAGAACAGCAAACGCACTCCATATTGCGAGCAAAAGATGAATGGTTAAACGATTCCCCCTCCAACAACTGGGCCATAGACTCCTCACTCTGGAAAGAGGAAGATCTTCACCCAAATGTAAGTACCTCCAGTGGACGAGGCCATAGAAACTCTCAGGGTAAAGAAAGCAAGAAGGATAGGGATACTAACCTGACAAACGAAGCAGGGAATGCTAGGAAGATAGGAAAAAGAAAAAAATTGAAGACGACAAAGCCCAACAAACAAACGTTCTAAGAAGACGAAGGAGTTTGGACACAGACGTTTTGGAAGTCTAAAAAATGTAAAATGAAAGGGAAGCCCAAATTTATAAGCAAAGTGGCAGCCCTTCATCACTCTAGATTCAACGGTTGGAATGCAAGAAGACTCGAAAAAATAACGGATGCGATGTTTCAGAAACCTCTTTTCAGATGAAGCGACCTGGATCCAAATCCAACAGATGGGGAAAGAGAGACCCTCTGATCAACAGATATGATCCTTTAGGACAACCTTGAATAGAACGATGCACTTATTAATGGCACAATAATGTCAGAAGGAAGCAGGAACGACGTAATCATGACAGGCACGTGTTCCCAACCCTTCTGTCACACCCCAGTTTCCATAACCCGAGTCTGATGTAATTAACATAATTAATAAAAATCTGAGGAAATTTTTCACGTTTGAAGAGAGGTTCATCACCCAATAATTACATCAAGATTCAAATCATAGAAAACGAAGAGTAGGAGTTTAAGATTTTTAACAATCTGGATCGAAAAAGCAAAGCCCCATTGTGCATACGAAAATAATTTGAGTTTACAATGGAAGGAATATGTATACAGGGAATAAGCCTAGTCCCATATATAAAGATATGAGAAAAGGCCCAAACACGAGAAAGGAATTCAAGAAAACGGAAAAAATGCAAAAGTTGACAACAGACCAGCTAGCATAGGTACGTTGGTTCCTGGCGTACCCACGCCCAGCAACCAGTTACCCACCAGAGGACAAGCGCTCCAACCCCCATCGATGCATGCCAGCGGCAGATCTCCAGTGCTTACGCTGGATCCCAACGTAAGTACGCCCAGCTACTGACCAATTACCAATAATCACCCAGTAATACAGCGTGCCAATGTTGGAAATCAGTGTGCTTATGCTGAGAGGCTCAACATCAGACCCTGATTTCCAGTAACTCAGCGTGCCAACGCCCAGGTCAGGCGTGTCCGCACCCATAGCCATGCCATGGTCCAGAAAGCCAACGTGCCTACGCCCATGACCAGCGTAGGTACTCCCAGTCACTGGCCAACAGACCCCATCCTGCAGCTTTTTGAACCTATGATTTTGCTAACTTTGGGTCATTGTTTCACCAAGTAATTCAACTCCAATTTCCACGAAATTTTATACACAACACATATACCCTAATATCAATCATGTGGCAAAGTTTCACCCCTAAATTTCATCCCAAACAAAATCTAAGCTATAAGTTTGTTTTGCGCGTATTTAGGGCATTTTACATAACATACAAAAATACAATTGGGTAGGTTTTGGTCCAAACTCTCAAAAGACCTATATTCATGTATACATAAGTGGCTTGTTCCAACAAGTCCCATCCATTAATTCCATTCCTAGATCAAGATATACACTTATGGCAATTCATGCACTTTCCAGTTAAACCGAACATACTAGTTTGCAAACTAGGCCTAAATAGCCATAACCACATATGCACACAAGTCATATATATCCAATATAAGCCATAAGTGACCCTTACTTAAGGTCCTAGCCATTCCATAGGAATACGGTCTATCCACTTCTTAATATTCATGCATAATAGCATTTCAAATAACATAATTACTCACACATGCCTTATAAGAGATTGTGTTTCAAGATTAACATCATTCATTCATCATATTGGCATACATCAAGTATTACAATTGTCAATGTATATTGTTAAGGTCATAATCAAAAATTAGTCATACAACACAAGGGTCTAATTTTCATAAATGACCTACAAAATGAATATCCACCATTCAAATACATAAAGAGCATATATCAACACTATATACTATACAAAATCAATGGTTATCGGCCAAGGCACTTCCTATACAACTAATTTACCTTCATCATCAAAGCATACACTTCCAAAATAGAGGTAATCTCCCCCCATGCATACCCTGCATCACAAGGCTAAAAATAGACAACATGGGAGAGTGAGTTATACATTCTAAGTGACGAATATGATTACATTTGTGATTATGAGCATATGCATTCAATGACATGTATACTTTGCATCAACATGTAAATCATCATAATTACATCATTCCATCAATATACACATATCTCAATCATACTCTATGATCCATAGCAAAGCATATACGCATACACACATTTATGTCTCTCATCATATTGGGCTTTAACATATAACATCACCATACACGAAATTATTTCTTTGTATTCATATTTTATGTGTTGTCTTTAGGTATTCTTTCACCCAATCTCAACCATCATCATATCTCGTCACCTTTGGCATATCTCCATGCTATATGTAAATGCTCTTAAGCTAATGCACATGCACAACGGAGTTAACAAAAATTACAGATCCAACTGTGGGAATATAAACACCAATTTGTGGATTCAAGCATGAATATAAAACCATGCCCCTACTACAGTAGTAAAATGTGTACACTTATCATAAATTTGCATGCATATCACTATATTTTATTGGTACCAAACCGCATCGCCCATCTTGCAACACCTGGTCATTTTCACCATGACCGCGGTATACACCATAAACAACATAAAGGTGTTGTGGGCCAACCATGATTCATACCATGGCAGCTGTGATCCAAAAGACCACTGGGGATACCTTCTCCTCAAAGAGCCATCCCCTACAAGGTCAACCACATGCAACTCCCTGTAGCTAAACATGGGCAGCTTCGTGACTTACACACTAAGTCACTAGGGAAACATCAATATCACTCGTGCATAGAGCTCCCCTCCCACTAGGACAACTGAAGGAACCCCTAACATTCCATTACCGGCAGCTATGCAATATGCCATGTGTGAACACCTCTTTCGGTCCAACCCAAATAGAAAGGATTCTGAGAGGACTGGACTTCATTTTCGAATGATCTGCTGAGAAGAATGACTCAGAATGATGATTTTCGAGTGAAAAATGGTTATTTCCGAGTGAAAAAGGCTATTTCCGAGTGAAGAAGGATATTTCCGAGTGAAAATGGATGTTACCAAGTGAGATATCCGAGTCAGAAGCTACTGAGTGAAATACCAACTGGGATGTCTCCGACTGACTGTCTCCGAGTGGAGGACTCCCGAGTGGAATATCTCAGGGACTGTTGTCCAACCTGGAATGAGTCTCTTCTGGGCCGATTCTCAAATTTTAAATCCCAACACCCGAGTGAGCACGTCCGAGGGTCAAATGTTGATTGAAACCCTTCTGATTGGAGTATAAAAGCCGAGTCCTAAATGAATCCGAGGAAAAGGTTGACAATGGAAGATATTCCGAGGGAAAGGTTGCACCCGAAGGATTGTTGAAGCTGAAAAAAACTTTTCTGATTGAAGTGTGAAGGGTGACCCCGAGTAAAACAATCCCAACATCCGAGCACATCATGATTGAAGTATGAATCCGAGTGATGGCACCCGAAGGAATGATGAAGCTGAGTCCCGAATTCTGAGTGGAGGGAAGACTGACTCCAAGTAAATTGAACAGGCTGAGATAAGCTTTTCTGATTGAAATGAACAAACTGACACCGAATGAACACAAATCCGAGCGAATGCATCTGAAGGGCTGATTGTCGACTGGAACCTTTCTGATTGAAAACAAATTCGACTCGGAATGATTAAATCCGAGCAGAATGGAGTGTTGCCGAGTGGCATACTTCACTGTTGGAGGAGAATCCGAGTGGAAGCTTCCCTATCAAAGCCATTCCGAGTGATAAATGGCTGACCTTGAAGAAATATGTCCCTGTTAGAGGTGAATCTGAGTGGAAGCTGTCCGACTGCAAACGATTTTGAGTGAAAAAAAGGACTGACCTTGAATAAATAGTGCCCAAAGCTATTGTCTGAGTGAAGGGATGCTAAATGAAAACAAATCTAATTTGGGATAGATACTTTTTCTGGGCACAATTATTTCCGAATCAAAGATCCCCGAGTGAGTTGATTCCGAATGAAGAAACACTCTGGACTCCAAAAGAACACTTGTTGAATAAAAACAGATCTCCGAGAGGTGCATTCCGAGCGAAACAAAGCACTGATCTGGAAGGAACGCTTCTACCGGTCAGATTCTATCAAGCTCCAAAGTTCTGAGTGAAAAGAAAGGCTAACTCCCGAGTGTGTAAGTTCGAATGGGTTGATCGACAATTGAGGCCAAATTCTGAATGAAAAGCAAGTCTGACTCCAGATGAATACAACCGAATGGTGAATTCCTGAGTGAAGAGTTAATGACTGAAGTACCTCCAAGCAAAGAATTTCTGACTTTGGACGAGTATTTTTTCTAGTTGGAAATTCATCCGAGTGGATGATTGCCGATTAAAAGTCATTCTGAGTGGATAATTACCGATCGGAGTCGTTCTGAATGAAAGGCGTTTGAATGCATCCGTATTGATAATTGCCGATCGGAGTCTTTCTGATTGAATCAAAACCGAGCAAGATATTCTGAGATGCCGACTGGTTCAAGCTGAGAGGGTAGATGAATGCTTCAAGCAGAAGCATTGGCAAGCAAAACTCCTCCAATTGATACAATTCCGAGTGAATGCTTCAAGCAGAGACAAAATCCAAGCCAATTTTCAGTCAATACCAAGTGAGCCACTTTTCAGTCAAATCCGAGTCACTTTTCACTCAATTCCGATTGAATGTTCCAATCGGAATTTCTTTGCTTGCCCACTCAATCTAATTGTACACCATTGCACACGGACTCTCCTCACAGCAGCCTCACACCGACATGATTTCACTCGGTCTTTTGCACAAAAGGGACCTTTTCCACTCGGATTCAGGAGGCAAAGTGAAGATCGACCCCTTTTTCCACTCAGATTTCCACCATGCTGACTTGGATTTCCACTATCCAAGTGGATCCTTGAATTATGGGAGGCGGCTCACAACAAGACAGGAAGAAAATGATAAAAAATTCCCACCAGCCTCCTTTGTCAAGATCCAGGCTGTTTCCAACACACTGTCCAAGTTGATCTGCTAATTTCAAAGGGCGGCTGGTAACAAGACAAAGAGGAAATAATAAAAAATCCTCACCAATTGGCAGCCAGGCTGTCTCGGAGCTGTTCAGGCAATCAACATGCTCCTGAGATGTTCTATAAATACTCCCAACGAAAGAGAAGAAGGGGGGAAGCTTTCATTTTGAAGGGAGGAAACCTTTATTTTTAGAGAAGACTCTGAAGCATTTTCTTAGAAAAAAAACACAGCCCTTTCTCCTCTCTTCACTCGGCCCAGCCCCTACTCTCTCCATACCGTCCTCAATCCTCAACTGTCCTCTCCTCTCCAACCCAACTGTCTATCCTCACTCCTCACCTCACACCGTCCCCTTCTCCTAAAACGTTGTCCCCCATCTCCTCACTCACCCAACCGTTCTCACTCTCACCTAACCGTACAGCACCTCTCTCCCAACCGTCCTTCATCTCTCCCAACTATCCTTCTCCATCTAAACTCCCACACCGTCCCCTCTTCACCTCTCCCAATCGTCCTCCTCTAAACCTCCACACCATCCCTTCCTCCTTCAAACTCACCCAACTGTCCTTCCCTTCACCACACCGTCCGACCTAACCAACAGACTCACTCACACCAACCAACACTCCTACATCCTTCACACAGTCCCTCTCTCTCCCTCTAACACCGACCAGCACCCTTCATCCTCTTCAACACCGTTCTTCTCTCAAAACCGACCAGCACCCTCCATCCTCTCCAACACCGTTCTCCTCTCAAAACCACACCAGCACCCCTTAAAATCCTCTCCACACCGACTTTTTCCTTCAACCCCAACACCGTCCCTCTCTCCCTCTCAACACTGTCCATCTCCATTAAAACCCACACCGTCCTTTTTTAGAACCCCATCCAACACCTTATCTTTCCATTCCTCACCGTTCAGCATCTCAAATTTTCCATACACTGTCCAATTCCTTTCTCAATACACCGGTCTCGCTTTACCCCCATATTTTTAATATTTGTACTTGTTTATTTTCTGTTAAATTAATTGTTGTTGGATGACTGTTTCCTTTTTCAATTATCAATTAATTTCTATTAGTTGACAAATATTAATAAAAATGAGTACTTCACACATTTTATTTGGACTAGCCTAAAAATTATAATTATTATTATTATTATTATTATTATTATTATTATTATTATTATTATTATTATTATTATTATTATTATTATTATTATTTTCTTAAAAAAAGGAGGAACGAGATTAATTTGGATGAGACGTCCTGTTAATTTCATTTTTTATTAAAAAATAGTGGAGCGAGATTAATTTGGACGAGACGTCCTGTTAATCTCATGTAAATATCCAGCGTTTATTTTTGTTTATTTTTGTATACTTATGTCGTCTCGTATATTTTCTTTTCATGAAGAAGTTAAAATAATTATTGGGCTAATTATAATACGCGCTATCATATTGAGGTAACCTTTTTATAACGGACAGTTGTGAGGTGCTAATACCTTCCTCGCCTGTAATCAGACTCCCGAATCATGGAATTTCATTTTTATAACCAGTGCTTTAACGAAAGGTTTTTCCAGTATTTTATCCTAAAAAATATTGGTGGCGACTCCCTGTTTTTCTTTTCGGAACTTAAAATCGTTTTGAGGGTTGGCCACACCGCCGCGATCCCGGTCGCGACAGATGGCGACTCCACTGGGGACTTAGAGAGTCAAGCCAGTCAATTTGATAGCGCATGTTTTAAATAGCATATTAATTATTTAACTTCTTCCTTTATTTTATTTTTCTGTAAATATTTGTATGTGATTTCTGTTTTGTTTATAATCTATCATTTATGTTCTGTAAATATTTGAGTGATCATTGTACCCTAGGTTAGACGACTTTATTTTGTTGCTCTGTGTTTGTTCTATGTGCAGGATGAGTAAGGTACAGGTATTGGATGCCTCTTTCACACACTACACTCACAATTTGCACACACTTTTGAGTGGGACCCTATACTCGGGCCCAAATGAAACTTAAGCTTAGGGGAGGTTGATAGCGGAGCCATTTGGGATGTACTTCCTATCTGGTTACCGTGAGAATCTCAGCTAGAGTTTGACTTATTCATGGTGCCCGCACCTAGTAGACTTCCTACTGTTGTGGTTAACATCATGAGTAAGATCTTGGCTCTAGTGACCTTTAGAAGTTTTAGAACAAGCCACCTAATGCGAGGTATCACTGATAGACAAACCTTAGAACCATTAGGAGACCTCCAGAAAAACCTGACTTACGACACAAAGGGGTAAACTTTACTTATACCTTTTCTCATTCTTACTTTCTCTTGTGATCCAAATTAGGGGGACCACTTGCCCGTTTAGTGGATTACTTTTTCTGAAAATGACATACTTTTAATTAATGATCCTTTAACGGGCAAGTAGTCTTTTCCTTTTATGCATATTTGTTTAAGTCTTTAGGCTTTGAGTTATGGATCTTTCGAATCATAAAAAAAACAAAAAAAAAGATAAAATACAAAAAAATACAAAAAAAAATCAATTCCTTTTCTATTGACAATGATCAGAAAATCCGTAGCTCACACAAGTTTTGTCAAATTGTAACCCCTAAATTCAAAAAATGTTTTCAAGAAAGTTACTAGGGGAGTACCAATTTGCGAAACACATCAATTCCTGATAGCTCTTTCTCTCTATTGTTGTCGGAAGCTATTTAGAGCTTAACGAATACCCTTTGAGTAGACATAGAAATTAACATGGGATTGAACTTATAGGATGAGAGCCATGGTTGCCCAAGGAAAATGTTTGAGCTTGAGGCTCTCACCTCAGGATGAAAAATTCTTTTGCCTTCACAACTATCCTGTATTAATTTCCATGTTTTCCGTACTTAGTACTTTTGAATGATATGTTCTAAGGAACGGTTAAAGGATGCTTGTCAAGGTCTGTGATTGCTTCCCATGACATTCTCCTTCTTTCTATTTTCTACCTAACATTTCTTTGCTTTTTCTTTTTTTTTTTAAAAAAAAAGAAACACCAACGTCACGGGTAGACATCCTTACCAGACCCGACTTCAAAGGAAACTCATGGCTGAGGCAGAAGCTGTTGATGGAGACTTTAGAACTGAGTTCGATCAGCTGAAAGAGCAAGTGGCGGAGTTAACTAAACTCTTAAAAAAGAAACTCACAGAAGGAGGCTCCTCTGCAGGTGTTGAGGACGCCCAACAGCAGCCTGCCACCGTACCACCCCCCTTGGTTCTGACCCAGCAAGAACCCAACTACCTAACACAACGACACCCCTTCTCACTATTCATGTCAGAAGACCTAACCCTGCCATTGAGGCCCAGCCACCCTACGGCCAGTCTTATGCACCACAGCATACATTTGTTGGTCCTGACGGCAACCCAATACCTTTTCCACTTTATGGCCTACCATCGGGGTACCATCCCCCGCTCGCTAACCAACAAGATGCCCACGACCAGCAAGCGATGAATCCTCACGCTTCATACCCCACCCAGCCAAATATGCCATCACTTCACCAGGCCCAAAACATGCAAGCCCATGACCCACAAGCTTACCAAACCCAAAACACGCAGACCCATCACCCACAAACCTACCAAATCCAAAACACACAAGCCCTGAAGGCCCAGCCAACCCATAACACACAAGCCCAAAACACACGAGCCCAGATGACCCAGCCAACTTATGCTGTACAAACTATGGCCCAACCCTAGGGACCCTCACCAAATACAGGCATAATGAACCAGTATCAGGCGTTGCCTTCGTTCAACCAGCCACTCGGCTATCCGTATGGATACGGAACCCCCTATGGGACCAATCTCCAAGATACAACCCGCATGATGAATCCGGTAGCTGGTCATAGCACGGTCGCAGCTCCCCAAAAGGAAAAGATAGAAATCTTAGAGGAGCGTTTGAGAATGATGGAAGGCGCCGGAGGTTTTGGACTGATAGATGCTTCTGAACTATGCCTAGTCACAGATGTTGTCCTCCCGCCCAAATTCAAGATGCCAGACTTCGACAAGTATCGAGGAATGACTTGTCCAAAGAACCATCTCACAATGTACTGTCAAAAGATGGCATCTTACTCTTCTAACGACCAATTGTTGATCCACTGCTTCCAAGATAGTTTGGCAGGGGCCGCTCTTACATGGTATGCTCACCTTGAGCGAAACCATATTCGCTGTTGGAAGGACCTGGCAGATGCCTTTCTTAGACAATACAAGTATAACATGGATATGGCACCCAATAGGGTTCAGTTACAAAATATGTTGAAAAAGGACAGTGAAACGATTAAAGAGTATGCCCAACGCTGGAGAGAGACAGCAGCGCAAGTGGACCCCCCATTGTCAGAAAAAGAGATAGTCGAGATGTTTATCGATACGCTCCCATCACCTTTCTACGGTAAGATGATTGGTAGTGTTTCATCCAACTTCTCTGACATCGTGACTATTGGAGAAAGGGTGGAAAGCGGAATACGAACGGGAAAGATCACTCAGGGCTCATCTGGGACAAGCATGACAAGAAAGCCGGCGCCTGGGAGAAGGGATGGAGAAACTAATTCCATTTCTTCTAATCAAAAGACGGCCCCACCGAGACCATTCACCCCTACCATGATTCAAGCTCCCAATCCTTATGTGGCCGCTGCCACTCAGGGCCCGACAACTTATAATCCCCACTTTCGTCCGCCCATGGTAAGAGCGCCAATGCCGCAACCCATGACGTACCATCACCCGCAGCAGATGACTCGACCACCCAATCATGATCAGAACACAAGGAATCCCAACAATGAGCGCACCCCTGTGCAGTTCGATCCAATTCCCATAACATATACCGAACTTTTACCAATCCTCGTTCAGAAGGGTCTGGTAGCTCCATGCCCCATGAGGCCGTTGCAACCTCCTTACCCAAGGGGGTATGACCCAAACGCTCATTGTGATTACCATGCTGGGGCACCAGGGCATTCTACAGAAAATTACATGGCTTTGAAATATAAAGTGAGAGATTTGATCAAAGCTGACTGGATTAATTTTCGGAAGGAAGCCCTAACGTGACCACAAATCCCCTGCCCAATCATGGAGGTTCGGAAGTTAATTCCGTGGTGGCCGATATTGAAGATGGTTTTGATGATAATATTGATTTGGTGATCGCTTGCCCACCAGGCCAAGAACTCAGTAACTGGGAGGCTGTTGAACCCCCTACGATTTTAAATGATTCACCAAAATAATTTGCCATTGCCTCAAAGTCTTGTTTATCCCTCTGCTATGCCTAAGGCTTTGGGATTTTTCATGTAATAAGGGCGAAAAAAAAAACTTGTTTTACCAGTCAATCAATAAATACGTATCGAAATTCAAAAAAATTCTCATCCCTTTATCCTTGCTTTTGACTCATTCTCTTTAACTTGCTTTTCCTTTCTCTTCTTTATTTTGCCATAACACACTAAATTACAGATCCAAAAATGATCCTCTTGAGACTAGTGAAATCACAATCACGCTTCACGATTTTGATTACCCAGTCGACTATGCCGACGAAGAAGGTAAGGGAAACCTGTGAGCCACCGCACAAGTTAACAAGATTGTTAGAACAAGAGGTTAAAGAATACCCCTAAGTCAAGAACAACTGGAGGAATCACGGGGGCAATCTATCAGAAGGCATTAGTAATTTTGGACGTGGAAGGAATCTATGGAATGACAACATGGCCAAGTCCCGAATTGGACAAGTGGTAGGCCAGTCATTTAAGGAAACCTCAACAGTTGCCAGCATAAATAGGGGCAAATTGTTTATGCCTATAAATGTAGACACAATTGAGGAAGACTTTGCCAAAAAAAACATAAAAAAAATACAAAAAAATGAAAAAATGAAAAATAGAGTCAAGCTTAAAGTCCAATGCACATACCAAGCGGGGAAAGCTGGTTATGTCCAGATCATCGAGCAAGTTGTCATTTTCTGTATAACGAGGATGAATGTCACTAGACCAAGAACTTGCATTCTTGTCATCATCAACACCTCAACCTTAAAAGGTACGCTATTCCTCATGCTCATGTAACCAAGGAAATAGTCTATCAGATTGAGTCATTGCATCATCAAGGGGATCAAAAAAATGAAACAAAACAAAAAAAATCAAAAATAAAAGAAAAAAAAGAGAAAAAAATAAAGGCCAAAATGATGATTCAAAGTAATTCCCTCTCATCGATGCCAAAAGACTCACCAATATTTCCTTGGATACATGGCATAGGAGTAGAGTCTCCTATTTGAAGTAATATCAGTTTCCCAAAGGATCAAACTAAATTTGGAAAAGGATAGGCAGACTCAACTGGAATGTGATCAGTTTCAACTTTTTACTGTAAAGGATGCAGCCCAAAATAAACAAGAAAGAGAAAAGCTCGCTAGGTTGAAAACCTGAAAGGGCGGCCTAGGCAAAAGTTAGAGCGACCCGGTGAGTTGAAAACCTGAAAAGGCGGCTCAGGTAAAAATTAGGGTCAACATCTCGGCAGAGTAACTAAAGTTCCCAATGCAAAACGTACAAACTGAGGCATATGGACCATGATCAAACTACCCTCTCAAAGGCAGAGTTGAACGATGTACTTGAGGTCGTGACGTGGGATTAAGGTTCTCACTAGTCTCAGGAATTCACTGGAGGATCCTTGAACCTTCCCTGTTTCTCTCGGCCTTGACCTGTCCTATGTAACTTCATTTCATCCTATCTATTTTCCCCATTGTCCATTCTCTGAATTCTGTTCTTCCTTTTTTTGATACGTGTTATGAATTGCATTGATTTGATAAAACATTGTATTTTTATAAAAATAAAATGAAAGAATGGTGAACATTTAAAGTCGTGAGGAACAAGACACTCCCACTACTCGACCTCGTCTTAAACAATCATCACGAGGACTCAGCTAAGGCACGCGCTTCAAAGCTATGATCGCCATCTTTCAATCTCCTCTGTCCATGAGTTATCCTAAGGGTCGCGGTTTCACAGGACCTACCCAATTTTTGAATTTTACTTTGCACTACTGACCTTTTTCTGCAGGTTATTACAACAGACAGTCATGTCAAGTGTTGACACCTCAATCAAGTCCTTCAAGTTCTTCCCCCAAATCGTCGAAGTTGGCACTGCTCAAAATCTTTTCCTCAAATTGCCAAAATTGGCAATTCTCAAAGTCTTCTCCTTAATCGTCAAAAGTTGATACTTCTCAGAACTCTTTCCTCAAATCGCCAAAGCTGGCACTTCTCAGAACTCCTTCCGCAAATTGCCCAAGCTGGCACTTCTCATAACTCCTTCCCTAAATTGCCAAAGTTGGCACTTCTTGAAGTCTTCTCCTCAATTGCCAAAGCTGACACTTTTTTTTTAATTTCCCTTCCAAGGAATCTACCTGACACGTTCCAACAGTCAAGCGTATTCCCTTCCCAAGCCCAAGGATAGTTTCCAGCAAAATTCTCTCCCCCAGCAGAGTCACCAAACTCTCCCCAGCAAGCCTACAATTCAGATCATCTTCTCCCCCTGATAAGAACACTTTTCTAATCAGGCTTAGAAGAACTCTCAATGAATCCACACATACCAGGTAGATCCCAGATTTTCCCTTACCGATCAAGAGGCAATGCCTCGAGCCATCAATCTTTCTCCAGTGGAACTACACTTTCCAAACAAATCAAACTGGGACATCACCCCAGGATCATTTCTTCTCGCTCAAGGGACAGTTCCCCAAGGTTTCGAGGCAGATAGTTCAAACTGGGGCATCACCCCAGGTTCATTCTCTTTCACCCAAAGAGGCAGTACCCCGAACCATCAATCCGAAACACATTTCCTAAACAGCTCAAACTGGGGCATCTCCCCAGATTTCTTTTGTTCATTCAAGAGGTAGTTCCCCAACTACCTTTAAATCATGTCAAACCGGGGCATCACCCCTGGTCCATTCTCTTTCCGCCAAGGGGCAGTTCCCCAAGGCTCCTTCAGACCATCTCAAACTGGGGCATCACCCCAGACTTCTTCTGTTCCAGTCAAGGGGCCGTTCTTCAAGATTCCTTCAAACTTCCTCAAACTGGGGCATCACCCCAGGTTCATTCTCTTTCAAATCAAGAGGCATTTTCCCCAACAACCTTTAATCATGTCAAACTGGGGCATCACCCCAGGTTCATTTCTCTTTCAGTCAGGGGGTAATCCATCAACCTCCTCAACCGGGGACATCACCCCAAGGGTCTCCTTTTTCAATCAACGGGTAATTCCACAAAATCCTTTCGATCTTCACTTCCCAAATTCACTTCCCCAGTGGAACCATAATCGCCGAAGCTGGCACTTCCCTTTTCTCTTCCCCAGTGGAACCAATCGCCAAAGCTGGCACTTTAAGAAAGATTCTTCCTCAATCGCCAAAGCTGGCACTTTTCAGGGTTTTCTTCCCCAATTGCCAAAGATGGCACCCCTTTTGCCTTTCCATTCGCCTATTCAGGCACCCTTTAATTTCTGTTCGCCTATTCAGGCACCCTTTACTTTCTGTTCGCCTATTCAGGCACCCTTTAATTTCCATTCGCCTATTTAGGCACCCTTTACTTTCTGTTCGCCTATTCAGGCACCCTTTAATTTCCATTCGCCTATTCAGGCACCCTTTACTTTCCGTTCGCCTATTCAGGCACCCTTTACTTTTCATTCGCCTATTCAGGCACCCTTTATCTTCTGTTCGCCTATTCAGGCACCCTTTACCTTCCATTCGCCTATTCAGGCACCCTTTATCTTCCGTTCGCCTATTCAGGCACCTTTTACTTTCCGTCCGCCTATTCAGGCACCCTTTCCTTTCCGTTCGCCTATTCAGGCACCTTTTACTTTCTGTTCGCCTATTCAGGCACACTTTACTTTTCATTCGCTATTCAGGTACCTTTTACTTTCCATTCGCCTATTCAGGCACCCTTTACTTTTCGTCCGCCTATTCAGGCACCCTTTCCTTTCCATTCACCTATTCAGGCACCCTTTACTTTCTGTTCGCCTATTCAGGCACCCTTTACTTTCCGTTCGCCTATTCAGGAACACTTTACTTTCCGTCCGCCTATTCAGGCACCCTTTCCTTTCCGTTCACCTATTCAGGCACCCTTTACTTTCTGTTCGCCTATTCAGGCACCCTTTACTTTCCGTTCGCCTATTCAGGCACCCTCTACTTTTTGTCCACCTATTCAGGCACCCTTTACTTTCCGCTCGCCTATTCAGGCACCCTTTACTTTCCGCTCACCTATTCAGGCACCCTTTACTTTCCGTTCGCCTATTCAGGCACCCTCTACTTTTTGTCCGCCTATTCAGGCACCCTTTACTTTCCGCTCGCCTATTCAGGCACCCTTTACTTTCCGTTCGCCTGTTGAGGCACCCTTTACTTTCCGTTCGCCTATTCAAGCACCCTTTACCTTTCGTTCGCCTATACAGGCACCCTTTACCTTCCGTTCGCCTATTCAGGCACCCTTTACTTTCCAGTCGCCTATGCAGGCACCCTTTATTTTCCAGTCTACCGGGGTCAATCCTGATCTTCTCACTGAAAGAATTTTTCCCGGTCCATTCAGAACTCATTTAAAAAAAAACCAAAAAAAAATCATCAAAAAAAAAGAAAAAACAAAAAAAAAGAAAAAAAGAAAAAAAGAAAAAAGAGAGAAAAAGGAAAAAAGAGAGAGAGACAGATGTGGAAAAGAGAAACAGGTCACAACAACTCGGACGCCATACCTATCGAGAGGTCCCGCTTGGTCCCTACATCGGTGTTCATATCTTTACTTCCTTTTCACTTCAAAAACACGGAAAGCTTCGTGTTTCTCTTGTGAAAAAGAAGTAAAGAGAGGCATCTGTGAACACCTCTTTCGGTCCGACCCAAATAGAAAGGATTCTGAGAGGACTGGACTTCATTTCTGAATGATCTGCTGAGAAGAATGACTCAGAATGATGATTTCCGAGTAAAAATGGTTATTTCCGAGTGAAGAAGGCTATTTCCGAGTGAAGAAGGATATTTCCGAGTGAAAATGGATGTTACCGAGTGAGATATCCGAGTCAGAAGCTACTGAGTGAAATACCGACTGGGATGTCTCCGACTGACTCTCTCCGAGTGGAGGACTCCCGAGTGGAATGTCTCAGGGACTGTTGTCCGACCTGGAATGAGTCTCTTCTGGGCCGATTCTCAAATTTCAAATCCCAACACCTGAGTGAGCACATCTGAGGGTCAAATGTTAATTGAAACCCTTCTGATTGGACTGTAAAAGCCGAGTCCTGAATGAATCCGAGGAAAAGGTTGACAATGGAAGATATTCCGAGGGAAAGGTTGCACCCGAAGGATTGTTGAAGCTGAAAGAAACTTTTCTGATTGAAGTGTGAAGGGTGACCCCGAGTAAAACAATCCCAACATCCGAGCACATCATGATTGAAGTATGAATCCGAGTGATGGCACCCGAAGGAATGATGAAGCTGAGTCCCGAATTCTGAGTGGAGGGAAGACTGACTCCAAGTAAATTGAACAGGCTGAGAGAAGCTTTTCTGGTTGAAATGAACAAACTGACACCGAATGAACACAAATCCGAGCGAATGCATCTGAAGGGCTGATTGTCGACTGGAACCTTTCTGATTGAAAACAAATTCGACTCGGAATGATCAAATCCGAGCAGAATGGAGTGTTGCCGAGTGGAATACTTCACTGTTGGAGGAGAATCCGAGTGGAAGCTTCCCTATCAAAGCCATTCCAAGTGACAAATGGCTGACCTTGAAGAAATATGTCCCTGTTAGAGGTGAATCCGAGTGGAAGTTGTCCGACTGCAAACGATTTCAAGTGAAAAAAAGGACTGACCTTGAATAAATAGTGCCCAAAGCTATTGTTCGAGTGAAGGGATGCTAAATGAAAACAAATCTGATTCGGGATAGATACTTTTTCTGGGCACAATTATTTCCAAATCAAAGATCCCCGAGTGAGTTGATTCCGAATGAAGAAACACTCTGGACTCCAAAAGAACACTTGTTGAATAAGAACAGATCTCTGAGAGGTGCATTCCGAGCGAAACAAAGCACTGATCTGGAAGGAACGCTTCTACCGGTCAGATTCTATCAAGCTCCAAAGTTCTGAGTGAAAAGAAAGGCTAACTCCCGAGTGTGTAAGTCCGAATGGGTTGATCGAGAATTGAGGCCAAATTCCGAATGAAAAGCAAGTCTGACTCCAGATGAATACAACCAAATGGTGAATTCCCAAGTGAAGAGTTAATGACTGAAGTACCTCCAAGCAAAGAATTTCTGACTTTGGACGAGTATTTTTTCTAGTTGGAAATTCATCCGAGTGGATGATTGCCGATTGAAAGTCATTCTGAGTGGATAATTACCGATCGGAGTCGTTCTGAATGAAAGGCGTTTGAATGCATCCGTATTGATAATTGCCGATCGGAGTCTTTCTGATTGAATCAAAACCGAGCAAGATATTCTGAGATGCCGACTGGTTCAAGCTGAGAGGGTAGATGAATGCTTCAAGCAGAAGCATTGGCAAGCAAAACTCCTCCAATTGATACAATTCCGAGTGAATGCTTCAAGCAGAGACAAAATCCAAGCCAATTTTCAGTCAATACCAAGTGAGCCACTTTTCAGTCAAATCCGAGTCACTTTTCACTCAATTCCGATTGAATGTTCCAATCGGAATTTCTTTGCTTGCCCACTCAATCTAATTGTACACCATTGCACACGGACTCTCCTCACAGCAGCCTCACACCGACATGATTTCACTCGGTCTTTTGCACAAAAGGGACCTTTTCCACTCGGATTCAGGAGGCAAAGTGAAGATCGACCCCTTTTTCCACTCAGATTTCCACCATGCTGACTTGGATTTCCACTATCCAAGTGGATCCTTGAATTATGGGAGGCGGCTCACAACAAGACAGGAAGAAAATGATAAAAAATTCCCACCAGCCTCCTTTGTCAAGATCCAGGCTGTTTCCAACACACTGTCCAAGTTGATCTGCTAATTTCAAAGGGCGGCTGGTAACAAGACAAAGAGGAAATAATAAAAAATCCTCACCAATTGGCAGCCAGGCTGTCTCGGAGCTGTTCAGGCAATCAACATGCTCCTGAGATGTTCTATAAATACTCCCAACGAAAGAGAAGAAGGGGGGAAGCTTTCATTTTGAAGGGAGGAAACCTTTATTTTTAGAGAAGACTCTGAAGCATTTTCTTAGAAAAAAAACACAGCCCTTTCTCCTCTCTTCACTCGGCCCAGCCCCTACTCTCTCCATACCGTCCTCAATCCTCAACTGTCCTCTCCTCTCCAACCCAACTGTCTGTCCTCACTCCTCACCTCACACCGTCCCCTTCTCCTAAAACGTTGTCCCCCATCTCCTCACTCACCCAACCGTTCTCACTCTCACCTAACCGTACAGCACCTCTCTCCCAACCGTCCTTCATCTCTCCCAACTGTCCTTCTCCATCTAAACTCCCACACCGTCCCCTCTTCACCTCTCCCAATCATTCTCCTCTAAACCTCCACACCATCCCTTCCTCCTTCAAACTCACCCAACCATCCTTCCCTTCACCACACCGTCCGACCTCACCAACAGACTCACTCACACCGACCAACACTCCTACATCCTTCACACAGTCCCTCTCTCTCCCTCTAACACCGACCAGCACCCTTCATCCTCTTCAACACCGTTCTCCTCTCAAAACCGACCAGCACCCTTCATCCTCTCCAACACCGTTCTCCTCTCAAAACCACACCAGCACCCCTTAAAATCCTCTCCACACCGACTTTTTCCTTCAACCCCAACACCGTCCCTCTCTCCCTCTCAACACCGTCCATCTCCATTAAAACCCACACCGTCCTTTTTTAGAACCCCATCCAACAACTTATCCTTCCATTCCTCACCGTTCAGCATCTCAAATTTTCCACACACTGTCCAATTCCTTTCTCAATACACCGGTCTCGCTTTACCCCCATATTTTTAATATTTGTACTTGTTTATTTTCTGTTAAATTAATTGCTGTTGGATGACTGTTTCCTTTTTCAATTATCAATTAATTTCTATTAGTTGACAAATATTAATAAAAATGAGTACTTCACACATTTTATTTGGACTAGCCTAAAAATTGTAATTATTATTATTATTATTATTATTATTATTATTATTATTATTATTTTCTTAAAAAAAGGAGGAACGAGATTAATTTGGACGAGACGTCCTGTTAATTTCATTTTTTTATTAAAAAATAGTGGAGCGAGATTAATTTGGACGAGACGTCCTGTTAATCTCATGTAAATATTCAGCGTTTATTTTTGTTTATTTTTGTATACTTATGTCGTCTCGTATATTTTCTTTTCATGAAGAAGTTAAAATAATTATTGGGCTAATTATAACGCGCGCTATCATATTGAGGTAACCATTTTTATAAGGGACAGTTGTGAGGTGCTAATACCTTCCTCACCTATAATCAGACTCCCAAATCATGGAATTTCATTTTTATAACCAGTGCTTTAACGAAAGGTTTTTCCAGTATTTTATCCTAAAAAATATTGGTGGCGACTCCCTGTTTTTCTTTTCGGAACTTAAAATCGTTTTGAGGGTCGGCCGCGCCGCCGCGATCCCGGTCGCGACACCATGGATGCAATGTAAATGTAAATCATATGTATTCTCACACTATGCATCCTATCATGCCACTCATCAATCATCATCATCACCAATATCACTACACAATTCTTAGTGGATTTTATTATCATTGGTTATTGCCATTGTTTCAAGTTTTAAATGTGGCATTCACAACAATTTTCCATCAACACAATCTCATCTCAAACATACAAGTCAATACTTGTGTCAATCACAATGGCATCATAATCATCAACATTCATCAATCTTTCATCAACATTCAAGGTATGCTCTACTTCCATACTCAATCTCATTCATCATCAATAATAATCATTCCTTATTTGTGGTGAATATAAGCACATCCTCAACAAATCAAGGCATAACATTTGCCAAACAATAACATCACCATATAGCATACCATAAATATTTCAAATGCATAACACACATTGCCAAGCATAATTATTATCTTAATCTCACTTTTTCATCATCACATAAGTAAGGTAACATGTATATTGTCACATATGACAATCAACCAATACTCAATTCATGCACTTAGAATATAAAACTCATCTCCTACCTCAAGACAAGTAGTCCGAGCGATTCAACGTTCCTGCCTCGTCGTTCAGAATAGGTCATACATTTCATAAGGCACTATATCATTATTTTCTTCTCAAAATCACCAAGACTTACACATTCTAAATCTCATACTTGGTGTTTATAACATTATCATCATTAAACCCTTTTTCCATTTCATTAATTTTACCACAACCACCATGGGTTTGATGCTCATATTTATTGTTATGCATTTAAAGTCATACCCAACAATGGGTTTATATACTAATGGTCATCAATCACCATTAATGGCCACCCACCATTATTAATATCATCTCTCATCATCAATAAATATTCTCCCAACATATTTACTAACACCCACACTCTCAATATCATATATTTCCTCTCAAAATACATTCTCCAACCAACATTTATTATTTTCCCCTATTCCTAGGGTTAGGGTTTTACCAAAAACCCAACAACCATCATAAATAATCATCATTTTCCATCATCTCAACCATTAATTTTGTGTACCCCATTGAATGCATATAAAAGCTTGCATTTAATACACCCCACCTTAGGGTTTCCACATTTAATGGCTTCATTCAATACCCCATATGCATTAAACATTCACCCAACAACCAAAACCAAAAACTTAGAGGCAACGTGAAAATAAGAGAGGAGAGAGGAATTAACATTTTAATTTGGCCCATCATTTAAGTTTTCTCTGTTTCATAACACACAAGATCTCCGTTCGGCCTCAATACTTTATCCAAAAATTATTCCGAATATAGATTCGGATTCACAATAATATTTTTAACAACCCTGACCAACAGTACCTCAATCAGAGATACTTGGTCCGACACCTATATTTTAATCAGGTATAATTTCAGTTCTTAAAGCCACAATAAATTATGAATAATCCTCATAAATCCCAATTTAATTATTTCAACATTTTTGGGACATTTATTAACCCACATGTAATTATTTAATATTTATTCCTCTCATTTAATCATTTATATAAAATTTGGGATGTTACACCTTCAAGGATAAAAACGGCGGTTATCAGCTCTCCACCACGTGGCAAAAAAGGCATAAATTCTTGGAAGTTAACTCCTCTCGGCTCCCCTACACCCCTCGGACATCAACTCCTCTCCGCTCTTCTACGTCTCTCGGAAGTTAACTCCTCTCAGCTCCCCTACGCCTCTCGGATGTCAACTCCTCTCGGCTCTTCTACGCCTCTCAGAAGTTAACTCCTCTTGGCTCTCCTACGCCTCTCGGAAGTTAACTCCCATCAGCTCTGCTACGCCTCTCGGACGTCAACTCATCTCGGCTCTTCTACGCCTCTCAGAAGTTAACTCCTCTCGGCTCTTCTACGCTTCTCGAAAGTTAACTCCTCTCAGCTCTCCTACGCCTCTCGGAAGTTAACTCCTCTCCGCTCTCCTACGCCTCATGGAAGTTAACTCTTCTCGACTCTTCTGCGCCTCTCGAAGAGCAACTTCTCTCAGCTTCTTCACGAACTAGGACAAGGAGCATAACCACAAACAGCCCATCCAGTGATAGGAAAACATTTCATAACTACATTTAGCCACTTCACCCCGCCTTAGGCTTGAGGCTCATGGTTAGGGCCCACAAGTCCTTCTAATTCCCCTTTATCTTAGTTAGAGGTGGAATCCTATTAGTTTTAGCCTAATAAGCTTGGGCCCTCTCTATTTTGACCTAGGTATAAATGTATCTTTTATGCACACGTTATGAACTAAGTGACAAATTATAGAGAGATAATAAACCTAATTCTTAGGAAAATTCTCTAGAGTTTTGTGTCTACTTTTTGTGTGTGAACAAATAGTAATAATAAAATAATAATTATAATGAAGATAATAATCAGTAATAATAATAATATCAAAATAATTATACAAATGTCATATTAATAGTAATAATAAAATAATAATTATAACGAAGATAATAATCAGTAATAATAATAATGATATCAAAATTGTCTCACTTTAAGGTTGAATTTTTAATCAAAAAGTAAATCAAATTAAGCATTTACTGTTGAAGATGCCTTGTGTTTAAATTATTTTAAAACAATTTTTTGGAATTTTTGAATTTGTATTGAACATGAAGGTAAAACGGTGCTGCGAGAAACTGTCAACCGAACAGTTGCTAAGTAACTGTTCTCCGCGTATGGAAACATACTTCAACCTCTTACACTTTGCCTCGACCCAAAAAAAATGACACTTTGCCTCACTTTAGTATCGAAAGACACTTTTCCCTCTAACCTCTCATCTTCCAAAAAACTTTCCTTGCCTCTAAACCATTAAGCATTTTCTTTGTACCCAAATTAGACCCTCCAGCCTCTTATATTTCGAAACACTAACCAGACCCTCCAACCTCTCATCATTCGAAACACTTTCTTCATCTCCAGAAGTTCACTCTTTCCTGTCACCAGATGGCAAACTCCTAACCATCTCATTCTGCCGGAAACGACTATGAAGCAATGACGACTTCCGACCTTATTATGGTTTTACGCAGTGCGTTTGAGATGCATGTCTTTGACCGGGTAGAACAAGAGTTAGTGGCTAGGGACGCCAAACTGAAGGAAGAGGTCGGGCAACTAAGACAGGAAATAGAGGCACACCAGCTTGGAAAGATTGTGGCTGAACTAAAATTGAAACAAAAAGATGAGTGTGCGGTCAGGATTAGAGCCAAAGAAAGATTGTTCAACATCATCAAGATAAACGAGGCAGTAGACATCAACCTCCTTTCCTCATTGGTCACCCGCAATGAGGAACTAGAACGTGAGCATGCAGCGTTGAAGATGAAAAACACCTGAATGCAAAAGGTCATTAAACATTATACTGAGATGCTTGAATTTTACAAGGCCAAATACAGCAGGTTGCTTGAAGACCTGGAAGATAATGATGCTTCATCATCCTCAACATCTAATAGTATATGATCTGTATTTTTATTTGCAGTGACAATGTTTTTTTTATACTCTGTTTTGGTGTTTTCTCTACTCTCTGGTCAGGATTCCATGTTTCTGTTTTATGTGTTATCTCTTGTAAAAAACCTGGCGTTTTGCATCTGAAGTTGTCTATCGTCTCTTGTTGTTTTGAAGATTATTTTTACTATTTATATATCTAATATATGTGTGTATGAATTTTGTAGAATCTAGTGATCCCATATTATTTTCTCCCTTTCTGATCCTTAATTTGTAACTGAATTTTGACTAATTTGGTCATCTCTTTTTTTCCAAAATTTATGTTAGATACATAGGATGTGTTTGAGTGTGCTTCTATATTTGTATTCAAAATCTATTTTGTATAACCATTTTAAAATTAAATTTTTAAAGAGGGTGTAAAGAGCAATATCAAAAGCTACTCTTATCAGACACTCTTAAAAAGGAGTTTTTAAAAAATAGGAAACAAACAACCCATAATTTAAAATCTCAACTTCTGCAAATTATTTGGTAGGAAATATTAGTAGAAAGTGGGGTTTAAGTTGAATGTAGAAGCTTGGTGAGAAGCCAAGGATATATCTTGTTGAAGGTGTTAGATGTTGATATTACTTCTCATTGCTATTATATATAAACTTTGAAAATTAAATTATTATAAAGGTTAAAACAAAATGTAAGGGCAGACCTGTGTCATGTTAAACAGGTAATTTATAGCTGTGTCATTGTGACTTCAAGAATTAAATAATTGTATTAAATCAGCTTTTGTATATAATAAAGCGTTAGTGGTTCATATATTTATTATTCACGTTTAACCTGTAGCTATAGTATTAGATGGTTTGGATAGTTGACTATTAAGTGGAGTGGTCTAGGACCAAAGCTGTTCTGTTCGGCAAAGCTGTTCCTCAGCACGGATATGGTGCTCTAGAATTATATATAATTTCAACAATAAGCAATTCATTTTTGAGGATTTGACTTGAGGTTTAAGTCATGAGTACACAGGTTGTGGGTAGATTGTATATTCTCTAATATATGATGCAAGAGATAAAATAATATAGCATTGATAAAAATGGTCTATAAATGTTCCATGATTTCATAGATAGGATTCAAAGATTGCATTTGTTTTGTTAAATGGAGCTGCAGAAATTGAGCCCTGCACCTTTCCTGTTTCTGACGTGTTCCACACAATAGGGGTGATGTCATGATCATGCCTCCTTCAATTACATGAACAACTTGCCAATTATATTCATATGCATACAAAATACTACATTGTGCCTTTCTACCAGCTAGGACCGCGTGTTAGTATGCTATAGGGGGTATTTGGACGCTGGTCCCACTCTAATTCCCTCTCTTGGGTGAAGCGGTAGCACATGTGCGTGGCCCTTGCATCCTGTTGAGTTCTCTCTCGTGTACACACACCGACGTGGTTAATTTCGTGACATGTTTAATATGTCTCATCCCATAGCCGTAGGAAAACTGAATTGCTATAAATAATTGACAAATGATGGCTGCATGTCTCGTGGAATAACAATTTGATGCTGATGTTCTGAGTACTTCATGAGATGTTTCTATAGTTTGGTAGACGTACAAGTTATTGATAAAGCTTTAGATTAGTAATGTAATCTAAGTATATTTTTAGGAAAAAGAATGTCATGTTAAAATTTGCATTGATTTCTGGTGAGATTGTGTGAGAAATAGGTCTTCTATAAGATTCAGAACATATTACAATGAAAGGCTTCTGGCCTATGGGGACAAGTATGAATCCTCCCTACTCAATATATTTACGGGAATGAGTGACATTGTTAATGGCATTTGATATGTTGCTCCCCTTATGGAATAAATGAAAGAGAATATCAATTACAAACAGAAAGAGTACAATAGAGAGCCTGTTTCCATGATTTGAACCCCTCCTGGGCTTGCTCTTGATGAAAATAGAGAGTTTCTTACAGAATATTTATACTAATGGTAGAAAACTAGAAAAGATAGTAAAAAAGAAATTATTAAAGCTTTTATTTATATGGCCATACATTAATGTGTCTGACTTATGTCCTATTATTATTATTAATTCTTACTTTAAATGTATCTTGCTCTCAATTAATAATAATAATAATAAAGTTAAAATATATGTCTATTTCTTGATAACAAAATTTAGAAATGGGTTGCCACATTTGAAAAATCCATTTAGACCTATGATTTTTTTTCATCTTAGACCTATGATATTTAGAACTCGAAGTCATATTAGACGTTGAGTAGTCTGAGTCAAGCTGGTGGACCCATTTGGAGCAAAGGTGACTAACAATATGCGAGAAAAAAGGACTTCAATTAATTTATAAGGAAGTGTTAAGGCCCAAACAGATTGGGCCCAAGAAGAAAAACAATAACTGTTATCTTGCTTTTCTATTTTTTCTGTTTCTCCGTTAGTGGGGTGTTCCCCTTTGCTCGTGTATATATTTTCCCCTTTGCTGTGTGCATTGTACAAAAAAACAATCAATTTTCCAATTCAGTAAAAGCATGATTTTCAGCGAAGTAATCTCAAGGCTTCAAACTTGATTCTTAACATGGTATCAATCGCTTGATCGATCCGATCATGGCCCCCACCACCCACACTTTCATCCCTCACACCTTTGCCAACTCCATCTCTGTCAAGCTCACAGATGACAATTACCTCACCTGGATGCAACATGCAGAGGCAACCATTAAAGGCTTCAAACTGAAGAAATACATCGAAGGAGCTGATGCCATCCCCAAACAATTTGTTGATGAGGCTGCACAACATAAAGGAGAAATCAACCCACTATTCGAAGATTATGAACAACAAGATAATCTCCTCAAGTCATGGCTTCTAGAGTCCATGTACCAGAAATTCAAGATACGTATGGTAGGCTGTAATTGGTCCTATGAAATTTGGCATACACTTAAAACATACTTTACAACACAAACCAAGGCACACATTAAATAAATCAAGATCCAACTCAGAAATTGCAAGAAAACTGAATCTGTTGGGGAGTATCTGCTCAAGATCAAGCAACATGCAGAGACACTGGCAGCCATTGGAGCCCCATTATCACAAGAAGAACATATTGAGGTAATCTTTGATGGACTCTTTGAAGAATATGATGCATTTATCACATCCTGTCTTACCAGGTCAGAAACCTACACTGTCCCCGAAATTGAAGCACTGCTCATACATCAAGAACAAAGAATTGAGAATGCATCAAAACATAAATCAGTCTCAGGCCTACAATACTCAATACCAACCCAGAAGGTCCAATCTTGGAAACAACAGAGGAAGAGGCACTTTCAAAGGATCTAATAGAGGCAGATTTAGAGGTGGCCGAAATTCTGCTCCACCACACATGTTCAGTAGAGGAAATAGGCCACAATGCTAACTCTGTGGAAAATATGGACATTCTGCCTATCACTGCTGGTCAAGATTCGATGAAAACCTCACTGAGCCAATACTCAGTAATTCTTGTGTCCAGACCAGCAAATTTGAACCCTCATTTACATCAAGATTCTCATCCAATAGTTCTTCAATCAATGATGAGGCCTGGTATACTGATACAGGAGCCACTCACCACCTCACTCATGATCTAAATAACTTTACCACAAAATTAGAATTTACTGGATCAGAGAAGGTTCAAGTGGAAAATGGTAATACCCTCTCAATTTCCCATATAGGTTCATCTGCTATCGCTTCAAATATATCTCAAAACAATTTCAAATTACAAAATATTCTCCATGTTCCTCAAATTTTAAAAAATCTGATCAGTGTTTCCAAATTCACCAAGAATAACAATGTCTTCATCGAATTCCATCCTAACCATTGTCTTATTAAATGCCAACTCTCCTTCATGGAACCCTTAGGCAGGGACTATATGTGCTTAACAACTTTCAACCTCCCTCTCAAAATTCTTCTCAGCATATAGCTACTTACAATACTAGTGTATCTCCTCATACTGTGGATATTTGGCATTATAGATTAGCTCATGCCTCATTTAAAATTGTATCAAAAGTACTAAAATCCTATAATATACATGTTTCAAGAATGAATAAACCCCCTACTTGTTCACCTTGATGTATTGGGAAATCACATACTCTCCCTTTTCATATAACTGATACTGTATATACTACACCATTGCAATTAATACACACAGATATATGGGGACCTACCCCTTATCCATCCAAGGAAGGTTATTATTATTATATCTCCTTTATTGATGCCTACACAAAATTTACATGGATATACTTCATGCATAACAGGTCTGAAGCTCTTAACACCTTCATTACCTTCAAAACCACGGTGGAACTTCAACTTGATCAAAGGATCAAGGCCTTACAAACTGACTCAGGAAAAGAATATATAGCTTTCAAACCTTTCCTTCAAAAACATGGCATCCAACACAGACTAAGTTGCCCATACACACACCAACAAAATGGCACAGCAAAAAGAAAGCACAGACACATAACTGAAACTGGGCTCACTTTACTCAATCACTCAAACCTTCCTCCCAGGTTCTGGTCTGATGCTTTTTCCACTGCAGTTTTTGTTATTAATAGGCTTCCAACCCCAAATACAAACCATATCTCTCCCTATGAACTGCTATTCCACAAAACCCCTAATTACAGCATCCTAAAACCCTTTGGCTCTCTATGTTTTCCTCACCTAAGGCCTTACAATAAAAACAAAATGAACTTCAGATCCGAACCTTGTATATTCATTGGCTATTCTTCCCAACACAGAGGCTATATTTGTATTTCATCAAATAGCAGAATCTATATTGCCAGAAATGTGAAGTTTGATGAAAATTCCTATCCTCTTCAATAGAATCCTAACTTCTTCCAGGAATCCATACCTACACCTCCAAACAATTCCAATACCTCTCCTATCATCCCTCAAATTATCCTCACTCTTACTCATACTCCACATCAACCTATATCACCTCCCATTCACAACACCAATTCCCATCCCATCAACATTGAACCTAGTCATTCTCCTCCTCCTTCTGCTGCAACTAACACTCACTCCATGACAACAAGAGCCAAGGCTGGTATCTTTAAGCCCAAAGCCCTCAGTAGCATCTACCACACTATCCCTTCTGACTACCAAACAGTTATCCAGGACACCAAATGGAAAACTGCCATGATGGAGGAATATCAAGCCCTGCTCAAGAACAACACCTGGGATCTGGTTCCCCTTCCCAAAGACAAAAAGGCCATAGGAAGCAAATGGCTCTTTAGACACAAATATAATGCTGATGGCACCATTTTGAAACATAAAGCTCGATTGGTTGCTAGGGGCTTTACTCAACAAGAAAGTCTAGACTACAAGGACACCTTCAACCCTGTGGTTAAACCTGTCACCATCTGAGTTATGCTTGTTGTTGCTATCTCTCAACAATGGCACATACACCAGATTGACGTAGATAATGCTTTTCTCCATGGTGAGCTTCAAGAGGTCATCTACATGAAACAACCTCCTGGCCTTCACCAAGGAGATCCCAACACTGTTTGTAGGCTAAATAAAGCTATCTATGGCTTAAAACAATCACCCCGGACCTGGTTTCACAAGCTTGCTTCCACTCTTCTCTACCTTGGGTTCCAATCAACTAAGAATGATCATTCATTGTTCATCCTTCACACTGACCATCTAACCATGTATGTTTTGGTCTATATCGATGACATTATAATTACTGGCTCCAACCAAGCTGCCATACATAACCTCATCCAACAACTCTCTACTACCTTCCCCCTCAAGGATCTTGGACCTCTACATCACTTCCTAGGAATTCAAGTTGACAAAGACTTGGCTGGCAATTATCATCTGAGTCAGACCACATACATTCAAGATATCCTCTACAAGCTAAATATGCACAATGCTAAACCAATCAAAACCCCCATGGCCCCCTCCACAAAACTGTCCCATGATGGCACCAACCCTTGTGAAGATCCTGTCCAATATAGATCAGTGGTAGGAGCCTTCCAATATGCCACCCTTACCCGCCCTGACATAGCCTACACTGCCAATAAGCTTTGCCAATTTATGCATAATCCTTTGGACATACATTGGAAAGCTGTCAAGAGACTTCTTCGATACCTTAAAGGTACTCTCAACCATGGCTTACTCTTTAAATTTGCATCATCTTTGGACCTCATTGCGTATTGTGACAGTGACTGGGCAAGTGACCCAATGGACATGAGATCCACTTCTGGGAACTGTATTTACCTTAGGCAAAACATCATCTCATGGTCAGCCAAGAAATAATCCACTGTGAGTCGATCCAGCATCGAATCAGAATTTCGCAGCCTTGCCACTGTCCTCACTGACATTATGTTTTTACAAAATCTCCTCTTTGAGTTGAAATCTCCTACCACTAAGCCTCCTCTCATTTAGTGTGACAATCAGAGTACAATTCTCCTTGCTACCAACCCTGTTCTACATTCCAGGACCAAACACTTTGAACTGGATTTATGGTTCGTTCGTGAAAAGCTCGCAAAGGGTGACTTTCAGCTTAAACATATCCCAAGCCAGTTCCAGATCATCGACATCCTTACAAAATCTCCCTCCATCTCTATTTTCCTGACTCTGGGGGACAAACTAACCGTTGGATCCAGCCTTCCTGTTAGTTTGCGGGGGGATGTTAAGGCCTAAACAGATTGGGCCCAAGAAGAAAAACAATAACTGTTATCTTGCTTTTCTATTTTCTCTGTTTCTCCGTTAGTGGGGTGTTCCCCTTTGCTCGTGTATATATTTTCCCCTCTGTTGTGTGCATTGTACAAAAAAACAATCAATTTTCCAATTCAGTAAAAGCATGATTTTCAGCAAAGTAATCTCAAGGCTTCAAACTTGATTCTCAACAGGAAGAATATTTATTCATCTATTTCAATCTGGTTCCTTAGTAAGATTGATAAAGACAAGAAGATACATTCTTGAATAGGGAAAGTGAGAGGGGGATGATACATAAACTATACTATGGTCAAAACAAAAGTACTAATAATTATAATGGGGGGTATATGGTACATATATTCTTGTAGCTGGTAACATGATTTAAATGGCTCTAGGCTTGTGTTTCATCATCTTTTGGTCATGTTGAAGAACTTGAACCAGAAGCCATTCCAATGACTTGGCTGTGTGTGAACCTTTGTAACTAAATCATGCGAGCACGTATGAATATTTCATGCTCAAAATGCCACAATATCTTCCAAGTATCATACACCTACATTGAATATCACAAACTACTATTGATACAATAAAAAAGAAATTAACATACCCTATATCAAACTAATATTCCTTCCATCAAAATATTAAAATTACCAAATATTACTTATTTTCAACCATAGTTTTCCTTGAATGAATCATGTTTGGTTAGTTTCAATTTAGCATGATTGTATTTTCAAAGGCACATATGACTAAAGACTAAAAAAATGATTTTGTATCAGGTTGAATATTTTTTAGTTTCATTTTTTAAAGTTTTAAAATATAAATAACTTCACTTTAAATATAATTTTAATCAAACTCAAATACAGAAGATCAACCTTATCCATAATTTAGTTAAAAGAGAAATGCTCATCCAAACACTTTTGGATAATCATAAAAAGTGAAACTTAATTAACAATTCTAACAGAATAACAGAAAAACTAACAAAATTAATTCACCTAACTGAAACTTATTGGACAATGTGCAGTTTTAAAAAAATCCTTCTCTAATATAGGAGAGTTATATCAGTACATTTAGCTGTCACCAAACTTACAAGTTATCCTTCAAAAATACCACTTAATTCTGATGGAACAGATTTTTAAACCCTTGTTGTAGCAGTGAAAAAATGAAAATACTAATTACTACTATAAAGAGAAACAAAATTTAGTTAATAACATGTGAATTTTTTTGAGCAAGGGAAGCAATGACAATGGTTAATTGTGTCCTAGAAATACCATAAATATAAAGTTTGTCCAAGGATCATACTCTACGATTTGTAACTTCACCATTTGGTTTATAACTTCCTTGAGATCATACTCTGTGATCACTTTTGCAAGTCATTGTGCATTGCTAACATAGATAACAACCGAAAAAAAAGGTTAAATACCAGTACTTAAATAGACTTCAAACGAAATGATCATTAGATAAACTTACAAGTGTTAACTCCATGTTGTGTCACTTGGTTCAGGGTGTTATTGTATGTAGCAGTCTCATACCTACCACTTGTTGATCCACTTGGAAATATCTACATTTCATAAGATCATGCTTTAAAACTATAAATGAAAATAAAACTAACAACTTATACAGCATCCCAATCTATCGATTAATTTAATTTCATATTTGTCATTTTACCTATGGCCATTAGGCAAAGGATGGTGTTGCATTTGGTCCTTGAGGATACATATGAATTCCTGTGCATTTCGGATACCAAGGCGCCCCATAGTTAAAAGGTGGATACATATATGGAAAATTATGAGATTGTAGAGGAAAATATTGTCTCAGATGAAGCTGAGTATTCCCAACATTAACAGAAGGCACAACATTCACATTCTGCTAAATAAATACAAACATATCAATAACCACATCATTACCAAATATGAATCTTTAGCATATGAGTTCACAGCAATTAATTATCACTACAACATTTCTAGGCAATGACAACACCAATCTCAGCAATAGGTAAAAAACCGTTCTATTATAATACAATGGGAAACGATTTTTTATTCTGTTACCATAGGTATTTAAAATTTAAATTTTTTAAAGGCAACGGTGAAGAACTATTCCTTTAGATAAAAGAGTACATTTAATAATCGTTGCATAAATATCAATATTAGAAACAATTAAAAATCATTTCCTTATAATTAGGCAACGAGTTTAAAAAGGTTGGCATATATAATTTCATTATAAAATTGTTTCTATAGATATATTATGTTTTAATATATTTTTAAAAACATTAAAAAATTGTTAACAAAGTTAATTTCCAAAAGCCAACTCCCTCCTCTTTACTCGCAAATTTTCATTCCCTCTTCCCTTAGTGCCTCTGACCCACTCTTCTTCTGCACCATCACAACCGCAGGCCCAATTTTTCGACGTCGCTCCACTTTTCTCTAGCTTCTTGAACACGTCCACCTTCACTTCTTTGCTCATCGAATATTCCCAACCCGAACCACTCTTTCTTCCCTTTCTCATTGTAGTTCATATACTCAGCAGGTAAAGAAAGGTAATCTTTCCTTTTTTCAATATTTTTTAATTTCTTTTTCATTTGCTTAGTTCTCTTTTTCAACTTTGATTTAATAGGGAAGCATCCCGTAAACCCTTCGTATGCCTTCAAGGTATTTTCCTAACTCTTTTTTTCTAATTTCTTTTGATTCTAAATTACATAATTTCATAAACTAGTTTTTTATTTGATTTCCCCTTTTTTTCTTGCAGAGTCTATGAATGTGAAATTTTGAATCTCTTTTGTGTGATGTCCCTGTCGAATATGAGATTTGTTTTCACAAAACTTGATGTTGAGGTTGATTTATGCAGCAGCATCTGTGGCTCAGTGTGCTAGAACCACTAAGATCATTTTTTTGTAAGCCTCTCTTCTCCAAAGGTAATCATTTTTTCTATATTTTTAGGCTCTCAATTGTTGTTTTCTAGTGTAAGTTATTTTACTCAAGTGTTTACAGGATGAGACTAGTAGCCGTGTTAGAGTTGCTTCCCTCAAGTTAATGTTCATTATCAGGTGTAATTTTTTTTCTATATGACCATACAAAGTAATTATTGTAGTATCCCCTATGGCTGTTTATTGAGAACTATGCCTGGTTTGTCAGGGCCGTGGGATCCTTTCTAGAATTCACTCATGATGGGGATGAAGTGGTAAGTTAATGTTATTCATGTATTTAAAGTAAAATGAGAACAAGTTATATTGCTATTGGTTTCCAGTTCTTAGTTTGTTGATTGAAGTATTTCCATTTTGGTTGTAATAAGTTCATAATTCGTGACATGTTGCTGAGCATTAATTTGCTACAACCAACTCTTGGTTTAGAACCTCCTTAAAGAGGAGCAAAGGAAGAAATATGTAATAAAAAATTCAGTTGTACCAGGAACAAGTTCACATCTAATCTTAAGCATCAGAGTCTGTTGGATGCTTCTTAAGCATTTTAGAGCTTTATGTTTATTGAATTCCCAGTAGCTGTTGGAATGAGTTACTTTATTGGTACAAATACATAGTCTATTAATGAGTGGTTTAGGGGTAATCTACATTCTGCAAGTTTTGGAATAAGTTACTTTATTGCTACAAATACATAATCTTAGAGATTGAATATTTTGTGTAATATTTTGCATGATTTTTCATGAAGTTGTTTATCATAGGAAGTAATCATTGTTTTTAAGCTTTTATGTTTTGATTACAATTACATCACATCCATTTGGGACAAGTAACTATGATGAATTCAGTAATTTATGGTTTGTGTGTAATTTTTGGGTTCTGCAAGTTGCTTTGTAAATTTATGTTACTAATTCAACTAGAGCTTCATATTTTGCATTTTCTCTTAGTTCATTTTTGTGTCTGACCTATATACATTTATATGTGTACAGATTAAGTTTCGTGAGTTCATTCCAAGTATCTTGAATGCATCACGACAGTGCCTTGCCTTAGGAGAAGAAGATATTGCCATAATTTCTTCTGAAATTTTTGATGAGTTGATAGAATCTCCTGCACCTCTTCTTAGAGATTCAGTCAAATCCACAGTGCAATTTTCCCATTAAGGTTTGCTCAAGTCAAAATTTAGACTCTAACACATGTCATCAGGTTGGTTAGGATCATGAAGATTATTTCCTCAACTTTTTATTCCCTTGCTGTTATAGTTGTTTCACTTGGCAGCCTGAAATTATATCCCTTTATGAGAGTGTTCTTCCTTGCATTTTAAATGCTCTTGAGGATGCATCTGATGAAGTAAAGGTACACACTGGAGAAGAGAATGGCTTTTCAATGCAGTAGAATATTAACTTAGATGCTACTAGCAAAACTAAAAAAGTGAACAGATTCTCTGCATGTTATCTGAGCATTCAACTTAATTCATGTAGGAAACGTCATACTATGCTTTGGCTGCTTTCTGCGAGAACATGGGTGAAGAAATCCTTCATTTCCTTGATTCTTTAATGGGAAGACTGTTCACAGCTCTCCAAAATAGTTCTTGAGTTTTGCTGGAAACATGCATGGTATGAGGAAGATTCAATTTTCTGTAAAGATTGTCATGATCATAATAAATCAGTTATTGGTTTATTGTTTTAGTCCTTAAATTTATATTTTCTGTTGGATGTCCTTGTAGTCTACCATTGGTTCTATAGCTTCTGCGGCAGAACAGGCATTCATGAAACCTTGATGATGGTTCTGCAGTTGACATTGGTAAACAGAATCTTCGTCATGTTATGCCTCCAGCATTTTCTTCCTGAAACCTTGATGATGGCTTTGCAGTTGACATTGATGAGCGTGATGATGAAATTACTAATGGATTTAGAGGAGTTTCATCAAATGATGAAGCTCATGATGAGCCAAGAGTTCAAAATATAAGTATTACAACCGGTGTATCGGATGACAAGGCTGCTGCTATAACACCCCCTGATTTTCTGTACTCGAATCCTGATGTAATCGTCATAATTAATAAAAATGCGAATAAATTTTTCACGTTTGAAAATATTTTCAAGACACCACCATGATCACATCAAGACCCAAATCACAGAAAACCAAAGAGTAAGATTAAATAACCTATAACTGGATCGTTAATTAGTTGGCACATAATGGTATACAAAAATAATAGAGTTTACAGCGGAAGAATGTGTATATCGGGCACACGCCTAGTCCCATATATGACGATATGAGAAAAGGATAGGCAAAGCATGCAAAGATACCAAATATAAATCTATTACTATATTGCATTCATGCACATTCAATAGACGCATGCATTGCCTAAGATATAATTATACATATACGTATACATATATATCCGGGGATATTCTCCCGACTATCTCAATCATTAATGAACATCATTCAATTTTAATCCTTCTAATATACATCAAATCATCTCTTACATTCTACATATATATCCACCATCCACAAATTCAATGATTATCTTATACATATTCACAATCACTAAATCATCCATATCATCATATATAATCTATTCATTTCATAATTTCACTACATAATAGTTCACAAATGATGCCGGCCAAGGCACTCCCTCTACCACTATTTACCTTCATCCAAGCTTTAATTAAAATCCGAACTCATCCTATGGCAACCTGCATCACTATGCTAAAAAGGAGACCACATGGGAGAGTGAGTTATACATTCAAAATGACGAATAAGATATATATTGTGATCATGTGTATATGCATACAAACGTCATGTGTGCTTTGCTATAAATCACAAAATTATCATTCATTTATCATCTCATTATTATAATAGGTATACAAGCCTCATGAATCGCAATTCAAATCATAAACAAGCACAACATATACACAATCACATACACCATCACATAGTGCCACTTATCAGCAAGGGCATTCATAATCATTATCATCATTAATTCATTAAGGCTTCACTCAATACCTCCTCGAAAGGGGTTTCTCATCACTCGTGGTCATCCCATTTCAAATGCCATGCTCTTATGGCTAATTCACATGTCAATTGTTTAATGCATATGCAACGGATCTGATTTTATATCACGGGTGATCGCAACCACCATAATCAATCATTCATAATCATTGGTTTCCCGCCTAGCAAGGGGTACTCCCTATAGCAGCCTCGCAAGGTGCTTCTCATGATCGCAACCATGTTCAACAATTCTCATAGGTTTCCCGCCTCGCAAGGGGTACTCCCGCCTCATGATCGCAACCATGGGCATCATAGGTGCTCGCAAACCCTTTATCATATCAAATACCAAGTGATCGCAACCACTGGCTCATCATCATACAATGGTCCCCGCAGGGCCTTTCACATTCCACAACCAGGTGATCGCAACCACCGGCACAATATCATATCATCATCAAGTTGGTTTCCCGCCTTGCAAGGGGTACTCCCTTCATAGAATCCCATAGGATCTTTCATCATTGTGATCGCAACCACATATTCAATGTTATGCCATGCCAAGAATGCAAAATGCAATAATGCATATGCCAATCAACCTCACAAGGATATCTCACCCTCTTAATTAGGGGTATCTTATATATATATATTTGGTTTTTATTATCGTTGGCATACAATCAACCATAAGGCCCCTCAAGGCTTAACATTTACATTTTCATAAATCTATACATGGCATTCATAGCATATCAATCATCATAACATTTATCCACGCATGGAAACCAACAATATATTTTAAACATACATTCAACAATCATCATTGCATCTCATACATACAAGTCAATACTTGTATTAATCATATTAGCACCATACTCATCTAAAATAGCAAACACTGTGTATTCAAGGGTATATTCAACAACAACGTCCCTTATCACTCAACATTATCATTCATCGTTCATTTTTATTCATCATTAACACTTTTTCAAATTCATTGAGTTATAAAAACTCATTGCTATTCAATTGTCCCCTTATTAGTTCCATCGTCAACCAAGGTATGTCATACAATCACATCATTTACTTCTCATCAAGATTCATAATATATCAATAGAGGGGAAGCATACATGTTTCCGTAACATAGCATAGACATATACATAGCTTTCCATGGCCGTAAGTCATTCCCCATTCACCTCTAAGACAAACCACACATATACCTTTAGTGAATTCTCTTGTTTTTCCATACTAAAAGGGATTTTGGGCAATAATGAGCCCATGATAATTTCAACATTAAGACATGAGGAAAGCTTACTTTGAGTCTTAAAAATAGTGGGACATGTCACAAATATCACCTATTAGTCCCAATTTGATAACCATAAAAAGTTGGGTTCAAAACCCTCTTAAACTTGTATTTTTCAACGCACTGGGTTTGGTATTTTTTACCTAATGAGAGTTAGAAAACTCCAATTAAAGTGAGACCAATTCTCACACCTCCGTAACATAATTATCTATAACTTTCATGAAGAACTCAGAGGCCAAAAATGTCATTAAGATTTCCAAACGGCCCAAAAACAGCAAAGAACGCTTATCGGGCAATTCTGTCGTAGCTAATCGATTAGGCCAAGCACCTAATCGATTACAAATGACTCAGAAGGCCTGTAATCGATTACGAATACCTTTGTAATCAATTACACATGAAACAGAATGCCTGTAATCGATTAGGAACACCTTTGTAATCGATTACGCATACCAGAATACAGAAATTATGAGAAAATGCATAATTTTGGAACTTCTAACCCCCTAACTTTTTCATATCAACTCCAAATGCTACCAAATTTTGACACCAACTAAATTACACCATTTGTGATGTGTGGCCCCTCGTATCACTCAAATATTCTTAAAAATGAGGGAGTTATGCGCATAGAAGCATTTTACCCATTTTGAGGTACTTTTGTGCAAGTCAAGGGTCATTTCTCACTTAAATTGACCCATTCCAATTTCCACAAGTTTTAATTCATACATGAAAGCTATTGGAACTACCCTATGTCATCAAAACCACATAAAACTCTAATTGACTCTATGAGTTCCTCAATTATGTATAAACCTCAAACTTATCACCAATACCATCACAATGGCTATCACATTCCAATCATCCACATAAATTCTCAATTCACAAAACATATACTTCATCCCCTCAAGGATGGTTCATTAACGTGTACATATTTCAACCTCTCATGGGTTATTCATCATCATATATACACATATATTATCATCAATAGCCAACAATTTACCATACACATCATTTCACTATAAACATGGCAAGGCAAGCATGAGTATCATGACATATGATAATCATCAATTATATAACTCATGCAATTTGAATGTAAACTCCTCTCCTACCTTGAGAGAAGAACCGCAATCCAAGTGCTTCGATTGCCTCGATCGTTCTGCATCATCGTCCAGAACACAATCCTATCACAAACACATATTTGTAGATGCACTTAATAAGGCAACATTTTCTTAAAACTCATAGTCAAGTCCTAGACTTGTCTAAACTCTTATCCACAAGTCTTCCAAATCATCTTATGGACCATTCAACTATCATTATTATCATTTATTTTCAATATAAGCCCTTGGTTCCATTTAAGACCATCATCAATCAACAACCTCAATGGCATATATCAAGGCCTACTTACTCATTAACTCAAGTATCTATTTCCTTAATCCATTATCAATGGCTTGCAACCATTTTTAACATCATCATAAACATCAACAATCCAATTTAATTCCTCCAACCTCATTAATCAACACCAATGCTTCAAACATTCATCTCCTCATATAAAATCATTCTTAAGACATCAATAATCATCAAAATCACCTATTTAGCTAAAACCCCCAATTTATCATACTTAGGGTTTTCTCAAAGCTCAATAATCATTTCCAATAACCATTAATCTCCATCATTAACAACACCCATACATATATTATCATGGGTTTTCACTAAAAATCATTTTTCATGGCATTATTACTCATTTCCCCTAAATCCTAGAGTTAGGGTGCCATTAAAATCAAGCAATCACCACTAGCAACCATCATCTTCCATTTCTAATCTTGTAATTTTCGTATACCCCTTCACACCCATCCAAAAACACATATAAATCACACCCTACCTTAGGGTTTAACAAAAAAATGGCTTCTAATCCATAACCCATACATATTTTACACTCTTCTAACAAATAAACTCATAACCAATGGTATAAGCTCAACAAAAATGGTGAGGAACTTACCCCAAGCCATGAAACAAGTGAGCTTCCAAGAGAAGGAGGATGGGTGACGAAAATGAGAGGAGAAGAGGGAGAGAGCTTCCATCCAACATCATCTTTCTCATGCTTGGAGATGGCAAACAAAAATGCAAGGAGAAGGGAGCCACCACCCTTTTTGCTTAGGGTTTTTAGATGAGGAAGAAGAAGAGTGGAAGAGGAAATGAAGAGAAAGAGAATAGGAAGAAGAAAAAGAAGAAGAAGTGACGTGAAAGAAGAGGAGAGTGAGAGAGTTTAATGTTTTAATTTAACCTCTCACTTAAAGTTTTCCGTTTTAGATCAAACAGGATATCTGTTCGGGCTCAATACTTTATCTAAAAATTATTCTGAATATATATTCAGACTCCCAATAATATTCTTAATAGCCCTGACCAATGGCATCTCAATCGGAGATACTTGGTCTGACACTCATATCCTAATCGGGTATAATTTTATCTCATATAAGCTCAATAAATCATAAATACCCCTAATAAATTCCAATTTTATTATTCGAATATTTTGGGACACTCATAAATTCGTTTATAATTATTCAGTATTTACTTCACCTATTTATTCGTTTTTATAAAATTTGGGGTGTTACAGCTGCAACCCAAGCCCTCGGCCTATTTGCACAGCACACAAAGACTTGTTTTGCTCCGTATCCTTTGACCTGATTGCTTTAATTTGAATCTGGTTACACCTTTCCCAAAGAAAGGGAGAAAGAAAGAAATAATAGTTATGCTTGAATCTTTGTAATTTATTTGGAGAAGATGCTAAGAATTTTGGTTAAACATCCTGGATATTTTCATGAAGATGTTAGTCTTCAGGCTATCATCTTTTTAAAATGTAAGTAGAATATTTTTTAGAATGTTGTATTTTTTAAACTGTCATATTTTGTTTTACCATTTTTCTTTTTGTAGTTTGTATGGTTGAAGATGATGACAAGGAAGTGGTTGCTCAAGCTTGCACTAGTGTGGCTGACATCATTAAAGATTATGGTCATGCAACTGTCGAGCCTATTGAAAAATATACACCTAAAAAGGTATTTTTATTTTGGCGCATAAGTTTAATATACTTGTAACAAAATTTGAATTATAAAACAAATATAAAAGCATTGGAAGTTTAATACTCTGGGAAACCAAACAATTGATTATATTTGTTGAACTTGAGGGCTCTCTAGCAATATAAAAAAATTAGCAAACTTTGGAAATCAAGTTGACTCTCTTTATCTTCCTCTGATCCTCTCCGGTGAGGACAGGAGAATTGGAGAAAGCACGTGCTTGAACATAAATTCTTGAGATGAGTTATATGGAAAATTCATGTGAACAGTGGTCAGCATACTATAAAGATTAGTGATGCTGATAAAAATAAAAACAAAAAAGTTGTAGGGTCATGTATTATAAAAATAAAACCCATAGTTCTTGAATAAACTACAACTTCTAGACTTCTGCTTCACAAATATTAAAATATAAAAGATAAAAATCACACCTCAGTGATTTCAGTTAAGCAAAAGTACATTTATTTGACACATCATATTCAACCTTCATGTTTTAGAATCAAAAATTTGAGAAAATTAATTTATTTTTTACTCTTTTTCTAACATCTTCTGTAATAATGCCTTAGAAGGAATGTTGTACTATTTAGTATTTATGAAAATCAAGGCATATAATTTGCAGTTTTAAACACAATGGTTGAAGTTGGTGCTTCTCTCACTTCTAAATATTTGTACTAGACCTGTACTAAATTGATTCATTAGCTACACTTATTTAATAAACTTATTTTGAATAATTGGAAATAGTAAATACATAATGCCACTCAGTAAGCTGCTAACCTATGAAAAAAATGGTATGACAGAAAACTACATCTGTCACAGGTAGATCGAAGAAAACATTCAACGAAAAGCCTGAAAAAATTGATATACTTGTTTATGTTAATTTCCAAGTTAAACAATTGTTGATATAACTGTTTTTGTTTTATTTTATAAAAAATGGATTTGAATCTTTATATGTTATTATTTACTTTGTAGGTAAATCATGATATGTGTAACATCCCGATTCTTAATTTAATTACCGATTGAGATTAAGCTATTAATTAAGGGTTAAATTGCAGAATTAGGATTAATGGTTAATTAGAGTAATTGCTGTTTGGTTAGAAATAATAGAATAAATAATGTTAATGCCAGGTGAAAAGACGCATGCACCCCTGGATTAGTCATGCTAGACAGCTCTCCTTCATGCGTACATCTGGTCTCTTCCTTTTACTATTTCTCTTCTTTTTCACCCTCATTCGCATCACCCGCGTGGAAAGAACAGGGAGAGAGTTGAAGAGCTTTTCTGGGTGGAACAACGACGTGGCCCTGTTTCCATTCCCTGTTCTCTTCATCCCCTCTGTCTTCTCCTTCCGCTTGAAGCTGTTAGTGTCCCAGTTGGAAGCTGTGTTGGGAAGTGCCTTGGAGCCGTGGGGAAGACGAACCTGTTGGAAGAAAGAGCAACTCTGGCCCAGGATCACCGCTGAGCTCGAAGGCTGTTGGAGGAGGTGTAACAGAAGGGCGATCAGTCAGCATTGCAACTCGAGGAGTCCCTGAACCCCGACAGCAGGTAGGGGGCGCTTTGCATGTCAAGTGTACGGTTTATGGACGAATTCCGGGTGCTTGCTTTAAGGTGATGTGTTATGTGTGAGATGTGTAGTTCGATGTGTTGTGATTGGGTAATTATTCATGCAACTCCTGGGTTGGTGATGTTGTGAACTGCTTTGTGGTGTGATTCCATCTATTAGTGCATGTTAATGTTTCTGAGCATGTTGACCGAATGCATGTAACTATGAGTTAAAAAGGGTGGCGATTTGCTGGGTTCTGTATGCAGTTATGTTGAATGTATTTGAATGAGAACGCCATAATGATTTCCGAATGCTCGAGATGTGAGTTGATGCTTGATTCCATTTAGAATACTGTGTGGTATTGCATGAGGTTGCACATACGAGGTGCCTTCCAGTCCTGGCTAGTTCCATGAGGGCCCGTGGTAGCCGTAGGAGCTAGAGAGGAGTCTCGAGACGCCAATGGGAGGCCGGTACCACGCGGGAAGGGCTAATGGACGAGGGGCCAGGAAGGAATCTGTAACTGAAATCATGCTTTAAGCCGGATCCGCATGCATGTGTGTGTGAGTATGGTTATCGAGACCAACATGATTGGCATGAATTGATTGATTTGAATGAATGCCGACTAGATGATGTCATATGAGTGAATTCCGACTGAATGAATATGTATGTATTGATGCTGTTGCCAAGTGCCATGTGATGTGTGATTGAGAAGGTATGTTATTGTGTGATTTCCGATTAGATGATGTTGTGTGACTTTTATATTAATTGGCAGTAGATATATATATTTGTGGATTGAGCCATGTAAATTATATAATTGAGGTTTGAGGTAAAATCTGAGTCAATAACTATTGCTTCATATGTAAAAGCTCACCCCTACACCATTTTTCAGTGTATGCAGGTCGAACTCGGAATGGTGTGAAGACCTCAAGTCTGAGTGACGTGCACTCCGACTGTTGAGTGCTTGTATCGCATTTATTACGTTTAAGTCAGTTATAGCCTTGGCCGGCTCATAATAACAGTGTTGTATAATGAATATAAATTTATATATAAGTAATCTGAACTATTATGACCCGAGTGCATATTTATATACGTATATGGTTTATGTTGATAACCTGTGCTTGTATCGGATACCAGGTGCTGACGAATGAATGATGGAAGGTAATGAGTATTTCGAGTGCATGATCTTGTAGGTACATATATGTTGTATACTGGTGACTTGGGTTTGAGTAGACGGAGAGAGAATGATGGATAGAATATCGCTAAGTCAATGATTCTCCTAGTAAACTTAGTTGTGGGAGCCATCTCCGAGTGAGACTATAAATGGCTGGGCCTTCCTTTCCGAGCGGTGATGCTTAATTGGATTCTAAGTAAGATACCTTAGATGAACTTATATTGTGTAAAAGTTGATGGGCGAATCTCCCGAGTAATATTAAGAATGATCATTGCCGAGTGAAATTATAAGGAAACCCCGAGTGGGGAATTATTTTGTATAGGCCCGAGTGGAATCCGAGTGAACTTCTCTGAGGGAAGAGTTATTACGATGGATTAGATTGGACATATTTTAAGTGTTTTATATATAATCCGAGTGAAGTTATATATGTATTCCGAGTGGAAGACCAAATAGGTATTGGTCGGTCTTGGAGTTAGTTTACTGAGTGATAGGTGTGTGGCACATTCTGATTGAATGTGGTTGGAATACACCGAGCGATGTTTGGTTGGGTAGTAAGCCGAGTGAGGGAAATTATTAGACTCCGAGTGGAGTAACTTCATAGATCCCGAGTGGAATTATTAATATTTTTCGAGTGGGCCATTGCGTGGCCTTTATGGACAAAATTGAGAGACTAAGTTACGAACTTCCGAGAGAGGCAAGTATTGGGGCTCTTCCCGAGTGAATGGAACCCCTGAATATCGAGTGAAACCCTTTACCGAGTGATGTGAATGCCGAGTCTGGCTTCATGCTTCAACGAGTGAGTTCTCGCTCCAGCGAGTATATCCTCAATGGAAGGCTTTGGGTCGGCTTGGTGGGGAAGTAATTTCCCGAGTGGTTTATACTTGTAACCTATATGAATGAAATGAGGAGCTGTGTAGATTCCCGAGTGAGGTTCGAGCGTGATGATTTACTGGGGGAAACTATGTCCCAAATCCGAGTGAAAGATTACCTTGTACTTGTGTCCGCCCCAGCGAATGAGACATTCGCTCCAGCGAGCGTGAGCGCATGGGAAGGTTGTTGGTTGATTTCGCCTAAGCGATGGGGTGTATGCCCGAGTGTGTTGGGCTGCTCGCTCAAGCGTGCTGTATCTCCCTTGAGCGAGTGCACGCTGTTTTGGGGTCTCGCTCAGGCGCTGTTTTATTCTTCCACTGTGAATGTTTTTCCTTGTTCTAATCGGTTTTCCGAGCTTCTGGTCAGCTCTTTGCCTTCCTTTATTATTGTCTAATTCTACCCGGTTGCTGGGTTGGCTTTTTGGGAAAAATTTTCCCTGTTCTGGATCTCATTTAATTATTAAAATGAGGGTGTTACATTTTGGTATCAGAGCAGACCAAAAGGTCCATGGCCAAGGTTTGCTTACTGTTAGTGGGCGGTTGTGTGCAATATGACCGATTGTCATCCTTGCCTGTAGTATTCTGTTAAATTGATACATGATTAATCATGATTTGTGTGATTCTATGCTTATGTGTTTTGTTGCAGACAGTAGTGAAGGGTACTACTGTTGTGACGTTGATTGGGGAATAGAAGACTGGATGCTACCCTAGCCTGATTGTTTATGAACTACCTAGGGGTTATTTTAAGCCTGGGTCAGTCAGAAGAAATAGAATGATAAATGTTGGGACCCTGGTACAGGTGGAGGTCGGATCAATTGGTTAGGACTCTTGGGTGCGCTATGCCGATAGTTCATGGCCAAGTCATGCTTGTTGAATGGATTAGAACTCTTATGTTCGAGTTGATTAAGTGAATGATGTATGACGTGTGTAGTTTATGGCATAAGTAATTTATTGCAGTTTTCTAAGTTGCCAGGTACATATCTTTTGGCACGTGAATCCTATATGGTATAGGATGTAATTGATTGATTGCAGATTCCTAAATTGGGAAATTGAGTGAGCGATGAATGAACGATATATGATGTATACGATATATGGTATGAGTGATGTATTGCAGTTTCCTGAGTTAAAAATCTGGGTGTGTGATAAGTAAACAAGGGCGAGATCGGGTATATGTTAAATTGGGATTACGTCTCGGTGGTTGGTGAGGAAACCAAGTGGCTGATGGACTAGATGCTGGACCACTAGGTGTGGTGACCCAGTTAATTGGGCATGATCATGAATGAATGAATGTGACATAGAATACCTGTTTGATTTGAATATTGTCTCGGTTTTGGTGTGTGAAGACTGAGTGAATGGTATTGGGCTTTATAATATTTGGATATTTTGGGTGTGACCCACGATGGGTAAGTGGTGACCCCTTAGAAATTCTAAGTCTGATAATTTATTAATCTTGTGAGTTGTTGAGCCCGAGTAAAGCAAGCGCGTAGTAACTCATTGAGGCTTGGATTACCATTGTGTGATGATTTTATTGTGTGATGACTTGGGTTAGACTCGGTGTTGTGACTGAAAACCGAGTAAATTATTGATTGAATCGTGACCCACAAGGTGTAGAAAACCGATTGGGTTTAGCATGACCTTATACTGTTAGACTTATGGAATCAGACACTATGGTGAGCTAGGCTCGGTGATAATTGGATGTTGTGAGAATGCCTACGACGGGTACTTAATGACCCCTAGAAATTTCGATTCTGATAATTTGATTAACCCTGTGAATTGCTGAACCGAGTAAGGCAATTGTATGGTAACTCCTTGAGGATTGAATAGCCATATGGTAAAGTGCAAATAATGAATGATACCTGATGGATAAAGAAATGGTAGTGTTGAGTCCTGGGTGCGATTGGGTATTGAGTAGAGTAATGACAGAACTCGTGTGATGAGGCTGATTGTACATCCAATAGGAGGGTTGTACTTATGATTGGCGAAGAGAGTCCACTAAGGCAAAAACTTGTTGTTTAATCGGAAATTATATGGTAACCTCGAGATGTATACTCAAGTGGGATTAATGAATTGTTAGGCTCCAATTGATTGATGAGTGACGACATGATGGAATAATAGACTGTCAGATTATAGCTTTATGAGGATAAGATTCAGCGACGAGGTGTGAACCCTGTGTGAGTCGGAAATCTATTGCTATTGTACACTTTTATAGTGATGGTAATTGATAACTTATGACTGTTGTTGTGTGATGTACCCTAGTAGGTGCATAACAATGATGTTGATATAAATGTGTTATTTATAAATTTATGTGAATTGTCATTAATTTCATGTGCTTTAGTATTACCTGTGTGAGTACAGTCGGTGTGAGCTATGCTGTTCCGAGACGACTCTACATACCATGGGCATTGTGGCAGCGTACACTCTTGCAGTGACTTTATGTAATTGTTGTAACCCTATAGGAATGAGACGTCATCCTATAAGTTGGATGCAGCAATTCATGAGTCCGGCGGGTGAGGTTGTAGCTGCTTATGGTGATGGTGAGTCTATCGAGCTGTCCTGAGTAAAAGTGAGAGTGTGTCGAGTGGATGGTAATTGATAGTGTATTCAGAAGAGGATAGGAGACTTGTTTGGCATTGAGGTGCTTACCTCTGAGAGAATCAGAGGTTATGTGGGGTATGGTTGATTGTGAAAGTGGTGTTGACTGTCGGGGACAAGAAGGTGATCTTGCCAATATAAGTACCTTGTGTTACTGATCAAAAGGTGTAGCGGTGGTGTGTGGTCATGCCTTGATTGCCAACCGACTGAGTAAGTTAACTATAGGAAATAATAACCACTACAGAGTACTAAAGATTTGGAGGATTAATTATGTGCGACTCGGTTTACCAGAGTCAATTGACGCTTAGAATGCCACTAGAGCGGATTAAGGTCCCTGATATACCTAGAACAACGTTTAGAAATTGCTACAGCCATTATTGGGAATGTAGTAATGCTGTTGGTATGGCAAGTATTCATTGATGGTAGCCCGAATCCTGATGGAAGCAATTAGTTGCTGAGTGTATATATCCGTGACCCAAACCTAACACCAGAATTAGAAGTTTATGGGTTTAGCCGAGTAATGTTGAGGATTTGATGAAGGGTCATGATTTGCGAGCTGAGATAATTAATGAGGTAAGATTTACTTAGGAAAGGTTAATATAATTTGAGTGACAGGAAGTAGAGATGATTATGAGTGAAGAGAAGGAATGTAATTTCGAGTAAAACCTTTTGGGAGAAAAGATTACTGAGTGAAGCTATGGTGTTCCGAGTAGAACCTCATAGAGAGGATCATTGCTAAGTTAAGGGAATTGTGTCCGAGTGTAACACTTCTGAGTAGGGTAAGATCCGAGTGGTGTGACTCGGAGCATGACGTTTCCGAGTGGAATGGTACAAAGTAAATGATTCATCATGCGAAAATTTTAAGTCTGTAGGATGTGCCCCTGACTAATCTTACCAAATGGACGTCTGGTCGGAATCTAGGGCTATGAATGGGTAAGTCTCCGAGTGAATTATCCCGAGAAAGAGTTAGTGCCCGAGGGGTAAATTTATCCATAAATGTGTTCAGATTGATGTTCGAAGCTGCTGAGTTGGAACTCAGATTTGTATTCGGAGTGGGCTTGAATTCCGAGTGCAAACTAGGGTAAATGGAAAGTTTTCCGGGTAAGAATTTCCTTCAAACACCGAACAACCCTTTTGATTGAGAGTCCCGAGTGACCTTCTCAGGGTGTAGGCATGGAATTGGCCAAAGGAATGGTTAGAAATCGGAGATTCTAGAACCGAGTGTGATGCCTGTAAAGGGAAAATCCAGGCAGTCTATGCTAATTGGAGCACTTGAAGCTCTTTTGAGCGTTTGTCTCGGTATTGTCAAGATATATCATGATTTAGAGAAGAACTTTTGGAGTCGGATGTTGACTACCCGAGGGTTTAATCTAAGGTGAATCAGACATTGGTGAGTATTCTGTGGGAATCGGTAATGCTTCTTGCCGATTAAACTGCCCCAACACTATAATCGACACAACTTTGTGTTTATACCCTGTGTGGATACATAATTATTCTGAGTGACTCCATTGGGACTGAAGGAACAGTTGGTGGATGTGCACCGATTAACGTTGAGTGTGTAAGGCCGAGTGGCCAAGGAACTTGATGTACCATTGGTTATAATGGACTGGCAGAGTTGAATGGGGGTAACTACATGGGGAATGGAATCCCGAATGTAATAAAGACTATGAACGGTTGTTTTATTTATGCTGATTAGAAATTACGAAGCAGTCGGAGACGTGGGGGAGCGAAGAGTTGCAGTCAGAGCATGACTGTGGTATTCCGATCTGTTTGTTGAGGTAAGTCTGAGTGGAAGAAAGGAATGTTATTCCGAGTCGATGGTGACACTTCCGAGTAGGAATGTGTTAAGAGTGATGTCTCGGTTTTCTGGGTGGAGCGGTCGGTAGATTGCTTTGGAAACCAATTATACCGACTGGAATTTAAACAATATACGAATACTTGAGATGTATAGAGGTGTAATTGCTTATTGTGGTATGACAGCGATTTTCCGAGTGGTTCATTGAGGCTAAGCATGTGTTTGAATTTCGAGGACGAAATTCTTTTGAGAGGGGGAGAACTGTAACATCCCGATTCTTAATTTAATTACCGATTGAGATTAAGCTATTAATTAAGGGTTAAATTGCAGAATTAGGATTAATGGTTAATTAGAGTAATTGCTGTTTGGTTAGAAATAATAGAATAAATAATGTTAATGCCAGGTGAAAAGACGCATGCACCCCTGGAGGTATAAAAGAACTTCAACTCTCTCTTTCCCTTATTAGTCACGCTGGACAGTTCTCCTTCATGCGTACATCTGGTCTCTTCCTTTTACTGTTTCTCTTCTTCTTCACCCTCATTCGCATCACCCGCGTGGAAAGAACAGGGAGAGAGTTGAAGAGCTTTTCTGGGTGGAACAACGGCGTGGCCCTGTTTCCACTCCCTGTTCTCTTCATCCCCTCTGTCTTCTTCTTCTTCTTCTTCTTCTTCTTCTTCTTCTTCTTCTTCTCCTTCCGCTTGAAGCTGTTAGTGTCCCAGTTGGAAGCTATGCTGGGAAGTTCCTTGGAGCCGTGGGGAAGACGAACCCGTTAGAAGAAAGAGCAACTCTAGCCCAGGATCAACGCTGAGCTCGAAGGCTGTTGGAGGAGGTGTAACAGAAGGGCGATCAGTCAGCATTGCAACTCGAGGAGTCCCTGAACCCCGACAGCAGGTAGGGGGCGCTTTGCATGTCAAGTGTACGGTTTATGGACGAATTCCGGGTGCTTGCTTTAATGTGATGTGTTATGTGTGAGATGTGTAGTTCGATGTGTTGTGATTGGGTAATTGTTCATGCAACTCCCGGGTTGGTGATGTTGTGAACTGCTTTGTGGTGTGATTCCATCTATTAGTGCATGTTAATGTTTCTGAGCATGTTGACCGAATGCATGTAACTATGAGTTAAAAAGGGTGGTGATTTGCTGGGTTCTGTATGCAGTTATGTTGAATGTATTTGAATGAGAACGCCATAATGATTTCCGAATGCTCGAGATGTGAGTTGATGCTTGATTCCATTTAGAATACTGTGTGGTATTGCATGAGGTTGTACATACGAGGTGCCTTCCAGTCCTGGCTAGTTCCATGAGGGCCCGTGGTAGCCGTAGGAGCTAGAGAGGAGTCTCGAGACGCCAATGGGAGGCCGGTACCACGCGAGAAGGGCTAATGGACGAGGGGCCAGGAAGGAATCTGTAACTGAAATCATGCTTTAAGCCGGATCCGCATGCATGTGTGTGTGAGTATGGTTATCGAGACCAACATGATTGGCATGAATTGATTGATTTGAATGAATGCCGACTAGATGATGTCATATGAGTGAATTCCGACTGAATGAATATGTATGTATTGATGCTGTTGCCAAGTGCCATGTGATGTGTGATTGAGAAGGTATGTTATTGTGTGATTTCCGATTAGATGATGTTGTGTGACTTTTATATTAATTGGCAGTAGATATATATATTTGTGGATTGAGCCATGTAAATTATATAATTGAGGTTTGAGGTAAAATCTGAGTCAATAACTATTGCTTCATATGTAAAAGCTCACCCCTACACCATTTTTTAGTGTATGCAGGTCGGACTCGGAATGGTGTGAAGACCTCAAGTCCGAGTGACGTGCACTCCGACTGTTGAGTGCTTGTATCGCATTTATTACGTTTAAGTCAGTTATAGCCTTGGCCGGCTCATAATAACAATGTTGTATAATGAATATAAATTTATATATAAGTAATATGAACTATTATGACCCGAGTGCATGTTTATATACGTATATGGTTTATGTTGATAACCTGTGCTTGTATCGGATACCAGGTGCTGACGAATGAATGATGGAAGGTAATGAGTATTTCGAGTGCATGATCATGTAGGTACATATATGTTGTATACTGGTGACTTGGGTTTGAGTAGACGGAGAGAGAATGATGGATAGAATATCACTAAGTCAATGATTCTCCTAGTAAACTTAGTTGTGGGAGCCATCTCTGAGTGAGACTATAAATGGCTGGGCCTTCCTTTCCGAGCGGTGATGCTTAATTGGATTCTGAGTAAGATACCTTAGATGAACTTATATTGTGTAAAAGTTGATGGGCGAATCTCCCGAGTAATATTAAGAATGATCGTTGCCGAGTGAAATTATAAGGAAACCCCGAGTGGGGAATTATTTTGTATAGGCCCGAGTGGAATCCGAGTGAACTTCTCCGAGGGAAGAGTTATTACGATGGATTAGATTGGACATATTTTAAGTGTTTTATATATAATCCGAGTGAAGTTATATATGTATTCCGAGTGGAAGACCAAATAGGTATTGGTCGGTCTTGGAGTTAGTTTACTGAGTGATAGGTGTGTGGCACATTCTGATTGAATGTGGTTGGAATACACCGAGCGATGTTTGGTTGGGTGGTAAGCCGAGTGAGGGAAATTATTAGACTCCGAGTGGAGTAACTTCATAGATCCTGAGTGGAATTATTAATATTTTTCGAGTGGGCCATTGCATGGCCTCTGTGGACAAAATTAAGAGACTAAGTTACGAACTTCCAAGGGAGGCAAGTATTGGGGCTCTTCCTGAGTGAATGGAACCCCTGAATATCGAGTGAAACCCTTTACCGAGTGATGTGAATGCCGAGTCTGGCTTCATGCTTCAACGAGTGAGTTCTCGCTCCAGCGAGTATGTCCTCAATGGAAGGCTTTGGGTCGGCTTGGTGGGGAAGTAATTTCCCGAGTGGTTTATACTTGTAACCTATATGAATGAAATGAGGAGCTGTGTTGATTCCCGAGTGAGGTTCGAGCGTGATGATTTACTGGGGGAAACTATGTCCTAAATCCGAGTGAAAGATTACCTTGTACTTGTGTCCGCCCCAGCGAATGAGACATTCGCTCCAGCGAGCGTAAGCGCATGGGAAGGTTGTTGGTTGATTTCGCCTAAGCGATGGGGTGTACGCCCGAGTGTGTTGGGCTGCTCGCTCAAGCGTGCTGTATCTCCCTTGAGCGAGTGCACGCTGTTTTGGGGTCTCGCTCAGGCGCTGTTTTATTCTTCCACTGTGAATGTTTTTCCTTGTTCTAATCGGTTTTCCGAGCTTCTGGTCAGCTCTTTGCCTTCCTTTATTATTGTCTAATTCTACCCGGTTGCTGGGTTGGCTTTTTGGGAAAAATTTTCCCTGTTCTGGATCTCATTTAATTATTAAAATGAGGGTGTTACAATATGGATGGGGATAAATTAGATGACAACTTGGAAGAAGATGAAGATGAAGATGAAGATGAAGACTTGACTTGATTTGTTATTTATGGAGATAATTTTTTTACTTTAAATTTGATGGGTGTAAAAGATTGATTTGATGTCTAGTAGTGATGAATGATATGGTAGATGACTTTTTTATGACCATTAGTCATGGATGACACTATAAATGGTTTTTTTTATGACTACAAGAAATAGATGACAATTATTTTTGCTTATCAGAACATTTTAATTTAAATGACAATGTGATTTAGAAAATTTAGGTGCTTACTATGCCATTTTAATTTGAATATATCATAATGCATGTGATTTAGAAAATTATGATCAACATATTAAGGGTCTTGACTATTTTAATTTGAATATAAATATCACAATGTGTGTGATTTAGAAAATCACGATTGATATATTAAGGGTCAATAATAATTTTATTTTAATTATGAAATATATTTTTCTAAGGAATAACAAACATTTGTTGGTATAAGGTAATAATTTTAAAATTTTGCTATGTCATCCAAAGGTAATAAAGTTAACCTGTCATGTAAGGCAGCAGCTAAGAGCTGTTGCCAATTATAAAACCATTGTCATTTAAAGGAACGGTTATGAAACGCTGCCATTTATGCAACACTTAATAACCGTTGCATAAAGGGTCACGATTAAAAACCGTTGCCATATCATGTAAATAAAACTTTTGCCTATGATCAAGTGAAGCGCAACGGTTTTATGCTTCCGTTGCTTTTGTCAGTCAAAAATCGTTCCCATAGGCAAAGGAAACGTTGATAAATACAACGGCCAGAAAACCGTTCCTATAGGATATAGAAACGGTTTTTTTACTTAAAGCAACAATTTTTGATTGTTCCAGAAAATCAAAAATGTTGTAGTGTATATTCACAGCAATAAATAAATTACATACACTTGTTCGACGGAGCTCTTATTTTACTTTGATTTTTTCAATCCAGTTGCTATTGTTTTCTCAGGGGCATCATTAGCCTCTGTGTCTTTATTAATTTCTTTGCCACTTCTCTGTTTAGATACTTTCCTCTTACCTTTAGGATAATCACCGTCATCTCTTTCCTGAAAGATATATTTAAATTTGGATAAATAAATCAACAAAATAAGTTTATCATTATGTTATAACTTAAATTATGTTAAGTACTTATCACCATGTTCAGTCTTCTTAGTGTTAATGTCAGGCACTGTACATGACTTCTTAGCTTGTGAACTTTTATATAACTTTGCCCATCTTCTCCTACTTCTAAAAGTATTTTTCTTTGTTGGTGCACCTTTAGTCTTCACTATAGAGGGATCACCAATATCATCAATAAAAACATTTTGCCTACCATGTGAATCAAACTGTTTCTATACATCACAAATAAGCTTAAGAATTTCTTCCCTCACACACTTAAATGCATCAGTACTTTTACCACCAATGTCACAAAGCATGTTACAAGCAGCAGATAAAGAACCATGCCTAGCAAAATACATCATATCAGATTATAACTCATCAAAAGGGCTTGAAGATATTACCTCACTCTCAGCATGCTTTGACCATCATTTATAAATTAAACTACTAGGTATATGGTTAATATTCTTATTTTTTATCACACAAATGATATGTGAACAAGGGATACCTCAAGACTCAAATAATCTATAATCATAGAGAAATGATGACTTTAAGGTATCATAAACAACTTCAACATCATTACCAGCCTTGCAATATTCAGTCAACCTAAAACATCCTTTATGATTATTTACAACACGATTAATCGTATTCAATGCAATAAATCCTTCAATCTGATTGCTCACTTCTTAAAAAATCTCTTGTGTGTAAAGTTGGGCAGCTTCATGTTTAATCCTATGAAGAGAAGTGGTCATCATAGGTTCTGTGAATGATGACTTGAAATCTGTACACAGTTCGTTGTTCTTGTACTCCCGTAAAACTTCCTCAAACTTCTGTAAGAACTCAAAAATACTATGTGTCCTCCTAACATATACCTTTATCATGGCATTCACAGCTTCACACTGAGATGTCCTTATACGACCAAAAAACATATCATGTAGTTATGCAGTTGCCCAACTCCGCTTCATATCATAAGTTCTTAGAACCCATCGATTCTCATCAACTCCATGTTTACTCACCATACTATGCCAAAATTCTTCAAACTCATCTGGGTAAAATTAGAATACATTGCTTTTAGAAAATCCTATAAAGAAGCAGAATTCTTCACTTTATCATACGTATTTTTGTACAGGTGCCATGCACAAAGACGGTGGGGGGAATTTGGAAACACATGTATTACCTCCCTCATACAATCATCTCCATCACCATCAATTACCATAACTTTAGGGTGCCTACCATGCATAGCTTTTAGAAACATTTCTAACACCCACTTATATGCCTCAACCGATTCACATGAAACCAAGGCAATACCAAATATAACAATCTAAGAGTGATGATTACAACCAGAAAAGATCACTAAAGGTCTATTATATTTGTTTCTCTTGTAAGTGGTGTCAAAGGCAAGAACATCACCAAAACATTCTTAATCAGAAATGCATCGACCGTCAGCCCAAAAAGGGTTTTTTAATTTACCATTTGCTATAGTTGAACATGTATAACTCATTAGCGGGTCATTGTCAGCCTTTCCTTGCAAGTAGCTCAATGTAGTTTTCACATCACCATTCCTAATCTTGAGGTTTTAAGATGAAGTATAAAAAATACCGAGAGACTATAACGAGTGAGAGAAGCAGCGATAAGGAAATAATAATGACAACGCCCAACAGTATTGTTTAATAATAGGTTAACAAGGATTATTTTGAGTAATGATTAATTTATAATCTTATTAGTTGATAATTACTTCCTGCCAATAATATTTAATAGATAATGCTACATCTTGATAATTAATATCTAATCTCAATCAATTATTTATTTTTGGAAATATATTATTATTTATTTTTAAAATGATGAATATTTGTTTATCCATTTGATTTAAAATTTTATAATTTGATAATAATTTAATGATAATTATTAATTGATTGATAATTATTCAGTTGATAATTATTTATTAGTAATCATTCCCTACTAGTAACATTTAGTTTAACAAAATGAATTAATGTTTAATAAATGATATTTAAAATTTATATTGATAAATATATTCATTTGATTATTTTGAAAATACATAAATATTTATAACAATATTTAGAGAAGGGGTTTATCCGACCGAGTGCTTCACCTTGGGGCGCTCCGGTACTATTGGTGAAAAAGAAGGACGGTAGTATACGGATGTGTATCGACTATCGACAGTTGAATAAGTTGACGGTTAAGAATAAATATTCTTTACCACGGATCGATGATTTGTTGGATCAGTTGCGAGGCGCTGTAGTATTTTCCAAGATTGACTTGAGCTCGGGATATCACCAAATAAGGGTAAAGTCGGAAGATATTCCAAAGACGGCGTTCCAGACTCGGTATGGACACTTTGAGTATGTTGTAATGCCTTTTGGAGTGACAAATGCTCATGCTATCTTTATGGATTACATGAACCGGATCTTTCAACCATACTTGGATCAATTTGTGGTAGTGTTCATCGATGATATATTGGTGTATTCGAAGTCAATAAAGGAGCATGCACATCTTCAAGTTGTTCTGCAGATATTACGTGAGAAAATGTTGTATGCTAAGTTATCTAAATGTGATTTCTAGGAAGGAAGTGTACAATTCTTGGGACATGTGATTTCGGGAGAGGGCGTATCTGTTGATCCATCCAAGATTGAAGCAGTTATGGCTTGGGAAAGGCCTAAATCGGTGACTGAAATTAGGAGTTTCCTTGGATTGGCTGGGTATTATCGTCGCTTTATAGAAGGATTTTCTCATATTGCGCTTCCTTTGACTCGGTTGACGAGAAAGGAGAATCCATTTGTATGGTCGGACAAGTGTGAATTGAGTTTCCAAACTCTTAAGCGGTGTTTGACTACTGCACCTGTACTTGCACTACCATATGTGACAAAAGAATTTGTGGTGTATTATGATACATCTAAGTTTGGTTTGGGATGTGTGCTGATGCAGGATGACCGGGTGATCGCCTATGCCTCAAGGCAATTGAAACCGCATGAACAGAATTACCCTACTCATGATCTTGAACTTGCGGCGGTAGTATTTGCATTAAAGATCTGGCGCCATTATTTATATGGGTCTCGCTTCGTGGTATTTAGTGACCACAAGAGCTTGAAATACTTATTTGATCAGAAGAAACTAAACATGAGACAAAGGAGATGGGTGGAGTACCTAAAGGATTATGATTTTTATTTGAGGTACCATCCTGGTAAAGCAAATGTTGTTGCCGATGCTCTGAGTAGAAAAGTATTACATACAGCTTTCTTGATAGGCAAAGAGCAAGAATTGTTGGAAAGCTTTCGTGATATGAACATCGGGGTTGTTATGAACGCTCCAAATCAAATGATAGTTAGGATGTTGAAGATCTCCAATGAATTTCTGGAATCTTTAGCTGTGGCCCAAAAGGACGATGAAAAGTTGATGGAACTGCTTGACACTAAAGCAAGAGGTAAAGATATGGAATTAACCAAAGGTAACGATGGAATTTGGAGGTAAAGATATGGTGCCTGCAAAATGTGATTTCAGGAAAACCGTGTTAGCTGAAGCATATAGGAGTTCTTTGAGCATTCATCCCGGTGTTACAAAAATGTACTACGATTTGAAGAAAGAATTCTGGTGCCCGGGAATGAAGAAAGCAATAACTTTATATGTGAAGTCTTGTGCGATATGTCAAAAATGTAAGGTTGAACACCAGAGACCCCCTGGATTGCTCCAACCACCTGAGATTCCGATTTGGAAGTGGGAGGGTATTACCATGGATTTTGTATCCGGGTTACCTCGCACTCGTTCTGGATGTAATGCAATCTGGGTAATTGTGGACAGATTGACCAAGAGTGCTCACTTCTTGGCTATGAACATGAAATGGTCATTGGACCGGTTGGCTAGATTGTACATTACGGAGATTGTAAGATTGCATGGTGTGCCTTCGAGTATTATTTTGGATCTTGATCCCCGATTCACTTCCAGATTTTGGGGGAGTCTGCAACAGGAACTAGGTACTGAACTAAGATTGAGTTCAGCTTATCATCCTCAGACTGATGGTCAGTCTGAGCGTACAATTCAGACTTTAGAGGATATGCTTAGAGCCTGTGTATTGAAGCAAGGTGGTTCATGGGAAAGATATTTACCATTGGTGGAGTTTACGTATAATAACAGTTACCACAGTAGCATTAGTATGGCTCCATATGAAGCTCTATATGGTAGAAGGTGTCATACACCTGTGTGTTGGAATAAAAATGGTGATGCCATTCATTTGGGACCCGAATTAATCCAGGAAATGAATGAACAGGTTGCCTTGATTCGGGAGAAAATGAAGATTGCCCAAGACCGACAGAAAAGTTACTATGACAATCGTCATAGACCACTTGAGTTTCAGGTGGGAGATTGGGTATTTCTGAAGGTTTTACCTACTAAAGGTGTAGGTCGGATACTGAAGAGTCATAAGCTTAACCCAAGATACATTGGGCCATATCAGATTTTGGAGAGGATTGGTGATGTTGCTTACTGATTGGATCTTCCCCAATCGTTAACTAATATCCACACTATATTTCATGTGTCACAACTTCGAGCGTACATTCCTTGTGATTCCATGATTGTGCCGGAAGATTCTATCGAATTAAAGGAGGACCTGACGGTGGAAGTTACACCTATCTGTATTGAAGAATACCAGACTAAACGGTTAAGAAACAAAGAAGTACCATTGGTAAAGGTGAAGTGGCAAAATTTAAATGGGATAACCTATACGTGGGAGTTGGAATCAGACATAAGGCGGTTGTACCACGATCTTTTTCAATAAGGTGCGTTGATTTCGGGGATGAAATCCCTTTTTAGGGGGGGTGGATGTACTATCCCTAATATTTTAGTAAAATTATGATTAGCGGAAAATATTAATTGTTTTAGAGATTTATTTGATATAAAGGTAATTATAAATAATTAACTATTGTGGAAATAAATAAATTTATTTGGTTGATTAATTACAAAAGAGTTAAATGAGGTGAAATTAGAAGGAGGTAAATTTAGAAGTTACCGATGGGAGTAAAAGGTAAAAGTTTAATTAAAACTTTCAAAGAAATATAAAAGAAATAGAGAAAGACAGTTTTGCCCTTGAGTCTTAAATAATTAAAATTCCTTCTTCTTCCTCATTCATTTCACGCCAACTTCTTCTTCTTCTTCTTCTTCTTCTTCTCCTCCTCCCCCACACTGTCGAGAGTTGCATGCTCCAAGGGAAGACCTATTCCGCGTCAAAACTTTGAAATAACCCCGTTTTTGAGGTCGTGGCTTCGAGGTGAGTACAATGGACCATTTGAATTGAGTTATCCCCTCCCTTTTCATTTTCACTCCCTAACCGAATGGCCATGCATGGTGGGGGAAGCTTCCATTTTCCATTCCTCCAGTGCATGGGAGCTTAAAAAACGGTATTTGAAACAATGAGGGTAATATCACATTTATGGGTTTTGCATTTAGACCTCCGTAGGTAGCGAAACGAATATCGGAGGACCGAGTGACAAAGCGGGTGTTGGATTCAGAGGTAGAGCCTTGAACCCAGCACTTAGAGGACGTAATCGGCATCAAGAACAAATCGTCGAAGCTTGGAATCGAGGTAACGGGGTGTTCGGGTTGTAATTAATTAGAATAGGTACATATTTTGGGTCCGGGTCATCGAACCAATTATGAAAACGGTAAGAAATATTACTGGATAATAGTTGTATGAGTATGCATGTATAAATGCGAATTGTGTATGGTTTATGATGACTCTGAGAATGAAATGTTGTACATTGAGACAAACCGATGTGTATAGTGGCATGTGATGTCGGGCTTGACAAGTAGGTGTTGGTGTATGCACTATGAGCTTTTATGCTTTTTCATTTGTATCATTTTTCTACTTATCAATAGAATAAATATTTCAGTTTAAAATTGTTTTAAACATATTTATCCTTGGAGTAATAGGTCATATAAAAATTATTCCTAAAATGTCCCTAGTTAAGTATTTACATGGGGACATGTAAATACACTAAGACTAGTGTGTGAGTGTACTGATGACCTGATCTCACAGATCATAGATATAGATGATATCGAGTCTTCACACGGGTACACATTAAGAGTAATGATGTACTGGACAGACCCACCATGAGAACGTTGCATGGATCGTTACATGATTGTCATAAACGATTCTCAATGTGATAATGGTATATGTAGTCCTTCGACCTGAAGTCACTACGATTCCTACATGAGGAGTTTATTGTTTTAATACAATTAAACGTCTTCTGTAACAAGAGGACTATAAAGGTTGTGATTAGGCAATGAACAAATTATGCAGAGGGATGTGAGTGATGTAGATGGGATTTGTCTCTCCTATGTGACAGGAGTGATATCCATAGGCCACTTGATGGAGTAAGACTAAGAAAACGCATGGCCATGCTAGAAAGAATAAATATTAGATATTTATTCGGATCCAGTCTACTCCGGTATCAAGTAAAATAAATTGGGCCGTACAAGGATGACGCGACCATGCCTTGGGCCCAATTAGGATATCGTGACAAAAGGAATAAACGTATTAAATAATTATCACTTATAGGTTATGTTGATAATAATATTCGGACATAATGATGCATTGCTAGATGCCGCTCTTATTTTATATTAATAATAAAATAGTTTATTATTAATATGACCGGGTATTTTACCTATAGGGTCACACACATAGAGTAAGCCCATCAGAAAATGTTGTCTTATTTTAGTTGGACTAAAATAAAGCTATTGGGCCTAACTCATTTGGAATGAGTAAGGAGCCCACTTTTAGAGAGAACAAATTAGGTCAAACCTAAGCCTATAAATAGAGCATAAGATGCTCATAGGCCGTTCACTCAAGTGAGACACAAATTCGCAAAAGTTGCAAGAGCTACACGCCGTCAAACTAGCAGTTGGCAAGTGTTGCGATTCTGGTGGGAGTGCTCGTGTGGACTCCTAAAGGACGAGGCTACGACTGCTTCGGAGTTCTTCAAGAGGTAACCTAAAATAATTCGAAATTGTTTTGTGCTTTGAAACACGGAACCTTGCAAATCCTATGGAATCCTTTTTATTTTTCCGCTGCTCATGCTTAGGGATTCCTAACAGTAGGTCGCCCATTTGATGAGTAGGTGCTGTTGTTGATGGCCACTTGTGATATGATATGAGGAATGTGAATTATATATGTATGATTACGTGGTGTGGGACGGCCGACGGTATGTATAGCCCCTCGTTTCCGGCTCCCGTGGTTTTTGTGCCCAGTTGAGCTACCTAGTGGTCAAGTAGGACCCAGTGGTTGAGGTGGAGAGTCAAGCAGGACTCGATGAACCAAGCAGGGTTCACGGGGTGTCAAGTAGGACCCCCAGCTGAAAGCCGATCCTTTAGTATCTGGATACTAGGCGTCGATTTTGTGTGAGAGTCAGTGGTGATAATTGATGGAATTATTAGTATTGTGTGATGATGTGTATGTACTTAATTATAATTGCTGATTGTGATTTGCAATTTGAGAATAAAGCATTCGGATGGAGTTTATACACATGCATTTGGTTATTTAATTTCCGTTCTAGATTAATTATGATGCCAAACACTCACCCTTGCTGTGGTTTTCTTCTAATTTAGTAACCAGTGACAGGGAAGAGGTCGGAGCCCCGGAGGTGCGCCAAGCGGAGGATTGATGCCAAGGAACTGAGGAATTATGAAATGAATTATATGTGTAATGAGTTTTCTGTGTATGTGATGCTATAATATGTTGCTTGTGTGTGTGAACTAATCTAGAATTGGTATGTTGATTAATGTGGATATGAATTCATGTTACTGAAGTGGTATGGTGGTGATGTCGATGTGATCGGTGTCGATTTTCATGAATTTGATATATACATATATTGGCACGGAGCCAATAGTAGATGTAATTGGTAAATTGCTATGGGCAGGTTTTGTAAACAATTATAGGTCATGAATAATGAAAAAGGGATGAATTGTGTCTGCTATAGTATAGTTGATTACTGGATGAATCTCACCCTAGCAGATTCAGTCTCGTCCGAGTGGGGCATGACCGAGAGAACCCTTTCCGAGTGAAGGAAGGTTAGGGTGTTTCCGAGTGAGGCATGACTGAGAGAACCCTTTCTGAGTAAAGGAAGGTTAGGGTGTTTTCGAGTGAGGCATGACCGAGAGATCCCTTTCTGAGTGAAGGTTAGGTTGTTTCCGAGTGAGGTATGACTGAGAGATCCACTTCTGAGTGAAGGTTAGGTTGTTTCCGAGTGAGACATGACCGAGAGATCCACTTCTGAGTGAAGGTTAGGTTGTTTCCGAGTGAGGCATGACCGAGAGATCCATTTTTGAGTGAAGGTTAGGATGTTTCCGAGTGAGGCATGACCGAGAGATTCACTTCTAAGTGAAGGTTAAGTTATTCCCGAGTGAGATATGACCGAGAAGACCATTTCCGAGTAAAAGACTGAATTGTTGTGAATTTTCCTTGCATGTCCCGTAGTTCGCTCAAGTTTAAAGTGTAGATCTCGCTCAAGCGAGTCGGAACTTGCCTAAGCGACCTTCACTGATTTCGCTTAAGCGAATCAGGGTCTCGCTCAAGCGAGTGACCCCTAACTTTATTTTCTTCTTCCACTTATTCCAATTAATTCCATTTTATTATTTGATTTATTTACTATCGTTTATTATTTTGAGTATGCTTAAGAAAAATAAATGTTATTTTACATTAGGACCTAATTAATTATCATTAAATGCGAAAAATTTATTATGAAAAATAATTAATCAGATATAAATAAAGGTAAAAAGATATAGGACGTCACAAAGGGCAAAAAATCAAATTCCCAAAGGATAATTAATGGTGAATTTATTTCTAAGACCCTAGCTGATCCGAGAAGCTTCTGGAGCACCCTATCGTAAATCGGGTATATCTCAGGCTACCGAACTTGGATCATCACAAATGATATATCAAATTAAATAGAAAAGAAATATCTACAAACTTAATATAGGGCTCAAAAGCCAATTCTTACTCCATAAATTCTAGAATTTTAAATACCATACTGATTCACGTTTTCCTAGTGGCAACTTGCACTATGTTCAATATTTTTCACGTATCTCCATTGTATGACCATGAAATTGATTGATTCTTTCGCCAAACTTTTTTTAACTCAATTTCCTACAACTTTGATGAAAAGCACGAAGCCCAAATCCCTACCAAATTTGCCCAGAAAATTAATCTTTGCAAGGAATGAAAATTCCGTCACACCCTTTTTGTATTTAGGCCATAACTTTCTCATTTCTTAATGGACCTTTTTGTGCCATATATTAAATTAAAGATAACAAAAAGATCTAAAACTTTTGTGCTTAGGAAATTTCCCAATTTAGCCTAAAAGGGCCCCCAAAAGCCCACACAAGATGATGTCCCTAGTTGTGCCACACTAGTTTTTCACCCAACTATGGCCAATTAACCCCTTCCACCTAAGGGACACATGTAGCCTCAAGACAACACCTCTCCCATGCATTACCATAGCTTGCCTCATGTCTTCACTACCCTTCACACCATGCACTTGGTCCCTCATGTGGCAACACCAGAACTTACTCCTTGCTTAGCAAGGAAAACAACTTGTCTAACAAGTTGTTAGCCTAGAACAAAAGTAAAATTCATGTGCCAAATTCCACTTGAAGTCACCGTGCACCCTTTTCTCCAATTGTCCTCATGATGTCCAGTTCCACTTCTATGACATTGTCATGCCATCATACCTTAACATAGCCATATCATGCTACCATACCATTATGCCTTAACATAACCATGTCATGTTACACCATGCTATCATGATTAAACCACCCATTCTTTCTCTTGTACACTCACTTTTTCTTTTCTCTTCTAAAAATCCAGCAACCATAACCTCCTCTATCAACCCTTCTCAACCACCATAAACCACCATGAGACCCACCATTATTATCCTCTCTTCATGGCCTCATCATCCATGGACATTACCACTTCTTAAATCCACCATTTTCTTCCAAATTCCACCAAAAACCAGCGGCTATCTCCTTCCACCATAGCCACCGTAAGCCTCCTATTCACCACCTCAAATCACCATCCAAGGTTGCCGCCACCCTCTCTTCAAAGCCATGGTCACCCTTTTGCGATTCGGTGAGCAATCAACGATATTTTCTCGATTGATTTCCATTTTTCCTTCCATTCGATTTCTCTAGTTTAAATCGACAATTTGCATGCTAGTTTTCCTTTAATCCTTGGCTGACCTTAATATATCCTTTTCTTTTCGGCGATGCATGTTGAGTTTTTAGGTATCGTAGAACGATCGAGAACGATATGTGGCGGTCGACGACGAACAGTGGAAAATACAGAGTAAACGACGAATTTTCGATAAATGATCTTGTGGTTTTAAATGATTTCATTGCTATTAGTGTTTTTCTTGGCTTCCCATGATAACTTAAAAATCCATGCATGTTTGTTTCTAGTAACCCGGAGGCGATCAAAGGGCGAATTGAAGCGTTTAGCGATTTTTCAGCGGGCGTACTGTATTTATTCCTCCGGACAGCAGTTGTTCCGTGTGGCAAGGGGGTTCTTGGCCTCGTTTGATTTTGTTTTAAATTGTTCCATAATATCGCTTAAGTTTCTGGGAACCACCGTTTCAAATTTCACCGCGATCTAACAGTTAGATTTCAAACCGTATAATTTTTCGTAACCGATGGTAAAAAAATTAACGTTTTTAAGTTAATGGGTATTTTAAAAATTTAATTGACATAATTTGACATTCGTGTGTTCGGAAGGATTTTATCACGATCGGACAAGAAAACAGAAATTTATGAAATTTAGTGTTTAGGAGGGCTCAATTTTATTCAATATGGTTGTATTATTTAATTCTAAATTTTCGGTGTTATTATGTAAATTGTAAATTATTTCACCGGTAAGCCCCGCAATTAGAAATTAATATTACCATTAAGCACCCCGGAGTTGTTTGGAAGATATCATGCACTTCGTTGAAATTTACCGACCGAACGATTACGATGCGTTACGTTGCTAAGCGCTAACATGGCATTGTCTAAGTGGTTATAAGATTTTATAGAAATTTATTAAATAAATAAATGAATTCTCTTATAAAAAAACTTTACCAACAAGTAACTTGATTTGGATCTTAATAATTATGAAAAAGGAAACGAAAATACAGGAAGTCTTTTTAGTGTAACAAATATTGGAATTTAGAAAGAAAATTTCATGGAAAATTTTAGTGACCACTTGAGGTAAAAATAAAAAGTGACTTTAGGAACTTGATTAGATGAGATGAAATTTTGGCAAAGGAAACTTAATTAGGAAATAAAATTTTGGGGTTAAATATTTTAGGGCTAGAAATAAAAGAAATGGATAACTAGAACCTAATTCGGAGTAAATTATAGAAAAGGATTCTAATGAATTAGTTAGGAAAAGAATTATACACTTAAATGAAATAAGTCTAGACTTTAGAATCCTAATAAAAGAAAATAAAGTTAGGAGTTTAGGTAACCATTAAAAAGTAAGAAAAAGGAATCAAAGGAGTTTTAACCTACAAACATTATTTAGCTAAATAAGAAAGGATTTTAGGACTTAGATCTTAGACTTATAATAAAAAAGGACAAGACTTAGTAATTAAATGGTGACTTTTAGTAACTAAGTAATAATTGACTAAAGAGGAGTAATTTTAGGAGATGATATACACGAGATAAGGAAACAAGTAGAAGAATTTATAAATTAAATAGTAGTTAAGTAAGGTTGGGCCAAGTTTAAAAAAAATAAAAAAATAAAAAATTGGATTCTAGAACCTTGAGTAACAAATGAATTTCATAATAAAAGAAGGCTTTAGTTAACTAGAAGAATACAATTAAGGAAATAAATCCATTATATATATATACAAGGAATTAATGACCCGTTTAGTGACCAAGGAAATAAGTACCCGACTAATAGAATTTAATTAATTAAAGGAAGTCGACAATAGAAGCCGCTTGATAATGATTAAAGAATTCATAAATGGACATTAGAAAAATATAAGGGTAAAAAGGGGTAATCATACATAAATCGAGATAAACAATTTGATAAGATACGAGTAAGAAACCAAGATTAAAACACTTATAAGGAAATATCCATGAATATGTCTTAATGTATGATTCTCTCATGATATGTATAATAATTGTTGTATAACACTTGTATGATAAATGTTGTTTTTGGCGACTGCTATGCAATGATGTGTATGAATATGTGTTAATCATACGTGATGAGTATGATATGATGACATGTCACTATAAAAAACAAGTAAATAACAGAGGTTTTTTAGAGGAAGTTTGAAAAACCTCCGCTAATAAAATTATATTGCGGCATTTTTTCAAACTTCCTTAAATTAAATTTATAATGGAGGCTTTTAATTTATTTAAGGGAGGTCATTTTTTACTCCGTTAATAAAAAATATAAAGGAGGTTAGTTTTGTTATATAACCGAGATTATGAAAAACCTCCTCAATTTGTAAATATTTTTTTATCATAAATTTTCTTCAATTCACAATACTTTCCCTCCAAATCTCAACTTCTTCATCTAACCTTTTTCCTCAATTTCATCCTAGCCATTTTCCCTAATTTCATCCTAGAATTTTATAAAATAAAAAATATGTTCTAGAGTTTTTAACTATTCCCTTCCATTCAAAAAGAAAAAAAATATTCCCCTCCAATTAAAAATTAAGGCTCATAATTAGAAACCCCAATTGACAAAATAAACAAAATAAATAGGCTTTTTTTTATTAATGGGGTAGTTGAAAAAAAATTATGAAAATATGGTCTTTTTTTTTAAAAAATTCATGTTTGGGGCTCTTTTGTATGTCGCACGGGGCCCCACACGACATACAAAATCGTATGTCCCACATGCGACACCAGCAGAACATGACACGTGGCTGTGTCGCATTTGGCTTAGACGACACAACCATTGTCAGCGGTTCAAATTTACAACCGTAGACAATTAGTCCCCCAAGGTGATAATGTGACACGCTAAACAATTGTCAGCGATTCAAACTCTTAACCGCTGATAATAATACTAAAATCTATAATATAAATAATTTTTTTAACTTATTGTGATATACATAAATAAATTTAAAATACAATGTATTAAATAACACAAATATTTAACTAAAATACTATATTTTTTTAAATCAATTATTTTGAATTTTTAATTAATTTTGATATTAGATATAGTAGATTTGATTTAAATAAATATAGTATTTTAGTTAAATTTTAAAATTTTTGGCATTAAATATAGTGGATTGGTTTTAAATAAATATATTATTTGATTCAAATATTTGTATTATTTGATGTATTTCATTTTAAATTTACTTATGTATTTTGATTTTAAAAAAAAATTAAATCTTAGATTTTAGTATTATTGTCAGCGGTTAAGAGTTTGAACCGCTGACAATTGTTTAGCGTGTCACATTGTGACCTTTGGGGGACTAATTGTCTGAGGTTGTAAATTTGAACTGCTGACAATGGTTGTGTCGTCCAAGCCAAATGCGACACAGCCACGTGTCATGTTCTGCTGGTGTCGCATGTGGGACATACGATTTTGTATGTCGTGTGAGCCCCATACAACATACAAAAGAGCCCCAAACATGAAATTTTTTTAAATAAGACCCTATTTTCATAATTTTTTTTTCAACTGCCCCGTTAATAAAAAAAAGCCAAATAAATATGTCTCCTTCCCCTTCTCCCTCTCGTTTAGGTTGCTTTTCTCTTTCCCCCTCGTTGTCGCGCGGCACTGCTGCTAGGGACCTTAAGGTTCGCTTCTCCCTCCCCCTCATTGTCGATGTAAGGCTCTCTTCTCCTATTCCCTCATCCTCTTGTTCCCTTGTTCTGCTCATTGTGTCTTTACAGATTCAGTTGAAACCCCAAATCAACTACCTTGTCACTGCTCGACGTCACCCACCTTATCATCGTGCACCACCCAACCACTATTCTCTAGAGAACGACACCGCATAACACCGCCGCCATCGAGCTTTTCCAGGTTAGTTCTTTCTCACCCTTGTATCTTCCTCAAAACCTTTGCTTTTGGGGCATTTTTCTGTAAAAGTTTAATATTTATTGCGTAGCTTGTAATTCGAATCTTAGTTTCCTTGTTTTCTTGCATTTATTGTACCCTCTGTAGTCTGTACTGTGATTATTGTTGTATATATCGTGTGTGACAAATATGTTTTTGGTAGTAAGTCGAGTATTTATATGTTATACACATGGGCTAATTACGCAAGACTAGCTTGCTCTTATTGGGATTCCTTACTATCTACTAAGTAATTTTATGTCTTAAATATATGGCTAGATTTTAATGCAATGTGTACCTGTTCTCAGTATTTCATGGCCAAATCCTATTTGACCGCATATTATGGTGCCATTGTATTTGACATACAGTGGCCAAATTCTTAACTTTACAAATTCTGTTTATAGCTTAAATATATGATTACAGGATTATCTGAAAGCCCCTGTAACCACTGACTTGGCTTATAATGCTATTTTGGAGTACATTATTGCAAAGAAGGGGCATAGGTAATTCCCACACATATATTTGTTGACATCGGGTAGTTAATGATATTATGTAGATTTCTTAAAATCATTGCTTTAATATTGTTTTGAAATATACTTTAGACAACATTGTGCACTGCACTAAGTGATCTAATTTTGTTAGATGAAGCATGTGTTTTGCATCCTTAATAATCTACATTCTGTAGTGCAATAATAGCTGAGAAATATTTGTCGCTTTTTGGGTAAGTAGGAAATGCATGTATCTGTTCAAGTTGATGGTGTCGTATTTATGAGACTTGTTTTAACACATTGATAAAATCAATATGAGATAACAAGAAGATAAGGGTATGTATAGTGTGTAGTGTCACCTCCATTACTGGTATCAGTAATTAAGTACCTGCAACAGGAAGTTACAGAGAATTGAGAGAAGATAAATTGAAAATTGAAAATTGAAAAATTATGGATAACCAAAGGTTTCTAAGAAGCCTTTATCAATCACTTCAATTTCCCTCAACTTGTCCTGGCCTACCTCATTTTTCCTAATTCCTTTTCTCTTTTATCCATTATTTTTTAATCTCTTCTCTTTTTCTCTTATTGCTTCACACTACATTATAGTGCAATGTTCTCATTGATGAAGGAAAAGTGTTCTTTCATAATTTACTGCTCTCATATCATATGTATTAAAGTTTTATTATATAATTTCATGTTTATGGAATAACAGACATAAAAGGACTCATAGAAATCAACTAATGATTAATGAAATAATGATAGATTATAGATCCTTATGTGTCAAAGTATGTTCTTGCATATCTATTTCCTATTTGCCAAGACATGGATAAGTCTATCATTACTTCTCAAATTAGTAGGTTTTGAGTCAAAGTTTCTTCCTTAAACTATTTGATTATAAGTGTTTGGTATACTTGTAAAAGAAAAGTAAACTAATCCAATGATGCACTAAGATCTAAGAATCATCTAAGCTATTTAGGTTCAACTAACTCATTTGTTTTAGAATAATAATCTCATGAAAAATATCATAAAAGAGAAGAAAAGGTTGGTTCACAATCCTTCTTTTAATGAAAAATTATATTCTATAAGCCTAAAAAGTAAAAGAATATAGAAACAGAAAAATGGACACTGCATCAACTCAGAAGAGGTTTTCAATAGGTTTGAGAAGCCCTTGGAGACTACTTCAAGAAAAAGGAGGCCAGAAGCACAAACTTGTTTCACATAAATATGGGAATTAACTTGCTGCTTTATTTTTTTTTGTTTTGGCATTCTAATCATGGGCTCTGAATACTAGCAAATAGAGAATATACATGCAATATCTGTTTCCTCTGCAGCTCTATTCTTTGCAGAAACTTATCTAAAGTCTCTAGGCACACCTGATGCTCCTGATTAATATCTAAAAAAATTTGTTCTAAAAGCCACCTGACTTTGTAGTTGCAATAATGGCAAGGATAATGGGAACAATAAGACAAATATACTAAGTAAGTTATTGTTTAAAACTTTATAATTAAATTACAAATTATAAATGAATAGTTGTGTATTCCTTTTTCTTATAAACTATTTTATGTTATTGCAGGGATGGATAAAATTGTTATATCAAATGGTGTTAAAGCTTCCGGAAATGTCAAACCTTAAATCACTCGTGTGACTGTGAAGAGCGAAGAGGGACCTAAATCTTGTGGCAAGGTTGGAAACATGGATGACAAGAGTTTAACACCTTCTGAGGAGAAGGTAAATGATTGGTCTTTTGACTACATGTTTAATGGCTTAAAATTAATGTCCTGGTTGTAGAGATCAGCTTAAGCTTTACCTGCAAAATTACACTGACAATTGCGGTAGCGGACTGTAGTTTAAAACCATGATGCATTATACTACAACACGATAAATGTTGGATTTCTTAGTGAATATTGTTATTTTGTCTTTGTGCAATGATTATAGTCTGAGTGATTATTACATCTTTGCGTATTCCTTTCCCCATAAGATTTTTGCATAAGGAAAATATGGGCATAAAAATGGAAGGTAGTAGCCTAAGTGAGCTAGTAGGTTCCCTCTTGTTTCTTTCCCTCAAGTTTTACTAGCATAAACTGATTGGAGCTCTTCGATTTTTTGTGAGAGAGGGAATACCAGAGTATAGCGCATAGAAATAGAGTAATTAAAGAAAAGAAACAAACTTGGAATTAAATGGAACAAAAAATGATGCAGGGATCACAATGACACAAAGCTAGTTTCTTAAGTTGAAAGCTTGCTGGTAGAATATTCTATTGATATGTAAGAAAATAATAACAAAAGTAAAAGCCTAGTATAATTTTAAAATATGGTGTAATAGAGATAGTCATAATAATAACATGAATGAAAATGAATAAGGGAACAGGTAAGGAACAACATATAGTGAAGGTATGATATTTGTTCTGGGTGTTGTGCAGGTGGAGGCAATGTTAGACAAGGAGAATTTCACTTTGGAAGAGCTTCTGGATGAAGAGGAAGTGATTCAAGAATACAAGGCCTTAAACAGTTGTCTTATCAACTTGTATGTGTCTTCTTAATTTGAATCATTTTAGTTTTTCTTTCTTCTGAAAAAATACCAGATTGTTCTGTATTTCTTGTGTTTTTTTGTCCAATTTTTGTTTTTGGTGGTAATTTATATTTTTTTATTTTCTTTTTTTTCCCTCATAGTCTGAGAGATCAAGCTCAGGTGGAGCAGTTGTTACAATACATTGTTGAAGAACCACTTAAAGATGTTGAAAGTAAATGAGCCTTTAAGTATGCAGTTTGTAACTGAAAATTTACTGCTAAAAATTTGTTATTAAATGTTTCAGCTTTCTTGGAACCGTTTGATTGTTTCTATCATTTAGGTTTCCATTCATTGCTAGCGAGATTTTTACTTGTGAAATTTATGTCATTTTGAAGACATTAGTGGATGAAGAATAGGTTTATACTTTATTCTGTTTGTGGCACGTTATTTTAAATAGTTATGTTGTACTTGTATTGATTTCTCCTTTGCATTATTGTAATTTTAGATTATAAACTTATCATTCTCCTTTTTTGGAGCCTAATCGTTCGCGTAGTACCTTGTTGCCTAGCTACTTTAGCAAGGTAATTGTTAGAAAAAATTGGAATTTTAGATTGTGTGACTATCTAGTATTTCGTCAAATTGGCATAAATGATTATTTTAAAAACACTTGCTTGATGCTAATTTCTATTCCATTTTACAGGTTGTTATTTGCCTAATGATTCGAAAAACAGTGGCGCTTATAAATTATGTTAAAGTAAGTAAAACAATGTTCTTTTGTATTGCAAAATGTTGCTGACTCAATTTGATATTTACAATTTTATGTAGAAAAACCAAAACATGTTCATCTGGCTTTTAAGTCATGTGTTTCATTCCTTGCACCTTTACATGAGACAATTTGAATCTATATAAGAATTGCCATGTATGTTACCCAATCTCCTTCAGTGATTTTTCATTAATGAGTATAATTTCTGTAGGTCCATCAACGTGTTTTTTACCAACTGGAATTAAAGAGTATAATTTCTGCAAAAATAGGTAATTTTTAATAGTTCTGTATCTTCTCCCCATATATCTTAACTCAGTTATAGATAAACGTAATTTTTTTTATAATCTTATTCTTTCTAGTGATTAGTTTATTTAGTAGAATATTTGAAAAGGTTTGTTAATTACTTATTTAAAATTTGCAACCAAGGATATATTTTACTCAATAACTAAGCGTATTGGTTTTGAAGTACTCAATAACTATTTTGTTCATTTTTTCGTGTTATTGTGTATCTGAAATCTTTACCCAGTCTCTTTAGAAAACAAAGTTTCTATGAAACTTATTATACATCAAAGTCATAGTTCTTTCCTTATATATAATTATCTTGAAAACTAAAATCTGTTATTATTTTACCCTATTAGTGCGCTACAATTAATTGGTTAGCTTGTATAATATGATGTATTCTACTCAATCTCTTTATAAAACAAAGTTTCTATAAATTTTATTATACATCTAAGCCGTACTTCTTTCATTATAATTATTATTTTTAGATAATGTGCTTTGAAGTGAAATATTTTATGCATAATTTTGTTCTTTGTGATAATGGAAATAAAGAACTTTATAATATTATTATGCATGAATTTCTTATTTTCAATGTTGGTTATATATATATATATCTATCTCTAGTAAATTGAGTGGGTAACTGAAGATATTATAAAAATTGAATCACGCTGGTTTGGCAATGTAAGTTGCATCATTTATTTTCTTTTTTATTCGTACCTTGCAAATAAATTTGATTGTCTTTTGTCTGTAGATTGAAACAGCTTGGATCAATCTTCTCCTTAAACAAAATGACTTTATAGAAGCTGGCAATACAAATCTAAATCCAGGTATGACTACTTTGGAAATTGCATCATTGATTTTTATCCATGTGTGAATACAGAGTATAGACGGTCTCTTGCTATGTTTTTAAATTTAAAATTCTTAATTATTGCAACTGCGATGGTGTGTAAATTGATATGATCTATTTCATTTATTTTGTTTGATTTGACATTTTATTTTAATAATTGTACTTTAATACTCAGGAGTAGTTTACATAGACACCATATAATTTGCTATTTTTTTGGGGTCGATCGTCTTGTTATAATTTATTTAGACGTCTGTACCTTACATAAGACCTATCAACAATTTATTGAACAATTCATACAGGCAAGTCTACTCTTTATTTCTGTTATAAGTTCTGCATTTAACCTTCATCTACTTTGTTGGGTAATGTTGTAGGATGAGAAAGCAAAATTGCATTTAACCAAGTGGGAGATCCAAAACACGATCTCATTTAGTTTTAAAATATTAAAGGGTGTAAATACCGAAGGAATTTGTTGCAAGCTACAATGGTATTACTTGAGATTCAAAATATTATGTATATTCATTAATGAGGAATTGCTACAATTATATACAAAAACAAAAGGAGACATTATGCATAAAAGAGGGCATAAAGCAAGGCATAAAGCAAGGCTTTCTAGAAAAGCTAAGGAAACTGACAAATAAATTACAAGTATTTTAACACTCCCCCTCAAGCTGGAGCATACAAATCATATGCACCAAGCTTGGAACATATAGATTGAATCCTAGGTCCTCTCAAGGATTTAGTCAGGATATCTGCTGGCTGGTCATTAGAGTTGATGAATTCAGTGTGAATTTCCTTGGACAGAATCTTCTCCCTTATAAAGTGACAATCAATCTCGATGTGTTTGGTTCTCTCATGAAACACCGGATTGGAGGCAATGTGAAGAGCTGCCTGATTATCACAATATAATGTCATTTTGTCAATATCACAAAATTTCAGCTCTTGAAGAAATTGTTTAATCCACATAAGTTCACATGTAACCATAGCCATAGACCTATATTCAGCCTCTGCACTGGACCGAGCAACAACATTTTGTTTCTTGCTTTTCCATGAGATGATATTTCCCCCAATGGAAACACAATATCCTGAGGTAGATCTCCTATCTATGGGACAACCAGCCCAATCCGCATCACAATATCCTGTAACCTGAGTGTGACCTTTGTCTTCATATAACAGTCCCTGTCCTGGAGCCTTCTTCAAATACCTGAGAATACGAATGACAGCATTCCAATGATCAACATGGGGTTTCTGCATAAATTGACTAACAACCCCAACAACAAAGGAAATGTCAGGTCTTGTAATGGTAAGATAAATGAGTTTTCCTACTAGCCTCCTATATCTCTCAGCATCAGGATAGATTTCACCCTGATCCACCATGAGCTTCTGATTTGGGTCCATAGGACTATCAATTGGTTTACAATTTTCCAGACCTGTCTCTTTTAGAATATCAAGGGCATACTTCCTTTGTGAGATCACAACACCATCTTTTGATTGAGCCACTTCAATTCCGAGAAAGTACTTCAAATAACCCAGGTCTTTGGTTTGAAAATGACTGAATAGATGTTTCTTTAACTGAGATATCTTGGCAGCGTCATTTCCTGTAATTACTATGTCATCCACATAGACAATTAGATACACACATTTTCCAGGAGATGTAAAACAATAGAAAACAGAATGATCTGCTTCACTTCTTTTCAGTCCGAAGAGCTGCATAATGTGACTAAATTTACCAAACCATGCTCGAGGAGATTGCTTCAACCCATAAAGAGATCGATTTAGTTTGCATACTAAGCCACACTCCCCCTGAGCAACAAATCCAGGAGGTTGCTCCATATAAATTTCCTCCTCAAGGTCACCATGAAGAAAGACATTTTTAATATCTAGTTGATGTAGAGGCCAATGACGCATGGCAGCCATAGCAAGAAACAGACGAACTGTGGTAATTTTAGCCACCGGAGAGAATGTGTCACAATAATCAAGGCCATAGATCTGAGTGTATCCCTTGGCGACTAACCGGGCTTTAAGGCGATCAACGGTACCATCAGAGCCAACTTTGATAGCATAGACCCACCTGCAACCAACAGTTTTCTTCCCAGGAGGAAGAGGGACAAGTTTCCAAGTGCCATTGTGTTCAAGAGCCTGCATTTCATCAATCATGGCCTGTCGCCATCCAGGATGATCAAGTGCTTCATGGATATTTTTAGGAATGGTGAGAGATGATAAGGAGAAAACACAAGAGAGATATGAAGAGGACAATCTATGATAACTCAAGAAATTATGAATTGGATGTGGGTTTCGAGTTGAACGATTACCTTTTCGAAGGGCGATGGGCCAGGCTGTAGCACAATCAGGTGACGCATTCGAAGGAGCCATGGTCTGAGGATCTGTTGGGGAAGGAACAGGATCACGAGGAGGTGACTCTGGTAAAGTAGAACTAACGCGTTGTGTCCTGCGTTGATATGTGATGAGAGGTGGAGGGGCAGCCTCAACAGAACTAGATGGATTAGCTGGAATTTCAGTGACATTTTGGTAAGAATTGCTCATTGGACGAGATAATGGGACAGGAAGGACCTGTTGAAGGGTAGAAGAATAGTCTATGGAAGGATTGAAAAAGGGGGTGTCTTCAAAGAAGGATACATCAGCTGACATATAATACCGTTTAGTAGTTGGTGAATAACACCTGTAACCTTTTTGAAGACGAGAGTACCCCAAGAAGACACATTTAATAGCTCTAGCAGAGAGTTTGTCTAAGCCTGGAGTAAGGTCATGAACAAAACAAGTACAACCAAATACCTTGGGAGAGACATGAAAGAGAGGATCATGAGGAAACAAAATGGAATGAGGAATTTGGTTTTTGAGAAAGGAAGAAGGCATCCTGTTTATCAAGAAACAGGCCGTGAGAACTGCATCTCCCCAATGATGGACAGGAACATTTGAATTTATCATTAGGGAACGTGCAACGTCAAGGAGATGGCGATTTTTCCTTTCTGCTATACCATTTTGTTGAGGGGTATGAGGACATGTGGATTGATGTAAAATACCTTGTGAAGACAAAAATGAGGATAAATCATGGGAAAAATATTCTTTAGCATTATCACTTCGAAAAATTTTAATTGTTTTCCCAAATTGGTTTTTAACCTCATTAAAGAAGGTCATAAAAATAGGTAAAAGTTCAGACCTTTCTTTCATTAAATAAACCCAAGTACATCGAAAAAATTCATCAATGAAGGTTACAAAATATCTAAAACCAAAGGATGTGACACGATTTGGACCCCAAATATCAGAGTGAATGATAGAAAAAACTGAGTCACATCTTTCCTTATTCTGTGGAGGAAATATGGACCTAACATGTTTTCCTAATTGGCATGACTCACAATCTAAAGCTTGAAGATGCTTAAGACTAGGGACCATTATCTTCAATTTGGCTAGACTTGGGTGACCTAGACGATCATGCAGGAGTTTTGGTGTTGAGGCTGCAAAACAAGACACAGGAGGGCTAGGTTTTAAATAATATAAACCTCGTGATTCATGTCCTTCTCCAATCAGACGCCCCGTACCATGTTCCTGAATAACAAAGGAATCAGCGTTGAAAGTTACAGAACAATTTAATGAGCGGGTTAATTGACTCAAGGAAATTAAATTATAAGGACAGTGGGGAATGAACAATACATAATTTAATTTTAAGGAAGGAGACAAAGGAACTTGACCAATTCCTTGGGATGCAACCTGAGACCCATTGGCTACAGTAATAAAATGGGGAATATTTGGAGAAGAGATAGATGAGAATGAGGATTTGTTACCAGAAATGTGGTCAGAAGCACCTGAGTCAAGAATCCAAGGACTGCAACCCTCCGTGGATTGAGAGATGGCTGTTGAACCACTTGGCATGGAAACGGATTTTTCATATTTCAGCTTCAAATACTCTTGGTACTCCTCATCAGAAAGTTTAGTGTCGGTTTTTTCTGATTTAGCTATATGTGCAGCCTTGTCAGGAAAACCGTGCAGGGAGAAGCAATTCTCTTGAGTATGACCCATTCGCTTGCAGTAAGAGCATTGAGGTCGTCCACTTCTTCCACCACGACCTCCTCTGTTGCTGCGACCCCCTCTAGTACTACGTGGAGCTGCCAAGGCAGATGCTTCCACAATTTCAGCTGAATTTTCTCCTTTCATCAAGGTGGGAACACGAAGGAGTCTAGTAACAAGAGAGTCCATTGATGGGACCTTATCACCAGCAAGAATTTGGTCACGCACATGATCAAAATCTGAATGCAGACTTCTCAGGATAAGAACCATGTAAAATTTATCCAGCTTTTTATTAACCTCCTCCAATGAATCTGCCACAAGGAATCTCTTCAGTTCTTCCACAGCAGCCCGAGCTTTAGCAACATGAGCAATCATATCATGAGTGGCCTGGTTTAGGCCAGCCATTTTCTGGGTCGCATCAAACAGACGCTGAATGTCATTGGCAAATATATCCTGAGCCTTCTTCCAGATAGAGCAACACGTTTTGAAGGACCGAAGAAATTCTAAGACTTCTGGTTCAACAGATTGCCATAGCACAGCACATAGTTGAAAATCAAGCTTCTCCCATTCAGATTTTTTAGTATTGGACATGACTGTAGCTTCCTTCTCCAAGTGGTCATGGTACCCTTGGCCAAGAAGCCACAACTCAACTGAGGCAGACCAAGATAAGTAATTTTTCCAGTTTAGTTTGGCAGTAGTAATGGTTGGGGTACCAGAAAAGGCACAAACAGGCCCAGCAGAAGCCATTTTAGGGAAAAAGAAAGCCCAAAAAGGAGAAAAATGAGAGAAATAGTTGTTCAAGCTTGGCAAAACTTGAACCCGAGACTTGGAACAGAGAGGGGAGGAGAAACCGAGCCAGGCGAGATAGGTCCGGTGAAGAACCGGTCACCGGAGGGCGGCGCGTGGGCTTCACGCGCCGGAGCGTGGACGGAGCTTGGGCGGCGCGTGAGGGCGCGTGCGGAAGCCGTCGGGGACGCGGTTACCAGGGATAGGCCGCGCTCTTCAAGGCGATCCTAACCCTAGGTTCGCCGGAGAAAAAGGTGCCGGCGGACGGTGGCCGCCGGTGGCGGGCGGAGGCGGGCGGCGGCGGCGGCGCTGATTGCAGAGCAGGATCCAACCTGCTCTGATACCAACTTGAGATTCAAAATATTCTGTATATTCATTAATGAGGAATTGCTACAATTATATACAAAAACAAAAGGAGACATTATGCATAAAAGAGGGCATAAAGCAAGGCTTTCTAGAAAAGCTAAGGAAACTGACAAATAAATTACAAGTATTTTAACATATTAAAGGGTGTACATACCGAAGGAATTTGTTGCAAGCTACAATGGTATTCAATGAGATATATATCATTGTTAATCCATTTCATTTTTTTTCTTAAGCTAAAATTTCATGCAAGTGAGAATCACATTGAAATGTATATTCTATAAGTTAGGTCATCAAAATGCTTTTGAATTGGCTTCGATGTCATGGTAAATTGTATTTAATTGTAGTCCTGAAACAACATATTTGACAGGTTTATTCTGTCCAACTATATGGTTGTTTTCTAAACCTTGTTACCCTATGAATAGGTGGAATATGTTAATTGTAATCTGAACGTTGTTGCTGGTATTTTAATTGAATTGTACCATACCAACATATCTTTTATCTTTTATGCTAATATATTTTGGTGAAATTTGTCAGGTTCCTAGGACGCCAAATTTGTTCACTTCTTATGACTTCACTTTGTACTAATGTTGAGGTGATTAGTGCCTTAAAACGTATTAAAATTATGTTTCACCATTGAGAACTTTTATTCCATGCTTTTGTATGGTCATTATATATACTCACTTGTGGTCGTTCTCATTGAAAAACTAATAGTCACAGATGGTGATGGATTCATAGGACAAGCCCTACACAGAATGGAGAAATCTATATTGTTCCTTTCTTCTAGACTCATTCAGGTTGTTTTCCTCTCAAGTTATGTAAACACCTTTTATTTTGATATTTTGTTGGTAGGTGAATACAAAGATAATTTTTTTTGTTAATCTCAACTGTAAAAACTGAATTTAAGTACTTAAAGTTATAAGTTTTTGTATTAGAAATACTGTATTTCTTGTTGGTGCAGAACTTAGCCGCATGCAATGTGTTATGATTATCTCATGGGCCATTGTCATGCTTGTTAGATCTATCCACTCTCGCACTTTTAAAATAGTTGGTTGTGGACAATTTGAGCTGCTAGTTTGAGGGGATCATTTAGATAAATAAGAACGGAAGGAGACATTTAGAAAATTAGAAAGTTTGTATCAAATGGGAAACCCTTGAGTTGAGTTCTTGCAATCATTGGATAAAATTCTTTATTTCTATATCATTTTCTTATCTTTCTTTCCTAGATTCTGAACATGCTACTAGTAGTAGTATTTTAAGTTAAGAAATCATTAATCTTATTATTTTCTAATATTCTAGTTGTTAAGAATTGATTTCTTTTGTTATATATATATATATATATATCTATATATATTTGTGGTATTAATTTTTTTATTTTAGTTAATAGACTAGCGGCGGTTAAAAACCTCTGTAAAAAAACTTCTTCTAATGGAGGAGGTTTAAAATCTCCTGTAAAAAACCTCCACAAATAGTGGAGGTTCAATTGATGGTAACGGAGGTACCCATGATTTCTGGAAAATATGAGATCTCGTTTCATTTCTAAGCGTCGGATGATATCGTTATGAATTTAAGAATTTTGAGAAAAGGAAAAAAATTAAATTAATTGAAATTTTAGGAAAGGAAAATGTCGGACGTTAGATATGAAATGGAGCCATCAAAAGGATCCTACCAACGACTAGTGAAAAGAAAATTGTGTATTGTATGCATCATATATGGAAGTTAAGGAGGGATGTTGGAATAATCCCCTAGAGCATACAGTGATGGGTACACTAAAGAATCTCTGTCAACGCCTCGATACCCGAGGGCAATCTAGGGAGTATAATTGGAGGTGGGAATTCCAAGTGGCATCGGATTCACACCCATCGCTGGACAGCCTATGGCAAACTTTGGTATACTTCGACAAGAGGCAGGATTTTCTATGACCGTGGAGTGTCTGTTCTGTGGAGATGTGTGATTGGCCATTATGATGATCGGACTGTGAGTCCTTACCCATTTGTGAAAACCATAACGAGGAGAGCTTCGGTCGCTCTAGTTGGGTAGGGAGAATAGGGTGGCATTGTTGTGCACATAGATATTATATATGAGATTGTTAAGGAGGAGATGGGCCCACATGCGTCATGATAACTAATAAAGAGAATGAAAATAACGAAATGAACCCATGCATTGCATCATTGTACTGAGTTTTTGACTGTTTGTTGTTTAAGTATGATTGTATAGATATTAGTAATCCTGAGAGAGGAATGGGAAAATGGGAATGGTCAGCTGAGATAAAAAGTGGAGAGATAACTTAGAATGTATCATAGGGACCTCAAAGAGAGTGGGAGGGACTCGATTCTGGATGGTTTGTGTTGTGTGTGGGACAGGTGTCGATGAGATACCTTCTTGATTGTTGTGGAGGTGGAGACTCACCCTTACGCTAATTTTTCCAGACATCGTCGGGATGGACACCGACTCCGCATCAAGGATCAGCCAGACTCTTCTTGGACCGAAGACGAATATGATAGGTTAATTTTGTTTTCATTTATGGGAGCCTGCGTGCCCTTTTTCTGTCAGCATGTACAGTTACTGTTACGACCATGTATTATATATGATTATGTTATATATAAGGTGTATCTGTTCCACCAAGTTTTCTTGTATAAAAAAAAACTTCCACATTTTTCTAAAACTCGTAACCTCTTAGTTGACTAGGATAATCTAGTGGAAGGGATTATCCTAGTTAACTGAGGGTGTTACAATATGCAAGAGAAATTAACTATCTTTGGAGCATCCATTGGATATTCTTCTGTGAAAAATAATAATTCTAACTTGAAACCTCCCATAGTAATACAAACACAGATACATTAGCTAAAAGGAAACATTTTTTAGGGTTTAGTTTAGGGATTAGCAAAAATGCAGCATTTTTTAGGGTCTAGTAATACAAACATAGATACATTAGCAAAAATACAGATACATTATTGAACTGGTCTGGACCGGGGTCTAGGATCCGGTGTGGGACCAGCCACAAGAATATAGGTGTTTTTAGGGTTTGTACACCGGAACAGTGAGTATCCGATGTATTAATCCGGTCTCTCAGTGGGAGAGGCCGGTCTTGTTGTCCTGGAGATCCTTCACACCAACGATTCGCGTTGCAGGGGGGCGAAAGGTGGTGCCACCTGCGAAGATTCTCCGACGCTCAAGTTAGAAGAGTGTAAGAACTCAATGAATGCTCAAGCGAAGTAATAGTAAAGTGTAAGTTAGAACAACATTACCTTGCATGTGTATTGAAATGATCTATTTATAGTTGTACGTGAGAAAATGAGTCGTTGGATACAGGTGGGTCCCCTAGCTCTGATAGCGTGTACATTATGTCAATCAGGGTGGCTCAACACTCAGAATGTGTCAGGAGGGTAGGTCAATTATCAGAGTACGACCCTATAGGAAGAAGAGAGGATAATCACCTTTTCCGTATAATCTGCTGACACATCCACTTGCTTTCTGAGGCCATTGACGTGACATATTTTGCTACATACAATATCTTCGCTGATAAGTTATTAGGGGCTCTTATCTTGCTGTGACTGAGAAGCCAACAGTTATATAAATGTTCCGTGAAAATGAACAATGATCCGTTATAGAGAAAATAAGTGGGGCGGTCGTGAGATGAGAATGGAAGGCCAGACATCGGACATCCAGTGTGGTAATGTTAAACCAGGACACCGGTTTTCCTTATATGAGGTCACTCTGACGTCACAAGATTGGGGGTCGGTATCCAGACCGGATCAATTATATTTGTATTCCAAGTGAAAAACTTAATTGTTTGTGTACAATCTAGACTTGAAGGACAAAAACCAATACAAATAGTGATAGTAAATGAAAACCATAACATCTGTTAACCTATTGACATGCAAGTAGAAGCCATACAATCCTAGTATCGTGCATCAGTAGGACAAAAATATAAATTCCAATCTTTCATTTAGGAGGATTCTTTGTGTAATTATCCTCTCTTCATCTCAATAAATGTCTTATTTTTCTTAAAAATATTTAATTTTGGCATGTCCAATGTTGTATGACTGTCTTAGCAAAAATTTTTTGGAAACATATAAATCTATCAACTTTGTTTGCATTGAAACTCTCATTAAACAAGTAACCAAATCCTAAAGCGAGATTTAATTACCTGATAGAGGTGCAAAAGCATAACCCACAGATTCAAAGTGAAATAAAGACAAAAGAGACTTCAAAAGCAATTGCTGGAAAATAATAAAGGAACATATAAGTTGAAGGTTTTTATAGAGGTGTGAGAAAGAGGGGAACAAAATAATACCTAGTGTGGTTGACATTATGAGAATGGTGGAGAAACGGAGTGGAAATGCGAAGACGATTCTTGTTGACAGGGACGAATGGGACTTTGCTCTAAAAATGACTTTGCTCTAATGCATATGTCACACTGTTTAACACATATGCAATGGATCCATTCTGAAACAATTCTCATAACCCATGCACACATGGTTTCTCAAGTGATCGCAACCACTTATAATCAATCGAGCATATATCCCCCACGCAAGGGTCCATTTCAAAGAATCCCGTAGGATCTTTATCATTGTGATCGCAACCACATTCATTATTCTCATATTGGTTTCCCCCACGCATAGGGTACTCCCTTTCATATAGTCCCGCAAGACTTTCATTATTTCAATATATTGGTGATCACAACCACCTTCATTCATTCACATATTGGTTTCCCCCATGCATAGGGTACTCCCCTCATAGTCTCGCAAGACCATTGTTATTTCAATACACGGGTGATCGTAACCACCTATACAATGCTATGCCACGCATGCCATGAATACAATAATGCAACAATACACATGCTAAACCTCAACCTTGCAAGGATTTCTCACCCACTCACTTAGGGTACATATATATATATATATATATATATATATATATAGTTTTTATTTGGCAACACAATTAGAGATACGCAACCAATTTCAAAGCCCCTCGAGGCATATCATTCACATAATTTGCATTACAATGGCCAAAATTTCACATTAACCTTAATCCACGCATGGCAATCAGAAACATATCAATCCTCATAACATTAATCCACACATGGAAACCAACAAGGCACGTTAATAAATACATTTCATATTCATAGCATTATATGCTCGCCAATACAATTCGAATTACACATACAAGATCACACTTGTATCAATCACGATGACATCGTAATCATCAATAATAACAACCACCATTTAATCAAGGGTATGTTCAACAATAATATCCCCTTTCATTCAACATCAATATTCATTATTCAACATGTGTGGTAACATACATACACCCACAACAACACTTATCTCTATTCATCATCCACATTTTCCATCGAGTATAATGTTAACTCACAATTTCAAGTTCATCTTGCATCAATCACGATTGTCAACAGTAATTCGTCTTTGTTCATTATCGACGTCATCCCAATTCATTACTTATAATAGCACATTGTCATTCCATCGTCCCCTCATTAGTCTCATCATTAATTAAGGATGTGTCATACAACCATATCATTTGACTTTTACTATCATTTATCATAACATATCAATAGTGGTGGAGCATGCATGTTTTCATAACATGACATAAGCACACACATACTTTGTCAAAGCCTTAAGCCATTATCAATCACCACTAAGACACACCATAATCATATACCCTTAATACAATCTCTTTATTTTTCGTAAATAAAAAGAAAGGGTTTTTAGATATTAACAAACACTTGGCAACTTTCAAAAACCAAGTTATACGAGGGACATGACAATATCATCATGCATTGATTGTGAAAATGTACTAAAAATGTGTACAATCGATTGCGTACGCGTGACATGACTCAACACCGCCAAACAACATCGAAACTTATGAGATTTTGTGAAAACAGGGCCATGAATCGATTCAAGGGGGTCAATGAATTGATTCATGCGAATCTGAGGATCTTGGCAGCCAAAAACAGGGCCATGAATCGATTCACACATACCATGAATCGATTCATGCGTTTCCAGGGGACCATGAATCGATTCCCACATCATGTGAATCGATTCACACATTGCTAGAACACACCCAGGGGCAAACGGCAGCTCATAAATCGATTCACTCATACCATGAATCGATTCATGATAGCAATTATGCAACATTTGCCCCAAAAAGCTGAAAAATCCAACTTCTAACCACCCTATCTCTTTCATATGAAATCCAATGGCCACCAAATTCTAACACCATCTAATATACATCATTTATGATGCGTAGCCACTGGCCGTACTCAAAAATTCCCAAAAATGAAAGACTTATGTGCATAAATGCGTTTAGCCCATTTTAAGGTATTTTTGTGCAATACAAGGGTCAATTCTCAATGGAATTGGCTCATTCCAGTTTCTACAATTTATAATTCATGCATAGGCACTATTGAAACTATTCTGTGGCATCCAAACATACCAAAACTCATTATAGCCCTACCAGTTCCTTAATTTTTCATGAACATCATAAACACAACTTCACAAATTGAACAATTCATTCATCCATGGATTTCCATCAACAAATAAATCATGCCCATCAAAGGGACTCGAAACTTTCATTGTCATCTCATACATATATATGATTCCCAAAAGCCAATAACTTGCCTAGCATTTCATTCATCAAAATATCAATTATCACATCATTCCAACATAACCATAGCAAGACAAACATGGGTAACCACACATACATTAATCATTAATTATTTACTTTATGCATTTGAAATGTAAACTCCTCTCCTACCTCAAGAGAAGAACGACGATTCACATGTCCGAATCATTCCGCCTTATTGCCCGGAATATCATCTACACCAACATACATACATATATATGTATTCAATCAATCAAGCCATCTCAAGGCATCATCACAATTCTAAACATTTGTAAACATATCTCAAGGCTTAATTAACAAGTCCTAAGCTTGTCAAAACACCAATTTATATAATTGTGTTAGGTTTTCGGAATTTTTTTCCTAAAACCAAGATTTTCTAAGTCTTAAGGGTTAGCCACACCCAACATCAACAATATCACATCCTTTATCAAAAAGGAATCCAATATTACGTAAACCATCCAAATGTCATCATTGTCACCCAAATTCAATATAAGCCTCTTAGCTCCTTTTAAACCATCATCAATCCACAAATTCCAAGTGGTACTCATTATGGTCTAAGACTTCATCAAACTATAATTTCAATTCATTAATCCATCACAACCATTATGGTTTAGTGCTAACACTTCTCATTTCACATTTATGACAATACTCATTTATAGGTTTCATCATCTATGGTCATCTACTATCATTAATATCATTCAACATCATTAATGTGATCTTTTATCATCACAAAACATTCTTCCAAAACATTGAATGATACCCATACACTAATTATCATACATTTCCATTCAAATCAACTCTCAATTTAACATTACATATTTTCCCCCAAATTCTTAGGGCTAGGGTTTTCATCAAAAATCCAACAACCATTACTAATAACCATCAACCATCATCATTAACAATATCCACATACAAAATATCATGGGTTTACACTTAAAACCATTTCTCATAACATCATTATTCATTTTCCTTCAATTCCTAGAGTTAAGGTTCCATTAAAACCCAACAATCACCCTTATCACTCATCATCTTCCACCATGAATCATGTTATTTTCATGTACCCATGTACACCCTCACAAAACCATACATTTTCCATACCCCACCTTAGGGCTTCTCACATTAATGGTTCTCCTAAACAGCCCACATGCATTAAACACTCCCCAACAATCATAACCCCAAAATCCAGGGCACAAGCTCATTAAAAATGGTGAGAAACTTATCTCAACCAAGAAAAGAGAGTGGGTGCCAAGAGAGGGAGAGAATGTGACGAAAATGCAAGAGAAGATGGAGGAGAGCTTCAAGCCATCATGTCTCCTTCAAGGTCCATGGTGCAAATGAAAATACAGAGGGAAATGCACACCACCGCCACATAAGGCTTTTGAGAAGAAGAATATAATGAAGAAGAGAGTGAAGATATGAGAAGAGAAGAAAGCAAGTGTGTTTGCCTTAGGGGAACCCAACATGAAAAGAGAAAGGAGAGTAGGGTGTGTGTTTTAATTTTAATCCCTTCATTAAAATTTTACTTTTTTACAACATACAGGATCTCCATTCGGGCTCAATACTTTATCCAAAAATTATTTTGAATATATATTCAGATTCCCTATAATATTCTTAATAGCCCTGACCAACAGTAGGGGAACCCAACATGAAAAGAGAAAGGAGAGTAGGGTGTGTGTTTTAATTTTAATCCCTTCATTAAAATTTTACTTTTTTACAACATACAGGATCTCCATTCGGGCTCAATACTTTATCCAAAAATTATTTTGAATATATATTCAGATTCCCTATAATATTCTTAATAGCCCTGACCAACAGTACCTCAATTGGAGATACTTGGTCCGACACCCATATTTTAATCAGGTATAATTTCATCTCATTAAGTCTTAATAAATTATTAATATCCGTAATAAATCCCAATTTAATTATTTCTAAATTTTTGGGGACATGAATCAACTCACATATAATTATTTACCATTTATCCCTTTTCAATTAATTATTTTTACAAATTTTGGGATGTTACACTATGGCTGCACCATGAGTAAGCTAAATCTTTAAATTTTTATAAAGTTTGAGTCATAAAAATACTAACTTGTTGATTTTGTGGCTGCAGAAAATTTCTAAGTGCATGCATGTTGTGTATATACTATAATATTGCGTCTTTAATTTAAATGGTTGCATATGGCACCTTTTTAATTATAAGAGTTTTAAGATCCTTGAAAAATAACTTTGATGCATAAACTACTTATACATTGCTGTTAGAAAATTTATTCTAAGTTAAACAACTTGAAGCTCATGGATCTCAACGTTAAATCTCACTTTAAGTAGATCTAGTGCTTGATACTTATTTGCATGGTTTAATCGTTGAGTTTTCATGGATGAAAATGAATTTTTAGATGAATAATTACTGTTGGAAATTTCTGTTAAATTTAAGAAATCAAATTATATGTGCTTATGATGAATGTGTAGGATAATTGGAGTTAGAGTAAATAATTTGTTAAGCATGCAAGAATTAATTGTAGCAAATTATGAGATGTTAAAGCTGCTGTAATTTTGCTGTTTTGGTACTGTAGTATAGGTGCCCGAGTATAGGCGCGAACGACAAATGAAAAATGAAATAAAATGCGATTATGTAACCAAACAGAGGAATTTGGCCAAACTGTTTTAAGGGTATATTTTATGGTATGAGATGTGAATTTTGAAAATGGAAAGGTAACCCAAATGAGAGAAATTGATTCAAAGAAATTCCGACGCCCGATTTGTCCTTAAATGTGTTTTTACCAAAACTAAAACGACGAACTTTGGACCCTTGGTACATTTTTGTGTAAGACCTATTTTGGGCAAACTTAGTACTTAAAATTACTATATTTAATTAGTATTTTGAAAATTAAACATTTCTACCTTTGAAATCACTCAATTCAAAATTTTCTAGATAAAATACGACAAAAACGATGTTTTGATAAACAACGAGAACTAATTACTTTATATCCTTAATTTAGAAAAGGGGATTTCTTTTATTTTTAATATAGGACTAATGGAAATATTTTTTAATGATAAAATGTTTTACCTAAGGTCTTATAAAATTTTTTTAGAAAGTCAAAACTAATTTAATTCATTTGTCGTAAGTTAAAACGACGAGACGACATTAGTAAAGAATTGAAAAATTATAAGAAATATATTTTGTCCTTATTTTTCTCTTAAAGATGATATCTAATTTTAAGACCATACTTTTGAATAAAGAAACGAAGTAAGTTAGAGAATTTTGTTCCCTACAAGTTTAATAAACGAATTATATACCTAGATATCTTTTATAGAAATGAGATATTTTAATTCTAGAAGATTTTCTTATAAGACTTGCTTAAGAAATGACCTCAATACTTTTAAACAAAATAAATTGGGTAGTATTTATACCTTGGTCCATGGTGCCTACTACACGAAAAGATTTTACCATGTAAACTTTCCACGCTTTAAGGACAAATACGCCAAACAAGTAAGGTTCCGTCTATTACTCGGGCACCCTAGTGATAAGACAAGCATATGGCATGTTGCATTTGGAGTAAAGGAGGGATGTCGGAATGATCCCCTAGAGTATACAGTGATGGGTACACTGAAGAAACAACAAGCGTCTCGATCCCCTGAGGGCAGTCTTGGGAGTATATCGGGGACGAACATCCAATGGCTTGGATTCACACCTAACACCGGACAGCCCGTGGCAACTGCTGATATACTTCGATGAGAGGCAGAGGTTTCTATGGCCGTTGAGTGCCCGTTCTGATGAGATGTGTGATTAGCCATTGTGATGATTGGACTGCGGGTCCTTACCCATTTGTGAAAACCAGAACGAGGAGAGCTTCGATCGCTCTAGTTGAGCAGGGAGGGTAAAACGGGATTGTTGTGCACATGATTATTGATATATAAGATTGATAAGTGGAAGTTGGGCCCTATTGCATATTGGTATTAAATTAAGATGAGTAACAATTGAATGTAACGTATGCATAGCATACCATAATTGTTTGACTAACCCCGTTGGTTTTCCGTGTTCCTTGTGTATTTGAAAGTGTTGTATGATTATTTTAAGGTATGTTGTGTACGCTCTTCTTCCTTGCTTGCTATCTATATGATTGTTAAGTATTTAAAGCTGCCCTTACATGTGGATATTATGGGTTGAGAGCTTTTTACTCACCCCTTTTGTCTTGTATGTTTTTTCTCTTCCTGTGATCATCAGCTGAGGGTCAAGGCAAACACGAGTAGGGTTTAGACTACCTGTAGTGAAGTACGTTAGATTGAAAGCGTTGACTGTGTAAATTTCTGCTTGTGTCAAGACCGTTATAGACCTCGACGCTTTTATGTTATTACCTTGTAGTAGATGTTATTGGTAGCCTGCGAGCCCCGTACACTTTTAAGTATACTTATGTTAAGATAATCGATCTATGTAATGACCTTATTTTAAATCGTGTGCTAATGATCACAAAAAAAACTCTTATTTTTCTCAAATATTAATGACTCCTTAATTAAATAGGACATTCCAGTGTGGGAATTAGTCCTAGTTAATCAAGGGTGTCACAACAAATTCATTTATTTAGTGACATTTATTTAGAGTTAGTTAAGTAAATTTTAATTTTAATTTGTTAATTGTTAATCAAATGTTATGAAATACTCTTAATGTTCATAATACGTTTTTTAATTCAGAATGGCTGAACAAAAGTCAACAAATCCTGAACCATTGGATCCATCTCTATTAAGGTTCTAAGAGAAACATGTATCAACACATGTTTGGAATAGACGACCTGACCATGTACTAAAGGTTAGGAAAGCGGTTCATTTGCGGAATAAAATACCAGAAGCAATCATACCTCACTTACGAAGAGTGGGTTTCTATGAGTTTACAAAAGTTGTACATTTTCCCATGTCTTTAGAGTTAATATCTGTATTTGTTGAGAGATGGAGACCAAAGACACATACCTTTCATCTAATGGTTAGGAAGTGCATCATTACTTTATAGGATATGGATGTCTTGGTTGGATTAAACATTGATGGACATGTTGTTGTAACTTAAACTAGTTGTGAAGATTGGCATACGTATATGGAAGAACAACTGGGTAGACGACCACCTCGTAACATGATGCACAAACAAAGTTTAAGTTTGTCTTGGCTTCAAGACAATTTCAGAAATATTCAGGATCATATGGGTAGTGATGAAGCAGTTGAGAGATTTGCTCGTGTATACATTCTAAGGTTCATTGATGGGTGTATATTTTCTGATTAATCAAGTGGAGTCCCAGTAGGATACCTATATTTGCTTAAAGATCTTGATAGATGTAGTCAGTGTGCATGGGTGTAGCTGCTTTGGATTACTTATACAGGCAATTGTGTATCATAACTAACTATGCAGAGAAGGATATTTGTGGGCTAACAATGGTGGTCTAGTTATAGGCTTGGGAGTAAATCCCATATATTGCCCTACCATGCCTAGATGCTAGGAAGTTGATAGTCTTTATATGGATAGATAGGTAAAGTTGGAAGGTAACAAGCAATTTGGATATCAGTTGGACTACTACAGAGCTCAGTTTGATGGTTTGAGAAAGAATAAGGTATGCATTTATTCCTAGTATTTCAAAAATTTTTGGTTGAATGCGCTTATAATGAATATTGTTATGCTAATTGTTACACACATTCATTTTTATTTTGTATTTCACTTGGCAACCTTATGTTGTGTAAGACTTCGATGATCTTCCAGATATTTGCAAGCGTGGCTAAAATACATGGAGATCAGTGGTTCCTTTTTTTTGTTTCCAAATTGTTGAGTAGCACTAACCCAATAGGGTTTTGAGGTAATTTGGAATGGAGCAACATATTCCAAGATAGCCTTCTCAGCATGAAGACTTGCGTGTTATTACCTTAAAGGGGAAAGTAAAAGATAATTGGCCAAGCAACCTAGAACCTTTAGTGGAGTTATGGAATAACAGAGGGGCACATGTTTGATCTGGTCAACCATTTTTTGGAGAAATATCTGTAAGCCATCAGTATTTTAGATGGTACAAGACCCATACTAGAATTTGGGTTACAAGACAAGGGGTTTTAAAGGGATATTCGGTAAGGGTTTTAAATTTTCTATGTAAGATTTTATTTATTTTAAATTTTAAAGGTAATTGTATTCATAAGTAATATGGGGCATTTTTGTTTTCAGTATGACAGCCTGGAAGTTATACAATATCTATCATCATCAAAGGGTTACAACCCCTCAGAGCCTCCTGCTTTTGTATTGGATTTAATTCGGAAGGAAAAGAAGAACATATTAATGTCAATAAATGAAGAAGATAAAATCCTAGAAGCCAGAGTCCATGCACCCATGCCCACAGAGGAGGCACCATATGCAGAGGTCAATGTAAATATGCCCGAGACTCATGTGGAACGCGAAGGGATACTCTGTCGGAGAGTACGAGAGCCAGACGAATAATTCGTTATACCAACCATGCTACCTAGACAAACAGGGCATTACTTTGTTCCTTCACAGCAGCCTCTGGCCTCACCATGACCAACGTACTACTTTCTATCTTAATCTACGTAGCAGCCGATGAACACGAATGAATACCTCAACCCACAAATTTTTGAGGATGAGGTACCATTATTCTTTAAAGAGAAGGCACCATATGCAGAGGTCAATGTAAATATATATGGGAGTTATGTAGAATGCAATGGATACTCTGTCGGAGAGTACGAGAGCTAGACAAACAATTCATTATACCTACCATGCCACCTAGATAAACAGGGCATTACTTTGTTCCTTCGCTGCAGCCTCCAGCCTTACCATGGCCAACGTACTACTTTCTATCTTAACTCATGCGGCAGCTGATGAACATGAATGAATACTGATAATGCATGATTTATCCTTAATTCCTCACTTTAAATGTGTATAAGTTGCCATACTTATTGTGTAATATATTGCATTTTAACACATTTTCATAATTTGAGCTTTATTTAATATTTGATTTTAAAATGAATTAAGGATTAATTTTTAATGGAAATAATGAAATCTTGGTTTCTCTTATTTTCTAGCAAATAATTGAGCTTTCAATTGGAAAATATTGGCCAAGGATCAAGAGGAACAAGGCACAAAGGATTACATATCAAGAAAGTGTCTAGAAATCATAAAATGTACCATAATAGGTGTATGAATTGATTCATGAGAAGCATGAATTGATTCATACATTTAAAAGGCCCAAGAAGTGCAAAAATTAACGCATGAATTGATTCCCCTAGCATGAATCGATTCATGCGTTCTCCAGTGCCCAGAAACTTGAATTATAAGGTCATGAATCGATTCATTGTAACATCCCAAATTTTAAATAGAGGGTTAAATCAAGGAAATTAAATACTAAATAATTAAAGGTAAATTATTTAATGTCCCAATATATTGAAATTAATTAAGTTAAGAAGTTTGAGAATTATTGGCAAATTATGGAGACCGGTTAAGCTGAAAATGAGCCCGGTTGAAATATGGGTGTCAGACCAAGTATCTCGGAATGAGATGATATTGGTCAGGGCTGTAGAGAATAATATTGGGAATCCGAATATGTATTCGGACTAATTTTAGGATGAAGTATTGAGCCCAAACGATGAGCCTGTTAGTGACAAAAATGATGAATTTTAATAGATAAAGTTAAAATAAAACAAAAAAAGCCCAAATTCTCTTTCCTTTTCCACGTGAATGCTGAAGCAATTAGGAAAATAATTCACTTCTTCTCTTCTTCATCTCTTCCTCATTTCTTCTCCTACTTTCTTCTTCTTCCAAAGCCCTAACTTTGAGTGGTGAGCTTCTCCTTCATTTTCGTTTTGAAGAAGCTAGGAAGAGAACCATTGGAGCTGAATTCCTCTTCCTCTTCTCCTCCATTTTCGCAGCCCTCTTTTCTCCGCTTGGAACCCATTTCGTTTTGGGTGTGAGGTAAGTCCTTTCACCATTTTTAGAATGGATTGATGATGATAATATGGGGTATTATGATTTAGAGAGGAGATGCATGTGCATGGGTGTTTATTAGAGTATTTAATGCTTATGCCCTAGAATGGGTCATCATAAATATGAATATTTATGAAGAGGACATGGTAGTTGGTGTATTAATGAGGGTAGAGAATGAAGGTTTATGATGTATTAATGAAGGTGGATGGGTTTTGGAGGAAACCCTAACCTTGAAGTTGGGGGAAAATAGCTAATGTTAGTTTAAGAATGTGTTTTATGGAGAAATATATGACGTTGAGGAGTTTTGTGAAGCTTGGGGATAGGGTTGTCTTGTAACCCTTGAATTTAATGATGGTGGCTTAATGGGAAGGAATTCCCGAAGCCTAGTAAAGAACAAAATGATATTCATAACATGTCTAACACATGTTGTGACATTATAAATATGATTATGACTAAATAGAATTGAATTAATGATTTGAGTGGTTGATTGATTAAGGTTTTACATGAATGTGAATGTAGGACCTATTCTGAACGACGAGGCGGGACCGTCTTATCAACCGGAATTCTTCTCTTGAGGTAGGAGAGGAGTCTAAGTTCTAAATGTATGAATTTGAATGTTAATTGATTGTGGTATGTAGTGTGATGCATGTTAGCCTTGCTTGAATGTTGTAAGAAATGATGACTTGTGGTGTGATGTAGTTAATATGTTTGGCAACATGCTTTTGTGCATTTAGAATATTCATGGTATGTTATGTTAAGTTGTGTTTACCATGAATGTGACATGAATGATGAAGTTGTTTGTTGAGATTGAGAATAAAGAGAATGCCACCTAAAGATTTAAACTATTGTGAACAATCAATGTTAATAGAAGCTTGTGGTGATGTTAATAATGGTGTTGATGACGTTGGAAGATGAGTGGCATGTATAGGATGCATAGAGTGAGGAATGCATATGATTGCATTTGCATCCATGGCATACTGCATAGCTTCCGGTGTTGGAATTTTAGGGGATTCCCCCAGTTGGCCCAGTGGGAGGGCGGCTCGGTGCATGAGCAAGTTATATTTTCCCCTGTGACTTGGTGTATAAGTCACGAAGCTGCCCATGTTGTGCTTCGGGGAGCCACATGTGGTTGACCCTTGTGGGGGGTGGCTCTTGAGGAGCAGGTGTCCCCGGTGGTCCTTGAAATCACAACTGCCATGATATAATTCGTGGTTGGCCCGCAACACCATATGTTGATATGTTGAGTACCGCGGTCATTGTGAAAATGATCTGGTGTTGCAAGATGGGCGATGCGGTTTGGTACCAGTAAAACTGTTGGTGAATGCATGCAATTTAAAGAATGAGTGTACACATTTTACTACTGCAGTAGGGGTGTGGTTAATAGACCATACTTGAATCCCACAGTTGATGTTGAATTTCCCACAGTCAGATATGCAATTGTTGAAATATTCCTTGTGCATATGCATTAGTTAAGAGCATTTGCATATAGAAGGATGTATGCCAAGGTGGTGAGATGTGATGATGATTGTGAGGTGGTAAAAGTATATTTAAGACAACATAAAAGATATGAATACCAGTTAAAAGTTGTGTGACAATTCAATGGTTGAATGGTGTGATTATGTATATGCTTGTGTGCTTTGTGTAAAATTGTGTTAGTATATGGCATGGTGATTATTATTGATGTGCAAAGCATACATGTGTGGATGCTTATTTACATAATCACTTGGTATTCATATTCATTCCTTTGGAATGTGGACTCACTCTCCCATGTTGTCAATTTTAGACTTGTGATGCAGGACATTCATGGGAAGAGTAAGCATTTTGAAGTATACTTATAGCTGTGGAGGTAATTAGTGTATAGGGAGCGCCTTGGCCGGCGATATATGTAAACATATGTATTTTGTGTAGTAGGAGATGTAATGAATGTTTGTTTTGGAAGTTTACATGATAAGTGATTTTGGAGGGTCATGGAGGAAAATGAGAAATTGTATGTGTATCTTATTTTTATTTGTGACCCTAGGTATGTATGAAGGATTTGTTGATATTGGAATTTCCCTATATGTTGATGAATGAATGAAGAATTACATTTGACTGTCGATTTTATTAAGTTAAAGAGATGGAGAATTGATTTTCATATGTTTGATGAGTTGAATGGAAAATTGATGAGTAAGATGATGTAGAACAAGCTTTAAATGACTCATAGGATGTTTGAGATGTAGTGAATTCTTGTAAAATAGATGGAATTCAATTTTAGCAAGTTGTGTTGTGCAAGTTTCGAGTTCTGCATGATGTCTGATGTTTTCCCTCAGGTGAATTGGATTCTCGCTCGAGCGAGAGCCACACCTGTTGGGAATTGGCTTCTGGGCAATTTTCGCTCAGGTGAAAGTGAATTTCGCTCAGGCGAGATTGTCCCAGTATCAGTGTTTAGATACTGGAGGAAATTCGCTTAGGCGAATGGAGTCTCGCCCGAGCAAAGGCGAAGGAATTAGCTACTGGTCTGATTTCGCTCAGGTGAATGGCCAGTTCGCTCAAGCGAGAATGTTAGGAGAAATAGGGATTAGCTACTGGACAAAATTCGCCCGAGCGAAGGGTCTGGGGAATGGCATTCGCCCAGGCGAGACCATTAGATGGTGAGTGGGTGAGTTCATGAATGGATCCTGCCCAAGTAGGAGTTTGAAAATAAACTAAGAGGTGGTGAAACTTCTGAGTGAATTCCGAGTGACTTAAGTCCGAGTCATAACTTTCCGAGTGAGGAAGTGGACGTATTCCGAGTGAGATGGCTCTTGAGTGTGATGGTCTGGGCGGAGGAGTCCCGAATGGGGAATTTCCGAGTCCAGTGTACTTGTTCCGAGTGGTGTGTCCTGATTTTGTACTCTCCGAGTGGGAGAACACCGATTGGTGATACTCGGTGTAAGTTGCCCAGAATTTTCCCTGGAATAACTCCCCTTGAGTGAAAAAGAGAGGTAGTCGGATTGTAATAAGATGCCGAGTGAAAGCCGAACAGACAATGAGTCGGTCTTGGAATGAAATTCCGAGTGAATGACTATAAAGGGGTGAGTCGGTTTCTGAGAAGTTTTCCGAGTGAAACACCGAGTGGGTGAAGTCTCGAACTTGGAGTGAATTTACCGAGTGAAGGTTTGTGTGAGGGAGGACTCGATCTGGTCCGTTGTTGCCGAGTAGGAGATTGAGTAAACGATGGTTGGTCAGGATGATTTTGCTGAGTGAGAACTCGAGTGCCTTGAGTCGGTTTTAGAGAATTATGCCGAGTGATAACCTGTGTGTTAAGAGTCGGATTTGGAGGGACTTTGTTGAGAGAAAACTTAAGTGTTGGAAAGCCTTATTGAACGAGTGGATATAGGCTGGGCACTGGAGGTCTTTCGCTTAAGCGAGAAAGTCTCGCCTAGGCGAGTTTTTACTAAATTCGATTCTGGAGGATTTTCGCCCAATGCTCGCTGAATCCGCCCAAGCGAGGCTTGGTGGTCTCGCTCAAGCGAGTCGTAGTCCGCTTGAGCGAGGGGGACTTTGATGGTCCTGTTCGCGTCATTTATCAGTTTTTTCTTCTCTTCCACACTGTGACTTTATTCCATAATAAATTGTAAACACTATGGGATATAAAAACTGAACGCATTAATCCCAAAATGGTTGGTTTCTTAAACTCATTCATAAATTATGAACATACACAATTTTCCTACCGCTGATTTAATTAAGGAACTTTTCTTAAAGTTAATCTTTTTAAATTTACCATCTCATATCTTCATATATGAGAGTGGCTTATTATAGATCCAGGTATTTTCTAAAAACGCGAAAAATTTACCCTGATTTTTGGGGTGTCTCATTCATCATCACCTTGAATCGATTCATGCGGCTGGGACACTCAAAAATCACTCAATTTTGGGCTAAATGAATCGATTCACATGCTTTTATTAATCAATTCATTTAGTGGAAACAGTAATATGAGATTTTAGGAAGTGGAAACAACACTATGAATTTTCCTCAGAGAAAGGTTCCACTTATTCCTTAAATTAAGCACGTTGTTTCCTTCACCCTCGCCTATAAATAGAAGGAATTGAAGCCTCAGAGGACATCCTTACACACTTCTTTCAATTAATTTCTTTCTTTCTTTCTTCAAGCATCAGAGGCACAAAGCCTCTAGAGGATTTCTTTTCCCCTCCTCTGCTGTATTCCGGGTTCGGTCTTTCTTATTTTTAGTTTGTTTTAATTATGGAGGGCTAAAACCCTTAGATTGATTTTCTTGGAGAATTATTGTAATATGACTTTGAGGTTCTTGTTTTTAATTTGGTATGCTTTTATTATTGTTGATTTCTTCATAATCTTACACTGCTTATTTAATTCCATTTTGTTTAATTAAATTTGTAGGCTTAATCAGTTTAATTATATAAATGGAATAAAATAAGATTTAAATTAAAATGGATTAAGGAAGTATGCATGCTTAATGAATATTTTCACAATCACTTTTAATTATTATGGTTTTCTTAATTCCATAATTTGAGAATAGATTATGTATATAGGCGATGTTCTTACATATGCTCAATGATTCCTAGATTTTACAATCTTGACTCCTTTTGCTTAATTAGGATGCTTGATTAAAATGTTCATTTTAAATGAAAGTAAATGAATTGTGAATTGAAAAAGACGCTTAGTTGATTAATTCAAATTGAGCTAAAAAATCAACAGTAATGAAAGTGTATAAACCATCTTTTGTGAACCAAGGATAAATCTAATTACAATACTCCAAGAAAATCAATTGCTTGTTATTTATTATTCTAAGTTTTTTAAATTTCTATGACAATCAAACATAACCCCCAAATGTATTTGTATGTTTGTTGAATTTCTTTTTGTTAAAATTATTTTAAAACTTGATTTTCCTAAATTTTTGTGTTGACCTTCGAGAGAACGACCTAGGTTTACACCCTAGTACTACATTATTTTCAATGTTTCAATTTGACCGACCGCGATAGTCCGCGTCAAATACCTCAACCCATAAATGTTTGGGGATGAGGTACTACCATTCTTTATAGATTTTAGGGGCAGTTTCCATCCAGGTCAACCTATAGGTGAGCCATCATTGCTTAGGAACCAACCTATATAAAACATACCCGAATCACTGATAGTGACACCATCTCCAGATGTCCAAAATTTTGATGACCCTGACAGGACCTCTACAAAACCACTCGGGACTTGAGATGAGTAGTTCATTTGGATTGGTACCCTAGATGCTTGATTTAAACACGACTGCCTCAGATGTTGACCAAGCTCCTAAACAAGCTAAAGAGCTCATGGATGAATCACAGATTGAGGAACAAGTTGATTATGTTCGACAAAACCCACCTAGGATAAGTTGAATACTAAGGCCTTGTTTCTTATCCCCAGATGCATACCAAAGGTGTCACTAGTTTAAGGTTTATATTTTGATGAAGCAGTTGTATGTTACCTGAATGTTACTATTAACAGACTGTGTTTTCATTATTAATAGACTTTGTCTTTTCATTCTTAAAAACATATAACCAATTCTTCAAACTCTCCTAATTATTTTTTAAAATTAACTCAGGCACTATCTATTTATAATAAAGATCGTGGGAGTGTTGCATGTGTGATGCCTTAAGGGAGTGCACCACTCAATTATGTGGTGCCTATGTAGTGTGCACCATAGCCTTGTGTCGTCTAAGTGTTATGCACCATACATGACACTTCCACATGTCACATTCTAGGCATGTCGTCTGGCACAAATACGACTCACACGTCGTCCACCTCCCCTATGATGATTCTTTTGGCCAGACTAGTGTGTATTTGCAAAAAAATTATAAGGATGAGGTAGAATCGAAAAAAAATTTATAGTCTGGGGTCAAAAACGTCATGTTAATGTTTGAAACTCGTAGCCTAAAGAGGTGGTTTCTTCTAACCGCAGGTCAAGGAGACGGTTTTATGCAGATCACGACACGTGGAACCCATGGACTGAAACCACATCAGGAGGAGACAGTTTCCTATGTAAACCACAGGTCCAAGGGGCAGTTTCAAAGTGATATTCGACAGGCCTGTCGCGTGTGCAGGGGGTACCTCGTGCAGTGTGGAAATCGCCTTTTCACCATGCGATTTTGGCTCAAAAATGAGGTTGGAGTGCATTTTTGTTTTCTTTAGCAGTAACTTGTTGTCCCTTGGTTTATTTTTTTCATTTTGTGTTCCTTTTGTTCTTCATTAAACAAAGTAAGTTGTATTTAATTTTTATTATTATGTTTAATATAATTAGTTGTCATGTTTGTAATGATTAGTTTATGGTTAGTGTTAGAGTTTGTTTAGTTTTTAGTCAGTTGTATTTAGTTTTTATATTTATGGTTAATATTATTATTTGTATTCATGATTAGAGTTTAGTGAGTTGTATTTAGTTTTTATATTTATGGTTAATATTATTATTTGTATCATGATTAATTTATGGTTAGTGTTTCTTTCGTGTTTTGTGTTTAGTGAGTTGTATTTAGTTTTTATATTTATGGTTAATATTATTATTTGTATACATGATTAGTAGATGGTTAGTATTAGTATTTAATATATTTATATGGTTAGTGTTTGTTTAGTGTTTAGCATAATATAGAATATTTTATTATATGTAGGATAGACGCATCATCTTCATCCATGCAGCAGTTCGTGGAAGTGAACCCCGACTCGAAAAATCTAAAACTTTTGAAATTCCAAAATGTGCATGTGTCAAAATCAATATGGAATAGAAGACCGGATAGAATATTAAAATATAGGCGTGTGTTGATTTTTCATGGTGCAAGAGCTTCTATGCCAGAGGAAATTATACCACATTTATAGAGAGTCGGGTTCCTTGGGATTGCTCAATTATATTTTTTTAGGTTGAGTCTGCTTTGGTGTCTACGTTTATGGAAATATAGAGACATGAAACACACACGTTCCACATGCCACCCAGTGAGTGTACCATTACACTGGAGGATGTGGAAATCCAAGTGGGGTTATGAGCGGATGGTTTTCCCTTAATAGTTGATACTTCTGATCGTGATTGGAGTGAGTTGGTGGAAAATTTATTTGGTGTGTATCTACCCAAAGATGTTTTCCATAATGGGACTTTGAAGATGAAGTGGCTTTCTGAGTAGTTTGCCAATATTGAGGACCACGTTGGCAATGATCTCCAACTGCTAAGGCACACCAGAGCGTATATTTTATGGTTAATCGATGGTGTCAGATTCCCGGATCAATTAAATAGTAGGGTATCATTGAGGTACTTGCCATTGTTGGAAGACCTGGATAGATGTGGCCAATATAGTTGGGGATCTGTAGCCCTTAGCTATTTGTATCATGAATTATACAAACCACTAATTATGATCACTCATCCATTTGTGGTCTTCACTTACTAGTTTAGGTTTGGGCGTGGGATAGGTTCCCGAACATTGTTCTGAATGTCCCACCTCATGATAGACCCGTAGGCACCTCCTATGCTACAAGATAGTAATTTTTTTGTATTATTTTTATTTTTGTTAGTGTGTTGTTTCACTTATAGTTTATTATGGTAGTACATTTTACTAGGATAACAAAATTTGGTTGTCATTATAGGTGGTTAGAAAGTCAGACTTTTATGGCTGTAAAGCAAGATATTGACTTTTATTGGCGTGCATTTGATCAAATGAAACGCACGGATGTGAGTCTTTCTTTCCCCATGACGAAAGTATAAGAATATTAGAATTTTTCAATCCCCAATAACGACTAATAATTTTTGTGCTTATTGTTATGTATATTGTTTAGACCCCATATGGACCAGATTTGTTGTAGACATTGCCTCCAATTTGTATACAAGGTTTGAAGGCATAGAGAGCTGTGTTCCCACTTTTGTGTACCAACATTGTTGAGTGGCATCAGTCTGACCAGGTGATGAGACAGTTCGACATGCAACAACATATACTATTCACGTCACGCCAACCTGAGCATCTGCATGGGATCACACAGAGAGGGAAGCTAGGAGAAAATTGGGGCTAAATTTATGTAGCATTGATAACAATATGGGAAAAACGTGCTAATTATGTGTATACAAACCCACCTCAGGACGGTTTACTGTTTACAAATTTTGAGTATATGTATTAGTTCAATCAGCGTAAACAAAGATGGATCATAAAAAAAAATACAGTTGCAGGTCGCTCGGTAAGATCATACGTTGTGCTTGACATTATATCATTAACATCCGTGGTGGGTCTAACGGTTTGTATGTCATTGTTTGCAAGTGGATGATGTGGAAACCATACATTATCTAGCTACTGGGGATGCGAAAACCCAATTTCGTTCACCGACATTGGTGTTTGACCAAATCTGACAATAGTCCGTCAATGTCATCCAAATAGCTGATGAAGAGGACTGGATTTTACAAGCAGGACGATTTGCACCAGTGTGTGAGAACGAAGTGCCGAATGAACCATTTGATATAAACATGCCAAATGGAAGGAATGAGCACGAAGGGATTAGTAGGGGTAGAACACATGAAGAGCATCAAACATACAATCTTCCTCTACTACCTCCTCGGGAGTAGGAACCTATTATGTACCCACACAAATGGAGCAGACAACATCTTGGTTGACCTACCAGTATCCATCGCAATCATACGGTACCAACCAACATTTTCATTACAAATCGTATCAAACCCCATTTTATGGTAATATGGACAGTAATGTGGGTAGGATGGGTAATGGATACGCTCTGTCACCACACGAGTCACCAACGATGTTTCTAAGGGATTTGTTAATCCCTAACACACCTTTAGTGATGCATAGGGGGGAAGACAGCTCCCATGGACTTAGGGAAGGTCTATACCTTAACATGGATCTGTTTGGAGTTGGTGCCTCAATAGATTTAGGGGCAGATCAGGACAAGGATGAAAGTATACCACCTTTGTAGTCACGTAGGAACCCACATCGACATGCAAGGGATTTTGTGAGGTCCTGTATTTTCTCCCCAGACCCAAACCAAGATAGGCGGTAAATGTTTTTGTTTTATTGTTATGTAATTTTAAATGAAGTTGTAACCTAGTGTTGTTAAAGATTATGTAATATATGACTGCAGAAATTGAAAAAGTTGTATTTATGCATAATGCAAACAAGCTCTAGACACGGCCATTTACGTTAACATCACCAAATGAGAAACGATGCATTATGGTTAACTTTTTATTGAGCATTACTCTAAGAGCTTGACCCTATGCTTGATTGGGGACACTGACGACGATTATGCCCCATTTGTTTGTAATGTTGACATTTAGACTGTTTGAGTTAGGAGTCTACCCAATCCATTTCATTACGAATGCGTGATGACTTAGGATGGCCTTTTGGACATAAGCGGAATGGTTGAGGAATAAGTTTCCATCCAACATTAGTATTGGGGAGGTCATCGTCATAGCCAATGTGAAACCATTGAATAGAGTATGCATTCAGCACATTCTACTGTGTATAGGCTGGATGAATAAACCGGTAGTCAACACTAACAACCTGGCATGCTGTGCTGACATGTGAGCATGGAAACTTGAATGCTTGATTACCTTGGACATCAAACCTTTGTACCTGATGGCTGCAAGCCACTGCCTGATTTTACCCAAGTTGATCCATCAAGTTTTTAGTGTATCGTAGCCCATCCCCGAACTTCGACTTCGTACGTCCATCACATTGGACAAAGTACTTAACCATTTGTGCATCCCCGAACTCTGCCCTTGCACAACCACCACGTCACTCAAATGTGGCTTTAGATGTAGTGTAACCTACAGCCAGCAATGGGTTAATATGTTTTGTTTAGAGTACAATAAATAAAATGAATGGTATAATGTAAAAGGAAAGTACCCAGCTTTAACAGTTCTGACTTCAACATTGCGCTCTTAAACTTGTGGTTGAAATTACTGGCAATGTGCCGGATGCAAAACACATGGTATGCATTAGGGGGTTGCCACCCAATTTGAGGATTTGAGACTTCCTACAAACTATTCCAATATTTGTCAAGTTTTAGTTGACCATTAACAACGTCTGTTCACACAACCACCTTTATGAATAACTAACCTGTGGACCCGGATGTAACATGTCCAGGTAAAATAGTCGCAACGCTTTGTGGATTTCCCATACTTGTCATCTTAGCTATTGACTCAAAGTCACCTTCAACATCTATGTCCATATCACTATAATTTGGAATTTCTCCTTCATCATATTCATCATCTTCACTACTGTCACATTCCTTAGTCGTATTATAATTAGGATCATCATCATCTGATAGACTGATATTACTTTCAGCTTCAGAAAATAAGGAGAATCAAAGGTTTAGTGCCATACTCAACAAACTAAATATAAAATGCTTTTAATTTGACTTACTTCCTATCTGTGTAAGGCATATTGAGGACCCTATTTGGGTGTGAGGCAATAAAGTGCCCACAACATCAATATCAACATATATCTCAACTACAATCATACTAGACTATAACTCAAACATTCTTTATAAAAGTTCAATCTCCTCATCACCATTTATCAGAAATCTTGAAAATTTCTTGCTCCTTTTATCTACAACCAACCTACTGGTTAAATGAGTCATGACCTGTGTCGATCCTAATTCCAACGTAACAGAAATTCTTTCCTTCAACTACTCCAAGGTAATACCCTGCTGAATCTGCATCAACCTTGTGTCACCCTCAAATGTGTACCCTTCTAGGCCTTCATATTTTTTCCTATTAGTGTATAAAATCACTAATATCGGAGATGTCATTCCTACAACCACTACATTGAACAACTCGGACAAAAACTATTACATCACTTTTGGATAGAATATATAATATTGGACAGAATACATATTATCATTATTATATAAAAAATAAATATATATCAATACAATCACAAAATCTAAACTTTCAAAAGTAAATAAACAAGAATAAACCTTCAAATGGTCTGCCACAACAAACTAACTTCAACCTAAAATGGAAACAGAATTGCTTATGCGGGATGCAAACCAAAAGTGGAAACTGAATTTATAGGCAGTAAATTCGTAGCATTAAGTGAGGATTTAGCCAAAAATTCAAATGAATCCATATTTTGAAAAGACGAGGACCATCAAACCGTATTTTGAAGAGGCAGTTTAGGAAGCGTGGTTGAATAGAAATCGTCCCATGGAAAAATGATTTTAGGGGTAGGGGAATAACTTTTTTAAGGGTTTAATTGACTAGAAAATCGTCCTTCAAAAAGGTGGTTTATGCATGTGTAAAACGTCCTATGATAAGACAGTTTTCTTGCTCTTCTGACACTTGGCACACATCCATTGAAATCGTCCCTTGCTCATGTGGTTTCTAAAGTCACCTTCCACCCTACAGGTTTGAATATCTGATTAGATGGTTTTTACCCCAAACCACACAATTTTTTCCCATCCACCCCATTCCTTTAATTATTTTTAAATACTACACTACCGTGGTCAAAAATCTCCCTACCACACATAAAAAAGACGGAGACATAAAAATAATTCAAAAACAACCCCAAATGTAATTAATTATCCATTATGCACCATTAGTAAGAAAAGCCTACATATGATTATTATTACTAGGATGGATGAGATTCTCCCGGATAAGGTGAAGAAGAGTTGCGTACGTGGCATAACGAGACCCAACAATTTAAACTCCATGTAGGACCCACTCGATTTTCATCATACGTGGCACTGTCCTTCATTTTTGTTTCATCATGTGCTTGATGCTAAGTAGTATCCATGGCTGCAGCTTCAGCTTCTGCGTCTCTTCTCTTACCTTCTTCCTTCGCACTCCGATCCCATAAGCTTCCAACGCCCAAATCCATCACTCTTCGTTCACATCGCCGTTACAACAGCCTCGGAATCTCAGCTTCGGCTTCTGTTTCCGTTTCTAACCCGAACCTGCGAACCGGCCCTGACGGTCTCGTAGCTTCCATTCTTTCAAAGGTAGACCTCACACATCTTTATATTTAGAATTTGTTATTGATAATATAATTATGATTTTTTGTTAATTAAACTGACTTTTTTATATCCATATAGAAAAAGGCTATCCTAAATGAAAGAATGCTCTTCAAATCATAAAGTACAGTATAATTAAGCAATAATTTTTTTAAAACCAACAACCATGTTGGTGGACGTGGTTGGGAATTTGATCCCCAATTCTTGCAAATAGAAAGTGTTCCCCATTTAGAAAGGGGGTCATTAACCTAGGCATGAGTCTAATAAGTAGTATTCGGCCAAGACAAAGCTCACGTTCAGCCCACAGGGCCCTACTCGGCCCATACCCAGTGCACTTGATCCATGTCTGGAAACACTTTAGAAGGCGTCTAGATGAGTGATCGGCCCGTCCAACTAGGAGAATGATTAGATTTAGGAGATTATGTTATTATCTCTTGTTGTATCTTTCCTTATCCGTAATTTGGATACCAGTAAAAATAGGAAGTTATAAACGCTATAGTGGTGCAGGTTTAATTCAATAAACTCATATTGCTTGTTAGACTTTCTCTATGAATTCTATCTGGGCCTTTTGAACATTTGGCGTGCCAGGTAGGGGCCAATGTTAAATATATAACGCCTTACACATAGCTAACAACCCTTATAAGCTCCTTAACCTCGACTTTACTCGGGGGCTTATGTTCCCCCCACAAGTCTCACATCACAGAAGTTGATGCAAGTTTAGACACTCCCTCCTCTCAAACTACAGGCATCTTTCACAAGGACAAATTCACGAGGCTCATGACGGTCAAAGCAGACAATACCTTATACAGGAAAATATGGGAATAGTGGAATTGTGAATTTAAAGATGGACTCATGACAACACTGGAAAGGATATGGAACGTAATAATTGTGTGCTACAAGATATTAGTGTGACACCAACGAAGAAGAAGATAACAAAATCTGTCAAGGAGGTTTAGTCCATGTTTGTTAACCGGTTATGTAAATTGGGTTTGACCAACAGCACGAACCAGTTCTTTAAATTGGGCTTGACCAACAACATAATTTAATGGTCAGTGTTAATCATACACTTCGTTTGATATACCTTCTAACTCGGTTTGGCCAACGGATTAAAAATTTGTTTCCAATCAACTCCAATTGGGATTTCCTAGCTAGGAACCAAGCAAACACTTGACATGTGTAGAGGGAGGCCTAGAGGGAGACAGGAGGAAATTATTAAAAGGGATCTCATAGTGAATAATATCCATGAAAATTGGTGTTTGATTGAGTAATCCGTGTAATTAACCTCACATAGTATATAAGATTACTGTTGTTGTATTCATTAATTATTATTATTTGCAGAAGATTCAAGAATTTTAATGTAATAGGTTTTTCTATTTAAGCTTATGTGATGTGTTTGGTATGCTGGTTTTTCAGTAGTGAGAGAATACTTAATAAAGCAATTACTTCCATTTCATTTTCATACCCTATTTCTTTATTTCTGTCCTGAAAATTGAGTTCTGATTTTTGACTCAGGTGGTTCAAACAGATGGAGGAGTTTTACTGAAAAAGGAACAACATAAAGAGGTGGCAGAAGTGGCTCAGGAACTGCAGAAGTACTGCGTGAGTGAGCCTGTAAAATGCCCTTTAATATTTGGAGGTGAATCCTTATTGTGTTGCTCAACCTTGAGATTGTGCTAACAACTTGTCTTCATATTCACTTTGCTGGATCCTAAACTTAGCATAGACCATAGCGTGCATTTGGTTTTCAATTTCAGGTGATATTTCAGTTAAAAGTTATAATTATAGAATAGGATTTTTCTTTCAGTTTGTTTCTTGTCCTCTAGAATTTTGTAAAGATAATAGAAAAAGGTACAAAATGGAACTGTGAAGATATGAAATAATGGGACATTTTATGATTATTAGAAGAAAAACAAGACCTTATGGACTTTCGTAAAGAATAAACAAGCCAGACATACCCTTAGGCTATATTTCAATCATTGGAAATGATGAAAAGGAGTGAAATAGGAAAAGAAAAACTAGGTTCTATTGTTTGGGAAGTTCTAAATAAGATAGAATAAAATGGAATATGATCGAATCAATTCCATTCCATCCAAAACCTTTCTTTTCCTTGTCACCAATTAAGGGGTTATGAAATGGAAAATTCTTCTTGGTTTGATATACCTTGTTCGAGTTTGAGCCAGGCAGGACCATAATGAGTGACAAAGCTCTCCTTACCAAGATTTTAAGTTAGAACAATCCCTGCCAGTTAATCTACCTGTTTGGTGGTCATTCTTATTTAATTTTATTCTACCTTAAAATATCATTATAATAAAGTTCTTTTTTTTTTTGTAGCATTAAGGACCAAGTTTAAGGCTTTAAGCCACTAAAAGTGAATATCTTTTATTTAAAAATGAATACATTTTTTGTAGTTTTATTTTTGTAATGTAATTATTGCATACATTTCAATAAAAATTTACCTTTTAGTAACTTAAACTCAGTCTTAAGTCCTTAGGATCCAGGTTAACAAAATCCATAATTAAATGATAACTTTATTCTGTTTCACTGCATTTGGTCTAATCTCATTCCATGTCATTTCACACCCCATTAGCTATGGGATAGCCTAATTCTTCTGTATGTTATCTTTATCTCCAGTATAATGTAGGTGCATTTGATTATATCGATCCATAAGAGAGTCCACTTTCAACTTCTAATCATTGTTTATGCACATTTTCGTTAACAATATTTAAATAAGTTATATGGGGAATCATTCAATTCTCGCGTTACAATTTATTTCTTTATGCTATGTAGAGTGGGATGTGGTATACTGTTCACAGCCAACATCACCTGGAGGAGGCTATAGGAGTGCATTTGGCCGCCTTTTCTTTACCACAAAGCAAATGATTCAGGTTGTTGAAGCTCCTGATATTGTGAGAAACAAGGTCTCATTTTCTCTTTTAGGCTTCCTGGATGGAGAGGTGTCTTTAAAGGGTAAGTCATTTGATTATTTAAAGGATGATTTGAAACTTCCACAAGCTGATGGCTTGTCCAAAAAAGCTCTTTATAGGAAAACTGAAATTTCTCTGCTTTGGAAATTCCAAACTCAACCGAACAGATATATAATTATAAGATGAATAAGCAGTTAAATATGTTTTCGAAAGATAGGGTGGTCATTAGCTAGGTACCTAGAAAGTTATGGTCATCAACTTAGTGCTCTAAAGATTGATTTGACCATCTCGTTAAGAAAAAACTAGTCCTTGAAAGATAGGATAACTACCAACCAGGTCCCTCAAAAGGACTAATTTGGTGCCTGATTCAATCTTCGGAGGATTTATTTGGTTACTATTTCTTTAAGCGACCTAGTTGGTGACCACCCTATCTTTTGATAACTAATTTGATAGTTCACGTATTCTTAGATCTTAAGTTCTTTTATCATTAGGAACGCAAAAAAGAAAGAAAACATGTCTTAAAAGTTAATCTTGACTTTAGTCACTTAATTGTGTTAGTCACTTTAGTTCCTCATATTGTTGATTGATAAATCTAGTTAGTGTTGGTTGAGTCAATTCAGTTGTTCAAACTAGTTATTCAATTTTTCTTTGGATAGCTACTTTCTATATGTTTCTATCAGCAATCATGCTCTTGTATATAAACTACAAATTGTTTTGATAAAGAATTGGGTTCCATTTTCACACTTCTATCACGGTATTAGTTGAAATTTCCCTCCATCACCTTCCTCATCCAGTTTCCTCTTCCTTCCACATTTCTTAAACTTCTTGCAGTGTCTTCTTCCTTCTGCATAATATCTTGATTAGCCACAACACAATCTTGTTCAGACTCGTGGCTCCTTATTTCTCCAATTCTTGAAGGCATAATCTTGTTAATGGTTGTTACATCTGGGCTAGAGCTATGACCATGGCTCTTCAGATGAAAAACAAGCATGAATTTCTTAATGGTTCTACCATGTTATTGAATGATGTTACAAAATGTTATTCATTTTAGTCTTCAATGCAAATGAAAAAATGCAGTGAAAAAAGGACTATAGTAAATGATAGATATTTTACATTTATAAGAATCACAAACTAAACGAAAATTTTTGTGGGACTAAAGTAAATTATGCTTTGAATCCTTCAGATCAAATATGACAGATTATATTCCCTCTAGTCTTTTCTATAAAACCATTTTTCTTAAAGTTTTTCTTAATCCTTTTTACAAAATAATTTTTGATTTTCAATGTAGATTTACTACTTTCTTGCAAGCATATCCTTATTAATTAGACTCTCTCTCTTAATATCAATAGAACATGAGTAGTTCATGTTCTATCCATTAATATTAAAGGTAATATTAAGAGGGTAACACAAATAATTGACAAATTTAATGTTATTAACTAAATTAATTACATTTTGTAATTCTTGTTGTAACCCCATATTTTCCAAAGTGGTAGTTGATAAAAGTCACCATGCTTTGATACCATTAAAGCGTGATATCTTAATTTTTTAGGGTACGTTTTTTTTTGGCGATCAAAACTAGTTTCCGACTAGGCCCATGTGTCAATATATGCCTCGGGGGTCTTAAAAATGGTCAGACAAGTAAAACAAAAAGGTTCCAGGGGTATTTTGCATGAAGGTAATTGATTACCAGGGTCAAGGTAATCGATTACCCACAAATATAGGGTCTGTAATCGATTACATCGGTGTAGTAATTGATTACTCTATGCAGTAATCGATTATGACACCCCTGTAATCAAATACCACTTGCTGAATGATAAAAACCAGCAAATTTTTCCCGACTTTGCTTTATCTATTACTCATCTTATCCTTTTCGAAACCCTGCCAAATTTCACACATAGTATATATATATATATATATATATATATACATATATCATTTCTAAACTAGTGGTCCAAGTCCCATGTCAAAACACCTATCCAATTGACTTTCACGTGCATCTGAAGAATTTAGCGGAAAATAGTCATTTTACATAACTTGGGAAATTCAGCTTGGATGGCTTTAGCACTAATTACTCATCACATATACACCTAAATGCATGTTTGGGACTTGACTACACCTCCTTGAATGATTCCATCAACGTCTATACGAAGCTATGCAATTCATTTCATATTCATGCACTTCAACATACTAGACTTGACATTGTCATGCATTTCTACATCCTACCACATCAATTCAATACATAAAATATTTCCTTCCCATTGCACTTCATATATGCTAGCCATGCATGTCTATGCAATTCCTAGACATCACAGTTATATAAGGATAAAACATAGTTCCTACCCATTCTAGTAAAGCCAACAGACTATATCATTACATATCTATATATGAGCCACATGGATCACCGGGCATACTACAAAACATATACATCATCATCTATCCATATATAACCTCCAGTGAGGCGTCTACTAGATACTTACACAGTTATCAACACTATACAGCGCTGGCCAAGGTATATACACAAGTTTGACAAAACTGTATAATACTATACATAACATCAAGGCGTGTGCCATCACATATCCTCTGCATCTCACCATGTTTCACCATTTGTGTAGTTCACTGTAATAAAAAAGTAGTAGGGGGTGAGTAATTATATGTTAAATGACAAATATTGATCGAATTATACCAGTGGAACACATTCTAGTCAATTCAACACATACACCATATACATAATCATAATCATAAATAATTCACATATTTCCATTTAACATTTATACAATTGCCCAGTGCCCACATCATCAATCATCATCAGCTGCATTATAATTCACCTAGCTCAATGTTGCTATACTAATGCATATGCATACGAATCTGACTATATGGATGAGATATATGATAGTATTTAATAATCAACACACACACGCGCACGCACACACACACACACACACACACACACACACACACACACACACACATATATATATATATATATATATATATATATATATATTCCGGTACCAAACTGCACGCCCATTTGCAACACTGTCACTCCAAGTGACTGCGGCAACTCACATACTGTGTTACGGGCCGGTTCTAGAGCCCAATCTAGAGTGGCTAGACACACACAAACACATACACACACACACACACATTTGCAACACTGTCACTCCAAGTGACTGCGGCAACTCACATACTGTGTTACGGGCCGGTTCTAGAGCCCAATTTAGAGTGGCTAGACACACACACACACACACATTTGCAACACTGTCACTCCAAGTGACTACGACAACTCACATACTGTGTTACGGGCCGGTTCTAGAGCCCAATCTAGAGTGGCTAGACACACACACACACACACACACACACACGCACGCACACACACACACACACACACATCACATACTGTGTTACGGGCCGGTTCTAGAGCCCAATCTAGAGTGGCTAGACACACACACACACACACACACACACACACACACACAGACACACACAGACACACACACACACACACACACACACATACATATTCCGGTACCCACACACACACACACACACACATATACATATTCCGGTACCCACACACACACACACACACACACACACACACACACACATACATATTCCGGTACCAAACTGCACGCCCATTTGCAACACTGTCACTCCAAGTGACTGCGGCAACTCACATACTGTGTTACGGGCCGGTTCTAGAGCCCAATCTAGAGTGACACACACACACACACACACATATACATATTCCGGTACCCACCCACACACACACACACACACACACACACACGCACACACATACATATTCCGGTACCAAACTGCACGCCCATTTGCAACACTGTCACTCCAAGTGACTGCGGCAACTCACATACTGTGTTACGGGCCGGTTCTAGAGCCCAATCTAGAGTGACACACACACACACACACACACATATACATATTCCGGTACCCACCCACACACACACACACACACACACACACATACATATTCCGGTACCAAACTGCACGCCCATTTGCAACACTGTCACTCCAAGTGACTGCGGCAACTCACATACTGTGTTACGGGCCGGTTCTAGAGCCTAATCTAGAGTGGCTAGGATTCCCTAAGGAATCACCACAGGATCTTTGCCTTATCATCAAGCCGCCATCCCATCTAGGCCTCCTCACAGACTCCTTACAGTTTGTGAGCAGCTTTATGCATATGTTATGACAAACATCAATAACATCATGATTTCCTCCAGGTTACCATTACCAAGGGCTATCACTTGATTACTATCATCAAGGGTTTCTCATTCATTAATAACATATAGCATGTACATTTCGTTATCAACAACAAAGCTAACCTTAGCTTATCTAGCATAATTACCATCATCATGCACTAGCATATCATTATCACTCGTTTCTCATCATCAACAATTATTCATCAATCATGACATTCATCATCATCACTTTCAATCATAATTCACTTCACCATAATTTGCCATTATTTATCATTCACATCATTTAGTTATCATCATCAATCCCGCATCAATATTAAGTTTATCAAACATTAACATCATCTCAAACATCATTAACAATTCACATAAATAATTATTCATCATTTAGTCATTTGTCAACAACATCGACATGAATATCATCCAACACCATTCAACTTATCATTATTAAAAATATACAATTTATCATTATTTATACCAATATATTCTAAATATATTTTAATTCATTCATAATTCGTACATTTAAAATATATTACTCTCCACCTACCTGGAATTAAGAATTCCAATCTGTTTCTATGTTTCGGTCTTTCCGGAATCCAACCTACAACACGAAACATACCAACACTTGCTGATTAATTCACTGTACCCTAATTCCATCTAATTCAACCTAATATCAACTACCCGGGAACCCAAAACACCTCTAATTACTTTTATTAAATGAATGGAAGGGATTTTGCAATTTCAACTTACTGTTCGTTCACCGACAAGGGTTTCAGAAAGCAATTGCAAACTTTCAACGCTACCCGTACACTTGAAATGGTTCCTACGACCATTAATTAGAAGAATTGAGATGGATTCAAGAAATTGAGCAATTACCCATTTTGGGTTCTGAAACCTTACCTTAGACAAGTGGATTTTGAAGAAGTTTTGCCCTCAAAGCTTCCCTTGCACACGTGGGGAAGAAGAAAAAGAAGAAGAATGAGAGGAGCTTCCTTGTCAAGCTCCAATGGAGGGAGAATAAAATTTGGGATGGATGGTGGTTGGTGGAAGATGGCACGACAAAGGTGGTAAAGGAAAAAAGGAAGTGAAGTCACTTTGCTTTTCTTTCGTATCTGCTTAGTGAGGAAAAGAGAATGGAATTAAGTTTTAAAAACTAGGGGTAGTTAGATAATTTTACTCGTTCTGTTAATTTCTTAAACTAATCCGGTAATTTTAAGTTACCCTAAACTAACTTAACCAGATTAATTCCTTAATTAACTTACCCCATCGATTTATAATTAATGAATCACAATTTATTATTTGGTTACCAACCATTCATCACTTAATTTTAAATTGGGATGTTACACTTGTAAAGTTAGATAAATGGGTATATAAAGGACCGGCGAGAGTATTTGTTTGCTTGCTATCTAGTCTAAGATCTAGTTACATTCACTGTTAAAACATATGTGTGCTGATTTTATGTATGTAAATGTGAAACAGGAAAACTCAAGGTTCTGGACAGTGAATGGATTCAAGTTATATTTGAAGCACCTGAATTGAAGCTAGGGTCGTGGCAGGTCCAATATGGTGGACAGAGTGAAGTTAAACTGAAAATCACTTACATAGACGAGAAAATCAGGTTAGGATTGGGTTCTAGAGGTTCCTTGTTTGTTTTTAAAAGAATATGACATTGAAATGTAATCAAAATTCCCTTCAAAAAATTCTGACTAGTTTTTAGCTTGGTACTCTCCACAATTTCGTGTATAATAATAATACGATTGTGAGTATATGTGAGGAGTTTGAAAAGAAAAGCTTTCCAAGACCACATTACTCTATGGCTGCTAGATTGGTGTCAAAATGGACTAGTTGCAGCGTGTTCTAAGGTGCATGCAGTGTATATTCTTTGTTACTGAGGCAATATGACAAACTTTCCGTAGTTTTTTTTTTCCTGGATTTTAACTTATTTTGGCTGCAATAATTGATCTGTCATTTTCATTTATGATAGTAGCAAAAAGATTCTTTTGGGCTTGGGGGAACCCAAGACCTCTTCCTCCCTTGTCGCATCTTTAACTGTTAATTAATTAACCTTATATTTCCCTTCTATTGTTAATTTTTAACTGCCTAAAATCTTCTAAATCTTAATTTTGTTTAAATATTTGGGAATGCTGTGATAATCGTTAAATAGAAAACCAACCATTGAGATTGTAACAATATCAAAGATTGCTGCTAACTAGTTAGGAATATTAGAATGCTCTCCTAGAATGGCCAAATATCGATTGAATTCATGAACTCTATGTTGATGGGGTTTGCATTGATGCTAGTTTTTTAAGATCAAGTTTTATGCTATCATCTTGGTGACCCGTTGACAATCTCTTTGCTCTGCAGTTCACTAAAATCATTTCAAATGAATAGTTCATTGAAAGGAGAGTTATGTAACTTAAATACCATGACAAGTTAAATAATACTACCTCTATTTCTACTTAACTATTCAGAATAATATTATTTCTTTTTCTATTTTACTGTTCAGAAAAAAATATTCAAACAAATCAAATAATGTAATTATTTTATCACATATTGATATTCTTGACTACCCTTCATTTATTAAACCATATGAACTGGTCTGAATCGGGCTCTACGATCCGGTGTGGAGACCAGCCACAAAAGTATAAGCTTTGATTGTTTATACACCGGTACAATGGGTATCCAGTATTATAATCCGACCTCTTAGTGGGAAAAGCCGGTCTTGTTGTCCTGGAGATCCTTTACACCAGAGTTTCGCGTTGTTAGGGGGTGAAAGGTGGTGTCACCTACAAAGATTCTCCGACGCTCAAGTTAGAAGAGTGTATGGGAACTCAGTGAGCACTTAAGCAATGCAATAGTAAAATGAGAGTAAGAACAACGTACGTTGCATGTGTTGATGAATATGCTATTTATAGTTGAACGTGGAAAATAAATCGTTGGGCGCAGGTGGGCCCATAAGTTCTGATGCATTGTACAAAGCATCAATCAGAGTGGTTCAGTATTCAGAGCGTGGCAGTGGGTAGGTCAATGATCAGTGTACGATTCTGACATAGGGATGGGGATAATCCACCTTTTCCGTATATCACGCCTGTAATCGTACTTACTCCTTTCAGTGAATGATATAGACACATTCCGCTGTGCAGGGTATCTGCGTTGATAAGTAGTGACTCTACTTATCTTATCATGACACTGAGGCAAACGGTTATATGCGACAGAAAAATGAGAGCGGATGAAGGATTCGATGTCTCAGATGAGACTTCGGATGACCGGTGTAGGAAGGGATCCTATATCATGTCTTGCAGTACGGACGTTGACCTGTGATACCGGTTGACCCTCTGGGACGGCCAATATAATGTCCTATCCTAAGGGCCGGTATTCAGACTGGATCATTTATCCCCTAGCTTGTGTGAGGGACTGTTAAGTTGCTCATATAAGCTACACAGTCTTCAAGAAGTCTGGATGCCGGTAGGATACACCGAAAATACCCATTTAAAACGCATGTCAGCTACGTACTGGTACTCTGCCCGTGCAGCCGTTCTACAGGTGAAAGATCCGCTCTCATGATGCCCTCTTAGCGGATTTGGACAAAGATTTGCAACGAGGGAAATCCTAAGAGTTTTTGGAAATCGTAACTCTTGGTATTCGAATAGTTGTTGGAATGCATTTAATGCGTCTAAAATGATTAGACAATAAATGTCTTTTAACACGTGAGTCATCATTGCTCCAAAAATATAACCGTCGTTAGGGTTGTATTGGGCCTGGACTTTGGATATTAGGGGCCTGTTTCACTCGAAACCTTTTGCGAACCGTCGCCACTTCGCACCTTTGACTGTGAAACAACAAGGTCGTTTAAATTCGAAAAGTTGCGTTTTGGGGCATGCTACACAATCCTTGGTTGATCGTTGCACTCCTTCGTTACCTATAAAAAGGTGACTTAGTGAGTTTCGAAATTCACTCTTGCCTTCAAGCTTAGTGAAACTCTACAAAAAATTCTGGAGACCCTGTTGCTGCTGTTCTTGTGAGGTTCTCATCACCTTTAACTCCTTTTCTTAGGTAACCTCCTTCATCCCTAAACTCACATTTCTTTAATTTTCTTTTACCACTACCAAGCGCCTTAGGCAAAATAGCGCTAGTACCTCAAACAGGGGGGAACATAGCTCTCGTGCCCCCTCAGGCCACCGTGGTGGGAGGATTCCTGTGAATCTTCCTGTGACTGGGCCTCACCGTCCAGAGAGGGCTGGAACTTCCTCCTCGCGGTTGCCAGTGGTTCGGTACCGCCCTGAGGATTCCTTCGGCTCGAGGGCTATTAGTATCTCTGACAGTGAATCGAGTGCGGAAGGGTTCCTCTCTGATGATGTTGCCTTTTACCACAGCACTGAAGTATTTCAACACGCATCTGATAAAATAAAGGTTCCTGGGTCTGGGAAAACGCTGATCCTCCGCACTGCTGAGGGGTGTGTTAACGTGGTTGCACACCGGTTGAACTGGGAAAGGCTGAACAGGGAGCACCCATATTGCTGGGTCGAAGAGGAATTCAAAGAAATAGCCTCACGTCACGCCCGAGAGGATGGGGGCCCAGTGAAGCCGCGCTTCCAAATTTATTCTCAGGACAAATTCAAGGAGCGTTTCCTGATCCTCGCACCCCGACCAATGGAAAGAATATGCCATGCGGTTCCAGACGAGAGGTCGGTATACATGTACGACTTCGTCTTCCAGAATTTGGGGGTACGCTTCCCCTTAACAGAATTCCAAATGGCACTGTGCCCCCACGCAACTACATCTGAACGGTTGGGGTTTAGTGCGTGCCCTGGAAGTTCTTGGAGAGCACTTCAATTTCAAAGCCACTGTGGCAAAACTCTTCTACTACTGTCAAGTGGTCCGCCGTGCAAATAAGAAGGGCGGCCTCGGGTTCATCACGCTCCGGGGTGACTCAAGGATAATAAACTTCAAATCCTTCACCGAATCTGCAACAATTGATGGTCATTCGTTTAAACAGTACTACACGCGGATTCAGGCGAAGGACAACAAGCCGGTCTTCTGGCTGAATAAAGAGGGAATCACAAAGTTCCCTACTAGCTGGACTCATGAGCACTTCTTGTTAATAAGCCGTGCTTATTATACTGAAGAGGACGAACTCTCTTCTCACTTCGTAGAGGTGCTGAGTGCTATGAGGTCCTGCTCCGTGGTCCTAAAGGGGTTTTCCTGCAAACTCCTCCTTGGGAATGCCGAAGTTAAGGACGAATTCCTTAGTAAATATCCGTTCTCTTACTTTTATGTTATATTGTATTTTTATTCCATCCGCTATACTAATGTCTATCCTTTCCCTTTTTGCAGCACAAATCGAAAGAGTTTCCTCCGAGATGCTCTCCCTGAAGTCTATGCTAGTGGATGATGATTCCTCCTTAGACGAGAATAATATCCAAGCCAAGAGAAATTCCTTTAAGGCTGAGACTCCATTGATTCCCTTAACTTCTGATGTGGGAAATGAAGTACCCCTCCTTGAAGAAAGAGCGGTGAGGAGCAGGCTCAAAAACAAGAACAAGAGCAACCTGCCCCCAAGAAGAAGAGGAGGAGGGTGCTGGTCAAGGCCTTAGAGAAGAAGAAGCCTTCTGCTGAGGGGTCCCTTCAGAAGCGCCAAAAGACCTTGGAAGAGACCGGCATTAAGAAAGACAAACGGAAAAAACCGGTTGAATCCTCTTCTGCCCCCTCCTTACACCGACTCAGAGACGGGGTCAGAGGATGAGCTCCCCATGATCAGCTCCCCTCTGAAAGGGTCCTTCCTCTCTCCTTTCCTCTGGTTTCAAGGCTCCATGCCTCCCACACTTCCTAAACCAAGGTATTGCCTCCGTCCTTCTCTCGAGGCTGCTGAAGTAAGGAGTGCTTGCAAGGCCGGCCATTGGCAGCTGGACGAACTTTCAGGCCTGTTGGACTCCTTAAGCGAAAAAGCTGACTACATGGAACAAGTTGAAAAACTTGAGGCCGATATCGCTGTAAGGGACACCTGGGCGGCCAAGTAAGCAAAGACTGCTAGGGGGGTTGAATCGGAGCTGATAAAGGCTAAGGAGCTGGTGGAAAAGAAGACTGAAGAAATAAGCCGTCTTCATTTGACGAACAAGTCTTTGGAGCGGCAAGTTTCTGAACTTAAACAGCAAAATAAGTCGATTCCCCTCCTAGAAGAAGAGCTCCAACTGGAAAAGAAGAAATCTGCCAAGCTATACGAAGATCTTGTAGCAGCAGAGGCCGGCCACAGGAAGAGCTTGGGAGAATAGGTGACCAGGGAGAAAGAGTTACTGGCACAGATTGAGGAACTGAAGAAGGGAAGTGAATCTGCTGGTCCAGCGGAGGAGGAGAATGCCAAGCTTCGGAGAAAGCTGGCTGCTTCCAAGGCTAAGGCTACCAAGGCTCTGGAGATATGCAAGAATATAGCCTTTGAATCCTTCGGTCTTGCCCTTCGCCAAGTCTTCTATCGTAACCCCGATGTGAGACTCAATTTGTACGGACTTCACCCGTTCTATGAGTTTCACGGAGGTAAACTAGTTGTGGTGAAGAGTGATGGCTCGCACGAGGATCCTCCCGATTCCCTTTATGAATTGCCTCCTCTTCCGGAGGGCCAGAGCATGGGGCCACCACCCATCACTCTGGGCTCTGAAAATGCTGCTCAGGGAACTGTTCCAAAAGACCAGGAGCCCGGAGGTGAAGGAGCTCAAGATTCAAGAAACGAGGAGGGAGGAAAGGAAGTGCCCACAGCGAAAGATTAGACGCTTGCTTCTTAATTTTGCACCTTTTACTTTATTGCTGTGTACTAGGATCAGCTCCAGCTTTATTATGACTCACACAATCTTCTTATGAATAAATGAAATCTCCTCCAATCCTCTGACTCTGATATTTACAAGTCATATACCGCTATAACATACTTTGAGTATATACGTTAAGCTTAAACCGTTCTGCACACTTAGCTTGAAGCTTAGTTGCGATAAACAGATGATAGGACAGAGGACTAAACAAACAAATACTGTCCCCAAGTATGAGTGTGTTAGGAGATGGATATCCGTTATAAGGAATTTCCCTTAACTCTTTGAGAATGAATGATTTAATCCGCCCTGATAATAAGTGAATGATCGTTTCATGTAAAAGTATCCTGCTGTAAGCAACTGCCTCGATCTCAAAGATGATGATCGAGCCCTCAATCACAAGAGTGGTGATTGGAATTGTCCATGCCAGAAGTTACATCATCAATTCACAGAATAAGTGATTGAGATCATCCGTCCTGAGGAGATTATTTCAATTACAAGGATATCGGTCGCAACTTCACCAACGTTCGGTCAAACCTACTAGTTGTACTTGGAGTTCGGTTTATTCCTACAATCCAAGCCTTCAGATGGGGTTCGGTACAACCTTGCAAAAGGTTTGATCCTACAACCCATTTATTGAGGTTCAGTTTGATCCTACAACTCAAGCCTTCAACTGTGTTCGGTTTAATCCTACTAACCGTTCTCGGAGTTCGGTTTAGTCCTACAATCCGAGTCTTTAGATGGGGTTCGGTGCAACCTTGGAGAAGGTTTGATCCTACAACCCATTTCTTGACTCGAGGAGTTACATCGCCAATCACATAATAGGTGATCGGGATCATCCATCTTGAGCTTTACCTTGTATGCCGGTCAATGCTATAAATTATAAAACAGGAGAGAAAAAAAGGTGAAATCAATGTATTCATGAATTAGATCTTTATTGAATTGAATGTGAATTACAAAGAGAGTGTAGTTGGGGTCATGCCTCGTTAAAACCTTCTTGAGAAAATCCAATGGGAAAAAACTCAAGTCAGGAAAAAGAGTACATGCCATCTTACCAACTAGCTGTAATAGATGCGTAAGTTCCGAGTGTTCCATTTATTACGGATCGGTGTTCCATTGAGCTCTTCTAGCCGGTATGATCCCTTTCCAGTCACCTCAAACACTCTGTAAGGGCCTTCCCATGTCGGCGCCAATTTTCCTTGATCGACGAGCTTATTTCCCACACCCGTCTTCCTTAAGACGAGATCCCCAGTGTTGAAAGCTCTGTATTGCACACGTTTGTTATACCAAAGGGTGGCTTTCGCTTTTATCGCCTGGTCCCTAATAAAAGCCTCTTCTCTTAACTCATGGAGAACATCTAACTCCGACGCTAAATTGGTATTATTATCCTCCGCAGAAAAGTATTCCACTCTAGCCGATCTGGTCTGGAGCTCCACTGGAATCATCTCCTCAACCCCGTAAGTCAAATGATATGGCGATTCATTAGTAGAAGAATAGGGCGTAGTACGGTATGCCCATAAAACATGGCATAGCTGATCAGCTCATCCCCCTTTTGCTTCACCAAGGCGCTTCTTCAATCCTTTCAGCACTTCTCTATTGGCTACCTCAGCTTGGCCGTTCGTCTGAGGGTGTTCAACAGATGAAAAAATTTGGACTATCCCTAATCCTTCGAGCAACTCTGTGAACTTCCTATCTGTGAACTGGGTGCCGTTGTCAGTTACAATCCGTCCTGGAACACTGAATCGGGCTATGATATTCTCGTACACAAAACGTCATGTCCGTGCTGATGTGATATGCACTACTGGCTCTGCTTTAATCCATTTGGTGAAATAATCAACTCCCACAATCAGATACTTAATGCCTCCCGAAGCGGTAGGGAATGGACCCAAAATATCGAGCCCCCATTGGTAGAAAGGCCATGGCACCGCGGATGAAGAGAGTTCTTGGGCCGGCGTGTGATGAAGATTAGAAAATTTCTGGCAAGCATCGCACCTCTTCACGTAATCAATAGAATCCTGCTTCATTGTGGGCCACCAATATCCAGCCCTGAGGATTTTTCTTATTAAGCTTCTTCCTCCGGTGTGGTGCCCACATTCCCCCTCATGTACCTCCTCTATTACTCCTTGTATCTCACTCTCTTTCAAACAAAGGAGATATGGCACTGAAAATCCTCTTCTATAGAAAACACCATCGACCATGGTGAAATATGGTAACTCCCTTTTTACCCTCCTTCTCTCCTTCTCATTGGTGGGCAACTGTCCGTCAGCCAGGTAACGGATATACGGGTAACCCAAGAATTCTCGTAAGAAGAGTTAACCATTATAGCGTTCAGAGAAGGGAACAGAGGAATGCTGGGCGATGTCAACGTACTCTGAATCACTGTTGTTGTACTGCCAGGCTGCTTCGTACTTGCGAGTCTTGATAGAATGTCCGCTCTAGTATTCTCTTCTCTTAGTACATGCTTAAACTCCAACACATCAAAACTCCCTTTCAACTTATTCACACAATTTAAATACAGTTGATGTTGGGGCTCACGTACCTGGTATTCACCTTGAATCTGCGATATCACTAGTTGTGAATCGCTACATAATGTCACCTCTGACGCACCGATATCAATCGCTGCTCGGAGTCCGGCCAGACATGCTTCATATTCAGCCTGTTGTTGGAGGTTTTAAAATTAAATCAAAGAGAGATCTCTAGATGCACACCGTCATCACTCTCCACAATAACGCCAGCTCCATAACCTTTATTGTTCGATGACCCATCCACATAAATGGTCCAATGGGCTTGAGGTGTGGCTGGATCTGACCCTGTCATTTCTACAACAAATTTCGCCAGGACTTGGGCTTTAATGGCTCCTCGCGGTTCATAAGAAATTTCAAACTCAAAAAGCTTGGTAGATTATTTAATCATCCTCCCAGCGAGGTCCGGCTTGCTAAGTACGGAACGGAGTGGTAAATCCATTCTTACCAGAATTGGATGTGCATGGAAGTACGATCTCAATCGTCGCGAAGCCCAGATAACTGCGAGAGCAGCCTTCTCTATCTTCTGGTATCTGCTTTCTACTCCCTGTAACGTTTTGCTAGTGAAATACACTGGCCTCTGCCCCTCTAGGGTTTCCTTGACCAATGCTACGCCCAAGGCCTCATCTGAAATCGCCAAGTACAAAATGAGGGATTCACCAGGGTCTGGTTTTGCTAAGATCGGAGGACTTGACAACACTTCCTTGAGTTGCCGGAACGCCTGCTCTTGCTCCTATCCCCACTCAAACTTCTTAGACTTTCACTTTAGAGGAAGGGACCTATGCGCCATTTTGGGCATGAATCGAGCCAGAGCGGTCACTTTCCCATTTAACGATTGCATTTCCCTCAAGTTCTTCGGACTCTGCATATCCAATATCGCTTGACATTTACCTGGATTAGCTTCAATGCCTCGCTGCGTCAACATGAAACCTAGAAACTTCCCAGCGGGGACAACAAAAGTACATTTCAATGGGTTCAGCCTCATGTTATATTGTCTTAAGCGTGCAAATACCTGACGCAGGTCCTCAACATGATCACCTCCAGCCGGAGTCTTGGCAATGATATCGTCAATGTACACCTCCACCAGTTTGGTGTGCATGCCTTCGAACACCTTGTTAATCATACGCTGGTAAGTGGCCCCAGCGTTCTTCAAACCGAAGGGCATGACGGTTCTTCAAACCGAAGGGCATGACGGTGTAGCAGAAGACACTGCGGTCATTGATAAAAGCTATTTTTTCTTGGTCTCCCTCCCACATCGGAATCTGATTGTATCCTGAATATGCATGCATGAAACTGAGGTACTGGTAACCAGATGAATCGTCCACCATACGATCAATATTTGGGAGCGGATATGGGTCTTTTGGGCAACAACGGTTGAGGTCCACATAATCAGTGCATATTCGCCACTTGCCGTTGGCCTTCTGTACCATCACCACATTGGAAAGCCAAGAAAAATATCGGACCTCCCTAATAAATCTGGCCTTCAACAGCTCCTCCGTCTGCTCGCAAGCTGCCTTCTATTTTTTCGGTCCCAATCTTCTCTTCTTCTAGGCAACCGACCTTATCTCTGGATAGACAGATAATTTGTGGCAGCAGAAATCAGGGTCCATCCCAGGCATGTCTGCAGCAGTCCATGCGAAAAGGTCTTTGAATTCCTAGAGGAGTGCTAACAGGCGCTGCTCCATAACAGACTCCAGCTTATCATTAATGTGTGTGACCTTCTCTGGGGAATCCCCTAAGACGACGTCCCTGGAACCTCCGTCCGGCGTGGGCTTTGAGGGATTGAGAGGCTCAATCTTCAACTCCGCTCCGGGGTCTAGATCAATCAAACTGACAGACCCAGCCGCTGTTCCTCCGTCATTCAACTTTCTCTTCTTGTTAAATGCCTCCATCTTCACCATATTCAGGCTCAGGTTGTAACAATACCTGGCCATCTCTTGATCACCTCGGAAGGATGACACACCGTTGTCTTTGTCAATAAATTTGATAAGGAGGTGCGGGGTAGACACGATTGCTTCCATCACGTTCAGAGTAGGACGGCCTATGATCCCGTTGTAAGGGGACTCCACATCAATCACCAGGATCCTGGACTTCATTGTTCTTGCTCCAGGTTCGCCCTCAAAAGAAATGAGGGTACAAAGATACCCCTTGGTTGGGTTGCTTCACTCCGTTGAACGCTGTGAGCTCTTATGTATATGGTTACAAATCTGCATCATTAAAGCCCATTCTTTTAAAACAATTATAAAAAATTACATCACAAGAACTTCCCTGATCGATGAGGATCCTTTTGACATCTTTGTTGGCTATGACAGCGATGATAACCACTGCATCATCGCCTCCTGGAATCGTTGGGCCAAAATCGTCATCTGTGAACGACACCGCTGGTGCTGCCATGCCATCCCTGAAAGGGCGGTTGTCCCTGGGCTTCCCCTGTACTGATAGGATCATTCGGTGGTGGTTCTTACGAGCTGTGATCGACGCTTCTCCTCTAATCCTCCAGCAATCATATCAATCACCTCACGCCGGCCTTGCCTTTGCTGCTGAGGCATGCCATCCTGCTGAGCTCCTTCACTGATCACCACTCCCTTCTGTTTCTCAGTAGCTGTGAACCTCCTGACCGGATTACGACTATTGTTGCCCTCATCATCGCGATCTCTCCGTCTCTTCTCCATCTTATCTGGCTCGTCTAAGGATTTCTCCTTGAATAGATACTGTTTCAGCTTTCCTTCTCTGATGAGGGTCTCCACTGCATTCTTCAACGCTTTACATTCATCGGTAGTATGGCTAACCTGCTCGTGGAAAGCGTAATATTTTCAAGAATTTCTAGGTCTTTTCATTGGTAGGGGCTTCCTTATCCCATAAACACTGAGTGTGGGCCAACCAACCTCCCTCAGGATTTGAGAATGCTTGGAGTTCAACGGGGCGTGATTACTGAAAGAAGCCACGCACCTATCTCACTGTTGAGGTCGAGTGTTCATGAAATCTTCTCTCTGGGCAAGCTTCTCTAGCCTTACCCTCTCCTTATCTCTCCGCGGTTGCTGTGAGGGTGCTGCTAGCTTCAATCTATCTACAGTAGCTTCCAAGTGCATCTCTATACCCATATATTTTGATGCTTTCCTCCGGAACTCCTCAAACGTCGTCGGAGGACTCTTTGCCAAAGACAAGGCAAAAGCCGATCCAGGTTGTAAAGCTTCAACAACAATATGTGTGTTTGAATGTGTATACAGGTTCAGGAATTTTGATAATGACAAAAACACTCTTGAAGAAATCTGTGCAAAAACAAAGACATGGAACCAAGTGCTGAGAAACAGAGAAGCTAATCGATTAGGGCAACTATGCTAATCGATTAGGAGCTTTCTGTTTTGGAAGAAATTGCATCAGGCCACAAGATAATCGATTACAGCAATAAAGATAATCGATTATGAAGCTACTGGAATTAATCTAATCGACTACGCACTTGATGTAATCGATTACAAATGTCAAAAATGAGATTAAATGCATCAGGTATAGTGGCTAATCGATTAAGGGAAGTTACACAATCGATTAGGAGGCTACTGGAATTAAGGTAATCGATTACCAGACATGCTAATCGATTAGGAAGCTGCGAAATCAAATTAAATGCATCAGGTACAGATGATAATCGATTACAGGAAAAGAAATAATCGATTATGGACCCTCTGACTTGTAGATAATCGATTACAACGCGAGGGTGTAATCGATTACACTAGTGGAAAAACACATTTAAGTGGGAAACCAGCTCATGTCTCCACCATTCTTCAAAATCCCACTAAGTGCAACGGCTAGGAAGAAGAAGGGCACACCTCAACACCTCAAATGGCTCTATAAATTGAAGAGGAACACAAGCATAAAGACACACCAAGAAGCTACAAATCCTTTGCTCTGTTTTATGCTTTGTAAGCCCTATTTCTTGTATCTTGAATTTCATTTGTATATCCTCTCATCTTGAGAGATTAGAAAGTGTGTGAGCTATCATTTGTATATTCACTCTATTAAGAGAGTTATTCACTTGTAAACACTTCACAAACACAAAAGATTTTTACTCTAGGTTGAGTGGTCACAAAGGTTGGGGTTCAACCTTTGGGTATTGAGAGTTTGAGAGATTGGGTGGGTTGCCCTTGTGCTAGTGAGGATTGAGTTCTTGAGTGTGGGACACTAGGAAGCTGCAATTGCTCATAGCTTGTATCTCTAAACTTCAATAGTGGAAATCCTCTAAGTGGGTTGCTTAGAGGCGAGACGTACACCGGGGTTGGTGGAACTCGTTATATCGGTTTGCAAGCTTCTCTTTCTTACTCTTTTACTTTCTCATACTGCATTTGGTTGATTGGTGTTGATTGCTTGAGAAGTGCATACTTAATCTTGCTTAAATTGTTACATTTCAAATACTGCCCACTAAGTGTTTGTTAAATTGCTTCAGCAACATTTATCCTTGTGGTGCATTACATACTATCTTTAACTTGATTTCACTTGCATATTCTTATAAACTTGGATATAAAAATCAAGTTCAAAGGCATTTCAATCAAAAGTTTTAAAACTCAATTCACCCCCCCTCTTGAGTATTGAGGCCACTTGAACAACAAGTGGTATCAGAGCTTGACTCTTGGTAGATCAAGCTTAACAGCTTCAAGAGACAAGATGGCCTCAAGTTCTCTTAACATTTTTCCTGAGGGTGGTGCTATAAACAGACCTCCCGCTTTCAATGGGAAAGGCTATGCATTTTGGAAAGAAAGAATGAAAATCTTCATTCAATCAATTGATTTGAGAATTTGGAATGCCATTGAAAATGGTCCTTACATACCAATGCATACTGTAGATAGTAAAAATGTGGAAAAACCTATAGATGAATGGACAAGCGAGGAAGAAAAGAAAGTTCAACATGGCTACAAGGCCAAGAATCTAATTACTATGGCTTTAGGTCAAGATGAATTCTTTAGAATAATGACCTGTCAAACTGCTAAAGAAATGTAGGATACTCTACAAGTAACTCACGAAGGTACTAACGATGTAAAGGACTCCAAAATTAGTACCTTGACAAGTCAATATGAAAGCTTTAGGATAAATTCAGGAGAAACTATTATAGATATGCAGAAAAGATTTACTCTTATTATTAATCATCTCATTACTCTTGGCAAAGTGTACACTAACAAAGAACTTGTGCATAAAGTATTAAAAAGTCTTAGCAGGGAATGGCAACCACTTGTGACAGCCATAAAACAATCTCCAAGCATCAATGAGATGTCTCTTGCAACACTCTTTGGAAAATTACAAGAGCAAGAGCAAGAACTTAAAGCATTGAAGCTAGCTGAGGAAGAAGAAAAATCTTTCAAGAAGAAAGGGTTAGCCCTCAAAGCCACCTCTATGCATGAAGAAGAATCATGTAGTGACATGGATGAAGAAGAGGAGTTTGGACTGTTCGTAAAAAGATTTGGAAGATTCATGAAGAACAAAAGATTCTAAAAGAACTTCAAGCCCCAAGGTAAGAAGTCAACCTCAAATGAAATTTCTTCTTCACCTAGTTGTTTCGAATGTGGCAAGGAAGGGCACTTCAAGGCCGATTGCCCAAATCTTAAAAAGAAGGGCAAGGACAAACAAAGAAGAAGAAGAGCCTACATTGCTTGGGATGAGAACGATGTGAGTAGCTCCGACGATTCGGACAACGAGGAAGCAAATCTCTGCTTAATGGCCAATCACCAAGAAGAAGATAATGAGGTAAACCTTCATGACTTAGATAAGAATGAAATTCTAGATGCTTTTGAGGAATTATATGATAAATTTATAAAAGTGTCTAATAAGCTTAAGTCATCTAGAAAAACTAGTGATACCCTTGAAATGCATCTCATGGAAGTATGTAAAGAAAATGAGAGCTTAAAAGAAGAATTAGAGAATGTTCAAGCATGTTCTAAGGATAAACCATGTGATTTTGCAAAAAGATGCGTTATGTTAGAAACCAAGGTTGTAGACCTAAATAGAACACTAGAAAAATTTACTAATGGACGAGACAATTTGAACATTCTACTTGGCCAACAAAAATGCATGTTTAGTAAAACCGGTTTAGGATATGACCAAGAACATAGCAATCACAAAAGGGAGAAACACTATAAAAATTTCTTTGTACCACCAAGCAAATCATTTTCACCTTTTATGAAATGCAATCATTGTGGTTCCAAAGGACATAGTGCTTATAAATGTAGTGTTAGAAAACTAGGACCAAAGGTTTTAAGAAAGGTGTGGGTTCCCAAAGGAACATCCCCACAAGCTAACCTAAAAGGACCCAACATAAAATGAGTACCTAGTTCTCTAAACTAATCTTGTTTTGTAGGTATGCTTCAAGGCAAGCAACACCCATTGGTACTTGGATAGTGGGTGTTCAAAGCATATGACGGGAGACATAAGCAAGTTTACATCATTCACTCCCAAGAGAAAAGGAAGTGTCACCTACGGAGACAACACCAAAGGAAGGATCCTAGGTATCGGAAATATTGGTAAGAATTCTTCCACATCCATAAGTGACGTGTTGTATGTTGAAGGCCTCAAACATAATCTACTTAGCATAAGTCAATTATGTGACAAAGGATATAGAGTTTTATTTGAATCCAATTGTTGTATAATTGAGAATAAGCTAAATAAAGAGGCCAAATTTGTTGGAAAAAGGATTGACAACATTTACATGATTGATGTGGATAGCTTGTCTACAAATGATGAACAATGCTTCATTTCAAAAGAGGATGAAACTTGGCTATGGCATAGGAGAATAGCTCATATACATGTAGACCATTTGAACAAACTTGTTTCTAAAGAATTAGTAATTGGTTTACCAAAGCTTAAGTTTGAAAATAGATTTTGTGATGCATGTCAAAAGGGAAAACAAGTAAAGGCATCTTTTCAATCCAAAAACATTGTCTCCACACAAAAGCCTTTACAACTTTTACACATGGACTTATTTGGACCATCCAAAATCAAAAGCTTTGGAGGTAATTACTATGGTCTAGTTATAGTAGATGACTATTCAAGATATACATGGACATTGTTTCTTGCTCATAAAAATGAAGCATATCATGCATTCAAGAAACTTGCAAAAATTATCCAAAATGAGCAAAATTCAAAAATTACATCCATTAGAACCGATCATGGGGGAGAATTTGAAAATCAATCTTTCAAAAAGTTTTGCGAAAAACATGGTATTAATCACAATTTTTCAGCTCCTAGAACTCCACAACAAAATGGAGTGGTTGAAAGGAAAAATAGATCTTTAGTGGAGCTTGCTAGAACCATGCTAAATGAAACCCATATTGCAAAACATTTTTGGGCCGATGCGGTAAACACCGCGTGTTATGTTATGAATAGATGTTTAATAAGGCCTATTTTAAAGAAAACCCCCTATGAACTTTACAAGGGTAGAAAACCCAACATTGCATACTTTCATATTTTTGGATGTAAATGTTTTGTGCTCAATAATGGAAAGGATAATCTAGGAAAGTTTGATGCAAAATCTGATAAGGCAATATTCCTAGGATACTCTCAATCAAGTAAATGTTATAGAATCTTCAACAAACAAACAAATACCATTGAAGAATCTATTCATGTTAAATTTGATTAAAATAGTCATAACCCTCCGAGAAAGGAAGATGTTGATGATCTTGTAGATACCTTCCAAGAAATAAACTTGGAAGACAAAGAAGAAGTCAACAATGAAGGAGGTGCAACACAAATTGATAAACAACAAGATTGGGTAACCCTAAAGGATCATCCCTTGGACAAAATCATTGGAGAAATAACCAAAGGGGTAAGTACTCGAAATGCCATTAAGAATGCATGCAATCACTTAGCTTTTGTATCTCAAATTGAACCCAAAAATATTGATGAAGCCATTATTGATGAACATTGGATGTTGGCCATGCAAGAAGAATTAAACCAATTTGAAAGAAATGAAGTTTGGGAACTTGTGCCAAGACCCAATGACCATCTAATAATAGGCACCAAATGGGTTTTTAGAAATAAGTTAGATGAAAATGGTTTAATAACAAGAAACAAAGCTAGACTAGTTGCAAAGGGATACAATCAAGAAGAGGGAATAGATTATGAAGAAACGTATGCTCCCGTAGCTAGGTTAGAAGCCATTAGGTTATTGTTAGCTTTTGCATGCTGTATGGATTTTAAACTTTATCAAATGGATGTCAAAAGTGCATTTTTAAACGGCTTTATCCAAGAAGAAGTTTATGTAGATCAACCTCCCGGCTTCGAAAATCATAAATTTCCAAACCATGTCTTTAAATTGAGAAAAGCCTTATATGGTTTAAAACAACCTCCAAGAGCTTGGTATGAAAGACTAAGTAAATTCCTTTTAGAACACAATTTTGAAAGAGGAAAGGTTGATACTACACTGTTTATAAAACGCAAAAATAATGACATTCTTTTGGTACAAATTTATGTTGATGATATAATATTCGGTGCTACTAATGAAAATCTTTGTCAAGAGTTTGCCAAGATTATGCAGAATGAGTTTGAAATGTCCTTGATGGGAGAACTCACCTTCTTCCTTGGATTACAAATAAAACAAGCAAATGATGGAACGTTCATTAGTCAAACCAAGTATTGTAAAGAACTACTCAAAAGGTTTGAAATGGACAAGGCAAACGAAATAGCCACACCCATGAGTACATCTTGCTACTTAGACAAAGATGAAAAGGGTAAGGACATTGAAATAACTAAATATCGAGGTATGATTGGATCCTTACTTTATTTAACTGCTAGTAGGCCCGATATTATGTTTGCGGTATGCATGTGTGCTAGATATCAAGCATGTCCTAAAGAACCACACTTAACTGCCGTAAAAAGAATTTTGAAATATCTTGTGGGTACTCAAAATGTTGGTTTGTGGTATCCCAAAGGCGTTGAATGTAATCTTTTAGGATATTCCGACTCTGACTTTGCGGGCTGTAAACTTGATAGAAAAAGTACTAGCGACACATGTCATTTACTTGGTAGCTCCCTTGTTTCTTGGCATAGCATGAAGCAAGCAAGTGTTGCATTATCGACAGCTGAGGCAGAATATGTAGCCGCCGGTAGTTGTTGTGCTCAAATTCTTTGGATGAGACAACAACTTCTTGATTTTGGCATTGTTTTAAACAAAGTACCCATCAAATGTGATAATACTAGTGCTATTAATATCTCAAAGAATCCTGTAATGCACTCTAGAACCAAGCATATTGAGATTAGGCATCACTTCATCAGAGACCATGTATTAAAAGGGGATTGTGTACTTGAGCATGTTGAAACTTCTAGGCAACTAGCAGATATCTTCACAAAACCCTTGGCTAGAGAACAATTCATCCATATTAGAAGAGAATTAGGCATTCTTGACATGTCAAATTGTGTTTGAATGATGGAGTATTTTGATAAAAACTGTGTTGTATGGCATGATTAGATGAATGGTGTGACTCATTAATATTACATTTCATGTTTGCAACCTTGCTGTATGAAAACCTGAAGTTTTTGAACCAATAATCGATTATATGCATCCTCACAATCGATTACTATGCTTCTGTTTCTTTGATAATCGATTACTATTTCATCCCTAATCGATTACAATGATTCTGTCTCTAATCTAATCGATTGCCCTTGATCCACAATCGATTACACAGCTTCTGTTTCCATTATAATCGATTATGACAAAGATCTAATCGATTACACTCTGCACGAAACGGTTGAAATTCCCCAAAAACAGTGATCTAATCGATTACACTCTGTCTCGTAATCGATTAGCATCGGTTCTGAAGAGTCAATATTGCAATTTCCAAGGCCTACTCGAACCACTCCCTCTCTTAACTCCCTTCACTCCTTTCTAAACCTAATTCCCTCCTTCCTAAGCCTAATTCTCACCTATAAATACCCCTCTCCTCACCTTCTCATCTCACACTACCTCCTTCCTCTCAAATCTTTCAAAAACTCTCAAACATTCTTCTCTCTTCATCTTCCTCCTTGCATTCCTCACCATGTCTTCATCCCGAAATGTTAAGAGAGCAAGGTCTTCCATGGCTCAGGCCCTTAACCCCCTTGACTTCTCAAGGTTCTTCTCTTCCCCTAGAGACCTTCAAAATTTTGTGAAAAACTTTTCTGAAAAGGAAATAATGACTCCTCACTTCACCATTGCCGACACCTTCGATAACCCCAGCCTAACCTTCACCCAAAGCCTTCACCACTACAACCTCTTTCCCTTCCTCTCCCTCAAGGAAGAAGAGTACTACCCTGAACTCATAAGGGTATTCTACTGCAACCTCCGACTTGTCAATGGGATGGTTGAATCCAAAGTGAAGAACGCAACCATCAAACTCACCAATGCTCAATTTGCGGAAATCTCCCAGCTGCCTCTCAACAATGCTGATTTTGATGGAGGAGAACCGGAAGACGAATGGGGCTTCAATGCTCTAACTGCTCGTCAATCCTTGTGGAAAGCTGACCGCCCCAGGAGCAACCACAAACTGGTAGGACATTTGACCATGAACAACCGTCTGCTTCACTTTTTCTTGGTCAAAATGATAGTTCCTCGTGGTGGGAACTATGCCTTGGTGGAAGAGGATGATGTCCTCTTGATGTGGGCAATGCTGAACCACAAGGAGATTAATTGGGTTCAGTTGGTCAAATTCTATATGCGTCACGCAAAGGACCAACAAAAACTCCCTTATGGTATTCTCCTTACTAAAATTTTCAAATATTGTGGAGTAGACTTGGCTGGAGAATTATCAGAAAAAGTGCCTCCAAGAGCTTGCATTGGCACCCATCACCTCACCAAAATGGGTCTTGTTTTTACGCATGGAGCATGGTACTCACGAATGGAGGGCATTGATGCCAACATTCCCTTCGAAGCTCCTGCTGAAGAAGAACCCGTTCCTCCTCCTCCTCAACCACAAGCTGCACCTCAAGCCTCTTCATCTGCTCCTGCTGACCCCTTTGCATCACTCTACGCCCATCTTGACCGCCGCTTCGATCGCCTTGAAAACTCCCTTCAAGAGTTCTCAATGACCGAGCAGCAACATTTCGAGATGATGCAATAGCGTTATGAAGAGCTGTCCCATCAAATCGCTGAAATTCATTTCTTTAATCCGGATAATTAGATCCACTTTTCATGTGTTGTTTAGGTTGCTTTTGTTCTTTTTCAAACCTGCACTTTTGCTTCATGTAATTCCCTACTTTATGTTTTGCTAATTCAATAAAATTTTCCGTTCATAATATATCTCTTTACTTACTGTTTATTTTTGATGATTCCAAAGGGGGAGAAGTATTATTAAATGAGTTCATATCTTGTCTAACTTATCTTGTTTAAAATCTGAAAAAGATTGCCAAAGGATTAATAAATTCCTTTTGATAGGGGGACATTTGCTAAGAGATAAGAGAAAATTAGATAAAGATGCTGACTATGATTAAGAGATAATGCAGCAGATATGTTTTTGCAAAGAGATAAAATTAGAGATAAGATTGACTTTTTAAAACTAACAACCCTCAAGAGATGAACATAGTTGTCATCATCAAAAAGGGGGAGAATGTGTTTGAATGTGTATACAGGTTCAGGAATTTTGATAATGACAAAAACACTCTTGAAGAAATCTGTGCAAAAACAAAGACATGGAACCAGGTGCTGAGAAACAGAGAAGCTAATCGATTAGGGCAACTATGCTAATCGATTAGGAGCATTCTATTTTGGAAGAAATTGCATCAGGCCACAAGATAATCGATTACAGCAATGAAGATAATCGATTATGAAGCTACTGGAATTAATCTAATCGACTACGCACTTGATGTAATCGATTACAAATGTCAAAAATGAGATTAAATGCATCAGGTATAGTGGCTAATCGATTAAGGGAAGTTACACAATCGATTAGGAGGCTACTGGAATTAAGGTAATCGATTACCAGACATGCTAATCGATTAGGAAGCTACGAAATCAAATTAAATGCATCAGGTACAGATGATAATCGATTACAGGAAAAGAAATAATCAATTATGGACCCTCTGACTTGAAGATAATCGATTACAACGCGAGGGTGTAATCGATTACACTAGTGGAAAAACACATTTAAGTGGGAAACCAGCTCATGTCTCCACCATTCTTCAAAATCCCACTAAGTGCAACGGCTAGGAAGAAGAAGGGCACACCTCAACACCTCAAATGGCTCTATAAATTGAAGAGGAACACAAGCACAAAGACACACCAAGAAGCTACAAATCCTTTGCTCTGTTTTGTGCTTTGTAAGCCCTATTTCTTGTATCTTGAATTTCATTTGTATATCCTCTCATCTTGAGAGATTAGAAAGTGTGTGAGCTATCATTTGTATATTCACTCTATTAAGAGAGTTATTCACTTGTAAACACTTCACAAACACAAAAGATTTTCACTCTAGGTTGAGTGGTCACAAAGGTTGGGGTTCAACCTTTGGGTATTGAGAGTTTGAGAGATTGGGTGGGTTGCCCTTGTGCTAGTGAGGATTGAGTTCTTGAGTGTGGGACACTAGGAAGCTGCAATTGCTCATAGCTTGTATCTCTAAACTTCAATAGTGGAAATCCTCTAAGTGGGTTGCTTAGAGGCGAGACGTACACCGGGGTTGGTGGAACTCGTTATATCGGTTTGCAAGCTTCTCTTCCTTACTCTTTTACTTTCTCATACTGCATTTGGTTGATTGGTGTTGATTGCTTGAGAAGTGCATACTTAATCTTGCTTAAATTGTTACATTTCAAATACTGCCCACTAAGTGTTTGTTAAATTGCTTCAGCAACATTTATCCTTGTGGTGCATTACATACTATCTTTAACTTGATTTCACTTGCATATTCTTATAAACTTGGATATAAAAATCAAGTTCAAAGGCATTTCAATCAAAAGTTTTAAAACTCAATTCACCCCCCTCTTGAGTATTGAGGCCACTTGAACAACAATATGAAGTTGAATGGCCTCCGACAGATTAGGCACCAAAGCAGCCTTCTTATAAAATCTCCTCAAGAACTCCTTAAGAGTTTCGTTTTCTCCCTGTCTGATCTAGGCCAGGGTATGAGAAGTCCTGGGAACATCTCTAGAAATAACGAAATGGCTCTCGAACGCAACTGTCATTTCTTCCCAAGAATCTATCGAACCTAAGGGTAAACTCTTGAACCAACTAAGAGCTTCCTCCGTTAAGGTTCTTGGGAACATTCTGCACATGACATCTTCATCAGCTCCCAGATACATGGCCTTATACACATAAGCATCAAGATGCTTAGTAGGATTTGTCTCCCCATTATACTTTCCGATCGAAAGTGGCTGGGTTGTTTGAAGGTGCTTGGGGATAAGTACGCTCATGAGTCTCCTTGAGAAAGGGACGTTGAGCTTGTATGCCCCAGAGGTCACCACCACCTGCTCCTTCCTTCTTGCACTGACTCTATCTCCTGAATCCTGAGTTTGTTCCCTCTCCTCATAAGTGGGAATCTTCGAATATTGGAGAGTAATGGACTTCTCTCTAGTGGATGCATGGTGAGTATCACCAGCCTGAGACATCACTCTGTCCCCAGTTCCCCTTTTCTCCCTTCTCAACTCTATTAACTCCTCCCTGAGTTTCCTTATAACTTCATCTCGTGGGTCAGGGGTTGCAACGGGTACCATCCTCCTCGTGTGGGTTACAAGAGACTCAAAAACAAGTCTCCTACCAGCTTGCTGATGGGTCACATCCTCCACATGACCATCCACAAAATCACGTCCATCTCCTTCCATGGTGAACTACTAAACTTCTACAAAAAGTGGGAATAACTCTATCGTGTCCCACTGGGCGTACCAATGAACTGGTCTGAACCGGGGTCTATGATCCGGTGTGGGGACCAGCCACAAAAGTATAAGCTTTGATTGTTTATACACTGATATAGTGGGTATCCGGTATTATAATCCAACCTCTCAGTGGGAAAAGCCGGTCTTATTGTCCTGGAGATCCTTCACAACAGAGTTTCATGTTGTTAGGGGGCGAAAGGTGGTGTCACCTACGAAGATTCTCTGACGCTCAAGTTAGAAGAATGTATGGGAACGCAGTGAACACTTAAGCAATGCAATAGTAAAATGAGAGTAAGAACAACGTACGTTGCATGTGTTGATGAATATGCTATTTATAGTTGAACGTGGAAAATGAATCGTTGGGCGCAAGTGGGCCCATAAGTTCTGATGCCATGTGCAAAGCATCAATCAGAGTGGTTCAGCATTCAGAGCGTGACAGTGGGTAGGTCAATGATCAGTGTACGATTCTGACACAGGGATGAGGATAATCCACCTTTTCCGTATATCACGCCTGTAATCGTACTTACTCCTTTTAGTAAATGATACACATTCCGCTGTGCAGGGTATCTGCGTTGATAAGTAGTAACTCTACTTATCTTATCATGACACTGAGGCAAACAGTTGTATACGACGGAAAAATGAGAGCGGATGAAGGATTCGATGTCTCAGATGAGACTTCAGATGGCCGGTGTAGGAAGGGATCCTATATCATATCTTGCAGTACGGACGTTGACCTGTGATACCGGTTGACCCTCTGGGACGGCCAATATAATGTCTTATCCTAAGGGCCGGTATTCAGATCAGATCACCATATTTTTCTCTTTTTATTGAATGTACACTCTCTCATCTAGGTAATATTGGTCTTTTGAAACTCTAAGTGAAAGGTTAAATAAGAACAAAATTTATCTTATCTCTTTAGGCACTTAAATAGGAACCGAGATAGTATTATATGTTGTCTATGTCTTATGAAGGACTATGATAGGAAGGGTGCATCATGAGCCATGTGGTGAGTCTGAAGTTGTAAAGGTTGTTAGAGAGTTACATTGTACTTATAGGAATCTTGTATACAAAAGGATTATTCCTAGAAGGTGAATATGTGACCACAGCTCGGTACACAGGCTAGCTTGCCCCGCAACAAGGGTACCCTACATGTGTCTAAATTTTAAATGGGTCGATTTTTTGAGACCGTAAGCCCGTGGTTGGCCTATGGGCTAGCGCTTGTATGACTGTCTTTTTTTTTGCTTTAAAATTATTGGGCTTTGACCCAAAAACTAACATTTTTTATGGAGTACAAAACACAGAATTTAAAACATTTAATCATCCAAAAGCTCTCATCTTGACACTTGAATTTCAACAAATTAGCAACCAAGTGTTGTTCAAGTGGCCTCAATACTCAAGAGGGGGGGTGAATTGAGTTTTAAAACTTTTGAGTGGAATACCTTTGAAACTGATTTTTATCACCAAGTTTGCAAGTGAGATAGAATGGTGGATAACAAGCAATGCACTACAATGAGAAATATTGCTGAAACAATTTACCAAACACTTGGTGTGCAATATCTAAGGTATAACAAATTAAGCAAGTTCAAGTATGCTTTTCTCAACCAAACAATACCAATCAACAAATATGCAGTATATGAAAGTAAAAGAGTAAGGAAGAGAAGCTTGCAAACCGATGTAACGAGTTCCACCCAATCCGGTGTACGTCTCGCCTCTAAGCAACCCACTTAGAGGATTTTCCACTATTGTAGACTAGAGATACAACTTTGAGCAATTGCGGCTTCCTAGTGTCCCACACTCAAGAACCCAATCCTCACAAGTACAAGGGCAACCCACCCAATCTCTCAGTCTCACAATATCCCAAAGGTTGAATCCTCAACCTTTGTAACCACTCAACCTAGAGTGAACAACTTGTGTTTGGTGTTTGTGTTTACAATCAATACACTCTCTCAATAGAGTAGATATACAAATGAAAGCTCTGAGCAATTCTAACTCTCAAGATGAGAGGATATACAAATGTATTTCAAGATACAAGAAATAGGCTTACAAAGCACAAGATAGAGCTAAGGATTTGTTGCTTCTTGGTTCTTGTTGGTTTTTGTGTTCTTCTTCCATTTATAGAGCCATGATAGCAGTTGAGGTGTGCCCTAGTTCATCATAGCCGTTGCACTTAGTGGAAATTTGAAGAATGGTGGAGACATGAGCTGGTTTCCCACTTAAATCTGTTTTTCCACTAGCGTAATCGATTACACCCTCGCGTTGTAATCGATTATCTTCAAGTCAGAGACTCACTAATCGATTATTTCACTTCCTCTAATCGATTAGCATCTGTACCTGATGCATTTAATTTGATTTCGCATCTGCCTAATCGATTAGAATGTCTTGCAATCGATTACCTTAAATTCCAGTGGCTTCCTAATCGATTGTGTGGCTTACATAATCGATTAGCCATCATACCTGATGCATTTAGTTCCATTTCTATTTGTTGTAATCGATTAGTCTCAATTGTATAATCGATTACCTTAATTCCAGTGAGTACCTAATCGATTGTTTAGCTTCCATAATCGATTAGATTTCATCCTGATGCAATTTCTTCCAAAACAGAAAGCTCCTAATCGATTAGCTTAGGTGACCTAATCGATTAGCTTCGCTGTTACTTAGTCCCTGTTTCCATATCTTTGTTTTTGCATAGGTTTCTTCAAGAGTGCTTGTCATTATCAAAATCTTTGCACATCCTTGGACCTGTTTACATATTCAAACACACCAAGGAAATCTAAATATTAGTTTTCTCGTATTTCAATGTATGGAACCATGTCATAACACTATCTTAAGTTGGGTTTCTTTTTTTTTAAAGTTAAGTGTTAAAGTGAAATAGTATGAAAAAAATAGAATTTGTTTAAAAAATGATGATTTTAAATATACATTGGCTAGCAAACCTTTGGGCAAAATAAGCTAGGCCCATCAGCCTACGATTTAAGTGGGCCTCTTTTTTTCAACCTGTGACCACCTATGTAAGGGTGGGTTAAGCAGGCTAGAGAACTCCTAACTCTATGTGTGACTTATCTTCATAAGACAATTTAAACACTTGTTGAGTGATCAATGAAATGAATCTTATTTGACTTGAGAGCAAGAGGCTTGTTTTGCCATATGATTAGGTATATAGAAAACTAAGGAACATAAAATAAACTTTGTTTTACTAAAAGTACATTAGAGCTAATGGAACTTAAACGAGTCAATGGGAGATATGTACAATTAGCCACATATGTAATTGACTAAAGCCATGATAATAAGGACATCATCCATGAGGAGGCAACTAAAAGAGTTGAGGACGCTTTGGAGTCTTGCATTGGAACCTTGACTAGGTCAAGAACCAAGAAGGCTAAGGAAGCTCTCACAAAAGACTTGACACTCTTCTTGTTACCCATCCATGGGCCAAAGCCCAAAAAAGCCACAAAGAAGACCTACACCTTTATGACTTGCTCTATAGAAGAGATTAGTCATTCTTAGGTAGATTTGGACTTTTATTGGGCCTACATTGGGCTTTGTATGACATTTTGTAAATAATTAGGAAATCTTAGGATTGTAATGAAAATAAGTAGATAAGCAATAAGCTTTAGGTTTTAGGTTTTGCATGGCCATGTTGCTTATTGGGCCACTTTTAGGCCTTGTATGCTTTTCTTTCTTGTTGGGCCTTGTATTTGGGCCATGATTCATTAGGAAGTAGGATTGGGCCAAGGGAAACTCCCAAGGCTCGTAGCTTAGCAGAATTTAGGAGGAGGTATTTAAACCCTCAATCCTTTGTAAAACTCATCTTAAGAATTCATTTGTGCAAATTTTAGTGAGATAGTGAGAAATTTCTCTCTCTAGATCCTCTCAAGTTCCTAGCACTTGCTCTCATTTCTCATCCCTTGGGCTCCTCTCCTAGGGTGGTGAAATCCTAGTCTCATCTCCCTCAAGGAGTGGCGTCACCACCTATCTAGACCATCTCTTTTATTCTCTTCTCCAATTCCTTTCCTTTCCCATGCACTCCACCTTCTTCCATTGAGTCTTCTTTTTCCTTTTCCCCTATCTTCCCCATTCGGCCAACATCATCATTCCACCATTGCAGCTTCTCAAAATTCAAGAAACAAAAAGAAACATGAAGATCTTGGAAGAAGAGAGCCTAATCCATCACATCCTTAAAGAAATGACTATATCAAGTGATACCATTGAGCCTCTTACCTATCTTTTTCTTTTTCTTGTAGATCTTTCATTTTGATTCCTAAATTCTGAATTCTTTTCATATTAGTGTTGTTATACTTGTTCTTAGATTCAATGCCATTTGCCATATGTGAAATTGCATGAAAATTCCTAAAAATTATCAATCTTGAATCTTAGATCTAGACTTTTTGGCTTTAAATTTTACAAAATTCTTTTACAAAATATGTTATTTCACATGACTAAAATATAACTTAGAAATATGGTTGGGAATTTTGCAAAAAAATTTTAAAGTCAAAAAGTTTGACCAAGATTGCTTATGTTGTAAGTTTCCTTGGTTCCCTTACATTTTGTGTTGCTTTCTTGGCATTTCTTTGTTGAATCTTGTCTTTTTCATTTTTAGAAGTAATTTTCTAGCATGACACCTTACTAATTTCGTGTACATCTAGTAGTGCCTACCATGTGTTTGATGTTTTGCCTTAGTGCTTAGAACTTAGGTGTAAGGTGATTAGTGGTTGGAGCTTGTTCTTATGTATCTTCTAGGCTTTTTGCTAACAACTTTGCTTGGGTTTAGTTGCTGGAATTCTAGGCACTTTATTCACATTTGGTAAAGTTTCTAACTAGCTCTATAAAGTGTATTGATCCACCTTATTTTTAGGTGGAAGTTGTAGCTCAAAACTTTGTAGGATTGTTAAAATTTTCCTAGACTTTTATTAAGTATTTGCTTTTATTTTTATAGCACTTGTAGGTATTCTTTTGCATTCTGTTTTTCATATTAAATAATTGCATTTTATGACATTTAATGTTGCCTTCCATGCCTTATAATAGTTGGAAGAAGTTGCTTGCTTAAACACCATCTTTTAACATTCTCTGTTGTTTTTATGTAATCTTTTGAGGTGTTTTGTTGGGAATATTTTTTCTTTCTTTTTAGGTGTAGTAAAAATAGAAGAAAAATAGGGGAAAAAGTTAAAAAAAAGTATGAAAAAAGTTATGAAAAAGAAATAGCTTGAAAGACCCTTGCATTCTACAAATTTTTAGGTTCTTTCTTAGCAAAATTCATAGAAAAAGTGTGTACCCCATTAAATCTTTTTTTCTGGCAGAACGTAAACCTTTTCTTGTGAAGTCCCTAAAGTGTGTGTTTTACCTATTGTGTAAAATTGAAAGGAAAAAACATTGGTGTTTGTGTGGTGTAAAGGTTTGGTTGTTTAGTTTTAGCTTTACGAGAACCCTTTTTTGGCCTGCCTTGCCTTATCGAATAGGGGCGAGTACCATATTACACGAGCTCATAAATTGGCCTCTCGTAGCTTTGTTCATTCTTAATGGAAGCTACTCGACTGTTAAGGAGAGGGCTTAATGCTACTCTCTGGCCGGTGCTTCTTTCTGCTTTACCCTTCTTTTTCTTTCTTCCTCTGCTGAGCCAATGAGTTAAGCTCCATCCAATCAGGCATGAAAGAAAGCGCGTTTCTTTCTAGTGTTTCTAGGATATTTTTGTGTGCTTGCTTTCCTTGGTTGCATTTATTTTTAGTTTGCCTTTGTTCACTCTTGGTTTTCCACATATTTATTTCATTCTTGGTTTAGATTTATTCAATTTGTGCCTTTATTACTTGTCACATTCTTAGTTTTGTCTCATCTTACTCCAATTTGGTTTAGCTTCCTAAATTTGCCTTTATTGCTTGTCTTCTTTCATTCTTAAGTTTTGTCTTTGAGTATTTCTTTCTATTGAAATTCTTGAGATAAGTCAAGTATTTTCCATCTTTGGGGTAGCATTTTTGAGTGAATGAGATTTGAGTTGAAGAGTTGTTACCAAGCATATTAGGAAATCTTTTGAGAGACCTTCGGTGTAAACACTTTGGAGAGATTGAGTGCCAAATTCTTGAGTGATTAATAATTGCAATTTTATTTTTGTGCTAACCATTTTTCTTTGAGTTCAAAGTTTCTTTGTAGCTTGGTGGTTTTGTTTGGATTTGGTGGACTTTGAAGACCTTAAAGAATTGTAATTGGGAAGCACACTTTTGTAATAAATAGTAGTTTTAAATTTTGTGTCTTTTGTATTGTATTTTATCATTGTATTTTAGGAGTATTTCTTTAATTGATTTTCTTAGTCCTTGTATTTGGACTTGAGGACTTTGGACATTTTGGATTTTGGTTTTACTTAGTTGACTAGGGTAGTCCAGTTAGGTATTAGTTTACTTTTGTGCACCACAACTAGTTTTGCTTTTAATTACTTTCTAGATTAGTGTAGTGCGCTTCAGTTGCATGCTAGGTTTAGTTTAAATTTTTTACAATCCCGACTAGCACTGTCATCTTAATTTTAGGCTATTTTCTTTCCTTAGTTGCTCTTGCTAATTGGCTTTCTTGTTTTTTTTTCTTTGCTTGCCCAATTGACTTGTATCTTATCTCATAGTTCATATACGCTTTAATTGCTAGACTACATGTCATCCTATAGTGAACATGAAAGAGATAACACTTCTCCCCATATGAGAGCCATTCTAGATAAATTACATGTTATGAATGCTAGATTAGATCACATAGAGAATGGGGACGCAAGGCAAAGAGATAAACAAAGAGAACATAGACCTTATAGGATACACAATAGACATCATAATAATGACTAAGGATAAAGATAGGCCCGTGAGACACCATAGGCACCATGGAGAAGTAGGACTTAGGGAAGTAAAATTAGAGGTTCCCTTCTTTCATGGTAAAAGTGATGTTGAGGCCTACTTGGATCGGGAAATGAGAGTTGAACAACTCCTCAACTCTCACAAAATTAAAAATGAAAAGAAAGTTAAGATAGTCACCTTCTCCTTCCAAAATTATGCCTTAGTTTGGTGGACCCAGGTGTGTAAAGAAAGGAAGAGGGATAACTTCCCTCCAATTGATGATTGGGAAGACCTTAAGGCCTTACTACGAAAAAGGTATGTGCCTTTATACTATAGGGAAGAACTATTGGCCAAACTTAATAGACTAACCCAATGATCTAAAAGTGTAAAAGACTATTACAAATCCCTAGAAATAGCTATGATTAGGAACAAAATAGAAGAAGATAAGGAGACCTTGATGCATAGGTTTCTTCATGAGTTAAATAGGGACATAAAAAGAAGGGTTGAACTATTACCTCATGTTGACATTGAGGTCCTCCTCCATCAATGCACTAGAGTGGAAAGTTAGTTAAGTGATAGAGACTTCTACTACAAAAGGGACAACAAACCCTTTAAGCCCAAGTGAAAGGGCAAGGAGGACTCTTATCCTAGAAAGAGTTGGAAAAAAGACAGGGAGAAGGTAGTGGGCACTCTTTCTTACAAAATAAAAAGTAAAATGCATAAAGAGGGTTCTTTTTCCAAACCCTCTAAACATGATAAGTCTAGTGAATCATCCAAACCATCTTTTTCTAAGACTAGCTTAATTAAATGTTTTAAATGCTTAGGAAGAGGTCATATTGCCTCTCAATGCCTAACAAAGAAAACCATGATTTTAAGAGGACATGATCACTACTCAAGCCAAGAGGACTCTTCCTCATCACAATCTAGTGATAGCTATAATAGTGATTCCTATGAAAGTGAGCATGTCTTAGGAGATGAAGGTGAGCTATGTATGATAAAGAGGCATCTTGGAAGCCATATTATAGAGGATGACACTACACAACGAGAGAACATCTTTTACACAGTATGTTACGTTGATGAAAAACTATGTTCTCTTATTGTGGATAGTGAAAGCTGTGCTAATGTTGTGGCGTCTTGATTTCCCGGATCCGAATCTCGATGTAACCACAAATTATTCAATAAAAGTATAGATAAATTTTTCATGTTTAAGACCTCGCAACGTATAACTTACATCAAGAATCGAACCATGGAAAACCAGAGGCCAAGATTTTTAAGAAATAAGGAAAATGAATCGAAAGAGAAAAACCCCAACATGTATACGAGAAGAAACATGTTAACAGCGGAAGAAAAATGTGTATACAGGGTAAACGCCTAATCCCATATATGAAAATATAAAGAGAGACCCAAAAAAATAAAAGAAAGGAAGAAAAACCAATCCTGATAGTCTCGCTTAAGCGAGGAAATTCTTGCTTGAGTGAGACCCCGACCATCGCTTGAGCGAGCATCATCTCGCTTGAGCAACCATGATCAATGAATCAGACCCCCAAGACTCGCTTGAGCAACACATCTTTCGCTCAGGAGAAAATCTTCCAGAGTCTCACCCTTCCACTTTCACTTGAGTGAGTCACTATTCACTTGAGTGAAAATCGCACAAAACCAAAACCTTGAATGTTCGTTGGAGCAAGACGTTTCTCGCTTGAGAAAAAAAAACAAACAGAATCATATCTTTCCATTCTCGCTTGAGCAAGCTCCCACTCGCTTGAGCGAGAATCACACAGAACCACCACTCTGGCTCTCGGTTGAGCAGGACTACCCTCGCTCAAGCGAAAATTGTCTAGAGAGCACAATATTGATACCATGCCATTATCGCTTGAGCGAGAATCCACTCGCTTGAGTGAGATTAATAGAATTCAAAATCTGAATTACAACAAGCACAACTTTATCATGCAATTCATGCCCATATAGTGCAGCATATTCCACACCTTATGTAACACATAATATAAACCTATTTGGGCCAAGGAATGAGGCATTAATTACAAAACGAATTGAGCCATATACACAATATCATATACAAAAGCATCAACCATATACAACATTCACATTGTCATCATGTGTTAGCCAAGGCATTCACTTATAACCATTACACATTCTTCCAAAACACTTCAAACCTCAAAAGAACACCTCATCCCATATCTATCCTGCATCATCATGCTTAAAAAGAGACAACATGGGAGAGTGAGTCATCATATTCAAAATGACGAAATAAAACATTTATGAATATGTGCATATACATACAAATCATCACGTGCTTTATAAATATAAGCATTAGAGCACAATTAAACTTATCATTCCATCACCATAAATAATACATAGTCTACATATACACAACTCATAATCAATTCTCATATATATATATATATATATATATATATATATCGACATTGTGGGTTACAACAATTCACCATAAGTCTCATGATACAATTCTCATCATTAATTATTGTCTTGTCTCACGATTTATCTCCTCCATCAACCATCACCAATCTAATATCTCAATCTCAATCTCCTTTCGACATATCTCAAGGCTGTATGCAAATGCTCTTAGGCTAATGCATATGTACAAAGGAATAAATGCAACAACTTGCAACAATGCACTGTGGATTTGACTATGGGAAAGTAAACACCAATGTGGGTTCAAGCATAGATAAACAATCATGCCCCTACTGTAGTAGTAAAATGTGCACACTTATATTCATAATATCAATTTTACTGGTACTAAATCGCATTGTCCATCCTGCAACACCTGTCATTTTCACCATGATAGCGGTAATAACATTAACAATAAATGTTGTTGTGGGCCAACCATGAACCATGCCATGGCAGTTGTGATCCAATGGGACCATCGGGGACAGTTGCTCCTCAGAAAGCTACCCCCCACAAGGGTCAACCACATGCAATCCCCCACGATTAAGCATGGGCAGCTTTGTGATTCTACCACTGAATCACTAGGGTAAATAATCGCTTGTGCACAGAGCCACTCTCCCACTGGGCCAACCGGAGGAACCCCTAACATTCCACACCGGCAGCTATGCGATATGCCATGGATGCAATACAGATGCAATACATATGCTATCTAACAACAAGCATCCTACCATGACACTCATCAATCATCCATCACCACCATCATCATCACCACCTTTATTTAGTGGATTTTAGATCATTCGACTATTGCTGTTGTTTCAAGATTTTAATATGTGGCATTTACATTATCATTAATATTTCAACTTCATTTATCAACATAATGGCATCAAAACAACACATATCTACTTGCAACAATATTCATAGGTGTGTTGCATAATATTTCATCATCATTCATATTCTCACACAACATCATCATCATTTGTGGTGAAATACAAAATCTCATGCTAGCTTATAGGCACATACATGACCAACATATCATAACACATGCACTTTCACCACAACAACATACCTTACATATATGCCAAATACATTAAACATATTTGCCATCAAAATAACCATCAAACCATCCAATACATCACAACATATTAATTTAAGGCAAGGAAAATATGATTCTTACCAACATACAACAATCATCAACATTTCTAATTCATGCATTTAGAATATATAACTCCTCTCCTACCTCAAGAGAAGTAATTTGAGTGATTTGACGGCCCTGCCTTGTTGTTCAGAATCGATCCTACATTAACACATATTTAAACACCATTAATTTCATATTTAGAATTTTCAACATGTCTAAAATGTCATAAACATCATTTCTTTCACATATTAGGTTTTGAGAATTCCTCCCCATAAACCAAGATTCTCTAAAATTTAAATGAGTTACAACCACATCTAACACCTCACCCATCATCCAAAATAAGGGTTTAAAGTTCTAAAAGGATACCATTCAATTTTTCCTCTTATGCCAACACCATCACAATGAACTCTTACCATCCTTAGTTATTCCAATCTACCAACAATTAATACCAAACCATCCCAAGATTCACTTTCACATACTTAAATCATTCCAATAGTAGTTTAGCTTCTAATCCTTCAATTTCACCAAAGCCCAAAACCCAAACTTAGGGTTCACCAAATAACAATTCCAATAACTTCCAATCATCATATAAACACAATATTACTCTTAGAATTCATGTAGTACATAATCCCCATCAAAACTCAAGTTTTAACATCACATAACCTAGGGTTTCATATACCCACATACATATTCCATCTTAACAACACCCAATCCATTACCATAAAGCCTCAACAACCTTAAAACATTGAGTAAAACCAAGAGATAGGAATGGGTTTGTAACATCCCTAATTTTATATAAATGATTAAATAAAGAGGAATAAATATGAAATAATTATAGATGAGTTAATTAATGTCTTAAAATATTGGAAATAATTAAATTAAGATTTTTGGGAATTATTCATAATTTATTAAGGCTTTATGAGCTGAAAGTATACCCGGTTAAAATATGGGTGTCGGACCAAGTATCTCTGATTGAGGTGCTGTTGGTCAGGGTTGTTAAGAATATTACTGGGAATCCGAATATGTATTCGGAATAATTTTTAGATTAAGTATTGAGCCCGAACAGAGATCCTGTAAGTTATAAAACAGAGAAAATTTAAATGATGGGCCAAATTAAAAACTTAATTGCTCATTCTTCTCTCATTTCTCACATTGGCTCTCTCTTCTCCTAAGGTAAACACTCTCTTCTTCTTATTCTTCTCCTTCAATCCTTCTTCTTCTCCTTCCAAAAACCGAAGCAAGTGGTGTGTGATAAGTGCTCTATAACATAATAAATTAGATCTAGTTTGCTTAGGATTTTAATCATTATGCACTGTATTTCCTTTATTTATTGTGATTTTTGCTTTCTTTCCACTATATTCTACTTGGGTATGTTATTTTGCAGAAATTAAGGTAATAAAAGGGTCAAAAACAAGAGAAAAATAACCATCAAATGATAAAGAATCAAGAAGAACAAGCCAAAATGGAAAAAATTCTCTTTTTATACTGAAATCTGACTCAAAAATGACAAAATCCGAGTAGGATGACTCAGAAATGACCAAATCCGAGTAGAAGGACTCAGAAATGATCAAATCCGAGTGGAATGACTTAGAATGGAGCGTTGCCGAGTGGAATACTTCACTGTTAGAGGTGAATCCGAGTGGAACGTTCTCTGTCAAAGCCATTCCAAGTGATAAATGCCTTACCCTATTGGAGGTTCAATGCTGAAAAGAAATATGTCCCTGTCAGAGGTGAATTCGAGTAGAAGCTGTCCGAATGCAACCATTCCGAGTGAAAAAAGGGACTGACCTTCAATAAATACCGTTCAGAGCTATTGTCCGAGTGAAGGGATGCTGACTGAAGCAAGCTGATTGGGGAACAAGTGTTTTTCTGGGCAAAGCTATCCCGAGTGAGTTGATTTCGAGCAGAAAGAAGCCACTGAATGAATAAGTGTTGAATAAGGAGGTCTCCGAGTGGTTTTATTTGGAGAAGATGGCATTCTCATACAGAACAGGTCCTTTCCGAGTAAGTGTATATCGCAGAAAAATGTCTCTTCAAGCAATGAAAGATCCGACTGGGAATGAATCACACTCGGGCAGACTCACAGTTTCACACTAAGCCCGAGTGTGATGTCTCCAAGGAAGACTACCGAGTGAGTTGGGGCAGAAAGCTGACATTCCAAGCAAAGCAAGGCCCGGACATGGAAGATTCTATCAGCTAGATTCTAGACTCCCCCAAAATCCCAAAATTCTGAGTAAAAGGCAAAGCCAGCTCCCGAGTGATTACAACCGACTGGATTCATTAACGACTGAAGACTATTCTGAGTGAGAATCAAGTCGGACTTCCGAGTGAAGGTGTCCGACTGAATTATTCCTAAGTAAATCCGAGCAAGGTTTCTCTGAGTGGTTTAAATTCCATATAAATATCTGAGTGAAACAGTTTTGGAGGTGCCGATTGGATCATTTGAATGAAGACTTCCTTATCCCGAGTGAGCTACTTTTCAATCGGTTCCGAGTCCTTCTTCTGTCGGTTCCGTGTCACTCTTCAACCAGTTCCAGTGTCCCTCTTCAGCCAGTTCTGAGCCACTTGTTAATCAGTGCCGAATGAATGTTTCAAACGGTTCCGATTCACTCTTCAATCAGTTCCAAATGAATAAAGCAATCGGAGTTGCTTTGCTCGTCTCCTCACAGCAACAACACTGCCCAGTTCCTCACAACCCTAACACCGACTCTTCATCCAACCAATATCGACCAGCTCTTCACAGCAACTCAACACCATCCCTTCCTCACAGCAATAACACCGTCCAGTTCTTCATCTAGCAAGCCACAACACCGACTCTCCTCACAGCCCAAACACTGTCCCCTCAACTCAACATCGACCAGTTTTCTCCTAAACACCGACCCCTCAACTCAACACTGAGCAAAGATTTCACTCGGTCTTGTGTACAAAAAGCACCTTTTCCACTCGGATTGTTTCCCACTATTGATAGATACCGACTGATCCACCAAATCCGAGTCAAAAAGAGCAAACCGACTCCATATTGCCACCGAATGCCCTTGCTGACTTGGATTTCCACTATCCAAGTGGATCCTTAACTTATGTGGGGCGGCTAACAACAAGACAAAGGAGAAACCCACTAGCCGCCGTTCCCTATAGCTGTTTAGGTGCAAGTTGTTCCTACCAACTCCATCCAGGCTGTATCCAATGCTGATCTAGTGGGGCGGCTGACTACAAGACAAAAGGGGAAGCCCCACTTGCCACCGATTGTACAACGTCCAAGACCTCTATAAATAGAGGAAGGTCTGAAGCCAATGATAGAAGACGGACAGCGTGGATATATATAACATGTTGTGGTTGATGTCATGCAGCCACTATAGTGTGAAAAGTTGAATGAGTATTGGTGAATTTCTCATATGCAAAAGTGCATGTGACATGGTTGAGTATAATTAGGTTTTCTTTAAACAAAGTATATTAGTTAGCAGAAAAGGGAATATATTAACTCCCTTTTATTGACAAGATGTGTTCCTAAATAATTTCTAACTGATAAAGAAATCCAGTCACTACAAGATACGCTAGTTATTCTTGGCCTTTAGCTGACGCAACAAGCCAAAAATAGACACTACAATAGACTTCATTTGGTAGATGTTATGCCAGTCCATGTAGAACATAGCCTTTGTTATGCTAGCTAATGCTAACTAGCAATTAATTAAAGTGGATGCTACTTAACATCAACTAGGCCAACGTAAAAGTGACATAACCAACCATACATCTCAAGCTTTATCCCCTTAGACCTATTATCTTCTTCAACCACTACAATACCTCCATCACTTACACCATCTCCAAATCTATTTTACTCTTTACAACAACTATATTCTCCTTACTCCAAAAGCCAACACAACCTTTATCATTAACCATAAATAGAATGCAAAACCACCTCCTTTTCACAACACATCTAACAATTTTACAACGCCTCTAATCAAGTAACACTTCAATCAACTGCGTTGATCATCATCATCTTTTTACCACAATCAAGGAACCATCGTTCCTCTCCTTCGACAACCACTACCATTATTCCTATGATGAGAAAGTGAAGAAAGTTCAAGAGAAATTAACGAAAGTTTGAGTTTTGAAGAGTGAAAAATGATGGGAAGAGGTGCTCACAAGCGCTACACTTATTTGAAAGTAGTGTTAACTTAGAGGAGGCCAAGCCAAATAATGGTTGGCGCTATGTATCATTGACTTACCCGATGTTTTTTTTGACATATCTTGGCCATTTATGCTTTTAACTTGGAAGATTTAGGTCATTGATGGTTATCTTGAAGCCACTTTCCAAACTTTTTATAATTCTTAAGTGTTTTTATTTTGTTTTTAATTATTAAAGTTGTCTTTTGCATTGACGCTTCTAGTATTGGTGTCAAGGCCAATGCTAATCCAATATGCTAAAACATTTTTTTAAGTTATGAGCTTGGTGATTTTGTTTAAGATATCATTCCTTCTATAAGAAATTGTGGCTCTTGACTAAAATATTAGTTCCTTCTACCACTTCATAATATTGGGTTTTTTTAACCTTAACTCTTAAGGTTTAGCTTAAACCAATAAAAATGGTAAATATTTCTTGGGAATAAAATTGTGTATTGCACATATATTTTAGTGATCTAAGAATTTCATACATTTCAAGAAAATTTTATTGTTTTCAATAACTTAACTCAATCCTAAAAGCAAGGTTTGGATGATGAAATTTAGAGAGGAACATTTTTTTAAGGGAGGATTTTATGGGAATATTGAAATTTCCACAGTTAGGTTGTAAGGGAATATTTAGTAGGTAGGTGGGATTTAAAGCTCAAAGTATAAACTTTAAACTTACAAAAACTGAACTGATTATTCAAGATATAAAAAAGGATAAAGCTTAAAGTATTTTTACAAGAGAGATACTAGAGATTTTTTGCACAGCTTGTGTATTTCGTTGATAAGAAGAGTTGTTATGTCGTATTATGTTGTGTATCTTGCACTCTTTTAATGATTTTCTTTACACAGGCTTGATGGAGAAGGATGTTGAGAGACAAAGAGAGCATTTGTCCAAGAGAGATATGACAGATGTAAAAAGCTTCTAAAAAGATTAGAAAACATATTTGTCCTTTGTCAGTCTTTCTATTATCCTTGTTGTCTAACTTTCCTTCACAACAACAATAAAAATACCACTTTTATGATTCACAGGCTATAAATCAATGGTTGGAAACAAAAAAATAGTAAAGTTCTTACCTTGTGTCAAAGCTTGAAGTAAGAAAATAAAGATGAGCAAGAGATGGAGAAGATGAGAAAATGAGTGGAAATGAGTCCCTAAGTCCAATTAAAGCTTTATGAACCAAGAAATTATAAGAAATTTGGAGAAGGGAACCACCACAAGAGCTATACAGTTTTGGGCTTGTATGGAGAAGGAGAAAATGAAAAATTAGAGATAGAGAAATGGAGAAGAAGAAGCAACATGATTATGGAGGAAAAAGGAGAAGAGAACAATGATTTTCTCTCTCCAAATCCTAGCCCATGATCTAATCCAATGGTCCATATGCATTTGCCTTTTATCCAATGTGTAATAAAAGGAAAAAGAGAAGCATTTCCTATGGCAATCATATGTAGAAAAGTAGGAATTTTAAATTTTTTAATTCTATTTTCACTCGTATTTTTATCAACTATAAACATGTTTTGTGTCCCTATAAATCCTTTCTTAACTTGAAAATTTCATTGGAACATACTTCATACTCACCATGGTTACCTTATTAGTTCTAGCCATCTAATACCCAAAAGTAATTTAATGGGTCCCACGTCATCAGTTAAATTATTCGGTTTCAATAAATTTTATCTTACCGATAAATCACAATTAATATTTAATTAATTACTCTACATATCTTAGGTGTCAAATAATAAATCATTATCATGTTTATAATTTATTTCTAAAAATTTGGAATGTTACATGGCTTGAATTTACTATCTTCCACAAGGGTGTCTGAGTTGAGTCTTTGGGCTGTTTGAGTTCTTTAAACATCAAACAACCTTTGAAAATAACTTGTTTCCTGACTTGTAGCTTGTATTTTCCAGAAAGCATATTTCACCACTAAAAAAAACCTGTTAGCGACGAAACCAAACGGTCACTATTTTATGACGTTGCCGTTGCTAAATGTTTTAGCGATGGACTTTAAGACCGCAACATAACCATCGCTAAAACATTCGTCGCAGACAGAACAACGACAAGAAACATCTCCATCGCTACATATTTTGCCGTCGCTAAAATGGTCCCTACTTCGGTAACGTTGCCATCGCTAATGGTAACCATACAACGACCACGTGAACCCATCGCTAAATGTAACCATACAGCGACCATGTATCGTCGTCGCTATGGTAACCATACAGCGACCACGTATCGCCGTCGCTACATGTAACCTTGCAGTGACCACATTCTCACTGTCGCTACATGTGAGTATACAGCGACCACGAATGTCCGTCACTATAGGTAACCATACAGTGACCACGTAAGGCCGTCGCTACATGTAACCTTACAACAACCACATTCTGCCCGTCACTACATATGAGTAGTCAGCGACCAAGCATACTTCGTCGCTACATGTTAGCATACAACGACTGTATGTTTTTCCGTCGCTAATATTATTTTTTATTTTATAATAGTTTTGAACTAGTCTGAACCGGGGTCTAGGATCCGGTGTGGGACCAGCCACAAGAGTGTAGGTGTTTTAGGGTTTATACACCGGTATAGTGGGTATCCAGTATTATAATCTGGCCTCTCAGTGGGAGAAACCAGTCTTGTTGTCCTGGAGATCCTTCACACCGTTTCGCGTTGAGAGAGGGCGAAAGGTGGTGCCACCTGAGAAGATTCTCCGACGCTCAAGTTAGAAGAGTGTATAAACTCAGTGAATACTCAAGCAATGCAATAGTAAAGATGTAAGATAGAACAACGTAACCTTGCATGTGTATTGGAACATGGTATTTACAGTTGAACGTAGGAAATGAATCGTTGGATGCAAGTGGGCCCCTTGGTTCTGATAGCGTGTAGAGTGTGTCAATCAGGATGACTCAGTACTCAGAGTGTGTCAAGGGGTAGGTCAATTATCAGAGTACAATCCTGTGATAGGGATGGAAGATAATCACCTTTCTGCATATTTCGCTAACAATTGTACTTACTCTCTGAGGTAATTGACATAGACACATTCCGCTATGCAGGGTATCTTCGCTGATAAGTTATAAGGAACTCTTATCTTATAGTGATCCTGAGGCAAACGGTTATTCACGTCATGGAGATAAGATCAGATGAAGCCTCCATCGTAGTGAGGACGGATGGAGCATTCGATGAAGTGAGAACGGATGAAGTGAGGGCGGATAACCGATGTAGCGTTGTCTTCTTATAATACCGGTTACTCCTTTAAGATGTCACTCTGACGTCATAACTTTGGGGACCGGTATCCAGACCAGATAAAGTTTTTTAATTTAATTTTAAACTAGATCTTTAAAATAGTATTTTCTATTTGCTGAATGCTTGGTTTTGAAACTATAAATTTTGATAATTTAATTTTGAATATTTTTTATTTTAATATTAAATTATTATTAAAAACATAATAATTGATTAAATTTAATTATCAAATAAATTGAATTATTAATAATAATCATAATAAGGCATTTTTCTGTTAATTTAATTACAGATATCTAACATTAACATAAAATAATATATGAAGAATGACATAAAATGATTACTAAATGGAATATAATATAAAAACTATAAATCAAATATACAATGTCTATACATGATAAAAAAGTATAAAAAAGTATATAAAAGTAATCATGGTGGTGGGGGATCCTATGGTGGTGCTGGTAGCGACTGGGAAGTGAGGGGAGGTAGCCTCGCCATCAACTGTATCAGTAGCTCCTGCTGCTGAGCAAGTTGTCGACGAGTCTAGGCGTGCTGCTCCTTGGCCCGCTGTCGGTCCGCTTCGGCTCGTTGTCGGTCCACTCCTCCAAAAGCTGCCTTTGATGTCACTCCTTTTGTAGCTCATTGTTCAGGTTTTCAATTACCTGAACAACTTCAGTCAGAAGACTAGATGAAGAGGAAGAGGAAGAGGTCTTCCCCTTTTTCGCCAACTGCATGTCGACGCCACCCAAACCAAAGATCCTCCCTTTCTTGTTCATGCCGCCAACAGCCTCCATATAGATGGCGTTTTCATTGGAACAAGACAGGGTGGGAGAAACCTCCCCCTCAGGAGTCGAAGCCACCAAGTCTGCCTCTTTCTCAGCCCTCCTGGCCTGATACGCTTCCTGTAAATTCAAAAACACTGATAGGATTAGTAAGCTGATTTGTAAATTATAAGCATGTAAGTTAAAAGTAAATACCGCTAGATCTGTAGTCTTCTAGTTTCCCCATGCATCGGCTTTGTTCTTCTTGGTCATTTACATGACCTCCAACAAAGAAGGCTGCCGGTGCTCCCTCAGCTCCTGTAGTGGACAACAAGCACTGAAGTTAATATTCCTAAACATGTCAGACTAATCATAATAAAAATGTTTAGCATAAAGAAACCTACAAATCGTTTCTTGTGCTCGAGGGTTGAAATGCTACCCCCAGTGTAAACAGATGCTGCAGCATCGGTGGCTCTGTTTGCCCTATTCTGAGCATCGCCTACTAGAACAAGACACCGCCCCACTTCTGGACCATCCCGTCCTAATGGTCCTCGAGGATCCATTGAAGGTGCTCGCCCTTGTCCCTCACCTTCCAAAGGGTACTCTTAATGATTTTTGAGGTCTTTGTGGCAAAGACCTTCCTAATCTCATCAATCGTACCCTCTGCCCACTGATAATCACGCTGTAAAATGAAATTAGAATTCAAAATTACTAAGAGGTGTATTTTACAAATCAATTCACAACAAATTCATGTGGTAACTTACCGAGAAGGTGTCAAACCATCTATCTTGGACAACCTTCCCAGCATCTGTCTAAGATATGTATGGACCATCCCACTAGGCCTTCAAAACCTTAGTAATCGCTTTGGTAGTGGGACTACTATCAACAAAGCTGTAATCAACACAATTATAAGAGAATATAACAACATACAACCTAGGGAGACTCCCAAAATTTTGAGAGAGTCTCCCCTGTAAATGTAACATTTCCAAATTTGAATAGTTACCCTGTTACAAACAGAAGAGTTCCCAGTACAATTCAATCTGTACAAGTACTAATTAAACTAATATATAATAGACCAACAAAATGTTTCCACTAAAGTAATAAATAAACTACCATACAAATAGCATAAAAGTATGTGAGTTTTAATGACTTACTTGTCTCCGACCGGCACTGGTACAAGCATGGGTAGAGGGGATGTCGGAGGTGGGGTGGCCTCAAGGCCAGGGTCCTCCAAACCACCAACTCCAGGAGTCTGCTCTGGGGTTGTCTGCTGTAGCTGCTCTGGAGTGGTCTGCTATCGTGGTGATGGAGTGGTATGTTGTGGTGGTGATGGAGTGTTCTACACAGGTGATGGAGTAGTTCCCTGCTCTAGGGTGGGAGTCCCCAGATGGGATGCGGGGTCCTAGACCCACCACCCCTACTGAAGGGTAGTCGACATCCCGTCATCCGTGGATAAAACCATGAAAACAAATGTTAGTCTCAGGATATATATAAACCTATGTATGTATGTTTAACAACTACATACTCTGTATCTATTTCAATTTTAAATTCCCCCTCAGTTTCAGTTTCACTATGGCTATCTATTTGAACAAGTTCATCAGTATCCAAATCAGCCCTAGACCATTTTGATCGGGAGACAAGGTCTTTGTCAATGTGTTCACCCCCCGTAGTGGCGCGTGTCTCATCCATTATGACTGGATCAATGTTGAACAGCAAATGACTATCTTTGAGCTCGTTCATTGTACCAGTCCCGATGCCCTCCCGGGAAGTCTGTGTAATAAACCTGCTCAGGTTGTTGGGCAAAAATATTGGGATCAAACCCTTTGTATCTACCATTTTTCTTGACCTCAACTAAGCCGTAGTTGTTGTCAACCTTTGTGCCTACACCGATTGTGTTGTCGTACCAATCATATTTAAATAGAACAATATCTCTTCTTAGTCGTTTGGAGAAAGAAACTTCAACAATCTCTGTCAGCACTCCATAAAAGTCTCCCTCTAACTGTCCGGCTGTGCCTGTAACACAAACCCTATAGTTATGGGTACGCATCCCTTCACTCCATTGAAAAATGTTAAACTTGTAGCCATTTACGTAGTAAATGGGCCATTTTTTAACAGTTTTCACCGGCCCCCAAGAAAGGACTTGGAGTAAAGGATCTTCAATATGGTTGTTAGGGTCTTGTATCTATGTACAACATAACAATTAGGTCATCGTTAGATACCTAACATTTCAAGTATAGATAAAAATCACATGCTATGCGGGTCTTACATGTTGTGCAAACCAACCGATGAATTTGGATGATACCTCACTATGAATTTGGGCATCAGTTATATCAGTTTGCTCAAGTTTTAGCATATCTGCATATAAGCTATTTAAAGGAAAAAACATTTAGATACTATACAAGCTACATCAGGAATATAAACTAAAAGTTGGTGACTAATTCAAAATAAGGTTCCACTTCTGGGCAATTTAAAAGAATGTACAAGTGAGTTGCCTTTCGATCTTTCTCATCAATGTAACATTTTGTGACCTTGCCCCCTGGACAACCAGGATAGTTAAAAATTGATATTTGATTATCCAACCCTGTGCGGGTCGCCACCCCAAGATTTCGGGGAATTCTACTCATTCTAGTTTCTATCTCCATCGGAAAATAAAAAGAAGCAAAAGTTGTCATTTCTTCAACTAAGTATGCCTCGCAAATTGATGCTTCAACGCATGCTTTGTTTAACACTTTGTCTTTTAAAGAGCATAAGAATCTTCAACAACATAAACAAATGTTAAGTTACAAAATAGTATTATATAGGAAACCATGTTTACAATAAAATTAAGGAGTTCTGGTGTTCACCTTTCGAATGGATACATCCAACGATACTGCACCGGGCCACCAACCAAGGCCTCAAACGGTAGATGGATAGGCAGATGCTCCATTGAGTAAAAAACACTTGGTGGGAAAATCTGCTCCAACTTACAAATCAACACCGGGATAGTTTCTTCCATCATCAAAAGTTTCTCCACAGTCAATGAAGTTGCGTCAACTCCTTAAAGAAGTGACTCAACTCAACCAACGATTTCCAAATAGGTTTCGGTAAGGCATGAAACGCGTACGGGAGTAATTGTTGCATAAACACATGGCAATCATGACCTTTCATGTCAAACACCCTGCCCTCCTTCACGTCGACACATCTACTCAAGTTAGAAGCGAACCCGTCAGGCAAGGTCAACCCATTCATCCAAACACACACAGCAATCTGTTGAGGTCTAGTTAAAACATATTTTGCATTAGGTTTAAACATTCTTCCATGACCCTCATCCCTCAATTCTAACTCCTTCCTAGAACACCAAATCGGAAGGTCTAGACGACCCTTCTCGTTGTCCTTTGTTCTCCCTTTGATGTCCATAACAGTATCAAAAATATTCATGAAAACATTTCGTTCAGTGTGCATGACATCAATGTTGTGTCTCAACAACAAGTCTTTCCAATATGGCAAATCCCAAAAGATACTCTGCTTCACCCAGTGGTGTTCCTTCCCATAACCCGCAAACTCCTTAACACTCTTATCCCAGATGTACGGATACTCTTTGACCCTCTTCCAAACCCGAGCACCGGATAACCTACGGGGTGGAGGTTCATTAACAACCCTATTCTTCTTAAAAGCGGTTTTGTTTCTCCTGAACGGGTGATCCAACGGTAGAAAATTTCTATGACAGTCAAAAACACTTGTCTTGCCACTAATAGGGAATGATCCCCCCGGTATATTCCATACATACGGGGCAAGCAAGCTTCCCAGACGTTGACCATCCAGAAAGCATACCATAGGCTAGAAAGTCGTTAATAGTCCACATCAAAACAGCCCGCCTCATGAAATTGCTCTTCAAAGACACATCGTATGTCATTACCCTTACATCCCATAATTGTGATAACTCTTCAACCAACGGTTGCAAAAATAGGTCTATGTTCACCTGGAACCAGTACAGATAGAAACATGACCTCCATCTTCATACACATATTAGGGGGTAGGTTGTATGGGGTCAGTATGACTGGCCAACAAGAGTATGCTCTTCCGTATTGACCAAACGGGTTAAACCCATCGGTACATAAGCCAAGTCTTACATTGCGCGGCTCGCCAGAAAAATCCGGATATAGCTCATCCAGAATAAAAATTTATGTATGATCTACATCTGGTAATTATTTAGGTTTTTACTTTTGACTGTAATGGTTTTTTATGTTTTAAGTAAAGGCATTGTAAACTTTTATGCTGACCTACTTTATCTTTTGGGATGTTAGAAAACAAATTCTGATTCAGTGATGGAAGATGTATAAAATAATGGTAATCTCATCTCCAAACAGGTAAGAATGTTATAGAATTTCCTGGACTTATCTTAATGTACAGAATTTAACATTATATTCTGTTTGCTTTTTTAATCTGGCATACTCGAAGAGATCCCTATATTGTTTATTCTCTCAACAATATGGAAGGATTTTGGATGTTGTTGCAGTAAAGACACCCAAGCTTCGAGGACAGGCATGGGTTTGTTACAGTGAAGTCACTGCTGCCAGTAATGCAGTGCAGCAAATGCAAAACTTCCCAATTTATGACAAACCAATGGTAAAGTTATATTGTTTTTGGGATTTTTGTTGTTGTTAGGTTTATAAGTTATTTATATCTTTTACCTATGGTAGTTAAAATCCTGATTTAAATCCTAAAAATCTTTATTTATGATTTTTTGAAGGCTCTACCATTTAAATTGGTCAAAAAATCTTAATCTGACCAAAATTGTACTTGAATCCCCCCAATTTACATCTTAAAGCCTCAAACTAAGATTTTACCCAATTTTGACCTGAAACTCACCCTTAAAAAAGTTTAAAAAGCAATGTCGAGCAGGCCCTAGAACCATCTTGTGTTCTGCTTCCGTCATGTAGGTTCATTATTAAGGATGAGATTGAAAGATATAGATGTTGTGTTTTTTTTTTCACTTTTCCTTAGAAGTTGCTTGGTATTTTAATTTTTACTAGTTTATTTTTATATGAATAAAATGTTTCTAAAAGCTTTTTATCTGAATAACTTGTTCAGCGATCATTTACTTGATCATGAAGCAAGAGATCCTAGAAGTAATTAGTTCTGTTGATTTTGATTTTTCATGCAGAAGCGTAATCAGAAACTGTTGGAAGAAGCACCATCTCCTGTTTTGACTCCTGGATTGTGGAAGGTAATAGGGGATGTAGCAGTTGTAGCTGCTGCATCTGTTAGTTACATAGGTGTTGGAATGAATGAGTTCCCTTTAGATGAAAGGGGTTTCTTTTACTTGATGGAGATGAACACTCGTATCCAGGTTGAAACTGATTTCTAATATACTTGCCTTATGAGAAATGAACCTAGGGAGTAATTTTTGATACATTAATCTAGGAGATCAATTTTTGTGAGTTTTGAGCTGTGCCTACTAATTTTCATTTGTTTTATTCTTTTCTTTATGGATGGTGGTGGTGGTTTGGATCAGGTTGAGCATCCTGTAACCGAAATGATTTCCTCAACAGATTTGATAGAAGAGCAAATTCGTATTGCTATGGGTAAAAAACTTTGGTACAAATAGGTAGTAGAGGAAATATGAGATGAGATATGTTACTTGTGATTCTTTAGTAGATTAATCTTATATTTTCCTACAAATCCTCCTGGTTATTAATTTAAGAAAGACAATGCATCTTTTACTTTTTTTTGTTTAATCTTTACTTTATAAAGTATTAGGAGGATGTAGTTTTACTCTTTAGAGTCTTGTTCTCAATGTAGTTTTTCATACAGGAGGATATTATTCTCAGAGGACATTCCATTGAATGTCGTATTAATTTAGAAGATGCTTTTAAGGGATTTAGACCGAGGCCAGGTATTTTCATGAAACAGTAGCATATTTCTACAAATATATACTAAAAGTAAAAAATTGCTATCTGATGTTTGCTTGAAACCTAATAGGCCACTTATGTATGTTGGGTAATTTAGTCAATTAACTTATTTCTATCAGCGAAAATTGTTTCGCTTAGTATTTGCATTTTATGATTGAGTTTAATTTGTATATACTGTGAGTGTAAAAGCTTTTATAGCGTCATAGACCTATTTGTACTATAAAGGATTCTGATCATTTTTGGTTTTAATAGCATTAAAGTTAGATATGACTATTGGGTCACTTCTAGTTTTAATAGTCTCTGCTTGTCATTGTCTATAGGCAGCAGAGACTACTTACAAATTCATTAATTACGATGGTGCTTGGGGTGGTTAGCGTGGCTATATTCCAGAGCTTGCAGGTGCCTTCATTCCTGAGAAGAAGGGCTGACCCAAAAAATGTTATTTCCATCATATTGGGAGGAGGACCTGGGATCCGATTGTTTCCTCTCACCAAACGTGCTGCAACACCTGCGGTATGTGAATCATGGTTTTTGTTGGAGTTCTATGTTGTCCCCCTTTCATGAATTTCATAATGTAAGTAAAATACACTTTTAGAATGTGAAATACAGGGCCCCCTTTCATGAATTTCTTATGTGATCATTTAACCAATACTAATTTATTTCTAGTTATTTCCAAAAAGAATAAGAACTTAAGAATGTAGTACTGTTTGTTTTATATAATTGTTGCTTCTGGTTTCAGCTCCTGAATTCTAAAGAAAAGAGGAAAATATTGCTGGCAATGGCTGATGCATTAGAGAATAATGAAAGTATGATGAGACTTAAGAATGGAGCTGATGTTGCTGATGCAGAGGAAGCGGGATATGATAAATCGTTGATATAACAACTAATGTACATTTTCTATAACAGGTTTTGTGAATTTCTTTTCAATATGCTAAATCAAAGTCAGATTACCAATATAAAACTCCAATTCAATTCTAGTTAGACAACGAAATAGCACTACCAAACTTTGTCTTTGACCTGGAGAACTTTCTTATCATTAATAGTCTTACCAAACTCAAGTAAAGCTTATATAGGATTTATGAATTATTATAAAATGAATTGTGCTTTTTATTTAATTTGACCATTAACTTGTTAACTTTTTATTTTAGGGTAGTCTTTTACTATCAACTGGTTGTTTCATTTTGGTTGGTTATAGGAGTTTTTGTGAGTGTTGTGAGAAAGAGAAAAAAAAATTATGGAGAATTTGAAATATAGTTTGAATTTTTTGTAATTTTGGTTAAGTGGGTTAAGTGTTCTATGATAATGCATATAAGTTACCTAGGGCCACTTCTATAATAATATGATAGCTTTATTTCATTTTTGAGAAGTCATGGCTGCTAAATGTTTCTTGTATACTATGCTTATTGACAGTTGATCAAACATGCATCTATATTTGTTGAACTGCTTGTCTGAAAGATTTGAAGATGGATGACTATATAATCCTAGCTGGAACCAATTGAACTAAATGATTGTCTTAGAAGTTATTTGTTATCTCCTGGAGTAGAGGATGGACCAAGTATTTCATAAATTCTTCTACTTGAAAATGAAAAGAAAATCTCAGCTTTACCCAAAGCCTTTCATTTTTCAGATTTTGGAAGGGGTCAAGAACGCCAGGCTATTTAGAGGTGTGCTTTGTACACTAGTAGGATAGGATGTTGAGTAATTGGCTTGAAATTTTTTTAATACTAAGCATTGCATATCCTAACAACTGCTATGGGATGTTCTCTATCTAGGAGAGTGGTCTACTACCAGCTCTATGATGCTGGAGTATCCAAAGGTTGATAATCTATAATGGGGATATTGTTTAGAAATAGACACTCTTGAGTTAGTGGCAGTCCAAGAATAGTGTAGTTTAGAGAGCTGAATTTATATGTACTATTTGGAGTTAGTTTGGTATTTGTTGGGAGTATTTGATTAGTAGGCTGTGTAACAGCCTATAACGTTTTTTATACTTGTCCCAAACACATTATTGGCATTGATTGAGAACTTATATTTTAAGTTTTAATTGTTCATATAGCATTGTTTTATGAATTGTTAGGCCTGCACATAAAATCTTACTAAGGATAATCTTGACTATTTTTATAAGTCATGTGTCTAAACATGATGAATATAACAACAACCAAGTAAAGTAATATACATATACTTCTGTCAGGAGGGAGGGAGGGAGTAGGCGACCACCGTGGCAGGAGGGAGCAGGCGGCGATTCTACTACCGATTTAACTCGAAAATCCACCTAGAATCATAGAATCGTCCGATTCTACGTTTTAATAGGTACTGCCAAAGGTTTAAAGTACCTACATGGGCTTAACATAATTCATGGAAATATAAAACCATGTAACATTCTTCTTACACATGACTTTGAATCATTAGTTCTTACTTCAACTTTCAGTACAATATAATTATGTTATATCTTCAATAAACAAACATGTATTTTATTTGTATATGTCTTTAGATTGGAGATTTTTGCTTTGGAAAAGTGAAATCTGAACCAAAGACATCCAGCAAAGACAAAAGTGCTAGAAATTTTGGATATGAAGCACCTGAGTATTCTGCTAACTATTTTGTTCATTTTTCTCTACTAAAGAAAGAACCTAAAAAGTATGGGTGCTCTTGATTTCCTCTCAGATTACTTTTCAGTTTTCACTAAAAAAAACAAACATAAACTAATGCAGCTTTTTTATGACCCCTTATCCCATATATTAGTAAACTATAGTATTTTATGAATCTTTTAAAAAGCACTTATTTGTTTAGGTCACACTGTTTAGAAATGGAAAATATCAGGAAACCCATATGCTCTACTAGTTATAGCAAAAGTTACCTTATTACAACTTCTAGCCAAGCAAACATCAACTAGATAAAAAGACAAAGCAATGAGTTATTTGAACACACCTTGACCGGAGAGGAGGAGCTGTCAGACAGAGCTTCGAATGGAAGGATACTTCTACAACAGACAGGAGTGAGAGGGTGAGCCGAAGGAGTGAGGGAAATTATTGGACCGAAGGTTTGTGAGAGAGAAACTGAGTGAGGAGCTGTCACAGGGAGCTTCGAACGGAGGAAGAGAAAGAGGGTTGGAGGAAGATAATGGCGCCGAGAGAGAGGGGCACAGAAATCAAGAGAGGGGGACAGATAGCGACAAGGGCACGGATGGTGACAGAGAGACACAAATGGCGAGAGAGAGGGGGTTTAGAGAGAGACAGGGACGCAGGGATGGCGAGAGAGACAAAAGGCTCAATTTGGGAGTTAGGGCAAATGATTGGGAGGAAGAGGGCTCGGGTAGATTAAAAGATTTAGTGACCGACACAACTCGTCACTACCAAAGTCACTATAAGCGACGGTAAAAGAGAACCGGTCACTAAACTGAATACAGATAGTACTAGCGACGACGAACAATCGGTCGCTAGATGTGGCTATATCAAAAACTTGACAACCTAGCGACTATATTTCTATCCGTCGCTATATTTGAAAGTTTGGTTTCCCACCAACTTTTTTTATTTTGTTTGGCGCAATATTTAGTGACGGTGATATCTTCGTCACTATTATTTCCCTCCAGTAATTTTATTGGGCGCCAAATATAGCGACGTACATAAAACCGTCACTAATTTTAGAGGTAAACATTAGCGACTAATTCAACGATGAGCATATTTTAGAGACGAATATAGCGACGATATTTTATCAATTTATAGCGACGGTATGTCGTTGGTCGTTAATGTGGTCACTAATGTGTTCCCAGGGTCTCGATTCATTTGTTGGTCGCTAATACGGTCGCTGAAAGACATCATGGCAGCGATGATAAGTGGTCGTCGCTGATGCATCCAAAGATCTAGCGACCACGTGTACCCGTTGCTAACGTTTCGCGCCAACAAAAAATGTTGGAGAGAACCCACAAAATGGAGGGAAATTAACTTAGCGACTGACTCAGTGATGGTGTATTTTTTAGCGACGGTGTTAGCGACGGTGGTTTGCCTACTCTAGAGACGGTCTTTCGTTGGTCGCTGATCTGGTCACTCATTGTTCTTTTTCAGGTCCCTTTTAGCTTGCGGTTGCTATTTCGGTCACTGATTAGCGACGGTCACATGTTGGTCGCTAAATGGGAGTAGCTATCAGAGGTTTTTCTAGTAGTTTAGACAGTCTTTGAAACATTATTTTTACAAATAATATAATGTTTTTATCATAAGTAAAACTTTTGAGGGGTCCTTAAAACTTTATATGTTCTTTAGGACTTAGCATTCTTCCCCTTTTTGATTGATGCAATGTTTGATTATTTTGATTTAAAAACATAAGAAGATCGTAAAGAAGTTTGTAAGAAAAGTAAAAACAAATACCTCTAAGTTTATGCATTTAAAAACTTGTTTTTTTGAAGAACTCCCTCTAGGCCAAATATTTGTACCTTTTAATTCGGACAAGTATATGGATAGGAATATATACATAAGAGAGATTTATATCAAAATCCTACAAGCAAGAGTAGTGTTCATGACTCAAAATAATGAGTAATATTCAATACAAGCATTTAAGCAAGGATATATAGAAAGATTAAAATATTTCAAAAGATTAAAATATTAATACCTTATGCGTCCAGGAATATTCAAAAAAAGTACATTAAGAATATTAAACTATATAAAGATAAAGCAAAATATACAAAATGATCTTCTTTTTTGTCATCAGATAAAAAGGTCTTCTTGGCATTACTTCAAGACATATTTATTGGCAGTTGAACAGAGATGCAATGGATGCAAGGAGATTATCTCAAAAGGTAACCATCCCTTGTTGAATTGCAATAGACATATCCTTTTTGTAGCTTGAGACTTCCTATTAGAGCTTACAAGTTACGGTAAAATCATAAACTAATTCTTTTGTAGTTTATCTAACTTAGGAGCGGGAGCTCTATGAAGGTGGTGATGATGATAGAGATAAGGAGGGACTGGTTATCTTAGACATCAGTTTGCAAACTCAGAACCATCTATGATGAGGGGAGGGCAATAACAAAGAATTTCAAACAAAAATATGACAAAACAAAAAAAATTGATACAAAATAGGTCATAAAACTAGTCTGGTTGAAAAAAGAGTGCCATCTTATGACAAAACAATGAAGGTTTCAAAAAAAGAGGAGTCAAGGGAGAGGTATACTAAATGATATCTCCTTAGAGGGATCATCGGAGGTCTACCTCCTATTGTTGAGCTTTCTGTTGCTGCATAACCTACATAATAATCTGTTGACTTTGTGACTAATGAGGACTTCATGTCTATAAGACAACTTTAACAAAATACAAAAAGAAAAACCTTTTCTACACCTAATTAATCTGTGATCCCTGCCATTAAAGGTTTAGTAAGGAAGAAGGTTTTCTTGTAAGGAAGAGGGTTTCAAGCAGTTACCTGTTGTAGAAAAAGATGAATTGTTTAAGAGAAAAAAAAGCTTAAGGTGGTTTAGGGTTTGGTTGGCCTTTTATAATTTTGATTCAAAACTGGAGTTTTGAAAGTTAGGATTTGAAAAGGTGAGAGAGAGAAAAGAGAAATAGTACAATTTGGTTTTTCCCTAGGCGTGTACCTTTATGCATACAATCCTTGAAATGTTTGAGTGTTTCCATGTGTCAAAGCAGTTTTCTTTTTGTTAGAAAGTTGGAGAGATTTTCTCTTTCTACCACGTCAGTATAGGACTAAGTTTAAACACTTGATCAAGTTCAAACAAATTGGAATTTTAGACATGCACATAAGTTTCTAAGAAACATGCAATCTCGGACACACTATGAAATTTAGACTCCAGTGAATTTTCTAAAACATAAAGGCAAATCACACATATTCAACTAGTTTTTGATTAGATTAAATTTAAGGCTTTGTTAGAATATCTATCTATTGATGAACAATATCAATGAACTTGATATCAACAACTCTTTTTTGCACATAGTCTCTCATAAAATGATGTTTGATTTCAATATAGTTGGCATAAGAATACTACATTGGATTTTTAGAAAGATTGATTACAAATGTATTATTACACAAAACAAGAATGCCATTTTCAAAGATGCTCTAGTCCTCTAAGTGATATTTTACTAAAAACAACCGTTGACAACATTTTACAGCTGACATATATTCTGCTTCTGTTGTTTAGAGGGTTATGGTGTTTTTCCTTTTGCTTGACCATGACACTAAGTTTTCTCTGATGAAGTTGCGTCCTCCACTAGTGCTATTTTTTTAGTTTTCTCTAGTATAATTAGCATCATAGTAGACAATCAACCTAAGATCTTGTTGATTCTTATAAAAAAGACTAAGATTAATAGTTCCAACAAGATACCTAAAAGTTCTTTTTACCACTTTCAAATGTGATTCTTTAGGATGACTTTGAAAATGAGCACATAAGCAAACACTAAACATGATATTTGTTCTACTAGCAATTAGATATAAAAACAAACTGACCATTCCTCCAAAGAGCATTTGATTCACCTTTTTACCTTCTTTATCTTTACCCATGATTAGTTATGGATATATTAGTGTTAACATAAGATTGGAATCTGTCATGTCAAACTTTTGAAGAAATTCTTTAATGTATTTTTATTGATGAATAAATATTTCCTCTTTTGTTGAACTTGAAGCCCTAGAAAGAACTTAAGTTCTTCTATCATGATCATCTTGAACTCACTTTGCTTTAACCTAGAGAAGTCTTTGCAAAGGTAATCATTGGTTGCTTTAAAGATTATATCATCTACATAGATTTGAATAAGGATGAGGTCATCTTTTGATTATTGTCTAAAGAGGGTTGTATCAACCTTTCCTTTAGAAAAAAGTATTTTTCATGTGGAAAGAGCTCATTTGATCATACCAAGTTCTAGGAGCTTATTTGAGACCAAACAAAGCCTTTGTCAATTTGAAGACATGTTCAAGATGTTTAGGATAATCAAAAATAGGGGTTTGTTTAACATATACTTCTTTAGTTATTCCATATAGGAATATACTTTTTACATCCATTTGGTACAACTTGTTGTGATGTTGAGCAACATAGGCAAATAGTATTCATATTGTGTTAATCCTTACTATTGGTGTGAAGGTTTCAGTGAATTCCATGCCATCTTGCTTAGCTTAAATCTAGTGTTTATCATCCAAGACTTCTTCTATATTTTTGGGTTGTATTTAAGAGATAAGAGTCATTCCACCAAGTTATTTGAAGCTTGATCCTTTGATAAGGTTCTCTAATGATTTGATTTGTTGGATGATGAGTCTTGAACTTTCATTCTTTGAACTATTGAATCTCATAGGGTCTTTCAGACGTCTTGTCCTTTGAATCATCAGACAAGTTGTTTGCTATAGAATTTGATGAGATTCTTTCTTCATTATTGATTTTTGAAGCTTCGTTCAAATGTAGTTACGCAAGATCATCTTGTAGGTTTGTCAATTCCTTATCAACTTGATGGTTATTATTGAACTTAACATGAATAGATTCTTTAACAACTTGTGTTCTAATGTTGAAAATCATGTATGCTTTTGAGGTCTGAGTACCCTAAAAATACACCTTTGTCAATTTTGGGATCAAACTTTCCAAGTTGATCTCTTGTATTGAGAATAACACATTTACAACTAAAAGAATAAAAATAGGATATGTTAGGTTTTCTACCCTTTCACAATTCATTTGGAGCCTTACTTAACCTTTGTTTGATTAAAATATTATTCTATGTAGTCCTCATTGTTTCAACCGAAAAGTATTTTGGAAGTGATCCTTCACATAACATGGTTTTGGATATTTCCTGCAAAGTTTTGTTTTTCCTTTCAACCATATCGTTCTGTTATGGGGTTATAAGAGCAGAGAAATTATGAAAAATTTCATTTTTTTCAAAAAAATAATTAAAGTTCTCCTTTTTAAATTCACCTTCATGATCACTTCTTATGGCTGTGATACAAAATCCTTTTTCATTTTGTACCATTTTACATAATATTTTAAAGGCAGAGTAAGAGTCATCCTTATAGGCAAGGAAGTATTCCCACGTTAATCTAGTATAGTCATCAACAATAACTAGTCCATGCCTTTTACCACCGAAACTCAAAATACTAGTTAGTTTAAACAAATCCATATGTAACAACTCAAGGGGTCTTGAGGTTAAAACAACATTTTTTAATTTAAAAGAAGTTTTTGTTAACCAAGTTGCCTCAAGTACTCAAGAGGGGGGTGAATTGAGTATTAAAAAATTTTACTTTGAATGCTTTTGAAGTTGATTCTTTAGTTACTATGTTTGATGAAGATGATAAATTTAATGGTAAATAGTAACAATTTATACACAAGACAAAATAATTAGCACTTTAAAAAGGTCTAAGTAATATTCAAGAAATGGAATCAAAATAATCTCAACACTATTTATGGAACTTAGAAAGATTTCAAAATAATTCAAGAATATTACTTAAGGCTAATTTCAACAATGTTAATCGAAATAATTTATAACTTAATATAACATGCACTTAGTCCAAATTAATTGGCAATAATATAATAAATCAAGCAAGCAAGTTAAGTGCACAAATTAAATGAGTTTAGGGAAGAGAGATTTACAAACCGATATATACGAGTTCCACCACACCGGTGTACGTCTCACCTCTAAGCAACCCACTTAGAGGATTTCCACTATTTGAGATTAGAGATACAACTTTGAGCAATCGCGACTTCCTAGTGTCCCACACTCAAGAACCCAATTCTCACAAGTACAAGGGAACCCCACCCAATCTCTCAATCTCACAATTACAAGGTTGAAACCCCAACCCAAAGATTTTAAGATGTTTGATGTTTGAGCATACAAGGAAACTCTCCAATAGAGTGGATATACAAATTAAAGCTTTCACAAAGTAATAACTCTCAAAGAAAGGATATACAAAATAAGTACACAATATAATTTCCCCACAAATTAACTCTAAAAAATAACTTCAAGAAATATGCCAATCAAGGAATAAAGAGAGCAAGAAGAAGAGCAAGAGAATGGAGGGGGAAGAAAGCAAATGGAAATGCTTCAGATGCTTGGTGTAAATTTCTTCTTCAAGTTCCTCTCTATTTATAGCCTCCAGTAGCATGGTATTGCAATTAAATTATTCCCTTCGATGCAATGCAAGTGGAGCAAGGGAGCGTCTGTCTTTAATTGTTTAATTCATAGTGCGATGCATAATTTGCGTGGTGCGTTCAGTGCTGTTTCCATTTAAACTGAATGAATCGGGGCATGAATGGATTCCCAGCGTGTATTTTACCCCTGATACAGTGTGTGAATCGATTCCTTAAGGCTGTGAATCGATTCCTTCATGAAATAAACAGCAATGAATTGATTCTTTGTGCTTTGAATCGATTCCCTTGACTGCTGAATCGATTCCCAAGTTTTTCTATCAGCAAGAATCGATTCTTTTAATGGGTGAATCGATTCCTATGTTGATTTTGCATCATGAATCGATTCCTGACACTTATGAATCGATTTCTTACCTGTTTAAAACACATGAATCGATTCCTAGTAATGGGGAATCGATTCCCAACCTGTTCCTCTTAAAAATAATTGCGTTTTGGACCCTTTTTGATAATTAATTGCATACGTTTTGTTTCCTTTGATTCTTGGCACTTTGATAAATTTATTTCACCAAATTTGAGCTTCTTTAAATGCCTTGAATCATTTCTTTGAAGTTCATCAACTTTCCAACATCAAACATAATTATTTTGTTTGACAACATCCTTAATATCTCTTCATTTGTTGTGTCATTATCAAAACCTACATCAACATATAAATACATTCTCCCCCTTTTTGATGATGACAACAAATGTTCATCTCGTGGGGTGTTAGTCTTATAATAGTTCATATACATGGCATAAATGACTATCCCTTACACACATAGTTTGATACCACATGTTATACATATAATTGAATACCACTTTGTCATTTACATATGTAATTTGATATCACTTGTTGTAAAGAAATATAGTAAGGCTCCCCCTTAATCATGCATTTTCAAAAAGGATAGATAGAGATATTGATTTCTAGATTTTATCTCCCCCTTAATCATTTAATAGATACCATTATTACATCATGATATTCTCTCCCCCTTTGTAAGATATTTTATGCCACTTAAAATGTATATATTTATTTTCTCCCCCTTTGGCATCATCAAAAACATTTAAGAATATATATAACACTTTAAGAAGCATACATTTTGTAGAGTTAGATACCATTTGCATATAAAACTCCCCCTAAAACATGCAACATATATCACAGAATAATTCGAGGCATGTAAGCAATCATAATGATGTTTTCTCCTTCTTTTGGATAAGCAAAGTTAGAGGTTATATAGGTTTAAAATTTTGCAATTTTCCAATGATTTTATTGCACAAGATAGTCAAGAAAATCAAAGTCGTTTGCCATTTATTTTTGAGAACCATGTGGTACATAGAAGATTATCTTTGTGTCAAAAATATGTTTACTTAAGTGGGGACTCCGTGGGATCTCAAATAAGATAAGTGATTTGTGGAGCATTAAGATGATTATTAAAACGTGATTGTCATTTTAATGAAAAGATTGACTTATATATTACAAAGTAAGTTACTATTTTCAAAGAAATGAAAATTTTATGAAAGGAGTAAGTGAAATACTTTGAGTCAAAGATTTTCAAAAGATTTTGTTCAAAGTGTAAGAAAGTGTGATAAAAGATGAGTCAATTTAATCAATTTCCAAAATTCCTAATTCCCTTCTAATATTTATAAATTGTTCTTTTGGAAGGGGTTTTGTAAAAATATCCACCAATTGTTTTGAAGTTTCAATATATTCAAGTACACAATCTCCTTTCAAAACATGGTCTCTTATAAAGTGATGTCTTATTTCAATGTGTTTAGTCCTAGAATGTATGACCGGATTTTTAGAGATATTTATTGCGCTAGTGTTATCACATTTAATAGGTACTTTGTTTAAAACAACATCAAAATCAAGAAGTTGTTGTCTCATCCAAAGAATTTAAGCACAACAACTGCCAGCTGCTACATATTCTGCCTCAGCTGTCGATAAAGCAACACTTACTTGCTTCTTGCTATGCCAAGAAACAAGAGAACTACCAAGTAAATGACATGTGCCACTGGTACTCTTTCTATCAAGTTTACAACCAGCAAAGTCAGAATCAGAATATCCTATGAGAATACATTCAACGCCTTTGGGATACCATAAACCAACATTTTGAGTACCCATAAGATATTTCAAAATTCTTTTTACAGCAGTGAGATGTGATTCTTTAGGACATGCTTGATATCTAGCACACATGCACACAGCAAACATAATATCAGGCCTACTAGCTGTTAAGTAAAGTAAGGAACCAATCATACCTCGATATTTAGTTATTTCAACATCCTTACCCTTCTCATCTTTGTCTAAGTAGCAAGATGTACTCGTGGGTGTAGCTATTTCGTTTGCTTTGTCCATTTCAAATCTTTTGAGTAGTTCTTTGCAATATTTTGTTTGACTAATGAAAGTCCCTTCATTTGTTTGTTTGATTTGTAATCCAAGGAAGAAGGTAAGTTCTCCCATCATGGACATTTCAAATTCATCTTGCATAATCTTGGCAAACTCTTGACAAAGAATTTTGTTAGTAGCACCAAATATTGTGTCATCAACATAAACTTGTACCAAAAGAATGTCATTGTTTTTACGTTTTATAAATAGCGTAGTATCAACCTTTCCTCTTTCAAAATTATTTTCTAAAAGAAATTTACTAATTCTTTCATACCAAGCTCTTGGAGCTTGTTTCAAACCATATAAAGCTTTTCTCAATTTAAAAACATGATTTGGAAATTTGTGATTTTCAAAACCGGGAGGTTGATCTACATAAGTTTCTTCTTGAATATAGCCATTTAGAAAAGCGCTTTTGACATCCATTTGATAAAGCTTAAAATCCATACAACAAGCAAAAGCTAACAGTAATCTTATGGCTTCTAATCTAGCTACGGGAGCATACGTTTCTTCATAGTCTATTCCCTCTTCTTGATTATATCCTTTAGCAACTAATCTAGCTTTGTTTCTAGTTATTATTCCATTTTCATCTAACTTATTTCTAAAAACCCATTTAGTACCTATTATTAGATGGTCATTGGGTCTTGGCACAAGTTCCCAAACTTTATTTCTTTCAAATTGATTCAATTCTTCTTGCATGGCCAACATCCAATGTTCATCAATAATAGCTTCATTGATATTTTTGGGTTCTACTTGTGATACAAAAGCTAAGTGATTGCAAGCATTTCTAATAGCGTTTCGAGTACTTACACCTTTTGTTATTTCTCCTATAACATTGTCCAAAGGGTGATTCTTTAAGGTGATCCATTCCTTTTGTTGAGGTTCGCTGTTTTGTGTTGTATCTCCTTCATTTTTATTTCCTTCTTCGTCTTCCAAGTTCATTTCTTGGAAGGTACCTACAAGATCATCAATTTCCTTTCTCGGGGGATTTTGGTTAAGTTCATCAAATTTGACATGTATAGACTCTTCAATTATACATGTTCGTTTGTTAAAGAGTCGATAAGCTTTACTAGTAGATGAATAACCTAAGAATATTACTTCATCAGATTTTGCATTAAATTTACCAAGATTATCCTTTCCATTGTTTAAAACAAAACATTTGCATCCAAATATATGAAAATAAGAAATATTTGGTTTTCTTCCTTTATAAATCTCATAGGGGGTTTTCTTTAATATAGGCCTTATCAAACATCGGTTTATAACATGGCAAGCAGTATTTACCGCATCGGCCCAAAAATGTTTTGAAATGTTACTTTCATTTAACATAGCTCTTGCGAGCTCCGCTAAAGATCGATTTTTCCTTTCAACTACTCCATTTTGTTGTGGAGTTCTTGGAGCCAAAAAATTATGATCAGTGCCAAATTTTTCACAAAACTTTTCAAAAGATTGGTTTTCAAATTCTCCCCCATGATCAGTTCGAATAGATGCAATTTTCAAGTTTTGTTCATTTTGGATGATCTTGGCAAGTTTCTTAAATACATGATATGCTTCATGTTTATGAGTAAGAAACAATGTCCATGTATATCTAGAATAATCATCCATAATCACAAGACCGTAATAGTTTCTACCAAAACTTTTAATTTTTGAAGGTCGAAACAAATCCATATGTAAAAGTTGTAAAGGTCTAGTTGTTGAAACAATATTTTTCACTTGAAAAGAAACCTTTACTTGTTTTTCCTTTTGACAAGTGTCACAAAATTTATTTTTGAATTTCAATTTTGGTAAACCAATTACTAAATCATTCGAAACAAGTTTATTTAAATGGTCTATATGAATGTGAGCAATTCTTCTATGCCATAGCCATGATTCATCCTCTTTAGTTATGAAGCATTGCACATCATTTGAAGCAAGACAATGAAGATTAATCATATAAATATTATCAACTCTTTGACCAACGAATTTTATTTTGTTGTTTAGCTTATTTTCAATTATGCAACCATTTGATTCAAAAACAATTTTATAGCCCTTATCACATAATTGACTAATGCTAAGCAAGTTATGTTTAAGTCCTTCAACATATAATACATCGTTTATAGAAGTGGAAGAGTTTTTACCAATATTTCTGATTCCTAGTATTCTTCCCTTCGTGTTATCCCCATAGTAACGAATCCTTTATTTCGTGGAGTAAATGATATGAACTTACTTTTGTCTCCCGTCGTGTGTTTTGAACACCCACTATCCAAATACCAATGGGTGCTATTTGCTTTAAAGCATACCTACAAAACATGTCAAGTTAGAGAACTTGGTACCCATTTTATGTTGGGTCCTTGTAGGTTAGTTTGAGGTAATGTTCCTTTAGGAACCCATACTTTTCTCACAACCTTTGGCCCTAGTTTTCTAACATTACAATTAGATGCATTATATCCTTTAAAACCACAATGATTACATTTCATGAAGGGTGATGAAGTTTTACTAGGTGGTATAAAGAAGTTCTTATAATTCTTTTGTTTCTTAACGGCATTGAAACCTAAACCCGTTTTATCAAACATACATCGTTGTTTACCAAGTAAAACATTTAAGTTGTCTCTACCATTTGTAAATTTTTCTAGAGTTCTATTCAAGTCCAAAACCTTAGTTTTTAGCATGTCATATTTCTTTACAAATTCACAAGGTTTAGTCCTAAAGCATGCTTAAACATTTACTAACTCATTTTTCAAACATTCATTTTCTTTACAAACTTCCATAAGATGCATCTCAAGAGTGTCAATGGTTTTTCTAGATAATTTATGCTTATTAGACATTTTCATAAGTTTATCATATAATTCTTCAAGAGCATCAAGTAGTTCTTCCTTATCTAAGTCATGAAAGTTTACCTCATCTTCTTCATCTTGGTGATTGGCCATAAGACAGAGGTTTGCTTCTTCATTTTCTGAATCGTCCGAGCTACTTATCTCATTTTTATCCCATGCGATATATGCTCTTCTCCTTTCTTTTCTTTCTTTGTTTTTCTTCTTTAGGTTTGGACAATCTATCTTGAAGTGTCCTTCCTTTCCACATTCAAAGCAAGTAGGTGAAGTAGAATTTTCTTTAGGATTAGATTTCTTACCTTGTGATTTGAAGTTCCTTTGGAAGCGTTTGCTCTTCATAAGCTTTCCAAAACGTTTCACGAATAGGCTTAACTCTTCATCCTCGTCAAGATCACTCTCGGATTCATCTTCAACAATTGAGGTGGCTTTGAGAGCTAGCCCTTTCTTCTTAGAGACTTTTTCTTCTTCCTCCGTTTGTTTTAAGTCTTTCAATTCTTGTTCTTGTTCTTGGAGTTTACGAAACAAAGTGGCAAGAGACATATCATTTATATTGGGAGATTGTTTGATGGCCATAAATAGAGGTTGCCATTTCCTAGTAAGACTTTTTAGAACTTTGTGGATAAGTTCCTTGTTAGTATAAGATTTACCAAGTATAATAAGATGATTAATAATCAAAGTAAATCTCTTTTGAAGTTCTAAAATAGATTCATTGGAATTCATTCTAAAACTTTCATATTGATTAGTTAAAGTACTAATCTTAGAGTCCTTAACATCGCTAGTTCCTTCATGAGTTACTTGAAGGGTATCCCACATATCCTTAGCAGATTTACATGTAACTACTCTAAAGAACTCATCGGGACCTAAGGCTAAAGTGATAAGATTTTTTGCTTTGTAATTATATTGTACTTTCTTCTCTTCCTCACTAGTCCAATCATCCATAGGTTTTTCAACTTGTTTATCATCAACAGTATGCATAGGTACAAAAGGACCATTTTCAATAGCATTCCATACTTTCAAGTCAATTGATTGCACAAAAATTTTCATCCTTGCTTTCCAAAAAGCGTAGCCCTCACCATTGAAAGCGGGAGGTCTATTTGTGGCACCACCCTTGGGAAAAAGGTTTAGAGAATTTGAGGCCATTTGTTCTCTTGAAGCTGTTAAGCTTGATCTACCAAGAGTCAAGCTCTGATACAACTTGTTAACCAAGTGGCCTCAAGTACTCAAGAGGGGGTGAATTAAGTATTAAAAAATTTTACTTTGAATGCTTTTGAAGTTGATTCTTTAGTTACTATGTTTGATGAAGATGATAAACTTAATGGTAAATAGTAACAATTTATACACAAGACAAAATAATTAGCACTTTAAAAAGGTCTAAGTAATATTCAAGAAATAGAATCAAAATAATCTTAACACTATTTATGGAACTTAGAAAGATTTCAAAATAATTCAAGAATATTACTTAAGGCTAATTTCAACAATGTTAATCGAAATAATTTATAACTTAATATAACATGCACTTAGTCCAAATTAATTGGCAATAATATAATAAATCAAGCAAGCAAGTTAAGTGCACAAATTAAATAAGTTTAGGGAAGAGAGATTTGCAAACCGATATATACGAGTTCCACCACACCGGTGTACGTCTTGCCTCTAAGCAACCCACTTAGAGGATTTCCACTATTTGAGATTAGAGATACAACTTTGAGCAATCGCGACTTCCTAGTGTCCCACACTCAAGAACCCAATTCTCACAAGTACAAGGGCACCCCACCCAATCTCTCAATCTCACAATTACAAGGTTGAAACCCCAACCCAAAGATTTTAAGATGTTTAATGTTTGAGCATACAAGGAAACTCTCCAATAGAGTGGATATACAAATTAAAGCTTTCACAAAGTAATGACTCTCAAAGAGAGGATATGCAAAATAAGTACACAATATAATTTCCCCATAAATTAACTCTCAAAAATAACTTCAAGAAATATGTCAATCAAGGAATAAAAAGAGCAAGAAGAAGAGCAAGAGAATGGAGGGGGAAGAAAGCAAATGGAAATGCTTCAGATGCTTGGTGTAAATTTCTTCTTCAATTTCCTCTCTATTTATAGCCTCCAGTAGCATGGTATTGCATTTAAATTATTCCCTTCGATGCAATGCAAGTGGAGCAAGGGAGCGTCTGTCTTTAATTGTTTAATTCATAGTGCGATGCATAATTTGCGTAGTGCGTTCAGTGCTGTTTCCATTTAAACTGAATGAATCGGTGCATGAATGGATTCCCAGCGTGTATTTTGCCCCTGATACAGTGTGTGAATCGATTCCTTAAGGTTGTGAATCGATTCCTTCATGAAATAAACAACCATGAATCGATTCTTTGTGCTTTGAATCGATCCCCTTTGTTTTTCTAGCTAATGAATCGATTCCCTTGACTGCTGAATCGATTCCCAAGTTTTTCTATCAGCATGAATCGATTCTTTTAATGGGTGAATCGATTCCTATGTTGATTTTGCATCATGAATCGATTCCTGACACTTATGAATCGATTTCTTACCTGTTTAAAACACATGAATCGATTCCTAGTAATGGGGAATCGATTCCTAACCTGTTCCTCTTAAAAATAATTGCATTTTGGACCCTTTTTGATACTTAATTGCATAGTTTTGTTTCCTTTGATTCTTGGAACTTTGATAAATTTATTTCACCAAATTTGAGCTTCTTTAAATGCCTTGAATCATTTCTTTGAAGTTCATCAATTTTCCAACATCAAGCATAATTATTTTGTTTGACAATATCCTTAATATCTCTTCATTTGTTGTGTCATTATCAAAACCTACATCAACATATAAATACAGTTTTCACTTACTTTCCCCTTTGACAAGCTTCACAAAAAGTTTTACCTTCATAAGAGAACTAGTACGTCACTAAAGCACATCATTTTAGGATTCATTTGTTAGGTATTTTTAGATCTTTTTGTATCATAACCCCCTAAATCCCATGGTTATTTTGCTTCTTCTTGCATTTTTTACTGTGTTTGTTATTTTTGCAAGAAAAATAAGTTTTGAAGACCTCTTTTGTGGTCAACAATGGAAAGGCAATCCATAGCAATGCTTCTTGTGCCAAAAAGAAAGAGAAAATGAAGAATTTCATTAGTCTAGGTAGCCCATTCCATGGCTAAGCCATGGTTAGAACCATGACTATGCTTCTAAGATGTCAAAAATTAAAACAGGGTCCTAGCAGAACGTACCACGGTCGTGGTTTATGCTCTGATAGGAAACCTTGTTTTGCACGATTTTTCATGTATAAAGGCAAAAGTTGGTCTAGATAAAGGGTTCACGTTTTTGGAGGCACAACACACTATAGAGGCAAGGAAGGAACTTTTGGTAAGGATTTCTTGAAGACTTTCAAAGGGCAAACAAATGAGCAACGAAGGAGGATTCACGAAGACATTGATTTCTTGGTCTGGTTTTGCATTCTTCTTTAGTTTCCCTTTGTTCCTCTTTGTAATTCCTTTATATATTCCATGGATTCAAATATTTGTAATGTGATTTCCTAAATCATGTGTGGCTAGATAGGTTTTCTTGGGATTTATGGGTGAATTGCAATGTATTGATAATCTTTATTCTATTTTTATTAATAAAGATTGTGATTCTCTTTAATTGCTTAATGTTTATATGCGCTCTATGATCCAGATATTGGCTAGAGTGATTTTTAATTCATTAGGGAAGGACTGAGAGTTGAACCTAGTTAATCAATTTAGGCAATTGAACCTAAGACTAAGATTACGTAAGTAATTTGATCTTTTAAGGACTTTAAAATTTCCACCACACGTTAATGAGCTCTGTTTCAAATCAAATATGGTTCTTTGAAAACAGAGTATATTAGTGGAGCTCTGAGAAAAAGAACTAATAATTTAGGAAAATTTGTCTTGAGAACACAAATTTTAGGAATAAAAACTATCTTTATGCATCAATACAGAGTAATTTCATTACCTTAAATCCCAAGATACATTTACTTGAATCTTTTTCCCTTAAGGAGCTTTTCCCTTGAAACTTTTTTAATTTAGCTAATTTTATTTCTTTGAAAACAAATCACCTTTGAGTTCACTGTCTAGATAATTGAAACAAGAATCGTAAGTACTTAAGCATATAGTCCTGGTGGAGAATGACATCTTTTGTATTACGCGACATTAAGGATGTCAAAGCGAGTCGAGCCAGGCGGGTTAGCCCACCAACCCACCTAAAATGGGATAGGGCGAGTAGATCAAATTTATTTCGTGGTGGGTTTAAAATTGGCCCGCCCCGCATCGCCTTTGTGCGGGTTTTTGGTGGGGCGGGGTGGGTTGACCCGACGGGTTAAATAATATTTTATTTTAAAAATAATAATATAATATTAGTAATATCATAATTTTTTTTGGAGGATGCACTTTACTAGTTTGATCCTGGATGTTAGTGGCAGTTTGATAACTTTAATCACCTATTTGAAAAATGAACTTGACTAGTTTAATTATTGATGTTCGTTTGATTATTTATTTTGGATAAATATTGAACTTTTTATTATTGTATATTAATGGAAACTTTAGTCCTTATTTATTATCTTTAATTTATTATGAAAAATAGGATTGTTTCATTTTAGCATATTACTTTAATTAGTGTTTGAGTTAGAATTATTAATTTAATTATATTTGAATTTTTTATTTTAGTGGTATACTACTTCTTTTTTAATTTAATTAACTTTTCCTTATTAAAAATAATAAGTTAATTAATTTCTATTATTTTATATTTTTAAACGAACCAACCATTAACCAACCTACTATTTAAAACCTTTTTCTTCAAATACTAAAATTAATTTTAATTTTTTAAAATTTTTAAACGTTGACGGACTAACCCGCCTTTGGTAGGGAGCCAAACCCGCCCCGCCTCGTATTTTAGTGGGTTGATGGCGGGGCACGGCAGGTAACCCGCATTGACATCCCTACGCGATATACTCATACACTTGTGAGCCTTGTTAAGAACTTAGGTAAACCTTTTACATTCTTAAGTTTGCTTAGTTTCAAAAAGTGCTTGAGGTTTATATGACCAAGTTTCTTATGCCAAAGCCAAGTTTCGTCACTATTTGAGAATACATATGTTACATCTTGATTTCTAGGTCATTAAGTTAATTTTATAAAGATTTTGATGTATGAATGTAGTAAAAGATACTGACCCACTTTTGTTTTGAACTATAATTTTATCTTTGTCAAAAGAAACATCATATCCACAGTCACAACATTGGTTAATGCTTACCAAATTATGTTCAGCCCTTTGGCATAAAGTACATTATCTATGCAAGGAAAAAATGTTTTACCAATTTTGTCTATTCTAGTAATGTACCTTGGTTTATTACCTTCAAAGCCAACTATTCCTTCTTCATGTGGCTGAAGGTCCAAAAACATAGACCTTTAAACCTTCTTTCCATATGTTGTGAGCAGCCACTGTCTAGGTACCATTTTAGGGACTTATTTCTCCTTACCAAGGATGTGTTTGATAAGAATGTTTAGGTGCTTAGGCACCCATATCTTTTTTTGGTTTTTCTTTTTAGTGACTAAGGACAGATTTATCTTATTCTTCTTGTGAAAACACTTTGGAGATAAATGTCCTTCTTTACCACAGTAGATACATGCAGGTTTAGGTTTCATCTTATTGTGATCAAAATCAATACAAGTCTTATCATTAAGAGGTTTATTTAACTTAAGAATACAATTTAGTTTTTCTGATCCTAGGATAAATTTAGAAAGGTTATTAGTAAGTTCATCAACTTTCTTTTGAAGTATTCCAACTTCCTCAGTTGTCTGAGTTTGACTTATGACTTGTTTTTCTAAGTTTTTGTTCTTATTTTTAACTTCTCTAATTTCATTATCCTTTTTTTAGGGTAAGGATTAGCGAGTCATATTTTCTCCTTAAATCAAAGTGCTTAGAAACAAGAAACTTAGAATTATTAAGAAGAGTTTCAAAGGAAATCTATACTTTAGATAATTCAAAACAAACCTTATTGTCCTCATCTTTAAACATATTGTTTAAGTTTTCCATCAGACATATCTAAGCTGATTCAATAGCTCTTCATCACTTTCAGAGCCATTTTCCAAATCTTCCTAGGTAGACGTCAGTCCTTTCTTCTTGAACTTCCTTTTGGAGTCTTTTTTAAGAAGAATACAATCCACTTTCATATGATGAAATTTCTTACAATGAAAGCACATAATTTTAGACTTGTTTTCATTTTTAATAATCATTTTAACTTTCAAGCTTGAACTCTTTCCAAGTCAATTTGATCTGTTCATCCTTTTCCACATTCTATTTATAACATTTCCTTATAAAAACAAGATGGATACTCTAAAAGTCATAGAAATTCTTTTTCCTCATAAAAACTCCATCTTATGTATACAAGGGCATGTTCTTACTTTAAATTTTCCAAAAAACATGAAAGTAAAATTTTGTTCTAGAGCATAAGCTCCTTATATCAAAATAGTTTCTAAATAACCAGATAAGTAATCAAGAGTAATATTTCTATCTCTGAATACTAATGTCTGCTAGGTCCAACTTATATCTCTTTATGGTTATCCAATACTAAAAGAGATAAGCATGAACTAGACTAATCTACGACTATTACCATAACTAGCTCTATATGAAATCTTTGTCTCTTTGATGGATTAATGTGCCACCAAATTCTCGTAACTACGATTGCTCGTCCTTTCTTTATGCCACTAGACTATTGAACACAGCCATGTACATACAAGATTAAGAAAACAAACAAGCAAGTGTGAGGTGATTGTTGTAAGAATCATAAACAAAATGGTAAAAACACACAAACACGAGTAAGCAAACAAGCAGGGTAAACATTGATCTGCCCTTGTCACTTCCAATGCAATACAAGCCTCAAACATCGCCCTTGGAATTTTCCTGTAGCACGTTAGGCATCGGTACTAAATTAGGTCGTATTGATAACACCATATTGCCAACCACTCCGTATATGAACATATGGCGTCGCTATCTCCTAAGTGTGCATTACTAAACATGGGTACTTGTAAACGCATATTTGTATCCTTATTAATATCTGAACATGATTATCATATAAATAAAAAAGAAGCAATAACTCAAGATGCATCACTATTAAAACAAGCATGAAATATGCCACACAATTAGACAATAGAGAAAGTCTAGCATTTTAACAATATCACAATCAACACATCAAGTTAATCAAATGAGTATTAATACATGGATTCATTCATCATTAAACATGTTTCATGATGCTTATGCATATGGGCCCAAATCTCCAACACCAACAATCACACCGATCTTGAGTTAGGTTCATAAAAACAGGACATATAGTTTGAATCATATTGTAACACCCTCAGTTAACTAGGACAAACCTTTCCATTAGATTATCCTGGTCAACTGAGAGGTTACGAGTTTTAGAAAAATATGGAAGTTTTTTTATACAAGAAAACTTGGTGGAACAGATACATCATATATACCAAATTGTCATATACAACATATGGTCGCATCAATAACTATACATAATGAAAGTAAAGGGGGCATGCAGGCTCCCATAAAGGAAAAGATAATTATATATACTAATCACCCGTGGTTCAAGCAAAATCTGGTTAACCCTTGATACGAAGTCTTTTCTGATCCCGAGTGCATGGTCCAATCCAAAGCTTGGAAAAATTAGCGTAAGGATGAGTCCCCACTTTCAAAACAATCAAAGAGTCGTCACTACTGACATTTCTTCAACACAATCCACATAAACTTGCAAACAATATTTGGCTCTTTTATCGAGGATTTCCTAATTGGTTTATTCTAAGTTGTCCTTCCTAACTCATTCTTATCCATCGTCCCTGAACACATAACTCCCTAGTCTCTCCCCCTCACCATTAGTTACTTTATATACAGATATTAATTTAATCACACTAATCACAATCCACACAGATAAGATAATGCAATGCATGAATTCATTTCATTCATTCTGATCTTTTTCTTAGCCATCATGATGCATGTGGGCCCATCTCTCTTCATCAATATACTAGAATCCATCCTGCCCAGGCTGCCCCTATACACAACGTTTCCATAGAGCAACTAGAGCCCACCAAGTCCCCACATCACAACACAGGGTATACATGGACTCTCAATCCCAATATCATGGATCCAAAATACATCATCATATCATAGTGGGACTTGGCTCTCCATGGTCCTAGTGATATTAGTCTGAGTCGAAGTGCACCAGAATTGCATAGTTTCACCCGGTGTCGAGGCGCTACAGCCAAGCCATTAGGGGTCCCTTCCTGTTACACTACCAAGATCCAACCTCAAGGATCGAACCTTCATATCCTTCAACGTACCCATCACTGCTGGCTCTAGTCCACATCAAGTCATATGCACATGATGCATGTAAAATACATTTTTTTCTATTAATTCATTAGTCATCGGTAGTGTCCGTTGAAAAACTTTATTTCATTCCTAATATCGGGTTCATTTCATAAAATTATTGATTAAACATTTTTCTTTATTCATTGCTCTTTTCGTATTTAATCAACTCACAACAGAGCCCATCCGATAATTAGGAATGAAATGAGTTCTAATCATCCATCAAAACCTTAGGGTATTATTGGCACCATAACGCCCATCATCTTATCGGATCTAATCTTAATCTCATCATATTATTTTTCACAAATCAATCACCTCAAGATCCCTATCGAGACACATCCTTACTCATTCTTTTCTTATTTATCTCAACATACTCATTCAATGCATCATGCAAGTTCCATTCCTTTATCACGTAAATTTACTTCATCTAAGGCACTTGTCATATATTTCATCACATATAATCATCATATAACTCACACATATTCACCTACGTACACAACCATATTAGAGTCGCTATATACAACATTCATCATACAAGCATTACACAACAATCGTTACAATAAGTGAATCACACACTCTAATACATATGTACTCATGGATGTGTCCTTGTAAGTATTTAAGTTTGGTTTCTTACTTGCATACATCAGACTATTTATCTCGATTATCATTCTTAACTAATTAATCTTATTACTAATTTAGTCATTCCTATAGTATATTTTCTTTATCTATAATTTATCTCTGGTTACTAAGCAATCTTGTATAACTACTAAGCTTAACGCTACAAGAATTTGGTTTATTGAAAAATATATATTTTGACCATTCAACTTTTAAATACTAGTGTATAATTATACTTATTAGTATATATGCTCATTTAATTTATTTAAGGCGCCGATAACCTTTCATTGTTATTGTGAACACCTATTTCGTTCCAGACAATTTTCACCAAGAATGGGGAATTCACAAGGGAAAAGAATAAAAAAAAATCAAACAAATCAAAAAAAAACCTCTGACTCGGAAATGATCATTTCCGAGTGAAAGGACTCGGAATGATCATTTCCGAGTGAAAGAGCCTCCAAGTGGACCTCAAGTGTCAAGGAAGGACACAAAGAGGGCTGGACCCGAGTGCAGAAGCCAAATTCCGACCTCTGAGTGGAAAGAAGACCAGAATCCGAGTGAAAAATAGTGAAATTCCAACCTCTGAGTGGAAAAGAGACAGTTTCCGAGTGACAAACGTCCAATTTCCATGTTCTGATCGAAAAAACAGGCAGATTCCGAGTGAAAATGCCAAGCTTCCAAATTCTGAGTAATAAGAAGGCAATTTCCGAGTGCAAATGGCTGAACTTCTAATTTCCGAGTGCAAAGAAAGACAATGCCGATTGATGAAGACTAAGTTTTTGATTCTGATTGAAGCATGAGGCCGACTCCGAGTGACTTGGAGAACAAGCATGTGTTTCCGAGCAAATCAAGATTCGGACTTGTGAAGAACTTCTAAGAAAATGCATCGAATACCTGATTGCCGAGTGAAAGCCATTCCTGAGTGACGAATGAAAGCCAATTACCGATTGGAAAATAAGTAAAAAGGTCAGATTTTCAAATGGATGAAATGAGGGACGACGGAAAGAAATTCCGAGTAAAAATCCTCTCGGAACCGAGGGAAGAAGGAGTATTCCGAGTGATGTTCTTCAATCGGTACCAAGTAAAGGTTATCCACTCAGAACCGAGTAAGGTATTTCCAGTCTGCACCGAGTCCCTTCCATTTTCAGTCGGCTCCGAGCCATCACCCTTCATTCCACTTATTTTCGAGCCATATTTAAGCATCACTGAGCTTGTTTTCACCAAACCCGAACCACCAATTTTCACCCAAAGCTGGCTCACCACTCTCACTTAAGTCCGAACCAATGCTCACTCGGAACCGACTGGTAATTCAGCTAGTTAATCCTCCTCAAGCCAATTACCGAGCCCATTGCAACCATTTCAGTCGGTTCCGAGTCATTTTCCACTCGGCTCCGACTGAGTGTCTCACAGCAACCTCATACCGAGCAATTCTCACTCGGAAGGGTGTGTTTTCGCTCGGTTTACCATTGGAAATGCTTTATTCCACTCGGAACTCACTCCCAATATGGATAAATACCGATTGAGAAGCTGACTCGAGTCATTTCACTCGGAATTCTGTCTTCCTCACTCGGATTTTCATCACTTTCTCTCGGATTTTCATCTTGCTGAGTTGGATGTCCACTATCCAAGTTGATCCTTGAATTACGGAGGGTAGTTGGCAATAAGACAAGGTGGAAAGTGATAAAGAATTTCCACCAGCCTTCATTTTACTTAATTGTCAAAAATCCAGGCTGTTGCCAACACCACCATGCAAGTTGTTTGACAATTTCAAGGGGCGGCTGACAACAAGACAAGGAGGAAATATTAAAAAAAAAACTTCACTAATTGGCAGCCAGGCTGTCTCTGTTCCTGTTCAGGCAATCAACGTGCTTCTCAAATGCTCTATAAATACAGCAAGCGAAGGAAGAAGAAGGGATCCCTGGAGGATTCATTGAAAGAGAAAAAAAAAAACTTTCTCCCTCATCCACACACCGCCCAAATCTCCTTCCCAGTCCGTTCTCCACACCGCCCTCTCACTGTCCAACTTCCTCTTCTTAAACACTGCCCCCTTCCCCACACCGTTCTCAACACCGCCCAACACCTTACCCTCCACACTGCCTACACACCGCCCAACACCCTCCTTAACACCGCCCCAAGACCGTCCTCATAGCCCTTTCCAACACTGTCCCCACCTCCTCCCAATACCATTATCTCCTCACTCAACCGACCTCACTACTCACATCAACCGACCTCACTCCCACTCAATACCGCCCACACACACACTCTCCACAACCGTCCTCTCCACACCGCCCAACACTGTCCTCTCCACACCGCCCACACACCGCCCAACACCTTCCTCTCAACGCCGCCCACACCATCCTCAACACCGTCCAACACTTTCCTCACAGCACCCTCCAAACACAAGCCTCTTCACACCGCCCCAACACCTTCCTCACAGCACCTTCCAAATACCGACCCCCTCATTCCTCACAGCCCCCCCTATACTGTCCCACTCTCCCTCACCTCACCTCACTCCACGCTCACTTCACTTTTCCTTTCTTTCATTAAAACCAAATCACACACACACACCTCTCTGCCCTTCCTTTTCAAACACCGTTCCCCTCCATTAAAAAAAAAACACTTCATTTATAAAAAAAAACACCTTATTCCCCATTTCCCCTCTGTCCAGCACCTCAAGCTCACAACACCATCCAACTCCTTTCTCATCACACCGGTCCCACTCTTCACCTTATCCTTAATACTTGTATTTATTTTATCTTCTGCTAAATTAATTGTTATTCGGTGATTTTGTCTTCCTTTTTTAATTATCAATTAATTTTTATTGATTGATAAATATTAATAAAATGAGTGCTTCACACATTCTATTTAAATTAGCATAAAAGGTATGACTATTGTTATTATCATTATTATTGCAATTTTTATTTCTTTTATTCTTTATTCTTTTTATTTTAAAAAGGAGGAGCGAGTTTAATTTGGACAAGACGTCCTGTTAATCTCATTTTTTTTAAAAGGGTGGAGCGAGTTTAATTTGGACGAGACGTCCTGTTAATCTCATGTAAATATTCCGTGTTTATTTCTGTTTATTTTTATATATTTTGTCGTCTGGCATATTTTCTTTTCATGGAAGAGTTAAAATAATTATTGGGTTAATTATAATGCGTGCTATTAAATTGAGGTAACCATTTTTATAACGGACAGCTGTGAGGTGCTAATACCTTCCTCACCTGTAATTAGACTCCCGGATCTGGAATCTCATTTTTTGACCAATGCTTTAATTAAAGGTTTTCCCGGTATTTTATCCTAAAAATATTGGTGGCGACTCCCTGTTCATTTTTTTTTAATAAAAATCGTTTTGAGGGTCGGCCGTGCCGTCGCGATCCCGGTCGCGACAGATGGCGACTCCACTGGGGACTTAGAGAGTCAAGCCAGTCAATTTGATAGCGCATATTTTAATTAGCATATTAATTATTTGACTTTTTCCTTTATTTTATTTGGTCTCTGTTTTATTTGTGTCCTATCCTTTATGTTCTGTAAATATATGTGTGATCATTGAACCCTAGGGTAGTCGACTTTATTTTGTTGCTCTGTGTTTGTTCTATGTGCAGGATGAGTAAGGTACAGGTATTGAATGCCTCTTTCACACACTACACTCACAACTTGCACACACTTTTGAGTGGGACCCTATACCCGGGCCCAAACAAAACTTAAGATTAGGGGAGATTGATAGCGGAGCCATTTGGGATGTACTTCCTATCTGGTTACTGTGAGAATCTCAGCTAGAGTTCGACTTATTCGTGGTGCCCACACTTAGTAGACTTCCTGCTATTTGTGGCCAACATCATGAGTAGGATCTTGGCTCTAGTGACCTTTAGAAATTTTAGAATAAACCACACAATGTGAGACATCACTGATAAATAAACCTTAGAACCATTAAGGCATCTTCAGAAAAACCCGACTTAAGGCACAAAGAGGCAAACTTTACTTATACCTTTTCTCATTCTCGTTTTCTCTTCCAATCCAAACTAATGGACCGCTTGCCTGTTTAGAGGATTACTTTTACAAAGAATAATCTATTTTTAACCTGTGATCCTCTAATGGGCAAGTGGACCTTTCTTTTTATGTTTGCTTAAGTCTTAGGATCTGGAGTTATGAACTTTCTAAAAAAAAAGAAGAAAAAATAATCAGAAAATTCATAGCTTGTGTGATCCTTGATTTATTGCAAGTTTCGACAAATTGTAACTTCCCTAAATCCCAAAATGTTTTCAAGAAAGTTATTAGGGGAGTATCAATTTGCAAAGCATGTCAGTGATTGATTTTTCTTTTCTTTATGTCCCTACAGGAAGCTATTAAGGGCTTGGCCAGTATCTTTAAGTGAAATATGGAAATTAACATGAGGTCAGATAGTTGTGGTGGAAATGTACCCGAGTTGAAAAGATTACTGCATGTTAAGGTTAGGAAAGTTGATACAACCAGTCTACAAGCATTAGGGAAGAAATTGGACATGAATCAGAAGATGGTTTTCTCAAGGAAATATGGGAGGATCCTAAAACTGCTAGAAGTGGAAGTACAAGTCGAGGCAATTACCGCTTTGACTCAATTCTATGACCCACCTCTCCGTTGTTTTACCTTCCGGGACTTCCAATTAGCTCTGTCAGTTGAGGAGTTTGAACAAATTCTGGGGATGCCATTAGAAGGACAAATACCTTACCGTCATCTTGGACGTCAAGCAAATATTGTTACTGTTGCTAATGTCCTAAAGATTCACCCGGAAGTGTTAAGGAGTGCGCAACTGAATAGAAATCAGATCCTGGGATTTGATCGAGAGTATTTTGAAAAGCACATGCACTTGCTAGCTGAGAAAAGAGATTGGGAAGCCTTCATGGATACTCTAGCTCTCACCATTTATGGAGTTATCTTGTTTCCTAATATCGACAATTATGTGGACTATGATGCTATTGGCGTTTTCCTTGCCCATAGGTTCAAGTCTGAAAATCCTGTCACTGCTATATTGGTAAATATATACTGCACCATGGACTTCTGCTGTACACGAGATGGAAAGAGAATCATTTGCTGTTTACCTGCTCTATATGTATGGCTTACATCACATGTCTTCCATCAAGTCAGCAAAATTGAATGTCCAGTCTCAGATCTGAAGTTATATCAGTTAGTAGCGAAGAATAGGCGTGAATGGGCCAATCACCTGGTAGGACTCACAGCTGATAAAGTAAGGTGGTACCCGCAATGGTTGAAGGTTGACACCATAATTCACCATTGTGGAAACTACCCGAATGTTCCTCTCATGGGTACTCAGGGGTGTATTAATTACAACCCTATCATAGCCAAACGTCAGCTAGCCTATCCCTTACTTGGGTCACCCGATGGAGAATCCCTTACTGCTTTCATCGTTTATTTCTCAGAGGGGGATTGCACGTCTGTCATTCGGGATGTAGCAAATGCATGGAAGAAAGTCCACAAACAAGGGAAAGAATTAGGAAGTCGAAGCCACGCCGTGAAGGAAGAGTACTACCAATGGGTCTTAAACAGAGTTTCTATTGTCAAGCTACTTTTCAAAAGTCCCTCCTATCTCCCGACAGGCGCACATGTTACCTCTCCTACCCTTGAAAAAAAGGCAATGAGAGCCAAAATAAAAGAGTTAACTGCCAAAAATGAGGAATTGGAAAAAGAATTGCTGATATCTCAGCAAGAATGTGCCCTTCAGAAAAGGGAGAATTTAGAAAGCAAACAAACCATCAGGAAGATTGGAAAGAAAAGAAAAATTGAAAGGGACTACCTGAGGAAAAAAAGCCAATGCCTCCGAACGGCTAATGCTCAACTAAAAGCGAAGAACAAGCAAAGAGATACCATGTTGACTGATAAGCAGCTTCTAAGGGACATGTTGGCAAGAGCCAAAGAGCGCGAGCAAAATGTCTTGGTACAGAAAGAACTTCTGCAATTGAAAGTTTACCGATTAGAGCATCAGCTTGATGAGATGGTAGAAGCTTACCAGCATGAGATAAATGGTGAGCGACGGTGCGTGATAGATGCTGAACGAGAATGTGGAGAAGCTATCCGTGTTTTGAAAGATGAACTAACACAGCAAAATGAAGATATTCATTCATGGATGAATCGCTTTGCCCACTTGGCATATTTGGCTAATGGAGTTCTGGAAGACCTCCCGCTCCTACTCAAGCAAGCTGAGGGGATGGTTAATCCTCTTAACACTCCAAGAGAAATTGTAACCTTCCTTGATTATTGTAGAGAAAGGATTTGTAAAATAAGGGCCATGATTGCCCGAGCTAGGAATGGCTGATTTACTTTTTCTGCATAAAAATAGGCTGGCAGCAGTAATGTATTCCGAAAAAAAGGGGTTTCTTCATGTCCCCACAACTACCTCATGTTAATTTCCACTCATCACTTTTGAATGAAGTTCTGAAAAAAGTCGAAAGATACTGGCTGAATTCCGCGATTGCTTCACGTATCATTTGTTTTTCTTTTACTTTTTTTTTTTACTTTCTTTTTAACAATTTCTTGTTGACTTCCCAGAAATAACGGGTAAACATCCTTACGCGACTCGGCTTAATACCAGACTCATGGCTGAAATAGAACAAGAAAATGAGAGTTTGAGAGCTGAAGTCAATCAACTGAAAGAGCAAATGGCTGAAATGGCCAAACTTCTTGAGAGAAGGGTCACAGAAGGGGATTCTTCAGCAGGAGTTGAAGACACTAGACAACGACCGTCCACTCAGGGTCCCACTGGGGGACCAAGTTCAAACCCAGCTGCGCCTCCCCTAACCATTCATGTTAGGAAACCAAACACTGCTGAAGCCCAGCAACCCATCTTTGTAGATGCAGAAGGTAACGTCATACCTTACGGATTGCCACAGGGTTATTTCCCACCGCTTCAAGAAGAACCTGATTATCAAGAGGCGATTTTACATACGGCCCAGCCAAGTGTCTCGCCCGTCCGAGACCCTCAAGCAAATCCAATCCTTGCACAAGTTACGCAACCACAAGCTACCCAGACGACAGCCAGACCCCACATCTCAATGCCTAATGCAAACCCGACACATGTCGACCAACCAGTTAGGGATACCAGTCATCATGCTACTGCGGGTCCAAATACTGCTGCTACTACCCAGGAGGGGAGACTAGAATTCCTGGAAAGGCGATTCCGAGAAATGGAGAGAACAAACAGGTTTGGAATGGGCAGTGCTGCACAACTCTGTCTGATTCCTGATGTTGTCATTCCCCCCAAATTCAAAATGCCAGAGTTTGACAAATATCGGGGGCTAACCTGTCCAAAGAACCATCTAACCATGTACTGTCGGAAGATGGCCTCTCATGCTTCTAATGACCCTTTGCTCATTCATTGTTTCCAGGATAGTTTGGCGGGAGCACCTCTTACCTGGTACAACCACCTTGAACGATCTCGTATACGCTGTTGGGAAGATCTGGCAGACGCTTTCATGCAACAGTACAAGTATAATCTGGATATGGCGCCAGATAGAGTACAGTTGCAAAACATGGCCAAGAAAGATAATGAGACGTTTAAAGAATATGCCCAACGGTGGCGAGAAGTAGCAGCACAAGTCGATCCACCTCTATAAGAAAAAGAGGTGATTTCCACATTTATTGATACACTCCAGTCACCTTTCTATGACAAGATGATTGGAAGCATTTCTTCCCACTTCTCCGACATCGTCACTATCGGAGAAAGAATAGAAAATGGCTTGAGAACGGGGAAGATTACTCGTAGCCCATCTGGGGCTGGGACAGCAAGAAAACCTTCTTTTGGAGAAGGAAAAAGAAGAGAGGGAGAGACTAACCTGGTCTCTCACGACCAAAGAAGGAACCAGCTCAGACCACCTACTCCCGTCACCTTTCCGTCAACTTACCATAACACACCACACCCATATGTAGCTACAATTCCAAATCCAAACCCACCACATTTTCGAGCACCTGTCATTGGACCACCCACACCACCACAAACACCATATCAACCACCCCAAATAAACCCACCAAATCCAAACATGAAGAGACAGAATGATGACCGCACTCAAGTGCAATTTGATCCAATTCCCATGACCTACACAGAGCTTCTCCCCTATCTTATTGAAAACACCTTAGTGGCACCTTGTCCTTTAAAACCGCTTCAACCACCTTATCCCAGAGGGTATGACCCAAATGCGTGATGTGATTACCATGCCGGTGCACCGGGACATTCCACCGAAAATTGCCTGGCATTGAAGTTTAAGGTAAGAGATTTAATCAGAGCTGATTGGATAAGCTTCAAGGAAGGAAGCCCGAATGTGACCACCAATCCTTTGCCTAACCATGGGAGACCAGGCGTTAACGCTGTGGAAAAAGATGAGGAATGTATTTCCAAAGTTCAGGACATCCAAATGCCGTTGGAAACAATTCATTCCCATATGCTTAAGATGGGATTGATAAAAGGATCATGGGATAAAGAGTGCAATGACCTCCTGTCTGCAAAGCGAATAGACTTCCAGAAAACCCTTCAGGGATTTATGGACAGTCACATCATAAAAGTTTGCCGGCATCGTGAAGACATAATAAATATGATACAAGAGCAAGGCCGAGTTCGAGCTCCAAAACCTCTAGTCATATTTTACAATAAAAATGCACCTGTGGCTTCAACCCCTGTTAAAACTGTCATCACGGTAAACACTCCAACCCCATTCCCTTACAAGGATTCACGAGCTGTACCATGGAAGTATGGTACTGATGTGATCGTTACCAGTTCTGAGGCCGTTGAGCCTACTCCATCATCCCCTGTCACGAATATTGCCGGAATCGGGGGTGTCACCCGAAGTGGAAGAGTGTGTGCTTCCCTAGAACCAAAACTTGACAAAGCCACAGGGAATGGGAAGGGAGAATCCTCCGGTGAAGCAAAGAAGGTAGTAACTGAAGAGGAAGCCCAAGAGTTTCTTAGATTCATTCGTCATAGTGACTACCAAGTGTTGGACCAACTAAACCACACCCCGGCAAAAATTTCTCTGTTGTCCTTACTAATGAGTTCTGAACCACACCAGAACACGCTGATGAAAGTTTTGGGTGAGGCACATGTGAAACATGATTTGCCGGTAGATAAATTTGAGGGCATAGTGGGACACATTGTGGCCAACAACTATCTAACTTTTACGGATGATGAGACACCAGCGGAAGGAAGAGGGCACAACAAAGCCCTTCATATCTCTGTAAAATGTCAAGATCATATCATAGCGAAGGTGCTGGTTGACAATGGATCGTCCTTGAATGTAATGCCAAAATCTACGTTGGCAAAGTTGCCTTTTGATGGGACCCATATGAGACCCAGTTCCATGGTAGTCCGGGCTTTTGACGGAACTCGCCGAGAAGTCATGGGAGAAATTGAATTGCCTATACAAGTTGGGCCATGCACTTTTAAAATCCTTTTTCAAGTCATGGATATTACGCCCGCATACAGTTGTTTGCTGGGACGGCCGTGGATCCATTCGGATGGGGTAGTTCCTTCTACTCTACATCAAAAGTTGAAGTTTATCATTAACAATAAGTTGGTGATTGTCTCTGGAGAAGAAGACTTGTTGGTTAGTAAGCCTGCCAACACCCCATACATTAAAGCGACTGAGGAAGCCCTTGAAACCTCATTTCAGGCTTTAGAGGTGGCCAATGCAACGAGCATTACAAAGAAATCCTTCCCAAACATGCCTCTGATGGTTGCAAAGACAATGTTGAGAGAAGGATACAAGCTGGGAAAGGGGTTAGGACGAAAATTGGAAGGGAGAACCCAACCTATACGTCTCCCAGAAAACAGGGATAGGTATGGTCTGGGATACAAGCCTACAGCAGCTGATAGAAAAAGGGTGGGAGAAGAAAGAAGGGGGAGAAGGATCGCTCGCCTTACCGGTCAAAAGTTTGACACTGCTAGAATCCCTATCTGTGACCTCTATCAAAGCTTCAGAAGCGCCGGGATTATATATCCGGGTCAGGTGGCTATGGTTGGAGACGGACACAGCCATGATGTGGAATTAGTGCACGCTTGCTTACCCGGTCAAGAACTAGACAACTGGGAAATCGTGGAGTTCCCCATAACTATCAATCCTCAGCCAAAGTAATTGTTGTTTTCAAAACTTGTCGATCCTCTTGCTATGCCTAAGGCTTTAGGATCTGTTTTGTAATAAAGGCAAAAATTTGCTTGTTTATTAAATTAAATGAATGCAGTCTGATTTCATACCTCATCTTTGTTCAATCTCTTTCTTTTAAACATTCCATTTGCTTGCCTTTTTTTTGTTTTCATTCATTATGATATAACACTAAATGCAGATCTGAAAGCGATTCTTCTAAGAGCAATGAAAACTCGGTTCTATTTCATGACTCTGATAATCCAAATGATTATGCCTATGAGGATAGTGAGGAAGACTTTGAACCTTCACTCGAGATGACAAAGTTAATGGAACAAGAAGATAAAGAAATTCAACCTCATCAGGAAAAGATTGAGACCATTAACTTGGGAGAGGAAGGGGAAAATAAAGAAGTCAAGATAGGCACCCTCTTGAGCAAACAACGGTAGAGTGAATTGATTAGACTACTCCGAGAATTTCGAGACATTTTTGCATGGTCGTATCAAGATATGCCAGGTCTGGATAATAACATTGTGGAACACAAGTTGCCTTTAAAGCCGGAATGTCCACCGATCAAGCAAAAGTTACAACGAATGAAACCAGAAATGCTTCTTAAGATCAAAGAAGAAGTCAAGAAACAATTCGACGCTGGTTTCTTAGCCGTAGCTAAGTATCCGCAATGGGTAGCCAACATAGTTCCCGTTCCAAAGAAAGATGGGAGGGTAAGGATGTGTGTGGACTACCGAGACTTGAATCGGGCGAGTCCTAAGGATGATTTTCCTTTACCTCAAATTGACGTATTGGTTGATAACACAGCTCAGGATTCCATCTTCTCATTTATGGATGGATTTTCGGGATATAACCAGATCAAGATGGCACCAGAAGATATGGAAAAGACCACGTTCATCACACTATGGGGCACCTTTTGTTACAAAGTAATGTCCTTCGGATTAAAAAATGCAGGAGCCACCTATCAAAGGGCAATGGTGACTCTCTTCCACGACATGATGCACAAGGAAATAGAGGTCTATGTGGATGACATAATTGCCAAGTCCAGGTCTGAGGAGGAGCATATTGCTGACCTGAGAAAACTCTTCGAAAGATTGAGGAAATTCAAGCTTAGATTGAATCCCGCCAAGTGCACTTTTGGCGCAAGATCCGGCAAATTGTTAGGGTTCATTGTGAATGAGAAGGGGATAGAAGTTGATCCTGACAAAGTCAAGGCAATTCTGGAAATGCCTCCTCCTCGTACTGAAAAAGAAGTCCGAGGATTCTTGGGAAGATTGAATTACATCGCCCGATTTATTTCCCAAATGACGGCAACTTGTGAGCCGATTTTCAAATTGCTTCGCAAGAATCAGCCTGGACGGTGGAATGAGGATTGCCAGATTGTATTTGAAAAAATAAAACAGTACTTATTGGAGTCACCAGTCTTGGTGCCACCAATTCATGGGAGACCATTAATCCTATACCTGACTGTGTTGAATGAATCCATGGGATGTGTATTGGGTCAACATGATGAGCCCGGAAGAAAAGAATACGCCATCTACTACTTGAGCAAGAGATTTACCGAATGTGAGATGAGGTATTCATCTCTTGAAAGAACGTGTTGTGCATTGGCTTGGGCTGCCCGACGCTTACGGCAATACATGCTTAATTATACTACTTGGCTGGTGTCTAAGATGGATCCCATCAAGTATATCTTTGAAAAACCCGCTTTGATTGGAAGGATTGCCCGTTGGCAAGTGTTACTGACGGAATATGACATAATATATGTCACCCAAAAGGCAATTAAAGGGAGTGCGCTGGCAGATTACTTGGCACACCAACCCATTGAAGCTTATCAACCAATGCAGCACGATTTCCCAGATGAGGATATCTTGGCTCTTTCCAAAGAAAAAGATGACCTAGAAACCAGATGGATCATGAGATTTGATGGAGCATCCAATGCACTCGGACATGGAATTGGGGTTATCTTAATCTCACCTGATAAGGAATTCATCCCTATTTGCGCTCGGCTGTGTTTTGACTGCACCAATAATATTGCGGAATATGAAGCATGCTCTCTAGGAATACAAGCAGCTCTAAACGTGGGAATAAAGGTTCTGGAAGTTTATGGAGATTCTGCTTTAGTTATCCATCAACTAAAGGATGAGTGGGAGACTAGAGATAATAAACTAGTTCCCTATCATGCTCATATCAAAGAGATGATCAAAAGGTTCGATGAAGTTACCTTCCATCATGTTCCACGGGAGGACAACCAAATGGCAGATGCTTTAGCCACCCTAGCTGCTATGTTCGAGGTCAGCAATGATTACGAAGTGCCTCTCATTGAGGTAAGGAAACAGCAAGAACCTGCCCATTGCCAGGCCATAGAAGAAGAACCGGATGGCAAGCCCTGGTATCATGACATCAAAAGATACCTCCAATGCCAAGAATACCCTGAAGGTATCACGGACAATGACAAACGAACTTTGAGAAGGCTAGCCATGGGATACCTATTGAGTGGTAACGTGCTATACAAGAGGAATTATGATTCCATTCTCCTCCGGTGTGTTGATACCGTTGAAGCAAACCAGCTCATGAGAGATATCCACGAAGGATCTTTCGGAACTCATACAAATGGGCATGCTATGTCAAGAAAAATACTGAGAGCTGGGTATTATTGGATGACTATGGAAGCCGATTGTTTTGCTTACGTACGAAGGTGTCATAAATGTCAGATTTATGCTGATCACATTCACGCTCCTCCTTCATCCCTAAATGTCTTGTCAGCACCATGGCCTTTTTCAATGTGGGGTATGGATGTAATTGGGCCCATTGAACCAAAAGCCTCGAATGGTCATCGTTTCATTTTGGTTGCTATCGATTATTTCACCAAGTGGGTAGAAGCAGCTTCATACGCCAATGTGACGAAAAATGTTGTGGTCAAATTCGTCAAGCGTGAGCTGATATGCCGGTATGGCCTACCAAACCAAATCATCACGGACAATGGTACAAATTTAAACAACAAAATGATGAAGGAGCTTTATGAGAGTTTTAAAACCTCCCATCACAACTCCTCTCCATACCGTCCGAAAATGAATGGAGCGGTTGAAGCAGCCAACAAAAATATAAAGAAGATAGTGCAAAAGATGGTAGTAACCTACAAAGATTGGCATGAAATGCTCCCTTTCGCGCTACATGGATACCGAACTTCGGTGTGAACCTCAACTGGGGCAACCCCATTTTCTTTGGTTTACGGAATGGAAGCTGTACTACCGTTCGAAGTGGAAATTCCATCCCTTAGGGTGATCATGGAGGCTAAATTGCAAGAAGCAGAATGGATCCAGGCCAAATATGACCAATTGAATCTAATTGATGGGAAGAGATTAACTGCCCTTTGCCAGGGACAATTGTATCAAAGACGCATGAAGCGGGCATACGAAAAGAAAGTACGCCCCCGACAATTCCAAGAGGGAGATTTGGTCCTCAAGAAGATTTTGCCAATTCAAAGGGATGTCCGAGGGAAACGGACACCTAATTATGAGGGACCATATGTTATAAAGAAGGCTTTCTCCGGAGGAGCCCTTATACTCACTAATATGGATGGAGACGACCTGCCAATGCCTGTCAATACCGATGCAGTGAAAAGATACTTTGCATAATAAAAAAAGGGACATAAAAAAAAAGGAAAAAGAGCTCGCTAGGTTGAAAACCTGGAAAGGCGACCTAGGCAAAAGTTAGAGCAGCAAGATGAGCCGAAAACCTAAAAAGGCGGTTCTACAAATTCTACTCCACAACATAAACCCTTCAAGCCAAAGTCAAAGGAGGTCAAAACAGGTATTAGGGTCATTGTCAAATTACGCCCTCAGAAGCAAAATCAAAAGACGAACACAAAGTCATGATATGGGATCAAGTTTCTCATTGCTCGCGGAGGATCATTTGAGGATATATGAGCCTTTTTCTTTTTATTTTGCCTTCAATTCTTTATATACCTTGTCACATCACTGTGTTTAATATTATCGCTGTACATATCTGATGTTTATAAAATCTCCCTTCATCCTACATGTGTTCATTTTTTATGAATAAACAAGTTTTTGCCTAAAATTTTTGAAATTGGAAACAACAGAGCATAAAGTTATGGGGGATGAAATGTTTCCTAGCGCCAAACTTCACTTGGTATAAGCATAACCATTTCCGCTAAATACTCTCGCCAAAAGTCGGAGGATGTTTCTGTTTCATCCATGAGTTATCTTAAAGAGCCAGTCGCCAAGGAAAATTTACCTGTAAGTCTTTTTATACTAACTCATTCTTTTGTCAGCGGGACGCCAAATCAATCATCCAAAAGCAGGTATTCGCCAAAGTTTTCTCTCAGCGAGACCTATAGACTGAAGATCTCTCCCAAGGAGTTCCATAAAAATGGGATCAATTCCCTCAATCAGGATGTTTCTTTGATCAGGCTTAAGAGGACTTATCTTTCCCCAGTGAGCTCACCATTACCAAACTAGCGTCCATCATACTCCTCTCACTAAAAAGCTCAAACTGGGGCATCTCCCCAGATTTCTCTCAAGGGGGCAGTCCCCCAACAATCTTCAGTTATGTCAAACTGGGGCATCTCCCCAGATTTCTCTCAAGGGGGCAGTCCCCCAACAATCTTCAGTTATGTCAAACTGGGGCATCTCCCCAGATTTCTTTCAAGGGGGCAGTCCCCCAACAACCTTCAGTTATGTCAAACTGGGGCGTCTCCCTAGATTTGTCTCAAGGGGGCAGTCTCCCAACAATCTTCAGTTATGTCAAATTGGGGCATCCCCCTAGATTTCTTTTGTTTATTCAAAGGGCAATTCCCCAAACGACTTCCAATCATATTAAACTGGGGCATCTCCCCAGATTTCATTCTCTTTCCTTAAAAAGACAGTTCCCCAACAACCCCCAGATCATTTTTCCGATCAAAGGACAACATCCCAAATCATCTAGTACTTCCCCGGTGGAACCATGAAGGATACCAGGCAAGTGCTAACCAAACCTTTCCCCGGTGGAGCTACACTTCCTGAACAATTCAAACTGGGGCATCATCCCAGATCCATTCTCTTTCAGTCAAAGGACAGTTCCCCAAAATTCTCCCAAACCTTTTAAAACTAGGGCATTACCCCAGATTTATCCCCTTTCAATCCAGGGCTTCAGTCATGACAAACCGGGGCAACACCCTCATCCTTCTACTTTTTCAGTCAATCGAGAGGCAACACCCTCATCCTTTTACTTTCAACCGGGGCAACACCCTCATCCTTCTACTTTTTCAGTCAATCGAGAGGCAACACCCTCATCCTTTTACTTTCAACCGGGGCAACACCCTCATCCTTCTACTTTTTCAGTCAATCGAGAGGCAACACCCTCATCCTTTTACTTTCAACCGAGAGGCAACACCCTCATCCTTTTACTTTCAACCAAGAGGCAACACCCTCATCCTTTTACTTTCAACCGAGAGGCAACACCCTCATCCTTCTACTTTTCAGTCAATCGAGAGGCAACACCCTCATCCTTCTACTTTTCCAGTCAACTGAGAGGCAACGCCCTCATCCTTTTACTTTCAACCGAGAGGCAACACCCTCATCCTTTTACCTTTGCTGTCAACCTAGAGACAACATCCTCCTCATTCCTGTTAACCAAGAAGTAACACCTTCACTTTCTACTTTTCCAATGGTGTTCACGTCTTTACTCCCTTTCCATTTCAAAAAAAGGCAAGAAGAAACTTCATGCTTTTTCCTCATGAAAAAGAAGTAAAGAGGGGCATCTGTGAACACCTATTTCGTTCCAGACAATTTTCACCAAGAATGGGGAATTCACAAGGGAAAAGAATAAAAAAAAATCAAACAAATCAAAAAAAAAATAATAATAAAAAAAAACCTCTGACTCGGAAATGATCATTTCCGAGTGAAAGGACTCAGAATGATCATTTCCGAGTGAAAGAGCCTCCAAGTGGACCTCAAGTGTCAAGGAAGGACACAAAGAGGGCTGGACCCGAGTGCAGAAGCCAAATTCCGACCTCTGAGTGGAAAAAAGACCAGAATCCGAGTGAAAAACAGTGAAATTCCAACCTCTGAGTGGAAAAGAGACAGTTTCCGAGTGACAAACGTCCAATTTCCATATTCTGATCGAAAAAACAGGCAGATTCCGAGTGAAAATGCCAAGCTTCCAAATTCTGAGTAATAAGAAGGCAATTTCCGAGTGCAAATGGCTGAACTTCTAATTTTCGAGTGCAAAGAAAGACGATGCCGATTGATGAAGACTAAGTTTTTGATTCTGATTGAAGCATGAGGCCGACTCCGAGTGACTTGGAGAACAAGCATGTGTTTCCGAGCAAATCAAGATTCGGACTTGTGAAGAACTTCTAAGAAAATACATCGAATACCTGATTGCCGAGTGAAAGCCATTCCTGAGTGACAAATGAAAGCCAATTACCGATTGGAAAATAAGTAAAAAGGTCAGATTTTCAAGTGGATGAAATGAGGGACGACTGAAAGAAATTCCGAGTAAAAATCCACTCGGAACCGAGGGAAGAAGGAGTATTCCGAGTGATGTTCTTTAATCGGTACCAAGTAAAGGTTATCCACTCAGAACCGAGTGAGGTATTTCCAGTCTGCACCGAGTCCCTTCCATTTTCAGTCTGCTCGGAGCCATCACCCTTCATTCCACTTATTTCTGAGCCATATTTAAGCATCACTGAGCTCGTTTTCACCAAACCCGAACCACCAATTTTCACCCAAAGCTGGCTCACCACTCTCACTTAAGTCCGAACCAATGCTCACTCGGAACCGACTGGCAATTCAGCTAGTTAATCCTCCTCAAGCCAATTACCGAGCCCATTACAACCATTTCAGTCGGTTCCGAGTCATTTTCCACTCGGCTCCGACTGAGTGTCTCACAGCAACCTCATACCGAGCAATTCTCACTCGGAAGGGTGTGTTTTCGCTCGGTTTACCATTGGAAATGCTTCATTCCACTCGGAACTCACTCCCAATATGGATAAATATAGATTGAGAAGCCGACTCGAGTCATTTCACTCGGAATTCTGTCTTCCTCACTCGGATTTTCATCACTTTCTCTCGGATTTTCATCTTGCTGAGTTGGATGTCCACTATCCAAGTGGATCCTTGAATTACGGAGGGTAGTTGGCAATAAGACAAGGTGGAAAGTGATAAAGAATTGCCACCAGCCTTTATTTTGCTTAATTGTCAAAAATCCAGGCTGTTGCCAACACCACCATGCAAGTTGTTTGACAATTTCAAGGGGCGGCTGACAACAAGACAAGGAGGAAATATTAAAAAAAAAACTTCACTAATTAGCAGCCAGGCTGTCTCTGTTCCTGTTCAGGCAATCAACGTGCTTCTCAAATGCTCTATAAATACAGCAAGCGAAGGAAGAAGAAGGGATCCCTGGAGGATTCATTGAAAGAGAAAAAAAAAAGCTTTCTCCCTCATCCACACACCGCCCAAATCTCCTTCCCAGTCCGTTCTCCACACCGCCCTCTCACTGTCCAACTTCCTCTTCTTAAACACTGCCCCCTTCCCCACACCGTTCTCAACACCGCCCAACACCTTACCCTCCACACTGCCTACACACCGCCCAACACCCTCCTTAACACCGCCCCAAGACCGTCCTCATAGCCCTTTCCAACACTGTCCCCACCTCCTCCCAATACCATTATCTCCTCACTCAACCGACCTCACTACTCACATCAGCCGACCTCACTCCCACTCAATACCACCCACACACACACTCTCCACAACCGTCCTCTCCACACCGCCCAACACTGTCCTCTCCACACCGCCTACACACCGCCCAACACCTTCCTCTCAACGCCGCCCACACCATCCTCAACACCGTCCAACACTTTCCTCACAGCACCCTCCAAACACAAGCCTCTTCACACCGCCCCAACACCTTCCTCACAGCACCTTCCAAATACCGACCCCCTCATTCCTCACAGCCCCCCCTATACTGTCCCACTCTCCCTCACCTCACCTCACTCCACGCTCACTTCACTTTTCCTTTCTTCCATTAAAACCAAATCACACACACACCTCTCTGCCCTTCCTTTTCAAACACCGTTCCCCTCCATTAAAAAAAAACACTTCATTTATAAAAAAAAACACCTTATTCCCCATTTCCCCTCTGTCCAGCACCTCAAGCCCACAACACCATCCAACTCCTTTCTCATCACACCGGTCCCACTCTTCACCTTATCCTTAATACTTGTATTTATTTTATCTTCTGCTAAATTAATTGTTATTCGGTGATTTTGTCTTCCTTTTTTAATTATCAATTAATCTTTATTGATTGATAAATATTAATAAAATGAGTGCTTCACACATTCTATTTAAATTAGCATAAAAGGTGTGACTATTGTTATTATCATTATTATTGCAATTTTTATTTCTTTTATTCTTTATTCTTTTTATTTTAAAAAGGAGGAGCGAGTTTAATTTGGACAAGACGTCCTATTAATCTCATTTTTTTAAAAGGGTGGAGCGAGTTTAATTTGGACGAGACGTCCTTTTAATCTCATGTAAATATTCCGTGTTTATTTCTGTTTATTTTTATATATTTTGTCATCTCGCATATTTTCTTTTCATGGAAGAGTTAAAATAATTATTGGGTTAATTATAATGCGTGCTATTAAATTGAGGTAACCGTTTTTATAACGGACAACTGTGAGGTGCTAATACCTTCCTCACCTGTAATTAGACTCCCGGATCTGGAATCTCATTTTTTGACCAATGCTTTAATTAAAGGTTTTCCCGGTATTTTATCCTAAAAATATTGGTGGCGACTCCCTGTTCATTTTTTTTTAATAAAAATCGTTTTGAGGGTCGGCCGTGCCGTCGCGATCCCGGTCGTGACAGACCATGACTTCTCGGCGAGTTCCGTCAAAAGCCCGGACTACCATGGAACTGGGTCTCATATGGGTCCCATCAAAAGGCAACTTTGCCAACGTAGATTTTGGCATTACATTCAAGGACGATCCATTGTCAACCATCACCTTTGCCATGATATGATCTTGACATTTTACGGAGATATGAAGGGCTTTGTTGTGCCCTCTTCCTTCCGCTGGTGTCTCATCATCCGTAAAAGTTAGATAGTTGTTGGCCACAATGTGTCCCACTATGCCCTCGAATTTATCTACCGGCAAATCATGTTTCACATGTGCCTCACCCAAAACTTTCATCAGCGTGTTCCGGTGTGGTTCAGAACTCATTAGTAAGGACAACAGAGAAATTTTTGCCGGGGTGTGGTTTAGTTGGTCCAACACTTGGTAGTCACTATGACGAATGAATCTAAGAAACTCTTGGGCTTCCTCTTCAGTTACTACCTTCTTTGCTTCACCGGAGGATTTTCCTTTCCCATTCCCTGTGGCTTTGTCAAGTTTTGGTTCTGGGGAAGCATGTCCTCTTCCACTTCGGGTGACACCCCCGATTCTGGCAATATTCGTGATAGGGGATGATGGAGTAGGCTCAACGGCCTCAGAACTGGTAACGATCACATCAGTACTATACTTCCATGGTACAGCTCGCGAATCCTTGTAAGGGAATGGGGTTGGAGTGTTTACCGTGATGACAGTTTTAACAGGGGTTGAAGCCACAGGTGCATTTTTATTGTAAAATATGACTAGAGGTTTTGGAGCTCGAACTCGGCCTTGCTCTTAGCGTGAGCTGATATGCCGATATGGCCTACCAAACCAAATCATCACGGACAATGGTACAAATTTAAACAACAAAATGATGAAGGAGCTTTGTGAGAGTTTTAAAATCTCCCATCACAACTCCTCTCCATACCGTCCGAAAATGAATGGAGCGGTTGAAGCAGCCAACAAAAATATAAAGAAGATAGTGCAAAAGATGGTAGTAACCTACAAAGACTGGCATGAAATGCTCCCTTTCGCGCTACATGGATACCGAACTTCGGTGCGAACCTCAACTGGGGCAACCCCATTTTCTTTGGTTTACGGAATGGAAGCTGTACTACCGTTCGAAGTGGAAATTCCATCCCTTAGGGTGATCATGGAGGCTAAATTGCAAGAAGCAGAATGGATCCAGGCCAAATATGACCAAGTTTGCCGGCATCGTGAAGACATAATAAATATGATACAGGCAGATTCCGAGTGAAAATGCCAAGCTTCCAAATTCTGAGTAATAAGAAGGCAATTTCTGAGTGCAAATGGCTGAACTTCTAATTTCCGAGTGCAAAGAAAGACGATGCCGATTGATGAAGACTAAGTTTTTGATTCTGATTGAAGCATGAGGCCGACTCCGAGTGACTTGGAGAATAAGCATGTGTTTCCGAGCAAATCAAGATTCGGACTTGTGAAGAATTTCTAAGAAAATGCATCGAATACCTGATTGCCAAGTGAAAGCCATTCCTGAGTGACGAATGAAAGCCAATTACCGATTGGAAAATAAGTAAAAAGGTCAGATTTTCAAATGGATGAAATAAGGGACGACTGAAAGAAATTCCAAGTAAAAATCCACTCGGAACCGAGGGAAGAAGGAGTATTCCGAGTGATGTTCTTCAATCGGTACCAAGTAAAGGTTATCCACTCAGAACCGAGTGAGGTATTTCCAGTCTGCACCGAGTCCCTTCCATTTTCAGTCGGCTCTGAGCCATCACCCTTCATTCCACTTATTTCCAAGCCATATTTAAGCATCACTGAGCTCGTTTTCACCAAACCCGAACCACCAATTTTCACCCAAAGCTGGCTCACCACTCTCACTTAAGTCCGAACCAATGCTCACTCGGAACCGACTGGCAATTCAGCTAGTTAATCCTCCTCAAGCCAATTACCAAGCCCATTGCAACCATTTCAGTCGGTTCCGAGTCATTTTCCACTCGGCTCCGACTGAGTGTCTCACAGCAACCTCATACCGAGCAATTCTCACTCGGAAGGGTGTGTTTTCGCTCGGTTTACCATTGGAAATGCTTCATTCCACTCGGAACTCACTCCCAATATGGATAAATACCGATTGAGAAGCTGACTCGAGTCATTTCACTCGGAATTCTGTCTTCCTCACTCGGATTTTCATCACTTTCTCTCGGATTTTCATCTTGCTGAGTTGGATGTCCACTATCCAAGTAGATCCTTGAATTACGGAGGGTAGTTGGCAATAAGACAAGGTGGAAAGTGATAAAGAATTTCCACCAGCCTTCATTTTGCTTAATTGTCAAAAATCCAGGTTGTTGCCAACACCACCATGCAAGTTGTTTGACAATTTCAAGGGGCGGCTGACAACAAGACAAGGAGGAAATATTAAAAAAAAAACTTCACTAATTGGCAGCCAGGCTGTCTCTGTTCCTGTTCAGGCAATCAACGTGCTTCTTAAATGCTCTATAAATATAGCAAGCGAAGGAAGAAGAAGGGATCCCTGGAGGATTCATTGAAAGAGAAAAAAAAAAGCTTTCTCCCTCATCCACACACCGCCCAAATCTCCTTCCCAGTCCGTTCTCCACACCGCCCTCTCACTGTCCAACTTCCTCTTCTTAAACACTGCCCCCTTCCCCACACCGTTCTCAACACCGCCCAACACCTTACCCTCCACACTGCCTACACACCGCCCAACACCCTCCTTAACACCGCCCCAAGACCATCCTCATAGCCCTTTCCAACACTGTCCCCACCTCCTCCCAATACCATTATCTCTTCACTCAACCGACCTCACTACTCACATCAACTGACCTCACTCCCACTCAATACCGCCCACACACACACTCTCCACAACCGTCCTCTCCACACCGCCTACACACCGAACAACACTGTCCTCTCCACACCGCCTACACACCGCCCAACACCTTCCTCTCAACGCCGCCCACACCATCCTCAACACCGTCCAACACTTTCCTCACAGCACCCTCCAAACACAAGCCTCTTCACACCGCCCCAACACCTTCCTCACAGCACCTTCCAAATACCGACCCCCTCATTCCTCACAGCCCCCCCTATACTGTCCCACTCTCCCTCACCTCACCTCACTCCACGCTCACTTCACTTTTCCTTTCTTCCATTAAAACCAAATCACACACACACCTCTCTGCCCTTCCTTTTCAAACACCGTTCCCCTCCATTAAAAAAAAATACTTCATTTATAAAAAAAAAACCTTATTCCCCATTTCCCCTCTATCCAGCACCTCAAGCCCACAACATCATCTAACTCCTTTCTCATCACACCGGTCCCACTCTTCACCTTATCCTTAATACTTGTATTTATTTTATCTTCTGCTAAATTAATTGTGTTTCGGTGATTTTGTCTTCCTTTTTTAATTATCAATTAATCTTTTATTTCAAGATAACTCCACCTCTTGAAAGAACGTGTTGTGCATTGGCTTGGGCTGCCCGACGCTTACGGCAATACATGCTTAATTATACTACTTGGCTGGTGTCTAAGATGGATCCCATCAAGTATATCTTTGAAAAACCCGCTTTGACTGGAAGGATTGCCCGTTGGCAAGTGTTACTGACGGAATATGACATAATATATGTCACCCAAAAGGCAATTAAAGGGAGTGCGCTGGAAGATTACTTGGCACACCAACCCATTGAAGCTTATCAACCAATGCGGTACGATTTCCCAGATGAGGATATCTTGGCTCTTTCCAAAGAAGAAGATGACCTGGAAACCAGATGGATCATGAGATTTGATGGAGCATCCAATGCACTCGGACATGGAATTGGGGTTATCTTAATCTCACCTGATAAGGAATTCATCCCTATTTGCGCTTGGCTGTGTTTTGACTGCACCAATAATATTACAGAATATGAAGCATGCTCTCTAGGAATACAAGCAGCTCTAAACGTGGGAATAAAGGTTCTGGAAGTTTATGGAGATTCTGCTTTAGTTATCCATCAACTAAAGGATGAGTGGGAGACTAGAGATAATAAACTAGTTCCCTATCATGCTCATATCAAAGAGATGATCAAAAGGTTCGATGAAGTTACCTTCCATCATGTTCCACGGGAGGACAACCAAATGGCAGATGCTTTAGCCACCCTAGCTGCTATGTTCGAGGTCAGCAATGATTACGAAGTGCCTCTCATTGAGGTAAGGAAACAGCAAGAACCTGCCCATTGCCAGGCCATAGAAGAAGAACCGGATGGCAAGCCCTGGTATCATGACATCAAAAGATACCTCCAATGCCAAGAATACCCTGAAGGTATCACGGACAATGACAAACAAACTTTGAGAAGGCTAGCCATGGGATACCTATTGAGTGGTAACGTGCTATACAAGAGGAATTATGATTCCATTCTCCTCCGGTGTGTTGATACCGTTGAAGCAAACTAGCTCATGAGAGATATCCACGAAGGATCTTTCGGAACTCATACAAATGGGCATGCTATGTCAAGAAAAATACTGAGAGCTGGGTATTATTGGATGACTATGGAAGCCGATTGTTTTGCTTACGTACGAAGGTGTCATAAATGTCAGATTTATGCTGATCACATTCACGCTCCTCCTTCATCCCTAAATGTCTTGTCAGCACCATGGCCTTTTTCAATGTGGGGTATGGATGTAATTGGGCCCATTGAACCAAAAGCCTCGAATGGTCATCGTTTCATTTTGGTTGCTATCGATTATTTCACCAAGTGGGTAGAAGCAGCTTCATACGCCAATGTGACGAAAAATGTTATGGTCAAATTCATCAAGCGTGAGCTGATATGCCGGTATGGCCTACCAAACCAAATCATCACGGACAATGGTACAAATTTAAACAACAAAATGATGAAGGAGCTTTGTGAGAGTTTTAAAATCTCCCATCATAACTCCTCTCCATACCGTCCGAAAATGAATGGAGCGGTTGAAGCAGCCAACAAAAATATAAAGAAGATAGTGCAAAAGATGGTAGTAACCTACAAAGACTGGCATGAAATGCTCCCTTTCGCGCTACATGGATACCGAACTTCGGTGCGAACCTCAACTGGGGCAACCCCATTTTGTTTGGTTTACAGAATGGAAGCTGTACTACCGTTCGAAGTGGAAATTCCATCCCTTAGGGTGATCATGGAGGCTAAATTGCAAGAAGCAGAATGGATCCAGACCAAATATGACCAATTGAATCTAATTGATGGGAAGAGATTAACTGCCCTTTGCCAGGGACAATTGTATCAAAGATGCATGAAGCGGGCATACGAAAAGAAAGTACGCCCCTGACAATTCCAAGAGGGAGATTTGGTCCTCAAGAAGATTTTGCCAATTCAAAGGGATGTCCGAGGGAAATGGACACCTAATTATGAAGGACCATATGTTATAAAGAAGGCTTTCTCCGGAGGAGCCCTTATACTCACTAATATGGATGGAGACGACCTGCCAATGCCTGTCAATACCGATGCAGTGAAAAGATACTTTGCATAATAAAAAAAGGGACATAAAAAAAAAGGAAAAAGAGCTCGCTAGGTTGAAAACCTGGAAAGGCGACCTAGGCAAAAGTTAGAGCAGCAAGATGAGCCGAAAACCTAAAAAGGCGGTTCTACAAATTCTACTCCACAACATAAACCCTTCAAGCCAAAGTCAAAGAAGGTCAAAACGGGTATTAGGGTCATTGTCAAACTACACCCTCAGAAGCAAAATCAAAAGACGAACACAAAGTCATGATATGGGATCAAGTTTTTCATTGCTCGCGGAGGATCATTTGAGGATATATGAGCCTTTTTCTTTTTATTTTGCCTTCAATTCTTTATATACCTTGTCACATCACAGTGTTTAATATTATCGCTGTACATATCTGATGTTTATAAAATCTCCTTTCATCCTACATGTGTTCATTTTTTATGAATAAACAAGTTTTTGCCTAAAATTTTTGAAATTGGAAACAACAGAGCATAAAGTTATGGGGGATGAAATGTTTCCTAGCGCCAAACTTCGCTTGGTATAAGCATAACCATTTCCGCTAAATACTCTCGCCAAAAGTCGGAGGATGTTTCTGTTTCATCCATGAGTTATCTTAAAGAGCCAGTCGCCAAGGAAAATTTACCTGTAAGTCTTTTTATACTAACTCATTCTTTTGTCAGCGGGACGCCAAATCAATCATCCAAAAGCAGGTATTCGCCAAAGTTTTCTCTCAGCGAGACCTATAGACTGAAGATCTCTCCCAAGGAGTTCCATAAAAATGGGATCAATTCCCTCAATCAGGATGTTTCTTTGATCAGGCTTAAGAGGACTTATCTTTCCCCAGTGAGCTCACCATTACCAAACTAGCGTCCATCATACTCCTCTCACTAAAAAGCTCAAACTGGGGCATCTCCCCAGATTTCTCTCAAGGGGGCAGTCCCCCAACAATCTTCAGTTATGTCAAACTGGGGTATCTCTCCAGATTTCTCTCAAGGGGGCAGTCCCCCAACAATCTTCAGTTATGTCAAACTGGGGCATCTCCCCATATTTCTTTCAAGGGGGCAGTCCCCCAACAACCTTCAGTTATGTCAAACTGGGGCGTCTCCCTAGATTTGTCTCAAGGGGGCAGTCTCCCAACAACCTTCAGTTATGTCAAATTGGGGCATCCCCCTAGATTTCTTTTGTTTATTCAAAGGGCAATTCCCCAAACGACTTCCAATCATATTAAACTGGGGCATCTCCCCAGATTTCATTCTCTTTCCTTAAAAAGACAGTTCCCCAACAACCCCCAGATCATTTTTCCGATCAAAGGACAACATCCCAAATCATCTAGTACTTCCCCGGTGGAACCATGAAGGATACCAGGCAAGTGCTAACCAAACCTTTCCCCGGTGGAGCTACACTTCCTGAACAATTCAAACTGGGGCATCATCCCAGATCCATTCTCTTTCAGTCAAAGGACAGTTCCCCAAAATTCTCCCAAACCTTTTAAAACTAGGGCATTACCCCAGATTTATCCCCTTTCAATCCAGGGCTTCAGTCATGACAAACCGGGGCAACACCCTCATCCTTCTACTTTTTCAGTCAATCGAGAGGCAACACCCTCATCCTTTTACTTTCAACCGGGGCAACACCCTCATCCTTCTACTTTTTCAGTCAATCGAGAGGCAACACCCTCATCCTTTTACTTTCAACCGGGGCAACACCCTCATCCTTCTACTTTTTCAGTCAATCGAGAGGCAACACCCTCATCCTTTTACTTTCAACCGAGAGGCAACACCCTCATCCTTTTACTTTCAACCGAGAGGCAACACCCTCATCCTTCTACTTTTCAGTCAATCGAGAGGCAACACCCTCATCCTTCTACTTTTCCAGTCAACCGAGAGGCAACGCCCTCATCCTTTTACTTTCAACCGAGAGGCAACACCCTCATCCTTTTACCTTTGCTGTCAACCTTGAGACAACATCCTCATCATTCCTGTTAATCAAAAGTAACACCTTCACTTTCTACTTTTCCAATGGTGTTCACGTCTTTACTCCCTTTCCATTTCAAAAAAAGGCAAGAAGAAACTTCATGCTTTTTCCTCATGAAAAAGAAGTAAAGAGGGGCATCTGTGAACACCTATTTCGTTCCAGACAATTTTCACCAAGAATGGGGAATTCACAAGGGAAAAGAATAAAAAAAAATCAAACAAATCAAAAAAAAAAAAACCTCTGACTCGGAAATGATCATTTCCGAGTGAAAGGACTCGGAATGATCATTTCCGAGTGAAAGAGCCTCCAAGTGGACCTCAAGTGTCAAGGAAGGACACAAAGAGGGCTGGACCCGAGTGCAGAAGACAAATTTTGACCTCTAAGTGGAAAGAAGACCAGAATCCGAGTGAAAAACAGTGAAATTCCAACCTCTAAGTGGAAAAGAGACAGTTTCCGAGTGACAAACGTCCAATTTCCATGTTCTGATCGAAAAAACAGGCAGATTCCGAGTGAAAATGCCAAGCTTCCAAATTCTGAGTAATAAGAAGGCAATTTCCGAGTGCAAGTGGCTGAACTTCTAATTTCCGAGTGCAAAGAAAGACGATGCCGATTGATGAAGACTAAGTTTTTGATTCTGATTGAAGCATGAGGCCGACTCCGAGTGACTTGGAGAACAAGCATGTGTTTCCGAGCAAATCAAGATTTGGACTTGTGAAGAACTTCTAAGAAAATGCATCGAATACCTGATTGCCGAGTGAAAGCCATTCCTGAGTGACGAATGAAAGCCAATTACCGATTGGAAAATAAGTAAAAAGGTCAGATTTTCAAGTGGATGAAATGAGGGACGACTGAAAGAAATTCCGAGTAAAAATCCACTCGGAACCGAGGGAAGAAGGAGTATTCCGAATGATGTTCTTCAATCGGTACCAAGTAAAGGTTATCCACTCAGAACCGAGTGAGGTATTTCCAGTCTGCACCGAGTCCCTTCCATTTTCAGTCGGCTCTGAGCCATCACCCTTCATTCCACTTATTTCCGAGCCATATTTAAGCATCACTGAGCTCGTTTTCACCAAACCCGAACCACCAATTTTCACCCAAAGCTGGCTCACCACTCTCACTTAAGTCCGAACCAATGCTCACTCGGAACCGACTGGCAATTCAGCTAGTTAATCCTCCTCAAGCCAATTACCGAGCCCATTGCAACCATTTCAGTCGGTTCCGAGTCATTTTCCACTCGGCTCCGACTGAGTGTCTCACAGCAACCTCATACCGAGCAATTCTCACTCGGAAGGGTGTGTTTTCGCTCGGTTTACCACTGGAAATGCTTCATTCCACTCGGAACTCACTCCCAATATGGATAAATACCGATTGAGAAGCTGACTCGAGTCATTTCACTCGGAATTCTGTCTTCCTCACTCGGATTTTCATCACTTTCTCTCGGATTTTCATCTTGCTGAGTTGGATGTCCACTATCCCAGTGGATCCTTGAATTACGGAGGGTAGTTGGCAATAAGACAAGGTGGAAAGTGATAAAGAATTGCCACCAGCCTTTATTTTGCTTAATTGTCAAAAATCCAGGCTGTTGCCAACACCACCATGCAAGTTGTTTGACAATTTCAAGGGGCGGCTGACAATAAGACAAGGAGGAAATATTAAAAAAAAAAACTTCACTAATTGGCAGCCAGGCTGTCTCTGTTCCTGTTCAGGCAATCAACGTGCTTCTCAAATGCTCTATAAATACAGCAAGCGAAGGAAGAAGAAGGGATCCCTGGAGGATTCATTGAAAGAGAAAAAAAAAAGCTTTCTCCCTCATCCACACACCGCCCACATCTCCTTCCCAGTCCGTTCTCCACACCGCCCTCTAACTGTCCAACTTCCTCTTCTTAAACACTGCCCCCTTCCCCACACCGTTCTCAACACCGCCCAACACCTTACCCTCCACACTGCCTACACACCGCCCAACACCCTCCTTAACACCGCCCCAAGACCGTCCTCATAGCCCTTTCCAACACTGTCCCCACCTCCTCCCAATACCATTATCTCCTCACTCAACCGACCTCACTACTCACATCAACTGACCTCACTCCCACTCAATACCGCCCACACAAACACTCTCCACAACCGTCCTCTCCACACCGCCTACACACCGCCCAACACTGTCCTCTCCACACCGCCCACACACCGCCCAACACCTTCCTCTCAACGCCGCCCACACCATCCTCAACACCGTCCAACACTTTCCTCACAGCACCCTCCAAACACAAGCCTCTTCACACCGCCCCAACACCTTCCTCACAGCACCTTCCAAATACCGACCCCCTCATTCCTCACAGCCCCCCTATACTGTCCCACTCTCCCTCACCTCACCTCACTCTACGCTCACTTCACTTTTCCTTTCTTCCATTAAAACCAAATCACACACACACCTCTCTGCCCTTCCTTTTCAAACACCGTTCCCCTCCATTAAAAAAAAACACTTCATTTATAAAAAAAAACACCTTATTCCCCATTTCCCCTCTGTCCAGCACCTCAAGCCCACAACACCATCCAACTCCTTTCTCATCACACCGGTCCCACTCTTCACCTTATCCTTAATACTTGTATTTATTTTATCTTCTGCTAAATTAATTGTTATTCGGTGATTTTGTCTTCCTTTTTTAATTATCAATTAATCTTTATTGATTGATAAATATTAATAAAATGAGTGCTTCACACATTCTATTTAAATTAGCATAAAAGGTGTGACTATTGTTATTATCATTATTATTGCAATTTTTATTTCTTTTATTCTTTATTCTTTTTATTTTAAAAAGGAGGAGCGAGTTTAATTTGGACAAGACGTCCTGTTAATCTCATTTTTTTTAAAAGGGTGGAGCGAGTTTAATTTGGACGAGACGTCCTGTTAATCTCATGTAAATATTCCGTGTTTATTTCTATTTATTTTTATATATTTTGTCATCTCGCATATTTTCTTTTCATGGAAGAGTTAAAATAATTATTGGGTTAATTATAATGCGTGCTATTAAATTGAGGTAACCGTTTTTATAACGGACAGTTGTGAGGTGCTAATACCTTCCTCACCTGTAATTAGACTCCCGGATCTGGAATCTCATTTTTTGACCAATGCTTTAATTAAAGGTTTTCCCAGTATTTTATCCTAAAAATATTGGTGGCGACTCCCTGTTCATTTTTTTTAATAAAAATCGTTTTGAGGGTCGGCTGTGCCGTCGCGATCCCGGTCGCGACAGTTATTTCCTTACTAACACTGGTTAATTATTCTTTTGATTGCTCATATACTATTTAAGTGGGTATTTATCCTTACTAGATTCTACTGATAAATTTTAATATACTTCTTTCTCCCTTTCTTCTAAACTTTGATCCTTAGTAATCTTCCTTTATTAAGCCTTATTATACTCATATTAACTACCTTTACGTGTGACACTAGTCCTATTTTTCCTTAACTCTAATATTTTCAATTATTTATGTTCTTCAATTTATAATCACTTTAGTTAGTCTATTACCCAAACCCCTCTTACAATTTATCCAAATATTATTCTTTTAACACTTCACTAAGACTTCCTAAAATTGACTAACTTTTCTTTTTATCCTTTAGTATGAAATGTTATCTTTTACTAACTCTATTTAACAATCGATTAGAACATTTTTCTAAAAATACTTTAAACTCTTGTTTTAATATCTATGACTACATTCCTAATTATTCATTTAATTTATAAGAAAACCCCCTTTTTAATTTTATGAAAACTTGCTTAGTGTTTTTCTTGGAAGTATATTTACATTACGAATCTCCTTCTATATTTTCTTAAAAATTATTTTCCTAATTTATTTATTTCTGGCTTATTTAATGATTTTGCCTCTTTAATGAGGAGAACTTTATTTTTAACTACGTTATCCTTCCTGTTTTCCTTACTTCATCTAGTGTCTTTTACTTTGTCTAACATATCGTACCTCTTGAGTCCATTTAGTGGTGTGATCTTGCTACTAACTCTAATGACTCTTTATGATATTCTAATTCTTATTTCTTAGTCACTTGTTGTAGTTACTCCTAAATCTTTTCTTATTTACTAGATCTATGTTGTTAAAATTCAAATTATTCCCTTTTTAGTATCATTCAATTATTACCTCAAGACTTAAATGTACTAAGATTTATTAGTAACTTGTAGTCAAGCCCAAAATCCTTATTAACTCCTTTTTATGTTGTCTAAATTTTAAAGTCCATTTAATAACTCTTTATTATATCCTTATAATGAAATCTCTTAAGTCTTAAAAAAATCTATTTCCTAACTTTTTGAATTCCAACTTAGTATTGTTTCGTTTAATTCCTCATTATAAATGTCCAATTAATCCATAAAACTTATAGCTTCTTAAAACCTTATAATTCTATAAAACTTCATGATTTTGTAAAATCTCAAAATTCTTTTAAAGACTTATTAAAATGAAGGAAAAGGGTCGTAATGTCGTAAATTGTCAAAAATTTCTTAAATTATGTAATTTGTCTAGAATTTTCTTTGGGGTCCTCGTTAGTGAATCCTAACTTAAATTTGTGGGGTTTACCAGAAAATTATAAGAATTTACATAAAAACATTCAAAAATTTATAATTGATCGTGTCGCCTAATCAAATCACTAGCGCACCCTTATTACGATCATAACTTTCGTTAACTTTAATTTTTTAATGAAATTTAGCAAGACGTGCTACATTTGAGGCATTCTTTATGAAAATCACCAGAGCGCATAAAAATATAAAAATAAAATTAAAATAGGCACCGATAACGAAAAATCACGTAACTTCTAATCTAATCGTTGGATCGTCGTGAAACTTAAAGAGGTTATCCCCGGATACTAAGGAAACGTTATCGAGCAATTTTTAACAATCAAGAACAAAGTGAGACCCCCTTACCTTAGGGATAGCTCACGATTAGAGAGGGAAAAAAGGAGTGGCTTGTCCAACAAATTTCTCTAATTGCTAAACTCTTCACCGATCGTCGCAGATTGTCTTTACGTTGCTAAAAATGTGACATGCAAAAATTTTAGGCCTTTATAGGGTTATGGACAGCCACCAAATAGTCAAAAAATCTTCAAAATAAAGGGGAAAATTTTTCTGCTTGTCATTTGCCTCCGGATCCTCCACTGCTTCGTCATCGACCGCTCCTCTGTACCTAAGGACAAGTCATGCAACTCCAAATAACCAAGGAAAGCCATGATTTTGGGACATAAAAACAAAAAGAGAATGATTAAAAAACATGCAAGGTTGCTAGAAAAATTTAAAGAAAGAGAGGAACAAAGATCTAAGAGTTTAAATTTAAAATCCTTACCATTGGAGGCCTAGAGAAGTCACGACCAAGGATGACTAAGCAAGAGGGAGCAACTACACAATTTAAGGTCCTAGCTGATAAAGAATGAAGTATTTGAAGGTTAAGATTAAAGATAATGTCTCGAGCTTGATAGAAAAATAGAAGAGGAAGAATTGAAATTGGCAAGTGGTGGTGGCCATGGATGGCAAGGCTATGATGAGGAGGTAATGGCGAAGATGTGGTGGTGGTTAGTGACATGAGAGTGGTTGGAAAAAGAGAGTTTAGTTGCTGGAATTAAGAAGAATTATTGGATAAGCAAGCATATGTGTTATGCTGCCAAGAGAAAGAAAATAAACTGAGTGGTCATGAAATAGGAATGGCAAGGTGGCATGGTATTTTATGGCATGATATAACATGGGTGCATGGTCATGACATGATAACTCCTTGCTAAAGAAAGAGTAAAATCTAATGGGAATGGACAGCAAGTAATGTGCAAAGCAAAAGGGAATTGCCACATGGATTTCCTATTTTCATGTTATTTCTTTCAGCTTAACAACTTGCTAAACAAGTTGTTCTCCTTATTAAGTAAGGAGTGAATTCTGGTGGTGCCACATGAGGGTCTAGGTGGCGTGATGCAGAGGGTGGTGAGGACAGGTGTCGCGCGTTGGTGATGCCAAAAAATTAATTTAGGGTAGCAAAAATCTGGTACCCGACGAGTAACTAGTTCCTTTTTTAGAGGCTGTTTAAAATAAATATACAATAATTTATGGAGTAATTTATGGAGTGAGAATTAGGGAAAACTCCTAAAACAAAAGTTATAGAACTTTGTTTTCTCTTTAAAACAAGCTAAGGTACACAAACATCCATCATCGGAAGAGGGAGATATGCCCAAAATATGGAAACTACTCCAGGCTGTGACAAAAATGGATTTGTGAACAAAATAAATTTGCTGGGAAAATGGGTAAGGAATTAGCTTTTGTGCCCTTCATGAAGTTTGTACATCTCTTTGATACAGAACCATAGCAAAAAGAACAAAGTCATTTCAGTACCGTATGATGGAGATATAAATTTGTTTCTAAAACTGTGCAATGTAGTCATGAAATTGGGACAAGTTCACAAAGATTGTAAAAACTGTACCGATGGGGAAGGATTCAGCCTTCGAGGCCTATATGAAAAGCGTAGAGAATTTTATGATGGAGATTTTGACAATAGGTTTACGTGAATCGAAGGTCGTATGAAAGAGTTACGAATTTTTGAATGAACCATGCGTAGGATAAAATGCTCAAATAATGAAATTTTGAAGTGGACATGCTTAATACTTAATTTTAGGGGTAACAGAGTGGGAATCAGAGTTCAAGGCTAGAAATGGAGGTTATAGATCTTTTCAAAACAAAGAGATTGAGACTAAAATTATCTGATTCTAAGATCGTATGTAAAAGTTGTGTCCAAAACACTAAAGGTGTTTGGGTCAAGCTTTAAGGTGATTTTTGAGGAAACCGATTTATGGAAAAACGAGGTTGATAGAGTCCGAATCAAGCTTCGGCTCCTTCAGGAAAAGTTTCTAAAACATCAAAACAAGTCACCAAGGACAGGCCGTGCTGCCATCGGATACCCTGAAGTATACGATCAAACGTAGGAGGTACCTGCGGCACTAGCCGGGTCTATCGAACCGAACCGGTTACCCTCGATTTACTAGGGTTCTAACAGGACTAGTTTCCCTATTGGACTACTAGCCTTGAGCTGAATCACTGATACTGAATCGTTTACTGGGTCCTACAGTCCAATGCTGAGGAATCCAACATTATTTTATTATTAAATATAATTATTAAATAAATAAACAATTTAAATATGTAAGTTTAATAAAATAAAATAAAATATTCTTATAAATATATTTTTGAGATAATTAATTAAATATATTTTACTATTTAAATATGAATAAAAAATTAAATAAATTCTAATAAAATATTATTATAGTTAATTATACATATATATAAAATTAATTACGTATTAAGATAATTAAAATATACAATAATCAATTATTCTATAGAGATATTATAAAGATTATTAACCAATTAATACCAAATTAAAATAAAATAATCATTATTAATCATAATTATTAAACAACTTTTACATAAATAATATTATAAAATCTTGAATTTAATAAATAAATATTAAACGCTTCAAATTTTAAAAAATTAAGTAATTAAATATTTTAATATATTATTTTTGAAATAATTATTGACTTAAATTAATACTAAATAAAATAGTCATTATTGATATATTATTTTAAATTAAACAGCATTGTCAAACGTTATTAGGATTATTATTGTTTTCTTATTTCGGCTTCTCTTACTCGTTATATTCTCTCGGTATTCTTATATCTTGTATTAAATATCTCAACTAGCTTTGCTTTTCACTATTTTTCTTATACTAAAACTGTTCGGGGATAAGCCGAAGCCTTAAGCTTCCTACTGAAAGCTCAACAGAGTGTCCTCAGGAGTCCTGAGGGTTTGGTTTTCTATTCTAAAAAATCAAGGCTGTTACAAATATCGCCACATGGGCTCCAAATACGACATACTAGGAATTGGTTCTCCACGGCTATGGATATGATTGCTTGAGTCCAAACACACTAGGGTGACCTTAGTTCTACTTGGCATTATATACAATTTTATTTCTATATGAGGGAACTGCCCCGATCATGCTCCTGAGTGTAACATCCCAAATTTTAGAGAAATAAAATTATTGAATGATGATAATTAATTATTTGTGGTCCAATATACATGGGAAAATTAGTTAGACACTAATTATGATTTATTGGTAAATTAAGATTTACCGAAATTGAATAATTTAACGGATGGTGTGGGACCCACTAAGTCAAACTGGATATTTGAAGGGTCTAGGATATTTAGAAAATTATTGTGATTATGGTGGAATAGTAAAAATAATTTTTGGTGTTGAGGAGAAAATTATTGGGATACAACGTATGATAACAAATGACGAAAATACGAGCCAATTGGAATTAAAAGAAAATATAAATTCCCATTTTCTATCCTCCTCCCAACCTTTCACTCTCCCTCTCTTTTCTTACTCTCGTTTGCACAATAGTTAATGGTTTATGATTCATTGGGTAAAGGCATAAAGTTACAGGGCAATGACCATTAGGTAAGGACCAAAACCTTCATCATTTTCCCTCTCTCTTCCTCCAAACCGTCCACACTCTTCTTCTTCACTCTATCTTCTATTTTCTTTTTCTTCTTCATCCTTCTCCTTGCCTAAACCATGACCTCCCTCTTGTGTGCCCCATTTTTCACCCAAATCAACATAAAAGCTTGGATTCATGAAGGATTAAAGGGACATTGGAGCAAAACTATCAACTCATCTTCCCCTCCTTTTCCCTATTTTCGTGTTTCTTCTTGAGCTTGGAGAAAGAGGTGAGTTCTTATAACACCCATGATTTTGTTAATGGTTTTGATGTTGTTAAGATATTGTATTGGGAGAATGAATGCGATTTTGATGGATGGATGTATGTGAAACCCAAAATCTTAGGGTAGAGAACCATTGGAATTTTGTTGTTATTGATAATGGTATTAATGTAATGTTGTTATCTTGGGAATAATTAAATGATGCAAAGAAATGATTGGGCTTAATGTTGGGCAAATCTTGTTGAAAACCCTAACATGTGGAAAATTGGGGCTTTTGGTGAAATTGATGAATTTGGAGTTTAAGGTCTTTAGAATGAATTTTTGGATGAAGAAATGAATGTTGGATTGTATGAAAATAATTATTAATGCTTAGAGTTTGAGAAATTAAGAGATGATGAAAGAAATTAAGTTGGAAAAAATAGAAGAAGTGGTATTTGGTGAATGTTGGACTTAAAAGTGGTTTTGTTGTCTTTTGATTATAGAAAATATGGATTAATGGGAAGAAATTCCCGAAACCTAACAAAATATGAAAATGGTGTCTATAACATGTTTAATACATGTTGGAAATTTTAGATGTAATGATGAATAATTAGAATTTGAAATAATGCCTTGAAAGGCCAATTGATTGAGGTTTATATGTATGTAATGTAGGACCTTTTCTGGACGACGAGGTGGGATATCGCCCGGAATTCTTCTCTTGAGGTAGGAGGGGAGTTATATTCTAAATGCATGAATTGATTATTAGTGATTGATGTATGCCATATTGCACATGTTGCCTTGCCTATGTTATATTGATGAAACTTGATGTGGGATGTTGTGATGTTGTTGTGCCTGGCTAACGTGTGTTGTGCATTTAGAATATTAGTGGAATGAATTATGGTGTTTGATCCTTGACTTGAGATTTTGAGGCAATCATGATGCCTTGTGTTGATTGAGAACATGTGTAAGATTCATCACAATTATTGAATGATGAGTATTGTTGTTGAATGAGAATGAATATGATTGTGAGCATACCCTTAGAATCTTGATGATTGATTTATGAATGTTGATGATAATGATTATTAAGGCCATTGTGATTGATACAAGATGAACTTGTATTTATGAGTTATAAATGTGTTGATGGAAGTATTGTGATGCCACATTGAAAATTTATAACAATGGCGATAATCAACGAAATTAAAATCCGCTAAGGGTTGAGTAGTGATGTTGATGATGATTAATGAGTGGCATAATAGGATGCATAGTATGAGAATGTATTTGAATTACATTACATTATGTCCATCACATATCATACGCTGTCGGTAAGGAATGTTAGGGGATTCCCCCGGTTGGCCCAGTGGGAGGGCAGCTCTATGCACGAGCATTCTTGTTGTTCCCCAGTACTCAGTGTGGAAGTCACGAAGCTGCCCATGCTTAGCTACGAGGAACTACATGTGGTTGACCCTGTGGGGGTGGCTCTTGAGGAGCAAGTGTCCCCGGTGGTCCTTTGGATCACCGCTTTCATGATATAATTCATGGTTGGCCCGTAACACCTCATGATGATGATTATGTTGTTTACCACGGTCATGGTGAAAATGACTGGTGTTTCAAAATCGGCGATGCGGTTTGGTACCAGTAAAATTGGTGTTATACATGCATTATGAGATATGTGTACACATTATACTACTGTAGTAGGGGCATGGTTATATGATCATGCTTGAACCCATATTTGGTGTTTATTCCCACAGTCGTATTCGTATTTAATGCTAAATCCATTGAGCATATGCATTAGCCTAAGAGCATTTACATATAAATGGAGATATGCCAAAGGGGATGAATTATGATAATGGTTGAGATGGGTGAAATAATACCTAAAAGACAATAATTGAAAAAAGGAATACAAAGAGTTGTATTAATGTATGATGATGTTGTATGTGATGGCCCGATATGATTAAGGGCATGATTGTGTATATGCGTTGGTGCTTTGCTATGGATTGTGGTATATGGTTATAATATGAATATGTGTGTGTGATTGAGGTAACCACGATGATCATTGATATGTTTTTGTGAAGTACACATGATGTTGTATGCATATGCACATAATCACAAACGTATTCATATTTGTCATTTTGAATGTAAACTCACTCTTCCATGTTGTCTATTTTTAGCTTTGTCATGCAGGACATATATGGGGTGAGATGCACCTTATTTTGGAACTCTACATTTTGTTGATGAAGGTATAATAGTTATATAGGAAGTGCCTTGACCGACAATCATTTGAGTTTTGGAGTATGTATGTAATTGATGACAATGGCGTTGATGTAGATGTGGTTTTTATGGCCTAAGTTTATATATATATATATATTTGGTCTTATATTCTTTTGTGTATACATGTGTATACAATAGGCCAATTCTTTTGTAAACAATCACATGAATATTGACAATGATGGTTTGATAGTCATTTTGATGACATTGATGCTTATGTTGATGGAAATACATGGATGGATGAATTATTTAAAGTGTGAGATTATGATTCACAATGTTTATGTATGAATTAGAGGTAAATTTAATGATTTAAATGATGTGTGAAGTTGGTATAAAAAGGGCTTAATAGATTGATGTTATGTCCCTTTACATCTTGTATCATAACAGGATTGATCCTTCATGTTTTGTGCATAAGAAGGTCTAGGCGTTGCATGATCTCAGGTCCTAAGGCTTGGCATAATTGAAAAATGGATTTTGGAGCATCAGGGAGTGATCCACGACCAGTGGGAAATTCCCATGGCCAGTGGATCACAATGTTTTAGAAATTACGCAAGTTGGGTCATGGAACCAGAGAGTTCCACGGCCTATGGAAAATTTCCCACGGCCAGTGGTTTTTCCAGTTTTGAAAAATTCAAAATCCTGGTCATTGGGGTAGTAAGTTCCACGGCCAGGGAAATTTCCCATGGTCAGGGAAAATGCCCATAGTGGTTTTTCACGTATTTTCTTGCCATGGTTTTGTACCTTTTGATTCCCTATGCCTAGTACTTCAATCCTTCATCCATGATAACTTGTTGTACACCTCCTGACATGTTTTCCTTAACCACATAAATACGTTTCCAATTACCCTTAACAAATACCTTATGTTTTCTTGGATCTATTCTCATATCTTCATATATGAGATGAGATGAATGCCCGTTATACATTTAACTTTTTTCCATTGTTTTAAATAGGATTACGTATACATCTTGGGCCTTTGCTTTACGATCCATTCCTTTCTTAAATCTTTAAAATGTGGCCTCTAGTTTTCTATGGTTTGAATCTTGATGTAAGTGGGATATTATAAGGCTTTAAACCGTGAAAAATTTATTCATGTTTTCATTGGTTATTTGTCCTTACATCGGGATTCGGATCAGGGGAATCAGGGTGTTACCACACTGAGACCTAACCAAGAGGTCGAACACTATTGTTCCTCAGGTACCCCTACCATCGTTCCTCATCACAAACCATTGTATGATATGATGTAGGCATGATGTGTATTACTTGGTAATGCCCGTTGATTACCAATCCATGTCCACAACATACCCCATTGTCCTTAGTGCACATGTTCACATCACACACACACATACACTTATTCCCATAATGCGATGGAAGGTCCACAAATCAATGCCATCACTGCACTCGTAGCCTATTCACACATTCCCCACACAATCACGAGTTACTCAAAATGTGGTGCATTCCTCACAAGCACCTCAAAGTCTTATATCAAGGTTCATCTTTCATGACCGTTGTCACACGATAGAATTAATCCTTTTGATCTAGGGGTTCTGCTAACTCTTTTTAAGTCTTATGCTAATCTTAGAACATTTCTAGTATACAACCTAAAAATGTAAGGAGAAAAACAAATTAAATTCAATTTAAACAAAAATTGTTGTTAGCCAATTTTTCTAGTTAACCTACCATTGATTTTAATCCTAGGAGTTATTAGGCATATAAAAAAGTCCTAAGAAGTACCTATCACCAGTTATCAGTATCTCATGGATTCATAATTTAGTCCTTCGTTTACAAGTTTTATAGGATTTGCACATTAGTCCCTCGATTCCCAGAAGCTACAACCAAAGACAAGGTCGTCATAAATCTTATTTCTCAAACAACGTTATAACTGTCGCACACACATCGCCAATATCCTACTTCTCAAACAAACATCAGGGGAAAATTATCACAAGAAAGATCTGTGGGTGGTAGAGGTTTCAAGTTTACGCATAACTCTGACAATTTGGTATCATAACAGCATTAACACATCATGTACTAAACAAAACAAGAAAACATCATCACATCCATTCAATCTTGTGATAATCAACACAAATCTCAAACTCTCATCATAATTATAATTGTCAAGCATGCACATCAAGATTTGTACTCAAACTTGCTTGCGTAGGAAAATCAATAATTAATGCACTTTTAATTGCCAACATATGGCCACCACATGCCCAAAACAACTAATCAAGTAATACAATTCAGCATTATACATCAAGCTTCATACATATAATAACATCATATCTGAGCATCATGGTCAACTTATTCAAGAAGGATTTTAGATTATGCTCATAACATGCTACCATAAATAATTTACCGCCAAGCATAGACCACTAAAATCATAGACTATCCCAAGTAATATTAAATGGTATAACACAATTCCAGGGATGTTGAACACGAATGCTAAGATATTTCTAACACTTCTAAATACGATTTAACGTCAATCAATCCACAAACACAACTATTCTCACCTCATTCACTATCACAAATGCAAGATAATTCATAGCGCAACACGTAATTCAATTTCCACCAACCTAATTCAATTCACAAATTTACTAAATATTTCCCAAGCCATAACTCGACCTTATGTACCACAACCCATTAATAGTTTTCTCATAAACCATTTTATAGCTTGATTTCAATGGCAACGTTCCTATGAATTGAAATATTTCTTTAAAAATTTATTTAATATTCAACAGGAATGCTAGGCGCATTAAAATTATTAGCTCTAAGCTACCAACCAGTCTCAACATAATTAATATTATATTCAAGATTCAAAAACTTATAAAATATTCCTTTCAAACCAAAATACTATAAAATTGGTCAAACAATGACTTAACACCTATACTATCAACACATTAAATTTTCATGGCTAGAGTCAATCAATAAGTATTCCATATCATGCTCACAAATATTGTCATAAAGTAATTCTATGCCAAAATTTATAATTCTTATTCTGAATATAATTTGGATACTCAAACAATCCGGGAATGTTAAAAATTTCAAAACAATTAATTATATTCTCTTTTAATACTCCTAACCAATCTAATAATAAAATACATCAAATAATATAATTTAATAATAATTAATCATGTACCCATTTTGTTAGGCCCCAACATAATGAGGACACACTAAGGGAGGACCCTCACACCATCCTAGAGAAAGGACTTGAAACATACAAAGGTCCTCTCACAAGGGCCAAGACCAAAAAGGCCAAAGAAAGCATCCATCGGGCCTTATCTTCCTTCCTAGCTTTGAGTAGGCCCAAGCCCAATGAAGAATCCTGGAGGATCTATTCATACTTTATTTGTAATATATTTCTTAGTTAGATTCTCTAGGCTTATAGGGTTTATTTGGGCCTTGCAAGGTCAATGGGGCCACTTTTGGGCCATATACACTCACTTTGGGCCATGTATAGGCCATACTCTTCTCCATTTGCATTATTGGGCCTAGGCATCATAGAGAGGCCCATGAGGGAGTCCCTTGGCCAAAATTACTGTGGCTCTATATAAAGAGCTCTTCCTTTGTAAATGGACACACTTGAATTCCATTTGAGAATTTTACACTTTCTAAAGTGAGTTTTAGTGAGAGAAGCTCTCCCTTATCTCTAGGTTAGAGTGAGCTCTAGCAAGCTCTTATCTAAGGGGTTTCCTCCCTCTTGGTGGCGAGTTCTAGGGAGTTATCTCCCTTTAGAGTGGCCTCCCATTCACCTCCTCCATTCCTCCCTCCAATCTTCTCTTTTCTCCCTTTCATTTCCACATTTCCTTCTCCTTTCTTCCTTTCAAATCCGTGTAGTTTAGTGTCATTTTCCTTCTTTTCCATTTCAGTTTTCCCTAGAGCAAGAAGCTCCATCAAGTCATGAAGAGGTTAGAAGAGGAAGAGTGCCCTAGATCCACCCTTCTTCAAGAAGATAGAAGAAGATCCTACATCATTTGGTATCACTTGAGCTTGGGAGGTTCTTTTCTACTCTTCTTCCTCCATTAGTTTTCGGTTTTACCTTTATTTTGCTGGCTGGAATTTTGTTTTCATATCACCTACTTGCTTTGTTGATGCCATGATAAAGTAGAAAGTTCATAAAAAAATTGGTGTTCTTTTGAGTTTTTATGCTAGTTGTTTCCATTTCTTCAATTTTCTTGCATATTGCTTTGAGTATTCGGTTTGTTATTGTAATGTCTTGCAAAATTTCAGATTTGGCACATTAGTATTTCAATTAGGAGTTGTTACTTAGTTGTTAGAAGTTTGTTAATTGTTAGTTGGTAGTTAGAGCCAAATAGGAATTAGTTTTTGTGCCATGTGGAACCTTTGTCTAGTGTTCTAGGCTTTGTATTGATTTTCCTTAGTTAGTAAGTGCATAGCCGTGTGAATTGGATTTGGTTCAAGCACCTTGACTAATCTCCCAAAGGTTCCATCCTTGTCTTGTTAGGAGGTCTCACTTTAAGACTCTCCAAAAAGTCATCTCATTTTTAGGATTGTTAGTATTCACTCTTAGTTTTCTTTCTAGGTTATTTTTGTTTGTGAATGCATAATAGGAACACATCTTATTTTTCGGTTCTCATGTTGTTGCATCAAAGAAAATTTTGTCAAAAGTTTTGAACATCATCCTTCCACTCCTTTTGGAAGAAGGTTGCAAGTGTTTTTCCTTAAGCAAGAAAGAGACATTTAAACTTGTTTTAGCATTGATTCATTTCGGTTTTAGGAGTTCATTGGTGGTGTTGTGCATTGAAAAATACAAGAGGCCATAAAAGAAAAAGAAAGTATTCAAAAGAGAAAAAGAAAAACAAAACCCTATACTACCAAAATTGAAAAAGGGTGTTGAAAAGGAAAGAAGCCTCATTAAGAAAAGTGTGAAGTAAGGCACCCAGAATCAAAATCAAATTTTTGAAATTCCCTTTTACTTGAAGTGAGTTGTTTGCTTAAGTCTCCATATAGTTTCATTTGAACCTTACTTGCTTAATTGTGATTGCAACTTTAGAGTTTCTAGGTTTAGGTTGTACTTTCCTTTTGTTGATTGCATTTTAGTTTCTTGTTTGTCTAGTTTTATCCATCATTATTTTCGAAACCCTTATCCATAGTGTAGCTTTTATTCTTTCAACATTTATTGCTTTAGTGTCTTGTCAATCAAAAATCCAAAAATATCTTCCACTTTGAGTAGCCTTTCTTCTTAAGCATTTTTAGTTTGTCATTTTTCCTTCTCAAGTTTTGTCTTTGAAGTTGTTTTTCTTTCAACCTTCTTAATAATTCCCTTCTCTATACCTTGAGGGTAGCCTATTGGAATACTTGAGGTGAGAGTGTAAATTGCTTGGGTGAACTTGACACCAAAAGAAAGGGTAAGAGTTGTGAGGAGACACTTGAGAGATACATTTGTGAGGTTTAATTTTTCTTGAATTCATTAACAAATTTCGTTTGGAGTATTTTCTTATCTTGTTTTGCTAGGTGAGGTGGAGCTTACACATCAAGGAAGAGCTTGAAGAAAAAAAAATTGTAAAGGAAGCAAAAGCCTTGTAATTAGTAGAACTTAGGCAAATTTCAATATTTTAGGTCTTGTGTATTAGGTATTGTCTTGTATTTTGGACACACCTTTGGACATTGGACTTTTGGACACTATTAACTTTCATTTGCAATTGGTAATTTCGGCTAGTGGTAGAGCATTTGCATTTGGTTGTTAAGTCTTTTAGTTAGTTAGTTGGTGGTTATAACTAATAGTTGTTAGTTAGTTGCTTGTCTTAACTAATTAGGTTAATTAGTTAGTGGTTGGAACTAATTCTAGTTACTTTAACTAATCATAACCGAAATTAGTTTAGGGTTTTACCTAATCATAACTGAATTAGTTGTTAGTTAGGGTTGTTAGACTTTGTTTCAACTTCCATAACTAAAGAACTACTTCTAGTTAGGGTTTGTTAGGTGTTGGTTAGTTAGTTGAACTAATTTTGTTAGGTTAACTAACTAGTGAACCGAATTTAGTTAGGCTTGTCTAGGGTTAGTTAATTGTTAGAAACAACCTAGGACAATCATAATCAACTTAGGTTAAAGCCAAACCTAGGACTTCCATAAACAACATAGGACTAACCTAGTAAAGGACAACCTAGGATCTTGTTTTCCCTTAGGTTAGAAACCTAGTATTGATATTTTAGGATTGTTGTGTGTTTTCTTGTACTTATTTTGCATTCATCCTCCTTGACTAGTTTGTCTACACATTCCTTGTTTTTGTCTTGAATTTCTTTGACAACCTTAAAAGATATCTTCTAGTGATAGGGAGAATAAAACTATGCTTCATAACATAATGGATAGCTTGAATAACATCAATGCTAGGCTAATAAATCTTGAGCATAATGAAAACCCTAGAACTAGACATAGAAATCAAAGAAATCATAGACATAATAATAGTGATAGTGAAGAGGAGCCTAGACAAAGAAGACACCATGAGCATAAAAGAGAAGATATAGGCTTAAGAGAAGTCAAATTAGAAATACCCCCATTTAATGGCAAGAGTGACATAGAGGCTTATCTAGAATGGGAAATGAGGGTAGAACAAATCTTTAACTCTCATCAAATAAAAGATGAAAAGAAGGTTAGGATAGCCACCCTATCATTCCAAAACTATGCCTTAGTATCGTGGTCTCAAGTGTGTAAGGAGAGAAAAAAAGATAATTTTCCACCAATAGATGATTGGCTGGATTTGAAAGCTCTATTAAGAAAATGTTATGTTCCTAGTTATTATAGAGGGGAGCTATTAGCGAAGCTAAATAGAATCACCCAAGGGTCAAAGAGTATAGAAGACTACTACAAAGCATTAGAGATAGCTATGATTAGGGCAAACCTAGAAGAAGATGAGGAAACCCTAATGCATAGGTTCTTACATGGCCTTAAAAGGAACATTAAGAATAAAGTAGAACTCCTTCCATATGTAGACATAGAGGAACTACTTCACCAATGCACTAAGGTAGAGATCCAATACAAAGAGAGAGAAGCCTATAGTGGGGAAAATAAAGCCTATAAATCTAAGTGGGTAGGACAAGATAACAAGGGTAGGTTTGATAGAAACCCTAGGGAGAGGGAAGTGGGCACTTCATCTTCCAAACCTCAAAGTGAGTTGCATAAAAATGGAAAGGTTTTTAAGAATCAAAGAGAAAAGCATGAATCCACATCTAAACCACAATCCTCTAGATCATCTACCATTAAATGTTTTAAATGCCTTGGTAGAGGTCATATTGCTTCTGACTGTCCAACAAAAAGAACCATGGTTTTGAAAAATAATGGAACCTACTCAAGTCAATCAGAGTCTAATTCTGATTCTCACTATTCAAGTGATGACTCAAGTAGTGATTCATATGACAGTGAGCATTTTAAGGGATGATGGTGAGCTTTACATGATTAGAAGATTACTTGGTAGTCATGTTAAGCTAGATGATACTACACAAAGAGAGAACATCTTTTATACAAGAGGTTACATAAATGACAAATTATGTTCTCTCATTGTGGATAGTGGGAGTTATGCTAATGTAGTAAGCCAAATACTAGTGTATAAGATGGGCTTAGAACTAATAGATCACCCTAGACCTTATAAGTTACAATGGTTAAATGAAAAGGGAGAGATGTTAGTTAATAAGCAAGTCTTAATAAATTTCACCATAGACATATATAAAGATGAAGTTAATTGTGATGTAGTACCTATGGAGGCAACTTATGTCTTGCTAGGAAGACCTTGGTAATTCGATAGGAAGGTCATCTATGAGGGGTTCACTAACACCCTCACTTTCAAACTAGATGGTAAGAAGATAGTTTTACACCCCCTAACTCCACAACAAGTAGCTAAAGATCAACTACAAATGAAGCTTAAAAGAGATAGAGAGTTAGGATCTTATTCAACTCATCTAGGAAAAATTAAGAAAAATAAAAAAGAAGATAAAGGAAAAGGAGTTGTTATCTATAATGACTCTAGTGCTAACCTTTTGGCCACCAAACATGATGTGAAACATGCCATGTTTTCACATAAACAATGCTTGATCATGTATGCTAATGACATCCCTAGCACTTCCTTATGCTCAATGGGCAATCTTCCTCCTCCTTTGCCCAACGGGATTCAAAATATCTTAAAAATGAATTCAAAGACCTCTTTCTAAAAGACATCCCAAAAGGCTTACCTCCTATTAGAGGCATTGAACATCAAATCGATTTAATTCTTGGTGCTAGTTTACCTAATAGACATGTATATAGGTGTAATCCTAAGGAAATCCTTGAAATTAAAAATCAAGTGAATGATCTACTATCTAAAGGTTGGATTAGAGAGAGGTTAAGCCCATGTGCTTTACCTGCTTTACTTGTTCCTAAAAAGGATGGTTCATGGAGAGTGTTCACCGATTGTAGGGCCATCAATAACATCACCATCAAGTATAGGCATCCTATACCTAGACTTGATGATATGCTTGATGAGCTTAGTGGTTCTACAATATTTTCTAAGATTGATCTTAAAAGTGGCTATCACCAAATAAGAATCAAAGAGGGAGATGAATGGAAAGCCGCTTTTAAAACCAAACTTGGACTATATGAGTGGTTAGTTATACCTTTTGGCTTGACTAATGCACCAAGCACATTCATGAGACTCATGAATCATGTTTTAAGGGAATTCATTGGGCATTTTGTTGTGGTATATTTTGATGACATTTTAATCTATTCAAAGACCATGACCTCTCACCTAAACCACCTTAGACAAGTTATGCTTGCCCTAAGAACAAACAATCTTTATGCAAACTTTGAAAAATGTTCTTTTGGCATGGATAGCATTGTCTTTCTTAGATTTGTAGTTAGTTCAAAAGGTGTAGAGGTAGATCACTCAAAGGTTAAGGCCATCTAAGATTGGCCCACACCCAAAAATATGAGTGACATAAGAAGTTTTCATGGTCTTGCAAGTTTTTATCGGAGATTTATGAAAGATTTTTCTACCTTAGCCTCCCCTTTAAATGAATTGGTGAAAAAGAATGTTCCTTTTATTTGGGGGCCAAGGCAAGAAAAAGCTTTCCTAGATCTCAAAGATCGCCTCACTCATGCTCCAATTTTATCACTTCCAAAATTTTCCAAAACCTTTGAGCTTGAGTGTGATGCATCGAATGTGGGAATAGGAGCTGTGCTTTTACAAGAAGGTCACCTCATTGCTTTCTTTAGTGAAAAGCTTAATGGGGCAGCCATCAATTATCCCACATATGATAAAGAATTTTATGCCTTAATTAGAGCCCTAGAAACTTGGGAACACTACTTGATTCCCAAAGAGTTTGTCATACATAGTGATCATCAATCCCTCAAATTCATTAAAGGGAAACATAATCTAAATAAGAGGCATGCTAAGTGGGTTGAGAATTTGGAACAATTTCCCTATGTCATCAATATAAGAATGGAAAATCCAATACTTTGGTTGATGCTTTATCTAGGAGGCATTCTTTACTTACCTCCCTAGGAGCCAAAGTTATGGGGCTTGATGAGATTAGGTCTTTGTATCCAAATGACCTTGATTTTTCTAACATTTTCCACTCATCTTCCACTTCTTCATCTCATAAAGGCTTCTATATTTTAGATGACTATCTTTTCAAAGCCAATAGACTTTGCATTCCTAGAAGTTCTTTAAGAGATCTTTTACTTAGAGAAAGCCACGAGGAAGGCTTAATGGGCCATTTTGGAAGAGATAAAACATTATCCATATTACATGAACACTTCTATTGGCCAAAAATGAAAAAAGATGTCCAAAAACATTGTGCTAGGTGTATTGTGTGTAGAAAAGCAAAATCAAAATTTCGCCTAGTGGTTTATATACTCCTTTACCAACACCCATTGCACCTTGGATTGATATATCTATGGATTTTGTGTTGGGATTGCCTAGGACCCAAAGAGGAATGGATTCTATCTTTGTGCTAGTGGATAGGTTTAGTAAGATGGCTCACTTCATCCCTTGTCACGAGGTAGATGATGCTAGAAATATTGCTAAACTCTTTTTCAAAGGGATTGTAAGACTTCATGGTGTTCCTAAAACCATATTTTCTGATAGGGACACCAAATTCCTAAGCCATTTTTGGAAAACTTTTTGGTCAAGGCTAGGAACGAAGTTTCTCTTTTCCACTACTTGTCATCCTCAAATGGATGGACAAACAGAGGTAGTAAACAGGACCTTTCACAACTTCTTAGGGTCTTAGTGCTTAAAAATGTTAAATCTTGGGATGAGTGTTTACCCCACATTGAGTTTACATATAATAGGGTACAACACTCCACGACCAAGCATAGTCCATTTGAGGTTGTTTATGGTTTTAACCCTCTCACTCCTTTTGACCTTTTGCCTATTGAGGTTTCTGATTCTATCCTTCATATGGATAGATAGGCAAAGGCCAAATTTATCAAAGATTTTCATGAGAGGGTTAAAAACCAAATTCAAACTAAGAATGAACACTATGCTCGTTGTGCTAATAAGAAGAGAAAGGACATCACCTTTGAGCTTGGAGATTGGGTTTGGTTACACCTTTGAAATGAGAGATTTCCAAACTTACGCAAATCCAAACTTGACCTAAAGGTGATGGGCGTTTCCAAATCATTAAGAAAATAAAGAATAATGCTTATGTCCTTGATTTGCCAGGCAATTATGGAGTGCTTCTTTCAATATTTCAGATTTGTCTCCCTTTGACTTAGATGAAGAAGATGATGTCTTAGATTTGAGGACAAATCCTTTCGAAGAGGGGGAGCATAATGAGGACACATTAAGGGAGGACCCTCACAGCATCCTAGAGAAAGGACTTGAATCATACAAGGGTCCTTTCACAAGGGCCAAGACTAAAAAGGCCAAAGAAAGCATTCATCGGGCCTTATCTTCCTTCCTAGCTTTGAGTGGGCCTAAGCCCAATGAAGAATCCTGGAGGATCTATTTATACTTTATTTGTAATATATTTCTTAGTTAGATTCTCTAGGCTTATAGGGTTTATTTGGGCCTTGCAAGGTCAATGGGGCCACTTTTGGGCCATGTACACTCACTTTGGGCCATGTATAGGCCATACTCTTCTCTATTTGCATTATTGGGCCTAGGCATCATAGAGAGGCCCATGAGGGAGTCCCTTGGCCGAAATCACTATGGCTCTATATAAAGAGCTCTTCCTTTGTAAATGGACACACTTGAATGTCATTTGAGAATTTTACACTTTCTAAAGTGAGTTTAAGTGAGAGAAGCTCTCCCTTCTCTCTAGGTTAAAGTGAACTCTAGCAAGCTCTCATCCATGGGGTTTCCTCCCTCTTGGTGGTGAGTTCTAGGGAGTTATCTCCCCTTGGAGTGGCCTCCCATTCACCTCCTCCATTCCTCCCTCCAATCTCCTCCTTTCTCCTTTCCATTTCCACCTTTCCTTCTCCTTTCTTCCTCTCAAATCCGTGTAGTTTAGTGTCATTTTCCTTCTTTGCCATTTCAGTTTTCCGTAGAGCAAGAAGCTCCATCAAGTCTTGAAAAGGTTAGAAGAGAAAGAGTGCCCTAGATCCACCCTTATTCAAGAAGATAGAAGAAGATCCTACATCACAACACAAACTTGGCTAGGGTCGCTAAGGATACCATTCAAGTGACCTTAAAGCACAAACACCTCCCCCTACCTGGAAGTGGTTCTGCCAGTATCAAGATGTTCCAGGGACCTATTCCGAGCTTCGATCCTTTTGCGTAATCCATTCCCAAAACTCAAACACATAGTAAAAATATAATTATAAATTAAAACTATAAACCTTCAAAAGTGTCAGAACTTTAAGGGTATACCCGTACCCCCTAAACTTAAAATCTTAAACTAAAATATATTAAAATCATAGTTTTAGAAATTACCAAACATCCTTAATTGAGAAAAATCAAGAAAGCTCGATGATCGTAAAAGGCTGTAGTTCGGCCAGATTATGGAGGACAAAGGAAAGCTTGAAACTAAAAACAGACTTCGGAAACGAGATCTACATGAAAAACAATGGAGATGGGGTCTTGTATGTTAAAACGGTCACCAACGATGGTGGCTGAAATTTACCCCGACATGGTGGTTTTTGGTAATAGCGTAATGGCTTGTATGAGGAAGATATGCAATTTTTTTGAAAACAACGTAAAGCTGTCATGAAATTGGAACAAGTCAGGAAAGAATGTAAAAACTATACCAACTGGGGGGTAGATCTAGCCTTCAAGACCTTCATGAAAGTTACAGGGAATTTTGTTACAAAAATTATTGAACTGAAATCACGTGAATCAGAGGTCGTATGTGAGACTTATGATTTTTTGAGTGAAGTATGCGCAGATTAAAGGAATCAAATAACGGGTTTTTAGAGTACAAATACTTGATCCTCAATTTTGGAGATGGTAGAATATGAATGGGGGTTTGAGGCTAGAAATAGAGATTATAGATCTCTTTGTAACGAAGACTCCAGGACCAGAATCACTTGATTCTAGTTTCGTATAAGAAAGTTATACCTAAAACACTAAAGGGTCTCAAGTAGGATTCAGGGATACAAATTGAATTAATCATTTCTTTGGGAAACGGGGTCGATAGGGCTCAAATTAGTATTCAACCCTTTCAAGACAAGTTCCTAAAATATCAAAACGGTTCACTAGGGATTAATCGTGCTTCAATCAGATATCCTAAAGTATATGCACGATCAAATGTGAAGAGCCTTTGAAGTATAAGTCTGGCCCGCCAAACCTGTCATCCTCGATTTACTACAGGAGGGTCCTAACAAGACTAGTTACCTATTGGATCACTAGTCTTAAGCTGTATTATCGGAATTAAATCACTCACTGGGTCCCACAGTTCAAATCTGGGAACCCGACAATAATTTATTATTAAATATAATTATCAAATTACTAATTAATAAATAATTATCAAATAAATAGTTAATAAATAAGTAATTGATTATCAAATAATTAAAAAAGTTATCAAACAATGAGTAATTATTAAACAAATAATATCAATTAATCTGATAAATAATTATCAAATAATTAATAATCATTAAATACCTAATAAATAATCACCAAAAATTCATAATCAAATTATACTATATATATTTTCTAATTTTATAGAATTAGACATTATTAATTATTACCCATTATATACATCAAAGTAAATTATATAGATATTAAGTAAGTATTAATTATTAAATATGAAATCAATTATTATACTTCAAGTATTATCCACAATCAATTATTGTTACTAGCAAAAAGGGACATACACTAACAATTAATACTAAACCAATCAATATTAAATATTAATATAACCCTATCTATTATCATTATCTTCTCATCTCAGCTCTAACTACCAGTACATTCTCTAACCTTTCTTTTAATTTTTTACATCCCTTTAAGTTGGGTCTCTCATTCATATTCGCTTGACATCCCTATATTCAACTCAAGGAACAGGCCAAAGCCTCAAGCTTTCTACTAAAAACTCAATAGAGTATTCTTAAGATTCCTGAGAGTCTGGGTTCCTACTCTCAAAACCAGGGTTGTTATGGATTTTGTTTATAAGCCCTTTATTTTATCCTTTCTTTGATTTCCATACCTTACATCTTATCCATTAGCCTCATTACAACCTTTAAAATAACCTTTTGACTTAGGTGCGTTTCCTTAGTACTGTGGAGCTAAGGTCACTTGCCAAGCCTATGGTAATACTTTGATTGATTTGACTTGAGTGACACCTAATACTTCCTTGAAACACTTTAGAGGATTAATGAAAGAGTGAACCATTTGAGTCATTTAAAACATGGTTTAAAAGAAAACATGGATTATTTGACATTCATACTTCATCCCTCCTTTGTTAATTTTTGAGATCATGATTCTGTTTGGGTTCCTTTGTATGTTAGTTCTTTACTTATTTTTCTTTAACTTGATGAGTATGATAATTGCTTAAGGACAAACAATGTTAGTTTGAGGTATTTTGAAATGTGTCTAAAACACATCATTTTAGGTTTATTTTATAGGCATTTTTAGGATTAATTGAATAAAATCCCCTAAACTCTTAATTATATTTTGTTCTTTCCCTCCTTCGCTACTTGTTTTTCTAGTTTTGTAGAAGTTTATAGGTTTAAAGACCATTTTTGGATCAAATATGAAAAACAATGCATAACAAAGCAACCGTGTGCCAAAATAAGTGAAAAAATAAAGAAAAGCAGGGCCCTAAATAGAGCACTCCACAGCCAGGCCCTGGTGGGAACCATGACTATGGAGTGGGAAGCTAAAAAATCAAGGAGGAGAGCCTAGAGCGAACCATGGCCAGACTGTGGTGGCCACCATAACCATGGTTCGTGCCTGATAATAGGATGTTGCATTTTTTTGCTTTATATAAGGGGGAGAGAGACACTGTTTTAGAGGACTCGTTTTCTAGACTCCGGAGGCACCTTGTACAAGCATAGAAGGTGATTTGGGAGGACTCTTTCAAGGATTTTCAAGGAGGAAAATATGAAGGGAACGAAGAATTTGAAGACTCTCCAAATCTTGTGGTTGGTTTTAGATTCTTGGTTTTGCCTTTTGTTTAAACCTTTGTAATCCTTGTTTACTGAGTTGTATGGATTCAATGAACCTTTGTGATTTCTTATTTACCATGAGTGGCTATAATCCTTATTATTGGGATTTAGGGGGTAATTTATGATGTAATTAGTGTAATCCTTATTGCTCTATCAATGAAATTTATGTTTACCTTTAATTCTTGATTACTTTATTTGCTAATTGATCTAGACATAGGCATAAGTTATTTTTAATTAATTCTTGGGAAGGATTGAAAAGTGAACCTAATTAATCTAATTCAAGAATTGAACCTAAGATTGAATACTAGAAGGGACTAAAAAGTGAACTTTATTTAATCTTTTAAGAACCAGAGTTTTTCATAATAATTAAACTTGGGAGGGATTGAAAAGTAAACATTTTTGATTGTTGTGTTGACTTAAGATTTCCATTATTCTTTATAACTCTATTTTCAAATTAAATGATGGTTTGTTTGATTTGAGTAATCTAACAGAACTGAGAAGGAAAAGTTAGAACCTTAGGAAGTTGGTCCTGGTTAACTTGAAAGTAAAAGATAAGGTAAAATCTTTAAACACCATTACGAAGCAATGCATTACCCGAAAATCCCAGGATACATTTTAATTAATTTTATTCCTGGAGAACTTTTGATTTGTGATTTTAATTACTCTGTTTTTAATTCTTTTGCTCGAAAATCCTTATTCCTGCTTGTTTAGATAAATAGGATCATTATTCTGAGTACTTGAGAACATGGTCCTTGTGGAGATAATATTTTTTATATTACACAACAAACTCGTACGCTTGCGGGGTGTCACTAGACCCGATGAAATAATAATATTAAAATAATAATATTAATAATTACACGAATGAAACCTCGAGCATGAGTAGGGAACCCCAGGGGCAGTCATGTATTGACTACCCTACCCCCTGGTTGAGATATTTACAATATGACTTGTAGGATTTCACAGCCGATGCAGAAGATCGAGAAAAATGGAGCAAAACTTGCAGACTTGAATGATACCCCAAATTGCCCCCAAAGTTAGCCATACAAGCACCACAAGAGTCCTATCTCGGTGGTTCCAGTCCCTAATATTTTGTAATTGAAAATAAAACATTTCTCCTGAAAAGCCTGACTTTGATTCAGACCTCATCGACCCTAATTCTTGAGAAAACACCCTGTAAAGTCAGAACCCCCAAAATTTTGGTCCAAACCCTAATAGAATTGGAACCACTCACCATACTACAATATAATAATACTAAATTAATATTCAATTCAATTCACTTAATTCAAATTATACCTCATTACAGGGATATTGCAACCAACGAAATACTAGTGAGTGTAATGCCAAGGTTCCTACATTAAAATCAATCAACAACAATATACAACAATCACATATTTCACAGACAAGCATAATGCAATTCAGCAACATATTCCGTATTAATCATCTAATTTTTCCAAAAATAGTCGGTCTGGGTTGGAACCGCTCTAATACCACCTATAACATCCCACCTATTAATTAATGTTCAAATTATGTGATTAACTCAATTAAACTCAAATTCATTTTAAATATTGTAGTAAATATCCAAAATTAAGATAAGGATGGGAAAAAATTTTGAAAGAAAATTTTTCATATTCAACACTTCATTAATAACCCACGGAAGTCCTAGGGCGGTGCCGCATACAATAATACCAAAACACACCCCCAAGAAATATAAGAGTTGCATACAATGAGAGTTACTAACAAGAAGGGTATAAGGGCCCTAAAAACCACATAAAATAAATTAAAAGGCGAGACGAAGCTCAAAACAGGGTCCCTTCGCTTAAGCAAGATCAACTAGCTTGAGCGAGCAAGTAACCAGGACAGATATAGAATGCTTGTAACACCCTAAATTTTTAAAATAGAAAGTTAAATTAAGAAAATAAATGTTGAATAATTGAATATGAATTATTTAATGTCCTAAAATATTGGAAATAATTTAATTGAGATTTATAGAGACTGTTAGTAAATTATTGAGACCGGATAAGTAGAAACCTAACCTGGATAAAATATGGGTGTCAGACCAAGTATCTCTAATTGAGATGCCGTTGGTCAGGGCTGTAGATAATATTACTGGGAATTCAAATATGTATTCAGAATAATTTTTAGAATAAGTATTGAGCTCGAATAGAGAGCCTGTTTGTTTGAAAACGGAAGAGTTTAATGAAAGATTAAAAATTAAAACAAAATCCTCACCTCTTTCACTCTATTTTCACACTGGTTTTCACTCCCTTTGGCAAACACACTTCTCTCATTCTTCCCTTCTTCATATCTTCTTCTTCCTCCCTAAGAGCTTGAACAAATTGGCGCTCTCTCTTGCTTATTTTCATTCACCATTGAAGCTTGGAGGAGACAATGGGTGCTTGAAGCTTCTCCCATTCTCCTCACCATTTTTGTCATCCTCATCCTCTCTCTTGATTCCCATTTTCGTTTTCTTGGAGCAAGGTAAGTTCCTTGTCATTTCCTTATGTTTTGAACCTAGAAATGGTTAGTTATAACTTGGGAGAGTATTAAATGCTTTTGGGTAGTGAAAGGAACCATTAAATATATAAACCCTAAGGTGGGGTGAAATAAATATAGATATTTATGAGCAATAAATGAGGTATATGAAAATAGGGTTGAAAGATGATGTATATAGAAGTGCATTTATGATATGGTTGGGTTTTTACAAAAACCCTAACTTATGAAATTGGGGGAAATATATAAGATGAAGGTGAAAGGCATTAATTGATGATGAAAATGTTATAAATGATAAGGTAGAGGTATTTAATGATGATTTATAATGTTGGTTAGAAGTCATAAATGGAAAACTCACCAAGGTGTTGGTGGGAAATTAATGTATGTGGCGACCTAATAAATGGGGTTTTTGTGTTGGCAATAATGAATGGTGACTTAAGGGAAGGAATTCCCGAAGCCTAATTAGGCAAATGAATAAAACCTATAAGTAGTCTCTACATGATAAGAATCATGTGTACATATATGTATATGTATGTTGAAATGATGTTTGAATGAATGATTGATGTGGTCCTATAATTGATTGGTGTAGGACTTGATAATACTTGTGAGGCGGGAACATCAAACCCGGAAGTCTACTTCTCTTGAGGTAGGAGAGGGGTGTATTTTCTAAATGTATGAGAACTTGTATGATGATAATGTATGTATTGATGTAATATGGCATACTTCCTTGAATGGATGTAGTATCATATGTGTGTGATGTAAAATTGAGTAAGACTCTTATAATGATTGATTGTGAGATGAGACCTTATTGAGGTTATGATTGGTATGATGTGTGATGACATGTTATGGATTCCATGTGTGGCTTGATGAATATTTGAAATCCTTGACTTAATGAATCTTGAATATTATGATCGGAATATATATATATATGTTTGAATATGTGAAATTAACATGGTAATTGAGTGGGAGTATACCCTAGATGAGAGGGTGAGATAATCTATATGAGGTTGAGGCATGCATGAGCATTGTTGCATACATAGCATGGCATACATATCATGATAATGTTGAAAAGGGTTGCGATCACTTGATGTTGGAATATAAAGGGCTTGCGAGTTCCTGTGATTATTGGACCGGTGGTTGCGATCACCTGGTATTTGAAATGAAAGGCCATACAGGACCATTGAGATTGTATGCCCGTTAAAACATCCCAATTTTAAATCTAAGTGCCGAATGAAAAATAAACCATTAAGGTTTTGATTCAAAAGTAAGAAGTTAATTGTTAATTATAATCAGATTAGCTTAAGGAATAATGACAAGTCAATTAAGGCTGAGTTGGTGAAAGATGGCTGTTTGTGATTGGCGAGTTACGTGAGTGGGCTATGACTCACGTTTTCCCATCCCACTTCCTTCCCTTTGCATGCATATATATATATGCCCTGTACCACCATGAATACTCATCCTTTTTCCCACTACTTCATTCTCTCTTTTCTTCTTCGCCTCCATCCTCTTTTCTGTTCTTGCCCTTCGCTTCCAGAGATCACGACGACGGTGCTGGAGGAAGGTCAGAGCCCCTCCAACTGGTGAAGGACGATCGTTGAAGCAGAGGAAGAACAACGCTCCATTCCTGAACCGAGTGCAGAGTATGACAGAGCGAAGGAAGACCGAATGAATTAGAAGAAGGGCGTCAGACCCAATGTCGAGAGCAGAAAAGCTTCTTGAGTTCCTTCTGTAGGTAGGGGGCGCTTTCGTGTCAAATGCATGGTCCACGAACGGTACCGGATGAATATACTGCTTTGAGTGTGTGTGTATGTGTTTATAACGACTGGATCTTATGCATGATTGATGATTCTGGATTCTGTGTGTATTACAGTGGTTATACAATAATTACATGTAATCAAGATGGTGGTAGTGTAGTCTGTCAGCCTTGGGTAATGACGAATGAAATGTATGGTTTTATCTCTGTTAACACTGTGAGAATATGAATGTGTACGCGATAGTTGATTTGTCAGATGCTATTACTTGATTGTCCGATTGTTGTACATATTGGTGTGACTGATAAAACAAATATAAAGGCTGTGTTGAATCTGTTCTTACTTAATGGTTACGAAGGAGGTATCGGTTGTGTGATGATGCTTGCTAGTAAACGCATTAGCTGCATGTGTAAGAATGGGGTGACCCGTGGAAGGTCAAAAGCCCCGAGGGAATGACTTTCAGCTACAGACCTTGGCTAGATCCTGAAGGGGCTCGTGGTATCCGTGGGAGCTAGAGAGGGGTCTCGAGACGCCAATGGAAGGCCGGTACCACGCGGGAAGAGCTGAAGGACGAGGGGCCAGTAAGGGGGAACTGTAACTGGAAGTCATCACTCGAGTCGGATCCGCAGGCATGCATGTAGATATGAGGTTGACTAGGGTAGTACGCATAGTATGTGTTGGGTGTTATGAATGATTTTCGAGTGTGTGGATGCATGTGTATGTATGTGTAAGGATGAACTAGACGTAGTATGTATGTTATAGATGTTATTCTGACTGGCATGGCCTTAGTTAACCTGGAAACGATTGAATGAAAGTAAGTGTGCGTACTGACACTGATACTGAGCCCTTGATTATCATTTTACATGTAAAAAAGCTCACCCCTGCAGTGGCTACATTTTCAATGAACATCTCTCGGAATGAAGCTTGAAGGAGGAGCTGGGTGCAGAACAAAACAGTCGAGTGCTTTTGAATATACGTGTATATGTATATACTTTGTGTAAGGTCCTGTTAAGCCTTGGCCAGCTCATATTTTGGTTTTAGCTTTTACGTTAGAACTTGAACACCTTCGGGTGACAGAAGTCATGACGAAACTCTTGTAATTATTTAAATGCTTCCCTATATATATATATATATATATATAGCGTGTTCTTCTATACTATGGGTGACGCCCGAGCGGTAAATATGGATGTATGAGTATACCTTACGAGCGTAAGAGGTTAGTATGTCTATGGGCAGTAGCGGAGCTGAGTGGTTGTTGGGGAAAGGGAAGATAATAATTTATTCCAAGTGTTGAGAGGCTGAAATGGCCGAGTTATTCCGAGTGAGTTAGTTACTACTCCCTGAGTGAATATAAGTCTGAGTATTCCCGAGTAAAAGTAGGTATAAAAGTCGAGCGAGATTCATTTGTATGAGTCCCTTCCGAGAGAAGAACACTTAGACGAACTCTTAGGGGAGTTCCCTTCGAGACATTCTGGCGAGTAACTTAGTGGAAGGACACCCGAGCGCATAGGCTTAATATTCCGAGTGAGAGTTTATGGAATCCGAGTGTAATAACCCTCCTTACCGAGTGAATCAGGTGTGTACCTTGGTGGATAAATATAAGAGGCTATGCTATAGAATGTAGGTGTGTTAGGGTCGTTTCTCGAGTGTTGGAACCCTTATACCGAGTGGCCTTAAGAATGGATCCCGAGTGGACTTAGTCGTGTACCAAGTGTATGGATGTCTCGATGCCGAGTGGTGGTTTTGCTGAGTGAGGCTTCTCGCTTCAGCGAATGGAGGACTCGCTCCAGCGAATGTGTATTGCTGGAAGGCGTTTGTCGTGGTATCGCCCAGGCGGATTGTGTCTCGCTTGAGCGAGTGTACGCTGTATGGTGGTTCGCTCAGGCACTGTCGGTGCTTCCGTGTGAATGGTTTTAATTCCCTTATCTTCCTCGTCTTTTCTTCTTGGCCATGGGGCCAGCTCTCTTATCCTCATATAAGGGAGTGTTTTTATTATGGATCCAGGTTATTCTCTAATTAATTCGAGAATTTTTTTTCCTAAACATTAGAATGTTTCACCCGTGGTTGTGATCATGAGGCGGGAGTACCCCTTGCGAGGCGGGAAACCATTATGAATTGTTGAACGTGGTTGCGATCACGAGAAAGTACCTTACGAGGCTGCTAGAGGGAGTACCCCTTGCGAGGCGGGAAACCAATGTGAATAAAGGAATGATTATGGAGGTTGCGATCACCTAAGGAAATGAAATTGGATCCGTGCATACATATCTTAAACACTAGCATGTGCATTAGCCATAGAAGCATGACATAGAGTAGCATCCTGTTCAAGAGATTGTGTGTGGGGTAGGTGGAACTCCCTTTTAATTACTAACTGTAATTGGGTTAATGGTTGGTGTGACCTTATGAATTTAAATGAATGTATGTGTTTAATGAGTTGATGAATGATTGAACTTCTCTTAAGGAGGAGATGCTTATATTTCATTTAAATATATATTATCATAATTGTTAGATTTTCATCATTGAGAAAGTATACTCACTCTCCATATGGTATATCTTTTAGCTCCTGTGTTGTAGGGCTGGCCTGTGGAGCTCTTATGTGGAGGAGCGGTGTGAAGGAAGCCTATTTTGGGTAAAGAATGCCTTGGTCGATGATTGTTTTAAGTTGTGGTTTTTAAGTGGATTTTCGTAATGTATATAGTTATAATGAATATCTTGAATAGCCGTGAATTGACATGGATGATGTATGTATGATGAAGATTTTGGAAGGTCATGTAGGAAAATGAGATCCTAGAGTTTATGGCTCATTTTCATTAGTGACCTTAGCCTTAATTAGATTTTGAAAAAGAAGCATGATGTAAGTAAAACTTATGAATGAATGATGATTTATATGAAAAATTGCACTTCATAGACTATGCCAAGTAATAAATTAGATTAGAATGTGATTGTGAATTGGAATGAGAATCTATGGGTATGAAGGTTTAGAACAAGTTTTAAATGTGTAATATGATGGATGTGATATGATGAATTTAAGTAAAATGGCTTGAGTTGAGTTTTGATATGTTGTGTTGTTCAATTTTCATGTTTTACAGTGTTTTACTGATAATCTCGCTCAAGCGAGATGGGTTCTCGCTCGAGCGAGAATCCCTTGTGTTGGTGTTCAGCCACTGGCAAATTTTCGCTCAGGCGAGAGTGGTTCTCGCTCAGGCAAGATGGGTCTCGCTTAGACAATTGGGCGTCTCGCCCCAGGCGAGATGATTAAGTATCAGGTATAACCATACTGGACAATTTTCGCCCGAGCGGGCTTGTCTTCGCCCAAGCGAGATTGTCCATGCATCAGGTATTGGTCGCTGGATGAAAATCGCTTAGGTGAGTAGGGCCTCGCCCGAGCGAGAGTATGGTATTTAGTTACTGGCCCATTTTTGCTTGAGCAAAAGGCTTTTGGAGGTGGTGTTCGCTCGAGCGAGTGAGCGTTGGATAGATTCTGGACGATTTTCGCCCATGCTCGCTTGCTTCGCCCAAGCGATTTCTGAGGATCTCGCTTAAGCGAGATGGGACTCGCTCAAGCGAGTTGGCCCTTGATCCTTCTCTTATTCTTTTCGCTCAACGCGTATTGTGGCTCACCCAAGCGCCTCACTCGGCCTCACCCAAGCGAGTGTGACCGTCGCTTGAGCGAGTGGTACCTTGTTGCCCTAGTTTGCATTGCTTTGAATTCTCTTTCTTTCCCTTGCACTAAAGCTTTTACTTGAATCATCTTGTGGATGTTTTGGACTTATTATGAAGTCATTAGACCTCGGGGTGATTAACTACGATAAATCCAACCATGTGGTATTGATTTAATTAATTCTTTCCACTGTCTTTGTTTAAGAATCTCTTCTTGATTAATTGTTTGCCTACCGTCTCATATCTTCATATATGAGTTAGGTCTTCTTAGTTGCAGGATATTAAATGAAAGCTTTACCGCTTATGATTTTCATAAATTAATGATATTAAAATCAAAAAATTTACCCCTATTTTTGGGGTGTCACACCCTAGTATCAGAGCATTATTTGCTCTTTACTACTATGATTAATTATTATTATTAGAGCATGACATGCATTTAATGAATCATTGCCATTGTTGCTTGACTATGTATGAATTGACTATGGATTAAATGTGATTGTTATATGTCTGACCAAGCTTTCTTCACACTATTCTCCCTCAATGATGAATCCTTGTGTTTTTGTGAATGCATGTGACACCATGATATGATGATATGCTTTTATGAGCTTTAATATGAATTGGTTGATGTTGGACTCCATGATGGAGGGCCATAACTTAATTTTTATGATGAAGTACGATAGTATGAAACTATAGAGGGGTTTATGACTGAGTTTACTGATGATAGTTGAATCTCATGTTATGATTATAAATATTGAGATGGCCCATCATCATCAAGATAACGATGACGCTATAGCTAGAGCGTTGAATCATTTTGAAGACCTCCTTGAGTCACAAAACTGTGATAGACAAGAGGCGAAAAGATAACCTGCTCCTACTATGCAGGGTACTCAAGGCCTTGACATGTTCTTGAAGCAGAAACCATCCGAGTTTCACGGTGGATTTAGACCCGAACAAGCCTATGTTTGGATCCGAGATGTCAAGCAGATCTTTGATAGTTTCGAATGCAATGAGCTCCAAAAAGTGGAGTATGCTATTTTATGCTGAGGGATGAAGTTGAAAGTTGGTGGAGACTCACCAAGAGTAGAATGATTGCTGCTGCTAATCCCCTGACTTGGGAAAATTTTAAGTTTGAACTTATGAGAAAATATGTGCTCGAAAGCTACAAGAGTAAGAAGGAACTTGAGTTCATGGAACTCAAGCAAGGCATAATAACGGTGGAAGAGTATGCTTCCAAATTTGAGGAACTTTGTGAATTCTACCCTCCTTATCAACAAGAGGGAACTGAAGCCTCCAAGTGTGTAAAGTTCGAGAACGGCCTACGCCCTGATATTCAAAGGGCCATTTGTGATCAAGAAATCCAAAGCTTCACGGTACTTGTGAATAAGTGCCACATTTATGAAGAACATGCTCCCCCTTATCACTCTAAATTTGACTCTAAGTTGTAGGGTCAATCTTCCAGTTTTAAGAGGCAAGGGAATTTCAGAAGGGGGCATTTTCTGAGAAGTGCTCATTCTAATACCCAAGCTAGAGGTGGTGGACATGGTAACACCTTAGGTCGGGGCAATGTAAATACCAATGGGCCGAGATGCTATAGGTGTGGTGGTCCACACTATGTTCGTGAGTGTGTACACCGAGAGGATGTGGTGTGTTTTAATTATGATCAAGTGGGACATATCTGTCTTGCACCCTCTCATCTGAACTGCGGAGGCCACAATGGTGGTCGGGGCCGTGGTAATGGAAACAATTGTGGCAGAAATGGTGGCCGAGGTGGCTATAATGGTGGAAGGCATGGCAACGGCTGAGGTAACGGCAATGGTGCTTGTGACGAAAATAGGAATGGTGAAAATCTTCAACCAAATGTCGGAAGGGTGTTTGTTGTAACCGGTGAGGAAGCAACATAAGCAGATAATTTAGTTGAAAGTAAGTGTGAAATACTCGGACATTCAGTTCATGTTATTTATGATTCGGGTGCGACTCATTCCTTTATATCTGAGGATTGTGTTCGGCGATTGAGATTGCCGATATGTTTAATGAAAAATGCCCTAGTGGTTACCACCCCAACCGGTACTTGTCTCAGATCGGTTAAACGATGTGATAATGTTGACATGCTTCTAAAAAGGAGAAGGTTCATTGTGTCGTTTATTTGCTTACCTATGAAGGGATTGGAGATCATACTTGGTATGGATTGGCTCTCCGCCAATAAGGTTTTGGTTGACTGTCAATAGCGGACTGTCATTTTCCCTTCTTCTGGTATGAGGAAATTCGATGTGCAAGGTATATCTCAACTTTGCATATTACTATCTCTTATCGATGGGACAAATAATTTTGATCCCCTTAATATCCCTATGGTGTCAGAATTTTTGGATGTGTTTCCCGAGGAGATACCCGGTTTACCACCTCCACGGGAGGTTGAATTTACTATCGATCTTGTACCTGGCGTGGAACCGGTGTCTATCGTCCCATATAGGATGTCCCCTATGGAGTTGGCTAAACTTAAGAAGCAAGTTGAGGAGCTACTCTAGAAGGAGTTTGTTCGACCCAGTGTGTCACCCTAGGGGGCTCCTGTTTTACTGGTCAAGAAGAAGAATAGAACCATGCGGTCGTGTGTTGACTACCATCAGTTGAACAAGATGACAATAAAGAATAGATATCCTTTACCTTGTATTGATGACCTACTGGATCAATTAAGAGGTGCTGTGGTGTTTTCGAAGATTGATTTACGCTCTGGTTACCATTAAATTTGGGTGAGAACCAAAGACATTCCAAAGACTGCCTTTAGGACGCGATATGGCCATTATGAGTATGATGTAATGCCATTCGGAGTGACTAATGCTCCAGCAGTGTTCATGAGCTACATGAACCATATCTTTCACGAATACTTGGATCGCTTCGTTGTGGTATTCATCGATGATATCCTAGTGTATTCTAAGAGCCGTGAGGAACACGAGGAACATTTGAAGCTTGTGTTGAACATCCTTAGAGAGAACCAGTTGTATGTTAAGCTCTCTAAATGTGAATTCTAGTTGACGAGCCTCCAGTTTCTTGGTCATGTGATATCTGAAGAAGGTGTTTCTATAGATCCTTCTAAGGTTGAGGCCGTTATGGCATGGCCTAGACCTACATCGGTTACGGAAATCTGGAGTTTCCTTGGACTTGTTGGATATTATTGGAGGTTCATCGAAGGTTTTTCTCGTCTTGCTAAACCTTTGACAAACTTGACAAGTAAGAACTAACCTTTTGTATGGACGGTTGAATGTGAGAAATGCTTTGAAGAGTTAAAGATGAGGCTGACTTCTGCGCCTATCTTGGCATTGCCTTACTTGCAAGAAGATTTGTGGTGTACTTCAATGCTTCTAAGCATGGACTTGGATGTGTTTTGATGCAGAAGGAACGTGATATAGCTTATGCTTCACGCCAGTTAAGACCTCATGAAGTTAACTACCCGACTCACGATCTGGAGTTGGCAGCGGTTGTGTTCGCCTTGAAGATTTGGCGTCATTATCTCTATGGTTTGAGGTTCGTGGTCTTTAGTGATCACAAAAGCTTGAAATACCTTTTTGATCAAAAGGAATTGAATATGCGCCAAAAGAGATGGATGGAATTCCTGAAGGACTATGGTTTTAAATTGATGTACCATCCGGGGAAAGCTAATGTTGTTGTTGATGCTCTTAGTCAGAAGTCCTTACATGTGTCGGCCATATTGGTTAAGGAATTTGAATTGGTTGAGGAATTTCGGAATCTAAATGTTGGAACCAAAGTACAATCTCCCAAGAAGCTATGTTTTGCTACCTTAAAGATATGCAATGAGTTTTTAGAACTTGTAAAGGAGAAACAAAGAGATGATGAATACTTACAGGAGATGAGGAGACCTAAAAGCGATGGGAAAAATCTATTTCTTGTAGAAGGTATTGATGGCTTATGGCGAGTAAAAGGTCGTGTGTATGTGCCTTTATTTGGAGATTTGAGACACACGGTGCTTGAGGAAGCACACAAAAGCATTTTTAGCATTCACCCTGGTGCGACCAAGATGTAAGGAAGAATTTTTGGTGGCCCAGAATGAAACGTGATATTGCCAACTTTTGTAGCTTCGTGCCTTATTTGTCAGAAGGCAAAGGTAGAGCATCAGAGGCCTTCAAGTACTTTGAGACCACTTGATATCCCTGTTTGGAAGTAGGATGCAATTGCTATGGACTTTGTGACCGGTTTGCCAAGAACGTGGTCCAGATGTGATAGGATCTGGGTGATTGTGGATCGTTTGACGAAGAGTGCACATTTTCTACCGATAAGTATGAAGAGTTCTTTGCAGGATTTGGCACAATTATACATCAAAGAAATTGTGAGGTTACATGGTGTGGCATCAAGTATTGTTTCTGATCGTGACCCCTGATTCACTTCCCGATTCTGAGGAAGCTTACATGAAGCGATGGGTTCAAAATTGAAGCTAAGCTCGGCGTACGATCCTCAGACTGATGGATAATCTGAGAGGACTATTCAGAGTCTAGAGGATTTATTACGTGCTTGTGTGTTAGAGCACGGCAGTTCGTGGGAGAAATATTTGCCCCTGATTGAATTCACCTATAACAACAGTTTCCAGTCTAGTATCGGTATGGCACCATATGAGGCGTTATATGGAAGAAGGTGTCGAACCCCTATATGTTGGCTTGAAGTCAGAAAGAACTTGGCCTTAGGGCCTGAGATTGTCGAGGAAACCACTGAACAGATTAAGATGATCCGAGAGAAGATGAAAATCGCTCAAGACCGGCAGAAGAGCTATTATGACAAAAGGAGGAAGCCACTTGAATTTCAAGTTGGCGATCATGTGTTCTTACGAGTCTCGCGTGACAAGGGTATTGGGAGAGCTTTGAAGAGCAAAAAATTGAGCCCTAAATTCATCAGACCTTATGAGATCTTGGAGCGGATTGGAGATGTTGCTTATCGGATTACGCTCCCTCCGCAGCTTGCCAACCTACATAACGTATTCCACGTATCGCAGTTACAAAAGTATGTTCACGATCCTTTGCACGTGATCTCTATTGATGATGTTGATGTGCGGGACGACTTGTCCGTTCCTCCTGTTTCGGTCCGTATCGTCGAGTATTCCATGAAGAGGTTGCCAAATAAAATGGTACCTTTGGTGAAGGTAGCATGGAAGTATGGAAACGTGGAGACACTCACCTGGGAACGAGAGGATGATATCCATGAGCGGTACCTCACGCATTCGAATCCGGTATGTCAAATTTCAGGGATGAAATTTCTTTTAGGTGGGGTGGATTGTAACACCCTGAATTTTTAAAATAGAAAGTTAAATTAAGAAAATAAATGTTGAATAATTGAATGTGAACTATTTAATGTCCTAAAATATTGGAAATAATTTAATTGAGATTTACAGAGACTGTTAGTAAATTATTGAGACCGGATAAGCAGAAAACTAACTCGGATAAAATATGAGTGTCAGACCAAGTATCTCCGATTGAGATGTCGTTGGTCAGGATTGTAGATAATATTACTGGGAATTCAAATATGTATTCGGAATAATTTTTAGAATAAGTATTAAGCTTGAATAGAGAGCCTATTTGTTTGAAAACGGAAGAGTTTAATGAAAGATTAAAAATTAAAACAAAATCCTCACCTCTTTCACTCTATTTTCACGCTAGTTTTCACTCCCTTTGGCAAACACACTTCTCTCATTCTTCCCTTCTTTATATCATCTTCTTCCTCCCTAAGAGCTTGAACAAATTGGTGCTCTCCCTCTCTTATTTTCGTTCACCATTGAAGCTTGAAGGAGACAATAGATGCTTGAAGCTTCTCCCATTTGTTAACCAAGTGGCCTCAATTACTCAAGAGGGGGGGTGAATTGAGTATTAAAAACTTTTCTTTGGAATGCTCTTGAAATTGATTCTTTTGTCACTATGTATGTTTAAGATAATAAATTAGATAATAAGAAGCAATAAATTATACACAAGACAAACTAACAACTACTTAAAGAGTTTGAATAATGAATCAATTTAGTTACAAAGCAATTTATAGGACTTTTTAGAAAGATTGATTCAAAAGAGATGCTTAAGTCCAAGTTCAACAAAGTTGTTCAAAAAATGGTTTTCAACTTAGTATATCATGCACTTAGTTCAATTAATGAAGGAAGTTAAGCAAACAAATTAGGTGCACAAATTAAATGAGTTAAGGGAAGAAGGATTTGCAAACCGATGTATACGAGTTCCACCACGCCGGTGTACGTCTCGCCTCTAAGCAACCCACTTAGAGGATTTCCACTATTGTAGATTAGAGATACACTTTGAGCAATTGCAACTTCCTAGTGTCCCACACTCAAGAATCCAATTCTCACAAGTACAAGGGCACCCCACCCAATCTCTCAATCTCACAATTACAAGGTTGAAACCCAACCCAAAGCTTCTATGAAGTTTAGTGTTTAAGTGTACAAGGAAACTCTCTCACTAGAGTGGATATACAAGTTTAAAGCTTACACAAGATAATAACTCTCAAAGAGAGGATATGCAAGTTAAGTACACAAATATAATCTTCCCACAAATTAACTCTCAAAAATAATCTCAAGAAATATGCCAATCAAGAATAAAGAGAGTAAGTAGAAGAGCAAGAGAATGGAGGAGGAAGAAAGCAAATGGAAATGCTTCAAATGCTTGGTGCAAGTTTTGCCTTCAACTCCTTCTCTATTTATAGGCTCCATGAGGCATGACATGTGTAATATTTAATTCCTTGGAGCTTGAAATGTTAGGCATGTGTGTCTCCATTCAACTTGGCATTCCAATTCCAATAAACCTTTTAGTGTCTCCAAGAGAATATTGCATGTGCATCAAGAAGCATGTTTGTCTAATATTCAAATTAATTGCATTACCAATGTAACACATGCATGTGGAGAGGGACAAGGCATGGAACATTGTCTAGGACTCTTCAAATTGAGTAAACCGTAGGGAGTTTTGAGTCTGCACATGATTTTGCCTTCTGACAGCATGTTGAATCGATTCAGGAATGGAAGGAATCGATTCATCCACTTAATTTTGCATATTCTGGACCACTGCAGCCGTGTGAATCGATTCACACATGGGTTGAATCGATTCAACCCTGATAAAATCATAGTTTGGCCACTGGAAAACGTATGAATCGATTCATACTTACCTTGAATCGATTCATGCACCTGATCCTTGAATTTTAGTGCATTTTTCACCCCTTTTTGGAACCCTTTTGCATATACCTTGGTTCCTTTGATTCTTAGGCATTTTGATGATCAATTCTCACTTGTTTTGAGCTTCTTTAAATGCCTTTAACATATGTCCTTAATTATTCATCAAAGTTAAACATCAACCAATTTAGATTCCACATTAAACATAATCAATTGCTTGATAACATCTTTGATACTTCTTCATTTGTTGTATCATTATCAAAACCTACATCAACATACAAATACATTCTCCCCCTTTTTGATGATGACAACAAATGTTTGTCTCTTGGGGTGTTAGTATTATAACAATTCATATATATTGCAATAAAGACTCCCCCTATCATATATAATTTGATACCACATGTTGATGAAATCATAGACACAAGAAATCAAGAAAGTGTTTAAGAAACAAAGGTCTCTCCCCCTTAATATATGGTTTCTCCCCCTTAATATATGTTCTCTCATTCTTAGTCATCTCCCTTTAATCATACAATACTTTAAATATCTCTTACCTTTTACAAGATATTTTTATAAATTCTTCCCCTTTCTTATAAATATATCTCTCCCCCTTTAAATGTATGTATTTCTCTCCCCCTTTGGCATCATCAAAAAGATTTCCTTATAAACATATACAACTTAAAGGTAGATGCATATATTTTGAAGTAAGATGACAATGCAACATACATCACGAAATCATTCAAGGCATATAGGCACATAATGTCTCATGGGAATCGATTCATCTAGCTATTTTTACGCGATTTTGAAGAATCATGTTACTAGATGGTTGTTATATGCAATGATTTAAATTTTGCAAGTTGCCAATGATTTTGTTGCACTAGAGAGTCAAGAAAATCAAAGGTCATTTGCCATTTATTTTTGAGAACCATGTTGTATATGAGAGATTATCTTTGTGTCAAAATATGTTTAAAATATATGGGGACTCCACGGGATCTTTAAATAACACAAGAGATTTGTAGATTATTGGAAATGTGAGTATAAATTTTCTTTACAAATTTGTATGTATATCACAAAGTAAGGTATTATGTTCAAGGAAATGAAAATTTTATGAAAAAGATGAGTTGGAAATCTTCAAGTTAAAGATTTGCAAAGTTTTGTTCAAAGAGTAAGAAAGTGTGATAAAATAAATCAATTAGGAAATTTCCAAAATTCCTAACTCCCTTCTAATATTTATAAATTGGTCTTTTGGAAGGGGTTTTGTAAAAATGTCCGCCAATTGTTTTGAAGTTTCAACATATTCAAGTACACAATCTCCTTTCAAAACATGGTCTCTTATGAAGTGATGTCTTATTTCAATGTGTTTGGTCCTAGAATGCATGACCGGATTCTTAGATATATTTATTGCACTAGTGTTATCACATTTAATGGGGACTTTATCCAAGGAAATACCAAAATCAAGAAGTTGTTGTCTCATCCAAAGAATTTGAGCACAACAACTACCGGCTGCTACATATTCTGCCTCAGCCGTTGACAATGCAACACTTGCTTGTTTCTTGCTATGCCAAGAAACAAGGGAACTACCAAGTAGATGACATGTGCCACTAGTACTTTTTCTATCAAGCTTACAACCCGCAAAGTCGGAATCGGAATATCCTAAAAGATTACATTCAACGCCTTTGGGATACCATAAACCAACATTTTGAGTACCCACAAGATATTTCAAAATTCTTTTTACAGCGGTGAGATGTGATTCTTTAGGACAAGCTTGATATCTAGCACACATGCATACGGCAAACATAATATCGGGTCTACTAGAAGTTAAATAAAGTAAGGATCCTATCATTCCTCGATACTTTGTTATTTCAACGTCCTTACCCTTTTCATCTTTATCTAGATAGCAAGATGTGCTCATTGGTGTTGCTATTTCATTTGCCTTATCCATTTCAAAACGTTTAAGTAATTCTTTACAATATTTTGTTTGACTAATAAAAGTTCCTTCATTTGTTTGTTTGATTTGTAATCCTAAGAAAAAGGTAAGTTCTCCCATCATAGACATTTCAAATTCTTTTTGCATGAATTTAGCAAACTCTTGACAAAGGCTTTCATTTGTAGCACCAAAAATTATGTCATCAACATAAACTTGTACCAAAAGAATGTCATTATTTTTACGCCTTATAAATAGTGTAGTGTCAACCTTTCCTCTTTCAAAATTATTTTCTAAAAGAAATTTGCTAAGTCTTTCATACCAAGCTCTTGGAGCTTGTTTCAAACCGTATAAGGCTTTTCTCAATTTAAAAACATGATTTGGAAATTTATGATTTTCAAAACCGGGAGGTTGATCTACATAAACTTCTTCTTGAATATAGCCATTTAAAAAAGCGCTTTTGACATCCATTTGATAAAGTTTAAAATCCATACAACAAGCAAAAGCTAATAATAATCTAATGGCTTCTAACCTAGCTACGGGAGCATACGTTTCTTCATAGTCTATTCCTTCTTCTTGATTATACCCCTTAGCAACTAGCCTAGCTTTGTTTCTAGTTATTATTCCATTTTCATCTAGTTTGTTCCTAAAAACCCATTTGGTGCCTATTATTTGATGGTCATTGGGTCTTGGCACAAGTTCCCAAACTTCATTTCTTTCAAATTGGTTTAATTCTTCTTGCATGGCCAACATCCAATGTTCATCAATAATGGCTTCATCAATATTTTTGGGTTCAATTTGAGATACAAAGGCTAAGTGATTGCATGCATTCCTAATAGCATTTCGAGTGCTTACCCCTTTGGTGATTTCTCCAATAATTTTGTCCAAGGGATGGTCCTTTAAGGTTATCCAATCTTGTTGATTGTCAAGTTGTGTTGCACCTTCTTCATTTTTGGCTTCTTCTTTGTCTTCCAAGTTCATTTCTTGGAAGGTACCTACAAGATCATCAACTTCCTTTCTCGGAGGATTTTGGTTAAGTTCATCAAATTTAACATGTATGGACTCTTCAATTGTAAAGGTTCGTTTGTTAAAGAGTCTATATGCTTTACTAGTAGATGAATAACCTAGAAAAATTGCTTCATCAGATTTTGCATCAAATTTGCCAAGATTTTCCTTTCCATTGTTTAAGACAAAGCATTTGCATCCAAAAATGTGAAAGTAAGAAATATTTGGTTTACGTCCTTTGTAAAGTTCATAGGGGGTTTTCTTTAGTATAGGCCTTATTAAGCAACGATTCATAACATGACAAGCGGTGTTCACCGCATCGGCCCAAAAATGTTTTGAAATATTTGCTTCATTCAACATAGTTCTTGCAAGCTCCGCTAAAGATCGATTTTTCCTTTCAACTACTCCATTTTGTTGTGGAGTTCTTGGAGCCGAAAAATTATGTTCAATGCCAAACTTTTCACAAAATTTTTCAAAAGATTGGTTTTCAAATTCTCCCCCATGATCCGTTCGAATGGATGCTATTTTTAAATTTTGTTCATTTTGGATGACCTTGGCAAGTTTCTTAAATGCTTGATATGCTTCATGTTTATGAGTAAGAAACAATGTCCATGTATATCTAGAGTAATCATCCACAATCACAAGACCATAATGGTTTCCACCAAAACTTTTGATTTTCGAAGGTCCAAATAAATCCATATGTAAAAGTTGTAAAGGCCTTGTTGTTGAAACAATATTTTTTGCTTGAAAAGAAGCCTTTACTTGTTTTCCTTTTTGACAAGCGTCACAAAATTTATTTTCAAATTTTAATTTTGGTAAACCAATAACTAAATCTTTTGAAACAAGTTTATTTAAATGGTCTACATGAATGTGAGCGATTCTTCTATGCCATAGCCATGATTCATCCTCTTTAGTTATGAAACATTGTACATCATTTGAAGCAAGGCAATCTAGATTAATCATGTAAATGTTATCTACTCTTTGACCAACAAACTTTATCTCCTTGTTTAGTTTATTTTCAATTATGCAACCATTTGATTCAAAAACAATTTTGTAGCCCTTATCACATAATTGACTAATACTAAGCAAGTTGTGTTTTAGACCTTCAACATATAATACATCATTTATGGAGGTGGAAGAATTTTTACCAACATTTCCGATTCCGAGTATTCTTCCCTTTGTGTTATCTCCATAAGTAACAAATCCTTTATTTCGTGGAGTAAGTGATATAAACTTACTCTTATCTCCCGTCATATGTTTGGAACACCCACTATCCAAGTACCAATGGGTGTTACTTGCCTTAAAGCATACCTACAAAACAATTTAAGTTAGAGAGCTTGGTACCCATTTTATGTTGGGTCCTTGTAGGTTAGTTTGTGAAAAAGTTCCTTTAGGAACCCATACTTTTCTCACCACTTTTGGTCCTAATCTTCTAACTTTGCAATTATAAGAGTTATGACCTTTAAGACCACAATGATTACATTTTATAAAAGGCGAGGAGAATTTGCTTGGAGGTACAAAGAAATTTTTGTAGTGTTTTTCCATTTTGTGATTGCTATGTTCTTGATCATATCCCAAGCCGGTTTTACTAAACATGCATTTTTGTTGCCCAAGTAGGATATTCAAATTATCTCTTCCATTAGTGAACTTTTCTAGTGTCCTATTTAGGTCTACAACCTTGGTTTCTAATATAATGCATCTTCTTGCAAAATCACATGGTTTAACCTTAGAGCATGCTTGATTGTTTCTATCATTTGTAAGTTTTTCAAGAGTTTTATTCAAGTCCAAAACCTTAGTTTCTAGCATATCACATTTCTTTGAAAACTCACAAGGTTTGGTCCTAGAACATGTTTGAACATTTACTAACTCTTCTTTTAAGGATTCATTTTCTTTGCACACTTCCATGAGATGCATTTCTAGAGTATTACTAGTTTTTCTTGATAACTTAAGCTTATTAGAGACTTTGGTGAAATTATCATACAAATCATCAAGAATATCAAGTAATTCATCCTTTCCTAAGTCATGAAAATTTACCTCATTTTCTTCATCTTGGTGATTGGCCATGAGGCAAAGATTTGCTTCTTCATTTTCGGATTCATCCGAACTACTCACCTCATTTTCATCCCATGCTATGTATGCTCTTCTTCTTTCCTTTCTTTCTTTGTTCTTCTTTTTTAGATTTGGACAATCCACTTTGAAATGTCCTTCCTTTCCACATTCAAAACAAGTTGGTGAAGTAGAATTTTCTTTAGGTATAGATTTCTTACCTTGTGATTTGAAGTTCCTTTGAAAGTGTTTGTTCTTCATGAGCTTTCCAAACCTTTTTACAAATAGGCTTAACTCTTCATCTTCGTCAAGATCACTCTCGGTTTCATCTTCAACAATTGAAGTAGCTTTGAGAGCTAGTCCTTTCTTTTTGGAGACTTTCTCTTCTTCTTCCGCCATCTTCAACTCTTTTAGCTCTTGTTCTTGTTCTTGCAACTTACCAAATAGTGTAGCAAGAGACATTTCATTGATAGTAGGTGATTGTTTGATGGCCGTGACTAATGGTTGCCATTCCCTATTAAGACTTTTCAAGACTTTGTGAATAAGCTCTTTATTAGTATAAGTCTTTCCAAGTGTAATGAGTTGATTTATAATGAGTGTAAAACGTTTTTGCATATCAACAATAGATTCATTGGTATTTAGCCTAAAGCACTCATATTGACTAGTTAATGTACTAATCTTAGAGTCTTTAACATCATTTGTACCTTCATGGGTTACTTGTAAAGTATCCCACATCTCTTTAGCCGTTTCACATGTTATTACTCTAAAGAATTCATCGGGACCTAAGGCCGAAGTAATAAGATTTTTTGCCTTATAACCATATTGCACTTTCTTTTCTTCTTCACTAGACCAAATGTCCATAGGCTTTTCAACTTGTTTATTATCCACAATATGCATAGGTATAAAGGGACCATTTTCAATAGCATTCCACACTCTTAAATCTATTGATTGTACAAAAATTTTCATTCTTGCTTTCCAAAAAGCATAACCCTCACCATTAAAAGCGGGAGGTCGGTTTGTAGCACCACCCTCGGGAAACATGTTATATGAGGTTGAGGCCATTTGTTCTCTTGAAGCCGTTAAGCTTGATTTTCCAAGAGTCAAGCTCTGATACCACTTGTTAACCAAGTGGCCTCAATTACTCAAGAGGGGGGGTGAATTGAGTATTAAAAACTTTTCTTTGGAATGCTCTTGAAATTGATTCTTTTGTCACTATGTATGTTTAAGATAATAAATTAGATAATAAGAAGCAATAAATTATACACAAGACAAACTAACAACTACTTAAAGAGTTTGAATAATGAATCAATTTAGTTACAAAGCAATTTATAGGACTTTTTAGAAAGATTGATTCAAAAGAGATGCTTAAGTCCAAGTTCAACAAAGTTGTTCAAAAAATGGTTTTCAACTTAGTATATCATGCACTTAGTTCAATTAATGAAGGAAGTTAAGCAAACAAATTAGGTGCACAAATTAAATGAGTTAAGGGAAGAAGGATTTGCAAACCGATGTATACGAGTTCCACCACGCCGGTGTACGTCTCGCCTCTAAGCAACCCACTTAGAGGATTTCCACTATTGTAGATTAGAGATACACTTTGAGCAATTGCAACTTCCTAGTGTCCCACACTCAAGAATCCAATTCTCACAAGTACAAGGGCACCCCACCCAATCTCTCAATCTCACAATTACAAGGTTGAAACCCAACCCAAAGCTTCTATGAAGTTTAGTGTTTAAGTGTACAAGGAAACTCTCTCACTAGAGTGGATATACAAGTTTAAAGCTTACACAAGATAATAACTCTCAAAGAGAGGATATGCAAGTTAAGTACACAAATATAATCTTCCCACAAATTAACTCTCAAAAATAATCTCAAGAAATATGCCAATCAAGAATAAAGAGAGTAAGTAGAAGAGCAAGAGAATGGAGGAGGAAGAAAGCAAATGGAAATGCTTCAAATGCTTGGTGCAAGTTTTGCCTTCAACTCCTTCTCTATTTATAGGCTCCATGAGGCATGACATGTGTAATATTTAATTCCTTGGAGCTTGAAATGTTAGGCATGTGTGTCTCCATTCAACTTGGCATTCCAATTCCAATAAACCTTTTAGTGTCTCCAAGAGAATATTGCATGTGCATCAAGAAGCATGTTTGTCTAATATTCAAATTAATTGCATTACCAATGTAACACATGCATGTGGAGAGGGACAAGGCATGGAACATTGTCTAGGACTCTTCAAATTGAGTAAACCGTAGGGAGTTTTGAGTCTGCACATGATTTTGCCTTCTGACAGCATGTTGAATCGATTCAGGAATGGAAGGAATCGATTCATCCACTTAATTTTGCATATTCTGGACCACTGCAGCCGTGTGAATCGATTCACACATGGGTTGAATCGATTCAACCCTGATAAAATCATAGTTTGGCCACTGGAAAACGTATGAATCGATTCATACTTACCTTGAATCGATTCATGCACCTGATCCTTGAATTTTAGTGCATTTTTCACCCCTTTTTGGAACCCTTTTGCATATACCTTGGTTCCTTTGATTCTTAGGCATTTTGATGATCAATTCTCACTTGTTTTGAGCTTCTTTAAATGCCTTTAACATATGTCCTTAATTATTCATCAAAGTTAAACATCAACCAATTTAGATTCCACATTAAACATAATCAATTGCTTGATAACATCTTTGATACTTCTTCATTTGTTGTATCATTATCAAAACCTACATCAACATACAAATACACCATTCTCCTCTCCATTTTCGCCATCTTCATCCTTCCTCTTGATTCCCATTTTCATTTTCTTGGAGCAAGGTAAGTTCCTTGCCATTTCCTTATGTTTTGAACCTAGAAATTGTTAGTTATGACTTGGGAGAGTATTAAATGCTTGTGGGTAGTGAAAGGAACCATTAAATATATAAACCCTAAGGTGGGGTGAAATAAATATAGATATTTATGAGCAATAAATGAGGTATATGAAAATAGGGTTGAAAGATGATGTATATAGAAGTGCATTTATGATATGGTTGGGTTTTTACAAAAACCCTAACTTATGAAATTGTGGGAAATATATAAGATGAAGGTGAAAGGCATTAATTGATGATGAAAATGTTATAAATGATAAGGTAGAGGTATTTAATGATGATTTATAATGTTGGTTAGAAGTCATAAATGGAAAACTCACCAAGGTCTTGGTGGGAAACTAATGTATGTGGTGACCTAATAAATGGGGTTGTTGTGTTGGCAATAATGCATGGTGACTTAAGGGAAGGAATTCCCGAAGCCTAATTAGACAAATGAATAAAACCTATAAATAGTCTCTACATGAAGAGAATCATGTGTACATATATGTATATGTATGTTGAAATGGTGTTTGAATGAATGATTGATGTGGTCCTATAATTGATTGGTGTAGGACTTGATAATACTTGTGAGGCGGGAACATCGAACCCGGAAGTCTACTTCTCTTGAGATAGGAGAGGGGTGTATTTTCTAAATGTATGAGAACTTGTATGATGATAATGTATGTATTGATGTAATGTGGCATACTTCCTTGAATGGATGTAGTATTATATGTGTGTGATATAAAATTGAGTAAGACTTTTATAATGATTGATTGTGAGATGAGACCTTATTGAGGTTATGATTGGTATGATGTGTGATGACATGTTATGGATTCCATGTGTGGCTTGATGAATATTTGAAATCCTTGACTTAATGAATCTTGAATATTATGATCGGAATATATACATATATGTTTGAATATGTGAAATTAACATGGTAATTGAGTGGAAGTATACCCTAGATGAGAGGGTGAGATAATCTATATGAGGTTGAGGCATGCATGAGCATTGTTGCATACATAGCATGGCATGTATATCATGATGATGTTGAAAAGGGTTGCGATCACTTGATGTTGGAATATAAAGGGCATGCGAGTTCCTGTGATTATTGGACCGGTGGTTGCGATCACCTGGTATTTGAAATGAAAGGCCCTGCAGAACCATTAAGATTGTATGCCCGTGGTTGCGATCATGAGGCGGGAGTACCCCTTGCGAGGCGGGAAACCATTATGAATTGTTGAACGTGGTTGCGATCACTAGAAAGCACCTTGCGAGGCTGCTAGAGGGGGTACCCCTTGCGAGGCGGGAAACCAATGTGAATAAAGGAATGATTATGGTGGTTGCGATCACCTAAGGAAATGAAATCGGATCCGTGCATACGCATCTTAAGCACTAGCATGTGCATTAGCCATAAAAGCATGGCATAGAGTGGCATCCTGTTCAAGAGATTGTGTGTGGGGTAGGTTGAACTCCCTTTTAATTACTAACTATAATTGTGTTAATGGTTGGTGTGACCTTGTGAATTTAAATGAATGTATGTGTTTAATGAGTTGATGAATGATTGAACTTCTCTTAAGGAGGAGATGCTTATATTGCATTTAAATATATATTATTACAATTGTTAGATTTTCATCATTGAGAAAGTATACTCACTCTCCATGTGGTATATCTTTTAGCTCCTGTGTTGTAGGGCTGGCCTGTGGAGCTCTTGTGTGGAGGAGCAGAGTGAAGGAAGCCTATTTTGGGTAAAGAATGCCTTGGCAGACGATTGTTTTGAGTTGTGGATTTTCGTAATATATATCATTATAATGAATATCTTGAATAGCCGTGAATTGACATGGATAATGTATGTATGATGAAGATTTTTGGAAGGTCATGTAGGAAAATAAGATCCTAGAGTTTATGGCTCATTTTTGTTAGTGACCTTAGCCTTAATTAGATTTTGAAAAAGAAGCATGATGTAAGTAAAACTTATGAATGAATGATGATTTATATGAAAAATTGCACTTCATAGACTATGCCAAGTAATAAATTAGATTAGAATGTGATTGTGAATTGGAATGAGAATCTATGGGTATGAAGGTTTAGAACAAGTTTTAAATGTGTAATATGATGGATGTGATGTGATGAATTTAAGTAAAATGGCTTGAGTTGAGTTTTGATATGTTGTGTTGTTCAATTTTCATGTTTTGTAGTGTTTTACTGATAATGTCGCTCAAGCGAGATGGGTTCTCGCTCAAGCGAGAATCCCCTGTGTTGGTGTTCGGCCACTGGCCAATTTTTGCTCAGGCGAGATGGGTCTCGCTTAGACAATTGGGCATCTCACCCCAGGTGAGATGATTAAGTATCAGGTATAACCATACTGGACAATTTTTGCCCGAACGGGCTTGTCTTCACCCAAGTGAGATTGTCCATGTATCTGGTATTGGTCACTGGATGAAAATCGCTTAGGCGAGTAGGGCCTCGCCCGAGCGAGAGTAGGGTATTTAGTTACTGGCCCATTTTCGCTTGAGCAAAAGGCTTTTGGAGGTGGTGTTCGCTCGAACGAGTGAGCGTTGGATAGATTCTGGACGATTTTCGCCCATGCTCGCTTGCTTCGCCCAAGCGATTTCTGAGGATCTCGTTCAAGCGAGATGGGACTCGCTCAAGCGAGTCGGCCCCTGATCCTCCTCTTATTCTTTTTGCTCAACGCGTATTGTGGCTCACCCAAGCGCCTCACTCGGTCTCGCCCAAGTGAGTGTGACCCTTGCTCTAGCGAGTGGTACCCTGTTGCCCCAGTTTGCATTGCTTTGAATTCTCTTTCTTTCCCTTGCACTAAAGCTTTTACTTGAATCATCTTGCGGACATTTTGGACTTATTATGAAGTCATTAGACCTCAGGGTGATTAACTACGATAAATCCAACCATGTGGTATTGATTTAATTAATTCTTTCCGCTGTCTTTGTTTGAGAATCTCTTCTTGATTGATTGTTCGCCTACCTTCTCATATCTTTATATATGAGTTAGGTCTTCTTAGATCCAGGATATTGAATGAAAGCTTTACCGCTTATTATTTTCATAAATTAATGATATTAAAATCATGAAAAATTTACCCCTATTTTTGGGGCGTCACAACGCTCGCTTAAGCTGGCTCATCCTCACTTGAGCGAGAATCATACAGAAGCACGCAAGCCATTCTCGCTCAAGCGAAATGGCATTTGCTCAAGTGAAAATCAACCAAGAATCAGGTATGACTCCTCACTCAAGCGGGACTCCACTCGCTCAAGCAAGAAAATAACAGAGAGCAAAGATGAGCGTTTGCTCAACCAAGGTAGCCTCTGTAACGCCCCGGTCGCTTTTCAGGAATGAACGACTCGCCCCACAGACCAACACGAGACCTTTCCAATGTGCTTTTGTCCTCACTCACACATTTCCTGAGAACTTCCCAGGAGGTCACCCATCCCAGAATTACTCCAAGTTAAGCACACTTAACTTTGGAGTCCTTATGTGATAGGCCACCGAAAAGGCTAATGCATTTGTTGGTATAGGTAGTACGAATTTATTTCTTTAAGCTATCCTCGACTGTATAGTCCCATACCTATACAGTCTTTGGATCCCTCTCATTCCGGTATGTATTCGATTCGTTCATGTGTCCCTCCCACTGGAAGCCTGCCAGGAGCCGCTCCTTGTCTGTGCCCATGCACCGGCGATCACTCCCCGCCCTCAACAGTGCCCGGGATGTCACATTCCCCGCTGGAAGCCTGCCAGGAGCCGCTCCTTGTCCGTGTCCATGCACCGGCAATCACTCCCCGCCCTCAACAGCCCAGGATGTCACATGCCCACCAGCTTCCGCCTGGTTCGTCCCCGAACCATACCGTACTAGGAGAGGCTAGGCTCTGATACCACTGTAACGCCCCGGTCGCTTTTCAGGAATGAACGACTCGCCCCACAGACCAACACGAGACCTTTCCAATGTGCTTTTGTCCACACTCACACATTTCCTGAGAACTTCCCAGGAGGTCACCCATCCCGGAATTACTCCAAGTTAAGCACGCTTAACTTTGGAGTCCTTATGTGATAGGCCACCGAAAAGGCCAATGCATTTGTTGGTATAGGTAGTACGAATTCATTTCTTTAAGCTATCCTCGACTGTATAGTCCCATACCTATACAGTCTTTGGATCCCTCTCATTCCGGTATGTATTTGATTCGTTCATGTGTCCCTCCTACTGGAAGCCTACCAGGAGCCGCTCCTTGTCCGTGCCCATGCACCGGCGATCACTCCCCGCCCTCAACAGTGCCCGGGATGTCACATTCCCCGCTAGAAGCCTGCCAGGAGCCGCTCCTTGTCCGTGTCCATGCACCGGCAATCACTCCCCGCCCTTAACAGCGCCAGGATGTCACATGCCCACCAGCTTCCGCCTGGTTCGTCCCCGAACCATACCGTACTAGGAGAGGCTAGGCTCTGATACCACTGTAACGCCCCGGTCGCTTTTCAGGAATGAACGACTCGCCCCACAGACCAACACGAGACCTTTCCAATGTGCTTTTGTCCTCACTCACACATTTCCTGAGAACTTCCCAGGAGGTCACCCATCCCAGAATTACTCCAAGTTAAGCACGCTTAACTTTGGAGTCCTTATGTGATAGGCCACCGAAAAGGCTAATGCATTTGTTAGTATAGGTAGTACGAATTCATTTCTTTAAGCTATCCTCGACTGTATAGTCCCATACCTATACAGTCTTTGGATCCCTCTCATTCCGGTATGTATTCGATTCGTTCATGTGTTCCTCCCACTGGAAGCCTACCAGGAGCCGCTCCTTGTCCGTGCCCATGCACCAGCGATCACTCCCCGCCCTCAACAGTGCCGGGGATGTCACATTCCCCGCTGGAAGCCTGCCAGGAGCCGCTCCTTGTCCGTGTCCATGCACCGGCGATCACTCCCCGCCCTTAACAGTGCTAGGATGTCACACCCTCGCTCAAGCGAGACCATACTCGCCCAAATGAAAAACTCACAGAACCAAAGAAGTCTAATCTCGCTTAAGTGATACCTATCTTGCTCAAGTGAGGAACACACAGAATCCGCATTATAATTATGGATAGGACTCACTTGAGCGAAGATACGCTCACTCAAGCGAGAAAGACAAATTGTTCAACTTTTGAGTTTTGTAGGGTACCTAACTGTTTCGTTTGGGTTCCGATTGACATCATAATTTATAGGCAACATGTTTTCACCATTTCGAAGCTATTGGTGAAGTCCGTTTGCCAAAATTTAGTTATGTAAGGGTGTTATGAAGAGACATGTAGTTCGGCCTCTTTATGCACAACACAAGTCACTAAAGCTATGAAATGCAATCCCAACCTGAATCCATGCATACAAGCAATCTTAATACATAGTAATGGACATATAGAAGCCACCTGGGAAAGCCAATTCCCAGAGATGCTAAATATGACTTGTTCACTTCCAATCAATATTCAAAAATCACATATATGCTTACATTAATACAATGACTTATCAATAAAATTATGCATACCAAACAATTCAACACCAAAATTAGTTTTTCAAAACCTGCCCATTACCATTACAAAGCTACAAATCATTGGTTGAATGCCCACCTTTATCATAATCACAGTTCCTAGGTATCATTTACAATGTACAAGTCATACCTCATCATTTTCATATATCCACATCATCACCTACTTACTATTGTCAAGTTAATCACTATCATCATTTAATGTCATTGCAATTCCTTAAGTCGGCCTTATCTAACATCATCCTAATTCATTAACTTCATCAGAATATATAAACAATATCATATGCATAAGAAAATATATAGGAATCTGAAATTTTTATAGTCAACACTAGTGTCATCATGCATAACCTCCTTGCCTAATCCTATCACCATCATCAAAACAAAATACATAACCATGAACTAAAATCGTAACATTATCCCTCTCAAATTTAGCAACCAATGTCAGCCATCATATACAGATCTATCTATATACATGTCAAAATATCATCATGAATGTCAAAAATCCTTCTGGCATTGCTCCCAAAATCATTTCACACTAGTATCCAAGCATCCACGATGTCCCTTTCTCCAGTCATTGAAACAACTGTAAAGGTGAGTAACTGGCCATATAATTTAATGCAAATAATTTCAATAACGCTTACAAAACAAATCAGTTATAAATTAATAATCCATAATATCATCATCATCAATTTCTATTTGTCATAATCAATATCATTATGTTCATTATAGCATCACAATCATCATCAAATGCATTCTCAAAACTGACTCTAAATCAAGCATAGCATAAGACGTTCTAGTATCGGGATACTAAAAGGATTAGCCATCAGCTAGGAGTCCACCTAACATCCTGTGAACCCACCTAGTTCACCGAGCCCACCTGGCTCCACACCTCAACCACTGGGTTCTACTTGACCACTAGGTAGCTCAACTAGGCCACTAACGACCACGGAAGCCAAAAACAATGGGTAAATCATACCGAATGGCTACCCACACCACACAACATGTATCACAACATATATTAATGACATATAATCACCCAATCATCATCATTAACTATCCCTGGCATAAAAGCCATCTCCTTGGGGTATATAAAACATTTAACATAGTGCATCATTCAACAATAAGCCACACAGGAAATAATCCATGTCATTTCCATTTCATAGTTTACAAACATAAGAATCAACATATAAATTTTAAAGGATCAAATGCAAACAAAATTGAATCTCATCATTATTTCATTTTATAACCTACATACATATTAAATGGTTCTTTATGCTACTTCTATAAATAACTACATTTCCATTCATACGCTTCAAAAGGCGATAAAGAAATATATTCACACTAAATTATATACCACTAACACTCCCCTTACCTCATCTCCGCACCTCCTCGGAACCGTGAATCAAGCACCAACCTCACCTCGTACCCAAAATCCTAAAATTAAATGATCTGCATAATTAGAATTAAACATCTATTATCCAAACCCCCGACCTCAGGTACCAAAACAACATAAAATAGATTCCATACAAATTAGAGAGTTACCCTGACATAGTCTGACTTGAATTCCTAACTTCCACTCCACTTAACGGCGTTCTGATTCTTGGTTCAACACCTAACATCAACGAAACAAAACTCTGTTTGTCATTCCGGAATACCCATCACCTCTTCAATCACCCACAAGATTTAATTATCACAAAATGAAATAGGACTATGCCCCCCATAGAAACCTACTCATGGTCAAGAATTAGAGAAGGAAGAGAAGATGAAATACAAAATTAAAGGTACCTACTCATAGCTCTTGCTTCAAGGATTCCAAAAATATGGTCAATTACAATAATCAGTCAAGAATTGACTTTCAATTTAAAACTTAAAGTGAAGGCAATGGCATGCAAAGGCTCTTTATTTTTCTTTTGTTTCACGTGAGAGTGATGGCCATGTGATTTTTCCAAATGTTAAGTTTTTAAGGGCAAACGCAAAGTGGTCAATTCCTAAATCCCTTTCTTCTTTTTAATTTATAAAATTCTATTTTTATTTTCTTTTTCTTTATCTAATAATCACTAAGAAACTTTAATTAGACTTACCTTTTACTTTGGTAATTAATTATTCACCACCAATGTGACGCCCTCAATTAACTAGGACAAATTCCCACACTGGAACGTCCTACTTAATCAAGGAGTCACCAATATTTATAAAAAGATGGGAGTTTCTTTTATTGGTGATCATCAGTTCATGCTTTAAAATAAGTGCATTACATAGATCAATTCTTTTAACATAAGCGTACTTAAAAGAGTACGGGGCTCACAGGCTCCCAAGAACAATTATTACAAATTAACAACATAAACTAAACATCGAGATTTACAATGATCTCAGTATAGATAGAAAATACACACAGTCAACGTTCTCGGTCTAACATCCTCTACTGCAGGTAGTCTAAGCCCTACTCGCGCTCACCTTGACCCTCAGCTGATGATCACGGGAAAGGAAAACAACATAATACGAAATGGGTGAGTAAAAAGCTCTCAACCAATGATATCCACATGCAAGGGCAGCTTTAAATATTTAACAAACATACAGATACTAAGCAAGGAAAAAGAGTGTACATAACATGCCTTAAAATAATCATACAATACTTCGAAATACACAAGAAACACGGAAAACAAACAGGGTTAGTCAAACAATTATGATATACTACGCATGTGTTAGGTTCAATTGTTACTTATCTTAATTTAATACCAATATACAATAGGGCCCAACTTCCATCGATCAATCTCATATATCAATAATCATGTACACAACAATCCCGCCTTATCCTACCTGCCCTACTAGAGTGACTGGAGCTCTCCTCATTCTGGTTTTCACAAATGGGTAAGGACTCGCAGCCCTATCATCATAATGGCCAATCATACATCTCATCAGAACGGGCACTCAACGGCCATAGAAACCCCCGTCTCTTGTCAAAGCATATCAGAGTTTGCCATGGGCTGTCCAGCGACGGGCGCGAATCTGAGCCATTGGAGTTCCCACTTCCAATATACTCCCTAGATTGCCCTTGGGTATCGAGGCGCAACAGATTCTTTAATGTACCCATCACTGTATGCTTTAGGGGATTATTCCAACATCCCTCCTCAACTCCAAATGCAGTATGCCATATGCTTAACTTATTACTAGGGTTCCCAAGTACTAGATGGAACCTTACTCGCTTGGCGTATTTTGTCCTTAAAGCGAGGAAAGTGTGCATGGCAAAATCTTTTCTTGTAGTGGGCACCATGAGCCAAGATCGAAATATTACCCAAATAATCTTTGTTTCAAGATATTGAGATCGTTTTAAAACAAGTTTAAAAATCTTCTAGGAGATATTTTAAATCTAGAAGATATTTTAAGTATAATATATTTATTAAATATTTTAGAGAGTAAAATTCTTAACTTATTTGGTTCCTGTATTTGAAGACATGATCTTAAAGTTAGATATCACTTCTAAGAGAAAATAAGAACAAAATATATTCCTTACAATTTTTCAATTCTTTACCAATATCGTTTTGTTGTATTGACTTACGACGAAAGAATTAAATTGATTACAACCTTAAAATTTTTCATAAATCCTTGGATAAAACATTTTATCATTATAAAATAATTCCTCTATTCCTATATTGAAAACAAAAGAATCCTATTTTTCTAAAGTAAAGGTACAAAGTGATAAATTCCATTTTTTTGTCAAAACATTGTGTTTATCGTATTTTATCTAGAAAATTCTGATTTAGGTGATTCCAAAGCAAAAAGTGTTTAACTTTTAAAATACTAATTAAATATAATAATTTTAAATGCTAATTCTGCCTAGAGACAGCCCCTACACGAAAAGGTTGTAAGGTGCCAAGTTTTGTCGTTCTAACATTCGTAAAAACGCGTTGAAGGACAAATCGCGTGTCAAAAATTCTCCCAATTGATTTTACCCATTTTGGTATTTTTCTCATGCTCCAAATTCATCTTTCACATCACTAAATACTCCTCCAAAGTTCCTTTATTTACAATGAAACACGTTTTTCACCGTTTCTAATTCACCGTTCGTATCTAAACTCAGGTCCCTTTTTAATTCTTTTATTAATCATGACATCTACAATTTTTCTTTCTTTTAATCAAATATAGTACCAAATATAGAAAAATACAACAGCTCCAACCATCCATAATTCACTAATAGATATGCTACAAAGGTTCTTTAAATCATTTTCTTAGAGTTTTCAAGCGTATTACATCATTAATACAACTAAGAGCCATTTATTTCTTCTTTTTTTAGTAAAAAATTCCAGAATTTAATAAATGACAAAAATCCATTTTTAACACAAGAATTTCAAAGAATAAGCCATGCAACGAAATCTTAAATACTAATTTTATTTTAAGCGAGTTTATCTATTAACGTTAAATCTTTTAGCTAACCATAAAAATTTTCCAGCAAGGATAATAATCCATTCTTAGTTATAAAAATTTATTCTAAAATATTTTAGGTCTCCAAAAATATTATTAACACCACAAGCGACCAATTTAAACCAAGAACACATATTATTAAACAAGTATGTCACATGCATATATTCACAACAAAAATTCTGCAGCAATAAAAATTCACAAGTTAGTAACTTCATAATTAAAATTTTGAAAGTCAAAGAACTTAATAAAATCATTGTACAACCATGATACCACTTAAAGATCTCACTTTTTCCAAAGAAACTTTCAAGATTTAAACCATGAAAACCTAGATCTTTAAGGAGGGATCAAGGTATAAATGTTATACCTCACCATGCATGCATCATTTTATGGATTTTAACAAGCTAAGTACTCCCCCTTACCACAAGAAATTCGGCCACCAATAGAAATACTAAAGGCTTCAAGGTTTGCTTTTTAAATCATCATAATTTGCTTCACTAAGGAGAAGGAAAATGGGGGCTTGAGAGGTGGTAGATTTAATGTGAATGTGATGGTGAAGAGTGGAAGAAACTGTTGCTGTTTGAAGAAATTTCAAGCAGAAGGTATGGTCTTTGGAAGGTTGTAGCTTGAATTTGGAGGTTAGAAAGGGTGGTGAAGTGGTTTAGGTTGATTGATCATGGATAGATGGTGTTGTTTAGGATGGAGAAAGAATGAGAAAGTGGAGAAAAGTGTTGCTAGAATTTTTCTAAGTTAGAGGAAAAATGAAGAAACAAAGAGAGAACAAGAGTAGTCTTAGGAAATATGGAATTTTACATGCAATGCATTGTCCATCAAGGGTGCCACGGCCAAAGAGAGAGTGGGATAGGTGTCACCATGTTTTCATGAACTTGATAGGTGTCACATGAAGCTGGTGGTGTGGTGGAGGAAGACCTTGCATGGCTTTGGCAAGTGGCAAGGTGGTGGTGCAACATGGTTGGTTAATCTCCATGTAAAACTGATGTGTCAAGTGTAGATACAGTCATTTGCTCGTGAATTTAAGGGCCTTTCTGGGCCAAATTTGAAAATGTGTCAAACACAAAAGTTTTAGATCTTTTTTGTTATCTTTAATTTGGTATATGGCATAAAATTTTACATTTAGAAATGAAGGAGTTATGGCCCAAATACGAAAGTAGTGCAAGGCTATGACGGATTATTGTTTCATGCAATGATTAATTTTCTGGGCAAAATTGGTACGGATTTGGGCTTCGTGTTTTCCATTAAAGTTGTAGAGAATTGAGTTAATAAAATTTCGTTGAAAGAATCGTTCGATTTCATGGTCATACAAGGGAGAAACGCGAAAAATATTGAATATAGTGCAAGTTGCCACTGGAAAAACGTGAATCAATATGGTATTTTAATTTCTGGGATTTATGGGGTAAGAATGGGCTCTTGTGGTCAACATCAAAGTTGTAGATAAATTTGATACAAAGATTTTAGGACAAGAATGACTCAAATCCAATGATGGGGGAGGAAATTAGGCTCAAAATATGTTCAGATGCGCATTTTGGCTTACTTGGGTAACTTAAAATTAAAGGTTTTGGGCTTTAGGTGGTTGAAAACGGGCATCAGGCCCTTCCTAAAAATCGTTAGGGATGATATAAGGATCATTTTGGGGTAAAAATAATTGACTCAAGTTTCTCAGACAATTTCTTGGTCAAGACTGGGGAAGTTACACTGATTAAATAACTTAAACAAAAATACTTTAAATAACTTTATCAAATCATTAATACTCTAATTAATTAATATTTGTTATTATGAGAGTTATTAAACACACTTATTATTTTTATCTAAATCATCATCATTATTCACACAGTTTAGCAAAATACCATTCGTTAGCTCATAAAACCTTTTTAAGACACTAATAAGTCATTGAGCAACAAGTCGGTCGTAGCCTAGTCTTTAGTACACACAAAATTATCATGCAATCAAGACTATTGACCTTAAAGACCTAACACAAAAATGAGTGTTGTTACACTCTCCCGTCGTTTAAGAAATTTTGTCCCAAAATTTGACCTAGTGCTAGCAAACAAATGAGGATAAAGAGTTCGCATCTTTTCCTCAAGTTCCCATGTAGCGCCTCCTTTGTCAGACTGACTCCAGACTACCTTTACCAAGGGTACATCCTTCCCTCTCAATTTCTTTAGACGACTGTCTATAATCTTCACTGGTACTGCCTTATACGTAAGATTTTCCTTAAGATCAAGTTGGTTAGGTTTTAGGATATGATCAAAATATGGTACATAATTTTGGAGATAGGAGACATGAAAAAATTATGAAGGTTGGACAGTTTAGAAGGTAGGGTGATGCGATGAGCATTTTACCCAATTATTTCAAGAATTTGATAGAGTCCTACATACTTGGGGCTCAACATCCTTGTCTTCAGAGCTCTTCCCACTCCTATCACAGGAGTCACTAGCAAGAAAACATGATCGCCTTCTTCAAATTCGAGAGGTTTTCGACGCTTGTCATAGTAGCTCTTCTGACGGTCTTGAGAAGCTTTCATTGCGGCCTTAATTTCCTTAATTTGCTTTGTGATCTTCTGAATGACCTCTAACCCAATTACAACTTTCTCCCCTGTCTCGAACCAACACAAGGGCATGTGACACTTTCTTTCATACAATGCTTCATATAGTGCCAGCCCGATACTGGTGTCATAACTATTGTTGTAGGTGAATTCTACAAGCGGTAGATATTCCTGCCAACTCCTACTGTGTTCAAGCATACACATCCTTAGAAGATCCTCAAGGGTCCTAATGGTACGCTCAGACTGACCATCGGTTTGAGGGTGATATGCTGAACTTAGCTTCAATCAGGTTCCTAACGCCCGTTGCAAACTCTCCCAGAAACGTGAAGTGAAACGAGGATCTCGATCAGACACAATGATAGATGGTATAACACCCTAGATTTTTAAGAAAACAATTTATTGAATAATGATAATAAATTATTTATGGTCCAGTAATTATAAGGAAAATTAATTAGACATTAGAGGTGAATTATTGGTAAATTAAGATTTACCAGAACCGGGTGGTTTAATGGATGATGTAGGACCCACTTGGTCAAATTAGATATTTGATGGGTCTAGAATGCTTGGAAAATTACTATGGTTCTGGTGATATAGTTGAAATAATTTTTGGTGTCGAGAAGATACTTATTTGGACACGACATAGGATATGAAACGGGAAAATACGAGTCAATTATAATTAAAAGAAAACCAAAAATCCCCTTTTCTCCTCTTGTTGTAACTGTCCACTTCTTCCTCTCTCTCTCTTTACTTACTTTACACTTTATTACACAATGGTTAAAGGGTTGAATGACACAATGGACAATAGGCAAAGATACATGGCTTTACCCATTAGGCAATGACTAATTTTGGTCAATTTCTCACTCTTCCTCTCCCATTTTTGGTGATGCTTCACCCCCCTCACACTTTTAATTTTTCTTCTTCTTCTTCTTCATCTTTTTTTCACCCAAAAACCGTCCACCTCTCTTAATCAAAGACTAAACATGGATAAATGAAGCTTGAATGGCATATTGGAGCAAAAAGCTTGGAGTATCTCCTCTCCCTTCCTTCATTTTTGTTTTTGGCATGATCTTGGTAATGAGGTAAGGTTTCTTGCCTCTATGATATTCCATGGGTGGTTGTTATGTCATTTAAGTTAAAATGGTTATATTAGAAACTATGGGTGTTGAGGAAATGTTGAAAACCCTAGGCTTGAATGCTTGAGGAATGATTTTGATTATGGCCTTGAGAATATGTGAGAATGAGGTTATTGAGTTTATGAGGGTCCTTGGGATATGGTGAATGTTAAATGTTGTTGGAAAAATTTTAGAGAAACCCTAAGTGTGATAAATTGGGGATTTTTACCAAATTGATGGTCTTAGTGATTTTGATGCCTTGGGAATGAATTTATATGAGGAAATGAACATTTAGAAGTATTGGGATTGATTATTGATGTTAATAAATTTTAGAGCCAAGTTGATGTTATGGGAATGATGCTATATGCATGTGAAACCCAAATCATAGGATAGATGATCATTGGGAACATTGTGTGCTGTTTACATTGGTTAGCACTTTGATGATGATAATATGCTTATGATGATATGTGAAAATGGTTGGAATTGATGGCTATCAATTTGGGTGGAATCCTTAAGAATTGATAGAATTGAGGCTTTTGGCATAGATGAGGAGATTGATGATTTTGTTGTCATGGGAGTGGCTTTTGGGTTTAGGATAGGACTTATTGATGTGGATATTTAAGGTTATTGGATTTGTTTAGCTCTTTTGATATTTAGAGGATCTTGGTTTTGGGAAAGGAATTCCCGAAGCCTAACACAAGAATGTGAATTGGTGTTTAGACAAGTCTAGGACTTGATACGATCCCCATAGGATGTTAATAATTTATTAACATTGTGATGATGCCTTATGATGGCTTATTAATGGCATGCATGTATATGTGTATTTGTGATAGGATTGTATTTCGGACGATGATGTGGAATAATCGAGGCAATTGGAGCATTTGGATTGTGGTTCTTCTCTCAAGGTAGGAGAGGAGTTTGCATTTCAAATTTGCATGAGTGAATAAGTGTTGAATTATGTATATGTGTGGACTCATGCATTGCCTTGCCATGACTATGTTGTATGTTGAATAAATGATGTGATGAATGATGGCTTGGTTTTTGTTGAACATTAAGAAATTGTATATGTATACATAGATATAGAATGAGAATGATTGTTTGATTGTCCCTTGGTTGGATATGAATTAGTTGTTGATGAAAACCTATGAATAGATGAACTAATTGAGGTGTAAAGAATTGTTTATGATGATTGTGCAGAAAAATGAGTGAGGTAGTGATGTGGAATGTTGTTAAAACCTCCCTTAGGTATTTGAAGGTTTAGAATTGAAAATAAAAAGGCACGGTTTCTTGAAATGAGCCTAAATACATAATTCAATATAGGTAAAATATTAAATTAGGCCAACTATTGATGAGAAGTATATTGGCATGTGGAAAGGAGTGGAAAACTTAAGTTTTTTGGGCGTATGATGGTTATCTCGCTTAGGCAAGATGGATTCTCGCTCAAGCGAGAGTCCCCTGCATCAGGGGAATGGTCTCTGGACCAATCTCGCTCAAGCGAGATAGAGTCTCGCTCAAGCGAGACACATGCAAAATAAAGAATGAGTTACTGGATGAATCTCGCTCAAGCGGGTGTGGCCATGCTTGAGCAAGCAAAGGGAAAAATGGTTCTGAGTAAACCTCGCTTAAGTGAGTGGAGAGGCAAATAGAATCTCGCTCAAGCGAGCTAGCGTGGAATGGGGTACTGGATGAGTTTTGCCTGAGCGAGTATGAGGATGTGTGCGGTCTTGCTCGAGCGAGCGAGCTTAAATTAGACAGTGGAGAAATCTCGCTCAAGCGAGAGTGGCTCGCTTAAGCGAGATCATGGCCTGATACTCCAAGACTTCTTCGCTCAAGGGAATTTTGGGCGTGCTCAAGTGGCCCATTTCAATCTCGCTCAAGCGAGTAGGGTCTCGCTTGAGTGAGTTACCCAGTGTGAAGTTTTATGATATTTTCTTGTCTTGGATGATGTTTAACACATTTGCTTTACATTGTAAGGTAAATGAGGAAATGATTATGGGGTATTTAGTGATGATATAACATGGCGGTGATTGGAATTGATTGATACATTTGTGGTGCTTTATTTATGATATTTCCACCACTAAGAATGGGATATGAGAGAATGATAAAGAGGACGTGATGATGGGGTTATGAGATATACACTAGAGTGATTATGAAACTAATGAGAGAATAGTTAAATGACATAGTATTTGTTATAAACTGATAAATCGGAGATGATATCGGTATCATGTGATAATAAATGATGTTGTGATCATCCCTTGAATAAAGGGGTGAATGTTATGATTGATGAATTGTGAAATACCATTGTAATTTTATACAACTGTGATTTTGTATGTGTGGTTCAAATTATATTAATGAATTATTGTAAATACCACACCAATATATATGTATATATATATGAGACAATGGTGATGAATAATGAGATGAAAATCCACTAAAAGATTATGTGGTGGTATTGATGAAAGATAAATGAATGTTAAAGATGATTTTGATGTTATAATGCTATTGTGGCTGATTGCAAGTATTGACTTGCATGTATGATATGAAATATATATGAAATATGTTGAGATGTAATGTCACATTTAAGACTTGAAAACAATGGATAAAATCAACAATGATAAAATCCACTAAGGCGTGTATGGTGGTGTTGTTGATTATAATGATGATGTTTGATGAGTGGAATTTAGGATGCACAATGTGAGAAATGCATTTGATTTGCATTGCATTGCATCCATGGCATATCATACGCTGCCGGTAAGGAATATTAGGTGTTTCCCCCGGTTGGCCCAGTGGGAGGGCGGCTCAGTGCACGAGCATTCTTGTTGTTTCCCTTGTGACTCGATATGTGAGTCATGAAGCTGCCCATAGTTTGGTAATGAAGCACCCTATATGGTTGGCCTAGTGGGCGGGCGGCTCTGTAATGAGCAAGTACCTCGGTGTCCGACGGGGCACGGCTCCCTTGATGTGTGTTCAGGGGAGGCCCGTAGCACTTTTGGTAGTTGAGGCCATGTTGTTGATCCGTAAGTCACGGGGTGACTAGTGCTACAGATGGACGATAGCGGTTTGGTACCAGTAAAATATGTTGATGATATGCATGCATGTTTTGAGATATGTGTACACATTTCTCTACTATAGTAGGGGCATAGTAGCACACCTATGCTTGACCCACACTTGGTGTTTATTCCCACAATCGGATCCGCATTTATTGTCTATTCCATTGCGCATATGCATTAGCCATAAGAGCATTTGCATATAGCATGGAGATATGCCAGATGATGATGATTGGGATTGTGGTATGGTGTTGGTGAGATGGGTAATTGAGTACCTAAAAGACCATATAAAATTGATAAAAGATATAAGTACACTAAAATGATATTGAATATGACGATATATATGTTATGGCCCATTATAATGTAGGGCATAATTGATTATGATTGATGATAATGATGATAGCCCATGGTGGCTTTGTGAAAAGACATAAATGGTCGATATTGATGATGTTGGCCCATTGTGGCATTGTGATAGATGTGTGTATGCTTGCTTTCTTATGATATGATGGGTGAATACATGATATTTATATTGTGAAATGACTAGATTATGATGATTGTTGATGTGTTTTAGCAAAGCATACATGATGTTGATACGCATATACACGTAATTTCAATTGTATTTACATCGTCATTTGAAATGTATAACTCACTCTCCCATGTGGTCTACTTTTTAGTATTGATGCAGGAACATCATGGGAGGGTGTTTGTAAAGTAAAGCTTTTGTGAAGGTAAAATAGTGGTAATGGAATTCCTTGGCCGGCAGCATTGTAATTTAACGTGTCATGTATAAAATGGATATTACGATGTTGTTAATTATTGATGTTGATGGATGAACTGTGAATATGTATAAATATGGATGATGTATTAATATTTGAGGCATTGGATTTATACCCATTTGGCATATAATAGAATATGGATTTTGTAATCATTTTGGGAAGGCTTAAGCGATGACGATATATGAATTTGAGGTTGAATTGAATATGGTCAATTATGGATTATGAATATTAGAGATATATGATGCATGACCATATAGATATGTATATACATATATCCTAGGCATTGCATGTGCATGAATTTATGTGAGAAGACAATGGTTTCCTATTAGGCTTATGATATGCCCTTGCGTGCTTTGCCGAGCCTTTTTCCATATCTTCATATATTGGACTAGGCGTATGCCTGGTATACACATTCTTTCTGTTGTAAACTCTGTTATTTTTGTATATCGTTATGGGCAAACTAATTATCGATCCAGTTATTGATGATCAAATCTCACCCTTTGGTTTTCTATGGTTCGAGTCTTGATGTAGTCGTGGTAGTGTTTTGGAAATATTTCAAACGCAAAAAATTTATTCGTATTTTCATTGCTTAATTATTTAGATTACATCGGGATTCGAGTCTAGAAAATCAGGGTGTTACAGATGGCACTCCATGCAGTCTGACTACCTCTCTGATGTAGATCTGAGTAAGCTTCTCCAAGGAATATTTCATGTTTACTGGAATAAAGTGTGTAGCCTTCGTAAGTCGATCCACGACTACCCAAATGGCATCACATCCTGCTAAGGTCCTTGGAAGACCATATACAAAATCCATGGTTGTCACGCCCCAGTTTGCATAACCTGAATCCGATGTAATTAACACTACTTAATTAATAAAAATACAAATAAATTTTTCGCGTTTCAAAAGAGGTTTATCACCCAATAATTACATCAAGATCCGAATCATAAGAAACGAAGAGTGAGCGTTTAAAATTTATAATAATCTAGATCGAGAAAGCAAAGCCCCATTATGCATATGAAATAATTTGAGTTTACAATGGAAGGAATATGTATGCAGGGGAATACGCCTAGTCTCATATAGGAAGATATGAGAAAAGGCCCAAAAACGAAAAGGGCAATACGCCTGTTTCTAGCATACTTACGCCCAGTGACCAGCCCCCAAACAGAATGCCAGTGTGCCAACATTGATGCCCAAACAGATTCCAGCGTAAGTACGCTGAGTCACTGACCCATTACCATCATTTGTCCAGTAAGGCAGTGTGCCAACATTGGAAGTCAGCGTGGCCACGCTGAAAGGCTCAACATCAGACCCTGATTCCAGAATCACAGTGTGCCAATGCCTAATACTAGTATGACCACTCCTTAATCCACACTACACTCCAGTAAGCCAGCGTGCCTACGCCCATGTCCAACGTGGGTACGCCCAGCTACTGGTCAACAGACCCTGTTCTACAGCTTTTTGCACCACTATTTTTTCTGACTTTGGGTCATCATTTCACCAAGCAAATCAACTTCAATTTCCACAAAATTTTAGACACAATACATATACTTTAAAATCAATCATGTGGCAAAGTTTCACACCAAAATTCCATCGTAGTCAAAATCTAAGCTATAGGGTTGATTTACGCATATAAAGGCATGCAACATGACATGCCAAATTGCAAATTGGACCTATCCGGCTACAACCAACCATACACACAAGTCATAAACCTACAATATGAGTTATGAGTGACCCCTCTTTAAGGTCCTAGCTAACCTATAGGAATACGACCTATCCATTTCTCAATATTCATGCACATTGGCCTTTCAATCAAAACACAATTACTCACTTATGCCTCATAAACAGTTGTGATTTATAATCAACATCATTCCTTCATTATATTGGCATAAATCTAGTATTACAAGTGCCAATATACATTGTCAAGGTCATAACCAAAAATTAGCCATACAACACAAGATCTAATTTTCACGAATGACCTTCAAAATGAATATTCAACAATCTAAATCAACAATAAGCATATATCAACGTCATATGCTATACAAGATCATCAGTTGCCGACCAAGGCGATTCCTATACAACTAATTTACCTTCTTCATCAAAACATACACTTTCAAAATAGTTATAATCTCACCCCATGAATGTCCTGCATCACAAGGCTAAAAATAGACAACATGGGAGAATGCGTTATACATTCCAAAGGACGAATATGAATAAATTTATGATTATGTACATATGCATTCAATGACATGTATACTTTGCATATGCATTCAACATATCAGTCATCATCAATATTTACATCATCTCATCAATATATACACATCTTAATCATCTTTGTGATTTATAGCAAAGTATATAAGCATACACACATTCATGCCCTTCATCATATTGAGCTATCACACATTTCATCATCATACACAAAGTTATCTCTTTGTATTCATATTTTATATGTTGTCTTTAGGTATTCTTTCACCTAATCGTAACCATCATCATATCTCATCACCTTTTGGTAAATCTCCTTGCTATATACAAATGCTCTTAGGCTAATGCACATGCACAACAGAGTTAACAATTGCCGATCCGACTATGGGAAAATAAACACCAATTTATGGGTTCAAGCATAGATTCATAACCATACCCCTACTACAGTAGTAAAATATGTACACTTATCCTCTGCATATCACCATTTTTTACTGGTACCAAACCTCATCGCCCATCTTGCAACACCTGGCCATTTTCACCATGACGGTGGTAAACACCATAATCAACATAAAGGTATTACGGGCTAACCATGTTTCATACTATGGCAGCTATGATCCAAAGGACCACTGGGGACACTTGCTCCTCAAAGAGCCACCCCCATAGGGTCAACCACATGCAGCTCCCCGTAGCTAAGCATGGGCAGCTTCGTGACTTACACACCAAGTCACTATGGAAACAACAATAATGCTCGTGCATAAAGCCGCCCTCCCACTGGGCCAACCGGGAGAACCCCTAACATTCTATATTGGCAGCTACGCAATATACCATGGATGCAATGCAAATGTAAATCATATGCATTCTTACCACTATGCATCCTATCATGCCACTCATCAATCATCACCATCACCAATATCACCACACAATTCTTAGTGGATTTTATTGTCATTGGTTTTTTACAATTGTTTCGAGTTTTAAATGTGGCATTCACAACAATTTTCTATCAACACAATCTCATCTCAAACATACAAGTCAACACTTGTGTCAATCACAATGGCACCATAATCATGAACAATATTCATCAATCTTTCATCAACATTCAAGGTATACTCAACATCCATACTCAATCTCATTCATCATCAAAATAGTCATTCCATACATGCATCATGATGACTAATACAAGATTGGAAATAATGAAATGAATTCATGCATTGCATCATATGTATTAAGATTGTGATTGCTCGTTGTTTGATTATGATTGTATGGATCTTAGTAATCCTGAAAGGTGAATAGGAAAATGGGAATGGTCAGCTAAGATCAAGAATGGTCAGATAACTTAGAATGTATCTTAGGGACCCCAAAGAGTATGGGGGGGACTCGATCCTGGATTGTTTATGTTGTGTGTAGGATAGGTGTCGATGAGACACCTTCCAGATTATTATGGATGTGGAAACTCATCCTTACGCTAAATTTTCAAGACATCATGGAGATGGACACAAACTTCACATCGAGGACCAGTCAGACTCTTCTTGGACCAAGGGCAAATAGAATAGGTTAATTTTATTTTCTTTTACTAGAGTCTGCTGATAAGTGTTTTATAACACAATAAATTAGATTTAATTTGCTTAGGATTTCAAGCATTATGCACTGTATTTTCTTGTTGTTTCATGATTTATGCTTTCTTTCCACTATATTCTCCTCGGGTACTTTTATTTTGCAGAAATTAATAAATGTGGGACCATTAATGATTCAATTTGAGAATAAATACATGCAAAATAAAAATGGATCCAAGAATTCAAGATTTGAAAGAATTCCAACCTAAAAATATGCCTAGAAGTTAAAGAAAAAGCCATAAAGGTTTGCATGCCAAAGAAAAAGGACCAAGAAAGTATAAAAAATTGACATAACAGCTACATGAATCGATTCATGCGTGTATAAGTCCAGGAATTGCAATTTTTCAATGTATGAATCGATTCATACGATTTTTTAAGCCCAGGATCACATTTTAGGCTTATGAATTGATTTATATCATGTATGAATCGATTCACACATCCAAATTTACGCAGAAAGCTCTAAATGAATCAATTCATGGCCAAATTCATGTAGTTCAAATTTGAATTTTCAAAGCCTCAGATCATGGATAAAGTGGCAACGCATTACCTTAAATTATGGAGCACTAAGCAGACAAAATCTCTATATTTCCCTCCTCCATTAAGACCAATAACTATCTAAAGGAATTTTTTATTTTAGAGCCATGCTTTTTCTTGATATGAAAGAAGAAGTATTGAAGCAATAAAGGCATGCATTCGAAGGAATTGAATTGGACGCAGAGAGTCAGAAATTCCTTCTTTCCCTTTTCTTCTTTCATTTCTTTGGTTTTCTTTTAATTTCCTTCCTAAGAGTTGTGAGGATTGTGAAATTGAGTGTTCAAATTTGTATACCATGGGAGAATATTGCAAATACAACAAGGAAATACAGTGGTGAAATTATTTTGAGCTTTTTGGAGAAACCCGTAAGTCTTTATTTTTACCATGTATTGTATATTTTCTTTCCATTATGAATATAAATTTGAATCACATCATGAGTAACTAAATTAATTATCTTGGGATGAAGGGGGTATGATAATATTTTATGTTAATATTGTCTTGACTTTGATTTAAATAAATTTCTATTTTGCATTTAGTTCAAATTATGCTCAATGCTTTTAGTAATTCCTAACAAGAACCTAAGTGATAAAATTGTATACTTACGGGTATATTAGTAAGTTAAGGTAATCAACAAAATCGAAAGATTTATTGTTACTAGAAAGCTTTTGAACTAAGCCTAAGATTTTGAAATACTTTTTGTGACCTTGGTAAAACCGTGAAAGTAATCAAAAAAATTTTGGGGAATAAATAAGGGATTTTCACAAAATGATAATGGGCCTTTCTTAGGGATTGAACGTGGTTCTCCATACGTTAGGTACATTAATAGGATTCCGAGAGGAACATATTAATCAGCTTAAGGAAAATCTGCCTTGGAAAACTTAATTTGATTCTTATTTATGAAAAGCCAATTCATTAACATAAAATAGAGTCTTGATCCCCCGGAATCCCAAGATACTCTTAACTCTGACTTTTAAGTGTCAAGTAAATTTTGTTTCTGTATTTATTTTTATTCTGTGTTTTATTTTTACAAAAACTTAAAAATCCACTGTATGGATAATTAAATTTCAATATGTTGGTACTTTGAAAATAGTCCCTGTGGATACGATAATCTTTTATATTACTCGACACAACCCGTGCACTTGTGAAGCCCTGACAAGTTTTTGGCGCCATTACCGGGGACTGTGTCCCTCAAATATTGGCAATATTAAAATTCGATTAGATCATACTTGTTAATACTCTTTTTATTTTGTTTTATTTTATTTTGTTTGTTGTATTTGTTTCTTTTTATTAAATTTTGTTATTTTTAGTTTCTGTTTTATTTTCATTATTTTTACTGTTGTATATTTATTGTGATATTTTTTCTTTTTGTTCTGTTGTTATTATTTTGTTCTTTGTACGTGTGTTTACCGTTGCTGTTTTTATTTTTTTGATTGTTTGTTCTATTTGTCATTTATTTTCTTTTTTATGCGACGAAGTCGTAGTGTCAATCTAAACTTAGGATTTGACCCTGAGATAGAACGCACCCTTAAAGCTTTAAGAAAACAACAAAAACAACAAAAATTAAAACAAATAGGAGACCGGAATAGAGCCTTAAGAGATTTTGCTGTTCCAAGCACAAATGGAAGAGGGTCTAACATCCTTAGACCCGTAGTGGAGGCTAACAATTTTGAATTAAAACCTTCACTACTTTCTATGGTTCAACAGAACCAATTTGGAGGATTACCCTTTGAAGATCGTAATCTTCATCTACAAATTTTTCTTGAGTACTGTGACACGTTGAAGATGAATGGAGCCACCAATGATGCTATTCGTTTGAGACTTGTCCCTTCCTCACTATGGGATAAAGCGAGGGCATGGTTGTACTCACTCCCCGAAGGCTCCATTACAACTTGGGAACAACTGTCCAGTGCTTTTATCAACAAATGGTACCCAAGGAATAAGACTAATATGCTGAGAAAATAAATCATAAACTTTGCACAAAGAGATGATGAATCCTTGTATGAAGCCTGGGAGAGATACAAGGAGATGCTGAGAGAATGTCCCCATCATGGGATAAAAAGGTGGTTGACAGTCCATATTTTCTATAATGGACTAACTTCCACACAAAAGATCTTATTGGACGCTGCAGCTGGAGGTGCCTTCATGAGCAAGAACGTGGATGAAGTTCAAAACCTGATCGAAGAAATTGCCCAAAATACCTACCAGTGGTCTTCCAAAAGAAGTTTACCTTCAAAAACTCCCGGTAAGTATTTTGTTGATGCTATTTCTTTACTTACCGCTAAAGTTGAGGCACTATCTGTAAAATTTGATAAGTTAGGAGCAGGTGCTATGTAACACCCTAAATTTAATAAATAATTAAAACCCAAAACAGGGAAAGTTTTTTCAAAATTAAATAAACCCCTCAAACCATAAAACCACCGGGTAACAAATAGGACGGAAGGCAAGAACTACAAGGCACCCATTCGGTAATCAGCGGAGACAGCAGCTTAAACCGGTCCAATCAGTACCCCCTTGGCTCAAGCGAGGTTCAACGTTGCTTGAGCGACACATGACAATGCAACAGCGGAAGAAGGAAGAGATGTTCAAGCAAAGCCCAACACCAGCATCCACTCGCTTAAGCGAGCTTCCACATGCTTGAGCGAAGCAACTCCAGTCGCTCGGGCGAGGCACGATTCGCTTAAGAGATGCCAACACAAAGAATCTTCCCAAGTCCACACTCGCTGGAGCGAGCACCTTGTTCACTGAAGTGAGAGACCACACTCGGCTTATCTAGACGCTCGGAATCCAGAGTTATCCTACAACTCATTCACTCAGAAAATGATAGCTAATTCACTCGGCACGCGACAACTTATTCGCTCGGGGACTCATTAGGCAAATCCTCACTCGGACTTATTCTAATCCTAACCACTCAGAATACTATTCCTTAATCACTCGGATTATATATAACATTCACTCAGAATTCATTAAAGGGTTTCTCTTAGAATCCTTTTAAGTATCCCCCACTCGGAAAAGCCCAAACATAAGTCACCCAATATACAACGCAGGTATATACATAATCATACACTCGGAATACCCATTGTCTTAACATGTATATATTTACCAATACTTACAATTCCATACAAGTAACCCATATCTATATTTCTCCTAGTCAATCTTTATAAATAAATATGTTTAATCGTTATTTTACATAAGAGCCGGCCAAGGCTACACTAACTAACATAGTGAATACAATATAAGCACTCAACAGTCGGAGTACACCACATTTGGACTTGAGGCCCTGCCAGCACTTCCGGGTCCGACCTGCACATACTGAAAAATGGTGTAGGGGGGTGAGCTTTCACATATACAATGACAGTTATTAGCTCGGATTAGCATACACATTCCCTTTCAACATACTCTATCTATCTTAATCAATACTAGCATTTACTAACATTTAATAAAGCATCTACACAAGTCACTAGTCGGATTACTCAAGTCATTTATGGTTATCTAACTCTTACTATTCACAACAACATACCCCTTAACAATAACATCAATAATACTTAGCCTTAGCGTCAAACACACACACAAATCCAGTCGAAATTCATTAATAGCATTCTCAGATTTTAAGGAACATGTTGCAGATCCCTTTTCTGGCCCTTCGTCCGATAGCCCTTACCGTGTGGTACCGGTCTCCCAAGGACGTCTCGAGACTTAACTCTAGCTCCCACGGCTACCATGGGTCCTCTCAGAATCTAGCCAAGGGTCTGTAGTTGGAAATTATCTCATTGGGTTCCTGACCTTCCACGGGTCACCCTCTATCCATAAATGCAACCTCATGCATGTCACGGCAGTCACCCACACTCAGCAAGTTCATCTTAAGCAATTCATATCATATCCACCCGAAAGCCAACAATAGACCACACAATGTGCTTGATATTCACATTACAATTAACATGCAATTCATACATTAACTCCACAACATCACCAACGTCATAATATGTCTCTTGGACAGCAATAGTCATACACCACACAGGTAATAATCATCATTCATCCAGACTCCACTCAGCAGCAAGTACAACATATAGTAAACAACACATTCTGAACGCATGCATATGAGTACGAAATAATTAACAGGACTCTACTAACACACACACATACGATATCCAATGATCAACAGTCAAACACCTCACAGAATCATAATCATACAAACATATAAGGTAATACGTTCGCTCGGACCGTCCAGAAACCATGCATAGGACATGCAGAGCGCCCCCTACCTGGGATGAAAATTCCAAAGGCTCCAAGGGCTTGCAGCTCCAATTGGTTGCTCCGCTTAGCCCATTCACTCGTTCTCGATAGAACGACCCTGCATCAGTCATCCACCATTACACTTGGCTTTGGAGGAACTCCGAGCCACTCCCACTCTTAAACAGTTCTGCATGTAAGATTAGCGGGGAGGCCCAAGCCTCCAGGGCACCACATTGACCTTCCACTCTGTCCAGTGGGGATTTCCAAGCTTTTGAGATGCCCAGTTCTCTGCTCGCTCTCTTGAGCAGTTCCAATCACAACGCTGGTGAACGCTCCAACCTCCTTGAAGCTCTTCGTTGTGCAGATCTTCACTGAGACTCGGCAGCCTCGAGCAAGGAGAGGGAGAAAGAGAAAAGTCGACGAAGGAACCGTGGGGAAGAAGACTGGTTGCATGCAGGGAGAAATGCACACCCTCGCACTCTCTGGCTCGTCGAGTCAAGAAGGAGGACTCCGATCCTCGGCCACCACTGTCGCGAGCTTACGAAAACAGAGAGCAGAGAAGAAAGGAGAAGAAGAGAAGAAGAATAAAGAGCGGAGAAGAAGAAGAGAAGAGAGGACAGAAAGGAGAGAAGTCTGAAGGGAAACATGAATGATAGGGTAGCCCAGTAGCCCATATACGCATGCACGGAGAGAAGGGAAAGTGGGGTGGGAAAGCGTGAAGCAGTGCACCAATCACAATCAGCCAGCAATTAATAATTAATCACTCTTAACCAGTCATTATTTCTTAAGTTGAGTTAATTAAGTTAATTATAATTAATAAATAATTTTCCCACCTTGCAATTATTATTTCAATGATTTATTTTCATTCAGCAATTGATTATTAAATCGGGATGTTACAGTTCTCCCCCTCTCAAAAGAATTTCGTCCTCGAAATTTGATCGGTAACTTACCTTAAATAAATAACTCAGAAAATTGCTGACTCAATTACCTACACGACTGTGCTTCCACAAGCATTCACCGACCGGTTCATAATTTTACTCGGCAAGGCTTCAATTCTCAAGCAGTTTACCGACCGCCCCACAATTTCAGTCGGCAAAACATAAAAGTCAGGTCATGCCTGATTACAACCTCATCATAAAATTCAATATATTTGGGGATTCGGTTTCTGAAACGTACAATTTCCCTCATTTAACTCAGCCAATTCATCATAAGCAGTGGTACTTCCTAATTTCTTGGCCGCTCGGCCCTATACTCTCAACACTGATCGGTGTATTCACACCATCGGGTTCCCTGACTCAAATGAGTCACTCGGCACAACCGTAAACTTATACAGAGTACAGACTCAAAATTGTATCACATGAGACACATTATGGAGGTTAATCAACCAGTCGGGAATAATCTAATCGGCAAACAACGTCACCGACTTCCAAAAACACTCACTCCCGACCGATTCCTCTCGGATTGAACCCTCGGGTTTTTAAAATCTGACCACAAAATTTCTTCCTTACACCAAAATGAACACTCAAAAGAGTTTCCATGTGCTTCAATCAGCACAATTTGCCCGGGTTTACCTCGCACAGGCACCACGCTCGATTCGGAAATCTTACGTTCCCACCCATGCCTTCGGCTACTTCCATGCCTACACTTTGAGAACGTCACTCGGACTTCTCATTCAAATATCCCTCAGGGTTTTGAAGGCAATCCTCACCTGGAACCTCTCCACTTGTAAAGATTCACTCGAAATTCAAGTTTATAACGAAATCAAAACTGAGTTCAAGCTCAGCAGTCTCAAGCACTGACCTGAGTACGACTTTAATTAAATCCTTTTCTCAGATATCTATTCCCCTCGGAGACCATTCACTTGGAAACTGACTCACTCGAAGTCTCATTTTCTCGACCAGAGGGACTCTTCTCCTGGAAGGTCACTCGGTTGGACATCACACGGGTATTAGGAATTCTACACTCGTTATCTTTCTACCCAGAGTTGTTTCACACAGTACCATTCTACTCGGAAGTGATACACTCCGAGTCACATCACTCGAATCTTACCCTTTCAGGAATGTTACGCTCGGACACTATTCCCTTAACTTAGTAGTGATCCCTTCCATGAGGTTCTACTCGGAACACCATAATTTCCACTCGACAGTTCTTCCTCACAAGGACTTCACTTGGAATTGTCTCCACTTTTACACACTCGGAATATACTAACCTTTCCCGAGCAACACCCCGCCTCACAGTTTAGCCTGGCTCAAGATCCTGGTCCTCTTATTAAACCTACAGTACCACTCGTCTAACTTATAAAACTCAAATTTTAGTGGCAAATTTGATCACCCTCCTTATTTCAATAACTAGTCATCCCTTTAGTAGCCATTCCGTACCTAACAACCTCTAATCCTCTCAGAGGCAACATATCAAGGTTAAGCAGTCCTCATTTTGATACATAGCTACTTATGATCCACTTAATACAACTCCCCTCCTCACTCGGGGCAGCCTGAAAGACTCACCGTTACCATAAGCAGCTATAACTTCTCCTGCTCGACTTACGAATTGTTGCATCCAACTTATAGGATAACGTCTCATTCCTATAGGGTTACAACAATTACACAGTCACTGCAACGTGTACGCTGCCACAATGCCTATGGCATGACGAGTTATCTCAGGACAGCATGACTCACACTGACCTGATTCACTCAACTAATACTAATTCACACGGTAATTAATGGCAGTTCACATACACATTAGAAGCAATACATCTACATCAACATTATGCATCACATAGGGTACATCACGCAACAACGAGCATGAAAATTATTTATCACTTTTATAAAACTGGATGACGGCAATACAACAATCGGCTTCTAGCCAACACCGAGTAAATATTTCCTCTAAATCTTATTCATCACAAAATCATGGCTCGGATTAAATTCTCAATTTTCAGCTATATAATGACATCACTCATTTGGCTTCATGCAATTCAGTCAGGATTAAGTAATTCACAATCACATATGTTGTCATAACACACCATAATCTCGGCAACGACAGTAATACACATACAGCCACTCAGTCGGATTTCATAGCAATTATTCATGGCTATATTATTGTTCACTACAGCATGCACCATAACCATAACCACACATTACACTCAACAATAACATCAATATATATATATATATATGTTCATCCGATCGGACTTACTCAAATCAATTCCAAACTACATTAAAGATTTCATTCACAACATTATATCCAATCGGGAGTTGCACAATAACGTACATTCTCAATTATAACACCACATTACACTCGGTAACAGTATCGGTACATACATATTCATTCAGTCGGAACTCACTCGTACGTCATCATCTAGTCGGGGTTCGTTCAAATCATTCAAATCCATGCAAACCATGTTAGTCTCCCTAACAACGTTCTCACACACACCGACCAACTCACTCAGCTAATACTTACTCACAAGAATTAATGGCAATTCACATGCATATATAAGCACATATTCACATCAACATTATCATGATGCACCACGTAGGGCACGTCACACAGCAACAATCATGAAATATAATTTACCACTACTGTAAAACAGTATAATGGCTACAGACTTTCGACTCACACAAAAATCGTACATCTCCTCATTACTTATAAGTTAGCGCAATTCTCCTGATGACAATCGTCAAGTAGTAGTTACTATCACCCCAAAATGGTATAATAATAGTCGGTTTCTGCCCATTACCGCGTAATTACTTCTTCCTTAGATCTTATCCACCTTAAAACCATACAGTATCATATATATATATATATACGTATACGTGTGTACCAACATTCAATACATACACGCTATCATTCAACCAGAACACATTCAAGCATCATTCAATCAGAATCTATCCAGCCAGCTCTCGGCTATATCACTTACATTATTTATAATCCCATATAATCACAGCCATAGGCTCACTTTGCACTCAGTGACAGCATCAACACATATATATATTCAGTCATCCAATCGGAATATCAAATTCACACTCGGCCATACAATTCATATCATTCACCACAGCATGCATTACAGCCACAACATCATATCGCACCCGACCATAACATTAATATACATACATTCATTCAATCGGATTCCATTCAATCATGTTATTCTAAATAACATTCCACATATTCATGTAATTTATATTGAGCTCAACAACCATTATAGTGTACACACATTCTTTTCACCCGGATCCGGTTACCCATTTTTATTGTTGCAACATAGGCTCCAAGCCTTTCCTCAGCTCTAAGCTGATTCGGCCGTTTTACAGGTACCAAACCGTTTGCCCTCACGCGTAACACAATTGCTCCAAGCAACAACGGGAGTGTTACGGGCAGCCCCGAGTCCAACTCGGTAAGCTTGCCTTGAGTTCAACCCAAGGTCTTTAAGCGTCCAACGCTTAGTGCACTTGGCACTGCCCCAAGTCCAACTCAGGGTCTTTTTATAGTGCACTCGGCACTGCGTCAAGTCCAACCCGAGGACTTTCAACACATATTCATCTGATTGCCAATCGGTATTAAGCGCCTATGCTATATGCTCCAAGCATTTCCAGAGGCGAATTAGATGAATATAGTCTTATTCACCCGACGTTCAACGCCAATGCACTCGGCATTCAATATCAACACATGCATCCAATGCATTTTATCATTATTATTCATAACAGTGGTCATCATAGCAGTAACACCATTCATGCACTCGGGAACGGAGTCACACAATCACTAAACAGTTCACAAATACAACAAATCCAGGAGTTGCATGCACAGCTACTCAATCATAGTACAGTTACCAACACATCTCACACATAACACATCACACGGAACTGGACAAACACCCGGTTCCTAATCATCACACAATGGTAATTCAAGCCTCAATGAATTACTACGCAATTGCTTTACTCGGATTCAACAGCACATAAAGTTAATAAATTATTAGGCTTAGGATTCCTAAGGAGTCACTATTTATCTAGTATCCCACGATGGGTACCTCCTAATATTCAAATATTATCAGGTCTAATACCATTCACTCGGTCTTCACACACCAAAACCGAGACGGTATCCAAGTCAAACAGATATTCTATTTTACCTTCATTCGTTCATGATCATGCCTAATCAACTGGGTCACTACACCTATTGGCCCAGCATCTAGTCCATCACTCACTTGGTTTCTTCAATTACCACCGAGACACAACCCCAATTTTAACATATACCCCGATCTCACCTTTACTCACTTATTACAAACCCAGATTTTTGACTTAGGAACTGTAACACATCCCTTATACTGAGAATCATATACTATTCATTCATCACACGTTCAAATTCCTCAACAAGGCATAGGCATACAACCACACCATTCATAGTCAAACATATACCAAATCATCAAACACATACAATACCAATTAAATCAGGGCATACAATCAATCAGATCAGGAGGAAATGACCCCCTATCCTCAAATCAATATCACAATAATGATGACCACTCGGTCATACTGCATACAACCGCTTACACTCGGTAAGCATACCTTGGCCTTGGACCTTTCGATCTGCTCTGATACCAAAATGTAACACCCTAAATTTAATAAATAATTAAAACCCAAAACAGGGAAAGTTTTTTCAAAATTAAATAAACCCCTCAAACCATAAAACCACCGGGTAACAAATAGGACGGAAGGCAAGAACTACAAGGCACCCATTCGGTAATCAGCGGAGCACAGCATCTTAAACCGGTCCAATCAGTACCCCCTTGGCTCAAGCGAGGTTCAATGTTGCTTGAGCGACACATGACAATGCAACAGCGGAAGAAGGAAGAGATGTTCAAGCGAAGCCCAACACCAGCATCCACTCGCTTAAGCGAGCTCCCACATGCTTGAGCGAAGCAACTCCAGTCGCTCGGGCGAGGCACGATTCGCTTAAGCGATGCCAACACAAAGAATCTTCCCAAGTCCACACTCGCTGGAGCGAGCACCTTGTTCACTGAAGTGAGAGACCACACTCGGCTTATCTAGACGCTCGGAATCCAGAGTTATCCTACAACTCATTCACTCGGAAAATGATAGCTAATTCACTCGGCACGCGACAACTTATTCGCTCGGGGACTCATTAGGCAAATCCTCACTCGGACTTATTCTAATCCTAACCACTCTGAATACTATTCCTTAATCACTCGGATTATATATAACATTCACTCAGAATTCATTAAAGGGTTTCTCTCAGAATCTTTTTAAGTATCCCCCACTCGGAAAAGCCCAAACACAAGTCACCCAATATACAACGCAGGTATATACATAATCATACACTCGGAATACCCATTGTCTTAACATGTATATATTTACCAATACTTACAATTCCATACAAGTAACCCATATCTATATTTCTCCTAGTCAATCTTTATAAATAAATATGTTTAATCGTTATTTTACATAAGAGCCGGCCAAGGCTACACTGACTAACATAGTGAATACAATATAAGCACTCAACAGTCAGAGTACACAACATTCGGACTTGAGGCCCTGCCAGCACTTTCGGGTCCGACCTGCACATACTGAAAAATGGTGTAGGGGGTGAGCTTTCACATATACAATGACAGTTATTGGCTCGGATTAGCATACACATTCCCTTTCAACATACTCTATCTATCTTAATCAATACTAGCATTTACTAACATTTAATAAAGCATCTACATAAGTCACTAGTCGGATTACTCAAGTCATTTATGGTTATCTAACTCTTACTATTCACAACAACATACCCCTTAACAATAACATCAATAATACTTAGCCTTAGCGTCAAACACACACACAAATCCAGTCGGAATTCATTAATAGCATTCTCAGATTTTAAGGAACATGTTGCAGATCCCTTTTCTGGCCCCTCGTCCGATAGCCCTTACCGTGTGGTACCGGTCTCCCAAGGACGTCTCGAGACTTAACTCTAGCTCCCACGGCTACCATGGGTCCTCTCAGAATCTAGCCAAGGGTCTGTAGCTGGAAATTATCTCATTGGGTTCCTGACCTTCCACGGGTCACCCTCTATCCATAAATGCAACCTCATGCATGTCACGGCAGTCATCCACACTCAGCAAGTTCATCTTAAGCAATTCATATCGTATCCACCCGGAAGTCAACAATAGACCACACAATGTGCTTGATATTCACATTACAATTAACATGCAATTCATACATTAACTCCACAACATCACCAACGTCATCATACGTCTCTTGGACAGCAATGGTCATACACCACACAGGTAATAATCATCATTCATCCAGACTCTACTCAGCAGCATGTACAACATATAGTAAACAACACATTCTGAACGCATGCATATGAGCACGAAATAATTAACAGGACTCTACTAACACACACACATACGATATCTAATGATCAACAGTCAAACACATCACAGAATCATAATCATACAAACACATAAGGTAATACGTTCGCTCGGACCGTCCAAAAACCATGCATTAGACATGCAGAGCGCCCCCTACCTGGGATGAAAATTCCAAAGGCTCCAAGGGCTTGCAGCTCCAATCGGTTGCTCCGCTCAGCCCATTCACTCGTTCTCGATAGAACGACCCTGTATCAGTTATCCACCATTACACTTGGCTTTGGAGGAACTCCGAGCCACTCCCACTCTTAAACAGTTCTGCATGCAAGATTAGCGGGGAGGCCCAAGCCTCCAGGGCACCACATTGACCTTCCACTCGGTCCAGTGGGGATTTCCAAGCTTCCGAGACGCCCAGTTCTCTGCTCGCTCTCTTGAGCAGCTCCAATCACAACGCTGGTGAACGCTCCAACCTCCTTGAAGCTCTTCGTGGTGCAGATCTTCACTGAGACTCGGCAGCCTCGAGCAAGGAGAGGGAGAAAGAGGAAAGTCGATGAAGGAACCGTGGGGAAGAAGACTGGTTGCATGCAGGGAGAAATGAACACCCTCGCCCTCTCTGGCTCGTCGAGTCGAGAAGGAGGACTCTGATCCTCGGCCACCACTGTCGCGAGCTTACGGAAACAGAGAGCAGAGAAGAAAGGAGAAGAAGAGAAGAAGAATGAAGAGCGGAGAAGAAGAAGAGAAGAGAGGACAGAAAGGAGAAAAGTCTGAAGGGAAACATGAATGATAGGGTGGCCCAGTAGCCCATATACGCATGCACGGAGAGAAGGGAAAGTGGGGTGGGAAAGCGTGAAGCAGTACACCAATCACAATCAGCCAGCAATTAATAATTAATCACTCTTAACCAGTCATTATTTCTTAAGTTGAGTTAATTAAGTTAATTATAATTAATAAATAATTTTCCCACCTTGAAATTATTATTTCAATGATTTATTTTCATTCGGCAATTGATTATTAAATCGGGATGTTACATGCTACTAACATTGTCTGTGAGTTGTGTGGTGTTTCAAGTCACAATATCTCAGGTTGTCAGCTTGGAGTAACTCAAAATGCTGAGCAAGAAATGCATTAGGTGGATGCTATTGGAAACTATGGTAGAAATTATCAAAGTAACTACAGACCTCCACAAGGTCCACCTGGTTTCCAAAATAGGCCACCTCTATTCCAAGGTAATCAGTGTAACTACAAACCTTAATAAGGACCCTACATTCCACAAAAATCAAAACTAGAATCCTTGATAGAGACAATTATAGCTACTCAACTAAAGCAGAATGATAAGCTCTCTGATGCAATAAAAACCTCAGTTTCAGAGGTGGACTCTCTTGCCACCCATAACAAAATATTTGAGAATCAAATTACCTAACAACCTCTTTTTCTACAAGAACACCAGGAACATTTCCTGGAAAACCTAAGGCTGGACCACCTAACCATACCATGGCCGTCACTCTTAGGAGTGGTACTTAATATGATGATCCAGTTGGCAAGACTGAAAAGAAAGCTAAGGAGGAGAAGAAATTGGACGAGTCTCCATCTCATCCAATGATTGAAGAAGAGAAGCCGCATGTAAAGAAGGAGGAGGTTAAGCCATATCATCCTCTCATTCCATTTCCTCAGCCCTTGGCTAAAGCCAAGTTGGATAAACAATTTGGAAAGTTTCTTGAGGTTTTAAAGAAATTGTATATCAATATTCCTTTCACAGATACTTTGCAGCAAATGCCCACCTATGCGAAGTTCTTGAAGGATATTTTGTCCAACAAAAGAAAGCTGGAAGAAAATGGTAAAGTGGTACTTACTGAGGAGTACAGTGTTTTGATTCAGAAGAAGCTACCACCCAAGCTTCAAGATCCAGGTAGTTTCTCTATCCCTTGCATGATTGGTGACATGACTATAGATAAAGCATTGTGTGATTTAGGAGCTAGTGTTAGCTTAATGCCATTATCTGTTGTTGAAAAGTTAGGATTGGGTGAGTTAAAACCTTCTATGATGTCTTTATAGTTGGCTGATAGATCTGTTAAATATCCTGTAGGCATTTTAGAAGATGTTCCTATCAAAGTAGGAAAATTTTTTATACCTGCTGATTTTGTTATGCTTCAAATGGAAGAAGATTTTATGATTCCTATGATTCTAGGTAGACCATTTTTAGCAAATGTAGGTGCTGTCATTGATGTCAAGAATGGTAAATTGTCTCTGACTGTTGGAGACCAAAAGGTTGATTTTAACTTGAAAAATGCTTTAGAAAAACCTTTTAATGATGATGTTTGCTGTAGTGTGGATTTTGTGGAACAAGTTATGAAGGAAGCAATCCTTCCTAATGACCCACTTGAAACTGTTTTTATGATTAAGCCTGTAGGAACATCTAATTGCTCTGAATGAGAGGTCCCACTAAAACATGATACTGAGGTCATGTGTGACAAAGTGGTGAGTCCCAATGTGGAATTAAAGCCTTTACTAGCTTCATTGAGGTATGAGTTTCTTGGTCCTAATTCCATATATCCTGTAATTGTTAATGTTGAATTGAATCCATGTGAAACCGAAAAACTTTTGAAACAACTTAGGTTGTATAGAAAGGTAATAGGTTATACAATGGATGATATCAAAGGGATTAGCCCTTCTTTTTGCATGCACAGGATCACCGTAAAGGATGAAAGTAGGCCCACAGTAGAACCACTTAGGAGATTAAATCCAAAAAATACAAGAAGTGGTTAAAAAGGAAATTTTAAAATTGATTGATGTTGGAGTCATATATCCTATTGCTAATAATAAATGGGTAAGTCTAGTTCATGTGGTGCCTAAAACGGGGGGAATAACTATGGTTGAAAATGATAAGCATAAGTTGATTTCTACTAGAATTATTTCTGGTTGGCGCATGTGCATTGATTATAGGAAGTTAAGTAGCACCACGAAAAAAATCATTTTCCTCTCCCTTTTATTGATCAAATGCTAGAAAAACTTGTGAAACACTCTTATTTCTGTTATTTGGATGGGTATTCAGGTTTTCATCAAATTCCCATTCATCCATCTAATCAAGAAAAGACTACCTTCACTTGCCCTTATGGGACTTATGCATATAGGTTTATGCCTTTTGGTCTATGTAATGCACCTGCGACTTTTCAAAGGTGTATGCAAGCAATTTTTTCTGATCTTATTGAAAATGTGATGGAAGTCTTTATGGATGATTTTTCAGTGCATGGTTTGGACTCTAATAACTGTCTAACAAATTTATGCCAAGTCTTACAGTGTTGTGAAGAGACTAATTTGGTCTTGAATTGGGAAAAATGCCATTTTATGGTAAGAGAAGGCATAATTGTTGGACACTTGGTGTCTGAGAGAGGTATAGAAGTTGATAAGGCTAAGGTGGAAGTGATTAAAAAATTTCCCCTACCTACAAATGTGAAAGGTATCCAGAGTTTTCTTGGACATACATGGTTTTACTGTCGGTTCATTAAAGATATCTCCAAGATCACAAAGCCTCTTACGATTCTTTTGGGTAAGGATGTGCCTTTTACTTTTGATTCATCTTGTATGAAAGCTTTTTGCAGGATTAAACACGCTTTGATCTCTGCTCCTATTTTGCAACCCCCTAATTGGGAACTCCCATTCGAGTTGATGTGTGATATGAGTTGAAACATCCTTAATTAATTAAAAATAAACCCAAAATGAGGGAAAATTTTTCCCAAAATAAACCTCAAGGCAACCGGCACAGAAGAAAGAAGAGAAAGGCAAGGGAAAATTAAAACCCATCACAAACAGCTCAGCGAAAAACGTAGCGCTTAAGCGAACCTCAAAACAGCGTCTACCCACTCAAGCGAGATCCGGCACGCTTGAGCGAGACAGCCCAACTCGCTTGGGCGGAGAGCCAATCGCTTAAGCGATGTAAACCCAAAAGCCTTCCATCCATTCCACACCCGGTGGAACGAATCTCTTATTCGCTAGAACGAACACAGGTACAAAGTTATTCCTCACTCGGATTTGGGACATAGGTTCACTCGGTAAATCATCACACTCATACCTCACTCGGGAATTTACACAGCTCCTTATTTCATTCATGTAGGTCACAAGTATAAACCATTCGGGAAATGACTCCCTCAATCCCATCACTCGGGATCCAGAACTCTTTCTCACTCAGTATCAGTAAAGTCCCCTTCACTCGGATTATTTCCCCAGTTATACGCTACTCGGAATTACATCACAATGGATCTACTCGGAAACGTATTACACATTTTTCACTCGGTATACTTGTTCTTCCTCGCTTCGGGAACACATTAACTCTTCACTCCTCGGAAATGATCTGTTAAACTAAGTCTTCCTCGAGATACTCTAGCCTTCCAGTTCTCGGAGGCATTCACTATGTCTTACTCAGACTGGCATACTCTTTATCCACCCGGATATATTTATAATCTTATTCACTCGGAATTGCTCTAGTTTCCCATCAATTGGAAAACTTCACCAAATCAAAATGAGTTTCTCACAGAACCATTTTAAACCTTCAACACTCGGAAACATTCACTCGCTAAGCATCACTCGGAATAATCCTAGGCCTTCACTATCTGAAACAGGCTCTCACCACTTAATCCACTCAGAATCCATTGACTTAGTACTGCTCATTCAATCATCACATCCTAACCGACTCAAATACACGTTACCAATGTAAAACATATATATATATATATATATATATATAAACATGCACTCGGAATACTAATGACTCAGATTTCTTATACATACAAATTTATATTCATTATACAACATTTTTAAGAGCCGGCCAAGGCTTTAACATAACAATATACAATCGGTACAGTATACTCTGTACACTACAGCAACACAGATACCCGTCACTCGGGTTTGGGCCTTATCACCATTCCGAGTCCGACCTGCATATACTGAAAAATGGTGTAGGGATGAGCTTTTACATATAAAATGTTAGTTACTGACTAGGATTTAATTCCCAATTCTCAATTATATAGTAACATCACTCATTCGGATTCATGCAATTCAGTCAGGATTAAGTAGTTCACATCATTCACAATAACATATACTCACAGTCAAAACATCGCCTCACACTCGGCAACAGTACCAACGTACATATATTCACCTAGTCGGAATTCACCCCACTTATTCATGGTTATATTAATCATGCTATTCACAACAGCATTTACACATACAAATATATACACACAATCACATTGAGCTCATCAACAATATAAATATGCACATTCACATTCAGTAAGAATTCATTCAGCCATTCAAAGCTATATCAACCATGTCATTCTCAATAACAATGCTCCTACTTGCATGCATGCGGATCCGACTTAAACAGTGATTTCAGTTACAGATTCCTTCCCTGCCTCTCGTCCATTAGCCCTTCCCGCGTGGTACCGGTCTTCCAAAGACGTCTCGAGACTTAACTCTAGCTCCCTCGGCTACCACGGGCCCTCACGGATCTAGCCAGGAATCTGTAGTTAAAAGTCATCTCATAGGGCTCCTGACCTTCCACGGGTCACCCTTTTCTCATATATGCAACCTCATGCAATTTCACAACAAGCATCCAAGCTTATCAAGTGCGTCTCACGCAGCCATTAAAAGATCACAATCGATTCAACACGGCATTTAGATTCACTCAGAAATCCACAGTTCCATTACAGCATCACATGCGTTTTGTCATAGTAACTTATAACAAGCAAATCAGGGTAACAATATTACAGTACACCACTCGACATTCTTAATGAAATCAGCATACATTTCAACACAACATTCCAAATGGGGAATCAGCGTATCAACTCATATCTCATGCATTCAGAAATTATCATGGCATTCTCATTCACATACATTTAGACATAAAACTGCAAACAGAACTCAGCAAGTCACCCCCTTTTTAACTCATGCACTCGGCAATAATGATAACGCACACATGTATTTACTCTGCATTCTCATGTTCAATAGCATGCATCTCAGAAATATTAACAAGCACTCAAGGATGGAATCACCACAACACTAGACAAACCACAACCATCCTAGACCCGGGCGTTGCAAGCACTCCTACTCAAACACAACACATCAATCAACACACTCAGACAAAACACAACACATTAAAGCAAAACACCCGGAACCCGTCCATAAACCAGGTATTTGACATGCAAAGCGCCCCCTACCTACTGTCGAGGTTCAGAAGCTCTTCGAGTTACAATGTTGACAGATCGTCCCTTCGGTTACTCCTCCTCCTACAGTCTTCGAACTCAGCGTCGATTCTGGGCCAGAGTTGTCCCTTCCCAAACGGATTCGTTTCTCCCACAGCTCCGAGGCACTTCCCAGTACAGTCTTCCAACTGGGACACTGGCAGCTTCGAGTGGAAAAAGAAGAGAGGAAGAAGGTGACGGAGAGGAAGAAGGAGACAGGGAGTGAAAACAGGACCGCGTCACTGTTCCTCCCAGAAAGCTCTCAACTCTCACTCTATTGTTTCCAAACAGGATGACACGAATGAGAATGAATAGAGGAGAGAATGACCGAATTCCATATATACCACCAGGGGTACATGCATCTTTTATCTCCAGCCACTTTCACTAATTAACCACTAATCTTTAATCTGAAATTAACCTTAATTCATTCACTAATCTCAGCCATTAATTAAATCAAGGATTGGGATGTTACAATTCTCCCCTCTTTTAAAGAATTTCGTCCTCGAAATTCAAACATATACCTACCTCAATAAATCGCTCGGAATACTGCTGCCCCGATTAATTGCATGTCCTTGCTTCCCAAGTATTCACCGACCGGTTCACAACTCCACTCAGTATAGCTCCACCTCTCAAGCGATTTACCGATCGCTCTATCATTCCAGTTGGTGAAATCACTAAAGTAAGGTCCAACCTGCTCACAATGCCCCTCAAAATCTGATATTTTTGGGGTTCGATCTTAAAAATGTACAAGTTACTCCATTCACTCAGCTAGTTCAATGGCACTTCATAATTCTTTGGCTATTCAGCCTTATATTCTCACCGCCGATCGGTGCACTTCCACTGTCAGATCCTCCAATTCCAAGGAGTCACTCGGCCCAGCCATAGACTCACACGGAGTATAGACTTAACATTACGCTACGCAAGACGCATTAGGGATGCTAATTAACTAGTTGGGGAGATTTAGTCGATAAATGACATTACCGGTCCCACCAATACTCACCACTGTCTGTTTTGTCACGTATTAAGCCCTCGGATATCCAATATCCGACCACTAAAATCTCTTCACCAAATCTTAATGCATCCTAGCATTACCGAGATGGACACTCTAAAGAGTTCTAATGTGCTTTAATGAGCACAGTTTGCCTGGATTTACCTCCTACAGGCACTATACTCAGCCCTAAAGTCTAAAGTTTCTATCCATGCCTTCAGCTAATTCCATGCCTACTCCTCGTGAGTGTCACTCAGAGCTTCTCCTTTAGAACAATTATTTGGGGTTTAAAGGCAATTTACACCAGACATCTCTCCACTTACCAAAAACTCACTCGGAATCCGAGTCTATCTCAAGGAAAAACCCGAGTTCAAATTCAACAACTCCAACTATCGACCTGGGTACAGACTCAGATAATTTTACCTCTCGGGTATCTACTCCCCCCTCGGGATAATTTACTCAGAAACTTTCGTATTTATAGCCCCACATTCGGACCAGAAGTTCCTCTGGGGAGGATTGGTCAGGGGCACATCCTACAGACTTAGAAATTTCACACGATGGGAACCATCTACATGGTACCATTCCACTCGGAAATGTCACGCTCCGAGTCACATCACCCGAATCTAACCTTACTCAGAAGTGTCACGCTCGGACACAATTCCCTTTACTTGGTAATGATCCTCTTTATGAGATCTTACTCGGGACACCATAACTTCACTCAGGAATCCTTTCTCCCAGAAAGATTTCACTCGGATCTGTCTCCACTTTCTTGCACTCAGAATATACTAATCTTTCCCGAGCAAATCCTCACCTTTCAGATTACCTCCGCTCAAGGTCATGGTTTCCCTACTAATCCACAATACCACTCGGTTAAACTCTTAAAACCTCCAATTCCAGTGACAAACTTGATCACCCATCAATCTCAATAACCAATCATCATTTTAATAGCCAATTCATACACAATAACCTCTAATCCGCTCCGAGGCAACACATCAAGGTTAAACAAACCTTCCATCCTCGTTTTGATACTCAACCCCTTACTGTTCACTCGATACAACTCTCATCTTGACTCAAACAGCCCGATAGACTCACCATCACCATAAACAGTTACAGCCTCACCTGCCTGACTTACGAATTGCTGCATCCAACTTATAGGATGACGTCTCATTCCTATAGGGTTACAACAATTACATAGAGTCGCTACAAGAGTGTACACTACCACAGTACCTATGGTATGAAGGGTCGTCTCGGAACGGCATACATTACACTCTTCTCACACACACCGACCAACTCACTCAACTAATACTAACTCATAAGAATTAATGGCAATTCACATACATATATAAGCACATATTCATATCAACATTATCATGATGCACCATGTAAGGCACGTCACACAGCAACAATCATGAAATATAATTTACCGCTACTGTAAAACAGTATAATGGCTATAGGCTTCCGACCCACACAAGAATCACACACCTCATCATTACTCATAAGTTAGCGCAACTCTCCTGATGACAATCGTCAAGTAGCAGTTACTATCACCCTAAAATGGTATAATAACAGTCGGTTTCCGACCCTTACCGAGTAATTATCTCTTCCTTAGATCCTATCCACCTCAAAACCATACAATATCATATATATATATATATACACATATGTACCAATAGTCAATAACATACACGTTGTCATTCAATCAGAACACGTTCAAGCATCATTCAATCGGAATCTATCCAGCCAGCTCTCGGCTATATTACTTACATTATTTATAATCATATATAATCACAGCCATAGGCTCACTTTGAACTCAGCGACAGCATCAACACATATATATATTCAATCATCCAATCGGAATATTAAATTCACACTTGGCCATATAATTCATATCATTCACCACAACATGTATTACAACCACAACATCATATTGCACCCGGCCATAACATCAATATACATACATTCATCCAATCGGATTCCACTCAATCATGTTATTCTAAATAACATTCCACATATTCATGCAATTCACATTGAGCTCAACAAAAATCATAGTGTGCACACATTCATTTCACCCGGATCCGGTTACCCATTTTTATTGTTGCAACATAGGCTCCAAGCCTTTCCTCAGCTCCAAGCTGATTCGGCCATTTTACAGGTACCAAACTGTTTGCCCTAACATGTAACACAGTCACTCCAAGTGACAACGGAAGTGTTACGGGCAGCCCCGAGTCCAACCCGGTAGGCTTGCCTTGAGTCCAACCCAAGGTCCTTAAGCGTCCAACGCTTAGTGCACTCGGCACTGCCCCAAGTCCAACCCAGGGTCTTTTTATAGTGCACTCGGCACCGCCTCAAGTCCAACCCGAGGACTTTCAACACATATTCATCTGATTGCCGATCGGTATTAAGCGCCTACGCTATATGCTCCAAGTATTTCCAGTGGTGAATCAGATAAATATAGTCTTATTCACCCGGCGTCCAATGCCAATGCACTCGGCATTCAATATCAATACATGCATCCAATGCATTTTATCATTATTATTCATAACAGTGGTCATCATAGCAATAACTCTATACATGCACTCGGCAAATCACATACTTTTTAATATAAAATCCCACACGGGAATTAATATAACCGGCCCACATCTCATGCAGGACTTTATCATTGGACCATAACCACTTCCACACTATTAATTTAGACATCACATGCATCATATTATAAACCACACACGAAAATCACCATGCAGGTACCTATCACATATATTCAACCTTTTCCTTAACAATACATGCATCATATATAGTCAGTATTAAACACCATTGAGGCTCAATGAGATAGTCTTTTACCGCATGCAATCAGCATTCATACTTACAATAGCGCGTAACTCATATAATTCACACACGGTAACCAGTAAAAATTCCTTAACATATACATCTCATACTCAAATTGTTCATCCTAGGAGACTACACAATCACTTATTCCATATACATCATACAGGGTTCTCGTGTCAAGGATATAAAACTTATTCTTCACGATGGCATAACCCGTTAGTTGAATTTGAATACACCACTCTAGGGGTTCCATCAATATTATTCATTCAATCAATTCAGACGTGTGAGTTCGAATCCGTCCAACAGCATGCCTCGGCTATGAGCCATTAGCATGGCCTACATAATAGGCTGAACCAACTAATTCAGTTTCAATACACATGAAAGTTTCCACATCTATCATTCTATTTCCTCTCTACCGACCCGGGCTTAGAAATACTTCTCAATATTTCGTGAACAATCCGCCAGGGTCGTCACAAATCTCTATTCCCCAGGGAACATACCCCTGGCAGTACCCTTTGTTCCCAATCTCAAATAAACACACAGGCATATAATCACACCATTCATAATTCAACGTATATCAAATCCGACAGGATACCACCAGCAATGATGACAACCGGTCATATCGCACACAACCGCTTACACTCGGTAAGCATACCTTGGCCATGGACCTTTTGGTCTGCTCTAATACCAAAATGAAACATCCTTAATTAATTAAAAATAAACCCAAAATGAGGGAAAATTTTTCCCAAAATAAACCTCAAGGCAACCGGCACAGAAGAAAGAAGAGAAAGGCAAGGGAAAATTAAAACCCATCACAAACAGCTCAGCGAAAGACGTAGCACTTAAGCGAACCTCAAAACAGCGTCTACCCGCTCAAGCGAGATCCGGCACGCTTGAGCGAGACAGCCCAACTCACTTGGGCGAACAGCCAATCGCTTAAGCGATGTAAACACAAAAGCCTTCCATCCATTCCACACCCGTTGGAACAAATCTCTTATTCGCTAGAGCGAACACAGGTACAAAGTAATTCCTCACTCGGATTTGGGACATAGGTTCACTCGGTAAATCATCACACTTATACCTCACTCGGGAATTTACACAGCTCCTTATTTCATTCATGTAGGTCACAAGTATAAACCACTCGGGAAATGACTACCTCAATCCCATCACTCGGGATCCAGAACTCTTTCTCACTCGGTATCAGTAAAGTCCCTTTCACCGGATTATTTCCCCAGTTATACGCTACTCGGAATTACATCACAATGGATCTACTCGGAAACGTATTACACATTTTTCACTCGGTATACTTGTTCTTCCTCGCTTCGGGAACACATTAACTCTTCACTCCTCGGAAATGATCTGTTAAACTAAGTCTTCCTCGAGATACTCTAGCCTTCCAGTTCTCGGAGGCATTCACTATGTCTTACTCAGACTGGCATACTCTTTATCCACCCGGATATATTTATAATCTTATTCACTCAGAATTGCTCTAGTTTCCCATCAATTGGAAAACTTCACCAAATCGAAATGAGTTTCTCACAGAACCATTTTAAACCTTCAACACTCGGAAACATTCACTCGCAGCATCACTCGGAATAATCCTAGGCCTTCACTATCTGAAACAGGCTCTCACCACTTAATCCACTCAGAATCCATTGAATTAGTACTGCTCATTCAATCATCACATCTTAACCGACTCAAATACACGTTACCAATGTAAAACATATATATATATATATAAACATGCACTCAGAATACTAATGACTCAGATTTCTTATACATACAAATTTATATTCATTATACAACATTTTTAAGAGCCGGCCAAGGCTTTAACATAACAATATACAATCGGTACAGTATACTCTGTACTACAGCAACACAGATACCTATCACTTGGGTTTGGGCCTCATCACCATTCCGAGTCCGACCTGCATATACTGAAAAATGGTGTAGGGATGAGCTTTTACATATAAAATGTTAGTTACTGACTCGGATTTAATTCCCAATTCTCAGTTATATAGTAACATCACTCATTCGGATTCATGCAATTCAGTCAGGATTAAGTAATTCACATCATTCACAATAACATATACTCACAGTCAAAACATCGCCTCACACTCGGCAACAGTACCAACGTACATATATTCACCTAGTCGAAATTCACCCCACTTATTCATGGTTATATTAATCATGCTATTCACAATAACATTTACACATACAAATATATACACACAATCACATTGAGCTCATCAACAATATAAATATGCACATTCACATTCAGTCGGAATTCATTCAGCCATTCAAAGCTATATCAACCATGTCATTCTCAATAACAATGCTCCTACATGCATGCATGCGGATCCGACTTAAACAGTGATTTCAGTTACAGATTCCTTCCCTGCCTCTCGTCCATTAGCCCTTCCCGCGTGGTACCGATCTTCCAAAGACGTCTCGAGACTTAACTCTAGCTCTCTCGGCTACCACGGGCCCTCACGGATCTAGCCAGGAATGTGTAGTTAAAAGTCATCTCATAGGGCTCCTGACCTTCCACGGGTCACCCTTTTCTCATATATGCAACCTCATGCAATTTCACAATAAGCATCCAAGCTTATCAAGTGCGTCTCACGCAGCCATTAAAAGATCACAATCGATTCAACACGGCATTTAGATTCACTCAGAAATCCACAGTTCCATTACAGCATCATATGCGTTTTGTCATAGTAACTTATAACAAGCAAATCAGGGTAACAATATTACAGTACACCACTCGACATTCTTAATGAAATCAACATGTATTTCAACACAACATTCCAAATGGGGAATCAGCGTATCAACTCATATCTCATGCATTCAGAAATTATCATGGCATTCTCATTCACATACATTTAGACATAAAACTGCAAACAGAACTCAGCAAGTCACCCCCTTTTTAACTCATGCACTCGGCAATAATGATAACACACACATGTATTTACTCTGCATTCTCATGTTCAACAGCATGCATCTCAGAAATATTAACAAGCACTCAAGGATGGAATCACCACAACACTAGACAAACCACAACCATCCTAGACCTGGGCGTTGCAAGCACTCCTACTCGAACACAACACATCAATCAACACACTCAGACAGAACACAACACATTAAAGCAAAACACCCGGAACCCGTCCATAAACCAGGTATTTGACATGTAAAGCGCCCCCTACCTATTGTCGAGGTTCAGAAGCTCTTCGAGTTACAATGTTGACAGATCGTCCCTTCGGTTACTCCTCTTCCTACAGTCTTTGAACTCAGCGTCGATTCTGGGCCAGAGTTGTCCCTTCCCAAATGGATTCATTTCTCCTACAGCTCCGAGGCACTTCCCAGTACAGTCTTCCAACTGGGACACTGGCAGCTTCGAGTGGAAAAAGAAGAGAGGAAGAAGGTGACGGAGAGGAAGAAGGAGACAGGGAGTGAAAACAGGACCGCGTCACTGTTCCTCCCAGAAAGCTCTCAACTCTCACTCTATTCTTTGCAAACAGGACGACGCGAATGAGAATGAATGGAGGAGAGAAGCACCGAATTCCATATATACCACCAGGGGTACATGCGTCTTTTATCTCCAGCCACTTTCACTAATTAACCACTAATCTTTAATCTGAAATTAACCTTAATTCATTCACTAATCTCAGCCATTAATTAAATCAATGATTGGGATGTTACATGAGTGATTACATAGTGGGGGATGTACTTGGGCAACGGAAGGACAAGAAACTCCATGTAATTCATTATGCCAGCCAGACGTTGGATGATGCTAGGTAAACTATGCCACAACTGAAAAAAAACTGTTAGCCATTGTCTTTGCTTTTGATAAATTTAGATCTTACTTGGTAGGTTCATATGTTACTGTCTACACTGACCACTCTGCCATTAAGTATCTATTGAATAAAAAGGAAGCAAAGCCTAGGTAAATTAGGTGGATTTTAATACTACAAGAATTTGATTTGGAAATTAAGGATAAGAAGGGTACTGAGAATCTAGTTGCTGACCACCTATCTAGATTATCATCTAAAAAAGTAGAGATAGATAATGTTCTCATCAATGAATCTATTCCAGATGAACAACTTTTGAGTCTTAGTACCCAACTTGTTCCTTGGTATGCTGATTTTGTGAATTTTCTTGCATGTGGTATTTTACCCCCTGACTTTAGCTTTCAGCAGAAGAAAAAGTTTTATGCAGATGTTAGACATTATTATTGGGATGAACCCCTTCTATTCAAGCAATGTGCAAATGGTTTGATTCGAAGGTGTATTCCAGAAGATGAAGATAAGGTATTACAAGCTGGGTTCTATTGGCCACACCTTTTTAAGGATGTACGTAAGTATGTTCTGACTTGCGATGCTTGCTAAAGAACAGGTAACATTGGTAGGACACATGAAATGCCACTGAATACCATTTTAGAGGTTGAATTGTTTGATGTATGGGGTGTTGATTTTATGGGACCCTTTCCCTCTTCCTTTGGGAATCAATTCATATTAGTGGGAGTTGATTATGTGTCAAAATGGGTGGAAGCCATTGCTTCACCCCATTCTGATGCTAAGATAGTTATTAAACTTTTCAAGAAAATAATATTTTCGAGGTTTGGGGTCCTGAAATGCGTTATAAGTGACGGAGGGTCTCATTTTATTGAAAAAACTTTTCAGACCCTCCTAAAAAAATATGGAGTCAGGCATAAGGTTGCTACACCTTATCACCCTTAAACTAGTGGACAAGTTGAGGTATTCAACCGGTAAATTAAAAACATTCTTCAAAAAGTGGTGAATACGTCATGTAAGGATTAGTCTATTAAGTTAGATGATTCTTTATGGACGTTTTGAACCGCATACAAGACTCTCATTGGAACCACACCTTTTAAGCTAGTATATGGGAAGCCTTGCCATTTACCTATTGAGCTAGAATATAACTCTTTTTGGGCTATTAAAACTCTTAATCTTGATCATAAGGTTGCAGGTGAGTGTAGGTTATTGGAGTTGAATGAGCTTAAAGAGCTCCGTTTAGATGCATACGAAAATGCCAGAATTTATAAAGAAAAAACCAAACAATGCCATGATCGTCATATCCTATGAAGAACTTTCAATCCAGGTGATATTGTTTTATTGTTTAATTCCCGAATAAGGCTTTTTCCTGGAAAACTAAGATCCCGATGGTCGGGACCATTTAAGGTAACAAAGGTCTTTCCCTTAGGAGCTGTCGAGTTGTGGAGCAAGAAGTGTGGTACATTTAAGGTAAATAGACAAAGAGTAAAGCACTACTTAACAGGCCAACCCATACAGCAAGCAAGTGACTTAGACTTGTTTGATGTATCAGAAGAGTAAATCCAAATGGTGAAAAATGTCTGGCTAAAGACTTAAAACTTAACATTGATAGGGAGGTAACCCTATGCTTGTTGTTTCATTTTATGTTTTTCAAAAAAAAAGTAAAATTCTGGTTTGGGGTGACTACAGGTAAGTTTTCTTATCCTTTTATCATCTATTTCAAACATTGAGGACAATGTTAAATTCTGGTTTAGGGTGGTAGATAAGAAAACTTAACTGTTTTGTTTGCATTGTGTGACTATTTTGTATTGTATGATTGTTGTGTTTTCCTATTTTATTTTGCATGTGTGTATGATTTCCCTTGTTTTGTTTGTCATCTTGTAATTTACCATGATTACATGATAATTAACTTTGAACATAAAGCTAAAGTATCTAAGGACCCCAAAATTTTGAAAATTTTTCAAAAATTGATTATTTAAGTGCCAAATAAATGCTTAAACGAACCTTATGTGATTTAATTTTTCTTTGAAAAGACTTTCCATGGTGAGATTTGAGCCTAAATGGGTAAATTATCAAAAATTTCAAACCCTCATTTTTCTTGATTGAGTGAATCTCATTGTCATCAATATTCTAGAACTTGTTTTTCAACCAATTCAAAATGGGTTTTGATTGTATGTCTTAGGATGATAAAGGCATAATTAGCTCTTATTCTTAAGCCTCAACATTTTTACACAATTTGACCCCTAATTGCCCCTTTTAAGTTTGAAAGTGAAAATTTTTCTTTAAAACCTTTCATTGACTGATCTTCTCTTAATGGTGAAAAGTTGGAAATTTAGTGGAGCAAAGAAATGAAAAAGGACTTAAGAAAAATATATATGGGATGTAAACAAAAACAAGAAAAAGAAAAGAAAATCAAAAGAATAATATTGAATGAATTGCAAGAAGTCCATAAAAGTTCAAAAATTTGCTCTGTTAGTTTCTGAATTTATGATGGTAATTTGAATCATTCATGACTGTTTAAGCCCTTTTGTGCTCCATTTTTCTTGAAATTCCTACCCTGACAATACGACCGATGGCCCCGTGACAACTCTTTGAAAGATCTTTTGACTTTAACATGCTTTCTATCTAAACTATGGAGTTTCTGGTTAATTAACAAGCTTATGGTAATGTTTTTTTGACTATGATGATTTGAGTGATACATAAACCATAAACCACTTGAGTGGAAATTGTGAGAAGAGTGTCTCAGGTTTTGACATTGAAAATTGACTCACATAAGAAATTTAATTTTGGCATTTGTATAAATCTATTTCTCTATTTTGGGTTCCCTAGTTTACTAAGCTAAATGTTTTTTGTATCTTATCGTGTAAATATAGTGATTGCTTGAGGACAAGCAACGATTTAGTTTGGGATATTTTGACAAGTGTTTTATAACACAATAAATTAGATTTAATTTGCCTAGGATTTCAAGCATTGTGCATTGTATTTTCTTGTTGTTTCATGATTTAAGATTTCTTTCCACTATATTCTCCTTGGGTACTTTTATTTTGCAGAAATTAATAAATGTGGGACCATTAAGGATTCAATTTGAGAATAAATACATGCAAAAGAAAAATGGATCCAAGAATTCAAGATTTGAAAGAATTCCAACCCAAAAATGTGCCTAGAAGTTAAAGAAAAAGCCATAAAGGTTTACATGCCAAAGAAAAGGGACCAACAAAGCATAAAAAATGACATAACAGCTACATGAATCAATTCATGGGGTTCAAAATCAATTCATACATGTAAAAGTCCAAGAATTGCAATTTTTCAATGTATGAATCGATTCATACTGTTTTTTTAAGCTCAGGATCACATTTTAAGCTTATGAAGCGATTCATATCATGTATGAATCGATTCACACATCCAAATTTGTGTAGAAAGCTCTAAATGAATCGATTCATGGCCAAATTCATGCAGTTCAAATTTGAATTTTCAAAGTCTCAGATCATGGACAAAGTGGCAACACATTACCTCAAATTATGGAGCACTAAGTAGACAAAAGCTCCATGTTTTCCCTCCTCCACTAAGGCCAATAACCGTCTGAAGGAATTTTTTATTTTGGAGCCATGCTTTTTCTTGCTATAAAAGGAAAAGTATTGAAACAGAGAAGGCGTGCATTTGAAGGAATTAAATTGGACGTAGAGAGTCAGAAATTCCTTCTTTCTTTTTTCTTCTTTCATTTCTTTGGTTTTCTTTTAATTTCCTTCCTAAGAGTTATGAGGATTGTGAAATTGAGTGTTCAAATTTGTATACCCTAGGAGAATATTGTAAATACAACAAGGAAATATAGTGGTGAAATGATTTTTGAGCTTTTCGGAGAAACCCGTAAGTCTTTATTTTTACCATGTGTTGTATATTTTCTTTCCATTATGAATATGAATTTGAATCATATCATGAGTAACTAAATTAATTATCTTGGGATGAAGAGGGTATGATAATATTTTATGTTAATATTGTCTTGACTTTGATTTAAATAAATTTCTATTTTCCATTTAGTTCAAATTATGCTCAATGCTTTTTGTAATTCCAAACAAGATCCCAAGTGATAAAACTGTATACTTGCGGGTATATTAGTAAGTTTAGGTAATTAATAAAATTGAAAAATTTATTGTTACTAGAAAGCTTTTGAACTAAGCCTAAGATTTTGAAATACTTTTTGTGGCCTCGGTAAAACCGTGAAAGTAATCAAAAATATTTTGGGGAATAAATAAGGGATTTTCACAAAACGATAATGGGCCTTTCTTAGGGATTGAACATGGTTCTCCATACGTTAGGTACATTAATAGGATTTCGAGAGGAACATATTAATTAGCTTAAGGAAAATCTGCCTTGGAAAACTTAATTTGATTCTTATTTATGAAAAGCTAATTCATTAACATAAAATAGAGTCTTGATCCCCCGAAATCCCAAGATACTCTCAACTCTGATTTTTAAGTGTCAAGTAAATTTTGTTTCTGTATTTATTTTTATTCTGTGTTTTATTTTTACAAAAACTTAAAAATCAACTGTGTCGATAATTAAATTTTAATATATTGATACTTTGAAAACAGTCCCTGTGGATACGATAATCTTTTATATTACTCGACACAACCCGTGCGCTTGTAGAGCCCTGTCATCTGCGTGCCCCTTTACTTTCTGTTTGTACAGTTATTATTATGACTATGTCTTGTATACACTATGTTGTATATATGATGTATCTGTTCCACTAAGTTTTCTTGTACAAGAAAAACTTTAACATTTTTCTAAAACTCATAACCTCTTAGTTGACCAGGATAATCTAGTGGAAGTGGTTGTCCTAGTTGACCGAGGGTGTTGCATTCAGTATTCGAGGTCTTCATGAAGATCATAGAGAATTTTGTTACAAAAATTATGAAACTCGAATCGTACGCATTAGACAACGTATGAGGGAGATATGATTTTTCAAATGAAACATGCATAGATTAAAGGGATTAACTAACGGGGTTTCGGAGAACAAAAACTTGGTTCCTCGAATTAGGGGTGACCGAGTATGAATCGGAGCTCGGGGCTAGAAATAAAGATTGTTGAATTTTTTGTAATGAAGAAACCAAGATAAGAATCACTTGATTTCAACTTCATATGAGAAAGTTAGTTCTTAAAAAATGAGGTCAGTAGTGCCTGAAGTAGGATTGGGTCCCTTTAGGAAGTGTTTAAAACACCAAAATAGTTCATTAGGGACTGACCATCCTGAGATCGGATATCCCAAAGTGCATGCATGGGAAGGGTACCTAAGGTACTGGTCGGGTCTACCGAACTGAACATGTCTTCCTCGATTTACTACAAGAGGATCCTAACAGGACTTGTTTCCCTATCTCTAGTCTCAGGCCAAATCATCAAAATCTAATCGTCTACTAGGTCCTGTAGTTAAAACTTAGAACTCGTCAATATTTTATTATTAAATATAATTATCAAATAACTAAATAATAATTATTAATCAAATAAAATATTATTATATAAATATATAATTTCAACTTAAATAAATAAATAGATAAATATTAAGTAAATGTTAAATTTAAATATTAAATATTGATTATTAAATTAAGTATTATATATTAAATATTTTTCATTATTACTATATATATACATAATTAGACACTATTAAAAAAGAGGTATTATAAAATTTATCAATTAATTAGCACTTAATCAAATAAAACAATTATCAATAAATACTAATTAATATAAACTAAAGGAATATTGTTAATTAAACAATATTATCTATTATGACTATTTACTAGCTCTATGTTACTTATTCCTTACTCATTCACTTTATCCTGGTTCTTCCTTTCCCTATCATCTCATATCCTCATCTTACCTCATGAGCTCTATTCTTTCTAAGCTGGGCTCTTCATCACTCATACTTTTTCGGGGTCCTAACATCACTCACTTATGTCTGAATTGTTTCCTCAAGGAACAGGTCAAAGCCTCAAGCCTTCTATGGAAAGCTAAATAGAGTATTCTAAGGGTTCCTGTCCTAAAAATTTGGGTTCTTACACTCTCCCCACCTTTTAGGAATTTTTTCACTGAAATTCACCACACTCTCCATCAAGGTAACCTCAATCATTGACGCTTGGTATCCCTATCTGATGCTTCAGCTACTTGAGTTTAATCAAGTAGTTCGTACGACACAAGTCCTATTAATTGTCAAACAAACAATCTTTAGAGTACACCGGGGTATAGCAATCTATACCCTAAGCCTGTTAAATCAACCATGCTCTGATACCACTAATTGTAGCACCCTCGGTTAACTAGAACAATCCCTTCAACTAGATCATTCTACTTAACTGAGAGGTTACGAGTTTTAGAAAAATAAGGAAGTTTTTTTGTGTAAAATAAAGCACTGGCAGAACAGATATATTACATACAACACTGTTATATACATCACATGGTTATAAACAACAAATTATACATGCACTGAAAATTAGGGGCATGCAGGCTCCCATACAAACCATAAAAGAAAATCATTTATCCTAATCATCATCGGCCCAAGGAGATTTGGCTGGATCTGCACCAAAAGTAGGTTGAACAGATCTAAAGTTGAAGGTGGAGCAGTCTACTATAGTCAATTATGATAAGCATTGAAATCCTCCTCGAGTAAGTCTTTCATCTCTACTAACATGACTGTGAGACTCTCAGTCTCTCTATGCATGAAGCTCCTGAAAATATGACAAAGATATCGCTAAGAGTGGTCCTCCTGATGTCTCTCCAAGAATCACTCCATAGGATTCTGTGCAGGTGCCACTAGAGGGGCTGGGTCCTCCATCCTCATCTTTGGGATGTAAGTAGCCAAGGGCTCTACAGGTAGTATCTGTTCTAGAAAGGCTGGAAGGATGACAGGGTCTACAGCTATGATGTCCATTGGGTTTTCCTCAGAACCTTTTATTGGATCCTCTTTAGGATCTTCCTCATGCTCATCGTTATCCTTCTTTGGTGATAATGGAAAATACTCTAGAGTAGCGGACCTTGGTGGATAATGTAGAGGCTCTGGCCATGGGTGAAATCCTAAAGGATCTGCTACAATAGTTGTCTCTCTGCTGGCCAACTCTTCAAGCTCCTCAGCTCTAAGAGGTAACGGAAGGTCTCCGTAATGACAGACAGTACTCTCTATTACCTCGACGTCCCTATCATAAGGGTGTTCGATCTCCCATGGTTGTTGTCAAGGCTGCTTGTTAGGAACGTCTTCTGGGATCTCTAGTATCACAGCCAAGTTATTAGGACCTGGTTGATACTCAGTGTGTAGAATACTCCGATCTCTATGAGCATGAGAATATGGTCCAAGGGGAGGTCTGGTAAAAGGTATAAGGGTGAGTCAAATCATCCATAACAATTATAGGGATGTTATTTCCGACATTCCTCTAACATAATATCCATTATTTTCTGTTTCCTTTCACTCAACCTTTCTTGATCGTCCCTATCTATTTAACTTCCTACTCTTCCCTTCACTATTAGCTATTTTATAAAGTATAAATCCATATTCCTTAACATATTCAATATCAATAACACAACAATCAATCACAATGTCATTCAGAGTATATAGCATAATGCATGAGTTTATTTCATTAGATTAATCTTCTTCTTAGCCATCATGATGCATGTGGGCCCAAATCTCATCATCATATCTCATCAGAACCTATCCTGCCCAGGCTTTCCTTAGACACAACGCTTCAATACTAAAACGATCGGAGCCCACCAAGCCCTCTAGAGGTAATCAGGACATGTATGTTTGCACAATATATGGATCCATTCACCATAAATCATAGCTGCTTAATACTCGTGACTTGGTTCTCAACGGTCATAGATATCTATCTAGGGTCGAAGTACACCAAGATTGCATGGTTTCACCCGGTCTTGGTGCACTACTCTCGAGCCATTGGGGATCCACTCCTGGTGTACTCCCAAGATCCAACTCAGGGGATTTGGTACTCGTATATCCAACGTACCCCTCGCTTTGTGCTCTAGTGTTCATCAGATCATATGCAAATGATGTATGTCCCCTCAATAACCTACTTTCATTCTTAACATTGGGTTCGTTTTATATCATCCTTACTAAATATCTTTCACTTATCTTTAAAAGAATTAAGTCTTGTCAAGGAATTACTCTAAGTTACTTATGGTGTTAATCTTAATATTATTGGGTAGGGCTATTCTAAGGGTATGAGTTACTCTGGCTATATAGGTGTATATTTAGATCATATTTATTATTGGCTAGCCATCTAATTTATTTACCGATACCTTCTTTAATTATTGTTATAATTATCTCTTAGTACTTACTCTAATTATAATGTATCCCATCTGACAATTAAGAATGAAAGGGGTTTTGAGTTCACATATCCATAATTTCTCAGGGTAATAACTTGTACCTCGATGCTTCATCTTCTCATCGAATCCATTCTAATCACATCATATCATTTCTACATCACATCAGTATCCTCATCGAGACACATTCTTACTTTTATTATTTGTACCATATTTTACCAATGCATCTCAACATATATGTATTCCTTCCTGCCTTATAACTTACTAATCATTTCTAAATATTAGAAAACACTTATTTATTAAGTAGTTCATACTAGGTAAATATAAATACATATAACCGTGTATGTATATATATATTTATATATAAGCATATCTATTTTCTTGGAAGATATATTTTACTTACCAATTATTTGTAAATACTAGAAGATATTTGTTTATTAAATATTTATCACTAAACAAATATATTTATATATATATAAATCGTGATGATGGTTCAGAGTCAGACTTAAAAGGAGGGTTGAATAAGTCTTAGACTCTTTTATGGAAATTTGAACCTTTAATGAACAGGTAATTAAACTTATAAAGCACACTTCAAAGGAGCAAAGAAATAATAAGAGAGAACACCAAGAATTTATATTGGTTCACTTCCAACACAGAAGCTACTCCAGTCCCTTCTAACTTGAAGGATTTTCACTATTGTAAAATCTCCTTTACAATAACAGCACCAGACTAGTGCCATAAGTATTCTTGACTCTAGTCACTCCTAGATTAAACTAAAGTATTCCTTCAAAGGGCCACTCCTGGCTTAAACCAAGTATTCTTTTAAAAAGTCATTCTTGGCTCAACAACCCAAGTATTCTTTCAAAAGCCTCTTTAGGCCACCACTGTTTCCCAATGAAACTAAAGGCTGGTAACTTACTAGACTTTTGCGTAATAACTGATTTGTAAGTAAGAGTGTAAGATTTCTCATAAAACTTAGTGTATGAAAAATATATGATAATGAATGAATACAGTAAGTTAAGAAAGACAAGAAGCCAAGGTTTGTTGGAGGTAGAACAACAAAGAAGGCCTTTGTCTTCTGAAAAACTAAGAAGAGATTTGAGAAAAATTAATCACAGAGTATAAGTATTCTTAATAGGCTTATACCTCTGTAAAATGAATCTCTTCAAGTATATATAGGTCACTTAAGATAACCTTGATGATCTAGAGAGGAGATATGAACAATGGAAATCCTTTGAAGGAGTTTCACTTTGAACGTAGGTACCAGACTTTTGATGTTCTAAAGAGATGCCGAAGAGTCTGGTAGAAAGGAACTTTGATACTTGCATGAATATGGTGTTCCTTGATATCTTTAGTGAATAAAGCTAATTGTTGGCTTTCTTTCTTCTAGTAAACACGCAAAGATTAATGTTGTAATTCCTGATTTATTTTGACATAAACGCTGACTTGATTCACCTTTTCTAAAGTGTGTAGAATTATTAAGTTGAGTTCCTCAAAAACTACATTGGCTGCTCTACTGATTAGTCTCTTATCCTTTTTATAATAACACCATTCTCCTTGATAAGGGCTTGATTTTCAAGGCATCATTAAAAGATTTTAGAACATTATGATCTGTACTTTTAAGTAATGTTCAAGTTATAAGTTCTTGATGCTCAAAAAGTCTGAGGTCTGATTTTGTTAATTCATATAACTGAAAATTCTTGAACCAGACTTCTTTATTAAAGTCTAAACTTTAACTATTGAAGGATCAGACTTTTGATTTTATAGACTCCTATTTTTACTTATAACTTCTGCACTTAATGTATATTTCCTGAAACACTTAGATAAACAGATTAGATCACACATAAGTAGACTTCATTTAACTTCAAATACATTGATGTGTGTTATTAACAAATCTCGGGGTCTGGTTATAAGACGCAGATTGGGGTCTGGTCCAGGGATATTATTAACTTTTTTTCCAACCAGACTAGTTCTCAACAATCTCTCCCTATTTGTTGATAACAAACATCATGTCTTTTTCATAAATGACGTCCATGATAATTTGAGTAAAAAGGAGGGTGATTCAGATAATACTTTCAAAAACTTGTATATTACGACAACACTTGATTATATTTCATATCAACGCATACATATAGGAAATTATGTGTAAGAGATATCAGAGCATATACACAGATGTGTATCAGAACTAAAACATCCTCGAGATTTTCAGGAAGATCAAAGCTTTAAAGAGTTTATTGATATTAGTTCGTTTGACATGTAAAGTCTTATTTTCTTATCAGAGCATTAGATAGACCATATGAGATCAAAGTAATTAAAATTCATACTTAGAGCAACTTGATATAAGATTAAACATGTATTCATAGAGCAAATATCATATATTAGAGCAAAACTTCATTAATAATATGGTAAAGGATCAACACATTTTTATTGTAACAAAGCACATTAATAATAGAATGATCAAGATACAAAAGATTGTACAAAATATTGTTAAACATAGAAATTAAGACTCAGACTCCTAAAGCTGTACCCACTAAAGACTTCTATGTTCTCCCTCTTTTGTTATCAACAAAAAGGAGGGACATCATAGAGTATTAACGCATTAAACCACGGGTTGGGGTAGAAATAAGGATAAAAAAATAAGTCTGAAAGATAAAGATGTCAGAGGAGTGGAAGAAAATGATAGAAGGGTGATAGAGAAAGAGAGGCCGATTAGGATGAGTAGAACCATAGCCTTCTTCTCTAATCGTCCATAGATGGTGGCACCAAAGAGCATCAGCATGTTTTTCTGTTGGATTGGAAGCTAACAAAATACTTCTTAAAGAATCCACAGATAACTCACGAGGTTTGAGGGGGCCTTTGTAGTGAGGCTTATACTTGGGGAGCATAGGCTCCTTCATTCTGCCTAGCTGAATCCTAACAATAGGTGTTTACAGACGATTTGGAGCAATCAAAATTTTCTTCCCAGGGAGAACCCTTTTGTGAAACTTATGATATTGTATTCCTTGTCTCATATCTCTCTAAACACAAGTCTCTTCAGCTTCAAGGGCAAAGTACATGGCAATGTTTGTTTCTAAGAAAAGGTGAGGGTAGTTCATGAGTTTTTCATAAGTCATAGGCAGAACATAGCTAGGAGCAAAAGGAAGAATATAAACTTTCCTTTTGTCAAAACTAGAGGCTTTAACAATAGCTAGGTTAGAAGGGTGGTAATAGCCTAAGTCGCCTTCATCAAAGATGGGTTTAAAGTTTCTGAAAAGAGATACTCCAGGGGTAATAATATGAAAGAGGGTGTTGGAACAAGGACAATTGCAAGTTGAAGTTCAAATGAGATCTGGTCAATCTGGTCAGGCTGAGAGGTCTGGTCAGGTTAAGGGGATGAGGTAAACTCTAGTTGGGATGGGCTTCTCACAGAATCAGACTTTGCTCTCTTCAGACTTGTCTCAAACTCACTTTCAGTCCTCTTTCTCTTCCCTACAACCTTGGTCCTAAAGTTGTCCTGGTCACTCTGAAATTCACCAACAACCTTATAGAATCTATTAATCCAGTCTATGTGGTTCTATTTCAGAATATTATACTCTAGAAAACTCTTGAGGTGACCAACAATGAACTTTATATACTGGGTAAAAATAGGGTATCCTTCATACTTAATCAACTCTTCCTTGTTTGCTCTCATAGCATTCAAGTAAGCAAACCTTAACTCTAAATACTTGGCTTGCCATATAGTTCTAGTCCAACCATAAACAGGAACAGATGGGTGAAGTCTAGTAAAAATATTCATAAATTACTTACATGTTTTAGCAGTAAAAGTGGATGGTGTTTGTGGTTATTGTTGCTGTTGGGGAGAAGTTTGTTTCTGTTGTGACACAACCTTTAGGATAGGGATATTATCATCAGAATTTGATGATTTCTCATCATCTTTTATGGCTTTAGGAAGTGGCACAAACTTCTTAACAGCTAAAGGAGGAGCAACAGATTCTGGCTTTACATCTAGAGGTAAATCTGAACTCTCAGACTCATCAAAATCATCAAAAACCAATCTTCTAGTTTTCATGGCAGGCAATTTAACTCTGCCACTCTTTCTTTTAGGTGTAGGCTTCATAGGCTCTACCTCAGACTTTCTTGTCTTGATCTCTATAGGGTCAGACCTTTTCTTCTGAACTAGTATTTCAATGGACCTTTCCAAGGTTTGATCCAGTAGGGGTGAGAATGTTGTAAGCTTATTCACCAAAGAAAAAGATTGAACCAAATCACTTATTGTTTAGGTTTACACGTTCTCTAGTGCAAATACTTTAATTAATACAGCTGGATAGGGAATTTATTCTACTTCTTCCCTACTGATGAAATAAGGTATGTCATGCTGACATTTGGCAAAATAACATTTTCCTTCATAACTATGTGGTACATGTAAAACCTGTAAAACTTGGTAACTATGTCCTTAGCACTCTTCCTAGGACAAAACACCTGCTTCATGAGAATGTGAAGCATTTTGACTTTGGGAAAATGGTTTCTAGAAATAGATTTGGTTGGGTGAGTGGTACGATACAACAACTTGTTGATTTCCAGACCAGACAGAAACCACTTTATACTTAAAATCATCAACATACACGTTACCAACAGAGGGACATCTAGTGACAATGGCAATCACGTCCTTAGAGATTTCAATGTTCTTCCTCTTAAGCTTCCCCAATATGATGAACTTGGACTTGTCTACTGTAATACTCTTCCACAAGTCCAACACAAGAGAGGGAGAGTAGGGTTCTTTGTCCAAGCAGAAACAAGTCCATTCAATCCTTTTGAACTCAGCAGTAATGTCTCTACCATCCAATTTTCACTACTCTAGGTGGAAGAAAGAAGATTCCATAATATCTCTAACAAAAAGTTTGGATGCCAAGACATATACTCACAAAGAAAGATGAAGGGTTTAAGGTTTTAGAAAATAAAAGGTTTTTAGAGAAGAGTTGCTTTTGGAAGAAGAAAAGCTCAAAGGGTTTTTGTAAGGTGCGAAATGAAATGAAATGCCACATACTTAAAAGGTAATAATTGTCCACAAGTGAGGAGAGAGAAACATGTTTCAAGTGGCAGTTACATAAAAGTGTATTAACTATTGTCACATTGTATGTTTTAAAGTAAAAGACAATAAAATATTAAATGTTTTCAGTTAACACAAATCCCAAAATATACACGTAGACCTTTTTTTAAGCAATTCAACAGATATATTCAGGTAATATTTCTTAAGTTTAAATTATATTTAATGAAAGCAAACCTGGCCTTAGCTAAAGGCTTAGCGAAGATGTCTGCTCATTGATGATCTGTATCCACAAACTTCGAATCCAAAATCCTTTTTTATACATAGCCTCTGATGAAGTGATACTTCACTTCTATGTGTTTTGCTTTGGAATGCTAAATGGGATTCTTTGAGATTTATTACACTTGTGTTGTCATAAAACACAGGAATCTCTTCTTATTTGATTGAATAATCTTCAAGTTGACACCTTATCCAAAGTAGTTGAGAGCAATATCCAGCTGCAGATATATACTCAGCTTCTACTATTGAGAGTGCAATTGAATTATACTTTTTGTTTCCCATGATATCATACTTTTACAAAGAAAGTGACATCCACAACTTGTCCTTTTTCTGTCTACTCTACGACCTACAAAATCTGCATCACAATATCTTGATAGAGAGAAAGAGACTGTTCTTTTATAGAATAGCCCAAGGTTAGTGGTTCCAACAAGATATCTTATAATCCTCTTCACTGTAGACAAGTGTGATTCCTTAGGGTTTGATTAACATCTTACACATATGTAAACACTAAACATTATATCTGGTCTGCTAGATATAAGGTACAGAAGTGAACTTATCACCCCTCTATATAAGGTCTAATCCACTGATGCACCTGACTCATATTTATTAATTACACATTTAAATGCATAAGAGTGCTCATGGGCTTAGCATCAGTCATTTTAAACTTTTTGAGCAACTCCTTAGTGTACTTTTATTGATGGATAAAAACACCATCAATAGTTTGTTTGATCTGCAAGCCTAGGAAGAATTTGAGTTCTCCCATCATACTTATTTCAAACTCAGCTTGCATTATTTTAGAAAATTCTTTGTAAAGACTTACATTAGTAGCACTAAAAACAATATCATCTATATAAATTTTCATAATTATAAAGTTCTTATAAAAGCTTTTTCTAAATAGAGTTGTATCTACTTTTCCTCTAGTAAAGCATTTTGAAATCAAAATGGCACCGAGCCTATCATACCAAGCTCTAGGTGCTTGTTTCAGACCATACAGTGGTTTACTAAGTTTGAAAACATGATTTGGAAAAGATACATCTTCAAAACCAGGGGGTTGTTTTATATAAACTTCTTCAATAAACCCATTTGGAAAGTGTTCTTAACATCCATCTGATATAATGTAATTCCTTTAAAAGTAGCAACTGCAAGAAGTATCCTTATAGCCTCAAGTCTGGCTAGAGGAGCAAAAATTCCAGTAAAATATATACTTTTTTACTAATTGTAGCCTTGCGCTACAAGTCTAACTTCATTTTTGATAACTTTTCCATCCTCATCAAGCTTGTTTGTATAAACCCATTTTGTTCCAATGATGCTTTTGTTCCAACCCTTATTTCTCTTAAATTGGTTTAGTTCCTTTTGCATGGCAATGATCCAGTCATTATCCTTTAATTCTTCTACAATAGATAGATTCCAGTTCTGAAACTAGTACAATGGTAGATTGGTTGAGAAGTCTGGATCTAGTCCTAAATTTATCTGCTTGATCTCTAATTATGAGGTCTGAAGCGTGATAAGCCTTGAACTTCCAGTCTCTTGGCTTCTCTAACTCAAACACTATTTGATGTTGTTTAAAATCTTTGTTTCCATTTTTAGTTGGTTTAGGTTGAGCAGGATCTGATCTCTACTGATCTTGTTTAGTTTACTGTTGTTGCTCACCTGTATCATAAAGATCTAGATCTGTAAGTCTCCTGTCAGTCTCTTGTAAGTCATCAAATCTTACATGCATTGATTCCTCAATGGTATGAGTTCTTATATTAAAAACTCTGTAAGATTTTGATGTGGTTGAGCACCCCATGAATATCCCTTTATCATATTTAGAATCAAAATTTCCAAGATGATCCTTTGTTTTAAGAATATAGCAGGTACTACCAAAAAGGTAAAAGTATAAAATATTAGGTCTTCTTTCTTTCTATAATTCATAAGGAGTCATATTCAATATTGGTCTGATAAGGATTTTGTTTTGAATATAACAAGAAGTACTCACAGCCTTTGCCCAAAAATATTTTGGAAGATTGTTTTCACAAAGCATTGTTTTGGCCATTTCTTGTAAAGATCTGTCTTTCCTTTCCATAACACTAATTTGTTGAGGTGTTCTTAGAGAAGAAAAATTATGTGTTATGTTAGACTATTTGTAGAATTTTTTAAAAAAATTATTTTAAAATTCTCTGTCATGATTACTTCTGTAACATCCCAAATTTTAAAGAAATAAATTTATAGGATAATGATAATTAATTATTTATGGTCCAATAATTGTGGGAAAATTAATTAGACATTAGAGGTGAATTATCGGTGAATTAAAATTTACCAGGATTGGATGATCTAACAGATGATGTGGGACCCACTTGGTCAAATTGAATATTTGATGGGTCTAGAATACTTAGAAAATTATTGTGGTTATGGTGGTATAGTTAAAATAATTTTTGGTGTAGAGGAAATAATGATTCAGACATAGTGGGTGATAATAAATGGGGAATATACGAGCCAAATGGAATGAAAAAAAACAAAAATCCCATTTCTCCTTTCTTTTCCACTGTGCCATCTTTTCTCTCTCTCACTTGACCCTTTTGCCAATTGTGTAATGGGAACTATTAACCAATGGTAAAAGCAAATTGGAGCACTTTTTTATCTATTGGGTAATACCCAATTTACACTAAAATTCCCTTCTTCTCTCTATTAGCGTCCACACTCTCTTCTTCTCCCCTCTTCTTCATTTTCTTCTTCTCCTCCACTCCTTCATGGCAAACCATCCACCACCCCCTCTCCATTCCATTTTCTTGCCAAAATTAATACTTGAGCATGGATTCATGGAGCCTGAATGGCATTTTAGGGACAAAATCAAATAGGTTCTCCATCTTCCCCACTCATTTTTGTTTTTGTGAAGCTTGGGTTTCGAGGTATGGATTCTATACCCATCTTGCTCCATCTACGATCTTTATGATGTTTTAGCTTGAGATATTGATATTGGGCTTTATGGGTGTTGATGAGAATGAAAACCCTAGGCTTGAATGGCTTGAGATATGATTTTTGATTATGGTTTTGGGTTATAAATGGATGAGGGATTGTTGTATTCATATGGATTCAAGAAATGAGTTGAGTGGTTGTTGTTGGGTGATTTATCAAAAAAACCTTAAGTGTTGGTAAATTGGGGGTTTTGGCCAAAATGATGATTTTGATGATTAAGGTGCCCTTAGAATGATTTATATGAGGGAAATGAATTTTTGGAAGATTGGAATTGATTATTGATGTTGATGAAGTGTTGAGCTAAGTTGATGTTATTTGAATGATGATTTATGTATGTGAAACCCAAATCCTAGGTTAATGACCATTGGGATCATTATGTGTTATTTACAATTGATTGGCAAATTGATAAAGATATTAAGCTTTTGATGATGTATGAAAATTGTTGAAATTGATGCTTGCCAATTTGTATGTGCACCCTTGAGACTTGATAATTTGGGGCTTTTGGCATGGATAGTGGATTTAATTATTTGGTTGTCATGAGAATGACTTTTGGGTTTAGAAAAGATGATTGGAATGCTTGGTGTTGATTATTATGGTTATTGGATTTTGATAAAGTCCTAACCTTGAGATGTAAAAGGATGTATGTATATAAGTATATATGATGATTTTGAGAATGGATATGAAATATTTAATGTTGGGTGTTAATGATAATAGATGATAATGATAAGGTGAATAACCATTGATGATGGATTAATGAAATTAGATTTATGATTCAATGAGGTTTTAGGCCATGATATGTGCCATATGAATTTGTTGATTGATGATGGCTTTAAATGAAGCTAAAATGGCTTATGTTGAAAATGGAATAATAATGATGGCCAATAGATGATTTATATAATGATTGGATGCCTTATGAATAAGGGATGTGATCTTGTTGTTGTTTGGGTATGCTTAACCCTTTGAGATCTAGAGAATCTTGGTTTTGGGAAAGGAATTCCTGAAACCTAACACAAGTATGTGAATTGGTGTTTAGACAAGTCTAGGACTTGATACTAAGCCTTGAAATAAGCTTACAAATATTTATAATTGTGATGATGCCTTGAGATGGCTTGTTGATCAAATGCATATATATGTGTTGATAGGAGATTGTATTCCGGGAAATATGGCAAAACAATCAGACCATTGAAATCATTGTTGTTCTTCTCTCGAGGTAGGAGAGGAGTTTACATTTTAATTGCATGAGTTGAATAATTGGTGATTGATGTATGTGATTTATAATCATGCTTTCCTTGCCATGACTATGTTAAGATGATGAGATGAATGATATTTGTTGAATAAAATGATTGGTAATTCATTGGCTTTGGAAGTTATATGAATATGTATATGAGATGGCAATAGGCGTTTTAGAATCCCCTGAAGGGAATGATATAATTCTTGGTGAATGATCCATGATGAGATGGAGTATGCGTGTATATGTAGATGCATGGTTTGTTGAGTTAAAATCCTATAAGAATGCATGTTTTAAGCATGATTGATGTTGGGTTTGATGAATGGGGGTATAGAATGATGTTTCCCAAGTTAAAAATGTTGTTGATGGCTTTCCCAACTCACAAATCAATTCCTATACTCTCACAAATTGATTCAAAGGCTTCTAGATTTGCATAAATTGATTCATGCCAGAGCTTGAATTGATTCATGACGTTCTGTTTCAAAATAAGTGACTTCCAGGGCCATGAATCGATACACACGATTGCTTGAATTAATTCAAAGCCTGCTGTTTGTGTGGGATTACTTTTTAACTCGTGTGAATCAATTCATACGAGCCATGAATCGATTCACAAGCCTCTGTTTCACTGTTTTGGGATTCTAAAACATATCAATCGATTTAAGGGTTTCCTGAATCGATTCATGACTTGTTGTTTGATAAAATTCCATAAGTTATGATGTTGTTTGGTGTTGTTGAATCATGGCATGTTTATGCATTCAATTGCACACATTTTAAACACGGTTTAGCGATCGAAACATGATGATATTGTCATGTCCCTCATACACCCTAATATTGAAGTTGCCATGAGATTAATATTACCTAAAACTTGTTTTATTTTACAAAACCATGTGAACATATTAAGGGTATATGATTGTGGTGCGCCTTAGTGGTGTTTGATATTAAATTGGGATGTTGGCATGATGTAAGTGTGTGCCTAAGACATGTTATGAAAACATGAATATACACCACTAATAATACGATATGATGAATGATGATGAAAAGTTAAATGATGGGGTTATAAGACACACCCTTGTATGATGATGAAACTAATGAAGGGACAATTGAATGACAATGTGTTTATGGTGAATCGATGAATCGGAGATGATATCGATAATGTATGACAATGGATGATGTTGTTGATCATTTCCTTGAATAAGAGGATAATTGTTATTATTGATGATTGTTGAATGCCATTGTTCTGAATACAAGTGTGATCTTATGTATGTGTGGTTTGAATTATATTGATGAATTGTTGTGATGCCACACTAATATATAAAACAATGGTAATGATTAATGAGATGAAAAATATACTAAGATATTATGTGGTGATGTTGATGAAAGATTAATGAATGTTATTGATGTTTGTGATGCCATTGTGAATGTTACAAGTATTGACTTACATGTATGATATAAAATATGTTGAAATGAAATGTCACCCTTAAAAGTTGAAAACAATGGCTAGAACAACAATGATAAAATCCACTAAGAATTGTATGGTGGTGTTGGTGATGATGATGATTGATGAGTGACATGATAGGATGCATAGTGTGATAATGCATTTGGTTTTCATTACATTGCATCCATGGAATATCATACGCTGTCTATGTGGAATGTTAGGGGTTTCAATAGGCGGGCCTAGTGGGAGAGCGACCTAGTGCACGGGTAAACTATTGTTGTTCCCTAGTGATTCCGGGAATCATGAAGTTGTCTATAGTTTGGTGACGAGGCACCCTATGTGGCGGGCCAAGTGGGCGGGCGGCTCTATGATGAGCAAGTTACCTCGGCATCCGACGGGCCACGACTCTCTCGATGTGTGTTCAGGAAGGGCCCGTAGCACTTATGGCAAGTGAGGCCATGTTGTTGATCCGCAAGTCTCGGGGTGACTAGTGCTACATATGGGTGATGTGGTTTGGTACCAATAAAATTGGTGATTATGCATGCATTATGAGATATGTGTACACATTATACTAATGCAGTAGGGGTATAGTAGCACACCTATGCTTGACCCACAATTTAGTGTTTATTCATACAGTCGGATCCGCATTTGTCATTAATAATTCCATTGTGTGTATGCATTAGCCTAAGAGCATTTGCATATAGCATGGAGATATGCCAAAGGTGTTGTGATATAATGATGATTAATGATGATATATAATGATGGTTGAGATTGAGATGTGATGATGATGAGATAAGTAAATGAATACCTAAAAGACAACATGTAAAATATGAATACAACTAAAAGATATTGAATATGATGATGTTGTATGTGATGGTCCAATATGATAAAGGGCGTGTTTGTCTATGGTTGATGACAATGATGTTGGCCCATTGTGGCATTGAGAAAATATGTGTATATGTGCTTGCTTTGCTATAAATTAATGGATGAAAATGTTATATGTATATTTTTGAAATGAGAAATTATGATGATTATTGATGATTTTAGCAAAGCATGCATGATGTTAATATGCATATGCACATAATCTCAATTGTATTCATATTCGTCATTTGAAATGTATAACTCGCTCTCCCATGTTATCCATTTTTAGCATTGATGTAGGAATATCATGGGAAGAAGATATTTTTAAAGTAGAACTTGGAAAGGTAAATAATGGTAATGGAATGCCTTGGCCGGCAGCGGTTGTAAATTATTGTATTGTGAATAAAATGTGTACGTGAAAGTGTCGATAATTATTGATATTGATGGATGTAATGTAAATGACAATATAAGTGAATAATGTATTAATATTTGAGGTATTGGAATTCATACCCATTTGATGAATATAATGAGGTTGGACATGTAGCCCATTTTCGGAATGTATAAGTATTGATGATATATGATTTTGAGGTTGAATCGAATGTGGTCAATTATGGAATATAGATATTTGAGATGTATGTTGCATGACCATATAGATGTATATATAAATATATTTAAGGCAATGCATGATTATGATTTATGTGTAAAAATAATTGTGGCCTACTAGGCTTGTGTTATGTATTTGCATGCTTTGCCAAACCTTTTCTTATATCTTCATATATGGGACTAGGCGTGTGCCCTGTATACATATTCCTCTTCCGCTATAAACTCTATTATTTTTGTATACAATTATGGGTGATTTATCTTGCGATCCAGTTATAAATTATCAAATCTCACTCTTCTATTTTCTATGGTTCGAGTCTTGATGTAATAGTTGTGATGTTTTGAAATTATTTTAAACATGAAAAATTTATTCACATTTTTATTAATTAATTATCTTGATTACATCAGGATTCGGGTCCGAAAAATCGGGGTGTGGCAACTTCTTATTGTACCAATACATAATCCTTTCTAATTCTGAATTTTCTTACACAAAATCTTGAATACTTTTCCAGACTCATCCTTGTGTCAAGAAGTATACCCATGTCATTCTTGTGTAATCATCAACAATGACAAATCCATATTTCTTCCTTACCAGACTCTACCTAAGATGGACCAAACAAATCTAAATGTAACAGTTCCAAAGGTTTGCTAGTGGAAACAACATTTTTGTTTTCAAAAAAGGTTTTATGTTGTTTCCGTCTTTAGCATTCTTCACAAGGAAGGGAACTATTGAAAGAAATTTTTGGTTGTCCTTTAACAAGGCCTTTTCTATGAAGTTTTGAAATATGATTTAAACTCACATGCCTAAGCTTTTTATGCCAGATCCATCTCTCTTCATAGTTTGGTAACAGACATGTTACATTTTGATCATTCAGTTTATTTAAGTCAACCTTGTACAGGTTATGATGTCTATTTGTAGTGAAAAGCATGGATCCATCATGGTTGATGATAGTACACTTTTATTTATCAAAGGAGACCTTGTACCCACTGTCACAAAATTAACTAATGCTTAGTAGGTTATGTCTCAGACCTTCAACCAAAAAGACATTTTCAATTACAAGTGAAGGAATTTTACCCACTCTACCAGACCCTATAATTTTTCTAGTCTAGTTTCCTCCAAAGGTGACTGTTCCACCTTTAAACTACTTCAAGTCTAAGAACATAGACTTTCTTCCTGTCATGTGATACAAGCATCCACTGTCCAAATACCAGTGTAGAGGCTTTGTCTTTGTCTTTAAGCACATCTACAATTGGAATGATCAATGACTTTGGTACCCATATCTTCTTAGGTCCTACATGGTTAGCAATTCTTTCATTTCTTTTCTTTCTTTTCCTACAATCATTTATTACATGACCATCCTTTTTACAGTAATTACATTTGACATGTTTTTGTTTCTTTGAAACAAATGAGAGAGATGAGGATTGCTTGAAATTATTTTTCACTAATAGCCCAGACCTGGTTTGTTATGGTCACCATGATATTTTCTAAAAAGTTTGTTTAAATTCTCAGTGCCATTAATAAACTTGCTCAGGTCAAAAGTAACTGAACTTACTTGCTTTTGTGGTTTGATGATTTCATCAGCCCAAGAGTTGTAGTAAACTTTAGTATTTTCAAAATTGGTTTACAAAACAAGATTCTCTTTTTTAAGTTTGCTCAATTTTTCCATATGCATCTTTTCATTTTCTTCCATTTCTTTCTGAATATTTTTATCAAAATCTCCTTCTTTTAATTTTGAATCTTATTTTCGAAATCAGTAAACATGTCAACATGTTTTACTTTTAATATTTTGAAGTTTTTCAAAAGATCTAAAAAATCATTGAACAACAAATCATAATTTTGTTTAAGTTTAAAATAGTTTACTTCCTCTGATTCTGAGTCACTTAGCTGGCTTCAGAGTCTAGTTCCTGACTTGCCATGAGACAAATCTGAGCAGACTCTGTCTTTTCATCAGACTCTTTAGATCTGAATGATCCTTTATCATCCTATGTAACTAACCCTTTCTGTTTCTTAGGGAATTTTCTTTTTTCTCTTCTGTCCTTCTTATCTTTGTTCAAGAGAGGACATTTTGCTTTCACGTGTTCTGGTTTCTTGTAGTTAAAACATTCTAAAGCAGACTTGTCAATTTTAAACTTAATTTACCCTTTACATTTGTGGTCATTCTTCTGAAATTTCTTAAGTTTGAACTTTTGAAATCCCTTAGTCACAAGAGCCAACTCCTCATCTGTATTAGCACCTGACTTGTCAAAAACTGGTTTTGAGCTTGTGGACTCCTCAGCTTTTAGGGTCTTTTCCTTCTTGCCTGATTCCTTAAACTTCAAGGCAATGCTTTTGGAGGAGGAAGGCTTGCTGACTTCCTTCTGTTTTAGCTTCAATTCATACACTCTGAGTACTCCAAGGAGTTCATCCAAAGAGAAGGTACTCAGATCTTTGACTTTCTCTAGTGCTAAACACTTGGCATCAAACCTCTCTGGCAGACTCCTAAGAATCTTCATATTAATGTCTTCTGTGGAAGGTATAGTGTAACACCCTGATTTTCTGGACTCGAATCCCTATGTAATCTAAATACTTAAACAATAAAAATACAAATAAATTTTTTGTGTTTGAAATAATTTCAAAACACCACCACGACTGCATCAAGACTCGAACCACAGAAGACCAAAGAGTGAGATTTGATAATCTATAACTGGATCGTTAAATAGTTTGCCCATAACGGTATACAAAATACAGAGTTTACAATAGAAGAAGAATGTGTATACCGGGCATACGCCTAGTCCCATATATGAGGATATGAGAAAAGGCTCGGCAAAGCATGTAACGGCGTATCATAAGCCTAATAGACAACCATCATCTTTTCACATAATTTCATGAACATACAATGCCTAAAATATATGCATAAACATATCTATATGGTCATGCATCATATAACTCCAATATTCTTAATCTATAATTGACCATATTATTTCAACCCTCGATTTATGTATTTTTAACACTTGTACATACTTAGAAGATTAATAAATCAACATCCTACTATATGCCAAATTGGTAAAAATCCAATACTTCCAATATCGATACTTCATCCATATATATATACATTATTCACAGTTCATCACTCAATATCAGTGATTAACAACATCATAATATCCATTTTCTACACAACTCCATAATTTATAAACGCTGCCGGCCAAGACATTCCGTTACCACTATCTACCTTCCCAAAAGCTTTACTTTACAAACATCCTCATCCCATGATATTCCTGTATCAATACTAAAAAGGAGACCACATGGTGTGTTTGAATTTGCTTTCAGGTTCATAGATTTTGATAATGACAAAGGAATATTGAAGAAACTCTTGGAGAAACAAGAAACAGCATCAGACCTGCATCAGGTATTTGAGCTAATCGATTGCAAGACATCATCTAATCGATTACAAAGCTACTGGAATAACCACTAATCGATTATATATAAGGACAATCGAATACGAAGCTGCGTAATCAAATTAAATGCATCAGGTGCCAGTTCTAATTGATTACGAGACTAGACTTAATCGATTACTGGGTATAGTCTAATCGATTACAGCACGAATTACATTGAAGAATTCAAAGTGTAATCGATTACAGCTCGAGGCGTAATCGATTACGGTAGTGCCAGAAATTGGGGAAAGTGCTTTTTAAGTGGAAACCAACTCATTTCTCCATAGATCTCAGGCACCCATAACTTGCAACGGCTAGGAACTCCCTTATGCTCATCTCCAAGCCCTATAAATGCAAGACTCCTTCAAGCTACTCAATGCATCAATTACATCCATCAAAGGAAATCAATTCTTGAATATTATGAGTTTTATCCTTGTATAGTTTCATTTTTCTGAAACTTAGAACTTCAACTTGTATATCCTCTCTTGTTAAGAGTTAGAATTTGAGAGAGCATTCACTTGTATATTTACTCTATTAAGAGAGTTACTTGCTTGTAAACACTACACCAAACACAAAGGTTTTCACTCTAGGTTGAGTGGTCACAGAGGTTGGGGTTCAACCTTTGGGTATTGAGAGTTTGAGAGATTGGGTCGGTTGCCCTTGTGCTAGTGAGGATTGAGTTCTTGAGTGTGGGACACTAGGAAGCTGCAATTGCTCATAGCTTGTAATCTCTAAACTTCAATAGTGGAAATCCTTTAAGTGGGTTGCTTGAAGGCGAGACGTACACCGGGGTTGGTGGAACTCGTTAAATTGGTTTGCAAGCTCTTCTCCCTTACTCTTTTACATTCATATACTGCATTTTATTGATTTGTGTTGGTTGATTGTGATTTACATACTTAAGCTTGCTTGAATTAAGTAACTTTGAATATTGCACACCAAGTGTTTGACAAATTGCCTCATCCATATTTACCTCTTGTTCTGCATTGTCTTTTGTATCTTACTTGATCACACTTGCCTAATCTCTATACTTGTAATAAAAGAATCAAGTTCAAAGGCATTCCAAGCAAAGTTTTAAAAACTCAATTCACCCCCCTCTTGAGTATTGAGGCCACTTGAATAACAAGTGATATCAGAGCTTGACTCTTGGTAGATCAAGCTTAACAGCTTCAAGAGATAAGATGGCCTCAAGTTCTCTAAACCTTTTTCCCGAGGGTGGTGCCATAAATAGACCTCCCGTTTTCAATGGGGAAGGCTATGCCTTTTAGAAGGAAAGAATGAAAATCTTTATTCAATCTATTGATTTAAGAATTTGGAATGCCATTGAAAATGGTCCTTATACACCCATGCATACTGTCAATGATAAAAATGTTGAAAAACCTATGGAAGAATGGACTAGTGATGAAGAGAAGAAAGTGCAATATGGCTATAAGGCTAAAAATCTCATCACTATGGCATTAGGTCCCGATGAATTTTTTAGAATAATGACTTCTCAATCCGCTAAGGAAATATGGGATACTTTACAAGTAACTCACGAAGGTACTAGTGATGTAAAAGACTCCAAGATCAGTACCTTGACTAGCCAATATGAAAGTTTTAGAATAAATTCAGGGGAAACCATAGTAGAAATGCAAAATAGATTTACTCTTATAATCAATCATCTCATTACTCCTGGTAAATCTTACACTAACAAAGAGCTTGTGCATAAAGTTTTGAAAAGTCTTAGTAGGGAATGGCAACCGCTAGTCACCGCCATCAAACAATCCCCAAGTATCAATGAGATGTCACTTGCCACACTCTTCGGAAAACTACAAGAGCAAGAGCAAGAACTAAGAGTTTTGAAGCAAGCGGAGGAAGAAGAAAATCCTCCAAGAAGAAAGGCTTAGCTCTTAAGGCCACCTCTAAACATGAAGAAGAATCATGTAGTGACCTTGACGAAGAAGAAGAATTTGGTTTATTTGTGAAGAGATTTGGAAAGTTCATGAAAAACAAAAGATTCCAAAAAAACTTCAAACCCAAGGTAAGAAACCAATCTCTAATGAATCCTCTTCTTCACCAAATTGTTTTGAATGTGGAAAAGAAGGGCACTTCAAAGTAGATTGCCCAAATCTAAAGAAAAAGAACAAGGATAAAAGAGGAAGAAGAAGAGCTTACATTGCTTGGGATAAAAACGATGTAAGTAGCTCCGATGAATCCGAAAACGAAGAAGCGAATCTTTGTTTAATGGCAAATCACCAAGAAGAAGATAATGAGGTAAATCTTCTTGACTTAGATAAGAATGAATTACTAGATTCTTTTGAAGAGTTGTATGATAAATTTATCAAGCTCTCTAGTAAATACAAATTATCAAGAAAAACCATTAACACTCTTGAAAAGGATCTTATAGAAGTTTGTAAAGAAAATAAATGTTTGAAAGATGAATTAGAAAATGTTCAAGCATGCTCTAGGACCAAACTGTGTGAATTTGTAAAGAAATGTGACATTCTAGAAACCAAGGTTTTAGATTTAAATAGAACATTAGAAAAATTTACAAATGGTAGAGATAACTTAAATATATTACTTGGAAACCAAAGATGTATGCTTGATAAAACCAGTTTAGGATACAAGGAAAAATATTACAAAAATTTCTTTGTACCACCTAGGAGATCATCATCACCTTTCGTAAGATGCAATCATTGTGGTTTTAAAGGACATAACTCTTTAAATTGTAATGTTAGAAAATTAGGACCAAAAGTTATTAGAAAGGTGTGGGTTCCTAAAGGAACATTACCATAAACTAACCTTAAAGGACCCAACATACAATGGGTAACTAGTTCTCTAAATTAATCTTGTTTTGTAGGTATGCTTCAAGGCAAGCAACACCCATTGGTATTTGGATAGTGGGTGTTCAAAGCATATGACGGGAGACATAAGGAAATTCACATCATTCACTCCCAAAAGGAAAGGAAGTGTCACCTATGGAGACAACACCAAAGGGAGTATACTAGGCATTGGAAACATTGGTAAGAATTCTTCTACTTCTATTAGTGATGTACTATATGTTGAAGACCTCAAACACAATTTACTTAGCATTAGTCAATTATGTGACAAAGGATATAGAGTTTTGTTTGAATCAAACTGTTACATAATTGAACACAAGATTAATAAGGAAATCAAGTTTGTAGGTCAAAGAATTGATAATATTTACATGATTGATATGGATAGTTTGTCCTTAAATGATGTACAATGCTTTATGACTAGAGAGGATGAAACATGGCTATGGCATAGAAGAATAGCTCATATACATGTAGACCATTTAAATAAACTTGTTTCTAAAGAATTAGTAATTGGATTACCAAAGCTTAAATTTGAAAACAAATTTTGTGATGCATGTTAAAAGGGAAAACAAGTAAAGGCATCATTTCAAGCTAAAAACATTGTTTCCACTCAAAAGCCTTTACAACTTTTTCACATGGATCTATTTGGACCTTCCAAAATTAAAAGCTTTGGTGGTAATTACTATGGTCTAGTGATTGTAGATGATTATTCAAGATATACATGGACCTTGTTTCTTGCTCATAAAAATGAAGCATATCATGCATTCAAGAAACTTGCTAAGATTATCCAAAATGAGCAAAACTCAAAGATAGCATCCATTAGAACTGATCATGGGGGAGAATTTGAAAACCAATCTTTTGAAAAATTTTGCGAAAAACATGGTATCAATCATAATTTTTCAGCTCCAAGAACTCTACAACAAAATGGAGTAGTTGAAAGGAAAAATAGATCTTTAGTGGAGCTTGCAAGAACCATGTTAAATAAAAATAACATTTCAAAACATTTTTGGGCCGATGCGGTAAATACCGCTTGCCATGTTATGAATAGATGTTTAATAAGGCCTATACTAAAGAAAACCCCCTATGAACTTTACAAAGGAAGAAAACCCAACATTTCATATTTTCATATCTTTGGATGTAAATGCTTTGTACTCAATAATGGAAAGGATAATTTAGGAAAGTTTAATGCAAAAGCTGATGAGACAATCTTCCTAGGATATTCACAATCTAGTAAAATCTTATCGAATCTTCAACAAACAAACCAATACCATTGAGGAGTCTATTCATGTTAAATTTGATGAAAATAGCCATAACTCCTCGAGAAAGGAAGATGTCGATGATCTTGTAGGTACATTCCAAGAAATGAGCTTGGAGAATAAAGAGGAAAGCAACAATGAAGGAGAAACAACACAACATGAGGAACCACAACAATGGATCACCTTGAAGGATCATCCCTTCGACCAAGTCATGGGTGAAATAACTAAAGGTGTAAGTACTCGAAACACCATTAGGAACACATGTAATCATTTAGCATTTGTATCACAAATAGAACCCAAATGCATTGATGAAGCTATTATTGATGAACATTGGATGTTGGCCAGAATTGAATCAATTTGAAAGAAATGAAGTTTGGGAACTAGTGCCAAGACCCAATGATCACCAAATAATAGGAACAAAATGGGTGTTTAGGAATAAATTAGATGAAAATGGTATAATTACTAGGAATAAAGCTAGGCTAGTAGCTAAAGGTTATAATCAAGAAGAAGGCATTGATTATGAAGAAACATATGCTCCCGTAGCTAGGCTAGAAGCTATTAGGTTATTATTAGCCTTTGCATGTTGTAAGGACTTTAAATTGTACCAAATGGATGTCAAGAGTGCTTTCTTGAATGGATACATTCAAGAGGAAGTGTATGTTGATCAACCTCCAGGTTTTGAAAACTTCCAATTTCCAAATCATGTTTTCAAACTAAAGAAAGCCTTATATGGTTTAAAGCAAGCTCCAAGAGCTTGGTATGAAAGATTAAGTAAATTCCTTTTAGAAACCAACTTTGAAAGAGGGAAGGTTGACACAACATTATTCATTAAGCACAAAAAGAATGACATACTATTGATTCAAGTATATGTTGATGATATAATCTTTGGTGCTACTAAAGAATCTTTGTGCAAAGAGTTTGCTAAGCTAATGCAGGAAGAATTTGAAATGTCCATGATGGGGGAACTTACTTTCTTCCTTGGACTGCAAATTAAGCAAACTAATGAAGGCACTTTCATTAGTCAATCAAAGTATTGCAAGGAATTGCTTAGGAAATTCAACATGGACAAGGCAAATGACATTGCCACACCTATGGGCACTTCATGTTATTCCGACAAGGATGAGAAGGGTAAGGATGTTGAACTCACAAAATATAGAGGTATGATTGGATCCTTACTTTACTTAACCGCTAGTAGACCAAATATCATGTTTTCTGTTTGTATGTGTGCAAGATATCAAGCATGCCCAAAAGAATCACACCTAACTGTAGTAAAAAGGATAATGAAATATCTTGTTGGAACTCAAAATGTTGGCTTATGGTACCCTAAAGGGGTTGAATGCACTCTAGTTGGTTATTCTGATTCAGATTTTGCGGGATGTAAACTTGATAGGAAAAGCACTAGTGGAACATATCACTTGCTTGGTAGTTCTCTTACTTCTTAGCATAGCAAGAAACAAGTAAGTGTTGCACTATCTACAGCTGAGGCAGAATATGTTGCAGCTGGTAGTTGTTATGCTCAAATCCTATGGATGAGACAACAACTCCTAGATTTTGGTGTTATGTTAGACCATGTGCCTCTTAAATGTGATAACACAAGTGCTATAAATATTTCAAAGAATCCTGTAATGCAATCAAGAACCAAACATATTGAAATTCGACATTATTTCATTAGGGATCATGTATTAAAGGGTGATTGTGTACTTGAACATGTTGAGACCACTAAACAACTTGTTGATATATTCACCAAACCGCTTGTAAAGGACCAATTCATTCACATTAGAAGGGAACTAGGAATCCTTGAGATGATCAATTTTGTTTGAATGATGAGTATTTTTGATAAATCCTTATTGTATAGCATGTTTAAATGAGCTTGTTATCACTTGTGGTATGATTTATTAAGTCTCCAACATTTTTGTGTAACATCTGCACAATCTGTAGTTTCCTAAACTATGTAATCGATTACAAAGAGCTATATAATCGATTACTAAGCCTTTGTTTCTTCAATAATTGATTACCCCTTGATAGCTAATCGATTACTAAGATTCTGTTTCATGCTCAATCGATTAGCTTCTCCAAATAATCGATTAAAAACGTTTCAACTTCCTGATAATCGATTACCAACCTATCCTAATCGATTATAAAGTTTCTGTCTTTAAAGTAATTGATTACCCCACCGTCCATAATCGATTACCCCATGTGCCAAACGGTTCAACTTCTTCAGAAACCGTGTACTAATCGATTACCTATGGTTCGTATCGATTAGCGTTTGTACTGAGCAGTCAAAATTGCTGGTTTTTAAGGCACTCCAAAACTCACACCCCATTCACTCACTTCTCTCCATTCTAAACCTAATCTTTCCCTATAAATTCTACTATCCTCACTCTTTCATCTCACACTACCTCTTCTTCCTTCAATCTCCTAAACTTCAAGAGCTTCCCTCTCCATTCTCTCATTCTCTTCTTCTTTGCATTGTTTCCTTTTCACCACCATGTCTTCCTCACGCTCTGCCAAGAGGGCACGGTCCTCCATGGCCCAAGCTAACAACCCCTTAGACTTCTCCAGATTTTTCTCCTCTCCTAGAGACCTCCAAAATTTTATTAAGAATTTTTCTAAGAAAGACATCATCTCTCCCCACTACATCAATGAAGAAATCTTCAACCATCCAAGCTTCACCTTCACCCAAAACCTCCACCACTATAATCTTTTCCCTTTCCTCACCCTCAAGGAGGAACTTTACTATCCAGAGCTTGTTAGAGTGTTCTACTGCAACCTAAGGCTCGTAGATGGGTTGCTTGAATCCAAGGTCAAGAATGTGACCATAAGACTCACCAATGCTAGATTAGCGGAAATCTCTCTTCTTCTGCTCAATGATGCTGAATTTGCTGGAGGAGATCCCGAGGACGAATGGGACTTCAATGCCATTGCTGCACGCCAATCGCTGTGGAGAGCTGACCTCCCAAGGAGCAACCATAAGTTGGTAGATCACCTTACTATGAACAACCGTCTTCTTCACTTTTTTCTGGTAAAGATATTGGTTCCTCGTGGTGGGAACTATGCTTTGGTAGAGGAGGACGATGTTCTCCTAATGTGGGCAATGCAAAACCAAAAAGATATCAATTGGGTTCAAATGCTCAAACTGTACATGCTCTAAGCCAAACACCAGCAAAAGCTTCACTACGCCATCTTGCTCACTAAAATTTTTAAAGCTGTTGGAGTTGATTTGGCTAGCGAGTTATCAGAGAAGGTGCCTCCTAAAGCTTGCATTGGCACCCACCATCTCATAAAGCTGGGCTTAATGCTTACTCATGGGGTTTGGATGTCCAAGATGGATGGACTACATGCCAATGCCCCTTATGAAGCCCCTGCTGATGAACCGGTCCCTCCTCCTCCTGCACCACAAGCTGCACCAAACGTCCCCGCTGACCCCTTCGCCTCTCTCTATGCACACCTTGCCCGTTGGTTCGACCGAATTGAGAACTCTCTTCAAGAGTTTTCAATGATTGAGCAGCAACACTTTGAAATGATGCAACAACGTTATGATGAGCTGTCTCACCAGATTTCTGAGCTTTGCTTTTTTACTCCGGATAATTAGATCCATTTTATGAGTTTTGTTGTTTTATATTCTGCACAATTTCCGTTAATGTAATTTCCCTTTCAGTTACAATGAATAAAAGTTTTTTATTATATGTCTCTATTTGCAATATTAGTTTTGATGATTCCAAAGGGGGAGAAGTACTTGTTCATCTGCTTCCTAATAATAAGAATTGACTGCTACAAATAAGTGATAATAATAAGTGGTTAATTCGGATAATTATCTCTAAGGCATAGATTCCTTTAGATAGAGGGAGATTTGAAATACTAAGAGATAATGCAAAAATTTGAAATATTGATTAAGAGATAATATAGAACCTGAAAATAGAGATAATGCTCAAGAGATAACAGTTTGGATAAAGTAATAACATTGTGCAGATTTTGAATATGCTTTTGCAGATAGAATTAGAAATAATAGATAAGTTATTTGAACTAACAACCCTTAAGAGATGAACACTGTTTGTCATCATCAAAAAGGGGGAGAATGTGTTTGAATATGCTTTCAGGTTCACAGATTTTGATAATGACAAAGGAATATTGAAGAAACTCTTGGAGAAACAAGAAACAGCATCAGACCTGCAAAAAGACGCAGGCTAATCGATTACAACGACAAGAATAATCGATTAGGAAGCCTCTGTTTGTACATTAATCGATTAAACACATGAGAATAATCGATTAGGAAGCCTCTGTTTGTACACTAATCGATTACACCAACAAGGCTAATCGATTACTAAACCTCTGTTTGATTTAAATGCATCAGGTATTTGAGCTAATCGATTGCAAGACATCATCTAATCGATTACAAAGCTACTGGAATAACCACTAATCGATTATATACAAGGACAATCGATTACGAAGCTGCATAATCAAATTAAATGCATCAGGTGTCAGTTCTAATCGATTACGAGACTAGACTTAATCGATTACTGGTTATAGTCTAATCGATTACAGCATGAATTACATTGAAGAATTCAAAGTGTAATCGATTACAGCTCGAGGCGTAATCGATTATGGTAGTGCCAGAAATTAGGGAAAGTGCTTTTTAAGTGGAAACCAACTTATTTCTCCATAGATCTCAGGCACCCATAACTTGCAATGGCTAGGAACTCCGTTATACTCATCTCCAAGCCCTATAAATGCAAGACTCCTTCAAGCTACTCAATGCATCAATTACATCCATCAAAGGAAATCAATTCTTGAATATTGTGAGTTTTATCCTTGTATAGTTTTATTTTTCTAAAACTTAGAACTTTAACTTGTATATCCTCTCTTGTTGAGAGTTAGAATTTGAGAGAGCATTCACTTGTATATATACTCTATTAAGAGAGTTACTTGCTTGTAAACACTACACCAAACACAAAGGTTTTCACTCTAGGTTGAGTGGTCACAAAGGTTGGGGTTCAACCTTTGGGTATTGAGAGTTTGAGAGATTGGGTCAGTTGCCCTTGTGCTAGTGAGGATTGAGTTCTTGAGTGTGGGACACTAGGAAGCTGCAATTGCTCATAGCTTGTAATCTCTAAACTTCAATAGTGGAAATCCTTCAAGTGGGTTGCTTGAAGGTGAGACGTACACCGAGGTTGGTGGAACTCGTTAAATTGGTTTGCAAGCTCTTCTCCCTCACTCTTTTACATTCATATACTGCATTTTATTGATTTGTGTTGGTTAATTGTGATTTACATACTTAAGCTTGCTTGAATTAAGTAACTTTGAATTTTGCACACCAAGTGTTTGACAAATTGCCTCATCCATATTTACCTCTTGTTCTGCATTGTCTTTTGTATCTTACTTGATCACACTTGCCTAATCTCTATACTTGTAATAAAAGAATCAAGTTCAAAGGCATTCCAAGCAAAGTTTTAAAAACTCAATTCACCCCCCCCTCTTGAGCTTGAGGCCACTTGAATAACACATGGGAGAGTGAGTTATACATTTCAAATGATGATATGAATACAATTGAAATTATGTGCATATGCATATCAACATCATGTATGCTTTGCTAACACATGAGTGATCATCATAAATTATCACTTCAACAACATGTACATATTTTATACTCTTTAATTAAGTCATAGCAAAGCAGGCATATACGCATCAATTTCAATGCTACAATGGGTCAACATCATCAGCATTAACCATTCAGGTCTTTTCTCAAAGCCACCATGGGCTAACACCATTATCATCAATCATAATTAATTATGCCCTACATTATATTGGGCCATAACATACATTCGTCATATTCAATAACGTTTTGTTGTATTCATATCATTTATTATTTTTATATGGTCTTTTAGGTACTCAATTTCCCATCTCATCAACACCATACCACAATCTCAATCATCATCAATCATCATTATATTCTTGCATATCTCCATGTTATATGCAAATGCTCTTATGGCTAATGCATATGCACAATGGAATAAACAACAAATACGGATCCGACTGTGGGAAATAAACTTCAATTTGTGGGTCAAGCATGACCACATACCATGCCCCTACTGCAGTAGTATAATGTGTACACATATCTCATAATGCGTGCATAATCACCAATTTTTACTGGTACCAAACCGCATCGCCCATAATGCAACACCTGGCCATCTTCACCATGACCGCAGTAAACAACATAATCAATATATGGTGTTGCGGGCCGGCCATATCTCATATCATGGCGACTGTGATCCAATGGACCACCATAGTCACCTGCTCATCAAGAGCCACCCCCTACAAGGGTCGGCTACATGTAGCTCCCCGCAGTAATACATGGGCGGCTTCGTGACTTACACACCGAGTCACAAGGGACATAACAGATTATCGTGCACTAAGCCACCCTTCCACTGGGTCGGCGGAGAGAACTCCCCTAACGTTCCAACATCAGCGGCTATGATATGCCATGGATACAATGCAATGCAAATCAAATGCATTTCTCACACTGTGCATCCTAAATGTCACTCATCAATCATCATTATCATAATCACCAACACCACCATACACACCTTAGTGGATTTTATCATTGTTGGTTTTAGCCATTGTTTTCAAGTTTTATATGTGGCATTTTTATCTCAATATATCATTTATTATACATGCAAGTCAACACTTGCAACCAACCACAATGGCATCATAAACATCACAAATCATCATTAACATTCATTAATTTGTCATCAATACCACCACATAATCATTTAATGGCTTTTCATTTCATTTATCATTACCATTGTTTCATAACTGGTGTGGCAGTACAACAATTCATCAATACAATTTTAAACCACTCATACAAGATCACACTTGTATAAAATACAATGGCATTTAATGAATTATCAATAATAACATTCATCCTTTTATTCAAGGAATGATAACAACATCATTTATTATCACATGATACCAATATCATCTTCGATTCATCGTTTATGACAAGCACCTTGTCATTTAATCATTCATTGGTTTCATAATCACTCTAAGGTGTATCTTATAACCCCATCATCAAATTCTTATTAGCATTCTTTCATATCCCATCCTTGGTGGTAAAATGTATCATAAATAATTCATCCCAAATGTATCAATTAATTCCAATTACCACCATGTCATGCCATCATTAAATACCACATATACATTTCCTCAAATATCTCTCAATGTAGAGAAATGGGGTTTAACATCAGCCAAGACAAAAATATAACATAAAATCTCACATTGGGTAACTTGCTCAAGCGAGACCCACACTCGCTTGAGCGAGATTGAGGTGGGTCGCTTGAGCGCCCTCAATTTCCCCTCGAGCGAAGAAGTTTTTATGTATCTGGCCCCGATCTTACTTGAGCGGGCCACTCTCGCTTGGGCGAGATTCCTCTAGTGCCGTTTCTACGCTCGTTCGCTCGAGCAAGGCTTCTCTCACCCACATGCTCGCTCGGGCGAAAAACGTCCAGTATCCAATTCCATACTCACTCGCTTGAGCGAGAATCCATCTCGCTTGAGTGAGATCATCAGGACACGCCCAAACTTGGGTTTTCCACTCCACTTGCATGTCACAATCCACTTTATAGATATGGTTGGCCTAATTTAACACCTTACACATACTTAATCATGTATTTAGGCCTATCCCAACAAGCCATACCTCTTATTTTTAATCCTAATTCCTCAATTACATAAAAGGGGTTTGAAAATGCTTTTCACCACTACCTTACTCGTCTTTCTGCATAATTATCACAAATAATACTTTACACCTCAAATAATTTATCTATTCATAGATTTTCATCAACAATCAATTCATGTCCAACCAAGGGACAATCAAGCATTCATCTTCATTTCACATCTATACATATATATATATACATACACCATTCCTTAGTAATCAACAAAAGCCAAGCCATCAATCATCACATCATCAATTCAACATATAACACATCTATGGCAAGGCAATGCATGAGTTCATACATATACATAATTAATAATTATTCACTCATGCAAATTTGAAATGCAAACTCCTCTCCTACCTCAAGAGAAGAACCGCAACGCAATTGCCTTAATCATTCCGCATCATCGTCCGGAATACAATCCTATCAACAAACACATATATACATACCATTAATAAGCTATCATAAGGCATTATCTCTTAAAACTCATTATCAAGTCCTAGACTTGGCTAAACTCCAATTCATATGCTTATGTTAGGCTTCGGGAATTCCTTTCCCAAAATCAAGATTCTCTAGGTTTCAAAAGGGCTAACTATACCCAACAACATCATTACCTCTTATCCATAAGTCTTCCAAATCATCTCATGAATCACTTAACTATCATCACAATTTATTCAAACTCCTTATAAGTCTCTTGACTCCATTCAAGACCATTATCAATCAACAAACTCTTGAGATATTTATCATGGCCTAACTACACATCAACTCAAGTATCCCTTATCAATGGTTTTTAACTATTATTATCACAATAACAACATCTCATATTCACTCTCAACCCAACACCTCAAATCATCATTCCTACATGCATGCATATATCATCAACCTCATTAATCAATCTCAATGATTCTAAAAATTTATTCCCCTCATATACATCATTCTAGAGTATTCAAAATCATCAAAATCATCAATTTAGCCAAAAACCCCAAATCACCACACTTAGGGTTTTTCATCAAAATCAACCAACCAATAATTTCAACCCATTTCTTAAATCCATATGAATATCATAACCCTCATTCTCATATACTCATAAAACCATAATCAAAATCATTTCTTAAGCCATCATGCCTAGGGTTTATATCATTTTCCTCAACACCCATAGTTTGTAATATAACCATTTCAAACCCAACATCATAAAACCACAAATGAGATAAGGTGGAGGTAAGAAATCTTTACCTCAAGTCCAAGCTCCATCAAAACAAAAATAAGGGTGAAGAAGAGGGAAGATGATCCAACCAAGCTTCCAAGCTTCATAAATGCTTCACATTTCCAAGCTCAAGTTTTAATTTTTGGCATGAATGGAGGTAGAGAAGGTGAGGTTCGGTAGGTGGAGAAGAAGAAGAAGAAAAGTGAAGATGAGAGGAGAAAGAAAGAAGCCCACAGTGGTATAGAGAAAGAGAGGGAAATTGTAAAGAAAATTGGGCATTACACTTTGGGTAAAAGAGTGTTTCATCATGCTTTTACCACTGGTCCATAAATCTTATTACCCAATGGATAAAAGAGCCAATTAAGAGGGAAAGATGCACACGGCTGAGTGAGGAGAAGAAAAGGAAACTTTCATTTTCTTTTAATCCCATTTGGTCCATATTTCCCCCATTTAATGTCATATGTCGTGTCCAATTAATTGTTTCCTTAACACCAAAAATTATTTCAGCTATACCACCATAACCACAATAAATTTCTAAACATTCTAGACCCACCAAATATTTAATTTGACTAAGTGGGTCCCACATCATCTATTAAATCACTCGACTCTAGAAAATCTTAATCTACCGATAATTTACCTCTAATGTCAAATTAATTCTCCCACAATTATTAGACCATACATAATTAATTACCATTATTCCATAAATTGTTTTCTTTAAAATTTAGGGTGTTATATGTAGTACCAAGAGCTTTAAGCTTATTCAACAGGGTTTGGAATCTTCCAAACATTTGATGTATAGTTTGGTGTTCCTTCATCTTGAATGTAGCATATTGCTTGGTCAACAGTATCTTCTTGGATCTTTTTACATTAAAGGTGCCTTCATAATTGCATTGAATTGCATCAAGACTTCTTTAGCTGATTTATAGTTGAGCACCTTATTGTACTCTGATTTACTAAAAGCACAAGTAAGAATCTGGCTTTGGTATTTATCTCCATCTTCTTTACTTCAAAAGAACTTTATTCGTCTTTAGATTTGAGCTTTCCATCTTCATCAACAGGGGCTGCATAATCACTATTCATAATGACTGCCCATAGACTATACTAGGTGGATTTTATGAATATCTCCAGTTTATCCTTCCAGTATGGGTAATCTTTATCAAAGAAAACTGGTGGTCTATTGATAGATGAACCTTCTACAATCAACTGATTACCTTGATAAGGTGGGATGGACCTTGTTCCTTTTTACTCATGGGAGTGATCAATTTAAAGGACCAGCTCTAATACTAATTGATAGTCCAGGGTCAGACTTAGAAAGGGGGTTGAATAAGTCTTAGACTCTTTTGTAGAAATTTGAACCTTTAAGGAACAGGTAATCAAACATATAAAGCACACTTGAAGGGAGCAAAGAAAGAAGAAGAGAGTACATAAAGAATTTATATTAGTTAACTTCCAATATAGAAGTTACGTCTAGTCCCTTCTAACTTTAAGGATTTTCACTATTGTAAAATATCCTTTACAATAACAGCACCAGACTAGTGCCACAAGTATTCTTGACTCTAGCCACTCCTAGCTTAAACCCAAATATTCTATCAAAAAGTCATTCTTGGCTCAACAACCCAAGTATTCTTTCAAAAGCCTCTTTAGGCCACAACTATTTCCCAGTAAAACTAAAGGATGGTAACTTACTAGACTTTTACACAATAACTAATTTATTAGTAAGAGTGTAAGATTTCTCATAGAACTTAGTGTATGAAAGATATATGATAATGAATGAATACACTAAGTTAAGAAAGACAAGAGGCCAAGGTCTGCTAGAGGTAGAACAACAAACAAGGCCTTTGTCTTCTGAAAAGCTAAGAAGAGATTTGAGAAAAATTAATCATAGAGAAAGAGTATTCTTGATAGGCTTCTACCTCTCTAAAATGAATCTCTTCAAGTATATATAGGTCGCTTAATATGATAGTTAATGATCTGGAAAAGAGAATGAACGTTGAAAATCCTTTGAAGGAGTTTTGCTTTGAATGCAGATACTAGACTTTTGATGTTCTAAAGAGATGCCAAAGGGTCTAGTAGCAAGGAACTTTGATACTTGCATGAATATGGTATTCCTTGATATCTTTAGTGAATAAAGCCAATTGTTGGCTTTCTTTCTTCTAGTAAACACACAAAGATCAATGTTGTAATTCTTCTTATTTATTCTGACACAAATGCTAACTTGATCCAGCTTTTCTGAAGTGTGTAGAGTTGTTATGTTGATTTCCTCAAAAACTACATTGGCTGCTCTATTGATTTGTCTTTTATCCTTTTTGATGATTATTAGTCCTCAATTTATTGTTGTTTTCATAATAAAAAGTGAGAGAAAATAAATAAAAATTAGCTTAACAAGAAATAAAATTAGATTTTATTACAAATAAATGGAAGTTATTGAATTTAACTTGGCATGACCCATTTTTACCATTTTTTTACAGTGAATGTTTGAGGTTTAAAAGTGGGAAATTTATGCAAGACAGAAGGTTGACACGTAGCATCAACCCCATGCTTAGCATCAGGATTTTGACCCTGACGCATAGCCTTAGGCCCTTGTGTAGCGTCAGGTGCTACGTGTACCCCACTAACAAGTGGGATTTCACTCAAAAGGGGCCAAACAATTGTTTATAATAGTCAATCCACTACAGATCAAGGGTATAAACACAGTGGGGAACAAGTATTAAAGCTTGTCTGCATATTATTTGAACAATAATAGGAAATCTTGGCTAAAAATCAAGAAAGATTAATGGAGTCTGAGTCAGAGACCTGACACGCAGTGCCACACCCACGTGTAGCGTCAGGTCCAAACTCTTCCCTAATAAATAGGGCCATTTGCTAAGGGTTTCAGCATACCTATCCCATTCATTCCTATCATCTCCTCTGACCCTTTATTCGAGTTTTGCACTGCAAAATCCTTCTATAAACTTGAGATTATTGTTTTAGGTTTATTTTCCTTTCATGTTGTGAAGTTCTTTGTCAAGTTCAGTTCAATGTTCATCATGTCTCCACTTCTAAGTTATGTTTTTACTTTTACCATGTGTAACTAATCTATTTATGTCGGAATTAGTGAACCAATCGATGAATATGATGTTGTTATTATGAATTATACATGTTTATGATTCAAGTTTCATGTTAGTATTTCAGCCTTTTATTAGTATGAACTTCAAATGGGAGAATAATTTTCATGCGTGTTAAAACTACTTTAACGGAAGTAAAAGCTGAAATACCCTTAATATACCAATTACTAGGGACAGAGTTGGTAATTATTGTTGTGTTAAGGCCAGCACTTAAAGCAAGTTTTTATTGAGAAAACATCTGAGGGATCAGACTTTACAGTAACTATATAGAATTTATTCATTGAGGGATCGGGTTTAATGATTTTAAGCTGTAATGACATAAACTTGATGATTAAATATGCATGTTTATAATTACTATATTATGTTTTTAGAGCAGGCATCCTAGTTCCAACATAGTTTGTTAGTGTTTAAATCTCAAGTATTGGAATTGTTCTAAAGTGTTATTTTTATAGTTATTTTCTAGATAGTTTTACAATTTTTACATTATACTTAACCAATATATAAATGAATCTTGGAATTTGTGAATAGTGTACAAAGTTGTATATGAAATATTCTTTTGTTAATAACTTTTGATACTTTTATTGTAGTAAATAAGAATTACTGTTACTCACTAAAACCAATCAATCCTTGAGGGAACAATATTTAAATTTTGAAAACTAGAATGATAAATTGGTGTGCTTGCCAACAGACCAACAAGTTTTCTGGCGCCGTCACTGGGGATTGATTCAATTTTTAGTAAACAATAAATTTTAATTATTATGGTAAAATTTCTTTACTTTTTAACTTAGTTAAAAAAATTCACTTTTACTTTTTGCTTATACAAATATCTACTCACTTTTGCTTCTTCTTTAATTATTCTTTGTTTTACTAACCTTCTCTGTTTATTTTGTGTATGCAAACTTGATCTTTTGCAGGAAGACTCTTCTTTGATCCTGAGATCGAGAAATTTGTAAAAAAACTTAGATCTTTGAAATCCAAAACACAAACTACTTCTTCTTCTTCAACTTCATCTTCTTTACATAATTTTGAAAATTTTTAAATGGCTGGAGAACAACCAAGACAGACTTTGGGACAGTTTGTTGCTATTCATAGACCACCTCGTGTATTAGGAATGTTTCGAGAACCTATTACAGTGGTGGAAATTAAACCTGCTACATTGAATATAATTCAAAACAATCAATTTGCTAGTTTAAATCATGAAGAACCATATAAACATCTAACTATTTTTTATGAATTATGTAACATGATTGGTTTTGAACCCAATCAAGAAGAATCTGTATACATGAGATTATTTCCTTTTTCTTTAGTTGGGAAGGCAAAAGAATGGTTTAAATCTTATCCCCCTGGTAGTTTTACAAACTGGTCCGATGTTGAAAGAAAATTTTTGGAAAGGTTTTATTCCCTTTCTAAATATTTTGAAGTTATGACAGCCATTCACTCATTTTCACAAAACCATGACAAGTCACTAGGAGAAGCGTGGGAACGATTTAAAGCGTTGTTGAGAAAGTGTCCAAACCATAATTTGGACGATGGTGGAAAGGTAAGAATCATCTATCACGATTTATTGCCTCAGTTTAAGATAATGCTAGATGTCTGTGTAGGTGGTTCATTAATGAACAAGACAGCTGAGGAGGCAATAGCTATAATGGAGTCCATGTCCACTAGTGACAGACAAGCAAAACATAAGAGAAGTAATGTTTCTAGAAAGCCAAGTGTGTTAGAGTTACGAGTAAATGATGAGGTCCTAGCTCAGTAGAAATTATTGACACAACAAATTGAAGCAATAAGCAAGCAATTGAAAAAGCTACAGATTGTTCAAGTGTCATCACAACCTCCTGCTCAGTTGAAATAATGCATACATTGTATGGGTGAATAACCTGGTGGATATTGTGAACCCGATAGTAATGAACCTAAGCAAGCCAACCTTTAGAATAATCAAAGGTAGTCTGTCAGTAATTTTCCTTTTCATTCTAGTAATTATTGTCCCAAAAATTACCAATAGGGTTAGAAGAATCAAAATTTTGGTTGGAAGCAAGAAGCTGGACCTTCCAACAGACCTCCCAACAATCAGTTTCCACAACAACCACTTTATGATCAGAATGCTAGGCTGACAAGGATAGAAGACTCTATCCAATAATTGTTGCAATATATGTAAATGAATGAAGCCACACGAAAAGCGTCAGATTTACAAAAACAAAAAGAAAAAAATAAAAAAAGAAAAAGGAAAAAATCAATATCTGGGTCAGACACCTCTAGTCAGGGATTTGCCTTATCCTCATGCACCTTCAAGAAAGGATAAAGAAAGAGAGTATAAAAGATTCCTTGAGATTTTTAAGCAGTTACAAATAAACATTCCATTCTCTACGGCATCGCAACAAATTCTAACATATGCAAAGTTTATGAAGGAACTGCTCACAAAGAAAAGGAGGTATAATAAAGAGATTATGGAGCTTGAAGCAAGTTGTAGCCCAATCTTATAATACAACACGTAGAAAAAGTCAAAGGACCCTGGAAGTTTCACCATTCCTGTTTCCATTAGAAGTGTAAATATTGGAAAGGCTTTATTAGACCTAGGGGCTAGCATCAATTTGATGCCTCTAAGTATGATGAAGCGCATTGGTGATCTTGATCCAAAGAGGACGAAGATGACTCTACAACTGGCTGACCACTTAATTAAAAGACCTTATGGGATAGTGGAAGATATACTTGTAATGGTGGACAAGTTCTACTTCCTTGTTGATTTCATGGAATTATACATAGAGGAGGATACAGAAGTCCCCTTAATTCTTAGAAGACCATTCATGAAGACTACTAAAGTGTTGACTGATATAGACAATGGGAAACTAACAGTCAAGCTGCATGATGAAGAGGTAGATTTTGATGTTTTTAAAGTAATTAAAACATCCTAACCTAAAACAAGATTGTTTTAGAGTGGATCCTCTTGATGAAGTCTGTCTCTCCGTATTAAAGGTATGCCTTATTCTGATCCTTTCAATAAATTATTGATTGACTCTATTGATTGTTTAAATGAGGAAGGGGAAAGATAGATAGATAGATAGATAGATAGATAGATAGATAGATAGATAGATAGATAGATAGATAGATAGATAGATAGATAGATAGATAGATAGATAGATAGATAGATAGATAGATAGATAGATAGATAGATAGATAGATAGATAGATAGATAGATAGATAGATAGATAGATAGATAGATAGATAGATAGATAGATAGATAGATAGATAGATAGATAGATAGATAGATAGATAGATAGATAGATAGATAGATAGATAGATAGATAGATAGATAGATAGATAGATAGATAGATAGATAGATAGATAGATAGATAGATAGATAGATAGATAGATAGATAGATAGATAGATAGATAGATAGATAGATAGATAGATAGATAGATAGATAGATAGATAGATAGATAGATAGATAGATAGATAGATAGATAGATAGATAGATAGAGAGACAGATAGATAGAGAGACAGATAGACAGATAGAGAAATAGATACATAGATACATAGATACATAGATAGATAGATAGATAGATAGATACATAGATACATAGATACATAGATACATACATACATACATATATACATACATATATACATACATACATACATAGATACATGCATACATACATACATAGATAAATAGATAGATAGATAGATACATAGATAGGTGTTTGGAAGAGCTGGAAAAAGGGAAAGAAATTTCCCCTGAAACTAAGAAAATAGAGGAACTCCAAGAGACAATTATTGAAGAGATCCAGAAACCTGAGTTGAAAGTGTTGCCATTAGATGGACACTGGAAGATCTGAAAAGTATAAGTCCATCTTATTGCATGCATAGGATTTTATTAGAAGATGATTTCAAGTCATATCTCAACCTCAAAGAGGCCTCAATCTCACAATGAAAGAGGTAACAAAGAAGGAGGTTCTAAATTTGCTAAAAGCAGGTATCATCTATCCTATTTCTGACAGTGCATGGGTAAGCTCAGTCCAAGTGTACCAAAAAAGGGAGATATGATCATTATTGTAAATGATTAAATGAATTAATTCCAACAAGAACTGTCAACAGCTGAAGAATGTGTATATACTATAGGAAACTAAACCAAGCAACTAGAAAAGATCATTTTCCACTCCCTTTTATAGATCAAATACTTGAAAGATTATCTAGACAGGCTTACTATTCTTTTCTTGATGGTTATTATGGATATAAACAAATTGTTTTAGATCCTCTTGATCAGGAGAAGACTTCTTTTATATGTCCTTTTGGAATTTTTCTTACAAAAAAATGCCATTTGGATTATGTAATGCATTTGCTTCTTTTCAAAGATATATGTTTGCTATTTTTGCATATTTAATTGAAAAGAGCATAGAAATTTTCATGGATGAGTTCTCCATGTTTGGGAACTCTTTTGATACATGTCTATCCAATTTGGACACCGTATTGAAGCGGTGTATTGATATAAATCTAGTTTTGAATTGGGAGAAATGTCACTTCATGGTGACAGAAGGAATTGTACTTGGTCATAAAATCTCTACGAAAGGTATTGAAGTTGACCAAGAAAAAATTGAGGTGATATCTAAAGTCCCACCCTCTGTGAATGTAAAGGGGATTAAAAGTTCTTTAGGATATGTTGGGTTTCATCGAAGGTTCATAAAGGATTTTTCAAAAATTGCTAAACCTTTGACAAACCTATTGAATAAAGTTGTTGAATTTAAATTTGATGATGCACGTCTTAAAGCTTTTAATTATTTAAAATAAAATTTGATTTCTGCTCTTATTATTGTTGCCCCTAATTGGAATCTGCCCTTTGAACTTATGTGCGATGCAAGTGATTATGTTATGGGAGCTATTTTAGGTCAAAGGCATAAAAAGATTTTTAGGGCCATACATTATGCTAGTAAAGTTTTAAATAAAAATCAAGTGAATTATCCAACCACTGAGAAAGAATTACTCACCATAGTGTATGCCTTAAAAAAATTTCGATCATGTTTGATAGGCTCAAAAATAATTGTTTTCACTGATCATGCAGCTATCAAATATCTTTTGACTAAAACTGACTCTAAGCCTCGGTTAATCTGATGGATTTTGCTCCTACAAGAATATGATCTTGAAATCAAGGAAAAAAAGGGTAGTGAAAATATGGTTTCTAACCATTTATCCATATTAATATAAAATAAGGTCACTACCAAAGAAAATGAAATTGTAGAAGAATTTCCTGACGAGATATTATTTGAAATAATAAAAAGACCATGGTTTGCTGACATGGCCAATTTTAAAGCAGCAAAAATTCTTCCTAATGATTTAACTTGGCAGTAGAGAAAAAAGTTTTCCAAAGATGCTAAATATTTTATCTGGGATGAGCCTCATCTATTTAAAATTGGTGTGGATAATTTGTTATGAGTTGTGTCCCCGAATGGGAAATTAATGATGTGTTGTGGCATTGTCATAAATCCCCTTATGGAGGCCATTTTAATGGAGAGAGGACTGCTAAAAAGATCCTCCAATTAGGTTTATACTGACCCTCCATATTTAAAGATGCTCACTCATTTATACAATCTTGTGACAATTGCCAAAGAATAGAGAATATATCAAGGAGGCAAGAAATGCCTCTCACAAACAAAGAAGAGGTTGAGGTATTTGATTGTTGGGGAATTGACTTCATGGGAGCATTTCCTTACTCTCAATATAACCAATATACTCTTTTGGAAGTTGATTATGTTTCCAAATGGGTGGAAGCAGTTGCTTCACCTAATGTTGACTCTAAAACTGCGGTGAATTTCTTAAAGAAAAATATTTTTTGCAGGTTTGGAACACCAAGAACTTTGATTAGTGATGGAGGTTCACATTTCTGTAACAAAGTTCTTCAAAAGGTGTTACAGCATTATGGTGTAATTAGAAAGCATGAGGTTAGGATTAGATTAGGAGAATTAGAAACCCTTAGGCTATATAATGATGTTCATGTATTGTTGTTTGAAAGGGGGTTGTTGTTGAGCAACCCCCAAAAGTTAAGAATGTTGTTACTGCGCCCTCGCACATAGCGTCACCCTGACGCGTAGCGTAAGGAAACATGGTTGACGCTACGCATGAAGCCCTTGTTTCAATTTTCCCATTTTATGTTTTTTGTTGGCTTTTTCTATTTTAAATGTTAATTGTGTGTTTTTATTTTGTGTATTTTATTTCTATTTTTAATTTTTGTTAATAATGTGTTTAATTTTTGAATTTTTATTATTGTTAGTCTTTAATTGTCAATCAAGCTTTTAAATGACATTCTGTAATTTGTGTGTTTTAATTCTTATGTTTTAAATACTATTTTTCTAGGGTTTTTAAACTTGTTTGTATGTGTGTTTATTTTCTCATAATACATGTATGTTTGTTGTGTGAAATATTTTCTTTTTACGCATGTTTAATTGTTAAAATGTTTGTTTGAATTGTGTGTATTATATATAGTATTGTTTTAATTTCAAATTATTTTACAGATGGCACCAAAGAAATCCATTCCTACTATGGGTCCAAAGAAGAGGAATAGGACTGACACTTCTTCCTCTGAGGACCCAGAAATACAAGAGCAGAAGGAGCAGCTTAGACCTAGGGATATTACCAGGTTCAAGACAGACACAAAGTGGGCCAGATTTCACCAAATCAAAGGCAACAAATTGTTTTGGGAGAGAGCATTAGATCTAGGAGCTAGTGACTATCCAAAGTTGTAGGGAGAGTGTAACATCCCGATTTAAAAATTAATTACTGAATGAGATTAAGCCACTAAACTAAAAAATAATTGTACAAGCATGACTTACTTATTAATTAATTAAATTAATGGCTAATTGATTGTGACTTGTGTGTGTGCCACGTGAAGAGCTGCTGCTTCACGTTCTCCCATCCCACTCTCTCATCTCTTCGCATGTATATATATACGATCAGAAGCTCACTGCTGTCCACTCACCTTAATCCCTCGAGACTTCTTCTTCCTCTACTTCTCTTCTTCTTCATTCTTCTTTTCCTCTGTTCTCTGTTCCGTAAACTCACGACGATGGTGTGCAGAGGATTCAGAGTTCCCTCTGTTGGTGAAGGACAATCATCGAAGTGGAAGAAGAACAGCTTCCTGTTCCTAAGCGGATTAAAGGGTAACAATTGTGTTCGATGGAGACTGAACGAGTGAGAGTGGTGAACAAAGTAAACAGAGCATCGGACCAAACGTCGAGAAACAGAGGAGCTTCCTGAGTCCCTTCAGTAGGTAGAGGGCGCTTGTATGTCAAATGCATGGTTTATGAACGGTACCAGGTGAATGTAATGTCTTACGTGTGTGCGATTATGTTTATGATGACTGTGTGCAATGCGTGATTGTCGATCTTTGGATACCATATGTGTGGTAGTAGAGTTCTGTTAGCAGTTACACATTTTCATGCATGTATTCAGAGTTGTTGTGCTGAGCTCTGATAGTCATTTTACACTTAAACGCGTGTGATGCATGTTCCTATTATTGTTAATACCGAGAGGATATGTATGTGTGGCCGTTGGTTGATTTCATCTGGAATGTTATAAACATGAACTGTTTGGTTGCTGTGTATGCTGGTACGATTGACAAGTGAATGTAGGAATTGGGTTGGATCGGTTATGATTCTAATGGTTACGTAGAATGTGCTTGATAATCGAGGATGCCTGCTGATAAAATACATAAGTTGCATGTATAGGAACGGGGTGACTCGTGGAAGGTCAGGGACCCCAAAGGAATGATTTCCAGCTACAGACCCTTGGCTAGATCCTGTGAGGACCCGTGGTAGCCGAGGGAGCTAGAGTTAAGTCTCGAGACGTCAATGGGAGACCGGTACCAAGCGGGAAGGGTTGATGGACGAGGGGCTAGTAAGGGAACCTGTAACCGAAAATCATTGTTTAAGTCGGATCCGACTGTAAGGGATATGTATACAATTATATAAACACTCTTACACTTTCGATGAACTCATTGTGTGGCATGTGTATGTTTTGGGAGTAATATGTTAGTAATATGTTATATATAGCTGTGTGTTAAATGTATGTATTCCGATTGCATGTTACTGTTGTGTGTAGGCACGTTGAATGACAGTTTATATTATAATTGATTGGAATATGATGTTGTATGGTGGAAGACCTGAGGATTCCGAGTCATTAACTGTCATTTTATATGTAAAAGCTCACCCGTGTTGTGGCTATATTTCAGTGGACGTCACTCGGAATGATGGATGATGGAAGAGCACCTGTTCCGTGCGGAGAACTGTGCAGCAGACGTGTATATAATTGTACATACTGTGTAAAAAGTGTTATTAAGCCTTGGCGGCTCTTATTTTGGTCCTTTATCTAGCTATATCTGAACTAAACACTTTCGGGTTGAGAATACGACAATGTGCATGTAAATATTTATATATATATATATATATATTATATTGTATGTCCATCTTATGCTGTGTGTGAATGTCCGGGTGGTGTACGTTACACTTACTAAGTATGTCAGCCTGTATGATTCTGAGTAAATACGAGTTAAGTTAATTCTGTGTAAGGCATAACGAGTGACCTTCTTCTGATTGAAAGATATTTTGATGATTCTGAGTGGAAGTCAACCGAGAGAATGTTTCCCCGATTTCTACATTGGCAATACGAATTCGAGTAAGCCTGTAATAGTAAACTTACTAGAGGGAGAATAAGATCTAGATGATAAGGAGTAGATTTCAGTCTTGCAAGGTCCTTGTACATAGAGGAATTTATATGTATTCCGAGTGGCGGGACATTAGAGTATTTCCGAGTGAGTGAAGTTGTACGATTCCTTAAGTAAGATCTGACTTGGCAAGGAAGCTTTAGTGTGATGTAGACTACCTTCCAAGAGATGGGTACGGATAACATTTCTGAGTGAAGGGATTGTGGGAGTCAACTTTCGAGTGAGTCTTAGTTGTGGACCCCTAAGAATAAAATAGGGTGTGAGTGAGAGAATGCACGAGTGAGTCATGAGTATAAGACTTTTCCGAGTAAACCTAGACTCTAATTTCGAGTGAAGGAAAACCCGAGTGGAGTTACTCGCCTCAGCGACTAAGTGTCCGCTCCAGCAAGTGCGAGTGGAAAGGAAAGTCTCTAATTGGTTTCGCTTACGCGAATGGTGTTTCGCCTGAGCGAGTTGGGCTGTCTCGCTCAAGCGCGTTGGATCTCGCCTGAGTGAGTGAGCATTGTGTTGGGGCTTGCTTAGGCGCTCCTTCTTCTGCTGTTTGCATTAGGATTGGGTTTTATTTCCTTTGCCTTCCTTTGCCTTCTTTTATTGTGCCCGGTTCCATTGGTTTTATTTTGGAAAAATTTTCCCTTGTTTCGGATTTATTTTTAATTAAGTAAGGATGTTTCAGAGAGATTTAGAGGAGAGGGTGGGGACCACTATTTTCTTTACCTATTGTAGGAGACCTCATCCTGGTGTTGGAGTTCTATGCCAACGCCTACAGGACAAGACAGGACCTGCCTAATGTAGGCTAAAGGAGAAGCAGCTGGGTGAAAGGCAGACACATTGCCTATGGCAGGGATACCATTAGTGCCCTTTTGGGTAATCCTTAGGAGCCCACTCCCGAGGATGATATATGTTTTTGGTAGGAAAACATGAGGAAGATCGCCAATGAAGATGGTGATCTAAGCTTTGACTTAGAGCAGGTTGCTTATTTTTTGAGCAAGGAAGAGATCTATTTTAACCTTAGCAAGGTTAATAGAACACATTCCAACCTGCTGAAGACACAGATGACCCCGATAGCTCAAGCATGGATGTATTTGATGTTGCATAACATCGTGTCAGTTACCCACCTCTCCAGCTTACCAGTTGAGGGATGCTGCTTGTTGTACTCTTTCTTGTAGGGCAAGACTATCAACATTGTTGCTCTCATTTCTGAGGAGATTCACCATTATGCCTTTGGGTATAAGGTGAATCGCCCAGTGCCTTTCCCACTTATTATTTCTGCCTTACTAAAGAGGCAGGGAGTGTAGGTACCCTCTGAAGAGTTCATCAGTTTATCAGGGTGAGTACCCAATGTTTTGGTAAACAGAATCTACTTTGTGCAGCACTATGAACTCTGACCTACTGAGGAAAAGGCCCATCCCAGACCTAGGCATAGGAGACCACCTCAGGTGACTTCTAGTGATGTCCCCCAAGAGCTAACTCGGAGTAGGATAGACCCTCAGCACATGATGCAGATGATGGTTGCTTCTCATCAAGCCTATGTTCACTTACATGATTCTTTCTATCAGTATAGGGTTCAGGGAGTAGATGCACCATTCTTGACACCTGCTGAGTTTGCATTTCAAGTGGCTTATCCAGGAGACCAACCGATATATCCTAAGGGAGCTAGCACATCTGGTGCTCAGGCTGACACTAAGGGTGACATTGCTAAGGAGGAAGATGATGATGATCAGATGCAAGAGGAGGATGACTAAGGACCATATTTATTTTCTACATCTTTTATGACTGCTTTTACATTTACAGTATTACTTTGAGATTTTAGTTATTTAGTTTGGTATTTGTATCTAGTGTGGTGTGATATTTTATTTGTTTGTGATATTTTATTAGGAATGGTCTGATTTTCTTAATTAAATAAGAACAAAAATAAGTGTGATTTTCTTAAATAAAATAAAAATAAAAATAAATCAATTTTTGTCAAAATTGAAAATTTTGCACACTTGAAGTTTTACACAATAAGTCATTTTAAATAATCAAAATATTGATTCTTAAGAAACTAAGGTATTTTTATGAAACAAATCACAATGTTCTTATTAATAATCAAGCTAATTTCAAAAACCCGGTAAGCTGAGGGTTCTTTAAAACACTTTAACGATATCGACATAATTTCTTTCAAATTGATTTTGCTTAATTCTTTGATTTGTGTTGTCATACAGAGGATCCAAGAACATGATCAAGGCACGTTATTGGTAAACTCATGAACTTAGGGTCAAAAAGCTTACCATGGTAAAAAGTATTTGTCCTTTGATAGCCAATTTTGAGCCTTAAAAATATTTTCTTTGATACCCCTCACCCATAAATATTTTCAACCATTCCCTTTTATCTGATTAAGTAAAAGAGCATTGATAATGAAAATTCATTTTAGGTGTTCGTAAAAAAAGGGAGTGAATTTGCAAACTTAGTTCTTGTTATCAGAATAATTATATCAGTCATGTATATATGAAAAATAAAAATAAAAGAATAAATACATATACAAAAATCAAAAAAAAATGAAAAGAACTAAGTTGGGGGTAACTGTCAAAAAAAGGAAGTGAGTTTTGATCAGGAAAAACACCTTAATATACATGAAATGCTCTTTTATGATTTCATGTGTTTGCTTTCCATGAGAAACCATGACCTCTTGTAACCAAGCCTCATTATAACCCTTGAAAAGACCTTGTGATCCTCGTTTGATTCTGTATGAATGACGATTGATAAGATGAAAATCAAAATTAAATTTGTTTGATTTTATGATTGATTGAGTTAAATAGGTTACCTTTTTACAGAGAGAAACACTTGTGAGGTAAGCCTTGAAATGAGCTTGATTTATTGACATGACATTGTGATGGTTTTATCTTTAAGCTTCTTTTGCACAAGTCATCAATGTTGATCATTTCAAATGGTAAGTTATGAATTACTTCTTGTGGTAAGTTTTCAAATTTTTCAAAAATTGTTTTTAAAAGATTGGTTCATAGTTTTAGTTTGTTTTGCTTGAGGATGAACAAATTCCTAAGTTAGGGGTAGTTTGTTAGTCCTCAATTTATTGTTGTTTTCATAATAAAAAGTGAGAAAATAAATAAAAATTAGCTTAAAAAGAAATAAAATTAGGTTTTTTTGCAAATAAATGGAAGTTATTGAATTTAACTTGGCATGACCTATTTTCCCTTTTTTTGTAGTGAATGTTTAAGGTTTAAACTAGGAAATTCATACAAGACAGAAGGCTGACACGTAGCATCAACCTCATGCTTAGCATTAGGATTTTAACCCTGACGCATAGTGTCAGGCCTACGTGTAGCGTTAGCTGATACATATACCCCACTAACAAGTGGAATTTCACTTAGAAAAAGGGCCAAATAATTGTTTATAATAGCCAATTCACTACAGACCAAGGGCATAAATACAGTGGGGAACAAGGAATGAAGCTTGTCTATATATTATTTGAACAATAATGGGAAATCATGGCTGAAAATCAGGAAAGATTAATGGAGTCTGAGTCAGAGACCTAACGCGTAGCGCCACACCGACGCGTAGCGCCACACCGACGCGTAGCGTCAGGTCCAAACTTTTCCCCTATAAATAGGGCCATTTGATAAGGGTTTCAGCATCCCTATCCCATTCATTCCCTATCATCTCTTCTGACCCTTTATTTGAGTTCTGCACTATAGAATCCTTCCATATACTTGAGATTATTGTTTTGGGTTTATTTTCCTTTCGTGTTGTGAAGTTCTTTGTCAAGTTCAATTCAGTGTTCATCATGTCTCCACTTGTAAGTTATGTTTTTACTTTTACCATGTGTAACTAATCTGTTTATATTGGAATTGGTGAACCAATTTATGAATATCATGTTGTGATTATGAATTATACATGTTTATGATTCAAGTTTCATGTTAGTATTTCAACCTTTTATTAGTATGAACTTCAAACGGGAGAATCATTTTCATGTGTATTAAAACTACTTTAACGGAAGTAAAAATTGAAATACCCTTAATATACCAATTACTAGGGATAAAATTGGTAATTATTGTTGTGTTAAGGCCAACATTTAAAGCAAGTTTTTACTGAGAAAGCATGTGAGGGATCAGACTTTACGATAACTATTTAGAATTTATTCACCGAGGGATCGGGTTTAATGATTTTAAGCTGCAATGACATAAACTTGATGATTAAATATGCATGTTTATATGTTTATGTCATTTTGTGTTTAAATGTCAAGTATTGAAATTGTTCTAAAGTGTTATTTTTATAGTTATTTTCTAGATAGTTTTACAATTTTTACATTATACTTGATCAATGTATAAATCAATCTTGGAACTTGTGAATAGTGTACAAAGTTGTATATGAAATATTTTTTTGTTATTAAGTTTTAATATTTTTACTGTAGTAAATAAGAATTACTATTACTCACTGAAACCAATCAATCCTTAAAGGAACAATATCTAAATTTTGAAAACTACAATGATAAATTGGTGCGCTTGCCAACGGACCAACAATCATAAGCACATTCTCCTTGATAAGGGCTTATTTTCAAGGCATCATTAAAAGATTTTAGAATGTTATGATCTATACTTTTGAGTAATTTTTGAGTAACTACAAAGACGTAGATTGGGGTCTGGTCCAGGGATATTATCAATTTCTTTTCCAACTAGACTAGTTATCTACACGTATATATGTATATGTGTGTGTATCCACTTTTTCTTTCTAAAAATGAAATTTGTTTACCAAAAACTCCTTTTTAGTAAAATTAACTATATTTATTTATAAATAGTAAATTTGTACCTTTATTCCTATTTCTTTTTAAAACTAGTTTAAAATTCTCATTTAGAGTCCAATGAGTAGAATTTTGTTTCTAAATAATTAAATCTATAACTTATGGCCATTTTCATTAAATTGACCTTGTAAATCATGATTTATCATCAGTACTCTTTTTAACATAACTATAATCATTATTATGTATATCTAGGCCTAATAGTTTACTAGTTCTTTATTTCCTAATTATACCCAAGTTTATATACATATACCCCTAATCTTATAAATTCTTATAAAATCCTTATAAATTCTTATAAAATCCTTATTTCTAACATAAGCCCAATTTCTTAATTAATTTATTATTAATTAATAACTATACCCAAACTTATTTATGTGTCTAAAATATCTGGGTTTATATATATCTTTATAAATTGTTATTGGTCCTTAAAATAAGTCATTTCTCCTAATTTTATTATTATAGTTAATCTTTATTATTTCATTAATTCCTATTTATTTCTTTTTAACATATTACCCAATTTCTTTATTAAATTCATTTAAAATTTATAAAACTTGCATAGTAATTTCATTGAATTGTCAGTGTCATATACTTGAAATAAATTTGTAATAAATTGTAATTGAGCGTGAATCGGTGAATTTTCTCATAATGCGTAATTTCTCTGAAGATGCTCTGCAGAATCTGGCCGGATGACGATACTGGATAATAGGGCTTACCAAAAAACTTACAAAAATTATAAATAAATTAATAATAAATTACAAACCCAAATAAAATTACAACCAGGCCCGTAATAAATTCCTGTACCCATGAATCTCCACAATGGGGCTCCGAACTCTAGTAAAACTCAGATAGCACACAAGATTTTTGAGACATGCTTTACGATAAATTTTAAAAATACATACAGTCATCCAAAAAAATAAAATTGCCGGCGGTGGCAAAAAATTCATAACTTCCAAATGGCGCATCAGCCCCTAACAAAACTCGACGAGGGTGTTCCCGGAGACCACAGAAACAATATCAGATAGTTAAAAATGAGACAAAATGAAGAAAGACACCCCTTACCTCATCCTAAGCTGACGGTTTTGAAGAAAACCAAAGGGCCGTTGCCAAAAATTCACTAATCGTCCGATACCCCATGCCGATCACTTCCGATCATCCTCGGAACCTAATAAATGGCACATGCAACATCCCACAAGAAAAGGGGTCATGGTTTTGGGGCTAAAACAGCAAGGAGAAGATATGCATGTTACTGATTTTTAAGGAAAAATGGAAGGATGCAAGAATTAAGAATTAAACTTGAAATCTCACTTTGATTGATAAGGTGGTGGCCACGAAAATGGAGATGGTGGAGCATGATGGTGAGGGCAGCCTTCATGATAGTTTTTGATGGTGAAAGAAGCTAAGGTGGAGCTTGAAATTAAAGGAGTTGTCACAGGGTTGGTGGTGGAGAATTGGAAGAGAAAGTGTTGAATTTAAAGAGTGGTGGTGGTTTGTGGTGAATGGTTGTGAAGAGGTGGTTGGATGAAGAGGTTATGGGTGGCTAGAAGTGGAAAAGGAAAGAGAAGGGAAAGGCTTTGATGGGCGACTGCCGAGAGAGAGATAGTGGAGTTTGGAGGGTGAATGGATTTAATGAGAGTTTGGTGAGTATGGTGGAAGTAAATAGGGAGAGTGAGTGGGCGGAAGAAGCCTGGTGGTGACACCTAGTAGACTAGGTATTCGACGATGGTGGTGGTGGTACCATAAATTGGTATCTAGAAAGATAACTTGTCGCGCAAGAAACCGAAGATGTCCAGGATTTATAGTAACCAGAAACTAGAGCAATTTTAAATAAATACACAATAATTCATAGAGTGAGAATTAAGAAAAACATTTTACACAAAGATCTTAGATATTTATTTTCTCTTTTATTTGATATATCATATATGAAAATCCAATAACAGTAGCCTACGTTATTTCCAAACCAAGGTAACATGCTCCCGATGCTCACGAATCATTAAGGGCTGAAAATATAAATTTATGGAGACTAAGGCTTTAGGAATTAGGTTTTGAGCCCTTCATGAAAGTTGTAAGGTTTTGGGATAAGAAACCTTGGAAAAAATACTGAAGTTGATTCGGTATTGTATGAGGGAGATACGTGAATTCTTCTGAAACAGGACACAGTTATCAGGAATCTAGAACAACCCTAGAAAGATGTGCAAAACTATACCAAATGGGCAAGATTCAACCTTCAAGGTGTGTATGAAGATTGTAGAGGATTTTGTTACAGAAATTATAAAACTAGAATTGCATGAATCAGACGTCATATAAGGGAGATATGATTTTTCGAATGAAACATTCACAAATTAAAGGGATAAATTAACGGGGTTTCAGAGTATGAAAACTTGGTTCTTCGAATTAGGGATGACAGAGTATGAATCGGAGCTCAAGGCTAAATAAAGGTTATTGAATTTTTCATAACAAACAAACCAAGGTAAGAATCACTTGATTTCAGCTTCATATGAAAAAGTTAGGCCAAAAACATTGGTGTTAAGGCCGGATTCAGGGGTTCCGATTGAACTAGTTGTTTTCTTGAAAAAATAGGTCGATAGGGCCCGAATTAAGATTGGGTCCCTTCAGGAAAAGTGTTTAAAACACTGAAATGGTTCATTAGGGACTAGCCATGTTGAGATCGGATATCCCAAAATGCATGCACGATCAAACGGGAAGGGTACTTGAGGTGTTGGTCAAGTCTACCAAACCAAACCTGTCTTCCTTGATTTACTATAACAGGGTCCTAAGAGGACTAGCTTCCCTATAGGATCACTAGTCTCAGGCCGAATCGTCAAAATCTAATTGTCTACTAGGTCCCGTCGTTAAAACTAAGAACCCGTCAATATTTTATTATTAAATATAATTATCAAATAACTAAATAATAATTATTAATCAAATAAAATATTATCATCATATAAATATATAATTTTGAATTAAATAAATAAATAGCTAAATATTAAGTAAATATTAAATTTAAATATTAAATATTAATTGTTAAATTAAGTATTATATATTAAATATTTTAAATTATTACTATATATATACACCATTAGATACTATTAACAAAGAGGTATTATAAAATTTATCAACTAATTAACAGTTAATCAAATAAACCAATTATCAATAAATAGTAATTAATATAAACTAAAGGATTATTGTTAATTAAACAGTATTATCTATTATGACTACTTACTAGCCTTATGTTACTTATTCCTCACTCATTCTCTTTTATCTCAGTACTTCCTTTCCTTATCATCCCGTATCTTCATCTTACCTCATGATCTTTTTTCTTTCTAAGTTGGGCTCTTCATCACTCATACTCTCTCGGGGTCCTGACATCACATACTCATGTCTGAATTATTTCCTCAAAGAGTAGGCCAAAGCCTCAAGCCTTCTATGGAAAGCTTAACAGAGTATTCTCAGGGTTCCTAAGAGTCTAGGTTCCTGCCCTAAAAATCTAATCTGGATTGTTATAATGGGAGAACTAAAATTCTTCCTAGGCCTGCAAATCAAATAGATTGATCATGGTATTTTCATCCATCAACAAAAGTACACCTATGAGCTACTTAAGAAGTTTAAAATGGTTTATGTCAAGCCAATGAGTACTCCTATACATCTAAGTTGCATAATCAGTAAAGATGAGTCTGGTACATCAGTGAATCAGACCTTATACACAGGAATGATTGGTTCCCTTCTGTATTTAACATCCAACAGACCAAATATATGTTTAGTGTTTGCATGTGTGCAAGATACCAAACAGAACTTAAGGAATCACACTTGTCTACAGTGAAGAGGATTCTAAGGTATCTTGTAGGTACCATTAACCTTGGCCTATTCTACAAAAGGAAAGACTTATTTTCTTTATCTAGATTCTATGATGTAGATTTTGCAGGTGATAGAGTAGACAGAAAAAGAACCAGTGGAGGATGTCATTTTCTGGGATAGAGTCTGATTTCTTAGGGAAGCAAGAAACAAAACTCAATTACTCTCTCAACAGTTGAGGTAGAGTACATGTCTGCTGCATGTTATTGTTCTCAACCTCTCTGGCTAAAGTACCAGTTAGAGGACTACTCCATCAAAGAAAGAGAGATCCCAGTCTTTTGTGATAACACAAGCGCAATCAACTTGTCAAAGAACCCTATCCAGCATTCAAAAGCTAAGCACATAGAAGTAAAATATCACTTCATCAGAGATTATGTGCAGAAAGGAGTTTTTGACATGAAGTTTGTGGACACAGACCACCAATGCGCAAACATTTTCATAAAGCCTTTAGCTAAGGCCCGGTTTACTTTTGTCAAGCAAAATTTAAATTTAAGAAAATATTGCTTGAATAAGTCTGCTTCATATGTGAATATTGTTTTAAAGGTCTATGTGTATGCATGAAAAGTCTAGGTCTGAGTATTTATATTTTTGTATTTGATATGTCTAAACCCATAAGAGTCTGCTCTTATTAATGCTGAGAGGTTAAATCAGTTGGATTTATTTGTAAACCAAATCATTTCACGTTTTATTGTCATTCACTTTGAAACGTCCCATGTGGCAGAAGTTAATGTTTTCGTGTAACTGCCATCTAAACTGTTTTCTCTCTCCTTTCAGTTAAACAATTGTTGCCTATTTAAATAAATATTCTTTCACATCATTTCCCTCCTCTATGTGAACCTTTCAGTTTTCCCTCTTTCTTCGCTTGTTCTATCTTTATTTGTGAAAAACCATTTCCTCTTCCAAAACCCTAACTTCTTTATCTTTCTCAATCCTTGAACATTTCCATGGCCCCCCAAATTGTCAGTGTTTGACATTGTGGAGTCCCCATTCTTCCACCTTGAGCAATACAAGCTTGACAACAGAAATGTCACTATTGAGCTTGAAGGAATCGGATGGACATAACTTTGTATAGACAGAGATCCCTTATCTTCTTCTTTGGTGTTAGAGTTCTAGAAGACCATCACAGCAGACAAGTCCAAATTTATCATCAATGGCAGTCTAAAGGAAAGAGCCATTGAAATCTTTGAGGATGTTATTGCAACAGTGTGTGGATGCCCTTCTGGTGGTAATGTTTATGCTGATGACTTTAAAGTGATTGAAGTCTCCACCTTAAAGATTAACGAGTTGTTGTATGGAATGACTCATCCTTGAAAGCTAACATTTGGGAACCCGCTGTTAAGGTGAAAATGTTTCACCTTCTAATGAAGCAAGTCTTTTTCCCCAGGAAGAGTTCAAAAGACATCGTCTCTAAATTGGATAGGTTCTATATGTACTAATGAGGACACACTAAGGGAGGACCCTTACACTACCCTAGAGAAAGGACTTGAAGCTTACAAGGGTCCCCTCACAAGGGGTAAGGCCAAAGAGAGCATTCACCAAGCCTTATCCTCTTTCCACTCTTTTAGTGGGCCCAATCCTAATGACGACTCCTTGAGGATCTATTCATATTTCACTTGTAATATACTTCTTAGTTAGATTCTCTAGGCTTATAGGTTTTATTTGGGCATTGAAAGGTCAAAAGGGCCATTTTAGGGCCATATACTCTTACCTTGGGCCATGTATAGGCCATACTCTTCTCTATTAGCACCATTGGGCCTAGGAAGCATGAAGAAGACCATTAGGTGATCACTTGGCCGAATTGCTCCAAGCCCTATATAAGGAGCTCTCCTTTTGTATTTTGACACACATTAATGCATTTAAGAAATTTCCACTTCAAGATGAGTTTTTAGTGAGAGAAGCTCTCCCTTCTCTCTAGGTTAGAGAAAGCTCTAGCAAGCTCTCATCCAAGGGGATTCCTCCCTCCTTGGTGGTGAGAATTCAAGGGAGTTATCTCTTCTTGGAGTGGCCTCCCCTTCACCTACTCCATTCAATCTTCCATCTTTCCTTTTCTCCTTTCCATTTCCATCCTTTTCCATACTCTTTTCCCCTTCACCATTTCATTAGATTCCTAGTTTCCTCCTTCTTTTCATTGGGTTTCTAAGTGGCAAAATTCATTAACATTGGCTTGTGGAGGTTAAAAGAAGAAAAGATCCCTAGATCTACCATTCTTCAAGAAGTTAGAAGAAGTGCCTACATCATTTGCTATCATATGAGCTTGGAAGATTCTTCTCTAATCTTTTTCTTCTTTTAGAATTTGGTTTAGTCTTCTAATAGTTGGTTGGAATTTAATTTCATACCATATACTTTCCTTGTTGATGCCATGATAAAGTAGAAATATCATAAAAAGTTGTTGTTTTTTTGAGTTATTGTGTTAGTTCTTTCTTTTTCTTCAAATTTATGCATATTGTTTTCCATTTCGGTTTGGTATTGTATGAATCTTCAAAAATTCAGATTTGGAACATTTATATTTCGGTTGTGAAGTTGTTACATTGGTTGTTAAAAGTTTGTTAATTGTTAATTGGCAGTTAGAGCCAAATAGGAGTTAGTTGTGCCATGTAGAACCTTAGTCTAGTGTTCTAGAATTTTGTGTTGATTCACCTTTGTTAGAAGTGCATAACCGTGTAGTAGCGATTAGTTCAAGCACCTTGATTATGTGTTTGAATATGCATTTCAGGTTGAATAATTTTGATAATGACAAGAAATTGAAGACTCAAAGCAAAAGGCTCAAACTACCATGAAAATAGAGAAAACAACATCAGACCTGTAAAAACACGCAAGCTAATCGACTATAAGACCAGAGCTAATCGACTATGAAGCTTCTGCCTATTACATAATCGATTACAAGATCTCTCCTAATTGATTAGAGAGCTTCTGTTTGTCACCTAATAGATTGCACCAAGGAAACCAATCGATTACCAAGTTGATAAAATGAATTAAAAGCATCAGGTGCATCTGCTAATCGACTACAAGGCTGCCATAATCGATTACCAGTGATCTGTAATGACACTAATCGATTACAACTTAAGAACTAATCAATTACAGAGTTTCTGTTTGATACCCAATCGATTACACATAAGCTACAATCGATTACCATGCTGTGTAACCAAATTAAATGCATCAGGTGCCACACATAATCGACTACAAGGTAAAGAACAATCGATTAGCAAGGTTCCGTCTCTTAGCTAATCGATTACATGGGAAAGGCTAATCGATTAAAAGTCCAATTACACTGAAGAATTCAAAGTGTAATCGATTACAGCTCAAGGCCTAATCGATTACACTAGTGCCAGAATTTGGGGAAAAGTTTTTTAAGTGGGAAACCAGCTCACTTCTCCATTGTTACTCCAATGCCCATGCTGTGCAACGGCTCTGAAGACTTTAGGGCACCTCTCTAAGGCCTATAAATGCAAGACTCCTTCAAGCTACTCAATGTAATCAAATCCATCAAAGGGAAATCAAATCTTGAGTCTTGTGAGTTCTATTTCTTTGTTTAGTTTTATTTTTTGAAACTTAGAGCTTATATTTGTAAATCCTCTCTTGTGAGAGTTAGAAATTGTGTGAGCCTTCATTTGTTCATCTACTTTATTGAGAGAGTTTATTGATTATAAAACCAAACATCAAAACACCAAGTTTATTCACTATAGGTTGAGTGGTCACAAAGGTTGGGGTTCAATCTTTGGGTATTGAGAGTTTGAGAAATTGGGTGGGTTGCCCTTGTGCTAGTGAGGATTGAGTTCTTGAGTGTGGGACACTAGGAAGCTGCAATTACTCATAGCTTGTATCTCTAAACTTCAATAGTGGAAATCCTTCAAGTGGGTTGGTTGAAGGCGAGACGTACACCGGGGTGGTGGAACCCGTTAAATTGGTTTGCAAGCTTTTCTTCCCTACTCTCTTGCATTTACTTATTGCACTTAATTGGTATATTGATTTGATTGTGATATTATTGCTTGAACTTGAGTAACTAGGCTAAGTTAAAGTGTTGCACACCAAGTGTTTGATAAATTGCCTTAGCAACATTTGCACACTTTCTCATATTGATTCTTGCTCTGCACTTGCTACTTCTTACATACAAATATACTTAGTGAAAAAGGAATCAATTTCAAAGGCATTCCAACTAAAAGTTTTAAAACTCAATTCACCTCCCCCTCTTGAGTATTGAGGCCACTTGAACAACAAGTGGTATCAGAGCTTGACTCTTGGTAGATCAAGCTTAACAGCTTCAAGAGAACAATGGCCTCTAATTCTCTAAATCTTTTTCCTGAGGGTGGTGCCACAAATAGACCTCCTGTTTCCAATGGGGAAGGCTATGCTTTTTGGAAAGAAAGGATGAAAGTTTTTTTACAATCTATTGATCTTAAAGTTTGGAATGTAATTAAAAATGTTCCTTTCATACCCATGCATACTGTAGATGGTAAGCAGGTAGAAAAATTGATGGATGATTGGACTAGCGAAGAAGAAAAGAAAGTACAATATAACTATAAAGCCAAAAATCTAATCACTTTAGCTTTAGGCCCTGAAGAATTCTTTAGAGTAGTTACATGTAAATCAGCCAAGGATATGTGGGATACCTTACAAATAACCCATGAAGGTACAAGTGATGTCAAAGACTCTAAGATTAGTACCTTAACTACTCAGTATGAAAGCTTTAGATTAAATTCTGGAGAAACAATTGTTGATATGCAAAAGAGTTTCACACTTATTATAAATCATCTCATTACTCTTGGCAAGACTTACACTAACAAAGAACTTATTCACAAAGTGTTAAAAAGTCTCACTAGGGAATGGCAACCTCTAGTCACCGCAATCAAACAATCTCCTAGCATCAATGAAATGTCTCTTGCTACACTATTCGTTAAGTTACAAGAACAGGAACAAGAGTTGAAAGAATTAAGGATGGCGGAAAAGGAAGAAAAATCTTCCAAGAAGAAAGGTCTAGCTCTCAAGGCCACTTCTATCAATGAAGAAGAATCCACTAGTGAGCTTGATGAAGAAGAAGTTGGACTGTTTGTGAAGCGCTTCGAAAAGTTTATGAGAAATAAACGCTTCCAAAAGAGTTTCAAACCTCAAGGTAAGAAACCAATTTCAAATGAAAAGTCTTCCTCACCAAATTGCTTTGAATGTGGTAAGGAAGGACACTTCAAGGTGGATTGTCCAAATCTCAAGAAGAAAAACAAAGAGAAAAGAGGAAGAAGAAAAGCTTACATTACTTAGGATGAAAATGAAATAAGTAGCTCGGATGAATCCAAAAACGAGGAAGCCAATCTATGCCTCATGGCTAATCATCAAGATGAAGATGATGAGGTAAGTCTCATTGACTTAGATAGAAATGAATTGCTAGATGCATTTAAGGAATTATATGACAAGTTTGTTAAAATCTCAAACAAATACAAGTTATCTAGGAAAACTATTGATACTCTTGAAATGCATCTTGTAGAACTTGGCAAAGAAAATGAATGTTTGAAAGAAGAATTAGCAAATGTTCAAGCATGCTCTAAGAATAAACCTTGTGATTTTGTAAAGAAATGTGACATCCTAAGGTTTTAGACTTAAATAAAACCTTAGAAAAGTTTACAAATGGTAGAGATAATTTGAATGTATTACTTGGAAATCAAAGATGCATGTTTGATAAAACTGGTTTAGGATATAACTCCACTAAAAAGGAAAAGCATTACAAAAACTTCTTTGTAACACCTAGAAAATCTTCATCACCATTCACTAAATGCAATCATTATGGTGCTAAAGGACATAATGCTTTAAATTGCCATATTAGAAAGCTTGGACCAAAAGTTGTAAGAAAGGTGTGGGTTCCCAAAGGGACATTACCATAAGCTAACCAAAAAGGACCCAACATAAAATGGGTACCAAGTTCTCTAAACTAATTTTGTTTTGTAGGTATGCTTCAAGGCAAACAACACCCATTGGTACTTGGATAGTAGGTGTTCAAAGTACATGACGGGAGATATGAGCAAATTCATAACTTTCACTCCCAAAAGAAAAGGAAGCGTCACTTATGGGGATAATACCAAAGGAAGAATACTTGGCATTGGAAACATTGGTAAAAATTCTTCTACCTCAATTAGTGATGTATTATATGTTGAAGGACTCAAACATAACTTGCTTAGCATAAGTCAATTATGTGATAAAGGATATAGAGTATTGTTTTAATCTAATTGTTGCATAATTGAAAATAAGCTAAACAAGGAAGTTAAGATTGTTGGTAAAAGAATTGATAATATTTACATGATTAATGTTGATAGTTTGTCTTCAAATGATATGCAATGCTTCATGACTAGAGAGGATGAATCATGGTTATGGCATAGAAGAATAGCACATATACATATAGACCATTTGAACAAACTTGTTTCTAAAGAATTCGTAATTGGTTTGCCAAAGCTCAAATTTGAAAATAAATTTTATGATGCATGTCAAAAGGGAAAACAAGTAAAGGCATCTTTTCAAGCTAAAAACAGTGTTTCTACTCAAAGGCCTTTACAACTTTTGCACATGGATTTGTTTGGACCTTCTAAAATCAAAAGCTTTGGTGGTAACTACTATGGTCTAGTAATTGTAGATGACTATTCAAGATATACATGGACCTTGTTTCTTGCTCATAAAAATGAAGCAAATGCATTCAAGAAACTAGCCAAGATTATCCAAAATGAGTAAAATTCAAAGATTGCATCCATAAGAACCGATCATGGGGGAGAATTTAAAAATCAACTATTTGAGAAATTTTGCAAAAAACATGGTATTGGTCATAATTTTTCAGCTCCTAAAACTCCATAATAAAATGGAGTATTTGAAAGGAAAAATAGATCGTTGGTGGAGCTTGCAAGAACCATGTTAAACAAAAATAACATTGCAAAACATTTTTGGGCTGATGCGGTAAATACCGCTTGTCATGTTATAAATAGATGTTTTATTAGGCCTATTCTAAAGAAAACCCCCTATGAACTTTACAAAGGAAGAAAACCCAATATCTCTTATTTTCATATATTTGGATGCAAATGTTTTGTGCTTAACAATGGAAAGGATAATCTAGGAAAGTTTGATGCAAAAGCTGATGAGGCAATCTTTCTTGGATATTCATCATCAAGTAAATCTTATCGAGTATTTAACAAACAAACAAATACTATTGAGGAATCAATTCATGTGAAATTTGATGAAAGTAGCCATAACCCTCCGAGAAAGGAAGATGTTGATGATCTTGTAGGTACTCTTCAAGAATTGAACTTGGATGACAAAGAAGAAGATAACAAAGAAAAAGACACAACACAAAGAGTGGAAACTCAACAAAAGGAATGGATCACCTCAAAAGACCATCCATTGGACAACATTATAGGTGATATCACAAAAGGTGTAAGTACCCGACGTTCTTTTAATACTTGCAATCATTTAGCATTTGTCTCTCAAATTGAACCTAAAACCATTGATGAAGCTATTATTGATGAACATTGGACATTGGCCATGCAAGAGGAACTAAATCAATTTGAAAGAAATGAAGTTTGGGAATTAGTGCGAAGACCCAATGATCACCAAATAATAGGTACTAAATGGGTATTTAGGAACAAGCTAGATAAAAATGGAATAATCACTAGAAACAAAGCTAGGTTAGTAGCTAAGGGTTACAATCAAGAATAGGGCATAGATTATGAAGAAACGTATGCACCCGTAGCTAGGCTGGAAGCTATTAGATTATTATTAGCATTTGCATGTTGTAAAGATTTTAAATTGTACCAAATGGATGTCAAGAGTGCTTTCTTAAATGGATACATTCAAGAAGAAGTATATGTTGATCAACCTCCTAGTTTTGAAAACCATCAATTTCCAAATCATATTTTCAAATTAATAAAAGCATTATATGGTTTAAAACAAGCTCCAAGAGCTTGGTATGAAAGATTAAGCAAATTTCTTTTGAAAAACAATTTTGAAAGAGGAAAAGTTGATACAACATTATTCATCAAGCACAAAAAGAATGACATACTATTGGTTCAAGTATACGTGGATGATATTATTTTTGGTGCTACTAATGAATTACTTTTCAAGGAGTTTGCTAAGTTAATGCAGGATGAATTTGAGATGTCCATGATGGGAGAACTTACATTCTTCCTTGGGCTACAAATTAAGCAAACCAAAGAAGGTACATTCATTAGTCAATCCAAATACTGCAAGGAGTTCCTTAGGAAATTCAACATGGGCAAGGCAAATGAAATTGCCACTCCCATGAGCATATCTTGCTACTTGGACAAAGATGAGAAAGGTAAAGATGTTGAAATTACCAAATATCGAGGTATGATTGGATCTTTACTCTATCTTACTACAAGTAGACCAGACATAATGTTTGTCGTTTGTATGTATGTTAGATATCAAGCATGTCCAAAAGAATCACACCTCACTGCTGTAAAACAAATAATGAAATACCTTGTTGGCACTCTAAATGTAAGTCTTTGGTATCCTAAAGGTGTTGAATATACTTTAATAGGATATTCTGATGCTGATTTTGCTGGATGTAAACTTGATAGAAAAAGCACTAGTGGTACATGTCATTTGCTTGGTAGCTCTCTTGTTTCTTGGTATAGCAAGAAACAAGTAAAGTGTTGCTTTATCAATAGTTGAGGCAGAATATGTTGCAGCTGGAAGTTGCTGTGCTCAAATCCTTTGGATGAGGCAACAACTTCTTGACTTTGGTGTTATATTAGACCATGTGCCTCTTAAATGTGACAATACTAGTGCGATTAACATTTCAAAGAATCCTGTCATGCATTCAAGGACCAAGCATATAGAGATAAGACATCATTTCATTAGAGATCATGTGTTAAAGGGTGATTGCATGCTTGAACACGTTGAAACTCATAAACAACTAGCTGATATCTTCACCAAACCTCTTGCAAAGGAACAATTTATATATATTAGAAGAGAATTAGGAATCCTAGATATTTCAAATTGTGTTTGAATATTGAATGATTTTGATAATTCCTTGCTTTACAATATGTTTAAAGAGTAAGTGATTGATTGAGGCATAATATATTGAATCTCAAGTGCCTTTATTTGAAATCTGTATGTTTTGAGTATTTTTGGGCTTCCCTAATCGATTACTAAGCCATACCTAATCGATTAGTAACCTTTTGTTTCGTATATAATTGATTACACTTTGATAGCCAATCGATTACTAGCTCTCTGTTTCATGCTAAATCGATTAGAACCTCTGTCCAATTGATTACTGACATTTCATCTTCCTGATAATCGATTACACACTCCTCCTAATTGATTTCCAAAGTTCTATTTTTAACACAATCGATTACCCACCTTACACTAATCGATTACCCCTGTGCAAAAACGTTTCAGATTCCTCAGAAAACACACACTAATCGATTAGCCTATGAGCCTAATCGATTAGCTTCGCACCAGGATTGCAGAATTAAATGCTTAATCCTTGTGACAGCTTTTCACCCAATCCTAATCCATTCTCCAAACCCTAATCCATCTCCCCTAACCCTATAAATACCTTTTCCCACACCACTTCCATCTCACACCATCACATTACATATTCTTCAATCTCTCAAACCTCTTAAAGCTCTTCCACTCTCTCTTCTTCATCTTCAATCATGTCTTCCTCTAGAACTGTGAAGAGAGATAGGTCCTCCATGGCCCACACCAACAACCCCTTTGACTTCTCAAGGTTCTTCTCCACACTAAGAGACCTTCAAAATTTCATCAAGAACTTCTCTGAAAAGGACATAATCTCCCCTCATTTCATCAATGTTGAAGTATTTGACCACCCTAGCTTTACCTTCACCCAATCCCTTCATCACTATAATCTTTTTCCTTTCCTTACTCTTAAGGAAGAATTTTACTACCCTGAACTCATGAGAGTTTTCTTCTGCAACTTAAGGATTGTTGATGGGTTGCTTGAGGCAAGAGTCAAAAATGTGACTCTTAGGATTACAAATGAGCAACTGGCTGAGATAACCCAACTTTCGATCTCTGATGCTGAATTTATTGGTGGCAATCCGAAAGATGAGTGGAAATTCAACGCCATTACTGCCCGTCAATCTCTTTGGAAGGTTGACCACCCCCGAAGCAATCACAAACTGGTAGGCCATCTCACTCTTAACAATCGTCTTCATCATTTCTTTTTGGTTAAGCTTCTTGTTCCTCGTGGTGGCAACTATGCCTTGGTTGAGGAAGATGACGTCCTCCTAATATAGGCTATGCACAATGAGAAGGAGATCAACTAGATTCAACTTCTTAAACTGCACATGCTGAAAGCCAAGGACCAACAAAAACTTCCCTATGTTATCCTCCTCACCAAAATCTTCAAAGCATTTGGTGTTGATCTTGCCGGGGAATTTACTGAGAAGGTACCCCCAAAATCATGCATTGGCACCCATTATCTCACAAAGATGGGCATAATTTTTGTCAATGGGGCTTGGATGTCCAAAATGGAAGGTATTCATGCTAACATCCCTTTTGAGGCTACAGCAAATGATCCTGTTCCTCCTCCTCTTGCCACACAAGCACCTCAAAGCAAACCCTCTGCTCCCACTGATCCCTTCACTTCACTTTATGGATATCTAGATCGGCGTTTTGATAGACTTGAGAACACTCTTCAAGAGTTTCGAATGACCGAGCAATAACACTATGAACTCATGCAACAACGTTATGAAGAGTTGTCTCACCAAATTTTTGAATTTTGCTTTTTTAATCCGGATAATTAGATCCTAGTTTATCATGTTTTGTTAGGATATCTTTGATTATGTTTTTCCTTTCTGCAAATTTCCTTCATGTACCTTTCCTTTAAATGAATGCAATTTCCTTTTAATTATGTCTCTATTGTCTCATTTATTTTTGATGATTACAAAGGGGGAGAATAATTAAAGTTCATCTAAAGTAATTGAATCTGTTAAAATCTAAATTTGCTAAAAACAACAAGTGGTTAAAACAACAAATGATTATCTTTATTTTTTTAATGGCATAAACTCCTTTAGATAAGGGGAGATAATTTTTGAGATAACTCTAAAGACAATGATTAAGAGATAACCTTAGAGATACATTTAGAGATAATCATTGGTGATAATTTTATTTGAACTAACACCCTCATGAGATAAACATTGTTTGTCATCATCAAAAAAGGGGAGAATGTGTTTGAATATGCATTTCAGGTTGAATAATTTTGATAATGACAAAAAAAATTAAAGACTCAAAGCAAAAGGCTCTAACTACCATGAAAATAGAGAAAACAGCATCAGACCTGCAAAAACACGCAAGCTAATCGATTACAAGACTAGAGCTAATCGACTACGAAGCTTCTGTCTGTTACATAATCGATTACAAGATCTCTCCTAATTGATTAGAGAGCTTCTGTTTGTCACCTAATCGATTGCACCAAGGAAGCCAATCAATTACCAAGCTGAGAAAATGAATTAAAAGCATCAGGTGCATCTGCTAATCGACTACAAGGCTGCCACAATCGATTACCAGTGTTCTGTAATGTCACTAATCAATTACAACTTAAGAACTAATCGATTACAGAGTTTTTATTTAATACCCAATTGATTACACATAAGTAACAATCGATTACCATGTTGCGTAACCAAATTAAATGCATCAGGTGCCACACATAATCGACTACAAGGTAAAGAACAATCGATTAGCAAGCTTCTGTCTCTTAGCTAATCGATTACATGGGAAAGGCTAATCGATTACAAGTCCAATTACATTGAAGAATTCAAAGTGTAATCGATTACAGCTCGAGGCCTAATCGATTACACTAGTGCCAGAATTTGGGGAAATGTGTTTTTAAGTGGGAAACCAGCTCACTTCTCTATTTTTACTCCAATGCCCATGCTGTGCAACGACTCTGAAGACTTTAGGGCACCTCTCCAAGGCCTATAAATGAAAGACTCCTTCAAGCTACTCAATGTAATCAAATCCATCAAAGGGAAATCAAATCTTGAGTCTTGTGAGTTCTATTTCTTTGTTTAGTTTCATTTTCTAAAACTTAGAGCTTATATTTGTAAATCCTCTCTTGTGAGAGTTAGAAATTGTGTGAGCCTTCATTTTTTCATCTACTCTATTGAGAGAGTTTATTGATTGTAAAACCAAACATCAAAACACCAAGTTTATTCACTCAAGGTTGAGTGCTCACAAAGGTTGGGGTTCAATCTTTGGGTATTGAGAGTTTGAGAAATTGGGTGGGTTGCCCTTGTGCTAGTGAGGATTGAGTTCTTGAGTGTAGGACACTAGGAAGCTGTAGTTGCTCATAGCTTGTATCTCTAAACTTCAATAGTGGAAATCCTTCAAGTGGGTTGCTTGAAGGCGAGACGTACACCGGGGTGGTGGAACTTGTTAAATTGGTAGGCAAGCTTTTCTTCCCTACTCTCTTGCATTTACTTATTGTACTTAATTGGTATATTGATTTGATTGTGATATTATTGCTTGAACTTGAGTAACTAGGCTAAGTTAAAGTGTTACACACCAAGTGTTTGATAAATTGCCTTAGCAACATTTGTACACTTTCTCATATTGATTCTTGCTCTACACTTGCTATTTCTTACATACAAATATACTTAGTGAAAAAGGAATCAATTTCCAAGGTATTCCAACAAAAAGTTTTAAAACTCAATTCACCCCCCTTTTGAGTATTGAGGCCACTTGAACAACAGATTAATCTCTCAAAGGTTCCATTCTTCTGTTGTTAGGAGGTCTCATCTTAAGACTCTCCAAAGGTCATTTTATAATTAGGCTTGTTAGTCTCCATTCTTAGTCTTCTTTCTAGGTTAATTTTGTTTTTGAATGTGAACTGTTCTTTACAGGGGGTGTAGAAGTATGCTTGTAGAACAACTCAAAATATACATATAAATGTGTTTTTGATACAAAGCAATGTGCGTATAAATGTAAATACGGAGAGTCTTTGTATGTTGAGGCGGAGTGCAATGTACTCTGGGGCGGTGTCACAGTCCGCCTGACGGGACCTACGTTGCCTTGACCCGATTGGGGGTGGTACCTGCAATCATTCTCCGACGCTCAAGTCAGTATTTCAGAATACTTAGAGACTTAGAAAGACAGTCAGAGAGAATTATGCAAGTAAGAGAGTGTAAGGTTCAGAGAATGGGAAAGAGAGATCCCTTATACCTTTTTGAGAGAGGTTTATATACCTGTTACTGGTGCTCCATTATTGGTAGGACCCGCTCCTTGTCTTCAGGCATAATGCTGAAAAGGTAGTGGGTCCTTGCGCCGTTTACATACACCATTATTGTAGTAGGTATCACCACTTGTCTGGAAAGCGTTAATGCTTTAATATTTTATTGTTATTTCCCTTTATGCGTGACAGCGTGATTCCCATTATTAACCTCTCAAGACAGAGTCAATCTCGTGCCGAGGTTGTGAGTATGGGCTCGCTACGCAGTGTGGGGAATTCAGTGTTCCGCCAATATTGAGCTTATGGCTTGGCGGAGTAACAACTTTGGCGGGGTTACGTTCCTTGGCGGAGTAACATGCCTTGGCGGAGTAAGGTGCCTTGGTAGTGTAACGTGCCTTGGCGGGGTTATGTTCCTTGGCGGAGTAACATGCCTTGGCGGAGTTACCTGCCCTGGCGGTATGTACTCCGTATAGAAGTGATTATAATGTGCTCAATTGTGTACTCCTCTTGTTCAAAATGCTGATCTGGCAAAGCATTAAAGCCATGCTCTTGGGGGCCGGTGTTAGGACCGGATCATATGCCCCCTAGCTTGTTATAGTGACTGGCGGAGTCACTTTAATGAGCTATAACACTTAAGTTTAGCTTTTGTAGGCATGGGTTTAGGCGGTGCTTGTTATTTCAAGATTTATGGACAAGTGTTTTCGTGCATTTATTGGCTGTCACTACTTGACACGCCTGTCATTAATGCGCCTCGAAACCACGTTTTTTATTCTTCAGTCTCCCATTGCCACGTATGCCCTCATAACGATTGCCATTCCAATGATGGGACATAAATGCGCGTGATGGCAATTGAGAACCGTTTTCGAGGTTATTACCGTGGGCCTTGGATTTTGAAAACGTGGCCCATGAAATATATATATCTATTGGTTTCAGCAAAAAAGGAACCGTCAGTGAGACAAATCCAACGGTTATAAACGCATATTTCAATTTTTGAGGATTCGCTTATTTCCCCCCAAGCCATGCCTATAAATAGGTAAACTCTCAGAAGGGAAATGTTTTGCTTCATCTCTCACTTCGTATTTGTTCGCTGAAAGTGTTTTTGCTACTCTCTTGCGAGTTTATTGGTGTTTGGAGTTCTTCTATCTTTCAGAAGCTTAAGGTACTTGCTTCTTCCTCTTCTTTGCTTCTTCATTTCCATTGGGTTAGCTTTAGTTTTCCTTTTTGTGTGTTCGTAAAAAGGAAGATGAGAGAAAAGAGGTCAGAGTCTCATTCTAGGGTTTCTGTTCGTCCCATGTTTTCTGATATTGAGAGTGAAGATGAGGCGTTTTATACTGGGAGGGACTCGACGTTTTACAGCAGCGTGGAGTACTTTAGTAATGCTGTACATTCATTTGTGTCAGGAGGTGTTTCCCATACCCAAGTATTGACAATGGCAGAGTGTCAAAACGTCGTGTTGCATGGACTGGACTGGGAGAAGACGCTCGAGATTGATCCTTATTGTTGGGTTGAGGAGGATGTTAAGGGTACTTCCTCTCGCCATGCAACAACTAGTGGTGGTGTAGTGGAGCTGTCTGTGCCTATCTGGAAAGATGAACGGTATGAAGATAGGTTCATTGTTCGCTCTCCTAAGACATTCGAAAGGATTTGCCATCGTCCTCAGAATAATCGATCAATATATATGTACGATATTCTGTTCACTCAGCTGGGAGTGCGTTTCCCCTTGAACAGATTCCAGATGGGCGTGCTGAGGTTCTTGGATTGTGCTCCTTCTCAGCTGCACCCAAATGGTTGGGGAATAGTTCGAAGCTTTGAGGTGATGGCGGAGCATCTGGAGTTTACGCCTACTGCGGCGTTGTTCTTTTCTTTCTGCCGCATCATGAGGAGGGTGAACGTAAAAACAGGCGGCATGGGCCTTGTTACTCTTCGGGCGGAGCCGAAGATTTTAAACTTCAAGTCGTTTGCGGACTCCGCCAAGGAAGGCGGACTCCACTTCAGAAAAAGTTTTGTAAAGGTTTCTGTAAAGAAGGGGGAGTCCGTCTTCTGGCGGAATAAAGAGGGAATTGATCGATTCCCGGTTGCGTGGACACATGAGCACTTTCTCTTAACCAAGCGAGCGTATGAAGTTGAAGAGGGTGCTCTATCGGCGGCGTCTGTGGAAGTACTTCGAACTTTGAAGGAGTACAACTCCGTCCACAAGCTGATTTTATGTCGAAGGTTGCTTGGGCGGGATGCTCAGGGATATTTAAGTAATACGTTAAGACATTTGGCTTGAATATTACTCTTGTTGTTTCCTACATTTTCTGATCAAATTTATGCATGTTGTTTTGCAGGAGAAATTGTTGCATTCCCTGGGATGGAGCGCATCAAGCAGATCCGAATGAGCCGCAGGGAAATTAATACGGAGAACAATGTGCAGCCCAGGAGGAGTCTGACTGCTGCTCTTACAAAGAACCTTCCTTTCCCTGCATCCACCAATATAGTGAATTTTGAAGGTGGTGCAGGGTCTTCAGCAGCTGCTGTTGAAAGGCGTTCTAAAAAACGCCAAGAACCAGAAGCTGCTGAAGAGGAAGAAGAGGAAGTAGATCTTCATGCCTTGCAAAGGAGGAGGACTAAGGGCAAGAAGAGGGCTGAGGAAGGGACATCAATCGATGTTGCCATTGACTTGGAGGAGACTCAGGAGGTACCTGTTACGGGTACTTCTGCTGATATGGGCGGTGTTGAAGGCATCCCCGAAGAAGATTTTGTGGGGGAGCAAGCGGAGGGATTCCAAGCCTCTCCTGACCAAGTTGCGGGGGACGAGGCAGAGAGAGTTCAAATTTCCCCAGTCCGCCCTTCTGAGGATCCCGCCTTGAGCTTGACCACTCGAGGGACAACAGTTTTCCCCATTGATGTGCCAGGGGAATCATCCAGGCGGTTTGTCTCTTTGCCCCAGGCGGGGTCTCGCTTGAATCCCTTTTTGTACTTTGCAAATACGGGATCCCGCCAGTCAGAGAGGCGTGATCCAGAATTCATCCTCTGCCCCGACATCGACTTTGAGGAGGTTCCTGAGGCTGCTGCAGCTGCGAGGTGGCACCTTGCCGAGATAGATGGTTTCATGGCCTCTGTCCCCCAGATAGCTGACGTTGCTGCCGAGGCCAACATGTTTCAGGCGTCTTACCACGAGTCTGTGGAAAAGATTCGTAGCTTGGAACATGACAATGAGCAGCTGTCCGAGGTGATCAAGGCCAAGGACAAACATCTTGACACCGCCGACTCCGACATCAAGAAGTTTACGGAGGAGTTGGCTAAGGTGAAAGCTGAGAAAGTCCTGCTAGAACAACAGAATAAAAAGCTGGGCGAGGAGGTGAGTGGACTTTCCCAGGTCAAGGCTGATAATGTTCTGCTGAAGCAACAAGTTTCAAATTTAACTCAGCAGAACCAAATTTTGGGCGGAGACGTGAGCATTCTTCAGCAGAGGCTGGTCTCCATAGAAATAAATACAACCATAGCTGAAGACGCCTGGGCGGCGGAGTTGGGCAAAGCAGCAACTGTATATGGTAACCTTGAAGTGCGGGTTCAAGAGCTGCAAGCTGAAAAGACTGCCTCAGATGCCACCAATAAGAGGCTCGACAAGGAGTTAGAATCTGCCTTGGATGCAGCTGAGGCGGCGATTGATGATGCTTTCAGCATGGCTGTTCGCCAACTCCGTTATCGCCATCCAGGTGTTGCTCTCTCCACCTCAGGCATTCATCCCTACTACGAATTTATCAATGGAGAATTGATGGTGCCTGTTCAAGGGGGTCATGCTCCTGCGCCCAGTGTTGAATATATCTTGGCGGACTTGCCTCCCTCTCAAAGTTTAAGCAAACCTGGTGAAGGTCAGGCCACCTCTGCCCAACAAGAAGGGATGCCGTCCGACCCTTAAAGACCAGCTCCTGAAACCCTTCGCAAGCTTTTATTTTTTGCATTTTGTTAATATTACCTTGTTCCAGGATAGGCTCTGGACTTTTATCAATCCTTGACAATATTAATGAAGCATATTTTCTGCAAATGTATACTTGTTCATATAAGCAGTGTTTGAGTCCGTCGTATTTATGCCTTGTAAAATGATATCGAGAAGGCGGAATATTCATCTGAGGACTTAATGAAATATGACTAAGTATAACGAGGCGGGGTAGCCCCTTTGAAATTTTGGTGAAGTAACTTCAGTAGGGAGGCGGAATAGCCTCTTAGGAATTTTAACTGAAGTAAATTCAATAATGAGGCGTAATGGCCTCTTAAGAATTTCAGTGGGGTTGAATTCCGTAAGGAGGCGGAGTAGCCTCTTAGGAATTTCAAAGAAGTTGGATTCCGTAAGGAGGCGGAGTAGCCTCTTAGGAATTTTAAAGAAGTTGGATTCCGTAAGGAGGCGGAGTAGCCTCTTAGGAATTTTAAAGAAGTTGGATTCCGTAAGAAGGCGGAGTAGCCTCTTAGGAATTTTAAAGAAGTTGGATTCCGTAAGAAGGCGGAGTAGCCTCTTAGGAATTTTAAAGAAGTTGGATTCCGTAAGAAGGCGGAGTAGCCTCTTAGGAATTTTAAAGAAGTTGGATTCCGTAAGAAGGCGGAGTAGCCTCTTAGGAATTTTAAAGAAGTTGGATTCCGTAAGAAGGCAGAGTAGCCTCTTAGGAATTTTAAAGAAGTTGGATTCCGTAAGAAGGCGGAGTAGCCTCTTTGGAATTTTAAAGAAGTTGGATTCCGTAAGGAGGCGGAGTAGCCTCTTAGGAATTTTAAAGAAGTTGGATTCCGTAAGGAGGCGGAGTAGCCTCTTAGGAATTTTAAAGAAGTTGGATTCCGTAAGAAGGCGGAGTAGCCTCTTAGGAATTTTAAAGAAGTTGGATTCCGTAAGAAGGCGGAGTAGCCTCTTAGGAATTTTAAAGAAGTTGGATTCCGTAAGAAGGCGGAGTAGCCTCTTAGGAATTTTAAAGAAGTTGGATTCCGTAAGAAGGCGGAGTAGCCTCTTAGGAATTTTAAAGAAGTTGGATTCCGTAAGAAGGCGGAGTAGCCTCTTAGGAATTTTAAAGAACTTGGATTCCGTAAGGAGGCGGAGTAGCCTCTTAGGAATTTTAAAGAAGTTGGATTCCGTAAGAAGGCGGAGTAGCCTCTTAGGAATTTTAAAGAAGTTGGATTCCGTAAGAAGGCGGAGTAGCCTCTTAGGAATTTTAAAGAAGTTGGATTCCGTAAGAAGGCGGAGTAGCCTCTTAGGAATTTTAAAGAAGTTGGATTCCGTAAGAAGGCGGAGTAGCCTCTTAGGAATTTTAAAGAAGTTGGATTCCGTAAGAAGGCGGAGTAGCCTCTTAGGAATTTTAAAGAAGTTGGATTCCGTAAGGAGGCGGAGTAGCCTCTTAGGAATTTCAATGAAGCACAGTTTTACAAGTGTTGAACTTACTTGAACTTGTTGACAGTGCTTGAGTTTGTTGATTATGTACTCTGTAAAACATTAGGAGTTAGGCAGAGTCAAGTTTTGGATGGAATGTTCATCCTTTTGCATTTTGATTGGAGTGCGACTCCTGATCGAATGAAAATTATCAAGTCAGGATTGCTATGGTGCAACATATAGCTGTGACACCAATTTATCCTGCAAGAAATTGGTTAAACCTTCAAGGCGGTATGGTGCAGCATATAGCTGTGACACCAATTCATCCTGCAAGAATTTGGTTAAACCTTCGAGGCGGTATGGTGCAGCATATAGCTGTGACACCAATTCATCCTGCAAGAATTTGGTTAAACCTTCGAGGCGGTATGGTGCAGCATATAGCTGTGACACCAATTCATCCTGCAAGAAATTGGTTAAACCTTCGAGGCGGTATGGTGTAGCATATAGCTGTGACACCAATTCATCCTGCAAGAAATTGGTTAAAGCTTCGAGGCGGTATGGTGCAGCATATAGCTGTGACACCAATTCATCCTGCAAGAAATTGGTTAAACCTTCGAGGCGGTATGGTGCAGCGTATAGCTGTGACACCAATTCATCCTGCAAGAAATTGGTTAAAGCTTCGAGGCGGTATGGTGCAGCATATAGCTGTGACACCAATTCATCCTGCAAGAAATTGGTTGAAGCTTCGAGGCGGTGTGGTGCAGCATATAGCTGTGACACCAATTCATCCTGCAAGAAATTGGTTGGGTTTTGGGGTTAGCGTGGTGCAGCATATAGCTGTGACACCAGCTCTTCCCATAAGAAGCCTGCAGGACCTTGGGGGTGAATTAGTGCAGCATATAGCTGTGACACTAGTTCTTTCCATAGGCGGCCTGTAGGACCTTAGGGTCGGTATGGTGCAGCATATAGCTGAGACACCAATCCTTTCCCCCCAAGGAGTTTTCTGTACCTTAGGGTCGGTATGGTGCAGCATATAGCTGAGACACCAATCCTTTCCCCCCAAGGAGTTTTTGTTGACTCCGTTTGTGAAGCGGCGTTGCATGTTGGTTGATCTTTATGGAATAAAGAGTTATGCATCTGTGCTTCAGTTTTTGGAGCCGTTGTCTTATCTGCATGGGAATAAATTCTGCCATGGATAATCAATTCAATATTAGAGTGAAGATTAAATGTAGGAAGGCATTTCATTGAGAATGGAACTGCATAAAGGATTGAGTTGGGGTATATCTTTTTGAAACCCTTTTCAAGGAAAGCATACATAGGAAGATCCTTGAGTTAGGAATAAAAGACCACGCCATATTACCCAACTAACTGTAATATATGCGTAAATTTAAAATGTTCCATTTGTTTCTGACCGGAGTGCCATCCAAGTTTTCCAGGCGGTATGTACCCTTGCCCAAAACCTCGATGACTCGGTATGGACCTTCCCAATTTGGTGCCAATTTGCCTTGGTGCGCAAATTTGTTGCCAATGTTGGCCCTTCTCAAGACCAAATCTCCCTCTTTGAAACGGCGTTCGCACATGCGTGCATTATACCGTTTGGCGGCCTTTGCTTTGACAGCTTGATCTCTCACAAAGGCTTCCTCTCTCAACTCCGCCAAAACCTGCAATTCATGTGTGAGGTTCTGTTGATTGGCTTCATCATTGAAATGGAGGACTCGAGCTGAAGGGGCCGTTAATTCAATGGGAATGACAGCCTCGACTCCATATGTCAGTCGATACGGAGATTCATTCGTGGTGGAGTGTGGGGTAGTTCTATATGCCCATAAAACATGGCATAACTGATTTGCCCAATCTCCCTTTGCCTCACCAAGGCGTTTCTTGAGGCCCTTCAAAATTTCTCTGTTGGCGACCTCTGCTTGTCCATTGGTTTGAGGGTGTTCCACAGAAGAGAAAATCTGCGTGATGCTGAGATTTTCTAGGAGTTCAGTGAACTTGCGATCTGTGAACTGGGTGCCATTATCAGTGACTATGCGTTCAGGGACTCCGAAACGTGCAATGATATTCTCATAAACGAATCTTCGAGTCCTGGCTGACGTTATGTGCACCACTGCCTCTGCCTCAATCCATTTGGTGAAATAATCAACACCAACTATCAAGTATTTGATACCGCCGGGCACAGTTGGGAATGGACCTAGAATATCCATGCCCCATTGATAGAAAGGCCAGGGCGTTATTGATGATGACATTTCCTCGGCTGGAGTATGGTGAAAATTCGCAAATCGTTGACATTGATCGCATTTTTGAACATATGAGGCAGCGTCTTGCTTCATAGTGGGCCACCAATACCCCGCCCTGAGTATTTTTCTCACTAGGCTCCGTGCCCCTGGATGATGTCCACACTGCCCTTCATGGACTTCTTCCAAAATAGCTGGCACCTTGTTTTCATTTATGCAAATTAAGTATGGGACAGAAATTCCTCGGCGGTATAGCTGCCCATCCAGGAGTGTATAATAGGGTGCCTCCTTCCTTAGCTTCTTTCGCTCAAGATCATCCGTGGGTAATTGTCCATTAACAAGATAACGAACTATTGGTGTTACCCAGGAGTTGTCATCAACGGGGCGGCTTTTAATCATATGAATTGAAGAGGGAAGGGAAATACTTGGCTCCGCCAGAGTACTCTGTACAACCGTGGTAGTGCATCCCGCCTTCTTTGTGCTGGCTAACCTGGACAGGATATCAGCACGTGTATTTTCTTCGCGAGGTACATGCTTGAAAGTTACCTCATCGAAGCGCTGTTTCAACTCATTGACGCAGTCCAGATATTGTTGCAGCAGAGGTTCTTTAGCCTGATACTCACCAAGAATTTGTGAGATGACTAGTTGAGAATCACTGCATAGAGTAACAGTTTTGGCCCCAATATCTTGTGCTGCTCTGAGTCCGGCTAAACAGGCTTCATACTCCGCCTGATTGTTAGATGTAGTGAAGGTAAAGTGTAATGAAATTTCAAGATGTACCCCGTCATCACTTTCTATAACGATTCCTGCTCCGCATCCTTTGCTGTTTGAAGACCCATCGATATATATTGTCCAGTGTGAATGATCTGCGTCTGGGCTAGAGCCTGTTAACTCAACTACGAAATCTGCTAGGACTTGCGCCTTGATAGCAGTTCTTGGTTCGTAGGATATGTCGAATTCAGAGAGTTCTATGGCCCATTTGATCATCCTTCCTGCCAAATCTGGTTTGAACAATATAGTACGGAGTGGCAAGTCTGTGCGAATCAGGATGGGATGTGCATGGAAATATGGTCTTAGGCGTCGTGAAGCCCAAACAACTGCAAGTGCTGCCTTTTCAATCTTCTGATAACGGCACTCCGCACCATGCAATGTTTTACCAGTGAAGTACACCGGTCGTTGGCCTTCAACTGTTTCTTTGACCAGGGCCACTGCCAGCGCTTCATCTGAAACAGACAAATAAACGATGAGTTGCTCACCTGGGCTTGGTTTTACCAGGATTGGAGGGCTGGCTAAGACATTTTTCAAGCTCTGGAAGGCCGCCTCTTGCTCTGGGCCCCAACTGAATTTCTTATCCTTCTTCAGCATCTTGTATAAGGGGAGAGAGCGATGAGCCATTTTTGGCATGAATCGTGCTAGAGCAGCGATTTTGCCATTGAGGGATTGTACCTCTTTCAGTGTTTTGGGGCTCTGCAACTCTTGTATCACACGACACTTGTCAGGATTAGCTTCTATGCCTCTTTGTGTTAACATGAAACCCAAAAATCTCCCCCCAGGCACAGCAAATGTACATTTTAGTGGGTTGAGTCTCATGTTGTATTGCCGCAGGCGTTGAAAAATGAGGCGTAGGTCTTCAACATGGTCTCCTCCTTCTGGGGTTTTGGCGATGATATCATCAATATAAACCTCCACCAGCCTTGTGTGCATGCCCTCAAAGACTCTGTTGATCATGCACTGGTAGGTGGCCCCAGCATTCTTCAGCCCAAATGGCATGACATTGTAGCAAAAGACCCCTTTGTCATTGATAAATGCTGTTTTCTCCTGATCATCCTCACACATTGGAATTTGGTTGTATCCGGAGTAAGCATCCATGAAGGATAGATACTTGTATCCTGATGAGTCGTCAACCAGTCTGTCAATGTTGGGGAGAGGATAAGGATCTTTGGGACAACATTTATTCAAATCAACGTAGTCTATGCACATGCGCCATTTGCCATTGGCTTTCTGCACCATAACCACGTTGGACAGCCAAGAAGAGTAACGGAGTTCCCTGATGAACCCCGCCTTAAGGAGTTCGTCGGTTTGTTCGCAAGCAGCATTTTGCTTAGCAGGACCCATACGCCGTTTCTTTTGTGCCACTGGCTTAGTTTCAGGATACACCGCCAGGCGGTGGCAACAGAAGTTAGGATCCATACCAGGCATGTCTGCGGCTGTCCAGGCAAAAATTTCCTTGTACTCATGGAGGAGTGCAATCAGTCTTGCTTCCATGTTAGGCTCCAGCTTGTCATTGATGTTAGTAATTTGCTCCAGGGTGCTGCCCAAAACAATAGACTTGGAACCACCATCAGGAGTTGGTTTCAAAGGATTTAGTGGGTCTATAGAAGACTCCGCCCTGGGATCAAGATCTACCAAGTTAACGGATGCCGCCGCACTGTTTCCTTCGTTCAATTTTCTTTTCTTAGATATGGTTTCAAGCTTCACCATGTTAAGACTTAAATTGTAACAATAACGAGCCATCTCCTGGTCACCCCTGACAGATGAGACTTGATTATCTTTATCAATGAACTTGATTAACAAGTGGGGGGTTGACACGATGGCTTCCATGGCATTCAGAGTAGGCCGCCCAATGATGCCATTGTATGGGGATTTAACATCAATGACAAGAACCCTGGATTTTACAGTCCTTGCTCCAGGTTCACCATCGAAGGTAATCCTTGCGTCCAAGTAGCCTTTAGTAGGCTGTTTGGCGCCATTAAAAGCTGTAAGGTCCTGTGTGTAAGGCTGCAAATCAGCGTCAGTCAGTCCCATGCGTTTAAAACAGTCATAAAAAATAACGTCGCAGGAACTTCCCTGATCAACTAGGATGCGTTTTACATCCATATTAGCGATCACCGCAATGATCACTACCGCATCATCTCCCTCAGGAATGGTTGGGCCAAAATCATCATCTGTGAAAGTTATAGGCGGAGTCTGAGCTCCGTCCCTGAATGGGCGATATTCTTTGTTCTTGCCCTGCACAGATAAGATCATACGATGATGATTTTTCCGGGCGGTGTTTGAGGGTCCGCCTCCTGCGAAGCCTCCAGCAATCATGTCCACCACCTGCCTTTTACCTCGTGATCTAGGTTCAGGGCTCGGTTCTCGTTGGGCGGACTCCAGAACAATGCCTTTTTGTCTCTCTGACACCGCCGTACGTTTTGGTTCCCGAGTACTATCAGGATCCGGAGAACGATCACGATGTCGCTTTTCAAACTTCTCAGGCTCATCATGAGATTTGCCTTTGAACAGGTAATGTTTCAGTTTACCTTCACGAATGAGCACCTCAATGGTATTTTTGAGTTGCTTACATTCTTCTGTGGTGTGGCCAACTAACTCATGGAATTCACAATATTTCTTTGGGTTTCCACCGCGCCTGATTGGGGGTGGACGTTGAATTCCATAAACATTGAGGGTGGTCCATCCTATTTCACGCAAGATTTGCTCGCAAGTTGTGTTCAGTGGTGCATAGTGAGCAAAATTGAACACGCGTCTGTCTTGCTGTTTGAAAGGTTGGTTCCCTACTTTGTCCCTTTGGTGGGACTTGTCATTCTTCAACGACTTCTCTTTCCCTTTGTCATGAGGTGGAGTTGCAGGGGGTGGTTTACTGCGAGATGCAGTGGCTTCCAAATGCATCTCAATACCCACGTACTTGGACGCCTTCCTGCGAAATTCCTCCATCGTGGTTGGAGGTCCCTTTGCCAAAGACAAAGCGAAAGGTGACTTTAGTTGCATAGCTTCTATGAGAATATGCAACTGGATTGCCTCTGTCAGATCAGGGACCATGGCTGCCTCCTTGTAAAATCTCTTAAGGAAATCCTTCAGAGATTCTTTGTCGCCTTGCTTGATCTGAGCCAAGGTATGAGAGGTTCTGGGTGCATCCCTGGAGATCACGAAGTGGCTTCCAAAAGCTGAGGCCAGCTCCTCCCACGAATCAATGGAACCTGAAGGTAAGCTCTTGAACCAACTAAGAGCTTCGCCTGTAAGGGTTCTGGGGAACATTCTGCACATGACATCCTCCTCAGCTCCTAGAAACATGGCCTCGTAGATATAAGCATCTAAATGCTTAGAAGGATCTATTTCCCCAGTATATTTCCCTATAGAAATGGGCTGCATAGTTTGCAAATGTCTGGGTACATGTGCATTCATGAGCCTTTTAGAAAATGGGATGCTCATCTTATATCCTAAGGGGGATGCGTTTGAGCCTGCTCTCCTTCCTTCTTGATGCTGAGCATTCACCAGTGGGAGGCTTCGCTGTTCCTCCATGTATGTAGGAATACGAGAGTAGTGAGGAGTACTTGATTCCTCCTGCATGTGTGGTTCATGATGTGGCTGTCTTGCGGGACCAGCTTTCTCATGCACTGGGTTTGCTTTTTCACGACCAAGTTCCGCAAGTTCTTCTCTCAACATTCGAATCATGTCATCTCTTGGATCTGGAGAATCAGCTTGCGTTGTTTTTTTCTGAGCATCATCATCGAAGTTAAGACGTCTGGGATTGCGTGGAGGAGAATCCTCGTTCTGCATCTCTGGTCCTTGTCTCTCCATTGATGATGAAGATTGATCAAAGATTGTGGGATTACCAAGTTTACAGGTCCCACTGGGCGTGCCAATGAACTGTTCTTTACAGGGGGTGTAGAAGTATGCTTGTAGAACAACTCAAAATATACATATAAATGTGTTTTTGATACAAAGCAATGTGCGTATAAATGTAAATACGGAGAGTCTTTGTATGTTGAGGCAGAGTGCAATGTACTCTGGGGCGGTGTCACAGTCCGCCTGACGGGATCTACGTTGCCTTGACCCGATTGGGGGTGGTACCTGCAATCATTCTCCGATGCTCAAGTCAGTATTTCAGAATACTTAGAGACTTAGAAAGACAGTCAGAGAGAATTATGCAAGTAAGAGAGTGTAAGGTTCAGAGAATGGGAAAGAGAGATCCCTTATACCTTTTCGAGAGAGGTTTATATACCTGTTACTGGTGCTCCATTATTGGTAGGACCCGCTCCTTGTCTTCAGGCATAATGCTGAAAAGGTAGTGGGTCCTTGCGCCGTTTACATGCACCATTATTGTAGTAGGTATCACCACTTGTCTGGAAAGCGTTAGTGCTTTAATATTTTATTATTATTTCCCTTTATGCGTGACAGCGTGATTCCCATTATTAACCTCTCAAGACAGAGTCAATCTCGTGCCGGGGTTGTGAGTATGGGCTCGCTACGCAGTGTGGGGAATTCAGTGTTCCGCCAATATTGAGCTTATGGCTTGGCGGAGTAACAACTTTGGCGAGGTTACGTTCCTTGGCGGAGTAACATGCCTTGGCGGAGTAAGGTGCCTTGGTAGTGTAACGTGCCTTGGCGGGGTTATGTTCCTTGGCGGAGTAACATGCCTTGGCGGAGTTACCTGCCCTGGCGGTATGTACTCCGTATAGAAGTGATTATAATGTGCTCAATCGTGTACTCCTCTTGTTCAAAATGTTGATCTGGCAAAGCATTAAAGCCATGCTCTTGGGAGCCGGTGTTAGGACCGGATCAGAATGCATAATAGGTATACATCATAATTCGGTTTACATATTGCTTGCATAAAAGAAAAATTGTCAAAAACATTTGAACATAAGCCTTCCATTCTCTTTGGAAGAAGGTTACATTATTTGTCTAAACAAGAAAGCTCAATTGAAACTTGTACTAGCCTTATCTCATTTCGGTTTTAGGATATAATTGTGGTATTGTTGCATTGAAAACAAAAGAGGCAAGAATAGAAAAAGAAATAGAAAAGATACAAAAGAAAGAATATAAGCCCAAAGTACAAAAAGCTGAAAAAGGGTATTGAAAAGACAAGAAGCCTCACTAGAAAGTTGTAAAGTGAAACACCACAAACCGAGATCCATTTGGAAATTACATAACCTTGAGAAGAGATACTTGCTAGTTGACATTACTTACACATTTTCATTTGAACTTGATTGCTTAGAGTTGCAACTTTAGAGTTTCTAAGTCTAGGTTGTACCTTACTTTTGTTGTTGCATTTTAGTTCTTTTTGCTTGTCTAGTTTTGTCAATCATTTTTGAAATCTTCATCCAAAGTATAGACTTTATTCTTTTGAACATTTATTGCTTTAGAGTCTTGTCAATCAAAAACCCAAAAATATTTCCCAATTGAGTAGCTTTCTTCTTAAGCCTTTTTAGTTTGTCATTATTTCTTCTTAAGTTTTGTCTTTGAAGTTGTCTTCCTTTCAAACCTCTTGATAATTCCCTTCTCTATACTATTGAGGGTAGCATATTGGAATACTTGAGGTGTGAGTGTGAATTGCTTGAATGATCTTGACACCAAAGAGAAAAGGGTAAGAGTTGTAAGGAGACACTTGAAAGATACACTTGTGAGGTTTAAACTTTGTTGAATTCATTAACAAATTTTTATTTGGAGTTATTTCTTGTCTTGTTTTTCTAGGTGAGGTGGAGCTTACACATCAAGGGAAGAGCTTGAAGAAAATTGTAAAGGAAGCAAAAGCCTTGTAACTAGTAAAACTTAGGCAAAGTTTCAATTCTTAGGCATTGTGTAGTAGATTTTGTCTTGTATTTTGGACACTTTTGGGACATTGGACTTTGGACACTATTATTTCATTTTGACTTTAGCTAATTTCGCCTAGAGTAGTAGCATTTGCATTTGTTTGTTAACTACTTCTAGAGAGTTAGTTGTTGGTTATAACTAATAGTTGTTAGTTAGTTGCTTGTCTTAACCAATTAGGTTAATTAGTTAGTAGTTGGAACTAATTCTAGTTGCATTAACTAATCATAACTGAATTAGTTTAGGGTCTTAACCAATCCATAACTGAATTAGTTGTTAGTTAGGGTTGTTAGACTTAGTTACAACTTCTATAACTAAATATTTACTTCTAGTTAGGGTTTGTTAGGAGTTGGTTAGTTAGTTGAACTAAATTGGTTAGGTTAACTAATTAGTAACTGAAATTGGTTAGGTTTGTTTAGGGTTAGAAATAACCTAGGACAACTATAATCAACTTAGGTTAAAGCCAACCTAGGACTTACATAAGCAACCTAGGACTAACCTAGTATAAGACAACCTAGGATCTTGTTTTCCCCTTAGGATAGAAACCTAGTATTGATATTTTAGGATTGTTGTGTGTTTTCTTTCACTTGTTTTGCATTCATCTTCCTCGACTAGTTTGTCTACACATTCTTTGTTTTTATCTCAAATTTCTTTGACAACCTTAAAAGATGTCTTCTAGTGATAGGGAGAATAAAACAATGCTTTATAACATAATGGATAGCTTGAATAACATCAATGCTAGGCTAACAAATCTTGAGCATAATGAAAACCCTAGAACTAGACATAGAAATCAAAGAAATCATAGACACAACAATGGTGATAGTGAGGAAGAGCCTAGACAAAGAAGACACCATGAGCATAATGATAAGTGTTTTAAAAAATTGTTTTTCACTGTTTAATTTATTTAAAATTTTAAGTTTATTTCATCATTTTTCTGAATTTCATGGTTTCTATTTTCTTTTCACTGATTTTGTTCAAGTGTTGTGTTTTGTATGAATTAATCTAAAATGAAACGTTTAAAAAGTATTTTTTTAGAATTGGAATAATTATGGATTAATGCTAAAATTTAGTACTTCAAAATTTTCAAGAACTTAAATCATAATTCCATTTCTATAAAAATTAATTTTTTGAATATTCCATTTAAATTAATTTGTTTGTTTCTTTAAATGCAAAATAAATTTGATCTACCTCCTCCTTTAGCTTTCACGTTAATTGCTTCTAAATGGGCAAGCATATGAATGTGAAATTGGACAATGTATTAACGTGAATTTGGAAAGTTGAATGGTATCTTTTATTTGTTGAATGGTCAAGGCACATGTCTCTTACCAATTGCATATTTTATTCATTTATCAAAAGGCATTATGCAGCCCATGATTTCTAATGAAAAGCTAAATAGGAATTGTAAAATGTTGAATTCTTTTCTTGTTAATTGCAGGACCCACTAGCACATGATTCTTAATTAAATAAGAAATCATTCACCTAAAGGTACCAAGCTTCCCAACGTGAAATGCATGGGTTGAATGGTGGAATTGGCAAAGCTTTGTCCATAATGTTTCATGAATAAAATAATGTAAATTTATTACAATCTTGCAACATTTATTAACGACAATTGCTATGGCTGAATGTGAATTGTGCAACCTCTTTCCCATTCATGTTAAAGCTCCCTAAAGCAAGGGTCCCATGTGCAAGTATTTTAATGCCAATCCATGTTTCCATTATTTCATAATTCTCATGGCTACACCAAGCACTCCACTACCCCTTATTTTATTCATTCTCCAATATCCCTTGTCCCACATGGTCAAAAAGCAAGCTTCCATTTCCTAATATTTCAATGCAAACAAGGCCATCCATTCTTCAAGTAAAGCTCACGGCAATGCATTGTCCCATGTACCCATTATTTTAATCAAATGCTTTGACCATTGCCTAAATGCACTCACGGCTAAGCTTGCAAAATTCTACTCACCAATTATTTTTTTTAGCCATGTTCCACTCATGTCTTAAAAAATAACACCACACAGCCAAGCACTTAAAAATTTCCAACGTGAAATTACAAAGAAAATGGTCATAGTGCAACCATGAATTGGCATTGGTCCCTTTGTGCTTCACTTTGCCAATGAAATACTTAAAGAAATGTAACAAAATGCAATTGTGACTTGGATGGAAAATCCTAAAGTGCCATGACATTTGCTATAAATAGGTACCATTCTTGCAATAAGGAGGACGTACAGTAGCAGAGGGAAGAAACGAACGGATAGCAAAGAGCAAGAGAAATTCATTTCCTTGTTTATTTTCTTGTTATTACTTTGTATAAGAATTGAGAGAGTTGTGAAATTGAGTGTTCTAATTTGTATATGGTGGAAAAATACTGCAAATACAACAAGAAATTCTAATGGTGAAATTATTGTGCTTTTTGGAGAAACCCGTAAGTCATTATTTTTACCATGTATTGTATGTTCTATTTTTCTTCATTTATGTGTATGAGTTTTAATCACATCATGAGTAACTAAATTAATTATCTTGGGATAAGGGGGTGTGATAATATTTTATGTTAATGTTGTTTTGACTTTGAATTAAATAAATTTCTATTTTCCATTTAGTTCAAATTATGCTCAATGCTCTTAGTAATTCCTAACAAGAACCTAAGTGATAAAACTGTATACTTGCGGGTATATTAGTAAGTTTAAGTAATTAATAGACTCGAGAGATTTATTGTTACTGGAAAGCTTTTGAACTAAACCTAAGGTTTTGAAATACTTTTTGTGACCTCGGTAAAACCGTGAAAGTAATCAAAAATCTTTTGAGGAATAAAAAGGAATTTTCATAAAACAGTAAAGGGCCTATCTTATGGATTGAACGCGGTTCTCCGTACGTTAGGTACATTAATAGGATTCCGAGAGGAACATATTAATTAGCTTAAGGAAAATTTGCCTTGGAAAACTTAATTTGATTCTTATTTATGAAAAGTCAATTCATTAACATAAAATAGAGTCTTGATCCCTCGAAATCCCAAGATACTCTCAACTCTGATTTTTAAGTATCTAGTAAATTTTGTTTCTGAATTTATTTTTAATCTTGTTTTATTTTACAAAAACATTGAAAATCAATTATGTGGATAATTAAATTTCAATATGCTGGTACTTTGAAAACAGTCCCTATGGATACGATAATCTTTTATATCACGTGACATAACTCGTGTGCTTGCGGGCCCTGTCACATAAAGGAGAAGACATAGGCTTAAGAGAAGTAAAATTTGAAATTCCCCCGTTTAATGGTAAAAGTGTTGTTGAAGCATATTTAGAATGGGAGATGAGAGTTGAACAATTGTTTAATTCTCATCAAATAAAAGAGGAAAAGAAAGTTAGGATAGCCACTCTCTCATTTCAAAACTATGCCTTAGTATGGTAGACCCAAGTGTGTAAGGAGAGAAAGAAAGATAACTTTCCACCAATAGATGATTGGTTAGACTTAAAAGCTCTATTAAGAAAATGTTATGTTCCTAATTACTATAGAGGGGAGCTATTAGCAAAGCTAAATAGACTCACCCAAGGGTCAAAGAGTGTAGAAGACTACTACAAAGCACTAGAGATAGCTATGATTAGGGTAAACCTAGAAGATGAGGAAACCCAAATGCATAGGTTTTTACATGGCCAAAATAGGAACATCAAGAATATAGTAGAACTCCTTCCATATGTTGACATAGAAGAATTACTTCACCAATGCACTATAGAAGAATTACTTCACTAATGCACTAAGGTAGAAAGCCAATTTAAAGAGAGAGAAGCCTATAGTGGGGAACATAAAGCCTATAAATCTAAATGGGTAGGTCAAGAAAGTAAGGGTAGGTTTGATAGAAACCGTAGGGAGAGGGAAGTGGGCACTTCATCTTCTAAACCACAAAGTGAGTTGCATAAAAATGGAAAAGTTTTTAGGAATCAAAGAGAAAAACATGAATCCACATCTAAACCATAATCCTCTAGATCATCTACCATAAAATGTTTTAAATGCCTTGGTAGAGGTTATATTGCTTCCGACTGTCCAACAAAAAGGACTATGGTTTTGAAAACTAATGGAACCTACTCAAGTCAATCTGAGTCTAATTCTGATTCTCACTCTTCAAGTGATGACTCAAGTAGTGACTCCTATAACAGTGAGCATATTTTAGGGGATGATGGTGAGCTTTACATGATTAGAAGGTTGCTTGGTAGTCATGTTAAGCTAGATGATACTACACAAAAAGAGAACATCTTTTATACAAGATGTTACATAAATGACAAATTATGTTCTCTCATTGTGGATAATGGGAGTTGTGCAAATGTTGAGCCAAAGACTAGTTAATAAGATAGGAATAGAACTAATAGATCACCCTAGACCTTATAAGTTACAATGGTTAAATGAAAAGGGAGAGATGTTAGTTAATAAGCAAGTCTTAATAAATTTCACCATAGGCACATATAAAGATGAAGTAAGTTGTGATGTAGTACCTATGGAGGTAACTCATATCCTACTAGGAAGACCATGGCAATTTGATAAAAAGGTCACCCGTGAAGGGTTCACTAACACCCTCACATTCAAACTAGATGGTAAGAAGATAGTTTTACACCCCCTAACTCCACAACAAGTAGCTAAAGATCAACTACAAATGAAGCTTAAAAGAGATAGAGAGTTAGGATCTTCTTCATCTAACCATGTAAAAAAACATAAGAAAAATAAAAAAAAGGATAACGGAGAAGGAGTTATCATCTATGATGACTCTAGAGCCAATTATTTAGCCAACAAACATGATGTGAAACATGCTATGCTTTCACATAAACAATGCTTGATCATGTATGCAAAAGATATCCCTAGCACTTCTTTGTGCTCTATGGGCACTTCTCTTCCTCCTTTGCCTAAAGGGATTCAAAATATCTTAAATGAATTTAAATACCTCTTTCCAAAAGACATCCCAAAAGGCTTACCTCCTATTAGGGGCATTGAACATCAAATAGATTTAATTCCCGATACTAGCTTACCTAATAGGCCTGCATATAGATGTAACCCTAAGGAAAGTCTTGAGATTGAAAATCAAGTGAATGAACTATTATCTAAGGTTTGGATTAGAGAGACTTTAAGCCCATACGCTTTACCAGTTTTACTTGTTCCCAAGAAAGATGGTTCATGGAGAATGTGTACCAATTGTAGGGCCATCAATAACATTACCATCAAGTATAGGCATCCAATATCTAGACTTGATGACATGCTTGATGAGCTTAGTGGTTCTACAATATTTTCCAAAATTAATCTTAAAAGTGGCTATCACCAAATAAGAATCAAAGAGGGAGATTTATGGAAAGCCGGTTTTAAAACTAAACTTGGATTATATGAGTGGTTAGTTATGCCCTTTGGCTTGACTAATACACTAAGAACATTCATGAGATTAATGAATCATGTTTTAAGGAAATTCATTGGGAATTTTGTTATGGTCTCAATGATATTTTGGTGTATTTTAAGTCCATGACCCCTCATCTAAACCATCTTAGACAAGTTATGCTTGCCCTAAGAACAAACAATCTTTATGCAAACTTTGAAAAATGTTCTTTTGGCATGGATAGCATTGTCTTTCTTGGATTTGTAGTAAGTTTAAAGGGTGTTGAGGTAGACCACTCAAAGGTTAAGGCTATCCAGGATTGGCCCACACCTAAAATATGAGTGAAATAAGAAGTTTTCATGGTCTAGCAAGCTTTTATAGGAGATTTGTGAAAGATTTTTCCACCTTAGCCTCCACTTTAAATGAGTTGGTGAAAAAGAATGTCCCTTTTGTATGAGGGCCAAGGCAAGAAAAAGCCTTTCTAGATCTCAAAGATTGCCTCATTCATGCTCTAATTTTAGCACTTCCAATTTTTTCCAAAACCTTTGAGCTTGAGTGTGATGCATCAAATGTGGGTATAGGTGCTGTGTTATTACAAGAAGGTTACCCCATTGCTTTCTTTAGTGAAAATCTTAATGGGGCAGCCATCAACTACCCCACATATGATAAAGAATTCTATGCCTTAATTAGAGCCCTACAAACTTGGGAACACTACTTGATTCCCAAAGAGTTTGTTATACATAGTGATCACCAATCCCTCAAATTCATTAAAGGGCAACATAAGTTAAACAAAAGGCATACTAAGTGGGTTGAGTACTTGGAATAATTTCCCTATGTCATCAAGTATAAGAATGGAAAATCCAATACTGTGGCTAATGCTTTATCTAGGAGCCATTCTTTACTTACCTCCTAGGAGCCAAAGTTATTGGGCTTGATGAGATTAGGTCTTTGTATCCAAGTGACCTTGATTTTTCCAACATCTTTAACTCATCTTCCACTTCTTCATCTCATAAAGGCTTCTACATTTTAGATGGCTATCTCTTTAAAGCTAATAGACTTTGTATTCCTAGAAGTTCTTTAAGAGACCTATTACTAAGGGAAAGCCATGAGGGGGGCTTAATGGGCCATTTTGGAAGAGATAAAACCTTGTCAATATTGCATGAAAACTTCTATTGGCCAAAAATGAAAAAAAATGTTCAAAAACATTGTGCTAGGTGTATTGTATGTAGGAAAGCTAAATCAAAACTTTCGCCTAGTGGTTTATATACTCCTTTGCTAACACCTAGTGCACCTTGGATTGATATATCTATGGATTTTATGTTCGGCTTGCCTAAGACCAAAAGGGGAATGGATTCTATCTTTGTGGTAGTGGATAGGTTTAGTAAGATGGCTCACTTCATCCCTTGTCATAAGGTAGATAATGCTAGTCATATTGCTAAACTCTTCTTTAAAGAGATTGTAAGACTTCATGGTGTTCCTAAAACCATAATTTCTTATAGGGACACCAAATTCCTAAGCCACTTTTGGAAAACTCTTTGGTCAAGGCTAGGAACGAAACTACTCTTTTCTACCACTTGTCATCCTTAAACGGATGGACAAACAGAGGTAGTCAATAAGACCCTTTCTCAACTTCTTCGGGTCTTCGTGCATAAAAATATGAAATCTTAGGATGAGTGTTTACCCCACATTGAATTTGCATATAATAGGGTACAACACTCCACAACCATGCATAGTCCATTTAAGGTTGTGTCTGGTTTAACCTTTTCACTCCATTGGACCTTTTTCCTATTGTGGTTTCTGACTCTATCCTTCATATGGATGGAGAGGCAAAGGCCAAGTTTACCAAAGATTTTCATGAGAAGGTTAAGAACCAAATACAAACTAAAAATGAACATTATGCTCGTTGTGTAAATAAGAAGAGAAAGGAAGTCACCTTTGAGGTTGGAGATTGGGTTTGGTTATATCTTAGAAAAGAAAGATTTCCAAACTTGAGAAAATCCAAACTCGACCCTAGAGGTGATGGGCCTTTCCAAATAATAAAGAATGTGAATAATAATGCTTATGTCCTTGATTTTCCAGGAGAATATGGTGTGAGTGCTTCTTTCAATATTTTTCACTTATCTCCCTTTGACTTAGATGAAGAGAATGATGCCTTAGATTTAAGGAAAAATCCTTTCGAAGAGAGGAAGCATAATGAGGACACACTAAGGGAGGACCCTCACACTACCCTAGAGAAAGGACTTGAAGCTTACAAGGGTCCCCTCATAAGGGCTAAGACCAAAAAGGCCAAAGAGAGCATTCACCAAGCCTTATCCTCTTTCTTCTCTTTTAGTGGGCCCAAGCCCAATGATGACTCCTTAAGGATCTATTCATATTTCACTTGTAATATACTTCTTAGTTAGATTCTCTAGGCTTATAGGTTTTATTTGGGCATTGCAAGGTCAAAAGGGCCACTTTAGGGCCATGTATTCTCACCTTGGGCCATGTATAGGCCATACTCTTCTCTATTAGCACCATTGGGCCTAGGAAGCATGAAGAAGACCATTAGGTGATCACTTGGCCGAATTGCTCCAAGCCCTATATAAGGAGCTCTCCTTTTGTATTTTGACACATATTAATGCATTTGAGAAATTTCCACTTCAAAGTGAGTTTTCAGTGAGAGAAGCTCTCCCTTCTCTTTAGGTTAGAGAAAACTCTAGAAAGCTCTCGTCTAAGGGGATTCCTCCCTCCTTGGTGGCGAGAATTCAAGGGAGTTATCTCCTCTTGGAGTGGCCTCCCCTTCACCTACTCCATTCAATCTTTCATCTTTCCTTTTCTCCTTTCCATTTCCATCCTTTTCCATACTCTTTCCCCTTCACCATTTCATTAGATTCCTAGTTTCCTCCTTCTTTTCATTTGGTTTCTAAGTGGCAAAGTTCATCAACATTGGCTTGTGGAGGTTAGAAGAAGAGAAGATCCCTATATCCACCCTTCTTTAAGAAGTTAGAAGAAATGACTACATCATGTACCATATGCTAGTGAAGTAGAAGGTAAGTCTGGCCAACATCATCATGACTTACCTGATCTCCTCCATAGGAAAGAAGTAGAACAAAATACCCTACCCAGCTGTGCTGATGAAGGTGTTTGTTTTGGAAAATGTCCCAACCTAGACCGTTGGGGATATGATCCAAAGTACCTCATTGGTGAGTAAGATCCCAACCTTCTCACCCATTTTGGGCCAGACCATGGAAAGGTCTACTATAACACCTGCTGCCAAGAAGTTTTCTATAGTTTTTGAAGCAACCAAGCCAACCTCTAAGAGGAAGTCTACTAAAGATCCTCTTATTGCGGAACTGCAGTTAAGAAGGCTCAAACTACTAAGGTAGCTCAAGCTAAGTGAGAGAAGTCTACTTCTCCCCTCAAGATACAGTCTAAGAGTATTGCTCTTCCTCTTCCCTCTCAAGTCAAGAAATTAGTGCCAGACCTAGTGGTCACTGATGTTCCAAGAAGATCACAAGACCCCGATGACTAAGTGTCAATTGGTCAATTGAAGAGTAAGTCTACATCTCTTCCTCCTCTTCAATAACAGAAGTCCCAATCTTTTCTGAGCAGAGTAAGCATTTCATAAGGTTTTTATTGCTCTGAATCCTTCAATTCAAGTAAAGGGTTAGACTGCCCAAGATTAGTTTGCAAAGTACCAAGAAATATGTTATTCCTACATCAAGGATACACAGGCCAAGAAGAAAGCCTTGAAGGACAACGAGTCTGCGTTTGTTCAAACTTCATTGAAGGTCACCTTAAGAAGTTTCCAAACCTGAACACCAGCCAATGGACCAATGTGGATTGGTTTGACAGGTTTATTGAAATATACAAAGAGTACAGGGATGATAAAGAAGACTTTAGGAGAAAAACTTAATAAAAGAAAAGAAAAAGAACCAAAGCGTAGACAACAAGACATGAGCATGTGTACTGCACCTATAAGTAACCTCATTCCTCCTTCACCTAAATCCACTCAACATGTAGACTCTTCACCTCAACCCACAGACCAAACCCCAACACCTACACTCTCTGATTCTTTACCTCCTAGGTATCTTTATCCCAGACGTGCCTTCTCCATCAACTCCCATCTAAAACACACTAGCAACATCCCTTTCACCATGTCTACCTTTGGCCTAAAACCTTTTAAAATCATTATATATGTCTTAGATAATAAGGATGACATAGGTTACATGCACCCCAGTAACTTAGCCATTATCAATTCACCAAGCTTTGACCCTCATAAAATCCTAACATTTCCCACAGCCTCTCGCTTTCCATCTAAAATGCCTTTTGAGAAAATCATGTTAAACACCCACCTCACATCTTGATCGGACTATGCCATGTTTCAAGTCTTGAATTTTGAGGAATCAAAAGTTATGTTCAACATGAAGCAAGGACAATATCATCATGAGGTTCACCCTGTGTTGTCACTCCAGGAAAATAGGTTATCCTAGCTCTAGACCACTTCAATCAAAGTCTGATTACTATAAGGCTGCTTGGGATAATCCTAGACCTAAGGAGCTATCTACAGCGTCTTTGAAGAGTATCCTATCTGCTCCTAATCTTAACGAAGATCATGCCAGTGTTCTCTGGAACCATTATCTCTAGCAAATTAAACAGCAAGGCTCATTCTCCCACACTATCCCCAAGTCCGAGGACTACTTTGATCTGAACTTCTTCTGAGGACATCGTAGAACAGTGTTCAAGACCAGCCTTTGCTCTAATAACCTTCCTATATTTTTCTACCATCCCTCTATTATCTTTATCTACTCTCCATAGATTGTGTGTGCTCAGTGTGGCTATTTGCTTATTGTTTCATACTCTACCTTTACCCTCATTATCAATAGCTCAGCCTGTGGTCTCTAGTTGCCTCTATGATGTCCCTCTTTTTTGTTGATATCAAAAGGGGGTAGAGTCTAATCTTTTATGGGTTTGAGTTTTATCTATTTTAGGGGGAGTCGAGTAATTAGAGTAAAATTACCTTGTATTTGCTCTAAACCTTTTTAAGATTAATAAAATTTGTCTTTGCTCAGACAATGTTTTAGATAAATATGCTCTAGTTTTGATAACCAAACTTATGCTCTAATAATTATATGTTATAAATTACTTTGATTATCTGTTCTTTTGCTTAAAAAGAAATGTTTGCTCTAATCATTAAAAGTCTGGTTTTCATAAACTCTTTGTTCTGATAAGTCAAGGTTTTACTCTAAACATATATTTGTTATTTGATTATTTGTTTGAAAGTATCAGTCATTTATTCTCTAATCTTTGTTTGAAATCTACTTCAACATCAATGCCTATAATTCTCCAAACAAATGATTTGATGCCATCTGATGATTTGATGCCCTCTCTCTAATATGATTACCACAGACTTTATTTAATATAAAAGACTTGATGTTTGCTATGAACAAATAAAGGGAGATTGTTGGAGCCAAGTCTAGTTTGTAAAAAATTTCAAGCTATTAACTATCATTTACCAAACCCTAAGATTTGTTAAAAACATACATCAAGGCCTTTAAATTAAATAAAGTCTACCCATGTGTTATCTAACTTGTTCAATTAAGTGTTTTAGGATACAAACATAAAATGCACATGTTACAAATGAAAGGGGAAGTTCATCAATTAAAAAGTCTGCATTAAGTCATGCAAGTTATTTCAGGACAAGTCTGACCGGGATCAAAAACAACTTATGTACAAGCTTGTCTCAAGAAAAGTCTGATCCTAGAACTTTGCTCAAGAAAGGTCTAATTCAAATGCACTCGTCAAGACTTTTGGAATAACACGCGTAATTGCTTCATCATTTAGACCCCATACTTTTAAAGCAACAAGAATGTTACTCCAAGCTCATATCAAACAAAAATTAAAGATTATTTTGAAGATGCTCTAAACCAAGTTCTTATCAAAGGAAACTACTCTTATCATCAAAAGAGAAAAAAAGACAATCTAGTGCAAGACCAAAACTCGTAAGGAAAGAAACCAATGTAGCTGCTCTGCATATTTCAGAAAAGTTGATGAAGATCAGCTTTGGTGTCAGACAGCTTTCAAAAGGTCAACCCTATATGCTCTACACGTCTTAGATGAACAAACAAAGTCAACAGAAGGTTTTTTGCTATGAAGCTCTCAAAGAACACCATTTCAATGTAAGCTTTGATGTTCCTTCATGCCAGACCTTTTGTCCTCTCCTTATCTTCCAAGTTCGATGCTTACAACGGCTAAATCCCTCCAACGATTTCACAACGACTATCTCAAGGCCTATATATATGAAGGGATTTCAAATCTTGAAGAAGTCAAGACCTGTAACAACTGAGTATCAAATTCATGAAAGTTACTCTTTCAAAGCTCTCAGTATTAGCTAAAGCAAAGACTTTCTTTGTTGTTCTGCTCCTAGCAGACCTTAGTCTTTGTCTTTCATACTTAGTATATAAGTTCTTATATTGTATCTCTTGTATACACTAAGTCATCAAAAACATAAACACAAATTATCCTTCAAATCCTTATTTGTGTAAAAGCTTGGTGTGTTGCCAGCCTTAGTTTCTGTTAAGAAACAGTCATTGGCCTGAAGAGGCTTTTGAAAGAATACTTGGGATTGAGCCAGGAGTGGCTTGTTGAAACAATACTTGGGTTTAAGCCAGAAGTGGATAGAGTCAACAATACTTGTGGCATGGTCTTGTGATGTAATTATAAAAGGCGTTTCTACAATAGTGGAAATCCTTCATGTTTGAAGGGACTAGACGTAACTTCTGAGTTGGAAGTGAACTAGTATAAATTTTGTGTTCAATCTCTCTATCCCTGATCCTATAAAAGTTTGTTTCAAAAAGTATGGTAGATTCATGCTTAAAACTTTCTAAGTTTCGCATAAAAAGAGTCTAAGACTTATTTAACCCCCCTTCTATGTTTGACTCTGAACCATCATCATTTATTCAAGCTTCAAGACACATCCGACTCAGATGCTTTAAGTTAAAGAACGGATCTTTTATTCTGAATCAAAAGATACAATGTTGTCTCAATGCTAAACTCCTTTAGTCAAGTCTGTTCCTAGCCCAAGGAGAAATTGATGAAGCTACTCTAAGCACATCAAAAAGTTTTCAACATGTTGTGCATAAGTCAAAAGCCTTTAAAAAGTCAAATAAGTTATTTTACAATATCTGATGTTAGACAAAAGGGAACAAAAAGGGGATTTTCTCTCTACAAGATTCGAGGCACTATGTTTTCATGAAACTCTCATCTATTCTCAGACTAAACATTGTCCTCATATCTTTTCTCATTCTTTTATGTTCAAATGGCTACCTCTTCTTCAATGGAATAGTAACGGCTAATACGCAGATATGCCAAAAAGAAGAGACCTAGCATTCGGAATATAAAAGTTAAAAAACCAAAAACAGAGACAATAAAGAGAACTTACAATTGTTAACACTACAGCTTGCAGCTTCTTTCTTCTTTTCAAGCACAACCTTGTTGTACCTAATCTTTAAAGTCTTTATACTCTAGTTCATGTCTGGTTGTGTTAACCAGTCTTAGTTTCTTACGGGAAACACTATTGGTATGAAGAGGCTTTTGAAAGAATACTTGGGACTAAGCTAGGAGTGGCTTGTGAAATAATACTGAGTTAAGCCTGAAGTGGCTGAAGTAAAAAAATACTTGAGGTACAACAGTGCTGTTTATGTAAAAAGATTTTTACATAGTGAAAAACCTTCAGACTGAAGGGACTAGATGTAGCTTCAACGTTTGGAAATGGACCAGTATAAATCTGTTGTGCAAATCTCTCTATCTTTTCTTTGTTATGTCTAAATCTATACCTGTTAAGTTTGTTGCCCTATTTCTTTTTAAATAAGGTTTTTTTTCAAAAAAAGAGTTACAGGCTTATTCAACCTCTCTTTTAAGTTTGTCTATGAATCTTCACCAATGCATGCCATGTGTCTATGACTCTCTTGTCACTAGCATAAGACTTCCACATCAACCGTAATATCAAGCCATACCCATAAAAGAGTACCATACCGACTAGACACAAAACACTTATAAATAATCTTTCTGTAATCAGGCTATGACTTAGCCTATTAAAGCAACACCAAGGTCACTTCAACAGGCTAGGGGGAATGATCTGGGCCATACACTGGCCCAAAGAACGTGACACCATAATGATATCCACCATTATGAAAATGCTTTACGCGAGCACATCACGATATTGGTCAGACTCAACAGAGCGGTGATCTCATGACCAGCGTCCCTGCAAACCAATGCCATGGTTAATCTAGCTAAATGACTAGGGAACACCAGTTACTACCTATAGAGAGTGTTAGGAATATTTGTGGAGGTGTCAACTTTTTCCCATGATTCAAAGATCTATACTGATACAATGCTATGTAGGACTCAACTGCCACTTACCTCTATAAATACTCTTCATTTATGAATCTTCAAGGTACGTTGCCTTCATTAACTTAGGCTTGAGCTTCGATATTAAGTATCTAGACTAACTTAAGTATCGAAGTGTCCTTGCAGGCGAAACTATCTTTTGTCCCTCAACGCATTAAATCGGTGTGATAATTGGAAATTAGACATAGAGACTCTTGATTCCCCACTAGACCAGGAGAGATAATGCCAAATCTACACTAGACCGGTGTAATATATAAGAGAGAATCAAGATCGGTGTTAACACTAGAAGTATTATCCTCATACCAGATAGTTCAGACACACACACATACATATACATACATATATATTACTGCATATAAATCTATTATGGTAGAGGCAAGCAACATTCTTATATATAATATAAAATAAAAGAAATACAAAAAAAGAGGAGGAAAGCAATTCACGAACTGTAAATATAAGAAATTGATGAAAAGAAAAGAAAAGACACAAATATAATTACTTTTTACCTCCATATGATAGTCTATTCAACTATTGTATGTTGACTTTTTGTGTTTGATTATGCATTAAGAGGGTGTTTGATACACAAATATTTCTTAAAATCCTAGGAATTATGTTTTCTAGGGATTATATTTTATGAGAATTATATTTATCGATAATGTTATAAATATGTTCGGTATGATTAAAATGTTCCTGGAAAAATTACACAAAGCTACCAATCAGTTATGTCTATAAAATAATCCAAGAATTAAAATGTGGATGTATATTGTATATAGGAATCTACCAATTAACTTAATTACTTTTTGATTATCATGTATGAGGTAAAATATATTATAGTTCCTAAAAAACTATAAAAATATATTTAATAAATTCTAGTATACTTTTGAAGAACCAAATGATCGTTTTCATTATAAAGAAATATTATTAGTTCCTGAAGAACTACAAAATTCAAGTTATGACTTAGCTAAATGTTAGTTCCTGAAAAATAGAAATTTAAATTTTTTGCTTACGGTATATTAGATACCATTAGTGATGAAATAATTTATCTTGTCACATTTTAAAACATAACAATTATTATGTTGGATTATTTGTTTTCTAAAATCATGTGATATGAGCCTGATACTAGTGCTAGTATCTGTAGGCTTATACTGGTAGCTACACATGATGTTTGGTATCAATATGTGCATCACAATATGGCTCCCCCATAAAACCCTTAATAATTGGTAACGCTAATAAGTTGATATCATATAGATGTTGAGGAACATACTAGAGGCTTATCGGTAGCAACGCACAATATCTGGTATCAATATGAGCATCACAATATTGCCCTCTCGTAGATACCATGATAACTAATATCGCTAACGAGCCTATATTGATGTGTTAGAAATATTTGTATCTGTGTCAGTTTTCCTTGAACTTTATGGAAAAGTATTGTCACAAGAACCAAGGCATTCGATCACCACTCAACTTCTATAAATACTACTTATTTACTATGCATAAGGTACGTTCAACCAACCCTAACACTTGAGCTTCGATATTGATATTGAACTAACTTCAGCGTCAGAGTGCCTTTGCAAGTGACACTATTTTTCCCTACAACATAAGATACTATTGTGTGTTGGACGAAGAACAACAAGACCTTATGGATATAACCCAAAACAAGAAGGAGCCTCTTGGCTACGATTTGAGTTATGGTAGCACCCTAGTTTTAGTTGTTCCACTTGGGAGAAGAGCCGAAGTATAGCTCAACCAAACCCAAAAAATGAGATCATTCTCCAACTTATATCATAGTTGTAAGATCTTAGGCAAAGTCAAGGTCAAGCTTAGGTTTACTGGATTGTCGTTCACCAAAAGACATCACTGGTGATCCGGTCCTAACACCGGCCCCCAAGAGCATGGCTTTAATGCTTGGCCAGATCAGCATTTTGAATAGGAGAAGTACGCAATTGAGTACATTATAATCACTTTTATACGGAGTACATACCGCCAGGGCAGGTAACTCCGCCAAGGCATGTTACTCCGCCCAGGAACGTAACTCCGCCAAGGTATGTTAACGCCACCAAGGCACCTTACACCGCCAAGGCATGTTACTCCGCCAAGGAACGTAACCCCGCCTAAGTTGTTACTCCGCCAAGCCATAAGCTCAATATTGGCGGAATACTGAATTTCCCACACTGCGTAGCGAGCCCATACTCACAACCCCGGCACGAGATTGACTCTGTCTTGAGTGGTTAATAATGGGAATCACACTGTCACGCATAAAGGGAAATAACAATAAAATATTAAAGCACTAACGCTTTCCAGACAAGTGGTGATACCTACTACAATAATGGTGCATGTGAACGGCGCAAGGACCCACTACCTTTTCAGCATTATGCCTGAAGACAAGGAGCGGGTCCTACCAATAATGGAGCACCAGTAACAGGTATATAAACCTCTCTCGAAAAGGTATAAGGGATCTTTTTCCCATTCTCTGAACCTTACACTCTCTTACTTGCATAATTCTCTCTGACTGTCTTTCTAAGTCTCTAAGTATTCTGAAATACTGACTTGAGCGTCGGAGAACGATTGCAGGTACCATCCCCAATCGGGTCAAGGCAACGTAGATCCCGTCAGGCGGACTGTGACACCGCCCCAGAGTACATTGCACTCCGCCTCAGCATACAAAGACTCTCCGTATTTACATTTATATGCACATTGCTTTGTATCAAAAACACATTTATATGTATATTTTGAGTTGTTCTACAAGCATACTTCTACACCCTCTGTAAAGAACAGTTCATTGGCACGCCCGGTGGGACCTGTAAACTTGGTAATCCCACAATCTTTGATCAATCTTCATCATCAATGGAGAGACAAGGACCAGAGATGCAGAACGAGAATTCTCCTCCACGCAATCCCAGACGTCTTAACTTCGACGAAGATGCTCAGAAAAAAGCAGCGCAAGGTAATTCTCCAGATCCAAGAGATGACATGATTCGAATGTTGAGAGAAGAACTTGCGGAACTTCGTCGTGAAAAAGCAAACCCAGTGCATGAGAAAGCTGGTCCCGCAAGACAGCCACATCATGAACCATACATGCAAGAGGAATCAAGTACTCCTCACTACTCTCGTATTCCTACATACATGGAGGAGCAACGAAGCCTCCCACTGGTGAATGCTCAGCATCAAGAAGGAAGGAGAGCAGGCTCAAATGCATCCCCCTCAGGATACAAGATGAGTATCCCATTTTCTAAAAGGCTCATGAATGCACTTGTACCCAGACATCTACAAACTATGCAGCCCATTTCTATAGGGAAATACACTGGGGAAACAGATCCCTCAAAGCATTTAGATGCTTATATCTACGAGGCCATGTTTCTAGGAGCTGAGGAGGATGTCATATGCAGAATGTTCCCCAGAACCCTTACAGGCGAAGCTCTTAGTTGGTTCAAGAGCTTACCTTCAGGCTCCATTGATTCGTGGGAGGAGCTGGCCTCAGCTTTCGGAAGCCACTTCGTGATCTCCAGGGATGCACCCAGAACCTCTCATACCTTGGCTCAGATCAAACAAGGCGACAAAGAATCTCTGAAGGATTTCCTTAAGAGATTTTACAAGGAAGCAGCCATGGTCCCTGATCTGACAGAGGCAATCCAGTTGCATATTCTCATAGAAGCTATACAACCAAAGTCACCTTTCACTTTGTCTTTGGCAAAGGGACCTCCAACCACGATGGAGGAATTTCGCAGGAAGGCGTCCAAGTACGTGGGTATCGAGATGCATTTGGAAGCCACTGCATCTCGCAATAAACCACCCCCTGCAACTTCACCTCACGACAAAGGGAAAGAGAAGTCGTTGAAGAATGACAAGTCCCACCAAAGGGACAAAGTAGGGAACCAACCTTTCAAACAGCAAGACAGACGCGTGTTCAATTTTGCTCACTATGCACCACTGAACACAACTTGTGAGCAAATCTTGCGTGAAATAGGATGGACCACCCTCAATGTTTATGGAATTCAACGTCCACCCCCAATCAGGCGCGGTGGAAACCCAAAGAAATATTGTGAATTCCATGAGTCAGTTGGCCACACCACAGAAGAATGTAAGCAACTCAAAAATACCATTGAGGTGCTCATTCGTGAAGGTAAACTGAAACATTACCTGTTCAAAGGCAAATCTCATGATGAGCCTGAGAAGTTTGAAAAGCGACATCGTGATCGTTCTCCGGATCCTGATAGTACTCGGGAACCAAAACGTACGGCGGTGTCAGAGAAACAAAAAGGCATTGTTCTGGAGTCCGCCCAACAAGAACCGAGCCCTGAACCTAGGTCACGAGGTAAAAGGCAGGTGGTGGACATGATTGCTGGAGGCTTCGCAGGAGGCAGACCCTCAAACACCGCCCGGAAAAATCATCATCGTATGATCTTATCTGTGCAGGGCAAGAACAAAGAATATCGCCCATTCAGGGACGGAGTTCAGACTCCGCCTATAACTTTCACAGATGATGATTTTGGCCCAACCATTCCTGAGAGAGATGATGCGGTAGTGATCATTGCGGTGATCGCTAATATGGATGTAAAACGCATCCTAGTTGATCAGGGAAGTTCCTGCGACGTTATTTTTTATGACTGTTTTAAACGCATGGGACTGACTGACGCTGATTTGCAGCCTTACACACAGGACCTTACAGCTTTTAATGGCGCCAAACAGCCTACTAAAGGCTACTTGGACACAAGGATTACCTTCGATGGTGAACCTGGAGCAAGGACTGTGAAATCCAGGGTTCTTGTCATTGATGTTAAATCCCCATACAATGGCATCATTGGGCAGCCTACTCTGAATGCCATGGAAGCCATCGTTTCAACCCCCCACTTGTTAATCAAGTTCATCGATAAAGATAATCAAGTCTCATCTGTCAGGGGTGACCAGGAGATGGCTCGTTATTGTTACAATTTAAGTCTTAACATGGTGAAGCTTGAAACCATGTCTAAGAAAAGGAAATTGAACGAAGGAAACAGTGCGGCGGCATCCGTCAACTTGGTGGATCTTGATCCCAGGGCGGAGTCTTCTATAGACCCACTGAACCCTTTGAAACCAACTCCTGATGGTGGTTCCAAGCCTATTGTTCTGGGCAGCACCCCGGAGAAAATCACTAACATCAATGACAAATTGGAGCCTAACGTGGAGGAAAGACTGATTGCACTCCTCCATGAGTACAAGGAAATTTTTGCCTGGACAGCCGCAGACATGCCTGGTATGGATCCTAACTTCTGTTGCCACCGCCTGGCGGTGTATCCTGAAACTAAGCCAGTGGCACAAAAGAAACGGCGTATGGGTCCTGCTAAGCAAAATGCTGCTTGCGAACAAACTGAAGAACTCCTTAAGGCGGGGTTCATCAGGGAACTCCGTTACTCTTCTTGGCTGTCCAACGTGGTTATGGTGCAGAAAGCCAATGGCAAATGGCGCATGTGCATAGACTACGTTGATTTGAATAAATGTTGTCCCAAAGATCCTTATTTTCTCCCTAACATTGACAGACTGGTTGACGACTCATCAGGATACAAGTATCTATCCTTCATGGATGCTTACTCCGGATACAACCAAATTCCAATGTGTGAGGATGATCAGGAGAAAACAGCATTTATCAATGACAGAGGGGTCTTTTGCTACAATGTCATGCCATTTGGGCTGAAGAACGCTGGGGCCACCTACCAGCGCATGATCAACAGAGTCTTTGAGGGCATGCACCCAAAGCTGGTGGAGGTTTATATTGATGATATCATCGCCAAAACTCCAGAAGGAGGAGACCATGTTGAAGACCTACGCCTCGTTTTTCAACGCCTGCGGCAATACAACATGAGACTCAACCCACTAAAATGTACATTTGCTGTGCCTGGGGGGAGATTCTTGGGTTTCATGTTAACACAAAGAGGCATAGAAGCTAATCCTGACAAATGTCGTGTGATACAAGAGTTGCAGAGCCCCAAAACACTAAAAGAGGTACAATCCCTCAATGGCAAAATCGCTGCACTAGCACGATTCATGCCAAAAATGGCTCATCGCTCTCTCCCCTTATACAAGATGCTGAAGAAGGATAAGAAATTCAATTGGGGCCCAGAGTAAGAGGCGGCCTTCCAGAGCTTGAAAAATGTCTTAGCCAGCCCTCCAATCCTGGTAAAACCAAGCCCAGGTGAGCAACTCATCGTTTATTTGTCTGTTTCAGATGAAGCGCTGGCAGTGGCTCTGGTCAAGGAAACAGTTGAAGGCCAACGACCGGTGTACTTCACTGGTAAAACATTGCATGGTGCGGAGTGCCGTTATCAGAAGATTGAAAAGGCAGCACTTGCAGTTGTTTGGGCCTCACGACGCCTAAGACCATATTTCCATGCACATCCCATCCTGATTCGCACAGACTTGCCACTCCGTACCATATTGTTCAAACCAGATTTGGCAGGAAGAATGATCAAATGGGCTATAGAACTCTCTGAATTCGACATATCCTACGAACCAAGAACTGCTATCAAGGCGCAAGTCCTAGCCGATTTCGTAGTTGAATTAACAGGCTCTAGCCCAGACGCAGATCATTCACACTGGACAATATATGTCGATGGGTCTTCAAACAGCAAAGGATGTGGAGCAGGAATCGTTATAGAAAGTGATGACGGGGTACATCTTGAAATTTCATTACACTTTACCTTCACTATGTCTAACAATCAGGCGGAGTATGAAGCCTGCTTAGCCGGACTCAGAGCAGCACAAGATATTGGGGCCAAAACTGTCACCCTATGCAGTGATTCTCAACTAGTCATCTCATAAATTCTTGGTGAGTATCAGGCTAAAGAACCTCTACTGCAACAATATCTGGACTGCGTCAATGAGTTGAAACAGCGCTTCGATGAAGTAACTTTCAAGCATGTACCTCACGAAGAAAATACACGTGCTGATATCCTGTCCAGGTTAGCCAGCACAAAGAAGGCGGGGTGCACAACCACGGTTGTACAGAGTACTCTGGCGGAGCCAAGTATATCCCTTCCCTCTTCAATTCATATGATTAAAAGTCGCCCCGTTGATGACAACTCCTGGGTAACACCAATAGTTCGTTATCTTGTTAATGGACAATTACCCACGGATGATCTTGAGCGAAAGAAGCTAAGGAGGGAGGCACCCTATTATACACTCCTGGATGGGCAGCTATACCGCCGAGGAATTTCTGTCCCGTACTTAATTTGCATAAATGAAAACGAAGTGCCAGCTGTTTTGGAAGAAGTCCATGAAGGGCAGTGTGGACATCATCCAGGGGCACGGAGTCTAGTGAGAAAAATCCTCAGGGCGGGGTATTGGTGGCCCACTATGAAGCAAGACGCTGCCTCATATGTTCAAAAATGCGATCAATGTCAACGATTCGTGAATTTTCACCATACTCCAGCTGAGGAAATGTCATCATCAATAACGCCCTGGCCTTTCTATCAATGGGGTATGGATATTCTAGGTCCATTCCCAACTGCACCCGGCGGTATCAAATACTTGATAGTTGGTGTCGATTATTTCACCAAATGGATTGAGGCAGAGGCAGTGGTGCACATAACGTCAGCCAAGACTCGAAGATTTGTTTATGAGAACATCATTGCACGTTTCGGAGTCCCTGAACGCATAGTCACTGATAATGGCACCCAGTTCACAGATCGTAAGTTCACTGAACTCTTAGAAAATCTCAGCATCACGCAGATTTTCTCTTCTGTGGAACACCCTCAAACCAATGGACAAGCAGAGGTCGCCAACAGAGAAATCTTGAAGGGCCTCAAAAAACGCCTTGGTGAGGCAAAGGGAGACTGGGCAAATCAGTTATGCCATGTTTTATGGGCATATAGAACCACCCCACACTCCACCACGAATGAATCTCCGTATCGGCTGACATATGGAGTTGAGGCTGTCATTCCCATTGAATTAACAGCCCCTTCAGCTCGAGTCCTCCATTTCAATGAGGAAGCCAATCAATAGAACCTCGCACACGAATTGGAGGTTTTGGCGGAGTTGAGAGAGGAAGCCTTTGTGAGAGATCAAGCTGTCAAAGCAAAGGCCGCCAAACGGTATAATGCACGCATGTGTGAACGCCGTTTCAAAGAGGGAGATTTGGTCTTGAGAAGGGCCAACATTGGCAACAAATTTGCGCACCAAGGCAAATTGGCACCAAATTGGGAAGGTCCATACCGAGTCATCGAGGTTTTGGGCAAGGGTACATACCGCCTGGAAAACTTGGATGGCACTCCGGTCAGAAATAAATAGAACATTTTAAATTTACGCATATATTACAGTTAGTTGGATAATACGGTATGATCTTTTCTTCCTAACTCAAGGATCTTCCTCTGTATGCTTTCCTTGAAAAGGTTTCGAAAAGATATATCCCAACTCAATCCTTTATGTAGTTCCATTCTCAATGAAATGCCTTCTTGCATTTAATCTTCACTCTAACTTTGAATTGATTATCCATGGCAGAATTTGTTCCCATGCAGATAAAACAACGACTCTAAAACTGAAGCACAAACGCATAACTCTTTATTCCATAAAGATCAACCAACATGCAACGCCGCTTCACAAATGGAGTCAACAAAAACTCCTTGGGGAATTGGTGTCTCAGCTATATGCTGCACCATACTGACCCTAAGGTACAGAAAACTCCTTGGGGGGAAAGGATTGGTGTCTCAGCTATATGCTGCACCATACCGACCCTAAGGTACAGAAAACTCCTTGGGGGGAAAGGATTGGTGTCTCAGCTATATGCTGCACCATACCGACCCTAAGGTACAGAAAACTCCTTGGGGGGAAAGGATTAGTGTCTCAGCTATATGCTGCGTCATACCGACCCTAAGGTCCTACAGGCCGCCTATGGAAAGAACTAGTGTCACAGCTATATGCTGCACTAATTCTCCCCCAAGGTCCTGCAGGCTTCTTGTGGGAAGAGCTGGTGTCACAGCTATATGCTGCACCACGCTAACCCCAAAATCCAACCAATTTCTTGCAGGATGAATTGGTGTCACAGCTATATGCTGCACCATACCGCCTCGAAGGTTTAACCAAATTCTTGCAGGATGAATTGGTGTCACAGCTATATGCTGCACCATACCGCCTCGAAGGTTTAACCAATTTCTTGCAGGATGAATTGGTGTCACAGCTATATGCTGCACCATACCGCCTCGAAGGTTTAACCAAATTCTTGCAGGATGAATTAGTGTCACAGCTATATGCTGCACCATACCGCCTCGAAGGTTTAACCAATTTCTTGCAGGATGAATTGGTGTCACAGCTATATGCTTCACCATACCGCCTCGAAGGTTTAACCAATTTCTTGCAGGATGAATTGGTGTCACAGCTATATGCTGCACCATACCGCCTCGAAGGTTTAACCAAATTCTTGCAGGATGAATTGGTGTCACAGCTATATGCTGCACCATACCGCCTCGAAGGTTTAACCAATTTCTAGCAGGATAAATTGGTGTCACAGCTATATGTTGCACCATAGCAATTCGGACTTGATAATTTTCATTCGATCAGGAGTCGCACTCCAATCAAAATGCAAAAGGATGAACATTCCATCCAAAACTTGACTCTGCCTAACTCCCAACGTTTTACGGAGTACATGAGCAACAAACTCAAGCACTACCCAACAAGTTCAAGTAAGTTCAACACTTGTAAAATTGTGCTTCATTAAAATTCCTAAGAGGCTACTCCACCTTCTTACGGAACCCAACTCCTTTTAAATTCCTAAGAGGCTACCCCGCCTCCTTACGGAATCCAATTCCTTTTAAATTCCTCAGAGGCTACTCCGCCTTCTTACGGAATCTAACTTCTTTGAAATTCCTAAGAGGCTACTCCGCCTCCTTACGGAATCCAACTCCTTTTAAATTCCTAAGAGGCTACCCCGCCTCCTTACGGAATCCAGTTCCTTTTAAATTCCTAAGAGGCTACCCCGCCTCCTTACGGAATCCAATTCCTTTTAAATTCCTCAGAGGCTACTCCGTCTTCTTACGGAATCTAACTTCTTTGAAATTCCTAAGAGGCTACTCCGCCTCCTTACGGAATCCAACTCCTTTTAAATTCCTAAGAGGCTACCCCGCCTCCTTACGGAATCCAATTCCTTTCAAATTCCTAAGAGGCTACCCCGCCTCCTTACGGAATCCAATTCCTTTTAAATTCCTCAGAGGCTACTCCGCCTTCTTACGGAATCTAACTTCTTTGAAATTCCTAAGAGGCTACTCCGCCTCCTTACGGAATCCAACTCCTTTTAAATTCCTAAGAGGCTACCCCGCCTCCTTACGGAATCCAATTCCTTTTAAATTCCTAAGAGGCTACTCCGCCTCCTTACGGAATCCAATTCCTTTTAAATTCCTAAGAGGCTACTACGCCTCACTATTAAAATCATTTCAATGAAATTCTCAAGAGGTTACTACGCCTCGTTATTAAAATTACTTCAGTTAAATTCTCAAAGAGGCTACTTCGCCTCCTTACTGAATTTTACTTCACCGAAATTGCAAAAAGGCTATCCCGCCTCGTTATGCTTAGTCATATTTCATTAAGTCCTCAGAAGAATATTCCGCCTTTTCGATATCATTTTACAAGGCATAAATACGACGGACTCGAACACTGCTTATATGAACAAGTATACATTTGCAGAAAATATGCTTTATTCAATATTGCCAAATTGGTAAAATCTAGAGCCTATCCTGGAACAAGGCGACGTTATAAATAAAAACAAGACTTGCAAAGAGACTGAGGAGGAGACTGAGAAGCTGATCTTTAAGGGTCAGACGGCTTCCCTTCTTGCTGAGTGAAGGTGAGCTGACTTTCTCCTGGCCTGGTCAAACTTTGGGAAGGAGGCAAGTCCGCCAGAACATATTCATCATTGGGCGCAGGCATATGACCTCCTTGCACAGGCACCATCAATTCTCCATTGATAAATTCGTAATAGGGATGAATGCCTGTGGTGGAGAGAGTAACACCTGGGTTGCGGTAGCAGAGTTGGCGAACAGCCATGCTGAAAGCATCATCAATCGCTGCCTCAGCTGCATCCAAGGAAGATTGTAATTCCTTGTCAAGCCTCTCACTGGTAGCATCTGAGGCAATCTTCTCAGCTTGCAACTCTTGAACCTGCACTTCAAGATTTCCATATGCGGTTGCTGCTTCGCCCAACTCCGCCGCCCAGGCATCTTCAGCTATGGCTTTATTTATTTCTATGGAGACCAGCCTCTGCTGAAGAATGCTCACGTCTCCGCCCAAAATTTGGTTCTGCTGATCTAAATTTGAAACTTGTTGCTTCAGCAGAACATTATCAGCCTTGACCTGGGAAAGTCCGCTCACCACCTCGCCTAGCTTTTTATTCTGTTGCTCTAGCAGGACCTTCTCAGCCTTCACCTTAGCCAACTCCTCCGTCAATTTCTTGATGTCGGAGTCGGCGGTGTCAAGATGTTTGTCCTTGGCCTTGATCACCTCGGACAGCTGCTCATTGTCATGTTCCAAGCTACGAATCTTTTCCACAGACTCGTGGTAAGACGCCTGAAACATGTTCGCCTCGGCAGCAACGTCAGCTATCTGGGGGACAGAGGCCAAGAAACCATCTATCTCTGCAAGGTGCCACCTCGCAGCTGCAGCAGCCCCCGGAATCTCCTCAAAGTCGATGTCAGGGCGGAGGATGAATTCTGGATCATGCCTCTCTGACTGGCGGGATCCCGTATTTGCAAAGTACAAAAAGGGATTCAAGCGAGACCCCGCCTGGGGCAAAGAGACAAACCGCCTGGATGATTCCCCTGGCACATCAATAGGGAAAACTGCTGTCCCTCGAGTGGTCAAGCTCAGGGCGGGATCCTCAAACGGGCGGACTGGGGAAACATGAACTCTCCCTGCCTCGTCCCCCGTATCTTGGTCAGAAGGGGCTTGGAATCCCTCCGCTTGCTCCCCCGCGACATCTTCTTCGGGGATACCTTCAGCACCGCCCACATCAGCAGAAGTACCCATAACAGGTACCTCCTGAGTCTCCTCCAAGTCGATGGCAACATCGATTGATGTCCCTTCCTCAGCCCTCTTCTTGCCCTTAGTCCTCCTCCTTTGCAAGGCATGAAGATCTACTTCCTCTTCTTCCTCTTCAGCAGCTTCTGGTTCCTGGCGTTTTTTAGAACGCCTTTCAACAGTAGCTGCTGAAGATCCTGCACCACCTTCAAAATTTACTATGTTGGTGGAGGCAGGGAAAGGAAGGGTCTTTGTGAGAGCAGCAGTCAGACTCCTCCTGGGCTGCACATTGTTCTCCGCGTTAATTTCCCTGTGGCTCATTCGGATCCGCTTGATGCGCTCCATCCCAGGGAACTCAGCGATTTCTCCTGCGAAATAACAAAACGAGAATATGATTAGAAGATGCAAGATAGCAGCAATACTCAATCAACATTACGATTGTTAGTAATATTACTCAAGTATCCCTGAGCATCCCGCCCAAGCAGCCTTCGACAAAGGATCAGCTTGTGGACAGAGTTGTACTCCTTCAACGTCCGGAGTACTTCCACAGACGCCGCCGATAAAGCACCCTCTTCAACTTCATACGCCCGCTTGGTTAAGAGAAAGTGCTCATGTGTCCACGCAACTGGGAATCGATCAATTCCCTCCTTATTCCGCCAGAAGACGGATTCCCCCTCCTTCACAGAAACCTTTACAAAACTTTTTCTGAAGTGGAGTCCGCCTTCCTTGGCGGAGTCCGCAAACGACTTGAAGTTTAAAATCTTCGGCTCCGCCCGAAGAGTAACAAGGCCCATGCCGCCTGTTTTTATGTTCACCCTCCTCATGATGCGGCAGAAAGAAAAGAACAACGCCACAGTAGGCGTAAACTCCAGATGCTCCGCCATCACCTCAAAGCTTCGAACTATTCCCCAACCATTTGGGTGCAGTTGAGAAGGAGCACAATCCAGGAACCTCAGCACGCCCATCTGAAATTTGTTCAAGGGGAAACGCACTCCCAGCTGAGTGAACAGAATATCGTACATATATATTGTACGATTATTCTGAGGACGATGGCAAATCCTTTCGAATGTCTTAGGAGAGCTAACAATGAACCTATCTTTATACCGTTCATTTTTCCAGATAGGCACAGACAGCTCCACTACACCACCACTAGTTGTTGCATGGCGAGAGGAAGTACCCTTAACATCCTCCTCAACCCAACAATAAGGATTAATCTCGAGCGTCTTCTCCCAGTCCAGTCCATGCAACACGACGTTTTGACACTCTGCCATTGTCAATACTTGGGTATGGAAAACACCTCCTGACACAAACGAATGTACAGCATTACTAAAGTACTCCACGCTGCTGTAAAATGTCGAGTCCCTCCCAGTATAAAACGCCTCATCTTCACTCTCAATATCAGAAAACATGGGACGAACAGAAACCCTAGAATGAGACTCTGACCTCTTTCCTCTCATCTTCCTTTTTACAAACACACAAAAAGGAAAACTAAAGCTAACCCAATGGAAATGAAGAAGCAAAGAAGAGGAAGAAGCAAGTACCTTAAGCTTCTGAAAGATAGAAGAACTCCAAACACCAATAAACTCGCAAGAGAGTAGCAAAAATACTTTCAGCGAACAAATACGAAGTGAGAGATGAAGCAAAATATTTCCCTTCTGAGAGTTTACCTATTTATAGGCATGGCTTGGGGGGAAATAAACGAATCCTCAGAAATCTCGAAGATGTCTTTGCAGCCGTTAGATAAATCTCATCAACGGTTCTAAAATTGAAATATGCGTTTACGACCGTTGGATTTGTCTCACTGACGGTTCCTTTTTTGCTGAAACCAATAGATATATCTAAGGGCAGATATTTCATGGGCCACGTTTTCAAAATCCAAGGCCCACGGTAATAACCTCGAAAACGGTTCTCAATTGCCACCACGCGTATTTATGTCCCATCATTGGAATGGCAATCGTTACGAGGGCATACGTGGCAATGGGAGACTGAAGAATAAAAAACGTGGTTTCGAGGCACATTAATGACAGGCGTGGCAAGTGATGACAGCTAATAAATGCACGAAAACACTTGTCCATAAATCCTGAAATAACAAGCGCCGCTTAAACCCATGCCTGCAAAAGCTAAACTTAAGTGTTATAGCTCATTAAAGTGACTCCGCCAGTCACTATAACAAGCTAGGGGGCATATGATCCGGTCCTAACACCGGCCCCCAAGAGCATGGCTTTAATGCTTGGCCAGATCAGCATTTTGAACAGGAGAAGTACGCAATTGAGTACATTATAATCACTTTTATACGGAGTACATACCGCCAGGGCAGGTAACTCCGCCAAGGCATGTTACTCCGCCCAGGAACGTAACTCCGCCAAGGTATGTTAACGCCACCAAGGCACCTTACACCGCCAAGGCATGTTACTCCGCCAAGGAACGTAACCCCGCCTAAGTTGTTACTCCGCCAAGCCATAAGCTCAATATTGGCGGAATACTGAATTTCCCACACTGCGTAGCGAGCCCATACTCACAACCCCGGCACGAGATTGACTCTGTCTTGAGTGGTTAATAATGGGAATCACGCTGTCACGCATAAAGGGAAATAACAATAAAATATTAAAGCACTAACGCTTTCTAGACAAGTGGTGATACCTACTACAATAATGGTGCATGTGAACGGCGCAAGGACCCACTACCTTTTCAGCATTATGCCTGAAGACAAGGAGCGGGTCCTACCAATAATGGAGCACCAGTAACAGGTATATAAACCTCTCTCGAAAAGGTATAAGGGATCTTTTTCCCATTCTCTGAACCTTACACTCTCTTACTTGCATAATTCTCTCTGACTGTCTTTCTAAGTCTCTAAGTATTCTGAAATACTGACTTGAGCGTCGGAGAACGATTGCAGGTACCATCCCCAATCGGGTCAAGGCAACGTAGATCCCGTCAGGCGGACTGTGACACCGCCCCAGAGTACATTGCACTCCGCCTCAGCATACAAAGACTCTCCGTATTTACATTTATATGCACATTGCTTTGTATCAAAAACACATTTATATGTATATTTTGAGTTGTTCTACAAGCATACTTCTACACCCCCTGTAAAGAACAGTTCAACTGGCAAGGCTGCACCCATATGCCTCTCATTATAAGATGTCACCACCAATGGGATACTCCAAGATTTTATCGTATGATGAGAATCACCAAGAGTCCACATATCGAATTAAGCATCATTCGCCACAATATGGGTCCCTTTAAGTCTCTAAAGGGTCACTAGGGTAAAAGTTTAGCAGTTCATTCACTTGAAGGAAAATGCAAGTCCCCATACCCAAAAACTTACAAACTCCCCACCCACTCCCTATAGACAAGTACACTAGGGAGGAAAATCCTAGTAAGCATTTAGATGCTTACATGATTAAGCTGATATACCTAGGACAGATAGCGATATTATGTGTAAAATGTTCCCAAGAACCTTGAGAGGAAAAACTTTGAGTTGGTTCAATGGCTTCCTTCAGAGTCGATTGACTACAGGTCCGACCTCAACGACATGTTTGGATGACATTTAATAATTACAAGAGATTCATCAAAAACCTCTCATACCCTGACTCAAATCAAGCAGGGAGAGACAAAGTCTTTGAAGAACTTTTTGTAAAGGTTTTACAAGCAAGCATCAATGGTTCTGGGTTGACGAAGCCCATTCAGCTCCATATTACCATTAAAGCTTTGCAACTGAAGTCTGCCTTTGCTTTCTCTTTAACAAAGGGTCTGCCTCAAACTTTGGAGGAGTTCAAAAAGAAAGCTTCTAAGTATGTGGGGTCGAAGATGCATCTTGCTGCCACAAGTTCAACCCTAGCTACTACATTGACTCCTAAGGAAAAATCAAACATAAAAGGTGAAACTAATTATCCAATTAGAGCATAACTAGTTCAACCCCGATGAGTGGCAAAACTAATCACCCGGTATAAGTGTGATTAGTACTTTAGCCCCAACAAGTGGTGAAATTAGTTATCTGATATAAGCATAACTATTTCAGCCCTGACGAATGGCAAAACTAATCATCTGACATTAACATGATTAGTAACTTAGCCCCCAACAGGTCGTGAAACTAGTTACCCGATATGAGTGTAACTAGTTAAACCTTGACAAGCAGTAAAACTAATCACGCAATATGAGTGTGATTAGTATATTATCCTCAACGAGTGGTGAAACTGGTTACTTGATATCAGCGTAACTAGATAAACCCCAACACGTAGCAAAGCTAAACTACTCGGTATAAGTATCGCTAAGATCGTTAGATATGAGTACGACTAGCAAAAACTTACCATTTAAGTTTGGCCCAAGAACGACAACAATCAAATGAAGTAGTTAAGTTTGGCCCAAGAGAAACAAGAATTAACTATATTATATAAATCAACACATATAAGTATAATTAACAAATTTTTTAGGATTTATTAGTTTGATCTAGGATTAATAAATCCATCACACCTATATGATTTAACAACTCTACAATATTAGTCTGCCATGAGACATACAAGTACTGAGCCTCCTTTTATAGTTAAGCCTTGGGGGCAAAAGAGCACCAAACATTGGATGATATCTTAAGGGAACAATTGTATGACTCTTCACATACCGAACGAAGACTTCTCGTAAATCAAAGTGTCGTAACAATCATGGAATGCCACATGTAACTCTAAAAGGAGAGCTTATCCTGGAACAGTAAAAGTTAAATCAGTTGGAAATTTTAGAAGCAAAAATTACAATACCGATGTCTTATCAAAAGATACATATCCTTTGTATATCAGCTTATTAAAGCAACTCCAAGTCACTTCAACAGGCTAAAGGGCAAATAATTTAGGCTTGATACTAGTGTTGGTATCTATAGGTTGATACCAGTAGCTACACATGACGTCTAGTATCAATATGTGAATCACAGTATAGCACCATATAAAACTCATGATAATTGATATTGCTAAAGAGTCGGCGTCAGATAAAAGTTAAGGAATATATCGGGGGATTTCTAGTCATAACACACAACATTGGGTATCAATATGAGCACCACAGTATTGCTCCCTTACAGAACCTAAGATAGTCGGTATAACTAACGAGCCGATATCAAATAGAGCTTAAGGGGATGGTCAACACTTGTAACTATGTCAAAAATGTTTGTGCATGTGTTAGTTTTCACTGAACTAAGTATTGACATAAGAACCAAGTCATTCAATCACCACTCAACTTCTATAAATATCACTTATTTACTATGCATGAGATACGTTCAACCAACCCTAATTCTTAAGCATCAGAGTGTCTTTGCAAGTGACATTATTTTATCCTGTAACGCTATATACTAGTGTGTGTTGGACAAAGAATGACAAGGACTTGAGATTCCCACTGAACTTAAAGATAAAATATTGAATTTCCACTAGATGAATGTAAGATACTAGACTCATAAGCGTGGTACCTCATACTGAAAGTTTGTCACTCATATCGAACAAAGCATCATGAAAGTATTATATATGTTTTTATAGATAAAATATTAATATTTATACGTCACTGAAGCATAATAGATGATAGTATTAAATAATTATTTGTTATATAAAATATCATGAAGATCATAAAACTATCACTATATTATTATATAAGAATTATTTTTTTTAATTAAATGATAGTTATCGGTCCATAAGTACCGTAACAATAAGTGGTAATCTAATTAGCAAGTAATGATTACAAGGAGTGTATGTGTGTTCACATAAATAATTTTGATGGACTCTTTACTTCATGATGGAAAAAAATTCAATTAATCTTTATAGTAACACTAGATAAATATTATTGTTACTTATTGAAGACTTAGATATTTCAAAGTATTTATATAGATATTTCAAAGTGTTTATATGTGTGTATATATATATATATATATATATATATATATATATATATATTTATATATATCAGATTATTATTATTTGCATTGAAGCATGGTATCTTAGTATAAAAGATGATTACAGTAGACAATCAATTTTCATATTATATCTTACGTAAATAGGCAACATATTTATCCTCTTAAAAATACAAAAAATGAATCAAGAGAGTCCTAAAGTTATCTTGAGTGTATATTTATCTATGAATGATTTTTTTATTAAATGCTAAGTAAATGCTATGTATATAAATAATGATTGAGTCCAGAAGTACCATAACATGATATATACTAAGTATGAGTTCAAAATGAGTATAAAATAAAAGTGCGTGAACTATGGTTTTAGAAGAACCATAGTAAAACATTTATCATGACTCCAAAAGAATTCATAATGACTATAACCATACATTATTTGATAAATACACATTATAGGCTAAAAATTTTAATTATATTGATGTAAACTTATGATTGATTTAGCATTACTATCATTAAAACATAACATGTGATGCATTACCGAAATCGCAACATAAATCACTCCTAACAAAAAAAGTTGTTTCAAAGCATCCCCAATACAAGAATTACATTTCAAAAGTATATAGAATTCAAAATATTGACAATATATCAAAAGGGAATAAAATGTTGGAAACACATCAAATGCTGGTATGAAGTTATTTTCACACATTCTTCCACTTTGTTTTTTGGTTACCAAGATTAACATGTCTCAAGACTCAATCCATGCATATAAAGGTACTTATAGATCACCACCGATAAAATCTTCACATCGATGGAATTTAAACCTACCATTTTTCATAAATCGGAAGACACATTTTTGTCATGCTTAGCAGTGATGTGTGGGTAAAAGCAAACAGAAAAACAAGGCGAAGTGTGGATAAAAGCAAACAAAAAACAAAGTGACGTAGGATTTCCGACAATCTTTGCTCTTCCACTGTTGTTTTTTCCCGATAGATAACCTTTAAATGAGTAAAAAAAAACTAGATATATGGTCATACACCTCAAGAATGTTTGCAATACCTGAAAACCCACAAGAAAACGGAGGAAGACAACATATTCTTCAAAGAAAAACCAAAAAATAATTTCTCATCTAATTTTTTCTACCCTTATTTCTTCTGTTTGAAACTACAACCCATCCATCATCTGCTGCTCCTGCAACCTCTGGCATAGCCCCGTTAACAGGCCTGTCTGCTGGAATCATATTTGATTCAGATGTTGGAATGTCCACATTCATGTGTGAAGTATTATCATCCCTAATCATGTTTTCATCATTATCACCATCTTCATCTGTATCGTCTTCATCATCATTCTCAATCTAGCACACGATAAATGTTTTAACATTATTACAACTTTCAAATTCAACGGAAGTGCATGATCATCCAGTTGTTACTAAGGATATATATGTAAAAGGAAAAATGTGAAATACATCAACCAAACATGCTCAGTAAATATACATAACAACTTGACCATACCAAGCAATCCTAAAAGTTCATCACAATTTTTTTTTAACACAGCACATGAACAAGTTCATTAATTTATAAATTAATTAAGAAAATCCTAACTTTCATCAGATTGCTCAATGTCTCACTACTCACAATAACAAGAAGCAAGATAATTTTCTAACCTTATTTGAATATGAAGAAATAGAAAGTTCAGGCATATTTGTGAATTCCGTTGTTTCAATCTATACGCTATGTAACAATGAATGAATGCAACAAAATTACTAGAAGCAATCAAATAAATGCAAATTTGTAAGTAGTGTTTCTTTGAGTAACACAAACAAGGCTTAAATATTTTCAGTTGGCAGGCAGTTTGAAAGGCAAAAAAAAGAGGATCACTTGAAGACATTCTTTTATTGCTTAAATATTACCTGTGTCCTTTATGTTTCATCTTGGTTTCAATTTTGTCCTTTAAGTTTTCGGGATTTCAATTTAGTCATTTAAGTTTCAATTTGGTCCTTTAAGTTATTAAAATGTTTCAATTTCATCCTTAAAATTAAGATCAAATTGAAACCCAGAAAACTTAAGGATGAAATTAAAACCAAGGTGGAACATAAAATACGAAAGTAGTATTTAAGTTTTCCTTTATTGAGGCACACATGATTTCTAATCATACATATTCCCCTACAACCTTTCTTTAGACAGACACACGTCAGTCACACATATATATAACAGTACCTAAATCATATCACTGGAAATTTGATATTTTGAAACTATTCTAATCTAATCATAAAACAGTTAATTCCCATTTGGACTATATTGTGGCTGTGTTATACCTGTGTTACATGAGGATGAGCAGCTTCAATAAGATTGGCTTCCCTTAGAATTTCAACAGACTTAAAATTACCTTCTAGGCATTCTTCATGCATAACCATCAGTTTTTCAGCTACCTATACCATCATGAACATAGACATGAAAAATTAGAACAAGTGGACATTGCATGAAAAATTAAAACAACCCATTAGCAAATACAAATGGGATACACATAGTTCAAAATCTATTAGACAAGTCTTATGAAAACTATTATAATCTATTCAGGATGTAATTTAACAGGGCTATGGATAAGTGGGATACAGAATTGGTTTAAAACTTTTCATTTTCATATATGAATCCAGAACGCTGTAATTTGGGGATACAAATCCCTTGGAAGAAAAATATAAAAAACAGGTATGGAAAGTAGCCAGGCAAATTTTAAAAAACAAAATAACATATGATAATGATAACTAAGCATACAAAAATTAGTATACAACGGTATGTCTTTTTTCCAAATACTAAAAACAGATATTACCACCAATAATGCTTAAGATTTGGTTAATGTCTACATTAAGGATATTAGCCTCTTCAACCTGATCGCAATACTATGATGCCTCAAACCTCTTATCCATGCAGATCTTATTAGAAATATATTAGCAGAGATCGACAACAAAAACTTACTAATGCAACAATTTGTGGCCAACAAACTTAAAATATATATACCTCTTCAATGCTGCCATCTTCAACTTCTACATTGAGAGAAAGCATACCTTGATCGAGTGTGTCTTCTAAATCATCAATATAAAGCGGCTCTCCACAGCAACAATAAAAAAAAATGTCAAAACAAAAATGAAAGTTCTAGTCTCACATAAACATAGAAAATATACATTCATTTTAATCACTTTCTCAGTCGTTTTACATAAAAAGAACCAAAAAAGAGTAAATTACATGTGGTTTCATAGTGAGGAAACTAATGCGACCCCAAAAGAAGAACCACAATTCAAGTCTACAAAAGACACCGGTTGAGAGAACATATCTGACTACACTCAAGCCTCAATAGAATAATGAAACAAAAAAATGAAAAACTAATGTCAAAATTTTTAAAATCTCAAAGACTACAATGTCCAACCCATACAATTAACCTATTATTTCCTAGAAAAACTGTAATCTCTTGTAGTCTTGTTCCCAAAAACATTCTAACAGAGGTTTAGTCCATGGCAAACAGAGCTATTGTACCTTTGGATTGAGTGAACCAGGAAAGTACATCAGCGGCAAGTTGATCGGCTTTGAGGCGAGACTCACGGCCACCCCACTCATTCTCAACAGCTGCTTGAAGAGCTGACCAGCGAAACAGAACAAAACCAATCCCTTCATTGAAAACACCTATTGACTGTCCTTGTAGTCGTCTCAAACCCTCCATCTCTATGCGTCACTGTCACCACACCACAACACAATCAAGTTAATAAACAGGGATCATATTTCAAGGATTTCCCCATTTTATGAAATAAGGGCCATACTTAGTGAATATGAAAAATCACACTAACATGTAAAAGTAAAACACTTGAGCTTTTCTGCATTCACAGTACTAATTATATATATATATATATATATATATATATATATATATATTATGATACAATAAAATATTAGACGAGAAATTTTTTAAAATTTAGTTTATGCATGAGCTTAAAAAATAGTATATACATGGATGAGTACATAAAACCAATTGAAATCCATTGAAAACCAATGAAAATAATATGGATTGGATTTCAAAACCAATCCATTTCCTCTGTTTCCGAAATCAGTTTTCAAAATTAGATTTGCCCAGCTTTGAAACCAGAATTTGGTCCGAAAAACAAATTTTAGATTAAACTGATTTTAAACCCCATTCTATCTACAAAAACTAATTTATAAATCTAGTTCTTAACCCTTTTTTACAAAAAAACCAATTATAAAACTGGTTTAAACCACTTCAAAATTAATTTTGGCTGCAAAATAATATTTAAAAAGTCAAAGGAATGATTTATAAATCCAATTTTTCTGAGTACAAAGAATATAAAATTTTACACAATCTGAATCAATCCAAAAAAATAAAAACATTCTTCCTATGTATATAGTTATAATACATCATGATCCATGCCAACAAGACTAACTCCTGAGAATTAAAATGACAAAAAGGAATGCAAAATGTATTAATTTCCAATTCCAGTCACATTCAGTCCATCACAAATAAATAGTGTGCAAATGATGGGCGTTGATTAGCTCTTGGAAACATATTCGGGGAAGACAAAACTCTAGCTAATGCAGTCTTTTGGAAATTATTTACAAAAGATTTAAGGAATTAAAATAAAGTGAACTCTTATGTTAGTTTTCAAGAATGAGTGGATCAAATATTTTAATCCTTAATATTTTAAAACTTTCAACTTAGTCTCCAAGTTTACAAAACAATCTTCAATTTAGTCCTTTTCATTGAAAAATGATAGTAAAAGATTATTCACTAAATATACTCAATTCACAAACAGCACCTAAGTGAAAAAATCTAGGAATTAACGCACCCCATCAAAAGCAGAACAAATTATTAAATTGCTCTTTACATGACAATGATCACATTTTGATAAAAGATTTCCTACTTGTAAGTCAATCGTATTTGAAATGAAAATGCCAAGAAAATAAGCCCTAAAATATGTAAAGATGCCTAAAGAAAATTAAATTATGTTCTGCCAAACAAACAATGATCTAGTAGCTAGCTAATTACCTCCACAAATAAAGTTACATACTAATGAGTAATGATTCTTGAAATAGAATAATAGCAACAAAACTAATAATACTAACATATGCCTGTATATAACTATATATACGGCACAATATTGCTTCTTTATACACTTACACTATTGCTAATATAATCCGAGGTTATACCAAGGAGTAAAAAAAGGACAGCAAGTTTTTTTATGATTTCCATGTTAATAATTGTCGGCAACAGTTCTACTTAAGTAACTTGCGCTTTTAGTGTTTTTTGCATTCCTTCATCTCAAGTGAAGCAGAAGGATTATCAAATGAATACAAATAGGTTGACCAAAAAAAGGCAAATAAAAATATTTAACAAAGGAAGACAAACACCCACATATCAGATCCCAGCTAGTAAATGAGGGATATGTCCCCATCTAATGCTATGAAAATCACTTAAACTCAGAACTATCCCTACTTTCCAACAGAACCATAACACCAACAAGCTTCACACTACAGAAGGTCAAGGATCCCATTGCAGTGGCACAAAACACCTCCCTACAAGACGCTCTTTCATTAAACAGAACCAACCCCAAACACATACCAGTACTACCTTGCCATTGAACCTTAAAAACTTCACTGAACTGCTCTAAATATTTTCCTTGTGCAAGCTATAGTCTGGAGCATTTATTTAATTAATTTTTCTTAGGATCCAATTTTAGGGTAAAAAAGAAGCCATCAACAAATGCTATTCATCTTCAAGTAACACATTACTATGCTAGATTCAATATCTGAGTCTGTATCAAATTCAAAAGCGAACAGGAAAAAGAGAATAACAGAATCACCTGAATACTTACTTATGTTAAAAACACTTTTGAATATTTTCTGTTATACCTCCAATCAATCTAATTTCTTTGAACAAATGGAGAAGAACTTAGATTTGGAAGAGTCAATTTTACAATTATAAGTATCAAAATGTTGAAATAATGACTCAAAAAGCAAGAACCTAATGAAGATGATTGAACCCTATGTGAATTCTTCAATCACATGAGAATTCAATGGAGAGATAGATAAGGATTGGTTAAATGATTTTCGCTTAAAAAAGGAGGTTTAGGGTTTCCAAGTGAAAGAAAAGAAAAGAAAAAACAACAGAATGTGTGAAGGGAAAAGCATTTGAGCCCAACTACTTTTTTATTTTTTTTAATAACATAACTTTAGGCATGGCAAAGGGGTAGGACAGGGGCAAGGGAGAGTAGTGCCTTCCCCACCCCATCCCACACCCCAGAACCACTACCATCCCCACCAAGGACAAGAAAATCCACCATGTTCAGCTTTGAGGAAATTCACCCTGCCCCCATCCCCGCTCTCGGAAAGTGGCGAGGCCATTGTTCCTGACTTAGTAAATTAATCCAGGTCCTATTATATGTACCTGAGACTAAAAAAAATGTAAATATACACAGATTTAAATGTAAATATACTCACATGGTTTGGGCAATCATAGATCTTTATCCACCTAATTATTTGTGCAATTTGCACCTATTCTTGTCCTTCTGGATTAATAAAGTGTTGCTTATATGTCCCAAATTACTTTCTAGAGTTTTTTTGCTTCCAAAAACTCGACTTCATCTTCCTCGTTAAAACCAATCAATTGTAGGAAAACTGAATTTTAAGCACAGAACTGTTGCTGCTTTGTTCCATAAAATTAAAGGAAATAACACAGAAAAGTCAGTCCACATACCAACTGTGCAGGATGTGGTATGGACGGCAACGGCAACAGACAGGGCCGCGTGGAGGCACGATGACGGAGAGGAGAACGGCGTGGCACAATGACGGAGGGGGAATGGAGCGGTGGCACAGTGAAGGGAACAAGAGGTTGGAGAAGGTGAGACAGGGCATACAAGAGAGAAAGTGCTCGGAACAAGACGTGAGGGAAGGTTTGGATTAGGGCACACAAAAAAAGTGTTTTCTGAAGACTCGGTATTAAAATTTAAAAATTTTATGGTTTTGAAATGTTATTTTTAAATTATTTTAAAATATATTAAAATGAAATTTATTTATTTAAATAAGCCGTACTTTTGTTAAAAAATAAATAAATTTTATTTTCATAACTACATTTGAAAATAAAAATAAATAATTAGCAACCACCACTAGTAAGGAGCTCAAATTTGTGCTTGTTTTCTAGGTAATGTGTTTAGTATAGTGTATGATTTATATCTTTATCATATAATAAGTGTATTTCCCGTAATTTATCCACCTAATTAGGTGGGTAAAAAACTTATTTTTAAGATTTACAGTTTAGGGTTTAAAAAAATTCTTTATATTATAGGCCTTATAGTAATTCTACCTATGTTGCAATAATTCTTTATAACTTCTAAACATAGGTAAGGTTTTTAAAAAAAAAATTATTCCCAATAAATTTAAAGATATCTCCTACCAAAGACTCTTTTATAGAATACATAAGCTTAAGGTTCATTTGAGATGGTTGTGAGTTTTTTGTGTTTTATTTTACAAAATAAATTTGAAAAAAAAATTAATTTATCTAGTATGGGACATAGAACTTTTGGTATTGATACCAAGTCAAACTCAAGAGAAGAATATGAAGACCATTTCATCATGATTTCCCTCTAATCACAAATCGTATTTGCCACATGATGAGGTCGTGATATCTTTTCATGTACGAGATGGTATTCACTAAAATTGGAGTGAGAACCCCCTAACGGAGTTCAAAATAGGGGTGCTCCAATTCCTTAACTACGCCTCTAGTCAACTTTATCTCAATGGCTGGGGTTTAATAAAAGCCTTGCAGGTGCTAGGAGCTTATTTCCACCTTGTCCCTATAGTAACCATGTTTTTTTACTAGTGTGGAGTAATGCACTAGGGTAGTAAAAGCGGTGGGCTCGACTACATTAACCTACGATATAATACCAACATCATTAACTTTGAATCTTACATAGAGTCTTTGAAAACAGACGGGGTAAGCTATGAGCATTCTTTTATGAAAGGGAAGGTGAAGGAGGGGAAACTGGTCTTTTAGGAGAATTCTGACTTTTTCCAGAAAGCTTTATTTCAAGTTAACCCATGAATACTTCCTTCTAATTAGTAACACCTACTTCGTCATAGAGGATGAGCTCTTACCGGAGTCAAAGAAAATAGTGGATGCTCTTGGAGAAATCTTCAATTTAAATAATATATCATTAAAGTGCTTCTTGGGGAAGTTTCTCTCCAGGATGCCTATTTGAGTAATATTTTCTCTTCTCTTATATTTAAATTACGATGTTAGATATGTTACAATCGTTGTACTAACCATTCATCTTTGTAAATTGAAAAAAAGATGAAGAAGAAAAGCATCTTGGGCCAGCTCCATCAGTAGTGGGAAGCACGGAATGCAGCTCAAGAGAATAACACCTAGCCGAAGTAAGGGGCCAATATTCATAGCTAAAGAGGTTAGCATCCCGACCAACAAGGTAAGGGATTTAGAGCTAAGGTCTGAAGCTTCCATCATGGTTGAGAAAAAGTAAAAATATACATCTCATTTCGAGAAGGAACATGTCTGAGAGCCTAAGAGGTCTAAGAAACAACTCATCCTGGCTGATGTGGGGTAGGCCAAGCCACCACCTCTATAACGGAGGTAACGAAGAGGGAAGAAACTCTAGCCCAAGAAGAAGAGGAGAGGGAGATGCATTCCAGTTTCTCTGGTTACTTGGACTAGCTTGGGTTAGGCTTGCAATTATTCATTATTCTATTCCGTATGCGAAAGGATCTATCTAATGAGAAAGTCTAGGATGCATATCAGGACGTGTTGTGGGATATGGTTGAATCTGTCGTGGTGTTGCAATCTTGGGTCAAAACCTTATAATTATTTTTATTCAAATTAATTAAATTTATCTTTCAAAATTCATATTCAATTAAAATTTCAAATAAAATTAATATATATAGTAAAATTAATCGTACAATGCATTAAATATTATAACTATTTAATTTGAATCTATAATATTCAATATTAATCGTGCAATGCATTAAAATTACATTATAAATACTATCAATACTATACTATACTTATTTAATTTATAACTATTTACTATTTCAATTTTTAATTAAAATTTGGAAAATTTAAACTTTTAATATAATATATAAAAATTTAAAATTTGAACTGGTCTAGTTCGGGGTCAAGGAACCGGACTGGGGACCAGTCACAAAAGTCAAAGATTGAAGTGTATATATACCGGTACAGTGGGTATCCGGTATTGTAATCCAAACTCTCAGTGGGAGAATCCGGTCTTGTTGTCCTGGAGATCCTTCACACCAAGCTTTCATGCTGATGTGGGGCGAAAGGTGGTGTCACCTGCGAAGATTCTCCGACGCTCAAGTCAGTGAAGAGAATAGAAACTTCAGAGGAAACTTGAGCAATGCAATAGTATATTAAGAGTCAGAACAACATAACCTTTTGTGAGTGCGAAAATCAACTATTTATAGATGAGCGTGGAGAATGAACCGTTAGGCACAAGTGGGGCCAGGAGACAAATAGTATAATGCTCAGTGTACGACTCTAACACACGACACGGGAGAGAGCCGCATTTCTCACGTATCACTCCTGTGGCTGTACCTTGTACCTTCTGTCGGGTGACGTGGATACTTTTTAGTGTGTAGGGTATCAATATATACACACTGGCTTGAACACTTGGCCCACTTCAAGTAACAAGGATTTGGGTAGTGGAGCAGCCACTTATCCTCTCAAAGTATAGGCGAATAGTTATGTATAATAAAATAGGGAGAGTGTAAGTGTTGGGTCAGGAGATAGAAGGTGCGTTGCGTAGAGCATGCTTCTGACACATGGTATGGGAAGAATGGTGTCTTTGCCAATGTCCCTGTGACCATAAAACAGATCATATCCGGTGTGTGAGGTGTTGTCTTGGACATACCGGTATAGAAAGAACATCTATACGGTCTAGTAGTCCGGTGACCAACTTGTAGCTTCAGTAGCATGTGGAAAACTGATAAAATGATACCCTTGCCCTGGTACCAGTATCTAGACAGGATCATTTGTCCCCTAGCTTGTGTGAGGGACTGGCAGAGTTGCTCATATAAGCTAAACTGTCTTCATATAAAGTCTTGATACCGGTGTGATGCTTGAGCATATCTGCGGATACGCGTATGCGCCGTACTAATAACCTGTTTATTGGTCTGTTCTTAGGATGAGGATGTCGCTCTCAAGATGCCTATACAACGGATTCAGACAATGATAGTGGTTGTGAGAGGATCTCAAGGGTTTTGGGAATCGAAACTCTTGGTATTCGAGTGTTATGAATGCAGAACCTTGAAACGCTTCCAATGATGGGCATTTAATGCTTTTAACACGTGAGTCATAATGGCCTCAGAGCACGTGGTTTCGTAACCGTCGCTAGGGCTGTTATGGACCTAAAATTTAAATTTTTGGGCCCATTTTAAAAGACACTTTTTACGAATCGTCGTCGTTTTCACGCGCTTGGGCTTGAAACGACTACGTCATTTGGCTCAGTAACGTTGTATTTCCTGACAAACGACACAACTTATGGTTGGTGGTTGGACCCTTCAGTGCCTATAAAAGGAACACTTAGCACTCTCTGGAAAGCATTTGCATTCAAACTTAGCGAAACTCTGCTGAAATTTCCTGAGGAGATTGTTGCTGCCATTCATGTGAAGTTCTTTCTTCCACCAACCTTAACTTCCCTTTAGGTAACCACATTTCTCCCTTCTTCCAGCTTCTTTATCTTTCTTTCCCTTTATATTGCAACCATGCGCCCTAGGCAGAACCACGTTGGTCCTTCGAATAGGAGGGGAAATACCCCTTACAGGCCCTTCGATTATCATGGTGGAAGGATTTCTGTGGGTCCTTTCGGAGTAAGGCCTCGTGGTTCAGGGAAAGGTGAGACCTCTTCATCAAGGTGGCCAATGGTTAGGCCCAATCCTGAACCCTCCTCTCGTTTTGAGGCTAACGGTTCCCAAGGAAGCTCGTCCAGTTCAGACTGGTTCCTTACTGATGATGTCACCTTTTATCACTACACAAACCACTTTTGTTCACGTTGCAGTTGAAATTGAGATCGAAGGGCGTGGCAAAGTTCCAATTTTACGCACTCAGGAGGGGTGTATCAATGTTGTGGCACACCGGCTAGACTGGGAAGCCCTAAACAAGACTCACCCTTACTGCTAGGTAGAGGAGGAGTTCAAAGAAATCCCCTCCTGACATGCACATGAAGATGGTGCTCCGGTGTCCCCGCGCTTCAGGGTCTTCGCGGAAGAAAGGCTACGCGAGAGGTTCATGGTCTTGTCACCCCGGCCATAGGAGAGAATCTACGGCAAGGTGCCAGACAACCACTCTGTGTACATGTACGACTTGGTCTTCCAGCACATTGGAGTGCGCTTCCCTCTGAATGACTTCCAAATGGGTGTTCTGAGATTTCTGGAGTGCGCCCCTTCATAAGTGCATCCCAACGGGTGGAGTCTGATCCGCTCTCTCGAGGTCTTGGGAGCACATTTCAACTTCAAACCCACCATGGCTATGTTTTTTTATTATTGCCAGGTAGTCCGTCGTGCGAACAAGATGGGCGGTCTTGGATTTGTCACCCTGCGATGTGACTCCAGGGTGATCAACTTCAAATCTTTTACTGAATCGGCCAAGATCGATGGTTGATTTTAAGCAATACTACACCAGGATCCAGATTCAACCAAATAAGTTGGTCTTTTGGGTTAATAAGGACGGCATCCCAAAATTTCCTCTTAGCTGGACCCATAAGCATTTCATGCTCGCCAGTCAAGCTTACTTCACGGATGAGAGTGAACTCTCAGCCCGCACCGTTAAGGTGGTGAGTGCCCTGAAGGGGTTCACTGCTGCCCACAAGGAATTCCTCAGCAAGCGTCTCCTAGGGTCCACCTTCATCCGAAACGAATATTTAAGTAATAGTTCTTTTTTCCTTATTCTGCTGTGACAATCCGACATCCTCTTGTTATTAATATTTTTCTTCCTTCTTTCTATAGATTGGATAGAAAGGAATTGCCCCGAGATGCTCGCTCTGAAGTCTCTGTTGGGGGAGGACGGCTCTTCATCAGAGGGTGAAGAAAATAATGTTCAAGCTAAGAGGAACGCCACCAAGGCCATGGCGGAATACATCCCTCTAACCTCCGAGGCCGGCGAGGATCTCCCTCTCTTGGAGTCCCAAGCTGAGGAGGAAGTGTCCTTAGAGCGGGAAGAGCCGGAAGGGTAAAAGAAGAAGAAGAGAGGCAGGTTCGTCAAAGCTGCTGAGAAGAAGAAGCCTACCGTTGTGCCTGAGAAGAAATAGAAAATCTCACATGAGGCCGGCATAGGAAATACAGCAACATCCTCTGGGGTGATCCTGGAGGCTACTGCTCGTCCTGCACCTCCAACTTCCCAACGGGTGAGGATGGATCCGCCCACCCATTCTTTCCTCTCCCCGTTCCTGACTTACGAGGGGCCCTCTCCAGCTGCTCTTCCACCTCCACTATATAAACTTCGTCCCACTTTGGAGGTGGACGAAATAAAAGAAGCAATCGTTGCTGGCAAATGGCAACTGGCTGAGTTGACCGGTCTCCTCGACTCACTAAGCCGCACTGTTGACAGCGTGAAGGAAGCGGGTGAGCTGTCTTCCAAGCTAGAGCATCTGAACATCTCTGCTGCCAAGGACAGGGCTTATTTGAAGACAACGGAGGAGAAGCTAAAGAAGGCGCAGGAGCTAGAGCTGGAACGTTCTGTGGAAGTATCCGGCCTGAAGAACACGGTCAAATCTCTTGAAGGAAAGGTTACTGAACTTCAAGCAAAGGTAACCAGCGTTCCTCAGCTTAAAGATGATCTCAAGGCAGAGAAACAAAAGAATGTCCAGCTCTCTGAGGACTTGAAGGCAGCGGAGGCCGGTAAGCTAAAGAGCGGTGACGAGTTTGCTGCAAAGGAGAAGGAGTTGCTCAGACAAATTGAAGAGTTAAAGCAGGGTAGTCCCACAGCTAGGTCATTGGAGAAGGAAAATGCCAAGCTGAAGAAGGACCTGGCTAAGTCAAAAGCCAGGGCGACAAAAGCTGTAGAGGCCTGCACCGCTGTGGCCTATGAGTCCTTTGGCTTAGCTGTCCGCCAAGTCTACTATTACAACCCCAGAGTGAAGTTCAACTTTTATGGCATGAGCCCCTTTTATGAATTTCACAACGGGAAGCTAGTTGCGGTGGTGAATGGCCGACATGAGGAACCTCTTTCTTCTTTATATAAGCTGCCACCTCTCCTTGAAGGCCAGAGCATGGGGCCTTCTTCCACTACTCCGGGCCAAGAGAACCCTAATGAAAAAGTACCGACTCAGGAAGGGGAGCCCGAAGGTGAGAAGACAGAAGATCAGCCCTCTTAGGAGAATCTCAGAGAACGGGATGGTGGAAAAGAGGGCAAGAAAAAGAGGCCAACAAAACTGAAGATCAAACACCTGTCTCTTAGCTTTATATATTTTTCATTCTTACTGTTGTGTGCTGGGATCAGCTCCAATTTTTACTCAAACTTTATGTATAAATTTGATTTGCTGAATGAACGAATTTCCTTCTTTAAATATTGTCTCTGGTACCATTACAACGGATATTTGCAATGACACAACTCTAAAAATTTTTTCCATAAACTTGTCAAAGTTTACCTTCATAAAATCCGTTAAGCCGTTCTTTGAACTGAAACTTAGGAATAAGGAGTAATGATCATAGTGTAGAAGGGAACAGTTAGACCAGATTCCTAGTAACTTTATCGTATAACACAGACTTGAACTCAATGAATATTGTCCCCAAGCATGTGTTTATTGCGAAGGGCATGAATATTTGGTATAAAATATTACCCTTTAACTTTTTAAGAATGAGAGCTTTAGTCTGCTCTGATAGTAGACGTACCTATTGAATTAGTCGTAGAGTGATAATCGAGATAGAAGTAACGACTAGGCGTATCCGTCCTACAAGAACTTGCCTCAATCATAAGGATGATGATTGGGCCTTTAATCATAAGAGTGGTGATTGGAATTATCCACGCCAAGAGGTATACCATCGACCATAGGGATGATGGGTAATATTATCCGTCCTGGGGAATTGTTCCTCAATCATATGGATGATAATTGGGTCTTCATCAATGTTCAACCAAACTTACTAACCGTTCCCAGGGTTCGGTTTTAATCCTACAACCTGGGTTCTCTGATGGGGTTCGAGCAAACCTACAACCCATTTCCTGAGGTTCGGTTCAATCCTATAACTCAGGTCTTCACCGGTGTTTGGCCAAACCTACTAACCGTTTCTGGAGTTCGGTTTAATCCTACAATCTAGGTCTTCTAAGGGGGTTTGGTACAGCCTTGAAGAAGGTCTGATCCTACAACCCCTTGGTTTACTCGAGGAGTTACATCGCCAATTACAGAATAGGTAATTGGGATCATCCGTCCTGAGGGTCTCCACATATACTGGCATAATACTATAAATCGCAACATAAGAAAGAAAAGTGAAGACATCATATTCATGAATTAAATTCTCATTAAATTGAATATGGATTACAAAGAGAGCGTAGTTGGGGTCATGCCTCGTTAAAACCTTCTTGAGAAAACCCATTGGGAAAAAACTCAAGTAAGGAAAAAGAGTACATGCCGTCTTACCAACTAGCTGTAGTAAATACGTAAGTTCTGAGTGTTCCACTTGTTACGAATTGATGTGCCATCAAGATTCTCCAATTGATATGACCCTTTGCCAGTCACCTCAGACACTCTGTAAGGGCCCTCCCACGTCGGTGCTAACTTTCCTTGGTGAGCGAACTTATTTCCCACACTTGTTTTCCTTAAAATGAGATCTCATGTGTTAAATGCTCTATGCTGAACGCGCTTGTTGTATCGGAAGGTGGCCTTTGCTTTAATTGCCTGATCCCTGACAAAAGCTTCTTCTCTAAGTTCCTGAAAAACATCCAACTCCGATGCTAGATTGGCATCATTATTCTCCCTAGAAAAATACTCCACCCTTGTTGACCTGGTCTGGAGTTCTACTAGAATCATCGCCTCGACACTGTAAGTAAGGCGATACGGAGACTCATTGGTGGAGGAGTGGGGTGTAGTGTGGTACACCCACAAGACGTGGTACAGTTGATCAGTCCATCTGCCCTTTGCTTTGCCTAGACGCTTCTTTAGCCCCTTCAGCACTTCTCTATTGGCTACTGCTGCCTGGCCATTCGTTTGAGGATGTTTGACAGATGAGAAGATTTAGACTATCCCCAGTTCTTCAAGCAACTTTGTGAACTTCCTATTAGTGAATTAGGTTCCGTTGTCAGTAACGATCTGTCCTGGAACTCTGAATCATGCTATGATGTTCTCGTACACGAAGCATCGTGTCTGAGCTGATGTGATATGCACAACGGGCTCTGCTTCTACCCATTTAGTAAAGTAATCCACCCCAACTATGAGATACTTGATTCCACCAGGTGCTGTTGGGAACGGACCTAGGATATCGAGGCCCCACTGATGAAAAGGCCATGGTACAATGGATATAGAAAGTTCCTGGGCCGGTGTGTGATAAAGATTGGAAAATCTCTGACAAGGATCACACTTCTTTACAAACTCAATGGAGTCTTTCTTCATTGTGGCCACCAGTAACCCGCTCTTAGAACCTTCCTCATCAGGCTTCTACCTCTGGTGTGGTGTCCATATTGTCCCTCATGTACTTCTTCCAGCACACCCCGTACCTCATTCTCATTCAAACACCTGAGGTATGGCATAAAAAATCCCCTCCGTATGAGCATGCCATCTACCAATGTAAAGTAGGGCAGCTCTCTTTTCAACATCTTCCTCTCCAAGTCATTAGTGGGTAGCTGTTCATCCACAAAGTACCGTATGTAAGGAACTACCCATGAGTTCTCATCAAAGGCATGATACGTTATTGCATTCAATGATAGGGTCAAGGGGATGCTAGACGATGTTAGAGTTCTTTGCACCATTGTGGTTGTGCTTCCAGGTTGCTTCGTGCTTGCAAGCCTCGAGAGGATGTCCGCCCTGGTGTTTTCCTCTCTAGGTACATGCTTAAACTCTAGCGTAGAGAATCTTCCCTTTAATTCATTCACACAGTTCAAATATAGCTGTAGTTGAGGCTTACGGACTTGATATTCGTCCTGAATCTGTAATATCACCAGCTGTGAATCGCTACAAAGGGTTACTTCTATTGCTCCAATATCAATTGCGGCTCAGAGTCTGGCAAGACAAGCTTCATACTCAGCTTAGTTGTTGGAAGTTTTAAAATTGAACCAGAAAGAAATTTCCAAGTGGATGCCATCATTACTCTCAACCACAACTCCTGCTCTATATCCTTTGCTATTCGATGAACCATCGACATAAATGGTCCAATGAGCATGAGGTGCAGCTGGGTCTGACCCCGTCATCTCCACTATGAAATCAGCCAAAACTTGAGCCTTGATAGCGCCTCATGGTTCATAGGAAACTTTGAACTCTGAAAGCTTGATAGACTACTTAATCATCCTCCCTGCGAGGTCCGGCTTACTCAGTACAGAACGGAGTGGCATATCCGTTCTCACCATAATTGGGTGCGCATGGAAGTATAGTCTTAGACGATGTGAAGCCCAAATGACTGTGAGGGTGACCTTCTCGATCTTTTGGTATCAGCCCTCTGCTCCTTATAGCGTCTTGCTAGTGAAATATACTGGCCTCTACCCCTCTAGGGTCTCCTTGACTAATGCTACTCCCAAAGCTTCATCCAAGATTGCCACATACAAGATGAGAGTTTCTCCGGGGTCTGGTTTTACTAAGATCGGAGGGCTCGACAACACCTCCTTGAGCTCCTGAAATGCTTGCTCTTGCTCCTGTTCCCACTCAAACTTCTTAGATTTCTTCAATACTTTATACAAGGGACGGGACCTATGTGCCATCTTAGGCATGAATCGAGCAAAGGCCGCCATCTTCCCATTCAGAGGTTGAACCTCTCTCAGATTTTTCAGATTTTGCATGTTTAGTATTGCTTGACACTTCCCCAGATTGGCCTCAATGCCATGCTGAGTTAACATGAAACCCAAGAACTTCCCAGTTGGGATAACAAAATGCACTTTAATGGGTTTAGCCTCATGTTATATTGCCTTAAGCGCGTGAATACCTGACGCAGATCTTCAATATGATTACCCCCAGCCGAGGTCTTAGCTATGATGTCGTCAATGTACACCTTAACCAGCTTGGTGTGCATGCCTTCAAACACCTTGTTAATCATACGTTGGTAAGTGGCCCTAGCATTCTTTAAACTGAAGGGCATGATGATGTAACAGAAAACACCGCGGTCATTAACAAAAGCCATCTTCTCTTGATCCTTCTCCCACATCGAAATCTAGTTGTACCCCGAATATGCATCCATAAAACTCAGGTACTGATAACCAGAAGAATCATCCACCACTTGATCTATATTAGGGAGAGGATACGGATCCTTTGGGCAGCAATGGTTGAGGTCCACATAATCAGTGCACATCCTTTATTTACCATTGGCCTTCTGGACCATCACCACATTCGAGATCCAAGAGGAATAACAGATTTCTCTGATAAATTTGGCCTTCAGTAACTCCTCTGTCTGCTCACAAGTTGCCTTCTGTTTCTCTGGTCCTAATCTTCTTTTCTTTTGGGTGATAGACCTCATCTCTAGATAGACAGATAATTTATGATAGCAGAAGTTAGGATCCATCCCAGGCATGTCCACAGCAGTCTATACAAAAAGGTCCTTAAATTCCTGGAGGAGTGTGAGCAGGTGCTCTTCCATCAACGACTCCAGCTTATCATTGATATGAGTAACCTTCTCTGGGGAATCTCCTAAGATGATGTCCTTGGAATCTCCATCCGGTGTGGGCTTCGAAGGGTTGAGCGGATCAATCTTTAACTCTGCTCTGGGGTTAAGATCAATAAAACTGACAGATCCCGCTGCCGTTCCTCCATCATTCAACTTCCTCTTTTTATTGAATGCCTCCAGCTTCACCATGTTTAGGCTCATGTTGTAACAGTACCTGGCCATCTTTTGATCACCTCAGAGGGAAGATACGCCGTTGTCCTTATCGATGAATTTGATAAGGAGATATGGAGTAGATACGATCGCTTCCATGAAATTTAGGGTAAGGCGGCCTATAATATCGTTGTAAGGTGACTCCACATCGATCACCAAGACCCTAGATTTCACTGTCCTTGCCCTCGACTCACCTTCAAAGGACACAAGGGTGTCAAGGTACCCCTTAGTGGGTTGCTTCACTCCGTTAAAGGCTGTGTGTTCCTGCATGTAAGGTTGTAAGTCTGAGTCATTGAAACCCATTCTTTTAAAAAAAATTATAAAAAATGACATTATAAGAACTCCCCTGATCCACAAGGATCCTCTTGACGTCCTTATTAGTGATCACAGCGATGATGACCACAGCGTCATCACCCCCAGGGATGGTTGGGCCAAAATCTTCATCAAAGAACGACACCACCGGTGCCTCCACACCGTCTCTGAAAAGGCGGTTGTCCCTGGGTTTCCCTTGAACGGATAAAATCATTTGATGATGATTCTTACGGGCTGTGATCGAAGCTCTACCCCCAGCAAAGCCTCCAACGATCATATCAATTACTTCACATCGTCCTTGCCTTTGCTACTAGGGCATGCCGTCCTGCTGAGCAGCCTCGCTGATAATAACTCCCTTCTGTTTCTCAGTGGCTGTAAACCTCCTGACCGGGTTACGGCTGTTATCGCCCTCATCGTCGCAATCTCTTCCTCTCTTCTCAGTCCAGTCTGGTTCATCCAAGGATTTCTCCTTGAAGAGGTACTACTTCAACTTTTCCTCTCTGATAAAAGTCTCCACAGCATTCTTCAATGCCTTACACTCATTAGTGGAATAGCTCACCTGTTCGTGGAAACTGTAGTACTTGTATGGATTTCTAGGTTGTCTCAATGGAACCGGCTTCCTTATCCCATATACGCTGAGTGTAGGCCATCTGACCTCCCTCAGGATCTAGGAATGCGTGATGTTTAGTGGGGCGTAGTTGTTGAAAAAAGTTATGCGCCTATCCTGCTGCTTAGGTCTGGGGCTCCTGAAGTCGTTTCCCTAGGCATGCCTCTCTAGTCTCACCCTATCCTTGTCTCTCCGTGGTTGAGGGGAAGGCACTGGTGGCTTAACCCTAGCCGCCATGGCCTCCAAGTACATCTCTATACCCACGTACTTCGAGGCCTTCCTCCAAAACTCTTCAAACATTATCGAAGAACTTTTTGCCAAAGACAAGGCAAAGGCTGATCCAGGCTGCAAGGCCTCAATAACAATGTGTAGCTGAATGGCCTCGATGAGGTTAGGCACCATAACTGCTTCCTTGTAAAACCTCTTCAGAAACTCCTTAAGAGTTTCGTTCTCCCCTTGCCTGATCTGGGCCAAGGTGTGAGACGTCCTGGGGATATCCCTAGAGATGACAAAATGATTCTCAAAAGCAGCTGTCATCTCCTCCCAGGAGTCTATTGACCCTGATAGTAGACCCTTGAACCAGCTAAGGGCCTCCTTCACTAATGTTCGTGGGAACATCCTGCACATCACATCTTCGTCTGCTCTCAGATACATTGCTTCATATACATAAGCATCAAGATGCTTAGTGGGGTCAGTCTCTCCATTGTATTTCCTGATAGAGAGTGGTTAAGTCATCTACAAATGCCTGGGAATAGGCATATTCATGAGCCTCCTCGGGAATGGAACATTGAGCCGATACGTCCTAGGGGCTACTACCACTTGCTCCTTCCTTCTTCCACTAACTCTATCCCCAGAGTCATGAGTTTGCTCTCTCTCCTCATACGTGGGGATCTTTGAATACTAGAGAGTAGTGGATTTTTCTCTCCCAAACGTGTGATGAGTCTCCTCTGCCTAAGACATCACCTTATCTTCCGTCACCCTCCTCTCTCTCCTCAACTCCATCAACTCCTCCCTGAGTTCCCTTATAACTTCATCTCGAGGGTCTGGAACTGCCGCAGGTACCACTCTTCTCGAGTTGGTTCTAGGAAACTTAAAAACAAGTCTCCTGTTTGCGTGTTGATAGGTCACATCCTCTACGTGACTGTCACAACCTGGATTGCGACGGCGCGGCGAGGAAGAAAACTAGTAGGATGAAACAGGGAGTCGCCACCAACGTTTTTATCCATAGGAAAAACATTGGGAAAAAACTAAGTTCAGTGAAAGCACTGGTTTAAAAAATGAGATTCAAGTTCGAGTGTCGGTTACGAGTAGGGAAGGTATTAGCACCCTACATCGCCTGCCAGAAACAGTACCAAGATTGAAAGCGCAATATAAATAGCCTTAAATAAAACATGGTTTCTTCCTTTTTTTGTATTTTTATTTGAAAACGACAAAATGGAGTAAGAGAACTGTACAAACATAGAATGTCGAAGCGAGGTCAACGGGACGTTTCATCCAAATTAAACTCGACTTCGATATGAGACAGAGAGGGGAAGAGAATGCTAATAAGACGTCACGCCTAAATTAGACATCCTCGAATAAAAAAGGGACAGGGATAGGAAAGAGATAAGCAGGACGTCTCGTCCTAAGTATCCCTTCCCTATGAATTGTGGCGAGGCTTGAACAAAAACTAGGGGGAAATCAACAAGGCGTCACGTCTAAATTGATTTTCACGGAAGCGACAAAAAAAGAACATTTATGAAAGAAACACGAAAGTGAGGAAATAAATCAGTAAAAAGAAACAAGAAAGATGGGCCCGATAGGAGTTGAGGTCCTGCTCCTACGTATTCTTGAATTATCAAGAAATCAGGGTTACGTAGTTCTGAGTGTTTTTCTTTTAGGAAAAGATTGGGAAAATATTGGTGGGTATCATTTTGGTGAGGAACCCATACAAGACGAAGTTCTTCGCACGTGTACGGATCCTATAGGGGTTGTGTAGACGGAAGTATTTTCCGTATGACACTGACTAAAAATGATTTTTTTTGATTTGATTTAGATTTGAAAGAAAACACAGGAAACATCCATTTCCCTTTCTTATTATTTTTTTTAAACTACGAAGCAAAAGAGGGAGGGTAGCAGAAGCTACAAGAGAGAAAGAGAAATAGTAAATTTGGAAAAGAGAGGGGAAAATGAGTGAAAACCGAGTGGGAGAAGAGAAAACCGAGTGAGAAAAAGGGAAAACCGAGTAAAAATGGAAAAACAGAGTGAAAAAATAGAATACCGAGTGAAAAATTAAATACCGAGTGAAAAAGTGGAATACCGAGTGATGGAGTAAGAGACTGCAGAGTGGGTCAGAAACTGACTAAAGGTGGAAAAGACCGACCGAGTGAGAAAAGGACCGACCGAGGGAGAAAGGCAGTGGGGGGTTGAGAGGAGTTTGAAGGTGTTTAGAGGGAAAGAGAAGGGTGTTGGACGGTGTGGAATTGGTGCATGGTCTGGATGGTGTAAGGATTTGGAAGACGTTGGGACGGTATAGAGTTGGTATAGGGCCTGGACGGTGTAAGGATTTGGGAGATGTTGGGACGGTGTAAAAGACTTAGGAGGTGTTGGAACGGTGTGGTGGATTTAGGAGGTGGATTGGAACAGAATCGGTGTGGTGGATTTAGGAGAACGGTGCGGAGAGGGACAATGTGGGTGAGGGGACGGTGTTGAGAAGGACGGTTGGGTGTTGGAGTTGTACGGTGTAGGGAGAGAGAGGACGGAGGTGTGGGAGAAGGAAGAACAATATGGTGCTGGACCGAGTGAAGGAATGGTTGGTATGGGAGAGAGGAGAAGGAGAACTCAGGCAGAGTTTTCTTGCAGGGAGAGAAAATCCAACCCCTTGAGCCTCTTCAGCTGGGGCATTTATAGGGGTTGAAGACATGGGCTGAGTGCTAGGCCAGCTCAGGCTTCCACTCTAAGTGGAGGCAGCCTAGTAGTGGGGGACATCGGCTGGTGGAGATTTTTAATTTCTCCACTTCTGCCCCTGTCTGCCACCCCCAGGATTCCTGGATCCACTTGGGTGGTGGAATCCAAGTCAGTACGGGCGATTAGGGGGAGTAGGGGTCAGTTTTCTGCTTTTGACTCGGATTTAGTGCCTCTGTCGGTATACACCCATAGTGGGAAACAATCTGAGTGTAAAAGGTGCCTTTTAAGCACAAGACCGAGTGGAAAATGTGCAAAAAAATCCGAGTGAAAACTTTGCTTGGTTTTGCTTGTTGGTCGGTGTGAGGTTGCTGTGAGGAGCTGGGACGAGCAAAACAACTCAGGTTGACACATTCAACCGGAACCGAGTGAAGAATGACTTGGAACCGACTCAGAAACGGTTGGAGGATAACTCGGAAATGGGTGAAATGTGACTCGGAAATGGGCAAAAGGCTGACTCGGAATTGGGTGAAAGGTGACTTGGAATTGGGTGAAGGCTGACTCAGAATTGGGTGCAAATGGCTCGGAAATGGGTGGAAAGTGACTCGAAAATTGGTAAAAATGGCTCAGAATTGACTGAGAAGGGTGACTCGGAATTGTGTAAAAAAAATGGCTCGAGAATGGTGGAAAGTGACTCGGAAATAGGTAAAAATGGCTCGGAAATTGAGTGAAAGGTTTCACTCGGTGCTGACTAAGAGCGACTCACTCGGTGTGGATTGAGAGAGGACTCACTCGGTATCAGAAGTGTTTTGATCAGATTTTGTCTATGCAAGAAGCATTCACTCGGAATTTGCTTCAGTCGGAGGTGTCTTGCTCGGATCTTATCTCTGGTTGGCTTAAAAATATAACCATTCGGTGCATTCACTCGGAGTTGGCTTTGTTTTCAATCAGAACTTAGAACTGGGATATTTTCACTCGGAAACGAACTTCTTCTCACTCAGAAATTGGAAACTTGGACATTTCCACTCGGAAATGGCCTTCTTCTCACTCAGAAATTGAATTTTGACAATTTGACAACTCGGATTTCTCTCCAATTGAGGGATACTCACTCGGATCTTGTTACTACTTCAGTATTGAGTCGGAACTTCTTTAATCGGAGGCGCTCTACTCGGATCTTGTCACTTCTTGAAGCATTGACTCAGAATTTCTGTGCCTAGGAAAAGACACCTGTCCCCAAATCAGACTTGCTGCTCCAATCGGTAATCCTTCACTCGGTATTTGTTCACAATCGGTCCCTTTGACTCGGATGGTCAATCAATCCATCGGAATCCTTCACTTGGACAAGTCTTGGTCGGATTCAGGGCTCAGGAGTAGTTCATTTGCGCATCGGAACTTGGATATATTCACTCGGGGGTGCTCTCTTTTCTATCAGAACTTGCTACCTTTTCTCTCAGAATTTGGCACTTGAGAATATGACCACTCAGATATATTCACTCGGAGTTGGTTTTGATCAGGAATTTGTACTCGGATTTACCTCAAGGCAATATTCCACTTGGCAATGCTTCACTTCGAGTCATTCTACTCGGATTTGATCAATTTTGAGTCATTCCACTCAGATTTTTGTCCAACAGGGCAATATTCCACTTGGCAATGCTTCACTTTGAGTCATTCTACTCGGATTTGATCAATTTTGAGTCATTCCACTCGGATTTTTGTCCAACAGGGCTATATTTCACTCGGAAATGCTTCAATCAGAGTCATCCTGCTCGGACTTGATCATTTTTGAGTCATTCCACTCGGATTTTTACCATTCTGATTCAGAATTCAGTATAAAAGAAGATTCGTTCCACTTAGACCGGACTAAAAGAGGTGTTCACAGATGCCCCTCTTTACTTCTTTTTCATAAAAAAACACAAAGCTTCTGTGTTTCTGAAGCGAAAAGGAAGTAAAGATATGAACACCGATGTAGGGGCCAAGTGGGACCTCTTGATCGGTATGGCGTCTGACGGTGCTGGCAATCACGAGTCAGTATGACCTTTTTTCTTTAAAGACGAGCATTTCCCACTTTTGTCTCTCTTTTTTCTTTTCTTTTTTTTTTGTTATTTTTTTTGTGTTTTTTTTTGTGTTCTGAATTGAACGGGAAAAATTGTCTTTCAATTAACAGGAGGTGAGAAAATTGGGGTTGACCCCTGGTAGACTGGAAGGTAGAGGTTGCCTTGTTAGGCGAATGGGAAAGTAAAGGGTGCCTGAATAGGCGAATGGAAAGTAAAGGGTGCCTGAATAGGCGAATGGAAAGTAAAGGGTGCCTGAATAGGCGAATGGAAAGTAAAGGGTGCCTGAATAGGTGAATGGAAAGTAAAGGGTGCCTGAATAGGCGACTGGAAAGTAAAAGGTGCCTGAATAGGCGACTGGAAAGTAAAGGGTGCCTGAATAGGCGACTAGAAAGTAAAGGGTGCCTGAATAGGCGACTGGAAAGTAAAGGGTGCCTGAATAGGCAAATGGAAAGTAAAGGGTGCCTGAATAGGCAAATGGAAAGTAAAGGGTGCCTGAATAGGCGACTGGAAAGTAAAGGGTGCCTGAATAGGCGACTGGAAAGTAAAAGGCGAGTTGACCCTCGGTTGACAGGAAATGCAGAGATTGGGGGAGCTAACAGGATGTCTCGTCCAAATTAACTCACCTTTGGTAGGAAATTTAAAGGTTCGGGGTGGTGCCCCAGTTTGACATGACTGAAGGTTCTTGGGGAATTGCTTCCTGAATGAAAAAGAGTGATCCTAGGGTGATGCCCCAGTTTGACATGATTTGAAGGAACCTTGGGGAACTACCCCTTGACTGGAACAGAAGAAATCTGGGGAGATGCCCCAGTTTGAGATGATTTGAAGGAACCTTGGGGAACTACCCCTTGACTGGAACAGAAGAAATCTGGGGAGATGCCCCAGTTCGAGTTGTTTAGGAAAGATTTGGTGATTCGGGGTACTGCCTCTTTGGGTGAAAAAGAATGAACCTGGGGTGATGCCCCAATTTAAACTATCTGTCTCGAAACCTTGGGGAGCTGCCCCTTGAGTGAGAAGAAATGATCCTGGGGTGATGCCCCAGTTTGATTTATTTGGGAAGTGTAGTTCCACTAGAGAAGGATTGATGGCTCGAGCATCGCCCCTTGATTGGGAAGGGAAAATCTGGGGTCCACCTGGTGTGTGTAGATTTACTGAGAGAAATGTGTTGGGCCCTTTGGGGAGATTTCTTCTAAGCCTGATTAGAAAATGTTCTTACTAGTGGGAGAAGATGATCTGAATTGTAGGCTTACTGGGGAGAGTTTGGTGATTCTACTGGGGGAAAGTTTTGCTGGAAACTATCCTTGGGCTTTGGAAGGAGATACGTTTGACTATCAGAATGTATTAGGTAGAATCCTTGGAAGGGAGTTTGAAAAAGTGTCAGCTTTGGCATTTGAGGAAAAGACTTCGAGAGGTGCCAACTTTGGCTATTTGGAAGGGATTCTGAAGAGTGTCAACTTTGGGGGTTGAAGAAGAGATTTTTTGAAAAATGCCAATTTCGGTGATTTGGGGAAAGAATTCTGAGAAGTGCCAACTTTGGCGATTAAGGAGAAGACTTTGAGAGGTGCCAGCTTTAGCGATTTGAGGAAGGAGTTCTGAGAAATGCCAACTTTGGCGATTAAGGAGAAGACTTTGAGAATTGCCAACTTTGGCGACTTGAGGAAGGAGTTCTGAGAAGTGCCAACTTTGGAGATTAAGGAGAAGACTTTGAGAATTGCCAATTTTGGCGACTTGAGGAAGGAGTTCTGAGAAGTGCCAACTTTGGCGATTAAGGAGAAGACTTGAAAGATTCTAGTTTTGGCAGCTGCTATTCCATTGAGGAAAAGGACTTGATTGAGGCGTCAATGCTTGACATGACTGTCCGTTGTAATAACCTGCAGAAAAAAGGGTAAGTAGTGCAAAGATACATTCAAAAACTGGGTAGGTCCTGTGAAACCGCGGCCCTTAGGATAACTCATGGACAGAGAAGAATCAAAGAGGCGATCATAGCTTTGAAGTGCGTGCCTGGCTGAGTCTTTGTGATGATTGTCTAAGACGAGGTCAAGTAGTGGGAGCGTCTTGTCCTTTACGACTTTAAATGTTCACCATTCTTTCATTTTATTTTTATAAAAACATAATATTTTATCAGATCAATGCAATTCATAACACGTATCGAAAAAGGATAAATTTTATTCATGTATGTCAAACAGAAAACAGAGAATGGACAACGGGAAAATAGAGGGGATGGAATGAAGTTACATAGGACAGGTCAAGGCCAGGAGAAACAGGGAAGGTTCGAGGATCCTCCAGTGAATTCCTGAGACTAGTGAGAACCTTAATCCCATGTCACGACCTCAAGTACATCGTTCAACTCTGCCTTTGAGAGGGTAGTTTAACCATGGTCCACATGCCTCAGTTTGCACGTTTTGCATTGGGAACTTTAGTTACTCTGCCGAAATCTTGACCCTAATTTTTACCTGAGCCGCCTTTTCAGGTTTTCAACTCACCGTGTTGCTCTAACTTTTGCCTAGGCCTCCCTTTCAGGTTTTCAGCCTAGCGAGCTTTTCATGTGTTTTTCTCTTCTTGTTCATTTTTGGCTGCATCCTTTACAGTAAAAGGTTGAAACTGATTACACTCCAATTGAGTCTGCCCAGCCTTTCCAAGTTTGATCCTTTAGGGAACTGATGTTACTTCAAATAGGAGACTCCACTCCTATGCCATGCACCCAAGGAAATATTGGTGAGTCTTTTGGCATCGATGAGAGGGGATTACTTCAAGTCATCATTTTGGCCTTTATTTTCTTTTTTTTTGGTTGATTTTTTTTTGTTTGCCCTTCTTTGTTTGTTTTTTTTGTTTTGTTTGTTTTTTTTGTTTTGTTTTTTTTAAATCCCCTTAATGACGCAATGACTCAATCTGACAGACTATTTCCTTGGCTACATAGGCATGAGGAATGACGCACTCTTTAGGGTTGAGGTGTTGATGATGACAAGAATGCAAGTTCTTGGCCTGATGATATTTGTTCCCCTTATACAGAAAATGACAGCTTGCTCGAGGATCTGGACGTAACCAGCTTTCCCCGCTTGGTATGTGTATTAGACTTCAAGCTTGACTCTATTTTTCATTTTTTCATTTTTTTTTTGCATTTTTTTTGGCAAAGTCTCCCTTGATTGTATCTGTATTTATAGGCATCAGCAATTTGCCCCCCATCTATGTTGATGACTGTTGAATTTCCTTAAATGACTGGCCTACCACTTGTCCAATTCGGGACTTGACCATGTTGTCATTCACATAGATTCCTGCCACATCTTGAAACAAAATACTAATGCCTTCTGATAGATTGCCACCGTGATTCCTTCAGGCGTCCTTGACTTAGGGGTACTCTTTAACCTCTTGTTCTAACAATCTTGCTAACTAGTATGGTGGCTCACAGGTTTCCTTACCTTCTTCATCGGCATAGTCGACTGGGTGATTGAAATCGTGAAGCGGAATTGTGATTTCACTAGTCTCAAGAGAATCATTTTTGGATCTACAATTCAGTATGTTATGGCAAAAATAAAAAGAGGGAAAGGGAACAAGTAAATAAAGAAAATGAATCAAAGCAAGGATAATGGGATGAGAAAAAAACTTTTTTTTTTTGATACGCATTTATTGATTGAACGATAAAGCAAGTTTTTTCGCCCTTATTACATGAAAAGTCCCAAAGCCTTAGGCATAGCCGAGGGATAAACAAGATATTTAAGGCAATGACAAATTACTTTGGTGAATCGTTTACAATCGTAAGGAGTTCGACAGCCTCCCAATTACCGAACTCTTGGCCCGGTGGGCAGGCGATCACCAAATTGGCATTATCATCAAAACCATCTTCAATATCGGCCACCACGGCATTAACTTCTGAACTTCCATGATTAGGAAGGGGATTTATGGTCATATTAGGGCTTCCTTCTTGAAAACTAATCCAGTCGGCTTTGATCAAATCTCTTACTTTATATTTCAAAGCTAGGCAATTTTCTGTGGAATGCCCCGGTGCCCCAGTGTGGTAATCACAATGAGCGTTTGGGTCATACCCCCTTGGATAAGGAGGTTGTAATGGCCTCATGGGGGATGAAGCTACCAGACCTTTCTGAACAAGGATTGGAAAAAGTTCAGTATATGTTATAGGAATTGGATTGAACTACACAGGGGTGCGCTCATTGTTGGGATTCTTTGTGTTCTGATTATGATTGGGTGGTCGAGTCACTTGCTGTGGGTGATGGCATGGGTTGCAGCGTTGGCGCTCTTACCATGGGCGGACGGAAGTGAGGAGTATGAGCTGCCGGGCCATAAGTGGCAGCGGCCACATAAGGGTTGGGAGCCTGAATCATGGTAGGGGCGAATGGTCTCGGCAGAGCCGTCTTTTGATTAGAAGAGATGGAATCAGTTTCTCCATCCCTTCTCCCAGGCGCCGACTTTCTTGTCATGCTTGCCCCAGATAGGCCCTGAGTGATCTTTCCCATTCGTATTCCGCTCTCTACCCTTTCCCCAATAGTCACGATGTCGGAGAAGTTGGATGAAACACTACCAATCATCTTGCCATAGAAAGGTGATGGGAGTGTGTCAATAAACATTGCGATTATCTCTTTTTTCGATAATGGGGGGTCCACTTATGCCACTGTTTCTCTCCAGCGTTGGGCATACTCCTTAAACGTTTCACTATCCCTCTTCACCATATTTTGTAATTGAACCCTGTTAGGTTCCATATCCATATTATACTTGTATTGCCTAAGAAAGGCATCTGCCAGGTCCTTCCAACAGCGAATATGGTTTCACTCAAGGTGAGCATACCATGTAAGAGCGGCCCCCGCCAGACTATCTTGGAAGCAGTGAATCAATAATTGGTCGTTAGAAGAGTAAGATACCATCTTTCGATAATACATTGTGAGATGGTTCTTTGGACAAGTCATTCCCTGATACTTGTCAAAGTCTGGCATTTTGAATTTGGGTGGGAGGACAACATCTGTGACTAGACATAGCTCAGAAGCATCTATCAGTCCAAAACCTCTAGCGCCTTCCATCATTCTCAAACGCTCTTCTAAGATTTCTATCTTTTCCTTTTGGGGAGCTGCGACCGTGCTATGACCGGCTACCGGGTTTATCATGCGGGTTGTATCTTGGAGATTGGTCATATAGGGGGTTGCGTATCCGTATGGATAGGCGAGTGGCTGGTTGAAAGGAGGCAACGTATGGGACTGGTTCATTAGGCCTGTATTTGGTGAAGGACCTTGGGGTTGGGCTATAGCTTGTACGGTATATGTCGGCTGGATCATCTGGGCTCGTGTGTTTTGGGCTTGTGCGTTGTAGGTTGGCTGGGCCATCGGGGCTTGTGTGTTTTGGGTTTGGCAGGTTTGTGGGTCATGGGCCTGTGTGTTTTGGGTTTGGTAGGCTTGTGGGTCGTGGGCTTGCGTGTTTTGGGTTTGGTGGAGTGGTGGCATGTTTGGCTGGGTGGGGTATGAAGTGTGAGGATTCATCGCTTGCTGGTCGTGGGTGTCTTGTTGGTTAGCAAGTGGGGGATAGTACCCCGGTGGTAGGCCATAAAGTGGAAAAGGTACTGGGTTGCCGTCAGGGCCGACAAATGTATGCTGTTATGCATAGGACTAGTTGTAAGGTGCCTGGGTCTCAATGGCAGGGTTAGGTCTTCCGACATGAATGGTGAGAGGGGGTGTCGTTGTGTTAGGGAGTTGGGTTCTTGCTGGGTCAAAACCAAGGGGGGGTGGCGCGGTGGCAGGCTGCTGTTGGGCGTCCTCAATACCTGCAGATGAACCTCCTTCTTTGAGTTTCTTTTCTAAAAGTTTAGTTAACTCCACCACTCGCTCTTTCAACTGATCAAACTCGGTTCTAAAGTCTCCGTCAACAGCTTCTGCCTCAGCCATAAGTTTCCTTTGGAGCCGGGTCTGGTAAGGATGCCTACCCGTGACGCCTGTGTCTTTTTTTTAAAAAAAAACAAAAATGTTAGGTGGAAATAGAAAGAAGGAGAATGTCGTGGGAAGCAATTACAGGCTTTGGTGAGTATCCTTTGACTATTCCTTAGAACTTATCATTCAAAAGTACTAGGCATGGTAAACATAGAAATTAATATGGGATAATTGTGAAGACAGAAGAAATCTTTCACCCTGAGGCGGGAGCCTCAAGCTCAAACATTTTCTTCGGGCAACTACTGCCCTCATTTCTTGAGTTCAATCCCATGTTAACTTCCATAGATACTCAAAGGGTATTCGTTAAGTTCTGAATAGCCTTCCATGAAAATGAGGATAAAGAGAAGAAATTAGTTGATGTCATGTTTCAGAACCGGTACTTCCCCATAGATTTAACATAAAGCAATTTTTTTTGGGGAAACAACGATTACCAAGGGTCCAAGTCGTAATAGTCATGATTTTTTTTAATCGTCATCGACGCCCCTGTTGGAGCGGAAATAAATTTATATTTTTTTGATTTTTTGACGATTAGGAAAATCTATGAATCAGGACTCAGAGGTACATGACCAAAAGAGGATTATCTATTCACCCGAAGAATACTGTGTGTTCCAAAACGAGTCATTATTTTTAAAACTCAGTAAATCTGCGGGTGGTAGATAATTCACTTTTTGGATAAAAGGGAAAGCAAAAATGACATAAGGTAAAGTAAAGTTTGCCCTTTTGTGGCCTAGGTCGGGTTTTGTTAAAAGTCTTTTCTAGGCCCTATGGCTTGTCTAAAAGTGACTCTCCATACCGGGTGGCTTCCGTTAGACATCTAGAAGGTCACCACAGCCAAGATCCTAACCATGACAGGGACGCAAACAGTGGGGAATCCACTAGGTGCATATATCATGAGAGGTCGAACTCTGGTTAAGGTTCTCATGAATACCGGATAGGAAGTACATCCCATACGATTCTGTTACCAACCTCTCCTAACTTAAGCTTTATTTGGGGCCCGGGTATAGGGCACCACTCATAGGTGTGTGTAAGTAATTGTGAGTGTAGTGTGTGGAAGGGCAGTCCATACCTTTTACCTTACCCCATTCTGCACAAAGAACAAACACAGAACAAATATACAAAGTCGTCTACCCTAGGGTTCAATGATTGCAGAAAAGTAACATGGTCTTTTACCCTAGGGTTCAACAAACATGCAAAACATAGACAACGAAACAAATAACAAGACATAATTAAAACAAGAACAAACATTCACAACAATCAACAGAAAATAAAACAAAGGGAAGAAATCTGAGATAACAAAGGCTATATAAAAAGAACATGCGCTTTCAATCAAACTGGCCTGACTCTCTTAAGTGTCCCCAGCGGAGTCGCCATCTATCGCAACCTAGATCGCGATGGCGCGGCGAGGAAGAAAACTAGTAGGATGAAACAGGGAGTCGCCACCAACGTTTTTATCCATAGGAAAAACATTGGGAAAAAACTAAGTTCAGTGAAAGCACTAGTTTAAAAAATGAGATTCAAGTTCCGGAGTCGGTTACGAGTAGGGAAGGTATTAGCACCCTACATCGCCTGTCAGAAACAATACCAAGATTGAAAGCGCAATATAAATAGCCTTAAATAAAACCTGGTTTCTTCCTTTTTTTTGTATTTTTATTTGAAAACGACGGAATGGAGTAAGAGAACTATACAAACATAGAATGTCGAAGCGAGGTCAACGGGACGTTTCATCCGAATTAAACTCGACTTCGATATGAGACAGAGAAGGGAAGAGAATGCTAATAAGACGTCATGCCTAAATTAGACATCCTCGAATAAAAAAGGGACAGGGATAGGAAAGAGATAAGCAGGACGTCTCGTCCTAAGTATCCCTTCCCTATGAATTGTGGCGAGGCTTGAACAAAAACTAGGGGGAAATCAACAAGACGTCACGTCTAAATTGATTTTCACAGAAGCGAAAAAAAAAGAACATTTATGAAAGAAACACGAAAGTGAGGAAATAAATCAGTAAAAAGAAACAAGAAAGTGAGGAAATAAATCAGTAAAAAGAAACAAGAAAGATGGGCCCGACAGGAGTTGAGGTCCTGCTCCTACGTATTCTTGAATTATCAAGAAATCAGGGTTACGTAGTTCTGAGTGTTTTTCTTTTAGGAAAAGATTGGGAAAATATTGGTGGGTATCATTTTGGTGAGGAACCCATACAAGACGAAGTTCTTCGCACGTGTATGGATCCTATAGGGGTTGTGTAGACGGAAGTATTTTTCGTACGACACTGACTAAAAATGATTTTTTTTTATTTGATTTAGATTTGAAAGAAAACACAGGAAACATCCATTTCCCTTTATTATTACTTTTTTTAAACTACGAAGCAAAAGAGGGAGGGTAGCAGAAGCTACAAGAGAGAAAGAGAAATAGTAAATTTGGAAAAGAGAGGGAAAAATGAGTGAAAACCGAGTGGAGAAGAGAAAACCGAGTGAGAAAAAGGGAAAACTGAGTAAAAATGGAAAAATCGAGTGAAAAAATAGAATACCGAGTGAAAAATTAAATACCGAGTGAAAAAGTGGAATACCGAGTGATGGAGTAAGAGACTGCAGAGTGGGTCAGAAACTGACTGAAGGTGGAAGAGACCGACCGAGTGAGAAAGGGACCGACCGAGGGAGAAAGGCAGTGGGGGATTGAGAGGAGTTTGAAGGTGTTTAGAGGGAAAGAGAAGGGTGTTGGACGGTGTGGAATTGGTGCATGGTCTGGATGGTGTAAGGATTTGGGAGACGTTGGGACGGTATAGAGTTGGTATAGGGCATGGACGGTGTAAGGATTTGGGAGATGTTGGGACGGTGTAAAGGACTTAGGAGGTGTTGGAACGGTGTGGTGGATTTAGGAGGTGGATTGGAACAGAATCGGTGTGGTGGATTTAGGAGAACGATGCGGAGAGGGACAGTGTGGGTGAGGGGACGGTGTTAAGAAGGACGGTTGGGTGTTGGAGTTGTACGGTGTAGGGAGAGAGAGGACGGAGGTGTGGGAGAAGGAAGAACAATATGGTGCTGGACCGAGTGAAGGAATGGTTGGTATGGGAGAGAAGAGAAGGAGAACTCAGGCAGAGTTTTCTTGCAGGGAGAGAAAATCCAACCCCTTGAGCCTCTTCAGCTGGGGCATTTATAGGGGTTGAAGACATGGGCTGAGTGCTAGGCCAGCTCAGGCTTCCACTCTAAGTGGAGGCAGCCTAGTAGTGGGGGACATCGGCTGGTGGAGATTTTTAATTTCTCCACTTCCGCCCCTGTCTGCCACCCCAGGATTCCTGGATCCACTTGGGTGGTGGAATCCAAGTCAGTACGGGCGATTAGGGGGAGTAGGGGTCGGTTTTCTGCTTTTGACTCGGATTTAGTGCCTCAGTCGGTATACACCCATAGTGGGAAACAATCTGAGTGTAAAAGGTGCCTTTTAAGCACAAGACCGAGTGGAAAATGTGCAAAAAAAACCGAGTGAAAACTTTGCTTGGTTTTGCTTGTTGGTCGGTGTGAGGTTGCTGTGAGGAGCTGGGACGAGCAAAACAACTCAGGTTGGCACATTCAACCGGAACCGAGTGAAGAATGACTTGGAACCGACTCGGAAACGGTTGGAGGATAACTCGGAAATGGGTGAAATATGACTCGGAAATGGGCAAAAGGCTGACTCAGAATTGGGTGAAAGGTGACTTGGAATTGGGTGAAGGCTGACTCAGAATTGGGTGCAAATGGCTCGGAAATGGGTGGAAAGTGACTCGAAAATTGGTAAAAATGGCTCGGAATTGACTAAGAAGGGTGACTCAAAATTGTGTAAAAAAAAATGGCTCGAGAATGGTGGAAAGTGACTCGGAAATAGGTAAAAATGGATCGGAAATTGAGTGAAAGGTTTCACTAGGTGCTGACTAAGAGTGACTCACTCGGTGTGGATTGAGAGAGGACTCACTCGGTGTGGATTGAGAGAGGACTCACTCGGTATCAGAAGTGTTTTGATCGGATTTTGTCTATGCAAGAAGCATTCACTCGGAATTTACTTCAGTCGAAGGTGTCTTGCTCGGATCTTATCTCTGGTTGGCTTAAAAATATGACCACTCGGTGCATTCACTCGGAGTTGGCTTTATTTTCAATCAGAACTTAAAACTGGGATATTTTCACTCGGAAACGAACTTCTTCTCGTTCAAAAATTGGAAACTTGGACATTTCCACTCGGAAACGGGCTTCTTCTCACTCAGAAATTGGAAACTTGGACATTTCCACTTGGAAACGGCCTTCTTCTCACTCAGAAATTGAATTTTGACAATTTGACAACTCAGATTTCTCTCCAATTGAGGGATACTCACTCAGATCTTGTTACTACTTCAGTATTGAGTCAAAACTTCTTTAATCGGAGGTGCTCTGCTTGGATCTTGTGACTTCTTGAAGCATTGACTCAGAATTTCTGTGCCCAGGAAAAGACACCTGTCCCCAAATCAGACTTGCTGCTCCAATCGGTAATCCTTCACTCGATATTTATTCATAATCGGTCCCTTTGACTCGGATGGTCAATCAATCCCTCAGAATCCTTTACTTGGATAAGTCTTGGTCAGATTCAGGGCTCAGGAGTAGTTCATTTGTGCATCGGAACTTGGATATATTCACTCGGGGGTGCTCTCTTTTCTATCAGAACTTGCCACCTTTTCTCTCAGAATTTGGCACTTGAGAATATGACCACTCGGATATATTCACTTGGAGTTGGTTTTGATCAGGAATTTGTACTCGGATTTACCTCAAGGCAATATTCCACTCGGCAATGCTTCACTTCAAGTCATTCTACTCGGATTTGATCAATTTTGAGTCATTCCACTCGGATTTTTCTCCAACAGGGCAATATTCCACTCGGCAATGCTTCACTTCGAGTCATTCTACTCGAATTTGATCAATTTTGAGTCATTCCACTCGGATTTTTGTCCAACAGGGCTATATTTCACTGGGAAATGCTTCACTTCGAGTCATTCTACTCGGATTTGATCAATTTTGAGTCATTCCACTCGGATTTTTGTCCAACAGGGCTATATTTCACTCAGAAATGCTTCAATCAGAGTCATCCTGCTCAGACTTGATCATTTTTGAGTCATTGCACTCGGATTTTTACCATTCTGATTCAGAATTCAGTATAAAAGAAGATTCGTTCCACTTGGACCGGACCAAAAGGGGTGTTCACAGTGACCATGAATAAAATCACGTTCATCTTCCTCCATGGATAACTACCAAACTTCTGTGAAAAGTGGGAATAACTCTAACGTGTCTCACTGGGCATGCCAATGAACTGGTCTAGTCCGGGGTCAAGGAACCGGACTAGGGACCAGCCACAAAAGTCAAAGATTGAAGTGTATATACACTGGTACAGTGGGTATCCGGTATTGTAATCCAAACTCTTAGTGGGAGAATGGTCTTGTTGTCCTGGAGATCCTTCACACCAAGCTTTCGCGTTGATAGGGGGCGAAAGGTGGTGTCACCTGCGAAGATTCTCCGACGCTCAAGTCAGTGAAGAGAATAGAAACTTTAAAGGAAACTTGAGCAATGCAATAGTTCTTAAGAGTCAGAACAACGTAACCTTTTGTGAGTGTAAAAATCAACTATTTATAAATGAGCGTGGAGAATGAACCGTTAGGCACAGGTGGGGCCAGGAGACAAATAGTACAATGATCAGTGTACGATTCTGACACACGATGCGGGAGAGAGCCGTATTTCTCGCGTATCACTCCTGTGGCTGTACCTTGTACCTTCTATTGGGTGACGTGGATACTTTTCAGTGTGTAGGGTATCAATATGTGCACACTGGCTTGAACACTTGGCCCACTTCAAGTAACAAGGATTTGGGTAGTAGAGCAGCCACTTATCCTCTCAAAGTATAGGCAAATGGTTATGTATAATAAAATAGGGAGAGTGTTAGTGTTGGGTCAGGAGATAGAAGGTGTGTTGCGTAGAGCATGCTTCTGACACATGGTATGGGAAGAACAATGTCTTTACCAATGTCCTTGTGACCACAAAACGGATCATATCTGGTGTGTGAGGTGTTGTCTTGGACATACCGGTATAGGAAGAACGTCTATATGGTCTAGTAGTCCGGTGACCAACCTGCAGCTTCGGTAGCATGTGGAAAACTGATAAAATGACACCCTTGCCCTGGTACCGGTATCTAGACCGGATCAAAATTCATTATAAATTAAATTTTAGAAAACAAATTATAAATTTTTCATAAAAAGATGATGAATCCTTATATGAAGCCTGGGAAAGATACAGAGAGTTACTAAGAGAATGTCCTCACCATGGGATAGAAAGGTGGTTGACAATCTATATTTTCTATAATGGACTAACTTCCACACAAAAGATCTCTTTAGATGCTACAGCTGGAGGAGCCTTCATGAGTAAAAATGTTGATGAAGCTGAGAACCTGATTGAAGAAATAGCTCAAAACACTCACCAGTGGAACTCTAAGAGAGGATTACCTGCTAAAACACCAGGTAAGTATTCTGTTGATGCCCTTTCCTTACTTTCTGCCAAAGTTGAAGCATTAACATTAAAACTTGATAAAATAGGGTCAACAAGTGCTACTAATATTGTTTGTAAAGTTTGTGGTGTTTCAGGACATGGAGCTACAAACTGCCATTTAGCAATGACTCCTAATCAAGAACAAGAAATGCATCAGGTGGTTGCTATTGGAAACTATGGTGGAAATTATCAAGGTAACTACAGACCTCCACAAGGTCCACCTGGCTTCCAAAATAGGCCACCTCAATTCCAAAGTAACTACAAACCTCAACAAGGAACCTATATTCCACAAAAATCAAAGCTAGAATCCTTGATAGAGACATTTGTAGCTACTCAACTTAAACAAAATGATGAATTCTCTGATGCAATAAAAAACTTGGCTTCAAAAGTGGACTCTCTTGCCACTCACAACAAAATACTAGAAAATCAAATTGCCCAACAAGCCTCCTATTCTCAAAGAGCATCGGGAACATTTCTTTGGAAACCAGAGGTTGGACCATCTAACCAAACCATGGCTGTCACTCTTAGGAGTGGTACTCAATACGATGGGCCAGTTGACAAGACTGCAAAGGAGGAAAAGAAAGTAGATGAATCTTCATCTCATCCAGTAATTGAAGAAGAGAAACCACAAGAAAAGAAGGAGGAGGTTAAGCCATATCAACCTCCCATTCCATTTCCTCAGCGCTTAGCCAAAGCAAAGTTGGACAAACAATTTGGTAAGTTCCTTGATGTTTTAAAGAAATTGTATATTAATATTCCCTTCACAGATGCTTTGCAGCAAATGCCTACATATGCGAAGTTCCTGAAGGACATTTTGTCCAACAAAAGAAGACTGGAGGAAGATGGTACAGTTGCACTTACTGAAGAGTGCAGTGCTCTAATTCAAAAGAAACTTCCACCCAAGCTCCAAGATCCAGGTAGTTTCTCTATTCCTTGCATGATTGGTGACATGAATATAGATAAAGCATTGTGTGATTTAGGAGCGAGTATGAGTTTAATGCCATTATCTGTTGCTAAAAAGTTAGGATTGGGTGAACTAAAACCTACTAGGATGTCTTTACAATTGGCTGATAGATCTGTAAAATATCCTGTAGGAATTTTAGAGGATGTTCCTATTAAGATAGGAAAATTTTTTATACCTGCTGACTTTGTTGTGCTTGAAATGGACGAAGATTCTTTGATTCCTATTATTTTAGGTAGACCATTTTTAGCAACTGCAAGTGCTGTGATCGATGTCAAGAATGGTAAGTTGTCTCTAACTATTGGAGACCAAAAGGTTGATTTCAACTTGAAAAATGTTTTAGAAAAACCTTATAATGATGTTTACTGTACTGTAGATTTTGTCGAACAAGTGGTAAAGGAAGCAACCCTTCCTAATGACCCACTTGAAACTGTTTTCATGATTGAGCCAACAGAAACATCTAATTGCTCTGAGGCCCCACATGATACTGAGGTCATATGTGACAAAGTGGTAAGCCCCAATGTGGAATTAAAACCTTTACCAGCTTCTTTAAGGTATGAGTTTCTTGGCCCTAATTCCACATATCCTGTGATTATTAATGCTGAATTGAATCCATCTGAAACTGAAAAACTTTTGAAATAACTTAGGTTGTATAGAAAGGTAATAGGTTATACAATGGATGATATAAAAGGGATTAGCCCTTCTCTTTGTATGCACAGGATTACTGTAGAAAATGAAAGTAGGCCCACAGTAGAACCACTTAAGAGATTAAATCCTAAAATGTAAGAAGTGGTTAAAAAGGAAATTTTGAAATTGCTTGATGCTGGAGTGATATATCCTGTTGATAGTAGTAAATGGGTAAGTCCTGTCCATGTGGTGCCTAAAAAGGGGGGAATAACTGTGATTGAAAATGATAAACATAACTTGATTCCTACTAGGATTGTCTCTGGTTGGCGCATGTGCATTGATTATAGGAAGTTAAATAGCGCCACGAAAAAGATCATTTTCCCCTCCCTTTTATTGATCAGATGCTTAAAAGACTTGCGAAACACTCTTATTTCTGCTATTTGGATGGGTATTCAGGTTTTCATCAAATTCCCATTCATCCATCTGATCAAGAAAAGACTACCTTCACTTGCCCTTATGGGACTTATGCTTACAGACGTATGCCTTTTGGTTTATGTAATGCACCTGCGACTTTTCAAAGGTGTATGCAAGCAATTTTTTCTGATCTTATTGAAAATGTGATGGAAGTCTTTATGGATGATTTTTCAGTGCATGGTTTGGATTTTGATAATTGTTTAACAAATTTGTGCCAAGTCTTGCAGCGTTGTGAAGAAACCAATTTGGTTCTAAATTGGGAAAAATGCCATTTTATGGTAAGAGAAGGCATAGTTCTTGGACACCTGGTGTCTGAGAGAGGTATACAAGTTGACAAGGCTAAAGTAGAAGTGATTGAAAAATTGCCTCCACCCACAAATGTGAAAGGTATTTGGAGTTTTCTTGGACATGCAGGGTTTTACCGCAGGTTCATTAAAGATTTCTCCAAGATCACAAAGCCTCTTACAACTCTTCTAGGTAAGGATGTGCCTTTCAATTTTGATTTATCTTGTATGGAAGTTTTTTGCAGGATTAAGCAAGCTCTAATCTCTGCCCCATCGTGCAACCACCTGATTGGAAACTCCCGTTTGAGTTGATGTGCGATGCGAGTGATTACGCAGTGGGGGCTGTGTTGGGGCAAAGAAAGGATAAAAAGCTCCATGTAATTCATTATGCCAGCCGAACGCTAGATGATGCTCAGGTAAATTATGCCACAACTGAAAAAGAACTGTTAGCTATTGTCTTTGCTTTTGATAAATTTAGGTCTTACTTGGTAGGTTCACATGTTACTGTTTACACTGACCACTCTGCCATTAAGTATCTATTGAATAAAAAGGAAGCTAAGCCTAGATTAATTAGGTGGATTCTAATATTGCAAGAATTTAACTTGGAAATTAAGGACAAGAAGGGTACCAAGAACTTGGTCGCTGACCACCTATCTAGGTTGACATCTGAAAAAGAACAAACAGATAATATTCCTATCAATGAATCTTTTCCGGATGAACAACTCTTGAATCTTAGTATCCAACGTGTCCCTTGGTATGCTGATTTTGTAAATTTTCTTGCATGTGGTATCTTACCTCCTGATCTTAGCTTTCAGCAAAGGAAAAAGTTTTATGCAGATGTCAAGCATTATTATTGGGATAAACCACTCTTTTTCAAGCAATATGCAGATGGTATGATTCGGAGATGTGTTTCACAAGATGATGTCCATGCTATCTTGGATCATTGCCATTCTCTTTCCTGTGGAGGGCACATGAGCACCTCTAAAACAGCCGCTAAAGTATTGCAAGCTGGGTTTTATTGGCCAAATATTTTTAAGGATATACGTAAGTATGTTCTAACTTGTGATGCTTGCCAAAGAACAGGTAACATTGGTAAGAGACAAGAAATGCCATTGAATACCATTTTAGAAGTTGAACTGTTTGATGTATGGGGTGTTGATTTTATGGGACCTTTTCCTTCCTCTTTTGGAAATCAGTTCATATTAGTGGCAGTTGACTATGTGTCAAAATGGGTGGAAGCCTTTGCTTCACCCCACTCTGATGCTAAGACTGTTATTAAACTTTTCAAGAAAATAATATTTCCAAGGTTTGGGGTCCCAAAATGTGTTATAAGTGATGAAGGGTCTTATTTTATTGAGAAAACTTTTCAGACCCTTCTAAAGAAATATGGAGTTAAGCATAAGGTTGCTACACCTTATCACCCACAAACTAGTGGACAAGTTGAGGTATCTAATCGGGAAATTAAAAATATTCTTCAAAAAGTGGCGAATACATCATGTAAGGATTGGTCTATTAAGTTAGATGATTCCTTATGGGCATATCGAACCGCATATAAAACTCCCATTGGAACCACACCTTTTAAGCTAGTATATGGGAAGCCCTGTCATTTACCTGTTGAGCTAGAATATAAATCTTTTTGGGCTGTTAAAACTCTTAACTTTGATCATAAGGCTGCAGGTGAACAAAGATTGTTAGAATTAAATGAGCTTAAAGAACTCCGTCTAGATGCATACGAAAATGCCAGAATTTATAAAGAAAAAACCAAACAATGGCATGATCGTCACATCCAACGGAGAACATTTAATCCAGGTGATATGGTTTTACTGTTTAATTCCATATTGAAGCTTTTTCCAGGTAAACTGAGATCCCAATGGTCGGGACCATTCAAGGTGACAAAAGTCTTTCCCTTCGGAGCTGTCGAACTATGAAGCGAGAAATCTGGTACATTTAGGGTAAATGGACAGAGAGTAAAGCACTATCTGACAGGTCAACCAATACAACAAGCAAGTGACTTGGACTTGTTTGATGCTCCTGATGAGTAAATCCAAATGGTGAGAAGTCTGGCTGAAGAATTAAAACTTAGCACTGATAGGGAGGTAACCCTATAAAAAGTTGTTGTTTCATTTTAAGTTTTTTTTTAAAAAAAACCCAACTATGTCAACTGCTGGTTTGGGGTTACTACAGGTAAGTTTTCTTATAATTTTATAATCCATTTTAACATTGAGGACAATGTCAAATTCTGGTTTGGGGTGGTAGGTAAGAAAACTTAACTGTTTTGTTTACGTTGTGTGATTGTCATTTTATTATGCATGTGTGTTTTCCTTGATTTGTTTGTAATCTTGTAATTTACCATGATTGCATGATAAATTTACTTTGAACACAAGGCTAAAGTATCTAAGGACCCCAAAATTTTGAGTAAAATTTTCAAAATTTGATTGTTTAAATGCCAAATAAATGCTTAAATGAACCTTATGTGATTAAAATTTTCTTTGAAAAGACTTTCCATGGTTAGACTTGAGCCAAAATGGGTTGTTTATCAAACAAATTTTCAAAACCCATATTTTCTTGATTGAGTGAATCTCATAGTCATTAATATTCTAGAACTTGTTTTTCAACCTATTCAAAATGGTTTTTGATTATATGACTTAGGATGATAAAGGCACAATTAGGTCTTATTCTTAAGCCTCAGAATTTTGTATAATTTGACCCCTAGTTGCCCCTTTTGAGCCTAAAAGTGAAAATTTTTCCTTGAAACCTTTCATTGACTGATATTCTCTTAATGGTGAAAAAGTTGGAAATTTAGTGGAGCAAAGAAATAAAAAAAAAAGGACTTAAGAAAAATATGTATTGAATGCAAAGAAAAGCAAGAAAAAGAAAAGAAAATCAAAAGGATGATATTGAATGAATTCTAAAAAGTCCATAAAAGTTAAAAAAATTTGCTCTGTTTAATTTATGATGGTAATTTGAATCATTCATGACTATTAAAGCCCTTTTGTATTCCATTTTTCTTGAAATTCCTACCTTAACAATACAACCCAAGGCCACATTACAACCTTTGAAAGACCTTTAGACTTTGACATATTTTCTATCTAAACTGTGGAGTCTCTGGTTTATTAACAAGCTTATGGTAATGTTTTTTTGACTATGATGATTTGAGAGATACACAAACCTTAAAACACTTGAGTGAAAATTGTGAGAAGAGTATCTCAAGTCTTGACATTGAAATTTGATTCACATAAGAAAAATAAAATTGGCATTTGAATAAATCAGTTTCTCTGTTTTGGATCCCTTAGTATATTAAGCTTAGTGTTTTCTGTATTTTATCTTGTGAATATGGTGATTGCTTGAGGACAAGCAATGTTTTGGTTTGGTGTATTTTGATAAGTGCTTTATAATACAATAAATTAGGTCTAATTTGCTTAGGATTTTCATTATGCACTGTATTTCCTTTATTTATTGTGATTTTTGCTTTCTTTCCACTATTTTCTACTTGGGTATGTTATTCTGTAGGAATTAAGGTAATAAAGGGTCAAAAACAAGAGAAAAACGACCATAAAATGATAAAGAAACAAGAAGAACAAGCCCAAAGTGGAAACAATTCTCTTTTTAAAGCTAATCTGACTCAGAAAGCTGAATTTCGACTCAGAATGCTGAAATCCGACTCAAAATGACCAAATCCGAGTAGAAGGACTCAAAAATGATCAAATCTAAGTGGAAAGTTCCCTGTCAAAGCAATTCCGAGTGATATAAATGGCTAACCCGGTTGGAGGTTCAATGTTGAAAAAGAATGTCTTGATTAGAGGAGAATCCGATTGGAAGATCCCCTACTACGACCAATCTGAGTGAAAAAAGGGACTGACCTCCAATAAATGTATCCAAAGCTATTCTCCGAGTGAAATGATTGCTGATTGAAGTGAATCCGAGTTTGAGCTTTCTGATTTCAACTAATCCGAGTAAAAAGCTGTTCTGAGTAAATGGATTCCGAGTAAAAGAAGCCACAAAATGAATAGAGCAACTGTTGAATAAGGAGGTCTGAGTGGTTTCATTCGGAGAAGATGGCATTCTCAAACAGAACAAGGCATTTCCAAGTAGAGTCTTATCAACCAATGAAAGATCTGACTGGGAATCAATCACACTCAGGCAGGCTCTCAAGTTTCACACTAAGCCCGAGTGAGAAGTCTCCTAGGAAAGTACATCCGAGTGAGTTGGGTCAAAAACCTATGTTTCTGAGCTAAGAGAGATACGGACCCGGAAAGAAATTCAATCAGTCAGATTCCAACCCTTCAAGTGCAAGTTTCTGAGTAAGAGTGGAGGCCATTCCGAGTGAGAAGTAAGAAGGCACTTCTGAGTGAATGTATCCAAATGAATTTGTTTGAGTGAATTCCAAAGCAAAATCCGAGCAAAGTTTTAACCGAGTGGTTCAAATTCAGAGACAGCTGAGTGAAAATGGTTGGGAACCGATTGAATAAATTCTGATCCTGAGTGAGTCTTCAATCAGTTCCGAATGAACTCGATGAACCTGAGCCGAGTGAATGGTTTTAGTCGGTTCCAAGTCCTTCTGCAGTCAATTCTGACTGAATGGCTCAATCAGAGTTAATCTTCAGTCACTCTTCACTCGTCCTTTCATCCAGTTTCATCACCGACCGACTCCATCCACCACACCGTCCAGCAATACTGCTCTCCACACTGTCCAGCAATACTCCTCTCCACACCGTCCAGCAACTCCACTGTCCCTCAAACCATAACACCGGCCCCCTCAACACAACACCGTCCAAATCTCCATCCAACAGCAAGCCACAAAACCGACCAACACCTTCCAGCAAGCTGTCACTCGGTCTTGGGGATAAACAACAAGCTTTCACTCGGTTTTGTGGAAAAATAACACTTTTTCACTCAGAATTTCTCCATCTGCACCAATCATCACTAAATCCAAGCACCGAATTATTGGAAATATTAAAATAATGCAATTTGGGACAGTTGGAAGTCACATGCACCGAAAGTTTTCTCCCACTTGACACCATCTAGGCTGTCTCTAAGCTGTGATGGTGGGGCGGCTGAGAAGAAGACAATTGCACCAACTGGCAACATGTTTTCCAAACTGACTTCTTCCCTTCCTTTGCCTATAAAAGGGAACACAGACAGCACCACCAAGGCATCAATTCCATCAGCATTAATTCCTCTTCTTTCTTCTCTCTCTTTTGTTTTCCTTTTCTTTCTTTCTCTTCCGTCCTTCTCTTTCTTTCTTTTCATTTTTTTTACTTTGTTACTTTTCCTTTCTTTTTCGTTTTAATTTCTCTTTTTAATTTCTTTTTCTTTATTGTATTTTAAGAGTTGTGAATTGTAAAAGTGAGTTGTTTAAATTTATAATTGGTGGAGAATACTGCAACAAGGAAATACAGTGGTAAATTATTCTGAGCTTTTGGAGAAACCCGTAAGTCTTTATTTTTACCATGTCTTGTATATTTTATTTTTCCATTATTTATATGAATTTGAATTATTTCATGAGTAGCTAAATTAATTATCTTGGGATAAAGGGGGTATGATAATATTTTATTGTTAATATTATTTTGACTTGGAATTAAATAAATTTCTATTTTCCATTTAGTTTAAAAAAAAATGCTCAATGCTTTTAGTGATTCCTAACAAGAACCTAAATGATAAAACTGTATACTTGCGGGTATATTAGTAAGTTTAGGTAATAAATAGAATCGAGAGATTTATTTTTACCGGAAAGCTTTGAACTAAACCTAAGATTTTTGAGATGCTTTTTGTGACCTCGGTAAAACCGTGAAAGTAATCAAAATTCTTTTGAGGAAATAAAAGGGGTTTTCATAAAACGATAATGGGCCTTTCTGAGGATTAAGCAGCGCTTTCCATAGGTTAGGTACATTAATAGGATTCCGAGAGGAACATATTAATTAGCTTTTGGAAAATTCGCCTTGGAAAACTTAATTCGATTCTTATTTATGAAAAGTTAAAATTCATTAACATAAAATAGAGTCTTAATCTCCCAAAATCCCAAGATACTCTCAACTCTGACTTTTAAGTGTCAAGTAAATTTTATTTTTGTATTTATTCATATTCTGTGCAACTTAATTTTGCGTTTTATTTTACAAAAACCTTAAAAATCAATTGTGTGGATAATTAAATTTTAATATATCGGTACTTTGAACACAGTCCCTGTGGAGAACGATAATCTTTTATATTACGCGACATAACCCGTGCGCTTACGGGCCCTGTCAATAACCCTTGCATCATCTAGAATATTTTTGGCACACAAAACTCACTTAATCCTTTGTATCTTGACATGGAAAACAATCCTATAACATCATGCTTATAATCTAGGGTAAATACACCCTTTGGTCTTCTATTTTTCATAAAAGTGTTAAGTAGGTCCCCTAAGATTATTTTTTCATTTTGGTCCCCTATGTGGATTAAAATGTTCCACTTTAGTCTTTCTATCAAGTGGATAGTAATGTTGTATGCATTGTTTCCATCATCTACTTTAATTTAAGGTTTATGGTTCCCCTCTTCGATGTCTTCTTCCATGTTAGGGGAAATCTAGAATTCTTGTGCAAACTCAAGCAAATCCTACAGCATGGCAAACTCATGTGGATCAACCTTCAGCTATGAGTCTCCTTTGTGTGAATAACCTGGGAGATTCATAGTTGTGATATGAACTTTAAAGACACCCACAAACTATGGACGAAGATTCTGAGGTTGTGTGAAATATACTATAAAGTAAGAAGTGTAAAGTTAGAAATTAGTGATTATTTTTTCACCATTTTAGGGGTTGCGATGTCATCATCTATAACTTGTATAGATCCTTCAGTTTGAATAGATTATCATGCTCTGTTCTTAGTAACACAAAACACTAAAGAAGTAAGATTAACTTTGTGTTCATATATATTTATTGTTAATGATTTTTTCTTTCATATACTTACATATCCTTTAATTGCAGCACCTCAATAAGAAGCAAAAGAATCAACTGGAAACATGGATAATTAATGTCGTGGTGGCAAATGATTTATACACAAATGATAGCTTTATGGTATGATTTTCATTGAACCTTTATGTTAAACTTACGGACAACAACAACTGCAATTTTCTTCCTATTGTTATATATGATTTGTGTTTTATACAATGTTGTTGCAATCATCACAAAATATAGTATGCTCACTGTGAACACCTATTTTTGCCCGGTAATATATATATATATATATATATATATATAAAATTGAAAAAAATAAAAAAAATTGCATAGTGACCATTGTATAGTGACCGTTGGAATAGTAACCTTCTCTATTTCTATAAATACTCAATCTCTCCTCACTTCCTACCACACTCTCAAAATCATTCTCCCTCTTTCATCAACCTTATTCCACAATTTTCCTCAAGTAATGACCAATAGGTTACGAAGCCAAGAAGAAAGAATAAGGGTGGAAAACCGATGTTTAGTGACCACCTTCTTGCTCCTTGTAGCATGGGTAATACTTGCCCTCTTTTGGGCATTTTATTTATGGCCGCATGTGTAATAAATAATTTTAGGATTTTAAAATAGTTTATATTTCCATAAGAGTAAGTGATTACTCAGTTGTACTCAAAATAAATTTTTTTCAAAATTTTTTTTAAAAAGAAATTTATTAAAAAATATAATAAAAGTGCCAACAAAAAGGCCTAGAAAAAAGGGTTCAGAAAAAAAAAGGAAGAAGTTTTCGGTGATTTTTTTAGGTAGGACCTAGTTTGGTTGCATAATATGAAAAATGGGGAAAATTAGCATCAAATTTTGACAATTTGGAAAGTGAGAAAAGTGATGACATCTCATGAGGGATCCAAGGCCAAATTTCTTCTATAAATATGGCATGATGCAAAATGAAAAAGAGGAGGAAGAAGGAGAAAGAGAGAAAAGAGTGATAGGTTTTTTTTGTGTAATTTTTAGAAAAACTTGTTTTCAAAAATAGAGATATGGAAATGTTGTTAGGAGAATGTATGTGTTACTTTAGTATGTTTTAGTATGTGAGTTTTGTGACCCAAATCACTATAAAAGTCTTGTAACCGGTTCCCAAACACTCTTGAATTGAGTCCAAACGAAGCCAAAAATAAGAGAAATCTATAAAAAATCAATCTCCCGAATTCTGTTCTTGTTCTTCTTTAATTGTTATTGTGCTAAGGTATTTTTAATAAATAGGATAATATTTATTTATCCCTTTAATGTATTTTTATTTTATTAATATTACAATTTTTTCTTATGGAATTTTATTTATGATTTGATTGTCATAATTAGGATCATAATTTCATTTAATTTCTTTTTAGTTTCTTTATTTCATATATTTTATTTGGTGTTTGTTATCATTATTATTGTTATTTATGATTTTATTTTGTGATATTTTGTTGTGACTGAGACGCCCCAAATTTGAGGGGAAATTTTTTCACGTTTTATAAACCATTATTTGACACAGAAATAAAGTGGTAAAGCTTTAATCAATACCCTGGATCAATAAGGAACCTATTTCATATATGAAGATATGAGAATGTGAGTTAAAAATGAATCATGAGGATCTCTCAATTAGAGACAGCGGAAAAGTCATTTAAATTGATGTTATATGATTTGATTTAAAGAGAGTGGATTTCATGAGATTTAATGGTTCATAATATGTTAAACATACTTGTAAGATGATACAAGAAGAAGCCTTGATGCAAAGGAAAATCAAAATAATTGAAGTAAAAGCATTTGGAGGGATTAGGGGCATCTCGCTCAAGCAGATGCCCCACTCGCTTGAGCGAGTTCCAGTAGCCACGCCTGGGCAAGCCAGCGAACACGCTTGAGCGAAGAGAGCAATGCGCATTAGGTACCCATCTCGCTTGAGCGAGCTTAGCTTGCTTAAGCGAGATCGTTCCAGTAGGAAAAGGTCCTCCTGTCGCTTAGGCGAGGCACGCTCGCTTGAGCGAAAAAGGGACAAAACCTCACTGCCCACATTTTGCTCGAGCAAGGCCAGGCCCGCCTGAGAGAAATTCATCCAGAATCAATTCCCCTCCTTGCTCGCTTGAGCGAGCCACCATACACTGGCTATTTCGTTTAAGCGAAAGTAGTCCAGTATCGATCCTTCTCGCGCTCGCTCGGGCGAGGCCCTGCCTGCCTGAGCAAAATGTGGCCAATAGCCACACCTCTGATTCAAGAAGATCTCGCTTGAGCGAGATTCACACTCACTTGAGCGAGTTATGCAGTTCATGCAAAAAACATGGGAATTTCACACAACCTCACATACCGAATCTTATTTCATGCCATTTTAGCCTATACCAATATGTTAGATACATTCAACCATGCATTTAAAAGTTCATCCAATTGTTTACACATATCAAAATCAATTCCCATTCATTCAATGCATGATATTTAAATCATTTTTACATAAACTTCATGAAGTGCTGTAAGTTATAAAATACTTCATTTGTTCATGGGATTCAATATTAACCAATCATCATAATTCATCCACATACATCATCTAGGTCATTAAGGAAAACTGGTTATACATACCAAGGTCTAATTTTTGTCCATGACCATCCAAAATCATCATTCAATCATCCAGATTACAAAATATGCATACATCCATACTATGTGGTATACAAAATTTAGAGTTTGCCGGGCAAGGCACTTCCTATACATCTATTTACCTCCTTCATCAAAATATACTTCAAAAGAGATTCACATCCCCCATGAATGTCCTGCATCATAAATCTAAAAAGTAGGCAACATGGGAGAGTGAGTCATACATTCCAAAAGAATGAATATGAATACCATATGATTATGTACATATGCTTCAAAATCATGTATACTTTGCATATACATATCATTCATCATCATAGTACTTTCATTCATATATCATAATCAACATTATAGGTTAAGCAAAGTATATAAGCATACACATAATCAAGTCCTTCAATAAAATGGACTATTACACACCTCATCATTTTACTCAATTTATTATTTGGTATTCACATCTTTTATGTTATCATAATACATTTTCTCATCCACAACACAACCATCATCATATCTCATCACCTTTGGCATACTTCCTTGCTATATGCAAATTCTCTTAAGCTAATGCATATGCACAATGGAGTATTTCAACAATTGTAGATCTGACTATGGAAAATAAACACCAATTTGTGAGATTCAAGTATGATTATCTAACCATACCCCTATTGTAATAGTAAAATGTGTACACTTATAATCAAATTGTATGTATTTCATTAACCTTTTACTGGTACTAAACCGTATCGCCTTTTTGCAACACCTGGTCATTCTCACCATGACCGCGGTAACACTATAATCAATATAAGGTGTTGTGGGCCGGCCATAACTCATATCATGGCGGCTGTGATCCAATGGACCACCGGGGTCACCTACTCATCAAGAACCATCCCCCACAAGGGTCAGCCACATGTAGCTCCCCATAGCAATACATGGGCGGCTTCGTGACTTACACACTACGTCACAGGGGAAAATAAAATTTGCTCATGCACTGAGCCACCCTCCCACTAGGTTGGCCGAGGGAACTCCCCTAACGTTCCAACATCGGCGGCTATGCAGTATGCCATAGATGTAAATGCCAATCATATGCATTTCTCACTCTATGCATCCTAATCATGCCACTTATTAATCATCATTATCATCATCACCAACATCACCATAAGGCTTTTAGTGGATTTATTATCATTGGTTATTGCCATTGGTTTAAGTTTTCATGTGGCATTCTTAATAATTCTCATTAACATAATTCAATTCCTTCATCAATCACAATGACATCAATCTTTCATTATCAATCAAGGTATGTTATTCATTCATACCATTCTCATTCAATCATCAATAACATTCATTCCACATTTATGGTGGATGTAAACACAACATCATATTCAAGGCTTACACTTGCCAAACAATTTAACACCACCATATAACACACCTCTTATATTCTAAATGCACAAATGCAAGTTGCCAAACATCATCACCAATATCATACACACATTACAATTCATCATAACATTGTAAGCAAGGCAAACATGTATATTGTCACATATGATAATCAAATACTATTCAATTAATGTATTTAGAACATAAAGACTCCTCTCCTACCCCAAGAGAAGAATTCCGATTAGTACAATGTACCCGCCTCGTCGTTCGAAATAGATCCTACATTAATATGCATGTAAAATCCTAATCAATCAACCATCCAAAATATGATTTAAGACTCTAGTAATTACTCATTACGTCTACAATTTTATGACATGAATAAAACATGTCATAGACACCATTCCCTCTATTTGTTAGGTTTCAGGATTTCCTTCCCATCAAACCTGTTACAAAACAACCTTAAGCCTTAATATTCACAACACTTTATTCAACATCCATACTCTCCTTGTCATATATCTCCTCTTAAAATATATTTTCCTACCATCATTTATTACTTTCCCTAATTTATTAAGGTTAGGGTTTCACCTAAAACCCAACAACATTCATAAATGTATCATAAATCCTTATCTTCCCCCAACCATAAATTCATCTACCTATTTATGTCTCATAAAGTTAGCATTTATGATAACCCACTTTAGGGTTTATACATTTACGGCTTCCATTAAATATCTCATTTACATACATTACTCTCCCAAGCTATAATAATTCATAACCATAACATGAAACCCAAACAAGATGGTGAGAAAGCTTACCTCACCCCAAAAATGAAACTGGAACTAAAGAGGGAGAGAGACCAACGAAAATAGAGGGGGAGAAGGAGGGGACTCCAAGCTCCAATGGCTTCCTTCAAGCTCTCACAAATGAAAATAGGAGAAGGAAATGAGTGTAACACCTTGGCTTAAGTTTTTAGAGGAGAAAAATGGAGAGGAAATGAAGAAGAAAAAGAAGAAGAGTGTTTTTGCCAATTGGTCACAAGAAGCTAACGAAAATGAGAAGGGAAAATAAAGGCTTTTGTTTTTAATTTTAATCCTCTCATTAATATTTCATCGTTTTACCACAAACAAGATCTTTGTTTGAGCTCAATACTTTATCTAAAAATTATTCCGAATACATATTCGTACTCCCAATAATATTCTTAACGGCCCTGACCAATATCATCAAAATCGGAGATACTTGGTCCGACACCCATATTTTAATCGGGCTTAATTTCAGCTTATTCAGCTTCAATAGATCACTAACAGTTCCCAAAAATATTAATTTAACTATTTCCAATATTTGGGACATTAAATAACCCATATGCAACTATTTAATATTTATTTACTTAATTAATCCTTTATTTTAAAATTTAGGGTGCTATAGTGACATCATATTCTATTCCATTTATTTTCCTTTATTTATTTTTTCTGCACTTTATTTTTTGTACTTTATTTATCCGTAATTATTTATTTATTCATTTATTTTTCTACACTTTTATTTTTCTTTATTTATTTTTCTACACTTTTATTTTTCTGCACTTTTTTTATTAATTTATTTTTCTACACTTTATTTTTTCCATACTTTATTTTTCTACAGTTATTTATTTATTTATTTACTTATTTACACTTTTATTTTTCTTTATTTATGTTTCTGCACTTTATTTTTATTTATTTTTTTATATTTTATTTTTCTACAGTTATTTATTTATTCATTTATTTTTTTACACTTTTATTATTTATTTATTTTTTGAATTTTTATTTTTATTTATTTTTCCACACTTTTATTTTTATTTATTTTTTTGCACTTTATTTTTCTGCAGTTATTTATTTATTTATTTATTTGCATTTTTTATTTATTTATTTTTCTACACTTTATTTTTCTACACTTTAACTTTATGCATTTATTTTTTTCTTCTCAATAATTTTGTAGTTATCTTTTACATAATCATTTATCTATCATTTTATTTATATAATTTCTTACGTTGTTTTTATAGGTATTTATTTATTTATTATTATTATTTTATATTTTATGTTTCCCTCTCTTATCTATTTATTTATCCATATTATTTATTTATTTATTTATTTCTTCTCATGGTAATTTTCAAATTGTTTTTGATTTGTCCACACATAATTGTTTATTTTATTTATTTATTTTCATGGATTTTTATTATTTTCTCTTAATAACCATTTTGATACTTAAGGATCAATTATTATCATATGCATAAAGAAACACTAAGACTAATAAATTGTTCGTCATTTATTTATCCATTTATCTTTCTTTTAAGTTTAAAATGAGATGAATTTGGATGAGACATCTTATTAATCTTATTTTCTTAAAAATGATTGAATAAAATTCACTTGTTAGTTCTAATTAATTAAGTATATATATTTCTTTATTTTCACATCGATGTATTCAATTCTATTTTTTCTTCTTATGTTTATCTATTTTTACCTCTTTATTTATTTATTTTTGGAAAAAATTGTGAACCATGTATTTCTCAGTAAAATCAATAGATTATCTTTTAATTACTCGAAAAATAATTTAGACAAGATGTCTTATCATTTTCTGGCTGTCTTTTAAGTACTTATCTGTGTATTTCCTTTCAAACTCAGAATAAAAATAATTTAGACGAGACATCTTATTATTTTTATTTTTTACTCTCTTTTAATCACTTGTTTATTTATTTTCTTTTGAACTCAAAAATGAAAATTTTAGATGATATGTCTTATTATTTTATTTCTATTTACATTTTTTGAAATGTCCTTATTATTATTTTGTTCAAGTGTATATTTTCTGTAAATAACATCTATCATTGTTGTATTTTTTTATGAAGGATGAAATATTTAATAATCATTTTCAAAATTATATATGATCAATTTGGGTAACTATTTTAGGACGGACAGTGTGGGGTGCTAATACCTTCCTTACCTGTAATTTGACTCCCGAACTAAACAGAATCTCATTTTAAAAACCAGTGCCATTTAGAGGTTTTCCTGATATTTTCCTTAATAAATATTAGTGGCGACTCCTTGAACCCTTTAGTTTTTAGGCCTCCCAAAGGTCTTGTTCTAATACAGTTTTGTTTTTTTATTGCATTCTCATAGTCCGCGTCATGACCTAGGACCTCGGTCACGATAATTGACGACTCCACTAGGGACTTTTGAGAGTCAAGCCCGTTAAATTGATCTTGTATATTTTTATTAATTATTAGTTATTTCATCCTATTTATTTATTTATTTATTTTCGTTGTTTAATTAATTTTCTGTTTATTTTTAATTTATATTATGTGTTTTTTCTACTTCTTTATTGCTTTAATTTAGAACCATAGGCTAGAAGTGTGTTTGAATATGCATTTCAGGTTGAATAATTTTGATAATGACAAAAGAAATTGAAGACTCAAAGCAAAAGGCTCAAACTACCATGAAAACAAAGAAAACAACATCAGACCTGCAAAAACACGTAAGCTAATCGATTACAAGACCAGAGCTAATCGACTACGAAGCTTCTGTCTGTTACATAATCGATTACAAGATCTCTCCTAATCGATTAAAGAGCTTCTGTTTGTCACCTAATCGATTGCACCAAGGAAGCCAATCGGTTACCAAGCTGAGAAAATGAATTAAAAGCATCAGGTGCATCTACTAATCGACTACAAGGCTGCCACAATCGATTACCAGTGTTCTGTAATGTCACTAATCGATTACAGAGTTTCTGTTTGATACCCAATCAATTACACATAAGCTACAATCGATTACCATGCTGCGTAACCAAATTAAATGCATCAGGTGCCACACATAATCGACTACAAGGTAAACAACAATCGATTAGCAAGGTTCTGTTTGAGACAACTCGACTTAATTAAACCCAAACCGAGACCAGGGAAATTTTTTTCCAAAATTCACCAAGCAGTCGGGGTAAAATAAATCAAACGTAAGGCAAGGGAAAGCAAAAATAGATCAGAGAAGGGAAGACCGAGTCAGAAAGCCATACATGGGCAAGACTCAGCTTCGGTCAAACAGACCAGCGGAAGATGCAACGCTTGAGCGAGCCTTTTTCTCGCTGGAGCGAATCCTCATTCGCTGAAGCGAACCCATTCACTCGGTAACTTCATCACTCAGATTCGGGACCACATCCACTCGGGAACTGTCCCCTCTCAGGTTACACTTCACCCGGTAAATTCATACTTAGCCAAGTACTAAACTTATTTCAAGAAGTTCACATTCGTATTTCATTCGGAAGCATTTAATCTCCACTCGGGAAATGATTCCCCCAGTTATTCTACTCGGAATCCATAGGCTTCCCTCACCCAGAGTATTTCCCCAGTCCAATACCACTCGGTATATTTCAACCTCAATTCACTCGGAGGTACATTACCCATTCCTCACTCGGTATATTTGATCTTTCCCACTCGGAGATCACTTAAACCTACCTTACCCCGGAAGAGTCTCCAAAATCAAGTCCCAATCGAAATTACTCAAACTTCTCATCACTCGGAGGAATTCACCAAGTTAAGTCACTCGGACTTATTTAAAACTTATCCACTCGGAATATATGTAACATTCACTCGGAATATATATAGCCTCGTTCACTCGGAAGAGGACTCCTAGAATACCTCAATCAGAACCATCATAATTACTCTTCCCTCGGAAGAGGTTCACTCGGGATTTCCTACTCAGAAATATTCAAACCCTTCCCTACTCGGGGTTTACTCATACTTTTCACTCGGTAACATATGGACTAGTCTTCCCTCGAAAGTAGCCCACTCGAGTACATCTTACTCGGAACCGTCACATGCCTTTATCACTCGGAAAAGGCCCACACACACACTAAAGCCTCACTCGAAAATGGCTCTCCTAACAATATTCCACTCGGAATTTATTAACTTAGCATTATCCATTCGACATCACATCTCAGTCGGTATAAGGAACATCATATCAACGTAATATATATATATATATATATATATATTTATATAAATGTATACTTGTTCACAATCCCGATAGACAACCCATATAATTAAATCCGTTCGGATTACAAAAGAGCCGGCCAAGGCTTTAGCATATCTATTTACAATATATATACTATATTTGCACTTCAACAATCGGAGTACCCATCACTTGGACTTGAGGCCATCTCCTCATTCCCAGTCGGACCTGCACATACTGAAAAATATAGCCACAGTAGGGGTGAGCTTTTACATATTAAATGACAGTTATTGACTCGGATTAATCTTCGAATCCTCAACCATACAATAACATATCTTAATCAGCAATAATGCACTCTGCCATTCAATATGAACCCTACAACAACTTCATCCACTCAGGATTCATGCAATTCAACCAAGACTGAGTAATTCACAACATTCACAATCATATATTCACAGCCATAACATCACCTTGCACTCGGCAACAGTACCAATGTACATATATTCACTCAGTCGGAATTCACACCAATTATTCATGGCTATATAATTCATATTCATCACAGCATGTATCACAACCATAACATCATATTGCACTCGGCAATAACAGCAATAACATCAGTATACATGCATTCCTCCAATCGGATTCCACTCAAGTCATTCAAGACTATATTAATCATGTTATTCCTAATGACATTCCACATATTCATACAATTCACATTGAGCTCAATGACAATCATAAGTGTGCACACGTTCATTTCACCCGGATCCTGTTATTTATTATCAATTTTTATTGTTGCAACATAGGCTCCAAGCCTTTTCTCAGCTCCAAGCTGATTCGGCCGTTTTACTGGTACCAAATTGTTTGCCCTCACATGTAACACAGTCACTCCAAGCGACAACGGAAGTGTTACGGGCAGCCCCGAGTCTAACCCGGTAGGCTTGCCTTGAGTCCAACCTAAGGTCTTGAAGCATCCAACGCTTAGTGCACTCGGCACTGCCTCGAGTCCAACCCGAGGTCTTTCAATATATTTTCAACACATATTCATCTGATTATCGATCGGTATTAAGCGTCCAACGCTATATGCTCCAAGCATTTCCAGTGGCGAATCAGATGCATACGGTCTTATTCATCAGGCGTCCAACGCCAATGCACTCGGCATTGCCTTGAGTCCAACCCAAGGTCTTTCATTATATTTCACACGTATTCATCTGATTGCCGATTCAGTATTAAGCGTCCAATGCTATATGCACTCGGTATTTCCAATGGCGAATCAGATGCATATGGTTTATTCATCAGGTGTCCAACGCCAATGCACTCGGCAATCATAATGCCATCCACTTGGAATTATCATTTACAACAAGCATCACATGATTTTCATATAATATCCACTCGGGAATAACACAACAGTCCCCCATCTTATGCACTCAGCATTCGCAAGTTCAATGACAAGCATCATATGCATTTAAACACCAAAATCACACACGGGGATCAGTATAATAAACTCATATACTCGGCTTTCTCATTAACAGCCATAACATATCATACATTCATATAGAAACATAGCCAGAACCAGCACAACATTTACACACCACATGCATTCGGTATTCACACTGGTTCACAGTACATGCACTCGGCATACTCATTAAAAGCCAACATTTCCATGCATTCACTCAGCATTTCATATTTATCATCATACATCTCATGGACGGAATCATGACAACATCACGCAGACCACAATGATCACAAATCCGGGTGTTTCATGCACTAATACTCAACTATAACATATCAATCAACATATTTCAAACATGACACAACACATTAAAGCAAAACCACCCGGAACCCGTCCATAAACCATACATTTGAGATCGTCCAAAAACCACGCAGACCACAATGATCACAAATCCTACTTCAGTCATCCAACAGCACTCTGCTCTCAGCTTTTGGAAGAACCAACACTGCTTTCTCACGAGCAGATCTACCACTAAGACACTTCATGCCAAGCCTCCAAGGCACAACGTCACCCCACACTTAGTCCAGTGGAGGATTCCATGGCTGTTCCCACACACGAACAGACCAGTCCTCACCAAAAGTGGAGAACTCCATGCTTCCAAGCACCCATCATTGCTTAGGCAGAACAGAGGAGGATCTCAGCCTCCAAAACACTCAGCACCACACGGTTCTCTCACAGCCACACTGTTCCTACTTCGTGTTCCCACTTCCACTCAGGGTTCTACTCAGCGTGCGAGTGGAAGAAGAAGATGAAGGAGAAGACGAAGAACCAGCAAAGAAAAAGAAGAAGAAGAAGCCACAGGAACTCAAGAGAGAAAGGAGGAGTGTTTACAGCATAAACAAAGTGAGATGGGCAGAGAGTGGGTGGGAAATGAGAAGCTGAAGTCCTTACCCCCACTGCCCAGCGATAGCTCCACGTCCCATCAATAGTCAGCCGTCACATCCAATTAAAGCCACTCCTATCAGCGTGGGAATTGAAGGAGAGAGGGGACCGAACCCCTATTTCACCCACCAAGGGCATATGCGTAATTTTCCTGGCATTAATATTGGTATTCAATCAATAAATTTTAATTCCGTAATTAACCTTAATTGGTAATTAATTCTAAACAAGGATGTTACAATTCTCCCCTCCTTAAAGAATTTCGTCCTCGAACTTCAAACGTATACTTGCCTCTCAAGCGTTTCACCGACTGGTTCATAATTTCACTCGGTATAGTCTTGTCTTCTCAAGCGGTTTACCGACCGCTCCAACCCTTTACAGGATTCAATACATTTGGGGCTCAATTTCCAACGCACAAGTTACCCCGTTCAACTCTGCTAGTTCACCATAACCAATGGCACCTCTAGTTCTTTGGCCACTCGGCCCTACACTCTCAATGCCGATCGGTGTACTTCCACCGTCAGCTTCCCAAACTCCAAGGAATCATTCAACATAATTAAATACCCACACAGAGTATGAGCTCAAAATTATGTCATATGAAACACATTCTGGATGTTAATCAGCCAGTTGGGGAGAATCTAGTCGGTAAACAAAATTACCGATTCCCACCAATACTCACTATTGTCCGATTTATCTCGGATTAAACCCTCGGATATTCAACATCCGACTACCAAAATTCTTCTCCAAGCCATGATATACCTTGGCAATACCGAGACGGACACTCAATAGAGCTCCAATGTGCTTCAATTAGCACAGTTTGCCTGGATTTACCTCACATAGGCACCACACTCGGTTCTAAAATCTCAGATTTCTAACCATTCCTTCGGCTAATTCCATGCCTACACCCTGAGAATATCACTCGGACCTCTCATTCAAAAGGGGTTATTCGGGGTTTGAAGGCAATTCTCACCCGGAAAACTTTCTACTTACCAAAAATTCACTCGAAATTCAAGCCTCCTTCGAAATCAAACCTGAGTTCAACTCAGCAGCTCAAACACTGTCCTGAGTACGATTTCAAATAAATCCTCCTCTCGGATATCTACTCTCCTCGGGAGCCATTCACTCGGAAACTTACTCATTCGAAGTTCCATTTCCCGTCCAGAAGTACTTTTCTCCTGGAAAAAGATCAATCGGTGGAACATCACACGGGTATTAGAAATTTCACACCTGATACCTTTCCACTTGGGACCGTCTCACACGGTACCATTCCACTCAGAAGTGTCACACTCCGAGGCATTTCACCCAAAAGTCACACGACTCAAAGGTATTTCACGCGGATTTCGCCTAACACAAATGTGTCATTCGAACACAGTTCCTTAACTTAGTAATGACTCCCCCAAAACGATGTTTCACTCGGAACATCATAACTCCACTCAGTAGTTCTTTCTCCCAGAAAGATTTCACTCGGAATTATCTCCACTTTCTCACACTCGGAATATACTAATCTTTTCCGAGCAAATTCTCACCTTACAGATCACCTTGGCTCAAGGTCTTGGTTTCCTCATTAAACCCACAGTATCACTCGACTAGATCTATAAGACTTCTAATTTCAGTGACAGACTGGATCATACTCCTATTTCAATAATCAATCATTACTTTATTGGCCAATAGCCAATTTATACCTATAACAACCTCTAATTCTCTCGGAGGTAAACACATCAAGGTTAAAACAACCTTCTATCCTCATTTCGATAAACAACCACTTACTGTTCACTCAATACAACTCTCATCTTCACTCAAAACAGCCCGATAGACTCACCATCACCATAAGCAGTTACAGCCTCACCTGCCCGACTTATGAATTGCTGCATCCGACTTATAGGATGACGTCTCATTCCTATAGGGTTACAACAATTGCATAGAGTCACTGCAAAAGTGTACGCTGCAAAAGTGTACGCTGCCACAATACCTATGTATGAAGAGTCGTCTCGGAACAGCATATGTTACACTCCTTTCACTCACACCGACCAAACTCACTCAACTAATACTAATTCATAAAAATTAATGGCAATTCACACACACATATATATAAGCAATACATTTACATCAACATCATCATTATGCACCACCTAGGGCATATCACGCAACAACAATCATGAAATATCATTTACCATTACTGTAAAATAGTATAATGGCAATAGGTTTTCGACCCCCACAAGGTACACACCTCGTCACTACGCACCATCTAGTGCAATCACATAATGATAATCATCGAATGCTAGTTACCCTCATCATAAAATGGCACATTAGCAATCAGCTTCCAGCCTTTACCGAGTAAATATCTCTTCCTTAGATCTTATTCATCACCGGCCATAACTCAATTTAAGTCTAGATGATTCACTAAACTCTCTTAGATATACTACTCGGTCTACAATATGATTTTCAATCACATAACAGGTTTCTACATCGGTGAACCTTTTCACTGAGCATAAACACAATCCACCAATTGATCGTGCAATTATCATTATAGTATGATTTCTAATACCACCATAATCAATACCCAAGCATACTCGGATTTCAACCTTACCACTCACTATCCATCCAGTATCACATTCATCACTTGCATTTCATCTTAGGACGATTCAAGCCTCAACAATTTATTACACAATCACTTTACTCGGCTCAACTATTCTCAAGTTCAACAGACCATCCGACTCAAAATTTCAGGGGTCACCTAGTACCCATCGTGGGACATTCCCACAACATCCAAATATCACCGAGCCTAGACCACCATCGGGTCCAGCTCCATAAAATCTGATAGCATACAATTTACTAAATCCGATCGGGATTTCCATACCTTATGGGTCACCACTAAATCAATTATTCACTCAGTTTTCAACCGCAAGACCGAGTCTAACCCAAATCCTCAGGTATCCAATTACATCAATTTCTCACCCAGTTTTCTAACTTCTTAGGTATCCATCTCAATAATATCCGATCATACTTGATCATGCCTAATCAACTGGGTCACCACACCTAGTGGCCTAACATCAACCAATCATTCATTCAGTTTTCACACACCATAAACCGAGACACTACCCCAATCAAACATGCATCAAATTTCATATTTAATCACCTATCACATACCCAGATTTCTAACTTAGGAAACTACAACACATCACTTATACCATAAATCACGTACATCATATATCATATAGAGTTCTCGTGCCAAGGGATAATCCCTTACAAATGGCACAACCAATCAATTGAATTCGGAAACACCACACTAGGGGATTCCTTCATTATCATTCACTTAATCAACTCAAATATGTGAGTTCTACACCGTTCAACAAACATTCCTCGGCTATGAGCCACTAGCTTGGCTTATATCAGAGATCAAACCAACCAATACAGTTTCAATACACATGAGGGTCTCAATATTCACCCTTCTATTCCCTCTCAGCCGACCCCACACAAGAACAACCTCTCATTTAATGACTAACTGAACTAGGGTAGCAGCAAATCTCTACCCCCAAATCAGAATTTCAACAGTAGTACCTTTCACTACTGTCCCCAACAAAACACAGGCATATAGCCACACAATTCATAGTTAAACATATATCAAATCCAATAGGATACCATAAGCAATGATGACAACCGGTCATATTGCACACAACCGCCTACACTCAATAAGCATACCTTGGCCTTGGACCTTTTAAGTCCGCTCTGATACCAAAAATGAGACAACCCGACTTAATTAAACCCAAACCGAGACCAGGGAAATTTTTTTCCAAAATTCACCAAGCAGTCGGGGTAAAATAAATCAAATGTAAGGCAAGGGAAAGCAAAAACCGATCAGAGAAGGGAAGATCGAGTCAGAAAGCCACACATGGGCAAGACTCAGCTTTAGTCAAACAGACCAGCGGAAGATGCAACGCCTGAGCGAGCCCTTTTCTCGCTGGAGTGAATCCTCATTCGCTGAAGCGAACCCATTCACTCGGTAACTTCATCACTCAGATTCGGGACCACGTCCACTCGGAAACTGTCCCCTCTTAGGTTACACTTCACCCGGTAAATTCATACTTAGCCAAGCACTAAACTCATTCCAAGAAGTTCATATTCGTATTTCATTCGGAAGCATTTAATCTCCACTCGGGAAATGATTCCCCCAGTTATTCTACTCAGAATCCATAGGCTTCCCTCACCCAGAGTATTTCCCCAGTCCAATACCACTCGGTATATTTCAACCTCAATTCACTCGGAGGTACATTACCCATTCCTCACTCGGTATATTTGATCTTTCCCACTCGGAGATCACTTAAACCTACCTTCCCCCGGAAGAGTCTCCAAAATCAAGTCCCAATCGGAATTACTCAAACTTCTCATCACTCGGAGGAATTCACCAGGTTAAGTCACTCGGACTTATTTAAAACTTATCCACTCGGAATATATGTAACATTCACTCGGAATATATATAGCCTCGTTTACTCGGAAGAGGACTCCTAGAATACCTCAATCAGAACCATCACAATTACTCTTCCCTCGGAAGAGGTTCATTCGGGATTTCCCACTCGGAAATATTCAAACCCTTCCCCACTCGGGGTTTACTCATACTTTTCACTCGGTAACATATGGACTAGTCTTCCCTCGGAAGTAGCCCACTCGAGTACATCTTACTCGGAACCGCCATATGCCTTTATCACTCGGAAAAGGCCCACACACACACTAAAGCCTCACTCAGAAATGGCTCTCCCAACAATATTCCACTCGAAATTTATTAACTTAGCATTATCCATTCGACATCACATCTCAGTTGGTATAAGGAACATCATATCAACGTAATATATATATATATATATATTTATATAAATGTATACTTGTTCACAATCCCGATAGACAACCTGTAACATCCTAAAAATTTTATTCTCATGTATAATCATTTTGATTTAGACCATCAATGATATTATCTATTTTATCTCAACTTTCTACATAAATTTTTGGTTAGGACAACATCTTCAATTTAACCTTTTACCATGGTAAATAATTTTAACTTTATACCTTAGGTAAAAGTTAATCAAGTAACTTATTACCTATTTCCTTAGTTATTAATTCCTTTGGTTTTTCCAATTACTCTCATCAAATTGCCACATACTCCACTCAAAATGCGTCATCTTGTACACATTTTAATTGTTAGTTAGAGTCCGAATTTGGAAATGTGGTTAACTACAAAGTTGTTCCTCTTTGCTTATCTTTCCAACAAGACCAAATTTGTTAAAATCCATTAAGATATGAGAGAGATATGCCCAAAATACCGAAACAGTGTCAGAATTGATATTTTACTTCAATCATATCCTCTTGTACATATTTTAATACCTTGTTAGAGTCCTAATTTGAAAACGTGGTGAACTACAAAGTTGTTCCTCGTTGTCTTAGCTTTCCAACAAGACCAAATTTGTTAAAATCCATTAAGATATGAGAGAGATATGCCTAAAATACCGAAACAGTGTCAAAGTTGATATTTACTTCAATCATACAAGCTCCATTATGTAGGCTGCGGAAATGGTCAACAATACAGCTCATTTTTCTTACCTAAAACCTCCATTATCACCACAATAATGTACCTAACATCCCACTACAATCCCATTATGAAAAGCTTGTCCCCCACTTGTCATTTGCATCATTAAATCAACACTACATCTTGTTCCCAAGTCTGAATTCTTAGAACAAGCTAAAGTTAGTGAAGTCTCTCTCTCATTTCCTTTCATTTTCTCTATCAAAGTCACCCTTGATCTGAAGCTAGGACAATAAGAGAACATTTTCAACCACTCTAGGATCCTCCATCAAGGTAAGAGGGGACAGGGTTGTGAATAATTATGAAATGGGTAGAATTGTATGCTGTTCTAGGATTCCAGTTTTAATTTCGTATCTTGTTGCTCAGTTTTGAGATTGAAAACGTGTGAATTTGATTCTAACTTCTTCATTAAAGTTGTAGATCTTTTTGTTATCTGAATTTTGAGACCTGAATCAATTAATTTGAATATGTATAGCAAAAGTTATAGCCAAAATACTACAGCATGTCTGAGTGGAATATTTGTTCTATGTTCTGTGTATATATTGATATTCTGGGAATTTTACATGCATAATCAACCTTTGATGTCTTCACAAAAGTTGTAGATAATTGTGTTATGGATCTATAGAAAGTGGTTTCAAGTCAAAATGATTTTTGTAGCTTGAGTTATGCCTAAAATACTGAAGTATGTTCAAGCTGTAAATCTGTTGACTTGAGATACGTATTTTATTTTTTAAATTGGGAATTTTGTGGTGAGAATTAGTGATTGGTGTCTTCATCAAAGTTGTAGATCTTTTTGTTATGTGAATTTTGAGACCTTAATTGACTGATTTGGATATGTATAGCATGAGTTATAGCCAAAATACTATAGCATGTCCGATTGAAATACTTGTCTTATGTTTTGTGTATATATTAATATTCTGAGAATTATACATATGTTTTTAGACTTTGATGTCTTCATGAAAGTTGTAGATATTTATGTTATGGATCTATAGAAAGTGGTTTCAAGTTAAAAGGATGTTTGTAGATCTAGTTATGCCTAAAATACTGAAGTATGCTCAAACTAAAAATCTGTTTGAAATGATATGTGTAGCATGAGTTATAGCCAAAATACTATAGCATGTCCGATTAAAATACTTGTCTTATGTTTTGTGCATATATTAATATTCTGGGAATTATACATATGTTTTTAGACTATGATGTCTTCATGAAAGTTGTAGATATTTATGTTATGGATCTATAGAAAGTGGTTTCAAGTTAAAAGGATGTCTGTAGCTTTCGTTATACCTAAAATACTGAAGTATGCTCAAACTGAAAATCTGTTAACAATGAAATATGAATATTATTTTTTAAAACTGGGAATTTTGTGATGAGAATTAATGTTCAGTGTCTTCATGAAAGTTATAGATATTTGTGTTAGGAGTAATTTAAAACTGGTCCCATGCCAAAATTATTTTTGTAGCTCCAGAAACGTTGAAAATACTAACATATGTACGTTTTGAAAACTCTCTTTAAGGCAGTTCTGTATTCTGTGAATAAGAGGTGTTTCTGCTTGGAATATGAAATTATAGTCTTCATGAAAGTTGTAGATAATTCTATTATTGAGCTATAGAAAGTGGAATCACATAAAAAGGATTTGATTTTCTCATGTTATGGCTGTTTTACTAACGTATGTCGCTGTTGGAAATGCTGAAATTTACTTACAATGGTTATTGTGGATGAAAAAGATATTTTCTCTATGAGTAACAATTTATTATTGAATTCTTGAGATATTATGAAGTATTATGGATGTTGATGAGTGTCTAATGAGTATTATACAGTTTGTGTATTTTGGTGGTGAATAATTATGAATGACTAAATTAAGATATATATATGAATGCCTTGCGGTTATTGATACATGTGGTTGAAACAGTAAATCCATGATTTTGAAAATTATTATATATGATGTGTCCCTTTGAGGACTTGTGGTTTTTCCAAGAGGTTTTGGAAATGTTGATATCATGGTATGTTAAATGGTAAAAAGAATTAAAGGCATTCATGCATCATAAGCATTTGGACGCACCATGGAATTTAGGGGTTCCATGATTGCCTACCCTGGTGGGGGGTTACTCTATGATGAGTTTAAGCCCTATTTTCGCAGGAGCCATGGAGTGTAGGGATTCATGGTTATGCTAATTCCTACTTGTGCACTTATTTTCGCAGGAGCCATGAAGGTGTAGGGATTCATGGTTATGCTAATTCCTACTGGTGTCTCTATGAGACTTTTTACTGCAGTATTCCCACCAAACCTAATGGATCCAGCATGACATCATTTAACTAATTTAAGATTTATTAATTATAAATGAACTTGTTTGGCATATTCATCATATCATTACACCTTGTTGGTTGTGTTTGTGCAATTTTATTTATTTTATATTTATTCTATATTCTGTCTCACTCTTACATTAATTTTTACAGTGAATGCTACACAGAATGAAGAGTGATGCCATGAATGGAGTTTACGTGAATTATTGCTTGGAATTTGACTTTATTTTTAATTTGATGGGTTGTAATAATATAATGTTTCATGTACTATATTTTTCTAAATCGTTTCCGCTATATAAATATTTCATGACTTTTATTATTCGTGACTAGTATGATAATAATCCGCGTTTATCAACTTTTACATGACTTATTACAAATTTCAAAAATGATTTTTAAAACATGAAAAATTTATTCGAAAAATTACACGGGACGTCACATTGGTGGTATCAGAGCATTTTCAAAAATTCAGGACCAATTGCTATGACATGTATTGATTCTTGATATACTATGTGAATTATTTGATTATTTGTTTGAAAATATGATAAGTATGTGCTATATGACTTGTGCCTAACTGATAAAATGATTTGTTTGATTACTGCTTGATAATATGATAAATGTGTTATACAATTTATTGCTTAACTGATAAACTGTAGAATACTTATAGTTATGTTATAATACAATATATTTTCCCTTAGAATTAGTATAAACCAAACTACGAATGTAGGATGGCAAGAAACAACAACAACAACAACGATATGGCAGCTGCTTTTAATCACTTGGCTGAAGCCATAGAAAGACAAAATCAACCAAAAAGTACAGGAGGACTTCACGGGTTAGATCACTTCCTAAAAAGGAAGCCATCACAATTCAAAGGAGGTTATAATCCGGAGGTAGCATACCTATGGGTTAAGGAAATGGAGCACATCTTCCGAGCCTTGCCCTGCACAGAATTCGAAAAGGTGGAGTATGCCACTTATATGATGGTTGAGGAAGCAGAAAACTGGTGGATACATGCCAGAACTCGTATGATTGAAACCGACAGACCTTTGGACTGGATCAACTTCAAATACTGTTTTCTGGAGAAATATTTTCCAGCGAGTGTGAAAAGCCGAAAAGAGCTGGAATTTATGGAGCTGAAACAAGGCTCAATGTCCGTTGGAGAATATGCTGCAAAGTTTGAAGAACTATCTCTCTTTTACCCTCCTTTTCAACAGGCTGGTGCCGAAGAATCAAAATGTGTCAAATTCGAGAATGGGCTGAATCTTGAAATCAAAGAGGCGATAGGATATCAAGAAATTCGGAGTTTTCCTATTCTGATCAATAAATGCCGAATTTTCGAAGAAAATCACCAAGCCAGACTGACATATGAAAAGGCCAATAGACAACTGAAACCTCAGTCAGTTGATTTCAAAAGGAAAGGGACATTCTATCCAAATCGTTTCAAGGGAGGATCATCATCTTCTCAAAGACGCAACAATCATACGAATATCAGGTGCTATAATTGCGGAGGTAATCACCATATACGCGATTGCACCCGACACCTAGGAGATGTTACCTGCTATCGTTGTAATCAGAAAGGACACATCAGTCCAAATTGCCCACAGAACCGACAAAACAACGACAGTAACACTATGAATAATCAAAGAGGCTCTAACTATCAGGGAGGTCATGGAGGAAACACGCGAGCTGTTCAACCTCCAAGACAGAACAGGGAGTCAACAGACCAGAGGTTACAACCAACAACTGGAAGAGTCTTTGCCATCAGCGGTTCAGAGGCAGACCAAGCTGATGACCTCGTGCAAAGTAAGTGTGAGATCAATGGTACTATCTTATCTGTGTTATTTGATTCTGGTGCTACACATTCTTTTATTTCTGATGAGTGTGTTAGATGTCTTCAATTACCTGTGAAGCCGATGATATATGATCTGATTGTTTCCACTCCCACCGGTACACGACTTAGGACTACTAAGGTGTGTAACGAATGTTCTGTGCTCATAGAGGGTAAAAAATTTCTAGTAGATCTTGTTTGTTTACCTTTGAAGGACCTGGAAGTAATCCTAGGGATGGACTGGTTATCGGCAAATCGAGTCTTGGTGGACTGTCATAACAAGACTGTGATATTCCCATCAGAAGAAAATCTTACTTCCGACAATCTCAAACTCTTTGCCTTACAAGGTGAAAGACAATTATTTGCCTTGTTTACTCTTCCACAAGGAGATGGTGAATCTAAAGCAATCGAGATGCCAGTTGTTTCTGAATTTCTTGAAGTATTTCCTGAGGGTGTCTCAAGTTTACCACCAGAACGTGAGATAGAATTCTCAATTGATTTAATTCCAGGAGCAGAACCAGTATCTAAGGCTCCATATCACATGTCACCTATTGAACTGGCAGAACTAAAGAAGCAAATTAAAGGGTTATTAGAGAAGCATTTCATCAGACCCAGTGTGTCGCGATGGGGAGCGCCAGTATTACTTGTCAAGAAGAAAGATGGAAGCATGAGATTATGTGTAGATTATCGTCAGTTGAATAAATTGACGGTGAAGAACAAATATCCTTTGCCCAGAATTGATGATCTGATAGATCAATTGAGGGGTGCTACAGTATTTTCCAAGATTGATCTGCGATCGGGTTATCATCAGATTCGTGTCAAGTCTGAGGATATTCCAAAAACAGCTTTCAGAACACGCTATGGTCATTACGAGTATCTTGTGATGCCCTTCGGAGTAACCAATGCCCCAGCTGTATTCATGGATTACATGAATCGAGTGTTCCATTCATACTTAGATCAGTTTGTTATTATCTTCATTGATGACATCCTGATTTATTCTAAGACGTGGGAGGAACATGAAAAGCATCTTCGAGTGGTATTACAAATTCTGAAAGAGAAGCAGTTATATGCCAAGTTGTCTAAATGTGAATTCTAGTTGAAGGAAGTAAAGTTTCTAGGCCATGTAATCTCAAGCGAAGGAGTGTCCGTGGACCCTTCCAAAATTGAAGCTGTAACAAACTGGGAGAGACCTACTTCAGTCACTGAGATACGAAGCTTCCTGGGATTAGCTGGTTATTATCGAAGATTCATTGAAGGGTTTTCTCAAATTGCCCTACCAATGACTCGTCTAACCCGGAAGAATCAACCTTTTGATTGGATGCCAGAATGTGAGAGAAGTTTCCAGGAACTAAAAATGAAGCTTACATCTGCTCCAGTCTTAACCTTGCCTGACCCACAAGAAGACTTTGTGGTTTATTGCGATGCTTCTAAAATGGGCTTAGGTTGTGTTTTGATGCAACAATGGAAGGTGGTTGCCTATGCTTCTAGACAGTTGAGACCACATGAAATGAACTACCCGACACATGATCTAGAATTGGCAGCGGTGGTATTTGCTTTGAAAATCTGGAGACACCATTTGTATGGAGTCAAGTTTGAAGTGTTCAGTGACCACAAGAGCTTGAAGTATTTGTTCGATCAAAAGGAATTGAACATGAGGCAGCGAAGATGGATGGAGTTTCTTAAAGATTATGATTTTGATTTGAAGTACCATCCAGGAAAAGCAAATGTGGTGGCAGATGCACTTAGCCGAAAGTCCATTCATATGGCATCTTTGATGATAAAAGAGATGGAGATGATAGAACAATTCAGAGACATGAACTTGGGTGTGGAGATGAAATCTTCAAAAAGTATAACTTTGGGAACTTTGAAAATAACCAATGATTTTCTGAAGCTGATAGGTGAAATATAGACAGAGGACTTGCAACTACAGGAGTTGAGAGAGTTGCAGGCAAATGGAAAGGATATGGGATTACAAGAAGGATCAGATGAAATTTGGAGAATCAGAAGCAGAATTTGTGTACCAGATGATGTTGGTCTGAGAAGGACGATCCTAGAAGAAGCGCATAAAAGTATGTTGAGCATTCATCCTGGATCAACCAAGATGTATCAAGACCTGAAGAAAAGCTTTTGGTGGCCAAGGATGAAGAAGGAAATAGCCGAATATGTGTCTTCATGTCTAGTATGTCAAAAAGCCAAGGTGGAACATCAGAAGCCATCTGGTGAACTACAATCATTGGAGATTCCTGTCTGGAAATGGGATGACATTTCTATGGACTTTGTGTCAGGATTACCAAGAACACGTTCAGGGAATGATGCAATCTGGGTTATTGTAGACAGATTGACAAAGTCTGCTCATCTTCTCCCAATGAATATGAAAAACTCTCTACAAAAATTGGCACAATTATATGTGAAGGAGATCGTGAGACTTCATGGTGTACCTTCTAGTATTGTGTCAGATAGAGATCCAAGGTTCACCTCCTGATTCTGGGGAAGTTTGCATCAGGAATTGGGTTCGAAGCTTCGATTAAGCTCAGCTTATCATCCCCAAACAGATGGACAGTCAGAGCGTACCATACAAAGTTTGGAAGACCTACTGCGATCTTGTGTACTTGAACATAGTGGTAGTTGGGAGCAGTTTCTTCCACTGGTTGAATTCACGTATAACAATAGCTACCATAGCAGTATTGGTATGGCTCCATTCGAAGCATTGGATGGTAGAAAATGTCGAACGCCCCTTTGTTGGTTAGAAACTGGTGAAAGTTTGGCATTAGGACCTGAAATTGTACAGCAGACTACTGAACAAATAGAAGTAATCAGAGAGAAGATGAAGGCATCCCAAGATAGACAGAAGCACTATTATGATAAAAGGAGGAAACCACTTGAATTCCAAGTTGGTGATCATGTATTTTTGAAGGTTTCACCTCACAAGGGGATTGGCCGAGCATTGAAGAGTAAGAAGTTGAGTCCAAGGTTTATTGGACCATATGAAATTCTAAAGAGGATTGGTACAGTGGCGTATCAGATTGCACTTCCTCCTCATCTTGCAAATTTGCACAATGTGTTTCATGTATCACAATTGAGGAAGTATATACAAGACCCCACTCATGTGATTGCTAATGATGATGTTGAAGTTAGAGAAAATTTGACCATCCCTACAGAACCCACACAGATCATAGAAAGGTCGATTAAACACCTGAGAAACAAGAACGTACCATTAGTGAAGGTTGCATGGAAACAAGGGAATGATGTAACTCTGACTTGGGAGCGTGAGGATGCTATGAAGACGCAATACCCAGAATTGTTTCACTGAGGAGTGCGTTATGTTAAATTTCGAGGACGAAATTTTTATTAGGGTGGGAGAATTGTAACATCCTAAAAATTTTATTCTCATGTATAATCATTTTGATTTAGACCATCAATGATATTATCTATTTTATCTCAACTTTCTACATAAATTTTTGGTTAGGACAACATCTTTAATTTAACCTTTTACCATGGTAAATAATTTTAACTTTATACCTTAGGTAAAAGTTAATGAAGTAACTTATTACCTATTTCCTTAGTTATTAATTCCTTTGGTTTTTCCAATTACTCTCATCAAATTGCCACATACTCCACTCAAAATGCGTCATCCTGTACACATTTTAATTGTTAGTTAGAGTCCGAATTTGGAAATATGGTTAACTACAAAGTTGTTCCCCTTTGTCTTAGCTTTCCAACAAGACCAAATTTGTTAAAATCCATTAAGATATGAGAGAGATATGCCCAAAATACCGAAACAGTGTCAGAATTGATATTTTACTTCAATCATATCCTCTTGTACATATTTTAATACCTTGTTAGAGTCCTAATTTGAAAATATGGTGAACTACAACGTTGTTCCTCGTTGTCTTAGCTTTCCAACAAGACCAAATTTGTTAAAATCCATTAAGATATGAGAGAGATATGCCTAAAATACCGAAACAGTGTCAAAGTTGATATTTACTTCAATCATACAAGCTCCATTATGTAGGCTGCGGAAATGGTCAACAATACAGCTCATTTTTCTTACCTAAAACCTCCATTATCACCACAATAATGTACCTAACATCCCACTACAATCCCATTATGAAAAGCTTGTCCCCCACTTGTCATTTGCATCATTAAATCAACACTACATCTTGTTCCCAAGTCTGAATTCTTAGAACAAGCTAAAGTTAGTGAAGTCTCTCTCTCATTTCCTTTCATTTTCTCTATCAAAGTCACCCTTGATCTGAAGCTAGGACAATAAGAGAACATTTTCAACCACTCTAGGATCCTCCATCAAGGTAAGAGGGGACAGGGTTGTGAATAATTATGAAATGGGTAGAATTGTATGCTGTTCTAGGATTCCAGTTTTAATTTCGTATATTGTTGCTCAGTTTTGAGATTGAAAACGTGTGAATTTGATTCTAACTTCTTCATGAAAGTTGTAGATCTTTTTGTTATCTGAATTTTGAGACCTGAATCAATTAATTTGAATATCTATAGCAAAAGTTATAGCCAAAATACTACAACATGTCTGAGTGGAATATTTGTTCTATGTTCTGTGTATATATTGATATTCTGGGAATTTTACATGCATAATCAACCTTTGATGTCTTCACAAAAGTTGTAGATAATTGTGTTATGGATTTAAAGAAAGTGGTTTCAAGTCAAAATGATTTTTGTAGCTTGAGTTATGCCTAAAATACTGAAGTATGTTCAAGCTGTAAATCTGTTGACTTGAGATACGTATTTTATTTTTTAAATTGGGAATTTTGTGGTGAGAATTAGTGATTGGTGTATTCATCAAAGTTGTAGATCTTTTTGTTATGTGAATTTTGAGACCTTAATTGACTAATTTGGATATGTATAGCATGAGTTATAGCCAAAATACTATAGCATGTCCGATTGAAATACTTGTCTTATGTTTTGTGTATATATTAATATTCTGAGAATTATACATATGTTTTTAGACTTTGATGTCTTCATGAAAGTTGTAGATATTTATGTTATGGATCTATAGAAAGTGGTTTCAAGTTAAAAGGATGTTTGTAGATCTAGTTATGCCTAAAATACTGAAGTATGCTCAAACTAAAAATCTGTTTGAAATGATATGTGTAGCATGAGTTATAGCCAAAATACTATAGCATGTCCGATTAAAATACTTGTCTTATGTTTTGTGCATATATTAATATTCTGGGAATTATACATATGTTTTTAGACTATGATGTCTTCATGAAAGTTTTATATATTTATGTTATGGATCTATAGAAAGTGGTTTCAAGTTAAAAGGATGTCTGTAGCTTTCGTTATACCTAAAATACTAAAGTATGCTCAAACTGAAAATCTGTTAACAATGAAATACGAATATTATTTTTTAAAACTGGGAATTTTGTGATGAGAATTAATGTTCAGTGTCTTCATGAAAGTTATAGATATTTGTGTTAGGAGTAATTTAAAACTAGTCCCATGCCAAAATTATTTTTGTAGCTCCAGAAACGTTGAAAATACTAACATATGTACGTTTTGAAAACTCTCTTTGAGGCAGTTCTGTATTCTGTGAATAAGAGGTGTTTCTGCTTGGAATATGAAATTATAGTCTTCATGAAAGTTGTAGATAATTCTATTATTGAGCTATAGAAAGTGGAATCACATAAAAAGGATTTGATTTTCTCATGTTATGGCTGTTTTACTAACGTATGTCGCTGTTGGAAATGCTGAAATTTACTTACAATGGTTATTGTGGATGAAAAAGATATTTTCTCTATGAGTAACAATTTATTATTGAATTCTTGAGATATTATGAAGTATTATGGATGTTGATGAGTGTCTAATGAGTATTATACAATTTGTGTATTTTGGTGGTGAATAATTATGAATGACTAAATTAAGATATATATATGAATGCCTTGCGGTTATGGATACATGTGGTTGAAACAGTAAATCCATGATTTTGAAAATTATTATATATAATGTGTCCCTTTGAGGACTTGTGGTTTTTCCAAGAGGTTTTGGAAATGTTGATATCATGGTATGTTAAATGGTAAAAAGAATTAAAGGCATTCATGCATCATAAGCATTTGGACGCACCATGGAATTTAGGGGTTCCATGATTGCCTACCCTGGTGGGGGTTACTCTATGATGAGTTTAAGCCCTATTTTCGCAGGAGCCATGGAGTGTAGGGATTCATGGTTATGCTAATTCCTACTTGTGCACTTATTTTCGCAGGAGCCATGAAGGTGTAGGGATTCATGGTTATGCTAATTCCTACTGGTGTCTCTATGAGACTTTTTACTGCAGTATTCCCACCAAACCTAATGGATCCAGCATGACATCATTTAACTAATTTAAGATTTATTAATTATAAATGAACTTGTTTGGCATATTCATCATATCATTACACCTTGTTGGTTGTGTTTGTGCAATTTTATTTATTTTATATTTATTCTATATTCTGTCTCACTCTTACATTAATTTTTACAGTGAATGCTACACAGAATGAAGAGTGATGCCATGAATGGAGTTTACGTGAATTATTGCTTGGAATTTGACTTTATTTTTAATTTGATGGGTTGTAATAATATAATGTTTCATGTACTATATTTTTCTAAATCGTTTCCGCTATATAAATATTTCATGACTTTTATTATTCGCGACTAGTATGATAATAATCCGCGTTTATCAACTTTTACATGACTTATTACAAATTTCAAAAATGATTTTTAAAACGCGAAAAATTTATTCGAAAAATTACACGGGACGTCACACAACCCATATAATTAAATTCGTTCAGATTACAAAAGAGCCAGCCAAGGCTTTAGCATATCTATTTACAATATATATACTATATTTGCACTTCAACAATCGGAGTACCCATCACTCGGACTTGAGGCCATCTCCTCATTCCTAGTCGGACCTGCACATACTGAAAAATATAGCCACAGTAGGGGTGAGCTTTTACATATTAAATGACAGTTATTGACTCGGATTAATCTTCGAATCCTCAACCATACAATAACATATCTCAATCAGCAATAATGCACTCTGCCATTCAATATGAACCCTACAACAACTTCATCCACTCGGGATTCATGCAATTCAATCAAGACTGAGTAATTCACAACATTCACAATCACATATTCACAGCCATAACATCACCTTGCACTCGGCAACAGTACCAATGTACATATATTCACTCAGTCGGAATTCACACCAATTATTCATGGCTATATAATTCATATTCATCACAGCATGTATCACAACCATAACATCATATTGCACTCGGCAATAACAGCAATAACATCAGTATACATGCATTCCTCCAATCGGATTCCACTCAAGTCATTCAAGACTATATTAATCATGTTATTCCTAATGACATCCCACATATTCATACAATTCACATTGAGCTCAATGACAATCATAAGTGTACACACGTTCATTTCACCCGGATCCGGTTATTTATTATCAATTTTTATTGTTGCAACATAGGCTCCAAGCCTTTTCTTAGCTCCAAGCTGATTCGGCCGTTTTACTGGTACCAAACTGTTTGCCCTCACATGTAACACAGTCACTTCAAGCGACAACGGAAGTATTACGGGCAGCCTCGAGTCCAACCCGGTAGGCTTGCCTTGAGTCCAACCCAAGGTCTTTAATCATCCAACGCTTAGTGCACTCGGCACTGCCTCGAGTCCAACCCGAGGTCTTTCAATATATTTTCAACACATATTCATCTGATTGCCGATCGGTATTAAGCGTCCAACGCTATATGCTCCAAGCATTTCCAGTGGCGAATCAGATGCATACGGTCTTATTCATCAGGCGTCCAACGCCAATGCACTCAGCATTGCCTTGAGTCCAACCCAAGGTCTTTCATTATATTTCACACGTATTCATCTGATTGCCGATTCAGTATTAAGCGTCCAATGCTATATGCACTCGGTATTTCTAATGGCGAATCAGATGCATACGGTTTATTCATCAGGAGTCCAACGCTAATGCACTCAGCAATCATAATGCTATCCACTCGGAATTATCATTTACAACAAGCATCACATGATTTTCATATAATATCCACTCGGGAATAACACAACAGTCCCCCATCTTATGCACTCAACATTCGCAAGTTCAATGATAAGCATCACATGCATTTAAACACCAAAATCACACACGGGGATCAGTATAATAAACTCATATACTCGGCTTTCTCATTAACAGCCACAACATATCATACATTCATATAGAAACATAGCCAGAACCAGCACAATATTTACACACCACATGCATTCGGTATTCACACTGGTTCACAGTACATGCACTCGGCATACTCATTAAAAGCCAACATTTCCATGCATTCACTCAGTATTTCATATTTATCATCATACATCTCATGGACGGAATCATGACAACATCACGCAGACCATAATGATCACAAATTCGGGTGTTTCATGCACTAATACTCAACTATAACATATCAATTAACATATTTCAAACATGACACAACACATTAAAGCAAAACCACCCAGAACCCGTCCATAAACCATACATTTGAGATCGTCCAAAAACCACGCAGACTACAATGATCACAAATCCTGCTTCAGTCATTCAACAGCACTCTGCTTTCTGCTTTTGGAAGAACCAACGCTGCTTCCTCACGAGCAGATCTACCACCAAGACACTCCATGCCAAGCCTCCAAGGCATAACGTCACCCCACACTTAGTCCAGTGGAGGATTACATGGCTGTTCCCACACACGAACAGACCAGTCCTCACCAACAGTGGAGAACTCCATGCTTCCAAGCACCCATCGTTGCTTAGGCAGAACAGAGGAGGATCTCAGCCTCCAAAACACTCAGCACCACACGGTTCTCTCACAGCCACGCTGTTCCTACTTCGTGTTCCCACTTCCACTCGGGGTTCTACTCAGCGTGCGAGTGGAAGAAGAAGATGAAGGAGAAGATGAAGAACCAGCAAAGAAGAAGAAGAAGAAGAAGAAGCCACAGGAACTCGAGAGAGAAAAGAGGAGTGTTTACAGCATAAACAAAGTGAGATGGGCAAAGAGTGGGTGGGAAATGAGAAGCTGAAGTCCTTATCCCCACTGTCCAGTGACAGCTCCACGTCCCATCAATAGTCAGCCGTCACATCCAATTAAAGCCACTCCCATCAGCGTGGGAATTGAAGGAGAGAGGGGACCAAACCCCTATTTCACCCACCAAGGGCATATGCATAATTTTCCTGGCATTAATATTGTTATTCAATCAATAAATTTTAATTCTGTAATTAACCTTAATTGGTAATTAATTCTAAATCAGGATGTTACATTGTCTCTTAGCTAATCTATTACATGGGAAAGGCTAATCGATTACAAGTCCAATTACACTGAAGAATTCAAAGTGTAATCGATTACAACTCGAGGCCTAATCAATTACACTAGTGCCAGAATTTGGGGAAAAGTGTTTTTAAGTGGGAAACCAGCTCACTTCTCCATTGTTACTCCAATGCCCATGCTGTGCAACGGCTCTGAAGATTTTAGGGCACCTCTCCAAGGCCTATAAATGCAAGACTCCTTCAAGCTACTCAATGTAATCAAATCCATCAAAAGGGAAATCAAATCTTGAGTCTTGTAAGTTCTATTTCTTTGTTTAGTTTCATTTTCTGAAACTTAGAGCTTATATTTATAAATCCTCTCTTGTGAGAGTTAGAAATTATGTGAGCCTTCATTTGTTCATCTACTCTATTGAGAGAGTTTATTGATTGTAAAACCAAACATTAAAACACCAAGTTTATTCACTCTAGGTTGAGTGGTCACAAAGGTTGGGGTTTAACCTTTGGGTATTGAGAGTTTGAGAGATTGAGTAGGTTGCCCTTGTGCTAGTGAGGATTGAGTTCTTGAGTGTGGGACACTAGGAAGCTACATTTGCTCATAGCTTATATCTCTAAACTTCAATAGTGGAAATCCTTCAAGTGGGTTGCTTGAAGGTGAGACATACACTGGGGTGGTGGAACTCGTTAAATTGGTTTACAAGCTTTTCTTCCCTACTCTCTTGCATTTACTTATTGTACTTAATTGGTATATTGATTTGATTGTGATATTATTGCTTGAACTTGAGTAACTAGGCTAAGTTAAAGTGTTGCACACCAAGTGTTTGATAAATTGCCTTAGCAACATTTGCACACTTTCTCATATTGATTCTTGCTCTACACTTGCTATTTCTTAAATACAAATATACTTAGTGAAAAAGGAATCAATTTCAAAGGCATTCTAACTAAAAGTTTTAAAACTTAATTCACCCCCTCTTGAGTATTGAGGCCGCTTGAACAACAAGTGGTATCAGAGCTTTACTCTTGGTAGATCAAGCTTAACAGCTTCAAGAAAACAATGGCCTCTAATTCTCTAAATCTTTTTCCTGAGGGTGGTGCCACAAATAGACCTCATGCTTTCAATAGGGAAGGGTATGCTTTTTAGAAAGAAAGGATGAAAATTTTTGTACAATCTATTGATCTTAAAGTTTGGAATGCAATTGAAAATGGTCCTTTCATACCCATGCATACTGTAGATGGTAAGCAAGTAGAAAAATTGATGGATGATTGGACTAGCGAAGAAGAAAAGAAAGTACAATATAACTATAAAGCCAAAAATATAATCACTTTAGCTTCAGGCCCTGATGAATTCTTTAGAGTAGTTACATGTAAATCCGCCAAGGATATGTGGGATACCTTACAAATAAACCATGAAGGTACAAGTGATGTCAAAGACTCTAAGATTAGTACCTTAACTAGTCAGTATGAAAGCTTTAGATTAAATTCTTAAGAAATAATTGTTGATATGCAAAAAAGGTTCACACTTATTATAAATCATCTCATTACTCTTGGCAAGACTTACACTAACAAAGAACTTATTCACAAAGTGTTAAAAAGTCTCACTAGGGAATGGCAACCTCTAGTCACCATAATTAAACAATCTCCTAGCATCAATGAAATGTCTCTTGCGACACTATTCAGTAAGTTACAAGAACAGGAACAAGAGTTGAAAGAATTAAGTATGGCGGAAGAGGAAGAAAAATCTTCCAAGAAGAAAGGTCTAGCTCTCAAGGCCACTTCTATCAATGAAGAAGAATCCGCTAGTGAGCTTGATGAAGAAGAAGAGTTTGGACTATTTGTGAAACACTTCAGAAAGTTTATGAGAAATAAACGCTTCCAAAAGAGCTTCAAACCTCAAGGTAAGAAACCAATTTCAAATGAAAATTCTTCCTCATCAAATTGCTTTAAATGTGGTAAGGAAGGACACTTCAAGGTGGATTGTCTAAATCTCAAGAAGAAAAACAAAGAGAAAAGAGGAAGGAGAAGAGCTTACATTGCTTGGGATGAAAATGAAATAAGTAGCTCGGACGAATCCGAAAATGAGGAAGCCAATCTATTCCTCATGGCTAATCATCAAGATGAAGATGATGAGGTAAGTCTCCTTGACTTAGATAGAAATGAATTGCTAGATGCATTTGAGGAATTATATGACAAGTTTGTTAAAATCTTAAACAAATACAAGTTATTTAGGAAAACTATTAATACTCTTGAAAAGTATCTTGTAGAACTTGGCAAAGAAAATGAATGTTTGAAAGAAGAATTAGCAACTGTTCAAGCATGCTCCAAGAATAAACCTTGTGATTTTATAAAGAAATGTGACATCCTAGAAACTAAGGTTTTAGACTTAAATAAAACCTTAGAAAAGTTTACAAATGGTAGAGATAATTTAATGTATTACTTGGAAATCAAAGATGCATGTTATCCACTAAAAAGGAAAAGCATTACAAAAACTTCTTTGTACCACCTAGAAAATCTTCATCATTATTCACTAAATGTAATCATTGTGGTGCTAAAGGACATAATGCTTTAAATTGCCATATTAGAAAGCTTGGACCAAAAGTTGTAAGAAAGGTGTGGGTTCCCAAAGGGACATTACCACAAGCTAACCAAAAAGGACCCAACATAAAATGGGTACCAAATTCTCTAAACTAATTTTGTTTTGTAGGTATGCTTCAAGGCAAGCAACACCTATTGGTACTTGGATACTAGGTGTTCAAAGCACATGACGGGAGATATGAGCAAATTCACAACTTTTATTCCCAAAAGAAAAGGAAGCGTCACTTATGGGGATAATACCAAAGGAAGAATACTTGGCATTGGAAACATTGGTAAAAATTCTTTTACCTCAATTAGTGATGTATTATATGTTGAAGGACTCAAACATAACTTGCTTAGCATAAGTTAATTATATGATAGAGGATATAGAGTATTGTTTGAATCTAATTATTGCATAATTAAAAATAAGATAAACAAGGAAGTTAAGTTTGTTGGTAAAAGAATTGATAACATTTACATGATTAATGTTGATATTTTGTCTTCAAATGATGTGCAATGCTTCATGACTAGAGATGATGAATCATGGTTATGGCATAGAAGAATAGCACATATACATATAGACCATTTGAACAAACTTGTTTCTAAAGAATTGGTAATTGGTTTGCCAAAGCTCAAATTTGAAAATAAATTTTGGGATGCATGTCAAAAGGGAAAACAAGTAAAGCCATCTTTTCAAGCTAAAAATGTTGTTTCTACTCAAAGGCCTTTACAACTTTTGTACATGGATTTGTTTGGACCTTCTAAAATCAAAAGCTTTGGTGGTAACTACTATGGTCTAGTAATTGTAGATGACTATTCAAGATATACATGGACCTTGTTTCTTGCTCATAAAAATGAAGCATATCATGCATTCAAGAAACAAGCCAAGATTATCCAAAATGAGCAAAATTCAAAGATTGCATCCATAAGAGCCGATCATAGGGGAGAATTTAAAAATCAACTATTTGAGAAATTTTACGAAAAATATGATATTGGTCATAATTTTTCAGCTCCTAGAACTCTACAACAAAATGGAGTAGTTGAAAGGAAAAAATAGATCCTTGGTGGAGCTTGCAAGAACCATGTTAAACGAAAATAACATTGTAAAACATTTTTGGGCTGATGCGGTAAATACCGCTTGTCATGTTATGAATAAATGTTTGATTAGGCCTATTCTAAAGAAAACCCCCTATGAACTTTACAAAGGAAGAAAACCCAATATCTCTTATTTTCATATATTTGGATGCAAATGCTTTGTGCTTAACAATGGAAAGGATAATCTAGGAAAGTTTGATGCAGAAGCTAATAAGGCAATCTTTCTTGGATATTCATCATCAAGTAAATCTTATCGAGTATTTAACAAACAAACAAATAATATTGAGGAATCAATTCATGTGAAATTTGATAAAAATAGCCATAACCCTCCGAGAAAGGAAGATGTTGATGATCTTGTAGGTACTCTTCAAGAACTGAACTTGGATGACAAAGAAGAAGATAACAAAGAAAAAGACACAACACAAAGAGTGGAAACTCAACAAAAGGAATGGATCACCTCAAAAGACCATCCATTGGACAACATTATAGGTGATATCACAAAAGGTGTAAGTACCCAACGTTCTTTTAATACTTGTAATCATTTAGCATTTGTCTCTCAAATTGAACTTAAAACCATTGATGAAGCTATTATTGATGAACATTGGACATTGGCCATGCAAGAGGAACTAAATCAATTTGAAAGAAATGAAGTTTGGAAATTAGTGCCAAGACCCAATGATCACCAAATAATAGGTACTAAATGGGTATTTAGGAACAAGCTAGATGAAAATGGAATAATCACTAGAAACAAAGCTAGGTTAGTAGCTAAGGGTTACAATTAAGAAGAGGGCATAGATTATGAAGAAACGTATGCACCCGTAGCTAGGCTAGAAGCTATTAGATTATTATTAGCCTTTGCATGTTGTAAAGATTTTAAATTGTACCAAATGGATGTCAAGAGTGCTTTCTTAAATGGATACATTCAAGAAGAAGTATATGTTGATCAACCTCCTGGTTTTGAAAACCATCATTTTCCAAATCTTGTTTTCAAATTAAGAAAAGCATTATATGGTTTAAAACAAGCTCCAAGAGCTTGGTATGAAAGATTAAGCAAATTTCTTTTGAAAAACAATTTTGAAAAAGGAAAAGTTGATACAACATTATTCATCAAGCACAAAAAGAATGACATACTATTGGTTCAAGTATACGTGGATGATATTATTTTTGGTGCTACTAATGAATTACTTTGCAAGGAGTTTGCTAAGTTAATGCAGGATGAATTTGAGATATCCATGATAGGAGAACTTACATTCTTCCTTGGGCTACAAATTAAGCAAACCAAAGAAGGTACATTCATTAGTCAATCCAAATACTACAAGGAGTTGCTTAGGAAATTCAACATGGGAAAGGCAAATGAAATTGCCACTCCCATGAGCACATCTTGCTACTTGGACAAAGATGAGAAAGGTAAAGATGTTGAAATTACCAAATATCGAGGTATGATTGGATCTTTACTCTATCTTACTACAACTAGACCGGACATAATGTTTGCCGTTTGCATGTGTGCTAGATATCAAGCATGTCCAAAAGAATCACACCTCATTGCTGTAAAACGAATAATGAAATACCTTGTTGGCACTCTAAATGTAGGTCTTTGGTATCCTAAAGGTGTTGAATATACTCTAATAGGATATTCTGATACTGATTTTGCTGGATGTAAACTTGATAGAAAAAGCACTAGTGTTACATGTCATTTGCTTGGTAGCTCTCTTGTTTCTTGGCATAGCAAGAAACAAGTAAAGTGTTGCTTTATCAACAGCTGAGGCAGAATATGTTGCAGCTGGAAGTTGCTGTGCTCAAATCATTTAGATGAGGCAACAACTTCTTGACTTTGGTGTTATATTAGACCATGTGCCTCTTAAATATGACAATACTAACGCCATTAATATTTCAAAGAATCCTGTCATGCATTCAAGGACCAAGCATATAGGGATAAGACATCATTTCATTAGAGATCATATGTTAAAGGGTGATTGCATGCTTGAACACGTTGAAACTTCTAAACAACTAGCTGATATCTTCACCAAACCTCTTGCAAAGGAACAATTTATATATATTAAAAGAGAATTAGGAATCCTAGATATTTCAAATTATGTTTGAATATTGAATAATTTTGACAATTCCTTGCTTTACAGTATGTTTAAATAGTAAGTGATTGATTGAGGCATGATATATTGAATCTCAAGTGCCTTTGTTTGAAATCTGTATGTTTTGAGTATTTCTGGGCTTCCCTAATCGATTACTAAGCCATACCTAATCGATTAGTAACCTTTTGTTTCGTATATAATCGATTACACTTTGATAGCCAATCGATTACTAGCTCTCTGTTTCATGCCAAATCGATTAAAACCTCTGTCCAATCGATTACTGACGTTTCATCTTCCTGATAATCGATTACACACTCCTCCTAATCGATTTCCAAGGTTCTGTTTTTAACACAATCGATTACACACCTTACACTAATCGATTACCCCTGTGCAAAAATGTTTCAGATTCCTCAGAAAACACACACTAATCGATTAACCTATGAGCCTAATTGATTAGCTTCGCAAAAGGATTGCAGAATTAAATGCTTAATCGTTGTGACAGCTTTTCACCCAATCCTAATCCATTCTCCAAACCCTAATCCATCTCCCCTAACCTTATAAATACCCCTTCCCACACCACTTCCATCTCACACTATCACATTACCTATTCTTTAATCTCTCAAACCTCTTAAAGCTCTTCCACTCTTTCTTCTTTATCTTTAATCGTGTCTTCCTCTAGAACTGTGAAGAGAGCTAGGTCCTCCATGGCCCAAACTAACAACCCCCTTGACTTCTCAAGGTTCTTCTCCACACCAAGAGACCTTCAAAATTTCATCAAGAACTTCTCTGAAAAGGACATAATCTCCCCCCATTTCATCAATGCTGAAGTATTTGACCACCCTAGCTTTACCTTCACCCAATCCCTTCATCATTATAATCTTTTTCCTTTCCTTACTCTTAAGGAAGAATTTTACTACCCCGAACTCATGAGAGTTTTCTTCTGCAACTTAAGGATTGTTGATGGGTTACTTGAGGCAAGAGTTAAAAATGTGACTCTTAGGATTACAAATGAGCAACTGGCTGAGATAACCCAACTTCCGATCTCTGATGCTGAATTTGTTGGTGGCAATCCGGAAGATGAGTGGGAATTCAATGCCATTACTGCCTGTCAATCTCTTTGGAAGGCTGACCGCCCCTGAAGCAATCACAAACTGGTAGGCCATCTCACTCTTAACAATCATCTTCTCCACTTCTTTTTGGTTAAGCTTCTTGTTCCTCGTGGTGGCAACTATGCCTTGGTTGAGGAAGATGACGTCCTCCTAATATGGGCTATGCACAATGAGAAGAAGATCAACTGGATTCAACTACTTAAACTGCACATGCTCAAAGCCAAGGACCAACAAAAACTTCCCTATGCTATCCTCCTCACCAAAATCTTCAAAGCATTTGGTGTTGATCTTGTCAGGGAATTTACTGAGAAGGTACCCCCAAAATCATGCATTGGCACCCATCATCTTATAAAGATGGGCATAATTTTTGTCAATAGGGCTTGGATGTCCAAGATGGAAGGTATTCATGCTAACATCGCTTTTGAGGCTCCAACAAATGATCCTGTTCCTCCTCTTCCTACCACACAAGCACCTCAAAGTGAACCCTCTGCTCCCACTGATCCCTTCACTTCACTTTATACACATCTAGATCGACGTTTTGATAGACTTGAGAACACTCTTCAAGAGTTTCAAATGACCGAGCAACAACACTATGAACTCATACAACAATGTTATGAAGAGTTGTCTCACCAAATTTCTGAATTTCGCTTTTTTAATCTGGATAATTAGATCCTAGTTTATCATGTTTTGTTAGGACATCTTTGATTATGTTTTTCCTTTCTGCAAATTTCCTTCATGTACCTTTCCTTTAAATGAATGCATTTTCCTTTCAATTATGTCTCTATTGTCTCATTTATTTTTGATGATTACAAAAGGGGAGAATAATTGAAGTTCATCTAAAGTAATTGAATCTGTTAAAATCTGAATTTGCTAAAAACAACAAGTGGTTAAAACAATAAATGATTATCTTCATTTTTTTAATGGCATAAACTCCTTTAGATAGGGGGAGATAATTTTTGAGATAACTCTAAAGACAATGATAAGAGATAACCTTAGAGATACATTTAGAGATAATCATTGGTGATAATTTTTATTTGAACTAACACCCTCATAAGATGAACATTGTTTGTCATCATCAAAAAGGGGGAGAATGTGTTTGAATATGCATTTTAGGTTGAATAATTTTGATAATGATAAAAGAAATTGAAGACTCAAAGCAAAAGGCTCAAACTACCATGAAAACAAAGAAAACATGTAAAAACACGCAAGCTAATCGATTACAAGACCAGAGCTAATCGACTACAAAGCTTCTGTCTGTTACATAATTGATTACAAGATCTCTCCTAATCGATTAGAGAGCTTCTATTTGTCACCTAATCGATTGCACCAAGGAAGCCAATCGATTACCAAGTTGAGAAAATGAATTAAAAGCATCAGGTACATCTGCTAATCGACTACAAGGCTGCTACAATCGATTACCAGTGTTCTGTAATGTCACTAATCGATTACAACTTAAGAACTAATCGATTACAGAGTTTCTGTTTGATACCCAATCAATTACACATAAGCTACAATCAATTACCATGCTGTGTAACCAAATTAAATGCATCAGGTGCCACACATAATTGACTACAAGGTAAAGAACAATCGATTAGCAAGGTTCTGTCTCTTAGCTAATCGATTACATGGGAAAGGCTAATCGATTATAAGTCTAATTACACTAAAGAATTGAAAGTATAATCGATTACAGCTCGAGGCCTAATCGATTACACTAGTGCTAGAATTTGGGGAAAAGTGTTTTTAAGTGGGAAACCAACTCACTTCTCCATTGTTACTTCAGTGCCCATGCTGTGTAACGACTCTGAAGACTTTAGGGCACCTCTCCAAGGCCTATAAATGCAAGACTCCTTCAAGCTACTCAATGTAATCAAATCCATCAAAAGGGAAATCAAATCTTGAGTCTTGTGAGTTCTATTTCTTTGTTTAGTTTCATTTTCTGAAACTTAGAGCTTATATTTGTAAATCCTCTCTTGTAAAAGTTAGAAATTGTGTGAGCCTTCATTTCTTCATCTACTCTATTGAGAGAGTTTATTGATTGTAAAACCAAACATCAAAACAGTAAGTTTATTCACTCTAGGTTGAGTGGTCACAAAGGTTGGGGTTCAACCTTTGGGTATTGAGAGTTTGAGAGATTGGGTGGGTTACCCTTGTGCTAGTGAGGATTGAGTTCTTGAGTGTGGGACACTAGGAAGCTGCAATTGCTCATAGCTTGTATCTCTAAACTTCAATAGTAGAAATCCTTCAAGTGGGTTGCTTGAAGGCGAGACGTACACCGGGGTGGTGAAACTCGTTAAATTGGTTTGCAAGCTTTTCTTCCCTACTCTCTTGCATTTACTTATTGTACTTAATTGGTATATTGATTTGATTGTGATATTATTGCTTGAACTTGAGTAACTAGGCTAAGTTAAAGTGTTGCACACCAAGTGTTTGATAAATTGCCTTAGCAATATTTGCACACTTTCTTATATTGATTCTTGCTCTGCACTTGCTATTTCTTACATACAAATATACTTAGTGAAAAAGGAATCAATTTCAAAGGCATTCCAACTAAAAGTTTTAAAACTCAATTCACCCCCCTCTTGAGTATTGAGGCCACTTGAACAACAAGAAGACATGTATTATTTGTTTTGTCTTGTGTTTGTTCATTGTGCAGAATGGATAAAAATTCAAGTATGAATGCCCCCACACACATAACACTCATATTATTTCACACACTATTGAGAAGGGACCCTATACCCGAGCCCCGTAAAAGAAATAAGTTATGAGAGATTATTAGCGGTGTCATCTGGGGAATTCATTCCCATCTTGATTCACGTGAAAATCACAGCCGTAGTGTGATTCTATTTATGATGCCCACACCATGTAGGAACCCCTACTGTTGTGATCAACTCAAGAAGAACAACCATTGGTAAGGAATCATATTAAAGAATCCTAGAACCCATTAGATGGTCCTTTTGGAAAAAACCTGACTTAAGACAACCTGGGGCAAACATTCACCTTACTTTTTACTCATTCCTGCAAATAAATTGTCAAGTTATTTACCCTTTTATTTAAAAAATCTTTCAAAAAAATAGTTTGCAAGTTGATAATCTGACTTTACATTATTTTGTTGTACAAAGGTGAAAATTAAAGTTTGATAAGTATCAACATGGAAATGGAAATTAACATGAGACTTGGTAAAGATACAATTAAAACACAAGGTTTAAGAAAATTGTTACACCTCAAGGTCAGAAAGTGTTGGTGTACGCACTACGAGTTATTAATGTATCAATTTTATTATCAATAAAATTAGAAAGTTAGTTTTAAGATTATTTTAAAACTATTTATCCTAGAATAATAGGTCATATGAGAATTATTCCTAAAACGTCCCTAATCAAGTGTTTACATAGGGACATGTAAATACATTAAGATTAGTGTGTGAATGTACTGATGATTTGATCTCATAAATCATGGGTATATGATATCAAGTCTTTACACGGGTACACATTAAGAGTAATGTTGTACTGGGCAGACCCACCATGAGAACGTTGCATGGATCGTTACATGAGTGTCATAAATGGTTCTCAATGTGATAATGGTATATAGTCCTTCGACCTGAAGTCACTACGATTCCTACATAAGGAGTTTGTTGTTTTAATACAATCAAACGTTATCTATAATAAGATAACCATAAAAATTATGATTAGGCAATGAACAAATTATGCAGAGGGATGTGAGTAATGTAGATGAGATTTGTCTCTTCTATGTGACAGGAGTGATATCTATGGGCCACTTGATAAAGTGAGACTAACAAAATTCATGGCCATGCTAGGACGAATAAATATTAGATATTTATTCTGTAAAGTCTACTCTGGTATCAAGTAAAATGAATTGGGCCATACAAGGATGACAACGACCATGCCTTGGGCCCAATTAAATATCGTGATAATAGGAATAAATATATAAAATAATTATAACTTATAGGTTATGTCGATGATAAATAATATTCAGACATAATGATGTATTACTAGATGCCGCTCTTATTTTATATTAATAATAAAATAGTTTATTATTAATATAACCGAATATTTTACCTATAGGGTCACACACATAGAGTAAGCCCACCAGAGGATAGTTTTATTTTAGTTGGACTAAAAATAAAACTATTGGGCCTAACTCATTTAGAATAAGTCAGGAGCCCAATGTTTAATGAGAGCTCAGGTTAAGACCTAAGGCTATATATAGAGCATTAGATGCTGATAGGCTGCGGCTCAGAAATTAGATTACTTTCAAATTTTCGTACTAGCATTTGGAACTTTGATTTTCTGGTGGGAGTGCTCATGCGGACTCCTAATGGCGAAGCTACAATTGCTTCAATCGAGGAACTCGCTTTGCGTCTACAAGAGGTAAACCCTAAATTGAAATTTAATTTTGCATAATGCCTTGAGATAATTGGTTTTGCAATCCTCTTTTTGGAATCCTTTATGTTTCCGCTGCCAGACCTTAATGGATTCCCTAACAGTGGTATCAGAGCCTGGTTGCAAAGCTATGTTTTGGGCATTTGTTTACATTTCATGATGGCATGTTTTTTCGTTCTGCAAAAGCTTTTAAAAATTTTGACTTATGAAATCATTTTCTTGTTATAAGCTTTATGTTTTGTTTTGCGAAATTGGTTTGCAAAACTTGTTTTGAAAATATTCAAGCATGGTTATGTATGAAATAATATCATGATTTGTATGCTCTTATGTTTTCTGTAAATTATATGAGATACTGTTTATAGGCTTTCTCATTTGAAGTATGTATTTATGTTATTTTAGGCTTGTATGATATTTGCGTTTTTAATTTTCTGTATGTGATACATGTGTTGAATTCGTTAATAATGATTGTTATCATACAATCTGCATTTTGATAATGCGTTAATCTCTGAGCATGAATAGTTCATGTTATGGGGCGTCAAGTGATAAGGTTTAAGTGTTAAACCTTGGCCATTCCTTAACCTAGGGTTCAAATGTTGAAACCTAGGCAGCCGTCATGAGAAAGGTGCAATTTGAATTCTAGGTTTTGAAACCCTAGATGATGCTGCCTACATGTGCCTTGACGGCTGCGTTGTGAAGTGTTCGGAATAAGGAATTAGGTTTTCAAAGTGGTTGAAACCCTAGCCAAAATTTTATAACTGTTAATGGTTAGTGGGATGTTCTGGCTAGGAAAGACTTGGTACTTAAGCGGTCACACCGAACCCACCTCTCTTTCCTGGGAACCAACCTGACTACAGTACTAAATTTTCAAGGCGGGGCACTGCCCCGCACCCCGCAAGGGGCGGCCCCTGCAGGACCCCTGTACATTCTTTGTGTAGCCCCTTATTATTGACCTATGTGTTTAATGGCCCGTTTAAAAGTTATTTTTTTTTTGCTTTCAAATAGGTTATAAATTATTTTTTTTTTTACTTTCAAATGGGTTATAATTAATTAATTAATTAATTAACACGTTGCATGGTGAATGGTTATGGTCTTAGTTATTTTATTTAAATAAGCCTGCGTGCCGTGCCTCTCTCCATTCTGTTGTATTTCTTTTCTCAACCCTTCACTCATATGTAAAGCGAGTTTCTTTATAATCTTGTAATCTTGATCGAGCCAACAAAGTAGAGACCTAGAAGAAAACTAGAGTGGTGACTCTAAGCGCTTTAGACTTTGAAACGAACCAAGGAGTGGTGACTCCAAGAGGATGGTGGGTTCAAGAAGTAGGACTTCATGAAGCTTTGTCAACATAGTTCCTTTAGGTTTATTTATTTATTCTTCTAGGAAGACCATAACCATCTCACAATTTCGTTTGCATGCTTTGGGGATAATTTTATTGCATTAAAGTGTTTAACAAAGACGGTAATTTAAAATAAATTAAAATCCCTCAAAATAATATTAAGTTACAAACGCCTTCCAATAAGTACACTCGTCAATACTAATGTCAATAAATAGTGGGCCTACCAAAGCAGGGTACTATCATTTATATTAGTAAGATGTGATGGGATAATTGTAATATCTAAACTGTTTTATTGGGTTTTAACTTAACTAAGTTATCAATTGGATTGAATAAACTTAGAGGCGTATACATTGGGCTAAACTTTCATAAGATGAATGATCGGTAATGGTTACCTAACCCAATGTCTAAGAGTTATATAAGATATAATTGGAAATGAGTTTCCTACGTAAATAACCAAATTTAAGTGATCAACAAAAGCTGACTTAACATTAGGCCAAATATGGATCTTTGCCCACTAGAAAATCTTCCAACGGGATTTTGTGATTCATAGAGGGTAATTTTATTTTGAATCAAAATAGTGGGAGACGTGTTTAATTTTAAGACCAAAAATTAAATATGTTTTTAATTAATACTTACTACATATTTTTCTATTTTAGATAACCATGACATCAAACACACCTTCAAACCTTTCATTGTTATCGATCCTAGACATAGAAAAATTGTCTGGACCCAACTTTCTAGACTAGTATAGGAATTTGAGGATTGTCCTCAAACATGAGAAAGAGCAGTATGTCTTGGATGACCCGATTCCAGAACGACTCGTGACCAATGCTTCTAAAGCTGACAAGGATGCTTACAAGAAGCATCAAGATGACGCTTTAGACATCCAATGCCTTATGCTGGCAACCATGTCTCCTGAGCTTCAGAAGCAACAAGCTGACCAAGAAAGATATGAAGTTTCTTCAGCCCTATTTAGCTGTAGACTTGAAGAGAGAGGTTCTGTAGGACCTCATGTGCTCAAAATGATTGGGTACTTGGAGAATCTAGCTAGGCTAGGATTCCTCTTCCCTCAAAAGTTAGCTACTGATCTCATTTTGAAGTCATTACCTGATAGTTTTAAGCCAGTCATCATGAATTATAACATGAATGCATTGGATAAAACATTACCAGAGCTACTCAATATGTTGAGGACTGCTGAGCCCAATATTTCTAAAGGAAAGGGCAAGGCCATAATGATTGTCAATTCTGGAAAAGGTAAAGGAAAAGGCATGCACAAAGGCAAAGGAAAGGTTGTTATGGGAAAAGGCAAGACAATTTGGAAAGGCAAGGATAAGCCAAGTACATCAGCCTTAAAACCTGTAGGCGGGGTGGCTAAGGAAGGAAATTGTCACCATTGTGGATAGAAGGGACACTATCCAAAGTACCTGGAAGAGCTTAAGAAGAAGGAAAGTGAGACTTCCACTTCAGGTATTTTTGTTATAGAAATTAACTTGTCAACTTCAACATTATGGGTATTAGATTACTGGATGTGGATCTCACATTTGTCTTAATGTGCAGGATCTAAAAAGGAGTAGGCAGTTGATGAAGAGTAAGGTGGACCTACGCGTTGGAAATAGAGCAAGAGTTGCTGCATTAGCTATAGGGACTTATTTTTTATCCTTGCCCTCAGGGTTTGTTCTTGAATTAGAAAATTGTTTTTATGTTTCGGCAATAAGAAGAAACATTATTTCTATTTCTTGTCTAGATAGGAAAGGGTTTTCCTTTATAATAAAGAACAATAGTTGTTCTGTTTATTTGAATGACATGTTTTATTGTTGTGCAAATTTGAGTAATGGACTTTATGTACTCGATCTTGAAACCCCTATCTATAACATTAATACTAAAAAGGTTAAACCAAATGATTTGAACCCAACTTATCTTTGGCATTGTCACCTAGGACATATAAATGAGAAACTTTCTAAACTCTATAAAGATGGATATTTAGACTCTTTTGATTTTGAATCAATAGATACGTGCGAATCTTGTTTATTTGGGAAGATGACTTAGACCCCATTTACTGGAATGGGTGAAAGGGCGAGTGATCTTCTAAGCTTGATACATAGTGATGCATGTGGGCCAATAGGGATAATGGCTAGGGGAGGTTTTAGCTACTTCATCACTTTACTAATGATTTCAGTAGATACGGATGTGTTTCTGATGAAGCATAAATCAGAGTCCTTTGAAAAGTTCAAAGAATTCAAACATGAAGTAGAGAACCAACTTGGAAAGACAATTAAAGTACTTCAATTTGATCAAGGTGGCAAATACTTAAGCTTGGAGTTTGATGAATATCTTGAAGAATGTGGGATTGTCTCTCAACTCACTACTCCTGGAACACCACAGTGGAATGGTGTTTCTGAGCGGAGAAATAGACGTAGTTCGATCAATGAAGAGTCAAACTGACCTCCCTAATTCCTTCTGGGGACATGCTTTGATGATAATAACTTTCATACTTAACCGTGTTCCATCTAAGGCTGTCATAAAGACACCATATGAGATATGGACTGGGAAACAACCCAGTATGTCTTTTCTTAAGATTTGAGGCTGTGAAGCTTATGTGAAGTGTCAGATTTCTGAAAAACTTAGACCCAAATCAGATAAATGTCTTTTTATGGGATACCTAAAGGAAACTAAGGGTTATTACTTCTACAATCCTACTGAGGGCAAAGTGTTTGTCGCTCAAAATGCTATATTCTTAAAAAGGGAATTCATCTTTAAAAGAATCAGTGGGAGGAAAGTAGAACTTGAAGAAGTTCAAGACCCGCAAGGCATTGAAGAGCTAATGATGGAAATGGAGCAGGAACCACAAAATGTTGTGATAACTCTAACTCCAGCAGAACAAGACTTGCGTAGATCAGGTAGAATACGTTAACAACCTGAAAGATATGAATTTCTTGTAACGTAGGAAGGAGATGTGTTGCTAATGGATCAAAATGAGCCAACATCTTATGAAGAGGCCATTACAAGTCTAGAATCTGAGAAATGGCTTGAAGCCATGGGATCTAAAATGGACTCCATGTACACTAATCAAGTTTGGTCTTTAGTTGATGCACCCGAAGGGGTAAAACCTATAGGATGCAAATGGGTTTTCAAAAAGAAAACTGATATGGATGGTAATATAAGTACCTATAAGGCAAGATTGGTGACGAAAGGTTTCAAGCAAATTCATGGTATAGACTATGATGAAACCTTTTCTCCAGTCGCTATGCTAAAGTCTGTTCAAATTTTGCTTGCTATTGCTGCATACCATGATTATGAGATATGGAAAATGGATGTCAAGACTGCTTTCTTTAATGAAAATCTTCTTGAGGAAGTGTACATGACACAACCCGAAGGCTTTGTTAAGCCTGAAGCATCCAGGAAGGTGTGCAAACTACAACGTTCTATATATGAAGATGTTAACAAGAGGCAGAGAATTGAGGAAGGATACACGAGGCAGCTTAATCAATGTCTTTGGGTGGCAAATGCTTAGTTGAAAACTAAAGCCAGGAAAAAGGATGTCATGCTGGCAGATAAGCGATGATTAAAGGAGATATTGGTAAAAACTAGGGAAGAAGCTCAAACTTAGAAAGATCTAATGCAAGCACAAATTAACAGACTAGAATAACAAATTAATGATGTCATGAATGCTTGTGAACGAGAGATCAATATGGAAAAGTGGCAGGCCATGGAGGATAAGGAAAGGTACCAAGAGATAGTGCAAGTGATGAAGAATGATGGGGCAGAAATGGATGATTTAGTCCATTCTTGGATGAAGCGTTTTGTGACGCCCCAAAAATAGGGGTAAATTTTTCGCGATTTTAACATCATTAATTTATGAAAATCATAAGTGGTAAATTTTTCATTCAATGTCCTAGATCTAAGAAGACCTAACTCATATATGAAGATATGAGAAGGTAGGTGAACAAATAATCAAGAAGAGATTCTCAAACAAAGACAGCGGAAATAATTAATTAAATCAATACTACATGGTTGGATTTATCGTAGTTAATCACCCTGAGGTCTAATGACTTCATAATAAGTCCAAAACATCCGCAAGATGATTCAAGTAAAAGCTTTAGTGCAAGGGAAAGGAAGAGAATTCAAAGCAATGCAAATTGGGGCAATAGGGTACCACTCGCTCAAGCGAGGGTCACGCTCGCTTGAGCGAGACTGAGTGAGATGCTTGGGCAAGCCATAATACGCGCTGAGTGAAAAGAATAAGAGGATGATCAGGGGCCGACTCGCTTGAGTGAACCCCATCTCACTTGAGCGAGATCCTCAGAAATCGCTTGGGCGAAGTAGAGCACGGGTGAAAATAGTACAGAATTTATCCAACACTCACTCGCTCAAGTGAACGCCACCTCCAAAAGCCTTTCGCTCAAGCAAAAATGGGCCAGTAACTAAATACCCCACTCTCGCTCGGGTGAGACCCTACTCGCCTAAGCAATTTTCTTCCAGTAGCAAAACCCATCGCTCTCGCTTGGGCGAGACCTTACTCGCCTAAGCGATGATTTTATAGTAGCCAACCCCTGATGCCTGGGCAGTCTTGCTTGAGCGAGGCCCACTCTCGCCTAAGCGAGATTTGGCCAGTGGCCATACATCATCACAGGGACATTCTCGCTTGAGCGAGAATCCCTCTCACTTGAGCGAGATTATCAGTAAAATGCTGTAAAACATGAAAATTGAACAACACAACATGCGAAAACTTAACTCAATCCAATTTACTTAAATTCATCATATCACATCCATCATATTACACATTTAAAACTTGTTCTAAACCTTCATACCCATAGATTCTCATTCCAACTCACAATCACATTCTAATCTAACTTACTACTTGGCATAATCTATGAAATGTAGTTTTCATGTAAATCATCATTCATTCATAAGTTTTACTTACATCATGCTTCTTTTTCAAAATCTAATTAAGGCCAAGGTCACTAACGAAAATAAGCCATAAACTCTAGGATCTCATTTTCCTACCTGACCTCCCAAAATCTTAATCATACATACATCATCCATATAAATTCACAGTTATTCAAGATATTCATTATAACTATATACATTAGAAAAATCCACTTAAAAGCCACAACTCAAAACAATTGCCGGCCAAGGCATTCTTTACCTAAAATAGGCTTTCTTCACACCGATTCTCCACTCAAGATCTCCATAGGCAAGCCCTGCAACACAGGAGCTAAAAGATATACCATATGGAGAGTGAGTATACTTTCTCAATGATGAAATCTACCAATTGTGATAATATATACATAAATGCAATATTAAACATCTTCTTCCTAAAAGAAGTTCAATCAGCATAAAACCAATCATTCATCAAATTCATTAAACACATGTATCCATTAAAATTCACAAGGACACACCAATCATTGACACAATTATAGTTAGTACTCAAGAGAGTTCCACCTTTTCCTCACACAATCTCCTCATCGGGATATCACACTATGCCATGTTCTGAATGCTAATACACATGCTAGTGTTTAAGATTCATATGCACGGATCCGATTACATTTCCTCAGGTGATCGCAACCACCATAATCATTCATTCATTCAAATTGGTTTCCCGTCTCGCAAGGGGTACTCCCTCTAGCAGCCTCGCAAGGTGCTTTCTCATGATCGCAACCACGTTCGACAATTCATAATGGTTTTCCGCCTCGTAAGAGGTACTCCCGCCTCATGATCGCAACCACGGGCATACAATCTCAATGGTCCCGCGGGGCCTTTCATTTCAAATACCAGGTGATCACAACCACCGGTCCAATAATCACAAGAACTCGCAAGCCCTTTATATTCCAACATCAAGTGATCGCAACCACTTTTCAACATTATCATGATATGCATGCCATGCTATGTATGCAACGATGCTCATGCATGCCTCAACCTCATATAGATTATCTCACCCTCTCATCTAGGGTATACTCCCACTCAATTACTATGTTAATTCCATATATTCAAACATATATATATATATATATTTCGATCATAATATTCAAGAATCATTAAGTCAAGGATTTCAAATATTCATCAAGCCACACATGGAATCCATAACATGTCATCACACATTATACCAATCATAACCTCAGTAAGGTCTTATCCCACAATCAATCATTATAGGAATCTTACTCAATTTTACATTACATACATATGATACTACATCCATTCAAGGAAGCACGCCACATTACATCAATACATACATTATCATCATACAAGTTCTCATACATTTAGAAAATACACCCCTCTCCTACCTTAAGAGAAGTAGACTTCCGGGTTCGATGTTCCCGCCTCACAAGTATTATCAAGTCCTACACCAATCAATTATAGGACCACATCAATCATTCATTCAAACACCATTTCAACATACATATACATATATATACACATGATTCTTATCATGTAGAGACTATTTATAGGTTTTATTCATTTGCCTAATTAGGCTTCGGGAATTCCTTCCCTTAAATCACCATTCGTTATTACCAACACAACAACCCCATTTATTAGGTCACCACATACATTAGTTTCCCACCAACACCTTGGTGAGTTTTCCATTTATAACTTCTAACCAACATTATAAATCATCATTAAATACCTCTACCTTATCATTTATAACATTTTCATCATCAATTAATGCATTTCACCTTCATCTTATATATTTCCCCCAATTTCATAAGTTAGAGACTATTTATAGGTTTTATTCATTTTCCTAATTAGGCTTCGGGAATTCCTTCCCTTAAATTACCATTCGTTATTACCAACACAACAACCCCATTTATTAGGTCACCACGTACATTAGTTTCCCACCAACACCTTGGTAAGTTTTCCATTTATGACTTCTAACCAACATTATAAATTATCATTAAATACCTCTACCTTATCATTTATAACATTTTCATCATCAATTAATGCCTTTCACCTTCATCTTATATATTTCCCCCAATTTTATTAGTTAGGGTTTTTGTAAAAACCCAACCATATCATAAACGCACTTCTATATACATCATCTTTCAACCCTATTTTCATATACCTCATTTATTGCTCATAAATGTCCATATTTATTTCACCCCACCTTAGGGTTTATATATTTAATGGTTCCTTTCACTACCCACAAGCATTTAATACTCTCCCAAGTCATAAGTAACCATTTCTAGGTTCAAAACATAAGGAAATGGCAAGGAACTTACCTTGCTCCAAGAAAATGAAAATGGGAATCAAGAGGGAGGATGAAGATGACGAAAATAGAAAGGAGAATAGGAGAAGCTTCAAGCATCCATTGTCTCCTCCAAGCTTCAATGGTGAACGAAAATAAGAGAGGGAGAGCACCAATTTGTTCAAGCACTTAGGGAGGAAGAAGAAGATATGAAGAAGGGAAGAATGAGAGAAGTGTGTTTACCTAGGGGAGTGAAAACCAATGTGGAAATAAAGTGAGGTGAGGATTTTGTTTTAATTTTAAATCTTTCATTAAACTCTTCTGTTTCTAAACAAACAGGCTCTCTATTCGAGCTCAATACTTATTCTAAAAATTATTTTTAATACATATTTAAATTCCCAGTAATATTATCTACAGCCCTGACCAACGACATCTCAATCGGAGATACTTGGTCTGACACCCATATTTTATCCGGGTTAGTTTTCTGCTTATCCGGTCTCAATAATTTACTAACAGTCTCTGTAAATCTCAATTAAATTATTTCCAATATTTTAGGACATTAAATAGCTCACATTCAATTATTCAACATTTATTTTCTTAATTTAACTTTCTATTTTAAAAATTTAGGGTATTACATGTTTCACTGAGTTAGCTAGTTTAGCCAATGGAACACTTGAAGATATCCCTTACTTATTAAAAAGGGCGGAAGCAATGGTAAATCCACTCGGCACGCTAGAAGAGATTTCGACCTTTATTCAGTATTGCAAAAGACAACTTGAGAAGATGAGGGCGATGATTGCAAGAGCAAAGGAATACTGACCTTGTTTGTAATAAAATATTGTATTTTCAATAATAAAAGGATCTCATGTTAATTTCTATTATCTTATTTTAGTACTTTTGAACAAGACATTCTAAGGAATAATCTCCACGATACTTGTCAAAATTTATAATCGCCTAGTGATATTTCTTCATGCTTGATTTTTTTTCGTTTCTTGCTCTAACCTTGTCTATTACTGTGCTAAGTTTTTTTGAATACACATCACAGGGAGAAAGGGTCGAAGCATCCATATCAAACCTGACTGCAAACAAGACTCATGGAAGAGCTGGAATGCTCGGTTGAAGATATGAGGAATGAGCTTGGCCAAATCAAGGAATAAATGGCAGAAATACTTAAGCTCCTTGAGAAAAGAGCATAGAAGGGGGATCCTCTATAGGAAATGGGGATCAAACATTCGCTCCTTAGGTTCAAGCCTAAGAAGTAAACCACATACCCTTGACTATACTTCCAAATGATCTCGTTCCAGTCACTAAAACTTCATTCATCCCACACTAGCTGATAAGTCTTGAAAAGACTTAATAATTTCACCTTTAATTTAACATAATCCATTAAATATTGTTTAGTTTGGCATTATTATTTAATAAATTGTCATTAATTCTGGTTTTATTTATTTATTTCAAAAGTGTTTAAATTATGCAAGAAAATGGGTAAAAAGATAAGTATATAAGGAAATTTGTTTATTTGTAAATTCACTAACCCAGCGTACATACGCTAGATAGCCAGCATACATACGCTAGGTATTTATTTGTTTGCATGTTGCAGGATCAGGTACAAGACACCACACTCAGCGAGAAAGCTCCAAGCTTAAGTGTGAAGGATGCATGCATTCACGTAAAAGGAAGAAAACATTACATGAAGAAAAAGAAACACGATCACGCTTAAGCGGACCATAGTCACGCTTAGGCATGACTTCACCACACCCATGAATTTAACACCCTCGCTCAAGCGCCTCCCATTCACGCTCAAGTGTGAAGACCAAAATTCAGTCACGCCCAAGTGTGAATCCACTATAGCCATCAATTAAAGCCCACGCTTAAGCTCATTTCATTCACGCTCAAGCGTGAAGTCACAGAGGCATAAATTAACGACCTCACTTAAGCGCCTTGCAATCACGCTCAAGCGTGAAGTTGGTTAATCCAATTTGTTATTTTTCCCTCTAAGCGAAGTGCTGCAGTTCCCATTAATTAGTTACGTTTGTTGTACCTTAGTAATTTAAGTAATGTCTTGTAATTAATTATTTCCCTGTAATCATGTAATTAGTTTAGTTAGTTTAATTATTAATTAAGTTTCCCTTGTAATTAATTAGTTAGTTAGTTAGTTGGTTGTAAGTTACCTATATATACTTGTACATACTCTTTAAAAGGAGAGGTGACACATACAGAAGCAATAATACAATTCATTTTCTTATTTTTTAATCTCTCTAATTCTTTTCTCTCTCTAAATTCTCTTGTCCATGTCTTTCCATATTCCCTCGTCCGAATCCATTCCCATGGGTTTCTAAACCCTTAGGGTTGGGATTGCTGAAGCTTTCAATGGAATCTTGAAGCTATATTGAGGAAATTATCTTCTGAAGCAAGAGCAGAACAAGCTGAGAAGTGGATCTACTCTCTGAATTGACAAATTCAGATCCAAATGAAGAATCTCACCATTGAGGAATCATGGTTGAGGCTTAGGTAACTTCTGGCTTCCTAACTAATTTAGGCCTAGTAAGTAGGTGAATAGTTAGGGTTCAACCCCTAATTTCACATTAGATTTCTTTCTCACTGAACACTTAAGGGATTAGGGTTTAATGCTTAGGAATTAGTGTTAGTCACCTAAGGGATTAGAGATTAACCATCTGTGAATTGTCCTCTTGCATCTGGAGCTTAATTGAACCTCAATTGCATGTTTCTTGATAAAGTTGTAAGCTGAAGTAATCCTAACCTATCTTCCATTAATCACACTTCATCTTCTATATTTTTCTGAAAATACATAAATATAGAAAGTTTAAAACAACAAAAACAGAATGAATTCTATCTGCTTGTGTTGGTTCAGCTTGTGCTAGTCCAAGATTGTGGTAATTACGTCAATCCCTGTGGGACGATCAAATATATTACAAATTTAACGATTAGTGCGCTTGCCAAAAGAATATAAATCCTCTGAGAGTTATGCATCAAGTTAATGACTCAGGATTTATGCATCACTAGCCTTATGGTATAGCATTACCACCTTTTGTTTCCCAAGAAGGGAATGTTTAGCAAGCATATTCCTGGCCTCAATATGACCTACCTCAAGGATATTACACCATGTATCCTAATCCTATTTAGGAAAATCCTTCCACTGCTCAACAAATGCCCAATTCCCCGATATCTAACCCTCTAAATTTCACCCAGTCAACAGTTGTTCCCCAAAACACTCAGGCTCCACCCAATGTCACCACACCTAATACAGTTCCACCATAAAGCTACCAAATTCTAGGTGATGCTACACAACCAAATCCACAAGTAACTCCATACTGTTTCCCTTATGGTCACCCAATACCACAAGTTGGTGCTTCACAAAATTTGTTATACAAAGCTCATGTCCCTCCACCAAATCTTGATCAGCCAGTAGTGCCTATGTCAAAAGGGCAAATAGAGATATTGGAAGAAAGGTTACGTGTAGTAGAAGGAGGAAGTAGTTTAGGCATAACAAATGTTTCTGAATTATGCCTAGTCCCAGATATGGTAATTCCTCCTAAATTCAAGTTGCCAGAATTTGATAAATACAAACGAACTACTTGTCCCCGTAACCATTTAACCATGTATTGTCCAAAGATGGCTACATATGCTTATAATGAAAAACTGATGATCTATTTCTTTCAAGATAGCCTTGTTGGGGTAACGTTAAACTGGTACACTCATCTTGGACACACTCGTATGTGTTATTAGAAGGGTTTGGCTGATGCCTTCCTAAAGCAGTACAAATACAACATGGACATGGCACCAGACTGGATGCAACTTCAGAACATGTCCAAGAGGAGTACTGAGTCCTTTAAGGAATATGCTCAACGTTAGAGGGAAATGGCTGCACAAGTTTAATGAGGACACACCAAGGCAGGACCCTCACACTACCTTAGACAAAGGACTAGAGGCTTACAAGGGTCCTTCATAAGGGCCAAGACCAAGAAAGCCAAAGAGAGCATCCATAAAGCCTTATCTTCCTTCCTCTCTTTGCTTAGTGAGCCCAAGCCCGATAGGGACACCATGAGGATCTATTTGTATTCATCTTGTACAATAAGTCTTAATTAGAATCTCTAGTCATTTAGGTTTCATTTGGGCCTTATAAGGTCAATTGGGCCACTTTAGGGCCATGTACTCTCATTTTGGGCCATGTATAGGCTATACCTTTCTCTTTTAGCATCATTAGGCCTAGGAAGCATTCAGAAGCCCAATAAGAGTATCCTTGGCCAAATTCCCTAGAGGCCTATATAAGGAGCTCTCCTTTGCAAAATCATGCATAATATACATTTTGAGTTTTAGAGCACTTTGAGTGTTGAGAGAAAAGTTGAGTGGTCTCCTTTCTCTAGGATAGAGCAAGTCTTTAGCAAGCTCTTATCCAAGGTGGTTGCCTCCCTCCTTGATGGCGAGAATTGAAGGAGTTATCTCCCTTGGGAGTGGCCTCTAAATCTTCCTTCTCCATTTTCCATTCCATTCTTCCATCTTCCCTTTTCACCTTCATCTTTTCTTCTTTTTCTTTCATCTTTTTTGTTTCAATTCCTAGAGTCTAAACACCTTGTAAGTTTCAGTTTCTATAAGATCTATTCATCGTCCATGGAAATTGAAGGGTAGAAGAAGAAAAAGGACCAAGATCATCTTCTTGGAAGCTCTCCTTGAAGAACTTCCTACATTATTTGGTATCTTAGAGTTTGGGAAGTTCTTTTACTACTTCTAATCCCTTTAAATTTTGAAGTTACTTTGTGTTGTTGTATGGTTTTTGTTTTCAATTCCATGTTTAGTTGTTGTTAGATGCCATGATAACGTAGAAAAATCATAAAAAAGTTTAGTTCTTTTGAGTTTTTATGATAGTTTTTCTTGTCCTTCAATTTTTGCATATTGTTCTTTCAAGTTTTAAATTTGGTATGTCTTTAATCATGTTTTAAGCTTTCAAAATTCTGAGTTAGGCACTTGTATGATTCGGTTTTGAGATGTTAAAGTGGTTGTTATTAGTTTGTTACTAGTTAGAGCCAAATAAGAGTTTGTTGTGCCTTTCGGAACCTTTTCCTTATTCTAGAAATTTGTTTGATTCAACTTTTTAGAAGTGGAAAAATGGTGTGGTGAAGAGTTGCTAAACATCTTTAGTGACTCCTCCAAAGGTTCCAAATCCTAGTGTAAGGAGACCTTGATTTTAAGTGCTCCAAAGTTAGCTCATCTTTAGGTTTGTTAGAAATCTACTCTTAGTTTTCCATCTAGGTTTGATTTTTATTTTAATGCACTATTAGGATACATTTTCAATTCAGTTTTAGCATATTGTTTGCATAAAATAAAATTTATTAAAGTAACCTTTATCCTTCCATACTTCATTTAGTGGGAGAAGATTGCATGTGTTCTAAACAAGTAGAGTCAAATTGAACTAGAATGACTAGCTAGGTGAATTCGGTTTTTGGTTTGGTGCCTTGTTAAGTGCTACAAATTTTATCATAAAAAAAGTAGAGGCAACAAAGATACAAAATACAAAAGAGAAAAAGAAATAGAAAAGTACCCATTACAAATACAAAAATCAAAAGGGTAGCAAAATAAAGAAATACAAAAGTAAGTCCTTTTTAGCAAATATTGAAATAGTGTATACACTAAGTGAGTTGTCAAGTCACCATGACCTAAAAAGATTTTTCTAGTCAATCCTTTTTAAAGCTAGTTTCATTTTGAACTTTTACTTGTTAATGCAATTCTAGAGTTCTAGGTTATTGATGAAACCTACTTTAGTTCTTGCATTTGTTTTTCTTGCTTGTCTAGTTTTGTATTTCCTTCTTTCTAAATTTCAAAATTCCAAAGTAGTGTAGTTTTATTCATTTGAACTTTTATTACTTTTGTGTTTAGTCATAGTCCAAAAAAAATCCAAAAACATTTTCCTTTTGAGTAGCCAATTCTTCTTCTTAAGCATTTTTAGTTTGTCCTTTATTCTCTCTTGAGTTTTGTCTTTGAGTTTGTAATCCTTTCAAATTCCAAGATAATTCCTTTTTCTCAATCCATTGAGGGTAGTGTTTTGGAGACACTTGAGATAGGTGTGGTGAAACAACCCGATTTAAATAGAATAAAACAAAGACTAGGAAAAATTTTCCAAAATCAAACGTCCCAAAACAGCTCACAAAACAGTCTAGAATACGAATCTGGGTAAAATAAAGCAAAAACCGACCAGGGAAGGCAAAGGCCGAGTCAGCAAGCCCACGTTGGTGGGACACAGGTTCAATTACAAGAGTCAGCGGAAGAAAGACCCATGAGCGAACTCTACTCGCCGGAGCAAAGTCTTATTCGCTAGAGCGAACACAGGTACAAGGTAATCCCTCACTCGGATTTGGGACATAGGTTCACTCGGTAAATCATCACACTCATACTTCACTCAGGGATTTACATAGCTCCTTATTTCATTCATGTAGGTCACAAATATAAACCACTCGGGAAATGACTCCCTCAATCCTATAACTCGGGATCCAGAACTTTTTCTCACTCGGTATCAATGAAGTCCTCACCCGGATTATTTCCCCAGTTATACGTTACTCGGAATTACATCACAATGGATCCACTCGGAAATGTATTACATATTTTTCACTCGGTATACTTATTCTTCCTCGCTTCGGGAACACATTAACTCTTCACTCCTCGGAAATGATCTCTTTAACTAAGTCTTCCTCGGGATACTCTAGCCTTCCAGTTCTCAGAGGCATTCACTATGTCTTACTCAGACTTACATACCCTTTATCCACTCAGATATATTTATAGTCTTATTCACTCGAAATTGCTCTAGTTTCTCATCGATTGGAAAACTTCACCAAATCGAAATGAGTTTCTCACAGAACCATTTTAAACCTTTAACACTCAGAAACATTCACTCGCTAAGCATCACTCGGAATGATTCTAAGCCTTCACTATCTTAAACAGGCTCTCACCACTTTAATCCACTCGGCATCTATAGACTCAGCATTATACCTTCAGCACCTTTCTTAGTCAATCTAGTATCAACTTAGCATTGTAACATACAAGCATATATGTATTGACCCTTGTTCACAACCCAACTGTTAAATCATATAACAAGTATATATATATATATATATATATATATATATATATTCAACAATAATTTACAGGAGAGCCGGCCAAGGCTTTAACGTATCCATGTACACTCGATACATTACATTATGTACACAGCAAAAGTAAAGGCACCCTTCACTCGGGTCCAATGCCTTCTCGTCATCCACTATACAGTCCTGCATACACTGAAAATATAGCCACAGTAGGGGTGAGCTTTTACATATAAAATGACAGTTAATGACTCAAAAATCCTCAGGTCTTCCACCATACAACATCATATCCCAATCAATTATAATATAAACTGCCATTCAACATGCTTACACACAACAGTAATATGCAATCAGAATTCATACATTTAACACACAGCTATATAGAACATATTACTCCCAATACATACACATGCCACGCAATGAGTTCATCAAAAGTATAAGAGTATTTATATATAATTGTATACATATCCATTACAGTCAGAATTCATTCAACCATTCAAGGCTATATCAACCATGTCATTCTCAATAACAATTCTCCTACCTACATGCATATGGATCCGACTTAAAGAGTAATTTCAGTTATAGATTCCTTCCTGGCCTCTCGTCCATTAGCCCTTCCCGCATGGTACCGGTCTTCCAAAGACGTCTCGAGACTTAACTCTAGCTTCCTCGGCTACCACGGGCCCTCACGGATCTAGCCCAGAATCTGTAGTTGAAAATCATCTCATAGGGCTCCTGACCTTCCACGGGTCACCCCTTTCTCATATATGCAACCTCATGCAATTTCATAACAAGCATCTAAGCTTATCAAGTGTGTCTCACGTAGCCATTAGGAGATCACAGTCGATTCAGCACGGCATTTAGATTTACTCAGAAATCCATAATTCCATCACAGTATTCACATGCGTTTTGTCATAGTAACTCATAACAAGCAAATCAGGGTAACAATATTACAGTACAACCACTCGACATTCTTAATGAAATCAGCATACTCAGAAATATTAACATATACTCATGGACGGAATCACACAACACTAAACAGTTCACAGATATCATAAATCCGGGGTTGCATGCACCATTACTCAATCACAACACATCAATCAACACATTTCACATATAACACAACACATTAAGCATAACACCCAGAACCCGTCCATAAACCATGCATTTTACATGCAAAGCGCCCCCAACCTGGAATGAAGATTCCAAAGCCTCCAAGGGCTTGCAGCTTCAATCGGTTGCTCCACTCAGCCCGTTCACTCATTCTCAATAGAACGACCCTGCATCAGTCATCCACTATTACACTTGGCTTTGGAGGAACTCCGAGCCACTCGCACTCTCAAACAGCTCTGCATGCAAGATCAGTGGGGAGGCCCAAGCCCCCAGGGCACCATATTGACCTTCCACTCGGTCCAGTGGGGATTTCCAAGCTTCCGAGACACCCAGTTCTTTGCTCGCTCTCTTGAGCAGCTTCATCACAACGCTGGTGAACGCTCTAACCTCCCCAAAGCACTTCATAGTGCAGATCTCCCCTGAGACTCAGGCAGCTTCGAGCAAAGGAGAGGGAGAAAGAGAGAAGTCGACAAAGGGAAATGAAAGAACAGGGAAGGAACAAAATGTCATCCCTGAGTCGTCAAAGAAGAAGCTCTCAACTCAACTTTTTCACTCTCATGCTCGACGAAGAAAGAAGAAGAAGAGACGAAGGAACAGAACAACGTTTTTGTCTTCCTCGAGGAGAACTTCCAAATCTCACTCTCTCAATCGCTCCTAACATTTCATGCGAATGAATGGGTAGAGAGGAAGTTGAACCTCTTTATACACCTGGGGCACATGTGTAAATTCAACCTGGCCATTAACATTAATTTTTCCATTAGTTCTTAATCTGTAATTAGCCCTTAATTTATTAACTAAACTTATCCGGTATTTAATTTAAGAAATGGGGATGTTACATGTGGAAATTGTAAGAGACTTCTTGACACCTAAGAGAAAGGGTGAGGATTGAGGGAAAGACTTGAGAGGTTTCAAATTCTTATTTGAGTTTCCCTAACAATTTTCGTTTGGAAGCTTTATTTGTGTTATTTTTGCTAGGTAAGGAAGAGTTTCTACACACCAAGAGAAGAATTTGAAGACCATTGCAAAGGAAGTAAAAGCCTTGTACTAGTAGAAACTTAGGGAAATTTTCAATTCTTAGAAAATTGTAGTAGGTTTTTGTCTTGTATTTTAGACACTAAGTGGACATTGGACTTTGGACTCTTAACTTTTTCCTCTAATAATTTCGTCTAGCTTTTAGAAGCATTTGCATTTGTGTGGTAGTTAATTAGTTACAACTAGAGGTAGTTAGTTAGTTGTTGGTTATAACTAAATTTTGTTAGTTAGTTACTTGTCTTAACTAATTTGGTTAATTAGTTAGTGGTTGGAACTAATTCTTGTTGGCATAACTAATCCTAACCGAATTGCTTAGTTGTCATAACTAATCCATAACCAAAATTAGTGGTTAGTTAGGGTTGTTAAATCTAGTTATAACTACCATAACTAAATAACTAATTCTAGTTAGGGTTTGTTAGGTGTTAGTTAGTTAGTTGAACTAATTTTTGTTAGATAAACTACTTCCTAACTGAATTTAGTAACCTTGTCTAGGGTTAGTTACTTGATTAGTTACAACTTAGGATTCCCATAAGGAACATAGGTAAAGACAACCTAGGTCTTACATAACTAATCATAGTACTACAACCTAGGATCTAACCTAGTACAAGACAACTTAGGTTCTTGTTCCCCTTAGGATAGAAACCTAGTACTTATTTCTAGGATTGTTGTGTGTTTTCTTATACTTGCCTTGCATAAAGCATCCTCGACTAGGTTGTTTACAACATTGTTTGTCTTGTCTTGTTTTCTTTGAACAACCTCAATCATGTCTTCTAGTGATAGGGAAAACAAATCTCTTCTTCATAATATAATGGATAGTTTGAATAACATCAACACTAGGCTTAATAACCTAGAACATAATGAAGAAAACCCTAGAACTAGACATAAAGAAAGAAATCAAAGAAACCATAGACATAACAATAGTGATAGTGAGGATGAGCCTAGACATAGAAGACACGATGAACATAAAAAAGAAGACTTAGGCTTAAGATAGGTAAAATTGGAAATTCCCCCATTTAATGGTAAAAGTGATATAGAGTCTTATTTAGAATGGGAGATGAGAGTTGAACAATTGTTTAATTCTCATCAAATAAAAGAAGAAAAGAAAGTTAAGATAGCCACTCTCTTATTTCAAAATTATGCCTTAGTGTGGTGGACCCAAGTGTGTAAGGAGAGAAAGAAAGATAATTTTCCACCAATTGATGATTGGTTGGATTTAAAAGCCTTGTTAAGAAAGAGGTATATTCCTAGTTACTATCATGAGGAGCTATTAGCCAAGCTAAATAGACTCACCCAAGGGTTAAAAAGTGTAGAAGATTACTACAAAGCTTTAGAGATAGCTATGATTAGGGAAAACTTAGATAAAGATGAGGAATCCGTAATGCATAGGTTCTTACATGGCCTCAATAGGAACATCAAAAATAGAGTATAACTCCTTCCCCATGTTGATATAGAAGAGTTACTACACCAATGCACTAAGGTAGAGAATCAATTCAAAGAGAGAGAATCCTATAGTGGGGAGTATAAAAGCTTCAAGTCTAAGTGGGTAGGTCAAGATACCAAGGGTAAGTTTGAGAAAAACCCTAGGGAGAAAGGAGTGGGCACTTCTTCTTCTAAAATTCCAAGTGAGTTGCATAAGAATGGTAAAGTCTTTACAAACCAAAGAGAAAAGCATGAATCCATATCTAAACCATAATCCTCTAGATCTTCTACCATCAAATGTTTTAAATGCCTTGGTAGAGGACACATTACTTCTGACTGTTCTACAAAAGAACTATGATTTTGAAAACTAATAGAACCTATTCAAGTCAATCAGAGTCTGATTCTGATAATCACAATTCAAGTGATGACTCGAGTAGTGATTCCTATGACAGTGAGCATATACTAGGGGATGATGGTGAGCTGTACATGATTAGAAGGTTACTTGGTTGTCATGTTAAGGTAGATGATACTACACAAAGAGAGAACATATTTTACACAAGATGTTATATAAATGAAAGACTTTGTTCTCTCATTGTGGATAGTGGGAGTTGTACAAATGTAGTGAGCCAAAAATTAGTAAATAAGATGGGCTTAGAACTAATAGATCACCCTAGACCTTATAAGTTGCAATGGTTAAATGAAAAAGGAGAAATATTAGTGAATAAGCAAGTCTTAATCAACTTTACCATAGGCACATATAAAGATGAAGTCAATTGTGATGGAGGAAACTCACATCCTTTTAGGAAGACCTTGGCAATATGATAGGAAGGTCAACATGAGGGGTTCACCAACACCCTTACTTTCAAATTAGATAATAAGAAGATAGTTTTACATCCCTTAACTCCACAACAAGTAACTAAAGATCAAATCCAAATGAAGCTTAAAAGAGACAGAGAGTTAGGATCTTCTTCTTCTAATCATTTAGTAAAACATAAGAAAAACAAAAAAGAGGAAAAATAAAAATGAGTTGTCATTTATGATGACTCTAGAGCCAATCTTTTGGCCAATAAATATGATGTGAAACATGCTATATTTTTACAAAAATAATGCTTGATCATGTATGCTAAAGATATCCCTAGCACATCCCTGTGCTCAATGGGCTCTTCCCCTCCTCCTTTGCCCAAAAGGATTCAAAACATCTTAAATGAATTTAAAGACCTCTTTCCAAAAGATATTCCCAAAGGCTTACCTCCTATTAGGGTTATTGAACATCAAATAGATTTAATTCCTGGTGCTAGCTTACCAAATAGGCCTGTATATAGATGTAACCCTAAGGAAAGCCTTGAGATTGAAAAACAAATGAATGATCTATTATCTAAGGGATAGATTAGAGAGAGCTTAAGCCCATGTGCCTTACCTATTTTAGTAGTTCCTAAGAAAGATAGTTCATGGAGAATGTGTATAGATTGTAGAGCCATAAACAACATAACCATCAAGTATAGGCATCCAATACCTAGACTTGATGATATGCTTGATGAGTTAAGTGGTTCTACCATATTTTACAAGGTTGATCTTAAAAGTGGCTATCATCAAATAAGAATCAAAGAAGGAGATGAATGGAAAGCTGCTTTTAAAACCAAACTTGGATTATATGAGTGGTTAGTTATGCCCTTTGGCTTGACTAATGCACCAAGCACATTCATGAGGTTAATAAATCATGTTTTGAGGGAATTTATTGGGCATTTCGTTGTGGTCTACTTTGATGATATTTTGATTTACTCAAAGACCATGACCTCTCATCTAAACCATCTAAAACAAGTTATGTTTGCCTTAAGAACAAATAACCTCTATGAAAATTTTGAAAAATGTTCTTTTGGCATGGATAACATTGTATTCCTTGGATTCATAGTAAGTTCTAAAGGTGTTGAGGTTGATCACTCTACAGTGAAGGCAATCCAAGATTGGCCAACACCTAAAAATGTGAGTGAGGTTAGGAGTTTTCATGGTCTTGCAAGTTTCTATAGGATATTTGTGAAAGATCTCTTAGCCTCCCCTTTAAATGAGTTAGTGAAAAAAATGTTCCTTTTATGTGGGGGCCAAGGCAAGAGAAAGCCTTTCTAGAGCTCAAAGAGAAGCTCACTCATGCTCCAATTTTAGCACTTCCAAACGTTTCTAAAACTTTTGAGCTTGAGTGTGATGCTTCAAATATGGGTATAGGAGCTGTGTTACTGCAAGAAGGTCACCCCATTGCTTTCTTTAGTGAAAAGCTTAATGGGGCAACCCTTAATTATCCCACATATGATAAAGAGTTCTATGCATTGATTAGAGCCCTTCAAACTTGGGAACATTACTTGATCCTAAAAGAGTTTGTCATTTATAGTGATCATCAATCACTAAAATTTATCAAAGGGCAACATAAGTTGAACAAGAGACATGCTAAGTGGGTTGAGTTCTTGGAATAATTTCCATATATCATCAAGTACAAAAGTGGAAAATCCAATACTATGGCTAATGCTTTATCAAGAAGACACTCTTTACTTGCTTCTCTTGGAGCCAAAATTATTGGACTTGATGAGATTAGGACTTTATACCAAAGTGATCTTGATTTTTCAAACATTTTCAACTCATCTTCCACTTCTTCATCTCATAAAGGCTTCTACATTCTAGATGGCCACCTCTTTAAAGCCAATTGACTTTACATTCCTAGGAGCTCTTTAAGAGATCTTTTACTTAGAGAAAGCCATGAGGGAGGCTTAATGGGCTATTTTGGAAGAGATAAAACATTAGCCATTTTACATGAACACTTCTATTGGCCTAAAATGAAAACAAATGTACAAAAACTTTGCGCTAGGTGTATAGTATGTAGGAAAGCTAAATCTAAACTTTCACCTAGTGGTTTGTATACTCCATTGCCTACACTTATTTCTCCTTGGGTTGATATTTCTATGGATTTTGTGTTAGACTTGCCTAGACCCAAAGGGGAATAGATTCTATCTTTGTTGTGGTAGATAAGTTTAGCAAGATGGCTCACTTCATTCCTTGTCACAAAGTGAATGATGCAAGTCATATTGCTAAACTATTTTTCAAAGAAATAGTAAGACTTCATGGTGTTCCTAAAACTATCATTTCTGATAGGGACACCAAATTCCTAAGCCATTTTTGGAAAACTCTTTGGTCAAGGCTAGGAACAAAGCTTCTCTTCTTGACCACTTGTCATCCTTAAATGGATGGCTAAACTGAGGAGTAAATAAGACCCTTTCTCAACTACTTAGGGTCTTAGTGCATAAAAATATTAAATCTTGGGATGAGTGTTTACCCCACATTGATTTGCTTATACTAGGGTATAACACTCCACAACTAAGCATAGTCCTTTTAAGGTTGTTTATGGTTTTAACTGTCTCACCCCTTTGGACCTTTTGCCCATTGATGTTTCTGACTCCATCCTTCACATGGATGGAGGGGCAAAGGACAAATTTATTAAAGATTTTCATGAGAAGGTTAAAAACCAAATACAAACTAAAAATGAACACTATGCTCGTTGTGCTAACAAGAAAAGAAAGGAAGTTACCTTTAAGGTTGGAGATTGGGTTTGGCTACATCTTAGAAAGGAAAGATTTCCAAACTTGAGAAAATCCAAACTCGACCCTAGAGGTGATGGACCTTTCCAAATACTTAAGAAAATGGGAAATAATGCCAATATCCTTGACTTGCCAGGTGACTATGGTGTGAGTACTTCATTTAGTGTGTCTGACTTATCTCCTTTTAAAAAAGATAAAGAGGATGATGCCTTAGATTTAAGGATAAATCCTTTTGAATAGGGGGAGCATATTGAGGACACAACAAGGGAGGACCCTCACACTACCTTAGACAAAGGACTAGAGGCTTACAAGGGTCCCCTCACAAGGGCCAAGACCAAGAAAGCCAAAGAGAGCATCCACAAAGCCTTATCTTCCTTCCTCTCTTTGATTAGTGAGCCCAAGTCCAATGGGGACACCATGAGGATCTATTTGTATTCATCTTGTACAATAAGTCTTAATTAGATTCTCTAGTCATTTAGGTTTCATTTGGGCCTTACAAGGTCAATTGGGAAACTTTAGGCCCATGTACTCTCATTTAGGGCCATGTATAGGCTATGCCTTTCTCTTTTAGCATCATTAGGCCTAGGAAGCATTCGGAAGCCCAATTAGAGTCTCCTTGGCCAAATTCCCTAAAGGCCTATATAAAGAGCTCTCCTTTGCAAAATCATGCATAATATACATTTTGAGTTTTAGAGCACTTTGAGTGTTGAAAAAAAAGTTGAGTGGTCTCCTTTCTCTAGGCTAGAGCAAGTCTTAGCAAGCTCTTATCCAAGGTGGTTGCCTCTCTCCTTGGTGGCGAGAATTGAAGGAGTTATCTCCCTTGGGAGTGGCATCTAAATCTTCCTTCTCCATTTTCCATTCCATTCTTCCATCTTCCCCTTTCACCTTCATCTTTTCTTCTTTTTCTTTCATCTTTTTTGTTTCAATTCCTAGAGTCTAAACACCTTGTAAGTTTTAGTTTCTACAAGATCTATTCATCGTCCATGGCAATTGAAGGGTAAAAGAAGAAAAAGGACCAAGATCATCTTCTTGGAAGCTCTCCTTGAAGAACTTCCTACATCAAAGTTGAACCACCCCTGATAGAGAAAGTGATAGTGGCAATGTTCATTGACACTCTTTAGGAACCTTTCTATGAAAAGATACTTAGGAATGTATCATTAAGCTTTTCTGATTTAGAGGTAATAGGAGAAAGAATTGAAAGTGGTTTGAGGACTGGAAAAGTTGTCCAAAGTTCACCTTCAATAGAAAAACCTATGACAGGGGCAGGGAGAAGAAAGGGTGAAGAAGCAAATGCTGTAATTGGCAATCAGGGTCAACATAATTAGAAAATGTTCCATCCTTTCCCTTACCCTTTCCAACCTCACTATCTACCATATGGGCCTTACCTATATATATCTGCCACTTCTGGAAATCCATATTCACCCTCATTTCCCCATCCTCAATCATTCAGACCCTCACCTGTCCATAATTTCAGGAATACACCACCACCTCCTACCCAACAATGGACGCCAAACTCCAACCCAAATCCATCACAAAAAGCCAAATAATGACTGTCCTTCTGTCCAATTCGATCTAATTCCCATGAATTACACTGAACTTTTGCCTCTCATTCTCAAAAGTTCTCTTATCGTACAATGTCCCCTAAAACCCATAGGGCCACTATATCCTAAGGGGTATGATCCCAATGTAAAATGTGATTATCATGATGGGGCACCAGGACATTCTATAGAAAATTACATTGCCTTAAAATTTAAAGTGCGTGATTTGATAAAGGCCATATGGTTGAATTTTGAAGAAGGCACCCCGAATGTAAGCAATCCTTTGCCTAATCATGGAAATGCTAGGGTAAATGCAATAACACATGATTTGGGAAATGATCGTGTTAGGAAGGTTTAAGACATTAAAACTACCCTCCCATGGATCTATAAGGAAATTTTGAAGAAATGATTAATATCTGAAACTTGGAGTTCTAATGAGGACATTCATGATCAGATGTCCATTGATGCAAAGTTGGTCAAAATTCTTCAAGAATTACTAGACACACATTTGATGCAAGTTTATTGTCGCCCTTGTGATGATATCAACATGATCCATGGACAACATGGTATAGTTTCAGTAAGCCTTATCACTCCTGTTCCTTTAGTGGTCTATTACACCAAGGAACCTCTAACTAAACCAGTTGTAAGTCACCAGTCAATGACAGTTCAGGTACCTGCTCCCTTTATTTTCAAGGATACTCATGCGGTACTGTAGAAATGCAAAATAGAGGTGATCACTCATCCCCCGACTAGTGACCCATCTTTTTTAGTTACGAATATTTCTGTGGTAAGTGGAGTAAACAGAAGTGGTCGGATCTTCACTCCGAAAGAATTAAGGAAAGAACCTGAACCAACAACAAGGAGGAGCAACCAAGGGAAAAACAAAGAACAAGACCCTTCACAAGAAGTAACAAATGAAGAAGCTTATAAATTTTTGAAATTCATCAAGCAAAGCAACTACCGGATAGTTGACTAACTAAATCGTACCCCTGCTAAGATATCTCTTCTGTCTCTGCTACTTGATTCAAAACCACATCGTGAAATGTTATTGAAAGTCTTAAGCAAGGCTCATGTGACTCAAGATATATCTCCCGAGAAATTTGAGGGAATAGTCAATCATATTGCAGCTAATGATTATTTAACTTTCACTGATGAGGAAATACCCCCTAAAGGGAGAGGTCACAATAGAGCTCTACACATCTTTGTTAAATACCGAGATTACATCTTGGAAAAGGTACTCATTAATAATGGCTCTTCTCTAAACATAATGCCCAAGGCAACTCTCACACAACTTCCCTTTGATGAGACACATATGAAACCTAGTACCACGGTGGTGAGGGCCTTTGATGGTACAAGAAGGGAGGTCACAGGTGACATTGGTTGGACCATCCATTTTTAATATCCTATTTCAAGTAATGGACATCATTCCTGCATACAGTTGTCTATTGGGTAGACCTTGGATCCACACTGCTGGTGTAACACCCTGAAAATGGGGGTAAATTTTTTGTGATTTAAAATTCATTTATAAGTAGAGTGAACGTGATATAAAATATTAAGTCACTTCCCCAAACCTATTAATAACCTATCTCATATATGAAGATATAAAAAGGTATCAGAGTGCACAAGAAATACTCAAGTAGTACCATTACAATTTCTAACTGATGTAATCGATTAATTCATGTGCTAATCAATTGCCCTAATTGATTACCATACCATAATCGATTACAGAGCTTCTGGAAATGGTACAATGAATCAGGTGTTATACCTAACTGATTATAATATTGACCATAATCGATTACCATGGTTATGTTGGGTCCATAATCGATTACAACTCTGAACATAATCGATTACATTGGTTCTGGATAGTTCATAATCGATTACAACCTCTATAACATAATCGATTACATAGCTACATACAAGACTGTAATTGATTAAACTAATCGATTTCCTTAAAAATAGAAACCTTGTAATCGATTATTGGTCAATATCATTGTTGATGATCATAAGGCTGATTGTCCAATGATTACTCTTGATTTTAAATTACCCACCTTCTCATATCTTCATATATGAGATAGGTTTTACATAGATCCAGGATACTGGCCAAAGCCCTCCAGTATATTTCTTCGTAGAATTATTTTCTTTTAAACTACAAAAAATTTACCCCCAATTTTAGGGGTGTTACAGCTCGGGTTGCTCCATCTACTCTTCACTAAAAGCTAAAATTTATTACAAGTAACAAGTTGATTATAGTTTCTAGTGAAGAGGATTTCCTAATCAGTAAGCCCATGTCCACTCCGTATATAGAGGCTGCTGAAGAAAGTTTAGAAACTTCTTTCCAATCTTTAGAGATTTCCCATACCACCTATGTAGGTGAGAAGGTGACACCAGCTCAATTACCCAAGGCATCCATAATGATGGTAAAAATGATGATAAAGGCTGGATATAAGCCAGGGAAGGGACTCAGAAAGAACTTGGATGGAATATTAGAGCCTGTATACCTCAAATAAAATAAAGATAGATTTGGGATAGGATATTACCCATCTCCAGCAGTGAAAAGGAAGGCCACTGAAGAAAAGAAGGAAAAATGGATGGCTCTTTTGGAAAATCGAGAACCCTGAACTGCAGGATCCCCTCTTTGTGGCCTTTACAAAAATTTCAAAAATGTAGGCTTGACATCTCCTGATCAAGTTATAGTGGTCGGCAATGATTTCTTGGAAAAGAAAGTCATGTTCACCCTTGTTCATCAGATAGCATTCTATGTAATTGGGAGGCTACCGAGTTACCCGAGATCAATTTCATGTAATTTATTACTCTATGATCCTTGATCCTTTAGCTATGTTTGAAGCCTTATGGCTTTTTTTTCAATAAAAATTTCTTTGTCAATTAGAATGATCCAAATAAATGCACATTAAGGATTCTTGTCTATTTTCTTACAAATAATCTAATTACCATTTTCTTATTCCCTTTTACATTAAATAAATTGTAGATCTGAAACTGACCTCCCAATGAATGAAAAAATTACATTTTCACATCATGATTTTGAATATTCAAATGGAGAGGATGAAGAAGATAATGAACCATCACCTTAATTATTAAGACTGCTAGATCAGGAGGGTAAAGAAATTTCTCCTATCTAGAAATTGTTGAAGTCATAAATTTGGGGAGTGAAGAAAACAAAAGAGAACTCAAGATTAGCACTTCTCTAAGCATTGAGCAAAGGAAAATTTTGATAGAGGAGTTTGATGATGTGTTTGCCTGGTCATACCAAGACATGCCAGGATTGGATGCTAGTATTGTTGAGCATAAGTTACCATTGAAACCAGAATGTCCCCCTGTAAAATAGAAGCTAAGAAGGATGAAACCTGAGATACTTTTAAAGATCAAAGAAGAGGCCACAAAATAGTTTGATGCAGGTTTCTTAGTTGTTGCAAAATATCCTTAATGGATAGCCAACATTGTCCCAATTCCTAAGGAAGATGGGAAAGTGCGAATATGCATAGACTATTGAGATCTGAATAGGGCTAGCGCCAATGATGATTTCCCACTACCACATATTGACATTTTGGTTGACAACACAACTCAACACTCCATCTTCTTATTCATGGATGGATTTTCTGGAGAAAACAACATTTATCACTTTATGGGGAACTTTTTGTTATAAGTGATGTCCTTTGGTCTGAAGAATACTGGGGCAACATATCAAAGAGCTATGGTAACCTTGTTTCATGATATGATGCATAAGGAAATTGAGGTTTATGTGGTTGACATAATTGCTAAATCTAAAACAATAGAAGGCCATATTAATGACCTAAGAAAGCTCTTCAAACATCTTAGAAAGTTAAAACTCAGATTGAATCTAGCCAAATGTACTTTTGGTGCTAGATCTAAAAAGTTACTCAGGTTCATAGTCAATGAAAGAGGGATTAAAGTAGACCTTGATAAAGTAAAAGCAATCATGGAAATACATGCTCCCAGCACCAAAGAAAAAGTACGAGGATTCCTTAGAAGATTGAATTACATAGCTCATTTCATTTCTCAATTAACGACTATATGTAATCCAATCTTTAAGTTGCTTCATAAAAATCAATCGGTACAATGGAACAATGACTGCCAAGAGGTCTTTGACAAAATAAAGTAATACTTACAAGCCCCACAGATCTTGGTTCCTCCAACTCCGGGAAGACCACTCTTGTTGTATGTGATAGTGATAGATGAATCTATAGGAGCAAAGAGCATGCCATTTACTATTTAAGGAAAAAGTTCACTGAATATGAAACACGATATTTTACTGTAGAACGAACTTGTGAATTAGCATGGGCCGCTCATCGCCCAAGGTAGTACATGTTATCTTATACTACTTGGTTGATATCTAAGGTGGATCCAATTAAGTATATCTTTGAAAAACCAGCTTTAACAGGAAGAATAACTTCTTGGTAGGTTCTTTTGACTGAGTATGATATCATTCATATGTCACCTAGAAGGCTGTAATAGGGAGTACTTTAGCTGATCACTTGGCACACCATCCCTTGGATGATTACCAACCTATGTCATTTGAATTCCCTGATAAGAACATCATGATGTTGTCAGAAGAGAAAAAGTTTTCAAAAGAAACTTGGATTTTGATGGTCGATGGGGCATTGAATGCATTGAGGCATGGGATTGGAGCCATTCTAATCTCACCAAATGATAAACTTTCCCATTTACTGCTAGATTCTACTTTGATTACACTAATAATATTACAGAATATAAAGCTTGTGTTTTGGGAATTCAGGCAACACTTGAAGTAAGGGTGAAATCTCTATAAATTTATGGAGATTCTGCTTTAGTGATTCATCAGTTGAAAGAAGAATGGAATACTAGGGATAGTAAATTGATTCCTTATCAAGCTTACATCATGGAACTAATCAAAGGGTTTGATGAAGTCTCTTTCTATCATATTCCTTGGGATGATAACTAGTTGACTGATGCTTTGGCCATGTTGGCTTCTATGTTCAATGTGAGTAGAGAATGTGATATGCCCCTTATTGAGGTAGAAAAACATTCCAGGACTGCTTATTGTCATGTGGTTGAAGATGAACCAAATAGAAAGCCCTGGTTTTATGATATCAAGAGATACATTCAAAATCAAGATATCCTCTAAATGCTTCTAAAAATGATAAGAGACCTCTAAGACGTTTGGCTATGGGGTTCTTTCTAAATATTGATGTACTGTATAAAAAAAATCATGATTTAGTCCTCTTCAAATATGTTGATGCCACAGAAGCTAATGAAATTATAAGGAGTGTTCATGAAGGTTCTTTTGGAACTCATGCAAACGGGCATTTAATGGCAAGAAGATATTGAGGGCTGGATATTACTGGATGACTATGGAAACAGACTGTTTTAACTATGTCAAGAAATGCCATAAATGTCAAACATATGCAGATACTATCCATGCACCCTCATTATCCTTCAATGTCCTAGCAGCCCCCTAGCCCTTTGCAATATGGGGCATCAATATTATTAGTCCTATTGAACCAAAAGCATCAAATGGGCATCAATTTATTTTAGTCGTCATTGATTACTTCACAAAGTGGGTGGAAGTAGCTTTTTATGCCAATGTAACCAAAACTGTGGTAGTCACGTTTGTCAAGAAAAAATTAATATGCAGATATGGTTTGCCAAGTCAAATCATAACTTATAATGGTACAAACTTAAATAATAAAATGATGAAGGAGCTCTGTGAAGATTTCAAAATCAAGCACCTTAATTCATCTCCATACAGGCCAAAGATGAATGGAGCGATCGAAGCTGCCAACAAGAATATAAAGAAAATCATATAGAAGATGGTTGAAACTTACAAGGACTGGAGTGAATTACTTCCTTTTGCTTTACATGGATACCGCACTTCTGTTCGAACTTCGACAGGGGCAAAACCATTTTCTTTGGGGTATGGAATGAAGGCAGTATGATAATTCATGATTTATCCTTAATTCCTCACTTTAAATGTGTATAATTTGACATCACTTATTGTGTAATATATTGCATTTTAACATATTTTCATAATTTAAGCTTTATTGAATATTTATTTTAAAATGAATTAAGGATTAATTTTTAATGGAAATAATGAAATCTTGGTTTCTCTTATTTTGTAGCAAATAATTGAGCTTTCAATTGGAAAATATTGGCCAAGGATCAAGATGAACAAGGCACAAGGGATTACATATCAAGAAAGTGTCCAGAAATCATAAAAATGCACCATAACAGGTGTATGAGTTGAGTCATGAGAAGCATGAATCAATTCATACGTTTAAAAGGCCCAAGAAGTGCAAAAATTAATGCATGAATCGGTTCCCCCTGGCATGAATCGATTCATGCATTCTCCAGTGCCCAGAAACTTGAATTTTAAGGCCATGAATCGATTCATCATCACCTTGAATCGATTCATACGGCTGGGACACTTAAAAATCATTCAATTTTGGCCTAAATGAATCGATTCTCATGCTTTTATTAATCAATTCATTTAGTGGAAACAACAATACAAGATTTCAGAAAGTGGAAACAACACTACGCATTTTCCTCACAGAAAGGTTCCACTCATTCCTCAAATTAAGCACGTTGTTTCCTTCTCTTTCGCCTATAATTGAAGCCTCAGAGGACATCTTTACACATTTCTCTCAATTAATTTCTTTCTTTCTTTCTTCAAGCATCAGAGGCACAAAGCCTCTAGAGGATTTCTCTTCCCCTCCTTCGCTGTATTCCGGGTGTAACATCCCAATTTTGAGGATTAGTACCGAATGAAAATAAACCATTGAGATTCTGACTGCAAAGAAGGAAAATTAATTATTAATTATAATCAACTCAGTCTAAGAAATAGTGACAATTAATTAAGCTTGGTTGGTAGGAGGTGGTTGCTTCCGATTGGGAGTCACGTGAGTGGGACTACAATTCACGTTTTCCCATCACACTCTCCCTCGTGCACGCATATGTTTATATATGTGCCTTTGGTCACTGAAGCTACGCATCTCCTTCAGACTCCCTATTCCCCTCTTCTCTTCTTTTTCCTTCTTGTACTCTCTTCCCTCTTACCCTTCGTCTTCCTTCCCCTGCACCCTGTTCTGTTCCTAAGAACGCATGACGACGACGCTGTAGAAGACTTGGAGTCCCTTCGGCTGGTGAGGGATAATCATCAGGGTGAAAGACGAACAGCCCCTGTTTCACGGTGTGACTACGACCAAGAAGGCCGAACGAGTATGAGCTTAGGCAAGGCAATCAGACCAGCATCGGGAAACAGAGGAACCCCTCGAACTTCCTTAGTAGGTAGGGGGCGCTTTCATGTCAAATGCATGGTCCACGAACGGTACCGGATGAATGTACTGCTTTAAGTGTATGCATGTGTCTGTCACGGTTGTATAATATGCATGATTGTTGATCTTGGACTCCATGTGTATGATGAGTAGTTAGATAATATTTGCATGTAAGCAAGATAGTGGTAATGTAGTCTGTTAGCCTTTCTCATATAGCCGAGTGAGATGCATGGTTCTACCTCTGTTAATACTGTGAGAATAAGAATGTGTGACTGTTAGTTGATTCATCGGATGTTATTTCCTTGATTGTTCGAGCACTGTACATGTTGGTATGATTAGCAAAGTAAAGATGGAATCCGTGTTGAGTATGCTTCTACCTTGATGTTTACGAAGGAGGTATCAATTGAGTGATGTTGCTTGCTAGTTAAACACATAAGTTGCATATGTAGGAATGGGGTGACCCGTGGAAGGTCATGAGCCCTGAGGGAATGACTTCCAGTTACAGACCTTGGCTAGATCCTGAGAGAGCTCGTGGTAGCCGTAGGAGCTAGAGAGGAGTCTCGAGATGCCAATGGGAGGCCGGTACCACGCGGGAAGAGCTGATGGACGAGAGGCCAGTAAAGGGGGAACTGTAACTGAGAGTCATTACTCAAGTCGGATCCGCAGGCATGCATGTAGTTATGATGTTGGTTAGGATAGTACGTGTGGCATGTATTGGGTGTCATGAATAAATTCCGAGTGTGTGGATGCATGTGCATGTATGAATAAGGATGAACTTTATGTGATATGTATGTAAGTGTATGTTATTGATACTATTCTAATTTGCATGACCCTAATCTAATTTGAATGCAACCGAGTGAACGTAAGTGTGCGTACTGACACTGATACCGAATCCTTGGCTGTCCTTTTCCATGTAAAAGCTCACCCCTACTATGGCTACACTTTTCAGTGAACATCTCTCGGAATGAAGGATGAAGGAGGAGCCGAGTGCAGAGCAGAGAACCCGAGCGCTATGGAATATATGTGTATATGTATATACTGTGTATAAGGTCTTGTTAAGCCTTGGCCGGCTCATATTTTGATTTCAGTCCTTATATCAGAATTTGAACACTTCGGGTAGAAGGAACATGTTAATGCGTGTGTAATTATTTAAATACTTCCCTATATATATGTACATTCTGTGTTTATTCTATACTGGGGGTGATGTACGAGCGATAAGCCTGGATGTATAAGTATACTTTCCGAGCGTAGGAAGTCGGTGTGACTATGGGTAGATGTGGAGCTAAGTTGTTATTGGGGGAAAGCGAGATGGCAAGTCATTCTGAGTGATGAGAGGTTGAATGGTCAGGGTAATTGAGGTCGCATAGTCTGGAGTAGGAGTTGGTGCGGATCATGTGAGTGATAATTGCGAGGTTTTCTGAGTAGAGGATAATCAACGATTCCGAGTGAGAACCCGCCGAGTGAGAGTTCACCGACTAGGGAACGATGCCTAAGACTCTAAGTAGATCTATTGTAATAAATTAGCAAGCAGCTAGAGAACCTGAGTGGGCCTTGACTTAGTAGGAAAATTAGAGTAGGAAATATTATGGTTACCGAGTGAGAGGTGAGCAGAATGCCCCGAGTGGTATGATGGACGCAAATGTTATCCCGAGTGAGAAGTCTTCATAGATTCCGAATGAGTGGCTTTGGGAATCATTCTTGAATTGCCTATACGTGTACGTATATAATCCGATTGAGTGGAGCAGCGGAGTGCGATATGCTATCAGAATAGGCTGGCAAGTATTGAGGTTAGTCCGAGTGGGTTAGGAAGTGAACCCTCCTAAGTGAAGCACGAGCGTGATGATTTCCCAAGTGAACCATACACTAGAAACCGAGTGGAATGTCAGGATGCCGAGTGTAGCATGGCTTCAGCAAAGTGTAGTACGGACTAGAGATCTTTAGTAGAATCGTCCGAGCGTAGTTAGCCCTCGCTTGAGCGAGTGTACCTGGTGCCATTGGGTTCGCTTAAGCGTTTCTTCCCCTCGCTGTGCGTGAGTTTCTCCCTTGTCTTCTTCCCCTTCCTTTTCTTGTTGTACTCGGTTTTATCAATTCAATAGATTACGCACGGTTTGTTAACCTTAAAATTTAAAAATTCTTCCCCTGTTGATTTTATTTATTCAATTAAAAATTTGGGTGTTACATTTTGGTATCAGAGCAGACCGAAAGATCCAAGGCCAAGGTATGCTTGCCGTGTGTGAGCGGTTGTGTGTATTATGATCGGATAGTCATCGTTGTTGTGATATTTGTTGAACCTGATTGATACTGTGATATTGATTTGTGGATAGGAGGTTGTCCCTCCCAATCCGACTAATTATGTAACATATAGAAATGGCATAATGTGCTAAGTTGTTGAATAATAGGCTGAGATACGGTCGGTAGTAAGTGGCTTGGTGTACTTATCCTTGAAGGGGTGTTAATTTCAGGATAAGGGATGACGCATCGCCAAAGCATGGAGGCTATAGCCACAGCATTCCAACGCTTTACGGACGTGTTCGAGAGGCAGGGCCAGCCTCGAGCTGAGGATGGCCAAGTGCTGGACCGCTTCCTGAAGAGGAAGCCGAGTGAATTTCAAGGAGGAAGGAACCCTGAGGCAACTTTTAAATGGACTCAAGAGATGGAAAGGATCTTAAGGGGCCTTCGTTGTACCGAGGCCCAGAAGGTAGAATATGCAGTGTATATGTTGCGAGACGAGGCGGAGAACTGGTGGAAGATAGCCAGAAACTGATTTCCTGACGATGATGCTCAGCTGACCTGGAACAATTCAAGACATGCTTCTTAGAGAAGTACTTTCCCGACACAGTGAGGAGTCGGAAGGAGTTGGAGTTTATGGAGTTGAAGCAAGGTTCCATGACTGTGGAAGAGTATGCAACTAGATTCGAAGAATTGTGTCTATTCTACCCACCCTTCCAATAACCCGGAACTGAGAGCTCCAAATGCCTCAAATTCGAGAATGGATTAAGGTCAGATATTAAGAGAGCCTGCAGATATCAAGAGATCAGGAGTTTTCCTGTATTGGTGAATAAGTGTAGAATATTCGAAGAAGATGACAAAGCCCACTCAGGCCAGAACAGTAGGGCAGGTCCCTCCTTGAGGCCTCAACAGTCACGCTTCAAGAGGCTAGGTAACATGGGAAGAAATGGACCCTTTACTGGATATCAAGATCGTAGTGACCGAGGGAGACAGAGGATTAGACGACCAAAATATGGCTAGTGTTTTAAATGTGGTGGCGACCACTTCACTCAGAATTACGATGGTGCAAATGTCGAGTGTTTCCATTGCCAAGAGAAGGGGCACACCTGCCCTAACTGCCCCCAACTCCGTCAAACGAGTGCCAATGTACGTCAGGGAGGATTCCAGGTGAGGAGCAGTAGGAACGATGGTCAACGCTCGGGGGGAGGAGGCAACAGAGCCAGGAGAAATATGATGTTTGCCCCAAATAACAGGAGGAGGAACACCGACCAACCAGCTACTGGATGAGTTTACGCCATCAGTGCTGAGGAAGCTGCGCAGGCGAACGACTTAGTACAGAGTAAGTGCCTACTTGGTAAATATACACTTAATGTAATTTTTGGTTCTGGAGCTACCCACTCCTTCATAGCTGATGAGTGTGTGAGACGATTGCGATTACCGACTGTGGATATGGATCGGATTTTGGAAGTAACCAACCCGACTGGCCCTAAGGTGTTGACATCAACGATGTGTAAGGACGTAACGTTTGTGTTGGACGATCAGAGTTTTACCTTCGATCTTGTGTGCGTGCCTTTGAAGGGCCTTGACATCGTGCTCGGCATAGATTGGCTTTCAGCCAACAAGGTGTTAGTGGATTGTAGAAACCGAAGGATAATCTTCTCGAGGCAGCACAATGAGGACTACACAGCACAAGGTATAGCTTAACTGTTTATGATGCTTTGTTTAACCGAGGGTGAAAGTAAAGCCCGAGTGAGCGAAATTCCAACTGTCTATGAATTTCCAGAGGTGTTTCCTGAGGATGTACCGAGTGTCCCTCCCAATAGAGAAGTCGCGTTCTCTATAGACTTGATTCCTGGAGCCGAGTCAGTCTCCGGTGCACCTTATAGAATGTCCCCAACTGAATTAGCCGAGTTGAAGAAGCAGATAGATGAGTTACTCGGAAAACAATTCATTAGACCGAGTGTATCACCATGGGGCGCACCAGTGCTGCTTGTTAAGAAGAAGGATGGCAGCATGAGACTATGTATAGATTACCGACAGCTAAATAAACTCACAATTAAGAATCGATACCCATTGCCCAGAATTGATGATCTAATTGACCAACTGCGTGGAGCCTCGGTCTTCTCGAAAATCGACCTACGATCGGGATACCACCAAATCCGGGTGAAGGACTCGGATATTCCAAAGACTGCCTTTAGGACTCGGTATGGTCACTACGAGTATGTAGTGATGTCGTTCGGTGTGACAAACGCCCCTGCTATTTTTATGAATTACATGAACAACATATTCCATCCATATCTAGACCGATTTGTTGTCGTTTTCATTGATGATATCCTAGTCTATTCTAAGACTCCTGAGGAGCATGAAGAACACCTCCGAGCGGTACTTCAAGTGTTGAAGAAGAAGCAGTTGTTTGCAAAGCTTTCAAAGTGTGATTTCTGGATGGATAAGATCCACTTCCTCGGACATGTGATTTCCGAAGAAGGTGTCTCGGTGGACCCTTCGAAAGTGGCAGCTGTAATGGCGTGGGAGAGACCCAAGTCGGTCTCGGAGATAAGGAGCTTTATGGGCCTGGCTGGTTATTATAGAAGATTCATTGAAGGTTTTTCTAAGTTGGCCTTGCCACTAACTAAATTGACTCAGAAAAACATCCCCTTCGTATGGAGTTCCGAGTGTGAGAGCAGTTTTCGAGAGCTGAAGGACAAGTTGACGACTGCTCCAATGTTGGCATTACCTGACTTGCAAGAGAGCTTCGTGGTTTATTGCGATGCATCAGGACTTGGATTAGGATGCGTGCTAATGCAGAAAGACCGAGTGATAGCGTATGCCTCTCAGCAATTAAGACCTCACGAACAGCATTACCCGACCCATGACTTGGAACTGGCAGCCGTAGTCTTCGCGTTGAAAATCTGGAGGCATTATTTGTTCGGGTCCAGATTTGAAGTATACAGTGACCACAAGAGCCTCAAATACTTATTCGACCAAAAGGAGTTGAACATAAGACAGAGAAGATGGATGGAATTTTTAAAAGATTATGATTTCGAGCTAAAGTACCATCCGGGTAAGGCAAACGTCGTTGCCGACGTGTTGAGTCAGAAATCCCTTCATATAGTAGTGATGATGGTAAAGGAAGCGGAGTTATTAGAAAAGTTCCGAGACATGAACTTACATGTTGACATCCCCTCCTCTCGGAAAATGACAATCGGTACGCTGTGGATTGCCAATGAATTTCTAAAATCCGTGTACGAGCAACAACAGTCAGACTCCTACTTGGCTGAGATGAAGGAGACTCAAGCCAAGGGTAAGGGTTTATCCTTGACCGAGGGATCGAATGGAATCTTCCGAGTGACAAACAGAATATATGTACCGGGTGGAGGAGAATTAAGGAGAATGGTGCTTGATGAAGCCCACAAGAGCCTACTCAGTATTCACCCGGGTACCACGAAGATGTACCACGATCTGAGAGCACAATTCTGGTGGCCCGGATTAAAGAGGAATGTGGCAGAATACGTGGCTCGGTGTATTACCTGTCAGAAATCGAAAGTCGAGCACCAGAAGTCGTATGGTGCATTGCAGCCCCTGGAGATTCCCGTGTGGAAATGGGACTCAATTGCTATGGACTTCATCATGGGATTACCAAGAACCGAGCGGGCCATGATGTGATTTGGGTCATTGTTGACCGACTGACGAAGAGTGCACACTTCCTACCTGTGAACATGAAGTACCCGTTGCATAAGTTAGCTCGGATATACATTCACGAGATTGTCTAACTGCATGGTATACCGACTTCTATCGTATCAGATAGGGATCCTAGGTTCACGTCCCGGTTTTGGAGCCGCCTGCACCAGGAATTGGGTACGAAGCTTTGGCTAAGTTCCACTTACCACCCCTAATCGGATGGACAATCCGAACGAACTATTCAAAGCCTGGAAGACTTGCTAAGGGCATGTGTGCTGGAGCACGGTGGAAATTTAGAGCAGTACCTTTCCCTGATCGAGTTTACATACAACAATAGTCACCACAACAGTATCGGTATGGCATCCTACGAAGCACTTTATGGTCGAAGATACCGAACCCCACTCTGCTGGTCAGAAACGGGTGAGAGTCTGCTATTGGGACCAGAAATTGTAAGGCAAACGTCAGAACAGATTGAGTGATAAGAGAAAGAATGAAGGCGTCTCAGGATAGGCAGAAGAGCTACCATGACAAATGAACCAAACCATTAGAGTTTTCAGTCAGAGACAGAGTGTTTTTGAAGACTTCACCGAGTAAGGGAGTCGGGCGAGCCTTGAAAGTTGGAAAGTTGAGCCCCCGATACATTGGGCCCTACGAGGTGTTGGAACGAGTCAGCTCCATGGCATACCGAATAGCATTACCGACTTACTTATCCCGATTACACAACGTGTTTCATGTGTCTCAACTAAGGAAATACCTACATGACCCCAACCACACAATGCTTGATGATGAAGTGGAAATCAAGGAAGACCTGACCACTATGACTATACCGATTAGAATCATGGACCGATCGGTAAAGCGTTTGAGGAGCAAAGACGTACAACTGGTTGAAGTGGGGTGGCAGCAAGGCAGGACTACCTCTTGTACCTGGGAACACAAAGACGCCATGAGGCAGCAGTACCCCGAGTTGTTTGCTAAGGTGAGTCGCCGAGTGAATTTCGGGGACAAAATTCTTTTGTGAGGGGGAGAACTGTAACATCCCAATTTTGAGGATTAATACCGAATGAAAATAAACCATTGAGATTCTGACTGCAAAGAAGGAAAATTAATTATTAATTATAATCAACTCAGTCTAAGAAATAGTGACAGTTAATTAAGCTTGGTTGGTAGGAGGTGGCTGCTTCCGATTGGGAGTCACGTGAGTGGGACTGCAATTCACGTTTTCCCATCCCACTCTCCCTCGTGCACGCATATGTTTATATATGTGCCTTTGGTCACTGAAGCTACGCATCTCCTTCAGACTCCCTCTTCCCCTCTTCTCTTCTTTTTCCTTCTTGTATTCTCTTCCCTCTTACCCTTCGTCTTCCTTCCCCTGCTCCCTGTTCTGTTCCTGAGAACGCACGACGACGACACTGCAGAAGACTTGGAGTCCCTTCGGCTGGTGAGGGACAATCATCAGGGTGAAAGACAAACAGCCCCTGTTTCACGGTGCGACTACGACCAAGGAGGCCGAACGAGTGTGAGCCTAGGCAAGGCAATCAGACCAGCGTTGGGAAACAGAGGAACCCCTCGAACTTCCTTCAGTAGGTAGGGGGCGCTTGCATGTCAAATGCATGGTCCACGAACAGTACCGGATGAATGTACTGCTTTAAGTGTATGCATGTGTCTGTCACGGTTGTATATTATGCATGATTGTTGATCTTCGACTCCATGTGTATGATGAGTAGTTAGATAATATTTGCATGTAAGCAAGATAGTGGTAATGTAGTCTGTTAGCCTTTCTGATATAGCCAAGTGAGATGCATGGTTCTACCTCTGTTAATACTGTGAGAATAAGAATGTGTGACTGTTAGTTGATTTATCGGATGTTATTTCCTTGATTGTTCGAGTACTGTACATGTTGGTATGATTGGCAAAGTAAAGATGGAAACCGTGTTGAGTATGCTTCTACCTTGATGTTTACGAAGGAGGTATCAATTGAGTGATGTTGCTTGCTGGTTAAACGCATAAGTTGCATATGTAGGAATGGGGTGACCCGTGGAAGGTCATGAGCCTCGAGGGAATGACTTCCAGTTACAGACCTTGGCTAGATCCTGAGAGAGCTCGTGGTAGCCGTAGGAGCTAGAGAGGAGTCTCGAGATGCCAATGGGAGGCCGGTACCACGTGGGAAGAGCTGATGGACGAGAGGCCAGTAAAGGGGGAACTGTAACTGAGAGTCATTACTCAAGTCGGATCCGCAGGCATGCATGTAGTTATGATGTTGGTTAGGATAGTACGTGTGGCATGTATTGGGTGTCATGAATAAATTCCGAGTGTGTGGATGCATGTGCATGTATGAATAAGGATGAACTTTATGTGATATGTATGTAAGTGTATGTTATTGATACTATTCTAATTTGCATGACCCTAATCTAATTTGAATACGACCGAGTGAACGTAAGTGTGCGTACTGACACTGATACCGAATCCTTGGTTGTCCTTTTCCATGTAAAAGCTCACCCCTACTGTGGCTACACTTTTCAGTGAACATCTCTCGGAATGAAGGATGAAGGAGGAGCCGAGTGCAGAGCAGAGAACCCGAGCGCTATGGAATATATGTGTATATGTATATACTATGTATAAGGTCTTGTTAAGCCTTGGCCGGCTCATATTTTGATTTCAGTCCTTATATCAGAATTTGAACACTTCGGGTAGAAGGAACATGTTAATGCGTGTGTAATTATTTAAATACTTCCCTATATATATGTACATTCTGTGTTTATTCTATACTGGGGGTGATGTACGAGCGATAAGCTTGGATGTATAAGTATACTTTCCGAGCGTAGGAAGTCGGTGTGACTATGGGTAGATGTGGAGCTAAGTTGTTATTGGGGGAAAGCGAGATGGCAAGTCATTCTAAGTGATGAGAGGTTGAATGGTCCGGGTAATTGAGGTCGCATAGTCTGGAGTAGGAGTTGGTGCGGATCCTATGAGTGATAATTGCAAGGTTTTCTGAGTAGAGGATAATCAATGATTCCGAGTGAGAACCCGCCGAGTGAGAGTTCACCGACTAGGGAACGACGCCTAAGACTCTAAGTGGATCTGTTGTAATAAATTAGCAAGCAGCTAGAGAACCCGAGTGAGCCTTGACTTAGTAGGAAAATTAGAGTAGGAAATATTATGGTTACCGAGTGAGAGGTGAGCAGAATGCCCCGAGTGGTATGATGGACGCGAATGTTATCCCGAGTGAGAAGTCTTCATAGATTCCGAGTGAGTGGCTTTGGGAATCATTCTTGAATTGACTATATGTGTACGTATATAATCCAATTGAGTGGAGCAGCGGAGTGCGATATGCTATTAGAATAGGCTGGCAAGTATTGAGGTTAGTCCGAGTGGGTTAGGAAGTGAACCCTCCTGAGTGAAGCACGAGCGTGATGATTTCCCGAGTGAACCATACACTAGAAACCGAGTGGAATGTCAGGATGCCGAGTGTAGCATGGCTTCAGCAAAGTGTAGTGCGGACTGGAGATCTTGAGTAGAATCGTCCGAGCGTAGTTAGCCCTCGCTTGAGCGAGTGTACCTGGTGCCATTGGGTTCGCTTGAGCGTTTCTTCCCCTCGCTGTGTGTGAGTTTCTCCCTTGTCTTCTTCCCCTTCCTTTTCTTGTTGTACTCAGTTTTATCAATTCAACAGATTACGCACGGTTTGTTAACCTTAAAATTTAAAAATTCTTCCCCTGTTGATTTTATTTATTCAATTAAAAATTTGGGTGTTACACCGGGTTCGGTCTTTCTTATTTTTAGTTTGTTTTAGTTTTGGAGGGCTAAAACCCTTAGATTGATTTTCTTGGAGAATTATTGTAATATGATTTTGAGGTTATTATTTTTAATATAGTATGATTTTATTATTGTTGATTTCTTTATAATCTTACTCTGCTTGTTTGAATTCTATTTTGTTTAATTAAATTTGTATGCTTAATCGGTTTAATTATACAAATGGAATAGAATATGATTTTCATTAAAATAGATTAAGGAAGTATGCCTGTTTAATGAATATTTTCATAATCACTTTTAATTATTATGGTTTGCTTAATTCCATAATATGAGAATAGATTATGTATGTAGGCAATGTTCTTATGTATGCTCAATGATTCCTAGATTTTACGATCTTGACTCCTTTTGCTTAATTAGGATGCTTGATTAATATGTTCATTCAATTTGAATGTAAGTAAAGGAATTGTGAATTAAAAAAATGCTTAGTTGATTAATTCAAATTGAGCTAAGAAATCAACAGTAATGAAAGTGTACAAATTATCTTTTATGAACTAAGGATAAATCCAATTACAATACTCCAAGAAAATCAATCGCTTGTTATTCATTTGTTCTAAGTTTTACATTTATGCTGTTTTAAATTTCTGTGACAATCAAACAAAATCCCCCAAATGTATTTGTATGTTTGTTGAATTTCTATTTGTTAAAATTATTTTAAAACTTGATTTTCCTAAATTTTTGTGTTGATCTTCGAGAGAACGACCCAGGTTCACACCCTAGTACTATATTATTTTTAATGTTTCAATTTGACCGACCGCGACAGTAACACGTCAAATTATGGCGCCGTTGCCGTGGATCAACGATCTTTAGGAAAATTTGTGTTTTAAATTAATTTTAATTAAAAAATTTTAAAAAATCAAAAATTCTAAAAAAAATTATTTGTTTATTTGTTTTGTTTTATTGCATGATTTGGGATTATTATGATGTATTGCTTATGATCATGAAATACATTGTTGTATGTTATGTATGACTAGAAGAACATCTAGGCATTTACATTCATTTGATCCTGAAATTGATAGAACTTTTCATAGATTAGTTAGAGAAGCTAGATTTAATAATAACTTTGTTGATAATGATAGTGGTAGTATCTCATCTGAATCTATTGAAAATAATTCTGCAATTTTTTCTGATATGGCTGGATAAGTACCCCGTGAAAGAACTTTTAGGGAATTAGCTGCACCTGAATTCATAAACGAAAGTTTGTGTATTCAATATCCTAAAGAGGATGTCCCTTTTGTTCTTAAAACTGGCCTCATACACTTGTTACCCAAATTCCATGACCTTGCCGGTGAAGATCCACATAAACATCTCAAAGATTTCCACATTGTGTGTTTCACAATGAAACCTCAAAACGTTTAAGAAGATCATATGTATCTTAAAGCGTTTCCTCATTCTCTTGAGGGTGTTGCTAAGGATTGGCTCTACTACCTTGCTCTAAGATCAATCACAAGTTGGGATGACTTGAAGAAAATGTTCTTAAAAAAATCCTTTCCTGCCTCTAGAACTATTGCAATTCGAAAGGACATATCTGGAATTAGGCAACTCTCTAGAGAAAGTATTTATGAGTATTGGGAGAGATTCAAGAAACTCAGTGTAAGCTTCCTGCACCATCAAATTTCTAAACAACTCCTTCTTCAATACTTTTATAAAGGTCTACACCACATTGATCGCAACATGTTAGATGCGGCAAGTGGAAGAGCTTTGGGAGACATGATTGCTGTTGCTGCAAGGAACTTGATTGAGAAGATGGCATCCAATTCCCAACAATTCGGTGTAAGAAATGATGCTTTTAAAAACTTGTATGATTCAAATTCTAGTGCATTTGGCATTAAAATGGAGAGCAAACTTGACGCTCTCACCACTCTAGTCACACAATTGGCAGTTAATAAAAAATCCATGACTGCTAAAGTGTGTGGCATATGCACTTCACAAGAGCATCCCACTGATTATTGTCCTTCTCTACAAGAAAAGGATGATAATAATCCCCAAGCCTATGCAGCCAACATTTACCATAATAGACCTCTACCATAACAACAAAACCATGATCTGTCCTCTAATAGATACAACCCAAGTTAGAGGAATCATCCAAACCTGAGACGGGGTAACCAACAACAAAATCCTCAACCCCTATTTCCAAACCAAGTACCATCTTTCGAAAGACCTACACCTTCACCATCCATAAGTAACCGTTCTTTGGAAGAACTGGTGAAACAAATGGCTGCACAAAACTTGGAGTATCAACAGAGGAATGATGCTACCATCTAGAGCTTAAGCAATCAAATTGAATAATTGGCTTCATCATTGAACCAGTTACACTCTCGGAACTCTGACAAATTACTATCTCAACCAGCTGTAAATCCAAGAAATGTGAGCGCAATTCAGCTAAGATCAGGTAAGAACATTGAAGTACCCATACTTAAGGAACCTGAGAAGCAAATAACTATGCCCCAATTGTTGAGAATGATGTACCCTCCTCAAGTCCAAGGAAGTCTGAGATGCAACCATCCCAAATCCCACCTCATATCCCTTTTCCATTCCCACCAAAAGTAATTCCAAGTAAGAAGATGGAAGAAGTGGACAAAGAAATTTTGGATACTTTTAGGAGAGTGGAAGTGAATGTACCTCTTCTTGTTGCAATCAAACAAGTCCCAAAGTATGCCAAATTTTTGAAGGAACTTTGTACTCACAAAAGAAGACTCAAGGGCAATGAAAGGATAAGTATGGGAAGAAATGTATTTGCATTGCTTGGTAAAGAAGTTTCCAATATTCTTGAGAAATGTAAGGATCCAGGTACATTCTCTATAACCTGCATCATAGGCAATAGCAAATTTGAAAATGCCATGTTAGATTTAGGAGCTTCAATAAATGTTATGCCTATGTCTGTTTTCAAATCTTTGTCCCTTGGAACTTTACAACCTACTAGTGTAGTGATTCAGTTAGCAAATAGAAGTACTGCTTACCCTGTTGGAGTCATAGAGGATGTTTTGGTTCAGGTTGATCAACTTGTTTTCCCTGCTAACTTTTTATACTTGATATGGAAGAAGATGTATCTGACATTCCTGTTTCTATAATTCTGGGAAGACCATTTTTGAAAACTGCCCAAACCAAAATAAATGTTCATTCTGGAACCCTCTCTATGGAATTCGGTGACACTAAAGTTCAATTTGATATTCTTCATGCTATGAAACACCCATATGAAAATCATTCTATTTTCTGTATTGATTTGATTGATGAATTGATTTTTGAACATCTTTCTAACATCTCACAAACTGCTAATTTGGAATGCATGAATGATTCATACAATTATTTTGCATGAAATGATTCTAGAAGCTATGATATCTATACTGAAATTGATAATTACATAAATGTTGATGCTGAATCTTTAGATATTCCTGTTAATCATAAGGAGCTAGAATGCATTAACCTAAATGCAGGATTTCAAGAAGACTCTAACAAAATTTTTGAGGTGCAAGTGGCATAATCCAAGTCTGCTTTGTTAGTTCCATTTGTTTTACAGGCACCTAATTAGAGTTGAAACCCCTACCTGAGAATCTCAAGTATGTATAGTTAGGGGATGATGAACAGCTCCCAGTGATAATCTCTACTTCTCTTGATGAAAATCAAGAAGAAAAATTGTTACAGGTTTTGAAAAAGCACAAGAAGGCTATAGGTTGGACATTGGTAGATATTCCTGGAATTAGCCCCTCTATATGCATGCACAGGATATTTCTAGAGGAGAATGCTAAACCAATAGGACAGCTCCAGAGGAGACTCAACCTTGTAATCCTTGATGTTGTTAAGAAGGAGATTACCAAGCTTTTACAAGCAAGAATTATTTATCCTATCTCTGACAGTCAATGGGTGAGTCCGATTCAAGTGGTTCTTCAGAAAACAGGGATCATAGTTGTGAAAATGAGAAGGATGAATTGATCCCTACTAGAGTGCAAAATAGTTGGAGAATCTGTATTGACTACAAGAGACTAAACCAGGCAACGATGAAGGACCATTTCCCTTTACCTTTCATTAATCAAATGCTTGAACATCTCGCAGGTAAGTCTCACTACTATTTTCTTGATGGATTCTCTAGATATTTTCATATTCACATTGCACCTAAGGATCAAGAAAAGACCACATTCACCTGTCCCTTTGGCATATTTGCTTATAAAGGAATACCATTTGGCCTATGCAATGCTCCTGGAACTTTTCAAAGATGCATGATAAGTATTTTTCATGATTTCATTGAAAATTGCATAGAGGTTTTTATGGATTATTTTACTGTTTATGGATCTTCATTTGATGCATGCCTTGATAGTTTGGATAAAGTTTTAAATAAATGTATTGAAACTAACCTTGTCTTGAACTATGAAAAATGTCATTTTACGGTAGAACAAGGAATAGTTTTAGAGCATGTAATCTTTGAGAAAGGAATTGAGGTAGATCCTACCAAGATAGAAGTTATATCACATTTACCTTACCCTTCTTGTGTACGAGAGGTTCATTCTTTTCTTGGTCATGCAGGTTTCTACAGAAGATTCATAAGGGATTTCAGCAAGAAGGCTAGACCACTATCTAATCTGCTTCAAAAGGATGTGGTATTTGAGTTTGATGAAAAGTGTAAGGAGGCTTTTGATTGCCTCAAGCAAGCATTGACCACTACCTGATAGCCCCATTTAAGTTGGTGTGTGATGCCTCTAATTATGCATTGGGAGCTGTCCTTGGTCAGAAGATTGACAAACAGCCTAGGGTCATCTACTATGCATCTAAAACTTTAGATGTCACCCAGGTAAATTACACCACTACTGAAAAAGAGCTCTTGGCCATTTTTTTGCATTAGATAAGTTTAGATCTTACTTATTCAGTTCTCGAGTAGTTGTCTTTACTGACCATGCAACTCTAAAGTACTTGTTGAAGAAAGGTGAGTCCAAACCAAGATTAATTCATTAGATGCTCTTGCTGTAAGAGTTTGACTTGGAAATTCGTGATAGAAATGGAACATAAAACTTGGTTGCAGACCATTTAAGCATAATTAAGAACGCTCCTGATTCGACACCTATTCAGGACCATTTTCCTGATGAACAACTCATGAGTGTTTCTAACTCTTTTGATACACCCTGGTTTGCTAACATTGTTAATTATCTTATTGCTTCTGTTTTTCCACCATATGCATCCTGAAACCAAATTTCAAAATTAAAAAGTGATGCAAAATATTATATATGGGATGACCCATATTTATGGAAGTTGTGCAATGATCAGGTGATTCAAAGATGTATTCCCGATCATGAGATAGAATCAGTTCTTCGATTCTGCCATGCTTTACCAGTTGGTGGACATTTTGGTCCACAAAGAACAGCAAGGAAGGTGTTAGATTCTAGTTTATACTGGCCCACCATTTTTGAGAGTGCATGGAGAATTTGCAATACTTGTGAAGAATGCCAAAGAGCTGGTAATACAATCACATGGAGACAACAAATGCCTCAACAACCTATGTTGATTTATGAAGTATTTGATGTTTGGGGCATTGATTTTGTGGGTCTATTTCCTCCATTCTTTGGTTTTACTTATATTTTATTGGCTGTAGATTATGTTTCTAAATGGGTGAAAGCTAAAGCCACCAGAACTAATGATGCTCGCCTTGTTGTAGATTTTGTTAGATCTCATATTTTTTACAGGTTTGGCATCCCGAGAGCAATCATTAGTGATCAGGGAACACACTTCTGCAACAAAACCATGTAAGCTATGCTCCGGAAGTATGGGGTTATTCATAAAGTCTCTACTCCGTATCACCTCCAAACCAATGGACAGGCAGAAGTTTCCAATAGAGAAATCAAGAGAATCCTAGAGAAAATAGTATAGCCTAACAGAAAGGACTGGAGCAGGAAATTGGATAATGCTCTTTGGTAAGGTATGTCATCTTCTAGTAGAGATTGAGCATCGTGCTTACTGGGCTGTAAAGGCTTGTAACTTAGCACTAGATCAAGCAGGTGAGGAAAGGAAATTAATTAAATGAGCTTGATGAGATCTGTTTGGCATATTATGAGAATTCTAAGTTCTATAAGGAGAAAACAAGAAAATTCCATGATAGCTCAATAGCTAGGAAGGAGTTTGCTGTCAGACAGAAAGTGCTACTGTTCAATTCCCGGTCAAAAGTGATGGCAGGGAAATTACGCTCTAAATGGGATGGACCGTTCATAGTCACTAATGTATTTTCCCATGGAGCTGTTGAGATAAAAAGTGAAAACTCCAACAAGAGCTTTAAAGTTAATGGACAATACTTGAAGACGTTCCATGAAAATCCTTTACTTGTAGATGTCACAATAGAGGAACTTGCTTTGGAGGAACCACTTCTTGATCCCCCTTGAGGGAGTTTTTCTTACCCATCTTTTTACTTTTTCATTCTATTGTCTACTCTGTATGCTCTGTCTTACATTGAGAACAATGTATGATTTAAGTGTGGGGGTGGAATTATTCTTGTATGTTGTTTTGGGATTATTCTCGTGTGTGGTTGTTTTCGTTGTGTGAATTTATGATTATTTTTTTGTGACTATTTTTCAGAAAAAAATTTAAAAATAAAGATTTTGTGTGAGATTTTATGTGTTTTTTTTTTGTTTTAAAATGGCATGTTTTATTGGAATTTTAGGATACGTATAAGTAATAGGTAATTTCTTTTATGTCTGATATGAGCTTAATGATATATTATAATTTGAACTCAAGCAATTTTTTTGGTATGTTGAGAATGACATGATAATTGAGAAATGATCATATATGATGGAATTATACCTTGTGAGATTTTTGAGCCTTAAAAATTTCATGGATCACTTTACACCATCTTAATTCTTTCATGTGTAATTTATTCCTTAATGCTTACATCTCAATCTTTGTCTTGTTTCTTGATGATACTTGAAACTCATATACATGTATTTGAAATGACACAGGCATTTTGTTCAATTGAGCCATTATCCATATAAACCTACCATGAACAAATCATCCTTTGCTAGCCCTTTTTGAGTCTATTTAACCATTTTCTTTGATTGCAGCTTAAATAAGCCATGACGAAAAAAACCAAAAATATACCTACTTTAAGGAATATATTGGAGCTTTGGAATCAAGTCAAAAATAGGCATTCAAATACGTGTGGGGTGTGCAAAAAGGAGTCGCAACTCTTGGTTTAAGTGTTATGTAATCGCATAAGAAAAAGATAAAAAAATAAATATGATGAATGAAAATAAAAAAATTATATATATTTTGATGTTTGCGACCGAATATGATCGAACAAATGTTTTACCCTCATTGTTTGCTTGTTAAATTAATTGATCCATCATTCTTTTTGGTATTTAAACTTATTCTCCAAAATTTTACCACCCAATTATACCTTGGTCACATTATAACCGTGAAAAGCCCTGTTGATCTATACATGTATTTGTGTTGATTGTGGAATTGAGAAACTTGTCAAATTTATAGGACTGTCTATTTTTCAGGAAAATATTTTGAGCGAATACACAAACCCAAAACACTTGAGAGTTGAGAGTATGTCTTGTGAGGTTCTGTCATTTGTGATGTTCTTTTCAGTTTGATTTAATTCTCATATGCCTAAGTGTTTGGATGATTTTCATACATATATTGATGGTCTATATTCTATATGTTAGATAACTCTTGTTTCTCTGAATATTCTTAAGATTTCATGACAAGCATGCCAGTTCTGTATGTTTATTGTTTTTCAACTTAATGTTTTTAATAAATTGTAAAACTTGTTTTTATTCTGATTTTACCCGGGAGTGCAAAAGAGTAAGTGTGGGGGGTATTTGATAATGCATGATTTATCCTTAATTCCTCACTTTAAATGTGTATAATTTGCCATCACTTATTGTGTAATATATTGCATTTTAACACATTTTCATAATTTGAGCTTTATTTAATATTTGATTTTAAAATGAATTAAGGATTAATTTTTATTGGAAATAATGAAATCTTGGTTTCTCTTATTTTGTAGCAAATAATTGAGCTTTCAATTGGAAAATATTGGCCAATGATCAAGAGGAACAAGGCACAAAGGATTACATATCAAGAAAGTGTCTAGAAATCATAAAAATGCACCATAACAGGTGTATAAGTTGATTCATGAGAAGCATGAATCGATTCATACGTTTAAAAGGCCCAGGAAGTGCAAAAATTAATGCATGAATCGATTCTCCCGGGCATGAATCGATTCATGCGTTCTCCAGTGCCCAGAAACTTGAATTTTAAGGCCATGAATCGATTCATCATCACCTTGAATTGATTCATACGGCTGGGTCATGAATCGATTCATACATTTAAAAGGTCCAGGAAGTGCAAAAATTAATGCATGAATCGATTCTCCTGGGCATGAATCGATTCATGCATCTAACACCCTAATTTTTAATTAAATAAATAAAATCAACAGGGAAATTTTCCAAATTTTTAAAGTTAATAAACCGTACATAATCTGTTCAATTAACAACCGGGTCCAACGAGGAAGGAAGGGAAGGAGACAAGGAAGGAATTCATGCACAGCGAAGGAAGAAAACGCTTAAGCGAACCCAATGGCACCAGGTGCACTCGCTCAAGCGAGAGCTAACTACGCTCGGGCGATTCTACTAAAGATCTCCAGTCCGCACTACACTTGCTGAAGCGATGCTACACTCGGCATCCTGACATTCCACTCGGTTTCTAGCGTATGGTTCACTCGGTAAATCATCACGCTCGTGCTTCACTCGGGAAGGTTCACTTCCTAATCCACTCGGACTAACCTTAATACCCGCCAGTTTCACCCTGACAGCATATCACACTACGCTTCTCCACTCGATCTGATTATATACGTATACGTATTAGCAATCCGAAAATGATTCCCCAAGCCGCTCACTCAGAATCTATGATGACTTCTCACTCGGGATAACTTTCAAGTCCATCACGCCACTCGGGGTATTCTACTCACTTTTCACTCGGCAACCATAATATTTCCTACGCTAATTTTCCTACTAAGTCAAGACTCACTCGGGTTCTCTAGCTACTTACTAATTTGTTACAATAAATCCACTTAGAGTCTTAGGCGTCATTCCCCAGTCGGTGAACTCTTACTCGGCGGATTCTCACTCGGAATCGTTGATTATCCTCTCCTCAGAAAACCTCACAATCATCACTCACAGGATTTGCACGAACACCTACTCCAGACTATGCGACCTCGATCACTCGGACAATTCAACCTCTCATCTCTCGGAATGACTTGTCATCTCGCTTTTCCCCAACAACAACTTAGCTCCACTTCTACCCATAGTCACACTGACTTCCTATGCTGGGAAAGTATACTTATACATCCATGTTTATTGCTCGGACATCACCTACAGCATAGAATAAACACACAATATATATATATATATAAAAGTATTTTAAATAGTTACAACGCATTAACATGTTCCTTCTACCCGAAAGTGTTCAAGTTCTGATATAAAGGCTAAAGTCAAAATACAAGCCGGCCAAGGCTTAACAAGACCTTATACACAGTATGTATATATACACATATATTCCATAGCGCTCAGTTTCTCTGCTCCGCACTCGGCTCCTCCTTCATCTTTCATTCCGAGAGATATTCACTAAAAATGTAGCCATAGTAGGGGTGAGCTTTTCATAGAAAATGACAGCCAAGGACTCGGTATCAGTGTCAGTACGCACACTTACGTTCACTCGATCGCATTTAGATTAAGTAAGGCCATGCAAATTAGAATAATATCAATAACATACACTCACATACATACTACATAAAGTTTGTCTTTATTCACACATGCACATGCATCCACACACTCGAAATTCATTCATAACACCCAACACATGCCACGCGTACTATCCTACTCAACATCATATCTACATGCATGCCTGTGGATCCGACTTGAGTAATGACTTTCAGTTACAGTTCCCCCCTTACTGGCCTCTCGTCCATCAGCTCTTCCCGCATGGTACCGGCCTCCCATTGGTGTCTCGAGACTCCTCTCTAGCTCCTACGGCTACCACGAGCTCTCTCAGGATCTAGCCAAGGTCTGTAGCTGGAAGTCATTCCCTCGGGGCTCATGACCTTCCACGGGTCACCCCATTCCTACATATGCAACTTATGCGTTTAACCAGCAAGCAACATAAGTCAACTGATACCTCCCTCATAATCATCAAGGTAGAAGTATATTCAACCCGGTCTCTATTTTTACTTTGTCAATCACACCAATATGCACAGTGATCGAACAATCAAGGTAATAACATCGGACGAATCAACTAACACTCACACATTCATATTCTCACAGTATTAACAGAGGTAGAACCATGCATCTCACTCGGCTATATCAGAAAGGCTAACAGACTACATTACCACTATCTTGTTTACATGTAATTATTATCTAACTACTTATCTTACACATGGAATCCAAGATCAACAATCATGCATAATATACAATCGTGACAGACACATGCATACACTTAAAGCAGTACATTCTTCCGGTACCGTTCGTGGACCATGCATTTGACATGCAAGCGCCCCCTACCTACTGAAGGAATTCAAGAAGCTCTTCTGCTCTCCGACGTTTGGTCTGACGCCCTTTCTAACTCGTCCAGCCCCCCTTTCGCACCGTCGTGCCCTGCAATCGGCTCGGGAATGGAGAGTTGTTCTTTCTCTGCTTTAGTGATCGTCCTTCACCAGTCGGAGGGGCTATGACCTTTCTCCAGTACCGTCGTCGTGGTCCCCAGTGATGAAGAATAAAAACAGGGGAAGAGAAGAGGACGAAGACGAAGAAGAAGAAAACAGAGAATGAAGCAGTAAGGAAGAATGAATATCACGGTGATACAGGGTATGTATATGCATGCGAAGAGAAGGAAGTGGGATGGGAAAACGTGAATCACAGTCCACTCACGTAACTCACCAATCACAAGCAGCCATCTTTTACCAACTAAATTAATTTGTCATTGTTCCTTAAATTAAACTGATTATAATTAACAATTATCTTCCCACCTTGAAATCAAGGTCTTAATGGTTTATTTCATTCGGTATTTAACTTCAAAATTAGGATGTTACAGTTCTCCCCCTCTCAAAAGAATTTCGTCCTCGAAATTCAGTCGGTCACTCACCTTGGTTAAACAGCTCGGGGTACTGCTGCCTCATGGTGTCTTCACGTTCCTAGGTACAAGAGGTAGTCCCGCCTTGCTGCCATTCTACTTCAACCAGTTGTACGTCCTTGCTCCTCAAACGCTTTACCGATCGGTCCACGATTCTAATTGGTATAGTTACAGTGGTCAGGTCTTCCTTGATTTCTACTTCATCATCAGGCATTGTGTGGTTGGGATCATGTAGATATCTCCTTAGTTGAGACACGTGAAACACGTTATGCAATCGGGATAAGTGAGTCGGTAATGCGATCTGGTACGCCATGGAGCCGACTCGCTCCAACACCTCCTAGGGCCCAATGTATCGGGGGCTCAACTTTCCACCTTTCAAGGCTCGCCCGACTCCTTTACTCAGTGAAGTCTTCAAAAACACTCTGTCTCCGACTGAAAACTCTAATGGTTTAGTTCGTTTGTCATGGTAGTTCTTCTGCCTATCCTGAGACACCTTCATTCTTTCCCTTATCACTCGGATCTGTTCTGACGTTTGCCTTACAATTTCTGGTCCCAATAGTAGACTCTCACCCGTTTCCGACCAGCAGAGTGGGGTTCGGCATCTTCGACCATAAAGTGCTTCGTAGGGTGCCATACCGATACTGTTATGGTGACTATTGTTGTATGTAAACTCGATCAGGGGAAGGTACTGCTCCCAATTTCCACCGTGCTCCAGCACACATGCCCTTAGCAAGTCCTCCAGACTTTGAATAGTTCGTTCGGATTGTCCATCCGATTGGGGGTGGTAAGTGGAACTTAGCCAAAGCTTCATACCCAATTCCTGGTGCAGGCTGGTCCAAAACGGGGACGTGAACCTAGGATCCCTATCCGATATGATAGAAGTCGGTATACCATGCAGTCGGACAATCTCGTGAATGTAAATCCGAGCTAACTTATGCAACGGGTACTTCATGTTCACAGGTAGGAAGTGTGCACTCTTCGTCAGTCGGTCAACAATGACCCAAATCGCATTGTGGCCCACTCGGTTTTTTGGTAATCCCATGACAAAGTCCATGGCAATTGAGTCCCATTTCCACACGGGAATCTCCAGGGGTTGTAATGCACCATATTACTTCTGGTGCTCGACTTTTGATTTCTGACAGGTAATACACCGGGCCACGTATTCTGCCACATTCCTTTTTAATCCGGGCCACTAGAATTGTATTCTTAGATCCTGGTACATCTTCATGGTACCCGGGTGAATACTGAGTAGGCTCTTGTGGGCTTCATCAAGCACCATTCTCCTTAGTTCTCCCCACCCGGTACATATATTCTGTTTTTCACTCGGAAGACTCCATCCGATCCCTCGGTCAAGGACAAATCCTTACCCTTGGCCTGCGTCTCCCTCATCTCAGCCAAGTAGGAATCTGACTGCTGTTGCTTGTACACGGATTTTAGAAATTCATTGGCAATCCTCAGCGTACCGATTGTCATTTTTCGAGAGGAGGGGATGTCAACATGTAGGTTCATGTCTCAGAACTGTTCCAATAACTCCGCTTCCCTTACCATCATCACTGCTATATGAAGGGATTTCTGACTCAACGCGTCGGCAACGACGTTTGCCTTACCCGGATGGTACTTTAGCTCGAAATCATAATCTTTTAAAAATTCCATCCATCTCCTCTGTCTCATATTCAGCTCCTTTTGGTCGAATAAATATTTGAGGCTCTTGTGGTCACTGTATACTTCAAATCTGGACCCGAACAAATAATGCCTCCAGATTTTCAATGCGAAGACTACGGCTTCCAGCTCCAAGTCGTGGGTCGGGTAATGCTGTTCGTGAGGTCTTAACTGCCGAGAGGCATACGCTATCACTCGGTCTTTCTGCATTAGCACGCATCCTAATCCGAGTCCTGATGCATCGCAATAAACCACGAAGCTCTCTTGCAAGTCAGGTAATGCCAACACTGGAGCAGTCGTCAACTTGTCCTTCAGCTCTCGGAAACTGCTCTCGCACTCGGAACTCCATACGAAGGGAATGTTTTTCCGAGTCAATTTAGTCAGGGGCAAAGCCAACTTAGAAAAACCTTTAATGAATCTTCTATAATAACCAGCCAGGCCCATAAAGCTCCTTATCTTCGAGACCGACTTGGGTCTCTCCCACGCCATTATAGCTGCCACTTTCGAAGGGTCCACCGAGACACCTTCTTCGGAAATCACATGTCCGAGGAAGTGGATCTTATCCATCCAGAAATCGCACTTTGAAAGCTTTGCAAACAACTGCTTCTCCTTCAACACTTGAAGTATCGCTCAGAGGTGTTCTTCATGCTCCTTAGGAGTCTTAGAATAGACTAGGATATCATCAATGAAAATGACAACAAATCGGTCTAGATATGGGTAGAATATGCTGTTCATGTAATTCATAAAGACAGCAGGGGCGTTTGTCATACCGAACAGCATCACTACATACTCGTAGTGACCATACCGAGTTCTAAAGGCAGTCTTTGGAATATCCGAGTCCTTCACCCGGATTTGGTGGTATCCCGATCATAGGTCGATTTTCGAGAAGACTGAGGCTCCACGCAGTTGGTCAATTAGATCATCAATTCAGGGCAATGGGTATCAATTCTTAATTGTGAGTTTGTTTAGCTGTCGGTAATCTATACATAGTCTCATGCTGCCATCCTTCTTCTTAACAAGCAGCACTAGTGCGCCCCATGGTGATACACTCGGTCTAATGAATTGTTTTCCGAGTAACTTATCTACCTGCTTCTTCAACTCGGCCAATTCAGTTGGGGACATTCTATAAGGTGCACTAGAGACTGGCTCGGCTCCAGGAATCAAGTCTATAGAGAATTTGACTTCTCTAGTGGGAGGGACACTCGGTACATCCTCGGGAAACACCTCTGGGAATTCACAGACAGTCGAAATTTTGTCTACTCGGGCTTTACTCTCACCCTCGGTTAAACAAAGCATCATAAACAGTTGAGCTATACCTTGTGCCGTGTAGCCCTCATTGTGTTGCCTCGGGAAGATTACCCTTCGGTTTCTATAATCCACTAACACCTTGTTGGCTGAAAGCCAATCCATGCTGAGCATGATATCAAGGTCCTTCAAAGGCACACACACAAGATCGAAGGTAAAACTCCGATCGTCCAACACAAACGTTACATCCTTACACATCGTTGATGTCAGCATCTTAGGGCCAGTCGGGTTGGTTACTTCCAAAATCCAATCCATATCCACAGTCAGTAATCGCAATCGTCTCATATACTCATCAGCTATGAAGGAGTGGGTGGCTCCAGAATCAAAAATTACATTAAGTGTATATTTACCGAGTAGGCACTTACTTTTTACTAAGTCGTTCGCCTGCGCAGCTTCCTCAGCACTGATGGCGTAGACTCTTTCAGCCGCGGGTTGGTCGGTGTTTCTCCTCCTGTTATTTGGGGCAAACATCATATTTCCTTTGGCTCTGTTGCCTCCGCCCCCCGAGCGTTGCCCATCGTTCCTACTGCTCCTCACCTGGAATACTCCCTGATGCACATTGGCACTTGTTTGACGGAGTTGGGGGCAGTCAGGGCGAGTGTGCCCCTTCTCCTGGCAATGGAAACACTTGACATTTACAGCATCGCAATTCTGAGCGAAGTGGTCACCACCACATTTAAAACACCCGCCATATTTTGGTCGTCTACTCCTCTGTCTCCCTCGGTCACTGCGATCTTGATATCTAGTAAAGGGTCCATTTCTTCCCATATTACCTGGCCTCTTGAAGCGTGACTGTTGAGACCTCAAGGAGGGACCTGCTCTACTGTTCTGGCCTGAGTGGGCCTTGTCATCTTCTTCGAATATTCTACACTTATTCACCAATGCAGGAAAACTCCTGATCTCTTGATATCTGTAGGCTCTCTTAATATCTGACCTCAATCCATTCTCGAATTTGAGGCATTTGGAGCTCTCAGTCCTGGGTTGTTGGAAGGGTAGGTAGAATAGACACAATTCTTCAAATCTAGTCGCATACTCTTCCACAGTCATGGAACCCTATTTCAACTCCATAAACTCCAACTCCTTCCGACTCCTTACTGTATCGGGGAAGTACTTCTCTAAGAAGCATGTCTTGAAGTTGTTCCAGGTCAGCTGAGTATCATCGTCAGGAAATCGGTTTCTCGCTATCTTCCACCAGTTCTCCGCCTCGTCTCGCAGCATATACATTGCGCATTCTACCTTTTGGGCCTCGGTACAACGAAGACCCCCAAAAATCCTTTCCAGCTCTTGAGTCCATTTAAAAGCTGCCTCTGGGTTACGTCCTCCTTGAAATTCACTCGGCTTCCTCTTCAGGAAGCGGTCCAGCACTTGGCCATCCTCAGCTCGAGGCTGGCCATGCCTCTCAAACACGTCCGCAAAGCGTTGGAATGCTGTGGCTATAGCCTCCATGCTTTGGCAATGCGTCATCCCTTATCCTGAAATTAACACCCCTTCAAGGATAAGTACACCAAGCCACTTACTACCGACCGTATCTCAGCCTAGTATTCAGTAACTTAGCACATTATGCCCTTTTTATATGTTACACAATTAGTCGGATCAGGAGGGACAACCTCCTATCCACAAATCAATATCACAGTATCAATCAGGTTAAACAAATATCACAATAACGATGACCATTCGATCATAATACACACAACCGCTCACACTCGGCAAGCATACCTTGGCCTTGGACCTTTCGGTCTGCTTTGATACCAAAATGTAACACCCTAATTTTTAATTAAATAAATAAAATCAACAAGGAAATTTTCCAAATTTTTAAAGTTAATAAACCGTACATAATCTGTTCAATTAACAACCGGGTCCAACGAGGAAGGAAGGGAAGGAGACAAGGAAGGAATTCATGCACAGCGAAGGAAGAAAACGCTTAAGCGAACCCAATGGCACCAGGTGCACTCGCTCAAGCGAGAGCTAACTATGCTCGGGCGATTCTACTCAAGATCTCTAGTCCGCACTACACTTGCTGAAGCGATGCTACACTCGGCATCCTGATATTCCACTCGGTTTCTAGCGTATGGTTCACTCGGTAAATCATCACGCTCATGCTTCACTCGGGAAGGTTCACTTCCTAATCCACTCGGACTAACCTTAATACCCGCCAGTTTCACCCTGACAGCATATCACACTCTGCTGCTCTACTCGATCGGATTATATACATATACGTATTAGATATCCGAAAATGATTCCCCAAGCCGCTCACTCAGAATCTATGATGACTTCTCACTCGGGATAACTTTCAAGTCCATCACGCCACTCGGGGTATTCTACTCACTTTTCTCTCGGCAACCATAATATTTCCTACGCTAATTTTCCTACTAAGTCAAGACTCACTCGGGTTCTCTAGCTACTTACTAAGTTGTTACAATAAATCCACTTAGAGTCTTAGGCGTCATTCCCCAGTCGGTGAACTCTTACTCGGCAGATTCTCACTCGGAATCGTTGATTATCCTCTCCTCAGAAAACCTCACAATCATCACTCACAGGATTCGTACCAACACCTACTCCAGACTATGCAACCTCGATCACTCGGACAATTCAACCTCTCATCTCTCGGAATAACTTGTCATCTCGCTTTTCCCCAACAACAACTTAGCTCCACTTCTACCCATAGTCACACTGACTTCCTATGCTGGGAAACTATACTTATACATCCATGTTTATTGCTTGGACATCACCTACAACATAGAATAAACACACAATATATATATATAAAGAAGTATTTTAAATAGTTACAACGCATTAACATGTTCCTTCTACCCGAAAGTGTTCAAGTTCTGATATAAAGGCTAAAGTCAAAATACGAGCTGGCCAAGGCTTAACAAGACCTTATACACAATATGTACATATACACACATATTCCATAGCGCTCGGTTTCTCTGCTCCGCACTCGGCTCCTCCTTCATCTTTCATTCCGAGAGATATTCACTGAAAATGTAGCCACAGTAGGGGTGAGCTTTTCATAGAAAATGACAGCCAAGGACTCGGTATCAGTGTCAGTATGCACACTTAGGTTCACTCGGTCGCATTCAGATTAAGTAAGGCCATGCAAATTAGAATAATATCAATAACATGCACTCACATACATACTACATAAAGTTTGTCTTTATTTACACATGCACATGCATCCACACACTCGGAATTCATTCATAACACCCAACACATGCCACGCGTACTATCCTACTCAACATCATATCTACATGTATGCCTGCGGATCCGACTTGAGTAATGACTTTCAGTTACAGTTCCCCCCTTACTGGCCTCTCGTCCATCAGCTCTTCCCGCGTGGTACTGGCCTCCCATTGGCGTCTCGAGACTCCTCTCTAGCTCCTACGGCTACCATGAGCTCTCTCAGGATCTAGCCAAGGTCTGTAGCTGGAAGTTATTCCCTCGGGTCTCATGACCTTCCACGGGTCACCCCATTCCTATATATGCAACTTATGCGTTTAACCAGCAAGCAACATCACTCAACTGATACCTCCCTCGTAATCATCAAGGTAGAAGCATATTTAACCCGGTCTCTATTTTTACTTTGTCAATCACACCTACATGCACAGTGATCGAACAATCAAGGTAATAACATCGGACGAATCAACTAACAGTCACACATTCATATTCTCACAGTATTAACAGAGGTAGAACCATACATCTCACTCGGCTATATCAGAAAGGTTAACAGACTACATTACCACTATCTTGTTTACATGCAATTATTATCTAACTACTTATCATACACATGGAATCCAAGATCAACAATCATGCATAATGTGAACACCTCTTTCGGTCCGACCCAAATGGAAAGAATTCTGAGAGGACTGGACTTCATTTCTGAATGATCTGCTGAGAAGAATGACTCAGATTGAAGCATTTTCGAGTAGAATATAGCCATGTTGGAGATGAATCCGAATAGAATGGCTCAAAAATGATCAAATCCGAATAGGATGACTCAGATTGAAGCATTTCTGAGTGAAATATTGCCCTTTTGGGATAAATCCGAGTGAAATGACTTAAGGAATGATCAAATCCGAGTGAAATGACTCAGAATGGATGAAATCCGAGTGGAATGACTCAAAAAATGATCAAATCCGAGTCATAATGAAGCATTTCCGAGTAGGAATAGGCTCCTGTTGGGGAATCCGAGCGGAATGACACAAAAATGATCAAATCTGAGTAGAATTACTCAGAATAAGTCATTTCCGAGTAGAATACTATTGCTGACTGAAGTAAATCCGAGTGGGAGCTTCTGAATGCAAGTAATCTGAATGAAGAAATGCTGATTAAAGTGAATCTGATTGAGGAATGTGTTTTTCTGGGCGAAACCGAGTCCGAGTGAACACATCCGAGGGGCGAACGTTGATTGAAAGCCCTTTGGTTGAAGTGTAAAGGCTGATTCTGAGTGAAAATGCCAAGTTTCCAAGTTTTGAGTGGAAAGAGAGCCAGTTCCGAGTGAAAACAAAGTTTGAGGACCTGTTATTGAATGAAGCTCTTCTGACTGAAGTAAAAAGACCGACTCTGAGTGTAACTGAGTGGTCAGATTCAGACTGAAGGAAAATCCGACTCCCAAGGTCAGTTCCGAGTAAAACCTTCAAGCAGTGAAGTTTTGAGTCACTTTTGAAGACATTCCGAGTGAACATTCCAAGCAAAGACAAGATCCGAGTAGCACACCTCCGATTGAAGTGATTCCAAGTGAATGCTTCAAACAGAAATAAGATCTGAACCAAATACTTCCGATCGAGAGAATTCCGAGTGAAACACTAATTCAGTCAGTCAGTTCTGACTCGCCATATTCAGTCGGTTCTGATTCACCAGACTCAGTCAGCTCCGAGTAAAACACTGTTCAATTAGTTCTAAGTAAAGCTTCCATCAGCTTCCGAGTGAAACCTTTATGAAGAGGATTCCCGAACAAATGTATCCGAGTGAATTGATATGTGAGCATATCCGAGTGAGATGATACACAATTGAAACAACTCTGAGTAAAGACTAAGCTTGATGAATGAGTCTGAGCTATATATCCGAGCAAGATTTTTCTGAGTAAATCAAATCATGAGCTTCCGAGGGAAATTAATCAATCAATCAAACGGGACTTTCAGACATTCCTGACTAAATTAATCAAAAAGGCCGATTGAATCATGTACACCAATACCGAGCCATTTCAGTCAGCAGCGAGTGAGCCATCCTTTTACCCAATTCCGAGTCACATTTCACACAATTTCTGAGCCATTTCAGTCAGCACCGAGTGAGCCATCCTTTTACCCATTTCCGAGCCCTTTTCCACTCGATTTCCGAGTGACTTTCCCCCATTTCCGAGTGACTTTCACAAAAGTCACATTTCACCCATTTTCGAGTCATCCTTGAACCACTTCAGTCAGATCCGAGTCCACTTATTTCCTCTTATTCCCGAGCCATTCTTTTAGCCATTACCGAGCCACCATCTTTCAGTTAGCAAGGAGTCCTCTTCAGTCAAATCCGAGTGATATTTTTTCAGTCAGCAAGGAGTCCTCTTCAGTCAATTCCGAGTCACTTTTCACTTGATCTGATTGAAATTCAATCAGAATTGCTTTGTTTGTTCCCTCAATCCAATTGCTTTGCTTTTCACTCGGATTCTCCTCACAAATAACCCACCACCGAGCAAAACCTCCACTCGGCCTTCCATAAAAGGGCTCCTCTCAGAAGAATTCTTACTCGGAAAAGACCATTTTCACTAGGAAAACCTTCATTTCTCTCGGAATTCACTCCCACTGTGGATGAATGCTGACTGAGAGGCCAATCTGAGTCGTTCTCTCTTGGATTTCCACTATCCTCTCTCGGATTTCCACCAGGTTCCCCCTGTTCGCCCGTGCTGACTTGGATTCCACCACCCAAGTGAATCCAAGAATCCTGGGGGTGGCAGACAGGGGCGGAAGTGGAGGAATTAAAAATTCCCACCAGCCGTTGTCCCCCACTACCAGGCCTGAGTGGAAGTCTAAGTTGGCCTTCCACTCGGAGTGGAAGCCTGAGCTGGCCTTCCACTTGGAAAAGCCTATAAATGGACAAACGTTGAAGCTTTGAAGGGGGAAGACATTGATTAAGAGAAAACTCTGCCTAAATTCACCCTCACTCTCTCTCCCCCTCACACCAGCTCCCTTCCCTCTCTTCACCAGCAACTGTCCTCCCACCTGCCAACTCCCTTCAAACACCCACACGGCCCAGCACCCTCACCATACCTTCTCCTTTTTCCTCTCTCCATCGTCCCACTGTCGTCTCTCCTCTACCAATACAAAAAACTCCTTCCTCTCAACCAATACCGTCCCAGATTCTCTCTCCTCACCAACACCACTCGGTACAGCCCCTCTCCTAACCAGCACCTTTCACACCTCACTGTTCAGCATCCTAAGACCAGCTCTCTTGCTCCATCACTCGGTTTCTCAAACTTTCACACGGTATTCTACTATTTTTACTCGGTTTTCCCATTTTTACTCGGTTTTCCCATTTTCACTCGGTTTTCCCATTTTCACTCGGTTTTCCCATTTTCACTCGGTTTTTCCCATTTTCACTCAGTTTTCCCATTTTCACTCGGTTTTCCCATTTTTACTCATTTTTTTCATTTTTCACTCGGTTTTATCTTCTCCCACTCAGTTTTTCGCTCATTTTTCCCTCTCCTCTCCGAACTTACTGTTCCCCTTTCTCTCTTGTAGCTTCTGCTACCTTCCGTCTTTTGCTTCGTAATAAAAATAATAAAAGGAAATGGATGTTTCATGGGTTTTCTTTCAAATCTAAATAAAATCAAAAAAGAAACAAATCATTTTTAGTCAGTGTCGTACGAAAAGTACTTCCGTCTACACAACCTCTATAAGATCCGTACACGTGCGTAGAACTTCCTCTTGTATGGGTTCATCACTAAAATGATACCCACCAATATTTCCCTAATCTTTTCCTAAAAAAACATCTAAAGAACTACATGACCCTGATTTCTCGAAAGCTCGAGAATACGTAGGAGTAGGAAATAGTTCCTGTCGGGCCCACCTTTCTTTATTTAATTTTTAGAGTTTCCATTTTTGTCTTGCTATCAAAAGGAGGAGCGAGATTAATTTGGACGAGACGTCCTGTTAATCTCATATTTTTTAAATATCTCTTTAAAATAAAAAGAAGGAGCGAGGTTAATTTGGACGAGACGTCCTGTTAATCTCATATTTTTAAATATCTCTTTAAAAAAAAGAAGGAGCGAGGTTAATTTAGACGAGACGTCTTGTTAATCTCATATTTTTGTAGTATTTCTTTGAAAGAAGGAGCGAGGTTAATTTGGACGAGACGTCCTGTTAATCTTATATCTTTTTAATATTTTTTAAAAAAAGGCGAAGCGAGATTAATTTGGACGAGACGTCCTGTTGATCCCATGTAAATATTCTATGTTTATTTTTTTTGTTTATTTTTGTATATTTTGTCATCTCGTATATTTTCTTTTCATGAAGAAGTTAAAATAATTAATGGATTAATTATAATGCGCGCTATCAAATTGAGGTAACCGTTTTTATAACAGACAGTTGTGAGGTGCTAGTACCTTCCTCACCTGTAATCAGACTCCCGAATCATGGAATTTCATTTTTATAACCAGTGCTTTAACAAAGGTTTTTCCAGTATTTTATCCTAAAAAATATTGGTGGCGACTCCCTGTTTCTTTTTTAATCTTTTTGAAACGTTTTGAGGGTCGGCCGTGCCGCCGCGATCCCGGTCGCGACAGATGGCGACTCCACTGGGGAAGAATTTGGAGAGTCAAGCCAGTCAATTTGATAGCGCATGTTTTAATTAGCATATTAATTATTTGACTTCTTCCTTTATTTTATTAGTTTCTGTTGTATTTGTATTCTATCATTTATGTTCTGTAAATATTTGTGTGATTGTTGAACCCTAGGGTAGACAACTTTATTTTGTTCCTCTGTGTTTGTTCTGTGTGCAGGATGAGTAAGGTATAGGTATGGAATGCCTCTTTCACACACTACACTCATAATTTGCACACACTTTTGAGTGGGACCCTATACCCGGGCCCAAATAAAACTTAAGATTAGGGGAGGTTGATAGCGGAGCCATTTGGGATGTACTTCCTGTCTGGTTACCGTGAGAATCTCAGCTAGAGTTCGACTTATTCATGGTGCCCACACCTAGTAGACTTCCTACTATTTGTGGTCAACATCATGAGTAGGATCTTGGCTCTAGTGACCTTTAGAAATTTTAGAATAAGCCACCTAATGTGAGATATCACTGCTAGACAAACCTTAGAACCATTAGAAGGCCTTCAGAAATACCCGACTTAAGACACAAAGGGGCAAACTTTACTTCTACCTTTTCTCGTTCTTATTTTTCCTTCTGATCTAAATTAGAGGACCACTTGCCCGTTTAGTGGATTACTTTTTCCAAAAATGACATATTTTTAACCAGTGATCCTTTAATAGGCAAGTAGTCCTTTCCTTTTATGCACAAGTATTTGGGCCTTGAGTTACGGATGTTTTGAATCAAAAAAAAATCAAAAAAATAAAAAAACAAAAAAAAAGAAAAAAAGAAAAAAAAGTATATAAGAAAAAAAAAGTTAAAAAAAAGTTAATTTTTTGTAGTGACAATGATCAGAAAATCCGTAGCTCGCGTGACCTTTGATTTGTCATAAGTTTTGTCAAGTCGAAACATCCATAAATGCAAAAATGTTTTTAAGAAAGTTACTGGGGGAGTATCGATTTACAAAGCACGTCAGTTCTAATGATTGATTTTCTCATGTTGTTGCAGGAAGCTATCAAGAGCTTAGCTAGTACCTCTGAGTGAAAATATGGAAATTAACATGAGATCAGATAGTTGTGGTACAAATATACCTGAGTTAAAAAAATTACTGCATGTTAAGGCTAGGAAAGTTGATACAACCAGTTTGCAAGCATTAGGCAAGAAATTGAATATGAATCAAAAAATGACCTTCTCAAGGAAATATGGGAGGATTTTAAAGCTGCTAGAAGTGGAGGTATAAGTCGAGGCAATTACTGCTTTGATTCAGTTCTATGACCCACCTCTCCGTTGTTTCACCTTCCGAGACTTTCAATTGGCCCCGTCTGTTGAGGAGTTCGAACAGATCCTGGGGATGCCACTAGAAGGACAAATGCCTTACCGCCACCTTGGACGTCATGCGAATATTGTTACCATCGCTGATTTCCTAAGGATTCACCCGGAAGTGTTAAGAAGTAAACAACTAAATAGAAATCAGATCCTGGGGTTTGATTAGGAATATTTTGAGAAACACATGCACTTGCTGGCTGAGAAAGGAGATTGGGAAACCTTCATGGATACCTTGGCTCTCACCATTTATGGTGTTATCTTGTTCCCCAATATTGACAATTACATAGACTATGATGCTATTGGTATTTTCCTTGCCCGCAAGTTCAAATATGAAAATCTTGTCACTGCTATCTTGGCAAATATATACTGCACCATGGACTTCTGCTATACACAAGGTGGAAAGAGAATCATTTGTTGTCTACATGTTCTATATGTATGGCTCACGTCACATGTCTTCCATCAAGTCGGCAAAGTTAAATGTCCTATTTCTGATCTGAAGTTATGCCAGTTAGTAACAAAGAACGGGCGTGAATGGGCCAATCACCTGATGGGGCTCACAGCTAACAAAGTAAGGTGGTATCCACAATGGTTGAAGGTTGACACCATTATTCATCATTGTGGAAGCTACCCGAACGTTCCTCTCATGGGCACTCAAGGATGCATTAACTACAACCTTGTCATAGCCAAACGTCAACTAGCTTATCCATTGCTTGGGCCACCCGATAAAGAATCGCTTATTCCTTTTGTCCTTCACTACTCAAAAGGAGATTGTGCCTCTGTTATTCGAGATATAGCAAATGCATGGAAGAAGGTCCACAGATAAGGAAAAGAACTAGGAGCTCAAAGCCATGCCGTGAAGGACGAATACTACCAATGGATCCTGAATAAGGTTTCCATTGTCAAGCTGCCTTTCAGAAGTCCCTCTTATCTCCCAACAAGAACACCTGTTCCCCCACCTACCCTTGAAGAGGAGCATGAAAGCCAAGATAAAGGAATTAATTGTAAAAAATAAGAAGCTAGAGAAAGACTTGCTAAAGTCTCAACAAGAATACGCCCTTCAGAAAAGGGAGAACTTAGAAAGCAAGCAAACCATCAAGGAGATTGGAAAAAACAGAAAATCGAAAGGGATTACTTGAGGAAGCAAAGTCAATGCCTCCGAACAGCTAATACTCAACTGAGGATAAAGAGCAAGCAAAGGGATACTATGTTGGCTGACAAGCAACTCTTGAGAGACATGTTGGAAAAAGCCAAAGAGAACAAGCAAAATGTCTTGGTGCAAAAAGAGCTCCTACAATTGCAAGTTAGCCAATTAGAGCATCAGCTTAATGAGGTGGTAGAAGCTTTCCAGCATGAGATAAATGGCGAGCGACAGCACGCGATAGATACTGAGCAAGAATGTCATGATGCTATCCGTAATTTGAAAACTGAAATGACACAACAAGATGAAGTTATTCATTCATGGATGAACCGCTTCGCCCACTTGGCGCATTTGGCTAATGGGGTTTTGGAAGACCTCCCGCTCCTGCTTAAGCAAGCTGAGGGGATGGTTAATCCTCTTAGTACCTCAAAAGAAATTGTAACCTTCCTTGATTACTGTAGAGAAAGGATTTGTAAAATGAGGGCCATGATTGCCCGAGCTAAGAATGGCTGATTTACTTTTTCTGCATAAAAAATAGATTGGCAGCAGTAATGTATTTTGGTGGAATTCAAAAAGAAGGATTCTTTTGTCTCCACAACTATCTCATGTTAATTTCCACTTATCACATACTTATTACTCTTGAATATGACGTTCTAAGAAATGGTTGGAGGATACTGGCTGAGTTCCGCGATAGCTTCATGAACGATACTATTTGTTTTTCTTTTACTACTTTTATTTAATGCTTTCTTTTTTAACAATTTCGTGTTTTGACTTACATTAGACATTACGGGTAAGCATCCTTATCAGACCCGACTCCAAACGAGACTCATGGCCGAAGCAGAAATCAGGGATGAAGATTTCAGAAACGAGTTCAACCAGCTAAAGGAACAGGTAGCCGAGTTGACCAAGCTTCTGGAAAAGAGAATCACAGAAGGGGGCTCCTCTGTAGGTATTGAGAACACCCAACAGCAGCCTGCCACTGTACCACTCCCCCTTGGTTCTGACCCAGCAAGAACCCAACTACCTAACACATCGACACCCCCTCTCACCATTCATGTCGGAAGACCTAATCCTGCCATTGAGACCCAGCCACCTTATGGCCAATCTTATGCACAACATACATTTGTCGGTCCTAACGGCAACCCAGTACCTTTTTCGCTTTATGGCCTACCACCAGGATACTATCCCCCGCTCGCTAACCAACAAGACACTCATGACCAGCAAGTGATGAATCCTTACACTTCATACCCCACCCAGCCAAATATACCATCACTCCACCAAACCCAAAACACGCAAGCCCATGACCCACAAACCCACCAAACTTAGAATACACAAGCCCCGATGGCCCAGCCAATCTACAACGTACAAGCCCAAAACACACAAGCCCAAATGGCCCAGCCGACCTATGCTGTACAAACTATGGCCCAATCCCAAGGTCCCTCACCAAATACAGGCCTAATGAACCAGTCCCATATGTTGTCTCCATTCAACCAACCACTCGGCTATCCATACGGATACGCAACCCCTTATATGACCAATCTCCAAGATACAAGCTGCATAATGAACCCGGTAGCCGGTCATGGCATGGTTGCAACTCCCCAAAAGGAAAAATAGAAATCTTAGAAGAGCGTTTGAAAATGATGGAAGGCGCTGGAGGTTTTGGACTGATAGATGCTACTGAACTATGTCTAGTCACAGATGTTGTCCTCCCGCCCAAATTCAAAATGCCTGACTTTGACAAGTATCGGGGAATGACTTGTCCAAAGAACCATCTCACAATGTACTGTCGGAAGATGGCATCCTACTCTTCTAATGACCAATTATTGATCCATTGCTTCCAAGATAGTCTGGCGGGGGCTGCTCTTACATGGTATGCTCACCTTGAGCGAAACCATATTCGTTGTTGGAAGGACCTGGCAGATGCCTTCCTTAGGCAATACAAGTATAACAGGGATATGGCACCCAATAGGGTTCAGTTACAGAATATGGTGAAGAGGGACAATGAAACGTTTAAAGAGTATGCCCAACACTGGAGGGAGACAGCAGCGCAAGTGGACCCCCCACTGTCGGAGAAAGAGATAGTCGCAATGTTTATCGACACGCTCCCATCACCTTTCTATGGCAAAATGATTGGTAGTGTTTCATCCAACTTCTCTGACATCGTGACTATTGGGGAAAGGGTGGAAAGCGGAATACGAACAGGAAAGATCACTCAGGGCTTATCTGGGGCAAGCATGGCAAGAAAGCCAGCGTTTGGGAAAAGGGATGGAGAAACTAATTCCATCTCTTCTAATCACAAGACGGTTTCGCCAAGACCATTTTCCCTACTATGATTCAAGCTCCCAATCCTTATGTGGCCGCTACCACTCAGGGCCAGACAGCTTATACTCCTCACTTTCATCCACCCATGGTAAGAGCGCCAGTGCCGCAACCCGTGCCATACCTTCACCCGCAGCAAATGACTCGACCACCCAATCATAATCAGAACACAAGGAATTCCAACAATGAGCTCCCCCCTGTGTAGTTCGATCCAATTCCCATAACATATACCAAACTTTTTCTAATCCTCGTTCAGAAAGGTCTGGTAGCTCCATCCCCCATGAGGCCGTTGCAACCTCCTTACCCAAGGGGATATGACCCAAATGCTCATTGTGATTACTATGCTGGGGCACCAGGGCATTCCATAGAAAATTGCATAGCTTTGAAATATAAAGTAAGAGATTTGATCAAAGCCGACTGGATTAACTTTAAGGAAGGTAGCCCAAATGTGGCCACAAATCCCCTGCCTAACCATGGAAATTTAGGGGTCAACGCCATGGAAAATGATGAGGAGTGCGTTAAGAATGTTGCTGACATAAGAATGCCATTAAGGGTAGTTCATTCCCTTTTGCTTGAAAGGGGATTAATTGAAGGGACCTGGAGTAGGGAACATGATTGCGAGCAGACTGCCGAACGCCAAGGCTTCTGTGAGATCCTTCAAAACCTTATGGACAGGCATATTGTGCAGGTCTGTAAACGCCATAGAGATGAGGTTGACATGATCGAAGAACAAACATAGGCACGGGTCCCTAAGCCCTTGACAATTTTTTACAGCAGGAACCCTCAAGCAGCTCCTTTTTCTGTACAACCAATCATCACTATTCAAGCACCCACCCTGTTTGCATTCAAAGATTCTCGGGCTGTCCCTTGGAAGTACAACGCAGATATAATCGTTGCAAGCTCGGCAACGAATGATCCGTCTCCTTCGTCTGTCACAAATATTGTTGGGGTAGGAGGTATAACCCGAAGTGGAAGAGTATACACCCCTCCAGAGCCAAAGAAGGATCAGATTACCGGAAAAGCCAAGGTGGGCAAAGAAGGTGTCAATGATGAAATCAAAAGGGCCGTGACTGATGAAGAAGCCCATAAATTCTTAAAGTTTATTCGTCAGAGCGAATATCAAGTACTGACTGGGCCCGTAAGCGCACGGTTTTCAAAGTACCGGCATATCAAAATTTGATTATCCACACAATTCTCTTTCAATTTTTGGTATTTATGAAAAATAAAAATTAACAGTAAAATTTTTTTACCTTACAGTAAAAATAAAAATTTACCGTGGGTGAAAAACAGAGTTGAGAGTATCTTGGGATTCCGGGGGTTTGAGATACTATTTTACGTTAACAATTTTAACTTTTCATAAACAAAAATCAAATTAAGTTTTCCAAGGCGAATTTTCCAAAAGCCAATTAATATGTTCCTCTCGGAATCCTATTAATGTACCTAACCTATGGAAAGCGCTGCTTAATCCTCAGAAAGGCCCATTATCGTTTTATGAAAATCCCTTTTTAATTTCCTCAAAAGAATTTTGATTACTTTCACGGTTTTACCGAGGTCACAAAAAGCATCTCAAAAATCTTAGGTTTAGTTCAAAGCTTTCCGGTAAAAATAAATCTCTCGATTTTATTAATTACCTAAACTTACTAATATACCCGTAAGTACATAGTTTTACCATTTAGGCTCTTGTTAGGAATCACTAAAAGCATTAAGTAAAATTTGAACTAAATGGAAAACAGAAATTTATTTACTTTTAAGTCAAAATAATATCAACGTAAAATATTATCGTACCCCCGTTTTCCCAAGATAAAAATTTAGTTACACATGATACGGTATAAATTCATACATATAATGAAAAGGAAATACAACGTACAATTCATGGTAAATAAAACTTACGGGTTTCTCCAAAAGCCCAGTAAATTTTCCACCGTAAATCTTTGTTCCGGATCCCTCCACCGTATACAAATTTAACCGCTCAATTTCACTGTCCTCTCAATTCTTATTTCACAAAATAAAAATACAATACAAAGAAATAAAATTCCACACTACACACACTGTTTTTATTTTGTTTAATTTTCTGACTCAATATTCTCTACCTCTAAATTTTCACTGCTACTGTCCGGTATTAAAACTGACTCCTCTCTGCATTTGCTGTCCCATATTTATACTGGTTTCAGCTGATTTTTATTTTTATTTCCTTTCAATCTGTCCAGCCTATTCTTCCACCTTGTCCCCTCACTTTTCCTTGGCAATATGGAGCAAGAAATGGAGACCCATTCACGTTAAATGCTGTCTTCATTTACCTTCATTATTCTGCTGTTCAGTGTCCCATTTATTGTTGTCTTCTTGCTGTTTGTTTCATGCTGTTGCTGTTCAAAAATTCCTTGTTGTTTGTTGTCAAATTTCACTTGCTGTTTGCTGTCAGATTTCACTTAAAATTATTGCTGTTTACTGTCCCAATTTTCACGTTAGAAATTGGAGTGAAGGATGGCTTTGGTTACATGAAATGACAAGAGGCAATGGTCATTGAATAAAATAATGTTTGTGGACCATGTGAAAAGAAGAGGACAAAAAATATTTGGTGCATTGGTCATTGTATTTCCGTGAATGGAATTGGAGTTTGGAAGAGAATTTTTTTTTTTAATTAAAACTAGGCACATGAATTTGGTCAAAGAATTATTAAACAATGGAAACATTTGCTTTGCCTTCTCTTTTGGTTTATATGCAGCCGTGAGTTCATTTGGACAAAGAGAGTGGAATTATTAAAATAATGGGTACATGGAAATGCACATGAGATAATGGTTGGCAAAAAATTCTGCACATGGGCCCTTCCTTAATGGCTTCTTACGTGAAAATAAAGAGTGAAAGGTGATGTATTGTTGCCTTAAAGGGACCCTTTCCAACGTGAAATGTATAGCTGCAGTAGGAAGAAAATTTGATCAAATTCCAGCTTATTTAATGTTGCCATTCAATCATAGTTTTTACGTGAAAGGCATAGCAAAAATAAGGGTTCATTTTCTTCATTAAATTCATGCATAATTATTTGGACAAAGCTTGCATTTTTAGAGAAATAAACAATTTGAATTAATTTAAATGGAATATTAAAATAAAATTATTTTAATAGAAATGGAATTTAAGTTCTTTGACAATTTTGAAGTACTAAATATTTAGTACTAAATTATTCCAATTCTAAAAAAATATTTTATTTTATTTTATTCCATTTTAAATTAATTCAAACAAAATACAACACTTGAGCAGAAGCAGTGAAATGATTACAGAAATCATGAAATTTAGGAAAATATGATACTTGGACAATGATAGTGAATTTAAAGCGGAAATCATGAAAATCAGAGGAAATAATACAGTAACAACAGAAAATGTAAACAATTTAAACAGTGAAAAACAGTGTTCTAAAACACTTATCAAGTACTTGACCAACTGACCCATACTCCTACAAAAATCTCTTTGTTATCATTATTGATGAGTTCTGAGCCACATCGGAAGATGTTGATGAAGGTCCTGAACGAGGCCCATGTCAGTCATGACATTCCCGTTGATAAGTTTTAAGGAATAGTGGGGCATATTATTGCAGACAACTATCTGACCTTCACTGACGATGAAATACCAACAGAGGGGATTGGGCACAACAAAGCTCTCTATATCTCCGTAAAGTGCCGAGATTACATCTTAGCAAAAGTACTTATTGACAATGGGTCGTCCCTCAACGTCTTGCCAAAGTCTACATTGGCCAAGTTACCATTTGATAGGACTTATATGAAGCCAAGTGCCATAATAGTACGAGCTTTTGATGGAACTCGGAGGGAGGTCATGGGTGAGATTGAGCTGCCCATACAGGTTGGGCCGTGCACGTTCCAGGTCCTTTTTCAAGTCATGAATATCTCGCCTGCCTACAGCTGTTTATTAGGCAGGCCGTGGATCCATTCTGCTGGGGTGGTGCCCTCTACCCTGCACCAAAAACTAAAATTCATAATTGACAACAAGTTGATAATTGTTTCTGGTGAGGAGGACCTTCTGGTCAGTAAACCTTTGTCAACCCCTTACATCGAGGCAGCAAAAGAGGCCCTTGAAACTTCTTTCCAAGCATTAGAGATAGCAAACGCTACCTATGTAGGGGAAGGAGCCACGATGGTAAAAGCTTACATGCCAAGTACATCTTTAATGATGGCAAAGATTATGCTGCGTGAAGGGTATAAACCTGGAAGAGGGCTAGGACGTGCTTTGAATGGAGAAGTAGAACCTATACGCCTGCTTGATAACAGAAATGGTTTTGGATTGGGATACCGGCCCACGGCTGCCGACAGAAAAAGGGTAGAGGAAGAGAAAAGGGAAAGAAGGGCTGCTCGTCTTACCAGCAGAGAACCTCATACTGCAAGAGTCCCCATCTGTGATCTCTACCAGAGCTTTCGGAGTGCCAAACTGATGCCTCCAGACCAAGTGGCTGTCATTGAAGAAAGTCCCTGTGATAGTGTTGATTTTGTGATTGCTTGTCCACCGGGCCAAGAACTTCATAACTGGGAGGCCATCGAGCTCCCCACGACTTTGAATGTTTCACCAAAGTAATTTGTTTATGCTTTAAGTACTTATTCGTCCCTCTACTCTGCCTAAGGCTTTGGGACTCTTCCATGTAATAAGGGCGAAAAAACTTGTTTTTATCATTTTTATCAATAAACGCGTATCGAAATCCCAAAAAAACAAAACTTTTCTTGTATCCCTTATCCTTGTTTTGAATCCTTCTTTTACTTGCTTGTTCCTTTTTTTTTCATTTGCCATAACACACTAAATTACAGATCCGAAAATGACTCTCTTGAGGATAGTGAGGTCGCAATCCTGTTTCACGACTTCGATCACCCAGTTAATTACGCCGATGAGGAAGGTGGGGAAGATTGTGAGCCATCGCCTGAGCTGACAAGGTTGTTAGAGCAAGAGGATGAAGGGATTCAACCCTACCTAGACATAGTTGAGGTCATCAATTTGGGAAATAAAGAGAATAAGAAGGAAGTCAAGATCGGCACTGCCCTAAGTAGAGAACAAAGAGAAGATTTAATCAAGTTGTTAATAGAATTTTATGATGTCTTTGCCTGGTCTTATCAAGATATGTCAGGGCTCGATGCTAGCATTGTCGAGCATAGACTACCCTTAAAACCTGAGTGCCCTCCAGTAAAGCAGAAACTACGTCGAATGAAGCCAGAAATGCTCTTAAAGATCAAAGAGGAGGTTAAGAAGCAGTTTGATGCTGGGTTCCTAGCTGTGGCAAAATACCCTCAGTGGGTAGCCAACATTGTTCCTGTCCCAAAAAAGGATGGAAAGGTACGGATGTGTGTGGACTACCGAGATTTGAACAGGGCTAGTCCCAAGGATGATTTTCCCCTACCACAGATTGATGTTTTGGTTGATAACACAGCTCAACATTCCATTTTCTCATTCATGGATGGTTTCTCAGGGTATAATCAAATTAAAATGGCACCTGAAGACATGGAGAAGACCACGTTTATCACTCTATGGGGTACATTTTGTTATAAGGTGATGTCCTTTGGGTTGAAAAATGCTGGGGTAACTTATCAGAGAGCAATGGTGACTCTTTTCCATGATATGATGCATAAGGAGATAGAAGTCTACGTGGATGACATCATTTCCAAATCTAGAACAGATGAAGGGCACATTAGCGATCTAAGGAAGCTTTTTGAACGGTTAAGAAAGTTCAGGCTAAGATTGAACCCTGCCAAGTGCATGTTCGGTGCAAGGTCAGGCAAGCTGCTAGGGTTTATAGTAAGCGAAAGAGGGATAGAGGTTGATCCCGACAAAGTCAAGGCGATTCTCGAGATGCCTCCTCCCCGTACAGAAAAAGAGGTCCGAGGATTCTTGGGAAGGCTCAATTATATTGCCCAATTTATTTCACAATTGACAGCAACTTGTGAACCCATCTTCAAGTTACTTCGCAAGAATCAACCGGGGCGATGGGATGAGAACTGTCAAGCAGCTTTCAAAAAGATTAAGCAGTACCTACAAGAACCACCAATTTTGGTGCCCCCAACCCCAGGAAGGCCACTTATATTGTATCTGACTGTATTGAACGAATCTATGGGTTGTGTGTTGGGATAGCACGATGAAACTGGAAAGAAGGAACATGCTATCTACTACTTAAGCAAGAAGTTCACTGATTGTGAAATGAGGTATTCCGCTTTAGAGCGGACTTGTTGTGCGTTAGCATGGGCCACTAAGCGCCTAAGGCAATACATGTTGAGTCACACCACTTGGCTAGTTTCTAAAATGGACCCCGTTAAGTACATTTTTGAAAAACCTGCTCTGACCGAAAGGATCGCTCGTTGGCAAGTGCTATTAACTGAGTACGACATAATATATGTCACTCAAAAGGCAATAAGAGGAAGTGCCCTGGCCGATTACTTGGCACACCAACCCATCAATGATTATCAGCCGATGCAATTTAACTTCCCGGATGAAGATATCATTACACTATTCAATGAAGATGGTGGTCAGAAAGAGAAATGGACCCTGAGATTTGACGGAGCTTCTAATGCATTGGGACACGGAATTGGGGCTATCTTGATTTCACCCGATAAGGAATTTATCCCTATCTGCACCAGATTGTGTTTTGACTGTACCAATAATATTGCTGAATATGAGGCATGCTCATTAGGAAACCAAGCAGCGTTGGATGCAAAAGTAAAATTGTTGGAAGTTTATGGGGACTCTGCTTTGGTTATCCACCAATTGAAAGGTGAGTGGGAGACTAGGGACAGTAAGTTGATTCCTTATTATGATCATATCAAGGAAATGATCAAAGAGTTTGACGAGATCTCTTTTCATCATGTTCTCCGGGATGACAATCAAATGGCTGATGCTTTGGCTACCCTTGCCTCAATGTTCGAAGTAAGTAGTGACTACGATATGCCTCTCATCGAAGTAAAGAAGCATTGTGAGCTTGCATACTGTCAAATGATGGAAAAGGAGTCTGATGGGAAACCTTGGTACCATGATATTAAGAGATATATCCAGAGTCAAGAATACCCCGAGGGTGCTACAGAAAATGATAGGAAGACCCTGAGACGACTCGCCATGGGTTTCTTCTTAAATAGGGATGTGCTCTACAAAAGAAACTATGACTCTGTCCTTCTTCGTTGTGTGGATGCTGTTGAGGCAAACGAAATCATGAGGGATGTTCATGAAGGATCTTTTGGGACTCACACTAATGGACATGCCATGTCAAGAAAGATCTTGAGGGCTGGTTATTACTGGATGACCATGGAAGCAGACTGCTTCACCTATGTTCGAAAATGTCACAAATGTCAGATATACGCTGACCATATTCATGCACCCCCGTTATCCCTAAATGTCTTGACGGCACCATGGCCCTTCTCAATGTGGGGCATGGATGTCATTGGACCCATCGAGCCAAAAGCCTCAAACGGTCATCGTTTCATCTTGGTCGCCATCGATTATTTCACCAAATGGGTAGAAGCAGCTTCATATACCAGTGTAACAAGGAATGTTGTGGTCAAATTCATCAAGCAAGAACTGATATGCCGATACGGCCTACCAAGTCAGATCATTACTGACAATGGTACGAATTTGAACAACAAAATAATGAAGGAACTCTGTGAAAGCTTCAAAATTCACCATTACAATTCCTCTCCTTATCGGCCTAAAATGAATGGGGCGGTTGAGGCGGCTAACAAGAACATCAAGAAGATAGTACAGAAGATGGTGGTCACTTACAGAGATTGGAGCGAGATGCTCCCTTTCGCTCTACATGGGTATCGCACCTCGGTCCGAACCTCGACAGGGGCAACCCCGTTCTCTCTCGTATATGGAATGGAAGCGGTCTTGCCTTTTGAAGTAGAGATCCCGTCCCTTCGGGTAATGATGGAAGCAAAATTAGAAGAAGCTGAGTGGGTTCAAGCTCGACATGACCAACTAAACCTGATCGATGGTAAAAGATTGACTGCCCTCTGTCATGGTCAGTTGTATCAGAGGCGTATGAAACGAGCATTCGAGAAGAAAGTACGACCTCGACAGTTCCAAGAGGGGGACCTGGTACTCAAGAAAATTTTACCAATTCAAAAGGACAATCGAGGCAAATGGACTCCTAATTATGAAGGACCATATGTTGTGAAGAGGGCTTTTTCTGGAGGAGCCTTAATACTCACTAATATGGATGGCAAGGATTTGCCAATGCCTATAAACACAGATGCAGTGAAAAAGTACTATGCTTAGGGAGGGAATGTCAATAACAACCAAAAAAAACAAAAAAACAAAAAAACAAAAAAAAAACAAAAAAAAAAGAGGAAAGAAAAGAAAATTAATGCTCGCTAGGCTGAAAACCTGAAAGGGCGGCTTAGGCAAAAGTTAGAGCGACCCGGTGAGTCGAAAACCCGAAAAGGGCGGCTCAGGCAAAAGTTAGGGTCAAATTTCTAGTAATGCGAATAAGACCTCTGACACAAAGAAGTACAAGTCCAAGCTCGGGCACGCGAATCACCGTCGAACTTACCTTTCCAAAAGCAAGGTCGAAGGATGAACATGAAGTCGTGTTGGGGGATAAGACTCTCATCGGTCTCAGAGATTCACTGGAGGATCCATGAACCTTCCTGGTTTCACTTGTCCTTGACCTGTTCTATGTGACCTCATTCATTTTATTTACCTTCCTTATTTTTCTTTCTCTGTACTTGTTTAACATGCATGAATAAGATTCACCTTCTTTGATACGTGTTATGAATTTAGTTGATCTGATAAAAACATGTGTTTTAATAAAATAAATGGAAGAGTGGTAAACATTTAAAGTCGCAAGGGACAAGATGCTTCTATTACTCGACCTCATCTTGGGTGATTATCCCAGGGACCTGGCCAGGCACGCGCTCCGAAGCTATGGTTGCCTCATTCGTTCTATTTCGTCCATGAGTCATCTTAAGAGTCACGGTTTCACAGGACCTACCCAGTTTTTGAATTTTACTTTGCACTACTAACCTTTTTCTGCAGGTTATTACAACAGACGGTCATGTCAAGTGTTGACACCTCAATCAGGTCCTTCAAGTTCCTTCCTCGAATCACCAAAGTTGGCACTCCTCAAAACTCCTTCCTCAAATGGCCCAAGCTGGCACTTCTCATAACTCCTTCCCTAAATCGCCAAAGTTGGCACTTCTTGAAGTCTTCTCCTTAATTGCCAGAGCTGACACTTCTTCAAACTCCCTTCCAAGGAATCTACCTGATACATTCTGACAGTCAAACGTTTCCCTTCCCAAGGATAGTTTCCAGCAAAATTCTCTCCCAACAGAATCATCAAACTCTCTCCCCAGTGAGCCTACAATTCAGATCATCTTCTCCCCCGAATAAGAACTATTTTCTAATCAGGCTTAGAAGGACTCTCCCCAAGGGGCCCCAGCACACTTCTCTCAGTGAATCTACATATACCAGGTGGATCCCAGATTTTTCCTTTCCAAATCAAGGGGCAGTACCCCGAACCATCAATCCTTCCTCGGCAGAACTACCCTTCCCAAATAAATCAAACTGGGGCATCACCCCAAGTCCATTTCTTCTCACCTAAGGGGCAGTTCCCCAAGGTTCCGAGGCAGATAGTTCAAACTGGGGCATCACCCCAGGTTTATTCTCTTTCACCCAAAGAAATAGTACCCCAAATCACCAAATCACACTGGGGCATCTCCCCAGATTTCTTCTGTTCCAGTTAAGGAGCGGTTCCCCAAGGCTCCTTCAGACCATCTCGAACTGGGGCATCACCCCAGATCTCTTTCAATCAAGAAGCATGTCCCCAAAATTCCTTCATATCATGTCAAACTGTGGCATCACCCCGGATCTCTTTTAATCAAGATGCACTATCCCCAACAACCTTCAATCATGTCAAACTGGGGCATCACCCCAAGTTTATTTCTCTTTCAGTCAGGGGGTAATTCATCAACCTCTTCAACTGGGAACGTCACCCCAAGGGTGTCCTTTTAAAATCAATGGGTAGTTCTACAAAATCTTTTCGGTCTTCATAAATGGGACACTTCCCATATTCTCTTCCCTAGTGAAACCATAATTGCCAAAGCTGGTACCTCCTAAATTTTTCCCATTGGAACCAATCGCCAAAGCTGGCACCTTTCAGGGTTTTTCTTCCCCGACTGCCAAAAATGGCACCCTTTACTTTCTATTCGCCTATATAGGCACCTTTTACATTCTGTTCGCCAAAGTTGGCACTCATTTACTTTCTGTTCTCCTATTCAGGCACCATTTACCTTTCTAGTTGCCGAAGTTGGCACCTATTTACCTTTCCTAGTCGCCGAAGCTGGCACCCTTTAATTTTCGTTCGCCTATTCAGGCACCCTTTATTTTCCGTTCGCCTATTCAGGCACCCTTTACCTTTCTAGTTGCCGAAGTTGGCACCCATTTACTTTCTGTTCGCCTATTCAGGCACCATTTACTTTCCGCTCGCCTATTCAGGCATCCTTTACTTTTCGTTCGCCTATTCAGGCACCCTTTACTTTCCGTTCGCCTATTCAGGCACCCTTTACTTTTCCAGTCGCCGAAGCTGGCACCTATTTACCTTTTCCAGTCGCTGAAGCTGGCACCTATTCACTTTCCATTCGCCTATTCAGGCATCCTTTACTTTCCGTTCGCCTATTCAGGCACCCTTTACTTTCCATTCGCCTATTAAGGCATCCTTTACTTTCTATTCGCCTATTCAGGCACCCTTTACTTTTCCAGTCACCGAAGCTCGCACCCATTTACCTTTTCCAGTCACCGAAGCTGGCACCTATTTACTTTCCGTTCGCCTATTCAGGCATCCTTTACTTTTCGTTCGCCTATTTAGGCACCCTTTACTTTCCGTTCACCTATTCAGGCATCCTTTACTTTTCGTTCTCCTATTCAGGCACCCTTTTCTTTCCGTTCGCCTATTCAGGCACCCTTTACTTTTCCAGTCGCCGAAGCTGGCACCCATTTACCTTTCCAGTCGCCGAAGCTGGCACCTATTTACTTTCCGTTCGCCTATTCAGGCATCCTTTACTTTTCGTTCGCCTATTCAGGCACCCTTTACTTTCCGTTCGCCTACTCAGCCACCCTTTACTTCCCGTTCGCCTATTCAGGCACCCTTTACTTTCCAGTCACCTATGCAGGCACCCTTTATTTTCCAGTCTACCGGGGGTCAATCCCGATCTTCTCACTGAAAGAATTTTTCCCGGTCCATTCACATCAAAAAAAAGAAAAAAAAGAGAGAGAGAGAGAGACAGATGTGGAAAAGAGGAAAAGGTCACAACAACTCAGACACCATACCTATTGAGAGGTCCCGCTTGGTCCCTACATCGGTGTTCATATCTTTACTTCCTTTTCACTTCAAAAACACGGAAAGCTTCGTGTTTCTCTTGTGAAAAAGAAGTAAAGAGGGGCATCTGTGAACACCTCTTTCGGTCCGACCCAAATGGAAAGAATTCTAAGAGGACTGGACTTCATTTTCGAAAGATCTGCTGAGAAGAATGACTCAGATTGAAGCATTTTCGAGTAAAATATAGCCATGTTGGAGATGAATTCGAATAGAATGGCTCAAAAATGATCAAATTCGAACAGGATGACTCAGATTGAAGCATTTTCGAGTGAAATATTGCCCTTTTGGGATAAATCCGAGTGAAATGACTTAAGGAATGATCAAATCCGAGTGAAATGACTCAGAATGGATCAAATCCGAGTGGAATGACTCAAAAAATGATCAAATCCGAGTCATAATAAAGCATTTTCGAGTAGGAATAGGCTCCTGTTGGGGAATCCGAGTGGAATGACACAAAAATGATCAAATCCGAATATAATTACTCAGAATAAGTCATTTCCGAGTAGAATACTATTGCTGACTGAAGTAAATCCGAGTGGGAGCTTTCTGAATGCAAGTAATCTGAATGAAGAAATGCTGATTAAAGTGAATCTGATTGAGGAATGTGTTTTTCTGGGCGAAACCGAGTCCGAGTAAACACATCCGAGGGGCGAACGTTGATTGAAAGCCCTTTGGTTGAAGTGTAAAGGCTGATTCCAAGTGAAAATGCCAAGTTTCCAAGTTCTGAGTGGAAAGAGAGCCAGTTCCGAGTGAAAACAAAGTTTGAGGACCTGTTATTGAATGAAGCTCTCCTGACTGAAGTAAAAAGACTGACTCTGAGTGTAACTGAGTGGTCAGATTCAGACTGAAGGAAAATCTGACTCCCAAGGTCAGTTTTGAGTAAAACCTTCAAGCAATGAAGTTTTGAGTCACTTTTGAAGACATTCCGAGTGAACATTCCAAGCAAAGACAAGATCTGAGTAGCACACCTCCGATTGAAGTGATTCCAAGTGAATGCTTCAAACAGAAATAAGATCTGAACCAAATACTTCCGATCGAGAGAATTCCGAGTGAAACACTAATTCAGTCAGTCAGTTCTGACTCGCCATATTCAGTCGGTTCTGATTCACCAGACTCAGTCAGCTCCGAGTGAAACACTGTTCAATCAGTTCTGAGTAAAGCTTCCATCAGCTTCCGAGTGAAACCATTGTGAAGAGGATTCCCGAACAAATGTATCCGAGTGAATTGATGTGTGAGCACATCCGAGTGAGATGATGCACAATTGAAACAACTCTGAGTAAAGACTAAGCTTGATGAATGAGTTTGAGCTATATATCCGAGCAAGATTTTTCCGAGTAAATCAAATCATGAGCTTCCGAGGGAAATTAATCAATCAATCAAACGGGACTTTCAGACATTCCTGACTAAATTAATCAAAAAGGCCGGTTGAATCATGTACACCAATACCGAGCCATTTCAGTCAGCACCGAGTGAGCCATCCTTTTACCCAATTCCGAGTCACATTTCACACAATTTCCGAGCCATTTCAGTCAGCACCGAGTGAGCCATCCTTTTACCCATTTTCGAGCCCCTTTCCACTCGATTTCTGAGTGACTTTCCCCCATTTCCGAGTGACTTTCACAAAAGTCACATTTCACCTATTTTCGAGTCATCCTTAATCCACTTCAGTCGGATCCGAGTCCACTTATTTCCTCCCATTCCTGAGCCATTCTTTTAGCCATTACCGAGCCACCATCTTTCAGTCAGCAAGGAGTCCTCTTCAGTCAAATCCGAGTGATATTTTTTCAGTCAGCAAGGAGTCCTCTTCAGTCAATTCCGAGTCACTTTTCACTCGATCTGATTGAAATTCAATCAGAATTGCTTTGTTTGTCCCCTTAATCCAATTGCTTTGCTTTTCACTCGGATTCTCCTCACAAATAACCCACCACCGAGCAAAACCTCCACTCGGCCTTCCATAAAAGGGCTCCTCTCAGAAGAATTCTCACTCGGAAAAGACCATTTTCACTAGGAAAACCTTCATTTCTCTCGGAATTCACTCCCACTGTGGATGAATGCTGACTGAGAGGCCAATCTGAGTCGTCCTCTCTTGGATTTCCACTATCCTCTCTCAGATTTCCACCAGGTTCCCCCTGTTCGCCCGTGCTGACTTGGATTCCACCACCCAAGTGGATCCAAGAATCCTGGGGGTGGCAGACAGGGGCGGAAGTAGAGGAATTAAAAATTCCCACCAGCCGTTGTCCCCCACTACCAGGCCGGAGTGGAAGCTTGAGCTGGCCTTCCACTCGGAGTGGAAGCTTGAGCTGGCCTTCCACTTGGAAAAGCCTATAAATAGACAAACGTTGAAGCTTTGAAGGGGGAAGGCATTGATTAAGAGAAAACTCTGCCTAAATTCACCCTCACTCTCTCTCTCCCTCACACCAGCTCCCTTCCCTCTCTTCACCAGCAACTGTCCTCCCACCTGCCAACTCCCTTCAAACACCCACACGGCCCAGCACCCTCACTATACCTTCTCCTTTTTCCTCTCTCCATCGTCCCACTGTCGTCTCTCCTCTACCAATACAAAAAACTCCTTCCTCTCAACCAATACCGTTCCAGATCCTCTCTCCTCACCAACACCACTCGGTACAGCCCCTCTCCTCACCAGCACCCTTCACACCTCAGTGTTCAGCATCCTGAGACCAGCTCTCTTGCTCCATCACTCAGTTTCTCAAACTTTCACACGGTATTCTACTATTTTTACTCGGTTTTCCCATTTTCACTCGGTTTTCCCATTTTCACTCGGTTTTTCCCATTTTCACTCGGTTTTCCCATTTTCACTCGGTTTTCCCATTTTCACTCGTTTTTTTCATTTTTCACTCGGTTTTATCTTCTCCCACTCAGTTTTCGCTCATTTTTCCCTCTCCTCTCCGAACTTACTGTTCCCCTTTCTCTCTTGTAGCTTCTGCTACCTTCCCTCTTTGGCTTCGTAATAAAAATAATAAAAGGAAATGGATGTTTCATGGGTTTTCTTTCAAATCTAAATAAAATCAAAAAAGAAACAAATCATTTTTAGTCAGTGTCGTACGGAAAATACTTCCGTCTAGACAACCTCTATAAGATCCGTACACGTGCGAAGAACTTCCTCTTGTATGGGTTCATTACTAAAATGATACCCACCAACATTTCCCTAATCTTTTCCTAAAAAAAAACATCTAAAGAACTACGTGACCCTGATTTCTCGAAAGCTCGAGAATACGTAGGAGCAGGAAATAGTTCATGTCGGGCCCACCTTTCTTTATTTAATTTTTAGAGTTTCCATTTTTGTCTTGCTATCAAAAGGAGGAGCGAGATTAATTTGGACGAGACGTCCTGTTAATCTCATATTTTTTAAATATCTCTTTAAAAAAAAAAATAAGGAGCGAGGTTAATTTAGACGAGACGTCCTGTTAATCTCATATTTTTTAAATATCTCTTTAAAAAAAAGAAGGAGCGAGGTTAATATAGACGAGACGTCTTGTTAATCTCATATTTTTGTAGTATTTCTTTGAAAGAAGGAGCGAGGTTAATTTGGACGAGACATCCTATTAATCTTATATCTTTTTTAATATTTTTTAAAAAAGGGCGGAGCGAGATTAATTTGGACGAGACGTCCTGTTGATCCCATGTAAATATTATGTGTTTATTTTCTTTGTTTATTTTTGTATATTTTGTCATCTCGTATATTTTCTTTTCATGAAGAAGTTAAAATAATTAATGGATTAATTATAATGCGCGCTATCAAATTGAGGTAACCGTTTTTATAACGGACAGTTGTGAGGTGCTAATACCTTCCTCACCTGTAATCAGACTCCCAAATCATGGAATTTCATTTTTATAACCAGTGCTTTAACAAAGGTTTTTCCAGTATTTTATCCTAAAAAATATTGGTGGCGACTCCCTGTTTCTTTTTTAATCTTTTCGAAACGTTTTGAGGGTCGGCCATGCCGCTGCGATCCCGGTCGCGACACATAATATACAATCGTGACAGACACATGCATACACTTAAATCAGTACATTCATCCAGTACCGTTCGTGGACCATGCATTTGACATGCAAGCGCCCCCTACCTAATGAAGGAATTCAAGAAGTTCTTCTGCTCTCCGACGTTTGGTCTGACGCCCTTTCTGACTTGTCCAGCCCCCCTTTCGCACCGTCGTGCCCTGCAATCGGCTCGAGAATGGAGAGTTATTCTTTCTCTACTTTAGTGATCATCCTTCACCAGTCGGAGGGGCTATGACCTTTCTCCAGTACCGTCGTCGTGGTCCCCAGTGATGAAGAATAAAAACAGGGGAAGAGAAGAGGACGAAGACGAAGAAGAAGAAAAGAGAGAATGAAGCAATAAGGAAGAATGAATATCACAGTGATACAGGGTATGTATATGCATGTGAAGAGAAGGAAGTGGGATGGGAAAACGTGAATCGCAGTCCACTCACGTAACTCACCAATCACAAGCATCCATCTTTTACCAACTAAATTAATTTGTCATTATTCCTTAAATTAAACTGATTATAATTAACAATTATCTTCCCACCTTGAAATTAAGGTCTTAATGGTTTATTTCATTCGGTATTTAACTTCAAAATTAGGATGTTACAATTTGAACTGTTCTTTACAGGGGGTGTTAAAGTATGGTTGATGAACAATTCAAAATGTACATGTAATGTCAATCTGGTACAAGGAGATATTTATGAATGTGCAAGTACGGAGTATCCTTGTATACTGGGGTGGAATACAATGCACTCTGGGCGGTGTGACATTCCGCCTGAAGTAACCTTCTTTGCCTTCACACAATTGGTGGTGGTACCTGTAATTATTCTTCGACGCTCAAGTCAGTATTCTGAAATACTGTAAGACTTAGAAAACAAATCTGAGAGAATTATGCAAGTAAAAGTGTAAAGTTCAGAATTGAGGGGGGGATCCCTCTTTACCTTTTTGCTGAGGTTTATATACCTGTTACTGGTGCTCCATTATTGGTAGGACCCGTTCCTCATTTTCTGGCATAATACAAGAAAGGTAGTGGGTCCCTGTGTCGTTCACGAGCACCATCGCTGTAGTGGGTATTTCCACTTGCTTGGAAAGCGTTAATGCCTTATTATTTTATTCATTGTTCCCTTTTATGCGTGACAGCGTGATTCCCATTTTCAACCTCTCAAGACAGAGTCAATCTCGTGCCGGGGTTATAAGTATGGGCTCGCTACACAATATAGGAAATTCAATATTCCGCCTATGGCTTGGCGGAGTAGTATGCATTGGAAATACTTTATGCATGTGTATAAGATATTCAATATTTTCCACCTTGGCGGAGTAATAAGCTTTGGCGGAGTAGCTTTGGCGAAGTTACGTGCCATGGCGGAGTTGCATGCCTTGGCGGAGTAACGTGCCCTGGCGGTATGTACTCCATATAAAAGTAATTATAAGGTATTTGAGACGTACTTCTCCTGTTCAAAATGCTGATCTGGCAAAGCATTAAAACCATGCTCTTGGGGACCGGTGTTGGGACCGGATCATATGCCCCTTAGCTTGTTATAGTGACTGGCGGAGTCACTTTAATGAGCTATAACACTATTATGTTTAGCTTTTATAGGCATGGGTTTAGGCGGTGTTTGCTAGCTCAGGATTTTTGGACAAGTGTTTTTGTGCATTTAATGCTTTCATCATTACTTGCCACGCCTGTCATTAATGCGCCTCGAAACTGCGTTTTGCCGCTTCAATCTCTCACTGCCACGTATGCCCTCGTAACGATTGCCATTCCAATGATGGGACATAAATGCGTGGGATAGCAGTTGAATACGTTTTCGAGGTTATTACCATAGGCCTTGGATTTTGAAAATACGGCCCAAAAAATGCCTGTCTTGAGATTCATCCCACGGCTGTAGTTGCGTTTTTGAGATTAGTGAGGCTTTACGTGTTTCCCCCCAAGCCATGCCTATAAATAGGTAAACTCTTAGGAGGGGAAACTTTTCGCTTCATCTTCTTCTCTGCGCTTTCGTATTAGAACTGCCTTTTGAACGTTGCTTTCTTGCGAGTCGTTTGTTGTTGCAGTTCTTCAGTTCTTCAGAAACTTAAGGTAACTTTCTTCTTTCTCTGTTTTCTGTTTTTATTCTCATTGGGTTAGTTCTGTTTTCTTTATATGTGCGTTTGTTAAAGCGAGGATGAGAGGAAAAAAGTCAGAGTCATGCTCTAGGGTTTCTGTCCGTCCCATGTTTTCGGATATTGAGAGTGACGATGAGGCTTTCTATACTGGGAGGGATTCGACGTTTTACAGCAGCGTGGAGTATTTTAGTAATGGTGTACATTCGTTTGTATCAGGAGGTATTTCCCACACACAAGTGATAACGATGGCAGAATGTCAGAATGTTGTGTTGCATGGATTGGACTGGAAAAAGACGCTTGAGACTGACCCCTATTGTTGGGTTAAGGAAGATGTTAAAGATGTTTCCTCTCGTCATGCAACAACGAGTGGAGGGGTGATGGAGTTGTCTGTGCCAATTTGGAAGGATGAACGGTATGAAAAGAGGTTCATCATTCGTTCGCCCAAGACGTTCGAACGTATATGCCATCGTCCTCAAAATGAGCGTACCATATATATGTATGATATTTTATTTACCCAGTTGGGGGTGCGCTTTCCACTGAATAGATTCCAGATGGGCGTACTTAGATTCCTGGATTGCGCTCCTTCTCAGCTGCACCCTAATGGTTGGGGGATAGTTCGCAGCTTCGAGGTACTGGCTGAACATCTAGAGTTTACGCCCACTGTGGCGTTGTTCTTTGCCTTCTGCCGCATCATGAGGAGAGTGAATGTGAAAAGTGGCGGCATGGGCTTTGTAACCCTTCGGGCGGAGCCGAAGATTTTAAATTTCAAGTCGTTTGCAGACTCCGCCAAGGAAGGCGGACTTCACTTTAGGATGAGCTTTGTGAAGGTTTCCGTTAGGAAGGACATGCCCGTCTTCTGGCGGAATAAGGAGGGAATTGATAAATTCCCAGTAGCGTGGACGCATGAGCACTTACTCCTGACTAAACAAGCGTATGAAGTTGAGGAGAGTGCTTTATCAGCTGCTTCTGTGGAAGTACTCCGAACGTTGAAGGAGTACAACTCCGTCCATAAGCTGATTCTGTGTCGAAGGCTGCTTGGGCGGGATGCTCAGGGATACTTAAGTAATATTTTATCATTATCAATTCCCATGTTGATTGAATATTACTTCTATTTTTTCCTGCATCTTCTAACCGTATTCATATATGTTATTTTGTAGGAGAGATCGCCGAATTCCCTGGGATGGATCGCATCAAGCAGATTCGCATGAGTCGCAAGGAAATTGACGTAGAGAACAACGTGCAGCCTAGGAGGAATTTGGCTGCTGCTCTGACAAAGACTCTTCCTTTCCCTGCATCCACTAATATAGTGACTTTGGAGGGTGGTGCGGGGTCCTCAACAGTTGATGTTGAAAGGCGTTCTAAAAAACGCCAAGAACCAGAAGCTGTTGAGGTAGAAGAAGAGGAAGTGGATCCCCAACCCTTGCTAAAGAGGAAGAACAAGGGCAAGAAGAAGATAGGGGAAGGAGCATCAGCTGATGTTGCTATTAATGTGGAAGGGATTCAGGAGACACCTGTTGTGGGTATTACTGCTGATGTGGGCGGTGTGGAAGGCGCCCTTGAAGAAGGTGTCGTAGGGGAAGAGGCGGAGGGAATTCAAGCTTCTCCAATCCACCCAGCTGAGAGTCCCGCCCTGGACTTGGCTACTCGAGGGACACCAGTTTTTCTTATTGATGTTCCAGGGGAGTCATCCAGGCGATCCATCTCTTTGCCTCTGGCGGGGTCTCGACTGAATCCCTTTTTGTATTTTACAAATATGGGATCCCGCCAGTCGGAGAGGCGTGATCCGGACTTCATCCTCCGCCCCGACATCGACTTCGAAGAGATTCCAGACGCTGCTACAGCTGCAAGGTGGCACCTCTCAGAAATTGATGGTTTCCTTGCCTCTGTGCCACGCATCGCTGATGTTGCTGCAGAAGCCGCCATGTTTCAAGAATCGTTTCATGAATCTGTGGAAAAGATACGCAGCTTGGAGCACGACAACGAACAGCTGTCAGAGGTGATCAAGGCCAAAGATAAACATCTTGACACCGCCGACTCTGATATAAAGAAGCTTGAGGAGGAGCTGGCTCGAGTGAGAGCTGATAAAGTCTTGCTGGAAAAGCAAGTTTCTGGCTTGAAGGAGCAGAATGTAAAACTGGGCGAAGAGGTGGGCAGACTATCCCAGGTAAAGGCTGATAATGTTCTGCTGAAACAACAAATTTTAGATCTGAATCAGCAGAACAAAGAACTGGGCGAAGGTGTGAGCGAACTTCAGCAAAGGTTGGTTTCCTTTGAAATAAATAAGACCGTTGCTGAAGACACCTGGGCGGCGGAGTTGGACCAAACAGCCACTGCATACAGTAACCTTGAAAAACAGGTTCAAGAGCTGCAAGTTGAAAAAGCCACTTCAGATGCTACCAGTAAGAGGCTTGATAAGGAGTTATAATCTGCCTTGGATGCAGCTGAGGCGGCAGTTGATGATGCTTTCAGCATGGCTGTTCACCAACTCCGTCATCGCAACCCAGGCGTTGCTCTCAACACTACAGGCATTCATCCTTACTATGAATTCATCAATGGCGAACTGATGGTGCCTGTTCAGGGGGGTCATGTTCCTGCGCCCAATGTAGAGTATGTCCTGGCAGACTTGCCCCCTCGCAAAGTTTATCCAAGCCTGGTGAAAGTCAGCCCAGCTCCACCCAACAAGAGGGGGTGCCATCCGAGCCTTGAAGACTAGCTCCGGAGTCCGTTTGCAAGTTTTGTTTTTCTTTGAATTTTAATGATATTGCCTTGTTCCAGGATAGGCTCTGGATCTTTATCAACTTTTGACAATATTCAATAAAATATATTTTCTGTAAATCAATACTTGTTCATATAAACACTATCTGAGTCCGTCGGATTTATGCCTTGTAAAACGATATTAAGAAGGCAGCGTAATCATTTGAGGACTTAATGAAATATGACTAAGTATAATGAGGCAGAATAACCCCTTTAGGAATTTGGTGAAGTAAAATTCAGCAATGAGGCGAGATAGCCTCTAAGGAATTTCAATGAAGTAAATTCAGTAATGAGGCGGAGTAGCCTCTTGAGAATTTCATTGAAGTAAATTCAATAATGAGGCGTAGTAGCCTCTTAGGAATTTCAATGAAGTAAATTCTGTAAGGAGGCGGAGTAGCCTCTTAAGAATTTCAATGAATTAAATTCTGTAATGAGGTGTAGTAGCCTCTTAGGAATTTCATTGAAGTGAATTCTGTAAGGAGGCGGAGTAACCTTTTAAGAATTTCAATGAAGTATAATTCCGTAAGTAGGCGGAGTAGCCTCTTAGGAATTTCAATGAAGTATAATTCCGTAAGGAGGCGGAGTAGCCTCTTAGGAATTTCAATGAAGTATAATTCTGTAAGTAGGCGGAGTAGCCTCTTAGGAATTTCAATGAAGCACAATTTTTACAAGTGTTGAACTTACTTGAACTTGTTGACAGTGCTTGAGTTTATTGATTATGTACTCTGTAAAATATTGGTAGTTAGGCGGAGCCAAGTTTTGGATGGAGTGTTCATCCTTTTGAATTTGGACTGGAGTGTATCTCCTGATCACGTGACAATTGTTGAATCCAGGGTTGGTATGGTGCAGCGTATAGCTGTGACACCAATCCTTTCCGCAGGAAATTTGCTGGACTTTGGGGTCGGTATGGTGCAGCATATAGCTGTGACACCCACTCTTTCCACAAGAAGCCTGCAGTACCTTGGGGTCAAAATAGTACAGCATATAGCTGTGACACCGATTCCTTCCACAGGCGGCCTGCAGGACCTTGGGGTCGGTATGGTGCAGCATATAGCTGTGACACCAATCCTTTCCCCCCAAGGAGTTTTTTGGACCTTAGGGTCGGTATGGTGCAGCATATAGCTGTGACACCAATCCTTTCCCCCCAAGGAGTTTTTTGTTGACTCCGTTTGTGAAGCTGTGTTGCATTTTGGTTGATCTTTATGGAAAAGAGTTATGCATCTATGCTTCAATTTTTGGAGCCGTTGTCTTATCTGCATGGGAACAAGTTTTGCCATGGATAATCAATTCAAAGTTAGAGTGAAGATTGAATGTAGGAAGGCATTTCATTAATAATGGAACTACATAAAGGGCTGAGTTGGGGTATGTCTCTTCGAAACCTTCTCAAGGAAAGTATATCTAGGAAGAACCTTGAGTTAGGAGGAAAAGATCATACCATATTACCCAACTAGATGTAATATATGCGTAAATTTAAAATGTTCCATTTATTCCTGACCGGAGTGCCATCTAAGTTTTCTAGGCGGTATGTGCCTTTGCCCAGAATTTCGACGACTCGGTATGGACCTTCCCATGTTGGTGCCAATTTGCCTTGGTGTGCAAATTTATTACCGATATTGGCCCTTCTCAAGACCAAATCTCCTTCTTTGAAACGGCGTTCAGAAATACGTATGTTATACCGTTTGGCGGCCTTTGCTTTAACAGCTTGGTCCCTTACAAAGGCTTCCTCTCTCAACTCCGCCAAGACCTCGAGTTCATGGGCGAGGTTCTGTTGATTGGCTTCTTCGTTGAAATGGAGGACTCGAGCTGATGGGGCTGCCAATTCAATGGGAATAACAGCTTCGACTCCATATGTCAGCCGATATGGAGATTCATTTGTGGTGGAGTGAGGGGTTGTTCTATATGCCCATAGAACGTGGCACAATTGATTTGCCCAATCTCCCTTTACTTCACCAAGGCGTTTCTTAAGGCCTTTCAAGATTTCTCTGTTGGCAACTTCAGCTTGGCCATTGGTTTGAGGGTGTTCCACAGAAGAGAAAATCTGCGTAATGCTAAGATTTTCCAGGAGTTCAGTGAACTTTTGATCTGTGAATTGGGTGCCATTATCAATGACTATGCGTCCAGGGACTCTGAAACGTGCAATGATATTTTCATATACGAATCTTCGAGTCCTGGCTGACGTTATGTGCACCACTGCTTCTACCTTAATCCATTTGGTGAAGTAATCAACACCAACTATTAAGTATTTGATACCGCCGGGCACGGTTGGGAATGGACCCAAGATATCCATGCCCCATTGATAGAAAGGCCAAGGCGTTATTGATGACGACATTTCCTCTGCTGGAGTGTGATGAAGATTTGCGAATCGTTGACATTGATCGCATTTTTGAACATATGAGGCGGAGTCATACTTCAGAGTGGGCCACCAATACCCCACCCTGAGTATTTTTCTCATTAGACTTCGTGCCCCTGGATGGTGTCCACACTGCCCTTCATGGACTTCTTCCAAAACAGCTTGCACCTCATTTTCGTTTATACAAATTAAGTAAGGAACAGAAATTCCTCGGCGGTATAACTGTCCGTCTAGGAGTGTATAATAAGGTGCTTCTTTCTTTAGTTTCTTTCGCTCAAGATCATCTGTGGGTAATTGTCCATTAACAAGATAACGAACTATTGGTGCTACCTAGGAATTGTCATCAAAGGAGCGGCTTTTAATCATATGTACTGAGGAAGGAAAGGAAATGCTTGGCTCCGCCAAGGTACTCTATACAACCATAGTTATGCATCCTGTCTTCTTTGTGCTGGCTAACCTGGAGAGGATATCAGCACGTGTATTTTCTTCACGGGGTACACGCTTGAAAGTAACTTTATTGAAGTGCTGTTTTAACTCATTGACGCAGTCTAGATATTGTTGCAGTAGAGGTTCTTTGGCCTGATACTCACCAAGAATTTGTGAGATGACCAATTGAGAATCACTGCATAGGGTAACAGTTTTGGCCCCAATATCTTGTGCTGCTCTGAGTCCGGCCAAGCAGGCTTCATACTCCGCCTGATTGTTAGACGTAGTGAAGGTAAAGTGCAATGAAATTTCAAGATGTACCCCGTCATCACTTTCTATAACAATTCCTGCTCCACATCCTTTGTTATTTGAAGATCCATCAACGTATATTGTCCAATGTGAATGATCTGCATTTGGGCTAGAGCCTGTTAATTCAACTACGAAATCTGCTAGGACCTGTGCCTTGATAGCAGTTCTTGGTTCGTAGGATATGTCCAATTCAGAGAGTTCTATGGCCCATTTGATCATCCTTCCAGCCAGGTCTGGTTTGAACAGTATAGTACAAAGTGGCAAGTCTGTGCGAATCAGGATGGGATGGGCATGGAAATATGGTCTTAGGCATCGTGAGGCCCAAACAACTGCAAGTGCTGCCTTTTCAATCTTCTGATAACGGCATTCTGCACCATGCAGTGTTTTACCAGTGAAGTACACCGATCGTTGGCCTTCAACTGTCTCCTTGATCAGAGCCACTGCCAGCGCTTCATCTGAAACAGACAAATAAACAATGAGTTGCTCACCTGGGCTTAATTTTACCAGGATTGGAGGGCTGGCCAAGACATTTTTCAAGCTTTGGAAGGCCGCCTCTTGCTCTGGGCCCCAACTGAATTTCTTGTCCTTCTTCAGCATTTTGTACAAGGGAAGAGAGCGATGAGCCATTTTTGGCATGAATCATGCTAGAGCAGTGATTTTGCCGTTGAGGGATTGTACCTCTTTCAATGTTTTGGGGCTCTGCAACTTTTGGATTACGCGATATTTATCAGGATTAGCCTCTATGCCTCTTTGGGTTAACATGAAACCCAAAAATCTGCCTCCTGGTACAGCAAATGTACATTTTAATGGGTTAAGTCTCATGTTGTATTGCTGTAGGCGTTGAAAAATAAGGCGTAGGTCTTCAACATGGTATCCTCCCTCCGGGGTTTTGGCTATAATATCATCAATATAAACCTCTACCAGCTTTGTGTGCATACCCTCAAAAACTTTGATGATCATGCGCTGGTAGGTTGCCCCGGTGTTCTTTAGCCCAAATGGCATGACGTTGTAGCAAAAGACCCCTTTGTCATTAACAAATGCTGTCTTCTCTTGATCATCCTCACACATTGGAATTTGGTTGTAACCAGAGTAAGCATCCATAAAAGATAGATACTTGTATCCTGAAGAATCGTCAACCAATCTGTCAATGTTGGGGAGAGGGTATGGATCCTTGGGACAACATTTATTCAAGTCAACGTAGTCTATGCACATACGCCACTTGCCATTGGCTTTCTGTACCATAACCACGTTGGACAGCTAGGAGGAGTAACAGAGTTCCCTGATGAACCCCGCCTTGAGGAGCTCCTCCGTTTGTTCACAAGCAGCTTTTTGCTTAGCAAGACCCATACGTCGTTTCTTTTGTGCCACTGGCCTAGTTTCAGGATACACCGCCAGGCGGTGGCAACAAAAGTTGGGATCCATGCCAGGCATGTCTGCAGCGGTCCAAGCAAAAATCTCTTTATACTCAAGGAGAAGTGCAATTAGTCTTGCTTCCATGTTAGCCTCCAGTTTGTCATTGATGTTTGTTATTTGTTCCGGGGTGCTGCCTAAAACAATAGACTTGGAACCACCATCAGGAGTTGGTTTCAAAGGGTTCAGTGGGTCTACAGAAGACTCCGCCCTGGGGTCAAGATCCACCAAATTGACGGATGCCGCCACACTGCTTCCTTCGTTCAATTTTCTTTTCTTAGACATGGTTTCAAACTTCACCATGTTAAGACTCAAATTGTAACAATAACGAGCCATTTCTTGGTCACCCCTTACAGATGAGACTTGATTATCCTTATCAATGAACTTGATTAACAAGTGGGGGGTTGAAACGATGGCTTCCATGGCATTCAGGGTAGGCCGCCCAATGATGCCATTGTATGGAGATTTAACATCAATGACAAGAATCTTGGATTTCACAGTCCTTGCTCCAGGTTCACCATCAAAAGTAATCCTTGTGTCCAAATAGCCTTTAGTGGGCTGTTTGGCGCCATTAAAGGCTGTAAGGTCCTGTGTATAAGGCTGCAAATCAGCATCAGTTAGCCCCATGCGTTTAAAACAGTCATAAAAGATAACGTCGCAGGAACTTCCCTAATCAATTAGGATGCGTTTTACATCCATATTAGCGATTACCGCAATAATCACTACTGCATCATCTCCCTCAGGAATAGTAGGGCCAAAATCATCATCTGTGAAGGTTATAGGCGGAGTCTGGACCCCGTTCCTGAATGGGCGATATTCTTTGCTCTTGCCCTACATAGACAAAATCATACGATGATGATTTTTCCTGGCGGTGTTTGAGGGTCCGCCCCTGGCGAAGCCTCCAGCAATCATATCTACAACCTGCCTTTTGCCCCGCGATCTGGGTTCAGGGCTTGGTTCCCTTTGGGCGGACTCCAGAACAACGCCTTTTTGTTTTTCTGTTGCCGCCGTACGTTTTGGCTCTCGAGTATTATCAGGATCCGGAGAACGATCACGATGTCGTTTTCAAACTTTTCTGGCTCATCATGAGACTTACCCTTAAACAAATAGTGTTTCAGTTTGCCTTCATGAATAAGCACCTCAATGGTGTTTTTGAGTTGCTTACACTCCTCCGTGGTATGGCCAACTGACTCGTGGAACTCGCAATATTTCTTTGGGTTTCCACCGCGCCTGATTGGAGGTGGAAGTTGGATCCTATAAACATTGAGGGTAGTCCATCCTATTTCACGCAAGATTTGTTCATATGACGTGTTCAGGGGTGCATAATGAGCAAAATTGAACACTCGTCTATCTTGCTGTTTGAAGGGTTGGTTCCCTACTTTGTCTTTTTGGTGGAACTTGTCATTCTTGGATGTTTTTTCCTTGTCTTTGTCATGATGTGGAGCTGCAGTGGGTGGTTTACTGCGAGATGCAGTGGCTTCCAGGTGCATCTCAATACCCACATACTTGGACGCCTTCCTGCGAAATTCCTCCATCGTGGATGGAGGTCCCTTTGCCAATGACAGAGCAAAAGGTGATTTTGGCTGCATAGCCTCAATGAGCATATGCAACTGGATTGCTTCTGTCAGATCAGGAACCATGGCTGCCTCTTTATAAAATCTCTTAAGGAAATCCTTCAGAGATTCTTTGTCACCTTGCTTGATTTGAGCCAAGGTATGAGAGGTTCTAGGCGCATCCCTAGAAATCACGAAGTGGCTGCCAAAAGCTGTGGCCAAGTCTTCCCATGAATCAATGGAACCTGAAGGTAAACTCTTGAACCAGCTAAGAGCTTCACCTGTAAGGGTCCTGGGGAACATTCTGCACATGACATCTTCTTCTGCACCTAAGAATATAGCCTCGTAGATGTAAGCATCTAAATGCTTAGAAGGATCTGTTTCCCCAGTGTATTTTCCTATGGAAATGGGTTGCATAGTTTGCAAATGTCTGGGAACATGCGCATTCATGAGTCTTTTGGAAAATGGGATATTCATCTTGTATCCCGAGGGGGATGAGTTTAAAACTGCTCTTCTCCCCTCATGATGTTGAGCATTTGCCAGTGGGAGGCTTCGTTGCTCTTCCATGTAAGTAGGGATGCGAGAGTAGTTAGGAGTACTTGATTCCTCCTGTACGTGTAATTCATGGTGTGGCTGTCTTGCAGGGCCAGCTTTCTCGTGCATGGGGTTCGCCTTTTCACGACGAAGCTCTGCGATTTCTTCTCTCAACATTCGAATCATATCATCTCTCAGATCTAGAGAGTCAACATGCGTTGCTTTTTTATGAGCATCGTTGTCGAAGTTGAGACGTCTAGGATTGCATGGAGGAGAATCCTCATTCTGCACTTCTGGTCCTGGTCTCTCTATTAATGATGAGTGTGATGGAAATTGATCAAAGATTGTGGGACTACCAAATTTACAGGTCCCATTGGGCGTGCCAATGAACTGTTCTTTACAGGTGGTGTTAAAGTATGGTTGATGAACAATTCAAAATGTACATGTAATGTCAATCTGGTACAAGGAGATATTTATGAATGTGCAAGTACGGAGTATCCTTGTATACTGGGGTGGAATACAATGCACTCTGGGCGGTGTGACATTCTGCCTGAAGTAACTTTCTTTGCCTTCACACAATTGGTGGTGGTACCTGTAATTATTCTTCGACGCTCAAGTCAGTATTCTGAAATACTGTAAGACTTAGAAAGCAAATCTGAGAGAATTATGCAAGTAAAAGTGTAAAGTTCAGAATTGAGGGGGGGATCCCTCTTTACCTTTTTGCTGAGGTTTATATACCTGTTACTGGTGCTCCATTATTGGTAGGACCCGTTCCTCGTTTTTTGGCATAATACAAGAAAGGTAGTGGGTCCCTGTGTCGTTCACGAGCACCATCGCTGTAGTGGGTATTTCCACTTGCTTGGAAAGCATTAATGCTTTATTATTTTATTCATTGTTCCCTTTTATGCGTGACAGCGTGATTCCCATTTTCAACCTCTCAAGACAGAGTCAATCTCGTGCCGGGGTTATAAGTATGGGCTCGCTACGCAATATAGGAAATTCAATATTCCGCCTATGGCTTGGCGGAGTAGTATGCATTGGAAATACTTTATGCATGTGTATAAGATATTCAATATTTTCCACCTTGGCGGAGTAATAAGCTTTGGCGGAGTTACGTGCCATGGCGGAGTTGCATGCCTTGGCGGAGTAACGTGCCCTGGCGGTATGTACTCCATATAAAAGTAATTATAAGGTATTTGAGACGTACTTCTCCTGTTCAAAATGCTGATCTGGCAAAGCATTAAAACCATGGTCTTGGGGACCGGTGTTGGGACCGGATCACAATTCATATGGCTGGGACACTCAAAAATCACTCAATTCTGGCCTAAATGAATCGATTCACATGTTTTTATTAATCAATTCATTTATTCAAGAAGTGGAAACAGCACTACATATTTTCCTCGCAGAAAGGTTCCACTCATTTCTCAAATTTCTCAAATTAAGCACGCTGTTTCCTTCTCCCTCACCTATAAATAGAAGGAATTGAAGCCTCAGAGGACATCCTTACGCACTTCTCTCAAATAATTTCTTTCTTTCTTTGTTCAAGCATTAGAGGCACAAAGCCTCTAGAGGATTTCTCTTCCCCTCCTCCGCTGTATTTCGGGTTCGGTCTTTCTTATTTTTAGTTTGTTTTAATGGTGGAGGGCTAAAACCCTTAGATTGCTTTTCTTGGAGAATTATTGTAATATGAGACGCCCAAAAATGAGGGTAAATTTTTCACGATTTTAAAATAATTAAAGAATAGAAGAAACCGCGAGATAAATCATTAATGAGTAACCCCGGATCATTTTAAATAACATATCCCATATATGAAGATATGAGAAGGTGAATAAATTAAATCAAGAGTCTACCTTGGATAATCAACCATAGGATTGTCAACCAGGGATAGCGGAAAGCATAATCAATTTGAGAGTTTTGGAAAGAATGAAGAAGAGATTTAAGGAGGCTTGATTTAATGGGTAAAGAGTGGTAATTGAAGTCATACATGGATATATATTTGAATCATAGCTAAATGGTACCCATCTATCAGTAAAACACATGAAAAATTGAAGAATCAGGGGTATGAATCGATTCAGGGATCCCATGAATCGATTCAAACGCTACTGGAGTCCCAAAAATGAAAACAGGTACCTTTGAATTGATTCAAGCTTGCATGAATCGATTCAAACGTTCCTAGACCTCATGTACAGTGATTCCAATGAGCCTTGAATCGATTCATGCAAGTGCTTGAATCGATTCAAGTTGTTCTGGACTTAGAAACAGTAAAAACAGTGTGCCTTGAATCGATTCATGCAAAGCTTGAATCGATTCATGACAACACAGAGGCCATTTTATGGAGAGAAAGTCATATTTTTGGACTTCTAACCCCCCTAATTTTTTCATATGAGTTCCAATGCCTACCAAATTTTGACACCAACTTATATACATCATTTGTGATGTGTGGACGCTAGACATACTTAAAACTTCCCAAAAATAAGGGAGTTATGCATATAAATGCGTTTCACTCATTTTGAGGTATTTTTATGCAACTCAAGGACCTATTCTTAATGGAATTGATCCATTCCAAATTCTACAAGTCACAAATCATGAATTTAAGCTATTGGATTCATTCCATACCATTAAAACCACATAAAACACAATTTGACCCTATTGGTTCCTCAAATAGGCATGAACATCAAGACACAACATTACATACACTTCATAAAACATTGTGTTTCATAATTTAACATGATCCATTCATCACTTGGGTAATAATTTTAGCCCATAACTAGCATCATACATTGTCTAGGTCATAATAAAAAATTAGCCATACATGTAGGGTCTAATTTTCACCTATGACCTCCAAAATGAATATACACCAATCTAAATACATATTAAGCATACACCATCCATCATATGCTATACAAAATTAATACTCACCAGGAAAAGAACTTCCTATACACTAATTTACCTCCATCATCAAAATAGACATTTCCAAAAGATTTAATCTGACTCCAATAAGTGTCCTGCATCACAAAGATAAAAATAGACAACATGGGAGAGTGAGTTACATTCCAAAAGATGAAAATGAATACAATGTCATTGTGTGCATATGCATTCAACATCATGTATACTTTACATCGATATATCATTCATCATTATAATTATCAGCACCTCACTAATCTTACACATACTCAATCATCCCTTATGGGTTATAATAAAATATATATGCATACACTCAATCAAACCCTTCATCATCTTGGGCTAACACAATACACAATATATGTATTTGTGATCCGGTCTGGATACTGGCCCCAAGATTGTCCGATCTGGATACCCGGCCTAAGGATGAGGCCATCCCAGCCATCCTAGAGGTCAGCCGATATCACAAGGTAATGATCCGGTCGGTATACACACGATGCGAGTCTCTCTTAAACTGGTTGTCCGAAGTAACGTTTGAGACACTGGGTGACTTATCCGCTCTCATTCATCCGTCACCCCTGATCTGATTGCCTCAGTATCATAACGAGAAAGATACTCAGCACAACGGAATATGTCCCTTTCATTCACCGAAAGGAGTAGGTACAGTCGCAGGTGTAATTTACAGAAAAGGTGACTATCCACCATCCCTGTGTCAGAATCGTACACTACGTAGTGTACTATATGTCTCCTGGCCCCACTGGCACCCAATAATTCACCTTCCACGCTCAATTATAAATACCATAATCCAATACACACAAAAGGTTACGTTCTTCTTGCTCTCAGACTCTCTATTATACTGCTTGAGTATTAACTGAGTTTATACACTCTTCTAACTTGTGCGTCAGAGAATCTTCACAGGTGACACCACCTGTCGCCCACACTAATACGTGAGGTCGGTGTGAAGGATCTCCAGGACAACAAGACCGGTTTCTCCCACCGAGAGGCTAGATCACAGAGACCGGATACACTCAGAACCGGTCTCCAACCTCATTCAACCCATAACTCTTGTGGCTGGATCGACGGCGGATCCTAGACCCCCGTTAGGACCAGATCATTAGCACGCCCGGTGGGACTCGATAGAGTTATTCCTACTTTTTACAAAAGTTTGGTAGTTCAGGATGGAAGGTGATGGACGCGATCTTGTCGATGGTCACGTGGAGGATGTGACCCATCAGCAAACTAGGAGGAGACTCATTTTTGAATCTCCTGTAACCAACACGAGGGGGATGGAGTTGATGGAGCTGAGAAGGGAGAAGAGAGGAGTCGGGGACAGAGTGACGTCCCAAGCAGAAGATACTCGCCATACATCTGCGAGAGAGAAGTCCACAACTCTCCAGTATTCTAAGATCCCTACTTACAAGGATAGGGAGCACACTCAAGATTCTGGGGATAGAATCAAGGCAAGGAGGAAGGAGCAGGTAGTGATGACTTCCGTGGCATACCCACTCAATGTCCCTTTCTCAAGGAGGCTCATGAGTATACTCATCCCCAAGCACCTGCAAACAACCCAACCACTTTTAATCGGAAAGTATAATGGGAAGACTGATCCCACTAAACATCTCGATGCTTAAACGTATAAGGCCGTGTACCTGGGAGCCGATAAGGATGTGATGTGCAGGATGTTTCCACGAACCCTGTTGGACGAGGCTCTTAGATGGTTCAAAAGTTTACCCTCGGGGTCAATAGACTCTTGGGAAGAAATGACGACTTCATTTGAGAGCCATTTCATTATCTCTAGAGACGTTCCAAGGACTTCCCATACCTTGGCTTAGATAAGGCAGGGAGAAAGTGAAACTCTCAAGGAGTTTTTGAAGAGATTTTAAAAGGAGGCTGCTTTGGTGCCTAACCTCACGGAGGCTATTCAGCTTCACATCATTGTTGAAGCCCTACAACCTGGATCTGCCTTTGCTTTGTCTTTGGCAAAGAATCCTCCAACGACGTTGGAGGAGTTTCGAAGAAAAGCTTCGAAGTACGTAGGTATTGAAATGCACTTGGAAGCAATAGCGGCGAGAGGGAAATCCCCAACGCCACATCAACTACAACGGAGAGATAAGGACAGACCCCAATCAGAACACATGGAGAGGCCATTCAGTGGTAACACTTTCAATAGCCCTACTCAGCAATACCAGGAAAACCGAGTAAGTGTGTTTAGCAGTTATACTCCGCTAAACTCTAAGTGTTCACAAATTCTGAGGGAGATCGGATGGCCAACACTTAGTACATACGGGGTCAGAAAACCGCCCCAGCTTCCCAAACATGGTGACCCTCGGAAATACTACGAATTCCATGAGCAAAAGGTCCACTCGGCAAACGAATGTCAAGCCTTGAAAAATACTATTGAGACCCTGATCCAAGAGGGTAAACTCAAACAGTACCTTTTCAAAGAGGGGACTTTTGATGAACCAGACCGGATTAAGAAAAGGGGAAGGTATCATGAGTACGGTAATGACGATAGTTCCACTCCGATCAGAAGGTTTACTGCTTATGAAAAGCAAAAGGGAGTTATGGTTGGTGAGCCTGCACAGCAGAATGTTATGTACCAACAACAACATCAGGGCTGTCGAGAGGTCATTGATTAGGGATCAGACCATCAAAGCTAAGAATACCCTCTGCTGCTGTAGCTAGTCGGTAAAACGGTGTGCATTCTTTCCTTACTTGGGTTTTTCCGATCGGGTTTTACCAAAAAAAAGGTTTAACGAGGCATAACCCCAACTCGGCTCTCTTTTTCTCTTTTTTGTATTGTAATTCATAATTAATGAAATATTCTCTCTATTCACCTATTGCCTTTATGATTTTATTCGATGCACAACTGTGTTGTGACAAGATACTTTTAAGACGGATGATCCTAACAATGTCGTTAGTGATGAACCTCTTCGAAGGTACAACTGGGTGAACCATATTTCAAAGGCTCGGATTATAGGATTAAACTAAATTCTGAGTACGGTTAGTAGGATTAAACCGAACACCGGTGAAGACCTGGGTTGTAGGATTTAACCGAACCTCAGGAAATAGGTTGTAGGATTGAACCGAACCCCATTCGAAGGCTCGGATTATAGGATTAAACTGAATTCCGAGTACGGTTAGTAGGAATATCTCACTTCAGAGTCAATCGTAATCCTCATTGACCGTTCCTCACTCAAAAACACTTCAACTTCAAAGTCAGGCTCGCAAATTCTTTAGTCGGTAAAGTCTCACTGAAGTCCGACTCGTGAATTCTTTAAGTTGAGAATATCACTTCGAGTTTGAAATCAGGAACTATTTACTCGGGAAAGTCTCTACCCAAAACATATTCATTCGAAGTCAAAGTCTATCTGTCCAGAAGTGTTTCACCCGGAAAATGCTCCACTCGGTGCCATACTACATGGGAATCAGAGATATCTCACTTGGTGCTATCCCGCTCAGAAATGTCTCACTCAGTGCCATCCCACGCTGAAGTGTCACACTCGGGGACACCCCACTCAGGGAAGTTACACTCGGAAACTTCCAACCCAAATGAAGACTCGAATTGTAGAACTAAACCGAACTCCTAGTGTGGTTGGTATGATTAAACCGAGCGCTGTCGAAGGACCATTCAAAATCTTCCTCCCAGGATTTATCAATCGGAAATCTTCCACACGGGAATGGTCACTCAGAAATCCGCCTCCCGGAAGGATCAATCTGAGAGCTTCCACTCGGAAGTATCAATCGGAAATTTTTAATAAGACTTGGATAACGCGTACGTACTTTTACCAAACAGCACGAGGAGGTTACAAGTAATGGAACGTCCCAGGTGACACGGCCAGAACCAACCTCAATCGGAGTCGCTCATTCAAAAGTCAATTGCCAATTCAGAGTCTCTCACTTGGAACCGATCACCCGATAACGCTCGGGGACAATATTCAACGATTAACAAGTATTCTTTCAGGTTATGCCGGCATCCAGATCTCTCTTGAACAGCATAGCTTATATGAGCAACTTACAGTCCCTCACACAAGCTAGGGGATATATGATCTAGTCTGGATACCGGCCCCAAGATTGTCTAGTCTGGATACCCGACCTAAGGATGAGGCCATCCCAGCCATCCTAGAGGTCAGCCGGTATCACAAGGTAATGATCCGGTCGGTATACACACGATACGAGTCTCTCTTAAACCGGTCGTTCGAAGTAATCCGAGACACCGAGTGACTTATCCGCTCTTATTCATCCGTCACCCCTGATCCGATTGCCTCAGTATCATAATGAGAAAGATACTCGACACAGTGGAATATGTCCCTTTCATTCACCGAAAGGAATAGGTACAATCGCAGGCGTAATTTACAGAAAAGGTGACTATCCACCATCCCTGTGTCAGAATCGTACACTGCACAGTGTATATCTCCTGGCCCTACTAGCACCCAACGATTCACCTTCCACTCTCAATTATAAATACCATAATCCAATACACACAAAAGGTTACGTTCTTCTTGCTCTCAGACTCTCTATTATACTGCTTGAGTATTAACTGAGTTTATACACTCTTCTAACTTGAGCGTCAGAGAATCTTCGCAGGTGACACCACCTGTCGCCCACACCAACGCGTGAGGTCGGTGTGAAGGATCTCCAGGACAACAAGACCGGTTTCTCCCACCGAGAGGCCGAATCACAGATACCGGATACACTCAGAACCGATCTCCAACCTCATTCAACCTATAACTCTTGTGGCTGGACCGACGGCGGATCCTAGACCCCGGTCGGGACCAGATCAATTTGTATTCATATCTTTTATGTTGTCTTTAGGTATTTTCTCACCCAATCACAACCAACACCATTTCTCATCACCTTTTTCATACCTCCTTGCTATATGCAAATGCTCTTAAGCTAATACACATACACAATGAAGTAATTTATCAATTGCGGATCCGACTGTAGGAATAAACATAAATTTATGGGTCAAGTATGATCATATAACTATACCCCTACTGCAGTAGAAAAATATGTACATATATATCACCAATCGCATGCATACCATTATATTTTACTGGTACCAAACCACATCACCCATCTTGCAACACCTGGCCATTTACACCATGACCTCGGTAAACACCATAATCAATATAGAGGTGTTGCGGGCCGGCCATGATTCATACCATGGCGGCTATGATCCATAGGACCACCAGTGACACTTGCTCATCAAAGAGCCACCCCCCTCAGGGTCGGCCGGCTTTATGACTTACACTCTGAGTCACAGGGGAAAATAAGTATACTCGTGCACCGAGTCGCCCTTCCACTAGGCCGGCCAGGGGAATCCCCTATCATTCCAACACCAACGGCTATGCAATATGCTATAGATGCAATGCAAATGCAAATCATGATGCATTCTCACAATTGTGCATCCTAACTATGCCACTCATCAATCATCACCTTCATCAACATCACCACTGATGTAGGAGAAGCTTCTACTCTCCTAGAAATAGGTGGATCTTGGACTTCTTCCTTCTTCAACCTTCACATGCCATGGATGCTTGCTTCTTCAAAGGGGGAACTGAATCATAAACTCTAAAACTTCTAAGAATTTAGACGAAAATAGAGATGGGAAGATGGATGAAAAGATGAAAGGAAAGGAAGGGAATGGAGGAGATGTGAAGTGGAATATGTAACACCCCGATTTTTCAAACTTGAATCCCAAGGTAATCAAGATAATTAAATAATAAAAATGCGAGTAAATTTTTTTTGCGTTCAGAATAATTTCAAAACACCACCACGACTACATTAAGACTCGAACCACAGAAAATCAAAGGGTGAGATTTACTAATCTATAACTGGATCGTTAAATATCCCATAACAGGATACAAAATAACAGAGTTTACAGCGGAAGAAGAATATGTATACCGAGCATATGCCTAGTCCCATATATGAGGATATGAGAAAAGGCTCGGCAAAACATGTAACAACGTATCATAAGCCTAATAGACAACCATCATCTTTACACATAATTTCATGAACATACAATGCCTAAGATATATGTATATACATATCTATATGGTCATGCATCATACATCTCTAATATTCATAATCTATAATTAACCATATCACATCAACCCTTGATTTATGTATTTTCAATACTTGTACATACTTAGAAGACTAATAAATCAACATCCTACTATATACCCAATGGGTATAAATCCAATGCCTCCAATATTAATATATCATCCATATTTGTACATATTCACATTTCATCCATCAATATCAGTAATGCCATTTTACACACAACTCAATAAACTATAAACGCTGCCGGCCAAGGCATTCCGTTACCACTATTTACCTTCCCAAAACTTTACTTTATAAACATCCTCGTCCCATGATATTCCTGCATTAATACTAAAAATTAGGCCACATGGGAGAGTGAGTTATACATTTCAAATGACGATATGAATACAATTATAATTATGTGCATATGCATATCAACATCATGTATACTTTGCTAAACACAATAATGATCATCCCAAATTGTTAAATTCAACAACATACACATATTTCATATTCTTTAACCAAGTCATAGCAAAGTAGGCATATACACATCTATTCCAACGCCATAATGGGCCAACATCATCAATATTGACTATTCAGGTCTTTTCTTAAAGCCACCATGGGCTATCATCATTATCATTAATCATAATAATTATGTCCTACATTATATTGGGCCATAACATACATATCGTCATATTCGATATCTTTTTGTTGTACTCATATTATTTATAAATTTTTATGTGGTCTTTTAGGTACTCAATTGCCCATCTCATCAACACCACACCACAATCTCAATCATCATCAATCATCATTAACTTCTGGCATATCTCCATGCTATATACAAATGCTCTTATGGCTAATGCATATACACAATGGAATAGACAACAAATGCGGATCCAACTATAGGAATAAACACCAAATTGTGGGTCAAGCATAGGTGTTATGCCCCTACTGCAGTAGAAAAATGTGTACACCTACATCTCAATCCATGCATGCTCAACAACATATTTTTACTGGTACCAAACCACTCTCGCCTATCTGTAGCACCAGTCTCCCCATGACTTGCAGATCTATAACATAGCCTCACTTGCCACAAGTGCTACGGGCCCCTCCCGAACACACATCGAGAGAGCCGTGTCCCATCAAACAACGAGGTAACTTGCTTATCACAGAGCCGCCCGCCTACTGGGCCCGCTACATAGGGTGCCTCGTCACCAAACTAAAGGCAGCTTCGTGACTCACACCGAGTCATAGGGGAAACAACAAGAATGCTCGTGCACTAAGCCGCCCTCCCACTGGGCCTACCTAGTGGAACCCCCTAACATTCCACATAGACAGCGTATGATATGCCATGGATACAATGCAATACAAATCAAATGCATTTCTCACACTGTGCATCCTAAATGCCACTCATCAAACATCATCATCATAATCACCAACACCACCATACACACCTTAGTGGATTTTATCATTGTTGGTTTTAGCCATTGTTTTTCAAGTTTTATATGTGGCATGTAACATCCAAAATTTTAAAATAGAGAATAAATTAAGGAAATAAATATTAGATAATTGAATTTGAACTAATTAATGTCCTGAAATATTAGAAATAATTTAATATGGATTTTTGGAGACTGTTAATGAATTATTGAGACCGGATAAGCAGAAAACTAACCCGAATAAAGTATGGGTGTCAGACCAAGTATCTCCGATTGAGATGCCGTTGGTCAGGGCTGTAGATAATATTACTGGGAATCCAAATATGTATTCGGAAAAATTTTTAGAATAAGTATTGAGCCCGAATAGAGAGCCTGTTTGTTTAAAAACGGAAGAGTTTAATGAAAGATTAAAAACTTAAAATAAAACCTCACTTTTCACTCTCCTTTTTGTTGATGTGCTAAACCCCTTGGCTAAATACTTTCTTCTTCTTCTTCTTCTTCTCTTATTCTCTTCATCTCTTCTCCCTCTCTAACCCTAAGCTAAGGTGCTACTTTCCATTCTCCCTCTTATCTTCATTTTTTAAAGGCAAGGAGAAGCATTGGATGCTTGAAGTTATCCCTTCTCCTCTCCATTTTTGTCATCTTCATCCTCCCTCTTGATTCCCATTTTTGTTTTCTTGGGGCAAGGTAAGTTCCTTACCATTTCCTTATGTTTTGAACCTAGAAATGGTTAGTTATGACTTGGGAGAGTATTAAATTCTTGTGGGTAGTGAAAGTAACCATTAAATATATAAACCCTAAGGTGGGGTGAAATAAATATGGACATTTATGAGCAATAAATGAGGTATATGAAAATAGGGTTGAAAGATGATGTATATAGAAGTGCATTTATGATGTGGTTGGGTTTTCACAAAACCCTAACTTATGATTTTGGGGGGTGTGTAATATAGATAGGGTTAGCATTTATTGATGAGGGAAGTGTTATAAATGATGAAGTAGTGGCATTTAATGATGATTTACAATGCTGATGAGAAGTCATAAATGGAAAACTCACCAAGGTGTTGGTAGGAAATTAATGTATGTGGTGACCCAATAAATGGGCTTGTTGTACTGGTAATAATGAATGGTGATTTAAGGGAAGGAATTCCTAAAGCCTAAATGGACAAATGAATGAAACCTATAAATAGCCTCTACATGATAAAAATCATGGGTACACATATGTATATGTATGTTGAAATGGTGTTTGAATGAATGATTGATGTGGCCTATAATTGATTGGTGTAGGGCTTGATAATACTTGCGAGGCAGGGATATCAAACCCGGAAGTTTACTTCTCTTGAGGTAGGAGAAGGGTGTATTTTCTAAATGTATGAGAACTTATATGATGATAATGTATGTATTGATGTAATGTGGCATGTTTCCTTGAATGGATGTAGTATCATATATATGTGATGAGAAATTGAGTTAGATTTTTATAATGAATGATTGTGGATAAGACCCTATTAAGGTTAAGATTGGTATAATGTGTGATGACATGATATGGATTCCATGTGTGGCTTGATGAATATTTGAAATCCTTGACTTAATGATTCTTGAATATTATGATCGGAATATATACATATATTTGAATATGTGGAATTAACATGGTAATTGAATAGGAGTATACCCTAGATGAGAGGGTGAGATAACCTATATGAGATTGAGGCATGCATGAGCATTGTTGCATACATAGCATGGCATGCATATCATGATGATGTTGAAAAGTGGTTGCAATCACTTGATGTTGGAATATAAAGGGCTTGCGAGTTCCTGTGATTATTGGACCGGTGGTTGCGATCACTTGGTATTTGAAATGAAAGGCCCTATGGTACCATTAAGATTGTATGCCCGTGGTTGCGATCATGAGGCAGGAGTACCCCTTGTGAGGCGGGAAACCATTATGAATTTTTGAACGTGGTTGCGATCATGAGAAAGCACCATGCGAGGCTGCTAGAGGGAGTACCCCTTGCGAGGCGGGAAACCAAATTAAATGAATGAATAATTATGGTGGTTGCGATCACCTAAGGAAATGTAAACGGATCCGTGCATATGCATCTTAAACACCAACATGTGCATCAGCCATAGAAGCATGGCATAGAGTGGTATCCTGTTGAGGAGATTGTGTAAGGAGTAGGTGGAACTCCCTTTTTAATTACTAACTGTAATTGTGTCAATGATTGGTGTGACCTTGTGAATTTTGATAGATACATGTGTTTAATGAATTTGATGAATGATTGGTTTTATGCTAATTGAACTTCTCTTGGGAAGATGTTTAATATTGCATTCATGTATATATTATCACAATTGTTAGATTTTCATCATTGAGAAAGTATACTCACTCTCCATGTGGTATATCTTTTTAGTTCCTGTGTTGTAGGGCTTGCCTATGGAGCTATTGTGTGGAGAAGAGGTGTGAAGGAAGACTATTTTGGGTAAGGAATGCCTTGGCCAACAATTGTTTTAGGTTTGTGGGTTCTACTTGAATTTTTGTAATGTATATAGTCATAATGAATGTTTTTTATAGCCAAGGATTGGTATAGACATTAGTATGGATGATGAATAGACAATGTTGATTATAAAAGGTCATGTAGGAAAATGAGAGCCCAGAGTTTATGGCTCATTTTCATTAATGTTCTTGGCCTTATTCAGATAATGAAAATGAAGCTTGATGTAGTTAAAACTTATGGAGGAATGATAGTTTACATGAAATATTGCATTTTATAGATCATGCTGAGTAGTAAGTTAGATTGAAATGTAATTCATGAATTGGAAGGTAAATTTATGAGTAAGATAGATTGGAACAAGTTTTAAATACTGAATATGATGAATAAGATGTAATGAATTTAAGTGGAATGGATTAAATTGAGTTTTGGTATAAGGTGTTATTTTATTCCTTCATTTCCTACATTTTTACTGATAATATCGCTCAAGTGAGATGGGTTCTCGCTCAAGCGAGAATTCCCTCCTGCATGACATTTGGTTACTGGCCAAATCTCGCTTAGGTGAGAGAGTCTCTCACTCAAGCGAGACAGCCCTGGCATCAGTGGTTGGCCACTGGAAGAAAATCGCCCAGGCGAGTTGGGTCTCGCCCGAGCGAGAGGGAGGGGATTCGCCACTGGTCAAATTTCGCTTGAGCGAAAGGCTTTTAGAGGTGGCATTCACTCGAGCGAGTGAGCGTTGGGTAGATTTTGGACTATTTTCACCCGTGCTCGCTTGCTTCGCCTAAGCGACTTCTGAGGATCTCGCTCAAGCGAGAAGGGGCTCGCTCCAGTGAGTCGACCCCTGATCCTTCTCTTATTTCTTTCGCTCAGCTCACCCCATGTCTCGGCCGAACGCTCCGTTGGGACTCGCTCAAGCAAGTGTGGTTCTCGCTTGAGCGAGGGATGTCCTGGTCCTCCGAACTATATTGCCTTGCACTTTTCATTTTCTTTATATATGACCTTTATCCTAAACCAACTTATGAGCCCTTTGGATGTATTTTAAGGTCATTAGTCCTTATGATGTTTAACCTCTTCGAATCCAATCTATAGCAACAATTTAAATAAATTTTTCGCTGTTTCCAATTAAGAATTCCTCAATAGTTGTTTTCCTTAACTTACCTTCTCATATCTTCATATATGAGTTAGGTCTTTTCAGATCCAGGATATTGAATGACAGCTTCACCACTTATGATTTTCATAAATTAATAATGTTAAAATCGTGAAAAATTTACCCCTATTTTCAGGGTGTCACTGTTAGTCCTCAAATTTTCAATAAAAGCTTAAATAAAAATTTTATAAAAATTATAAAAATTAGTTTAATTTGTTAGAAAAATAGGATTTAAATTCAATAAATGGATGTTGTTGGAAATAATCTGCCCTTGATCAATTTTCTCTAGTTTTACAGTGAAAAAGTTAAGAAATCAAGAGAAAATTACACTGGAGGATCTGACGCGTAGCCTCATCCCACGCGTAGTATCAAGAGCTATTTTTGATGCTGACGCTATGCATCACAGCCACGCGTAGCGTCAGTGCTGCGTGGTCTCCACTCCTACTTTTGGCCAACCACCCCACTTGGACCCAATAATGGGCACTCCACTCAGCCCAAGGGCCACCCCAATCAGCATAAATGGCCAAAACTCGGTGGAAACATGTCCATGTGGCCAAGCATGATCAAAATTAATTATTTGAAGTGGCCATTATCAGCTGTTTAATGGAAGCTGAGTCAGGGGTATGACGCGTAGCGTCACACTGACGCGTAGCGTCAGCACCCTTGCTCAGCCCTATAAATAGGGCCATCCAACACCATTCTAATCATCCCATTCCATACACAGCATTTCATTCTCTTCTCTCTTGTGCTCGATTTTGAGCACTTCTTTTGTGAGTTGTAGTTCTAGAATAGTTTTCTAGATACTTGAGTGTGTTTCGGTGTATTGTGATCGTTGTATCGTGAAGTTTCCATCATCTTCGTAATGTCAAACTCTGTAAGTGTTGTTTTTACTTTTACCATGTGTAACTAATTTGTTTATGTTGGAATTGGTGAACTAATCTATTGAGTATAATGTTGTGAATTCGACCTCTGCATGTTTATGATTCAAGTCCATGTTAGTGTCTCAACCTTTTATTAATATGAACGTCAAACGGGAGAATGATTTTCATGTGTATCGAAACTGGTTTTATTAGTGTAAATGTCAAACGGGAGAATGATTATTTATGCCGTATTGAAACTAGTTTTGACGAAAGTAAAAAGTTGGAATACCCTTGGTATCTCAATTCTATAGGGGTTGTTAACCATTGTTGCCATAAGGCCAGGTCTTAATGCAAGTTTTTACTGAGAAAGCTCACGAGGGATCGGACTTTACGGTGAATTCTTAGAATTTATATCACGAGGGATCGGTTATAATGATTTTAAGCTGCAATGACATGAAACTTGATGATTAAATATGTATGTCTTGAGTTCCTCATTGTTATTCTAGATTAGGGATCCAATTTCCAACATAATTTGTTTATCTGTGTTTATCTCAAGTATCTTACCTATTCTAGATTGCAACTCGACTTTTTAGATAGATTTTATTTTCTTTTATCATATGAATCACTCAAACATGCTATCTTGTGAATATTGTATAAACTGTATATAAATCATTCTTTTGTTTATAAGTTCCTTCACATTTACCATAGTAAGTAGAAAATTACTGTTGTTATTGGACATTCAATCCCAGTGGAACGATATCTAAATTTCGAAAACTACAAACGATTGGTGCGCTTGCCAATTAACAAAACCCGGTTCCACCGCTGGGTTAACAGTCACAACCTGGTATCAGAGCATTATTTGCTCTTTACTGCTGTGCACAATTATTATTCTTAGAGTATAACTGTTAGGAAATCCCTAAACATGAGCAGCGGAAAAAAAGGGATTCCATAGGATTTGCAAAGTTCCGTGTTTCAAAGCATAAAACAAACACAAATTCGTTTTGGATTACCTCTTGAAGAACACTGAAGCAGTCGTAGCCTCGTCCTTTAGGAGTCCACACGAGCACTCCCACCAGAATCACAACACTTGCCAACTGCTAGTTTGACGGCGTGTAGCTCTTGCAACTTTTGCAAATTTGTGTCTCACTTGAGTGAACGGCCTATGAGCATCTTATGCTCTATTTATAGGCTTAGGTTTGACCTAATTTGTTCTCTCTAAAAAGTGGGCTCCTTACTCATTCCAAATGAGTTAGGCCCAATAGCTTTATTTTAGTCCAACTAAAATAAGACAACATTTTTTGATGGGCTTACTCTATGTGTGTGACCCTACAGGTAAAATACCCGGTCATATTAATAATAAATTATTTTATTATTAATATAAAATAAGAGCGGCATCTAGCAATGCATCATTATGTCCAAATATTATCAACATAACCTATAAGTGATAATTATTTAATATGTTTGTTCCTTTTGTCACGATATCCTAATTGGGCCCAAGGCATGGTCGCGTCATCCTTGTACGGCCCAATTTATTTTACTTGATGCCAGAGTAGACTGGATCCAAATAAATATCTAATATTTATTCTTTCTAGCATGGCTATGCGTTTTCTTAGTCTTACTCCATCAAGTGGCCTATAGATATCACTCCTGTCACATAGGAGAGACAAATCCCATCTACATCACTCACATCCCTCTGCATAATTTGTTCATTGCCTAATCACAACCTTTATAGTCTTCTTGTTACAGAAGACGTTTAATTGTATTAAAACAATAAACTCCTCGTGTAGGAATCGTAGTGACTTCAGGTCGAAGGACTACATATACCATTATCACATTAAGAATCGTTTATGACAATCATGTAACCATCCATGCAACGTTCTCATGGTGGGTCTGTCCAGTACATCATTACTCTTAATGTGTACCCATGTGAAGACTTGATATCATCTATATCTATGATCTGTGAGATCAGGTCATCAGTACACTCACACACTAGTCTCAGTGTATTTACATGTCCCCATGTAAATACTTGACTAGGGACATTTTAGGAATAACTTTTATATGACCTATTACTCCAAGGATAAATACGTTTTAAAACAATTTTAAACTGAAATATTTATTTTATTGATAAGTAGAAAAATGATACAAATGAAAAAGCATAAAAGCTCATAGTGCATACACCAACAATCTCCCACTTGCACTAGAGCCAATCAGACATTTGCCTAATGCCTAATGATCTAGTGTGCCCCTCATGTTTTTGTTGTGTAAGAGGTTTTGTGAGTGGGTCAACAATATTCTCATCAGTATACACCTTACATATCTTTACATCTCCTCGGTCAAGGATCTCTCGAATGAGATAAAATCTCCTAAGTATATGCTTGGATCGTTGATGTGATCTAGGTTCCTTAGCTTGTGCGATTGCTCGACTATTGTCACAGTAGAGACTTATAGGGTCCACAATGCTAGGAACAATCCCAAGTTCTGTTATGAACTTCTTGATCCATACTGCTTCTTTTGCAGCATTTGAGGCAGCAATATACTCATACTCTATAGTAGAATCAACAACTGTCTCTTGCTTTGAACTCTTCTAGCTTACAACGCCACCATTTAGACAAAACACATACCCAGATTGCGATCTTGAGTCATCCTTATCAGTTTGGAAGCTAGCATCAGTGTAACCTTTTACAATGAGCTCTTCTTCCCCTCCATATATCAAGAATGAATCCTTAGTTTTTCTTAAGTACTTCAGGATATTCTTGACAGCAGTCCAGTGACTCACCGGGATCAGACTGGTATCTACTCGTCATGCTTAAAGCATACGAGACATCTGGTCAGGTACATATCATGGCACACATGATTGATCCAATAGCAGATGCATATGGAATCTTATTCATCCGTTCTCTTTCTTCTTTAGTGGAAAGAGATTGAGCTTTTGATAAGCTTATGCCATGAGCCATAGGCAAAGTTCCTTTCTTAGAATCTTGCATGTTAAACCTTTTTAACACTTTGTCTATGTATGTATTCTGACTTAGGCCAAGAAATTTTCTTGATCTATCTCTGTGAACACCTCTTTTAGTCCGACCCAAATACCAAGGATTTGATTAAAAGAGACCAGACATCCATTGCCCAAATCAGGAATCATTTCCGAGTGATTATTTTCGGGCAGGGGTGACTCCGAGTGAGGAATTCCCGAGTGGGTTTATTTCCGAGCGAGGTGTTTGCTTGATTCTACGAAAAGATAAAGTAAACCTCTCAAACCATAATGCTTCATGACGTTGATAGAGTTTATAGACGTATGATGATGTGATATGATGTATTAGGAAGAGTCAGAAAGGTAGAAAATGTATTTCATATGCTGAGTTAAAGGATTTGCATAACTCGCTCAAGCGAGTGGGAATCTCGCTTGAGCGAAATTGTGGTAAATCAGAAATTTGGCATCTGGCCTGTTTTCGCCCAAGCGAGATTGATGGAAAATCAGGGGTTAGCCCCTGGATCAATTTCACTCAGGCGGAGGAATGAGCGCTCAAGCGAGAAGGAAGAGTTTTAGATACTGGAACAATTTCGCTTAGGCGAGACATATCTCGCCCGAGCGAGATTGGTACCAGATGCATATTCCCTTCCTTCACTCAAACATTGCCGAGTGGATTATCTCCGGGTGAGGTGTTTCCGAGTGGAAGATTCCCGAGGGAAGTACCTCCAAATGAAAAATGGCTGAATCCGAGTGGAAGAGTCCCGATTGCAGCCACTCTGAGTGAAAAAAGAACTGAATTTGAATAAAAACCACCCAAAGATATACGTCCGAGTGAAGGATTACCGATTGAAGCAGGGACTGGATTTGGAGACAAGTGCCTTTATCTAGACAAAATCGTTTCCGAAAGGAAGATTCCCGAGTGAGTTGATTCTGAATGAAAAATACTCTGAACTTCGGAAGAGCACTTGTTGAGTAAGGGTGTCTCCGAGTGAACGAACACTTGTCAGGCAAGGATGTCTCCGAGTGGTGTGTTTCGGAGAAGATGGCATTTTGGGCAAAGAAAAGGTCTTTTCGAACAGTGTGTTTCGGAGAAGATGGCATTCTCGAGCAAAGAACAGGTTTTTCCGAGTGGTATGTTTCAGAGATAATGTCTTGTCAAGCAAGGAAAAGGTCCATCTGGTAATGAGCCTCTTTCGGGCAGACTCTCTCAAGTTTCAAACTATCCCCGAGTGGGATGTCTCCGAGGAAGGTATTTCTGAGTTGTTTGCTGTCGAGAGATGCATTTCCAAGCGAAGCAAAGCTTTGACCTGGAATATGCTTCTTTCAGCCAGATTCTCTCAAGTTCTAAATTTCTGAGTGAAAAGCAAGTCTGATTTCTGAGTGAATAGGTCCGAATGTGTTGATTCCCGATTGAAGCTATTCTGAGTGAAAAACAAGTCTGACTTCCGAGTGAATATGTTCAAATGGGTTAATTCCCAATTAAGGTAATTCTGAGAGAAAGGCAAGTCTGACTTCCGAGTGAATAGGAGCGAATGGGTTGATTCCCGATTAAAGCAGTTCTGAGTAAAAGGCAATCTGACTTCAGATGACTGTGTCCGAGTGGATCATTTCAAGGAGCGAAGAAAGGGTCGTTCTCGACTAAATTACTCCCAAGCAATATATCCGAGCAAGATTTCTCCGAATGGTTCAATTCTAGTGATGTGCTTCCGGGTGAAGCTTACTTCCCGATTGAATCAATTTTAAGTCAAAGAAAAAATGGTTCTGACTTGTCGGCCAGGGATATAGCCGAGTGAAATATTTTTGAGGTGCCGATTGAATCAATTTTAAATAAGACTTCCTGAATGAGACATTCCTGAGTAGGTCAAGTAGAGAGGGTGAACGAGTGCTTCAAGCAGTGGTCCACTTCCAAGCAAAACAGCTCCGATTGAAGAAATTCCGGTCGAATGCTTCAAGCAGTGGTCCACTTCCGAGCAAAACAGCTCCGATTAAAGAAATTCCGGTCGAATGCTTCAAGCAGTGGTCCACTTCCGACCAAAGCATCTCCGATTGAAGAAATTCCGGTCGAATGCTTCAACCAGTGGTCCACTTCCAAGCAAAGCACTTCCGATTGAAGAAATTCCGGTCGAATGCTTCAAGCAGTGGTCCACTTCCGAGAGAAGCACCTCTGATTGAAGAAATTCTAGTTGAATGCTTCAAGCAGCGACAAGTTCCGAGCAAAGCCCCTCCGATTGAAGCAATTCCGAATGAATGCTTCAAACAGTGACATTTCTGGACAAGGCAATTCCAAGTGAAGCAATTTCGAATGAACAGAGGTCCTGATGAATACTTCTCAGAAAAGGATTTCCGAGTCAATAATCTGTGAACTCAAGCCTACACACCGAGTATCAAAAGTCGGATCAGATCTATGAATTCAAGCTTCACTCGGTCTTTTATATATGAGAGCATCTGTTTCGATCGGATCAATTCCGACCGAGACGAGATGCTAACAGATAGAGATCTGAGCCATAAGAAGAAAACCGGCCCCATGTGGCACCGATTGAGGAATTCGATTGCCATACTGTAACTTGGAATCCCACCACCCAAGTCAATCCATGAATTCTGGAAGTGGCAGACAGGTGGCAGAAGTGGAAATAATTAAAAATTCCCCACCAGCCGCTGCCCTCCACTACCTGTTAGTGGCTAGGCTGCCTCCACTGCGAGTGGAAGCCTGTGCTGTACAAGCACTCGGCAACCCCTATAAATACCTCATCTGAAGAAGCACAAGGGGTTGGAATTTTTGGTTGGAAATTTTTGGTCATTAAGTCGATTCTCTGCCCACACTCCCCTGTAACTGGCTCCGATCTCCACAAAATCTTTTGTCCCCAAAAGCTTAAAGTTTCCTCCGGTGTTCAAAGCTAGAACCTCGTTCTCTTGAACCTCATAATTTGTTTTGGGCCTTAAGTGGTTACTACAACACCAGATCAGTCTCAATCCAGTGAAATTCCCATTTCCCAGATACCGTCCAGATTCCTTAAATCCTCCTCACCAACTTCATACCGGCCTCTACACCAAGCCGAGCCTTCACACCAGTACCCCATAAGCCCACTGCTACACCAGCGCCACACCGGTTCTGTTCCAATCCATACACTAAGTCCTCACACCGTCCAAGGCTTCACACCGGTACCCCATAAGCCCACTGCTACACCAGCGCCACACCGGTTCTGTTCAAGTCTATACCGGCCTCTACACCAAGCCCTCACATTCGGTACCCCATAATTCCACTGCTGCACCAGCACCACTTTAGTTTCCTCTGTTCAAGTACACACCGGCTCTTGGTACCTTGCTACACCGGTTCTATTCTGTTCCTTATTCTTACTATTCGTTATCCGTTTTCCTGTTGAATTTGCTATTTGTTGATCCTGATTCCCCTTTTAAATTAGTTTTGGCTGCTGATTTTCTTTTCCTCCACCCAGATTCGTAATAAATAAGAATAAAAACGAGTGCTTCATATTTGGACTAGCCTAAAAATTGTTTTTTTTAATTAGTGTCGTATGGAGTACTCCCGTCTACACAATCTCCTTGGAACCAATACACGTGTGAAGAACTTCGCCTTGTATGAGTTCTCTTCAAAGACATCATCCACCATTAATCTCTTAGTCTTTTCCTAAAAAAAAACATCATCAAGAACTACATAACCCTGATTTCTTGGTAACTCAAGAATACGTAGGAGCAGGACTTTAAATCCTGTCGGGCCCACCTTTCCCATTTTATTCCTATTTTTATTTTCTTTATGTTTCCTTTGTAACTGCCCTTTTTTATCACTTCCATGAAAATCAATTTAGACGTGACGTCTTGTTGATCTTCCCCTATTTTCAGTAGACCATCACCACGATTCATAAGGAACGGGATACTTGAGACGAGACATCCCGCTTATCCCCTTCCCGTTTCTAACCCCGCATTTTGATTAAATCCCATGAAAATCAATTTAGACGTGACGTCTTGTTGATTTTCCCCTATCTTTGGTAGGCCATCACCATGATACATAAGGAATGGGATACTTAGGACGAGACGTCCCGTTTATCCCCTTCCCGTTTCTAATCCTGTATTTTGATTAAAGGATACCTAATTTAGACGTGACGTCTTGTTAGCATCCTTCCTTTTTCCTGTTTTATACCAAAGCCAAGGTTAATTTGGACGCGACGTCCTGTTGACCTACACTCTATGTCTGTTCAGTTCGTTCCTTTCATTTTTTTTACACAACGTACAACAATAAAAGGGGAGAAACATAACATCTTTTGTAAGGCTATTTATGTTGCCCATTTTCAATCTTCGTGCTGTTTTTGACAGGCGATGTAGGGTGCTAATACCTTCCCTACTCGTAACCGACTCCCGAACTTGAATCTCATTTTTTAAACCAGTGCTTTACTAAACTTAGTTTTTTCTTAATGTTTTTCCTATGGATAAAAACGTTGGTGGCGACTCCCTGTTTTCTTTTCGAAAGGATTTCGAAACACGTTTTATTTTTAATTTACTGCCAATTGTGTGACCAGAGTGGTGAGAGCATCAAGTTTGCTCTCCAATTTAATTCCAGATGAACTAGAATTGGAATCAAACATGGGTTTGAAAGAATCATTTCTCATACCAAATTGTTGAGAGTTAGATGCCATCTTCTCAATCAGATTTCTTGCTTCAGCAGCAGTCATATCTCCTAAAGCTCCTCCACTTGCCGCATCAATCATGTTGCGATCAATGTGGTGCAGACCTTCATAGAAGTACTGAAGAAGAAGTTGTTTAGAAATTTGGTGGTGAGGGCAACTTGCACAGAGTTTTTTAAATCTCTCCCAATATTCATAAAGACTTTCTCCAGAGAGTTGCCTAATGCCAGATATGTTTTACGGATTGCAGTTGTTCTAGAGGCAGGAAAGAATTTTTCCAAGAACATTTTCTTTAAGTCATTCCAACTTGTGATTGATCTTGGAGCAAGGTAGTACAACCAATCCTTAGCAACACCCTCTAAAGAATGAGGAAACGCTTTAAGATAGACATGGTCTTCTTGAACGTTTTGGGGTTTCATTGTGGAGCACACAATGTGGAATTCTTTGAGGTGTTTGTGTGGGTCTTCACCCGTAATTAGGCAACAAGTGTATAAGTCCGGTCTTAAGAATAAAAGGGACATCCTCATCAGGATATTGAATACACAAACTTTCGTAAGTGAATTCAGGAGTAACTAGTTCTCTAAGAGTTCTTTCACGAGGTTCAGCCATATCAGAAAAACTAGCAGTAGTACTTTCAGCAGATTCAGAAAAGATACTATCACTATCAATATCAACAAAGTTATTATTAAATCTAGCTTCTCTAATTAACCTATGAAAAGTTCTTTCAATTTCAGGATCAAATGAATATAAATGCTCAAAAGTTCTTCTAGTCATACATAGCATACAACAAGATATTTGATCATTATGAGCAATAAATCATAAGAATCCTAAATCATGCAAAAGAAATAAAATAAAACAAACAAACAAAAAATTTTTTTATTATTATTTATTTATTATATTTTTTGATTTATACAAAAAAAATTAATCTAAAACAAGATTTTTTCCTAAAGATCGTTGATCCCCGGCTGCGGCGCCAAAATTTGACGAGAATATTTTTACAGTCGTGATTCCATCAAATTAGTACATTAAAATTAATTAATGTAGTACTAGGGTGTCAACCTAGGTCGTTCTCTCAAGGATCAACACAAAAATTTAGGAAAAATCAAGTTTTAAACTAATTTTTAACAATTAAAAATAAAAACTCAACAACTAAATTTTTTACAAACATAAGTTCAACAAGCATACAATTGGGGGGGGGTTGATTGATTTTGTTGTCACAATTAAAATTAAAACAAAGTAAATATAGGATTTAAAACAATAAATAACAACGATTGATTTTCTTGGAGTATTGTAAATAATTTTATCCTTGGTTCACTAAAGATAATTTGTATACTTTCATTATTGTTAATTTCTTAGCTCAATTTGAATTAATCAACTAAGCGTCTTTTTTAATTCATAATTCCTTTACTTTCATTTAAAAATGAATATTTTAATCAAGCATCCTAATTAAGCAAAAGGAGTCAAGATCGTAAAATCTAGGAATTATTGAGCATATGTAAAAACATCGCCTACATACATAATCTATTCTTATATTATGGAATTAAGCAAACCATAATTATTAAAAGTGATTATGAAAATATTCATTAAGCATGCATATTTCCTTAATCCATTCTAATTTAAAACCTTATTTTATTCCATTTGAATAATTAAACCGATTAAGCATACAAATTTAATTAAACAGAATGGAATTAAATAAGCAGAGTAAGATTATGAAGAAATAACAATAATAAAAGCATACTACATTAAAAATAATGACCTCAAAATTACATTACAATATTCTCCAAGAAAATCAATCTAGGGGTTTTAGCCCTCCATAATTAAAACAAACTGAAAATAAAAAGAACCTAACCCGGAAATGAAGAACTTGCTGGAAGAAGAAACAGAGAAGAGGAAGAACGAATGGCTTCTTGAAGGAATTGATGTATGAATGAAAAATGGTGTGTCTGAAGCCTTCCTCTTGGTGCCTATTTATAGGAATCCAAAAGCAAATCAATGCCATAAATAATTTGTAATGGAAGGTGCACTCTTAAATTAACAAATCCATGGTGCTCCATTATCAATTTAAGTGCTCCATTATCAATGTTTAGTGCCTTGCCCATCATCCAGAAGCTTGAAAACGTGATCCTGGGCAAATAATTCACTCATGAATCGATTCAATGGTGGAATGAATCGATTCATGCGTTCCAAATGCAGTTCTGGCCTAAAAATACACGTATGAATCGATTCAAAATGCTGATGAATCGATTCAAGCTTCAAAAATTCACATCCTGGGTGCATTAAACAGTATAAATCGATTCAAGTGGGGGATGAATCGATTCATCCACCTGATTCTCCATTCTTTGTGTATTTTTCCACCTTTTTTGAGATCCTTTTGCATATTCCTTGATTCCTTTGATCCTTAGACACTTTGATCTTCATTTTGGATTGGAATTCTTGATTTCTTGGATCCATTTTCTTTTGGCACATATTAAAAATCAAATATTACATAAAGCTCAAATGATGAAAATGTGTTAAAATGTAATTTATTACACACTAAGTGATGGCAAATTATACACATTTAAAGTGAAGAATTAAAGATAAATCATGCATCATCAATGTTTGTTCTTGTTTTAATTGTATCTTGTTATTTGTTTTGTTGTCTATGTTTTGCATGTTTGTTGAACCCTAGGGTAGAGGACCATGTTACTTTTCTGCAATCATTGAACCTTAGGGTAGACGACTTTGTATATTTGTTCTGTTTTTGTTCTTTGTGTAGAATGAGGTATGGTAAAAGGTATTGAATGCCCTTCCACACACTACACGCACAATTACTTACACACACCTATGAGTGGCGCCCTATACCCGGGCCCCAAATGAAGCTTAAGTTAGGAGGGGTTGGTAACGGAATCGTATGGGATGTACTTCCTATCTGGTGTTAGTGAGAACCTCAACCAGAGTTCGACCTCTCATGATATACGTACCTAGTGGATTCCCCACTGTTTGCGTCCCTATCATAGGCAGGATCTTGGCTCTGGTGACCTTCTAGATGTCTAGTGGAAGCCACCCGGTGTGGAGGGTCACTTTTAGACAAGCCATAGGGCCTAGAAAAGATTTTCAACAAAACCCAACCTAAGCCACAAAAGGGCAAACTTTACTTTACCTTACGTCATTTTTTTGCTTTTCCTTTTATCCAAAAAAAATGAATTATCTACCACCCATAGATTTGCTTAGTTTTTGAAATAATGACTCATTTTTGAACACACAGTATTCTTCGGGTGAATAGATAATCCTCTTTTGGTCATATACCTCTGAGTCCTGAGTCATAGATTTTCCTAATCGTCAAAAAAATAATCTTGTTTCCTCTCCAACAGGGGCGTCGGTGACGATTAGAAAACTTATGACTATCGCGACTTGGACCCTTGGTAATCGCTGTTCCCCCAAGAAAAATTGCTTTATGTTAAATCAATAGGGAAGTACCGGTTCCAAAACATGACAACAACTAATTTTTTTTCCTTATCCTAATTTTCGTGGGAGGCTATTCAGAACTTAACGAATACCCTTTGAGTATCTATGGAAGTTAACATGGGATTGAACTCAAGAAATGAGGGCTGTGGTCGCCCGAACAAAATGTTTGAGCTTAAGGCTCCCGCCTCAGGATAAAGGATTTCTTCTGTCTTCACAACTATCTTGTATTGATTTCCATGTTTACTATACTTAGTACTTTTGAACGATACGTTCTAAGGAACAGTTAAAGGATGCTCGTCAAGGCCTGTGATTGTTTCCCACGACATTCTCCTTCCTTCTGTTTCCACCTGACACTTTTTGTTTTTCTTCAAAGACATCGAAAGACACCCCTTACTAGACTTTCAAAGGAGACTCATGGCTGAAAGAGAGCAAGAAATTGAAAACCTCAGGAGTAAAGTTAACCAGCTAAAGGAGCAAGTGGCAGAGATGACCAGACTTTTAGAAAAGAAGATCATAGAGGGGGAACCCTCTACGGGTGTCAAGAATGACCAACATTTACCAACCACCCCACTCCATCCTCCTGGATTGATAAAAATGCAAATTCCCTCTTCCATGACACCTCCCATTACTATCAACAGGACCGACCCCATTATTGACCCTCAGCCGACCTATGGCATGTCTTATGCACCACAACATGCCTTCACGGGCTCAAACAACAACTTGCCCTATGCAGTACCCTTAGAATACTCTTCCCCGTTCCATAACCAACAAGAGGATCATGATTTACAAACAATGAACCCCCATAGTCACCTGGGGCACCTATCACAAGAATATCTGCATCGAGAAATAAGGGGAAAAGAAAAGGAGATGTTAATTCCACTTCCTATAACCAAAAAAGGGCCCAACCCAGACTAATGACTCATACTTCCTTTCAACCTGCCAATCTCCCTACACCTTACATGGCCGCCACCACCCCTGAGCAGGCTTCCAATCTTTTCCCATTCTAGCTCTACTTTCATCCATATATCCCTTAAACACCTTCCCATTCTCATTTGCCTACTATTAAACCCTCTCTTCCACAGCCATACTGTTCCCCACTAGGGCAGACTCAGCCACTTAATCCAGACCGAAGCACAATAAAACCCACTGATAGTCGAACACCGGTCCGGTTCGACACCATTCCCATAACTTATACAAAATTTTTGCCTCACCTTATCCGTAGTTCCCTTGCGGTACCCTGTCTATTAAAACTGATGGTTCCTCCTTACCCCAAAGGTTATAATCCTAATACCCGATGTGATTACCATGCTGGAGCCCCAGGGCACTCCACTGAATATTGTTATGCCTTAAAATTCAAAGTGTAGGATCTGATTAAAGCCAAGTGGCTGGATTTCCAGGAAGGGAGTCCCAAAATAATCATAAACCCTAGGTCTAATCATGAGAATCCTGGATCAGTATGATAAGGAGAGGCTGGAGGCATGGAGAGGATGAAAGCTTTGTGATTTGCACACCAAGTGAATAGGTTCTTGACCAAGAGACCACCTAGCTCTTTACGACTTTAAACTTTTGTTTTTTATGACTTTTCAACCCAAACGTTATGCCTAAGGCATTGGGATATTTTATGTAATAAGGGCAAAAGCATATTTTTATCATTTCAAGTTTTTCTCAATGAATGCGTATCAAATTTCAAAATGTTTCCGTTTGCTTCCCTTATTTGTTTTAACACTCCCTTTATTCATTGGCTCTCTTTTATTTTCCCTCCTTCTCTTTACCGTCATACATTAAAAAAAACACAAAAAAAAACAAAAAAAATATCCATCCAAAAATGATCCTTCTGAGAACAATGAGATCACAATCCTATTTCATAACTTTGACCGCTTGTTTGATCACACTGACGAAGAGGGTAGCAAAGACAAAAAGTTCCTTGGTCGAATTAACCAGGATGTTCGAATAAGGGGCATCTAGCTTTATCCAGAAGCGTTCAACAAAGTCAACACACGGAGTGAAGAGGGTCCACGAACAACTGGGAAAATCGATCAAATCACCTTAGAAGACGTTACAGTATGATGGTAGCTCAACCTGGTGACGTAAAAGTCTGCGTGGATAGAGATAGTGCCGAACTCCACAATGAATAATGGTATATCTACCTTTCAAGAAAGTGTTAGTATTGACCAATATGGATGGCAAAGACTTACTAGGGCCCATGAACGTAGGCATGGTCAAGAAATACTCCGCCAAAAACAAAAAACAAAAAAAAGGAGTCAAGGTTGGTGCCCTACGCATATACCAATTAGGGCGAGCTGAATCATAGATCAAATTATCACTCTTCCACATGGGGGCATAAATGTTATCAAGATAAGTACGCGACAAAAATAATGTTTCATCTATGTCACAATCAACACCCCAACCCTAAGGGAGTATAACTATTCCCCTGCCAGTGTAACCAAGGGAATGGTCTACTGTGATACCATTAATATCATAGTTCTTTGCCACATTGGCTAAGGGTAAATAAAATAGTTAGACCATAACGAAGGTACCAAGGGGATCATTCAAAAAAAAAACAAAAAAATGAAGAAGAAGAAAATGATAAAAAAGAAAAAAGTGAAAGAATGAACAAAAAGATAAAGACTCGGAACGAGCCCCCTCATTGGTGCTGAAAAGGGCTCACCCCTGTTTCCTTGGATACATGGTGTTGGAGAAAACTTTCCTATTTGAAATAACATCTATTCTCTGACAGGATGAGACTAAATCAAGAGAGATCAAATAAGCTCATTGTCAACCAGCTTAAGCCTTTGTCGTGAAGGATGTAACCTTAAAAAAAAGAGAGAGAAAAGAACAAAAAAATAAAAAAAAAGTGAAACACATCACAAGGAGAGAGAAGCTCGCTAGGCCTAAAACCTGGAAAGGTAGCCTAGGCAAAAGTTAGAGCAACCTGGTAAGCTGAAAACCTGAATAGGCAGCTCAGGCAATAAATTGGATCAAGATTTTGGCAGAGTAATTTAAAGATTCTTATGTGAATGGTCTGATTCCAAGTTAAGGCATAAGGATCGTAGTCCGACTACCTTTTTAGAAGCAGAGTCAAATGGTGAATTCAAAGTCATGATGTGGGATTGAGATACACCTTGTTCTCAGCAGGATTTGTGAAATCATTCCTATTCTACCAAATTATCAATATTTCCCATGCGACTCCACTTACTTCTCTGGCCATCCTTTTCCCATCCCCGCTCAACTTGTAAATACAATCTCACCTCTTTTAATATGCGTTCGTATTGTGATTTTCCCTGATTTGATGAGACATATGTTTTCCCTTAATATATAAAATTGAGAAGGTAATGAAAATTTAAAGTCGTGAGGACAAGATGTTCCTGTTACTTGATCTCGCCTCAAGCGATCATTATGAAGACTGGGCCTGACACGTTTCCAAAGCTGGGGTTGCTTTATTTGCTCTGTTTCAGTCATGGGTCATTTTGACTCTCTAAGGATTGTGGTTTTGTGGGAGGTCTTTTTAAGTTCCAATTTGTTTTGCACCACTAACCTTTCTTGCAGGATGGCGCGACAAGTAGATGTGTCAAGTCTCAACCACCAAAACCGGTACTTTCTAGGGTATATCCATTAGCCTCCAAAGCTCACTCTCGTCCTCACTCATTGAAGTCGGCTCTCCTCGAGTTTCTTCTCATAACCCACCCAAATCTTTGGACAAAACACTTTTCTAAGGCCGAATGCGACGCGTTTCTAAGTTTCCAAGATTTCTATCAATTCCTCATAGTCGGAGCCGGCATCTTCTCAAGGTTTCTGTCTCGTTCGTCAGGCATACTAGGGGTCACATTTAAAAAAAAAAGAAAAAAAAGAAAGAAAAAAAAAGAAAAAAATTTTGGTATATTCCAACAGTTTAATGTATCCCGTTCCCCGGCAATGATGCCAAGTACGGGTTAATTTGGACAAGACGTCTTGTTAACCTCAAATCTTTCAAACCTGGGATTTTACCACCAAGTCTATCATTCCTCTCCAAAACTGGGGCATCTCCCCAGATTTCTTTTCCAACCAAGGGGCAGTACCCTGAATTTCAAAATAGCTCAAATTGGGGCATCTCCCCAGATTTCTCTTTCAATTAGGAGACAGTACCCTGAATTTCAAAATAGCTCAAACTGGGGCATCTCCCTAGATTTCTTTTCCAATCAGGGGACAGTACCCTGAATTTCAAAATAGCTCAAACTGGGGCATCTCCCCAGATTTCTCTTCCAATCTGGGGACAGTACCCTGAATTTCAAAATAGCTCAAACTAAGGCATCTCCCCAGAATTCTCTCTTTCAATCAAGGGGGAGTACCCCTAAAACTTTCCGTCTTTCCAAACTGGGGCATCTCCCCAGATTTCTCTTCCACTTACAGTCTAAGGAGCAGTACCCCAAATTCCCAAACAACTCAAACTGGGGCATCTCCCCCAGGTCATTATCTTTTGTCAACCCAAGGGCGGTACCCCGCGCTCCCAAAAGTTCGAATCAGGGCATCACCCTAAGTCTCTCTCTGTCAAAGGGGAGCACCCCTAGCTTCTTCAATTTCCCTAACTGGGGCCTCACCCTAGATCTTTCTCTTGGCCTAGGGGTAGTACCCCTAAAATCTTTCAATCTTTCCAAAATTGGGGTATCACCCCAGATCCTTCCTCTGTTTAAGGGTCAATACTCTTAACCTCTAACTCCTTCAGCCGGATTTCCTAAACTGGGACAGTTTCCCCGGTTCCTTTTCTCTCCCAGTCAAGGGGCAGTACCCCGAATCGCCCAAAACTCTCCCCAGCAGACTTACCATTCATCCCCGAGGGGAATCCCGATTGAGGGTTCCTCCCTAGGAGGACCACAAAATGAACTTAGCTCCCCTAACTGGAGTACTTCCTAATCAGATCTGGGAAAGTTAAGTTATCCTCAGTGGAATCACCTTTCCAACAGAACCACAGTGATCAAAGGCTAGCCACGCCTTCCTTCCCCAATAGGAAAACACTTTCCTCAGTGGAGTTACCATCATTAAATATCCCAAACTGGGACACCCCTAAATTTTTCTCCTCCGGTGGGCCTGCCATACATTCCCTAATGAACCTCAGTACACTTTTCTCAATCATTACCAGACCAAGCAGACCCCCCGGATATTCCCAATGGACCCCAAATTTCTCTTTCCGATCAAAGGACGGTACCCCAAATCACCAAATACTTCCCCCGGTGGAACCATGAAGGTTACCGGACAGATACTAACCAAATCCTTCCCCAGTGGAACTACACCTCCCAAACAGTTCAAACTGGGGCATCACCCTAGGTTCATTTCTTCTCGCTCAAGGGCAGTTCCCCAAGATTCCTTCAAACCATCTCAAACTAGGGCATCACCCCAGATCTATTCTCTTTCAGTCAAGGGGCAGTTCCCCAAGATTCCTTCAAACCATCTCAAACTGGGACATCACCCCAGATCTATTCTCTTTCAGTCAAGGGGTAGTTCCCCAAGATTCCTTCAAACCATCTCAAACTGGGGCATCACCCTAGGTCTATTCTCTGTCAACCGAGGGTCAACCCCAACCTTTACATCTTCTGCCAACAGTGAGTTAATTCGGACAAGACGTCCTATTAACTCCCCCAACCTTTACATTTCCTGTCCACAGTGAGTTAATTCGGATGAGACGTCCTATTAACTCCCCCAACCTTTACATTTCCTATCAACCGAGGGTCAACCCCAACCTTTATATTTCCTGCCAACAGTGAGTTAATTCGGATGAGACATCCTGTTAACTCCCCTAACCTTTACATTTCCTGTCAACCGAGGGTCAACCCCAACCTTTACATTTCCTGCCAACAGTGAGTTAATTTGGATGAGACGTCCTGTTAGCTCCCTCAATCTTTACCTTTCCTGTCAACCGAGGGTCAATCCCAACCTTTACATTTCCTATCAACCGAGGGTCAACCCCAACCTTTACATCTCCTGTCAATCGAGGGTCAACCCCAACCTTTACATTTCCTGTCAATAGTGAGTTAACTCGGATGAGACGTCCTGTTAACTCCCCCAACCTTTACATCTCCTGTCAACCGAGGGTCAACCCCAGCCTTTACAATTCCTATCAACAGTGAGTTAATTCAGACGAGACATCCTGTTAGCTCCCCCCAATCTTTACCTTTCCTGTCAACCGAGGGTCAACTCCAACCTTTACATTTCTTGTCAACCTAGGGTCAACCCCAACTTTTACATTTCCTGTCAACTGAGGGTCAACCCAACTTTTACATTTCCTGTCAACCGAGGGTCAACCCCAACCTTTACATTTCCTGTCAACCGAGGGTCAACCCCAACCTTTACATTTCCAGTCTACCGGGGGTCAACCCCAATTCTTCTCACCTCCTGTTAACTGAAAGACAATCTTTCCCAGTCAATCCAGAACTCAAAAAAAAAAAACAAAACAAAAACAAAAACAAAAACAAAAAAAACAAAAAAAAAAGAGAGACAGATGTGGAAAATGCTCATCTTTAAAGAGGAAAAGGTCACACCGACTCGTGATTGCCAACACCGTCAAACGCCATAACGATCAAGAGGTCCCACCTGACTCATACATCGGTGTTTATTTCTTTACTTCCTTTTCACTTCAAAAACATGGAAAACTTCGTGTTTTCTTATGAAAAAGAAGAAAAGAGGGGCATCTATGAACACCTCTTTTAGTCTGACCCAAATACCAAGGATTTGATTAAAAGAGACTAGACATCCATTGCCCAAATCAGGAATTATTTTTGAGTGATTATTTCCGGGTAGGGGTGACTCCGAATGAGGAATTCCCGAGTGGGTTTATTTCCGAGCGAGGTGTTTGCTTGATTCTATGAAAAGATGAAGTAAACCTCGCAAACCATAATGCTTCATGACGTTGATAGAGTTTATAGACGTATGATGATGTGATATGATGCATTAGGAAGAGTCAGAATGGTAGAAAATGTATTTCATATACTGAGTTGAAGGATTTGCATAACTCGCTCAAGCGAGTAGGAATCTCGCTCGAGCGAAATTGTGGTAAATCAGAAATTTGGCATCTGGCCTATTTTCACCCAAGCGAGATTAATGGAAAATTAGGGGTTAGCCCCTGGATCAATTTCACTCAGGCGGAGGAATGAGCGCTCAAGCGAGAAGGAAGAGTTTTAGATACTGGAACAATTTCGCTTAGGCGAGACATGTCTACGCGAGCGAGATTGGTACCAGATGCATATTCCCTTCCTTTGCTCAAACGTTGCCGAGTGGATTATCTTTGGGTGAGGTGTTTCCGAGTGGAAGATTCCCGAGGGAAGTACCTCCAAATGAAAAATGGCTGAATCCGAGTGGAAGAGTCCCGATTGCAGCCACTCTGAGTGAAAAAGGAACTGAATTTGAATAAAAACCGCCCAAAGATATACGTCTGAGTGAAGGATTACTGATTGAAGCAGGGATTGGATTTGGGGACAAGTGCCTTTATCTAGACAAAATCGTTTCCGAAAGAAAGATTCCCGAGTGAGTTGATTCTGAATGAAAAACACTCTGAACTTCGGAAGAGCACTTGTTGAGTAAGGGTGTCTCCGAGTGAACGAACACTTGTCAAGCAAGTATGTCTCCGAGTGGTGTGTTTCGGAGAAGATGACATTTTGGGCAAAGAAAAGGTCTTTCCGAGCAGTGTGTTTCGGAGAAGACGGCATTCTCGAGCAAAGAACAAGTTTTTCCGAGTGGTATGTTTCAGAGATAATGTCTTGTCAAGCAAGGAAAAGGTCCGTCCGGTAATGAGCCTCTTTCGGGCAGACTCTCTCAAGTTTCAAACTATCCCCGAGTGGGATGTCTCCGAGGAAGGCATTTCAGAGTGGTTTGCTGTCGAGAGATGCATTTCCGAGCGAAGCAAAGCTCTGACCTGGAATGAGCTTCTTTCGGCCAGATTCTCTCAAGTTCCAAATTTCTGAGTGAAAAGCAAGTCTGATTTCTGAGTGAATAGGTCTGAATGGGTTGATTCCCGATTGAAGCTATTCTGAGTGAAAAACAAGTCTGACTTCCGAGTGAATACGTTCGAATGGGTTAATTCCCGATTAAGGCAATTCTGAGAGAAAGGCAAGTCTGACTTCCAAGTAAATAGGACCAAATGGGTTGATTCCTGATTAAAGCAGTTCTGAGTGAAAGGCAAGTCTGACTTCAGATGACTGTGTCCGAGTGGATCATTTCAAGGAGTGAAAGGGTCATTCTCGACTGAATTACTCCCGAGCAATATATCTGAGCAAGATTTCTCCGAATGGTTCGATTCTAGTGATGTGCTTCCGGGTGAAGCTTACTTCCCGATTGAATCAATTTTAAGTCAAAGAAAAAAATGGTTCTGACTTGTCGGCCAGGGATATAGCCGAGTAAAATATTTTTGAGGTGCCGATTGAATCAATTTTAAATAAGACTTCCTGAATGAGACGTTCCTGAGTAGGTCAAGCAGAGAGGGTGAACAAGTGCTTCAAGTAGTGGTCCACTTCCGAGCAAAACACCTCCTATTGAAGAAATTCCAGTCGAATGCTTCAAGCAGTGGTCCACTTCCGAGCAAAACACCTCTGATTGAAGAAATTCCGGTCGAATGCTTCAAGCAGTGGTATACTTCTGAGCAAAGCACCTTCGATTGAAGAAATTCCGGTCGAATGCTTCAACCAGTGGTCCACTTCTAAGCAAAGCACTTCTGATTGAAGAAATTCCGGTCGAATGCTTCAAGCAGTGGTCCACTTCCAAGAGAAGCGCCTCTGATTGAAGAAATTCCGGTTGAATGCTTCAAGCAGCGACAAGTTCCGAGCAAAGCCCCTCCGATTGAAGCAATTCCGAATGAATGCTTCAAACAGTGACATTTCCAGACAAGGCAATTCCAAATGAAGCAATTCCGAATGAACAGAGGTCCTAATGAATACTTCTCGGAAAAGGATTTTCGAGTCAATAATCTGTGAACTTAAGCCTACACACCGAGTATCAAAAGTCAGATCGGATCTATGAATAAAAGCTTTCACTCGGTCTTTTATATACGAGAGCATCTGTTTCGATCGGATCAATTCCCACCAAGAAGGGATGCTGACAGACAGAGATCCAAGCCATAAGAAGAAAACCGGCCCCATGTGGCACCGATTCAGGAATCTGATTGCCATACTGTGACTTGGAATACCGGCCCCTTGTGGCACCGATTGAGGAATCCGATTGCCATACTGTGACTTGGAATCCCATCACCCAAGTCAATCCATGAATTCTGGAAGTGGCAGACAGATGGCAAAAGTGGAAATAATTAAAAATTCCCCACCAATCGCTGCCCCCCACTACCTGTTAGTGGCTAGGCTGCCTCCACTGTGAGTGGAAGCCTGTGCTGTACAAGCACTCGGCAACCCCTATAAATACCTCATCTGAAGAGGCACAAGGGGTTGGAATTTTTGGGTTGGATTTTTGGTTGGAAATTTTTGGTCATTAAGTCGATTCTCTGCCCACACTCCTCTGTAACTGGCTCTGATCTCCACAAAATCTTTTATCCCCAAAAGCTTGAATTTTCCTCCGGTGTTCAAAGCAAGAACCTCGTTCTCTTGAACCTCATAATTTGTTTTGGGCCTTAAGTGGTTACTGCAACACCGGATCAGTCTCAATCCAGTGAAATTCCCATTTCCCAGATACCGTCTAGATTCCTTAAATCCTCCTCACCAACTTCATATCGGCCTCTACACCAAGCCTTCACACCGGTACCCTATAAGCCCACTGCTACACCAGCGCCACACCGGTTCTGTTCCAATCCATACACTAAGTCCTCACACTGTCCAAGCCTTCACACTGGTACCCCATAAGCCCACTGCTAGACCAGCGCCATACCAGTTCTGTTCAAGTCTATACCGGCCTCTACACCAAGCCCTCACATTCGGTACCCCATAATTCCACTGCTGCACCAGCACCACTTTAGTTTCCTCTGTTCAAGTACACACCGGCTCTCGGTACCTCGCTACACCGGTTCCATTCTGTTCCTTATTCTCCGTTTTCCTGTTGAATTTGTTGTTTGTTGATCCTGATTCCCCTTTTTAAATTAGTTTTGGTTGCTGATTTTCTTTTCCTCCACCCAGATTTGTAATAAATAATAATAAAAACGAGTGCTTCATATTTGGACTAGCCTAAAAATTGTTTTTTTTAATCAGTGTCGTACGGGAGTACTCCCGTCTACACAATCTCCTTGGAACCAGTACATGTGCGAAGAACTTCGCCTTGTATGAGTTCTCTTCAAAGACATCATCCACCATTAATCTCTTAGTCTTTTCCTAAAAAAAAAACATCATCAAGAACTACGTAACCCTGATTTCTTGGTAACTCAAGAATACGTAGGAGTAGGACTTTAAATCCTGTCGGGCCCACCTTTCCTATTTTATTCCTATTTTTATTTTCTTTATGTTTCCTTTATAAATGCCTTTTTTATCACTTCCATAAAAATCAATTTAGATGTGACGTCTTGTTGATCTTCCCCTATTTTCAGTAGACCATCACCACGATTCATAAGGAACGTGAAACAACCCGACTTAATAAAGAATAAAACCGAGAGCAGGGAAATTTTTCCAAAATTCACCAAGCAGTCGGGGTAAAATAAACCAAACGTAAGGCAAGGGAAAGCAAAAACCGATCAGAGAAGGGAAGACCGAGTCAGAAAGCCACACATGGCAAGACTCAGCTTCGGTCAAACAGACCAGCGGAAGATGCAGCTTAAGCGAATCCTTATTCGCTGTAGCGAACCCATTCACTCGGTAATTCCATTACTCGGAATCGGGACCAAAGTTCACTCGGGGACGGTCCCCATCGGTATATACTTCACCTGGTAAATTCTTACTTAGCCAAATCACAGTTATAAAACACACGGGCATATTTCACTCGGAAAGGCGTTACTCACCACTCGGGAAATAATTCCCTCGATTACTCCACTCGGAGTCCATAAGCTTTCCCACATACGGATTATTTCCCCAGTCCAATACCACTCGGTATATTTCACTCGGCATATTTTGATCTTCCTCACTCTACAATCAAGTTCCATTCAGAATTCCCCTGACCTCTCATCACTCGGAGGAATTCACCAAGTTAAGTCACTCGGACTTATTTAGAACTTATCCACTCGGAATATATATATCCTCATTCAATCGGAAGAGGACTCCTAGAATACCTCAATCAGAACCATCATAATTACTCTTCCCTCGGAAGAGGTTCACTCGGGATTTCCCACTCGGGAATGTTCAAACCTTCCCTACTCGGGGTTTACTCATATTTTCACTCGGTAACATATGGACTAGTCTTCCCTCGGAAGTAGCCCACTCGAGTACATCTTACTCGAAACTGTCTTATGCCTTTATCACTCGGAAAAGGCCAACACACTAAAGCCACACTCGGAAATGGCTCTCCCAACAATATTCCACTCAGAATTTATTAACTTAGCATTATCCATTCGACATCACATCTCAGTCGGTATAAGTAACATCATATCAACGTAATATATATATATATATTTATATAAATGTATACTTGTTCACAATCCCGATAGACAACCCATATAATTAAATCCGTTCGGATTACAAGGAGAGCCGGCCAAGGCTTTAACATATTTATTTACAATATATATATTATATGTGCACTTCAACAATCGGAGTGCCCATCACTCGGACTTGAGGCCATCTCCTCATTCCCAGTTCGACCTGCATATACTGAAAAATATAGCCACAGTAGAGGTGAGCTTTTACATATTAAATGATAGTTATTGACTCAGATTAAACTTCGAATCCTCAACCATACAATAACATATCTCACTCAGCAATAATGCACTCTGCCATTCAATATGAACCCTACAACAACTTCATCCACTCGGGATTCAAGCAATTCATGCAATTCAATCAAGACTGAGTAATTCATATCATTCATAATCACCTTGCACTCGGCAACAGTACCAATTTACATATATTCACCCAGTCAGAATTCACACCAATCATTCATGGCTATATTAATCATGTTATTCACAGCAGCATTTACACATATATATACCATTACATTGAGCTCATCAACAATATAAATGTGCACTCAGCAATAGCATCAGTATACATGCATTCATCCACTTGGATATAAGTGTACACTCGGCATAGCATCAGTATACATGCATTCATCCACTCGGATATATTCATATTAATTCCAAGCCCCATCAATGATGTTATTCTCAATAACATAACCACATATACATGCAATTCACATTGAGCTCAATGACAATCATAAGTGTGCACACATTTATTTCACTTGGATCCGGTTATTTATTATCAATTTTTATTGTTGCAACATAGGCTCCAAGCCTTTTCTCAGCTCCAAGCTGATTCAGCCGTTTTACTGGTACCAAACCGTTTGCCCTCACATGTAACACAGTCACTCCAAGCGACAACAGAAGTGTTACGGGCAGCCCCGAGCCCAACCCGGTAAGCTTGCCTTGAGTCCAACCCAAGGTCTTTAAGCGTCCACCACTTAGTGCACTCGGCACTGCCTCGAGTCCAACCCGAGGTCTTTCAATATATTTCCAATACATATTCATCTGATTGCCGATGGGTATTAAGCGTCCAACGCTATATGCTCCAAGCATTTCCAGTGGCGAATCAGATGCATACGGTCTTATTCATCAGGCATCCAACGCCAATGCACTCGGCATTCAAATATCAATAACATGTATCCCATGCATTTTATCATTATTATTCATAAACAGGGATCGGCATAACAATAACACAATACATGCACTCAGCAATCACATGCACTTGGCAATTCACTTGCTTTTTAATATAAAATCCCAAACGGGAATTAACATAACCGACCCACATCTCATGCACTCGGCAATCACAATACCATCCACTCGAAATTATCATTTACAACAAGCATCACATGCTATTTCATGAGATCCACTCGGCATTAACATTTGTAACAAGCATCACATGCTTTTCATATAAAATCCACTCGAAAATAACACGACAGTCCCCCCATCTTATGCGCTCAGCATTCGCATGTTCAGTGACAAGCATCACATGCATTTAAACACAAAATCACACACGGGGATCAGTATAATAAACTCATATACTCGGCTTTCTCATTAACAGCCACAACATATCGTACATTCACATAGAATCATAGCCAGAACCAGCACAGCATTTACACACCACATGCATTCGGTATTCACATTGGTTCACAGTACATGCACTCGGCATACTCATTAAAAGATAACATTTCCATACATTCACTCAACATTTCATATTTGTCATCATACATCTCATGGACGGAATCATGACAACATCACACGGACCACAATGATCACAAATCCAGGTGTTTCATGCACCAATACTCAACTACAATATATCAATCAACATATTTCAAACATGACACAACACATTAAAGCAAAACCAGCCGGAACCCGTCCATAAACCATATATTTGAGATGTAAATTAGCCCCCCTACCTGGAATGAAGATCCCAGAAGCTCCCTGAGCTTGCAGCACCGACTGAACATTCTTCAGTCACTCATTCTCAACAGAACGGCCCAGCTTCAAACTGTTCACACAGCACTCTGCTGTCAGCTTTGGAAGAACCAACGCTGCTTCCTCACGAGCAGATCTACCACTCAGTGTTCAGCATACAAGGACAAAGGGAGTTTCGAGCCTCCAAGGTACACGCTGCCCTCACTCGGTGCAGTGGAGGATTCCAAGGCTGTTCCCACACTCGAACAGCCCAGTCCTTACCAACAATGAAGGACTTCATGTTTCAAAGCACCCATCAACGTTTTGGCAGAACAGAGGAGGATCCTAGCCTCCAAGACACTCAACACCATGCTATTCTCTCTCGGTTCTACTCAGTGTTGAGTGGAAGAAGAAAATGAAGAAGACGAAGATGGAGAACAGCGAAGAAGAAGAAGCCATAGGAATTTGAGAGAGAAAAGGAGAAGTGTTTACAACATAAACAAGGTGAAATAGGCAGAGAGTGGGTGGGAAATGAGAAGCTGAAGTCCTTATCCCCACTGCCCAGCGATAGCTCCACGTCCCATCAATAGTCAGTAGTAACATCCACTTAAAGCCACTCCCATCAGCGTGGGAATTGAAGGAGAGAGGGAGGGAATCGGAACTCCATCACACCACCAAGGGCACATGTGAAATTTCTTTGCACTATTATTATTATTATTCAATCAATAATTTTCATTCTGTAATTAACCTTAATTGGTAATTAATTCTAAACCAGGATGTTACACTACTCCCCTCCTTCAAAGAATTTCATCCTCGAAATTCCAATATGAACTTATCTCAACAAATAGCTCAGAATATTGCTGCCCCAACTAATTATACGTCACTGCTTCCTAAGCATTCACCGACCGGTTTATAATTCCACTCGGTATAGCTTCACCTCTCAAGCGGTTTACCGACCGCCCCACCATTCCAGTCGGTAAAATCACTAAAGTCAGGTCCTACCTGCTCACAATTCCCCCTCATAGAATCCAATATATTTGGGGATTCAATTTTTAAAACATATAAGTTACCCTATTTAACTCTACCATTTCACCATAACCAAGGGCACCTCTAGTTCTTTGGCCGCTCGGCCCTACACTCTCAACGCCAATCGATGTACATCCATCGTCATTTCCTCCAATTCATAGGAGTTACTTGGCACAATTAAGTATCCACACAGAGTATAAGATCAAAATTGCGTCACATGAGACACATTAGGGATGTCAATTATCCAGTTGGGAAGGTCGAGTCGGTAAGCAACATTACCGATTCCCCCCAAATACTCACTACAATCCGATTTATCTCGGATTAAACCCTCGGATATTCAACATCCGACCACTAAAATCTCCTTCACAAGCCATGATATATCTTGGCAATACCGAGACGGACACTCAATAGAGCTCCAATGTGTTTCAATTAGCTCAGTTTGCCAGGATTTACCTCGTACAGGCACCACACTCGGTCCTGAAATCTCAAGTTCCTATCCTTACCTTCAACTAATTCCATGCTTATTCCTTGAGAATGTCACTCAGAGCTTCTCACTCAAAAATATCATTCGGGGTTTAAGGGCAATTCTCACCCAGAAATCTTTCCATTACAATAATTCACTCGGAATCCAAGTCTACTTCAAGGACAAATTCGAGTTCAAACTCAGCAGCTCAAACACTGTCCTGAGTACGATTTCAAATAAATCCTCCTCTCAGATATCTACTCCCCTCGGGAGCCATTCACTCGGAAACTTACCTATTTAACGTCCCACTCGGTACCATTCCACACAGAAGTGTCACAACCAGAGACACTTCGCTCGGATTTTTCCCTTACTCAGGAGTGCCACATTTAGAAACTTCACCTGAAAGTCACACGACTCGGACACAATTCTCTTAACTTAATAATGACTCCCCATAACGATGTTTCACTCGGAACATCATACTTCACTCAGTAGTTCTTTCTCCCAGAAAGATTTCACTCGGAATCATCTCTACTTTCTCACACTCGGAATATACTAATCTTTCCCGAGCAAATCCTCGCCTTATCTATCACCTCGGCTCAAGGTCATGGTTTCCTCACTAAGCCCAAAATACCACTCGGCTAGACTCATAAAACTTCCAATTTCAGTGATAGACTTGATCACCCATCTATTTCAATAACCAATCATTATTTTAATAGCCAATTCATACCCAATAACCTGTAATTCTCTCGGAGATAAACACATCAAGGTTAAAACAACCTTCTATCCTTATTTTGATACTAAACCACTTACTGTTCACTCAATACAACTCTCATCTTTACTCAGAACAGCCCGATAGACTCACCATCACCATTAAGCAGTTACAGCCTCACCTGCCCAACTTATGAATTGCTGCATCCGACTTATAGGATGACGTCTCATTCCTATAGGGTTACAACAATTGCATAGAGTCGCTGCAATGTGTACGCTGCCACCATACCTATGGTATGAAGAGTCGTCCCGGAATAGGATACCTCACACTCTTTTCGCTCATACCGACTGTACTTACTCAAATAATACTAATTCACATGAAAATTAATGGCAATTCACATAAATCTATAAGCAATACATTTACATCAACACCATCATTATGCACCATATAGGGTACATCACGCAACAACAATCATGAAACATCAGTTATCACTACTGCAAAACAGTATAAGGGCAATAGGCTTCTGACCCCCACAAGGTACATGCCTCGTCATAAAATGGCATATCAACAATCGGCTTCCAGCCCTTACTGAGTAAATATCTCATCATTGGATCTTATCCATCACAAAACTATGGATTAACAATCTAATAATCCCTCATTTCATCATTCATCTTCGACCATTAATCAATTTAAGCCTAGATGATTCACTAACTCCCTTAGGTATACAACTCAGATTACAATATAACTTGCAATCTTGCAGCTGGTTTCTGCATCAGTAAACCTTTTCATTAATCATAAACACAATACAGTGGAATACAATCATCATCATCATCATTCTCAGTACCACAAAGTACTCGAATTTCAACCTTACCGCTCGCTATCCATCCGGTATCACATTCGTCACTTGCATTCCATCTTAGGACGATTCAAGCGTCAACAATTTATTACACAATCACTTTACTCGGCTCAACAATCCATAAGGTCAATCAGATTATCCGACTCGAAAATTCTAGGGGCCACCTAGTACTCCTCGTGAGACACTCCCACAACATCCAATTATCACCGAGTCTAGACCATTCACAAGATCCAGTCAAACATTAGACTTAATAAGCCTAAGGGTTACCTAGAACCCATCGTGGGACATTCCCATAATATTCAAATATCACCGAGTCTGGACCACCATAGGGCCCAGCCCCATAAAATCTGATAGCATACAATTATACTAAATCCGATCGGGATTTCCATACCTTATGGGTCACCACTAAATCAATTATTCGCTCGGTTTTTAGCTGCAAAACCGAGACTAACTCAAATCTTCAAGTATCCAATTACACCAAATTCCCCCAACGTACAATCATATATGACCATACCTAATCAACTGGGTTACCACACTGATGAGCCATTATTTGGTAAGGGGGGTTGTGGTGGTGATGTTTGAGATAGTGGAATGAAGAGTTCACTGAGAGAGAATCAAGTTTGTATAATATGAACTCAATGAAATGGATGTGCCAAGTTTAAACACAGAAGTTGTAATATAGTATAGTTGTCGTTCCACTGAGGAGGTGCTAGAATGAAGATCTTAGTTTGAATTGATTAGGCAGAAAGTTTCAGTTTTGATTTGTTATGAATGTTGCTGAATGAAAAACAGTAAGTAACAAAATAACAGAGGATAGCACTTTGCAAAATATAACAATAAATGATGTTGGAAAAATCAGTTTTGTAAAACAGGGATTGGCTTCATCACATCTTCACCTCTGTAAGCTGCATAAGTTTCCATATAAGTAAATCGAAAAGATAAGTTCTACGTCACAATCAAAGTCATTTGCATCGATCCCTCGACTACAAAATTCATAAGAATGATTTCCAAACCGTTGATCCCTCAGTCACTTTGGAAACCATTCCAGCATTATCGATCGATTGTTTTGACGTTTGTTGCGTTAGACGCCATCCCTGGCTACCTACTCACAACAAGCATTTCTTTCAGGGTCTGCTTTCAAAAGTCACTTCCCAGCATACTCAAGAAAACTTAGAACAAGAAAATAGTGATCAAGTACTTTCAGGCATTAAACACAGAAGGAAATACAAAAACTTTATCAAATCTCATTACTCAATGAAAACTTACGACAGCATTACTTCAGTGTTGAATGGATTACAGCCAATCCCATAAGGGAAATTAGTTACTCATGCCTTGCATTTTCACCATCAAAGAAATGAATACAGAAAATGGAAAGTGTGAAATGAAAAATACAGAGGATGAAATGATGTATCAGATGATGTTCGGTCATAGATGATGTTTGCAGCTTGATTTATAGGAGTTTAGGTTCAGCTTCTCTTGCCCACTTGCGTAGAACACATGCAGCATCTTTTAGAGACTGGTGGAAACAGAAGAAATTGGATGAGTTTGCATCGCATTGTTGGTGAATAAAGAATTAAGAAATCCCATACTGTCTGAGTCACGCTTAAGCTTGATGGTCACGCTCAAGCGTGAAGAGTTCTGATGCTTATTGATGATCTCACGCTCAAGCTGAAGTAATTCACGCTCAAGCGTGGCTTCCTTGCCTTCTCACGCTTGCTCCTCGCTTAGCCTCGCTCAGTTACGCTCAGGCGAGGCCTTAATATCCATTCCTCACGCTCAAGCGGCTTATTCCCACGCTTGAGCGTGAGAGGGGTCCTGATGCCTCTGTTTCCTTTAATTCATGCTGGCCATGCTTAATCCATGCTTAGGCTTCCATTTTTATCATTCCACGCTTAAGCTCCTAGTGTTCACGCTCAAGCGTGAGGGGTCCTGATGCTTTCCAACTTGTTCAAGCTTAAGCTTGCTTGCTCAAGCTTAAGCTTGGTTGTTCAAGCTTGAGCTTGCTGTCTTCAAATGCTCCCGATCACGCTTGAGCTTGCTCTTTCACGCTTGAGCTTGATGCTTTCACGCTTGAGCTTGCTACTTTCACGCTTAAGCTTGCCTGCTTCAAGCTTAAGCTTGATTTTTCACGCTTGAGCTTGATGCTTTCACGCTTGAGCTTGATGCTTTCACGCTTGAGCTTGCTACTTTCACGCTTAAGCTTGCCTGCTTCAAGCTTAAGCTTGATTTTTCTCGCTTGAGCTTGATGCTTTCACGCTTGAGCTTGCCTGCTTCAAGCTTAAGCTTGATTTTTCACGCTTAAGCTTGCTTGCTCCAAGCTTAAGCTTGATTTTTCACGCTTAAGCTTGCTTGCTCAAGCTTAAGCTTGCCCTGCTTTCCTGCAACTTTCCAAGAGTTTTAACACAATATTTCTTTTATACACCTATCCATCACTACTTAAAAGATTCATGCTCACTTCCTTCAATAATTCATCAATTTAGCTCAAGTTCTTTACAAAATTAATTCGAATGAGTCATGAAATCAATGCTTAATCAACACTTATCAAACTCTCCCCAACCTAGATTTTTGCTTGTCCTCAAGTAAAAAGAAGTTTAGGAAAGGGAATCAAGCGTTCAAAAATCTAAGTTTCTGTGGCAGACAAAAAGTTTAAAAGACAATAATCTGAGTTGATGTCTAGGCAAATGATTTTCTTAATACCAATTCCTTGAAATGTAATGCACCATTACCTTGTTCATAAAGCATGTAACCCATTGCTGTAAGAATATAGAACTCTCATTATTTCTTACCATGTGTCTGTTTAACTCATCCATCATTAGAACTGCTCCGTTAACATTGGCCATCATTTCTAGTAAAACCAAAATTCAAATGAATAGCAAGGATCAAAAGGTCTTTTAAGGATGTAATGAGGCTGGGCTAACAAGAATCTTTGGTTTTTCTTGGTTTCAAAATGCATGTTTAAAGAAGAGCATAAGTGTTTTTGGTTAATTTAATTAACAAATTAGAAGGCTCCTTCTTTGCATTGAAACTTCAGAATTTTCTTTTATTTTCCTCCAGCTCTTTTATACATTTTTGGAGAGCTTACTATTCTTTTTGCATTTTCTTCTACTGCCTCCATTTGTTTCATCTCCTTTTGAGAAAAATATTTTATGCTCTTTTTCAAGATGAACATGCAGGTAAGATAGAATTTTTGCTCTTATGCTTAGCTCAGGGCAGAGAAAAATTTTCATGCTTTTATGGCTCAAAGATGGGCTGCGAAAAAATCGGATCTTTTTATCGGGGTAGCTTTTTGGCTCTTGGCTAACTATGTTTTCAAAATTGCCTTATCATTTCCTTGTTTGTTTCTTAAGAAAAAGGTTTAATTAGAAAATCAGTCAATGCCAATTTAACAAATTCAAATGAGGCTCTCAAGTGTTTAGATTTTCTCACTTCTCATCAAGATATCAAGCTTACTTCCTTATTCTTAACAGAAAAGGGTTCACGTCATGTAATCAAGCAAAAATACATGCATTCCAGTTCCTTGGTTCTTAATTAAGTCATTTTGCCTAAAAAAAGAATCAGTGTTATTGCCTAAAAACATTCTGTTGCTTAGAAACTTTTCTTGTTCAAAAAGTAAAATCTTTGGTTGGGGTTTTCAAAAATGTTCAACTGCAAGCATGTAATGGTATATCCAAACAATCAACCAAAAGCATAAAAATTTTAAAAATTTTCAAGGCATGCTGCAGTAATGTTAGATAAAACTAACTGAAAGTAAACTAAAGCAATAAAAACTAAAGCAGTAAACTCATCACTCATCCTTAGAAGAGTCATCCCTTGTCTCATGTTTCCTTACTGGAGGTCCTTGTGAGGAGGGTCCTTGTTTAGTCTATGAAGTCTCACCCCTCCTAAGAAAGAAGGCCTGTCCCCAGGCTAAAACTTGCTTTCAGATAATGAGTGGGATGAATTTGATGAGCTGCCTGAAAAGTAAAGAAAAATTTAATCTTACAATAAGATTTACTTAAAACAAAATCAACAGGATGAAAAGAAAACATAAAAGATTGGGTTGCCTCCCAATAAGCGCTTGTTTAATGTCATTAGCTTGATGCCTGATAGATTTTTCAATATGGATCATGAAGTTGGTGGATGAGAGTGTTGAGTTTTTCCACCGCCTTGCCTAAGTCAGGCCTTGGCTTTCTTCCATTCTGTTTTTCAAGTGCACCTTCAATAGCAAAATCAACTTGTTCCTTTTGCACTTGAATTTTTACTTTTCTGTCATCCACATCTATGATGACTTTGGCCGCTTTCAAGAATGGTCTCCCTAGTATGAGGGGAATTTCAGGGTCTTCCTCCATATCCATGACAACAAAATTCTCATGAAATTCAAATTGATCAACTTTGACCTCAATATTTTCAGTAATACCATAAGGGGTTTTTATTGATTGATCTGCCATTTTTAAAGTCATGTTTATTGGCTTTACTGAAAAATCCCCTATACTTTTCAGTGTGGATAATGGCATCAAATTTACACTAGCACCAAGATCTAACAAAGCTTTACTTTTTGAAAGTTTTCCAACAGTAACGGGAATAGAAAAACTCCCTGGATCTTTGGTGTTATGCAGTACTGCTTCAGAGATGATAGTGTCATATCCATCTTCTTCCTCAGTTATTTCCTCAGTCAGTGTGGTCACAGCCTTGCAATGCTCTATTGGGTTTGTTACAGTGTTTGCTCCATACTGAGGCTTCTGTTTCTCAGCAAGTTGTTGGGCTAGTTGTCCCAATTGTGTTTCCAAGTTCCTAAGCGATGCTTCATTGTTCTTTTGACTTGCTAAAGAAGTTTGTATAAATTTTTCCAAGGTGTCCTCTAATCTAGAAGTTCTCTCCACCAAAGAAGGACCATTATTTTGATATGGTTTAGAAGAGCTGGGCTCTTGCTTCCATCCTTGGCCTTGGTTTTGGTTACTTCTCCATCCCTGAAATGGTTGGTTAGAAAAATTGGAATTGAAATTACCAGACCTTCCTTGGTTGTTCATGAAGTATACAGTTGCTTCTTGTGAGCCACAGTTCTCATTAAGATGATCTCCTCCACAAAAGTTACATGTTACAGGCATTTGTTGTTGCCCTGGTTATGATGATTGTACAGCATGTAATTGTTGTAGAAGATTGGCTATCTTTTTGGTCAATGTTTCTAATTGTTGGGTCAGAATTTTGTTCTGTGCTAAAATGGCATCTGTGGTGTTTAAGTCAAGGACTCCTTTCTTTTGAACTTGCTGACGATCATGTTGAGCTTGGTAGTCTGTTGAGGATAAAGCTTCTATTATCCTTGTGGCTTGGTCAGCATCCACTGTCATCATTGTTCCTCCTGCTGCTGCATCTAAAATCATTTTAGTGTCAGCCCTTAGACCACTGTAAAAAATATTAAGCTGTGTAATATCTTCAAGTCCATGGTTTGGGCATTTTCTGAGCAGTGATTTAAAGCGTTCCCATGCCTCACAAAAAGGTTCATCTTGGCCTTGTCTAAATGTTGTAATATCTGATTTGGCCTTGATGAATCTAGATGGCTTTGTAGAAATTTTTCTTCAACTATGTTCCAGCTATTCAAACTTTGATTTGGATGAGATTGTAACCACTCCTTTGCTTTTCCTGCTAAAGAAAAAGGAAATAGTCTTAGATATGCAGCATCAATAACATCTTGGTCAAATCCCATGGTTCCAACCAATTCATAGAATGTGGCCAAGTGAGTGTACGGATCTTCACTGGACATTCCATGGAATTGATGTGAACTAATCAAACTCAGAAATGCTGGTTTCATTTCTAGTGCTCTGACAGTGTTTGGAATTGCAATGCTTGAGAAATGTCTTGGCCCTTGCTGTAAAGCATAGTCTCCAAGTGTTCTCCTTGGTGGATTTTGATTATTGCTGTTGTCATCCATTGTATCAGAGGAAGTTTGTCCTTCTTGGAGGTTCTGCTTTGCTTTCTTGATTTTCTTGAGGAACCTATCTATCTCAGGATCAAATGCAAGCTGTTCTTTTGTACCCTGTCCCCTCAAGATCATAAATCAAGTACTCAAAATAGCAAGGTTACTAAAAAAAATAAAAATAAAAACAAATTGAAAACAAATTTATTTACACTGTCTTGTCAATTCAATGCTAAAATATTCAAACTTAAATCACCTCCCCGGCAACGGCGCCAAAACTTGATGAGCCATTATTTGGTAAGGGGGGTTGTGGTGGTGATGTTTGAGATAGTGGAATGAAGAGTTCACTGAGAGAGAATCAAGTTTGTATAATATGAACTCAATGAAATGGATGTGCCAAGTTTAAACACAGAAGTTGTAATATAGTATAGTTGTCGTTCCACTGAGGAGGTGCTAGAATGAAGATCTTAGTTTGAATTGATTAGGCAGAAAGTTTCAGTTTTGATTTGTTGTGAATGTTGCTGAATGAAAAACAGTAAGTAACAAAATAACAGAGGATAGCACTTTGCAAAATATAACAATAAATGATGTTGGAAAAATCAGTTTTGTAAAACAGGGATTGGCTTCATCACATCTTCACCTCTGTAAGCTGCATAAGTTTCCATATAAGTAAATCGAAAAGATAAGTTCTACGTCACAATCAAAGTCATTTGCATCGATCCCTCGACTACAAAATTCATAAGAATGATTTCCAAACCGCTGATCCCTCAGTCACTTTGGAAACCATTCCAGCATTATCGATCGATTATTTTGACGTTTGTTGCGTTAGACGCCATCCCTGGCTACCTACTCACAACAAGCATTTCTTTCAGGGTCTGCTTTCAAAAGTCACTTCCCAGCATACTCAAGAAAACTTAGAACAAGAAAATAGTGATCAAGTACTTTTAGGCATTAAACACAGAAGGAAATACAGAAACTTTATCAAATCTCATTACTCAATGAAAACTTACGACAGCATTACTTCAGTGTTGAATGGATTACAGCCAACCCCATAAGGGAAATTAGTTACTCATGCCTTGCATTTTCACCATCAAAGAAATGAATACAGAAAATGGAAAGTGTGAAATGAAAAATACAGAGGATGAAATGATGTATCAGATGATGTTCGGTCATAGATGATGTTTGCAGCTTGATTTATAGGAGTTTAGGTTCAGCTTCTCTTGCCCACTTGCGTAGAACCCATGCAGCATCTTTTAGAGACTAGTGGAAACAGAAGAAAGTGGATGAGTTTGCATCACATTGTTGGTGAATAAAGAATTAAGAAATCCCATACTGTCTGAGTCACGCTTGAGCTTGATGGTCACGCTCAAGCGTGAAGAGTTCTGATGCTTATTGATGATCTCACGCTCAAGCTGAAGTAATTCACGCTTAAGCGTGGCTTCCTTGCCTTCTCACGCTTGCTCCTCGCTTAGCCTCGCTCAGTTACGCTCAGGCGAGGCCTTAATATCCATTCCTCACGCTCAAGCGGCTTATTCCCACGCTTGAGCGTGAGAGGGGTCCTGATGCCTCTGTTTCCTTTAATTCATGCTGGCCATGCTTAATCCATGCTTAGGCTTCCATTTTTATCATTCCACGCTTAAGCTCCTAGTGTTCACGCTCAAGCGTGAGGGGTCCTGATGCTTTCCAACTTGTTCAAGCTTAAGCTTGCAAGCTTAAGCTTGGTTGTTCAAGCTTGAGCTTGCTGTCTTCAAATGCTCCCGATCACGCTTGAGCTTGCTCTTTCACGCTTGAGCTTGATGCTTTCACGCTTGAGCTTGCTACTTTCACGCTTAAGCTTGCCTACTTCAAGCTTAAGCTTGATTTTTCACGCTTGAGCTTGATGCTTTCACGCTTGAGCTTGATGCTTTCACGCTTGAGCTTGCTACTTTCACGCTTAAGCTTGCCTGCTTCAAGCTTAAGCTTGATTTTTCTCGCTTGAGCTTGATTTTTCTCGCTTGAGCTTGCCTGCTTCAAGCTTAAGCTTGATTTTTCACGCTTAAGCTTGCTTGCTCCAAGCTTAAGCTTGATTTTTCAGCTTAAGCTTGCTTGCTCAAGCTTAAGCTTGCCCTGCTTTCCTGTTGAATTTCCTGCAACTTTCCAAGAGTTTTAACACAATATTTCTTTTATACACCTATCCATCACTACTTAAAAGATTCATGCTCACTTCCTTCAATAATTCATCAATTTAGCTCAAGTTCTTTACAAAATTAATTCGAATGAGTCATGAAATCAATGCTTAATCAACACTTATCACACACCTAGTGGTCTAACACCTAATCAATCAATCATTCACTGGGTTTTCATACACCAGAAACCGAGACACTACCCCAATCAAACATGCATCAGATTTTACATTTAATCACCTATCACATACCCAGATTTCTAACTCAGGAAACTGCAACACATCACTTATACCATAAATCACGTACATCATATATCATATAGAGTTCTCGTGCCAAGGGATGATCCCTTACAAATGGCACAACCGATCAATTGAATTCGGAAACACTACACTAGGGAATTCCTTCATTATCATTCACTTAATCAACTCAAATATGTGAGTTCTACACCGTTCAACAAACATTCCTCGACTATGAGCCACTAGCATAGCTTACACAAGAGGCTGAACTAACCAATACAATTTCAACATCTATCGGTCTATTCCCCCTCAGCCGACCCAGGCTTAGAACAACCTCTTATTTAATAATTAACCGAATCAGGGTAATAAGCAACTCTCTACCCCCAAACCAACATCCCAATAGTAGCATCTTTCACCACTGTCCTAAACAAACACATAGACATATAATCATATAATTCTGGGTTAAACAGGCATCAAATCCAATAGAATACCACAAGCAATCATGACCACCGGTCATATTGCACACAACCGCCCACACTCAGTAGGCATACCTTGGCCTTGGACCTTTTTAAGTCCGCTCTGATACCAAAATGAAACAACCCGACTTAATAAAGAATAAAACCGAGACCAGGGAAATTTTTCCAAAATTCACCAAGCAGTCGGGGTAAAATAAACCAAACATAAGGCAAGGGAAAACAAAAACCGATCAGAGAAGGGAAGACCGAGTCAGAAAGCCAAACATGGCAAGACTCAGCTTCGGTCAAACAGACCAGCGGAAGATACAGCTTAAGCGAATCCTTATTCGCTGTAGCGAACCCATTCACTCGGTAATTCCATTACTCGGAATCGGGACCTAAGTTCACTCGGGGACGGTCCCCATCAGTATATACTTCACCCGATAAATTCTTACTTAGCCAAATCACAGTTATAAAACACACGAGCGTATTTCACTCGGAAAGGCGTTACTCACCACTCGAGAAATGATTCCCTCGATTACTCCACTCGGAGTCCATAAGCTTTCCCACACACGGATTATTTCCCCAGTCCAATACCACTCGGTATATTTTACTCGACATATTTTGATCTTCCTCACTCGGAGATCACTTAACCTCCATTCCTTCGGAAGGAGTCTCTACAATCAAGTTCCATTCGGAATTCCACTGACCTCTCATCACTCGGAGGAATTCACCAAGTTAAGTCACTCGGACTTATTTAAAACTTATCCACTCGGAATATATATATCCTCATTCACTCGGAAGAGGACTCCTAGAATACCTCAATCAGAACCATCATAATTGCTCTTCCCTTGAAAGAGGTTCACTCGGGATTTCCCACTCGGGAATGTTCAAACCTTCCCCACTCAGGGTTTACTCATATTTTCACTCGGTAACATATGGACTAGTCTTCCCTCGGAAGTAGCCCACTCGAGCACATCTTACTCGGTACTGTCTTATGCCTTTATCACTTGGAAAAGGCCAACACACTAAAGCCTCACTCGGAAATGGCTCTCCCAACAATATTCCACTCAGAATTTATTAACTTAGCATTATCCATTCGACATCACATCTCAGTCGGTATAAGTAACATCATATCAACGTAATATATATATTTATATAAATGTATACTTGTTCACAATCCCGATAGACAACCATATAATTAAATCCGTTCGGATTACAAGGAGAGCCAACCAAGGCTTTAACATATCTATTTACAATATATATATTATATGTGCACTTCAACAATCGGAGTGCCCATCACTCGGACTTGAGGCCATCTCCTCATTCCCAGTCCGACCTGCATATACTGAAAAATATAGCAACAGTAGAGGTGAGCTTTTACATATTAAATGATAGTTATTGACTCGGATTAAACTTCGAATCCTCAACCATACAATAACATATCTCAATCAGCAATAATGCACTCTGCCATTCAATATGAACCCTACAACAACTTCATCCACTAGGGATTCAATCAATTCATGCAATTCAATCAAGACTGAGTAATTCATATTATTTATAATCACCTTGCACTCGGCAACAGTACCAATTTACATATATTCACCCAGTCGGAATTCACACCAATCATTCATGGCTATATTAATCATGCTATTCACAACAGCATTTACACATATATATACCATTACATTGAGCTCATCAACAATATAAATGTGCACTAAGCAATAGCATCAGTATACATGTATTCATCCACTCGGATATAAGTGTACACTCAGCATAGCATTAGTATACATGCATTCATCCACTCAGATATATTCATATCAATTCCAAGCCCCATCAATGATGTTATTCTCAATAACATAACCACATATACATGCAATTCACATTGAGCTCAATGACAATCATAAGTGTGCACACATTCATTTCACCCAGATCTGGTTATTTATTATCAATTTTTATTGTTGCAACATAGGCTCCAAGCCTTTTCTCAGCTCTAAGCTGATTTGGCCGTTTTATTGGTACCAAACCGTTTGCCCTCACATGTAACACAGTCACTCCAAGCGACAACGGAAGTGTTACGGGCAGCCCCGAGTCCAACCCGGTAGGCTTGCCTTGAGTCCAACCCAAGGTCTTTAAGCGACCAACGCTTAGTGCACTCGGCACTGCCTCGAGTCCAACCCGAGGTCTTTCAATATATTTCCAACACATATTCATCTGATTGCCGATCGGTATTAAGCATCCAAGGTTATATGCTCCAAGCATTTCCAGTGGTAAATCAGATGCATATGGTCTTATTCATCAGGCGTCCAACGCCAATGCACTCGGCATTCAAATATCAATAACATGTATCCCATGCATTTTATCATTATTATTCATAAACAGGGATTGGCATAACAATAACACAATACATGCACTCGGCAATCACATGCACTTGGCAATTCACATGCTTTTTAATATAAAATCCCAAACGGGAATTAACATAACCGACCCACATCTCATGCACTTGGCAATCACAATGCCATCCACTCGGAATTATCATTTACAACAAGCATCACATGCTATTTCATGAGATCCACTCAGCATTAACATTTGCAACAAGCATCACATGCCTTTCATATAAAATCCACTCGGAAATAACACAACAGTCCCCCATCTTATGCGCTCAGCATTTGCATGTTCAATGACAAGCATCACATGCATTTAAACACAAAATCACACGTGGATCAGTACAATAAACTCATATACTCGGCTTTCTCATTAACAGCCACAACATATCGTACATTCACATAGAATCATAGCCAGAACCAGCACAACATTTACACACCACATGCATTCGGTATTCACATTGGTTCACAGTACATGCACTCGGCATACTCATTAAAAGCCAACATTTCCATACATTCACTCAACATTTCATATTTGTCATCATACATCTTATGGATAGAACCATGACAACATCACACGGACCACAATGATCACAAATCCGGGTGTTTTATGCACCAATACTCAACTACAACATATCAATCAACATATTTCAAACATTATGACACAACACATTAAAGCAAAACCAGCTGGAACCCGTCCATAAACCATACATTTGAGATGTAAATTAGCCCCACTACCTGGAATGAAGATCCCAGAAGCTCCTTGAGCTTGCAGCACCGACTGAACGTTCTTCAGTCACTCGTTCTCAGCAGAACGGCCCAGCTTCCAGCTGTTCACACAGCACTCTGCTGTCAGCTTTGGAAGAACCAACGCTGCTTCCTCACGAGCAGATCTACCACTCAGCGTTCAGCATGCAAGGACAGAGGGAGTTTCGAGTCTCCAAGGTACACGCTGCCTTCACTCGGTCCAGTGGAGGATTCCAAGGCTGTTCCCACACTCGAACAACCCAGTCCTTACCCACAATGAAGGACTTCATGTTTCAAAGCACCCATCAACGTTTTCGCAGAACAGAGGAGGATCCTAGCCTCCAAGACACTCAACACCATGTTGTTCTCTCTCGGTTCTACTCAGTGTTGAGTGGAAGAAGAAAATGAAGAAGACGAAGATGAAGAACAGCGAAGAAGAAGAAGCCACAGGAACTCGAGAGAGAAAAGGAGGAGTGTTTGCAACATAAACAAGGTGAAATGGGCAGAGAGTGGGTGGGAAATGAGAAGCTGAAGTCCTTATCCCTACTGCCCAGCGACAGCTCCACATCCCATCAATAGTCAGTCATCACATCCAATTAAAGCCACTCCCATTAGCATGGGAATTGAAGGAGAGAGGGAGGGAACCGGAACTCCATCGCACTACCAAGGGCACATGTGACATTTCTTTGCACTATTATTGTTATTATTCAATCAATAATTTTAATTTTGTAATTAACCTTAATTAGTAATTAATTCTAAACCAGGATGTTACAGAACATGATACTTCTGACGAGACGTCCCGCTTATCCCCTTCCCGTTTCTAACCCCGCATTTTGATTAAATCCCATGAAAATTAATTTAGACGTGACGTCTTGTTTATTTTCCCCTATCTTTGGTAGGCCATCACCACGATACGTAAGGAACGGGATACTTGGGATGAGACGTCCCGTTTATCCCCTTCCCGTTTCTAATCCTGTATTTTAATTAAAGGATAACTAATTTAGACGCGACGTCTTGTTAGCATCCTTCCCTTTTCCTGTTTTATACCAAAGCCAAGGTTAATTTGGACGCGACGTCCTGTTGACCTACACTCCATGTCTGTTCAGTTTGTTCCTTTCATTTTTTTTACACAAAGTATAATAATAAAAGGGGAGAAACATAACATCTTTTGTAAGGCTATTTATGTTGCGCATTTTCAATCTTGGTACTGTTTTTAACAGGCGATGTAGGGTGCTAATACCTTCCCTACTCGTAACCGACTCCCGAACTTGAATCTCATTTTTTGAACCAGTGCTTTACTGAACTTAGTTTTTTCCCAATGTTTTTCCTATGGATAAAAACGTTGGTGGCGACTCCCTATTTTCTTTTCGAAAGGATTTCAAAACACATTTTATTTCGAAAGGGTCGGCCGTGCCGTCGTGATCCAGGTTGCGATAATCTCTATAGATCTTAATTCCCAACACGTAGGTTGTTTCACCTAAGTCTTTCATAGTAAAATAGCTTCCCAACCAACTCTTCACAAACTGAAGAGTAGGAACGTCATTTCCAATAAGTAGTATGTCATCAACATACAGGACCAGAAAAACAATTATGCAGTCACTAACCTTCTTGTAGACACAAGGTTCATCCTCATTTTTAGTAAAGCCAAATTGTTTAACAGCTTCATCAAAACAAAGATTCCAGCTTCTGGAAGCTTGCTTAAGTCCATATATAGAACGTTGTAGCTTGCACACCTTCCTAGATGCTTCAGGCTTAATAAAGCCTTCGGGTTGTGTCATGTACACTTCCTCAAGAAGATTTCCATTAAGGAAAGCAGTCTTGACATCCATTTGCCATATCTCATAATCATGATATGCAGCAATAGCAAGCAGAATCTGAACAGACTTTAGCATAGCAACTGGGGAAAAAGTTTCATCATAGTCTATACCATGTATTTGCTTGAAACCTTTAGCCACCAACCTTGCTTTAAAGGTACTTATATTACCATCCATGTCAGTTTTCTTTTTGAAAACCCACTTGCATCCTATAGGTTTTACCCCTTCAGGTGCATCAACCAAGTTCCAAACTTGATTAGTGTACATGGAGTCCATTTCAGATTCCATGGCTTCTAGCCATTTCTCAGATTCTGAACTTGTAATGGCCTCTTCATAAGATGTTGGCTCATTTTGATCCATTAGGAATACATCTCCTTCTTGAGTTACAAGAAATCCATTTCTTTCAGGTTGTTGACGTATTCTACCTGATCTATGCAAGTCTTGTGCTACTGGAGCTGGTGTTATCACAACATTTTATGGGTCCTGCTCCACTTCCACCATTGGCTCTTCAATGCCTTGTGAGTCTTGAATTTCTTCAAGTTCTACTTTCCTCCCACTGATTCTTGTAGAGATGAATTCCCTTTCTAAGAATATAGCATTCCGAGCAATAAACACTTTGCCCTCGGTAGGATTGTAAAAATAATAACCCTTAGTTTCTTTTAGGTATCCCACAAAAAAACATTTATCTGACTTGGGCTCGAGTTTATCTGAACTTTGACGCTTAACATAAGCTTTACAGCCCTAAATCTTAAGAAAAGACATACTAGGTCGTTTCCTAGTCCATATCTCATATGGTGTCTTTATAACAGCCTTTGATGGAACACGGTTAAGTGTGAAAGTTGCTGTCAACAAAGCATGTCCCCAGAATGAGTTAGGGAGGTCAGTTTGACTCATCATTGATTGAACCATGTCTAACAAGGTTCTATTTCTCCGCTCAGAAACCTCATTCCATTCTAGTGTTCCAGGGGGAGTAAGTTGAGATATAATCCCACACTCTTTAAGATATTCATCAAACTCTAGGCTCAAATATTCACCACCTCGATCGGATCGAAGTACTTTAATTGTCTTGCCAAGTTGGTTCTCTACTTCATGTTTAAACTCTTTGAACTTTTCAAAGGATTCTGATTTATGTTTCATGAGAAACACAAATCCATATCTACTGAAATCATCAGTAAAAGTGATGAAGTAACTAAAACCTCCCCTAGCTATTGTCCCTATGGGCCCACATACATCACTATGTATCAAGCCAAGAAGATCACTCGCCCTTTCACCTTTTCTGGTAGATGGGGTCTTAGTCATCTTCCCTAATAAATAAGATTCACATGTATCTATTGATTTGAAATCAAAAGATTCTAAATATCCATCTTAATAGAGTTTAGAAATGCGTTTCTCATTTATATGTCCTAGGCGACAATGCCAAAGATAAGTTGGGTTTAAATCATTTGTTTTAACCCTTTTAGTATTAATGTTATAGATAGGGGTTTCGAGATCTAGAACATAAAGTCCATCACTCAAATTTGCACAACAATAAAACATGTCTTTTAAATAAACAGAACAACTATTATTCTTTATTGTAAAGGAAAACCCTTTCTTTTCAAGACAAGAAACAGAAATAATGTTTCTCCTTATTACCGGAACAAAATAACAATTGTCCAATTCAAGGACTAACCCTGAGGGCAAGGATAAAAAATAAGTCCCTACAGCTAATGCAGCAACTCTTACTCCATTTCCAACGTGTAGGTCTACCTCGCCCTTCATCAACTGCCTACTCCTTCTTAGATCCTGCACATTAAGACAAATGTGAGATCCACATCCAGTATCTAATACCCATGATGTTGAAGTTGACATATTAATTTCTATAACAAAAATACCTGAAGTGGAAGTCTCACTTCCCTTTTTCTTAAGCTCTTCTAGGTACTTTGGATAGTTTCTCTTCTAGTGTCCCTTTTGTCCACAATGGTGACATTTACCTTCCTTAGCCACCCCGCCCACAGGTTTTAAGACTCATGTACTTAGCTTATCCTTGCCTTTCCAAATTTTTTTGCCATTTCCTACAATAGCCTTTCCTTTGCCTTTATACATGCCCTTTCCTTTACCTTTGCCAGAATTGACCATCATTATGGCCTTGCCCTTTCCTTTAGAAATATTGGGCTCAGCAGTCCTCAACATATTGAGTAGCTCTGGCAATGTTTTGTCCAATGCATTCATGTTGTAATTCATGATGACTGGCTTAAAACTGTCAGGTAATGATTTCAAAATAAGATCGGTAGCCAACTTCTGAGGGAAGGGGAATCCTAGCCTAGCTAGATTCTCCAAGTACCCAATCATTTTGATCATATGAGGTCCTACAGAACCTTCCTCTTCAAGTCTACAGCTAAATAGGGCTGAGGAAACTTCATATCTTTCTTGGTCAGCTTGACCTTGATATAGCTTCCTTAGGTTTTCGATCATATCGAAAGCCTCCATGTGTTCATGTTGCTTCTGAAGCTCAGGAGACATGGTAGCCAACATAAGGCATTGGACATCTAAAGCATCATCCTGATGCTTCTTATAAACATCCTTGTCAGCTTTAGAGGCGTTTGCAGCGGGTGGTTCCAGAACTAGACTTTCCAAGACATACTGCTTTTTCTTTTGTTTGAGGACAATCCTCAAGTTTCTATACCAGTCAAGGAAGTTAGAACCAGACAATTTTTCTTTGTCTAGGATTGATCGCAACGAAAGGTTCAAAGGCGTGTTTAACGTCATGGTTATCTAAAATAGAAAATATGTAGTAAGTATCATTTTTAAAACATATTTAAATTATGGTCATTTAAATTAAATATGTTTCCCACTATTTTGATTCAAAACAAAATACCCTCCACGAATCAGAAATCCCGTTGGAAGATTTTCTAGTGGGCTAAGATCCATATTTTGCCAAGTGTTAAGTCAGCTTTGGCTGATCACCTAATACTTGGTTATTTAGGTAGGAAACTTTTTCCAATTGTATCTTTATACAACTCTTAGTCATTGGGTTAAGTAACCATTACTAATTATTCATCTTATGAATATTTAGCCCAATGTTTACGCCTCTAAGTTATATTCAATCCAATTGAAAACATAGTTAAGTTAAAGCCCAATAAAACAGTTTGGATATTACCATTATCCCATCGCATCTTACTAATATAAATGATGGTGCCCTGCTTTGGCAGACCCACTATTTATTGACATTAGTGTTAGTGTACTTATTGGAAGGCGTTTATAACTTAATATTATTTTGAGGGATTTTAATTTATTTTAAAATTACCGTCTTTGTTAAACGCTTTAACGTAATAAAATTATCCCCAAAGCATGTAAACAAAATTGTGAGATGGTTATGGTCTTCCTAGAAGAAAAATAAATAAATAAATAAACCTAGAGGAACTATATTGCCATGGCTTTATGAAGTCCTACTTCTTGAATCCATCATCCTCTTAGAGTCACCACTCCTTGGTTTTCTTCTAAGTCTCTACTTTGTTGGCCCGATCAAGATTACATGATTAAATAGAAACTCTCTTTACATACGAGTGAAGGGTTGAGAAGAGAAATACAACAGAATAGAGAGAGGCACAACACGCAGGCTATATTTAAATAAAATAACTAAGACCATAACCATTCACCATGCAACGTGTTAATTAATTGATTATAACCCATTTAAAAGCATTAAAAGAGTAATTAATTTTTGAAATGGGCCATTAAACACATGGGGTCGGTAATAAGGCGCTACGCAGAGAATGTACGGGGGTCCCGAAAAATTAGTACTGTAGTCAGGTTGGTTCCCAGGAAAGAGAGGTGGGTCCGGTGTGATCGCTTAAGTACCAAGTCTTTCCTAGCCAGAACGTCCCTTGACTATTAACAGCTCTAAAATTTCAGCTAGGGTTTCAACCATTTTGAAACCCTAATTCCTTATTGCGAATGCTTCACAACACAGCCGTCAAGGCACATAGAGGCAGCGCCGTCTAGGGTTTCAAAACCTAGAATTCAATTTGCGTTAATGCCAACATGCAATGCCTTTCCATGACGGTCGTCTAGGTTTCAACTCTTGAACCCTAGATTAAGGAACGACCATGGTTTAACACTTAAACCTTATCACTTAACGCCCCATAACATGAACCATTCATGTTTGAAGATCAATTCAATTGATTCATAATTTGTACGATGACTATCATATGATTAAAACACATATCAAATACAAAAATTGCATAAACTCATACATCATACAAATTTAAACGGCAACAACATACATACTAAAATTGAGAAACTCTATAACATGCATCATATACAATTTACAAAGAATAACTCAAAATTATATGTATCATGCCAAAACAGAGGTCATACCATATACATGATTAATCATTGTAATAATATGCATCATATACGATAACTCAAAAGAGCAACATAATCATGCATGTTCATTTTCGAATCCTAGTTTCACAAAACATTTTCGCAAAACAAAAATGCAAAGCTTTAAACAAGAAACGATTTCGCAAATCATATTTTCTAAAAGCTCTTACAAACAAAAACATATCATCATAAAATAGAAACAAATGCCCAAAACACAGTTTTTGCAACCTGGCTCTGATACCATTGTTAGGAAATCCCTAAACATGAGCAGCGGAAAAAAAAAAGGATTCTATAGGATTTGCAAAGTTTCGTGTTTCAAAGCACAAAACAAACACAAAAATTCATTTTGGATTACCTCTTGAAGAACACCGAAGCAGTCGTAGCCTCGTCCTTCAGGAGTCCACATGAGCACTCCACCAGAATCGCAACACTTGCCAACTGCTAGTTTGACGGCGTGTAGCTCTTGCAACTTTTATGAATTTGTGTCTCACTTGAGTGAACGGCCTATCAGCATCTTATGCTCTATTTATAGGCTTAGGTTTGACCTAATTTGTTCTCTCTAAAAAGTGGGTCCTTACTCATTCCAAATGAGTTAGGCCCAATAGGTTTATTTTAGTCCAACTAAAATAAGACACCATTTTCTAATGGGCTTACTCTATGTGTGTGACCCTACAGGTAAATACCCGGTCATATTAATAATAAATTATTTTATTATTAATATAAAATAAGAGCGGCATCTAGCAATGCATCATTATGTCCGAATATTATCAACATAACCTATAAGTGATAATTATTTAATATGTTTGTTCCTTTTATCACGATATCCTAATTGGGCCCAAGGTATGGTCGCATCATCCTTGTACGGCCCAATTTATTTTACTTGATATCGGAGTAGACTGGATCCAAATAAATATCTAATATTTATTCTTTCTAGCATGGCCATGCGTTTTCTTAGTCTTACTCCATCAAGTGGCCTATAGATATCACTCCTGTCACATAGGAGAGACAAATCCAATCTACATCACTCACATCCCTCTACATAATTTGTTCATTGCCTAATCACAACCTTTATAGTCCTCTTGTTACAGAAGACATTTAATTGTATTAAAACAATAAACTCCTCATGTAGGAATCGTAGTGACTTCAGGTCGAAGGACTACATATACCATTATCACATTGAGAGTCGCTTATGACAATCATGTAATGATCCATGCAACGTTCTCATGATGGGTCTCTAGTACATCATTACTCTTAATGTGTACCCGTGTGAAGACTTGATATCATCTCTATCTATGATCTGTGAGATCAGGTCATCAGTACACTCATACACTAGTCTCAGTGTATTTACATGTCCCCATGTAAATACTTGACTAGGGACATTTTAGGAATAACTTTTATATGACCTATTACTCCAAGGATAAATACGTTTTAAAACAATTTTAAACTAAAATATTTATTTTATTGATAAGCAGAAAAATGATACAAATGAAAAAGCATGAAAGCTTATAGTGCATACACCAACAATGACATGCATCTAAAGAATGATTGCCATTGTTGCTTGACTATGTATGAATTGACTATGCATTAAATGTGATTGCTATAAGTCCGGTCAAGCTTTCTTCACACTATTCTCCCTCAATGATGAATTCTTATGTTTTGTGAATGCATGCGACACCATGATATGATGATATGCTTTTATGAGCTTTGATATGAATTGGTTGAGATTGGACTCCATGATGGAGGGCCATAACTTAATTTTTATGATGAAGTACTATAGTATGAAACTATAAAGGGGTTTATGAACGAGTTTACTAATGATAGTTGAATCTCATGTTATGATTATAGATATTGAGATGGCCCGTCGTCGTCAAGATAATGATGACGCTATAGCTAGAGCTTTGAATCATTTTGCGGACCTCCTTGAGTAAAAAAACTGTGATACACAAGAAGCGGAAAGGCAACCTGCTCCTGCTGTTCATGGTATTCAAGGCCTTGACATGTTCTTGAAGCGGAAACCATCTGATTTTCATGGTGGATTTAGACCCGAACAAGCCTATGTTTGGATTCGAGATGTTGAGCGGATCTTCGATAGTTTCGAATGCAATGAGCTCCAGAAAGTGGAATACGCTATTTTTATGCTGAGGGATGAAACAGAGACTTGGTGGAGACTCACCAAGAGTAGAATGATTGCTGCTACTATTCCCTTGATTTGGGAAAATTTTAAGTTTGAACTCATGAGAAAGTATGTTCCTGAGAGCTACAAGAGCAAGAAGGAACTTGAGTTCATGGAACTCAAGCAAGGCGCAATGACGGTGGAATAGTATGCTTCCAAATTTGAGGAACTTTGTGAATTCTACCCTCCTTATCAACAAGAGGGAACTGAAGCCTCTAAGTGTGTGAAGTTCAAGAACGGTCTACGCCCTGATATTCAAAGGGCTATTTGTCATCAAGAAATTTGAAGTTTCATGGTACTTGTGAATAAGTGCCGCATTTATGAGGAACATGCTCCACCTCATCAATCCAAATTTGATTATAAGTTGAAGGGTGAATCTTCCAGTTTCAACAGGCAAGGGAATTTCAGAAGGGACGCTTTCAGAGGGGTGCTCATTCTAATGTCCAAGCTGTTGGTGTATGCACTACGAGCTATTAATGTATCAATTTTAACTTATTAATAAAATTAGTATTTTCAGTTTTAGACAAATGCTATTTATCCTGGAATAATAGGTCATATAAGAATTATTCCTAAAACGTCCCTAATCAAGTATTTACATGGGGACATGTAAATACATTAAGATTAGTGTGTGAATGTACTGATGATTTGATCTCACAAATCATGGATATATGATATCAAGTCTTTACACGGGTACACATTAAGAGTAATGTTGTACTAGACAGACCCACCATGAGAACGTTGGATGGATCGTTACATGAGTGTCATAAATGGTTCTCAATGTGATAATGGTATGTAGTCCTTCGACCTGAAGTCACTACGATTCCTACATAAGGAGTTTATTGTTTTAATACAATCAAACGTTATCTGTAATAAGATGACCATAAAGATTGTGATTAGGCAATAGATAAATTATGCAGAGGGATGTGAGTGATGTAGATGGAATTTGTCTCTCCTATGTGACAGGAGTGATATCTATGAGCTACTTGATAGAGTGAGACTAATGAAATGCATGGCCATGCTAGGACGAATAAATATTAGATATTTTTTCTATAAAGTCTACTCTGGTATCAAGTAAAATGAATTGGGCCATACAAGGATGACGATGACCATGCCTTGGGCCCAATTAGATATCGTGACAAAAGGAATAGATATATAAAATAATTATCACTTATAGGTCATGTCGATGATAAATAATATTCAGACATAATGATGTATTGCTAGATACCGCTCTTATTTTATATTAATAATAAAATAGTTTATTATTAATATAACCAAATATTTTACCTATAGGGTCACACACATAGAGTAAGCCCACCAGAGGATAGTTTTATTTTATTTGGACTATAAATAAAACTATTTGGGCCTAACTCATTTAGAATGAGTCAGGAGCCCAATGTTTAATGAGAGCTCAGGTCAAGACCTAAGCCTATATATAGAGCATGAGATGCTCATAGGCTGCTGCTCAGAAATTAGATTACACTAAAATTCCGTACTAGCATTTAGATCGTTAGTTTTCTGGTGGGAGTGCTCGTGTGGACTCCTAAGGGCGAAGCTACAATTGCTTCGATCGAGGATCTTGTTCTACGTCTACAAGAGGTAAACCCTAATTAAAATTTTAATTTAGCATAATGCTTTGAGACATACGTGTTTGCAATTCTTTCTTGGGAATCCTTTGTGTTTCCGCTGCCTGACCCTAATAGGATTCCCTAACAGTGGTATCAGAGCCTGATTGCAAAGCTATGTTTTAGGCATTTGTTTATGTTTCATGATGGTATGTTTTTCATTCTGCAAAAGCTTTTAAAAATTTCGATTTATGAAATTGTTTTCTTGTTATAAGCTTTATGTTCTGTTTTACGAAATTGTTTGCGAAACTTGTTTTGAAAAACATTCAAGCATGTTATGTATGATATAATATCATGATTTGTATGCTCATATGTTTTCTGTAAATTGTATGAGATACTGTTTATAGGCTTTCTCATTTGAAGTATGCGTTTATGTTATTTTAGAGGCTTGTATGATATTTGCGTTTTCAATTTTCGTATGTGATACATGTGTTGAATTCGTTAATATTCTTTGTTGTCATACAAACTGTGTTTTGATAATGCGTTCATCTCCGAGCATGAAAAGTTCGTGTTGTGGGGTGTCAAGTGATAAGTTTTAAGTGTTAAACCTTGGCCGTTCCTTAACCTAGGGTTCAAACGTTGAAACCTAGGCAGCCGTCATAAGAAAGGTGCAATTTGAATTCTAGGTTTTGAAACCCTAGACGGCGCTGCCTACATGTGCCTTGACGGCTGCATTGTGAAGTGTTCGCAACAAGGAATTAGGGTTTCAAAGTGGTTGAAACCCTAGCCAAAATTTTAGAGCTGTTAATGGTCAGTGGGACGTTCTGGCTAGGAAAGATTTGGTACTTAAGCGGTCACACCGGACCCACCTCTCTTTCCTGGGAACCAACCTGACTACAGTACTAAATTAGCGGGAACCCCGTACATTCTCTGCGTAGCGCCTTATTACCGACCCACGTGTTTAATGGCCCATTTAAAAATTTATTTTTTTAAAATTCTTTCAAATGGGTTATAATTAATTAATTAACACGTTGCATGGTGAATGGTTATGGTCTTAGTTATTTTATTTAAATACAGCCTGCGTGCTGTGCCTCTCTTCATTCTGTTGTATTTCTTTTCTCAACCCTTCACTCGTATGTAAAGCGAGTTTCTTTAAAAATCTTGTAATCTTGATCGAGGCAACAAAGTAGAGACCTAGAAGAAAACTAGAGTGGTGACTCTAAGCGCTTTTGTCTTTGAAAGGAACCAAGGAGTGGTGACTCCAAGAGGATGGTGGGTTCAAGAAGTAGGACTTCATGAAGCCTTGGCATATAGTTCCTTTAGGTTTATTTATTTATTCTTCTAGGAAGACCATAACCATCTCACAATTTTGTTTGCATGCTTTGGGGATAATTTTATTGCGTTAAAGCGTTTAACAAAGACGGTAATTTAAAATAAATTAAAATCCCTCAAAATAATAAGTTATAAACGCCTTCCAATAAGTACACTCGTCAATACTAATGTCAATGAATAGTGGGTCTGCCAAAGCAGGGTACTATCATTTATATTAGTAAGACGCGATGGGATAATTGTAATATCCAAAATGTTTTATTGGGTTTTAACTTACTAAGTTATCAATTGGATTGAATAAACTTAGAGGCGTATACATTGGGCTAAACTTTCATAAGATGAATGATCGGTAATGGTTACCTAACCCAATGTCTAAGAGTTGTATAAGATACAATTGGAAAGGAGTTTCCTACCTAAATAACCAAATGTTAAGTGATCAACCAAAGCTGACTTAACATTAGGCCAAATATGGATCTTTGCCCACTAGAAAATCTTCCAACGGGATTTTCTGATTCGTAGAGGGTAATTTTATTTTGAATCAAAATAGTGGGAGACGTGTTTAATTTTAAGACCAAAAATTAAATATGTTTTTAATTGATACTTACTACATATCTTTCTGTTTTAGATAACCATGACATCAAACACGCCTTCAAACCTTTCATTGCGATCGATCCTAGACAAAGAAAAATTGTCTGGACCCAACTTTCTAGACTGGTATAGGAATTTGAGGATTGTCCTCAAACAAGAGAAAAAGCAGTATGTCCTGGAAAATCCGATTCCGGAACCACCCGCGAACAATGCCTCTAAAGCTGACAAGGATACTTACAAGAAGCATCAGGATGATGCTTTAGATGTCCAATGCCTTATGCTGGAAACCATGTCTCCTGAGCTTCAGAAGCAACATGAGCATATGGAGGCTTTCGATATGATCGAAAACCTAAGGAAACTATATCAAGGTCAAGCTGACCAAGAAAGATATGAAGTTTCTTCAGCCCTATTTAGCTGCAGACTTGAAGAGGGAGGTTCTGTAGAACCTCATGTGCTCAAAATGATTGGGTACCTGGAGAATCTAGCTAGGCTAGGATTCCCCTTCCCTCAAAAGTTAGCTACTGATCTCATTTTGAAGTCATTACCTGACAGTTTTAAGCCAGTCATCATGAATTATAACATGAATGCATTGGATAAAGCATTGCCAGAGCTACTCAATATGTTGAGGACTGCTGAGCCCAATATTTCTAAAGGAAAGGGCAAGGCCATACTGATGGTCAATTCTGGCAAAGGTAAAGGAAAGGGCATGTATAAAGGCAAAGGAAAGGCTGTTATGGGAAAAGGCAAGAGAATTTGGAAAGGCAAGGATAAGCCAAGTACATCAGCCTTAAAACCTGTGGGTGGGGTGGCTAAGGACGGAAATTGTCACCATTGTGGACAGAAGGGACACTGGAAGAGAAGCTGTCCAAAGTACCTGGAAGAGCTTAAGAAGAAGGGAAGTGAGACTTCCACTTCAGGTATTTTTGTTATAGAAATTAACTTGTCAACTTCAACATCATGGGTATTAGATACTGGATGTGGATCTTACATTTGTCTTAATGTGCAGGATCTAAAAAGGAGTAGGCAGTTGATGAAGGGCGAGGTGGACCTACGCGTTGGAAATGGTGCAAGAGTTGCTGCATTAGCTGTAGGGACTTATTTTTTATCCTTGCCCTCAGGGCTTGTTCTTGAACTAGAAAATTGTTTTTATGTTCCAGCAATAAGAAGAAACATTATTTCTGTTTCTTGTCTAGATAGGAAAGGGTTTTCCTTCATAATAAAGAACAATAGTTGTTCTGTTTATTTGAATGACATGTTTTATTGATGTGCAAATTTAAGTAATAGACTTTATGTTCTTGATCTCAAAACCCCTATCTATAACATTAATACTAAAAGGGTTAAACCAAATGATTTAAACCCAACTTATCTTTGGCATTGTCGCCTAGGACATATAAATGAGAAACGTATTTCTAAACTCCATAAAGATGGATATTTAGACTCTTTTGATTTTGAATCAATAGATACATACGAGTCTTGTTTATTAGGGAAGATGACTAAGACCCCATTTACTGGAATGGGTGAAAGGGTGAGTGATCTTCTAAGCTTGATACATAGTGATGTATGTGGGCAAATAGGGACAATGGCTAGGGGAGGTTTTAGCTACTTTATCATTTTTACTGATGATTTCAGTAGATATGGATTTGTGTTTCTAATGAAGCATAAATCAGAATCCTTTGAAAAGTTCAAAGAATTCAAACATGAAGTAGAGAACCAACTTGGCAAGAAAATTAAAGTACTTCGATCTGATCGAGGTGGCGAATACTTAAGCCTGGAGTTTGATGAATATCTTAAAGAATGTGGGATTGTCTCTCAACTCACTCCTCCTGGAACACCAGAATGGAATGAGGTTTCTGAGCGGAGAAATAGAACCTTGTTAGACATGGTTCGATCAATGATGAGTCAAACTGACTTCCCTAACTCCTTCTGGGGACATGCTTTGATGACAGCAGCTTTCACACTTAACCGTGTTCCATCTAAGGCTGTCATAAAGACACCATATGAGATATGGACTGGGAAACGACCCAGTATGTCTTTTCTTAAGATTTGGGGCTGTGAAGCTTATGTAAAGCGTCAGATTTCTAACAAACTTGGACCCAAATCAGATAAATGCCTTTTTGTGGGATACCTAAAGGAAACTAAGGGTTATTACTTCTACAATCCTACCGAGGGCAAAGTGTTTGTCGCTCGAAATGCTGTATTCTTAGAAAGGGAATTCATCTCTAAAAGAATCAGTGGGAGGAAAGTAGAACTTGAAGAAGTTCAAGACCTACAAGGCATTGAAGAGCCAATGGTGGAAATGGAGCCGGAACCACAAAATGTTATGATAACTCCAACTCCAGTAGAACAAGACTTGCGTAGATCAGGTAGAATATGTCAACAACCTGAAAGATATAGATTTCTTGTAACTCAGGAAAGAGATATGTTGATAATGGATCAAAATGAGCCAACATCTTATGAAGAGGCCATTACAAGTCCAGAATCTGAGAAATGGCTTGAAGCCATGGAATCTGAAATGGACTCCATGTACACTAATCAAGTTTGGTCTTTGGTTGATGCACCCGAAGGGGTAAAACCTATAGGATGCAAGTGGGTTTTCAAAAAGAAAACTGACATGGATGGAAATATAAGTACCTATAAGGCAAGATTGGTAGCGAAAGGTTTCAAGCAAATTCATGGTATAGACTATGATGAAACCTTTTCTCCAGTCGCTATGCTAAAGTCTGTTCGGATTCTGCTTGCTATTGCTGCATACCATGATTATGAGATATGGCAAATGGATGTTAAGACTGCTTTCCTTAATGGAAATCTTCTTGAGGAAGTGTACATGACACAACCCGAAGGCTTTGTTAAGCCTGAAGCATCCAGGAAGGTGTGCAAACTACAACGTTCCATATATGGACTTAAGCAAGCTTCCAGAAGCTGGAATCTTCGTTTTGATGAAGCCGTTAAACAATTTGGCTTTACTAAAAATGAGGATGAACCTTGTGTCTACAAGAAGGTTAGTGACTGCACAATTGTTTTTCTGGTCCTGTATCTTGATGACATACTACTCATTGGAAATGACATTCCTACCCTTTAGTCTGTGAAGACTTGGTTGGGAAGCTGTTTTTCTATGAAGGACTTAGGTGAAGCAACCTATGTGTTGGGAATTAAGATCTATAGAGATAGATCAAGAAAACTTCTCGGCCTAAGTCAGAATACATACATAGACAAAGTGTTAAAAAGTTTTAACATGCAAGATTCCAAAAAGGGAACTTTGCCTATGGCTCATGGCATAAGCCTATCAAAGGCTCAATCTCCTTCCACTAAAGAAGAGAGAGAACGGATGAATAAGATTCCATATGCATCTGCTATTGGATCAATCATGTATGCCATGATATGTACCCGACCAGATGTCTCGTATGCTTTAAGCATGACGAGCAGATACCAGTTTGATCCCGGTGAAAGTCACTGGACTGCTGTCAAGAATATCCTAAAGTACTTGAGAAAAACTAAAGATTCATTCTTGATATATGGAGGGGAAGAAGAGCTCATTGTAAAGGGTTACACTGATGCTAGCTTCCAAACTGATAAGGATGACTCAAGATCGCAATCAGGGTATGTGTTTTGTTTAAATGGTGGCGCTGTAAGCTGGAAAAGTTTGAAGCAAGAGACAGTTGCTGATTCTACTACAGAATCTGAGTATATTGCTGCCTCAAATGTTGCAAAAGAGGCCGTATGGATCAAGAAGTTCATAACAGAACTTGACATAGTTCCTAGCATTGTGGACCCTATAAGTCTCTACTGTGACAATAGTAGAGCAATTGCACAAGCCAAGGAACCTAGGTCACATCAGCGATCCAAGCATATACTTAGGCGTTATCATCTCATCCGAGAAATACTTGAACGAGGAGATGTTAAGATATGTAAAGTGCACACTGATGAGAACATTGCCGACCCACTCACCAAACCTCTTGCACATCAAAAGCATGAGGGACACACTAGATCATTAGGCATTAGGCAAATGTCTGATTGGCTCTAGTACAAGTGGGAGATTATTGGTGTATGCACTACGAGCTATTAATGTATCAATTTTAACTTATTAATAAAATTAGTATTTTCAGTTTTAGACAAATGCTATTTATCCTGGAATAATAGGTCATATGAGAATTATTCCTAAAACGTCCCTAATCAAGTATTTACATGGGGACATGTAAATACATTAAGATTAGTGTGTGAATGTACTGATGATTTGATCTCACAAATCATGGATATATGATATCAAGTCTTTACACGGGTACACATTAAGAGTAATGTTGTACTGGATAAACCCACCATGAGAACGTTGCATGGATCGTTACATGAGTGTCATAAACGGTTCTCAATGTGATAATGGTATGTAGTCCTTCGACCTGAAGTCACTACGATTCCTACATAAGGAGTTTATTGTTTTAATACAATCAAACGTTATCTGTAATAAGATGACCATAAAGATTGTGATTAGGCAATAGATAAATTATGCAGAGGGATGTGAGTGATGTAGATGGAATTTGTCTCTCCTATATGACAGGAGTGATATCTATGGGCCACTTGATGGAGTGAGACTAATGAAATGCATGGCCATGCTAGGACGAATAAATATTAGATATTTATTCTATAAAGTCTACTATGGTATCAAGTAAAATGAATTGGGCCATACAAGGATGACGACGATCATGCCTTGGGCCCAATTAGATATCGTGACAAAAGGAATAGACATATAAAATAATTATCACTTATAGGTCATGTCGATGATAAATAATATTCGGACATAATGATGTATTGCTAGATACCGCTCTTATTTTATATTAATAATAAAATAGTTTATTATTAATATAACTGAATATTTTACCTATAGGGTCACACACATAGAGTAAGCCCACCAGAGGATAGTTTTATTTTAGTTGGACTGAAAATAAAACTATTTGGGCCTAACTCATTTAGAATGAGTTAGGAGCCCAATGTTTAATGAGAGCTCAGGTCAAGACCTAAGCCTATATATAGAGCATGATATGCTCATAGGCTACTACTCAGAAATTAGATTACACTAAAATTCCGTACTAGCATTCGGATCGTTAGTTTTCTGGTGGGAGTGCTTGTGTGGACTCCTAAGGGCGAAGCTACAATTGCTTCGATCGAGGATCTTGTTCTGTGTCTACAAGAGGTAAACCCTAATTAAAATTTTAATTTAGCATAATGCTTTGAGACATACGTGTTTGCAATTCTTTCTTGGGAATCCTTTGTGTTTCCGTTGCCTGACCCTAATAGGATTCCCTAACACAAGCTAGAGGCGGTGGACATGGTAACACTTTTAGTCGGGGCAATGCAAATGCTAATAGCCCCAAATGCTATAGGTGTGGTGCTCCACACTATGTTCGTGAATGTGTGCACCGTGAGGACGTGGTATGCTTTAATTATGATCAGGTGGGACATATCTGTCGTGCATGCCCTATGCTTACAAGACCGACTCCGATGCAAGCTAATACTCCCAACCGTGCTAGTGCACCCGCTCGTGTGAACCATGGAGGCCATAATGGTGGTCGAGGCCATGGTAATGGAAACAATGGTGGCGAAATGGTGGCCGTGATGGCTATAATCGTGGGAGGTATAGTAACGGTCGAGGTAACGGTAATGGTGCTCGTGATGGAAACAGGAACGATGGAAATCTCCAACCAAATGCCGGAAGGGTGTTCGCTGTGACCGATGAGGAAGCAGCACAAGCAGATAACTTAGTTGAAAGTAAGTGCGAAATACTCGGAAACTCAGTTCATGTGATTTACGATTCGGGTGCAACCCACTCCTTTATATCTGAGGATTGTGTTCGGCGATTGAGGTTACCGATGTGTTTAATGAAAAATGCCCTTGTGCTTAACACCCCAACCGGTACTTGTCTCAGATCGGTTAACCGATGTGATAATGTTGACATGCTCCTAGAAGGGAGAAGGTTTATTGTGTCGTTTATTTGCTTACCTACGAAGGGATTGGAGATCATACTTGGTATGGATTGGCTCTCCGCCAATAAGGTTTTGGTTGACTGTCAACAACGGACTGTCATTTTCCCTTCTTCTGATGTGGGCAAATTCGATGTGCAAGGTATAACTCAACTCTGCATATTACTATCTCTTACCGATGGGACAAATAGTCCCGATCCCCTTAATACCCCTGTGGTGTCAGAATTTTTGGATGTGTTTCCTGAGGAGATACCCAGTTTATCGCCTCCACGGGAGGTTGAATTTACTATCGATCGTGTACCTAGTGTCGAACCAGTGTCTATCGCTCCTTATAAGATGTCTCCTATGGAGTTGGCTGAACTTAAGAAGCAAGTTGAGGAGCTACTTGAGAAGGAGTTTGTTCGACCCAGTGTGTCACCCTGGGGGGGTTCTTGTTTTACTAGTCAAGAAGAAGGATGGAACCATGCGGTTGTGTGTTGATTACCACCAATTAAACAAACTGAAAATAAAGAATAGATATCCTTTACCTCGTATTGATGATCTGTTGGACCAATTAAGAGGGGCGGTGGTGTTTTCAAAGATTGACTTACGTTCTGGTTACCATCAAATTCGGGTGAGAATCGAAGACATTCCGAAGACTGCTTTTAGGACACGATATGGCCATTATGAGTATGTTGTAATGCCATTCGGAGTGACTAATGCTCCAGTGGTGTTCATGAGCTACATGAACCATATCTTTCACGAATACTTGGATCGCTTTGTTGTGGTATTCATCGATGATATCCTAGTGATCCGGTCCCAACACCGGTCCCCAAGAGCATGGTTTTAATGCTTTGCCAGATCAGCATTTTGAACAGGAGAAGTACATCTCAAATACCTTATAATTACTTTTATACGGAGTACATACCGCCAGGGCACGTTACTCCGCCAAGGCATGCAACTCCGCCATGGCATGTAACTCCGCCAGGGCACGTAACTCCGCCATGGCATGTAACTCCGCCAGGGCACGTAACTCCGCCAAACACGTTACTCCGCCAAAGCTTATTACTCCGCCAAGGTGGAAAATATTTGATATCTTATACACATGCATAAAGTATTTCCAATGCATACTACTCCGCCAAGCCATAGGCGGAATATTGAATTTCCTATATTGCGTAGCGAGCCCATACTTATAACCCCGGCACGAGATTGACTCTGTCTTGAGAGGTTGAAAATGGGAATCACGCTGTCACGCATAAAAGGGAACAATGAATAAAATAATAAGGTATTAACGCTTTCCAAGCAAGTGGAAATACCCACTACAGCGATGGTGCTCGTGAACGACACAGGGACCCACTACCTTTCTTGCATTATGCCAGAAAACAAGGAACGGGTCCTACCAATAATGGAGCACCAGTAACAGGTATATAAACCTCAACAAAAAGGTAAAGAGGGATCCCCCCTCAATTCTAAACCTTACACTTTTACTTGCATAATTCTCTCAGATTTGCTTTCTAAGTCTTACAGTATTTCAAAATACTGACTTGAGCGTCGGAGAATAATTGCAGGTACCACCACCAATTGTGTGAAGGCAAAGAAGGTTACTTCAGGCGGAATGTCACACCGCCCAGAGTGCATTGTATTCCACCCCAGTATACAAGGATACTCCGTACTTGCACATTCATAATTATCTCCTTGTACCAGATTGACATTACATGTACATTTTGAATTGTTCATTAACCATACTTTAACACCCCCTGTAAAGAACAGTTCATTGGCATGCCCAGTGGGACCTGTAAATTTGGTAGTCCCACAATCTTTGATCAATTTCCATCACACTCATCATTAATGGAGAGACCAGGACCAGAAGTGCAGAATGAGGATTCTCCTCCACGCAATCCTAGACGTCTCAACTTCGACAACGATGCTCATAAAAAAGCAACGCATGTTGACTCTCCAGATCCGAGAGATGATATGATTCGAATGTTGTGAGAAGAAATCGCAGAGCTTCGTCGTGAAAAGGCGAACCCCATGCACGAGAAAGCTGGCCCTGCAAGACAGCCACACCATGAATTACACGTACAGGAGGAATCAAGTACTCCTAACTACTCTCGCATCCTTACTTACATGGAAGAGCAACGAAGCCTCCCACTGGCAAATGCTCAACATCAAGAAGGAAGGAGAGCAGGTTCAAATGCACCCCCCTCGGGATATAAGATGAGTATCCCATTTTCTAAAAGGCTCATGAATGCACATGTACCCAGACATTTGCAAACTATGCAGCCCATTTCTATAGGAAAATACACTGGGGAAACAGATCCTTCTAAGCATTTAGATGCTTACATCTACGAGGCTATGTTCTTAGGAGCAGAAGAGGATGTCATATGCAGAATGTTCCCCAGGACCCTCACAGGTGAAGCTCTTAGTTGGTTCAAGAGCTTACCTTCAGGTGCCATTGATTCATGGGAGGACTTGGCCATAGCTTTTGGCAGCCACTTCGTGATTTCTAGGGATGCACCTAGAACCTCTCATACCTTGGCTCAGATCAAGCAAGGTGACAAAGAATCTCTGAAGGATTTCCTTAAGAGATTTTATAAAGATGCAGCCATGGTTCCTGATCTGATAGAAGCAATCCAGTTGCATATCCTCATCGAGGCTATGCAGCCAAAATCACCTTTTGCTCTGTCATTGGCAAAGGGACCTCCATCCACGATGGAGGAATTTCGTAGGAAGGCGTCCAAGTATATGGGTATTGAGATACACCTGGAAGCCACTGCATCTCGCAGTAAACCACCCATTGCAGCTCCTCATCATCACAAAGACAAGGAAAAATCATCCAAGAATGACAAGTTCCACCAAAAAGACAAAGTAGGGAACCAACCCTTCAAACAACAAGATAGACGTGTGTTCAATTTTGCTCATTATGCACCCCTGAACACGTCATATGAACAAATCTTGCGTGAAATAGGATGGACTACCCTCAACGTTTATGGGATCCAACGTCCACCTCCAATCAGGCATGATGGAAACCCAAAGAAATATTGTGAGTTCCACGAGTCAGTTGGCCATACCACGGAGGAGTGTAAGCAACTCAAAAACACCATTGAGGTGCTTATTCGTGAAGGAAAACTGAAACACTATTTGTTTAAGGGTAAGTCTCATGATGAGCCAGAAAAGTTTGAAAAACGACATCGTGATCATTCTTCGGATCCTGATAATACTCGAGAGCCAAAACGTACGGCGGCAACAAAAAAACAAAAGGCGTTGTTCTGGAGTCCGCCCAAAGGGAACCAAGCCCTGAACCCAGATCGCGGGGCAAAAGGCAGGTTGTAGATATGATTGCTGGAGGCTTCGCCGGGGGCGGACCCTCAAACACCGCCAGGAAAAATCATCATCGTATGATTTTGTCTGTGCAGGGCAAGAGCAAAGAATATCGCCCATTCAGGAACGGGGTCCAGACTCCGCCTATAACCTTCACAGATGATGATTTTGGCCCTACTATTCCTGAGGGAGATGATGCAGTAGTGATTATTGCGGTAATTGCTAATATGGATGTAAAACGCATCCTAATTGATCAGGGAAGTTCCTGTGACGTTATCTTTTATGACTGTTTTAAACGCATAGGGCTAACTGATGCTGATTTGCAGCCTTATACACAGGACCTTACAGCCTTTAATGGCGCCAAACAGCCCACTAAAGGCTATTTGGACACAAGGATTACTTTTGATGGTGAACCTGGAGCAAGGACTGTGAAATCCAGGATTCTTGTCATTGATGTTAAATCTCCATACAATGGCATCATTGGGCGGCCTACCCTGAATGCCATGGAAGCCATCGTTTCAACCCCCCACTTGTTAATCAAGTTCATTGATAAGGATAATCAAGTCTCATCTGTAAGGGGTGACCAGGAAATGGCTCGTTATTGTTACAATTTGAGTCTTAACATGGTGAAGCTTGAAACCATGTCTAAGAAAAGAAAATTGAACGAAGGAAGCAGTGCGGCGGCATCCGTCAATTTGGTGGATCTTGACCCCAGGGCGAAGTCTTCTGTAGACCCACTGAACCCTTTAAAACCAACTACTGATGGTGGTTCCAAGTCTATTGTTTTAGGCAGCACCCCAGAACAAATAACAAACATCAATGACAAACTGGAGGCTAACATGGAAGCAAGACTAATTGCACTTCTCCTTGAGTACAAAGAGATTTTTGCTTGGACCGCTGCAGACATGCCTGGCATGGATCCTAACTTTTGTTGCCACCGCCTGGCGGTGTATCCTGAAACTAGGCCAGTGGCACAAAAGAAACGACGTATGGGTCCTGCTAAGCAAAAAGCTGCTTGTGAACAAACGGAGGAGCTCCTCAAGGCGGGGTTCATCAGGGAACTCCATTACTCCTCCTGGCTGTCCAACATGGTTATGGTACAGAAAGCCAATGGCAAGTGGCGTATGTGCATAGACTACGTTGACTTGAATAAATGTTGTCCCAAGGATCCATACCCTCTCCCCAACATTGACAGATTGGTTGACGATTCTTCAGGATACAAGTATCTATCTTTTATTGATGCTTACTCCGGTTACAACCAAATTCCAATGTGTGAGGATGATCAAGAGAAGACAGCATTTGTTAATGACAAAGGGGTCTTTTGCTACAACGTCATACCATTTGGGCTAAAGAACGCCGGGGCAACCTACCAGCGTATGATCAACAAAGTTTTTGAGGGTATGCACACAAAGCTGGTAGAGGTTTATATTGATGATATTATAGCCAAAACCCCGGAGGGAGGAGACCATGTTGAAGACCTACGCCTCATTTTTCAACGCCTACAGCAATACAACATGAGACTCAACCCATTAAAATGTACATTTGCTGTACCAGGAGGCAGATTTTTGTGTTTCATGTTAACACAAAGAGGCATAGAGGCTAATCCTGATAAATGTCGCGTAATCCAAAAGTTGCAGAGCCCCAAAACATTGTAAGAGGTACAATCCCTCAATGGCAAAATTGCTGCTCTAGCACGATTCATGCCAAAAATGGCTCATCGCTCTCTTCCCTTGTACAAAATGCTGAAGAAGGACAAGAAATTCAGTTGGGGCCCAGAGCAAGAGGCGGCCTTCCAAAGCTTGAAAAATGTCTTGGCCAGCCCTCCAATCCTGGTAAAACCAAGCCCAGGTGAGCAACTCATTATTTATTTGTCTGTTTCAGATGAAGCGCTGGCAGTGGCTCTGGTCAAGGAGATAGTTGAAGGCCAACGACCAGTGTACTTCACTGGTAAAACACTGCATGGTGCAGAATGCCGTTATCAGAAGATTGAAAAGGCAGCACTTGCAGTTGTTTGGGCCTCACGACGCCTAAGACCATATTTCCATGCCCATCCCATCCTGATTCGCACAGACTTGCCACTTTGTACTATACTGTTCAAACCAGACCTGGCTGGAAGGATGATCAAATGGGCCATAGAACTCTCTGAATTCGACATATCCTATGAACCAAGAACTGCTATCAAGGCACAGGTCCTAGCAGATTTTGTAGTTGAATTAACAGGCTCTAGCCCAGATGCAGATCATTCACATTGGACAATATACGTTGATGGATCTTCAAATAACAAAGGATGTGGAGCAGGAATGTTATAGAAAGTGATGACGGGGTACATCTTGAAATTTCGTTGCACTTTACCTTCACTACGTCTAACAATCAGGCGGAGTATGAAGCCTACTTGGCCGGACTCAGAGCAGCACAAGATATTGGGGCCAAAACTGTTACCCTATGCAGTGATTCTCAATTGGTCATCTCACAAATTCTTGGTGAGTATCAGGCCAAAGAACCTCTGCTGCAACAATATCTAGACTGCGTCAATGAGTTAAAACAGCGCTTCAATAAAGTTACTTTCAAGCATGTACCCCGTGAAGAAAATACACGTGCTGATATCCTATCCAGGTTAGCCAGCACAAAGAAGGCAGGATGCACAACTACGGTTGTACAGAGTACCTTGGCGGAGCCAAGCATTTCCTTTCCTTCCTCAGTATATATGATTAAAAGCCGCTCCTTTGATGACAGTTCCTGGGTAGCACCAATAGTTTGTTATCTTGTTAATGGACAATTACCCACAGATGATCTTGAGCGAAAGAAACTAAAGAAAGAAGCACCTTATTATACACTCCTAGACGGACAGTTATACCGCCGAGGAATTTCTGTTCCTTACTTAATTTGTATAAACGAAAATGAGGTGCAAGCTGTTTTGGAAGAAGTCCATGAAGGGCAGTGTGGACACCATTCAGGGGCACGGAGTCTAATGAGAAAAATAGTCAGGGCGGGGTATTGGTGGCCCACTCTGAAGTATGACTCCGCCTCATATGTTCAAAAATGTGATCAATGTCAACGATTCGCAAATCTTCATCACACTCCAGCAGAGGAAATGTCATCATCAATAACGCCTTGGCCTTTCTATCAATGGGGCATGGATATCTTGGGTCCATTCCCAATCGCGCCCGGCGGTATCAAATACTTAATAGTTGGTGTTAATTACTTCACCAAATGGATTGAGGCAGAAGCAGTTGTGCACATAACATCAGCCAGGACTCGAAGATTCGTATATGAAAATATCATTGCACGTTTCGGAGTCCCTGGACGCATAGTCACTGATAATGGCACCCAATTCACAGATCGTAAGTTCACTGAACTCCTGGAAAATCTCAGCATTACGCAGATTTTCTCTTCTGTGGAACACCCTCAAACCAATGGCCAAGCTGAAGTTGCCAACAGAGAAATCTTGAAAGGCCTTAAGAAACGCCTTGGTGAAGCAAAGGGAGATTGGGCAAATCAATTATGCCACGTTCTATGGGCATATAGAACAACCCCTCACTCCACCACAAATGAATCTCCATATCGGCTGACATATGGAGTCGAAGCTGTTATTCCCATTGAATTAGCAGCCCCATCAGCTTGAGTCCTCCATTTCAACGAAGAAGCCAATCAGCAGAACCTCGCCCATGAACTCAAAGTCTTGGCGGAGTTGAGAGAGGAAGCCTTTGTAAGGGACCAAGCTGTTAAAGCAAAGGCCGCCAAACGGTATAACATACGTGTTTCTGAACGCCGTTTCAAAGAAGGAGATTTGGTCTTGAGAAGGGCCAATATCGGTAACAAATTTGCACACCAAGGCAAATTGGCACCAACATGGGAAGGTCCATACCGAGTCATCGAAATTCTGGGCAAAGGCACATACCGCCTAGAAAACTTAGATGGCACTCCGGTCAGGAATAAATGGAACATTTTAAATTTACGCATATATTACAGCTAGTTGGGTAATATGGTATGATCTTTTCCTCCTAACTCAAGGTTCTTCCTAGATATACTTTCCTTGAGAAGGTTTCGAAGAGACATACCCCAACTCAGCCCTTTATGTAGTTCCATTATTAATGAAATGCCTTCCTACATTCAATCTTCACTCTAACTTTGAATTGATTATCCATGGCAGAACTTGTTCCCATGCAGATAAGACAACGGCTCCAAAAATTGAAGCATAGATGCATAACTCTTTTCCATAAAGATCAACCAAAATGCAACACAGCTTCACAAACGGAGTCAACAAAAAACTCCTTGGGGGGAAAGGATTGGTGTCACAGCTATATGCTGCACCATACCGACCCTAAGGTCCAAAAAACTCCTTGGGGGGAAAGGATTGGTGTCACAGCTATATGCTGCACCATACCGACCCTAAGGTCCAAAAAACTCCTTGGGGGGAAAGGATTGGTGTCACAGCTATATGCTGCACCATACCGACCCTAAGGTCCAAAAAACTCCTTGGGGGGAAAGGATTGGTGTCACAACTATATGCTGCACCATACCGACCCCAAGGTCCTGCAGGCCGCCTGTGGAAGGAATCGGTGTCACAGCTATATGCTGCACCATTTTGACCTTAAGGTACTGCAGGCTTCTTGTGGAAAGAGTGGGTGTCACAGCTATATGCCGCACCATACTGACCCCAGAGTCCAGCAAATTTCCTGCGGAAAGGATTGGTGTCACAGCTATACGCTGCACCATACCAACCCTGGATTCAACAATTGTCACGTGATCAAGAGATACACTCCAGTCCAAATTCAAAAGGATGAACACTCCATCCAAAACTTGGCTCCGCCTAACTACCAATATTTTACGGAGTACATAATCAATAAACTCAAGCACTGTCAACAAGTTCTAGTAAGTTCAACACTTATAAAAATTGTGCTTCATTGAAATTCCTAAGAGGCTATTCCGCCTCCTTACGGAATTATACTTCATTGAAATTCCTAAGAGGCTACTCTGCCTCCTTACGGAATTATACTTTATTGAAATTCCTAAGAGGCTACTCCGCCTCCTTACGGAATTATACTTCATTGAAATTCCTAAGAGGGTACTCCGCCTCCTTACGGAATTATACTTTATTGAAATTCCTAAGAGGCTACTCCGCCTCCTTACGGAATTATACTTCATTGAAATTCCTAAGAGGCTACTCCGCCTCCTTACGGACTTATACTTTATTGAAATTCCTAAGAGGCTACTCCGCCTCCTTACGGAATTATACTTTATTGAAGTTTCTAAGAGGATACTCCGCCTCCTTACAGAATTCACTTCAATGAAATTCCTAAGAGGCTACTACGCCTCATTATTGAATTTACATCATTGAAATTCTTAAGAGGCTACTCTGTCTTCTTACAGAATTCACTTCAATGAAATTCCTAAGAGGCTACTACACCTCATTACAGAATTTACTTCATTGAAATTCTTAAGAGGCTACTCCGCCTCCTTACAAAATTCACTTCAATGAAATTCCTAAGAGGCTACTACGCCTTATTATTGAATTTACTTCATTGAAATTCTTAAGAGGCTACTCCGCCTCCTTACAGAATTCACTTCAATGAAATTCCTAAGAGGCTACTACGCCTCATTATTGAATTTACTTCATTGAAATTCTTAAGAGGCTACTCCGCCTCCTTACAGAATTCACTTCAATGAAATTCCTAAGAGGCTACTACGCCTCATTATTGAATTTACTTCATTGAAATTCTTAAGAGGCTACTCCGCCTCCTTACAGAATTCACTTCAATGAAATTCCTAAGAGGCTACTACACCTCATTACAGAATTTACTTCATTGAAATTCTTAAGAGGCTACTCCGCCTCCTTACAAAATTCACTTCAATGAAATTCCTAAGAGGCTACTACGCCTTATTATTGAATTTACTTCATTGAAATTCTTAAGAGGCTACTCCGCCTCCTTACAGAATTCACTTCAATGAAATTCCTAAGAGGCTACTACGCCTCATTATTGAATTTACTTCATTGAAATTCTTAAGAGGCTACTCCGCCTCCTTACAGAATTCACTTCAATGAAATTCCTAAGAGGCTACTACGCCTCATTATTGAATTTACTTCATTGAAATTCTTAAGAGGCTACTCCGCCTCCTTACAGAATTCACTTCAATGAAATTCCTAAGAGGCTACTACACCTCATTACAGAATTTACTTCATTGAAATTCTTAAGAGGCTACTCCGCCTCCTTGCAGAATTCACTTCAATGAAATTCCTAAGAGGCTACTACGCCTCATTATTGAATTTACTTCATTGAAATTCTTAAGAGGCTACTCCGCCTCCTTACAGAATTCACTTCAATGAAATTCCTAAGAGGCTACTACACCTCATTATTGAATTTACTTCATTGAAATTCTTAAGAGGCTACTCCGCCTCCTTACAGAATTCACTTCAATGAAATTCCTAAGAGGCTACTACACCTCATTACAGAATTTACTTCATTGAAATTCTTAAGAGGCTACTCCGCCTCCTTACAGAATTCACTTCAATGAAATTCCTAAGAGGCTACTACACCTCATTACAGAATTTACTTCATTGAAATTCTTAAGAGGCTACTCTGCCTCCTTACAGAATTCACTTCAATGAAATTCCTAAGAGGCTACTACGCCTCATTATTGAATTTACTTCAATGAAATTCTCAAGAGGCTACTCCGCCTCATTACTGAATTTACTTCATTGAAATTCCTTAGAGGCTATCCCGCCTCATTGCTGAATTTTACTTCACCAAATTCCTAAAGGGGTTATTCCGCCTCATTATACTTAGTCATATTTCATTAAGTCCTCAAATGATTACGCTGCCTTCTTAATATCGTTTTACAAGGCATAAATCCGATGGACTCAGACAGTGTTTATATGAACAAGTATTGATTTACAGAAAATATATTTTATTGAATATTGTCAAAAGTTGATAAAGATCCAGAGCCTATCCTGGAACAAGGCAATATCATTAAAATTCAAAGAAAAACAAAACTTGCAAACGGACTCCGGAGCTAGTCTTCAAGGCTCGGATGGCACCCCCTCTTGTTGGGCGGAGCTGGGCTGACTTTCACCAGGCTTGGATAAACTTTACGAGGGGGGCAAGTCCGCCAGGACATACTCTACATTGGGCGCAGGAACATGACCCCCCTGAACAGGCACCATCAGTTCGCCATTGATGAATTCATAGTAAGGATGAATGCCTGCAGTGTTGAGAGCAACGCCTGGGTTGCGATGACGGAGTTGGCAAACAGCCATGCTGAAAGCATCATCAATTGCCGCCTCAGCTGCATCCAAGGCAGATTGTAACTCCTTATCAAGCCTCTTACTGGTAGCATCTGAAGTGGCTTTTTCAACTTGCAGCTCTTGAACCTGATTTTCAAGGTTACTGTATGCAGTGGCTGTTTTGTCCAACTCCGCGCCCAGGCATCTTCAGCAACGGTCTTATTTATTTCAAAGGAAACTAACCTCTGCTGAAGTTCGCTCACACCTTCGCCCAGTTCTTTGTTCTGCTGATTTAGATCTAAAATTTGTTGTTTCAGCAGAACATTATCAGCCTTCACCTGGGATAGTCCGCCCACCTCTTCGCCCAGTTTTACATTCTGCTCCTTCAAGCCAGAAACTTGCTTTTCCAGCAAGACTTTATCAGCTCTCACTCGAGCCAGCTCCTCCTCAAGCTTCTTTATATCAGAGTCGGTGGTGTCAAGGTGTTTATCTTTGGCCTTGATCACCTCCGACAGCTGTTCGTTGTCGTGCTCCAAGCTGCGTATCTTTTCCACAGATTCATGAAACGATTCTTGAAACATGGCGGCCTCTGCAGCAACTTCAGTGATGCGTGGCACAGAGACAAGGAAACCATCAATTTCTGTGAGGTGCCACCTTGCAGCTGCAGCAGCGTCTAGAATCTCTTCGAAGTGGATGTCGGGGCGGAGGATGAAGTCTGGATCACGCCTCTCCGACTGGCGGGATCCCATATTTGTAAAATACAAAAAGGGATTCAGTCGAGACCCCACCAGAGGCAAAGAGACGGATCGCCTGGATGACTCCCCTGGAACATTAATAAGGAAAACTGGTGTCCCTCGAGTAGCCAAGTCCAGGGCGGGACTCTCAGCTGGGTGGATTGGAGAAGCTTGAATTCCCCCCGCCTCTTCCCCCACGACACCTTCTTCAAGGGCGCCTTCCACACCGCCCACACCAGCAGCAATACCCACAACAGGTATCTCCTGAATCTCTTCCACATTAATAGCAGCATCAGCTGATGCTCCTTCCCCTATCTTCTTCTTGCCCTTGTTCTTCCTCTTTAGCAAGGGTTGGGGATCCACTTCCTCTTCCTCTACCTCAACAGCTTCTGGTTCTTGGCATTTTTTAGAACGCCTTTCAACATCAACTGTTGAGGACCCCGCACCACCCTCCAAAGTCACTATATTAGTGGATGCAGGGAAAGGAAGAGTCTTTGTCAGAGCAGCAGCCAAATTCCTTCTAGGCTGCACGTTGTTCTCTGCGTCAATTTCCTTGCGACTCATGCGAATCTGCTTGATGCGATCCATCCCAGGGAATTCAGCGATCTCTCCTGCAAAATAACATATATGAATATGGTTAGAAGATGCAGGAAAAAATAGAAGTAATATTCAATCAACATGGGAATTGATAATGATAAAATATTACTTAAGTATCCTTGAGCATCCCGCCCAAGCAACCTTCGACATAGAATCAGCTTATGGACGGAGTTGTACTCCTTCAACGTCCGGAGTACTTCCACAGAAGCAGCTGATAAAGCACTCTCCTCAACTTCATACGCTTGTTTAGTCAGGAGGAAGTGCTCATGCGTCCACGCTACTAGAAATTTATCAATTCCCTCCTTATTCCGCCAGAAGACGGGCTTGTCCTTCCTAACGGAAACCTTCACAAAGCTCATCCTAAAGTGAAGTCCGCCTTCCTTGGCGGAGTCAGCAAACGCCTTGAAATTTAAAATCTTCGGCTCCGCCCGAAGGGTTACAAAGCCCATGCCGCCAGTTTTCACATTCACTCTCCTCATGATGCGGCAGAAGGCAAAGAACAACGCCACAGTGGGCGTAAACTCCAGATGTTCAGCCAGTACCTCGAAGCTACGAACTATCCCCCAACCATTAGGGTGTAGCTGAGAAGGGGCACAATCCAGGAATCTAAGTACGCCCATCTGGAATCTATTCAGTGGAAAGCGCACCCCCAACTGGGTAAATAAAATATCATACATATATATGGTACGCTCATTTTGAGGACGATGGTATATACGTTCGAACGTCTTGGGCGAATGAATGATGAACCTCTTTTCATACCGTTCATCCTTCCAAATTGGCACAGACAACTCCATCACCCCTCCACTCGTTGTTGCATGACGAGAGGAAGCATCTTTAACATCTTCCTCGACCCAACAATAGGGGTCAGTCTCAAGCGTCTTTTTCCAGTCCAATCCATGCAACACAACATTCTGACATTCTGCCATCATTATCACTTGTGTGTGGGAAATACCTCCTGATACAAACGAATGTACAGCATTACTAAAATACTCCACGCTGCTGTAAAACGTCGAATCCCTCCCAGTATAGAAAGCCTCATCTTCACTCTCAATATCCGAAAACATGGGACGGACAGAAACCCTAGTGCATGACTCTGACTTTTTTCCTCTCATCCTTGCTTCAACAAACGCACATATAAAGAAAACAGAACCAACCCAATGAGAATAAAAACAGAAAACAGAGAAAGAAGAAAGTTACCTTAAGTTTCTGAAGAACTGAAGAACTGCAACAACAAACGACTCGCAAGAAAGCAACGTTCAAAAGGCAGTTCTAATACGAAAGCGCAGAGAAGAAGATGAAGCGAAAAGTTTCCCCTCCTAAGAGTTTACCTATTTATAGGCATGGCTTGGGGGGAAACACGTAAAGCCTCACTAATCTCAGAAACGTAACTACAGCCGTGGGATTAATCTCAAGACAGGCATTTTTTGGGCCGTATTTTCAAAATCCAAGGCCCATGGTAATAACCTCGAAAACGTATTCAACTGCTATCCCACGTATTTATGTCCCATCATTGGAATGGCAATCGTTACGAGGGCATACGTGGCAGTGAGAGATTGAAGCGGCAAAACGCAGTTTCGAGGCGCATTAATGACAGGCGTGGCAAGTAATGATGAAAGCATTAAATGCACGAAAACACTTGTCCAAAAATCCTGAGCTAGCAAACACCACCTAAACCAATGCCTATAAAAGCTAAACATAACAGTGTTATAGCTCATTAAAGTGACTCCGCCAGTCACTATAACAAGCTAGGGGGCATATGATCCGGTCCCAACACCGGTCCCCAAGAGCATGGTTTTAATGCTTTGCCAGATCAGCATTTTGAATAGGAGAAGTACGTCTCAAATACCTTATAATTACTTTTATACGGAGTACATACCGCCAGGGCACGTTACTCCGCCAAGGCATGCAACTCCGCCATGGCATGTAACTCCGCCAGGGCACGTAACTCCGCCATGGCATGTAACTCCGCCGGGGCACATAACTCCGCCAAAGCACGTTACTCCGCCAAAGCTTATTACTCCGCCAAGGTGGAAAATATTGAATATCTTATACACATGCATAAAGTATTTCCAATGCATACTACTCCGCCAAGCCATAGGCGGAATATTGAATTTCCTATATTGCGTAGCGAGCCCATACTTATAACCCCGGCACGAGATTGACTCTGTCTTGAGAGGTTGAAAATAGGAATCACGCTGTCACGTATAACAGGGAACAATGAATAAAATAATAAGGCATTAACGCTTTCCAAGCAAGTGGAAATACCCACTACAGCGATGGTGCTCGTGAACGACACAGGGACCCACTACCTTTCTTGCATTATGCCAGAAAACAAGGAATGGGTCCTACCAATAATGGAGCACCAGTAACAGGTATATAAACCTCAGCAAAAAGGTAAAGAGGGATCCCCCCTTAATTCTGAACCTTACACTTTTACTTGCATAATTCTCTCAGATTTGCTTTCTAAGTCTTACAGTATTTCAGAATACTGACTTGAGCGTTGGAGAATAATTACAGGTACCACCACCAATTGTGTGAAGGCAAAGAAGGTTACTTCAGGCGGAATGTCACACCGCCCAGAGTGCATTGTATTCCACCCCAGTATACAAGGATACTCCGTACTTGCATATTCATAAATATCTCCTTGTACCAGATTGACATTACATGTACATTTTGAATTGTTCATCAACCATACTTTAACACCCCCTGTAAAGAACAGTTCACCTAGTGTATTCCAAGAGCTGCGAGGAACACGAACATCTGAAGGTTATGCTGAATATTCTTAGAGAGAACCAGTTGTATGCTAAGCTCTCTAAATACGAATTCTGGTTGTCGAGCGTCCAGTTTCCTGGTCATGTAATATCCAAAGGAGGTGTTTCAGTGGATCCTTCCAAGGTTGAAGCCATTATGGCATGGCCTAGACCTACATCGGTTACAGAAATCCGGAGTTTCCTTGGACTTGCCGGTTATTATCGGAGGTTCATCGAAGGTTTTTCTCATCTTACTAAACCTTTGACAAACTTGACAAGGAAGAACCAACCTTTTGTATGGATGGTTGAATGTGAGAGATGCTTTGAAGAGTTAAAGATGAGGCTGACTTCTGCGCCTATCTTGGCATTGCCTGATTTACAAGAAGACTTTGTGGTGCACTGCGATGCTTCTAAGCATGGACTTGGGTGTGTTTTGATACAGAAAGAACATGTTATAGCTTATGCTTCACGCCAGTTGTGACCTCATGAAGTTAATTACCCAACTCACGACTTGGAATTGGCGGCGGTTGTGTTCGCCTTGAAGATTTGGCGTCATTATCTCTATGGTTCGAGATTTATGATCTTTAGTGACCACAAAATCTTGAAATACCTCTTTGATCAGAAAGAATTGAATATGCGCCAAAGGAGATGGATGGAATTCCTAAAGGACTATGATTTTGAATTAAGGTATCATCCGGGGAAAGCTAATGTTGTTGCCGATGCTCTTAGTCGGAAGTCGTTGCATGTGTCGGCCATGATGGTCAAGGAATTCGAGTTGATTGAGGAATTTCAGAATTTGAATGTTGGAACCGAAGTACAATCTCCCAAGAAGCTATGTTTTGCTACCTTAAAGATATGCAATGAGTTTTTAGAACTTGTAAAGAAGAAACAAAGAGATGATGAATATTTACAGGAGATGAGGAGATCTCAAAGCGAAGGGAAAAATCTATTTCTTGTAGAAGGTGTTGATGGCTTATGGCGAGTAAAAGGTCATGGGTATGTGCCTTCATTTGGAGATTTAAGACACACGGTGCTTGAGGAAGCACACAAAAGCATTTTTAGCATTCACCCTGGTGCGACCAAGATGTACCAAGATGTAAAGAAGAATTTTTGGTGGCCCGGAATGAAACATGATATTGCCAACTTTGTAGCTTCGTGCCTTACTTGTCAGAAGGCGAAGGTAGAGCATCAGAGACCTTCAGATACTTTGAGACCACTTGATATCCCCGTTTGGAAGTGGGATGCGATTGCTATGGACTTTGTGTCCGATTTGCCCAGAACGAGGTCTAGATGTGATGGAATCTGGGTGATTATGGATCGTTTGACAAAGAGTACGTATTTTCTACTGATCAGTATAAAGAGTTCCTTGCAGGATTTGGCACAATTATACATTCAGGAGATTGTGAGGTTACATGGTGTTCCATCAAGTATTGTCTCTGATCGTGACCCCCGATTTACTTCCTGATTTTGGGGGAGTTTACATAAAGTGATGGGTTCAGAAATGAAGCTAAGCTCGGCGTACCATCCTCAGACTGACGGACAATCTGAGAGGACTATTTAGAGTCTAGAGGACTTATTACGTGCTTGTGTGTTGGAGCATGGTGGTTCATGGGAGAAATATCTGCCCCTGATTGAATTCACCTATAACAACAGTTTCCACTCTAGTATCGGTATGGCACCGTATGAGGCGTTATATGGAAGAAAGTGTCGAACCCCTTTATGTTGGCTAGAAGTCAGAGAGAACTTGGACTTAGGGCCTGAGATTGTTGAGGAAACCACTGAACAGATTAAGATGATCTGAGAGAAGATGAAAATTGCTCAAGACCGGCAGAAGAGCTATTATGACAAGAGGAGGAAGCCACTTGAATTTCAAGTTGGCGATCATGTGTTCTTACGAAGAGGCTAGGAGAGGTAGTAGAATGGTTTAGGGTTGATGATGATGGGTGGATGATGATGATTAAAGTGAATGGAGTAGGAGAAAGGAGAAGGAAAGCTTGTTGGAATTTTTACAAGACATAGAGAAAAGAAAGTACGGAGAGTGTAACACCCCAGCCCAAAAATAGGGGTAAATTTTTAGCGATTTGAAATGATTATAAGTAGAAGAAAATTCAATATATATAATTCCAAGTAATTGCCCCAGATCATTAATAACCGATCTTATATATGAAGAGACGGTATCAAAGTGCTCCTCGAACGACCGGACTTGAGGCCGTCCCAAGGGAAAAGCGGAAGATGTAATTAAATTTGAGTTATTAAAATATATACCGAAAAGAGGATGAAATATGCCTCATTGATTTGTTAAACGATAGAAATAAAATTTAATAATAATAATATCATTCATACAGTATCAAGGTCGTTAATGAAAATTAGTCATACACATACGGTCTAATTTTCCTACATGAGTTCCAAAATCAACTATCATCAAATTAATTTCAAAATAAGCATATACATACCATATGCTATAAAAAATGAATACATATATGCCGGCCAAGGCTCAACCACATTCCTTTCATATTTACCTTCAGCAATCCTCTACCTCCAAAAGAGTAGGGTTTTACATCATACCTACATCAGACTTAAAAATGGCAAGTAGGAGGTGAGTAACATTATCCAAATGTATCAAAGTCATACATTATGATGGTATTTATACATGTGTGCATTATATTCATTTTTCAAGAAAACATCACAAGCTTCACACACATGATACATCATTCCATCTCGGCACAATATATGTACAATTAAGTATATTCACAAGGAAATATCATATATAATATAACCTTAACATTCTCAATAATCATCACACTTTTAATGTTAGTACTTCAGCTTACTTTCCCTCTATTTAACAATCATACATCACTACCACGAGCTATCAACTGGGCATATCTCCAGCTATATGCAAATGCTCTTAAAGCTAATGCATATGCACAAAGGAATCATTTTTAAATACGGATCCGACTGTGGGACACAACAACATATCAAATTTGGGACAAGCATTAGTGTGCTACTGTAAAACCCGCGGTACTGTTGGGTCTTTAATTGGCAAGTGCACCAATCCTTTGTAGTTTTCAAATTTAGATATCGTTCCACTGGGATTGAAAGTTCCAGTAACTTATAGTAATTCTTATTTACTATGGTAAATTTATCAAAAGTTATTAACAAAAGAATGCTTTATAAACAATTTATACAATATTCATAGAATTTGACGATTGATTTGTTCATGTGGTAAAAAGATGGTAAATATAAAATTTATCTAAAAAAAATTGAGATGTAATTCAGAATAACTCAGATACTTGAAGTAAAAACACAGATTAACAAATTATGTTGGAATTAGGATCCTCGCACTAAAATATAATAAAGTGATTACAAACATACATATTTAATTATCAAGTTCATGTTATTGCAGCTTAAAGTCATTATAATTGATTCCTCGTGATATAAATTCTAAGTATTTACCGTAAAGTTCAATCCCTCGTGAGCTTTCTCAATAAAAACTTACATTAAGTCCTAGCCTTATGGCAACAATAATCACCAACTCTATCCCTAGTAATTGGCATATTAAGGGTATTTCAACTTTTACTTTCATTAAAACAGGTTTCAATACAGCATGAATAATCATTCTTCCGTTTGATGTTCACACTAATAAAACAGGTTTCAATACAAATGAAAATCATTCTCCCGTTTGATGTTTATATTAATAAAGAGTTGAAATACTGACATGTACTAGAATCATGAATATGTAGAGATCATAATTACAACATCATATAATGGATTGATTCACCAAATTCCAACATAAACAAGTTAGTTACACATGGTAAAAGTAAAAACAACACTTACAAAGTTTGACATTACGAGGACTTGGAAACACTTCATGATACAAGAACTCACGATACTACACAACACTCTTAAGTATCTAGAAATCACTCTAACCTTATAAACTCATAAAAGAACACTCAAACTCGAGTGAAAGGAGAGGAAACAAGGCTCTAAATTTAGAAGGGATGCCTTGGAAGTATGGAGAATGGCCCTATTTATAGGGATGAACAAGGGTCCTAACGCTACCCGTCAGGTTCTTGACTCAGCCCCCATTAAAAACGTGATTAGGTGGCCATTATTAAAATTAATTAATCTAATAATGCCCAGACAATGGTTCCACATGTTCCCAATTTGGCTTGGCATTTAGCTTGATTGGATTGGCCATTATTTGGCCTTTCGACTGAGTGGTTGTCCAACTGGAAATGCGGTCCACGTAGTTCTGACGCTACGCGTGGCTGTGACGCTAGCGTCAGCATTAAAAATTCCCACGCTACGCGTGGTGTTGATGCTACACATCAGCTCTTCAGTTCTGCAATTTTTCTCTTTAATTTCTTTATTTTTTCACTGCAAAACTAGAGAAAATTGATTAAGGGCAGATTATTTTCAACAACTTCCATTTATTGAATTTAAAACCTAAATTTCTAACAAATTAAACTAATTTTTATTATTTTTACAAAATTTTTATTTAGGAATTTATTGTAAATTTGAGGACTAACAAATACGCCCAACTTGAGACATTGCTCATCCTCGAGCAAGAGAGAAAATAAAAAATAAAATTTGAAATCAAATTTTTGAATTAGTCTGAAAATTTACCATAAAAAGTAATTTCACAATTTACCATTTAAAATAACCAAAAATAGATATCTTATGTAATAAGGGTTTAATGACAAAAATCTTTACAATGTCTTATTAACAAATCAAGCATAATTTCAGGCTTACCTCACAAGTGTTTATTTTTGTGCAAAGGGTAACCTGTTTCACTTAACTGATCATAAAATCAAACAAATTTAACTTTGATTTTCATCTAATCAATGGTTAATCATACAACGTTAATTCAAGAATCACAAGGTCTTTTCAAGGGTTATAATGGGGCTTTGCTACAAGAAATTTTGGTTTTTCTTGGAATTCAAAAACCTAAAATCATAAAAGAGCTTTTTACAATTTTTAGTCTTTCTTTTCGCCCAGATCTCATTTCCCTTTTTGATAAGTACTCCCAACTTAATCTTTTTCATTATTTATTTTTCTTGTTATACATGTATGTTTATTTTATTTTCACTTATGTTGTACATGCATTACTAATTTTTTCAAAAAGGATTAAGTTCCTAAATTTTCACTCCCCAAGTAAGAATACTCAAAATGTTTTTCTTTTTGCTTAATTGTTCTTTTAATCAATCAAGTACAGGGAATGGTTAAAAATTTGATAAGGTTTAAAGGTACCAAAGAAATTATTTTTCAGGCTCAAAATTGGCTTTCAAATGACAAAAATAATTTTACCATGGTAAGCTTTTTGGCCCAAGGTTTCTTTTACCAAAAATTTTCCTTGATCATATTCTTGATCTCTCTGTATAGCAACACAAATCGCAGATTAAAGCAAAATCAATTTGAATGAAGTTATGTCAAAAACCCTTAAGTGTTTAAAAGATCTCTCAGCTCACTGGGTTATCCAAATTAGCTTGATAGTTAATAAAATTATTGTAATTAATTTTATCAAAATTCCTAAATTACAAAAGAATCGATAATTGATTTTAAAAATGGTTTTATTGTATAAAAACCTTAAGTGTATAAATTTCCTTATTTTCAAAAATTTGATTTATTTATTTGAAAGATAAAACTTTATTTTTGATTTTTTTAGAAGGATATGCATAAATTAAACACACCACAAAAATAAAAGTAAACCATAATATAACCCAAAATGTAAATCCAAATGTAAATATCAAAGAAAACTAAAATGTATGTAGATAAAGTGCAAAAAATGTAAGATAACACCAATCAATCCTCCATATGGTCATCCTTATCATCTCCCTTCTCATCGGCATCACCTTCAGAATCAGCACGTGCTCCAGACAGTCCACCTGTCTCAGGATAAGCGGGTAAATCACCAGGCCAAGCTACATGGGAAGCAAAATCAGTAGGTGTCATAAATGGTGCTCCCTCTCCCTGTATCCTGTACTGGTAAAATGCATCATCCAAATGAACATAAGAACGATGAGAAGCAGCTATCATCTGCATCATATGCTGATGCTCTAGGGTCATCCTGGCAAATCCATCAGTGATAGCATCAGCAGATGGTGGCTGAACTGGTGGTCTTCTCCGTCTTTGTCTGGGCTAGCCTCCTGCTCTAGAGGTGGAAGCTCGCACTACTGAACAAAGTAATCTCTGTTCACTAGAACCATAAGGACTCTCCCTAAAGAACTAGTGAACTCAGGCCATGGCACGACAACTGCTTACCTCCTCAGTAAGGCAAATATGATGAGAGGGAAGGGAATAGGACGGTTCACTTTATACCCAAGGGCATAAAGGTGAATCTGCTCAGATATTAGCTCGACGATGTCAATAGTGTGGCCCTGAAGGATAGAATAAAGAAGGCAACATCGATCAACTGGAATAGAAGATAGGTGGGTGATATGAGTAATGTTATGAAACATGAGATAAGACCACGCCTGAGCTATGGGGGTCAGCTGGGTCTTGAGGAGGTTAGATAGAGTCCTTCCAACCTTACTAAGGTTAAAAAAGATTCCATCTTTGCTCAAAAAGTGAGCAACCTGATCCAGGAAGTATCCTAGATCACCATCCTCAGTAGCAACCTTGTTTCTGTTTTCCTTCCAGAAACAAGTATCGCTCTCAGGAGTAGGCTCCCAAGGATTACCAGTAGGGTACTAATGGTATCCTGATCGTAAGTCATGTGCCCAACCCCTCACCAAGCTCGTCCTCTACTGGCTGATGTTTGGTGAGTCCTAGCGTGTCCTATAAGCGTTACCATAAAACTCCATGACCAGGATGGGATCCCCCTCAGTAGGCAAGGTAAACAGGGGTCCCCATCTCCTCCTTTGTATCTCATCCTACAGCTCAGGATAATCTCCAGCATTCAGATCTAGAACTCTTTCCCATATCAATCTTTGGCCCTTTATTTGGTGAAATCTAGCCCATTTCGCATCAGTACGAAATCTAGTGGGATCTCTAGGTCCCAGCTACTCCTCACCCTGATGATCTGGATCCTCAGAGGTGGTATCAGTATTTGTGGTCCTTCTCTGTCTTTTCAGACTAGTGATGGGGATAGATTTCTTTGGTGCCATCTATAAAAAAGAAATTTTACAAAAATCAAACACACATCGCCATATTTTTTATTTTTATATTTTAACAATATAAAACATGCGAAACATCAAAAATTAACATTCATATTTTTTGGTTTTTTATATTTTATGCAACATATCAAAAATAAAAACTCATGCAAAATTTTTAAACAAAATTCACACAACATAAAATTTTATTCACAACAAAGCCTAAAAAAACAACATATTTTTGAATTTTTATAATTTCTTAACATAAAATAAAAATTAATCATGCATATTTTTTAGATTTTTAAAATTCACACAACAAACATATTTACAAAATTTAACAAATTTATTTATTTATTTTTATGCAAGAAAGTATAATAAACATATAATATAAGAAATTTTATTAATTTTAAAAGGAAACAAACTAACAAACGGGACACAATTCTTATTTTAATATAAAACAGAAAACAACATACATTAAACAGAAAATAAAACTCAAAAATTAACAAAAATCAAAAACAGAGGCTAACCCTACACGTAGGTGGGACACTACGCGTCAGCCCTGTTCTGCCCACGCTACGTGTTAGTGGGACGCTACGCGTGTGGTTACAGTTCATGCCTCACGCTACGCCTCACAGGGACGCTACGCTTGAGGTGCGTAGTTTTAGAAAAACAAAAATAGGGGTTGTGCAACAACAACCCCTTCCAAACTTCAATCAATCCATTTAGTTCCCTACTCTAACAACAATCAAACCCAATGGTCTTTTAATCCGAATCCTAACCACATACATTCTACAAATCAAAAATATAAAAATTTAAAAGAAAAAGGTAAGAAAACTTACTTGGGGATTGCAAAAAAAATTGAGAGAATGTGGGTGATTGAGAGTGATTGAGGTTTGGATGTTTGAAAAATAGGGTTTTTGTGGCAGAGAGGGAAATTTAGGTTTTTTAAAACCTAATTTAGGCCTTTTGGTTCAGTTTAAAAAACTGAACGTGGGTCCTGACGCTGCGCGTGTCTGGGACGCTACGCATCAGGTTGAAATTTTTACCTCCACATTACGTGTCACTGGGACGCTATGCGTGGGGTTCTGTTTTTCAAAATTTAAAATTTTGATTCTCAAAAACCCTTTTTCTTAATTTAAAAACCCTTTTTATTAAAAATCTAGTTAAAAATTAAATTCTAAATCTTTTTTTATAAAATTATTAAACGTAAATTAACAATTAAAAGAAATAATGGGTTGTCTCCCATTGAGCGCTTGATTTACTGTCTCTAGCTTGACATCCTGCACATCACAAATTAGTTAAATAGCAAATGGTAGTGAGTATGTTGATCTCACCACCCAGATATGGTTTCAATCTTTGCCCATTAACCATCCAACTTCTTTTGAAAGTTGGATCTTCAATTTCAACTGCTCCATAAGATTTAACTTCCTTAATTACAAAAAGGCCTGACCATTTAGATTTCAATTTACCAGGAAATAGTCTTAATCTTAAATTAAACAATAAAACTTGCTGACCTGGTATGAAGTGTCTATTTTTAATTTTCTTGTCATGGTAAGCTTTTACCTTATTCTTGTAACTTCTAGATGTCTCATAAGCATTGTTTCTCACTTCCTCCAACTCAAATAACTGTAACTTTCTTTTGTCAGCTGTTGCATTTGGATCAAAGTTGAGAAATTTCAAGGCCCAATATACTTTATGTTCCATCTCTACTGGAAGATGACAAGCTTTTCCATAGACCATTTGGAAAGGAGAAAGGCCAATTGGAGCCTTAAATGCAATTCCGTATGCCCAGAGTGCATCATCAAGCTTTTGTGACCAATCTTTTCTGGAGGAAGACATGGTCTTTTCCAAAATTCTTTTCACTTCACGATTTGAAATCTCAGCCTGTCCATTGGTTTATGGATGATATGCTGTGGCCACTTTATGTCTCACTCCATAGTGTTGTAACACTTTTTGAAGAACTTTGTTACAAAAATATGATCCTCCATCACTGATTAAAGTTCTTGCTGTTCCAAACCTATAGAAAATAATTTTCTTCAAGAAATTCACTACAGTTTTGGTGTCAGCATTAGGTGAAGCGATTGCTTCTACCCATTTTGAAATATAATCAACTGCCAAAAGGATATATTGATTGAATTGAGAGTAAGGAAAGGGTCCCATGAAATCAATACCCAACAATCAAATACCTCAACCTCCTGAATGTTTGTGAGAGACATTTCTTGTCTCCTATTAACATTATCTGTTCTTTGACAGTTATTACAAGCTTGCACAAATGAGTAAGAATCCTTAAAAATGGAAGGCCAATACAAACTTGATTGAAGAATTTTTGCAGCAGTTCTCTCTCCATTAAAATGTCATCCATAAGGTGATTTGTGACAATGCCAGAACATATATTTCTTTTCCCAATCGGGTACACAACGACGTAGCAAATTATCCATACCAATCTTGAATAGATAAAGGTGATCCCAAATAAAGTATTTTGCATTTTTAAAGAATTTTTTCTTTGCTGCCAAGTTAAATCATTTGGATGAATTCCCGCTGCTTTAAAATTGGCCATATCAGCAAACCATAACCGTTTTGTTATTTCAAAAAGTTTTTCATCAGGAAATTCTTCCAAGATGTCTTTTTCTTTGGTAATGACCTCATCATTCATCAATCTAGAAAGATGGTCAGCGACCATATTTTCACTACCCTTTTTATCTTTGACTTCAAGATTATATTCTTGAAGGAGCAGAATCCATCAGATTAACCGACGTTTAGAATCAGTTTTGGTCAAAAGATACTTAATTGCAACATGATCAGTGAAAACAATTATTTTTGATCCAATCAAGTATGATCTAAATTTTTCTAAGGCATATACTATGGCCAGTAATTCTTTTTTAGTAGTTGCATAAATTATTTGATTTTCATTTAAAACTTTACTAGCATAGTGTATAACCCTAAAAACTTTTTCATATCTTTGACCTAAAACTGCTCCCACAACATAATCACTTGCATCACACATAAGTTCAAAGGGTAAGTTCTAATTAGGAGCAATAATTACAGGGGCAGAAACCAATTTTTCTTTCAAGGAATTAAAAGCATTAAGACATGCTTCATCGAACATGAATTCAACATCATTAGTTAGAAGATTTGTTAAAGGTTTAGCAATTTTTGAAAAATCTTGAATAAATCTTCTATAAAATCCAGCATGTCCTAAAAAACTTCTAATACGTTTTACATTTACAGGGGTGGGAGTTTAGAGATTACCTAGTCCACTTCAATACCTTTAGAAGAAATTTTGTAACCGAGTACAATTCCTTCTTTCACCATGAAGTGACACTTCTCCCAATTAAGTACCAAATTCATTTCAATACACCGCTTCAGTACGGTGTCCAGATTGGTTAGACATGATTCGAATAAATTCCCAAAGACCGAGAAATCATCCATGAAAATCTTAATGCTCTTTTCAATTAGATCTGTAAAAATAACAAACATGCATCTTTGAAAAGTAGCAGGTGCATTACATAATCGGAATGGCATCTTTCTATAAGCAAATATACCAAAAGGACATGTAAAAGCAGTCTTTTCCTGATCAAGAGGGTCAACAACAATTTGATTATATCCAGAATATCCATCAAGAAAATAATAGTAAGCCTGTCCAGACAATCTTTCAAGCATTTGACCATAAAAGGAAGTGGAAAATGATCTTTTCGTGTTGCTTGATTTAATTTTCTATAATCAATACACATTCTCCAACTAGTGACAGTTCTTGTTAAGATTAATTCATTTTTATTATTAACAAGTACTGTTATACCACCTCTTTTTGGAACAACTTGTACAAGACTTACCCATGTACTATTAGAAATAGGATAGATAATACCTGCTTTCAGCAATTTCAAAACCTCCTTCTTGGTTACCTCTTTCATGGTTGGACTAAGGCGTCTTTGGGGTTGAGCAACAAGTTTAAAATTATCTTCCAACAAAATCTTATGCATGCAATATGATGGACTTATACCTTTTAGATCTTCAAGTGTCCATCCAATTGCTTCTTGATTCCTTTTCAACACTTCTACCAATTTTTCTTCTTCTGTTTCACTTAACAGATTACTAATAATTACTGGTTTTAGATTACCTTCTTTCAAAAAGATGTACTTTAAGTTGGAAGGTAGCACTTTCAATTCAGGCCTCTAGATTTCTTCAACGGGTGCTTCTTGAATTTCTTCAATTTTTCTTGATTCAGGGGAAATTTCTTTCCCTTGATCAAGATCTTCAAGATACTTGTCTACCTATTTTTCTTCTTCTTCACTCAAACATTCTACAGAGTTAGTTAATAACTTATTTAGAGGATCAGCAATTGATATACCTGTGGATATGGAAAAGCAAACTTCGTCGAGAACATCCATCTTGAAACAGTCTTGCTTTGTATTAGGATGTTTCATGGCTTTGAAAACATCGAAGTTTACTTCTTCATCATGTACTCTTACTACCAGCTTTCCATTATCTACATCAATGCATACTCTAGCAGTCTTCATAAATGGCCTTCCCAAGATCAGGGGAACTTTAGCATCTTCTTCCATGTCTAAAACCACAATGTCAACAGGGAAGTAGAACTTGTCAACTTTCACAAGTACATCTTCCATAATACCATAGGGTCTTTTGATTGATCTATTGGCTAATTACAGAGTCATCTTTGTTCTCTGAGGATCAAGGTCACCAATTCGCTTCATCATACTTAGAGGCATTAGATTAATGTTAGCCCCTAAGTCTAACAAGGCTTTCCCAATATTTACACCTCCAATGGAGACAGAAATGGTGAAACTTCCAGGGTCTTTTGACTTTTCTGGCTTGTTATATTGCAAAATAGCACTGTAACTTACTTCAAGTTCAACAATTTCCTCATTTTACCTCCTCTTTTTGGTAAGAAATTCTTTCATAAACTTTGTATATGTTGGCATCTATTCCAATGCCTCAGAAAATAGGATGTTTATGTGTAATTGATTAAAGATCTCAAGAATCTTTTGTATTCCTTTTCCTTATCCTTCTTTGATGGTATGTATGGATAGGGTAAATCCTTAACTAGAGGTGTCTGACCCAAATACTGATTTTTTTATTTTTTATTTTTTTGATTTTTTGTTTTTCATTTTCATTATTTTTTCTTCATTCTTTTTTTCATTTTCTTTTTCTTCTTTTTTCTCTTTTTCTTATTTTTCTTTTTTCTTTTCTTTTTTTTCTTCTTCTTCTTTTTTCTTCTTTTTCTTTATAATCATTTCCTACAACTTTACCACTTCTTGTAAAAATAGCATTACATTGTTCTCTTGGATTTTGAGTGTATGCAGAAAAACTAGAGCTTTTCATGTCAGCTACTTCTTTTGCTAGCTGTCCCAATTGCATATCCGACGCTTTATGTGTGGCTTCATTTATTTGCATATATTGTAGCAATTGTTGGATAGATTCCTCTATCCTAGTTAGCCTTACTGTTTGATTAGATTGTGGTTGTTGTTGTTTGAATTGATTGTTAGGAGGTCTGTTGAAAGCTCTAACATCTTGTTTCCAGCCAATATTCTGATTCTGCCAACCCTGTGGATAATTGTTAGGAAAAGAATTACTAAGATTGATAGGAAAAGTACCTAAGGGTATTCTTTGATGAATCAAATAATTGACTTGTTCTTGTTCATTTCCATCAGGGGCATAGTAACCACATGGTTGTTCACCATGCAATGCACACATTGTTTCAATTGAGCAGGAGGTAGTGATGATACTAGCAATTTGAAGTTTTTCTAATTGTTTGCTTATTGCCTCTATTTGTTATGTCAGCAATTTTTGCTGAGCTAAAACTACATCATTTACTCCCAACTCAAGCATACCTGGTTTCGTTGATGTACTACCTCTTTCATGCTTGGCTTGACGGTCACTGGTTGACATAGACTTCATGATTGATATTGCCTCTTTAATAGTTTTGTTCATTAAAGAACCTCCTGCACATGCATCTAACATCATCTTGAACTGAGGTAATAAATAATGATAAACGATTCTTACCTTTCTAGCATCATCCAAATTATGATTTGGACATTTCCTAAGAAGTGCTTTGAATCTTTCCCATGCTTCACCAAGTGATTCATCGTGATTTTGTGAAAAATAATGTATGGCTATCATCACTTCAAAATATTTTGAAGGTGAATCAAATCTTTCCAAAAATTGTCACAACATCAGACCAATTTGCAAATCTACCGGGTGGACAAGATTTAAACCATTCTTTAGCTTTCCCAATCAAAGAAAAAGGAAACAATTTCATGTAAACAGATTCTTCTTGATCGGGTTCGAAACCAATCGTTCTGCATAACTCATAAAAAATAGTTAAGTGTTCATAAGGTTCCTCATTATTTAAACCAGCAAATTGGTTATTTTGAATAATGTTTAGAGTAACTAGTTTAATTTCTACAGCAGCAATAGGTCCTTGATACATCCCTGAAACACAGGGTGGTCCATTAATAGCAGCAAACTGTCCCAATGTTATTCTTTCAACAGCCATATTAGAATTTTCAAAAGAATATGAAGTTGAAGAAGAAGAAGTTTTTGTTTTTTTAGATTTTAAAGCTTTATGTTTCTTTACAAACTTCTCGATTTCAGGATCAAAGAACACCTTTCCTACAGAAGATCGAGTTTGCATAAACACACTAAATAAAGAAAGTTAGTAGAACAATGTTAAGTAGGATGAATGAATGAATGAATAAAATAAAATTGAAAATTTTACTAAGGGAAAAAAAATTATTTTACCATGGTAATTAAAAATTTACTGTTTTACTGAATCAATTCAATCCCCGGCAGCGGCGCCAGAAAACTTGTTAAACCTATGGTACTGTTGGGTCTTTAATTGGCAAGCGTACCAATCGTTTGTAGTTTTCAAATTTAGATATCATTCCACTGGAATTGAAAGTTCCAGTAACTCACAGTAATTCTTATTTACTATGGTAAATTTATCAAAAGTTATTAACATAAGAATGCTTTATAAACAATTTATACAATATTCATAGAATTTGACGATTGATTTGTTCATGTGGTAAAAAGATGGTAAATATAAAATGTATCTAAAAAAATTGAGATGTAATTCAGAATAACTCAGATACTTGAAGTAAAAACACAGATTGACAAATTATGTTGGAATTAGGATCCTCACACTAAAATATAATGAAGTGATTACAAACATACATATTTAATTATCAAGTTCATGTCATTGCAGCTTAAAGTCATTATAACTGATTCCTCATGATATAAATTCTAAGTATTTACCATAAAGTTTGATCCCTCGTGAGCTTTCTCAATAAAAACTTACATTAAGTCCTGGCCTTATGGCAACAATAATCACCAACTCTATCCCTAGTAATTGGCATATTAAGGGTATTTCAACTTTTACTTTAATTAAAATAAGTTTCAATACAGCATGAATAATCATTTTCCCGTTTGATGTTCACACTAAAAAAACAGTTTCAATACACATGAAAATCATTCTCCCGTTTGATGTTCATATTAATAAAGAGTTGAAATACTGACATGTACTAGAATCATAAATATGTAGAGATCATAATTACACCATCATATAATAGATTGATTCACCAAATTCCAACATAAACAATTTAGTTACACATGGTAAAGGTAAAAACAACCCTTACAAAGTTTCACATTACGAGGACTTGGAAACACTTCGCGATACAAGAACTCGCGATATTACACAACACTCTTAAGTATCTAAAAATCACTCTAACCTTACAAACTCATAAAAGTGTTAGACCAGGTGGCCTCTAGGAAACTCAAGAGGGGGGTGAATTGAGTAGTTAGGAACTTTTTCACTAATAAATTTCTCCTCTAAAAACTCAATATGCAATGATATGTGATTTGAATAATAATGCTTAAAACATAAAGAGTTTAAGGGTTAGAGAAGTGCAAACAGAGATTTATACTGGTTCGGCCAACCACTGACTACGTCCAGTCTTCTCAAGACACCCTTGAGGAAATTCACTATAATCAATTCCCTTGATTACAACACAATGGGGACTCATACCCCGATCACAAATGCCTTGGATGCTACACCACACCCAAGCACATCACCATTGGATGCTTCACCACATCCAATAACATCACCCTTGGATGCTACACCATATCCAAGAAGAACCCCCTCAGAGATACACCACTCTGAGTATCAATCTCACTTTTAGAGATAAAGATCTCTTACAAGAAAACTCTCTTCAAGAGTATGATAAACAAATTGAGGAACAAGAAAGAGTAATAACTCTATTAAGAGAATATGGTCATTATTGCTCATAAGAAAAGATTGGAAGTATTTGGTATATCTTGGTGTGTCTTTTGCAAATGAAATGCCTTCCTATTTATAGGAGAGGAAATGCCTTCAAGAGGTGTGAAATTATTGATTAAAATAATTGGAAAGGTACCTCTTGGATAAAATAATATTTTGTGAAAAGTTATAATGTTTCAACATGATTTTTTGCTTTCTGATCACGTTGTAATCGATTACATAAAATAGGTAATCGATTACAGCCTTTTAAAATCAGTTTTAAAACATAACGTTCATATTGTAATCGATTACTTAAACATGGTAATCGATTACATTGCTGAGGTAATTGATTACACTAATGAGGTAATCAATTACACGATGTAATTGATTACACTAATGAGGTAATCAATTACATTCCATCAGAATGTATTCTTATTTTAAAACCTTTTTATATTAATGACCGTACTTTCTTTTTATAGAGTCTTACTTTAATTATGCCTTGGTCTTGGATCTTCATTCTTGATCTCTGGCATTGGCCTTGTCATTATCAAAATCCTTCATGGTCTTCATTCTCCCCCTTTTTGATGATGATAATATTTCATTGATTTCATGACTCTTTTTATGCTTGACATGGTATACTAAATCTTCAAGTCTTGCGTCCATGTTGTTAATCATGTCTTGCATATATGTTGTTGATATCAAAACCTTAGTTCTTCATTCTCCCCCTTTTTGATATTGACAACAATTCCTTGTTGTTTGATGTCACTCGTTATTTTGATATTGCTCTTTGTTACTTGTTGATTGATAGATGCTTCAAGAAATGTGTTGACTTTTCTTGTGGGTAAGAGTTAATCCTTAAGTGCCTCCCATCAATGATAATTCCTGCACTATTATAAATATTTGATCTTGGTACCCAAATTTTCTTGGGTTCTTGTGGGTTAGACGTGGATACTATATTCTTAGGAACCCAAATCATTTTTGTCTCAGTATAGCCTTTGTTCCTTATATGACATGTTGATGCACTGTGACCTTTTCTCACATAATGAGAGAATTTAACAAATGGGCTAGTTGAGGTCTTTTGTGAAATAAAGAGATTTTTCTGTAACTTTTGCTTTTTGGAAGGATCAGATCCTAGTTTTGCTTTAAAATGACATTTTTGTTTTCCAAGAAGAATATCTAGGTTATCTCTTCCTATAGGAAATTTAACTAATGCATTTTTCAAATCATCAATCTCTTGAATATGCTTTTGACATGTTGAACATGTATGTTTAATGATAGTTTCATTTTTAAGCTTAGTTTCTAAGTCTTCCTTTTGTTCTTTAACTTGTCCTAGTTCATGATTGGCCTTTGATAGACTTTCTTCTAAGATTAGGGTAGAATTTTTCATATTTAAGAATTTCTTAGCTAGTTTTTGATATTCATTATGAAGATCTTCAAAAGCTTCTTGCAATTCATCAAATGTAGGATTTGAGTCATTTACCTCTTCGGTGTTAGTCATTAGGCACAGATTTGCGTCTTCACGGTCTGATTCCTTGGACGAGCTTAAACCATTTTCATCCCAGGTAATATAAGCTATTCTTTTATTTTTGGGATGCTTTTTCTCTTGCTTGTCAGACTTCTTATTTAGTTTCGGACACTCCATTTTCATATGACCATATTTTCCGCATTCAAAGCATTTTGGACCTTGGTTAGATTCATCATTTTTGAAGGAATTCTTGAAGTTCGACTTCCTTTGCCTTTCCTCTTTCTTTAGAAACCTGTTAAATTGTTTAACAAATAATTTAAGGTCATTATAATCATTTATACCTTCTTCATTATCTTCTTCATCATCTTCTTCATCATCTTCTTCATTACTTTCTTTAATGGTTGATGATGATGCTTTTAGAGCAATACTTTTCTTCTTTTTGTTGCTTTCCTCATGTTGATTCAATCTTTCAAGCTCGAGTTCATGCTCTTGTAATTTTCCAAAGAGTGTTGCAAGGGACATGCTTGACAAATCTTTTGATTCTGATATAGCAGTTACTTTTGGTTGCCATTCCCTGTTCAAGCATCTTAATACTTTATCAATCAAATCTTCATTTGAAAAGGTTTTTCCTAAGCATGCAAGATGATTGATTATATGAGTGAATCTCTTTTGCATGTCTTGTATGCTTTCATTGTTGTTCATTCTAAATAATTCATATTCCCTAGTTAGGGTATTTATTCTTGATCTCTTAACTTCGCTTGTTCCTTCGTGAGTTACTTCTAAGGTATCCCACATCTCTTTTGCTGTCTTGCAATTAGATATTCTAAAGTATTCGTCCATTCCTAAGGCTGAGGTTATTATATTTTTGGCCTTGAGGTTATATTGGACTTTTGTTTTATCCGCACCAGTCTATTCATTTCTTGGTTTAATCACGGTTACTTCTCCAACTACTTTGGTTGGTATGAATGGACCATTCTCAATGGAGTCCCATATGTCTATATCAATAGCTTCTATGAATATTTGCATACGGGTTTTCCAATATTGATATCCTACTCCGTTAAATACAGGAGGTCTATGTATGGAGTTTCCCTCAGGAAAGATAGGATTGAAAGAGGCCATGGATCTTCTTGAGGTTGTTAAACCTTTTCCAAGATACGAGCTTTGATACCACTTGTTAGACCAGGTAGCCTCTAGGAAACTCAAGAGGGGGGTGAATTGAGTAGTTAGGAACTTTTTCACTAATAAATTTCTCCTCTAAAAACTCAATATGCAATGATATGTGATTTGAATAATAATGCTTAAAACATAAAGAGTTTAAGGGTTAGAGAAGTGCAAACAGAGATTTATACTGGTTCGGCCAACCACTGCCTACGTCCAGTCTTCTCAAGACACCCTTGAGGAAATTCACTATAATCAATTCCCTTGATTACAACACAATGAGGACTCATACCCCGATCACAAATGCCTTGGATGCTACACCACACCCAAGCACATCACCATTGGATGCTTCACCACATCCAATAACATCACCCTTGGATGCTACACCATATCCAAGAAGAACCCCCTCAGAGATACACCACTCTGAGTATCAATATCACTTTTAGAGATAAAGATCTCTTACAAGAAAACTCTCTTCAAGAGTATGATAAACAAATTGAGGAACAAGAAAGAGTAATAACTCTATTAAGAGAATATGGTCATTATTGCTCATAAGAAAAGATTGGAAGTATTTGGTATATCTTGGTGTGTCTTTTGCAAATGAAATGCCTTCCTATTTATAGGAGAGGAAATGCCTTCAAGAGGTGTGAAATTATTGATTAAAATAATTGGAAAGGTACCTCTTGGATAAAATAATATTTTGTGAAAAGTTATAATGTTTCAACATGATTTTTTGCTTTCTGATCACGTTGTAATCGATTACATAAAATAGGTAATCGATTACAGCCTTTTAAAATCAGTTTTAAAACATAACGTTCATATTGTAATCGATTACTTAAACATGGTAATCGATTACATTGCTGAGGTAATTGATTACACTAATGAGGTAATCAATTACACGATGTAATTGATTACACTAATGAGGTAATCAATTACATTCCATCAGAATGTATTCTTATTTTAAAACCTTTTTATATTAATGGCCGTACTTTCTTTTTATAGAGTCTTACTTTAATTATGCCTTGGTCTTGGATCTTCATTCTTGATCTCTGGCATTGGCCTTGTCATTATCAAAATCCTTCATGGTCTTCATTCTCCCCCTTTTTGATGATGATAATATTTCATTGATTTCATGACTCTTTTTATGCTTGACATGGTATACTAAATCTTCAAGTCTTGCGTCCATGTTGTTAATCATGTCTTGCATATATGTTGTTGATATCAAAACCTTAGTTCTTCATTCTCCCCCTTTTTGATATTGACAACAATTCCTTGTTGTTTGATGTCACTCGTTATTTTGATATTGCTCTTTGTTACTTGTTGATTGATAGATGCTTCAAGAAATGTGTTGACTTTTCTTGTGGGTAAGAGTTAATCCTTAAGTGCCTCCCATCAATGATAATTCCTGCACTATTATAAATATTTGATCTTGGTACCCAAATTTTCTTGGGTTCTTGTGGGTTAGACGTGGATACTATATTCTTAGGAACCCAAATCATTTTTGTCTCAGTATAGCCTTTGTTCCTTATATGACATGTTGATGCACTGTGACCTTTTCTCACATAATGAGAGAATTTAACAAATGGGCTAGTTGAGGTCTTTTGTGAAATAAAGAGATTTTTCTGTAACTTTTGCTTTTTGGAAGGATCAGATCCTAGTTTTGCTTTAAAATGACATTTTTGTTTTCCAAGAAGAATATCTAGGTTATCTCTTCCTATAGGAAATTTAACTAATGCATTTTTCAAATCATCAATCTCTTGAATATGCTTTTGACATGTTGAACATGTATGTTTAATGATAGTTTCATTTTTAAGCTTAGTTTCTAAGTCTTCCTTTTGTTCTTTAACTTGTCCTAGTTCATGATTGGCCTTTGATAGACTTTCTTCTAAGATTAGGGTAGAATTTTTCATATTTAAGAATTTCTTAGCTAGTTTTTGATATTCATTATGAAGATCTTCAAAAGCTTCTTGCAATTCATCAAATGTAGGATTTGAGTCATTTACCTCTTCGGTGTTAGTCATTAGGCACAGATTTGCGTCTTCATGGTCTGATTCCTTGGACGAGCTTAAACCATTTTCATCCCAGGTAATATAAGCTATTCTTTTATTTTTGGGATGCTTTTTCTCTTGCTTGTCAGACTTCTTATTTAGTTTCGGACACTCCATTTTCATATGACCAATTCCCGGGTGGATCGATTCCGAATGAATACTTTGGGCAGACTCTTCCAAGTTCCATAATTTATGAGTAGTTCAATTCCGAGAGAAATACTTCTGAACGATGAAAGACTGATTTCGAAGGAATACCTCTCGGACTGAGATATTCGAGTGAATAATTCCCGAGTGAATTAATTTTAAGTGAAAATGGTTGACTTCGAAGGAGCTTGTCGGCCCGAGATATAGCCGAGTGAAATATCTTTGGAGGTGTTTCCGAGTGATATGTTTCTGAGTGGTCCACTTTCGACCAAAGAAAGGCTATCGACTTTAAATGAGTGCTTCAAGCAGAAACATTTCCGAGCAAAGCACCTCCGAGTGAAGTAATTCCGAACGAAAAGATGCTTTGATGAACAATTGTTTTGTCGAATAATTCTCGAAAAAAGATATTCCTGAGTAAGTCAGACTTCGAAAAAGAACACTTTTGAGGCAGATATATCTGAATGAGAAAGTCCTGAGTGGGTCACTTTCGAAGAAAGGCTGACAGTCTTTCAAGCAGACATTTCTAGACAAAACATCTCCGAGTGGAGCAAAAGGGGGCCGGTGTCACTTGAATGATCGGTTTTTACAACTCAAGCTTTCACACGAGTGTCGTAGGATCGGTTTTACACTCGGACCTTTCATCTGTTTCGCTCGGATCAATTTCCACCGAGAAGTGATGCTGACAGACAGAGATACGGGCCATAAGAAGAAAACTGATCCCATGTGGCACCGGTCGAGGAGTCCGATTGCCATACTGTGACTTGGAATCCCACCACCCAAGTCGATCCATGAATTCTAAAGGTGGCAGACAGGGGGCGGAAGTGGAAATAATTAAAAATTCCCCACCAGCCACTGCCCCGCCACTACCTGTTAGTGGCTAGGTTGCCTCCACTGTGAGTGGAGGTTTGAGCTGTCCGAGTACTCGGCCAGCGCCCAGAACCCCTATAAATACCTCATCTAAAGAGGCACAAAGGGTTGGAAATTTTTAGTCATTAAGTCGATTCTCTGCCCACACTCCCTTGTAACTTGTTCCGCTCTCCACAATCTTTTTGTCCCAAAAAGCTTGAAGTTTCCCCTGGTGTTCAAAGGCAGAATCTCGTTCTCACTAAGTCCCCACATCGTCCCTTCAGTTAACCACACACCGGTTCCTCACAGCTTCCTTAAATCATCAACTTCATACCGGCCCCCCTACACCAAGCCCTCACACCGTCCCTTCATCAAGCTTCACACCGTCTTTTCATCAAGTTACACATTATCCCTTCGTCAAGCTGCACACCGTCCTATCATCAAGCAGCACACCGTCCCTTCATCAAGCTGTACACCGTCCTTTCATCAAGCTGCACACCGTCCCTTCATCAAGCTGCACATCGTCCCTTCATCAAGCTGCACACCGGCACCCTACAGCTCCACTGCTACACCAGCACCACTTCGGTCTCCTCTGTTCAAGTCTACACCAACTCTTGGCATCCCGCCATACCAGTTCCATTCAATTCCTTATTATTCGTTATCCATTTTCCTGTTGAATTTACTGTTTGTTGATTCTGATTCCCCATTTTAAATTAGGTTTTGCTGTTGATTTTTCTTTTCTTTTATTCAGATTCACAATAAAAAATAACAAAAAATGAGTGTTTCACATTTGAACTAGCCTAAAAAAAATTGTTTTTTTAATCAGTGTCGTACGGGAGCACTCTCGTCTAAACAATCTCCTTAGAACCAGTACACGTGCGAAGAACTTTGCCTTGTATGAGTTCTCTTCAAAAACATCATCCACCATTAATCCCTTAGTCTTTTCCTAAAAAAAACATCTTCAAGAACTACGTAACCCTGATTTCTTGGTAACTCAAGAATACATAGGAGGAGGACTTTAAATCCTGTCGGGCCTACCTTTCCCATTTTATTCCTATTTTTATTTTCTTTATGTTTCCTTTGTAACTGCCTTTTATTAAATTCCATGAAAATCATTTTAGACGTGACGTCTTGTTGATTTTCCCCTATTTCTGGTAGACCCTCACCACGATTCATAAGGAACGGGGTACTTGAGACGAGACGTCCCGTTTATCCCTTTCCCGTTTCTAACCCTGCATTTTGAATAAATTCCATGAAAATCAATTTAGACATGATGTCTTGTTGATTTTCCCCTATTTTTGGTAGACCATCGCCACGATTCATAAGGAACGGGATACTTGAGATGAGACGTCCCGTTTACCCCCTTCCCGTTTCTAACCCCACATTTCGATTAAAGGATAACTAATTTAGACGCGACATCTTGTTAGCATCCTTCCCTTTTCCTGTTTTATACCAAAGCCAAGGTAAATTTGGACGCGACGTCCTGTTGACCTACACTCCATGTTTGTTCAGTTTGTTCCTTTCATTTTTTTACACAAAGTACAACAATAAAAGGGAAAAAACATAACATCTTTTGTAAGGCTATTTATGTTGCGCGTTTTCAATCTTGGTACTATTTTTGACAGGCGATGTAGGGTGCTAATACCTTCCCTACTCGTAACCGACTCCTGAACTTGAATCTCATTTTTAAACCAGTGCTTTACTGGACTTAGTTTTTTCCCAATGTTTTTCCTATGGATAAAAACGTTGGTGGTGACTCCCTGTTTTCGTTCGTTTCATCCTTTTTTCCACGGGTCCGCCACGCCGTCACGATCCAGGTCACGACAGATGGTGACTCCGCTGGGGACCCTTAAGAGAGTCAGGCCAGTTTGATTGAAAGCGCGTGTTTTTTTATATAGCCTTTGTTAGCTTGGATTTCTTCCCCTTGTTTTATTTTCTGTTAATTATTGTAAATGTTTGTTCTTGTTTTAATTATATCTTGTTATTTGTTTCATTGTCTTTGTTTGCATGTTTGTTGAACCCTAGGGTAGAGGACCATGTTACTTTTCTACAATCATTGAACCCTAGGGTAGACCACTTCGTATATTTGTTCTGTGTTTATTCTTTGTGCAGAATGGGGTAAGGTAAAAGGTATTGAATGCCCTTCCACACACCACACTCACAATTACTTGCACACACCTATGAGTGGCGCCTTATACCCGGGCCTCAAATGAAGCTTAAGTTAGGAGGGGTTGGTAACGGAATCGTATGGGATGCACTTCCTATCCGGTGTTCGTGAGAACCTCAACCAGAGTTCGACCTCTCGTGATATACTCACCTAGTGGATTCCCCACTGTTTGCGTCCCTGTCATGGGTAGGATCTTGGCTCTGGTGATCTTCTAGATGTCTAGTATAAGCCACCTGGTGTGGAGAGTCACTTTTAGACAAGCCATAGGGCCTAGAAAAGACTTTCAACAAAACCCGACCTAGGCCACAAAAGGGCAAACTTTACTTTACCTTACGTCATTTTTGCTTTCCCTTTTATCCAAAAAAAATGAATTATCTACCGCCCGCAGATTTGCTTAGTTTTTGAAATAATGACTCATTTTGGAACACACATTATTCTTCGGGTGAATAGATAATCCTCTTTTGGTCATATACCTCTGAGTCCTGAGTCATAGATTTTCCTAAGCGTCAAAAAAATAATCTTGTTTCCGCTCCAACAGGGGCGTCGATGACGATTAGAAAACTTATGACTATTGCGACTTGGACCATTGGTAATCGCTGTTTCCCCAAGAAAAATTGCTTTATGTTAAATCAATGGGGAAGTACCGGTTCTAAAACATGACAATAACTAATTTCTCTTCCTCATCCTTATTTTCGTGGGAGGCTTTTCAGAACTTAACGAATACCCCTCGAGTATCTATGGAAGTTAACATGGGATTGAACTCAAGAAATGAGGGTTGTAGTTGCCCGAAGAAAATGTTTGAGCTTGAGGCTCCCGCCTCAGAATGAAGGATTTCTTCTGTCTCCATAACTATCCCGTATTAATTTCTATGTTTACCACGCCTAGTGGTTTTGAACGATAAGTTCTAAAGAATGGTCAAAGGATACTCGTCAAGACCTGTGATTGCTTCCTACGACATTATCCTTCCTTCTGTTTCCACCTGACACTTTTTGTTTTTCTTCAAAGACACCGAAAGACACCCTTACTAGACTTTCAAAGGAGACTCATGGCTGAAAGAGAGCAAGAAGTTGAAAACCTCAGGAGTGAAGTTAACCAGCTAAAGGAGCAAGTCGCAGAGATGACTAAACTTTTAGAAAAGAAGATCATAGAGGGGGAACCCTCTGCGGGTGTCAAGAATGACCAACATTTACCAACCACCCCACTCCATCCTCCTGGATTGACAAAAACGCAAATTCCCTCTTCCATGACACCTCCCATTACTATCAACAGGACCGACCCCATCATTGACCCTCAGCCAACCTATGGCATATCTTATGCACCACAACACGCCTTTATGGGCTCAAACAACAACCTGCCCTATGCAGTACCCTCAGAATACTCTTCCCCGTTCTATAACCAACAAGAGGATCATGATTTACAAACAATGAACCCCCATATTTCACAATCCTCCCAGTCGCCTGGGGCACCTATCACAAGAATGTCTGCATCGGGAAATAAGGGGAAAAGAAAAGGAGATGCTAATTCCACTTCCTATAACTGAAAATGGGCCCAACACAGACTAATGACTCATACTTCCTTTCAACCTGCCAATCTCCCTACACCTTATATGGCCACCACCACCCCTGACCAGGCTTCCAATCTTTTCCCATTCCAGCTCTACTTTCGTCCATATATCCCTCAAACACCTTCCCATTCTCATTTACCTGCTATTAAACCCTCTCTTCCATAGCCCTACTGTCCCCCACTAGGGCAGACTCAGCCACTCAATCCAGACCGAAGCACAATAAAACCCACTGGTAGTCAAACATCGGTCCGATTCGACCCCATTCCCATAACCTACACAGAACTTTTGCCTCACCTTATCCGTAGTTCCCTGGCGGTACCCTATCCGTTAAAACCGATGGTTGCTCCTTACCCCAAAGGTTATAATCCTAATACCCGATGTGATTACCATGTTGGAGCCCCAGGGCACTCTACTGAAGATTGTTATGCCTTAAAATTCAAAGTGAGGGATCTGATTAAAGCCAAGTGGCTGGATTTCCAGGAAGGGAGTCCCAATATAATCATAAACCCCAGGTATAATCATGAGAATCCTGGATCAGTATGATAAGGAGAGGCTGGAGGCATGGAGAGGATGAAAGCTCTGTGATTTGCACGCCAAGTGAAGAGGTTCATGACCAAGAGACCACCTAGCTCTTTACGACTTTAAACTTCTATTTTTATGACTTTTCAACCCAAACGCTATGCCTAAGGCATTGGGATATTTTATGTAATAAGGGCAAAAGCATATTTTTATCATTTCAGGTTTTTCTCAATGAATGCGTAACAAATTTCAAAATGTTTCCATTTGCTTCCCTTATTTGTTTTAACACTCCCTTTATCCATTGGCTCTCTTTTATTTTCCCTCCTTCTCTTTGCCGTCATACACTAAAAAAAACACAAAAGAAAAACAAAAAAACATCCATCCAAAAATGATCCTTCTGAGAACAATGAGATTACAATCCTATTTCATAACTTTGACCGCTTGTTTGATCACGCTGACGAAGAGGGTAGCAAAGACAAAAAGTTCCTTGGCCGAATTAACCAGGATGTTCGAATAAGGGGCATCTAGCTTTATCCAGAAGCGTTCAACAAGGTCAGCACATGGAGTGAAGAGGGTCCATGAACAACTGGGAAAATCGATCAAATCACCTTAGAAGACGTTACAATGTGATGGTAGCTCAACCTGGTGACATAAAAGTTTGCGTGGATAGAGATAGTGCCGAACTCCATAATGAATAGTGGCATATCCACCTTTCAAGGAGGTGTTAGTATTGACCAATATGGACGACAAAGACTTGCCGGGGCCCATAAACGTAGACATGGTCAAGAAATACTCTCCCAAGGACTAAAAAAAAGAGAAAAAAGGGAAAAAGAAAAAAAAGGAGTCAAGGTTAGCGCCCTACGCATATACCAATTGGGGCGAGCTAATTCATAAATCAAACCATCACTGTTCCACATGGGGGCATAAATGTTATCAAGCTAAGAGCGCGATAAAAAAAACGATATTCCTTTCATACCAGTGTAACCAAGGGAATAGTCTATGCGATACCATTAATATCATAGTTCTTTGCCACATTGGCTAAGGATATGAGTAAAATGACTAGATCATAACGAAGGTACCAAGGGGGTCATTCAAAAAAAAAAGAGAACAAAAAAAAGAACAAAAAACAAAAAAAAAGGAAGAAAAAAATAAAGAAGAAAACAATAAAAAAGAGAATGAACAAAAGGATAAAGACTCGGAATGAGCCCCCTCATTGGTGCCAAAAAGGGCTCGCCTTTGTTTCCTTGGATACATGGTGTTGGGGCAAACTTTTCTATTTGAAATAACATCTATTCCCTCCACAAGATGAGACTAAATCAAGAGACATCAAATAAGCTCATTATCAATTAGCTTAAGCCTTTGTTATGAAAGACGCAACCTTGAAAAAAAAACGAAAACAAAAAAAACAAAACACGTCACAAGGAGAGAAAAGCTCGCTAGGCTGAAAATCTGGAAGGGCAGCCTAGGCAAAAGTTAGAGCGACCTGGTAAGCTGAAAACCTGAATAGGTGGCTCAGGCAATAAATTGGGATCAAGATTTTGGTAGAGTAATTTAAAGACTCTTATACGAATGGTCTGATTCCAAGTTAGGACATAAGGATCATAGTCTGACTACCTTTTCAGAAGCAGAGTCAAATGGTGAATTCAAAGTCGTGATGTGGGATCGAGATACACTTTGTTCTCAGAAGTTCACTGGAGGATCTGTAAAATTATTCCTATTCTACCCAATTATTAATATTTCCCGTATGACTCCACTTGCTTCTTTGGTCTCCCTCTTCCCACCCCCGCTCAGCTTGTAAATACAATCTCACTTCTTTTGATATGCGTCCGTATTATGATTTTCCCAGATTTGATAAGACATATGTTTTCCCTTAATATATAAAATTGAGAAGGTAATGAAAATTTAAAGTCGTGAGGACAAGATGTTCCTGTTACTTGATCTCGCCTCAAGCAATCATTATAAAGACTGGGCCTGACACATTTTCAAAGCTAAGGTTGCTTTATCTGCTCTACTTCGGTCATGAGTCACCTCGAATCTCTAAGGATTGTGTTTTACGGAAGTCTTTTCAAGTTCCAATTTGTTTTGCACCACTAACCTTTCTTGTAGGATATCATGACAAGTAGATGTGTCAAGTCTCAACCGCCAAAACTAGCACTTTCCAAGAAATACCCATTAGTCTCCAAGACTCACTCTCATCCTTACTCATTGAAGCTGGTTCTCCTCGAGTTTCTTCTCATAACCCACCTAAATGATTGGACAGAACACCTTTCTATGGTTGAACACGACGCCTTTCTAACTTTCCATTGTGCTTTGAGTTTTACATTAATACCTCATAGTCAGAGCTGGCATCTTGTCAAGGTTTCTATCTCGTTCATGAGGCATATTAGGGGTCACATTTCTAAAAATCAACTTGGTATATTCCAACAGTCTAGTGTCTCCTGTTCCCCGGCAGCGACGCCAAGTACGGGTTAATTTGGACGAGACGTCCTGTTAACCCCTAAATCTTTTAAACCTGGGATTTTACCCCTAAGTCTATCATTCCTCTCCCTAACTGGGGCATCACCCCAAATCTTTTCAGTCAAAGGGCAATCCCTTGAAGTCCTCCCGATCTTCCAAAGTGGGACATCTCCCCAGATTTCTCTTCCATTCAAGGGGCTGTACCCTGAATTTCCAAGCAACTCAAACTGGGGCATCACCCAGATTTCTTTGTCAACCCAAGCGTAGTACCCCGTGCTCCCAAAAAGTTTGAACTAGGGCATCACCCGAGGCCTCTCTCTGTCAAAGGGGAACACCCCTAGCTTCTTCAATCTCCTAACTGAGGCATCGCCCCAGGTCTACTCTCTCAATCAAGGAGTAGTACCCTTAAAATCTTTCAATTTTTCTAAAATTGGCGTATCACCCCAGACCCTTCCTCCGTTCAAAGGGCAATACCCCTAACTCCTTCAGCCAGATTTCCCAAACTAGGATAGTTCCCCCGGTTCCTTTTCTCTCCCAGTCAAGGGGCAGTACCCTGAATCACCCAAAACTCTCCCCAGCAGACCCACCATTCATCCCCGAGGGGAACTCCGACCAAGTTTTCCTCCCTAGGGGAACCACAAAATGGACTCAGCTCCCCTAACTGGAGTACTTCCTAATCAGATTTGGGGAAGTTAGTTATCCTCAGTGGAATTACCTTTCCAACAGAACCATAGTGATCAAAGGCTAGCCACGCCTTCCTTCTCTAATAGGAGAACACTTTCCCCAATGGAGTTACCCTCATTAAAATGTCCCAAACTGGGACATCCCCCAGATTTTTCTCCTTCAGTGGACCTGCCATACATTCCCCAATGAACCCCAGTACACTTTTCTCAATCATTACCAGACCAAGCAAACCATGGCACATTCCCAGTGGACCCCAAATTTCTCTTTCCGATTAAAGGACGGTACCCCAAATCGCCAAGTACTTCCCCCGGTGGAACCATAAAGGTTACTGGACAGATGCTAACCAAATCCTTCCCCAGTGGAACTACACTTCCCAAACAATTCAAACTGGGGCATCACCCCAGGTTCATTTCTTCTCGCTCAAGGGTCAGTCCCCCAAGGTTCCGAGGCAGATAGTTCAAACTGGGGCATCACCCCAGGTTTATTCTCTTTCACCCAAAGAGACAGTACCCCGAATCACCAAATCCTTCCCCAGTAGAACTACACTTCCCAAACAATTCAAACTGGGGTATCTCCCCAGATTTCTTTTGTTCCAGTCAAGGAGCAGTCCCCCTAAGATTCCTTCAAACCATCTCAAACTGGGGCATCTCCCCAGATCTCTTTTGTTCCAGTCAAGGAGCAGTCCCCCCAAGATTCCTTCAAACCATCTCAAACTGGGGCATCTCCCCAGATCTCTTTTGTTCCTGTCAAGGAGCAGTCCCCCTAAGATTTTTTCAAACCACATCAAGCTGGGGCATCACCCCAGATCTATTCTCTTTCAATCAAGGGACAGTTCCCTAAGATTCCTTCAAATCAAGTCAAACTGAGGCATCACCCCAGATCTATTCTCTTTCAGTCAAGGGGCTGTTCCCCAAGATTCCTTCAAATCATGTCAAACTGGGGCATCACCCTAGGTTTATTCTCTTTCAGTCAAGGGGAAGTTCCCCCCAAGATTTCTCCAAATCATGTCAAACTAGGGCATCACCCCAGGTCTATTCTCTCAATCAAGGGGCAGTTCCCCAACAACCTTCAGTCATGTCAAACCGGGGCATCCCTCAGGTTCATTCTCTTTCATTCAAGGGGCAGTTCCGCAAGAATCTTCAGTCATGTCAAACCGGGGCATCACCCCAAGCCTTTAGTCCAGGTTAATCAGGATATGACGTCCAGTTAATCCTCAGATCTCCCAACCTTTATATTTCCTGTCAACAGTGAGTTAATTTGGACAAGACATCCTGTTAGCTCCCCCAATCTTTACATTTCCTGTCAACCGAGGGTCAACCCCAACCTTTACATTTCCTGTCAACCGAGGGTCAACTCTAACCTTTGCATTTCCTGTCAACCGAGGGTCAACCCCAATCTTTACATCTCCTGTCAACAGTGAGTTAATTTCGACGAGACGTCCTGTTAGCTCCCCCACTCTTTACATTTCCTTTCAACCAAGGGTCAACCCCAACCTTTATATTTCCTGTCAACAGTGAGTTAATTCAGACGAGACGTCCTGTTAACTCCCCCAATCTTTACATTTCCTGTCAACCGAGGGGTTAACCCCAACCTTTACATTTCCTGTCAACCGAGGGTCAACCCCAACCTTTACATTTCCTGTCAACAGTGAGTTAATTCAGACGAGACGTCTTGTTAAATCCCCTAATCTTTACCTTTCCTGTCAACCGAGGGTCAACCCCAACCTTTACATTTCTTGTCAACCGGGGGTCAACCCCAACCTTTACATTTCCTGTCGACAGTGAGTTAATTCGGACAAGACATCCTGTTAGCTTCCCCCAATCTTTACATCTCCTGTCAACAGTGAGTTAATTCGGACGAGACGTCCTGTTAGCTCCCCCACTCTTTACATTTCCTGTCAACCGAGAGTCAACCCCAACCTTTATATTTCCTGCCAACCGAGGGTCAACCCCAACCTTTACATTTCCTGTCAACAGTGAGTTAATTCGGACGAGACGTCTTGTTAGCTCCCCCAATCTTTACATTTCCTGTCAACCGAGGGTCAACCCGAACCTTTACATTTCCTCTCAACAGTGAGTTAATTCAGACGAGACGTCCTGTTAGCTCCCCCAATCTTTACCTTTCCTGTCAACCGAGGGTCAACCCCAACCTTTACATTTGCTGTCAACAGTGAGTTAATTCGGACAAGATGTCCTGTTTACTCCCCCCAATCTTTACATCTCCTGTCAACAATGAGTTAATTTGGATGAGACGTCCTGTTAGCTCCCCGACTCTTTACATTTCCTGTCAACCGAGGGTCAACCCCAACCTTTACATTTCCTGCCAACCGAGGGTCAACCCCAACGTTTACATTTCCTGTCAACAGTGAGTTAATTTGGACGAGACATCCCGTTAGCTCCCCTAATCTTTACATTTCCTGTCAACCGAGGGTCAACCCTAACCTTTACATTTCCTGTCAACTGAGGGTCAACCCCAACCTTTACATTTCCTGTCAACAGTGAGTTAATTCGGACAAGACGTCTTGTTAGCTCCGCCCAATCTTTACATTTCCTGTCAACCGAGGGTCAACCCCAACCTTTTCATTTCCTGTCAACAGTGAGTTAATTCGGACGAGACGTCCTGTTAGCTCCCCCAATCTTTACCTTTCCTGTCAATCGAGGGTCAACCCCAACCTTTACATTTCCTGTCAACCGAGGTTCAACACCAGCCTTTACATTTCCTGTCAACAGTGAGTTAATTCGGACAAGACGTCCTATTAGCTCCCCCCAATCTTTACATTTCTTGTCAACCGAGGGTCAACCCCAACCTTTACATTTCCTGTTAACCGAGGGTCAACCCCAATCTTTACATTTCCTGTCAACCGAGGGTTAACCCCAACTTTTTATTTCTAGCCTATCGAGGGTCAACCCCAATCTTTTCATCTCCGGTCAATTGAGAATTGGCCCCTAATCCTCTCACCTCCTGTTAACTAAAAGACAATTCTTTCGCTTCCTGTCATCCCAAAAGATAATTCCCAGTTAACCACTTCCTGCTGCAACTGGTGCACCGCCCCAATTCTATTTACTAGAAAAAAACAAAAAAAACAAAACAAAATAAAACAAAAAAAACAAAACAAAATAAAAAAAAGGGAGGAGGCAGATGTGAATAATGCTCTTCATTAAAGGGGAAAAGGTCACACTGACTCATTGATTGCCAACACCGTCAGATGCCATACCGATTAAGAGGTTCCACCTGGCCCCTACATCGGTGTTCATATCTTTACTTCCTTTTCACTTTAAAAACACGGAAGCTTCGGGTTTCTCTTGTGAAAAAGAAGTAAAGAGGGGCATCTGTGAACACCTCTTTTGGTCCAGCCCAAATACCAAATACTTAATTAAAAAAAGCGCCAGACATCAGTTGCCCAAATCAGGAATCATTGAAGAATTTATGAGTCTGACTTCGGATGAGTGTTTTTCTCGGAAAGGAATATTCCCGAGTGATCATTTCCGAGTAGGGTGACTCCGAATGATAATTTTCGAGTGGAATGTCTCCGAGTGAGATGTTGCCGAGTGGAATGTCTCCGAGTGAGTCATTTCTGAGTGGGTTCCTTCCAAGGGAGTTACTTCCGAATGGAAAGAGGCTCTAACTATGCCTTTCGGGTAGAGACTCAAGTTCCATAGGTCCGAATGATAATTTTCGAGTGGAATGTCTCCTAGTGAGTCATTTCCGAGTGGGTTCCTTCCAATGGAGTTACTTTCGAACGGAAAGAGGCTCTGACTATGCCTTTCGGGTAGAGACTCTTTAGTTCCATATGTCCGAATGATAATTTCCGAGTGGAATGTCTCCTAGTGAGTCATTTCTGAGTGGAATGTCTCCTAGTGAATCATTTCCGAGTGGAATGTCTCCGAGTGAGTCATTCCGAGTGGAATGTCTCCTAGCGAATTATTTCCGAGTGGAATGTCTCCGAGTGAGCTATTTCCGAGGGAAATACCTCCTAGCGAAAAGTGAATCTTTGGATGAGTGCTTTTTCTAGTTGGGGATACATCCGAGTGAAGAATTCCCGGTTGAAGCCATTCTGAATGAAAAGCGAGTCTGACTTCAGATGAACACATCCAAGTGAAGAGCTCCCGACTGAAGTACTTCTGAGCGAAGAGATTCTGACTTTGGATGAGTGCATTTTCTGGGCAGAGCGAATCATCTCCGACTGAATTGATTCTAAACGAAAGAGGCTCAACTACGAATGAATACTTCAGGCAAAGATATATATCCGAGTAAGGTTTCTCTGAGTGGTTCAATTCCGAGAGAAGTACTTCCGAGCAAAGGAAGACTGATTCCAAATGAGTATTTCAGAGGGGATAATCCTCGAGTGCATCAACAAAAATGGCTGATTCTAGAACTTTCCGGACAAATATATCCGAGTGAAGTATCTCCCGGATACAGAGATTTCAAAGTGGACAATTCTCGGGCGGATCGATTCCGAATGAATACTTTGGGCAGACTCTTCCAAGTTCCATAATTTATGAGTAGTTCAATTCTGAGAGAAATACTTCTGAATGATGAAAGACTGATTTCGAAGGAATACCTCTTGGATTGAGATATTCGAGTGAAGAATTCCCGAGTGAATTAATTTTAAGTGAAAATGGTTGACTTCAAAGGAGCTTGTCGGCCCGAGATATAGCCGAGTGAAATATCTTTGGAGGTGTTTCCGAGTGGTCCACTTTTGACCAAAGAAAGGCTATTGACTTTAAATGAGTGCTTCAAGCAGAAACATTTCCGAGCAAAGCACCTCCGAGTGAAGCAATTCTGAATGAAAAGATGCTTTGATGAACAATTGCTTTGGCGAATAATTCTTGAAAAAAGATATTCCCGAGTGAGTCAGACTTCGAAAAAGAACACTTTTGAGGCAGATATATCCGAATGAGAAAGTCCCAAGTGGGTCACTTTCGAAGAAAGGCTGATAGTCTTTCAAGCAGACATTTCCGGACAAAACATCTCCGAGTGGAGCAAAAGGGGGCCGGTGTCACTTGAATGATCAGTTTTTACAACTCAAACCTTCACACCGAGTGTCGTAGGATCAGTTTTACACTTGGACTTTTCATCTATTTTGCTCGGATCAATTTCCACCGAGAAGTGATGCTGACAGATAGAGATCCGGGCCATAAGAAGAAAATCGATCCCATGTGGCACTGGTTGAGGAGTCCGATTGCCATACTGTGACTTGGAATCCCACCACCCAAGTCGATCCATAAATTCTGGAAGTGGCAGACAGGGGGTGGAAGTGGAAATAATTAAAAATTCCCCACCAGCCACTGCCCCCCCACTACCTGTTAGTGGCTAGGCTGCCTCCACTGTGAGTGGAGGTTTGAGCTGTCCGAGCACTAGGCCAGCGCCCAGAACCCCTATAAATACCTCATCTGAAGAGGCACAAAGGGTTGGAAATTTTTAGTCATTAAGTCGATTCTCTGCCCACACTCCCTTGTAACTTGTTCCGCTCTCCACAATCTTTTTGTCCCAAAAAGCTTGAAGTTTCCCCTGGTGTTCGAAGGCAGAATCTCGTTCTCACCAAGTCCCCACATCGTCCCTTCAGTTAACCACACACCGGTTCCTCACAGCTTCCTTAAATCATCAACTTCATACCGGCCCCCCTACACCAAGCCCTCACACCGTCCTTTCATCGAGCTTCACACCGTCTTTTCATCAAGCTGCACACCGTCCCTTCATTAAGCTGCACATTGTCCTATTATCAAGCTGCACACTGTCCCTTCATCAAGCTGCACACCATCCTTTCATCAAGCTGCACACCGTCCCTTCATCAAGCTGCACATCGTCCCTTCATCAAGCTGCACACCGGTACCCCACAGCTTCACTGCTACACCAGCACCACTTCAGTCTCTTCTATTCAAGTCTACACCGACTCTCGGCATCCCGCCATACCAGTTCCATTCAATTCCTTATTATTCGTTATCCGTTTTCCTGTTGAATTTGTTGTTTGTTGATTCTGATTCCCCATTTTAAATTAGGTTTTGCTGCTGATTTTTCTTTTCTTTTATTCAGATTCATAGTAAATAATAACAAAAAATGAGTGTTTTATATTTGAACTAGCCTAAAAAAATTGTTTTTTTAATCAGTGTCGTACGGGAGCACTCCCGTCTACACAATCTCCTTATAACCAGTACACGTGCGAAGAACTTCGCCTTGTATGAGTTCTCTTCAAAAACATCATCAACCATTAGTCCCTTAGTCTTTTCCTAAAAAAAACATCTTCAAGAACTACGTAACCCTAATTTCTTGGTAACTCAAGAATACGTAGGAGCAGGACTTTAAATCCTATCGGGCCCACCTTTCCCATTTTATTCCTATTTTTATTTTCTTTATGTTTCCTTTGTAACTGCCTTTTATTAAATTCCATGAAAATCAATTTAGACGTGATGTCTTGTTGATTTTCCCCTATTTCTGGTAGACCCTCACCATGATTCATAAGGAACGGGGTACTTGAGACGAGACATCCCATTTATCCCCTTCCCGTTTCTAACCCCGCATTTTGATTAAATTCCATGAAAATCAATTTAGACGTGATGTCTTGTTGATTTTCCCTATTTTTGGTAGACCATCGCCACGATTCATAAGGAACGGGATACTTGAGACGAGACGTCCCGTTTACCCCCTTCCCATTTCTAACCCCGCATTTCGATTAAAGGATAACTAATTTAGACGCGACGTCTTGTTAGCATCCTTCCCTTTTCCTGTTTTATACCAAAGCCAAGGTAAATTTGGACGCGACGTCCTATTGACCTACACTCCATGTTTGTTTAGTTTGTTCCTTTCATTTTTTTTACACAAAGTACAACAATAAAAGGGGAGAAACGTAACATCTTTTGTAAGGCTATTTATGTTGCGTATTTTCAATCTTGGTACTGTTTTCGACAGGCGATGTAGGGTGCTAATACCTTCCCTACTCGTAACCGACTCCTGAACTTGAATCTCGTTTTTAAACCAGTGTGAACACCTCTTTTTGTCCGGCCAGTTGGTACAGTTCCATCCTTTGAGCACTCTTTTATGCGCATGGTTCATTTGAAAATTCATAACTCCTTCATATGATCTTTGATTTGTGCAAACCCGGTCTCTAAATTTTCCTAACAAAATTGTCTACGACTTTTGTGAAGACCTTGAAGGCTATATCCTCACCAATTGGTATAGTTTTAATAATCTTCCTAGACTTGCTCCAGTTTCATGACTACTCTGCACATCTTTAAGAAAAAATTCATATTTCCCTCATATGATACTGAAATGACCCCATTCTTTTTTCTGTGGCTCCAAATCAAAGATATCTACAAACTTCATGAAGGTCACAAAAGCTAATTCTCCACCCATTTTGCCCAGTGAATTTATTTTGCTTTTAAATGTATTTCGGTCACACTTCGGAGCAGTTTTCGTAGATGGGTCATATCTCCCTCGTTTCTTGATGAAAAGTTTTGTGCCATATATAAAATTAAAGATAAGAGAAAGATCTATAATTTTCATGTTGGACTTTTTCAAATTTGGCACGCATCAGCCCTCAAATACACGAGCAAATTTGTGATGTGTAAAAAGAAGAATGAAAAAGCACCAAACAGCATCATGAATTGATTCAACACATGCATGAATTGATTCAACACATGCATGAATTGATTCATGCGTGAAACAGCCCCAAAAATTCAATTTCAAGTGGTTTGAATCGATTCATAGCCCACTTGAATCGATTCACGCGTGAATTATGGCCCAGGATATGATTTTTGAATCGATTCATACGGCTGGGCACATGGAAAATCAATGATTAATCACCATGAATCTATTCATTTCTTCCATGAATCAATTCATTTCAATTCTGATGAACAAATACACTAAATGAATCTATTCATTTGGAAAATGAATCTATTCATTTAGTTCAAATTTGAGTTTCAGATTGAATGGGACAGCCTTGCATCACACTATGTTAATCATTCACCACTAAGCAGACATGATAATGCTCCACTACGCCAATTATGCAAGGATCATGGCTCCATTAAGATTATTAAATGGAAAAGCAAAGTCTTTCCTTGGCTATAAATAGAGGGGAATCAAGCAGAAGCAAGGGGGCTTTTCTGATTTTCTTCTCCCGTTGCTCCCTGTTTTCTAAGATTTCCTCCTCTGTTTCCACTTTCCCTCTTTGTTCTTCTACTTACGTTTGAAGCCCACACCCGCTCAGCACGTTTGCCACAGATTTCACTTCCAGCATTGGTACAACACCGCCACTGTTTCCAGCATCCAACTACAACACCGACTCATAACCCTCCACACCGGTTCCTTTCTGTTCCTTATTTCCTTTGTTTTCATCATTTATTTTCCTGCCAAATTTCTACCTGTTGGTTATGGTTTTCTGTGTAGTATAGCTTATACTGTCAATGCTTATCCTTTACCCCTAAAAAAAATAGAAAAGAAAACAAGTAGGAAGTCTTGCACATGTCTTATTTTCTAGCTTAAAAATTCTAATCTTTTTTTAAAAAAATAAAACAGTGTCGTACGGGAATACTTCCGTCTACACCATCTCTTTAGGATCCATACATGTATGAAGAACTTCGTCTTGTATGAGTTCCCCACCTTAATAACATCCATCATCATTTTCTAAGTCTTCCCCTAAAAAAACAAAAAAAATTCAGAACTACGTAACCCTGATTTCTTGATAATTCAAGAATACGTAGGAGCAGGACCTCAACTCCTGTCGGGCCCATCTTTCTTATTTCTTTTTATTGATTTATTTCCTCACCTTCATGTTTCTTTCATAAATGTTCTTTTTTTGGTCGCTTCCGTGAAAATCAATTTAGACGTGACGTCTTGTTGATTTCCCCCTAGTTTTTGCTCAAGCCTCACCATAATTCATAGGGAAGGGATACTTAGGACGAGACGTCCCGCTTATCTCTTTCCTATCCCTGTTTTTTTTATTTGAGAACGTCTAATTTAGGCGTGACGCCTTATTAGCATTCTCTTCCCCTCTCTGTCTCATATCGAAGTCGAGTTTAATTCGGATGAAACGTCCCATTGACCTCACTTCGACATTCTATGTTTGTACAGTTCTTTCACTCCATTCTGTCGTTTTTAAATAAAAAATACAAAAAAAAGAGAGGAAGAAACCATGTTTTATTTAAGGCTATTTATATTGCGCTTTCAATCTTGGTACTGTTTCTGACAGGCGATGTAGGGTGCTAATACCTTCCCTACTCATAACCGACTCCCGAACTTGAATCTTAATTTTTAACCAGTGCCTTAATGAACTTAGTTTTTTCCAATGTTTTTTCTATGGATAAAAACGTTGGTGGCGACTCCCTGTTTTCTTCTTTTCGAAACAAAAGACTGTTTTGAGGGTCGGACGCGCCGTCGCGATCCAGGTTGCGACAGATGGCGACTCCGCTGGGGACACTTAAGAGAGTCAGGCCAGTTTGATTGAAAGCACATGTTCTTTTTATATATCCTTTGTTATCTCGGATTTTATTCCCTTTGTTTTATTTTCTGTTGATTGTTGTGAATGTTTGTTTTTGTTTTAATCGTACCTTGTTATTTGCTTTGTTGTTTATATTTTGCATGTTTGTTGAACCCTAGGGTAGAGGACCATGTTACTTTTCTGCAGTCATTGAACCCTAAGGTAGACGACTTTGTATATTTGTTCTGTGTTTATTCTTTGTGCAGAATGGGGTAAGGCAAAAAGGTATTGAATGCCCTTCCACACACTACACTCACAATTATTTACACACACCTATGAGTGGCGCCCTATACCCGGGCCCCAAATGAAGCTTAAGTTAGGAGAGGTTGGTAACGGAATCGTATGGGATGTACTTCCTATCCGGTGTTCGTGAGAATCTCAACCAGAGTTTGACGTCTCATGATATACGCACCTAGTGGTTCCCCACTGTTGCGTCCCTGTCACGGGTAGGATCTTGGCTCTGGTGACCTTCTAGAAGTCTAGAATAAGCCACCTGGTGTGAAGAGTCACTTTTAGACAAGCCATAGGGCCTAGAGAAAACTTTCAACAAAACCCGACCTAGGCCACAAAAGGGCAAACTTTACTTTACCTTACGTCATTTTTGCTTTCCCTTTTATCCAAAAAAATAAATTATCTACCACCCGCAGATTTGCTTAGTTTTTGAAATAATGACTCATTTTGAAACACACAGTATTCTTCGGGTGAATAGATAATCCTCTTTTGGTCGTGTGCCTCTGAGTCCTGAGTCATAGATTTTCCTAATCGTCAAAAATCAAAAAAAAATAACTTTATTTCCGCTCCAACAGGGGGCGTCAATGATGATTGGAAAAATCATGACTATTGCGACTTGGACCCTTGGTAATCGTTGTTTCCCAAAAAAAATTTTTTTTTTTTTTGCTTTACGTTAAATCAATAGGGAAGTACCGATTCCAAAACATGACATCAACTAATTTCTTTTCCTTATCCTCATTTCATGGAAGGCTATTCAGAACTTAACGAATACCCTTTGAGTATCTATGGAAATTAACATGGGATTGAACTTAAGAAATGAGGGTTGTAGTTGCCCGAAGAAAATGTTTCAGCTTGAGGCTCCCGCCTCATGATTTCTTCTGTCTTCATAATTATCCCATATTAATTTCCATGTTTACCATACCTAGTACTTTTGAATGATAAGTTCTAAGGAACAGTCAAAGGATATTCGTCAAAGCCTGTAATCGCTTCCCACGACATTCTCCTTCTTTCTATTTCCACTTAACATTTTTATTTTTTATTTTTATTTTTAAAAAAAACGGAAACACAGACGTCACGGGTAGGCATCCTTACCAAACTCGACTTCAAAGGAAACTCATGGCTGAGACAGAAGCTGTTGAGGGGGACTTTAGGACTGAGTTCGATCAGCTGAAAGAGCGAGTGGCGGAGTTAACTAAACTTTTAGAAAAGAAACTCACAGAAGGAGGCTCCTCTGCAGGTATTGAGGACGCCCAACAGCAGCTTGCCACCGCGCCACCTCCCCTTGGTTCTGACCCAACAAGAACCCAACTCCCTAACACAACGACACCCCCTCTCACCATTCATGTCGGGAGACCTAACCCTGCCATTGAGACCCAGCCACCTTACAGCCAATCTTACGCACAGCATACATTTGTCGGTCTAGACGGCAACCCAGTACCTTTACCACTTTATGGCCTACCCCCGGGGTACTATCCCCCGCTCGCTAACCAACAAGACGCCCACAACCAACAAGCGGTAAATCCTCATGCTTCATACCCCACCCAGCCAAATATGCCACCAATCCACCAAACCCAAAACACACAAACCCATGACCCACAAACCCACCAAACTCAAGACACACAAGCCCAAATGGCCGAGCCGACCTACACTGCACAGGCCCAAAACACACAAGCCCAAATGGCCCAGCCGACTTATGCCGTACAAGCCATAGCCCAACCCTAAGGTCCTTCACCAAATACAGGCCTAATGAACCAGTCCTATATGTTGCCTCATTTTAACCAGCCACTCGGCTATCCATACGGATACGCAACCCCTTATATGACCAATCTCCAAGATACAACCCGTATGATGAACCCAGTAACCGGTCTTAGCACAGTCGCAACTCCCCAAAAGGAAAAGATAGAAATCTTAGAGGAACGTTTGAGAATGATGGAAGGCGCCGGAGGTTTTGGACTGATAGATGCTTCGGAGTTATGCCTAGTCATGGACGTTGTCCTCCCGCCCAAATTCAAAATGCCAGACTTTGATAAGTATCGGGGAATGACTTGTCCAAAGAACCATCTCACGATGTACTGTCGAAAGATGGCATCTTACTCTTCTAATGACCAACTGTTAATCCACTGCTTCCAAGATAGTCTGGCAGGGGCCGCTCTTACATGGTATGCTCACCTTGAGCGGAAACATATCGTTGTTGGAAGGACCTGGCAGATGCCTTCCTTAGACAATATAAGTATAACATGGATATGGCACCCAACAGGGTTCATTTACAAAATATGGTGAAAAGGGACAGTGAAACGTTCAAGGAGTATGCCCAACGATGGAGAGAGACAGCGGCGCAAGTGGACCCCCCATTGTCGGAAAAAGAAATAGTCGTGATGTTTATCGATACGCTCCCATCACCTTTCTACGGCAAGATGATTGGTAGTGTTTCAGCCAACTTCTCCGACATCGTGACTATTGGGGAAAGAGTGAAGAGTGGAATACGAACAGGTAAGATCATTCAGGGCTCATCTGGGGTGAACATGACAAGAAAACCGACACCTAGGAGAAGGGATGGAGAAACTAATTTCGTCTCTTCTAATCAAAAGACAACTCCGCCGAGACCATTCACTCCTACCATGATTCAAGCTCCCAATCCTTATGTGGCCGCAGCCACTTATGGCCCGACAGCTCATACATCTCACTTTCGCCCGCCCATGGTAAGAGCGCCAATGCAGCAACCCATGCCATATCATCACCCGCAGCAAGTGGCTCGACCACCCAATCATAATCAGAACCCAAGGAATCCCAACAATGAGCGCACCCCTGTGCAGTTCGATCCAATTCCCATAACATATACCGAACTTTTTCCAATCCTTCTTCAGGAAGGTCTGTTGGTTCCATCCCCCATGAAGCCATTGCAACCTCCTTATCCAAGGGGATACGACCCAAACGCTCATTGTGATTACCACGCTGGGGCGCCAGGGCATTCCACAGAAAATTGCATGGCTTTGAAATATAAAGTGAGAGATTTGATCAAGGCCGACTGGATCGATTTTAAAGAAGGAAGCCCTAACATGGTCAAGAATCCCCTGCCTAATCATGGAGGCTCAGAAGTTAATGCAGTGGTGGTCGATATTGGAAATAGTTTTGATAACAATGCTGATTTTGTGATTGCTTGCCTGTGGGGCCAAGAGCTCAGTAACTGGGAGACTGTCGAACTCCTCACAATTTTGAATGATTCACCAAAGTAATTTGTCATTGCCTTAAAGTCTTGTTTATCCCTCTACTATGCCTAAAGCTTTGGGACTTTTCATGTAATAAAGGCGAAAAAGCTTGTTTTACCAGTCAATCAATAAATGCATATCGGAATTCAAATTTTTCATCCCTTTATCCGTGCTTTTGACTTATTCTTTTGCTTCATTATTTTTCCATAACACACTAAATTGCAGATCCAAAAATGATTCTCTTGAGACTAGTGAAATCACAATCCCGCTTCACGGTTTCGATTACCCGGTCGACTATGCCGACGAAGAAGGTAGGGAAACCTGTGAGCCGCCGCACAAGTTAACAAGATTGTTAAAAAATACCCCTGAGTCAAGAACAACTAAAGGAATCACGGGGCGATATCAGAAGGCATTAGTAATATTGTTTCAGGACGTGGAAAGAATCTACGTGAATGATAACATTGCCAAGTCCCGAATTGGACAAGTGGTAGGCCAGTCAACTAAGAAAACCACAACAGTTACCGGTATAAATAGGGGAAAATTGCTAATGCCTTAAATGTAGATACAGTCAAGGGATACTTTGCCAAAAATTCAAAAAAAACAAAAAAAAAAACAAAAAAAATGAAAAATGAAAAATAGAGTCAAGCTTGAAGTCCAATGCACATACCAAGCGGGGAAAGTCGGTTACGTCCAGATCCTCGAGCAAGCTGTCATTTTCTGTATAAGGGGAACAAATGTCGTCAGGCCAAGAACTCGCATTCTTGTCATCATCAACATCTCAAAGAGTACGCCATTCCTCATGCCTATGTAGCCAAGGAAATAGTCTGTCAGATTGAGTCGTTGCGTCATTAAGGGGGTTAAAAAAAAGCAAAAAAAAAAACAAAAAACAAAACAAAAACAAAAAAAAAAGGAAAAAGAAGGGCAAACAAAAAAAATCAAAAAAAATATAAAGGCCAAAATGATGACTCGAAATAACCCCCTCTCATCGATGCCAAAAGACTCACCAATATTTCCTTGGGTACATAGCATAGGAGAAGACTCTCTTATTTGAGGTGACATCAGTTCCCCAAAGGATCAAACTAAATTTGAAAAGGGTTAGGCAGATTCAACTGGAGTGTAATCAGTTTCAACCTTTTACTAAAAGGGATACAACCAAAATAAATAGGAACACATTATAAAGAAAAGAGCTCGCTAGGCTGAAAACCTGAAAGGGCGGCCTAGGCAAAAGTTAGAGCAACCCGGTGAGTTGAAAACCTGAAAAGGCGGCTCAGGTAAAAATTAGGGTCAAGATTTCGGCAGAGTAACTAAAGTTTCCAAGGCAAATTGGGGCATGTGGACCATGGTTGAACTATCCTCTCAAAGGCGGAATCAAACGGTGGACTCGAGGTCATGACGTAGGATTAAGGTTCTCACTAGTCTCAGGAATTCACTGGAGGATCCTCGAACCTTCCCTGTTTCTCCTAGCCTTGACCTGTCCTACGTAATTTCATTCCATCCCATCTATTTTCCCCGTTGTCCATTCTCTGTATTCTGTTTGACATACATGAATAAAATTTATTCTTTTGATACGTGTTATGAATTGCATCGATCTGATAAAACATTATGTTTTTCTAAAAATAAACGAAAGAATGGTGAACATTTAAAGTCGTGAGGAACAGGATGCTCCCACTACTCGACCTCGTCTTAAGACATCATCACGAAGACTCAGCCAGGCACGCGCTTCAAAGTTATGATCGTCTCTTGTATTCTTCTCTGTCCATGAGTTATCCTAAAGGTCGCGGTTTCACAGGACCTACCCAATTTTTGAATTTATCTTTGTACTACTTACCCTTTTTTTTCTGCAGGTTATTATCACAGACAACCATGACAGGTATTGACACCTCAATCAAGTCCTTCAAGTACATTCCTTGAATTGCCCAAGTTGGCACTTCTTGAAGTCTTTTCCTCAAATTGCCAAAGTCGGCACTTCTCAGAATCCTTTCCTCAAATCGCCAAAGCTGGCACTTCTCAGAATCCTTTCCTCAAATCACCAAAGCTGGCACTTCTCAGAATCCTTTCCTCAAATCGCCAAAGTTGGCACTTCTCAGAATCCTTTCCTCAAATCACCAAAGCTGGCGCTCCTCAGAATCCCTTCCTTAAATTGCCAAGGTTGGTACTGCTCAAAATCTCTTCTTCAACTGCCAAAGTTGGCATTTCTCAGAACTCCTTCCCTAGATCGCCAAAGTTGGCACCTCTCAAAGTCTTTCCCTCAACTGCCAAAGCTGACACTTTTTCAGACTCCCTTCCAAGGATTCTACCTAATACATTCTGACAGTCAAGCGTATCTCCTTCACAAGCCCAATGATAGTTTCCAGTAAAACTTTCCCCCAGTAGAATCACTAAACTCTCCCCAGTGAGCCTACAATTCAGATTATCTTCTCCCACCAGTAAGAACATTTTCTAATCAGGCTTAGAGGAACTCTCCCCAAAGGGCCCAACACATTTCTCTCAGTAAATCCACACATACCAGGTGGACCCCAGATTTTCCCTTCCCAATCAAGGGGCGATGCTCGAGCCATCAATCCTTCTCTAGTGGAACTACACTTCCCAGACAAATCAAACTGGGACATCACCCCAGGTTCATTCTCTTTTACCCAAAGAGGTAACACCCCGAACCATCAAGCCTTCCCTAGTAGAAATACATTTCCTAAACAACTCAAACTGGGGCATCTCCCCAGATTTCTTTTATTCATTCAAGGGGTAGTTCCCCAACAACCTTCAAATCACCTTAAACTGGGGCGTCTCCCCAGATTTCTTCTGTTCCAGTCAAGGGGTAGTTCCCCAAGGCTCCTCCAAACCATCTCAAACTGGGGCATCACCCCGGATCTATTCAGTCAAGGGGGGCAATTCCCTAAGATTCCTTCAAAAACTGGGGCATCACCCCAGGTTCATTCTTTTAGAGTCAAGGAGCAATTCCCTAAGATTCCTTCAGTCATGTCAAACTGAGGCATCGCCAAGAGCCTTTAAGTCCAGTGAGTTAATTTGGATGAGACGTCCTGTTAGCTCCTCCAATCTCTGTATTTCCAATCGCCTATTCAAGCACACTTTAATTTCCAGTCGCCTATTCAGGCATCCTTTACTATCTGTTCGCCTATTCAGGCATCCTTCACTTTCCGCTCGCCTATTCAGGCACCCTTTACTTTCCTGTCCGCCTATTCAGGCACCCTTTACTTTCATTCGCCCATGCGGGCACCTTTTACATTTCGTTCGCCTATTCAGGCACCCTTTTACTTTTCTAGTCGCCTATTCAGGCACCTTTTAATTTCCGTTCACCTATTCAGGCACCCTTTACTTTTCCAGTCGCTGAAGCTGGCACCCATTTACCATTTCTGTTTGCCTATTCAGACACCCTTTACTTTCCGTCCGCCTATTCAGGCACCCTTTTACTTTCTAGTCACCTATTCAGGCACCCTTTACTTTTCCAGTTGCCGAAACTGGCACCCATTTACCTTTTCCGTTCGCCTATTCAGGCACCCTTTACTTTCATTCGCCTATTCAGGCACCCTTTACTTTCTGTCCGCCTATTCAGGCACCCTTTACTTTCCGTCCGCCTATGCAGGCACCCTTTACCTTCCAGTCTATCGGGGGTCAATCCCGATCTTCTCACTTCCTGTCCATTTGAAAAAAATTTTTCCCGGTCAATTCAGAGTTCAAAAAAAAAAAGAGAAAAAAAGAAAAAGAAAAAGAAAAAGGACAGATGTGGAAAATGCTCGTCTTAAGAGATCAAGAGGTCCCACTTGGCCCCTACATCGGTGTTCATATCTTTACTTCATTTTCACTTCAAAAACACAGAAAGCTTTATGTTTCTCTTGTGAAAAAGAAGTAAATAGGGGCATCTGTGAACACCTCTTTTTGTCCGGCCAGTTGGTGCAGTTCCATCCTTTGAGCACTCTTTTATGCGCATGGTTCATTTGAAAATTCATAACTCCTTCATACGATCTTTGATTTGAGCAAACCCGGTCTCTAAATTTTTGTAACAAAATTGTCTACGACTTTTGTGAAGACCTTGAAGGCTATATCCTTACCAATTGGTACAGTTTTAATAATCTTCCTAGACTTGCTCCAGTTTCATGACTACTCTGCACATCTTTAAGAAAAAATTCATATCTCCCTCATATGATACTGAAATGACCCCATTCTTTTTTTTGTGGCTCCACATCAAAGATATCTACAAACTTCATGAAGGTCACAAAAGCTAATTCTCCACCCATTTTGCCCAGTGAATTTATTTTGCTTTCAAATGTATTTCCGTCACACTTCGGAGCAGTTTTCGTAGATGGGTCATATCTCCCTCGTTTCTTGATGAAAAGTTTTGTGCCACATATCAAATTAAAGATAAGAGAAAGATCTACAATTTTCATGCTGGACTCTTTTCCAAATTTGGCACGCATCAGCCCTCAAATACACGAGCAAGTTTGTGATGCGTAAAAAGGAGAATGAAAAAGCACCAAACAGCATCATGAATTGATTCAACACATGCATGAATTGATTCATGCGTGAAACAGCCCCAAAAATTCAATTTCAAGTGGTTTGAATCGATTCATAGCCCACTTGAATCGATTCACACGTGAATTATGGCCCAGGATATGATTTTTGAATCGATTCATACGGCTGGGCACATGGAAAATCAATGATTAATCACCATGAATCTATTCATTTCTTCCATGAATTAATTCATTTCAATTCTGATGAACAAATACACTAAATGAATCTATTCATTTGGAAAATGAATCTATTTGTTTAGTTCAAATTTGAGTTTCAGATTGAATGGGACAGCCTTGCATCGCACTATGTTAATCATTCACCACTAAGCAGACATGATAATGCTCCACTACGCCAATTATGCAAGGATCATGGCTCCATTAAGATTATTAAATGGAAAAGCAAAGTCTTTCCTTGGCTATAAATAGAGGGGAATCAAGCAGAAGCAAGGGGGCTTTTCTGATTTTCTTCTCCCGTTGCTCCCTGTTTTCTAAGATTTCCTCCTCTGTTTCCACTTTCCCTCTTTGTTCTTCTACTTACGTTTGAAGCCCACACCAGCTCAGCACGTTTGCCACAGATTTCAATTCCAGCACCGGTACAACACCGCCACTGTTTGCAGCATCCAACTACAACACCGGCTCATAACCCTCCACACCGGTTCCTTTCTGTTCCTTATTTCCTTTGTTTTCATCATTTATTTTCCTGCCAAATTTCTGCCTGTTGGTTATGGTTTTCTGTGTAGTATAGCTTATACTGTCAATGCTTATCCTTTACCCCTAAAAAAAATAGAAAAGAAAACAAGTAGGAAGTCTTGCACATGTCTTATTTTCTAGCTTAAAAATTCTAATCTTTTTTTTTAAAAATAAAACAGTGTCGTACGGGAATACTTCCATCTACACCATCTATTTAGGATCCATACATGTACGAAGAACTTCGTCTTGTATGAGTTCCCCACCTTAATAACATCCATCATTATTTTCTAAGTCTTCCCCTAAAAAAACAAAAAAAATTCAGAACTACGTAACCCTGATTTCTTGATAATTCAAGAATACGTAGGAGCAGGACCTCAACTCCTGTCGGGCCCGTCTTTCTTATTTCTTTTTATTGATTTATTTCCTCACTTTCATGTTTCTTTCATAAATGTTCTTTTTTTAGTCGCTTCCGTGAAAATCAATTTAGACGTGACGTCTTGTTGATTTCCCCCTAGTTTTTGCTCAAGCCTTACCATAATTCATAGGGAAGGGATACTTAGGACGAGACGTCCCGCTTATCTCTTTCCTATCCCTATTTTTTTATTTGAGAACGTCTAATTTAGGCGTGACGCCTTATTAGCATTCTCTTCCCCTCTCTGTCTCATATCGAAGTCGAGTTTAATTCGGATGAAACGTCCCATTGACCTCACTTCGACATTCTATGTTTGTACAGTTCTCTCACTCTATTCTGTCGTTTTTAAATAAAAAATACAAAAAAAAGAGAGGAAGAAACCATGTTTTATTTAAGGCTATTTATATTGCGCTTTCAATCTTGGTACTGTTTCTGACAGGCGATGTAGGGTGCTAATACCTTCCCTACTCCTAACCGACTCCCGAACTTGAATCTCAATTTTTAACCAGTGCCTTACTGAACTTAGTTTTTTCCAATGTTTTTTCTATGGATAAAAACGTTGGTGGCGACTCCCTGTTTTCTTCTTTTCGAAACAAAAGACCGTTTCGAGGGTCGGCCGCGCCGTCGCGATCCAGGTTGCGACACCAGTGCTTTACTGAACTTAGTTTTTTCCCAATGTTTTTCCTATGGATAAAAATGTTGGTGGCGACTCCCTGTTTTCGTTCGTTTCATCCTTTTCTCGATGGGTCAGCCGCGCCGTTGTGATCCAGGTCGCGACACTACCTATACCAACAAATGCATTAGCCTTTTCGGTGGCCTATCACATAAGTACTCTAAAGTTAAGCGTGCTTAACTTGGAGTAATTCTAGGATGGGTGACCTCCTGTGAAGTTCTCAGGAAATGTGTGAGTAAGGATAAAAGCACATTAGAAAGGTGTCGTGTTGGTCTGTGGGGTGAGTCGTTCATTCCTGAAAAGCGGCCGGGGCGTTACAAATGATATGCCATGGATGTAAATGCCAATCAACGCATTCTCACACTGTGCATCCTAAATGCCACTCAATTAATCGTCTATTTACTACTATCACTTAGTAGATTTCAGTATTCTCAATCTTTACCAATTCTCATTGGAACTTATACACATCGGTAGTTAGTGGCAATCATATTTATCAATTCATATACACATATTTGAGATATTTCACATCATTAATTTCAATTCTAAATATGGTCTCAAACCATCATGACATATTTCATCAACATATTCAACATAATATCAGATCCGGTCACGATGCTGGTACCAAAGTACGGATATCACTTTACCTATTCTGTACACGATACCGACTCAGCGGTAAAACATTGGACTGGTCTTCTCTCACTGGGATACCGGATACATACGGCACCGGTATAAAACCGTAGTCATCCTTTGACTCTCATGGCTGGTCCACCCCAGATAGAGAAGTAAAAGAGGAAATGAAGGAGGATAATAGAGAAGAAGAAGAAGCAAAGTGTTTGTTAAGAGGGACCAAGAAGCTGATGGGAATAAGAAGAGAAAAATTGGCCATTTTGGCATTATTTTTAATCTCTCATTAAAGATTCATCGTTTTATGACAAACAGGATCTTTGTTCGGGGTCAATACTTTATCCAAAAATTATTCCAAATACATATTTGGATTCCCAATAATATCCTTAATAGCCCTGACCAATATCATCCCAATCAGAGATACTTGGTCCGACACCTATATTTCAACCGGGCTCATTTTCAGCTTATCCTGTTCCAATAAATTATAAATAGTTCCAAGAATCTTAATTTATTTATTCCTAATATTTTGGAACATTAAATAACCCAACTATAATCATTTAATATTTATCTCCTTAATGAATCTTTTATTTTAAAATTTAGGGTGTTACAGAGAGCAAGTGTTATTTTGGAAGAAATAAAGTTTCTGCATGGAACCTCCTTGGTGGCCAAGGAGTCCACGACATAGGGAGAGGAGTGGAGAGGTGTCAAGCTTGATCCATGCAATGCTAGATGTCAAAAGTAATTGATGGAGTAGTGAAGAAGGAGTTTGCATGGGTTAGGCATATGTCCAAGGCTTATAGCAATGTGATTAGTCCATTTGTATGCATGGCTGATGTGTCAAGAATAGGGGTAGCAACTTATTTGAGTTTTTTAAGGGTGTTATGGACCGAATTTGGAAAAATACCAAACATGAAGGTTGTACATCTTTTTCTTATCTTTATAATGATATATGGGACAAAACGTTTCATCATGAAACGAGTGAGATATGTCCTATTTACGAAAATAATGCAGAGCTATTACAAAATTAATGTTTCTTACAAGAAATAATTTTCTGGGCAAAATTGGTAAGGAATTGGCCTTCTTGCCTTCATCAAAATTGTAGGGAATTGAGTTTAGAAAAGTTTGGTGAAAGAATCATTTGATTTCATGGTCATAAGAGTGAGAAATGGAAAAATACTGAACATGATGCAGGCTGCCACTAGGAAAACATGAATCAGTGTGGTATTTTAAATTCTAGGATTTATTGGGCAAGAATTGGCTTTCATGATCAACATCAAAGTTGTAGATAATTTTGATACAGAGATTTGGGGATAAGAACGACTCAAATCCAATAATGGGAGAGGAAATTATGCTAAAAAGACGTATAGGTACGTAGATTGGCCTATACGATTAACTTGAAAATACGTATAGGTGCCCACTCTCTCTGTTCCCCTCTTCTTCTTTATCTTTAATGCTAAAATTCCTAGGATTGGGGTACCGATAGGGTGGATCTCCTTGAATGGGATTGCCCACCGTAACCTAAATCAGGTTTTGACCAGTCATACAAAAATTTTAAAATTAGGTATTTTAAAATTCGAGTGGGTTTGGATCTGCTCGGGGAAGATTTTTTGCATTACCCTGACTCTCGTCCTCAATTCCCCCTTTATTGGACCCGTGCACTGGTTCAATTTTGAGTATCCTGGAAGGATTTGTCTTTGTCCGAGTAGTCAGATACAAAATTTTTACTTGAGGATGTAGGGCTGTATTTTAGCTCTCAGGCAGTGATCGGCTTGTCTCCTCATCCGAGCGCCTTGGACGCCTGGATTCGTAAGTAGAGCTTTCTCTTTAATATCCGTTTAGTTTATCTAACATTATTTCTTTACTGATTCCTTGTGTGTTTATAAATGATATGGCTCTGAACACCCTTTTACTGAAGGATTTGAAGAAATGTTACCAAGAAGTCGACCCCAAAGCTACTGGGAAGAAGGGGGTTGTCAAAAAGGTCTTGACATCCGCTGCTGCTTTAGCTTTAACCGATGCTGTCCTAAAATCTGTTATTCCAATTACCATGGTGCCTGCAGGGTCATGGTTGGAGAAAGAGATGGGCCGTCAGGCGAAGAAACTTCGTCAAGGGGAGCCAGTGGTGCCACAGTCTGGCCATCCCCAGTCACCCTAGGTGCCTTTCTAATCCGAAGTCCCTAGTGAGGCATGTTGTAAATATGATCAAGGTGTCTAAGAGCCCTTAGCTAGAAGCTAAGACCCTAGTTACTCGGGGTAGGACTTCTAAGAATTTTGGTAACGTCATCACTGCTGAGAGAATTATTGGCTCCCTACTAGTGAGTCGGAGGCTACCAAGCATCTCTGGGATGCATTTATGAATAGATCGATGTCTACTGATCAGAATCTGGCCTATTCTCTTTGGGATGCATGCTTTCTCATGCCTCGTTTTGTCGATCAGGTGATACTTTTCAAGGAGGATGAAGAGAAGTATGTGTCTTCCACCCCAGTCACCATGTGTGTAGCCATAGAAATGTTTGGCCTACAAGTGACTTCAATGGCTCGGTCTCCAAAGAAGCAGTTGAGCACCTAAGGGAGGACTTTGGTAGCCATGGTGGAGGAGAATGAAGCTCTGAAGAAGGAGAATAGGGTCCTTAACGAGGAGAAGAGAATAGGGGATGCCCGTCTGCGGGATGTAAAAAAGATGGCCGTGTCGTTGAAGGATGACCTACTTCAGACAGAAAAGGACTTAGTGAGACACCCCCAAAATAAGGGTAAATTTTTTTTCGCATTTTTATAAATCATAATTCGATAAAAGAAAATAAGTGGTGAAGCTGTCAGTACAACACCTGGATCTATGGTAAACCACTCCCATATATGAAGATATGAGAGGGTCATTAAAAATATGATTTAATAATAATTATCCAATTAAAACAACGGAAGAATTAATTTAAATTGATAGTTGTATGATTGAAATTAAGGGAAGTAATTTCATAGAATTCCATGATTCACGACATACCCAATAACACCCTCAAAGTGATGCATGATAAGAATTTAATGCATGAAAAACAAAGGTTTATTTGAAAACAAACAAATGAGTAGCAGGGTGTCACTCGCTCAAGCGAGAATCAATTCGCTTGAGCAAGCCAGCGTAGGCACGCTTGGGCGAAACGAAGAAAAGCTGAGCGAATGAAAAATTTGAGCATCAGGGGTCCACCTCGCTTGAGCGAGATGCGGAGGGAAACCTTAAGCGAGCCAACGAGACGCTTGAGCGAGGGAAGGAGGTATGCATCAGATACCAATCTCGCTTGAGCGGAACAGGTCCCGCTTAAGCGAGATTGCTCCAGAACATTGGCAACTCTCTGGCCGGTTTTTGCTTAGGCGAGGCATCTCTCGCCTAGGCGAAAATCGTCCAGTATCAATTTCCCTCCTTCCTCACTTGAGCGACCGCCGTTCCGCCTGAGCGAAAATAGTCCAGAGGCTAACCTCTGATTCCATGACAATCTCGCTTGGGTGAGATAAACACCCACTCGAGCGAAATCAGGCCAGAGGCCAAAACTCTGTTTCATATCAATCTCGCTCGAGCGAGATTCTCACTTACTTGAGCGAGTTCTGCAGAGTTTATGCAGAAAATGTGAAATTGTACACCTTACATGCAACATACCATGCCAAAACTCATTCTACCACAATTCAATTACATTCAACATGTTCTACACATTATATAACACATTTATAACTTGCCTCATTCATCATTATCCATTAAAGTCCATTCTAATTCATGAAATGACAATAAATCAACACCATTGTAGGTGATCATCAAAACATAAATTTTCACATAGATGTTCATTCATTCCTAAAATTAATCATCAACAAGCATCATGATTCATCAAAATTACATTCTTGGGTCATAAATGAAAATTGGTCATACACCAAGATCCAATTTTCCTCTATAACCACCAAAATCAACTACCACCATTCTAAATATCGAAATAACATCCATATACAAAACATGTTATACAAAGTCTAAACCTTGCTGGCCAAGGCACTTCCTACACCACTATTTACCTCCACAAGCAAAATGTACTTTAAAATGCTAACTCTTCCCATGAATGCCCTGCATCACAATTCTAAAAATAGACAACATGGGAGAGTGAGTCCATATTCCAAAGCAACGAATATGAATACCAAGTGATTATGTACATATATATATATATATGCCTCTATACATGTATACTTTGCATATCCATAACATTCATCATACCATATACCATCACAATTCCATCATACCTTCATCATAAATAACAACACAATTCCAAACAAAGTACACAAGCAGATGCATAATCACGTTCCTCAACAATTGAAATATCACACAAACATTATTTGGTATTCATATCTTTTATGTCGTCATACAATATATTTTTACAACCTCATCACATCCATCATCATATCTCAACACTTTGGCATACCTCCTTGCTATATACAAATGCTCTTAAGCTAATGCATATGCACAAAGGGATATTTCAACAATTGCAGATCTGACTGTGGGATTAAAACACCGAATGTGGGATTCAAGCATGGTTATCTAACTATACCCCTACTGCAGTAGTAAAATGTGTACACTTATTCAATAAACTGCATGCATTCACCAATTGTTTTACTGGTACCAAACCGCATCGCCCATCTTGCAACACCTGGTCATTTTCACCATGACCGCGGTACACAATATATTCAACATATGGTGTTGCGGGCCAACCATGAGATATATCATGGTAGCTGTGATCACAAGGACCACCGGGGACACCTACTCATCAAGAGCCACCCCCCACAAGGGTCAACCACATGCGGCTCCCCGTAGCACAACATGGGCAGCTTCGTGACTTATACACCGAGTCACAGGGGAAATATAATTCGCTCGTGCATAGAGCCGCCCTCCCACTGGGCCAACCGAAGGAATCCCCTAAAATTCCAACACCAGCAGCTATGCAGTATGCCATGGATGCAAATGCAAATCATATGCATTCCTCACTCTATGCATCCTATACCTGCCATTCATCATTCATCATCATCCTCACCAACACCACCACAAGTTTTTTAATGGATTCGATCTTGGTAGTTATTCTCATTAATTTGAATCTTTGTGTGGCGTTCTCAATAGTTATCAATAACATCTTTCCACTTTAATACCATACAAGAATACAATTTATTCTCCATCAAAATCATTAGCATTTATTATGCTTTCTCGATAGACATATATTTATCTAACCACACATTCATCAAACAATTCATGCCACCACACCACACATCAAAATTTCTTCTAAATGCATTCAAAGCATGTTTCCAAACACATCATCTACATCATACATCACATCATTATTTTTCACAACATTCAAGCAAAGCTAACATGCATGAGAATACATACCACAATCAAATAACATTCAAATTCATGCATTTAGAACATAAGACTCCTCTCCTACCTCAAGAGAAGAATTCCGATTGATAAGACGCTCCCGCCTCGTCGTTCGGAATAGGTCCTACATCAATATTTATGTAAAACCTCAATCAATCAACTACTCAAGTCATCAATTCAATTCTTTTTAGTCATATTCACATCTATAATTTCACAACATGTACTAGAAATGTTGTAGATACCATTTTTATCCTTTATTAGGCTTCGGGAATTCCTTCCCATTAAACTACCATCATTAGTTCAAAGGTTACAAGACAATCCTAGCCCTAAGCTTCACAAAACTCCTTCTACTAACATTCATATTTCTCAATGTCATATATTTCTTCATAAACATGTTCTTAAATCAACATTAACCATTTTCCCCAATTCTCAAAGTTAGGGTTTTCTCAAAACCCAAAAACTCTCATCAATACCTCATCAATCTTCACTTTCCACCATCATTAATGTACCGACCACCATTATCCCCCCCATAAATACTCACGTTTATGGTAACCCATTCTAGGGCATAAGCATTAAATGCTCTCATCAACTACTCTCCACACATATTACTCTCCCCACACATATTAGCACTTATACATAGGAAAAACCCAAGTGAAATGATGAATCTACTTACCTCACACCCAACAACAAAGTGGGTTCAAGAAGGTGGGAAAGGTCACACGAAAATGGAGAAGATGAAGATGGGAAGAACTCCAAGCTTCCGATCTTCTTCAACGAAAATGGAGGAGATGGAGATGGCACCTCCTTAGCTTAGGTTGTTTGGGAGGAGAAGAAGATGAGAAGAAGTGAAGAGAAAGTAAAGAGAAAGAAGAAGAACCACGGTTTTGCCAAGGGGAAAAGAAGCCAACGTGAGTTTTTAGAGGAGAGATTAGGTTTTGGTTTTTAATTTTGACCCATTCATTAAGATTTTATCGTTTTATGACCAACAGGCTCTTCGTTCGGGCTCAATACTTCATCTAAAAATTATTCCGAATATATATTCAGATTCCCAATATTATTCTCAATAGCCCTGACCAATATCGTCTCATTCAGAGATACTTGGTCCGACACCCACATCTCAACCGGGCTTATTTTCAGCTTAACCGGTCTCCATAAATCCCCAACAGCCCCCAAAAATCTTAATTAAATTAATTCAAATATTTTGGGTCATTAAACAATTTACCTTCAATTTGTCAATATTTAATTTCCTTAATTTAATTCCCTATTTTAAAATTTGGGATGTTACAATCCACCCCTCCAAAAAGAAAATTTTGTCCTCGAAATTTAACGTACCGGATTCGGACATGTCGGGATACCGTTCTCTGATGTCGTCTTCACGTTCCCATGTAAACGTCTCCACATTTCCATGTTTCCAAGCGACCTTCACCAAGGGTACCAACTTGTTCCGTAATTTCTTCACGGAATGCTCGACGATGCAAACAGAAACAGGAGGAATAGATAAATCATCTTGTATATCAATCTCGTCTATAGGAATCACGTGTAGGGGATCATGGACATATTTTCTCAATTGCGACACATGGAACACGTTGTGTAGATTAGTAAGATGCGGAGGGAGTGTTATCCGATAAGCAACGTCACCAATCCGCTCCAACACCTCGTAAGGTCCGATAAATCTAGGGCTCAACTTGCCACTCTTTAGCACCCTTCCAATTCCTTTATCGCATGAGACCTTTAGGAATACATGATCACCAACTTGAAACTCAAGTGGTTTATGCCTCTTGTCATAATAACTCTTCTTCCTATCTTGACCAATCTTCATATTCTCTTGTATTTTCTTAATTTTCTCCGTAGTCTCTTGAATGATCTCTGGCCCTAAGGCCAAGTTCTCTCCAACTTCAAGCCAACACAAGGGAGTTCTACACTTCTATCCATACAATGCCTCATACGGTGCCATGCCAATACTAGAATGGAAGCTATTGTTGTATGTGAACTCAATCAATGGTAGGAATCTCCCCCAACATCCACCATGTTCAAGAACACAGGCTCTCAACAAATCTTCAAGACTTTGTATTGTCCTTTTGGATTGTCCGTCGGTTTGAGGATGATACGCGGAACTAAGTTTTAGCTTAGAACCTAACTCATCATGTAAACTTCCCCAAAACCGAGAAGTAAACCGAGGGTCACGGTCGGATATGATACTAGACGACACACCATGCTGTCTAACAATCTCCTTTATATATATGTGTGCCAATTTCTCCAAAGAACTCTTCATATTTATGGGTAAGAAGTGAGCACACTTCGTCAATCGGTCCATAATAACCCATATAGCATCATTTCCAGCATGAGTTTTGGGTAGTCCAAAAACAAAATCCATAGCTATACTATCCCATTTCCAAACAGGGATCTCCAACGGTCTCAAATAACCAGATGGTCTTTGATGCTCGACCTTAGCCTTCTGACAAACAAGGCAAGATGCCACAAAGTTCGCCACGCTTCATGCCAGACGACCAAAAATTCTTCTTCAAATCTTGATACATCTTGGTAGAGCCAGGATGAATACTCAATACGCTTTTGTGAGCTTCCTCAAGGACACATCTTCTTACATCACCACTTGAGGGAACAAAAATTCGGCCCTTCACCCGCCAAATGCCATCTTGACCTTCCACCAGGAACAAGTTCTTCCCTTTCTCTTGGGTTTTCTTCATCTCAATCAAATATCCATCATTCGGTTGTTGTACCTTCACATACTCAAGAAACTCATTTGTGACTTTCAACATTTCTATAGCGACATCTTCTTGGAAGTATATGTCTCCACACCTACATTCAAATCTCTAAATTGTCCAATCAACTCCATTTCCTTTGCCATCATCAGAGAAATATGCAACGACTTCCGACTTAAAGCATCGGCAACCACGTTAGCCTTTCCGGGATGATACCTCAATTCAAACTCATAGTCTTTTAGAAACTCCATCCATCGCCTTTGGCGCATATTCAGTTCCTTCTGATCGAAAAGATACTAAAGACTCTTGTGGTCGCCGAAGACCACAAACTTCGAGCCATACAAGTAGTGTCGCCACAACTTCAATGTAAACACCACCGCCGCCAATTCCAAATCGTGTGTAGGATAGTTAACCTCATGTGGTCGCAACTGTCTTGACGCATAGGCTATCACACGCTCCTTCTGCATCAACACACAACCCAGACCAAGTTTGGATGTATCACAATACACAACAAATTCATCCATCAAATTGAGCAACGCTAACACCGGTGCGGTAGTAAGTCTTAACTTCAACTCTTGGAAACTTTCTTCATATTCACGGGTCCACACAAAAGATTGATTCTTACAAGTCAACTTCATTAATGGTAGGGCTAAACGGGAAAATCCTTCAATAAACCTCCGGTAGTACCCGGCAAGACCAAGAAAACTTCTTATCTCCGTTACAGACATTGGCCTTTCCCAAGCCATTACAGCTTCAACTTTCGATTTATCAACCGAAACTCCATCACCCGATATCACATGACCAAGAAAAGAGATCTCATTCATCCAGAATTCACATTTAGAGAGCTTAGCATATAACTCCTTCTCTCGAAAAATGGCCAATACAAGACGAAGATGTCTTTCATGCTCTTCATGACTCTTGGAGTACACCAAAATATCATCGATAAACACCATGACGAATTAATCAAGATACTCATGAAAGATGCGATTCATGTAACTCATAAAAATCACAGGAGCATTCGTTACCCCAAATGGCATTACTACATACTCATAGTGTCCATATCGCGTTCGGAAAGCAGTCTTCGGAATATCTTCGATCTTCACCCGAATTTGGTGATATCTAGAACGTAAATTGATCTTTGAAAATACAACAACACACTTCAATTGATCCAGTAGATCATCAATACGTGGAAGAGGATATTTATTCTTAATGGTTAGTTTGTTGAGTTGGCGATAATCAACACACAACCTCATGCTCCCATTCTTCTTTTTCACCAAGAACACAAGAGCACCCCAAGGAGATACACTTGGGTGAATAAACTCCCGTTCAAGCAATTCTTCCACTTGTTTCTTGAATTCCGTCAACTCCATGGGAGACATCCTATATGGAGCTCTAGAAACATGCTCAGCACCGGGAACAAGGTCAATAGCAAATTCCACTTCTCGTGGAGGAGGTAATCCGGGAATCTCTTCCGGAAACACATCAGGAAATTCCGAAACAATAGGGATCCCATCAACCAAACAGAACATCATAAGAAGCTAAGAGATACCTTGTACATCAAAGCCTTCAGCATTCGAGGTTGGGAAAATCACCGTCTTGCTATGACAATCCACCAAGACCTTGTTAGCGGATAACCAACCCATGCCTAGAATAACATCCAGATCTTAGAGGGATACAACAAATTTCCTACCCTCCAGGTCTATCTCGACGTTCTCACATCGAGTTACCGATCTTAAACAAGTACCGGTCAGTGTAGTCACCAATATAGAACCCTTCATCATACAAACAGGCACCCTCAAGCGCCTCACACAATCTTCAGAAATAAACAAGTGCGTAGCACCAGATTCATAAATAATATGCACCGGGAGGCCAAGAATTTCACACTCACCACGGATAAGATCTTCAGCTTGAGTAGCTTCTTCACCAGTAACTGCAAATACTCTACCTGCAGTTTGTACTTGATCACCACCGTTTCGGTTTCCATTTCTTCCACCACGGCCATTACCTCGACCATTTCTTCCGCCATTGTGATTTCCACCACGGCCACCATTACGGCCACCATTTTGTCCATCACCATTTCCACGCCCATGGCCTCCAAAGCCACCATGGTTAGCACCATAGTTCATGCGGTTAGGAGTGTCAACATTAGCACCTCTTGCATTCAATGGACAATTAGGGCGAATATGCCCGGGTTGATTGCATTGGTAGCACACAACGTCATCTTGCGGACAATCACGTGCCAAATGGTTGGCACCACATCTGAAACAAGTTAGGCCTTGGACATTTCCACGGCCTTGGTTACCACCACCATAACCGCCTCTAGGAGCACCATGTCCTCTAACGTTCGAGGACCCACCACGAGAGAATTTCTTATTAAAGTACCCTTGTTTCTTGAAACTAGAAAATTGGCCTTTCAACTTAGGCTCATGATTTCCATGTCTTGAAGGAACCACATCGTCTTCTTCATAAATTCGACACTTATTCACAAGCATCGGAAAACTCCTTATTTCTTGATGTCTGATGGCCCGCTTGATCTCGGGCCTCAGTCCATTCTCAAACTTCACACATTTAGAAGCTTCAGTGCCCTCTTGTTGGTAGGGCGGATAAAATGCACATAGTTCCTCAAACTTGGAGGCATACTCCTCCACAGTCATACCACCTTGCTTAAGCTCCATAAACTCAAGCTCTTTCTTGCTTCTGTAGCTATCCGAAAAGTATTTCTTCAAGAATTCCAACTTGAAGTTTTCCCAAACCAAGGGAACATCAGCAGATATCATGCGCCCTCTAGTAAGACGCCACCAAGCTTCAGCCTCATCGCGGATCATAAAGACCGCATACTCCACCTTTTCTGCTTCAGAGCATTCGAAGCTAGCGTAGATTCTCTCAAAGTCATTAATCCAATCATACGCATCTTTAGGCTTATAACCTTCATGGAATTCAGAAGGTTTCCTCTTGAGAAATAAATCAAGACCTTGGGAACCTTGTCCCACATTCAGCTGGCCTTGTCTTTCCAAGAGATCAGCGAATCGATTCAAGGCGTTTGCCATATCATTTTCAACACATGATCACAACATATTCATCATTAGAGATAAATAGTGTAAGGACACTTGGCCGGACTCAACAACATTTGCATCAATCACAATTCAACCAAATAACTCATAAACCAATCAATCACAAACAATAATCATATAAATAGCATTAATCATGATCGTATCAAGAGCATCTAATGCTCTGATACCAGGTTGAGACATCCCCAAAATAGGGGTAAATTTTTTTTTTCATGTTTTTATAAATCATAATTTGATAAAAGAAAATAAGTGGTGAAGCTGTCAGTACAACACCTGGATCTATGGTAAACCACTCCCATATATGAAGATATGAGAGGGTCATTAAAAATATGATTTAATAATAATTATCCAATTAAAACATCGGAAGAATTAATTTAAATTGATGGTTGTATGATTGAAATTAAGGGAAGTAATTTCATAGAATTCCATGATTCACGACATACCCAATAACACCCTCAAAGTGATGCATGATAAGAATTTAATGCATGAAAAACAAAGGTTTATTTGAAAACAAACAAATGAGTAGCAGGGTGCCACTCGCTCAACCGAGAATCAATTCGCTTGAGCGAGCCAGTGTAGGCACGCTTGGGCGAAATGAAGAAAAGCTGAGCGAATGAAAAATTTGAGCATCAGGGCTCCACCTCGCTTGAGCGACCCTTGCCTCGCTTGAGCGAGATGCGGAGGGAAACCTTAAGCGAGCCAACGAGACGCTTGAGCGAGGGAAGGAGGTATGCATTAGATACCAATCTCGCTTGAGCAGAACAGGTCCCACTTAAGTGAGATTGCTCCAGAACATTGGCAACTCTCTGGCCGATTTTTGCTTGGGCGAGGCATCTCTCGCCTGGGTGAAAATTGTCCAGTATCAATTTCCCTCCTTCCTCGCTTGAGCGACCGCCGTTCCGCCTGAGCGAAAATAGTCCAGAGGCTAAGCTCTGATTCCATGACAATCTCGCTTGGGCGAGATAAATACCCGCTCGGGCGAAATCAGGCCAGAGGCCAAAACTCTGTTTCATATCAATCTCGCTCGAGCAAGATTCTTACTCGCTTGAGCGAGTTTTGCAGAGTTTATGCAGAAAATGCGAAATTGTACACCTTACATGCAACACACCATGACAAAACTCATTCTACCGTAATTCAATTACATTCAACATGGTCTACACATTATATAACACATTTATAACTTGCCTTATTCATCATTATCCATTAAAGTCCATTCTAATTCATGAAATGACAATAAATCAACACCATTGTAGGTGATCATCAAAACATAAATTTTCACATAGATATTCATTCATTCCTAAAATTAATCATCAACAAACATCATGATTCATCAAAATTACATTCTTGGGTCATAAATGAAAATTGGTCATACACCAAAATCCAATTTTCCTCTATGACCACCAAAATCATCTACCACCATTCTAAATATCGAAATAACATCCATATACAAAACATGTTATACAAAGTCTAAACCTTGCCGGCCAAGGCACTTCCTACACCACTATTTACCTCCACAAGCAAAATGTACTTTAAAATGCTAACTCTTCCCATGAATGCCCTGCAACACAATTCAAAAAATAGACAACATGGGAAAGTGAGTCCACATTCCAAAGGAATGAATATGAATACCAAGTGATTATGTACTTATATATATATATGCCTCTATACATGTATACTTTGCACATCCATAACATTCATCATACCATATACCATCACAATTCCATCATACCTTCATCATAAATAACAACACAATTCCAAACAAACTACACAAGCACATACATAATCACGTTCCTCAATAATTGAACTATCACACAAACATTATTTGGTATTCATATCTTTTATGTCGTCATACAATATATTTTTACAACCTCATCACATCCATCATCATATCTTAACACTTTGGCATACCTCCTTGCTATATGCAAATGCTCTTAAGCTAATGCATATGCACAAAGGGATATTTCAACAATTGCAGATCTGACTGTGGGATTACAACACTGAATGTGGGATTCAAGCATGGTTATCTAACCATACCCCTACTGCAGTAGTAAAATATGTACACTTATTCAATAAACTGCTTGTATTCACCAATTGTTTTACTGGTACCAAACCGCATCGCCCATCTTACAACACCTGGTCATTTTCACCATGACCGCGGTACACAATATATTCAACATATGGTGTTGCGAGCCAACCATGAGATATATCATGGTAGCTGTGATCACAAGGACCACCGGGGACACCTACTCACCAAGAGCCACCCCCCACAAGGGTCAACCACATGTGGCTCCCCGTAGCACAACATGGGCAGCTTCGTGACTTACACACCGAGTCACAGGGGAAATATAATTCGCTCGTGCACAGAGCCGCCCTCCTACTGGGCCAACCAGAGGAATCCCCTAAAATTCCAACACCGGCAGCTATGCAGTATGCCATGGATGCAAATGCAAATCATATGCATTCCTCACTTTATGCATCCTATACCTGCCACTCATCATTCATCATCATCGTCACCAACACCACCACAAGGTTTTTAATGGATTCAATCTTGTTGGTTATTCTCAGTAATTTGAATCTTTGTGTGGCGTTCTCAATAGTTATCAATAACATCTTTCCACTTTAATACCATACAAGAATACAATTTATTCTCCATCAAAATCATTAACATTTATTATGCTTTCTCGGTAGACATATATTTATCTAACCACACATTCATCAAACAATTCATGCCACCACACCACACATCAAAATTTCTTCTAAATGCATTCAAAGCATGTTGCCAAACACATCATCTACATCATACATCACATCATTATTTTTCACAACATTCAAGCAAAGCTAACATGCATGAGAATACATACCATAATCAAATAACATTCAAATTCATGCATTTAGAATATAAGACTCCTCTCCTACCTCAAGAGAAGAATTCCAATTGATAAGACGCTCCCGCCTCGTCGTTCGGAATAGGTCCTACATCGATATTTACGTAAAACCTCAATCAATCAACTACTCAAGTCATCAATTCAATTCTTTTTAGTCATATTCACATCTATAATTTCACAACATGTACTAGACATGTTGTAGATACCATTTTTATCCTTTATTAGGCTTCGAGAATTCCTTCCCATTAAACCACCATCATTAGTTCGAAGGTTACAAGACAATCCTAGCCCTAAGCTTCATAAAACTCCTTCTACTAACATTTATATTTCTCAATGTCATATATTTCTTCATAAACATGTTCTTAAATCAACATTAACCATTTCCCCCCAATTCTCAAAGTTAGGGTTTTCTCAAAACCCAAAAACTCTCATCAATACCTCATCAATCTTCACTTTCCACCATCATTAATGTATCGACCACCATTATCCCCCCATAAATACTCGCGTTTATGGTAACCCATTCTAGGGCATAAGCATTAAATGCTCTCATCAACTACTCTCCATACATATTACTCTCCCCATACACATTAGCACTTATACATAGGAAAAACCTAAGTGAAATGATGAATCTACTTACCTCACACCCAACAACAAAGTGGGTTCAAGAAGGTGGGAAAGGTCACATGAAAATGAAGAAGATGAAGAGGGGAAGAACTCCAAGCTTCCGAGCTTCTTCAACGAAAATGGAGGAGATGGAGATGGAACCTCCTTAGCTTAGGTTGTTTGGGAGGAGAAGAAGATGAGAAGAAGTAAAGAGAAAGTAGATAGAAAGAAGAAGAACCATGGTTTTGCCAAGGGGAAAAGAAGCCAACGTGAGTGTTTAGAGGAGAGATTGGGTTTTGGTTTTTAATTTTGACCCATTCATTAAGATTTTATCATTTTATGACCAATAGGCTCTTCGTTCGGGCTCAATACTTCTTCTAAAAATTATTCCGAATATATATTTAGATTCCCAATATTATTCTCAATAGCCCTGACCAATATCGTCTCATTCAGAGATACTTGGTCCGACACCCACATCCCAACCGGGCTTATTTTTAGCTTAACCGGTCTCCATAAATCACCAACAGCCCCCAAAAATCTTAATTTAATTAATTCAAATATTTTGGGTCATTCAACAATTTACTTTCAATTTGTCAATATTTAATTTCCTTAATTTAATTCCCTATTTTAAAATTTGGGATGTTACACTTAGAGATTGCTAGGTCTGAGCGAGCTTTGGCTGAGTCCAAGTTGACCATTATCGAGGAGAGGTGCTCTTACTGGGACAGGCAGGTCGGTGATGTGAAGGAGTCATACAATTCCCTTTCGCTGAAGATGAAGGATGTGGAAGCCAACCTCAAAAAGGCTCGAGAAAACTTGAAGACCTTACAGGAGGAGTCGAAGACACATATAGCTACGATACAGAGGGAGGTTGCACAGAAGTATGTTGACACTTTTGATCTCTATCTTGAGCAGATTGCCATATTGAACCCAACTATCTCCCTTAACTGGGAAGGGCTTGATCCTTTCAGGATTGTGGTGGTAGGTTAAATTATTGACCTTCCCGACTCTGATGATAAGGACACCGATCTTGTACAGGGGACGAGTGTGGGAGTAGTCAACATGACTTCTACTGAGGAGGGAGGATCTCATATGAATGCGGGTGATACCACATGGTTAGAGGTTCCTCAAGGCGAAGTCGCGAATATCGAACAAGGCCTTGAAGGAGCTGTAGTTTAAATTTATCTTTGTACTTTCTGAGAGGTGTTATGTAAGAACAATTTTATATAATGATAGGATTTAACTTTATGTAATAAAAGTATTTACTATTCATGAAAAATACTTGTTAGTTTTCTTTCTTGCTTTGGGTAAAGTCTTTCCACTCATGATTTAACATATCTTTTCAAAGAATTATTCATTCTTCGGGTCTCGTGAGTTTTGTCCCCTTGGTGAACGTATCTCACTTTGGGATTTTTGTATTTTTCCTGAGTGTGCGTATCTCACTCGGGTTTGTGTAACTTAACGTATTTTATATTTTTGCTCCCAGGAAGGGTATTTTACCTTCTAGGCTTTGTGAATCAGTTCCCTCGAGTGAGCGTATCTCACTCAGGTATGCGTAATTTAATGTATTTTCTCTGTTTATTCCCAGGAAGGGTATTTTACCTTCCGAGCTTCGTGAATCGGTTTTCCCAAGTGATTTCACTCGGGTATGCGTAACTTAACGTATTTTCTCTGTTTGTTCCCAGGAAGGATATTTATCTTCCGGGCTTCATGAACCAATTTTCCTGAGTGAGTGTGTCTCACTCGGGTATGCATAACTTAATGTATTGATGTAGGAGAGTCTTGATGGAGACCTTCCTTAGGGGGATCTTGGTTCTTCTCTTCCTTCCTTAGCCTTCAAGAGCCATGGATTTGTAAATCCTCATGCTTGGACGAAAATGATAAAGGGAAAAAGACTCTAAACTAGTAGGATTTTAAAGGAAAGGAAAGGTGGAGATGGAAGGGAAAGGTGAAGGATGGAAGAGGATGGAACTTGGAAATAGAAGAGGTGTATAGGAAGCCAGTTCCTAAGGGAAGATAATTCCCAACTCGCCATCAAGTGGGAGAATGCCCCTTAGATAAGAGCTTGCTAAAGCTTCTTTAGCCTAGAGAAAAGGAGAAGACTCACTCTCTTAAAAACTACACAAAGTGTATGAAAAATTCTTAAATTCATCTTATGCCAATTTCAAGGAGAAAACACCCTTATATAGGCTTATGGAGATTTCGGCCAAGGGTTCTAAATGGGCTTTTAACATGGATCCTAGGCCAATTCAAAGCAAATGAAGAGGAGATGGCCTAATACATGGCCCAAATGAAAGTACATGGCCCAAAAGTGACCAAATGACTTAGTAAAGTCCAAATAAATCCTAAAACACTAGAAAATCTAATTATGGACTATATTACATGATGAGCACATAAAGATCTTCAAGGTGTCTTCATTGGGCTAGGGCCTATCAATCAAAGTAAGGAAGAAAGTAGGGCTTTTTGGATGTCCTCTTTGCCTTTTTTGGATTTGGCCCTTGTTAAGAGACCTTTATATGCCTCTAAGCCTTTGTTCAAAATAGTGTATGGATCCTTCCATGTTGTGTCCCATTATTCTCCCCTTCCTTGAAAGGATTTATCCTCAAATCTGAAGGCTCAACTTCTTTATCTATATCAAAAGGAGATAAATCAGACACATTAAAAGAAACACTTACACCATAATCACTAGGTAAATCAAGTACATAAGCATTATTGCCCATCTTTTTAAGGACTTGAAAAGGACCATCACCCCTAGGGTCAAGTTTGGATTTTCTTAAATTTGGAAATCTTTATTTTCTAAGATGCAACCAAACCTAATCCCCAATTTCAAAAGTAATTTCCTTTCTCTATTTCTTGGCACAATGAGCATAGTGTTCATTCTTAGCTTAAATTTGGTTTTAAACCTTCTCATGAAATTCTTTTATAAAGTTGGCCTTTGCCTCTCCATCCAAGTAAAGGACAGAATCAGAAACATCAATGGGCAAAAGGTCTAAAGGAGTGACAGGGTTAAAACCATAAACAATTTCAAAAAGACTATGCTTAGTTATGGAGTATTGCACCCTATTATAAGAAAATTCAATATGTGGCAAACACTCATCCTATGATTTAACATTTTTATTAATTAAGACCCTAAGTAATTGAGAAAGGGTCCTGTTCACTACCTCACTTTAACCATCCATTTGTGGATGACAAGTGGTAGAAAATAGAAGCTTCATTCCTAGCCTTGACCAAAGTGTTTTCCAAAAATGGCTTAGGAATTTAGTGTCCCTATCAGAAATGATTATTTTAGGAACACCATGAAGTCTTAGAATTTCCTTGAAAAATAGTTTAGCAATATGACTTGCATCATCCAATTTGCGACAAGGAATAAAGTGAGCCATTTTACTAAACCTATCTACCACAACAAAGATAGAGTCCATGCCCCTTTGGGTCCTAGGTAAGCCTAACACAAAATTCATAGAAATATCTATCCAAGGAGAAGTAGGTATAGGCAAAGGAGTATAAAGACCATTAGGTGATACTTTAGATTTGGCTTTTCTATAAATTATACACCTAACATATAGTCTTTGCACATCTTTTTTTATTCCAGGCCAATAGAAGTGTTCATTTAATATTGATAATGTTTTATCCCTTCCAAAATGACCCATTAATCCACCCTCCTGGCTTTCTTTAAGCAATAAACCTCTCAAAGAACTCCTAGGAAAGCAAATCTTGTTGGCCCTAAAGAGGTACACAAGAACAGAAATTTTCCTTACAAATTTTGGAGCACCCCTAACAGTAGTTTCAAAGGTGGTCTCTTCTTTGCAGCACACTTCTAATACCCGCCTTATCAAATCAGCATTCTCCTCCAAAGAGAATCCATTTAGAATCCTTGTGTATTAACACTCAACATCTTCCACCACAGGCAATCTCAGAGCTTTGTTAAGAATTCCATTGGAAAGTGGGATAACAACACCCCTTAGATAGGAAGAGTACGGGGCATCATCATTACTATCATTGACCCTTAAGTTGGCATAGAACTCCCTGGTGAGTTCTTGATAACCATGACCTAGAACCTTATTAAAACTCTGAAATCCCCTAGCAAACATGGCAGCCTTCACAAAGGTGTCAGGATAATCCTCCTCACTCAACAACATTACTCTGTCCCTTATCACACCTCTCTCCCTGAACATCCTTTCATAGTCCTCAACAGCCTTGGCATCTCTGAATTGCTTCCAATCAAAATCCTCTTGATGCTTGGAACGCTTCTCCCCTTTTTCAAACATCCTCTTCTTAATGGGAGAAAGGGAAGTAAGGGTGCTAGCAGTGGCTACCCCTTTTCCCTTCTCTTTTCAAGCTGCTTTTGCTTATTCCATTTTAATCAACTTCTTAGTTTTGTGAATGGAGCGGGAAGGTCTAGATGCCATGATAAGCAAATGTAATGCACTATATATAGGAAATGTAAAAGTGCAAGAACTATGAAATGGTAGGTAGAATATGAAAAGGTGAGGTGAAAGGTGATAATTGAAAAGGTGGGAGTAAATTAAAATGGTAAAATGAATTAACTAGTAGTAAAATATGAAAAACTGTTACCAATTTGGAGAAATGAAGAGCTGTGATCGTTGCAATTGAAGGGGCAAAATGCCTGTATAACATCTAATTGGGTTAGGGTTCCTACGCTGGAACAGATATTTATAGGTAGAGGGCTAGCGTAGACACGTTTAACCCAAGCGTAAGTACGCTTGATGAAAGCATCAGAGTGTTCCGTTCAAATAGAAGGCGCACGTAAGCATGCTTTATTCGAGCATAGGCACGTTCAGACAAAAGTACCGTACCTGATTGTAACTGAATCTATATGTAAGCACGCTTAAAAAAAGCGTAAACACGCTTAAACTTTGATTCCCTGATTTATTTCTAACAGAGGACGCGCGTAAGCGCACTTATTAAGAAGCGTAAACACACTATTAAAAACTGACAACGAGAAGCATACAAGAACACACATAACTATGCTTACCAAGAGCATAAAAACACGCAAACAAAGAACCCATTAAAAGAAAGAATAGGAAGTCTACGTAAGGACGCTCATTCAAGCATACCTACAGAAGGCTTCTAGAATTTATTGACCAATGCATATGAAACTAGCGTAAACACGCTTATTAAGTAGCGTAGGGACGCTATCAAAATGAACAGTGCCAAATAGGCACTGTTTGCATTAGGCGTAAGAACGCTCGAACAAGGCATAAGCACACTCAGAAAAGGGGAACAGCAGAAGACAGGTCAGGACCTACGCATAAGTATGCAGGATAGGGGCGTTAACACGCTCGAACAAACTCATGAAATACCTTGCATAACAGAATTCATGCGTAAGTACGCTCCACTGGTGCGTAGGAACATGCAAACAAATGACAACACCTATTTTGTCTATGAACCCAGCATAAGAATGCAAAAGTACGACGTGAGTACGCGTAATTAACAGGATAAAATGAAAGATGATCAGGGTGCTGGTGTAGGTACGCAAACCTAAACGTTAGTACACGCAACCGTTATTTGCAAATGGAAACTGCACTCAGATATTGCGTAGGCACGCTTGAGAAGAATGTTAATACGCTCATCTCCTGGATTTTTATTTCAACCTTTATAGTGGGTACGCGTGAGAACACCTGAACCCTATGTGAAGATGCCTAACCAAGACCTAACTTAGAGAATGGGCAGAACAAGAGCGTAAACACGCTCTGAAGTAACTTATCCCATAAACCACCAAGAACTACAGATAGTACGCGTGGGTACGCTATAGGGAAACATAACTATGCTCGACAATGGACCCTAAGAAGAAAAACCGGGCGTAGAAAGCCTTTATTCTAGCATACCAACGTTAGACTCTTAAACAATTCTCCTGCTAACTCTTTTATTCTTAATCATCCTTATTTCAATACATATATTTTTTTTGAATTCATCTTTGCCTTTTTCTTCCACTGTATATGCATATTTTTTTCTTCTGTTAAAGCATTCATTAAAATTTTATTTTTTCAATATGAATTACATAACCAATCATAAAATGAAAGAACAAATAAAGATTCAAGGGTGCCTCCTTGCAGTGCTTCTTTAACGTCACTAGCTTGATGTATGACTCCTAAGTAGGAGTGTGCAATTCCACTAAGGCCTTTTTCTATTAAACTCAAATCTAAAGTAGAGCTTGAGTCTTTAACCATTAACCTTAAACATTTTGCAAGTTTTTGGTTCCCTTACCTCAATAGCACCATGAGGAAACACTTCATTAACCATAAAAGGGCCAAACCATTTAGACTTAAGTTTTCCTGGGAAAAGTCTCAACCTAGAGTTGAACAGCAAGACCTTATCCCCCTCCTGAAACTCTTTCCTCTGAAGCTTTCTATCATGCCATCTAAACTCTTTCCTCTATAATCTAAACTCATTTAGCTGATGAAGTTTGAGGACTATTTCTTCCTGGGATTGGGCAAATTCCATATTTAATAACTTTGTATCCCACCAAGCTCTATGTTCCAACTCCACGGGAAGATGGCATGCCTTACCATACATAAGTTGGTAAGGAGACATGCCAATTGGAGTTTTGAAAGATGTGTGGTAAGCCCACAAAGCATCATCTAATTTTGTAGACCAATCTCCTAGATTTACCTATAACTTTCTCAAGGATCCTCTTGATTTCCCTATTGGATAATTCTACCTATCCATAGGTTTGTGGATGATAGGGAGTTGACACCTTATGGAGCACCTCATAATGTTTTAGGGTTTTTTCCATTATCCTATTACAAAAATGAGACCCTCCATCACTAATGATAAGTCTAGGTACTCTATACCTTGAGAAGATGTTTTTCTTAACAAACCTCAACACCACATGTGCATCATTAGTTCTAGTGGGTATAGCTTCCACCCACTTTGACACATAATCCACTACCACTAGAATGTATTCATAAGAAAAAGACTTTGGGAAAGGTCCCATGAAGTCTATTCCCCACACATCAAATAGCTTAACTATTAAAATATTTGTTAGAGGCATGCCAGCTTTAGTAAAGAGTCCTCCACTCCTTTGGTATTTATCACACCTCTAAACATAACCCTTAGCATCTTGAAAGATGGTTAGCCAATAGAAGCCATATTGCAGCACCTTGGCATCAGTTCTTGAAGAACCATGGTGCCCTCCATAATGAGAATCATGGCAGTGCCAAAGAATTCTCTCTTATTCACTTTCAGGCACACATCTCCTAATTATTCTATCTAATCCAACCTTATACAGGAAAGGATCATCCTATAGAAAACTCTTGCCGTCATGAAAGAACTTTTTTCTCATTTGGGATATCATTCTTGTAGGTACCATAGATGTACTTTTAAACTTTGCCATGTCAGCATACCATGGACTTTGTTCTATTTTCATCAAGCTCTCATCTGGAAATTCTTCCTTGATAGGAACCAATTCATTACTTCTTTCCAAATGAGATAGTTGGTCAGCTACAGAGTTCTCTATCCCTTTTTATCTCTAATTTCTAAATCAAACTCTTGTAGTTAAAGGACCCACCTAATCAATCTAGGCATTGACTCTTTTTTGGCAAGCAAGTACTTAAGTGCTGAATGGTCAATATACACTATCACTTTGGCACCTATAAAATATGATCTAAACTTATCAAAAGCATACACCACAACAAGCATTTCTTTTTCAATGATGGTGTAATTAACTTGTGCCTCATTCAACACTTTACTTGTATAGTAAATGACATAGGTTAAATTACCTTTCTTTTGGCCTAACACTGCCCCTATAGCAAAATCACTTGCATCACACATAAGTTTGAAAGGTAAAGACCAATCTGGTACAACAAGGATAAGGGCTGAGATTAATTTCTCTTTTAGAATTACAAAAGCCATTGAGCAATGCTCATCAAAGAAAAAAAGGAACAACTTTCACAAGTAAATCAGTTAATGGCTTTGCAATGTTAGAAAAATCTTTTATGAATCTGTAGTAAAAACCAGTACAGCCTAGAAAACTCCTTATCCCTTTAACATTAACAGGGAGAGAAAGCTTTTCAATCATCTCTATTTTGGCACGGTCCATTATAATTCCTTCAGCAAAGACTTTGTGGCTAAGGACTATCCCTCCTCTTACCATAAAAATTACCAGCATACACCTTTGAAAGGTGGCTGGTGCATTACATAACCCGAAAGGCATGCGTCTATAAGCAAATATTTCATATGGGCATGTAAAAGTAGTTTTCTCTTGGTCTTTTAGGTTAACCACAATCTAGTTGTACCCTGAATACCTATCTAGGAAACAATAATACTCATGGCCACATAACCTTTCCAGTATTTGGTCTACAAAAGGCAAAGGAAAATGATCTTTTCTAGTGGAGTCATTCAACCGCCTATAGTCTATACACATCCTCCAAGGCCTAGTTGAAATGACTTTCCTCTTTTCATTTTTTTATGGTGGTTATACCTCCTTTCTTAGGTACCACTTGAACTGGATGGATCCAAGCACTATCCGAGATAGGATATATGATCCCTGCATTTAAAAGTTTGACCACTTCCTTTCTAACAGCCTTTTTCCTTATAGGATTCAGCCTCTACTATAGTTGGACAACTGCAGAATAATCCTCTTCCATCAAAATTTTATGCATACAAAATGATGGACTAATCCCCTTTAAATCAGAAATTTTCCAACCTATAGCGGATTGATGTTTCAGCATAACCTTTATCAGCTTTTCAACATCCTCATCATTAAGCTCAGCACTTGTGATAACACGATGTGATTTATTCTCTCCTAAGAAGGCATATTTCAAATGAGAAGGCAAAGGTTTTAACTCATGTTTTTCCTCTACTACCTCTCTAGGCTTTTTTTTTCTCTTTTTTTTCTTTCTTCTCTTGCATCACTTCTAAAGCCTCAAGTGACTGCAACAACTCAACTTCTTCATCATTTAACTCTTTATTTTCAGAGTCAAACTCATCCTCGAGGGAAGCTTTCAAAGCTTCATCCTTAGCTTTTAACAACATTGGAGTCTTATGAGTGGAAAACTCCTCAATCATGAAGAAATCTAGTGTCTCAACTGTTGTTCAAGTGGCCTCAATACTCAAGAGGGGGGGTGAATTGAGTTTTAAAACTTTTGATTGGAATGCCTTTGAACTTGATTTTTATATCCAAGTTTAAAAGAATATGCAAGTGAAATCAAGTTAAAGATAGTATGTAATGCACCACAAGGATAAATGTTGCTGAAGCAATTTAACAAACACTTGGTGGGCAGTATTTGAAATGTAACAATTTAGGCAAGATCAAGTATGCACTTCACAAGCAATTAACACCAATTAACCAAATGCAGAATGTGAAAGTAAAAGAGTAAGGAAGAGAAGCTTGCAAACCGATATAACGAGTTCCACCAACACCGGTGTACGTCTCGCCTCTAAGCAACCCACTTAGAGGATTTCTACTATTGAAGTTTAGAGATACAAGCTATGAGCAATTGCAGCTTCCTAGTGTCCCACACTCAAGAACTCAATCCTCACTAGCACAAGGGCAACCCACCCAATCTCTCAAACTCTCAATACCCAAAGGTTGAACCCCAACCTTTGTGACCACTCAACCTAGAGTGAAAATATTTTGTGTTTGTTGAAGTGTTTACAAGGAAATGACTCTCTCAATAGAGTAGATATACAAGTGAAAGATCAACCAATTTCTAACTCTCAAGATGAGAGGATATACAAATGAATTTCAAGATGTACAAGAATAGGGCTTACAAAGCACAAGAGAGAGCAAAGGGATTGTAGCTTCTTGGTGTGTTTTTGTGCTTGAATTCCTCTTCAATTTATAGAGCCATTTGAGAGCTTGAGGAGTGTCTTTCTTCTTCCTAGCCGTTGCACATAGTGGGATTCTGAAAAATGGTGGAGACATGTGCTGGTTTTCCACTTAAAAGTGTTTTCCCATTATCGTAATCGATTACACCCTCGAGCTGTAATCGATTATCTTGAAGTCAGAGGATAACTAATCGATTACATCTTGTCCTGTAATCGATTAGCAACTATACCTGATGTATTTAATTTGGCTTCGCAGCTTCCTAATCGATTAGTTTTGTCTGGTAATCGATTATCTTAATTCCAGTAGCCTTCTAATCGATTGTATAAATTCCCTCAATCAATTAGCCATTATACCTGATGCCTTTAATGCCATTTTTGATATTGGTAATCGATTATATCATGTGTGTAGTCGATTAGCTTAACTCCAGTAGCTTTGTAATCGATTATCTTGATTGCTATAATCGATTATCTTATGGCCTAATGCAATTGCTTCCAAAATAGAATGACCCTAATCGATTAGCCTGGTCTTCCTAATCGATTATCTTCGCTGTATTTCAGGGTCTGATTTCATGTCTTTGTTTTTGTAAGGATTTCTTCAAGAGTGTTTTTGTCATTATCAAAATTCTTGAACCTGTTTACACATTCAAACACATTCTCCCCCTTTTTGATGATGACAACTATGTTCATCTCTTGAGGGTTGTTAGTTTTAAACAAAAGACTTATCTCTAATTTTATCTCTTGCAGAAACATATCAGCTGCATTATCTTTTAATCACAGTTTCAAATAGCAGAGTTTCTTTAACCAGTTTTTCAAATGTTCAGCATCTTAACAATATCCTTATCTCTTATCTTTTAGCATTAACAAATCTCCCCCTATCAAAAAGGAATTTATTAACCTCTTTACAAATTGTTATACTTATTCCTGGATGAACAAGATATGAACAAATAATCTCCCCCTTTGGAATCATCAAAAATTCTAAAACAAGTAAAGCATGTAAGGAAAGACAAATGTTTATTTAATGATAACGGAAGGAAATTACATGAAGAAAATAAGGATGCGAAAGAAATGAAGAACTGAAGCAGAAGAACAGAAAGCACAGCCACAAAATCTAGTTATCAGGATTAAAAAATCGAAGCTCGGAGATTTGGTGGGAGAGTTCTTCATAGTGCTGTTGCATCATCTCAAAGTGTTGTTGTTCGGTCATCGAGAACTCTTGAAGGGAGTTTTCGAGGCGATCGAAGCGGCGGTCAAGATGAGCATAGAGTGATGCAAAGGGGTCAGCAGGAGCGGATGAAGAGGCTTGAGATGCAGGAGAAGGAGGAGGAACGGGCTCATCATCAGCAGGAGCTTCAAAGGGAATGTTGGCATCAATGCCTTCCATTCGTGAGTACCATGCTCCGTGTAGAAAAACAAGACCCATTTTGGTTAAATGATGAGTGCCGATGCAGGCTCTTGGAGGCACTTTTTTTGATAATTCTCCAGCCAAGTCTACTCCACAATATTTGAAAATTTTGGTAAGGAGAATACCATATGGAAGTTTTTGTTGGTCCTTTGCGTGGCGCATATGGAACTTGACCAACTGAACCCAGTTAATTTCCTTGTAGTTCAGCATCGCCCACATCAAGAGGACATCATCTTCTTCCACCAAGGCATAGTTCCCACCACGAGGAACTATCATTTTGACCAAGAAAAAGTGAAGAAGACGATGGTTCATAGTCAGATGTCCTACTAGCTTATGGTTGCTCCTGGGACGATCAGCTTTCCACAATGATTGACGAGCAGTTAGAGCATTGAAGCCCCATTCATCTTCTGGTTCTCCTCCATCAAAATCTGCATTGTTGAGCGGCAGCATAGAGATTTCTGCAAATTGGGCGTTGGTGAGCTTGATGGTCACATTTTTCACTTTGGATTCGACCATCCCATTCACCAGTTTGAGATTGCAGTAGAACACCCTGATGAGTTCAGGATAATATTTTTCTTCCTTGAGGGTGAGGAAGGGAAAGAGGTTGTAGTGGTGGAGGCATTGGGTGAAGGTGAGGCTTTGGTTATCAAAGGTTTCTATAATAGTGAAATGTGGTGTCATGATTTCTCTCTCAGAAAAGTTTTTGACAAAGTTTTGGAGGTCTCTAGGGGAGGAAAAGAACCTTGAGAAGTCAAGGGGGTTATTGGCCTGAGCCATGGAGGACCTTGCTCTTTTAACTGTGCGGGAGGAAGACATGGTGAAGAAGAGAAGCAAAGAGAAAAATAAGAAGTAGAAGGAGTTCTTTGGAACTTTTGAGAGTGATGAAAAGGGAGGAGGTAGTGTGAGTTGAGAGGGTGAAGAGAGGAGTATTTATAGAGGAGGATTAGGTTTAGAAGGTAGAGGGTTTGGTTTAGAAAGAGATGAGATGAGTTAAGAGAGGGGGGAATTCGAGCAGGCCTTGGAAATAGTGTTTTTGACTCTACAGAATCGATGCTAATTGATTATAGAGCATAGGTAATCGATTAGCTAACTGTTTCTGGGGAATTTCAAACGTTTCGCACAGAGTGTAATCGATTATTGAATTGACATAATCGATTAGGGAAGAAACAGAAACGTCCTAATCGATTGGAACAATATGGTAATCGATTATTGAGAAGATGAAACGTTTTATACCTGAAACAGAGGCTGTGTAATCGATTATGGATTAGAAGGTAATCGATTGCGCATAAAACAGAAGCAGTGTAATCGATTAGATATCATAGGGTAATCGATTATCAACAAAACAGAAACATGTTAATCGATTATGAGGAGCTGTGTAATTGATTATTTAGTTCAAAAACTTGAGGTTTTCACACATGAGAGTTGCAAACATAAAATGTAATATTAATGAATCATACCATTTATCCAATTATGCCATACAACATAGTTTTTATCAAAATACTTCATCATTCAAACACAGTTGGTCATGTCAAGAATTCCTAATTCTCTTCTAATGTGGATGAATTGCTCCCTAGCTAAAGGTTTGGTGAAAATATCTGCTAGTTGCCTAGAAGTTTCAACATGCTCAATTACACAGTCTCCTTTTAATACATGGTCTCTAATGAAATGATGCCTAATCTCAATATGTTTAGTCCTAGAATGCATTACAGGATTTTTTGAGATATTGATAGCACTAGTATTATCACACTTAAGAGGCACATTGTTCAATACAGCTCCAAAGTCTAAAAGTTGTTGTCTCATCCAAAGGATTTGAGCACAACAACTACCAGCTGCAACATATTCTGCCTCAGCTGTTGATAGCGCAACACTTACTTGTTTCTTGCTATGCCAAGAAACAAGAGAACTACCAAGCAAGTGACATGTTCCGCTAGTGCTTTTTCTGTCAAGTTTACATCCTGCAAAGTCTGAATCAGAGTAACCAACTAAAATACATTCAGCCCCTTTGGGGTACCATAAACCAACATTTTGAGTCCCAACTAAATATTTCATTATCCTTTTTACTGCAGTGAGATGTGATTCCTTAGAACAAGCCTGGTATCTAGCACACATACACACAGCAAACATGATATCCGGTCTACTAGCGGTTAAGTAAAGTATACCTCTGTATTTTGTGAGTTCAACATCCTTACCTTTCTCATCCTTGTCCAAATAGCATGAAGTACCCATGGGTGTGGCAATATCATTTGCTTTGTCCATATTGAATTTTCTAAGTAGTTCTTTGCAGTACTTGGATTGATTGATGAATATGCCTTCATTGGTTTGCTTTATTTGAAGTCCAAGGAAGAAAGTGAGTTCCCCCATCATGGACATTTCAAATTCTTCCTGCATTAGCTTAGCAAACTCCTTGCACATTGAATCGTTAGTGGCACCAAATATTATATCATCAACATAAACTTGTACCAATAGTATGTTATTTTTCTTGTGCTTTATAAATAGAGTTGTATCAACCTTTCCTCTTTCAAACTGATTTTCTAAAAGAAATTTGCTCAACCTTTCATACCAAGCTCTTGGAGCTTGTTTCAAACCGTACAAAGCTTTCTTTAATTTGAAAACATGTTTTGGAAATTGATGGTTTTCAAAACCTGGAGGTTGATCAACATATACTTCCTCTTGAATGTATCCATTCAAGAAAGCACTTTTAACATCCATTTGGTACAATTTGAAATCCCTACAGCATGTGAAGGCTAATAGTAATCTAATTGCTTCTAATCTAGCTACGGGTGCATACGTTTCTTCATAATCAATACCTTCTTCTTGATTATACCCTTTAGCTACAAGCCTAGCTTTGTTTCTAGTAATTATACCATTTTCATCCATTTTATTCCTAAAAACCCATTTAGTTCCTATTATTTGGTGATCATTGGGTCTTGGCACAAGCTCCCAAACTTCATTTCTTTCAAATTGATTTAGCTCTTCTTGCATTGCCAACATCCAATGTTCATCAATAATAGCCTCATTTATGTTCTTGGGTTCTATTTGAGATACAAAGGCTAAATGATTGCATGTATTTCTAATTGCATTACGAGTACTTACACCTTTAGTCATTTCACCTATGACTTTGTCTAGAGGATGATCCTTCAATGTGGTCCATTGTTGTGGTTCCTCTTGTTGTGCTGCGTTTGTGTCCTTGATTTCTCCATCCTTGTCATCTATGGTCAATTCTTGAAGAGTACCTACAAGATCATCAACATCTTCCTTTCTCGGAGGGTTATGGCTATTTTCATCAAATTTAACATGAATAGACTCTTCAATGGTGTTTGTTTGTTTGTTGAAGATTCGATAAGATTTACTAGATTGAGAGTATCCTAGGAATATTGCCTTATCAGATTTGGCATCAAACTTTCCTAGATTATCCTTTCCATTATTGAGCACAAAACATTTACATCCAAAAATGTGAAAGTGTGCAATGTTGGGTTTCCTACCCTTGTAAAGTTCATAGGGGGTTTTCTTTAAAATAGGCCTTATTAAACATCTATTCATAACATAACAAGCGGTGTTTACCGCATCAGCCCAGAAATGTTTTGCAATATGGTTTTCATTTAATATGGTTCTTGCAAGCTCTACTAAGGATCTATTTTTCCTTTCAACTACTCTATTTTGTTATGGAGTTCTAGGAGCTGAAAAATTGTGATTAATACCATGTTTTTCGTAAAATTTTTCAAAAAAGTGATTTTCAAACTCTCCCCCATGATCGGTTCTAATGGATGCAATTTTAGAATTTTGCTCATTTTGGATAATCTTTGCAAGTTTCTTGAATGCATGATATGCTTCATTTTTATGAGCAAGAAACAATGTCCATGTATATCTAGAATAGTCATCTACTATAACTAGACCATAGTAATTACCTCCAAAGCTTTTGATTTTGGATGGTCCAAATAAGTCCATGTGCAAAAGTTGTAAAGGCCTTTGTGTAGACACAATGTTTTTGGATTGAAAAGATGCCTTTACTTGTTTTCCCTTTTGACATGCATCACAAAATCTATTTTCAAACTTAAGCTTTGGTAGACCAATTACTAATTCTTTGGAAACAAGTTTGTTCAAATGGTCTACATGTATATGAGCTATTCTCCTATGCCATAGCCAAGTTTCATCCTCTTTTGAAATGAAGCATTGTTCATCATTTGTAGACAAACTATCCACATCAATCATGTAAATGTTATCAATCCTTTTTCCAACAAATTTGACCTCTTTGTTTAGCTTATTCTCAATTATACAACAATTGGATTCAAATAAAACTCTATATCCTTTGTCACATAATTGACTTATGCTAAGTAGATTATGTTTGAGGCCTTCAACATACAACACGTCACTTATGGATGTGGAAGAATTCTTACCAATATTTCCGATGCCTAGGATCCTTCCTTTGATGTTGTCTCTGTAGGTGACACTTCCTTTTCTCTTGGGAGTGAATGATGTAAACTTGCTTATGTCTCCTGTCATATGCTTTGAACACCCACTATCCAAGTACCAATGGGTGTTGCTTGCCTTGAAGCATACCTACAAAACAAGATTAGTTTAGAGAACTAGGTACCCATTTTATGTTGGGTCCTTTTAGGTTAGTTTGTGGTAATGTTCCTTTGGGAACCCACACCTTTTTCATAACCTTTGGCCCTAATTTTCTAACACTACACTTATAAGCACTATGTCCTTTGAAACCACAATGATTGAATTTCATAAAAGGTGAAGATGATTTGCTTGGTGGTACAAAGAAATTTTTATAGTGTTTTTCCATTTTGTGATTGCTATGTTCTTGGTCATATCCTAACCTGGTTTTACTAAACATGCATTTTTGTTGTCCAAGCAAGATATTCAAGTTGTCTCGTCCATTAGGGAACTTTTCTAATGTCTTATTTAGATCTATAACCTTTGTTTCTAGCATAACGCATCTTTTTGCAAAGTCACATGGTTTATCCTTAGGACATGCTTGAACATTCTCTAATTCTTCTTTTAAGCTTTTATTTTCTTTACATACCTCCATAAGATGCATTTTAAGGGTATCACTAGTTTTCCTAGATAACTTAAGCCTATTAGAGACTTTTATAAACTTATCATATAATTCCTCAAATGCATCTAGTAGTTCATTCTTGTCTAAGTCAAGAAGATTTACCTCATTATCTTCTTCTTGGTGATTGGCCATTAAGCAAAGATTTGCTTCCTCATTTTCCGAATCGTCGGAGCTACTTACATCATTCTCATCCCAAGCGATGTAAGCTCTTCTTCTTCCTCGTTTATCCTTGCCCTTCTTTTTAAGATTTGGGCAATCGGCCTTGAAGTGCCCTTCCTTGCCACATTCGAAACAACTAGGTGAAGAAGAAATTTCATTTGAAGTTGGCTTTTTACCTTGGGGCTTGAAGCTCTTTTGGAATCTTTTGTTCTTCATGAATCTTCCAAATCGTTTTACAAACAGCCCAAATTCCTCTTCTTCATCCATGTCACTGCATGATTCTTCTTCATGCATAGAGGTGGCTTTGAGGGCTAACCCTTTCTTCTTGGAAGATTTTTCTTCTTCCTCTGCTAGCTTCAATGCTTTTAGTTCTTGCTCTTGCTCTTGTAATTTTCCAAAGAGTGTTACAAGAGACATCTCATTGATGCTTGGAGATTGTTTTATGGCTGTGACAAGTGGTTGCCATTCCCTGCTAAGACTTTTCAACACTTTATGCACAAGTTCTTTGTTAGTGTAAACTTTTCCAAGAGTAATGAGATGATTAATAATAAGAGTAAATATTTTCTGCATATCTACAATGGTTTCTCCTGAGTTAATTCTAAAGCTTTCATATTGACTTGTCAAGGTACTAATCTTGGAGTCCTTTACATCGTTAGTACCTTCGTGAGTTACTTATAGAGTATCTCACATTTCCTTAGCAGTTTGACAAGTCATTATTCTAAAGAATTCATCTTGACCTAAAGCCATAGTAATTAGATTCTTGGCCTTGTAGCCATATTGTACTTTCTTTTCTTCCTCACTTGTCCATTCATCAATAGGCTTTTCTATATTTTTACTATCATCAGTATGCATAGGTATATAAGGACCATTTTCAATGGCATTCCAAATTCTCAAATCAATGGATTGAATGAAGATTTTCATTCTTTCTTTCCAAAATGCATAGCCTTCCCCATTGAAAGCGGGAGTTCTGTTTATGGCACCACCCTCGGGAAAAATGTTAAGAGAACTTGAGGCCATCTTGTCTCTTGAAGCTGTTAAGCTTGATCTACCAAGAGTCAAGCTCTGATACCACTTGTTGTTCAAGTGCCCTCAATACTCAAGAGGGGGGTGAATTGAGTTTTAAAACTTTTGATTCGAATGCCTTTGAACTTGATTTTTATATCCAAGTTTAAAAGAATATGCAAGTGAAATCAAGTTAAAGATAGTATGTAATGCACCACAAGGATAAATGTTGCTGAAGCAATTTAACAAACACTTGGTGGGCAGTATTTGAAATGTAACAATTTAGGCAAGATCAAGTATGCACTTCACAAGCAATTAACACCAATTAACCAAATGCAGAATGTGAAAGTAAAAGAGTAAGGAAGAGAAGCTTGCAAACCGATATAACGAGTTCCACCAACACCGGTGTACGTCTCGCCTCTAAGCAACCCACTTAGAGGATTTCCACTATTGAAGTTTAGAGATACAAGCTATGAGCACTTGCAGCTTCCTAGTGTCCCACACTTAAGAACTCAATCCTCACTAGCACAAGGGCAACCCACCCAATCTCTTAAACTCTCAATACCCAAAGGTTGAACCCCAAGCTTTGTGACCACTCAACCTAGAGTGAAAATCTTTTGTGTTTGTTAAAGTGTTTACAAGGAAATGACTCTCTCAATAGAGTAGATATACAAGTGAAAGATCAACCAATTTCTAACTCTCAAGATGAGAGGATATACAAATGAATTTCAAGATGTACAAGAATAGGGCTTACAAAGCACAAGAGAGAGCAAAGGAATTGTAGCTTCTTGGTGTGTTTTTGTGCTTGAATTCCTCTTAAATTTATAGAGCCATTTGAGAGCTTGAGGAGTGCCTTTCTTCTTCCTAGCCGTTGCACATAGTGGGATTCTGAAAAATGGTGGAGACATGTGCTGGTTTTCCACTTAAAAGTGTTTTCCCACTATCGTAATCGATTACACCCTCGGGCTGTAATCGATTATCTTCAAGTCAGAGGACAACTAATCGATTACATCTTGTCCTGTAATCGATTAGCAACTATACCTGATGCATTTAATTTGGCTTCGCAGCTTCCTAATCGATTAGTTTTGTCTGGTAATCGATTATCTTAATTCCAGTAGCCTTCTAATCGATTGTATAAATTCCCTCAATCGATTAGCCATTATACCTGATGCCTTTAATGCCGTTTTTGATATTGGTAATCGATTATATCATGTGTGTAGTCGATTAGCTTAACTCCAGTAGCTTTGTAATCGATTATCTTGATTGCTGTAATCGATTATCTTATGGCCTAATGCAATTGCTTCCAAAACAGAATGACCCTAATCGATTAGCCTGGTCTTCCTAATCGATTATCTTTGTTGTATTTCAGGGTCTGATTTCATGTCTTTGTTTTTGCAAGGATTTCTTCAAGAGTGTTTTTGTCATTATCAAAATTCTTGAACCTGTTTACACATTCAAACACATCAACTAGATGCTTCATGGCACTAAACACATTAAAGACCACTTGTTCCTCTTGAACTCTTAGCATCAACTTATATTTTTCTACATCTATTAAAGCTATACCTATTTCTAAGAATGGTCTTCTTAATATTAGAGGTATTTCCTTATCCGCTTCTATGTCTAACACAATGAAATCTGCTGGAAATATGAATTTATCAACCTTTACTAACAAATCTTCCATCATGCCATGAGGATATTTGATTGATCTATCAACCAACTACAAAGACATGCGAGTTGGTTGAAGATCCTTTAACCCTAACTTCCTCATTAAAGACAATGGCATAAGATTTATGTTAGCTCCTAAGTCGCATAAGGCACCCCCTATATTCATATCACCAATTGCATAAGGTATAGTGAAAGAGCCTGGATCTTCACTTTTTTATGGTAATTTTTTCTAAATAATTGCACTACATTCTTGAGTGAGGGCAATCATTTCATCACCTTTCAATTTCCTTTTTTAGACAAAAGCTCTTTCATAAACTTTACATAGGAGGGCATCTCTTGTAATGCCTCTACAAATGAAATGTTTATGTGAAGTTTCTTAAAGACATCAAGGAACTTAGAAAATTTTTGCTCCTTTATTTGTTTCTTAAACCTTTGAGGAAATGAAGCATGCTTCAATTTTTCAGGTGTTATTTTTATTGCTTCTTCTAATTCAATGTCTATTTTTTTTCTTTTTCCTAGTTATAATTGATTTTTCTTTTTTAGTTTCGACTCATTTTTCTACTTCAGTTTCATTTTCTTGGTTCTCTTCTTTTTCTTTCTCACACCTATTTTTACTTGGAGTAGGTCAACCAAAGTTTTTCCACTCCTTGTCATGATTGCTTTACAATGCTCATTTGGATTGATTTCTGTGTCTGCTGGGAAATTTCTAGCTTGTCTCTCAGCCAACTATTTTGACAATTGTCCCACTTGATTTTCTAGATTTCTAATGGAAGCTTCTTGGTTCTTAAAGCTAGCTTGAGTAGCTTGTATAAATTGAGACAGGAATTTCTAACTCGGATTCTTCTTTCACAGGTGTAGGTTGGGATTGTGGTCTATTAATGGACTACTGTGATGGTTGACCTTGGGCCATGTTTTGATTCAAATTTTGGTTTAGATGAGGTCCTCTCTGTCAAGAAAAGTTTAGGTGATTCCTATAATTAGGATTAAATGAATTTGATGGGTAACTCTTTTGTTGCCCCATGTAATTCACTTGCTCAGCTGAACTATAGAATCACACAAGTCATTCTCATGGTCACCTCCACAAAAATCACAGTTCATCACACAGACTTAACTTGGCTTTTATATTTCAGATATTTGCATACTTAATTTTTCTAAAGCCTGAGTCATTAACTTGTTTTGTGCCAAATAGGCATCTTGTACATCTAATTCCATAATTCCCCTCTTGGGGACATTACTCCTCTCTCCTATCAAACATTCATTAGAGGTCATCTCATCTATTAATTCAATAGCCTCATCTATAGTTTTGGTAGTCAAAGAACCTCTAGCTGAGGCATCTATTAAAACTCTTGTTGCTGGCCTAAATCCATTATAAAAGATGTTAACTTGCTACATTTATTATATTTGATGATAAGGACACTTTCTCAAGCTCTCCTTATACCTATCTCATGCCTCTAACAAAGATTCACCCTCTCTCTGTTGGAAATAAATGATCTTATTGCGCAGCCTAGCATACTTAGAAGGAGGAAAATATTTGATTAGGAATTTTCTAGTTAGATCATCACAAGTGGAAATACTACCCCTAGGTTGGGTCTATAACCAAGGCTTAGCTCTGTCCTGAAGAGAAAAAGGAAACAATCTTAGTCGAATTGCTTCATTGGGAACACCATTCATCTTAATAGTGTCACAAATTTGAAGGAAGCTAGCTAAATGTAAGTTTAGTTCCTCAACCTAACTTCCCCTAAACTGCTAATTCTTAACCAATTGCTGTAATGCTAGTTTAAGTTTAAAAGTTATTTGCTGCAATCAGAGGCCTGAGGATGCTAGATTTCATTCCCTCATCAATTGGCCTGGAATATTCTCTTAATGTAACTCTCCTATTTTCCATTCCAGCTTTCTCTTTTAATCTCTTTTCTTTTCTTAATCTTCTCTCAAGCAAATTAATATCAAGATCAAAGAAGAATGTCTCTTCTTTATCCCTTGATTGCATAGCTCCAGTTATCAATTTCAGTAAAACTCAGTGGACAGATAACAATTCCCTAAATTATAGCATGCACAACTTCACAGATGACTAATCCCTAATTCCTTAGGTGATTATGTACACTAAAACCTAATGTGAAATTAAGAGAATAACCCTAATTATTCACCTAAAACCTTAGGCCTGAAGTAATTAGGTAGTAAGAAGAATACCTAAGTTCTCAACCATGATTTGAACCTTCCAATCCAAAATTAAAATCCACTCCTTGTTGTGTTCCACATGCTTCAAGATAGAGAACACTCTAGTCATAGAATTAAACTTCCATTGCAGCTTCAATGATTCCCAACCTTATGGATTTAGCAATCCATGGATGGAGAAGAGATGAAGATGGAGTTCATAGTAGAATGCAAAGAAAAAATAGAGAGAATAAGAATGTAAAGAGATGAGTAAATCTGAAGAATGAGTTTGTATTATTAATTATGTCCTTAATTAACTTCACTAAAGCTATTTATACCCTTACAATAATTACCAACTTAATTCCGAAATCTACCCTTAATAACTTACAAAATAAATAGCAAACATAAATTAACTAAATTACAACTGAATTTCAAAATGGAATACTTTTCCCTCGTAAATGCCCATTACCAGCGTTAGCACACTGGTTTCCTACCTGGGAGTTACCCTCTAACTATTACTTGCACGTAGGTACGGTCAAGGTTAGCGTAGGCACGCTGGCCCTCTAGTTGCTTCTGAGGTCCTATTCTCCACCCGTGCATAGGCACAGTCGTGACCAGCGTTAGCACACTGAGTCTCTAACTTAGCTCTCCTTTCCATGCTTTATCTGTGTGTAACTACGGCTGAGGACAGCGTAGGCATGCTGACTTCTTGGAGTGGCACTTGATGTTTTCTAATTCTAGTGTAAATATGAGCGTAGAGGTGGCGTAGGCATGCTGATCCTCTGGAGCTTGGTCCCTTAAACGCGTGTAGATACGCCATGCCACAACATCAGTACGCTAGCATTCTGATTCTCTTAGACTTGAGTGTAAGTGTTAAACCTTGGTAGGCTTGGCTCACTGTAAGCACGCTCATGGTCAGCGTAGCTATGTTGAGCCTCTAGAATCCCTTCCTCGTGTGGGCACGCTGAGCTGGGCGTTGGTACATTGGACCTGAAATTCAACATGAAATTTACACTAGCATAGGTACGCTGAGTGTCAAAGTTAGTACGCTCAGGGGCCTTTTAACTCAATACATACTCTTTTCCATTTTTTTATCTTTTTATTCTTACTTTAAAGGAAAAATGCTAAACTAACAATTAATTAGTGAAATTGCATAATTGACAAATAACTCCTTATTTAACTCTAAACTTAATAATTAAACTTAATCTTTCACATAAACTAGGGATAAATATTAATAATTAATTAAGTCTTTTCAAAACTTATCAACGCCCTCTGTGTTCCAACACACAAGCTCGTAACAAATCTTCAAGAGATTTAATTTTTCTCTCAGATTGACCCTTAGTTTATGGATGATCGGCTAAACTTAAATGGAGTTTAGTTCCTAAAGCATTATGTAAACTTTCCCAATATTACGACGTAAAATATGGATCTCGATTTGAATTGATGCTTGAAGAAATTGTAAGCAACATTATAATTTTTTTGATGTATAGTTGATTAATTTTTCTAAGGAGTATCGAATATTAATGGAATAAAATGAGTAGATTTTGTGAATCTATCAACTACTACCCGTATAGAATCATATCCAGCAGGGGTTCTTGGTAGTGCAGTAACAAAATCCATAACAATGTTATTTCATTTCCATTCCGGCACTCTAGTGATTGTAGGGCTCCATAAGGTTTTTGATGTTCCACCTTTGCTTTCTGGCAAACCAACCATGAAGACACATATTCTACTACTTCCTTTTTCATTCCAACCCACCAAAATAATTTCTTCAAGTCCTGATATATTTTGGTAGTTCCTAGATGAATACTTATGTTACTTTTATGGTTTCTTCTAGAATTTCCTTCCTCAATCCTTCATGATTTTGGATGCAGACTCGATCTCTTTATTTCAACATCCCACCGGTTCCTATTTTAAATTTCATTTTTTCCTTGTTTTAAAAGCTTTTTCTTTTCTTGTAAAAAAATATCTTTCCATTGAGTTTCTAAAAGTTGTAACAAAAAGTCATTTATCACTCTTAATATTCTAAGGTTATAACTATCCTGATTTATTTCTAGTGCCAAGTTCATATCTCTTAATTATTCTATCAACTATAATTCTTTTATCATCATTGTAGACACATGTAGAGACTTACGGCTTAAGGAGTCTGCTACTACATTAGCCTGCCTAGGATGATACTGTAGCTTAAAGTCATAATCTTTTAAAAATTCCATGCATTGTCTTTGTCCTATATTTAGCTCATTTTGTTCAAATAAATATTTTAAACTTTTATGATCATTGAAAACTTCAAAATTTTCTTCATACAGGTAATGTCTCCACATTTTTAGTGTAAAAACTACAGCAGCTAACTTTCAATCATAAGTGGGATAATTAACTTCATGTTTCCTTAGTTGCCTTGACGCATAAGCCATAGCTTTCCTATTTTGAGTTAGCATACAACCCAAACCTTGTTTTGACACGTCACAAAATACCTCATAAGTTTGCTATGGATTGGGCAGTACTAATAAAAGTGCCCACGTAAGATGACTCTTTAGTTCTTGAAAACTATTTTTGCAGTGTCATCCAAATAAATGGTTGACCTTTTATTGTGAGTTTTGTTAGCAAATATGCCAATTTTGAAAATCCTTTAATGAATCTCCAACAATATCCAACTAAACTGAAGAAACTTTTAATTTTTGTCATAGTTATTGGTCTTTCCCATTTTAACACTACTTATACTTAAGAAGGATCTAAAATGATTCCTCCTTGACTGATGACATGACCAAGGAAGTCAACTTTATCTAACAAAAAGTCACACTTAGACAGCTTTGCATACAAATGCTTTTCTTGTAGAATTTCTAACACTATTCTTAGATGTTCCATGTATTCTCCTTGATTATTGGAGTAGATTAAAATATCATCAATGAAAACTATAAGGAATTTATCTAAGTATGAAGTATTCTATTCATGTAATCCATGAAAACAATATGAGCATTAGTTACATCAAAAGGCATTACCAAATACTCATAGTGTCAATAACGAGTCCTAAAAGTAGATTTGGGTATATCTTCCTTCTTAACCTGTATCTGATGGTATCCCAACCTCAGATCAATTTTGAAAAATACTTTTGCACCATGTAGTTGGTCCCTTAAATCATCTATTCTTGGCAAAGAATATCTATTCTTAATTGTCACTTTATTGAGTTTGCGATAGTATACACATAATCTCATACTACAATATTTTTTCTTACCAATAAAACTAGTACACCCCAAGGAGATACACTTGGTCTTATAAATTGCTTCTCTAACAATTCCTCAAGTTGCTTCTTTAGCTCCAATAATTCCAATGGTTACATTCGATATAACACTTTTGAGATTAGTTCAGCTCTAAGAACAAAGTAAATAGAAAACTCCACTTCTCATTCTGGCGGAAAACTAGGGATACCCTCCAGAAAAACTTCAAGGAATTCATTTACAATAGACAATTCCATTATTTTGGATTCTCATTCCTCTTTCATTGAAATTAACATCATGAATCCTTAAGTTTCTTTTTTTAAAGAAGAATTTATTTGATTAGCAAATAGAAATCTCATATCCTCAGAATTTGAATCTATTGATTTATTGAAAACTATTGCCTTGTTATAGTAATATATTAGAATATAACTGTATGCCAATCAATCTAATCCAAGAATAACTTCTAAATTAGAAAGTGGTATGCAGAATAGATTAACTTTAAAATTCCTATAGTTTATTCCCTACAAGCTTTAGAAGTAACCATGGAATTGTTTCCAGGGGTATGAACAGGTAACTCAAAAGACAATTTAATCACAAGAAAGTCTAGCTTCTCCACATAATTATTGGCAATAAAAGAATGAGATACGTTTGAGTCATACATAATAGTCAAAAGAGTCTTATTAATGATACACTTACCTTTCACAATTGCATCCCAACGAGATATTTCCTCACTAACAATCCCAAAAACTTTTCCATGAGTATGTTGGTGTATGCACTACGATCTATTTATGTATCAATTTTAACTTATCAATAAAATAAGTATTTTTTAGTTTTAAGATTGTCTTAAAACTATTTATCTCTGGAATAATAGGTCATATGAGAGTTATTCCTAAAATGTCCCTAATCAAGTATTTACATGGGGACATGTAAATACATTAAGACTAGTGTATGAATGTACTGATGATTTGATCTCATAGATTATGGATATAGGTGATATCAAGTCTTCACATAGGTACACATTAAGAGTAATGTTGTACTGGACAGACCCGCCATGAGAACGTTGCATGGATCGTTACATGAGTGTCATAAATAGTTCTCAATATAATAATGATATATATAGTCCTTCGACCTGAAGTCACTATGATTCCTACATAAGGAGTTTGTTGTTTTGATACAATAAAACGTCATCTGTAATAAGATGACCATAAAAATTTTGATTAGGCAATAAACAAATTAAGTAGTGGGATATGAGTGATGTAGATGAGATTTATCTCTTCTATGTGATAAGAGTGATATTTATGGGCCACTTGATGGAGTGAGACTAATGAAATGCATCACCATGCTAGGAAGAAAAATTTTAGATATTTATTTTGTAAAGTTTACTCTGGTATCAAGTAAATTGAATTGGGCCATACAAGGATGACGACGACCATGCCTTGGGCCCAATTAGATATCGTGACAAAAAAATAAATATATAAAATAATTATCATTTATAGGTCATGTTAATGATAAATAATATTCAGACATAATGATGTATTGCTAGATGTCGCTCTTATTTCATATTAATAATAAAATAGTTTATTATTGATATAACCGGATATTTTGCTTACAGGGTTACACATATAGAGTAAGCCCACCAGAGAATAGTTTTATTTTAGTTGGACTAAAAATAAAACTATTGGGACTAACTCATTTAGAATGAGTTAGGAGCTCAATGTTTAATGAGAGCTCATCAAGTTAAAACCTAAGCTTATATATAGAGCATGGGATGCTCATAGGCTGCTCCTCAGAAATTAGGATTAGTCTCTGAACTTCTGTACTAGCATTTGAAAATTCAAATTCTAGTTGGAGTGCTCATGTGGACTCCTAAGAACGGAACTACAATTGCTTCAATCAAGGAACTCATACGCGTCTACAAGAGGTAAACTCTAAAACAAAATTTTTAATTTTGTATGCAAAGCCTTGAAACATTCATTTTTGCAATTCCTTTTAGCAATCCTTTGTGTTTCTGTTGCCTGACCCTGAGGGATTCCCTAACAGAGGTATCAGAGCCTAGTTGTAAAGTTATGTTTTGAGAATTTGTTTGCGTTTCATGATGGCATGTTTTTCGTTCTACAAAAGCTTTTAAATTTTTGATTTATGAAATTGTTTCTTTTTATAAGCTTTACGTTCTGTTTTACAAAGATGGTTTGTGAAACTTGTTTTGAAAAACGTTCAAGCATGATTATGTATGAGATCATAATATGATTCATATGCTCTTATATTTTCTATAAATTGTATAAGATACTGTTTATAGTTTTCTCATTTGAAGTATGCATTTCTGTTATTGTAAACTTGTATTATGTTTGTGTTTTCATTTTTCTGTATATGATACATGTGTTGAATTCTTTAAAATTATTGTCATTATACAAACTACATTTTAATACTATATTAATCTCTAAGCATGAATGGTTCATGTTATAGGGCATCAAGCGATAAGGTTTAAGTGTTAAACCTTACCCGTTCCTTAACCTAGGGTTTAAAAGTTAAAACTTAGACAGATGTTATGAGAATGGTGCAATTTGAATTCTAGGTTTTAAAACCCTTGACAATGCTTCCCATGTGCCTTGACAGTAAAGTTGTGAAGCGTTCGTGATAAGGAATTAGGGTTTTCAAACTAGTTGAAACCCTAGCCAAAATCTTAGAGCTATTAATGGTCAATGGGACGATCAGGCTAGGAAGACTTGGTACTTAAGCGGTCACATCGAACCAACCTCTCTTTCATGGGAACCAACCTGACCCCCGTACATTCTCTATGTAGCGCCTTATTACCGACCTTGCATGTTTTAATTGCTCGTTTTAAAATTAATTATTCTTTTAATGCTTTTAATAGGTTATAATTAATTAATTAACACGTTGCATGATGAATGGTTATGGTCTTAGTTATTTTATTTAAATAAAACCTAGATGTTGTGCCCCTCTCTATTATATTCAATTTATTTTCTTAACCCTTCACTCGTATGTAAAGCAAGTTTCTTTATAATCCTATACTCTTGATCAAGCCAACAAAGTAGAAACCTAGAAGAAAACTAGAGTGGTGACTCTAAGTGCTTTTGACTTTGAGAAAAACCAAGGAGTGGTGATTCAAAGAGGATGGTGGGTTCAAGAAGTAGGACTTCATGAAGCCATGGCAACATAGTTCCTTTAGGTTTATTTATTTATTTATTTTTCTTCTAGGATGACCATAACCATTTCACAACTTCATTTGTATGTTTTGGGGAAATTTCTTTTACTTTAAAGCGTTTTGCAAAGATGGTAATTTAAAATAAATTAAAATCCCTCAAAATAACTAAGTTTCAAGCGCCTTCCAATAAGTACACTTATCAATACTAATGTCAATAAATAGTGGGTCTACCAAAGCAGGGTACTATTACTTATATTAATAAGACGTGATGGGATAATAGTAATATCCAAACTGTTTAATTGGGTTTTAACTTGACTAAGTTATCAATTGGATTGAATAAACTTGGAGGCGTATACATTGGACTAAATTTTCATAAGATGAATGATCGGTAATGGTTACCTAACCCAATGTCTAAAAGTTATATAAGATACAATTGGAAAGGAATTTCCTACCTAAATAACCAGGTGTTAAGTGATCAATCAAAGCTAACTTAACATTAAGCCAAATATGGATCTTTGCCCACTAGAAAATATTCTAACGGGATTTTCTGATTCGTAGAGGGTAATTTTATTTTGAATCAAAATAGTGGGAGACGTGTTTTGTTTTAAGACCAAAAATTAAATATGTTTTAAAATTGATACTTACTACATATTTTTTGTTTTAGATAACCATGACATCAAACACACCTTCAAACCTTTTGTTGCGATCGATTCTAGACAAAGAAAAATTGTATGGACCTAACTTTCTAGATTAGTTTAGGAACTTGAGGATTGTCCTCAAATAAGAGAAAAAGGAGTATGTCCTGGAAGAACTGATTCCGGAACCACCCGTGGCCAATGCCTCTAAAGCTGACAAGGATGCTTACAAGAAGTATCAGGATGATGCTTTAGACGTCCAATGCCTTATGCTTGTAACCATATCTCCTGAGCTTCAGAAGCAATATGAGCAGATGGAGGCTTTCGATATGATCGAAAACCTAAGGAAACTATATCAAGGTTAAGATAACCAGGAAAGATATGAAGTTTCTTCAGCCCTATTTAGTTATAGACTTGAAGAGGGAAGTTTTATAGGACCTTATATGCTCAAAATGATTGTGTACTTAGAGAATCTAGCTATGCTAGGATTCCCCTTCCCTCAAAAGTTATCTACTGATCTCATTTAAAAGTTATTACCTGACAATTTTAAGCCAGTCGTCATGAATTACAACATGAATGCACTGGACAAAACATTGCCAGAGCTACTCAACATATTGAGGACTGCTGAGCCCAATATTTCCAAAGGAAAGGGAAAGGCCATAATGATGGTCAATTCTAGCAAAGGTAAAGGAAAAGGCATGCATAAAGGCAAAGGAAAAGCTATTATAGGAAAGGGCAAGACAATTTGGAAAATCAAGGATAAGCCAAGTACATTGGCCTTAAAACCTATAGACGGGGTAGCTAAGGAAGGTAATTGTCACCATTGTCGATAGAAGGGACACTAGAAGAGAAACTGTCCAAAGTACCTGGAAGAGCTTAAGAAAAAGGGAAGTGAGACTTCCACTTTAGGTATTTTTGTTATAGAAATTAACATGTCAACTTCAACATCATGGGTATTAGATACTGGATGTGAATCTCATATTTGTCTTAATGTGTAGGATCTAAGAAGGAGTAGACAGCTGATGAAGGGCGAGGTGGACCTACATGTTGGAAATGGAGCAAGAGTTGCTACATTAGCTATAGAAATTTATTTTTATTCTTACCCTTAGGGTTTGCTCTTGAATTGGAAAATTATTTTTATGTTTCGGCAATAAGAAGAAACATTATTTCTATTTCTTGTCTATATAGGAAAGGGTTTTCCTTTATAATAAAGAATAATAGTTGTTCTGTTTATTTGAATGACATGTTTTATTGTTGTCCAAATTTGAGTAATGGACTTTATGTTCTCGATCTCGAAACCCCTATCTATAATGTTAATACTAAAAGGGTTAAAACAAATGATTTGAACCCAACTTATCTTTAGCATTGTCGCCTAGAAAATATAAATAAGAAACGTATTTCTAAACTCTATAAAGATGGATATTTAGACTCTTTTGATTTTGAATCAATAGACACATGCGAATCTTGTTTATTAGGGAAGATGACTAAGACCCTATTTACCGGAATGGGTGAAAGGGTGAGTGATCTTCTAAGCTTGATATATAGTGATGTATTTGGGCCAATAGGGACAATGGCTAGGGGAGGTTTTAGCTACTTCATCACTTTTATTGATGATTTCAGTAGATATGGATTTGTGTTTTTGATACAGCATAAATTAGAGTCCTTTGAAAAGTTCAAAGAGTTCAAACATGAAGTAGAGAATCAACTTGGCAAGATAACTAAAGTACTTCGATCTGATCAAGGTGACGAATACTTAAGCCTAGAGTTTGATAAATATCTTTGAACTAGTTTGAACTGGGGTCTAGGATCTGGTGTAGGACCAGTCATAAATGTTCTTAGTGATTTATATATTGGTCTAGTGGGGATCTGGTATTATATCCCCTATTCAAATGGGAAATAAGGGTCTTAGAGTCCTTGAGATCCTTCACACCAAGCTTACGCTTTGAGAAGGGGTGAAAGATGGTGTCACCTATGAAGATTCTCTGACGCTCAAGTCAGTAACCAAAAAAAGAATTCAAGGGTTATGAGCGTAAGTTTGAGAATGAGTCTAACATACCAGAGTCGTAGAAATGTAGGTATTTATATACATGCATGCAGAGAATAAAGAGTCTTTTAGGGTTGGGGGACCATCCATACAATTTGTCAGTATGATTCTTACACACGAGCGGGTGCCCCCATGTCGCCTACGAACGTTTCCCTTGTGACTGTACCTTGTACTATTTATCAGGTGACATAGATGCTTTCCGGTGTGCATAGTGCTGACTTGAACTTTCAGTATAGAAAGCTATCTGACATGACCTTATAGCCCAGAGGTTTATCTGCGACATCGGTAAGCAAGTGAGATCGGGTTAAATTACTCTCTTGCCAATGTGCCGGTATCTATACCGGATTATTTGCCCCCTAGCTTGTTTGAGGGACTGAGTAAGTTGCTCAACATAAGCTATATTGTCTTGCCAAAGTCGCTCTTGCAGGCGTGGATACCAGCTTAGATGAGTTTCCTCTGAGGTCCTCTTTTGTGGTTATGGACATCGGCTTCAGATAACATCCTGTCTTTGTGTGGGGAGCTTAAAAGTTTTTGAATGTCGTAACTCTTTGCATTTAAAATTTGTAACTCCTAGGCGTTGAGACGCTACCAATGATGAGCAGTTATTGCTAATAACACGTGAACACTAATGATTACGTGTACAAGGATTGCCAATCATCATGTATAGTGGATATTGGGCCTAAAATTTGAACGTTACGGCCCACTTGATTTCAGCTTTATGTGAAACAGCATTATTTTCGCGCTTTGGATTGAAACAACACCATTGTTGGCCCTCAAAGTTATGCGTTTACTGACAAATGACATGTCTTCTGACCGGTGGTTACCATCCCCCTCCATAGCTATAAAATGGGGACTTAGGCATTTCTAGAAAGTCACCTTACTTCTAACCTAAGAAAAACTCTACTAAAATTTCTTCTTGAAAAAGTTAAGTTGCTACTTTAGTGTTCTTAGTGAAGTTCTCCATTGTTCTCTGCTTTCCAAAACCTTCTTAGGAAATCACCATGCTAGTCCTGTGTATAGAGAGGGAAGAATCCCTACGAGGCCCTCAGGCTATCGAGGAGGAAGAATCCCCATGAATCTTTCCAGGGCCGGGCCACATCGTTCAGGAATGAGTGAAGCATCTCACTTAAGGCAGCGGGTGGTAATGCCCCTATCTGACTCCTCCTCTAGCTCAAAGGCTAGCCACTCTTCTGAGAGCAAGGTGAGTACTGACTGTTACCTTTCTGATGATGTGGATTTTTACAGCAACACCGACGTTTTCCATCACACCATAAGTAGGATGGTCGTCAAAGGAACTTTTAAAATTATCCCAATCCTCAAAACCACCAAAGGGTGTATCAACATGGTGGGACACCAGCTTAACTAGGTTAAGCTAAATGAACTATACCTTTACTACTGGGTGGAGGAAGAAATCCGTGAAATAGCATCCCAATATGCTAGAGAAGACGGAAGGCGGCTCTCACCCCGCTTCGTGGTAAATATTAAAGAAAGGCTGAAGGAGCGGTTTATGGTGCTTGCACCCAGCCAACTGAAAGGATCTGCCATCACTATCTAAACAAGTGATCCATCTTTATGTATGACTTTGTTTTCTCCCAACTTAGAGTTTGTTTCCCACTTACAAAATTCCAGATAGGGGTGTTGAGGTTCTTAGACTGTGCCCCCCTCACAGGTGCATCCTAACGGATGAGGCTTAATCCGTGCTTTGGAAGTGTTAGGCGAGCATTTTAACTTCAAACCCATCATGGCAATATTGCTTCATTACTGTCAAGTAATACGTCAAGCCAATAAGAAGCGCGGACTTAGCTTTATTACCATCTGATGTGACACGAAGGTTATAAATTTTGAAGCCTTCACAGAGTCGGCGAAGGTAGACGGTAGATCCTTCAAGAACTACTTCATAAGGATCCGTGTTCAACCAAATAAACTCGTCTTTTGGAGGAATAAGGAGGGTCTTCTCAAATTCCCTATCGAATGGAGCCATGAGCATTTCTTACTCATCTCCAAAGCTTATTTCACCAACGAGGATGAATTATCTCCCCACTCAGTAGAGGTCATAAGTGCTCTTCAGGCATACACCATTAATTGCAGGAAATTTTCCTACAAACGCCTTCTGGGGTCTGACACAATTCATAATGAATACCTAAGTAATTTCTTGCTTTTTATCCTTAACTGTTTGAGTATCGGTATGTGTTGTGTTTGGAACTAACACATTTTCGTTTGCTTGTGTACAACAAATAGGAGAACTATGCCCTGCCATGGATAAGTTGAATGGTATGCTGGCAGATGAGGACTCATTCTCTAAGGAAAACAATATTCAACCAAAGAGGAACATTGTCAAAGCACGTGTCGAAACAATTGCCCTGACATCTATCGCGATTGGTGAAATACCTCTGCTAGACAACACCGAACAAGCCGACACCACTTAGCCTAAAAAAGTGAAAGAGAAGGAGAAAAAAGAAAAGAAAAATCCAAAAGGATGCTGGCGGGCAGAAACCACCCTCTCTAAAGCCAGTCAAGAAGTTGAGGACCTTGGATGAGGTCGGAATGACCAGCACCCAAAAGGGGAGAAGGTTGTCTCTACCCCTGAAACCATTCCTGATTCAAGGGCTGAGATCGGGCCAAGCCCAACTACCGGTAGCTCCTAACAAGTGGTGTCTTTCTTTCCTCTAAACAACTCATTCCTTACCCAATTTCTAAAGTACGAAGGCCCTATGCCTCCAACACTTCCCAAGCCAATGTACAAGCTCAGACCAACGTTAGAAGTCTCTGGGATCAAGGAGGCTTGTGAGGTAGGCAGATGACAACTAGTTAAATTATTAAGCCTCATTAACTCCTTGTGTAGAGTGGTGGACAACATTGAGGTAACCGATAAACTCCATGCTAAGGTTGAGCAACTTAGTGTCTCTTGCGCCAAGGACAGGGCTAACCTCTGAATCGTGGAGGAACACTTGAAAGAAAAGAAGGACCTGGCTCTTGAACAAGAGTTCGAGATAGGTGCGTTGAAGGCCATCATGAAGGACCTAGAGGGGAAAGTTGTTGAACTAAAAGAAGAAGCCAAAGAAACCCCTCAGCTAAAAGAAGACCTAAAAGTAGAGAAGGGGAAAGTTGCCAAACTAGTTGAAAACCTGCATGCTTTTGAGGTCGGCCATTCAAAACAAATTAAATAGTGGGTCGCTTGAGAGAAAGAACTGCTTGTGCAAATTGAGGAGCTTAAATAGGGGAGTAAAGATACCGGGTCGCTCATGGAGGAAAATGCTAAACTGAAAAAGGGCCTTACTGATGCAAAGGCCAAAGCTAAGTGGGCCCTGAGACTCTACTAAGGTGGTGTATGATGCATTTGGTGGGGCCATCTGTCAAATCTTTTGTCATAACCCTAACGTGAAACTCAACCTTTACGGGCTGCATCCTTTTTATAAGTTCCATGGGGATAAATTATTTTCTGTTATCGATGGACGGTATGAGGAACCTAAAGATTCCTTATATGAATTACCACCTCTCCCTAAAGGACAGAGTATGGAGCCTCGTCCAGTCTCTCCTAAACCTGAAAATAAAAAAAGATAAAGAAACAGAGAAAGGTGATGACGAAGGAAACAAGGTACCAGAGCATACTGAAGATAATGTCGGAAAGGAAGCTAAGGCTATAGAGGACGGAAAGGCCCAACAAGAAGCTCATGAAGTAATTCCCCCTTCTTAGTTAAATTTTCATATTTGCACGTAAGATGTGTTCCATGATTAGCTTTCATATTGACTAATTCTTTTATTACTTTGAATATGTATTTCTGCCATGTAAATTTCTTGACACCTCTGTGCTTATTTTGATATTACATTGATGAAATATTTATCTCGTATTCTTTTTGTAAGGATTTTAATTTTATATGATGCTAACTTCGGATCCCTGCTCCATCATTTGCCCATTCGTTGGGGTCTGGTATGGCCTTGAATAAAGACTAATCCTCGCCACTCGTCGGGGTGAAGTTAAGCGGGGTACCGTTCGTGGAATTATATCATCAATTACAAAATAAGTAACTGAGACTATCCGTCTAAAGGGCTATTCTACATGGCCAATTACAGAATAGGTAATTGGGGCATCACTTGTTGGGGTCCAGTATGGCCTTAAATAAGGACCAATCCTTGCCATTCGTTGGGGCTATTTTCTACGCGCGTTCGTAAGGCCTTGTCGTCAGTTAGAGATTATGTAACTGCGATGATGATTCAACTTGCACCACGTGTCGGGGTCCGGTATGGCCTTAAATAAGGACCAATCTTCACCACTTGTCGGGACTATTTTCCACGCCGTTTGTAAAGCTTAAAGACATAGAAAAAGGAATAAAATGAACACAATAGTTGGTGTAATTTCTCATTAATATGAAAGATGTACAAAAGAAGCATAGTTGGGACATTCCTCTTTAAAAGCTTCTTGAGAAAAACACAATGGGGAAAAAACCTAAGTAAGGAAAAAGAGTACATGCCAGCTTACCAACTAGTTGTAATAAATTCTCAAGTTGTGTATTCCACTTGTTGCGAATTGGTGGGCCGTCAAGGTTCTCTAGTCGATATGTTCCTTTCCCCGTGACTTCAAAAATATGATAGGGACCTTCCAAAGTTAGAGCTAACTTGCCCTGATGTGTGAACTTATTCCCTACACTAGCCTTCCTCAAAACCAAATCTCAAACCCCAAAGGCTTTGTGAATGACTCGCTTATTATATCAAAGGGTAACCTTCGCCTTGATAACCCGGTCTCGGATATATGTCTCCTCCCTAAGCTCTTGGATAACATCAAGCTCTGACGCCAAATGGGAGTTATTGTTCTCTTTAGAAAAATACTCTATCCTTGTTGAAGCTGTTTGAAGTTCCATCGGTATCATGGCTTTGACGCCGTACGTGAGACGGTATGGAGACTCATTCATTGAAGAGTATGGCATGGTGCGGTAGCCTCATAAGACATGACATAACTGATTCATCCAATCACTCTTAGCTTCTCCTAGGCGCTTCTTGAGGCCTTTCAATACCTCTCTATTGGCCACCTCAGCCTGGCTATTTGTCTATGAGTGCTCAATAGATGAGAAAATCTAGACTATGCCTAGTCCTTCAAGCGGCTCTGTAAACTTGTTATCATTTGAATTGGGTGCTATTATCTATAATGATCTGTGCTGGTATACTAAACCGTGCTATGATATTTTAATAAAACGAAACGTTGGGTCCAGGCTGAAGTAATGTGCACCACAGGCTCTGCTTTAATCCACTTGGTGAAATAATCTACCCCCATAATGAGGTACTTGATGCCCCCTGGAACAGTAGGGAATGGGCCCAAGATATCTAGTCCCCATTGATGAAAGGTGCATGGTACCGTAGAAGTGAATAGTTCTTCAACCGGTGAGTGATGAAGATTAGCAAACGTCTAACAAGGATCCTACTTCTTCACAAACTCTGAAGAATCCTTTTTTATTATAGGCCACCAGTAACCAGCTCTCAGGATCTTTCTCATTAAGCTCTGTCCTCCGTAATGATGCCCACACTGGCCTTCATGCACCTCTTCCATAACCTCCTAAACCTCATTTTCATTTAGACACTGGAGGTAAGGCACCAAAAACACTCTCCTGAACAGCATCTTATCCACCATCATAAAGCAGGGCAACTCCCTACAAACTCTTTTTTTCTCAGGCTCATCAGTGGGTAGTTGTGCATTGACCAGATACCAGATAAAAGGAACTACCCACGAGTCATCGTTGAATGCACAAAAAGTTATGGCCATATGTGACGGGGTCAGGGGAATGCTAATGGTAGTCAAAGTGCTCTAGACTATAGTAATGGTACTCCCAGACTGTTTTGTGTTGGCCAACCTTGAGAGGATATCAGCTTTGGTGTTCTCCTTTTTTGGTACATGTTTAAATTCCAACGTTGCAAAATGTTGCTTTTGTAACACCCCAAATTCTTAAGAAAATAATTTGTTGAATAATGGTGATTAATTATTTATGGCCCAACAATTGTGGGAGAATTAATTAGATGCTAGAGTTAAATTATCAGTAAATTAAGATTTACCGGAATCGAATGATTTAACGGATGGTATGGGACCCACTTGGTCAAATTGGATATTTAATGGATCTAGGATACTTAGAAAATTATTGTGGTTATGGATGTATAACTAAAATAATTTTCGGTATTGAGGAGATAATTAATTGGACTCGGTGTATGACATTAAATGACAAAAATACGAACCAAATGTAATTAAAAAGAAAATGAAAACACCTTTTTCTTCTCCTCACCCAACCGTCCACTTTCCCTCTTTTTTGATACCCACTTTTGCCCATTGGATAATGAGATTTATTGCCTATTAGAAAAAGGTAACATGATGCACCTTTTGTCCAATGGATAATGGCCAAAGTGGTCATCTTTTCCCTCTCTTTCTTCCTCCACCGTGCATACTTCTTCTTCTCCCATCTATCTCTATTTTTCTTATTCTTTTCCATTCTCTCCTCACCAAAATTGAACCACCTCCTTCTCCTTCCATTTCTTGCCAAAAATTGAATTTAAACATAGATTTGTTGAACATTTATGGGACATGGAGGCTTTTCTTGGGTCATCTCTTTCTCACTCCACCATTTTAATTGGGCATCAGCATGGACTTGAGGTAAGGGTTTCTTGCCTCTTTATTGTTCTATTTGTGGTTCTTATGTTGATTAAGCTTGAAATATTAATGTTAGAGGTTATGGGTATTGATGGAAAATGATGGACCCTAATCTTGGATGACCTTGAGATGTGACTCTTGATTATGGTGTTGTGTTAGAAATGGATGTGGTTTATGGTTTGCATAGGAATTTTAGAAATGGGTTGAAGTTGTTGATTGGGTGATTTTAGAGGAAAACCCTAAGTGTAATGATTTGGGGGGTTTTAGCCTAAATGATGATTTTGATCGTTTGGATGCTTTAGAGTAAATTATATGAGGGAAATGAATATTTAGAAGCATTGGGATTGATTATGGATGTTAATGAAATTTTAAGTTAAGTTGAGTGTATTATGAATGATGAACTATGCATGTGAAACCCAAACCATAGGATAGATAACCATTGGGAAAATAGTGTGCTGTTTATATTGATTGGTATTTTATGATGATATAATATTTGTAATGATGTATTAGAATTAATGGAATTGATGATGGGAAATTTGTATGAAATCCTTAAGAATTGATAATTGAGGCTTTTGACATTGATGAGGAGATTAATGATATTGTTATCATGAAAGTGACTCTTGGGTTTGGAAAAGATGATTGGGATCATGGGTGTTGATACTTGAGATTTGGGAATTTTTGGTGACTTTAAATGGAGCCAAGGTGGCTTATGTTGAATATGAATGATAGAAATGACAATTGGATGATTTAGATGGTACTTTGGATACCTTGTGAATGAGGAATGTGATGTTATTATTGTTAGGTTTGGTTGACCCTTTAAGGCTTAGGAAATCTTGGTTTTGGGAAAGGAATTCCCGAAGCCTAACATAAGCATATGAATTGGAGTTTAGACAAGTCTTGGACTTGATTCAATCCCTATAGGATGTTAACAATTTATTAGAGTTGCGAGGATGCCTTGTGATGGCTCATGATTGAATGAATGCATATATGTGTGTTATGTATATTGTGTTCTGGATGATGGTGTGGAACGATTGAGGCATTGGAATTACGGTTCTTCTCTTGAGGTAGGAGAGGAGTTTACATTTCAATTGCATGAGTTGAACAGTTGATGATGAATATATATGATTAATACTCATGCTTACTTTGCCATGATTGTGTTAATGTGATGAGATTGAGTGGTAATTGTTGAATGAAAGGATTGGCAATTTATTGACCATAAAAATGATATGAATATGTATGTGAAATGGCCTTAAGAATTTTGAACCTTTTGAAGGAAATAATGTAATTCTTGGTGAATAATTACTAGAGGATAATCAGTGATGAAATGGAATGTGGATGTGTGCATAGATACACGAGATGTTGAGTTAAAATCCCTTGGGAAAATGTGTCCCCGCTTAAGCTCCTTGTGGTCACGCTCAAGCGTGGATTCTATTTCGCTTGAGCGCACGTCTCACGCTCAAGTGTGAAGCTCTCTGATGCTCCCTGCCTCGTTTGTGCTTAAGCGCGTAACTCACGCTCAAGCGTGAAGTTTGTTTTGCTTGAGCGCATGGGTCTCGCTCAAGCGAGGAGCACCTGATTGCTCACTGCCTCCATTTCACTAAAGTGCATAACTCACGCTCAAGCGTGACAAGTAGTGGCCCTGGCGTTGGTTTTCCCTACCTCTTACGCTCAAGCGAGTGCCAAGGAGTAGTTTCTGCCTAATTTCTGCTTAAGCTTGAGCATTCACGCTCAAGCGAGCTCACTAGGGTCTGATTCTGCCTAACTCACGCTTAAGCTTGAGTATTCACGCTTAAGCTTGAGGATAAGGTCTGATGCTTTCAAATTCTCGCTCAAGCGAGGGCTTGAGCGTGAGCTCACTTAAGCACCCCAAATCTTGCTCAAGCGAGCTGATTTGGCTTCTTCATTGTTCATCAAAGTTGTAGAGATTTCATCGTCGTCGTTTTGATACCCAATTTGCGTCGATTGGAGTTTGGTAGCCCAAGTTATGTCCAAAATACTAGTGGGTGTTCAAGCTGAAAATTTTAGCAAGGCTGATTTTATAAATTGGCCAGTTAGGCAATATTCAGGGCATAATTGGCCCATGAATTCTGCATAGAAATTATAGATAATTGTGTCAGGAAGCTATAGAAATTGGCCTCATCATAATTGGAGTTTTCTAACTCTCATTTGGCCTAAAATACCGAACCCACCGCGTTGAAAAATTCAAATTTAAGACGGTTTTGTACCCAACTTTTTATGATTTTCAAATTGGGACTAATGAGTGATATTTGTGAGATTTCCTACTATTTTTAAGACTAAAAATGAACTTTTCTCGTGTCTTAATGTTGAAAATTTTCATGAGCTCATTCTTACCTAAAACCCCTTTATTATATAAAAACAAAGGATTGTATTAGGGGTATATGATGATGGTGTGTCCTAGTGGTGTTGGTATTAATTGAAATATGTTAAGAGAACATGAATGCCCACTACTAATAATATTATGTGATGATTGATGATGAAAGTAAATGATGGGGTTATGTGACACACCCTTGCTTGATGATAAAACTATTGAAAGGACAATTGAATGATAATATATGGAATATAAACTAATGGAATAAAAATGATGTTGATGATGAATAAAAATGAATATGATATTGATTATATATGGACGGGTGATGAGTGATGTTGATAATGATGGTTAAATTCCATTGTGATTGATACGAGTGTGATCCTGTATGTGTGGTTTGAAATATATTGATAAATTGTTATAAATACCACATAAATATACAAAATAATGGTAATGATTAATGAGATGAAAAACCCACTAAGAGATTATATGGTGACATTGATGAACAACTGATGAATGTGGTAATGTTTGTGATGCCATTGTGATTTGTTGCAAGTGTTGACTTGTATGTATGATGTGAAATAAGCTAAAATAAAATGCCATACTTAAAACCTGAAAACAATGGCTAAAACAAACGATGATAAAATCCACTAAGATGTATATGGTCATGTTAGGGATTATGATGATGATGTTTGATGAGTGGAATTTAGGATGCACAGTGTGAGAAATGCATTTGATTTGCATTGCATTACATCCATGGCATATCATACACTACCGGTGTTGGAATATTAGGGGATTCCCCCAGTTGGCCCAGTGGGAGGGCGGCTCAGTGCACAAGCATTCTTGTTATTTCCCATGTGACTCGGTGTGTAAGTCACGAAGCTGCCCATGCTGAGCTACGGGAGCTGTATATGGTTAACCCTTGTGGGGGGTAGCTCTTGAGGAGCAGGTGTCCTTGGTGGTCCTACGGATCACAGCTGCCATGTTATGAATCATGGTTGGCCCGCAACACCTTATATTGTTGATTATCTTGTTTATCGCGGTCATGGTGAAAATGGCCAGGTGTCACATTATGGGCGATGCAGTTTGGTACCAATAAAAATTGGTGATTATGCATGCATTATGATATATGTGTACATATTATACTACTACAGTAGGGGCATGGTATGTGATCATGCTTCACCCACAAATTGGTGTTTATTCCCACAGTCGGATCCGCATTTGTTGTTGTTATTCCATTGTACATATGCATTAGCCTAAGAGCATTTGCATATAGCATGGAGATATGCTAAAAGGATATGATGATTGATGATGAGAAGGGTTAATGAACACCTAAAAGATAACTTGTAAAACATGAATACAAAGAAAAGATGTCAAATATGATCATGTTGTATTCGGTGGCCTAACATGATGAAAGGCTTGTTTATCTATGTTGATGATGATGATGTTGGCCCATTAGGGCATTGAGAAATGATGTGTATATGTGTTGCTTTGCTATGAATTAATTGATGAATATGGTACGTGTATATTGTTGAAATGAATAAATTATGATGATTGTTGATGATTTTAGCAAAGCATACATGATGTTAATATGCATATACACATAATCTCAATTGTATTCATATTCGTCATTTGAAATGTATAACTCACTCTCCCATGTTGTCCATTTTTAGTATTATTGTAGGAATATTGTGGGATGAGGCTATATTTAAAGTAAAGCTTTTGGGAAGGTAAATAGTGGTAATGGAATGCCCTGGCCAGCATCAGTTGTAATTTATTGTATTATGAATAAAGTGTACATGATAGTGTTGATAATCATTGATATCGATGGATGTATAGTAAATGATAATGCAAGTGGGTGATGTACTGGTATTTAGGGTATTAGGATTCATACCCATTGATGAATATAAAGATGTTGATTATGTAATCATTTTGGGAATGCATAAGTGTTGATGACATATGTCTTTGAGGTTGAATCAGATGCGATCAATTATGGAATATGGATATTGGAGATGTATGTTGCATGACCATATAGATGTATATATATATATATATAAATATATTTAAGGCATTGCATGTTTACGATTTATGTGTAAGATTGGATGTGGCCTAATAGGTTAGTGTTATATGCTTGCATGCTTTGTCGAGCCTTTTCTCATATCTTCATATATGGGACTAGGCGTGTGCCCTGTATACATATTCTTCTTCCACTATAAACTCTGTTATTTTGTATACAATTATGGGTGACTTATTTTATGATCCAGTTATAAATTATTTAATCTCACTCTTCGGTCTTCCGTGGTTTGAGTCTTGGTGTAATCGTTAGGGTGTTTAGAAACTATTTTAAATGCGAAAAATTTACTCATATTTTTATTATTTAATTATCTTGATTATCCCAGGATTCGGGTCCGGAGAACCAGAGGGTGATAGCTTCAGCTCATTAACACAGTTTAAGTACAACTAAAGTTGGAGCTCGCAGACCTGAGACTCCTCGAATTTGTAAAATCATCAACTGTGAATCGCTGTAGAGGGTCACCTCGGAAGCTTCGATGTCTAATGCTGCTCTTAGTCTAGTGAGGCAAGCTTCATACTCAACTTGGTTGTTGGATGTTTTGAAGTTAAAGCGCAGGGAAATCTCTAGATGTACTTTATCCTCACTTTCAACCACCACACCAGTACTACTTCCTTTATTATTGGAGGAACCATCAACGTACACCGTCCAATGGGTGCAAGGTATGGTTGGATCTACTCTACTCATCTCCACCACGAAGTTTGCTAGCACCTGAGCCTTTATATCACCTTGAGGCTCGTACGACACATCAAACTCTGATAGCTCAACTAACCACTTTATCATCCTCCTTGTGAGGTCTGGCTTGCTCAAAACTGAGCGTAGCTGAAGATCTGTCCTTACCTCTATAGGGTGCGTGTGGAAATATGGCCTTAGATGTTGGGAGGCCTAGATAACTGCCAGGGGGATTTTTCAATCTTTTGATACCGGCCCTTAATTTCTTGTAAGGTCTTACCTGTGAAGTATACCGGCCTTTAACCTTCTGCTGACTCCTTCACCAGGGCCACTCCTAGAGCCTTATCCCACACAGCCAAATATAGAATGAGCATTTCACTGTGGTCAGGCTTAACCAGAATACGAGGTCTAGACAACACCTCTTTAAGCTCCTGAAAAGCTTGCTCTTGCTCTTGTCCCCACTCGAACTTCTTGGACTTCTTCAAAATTTTGTATAGGGGAATGGATCTTACGCCATTTTAGGCATGAACCGTGCCAAGCCTGCCACCTTTCCATTTAGGGACTGAACCTCTCTCAGATTCTTTGGGCTCTACAGATCTTGAATCACTTGACACTTGCCTAGATTTGCCTCTATGTCACGCTGAGTTAACATGAAACCCAAGACTTTTCCAACGAGAACAGAAAAAGTACACTTCAGTGGGTTCAAGCGCATGTTGTACTGTCTCAAGCGTAGAAAAACTTGGCGCAGGTGTTCAACATGGTCACCCCAAGCTGGGGTTTAGCAATGATATCATCAATGTACACCTCTACCAGCTTGGTGTGCATGCCTTCGAACACAGTTGATCATTCGCTAGTATGTGGCTCTAGCGTTCATCAAACCAAAGGGCATGATAGTGTAATAGAACACACTGCGATTATTGATGAATGTCATCTTTTCCTGATCCTCCTTCCACGTTGAAATCTAGTTGTACCCTAAATACGTATCCTTGAATGACAAATAATGGTAGCCTTGACGAATCATCCACCATTCTATCAATATTTGGGAGGGGGTATGGATCCTTTGGGCAGGAACGGTTCTGATTGACGTAATCAATACACATTATTCACTTCCCATTGGCCTTCTGCACCATCACCACATTGGAGAGCCAAGAGAAATACTAGATATCACTAATGAACCTCGCCTTCAAAAGCTCTTCAGTTTGCTCACAAGTTGCCTTCTACTTTTTCGGGCCCAATCTTTGTTTCTTTTGGGCAACCGGTATAAGATTCCACCTAATTATTAAACCCTAAACATGCAATTAAAGTTAATTAAACATTAAATGTTACACCAATTAATAAAAATATAGGGGAAAGTTTTCAATAATGTTTACATTCATCCTATGATGCCCCCACATGGCTCTACGGGTCCCTAATAAGGTATCTTAGGCTTGGGAGACCCACAACTGCTCAAAGAAAAATTTTAGTACACAAACTCCTTACGCACCACTTGGCAACTTAGGTCAAATTGGAGTTACAAAATTCTGATCGAGATGAGCTCAAATGGTACACCTTTGTAACTCAAGTACCTACAATTGTTATGAAGAAGGGAAGGGCCAATTGTGCCCCGAAGACTGCGTAATTTACAAATTTATAAAATCAGCCTGCTGAAATTTTTAGCCTGAACACCCTATAGTATTTTAGGAATAACTCAGGATACTGACCTCCGATCGGCGCAAATTGGGTATCAAAACGACGGAGACAAAATTTTCTAAATTAGCTTGCTTGAGTGAAAATTTGACAGCATCAGACCCTGGTCAGCTCGCTTGAGCAAGAATGCTCTAGCATGAGCGAATATTTGACAGAAACCACTTATTTGGCACTCACTTGAGTGAGAATATCCTGGCTTGAGTGAGATTTTGGCAGAATGCTCCCCCAACTCATACAAAGGCTCGCTCAAGTGAGAATTGACTTACTTGAGTGAAAATGACATATCATAACCCATAAATGAACTTCTAACCAACCTAATTTACCCTTTTCAACTCTGATTGCTACCAAACTTCATGGGCACTATGTTTTCCCCATATCAGAGTCGTTGGTGCTGTTAGTTCGCCAAAATTCCAACATATGCTTAAGATATGCAAAAAAAATGAATTTAAACTAAAAGTAATGCAAACTAATGCACAAAACCTATCAAATGGATTCCAAACTCATCAAAGCCTACACATATAAGTTCTTAATGATGAAGGGAACCTATTAGTCCTTCCAGGCATCCCAAAACCCACCGGATTGAAAAATTACTCATGTAATTTCTTACTTCTCTATTAAATCGTCCATTATGTAATATACTTTCTTTTCAATGACAATTCACCTATCCTCAACAATCAATCAACTCATTATCACATTCAACATAATCACATCGCAACAACTATATCTACACATGTTACCTGTTCATATCAATCACCAAGATCTAATAGGAATGGCTCCGTGCCAATTCATAAAACATTATAACACCTAAAGTTATAACATCATGTGCATGGTGCTGAGCTGAACTTCTGGTATAGAAAGGTATCTGATACGGGCTTACAGTCCGGAGGTTTACCTGCGGCACCGGTAAGTGAGTGAGATCGGGTGAAATTATCCTCTTGCCCATGTACTGGTATCTAGACTGAATTAATCTTAAAGAGTGTGGGATTATCTCTCAACTTATTCCTCCTAAAAAACCACAATGGAATAGTGTTTTTGAGCAGAGAAATAGAACTCTGTTAGACATAGTTTGATAAATAATGAGTCAAAATGACTTCCCTAACTCCTTCTGGGGACATGCTTTGATGACAACAACTTTCACACTTAACCTGTTCCATCTAAGGCTATCATAAAGACACCATATGAGATATCGAGAAGGAAACAATCCAGTATGTCTTCTTAACATTTGGGGCTGTGAAGCTTATGTGAAGCGTTAAATTTCTAACAAACTTGGACCCAAGTCAGATAAATTTCTTTTGTGGGATACCCAAAGGAAACAAAGGGTTATTACTTTTATAATCCTACTGAGGGTAAAATGTTTGTCGCTCAAATGTTGTATTCTTAGAAAGGGAATTTATCTCTAAAAGAATCAGTGGGAGGAAAATAGAACTTGAGGAAGTTCAAGACCTACAAGGTATTGAAGAGCCAATTGTGGAAATGGAATAGGAACCATAAAATGTTGTGATAGCTCCAACTCTAGTAGAACAAGACTTATGTAGATCAGGTAGAATACGTCAACAACCTGAAAGATATAGATTTCTTGTAACTCATAAATGAGATGTATTGCTAATGGATCAAAATGAGCCAACATCTTATGAAGAGGCCATTACAAGTCTAGAATCTGAAAAATGGCTTGAAGCCTTAGGATCTAAAATGGACTCCATATACACTAATCAAGTGGGTTTTCAAAAAGAAAATTAATGGATGGTAATATAAGTACCTATAAGGCAAGATTAATGGCAAAAGGTTTCAAGAAAATTCACGGTATATACTATGATGAAACCTTTTCTCCAGTCGTTATGCTAAAGTTTGTTTGGATTCTGCTTGCTATTGCTACATACCATGATTATGAAATATAGAAAATGGATGGCAAGACTGCTTTCCTTAATGGAAATCTTCTTGAGGAAATGTATATGACACAACCCGAAGGCTTTGATAAGCTAAGCATCTAGCAAGGTATGCAAACTACAACAGTCTATTTATGGACTTAAGCAAGCTTCCAGAAGCTAGAATCTTCATTTTGATAAGGTTGTTAAGCAATTCGACTTTATTAAAAATAAAGATGAACCTTGTATCTATAAGAAGGTTAATAACTGCATAATTGTTTTTCCGGTCTTATATGATGATGAAATATTACTTATTGGAAATGATATTCCTACCCTTCAATCTGTGAAGGCTTGGTTGAGAAACTGTTTTTCTATGAAAGACTTAGGTGAAGCAACCTACATGTTATGAATTAAGATCTATAGAGATAGATCAAGAAAATTACTTGGCCTAAGTTAGAATATATACATAGACAAAGTGTTAAAAAGGTTTAACATGCAAGATTCCAAGAAAGGAACTTTGCCTATGTCTCATGGCATAATTCTATCAAAGGCTCATCTCCTTCCATTAAAGAAGAGAGAGAACGAATGAATAAGATTCCATATGCGTTTGGTATTGGATCAATTATGTATGCCATAATATGTACTCGACCAGATGTCTCATTTACTTTAAGCATGATGAACAAATACCAGTTTGATCTCAATGAAAGTCACTGGACTGTCATCAAGAATATCCTAAAGTATTTGAGAAAAACTAAGGATTCATTCTTGATAAATGTAGGGGAAGAAGAGCTCATGGTAAAGGGTTACACTGATGGTAGCTTCCAAATTGATAAGGATGACTCAAGATCGTAATCAGGGTACGTATTCTATCTAAATGGTGGCGTTGTGAGCTGGAAAAGTTTGAAGCAAAAGATAGTTGTTGATTTTACTACAGAATCTGAGTATATTGCTGCCTCAAATGCTGTAAAAAAGGCAGTATGGATCAAGAAGTTTGTAACAGAACTTAAGGTAGTTCCTAGCATTGTGGACCCCATAAGTCTCTATTGTGATAATAGTGGAGCAATTGCATAAGCTAAGGAACCCAGATTACATCAGTGATCCAAGCATATACTTAGGCATTTTCATCTCATCCAAGAAATCCTTGATCGTAGAGATGTTAAGATATGTAAAGTGCACACTGATGAGAACGTTGTATATCCACTCACAAAACCTCTCACACAACAAAAGCATGAGGGACACACTAGATCATTAGGCATTAGGCAAATGTCTGATTGGCTCTAGTGCAAGTAGGAGATTGTTCATGTATGCACTATGAGCTATTTATGTATCAATTTTAAGTTATCAATAAAATAAGTATTTTTAGTTTTAAGATTGTTTTAAAACTATTTATCCCTGGAATAATAGGTCATATGAGAATTATTCCTTAAATGTCCCTAATCAAGTATTTACATAGGGACATGTAAATACATTAAGACTAATGTGTGAATATACTGATGATTGATCTCATAGATCATGGATATAGATGATATCAAGTCTTCACACAGGTACATATTAAGAGTAATGTTGTACTAGACAGAGCCACCATGAGAACGTTGCATAGATCATTACATGAGTGTCATAAATAGTTCTCAATGTAATAATGGTAAATATAGTCCTTCGACCAAAAGTCACTATGATTCCTACATAAGAAGTTTGTTATTTTGATACAATCAAACATCATCTGTAATAAGATGACCATAACAATTGTTATTAGGCAATGAAAAAATTATGTAGTGGGATGTGAATGATGTAGATGGGATTTGTCTATCCTATGTTGTAACATCCCCGTTTTAAAATTAAATGTTGAATGAAGAATAAACCATTAAGACTTGATTCCAACCAGAAAATAACTGTTAATTGCATTTAACTAAGTAGGATTAAGCCATTAAAGTATAAAAAAATGGTGATGGTCAGGGATGGAGTGGAGTGCACGTGGCTGCTGCAGCACACACTCTCCCATCCCACTCTTCTCTTGTTCATGCGCATGTACACATATATATATATATATATCGTGAGCCTTTAGTGAGGAACACACTTACTCTTTCTTCAGACTCTCTCCTCCGTCACTTCATCCTCTACTTCCTCTCTTCGTCTCCATTTTCTTCTTCTTCCATCTTACTCTTCGCTCCTGGAGATCTTGATTCCAGTACTGAAGAACGGACCACACTTCATCCCAGAATCAGGCGCAGGATACGACAAAGCCAAGGAAGACCGGACGAACCAGGAGAAGGACATCGGACCCGACAACAAGAACGAAAAAGGTTTCTGAGGATTCTTCTAAAGGTAGGGGGCGCTTGCATGTCGAATGCATGGTCTAAGAACGGTACCGGATGAATGCATTGCTGAATGCGGGTGTGTGTGTGTGCATGTTTTTATAATCATTAGAACTGATGCTGTGCATGTGTGCATGTATTCACAATTACTAAAACTGATGCATGATTTGAGATTCTGATAGTGATCTTCGTGGCTATGGCGTAGTCTGCTCGTGGATGATAATGATGGATCTATTTTGTTGTCACTATGAAAAGTATGTATGTGCATGTTCTTAATTGGATTGCTCAATGTTGTTAGTCTGATGACCGATTGTAACATGCGCTGGTGTGACTGACTGAATGATGACGAGTAGTGGAGGATATTCGTTCTTACTTAATGACTACGGTAATGTGTTCATGACGCGATGATGTGTAATAATGAATGTGTTAGTTGCATGAGTAAGAGTGGGGTGACCCATGGAAGGTCAAGAACCCCAAGGGAAATGACTTCCAGTTACCAACCCTGACTAGATCCCAATAGGGCTCGTGGTAGCCGTTGGAGCTAGAGAAGTGAGTCTCGAGACGCCGTGGGGAGGCCGGTGCCACCTGGTAAGAGCTGAGGGACGAGGGGCCAAAAGAAAGGGGGCCGTAACTGAGAGTCTTTTCCCGAGTCGGATCCGCAGGCATGCATATAGAAATAAGGCTGAATGTGGTGATGTATAAATCTATGTATATGCAAGTGTATGATTTTGAATGCATGATTATATATTTGGATGTGGAATAAACTCGGTGAATTATGTGTGTCATGAACATTGTTGAATTGTATGATTTTGGTTACTTGAGAAAGGTTGAGGTATAGCAGGAGCGTGTACTGACGCTGATACCGAGTCTGTGAGTATCATTTTACATGTAAAAGCTCACCCCTGCAGTGGCCATTTTCAGTGAATGTCTCTCGTGAGGAGGATCAGAGGCAGAGCTGGAATGCTGGGCGGAGTGCTGATGCATTTCGAAGGTTTAATTAAGGCGTTGTTAGATGAAGCCCGGACTGGTTCATACCGGATGTTAATGTTTTGCGATGAATAGAACTTTATGAACAAGTAGAAGTCTGATTTTGCATTGTAAATATTAATATACACTTTTATGTATATATATGGATGTATGGTTTTGTGTGTGTGATGCTATGTGCTGCCTTGTTTTATAAGTGAGCTTTAATAGATACGCAGGGACAGTATGATTTGAGCAGGATATAGCCCAGTCAGAGTAAATTGAGAATTGTTTTAGGAAAACTTATGTCGGATACGTTGGGCGGAGTCGTATCCCGCCCGAAGCGTGGGAGCAATTTGCCCAAGCGCGAGGACTCACACTGAAGCGAGTAATTACCAGAGCGAGATATCGACCATTATCCTTTCCTATCCGTTGTGATACTGACGCAATCCGGACCCCGGTGTTGAACCCCGGATTTGGGCGTTATGGCTAAGTCCGCCCAGGCGTTGTCATAATTAGTTGAGTTGGGCGGAATAGGTTCAGACTCTTCCTTTCTCCACAACCTACTAACGTATATGTACCTTGTAACTTCTCCTTTTTCTGAGTGAAAGGCGAGTGTGAGGATTTACTTAGTGAACCCTTGTCCATACCCGATGGAGGAAATTACCTTGTAGTTGTGTTGAAGAGGCGTTATGTAGATTTCGTTTAGGCGACGTCATACCTCGCCCAAGTAACTAGGACAGCCCGCCCAAGATAAATATACCCCGCCTAGCCAAGTAGGATGATTCTAACTTCGCCTTTCCACCAAACGCTATGCGTGTGAATGTATTAACATATTTCCCTTATCTATTCCTCCTGTTGAGTGACCAGTATTTCTTGAAGGGAAGCCTCAGTGCGAAATCTCCTCTATCCGCTGCTGTATTACCATACTCCGCCTGGACGGTGTAAGACCCCGTCTGAGCGAATAATCGGTGTTGTGCAGTCCGCCCTAGTGTTAGTGCGTTACGATAAACCCATCGAGCCGGCCTCAGTTTTAGTCTTCCCTGTAGGTTGCTATGTGCGTGTGAAAGCTTTTCGTTCTTCCCTTGCCTGCTCCCTCATATATCGAATAATACGGGACTGTTTTGTGAAAAATTTTCTGTTATTTTCTTTGAAATTTTTATTTTTAGTTGCAATTAATTAGGGTGTTACATTTTGGTATCAGAGCGGACCGAAAAATCCAAGGCCAAAGTATGCTTACCAAGTGTAAGCGGTGGTGTTTGTGTCTTTTGATTGAATGATTGAATTTGTTCTGATGCTGGTTGACCTGATTGATGATTGTCTTGAGGACGAGGGGTTATTTTCCCCCTGGTCCGATTGTGTGTATGACTTAGGCGAATGACATAATGTGCTAAGTTATTAATTGTTGGACTAATAATTAGATCGGTAGTAAGTGGCTCCGTATACTTATCCTTAAATGTCAATTTCAGGATAAGGAATGGCGCATCGTCAAAGTATGGAGGCTATAGCCACAGCATTCCAACGCTTTGCTGATGTGTTTGAAAGGCAAGGCCAAACTCAACCTGAGGATGGCCATGTGCTGGACCGCTTCCTGAAGAGGAAGCCGAGTGAATTCTTAGGAGGACGGAACCCTGAGGCGGCGTTCAAGTGGACTCAGGAATTAGAGAGAATTTTTAGGGGTCTTCGCTGTACCGAAGCCCAGAAGGTGGAATGCGCAGTGTATATGCTGCGAGATGAAGCAGAGAATTGGTGGAAGATAGTCAGGAGCCGATTCCCTGAAGATGACAATCAACTGACGTGGAACGATTTCAAGGCCTGCTTCCTAGACAAATACTTTCCCGACACAGTGAGGAGTCGGAAAGAGCTGGAGTTTATGGAGTTAAAACAGGGCTCCATGACTGTGGAAGAATACGCGACTAGATTTGAAGAATTGTGCCTATTCTATCCGCCCTTCCAGCAGCCGGGAACGGAGCACTCCAAGTGTCTTAAGTTTGAGAACGGACTGAGATCGGATATCAAGAGGGCCTGCAGATACCATGAAATCCGGAGTTTCCCTGCCTTAGTGAACAAGTGTAGAATATTCGAAGAGGATGACAGGGCCCATTCGGGCCAGTGCAGCAGAGCCAATCAGCACCTGAGGCCTCAGCAATCACGTTTCAAGAGGCCAGGGAACGTGAGGAGGAATGACCGAGGGAGACAGATGAGTGGGCGACCAAGGTATGGCGGATGCTTTAAATGTGGCGGTGATCATTTTGCTAAGGAATGCAATGATACAAATGTTAAATGCTACCACTGCGGAGAGAAGGGACACGTTCGCCCGGACTGCCCCCAACTCCGCCAGGCAAACACCAATGTGCGTCAAGGAGGATTTCAAGATCGAACCAGAATGAATGATAACCAACGACATGGAGGCAGAGGCAACGGAACCAGAGGAAATATGATGCATGCCCCGAACAGTCGAGAGAGGAACACCGGCCCAACAGCGACAGGAAGGATCTACACCATCAATGCAGAGGATGTTGCACCGGCAAACGATCTAGTACAATGTAAGTGCTCACTTGGAACGAATATGCTTAATGTTGTTTTCGATTCGGGGGCAACCCATTCTTTTATAGCTGATGAGTGCGTGGAACGGTTGAAGCTACCAACTGTGTCTATGAACCGGACTTTAGAAGTGGCCAGCCCCACTGGCCCTAGTGTGTTCGCATCGTCTATATGTAAAAATGTAGCATTTGAGTTGTATGATCGGAGTTTCACCTTCGATCTGATTTGCATGCCCTTAAAGGGTCTTGATATTGTGCTTGGAATAGATTGGCTTTCAGCCAATAAGGTATTAGTAGATTGTAGAAACCGAGAGATAGTTTTCCCAAAACAACCCACTGAAGATGGCGCGGCACAAGGTATAACCCAATTATTTATGATGCTTTGTCTAACCAAAGATGAGAATGAGACCCTAGCGAATGAAATTCCGGTTGTCTACGAATTCCCAGAAGTGTTCCCAGAGGACGTCCCGAGTGTACCTCCCCATAGAGAAGTTGAATTCTCTATAGACTTGATCCCTGGAGCCGAACCGGTCTCTAGTGCACCCTACAGAATGTCCTCAACTGAATTGGTAGAGTTGAAGAAACAAGTGGATGAGTTACTTAAGAAGCAGTTCATTAGACCAAGCGTGTCACCATGGGGCGCGCCTGTGCTACTTGTTAAGAAGAAGGATGGCAGCATGAGACTTTGTATAGATTATCGACAGCTTAACAAACTCACAATCAAGAATCGATACCCACTGCCTAGAATTGATGATTTAATTGACCAGCTGCGTGGAGCCTCAGTCTTCTCAAAAATCGACTTACGATCGGGATATCACCAAATCCGAGTGAAGGACTCGGACATTCCTAAAACTGCCTTTAGGACTAGGTATGGTCACTATGAGTATGTAGTGATGCCGTTCGGTGTGACAAACGCCCCTGCTGTTTTCATGAATTACATGAACAGCATATTCCATTCCTTCTTAGATCGGTTTGTTGTTGTCTTCATCGATGATATTCTAGTTTATTCTAAGTCATCTGAGGAGCATGAAGGACATCTCAGGACGGTACTCCAAGTGTTGAAGGAGAAGCAATTGTTTGCAAAGCTTTCAAAGTGCGAATTTTGGATGGATGAGATCCACTTCCTCGGGCATGTGATCTCCAAGCGAGGCGTCTCGGTGGATCCTGCGAAGGTAGCTGCTGTAATAGCGTGGGAGAGGCCCAGATCGATCTCGGAAATAAGGAGTTTTATGGGCTTGGCAGGATATTATAGAAGGTTCATCGAAGGTTTTTCTAAATTGGCATTACCCCTGACTAAATTGACTCGAAAGAATGTTCCTTTTGTGTGGAGTCCGGAGTGTGAGAGCAGCTTCCAAGAGCTGAAGAATAAGTTGACAACTGCTCCGGTGTTGGCATTACCTGAGTTACGAGAAAGCTTCGTGGTCTATTGTGACGCGTCCGGACTCGGATTAGGATGTGTACTCATGCAGAAAGATCGAGTGATAGCATATGCCTCTCGACAATTGAGACCCCACGAACAACATTATCCGACCCATGACCTGGAGTTGGCAGCAGTAGTTTTTGCATTGAAAATCTGGAGGCATTACTTGTACGGATCCAAGTTTGAAGTGTACAGCGATCATAAGAGCCTTAAATACCTATTCGACCAAAAGGAGCTGAACATGAGGCAGAGAAGATGGATTGAGTTTTTGAAGGACTATGATTTCAAGTTGAAATACCACCCAGGTAAGGCAAATGTCGTAGCAGACGTATTGAGTCGAAAATCCCTCCACATAGCAGCCATGATGGCAAAAGAAGTTGAGTTGTTGGAGCGGTTCCGAGACATGAACTTGCATGTTGACGCCCCTTCCTCTCAGAAGATGACGATCGGTACGTTGAGGATTGCCAACGAATTCTTAAAATCCGTATACGAACAGCAACAGGCGGACTCTTACCTAGCTGAAATGAAGGAAATTCAGGCTAGAGGAAAGGATTTATCCTTGGCAGAAGGGTCAGATGGGATCTTCCGGGTGAGGAACAGAATATACATACCAAGTGAAGGAAGATTGAGAAGAATGGTGCTTGATGAAGCCCACAAAAGCCTACTCAGCATTCACCCAGGAACCACGAAGATGTACCACGACTTGAGGAGACAGTTTTGGTGGCCCGGACTAAAGAAGGATGTGGCGGAGTACGTGGCCCGGTGTATCACTTGTCAGAAATCGAAGGTAGAGCACCAAAAACCATACGGTGCAATGCAGCCTCTAGAAATCCCCGTGTGGAAATGGGACTCAATTGCGATGGATTTTATCATGGGATTACCCAAAAACCGAACGGGCCATGATGCCATTTGGGTCATTGTTGACAGATTGACGAAGAGTGCACACTTCTTACCTGTAAATATGAAGTACCCATTGCATAAATTGGCTCGAATCTACATTCAAGAAGTTATTCGACTGCATGGCATACCTACTTCCATCGTCTCAAATAGGGACCCTAGATTTACGTCCAGGTTTTGGACCACCATGCATCAAGAACTGGGGACGAAGCTTTGGCTTAGTTCTGCCTACCACCCCCAATCGGATGGACAATCCGAGCGAACGATTCAGAGTCTAGAAGACTTATTGAGAGCGTGTGTGTTAGAGTACGGTGGGGACTGGGAGCAGTACCTTCCCTTGATCGAGTTTACGTACAACAACAGCCATCATCACAGCATTGGCATGGCACCTTACGAGGCATTATATGGGCGTAGATGCCGTACCCCACTCTGTTGGTCGGAAGCGGGTGAAAGTCTATTACTGGGACCAGACATCGTGAAGCAAACCACAGAACAGATCCGGGTAATAAGGGAGAAGATGAAAGCATCACAAGACAGGCAGAAGAGCTACCATGACAAACGCATCAAGCCAGTGGAATTTCAAGTCGGAGATCGAGTGTTTCTGAGAACCTCTCCGAGTAAAGGAGTTGGACGAGCCTTAAAAAGTAGGAAGTTAAGCCCTCGCTACATCGGACCTTATGAGGTAGTAGAACGGATTGGCTCCGTGGCATACCGCCTCGCGTTACCAACTCACTTGTCCCGATTACACAACGTTTTTCATGTGTCTCAGCTAAGGAAGTATTTGCATGACCCCAGCCACACGATGCCTGACGACGAGGTAGAAATTAAGGAAGACCTAACCACTGTGACTACACCGGTTGGAATCGTGGATCAATCGGTAAAACGCTTAAGGAACAAGAACGTAAGGCTGGTTAAGGTGGAGTGGCAGCAAGGCAAGATCACCTCCTGCACGTGGGAACGCGAAGACGCCATGCGACAGCAGTACCCCGAATTGTTTACCTACGTAAGTACCGACTGAATTTCGGGGACGAAATTCTTTTTCAGTGGGGGAGAACTGTAACATCCCCGTTTTAAAATTAAATGTTGAATGAAGAATAAACCATTAAGACTTGATTCCAACCAGAAAATAACTGTTAATTGCATTTAACTAAGTAGGATTAAGCCATTAAAGTATAAAAAAATGGTGATGGTCAGGGATGGAGTGGAGTGCACGTGGCTGCTGCAGCACACACTCTCCCATCCCACTCTTCTCTTGTTCATGCGCATGTACACATATATATATATATATATATATCGTGAGCCTTTAGTGAGGAACACACTTACTCTTTCTTCAGACTCTCTCCTCCGTCACTTCATCCTCTACTTCCTCTCTTCGTCTCCATTTTCTTCTTCTTCCATCTTACTCTTCGCTCCTGGAGATCTTGATTCCAGTACTGAAGAACGGACCACACTTCATCCCAGAATCAGGCGCAGGATACGACAAAGCCAAGGAAGACCGGACGAACCAGGAGAAGGACATCGGACCCGACAACAAGAACGAAAAAGGTTTCTGAGGATTCTTCTAAAGGTAGGGGGCGCTTGCATGTCGAATGCATGGTCTAAGAACGGTACCGGATGAATGCATTGCTGAATGCGGGTGTGTGTGTGTGCATGTTTTTATAATCATTAGAACTGATGCTGTGCATGTGTGCATGTATTCACAATTACTAAAACTGATGCATGATTTGAGATTCTGATAGTGATCTTCGTGGCTATGGCGTAGTCTGCTCGTGGATGATAATGATGGATCTATTTTGTTGTCACTATGAAAAGTATGTATGTGCATGTTCTTAATTGGATTGCTCAATGTTGTTAGTCTGATGACCGATTGTAACATGCGCTGGTGTGACTGACTGAATGATGACGAGTAGTGGAGGATATTCGTTCTTACTTAATGACTACGGTAATGTGTTCATGACGCGATGATGTGTAATAATGAATGTGTTAGTTGCATGAGTAAGAGTGGGGTGACCCATGGAAGGTCAAGAACCCCAAGGGAAATGACTTCCAGTTACCAACCCTGGCTAGATCCCAATAGGGCTCGTGGTAGCCGTTGGAGCTAGAGAAGTGAGTCTCGAGACGCCGTGGGGAGGCCGGTGCCACCTGGTAAGAGCTGAGGGACGAGGGGCCAAAAGAAAGGGGGCCGTAACTGAGAGTCTTTTCCCGAGTCGGATCCGCAGGCATGCATATAGAAATAAGGCTGAATGTGGTGATGTATAAATCTATGTATGTGCAAGTGTATGATTTTGAATGCATGATTATGTATTTGGATGTGGAATAAACTCGGTGAATTATGTGTGTCATGAACATTGTTGAATTGTATGATTTTGGTTACTTGAGAAAGGTTGAGGTATAGCAGGAGCGTGTACTGACGCTGATACCGAGTCTGTGAGTATCATTTTACATGTAAAAGCTCACCCCTGCAGTGGCCATTTTCAGTGAATGTCTCTCGTGAGGAGGATCAGAGGCAGAGCTGGAATGCTGGGCGGAGTGCTGATGCATTTCGAAGGTTTAATTAAGGCGTTGTTAGATGAAGCCCGGACTGGTTCATACCGGATGTTAATGTTTTGCGATGAATAGAACTTTATGAACAAGTAGAAGTCTGATTTTGCATTGTAAATATTAATATACACTTTTATGTATATATATGGATGTATGGTTTTGTGTGTGTGATGCTATGTGCTGCCTTGTTTTATAAGTGAGCTTTAATAGATACGCAGGGACAGTATGATTTGAGCAGGATATAGCCCAGTCAGAGTAAATTGAGAATTGTTTTAGGAAAACTTATGTCGGATACGTTGGGCGGAGTCGTATCCCGCCCGAAGCGTGGGAGCAATTTGCCCAAGCGCGAGGACTCACACTGAAGCGAGTAATTACCAGAGCGAGATATCGACCATTATCCTTTCCTATCCGTTGTGATACTGACGCAATCCGGACCCCGGTGTTGAACCCCGGATTTGGGCGTTATGGCTAAGTCCGCCCAGGCGTTGTCATAATTAGTTGAGTTGGGCGGAATAGGTTCAGACTCTTCCTTTCTCCACAACCTACTAACGTATATGTACCTTGTAACTTCTCCTTTTTCTGAGTGAAAGGCGAGTGTGAGGATTTACTTAGTGAACCCTTGTCCATACCCGATGGAGGAAATTACCTTGTAGTTGTGTTGAAGAGGCGTTATGTAGATTTCGTTTAGGCGACGTCATACCTCGCCCAAGTAACTAGGACAGCCCGCCCAAGATAAATATACCCCGCCTAGCCAAGTAGGATGATTCTAACTTCGCCTTTCCACCAAACGCTATGCGTGTGAATGTATTAACATATTTCCCTTATCTATTCCTCCTGTTGAGTGACCAGTATTTCTTGAAGGGAAGCCTCAGTGCGAAATCTCCTCTATCCGCTGCTGTATTACCATACTCCGCCTGGACGGTGTAAGACCCCGTCTGAGCGAATAATCGGTGTTGTGCAGTCCGCCCTAGTGTTAGTGCGTTACGATAAACCCATCGAGCCGGCCTCAGTTTTAGTCTTCCCTGTAGGTTGCTATGTGCGTGTGAAAGCTTTTCGTTCTTCCCTTGCCTGCTCCCTCATATATCGAATAATACGGGACTGTTTTGTGAAAAATTTTCTGTTATTTTCTTTGAAATTTTTATTTTTAGTTGCAATTAATTAGGGTGTTACATATGTGATAGAAATGATATCTATGGGCCACTTGATGGAGTAAGACTAATAAAATGCATGGCCATGCTAGGAAGAATACATATTAGATATTTCTTCTGTAAAGTCTACTTTGGTATCAAAGAAAATGAATTGGGCCATAAAAGGATGACGATGACCATGCCTTGGGCCTAATTAGATATCGTGACAAAAGGAATAAATATATAAAATAATTATCATTTATAGGTCATGTTGATGATAAATAATATTCAGACATAATGATGTATTGTTAGATGCCGCTCTTATTTTATATTAATAATAAAATTGTTTATTATTAATATAACTAGATATTTTACCTATAGGGTCACGCACATAGAGTAAGCCCAATAGAGAATAGTTTTATTTTAGTCAGACTAAAAATAAAACTATTAGGCCTAACTTATTTAGAATGAGTCAAGAGCCCAATGTTTAATGAGAGCTCATAAGGTTAAGACCTAAGACTATATATAGAGCATGAGATGCTCATAGGTTGTTGCTCAGAAATTAGGATTACTCTTTAAACTTTCATACTAGCATTTGGAAATTTGGATTCTGGTGGGAGTGCTCGTGTGGTCTCCTAAGGATAGAGCTATAATTACTTTGATCAAGGAATTTGTTATGCATCTACAAAAGGTAAACTCTAAAACAAAATTTTTAATTTTGTATGCAATGCCTTGAAACATTCATTTTTGTAATTTCTTTTGGGAATCCTTTGTGTTTTCGTTGCTTGACCCTGAGGGATTCCCTAACAAAGAAACTGGCATTCCTACTACATTGTTAACGCCTCTTTGAGTATGGTTAGTGGTGCCTATTCCTCTAACATTTTCTTTCTTTATCTTTAGATAATCCTTTAGTGGATGCCCAAATTTATTACATTTGAAAAAGATATATGTTTAGGTAATCTTTCCTTAGATGAGGTCCTCCACAATTATAACATTTAATTCTAAATGTAGTTAGGGTGTAATAATTTCTAGATAAAGATTGGGGATTCATAAGGGAATGGTAGCTTCTATATGGAGCTTGAGATTTACTAGAGAAAGATATAGCACCAAAATGTCGTTGTTGACTAGGATATGGCCTTTTTCTCCAAAAACTCTTATTTTGGAAATGTTGAGATCTAAAACTCCTTATCTCTTTGGTTTTAAGATCATACCCTCTGCCTTCGACAACTTATCTTTGTGGTCCTCTTTAAAAATTCTACAGTGATTAACCAATACCCGAAATTCACTAATTTCTTGCATCCGTATAGCATCCTTTATCTCTGGTCAAAGACCATTGATAAACTTTACACATCCGACCAGCTCATTTGATGCATCTACGTAATATGAATGAAAACGAGACAACTCTTCAAATCTTGCAGTATATTCTCTTACCAACTTATTACCTTTTGTGAGAGATAGAAATTTCATTTCTTTTTTTTTCCTTGACATCATCAGGAAAATACTTTTCTAAAACTTTTTCTTTTAATTGATCCCAAGTGACTTCAATTCTACTTGTTTTAAATTATCTTTGGGTGCTTTCTAACCAATGTTCAATATCTTCGACTAAAACATACGCTGAAAAAATTACTTTATCAGTTTCTGCACAATTTAGTGCACGAAAAATATTTTCCATTTCATGGATCCATAGTTGAACTCTATTAGGATCATAGCCTCATCTGAAATGGGGTTGGTTATGTTTATTAAATAGATCTAACCTCCTCAAGACATCGGTACCTTAAGTACCTTAATTCCTTTTATTCCCAGCCATTAAAGTGATCAAACGATCTACTGCAGTAATAAGTACAGTCTCTTGTTCTGCCATGGGTTCCTATCCATAATTAAAAACTCATGATATTTAAAAACTAAAATTATCATGCATTATCACATGACCTCTATACTCAATAATTTAAGACATTAATCAAACAAGTCAAACCTCTCCCCAGGCCTATGGGAAAAACCGCTCTAATACCACTTTATAACACCCTTAAATACTACAGTAGTTATACCAACTAAATACAACAATAATAATTTAGCTTTTTCGTAAACAAGATTAGTAAAATTTTTGAAAGAATTATTATCCAAGAAGAGGAAGCTTAAGGGAGATGAAATGATTATCCAAGAAGAGGAAGCTTAAGGGAGATGAAATGATTACTCTCACTTAAGAGTGTAGTGCAATCATTCAAAAGAAACTTCCCCAAAAGCTAGAGGATCCTGGATCTTTTACAATACCGTGTGCAATTGGGGATATTCATGTAGGAAGTGCTCTCTGTGATCTAGGAGCCAGTATAAACCTGATGCCTCTATCTTTGATGAAAAAACTGGGAATTAATGACTTGCAACCGACTCGCATATCCTTGCAGTTGGCTGACAGGTCCATTAAATATCCCCAAGGGATGCTGGAAGACTTGTTAGTAAAAGTAGATAAGTTTATCTTCCCAGCAGACTTCATAGTGTTGGATATGGAAGCTGACCAAGAGATCCCTTTAATCTTAGGTAGACCCTTCCTAGCTACTGGCAGAGCATTAATTGATGTAGAAAAGGGTGAACTCATGCTGAGAGTTCAAGAGGAGCAGGTAACCTTCAATGTCTTCAATTCCATGAAACATCCGACTGAAAGGATGGATTGTTTAATGGTTGAAGAGATTAAAAGCTACCACACTCCAATGCTTTTAAAAACTGAGGAAGAGGCCTTACGAACTCTTTTAGAGGATGACTTTGACTCTGAGACTGAGGAGTTAAATGACTCTCACTCAGAAATATTGAGCCTACTGGAAGTATTAGAAGTAGGTGATTTTGAAAAAGAAAAGAAAAATGATTTGAAAATTACTGAAGTTGAGAAAGGAAAGGAATGTTCTGAAGAAAAATGTGATTTAAAACCTTTACCTTCTCATCTGAAATATGTTTTCCTGAGAGAAGACGACACACATCTTGTCATTATTAATGCTGACTTAAAAGAAGAGGATGTGAATAAACTAATTGGGGTATTAAAGGCACATGAATCTGCAATTGGCTGGAATATTTCTGACTTGAAGAGAATCAGTCCATCATTTTGCATGCACAAAATTCTGATGGAGGATGACTATTCCCCTGTAGTATAGCCACAACGCAGATTGAACCCCATTATGAAGGAAGCGGTAATGAAGGAAGTGGTCAAGCTCCTTGATGCAGGAATCATTTATCCTATCTCGGACAGCACTTGGATCAGCCCGGTCCAAGTGGTGCCCAAGAAGGGAGGAATGACGACTGTAAGAAATGACCAAGGTGAAGTTATTGCCACCCGGCCCACAACAGGCTGGAGGATGTGTATTGATTACAGAAGGCTGAATGACTTCACTCGGAAAGACCACTTCCCCCTGTCATTTGTTGACCAAATGCTCGAGAGGTTATCAGGGCATGAGTACTATTGTTTTCTTGATGGGTACTCGGGTTATAACCAAATTGTGGTTGACCCAAAAGACCAAGAAAAGACTGCATTCACCTGTCCTTATGGAATTTTTGCATATAGGCGCATGCCGTTTGGGTTGTGTAACGCTCCAACAACCTTTCAAAGGTGCATGCTGGCAATTTTTGGGGATATGGTGGAGAAATTCATTGAAGTGTTCATGGATGATTTCTCAGTATTTGGGAGTAATTTTGATTCATGCCTCAGCAACCTATCTAAGGTGCTGGTGAGATGCCAAGAAACTAACCTCGTCCTTAACTGGGAAAAATGCCATTTTATGGTTAAAGAAGGGATAGTCCTTGGCCACAAAATCTCTGCTGAGGGCATTCAAGTGGACCGAGACAAGATAAAAATTATTGAAAAACTTCCTCCTCCAATCAACGTGAAAGGAGTGAGAAGTTTTCTAGGATGTGCTGGCTTTTATAGAAGGTTCATTAAAGATTTTTCAAAAATAGCTAAGCCTCTGACTGACTTACTTGTGAAAGATCATGTATTAGCGTTTAATGAAAACTTTGTCAAGGCTTTTGAAAAATTGAAACAAAGTCTGATTTCAGCTCCGATCCTTGCAGCACCTGATTGGTCTTTACCGTTTGAATTAATGTGTGATGCAAGTGATTTCGCAGTCGGAGCTGTACTGGGTTAGAAAGTAGGAAAATTGACTCATGTAATTTATTATGCTAGTAAAGTGTTGAACGAAAATCAAATACATTACACCACTACTGAAAAAGAAATGCTTACTGTGGTGTATGCATTTGATAAATTTCGTGCTTACTTGATTGGGGCCAAGGTTATTGTATATACAGACCACTCGACAATCAAGTATTTACTAGCTAAGAAAGAGTCTAAACCGAGATTGATCAGGTGAGTTTTGTTACTCCAGGAATTTGATTTAGAAATACGAGATAAAAAGGGAGTAGAGAACTCAGTTGCCGACCAACTGTCTCATCTGGAAGGTGAGTCGGATTCTGTCTTAATAAAAGAAGAATTTCCAGATGAGAAGTTGATGGCAATTATCACCGGGCCATGGTATGCTGATATGGCCAACTTTAAAAGTGCCTCGGTGGTACCTGATGGTTGGACATCCCAAATGAGAAAAAAATTCTTTCATGATAGTAAAAACTTCCTTTGGGATGATCCATTTCTGTTTAAAATAGGAGTAGATGGATTGGTTAAGCGGTGTGTGCCTGAATCCGAGCAAGAAAGGCTCTTGTGGCATTGCCACGACTCCTATTATGGAGGTCATCATGGTGCCTCCCGTACAGCAGCAAAAATCTTACAGAGTGGCTTTTATTGGCCAACTATCTTTCAAGATGCTAAAGAGTATGTCAAAAGGTGCGATAAATGTCAAAGGAGCGGAGGTCTCTCTGCTAAAGCTGGCATGCCTTTGACAAACATTCTAATTGTGGAATTATTTGACGTTTGGGGTATCGACTTTATGGGACCCTTTCCTAAGTCGTTCTCCAATGAATATATACTTGTTGCTATGGACTATGTCTCTAAATGGGTGGAGGCAGTTCCGACCAGAACCAATGATGCACATGTGGTGCTTAGGTTCATCAAGAAGAATATTTTCTCTAGGTTTGGAGTTCCGAGAGTACTTATTAGTGATGGGGGTTCACATTTTTGCAATAAGATAATCGAAAAAGCCCTGCGTCACTATGAGGTGTTACATAAGATATCGACTCCTTACCATCCATAAACTTGTGGACAAGTCGAGCTGTCAAATAGAGAAATCAAAAGAATCTTAGAGAAAGTGGTCGGAAAATCTAGAAAAGATTGGTCGGTAAAATTAGATGATGCATTGTGGGCTTATTGAACAGCTTTCAAAACTCCGATTGGCATGTCCCCGTATCAATTAGTATACGGTAAGGCTTGTCATCTCCCTGTGGAGTTGGAACACAAGGCGTGGTGGGCTACAAAGCTATTAAACATGGACTGTGACCAATCTCAGGAGGAAAGAGTGTTGAAACTCCATGAATTAGAGGAGTTCCGACTCAACGCTTATCAAAGTGCCTCCATCTATAAGGAGAAAACAAAGAAATGGCATGATAAGTGAATTAATAAGAAAGAGTTTCAGAAGGGTGATCAGGTTTTATTATTCAATTCCCGACTGAGACTTTTCCCTGGAAAACTTAGATCCAAGTGGTCGGGGCCTTTTACTGTAAATGAGGTTTTTCCTCATGGTGCAGTCGAACTAAAAGACCCGACTACTGATCAGATTTTTAAGGTAAATGGCCAGCGACTCAAACTCTACTTTGGAGGAGAGTTTGATAGGCAGAAAACCTCCCTGCTACTGCAAGCATCTTCTTAGATGCAATAAGGTCAAGCTAGTGACCTTAAAGAAGCGCTCTAGGGAGGTAGCCCTATGTTCCGATTGTTTTGTTTTGAACTTTGAGTCGGAATGAATAAAAAGAAAACTAAAAATTTAGTGAATAAAGTTTGTGAAGTTTGAAGAAGGAAGTCCGAGCTAGATTCTTCTATTTTCGCTCAGGCGAAGTACTTGTAGCTTAGGCGAGACACTGCTGATTGTTGTTTCACACTTAAGCGAAAATTTACTGAGTTTGACTGAAAATAGTACACTCGGATAACTGTTACTTATTCTTAACCCTTCTTCCCGACTGAACTTCACTCATCATTTTTCAATAAAATTCTAATTCTTGATGCGAAAAAAAAGGAAGACTTTGAAGGATTTCTGATCGTTGATTTAATGAACGGGTCAGATGGTGAAAGGTGACTTATTTCAGTCGGCCTTTTATCACTCGAATTCCTCACTCATCACAATCAGTATTGTATCCATTAGTCTGCTATTCACGCGGTCTTTCGGTTTTTCATTCATCCACTCGGCTTTCTCTTATTCTCTTGCCCGACCTTTATCACTCAGTATTTCTTTCATGCGTCTCTTTTTGTAGTTCCTTTTTCACTCATTCAATGTCTCATTGGAGAATTCGGTTTCTTCCACTCGGTATTCCGTTCACTCGGATCCTTCCGCAGTCGTTCATTTTTCACTCATCTTTCTTACTCTGTCACTTCATTTTATTCTAACTTTCGTTTTTCACCTCATTTTTCATTCGGTTATTCATCCACTTGGTATAACTGGTATTCATCTATTCCACTCAGTTTACATTCATTCAGTCACTCTATTTCACTCGTTCTCCATTCACTCGGTCAATTATTTTTCCATTTACCCAATTTTGATTCACTCATTGTTTCATAAATACCATGTCTTCCATTTTTTATGATTCACTCGGTATTTCCTGTACCCAGTTTCCTGTGATTTAGTTTTTCATTCACCCGGTGTTCGCATCACTCGGTTTTTATCATCCTTTCAGTCTCATTCAAATTCTTTCATTTCTTCGACTGATTCCTTTCTCGATGGTATTCATTCGGTAGTTCATTATTCATTTTTCCATTTATTCATCCACTGGCTTGTGCAGTTACTCGTCTCCATCATCCAGTCAGTGTAGCTTTCACTCATTCTATTGACTCGGAATCTTTTCATCTCTTCTTTCCAACCACTCGTTTCCTTCACTCACTTCGATTTGTTTGTTATTCATTATTTCTACCTCCCTCAGCCACTTGTTTTTTTTAATTCCCCAGTCTCTCCAATCATTTGCTCGGTATTTCATTCATTTGATTTTCCACCCGGGTAATTTTTGTTCTTCACACGAATTCTCATTGTCATTCACTCATTCTTCATTTATCGGATCTCTATCACTCGGTATCTTTCTCCATACTCATTCGGTCATTATCGCTTCACTTTTTTCACTCATTTACGTAATCTCTTCCTTTACAATCTTCCATTCTTTGTCTTTTATTCATTTACTCGGTATTTCATCATTCATTCATACTTTTATTCGTTCCTTCTACCATCCGCTTTTCTATTCACTCGTATTTCACTATAGTGGTCCACTCGTCTCTCATACACTCTATTTCACGCATTCATTCTTTCACTCATTTATTCACTTATAGTTTTCATTCGCCCATTCTGTCTTATCGTTTGTTCATTTATTCATCTTCCATTCTCTTGTGTCCACTTGGCATCATTTCCCACTCTTACTCGATCTTCTACCTATCCAGTATACGAGTGTATATAAAAAAAATAATAATAATAAATAATAATATATATATTATAATAATAATAAAGTAATAATTAAAGCTGGAACACATTTACGCGTTTCTTGGAAATTGAATTCAACAATATAAAAACCTTTTAGCTTCCAAACCCTAAGTACCTATGCTGAACTGGGGCTGAAGACGAAAAGACATTTTCTGGTTTCTAAGAAAGGTATCATCTTTCACTTATTTCGTGCACTTCTAAGTTTGTGTTTATTATCGTCTTGTTTCATTGTTATTGTTTTCCACTGTTCATAAGCCATGCATCTCACAGTTTTGGTTTGTTGTCTTTCTGTTGGATTTCTGTTCTTATTTTTGTTTATTTAGGTTGGTTATCATTATTCTTTTAACATTAATCATGAAAATAAGGTCACAGAGACTTCTGCAAAAACCTAGACCAAATTTTACAGAAGGAAGTGTGCGAAGAAAACAAATAGATAACGAAAGAGAAGTGGCAACCATAACTATATCTGATTCATCTGAACATGTACCCAGTCAAAGTCAGGTTCAAAGGGATGTATCTATTCTGGTTCAAAGGAATGTATCCCCTACAAGTGAGGAAAATGAAGCACCAGAAGTTGAAAGTGTTAAGGCTGTTGAAAACTGTGCTATGAAGTTTAAAGCCAGAAAGATAGAATGTCCCAGGCAATCTGTAGGAGCTGGTTCTTCTTTTTCTGACATTCTTATGGTGTTACAGGAATTACAAGTCATGAAGAAGATGCAACTTGGAATTTATGATCGGGTCTTGAACCACAATCTCATGCTTAGGAAGATTGCCACGAAACTGAGGGTTGAGCACACAGCAGAAATGGGAGCCCCACCTGATAGAGATGCATGGTTAGCTTCCATTGGGTTCACGATTCCCTCCCAACAGGACAAAGACGATGAAGATCAGGATGTTTAAGCAGTTGTTTGATAGGCCCGCAAGTGCACGAGGTATCGCGTAATAAAAAGTTATCGTCCCACAGAGATTGTGCCCAAGTACAAGTTTTCACAGTGGTTCAATTATCTAGAAAATTGTGAAATTAGGATTGTAATGTAGAAGATTAAGAAAAGCAAAAGTTAAGAAGAAATGCTATCTAAAAAAACTAAATGAATTCTGAGATTGAAATAGAACAAATGATGGTGAAGCTCTTGGGATTTGGTATATGATTATGCTATGTATTTAATTTTCCTAAGACCTTCCTATTTATTAATTCACGCTCTAAGGTTGGATTTCCGAATTTAATTAAGCCCTCTTCTCAGAGTAACATTAATGTGCCCAAATAATAAAGAACCGTGTTCGATTTATTATGTGAACTTGTTAAGAACGGTGAAATCCTATTAAACCTCGAATTGTCATACCCACTTTCGTGACCTATGATTCTAAGTTCAATTTCATGCGTTCAAACAACTAATTAACCTTTCGATTCTCTTAGAGTTTAATTTCAATTGATCCTATCTCTAGGTATTCAAAAGCATTACGTGTTCATGGAAATTGAATAGAAGCAATGAATTAATAAACAGAAAAATCCAAAAGAGCTTCAATACATAAGCATTGTCACACCCTAATCCCAAGATAACGTTTAGCTACACATGCTCAATTCACTACAGCCCATTGATGGAATCAAATTCAGAAATTACAGAGAAAGAGAAAACCTAAGAAGAAAGCAAAGAACACAAAGCAAAAGCTCTCACTTGTGCTTATGAATCTTTCTGAAATCTGCCCAAGGAAGTTCTTCAACGCCTATGGTCTTGATTTCTTCAATAATCCCCAGTGAAAACTCTCTCTTTTTCTCTCCAAAAACGACCCAAAAATGTCTGTGTCTTTTGCCTCTCAAAAACTGTCCACTAAAACCCCAGAAACTGTTCCCTAAAATAAGGAAACTGCTGTGCGTGCAAAAACCCACTGGCAATGGGAAAAACCCACGGCCAGTGGATCGTACTGGAGGTCTAATTTTTACATTTTTGAACATTCAAACAGAGGAACCCGCGGCCAGTGGGTTTTTCTGGACCCCAAGATATGCATTTTCTCTACATGGCAGCAAGATCCACTGGTAGTGGGTTTCTCTGGACTTCACTTTGCTGCTTTTTCATAGCTTGAAACCCTTCCATTTATCCAATGCTTTCTCGAATGCTTCGTATTTGGAATGTATGTACCTGTAAACAAGCTATTCCTGCAAAAACTTGAAACACCTGAGTAACAAATGCGGAATGAAAGAAAAAATGCTTGGAATTAGGGACAAGATAACACAAATGACCTAGAAAAACTAAATAAAAAGCCACTAAAATCATGCAAACAAAACACCTATCATTGTTCCACGTTTTTATGATGTTTCCTATGTAATTAATTTGACATTATTGTAACTGTTTTCTGAACAGTGAACTTGCTTCTATTTTAATTATGTAATGAATATTTTATTTCTGTGTTAATTTGTTTGTTTTTTATTCGGTTTTTCATATGTATTGGTAAAACCCACGCGTCCCAATCCGACTACGTGTTTCCATCCTCAGCCACTCAGGTAAAAAGGGAAGTATCTTTCCGACTTGTTCCGTAATTAATATTCTGAATTATAAATTGCTAAATTATGTTTATTGTTTCTTTCAATCCATCTTAATAATTTAAAAGTTGCTGATTCATTAAGCTTAGTCGGATAAATTAATTGATCAGTTTTGTTTAACTCATTATATCTGCCCCTAACTATTTTTCATCATTAATTAAATTGTTTACTCGGCATGCTAGTTAGCAATCTAAATGTATGATCTTACATTAAGTTTAGGGACATGACTGGCTGATTAACTATTATATTCGTAGCTTTTGAGCCTATTTTATCCTTTTCCGAGTGAACTTGCATGCTAGTTAGTGAGACAGAATTTGCTTCAGTGCTTGCTAATTGTTTGTATGTCAACCAATCGGAAATGATGGAGGCCTTCTTTGTTTATTTAGCCAGGGCCAAAAATAGCCTTCCTAATCTATTAAATTATCTTTTGACCTAATGATTATGTTTGAGCCTGAAACCTTTCCTTCTGATTATATACCTAATGTTACAAGCCTAATTATCCAAGAAAAACCCGACTAGAGTACCCTGGATGTTCCACTGGTGAATTACTCGGTTTTTGCTTATTGCTAGGGACTAGCAATTTCTAAGTTTGGGGATGAAGAGTGTTCCTAACAGTAATTAAGGACACACTCCGACCTTAATTATGGATGAATATGTAGAAAAATAAAAGGAAGAAAGGCAAAGCCAAGAGAAAAATGAATAAAGTCAGAAAAGAAAAAGAGGTGCAAAGCACTACAAGAAAAAAAAATTTGATCGGAAAAAGATGGAAAGAAAAGAAAAAAAAGGAAAAGTCCGAAGGACTAAAAGAAAAAGAAGGTGCAAAGCAGCATGAGTTATTAAGTAGCATTCAGTCGGAAAAGTTAAGAGAGTTGCTAGTAGAGGCAATTAAGTTAGAATTGAGGCAAGGCATCAGTGGATACATCTTGTAACCTATCTATGACTCGGAAAAACAATAATTGAGCCTGTAGCCCAGCCTTGTTATAAGCTTAAAAAGCCCTTACTGATCTGATTGTGTTGGCATATGGCATGACGTGTAGAACTATTGCAAGCTTATGTTTATCTAACAAGTATGTAGGTAATGAGTGCAATTCATTTACTCTATACACCGAGAGAAGAGTTAAACACCGACCAGAGAGGAAAGTATCAGCAGCTTGTCTCCCAAAGGAGGTGTAAGTTATTATACTTTTAGAAGTTACGAGAAGAAAGCATGATCAGTATTCAATAATTATAGTATGAACTAAGTTAAGGAAAGGTTGAGTGTGTTGATCAAATGCTGTTAGTTAATTAATCTGAATATTTGCTTGAGGACAAGCAAAGTTTTAAGTTTGGGGATGTGATAAGTCTTGAAAAGACTTAATTATTCTGCCTTTTATTGGAATTAATTCATTGTGTAAGTGGTTAGTTTAGCCTTATTATTCAATTAATTGATAATAATTTATAAATTATGTAAATATTGCAAAAGTGTTTTATTTATAGAAGAGAATGGTCAAAAACATTAATAAATTAAGAGTTTATTACTATTTATAAATTTAATAAGTAGCCAGCATACAAATGCTAGGCAATTAGTGGATTTTTGGTGCAGGAACAGGACGTACTCGAGAGAAAAGGACAAATCCGAGTGTAGAACTACCAAAAGCCGAGTGAGAATTCGTAAATCCGACTGAGAGGAGTTCACAAGACCGACTGGATAAGACTTCCAAGGGTTGACCGAAAGGAATTAACAAAAGCCTGACTTGAAAAGATTCCCAAGAGACCGACTCCAAAAGAGAACAGGTAATCAGATACTGCATGAGAACCCGAGCGTCAACTTTAGAACGTTGATTCATTTATCAATCCGCTCTAGCAAGAGCCGACCTCGTTCAAGTATAACTTCAAAGAACCGAACTCGCCCAAGCTTCGCCATAGCGCTTAAGCGAGAAAACAACACTGTAGTACAAATCCGAACTCGCTCAAGCGAGAGTTTAAATTAGCTCAAGCGATATTTCAGTTTGCTGAAGCATAGAGGCAGTAACTTAAACATTGTTCCCTTCCTCCAACAACACATTCAACACCGATGTAGTTTCATGCTGCTGTCCCTCCGACTGCACCTTAGTAACTTAAGTTGTGAGCTGTCATTTAGCTGGTGCTGTGCTGTAAATTAGCTAAGGATGAGCTGGATCCTGTTAAGAACTGAGCTGTAATTAGTTAGTTGCTCTGTAAACTGTGTAACTAGTTAGTTTAGTCGTTAACTTAAGTTTTCTAAGTTATTAGTTAAGTAGTTAAGTTAGGTAAAAACATATATATAGGTTGTACATATTATGTAAGAGACACGCATACACAGATACGAAATAACAGAACGGAGAACATTCATTACACATTTTGAACCTCTCACTACACAGTTTTCTCTCTCTAATCCTCTCCTCCATGACGTTCCACAATCTTTCGATGGAACCGAAGTCAATGGAGTTCTAAATCCCTAAGGTTGGGATTGTGAAGGTTAGCAATGGAGTCTTGAAGCTGTGAGCAAGTAGATCGGCTTCTAGATCCTGAGGCGAACAAGCTGAGGAGTGGAGCAGAACTGCTGGATTGACAAATCCAGAACTGATGAAGAATTTCACCAGTGAGGAATCATGGCTGAAGCTTAGGTAACTTCCAGCTTTCTAACTAGTTCAGGCCTAATCAATTTAGGTGAATAGTTAGAGTTCAACCTCCAATTTCGTATTAGATTCTTAGGTTAATCGAGTACTTAAGGAATTAAGGTTCATTGCTTAAGGATTAGTGTTTTTTACCTAAGGAATTAGGGAATAACCACAAGCGGATTGTCCTCTAGATTGTGAAGTTTGATTATACTTAATTGCATGTTTCTTGCGGAAATTGTGAGCCGAAGCAATCCTGACCTGCTTTCTTTTAATCACTTTTCACATTCATCTTAACTCTGTTTCTGAAAATACCAAAAACAACTAGAAAACATTAAAATTATAAAAACTGAATGAACTACCTGTATTTCGTGTTGGTTCAGCTTGTACTAGTCCTAGATTGAGGTACTTACCATAATCCCTATGGGACGATCAAATATTCTACAATTTTAACGACTGGTGCGCTTGCCATAAGTGTAAATCCGAGAGTCATATTTTGTTTTACTAAGATTTTCACCACCAAGTTTAGGGCCTAGTCAGATTGGCGAGAGCTTGTTGTGAATTTACCCGACATTAGGGAGTGACCCTAGGTCTCCTAGGCCTCTATTCACACCCTTTCATCTCAAGGTCTGTTATTGAACCATCCTTATTGCATTCCTCGAATTTTCACTGTATCTCCTAAAAACATTCTTATATTTTACTTGTTATATGATGCATGTCATTTATCATAAATTTAAATTAGTTCAAACTTTTAAATACTTAATTTTTATTCATCTTCATAGGGTCTACCGAAATTTCAACAAAGTTTACCCTATAAATTGGATATTTCTAAATTTTAACTTCAACCTGTTACATGTTAGAAAATTCCCAAACAATATAATATATCAACATTAAATGTATGTTTTTGATTTGGGCATCAAAACTTTCCAAAATTTTATTCCTTTATTTAAAAGCATCTTAACCATTCAAAATGATTATATATTTCTTTTCTCAAAAGATAATATACCTCATAAATATAAACCCATATTATAAGGAATTATAAATTATAAAGGTATGACATTTAAATATAAATAACAAATTATAAACAATTTAATAAATAAAGGCATCAATTAAAATAACAAAAATAAAATAACCACAAATATAAATACTAAGACGATTAGGAAGTCCCTTCTATTATCCCACACATCTCATACTTAGTAAATTCCTATCTCACACTCCTTTTACTTATGAGCTTGCTTTAGGTCGGGTTCTAAGTTTTCTGTTTAAGCTAACTAGTACGTACATAGGTTCTCAATGTTAGTATTTTGAATTATTTATTTATTCATTTATAAATCTTACACAACATTTTATCTTGTTCTCAAATTTAAAGAATAGTAAGATTTCTAATAAAAGATAATGATGAAAATAATAATAATAATAATAATAATAATAATAATAACAAAACTTAAATAAATAAATAAAACATAAATGAATAATAAAATAAGTAAATAAAAAATAATAGAAATAAATAAAAATGATAAATAAACAATTAATTAATTAAATAACAGTAAATTATAAGTTTAATAAATAAGTAAATAAATATTATAAATAATCAAAAAAGAAGATGAATCATAATGAAGGAGAAAACGTGAGGGAACGAGACAATGATTGTTCACCTTATATAGATGTTTGGTTTTTTTTTAGTTATCCATAATACTTAATTTTAAGCATTTTTATGAGATACAATTTACACCTATAATTTTGTTATCAATAATCATTTTATATTAAAATATATTTAAGAAATGAAATGTAAGTTTTTAATGAGTTTTAATTCTAGAAATATCTCTGATGATAACTGTTTAACTACTTGTTTTCTATAAGTTTACTATTTTATTTTCTACCCAAATGATCTCTAACCTTATGAAGTTTTAAAATTAAGCTTGTATGCATAAATCCAAACTCTCTATCAAGTTTCATAATTTATTGATAACATTTTCTATACTAGTATAGACTTGAATGGTTCTATTTTAGGTCATTTTTATTTATTGCTAAAATTTTTAGAAAAATTCAATAAAACCCTATAAATTATAATGATCAATAAGTTCTAAAGGACCTTAAGCTAATTTTGTCAAAATCATAAATTGTAATTTTCTTTACGAATTTATCATTAATCAAAGGTAGTAAAAATAGAGATATTACATTGGTCATCCAATTATCATGATCTAATTGGTTACATATAAGGCATAGGGAGAAAATGACAAGTGTCACTCCCCTTAGTGAAACATGGTTAAATCTTTGACCATTCATTTAATCCTAGGCTGATGAATGAGTTTTTAACAATATGATATCATTAATAGTGTTTTATGATACATGAGTAGTATTTTATGTAGAAAAAAGTAACGACGATGTTAGAAGGAGAAAGATTGGCGTAAGGGAGGGAAATAGGAGAAATTGCCACATGACAAACTTTTAAGGGTCTTAAAGGATCAGAATAGAGAATGATTGGTTATTTAGAGCTTAAGAAGGTTTTAGAGATTTAATAGTGTGATTAGGCATAATCTTGTCTTAAGTAAGGTTGGGCCATAATTAAAGATTCCATGTGAGATGTTGTGCCATGGTCCATTTAAAAGAAGAAAATAGTTTGTTACCTTTTAGCCCTGAGACTATTTTTCAATTTTCTTAAAATTTGGTCTAGGGGTCATTTCATATATATTTAGAGTAAGAAATGTTGATTTGTAATTATAAAAACTGTTGATCTCACTAAGCTCGGGGTTTCACTTGTGCTTAAGACTCCGAATATTACATGATTATAAAGTGAGAAAAGACACTAGGAAATTTACAATCAATAGCTAAAGTTCAAGGAAATGTGAGGCTAGACTAAATTTAATTGAATAAATTCAAATAATGTGTAAGAGGGAAAAAGGAATATTGTAAAGGAGTATTGTGCCATGTGTCACTTTAATTTCAGGATGGCACGTAATTTAGCATATGGTAAGAGATGCCATGATGCTTGAAAAGTAGGGTTTTGAATAGAATAAGGGGCAATGGTGTGATTTGGTTATGTGGTTTCTTGACTTAGTAGAGTGGTTTATTTGTCATTTTAATAATGTTTAACTACCACTTAGACACATGGTTATTATAAGGTCCTAATTATAAGGAACATAAGGATTCATATGGATTTCAAGGTATGTAGGTACTCTCATGCTCATAGCATCCTCTATCCTATAGTTGACAAAAAACAGGATGTTACACTTGTGATCCCTATAATCCAAACTACGAACGCTTTCAAGGTTTGGCAATATATTTGTTATGCATTTGATGATCACTCCAATTTGCATAATTGTTAGTCCTGAAATTTACAATAAATTTGTTAATAAAAATTATGTTAAAATTAATAAAAATTTGTTCAAACTGTTAGAAATTTAGATTTTAATTGTAATAAATGAAAGTTATTGGAAATTATCTGCCTTGATCAATTTTCTCTAGTTTTACAGTGAAAAATTAAGGAAATTCAAGAGAAAATTCAAGATCTGGAGAGCTGACGCGTAGCATCAAGCCTACACGTAGCGTTAGGGTTTTGATGCTGACGCTACTCGTTAGTACCATGCGTAGTGTCAGAAGCTACATGGACTCCACTTCTAGGTGGTCAAGCACTCAGCCAAAAGGCCCAAATAATGGCCAATCCACTTCTACTACCTGCCAAATCGAATGGGGAACAATCAGGGGCCATGTCTGCCAATCATTGAATTAAATATTGTTAATAATGGCCCTTAACTCTGCGTTTAATGGAGGCTGAGTCAGGAAGCTGACGCTACACGTCAGGACCCTTCCTCAGCCCTATAAATAGGCCATTTTCAAGGCATTCTAGGATCCCATTCTACATCCAGTAGCTTCTTTTCTCTCTTTTCATTTGAGTTTGAGTGTTCTTTTATGAGTTTTTAGTCTAGAGTAGTTTCTAGATACTTAAGAATGTTGTGTAGTATTGTGATCATATGTATCTTTAAGTGTTTCCACGCCTTTGAAATGTCAACCTCTGTAAGTATTGTTTTTTCTTTTACCATGTGTAACTAATCTGTTTATATTGGAATTGGTGAACTAATCTATTGAGTATGATGTTGTGAATTTTACCTTTGCATGTTTTTGATTCAAGTGCCATGTTAGTATTTCAATCTTTTATTAGTATAAACGTCAAACGGGAGAATGATTTTCATGCATATTGAAACTTGTTTTATTAGTGTGAATGTCAAATGGGAGAATGATTATTCATGCCATATTGAAACCCGTTTTAGTAAAATTGAAATACCCTTAATATACTAATCACTAGGAATAGAGTTGGTAATTATTGTTGTGTTAAGGCCAGGACTTAAAGCAAGTTTTTACTGAGAAAGCATTTAAGGGATCAGGCTTTGCAGTAATTATTTAGAATTTATATCACGAGGGATCGGTTTTAATGATTTTAAGCTGCAATGACATAATCTTGATGATTAAATATGCATGTCTTGAGTTTCTTCATGATGTTCTAGAAATGGGATCCAAATTCCAACATAATTTGTCAATCTGTGTTTTTATCTCAAGTATTTGAGCTATTCTAAATTACATCTCAACTTTTTAGATAGATTTTATATTTACCATCTTTTTACCACATGAACAAATCAACCATTAAATTCTATGAATATTGTATAAATTACTCTTTAAGTTTAGAAACTTTTACCATAGCAAATAAAGAATTACTGTGACTACTAAATATTCAATCCTTGTGGGAACAATATCTAAATTTAAAAACTACAAATGATTGGTGCGCTTGCCAATAGAAAGCCTTTACAAAAGCCTCAACAATGTCTCCTTCGTAACTCCCATGGAAACGGTATAGTTGATAACATGCTTGCAGAACTAATGGCTTTTTCCAAAGGTTTATCTCTTGCTTGGGATACAGGTACAAACATGTGATGGTTTTTTCTAACTCCAAACAATTTCCTATATCTTCTCCATTCTTACCAAAGTAACCATCAGTATGTTGTTATTGTTCATCAAATTCAAGACGTTATAAAGAGGCAATAAAGAATCACAATTGACCATATTTTTAGAAAGGATAACTTATCACGTATTGATTTCCCAGCTAAATAGGGAGATAATGATGATGTAATAATGGCTTAAGTTTAATTCTTGTGATTTGGTCATGTTACTGCCATAGTTATGATTCATTCAAATCAACATGAGAGTCAAACCATATTTTAATTGTCAAAACCCATGTTATATATTTAAAAATAGTTTAGATCCTCACTTCTCTCATGCTATAATCCACTTACACTAGTGGAGAAAAGAGATATAAACTCGGTTAAATTGGGCTTTTAAACACAGTTTTGAAACCGAGTTTGTTCCTACCCTGGTAATAGATAAGGATTTTTAACCACAGTTTTCAACCAAGTTTATGGAAGTTCTTTAAACTCGATGGTGTTGAACCATGTTTAAAAGTACTGACATTTAAACACGGTTATTGCCATAACCGAGTTTAAAATATGCACATTTAAGCATGGTTATAGGCATAACAATGTTTAAAAATATGTGCATATAAACACGATTATGGGCATAACCGTGTTTAAAAGTACTAACATTTAAGCATAGTTATTGTCATAACCGAGTTTAAAGGTAAGTTTTTTTCAGATGTAGGTTCTGTTTTATTGATTTCCCTAACCTACAATGTTACACTACTAAACACACTATATCCCAGTTAGTTCATTTCATGCAAAGTATTCACCAATTAATGAAAACAAATGAAATAATATTAATATGCTATAAACAACATAATAAAAAAATGATCTATATACAATGAATATTATGTAAATGAATGAAATAAAATAAAATCCTAAACCCTAGTACAATCCTACACTAAGTACAATGAATAAAAAAGAATAAAATCCTACACTAAGTACAATGAATGATATGAAATAATAAATGTCTATCGGAGTCCTTCCCTAACTTCATGAAAGTATGTGGCTCATTGCTTTCTAACATCATCTACATCTATCGAAGGAAAGTATGACTGGTCTTGAAAGTGTTGCAAACAAGACAAAATACAAAAACTTAATTACTATATGAATACAAATTTATAGAATGTAGGCAAGTGAACACTTAAAGTTGTTCATCCACCTACTATATGGTTTTAGACAACGGTTAGCATGGTCTTCATGACGTAATACCCACACTTATAGCTACCATGTTGCCTATGAAACTACAAGGTACATCAAATAAACAATTCTTTAATGTTATCTCAAGTTTTCAAAAGTTAATAAATAACAATACTTCTTATTTGAAGTATTTACTTTTGGGTTGACCCACTGGACTTTTTCCTATTGACGCTTCCTGTAGTCGAGTGTATCCAACTATAGCCTTATGTAAGAATAAAACACGTGATGAGTTAGAATTGTAGAAGAACGAAATGACGTTATTCAATATGTAAAGTTATTTAATTTTTTAAATGAACTTACGTCTCTACTATTAGTATGAAGCCCGTAGGAGTAGTCCCATGCAAGGAATGAAAGCATACAGTAATGGAATCATTTAGTCAAATAGCCATGAGCTGCCAATGAGAGTTACAATAAACCTTGATAAGAGAGAATGCAAGATGATTAAATTAATAGATAATAATTATAGAAAAGACTCTTACTCTTTATGATATGGGGCTAAGTATACAGTCTTCCTTGACTCATGCATCCAATTCTGGATGTATGCTCGACTCTCCTATCTGTTGTTCCCACTTTTTTGTATGAATAAGGTCTCTAAGAAACCATAAATTCCCTAGATACGTATCTCCATATAAAGTTTATGTAGAAACCTAAGTTAATTTACACATAGTTAATGATAAATAACATGTTAAATGAAATAATTAAATATAGAATGATATACTTGCAGGTCCCAAAACTAAATGGCAAAGATGTTCAGCATCGTCCACCCCATCATGATCTCACATAAGTCACTCTGCATAATGTAAAGTGATAGTGTACTTGGGTGGTTAAACACATCTGTCTGCAATGGAACCGTAACAGCGTCCTCGCCCAGCTCAGCCCTAATAGTCCATAGCATCTAGATCAAATTAATGGCGGGCTCTCACTTCCTAGATGCATGGCCAACATCCTGCTGAACAATTAAAGCATTAAAAGAAATATGCTATATTATAAACTATAAACTTATAATATAATTGAAGTTAATTTCAGGAGCATAGCTACGGAGCAGCAACTGCTAGAAGTCTGTTGAGCCATATGAGGAAGTGTCTCAATGCCTGGCCAAAGACACACACATCTACAATTGCTACTGGCACAACGACATCCTCTTCAATGATCTCGACAATAGAGACCCTTGACATACCATCAGGCAATGACTAATGGTGAACTAAAGGGCCTAAGTCATACACCATACTAGTGGCAACAAGCTCCTCCTACCCATCAAATAAATAAGTCATATTAATGGGTGGCCCCAGCTCCGACCCGTCATCGTCAGTGTTAGGTGTAACACAAGACCTCTTTACACTGACCCACCTAACCTGCATATTTACATAACAAACATAAGTTATTCAACAATTAATGAAACCAAATTACATCTAATGAAATAAAATGATGTATAATACTACAACTAATCCAACCTGTAGGTCCACCGTTGGTGTAGTAGGCTCCCGCTGATAGCTGAGCGAGGCCTTCATCTTCTCCCAAAACCTGGCCATCTTATAGTACAACTTCTTAATCTCTGCCCGATACTCTGCCTCTGCTGCAAATAACCTTAACTCAACCCTTTGATCTACTAACTCTTCCATGGATAGCGTCGGGGCTAGAGCACCGCAGAAGTTCTGGAGGCTTATGGAGAAGAAATGATTAGAAACTAATAGCTTATTAGAAAACAAAATGAAATGAAATAGTGTTAAACTTATCGTAACCTTGACCAACAACACGCACTCTCCAAGGTGCTCTAGTCTTTCAATGGTAGCAGTGAGTATGTCCTACCTACCATGGGCAACAAAAGAACCTTGGGTTGATTGCCCAACTAAGGAATCCTGCAACTAAAACTCGGTGACTATTATTAGGAACGGATGGAAAGATAAAAAATATTAAAACCTTTCAAGAAGCTAAATACTTACAATTCTTTAGGTGACCTCCTCAGCTTGCACTAAAGTGTAGTCCTCAGTCTTCTTGATCCTAGCACGCTTCTTGATTGTGATGTAATCTAAAGAATTGAAATGGGATTTATGGAATATGATGTTTGGAACAAGTTCTAAATACTTAATATGACGTAGGTGATGCATTGGACTTGTTTAATTTTGCTTTGAAGGGATTTTCCTATGTTGAGTTATTGAATTCCCATGTTTCTGCGTTTTTACTGGTATTCTCACTCAAGAGAGATGGATTTTCACTGAAGCGAGATGGATTCTCGCTCAAGCGAGAATCCCCTATGTTGGTGTATGGCCACTGGCCAAATCTCGCTCAGGCGAGAGCAGGTCTCACTCAAGCGAGACTGCCCATGCATCAGTTGTTGGCCACTGGAGGAAATTTGCCCGGGCGAGTAGGGCCTCGCCCGAGCGAGATCGAGGCACTTAGCTACTGGGTCATTTTCGCTTGAGCGAAAGGCCTTTGGATGTGGCACTCACTCAAGCGAGTGAGTGTATGTTGAATTCTGGATGATTCTCGCCCACGCTTCTTACGTCGCCCAAGCGAATCCTGAGGATCTCGCTCAAACGGGATGGGGCTCGCTCAAGCGAGACAACCGCTGATCCTTATCTTCTTCTTTTCGTTTGGCATGTGTTGTGGATCGCCCAAGCGCCCCACTCAGTCTCGCTCAAGCGAGTGTGACTCTTGCTTGAGCGAGTTGTGCTCTGATTCCCTAAATTGCATTATCTTGGTTATTCTCCTTTTCCTTTGCACCAAATCTTCTACTAGTACCATCTTGTAAACGCTTTGAGCATATTATGAGGTCATTAAACCTCATGATGTTTAACTACCTTGAATCCAATCATATAGCATTAATTTAACTAACTATTTCCACTGTTTTTAATTGAGAATTTCTCATTGATTATTTGTTAACCTACCTTCTCATATCTCCATATATGAGATAGGCCTTTCTTAGATCCAGGGTATCGAATTAAGCTTTACCACTTGATGTCTTCATTAATTAATGGTGTTAAAATCGCAAAAAAAAATTATCCCCATTTTTAGGGTGTTTCAACCTGGTATCAGAGCTTTGTTTGTACCTTGTTGCTATGATTGGTTAGTATTATTAGAACATGAAATGCATTTGGTGAATGATTGACTTCGTTGCTTGATTTTGTATAGGTTGATTGTAGACGAAATGTGATTACTATAAGTCTGGCCAAGCTTTCTTCACACTATTCACCCTCAATAATGAATTCTTATGATTATGTGAATGCATGTGACACTATGATATGATGATATGCTCTTATGAGCCTTAGTGTGAATTAGTTGATGTTGGACTCCATGGTGGAAGGCCATAGCTTAATTTACGATGAATTACTATAGCATAAGACTATAGAAAAGTTTATGAACTAGTTTACTGATGTTAGTTGAATTTAATGTTATGACTATAGATATTGTGATGGCTTGTCATTGTCAAGATCATGATGATGCTATAGCTAGAGCTCTGAATCGCTTTGCGGACCTTCTTGAGTCACAAAACCGTGATAGACAAGAAGCGGAAAGGCAAAATACTCCTGCTGCTCAAGGTACCCAAGGCCTTGACCTGCTCTTGAAGCGAAAACTCTCTGAATTCCATGGTGGATTTAGGCCCGAGCAAGCCTATGGTTGGATCTGTGATACTGAATGGATCTTCGACAGTTTTGAATGCACTAAACTCCAGAAAGTGGAGTATATTGTTTTCTTGTTGAGAGATGAAGCGGAGACTTAGTAGAGACTCACCAAAAGTAGGATGATTGTTGTAGCTATTCCCTTGACTTGGGAAAATTTTAAGCTTGAACTCATGAGAAAGTATGTGCCCAAGAGCTATAAGAGTAAGAAGGAGCTTGAGTTCATGGAACTTAAGCAAGGCACAATGAGGGTGGAAGAGTACGCTTCCAAGTTTGAAGAACTCTGTGAATTTTACCCTCCTTATTAGCAAGAGGGAATTGAAGCTTCTAAGTGCGTGAAGTTTGAGAACGGACTACGTCCTGACATTCAGAGGGCCATGTGTCATCAAGAGATCCAAAGTTTCACGATACTTTTGAATAAGTGCCACATCTATGAGGAACATGCTCCACCTCATCATTCCAAGTTTGACTCTAAGTTGAAGAGTCAATCTTCTGGTTTCAAGAAGCAAGGAAGTTTTAGAAGGGAACGTTTTCGGAGGGGTGCTCATCCTAATGTTCAAGCTAGAGGCAGTGGTTATGGTAACACCTTTGGCCGGGGTAATGAAAATACCAATGGGCCGACATGCTATAGGTGTGGAGGACCTCACCATGTTCGTGAGTGTACTCAACGGGATGATGTGGTTTTGTTTCAATTGTGATCAAGTAGGACATATTCGTCTTGCATGTCCTTTACTTACAAGGCAGGCTCATATGCAAGCTAATACTCCCAACCGTGCTAATGCACCCGCTCATGTCAACTGCAGAGGCCACAATAGTGGTAGGGGCCATGGTAATAGAAACAATAGCGGTCGAAATAGTGGCCGTGGTGGCTATAATGGTGGAAGGGATGGTAATGATCGTGGTAACGGCAATGGTGCCCATGACAGACATGGAAATGGTGGGAATCCTCAACCAAATACGGGTAGAGTGTTTGCTGTGACAGGTGAGGAAGCAGCACAAGCCGATAACTTAGTTGAGAGTAAGTATAAAATACTCAAAAATTCAATTCATGTTATTTATGATTCAGGTGCAACTCATTCTTTTATATCCTAATGTTATTTATGCTCTTGTGGTTACCACCCAACTAGTACTTGTCTCAGATTGGTTAACCGATGCGATAATGTTGACATGTTCCTAGAAGGGATAAGGTTTGTTGTGTCCTTCATTTGCCTGCCTATGAAGGGATTGGAGATTATTCTTGGTATGGATTGGCTCTCCGCCAATAAAGTTTTGGTTGACTGTTAACAACGGACTGTCATCTTCCCTTCTTCTGATGTGGCGAAATTCGATATGCAAGGTATAGCTCAACTTTACATATTACTATCTCTTGTCGATGGGACCAATGGTCCCGATCCCCTTAATATCCCCGTGGTGTCAGAATTCTTAGATGTGTTTCCCGAGGAGGTACCCAGTTTACCGCCTCCACGGGAGGTTAAATTTACTATCGATCTTATGCCTGGCGTGGAACCAGTGTCTATCGCTCCTTATAGGATATCTCCTATAGAGTTGGCTGAACTTAAAAAGCAAGTTGAGGAGTTACTTGAGAAGGAGTTTGTCTGACCCAGTGTGTCACCCTGGGGGCTCCTATTTTATTGGTCAAGAAGAAGGATGGAACCATGCAATTATGTGTTGATTACCTACAATTGAACAAGATGACGATAAAGAACAGATATCCCTTGCCCCGTATCGATGACCTGTTGGATCAATTAAGAGGTGTTGTGGTGTTTTTGAAGATCGATTTACACTCTGGTTACCATCAAATTCAGGTGAGAAACCAAGGACATTCCGAAAACTACTTTTAGGATGCGATATAGACATTATAAGTATGTTGTAATGCCATTCGGAGTGACTAACGCTCTAGCAGTGTTCATGAGCTACATGAACCGCATCTTCTATGAATACCTAGATCGCTTCGTTGTGGTATTCATTGACGATATCCTGGTGTATTCCAAGAGCCATGAGGAACACGAGGAACATCTAAAGCTTGTGTCGAATATTCTTAGAGAGAAACAGTTGTATGCTAAGCTCTCTAAATATGAATTCTGGTTGGCGAACGTCCAGTTTCTTGGACATGTGGTGTCCGAAGAAGGTTTTTCAGTGGATCCTTCTAAGGTTGAGGCCGTTATGGCATGGCCTAGACCTATATCGGTTACTGAAATCTAGAGTTTCCTTGGACTTGCTGGTTATTATTGAAGGTTCATCGAAGGTTTTTCTCCTCTTGCAAAATCTTTGATAAACTTGACAAGGAAGAACCAACCTTTTGTGTGGACGGTTGAGTGTGAGAGGTGTTTTGAAGAGTTAAAAATGAGGCTGACTTCTGCACCTATCTTGGCATTGCCTGATTTACAAGAAGACTTTATGGTGTACTGTGATGCTTCCAAGCATGGACTTGGATGTGTTTTGATGCAGAAGGAACGTGTTATAGCCTATGCTTCACGCCAATTGCGACCTCATGAAGTTAACTACCCGACTCATGATTTGGAGTTGGCGGCGGTTGGGTTCGCCTTGAAGATTTGGCGTCATTATCTCTATGGTTCGAGGTTCGTGGTCTTTAGTGATCACAAAAGTTTAAAATATCTCTTTGATCAAAAAGAATTGAATATGCGCCAAAGGAGATGGATGGAATTTCTAAAGGACTATGATTTTGAATTGAGGTATCATCCAGGAAAGGCTAATGTAGTTGCCGATGCCCTTAGTTGGAAGTCCTTGCATGTGTCGGCCATGATGGTCAAAGAATTTGAATTGATTGAGAAATTTCAAAATTTGGATGTTGAGACCAAAATTCAATCTTCCACGAGGCTATGTTTTGCTACGTTAAAGATATGCAATGAGTTTTTAGAGCTTGTAAAGGAGAAATAAAGAGATGATGATTACTTAGAGGAGATGAGGAGATCTTAAAGCGATGGGAAAAGTCTATTCCTTGTTGAGGGTGGTGATGGCTTATGGCGTGTAAAAGGTCGGGTGTATGTGCCTTCATTTGGAGATTTAAGATTTACGGTGCTTGAGGAGGCACACAAAAGCAGTTTTAGTATTCACCCTGGTGCGACCAAGATGTACTAAGATGTAAAGAAGAACTTTTGATGGCCCGGAATGAAACGTGATATTGCCAACTTTGTAGCTTCATGCCTTATTTGTCAGAAGGCAAAGGTAGAGCATCAAAGACCTTCGGGTACTTTGAGACCACTTGATATCCCCGTTTGAAAGTGGGATGCAATTGCTATGGACTTTGTGTCCGGCTTGCCAAGGATGAGGTCCGAATGTGATGGAATCTGGGTGATTGTCGATCACTTAACAAAGAGTGCACATTTTCTATCGATCAGTATGAAGAGTTCCTTGCAAGATTTGGCATAGTTATGCATCAAAGAAATTGTCAGGTTGCATGGTGTGCCATCAAGTATTGTTTCTGATAGAGACCCCCGATTTACTTCCCGATTTTGAGGGAGCTTATATGAAGCTATGGGCTCAAAATTGAAGCTAAGCTCGGCGTATCATCCTCAGAATGATGGACAATCTAAGAGGACTATTCAGAGTCTTGAGGACTTATTGCGTGCTTATGTTTTGGAGCATAATGGTTCATGGGAGAGATATTTGCCCCTGATTGAGTTCACTATAACAACAGCTTTCACTCTAGTATTAGCATGGCGCCATATGAGACGTTATATAGAAGAAAGTTTCGAACCTCTTTATGTTGGCTTGAAGTTGGTGAGAACTTGGCTTTAGGGCCTGAGATTGTTGAGGAAACCACTGAACAGATTAAGATGATCCAAGAGAAGATGAAAATTGCTCAAGACTGGCAGAAGAGCTATTATAAGAAGAGGAGGAAGCCACTTGAATTTTAAGTCGGCGATCATGTGTTCTTACGAGTCTCATGTGGTAAGGGTATTGGGAGAGCTTTGAAGAGCAGAAAATTAAGCCCTAAATTCATTGGACCTTATGAGATCTTTGAGTGAATTGGAGATGTTTCTTATCGGATTGCGGTCCCTCCACATCTTGCAAACCTACTCCCTTTTAGCTCTTGCATGTTAAGTTCCTCAGATTCCAAGAGTGATCAGGAACAATCAACATGAAGTGATTGGTGATCAATGAATTTTCAGCACTCGGTTCCTCCTCCCCTTCAAAATCATGAGATATTTGTGGTTAAAGGGGAGTTTTCCTTCATTTTACCTTGTTTTTATCTATCCTAAATTATATTTGTGGCCTCCGGGAATGCCCTCGTTGAGTTTTGTTAAGTTCTAATGCTCCGGTTAAAAGTTACAAAATTTTCTGTCATCCCCAGTAAATTTTATTTACAATTTTAGATGTATTTATGTATCCCCATATATTATTGTAAAGCATGCCTCGAACGTTGGGAATCCTGCCTGAGTTTTACCTGAGTTCGGAGCCCCGTTATTGAGATTTATCGCTTATAGGAATTTATTACGGGCCCGATTATATTTTTATTTGGGTTTGTAATTAATTATTAATTTATGTAATTTTCTATAATTTTTGGTGAGCCCCGCCATCCTATACAGTCACTCTACTAAAGTCTGAGAAGCATTGCCAAAGAAATTACGTGTTACAAGCATTCTGCCAACTTTACGCTTAATTATAGTTTATTTTTAATTATTTTAATATATCACGCCTATAACTTAAATAATTTGCCATAAGAGTTAGTACTTTAAAAATGAATATAATAATTAAAATAAGTGATAAGTTATCAGGGGTGTAAATAAAATAGTAAAATAATAATAATAATAATAATCATCTCGACGTGATTATTGTTTTGGACTAGACATCGGCCCCTATTTCCCCAAGGTAACAACTGATATGGGCATGACAGATGTCAACATATAACCCAACTTGACATATCATCCATAAACAAAGCCAATCACTTCCATGATTGGAGTCAGAGCCTCTTGAATGGCTTATTGACCAGAGTCACGAGAAGATAAAAAAGAAGCAACATTGGATAAACCTGTAAAAATGTAGGTCCCATGTGATGTACAAAATTGCTCCGGCACACAGAATGAGGTATGACAATGACACTTCTTTGCTATAAACAACGTAAACACCCTCATAAGTGGTAAGCTTTGGTACCCATCTTATTTATCTGATATAGCTCCGATGTTAGAATCTGAACTAACTTGAGCGTCAGAGTGTTTTTACAGGTACCACCTTTATTCACTCCTCAACGCATTGTGATAGAGTTTAGAGGTCGACAAAGTCCACCAACACCGGCCCAGACTACGAGATTGGATCATGGACAACCTGACTCCAAGTTCATTGACACATTAGATAGAGAGTCTGGACACCGGTTATGCATGGAGTACTTTATCCCCTACACTTTGGGAAGGACACCAGCACGCCTAGTGGGACCCGTTAAAGAAATTCCCACCCATTTTAAATCCTTGAAATCTCACACCGACATCACAAAGGAAGACCAAAGGACTGGTGTAACAGGTAAATATGAGAGTTGTTCTTAGTTTCAGGAAACCGTAGCAAAAAATAAGCACAGGGGTCACAATCAAGGCCCATAAAGGGTTATCCTCAACAAATCGAAGTTAAGGACCAAGACGACCCTGAAGCGGCTGTAAGGTCATAACCCCAAAGAGCTAAATAACCCCAGAGCGGTTACACATTACGCCCTTGAGAGGTCAAACCCTAGAGTTGTTGTAAAATGGTAACCCTAGAGCAGTTAAGAAACCCTGGAACAGTTAGGATCTTACACCCCGGAGTGGTTAAACCTTGCAATGGCTATAAATTAATAACCCTGGAATGGTTGACAAACCCTGGAAAGGTTATACATTTTACACCCTGGAGAGGTTAAACCCCAAAGTGGATGTGAATAAGTAATCCCAAAGGTTGAAAAACTTAGTAGTTGTTTTACACCGGGAGTGGTTGAGAGACCCCAGAGCCATTAAAAATGTATAACCCCAGAGTGACTAAGATCCCAAGAAGGGTTATAGGACTACTTCTTAGAGTAATTAAAAAACACCCAAGGAGTTACTGAGTTTTTTTTTCCACAAGTATTTCGGCAGAAAGATCCCAAGAGCAGCAGCATTCGATGTCGAAACAAAAGCCAAAGCTCCAAGAAGAAAGAAAATGTCAAGGCTATTTCAGAAGAAGTATTAGCCAAAACTACTTTTATCATGCGAGTACGATCAAGGTAGACTTGATCAATGTTGAAACAAGTATCACCTACTCCGGCCAAAGTAACTACGTCATTGCATATTCGACATCGAAAAATAATCAAGATTGGTTAACATCGATAAGTATCCATTAAGATTGATTTTAATTACTCACTAATTATGTGTAAAAGAAGGTATAACGTTTTAGAGTTATAAAAGCTAAACGTACAAACACACAAATGCAAGAAAATCATTCAAGTTAAAATCAAGGCACGACGGCCTTAAGAAATATAATTGTCAATACCGGAGCCCATCCCAGAACAAGGCATGTGAAAGTTAAGAAATTATATGGCATTAAATCCACCTTTTTGTGACACTGTCTCTAGTTTCATACTCTCACCGTTGGGCAAAGGTAGTAATTGGTATGGCTCATCGGCAGGCTCAACTGCTTGACCTCGGTCCATGGCATATAAATGACCGCCATGAAACTCATGATATACACCAAGGCCGTGAAGGTTCAGTTTCGTTCTAGGATGCCAGTGTATTACCTGTCTGACAGCGGTGCTAAAAGCCATCTCAGCCAGGTCCTTGAATTGGAGAAGTTCCACGTGCCAGTCTTCTTTCTCTTGGGCATGGGTCTCCTTCAATGACCTCACCTCGGCTTCAAGTTTTTTTTCTTCTTAGCATCGACTTTTCCAACAGCAGCCTCATCATGCTTAGCTTACAATGCCTTGAGAGCATCCTCAGCAACCTTTAGTTTTTCTTAGCTTTATCTACCCTCTTGGATGCCAAGGTGAAACTATCCTCTAATTCCTTGGCCCGTTGTTCTTGAGCGGCAAGAGCATACTGAACTTCAACTCTTAAAGCCTCAACTTCTTTTATCCAGTCTAAGTATTGTTTAGCCTCCACTAATGATTAGTAGAACTGGCCAAGAGAATACAGGATTGTAGCCACTTCAACCAAGTTAAAAATGGCTTCCTCAATCACACTCTGAACTTCTTCAGAAGGCAGGTCCTTTTTTAACTTAAAAGGACTCTAAAACCTAGACGGAATCTCTCCAATATCCTAGAAAAAGCCAAAGATTTTAAACTTACAAAAGGGGGCATCAGCCGCAACAGGATGAACCTTGTCTAGAACATTCTCAGGAAGTTCAACCTCATCCAGATTTTGGCTGGCACTAGCTCCATCCAATCTTTGTTGGCCCTTCTTTCTTTTTGGCTCTTGGTGTGAAGCATCCTTATTGGTGTATTTTTTCCCTTATCCCTGGCTCCTGCGTCCATCAGACATAGAGTCAGGGAACCTACTTTCTCCATCAGAATGCTCATACACTTGGCCGAGGTACATTCTGGAGTGACACGATTTTAGCTTTAGCCATAGTAACATTTCAAGCTTTAGTCTGCTCCCTTAGTTTTTTCAACAAATCAATCTGTGCCATTTCCACTAAAAAAACAAAAGACAAAGCATAAGCATATGGGTTAAAGGATAGCGTATGTATATATATATATATATATATATATATATAAATGGGTGTGGCATAAAAAAATAAGCATCTCGGCGTGATGCTTCTCCTAACAAGGCTTTGTAGGAGATTTTGGAGAAAGTAGAAAAAGCCTTCAAGGCTTCCAATACTACTCTCGACTCCAGAAAGAGAACGGCTTTGCTGACCGTGTAGGCATTGCTGGTCAAAAGAAAATTTTCATATGTCTAACCGGTATAGAACTTCTTAGAAAAATTTGAGTTCTCCCAGAACACCGGTTTCCTATCATTCTCCTTAACTTTGATAAAGAAATGCTTAAAGCTCACCCCATCTGTTTTGACCGAATCCACAAAAGATTTGAAGTTGGCAATCTTTGAGTTACATTGAAGGATGATAAAGCCAAGGCCAACTCCAAGGTTACCATTGTGCATAACTCCGTAGTATGAAAAGAATAGTGCAACAATAGGGATGAAGTGAAAAAATACCCCCAGGACTTCGAGAGCTTTTACCAAACCTCAACCATTGGGGTGAAAATGACTTGGGGCACAGGTAAGGAACCAAAGTACCCCAATTTTGAACTCATTTAGGGGGAACCAGATTCCAATCTTTAAGATCAGCATCTCATACATGAAGAGGTATCTCAACCCTTGTTGATGACAGATGCACTCTGATGGTAAGGAGTAGTAAACGGTTACGTAATCTTCAAATCCTTCCTCAAAGTGAGCGATCACATCTTCAGTGATCACATCATTCGATTCTTCGGCATACCGAGAGGAATGGTGTAATGGCTCCTCATGCCCCCAAAAATAGGGATCTTTGACCTTCTCAGTGAGCCAGTCAATCAGGTGTACAACTATGTTGGTCTCTTGGGGTGTCGATTATGATAATTAGAGAGTTGGTATCAGGGTTACCATCAGACGCCATCGGTTGAATGATGTGGTGAAAAACGCTATACAACTATAAAAAGCCACATCGTTAGCTAAATACAAGTTAGCACTACTACCGGGCTCACTAGTAAAACCCATGTCAAAACTAGATGATGTGGGGGACGGTGTGGAGGAGCAAGAAGACGTATCCAACTCCTGTAAATCCCACGATGGCATCAGTAGAGGACAGCGGGTCCTTAGATTCCCCCACTGATGTTGAGCCAACCGAGCATTAGCTCCATCAGTACAGTAAGAATGTCAATGTAAGTTTGGCTCACGCCAGGATTAAACTCACAGAGGCCTAAACAGCACCTCAACAAAGTCATTGCTTGAGTTGTTGTTCCCCATACCCTTCTATGTTTAGAGACTAGTTAAGGAAAAGACGGTATTGAAGTACATATTGAGACGATGTGGCTAGTCTTCCTTGTACGAGCCAAATTTTTGAGTAACACTGGAGTAAGCTGATATCGGAGTAGCAGCTCTTCGGTACGAGGAACAAGTGAGAAATATTTGCCACCGCACCTATACTTATATAGAAGGCTTGGAGAGCGAAGAGTCATGGGAGTTGTTGCTCCAATTTATGACACAACGGTTCGCATTCTGCCCAAGCCTAAAATAGTTAGCCCATTAGTGAGGACGCTTCATATTCTGGCTAAAAGGTGTGAAGAAATGCCAAATGACGCAGCAAATCAAAGTGTGACATGTCATAAATCTTTATGAGACAAAATGTGACTTCAGCTAAGAACAAGAAACATCGTCCAAATAACTACCACACCATCCAAAGCGATAAAGCCACATCATCTAGAGGAGGGTAACATCAACTATTGCTTAATGATTTGTCGCTATTTTGTTTTAAAACTGGGAATCCAAGATCTTTGAATTACCTTTAACACCGGTATTTTTATAAAGACACTGGTAAAGTAAGGTTTCAATTTTACTTAACAAAATTTTTACATTTCAATCTTTATGATGCAGGAGCTAAATAGCCTATTAAAGCAACTCCTAAGTCACTTTAACAGGCTAGGGGGCATGTTCCATAATGGACACCGGCCCTTATTTCCCTAAGGTAGTAGCTGATATGAGCATAATAGATGTCAACATATGACCCAACTTGACACGTCAGCCATAAACATAGCCAATCACTTCCATGACCGAAGTCAAAGCCTCTTTAATGGCTTATTGGCCAAAGTCACGAGAAGATAAGAAAGAAGTAACATCGAACAAACCTATAGAAATATCAGTCCCATTTGATGTATAGTACTACTCCAACACACAAAATAAGGTATAACAATGACACTCTTTCGCTATAAATACAACAAAACCCTCATATGTGGTAAGCTCTTGTACCCATCTTATTAATCCAACACAACTCCAATGCTAGAATCTGAACTGACTTGAGCATCGTAGTGTCTTTACAGGTACCACCCCTCTTTGCTCCTCAACACGTTGGGATGGAGTTCAGAGCTCGACAAAGTCCACTGACACCAGCCCAGACTACGAGATTGGAATAGGAAACCTGACTCTAAATCCACTTACACATCAGATAGAGAGTCTGGACACCGGTTGTGCATGGAGTACTTTATCCCCTGTACTCCGACTAGAATAATTACCATTTTAATAATAAAATTATAACTTTCAGGATTTTTCAAATATAACCATATCTAGATAAAAACATATATATATATATATTGATAAATAGTCAATTATGTAATAAGTAAAAAGATATAAAGCTTATTGGTACAAGTAAGAAAATAAATCTATGTTTTCAAAGTATTAGAATATTGGACCTCTAGGAAAATAAGTAAGAATAAATTAAAATTTACTAGGTGTACTTGTGTTAGTAAAATAGTCTTCATGAACAAGAAATAATAATAGTAGTAAAAACCTGTAGACCTAGTTATTTGAAAAAGGAATTATGCTTATTTGGATTGTACAAGTACCTAAACAGAATATATTAGGCTAATAGTAAAAAGAGGTAATAATAATATTAAGTTAAGTTACAATGAAATTTACCCAACCTCTAAAGTTTTTATAACCATATTATATTTTGAGAATTTTACGAATATATATATATATATACATTTTATATACACACATGTATATATATTGATAACAATCAGTAAATAGGAAGTTACCTATAAATAAATAACCAGATTAAAATGGAAGGAATGATATATTAACCAGAAACATATTTTGACAAACTTATGTTATACAAAACTAATATAGATATACTTCATCTATTTTACAAAAGTATACCAACTTGATAGACTTGTATGTGTGATTGATTGGTGTGATACTTGAATGTGTGTATTTTTGAATGAACTATATGACATGTGCATTTGTATGTGAATGTAAAAGGGTGTATGTGATGATAATATAAGAATTATACGTGAATGCTGTTATAAATCATGGTGCGAAATGTAAAGTAAGAGTGAGTCTCGGTAGGGTCCTGGTATGATAGAATGATGTAATGGAATAATATTGGAATTGACATGATAAAATGATGGTGCACTGAGGTGTGAGTGAGTACCCAAAAATATGATGAATAATGATGTATAACCCTTTTTATTCTTAATTGTCGGTTAACAGCTTAAGACAACCCGAATAAACACTAGTGAGTTATTAGGAAAGTGTGAGTTAAAAGAATGAGAACTAAATATCACTTCACTAATTAAATCCCCTACCAAACAAATAAAATTAGAAATATATAAACTAGGTACTCAAAACATAAATAAAACCCAAGTACACTAATAAATGAACTAAGATAATCTATACCCTTAGTAATTAATATATCTCAAATCAAATAAGTTTCCCCCCAGTAATATAAAGAATAATATCATAAGGAAACCTGCGGTAATATTTGACAGGCCACATCTCATAAGGTAAGTGGGAGTAGTTAAAAGACAGAGTTACCTAGTAAGGACTAAGAATGATCCAATATAAATTTCGACGTTAAGAATAAAATTGGGCAGTCGAAAGGGCCCTACCAATGACAGATATATTGAAAAGGTAAAAGGGTGTTTCATTAAGCATGAATCATCTACATATGATCTTGCGAAGACTAGAGCATACAACATGGGTACGCTAGAGAACATGAGTGTTCGATCCTCAGGGAGGATCTTAGGAGTATAACTGGATTGGGCCTGCAACGGTTCAGAGTCATGCCCGAGACCGAACAGTCCATGGAAAGCCTGGTGTACTTCGTCTAAAGACCGAGGGTAACTAAGGTCATGGAAGAGGAAAGTCCTATTATGATATGATGATATAAGATAGATCCATTTTGAGTAGGACTTGCGAGTGCTTGGTACCCTATGATATGATGTAGGAGACTTGGTGAGCTCTGGTCACTCTAATGCAGAAACGTTGTGCCTAGGGGTAGCCTAAGCAGAATAGATTCTAGTGAATGTGATAATTGATGAGATGGTTTTGGGCCCACAGGCATCATACTGGCTTAAAGACAAGATGAAATGTAACAGAACTGAACCCATGCATAACATTACATAATCATCCCTTGATTGAACTACATTGTGTCTGTGATTGCTTATTGTTTGTGATGACTATTATTAAATATTGTGTTATATATCTAAAACCTTCATAAGACTACGAGTGAGAAGAGAAGAGAGGGAAAGGATCATAGAGTCAGAGATAACTAGGAATAGATAAGTAAGATAATAAACTAGTGCAGGACAAGTAGTACATATCAAAATAGTGAGAGGAAGAGAATTTAGTGTTACGACTAGAACAAGGATAGTGATAATACATCTTACGCTATGTGGGACGATGTCAGAAATGACATCTCTCCGATTGTCATGGAAGAATAAACTCACCCTTACAACTTTATTCCAAACCTACGATTGGACTACGCCACAGCTACCATAAAGATCAAGAGAGCCCTCGCGTAAAGAATAAGGCTTACCAGAAAGAGTTCCTTATAATGGACGGAAATGGTTGTGGATCGTAGGGAGTCATTAGAAGAACGTGGCAAAGTAAAAAATAGCAACAACATCTTACGGGAGCCTGTACGCCCCTAAGGTTCAAAGTATGTATAATATGTTGAGTATGACCATGTATTATACATAACTGTGTTGTATGTAATGAATCTGTTCCACCAAATTTTATTATAAAAAAATAAACTTCCATATTTTTCTAAAACTCATAATCTCTTAGTTAAGTAGAATAATCTAGTGGAAGGGATTATTCTAGTTAACAGAGGGTGTTACAAATTAAGGCCATCCTTAGTTTTTTCAGGTATGTTTAGTAGGGTTCCAACCAAAGTGTCATACACATTTTTCTCCATATGCATCACATTAATGGAATGTTTTACATCAAGCTCCTTCTAATATGGTAGATCAAAAAATATTGACCTTTTCTTCCAGCTACTTTTTAAACCAGACTGCTTTTCAAACTTGCCAAAAACCACAGCGACGTCTTTCAACTTTTCATATACTTGACAACCAGTTAATAGTGGAGGAGGCATTTCAAACTCTTACGGACTATTGAAGGACTTCTTTTACCTAGGATACGTATTATTAGCTTTAAGAAACCTTTGGTGTCAAAGATAAACATTTTTCCATCCATGATGTAATCGATTAGAACAGGTTCCCTAATCACATATAGGACAAGCTTTATGATCCTTGACGCTATACCCTAATAGGTTAGCATACACTAGAAAATAATTAAGTGTGCGAAATAACATGGCATGTAATTTGAATAACTGTCCTGTAATCCCATTAAACACATTAACCCTGTCTTCCTATAACATTTTGAGGTCTTCAACTAATTAAGTTAAGCTTACATCAATGTCGCTTCTTGGTTGTCATGGACTAGAAATCATCATTGATAGTATAACATATTTCTACTTCATGCATAACCATGGCAGCAAGTTGTAAACAAACAACAAAAGAGGCCACAAACTATGGTTTGTACTTAGGTTACCATTTGGGTTCATTCCGTCAGTGGCTAGTACAAGCCTAACATTTCTTGGGTGATTGGCAAAATCCAAAAACAAGGTATCTACTTTCTTCTATTATAATCCATCTGCCAGATGCCTAAATTATCTGTCAATAACCCTTTCATCTACATGTGATTTCATAAGCTTTGCATCATCTCTATTAGCAAATAAACGCTTTAGTCTTGGAACTATAAGCAGATACCATAACACCTTCATAGGAGACCTTTCAGTGCAAATTTTATCAGAATCGACCTCTTTCTTCTTGTATCATGACACCCCATACCTAGGACAGTAATGCAATGTTTCATACTTATCATGGTATAATACACAATCATTTGGACATGCGTGTATCTCCTAATACTTCAGACCCATATGACACAAAACCTTTTTAGCTTTGTAGTTACGATTTGGCAAGGTGTTACCAATTGGGAGCATTTCTTTCAACAATTTAAGCAACTCAATGAAACTTTTATCAGTCTACTCATTTATCACCTTTAAATTAAATAATCACAAAAATGTTGATAACCTCATGAAATTGTTGTAGTTTGGATATAAGGGCTTCTCAAAATTCTCACATAGGGTCACGTAATATGTGCCCTCTTAAAAATTTCTACCCCCACATCATGAATCATATCCTCAAGTAAGTCATCAATGTCGACATCAATGTCATTCACAGACCTTCGGCTCTCAGTTTCAAAAGTGCTACTTGACATGACAATATCTTCACCATGCCATATCCAATGTATATAACTCATAATAAAACCATCATACAATAGATGTTCTCGTACCACTTCCAATTTTGGTCGATGTATGTTCAAGCATTTAACCCAAGGACAAAAATGTAACATCCTCGGTTAACTAGGACAATCCCTTCCACTAGATTATCCTGGTCAACTGAGAGATTACAAGTTTTAGAAAATGTGGAAGTTTTTTTTTATACAAGAAAACTTGGTGGAACAGATACATCGCATATATAACATAATCATATACAACACATGGTCATAACAGCAACCGTACAAACTGAAAGTAAAAAGGGCACATAGGCTCCCATAAAGAAAATAAAATTAACCTATTCTACTCGTCCTTGATCCAAGAAGAGTCTGGCTGATCCGCAATGCAAAGTCTGTGTCTATCCTTGTGATGTCTAGAAAAATTTAGTGTAAGGGTAAGTCTCCACCTCCATAACAATTGGGAAGGTATCTCATCGATACCTGCCCCACATAATACAAACAATCCAGGATCGAGTCACCCACTCTCATAGGGTTTCCTATTATATATTCTAGTTATCTCACTCTTGCTAGTCATGATTATTCGTCCTCATTTCCTCACCCTACTACTAAGAGTTCTAACATTCACGGGGCCACAATCAAATAACAATGAAAATCATAACACAATAATGATATGCATGGGTTTATTCGTTGATCTTATAACTCTTAACCAACATGATGCATGAAACCATTCTCGTACTCATCAATCCCAACACGTATCATAGTCCCGCCTTATACCCCTTGTCCACTAGAGAGACCGGAGCTCTCCATGTCTGTTTCTTAAATCAAAGAGGTAAGGACCCTCGATCCTTCCATAATCATGGATCCACATAGGTCAGACAGGCACTACACGGTCATGGTAACCATGGATTATCTGGTCTCAGGCGTGAATCTGAACCATTAGATGCCCCAGTATATCCCAAGACCTCCCGCAGGGTCGGTACCCTCAGGGTTCCCCAGTATACCCCATCGCTGTTATGCTCTAGAAAGTCATTCCATACTCACCCTTATTCTTTATGTATGATGCGTAATTCACGAATCTCATTCAATTATCTTATTGGTCCTCAGTAGGGTTCCTCTAATGACTCTGTTTCATTTCTAATGTCGGGCTTCCTTCATTTCATTAAACCTTAATTACTTTTTCTTTTCTTTCTTTCTCAAAGTTTTTCAAATCCATAATGGTCTTACACGATACTTAGAAGTGAAATGAGATCTTACATTTTCCAAAAACACGGGGTATATTGGTGCTATCACGCCCACTAATCATCTCGGATTCAATTTCCATATTTTCGCAATCCAGTCATTCTCGGAACCCTCACTAATACCCCCTTTACATTGTCTTTTTCATTTCCAATCAATACCTTTTACTTTGTTTAATCATTAGTGCATCACACAACACAGTTCATCATATCATGTTCACATGGTAATTCATTCAACCCATACACAATATCCATAACCATGGATTTAATCATGTTACATAATCAGCAAATTAACAAGTATCACATTACATGTAGCATCCGCTGTAGTAAGAAATCATCACACCATAATCATTAGGCACACCACATAATATACATATCCACTAAATCTTAACAAGTTATCGTACGTCTTAATGTCATTTAAAATCAAACTTGTATAGGCCACTAGACGTAAGTGCTCATCTCATATACTAATCTACTTATTATTTATTTATTTATTTATTTTACCCTACCATTCATCTAGTCCCTGTGATCATGTATTTCCTTGATTTAGCTTGTTGTTAATAGAACACCGTCACTTAATTAATTTCTTCATGTACATTTCAATTATTTGGTTTTAAGCATTCTTTACTCATTTATGCATCTATGCATCCCAGGTGACTAAATTTCCTATTCCTATGTGAGGCTTAAACCTTTACTAAGTAAGTTATCATCTTTCTTCCTAGATTAGTTTCATTATTTAAGTAACTTGCCTCCTTTTCCTTTATAGCAATTAATTATTAATTGCTCCTAATCTAGTCGTTAATCGCATGATTTGGTCAAAACCTCTTATGAACTAGTTTGGATCTTCTCATCTATTTCTATGTTATTAATCCTTCTATTATTTATTTGGGTACTATTCCTTCTTCCATAGCCAAGTCCTAGTCCTTAATGTCCGATTATGAAATTAAAGTCATAGTTAAGTGATCTTATTATTTATTTTCTTTTACTAATTCAATTAAACTTCACTAGTTGAACAACTTATTTTCTTGGTCACTAAATGGGTCTCTAATTCTTCATACACAATTTTATTCTTAGTGATGTTCTTTCTAGAATTATAATCACTAACTTTCTATACCTTCTCTTTCCTTCCACTATTTTTCAAACATACCAACCATTTTAATTGTTTCCTTAGTTACACATTTCCTAATTAACTAGAATTTTCTTTCTCATTCATGCCAATTTATTACTCAAGGATCTAGTTACTATTTTAACTTCTATAGCTTAGTTTTAGTCAAAAAATTACTTAGTCACTGGAAGTTATTATCTAGTTTATAAGTCATCCTACCTCTTTTTATTACTTAACCCAAAGTCTGGATTCTAAAATCTTTTTCATACCCGATATTGTTATTAGTTACTAATGTGCTAGAACTCTAATGCTTATTTCTTATTTGAACTTCTAAACCCATTCTTTATTTAGGCATTTATACCATGTACTTTAAAAATTCCTAAGGCCTTTTTCCTTTTGTATTTCTATTTTAATTGGTTACTAAAATTGGTCACTATAGTTATCACTAAAATTGGTCACTAAAAATGGGTCACTAAAATTCTTAAATTCTAATGCTCATTCTATTATGCTTCAAAAATTCCTTTTTATCTCCTTTTCTTTTCCTTAGCAAAAAAATTTGTTCGGACCCAATTCTTTTTACTTATTAATAAAAATTTCTCAAATAATCTTATTTTACATAATTGCAAATTTATTTATTTGGTTAATTCTTAGAAAATTTATAATAACTTATAATGGTGCTACTTTTAAAACTTTGTAAAATAAAATGTTGTAACCGTTTGGTTGGTGAATTTTCTCGAAAAGCCTGATGTCCTTAAAATAATCTCGACGATGCTTAGTGATAATTTAATTTCTAATAGCGGGGTTTACCAGGAAATAAATTACGAATTACATCAAAACACCATAAAATTTAAAATTACATAGTACAACCACATCGAATCAAACCGAGCCCGCCTAAACACTAAAATTCCTAAATTTCTTGTTATGGCTCTGATCGTGATAAAGTTTTCTTCTGAGTATGTAAATATTGAGGTACGCTTTATAAAATTTATTAAAACGCTGATTGACGACAAATTTATTTAAAGTTAACTATCGATGAGAAAAATTTACGCGGTTTGAAATCTAGCCGTTAGATCGCGATGGAATTTAAAACGGAGGTTCCCGGATACTAAGGCAATATTATGGAATAATTTAGAGAACAAATAAACAAGGTGAAGCCCCCTAACTTGTCGAACAGCTTCTACCTGGAGGAAGAAAATAGTGAACTCGCCGAAAATCTGATGAACGCTCCGAAACGCTTACCGATAGTCGTCGACGGTCCTAAATCCTAAGAGAAAAGCAACATGTAGCCCAAGATTGAAAGAAAAAGTTATGGCTAGCAAAGGGAAATAATAGGAGACCCATGGATTAAATAAAACTCAAGGAATCGAGAGTCAAAATTTTACCATTTGCTTGAAACCTCTTGTAGTTCGTCGCCGGTCATCGTCGATCATTCCCGATCCTAAGGAAACCATACATGCAATTAAAATGGAAAAGGGTGCCATGGTTTTTGATTCTCAAAACAAAAAAAAAATCAACACAAAATCAAGAACACAAATTAAATTTAGCAAGGAAGAAGGAAGTACAAGATTAGGAGTCAAAATTGTAAAATCTCACCTTGCCCCTTCCTTGGTGGTTTATGACCAAGGGTGGCCACAACAAGGAGAGTTCTACTTCTAACTTTTGGGTTTTTAGAAGAAGAAGAAGAAGAAAATGAAAGATGGGAGGCTGTTTGGTTGGATAAAACTATGAGTTGGAAGGAGAAGGAAATAAAGAATTTGAATTTAAGAAGTGGTAGGTGGTGAAGGCGGAGTGACCATGAATTAAAGAAGGATGGAGAGATGATTTTTATGCATGATGAGTAAATGAATTTGGTAGGCTTTGGTGGCTGCAATTGAAATTAAAATGAAGGTGAAAATGGATTGGTTCTGACCAAGAATAAAGAGAAGTAAAATGTTGAAGTTATGTTGGTAAATTATGGTGAAGTTGTAACATCCCGATTCTTAATTTAATTACCGATTGAGATTAAGCTATTAATTAAGGGTTAATTGCGGAATTAGGATTAATGGTTAATTAGAGTAATTGCTGATTGGTTAGAAATAATTGAATAAATAATGTTAATGCCAGGTGAAAGGATGCATGCACCCCTGGAGGTATAAAAGAACTTCAACTCTCTCTCTTTCCCTTATGAGTCACGCTGGACAGCTCTCCGTCATGCGTACATCTGGTCTCTTCCTTTTACTGTTTCTCTTCTTCTTCACCCTCATTCGCATCACCCGCGTGGAAAGAACAGGGAGAGAGTTGAAGAGCTTTTCTGGGTGGAACAACGACGTGGCCCTGTTTCCACTCCCTGTTCTCTTCATCCCCTTTGTCTTCTTCTTCCTCTTCTTCTTCTTCTTCTTCTTCTTCTTCTTCTCCTTCCGCTTAAAGCTGTTAGTGTCCCAGTTGGAAGCTGTGCTGAGAAGTGCCTTGGAGCCGTGGGGAAGACGAACCCATTGGAAGAAAGAGCAACTCTAGCCCAGGATCAATGCTGAGCTCGAAGGCTGTTGGAGGAGGTGTAACAGAAGGACGATCAGTCAGCATTGCAACTCGAAGAGTCCCTGAACCCCGACAGCAGGTAGGGGGTGCTTTGCATGTCAAGTGTACGGTTTATGGATGAATTCCGGGTGCTTGCTTTAATGTGATGTGTTATGTGTGAGATGTGTAGTTCGATGTGTTGTGATTGAGTAATTGTGCATGCAACTCCCGGGTTGGTGATGTTGTGAACTGCGTTGTGGTGTGATTCCATCTATTAGTGCATGTTAATGTTTCTGAGCATGTTGACCGAATGCATGTAACTATGAGTTAAAAAGGGTGGTGATTTGCTGGGTTCTGTATGCAGTTATGTTGAATGTATTTGAATGAGAACACCATAATGATTTCCGAATGCTCGAGATGTGAGTTGATGCGTGATTCCATTTAGAATACTGTGTGGTATTGCATGAGGTTGCACATACGAGGTGCCTTCCAGTCCTGGCTAGTTCCATGAGGGCCCGTGGTAGCCGTAGGAGCTAGAGAGGAGTCTCGAGACGCCAATGGGAGGCCGGTACCACGCGGGAAGGGCTAATGGACGAGGGGCCAGGAAGGAATCTGTAACTGAAATCATGCTTTAAGCCGGATCCGCATGCATGTGTGTATGAGCATGGTTATCGAGATCAACATGATTGGTATGGATTGATTGATTTGAATGAATGCCGACTAGATGATGTCATATGAGTGAATTCCGACTGAATGAATATGTATGTATTGATGCTGTTGCCAAGTGCCATGTGATGTGTGATTGAGAAGGTATGTTATTATGTGATTTCCGATTGGATGACGTTGTGTGACTTTTATATTAATTGGCAGTAGATATATATATTTATGGATTGAGCCATGTAAATTATATAATTGAGGTTTGAGGTAAAATCCGAGTCAATAACTATTGCTTCATATGTAAAAGCTCACCCCTACACCATTTTTTAGTGTATGCAGGTCGGACTCGGAATGGTGTGAAGACCTCAAGTCCGAGTGACATGCACTCCGGCTGTTGAGTGCTTGTATAGCATTTATTACGTTTAAGTCAGTTATAGCCTTGGCCGGCTCATAATAACAGTGTTGTATAATGAATATAAATTTATATATATAAGTAATCTGAACTATTATGACCCGAGTACATGTTTATATACGTATATGGTTTATGATGATAACCTGTGCTTGTATCGGATACCAGGTGCTGACGAATGAATGATGGAAGGTAATGAGTATTTCGAGTACATGATCATGTAGGTACATATATGTTGTATACTGGTGACTAGGGTTTGAATAGACAGAGAGAGAATGGTGGATAGAATATCGCTAAGTTAATGATTCTCCTAGTAAACTTAGTTGTGGGAGCCATCTCCGAGTGAGACTATAAATGGCTGGGCCTTCCTTTCCGAGCGGTGATGCTTAATTGGATTCTGAGTAAGATACCTTAGATGAACTTATATTGTGTAAAAACTGATGGGCGAATCCCCTGAGTAATATTAAGAATGATCGTTGCCGAGTAAAATTATAAGGAAACCCCGAGTGGGGAATTATTTTGTATAGGCTCGAGTGGAATCCGAGTGAACTTCTCCGAGGGAAGAGTTATTAAGATGGATTAGATTGGACATATTTTAAGTGTTTTATATATAATTCAAGTGAAGTTATATATGTATTCCGAGTGGAAGACCGAATAGGCATTGGTCGGTCTTGGAGTTAGTTTACTGAGTGATAGGTGTGTGGCACATTCTGATTGAATGTGGTTGGAATACACCGAGCGGTGTTTGGTTGGGTGGTAAGCCGAGTGAGGAAAATTATTAGACTCCGAGTGGGGTAACTTCATAGATTCCGAGTGGAATTATTAATATTTTTCCGAGTGGGCCATTGCGTGACCTCTGTGGACAAAATTGAGAGACTAAGTTACGAACTTCCGAGGGAGGCAAGTATTGGGGCTTTTCTCGAGTGAATGGAACCCCTGAATATCAAGTGAAACCCTTTACCGAGTGATGGGAATGCCGAGTCTGGCTTCATACTTCAACGAGTGAGTTCTCGCTCTAGCGAGTATGTCCTCAATGGAAGGCTTTGGGTCGGCTTGGTGGGGAAGTAATTTCCTGAGTGGTTTATACTTGTAACCTATATGAATGAAATGAGGAGCTGTGTAGATTCCCGAGTGAGGTTCGAGCGTGATGATTTACTGGGGGAAACTAAGTCCCAAATCCGAGTGAAAGTTTACCTTGTACCTGAGTCTGCCCCAGTGAATGAGACATTCGCTCCAACGAGCGTGAGCGCATGGGAAGGTTGTTGGTTGATTTCGCTTAAGCGATGGGGTGTACGCCCGAGCGAGTTGGGCTGCTCGCTCAAGCGTGCTGTATCTCCCTTGAGCGAGTGCACGCTGTTTTGGGGTCTCGCTCAGGCACTGTTTTTTTCTTCCACTCTGAATGTTTTTCCTTGTTCTAATCGATTTTCTGTGCTTCTGGTCAGCTCTTCGCCTTCCTTTATTATTGTCTAATTCTACCTGGTTGCTGGGTTGGTTTTTTTTTTGGGAAAAATTTTCCCTGTTCTAGATCTCATTTAATTATTAAAATGAGGGTGTTACATTTTGGTATCAGAGCAGACCAAAAGGTCCATGGCCAAGGTTTGCCTACTGTTAGTGGGCGGTTGTGTGCAATACGACCGATTGTCATCATTGCCTGTAGTATTCTGTTAAATTGATACATGATTAATCATGATTTGTGTGATTCTATGCTTATGTGTTTTGTTGCAGAGAGTAGTGAAGGGTACTACTGTTGTGACATTGATTGGGGAATAGAAGACTGGATGCTACCCTAGCCTGATTGTTTATGAACTACCTAGGGGTTATTTTAAGTCTGGGTCAGTCAGAAGAAATAGAATGATAAATGTTGGGATCCTGGTACAGGTGGAGGTCAGATCAATTGGTTAGGACTCTTGGGTGCGCTATGCTGATGGTTCATGGCCAAGCCATGCTTGTTGAATGGATTAGAACTCTTATGTTCGAGTTGATTAAGTGAATGATGTATGACGTGTGTAGTGTATGGCATAAGTAATTTATTGCAGTTTTCTAAGTTGCCAGGTACATATCTTTTGGCATGTGAATCCTATATGGTATAGGATGTAATTGATTGATTGTAGATTCCTAAATTGGGAAATTGAGTGAGCGATGAATGAACGATATATGATGTATACGATATATGGTATAAGTGATGTGTTGCAGTTTCCTAAGTTAAAAATCTGGGTGTGTGATAAGCAAACAAGGGCGAGATCGGGTATATGTTAAATTGGGATTATGTCTCGGTGGTTGGTGAGGAAACCAAGTGGCTGATGGACTAGATGCTGGACCACTAGGTGTGGTGACCCAGTTAATTGGGCATGAACATGAATGAATGAATGTGACATAGAATACCTGTTTGATTTGAATACTGTCTCGGTTTTGGTGTGTGAAGACTGAGTGAATGGTATTGGGCTTTATAATATTTGGATATTTTGGGTGTGACCCACGATGGGTAAGTGGTGATCCCTTAGAAATTCTAAGTCTGATAATTTATTAATCTTGTGAGTTGTTGAGCCCGAGTAAAGCAAGTGCGTAGTAACTCATTGAGGCTTGGATTACCATTGTGTGATGATTTTATTGCGTGATGACTTGGGTTAGACTCGGTGTTGTGGCTGAAAACCAAGTAAATTATTGATTGAATTGTGACCCATAAGGTGTAGAAAACCGATTGGGTTTAGCATGACCTTATACTGTTAGACTTATGGAATCAGACACTATGGTGAGCTAGGCTCGGTGATAATTGGATGTTGTGAGAATACCTTCGACGGGTACTTAATGACCCCTAGAAATTTCGATTCTGATAACTTGATTAACCTTGTGAATTGCTAAACCGAGTAAGGCAATTGTATGGTAACTCCTTGAGGATTGAATAGCCATATGGTGAAGTGCAAATAACAAATGATACCTGATGGATAAAGAAATGGTAGTGTTGAGTCCTGGTTACGATTGGGTATTGAGTAGAGTAATGACAGAACTCGTGTGATGAGGCCGATTGTACATCCAATAGGAGGGTTGTACTTACGATTGGCGAAGAGAGTCCACTAAGGCAAAAACTTATTATTTAATCGGAAATTATATGGTAACCTCGAGATGTATACTCAAGTGGGATTAATGAATTGTTAGGCTCTAATTGATTGATGAGTGACGACATGAGGGAATAATAGACTGTCAGATTATAGCTTTATGAGGATAAGATTCAGCGACGAGGTGTGAACCCTGTGTGAGTCGGAAATCTATTGCTATTGTACACTTTTATAGTGATGGTAATTGATAACTTATGACTGTTGTTGTGTGATGTACCCTAGTCGGTGTATAACAATGATGTTGATATAAATGTGTTATTTATAAATTTATGTGAATTGTCATTAATTTCATGTGCTTTAGTATTACCTGTGTGAGTACAGTCGGTGTGAGCTATGCTGTTCCGAGATGACTCTACATACCATGGGCATTGTGGCAGCGTACACTCTTGTAGTGACTTTATGTAATTGTTGTAACCCTATAGGAACGAGACGTCATCCTATAAGTTGGATGTAGCAATTCATGAGTCGGGCAGGTGAGGTTGTAGCTGCTTATGGTGATGGTGAGTCTATCGGGCTGTCCTGAGTAAAAGTGAGAGTGTGTCGAGTGGATGGTAATTGATAGTGTATTCAGAAGAGGATAGGAGACTTATTTGGCATTGAGGTGCTTACCTCTGAGAGAATCAGAGGTTATGTGGGGTATGGTTGATTGTGAAAGTGGTGTTGACTATCGGGGACAAGAAGGTGATCTTGCCAACATAAGTACCTTGTGTTACTGATCGAAAGGTGTGGCGGTGGTGTGTGGTCATGCCTTAATTGCCAACCGATTGAGTAAGTTAACTATAGGAAATAATAACCACTACAGGGTACTGAAGATTTGGAGGATTAATTATGTGTGACTCGGTTTACCAGAGTCAATTGACGCTTAGAATGCCATTAGAGCAGATTAAGGTCCCTGATATACCTAGAACAACGTTTAGAAATTGCTACAGCCATTATTGGGAATGTAGTAATGCTGTTGGTATGACAAGTATTCATTGATGGTAGCCCGAATCCCGATGGGAGCAATTAGTTGCTGAGTGTATATATATCCGTGACCCAAACCTAACACCAGAATTAGAAGTTTATGGGTTTAGCCGAGTAATGTAGAGGATTTGATGAAGGGTCATGATTTGCGAGCTAAGATAATTAATGAGGCAAGATTTACTTAGGAAAGGTTAATATAATTTGAGTGACAGGAGGTAGAGATGATTATGAGTGAAGAGAAGGAATGTAATTTGAGTAAAACCTTTTGGGAGAAAAGATTACTGAGTAAAGTTATGGTGTTCCGAGTAGAACCTCATAGAGAGGATCATTGCTAAGTTAAGGGAATTGTGTCCGAGTGTGACACTTCTGAGTAGGGTAAGATTCAAGTGGTGTGACTCGGAGCGTGACGTTTCCGAGTGGAATGGTACGAAGTAAATGATTCATCGTGTGAAAATTTTAAGTCTGTAGGATGTGCCCCTGACTAATCTTACCAAATGGACGTCTGGTCGGAATGTGGGGCTATGAATGGGTAAGTCTCCGAGTGAATTATCCCGAGGAGTTAATGCCCGAGGGGTAAATTTATCCATAGATGTGTTCGGATTGATGTTCGAAGCTGCTGAGTTGGAACTCAGATTTGTATTCGGAGTGGGCTTGAATTCCGAGTGCAAACTAGGGTAAATGGAAAGTTTTCCGGGTAAGAATTTCCTTCAAACACCGAACAACCCTTTTGATTGAGAGTCCCGAGTGACCTTCTCAGGGTGTAGGCATGGAATTGGCCAAAGGAATGGTTAGAAATTGGAGATTCTAGAACCGAGTGTGATGCCTGTAAAGGGAAAATCCAGGCAGTCTGTGCTAATTGGAGCACCTTGAAGCTCTTTTGAGCGATTGTCTCGGTATTGTCAAGATATATCATGATTTAGAGAAGAAATTTTGGAGTCGGATGTTGACTACCCGAGGGTTTAATCCAAGGTGAATCAGACATTGGTGAGTATTCTGTGGGAATCGGTAATGCTTCTTACCGATTAAACTGCCTCAACACTATAATCGACACGACTTTGTGTTTATACCCTGTGTGGATACATAATTATTCTGAGTGACTCCATTGGGACTGAAGGAACAGTTGGTGGATGTGCACCGATTAACGTTGAGTGTGTAAGGCTGAGTGGCCAAGGAACTTGATGTACCATTGATTATAGTGGACTGGCAGAGTTGAATGGGGGTAACTACATGGGGAATGGAATCCCGAATGTAATAAAGACTATGAAAGTTGTTTTACTTATGCTGATTAGAAATTACGAAGCAGTCGGAGACGTGGAGGAGCGAAGAGTTGCAGTCAGAGCATGACTGTGGTATTCCGATCTGTTCGTTGAGGTAAGTCTGAGTGAAAGAAAGGAATGTTAATCCGAGTTGATGGTGACACTTCCGAGTAGAAATGTGTTAAGAGTGATGTCTCGGTTTTCTGGGTGGAGCGGTCGGTAGATTGCTTTGGAAACCAATTATACCGACTGGAATTTAAACAATGTATGAATACTTGAGATGCATAGAGGTGTAATTGCTTATTGTGGTATGACAGTGATTTTCTGAGTGGTTCATTGAGGCCAAGCATGTGTTTGAATTTCGAGGACGAAATTCTTTTGAGAGGGGGAGAACTGTAACATCCCGATTCTTAATTTAATTACCGATTGAGATTAAGCTATTAATTAAGGGTTAATTGCGGAATTAGGATTAATGGTTAATTAGAGTAATTGTTGATTGGTTAGAAATAATTGAATAAATAATGTTAATGCCAGGTGAAAGGACACATGCACCCCTGGAGGTATAAAAGAACTTCAACTATCTCTCTTTCCCTTATGAGTCATGCTGGACAGCTCTCCTTCATGCGTACATCTGGTCTCTTCCTTTTACTGTTTCTCTTCTTCTTCACCCTCATTTGCATCACCCGCGTGGAAAGAACAGGGAGAGAGTTGAAGAGCTTTTCTGGGTAGAACAGCGACGTGGCCCTGTTTCCACTCCCTGTTCTCTTCATCCCCTCTGTCTTCTTCTTCTTCTTCTTCTTCTTCTTCTTCTTCTTCTTCTTCTTCTTCTTCTTCTCCTTCCGCTTGAAGCTATTAGTGTCCCAGTTGGAAGCTGTGCTGGGAAGTGCCTTGGAGCCGTGGGGAAGACGAACCCGTTGGAAGAAAGAGCAACTCTAGCCCAGGATCAACGCTGAGCTCGAAGGCTGTTGGAGGAGGTGTAACAGAAGGACGATCAGTCAGCATTGCAACTCGAAGAGTCCCTGAACCCCAACAGCAGGTAGGGGGCGCTTTGCATGTCAAGTGTACGGTTTATGGACGAATTCCGGGTGCTTGCTTTAATGTGATGTGTTATGTGTGAGATGTGTAGTTCGATGTGTTGTGATTGAGTAATTGTGCATGCAACTCCCGGGTTGGTGATGTTGTGAACTGCGTTGTGGTGTGATTCCATCTATTAGTGCATGTTAATGTTTCTGAGCATGTTGACCGAATGCATGTAACTATGAGTTAAAAAGGGTGGTGATTTGCTGGGTTCTGTATGCAGTTATGTTGAATGTATTTGAATGAGAACACCATAATGATTTCTGAATGCTCGAGATGTGAGTTGATGCTTGATTCCATTTAGAATACTGTGTGGTATTGCATGAGGTTGCACATACGAGGTGCCTTCCAGTCCTGGCTAGTTCCATGAGGGCCCGTGGTAGCCGTAGGAGCTAGAGAGAAGTCTTGAGACGCCAATGGGAGGCCGGTACCACGCGGGAAGGGCTAATGGACGAGGGGCCAGGAAGGAATCTGTAACTGAAATCATGCTTTAAGCCGGATCCGCATGCATGTGTGTATAAGCATGGTTATCGAGACCAACATGATTGGCATGGATTGATTGATTTGAATGAATGCTGACTAGATGATGTCATATGAGTGAATTCCGACTGAATGAATATGTATGTATTGATGCTGTTGCCAAGTGCCATGTGATGTGTGATTGAGAAGGTATGTTATTGTGTGATTTCCGATTGGATGACGTTGTGTGACTTTTATATTAATTGGCAGTAGATATATATATTTGTGGATTGAGCCATGTAAATTATATAATTGAGGTTTGAGGTAAAATCCGAGTCAATAACTATTGCTTCATATATAAAAGCTCACCTCTACACCATTTTTCAGTGTATGCAGGTCGGACTCGGAATGGTGTGAAGACCTCAAGTCCGAGTGACGTGCACTCCGGCTGTTGAGTGCTTGTATCGCATTTATTACGTTTAAGTCAGTTATAGCCTTGGCCGGCTCATAATAACAGTGTTGTATAATGAATATAAATTTATATATATAAGTAATCTGAACTATTATGACCCGAGTGCATGTTTATATACCTATATGGTTTATGATGATAACCTGTGCTTGTATCGGATACCAGGTGCTGATGAATGAATGATGGAAGGTAATGAGTATTTCGAGTGCATGATCATGTAGGTACATATATGTTGTATACTGGTGACTTGGGTTTGAATAGACGGAGAGAGAATGGTGGATAGAATATCGCTAAGTTAATGATTCTCCTAGTAAACTTAGTTGTGGGAGCCATCTCCGAGTGAGACTATAAATGGCTGGGCCTTCCTTTCCAAGCGGTGATGCTTAATTGGATTCTGAGTAAGATACCTTAGATGAACTTATATTGTGTAAAAACTGATGGGCGAATCCCCCGAGTAATATTAAGAATGATCGTTGCCGAGTAAAATTATAAGGAAACCCCGAGTGGGAAATTATTTTGTATAGGCCCGAGTCGAATCCGAGTGAACTTCTCCGAGGGAAGAGTTATTAAGATGGATTAGATTGGACATATTTTAAGTGTTTTATATATAATCCGAGTGAAGTTATATATGTATTCCGAGTGGAAGACCGAATAGGCATTGGTCGGTCTTGGAGTTAGTTTACTGAGTGATAGATGTGTGGCACATTCTGATTGAATGTGGTTGGAATACACCGAGCGGTGTTTGGTTGGGTGGTAAGCCGAGTGAGGAAAATTATTAGACTCCGAGTGGGGTAACTTCATAGATTCCGAGTGGAATTATTAATATTTTTCCGAGTGGGCCATTGCGTGACCTCTGTGGACAAAATTGAGAGACTAAGTTATGAACTTCCGACGGAGGTAAGTATTGGGGCTGTTCCCAAGTGAATGGAACCCCTGAATATCGAGTGAAACCCTTTACCGAGTGATGGGAATGCCGAGTCTGGCCTTATGCTTCAACGAGTGAGTTCTCGCTCCAGCGAGTATGCCCTCAATGGAAGGCTTTGGGTCGGCTTGGTGGGGAAGTAATTTCCCGAGTGGTTTATACTTGTAACCTATATGAATGAAATGAGGAGCTGTGTAGATTCCCGAGTGAGGTTCGAGCGTGATGATTTACTGGGGGAAACTAAGTCCCAAATCCGAGTGAAAGTTTACCTTGTACCTGAGTCTGCCCCAACGAATGAGACATTCGCTCCAACGAGCGTGAGCGCATGGGAAGGTTGTTGGTTGATTTCACTTAAGCGATGGGGTGTACGCCCGAGCGAGTTGGGCTGCTCGCTCAAGCGTGCTGTATCTCCCTTGAGCGAGTGCACGCTGTTTTGGGGTCTCGCTCAGGCACTGTTTTATTCTTCCACTGTGAATGTTTTTCCTTGTTCTAATCGGTTTTCCGAGCTTCTGGTCAGCTCTTTGCCTTCCTTTATTATTGTCTAATTCTACCCGGTTGCTGGGTTGGTTTTTTTTTGGGAAAAATTTTCCCTGTTCTGGATCTCATTTAATTATTAAAATGAGGGTGTTACAGAAGTGATGTTGATTAATTGCATGTGTTTTGATTGGAGGGCAAGGGAGGTGGCATGGTGTAAGGTTATGGTGGTATGATGGCAACTTAGAGAGAAAGTAGGCTGATCTTGATGAAGAAAGAGTCAAGGAGAGGAGGGCATGTGTCCCATGGGTGGTAGAAGGTGATTGGCCATAGTTGCATGAAGGAGCTGAGGTATCCAGTTCTGGGGCATCAATTTGTTCATGGGTTTAAGGGTCTTTTTGGGCTGAATTTGAAAATGGTCCAAACATAAATGTTTTAGATCTTTTTGTTATCTTTAATTTGGTACATGGCACAAAAAGTTTCATTAAGAAATGAGGGCGTTATGGCCCAAATACTAAAGTAGTGCAAGGTTGTGATAGGATTATTGTTTCATGCAATGATTAATTTTATTCGCAAAATGGGTGAGAATTTGGGCTTCGTGTTCTTCATTAATTTATAGGAAATTAAGTTAAGAAATGTTTGGTGAAAGAATCATTCAATTTCATGGTCATAGGAAGGAGAAATACAAAAAATATTGATAATAGTGCCTCTAGGAAAATGTGAATCAGTATGGTATTTTAAATTCTAGGATTTATGGACCAAGAATTAGATTTCAAGCCCTTCATGAAGTTTGTAGATCTTCTATTTCTATTTATGTTTATATATTATTTGTGAAAATCCAAGTTTGGTAGCCTAAGATATACCCGATTTACGACAGGGTGCTCTAGAAGCTTCCAGGATCAGCTACGTCTTTGGAAATAAATTCACCATTAATTCTCCTTTGAGAATTTGGTTTTGTGCCCTTCATGAACATTGTGGAGGTCTACAATATGGATTCATAGCAAAAGGATTGGAGAGATTCAAGCACTGTACGAAGGATATATATGAATTTTATGAAAGACTACCAGCATTGAAACCAAACAGCCAAAGGGTTGCAAAGATACATTAAACTGTATCGATCTGAAAAGATTTGGCCTTCAATGTCTACATAAAAAACATAGATAATTTTGTTATAGAGATTTTGAGACCAATTTTGCACGAATCGAAGGTCTTATGAGAGAGTTATCAATTTTTTTCTGCACCATGCGTAGGGAAAAAGTCCAAACATTGGAATTTTAAGGCGAACATACTTGATCTTCGATTTTGGGCTTGACAGAGTGAGAATCGGAGTTCGGGGATAGAAAAGAAGATTGAAGATCTTTTAAAAAGAAAGAGATTAGGACCAAAATCATTCGTTTCCAAGATCATATACAAAATTTGGGTCCAAAACATTAAAGGTACTCAGGTCGAGTTTTAAAACGATTTATAAAGAAACTGATTTATGGAAAAATGAGGGTGATAGAGTCTGAACCGGGTTTTGGTCTCTTCAAGAAAAGTTCTTAAAACATCGAAAGGAGTCACCAGAGACTGACCGTGCCACTATCGGATATCCTGAGGTATATGAACTGTCAAACGTAGGAGACATTAAGGGTTCTGATTGGGCCGGTCAGGCTAAGTCAAACCCCCTTAATCCTTTAGGAAATGATCCTAACAGGACTAGTTTTCCTACTAGATCATAAGTCTCAGGCCGAACGGTCAAAGTCTTACCTCAGGCTAGGTCCCATGTTTAAATCCGAGGAACCGAGCGATATCTTATTGTTAAATATAATTATCAAATAAGTAAATAATTTAAAATATATAATTTCAAAATAAATTATTATAATTATTTATCCTTTAAGTATTATCAATAGATATAATTATAAATTAATTAGTACCCAAAATAATCACTGCTAACATACTATTTTTAATTAAACCATATTGTTGAACGTTATTTATTATTTTCTTATCTCTACTTCTCTCACTCATTACATTCTCTCGGTATTCTTATATTTCATATTAAGCTCTGCTTATCCCTATTGTTCTCTTTCTAAACTATTCGAGGAACAAGCCGAAGCCTTGAGCTTCTTACCAAAAGCTCAATAGAGTATCCTCAGAGTCCTGAGGGTCTACTTTCTTATTCTCAAAAATTAGGCTTGTTATAAAAAATATCTTCCATCCACTTCCTTAGAAATTCATACTACGAATTCTATGAATGATTCAACTCAACTCTCATACTCTTCACTTTTGTATAATGCATTTATCCAAGTTTAATCCATACTAATTGTTTACAATACACATAAATATAACATTTCTATGAATCTCACTTTTTTTTTTACAAAGGTGGTGGTCTTACCCGTTTGGGATGAACATTTTTCTATACTTCATCACTACGTACAAGTACAGACACTTTTAAAATTTGATAAACTTTCGGCAACATTTTGCATTGGTCTCTAAGTACACTGTGACACCTTCGGTTAACCAAGACAATTCCTTTACTCTGGGTCATCCTATGTAACTAAGAGTGCATAAATTTAGGGAAACATGAATGTTTTTTTGTACATGGATAACTTAAAATAATGGTGATTCATCATCGCATTACACATACACAATTCAACATTGCTTTACACTTAAATGAAATCAGGGGTATGCAGGCTCCCTTGATTAATCAAAGTAAAATAAAATACAACTCAACTACCTATTCTACAAGGGACGACCTAGGACCTAAGACATAATCAAGGTCTATCAGAGAGATGAGTCTTGTAGCTACCTTTTCCTGATGGTAGGCATCCTCCAGGTAGACCAAGGTTCGGATAGTCTTTCCCTTGGTATCACCACTCTTCATTCCTTGGTGCCGTATGCTCTATCACCCTAATATCCATCCCGAGAAACAGAAGTCTCATAGCCTGTGCATCTAGTTCGACTGGAAGGTCTTTAGAAATCAAAGACCACTACCCTGAATGTGTTATTTCTTTGATAATTTATCCTTTACCACCTAGAGTGCATATATAAATATACACCAATTGAAACCACAAACAGAAAGGGGTGAGATCTTGTCTCTACTTATCTTTTCACACAAAGGGAGTGATGTCATTATTGACACCTCCTCACACCATATCTTCATTATATAGTACACACATAAATCAACCAAATCAGACATAGTTGCATTATTTCACAACATCAAGCTAAACCATAAAATTCTAATTTCCAAACTATATCCTAGTTATGTTAACTCTCATCACGCCTCATATGATCCTACCCTACTCAACATAGATGGTATAAACATATAGTATAACAATCACTGCATGAATCCTTAATATAACATTAACTATTCTACATTAATTAATTACATCATACCATATATTTTATTCTCATATTCAAAATAATACCGAGTCAACATAGTCCACAACTAGCCTAAGACTCACAAACACAATTATAATTTACTTTATCATCCATAAATGTGGTTAGTCAATCAATATGCTATGCATGTGTTAGATTCATTATGTCCCTTTATTTTGTTCAAATCGCATGAATATATATAGGGCCCATCAATTCATCATCATTATTATCATATCATCAACAACATCATCATATTGCCAGTACGTCCACTAGGGAGGAATAATCTTCGTGGAATATAATAGTTGTTCCACAAGCGCACGGGTTATCGTAAAATATAAAAGATTGTCGTACCACAGAGATTGTGCCCAAGTACTGGTTAACAGTGATTTAGTTATCCAGGAAATACTCCATTCAATTAAAGAAAACATATTATTAAATAAAAAACAAATGAAAAGTTAAAAGGGAAATCAAACCCTCTTGAACAAAGATCAATCACTTTCTAGAAAATCAAATTGAAAAAAAGCTCTTGGGAACTAGTGGGTTCATATGCCATGCACCAATTTTAATGAGATCTTTTCCCAATTATAAAGTTTTATTTCTAAGGTGGGTTTTCCTAAATTATTAGCAGTCTCCTCTCGAATTCTAACTAACATACTCAATTGCCAAAGAACCATGTTCGATTTGTAAATTGAATCCATTAAGCTTAATGAAAACCTAAGTAGCCCTTAAATGATTTTGCCTACTTTCATAACCCACAACCTTAGGTTCAATTTCATGCATTTCAAACCATATGCTAATCTTTTGATTATCCATATTATTTAAATTCATCTATGTTTATCTCTAAGTCATTAGAAGCATTAGGTACTCATGAAATTGAATAGAAACGAGAACATTCATAACTGAGAAACTCAATTCATTAAAGTTTGATACAAAAACATACTACCCCCTAATCCTAAGAATAGAATTTAGTTCCTTATGAAAGAGGTTTCAGTACCACAAAGCATAAATTCAAATCCTAACATTTCAAGAATCCCCAAAATACAAAACTAGGGTTCATAAAAATAGAAAAGAAGCTCTCATTAAATCCTCTAAATTTTATGCCTAAAACTCTGAAATCTTGTTGATCTTTGATTTTTTCTTCAAATCCTCTTCAAAAATCTCTTGAAAGTATTCTTAATTTCCTACTAAAAGGTCTCTCCAGTTGTTTTTGTCCTAAACTCCTCAGCTGTCTCTTTTTCCCTCTTTCATATGGGCCTAAAATTAGTTATTTTTGGGCTTTCACACTTGATCCATGGCCTGTGGGTTGGATCCATGGCCTGTGGATTGAGACCTGTAAAGGGGTAAAAATTCAAAGCATGCCATGTATAGAAGGGAATCCATGGCCTGTTGTAACACCCTCGGTTAACTAGGACAATCTCTTTCACTAGATTGTTCTACTTATCTGAGAGGTTACTATTTTGATAAAAATATGGAAGTGTAAAAATTTTTGTTTTATAAACATAAACCATAAACCGTAACGACACCATAACATCAAACTAGAATACATAAAACAAATAACTAAAACCAAAGTACCAACATTATGTACAATAAAGTGTAAAACCAAAAGGAAATAACATCATCAAGTGGTGGGTAACATCGTCAAGATATATACATCAATACAAAATACTAGCATCATCAGTCTCATCCTACTAGAACTACAGGGGCACGCAGGCGCCTTGGCTAAATATACAAACAAACAAGGCAGAAGACAACTCATCTATCTGTAGTCATCACTAACAGGAGAATCTATACGATCTGGCCCGAAAGGGGATGGTGACAGAGAGGAAAATCTAGCATCTGGTAATGGCCTTGAGCTCGATAATGGCTGATCTGGCGTTGGAGAGGGATATTGTTCGTCTCTTTCATTATAAGCATCGAAAGCCTCCCACATCAAGTCTCTCGCAGCAGGGGCATCTCCTGAAAGTGCTCAGTACCACCATACATGTAAGTCCTGAATACATATCTGAGGAATCGGTGAGACTGGTCCCACTGTCTCCTAGCAAGGAAAATATCCATTTGGGTGGTGATGGAAGCAACAAGGGGTACTAAATCCTCCATCATCATGTCCGGTATACACATACCTACAAGCTTGGTGGCCAATACAATCAGGACAGGAGGAGGTACTAATGCTGCCACTATGTTGAGGAACTCTACTGGTGGAATCTGAACTGGTATGGGAGAAAGATCTGTTGGGTTAGCCATAGCCACGTCAGTCGGGGCAGGTCTTGGCTCACCCAGAGGCTCCTCTTTTAGATCTTCATCCTCTTCCAGAACCTCTATGATGACTGGTAGTCGGGAGGATATCGGTGGGAGGTCAGTAGAATCAATCATCGCTATGTTAGCAGGAACGAGTCTATGGTCTCCTTCGGCTACCATCTTGGCACGCTTACGCCTAATATGCAAACGAAGGCGAATCAGTGGTCTACAATAGGCGTAAGGGTGAGCTCTCTCTTCCAAATAAATTAGAGGGTGTCATTTCTAACATCCTTTCACAATCATCAATCAGTTACAACCATGATACTCGCACTTAAAGGAAAGCTAGTCCTTCTAAGTTATATCACACTTTTCTGACCTTCCTAATGTTTCCAATACCATACCCCAGTTCCACAACTAATATTTACTACTATCAGAAAATGTTCTATCATAACAATTATTTAATCACAGTCAAAGCATATTAATGTTATGTAATGCAATGCATGAATTCATTCGCTGTATCTAGATTTTTCATCTTTCTTATTAATCCATATGTATGCATGTAGGCCCATTCTCATCTAATCAGTCATACTCGTCATCATCATCCTCAGAACCTGTTCTATACAGGCTTCCCCTGTATACATTTCTGAACTAGAACGATCGAAGCCCACCAAGTCCCCTTATCTTTTACTCGGGTATGATGAACTCACAAGTCCACTCAATATTGGCCATCTTATCATATCAACCATACTAGGACTTGACTCTTAATGACCATAGTGACATTTCATCTGAGTCAAAGTACATTAGGGTTGCAATGGATTGTTCACAATTGGGCGCGACTCCAAGCCATTGGATGCCCGAACCAATGTACTCTAAAGGTTCTCCACGAAGACCGAACGCTACTACCCTCCAGCGTACCCCGGTGTCTCTAGTTTCTTAATCAATCATTCTCATGTATGATGCATGTGACACACAAGATCTTATTCTTTCTCTTGATCCCTGTCAACGATAAGATCCCATTAATGATTCATTCTCATTCTCAATACCCTTAATTTTATAGGTATTATCCAAGTCTAAGGGTAAGTTTTATAGGTTATATGAATAAGTCAAGCATTATGGTAGTTAGGATTTTGAAGGTTTTGTATGGTTTCATATATTATCTTATTAATATACATATAATCACATCACTTCTTTGGTGACTGGGTAATTGAGAATGAAAATGACCTAGTGTCTCATCTCTTTACACATCAGGTACAATTCATCACCTTCTCATACTCATCACTTTCCACATTATATACTTCGTTTTTCATTATGGGACTCATTACCGTGACGGGTACATATTAATTTCTTATTCTCTGATGCATCATCAACATATCATATTGTATAGTGTATATTTCACAAGATGATTAGACTATCACAGTATCATCACCAATTTGATTTTTAAAATTTATCAGCACTGAAACAATATCATATCATCCATCCATTTATAACTCATTCCCCTAATTTATCATACAAATATCACCTAACTATCCCTTACCTCTCACCTTTATAGGTTCACTCCCTACAGATCAAATTGTATTTCATGAAGTATATTACTTTCTAAGAATTATAGCCTCTACGTCTACAGGTCTAATTCTTACGTTCAATTAAGCGTTCTTTGAGGTAACTTCATAGGTACTATCTCTTTCAGTTGTTGTTAATTAAATACCTTATTCAAGTAGTGTTATTTGTCCTCAAGATATATTTACTTCATTCAAGTCTCGTAGTTAATTATTGGTTGTTTTTTGAGTATACTAATTTTTTGTCATTCGTTTATTCTAGTCTAATCTAACTGGTCTAATTAATTATTATATACCTTAGTTACACTATAATTCATTTAGTTATTTCGATCCTCAGTCTAGTAAACTTTATCAAGGTGGTCTATAAATTATAATTAGTATTACTAATCCTTATTATTTATTACTTTCTTCTTTAAGTAATTATTTCTAAGTCCATTTTAACAAACTCTTTTCTTTTTCATAGTTTATTTTCTTACTAGTAATTCACCAAGCATTAACTTATTTAATTCTTATATTTATATTTGTTCTAACTTTGTCTTAGTAATTTAGCCTTTCTAACATGAACTCCATGAAATTAGAAGACTAATTCTAGTGATATTTAACTTATAAATATTCTACTGTCCTAAGTTACTTATTCCAGTCGTTTCATTATTATTTTCTAAACCATTGATCACATAATCAATTATTATTTTCTTTACTTTCTATTATATCATTTAATTTATTATCATACTACTTTTTAACTTAAGCTCAATTACCTTACCATTTTTAGAATAACCTTAAGAAAATATCTTTGAAAATCTGGTAAAATAAAATAACCATCAAAAGTATCCTATTCAGAAGATTTTCTTGAAAATCATGTACTCCTTGAAACGACTCCAGCCACTGAGCGGTGAACTTAAATTCTAATTGCGGGGCTTATCGGACGATTTTATACAAATTACATCAAGATACATAAAAATATAAAATTTATCTATACAACCATATCGAATACTAACCGAGCCAGCCTAACGTTAAAATTCGTAACTCTTCCGTCTTGGCTCCGATTTCAGTAAAATTTCCTTCAGTTGTCCAATCGTCGAGACACGTATTACAATATTTTGTAAAAAATTAAATTTTATTTTTAACTTTACAAAATTATCCTCGACTATTAAAAATCCCATATTTTGAAATCCGACCGTTGGATCGCGATAAAACTTAAAACTATAAACCCCAGGTACTTAAGGAACATTACGGGACAATTTCAAAACACGTTCAACCGAAAAGAGGCTCTCCTTATGTCATGGTAGCTCACGAGTTTGGTGGAGAAGCAAGAGTGGGTTGCCAAAACTTCGTCAAACGTTCCCGATCGTCCACCATTAAACATTGATAACTCTCTATCCTAGAAAAATGTGCATGCATGGTTAAGAGATGAAGAAGTGGCCATGAGTTTGGCCTCCAAACAGAAAGGAGGAGATAATTTAATTTCAAAATAAAAGTTGATTTTGAGTCAAGAAAACCAAGAAAAGAATCAAGAGGGAGAAATGTCAAAACCCACCTTGGAGGAGCTTGCGTGGCTCACGGTTTAGAAGCTATATTGAGCAGGAGGATGAAGTCAGTTTTATGAGTCCATTTGCATGAAAGAAACTGAGAGGGGGTGGCTATTTTGGTTATGGTCTGGCGATGGTTAGAAGAGAAGAAATGAGGGAAAGTAAAAATTTTAGAAGTATGGAAGGTGATAGGTGGAGGGTGTTCGTGCTTTTGGTGGTTAAGGGTGGTTGACTATAGTGGTTAATGGTGGTAATTGAAGAGGAGAATGGTTGCTAGAGTTTTGGAGAATTAGATGAAAAAGAATTATGGATTGGTTTGGCCGTGAATAAGGAATGAAGTGGAGTGAAAGAATGCTGAATTTATCCTAGGTAAAGGAAGGAATATCATCATGAGTTTGTTAGCATTAAATGCTAAGTGAAGGTAGCTGATGGGTGAGGTCACGGCGTGAAGGGACTCGCCTCCTGGAGGTGACACCTGTCCCAGGAGGTGGTGGGTGGGTGGTGGTTGACTGGAAACCGGTCGCTGGAAAATTAATTTGTTACTCGATGGTTTTAGGCGTGCATGATTTTTAGGGACCAGAAATTAGGGGTGTTAAAGATAAATATATGATAATTTATAGAAGTGGAATCTTGCAAAATGTCTAACATAAAACTTGTAGAAATTCGTTTTCCCTTCAATTTGATATATCATTTGTAACAATCCAATATCGGTAGCCCAAGATATGCTCAAAACAATACAAGATGCTCTAATCGTTCCCGAATCAGGTAGGGCTGTAAAAATAAATTTGCAGTTATTTTTCCTTTGAGAATTGGTCTTCATGCCCTTCATAATACTTGTAGATTTCTTTAATACGGATCCACAACAAAAAGAACATAACAATTCTAATACCGAAAGAGGGTGACATGCCTATTTTTCTGGAACGAGTTAGCATAGTGACGTGATGAACATAGGTGCTTAAAGATCTTCAAAACTGTACTGATATGGGAAGATCTAGCTCTTGATGTCTTCACAAAAAATGTAGATAATTTTATTATGGAGATTTTTGCACCAGGTTTGCATGAATCAAAGGCCAAACGAGGAAGTTATGAATTTGTTTGTAAACCATGCGCAGAGTAAAAACGCGAATGACATGATTTTAAAGTGAATTTACTTAATCCTTGAATTTGGTCTTGACAGAGTAGGAATTGGGGATCGAGACCAGAAACAGAGGTTGAAGAATTCTTTAAAATAAAGTGAACAAGATTAGAATCATTCTATTCCAGCTTCGTTTAGGAGAGTTAGGTCTAGCACACCAAAGATGCACAGGCCAAATTTTAAGACAAATTTGAAGAAATAAGATAGCATAAAAATGGGGATGACAGAGTCCGAATTAAGTCTCAGCCTCTTCAAGAAAGATTTCTAAAACGCCAAAACGAGTCACCGGAGACTGACCGTGTCACCATCGGATACTCCAAGGTATATGCACGATCAAATATAGGTGACGTCAAAGGTTCTGATTGGTCTGATTAGACCAAGTCATTTACCCTCGATCCACTACAAGGAAACCCTACTGGGACTAGTTTTCTTTATGGATCACTAGTCTCAGGTCGAGTTACCAAAGAAGATCGGTAACAGGGCCCCACACTATAACACTGGGAAAACCCTTAATATTTTATTATTTAAATATTATTACTTATTATAAATTAATTAAAAACTTAATAAAATACTATTTTAAAATTATATATATTTTTCGAATAATTTAGTTATTAATTATAATTATATATCAATTAAATTTCCACTAATTTCTCCTAATTAATCTATTAATCTACACATAATTCACTAAAAGGTAATCTAAGCAATTTATCACAATTAAACAAGATAAATTAATCATTAAAAATTAATTTCTAATACCTATAATATTTTATTGATACTCATAATTACTCATCTCTTATTTCCTTCTATCATTCACTACACATTTCTATTTCTCTATTACTCTTGATCATTCTCACAATCTCTACTCTCTTACCACACCTTCTCTCATTCTCATACTTATCTATCTATTGATACCTTGGAAACTGTTTTCCTCATTATCTCTTCTTATTCTCAGCACTCAAAGCCTCAACTTCCTCAAGAAGACTCATCAGAACACTTTTAGAGATCCTGAGAGTCTAGGCTCTTATTCTAAAAACTAGGGCTGTTACACTTGTGGGAATGAAACCACGGCCAAGGAATGCAAGTTAGAGGGATCCACGGCCTGTGGATTGGGCTAGACTTTTATCTCTTCCAAAACAGAGAGGTCCATGGCCTGTGAACATCAAAAATGCCTCTATTTAGCCTTTTTCAATGCGTTACAGTCTAGGAACGCTTCCTCCTTTGCTCGCAAGATCTCCCAAGGTGAAAATGAGTCATGAAGATGCATTCTTGGCTTGAATTTCTTCCATTTATTCTAAATGCTTCTTGAGTGCCCCCATTTTCTTGCAAATCAACCTAAGGAACTAGGGGGAAACTAAGTCTAAACAAACTAAAAACCAAGCATAAAATGGTCCTAAAACAATGTAAATAAAGACTTATCAAAATACCAATGTGGTTAAAGTCTTTTCGAGTTCTCTACTAGGGGTATATAGACTACAGCCCATCACTATGGATCTAATTCTCACATCCAGAACGTGGTATTATACTAGAACTCATGCTACACGGCCCTAGAAATGTTCATTCGCATCGAAGTACTACTGGTTAGCCACAGACTATCCTGCATCGGGGTGTAAACCCAAGCCATATAGACGCTTGAACCAGGAGGTACTCCCAAGGTTCCTTCTGAACCTGAAACACGAACGTTCTCCATTGTACCTCCTACACTGTAGTGCAACTGGCCATGGCATATCAAGAACAATAACTCAAAATACAACGATGCATGAATACTTAACATCTTTCATTCTCTTATTGTTCATAAATAGAGTGAGGATTACCAGAAACCTTAGAGAGTTACTCTAGGAAATTAGGTTTATTCTCTTAATTGTGTTACTTAGCCTACAATCTTGTTTACAAGTCATATTTATACAAAGGCCAAAGTTGAGGCCATCCAGCCCAAGCCCACTAAATTATAGCTAATGTAGGATCAATTATCTATGAATGGTAGAGGGATTAGGGGGTCTTGTGGACCCCTCTCTGACTCTTGAGGGGGAAAGGAGCCCCCTAGTCATGAGCTCTAGGTGTGAGGCCGAGTGAAGTAGCTATGTACAAGCTTGAGCTATCTTCTGAAATGAAGCTTCCCTGGTGTCGTTTGGTTGATTCTAACTGGTTCCGAGCAAAGTGGTTCCAAGTGAAGCAAGGGTTCAGGAATCATGGGCTTTAAGCCGAGCGAGAACACATTCTAATCCAAGCGAGAGTGGGGTTCAAATGGTACGTCTCTTCGTCCCCAGTTCCTCCCTGAGTGATTATATGGGATGGAAATTGAGCGATGTGAAAGTTCTTCTTTGGTTGTTTGGCCTTGCCACGTACTTCCTCATGCCACTTGGCAAAAGATTGCTAACCGTCATTTACGTTCTTGATGAGAATGCATGTGTGCTTAATGATTCATTTTCTATAAAGGTACCTATACGCTACATAATGATTGCGACATTCTTGTGTCTTCCCATGCCGTTAATGATGTGTTTTCGGGATATGGGGCATCACCTTGTCTTAATGGGGTTGTTGGCATAATCGTGACCCTATGATCATGCCTGGTGGATCCCTAACCATTGGATCCCTTCGACCTTTCATATGGCCCCTTTCCCCCTATTTTCAAAGTATAAATACCCTTCTCTGGAATCTCCTCTAGGTTTTTCTTACTGTCATTGCTTCCCCTTCTCTATTTCTTCTGCTCCATTTCTACTTCGATTCTCTTTGTTCGCTTTGTTGCATGAAAGGATTAGTTCTGCTCATTTACCTTTGTTAGGGCTTCCTCTCCAGTTTCTTACTAACCAGGTTAGTTCCTTCCTCTTCATTTAGTTCCTTCCTCTTCATTCTCTGTTTCTTTATTAAAACCTAAGAGTTAAATTCACATTTGTTTCTAATGATAAATTCCTTTCATGAAACAAATTTCTCTCTAACTTATTTTAAAATTTCTTCAACCTCAATTTTCAATTATTAAAAACATGATTAAAAGTTTAGATTCGTTCAAACTCCCTTATTTAGAGAAAAACAAATCTTTCCTTTTAATCTTTTCCATGAGAATCCTTTCATCCTTAAATCATCAAGGGTATAAAAATATGATATTCTTAATAGTTTCTGTTCATTACATCTTTCTAAAACCAAGTGTTCAAAAGTTTTATAAAATTCCCATGATTAAGTATATTTTTATATATGACTTTTCTTAAACTAAATTCTCATAAAAAAATTTTACCAATAATCCTACCCTTACATCTTATTTCCCATAAATTTAAATTTTTATCATTAACTTTTAGCCATTGATTTCTTTAAAATTTGTCTTAATACCTCAAATTCCTAGCTTTTAACACTCGTTTTTCATATGTTAACACTTTAACCATTGTCCCTAGGAACTTAGGAATCACTTCCCCATCACAAACAAGCCATGACCACCACACAACCTTAAATAACAAATTTTTAAAACATCAAAAACATCACACATGATTATTGAACATCCAAATATTTATGAATCGCCAAATCAAGCATGTTTCAAACAATTAAATGGTCAAACCCCCTTCCAAACATCTCGGCCACAACGTAAGGAATAAATTTCTTAAATTGCCAAGTACCTTACATAATCCATTATACATACCTTCCATAATCCACCGAAAATGCAACTACAACAACAAGGTCACACATATTTTTTCAAACAATCCAATGACCCTTCATTATCAAGAACCTCTTGACCTCATCATAATAACCCTATACAAACCATTAAATTTTCAAGACTATCAAACACACGCACATGCATTTGCAAACCCACCCCATGTTTATTATCAAATATCATCACCATCACCAAATATGTATATGACAAGATCAAGGATTTAAGTTTCATAAAATTAACATGCAACATTATAAATCTATAAAGCTCATTGTCTAGTTAACATGAAAACTCAAAGATCAAGTTCTAAAGAGCCAAGACTCCCCTTTTACCTCAAGCATGCTTTTGGCCTTGAAGGGGAATAAAGGGAAATGCCATTGTTTTGCTTCCAAGTCCTTGTAAATAATGATACATGCTCCCTAGAAGTATTAGATGTTGCTACCTTAAGGAGAAATTGAAGAAAGGCTCCGCATGTGTCGTGGTGGAGCTCTCGGGTTCTATAAAAGCAAAAGAGCTTGGACCTCTAAACTTCATAAAAATGTTAAAAATGATGATCCTTTGACATGTAAGAGGATTTGTGGTGTTTTGGAAGCCAAATCAAGGGCATACAAGAGAGACAAGGTCTTGGGTTTAAGGGTTCAAGAAGGGTGAGACCTCTAATCTTCACAATAGCACTTGATCCATGTTAGAAAGGGCATGCATGGTGGTTTTTAGTGATATTGGAAGCTAAAAATGATACATGCATAAAGAAAAAGGGGAAGAAGGAGGCTACGGTGATGAGGAGGTAGTGGGGGTGTTGGACGTTGAAGAAGAAAATGGGAGGGAGGGAGGTGGTGGCCAGAAATAGAGGCACGGTGCTGGCTGGTGTTTAGCGCTGAAGGGAAAGGAAGAAAAAGAGAGGAGAGTTGGCTTTTGTTTTTCTTAGAGGGTGAAGGGAGTTCTAAAATTGAATAGGAATAAGGCGAATATTTAGAAGAGGGAGAGAAAGCGGTACTGTGAGTTTGAGAGAAAAGGGAATGGCACATTAAAATTTAACAAGAGCTAATGACTTAGAAGCAAAATAAGACATGGAACATGTAACCAATGGGATTAATTCATTTGCATGGAAAACAAAATTTTCAAGGACAAGACTTAAAAGGATATTAAAATATTTGAAATGAAATTACAATGCACTTAGGTCAGCTTTCACATAAAAGGGTGACAAGACTATTAAATATTAACTACAAAGTTGTTAGAATTAAAAGGGAAATGTCACGAAATTTATAATTAATTTTATGACATGAATATGGGAAAATGTCCAATATCAAAGTTAGAGATCACATTTTTCCTTTTAAAACAAGCTAAAGAATATGAAAATCCGATATCAGACGGAAAAGATATAACTAAAATACGAAAGGTTATCCGAATCAATTTTGAAACAGGTACAACAAAATATTTGTTAAAGCTACGATTAAATGGCTAGGATTTTGCAAAAATGCTCAACTACGATGTTTTAGATCTTTTCTTCCTTTTTTGGAAAAAGCTATGGTATAAATTTTTTTGATATCAGACGAGGGAGATATGCACCAAACACCGAAGGCTGTTCAGAGCTAAAATGATTTAACAAATAACAACTTATAATTAAAATTGGGAAAAATCTACAGGGAACTAAATTTTTGGGATCTTTATCAAAGTTTTAGAGATTTAAATTAGGAAAATTATATAAAAAGAATGGATTGATTTCAATCACGGATGAGGAAACTGTGACTAAAACACTAACAGGTGTGCATATAAATCAAGCAATTAATCAATCATAAGCTTATTTAAAAATCTGAGCCAAATGCATAAGGAACTGGGTTTTGAGCTTAACATAAAAGTTGTAGAAGGTTTCCACAAAAAAAATTAGAAACTAGAACCAAAGAGTTTCGACATCAGGAGAAGGAGTTACATCAAAAACAAGTTAACAGGCACAAAGAATCAATGCTCACGCAAGGTTCTCAAGCAAATAAATAAGTTGCGACTCAAACTGACTTCTAAAAAGTTCAACATTATATATCAAAGGTATATCAAACCAAGCATTAAAGGATTAAGATGTTCCTCTTACCTCATAGCCATTTGGTATTTTATGTTGCTTAGTCAGGTTCCTGGTCTCGCTTCCAGTACAGCTCTCTGACGAGCACATCCTTATGGGTATTTTTCTAAGGTTTTACTATCACTATTATATATTATGTCATTAAATTAGATCATTACTCATCTTACATCACCTCTATTAGTCTTATTCCTCTTGATTAATTATCCAATTAATTACTGACGTGTTACTGTCGTGGTCCATCAAATTAGTACATTAAAATTAATTAATATAGTACTAGGGTGTCAACCTAGGTCGTTCTCTTGAAGATCAACATAAAAATTTAGGAAAATCAAGTTTTAAAATAAGTTTAACAAATAAAAACTCAACAAACATACAAAGGTATTTTGGGGGGGGGTTTGAGTTTGATTATCACAATTTAATAAAATACAGAATACAAGAATACAGAATAAATATGAAACAAATAATTGACAAATGATTGATTTTCTTGGAGTAATTATAATTTATTTTATCCTTGGATTTCAAAAGATTTCTATACACTTTCCTTATTTTCCATCTCCTAGTTCAATTTGAATTAATCAACTAAGCGTCTTTTAATTCATAATTCCCTTACTTACATTCAAATTAAATGAACATGTTAATCAAGCATCCTAATTAAGTAAAAGGAGTCAAGATTATAAATTCTAGGAATTGTTAAACATACATAGAAACATCGCCTACATACATAATCTAACTTCAATGTTATGGAATTAAGCAAACCACAACTATTAAGATTGATTTTGAAATATTCATTAAGCATGTATATTTCTTAATCTACCTTAATATAATTCTTATTCAATTCTAATTGTATAATTAAATTGATTAAGCATACAACTTAATTAAATAAAATAGACATTAAATAATCAAGCTAGAATTATGAAGAGATTAATAATCAAGGAAAGGTATTAAAAATCAAAACCTCAAAAATAAGATTACATTAATCTCCAAGAAAATCAATCTAAGATTTCTAGCCTTCCATAATTGAAAGACCAAAACAAATATAAAAATAGAAACTAAGAAAAATTACAAACCAGGAAGTTGTTGTGTTCCTGTTTCTCCAGAATTCCTTCTGCTCCTTCTCCTAGTTTCTCCTCCTTGCTTCTTGATTCCTTTTATTCAGCTCTTGGCTTTCTATTTATAGCATTTCCATGGCTGAAGTTTTGCATTAAAAATCCAGCCCATCACCTTGACAATGATGTTTCACGTTGGCACTTTTAGCTTAAATGAAACATGCCATTTGATCATGCATTATCGTGAGCAGTAAGGCACTTGGTATGTTCCTTCTTTTCATTTCCTTAATGCATGGATAGCTAATAACATTGCATAGTCATTCTGCACTTTAGGGATCGTTTCACGTTGAAAGCTTGTCCATAGTTACTTGTTTGAATTGAATAATTTGTCATATGGATCCCTTGAATATGCAGCCGAAATTACTTTTGTAGAATGCATTCCCTTGCATAAAAAATAATTAGAACAAAGAGCTTTTATTTTTGGTATAGTCCATGAGGATTTTGTTGCCGATTAATTGCCTAAAGAAATGTCTCTTGGAGCTTTGTCAAGTGCTGCCAAAAATGGGGTCTTGGTAGGATGGCAATTGAAATAAAGCACATGGAAAAGAGAAAAGTGACGTGAAATGCTTTGCTCCATGGAACCATTTGCATTCAATTTTGACTAAGTCAAAATTAAAAATCCTTCCAACGTGAATTGCATTCTTGAAACCATTTAAGTCCAATTTTGACTAAGTCAAAATTGGATTACCATTTAGCCTTGTAGAAGCATTCTCACATGAATTGAAGAAGGTAAAAGGAGAAGCATTATTTTATTCAATCAATTGGTGGATGGAAGCATGGATTAGTATTAAAATACTGAAACATGGGACCCTTACTTTAGAGAGCTTTAACATAAATTAGAGAGGAGCTGCACAAAATCACATTGTTTGCAAATTCATGTTGGAACACTTGGAGGAGAGTAATTTATTTGCAAACTAATCATGAAGCTTTCAATATTTGATATCCTATACAATAAAATAAAATCAAATTAAACTTTTTTAATTCAATTAATTTATTTCAGGATTAAACACTCATGAAAGCTTAAATTATTTTAAACATACTAATTAATACAAAATAAACAGAAATAGTAGAAATTAAAAGCAGAGATCACAATTTGATAAATTACGCTAAAACACATTTATTAGGATTTAACATTAAATAAAATAGAAAAACAGAGTAAGTAATTAAAGGTAAAAAGATAAGTTATCAAATACCCCTACACTTACTCTTTTGCACTCCTGGGCAAAATCAGAAGAAAAACAAGTTTTACAATTTATTGAAAACATTAAGTTAGAAAACAGTAAACACATAAAACTGGCATGCTCATCATGAAATCTTAGGAATATACAGAGAAACAAGAGTTATCTAACATGTAGGATACAGAGCATCAAGATATGTATAAAAAACATCCAAACACTTAGGCATATGAGAATTAAATCAAACTGAAAAGAAGATCATAAATGACAGAACCTCACAAGACATACTCTTAACTCTCAAGTGTTTTGGGTTTGTGTATACGCTCAATTTTTTTCTGAAAAATAGACAGTCACATAAATTTGGCAAGTTTCTCAATTCCATAATCAACACAAATGCATGTATAGATCAACAGGGCTTTTCACGGTTGTAATGTGGCCAAGTTATAATTGGGTGGTAAAATTTTGGAAAATAAGTTTAGATACCAAAAAAAATGATGGAGCAATTAATTTAACAGGCAAACAGTGAGGGTAAAACATTTGTTCGATCGTATTTGGTCGCAAACAAAATATATATATTTTTTTATTTTCATTCACTAGTGGAAAAAATGGATATAACAACGGGGATATATTCACGGGTAGAAGAGGATCAGTGATAAAAACATGCGCGGTGGCATTTTTGAAATTATAAGGTGAACGTTATAATCAGAGAAAACTATATATCCACGGTTAACATCATAACCGTGAATGTATCCATCAATATATATTCACGGTTGATAAGTCAACCGTGGATATATATTAATATCGACGGTTGTGTGCACAACCGTGAATATATATTGATGGATACATTCACGGTTATGATGTTAACCGTGGATATATATAGATGTCAATATTCACGGATGTATTTCCAACCGTGGATATATAGTTCAGGTTTTAGGGTTTAATCACTGGGTACTGTATGTCCACGGTTGTTTCTATAACTGTGAATATAAATTTAATATTTATCCACGGTTGGGATAGTAACCGTGGATATATAGTTAACATTTATCCACGGTTGTTTGTTAAACCGTGAATATATGTGTAATATATTCACGGTTTCAAGGGGAACCGTGAATATACATCCTTTCTGAAACTTCAAAAGCCGCGCCTTTCATTCTTTTTTCACTTTCTCTTCTTCTTCGCGCTGGTTATCGTCTTCTTCCTTGAGTTTGTTCTTTGCTGTTCGTGTTCACTCGCTTCTTTCTTCTTTCGTTCGTGTTCACTCGCTTCTTCCTTCTTTCGTTCGTGTCATCTTCGCACCATTTTCAAGTAAGTGCTCCATTACCCTACTTCTTCGCTCACTGCTGGTGTACTTCGTTATTATGCTCTGCCTTGTTTGTGGAACCTATTTCACTGTCTCTGTCTCTATGTTGTACTAGTGATTAAGTTTGGTTAAGCTTGTTTTATTGTGCCAACATTTCATTGTCTCTGTCTCTATGTTGTGAAACTGTTGAGTTAAGTTGTAAACTCCTACCAGTTTATAATGCCTAGAATCGAGTGGACATTTGGGTGTATGTTTTTTTAATAAACTAGAATAAACTTGGTAAACTGTTGCACAGTGCCCTGTATAGTTAAACTTGGTAAACTGTAATCGGCAATTGACACTTGCTAGTAATCCCCTGTATAGTCAAATTTTCTGTTTAGTTTTTACTTTTTAATCTTTGGTTGATTCTATGGTTTAGAAGGGATAACATTTGAAAGATTATTTTATAGGACCAAGAAACTGAAATGGATGGCTACAATCTCTTTGCTGTTTTGTTTTGGTATCAGTAATAAAATTCAGGCTCTCCTCCAAAATAAAAATTCATGTTCTTTAAAATCTAGAATTAATTCTTACTTAGAATCTGAACTTAGTTAGACTCAATGCATCTATGTTAAAATAGCTAAAGTTGTTAAAATCTTCCCATTCTAATAACTCTACCATTTTTAACTGATTTTTTGTTTGACCATTTTTTAAACCAAACTAACAATGTTTTAACAACTTTTTTAATGATCTAAGCTTCGACCAAAAAAAAATATGATCTAAGTTAGATATATCATAAAAGATTTCATTGTAAGTTAGATATATCATATTCTCCATTAGAATAACCAAAGTCATTACCATCAAGTTTTTAATGTTACCTCAGACATGATCTATACAATGTAATGTTACATTCTGAATACACAGGGCCTAATAAGGTTCAAGTTAGATATTTTTAAATGGAAAATTTTCACTTCATCATTGTTATTGCTGTTATTGTTGGTTGCTCGTATATAATGTTATTGCTGTTATTGTTGGTTGCTCGTATATAATGTTATTTCTGTCTATTGCATGCATGTGGTTTTCAATCTTGCAAACTCGTAGGCTCATACTAGTTAACTAGTTAACTAGTATGAAAGTTGTTGTGCATATGAGTGAACCGTAGTTCCCCGTTTGAGATTCGACACAAATGGTCATTAAATCAATTAATGTCATCGTTTGTGTTGAATCTTGAATTGTCCGTTTGGACAGTTTGGGATGAACAATTATTTTTTATACGTCATTGTTAGTATGTACAAGTTAGGAGTTATTTTAAAATTTGATAAAATTTCGGTAACTTGTATTTTGTGTTGTTCTCTGGGTGCATATTTGGTTGTGGTTGAATTTGATTTGACCACTCTCATTTTGTGTACTTAGAGACCAATGCGAAATGCTGCCGAAATTTCATCAAATTTTAAAATAAGTCCTAACCTGTATATATGAATGACGTATAAAAATAATTGTCATGCTGAATGGGTATAGGACCACCACCTTTGTATAAAAAGTGAGGTTGATCATAGCACCTTGTAAACAGTTGGTATGGATCGGAGTTGGATTTCTGCGTCACGCCTAAGTCTGGAGTACGAGGGGGGAGTTGAATCATTTATAGAATTCATAGCGAGGAATGCAGCGGGGGTGAATGGAAAGTATTTTTGCCCTTGTGTTAAATGCTTCAACCTGCGTCGGGTAGACTTGGAAGAGGTGCGAGAACATCTACTGTGTGACGGTTTTCTACGTAGTTATACGCGTTGGATATGGCATGGTGAAGATGTGGTGGTGCCAAGTAACAGCTCTCAGACTAAAAATCGAAGCCCGATGCATGACAACAATGTCGACATGGATGACCGACTCGAGGATATGATCCGTGATGTAGGGGTAGAAGGTTTTAAGAAAGCTCATGTATATACAACTCTGTGTCAGGACTCTGAGCAGCCGTTGTATCCAAACTGCGTCAATTTCACGAGGTTATCAGCTGTTTTGCGGTTGTTTAATTTGAAGGCCATAAACGGGTGGACGGATAAAAGTTTCACTGACTTACTGAAGTTGTTGAAAGAAATGCTCCCAGCTGGAAACACCTTGCCGAAAAGTAACTATAAGGCCAAAAAGGTGTTGTGTCCTATGGGTTTGGAGTATGAGAAAATACATGCATGCCCAAATGATTGTGTATTATTCCGGGGTGAATTAGAAATGCTGCATCGATGTCCTAGATGTGGGGTGTCACGGTATAAGAAGAAAGAGGCGGATTCTGATGAGGTATGCACTAAAGGGTCTCCTGCAAAGGTGTTGTGGTATCTACCTATAGTTCCAAGACTAAAGCGTCTGTTTGCCAATGCAGATGATGCAAAACTTATGAGATGGCATGCTGATGAGAGGGTTGTTGATGGACTACTTAGGCATCCGGCCGATGGGTCGCAATGGAAGAAAATGGATAGGATTTTTCCAGAGTTTGCCAATGAACCAAGAAATGTTAGGCTTGCACTAGCCACAGACGGCATGAACCCGTTTGGTAACCTGAGCACAACCCATAGTTCGTGGCCTGTTTTGTTGTTTGTTTACAACTTGCCGCCATGGTTGTGCATGAAGCGAAAATATGTGATGTTATCAATGATGATTTCTGGTCCACGACAACCAGGGAACGACATTGATGTATATTTAACTCCATTGGTTGAAGACCTCAAAAGGTTGTGGGAAGACGGGGTTGAAGTGTTTGATGGGTTTACCGGGCGATCATTCAAATTGCGTGCCATGTTATTTTGCACAATCAATGACTTTCCAGCGTATGGTAACTTATCTGGGTACAGTGTGAAGGGTCATAAAGCTTGTCCAGTATGTGAGGAGGGGACTAGTTCTGTGCGGTTGCATCATGGCAGGAAAAATGTTTATCTTCGACATCGAAGGTTTCTTAAAGCGAATCATCCGTTTCGAAGGTTGAAGAAGTCGTTTAACGGTGCCCAAGATTTTGAAATGGCTCCTCCACCACTATCTGGTCGCCAGGCATATGAAAAGGTGAAGGACGTCAACGTGCAATTTGGTAAGTGTGAAAAACAGCACCCGACACAAAACAACTGGAAGAAAAGGTCAGTGTTTTTTGACCTGCCATATTGGAGGGAGCTTGATGTAAGACATTGCATTGATGTAATGCATGTGGAGAAGAATGTCTGCGACAGTTTAGTTGGTACACTCTTAAACATACCCGGGAAGACTAAGGATGGCCTAAACTCGCGTATGGACTTAGAGTTGATGGGTATACGTCAAGATTTGCATCCACAATCAAAGGGCAAAAGAACATATTTGCCTCCAGCATGTCATACGTTATCAAGAAAAGAAAAGCAAAGCCTGTGTGAATCGTTACGAAGTGTGAAAGTTCCGTCTGGTTATGGCTCCAACATCAAGTCTTGTGTTTCCATGAAAGATTTAAAGTTAATTGGGTTGAAGTCACACGATTGTCACATGTTGATGCAGCAGTTTCTGCCTATCGCCATTCGTGACATTCTTCCTAAAAATGTGAGAAATGTCATAACAAGGTTGTGTATGTTTTTCAATTCCATATGTTGCAAGGTAATCGTGCCCGGCGAATTGGATGTGTTGGAACAGGAAGCATCACTTATATTATGTCAGCTTGAAATGTATTTCCCGCCCTCTTTTTTTGACATAATGGTCCACTTAATCATCCATTTGGTGAGAGAGGTCCGTTGTTGTGGTCCAGTGTTCCTCCATTGGATGTATCCCGTTGAGCGATATATGAAGATATTGAAAGGGTACATGAAGAACCAACGTCGTCCCGAAGCTTCAATTGTGGAAAGATATATTGCAGAGGAAGCAATTGAGTTTTGCACTGAATACATGTCACATGCTGCAAGCATTGGTATTCCAACGACCCGTCATGAAGGGAGATTGGATGGGAAAGGAACGATTGGAAAAAAAGTGAAGAGCATGCCACGTGCTGATGTCCTTCAGGCACACTTGTATATTTTAAACAACACGGACGACGTGCAACCGTATCTAGCCACACACAAGGAGCTAGTCAAGAAAACCAACCCTAAAATGACTGAAAAGTGGTTGTTGAATGAACACAACAAGAGCTTCATGCAGTGGTTCCAAAAGACCGTCCTGAAAGATGCATCTGCATCCTCGACATTACATCGACTAGCACAGGGCCCGAACTTTGATGTCCTCACCTTTTGTGGGTATGACATAAACAACTATTCGTTTTATACAAGGACACAGGATGAAAAGAGTACAAATCAAAACAGTGGAGTGATGGTTGTGGCTCAGTCAATGCATTTCTCAACTGCAAAGGACAACAACCCTGTGATGGCGGAGTCATGCTACTTTGGTGTGATTGAAGATATATGGGAAGTTGATTACGGTCCCTTCACCGTTCCTGTGTTTAAATGCAAATGGGTTGACAATAAGAACGGTGTCACAACTGATGATTTAGGAGTTACGTTGGTGGACCTCAACAAGATCGGGCATAAGGAAGAACCATTCATAATGGCAACGCAGGTGAAGCAAGTTTTTTATGTGGCTGACCCAGCTGACAAACGGTGGTCAATTGTTATCCAAGGTAGACACATTGGAGACCCCAATCTTGATATTGTGGACATTCCATCAACTACAACACGTATTCCAACATCTATCGTGGAACATGACATAGATGATGTAGTTGCCAGTCGTCATGACCACCATGAGGGCTTGTGGGAAAATATTTCATCTTAATAGGGTATTAATCTTGTTGGTGATTCATTTCATTACATGTTATATTAGTTATTCGTTGTTTTAAATGTTATATTAAATATTTGACAGTTTTTTTCCTTGTTTGGACAGATACTCATGGCTGACCAGGATGGACGATCCAGGTCCGACTCACAGGCCAGTGGTTCCTCTGCTCGGAAGAGTAGAGGTGTTACCCGGATGCCAGACATCGCACGTAGGCGTCACCGGGGAGAGAGGCCAGTTGTTGACATGGATGTCAACACCGGCAGATTTAGTGGACCGCATGCCACGAAGCTTAGCAGTTATCTGGGGGTTGTCGTACGGTCGAAGGTGTCCATCATTATCCCCGACTGGGATAGTGTCGAGGAGGTGGTGAAGAACCAGCTATGGAGTGATGTTCTGGTAACTTATGTATTATTTAAGTTTTATTTTAGTGTATTATTTCATGTAACTCTTAATAAGGACTCCTTTATGGACTAACTCCTTTCATGTAGGATTCTTTTGAGATACCATCTTCCGACATAGCGAGGAGGAAGGTCCTCGGTATCATGGCTGAGCGATGGAGGTCGTTCAAATCCATACTCACCACGAGGTATATTGAACTTTAAATTCTTAATCAACGCTTCACTAAATTGTGCCAATCCTTAGTTTAAATGTACCTTTCATTGTAGGTATGTATTCGGGGACGACCAAGGAAAGTTCCCTGGAGAGAAGTATCCATTCATCGATCAGGAGACCTGGGATGCTTTTGTTGCATCTAGACATTCTGCCGAGTTTCAGGTACATTGGTTTTTAGATGATTAAATAATATGTATAATTTATACGGCTAACTGTGAATATTTTTTTTCTTGTTGTAGGAGACCAGAAAGAAAGCCAAGGAGACTAGGAAGCTAAATGACTGCCCACACACACTGTCACGTGGCGGTTACCGTAGGTTGGAGGAGCGGCTGGCACAGGAGAGGCTGAGTCAGTGTCAGACTGACACTGGTATTGTGGATCCCCCTTCCCCACCTGCGCGCCACGACAAATGGAAGCGGGCTAGGATCAAGAAGAGTGGGGAATACACTTCCTCACAGGCTCAGGAGGTTGCCTCACGTATAGTAAGTATTCCCCTTTATATCAGTGTCTGTTTTTCAGTTTACGTGAAGGAAGTGAATACTAACTTGTTTGGTTTCAGGATTCCTTGGTTGAGCAATCAACCCAAGGGTCTTTCGTAGCCCATGGACGGGAGGATATATTGACTACCGCCATTGGCAGGCCAGAGCACCCAGGAAGAGTGCGTGCTATTGGTCGAGGTGTAGGTGAGTGCTAACTAACTCTATGCATTCATTTTGTTATCTGTTAAACAATTATGAGCTAATCATTCACATTTTACAGGCCTCCGCGCCTATTACGGTGCTCCCGACCCTGCCCCATCCCTTGAGCAAATAGTGGAGCAAAAGGTGGCTGTTGTGAAGGCTGAGTACCAGGAGGAGATATCTAGGCTCCACCAGGAGATGGCCCGATTCAGGGAGGAGATGAAGGCCTCACTCAGCCACCACCAGGAGACTACTACACCAGCCAGCGACCCACAGGTTAGATTCTTTATTTATTTTCCTCAATTTTATTGTTTGTAATCACTTTCATTGTTGAATAACTTCTGCCTGATGTGTAAATATGTAGGTACGGAAGGTTAGCACTAAGGGGTCGTGCGCTGCGGCTGACCCTGACGATGACGGGGTCGAGCCACCAGACACCCGTCAATGTGACCTGTTCATTGACGGGTCGGAGGAGCCAGTTGCCACTGGTATGGTGCACAACTTAGGCCCTGTGGTTCACCATCAGACATTACCTGATGGTATGTCCAGGGTCTCGGTTGTGCTCGTCCTCGAGGAGGATGCTGCTGTGCCAGTGGCAACTCAGGAGGTGAAGACCGTCGGTCAGGCGTTGGGCCACTTTCTGATGTGGCCCAACAGACTTCTGGTGATTGCACCTGGACAGGTAAAAACCCTAAACACTAACTAGCTTTATTTCCTTGTCAATTATGGTACAAAATGTGATGGTTGTCAATTGTTCAACAGGAACAGCCATTGAAGAAGCCAGACCCGGCCAAGGATCCCGTCCGGATGCTATGGCGCATCGGGTATGAGGAAGATAACGACACTGTTCAGGTCCCATGGCAGCCACTAGTGTTCGGCCATCCCAGTGATTTTCCAGTTTACGTTACAAGTTCTGACATTTGTGACATTATTACGGGGACGTCGATGCTGAACGGCTCCATCTTGCAGTTGTGGGAGCTGTAAGTATATCCTTGTGTTGTCCAATTTGTTCATTATACAAGTTATTTGTCGCTAACCATGTCTTACCTTGTTTAGGTATCTGGCAAAACTCTCAGTGGACTTGGGTTTCCAAGGAACTTACGGTTTCTTAGAGCCCTCTGTCATACAGAGGCAAGGAAACACCTCGCAGAACACCCAGACATACATCCAGAATTGGATGTTTGAGTCTGAGAAGTCTATATACATGGGCCCCTATCATAAAGGGTAATACTCTATTCCATAATTATTGTTATGATATTTTGCATTTTGAAGTCTCAGTTATCACTCGTAACTGCAGGGCTCACTGGACGCTTCTGGTGATCTGTCCGAAGGACTATCTTGCTTTGTACTTTGATAGTTTGCACAAAACAGCTCCACAAGACCTGAGAGATATAGTAGACCGGTAAGTTCATCCCTAAACAATAACCACAAATTCAATTACATCATTTTTAGAACTATACAATTCTAACTTATCTTGTGTTTTGTTTGACGCAGGGCGGTGGTTGGATACAATGTACTGATTGGAAACAAGCACAAAGGAAGAACAGTTGTATGGGTGTACCCAAAAGTAAGTCAATCGTATTCATTCAAATCTTCAGTACATGGTTTTTAAGTTCCGAATTCACTTATTCCATACTATATGTCCATTGTAGTCTTACAGGCAGAAGGGTACCTTTGAGTGTGGCTATTTCGTCATGCACACTATGCTGACCATTGTCCAACATCATTTAGTAGATGGATGGACAGAGGTAATTCTCATCACCGTGTCAATTTCTCCAATTTCATCAATTTCATGTAATAAATAAAGCTTTTGTTCTAATTGTTTTGTGCATTGTTTGCAGCACTTTAATGACCGGTCATATTTCCCAAAGGAACTTGTGGATGATGTTAGAAGGCAATGGGCCTCACACTTCCATGAACTTAGGCAAAGCTAGATATAGGATATTTATTCTTTTATATATGTATGTAGTAGGATTTAGGGTTTACTTTTATTAGATTACATTCAACTTAATTGTATATACTTTTATTTTTTAGGTTGTTATGAATTGATATAGAAAATAAATTGTTATATATATATATACATACGATTCTTTCGGCATATTGTTTCTGTGGCATACTGTATACTGTACTGGCTTGTCTGAATGCAGGGTTGGGCAACGATAAAACAGAGTGCATATTAAAAAAAAAAACCTCAGCATTTATTCACGGTTATGGCAACAACCGTGAATAAAGACAAGATTTTTCCACGGTTAAGGTAGTAACCGTGGATATAGATACATTTTTATCCACGGTTGTCCATCACAACCGTGAATATAAGTAGATTTTAACTGAAACTAAACCATACTTATATTCACGGTTGTGATGGGCAACCGTGGATATAGATACATTTTATCCACGGTTGTCCATCACAACCGTGAATATAAGTATGGTTTAGTTTCAGTTAAAATCTACTTATATTCACGGTTTTGATGGACAACCGTGGATAAAATGTATCTATATCCACGGTTATTCTCGATAACCGTGAATATAAATAGTAAGTTATGTTCACAGTTGTTCTTAACCGTGGTTAGATGTGATTTATTACCACGGTTGTTAACCGTGGTTAAAGACCATCATCTACTACCACGGCTTCAACAACCACGGTTCTTTAACCGTGAATAAAGGCCTTTTTTAACCGTGATTATATCCTTTTTTTCCACTAGTGATTCATCATTTTTTTCATTATCTTTTTCTTATGCGATTGCATAACACTTAAAACAAGAGTTGTCACTCCTTTTTGTGCACCCCCACACTTATTTGAATGCCTATTTTTGACTTGATTCTAGAGCTCCAACATATTCCTTAAGGTAGGTATATTTTTGATTTTTTGTCATGGCTTATTTAAGCTGCAACAAAGAAATGGTTAAATAGGCTCAAGGGGCTAACAAAGGATGATTTATTCAAGGTAGGCTTATATGGCTAGTGGCTTAATGAACAAAATGCCTGTGTCCTTTCAAATACATTCACATGAGTTTCAAGTATCATCAAGAAACAAGACAAAGATTAGGATGTGAGAATTCAGGAATAAATCACACATGAAAGAATTAAGATGGTTTAAAGTGATCCATTAAATTTTTAAGGCTCAAAAATCTCACAGGGCATAATTCCTATCACATATGATCGTTTCTCAATTATCATGTCTTTCTTAACATACCAAAAATGTTTAGGTTCAAATTATAACATATCATTAAGCTCATATCAGACATGAAAGAAATTATCTATTACTCATGCATATCCTAAAATTCCAATAAAACATGTCATATTAAACAAAAAAACACATAAAATCTTTATTTTTATTAAATTGTTTTTTTAGAAAAATAGTCACCCAAAAATAATCACAAATTCACACATGAAAAACAACACACAAGAATAATCCCTAAACAACATACAAGAATAATCTCACCCCCATACTTAAATCATACATTGTCCTCAATGTAGAGCATACAGAATAGACAATAGAATGAAAAAGTAAAAAGATGGGTAAGAAAACTCCCTCAAGGGGGATTCAGAAGTGGTTCCCCTAAAGCATGTTCCTTCATTATGACATCTACAAGTGAAGGATTTTCATGGAATAGCTTCAAGCATTGTCCATTAACATTGAAGCTTCTGTTGGAGTGCTCACTTTTTATTTCAACAGCTCCATGGGGAAATACATTAGTGACAATAAAAGGTCTTTCCCATTTGGAACGTAATTTTTCGGCCATCAGTTTCAACCGGGAATTAAACAGTAGCACTTTCTGCCCAGCAGCAAACTCCTTTCTAGCTATTTAGCTATCATGGAATTTCCTTGTTTTCTCCTTATAGAACTTTGAATTCTCATAAGCGGCCAAACGGATCTCATCAAGCTCATTCAATTGTAATTTTATTTCTTCACCTGCTTGATCAAGTGCTAAGTTGCAAGCTTTTACAGCCCAATAAGCACGATGCTCAATCTCCACTGGAAGATGACATGCCTTACCGAAAACAATTCTATAGGGAGATATTCTTATAGGTGCCTTAAAAGCTGTTCTATGTGCCCAAAGAGCATCATCTAGTTTCCTGGTCCAATCCTTTCTGTTTGGTTGTACTATCTTCTCCAAGATTCTCTTAACTTCTCTGTTAGAGACTTCTGTCTGTCAATTGGTTTAGGGGTGATATGGAGTAGAGACTCTATGAATAACCCCATACTTCCTGAGCATAGCTTGCATGGTCCTGTTATAGAAGTGTGTTCCTTGATCACTAATGATTGCTCTCGGGATGCCAAACCTATAAAAATTTTGAGATATAACAAAATCCACAACAACTCGAGCATTATTAGTTCTGTTGGATTTAGCTTCCACCCATTTAGAATCATAATCTACAGCTAACAGAATGTATGTAAAACCAAAGGATGAAGGAAATAGACCCATAAAATCAATACCCCAAACATCAAATACTTCACAAAACAACATAGGTTGCTGAGGCATCTATTGATACCATGTGATAGCGTTACCAGCTCTTTGGCATTCCTCACAGGTGTTACAAGTTTTCCATGCATCCTTAAAAAATGTAGGCCAGTATAAACCAGAATCCAACACCTTCCTTGTTGTTCTTTATGGACCAAAATGTCCATCAACTGGTGAAGCATGGCAGAATCGAACAACTGATTCTATCTCATGATCGAGAATGCATCTTCGAATTACCTTATCATTACACAACTTCCACAAATACGGGTCATCCCATATATAATATTTTGCATCACTTTTTAATTTTAAAAATTGGTTTCTGGATACATATGGTGGAAAAACAAAAGCAACAAAATAATTAACAATGTTTGCAAACCAGGGTGTATCAAAAGAAGTAGAAACACTCATGAGTTGTTCATCAGGAAAATAGTCCCGAATAGGTGCCGAATCAGAAGCGTTCTTAATTCTGCTTAAATGGTCTGCCACCAAGTTTTGTGTTCCACTTCTATCATGAATTTCCAAGTCAAACTCTTGGAGCAAAAGCATCCAGTGAATTAATCTTGGCTTGGACTCACCTTTCTTCAACAAGTACTTCAGAGCTGCATGGTCAGTAAAGACAACTACTCGAGAACCGAGTAGATAAGATCTAAACTTATCTAATGCAAAAACAACGGCTAAGAGCTCTTTCTCAGTAGTGGTGTAATTTACCTGGGCGGCATCTAAAGTTTTAGATGCATAGTAGATAACCCTAGACTCTTTGTCAATCTTCTGACCAAGGATAGCTCCCAATGCATAATTAGAGGCATCACACATTAATTCAAATGAGGCTATCCAATCAGGTGCTTGGATTATTAGGGTAGTGGTCAATGCTTGCTTGAGGCAATTAAAAGCCTCCTTACACTTTTCATGAAACTCAAATACCACATCCTTTTGAAGCGGATTGGATAGTGGTCTAGCCTTCTTGCTGAAATCCTTTATGAAACTTCTGTAGAAACCTGCATGACCAAGAAAAGAATGAACCTCTCGTACGCAAGAGGGGTAAGGTAAGTGTGATATGACTTCTATCTTGACAAGATCTACCTCAATTCCTTTCTCAGAGATTAACTATTCCTTGTTTTACCATAAAATGACAGTTTTCATAGTTCAAGACAAGGTTAGTTTCAATATATTTGTTTAAAACTTTATCCAAACTATCAAGGTATGCATCAAATGAAGATCCATAAACAGTAAAATCATCCATAAACACCTCTATGCAATTTTCAATGAAATCATGAAAAATACTTATCATGCATTTTTGAAAAGTTCTAGGAGCATTACATAGGCCAAATGGAATTCTCCTATAAGCAAATGTACCAAAGGGATAGGTGAATGTGGTCTTTTCTTGATCCTCAGGTGTAATATGAATCTAAAAATATCCAGAGAATCCATCAAGAAAACAATAATGAGATTTACCTAAGAGATGTTCAAGCATTTGATCAATGAAGGGTAAAGGTAAATGGTCCTTCTTCGTTGCCTGGTTTAGTCTCCTGTAGTCAATACATACTCTCCAACTATTTTGCATTCTGGTAGGGATCAATTCATCCTTCTCATTTTTCACAACTGTGATCCCTGTTTTCTTAGGAACCATTTGTATCAGACTCCCCCATTGACTGTCAGAGATAGGGTAAATGGTTCCTACTTGTAGACGCTTGGTAATCTCTTTCTTAACAACATCAAGTATTACAGGGTTGAGTCTCCTCTGGGGCTGGCTTATTGGTTTAGCATTTTCTTCTAGAAATATCCTATGCATGCACATGGATAGGTTAATTCCAGGGATGTCTGCCAATGTCCATCCTATAGCCTTCTTGTGCCTTTTCAAAACCTGCAGTAATTTTTCTTCTTAATTTTCATCAAGAGAAGTGGAAATTATCACTGGGAGCTATTCATCATCCCCTAGGTATACATACTTGAGGTTTTCAGGTAGGGGCTTCAACTCTAATTTAGGTGCCTGCAAAACAGATAAAACTAACAAAGTAGATTTGGATTCCGCTGCTTGCACCTCAAAATTTTTGTTAGAGTCTTCTTGAAATCCTGCATTCGAGTTAATGCATTCTAGCTCCCTATGATTAACAGGCATATCTAAAAACTCTGAATCAACAGTTATGTATTTATCAATTTTAGCATAAATATCATAACTTCCAGAATCATTGCATGCAAAATAATTGTTTGAATCATCCATGCATTCCAAATCAACATTTTGAGAGATATCATAAAGATATTCACAAATCAATTCATCCATAATGTCAATATGAAAAATAGTGTGATCTTCAGATGGGTATTTCATAGCATCAAGAATATTAAATTGAACTCCAGTGTCACCAAATTCCATAGAGAGGGTTCCAGAATGAACATTTATTTTGGTTCGGGCTATTTTCAAAAATGGTCTTCCTAAAATTATAGGAACAGGAATCTGAGGCATACCTTCTTCCATATCAAGTATAAAAAAGTCAGCTGGAAAAACAAGTTGATTAACCTAAACTAAAACATCCTCTATGACTCCAGCAGGGTAAGCAGTACTTCTATTGGCTAGCTGAATGACTACACCAGTAGGTTATAAAGTTCTAAGAGAGAAAGATTTGAAAATAGACATAGGCATAATATTTATTGAAGCTCCTAAATCTAACATGCAATTTTCAAATTTGTTATTGCCTATGATGCAGGGTATAGTAAACGTACCTGGATCATTACATTTCTCAGGGATATTCAGAACTTTCTTACCAAGCAATGCAGATACATTTCTTCCCATGCTTATCCTTTCATTTCCCTTAAGTCTCCTCTTGTGAGTATAATGTTCCTTTAGAAACTTGGCATACTTGGGAATTTGTTTGATTGCATCAAGAAGAGGTATATTCACTTCCACTTTCCTAAAAGTATCCAAGATTTCTTTACCACTTCTTCCATCTTCTTGCTTGGAATTGCTTTAGGTGGGAATGGAAGAGAGATATAAAGTAGGATTTGGGGTGGTTGCATCTCAGACTTGCTTGTGTTCGAGGAGGGTACATCATCCTCAACAGCTGTAGGCACAATTGTTTGCTTCTCAGGTTCCTTAGGTATGGGTACTTCAATGTTCTTACTTGATCTTAATTGAATTGTATTCACATTCCTTGGATTTATAGCAGGTTGAGATGGTAATTTGTCAAAGTTTTAAGACTATAACTGGTTCAATGATGAAGCCAATTACCTAATTTGGTTGCTTAAACTCTGGATGGTGGCATCATTCCTCTGTTGATACTCCAAGTTTTGTACAGCCATTTGTTTCACCAGTTCTTCCAAAGAAGAGCCACTTGCGGATGGTTGAGGTGTAGGTCTTTGGAAGGTTAGTGCATTGCATTAAAATAAGGGTTGAGGATTTTGTTGTTGGTTACCCCATCTCAGGTTTGGATGGTTCCTCCAACCTGGGTTGTATCTGTTGGTGGAAAGGTCATGGTTTTGTTGCTGTTGTTGTGGTGGAGGTCTATCATGGTAGATGTTGGCTGCATAGGCTTGGGGATTATTATTATTCTTTTCTTGTAGAGAAGAACAACAATTAGTGGGATGCTCTTGTGAAGAGCAGATGCCACACACTTTGGTAGTCATGGATTTTTGATTCACTGCCAATTGTGTGACTAGAGTGGTAAGAGCGTCAAGTTTGCTCTCTAATTTAATGGTAGATGCACTAGAATTTGAATCATACATGGGTTTGAAAGCATCATTTCTAACACTGAATTGTTGAGAGTTGGATGCCATCTTCTCATTCAAGGTCCTTGCTTCAACACCAATCATGTCTCCCAAAGCTCCCCCACTTGCCACATATAACATGTTTCGATCAACGTGGTGCAAACCTTTATAAAAGTACTAAAGAAGAAGTTGTTCAGAAATTTGGTGGTGAGGGAAACTTGCACAGAGTTTCTTGAATCTTTCCTAATACTCATAAAGACTTTCTCCAGAGAGTTGCCTAATTCCAGATATGTCCTTTCGGATTACAGTAGTTGTAGAGGTAGGAAAAAACTTTTCTAAGAAAATTTTTTTAAGTCATTCCAACTTGTGATTAATCTTGGAGTAAGGTAGTAGAGCCAATCCTTAGCAACACCCTTAAAAGAATGAGGAAACGCTTTATGATAGACATGGTCTTCTTGAACGTTTTGGGGTTTCATTGTGGCACACAATGTGGAATTCTTTGAGGTATTTGTGTGGATCTTCACCCGTAAGACCATGAAACTTAGGCAACAAGTGTATAAGTCTGGTCTTAAGCATAAAAGAGACATCCTCTTCAGGATATTGAATACATAAACTTTCATATGTGAATTCGGGTACAGCTAACTCTCTAAGAGTTCTTTCACAAGGTCTAGCCATATCAGAAAAACTAGCAGTAGTACTTTTAGTAGATTCAGATGAGATACTATCACTATCAATATCAACAAATTTATTATTAAATCTAGCTTCTCTAATTAATCTATGAAAATTTCTAACAATTTCAGGATCAAATGAATATAAATGCCCAAAAGACCTAGTCATACATAGCATACAACAAGATATTTCATGATCATGAGCAATATATCATAACAATCCTAAATCATGCAAAAGATATAAAATAAAACAAACAAACAAAATAAAAAAAAATTATTATTATTTTTTATTTTTATTTTTATTTTTTTAAAAAAATAATTTAAAACAAGAATTTTCCTAAAGATCGTTGATCCCCGACTGCGGCGTAAAAATTTGACATTGTTACTCTCGTGGTCCGTCAAATTAGTATCTTAAAATTAATTAATGTAGTACTAGGGTGTCAACCTAGGTCGTTCTCTTGAAGATCAACACAAAAATTTAGGAAAATCAAGTTTTAAAATAATTTTAAAAAATAAAAACTCAACAAACATACAAAGGTATTTTGGGGGGGGGTTGAGTTTGATTATCACAATTTTATAAAATACAAAATACAAGAATACAAAATAAATATGAAACAAATAATTGACAAATGATTGATTTTCTTGGAGTAATTGTAATTTATTTTATCCTTGGATTTCAAAAGATTTCTATACACTTTCCTTATTTTCCATCTCCTAGTTCAATTTGAATTAATCAACTAAGCGTCTTTTAATTCATAATTCCCTTACTTACATTCAAATTAAATGAACATGTTAATCAAGCATCCTAATTAAGTAAAAGGAGTCAAGATTATAAATTCTAGGAATTGTTAAACATACATAGAAACATCGCCTACATACATAATCTAACTTCAATGTTATGGAATTAAGCAAACCACAACTATTAAGATTGATTTTGAAATATTCATTAAGCATGTATATTTCTTAATCTACCTTAATATAATTCTTATTCAATTCTAATTGTATAATTAAATTGATTAAGCATACAACTTAATTAAACAAAATAGACATTAAATAATCAAGCTAGAATTATGAAGAGATTAATAATCAAGGAAAGGTATTAAAAATCAAAACCTCAAAAATAACATTACATTAATCTCCAAGAAAATCAATCTAAGATTTCTAGCCTTCCATAATTGAAAGACCAAAACAAATATAAAAATAGAAACTATGAAAAATTACAAACCAGGAAGTTGTTGTGTTCCTGTTTCTCCAGAATTCCTTCTGCTCCTTCTCCTAGTTTCTCCTCCTTGCTTCCTGATTTCTTTTATTCAGCTCTTGGCTTTCTTTTTATAGTATTTCCATGGCTGAATTTTTGCATTAAAAATCCAACCCATCACCTTGCCAATGATGCTTCACGTTGGCACTTTTAGCTCAAAGGAAACATGTCATTTGATCATGCATTACCATGAGCATGTAAGACACTTGGTATGTTCCTTCTTTTCATTTCCTTAATGCATGGACAGATAATAACATTGCATAGTCATTCTGCACTTTAGGGATCGTTTCACGTTGAAAGCTTATCCATAGTTACTTGTTTGCATTGAATAATTTATCACATGGATCCCTTGAATGTGCAGCCGAAATTACTTTTGTAGAATGCATTCCCTTGTATAAAAAATAATTGGAACAAAGAGCTTTTATTTTTGGTGCAGTCCATGAGGCTTTTGTTGCCAATTAATTCCCTAAAGAAATGTCTCTTGGAGCTTTGTCAAGTGTTGCCAAAAATGGGGTCTTGGTAGGATGGCAATTGAAATAAAGCACATGGGAAAGAGAAAAGTGACGTGAAATGCTTTGCTCCATGGAACCATTTGCATTCAATTTTGACTAAGTCAAAATTAAAAATCCTTCCAACGTGAATTGCATTCTTGAAACCATTTAAGTCCAATTTTGACTAAGTCAAAATTGGATTACCATTTAGCCTTGTAGAAGCATTCTCACATGAATTGAAGAAGGTAAAAGGAGAAGCATTATTTTGTTCAATCAATTGGTGGATGGAAGCATGGATTGGTATTAAAATACTGAAACATGGGACCCTTACTTTAGAGAGCTTTAACGTGAATTAGAGAGGAGCTGCACAAAATCACATTACTTGCAAATTCACGTTGGAACACTTGGAGTAGAGTAATTTATTTGCAAACTAATCATGAAGCTTCTAATATTTGATATCCTGTAAAATAAAATGAAATCAAATTAAACTTTGTTAATTCAATTAATTTATTTACGATTAAACACTCATGAAAGCTTATTTTAAACATAATAATTAATACAAAATAAACAGAAATAGTAGAAATTAAAAGCAGAGATCACAATTTGACAAATTACGCTAAAACACATTTATTAGGATTTAACAGTAAATAAAATAGACAAACAGAGTAAGTAATTAAAGGTAAAAAGATAAGTTATCAATTACTGATTAATCTTTTTTCATCATATTTATTTTGTTTAACTCATTAAATCACTAATTTATCCATCTAGTAACCTCCACATGCATATTATTATTATAAATCACCATCATCATAAATCCATCAAGTATTCATCAAATACTCATCGAATCACCAATCCTCAACACATAATCAGGTCCATCATTATACCACACCTCACAATTAGGCCTTACTATCCTCAAAACATCATACACAAACTGGCTGAAGCCCACAAAATCATTAGAAATCAGGCAAACATCACTGGCCGTAGCCACAAACACAAATAATTTACCTTGAATATCCATAAAGCACAACAATTCGCCTTACATGCTTTTCTTGAAAACTTAGGGGTGTTATATACACGAAATGAGTGGTGACATCAAATTCAACCACAATCAAATATGCACCCAGAGAACAATACAAAATACAAGTAACCTAAACTTGATCAAATTTTAGAATAAGTCCTAACTTGTACATAGTAATGACGTATAAAAAAATTGTTCATCCCAAATTTTCCAAACGGACAATTTAAGATTCAACACAAATGATGAAATTAATTAATTTAATTAGCATTTGTGTCAAATCTCAAACGAGAAACTACGTCTCACTCTTGCAAAGTAGAGAAATTTTAAACTACTTGTGCCAATTAAATCAATTAAATCATCATATGGTTTAGGAGATTTAATTGTTTTTTGTTTGTAGATTGTGAGGCTTTAAAGGTAATGGTATTCTTAATAGGTTTGTTGGAAATTTAGTATGATTTCTATTGAAGGATGTCAAAACGGTCGTAAGAAATGAAGAGGGCTACAAGAATTTCTAATTAGTTGATAATGTTAATCTTTTCAGACTAAAATATATTAAAATTAATTTATATATACTTTTAAAAGAGAAAATATTAACAAATGTCCTAACATACTTGTTAAGGAAATAAAATAAGAATTTTTTTAATTAAAAACATCATTAAAATAAACTTACTTTAATTTCTAAATAATTCTTACTTAATTTCTAACTAAATTCTTTTACATGAATTTCCTTAAATAATACCTTTAGAATACCCTCAGGATATTAATTAGCAATACCATCTGATGCATGAACATTCTTAAAATCTACGTGTACCTATACTGTGTACTCATTTGGTACATGGTTACTAATCTGGTATCGATACTGGCTCTTGGACTACAATGGCACTAACAAGGAACAAAAGAGTTCAGGATAGTAGAGCCAAACAATGAAATGACCGGTATGTTACCTAAAAGGACCACGGCTAAAAGGCCTGCCACCTGGTTAGTATTAGAACCAAGTGGGCAACTTGCCTGAAAAAGTGACCAGAGCTTGTTAAGTGTCACATCATGAGTTGGACCTCCTAAAAGACTATAAATACCATCATTCATTACTGGATACGTAAGATGTATTAGTTCTCCTTATCTCATACTTACTCACTCTTATAGCTCTTTTATGTTCAAAGTCTGACTTAAGCATTGGAGAGCCTTTGTAGGTAAAACCACCATCTGTTCCTACGCGTAACAGACCAAAGTGCTTGAAGCATGGAAGTTGAAGGGCATGGTGCTCTCGCTGAGTCCGTGTGTTATAATACCAAATTTCCACTAAATTGAGGTAAAAACAGAGTGAAGGTGAGGTTCTATACCGGTTGTGAGTGTACAAAATACCCACGTATACAAGTGATTTCAGTGGCACGCCCGATAAGACTTGTAAATTAAGTTTCACGGATCAAAGTAATCAGCAATGGAGTCATCAAGATGGCATCATACCCTTTAAGGTCACGTCTGGGAAACACGGGTGGAACCGCACATCTTGGAATTTAATTTCGGGATCAAGGAGACCCAAAATCAAACCCACCATGGGAAAAACGGTTGTTGTTTATCCGGACCCCAGGGACGAGCTCATCAGGCAACTCTAGGCAAAGCTTAATGAGCTTAAACAAGTAAAAGCTAAGGAAGATAAGGAGAAAATTGTCGTAACACCCTAGAGGTAGTAATTAGAAATATCTTTGTCACTAGATTACTCATAGATCCAAACTTATGAGGACAACTAGGAGTTAACCCTAAGAATGAACCACCCCAGAGGTCATCGAAGAAGACTATATACCGCCAGGGGATCGGGAGAGTAGCGTTTCAACATAACATTCTCCAAAAGGTTGATGAATATCCTCATTCCAAAGCACCTTCAAACACCACAGTCATTATCGATTGGAAAGTATATAGGGGAACTGACCCCGGATGGCATTTAGATGCCTATGCAAATAAACCCTTATCCTTGGGAGTTGATTAGGACATTACATGTAGGTTGTTCCCTATAACCTTGGCTACGGAGGCCCTAGGATGGTTCAAAGGGCTTTCATCAGGATCCATTGATTCATGGGAAGAAATGGCCTAAGCCTTCCTAGATCATTTCATCGTTTCACGAGATGTACCAAAAATGTCCCACACATTAGCCCAAATTAAACAAGGTTAAGATAAAAGTTTTAGAGAATTTTTAAAGAGATTTTATAATGAAGCCACTCAGGTTTCGGGGTTAACGGAGCAGATCCAGCTCTATATAGTTATTGAGGCCTTACTACTATAATCTTCTTTTGCCTTGTCTTTGGCTAAAGAAATACCCCAGACATTTAAAAAGTTTAGAAGGAAATAGGCAAAATATGTCAATAGGGAGATGTATCTCACCATAGCCAAAGGTAAGAATGTAGCAGAAGAGGTTAAAACCCTGGTTCATGATCCAAGAAATGGGAAAATGATTTAAACAGGAATAGTAAAAGAGGTTAGCACCTCAATAAAAGGAACGAAAAAGCGTTAATTTAACACACTATGCCCCACTAACAGTTCGGCTTGGTCAAATCCTTTAAGAAGTTAGGAACCTAGGCTTTATTGTGTATGAGGTGAAGAAACCAACCCCTATGAAGCACCTAAGGAACATGAGTAAGTATTGTGAGTTTCATGAATAAACAAGCCATAATATAAATAAATGTAAACAATTAAGGGACGATATTGAGGTGTTAATCTGGGAAGGAAAGTTAAAGCAATACCTTTTTAGGTCGAAGTCATCAAATAAGCCGGAAAGAGAAAGACCCCGGTGGAGAGACCGCTCACTTGATTCTGATGAAGGGCAAAATATGAAACGATCTTCCGCTCCTAAAAAAGGAAAGACTGTGGTGGATATCAATGAGAAAGATGAGGAATTTCAGATTCCCCCATCTAAAAGGAAAAGAGAGGCTATAGACATGATAACAGGAGGGTTCATAGGAGGAGGAGTATCTAAATCAACAAGAAAAAACCACCTACATATGATCATGTCAGCACAGGCCAAACCAGATAACAGGTGATTTTGAGGTGGGATCCAGACCCCGCTCATAATTTTTATAGATGACGATTTCAGCCCAACCATCCTAGTAGGAGATGACATAGTAGTAATTGAGGTCGTTATTGTGAATAAGACCATGCGTAGGTTGTTGGTGGATCAAGGAAGCTCTTGTGATGTGATTTTCTATGAATGTTTCAGGAAGACGGATTTGTCTGATACGGACCTACAACCTTATACCCAAGGTTTGACCAAATTTAACAAGGAAAAACAACTTACTAAAGGCTACCTTGACACCAGATTGACGTTTAAAGATGAACTAGGGTTCAAAACGGTCAGGACAAGGGTACTTTTTATTGATGTAAAGTCACTATTCACTAGAATACTTGGAAGGCCATCATTAAACACACTTGAAGCAGTAGTTTCCACCCTACATCTGCTGATCAAATTCATTGACAAAGATAATTAAGTTTCCTCAGTAAGGGGAGATCAACAGATGGCCCAATATTGTTATAATCTAAGCCTTCAGATGGTGAAGAGTGATGATAAAGTCAAGAAAATAAAGTTGAATGATGGCGGATCGGTCCTAGGGTTAATAAATATGATAGATTTGGATCCTAGAGAAGAGTTAGTGTTAGACCCATTGAACCTAATAAGGCCCACTGATAAGTCTTGAAAAGACTTAATTATTTCACCTTTTATTTAATATAATCCATTAAATATTGTTTAGTTTGGCTTTATTATTTAATAAATTGTCAATAATTCTTATTTTATTTATTTATTTCAAAAGTGTTTAATTTATGTAAGAAAATAATTAAAAATAATAATTAGTTAAGAAATTATGTGTATTTATAAATTCACTAATCCAGTGTACAAACACTGGACAGCCAGCGTACAAACGCCACGAAATTATTTGTTTGCATGTGCAAGTGCAGTAAAGAGCAGTTCATGCTCAAGCTTGAAGGATGCAAGCTCAAGCGAGAGATGCATGCAAAAAGCGTAAAAAGAAAGAAAGGAAAACACGACCACGCTCAAGCGCACCATAGTCTCGCTTGAGCGTGACTTCATTGAACCTTGAATTTTACACTTTCCCTCAAGCGTGGGAGACATAAGTGCAGTGAATATCACGAGCACGCTCCAGCGAGAGCCCTTCACGCTCAAGCATGAAGGTGGTTATTTAAAGCTGATGCTTTCCCTCCAAAAGAAGCTCTGCACCATTCCTTTTTCCTGATATGTTGCTGCTGTATATTAATAATTTAAGTAATGTTTGTAATTATTTATTTATTTGTATTTATGTAATTAGTTTAGTTAGTTTAATTATTAATTAAGGTTTCTTTGTAATTAATTAAGATAGTTAGTTAGTTATTTGCCTATATATACTTGTACATATTCTGTAAACAGAAAGAGACAGAGTAGAGTAGATACAATACGATTCATTTTTCCATTTTCAATCTCTCTCTAATTTCTTTCTCTCTCTAAATTCTCTCATCCATGTCTCTCCATATTCCTTCGTCAGAATCCATTTCCATGGGTTTCTAAGTCCCTAGGGTTGGGATTGCAAAGGTTTGCAATGAATTCTTGAAAGTGTATTGAGGAAGTCAACTTCTAAATCAAGAGGAGAACAAGCTGAGGAGTGGATCTATTTTGCTGGATTGACAAATCCAGATCTGATGAAGAAACTCACCAGTGAGGAATCATGGTTGAGGCTTAGGTAACTTCTCGCTTCCTAACTAATTCAGGCCTAGTAATTAGGTGAATAGTTAGGGTTCAACCCCCAATTTTGCATTAGATTTCTCTGTTAATTGAGCATCTAACGGATTAGGGTTTAATGCTTAGGAATTAGTGTTATTCACCTAAGGAATTAGGGATTAACCATCTGTGAATTGTCCTCTTGAGTCTGAAGATGGATTGAACCTTAATTGCATGTTTCTTGATAAAATTATAAGCTGAAGCAATCCTAACCTATCTTCCATTAATCACATTTCACCTTTCATACTGTCTCTGAAAATACAATAACATTAGAAATATAAAACAACAAAAATAGAATGAATCCTATCTGCATTGTGTTGGTTCAGCTTGTACTAGTCTAAGATTACGGTAATTACCATAATCCCTGTGGGAACGATCAAATATATTATAAATTTAACAATTGGTGCGCTTGCCAAAAGAATAAATCCTCTGAGAGTCATACAATAAATCAATATTAATTCAAGATTTTCTAACCAAATTAATGACTCGGAGATTTAGCATCACCCACACCGGAAAAGGGGACGAAGGTGGTAAGTTTGGGAGAAGATCTAACCAAAACCATAGAAATAAACAACAAGTTAGAAGCCGATATGAAAGATTAATTGGTCAAATTATTGAAAGAATTCAAGCATTTTTTCTTAGATAGTGGTCGATATGCCTGGAATAGACCCAGATTTTTGCTGTCACAAACTGGCAGTATATTTAGAGTAGAAAGTGATGGAACAGAAGAAAAGGAGGTTGAGTCCTGAGAAACAACAGGTTGTTTACGAATAAACTAAAGAATTGTTGAAGGCTGATTTTATCCAGGAAATTCAATATTCATCTTGGGTTTCTAATATCGTGATGGTGAAAAAAATGGTAAATGGCGCATGTTCATGGGTTTCATGAATTTAAACAAGTGTTGCTCGAAAGATCCAAACCCACTGCCAAGTATTCACTAAATATGAAGGATTCTTTAGGTTACCGGTTTCTCTAATTCATGTATGCTTATTCCAGATATAATTAGATTCTGTTGTGGAATGATGACAAAGAAAAAACGGCATTCAATAATGATAAAAGAGTATTTTGCTATACTGTAATGCCCTAAAGGCTTAAGAACGTTGGGCTAATTTATCAACGGATAATGAATACGATTTTTGAGGGAATGCATTCAAAAATCATGGAAGTTTATATAAACGATATCATAGCAAAGACTCCGTCCAAAGAAGACTGTATAAAGGATTTGAGGAAGATCTTTCAATGATTACAGATATATAATATATGCTTAAATCCATTGAAGTGTACTTTTACAGTACCTGCAGGAAAGTTTTTAGGTTTTATGCTAACCCAAAGGGGAATTGAAGAAAACCCGGATAAATATTGGGTAATCAAAGAGCTCTGAAGTCTAACTAACCCAAGGGAAGTGCAATCTTGAATGGTAAAATGGCAACATTATCCCAGTTTATGGCAAAAATGGCACACTGGTTACTTTCTCAATATAAAATTTGAAAAAAGGATAAAAAGTTTGAGTGGGCAGAGAAACAGGAAAAAGCCTTCCAAAGTCTAAAGGACATTTTGGCTATCCCCCTTCTAGTGTTAGTCAAACCAGACCTAGGAGAGTGACTCTATGTTTATGTATCTTCTTTAGATGAAGCACTAGGAGCGGTGCAGTTAAGGAAACTAGGGAAGGACAATGCCGTATCTATTTTATTGGAAAGGCACTCCTGGGGGATGAACATCGATAACAAAAATTAGAAAAAGTCATTTTGGCCTTAGTCTGGGCATCACGAAGACTTTGGTTGTACTTTCACGCACATCCTATCATGGTACATACCAATTTGCCATTACAAACTATCCTTCATAAGCCAGACTTGGTAGGATAGATTATTAAATGGGTGATCGAGCTCTTAGAGTTCGATATCTCTTACAAGCCAAGATGACTATAAAAACCAAATCATAGCAGATTTCGTGACTAAACTAACTTGAGAGTTGTCATCTCTATCAAGGGAGCATTGGGTTATATATATGGATGGATTGTTAAATATAAAGGGATATGGTGTTGAGGTCATTATTGAAAGAAAGTACGGAGTACATCTAGAAATTTCATTACGATTTGATTTCAAAACATCTAATAACCAGGCAGAGTTTGAAGCTTGTCTGGCCGAACTACGGACAACTTTAGACATTGACACGAAAATAACAATCTTCCGTAGTGGCTCCTAATTGGTCATATCTTAGATTAACGAAAGCTACCAAGCTAAAGAATCATTATTGTAATAATATTTGGCTAAGGTTAAGAAGTTGGAGTAAAAATTTGACCAAATTAAGTATAAGCATGTTCCCGGGAAGGAAAATGTCTAGGCCGATGTGTTGTCTAGATTGGGCAGCACAAAGAGAGTTGTGTCGACCACTACAGTTATTATAAGTTCCCTGGCAGCCCCAAGCATCACTACACCGGTCAAGGTGTGTGCCATACACGCCAAAGCCTTTCCCAAAGAGTCATGGGTAGCACCAATTATAAGGTATATTGTTAATGGACAGCTCCCGATGGATTCTTCACAGAAAAAAGTTGAAGAAAGATCTCCTGAACTTTATTTTAATCAATGGGCAGCTGTTTTGAAGAGGTTTCTCTACCTCATACCTCAATCGATTTAAGCACTGCAAGAAACCTATTAAAGATGTACATAAGGGATAAAATATTCGAAGAGGTACCTCAATGAATTTAAGCATTGCAAGAAACCTTTTCGATAAACCTTGTACCTTAATAGATTTAAGCACTCTGGTAATGACAGAGGTAGATAAGGGAACTTGTGGGCATCATACTGAAGGAAAAAGCATGGCAAGAAAAATCTTGTGAGCAAGACGACAGGGCCCGCAAGTGCATGGGTTATGTCGCGTGATGTAAAAGATTATCGTTTCCACAAGGACTGTTTTTAAGTACCAGTATCTTGAAATTTAAATATCTAGATAAACAATTTTAAAGTTTGCACACATAATTTGTATTTAAAACAAAAAAAGATAGATAGTAAAAAAAATTTTTACCTCAGTAAATATTTTTTACCTCATAGTAAAAAATATGTACCTTAACTTAGAGTAAATATTTTTTACCTCAGTAAAAGTTATTTATCTTACAGTAAAAATTATTCACCATATAGTAAAAAAATATTTTACCTTATAGTAAAAAATTATTTAACCTGCATTAAAAAATATTAACCTTGGGTTAAAAAGAAAGTTAAGAGTATCTTCGGATTCCAGGGGTTTAAAACGTTATTTTATGTTAAGAAATTTAACTTTTAATTGATAAAAACCAAATTAAGTTTTCCAAGGCAGATTTTGCTTCACATAATTAATATGTTCCGGTCAAAACTCTATTAATGTACCTAACGTACGAAGAACCGTGTTCAATCCCTAAGAAATGCCCATTATTGTTTTGTGAAAATCCCTTTTTAATTCCTTAAAAGAATTTTGATTACTTTCCCAGATTTTTACCGGGGTCACAAAAAGTTTTTCAAAATCCCATGATTAATTCAAAAGCTTTCCAGTAATTAATGAATCGGTCAATCATACTAATATACCTGCAAGTATACAGTTTTATCACTTAGATTCTTTGTCGAATTACTAAGAGCATTGAGTAAAATTTGAATTAATTGGAAAATAGAAATTTATTAACTTAAAAGTCAGAACAACATTAACACAAAATATTATCACACCTCCGTCATCCCAAGATAAATAATTTAGTTACCATGAAGTAACTCAAATTCATACACATAGTGAAAGGAAAACAAAACATACAACACATGATACAGTAAAAGAAAGACCTATAGGTTTCTCCAAAAAGCCCGGAAGTAATTCCACCACTACTTTTCCCATTGTATTTTCTATTGTTTCCCATTGTATTCTGAACGTAAAATTTCAGATTTGTGTCTCTAAACTCAAGAGTTACCCAAGATGTTCTTGGTATGTAATGGTGTGTCTAAGCCCTTAGAATTAAGGCCTATTTATAGTGTTTTACGAGAGGAGTTTCTACACTAAAAAATTATACAATTGGAAGCCAACAAATCATGCATAATTAAAGCATAATGAACCATTATTTTGGGCACTTTCATGTTGGCAAGGAGGGCTGATTTCTTGGCTGATTTTGCTTACTTAAATTCAAGAAAATTGAGTGCAAAAACAGCCCCATGTGACCTTGGAAGTGCTTGTCCATGTAGGACACAATTGCTGAATTTTTAATGCTAAAATCCCTTGCATTTGGAAGGTAGGAAACCATGACTTCTCTTGTATTTTTGGGAGCTTGTTTGCTTTGAAAAATAGGGTGGGGTATGGTCTTGAAATTATGGAAGAAAGCTTTGCATGTATGGACTATGATGTCTTCATTAAATAAAGCAAATTTCTTTCCCTCTAGAATGCCAAAATCGTAAGCATACTTTGACGAAGGTGGAATCATTGTTGTCATGAAAGCATTTGGAATAAAAATTCAAGAAACTTGGCATTCCTTTATTGCATGACCATGGGCTCCCTTTAACTTTCTAATTTTTCATATTGAATTTTTACAAATGGAGATTTCAAAGTTTACATAGTAAAATTTTTTTGTAAACCTTTCAAGCTTTGAAGTTAATGTAAAAATGAGTTTAAAATTGCTTTCCCAATTTGTAAAAATTTAATAACATGAAACCATTTTCCAAAATCTAAATTTTTGGCATCCATTTTTCCTTAAATGTATTTATTCCAAAAATATGTTCTCAATAGTCTCAATTGTATCAAATCCTACAAAATAAAAATACCTGAGCAAAATACAGTGGAAAGAAAGCATAAATCATGAAAATTGGGAAAATAATGGTTTAAAATTCTAAATGAATTAAATCTAATTTATTGTGTTTTAAAGCACTTATCAAAATACCTCAAACCAAACCTTTGCTTTTCCTCAAGCAATTACCATATCACACGATAAGATACAAAAAACATTTAGCTTAGTAAACTCCGGAACCCAATACAATGAAATAGATTTATTCAAATGTCAAAAATTAATTCTCTTATGTGATTCAATTTTCAATGTCAAGACATGGTGCACTCTTCTCATAATTTTCACTCTAAGTGTTTCAAGGTTCGTGTATCACTTAAATCATCATAGTCAAGAAATATTACCATAAGCTTGGTAACTAACCGGAAACTCCCCAGTTTAGAAAGAAAGCATGCCAAAGTCTAAAGGTCTTTCAGAAGGTTGTAATGGGGCCATGGGTTATATTGGCAAGGTAGGAATTTAAGAAAAATGGAATACAAAAAGGGCTTACGTAGTCATGAATGATTCAAATTACCATCATAAATTCAAAAACTAACAAAGAAAATTTTTTGAACTTTTATGGACTTTTTGTAATTCATTCAATATCATCCTTTTGATTTTCTTTTTTTTTGTTTTTCTTTGCATCCTATAACATTTTTCTTAAGTCCTTTTTTCTTTGCTCCACTAAATTTCCAACCTTTTCACCATTAAAAGAAGATCAATCAATGAAAGGCTTCAAAGAAAAATTTTACTTTCAGGCTCAAAAGGGCAATTAGGGGTCAATTTAATCATGCAAAAACTCTAAGGCTTAAGAATAAGACCTAATTGTCCCTTTATCATCCTAAGAAATGAAATCTAAAACCATTTTGAATCGGTTGAAAAACAAGTTCTAGAACAGAACGGATTCATGAAAGGATATTATTGGTGGTACAACCATGGTGACCAGTTACCACCCAGGCCACTGAGCGTACCTGTGCAAGCGTCTTATTTTGAAGTATGCAACAACAAGAATAACTACAACAATATGGAACAGATGGTGATGGACCATGTAAGACCTTCCACCGGGCATGCTGTACAACATAAAGATGAATTGAGGGATCAAAATAAGGGTGTAGAGGAGGATCCGAATCCAGATGTTAAAAGATTTTATGATTTGTTGGCGACTGCCTAGACCCTGTTATAGGACGGCTGTGAGAGTCATTCCGAATTATCTGCCTCCTTGGCTGCTTTAAGCATAAAGGCAAACTATAATCTCTCTGTGGCTGTTTTAATAGAATGGTGGATTTGATGGGGTCTACTATGCCAAATATAAATAGAATGTCGTCAAACCTATATTATGCTAAGAAAAGTATGGTGAATCTGGGATTGGGATATGTCAAGATAAAGTGTTGTGTTGATGGATGTATGTTGTTCCTGAACGATGTTTGCGGCCAAGAGTGTCGACATATGTGTTTACTGTAGCAAGGATCGCTACAAAACCGTCAAGAGAAGAGGGAAGGTAACTAGAATGGCAAGGAAGAAAATGTGGTACTTTTCGATTACTCCACAGCTTCAACATTTATATGCTTCATTGTCGATTGCAAAACACATGCGTTGGCATGCTCTAAATCGAACACGGGAGGGTCTTTTGTGTCATCTGTCTGATGGAAAAGCATGGAAGTATTTGGATGGGATTTACTGGAATTTTCACATGAGCCGCGTAATGTATGGCTTGGCCTATGTACTGATGGGTTCAACCCATTTGGTCAATGTGGAAGAGCATACTCTTGTTGGCCAGTGATCCTGACCCCGTACAATCTGCCTCCTGAGATGTGTATGAAGAGGGAGGTGATATTTCTATCTGTACTGGTCCCAGGACCTAAAAATCCAAAGGCGAAAATAGACGTATTTTTGCAACTGTTGATTGAGGAGTTGACAGAATTATGGGATGTTGGGGTGATGACCTATGATGCATCCTTAAAAAACAATTTTATGATGAGAGCTATTTTGATATAGACTATTAATGACTTCCTTGCGTATGGCATGCTTTCTGGATGGTCAACGTCTGGGAAGCTTGCTTGCCCTATATACATGGAACATACCGGGGGGGGGGGGGGGAATCACTCCCCTTTAGTGGCAAGACAAGATATTTTGACTGTCATCGCAAATTCCTACCGTTAGACCACCCTTATAGGAGATCAAGAACCGCTTTTAAGAAAAACAAGGTTGTCAATGAATCTCCACCGCGTAGATTATCCAGTCCATAGGTGTGGGAAAGAGTATCTGTGTGACACCCTCGATTAACTAGGAAAAATTCCCACGCTAGAACGTCCTACTTAATTAAGGAGTCACTAAAAATAGGAATTTTTTTTGGTGATCATCAGCACAAGATTTAAAATAAATACATAGATCGATTCTTTAAAACATAATTGTACTTAAGAGAGTACGGAGCTCACAGGCTCCTAATAACTACTACAAAAAAAAATAAATAAAACATCAAGATCTACGATGATCTCGATACAAATAGAAATATACACAGTTGTCGCTTCCAACTGGCGTCCTCTACTGCAAGTAGTCCAAGTTCTGCCCAGGTTCACCTTGTCCTTCAACTGATGATCACAGGAAAGGAGAAATAATACACAACAACAGAAAGGCAAGAGGACAAAGCTTTCAACCCATAACGAATACATACAAGGGTGGCTTGAAATATTTTAAAACTATAGAAAAGTTTACACACAACATACCTTAGATGTACAAGACTTCACACACATAAAGCTCAATGACAATCAAAGGGTTAGTCATATAATTATGATATGCTATACATGTGTTAGATTCGATTTATTGTTCTTTTAAACTTATTATCAATATTCAATAAGGCCCAACCTCCACTGATCAATCTCCTATCCCAATAATCATGCGTACAACCATCTACCCTTATCTCTCCTGCCCAACTAGAGCGACCAGAGCTCTTCTCATTCTGGTTTTCACAAAAGGGTAAGGACTCTCAGTCCCAACATCAAAATGGCCAGTCACACACATCACCACAGAACGGGCACTCCACGGTCATAGAAAATTCCGCCTCTTGTCGAAGTACACCAGAGTTTTCTACGGGCTATCTGGCGACGGGCGCGAATCCGATGCCACATGGAATTCCCGCCTTTGGTTATACTCCCTAGACTGCCCTCAAGTATCGAGGCACGACAAATTCTTCAGTGTGCCCATCACTGTATGCTCTAGGGGATTTTTATAACATCCCTTCTCAACTCCAATGCAAAATGCCATGTACTTGTCTTATTACTAGGGTGCCCGAAGTCTAGATGAAACCTTATTTGTTAGGCGTATTTGTCCTTAAAGCATTCAGAGAATCTAATAGTAAAGGTATTTTCACATAGTAGATATAAGAAACCAAATTCTAATTATTTCTCGAACCATTTTACTAAAAATATCAAGAATATTCTCAAAAACAAGATTTATTAGAAAACTTTCTAGTATTAAAAGATCCAATTTATTTATAAATATATGAAGATATTTAAATATAATATATTTAATAAACTTTTCAAAGAACACAATTTCTTTAAATCATTTGGTTTCTTTGTTCAAAAATATGAACTTAAAAATTTAATATCACCTTTAAGATAAAAGTAAGGACAAAACATATTTTTCAATTCTAATAGATATTTTAAGTATAATTCATTGATTAAATTTCTTAGAGAGTAAGATTCTCTAACTTATTTTGTTCTTTTAATCAAAGGTATAATTCAAAGGTTAGATATACATATAAGGGAAAAATAAGGACAAAAATATTTTCCTAATGATTTTTCAATTCTTTACCAATGACGTTTCACTGTATTGACTTACGATGAATGATTTAAATTAGTTTCAACTTTCTAAAATTTTATTAAAGCCTTGGGTAAAAGATTTTATCATTTCAAAACATTTCCCTTATTCCTATATTGGAAATAAAATAAATTATCTTTTTCTAAATTAAAGATATAAAGTAGTTAGTTTTTACCATTTACTAAAACTTCGTTCTTGTCGTATTTTATCTAGAAAATTCCAATTTGAGTGATTCCAAAGCCAAAAGTGTTTAATTTTTAAAATAATAATTGAATATAGAAATTCTAAGTATATATCCTGCCCAAAAACAGCTCCCACATGAAATGATTATAAGGTGCTAAAATCCTTCGTTTTAACGTTTGTAAAAATACGTTTTAAGGACAAATTACGCGTCAAAATTTCTCCCAATAAATTTTATTCATTTGGGTAATTTTCTTGTACTCAAAATTAATTTCTCCTATCAAAAAATAATCCTCCAAAAAAGTTTTACCAAATTCCTCCATTTACCCATAAAATGCGTTTTGTACTGTTTCTCACATTTCGTTCGCGCCTAAACTCGGGTCCCTTTTTAATTCTCTTAGTATTTACCATATTGACAACATTTACATGATCTAAAATATTTCTCAAATATATAAATACAGCAGCACCAATAATTTTAATTAATCATCAAGGATTATTTTCTAAAATTCTTATAAATTATTTTCTTAACGTTATAAACATATCATTTAATTTTATACAATTTTATTTTTATCACAAAATTTTCAAAGGTCAAGTATTGTTACAAAATTTCAACCACAAAAATCATTTCTTTCAAGTTTATACATTAAGATCTAAAATTATCAAGTGATTTACTAACCATTAAAATTTTCCAGCAGCAATATTAGTTCACTATTTATTCAAAATTCATTTTTAAAGATTTCATATTTTCTAAAAAATCACTAACACCATAAGCCACCAATCAAGCCAAACAATGTAAGATTCAACAAGTATCATATGCATAGAGTTATAACAACCAAAAATATGTAGTAATAAAAGTCACAAGTTAGTATCTTATCATTGCAAAACTCAAAGAATTAATTAAATTTATGGTATAGCCATGATGCTCCTTAAAGACTTATTTTTTTCAAGGATTTTCAAGATTAAACCATAAAAATTGAAGATCTTTAAAGAACATCAAGATATAAGTGCTAAGGAACACTTATATCTCACCATGCATGCAGTAATTTATGGATCTTAAACAAGCAAAGCACATCCCCTTACCAACAAGATTTTCGTCCTTTAAGAGAAAGGTGACAAGGACTCCAAAATTTTGCTTCTAAGTCACCATAGATTGCTTCATCAAAGAGAAGAAAAATGGAGGCTTGGAGGGTAAAGGTTTAACATGAATTTAGTTGGTGGAAAGTGGCAAAAATGTTGCTGTTTGGTGAAGGACGAAGAAGAAAATTGATGATTAAAGGTGGTATTTTTGAATTTTGTAGTATAGTGTGATGGTTTAGGATGGATGATGATGAGTATGGGATGATGATCTAGATGAAGGAGACATGAAAAATGAGAAGGAATATTGCTGGAAATTTTCTAAGTTTGGAAGGAGAAAGTAGAACCAAGCAAGAACAAGGAAAAAGAAAATGAAAAGCAAAATTTTGCATGTGACTTCCATAGTGTCCAAGGAGTCACACGACCATGGCAAGTGAATAGAGCAAGTGTCACCAATTTTTCATGCAAGGGAGATATGTCACAAGCAGCTGAAAGTGATGTGGTGAAGGGTTATGCATGGTTTGGACAAATGGCCAAGTGATGGAGCAATGTTATTGGTTCATGGTGCATGTCAGCTTAGGTGGCAAGTGCAAGGCAGTCACTTGCTCGCGGGTTTGAGTAGGCTTATGTACTGAATTAGCAAATGGGCGGAATACCAAAGTTATAGAAGTTTTTGTTCTCTTTAAATCCATATAAAGTACAAAACAATCCATCAAGAATTGAGTGATCTATGGCCCAAATACTAAAAGGGTACAGGGCTGTGATGGGATTTTTGTCCCTTACATAAATGATTTTTATAGGCCAAATGGGTTACGAATTAGGCTTTGGTTTCTTCATCACAGTTGTGGTGAATTGTGTTAGAAAACTTTTGGTAAAGGCCTCATTCAATTTCATGGTCATATTATAGAGTTATGTAGAAACTACTACACCTAGTGCAAACAGTTGCTGGAAAAACGTGAATTGGTTTAGTGTTTTAATTTTTGGGATTTATGGGATGAGCACTGGTCTTGGTAGTCAACACAAAAGTTGTAGATAAATCCAATACGGAGATTTTGGGACAAGAATAACTCAAATACAATATCGGGAGAAAAAATTACGCCTAAAATATGTACAGACACGCATTTTGGCTTACCCGGGTATTAGGCTCTTCACAAAAGTTGTTAGGAATAACATGAGGGATGTTTTGGGATAACAATATTTGACTCAAGTCCCTTGAATAATTTCTAAGCCAAACCTGGGAGTTACACAGTTTTATTAACTTAAAACAATTACTTAAATATTTATATTTTAAATCACTTAATGTCTTATTTTATAAATCTTTGTTATTAGAGTGTTTATTAAACACATTTTTATTGTTATCCTAATTATCTAAATTACTTACATAATTAAAACCAAAATCTCTACCACATACTCATAAAATCTTTTAAAACAGAACATATAAACAAGTCGGCCGTAGCCCAAACATCAGTACACATAAAATTATCACAGACTACAGGCAACTGGTCTCAAGGAGCTATCATACAAAAATGAGGGCTGTTACAATCTGAATATCCTTACATCTATGATAAGAATGTTAAGGAGTTTGCGGGTTACGGGAAGGAGCATCACTGAGTGAAGCAAAGTATATTATGGGATTTACCGTATTGGAATGACCTTTTGTTAAGACACAACATACATGTCTTCATGAACATATTTGACACTGTGATGGACATCAAAGGCAGAACAAAGGACAACGAGAAAAGCCGATTAGACGTTACAACTTTATGTTCAAGGAAAGAGTTGGAGTTGAGAGATGCGGGACACGGCAAAATGTTTAAATCGCAAGCAAAATATGTATTAACAAAGGCTCAACGGATGGCTGTATGTGTCTGGGTGAATGGGTTGACCATGCCTGACGGGTTTGCTTTGAATTTTAATAGATGTGTCAACCTAAAGGAGGATAGACTGTTCGGCATGAAAAGTCATGACTGTCATGTGTTTATGCAACGACTACCGAAAACCATCTGGAAACCGTTGGTTGAGTTGAGTCATTTTTTTAAAGAGTTGAAAGCAACAGTCTTAATAGAGGAGACTCTTGTGAGGATAGAGGAAAGCATTCCAGTGTTGATTTGTAAGCTGGAGCAAATTTTCCCCCTTGTTTTTTTATTCTATAGAGAACCTGTCGATTCATCTACCATATGAGGCTAGGGTTGGTGGACCTGTCTAGTATCATTGGATGTATCCGTTTGAAAGCTTAGACGCTAGAACAACTTCAAATCCATTAATTCACTTTCTTGCAAAACTATTTTATTGATTGTAACTCAACATTTCTTTATGTTTCACTAGATTCCTGCGTTCTTTAAAAGACAAAGTCTCAAACAAGGCATGCGTTGAGGCGTTGATTTGTGAGGCATACTTAGTGGAAGAAATGACCACTTATGCTTCCTTTTACTTTCCGACGGAGATAGAAACAATAATGAATAGAATCCCCTGTAACCTTGTAGTGGCACTAAACCCTGGTGTTGGCGAACAAACCTCAATATTTAACTATCCCGGTCATCCTGAAGGCAAGGCCGTAGAATGTTACATTGATGAGAAACATCGAAAGGCGGCCCACTTGTATATTCTTTTAAACTGCGAGGAAGTTAAACCATACCTCGAGTAAGTCAACTACTTTTACATTTATCCAAATTCACTTCCATAGGATTGCTATGTAGTTAAACTTTTCTACTTTAAATACTATATATACAGATATACTTAGACAAGAACACAATGTTATAACTGACGACTAAATCCGCAGTGAGGTATCATCCAAGTTTGTCGATTGGTTTGCACAACACGTAAGGACGTACACTATATGTATATTTTTTATGTTGTATAGTTATCTACATTCTAGCATAATGCATAATGTTATGCTCTAAATAGATTCAAGATCCAAACAACCAAATTGAAGACCCTTTACTCCAAGCTCTTTCTTGGGGGCCTGTGAAAACTGTTAAAAAATGGCCAATTTACTTTGTAAATGGCTATAAGTTTAACGTTTTTCAATGGAGTGAAGGAATGTGAACACATAACTTTAGGGTTTATGTTAAATGTATAACTGGACATTTAGGGGAGGACTTCTACGGTGTGTTAAAAGAGATCGTTCAAGTTTCTTTCTCCTGACGGGATAGCAAAGATTTAGTTTTATTCAATTGGGATTAGTACGACACCACAATCGGAGTGGGTACAAAAGTTGACAACCATTATGGATTAGTTGAGGTGAAAAAGAGCAGTAGATATAAAGGGTTTGATCCCTTCATCTTTGCCCAGCAAGCCGAGCAAGTTTATTACACAGAATTCCCTAGAGGGCACTAGGATTGGTATGCAGTCATCAAAGCCAAGGCTCATAGTCAAATCACTGATAACGTCCCTGATGAGGTTGAAGATGCTTATCAGCTAGCTCTGAGGGACCTCCACAACAGTCACTCAGTGTTGAATATTAATCCAATCATTCTGGATGAGACATTTGCGACCTCAGGTGATGAACACATTAACACACAAGTTGTCTTGTCATTAAAATGGACCAGGGCCAATTTGGACAATGATAACACGTCTGAAACAAATTTTGATAGTGACACTGACACTAAAGGGGACTTCCAAACTGAAACAGACACAGAGTATGTAGTTGAGTATAGATTTATGTGTATATATATATATATGTGTCTTTTATTTTTAATTGCTTAATGCTTACATTGTTTCATTGACAAATGACTAGACGCAGAGGATGATTTGGTCGGGGTAGTGGTAGGCACTCCTCAGTTACACGGCTGGGTACCCCTACCTCGTAGAGGGAGACCACACCGACCGATGACACAGTACATATGACGCCCTCACTGACCATTCCGGGTGATGTTGCAGGCACTTCCACCACCTTGTATAGCACACAGCCTCAACAGCAGCAGGAGGAGAAGGTCCGTGAGGTGACCCCTTCTACAGCATCTGACCCTCTTTCAACTCTCGTCCCATTATCGGACGCCGACGAGTAAGTATCACTATATATCCCGACACTTACTTGTTTTTGTATTGACTTGTGTGCTGATCACATTACTATTGAATTTGTAATCATGTCATATATGATTTATGTGTGTTAGTGGAGAGCAAGGCTCACTAGGATGAATCTGTGTGTGTTTTATGCTTATGTAAACTTACGCATGTTGATGGTCGTCATGATTTATTTTTATGTTAGTGAAGAGCAAAGCTCACTAGGAATTGTTGTTATTTATTTACATTGAACTGTATTGGGAAGTTTTCTATGTATAACAAGGTTTTCATAAAAATTTGGAAATGTCTGGTTTATAGGGGAGACTCTGTCAAAATTTTGGTGGACTCCCAAGGTCTATGTTTGTTTGATTATAAAAATATTCTGTTAATTAATTGTATAATTGCATGGCATACAATTATATTGATAGTATTCGTACTACGAAGATGATTACTAGGATTTTGAAGGCCCAGTAGGATGGTCCTTACATCTCTTGGACGGATGCTAGTCAGAATGTCCAAGATAGATGGTTTGACATATTCTCAGTGAGTTTAGCATAACTCTTTTAATTTCATGTAACTTTTATTGTTGAACATTGCTTACGAGTTTAATTTGGAATTGCATTTTAATTTATAGTGTGGCTTTCGGTGGGAGGAGGGTATGACTAATGAAATTAGGAGGATCTTTACCGTAAAGACCTCCAAAATCATCAAGAGTACCTTCTAGAAGGTGAGGGCGAAGACAAAGCGCCCCCGTTGGATCTTTGAGCCCCACTGGGATGGCATTCTGCAGAAGTGGGAAGGTGTCTTGTTCCAGCAGGCCAGTTTCCGGAACAAGGCAAACAGGCAGGTTGATATTGGAGCCTCCGTCTACACTGGGGGCTTCATCTTAGTTATTGAACATAAAAAAAGATTTATAAGTATATTTTCTTAAATATGTTTATTATTATAATGACTTGAAAGCTTTTTCACTAACAAATTTAATATGTTGTAAATTGTAGGAGCAGAAGGAGCACCACGAGCCTTCGTTATTCGAGGTGATGCAAATCACCAAGAAGAACAAGGCTGGTAACTCGGTTAACTAGAAGACCACCGACATGGCGGTACTTTATTAAACTTATAACTATTTTTTAATTTTTTATATATTAACATATATACTAACGTAATTTATTTTTCTAAACATATGCAGGAGGCGTATCAGGCTATGTGTGCCGAGAAAGAGGCTAAGCTGGCCTCTCAGACTCCTGACGAGGAGGCACCTCCCACCCTTTCTTCTATCGACCTCAATGCCATTTATTTAGAGGCTGTCAGAGGTATAAACAAGAAGGGGAGGGTGTTTGGCCTCGATGGGGTTGGCACCCAGATAGCCAAGACGGGGAAGGCCCCACCCTCTTCCTCTACGTTGCCAGCAGATGTTGTTCAGGTAATTCAGAACTTGAACAACAAACTTGCAGAGGAGCGTAGATAAAGGCAGCTGGCAGAGGAGCGAGTTGAGTAGGATCGAGAGGACACTCATCGGCTGATGGCTCAACAGGAGGCTCTGATACGCCGGTTATTGGAGCAGTTACCGGTTGGACCTAACGACGGAGCCTCTGCTTCCAAACCACCACCCCAGGATGCTACCCAGTTGACTCTTATTTTATTGATTATTTTTTTAGTGTTACACATTTTTGTATTTATTTTTTTATTGTTACACTTTTTGTATTTATTTTTTTATTGTTTGAGTTATACATATTATCACGGTTTACTATATTTTATATTCCATTGTGTTTGATACTGTTATATTTTTTCTTTGTTAATCGTGTTTATTACCAATTATTAAAAGTATTACAAAAAAATTATCATATATATAAATATTTAACAAAACTTTATAAAAGAACCTTGAATCATCAAATTTAAGAAAGAATTTTAAAAAAAACTTTAATATTAGCGACGGCTAAAAGGGTCGCTACAATGTAAATATATTAGCGATGGACAGTCACCGTCGCTAAACTTGTGAGTATTTAGCTATGACATACGCCGTCGCTACTCTTGTCTATTTGGCTACGACAGACCCCGTCGCTAAGCTTGTGCCTATTTAGCTACGATAAACCCCTCCCTAAGCTTGTGTCTGTTTAGTTACAAACACGAGCCATCGCTAACACTGTCTCTATGTAGCTACGACCAGGACCATCGCTAACGTTGTCCCTATTTTAGCCTGTTAGCTACGAAACTAGCCACGGGATTATGACCTGTCCATCGCTAGGTTAGCAACGGGCGTTGCCTTTTCGCATTGATGATTCAGTGATGGGGTTACGCCATCACTAAGTTGGCCATGATTTTTTAGCCCGTTGCTGAGATGTTAGTCACCAAGGATGGAGCGATGGTATTTTACTGTAGCAAAGGCCGTCTCTAAAACACGTAGCGATGGAGTTTTATCTATTAGCGACGAGTTTTATTCGTCGTTATTCGATCTTTTTTTGGTAGTGATAGTAAAAGAATTTTGTAAGCCTTTCAAGCTTTAAAGTTAATGTAAAAATGAGTTTAAAATTGCTTTCCAAATTTGTAAAACTTTAATAACATGAAACCATTTTCCAAATCTAAATTCTTGGCATCCATTTTTCCTTAAATGTATTTATACCAAAAATATGTTCTCAATAGTCTCAACTGCATCAAATCCTGTAAAATAAAAATACCCAAGTAGAATACAATGGAAAGAAAGCATAAATAATGAAAATTGGGAAAATACAGAACAAAATGGTTTAAAATTATAAATGAATTAAATCTTATTTATTGTGTTTTAAAACTGTTGTTCAAGTGGCCTCAATACTCAAGATGTAACGTCCTAGATTATTTTTATATTTATTTTTATTCCACAATTACATTTTACAATAAATTCTCCCTTTTCCTTGAAAATTAATCGATATTTAGAGAAAACAATTTAATTTGAATACAATGGATGAGAGAAAGGCGAATCAGGGCGTCTCGCTGGAGCGAGGCCCCTACTCGTCTAAGCGAGATTCCGGACTCTCACTTAGATGAGGTGCTGTTTGTGAATGAACACCTTTCGCACATCGGATTATGCCTAACATACAACCGGACTCCCAAATCTTCGCTCTAGCAAATGGTCTAGTGAACCCACGAAGTTACCATAAAAACGTATGCGTATAACAGTAATATATTTTTGAAATATATTTTTTTTTTCATTCAATCCGGTCTCAACTAAACACAACTGATAATTACACTATGGAGTTTTTATACACACATAAGACTCTATAAAGAGTCACTCAATTTCATTTGGACCCTGGCACCGTTCTCCCCCTTGGCGCGGCTCCACGGCTCCTTCCCCCTCCCTGTCTCTGGTTACTAAAAAAAAATATGCAAGGGTGAGTGTTTGGCATAATAATTAATTTAGAACGGATCTTAACAAATACACGTCAATCATTACTTCTAAATAATCATACCGAAACATAGAGTATTTCAGGCAGTAACTGTATTAAACCAACCACACAATTCCATCCGTTTCCTCACATTCATCGCATTCATTACATACATCACATTCATTACATACATCACATTCATTACATACATCACATTCATTACATGCATCATGATCACAACTGACTCTCATACAATCTGACTCCTAGTATCCGGATACTAAAGGATTGGCCTTCAGCTGGGGGTCCTACTTGACACCCCGTGAACCCTGCTTGGTTCACTGAGTCCTGCTTGACTCTCCACCTTGACCACTGGGTCCTACTTGACCACTGGGTAGCTCAACTGGGCACGAAAACCATGGGCGCCGGAAATGAGGGGCTATCATATACCGTCGGCCATCCCATACCACATAATCATTCAACAATTTACCTTTCATAATTATATCTATTTTCTCATCCCTCGGGTAGCCTGCTTGCTAACCCAGAGTCACATAACACTGATCATTTCACATTAGATATCAATTTTCTCATCCATCGGGTAGCCTGCTTGCTAACCCAGAGTCGCATAACACTGATTACGTCAATATTAAATATTTCAAGATCATGCATGATAACTCAACCACACCCTAATTCTCAACTCATCAATGTACATTATCACACATGCACAAGTATAAACACACAATTACGTTTAACAACATTTTCCCTTAGTCTGTTTACGTTACCTCAAAGATCTGAATAAGAAGTAAGTCCTATTCTAATTAATTATAACCCGAACACCCCCTTACTCTGGTTCCACGCTTCGATGATCTGCGCTCTGTGCCGATTTCTTTCTCTGAGCACCGGTTCTGAAATCTCAACTCCTTCACTCAGTCTTCCATTGCTTAGTCTACTACCTACGGATCATGAAGTACAGCTTCATCACTTCAACGTCCTTAGTTCATGGACAACATCTGGACTCACACTCACCAGGGGAGTGGAGAACAGCCATGAATATAGCCATGCATGGCTCTTAACGCCAAAGAATGAAAGAAATAAGGGGATTACAATTGGATTGGATCAGTAGACTCACCTGGAAGTCTCGATCACAGGAATGAGGTTAAATTGTAGTTCAAACACAAATGGAGTCTCACTCCAGTGCATGCAGATCAGCGTTAAGAGAGAAGAGGCAAACGGAAGAGAAGGAACAAACTGATAGTAAAGGTAACTTGTGTAAAATGAAGAGGAAAGGAAGGGAATCTTCATATATATATGGCTCATGGGCAAGATCGTCTTTTCCTTGATTTTATTTGTATTCTTACTATTTTAAACTATTGCTTAGTCATCAAATCAATTACACGTGTTTATCCCTTCAACGCCCACGTAGTCATAGTCCTCTAATAATTCGCTAGAGTATAGGTCCGATATAAATATCGACCCCGCCGTCCTAACTTAATGTTCATACCTCGGAAATCCGAGCTACAACCTGAGAGATCGGATATATCATCCGCTCTCGACTATTTGTCACACACGTCCGTTGTTTCAATTAGTGTGAAGTTGATCCGGGATGTGACCCCCCGTGTGAGGCGCTCTCCCCACAACGGTAGGACCAGACCGCCTAATTCAGCCCGCTCTTCCTTACTTATCCGATCTTCAGCTCCGCCTGTCCGCGCTTCTGAGACCGATCTCGACACCGGCTCAGACAGAATAAACACTAAATAGAATTTCTAAACATTCACTAATATTTCCTATTTCATAATTTTCATTAAAACATCAGGGATGTTACACAAGAGATGGGTGAATTAAGTGTTAAAAACTTTTCTTTAGAATGCCTTTGAAATTGATTCCTCTTTCACAAAATATACTTGTATGCAATAGATAGCAAGTGTAGTGCAAGAATCAATGTAAAACAATGTGCAAATGTCACTTAGGCAATATAACAAACACTTGGTGTGCAACACTTTAACACAAGTTGTTCAAGCAAATATAAGAGGGGCTTTCACAATCAACAACAATAATCAAGCCAAAAGTAATATGTAAACACTAGTACAAAAATTGGATATAACAACGGGATATATTCACGGGTTAAAGTGGATCAGTGATAAAAACATGCACGGTGGCATTTTTGAAATTATAAGGTGAACGATATAATCAGAGAAAACTATATATCCACGGTTAATATCATAACCGTGATCGTACCCATCAATATATATCCACGGTTGACTGCTCAACCGTGGATATATAGTACCTGAAATATATATCCACGGTTGTCTGCACAACTGTGACTATATATTCATGGGTATGATCATGGTTATGATGTTAACCGTGGATATATATTGATGTTTATAATCACGGTTGTATTTCCAACCGTGGATATATAGTTCAGGTTTTAGGGTTTAATCATTGGGTACTATATGTCCACGGTTGTTTCTAAAATTGTGATTATAGATTCAATATTTATCCACGGTTGTGGTCTTAACCGTGGTTATAGAATTAACATTTATCCACAGGTTTTTGTTGAACCGTGAATATATGTGTAATATATTCACGGTTTCAATGGTAACCGTGATTATATATATTTTTAGAAACTTCAAAAGCCGCGCCTGATAGCTTTTTGCTTCTTCTCCTTCTTTCACGCTGGTCTTTCTTTGCTTCCTTCACCTTTCTTTGCCCTGTTGCTCTTGTATTTGCACAGGTTTTCTACATTCTTTTGTCCTCTTCTTTCATCGCCCTTGTCAGGTAAGTCGTCTCTATTTTTTGCTTTTTTATTTTCTCCTTCTTTGTTCGAGCTGTTTCTCATCTTCTCCATTTATCCCAGTGTGCTCGTTGCTGTTGTTGCCTTCTTCTTGCTCGTTACTTTTCCCATTGTGCTCGTTTCTCGTTGCATTGTCCTCTAAGTCGTCCCTGTTTTACTCGTCACTGTTTGTGTTGGTCCCTATTTGAGTTAAATTTGTTTTAAGTTATGTTGATGTGTTATATGGGTTTTGTTTTGTGTTGAAAGGGGTTTTTGTCTCTGTTTTACTGGTTCTGTGTATAATGTGCCTCTTCTGTTTTGTTGGTTCTATGTATATCAGCATTTTGTTTTTAGTTATTATAGATGGTAGTTCATAAAATGTCATCTGAAACTAATTGATTGTTATGTATCTTGTGTATATGTATCTTGTGCATTTGATTTAACATATACTATATAATAAAACTTGGAATCTGCTAATTAATTTATATCCCATGGCTGTTTCTTTTTGGTGAGTATACCATGACTCTGTTTGAAGGCAAGGCTCACATTCACAAAACGACAAAAAATTATCTACTTTACTAATAGGATACTTAGTGTGAATTTATTAATAAAAATTATAATTATATTGAATAAAGTTTTAACTCATTTTAGAAAATTTCCCTTAAGCGAATCAGGTTAACAAAGCAGATTGGGATGGGATGATTAAGTTTTTTTTTGTCCTCTGGTTTTTTGATTTGGTGATTGGTGCAAGTGAAGAAGATGAAGATGTTTAATCCATGTCGAAAGAAAAAGAAGACCTCTGATATTGATTTGTATGGTTTTTTAAACAAGGTCTAGTGGATTATTGAATCAATTTTTCCTTACTCTTGCCATGCCCAGAATGGAGCTGCTGGAAAATGGGGTATGGGCTCTTAATTTTTTATTTTATCTTTCTAAAAAGCATGAATAATAAAAGAAGGGAATGGTGTCTACAATAATCCATAATACATAATCCATAATCCATAATTCAATATACAACACCATACATAAGCTGTAATCCATAAAATGAAAGTTCAAACTTCAAAATTCTCATAATCCATAATCCATCATCCAACACCATAGTTCTACTTGAAAATAATAGAATTTAAAAACATCATACTAATTACTAAATAAAAGTGTAAAGTTTAAAAGTCTTATAAACCAACATGATAATCCATATTCCATAATTCATACTCCAACACCATACTTCTACTTCAAAATAACACAAATTAAAAACATCATACTAATTTAGGAAAAAAGTTAACTAAATTTTATCCATTTTATTTCTGTTGTTGTTGGTTGGTCTTATATGTTATTTCTATTGATGTTGTATGTGTGTGGTTGTTAATCTTGCAAACTCAGAGGCTCATATACTAGTTAATTAGTATGAAAGTTGCTGTGCATGAGTGAACCGTAGTTCCTCATTTGAGATTTGACACAAATGGTCATTAAATTAATTAATTTCATCGTTTGTGTTGAATCTTGAATTGTCCGTTTGGACAGTTTGGGATGCACAATTATTTTTTATACGTCATTATTAGTATGTACAAGTTAGGAGTTATTTTAAAATCTGATAAACTTTCGGTAACTTGTATTTTGTGTTGTTCTCTGGGTTCATATTTGGTTGTGGTTGAATTTGATTTGACCACTCTCATTTTGTGTACTTAGAGACCAATGCGAAATGCTGCCAAAATTTTTCATCAAATTTTAAAATAAGTCCTAACCTGTATATATGAATGACGTATAAAAACAGTTGTAAAAAAAGTAAGGTTGATCATAGCACCTTGTAAACAGTTGGTATGGATTGGAGTTGGATAACTACATCATGCCTAAGTCTGGAGTACGAGGGGGGAGTTGAATCATTTATAGAATTCGTAGCGAGGAATGCAGTGGAGGTGAATGGAAAGTATTTTTGCCCTTGTGTTAAATACTTGAACTTGCATCGGGTAGACTTGGAAGAGGTACGGGAACATCTACTGTGTGACGGTTTTCTGCGTAGTTATACGCGTTGGATATGGCATGGTGAAGATGTGGTGGTGCCAAGTAACAGCTCTCAAACTGAAAATCGAAGCTCGATGCATGAGACCGATGTCGACATGGATGACCGACTCGAGGATATGATCCGTGATATGGGGGTAGAAGGTTTTAAGAAAGCTCATGTATATACGACTCTGTGTGAGGATTCTGAGTAGCCGTTGTATCCAAACTGTGTCAATTTCACGAGGTTATCAACAGTTTTGTGATTGTTTAATTTGAAGGCCATAAACGGATGGACGGATAAAATTTTCACTGACTTACTGAAGTTGTTGAAAGAAATGCTCCCAGCTGGAAACACCTTGCTGAATCATAACTATGAGTCCAAAAAGGTGTTGTGTCCTATGGGTTTAGAGTATGAGAAAATACATGCATGCCCAAATGATTGTGTATTATTCCGGGGTGAGTTAGAAATGGTGCATCGATGTCCTAGGTGTGGGGTGTCACGGTATAAGAAGAAAGAGGCGAATTCTGATGAGGTCTGCACTAAGGGGTCTCCTGCAAAGGTGTTGTGGTATCTGCCTATAGTTCCAAGACTAAAGCGTCTGTTTGCCAATGCAGATGATGCAAAACTTATGAGATGGCATGTTGATGAAAGGGTTGTTGATGGACTACTTAGGCATCTGGCCGATGGATCACAATGGAAGAAAATGGATACGATTTTTCCAGATTTTGCCCATGAACCAAGAAATGTTAGGCTTGCACTAGCCACAGACGGCATGAACCCGTTTGGGAACCTGAGCACAAACCATAGTTCATGGCCTGTTTTATTGTTTGTTTACAACTTGCCGCCATGGTTGTGCATGAAGCGGAAATATGTCATGTTATCAATGATGATTTATGGTCCACGACAACTAGGGAACGACATTGATGTATATTTAACTCCATTAGTTGAAGACCTCAAAAGGTTGTGGGAAGACGGGGTTGATGTGTTTGACGGGTTTACCGGCCAGTCATTCAAATTGCGTGCCATGCTATTTTGCACGATCAATGACTTTCCAGCGTATGGTAACTTATCCGGGTACACCGTGAAGGGTCATAAAGCTTGTCCAGTATGTGAGGAGGGGACTAGCTCTGTGCGGCTGCATCATGGTAGGAAAAATGTTTATCTTCGACATTGAAGGTTTCTTAAAGTGAATCATCCATTTCGGAGGTTGAAGAAGTCATTTAACGGTGCCCAAGATTTTGAAATGGCTCCTCGACCACTATTGGTCACCAGGCATATGAAAAGGTGAAAGACGTCAATGTGCAGTTTGGTAAGTGTGAAAAACAACACCCGACACAAAACAACTGGAAGAAAAAGTCAGTGTTTTTTGACCTACCATATTGAAGGGTGCTTGATGTAAGACATTGCATTGATGTAATGCATGTGGAGAAAAATGTTTGCGACAGTTTGGTTGGTACACTCTTAAACATACCCGGGAAAAATAAGGATGGCCTTAATTCGCGTATGGACTTGGAGTTGATGGGTATACATCAGGATTTGCATCCACAATCAAAGGGAAAAAGAACATATTTGCCCCCAGTATGTCATACGTTGTCCAGAAAAGAAAAACAAAGTCTGTGTGAATCGTTACGAAGTGTGAAAGTTCCGTCTGGTTATGGCTCCAACATCAACTGTTGTATTTCCATGAAAGATTTAAAGTTAGTTCGGTTGAAGTCTCACGATTGTCACATGTTGATGCAACAGTTCTGCCTATCGTCATTCGTGACATTCTTCCTAAAAATGTGAGAAATGTCATAACAAGGTTGTGTATGTTTTTCAATGCCATATGTTGCAAGGTAATCGTGCCCAACGAATTGGATGTGTTGGAACAGGAAGCATCACTTATATTATGTTAGCTTAAAATGTATTTCCCGCCTTCTTTTTTTGACATAATGGTCCACTTAATCATCCATTTGGTGAGAGAGGTCCGTTTGTGTGGTCCAGTGTTCTTGCGGTGGATGTATCCCGTTGAGCGATATATGAAGATATTGAAAGGGTATATGAAGAATCAACGTCGTCCCAAAGCTTCAATTGTGGAAAGATATTTTGCAGAGGAAGCAATTGAGTTTTGCACTGAGTACATGTCACATACTACAAGCATTGGTATTCCAACGACTCGTCATGAAGGGAGATTGGATGGGAAAGGAACGATTGGAAAAAGAATGAAGAGCATGCCACGTGATGATGTCCTTCAAGCACACTTGTATATTTTAAACAACACGGACAACGTGCAACCATATCTAGCCACTCACAAGGAGCTAGTCAAGAGAACCAACCCTAAAATGACTGAAAAGTGGTTGTTGAATGAACACAACAAGAGTTTCATGCAGTGGTTCAAAAAGACCATTCTAAAAGATGCATTTGCATCCTCGACATTACATCGACTGGCACAGGGCCCAAACTTTGATGTCCTCACCTTTTGTGGGTATGACATAAACAACTATTCGTTTTATACAAGGACACAGGATGAAAAGAGTACAAATCAAAATAATGGAGTGATGGTTGTGGCTCAGTCAATGCATTTCTCAACTTTAAAGGACAACAACCCTGTCATAGCCGAGTCATGCTACTTTGGTGTGATTGAAGATATATGGGAAGTCGATTACAGTCCCTTCACTGTTCGTGTGTTTAAATGCAAATGGGTTGACAATAAGAATGGTGTCAAAACTGATGATTTAGGAGTTACATTGGTGGACCTCAATAAGATAGGGCATAAGGACGAACCATTCATTATGGCAACACAAGTAAAGCAAGTTTTTTATGTTGCTGACCCAGCTGACAAACAGTGGTCAATTGTTATCCAAGGTAGACACATTGGAGACCCCAATCTTGATATTGTTGAAATTCCATCTACCACAACACGTATTCCAACATCTATTGTGGAACATGACATAGATGATGTAGTTGCCAGTCGTCATGACCACCATGAAGGCTTATGGGAAAATATTTCATCTTCATAGGGTATTAATCATGTTAATCAATCATTGAATTACATGTTATATTAATTATTCGTTGTATTAAATGTTATATTAAATATTTGACAGTTGTGTTTCCTTGTTTGGACAAATACTCATGGCTGACCAGGATGGATGATCTAGGTCTGACTCACAGGCTACTGATTCCTCTACTTGGAAGAGTAGAGGTGTTACCCAGATGCCAGACGTTGTACTTAGGCGACACCGGGGAGAGAGGTTACCTGTTGACATGGATGTCAGCACTGGTAGATTTGGAGGACCACATGCCGTGAAGTTTAGTAGTTATTTGGAAGTTGTGGCTCGGTCGAAGGTGTCCATTATTATCCCCAACTAGGATAATGTCGAGGAGGTGCTGAAGAACCAGATTTGGAGTGATATTCTGGTAACATATATATCATTTAAGCTTTATTTTAGTGTATCTTTTCATGTAATACATAATAAGGACTCTTTTATGGACTAACTCTTTTAATGTAGGATTCTTTTGAGATACAAGCACATGACACAGCGAGGAGGAAGATCCTCAGTATTATTGCTGAGCGATAGAGGTCGTTCAAATCCATACTCACCAGGAGGTATATTTAGACTTTAAATTATTAATCAACACTTTTCCAAATTATACCAATCCTTAGTTTAAAAGTATATGAATTGTAGGTATGTATTCGGGGAAGACCGAGGACAGTTCCTTGGAGAGAAATATGCCTTCATTGATCAGGAGACTTGGGATGCTTTCGTTGCATCCAGGCATTCCGAACAGTTTTAGTTACGTTGGTTTTTAAATGTTTAAATTATGTATAATTTAAAAGTCTAACTCTAAATAATTTTCTTTCTTGTTGTAGGTGGTCAGAAAAAAAGCACAGGACATTAGGAAGCTGAATAACTGCCCCCACACACTGTCACGTGGGGGTTACCGTAGGTTGGAGGAGCGGCTGGCCCAGGAGAGGCTGAGCGAGTGTCAGACTAGTCAGCCTGACACTGGTATTGTGGATCCCCCTTCCCCACCTACATGGCACGACAAATGGAAGCGGGCCAGGATCAAGAAGAGTAGGGAATACACTTCCTCACAAGCTCAGAAGGTCACCTCACGGATAGTAAGTATTCCCCTTGTATCAGTGTCTGTTTTTTGGTTTACATGAAGGAAGTGAATATTAACTTGTTTGGTTTCAGGATTCCTTGGTTGAGCAATCAACCCAAGGGTCTTTCGTAGCCCATGGTAGGCAGGATATTTTGACTACTGCCATCGGCAGGCCAGAGTACCCAGGAAGAGTGTGTGTTGTTGGTTGAGGTATAGGTAAGTTGTAAATAACTGTATCCTTTCATTTTGTTATCTGTTAAACAATTATGGGCTAATCATTTACATTTCACAGGCCTCTAGAGCTATTACAGTGCTCCTGACCCTGTCCCCTCCTTTAAGAAGTTGGTAGAGCAGAAGGTGGCTGTTATGAAGGTTGAGTATCAGGAGGAGATATCTAGGCTCCACTAGGAGATGGCCCGATTCAAGGAGGAGATGAAGGCCTCACTCAGCCACCACCAGGAGGCTACTACACTAGCGAGCGACCCACAGGTTAGATTCCTTATTCAATTTCCTCGGTATTATTGTTTGTAATCACTTTCTTTCATTATTGAATAACTTCTGCTTGATGTGTAAATATGTAGGTATGGAGGGTTAGCACTAAGGGGTCGTGCGCTGCAGCTGACCCTGACGATGATGGGGTCGAGCCTGCAGATACCTGTCAATGTGACCTGTTCATTGATGGGTCAGAGGAGCCAGTTGCAACTAGCATGGTCTACAACTTAGGCCGTGTGGTTTACCATCAGTCATTACCTGATGGTATGTCCACGGTCTCTGTTGTGCTCGTCCTCTAGGAGGATGTTGCTGTGCTAGTGGTAACTCCAGAGGTGAAGACCGTCGGTCAGGCGGTGGGCCACTTTCTGATGTGGCCCAACAGACTTCTATCGGTTTCTCCTCTACAGGTAAAAAACTGGAAAGCTTAACTAATTTTGTTATATTATCAATTATGGTATAAATTGTGATGGTTGGCAATTGTTCAACAGGAACCAGCATTGAAGAAGCCAGACCCCGCCGACGATCCAATCCGGATGCTATGGCAGATCAGGGCTGAGCAAGGAGACGACGCTGTTGAGGTCCCATGGCGGCCACTGGTGTTTGGCCGTCCAAGTTCCCTACCGATTTACATTACACACAGTGACTTGTGTGAGATTATAATAGGGACGACACAGCTGAACATCTCCATCATTCAGCTGTGGGAGCTGTAAGTATATTATTTTATGTCTAATTTTTTCATTCTACAAGTTATTTGTCACTAACCATGATGTAACTTGTTTAGGTTTTTGACAAAAATCTGTGTAGATTTGGGTTTCGATGGAACTTATGGTTTCTTAGAGCCTCTTTCATACAGAGGCAAGGAAACTCTACGGGGGACACCAAGGTATACATCTAGAATTGGATGTTTGAGTCTAGGAAGCTTGTATACATGGGCCCCTATCATAAAGGGTAATATTCTATTCCATAATTATATTGTCATTAATTTTTGCATTTTGAAGTCTCACTTATCACTGGTAACTGCAGCGCTCACTGGACGCTTGTGGTGATCTGTCCCCAGGCTTATCTTGCTCTATACTTTGATACTTTGCACAGGATAGTTCCACAAGACCTGAAAAGTATACTAGACAGGTAAGTTAATCCCTAAAAAATAAGTACAAATTCGAAAACATCATTTTTGGACCTATACGATTCTAACTTATCTTGTGTTTTATTTGACGTAGGGCGGTGGTTGGATACAATCGACTGATTGGAATTAAGTCCAGCGGAAGAAAAGTTGCGTGGGTGCACCCAAAAGTAAGTCAATCGTATTCATTCAAATCTTCAATATATATTTTTTAAGTTGCGAATTCACTTATTCTATATTTTATGTTCATTGTAGTCTTACAAGAAGGAGGGTACCTTCGAGTGTGGCTATTACGTCATGCATACCATGCTGACCATCATCTAAGAACATTTAGTAGATGGATGGACAGATGTAAGTCTCATCATTTGGACTACTTTTCTAACAATTTCATCAATTTCATGTAATAAATATAGCTTTGTTCTAATTGTTTTGTGCATTGTTTACAGTACTTCAAGGACCGGTCATACTTCTCCAAGACACTTGTAGATAATGTTAGAAAGCAATGGGCCGCATACTTCATTGAAGTGAGGAAAGGACTTAGCTAGATATAGGATCTTTATTCTCTTATATATGTATCTAGTGTAGGATTTAGGGTTTACATTTTATTAGGTTACATTCATCTGAATTGTATATAGTTTCATTTTTTAGGTTGTTATGAATTCATATCAAAATAATGTTATATATATACCATTCTTTTCATATATTGTTCCTGGATATGCTGGGATATACTGTATATTATGCTGGTTGTCTGATTGCAGGTTTGGGAAACAATAAAATAGAAACCATATTAAAAAAAAAACCTCACTATTTATTCACGGTTATGGTAACAACCGTGATTATAGACCCTATTTATCCACGGTTACTACCATAACCGTGATTATACATAGTCTGTAAGTGAATTTTTTTGACTATATATATTCACGGTTATGCTACACAACCGTGATTATAGATGTTCTTTATCCACGGTTTCTATTATAACCGTGAATATACATTGTCTGTTATATTCACGGTTATGCTCGACAACCATGAATATACATAGTCTGTTATATTCACGGTTGTTCGTAACTGAGGTTAGATGTAATTTATAACCACGGTTGTTAACCGTGGTTAAACGCCCTCATCTACTACCACGGCTGCAACAACCACGGTTCATTAACCGTGATTAAAGGCCATTTTTAACTGTGATTATATCCATTTTTTCCACTAGTGAAATGCAAGAGAGTAGGGAAGAGAAGCTTGCAAACCAATTTAACAAGTTCCACCAACCTGGTGTACATCTCGCCTTCAAGCAACCCACTTGAAGGATTTCCACTATTGAAGTTTAGAGATACAAGCTATGAGCAATTGCAGCTTCCTAGTGTCCCACACTCAAGAACTTAATCCTCACTAGCACAAGGGAAACCCACCCAATCTCTCAAACTCTCAATACCCAAAGGTTGAACCCCAACCTTTGTGACCACTCAACCTAGAGTGAATAACCTTGGTGTTTTGGTGTTTGGTTTTACATTCAATAAACTCTCTCAATAGAGTAGATAAACAAATGAAAGCTCTTATAATTTCTAAACTCTCACAAGAGAGGATTTACAAATATAAGCTCTAAGTTTCAGAAATTAAAACTACACAAAGAAATAGAACTCACAAGACTCAAGATTTAATTTCCCTTGATGGATTTGGATGCTTGGAGTAGCTTGAATGAGTCTTGTATTTATAGGCTTGGAGAGGTGCCCTAAAGTCTTCAGAGCCGTTGCACAGTGTGGGCATTAGAGTAACAATGGAGAAGTGAGCTGGTTTCCCACTTAAAAACGCTTTCCCCAAATTCTGGAACTAGTGTAATCGATTAGGCCTTGAGCTATAATCGATTACACTTTGAATTCTTCAGTGTAATTTGTCAGGTAATCGATTAGCCTTTCCCATGTAATCGATTAGCTAAGAGACAGAACCTTGCTAATCAATTGTTCTTTACCTTATAATCATTTGTGAGTGGCACCTGATGCATTTAATTGTGTTACGCAGCATTGTAATCGATTATGACTCATGTGCAACCGATTATTGGACAAATAAAAACTCTGTAGTTGATTAGTTCTTTAATTGTAATTAATTAGTGGCCCTACAGAACATTGGTAATTGATTGTGTCATCCTTGTAGTCGATTAGCAGATGCACCTGATGCTTTTAATTCATTTTCTCAGCTTGGTAATCGATTGGCCTCCTTGGTGCAATCGATTAGTGTTGATGAGGTAATTATTTAGGTGTTTGACAGAACTTCAGTAATCAATTATATGAGGTCCTGTAATCGATTAGGCTTCTTGTTTTTATAGGTCTGATGTTGTCTTCTCTATTTTTCTCTTTGTTTGTGTTCTTTTTATGAATACTTGAACTCTTTGCCATGATTCTTCAATTTCTTTTTGATCTCTTTGTCATTATCAAAACTATACAACCTGAAACACATATTCAAACACATTCTCCCCCTTTTTGATGATGATAAATAGTGTTCATCTCATGAGGGTGTTAGTCCAATTAAAATGTTCTCCCCCTTTCTTAAGGAGTTTATGCATACATTTCTTGTTGCTCTGATTTTAGAACCAGTTAATAATCATATAGAATTAAAGCCAATTAAGAATTAATATGTGTTAACTGTTTGTTATTAATCCACTTGTTTATTGCCATTATCTAAAATATATGAGCACTGATTTTTCTCCCCCTTTGTAATCATCAAAAACAATTAATGGATTATAACATAGAGAGAATAGTAAAGGGAAACATTCATTTATTCATTGATAAAGGAAATTGCAGAAGCAAAGTGCAGAAATTGAAATTGCATTACAAAAGGAAACAACCATAACAAACCAAGAAGGATCTAATTATCCAAATTAATTGGAGAACACTGATTTTTCTCCCCCTTTGTAATGCATTTTAGAAATTTTGTTTGAGAGCTCCTCATAACGTTGCTCCATGAGCTCAAAATGCTGTTGCTTGGTCATTTGAAATTGTAGAAGAGTGTTGTCAATTCTTTCAAAGTGCTAATCGAGATAAGCATAGAGAGAAGTGAAGGGGTCAACGGGAGCAGATGGTTCACCTTGTGGTTCTTGAGTTGCAAGAGGGGCAAGATCATTGGCTGGAGCTTCAAAGGGAATGTTGGCATGAATGCCTTCCATCTTGTAGAGCCAAGCTCCATTGACATAGACTATACCCATCTTGGTGAGATGATGGGTGCCAATGCATGCCTTTGGAGGTATTTTCTCAAGAAGTTCTCCAACAAGATCAACACCAAAAGCTTTGAAAATTTTTGTGAGGAGGATGGCATATGGAAGCTTTTGCTGTTCCTTGGCCTTGAGCATATGCAATTTTAACAGCTGAATCCAATTAATTTCTTTCTCATTTTGCATAGCCCACATCAAGAGCACATCATCCTCTTCAACCAAGGCATAATTACCACCATGAGGGACCAAGAATTTAACCGAGAAAAAATGAAGGAGGCGGTTATTGATAGTAAGATGGCCTACCAATTTGTGATTGCTTCGGGGGCGGTCAGCTTTCTAAAGGGATTAACAAGCGGTGATAACATTGAAATCCCATTCATCCTCCGGATGTCCACCAGTAAATTCAACATCGGAAAGAGGAAGTTGGGTAATTTCAGCAAGTTGTGCATTTGTGATCCTTAGAGTCACATTCTTGACTCTAGCCTCAAGTAGCCCATCAACAAGCCTTAAATTACAGAAAAAGACTCGCATGAGTTCTGGGTAGTATACTTCCTCTTTGAGAGTGAGGAAAGGAAGGAGATTGTAGTGGTGAACAAAGTGAGTGAAGGTGAAGCTAGGATGGTCAAAAATCTCAATATTGATGTAGTGAGGGGAGATGATATCCTTTTCAGAGAATTTTTGAATGAAGTTTTGGAGGTCTCTAGGATTGGTGAAGAACCTTGAAAAATCAAAGGGGTTATTGGTTTGGGCAAGTGAGGACCTAGCTCTTTTCACATTCCTAGAGGAAGACATTGTGTGAGTGGAGAAGAAAATATGAAGAAGGTTGAGAGGTCTTTGGGAATCTTGAGAAAGATTAAAGGAAAGAGAAGTATTCGAGGTGTGAGGTAGAAGAGGTGAAAGAGGGGGTATTTATAGGGTTTTGAAGTGAGAAATAGGGTTTAGAGGGGTGAGCGTGGATTGGGCCAACGATTTGCACATGGATTCTGTACAAATCACATTTCTGATATACTCGTAATCGATTACAGGGTTACTCGTAATCGATTACTCCCTTTCAGAATTTGAATTGTCAGGTGTTCTAATCGATTGGGCCAGGTTGGTAATCGATTGCATTAAAAATAGAACCTTGGAAATCGATTAGGAGGAGTATGTAATCGATTGGCTGGAAGACAGAGCGTCCCTAATCGATTTATCATGTGTGCTAATCGATTATCTGGAACACAGAGACTCTCTAATCGATTAGTTGAAGTGATCTAATCGATTATGGAAAGGAAGAACGATTCTAATTGATTAGAGGAAGCTATCTAATTGATTATAACAACCCGTAAATGCTTAAAAACACATGTTCTTCAATCACAAAGCATCAAGTACTCAGTTTTCATGGAATAGAACATGCTTATTTCATTAATCAACCAATTTTCACTCAACAAACACATTATAACTCAAAGAATCATCAACATTAATCAATATTGAAACACAATTTGAAATGTCTAATATACCTAACTCTCTTCTTATGTGTATGAATTGGTCTTTTACAAGTGGTTTTGTGAAGATATCAACTAATTGCTTAGAGGTTTCAACATGTTCAAGCACACAATCACCCTTTAACACATGATCCCTAATGAAATGGTGTCTAATCTCAATATGTTTGGTTCTAGAATGCATCATAGGATTCTTAGTAATATTAATGGCACTCGTATTATCACATTTGAGAGGCACATGGTCTAACATAACACCAAAATCTAGAAGTTATTGTCTCATCCAAAGGATTTGAGCACAACAACTACCAGCTGCAACATATTCTGCCTCAGCTGTGGATAATGCAACACTTACTTGTTTCTTGCTATGCCAAGATACAAGAGAACTACCAAGCAAGTGACAAGTACCACTAGTACTTTTCTATCAAGTTTACATCCTGCAAAATCAGAATCAGAATATCTAACAAGAGTGCATTCAACCCCTTTGGGGTACCATAAACCAACATCTTGAGTTCCAACCAAGTATTTCATTATTCTTTTTACAGCAGTAAGGTGTGATTTTTTTGGGCATGCTTGGTATCTTGCACACATACAAACAGCAAACATGATATCTGGTCTACTAGCGGTTAAGTAAAGTAAGGATCCAATCATACCTCTATATTTTGTGAGTTCTACATCCTTACCTTTCTCATCCTTATCCAAATAACATGAAGTGCCCATAGGTGTGGCAATTTCATTTGCCTTGTCCATGTTGAATTTCTTAATCAACTCCTTGTAATATTTGGATTGACTAATAAATGTACCTTCTTTGGTTTGCTTAATTTGTAGACCAAAGAAGAATGTAAGTTCTCCCATCATAGACATTTCAAATTCATCCTACATTAACTTAGCAAACTCCTTGCAAAGTGATTCATTAGTAGCACCAAAAATGATATCATCTACATATACTTGCACCAATAGTATGTCATTCTTCTTATGCTTAATGAATAATGTTGTATCAACCTTTCCTCTTTCAAAATTGTTTTTCAAAATAAATTTGCTCAATCTTTCATACCAAGCTCTTGGAGCTTATTTTAAACCATATAATGTTTTTCTTAGTTTGAAAACATGATTTGGAAGTTGATAGTTTTCAAAACCAGGAGGTTGATCAACACAAACCTCTTCTTGAATGTATCCATTTAAGAAAGCACTCTTGACATCCATTTGGTACAATTTAAAGTCTTTATAATATACAAAGGCTAATAATAATCTAATGGCTTCTAACCTAGCTACGGGTACATATGTTTCTTCATAATCTATGCCTTCTTCTTGATTGTATCCCTTAGCTACTAGCCTAGCCTTGTTTCTAGTGATTATACCATTTTCATCAAGTTTATTTCTAAAAACCCATTTAGTACCTATTATTTGGTGATCATTGGGTCTTGGCACTAATCCCAAACTTCATTTCTTTCAAATTGATTTAGTTCCTCTTGCATGGCCAACATCTAATGTTCATCAATAATAGCTTCATCAATGGTTTTAGGTTCAATTTGAGATACAAACACTAGATGATTGCAAGTATTGAAAGAGCGTCAGGTACTTACACCTTTAGTGATATCATCTATAGTGTTGTCTAATGGATGGTCTTTTGAGGTGATCCATTCCTTTTGTTGAACTTCCACACCTTGTGTTGTGTCTCCTTCTTTGTTGTCTTTTTCTTCTTTGTCATTCAAGTTCAATTCTTGGAGAGTATCTATAATATCATTAAAATCTTCCTTTCTCGGGGAGTTATGGCTATTTTCATCAAATTTCACATGAATTGACTCCTTAACAGTGTTTGCTTGTTTGTTAAATACTCGATAACATTTACTTGATGATGAATATCTAAGAAAGATTGCCTCATCAGATTTTGTATCAAATTTTCCTAGATTATCTTTTCCATTGTTAAGTACAAAGCATTTGCATCCAAATATATGAAAGTAGGAAATGTTTGGTTTTCTTTCTTTATAAAGTTCATAGGGGTTTTCTTTAGAATAGGCCTAATCAAACATCTATTCATCACGTGACAAGCGGTATTTACCGCATTGGCCCAAAAATATTTCGCAATGTTATTTTCATTTAACATGGTTCTTGCAAGCTCTACCAAAGATCTATTTTTCCTTTCAACCACTCTATTTTATTGTGGAGTTCTAGGAGCTGAAAAATTGTGTTCAATACCATGTTTTTCGCAAAACTTTTCAAATGATTGGTTTTCAAATTCTCCCCTATGATTGGTTTGAATTTTGTTCATTTTGGATAACCTTGGCTAGTTTCTTAAATGCATGATATGCTTCATTTTTGTGAGCAAGAAACAAGGTCCATGTATATCTTGAATAGTCATCTACAATTACTAGACCATAGTAATTACCACCAAAGCTTTTGATTTTGAAAGGTCCAAATAGATCTATGTGCAAAAGTTGTAAAGGCCTTTGAGTAGAAACAACGTTTTTAGCTTGAAAAGATGCCTTTACTTGTTTTCCCTTTTGACATGCGTCATAAAATTTATTTTCAAATTTGAGCTTTGGCAAACCAATTACTAATTCTTTATAAACAAGTTTGTTTAGATGGTCTACATGTATATGTGCTATTCTTCTATGGCATAACCATGATTCATCCTCTCTAGTCATGAAGCATTGCACATCATTTAAAGACAAACTATCAACATCAATCATATAAATATTATCAATTCTTTTACCAACAAACTTAACTTCCTTGTTTAGTTTATTTTCAATTATGCAACAATTAGATTCAAATAGTACTCTATATCCTTTATCACATAATTGACTTATGCTAAGCAAGTTATGTTTGAGTCCTTCAACATATAATACATCACTAATTGAAGTAGAGGAGTTTTTACCAATGTTTCTAATACCAAGTATTCTTCCTTTGGTATTATCCCTATAAGTGACGCTTCCTTTTCTTTTGGGAGTGAAAGTTGTGAATTTGCTCATATCTCCCGTCATGTGCTTTGAACACCCACTATCCAAGTACCAATGGGTGTTGCTTGCCTTGAAGCATACCTACAAGACAAAATTAGTTTAGAGAACTTGGTACCCATTTTGTGTTGGGTCCTTTTTGGTTAGCTTGTGGTAATGTCCCTTTGGGAACCCACACCTTTCTTACCACTTTTGGTCCAAATTTTCTAATATGACAATTTGAAGCATTATAACCCTTAGTGCCATAATGATTACATCTAGTAAATGGTGATGAGAATTTTCTAGGTGGCACAAAGAAATTTTTGTAATGTTTTTCCTTTTTAGTGGAGTCATATCCTAATTCGGTTTTGTCAAACATGCATCTTTGATTTCCAAGTAACACATTCAAATTATCTCTACCATATGTGAATTTCTCAAGAGTTGTATTCAACTCTAGGACCTTCTTTTCTAGATGATCACATTTTATAGCAAATTCACATGGTTTAATCTTGGAGCATGGTTGAGCATTAATTACTTTCTCTTTCAAGCATTCATTTTCTTTACTAAGTTTCATGAGATACATTTCTAGAGTATCAATAGTTTTCCTAGACAATTTAAATTTATTTGAAATTTTAACAAATTTTTCATATAATTCCTTAAATGCATCAAGCAATTCATCTTTATCTAAGTCAAGAAAACTTACCTCATCATCTTCATCTTGATGATTTGCCATGAGGCATAGGTTGGCTTCCTCGTTTTCGGATTTGTCTGAGTTACTTATCTCATTTTCATCCTAAGCAATGTAAGCTCTTTTCCTTCCTCTTTTCTCTTTGTTCTTCTTCTTGAGATTTGGACAATCCACCTTGAAGTGCCTTTTCTTACCACACTCAAAGCAATTTGGTGAGGAAGAATTTTCATTAGAGATTGGTTTCTTACCTTGAGGTTTGAAGCTCTGTTGGAAGTGTTTGTTTCTCATAAATTTTCTGAAGCGCTTCACAAACAGTCCAAACTCTTCTTCTTCATCAAGCTCACTGCCGGATTCTTTTTCATTGATAGAAGTGGCCTTGAGAGCTAGACCTTTCTTCTTGGAAGACTTTTCTTCCTCTTTTGCCATCTTCAATTTTTTCAACTCTTGTTCCTGTTCTTGTAACTTACTGAATAGTGTAGCAAGAGACATTTCATTGATGCTTGGAGATTGTTTGATGGTAGTGACAAGAGGTTGTCATTCCCTGGTTAGACTTTTTAACACTTTATGAATAAGTTCTTTGTTAGTGTAAGTCTTGCCAAGAGTAATGAGATGATTTATAATAAGGGTGAACCTCTTTTGCATATCAACAATTGTTTCTCCAGAATTTAATCTGAAGCTTTCATACTAACTAGTTAAGGTACTAATCTTAGAGTCTTTAACATTACTTGTACCTTCATGGGTTATTTGTAAGGTATCCCATATATCCTTGGCAGATTTACATGTAACTACTCTTAAGAATTCATCAGGGCCTAAAGCCAAGGTGATTAGATTTTTGGCTTTATAGTTATATTGGACTTTCTTTTCTTCTTCGCTAGTCCAATCAGCCATCAATTTTTCTACTTGTTTACCATCTACAATATGCATGGGTATGAAAGGACCATTTTCAATTGCATTCCAAACTTTAAGGTCAATAGATTGTACAAAAATTTTTATCCTTTTTTTCCAAAAAGCATAGCCTTCCCCATTGAAAGCAGGAGGTCTATTTGTGGCACAACCCTCAGGAAAAAGATTTAGAGAATTAGAGGCCATTGTTCTCTTGAAGCTGTTAAGCTTGATCTACCAAGAGTCAAGCTCTGATACCACTTATTGTTCAAGTGGCCTCAATACTCAAGAGGGGGGGTGAATTGAGTGTTAAAAACTGTTCTTTAGAATGCCTTTGAAATTGATTCCTCTTTCATAAAATATACTTGTATGCAATAGATAGCAAGTGTAGTGCAAGAATCAATGTAAAACAATGTGTAAATGTCACTTAGGCAATATATCAAACACTTGGTGTGCAACACTTTAACACAAGTTGTTCAAGCAAATATAAGAGGGTCTTTCACAATCAACAACAATAATCAAGCTAAAAGTAATATATAAATGCAACATAGTAGGGAAAAGAAGCTTGCAAACCAATTTAACGAGTTCCACCAACCCGGTGTACGTCTCACCTTCAAGCAACCCACTTGAAGGATTTCCACTATTGAAGTTTAGAGATACAAGCTATGAGCAATTGTAGCTTCCTAGTGTCCCATACTTAAGAACTTAATCCTTACTAGCACAAGGGCAACCCACCCAATCTCTCAAACTCTCAATACCCAAAGGTTAAACCCCAACCTTTGTGACCACTCAACCTAGAGTAAATAACCTTGGTGTTTGGTTTTACAATCAATAAACTCTTTCAATAGAGTAGATAAACAAATGAAAGCTCTCATAATTTTTAAACTCTCACAAGAGAGGATTTACAAATATAAGCTCTAAGTTTTAGAAATCAAAACTACACAAAGAAATAGAACTCACAAGACTCAAGATTTGATTTCCCTTTGATGGATTTGGATGCTCTGAGTAGCTTGAACGAGTCTTGCATTTATAGGCTTGGAGAGGTGCCCTAAAGTCTTCAGAGCCGTTGCACAGTATGGGTATTAGAGTAACAATGGAGAAGTGAACTAGTTTCCCACTTAAAACGTTTTCCCCAAATTTTGGCACTTGTGTAATCGATTAGGCCTCGAGCTGTAATCGATTACACTTTGAATTCTTCAGTGTAATTTGTCAGGTAATCGATTAGCCTTTCCCATGTAATCGATTAGCTAAGAGACAGAACCTTGCTAATCGATTATTCTTTACCTTGTAATCGATTGTGAGTGGCACCTGATGCATTTAATTGTGTTACACAGCATGGTAATCGATTATGACTCATGTGCAATCGATTATTGGACAAACAGAAACTCTATAGTCGATTAGTTCTTTAATTGTAATCTATTAGTGGCCTTACAGAACATTGGTAATCGATTGTGTCATCCTTGTAGTTGATTAGCAGATGCACCTGATGCTTTTAATTCATTTTCTCAGCTTGGTAATCGATATGCCTCCTTGGTGTAATCGATTAGGTGACAAACAAAAGCTTCATAATCGATTAGTGTTGATGAGGTAATCGATTAGGTGTTTGACAGAACTTCAGTAATCGATTATATGAGGTCCTGTAATCGATTAGGCTTCATGTTTTTGCAGGTCTGATGTTGTCTTCTCTGTTTTTCTCTTTGCATGTGTTCTTTTTATGAATACTTAAACTCTTTGCCATGATTCTTTAATTGCTTTTTGATCTCTTTATCATTATCAAAACTATACAACCTGAAACATATATTCAAATGCAAAAACACTAGTGGCCCACCATGACAAAAGACACCATGGAGTACGTTAGAAAATGTGACCCTTGTCAAAAGAATAGTAACTAGTACCACGTTCCTATTGAAGAGTTGTTCACATCACTGGTACCATGGCCATTTTATTAGTGGGGGTTGGATATCTTAGAACCATTCCCTAAGGCATCAGGCATGGTTAAATATCTGATTGTTGGAGTTGATTGTTTTAAAAAATGGATAGAAGCAGAAGTCGTAGTACATGTAACCTCGGCTAGAACCCGACATTTTGTTTATGAAAATATTATATCATGGTTCAGGATCCCAGGACGAATCATTACGGGCAATGGAACATAATTCACTGATGCCAAGTTTCTAGGCTTACTTGAAGGTCTTCAAATCAAACAAGTGTTCTCTCTTCACTCCTTAAGGTCTCATGCTCTCAACAACTAAATCTTTCTCAACGAATCCACAACGGCTATATCTCTACACTAGATTATCAAATGGTCACTTTGAGTGATCTATAAATATGAAGAGATTCAAAGATTTGAAGGAGAACTTCTGAGACTTTTGAAGAAATTATTTTGTAATTAGCTATCAAAGCTTTCTTCTTCATTTTTAGTTTTTATTTTAAGCAAAGACCTTTTTTGTAGTTTTACATCCAGCAGATCTTAGTCTTTTGCTTTCTCACTTAGTGTATCCGTTCATATCACTGTATCTTTTGATACACTAAGTTCTCAAAAACACCAAACACAATATTTTATTCAAATATATATTTATGTAAAAGTCAGGTGTGTTGCTAGCCTTTAGGTTTCTGTTGGGAAATAGTTTATGACCCAAAGACGCTTTTGAAAGAATACTGGGGATTGAGCCAGGAGTGGCTTAATGAAATAATACTTGGGTTTAAGCCAGAAGTTATTGAAGTCAAGAATACTTGTGGCATGGTCTGGTGCTGAAATTGTGAAATGAGTTTTTACAATAGTGGAAATCCTTTAAGTTTGAAGGGACTGGACATAGCTTCTGTATTAGAAGTGAACCATTATAAATTCTTTGTTTATTCTCTATTTCCCTACTCTTAACAGTCTGGTATAAAAGTTTGATTATCTACACTTGTAAACTTTTTAAAATTCCACATAAGAGTCTGAGATTTATTCAACCCCCCTTCTAAGTTTGACTATAAACCATCAATTGGTATTAGAGCTTGTCCTTTTAGGTCGATCACTCCAAAGATTGAAAAGGAATAAGATCCATGGAAAGTTCTCAAAACCATCAGCTTATACTAGAAGGATCCTTTATCAACAAACCACCAGCTTTCATTAGTAAGGGTTATCCATATTGGAAGGACAGAATGAAGATGTTCATTAAATCTACTTAATATGGCTTATGGGGAGTCATCACCAATAATGACCATCTAGATCCTGTTAATGAAGATAGGAAGCCTAAACTAGAAGATGAGTGGACAGTGTTTGAAGTAAAGAGGATGAAGATAAATGCCAAGAATTTCTCCTTACTTGTGCTTTAAGTAAATCATAGTACAAAAATGTATTTAGCTATAAATCAGCTAAAGAAGTTTAGGATGCCCTTCAACGTTATTATGAAGGAACCTCCAATGTGAACAGACTTAAAAAGATATGGTTAACAAAATAGTATAATACATTTAAAATGGAGGATCATGAAACTATGGACTAGATGATTGGAAGATTCCAAACTTTGCTGAATAAGCTTCAAGCCCTTGGAACAACACTATCCATAGAAGATATAAATGTCAAGATTCTTGGAAGCTTGCCTGAAAGATTTCATGCTAAATACTTAACTCTTGAGGAGGCCAAAGAAATAAGCACCCTCACTCTAGATAAACTTCTTAGAGTTCTCAAAGTCCATGAAATAAAGCTGAAGCAGAAAGAAGTCACCAAACCTTCCTCTACCAAAAGCATTACCCTGAAGTCTAAAGAATCAAGTAAGCAGTCTAAAGCTCTTAACATTGAATAATCCACCTGCTCATAACTAGACTCTGATGAGTTAGGTCAAGATATAAGTGAAGAGCTTGCTCTCGTAACAAGAAGATTTCATAGGCTGCTGAAGAAAAAGAAATTTTAGACCTAAAAAGTTCCAGAAGAAAGATCACAAAGGTAAATCTCAATTTAAGTTTAAGACTGACAAATCTACCTTGGAATGTTTTAATTATAGAAAACCAGGACATATGAAGGTAGAGTGTACTTTCTTGAATAAGGATTAGACGGAAAGAAAAGAAAAGAAAAGAAAAGAAAAGGTTCTTAAAGAAGCAAAAGGGATTAATCACATGGGATGATGAAAATTCATCTAGCTCTAGTGAGTCTGATGAAGAGATAGAGTCTTCTCAACTCTGTCTTATTGCTTAAATTGAACTAGATTCAGAAGCCAGCTAAAGTGATTCAGACTCTGAAGAAGTAAGCTATTCTGAACTCAAAGAAAATTATGATCTTTTGTTGAATGATTTTTCCAAGTTATTCAAAAATATTAAGAAATTGAAAGTGAAACATGTTGATATGACAACTGATTATGAAAACCAGATTTCAAACTAAAAGAAGAAGGTTTTATAAAATCATTCAAAAAGAGATAGAAAAATAAAAGAATACACCTTAAAGAGTTGAACAAACTGAGACAAGAAAATATTGTTTTGAAAACCAATTTGGAAAACACTAAAGTATATTGCAACTCTCAAGCTGATGAAATCATCAAACTGCAAAAGCAAGTGAGTTCACTTACTTCATACCTAGGAAAGTTTGTAAATGGCACTGAAAATTTGAAAAAACTTTTGGGTAAATCCTATGGTGGCTATAGCAGACCAGGTCTGGGCTATGTAAAGAAAGATGATTTCAAACAATCTTCATCTTCTTCATCTGTTTGAAAAAAACAAAAACATGTGAAATGTAATTATTACAAAAAGCATAGTCATATGATAAATGATTGTAAAAAAAGAAATAAAATGAATACAAAAGTTGCTAATCATTAGGACCCAAGAAGATTTGGGTACCAAAGTCATTGATCATTCCTATTATAGATATGCTTAAAGATAAAGACAAAGCATTAGCACCAGTATCTGCACAGTGGATAGTTGCATCACATGACAATAAGAAGGTCTATGTTCCTAGACTTAGAGTAGTTTAAAGATGGAATAGTCAACTTTGGAGGCAACGAAACTAGAAAGATCATAGGGTCTGGCAAAGTTGGTAAAGTTCCTTCACCTGTTACTGAAAATGTATATTTGGTTGAACGTCTGAGACATAACCTAGTGAGCATTAGTCAATTTTTTGACAGTGGGTACAAGGTCTCTTTTGACAAAAAGAAGTGTTTTGTCATCAACCGTGATGGAACCACACTATTCTCTATAAACAGACATCATAACTTATACAAGGTTCACTTGAATAAACTAAAAGATTAAAATGTAATATGTTTGTTTTCAAACACTGAAGAGAGATAGATCTGGCATAAAAAGCTTGGGCATGTTAGTTTAAAACATTTCAAAACTTCACAAAAAAAACTAGTCAAGGGATTGCAAAGAATTTCCTTTAATAGGTCCATGCCTTGTGAAGCATGCCAAAAAGGGAAACAACATAAAACCTTTTTTGAAAACAAAAATGTTGTTTCCATAGTCAGACCATTAGAACTATTGCATTTAGACATATTTGGTTCATCTAGGGTATAAAGTCTGGCAGGAAAGAAGAATGGATTTTTCATTGTTGATGATTACACAAGAATGACATGGGTATATTTCCTAGCCCACAAGGATGAGTCTGTGAAAGCATTCACGATTTTCTATAAGAAAATCTAGAATGCAAAAGGATTATGCATTGGTACAATAAGAAGTAATCATGGTAGAGAATTTGAAAAGGAAGTTTTAGAAAAATTCTATAATGAGTCTGGCATAATTCATAGTTTTTTTCTCCTAGAACACCTCAACAGAATGGTGTTATGGAAAGGAAAAATAGATCTCTACAAGAAATGGCCAAAACAATGCTTTGTGAAAATGATCTTCCAAAATTTTTCTAGGCAGAGGCTGTGAGCACTTTTCGTTATATTCTAAACAGAATTCTTATTAGACCTATACTAAACAAGACTTATTTTGAATTGTGGAAGGGTAGAAGACCCAACATATCATATTTTCATCCCTTTGGGTGCACTTGTCATATCCTTATCACAAAAGATAATCTTGGAAAATTTGATTCTAAGTGTGATAAAAGTATATTCCTGGGGTACTTAACCACATTAAAATCTTACAGAGTTTTTAATACAAGAACTTTAACCATTGAAGAATCAATGCATGTAAGGTTTAATGATCTTCAAAAGACTAATAGGAAACTAACAGATCTAGAACTTGATGATGCAGGTATGCAGCGGTAGCAAACTAAACAAGTTCAGTAAGAATATGACCCTGCTAAATCAAAACTAGCAGATGATAGAAATAAAGAATCTAAACAATTGCCATTAGTGTCTGAACCTGAAAAGCCTAGAGACTGGAAGTTCAAAGCTTATCACCCTTTAGACCTCATCATTAGAGATCAAGCAGCTGAAGTTAGGACTAGATCAAAACTTCTCAATTAGTCATCCATTACCCTTGTATTAAAATTAGAACCAAAATCTATAACTAAGGCTTTGGAAGATACAGGCTGGGTTATAGCTATGCAAGAAGAGCTAAACCAGTTTGAGAGGAATAAAGTTTGGACCCTTGTCCCAAGACCCAAAAACAAAAGCATAATTGGAACAAAATAGGTGTTCAAAAATAAGCTTCATGAAGAAGGCAAAGTTATCAGAAATAAAGCTAGATTAGTAGCATAAGGATACAACCAGCAAGAAAACTTGTTCTCTTTATCTAGATACTGTGATACATATTTTGCAGGAGATAAAATGGACAGAAAAAGCACAAGTGGTGTATGTCACTTTCTTGGCCAAAGACTGATCTTCTACGAAAGTAGAAAGCAAAACTCCATTACTCTTTCAACTGTAAAGGCTGAATATATATCTACAGCAAGTTGTTGTTCTTAACTTCTTTGGATGAAATACCAACTTGAAGACTATGGAATTAGAGAAGAAGAGATCCTTATATTCTGTGATAACAAAAGTTCCATAAATCTATCCAAGAATCCCATTCAGTACTCTAAAGCCAAACATATAGAGGTAAAGTATCACTTCATTAGAGACTATGTACAAAAGGGTATTCTAGACATGAAGTTTGTTGATACAGACCATTAGTGGGCAGACATTCTAACAAAGCCATTGGCTGGGGCCAAGTTTGCTTTTATTAAATACAATTTAAATTTAAGAAATATTGATTAGTGCAAAAATCTATCATTTATTAAATCAGTTTACTTTCTTTAAACATGAAGTTTGCATGAATGCATGATAAATATGTTTATTGATTGTACAAGTCTGATCATGCTTAACCTATAAGAGTTAGGATTGCCCTTCTTATATGCTGAGAGGTTAACTAATCTGGAATTACCTTTTGTTTTTTGTCTTAACTGTTTCATTTCTTTTTGGGAATTAACTTTAAAATATCCCACGTGGCAAAGTTAATGGTTTTTGTGTAACTGTCACCTGAACCATTTTCTCTCTCTTTTTCAGTTGAGCAGTTTTTCCCTTTTTAAATACATGTCTTTTCACATTTCCCCCCTCTATGCTAACTCTTGAGTTCACTCTCTCTTTGCTTTCTCTTCTTCTATGGGAGAAAAACCATTTCTCTTCCAAAACCCTAAAACCTTTCTTCTTCCTCAATTTTCCTATTTGCAATGGCTGAATCATTCTTAGTCAGAGACATTGTTGAGTCTTCTTTCTTTGACCTGAGCATCACAAACTCGATGGTCATGATGTTACCAAAGAACTAGAGGGTATTGGCTGGACCCATTTTTGCTTAGATAAAGAACCATATTCTCCTTCCTTGGTCTTGGACTTCTGAAAGACTGTTTACATTGACAAGAAGAGGTTTATCATCTTTGGCTTACTCAAAGGTAGGAAGATTGAGATTTCTAAAGACGTGATCTCCATTGTAAGTGGTTGTGCTCCTGGAGGAACAATTTTCACGGAGGACTTTGAAAGTGTGGAGGTCTCTTCACTAGATATCAACTAGTTGTTATATGGAAGGATGCAACCTTCCAAGCTTGTATCTAGAAGCCTTCTTCCTAAGGTTAAAATGCTTCATCTTATGATGAAGTAGGTTTTCTATCCTAGGAAAAGTGCCAAGGATACAGTTTTAAAGCTAGACCGTTTTTGCATGTACCATATTCTTGTGAAGGAGAACGTAAACCTAGCCAACATCATTCTGACCTATCTAATCTCTTTAATGGACAAGAAGCATAAAAAGATACCTTATCCTACTGTGTTGACCAAAATTTTTACTTTAGAGAATGTTCCCATAAAGTCTGTAGCAAACATGACTTAACTATCTTCTAGTGAGTAAGCTTCCAACCTTCTCACCTCTGTTGGACCAGTCTATTAAAGAGTCTGATACTTCTCTTGCTAAGAAGTAACCTGCTCCTCAAATGGAGTTCAAGTAAAAGAGGAAAACTGGTGAAGAACCAAGGTATAAGGTGCCTGTAGTCAAGAAGGCTAAGACTGTCAGGACTACCTGTGTTGAACGTGAAGAATCTACTTCTTATCAAGGCCCAACCTCAGAGTGTTGTTCCTCTTCTCACTCCTTATAGAAAGTGGCTCCAAACGCCTAGCTCCAAGCTATCAAGAGGACTGTCCCTATCCCTGTCCCTAAATAGTTTGATGACACTAATGATCAAAAGCCTATAGGGCTTTTGAAGAGAATGCAAGCTTCATCACCTCCTCCTCCTTCTCTATCTCCTAAGAAGAAGTCTGTTCCTATCTGATGCATAAATCCTGAGCCATTAACTTGATGCATAATTCTCAGGGGATTTATATTCTTTTGGCAAGTGCGCTAATTGTTAAATTTGTAATATATTTTATCGTCCCACAGGGATTGAGGTAATTACCGCAATCTTAGACTAGCACAAGCTGAACCAACACAAGTAGATAGAATTCATTCTATTTTTGTTGTTTTATACTTTCTATGTTTTTTTATTTTCAGAAATAATAGAAGAGATGAAGTGTTATTAATGGAAGATAGGTTGGGATTACTTCAGCATATAACTTCATCAAGGAACATGCAATAGAGGTTCAATTAAGCTTCAGATGCAAGAGGACAATTCACAGTTGGTTAATCCCTAATTCCTTAGGTGAATAACACTAATTCCTAAGCATTAAACCCTAATCCCTTAGGTGTTTAGTGACAGAGAAATCCAATGCGAAATTAGGGATCGAACCCTAACTATTCACCTACTTACTAGGCCTGAATTAGTTAGGAAGCTAGAAGTTACCTAAGCCTCAACCATGATTTCTCACTGGTGAGATTCTTTATTTGGATCTGAATTTGTTAATTCAGTAGAGTAGATCCACTTCTCAGCTTGTTCTCCTCTTACTTTAGAAGATAATTTCCTCAATGCAGCTTCAAGATTCCATCGGAAGCTTTAGCAATCCCAACCCTAGGGGTTTAGAAACCCATAGACATGGATTCAGATGAGAGAATGTGGAGAGACATGGACGAGAGAATTTAGAGAGAGAAAGGAATTAGAGAGAGATTAGAAATGAGAAAATGAATCGTGTTATTACTTCTGTGTGTCTCCCCCTGTTTTACAAAGTATTTACAAGTATATATAGATAACTTACAACTAACTAACTAACTAACCAACTAATTAATTACAAGGGAAACTTAATTAATAATTAAACTAACTAAACTAATTACATGATTACAGGGAAATAATTAATTACAAGACATTACTTAAATTACTAAGGTACAACAAACGTAACTAATTAATGGGAACTGCAGCATTTTGCTTGGAGGGAAAAATAACGAACTGGATTAACCAACTTCACGCTTGAGCGTGATTGCAAGGCGCTTAAGCGAGGTCGCTAATTTATGCCTCTGTGACTTCACGCTTGAGCATGAATGAAATGAGCTTAAGTGTGAGCTTTATTTGATGGCTATAGTGGATTCACGCTTGGGCGTGACTGAATTTAGTCTTCACGCTTGAGCGTGAATAGGAGGCGCTTGAGCGAGGGTGTTAAATTCATGGGTGTATTGAAGTCACGCTTAAGTGTGACTATGGTTTGCTTAAGCGTGATCGTGTTTCTTTTTCTTCATGTAATGTTTTCTTCCTTTTACGTGAATGCATGCATCTTTCACGCTTAAGCTTGGAGCTTTCTCGCTTGAGCGTGGTGTCTTGTGCCTGATCCTGCAATATGCAAACAAATAAATACCTAGCGTATGTACGCTGGCTGTCTAGCATATGTATGCTGGCTGTCTAGCGTATGTACGCTGGGTTAGTGAATTTACAAATAAACAAATTTCCTTATATACTTATCTTTTTACCCATTTTCTTGCATAATTTAAACACTTTTGAAATAAATAAATAAAACCAGAATTAATGACAATTTATTAAATAATAATGCCAAACTAAACAATATTTAATGGATTATGTTAAATTAATGGTGAAATTATTAAATCTTTTCAAGGCTTATCACATCCCCAAACTTAAAACTTACTTGTCCTCAAGCAAGGACTTAGATTAATTAAATCAATTGCACTCACTCAAGACAATCAACCTTTCCTTAACTTAATTCATACCATAATTATTGAATATCATTCATGCTTTCTTTTTGTAAATTCTGAAAATATAATTACTCACACTTCCCTTGGGAACAAGCCGATGATGCTTTCCTCACATGGATTGGTGCTTCACTTTTCTCTCAGTGTATAGGGTCAATAGCATGCAGTCATCACCCGTATAATTGTTAGATCAACATAGGCTTGCAACAGTTCTAAGCATCATGACATATGCTGGCACAATTGGATCAGTAAGGGCTTTTTAAGCTTGTAATGGGGTTAGGCTACAGGCTCCGTTTTTGTTTTTCTAGTCACTATTGGGTTACAAGATGTGCCCACTGATGCCTTGCCTCAATCTTAACTTAAAGGCCTCTACGAACCAACTTTTTTGCTTTTATTATATATTTTTTTTAGATGGAGGATACTCAACTACTTGTGGTGCTTTGTGCCTTCTTCTCTTTCAGTCCTTTGGACTTTTTCTTTCTTTCTTTCTTTTCTCTTTCATTTTTTTGTCAATACCATTTTTCTTCTATTGTGGTGCTTTGTACCTTTGCTTTGCTGATTTTTCAGTTTTTTCTTGCTTTTGTTGTTCTCCTTTCATTTCTGAAAATCCTCATCTATAATTAAGGTCAGAGTGTGTCCTTTAATTGTTGTTAGACACACTCTTCATCCCCAAACTTAGAACTTGCTAGTCCCTAGCAATAAGATAAGACTCAGTAGTTCATCAGTGGAACATCCAGGGATAATTCACTTGGTTTTTCTTAGATAAATAGGCTTGTAAAGTTAGGTACATAATCAGAATGAAAGGGTCTCGGGCTCAAAACATAATTGTTAGGTCAAAGGATAATCAATAATATGGATAGCTAAATTTGGCCCTGGCTAATTAACAAAGAAGGCCTTCATCATTTCCAATTGGCAAACATATAATCATTTAGCAAGCACTGAAGCAAATTCTATCTCACTAACAATAATGCAGACACACTCGAAAAAGAATTAATAAAGGCTCAAAAGCTAATAATATTACAGGTAATTAACCAATCATGTCCCCAAACTTAATGCAAGATCATAAATTCAGATTGCTAACTAGCACAGTGAATATACAAATAATAAAGGATTGAAATAGTTATGGACAGGGATCATGAATCAAGCAGTGCAAATCAATTAATTTATCCAATTGATGCCTGAGAATTAGCAAGATTTAAATAATTAAGATGGGTTCTAAACTAAACACAGTTAATACATTTCATCAGTTAAGGAGATTAATGGATAGATTACTTCCCTTCTTACCTATATGGCAGTGATTGGTTGAGTGATGGTTGCAGGAATTTAGATAATACAAATCAGAAATGAAATTAACAACAAGCAACTTAACATAAAATTATAATGTCATTACAACTAAAAAGGAAAGACATTGTTCAACAAAGGATAGTATAATAAAGTTATTACAACTTGAAAGTAACATAACATAAATATAAGCAAAGTAAAATATCAGTCCTCTTCTTCTTCATTTTTTTCCTCCATCGGCTCATCATTATTTTGCTGAGGGTGGGGTAGAAATTCAGTTGCTAAAGGTGTGTCATCAGGGGCAATGGTAAATCCAATGGAAGCCAACCATAAGTCTCTGTCAGGTAGAACTCCCATTTCTTTAGTGTGGTCCACATTCATTGCAGTGGCAATCTTTCTCAGCATGAGATCATGGTTCAGGACCAGATCATAGGTTCCCAACTGCATCTTCTTCATAACCTGAAGTTCTTGCATAACCCTGGAAAGATCAAAAGAAGTACCTGGACCTATTAAAGATGTTGGTTTAGGTTGTATGGGACACTTTGATGCTTGAGGCATAAAATGGTCAATGTGGTCTATCACCCAGTACTTATCCATAATCCTTTCAGGCTTCACCTTTGTCAATTCTTTATAGTTCAACTTAGCCTGATTCTTTTGGGCCAACAAAGTGGTAACAGAGTAATATAGCAGTTGGAGATTCTTTTCAATGGCTTTCATCATCTCCTCCAGTATTAACTCACCCGGGTTAACATACAGGCCTCTCATTAAATAGTAAATCAACACCAACCTCTTAATGGAAATCTCAGTAGCATGAGCCACAGGTTGCAGGGATGAAAGGACATAGTGACACCATAAGAGGGGGAGCTGATTCAAACAATTCTTCCTAACACTTTTTGGTGCACCATTCATTTTTGTTATATATGTAGCTCCTTGTTCATTGTATTCCTCTAAAATTTCTTTTCTAAGATTTTCATTTTCAGCCCTATGAAACATATCTATTTTCCAAGTGTAGTGACATCCTTCCTCATCCAATATAGGTACTTTCAACAGCTTATTCAATATATAACTAGATAGAGGAATGATCACTCCTCTCAAGAAGGAAGAAAAAGGAAATTTATCCTCAATAGAATTGACCCTTAGATTGGCATAAAACTCCCTAGTAAGTTCCTTGTAACCATTCCCTAAATTCTCATTAAAAAATTATCACCCTCTTGCTAACATGGTAGCTTTCACAGTGTGATCAGAACAATTTTCTTCCTCCAGGACTAGAACTCTATCCCTTATTACTCCCCTATGTTTGAACTTATTCTCATAATCTTGGGCGGCCTTGGAATCTCTAAACCTATACCCATCAAAACCGTCAACTGTCTGAGACTTCTTTTCTTCCTCAAGGCTTTTACTCCTTTCGGGTGGTGGAGAATCAGGGATATTGATGGTAACCACTCCCTTTCCTTTCTCTTTTGGGGTTTTCTTCACATTTTCTATTTCAACAATTTTTTTAGGTTTTCTAAAAAGTCTTTGTGATCTTCTAATCATTGTGAGTGTTAACGATGGTATTTATAAAGCCTAAATAGATACAAATGCACAAACAGCACAACAACAACAAAAAGAAAATGTGAGATGAAAGATATGATGGATGCAAGAAATTTGAAATTGAAACATTGAACTACTAAAATCCTAGTTATCAACTGAAATTAAAGAATATAAAGATGTTACCTTTCAAAGGAATCCAGAGATTGTGCCTTTTCTTTTTTCAAAACCCAAGTTATCAACGTACAGAGTTAGGGTTTGTACATTGAAAGGGTTTTATACTGTTAAACCCAATACATGAGGTACACATAGTTACGCTGAACTGTTGGCGTATAAATGTCCATATTAAATCATAACAGGTGGCAATAGGTGTGAATCACGCTCCAAGCGTACCATTCTTCGCTTAAGCGAAAGGAAAATACCATGTGGTGCGCTCAAGCGCTGAGAGACCACGCTCAGGCGACAAGCTTGGAACAGCAAGCTTTCAACTTTTTCAAGCTCGAGCACGCTCAAGCGTGAGGTAGGGCGCTCAAGCGTGTAACCCTTTTCAGTATCAATGGCATGCCAGGAAGCTCAAGCGTAAGTAAATGCATGCTCAAGCGCGTAACATACAGGGACAGTCCCACTCAAGCGTGAAGTGGATACGCTCAAGCGCAGGACATCGATGTGATCACGCTTCAAGCTGAAATGGTTACACTTAAGCGTGAGCAGCTTAGGGACATCACGCTTAAAGCATAAAAGGGCAAGCTCAAGCGCGAAAATGGTTCAGGATACACAAAGATTATTCGCTCAAGCGTCCCAAAAGTCGCCCAGGCTATAAAGGCTCTCACTCAAGCGACAAGAAGACTCGCTCAAGCGGTTAGACAAAACAAAAGGATCATATGGCTTTACTATCATGATCACGCTTAAGCGTGAATAAAGCTCGCTTAAGCGTGAGGCATTTTCATGGATCATGCTTAGGCCCACATAGGCTTCGCTCAAGCGCCAGGGTCATATTTAGTAAAGGGCCATCATGCTTAAGCGTGAAATGATCAAGCTCGAGCGCAGAGCTATATACAGGAGTCACACTCAAGCTTGCTGAAATCACGCTTAAGCGTGAGGGAATAATTTCATCCACGCTTAAGCGAGAAAGGGACTCGCTTAAGCTCTAGGAGGGTCTGATGCTGATTTGATTATGCGTAACAACGCCCATTTTGAAATGTATGTATGCGTACTTCCTGATCCACAATTTTATTATTCTGTTGAAGCGCGTATGTATACTAAAATTCTAAGTATGTACACTCAAACCTTATTCAAAATTTTACAAGTTTATTCACACTTTGATCAAAAAAATTTTTAGTTTTCTTTTACTGTTTTAAAACACCAAACACAAACTACAACAATAAAAAATGTAGGGTTGCCTCCCTCAAGCGCTTCTTTAAGGTCACTAGCTTGACCTTTGATAGACACCTAAGAAGATGCCTGCAAAAACATGGAGGATTTCTGCTTATCAAACTCTCCTCCAAAGTAGAGCTTGAGTCTTTAGCCATTCACCTTAAATGTTCTGCCAGTGGCTGGTTCTTTCAACTCAATTGCACCATGAGGGAAAAGCTCATTCACAATAAAAGGTCCAGACCACTTTGATCTTAGTTTTCCTAGAAAGAGTTTTAGTCTAGAATTGAATAATAGGACTTTATCATCCTTTTGAAACTCTTTTCTATTTATCCACTTATCATGCCACCTCTTAGTTTTCTCTTTATAAATTGAGGCACTCTGATAAGCATTGAGTCTGAACTCCTCAAGTTCATGGAGTTTTAGGACTCTTTCCTCTTGAGATTGGTCAAAATGCATATTTAACAGCTTTGTGGCCCACCATGCTTTATATTCCAACTCCACCGGGAGATGGCAAGCCTTACCATAAGCCAACTGATAAGGAGTCATGCCAATGGGAGTTTTAAGTGTTGTTCTATAGGCCCATAATGCATCATCCAATTTTACAGACCAATCCTTCGTAGACTTCCCTACCACTTTCTCTAGTATTCTCTTAATTTCTCTATTAGACAGCTCAACTTGTCCACAAGTTTGTGGATGGTATGGAGTAGACACCTTATGCAGTACCTCTTAGTGTCTTAGGGCTTTTTCCATGATTCTATTGCAGAAATGTGACCCTCCATCACTAATGAGGACTTTAAGGACTCCAAATCTAGAGAAAATGTTCTTCTTTACAAACCTAAGCACCATATGTGCATCATTGGTTCTGGTAGGGATTGCCTCCACCCACTTGGAGACATAATCCACAGCAACAAGGATATATTTATTGTAGAATGAATTTGGGAATAGTCCTATGAAGTCAATGCCCCAAACATCAAATAACTCCACAACTAAAATATTTGTCAAAGGCATGCCAGCTTTAGTAGAGAGACCTCCGCTTCTTTGGCACTTATCATACCTTTGCACATATACTCTAGCATCCTGAAAAATTGTTGGCCAATAAAAGCCACATTGTAACACTTTTGCTGCTGTTCTAGAGGCACCATGGTGTCCTCCATAATAGGAGTCATGGCAGTGCCACAGGAGTCTATCTTGCTCTGATTCAGGCATACATCTCCTGATAATTCCAACTACTCATATCTTATAAAGAAATGGATCATCCCATAGAAAAGTTTTACTGTCATGAAAGAATTTTTTTTTCATTTGGGATGTCCACCCTTCAGGTACCACAGAGGCACTTTTAAAGTTAGCCATATCATCATACCATGGCCCTGTGATAATTGCCATCAGCCTCTCATCTGGGAATTCCTCTTTAATCAAGATAGAATTTGATTCACCCTCCAGACGGGAGAGTTGATTAGCCACTGAGTTCTCTACTCCCTTTTTATCTCTTATTTCTAAATCAAACTCTTGGAGTAAAAGAATCCACCTGATCAACCTTGGCTTTGATTTTTTTTTAGCTAGCAAGTACTTGATTGATGAATAATCCGTATAGACAATGACCTTCACACCAATCAAGTAAGCTCTGAATTTATCAAATGCATACACCACAACAAGCATTTCTTTTTTAGTAGTGGTGTAGTTTATTTGATTTTCATTTAATACTTTGCTAGCATAATAAATTACATGTCTTAATTTTTCTTTCTTTTGTCCTAGCACAACTCCTATAGCAAAGTCACTTGCATCACACATGAGTTCAAATGGTAAAGACCAATCAGGTGCTGCAAGGATTGGAGCTAAAATTAATCTTTGTTTCAAATTTTCAAAAGCCTTGACACAGTTTTCATCAGAAACAAAAGCATGATCTTTCACCAACAAATTAGTCAAAGGCTTTACTATTTTTGAAAAATCTTTTATAAATCTCCTATAGAAGCCAACACATCCTAAAAAACTCCTCACTCCTTTCACATTGATTGGAGTAGGAAGTTTTTCAATGATATCAATCTTGGCTCTATCTACTTGAATGCCCTCAGCAAAGATTTTGTGACCAAGGACTATCCCTCCTCTAACCATTAAATGACACTTTTCCCAGTTGAGGACAAGATTAGTCTCCTGACATCTCACCAACACCTTAGATAGGTTGCTAAGGCATATATCAAAGTTGTTTCCAAACACAGAGAAGTCATCCATAAACACCTCAATGAACTTCTCTACCATGTCCCCAAAAATTGCCAACATACACCTTTGAAATGTTGTTGGTGCATTGCACAAACCAAATGGCATGCGCCTATATGCAAAGATTACATATGGATAGGTAAAGGTTGTCTTCTCTTGATCTTTTGGATCAACCACAATTTGGTTGTAACCAGAATATCCATCAAGGAAGCAGTAATACTCATGACCTGACAACCTCTCAAGCATTTGGTCTACAAATGGTAAAGGAAAGTGGTCTTTTCTAGTGAAGTCATTAAGCCTTCTATAATCTATGCACAGTCTCCAACCTGTAGTTGGTCTAGTGGCAATGACTTCACCATCTTCATTTTTAACAGTGGTTATCCCACCTTTCTTAGGCACCACTTGGACTGGACTAATCCAAGCACTATCTGAGATAGGATAGATAATCCCTGCATCAAGGAGTTTAACCATTTCTTTCCTTACAACTTCTTTCATTATGTGGTTTAATCTTCTTTGTGGCTGAACAACAGGGGAATAGTCATCCTCCATCAGAATTTTGTGCATACAAAATGATGGACTAATTCCCTTTAAATTAGAGATGTTCCAACCAATGACAGACTCATGTTTTCTTAAAACCCTTATCAATTTTTCTACATTCTCATCTTTTAAATCAGCATTAATGATTACAGGATGTGAGTCAATATCTCCTAAGAAAACATATTTCAAATGAGAAGGCAAAGGTTTCAAATCATGCTTTTCTTCAAACACTTCCTTACCCTTCTCAAGCTCAGTATTATATAATTTTTCTTTCTTTTCATTTTCTAATTCACCTAATTCACATGCTTCTAGTAAGTTCAGCAACTCATTATGTGAGTCATCTAACTCCTCAGTCTCGGAGTCAAAATCATCCTCAAGAAAGGCTTGTAAAGCCTCTTCTTCAGTTCTTAATAGCATAGGAGTCTTATAACTTTTAACTTCTTCAAGCATAAAATAATCCATTTTATCAGCTGGATGTTTCATAGCATTAAAGACATTAAAGGTTACCTACTCCTCTTGAACTCTCAGCATGAGTTCTCCCTTCTTTACATCAATTAAAGCTCTTCCAGTAGCTAAGAAAGGCCTCCCTAGAATTAAAGGAATCTCTCTATCAGCTTCCATATCCAAAACTATAAAATCGGCTGGGAAGATGAACTTATCTACCTTAACTAACAAGTCTTCCAGCATCCCATGAGGATATTTGATAGACCTATCAGCCAACTGCAAAGACATGTGAGTTGGTTGCAAGTCATTAATTCCTAACTTCCTCATTAAGGACAAAGGCATGAGGTTAATGCTAGCCCCTAGATCACATAAAGAACTTCCTGCATGAATATCCCCTATTGCATAAGGTATTATAAAAGATCTAGGATCTTCTAGCTTTTAAGGAAGTTTCTTTTGAATAATTGCACTACATTCTTGAGTGAGAGCAATTATCTCATCTCCTTTTAGCTTTCTCTTCTTAGATAAGAGCTCTTTTAAGAATTTAGCATAGGAAGGCATATCTTGCAATGCCTCAGCAAAGGGAATATTTATGTGAAGCTTTTTAAACACATCTAAGAACTTAGCAAACTTTTGCTCCTCTATCTGTTTCTTAAATCTATGTGGAAATGGAGCATTCTTTAATTTCTCAGGAGTTAGCTTGACAGCTTTCTCCAATATCAAATCAATCTTTTTCTTTTTCTTTTGATGAACTTGGTTTTCTTTTTCTTTTTCTGTTTCAACTTTATTTTCAGTTTCATCAATAACTTGCTCACTTACCCGCTCTTTTTCTTTTTTTGAATTGTTTTCTGAATTATTTTCCTGACTTGGAGTAAGGATAAGAACTTTCCCACTCCTTGTGGTTATTGCCTTACAATGTTCCCTTGGATTTACCTCAGTATCTCCAGGAAAATTGCCAGACTGTCTCTCGGCTAACTGTTTTGATAGTTGTCCAACCTGGTTTTCTAGATTTCGGATAGACGCTTCTTGATTTTTAAAGCTGGCCTGAGTGGCCTAAATGAACTAAGATAGCACATTCTCAAGTTCAGACTTTTCTTTAAAAGGAGGGGGGAAGGTTATTGTGATCTAGTTGTGGTTTGATTTTGTGACATGTTTTGATTCAAATGTGGACCTTTCTGCCATGAAAAATTGGGGTGATTTCTATGGTTAGGATTAAAGGAATTAGAGGGATAATTCCTTTAAAATTATTGCTGCCCCATGTAATTAACTTGTTCAGCAGGCACATTTGGATCATACATGCCATTTTCATGGTCTCCACCATAAAAATCATAGCTCATCATACAAACTTGACTAGGCTTTTGAAGTTCTGAAATCTGTACACTTAGTTTCTTTAAAGCCTGAGTCATCAACTTACTTTAAGCCAAATAAGCATCTTGTGCTTCTAATTCTAATATCCCTCTCTTAGGGATTTGGCTCCTTTCACTAACTAAACATTCATTTAAAGCCATTACATCAATCAACTCTGTAGCTTCTTCTACAGTTTTTGTGGTTAGTGAACCTCCAGCTGAGGCATCAATCAAGACTCTAGTTGCTGGTTTTACACCATTATAGAACATGGTAACTTGCTACACATCAGGAATCCTATGGTGAGGACATTTCCTCAAACTCTCTTTGTACCTATCCCATGCTTCCATCAGAGATTCACCCTCTCTTTGCTAGAAACAAGTGACTTTAGTGCGCAACTTGGCATACTTGGAAGGAGGGAAATATTTAATCAAAAATTTTCTTTGTAAATCCTCCCAAGTGGATATATTGCCTCTTGGTTGGCTCTGCAACTAGGCTTTTGCATGGTCCCTTAGAGAAAAAGGAAATAATCTCAATCTTATTGCCTCATCAGGCACACCATTCATTTTTACTATATCACAGATTTGGAGGAAGGTTTCTAGATGCAAATTTGGATCCTCAACCTCACTTCCTCTGAATTAATCATTTCTAACCAACTACAGCAAAGCCGGTTTAAGTTAGAAGTTATTAGCTACAATCGGAGGCCTAAGGATGCTAGATTGTGATCCTTCTTCAGTAGGCCTAGAGTAGTCACCTAGTGTAACTCTCCTCTGTTCCATTTCTTGCTGTTCTTTTTTCCTTTTCTCATTTCTAAGCTTACGCTCTAACAAATCATTATCAGGATCAAAGAAGAAAGGCTCTCCTCTGTTCTTTGACTGCATACACCGAATATTTCACACAATAAAATTAAAGCTACTGCTACACTAAAAACGAGAATTAAACTACTACTAGATGTAAAAACAAAATTAAATGGTTCAGTCTAGTACCGGTCCAAGGATTGTTGATATTACTCAACAATCCCCGGCAACGGCGCCATTAACTTGATGCATAATTCTCAAAGGATTTATATTCTTTTCGCAAGCGCACCAATCGTTAAATTTGTAATATATTTTATCGTCCCACAGGGATTGAAGTAATTACCGCAATCTTGGACTAGCACAAGCTGAACCAACATAAGCAGATAGAATTTATTCTACTTTTGTTGTTTTATACTTTCTATGTTTTTGTGTTTTCAGAAATAATAGAAGAGATAAAGTGTGATTAATGGAAGATAGGTTAGGATTACTTCAGCATACAACTTCATCAAGGAACATGCAATCGAGGTTCAATTAAGCTTCAGATGCAAGAGGGCAATTCACAGTTGGTTAATCCCTAATTCCTTAGGTGAATAACACTAATTCCTAAGCATTAAACCCTAATCCCTTAGGTGTTTAATGACAGAGAAATCCAATGTGAAATTGGGGATTGAACCCTAACTATTCACCTACTTACTAGGCCTGAATTAGTTAGGAGGCTAAAAGTTACGTAAGCCTCAACCATGATTCCTCACTGATGAGATTCTTCATTTGGATCTTAATTTGTCAATTCAGCAGAGTAGATCCACTTCTCAGCTTGTTCTCCTCTTACTTCAGAAGATAATTTCCTCAATGCAGCTTCAAGATTCCATCGAAAGCTTCAGCAATCCCAACCCTAGGGGTTTAGAAACCCATAGAAATAGAGTCAGACGAGAGAATGTGGAGAGACATGGATGAGAGAATTTAGAGAGTGAAAAGAATTAGAGAGAGATTAGAAATGAGAAAATGAATCATGTTATTACGTCTGTGTGTTCTCCCCCTGTTTTACAGAGTATTTACAAGTATATATAGATAATTTACAACTAACTAACTAACTAACTAAATAATTACAAGGGAAACTTAATTAATAATTAAACTAACTAAACTAATTACATGATTACAGGGAAATAATTAATTACAAGACATTACTTAAATTACTAAGGTACAACAAACGTAACTAATTAATGGGAACTGCAGCACTTTGCTTGGAGGGAAAAATAACGAACTGGATTAACCAACTTCACGCTTGAGCGTGATTGCAAGGCGCTTAAGCGAGGTCGCTAATTTATGCCTATGTGACTTCACGCTTGAGCATGAATGAAATGAGCTTAAGCGTGAGCTTTATTTGATGGCTATAGTGGATTCACGCTTGGGCGTGACTGAATTTGGTCTTCACGCTTGAGCGTGAATGGGAGGCGCTTGAGCGAGGGTGTTAAATTCATAGGTGTGGTGAAGTCACGCTTAAGCGTGATTATGGTCTGCTTAAGCGTGATCGTATTTCTTTTTCTTCATGTAATGTTTTCTTCCTTTTACGTCAATGCATGCATCCTTCACGCTTAATCTTGGAGCTTTCTCGCTTGAGCGTGGTGTCTTGTACCTGATCCTGCAACATGCAAACAAATAAATACCTAGCGTATGTACGCTGGCTGTCTAGCGTATGTACGCTGGGTTAATGAATTTACAAATAAACAAATTTCCTTATATACTTATCTTTTTACTCATTTTCTTGCATAATTTAAACACTTTTGAAATAAATAAATAAATCCATAATTAATGACAATTTATTAAATAATAATGCCAAACTAAACAATATTTAATGGATTATGTTAAATTAATGGTGAAATTATTAAGTCTTTTCAAGACTTATCACTATCTAATCATAGCAATAGACATAAAAGTCTATGCCTACTTCATCTCAGTAACAAAAGAAAAAGTCTATTCAGACCCCTGCTCATGACAAGGTTCGTGAGTTTATGAAGAACTATACAAAGCTCTATCTAAATATTAATACTAATAGTTTGTCTGGTGAAAAATGGTTTTAGAGATTTACTAAGTTGCACATTTAGTAATGTTCCCAGGCAAGGAAAAGAAAACCAGGGTAGCAGGAAAAATCTCTGAAGGAAAAGGAAGCTCTTCGAGAGTAGAAGCAGGAAAAGTTGAAGAAGATGTCTAGGTCTAACTCTTCATTATGGTCTGTACCTGCTTCCTCTCATTTATTACTCAACCTTCCTAATCATCTTAACCATCCCAACCATCAGACTCTTCCTTTGTCCCTCTCCATGCTTTTTTCACACCCAGCCCCCAAATTTCCACTAAACAAACAACACCATTCCCCTACCCTTGTTGAACCTTATTTTGATCACCTCATCATTACCAAACCTGTTAATAACCCAGATGAATCAGGATACCATCATCCCTCAAACCAAGCTACCATTAATGCCCTTGGTTTTGACCCTAAGAAAGTCAAAATCTTTTCTACCCCTTGTTTCCTACCTCTCATGCCCATAGGAGACATCAACCCTTCTGTTACCACCCAATCTGACCTTACAATGGTGCATGCTTTAATGAGAAGAAGAAAGATAATTTTGAGTGCTAAGGAGAAAAGACTCCTTAAGCTCTCTGGTCATCCCTGTCTGAATCTCCCTGGAAAGAAACTTCTCATTGCACCAAATAGGCTCACCCCTCCTCTCAGGATTCTGGATAAAGGGAAGAACAAGCTGGAAACATGACCCAAGACTTATTATTATCAGCTAGCATGGTATGAGCCTTATCCCAAAAGTTTTTCCATTTCTTCTCTGAGAAATATCTTCACATCCCCTAAGCTTAATGAAGATCATGCTCGAGCTTTCTAGAGTCATTAGTTGTGGATCATTAACTCTGAAGGCCAGTTCTTCAACACCTATGATGACAGCCTTTACTTCCTTTATGGATTTTGGGAACATCGTGGTAGAGTTTTCAGGGATCATATTATTTTTGAAGGAATGTATCTTCCTTTAATCCCTAGCCATATTAGTTTTCCCTCTATCACTGTTGTGTCTGTTCTAGGCTTTTTGTGTGAGTAGCTTGGCCATTTACTTATTGTTTCCTTTTATGCTTCTACCTTCATCTCCTTTTCTTCCAGATTCCTCTATGATGCCACCCTCTCTTGTTGATATCAAAAGGGGGAAAATAGTCTAAGTTAGTCTAAGTTCTTTTAGGTTAGAGTCTATAATCAGTGTCTTTTGGAAAAAGTAGTCTATGTTGCTTATTTTTTTTGAGTTAATTTGTAAGAACTGATCTTTCATTTTATTAATAAAAAAGAATCTATTTCTTATATTTTTTCTATGCATACATAAATAATATACTCTGAGTATTATAAATTTTTTGCTCTGAAATGCAAGTATATGATTTGATTGATAACATGATGTGCCTTGATTCTTAAAATGTTATAAGAAATACATCCTGTTTGATAAAATGTGTTGTATGTTGATATCTGTCTCTTAAAGCTATACATTGATGCTTTGATCAGACTTGCTTATTAAACTTTATGCTTTGATTCTTTCTAAGAATGAATATGCTCTGATCTCATACTTTGATAATGCTTTGCTCTTTTTATACCATGATAAATTTGACATATTTTGGCTCCTCTCTATCATATCTTACCTATCACAGACTCTATTTAATAAAAGACTTAATGTTTCCTATCAACAAATAGGGAAAGATTGTTAGAACCAGATCTATTTTATAAAGACTCTGATGTTGATGGGTTTTATTTCAAGATTTGTTAGTAACATACATTAAAGTGTTTAATTAAGTAAAGTTTGTCCATGTGTCACCTGACATTAAGTGTTTCAAATCAAAAGTCTATAAGGCATAACTATAAATGAATGGGGGAGCTTATCATAAAAAGTCTGATATTGGTACACAAGTCTGTATGGGACTAAAGGAAAATTCAGAGAGAAGTTTAACCCTAATTTACATCATTGGGGTCTGATATACCAAGCTTTATTTATATAGAACATGTCCAGACTTCAGAATCACGACTTCCAAATATATAAATACGCTATTCCTGTCTCTATATCAAAGCCCAATAGAGATGCTTTAAAGCTTATCCTTTTGCTCTGAAGACTACTCATACTATCAAATAAGATAAGAAGACAAGCTTATGCTCAAGATCCATAGAATACAACAAAAAGATCAATGTTTATTTTGATGATGCTCTAAACTATGTGCATATCAAAGAGAATTGCACTTATCATCAAAAGAAGGGAGACAAAACAGTGCCAAAGCCAAAGCCTTTTATAGGAAGAAACCAAGAAGCAATTCTGTGCATTTTAGAATTTCAGTACGCATGTCAGAATGCTTTCAAAAGGTTAACTCTTTTTGCTTTGTATGGTTTTATGTTAAAAAAGAAAGCCTACAAAAGGATTTTGGTTTTGTGTTTCTTAAAGAACACTATTTCAGTGTAAAGCTCTGATGTTCCTTCACACTAAACCTTTGTTCTCTCTTCACGCCTTAAGGTCTGGTGCTCTCACGGCTAAATCTCTCTCAACAAATCCACAACGACTATATCTCTTCACCAGATTATCAAACGGTCACTTTGAGTGATCTATAAATATAAAGATATTCAAATATTTAAAGGAGAACTTTTGAGACTTTCGAAGAAATCATTTTTCAATTAGCTATCAAAGCTTTCTTCTTCACTCTTAGTTTTTATTTTAAGCAAAAACCTTCTTTGTAGTTCTGCATCTGGCAGACCTTGGTATTTTGCTTTCTCACTTAGTGTATCCATTCATATCATTGTATCTTTTCACACACTAAGTTCTCAGAAACACCAAACACAATTTTTCATTCAAATATGTATTTATGTAAAAGTCTAGATTGTTTTCAGCCTTTAAGTTTTTGCTGCAAAACAATTTATGGCCTAAAGTGGCTTTTAAAAAAATACTTTGGATTAAGCCAGGAGTAGCTTGTTAAAATAATACTTGGGTTTAAGCCAGAAGTGGCTGGAGTCAAGAATACGTATGGCACAGTCTAGTACTGAAATTATAAAATGAGTTTTTACAACAGTAGAAATCCTTTAAGTTTGAAGGATTGACGTAGCTTCTATGTTGGAAGTGAACCAGTATAAATTCTTTATGTTCATGCTCTCTTTCCCTACTCTTAATAGATTGGTATAAAAGTCTGATTATTTACACTTGTAAAGTTTTTAAAATTCCACATAATAGTCTAAGACTTATTTAACCCCTCTTCCCCCATCTAAGTCTGACTCTGAACCATCATTATGTATTATAGGCATATTGAACAACTCTATATTTATCTATAGAGGAATTGATGCAAATTAATCAGATGATGATTTTTATGGCAAGCGCACCAATCGTTAAAAAGTAATATATTTGTATCGTTCCCACAGGGATTGAGGTAATTACCACAACCAAGGACTGATACTAGTTGAACCAAGCAAGAAATATGAACAATTCATGAAATTATCTTTTTAGTTTCAGAATTAATGTTTTTTTACTTTTCATAATGCAATTACAGAACGTAAGATAGATGATTAAGAAGATAAAACACTGATGAAGAGTTGGTTGGAACTAACTTCAGCTATCAATCTTAGTAAAACTCAATGGACAAGAGCAATTCCCTAAATTATAGCATGCACAACTTCATAGATGACTAATCCCTAATTCTTTAGGTGATTAATACTAATCTCCATATGATTAAACCCTAATTCCTTAGGTGATTAAGTATAGTGAAACCTAATGCAAAATTACAGGAATGAACCCTAATTATCCACCTAAAACCTTAGGCTTGAAGTAATTAAGTGACAAGGAGAATACCTGAGTCTCAACCATGATTCCTCTATAGGGATAGCTCAAAGATTGGTCTGAATCTTCCAATTCAAAGTTGAATTCCACTCCTTGGTGTGTTCCACATGCTTCAAGATAAGGAACACTCCAGCCACAGAATCATATCTCCATTAAAGCCTTAGCTACCCTCAACCTTATGGATTTAGCAATCCATGGAAAGAGAAGAGATGAATCTAGTGTTGGAGTTCATAGTGAAATATAGAGAAAATAGAGACGGAAAAGGTGTAGAGAGAGAAGTAAATTTAAAATCTGAATTTGTATTATCAACTGTGTGTTTAATTAACATCACTAAAGTTATTTATACCTTTACAATGATTAATAACTTAATCCCGAAATCTACCCTTAATGACTTACAAAATAAATAGGAAACTTAAATTAACTAAATTATAACTGAATTTTGAAATAAAAACTAATTCCCCCGCAATTGCACGTAACCACGCTTGTCACCAACATTAGCATGCTAGTCTCCTACCTAGAAGCCATCCCCTGTCTGGCATTCGTGGGTCGGTACGGCCAAGGGCAGCGTCAGTACGTTGGCCCTCTATTTCCTTTTAAGGCACTGTGCTTCTCTTGAGTGTAGGTACAATTGAGGCCCGCGTCAGCACGCTGGGTGTCTGACTTCATTCCCCTTTTGCATGCTCCATTCTGGGAGTCAGTACAACTGGAGTCAGTGTAGGTACGATGACTTCTTGGAATGGCATCTGATTCCCTTTTCTTCCAGCATAACCATAGGCATAGAGGTGGTGTCAGTACGTTACATCTCTGGACTTTATTTCCTTAGCCACGCATAAGCTGTGGCCCCCTAAATCCGCTATTTGATACTATAGTTTTCTACTTCTAATTAATAAAAAGTAGGGAAAATTTTTTGCGTTTATTTCAACTCTTAATTAAGGCATACCACAATTCAAGACTTATAATAACTACCCTAAATCTATTAGAAACCAACCCATATGTGAAGATATGAAAAGGTGAAAGTTAAGCAAGTACCTAATTAACTTCATCAATATATATATATATATATATATATATATATATAATTGTCATGCACTAAGTCCTCCATTACTCATATTGAACATTATTCATTTACATTCAAGATACATATCAATAACCCTATACATTCATTTCTAATAGTTCATATCATGAGCATCCACAACAAAAGTTTTCCAAGAATCTACTTAGATGACAATACCATCCATACATGCTAATAAATCATCAATCTTTACTTCTTATCAACTAGTCCTATTTATACACTCTTAACTAGGAATGAAACATCATATTATCTCATCCTACACACCATACACCAATTATATGATACAAATTCAGCATTGTACCCTCATGATTAAAATGTCATAAAACCATTCCGTAACTACATCCATGCAATGTACACAATGTCATGACACAAACTCAACTTTCATACATGATAACTTCATTCATAAGGGTTCATATACACTAACCTCCATCATACTAACAAAATTATAACTCAATCTCTATATCCCAAATATATCAACAAATAATTTAACAATACCCAATCATAATTTCAAAAACCTAGGCATTTACACAAATAGTCAAGCTATACAAAATAATTCCTATATACATTAAATTCTACAAAAGAATTTAAATCATCAAGTCCAAAAAGAAGTGTCGGCCAAGGCAACCACTATACCCTCTTCACACTAAGTCGCCTCTCCAAAAAGAATGTCACTCCACCATGACAACCTACATCACAAGGCTAAAATGGACAACATGGAGAGTGAGTATATTTTCTGAATGATAAGCAATCATAATGATAATTCATGCATAGTGAAGCAAACTTATACATTTTCCATCAACATGTCCAATCTCATTGATATAATACATAGACTATAATTTAACAATCAAATTCACACATCCTACACTCCAAAAATCAACTCATGCCAAAATCTTCAAATATCAATCTAACAACAATGGTCATCACTATATTTGTTCACTAGCAAAACAACACCAACAATATTTCTCAATTCAAGGTACTCTTAAGACACATTCATTTTGGATACTCCAATTCAAATGCCATGTCCTCATAAATAATGCATATGCTATCCAATGAGTAATGCACATGCAATGAGACCAACTTTGAATAATTCCATTTTCTCTTCATATGTATATTTTACTCATGTGACTACAACTATCCATAGTTGTTCAATATTTAAAACTAACTCAAGGTTTCATTCTCAAGATCAACGCAAGATCAATAAAACATGTCACATGGTATACACTACGACCATTCATAGTCATTCATACATTTAACCAACGCAAGGTTATCATTCTTAAGATCAACGTAAGATCATTAAATATTGCATATGAGATGTGCTATGCATGCCATAAGATGCAAAAAGTGCACATGATGGTCTCAATTTTCATATAATCCCACTTTGTTATCATACGTAAGCCAAGAAGACACATCATGGGTACATCACCATCACAATTATCAATTCACCACCAATGTCATTCAAAGAGTCTTACTTCACATATTCATCACACATGATAACAATAAAAACAACCAAGGCCAACTTGCAAATATACATCACACATGCATACATCATCAAAACCATGACCATACATTTAGAAAATAAACTCCTCTCCTACCTCAAGAGAAGTACTCCGACGGGTTGGGCGAGTTAGATGGTCCCGCCTTACTAGAGTTGTCAAACCCTACATTAAATAAATATTGGACCATGTCAATCACAAAACTAAAATTATTTGAGGTTAACAACTTTACCCATCTTACACATAACACCATACTAGCTTATAAATTTTTTTTATCTTTGAGATCTTAGAAGTTTTGTTGACCTTTTTAATGTTTTCCAACACTTTGAAGATTTAGAATCTTGTCTATAATTTGCCAAGTGTTCAACAATTATCCTTTAAGCTTTACGAAGTTTCTAATAAACTTTTCTCATCATGATGACAATTTGTAACACTTTTCTTTTAGTAGGCAACAATTCCATCACCACTAACAATTTAAATAACTTTGTTCTTTCATCCATTTAAACACATAGCTCACTTGATAATAGTTTTAAATGCTAAATTAAATCATTCCTAATCTTTAGAAGCATTTATTATTCACCCAACACATGGTTCCTATGCAATACCCTTAAAATACCAAGTCTTTTCTTTCTAGTTAATTACTTAATCCTTACTAACACACTAATTAACTTCTATAAATGTTGTTTTGACCAAAAACACTAATTACTATACTTGTTCTTAACCTCTAACATCACATTTCTTTCATACTAACTTTCATTCATTCAACCATAATCATCCCTAACCATAAATAATGGTCATAGCACTTCCAATAACTCATTTTTAAGCACCAATATCATGTCTAGGGTGAATAACACCTTTTACTCTAAAATTACAACTTAGGTCCTTTAATAAATCAAGATACCAAAATCATTAACCACTTTTAATAGGATTTCCTAAACTTAATAATTATTCTCTTAGGTTCCAATATGCTCCAATAAAATTTTCTAATCTAACAAACATACTTATTTCTCATCAATATATTATGCTCTTCATTTAATTCATCATACATCTTACTCTTTTTCAATCAATAATTATCCAACACCTATTATAAATGCTAAACTACACCCAACAATAACTTCCAAGTCCACTAACAAAGTCAATTCATTCATGAAACCATTTGTCACTTTATTACTATTTCCTACTTCAAGAGCAATTTTAAAGCTTATTAACAACTTTATGTCCCTTACCAATTATCACCAAGTCAATTTTAGAACATCACTTAAAGTCTCATAATTGTTCTAAAACCATCTAAACACTATTCAAAGTCTAAAATAAAAATTTTGCTTTAAATTAAAGTAAGCTCCACTAATAATCTTTTTGTGCCTAACATGTTCCAATAATGTTCTCTAGGCTAACAATCCTTTTATTCTACCTTAATGGTCCATGTTCTTCATCCAATTCACTATCAACATTACACTTTTTCCTACCTCAATTACCCAACAATTATTTTAATTCTTAAACCACATTTAATACCATCCTCTTAGCACACTAACCAAGCCAAAACAAGTTGAAAACACTTATAGCATTTTTACTACTCCTTTTCCACCCAAAATGGTTTCTACAACTAACTAAGGTTTCATCTTCCATTCAAGCATTGTCAATTCACTTCAAGGCACTAAATTAGGTCTCACAATTATTATAGAACCATCTGTTAGCCCAGGTGGCCTCTAGGAAACTCAAGAGGGGGGGTGAATTGAGTAGTTAGGAACTTTTTCACTAATAAATTTCTCCTCTAAAAACTCAATATGCAATGATATGTGATTTGAATAATAATGCTTAAAACATAAAGAGTTTAAGGGTTAGAGAAGTGCAAACAGAGATTTATACTGGTTCAGCCAACCACTGCCTACGTCCAGTCTTCTCAAGACACCCTTGAGGAAATTCACTATAATCAATTCCCTTGATTACACCACAATGGGTACTCACACCCCGATCACAAATGCCTTGGATGCTACACCACACCCAAGCACATCACCATTGGATGCTTCACCACATCCAATAACATCACCCTTGGATGCTACACCACATCCAAGAAGAACCCCCTCAGAGATACACCACTCTGTGTATCAATCTCACTTTTAGAGATAAAGATTTCTTACAAGAAAACTCTCTTCAAGAGTATGATAAACAAATTGAGGAACAAGAAAGAGTAATAACTCTATTAAGAGAATATGGCCATTATTGCTCATAAGAAAAGATTGGAAGTATTTGGTATATCTTGGTGTTATTGGTGTGTTTTTGCAAATGAAATACCCTCCTATTTATAGGAGAAAAAATGCCTTCAAGAGGTGTGAAATTATTGATTAAAATAATTGGAAAGGTACCTCTTGGATAAAATAATATTTTATGAAAAGTTATAATGTTTCAACATGATTTTTTGCTTTCTGATCACGTGGTAATCGATTACATAAAATAGGTAATCGATTACAGCCTTTTAAAATCAGTTTTAAAACATAACGTTCATATTGTAATCGATTACTTAAATATGGTAATCGATTACATTACTGAGGTAATTGATTACACTAATGAGGTAATCGATTACTGCCTTCAGAATGTATGATATTTTAAAACCTTTTTATATTAATGGCCGTACTTTCTTTTTATAGAGTCTTACTTTAATTATGCCTTGGTCTTGGATCTTCATTCTTGATCTCTGGCATTGGCCTTGTCATTATCAAAATCCTTCATGGTCTTCATTCTCCCCCTTTTTGATGATGACAATATTTCATTGATTTCATGACTCTTTTTGTGCTTGACATGGTATACTAAATCTTCAAGTCTTGCGTCCATGTTGTTAATCATGTCTTGCATATATGTTGTTGATATCAAAACCTTAGTTCTTCATTCTCCCCCTTTTTGATATTGACAACAATTCCTGAGAAGAAAAATAAACAGCATGCAAGATACAAGATTTTCTCCCCCTTAATTTTGGTTTAGTTGACAAGGTTTAATTGATTTTTCTCTTATTTTGCTTCTCATATATTAACCAGGTTTGATTGACTTTTCTCTTATTTTGCTTCTCATATATTAACCAGGTTTGATTGATTTTTCTCTTATTTTGCTTCTCATATATTACTCCCCCTTTGTCAATGGCAAAAAGAATATAAGAGCATAAAGTTTTAGCAGAGAGTGATGCACCTTGTTGTTTGATGTCACTCGTTATTTTGATATTGCTCTTTGTTACTTGTTGATTGATAGATGCTTCAAGAAATGTGTTGACTTTTCTTGTGGGTAAGAGTTAATCCTTAAGTGCCTCCCATCAATGATAATTCCTGCACTATTATAAATATTTGATCTTGGTACCCAAATTTTCTTGGGTCCTTGTGGGTTAGACGTGGATAATATATTCTTAGGAACCCAAATCATTTTTGTCTCAGTATAGCCTTTGTTCCTTATATGACATGTTGATGCACTGTGACCTTTTCTCACATAATGAGAGAATTTAACAAATGGGCTAGTTGAGGTCTTTTGTGAAATAAAGGAATTTTTCTGCAACTTTTGCTTTTTGGAAGGATCAGACCCTAGTTTAGCTTTAAAATGACATTTTTGTTTTCCAAGAAGAATATCTAGGTTATCTCTTCCTATAGTAAATTTAACTAATGCATTTTTCAAATCATCAATCTCTTGAATATGCTTTTGACATGTTGAACATGTATGTTTAATGATAGTTTCATTTTTAAGCTTAGTTTCTAAGTCTTCCTTTTCTTCTTTAACTTGTCCTAGTTCATGATTGACCTTTGATAGACTTTCTTCTAAGATTAGGTTAGAATTTTTCATATTTAAGAATTTCTTAGCTAGTTTTTGATATTCATTATGAAGATCTTCAAAAGCTTCTTGCAATTCATCAAATGTAGGATTTGAGTCATTTACCTCTTCGGTGTTAGTCATTAGGCACAGATTTGCGTCTTCATGGTCTGATTCCTTGGACGAGCTTAAACCATTTTCATCCCAGGTAATATAAGCTATTCTTTTATTTTTGGGATGCTTTTTCTCTTGCTTGTCAGACTTCTTATTTAGTTTCGGACACTCCATTTTCATATGTCCATATTTTCCGCATTCAAAGCATTTTGGACCTTGGTTAGATTCATCATTTTTGAAGGAATTCTTGAAGTTCGGCTTCCTTTGCCCTTCCTCTTTCTTTAGAAACCTGTTAAATTGTTTAACAAATAATTTAAGGTCATTATAATCATTTATACCTTCTTCATCATCTTCTTCATCATCTTCTTCTTTACTTTCTTTAATGGTTGATGATGATGCTTTTAGAGCAATACTTTTCTTCTTTTTGTTGCTTTCCTCATGTTGATTCAATCTTTCAAGCTCGAGTTCATGCTCTTGTAATTTTCCAAAGAGTGTTGCAAGGGACATGCTTGACAAATCTTTTGATTCTGATATAGCAGTTACTTTTGGTTGCCATTCCCTGTTCAAACATCTTAATACTTTATCAATCAAATCTTCATTTGAAAAGGTTTTTCCTAAGCATGCAAGATGATTGATTATATGAGTGAATCTCTTTTGCATGTCTTGTATGCTTTCATTGTTGTTCATTCTAAATAATTCATATTCCCTAGTTAGGGTATTTATTCTTGATCTCTTAACTTCGCTTGTTCCTTCGTGAGTTACTTCTAAGGTATCCCACATCTCTTTTGTTGTCTTGCAATTAGATATTCTAAAGTATTCATCCATTCCTAAGGCTGAGGTTATTATATTTTTGGCCTTGAGGTTATATTGGACTTTTGTTTTATCCGCACCAGTCCATTCACTTCTTGGTTTAATCATGGTCACTTCTCCAACTACTTTGGTTGGTATGAATGGACCATTTTCAATGGAGTCCCATATGTCTATATCAATAGCTTCTATGAATATTTGCATACGAGTTTTCCAATATTGATATCCTACTCCATTAAATACAGGAGGTCTATGTATAGAGTTTCCCTCAGGAAAGATAGGATTGAAAGAGGCCATGGATCTTCTTGAGGTTGTTAAACCTTTTCCAAGATACGAGCTTTGATACCACTTGTTAGCCCAGGTGGCCTCTAGGAAACTCAAGAGGGGGGGTGAATTGAGTAGTTAGAAACTTTTTCACTAATAAATTTCTCCTCTAAAAACTCAATATGCAATGATATGTGATTTGAATAATAATGCTTAAAACATAAAGAGTTTAAGGGTTAGAGAAGTGCAAACAGAGATTTATACTGGTTCAGCCAACCACTGCCTACGTCCAGTCTTCTCAAGACACCCTTAAGGAAATTCACTATAATCAATTCCCTTGATTACACCACAATGGGTACTCACTCCCCGATCACAAATGCCTTGGATGCTACACCACACCCAAGCACATCACCATTGGATGCTTCACCACATCCAATAACATCACCCTTGGATGCTACACCACATCCAAGAAGAACCCCCTCAGAGATACACCACTCTGAGTATCAATCTCACTTTTAGAGATAAAGATTTCTTACAAGAAAACTCTCTTCAAGAGTATGATAAACAAATTGAGGAACAAGAAAGAGTAATAACTCTATTAAGAGAATATGGCCATTATTGCTCATAAGAAAAGATTGGAAGTATTTGGTATATCTTGGTGTTATTGGTGTGTTTTTGCAAATGAAATACCCTCCTATTTATAGGAGAAGAAATGCCTTCAAGAGGTGTGAAATTATTGATTAAAATAATTGGAAAGGTACCTCTTGGATAAAATAATATTTTATGAAAAGTTATAATGTTTCAACATGATTTTTTGCTTTCTGATCACGTGGTAATCGATTACATAAAATAGGTAATCGATTACAGCCTTTTAAAATCAGTTTTAAAACATAACGTTCATATTGTAATCGATTACTTAAATATGGTAATCGATTACATTACTGAGGTAATTGATTACACTAATGAGGTAATCGATTACTGCCTTCAGAATGTATGATATTTTAAAACCTTTTTATATTAATGGCCGTACTTTCTTTTTATAGAGTCTTACTTTAATTATGCCTTGGTCTTGGATCTTCATTCTTGATCTCTGGCATTGGCCTTGTCATTATCAAAATCCTTCATGGTCTTCATTCTCCCCCTTTTTGATGATGACAATATTTCATTGATTTCATGACTCTTTTTGTGCTTGACATGGTATACTAAATCTTCAAGTCTTGTGTCCATGTTGTTAATCATGTCTTGCATATATGTTGTTGATATCAAAACCTTAGTTCTTCACCATCAAAAATAATTTAGGTCCTAAAAATACAATTTCTACACCTAATTAAAGTAACCATCAATTTCACATTTTTGAACCTAACTTGACCATAACATCCACTAATCACATTCCATACATCAAATTCATTTCCAACAACCAATTTAAATTAATTTCAAGCTCCTAAAAATATTCTAGCAACAAACAATAATTTCCCAATGATCATCTAGCCTAGGGTTTGGTTCCACATGCATTTTCTCATCAAAACAACTTTTAATCTTCCATTATAATACTTCAAGAACCTTAAAACTACTAAGAAACATCAATAATTGCCATGAAAACATACCTCTAATTCAAAGGCTATGTGAAAAACAAAAATGAGGGGAGGAGAAGAGATTACGAGCCAAGCTTGGTCCCAAATTCCAATATGAGCTTCACAAATCCAAGCTTTGGTATTGATTTTGTAAGAAAATGGAGATGGAAAAAGGTTGAGGGTTTTTGTTTCTAGGAGGGGTAAAGAAGAAAAAAATGAAAAAGAATGGAGAAGCTACCGAAAATTAGAAAGAGAAAAGGGGAAATTTGGCAAAATTGGGTATTACCTATTGGACAAAAGGATGCTTCACTTTGTTTTTTCCTTTAGTTAATAATTCCCTTTGTCCAATGGATAAAAGATAGTAGAAAAGGAGAGAAAAAATGGATGGTAATGTGTAGAAGGAAAAAGGGGATTTTGCATTTTCTTTTAAACCCAAATTGGCTCGTATTTTTGATGTTTCTACTCTTCAAGGCTCTACCAACACCTTTGTCATGAGAAACCCGTAGGAATACATGATCACTAACTTGGAACTTAAGTGGCTTCCTCCTCTTATCATAACAACTCTTCTGCCGGTCTTGAGCAATCTTTATTTTCTCTTGGATCATCCTGATTTGCTCAGTGGTTTCCTCAACAATTTCAGGCCCTAAGGCCAAATTCTCACCAACCTCAAGCCAACATAAAGGGGTCCTACACTTATTTCCATACAACGCCTCATATGGTGCCAGGTCGATACTAGAATAGAAGCTGTTGTTGTAACTAAACTCAATCAAAGGCAAGTACTTCACCTATGAACCACCGTGTTCCAAAACACATACACGCAACAAGTCCTTAAGACTCTGAATGGTCCTATCGGATTGTCCGTCCATTTGAGGGTGATAAGCTGAGCTCAACTTCAATTTAGAGCCCATGGCCTCATATAGGCTTCCATAAAATTAAGAAGTAAAGCGTGGGTCTCTATCAGAGACAATATTAGAGGGCACTCCATGCAACCTCACTATCTTTCTAATGTACAACTATGCCAGATCCTCCAAGGAACTCTTCATGTTAATCGGTAGGAAATGTGCACTCTTAGTCAATCGGTCCATAATCACCCAGATTCCATCATAGTTAGGCCTTGCCCTTGGCAAATCGGACACAAAGTCCATAGTAATAGTATCCCACTTCCAAACCGGGATATCAAGAGGTCTTAAGGTATCAGAAGGTCTCTAATGCTCTACCTTCGCCTTCTGATATATAAGAGATGAAGCCACATAACTAGCAATACTCTGCTTCATCCCAGGCCACCAGAAATTCTTCTTCACATCTTGGTACATCTTAGTCGCACTAGGATGTATACTGAAGATGCTTTTGTGAGCCTCCTCAAGCATAGTGCTCCTTAAATCACCAAAGGAAGGTACATATACTCGGCCTTTCACTCGCCATATGTTGTCATCACCTTCTACAAGGAATAAGTTCTTTCCACCTTCGTGAGATCTCCTTATCTCATCTAGATACTCATCATCTACTTGTTTTCTTTTCATAAGATCAAGGAATTCATTACACACTTTTAAGGTAGCAAAACACAACTTCTTTGTAGATTTTATCTCGGTCCCAGCATTCAAATTGCGAAACTCCTCAATCAACTTAAGTTCTTTGACCATCATGGCCAACACATGTAAGGACTTTCTACTAAAAGCATCCGCAACCATATTAGCCTTCCCGAGATGATACTGCAACTCAAAATCATAGTCCTTCAAGAACTCTATCCATCTCCTTTGGCCCATGTTCAATTCCTTTTGATCAAAGAGGTATTTCAGGCTTTTGTGATCACTATAGACTACAAACCTCGAACCATATAGATAATGGCACCAAATCTTCAAGGCAAACACAACTGCCGCCAACTCTAAGTCATGAGTGGGATAATTAACTTTAAGTGGTCTTAGTTGATGTGAAGCATAGGCAATCACACGTTACTTCTGCATCAAAAGACATCCAAGACCATGCTTGGAAGCATCACAATATACCATCAAGTCTTCCTGCAAGTTAGGCAATGCCAGTATAGGTGTAGAAGTGAGTCTCATCTTCAACTCTTCGAAACTCTTCTCATATTCTACATTCCATACAAATGGTTAGTTCTTCCTCGTCAACTTCGTTAAGGGTCTAGCAAGACAGGAGAATCCTTCAATGAACCTCTGATAGTATTCAGCAAGACCAAGGAAACTTTGAAGACCAAGTGGATGGTGATGTATAGAAGGAAAAAGGGGATTTTGCATTTTATTTTAATCCCAATTGGCTCGTATTTTCACCGTTTCAAATCATACGCTATATCCAATTAAATATCTCCTCAACACCAAAAACTATTTTAATTATACCACCATAACCATAATAATTTTTCAAGTATCCTAGACCCATTGTCACAACCGGGATGGCGATGGCACGGCCGACCCTCGAAAAATAATAAAACGGGTTTTGAAATCCTTTCGCAAAATAGGGAGTCGCCACCAATATTTTTAAGGGCAAAATACCGGAAAAACATTTGTTAAAGCATTGGTCAATAAAGAATGAGATTTCAAGTTTGGGAGTCGAATTACAAGTGAGGAAGGTATTAACACCTCACACCTGTCCATTATAAAATGGTTACCTCAAATTGATAGCACGCATTATAAGTGGCCCGTAAACTATTTTAGCTTCTTTAGAAAAGGAACAGACAAAACAGATGAGGAAGTTTTGAAATAATATTAACAGGACGTCCCTTCCAAATTAATCTTAAATCGAACAACTTGATTAAATAGTGATAATAAGAAATGACAAAATAGTGACAGTAAGAAATTTGACCGAATAGTGATAGTAAGAAAGAAGAAAACAGAGTGAAAGTAAAGATTAATAGGACATCCCATCCAAATTAACCTTAATTTGTAAACAAAAATTTAATGAGTAAAATAAAGTAAAATAGAATGAGGTAAAATAAAGTTGATTAACAAAATTGGATATTAACAGGACGTCTTATCCAAATTAACCTCACTTTTTATAAGAAAAATGGAATACATTGAAGACACGAGAGGATCAATAAGACGTCTCATCTAAATTAACCCCTTTTAAAATATTATATTTTAAAGAATAATGACATATTGAAAAATGGAAAAGATTAACAAGATATCGCGTCTAAATTAACCTTCTCATGATAAAACAATTTTAAAATTAAGCAATAATAATATAACTTTAATCGAGGTGAAACAAATATAAAAAGAAAGTGAAAGCGGCCCCGACAGGAATTAATTCCCGCTCCTACATATTCTCGTGCTTTCGAGAAATCAGGGTCACGTAGTTCTTGAGAAAATTAACCTTGGTAAATATATGCAAATAAAAGAAATAAAGAAGGTTACTTGCCAAATAGAAGAATGGAGGAGGAGAAAATGGAAACAGAAGAGGAAGTGCTTCTCTCTGTTGGCGTGTGTGGAAGAATGAAGGAAGAGAAATGGAAACTGAAGAGGCACTGCTTCCCTTCGTTGGTGTCCCACTAAATGCTTCACTTGCTCTCTATTTATAGCACTTTAAAAGGCAAGGCTTTTAATTTAAAATTCTCTACTGATCCATGATTTGTGTAGTGCTTATCTTCTTAGTGCTTCATGTTTCCTGACTTGCTTTCTGTAATTAATGCAAAAGATGTTTCTTCAAATTTCAATTTCAAAATTCAACTTTCAACTAAATGAATAGATTCATTTAGTGTATTTTGACATTTAATTGCATATGAATAGATTCAAGAAGTAAATGAATAGATTCAAGCTTGATTTTCACATGATTTTGGCAAGTAACAAATGTATGAATGGATTCAGGACCAAAATGAATCGATTCATCCTTAATTTTTCATGATTATGGGCCAAAATTCATGCATGAATCGATTCAGGTGGGCTCTAAATTGATTCAAGCCATTTAAAATTGAAATCCTGGAGCTGTTTTACGTATCAATCAATTCACACACATGTTGAATCGATTCATATGGCTGTTTTTTGATTTTCCATGCTTTGTTTCACCATTTTCAGATGTGATAGCTTATGTCTTGGTTCCTTTGGTCCTTTGGCACTTGGATGAACATTTTTCACTTGTTTTAATCCTATGTAAGTGCTTTGACTTAAATCCTTGGTGTTCATCAAATTTCAAACATAATTAAATTCTGTTCTTGCGTATGTTTGATATTGAGTCTTCAATTGTTCTTTGTGGTGTTGTTCGTCATCAAGACAAATTAGCTGGACAAAAAGAGGTGTTCACAAATGTCACTTTGGGAAACATATGTCACTTTGAATAGGAAACTTTGTTCCAACGCCATGTACCAAAGGGAAAAGATGAGTCTTTTTCGATACCAATTAGAAGGGACCATTCTGAGTCTTTTGTCGGGCTTTTGTTTTGTTCTTTTTGTTCATTCTTTCCCTTTTTGACTTTTTTCTTTGTTGTTATTTTCTTTTTCTTTTTTCTTCTTTTTTTTTCTTTTCTTCTTTTTTTTGGACCTTCAAATGAACCCCTTGGTACCTTTGTTATGGTCTAGCCGCTTTATTCACCCTTGGCCAATGTGGCAAAGAACTATTACGCTAATGGTGTTGTTGGCAATTCCTTATCACGGTACACCATTTCTTTAGTTACATCAGCAAGAGAAGTAGTTATACCCCTTCAAGGTTGGGGTGTTAATTACGACAAGGATGAAACATTTTTTCGTCGCGTTCTTGGCTTGATGATATTCGTGCCCCCAATGTAGAAAGGTGACGGCCTGCTCTGTGATCTGAATGTGCCACAATATGAGAATACGAGGGTATCAACTTGCCCCAATCGGTATGTGTGTAGGGTATTAACCTTGATTCTTTCATTTTTTGTTTTTTTGTTTTATTCTATTATATTTTTAGCAGAGTATCTATGATCTTGTTTGCGTTTAAGGGCCTCAGTAAGTCCTTGCCATCCATGTTGGTCAATATTGAAACTTACTTGAATGATAGATAGTCCTTGTTCATTGTGGGATCTGGCACTGTCATCATCCATGTAGACATCTTTATTATGTCATTAGACTAGGCTACCATCGTCCTTTGACAAATTGCCCCAATGTTTTCTAAGGCAACTTGATCAACTTCCTTGTTGTTCATGAATCTTGACCTCTTGTTAACCTCTTTACTCCATGAGTTTGTAGTATCAATCACCTCTTGAATTCCCCTTGTTTAAACATCCTAGTTAATTTGGCCAAGGGACCATAGTCTTAGTCGACCTCTTTGTCAGCATGATCAATCAGGTGGTCAAAGTCTTGCAATAGGACTGTGATCTCATTGCTCTCAAAAGGATCATTTTTGGATCTACACTTATTCAGTATATGTTGACAAATGAAAAAGGAAGCAAATAAATAAAGGGAAAAGGATTCAAAGCAGAGACAAGGAAAGCAGGAAAAGATATTTTGAAATTTGACACACATTCATTAAGGGAAACTTGAAATGATAAAAGCTTGTTTTTTCCCTTGTTACATAAATATCCCAATGCCTTAGGCATAGCAAAAAAAGTTATGAATGTTTAAAGTCGTAGGGAGTCTGACGGCCTCCCAATTACAAAGCTTTCTGCCTGGCGGGAAAGCAACCACAAAGTCTGCATCATCGGGGGACTGTCTTCAGTGGTGATGACATCTTTTACATACCCCTCACCCTCCTTGGGTCTTGGTTTTGGTTAGAGGTGAAAGGTTGGCCCTATTGTTGGAGAGGATGGTTTGCATTGGTCGTGGATTTAGTGCTCTAGTGGTAGATGGGTGATAATGAGATTATGGTGAGCTAGGATGAAAGGTCTGGTTATGGGTGGTAGCAGGCACATATGGGTATGAAGTATAAGGAAAGTGGTTGGCGGGTTAAAAATTGGCAGGGGTGAATGGTCTCGGTTAGGTCCTCCTTTGGTGACAAGAGATGACATTTATTTCCCCATCTCATCTTCTTTCGTCTCCTGGCATAGGCCTCCTTACAATAGGTGCCCCAAACGGGCTTTGCGTAATCTTTCCCATCCTTAGACCGCTCTTTATTCTTTCTCTAATAATTACAATGTTGGAGAAATTAAATGACACATTACCAATCATCATGTCATAGAAAGGAGACTGGAGTGTGTCAATAAACATTATAACTACTTCCTTCTCCGAGAGAGAAGGATCTACTTGCGCGGCCATCTCAGGCCATCGCTGGGCATATTCTTTGAATGTCTCGTCGCCCTTCTTAACCATATTTTACAATTGAACCCTGTCAAGCGCCATGTCTAGATTGTATTTATACTATTTCAAGAAAGCGTATGCCAGGTCTTTTCAACAGAGAATGAAAATTCGCTCTAGATGAGTATACCAAGTGAGGGAAGCTCTGGCCAGACTATCTTGAACACAGTGTATCAGCAGCCTGTCATTAGAGGCATAAGAGACCATCTTCTGACAATACATTGTAAGATGATTTCATGGATAAGTCAATCCCTGGTACTTATCAAAATCTGGTACTCTAAACTTCAGTGGAATAATGACATCTGGAACCAGACAGAGTTCAGAAGCATCCATATACATGAGACCTTCCATACTTTCCGCAACCCTTAGTCACTCCTCCAGGATTTTTATCTTGCCCTTTTGAGAGGCAGAGACTGTGCTTGGGCTGGCAGCTGGGTTTACCATATGGGTCATGCCTTGTGGATTAGCAGCGTAAGGGTTTGCGTATCCATATAGGTAACCGTAGTATGGGTAGAAAGGCGCAGTTGAATGAGATTGGTTTACTGGGCCAGTGTTTAACGTGGGACCATGGGATTGAGTCATAGCATGGATTGGCTAGGCTATCTTGGTGGTTTTAGGGGGTTGTGTGGCTTGAGCTTGGGCGATTTGTGGCTCATGGAGTGGTGGTATAGTTGGCTGGGCAAGGTGTGAGGTGTGGAGATTTACTACTTGCTGGTCATAGGTGTCTTGTGGGTTATTGAGGAGTAGGGGAAAGTATCTCGGTGGTAGACTATAAGGCGGAAAGGATACCAGGTTGCCATCGGGGCCAGTAAAGGTGGGTTGTGGTGCATAGGATATACCATAGGGTGGTTGGGCATCCTCGATACCTACAAATGAGCCCCCTTCTGTGACTTTCTTCCCTAAGAGCTTTGTCAGTTCTGCTACTTGCTCTCTTAGCTGGTTAACCTCATTCCTAAAATCTTCATTCGTATGTTCTACTTTAGCCATATGTCTTTTCTGAAGTCGAGTTCTGTAAAGGTGTGTCCCTGTGGTGTCTTTGGAATTGCTAATAAAATAGAAAGGAAATCAGTCAAATAAAACTTGATGTGTCCCATGAATCATTACATCCCTCGTAACTCATTTTTTTGAAAATATTTTTACATCCGGGGAAGTAAAAACCACTCGTGACAGATCGAGAGTCATGTGGGTTACGGACCTTCCGATCAACGTCAATGTGTTTTTTTATTTGGATTTTTGATTTTGATTTTTTTATTTTGTTTGATTTTGTTTTGATGACTCGAAAAAAAATATGTAACTCAGGACCCAAAGTAAATACGCGTAAAAGGAAAGGACTGCTTGCCCGTTGAAGGATCACTAGTTAAAAAGTGTTTCATCTTTAGAAAGAAAGTAATCCACTAAATGGGCAAGTGGTCCACCAATTTGGATTAGAAGGGAAAGTGTGAATGAGAGAAGCTAGAGTGAAAGCCTGCCTCTTTGTGCCCTAAGGGTTTTTTTTTCTGAAGGCCTCCTATCGGTTCTAAGGTTTGTCTAACGGTGATACCTCGCATTAGGTGGCTTGCACTAACTGTCTAAAGGTCACTAGAGCCAAGATCCTACTCATGGTGTTGACCACAATAGTAGAAAGTCTACTAGGTGTGGGACACAATGAATAAGTCGAACTCTAGCAAAGGTTCTCACGATAGCCAGACCGGACGTACGTCCCAAATGACACCGCTATTAACCTCCCCTAAACTTAAGTTTCATTTGGACCCGGGTATAGGGTCCCACTCAAAAGTGTGTATAAATTGTGAGTGTAGTGTGTGAAAGAGGCATTCAATACCTGTACCCTACCCATCCAACACAGAGAACAAACACAAAATAACAAAATAAAGTCGTCTACCCTAAGGTTCAACAACACACAAACAATAGCATATGACAAGATATAATCTAGGCAAGAATTACACATAAAAATTGACAAAAAATAAAACTAAAGAAGTTAAATAATTAACGGGCCACTCAAAACATGCGTTATCAACTTGGTTAGCTTGACTCTCTATTTTCCCCAGTGGAGTCGCCATCTGCGTGACCGGGATCGCGGTGGCACGATCGACCCTCGAAAAAATATTAGTATAAAACTGTTCGAAATCCTTTCGAAAAATAAGGAATCGCCACCAATATTTTTAAGGGCAAAATACCGAAAAACCTTTGTTAAAGCACTGGTCAATAAAGAATGAGATTTCAAGTTCGAGAGTCGAATTATAGGTGAGAAAGGTATTAGCACCTCACAACTGTCTGTTATAAAATGGTTACCTTAAATTGATAGCGCGTATTATAAGTAGCCCGTAAATTATTTTAGCTTCTTTAGAAAAGGAACAGACAAAACAGATGAGGAAGTTTCAAAATAATATTAACAGGATGTCCCATCAAAATTCAACTTTCAACTAAATCAATAAATTCATGAATAGATTCATTTAGTGTATTTTGACATTTAATTGCATATGAATAGATTCAGGAAGTATATGAATAGATTCAAGCTTGATTTTCATATGATTTTGGCAAGTAACAGACGTATGAATGGATTCAAGACCAAAATGAATCGATTCATCCTTAATTTTTCATGATTTTGGGCCAAAATTCACGCATGAATCGATTCAGGTAGGGTCTGAATCAGTTCAAGCCATTTGAAATTGAAATCCTAGAGTTGCTTTACGCATGAATCAATTCACACACATGTTGAATCGATTCATATGGTTGTTTATTGACTTTCCATGCTTTGTTTCACCATTTCTAGATGTGATAGCTTATGGCTTGGTTCCTTTGGTCCTTTGGCACTTGGATGAACATTTATCACTTGTTTTAATCCTTTGTAAGTGCTTTGACTTAAATCCTTGGTGTTCATCAAATTTCAAACATAATTAAATTGTATTCTTGCGTATGTTTGATCTTGAGTCTTCAATTGTTCTTTGTGGTGTTGTTCGTCATCAAAACAAATTGGCCGGACAAAAAGAGGTGTTCACACCCATCAAATATCTAATTTGACTTAGTGGGTCCCACACCATCCATTAAATTATTCAATTTCAATAAATTTCAGTTTACCGATAAATCACAATTAATGTCTAATTAATTTTCCCATGTATTTTGGACCATAAATAATTAATTATCATCATCTAATATATTTATTTCTCTAAAATTTGGGATGTTACATAAGCACATTGGTGCAACATCAATACGTTGGTATTCTGGTTCCCTTTTCTTCCAGCGTAAGTGTTCTATAGAGGTATGCTTGGCTGACCGTAGGCACGCTCTAGCCCAGCGTATCTACGTTGAGCCTCTGTAGCCTTTCCTTCTAATTGGGCGTTAGCACACTGCATCCGAATGTTGGTATACTGACCTGCAATTCAACACAAAATGTACACTAGTAGGTACGTTATGTGCTACCATTAGTACGCTTAGGGCCTTGTTAACATAATACATATTCTTTTCCATTTTGTTATCTTGTAATTATTGATTTAAATGAAAAATGCTAAACTAATAGTTAATTATTGACATTGCCTAATTGATAAATACTTAGCTAATTACCTCTAAACTTAATAATTAAACTCAATCCTATACATCAATTAGGGATAAATATTAACATTTAATTGAGTCTTTTCAAGACGTATCATATCCCCAAACTTAGAACTTGTTTGTCCTCAAGCAATGTTAAAATTAAATGACCTGTTGTGCTAAATTCATGTTCCTTCTCAGACCAATCTCAAATAATTTCAGTGCGGCATATGAACAAAGAACCTTTCAATTGATCCTTGATAATTTGAATGCAAGATTCTAAGCTGGAAAATATGCCAATAAAGCTTCATTCTCACTAGGTTAGATGTGTTTCTCTCTACTCTCAGTGTTTTAAGACTATAACTATGCACACATCACTTGCAAAACAAGAAGTAAACATAGGCTTGTAATCCTCCTAAGCATCATGCATAATAGTAATTGCACAAAGATCAATAAGGACTTTGATTGGCTTGTAATGAGGTTGGGTTACAGGCTCTATTTTTGTTTTCCTGGTCAATGTAAGGTGATGAGTGACAGGGCTCCGCAAGCGCATGGGTTATGTCGAGTAATATAAAAGATTATCGTATCCACAAGGACTGTTTTCAAAGTACCAGCATATTGAAATTTAATTATCCACACAATTGATTTTCAATGTTTTTGTAAAATAAAACACAAAATAAATATAAATATAGAAATAAATTTACTAGACACTTAAAAATCAGAATTGAGAGTATCTTCGGATTCTGGGGGATGAAGACTATATTTTATGTTAATAAATTGGCTTTTCATAAATAAGAATCAAATTAAATTTTCCAAGGCAGATTTTCCTTAAGCTAATTAATATGTTCCTCTCGGAATCCTATTAACATACCTAACGAATGGAGAACCACGTTCAATCCCTAAGATAGGCCCTTTACTATTTTATGAAAATCCCTTTTTATTCCTCAAAAGATTTTTGATTACTTTCACGGTTTTACCGAGGTCACAAAAGGTGTTTCAAAACCTTAGGTTTAGTTCAAAAACTTTCCAGTAACAATAAATCCCTTGCCTTGAATCTATTTTTCTTTCCATTTTTTTCCTAGAACAGCAACAATTGACTTCATACTTTTCTTATTTTTCTTAAGTTTTCTCAATTTCAAAGCTTTGCTCTTTTTTTTCTTTCTTTTTTTTTCTAGTCCTTTGGACTCTTTCCTTATTTTTTTCTCCTATAAAATTTTTTTGAAGTACTTTTTTACAAATTTTTTAGAAGTGTGCTTTTTTTTAGTGCTTGTTAGGCACACTTTCTCTCCCCCAAACTTAAATATTGCAAATCCGTTAGCAACTCATCAAGGCAACATAAATCATCAAAAACACCTCAAGGGTTAATACATGGTTTTTTCTCAGGAATTCATGGTTTGTAATGTAGGTATTATGATTGAATAAAAAGTCTCAGGCTCAACATTAAATGTCAATTGGTTAAATATACATTGGGTAAGCTATATTTGGCTCTAGCTATTAAATAGAAACAGGGCTCTTATCATTTCTTTGTGTTGATTACCATATGCATAAGCAAGGAGAAATGCAAGTTCTGCCACATTGCTATTAGGTAAGTACACTCATGAAAATCAAGGCACAAAACTCATTATCCAAGGAATTTTTAGCATCAATAAACACATCCCTAAACTTAGAATACTGTAATAGCATCAAATTATCATCCTAGGCTTTCAAACATGTACTACACAGTTTATACCAAGAATGGTCTTCTGAATTTCCCATGAATTGCAACACAATTAGTAATTTTATTCAACCAATTACTTTGGAAAATCATGTCAAGCTTGGAGATGCAACAATCCTATTATTCTTCTCCTATGCATGATTATTATTTCTCTTTTTTCTTCAAATTACTATCCATGAGTAACAAGCATAAAAGTGAAAGGACTTCCCTTTTTACCTTTGTAAGCAGCACATAAGCAGCTTCCGGTGGTGACCAGTTATTATAATAACGAATGAAAAAGAACACAAAACATGAAAAATAAAAACAAATAATATAGAATGGAAATGAAGATAAGAAGTACAATGAAGTAATGAAACAACAAACATAGAAAGAGTTCAAAAATTACAACCCAAACATATAAATAACAAGTCTAACTGAAATACAATGAAAATAACCAAAAACTCCTAATCTACTCCGTAGCATCCCCCTCTTCAAATGTGTCAACCATTTCTTCATCAACTTCCTGCCTAAAATCAGCCTGATCAGTGTTTGGTGGGAACTCTGTTCAGGGGTGTATCAATAGGAGGAATGGTGAAACCAATAGAGGCCAGCCATTGATACTTATCAGTCGGAACCCCTATCTCTTCAGTCGGGTCCAAATTCATTGTAGTAGCCATCTTCCTCAGCATCATATCAGGGTTTATTACTAGATCGTAAGTCCCAAGCTCCATCTTCTTTATCGCTTATAATTCACTCAAAATGGTGTTAAAACTTAGAGCAGAAGATTGGTCTTGGTGAGAAGTGGATGGGTTGGCCATTTTAGGCTTTAAGCGCTAGGGTTCCTTATGAATATAGTGATGCGTGATCCAAAGCCTTCTCCATTTTCACCTTAGTGAACTTTTCCTCCTGCATTTTCACTGAATTTTTCTGGGGCCAAAAGTGAAATAACAGAACAGTATGGCAATTGGGCAAATTTCTTATGAGCCTTAATCATTTCAAATAAAATTAAATCGCCCAAATTGATATACAGTTCCTGCATTAAATAGTAAATAAGAACAAACCATTTTATCAAAATTTCAGTAGCATGTGCCATTGGTTGCAGGGAAGAAAGCAAATATTGACACCAAATCATAGGCACATCAAGGAGAGTATTTTTTCTTACAAATTTTGAAGCACCCCCAACAGTAGTCTCATAAGAGGTACCCTCTTTGCAGTATACTTTCGAGACCTATTTTCTCAAATTAGCACTCCCCTCCAATGAGAATCCATTCAGGATTCCTATGTATTCACACTTTGCATCTTCCACTACAGGTAATGTCAAAATTTTATTGAGAATCTCATTAGATAGTGGGATGACAACACCCCTGAGGTAAGAACAATAGGGGGCTTCATCATCACTGTCAAAGGTGCAAGAACAATGAAAGGGTAAGATGTGAAAAGGTGAGGTAAAAAGTGATAATTAAAAGGGTAAGAGTAAATTGAAATGGTATAGTGAATTAATGGGCAGTAAAATACAAAAAAATTGTTACCAATTTGAAGAATTGAAGAGCTGTGACCGTTGCAATTGAAAAAAGGCAAGATTCCCGTGTAACAGCTTTTGGGGTTAGGGTTCCTGCATTGGAAGAGGTATTTATAGACAAAAGGCCATTGTAGGTACGTTCAACCCTAACGTTAGTACGCTTTATTGGAACGTCAGAACACTGATAACATGCAGAAGATACGTATATACACGCTTTATTAGAGCGTAGGCACGCTCAGGAAAAGGTTTAGTACCTGATTCTAATTGAATCCACGTGTAGACACACTGGATAAAAGCGTAGGAACACTTAAACTGACTCACTAGTTTATTTCTATAGAGAACATGTGTACGCACATTCAAAAGAAGCGTAGACACGCTTATTGAAAACAAAAAATAAATGCAAGAATAGAAAACAAGCGTAAACACGTAGGAGAAAAGCGTAAGAACACTCAGAAGATGACTCTTTACATTATTCCTAACAAAAAGGCGCATAAGAGCGCTAACAAACGAGCGTAAAAAGGCTTATTATAAACTAATTTTGAGAAGGGAAGCCCAAGCATAGGCATAGGTACGCTATGGGAACGCGTAAAGACGTGCAACTAAAAAAAAGAACAAGAAGTCTGCGTAAGGACGCTCATCCAATTGTACCTACGGACGATTCCTAGAAATTTATTAACCAAAGCAATTAAACTAATGTAAGTACGCTTATTCTCTAACGTAACAACACTAACAAAATGAACAGTGTCAAATGGGCACTATTTTCCCTGGACGTAAGAACGCCCCAACTAAGCATAGACACGCTCATAAAAAGACAACAGGGGACAAGATAGGATCTGCGCGTAGACACGCAAAGCTGAGCGTCAACATGCTCAAACAATGCCTGGAATATCTAAACAGAATCAATGTGTAAGAATGCTACCTTGGAGAGTAAGAACGCATAACCAATTAATTAGTAGCTGATTCCCTATGACCCCAGTGTAAGAACGTAAAAGAGTAGGCGCAATTACGCTCAATCAAAAGAACAAAACAGAATATTGTCAAGGGTATACGTAAGCACGCTCTTCTAGAGCAGAGGAACGCGCAAGCAAAGAACAACATTTGATTCTCCTATGACCCCAGCGTAAGAACACAATAGAGCAGGTGTAAATACACATAAGGAACAGGCTACTTTGACAGATGAACAGAGTATTGGCATAGACACACTAGCAGAGAGCGTTATGCCTCATTTAACACTTTACTTGCATAGTAGATAACATGGGTTAAGGCTTCCCTTCTTTTGGCTTAATACAGCTCCCATAACAAAATCACTTGAATCACACATAAGTTCGAAAGGTAAAGACCAATCTGGTGCAGCAAGGATAGAGGCTGAAATTAATTTTTCCTTTAAAATTACAAATGCCATAGAACAATGCTCATCAAAAACAAATGGAGCATCTTTCACAGGTAAATCAATTAATGGCTTTGTAATTTTTGAAAAGTCTTTTATAAATTTACGGTAAAAACTCGCATAGCCCAGAAAACTCCTAATCCCTTTGACATTAATAGGGGAGGGAAGCTTTTCAATCATTTCTATTTTGGCCCAATTTACTGCAATTCCTTCCGTAGAGACTTCATGGCCAAGGACTATCCCTCCTTTTACCATAAAATGGCATTTTTCCCAGCCGAGGACTAGGTTAGTCTCTTGACATCTCATTAAAACCTTGGCCAAATTCTCTAGACAGGTCTCATAATCTCTTTTAAACACATAGAAGTCATCTATAAATACCTCTATGAACTTCTCTACCATGTCCCCAAATTGCCAGCATGCACCTTTGAAAAAGTAGTTTTTTCTTGGTCTTTTGGGTTAACCACAATCTGATTTTACCCTGAATACCCATCTAGGAAACAATAATACTCATGGCTGTATAACTTTTCTAACATTTGGTCTATAGAAGGCAAAGAAAAGTGATCCTTTCTGGTGGAGTCATTCAACTGCCTATAATCTATACACATCCTCCAACTTGTGGTAGGCCTAGTTGAAATGACTTCCCATTTTTCATTTTTTATGGTGGTTATACCTCCTTTCTTGGGTACCACTTGAACTGGACTGATCCAAGTGCTATCCGAGATAGGATATATGATCCCTGTATCTAAAAGCTTAACCACTTCCTTTCTAACAGCCTTTTTCATTATCGGATTCGGCCTCCACTATGGTTGGATAATTGGGGAATAATCCTCTTCCATCAATAATCCTCTTTACAACCTATAGCAGATTTAGGTTTCAGCAGATCCCTCGTCAACTTTTCAAATCCTCATCATTGAGTTCGACACTTATGATAATAGGATGTGATTCATTTTAACCTAGAAAGGCATACTTCAAATGGGAAGTCAAGGGTTTTAACTTATATTTTTCCTCTATAACCTCTCTACGCTTCTCATTTTCCTTCTTCATTATTTCTTCCTTCTCTTGCAGCACTTCTAAATCCTCAAGTGACTGCAACAGCTCTACCTCTTTATCATTTAGCTTTTCACTTTCAGAGTCAAACTCATCATCAAGGAAGGCTTTCAAAGCTTCCTCCTCAGTTTTTAACAACATGGGAGTCTTATGAGTAGAAAACTCCTCTATCATGAAACAATCTAATGTCTTCATCACACTAAACACATTAAAGACCACTTGTTCCTCTTAAACTCTTAGAATCAACTTACCATTTTCTACATCTATTAGAGCTCTACCTGTTGCTAAGAATGGTCTTCCAAACATAAGAGGTATTTCCTTATCAGCCTCCATTCTAACACAACAAAATCTATTGGAAAAATGAATTTATTGACCTTCACTAATAGATCTTCCACCATACCATGAGGATATTTGATTGATCTATCAACCAACTACAAAGACATTCGAGTTGGTTACAGATCCTTTATTCCCAACTTCCTCATTAGAGACAATGGCATAAGATTTATGCTAGCTCCTAGGTGACATAAGGCACTCCCTACATGCATATCACCAATTGCACAAGGTATGGTGAAAGAGCCTGGATCTTCCAATTTTTATGGTAATTTTTTTTGGATGATTGCACTATACTCCTGTGTGAGGGCAATCATTTCATCACCTTTCAATTTCCTTTTTTAGAGAACAGCTATTTCATAAACTTTGCATAGGAGGGTATCTCTTTCAATGCAAGTTCTGCCACATTGTTATTTGGTAAGTACACTCATGAAAATCAAGGCACAAAACTCATTATCCAAGGAATTTTTAGCATCAATAAACACATCCCTAAACTTAGAATACTGTAATAGCTTCAAATTATCATCCTAGGTAAGAAGAATAGGGGGCTTCATCATCACTGTCAAAGGCGCAAGAACAATGAAAGGGTAAGATGTGAAAAGGTAAGGTAAAAAGTGATAATTAAAAGGGTAAGAGTAAATTGAAACGGTATAGTGAATTAATGGGCAGTAAAATACAAAAAAATTGTTACCAATTTGTAGAATTGAAGAGCTGTGACCGTTGCAAATGAAAAAAGGTAAGATTCCCATGTAACAGCTTTTGGGGTTAGGGTTCTTGCGTTGGAAGAGGTATTTATAGACAAAAGGCCAGTGTAGGTACGTTCAACCCTAACGTTAGTACGCTTTATTGGAACGTCAAAACACTGATAACATGCAGAAGATACGCATATACACGCTTTATTAGAGCGTAGGCACGCTCAGGAAAAGGTTTAGTACCTGATTCTAATTGAATCCACGTGTAGACACGCTGGATAAAAGCGTAGGAACACTTAAACTGACTCACTAGTTTATTTCTATAGAGAACATGTGTACGCACGTTTAAAAGAAGCATAGACACGCTTATTGAAAACAAAAAATAAATGCAAGAATAGAAAACAAGCGTAACACGTAGGAGAAAAGCGTAAGAACACTCAGAAGATGACTCTTTACATTATTCCTAACAAAAAGGCGCATAAGAGCGCTAACAAACGAGCGTAAAAAGGCTTATTACAAACTAATTTTGAGAAGGGAAGCCCAAGCATACGCATAGGTATGCTATGGGAACGCATAAAGACCTACAACTAAAAAAAAGAACAAGAAGTCTGCGTAAGGACGCTCATCCAATTGTATCTACGGACGATTCCTAGAAATTTATTAACCAAAGCAATTAAACTAATGTAAGTACGCTTATTCTCTAACGTAACAACACTATCAAAATGAACAGTGTCAAATGGGCACTGTTTTCCCTGGACGTAAGAACGCCCCAACTAAGCATAGACACGCTCATAAAAAAACAACAGGGGACAAGATAGGATCTGCACGTAGACACGTAAAGCTGAGCGTCAACATGCTCAAACAATGCCTGGAATATTTGAACAGAATCAATGTGTAAGAATGCTACCTTGGAGAGTAAGAACGCATAACCAATTAATCAATAGCTGATTCCCTATGACCCCAGTGTAAGAACGTAAAAGAGTAGGCGTAATTACGCTCAATCAAAAGAATAAAACAGAATACGGTCAAGTGTATGCGTAAGCACGCTCTACTAGAGCATAGGAACGCGCAAGCAAAGAACAACATTTGATTCTCCTATGACCCCAGCGTAAGAACACAAAAGAGCAGGTGTAAATACACATAAGGAACAGGCTACTTTGACAGATGAACAGAGTATTGGCGTAGACACACTAGCAGAGAGCGTTATACCTCATTTAACACTTTACTTGCGTAGTAGATAACATGGGTTAAGGCTTCCCTTCTTTTGGCTTAATACAGCTCCCATAACAAAATCACTTGAATCACACATAAGTTCGAAAGGTAAAGACCAATCTGGTGCAGCAAGGATAGAGGCTGAAATTAATTTTTCCTTTAAAATTACAAATGCCATAGAACAATGCTCATCAAAAACAAATGGAGCATCTTTCACAAGTAAATCAATTAATGGCTTTGTAATTTTTGAAAAGTCTTTTATAAATTTATGGTAAAAACTCGCATTGCCCAGAAAACTCCTAATCCCTTTGACATTAATAGGGGAGGGAAGCTTTTCAATCATTTCTATTTTGGCCCAGTTTACTGCAATTCCTTCCATAGAGACTTTATGGCCAAGGACTATCCCTCCTTTTACCATAAAATGGCATTTTTCCCAGCTGAGGACTAGGTTAGTCTCTTGACATCTCATTAAAACCTTGGCCAAATTCTCTAGACAGGTCTCATAATCTCTTCTAAACACATAGAAGTCATCTATAAATACCTCTATGAACTTTTCTACCATGTCCCCAAATTGCCAGCATGCACCTTTGAAAAAGTAGTTTTTTTCTTGGTCTTTTGGGTTAACCACAATCTGATTGTACCCTGAATACCCATCTAGGAAACAATAATACTCATTACTGTATAACTTTTCTAACATTTGGCCCACAAAAGGCAAAGGAAAGTGATCCTTTTTAGTGGAGTCATTCAACTGCCTATAATCTATACACATCCTCCAACCTGTGGTAGGCCTAGTTGAAATGACTTCCCATTTTTCATTTTTTATGGTGGTTATACCTCCTTTCTTGGGTACCACTTGAACTGGACTGATCCAAGTGCTATCCGAGATAGGATATATGATCCCTGTATCTAAAAGCTTAACCAATTCCTTTCTAACAGCCTTTTTCATTATCGGATTCGGCCTCCACTATGGTTGGATAATTGGGGAATAATCCTCTTCCATCAATAATCCTCTTTACAACCTATAGCAGATTTAGGTTTCAGCAGATCCCTCGTCAACTTTTCAAATCCTCATCATTGAGTTCGACACTTATGATAATAGGATGTGATTCATTTTAACCTAGAAAGGCATACTTCAAATGGGAAGGCAAGGGTTTTAACTTATATTTTTCCTCTATAACCTCTCTACGCTTCTCATTTTCCTTCTTCATTATTTCTTCCTTCTCTTGCAGCACTTGTAAATCCTCAAGTGACTGCAACAGCTCTACCTCTTTATCATTTAGCTTTTCACTTTCAGAGTCAAACTCATCATCAAGGAAGGCTTTCAAAGCTTCCTCCTCAGTTTTTAACAACATGGGAGTCTTATGAGTAGAAAACTCCTCTATCATGAAACAATCTAATGTCTTCATCACACTAAACACATTAAAGACCACTTGTTCCTCTTAAACTCTTAGAATCAACTTACCATTTTCTACATCTATTAGAGCTCTACCTGTTGCTAAGAATGGTCTTCCAAACATAAGAGGTATTTCCTTATCAGCCTCCATTCTAACACAACAAAATCTATTGGAAAAATGAATTTATTGACCTTCACTAATAGATCTTCCACCATACCATGAGGATATTTGATTGATCTATCAACCAACTACAAAGACATTCGAGTTGGTTACAGATCCTTTATTCCCAACTTCCTCATTAGAGACAATGGCATAAGATTTATGCTAGCTCCTAGGTGACATAAGGCACTCCCTACATGCATATCACCAATTGCACAAGGTATGGTGAAAGAGCCTGGATCTTCCAATTTTTATGGTAATTTTTTTTGGATGATTGCACTATACTCCTGTGTGAGGGCAATCATTTCATCACCTTTCAATTTCCTTTTTTAGAGAACAGCTCTTTCATAAACTTTGCATAGGAGGGTATCTCTTTCAATGCAAGTTCTGCCACATTGTTATTTGGTAAGTACACTCATGAAAATCAAGGCACAAAACTCATTATCCAAGGAATTTTTAGCATCAATAAACACATCCCTAAACTTAGAATACTGTAATAGCTTCAAATTATCATCCTAGGTAAGAAGAATAGGGGGCTTCATCATCACTGTCAAAGGCGCAAGAACAATGAAAGGGTAAGATGTGAAAAGGTGAGGTAAAAAGTGATAATTAAAAGGGTAAGAGTAAATTGAAACGGTATAGTGAATTAATGGGCAGTAAAATACAAAAAAAATTGTTACCAATTTGTAGAATTGAAGAGCTGTGACTGTTGCAAATGAAAAAAGGCAAGCTTCCCGTGTAACAGCTTTTGGGGTTAGGGTTCTTGCGTTGGAAGAGGTATTTATAGACAAAAGGCCAGTGTAGGTACGTTCAACCCTAACGTTAGTACGCTTTATTGGAACGTCAAAACACTGATAACATGCAGAAGATACGCATATACACGCTTTATTAGAGCGTAGGCACGCTCAGGAAAAGGTTTAGTACCTGATTCTAATTGAATCCACGTGTAGACACGCTGGATAAAAGCGTAGGAACACTTAAACTGACTCACTAGTTTATTTCTATAGAGAACATGTGTACGCACGTTCAAAAGAAGCGTAGACACGCTTATTGAAAACAAAAAATAAATGCAAGAATAGAAAACAAGCGTAACACGTAGGAGAAAAGCGTAAGAACACTCAGAAGATGACTCTTTACATTATTCCTAACAAAAAGGCGCATAAGAGCGCTAACAAACGAGCGTAAAAAGGCTTATTACAAACTAATTTTGAGAAGGGAAGCCCAAGCATACGCATAGGTACGCTATGGGAACGCGTAAAGACCTACAACTAAAAAAAAGAACAAGAAGTCTTCATAAGGACGCTCATCCAATTGTACCTACGGACGATTCCTAGAAATTTATTAACCAAAGCAATTAAACTAATGTAAGTACGCTTATTCTCTAACGTAACAACACTATCAAAATGAACAGTGTCAAATGGGCACTGTTTTCCCTGGACGTAAGAACGCCCCAACTAAGCATAGACACGCTCATAAAAAAACAACAGGGGACAAGATAGGATCTGCACGTAGACACGTAAAGCTGAGCGTCAACATGCTCAAACAATGCCTGGAATATTTGAACAGAATCAATATGTAAGAATGCTACCTTGGAGAGTAAGAACGCATAACCAATTAATCAATAGCTGATTCCCTATGACCCCAGTGTAAGAACGTAAAAGAGTAGGCGTAATTACGCTCAATCAAAAGAATAAAATAGAATATGGTCAAGGGTATGCATAAGCACGCTCTACTAGAGCATAGGAACGCGCAAGCAAAGAACAACATTTGATTCTCCTATGACCCCAGCGTAAGAACACAAAAGAGCAGGTATAAATACACATAAGGAACAGGCTACTTTGACAGATGAACAGAGTATTGGCGTAGACACACTAGCAGAGAGCGTTATGCCTCATTTAACACTTTACTTGCGTAGTAGATAACATGGGTTAAGGCTTCCCTTCTTTTGGCTTAATACAGCTCCCATAACAAAATCACTTGAATCACACATAAGTTCGAAAGGTAAAGACCAATCTGGTGCAGCAAGGATAGAGGCTGAAATTAATTTTTCCTTTAAAATTACAAATGCCATAGAACAATGCTCATCAAAATCAAATGGAGCATCTTTCACAAGTAAATCAATTAATGGCTTTGTAATTTTTGAAAAGTCTTTTATAAATTTACGGTAAAAACACGCATTGCCCAGAAAACTCCTAATCCCTTTGACATTAATAGGGGAGGGAAGCTTTTCAATCATTTCTATTTTGGCCCAGTTTACTGCAATTCCTTCCATAGAGACTTTATGGCCAAGGACTATCCCTCCTTTTACTATAAAATGGCATTTTTCCCAGCTGAGGACTAGGTTAGTCTCTTGACATCTCATTAAAACCTTGGCCAAATTCTCTAGACAGGTCTCATAATCTCTTCTAAACACATAGAAGTCATCTATAAATACCTCTATGAACTTTTCTACCATGTCCCCAAATTGCCAGCATGCACCTTTGAAAAAGTAGTTTTTTCTTGGTCTTTTGGGTTAACCATAATCTGATTGTACCCTGAATACCCATCTAGGAAACAATAATACTCATCGCTGTATAACTTTTCTAACATTTGGCCCACAAAAGGCAAAGGAAAGTGATCCTTTTTAGTGGAGTCATTCAACTGCCTATAATCTATACACATCCTCCAACCTGTGGTAGGCCTAGTTGAAATGACTTCCCATTTTTCATTTTTTATGGTGGTTATACCTCCTTTCTTGGGTACCATTTGAACTGGACTGATCCAAGCACTATCCGAGATAGGATATATGATCCCTGTATCTAAAAGCTTAACCACTTCCTTTCTAACATCCTTTTTCATTATTGGATTCGGCCTCCACTATGGTTGGATAATTGGGGAATAATCCTCTTCCATCAATAATCCTCTTTCCAACCTATAGCAGATTCATGTTTCAGTAGATCCCTCGTCAACTTTTCAAATCCTCATCATTGAGTTCGACACTTATGATAACAGGATGTGATTCATTTTAACCTAAAAAGGCATACTTCAAATGGGAAGGCAAGGGTTTTAACTTATATTTTTCCTCTATAACCTCTCTACGCTTCTCATTTTCCTTCTTCATTATTTCTTCCTTCTCTTGCAGCACTTCTAAATCCTCAAGTGAATGCAACAGCTCTACCTCTTTATCATTTAGCTCTTCACTTTCAGAGTCAAACTCATCATCAAGGAAGGCTTTCAAAGCTTCCTCCTTAGTTTTTAACAACATGGGAGTCTTATGAGTGGAAAACTCCTCTATCATAAAACAATCTAATGTCTCCACTGGATGCTTCATCACACTAAACACATTAAAGACCACTTGTTCCTCTTAAACTCTTAGCATCAACTTACCTTTTTCTACATCTATTAGAGCTCTACCTGTTGCTAAGAATGGTCTTCCAAACATAAGAGGTATTTCCTTATCAGCCTCCATTCTAACACAACAAAATCTATTAGAAAAGTGAATTTATTTACCTTCACTAATAGATCTTCCACCATACCATGAGGATATTTGATTGATCTATCAACCAACTACAAAGACATTCGAGTTGGTTGCAGATCCTTTATTCCCAACTTCCTCATTAGAGACATTGGCATAAGATTTATGCTAGCTCCTAGGTGACATAAGGCACTCCCTACATGCATATCACCAATTGCACAAGGTATGGTGAAAGAGCCTGGATCTTCCAATTTTTATGGTAATTTTTTTTGGATGATTGCACTATACTCCTGTGTGAGGGCAATCATTTCATCACCTTTCAATTTCCTTTTTTAGAGAACAGCTCTTTCATAAACTTTGCATAGGAGGGCATCTCTTTCAATGCCTCCGTAAATGGAATGTTTATGTGGAGTTTCTTAAAGACATCTAGGAACTTGGAAAATTTTTGCTCTTTTATTTGTTTCTTAAACCTTTGAGGAGATGGAGCATGCTTCAATTTCTCAAGTGTTATTCTTGTTTACTTCTTTTAACTTAATATCTATTTTCTTCTTTTTTCTAGTTTCAATGATTTTTGTCTTTCATTTTCTACTTGTTTTTCTTCCTCATTTTCCTTTTCTTGGTTCTCTTCTTTTCTTTCTCACACCTTTTGTTGCTTAGAGTAGGATCAACAAAGGTTTTTCCATTCCTAGTCATAATTGCCTTACAATGCTCTTTTGGATTAATTTGTGTCTGCTGGGAAATTTCTAACTTGTCTCTCAGCCAATTGCTTTGACAGTTGTCCCACTTGATTTTCTAAGTTTCTAATGGAGGCTTCTTGGTTCTTAAAGCTAGCTTGAGTAGCTTGTATCAACTGAGACAAGACACTTTCTAACTTAGATTTTTCTTTCACAGGTATAGGTTGGGGTTATGGTCTATTAGTGAACTGCTGTGAGGTTTGACCTTGGGTCATGTTTTGGTTCATATTTTGATTTAAATGAGGCCCTCTCTGCCAAGAAAAATTTGGGTGACTCCTATAGTTAGGATTAAATGAATTTGATGGGTAACTCCTTTGTTGCCCTATGTAATTCACTTACCCAGCTGAACTATTTGAATCACATAAACCATTTTCATGGTCACCTCCATAAAAATCACAGTTCATTATACAGACTTGACTAGGCTTTTAGATTTCAGATATTTGCACACTTAATTTTTCTAAAGCCTGAGTCATCAGCTTGCTTTGTGCTAAATTGGCATCCTACACATCTAATTCTATGATCCACCTCTTGGGAGCACTACTCTTTCTTATCAAACATTCATTCAAGGCCATCACATCTATTAATTCTATAGCCTCATTCACAGTTTTGGTGGTCAAAGAACCTCCAGCTGAGGCATCTATTAAAACTCTAATGGCTGGCCTAACTCCATTGTAAAAAATGTTAACCTACTGTATTTTAGGTATTTGGTGATGAAGACATTTGCTTAAGCTCTCTTTATACTTATCCCATGCTTCCAACAATGATTCACGTTCTCTTTATTGAAAACACCTGATCTCATTACGTAGCCTAGTATACTTAGAGGGAGGAAAGTATTTAATCAAGAATTTCCTAGTGAGATCATCCCAAGATGAGATATTACCCCTCGGTTGGCTCTGCAACCAAGCCTTAGCCCTGTCCCAAAGAGAAAAGGGAAGCAATCTTAACTGTAATGCTTCATCGGGAACACCATTCATTTTCACAATATCACATATTTGAAGGAAGCTAGCTAAATGTAAGTTTGGGTCCTCAACCTCATTTCCCCCAAATTTGTCATTCCTAACCAATTGTAGTAATTCTGGTTTAAGTTCAAAGTTATTCACTACAATCGGAGACCTGAGGATGCTAGCTTGCATACCCTCATTAGTTGGCCTTGAATATTCTCCTAAAGTTACTCTCCTATTTTCCATTTCAGCTCTCTCTTTTAACCTTTTTTCTTTTCTTAGTCTTCTCTCAAGCAAATTTATATTAGGATCAAAGAAGAATGACTCTTCTTTATCCCTTGACTACATATACTAATTCACATACAATATATAAAAAGACAGCTACCTAAAAATTGAAGCAAACTAACAAAACACAACTAAACTAATCAATAAAATGAAAGTGGTTTAGTCTAGTACCAGTCCAAGGATTGTTAATATTACTCAACAATCCCCAACAACGGCACCATTAACTTGATGCAAATTCATCGGATGATGATTTTTATGACAAGCGCATCAATCGTTAAAAAGTAATATATTTGTATCGTTCCCATAGGGATTGAGGTAATTACCACAACCAAGGACTGATACTAGCTGAACCAAGCAAGAAATGTGAACAATTCATGAAATTCTCTTTTTAGTTTCATAATTAATATTTTTGTACTTTTCACAATGCAATTATAGAACCTAAGATAGATGATTAAGAAGATAAAACATTGATTAAGAGTAGATTGGAACTAACTTTATCTATCAATCTTAGTAAAACTCGATGGACAAGAGCAATTCCCTAAATTACTGCATGCATAACTTCACAGATGACTAATCTCTAATTCCTTAGGTAATTAATACTAATCTCAATGTGATTACACCCTAATCCCTTAGATGATTAAGTACACTGAAACCTAATGCAAAATTACAAGAATGAACCCTAATAATCCACCTAAAACCTTAGGCTTGAAGTAATTAGGTGACAAGGAGAATACCTGAGTCTCAATCATGATTCCTCTATGGAGAAAGCTCAAAGATTAGTCTGAATCTTCTAATTCAAAGTTGAATTCCACTCCTTGCTGTGTTCCACATGCTTCAGGATAAGGAACACTTGAGCCACAGAATCATACCTCCATTGAAGCCTCAGCTACTCCCAACCTTATGGATTTAGAAATCCATGGAAGGAGAAGAGATGAATCTAGTGTTGGAGTTCATAGTGAAATGTAGAGAAAATAGAGACAGAAAAGGTGTAGAGAGAGAAGTGAATCTAAGAAATAAATTTGTATTATCAAATGTGTGTTTAATTAACATCATTAAAGCTATTTATACCTTTACAATAATTAATAACTTAATCCTAAAATCTACCCTTCATGACTTACAAAATAAATAGGAAACTTAAATTAACTAAATTATAATTGAATTTTGAAATAAAAGCTAATTGCCTCATAATTGTGCGTAACCATGCCTGTCACCAGCGTTAGCACGCTGGTCTCCTTCCTGGAAGCCATCCTTTGTCTGGAATTCATGCGTAGGTAAAGCCAAGGGTAGCTTCAGTACGCTGGCCCTCTGTTTCCTTCTAAGGCACTATGTTTTTCTTGAGCGTAGGTACGGTTGAGGCCCGCATCAGCACGCTGGGTCTCTGACTTGATTCCCTTTTTACATGCTCCATTCTACGTGTCAGTATGTCCGGAGTTAGCATAGGTACACTAACTTCCTGGAGTAGCACCTGGTTCCATTTTCTTCTAGTGTAACCATGGGCATAGAGGTGGCATTAGCACACTACATCTCTGGACTTTATTTCCTTAGTCATGCATAAGCACGTCTTGGTCTAACGTCAGTACGCTGGTATTTTGGTTCTCTTTTCTTCCAACGTAAGCGTTCCATATAGGTACGTTTGGCTCATCGTAGGCACGCTCTAGCCTAGCGTATCTACGTTGAGCCTCTGTAGCCTTTCCTTCCAATTAAGCGTTAGCATGCTGCATCCGGATATTGGTATACTACCATTAGTATGCTCAGGGCCTTTTTAACTCAATACATATTATTTTCCATTTTGTTATCTTTTAATTATTGATTTAAATAAAAAATGCTAAACTAATAGTTAATTGTCGACATTTCCTAATTGACTAATACTTACCTAATTACCTTTAAACTTAATAATTAAACCCAATCCAATACATTATTTAGGGATAAATATTAACATTTAATTAAGCCTTTTCAAGACTTATCAAGAATCCCCATTTCGGCTCACTTACGAGGTACAGGTCGTAATACTAGTCAAAATCAATCAAATTTCCCCAAGATTTCAGCAATTTGAGGCAACAGACAATGACATTAGAATCTAAAATAAGTTAGATGTTATTTAAGAAGTCCGACATGCAGTTTTTATTTGGGATCAAGCCATAAAGCCAAAGCCGTACTCTGGTATAATAGAAAGGTACAGAATAGGAGATTCAATGTTGAAGACTTAGTCTTAAGAAAAGCATCAGTCAGAAACTAGGTTTGCTCAACAAGGGAAACTAGGCCAGACTAGGAAGGACCATACCGAGTCCATAATATGACTACCAGAGGAGTGTATCTACTAGAAACCTTGCAAGGCGAGGTCTTTAAGAATAACCAGAAACACAAATCATGCATGTTTTTTCTTACCAAGGTTTTTTCCTATAGGCTTTCCCTTTGAGGTTTTAATGAGGCATGTTGTCGAGAGGCTCTATAAATAGATTATAGTAGTTTCAAACAATTTCTTTTCGTTTAAGTTCTAACCCCGAAGTGGTTTAAAAACCCCAAACTGGTTAACCTCTTAACCTCAAAGTGGTTGAGAAACTCCAGAATGGTTAACCATTTAACCCTAGAGTGGTAGAGAAACCCCAGAGTTATTAAAGTATTATGAATTAACTTAGCCCCAAAGTGATTGAAGAACCCCAGAAAGGTTAAAGTATTACAAGTCAATTAACCCTAGAGTAGTTGAAAAAACTCAAAGTGGTTAACTATTTAACCCCGGAGTGATTAAAAGACCCTAAAGCGGTTAAAGTTACAAACTAATTAACCTTGGAAAGGTTTAAAAAACCCCAGAGAGGTTAAGAGTTTTGAATTAATTTAGCCCAGAGTGGTTTAAAAACCTCAAAGCGACTAAAAGGTTATGAATTAAACTTTAAAGTGATCATTAGACCTTGAAGCAATTAACACTAGCGATACGGTATCCCAGAATGGTTGAAGCGCGTAACAAAATTCTGAGGTAGTTATTTTTTCAAAATGTGGTTGAGGTATTTAAAACTTGAGTAAGAATACTACAACGAACTAAGTATCAAAATAATGCAATTTATGCAAGTAAATTGAAAAGGGAATAAATGATTAAAATAGAGTATTTGATTACAAAAAAATAGTGGGCCTTTCCCTGAATACAAAAAAGGAGGGGCACAAACGACAATACTAAGTTGTTCTAAAAATCAAAAGGACAGAGCTTATCCCATCTACAAAGCTATCAGAGATAAAGGTTGATTAACCTATCCACGTCCAGTATCAACGTCAAGGGCGGTGTCATTCTCTTCTTCGGGGATAGGAATGAAGACGAATGACACATTAGAAGGCTCAAAATCTTCACCTTCAACCGTGGTTACCAGTTCTCCATTCTGAAACTTATTACAAAAACCAATTTCGTTCAAGTTGAGCTAAAGACCATGGTTTTGGTGCACAACCTACCGAACTACATGGCTGAAGAATTCCACCGTAGCCTGTCCGAAGAGCATCATGTCCTGTTGATGCTTAAACTCTTTTTCTTAGACTTTGGTGGTAAGGTTTTCCTTTCACCCTACATTAAAGCTAGCTGATCTTTTAAATCAGTAGCCTCCTAATAAAGTCGTTCTACTTCGCCCTTCAGGTCTTCTTTTGATTTCACAAAGGTGGCGTTCTTCTCCTTTAAATCTTGAATTCGATTATCAACACGACCTTGATCTTCTAGAAAATGGGTATTCCTCACCCAAAGTCATTCATTTTCCCTTAAAGGCCCATCCATTGTGAAGGAATACAAAGCGGAGAAACCTCTAAGGGTGGACCATACTGCTATATCCAGAGTGTGGTTGAGGTCCTGAGTATTCAACCCTTCTTTCAGCCTAAATAGAAGGAGAAATTCTGATTCTGGAGGGCTCACTTGTTCCAGAACATAAGAGTAGTCCTCCCCGCAAACTAAGTCTACTGGTATTGCTTGGGGATGGATGTAACTTAAGCAAGACCTTTACCTTTTACAGGGTCCCTCTCTATATCGCCACCATTCTTGGATTTTTTTAGCTAACTATCAGCGGTGGCCTTCTTCACATGCAAGACCTTTTTTAGCTAACTTAAGCAAGACCTTTACCTTTTACAGGGTCCCACTCCATGTTTCCTTGGGGGAAGGAGACGTGCTTGGCCTTCCTGAGTTGGGGGTGACACGACATTAACCTCGGACATCACGTTACGGAGCTGGTCCAGTGCACCCCCTCCCATGCTCCCTGTATTAAAAAAATAAATAACTTAATAAGAAGTCTAATATGAATGTAAAATAAATACATAAAAATAAAAATGAAAATTTCTAACGACCCAGGAAGGTGAGGTGCTCCTTCCTTGTTTCCTCAAAGCCTAGGAAAGAATGGCACTTGAGAGGAGCAGCCTAGGATATCTTGTGAAAGGCATCAATGATTGCCTGGGATCCCTCAAAGAGCTTATTCTCTTCAATGATATAGGATGAACTCTTCATCAAAAGATATTGGTGCGTCCAGCTGGTATAAGTTAGAAACCGTCCATCTTCATCCTTCAAGAAAAGGTGGTAGTCACCTTTAGCAAAAATTTTGAATAAAGAATGCTTAAACGAGGTGTCTGAGGTCTTAGCAATCTCCACATAAGCTTCAAAATTGACGATTTCGCTCTGACATTAGAGATTGACAAAACCTAATCCATCACCAAGGTTTCCACGACGGTGGACTCAGGCATTCTACCAAAAGAAAATTACAATAGTGGGAGTGAATCCGAGGTGCTTAGCCAAAACTTCCAATGATAAGACCAAGCCTCATCCGTTAGGGTGTAGTTGGGTAGGGACGATGTCAAAAAATTTGACCACCCCCATCTCAAAATCGTTCAAGGGGAGACGTAACCCCACCTTGGTTAGAAGAATCTCATACATATAAAAGAAGCGCTCCCAAAGAACGTGGCAAGCTCGTTCACTATACAAAGGCGCAATGATGGAGTAATGGTCCTTATATGAGTTGGATCTCCAAAAACGTTCAGCATCCAACTCAATGTCGTCTTCACCCTTAGCATGGCGGTTAGGGATCTCTAGAATTTCCTTTTAGAACCAGAAGTAAGGGTCCTCGGCCTTGTGAGCTAACCAATCTATGTCATTGATAATGATTTTTGTAGTAAATATTTTGTGTGGCATGTTTACCCACGTCGGTTGTAGTAAAATAAAGTGTCGTTCCACTGAGGGACTTTTGAAACTTGAAACTTCAGTTCAAATAATTTAAGCAGGAAAAAGATTGGTTTTCATATTGAGATAAAACATTATAAACTAATATTATCATGCATGAACAGTATTACATAAAAGAGAGTTCAAATATGGAGAAAATGGGATCGGATTTCATTTATCTGATCCTTCATAACCTTGGATACATTGATATAAAGGATATCTATCCTATCGACTTTTACGTAACAAATCTCAAATCATTCATTTTGATTCCTCAACTCCAAAATCCTAAGAAAACTTTTAAAACCTTGATTCCTTAATTATTTTAGCAAGTTTTCCCGCATTCTATACGTTTGTTATGAGCGTTCAATATGTCAAAAGTTATTCCTAACATTGGAGCATATTGAGTCCCTTATTCGGATCAGTTTTCATAAACTATTTCCCAACAACTTATGAAAATTGGCCAAGATACTATTTGTCCAATAGAATCAAGAAAATATCATGGAATAAAATACCAAAATCAATAAAACAATTTTAAATCACTACATCCAATCACAAAAGGGAGATTAGCTACTTAAAGTAGCCATTACAAACCATCAACTAAGAGAAAAAGGAGAAGAAAAGCTTCTACGTCATCTGAAATGGCTTCCAAAAATAGGGTTCTCTTCTTTTTATGTTTCTGCCTCCTTCTCTAAAGTGTGAGCTGTCCATTTAAATATTGTTGGCCTCGCTCAAGCAAGAGCCACTTGCAGTTAGTGAATCCTCTGTATGTTTCTTCATGCTCTCGCTCAAGCGAGTTAGTTTCGCTTAAGTGAGATCAGCTCTAATTCTAGTACACTTATTTTTGCTTAAGTGAAAATTCTAACGCTCAAGCGAGTGCAATCTTTTCAACTTCTGTTGTTTTTTCGCTCAAGTGAGTGCTGCTTTGCTTAAGCGAGACCCAATCCATAACTCTCTGGACAATTTTCGCTTAAGCAAGATTCTACTCGCTGAGGCGAATTACTTCAATGCCTTTCTGTCTTCTTCCTCGCTTAAGCGAGAAAACCCACGCTTAAGCGAAGGGTTTGCTTAAGCTACTATGTTTCTCAATCAAGCAAGATTCTTCAATTTTGCTTAAAATCTTGTTTTTTCAGCTGATCTTCTTTCTGATTTCTCTATTTTCCTTTTTACAATTAATAAAGTAAGGGTTAAAGGCTATCATAACATATAAAACCAAGGTTTGGAAATAACACTTCAATTTCTTGCCATTTTAACACAAAATTTGCATTTTACTTCAATAATTTCTCAAAACAACTACCTAATTCACATAGAAATTTATACATAATTGGACACTTATCAGTCGTTCGACTATATAGTGGTGTCCTCCGGGTTAGTTCTTACAATTGGATTTCTAGTATCCACGAAGGAAATTATATATTTCAAGAAAGGAATATTTAAGTGAAAGTCAGTGTTGTCAGCGTGGTAGTATACCATACTAGGGTCAATGTCCTGGCCAGAAGATGACACCGGAAGTGGGGATCGATCCATTGTGGGATCAAAGGGGCCGAATGATGAATCCTGGGAAGGAGCCAAGTCCTCGTGATTACCCTACCTCGGGTTCAAAGAGGTAGTTCCTCGTGACCCCGTCCTAACCCATCTACGTATATCTGTTTGAGAGACCCGCGAATTACGTCGGGTCCCATAGATAGCCACGACAGTGGACTAGAGAGAATCTACATAGAATCATCACTTGCTTGACCACTTATAGAGAAGCAGAACAGATTGCTTATGGAGGCGGTTTAGGAGGAAAAACTACCTCCACCTCCATAGCGGGGTAGGCGAGAAGTAATTGATATGATCGCAAGAGGTTTCGTGGGAGGAGGAGTGTCTATCACCACGTGAAAAAATCATCATCGTACGATTCTATCTGTTCTAGGCAAGAAACAAGATAACCGTCCTTTCAAAGACGGTGTGCAAACCCCTGTAATCTTTTTCTCTGATGATGACTTCAGACCCACGATCCCAGGAGGAGATGATGTTGTAGTGATTGTGGCTATGATTGCCAACATGGATGTAAAAAGGATTCTTGTGGATCAGAGAAGCTCTTGTGGCATCCTCTTCTATAAGTGTTTCAGAAAGATGGGTCTTACTAATGTAGATTTGCATCTATATATGCAAGACCTGATGGCATTCAACGAAGCAAAGCAACTCACCAAAGGGTATCTGGATACTTGTATGACATTTGATGGTGAGCTAACGCCAGCATAGTCAAGTGAAGAATCCTGGTCATCGATGTGCAATCCCCGTATAACGACATTGTAACACCCTCAGTTAACTAGGACAAACCCTTCTACGGGGTCATCCTATTTACCTAAGAGGTCACAAGTTCCTTTTAGTAAAAAGTGAGACATTTTTTTTATAAATAAAATAATGGTGGATCAATGGAAGTAAATATTAGATAATTTACATAGTCATTCACAAACTATAAGCAGTTGCACTCTCAACAGAATAAGGCAGGTAGGCACCCTTCAAGATATACAGTCATACATTGTCTTGTTATTTAGTTATATATATTTAACTACATATATCCTACTTTTATTGAGTGCTCCAAGTTGGTCCAACGTATTGCTGTTTCTCATACTCTAGTTCTTGGTTTCTTAGCTCGTCTATTATTATTAAATACAAAGGGGTGAGTGTATACTCTAGACCCTGAAGGTTCCCGGTGCAGGCAAACCCAGTCAATAGATAATATAACATAAATAATCTAGTTAACACATTTACAACTATAGCAATCAATAATGTTGTCATGGAATGCATGAGTTCGGTTCATTATGAATTATCTGAAGTTTAAGTCTCATGATGCATGTGGGCCCAATAAACCAATCCATCATCATCATCTCATTCTCTGGAAGTCATCTTGCTCAGGTTGCCCCTGGGCACAATGTTTCCACACTAGAGTGATCGGAGCCCACCAAGTCCCCTAACCATTATTTCATCATCATAAGGTACAAATGGACTCATAAGTTCTAATCATTCATAATTATATTATCATGGGACTTGGCTCTACACGATCATAGTTATATTTCATCATTTAGTCAAAGAACACAAGACTTGCATCGTCTCAAGCGCGACTCTGATGCCATTGGGTTTCCGTCCCAAATGTACTCCTAAAATTCTCCTCAGAGATCGGACGTGAATGTCCTCCAGCGTACCTTGTGTATGCTCTAGTTCTAATCCTTCAAAAATATCTTCATGATGCAAAATGCATTATTTTAGTTTTATCGTTACTTTGACCCATAGGTATCTATGTGTTTCCTACCTCGTAATATTTGTCCTCATGTTATTAGGTCCCACCTATTTTTCAGACATTGAAGGTTATTTTATTATTATTATTATTTTTAAAAAGTATATCAGCTATATCTTGGCTAAAATAACCTTAGTTTAAAGAGTAAGTAATGTGTTTCTTCTTTCATCATTCATAACTAAAACAACAATAATAATACTAACAAGAATAATAATAATAATAATAATAATAATAATAATAATAAGGCGACAAAGCCGACCGTTATAATATAGATAAGCAAAAATGAAATAAAAGGAAAAAATAATGTAGAGAATAAGGCGGCAGAGCTGACCATTTTATTTAGTAATATAAATAACAGAAATTAAGAAAGATTGCTAAGAATAGGCGGTAGAGCGGACCATTATATTCGATAAAATAAATGACAAAAATTAAATAAAGAAAAAAATGCTAAGAATAAGGCGACAGAGCTGACCATTAAGCTCGATAGTAAATAATAATAACATATAATAATAATAATAATAATAATAATAATAATAATAATAATAATAATAATAATAATAATAATAAAGGAGTGATATAAATTGTGATCGTCCATCCTTATCTCCTCGTTTATCTTGTAACATCCCAAAATTTATAAAAAATGATTAATTGAGGAGAATAAATAATAAATAACTATATATAAGTTGATTTATGTCCCACAAAATTTGGGAATAATTAAATTGGGATTTATTATGGATATTTAGAATTTATTATGATTTAAGGAGCTGAAATTATACCCGGTTGAAATATGGGTGTCGGACCAGGTATCTCGATTAAGATGCCATTGGTCAGAGCTGTTAAGAATATTATCGGGGATCTGAATATATAATCGGAATAATTTTTAGATAAAATATTGAGCCAAAACGGAGATCCTGTATGTTATAAAATGGTAGAGTTTAATGAAGGGATTAAAATTTAAAACAAAAACCTATTCTTCTCTTTCCTCCCTTCCCTCATATTTTCGTATGGCCCTTCTCCCTTTCCACTTCATTTCATTTCTTCTTCTCTTCCCCTCCTTCATGATGGTGGTTTAGTGTTGTATGAGAATGGGGGATTATTAAGTTTGTGATGCTTTGAAGAAATAATGGAAGTTGATTGTGTTGGAAGGTTTTAGAGAAAACCCTAAGTTTGGAATATTTGGGGCTTTTGGCCAAAATTGATGGGTATTAATGAATTATGCTTTAGAATAAGTTTTGGGAAGATTGAAATTGATTATTGATGGATGATGATATGATAAATGATTTTTAGAAGTAAACCTATGAGAAATTGTGTTTCGGTATTGTTAATAATAATGGAAATTGGATTTTTGATGAAAACCCTAGCTCTAAGAATTTAAGGAAAAACATGTAATGTTGAATTGAGAATCGATCCAAATGGAAATGTATGAAAAATGGGTGTATAGGTACCATTCAATGTTGTGGGAGAATACATAGTGATGGATTCATAAAATGAGATTGCGGCATGATGAGGGCTTAGACCATCTTGTATGCCATATGAAATTATTGATGGATAATGGTTTGAAAGGAGCTAAGAGGCTCATAATAAATTTGAATGACAAATGGATAGTTTAAGTAATGATGAAAGAGATATTGTTGTTGTTGGGTATGATTGGACCTTTGAGACTTAGAACATCTTGGTTTTGGGAAAGGAATTCCCGAAGCCTAACATAAGTATATGAATTGGTGTTTAACAAGTCTAGGACTTGACATTAAGCCTTAAGATATATTTATATTGCTTGAAATTATGATGATGCCTTGTGATGGCTCATTAACTTAGTGCATGTATGTATATGTGGAACGTGTAGATTGTGATTCGGACAATGTTGTGAAACGATTGGAGCATTTGGATTGTGGTTCTTCCCTTGAGGTAAGAGAGGAGTTTACATTCCAAATGCATGAGTAGAATGATTAGTGATTTATGTATATTGTAGTGCTCATGCTTGCCTTGCCATATGTATATTGAAATGATGAGATGAATAGGATTTGATGAATGAAATAAATGGCAAATTAATGGCTATTGAGAATGATATATTTTTATGATGATGAATGTTTAGCGGTCCCTTTTCATGGACATGATTTAATTGTTGATGGAAATCCATGGATGAATGGATTGTCCAAAATTGTGATGTTGAGTTGATGATATCATGCATAATTGAGGAACTCATAAAGCCAAATAAAGTTTTATGTGATTTTGATGGCATTTGATAGTTCCAATAGCTTCTATGCATAGTTTATGACTTGTAGAAACTGGAACGGGCCAATTCCATTGGGAATAGGCCCCTGAGTTACACAAAAGTGTCTCAAAATGGGTAAAACACATTTATGCGCATAAGTCACTCATATTAAGGAATTTTTGAGTGAGACGAGTGGTCACGCCACATAAATGGTGCCATTTAGTTGGTGTCAAAGGTTGGTAGCATTTGGAGTTGATATGAAAAAGTTAGAGGGGTTGGAAGTCCAAAATCATGCATTTTCCGGCATAATTTCTACATTCTGATATGACGTAATCGATTATAAAGACTAGTATAATCGATTATGAACATTTTGTTTCAGACGTAATTGATTAGCTTCAGGTGTAATCAATTATCTTAATCGATTACAAACATTCTGTTTTAGTTGTAATCGATTATCGTAATCGATTATGACAGGATTACTCAATAAGCATCTTTTGCTGTTTTTGGCTCATTTAGGCATCTTAATGACATTTTTGGCCTCCGACTTTTGCATGAAAGTTGTAGACAATTGTGTTACGGAGGTGTGAGAATTGGTCTCACATAAATTGGAGTTTTCTAATTCTCATTAGGCATAAAACATCAGACCTACTGTGTCATAAAATTCAAATTTAATAGGGTTTTGAGCCCAACTTTTTATGGTTATCAAATTGGGACTAATAGGTGATATTTGTGACATGTCCCACTTTTTTAAGAATGAAAATGATCTTTCCTCATGTCTTGATGTTGAAATTTATCATGAGCTCATTAGTATCCAAAACCCCTCTTATTATGTAAAAATAGCGAATTCACTAGGGTGCATGTGTGGTGTGTCTTAGTGGTGATTGGGGAATGGCTTAAGGCCATGCAGGTATGTATATGCCTATGCTATGTTATAAGAACATGTATGCTTCCCCTCTATTGATATATCATGAATCATGATGAAAAGTAAATGATGTGATTGTATGACACACCTTAATTGACGATGAAACTAATGATGGGACAATTGAATGGTAATGAGATATTATAACTCAATGAATCTTAAAAAAGTATCAATGGTGATTAAAAATGGATGATTCCATACATATTGAATAATGATTAATGATGTTGAATAAAAAAGGATATTATTGTTGAACATACCTTGATAAAACGGTGATTATTATTATTGCTATGCCATTGTGTTTGATGCAAGTGAAATCTTGTATATGTAACTTGAATTGTGTTAGCTAGCATGTGATGCTATGAACTTGAAATGTGTTTGTTAACATATCTTGTTGGTTTATATGCGTGGATAAATTCTATGATGATTGATATGCTATGATTTCCATGTGTGGATTTATGAAAATATGAATGTTGTGCCTTGAGGGGCCTTGTGGTTGATTGTATGCTAATGCTAACAAAACTAAATATATAATATACCCCTAATTGAGAGGGTGAGATATCCTTGCAATGTTAAGATTGGCATATCCATCATTACATTGTTGCATTCATGGCATGGCATAGCATTGATTATGTGGTTGTAATCACTTGGTACTTAAAATGGAAAAATGGCTTGCGAGTTCCTATGATATTTCATGGTTATGATCACGAGGAGGGAGTACCCCTTGTGAGGTGGGAAACCATTATGAAATGATTGATATGTGGTTTTAATCATAATAAGACATCCTGCGGGACTGTATGATGATAAGCCAGTGGTTGTGATCACTTGGTACTTGAGATGAAAAAGGGCTTACGAGTTTCTTTGATGTCTCGTGGTTGCGATCACGAGGAGGGAGTACCCCTTGTGAGGTGGGAAACCATTATGAAATAATTGATATGTGGTTGCGATCATAATGAGACATCCTGCGGGATGGTATGATGATAAGCCAGTGATTGCGATCACTTGGTACTTGAGATAAAAAAGGGCTTGCAAATTCTTTTGATGTCACATGGTTGCGATCACGAGGAAGGAGTACCCTTGCAAGGTGGGAAACTGATGTAATGAGAATTGATATGCGTGTTACGATCACGAGAAAAGCACCTTGCGAGGCTGCTAGAGGGAGTACCCCTTGCGAGGCAGAAACCCATGTAAAATGAATAATATGGTGGTTGTGATCACCTGATGGAATGAAATGGATCCATTACATATGCATTAAACAGTTGACATATGCATTAGCCAAAGGTGCATGGCATTTAAGATGGGATGACCATAAGAGATGAAAAACCCTTACAAGTAGGAACTGATTAAAGACTTAATGAATTAATGATGATGAATTGTGAATGCCGATGTTGATATATGGCAATATGATTGTGTATGTGTTTGTACTTGCCTATGTTGTGAATTGCAATTCATGAGGCCTATATGTCTATTATGAGAATATGATGATGATTGAATTATGATTGAATTATGATTTAATAATTTTATTTCAAAGCACACATGATGAATGAATATATATACACATGATCACAATATATTTATATACGTCATTTTGAATGTATAACTCACTCTCCCATGTGGTCTCCTTTTTAGCATTGTGATGCCGGGTCATCATGGGATGAGAAAGAATTTCGAATTGAAGCTTTTGGCGAAGATAAATAGTGGTAGTGGAAATGCCTTGGCCGGCATCAATCGTGAATGTTAAATGTATTGAATAAATTATACGTAATAGTATTGATGATTTAGTGAATTTGGATATGTGTAAGACAATCTTATGTATTCATGAATGACAGATATATGTTTAGTATGTAAGTAATGATTTGATAAGTATATGAGGATTAGAATTTGGATATTGTACATTGGGGATGAAGATGACTATATAGATACACATCCATATATATATATATATATATATATATATATAATTTTAGGCAATACATGTGTCTGTCGTATGTGAAAAATTAGTTATAACCTAATAAGCTTATGCTAAGTATTTGCATGCTTTGCCGAGCATTTTCTCATATCTTCATATATGGGACTAGGCGCATGCCCGGTATACACATTCTTTTCCGTTGTAAATTCTGATATTTTGTATACCATTATGGGCAAGTTAGTTATCGATCCAGTTATATTTTATTAAATCTTACTCTTCGGTTTTGTGTGATTTGGGATTTGGTGTGACATCGGACTTACTCTGAAACACAAAAATTTTACCCGCACTTTTATTAATTATTTATATCGGTCACATCGGAATTCGAGTCTGGATAATTGGGGTGTGACATATCTCGTCTTTTGAAACTTACCCACTAGAATCCACATAGACACCCATGGTTCTTAATATTTTCACAGTTTAATACCTAAAATATCCACTTAATCATCATGGTTAGTAATAATCGACACAGCCAATTAATCATATACATGATAATAAAATTAATAAAAATTAAAGTATCTTAATTTAACAACAGTTCCCGAACCTGCCCTTGGAAAGGTAAGGACCAAAAATATCTTAGTCTTTCCAAACACACGGTCCACCCTAGGATACCTAAGAATATACCCCCTTACCTAAGGTGTCGTATTTTTCGGATACTAGACGAAATGGCAAAAACTCAACTTTTAAATTATAGCTCTGATCGATGATTCATCTCTATAGTTGGACTCTACGTGATAATCAGAGCTTGGATTTTGCAAATATTCAAATGATCGGGAAAAAAGAAAGAGTGGTGGAAGTGGTTAGGGAAGAAAAACTGTGTAAGTTCGTGATGGTTGGAGGTGGTTTTGGTGAAGAACGGAGGTGGTTGAGAGGTAGGGTTGGCATCAATACAAGAGAGGGGGGAGAGAGGATGCATAAAGAGATGGTGTTATTTTTGGAAGAGGGGGTGATGCCCTATTTATAAGAAAATCTGGCCATCGGGTCTAGATTTAATTGGTACCAGTTTTTAATACTTAATTTTTAAGGAAAAAATAACATTACTTATAGTTACTGTCAGAATCTCAAAAATTGTCCAACATAAAAGCTGTAGATCTTATTTTTCTCTTCGAAAAGATATATAGTACCAAAAAACCTGACACCCGAAGCAAGAGTTATGCCAGAAACAAGGAAAACCAATGTTTTTGGGGTTCCCAACATAGTTTTATTTAAAAAGACGGTCTGCCACGCCAAATCCTTTAAGAATCACCTTTGGTCTCTTCATAAAAGTTGTAGGGTTTTTTGATACAAAACCAGTAAAAAAATAACAAAGTCATTTCGACATCATATGAGAGATATATTTGTGTTTTTCTGTGGAGGGACTGTTGAGTGACGAAAATTACTTATCCCTAAAAAGCTTTTCTTTTCAGGGATGATCGAGCAGGAACTAGCTTTCAGGTTCTGCACAAAAATTGTAAAGGCATTCAACATGTGAACAAAAAAATTACAACGAACTGATTCTAAGCTTGTATGAGAAAGTTACGATTTCTCTTGTAAATTAATAAAATTTAACGAGATTAAATAATGGATTTTCATAATACAATTTCTTGGTTCTTCAAGTTGGTGATGATAGGTTATGAATTAGAGTTTGAGGCTAGAAATAAAGGTTGTCAGGTTTTTTATAACGAAGAAACTAGGATAAGAATTTCTTGATTTCGACCTCATATGAAAAAGTTAGGCTCAAAACAGAAAAAGTATTTGAGCTGAACTCACGGGTTCCTATTTAATTAGGTAATTTTTCCAAGAAACAAAGCTGATGGAGTCCGATTTAGAGTTTGGTCTCTTCATGAGAAGTGTTTGATTTAACAAAATGGTTCATTAAGGACTATCCGTGCTAGAATCAGACATCCTTAAATGTAGAAACAAATAATTACGGGCCTCCTTTTGGTATAAATCGGGTGTGCGGGAACTAACCCGATGAAAGATGGTACTAGTCTAACTAGTTTATTATATCGGTGCTTGATATGGAATCAGATAGTCAATTCTTGATTACCCATGGGACCCTTTATTTACTCTCCTTGATGTTATATTATTTTTTTGTTAAGTGTAACTCTATATTATTATACATACTTCTTATCTCTTTTATTGAGTTTTCTCAACCCAATTACATTATTCTTCTTGAGAGAAAAAAATGTTTCTACCCTGATTATCACTTACATAACTTCTATACTTTAAAATTTATAAGGCTAAGCAGCTTACTAAACATAAGGATGTTACACTCTCCTCTCTTTTTGGAATTTCGTCCTAAAATTGAAGGTTGGAATAATTAAGGGTACAATTTTCTAATCTCTTCCTTAATTTCCCAAATGGTGTCCCCATCATCTGATGGACTCCAAACTACTTTGACCAAAGGGATTTCCATGCCTCTTAGCTGTTTTAGAAATCGGTCAACAATCTTAATAGGTGATGCTTTAAAGGTAAGGTTATCTTTTAGAACAAATTGATCAGGACTCAGAATATGATTAGATCCTGGTACATATTAAGGAAGTTGGGAAACATGAAAGACATTATGAAGGTTTATTAGCTCAGGTGGCAGGGCGATATGGTACGCATTGGTTCCTACCTTTTGTAGAATCTAATAGGGTCCTACGTATCTAGGACTGAACTTCTTGGCTTTTAGAGTTCTTCTTACACCAGTGGTAGGGGTAACCTTAAGGAATACATGGTCTCTTTCCTCAAATTTGAGTGGCTTCCAGTGTTTGTCGTAGTAACTCTTTTGTCTATCTTGTGAAGCTTTCATTGCCATTTAGATATTTCAGACTTACTCTGTGATCTTCTGAATAACCTCTGGTCCAAGTATTGCCTTTTCACCTATCTTGTACCAGCACAAAGGTGTACGATATTTTCTTCCACACAAAGCCTCATAAGGGGCCATTCCAATGCTAGTGTGATAGTTGTTGTTGTAAGTGAACTCAACAAGTGAAAGATATTCTTGCCACCTTCCCCCATGTTCTAAGACACAAAGGCGTAACAGATCTTTAAGAGTCTTGATTATTCATTTTGATTGTCTATTTGTCTATGAGTGATATGCTGAACTCAACTTCAAATGAGTCCCTAGGGCTTATTGCACGTTTTTCCAAAATTGTCATGTGAAGCGAGGATCTCGGTCAGACACAATTGTAGTGGGTGTCCCCAAATAGCATCATGTCCAACTAATGTTCTAGGAAGTCCGATCACGAAGTCTATAGCAATCTCATCCCATTTTAATTCTGGTATCTCCAAAGGTCGAAGGGTCCCACTTGGTCGTTGTTGTTCCGCCTTTACCTTCTGATAGGCTAGGCAAGCTGTTACGTACTCAGCGATATCCTTTTTCATCCCTTGCCACCAAAATATTTTCTTTAAGTCCTGATACATCTTGGTTGATCTCAGGTGAATACTATATTTACTTTTGTGTGCTTCATCTAGGATAGATCTTTTAAGATTTATGTTGGTTGGAATACAAAGCCTTTGTTGATACCTGATCACCCCATGTTCATCTTTGTTGAATTCTGAGCCTTTTTCTTTTGTCTTTCCTACTAGAACTTGTAACTCTTCATCATTGGCTTGAGATTCTTTGACTTGTTCTAGGAATTTATTGGAGATTTTTAGCATTCCAATCATAAGACTTCCCCTTTTAGGTGTTATTGCCAGATTCAGATTGTGAAACTATTCAATCAGTTCCAACTCTTTCATCATCGTATATGATAGGTGTAGAGCCTTCCTGTTGAGTGCATCAGCTACAACCTTTGCCTTTCCAGGATGGTATCGAAGTTCAAAATCATAATCTTTGATGAATTCCATCCACCTACGTTGTCGTATTTTCAGTTATTTTTGGTTGAATAGATACTTTAAGCTCTTATGATCACTAAAGACTTCAAAGCAAGTGCCATATAGATAGCGTCTCTAAATTTTTAAGGCAGACACAACTACAGAGAGTTCCAAGTCATGCGTAGGATAATTGACTTCATGAGGTCTTAGCTATCATGAGGCATAAGCAACAACCTTTCTTTCTTATATTAGAACACGTCCTAGTCTTTGTCTTGACGCATCACAATACACTTCATATGGCTTGGCAGGATTTGGCAAAACCAAAACAGGTGCATTGGTGAGTCATTGGCAAAACTCTATAAAACTGCTTTTGCATTTGTCGGTCCATTCAAAGGGTTGATTTTTGCGTGTCAACCTAGTCAAAGGTATTGTAATTCGAGAGAAATTCTCGATGAATCAGCGATAATATCTGGTAAGTCCTAGGAAATTATGAATTTCCATCACATTCTTGGGTTGTTCCCACTTTAGTATAGCTTCTACCTTTACAAGATCCATAACGATTCTCTCTTTAGAGATCATGTGCCCCAAAATTTTCACTTCAGTCAACCAGAATTCACATTTTGATAACTTGGCTTATAACTATCTTGCACATAACGTATTTAGAACAACTCAGAGATGTTCTTCATGTTCTTTGTGGCTCTTGGAGTAAAAAAGAATGTCTTCAATGAATACCATTACAAATTTGTCTAAGTATTTGTGGAAGATCTAATTCATGTAGTCCATAAAGACTGCGGGTATGTTGGTAACTCCAAAGGGCATGACAAGATACTTATAGTGCCCATATCGTGTCTTGAATGTTGTTTTAGGCATATCCTCATTCTTCACCCTTATTTGATGGTAGCTTGATTGTAGATCAATCGTTGAGAAGATAGTGGTTCCTCGTAATTAGTCCATCAGATCATCTATCCTCGGAAGAGGGTATCAATTTTTTATCGTAACTTTATTCAACTAATGATAGTCAACATACAGACGTATACTGTCATCCTTCTTTTTGACTAGTAGAACTGGTGCTCCTCAAGGTGAGACACTAGGTATAATCATTCCTTTCTCTAAAAGTTCTTCTATTTGCTTTTTAAGCTCACTGAGTTCCTTGGGTGACATTTAATAAGGAGCAATAGAGATTGGTCTTGCACCTAGTATAATGCCAATGCTGAATTCGATTTCTCGCTATAGAGGTAGCTTTCATATATCATCAGGGAAGACTTCTAGAAATTCCTGAACAACAAGTTTCTAATCAATCTAGGGAGTGTTCTTGTTCTCGGTATTGGTAAGGATCATGTATACTCGTACTTTTTTTGTTAGGATTGCCTTTCCTGAGCTAACAGGACAAGATTTAGTGACTTCGTCATATTCAGATGTAGTAGATCCAAGAGAGATGGATCTTTTATGATAGTCAATAAGTATATATTTGGCAGTAAGCCAATTCATCCCTAGAACAATGTCTACATCAATCAAAGGTAGACAGATTAGATCTACTTGGTAAGCTTTCCCTTTGATATTGAGAAGGCACTTCAAACACATGTAGGAAGGGCAAATATGCTTATTGGCAGCAGTCGTGACAATCATCTTATTGGGCAGATAGGTTGTAGGTAACTTTAAATGTCTTACATAATTCTCATATATGAAAGAGTGAGTGGCTCCAGAATTATATAATATGTTTAATAGAGTACTTCCTATAAGGCATGTACCTTGCATAAGGTCGTTCCTTTGTGAAATCTCCGCACCATTCATGGTGAATACTCTAGCATTTGCTCCCTGTCTTCTAGTCGAGCCATTTCTGGTTCTTCTAGGAATGTTGTTTTGATTGGGGTTGTTGTTGCGATGAACGTTCTCTTCATTCAGGGCATTATTTACGGAGGCACTTGTAATGGGTCCCTCATTCCCTTAACCCATTGGTCATATTATCTGTCTCTGAGTCATCTACTGAAGGTTATTCATATTTCTATACCAGCATTCAAAGTCGCGATGTCTAACCCATCTATAAACTGAGCAGATTCCAGTTCTTTTAGCATAATCTACATACCTGTATGGTCCTTCATAGAAGTAGCATTTCAAGTTCCGACTATTCCCTTTATCCCTTGAAGGAATCCAAGTTGTTGAGTAGGATGGTCGTAAATATGGCCGATCTGCTCAAAAATCTCTTCTCTATTGTTGGTCTGGACTATAATTGGACGTTCCAGGTTATTAAAGGTTAGAGATATTCTCAAAGATGCGACATCGGTCGACCAAGGTAGAGAATTAAGTGATTTTCTAGAAATATATGGCTTGACAGATTTCCTGTCATAGCCCTCCTTCAAATTTGACGTATCTCAACACTTCTCTCATTTGGGTGTAGTAGGGACAACATTTGGACAATTCATCAAACTTAGCTGCATATTCCTTAACTGTTATATTGCCTTGTTTTAAATTAAAGAATTCCTACTCCTTCTGCCTCTTTATGTCTTCAGGGAAGCATTTGGTAAGAAATTCTGCCTTGAATCGTTTCCAAGTGATAGTGTGTTCATCAGTTGTTAACCTGACCCTGGCATGGATCCACTAGTACTCTGCTTTACCAACCAACATAAAGATGGCATAGGTTCTCTTGTCCTCATCAGGGCATCACATAGCGGTAAAAATCTTTTTGAGGTACTCAATCCATAACTATGCTCCTTCCAGATTGAAGCCTCCCTTGAATTGTGTAGGGTTATTTTTCTGAAAGTCGACTAGTCCTTGGTTCTGCCTAGCAGGGGCATGAGGTACTTCTTGTCGTTCAATTACCTCTACGATTTGAGTAAGAAGTTCATTCATGACATCATTGTTTCAGTGAGCCATTAGGAAGTTGTTAAAAAAACATCAACAAAAGGGTTCAGGATATTGTTTTGTGGAGAATTCCATATAGGAAATTTATCTTAGGTGTTTTCTGGATTGTTCAACGTTTCTGTCAGAGTACGTGGAAACCTAGTAGTCTGCATCCCAAGCTTAATGAATCGACTATGCTTTGATACCACCAATGTAACACCCTTGATTAACTAGGACAGACCCTTCTACGGGGTCATCCTACTTAACTAAGAGGTCACAAGTTTTTGTTTAGAAAAAAAGAGAATTTATTTTACGAATAAAATAATGGTGGATCAATGGAAGCAAATATTAGATAATTTACATAGTCATTCACAAACTATAAGCAATTGTACTCTCAACAGAATGGGGCACATAGGTACCCTTAAATATATACAGTCATCCATTGTCTTGTCATTTAATTATATTTATATTTAACTACATATATCCTACTTTTATTGAGTGCTCCCAGTTGGTCCAACATATTGTTATGCCTCGTACTTTGGTTCTTAGTTTCCTAGCTCGTCTGTTATTATTAAACAGAAAGGGGAGAGTATATACTCTAGACCCTGAACGTTCCCGGTGCAGGCATACCCAGTCAACAGATAATATAACATAAATAATCTAGTTAACACATTTACAACTATAGCAATCAATAATGTTGTCATGGAATGCATCAGTTAGGTTCATTATGAATTATCTAAAGTTTAAGTCTCATGATGCATGTGGGCCTAATAAAGCAATCCATCATCATCTCATTCTCTGGAAGTCGTCCTGCTCAGCCTGCCCCTGGGCACAACATTTCCACACTAAAGCAATCGAAGCCCACCAAGTCCCCCAACCATTATTCCATCATCATAAGGTACAAAGAGACTCACAAGTTTTAATCATTCATAACTATATTATCATAGGACTTGGCTCTACACGATCATAGTTACATTCCGTCATTTAGTCCAAGTACACAATACTTGCATCGTCTCACCCGGCTTCAGGCGCGACTCAGATTTCATTGGGTTTCTGTCCTGGTTGTACTCCCAAGATTATCCTCAGAGATCGAACGTGAATGTCCTCCAGCGTACTCGGTGTATGCTCTAATTTTAATCCTTCAAAAATATCTTCATGATGCAAAATGCATTATTTTAGTTTTATCGTTACTTTGACCCCTAGATATCTATGTGTTTCATGCCTCATAATATTTGTCCTCACGTTGTTAGGTCCCACTTGTTTTTCAGATGTTATAGGTTATTTTTATTATTCTATTTATTATTATTATTATTATTATTATAGAAATTATATCAACTATATCTTGGCTAAAATAATCCTTAGTTTAAAGAGTAAGTAATGTGTTTCTTATTTCATTATTCATAACTAAAACAACAATAATAATACTAAGAAGAATAATAACAATAATAATAATAAGGCGGCAGAGCCAACCATTATAATATAGATAAATTGAAATGAAATAAAAGGAAAATAAAAATGTAGAGAATAAGGCGGCAGAGCCGACCATTATATTCAGTAATATATAACAGAAATTAAGAAAAATTGCTAAGAATAGGCGGCATAGTGGACCATTATATTCAATAAAATAAATGACAAAAATTAAATAAAGAAAAAAATGCTAAGAATAAGGCGATAGAGTTGACTATTAAGCTTGATAGTAAATAATAATATATAATAATAATAATAATAATAATAACAACAGTGATATAAATGGTGATCGTCTATCCTTAGATCCTCATTTATCTTGTCTTTCAAAACTTACCCACTAGAATCCACATAGACACCCATGGTTCTTAATATTTTCACAGTTCAATACCTAAAATATCCACTTGATCATCATGGTTAGTAATAATCGACACAACTAATTACTCATATACACGATAATAAAATATTAATAAAAATTAAGGTATCTTAATTTAACAACAGTTCCCGAACCTGCCCTCAGAAAGGTAAGGACCAAAAGTACCTTAGTCTTTCCAAACACACGCTCCACCCCAACATATCCAAGAATATACCCCCTTTACCTAAGGTGTTGTATTTTCTTGATACTAGATGAAAGGGCAAAAACTTAACTTTTAAATTGTAGCTCTGATCTATGATCTGTCCCCGTAGTTGGACTCTACATGATAATCAGAGCTTGGATTTGCCAATATTCAAATGATCGGGAAAAAAAGAGAGGATGGTGGAAGTGGTGGAGGAAGAAGAACAGTGGAAGTTTGTAGTGGTTAGAGGTGGTTTTAGTGAAGAATGGAGGTGGTTGAGAGGTAGGGGTTGGCGTCAATAGAGGAGAGGGAGAGAGAGACAGGCTACATAAGAAGGGAGAGAAGGGATAGTGTAGTTTTTGGAAAAGGGGGTGATGCCTTATTTATAGGAAACTTTGGCCATCGGGTCTAAATTTAATCGGTACCAGTTTTTAATACTTAATTTTGGAGGAAAAATAACATTACTTATAGTTACGATTAGAATCTCAAAAAGTGTCCAAAATGAAAGTTGTAGATCTTATTTTTCTCTTCAGAATGATATATGGTACGTAAAAATCTGACACCCGGAGCAAGAGTATGCCAAAAACAAGGAAAAAGAATGTTTTTAGGGTTCCCAAAATAGTTTTACTTAAAAAGATGGGTCTGCTATGCAAAATCCTTTGAGAATCAGCTTTTGGTCTCTTCCAAAAATTGTAGGTTTTTTTATACGAAACTAGGAAAAAAAGAACAAAGTCATTTCAACATTGTATGAGAGAGATATTCGCGTTTTTCTGTGGAGGAACTATTGAGTGATGAAAATTATTTTTCCCTAAAAACACTTGGCTTTTCAGGGATGATCGAGTAGGAACTAGCCTTCAGGTTCTTCACAAGCATTGTAGAGGGCTTAAATATGAGAATAAAGAAATTACAACTGTAATAGCCTTGATTTTCTAGAATAGGAGCCCAAGCTCTCGGGACCTCTGTGAGTGCCTCTAAGTATTTTAGGAGAGTTGAGGCTTAGGCCTGATCCCCAGAACACCATTAAGAAAGTGAGATTTGAGAGGATGTGAGTAGTAAATAGCTCGGTTAGGTAAACTAAGCGAGTGAGAGAGACTGTGTTTAATAATGGTATTTAGAGAATCTATTGACTTGGTAGTAGTTTAATTGAGAATATAATTATGTTAACTTTGACCTTGAGACTATTGATGAGATGAATATGTATATCCTTGATTGTTGATGCTAGACTTATGAAAACATGATTGAGGAATAATGTTTAATTCTAGTAAATAATTTTTTTAGTGTAGATAACTGCCTTCTATTTTTAGCCAAAGCTAATTAAGGATATTTAGAATTTATTTTAACGTCAAGCTTAATTTTAAAGTCAAGAAGTTATTAGAGCCCAAGATTCCATAAGACATTAAATTACCCCTTTAATAAAGGTGATCCGTAGCTAATACCTTATTTTAGGTGTTGACCGGTTAATGGATTTTATTATTATAAATTCCGATTAATTAAGATAAAATAAAATAATTAGACAATATTTAGTTTGATGCCTAATATGGTCAATAATGAGTTTAAAATATGAAAGCTTATTTATAATGGGGTTTAGTTAAAAGATTAATTAGTTATTATTAATATTTTAATAAATATTGCTCGGTTCCTCGAATTTGAACTGTGGAACCCAATCAGAGGTCAAATTTTGACCGTTCAACCCGAGACTAGTGATCCAGTAGAGAAACTAGTCCGGTTGGGATCCTTTTGTAAAGGATCAAAAGTGTTTGACTTGGTCTAACCGGCCCAATCAGAACCCTTAACGTCTCCTACGTTTGACAGTTCATATGCTTCGGGATATCCGATGGTGGCACAATCAGTCTCTGCTGATTCGTTTCGACATTTTAAGAACTTTTTCTGAAGAGGCTGAAGCCCAGTTCAGACTCTATCACCCTCGTTTTTCCATAAATCACTCAACCCAAGCACCTTCAGTGTTTTGGACCCAACTTTTGTATACAACCTTGGAATCAAACAATTTTGGTCTCAATCTCTCTGTTTTGAAAAGAACTTCAATCTCTGTTTCTAGCCTCGAACTCCGATTCCCACTCTGTCGACCCCAAAATCAAAGATTAAGTATGTTCACCTTAAAATTCCACCGTATGGATGTTTTTCCCTGCACATGGTTCAATAAAAAAATTCATAACTCTTTCATACAACCTTTGATTCGCACAAACTTGGTGTCAAAATCTTTGTAAAAAATTATCTACATTTTTTGTGAAGACATCAAAGGTTGAATCCCTCTAGATCAGTACAGTTTAATAGATCTTTACAACCATTTAGCTGTTTCGTCACCATGTTGGCAGTCTTTAATAAAAGTCATATATCTCCTTTGTCTGGTGCTTGAATCGCTTTGTTCCTTTTGATATAAATTTGTATCAAATAGCTCTAAAATGTTCATGAAGGGCACGAAAACAAATTCTCAAAGGAGAATTAATGGTGAATTTATTTCCGAAGCCATAGCTGATCCGGGAGCTTCTGGAACATCTTGTCATAAATCGGGTATATCTCGAGATACCAATCTTGAATTGTCACAAATGATACATCAAATTAAAGAAAAAAGGAAGATCTATAAATTCATTAAAGGCACGAAAGCTAGTTCCTTACCCATTTTTCCCAGCAAATTTATTTTGTTCACAATTTCATTTCCATCATAGCTTGGAGCCATTTTCGTATTTTGAGCATATCTCCCGCGTCCAATATTGGATTTTTACGTATTTTAGCTAGTTTTAAAGAAAAATCAATGATCTATAACTTTTATGTTTTGCATTTTTACCAATTATTACCGTATCCTATTCAAAAATGTGTGATAAGTTGACACCCCATAAGTTTAACACATCAGCTCCCATGCAACTAAGGCCAATTAAACCTCTCCACCCATGGAACACATGTTAACTCTAAAATAACTCCTTCCTCCATACTCCATCAACTCTCTATTTACCACATGGACCAATTAGCACCCACCACATTACACCAAGTGTCACGATCTGATTGGAGCTAATTTCACTCTAGAAAATTCAAGGGATCAAACTTATGCAACAAGTTGACACTTCTTGCTTCTATTTTTTACTAGTGCCGTGAACTACCAAGAAAATCAACCTTGCACTACTCCTTTTCCCTATTCCAATTTTCTCTCTTAAAATTACAAAATTGGCTTCACCTTTCCTTCATTAGCACGTTGTCCTGTCTCAAATTCAACTCCCTATTTACGTTCAACAACTTCAAATTATAGAGAAACAAATTAACTTCATCCTTTAAAGCCAATTCACCATTTATTCTCTTCATTTTTTAAACTTTTACACTACACCCTCCCAGCCACAATCATGACCACCATTCAGCCTTCTCCACCATGCCATTCTCCTCACATGCCGCGGCTACCACCTTGGCTATCAAGTTGAATTTATAATTTTAATTCTTAACTCATTATCTCTTTTAATTTCTTCAAAAATCCAGCCACATTCTTGTAATATTCTTGTTGTCCTTGGTCCAAAATCCTACCTTCCTTCCTTGGTCTTGGTTGCATATGGTGTATCTTAGGTAACAGGGACGATCGGGAATGGTTGACACGAAGTAATCGGCGTTCAGTGAATTTTCGACAAACCCATCTTACTTCTTCTTCAAAACAGCATTGTCCAGCAAGGTAAGGGGGTTTCCGCCTCATTTATTTGTGCTCTAAATTATTCCTTAATATTGCCTTAGTATCCGGGAATCTCCATTTTAAATTTCATCGCGATCTAACAATTAGATTTCACAATGCATACTTTTTTGTAATCAACAGTTAAAGATTTTTTATATTTTTAAGTTAATAGGTATTTTATGAAATTTTGTATGATGTCTGTCGATGTTCATGTGCCCGAAAGGATTTTATCATGATCAGAGTCATAACGGGAACATTAGAAATTTTAGTGTTTAGGTGGGCTCGGTTTAATTCGATATGGTTGTATTATCATTACTTTTATGTTTTATAGTGTTAATATGTAGTTTGTAATTTGTTTCCGGTAAGCCCCGCTATTAGGAATTAATTTATTGTCACGTATCGCCGGGAGTATTTTGACGATATCATGCTTTTAAGAAACATTTACTGACCAGACGGTTATGACATTTTACTAAGTTCTAAAAGTGGAATTGTTTTTAATATTATAAAGTTTTATGGAAGATGATTAGATAAATAAGTTGATTTGGAGAAGTGGAAAATTTTTACATAAAAAGGTTTTATCAACATATGACAAGGTTAGGTCCAACAAGTTTTGTAAACTAAGATAAAGTAAATTCTTTGTAAGGTAACAAAAATAAATACTAGAACTTAGAAAATTTTTGTGACTAATTTAGGGACCAATTGAAATGAATTATAAAAAGGGGATTTTAACACGTTAAGACAAGAGAAAGGTACATAAAGAAAATAAGTGAGATACTTAGGTATTCAAATAAAGAAATAAATGTTAAGATTTAAATTTTTAGTACTCAATAAAATAAGTGAAAAGAAACTTAGAGAATATTTATATAGTGCATGACATAAATAATTAACTAAATAAGCATAATTTTAGGATATGATATACATAAAATAAATATTTCAGTTATAGAGCACTAATCACTTGTAAAGATAAAGAATGTAGAAAGTAATTAAAATATGGACTTGAACTAGGTAATGGAAAGAAGTAGAAAGATTTATGAATTAAACAATAAATTTTAGTGGTTAAGAAATGTTGGCCAAGCTCATAATAATAGAATGGATTCTAGAACTCTAAGTAATCAATTGACCTCATAATGAAAGTAAACTTTAGTTAACTAAAAGAATGCAATTAAGGAAATAAATTCGTGAATATAATTAGAAATAGAGGGAGTAAAGGAAATATACAAAGTTAGTAACTAGAAATTTAGAAAGAGTCTTACTAAATTGACAATTATACATAAGGAAATTAGTGACCCGTTTAGTAACCAAGGAAATAAGTAACTGACTAATAGAACTTGATTTGGATTAATAAAAGAGAGTTGATAATAGAGACCGCTTGATAATAACTAAAGGATTCATAAATGGACATTAGAAAATTTAATGGCAAAGAGGGAGTAATCATATATGATTAAATAAATAAAGAGATGAATGACCCAGTAGCATACGAAAGCCCGATGAATTTGCAAGGTGACCTGACTAGATAAGAAGTGTGAACGTTCTAGTGATGAATTAGTGCATAACTTGGTGCTTTGAATTTAATACCGATGAGTATGTTGTTTGTACACGTTACATGGGTAAGCATTAGGAATATGTGTTGTCTTGGATGATGTGATACTATTAAATGGTTATTGATGTGATATGATTATGAATATGTTAATTGAGTGGAGTATCTCATAAACATATTATGCTAATGAATGTTATGTGATGCATGGATACCTAGATAAGAAAATTTGTAAATAAGAGATATGGAAAATGGTATCAACAAGGGTTCTGAAATGATTAAAATATGAAAGTGTGTAAGACCCAGATCCGAGATGAATTGTGGGTGTTGTAGCGCCAATGTACCCTAACTGTCAAGAAAGTGTGAAATCTCATTTCAATCCTAAATGTTGGGTAAGATTACTAAAATAAAGAAAAAAAAGAAATTCAATTATACTGAATAAAGAAAAAAAGACCTCAACATTAGGAATGGAAAGGAGTCATTTAGAGGACCCTGCTAAGGACCAATGAATGAAAAATGAACTGTTGAATTATGCATCATACATGGAGAATAAGGATGAAGAACGGAATAGTCCCTTGAGGCGTCTCGATCCCCTCAAGGGGGTCTTGGGAGTATATTCGGGGCGGACCTCTAATGGCTTAAATTCGCGCCCGACACCGGACAATCCATGGTAAACGCTAATATAATTTGACGTAAGGCGGGGGTTTCTATGACCGTTGAGTGCCTATTCTAATGAGATGATTGGTTGATTTGTTATTGATAGGACTGTGAGTCCTTACATATTTTTATGAAAATGAAATGAGGAGAGCTCCGGTCGCTCTAGTCGAGCAGGGAGAATAAGGTGGGATTATGATATGTGTTGTGTTAGGATTGATGAGGAGGAGATAGGCCCACATGCATCATGATGACTAATGAATAAAATCAAAATAACAAATTGGACTCATGTATTGTACTATTATAAGAGTGGTATGATGACTTAGAAGATAACTTAGGGACCCCAAAGAGAGTGGGCGAGAATCCATTTTAGATGATTATATTATATGGGGCGGGTGTCAGTGATGACACTTCTCGATTGTTGTAGAGGTGAAGACTCAACCTTACAACCATTTTTTCTATCACCGGCCCGAAACGTGTACCATACTAAGAGTGTAGCTCATCATGAGGATGAGGCAAACCCTAGGCATGTACCTGCGATACCAGAGACACCACGGGAGATCCAGTAGATATGCCTCCTCCAACCCAACCAAAGCCAGAGATACCATATGATCATGATGTCAAAGTGATTCAGAGTATCATCCGTTGCTACGGAGACCCTCCACGCCCGTAAGGTGTAGAGGAGATGGAGGAGCTATTAAAGAGGGAGACCACACTGATGGTTGACCCACTCAGCTTTCACCCTTCACTAGTACTACTTATGACTCCACTCCCCGCTTAGCAGGCAGCTGCATAGAATATCTTGGGCCCGAGCAGAGTGCAACAGCAGAGATCACCTACCCCTGAATATGTACCCATAGATAGGGATGAGAACCCAAAGGATATTCTCTTTGACATGCCGATGTAGATCTAATGGACCTAGTTATCCCTCTAGTTGCACCTCAGTAATTTTTCCCCTCTCAGCCTCCAGCACCCCACGTACCACGAGGTCTACTGGAGGTATGACCCAAAGTCTTCATTATGTCCCCGATGGAGTGTTATCTAGCCCAACATCGATGGGATCATTCTAGAGGATTTCTTTGCCATATATTCAGGAGCTTTAAATATAGAAAGACAAAGATTTACGAGTATATATCGACAGAGACTCAGAGTCTTCTAGTCAAGGCCTATGGGGCTTACACCAGTCATCCGCACGAGAAGATCCGACCACCCACCGGTCAGCCATCGTCTAGCCCTGATCTTATGGGACCATCTCACTGACCTGACCCAACTCAGATCGCATCCACCTCAACTTAGCCAGAGTCCCCTTGGTCGGATAAGGACTTCACAAGAGATCGAGACTAATGGTTAGGGTTAGTTTATGTTATTTTGATGTTTTGTAGTGATGTTTTATACAGGGTGCCTGTGTGCCCATTTCTTATTTTAGTTGTACAAATCTGATGAGACCACTTTATATACATATGATATAGTCATGTGTATATTATGCTTTTGTTTCACCATGTGTTATCTTGTACAAAAAAAACTTCCACATTCTTCTAAAAATTAGTAACCTCTCAGTTAACTAAGTTAATCTAGTGGAAGAGATTATCTTAGTTAACTGAAGGTGTAACGCCCCAGATTATCTTAGTTAACTGAAGGTGTAACGCCCCGGCCGCTTTTCAGGAATGAATGACTCGACCCACAGACCAACACGAGACCTTTCCAATATGCTTTTGTCTTCACTCACACACTTCCTGAGAACTTCCCAGGGGGTCACCCATCCCAGAATTACTCCAAGTCAAGCATGCTTAACTTTGGAGTCCTTATGTGATAGGCCACCGAAAAGGCTAATGCATTTGTTGGTATAGGTAGTACGAATTCATTCTTTTAAGCTATCCTCGACTGTATAGTCCCATACCTATACAGTCTTTGGATCCCTCTCATTCTGGTATGTATTCGGTTCGTTCATATGTCCCTCCCACTGGAAGCCTGCCAGGAGCCGCTCCTTGTCCGTGCCTATCCACCGACGATCACTCCCCGCCCTCAAAAGTGCCCGGGATGCCACATTCCCCGCTGGAAGCCTGCCAGGAGCCGCTCCTTGTCTGTGCCCATGCACCGGCGATCACTCCTCGCCCTCAACAGCGCCAGGATGTCACAGAGGGTGTTTACAACAACGAACTGATTCTGAGCTTGTATGAGAAAGTTATGATTTTTCTTGTAAATTAATAAAATTTAACGAGATTAAATAACAGGTTTTCAGAGTACAAATTCTTGGTTCATCAAGTTAGTGATGATAGGTCATGAATTAGAGTTCGAGGCTAGAAATAAAGGTTGTCATGCTTTTCATAATGAAGAAACCAAGATGAAAATTTCTTAATTTCAACCTCCAATGAAAAAGTAGGCTCAAAACAGGAAAAGTATTTAAGTCAAACTTACTATTTAACTAGGTAATCTTTCCAAGAAACGAAGTTGATGGGGTCCGAATTAGAGTTTTGGCTCTTCAAGAGAAGTGTTTGATTTAACAAAATAGTTCATTAGGGACTGTCTGTGTTGGAATCGGACATCCCTAAACCCTAAACCCTAAATGTAAAAACAAACAACTGTGGGCTTCCTTTCAGTATGGATCGAGTGTGCAGGAACTAACCCGATGAATGATGGTACTAGTCTAACTAGTTTATTATATCGGTGCTAGATATGGGATCGGATAGTCAATTCTTGACTATTGCGGGGCCCTTTATTTATTCTTCTTAATATCATATTATTATTTTTTTGTTAAGTGTAACTCTATATTATTATACATACTTCTTATGTCTTTTATTGAGTTTTCTCAACCCAATTACATTATTCTTTTTATGAGAAAAAAATGTTTTTGCCCTAATTATGACTTACAAAACTTCCATACTTGAAAATTTACAAGGTTAAGGCTGCTTACTAAAAACAAGGATGTTACAGACATCATAGGTCGTCCCACACTGAATGTCATAGAAGCCATTATATCCACTCCACTCTTCCTCATCAATTTTATCGATAAGGATAACAAGATGTCCTCTATCTAGGGTGATCAGAAGATGGCAAAGTATTGTTAAAAACTCCGCATGAATATGGTAAAGCTAGAAGCCATCAATAAAAAACATAAGTTGAACTATGTAGAAGCTGCAGTTGGGTCTGTAAATCTTGTTGTTCTTGACCTAAGAGCTGAGTTGAAGATAGACCCTCTCAACCCGTCCTAGCCAACCCTGTATGGAGGGTCTAAGGCGATTGTCTTGGGGGATTCCCTGATAAAATGACTCATATCAATGAGAAACTTGAAGCCAGAATGGAGCAACGGTTGTTGGCCCTGCTCAAGAAGTACAAGGACTTGTTTTCCTGGACTGTTGCCGATATGCCAGGTGATAGCCAACCGCAAGCGCACGGGGTATCATAATAATAAAAAGAATATTGTTCCTACAGAGATTGTGCCTAATTACCAGTTTTAATAGCGATTTAATTATCTAGAGAAATAAATTCAAATTAATGAGAACTTAAAAGACGTAAAAGCTAAATTACTAATAAAAAACTCAGAGTCTTGTCAAAAAGAAAATTCAATCAGCTTTTTTAAAAGATCAATCAAAGGAAACCTCTTGGGAATTCGGGGGTTCATATGTGAGTACCAAATCCAAGTGCGATTCATCTCTTCAATTATGCCATTTTGTTTCTAAGGTAGGTTTCCCTAAATCAATTAATAACTTCCTCTTGAAACCTTATTAATGTACCTAATTGCCAAAGAACAACGTTCAATTTGCCAATTAAGTCTGTTACGCTTCGTGAAAACCCAATTAGTTCCTCAAATAGTTTCGCTTACTCTCGTAACTCAAAACTATAGGTTCAATTCCATGCTTTTCAAATCATATGCCAATCTTTCAATTACCCATCTAATTTATTAACATCTACGCTTATTTCTAAGACTTGTAAAAGCATTAAGAATCCATAAAATTGAATAGAACATGAAATTTAATAATTGAAGGATGAAGATCACTCAATTCTGATACATGAACATACTTCCCCTTAATCCCAAGAATAAATTTTAGTGTGCCATAGCAAAGATGAATACAAAGCCATACAATAAATCAAGCCCCAACATGGAGAAAAATCAAAAACAAAAGCTAGGGATCAAAAAATAGAAGAGAAGCTCTCACTATGGCTCTTAAATCTCTTCCCTAATTCTACAGATTAATGCTCTTTTATGTTGTTCCTTGAGAATCCCTTTGATTTGTCTTCAGAAAAGCCCTCTCTTTTTCTTCTAAAAAGTCTCTAATATCTCTCCCCGCATGTTTCCAATGTGTTTTCCTCTTTTATTCCTTCAGAAACCACTCCCCGAAACAAGGAAAATGCAAAACATGCAAAACCCACTAGCAATGGGAAAAACCCAAGGCCAGTGGATCGTGACAGGGGGTCAAAACTGCAATTTTCCTCCTCCAGGAAGTGTATTCCACAACCAGTTAGAAATTTCTATAGCCAGTGGTTTTGGGGCAGAGAGAAACACGGCCAATGGGAAAAACCAACTGGCAGTGGATTTTTTTTTTAATTACCAGGCCACCTTCCAGAGAGAACCATGGCCAGTGGGAAACCCATGGCCAATAGACTTCTCTGCCTCTATTTTTTGTGCATGGGGGCCTATGTCAATGGGATCCACGGCCAGTTGGAATTTCCCACTAGCAGTGGGTTTCTCTGATCCTTACTAAAATGCTCCTAGGATGCTCTCTTTGATGTATCCTTTTCCATTTTGCATCTCTAGAGTTGATATGGCTTTATTATTGAGCTTTTTGTGGCTTGAACTCCTTTCCATTCATCTGACACTTCATCAAATGTCTCTATTTTCACGTTTATAAGCCTGTAACAAAGCTATTCCTGTAAAAGTGAGACACCCGAGTAGTATGTGCAGAATGAAAGGAAACAATTAGAATAAAGGGGAAAACTAACACAAATAAATTAGAAAACTCAAACAAAACACCCTTAAAACTAATACAAATTAGATACCTATCACCAGGCATGGAGCCAGATTTATGCTACCTTAGGTTATCTATGTACCTTGAGACCAGACCTGTAGCCCAAAAGAAAAGGCGCCTAGGCCCTAAAAAATAGAAGGTTGCTTGCAAATAGACAGAGGAGCTTCTCAAAGCTAGTTTTATTAGGGAGATCTAGTATTCCTCATGGCTTGTGAATGTTGTAATAGTCCAGAAGTCCAATAGGGAATGGCAGATGCGCACTAATTATGTCAATTTAAATAAGTGTTGCCCTAAAGATCCTTATCTTTTACCCAATATTGACAGGATGGTAGATGATTCCTCTAAATATCAGTACTTGTCCTTCATGGATGCTTACTCTGGTTACAACCAGATACCTATGTGGGAGGGTGACCAAGAAAAAATGACATTCATCAATGACAAAAGTGTGTTTTGCTACACTGTTATGCTATTTGGATTGAAGAATACCAGAGCTACATATTCGCGCATGATCAATAAGGTATTTGAGGACATGCATACTAAGTAGGTGGAGGTATATATTGATGATATTATCGCCAAAACCTTTGTTGGAGGAGATCATGTCAAAGATCTCTGTAATGTTTTACAATGACTTCGCCATTATAATATTTGGCTCAACCCACCGAAGTACATTTTTATTATCCTTGGGGGAAGATTTCTAGGATTCATGCTTACTCAAAGATATATTGAGGTGAACCCAGACAAGTGCAGGGTAATTTAGGAGTTACAAATTCTAAAGAACTTGCACGAGGTGCAGTCTCTCAATGGCAAGATAGTGGCATTTGCTCGTTTTGTGCCAATGAGGGAACATCAGTCCCTCCCCCTCTATAAGATTCTAAAGATAAACAAGAAGTAAGAGTAGGGGCCAAAGCAAGAAGCAGTTTTCCAAAGTTTAAAGGAAGTGTTGTCCAACCTTTGATTTTAGTAAGGCCTGATCCTAGTGAACATCTGATTCTTTATTTGTCTATTTTAAAGAAGCATTAGGAGTTGCTTTGGTGAAAAATACCCCAGAGGAACAAAATGCCAGTGTACTTCACTGACAAGACATTGTAGGGGTAGAATGTCACTATCAAAAGATCGAAAAGGCAGCCTTTGTTGTTATCTAGGCATCTCATCAGTTGAGGCTATGTTTTAACTATAACTGGCATTTTGGGCGGGCGACCCTAAACAGGCCAGGCTTTATCAAGTTGCAGGCTACTTAAGATTAGGCCAAAAAAAGGCCTGTATAAATTTGGGCCTTGAAATTAGAGACCCTAGCCCGACCCTCAACAGGTTGTGGGCTTAATCAGGCGGCTATTTTTTAAAAAAATTGATTTATACAAAATTAAATTACAAAAAAATTGAACCAACTTAGTAGAATTTTTCTAAAACTATATTCGTAAATGATTTTGTGCTATTGAAATTAATTAATTGTTGCTAGACAAATGATGCTATATAATCAATAATTTTTCTTGTAAAAAATATATTTGTTTTTGTACTACAATTAAAAATTAAAATGAATGAAATATTAGCTACTAAGTTACTAATAATACTAACACACAAATGCTATAAAATCACCAAGATTTCTTGAAAAAGCTGTCTTGTAAAAACACCAATTAATAAATAGTAATTCTTATATTCTTAAATTAACTAATAAATAGTACTAAAAAATTTTAAAAAAAGGATTCGGGCCTCCTGGGCCCTATGGGCCATCCCATACTCAGCTCGCTTTTTCAAGCTTTTTTGTTATTAGACTTTTTTATTTTAATTATTAACTTTGAATTTATTTTTAAGGCCGACGCACTACATTTTTTATGGCGGGCTCGGGCTGGCCCATACGAGTCGGCCTATTTTGCCAACTCTAATTTTAACCCATCCAATAGTGGTGCGAAAGGATCTCTCTCTTCGCATAATTTTTTTTCAAGCCCGATCTCGTTGGATGAATAATTAAATGGGCTACGGAGTTATCCAAATTCAACATCACCTACGAGCCCCAGAGTGTAATCAATGCCCAAGTACTGGTTGATTTTATCGTGGAGCTATTTAGTTGAGACCTTGAAGAATCTCGCTCCCATTAGACCGTGTATGTTGATGGTTCTTCCAATTATAAAGGATGTAGGGCCAGAGTTGTAGTGGAGAGTGACGACATGGTCCACCTCGAGATCTTATTGCACTTCAACTTTACCACCTCCAAAAATCTAGCAGAATATGAAGCCTGTCTTGTAGAGCTTAGAGCGGCCCTTAATATTGCTGTGAGGGACAGTGACCCTGTGTAGTGATTCTCAGCTAGTGATCTCCCAAATTCTTGGAGAATACCAAGCCAAAAAGCCTCTTGTTCAGCAATACTTGGCTTGTGTGAACTAGCTGAATGAGAGGTTCCAAGCATCTATCTTCAAGCATGTCACGAGGGAGGAGAACACGTGAGCTAACATCCTCTCAAGGTTAGCAAGCACAAAGAAAGTTAGGAGCACCACCTCGGTCATTAAGAATACTCTGATGGAGCCTAGCCTTGGTAACCCTCCCTCCCTCTATGCCATCCACGCTCGTGCTTTTAATGAAGATTCTTGGGTTGTTCCTTTTTTAAGGTATCTGGTGAATGGATAGCTCCCTATTGATGATTCAGAAAGGATGCATGTAAAGAGGGAGTTACCCTTCTTTACTATGGTCGATGGCAAGCTATTTCGATGAGGTTTCTCAGTCCTATACCTCTTGTGCTTGATTGAGAATAAGATCCAGAGAGTTATGGAAGACGTCCACGAAGGGTGTTGCGGACACCGCACCAGGTCATGAAGCTTGATAAGGAAGATTCTCCAAGCTGGCTATTGGTGGCCCACTATGAAGAATGACACTACAAAATACGTCCAAAAATATGATCCTTGCTAGAAGTTTACTAATCTGCATCATACATCGGTAAAAGAGTTGTCATCCTCCATAGTACCTTGGTTGTTCTACCAGTGGGGATTGGACATCCTAGGTCCTTTCCCAATGGCACCTGGGGGTATCAAATATTTAATTATTAGGGTAGATTACTTCACCAAGTGGATTGAGACTGAGCTAGTTATACATATTACTTTTGTAAGGACCTGGCATTTTATTTATGAGAATATCATTGCTAAGGATGACAACTTTAAACCCTAAACCCTAAGCTCATCATCAACCATAACAAATAACTTCTCGCCATGGAACTCATGGTAGGGGTTAATCCTATTGAGGTTGAGGCTAACATCGGCATTCCTGTACTGCATTACCTTATGATCGTGTTAAATGATTCTCCAATTATGGTATCACATAGCTAGAGTGCCTCTACCACCTCCTGGAGTTTCTCATGTGCTTTGCGGAGGGAAATAGTCTTTGAAAGTTTCTTGTTAAGTTCTTCCACCTCAGCTAGTAGTTTGTTCTTCTCCCTGACCTAGTTGGTCTTAGCTGTGACATAAACATCAATTTGGTGGACAATCTCAGCTTGTGCATCCTCGCACACCTTCTTCTATTTTTCACTATCCACCTTTGGCTGGTCGTTATCCCCCCTCAGTAGCTCTAACTTTTGTTTTTTAGATTGGAGCTTTTCTATCTCTTTCTTCAAAGGGAAAATCTCTAGGTCTTTGTCATCTTGGAGCTTGATTCGCCTTGATCACTTCCTTGAGGTTCTCAATCTCCTTGTAGGCTACCCTCAAGTCCATGTTTGCCTTGAAGTTAAGGTTGTAATACATAGAGGACTCCTTAGTGCCCTCAAAAACTTCATTGAAGGAGTCCAAAACTCCATCAAGTTCAGATAACTGCTAGCGGGCAGCATTAATGACGGCTTTCATCTCTAAGAGCTCTAAACCGGGATGGAGGTTGTACAATGGTGGCCTCATCTGGCTCTAGTCAAGTTTTGTACACCGGTAAAGGATATATAGGCTCAGGTGAGACCCTAGGGTAGGAGAATAATAACGGGTGGGTGACTTTTCACCTGGTTTGGTGATCTCGACACTAGTAGGGGTAGCCATGGACTCACCCTGGGATGACTGTACTACAACCGGAGTCTCTTTTTGCCCAGTTTCTTCTTCAATTATTTCCTTTTGTTTCTAATTTTGTTTTGTAACACCCTCGGTTAACTAGCATAATCCCTTCCATTAGATCATCCTACTTAACTGAGAGGTTATGAGTTTTAGAAAAAAAATGTGGAATTTTTTTTGTTTATACAAGCAACAATGATGTTTATTTAACTATTTATATACGTAATTTTATTTTTCAAGATTAGGGTATCGACATGAATGTTTGGTTTGCTTTGTAGTATGTGAAAATAGAGCAGCGGAAGCTTACAAGTTACTGGAAGAAGAGAAGAGTACGATTGTTGAAAAGGGAGAGAGCCAAAATTAAAGTGGAGAAGGCCCAGGAGTGTAGGATTCAGATTGGTCAATTGGAGAAACATGTAAATGAAACATAAGTGAAGTTACCATCTGATGGGGAAAAGGAAATCAATCAATTGAAGGAGCTTCTAGAACCGTGGCTGATTTTGAGAGGATTAAAGGGGATGAGGCTTTAATCACGGTTATTTTAAACCGTGGTTATATGCTATTTCTCACCACGGTTCAAAACCGTGGTTAAAAGTCCACACCTATAACCACGCTGGGAACAACCACGGTTGTAGAACCGTGGTTAAAGGCTAATTTTAACCATGGTTAAAACCCTAATATGCACTAGTGCTCCATTATATTTCCTTATCATGATCAAGTTGACAAAATTCAATTTAGGTAGTTCCATACACAATAATTTAGTTTCACCGAGATAACTAAATTTCTCTTAAATGCTCTTCAAGCTACACAACACCACATACTCAAGAAATCATAACCATTCACAATCACAGAGTACCACACGGTTAATTGCAATATATTCACAATTATGACGCATTTGCAATCACAAGTTAAAGCATACACAAATATTTTATTGTACTTAATTATCGAACATAATTGCTTAACCCATTTTCCTTTTAATTCACCGGTTACATTACTAACATGTCTTTATTTGTTATTTCCTTAGCAATTCTGATTAAATCTTATATTGGTGCACTTATTTATTCACTTGTCACTAATGGTTCATTTACGCATTATGTCCCCTAACAGATGCTCTATATTTTACTTATCTTTTATTCTTTTAATTTTTTGCTTTCTTCCTCACTAAGCTTCCTATCTTATTTCCAGATTCACTCTAACGTAGTCGCTCACACACACTAAACTATTTTCTTGTATCAGTCTAACCAGGAGTACAGATAAATATACATATAATTTTATGCACTACATTAAGTTTGTTAAAATATTGTATGCATAATTTAGCCAACCGTGGGCGTAAAAACGTAATTTTTCTATAAAGGATAACTACATGCAAAGTTCAGGGTGTTTTATAATCATCTTCCCTTTTCTTATCTAAATCATTTTTTCCTCTTTTCGTATGTAGTCGCAATTAGGCCAAGAACCCAAGGGAGGTTCCTGCACTTACGCATGTCAATATTCAAAAGAAGACGTCAGAGAACTCCTTCTTACCTTAGGTTCCTAAGCATTTGATGTGACACCCCCGATTAACTATAACTAATTCCCACACTGGAAGGTCCCACTTAATTAAGGAGTCATTAATTATTTGAGAAAAATAGGAGTTTTTTTTATTGGTGATCATCAATACACAGTTTAAATAAAGTTCATAACATAGATCAATTATCCGAACAAGTGTACTTAAAAGAGTACAGGGCTCGCAGGTTCCCAATAACAGTTATTACAAGCAACATAGCAAGCATGAAATAAATAGCGAGACCTATAACAGTCTTAACACTAACAACAAATATGAACAGTCGATACCCACGGTCCAATATTCTTTAGTGCAGGTAGTCCAGGTCCTACTCGTGTTCACCCTGACCTTCAGCTGATGACCACAAGGAGAAAGTAGACATATAACACAAAAGAGTGAGTATAAGTTCTCAACCTATATAATCCACATGCAAGGGCAGCTCTAAACACTTAACAGTCATATGTACCAAACAAGTACAACAGTATCAGGACAACCTTACAGTATTTTTGAATATACACAGAAAAGGTACACCAACAAAGTTAGTCACATAATTATGATATGTTATACATGTGTTAGGTTTATTTATTTCTAGTCTTGATTTAATGCCAGTATGCAATGAGGCACAACTTCTACTTATCAATCACACATACCAATATCCATGTGCACAACAATCCCACCTTATCCCCCTGCCCAACTAGAGTGACCAGAGCTCACCTCGTTCTATTTTCACAAAAAGGGTAAGGACTCACAGTCCCATTAATAACCAATCAAACACACATCTTATCAGAGCTAGCACTACATGGCCATAGAAACCCTCGTCCTAAGTCGAAGTACACCAGAGTTTCCAGGGCAGTCTGGCATCGGGCACGAATTCGAGCCATTGGAGGTCCGCCCCCAATGTACTCCTAAGACCGCCAACAGGGGATCGAGACACCGGTTGTTTCTTTAATGTACCCATCACTCTATGCTCAAGGAGATCACTCTAACATTCCTTCTCAACTCCAAATACAACATGAAATATTCTTGTTTTATCCTAACGGTGCCCGAGTACTAGACAGAACCTTACCCGTTCGACGTATTTGTCCTTAAAGCGTGTAAATTATTCGTTGTAAATTCTTTTCATGTAGTGGATATTAAGGACCAAGGCTAAGTGCTACCTAAATCATTTTTCTTAGGAGCACTGAGGTTTGGTTTCTAAATAGGACTTATTACAAGAAAATTTCTAGGACTTAAATATCTAATTCATTTTTAGATCCACTTTTTCTTAAAAGAATATTTCGATGTGTATTTCTTTTTGTTAAACCTTTAGGGAAGCAAAATTTTATAACTTATTTTATTTTTACTAAAAATATGATTTTATGTTTAGATATTAGTTTCAAAAGGAGATGAGAACAAAGTGCATTTTTTATGATATTTTGACTCTTTAACAATGTTGTCCCGTCAAATAGACTTACGACGAACAAATTAAATTGGTTTTTGCTCTTTGAAAATTTCTAAGACCTTAAGCAAAATAATTTATCATGATTTTTAAAATCCTTTCTAGTCCTACATTCAAAAAATAGAAATTCTCTTTAGGTAAACAAAGACATAAGGTCGCTAGTTCTTGCCGTTTACTGAAAACTTTGTTTTTGTCGTATTTTATCTAGAAAATTCCAAATTAAGTGATTCCAAAGCCAAAAGTATTTAATTTTAAAATACCAATTAATTATAATAAAATTAAACACTAATTCTTCCTAGAAATAGATTCTACATGAAAAAGTATCAAGTTGTTTTAGTGTTCATAAAAATACGTTTAAGGACAAATCACGCGTCAGAAATTACCCAAACCAATTTTCCCCATTTGGGTAATTTTCTTATGTTCAAAAGTTTCATCTCATACCATAAAATACACCTCCAAAACAGTTTGGCCAAATTACTCCATTTGCCCACAAAACACGTTTTATTCTGCTTCTAACTCATTGTTCGCATCTAAACTCAGGTCCTTTTTTAATCTTTCATTTAATATCATATTCACATAATTTTTATGGTTAATTGAAGTACCAAAAAATCAAAAATACAGCAGCCCCATCATCGCATATCTTATCAAAAATTAAACTTTGCATGTTTTATAAATCATTTCCTTTAATTCCAAGCATACCATACAATTATCATAAGTGTAAGTACTTAATTTTTTAATTTAATAAAAATTTTAGAATTAAATATACATCTAAAAATCCATTTTTATCAATGAAATTCAAAAGATCAAGCCATGCAAACAGATTTTAATTACTAAATCACTTTAAGTGAGATTTTACGTTAAGATCTATGAACTTCAAGTCATTTAACTTAGAAAATTTTTCCAGCAATAGCATATAATTAGTTTTAGCTTCAAACTCATTTTTCAAGCATGTTAAATCTTCTAAAAATATAATGATACCACAAGCAACCACTTAAATCAAAGAACACACAATATCTTAGCATTTACGACAACATGCATGCACTTTTAAAATTTCTACAACAACACAATCAACAACTTAGTAGCTTTATAATTTAAACTTCAGAAAAATTAAGGATTTAACTTGATCATGGTGCAGCCATGATACCACCCAAACAAATTTTCTAAAGCAATTTTCAAGATCTAACCCATAAAATAAAGATCTTAAAGGGAGGTACCAAGGTATAAATGTTAGAGACATTTATACATCACCATGCATGTGAAAAATAGAGGTTTAAAATAAGATAATACTCCTCCCTTACCTTAAGGATTTTTGGCCTCAAGGAACAAAGGCACCAAGAGTCCAAGTTTGCCTTTTGAGATCACCTTTAGTAGCTTCACCAAAAGAAAGGAAGAGATGGTTGTTTGATGAAGGAAGGGTGACATGATGATGGTGGAGGGAAAAGGATGATGTTGTTTTTTTGAAATTTTAGGAGGTGGTAAGGTGTTTAGGGAATGGTACCATATGCATGAAGGCTAGAAGAGGTGGTGGAGTGGTTTGGGCTTGATGTTGTTAGGTTAATGATGATGATTAATGTGAATGGAAGAGAAGAAGGAGAGGAAGAAGCTTACTGAAATTTTTGTATGACTTAGAGAAAAGAAAGAAGTTGGAAGAAATATGTGTAGTCTAGGAAAGATGAAAATTTTGCATAAACTCCTTGTTGGCCAAGGAGCTTCCATGGCCTTGAGTGAAGAGAGGAGAGGTGTCAAGCTTTATTCATGCAATAGCTAGGTGTCAAATGCAGCTGATGGGGTATGGAGGAAGGAGTTTGCATGGGATTGGTAAGTGTCCAAGACTTGGTGCAACATGATTAGCCCATTTTCATTCAAAGCTGATGTGTTAAGCAACGGGTCTAGTAACTTGTCATTATTTTTAGAGGGTGTTTTAGGCCAAATTTCAAAAAATGCCAAACATAAAAATTATATATCTGGTTCTTATCTTTAAAATGGTATACGGAATAAAATTTTTCATCAAGAAACGAGGGAGATATGTCCATTTTACAAAAATTATGTAGGGCTGTTAAGGAATTAATGTTTCTTACAAGAAATAATTTTCTGGGCGAAATTGGTGAGGAATTGGCCTTTGTTCCCTTCAACAAAGTTATAGGAATTGAGTTTAGAAAATTTTGACAAAAGAATCGTTCAATTTCATGGTCATACGAGTGAGAAACACTGAAAATACTGGACATGGTGCAGGCTGTCACTAGGAAAGCATGAATCAGTGTGGTATTTTAAATTCTGGGATTTATTGAGTAAGAATGGGCTTTTATGGTCAACATTAAAGTTGTAGATAATTTTGATATGGAAATTTGGTACAAGAAATACTCGATTCCAATAACGGGAGAGCAAATTATTCCCAAAATATGTACAGGTGCGTAGTTTAACTTATACGATTATCTTGAAAATAAAGCCTCTGGGTTAGGCGACTAAAAATGGGCATCGAGCCCTTCATGAAAATTACTAAACACAGTGTGGGGGATATATTGAGGTAGAAATAACTTGGCTCAACCGCTCTAGGTAACCTCTTGGCCAGAACCGAGAAGAATTATGGTATTTTCATAACTTCAAACAATAAGATTTAAATATTCGCATTAAATCACTAAATTCTTTTTAATTAATTAATCATTGTTATTATTATCATTATTATTATTAACATAATTATTACTATTATTGTTATTATCATTCACATAATTAAAGTAATGATACTCGTCTCTAATTCATTAAATATTTTTTAGCATGCTAATCAGTTATCATACACAAGCAAGTTGGTCGTAGCCCGGTCATCAGTACACATAGAACTTAACATGCAAATAAGGCATCCGATTTCAGGCACCCATCACACAAAATAAGGGCTGTTACATCTGAAACTTACAACAAGAACAATGGCTTCTTAGATGGTTATAGTCGTGACCATGGTAGTGGAAAAATGGAACCTTATGGCTCTCTAACTTATATACAAGATTCCAAATATGACATGCATGCGAAATAACAATAAAGTTGAAAAGGAAAGGAACAAAAAAAATCAAGGGAAAATCACTATGGAGGTTTTCAGCCAGGAGGAATCTCAAGGGAACCAAACTTTTAAATTCTTAAACTCTATATGCATGAAATTAAAGAGTAAAAACAAGGGGAAATGGTTAAGGGCCATTCGGCCAAGACAAGGAAATTAGGAAACAAGGACTTTTTATTTCAATCTCTTCATGCATGTCACATACACATTATGATTAAGACATTCCATTAGTTCTAGACTACATGCAAGGCCATAGATTAAAACATGCATGTAATAGAAAATCAAAATCAAAAGGAAAAGAAAAAAGGTCACATGGTGTTTTGGCCATAGAGGGATTTCAAGGAAATCAAGATTGATCAAGAGTTTTATACTTGAAACTTTGGATGCAAGCAAATGTTAGTGAGGACTCAAGACATGCATGGCACCAAGAGTAAAAATAAAGAAGAAAAAGCAAGAACTTTGAAGGGAATCCATAGATAGCTTTTGGCCAAGTAAGAAGATTAATGGGTGAGATTTTTACCTTAATAAATCAAGCATGCATAGAGGAAAAAGGGATCCTAAACACGGTGGAGGTACTAAAGAAGGAAGAAGTCTTTAAAGGGTAAGGTTTGTATGCATAGTGGCCTTGTGGTGGGTGATGGTCGTATGGTGGTAGTATGGTGCTGGAGGAGAAGAAAAGAGAAAATGACTAGGAGGGGTTCCTGGTGGTGGTGGCTCTTTGGCCTAAAGGGAAAACGGAAGAGAAACTTGTATTAAAAATATGATTGTACTTTGGCAAGGAAATGGCAAGGTCTTGGCTAAGATTTCAAGTAAAAATATAATGGTGAAACTGCCTTTGGAGAGCTCACGGCAATGTGCTCCAAAATGGCAATAATTCTAGTCTAGACTTTTTATGGCAAAATGGCTTAAGAGGAGAACACATAAGGTATTTGTTTGTTGTGTGAGTGGAGGAACTTGCTAAGTAAGGATAAAATCTGGTGGTGACACATGGAGAGCTAGGTGGTAGCATTCTAGAGTGTCTTGAGTGAGTGGAAAACAAGGTTTCAAGTTGTGGTGTTGCATGGAGACACATGGCTTGTCAAATTTGTATATTCTTTGGCATAAATTTACAATCAAGTTCTGATGAGAATTAGGCAAAATGGTCAACATAATAGTTGTATATCTTTCTTTTTCCTTTCCAACAAGCTAAAGATTATCCAATTTTGAAAATCGTAGCAAAAGTTATGGCCAAAATATAAAAGACTTCCTAAATTGGACCCGGATTTGGAAACAACAACTTAAAATAAAAACTGGGAATATTGGTTAGGAGCTTTTAGTGTCTTCATAAGAGTTGTAGAGGGTTTTATTATGAAAACTATGGGATACAAATCACTTGATTACAATAACAGTAGAGGGAGATATGATTAAATACGAGAAGGGGTTTGGGTACTGCGTGAATTCTAGGAGCATCTTGAAGAATTTAAAACTAGGAACGATTGACTTAGAATTAGCCTTCGAGTTTTTTACGTGAATTTTAGACAATTTTGTTACAAAAATTTAGGAACAAGAATCGTTCGATTCCAACATCAGGAGATAAAGCTATGTTAAGAATAACGAAGCATATGCAAAATTTTCTACACAGGAATGAACGAAACTAAGAAAATGGGGTTAATAATTTGATGAATTTAGGTAGATTACTTAAATAAAGGATTTTGGTCAATAAGTTTAACCTTATAGCCTTCCCCGTTACCTAGGGTCCACCAAAATAAAGTGTTTGTCGCGACCAGGATCGTGGTGGGAGGCCAAACATAAGAGGACAAAGAGTTTTCGAGGTCCTTTCGAAGAACAGGGAGAGAAAACATAAAAAGCAGAGGAGTCGCCACCAATATTTTTTAAGGAAAACACTGGGAAAACCTTTATTAAAGCACTGGTCAAAATTAAAATGGGATTCCAAGTTTGGGAGTCGAATTACAGATGAAGAAGGTATTAGCACCTCACACAGTCTGTAATGAAATGGTTACCTACTAATCGCGTATATTTTAAACAAACTAGAAATTAATTTAACTTCTTGAGAAATGGAGTAAGCAAAAACAAGAAATTTTTTGAGACAAAGTTAATAGGACGTCTCGTCCAAATTAACCTCTTTCTTTTGATAGTATTATTATTTAACAAATGATAGAAAGATTGAGGATATGGGGGATCGGCAAGACGTCCCATCTAAATTGACCTCCTCATGATAAAAATGGTGATTTTTTTAAAAAATAAATAATAACAAATGCAAAATTTGTCAAAATAAATTAAAGGTATACAAAAAATTAATAAAAGAAAAATGAATGTTACCTACTCTTTTTAAAATAAGATTTTATTCTATTTTGTTTATTCTAATTAAACCGATCAAGTATTTGTTTTAATCAAACAAAATGAAATCAAAATAAGTAGACTAAGATTGGGAAGAAGTCAACAACAATAAAGAATATTATGTCAAAAAAACAAGAATCTTAAAATTACATCATAGTAATTTCCAGGGAAACTCAGGCTAAGGATTTTCACCCTTGATAATCAAAAGCAAATAAAAATTAGTCAAACCCAGAATTAACAAAGGAAGAAAGAAGAGAACTTCAAAGAAGCTTTGTAACTCCTCTAAATGAAAAGAAACTAATGCCTAAAAATGATTTCTCATATGAGAAATGCTCCACAGTGCCAAAAACTCTTTCTCTACCTAAAACCAAGATGCAATATCCAGGAAAAGACCCTGAAACCTTTGGCAATGGTCTCTATTTATAGTGGAGGGTTGGTTGAAGTTTTGGTCCTAATGCTACGTGTCAGACACACACTGCGCGTCAGGTGCGTATTTTGGATCCCACGTTAAGCATGGGGTTTATGCTACGCGTCAGCCTGCTAACTCAGATTGTATTGCTTTTCTTCTGATTTTCCTCAACAATTTTCAATAATGCACAGACAAGTGTTCCTCTTGTCTCCACTGAATTTCTACCCATCCTTGTAGTGGAATGATCCATTATATTAAAAAAATCACATACTTCTGAAGTGAAAAACAGCCTATCAGTGGGATACACGTCGCAGCTGACGCTATGCGTGGGGCTGATACTACGCATTAGGTTCAAGAAAACCCCACACAGAGTGTGGTTGGGACGCTACGCGTTAGCCTTATAATGTATATGTTTCTTTACCTTCCTCTTGTAGCCTCTACCAAATAAAAGAGATATTTCTTACCAAGTTAAAAAATCATTCGCTTTCATTTATTTGCAAATTAATCTAATTTTTACGCCTTTTTGTTTTCTTCTATGCACATTCCATAATGAAAATTAACAAATCAAAAACTAACAAACTTCCACCAACCTTAAGAGATTGCTTATCTTTGAGTAATAATACTAAGATGAAATGGACAAAAATATATTTAAATTACAAATAAAAAATTATAATCAACTTGAAAACAATCTGAGAAAATTGAAAACCTTTCCCCAAAAGAAATTCATAACTTTCCACTTAAAATGATCATCATTGATGATTATGCAAAAGAAGCTTAAAAACAAAATCATCACAATGTGATGTCAATAAATCAAGTTTATCTCGGGCTTACCTCACAAGTGTTTTCCCTCTGTAAAATAAAGTAACCCGCTTCACTCAATTAATCATAAAATTAAACAAATTTAATTTTGATTTTCATCTTATTAATTATCATTAATACAGAAACAATCAAGAATCAAAAGGGCTTTTAAGGGTTGTAATGAGGCTTGGTTGCAAGGATTCATTTTTTTTTTTGGAAAGCAAATATCTGTAATCATAAAAGAGTATCACATGAAATTACAACGAGGTTTTTTTCTTTAATCATACTCGCTTCACCTTTTTTGAATTAAAAGTACTCCCAACTTAGTTCTTTCCCATTTTTATATTTGTATACACCATATGTAACATGGCAAAATTTGGACAAAAAGAACTAATATTTATAAATTCACTTCTCTTTTGTAAGGATACTTAGAATTATTATTTTAATGCAATGCTCTTCTACTTAGTTAGTGATAAGTCTTGAGAAGACTTAATAAATTCATCTTTAATTTAACTTAATCCATTAAATTGTGTTGAGTTTGGCATTATTATTTAATAAATTGTCATTCTTTCTTGTTTTAATTATTTAATTCAAATGTGTTTAAATTATGCAAGAAAATGATTAAAAAGATAAGCACATAAATAAATATGTTTATTGAGAGATTCATTAACCTAGCGTACATACGCTAGAAAGCCAACGTACATACGTTAGGCATTTATATGTTTGTATTTTGCAGGATCTGCGTCCAGTGGTCCAGCGTACATACGCTAGCCTCCCAGCGTATATACGCACAGATCCAGTAAGATGCAATATACTTCGCTCAAGCAAATAAGGGTCACGCTTAAGTGAAGTCATCACGCTCAAGCGAGAGAGCTCCATGCTTAAGCGTGAAGTAAACATGCAATTCACGTAAAAGTCACAGCATGCATCAAGGTTAAAGTCAACAGGCTCAAGTGAATATCATATCACACTCAAGCGCATGAAGATCACACTTAAGCGTGAAGCTTGTCTGCCAAAATTATTATACTCCTTCAACGTGAATTGCTGTAGTTCCCATTAATTATTTTGTCAGTTACTGATTATATTTGTATATGAGTAATTTTTAAGCTATGTATTATTATTAGTCATTTCCTTGTAATCATTTAATTAGTTTCTTTTTTTAACTGTTAAGCGGATTCCTTTGTAATTAATTAAAGTTAGTTAGTTAGTTTTACCGTAGCTATATATATTTGTAAATACTCTGGAAGAGACACACAGAAGCAATATACAACTCTCATTTTCTGATTTTCAATCTCTCTAAACATTTTCCCTCTCTAAACTCTCTCTTCCATGGCTTTCCACGTTCCACTTTCGGAAACCACCTCCATGGGTTGCTAAACCCCTACGGTTGGGATTGCTGAAGCTTCCAATGGAATCTTGAAGCTGCATTGAGGAAATCCTCCTCTGAAGCATGAGGAGAACAAGCTGAGAAGTGGATCTACGTTGCTGGATTGACAAATCCAGACCTAATTAAAGAATCTCACCAATGAGGAATCATGGTTGAGGCTTAGGTAACTTCTAGCTTCCTAACTAATTTAGGCCTAGTAATTAGGTGAATAGTTAGGGTTCAATCCCCAATTTTACATTAGATTTCTCTGTCACTGAACACATAAGGGATTAGGGTTTAATGCTTAGGAATTAGTGTTAATCACCTAAGGAATTAGGGATTAACCATCTATGAATTGTCCTCGTGAGTCTGAAGCTTGATTGAACCTTAATTGCATGTTTCTTGATGAAATTGTAAGTTGAAGCAATCCTAACCTATCTTCCATCAATTACACTTCATCTCTTCTATTGTTTCTGAAAATACAAAAATATAGAAAAAGCAGAAAAGCATAAAGAGAATGAACTCTATCTTCTTGTGTTTTGGTTCAACTTGTACTAGTCCTAGGTTGTGGTAATTACCTCAATCCCTGTGGGAGGATCAAATATATTACAAATTTAACAATTGGTGCGCTTGCCAAAAGAATATAATCCTCTGAGATTATGCATCAAGTTAATGGCGCCGTTACCGGGGATTGTTGAATTTGATTCTGTGAAATATCTGGTGTATGCAGTCAAGGAGCAAAGGACTTTCTTCTTTGATCCTGATATTGATTTGTTAGAACATAATCTTAGAAAAGAGAAAAGACAAAAAGAACAGCAAGAAATGGAACAGAGGAAAGTTACACTGGGTGACTACTCTAGGCCTACTGAAGAAGGATCACAATCTAGCATCCTTAGACCTCTAATTGTAGCTAATAATTTTGAACTTAAACCATTTTTGCTGCAGTTCGTTAGAAATGATCAATTCGGAGGAAGTGAGGTTGAGGATCCAAACGTGCATCTAGCAACCTTCCTCCAAATTTGTGATACAGTGAAAATGAATGGTGTCCCTGATGAGGCAATAAGATTGAGATTGTTTCCTTTTTCTCTAAGGGACCGTGCAAAAGCCTGGTTGTAGAGTCAACCAAGAGGCAGTATATCCACTTGGGAGGATTTATAGAGAAAGTTTTTGATTAAATATTTCCCTCCTTCCAAGTATGCCAGGTTGCGTACAGAAATCACTTGTTTCCATTAGAGAGAGGGTGAATCTCTGATGGAAGCACGGGATAGGTACAAGGAGAGTTTGAGGAAATATCCTCATCATAGGATCCCTGATGTATAGCAAGTTACTATCTTTTGTAATGGTGTAAGACCAATTACTAAGGTCTTGATTGATGCCTCAGCTGGAGGTTCACTTGTTGGAAATATGCACTAAAAGCCTATATAGGATGCACTATTTTGAATAAGTCATTTTTTGTTAAATAGTTTAACAACCTTTATTTATCCTTGGAGTACTAGGTCATATGAGAGTTATTCCTAAAATATCCCTAGTCAAGTATTTACGTGGGGACATGTAAATACATTAAGACTAGTGTGTGAGTGTATTGATGATTTGATCTCACAGATCATGGATATAAATGATATCAAGTCTTCACATGGGTACACATTAAGAGTAATGATGTACTGGACAAACCCACCATGAGGACGTTGCATGGATCGTTACATGAATGTCATAAATGATTCTCAATGTGATAATGGTATATGTAGTACTTTGACCTAAAGTCACTACGATTCCTACATAAGGAGTTTGTTATTTTAATATAATCAAACATCTTCTGTAACAAGAGGACTATAAAGGTTGTGGTTAGGCAATGAACAAATTATGCAGAGGGATGTGAGTGATGTAGATGGGATTTGTCTCTCCTATATGACAGGAGTGATATCTATAGGCCACTTGATGGAGTGAGACTAAAGAAATGCATGGCCATGCTAGAAAGAATAAATATTGGATATTTATTTAGATAAAGTCTACTTTGGTATTAAGTAAAATAAATTGGACCGTACAAGGATGACGCGACCATGCCTTGGGCCCAATTAGGATATCATGACAAAAGGAACAAACATATAAAATAATTATCACTTATAGGTTATGTTGATAATAAATAATAGTCAGACATAATGATGCATTGCTAGATGCTGCTTTTATTTTATATTAATAATAAAATAGTTTATTATTAATATAACCGAGTATTTTACCTATAGGGTCACACACATAGAGTGAGCCATCAAAAAATAGCTTTTTATTTTAGTTGGACTAAAATAAAACTATTGGGCCTAACTCATTTAGAATGAGTAAGGAGCCTACTCTTTTGAGAGCAAATTAGGTCAAACCTAAGCCTATAAATAGAGCATAAGATGCTCATAGGTGGCTACCCAAAAAGAGACACAAAATATGTAAAAGTTGCAAAAGCTACACGCCGTCAAACTAGCATTTGGAAGGTGTAGCATTTCTGGTGGGAGTACTCAAGTGGACTCCTAAAGGACGAGGCTACGATTGCTTCGATATTCTTCAAGAGGTAATCCTAAAACCCAATATTTTTTTATGTTTGTCTTATGCTTTGAAATACGGCGCTTTGCAAATCCTATGGGAATCCTTGTATTTCCGCTGCTCATACACTAGGGATTCCTTAACAGTGGTATCAAAGCTTGGTTGCAAAACCGTGTTTTGGGTAAATGTTTGTTTAAAAAGACACGTGAAAAAAAATTCTTTTATGAAAAGAATTGTAAAGTTTGAATCTTTTTGCAAAGGTTGCCTCTTTTCTTAGATATGATTAAAAGGTTACATTTTTATTGAAATATTATGTAAAGGTTGCATTTTTTACGAGATATGTTGCAAAGGTTGCACCTTTTTGAAAGTTAGTATCAATTTAATTTTGTTTTGTGTATATTGATCATTTTTCTCAACATTTTAATTAAAGAACATATTTTTTTAAGATGTGCTTTATTATATGAACATGTTGTATGTTGCAATGGTTTTATATGTGTTCTAATTATAAGGCATGTTAATTTTATGTTCGTTTAATTAAATTGAAATCAAGGGTTGTATGCAATGTATGTCTATATGCTTTCTCTTTCTAATATGAATTGTTCATGCGAGATTGTGTTTAGAAAGTTTAAGAGTTAAACCCTAGCCGTAATGAAAACTAGGATTCAAAAGTTGAAACCTAGCCATCGTGGTATTTTATTTATTTGTAAATGTTACAAATAAAATATTTGATTTTAATATTATATTTTCGATTTGTAAAAGTTACAAATCAAATTTTAAATGTTTGTTAAATTTAAAGTTTGTAAGAGTTACAAATTTAAATAATTTATTCTTATAAATTTTAATAGAATTTGCATTGTATGTGATCTTTTTAAAATTAATGTGATTTGTAAGAGTTAGAAAATGATTTATATTTATTAAATTTAATATGATTTGTAATTTTTACAAATAGAAGATAAGATCTTTATTAAATTTAATAATTTTAAAATCAAATATTTAATCCTTAATAAAATTGATAGGATTTGCAAAAGTTACAAATTAAAGATAAGATCTTTATCAAATTTAATAGGATTCAAAATAAAATATCTTGAACTCTAGAGATAAGGTTTAAAATTTAAACCTTGATCGTTCCTAAAAATAACGAAATTCGATAATGAACAATAAGAAAATTGAAACTCCTCAAGCCTGACAATCATACCTTCCAATAAGTAATAACGTCTAACTTAATATAGATAAAGTGCAGGTCACGTCATAGTTGGGTGCCTTATTTATGTTTGGTGGGACATGATTGGATAATTGGATTATCCAAGTATAACTTATTAAGTTTTATTCAAATAGACATTTTTCAATTGGATTGGAAAAGCCTAAAGGTATGAACAGTCTAAAACGTGTTCTAATAAACAACAGTCATCAATGCTAGTTTCAATAAAGTGTAGGTTCTGCCAAAGCAGGGTGCTTTTATTGATATTAGTAAAGGATGATGGATAATTAGATTATCCAACCATTTGTTATTGGACTTATCTAGGTAAGTTTAATCAGATTGAAGAACCTAGAAGCGTTAATATTAAGTTTAAATGCCTTTTAATAAGTAACACTCATCGAGACTAATGTCAATAAATAGTGAGCCTGCCAAAGCAGGGTGCTATCATTTATACTAGTAAGGCGTGATGGGATAATTGTAATATCCAACTTGTTTTTGTTAGGCCTAAACTTAACTAAGTTTTTCAATTGGATTGAAAATAACTTAGAGGCGTAAGGATTAAGCTTAAATTCATAAGATGAATAAGGGTAAAGAGTTACCCACTCAATCATCCAAGAGTTGCATGAGATGCAATTATAAATGTGTTTCCTACCTAAATAACCAAGGGTTGGGCGATCAGTCAAAGCTGACTCAACAATAGGCCAAATATGGATCTTGGCCCACTAAAAAAATCTTCCAATGGGATTTTTTATGATTCAGTGAGGGTATTTGTTTTGAATCAAAATAGTGGGAGACAACATATTTATTTAATGACCAAAATTTAAATGTTTTGAATAGAAGTGATAGATTTACATGTAATTTGTTTTAGAATAACCATGACAAACCAAATATTATTTTGTTGCAATCTGTCCTTTGGAAGGACACTTTATCTGGAAAAATGCCTAGATAGGTATCGAGACTTGAGAATTATCTTCAATAAAGAGGAAGTGGCAGTGTGTCATGTTTGACTTATATATGATCTATGGTTAGGTCTTGAGTACCCTATGGAGTCTACATAAACTCTGAGCTGTAAAAGGCAATATGAATACATGGGAGATATACGATATGATCATATATAGACTCTATTAAGGCTGAGTTGGTTTGGAAGTCTAAAAAATGATCAAAAAAGGAAATTGTTTCCAATTTTAGCCAAATAAGACATTAAAATAATTTGTCTAAAGAACTTGAAGGAGTTCAAAAGAAAGGGAAGTAAGAGTTCCACTATAAGTCATGTTATAGAAGTCAAGTTATTATACTTTACTAACGTTAGTATCAGATACTAGTAATAGATCTCACATTTTGAAAGATGAAGGAAGTAGATCACTTGCTAAGGGTGGAGAAATATGTGTAAAATTGAGCAAAAGTTGCTATAATAAAGATAAGATCTTTACCTATTGGGCTAGTTAGTGAACTAGACATTGTGCATATTGTTTATTGTTGGACAAGAAATGTTTTTTTATAGAAAATAACTATTTCTTCAAAAGGATGTTGAATGGATACCACATCCTAAATCTCAAAACACCCATCTATAACATAACTGTCAAAGTAGGTTAAAAATAAGTGATTTTGAACCTTACTTACATGGTATTGTCTCCTAAGGCAAATGAATAAGAAACACATTTCTAAATACCATTAATGTGGTTATCTGGACTCTTTTGATTTTAGAATCAATTAAGACATGTAAATCTTATTTATTGGAGAGATAATTGAGACCTTATTCATTAAAAAGATGAGTAATCTATTATTTAATACATAACGATGTATGTGGGCCTATTGGAACAATAACTATATATGTTTTTTAATACTTCAACATACTAATTCAAAAGTCAATGAGTTGGGATTTATGCAACGTAAGTTAGAAAGTCTTTGAAAAGTTCAAAGAATTCATAATGAAGTGAAAAACCAAATTGGCAAGACAATTAAAGCTCTTGATTAGATCAAGATAGCAAATAATTTGAGCTACAAGTTTGATAACTATCTAATAGAGTAAGAGATTACCTCTTAACCCATTCCTCATGGAATTCCATAATAGCATCTCTATAGGGAAAAGTCAAACCTTGTTGGACATAGTTTGATTATTGATTATTATCAAACATCTCTAACTCCTTCAACGTTCATTTATTAACAAAATTTCCACACTTAACCATGTTCCATCTTAGACTTTCTTAAAGAAACCATATATGATATGGACTAGGAAGAAACCTAGTATGTCTTTACTAATAATTTGGAACTATGATGCTTCTATAGAGCATCCAACTCTGACAAGGTCAGATCCAAATTAGATAAATGTCTTCTGTGAGATACCCAAAGAAAGCTAAGGGTTATCATTTCTACAATCCATCTGAGAATAAAAGGCTTGTTACTCAGAATGTTGTATTCTTGAATAAGAGTACATCGCTTAAAGAATCAATAAGAGGATAGTAAAACTTGAAGAATTTCAAGTATCACAAAGCATTCAAAAGTCAAGGATGGACTTGGAGCAGAAATCACAAAATGTTGTGACATCATTAGCTCTGGTAGCACAAGACTTGCGTAAGATCAAATAGGATATGTAACCAAATCTAAAAGATATAAATATCTTATAAATCAAGAAGGAGGCATATTGCTAATTGATCAAGTTTCTTATGAAGAGGCCAATGCAAGTTTAGATTCTAAGACATAGCATAAGACCATGGGATTTGAAATGGGCTCCATGTATATTAACAAGTTACAAACCTTGGTTGACGCACCTAAAGGGTAAAACCTATAGGATGCAAGTGGGTTTTCAAAAGGAAAACTAAACATGGATGGTAATAAAAGTACCTTTAAAAGCAAGATTGACAAAATTCAATTAGCTTAAAAACCATTTAGATCCTGCTTGTTGTAGCAGTATACCACCATTATGAGATATGGTAGATAGATGTCAAGATGGAAATCATCTTGAGGATGTGTATGTGACACAACCTAAAGGCCTTTTATGCCTGAAACATCTAGGAAGGTATTTGAACTGCAAATGTTCTATTTATGGACTAAAGCAAGCTTTTAGAAGCTAAAATCTTCATTAAAGAATGAAGATAAATCTTGTGACTATAAAAAGGTTAGTAACTGCACAATTATAGTTCTAGTATTACATGTAGAAGACATGCTTCTTCTAGAACTAATAATATTCTCATTCTATAGTCAAGTGTATCCTTAAACACTTAAGAAGGACTAAGGATTTGATCTTGATAAATGGAAGATGAGCTCGTTGTAAAGGTTACATTGATGTCAATCTTTTGATTAATTTGAAAGACTTAAGATTGCAATCAAAATATATGTGTTGTCAAGATGGTTGCGATGTATGCTTGAAAGGTTCAAAGTAAGAAACAATCGTTGGTTCTACTAACAAATCTAAGTATTTTGCTATGTTAAATTACAAAAGAAGTCAATTTACATTTAATCATTCCAAATATTTTGTACCCTATGACTTTCTACTGTGATGACAATGGAACCATAGAACAATATAAGGAAATGGATTAATCCAAGCATATACTTAAATAGTTCCATCTTTGGAAGATGTGAAAATATGCAACGTGCATACCAATAAAATTGTTGGGAACCCACTAGTAAAACCGCTTACGTAGTAAAAGCATAAGGGCACTATAGACGTCATTGGGCATTAACCATATCGGCTCTAAGTGCAAGTGGGAGATTGTTGGAAATATGCACTAAAAGCCTATATAGGACGCATCATTTTGAATAAGTCATTTTTTGTTAAATAGTTTAACAACCTTTATTTATCCTTGGAGTACTAGGTCATATAAGAGTTATTCCTAAAATGTCCCTAGTGTAACACCCTTATTTTTAATAAATAATAAATCCAAAAACAGGAAAAAAAATAAATAAATAAATATCACAAATCAACCACTGGTCAATCGGCATAGAAAAAGAAGGGAGAAGGCAAGGGAAATAAAAGAGCATTCACACTTATAGCAGTCAGCGGAAGGAACAAGGTTGGGACTGACCCATTCGGTTCAGTGAAACACATCATCGCCTGGGCGAAATCCATGACAACTCTGACTCGGTCAAGCGAGGTTCAACGCCGCCTGAGCGAGAAGTGACAATGCAACAGTGGAAAAGGAGATCCTCAAGCGAAGCTCAACACCAGTCCCTACTTGCTTCAGCGTAATCCCACATGCTTGGGCGAAACAGCTCCATTCGCTCGGGCGAGGCACGATCCGCTTAAGCGATGCCAACACAAAGGCCTCTCCAAACACACACTCGCTGGAGCTAAGTCTAATTCGCTGGGGCGAACACAGGTACAAGGTAATTTCTCAATCGGATATGGACAAAGGTTCACTCGGTAAATCCTCACGCTCGCACTTCACTCGGGAAATCAGGTAGTTAAGTCCCACTCGGACTTATTTGAAACCCAACCACTCGGGATACCAATCCTCACTCGGACATTACATCTTTCACTCGGATTACCAATACCTTACACTTAGGATCCAATCCACTCTAAACCACTATTCGAACTCCTCTCTCGGAAGGGAATCACTCGAGGTTTTCACTCGGGAAATACAAACTCTTCCTCACTCGGGATTTATTTATGATTTTCGCTCGGAGTCACATAACATGTTCACTCGGAAAAGCCACCCAGAAATCTTTACTCAGAACCACTAACTTAACATAATTTCACTCCTCAACGGCCCTCGAGTCATTTAGCAACACTTCCCAGTCAGAAAACGCATCGAATCAGTACGAAGTACATACATATGAATACATGATCACAGAAACATAAATCTGCTAACAAATCCAGTCTACCGACCCATAGACATGTAACCACACACTCGGAATACCCATTATCTTGATATTATGCATTTACCAATACTTACGAATACCATACAAGTGACACTATGACTATTCAATCTTTATAAGTGAATATATTTAATCGTCATTTTACATAAGAGCCGGCCAAGGCTACACGGACAAAACATAATAATGCAATACAAGCGCTCAACAGTCGGAGTGCACCACACTCGGACTTGAAACCCTATCATCATTTCCGAGTATGACCTGCACACTGAAAAATGGTGTAGGGGTGAGCATCTTAGATATTAAATGATAGATACCGACTCAGGCTGTCCCACAATCATATAGCAAAATACATATCCACGCAATTAGACATAGCAACGAGTAAGGTCAAGCATTAACCATCAACCAAGACACACATGGAACACTTACCGATCGGAATTCGTCAGTCGCCACTCGGCCAGGTGCACATACACAGCCAATAACATTAGTATAACAGCAATCATCAACATGATATTACCAACGAATCAGAACGCACGTATTCTACACTTTCTGGACGGAATCTAACAGTTCTTACTCGGCTATACACGCATGACATTTCAATGACATTAACACATATTCATGGAGCAGACTTCAATTAGCATCAGTCGCGTATATACACAGAATACTCTCTCGGTTATATCCATTCATCATCTCCTTAACATCATCACACGCATAGTCAAATTTCACTCAGCATCAGCAATACATATATACAGAGTATTTTACTTGGATATACACATTTATCCTTTCATTAACACTATCACATGCATAAACAATTCCAAACAATATCAATCAGTCAATACACGCACAGAGTATTTCACTCGGTTATAAACATACATCATCTCACTAACACCTTCGCATGCACAACCAATTCCAAACATTGTCAATAGTTAATAAGCACATATTATTTCACTCGGTTCCGCATTCGTGTGTATCGGTTTAGACGTTGCAACGTAGGCTCTCAGCCTTTTTATACATAGCTCTCAGCTATCAAATCAGCTCCCAGCTGCTTGGCCGTTTTACAGGTACCCAACCGTTTGCCCACAGGTGACACCAGCGCTCTCAGCGCCAACGAAGGTGTTCACAGGAAGCCCGAGTCCCACTCAAGGGCTACCTTGAGTCCCACTCAAGGATTTCATAGCGTCCCACGCTTTAAAAACCGATGGTAGTGTCCCACACTACGTGCTCTCAGCACAAACGCATCCCATGCGCCACACGCGGATTCATCACACACACAGAGTTCATATACACAGCCATACATGCATCTCATGCAATCGGCATCATACATCATCAGCATTCAAACGGCACATGCATCTCATGCAATCAATGCTGGACATTAACAATACTCAATAACACATGCATCTCATGCAGTCGGTGCTACACATTCTCAGAACTCAATAGCATATGCATCTCATGTAATCAGTGCTAGGCATTAACAATATTCCACAACACATGTATCTCATACAGTCGGCATTATACATCATCAGTATTCAACAATACACGCATCTCACGTGACTGGTATAACACATCAACAGGACTCAAACAACATACATGCAATCGGCATTAAGCAATGTCAGGACTCAGACAACATATACAATCGGTATGGTACATTATCAGATTCACTGAGTCATATTCTATCACATGCAGTCAGCATTCTAAGCTCATAGCAACTTGCAGGTCATGTAAAACACACGGTAATCATCAACATCACTACAACACATTCCCTTCATACAATCGTTCAACACTCACAGGCCATCATCATGCAACACTCATCTTTCACTCGTCATGCAACACAACACACAATCAGAACACGGAAATAGCAAGCATCAACACTCGGAACCTATTCATAACCTATGCATTTAAGATAGAAGATACCCCCCTACCTGGACTGAAACTTTCAGTCGGTCAACACGACGTTCAGTTCCAGAGGAACACTGAATCACTCTTAGCATATCTGCATGCAAGAGCAAGGGAAGCCCAAGACGTCCAGCTCTCGGCTCGCTCCCTGGAATGGCTCCATCACGATGTTGTGAACACTCCGACCCCCTTGAAGCTCCTCGTAGTGTAGATCTCCACTGGGACTTGGCAGCTTCGAGCAAGGAGAGGAAGAAGGAGGGAAGCCGACGAAGGAATGAAGGAACAAGGAAGGAGACGTGTTGCATGCAGAGGGAATGCACACCCTCATCCTCACGGGTTCGTCGAGTAAGGGAGGAGGACCCCAATCCTCAGCCACCATTGCTTCACGAAAACAGAGCACAGAGGAGGAAGAAGAAGATCGAAGAGGAAAAGAAGAAGAAGAAGAAGAAGAAGAAGAAGAGAACGGGGGGAAGAGGAGTCTGCTGGGAAGAATGGATCATAGTGTACCCATATATGCATGTACGAAAAGAAGGAAGAGTGGGGTGGGAAAGCGTGTACAACAGCAGCCCCCCACACGCGTCACACACACCATCACATCTAATCAGTCATTGACAACCAATCACCATTAATCAACCTTTCATTTCTTAACTTAATTAATTAAACCAATTATAATTAATAAATAATTCTCCCCACACTTAACAATTTATTATTTTAATGATTCATTTCATTCGGTAATAATTATTAAATTGGGATGTTACACCTAGTCAAGTATTTATGTAGGGACATGTAAATACATTAAGACTAGTGTGTAAGTGTACTGATGATTTGATCTCATAGATCATAGATATAAATGATATCAAGTCTTCATACGGGTACACATTAAGAGTAATGATGTACTGGACAGACCCACCATGAGAACATTGCATGGATCGTTACATGAATGTCATAAACGATTCTCAATGTGATAATGGTATATGTAGTACTTTGACCTAAAGTCACTATGATTCCTACATAAGGAGTTTGTTGTTTTAATACAATTAAACATCTTCTATAACAAGAGGACTATAAAGGTTGTGGTTAGGCAATGAACAAATTATGTAGAGGGATGTGAGTGATGTAGATGGGATTTGTCTCTCCTATGTGATAGCAGTGATATCTATAGGCCATTTGATGGAGTGAGACTAAGGAAATGCATGGCCATGCTAGAAAGAATAAATATTGGATATTTAGATAAAGTCTACTCCGGTATCAAGTAAAATAAATTGAACCATATAAGGATAACGCGACCATGCCTTGGGCCCAATTAGGATATCATGACAAAAGGAACAAACATATAAAATAATTATCACTTATAGGTTATGTTGATAATAAATAATATTCAGACATAATGATTCATTGCTAGATGCTGCTCTTATTTTATATTAATAATAAAATAGTTTATTATTAATATAACTGAGTATTTTACCTATAGGGTCACACACATAGAGTAAGCCCATCAGAAAATAGTTTTTTATTTTAGTTGGACTAAAATAAAACTATTAGGCCTAACTCATTTAGAATGAGTAAGGAGCCCCCTTTTTAGAGAGCAAATTAGGTCAAACCTAAGCCTATAAATAGAGCATAAGATGCTCATAGGCGGCTACCCAAAAAGAGACACAAAATACGTAAAAGTTGCAAAAGCTACACACCGCTAACCTAGCATTTGGAAGGTGTAGCATTTCTGGTGGGAGTACTCGTGTGGACTCCTAAAGGACGAGGCTACGATTGCTTCGATATTCTTCAAGAGGTAATCCTAAAACGCAATATTTTTTTGTGTTTGTCTTATGCTTTGAAACACGGCGCTTTGCAAATCCTATGGGAATCCTTGTATTTTCGCTGCTCATACACTAGGGATTCCCTAACATCACTAACTACAAAAACTGTAGAAGAAACTATGGAGCTGATTGATGTTATGGCTTCAAATGAATACTTAGTTAGTGAAAGGAGCCAAATCCCTAAGAGAGGGATACTAGAATTAGAAGCACAGGATGCTTATTTAGCTCAAAGTAAGTTGATGACTCGGGCTTTAGAGAAACTAAGTGTACAAATTTTAGAACTCCAAAAGCCTAGTCAAGTCTGCATGATAAGTTATGATTTTTGTGGTGGAGACCATGAGAATGGCATGTGTGATCCAAATGTGCCTGCTGAGTAAGTGAATTACATGGGGCAATAGTTTCAAAGGAATTATCCCTCTAATTCCTTCAATCCTAACTATAGGAACCACCCCAATTTTTCATGGCAGAAAGGTCCACATTTGAATCAAAACATGCCACAAAATCAAACCACAAATAGATCACAACAACCACCTCCTCCTCCTTCTAATGAGGTAAATCCTAGGGAACATTGCAAGGCAATAACCACAAGGAGTGGGAAACTTTTTCTCCCTACTCCAAGTCAGGAAAATAATTCAGAAAAAGATGCAGAAAAAGAAAAAGAGCAGGAAAGTAAGCAAGTTAATAATAAAACTAAAAAACAAGTAGAAGTAGAAAAAGAGAAAGAAAACCAAGTTCATCAAAAGAAAAAGAAAAAGAGTGATTTGATCTTGGAGGAAGTTGTCAAGCTAACTCCTGAGAAATTAAAGAATGCTCAATTTCCACATAGATTTAAGAAACAGATAGAGGAGCAAAAGTTTGTTAAGTTCTTAGATGTGTTCAAGAAGCTTCACATAAATATTCCCTTTGCTGAGGCATTGCAAGAGATGCCTTCATATGCTAAAGTTTTGAAAGAACTTCTGTCTAAGAATAGAAAGCTTAAGGGAGATGAAATGATTGCCCTTACTCAAGAGTGTAATGTAATTATTCAGAAGAAACTCCCTCAAAAGCTAGAAGATCCTGGATCTTTTACAATACCTTGTGCAATAGGGGATGTTCATATTGGAAGTGCTTTATGTGATCTAGGGGCTAGCATTAACCTTATGCCTTTGTCCTTAATGAGGAGATTAGGAATTAATGACCTGTAACCAACTCGTATATCTTTGCAGTTGGCTGATAGGTCTATCAAATATCCTCATGGGATGCTGGAAGATCTGTTAGTTAAGGTAGATAAGTTCATCTTTCCAGCAAATTTTATAGTTTTGGATATGGAGGCTGATAGAGAGATTCCCCTAATCTTAGGGAGATCCTTCTTAGCTACTAGAAGAGCTTTAATTGATATAGAGAAGGAAGAACTCATGCTGAGAGTTCAGGAGGAGCATATAACTTTTAATGTCTTCAATGCTATGAAATATCCAGTTGATAAAATGGATTGTTTTATGCTTAAACAAATTAAAAGCTATAAGACTCCTATGCTGTTAAAAACTAAGGAAGAGGATTTACAAGCCCTTCTAGAGGATGATTTTGACTCTGAGATTGAGGAGTTAGATGACTCACATAATGAGTTACTGAACCTACTAGAAGTATATGAAGTAGGGGAAGTAGAAGATGAAAAGACAAAAAAATTAAATAATACTGCAACTAAGAAGGGTAAGGAAGTGTTTGAAGAAAAACATGATTTGAAACCTTTACCTTCTCATCTAAAATATGTTTTCTTGGGAAATAATGAATCACATTCAGTAATCATTAATGCTGAATTAAAGGATGAAGATGTAGAAAAACTCATAGGGGTTTTAAGAAAACATGAATCTGCCATTGGTTGGAATATTTCTAATTTAAAAGGGATTAGTCCATCATTTTGTATGCATAAAATTTTGATGGAGGATGACTATTCCCCATTTGTTCAGCCATAAAGAAGGTTAAACCCCATAGTGAAAGAGGCTGTGAGGAAAGAAGTGGTTAAATTGATGCAGGGATTATCTATCATATCTCAGACAGCGCTTGGATTAGTCCGGTCCAAGTGGTGCCTAAGAAAGGAGGGATGGCCACTGTTAAAAATGAAAAAGGTGAAGTCATTGCCACTAGACCAACTACAGGTTGGAGGATGTGCATAGATTCTAGAAGGTTGAATGACTCCACTAGAAAAGACCACTTTTCTTTACCATTTGTAGACCAAATGCTTGAGAGGCTGTCAGGTCATGGGTATTATTACTTCCTTGATGGATATTCTAGATACAACCAAATTGTGGTTGATCCAAAAGATCAAGAGAAGACAGTCTTTACTGTCCATATGGAATCTTTACATATAGCCGCATGCCTTTTGGTTTGTGCAATGCACCAGCAACCTTTTAAAGGTGTATACTGGTAATTTTTGGGGACATGGTAGAGAAGTTCATTAAGATGTTTATGGATGACTTCTCTGTGTTTGGAAACAGCTTTGATGTATGCCTCAGCAACCTATTTAAGGTGTTGGTGAGATGTCAAGAGACTAATCTTGTCCTCAACTGGGAAAAATGCCATTTCATGGTAAGAGGAGGGATAGTCCTTGGCTATAAAATCTCTACTGAGGGCATTCAAGTAGATAGAGCAAAGATTGATATTATTGAAAAGTTTCCTCCTCCAATTAATGTGAAAGGAGTGAGGAGTTTCTTGGGATATGTTGGCTTCTATAGGAGATTTATAAAAGATTTTTCAAAAATAGCAAAGCCTTTGATTAATTTGCTTGTGAAAGATCATACTTTTATTTTTGATGAAAAGTGTGTCAAGGCTTTTGAAAATTTAAAAGAAAGATTAATTACAGCTTCAATCCTTGCAGCACCTGATTGGTCTTTACCATTTGAACTCATGTGTGATGCAAGTGATTCTGCTATAGGAGCTGTGTTAGGACAGAAAAAAGAAAAATTAACATATGTTATTTATTATGCTAGTAAGGTATTGAATGAGTATCAAATAAACTACACTACTACTGAAAAAGAAATACTTGTTGTGGTGTATACATTTGTTAAATTCAAAGCATACTTGATTGGTGCTAAGGTCATTGTCTATACAGATTATTCAGCAATCAAGTACTTGCTAGCTAAAAAAGAATCAAAGCCAAGGTTGATCAGGTGGGTTCTATTACTCCAAGAGTTTGATTTGGAAATAAAAGATAAAAAAGGAGTAGAGAACTCAGTGGTTGATCAATTCTCTTATCTGGAAGGCAAATCAGACTTTATCTTTATAAAAGAGGAATTCCTAGATGAGAGGTTGATGGAAATTACCACAGGGCCATGGTATACTAATATGGCTAACTTTAAAAGTGCCTCTGTGGTACCAGAAGGGTGGACATCCCAAATGAAGAAAAAGTTCTTTCATGACAGTAAAACTTTTCTATGGGATGATTCATTTCTATATAACATAGGAGTAGATGGAATTATCAGGAGATGTATGCCTGAATCAGAGCAAGAAAGACTCTTATGGCACTACCATGACTCCTATTATGGAGGACACCATGGTGCCTCTAATTTGCAAAGGTATGATAAGTGCCAAAGAAGTGGAGGCCTCTTTGCTAAAGCTGGCATGCCTTTGACAAATATTTTAGTTGTGGAGTTATTTGATGTTTGGGGCATTGACTTCATGGGACCATTCCCAAAGTCATTCTCCAATGAGTATATCCTTATTGTTGTGGATTATGTCTCCAAGTGGGTAGAGGTAATCCCTACAAGAACTAATGATGCACATGTGGTGTGTAGGTTTATAAAGAAGAACATTTTCTCTAGATTTGAAGTCCCTAGAGTCCTCATTAGTGATAGAGGGTCAGATTTCTACAATAGAATTATGGAAAAAGCCCTGAGACATTATGAGGTACTCCATAAGGTGTCTACTCCATACCATCCACAAACTTGTGGACAAGTTGAGCTGTCTAATAGAGAAATCAAGAGGATATTAAAGAAAGTGGTAAGGAAATCTAGGAAGGACTGGTCAATAGGATTAGATGATGCATTGTGGGCCTATAGGATAGCATTTAAGGCTCCAATTGGCATGTCACCTTATCAGTTAGTATATGGTAAGGCTTGCGATCTCCCTGTGGAGTTAGAGCATAAGGCATGGTGGGCCACAAAGCTGTTAAACATGGATTGTGACTAATCTCAAGAGGAAAAAGTCCTAAAACTCTATGAACTTAAGGAGTTCAGATTCAATGCTTATCAGAGTGCCTCAATATATAAAGAGAAAACTAAGAGGTGGCATGATAAGTGGATAAATAAAAAAGAGTTTCAGAAGGATGACAAGGTCTTGTTGTTTCTAGACTGAGACTCTTTCCAGGAAAACTTAGATCAAAATGGTGTGGACCTTTCATTGTGAATGAGGTTTTCCCTCATGGTGCAATTGAGGTAAAAGAACCAGCCACTAGAAGAACATTCAAAGTGAATGGCCAAAGACTCAAGCTCTACTATGGAGGAGAGTTTGATAGGCAGAAATCCTCCATGTTTTTACAGTCATCTTCTTAGGTGTCAAAGGTCAAGCTAGTGACCTTAAAGAAGCGCTTGAGGGAGGCAACCCTACATTTTAATTGTTGTAGTTTGTGTTTGGTGTTTTTAAACAATAAATGAAAACTAAAAAATTTTGAATAAGGTGTGAATAAACTTGAAAAATTTTGAATAAGGTTTGAGTGTATATACCTTGAATTCCAGTGTACATACGCGCATCTGCCAAATAATAAAATTGTGGACCAGAAGGTACGCGTACACATGTTCCAAACTGGGCGTTGTTACGCGTAGATAAATTAGAATCAGGCCCTCAAGCACGCTTAAGCGAGGAATAAGCACGCTTAAGCGACGAGTAAGCACGCTTAAACGAGAACATTTCACGCTTGTGCGAGGAGCTTTGTGCTTGAGCGTGAACTTTGGGCCTTTGAGCATGTATAGGGCGAGGAGCTTTACACTTGAGTGAGAACCTTGCCCGCTTAAGCGAGGAGATAGCGCGTTTAAGCCTGGACCAACTTGTGCCTTCACGCTCAGGTGTGAACCTTGTACGCTTAAGCGAGAGAACTCCACACTTAAGCGTGACCCCTGGATGTGTGGCGTGCCTGAGCGAGCACCCTACGCGCTTGAGCGAGCTCAAGTCACGCTTAAGCGTGACCCTTCACGCTGGCAGCTTAAACTTTGAGAAAGAACTAGTGCTTGAGCGTGTGCCTTCACACTTAAGCATGACCTTTGGAGAGATGATACGCGCTTGAGCAAGCTCGAGGAGTGTCAAGCGCGACCTGGGCGTGCCTATGCGCTTGAGCGAGAGAACTTCACGCTCAAGCGTGAACCCTGCGTGCTTGAGCGTGATCGTGCGCGCTTAAGCGTAAGCACCATACTTTACCACCTGTTACACTCTGTTATGCCTGTGCGCTTGAGCGAGAGAATTCCACGCTCAAGCATGAACCCTGTGCGCTTGAGCGTGACCCTTTCACGCTTGAAGCGTGACCCCCTAAGTAGGTCATACGCTTAAGCGTGATTTTGTACACTTACAGCGTGGCCTACACCTGTTGCCACCTGTTGTGTTTTAATGTGGGCGTATGTATGCCAAAGATCCAATGTACCTACGCGTACTCCAGTATGTGCCAACCTGTTACCACCTGCAGTAATTAAAAAATTAAGTGTATAAACATTGGGTTTAGCAGTATAAAAACCCTCTCAGCATACAAACCCTAACTCATACCTCTTTACGTTGGAAAATTGGGTTTTGAAGAGGAAAGGGCACAATCTTTGGATTCCTTTGAAAGGTAACATCTTTTCATTCCTTGACTCTAGTTAATAGTTAGAATTCTTACATTCCACTGTTTTAATTTTGAATTTAATGTATCTATCATGTCCATTCATCTCACATTTTCATTTTGCTATGGTTGTGTTGTTTATGCATTTGCACCCATTTAGGCCCTATAAATACCATCCTTAACACTCACAATGTCCACAAGATCATAAAGACTCTTTAGAAAACCAGAAAGAATTGTTGAAATGGAAAGTGTAAAGAAAACCCCAAAAGAGAAAGGAAATGGGGTGGCTACTTCAAGCACCCATGTTTCTCCACCACCCAAAAAGAGTAAAAGCCTTAAGGAGGAAAAGAAGTCTGAGAGAAATGAGGATTTTGATGGGCATAGGTTTAGGGACCTCAAGGCTGCTCAAGAATATGAGACAAAATTCAAAAGCAGAGGAGTAATAAGGGAAACAGCTCTGGTGCTTGATGAAGATAATTGCTCTGATATTCATGTAAAGGCTGCTATGTTTACAAGGGGATGGTAGTATTTTAATGAGAACTTAGGCAATGGTTATCAAGAACTCACTAGGGAGTTCTATGCCAATTTAAGGGCCAATTCTATTGAAGATAAGGTACTGTGAACACCTATTTTTGTCCGGCAAAATATACATATTAAAATATGTAAGTAAAAAAAAAGAAAAACAAAAGAGTATAGAATCCGGAGTCAATGTTAACTGCATTAATCGAGGTCCTAGCACGGTCTCCTGGCCGGTGTTACCTCACCAACTCTAAGTTTGCACAGCCTCAGTAGAGTATGGTATTTTATACCTCAGATCGGTGGGAATCCGGTTCTTCAAGTTAGTGAAAAATGATCCGTACTCGAACTTCAAGACACACCGGAGGTGAACCTGTAAAAGATTCTCCAATGCTTAATTATCGACCGGGGTGGAGAGAAATGTCCATAGTTGACCGATGATTTCAGACCCCGGTTATGACTTACCAGTTCTTATTGGTGACGTGGTGCGGTACTTAGAACCTCGTCCATATCAGGTTGTCACCCCGGATCATATTTTATTAAAAAATAATAATAAAAATGGCATAGTGACCGTTGAAATAGTAACTCTTCCCCATTTCTATAAATACTCAATTCCTCTTCATTTCCTACCACACCTCTCATTCCATCAACTTTCTTCATTCCTCTCAAGCAATGGCCGATGGATGCCGAAGCCAAGAGGAAAGAATAAGGGAAGGAAAACGATGTTTTGTGACTACCTTCTTACTCCTTATAGCGTGGGTAGTAATTTATCTTTATTGGATACTTTATGTGTGGCCACATGTGTAATAAATAATTTATATTTCCATAAAAGTAAATGATTACTCATTTGTATTCAATTTTTTAAAAAAAATTTAAAAAAAAAGAAAGCCCAAAAAAAAATCTGAAAAAACGAAAAATGGGCCCAAGAAAAAGCCAAAAAATCAAAAAAATGAAATGGGCCTGAAAAAAAAGGTCCAAAAACAAAGTTAAAAAATAAAAATTTAAAAAAAAAGGAAAAAAAGTCATGTAGGTTTTTCGGTGGATTTTGGAGGTGGGACCCAATTTGGTTGGATAATTGGAGACAATTGGGGAAATTGATATCAAATTTGGACAAATTGGAAAAGTAGGAAAGTGATGTCATTTATGGAGGATCCAATGCCAATTTTCTCCTATAAATAGAAGGTGATGTTAAGGTATTTTGGGGAAAGAAGAAGGAAAAGAAAGGAAAGAGTGCTAAATTTTTGAGAGATTTTTTAAAAGTTTTTGTTTCTTAAAATTATGTTGTGTAATCCTAGTTAGGAAAATGAGTGCATCATTCTAGTATGTCTTAGTATGTGAGTTTTGTGAGCCAAAATACTGTATAAGTGTTGTAACCGGTGTCCAAACACCCTTGAATTGAGTCCAAACAAAGCCAAAAGCAAAGGAAATCTACACAAAATTGATTTCCCGACTTCCGTTCTAGTTCATCTTTAATTGTTCTTGTACCAAGGTATTTTTTATTAATACAAAGATGTTTATTTACATTTATTTATTCATCTTTATTTAATTTTTATTTATTTTTCTACACTTTTATTTTTCTTTATTTATATTCGAGCACTTTATTTTCTTGCACTTTATTTTTCTGCAGTTATTTATCTGTTTATTTATTTTTCTGCATTTCCATCTTTATTTATTTATTTGTACCTTTATTTTTCTTTATTTATTTTTCTACACTTTTATTTTTCTTTATTTACTTTTCTGCACTTTTATTATTGTTAATTTATTTTCCCGTACTTTATTTATCCGCACTTTACATTTTTGTAATTATTAGTTTATTTATTTATTTTCTGCATGATTATTTTTTATTTATTTATTTTTAAACCCTTTTATTTCTATTTATTTACTTTTTTGTCCCTTTATTTTTATTATTTACCTTTCCGCCCCTTTATTTTCATATATTTACTTTCCCGCCCCTTTATTTTTGTTATTTACTTTTCTGTCCCTTTATTTTTATGTATTTACTTTTCTGCCCCTTTATTTTTATTATTTACTTTCCTGCCTCTTTATTTTTATGTATTTACTTTTCTGCCCCTTTATTTTATGTATTTATTTTTCTGCCCCTTTATTTTATGTATTTATTTTTCAGCCCTTTTAATTTTATGTATTTATTTATCTGCCTATTTATTTTTATTTTTATTTTCTTTGTACTTTCATTTTTATTTATTCTGTATCTTTATTTTTCTGCGCTTTTATTTTTAGTTATTTATCTTTCTGCACTCCTTTTTTATTTATTTATTTTTCTATACTTTCTATTTATTTATTTATGTTTGACCATTTTTAAATAGTTTATAAATATATACATAATAATTATCCATTTTATTATGGTCATGATTTCCTATTATTTTCTCTTAGTAACCTTTTGCTAATTAAGAAAAATTATTATCATAAAAAATGACAAAAACCAAAGCAAATAAATAATGTGTTATTTACTCATTTATCTTCTTAAATTTAAAATGAGATTAATTTAGATGAGACATCTTATTAATCTTATTTTTTCTAAAAAATAATTAAATAAGGTTCATTTGTCAATTTTAATTAGTTAAGTGTATATATATTTCTTTATTTTCATGTTGACGTGTTTAATTCTATTTTTTTCTTTCTTATGTTTTTTTTTGAACTTTTTTTCTTCATTTATTTATTTGTTTTGAACTTTATATTTCTCAATAAAATCAATAGATTTTTTTTAACTAGGAAATAATTAAGACAAGACGTCTTATTGTTTTTATTTTTATGGTCTTTTAATCATTTGTTTGTTTATTTTCTTAGAACTAAAAAATAACAAACTTAGGAGATATATTTTATTATTATTTTTGTTTTATTCTTATTTATATATAGTTTTTTATTGTTATGTATATTATTTATCATTGTTTTTATGAAAGATGAAATATTTGATAATCATTTTTTTGAAATTATGCATGATCAATTTGGATAACCGTTTTTTTTACGGACAGTGTGGGGTGCTAATACCTTCCCCTCCTGTAATTCAACTTCCGGACTAAACAGAATCTTATTTTTTTAAAAAAACCAGTGCTATTTAAAGGTTTTCCTAATATTTTCCTTAATAAATATTAGTGGCGACTCCTTCAACCTTTTATTTTCTTTAGGCTTCCCAAGGGCCTCATTTCAATGCAGTTTTAATTTTCTTTTATTTGTCTTTAACCAGTCTGCGTCGTGTGCCGGTACCCCAGTCACGACAGATGGCGACTCCACTGGGGATATTTTGAGAGTCAAGCCCGTTAAATTGATCTTGTGTTTTTTATTGATTGTTAATTATTTTATCCTTCATATTTATTTATTATGTTATTCTTGTTGTTCATCTAATCTTCTAGTTATTTTAGATTTTATATTGTTTTTTTTCTTCTTTATTGCTTTAACTTAGAACCATAGGGTAAAAGACATGTGATATTTATTTTGACCTATGTTTGTTCATTGTGAAGAATTGGTAAAAGTCCAGGTATGAATGCCCCACACACTTCACATTCACCATAATGCACACATTATTAGAAGGGACCCTATTCTCGGGCCCCGCAAAAGACATAGGCTAGGGGAGATTATTAGCGGTGTCATTTAGGACGAGACATCCTACCATGATTCGCGTGAAAATCTCAGCCGGGGTGTTATCTTAGTTATGATGTCCGCACTAAGTAGGATTCCCTACTTTTTGCATAAGACTCATAGCTAAAGATCAGAGCTTCGGTGACTTTCTTAGAACCAATTAGAACAATCACCTTTTGAGGGAACACGATTAAAGAGCCTTAGAGCCAATTAGGTGGTTACCTTGTCTAAGACACAATTGGGCAAACATTCCTTTTATCTTTTATTCATTTGCACAAAGTTTTCTTTTTTAAAAAAAATCATCAAAAATGTATATTTTCTATACTTAAGTCATGATAAATATTATCACACTTTTATGTGAGGATACTTATCAAACTGTTTTCTTTGTTAATCTGATTCATTTATTTCTTTTATTAAAGGTGAAATTTAAACATTGGTAAGTATCACAAAAAAATGGAATTTAACATGAGATCAAGTGATCAAGAAGTGAGGGCAACTGGTTTGAAAAATTTGTTACACCTCAAAGTCATCAAATCAAATACTAGCAATTTGTTATCCTTAAGCAAAAGGATGAATATTACTCAGAAAATGACCTTTACAAGAAAGTATGGAAAGATCCTAAAATTGTTAGAGGTCGAAGTGCAAGAAGGGGCCCTTACTGCTCTAGCTCAGTTTTATGATCCTCCTCTTTGCTATTTTACATTCAAAGACTTCCAGTTAGCTCCTACTTTGGAGAAGTTTGAACAGATATTTGGCCTGCCTTTAGAAGATTTGAAACCTTATCGTCAAATCGAACATCATGCTTCAATCTTTAGTGTAGCTCGCATTCTCAAGATGGATCCTGAAATGCTTAAGAAGGCTCAATTAAACAGGAACCAAATTTCAGGATTCGCACTTAGCTTCTTTGAGCAGCAACTCCTTAGTCAGGCAGGGAAAGGAGAATGGGATGTGTTTATTGACATTTTGGCATTGGCCATCTATGGTGTGATCCTTTTCCCAAGCCTTGATAACTATATTGATTTTAAGGCAATTGATGTCTTCCTAGCTAGAAAGCTTAGAGGTGAAAGTTTCATAACTGCTGTCTTGGCTGATATCTATTGTACAATGGATTCCTGTCACAACCGGAATGGGAAGAAGATCGTCTGTTGTCTACCTGCCTTGTATCTATGGCTTACTTCTCATGTCTTCAATCAAGTTGGTAAGGTTGAATGTCCTATCTCTGATTTGAACCTCCTTAGGTTAACCAAGAAGACTAATAGGGAGTGGGCAAGACATCTGGCAGGATTATCTGCTAGCATGATTCGGTGGTACCCTCAGTGGATGAAGGTGGATTCCATTATTTACTGTTACGGGAAATTTTCGAATGTGCCTCTCATGGGAACTCAAGGATGCATCAATTACAATCCTAGCATTGCAAAAATACAACTTGCTTATCCTATGATACAGCCTCCAGAAGAAGAAATAGTAACACCTTTCCTTCATTATTATATTGAGGGAAATAGTGCTCTTGTTATTCAAACTGTCATTGATGCTTGGGGCAAGGTCCATATGAAAGGAAAAGAATTGGATGTCCGAAGTTATGCTGCAAAAGGAAGTTACCACCGATGGATTTCAAATAGGGTAGCCATTGTCAAATTACCCTTCAAAGATCACGGAGCTCATGTGAAAAATTCAGTTCCTGATGAGAGCGAAGAGATTGAAAACCTGAAAGGTAAGCTAGCTAAAATGACAAAGAAAAACCAAGCTTTGGAGGATGATTTGATCAAAATTCAACAAGACAATGCTTCCCTTAAGAGAAAAAGGTGTGAATTAGAAATTGCCTTCGAAGATGTCAGTAAGAAGCAGCGAATTAAAAAAGAACATATGATGTAATTAGATCAATGCCTCCAAATAGTGAACAGCCAATTGAAGATCAAAGAGAAACAAAAGAATGATATATTGGCTGATAAAGGGCGGTTACGAGAAATTCTAGCCAAGACAAAAGAAGAAGCTCAAGTTCAAAAGAACCTTATGCAAGCACGAATTGATGAACTGGAACGACAAGTCAAAGATGTTGTCAGTGCTTGCGTGCGTGAAATAAATGAAGAAAAATGGCAAGCCATGGAAGACAAGGATAGATATGAAGAGATTATACATTTAATGACCATAGAGAGGGTTGAGTTGGAAAGTCTTGTCTATTCTTGGAGAGACCGTTTTTCTAATCTAGCTGGTCTTGCTAATAGAACACTTGGAGATATTCCTCACCTGTTGGAGAAGGCTGAAGCAATGATGAATCCACTTTCTACACTGGAGGAAATTGCAACATTCATCCAATACTGCAAGGGGCGATTGGATGAAATAAATGTCTCGATTGCTAGATCGAGAGAGAATTGATTTTGATTTGTTGTAACAAATAATGTATCAGAACTTGTTGATCAAAAAATAAGTCTCATGTTGAATTTCCATTTTTCTTCTAACTTAGTACTTTAGAAAAAGACATTCTAAAAGAAAGGTTTATCTTTGCTTACCGATATTTAAAATTCATCATGTATTTACTTTACATCTATTTATGTCATTTAACAATACTTGTTCTTGTACCAAGGGGGATTTCTTTGAATTTACTCACATCACGGGGAGAAAGGGCTGAAAGCATCCTTATCAAACCCGACTGCAAACAAGACTCATGGCAGAGCCGGAAAGCTCAATTGAAGATGAAACAACCCGGTTTAGATAACAACAGCCCGAGACAGGAAAAAAATTTTCCCAAGGATCACAGGGTGTGCAGGGCAAAATAAGCAATGGGAGGTTAAGAAGAGTAGAAATCCGACTCAGAAAAGAGAAGGCCGGGTCAGAATAATACACAGTAGCAAGACGTAGCTCCAGCTACGAGAAGCAGCAGATGAAAATACATAAGCAGCTACACTCGCTAGAGCAAGGATTTATTCATTGAAGCGACGCATACACTCGAATAGTTTCCCATTCGGAATAGAGTCCAGATTCACTCGGAAAGTCTCTGCACTCACGCTTCCCTCGAAAGTTCATTCAACACATCCTATTCTAGCCTTAGAGTTCACAGGTACACACCACTCGGGAGATGACTCCCCCGATCACTTCACTCGGGATTTATACCTCCTTTCTCACTCAGAGTACTCTCCTTAGCCAGATATCACTCGGGAGTGTTTCCCACACCCATCACTCGGGAAATGTAGTCTACTTTACACTAAGGCTCCCTCACTACGTCAAATCTTGCTTAGAGGATTGTATAACATCCCTCACTCGAAAATACTCTAACTCCTCGCCACTCGGGATATATATATACTAATGCCGCTACAAGCGGAAGACCTTGTTAGACTAAAATCTACCCCGTATCATCCAGATCATACTCCCCCTAATAAGTTCACTTAGAAAGGTTCTAATAAACTCTTACTCAGAACGGATCAAGTCAATTCTCACTCGGAATTTCATGACTTTATTCACTCGAGGTATCATGGCCTTATCCACCCGGAATAGGCTTATTAAGGGATTTACTCACTTAACATCCTTCGATTATTTCTCCTACAGAAATAGCCTTTAATGAATATAACTTATTCAGAATTGACCCAACCCTTCTTCATTCAAAAGGGATCTCATCTCTCCCTTCACTCGGATTTACCTTAACTCTCCCTTACTCGGAATCACGCAGGCTCTATTCATTCAGTAGAATGTAAAGGTACTCAACTGGACGTTCGCCTACCATATTATTTACTGAACAAGATTAAACGCATAACGTCATATAAATATATATATATATACATAATTAGTTTTGCTCTTAATACCGAGAGAGTTCAATTCCAACATATTCAAACGAAATATTATACTAAGAGCCGCCAAGGCTTGACAACACTATTTACATGGTATATACAATTATATACATATCCACTGTACAGTACGCCTCACAGGATTGGTGCTCCTCCATCATCCATCATTCTGAGAGACATCCACTGAAATATGGCCACAATAGGGGTGAGCTTTTACATATAAAATGATAGTTACTGACTCGACATCAGCGTCAGTACACACGCATATTCAATCGGAACTTACTCAATTTAAATTAAGGCCATATAAACCATGATATTTTCAATAACATATAATCATATACATATCATATTGAGCTCATTCTCATTCATAAAGGGGCATGCATCAACTCAATCAGAATTCATTCGTATCATTCACAGATCATATGAATCGTGTTATTTTCTTTAACGATGCACCTACATATATGCATGCGGATCCGTCTTAAACAATAATTTTCAGTTACAGATACCCTTCCTGGCCTCTAGTCCATTAGCCCTTTCCACGTGGTACCGACCTCCCATTGACGTCTCGAGACTTAACTCTAGCTCCATCGGCTACCACGGGCCCTCTCAGGATCTAGCCAAGGATTTGTAGCTGGAAATCATCTCATTAGGGTTCATGACCTTCCACGGGTCACCCCGTTCCTATACATGTAACTTATGCATTTTATCAGTAAGCATTCCCGATTATCAAGCACATTCCACGCAACCATTAGAATCATAGCCGAGCCAACATAGTATCTACATTCACTCGTCAATCATACCAGCATACACAACAACCAAATAGTTTATATTCTCAATACAATACTCCTGTCAAGATCAACCCAACAGCCACACATATATATACTCTTGGTGCTAACAATGACAGGAACATACACCACATGCATTTATGTATAAACAACCATCGGAACTTAGCACAACAAACCCTGAACACATGCATGTAAGTGTGAAACTGCTAACAGGACTCTACTACCATACACACGGTAACCAAAGGTTGACAGTCAGACATTTCACGCAGTCATCATAATCATAATCACACACACATAGAGCAATACGTTCACCTGGTACCGTCCATAAACCATGCATTTGACATGCAAAGTGCCCCCTACCTACTGAAGGGACTCAAGAAGCTCCTCTGTTTCTCGACGTTTGGTCCGACGCTCTGTTTGTTTCATCCACCACTCTCTCTTGTTCAGTCCCCCTCGAACACAGTCGCACCCTTTAATCAGCTTGGGAACCGGAAGCTATTCTTCTTCCACTTCGACGATTATCCTTCACCAACAGAGGCGAACTTCGGATCCTCCGCAACACCGCTGTCGCGAGTTTACGAAAACAGGGAACAAAAGAGAAGAAGAAGAAGAACGAAGAAGAAGAGAAGTAGGAGAAGAGGAAGATTTCGAGGAAATTAGAGTGAATGGACAGCAGTTGAGGGCTTTTGAACATATACCCGAAGAAATGAGGAGAGTGGGGTGGGAGAACGTGAAGTGGCAGCTTCTCACGTGTCACACATCATAGTCAATCAGTAATCAACTTCTTAAGTTAAAATTAATCACAATTTATAAGTAATTCTCACTTTGCAATTATTTTTTAGTTTAGTGGCTTAATCTCATTCGGTAGTTAATTTTTAAATCAGGATGTTATAATTCTTCCCCTCTCAAAGAATTTCATCCTCGAAATTCAAACGGTAACTTACCTTAGATGAACAACTCGGGATACTGTTGTCTCATGGCATCCTCGCGTTTCCAGGTATAAGAAGTACACCCGTTTTGTTGCCACGCTACTTCGACCAGTTGTACATCCTTGCTCCTCAAGCGTTTTACCGATCGGTCCACTATTCTAGTCGGTACAGCCACTGTGGTCAAATCCTCTTTGATCTCCACTTCATCATCCGACATTTCGTAAGTGGAATCGGGTAGATACTTCCTCAGTTGGGACATATGAAACACATTATGCAATCTTGATAGGTGAGTTGGTAATGCTATTCGGTATGCCATAGAACCGATCCACTCTAGTACTTCATAGGGTCCTATGTATCGGGGGTTCAATTTCCCACTCTTCAAGGCTCGCCTGACTCCTTTACTCGGTGAAATCTTTAGGAACACACTATCACCGACCAAAAACTCAAGTGGCTTCGTCCGTTTATCATGATAGCTTTTCTGCCTGTCCTGAGACGCCTTCATCTTTTCCTTAATCACTTGGATCTGTTCGGAAGTCTGTTTCATAATTTCTGGTCCCAACAGTAAACTTTCACCAGTTTCCGACCAACATAGTGGGGTTCGACATTTTCGGCCATACAGTTCTTCATAGGGTGCCATGCCAATGCTGCTGTGGTGGCTATTATTATATGTAAATTCGATCAGAGGGAGGTACTGCTCCCAACTACCACCATGCTCCAACACACACGCCCTCAGTAAGTCCTCTAAACTTTGTATTGTTCGCTCGGATTGCCCATCCGACTAGGGATGGTAGGTGGAACTTAGCCAAAGCTTCAAGCCTAATTCCTGGTGCAGGCTGGTCCAAAACCGGGACGTGAATCTAGGATCCCTATCCGACATGATAGAAGTCGGTACACCATGCAGTCGGACAATTTCTCAGATATAGATCTGGGCTAACTTTTGTAATGGATATCTCATGTTCATAGGCAGAAAGTGTGCAGCTTTCGTCAACCGGTCTACAATGACCCAAATGGCATCATAACCCGCTCGAGTCCTAGGCAATCCCATTACAAAGTCCATGGAAATTGATTCCCATTTCCATACGGGGATTTCAAGGGGTTGCAATGCACCATACGGCTTCTGGTGTTCGACCTTCGACTTCTGGCAAGTAACACACCGAGCCATATATTCCACCACATTTCTCTTTAATCCGGGCCACCAGAACTGCAGTCTTAGATCGTGGTACATCTTTGTAGTGCCCGGGTGAATACTTAACAGGCTCTTGTGGGCTTCATTAAGCACCATCCTCCTGAGTTCACCTTCACCCAGCACATATATTCTACCTTTCACTCGAAAAATTCCATCCGATCCTTCAGTTAGAGACAAGTCCTTACCCTTAGCCTGAGTTTCCTTCATCCCAGCCAAGTAGGGATCTGACTTCTGCTGCTCAAATACCAATTTCAGGAACTCGTTGGCAATCTTCAACGTACCGAGCGTTATCTTCCGAGACGAAGGGACGTCAATATGCAAATTCATGTCTCAGAATTGCTCCAGTAACTCCACCTCCTTCACCATCATCACTTCCACATGGAGGGATTTCTGACTCAATACGTCGGCTACAACGTTCGCTTTACCCAGATGATACTTCATCTTGAAGTCGTAATCTTTCAAAAACTCTATCCATCTCCTCTGCCTCATGTTCAGCTCTTTCTGGTCGAATAAATATTTGAGGCTCTTGTGATAGCTGTACACCTCAAATTTGGAACCGTACAAGTAATGCCTCCATATTTTTAATGCGAAGACTACAGCTGCCAATTCCAAGTCATGAGTCAGATAATGTTGCTCGTGTGGCCTCAATTGCCAAGAGGCATAAGCTATCACTCGGTCCTTCTGCATTAGTACGCACCCCAGGCCGAGTCCCGACGTATCATAGTAGACCACGAAGCTCTCTTGCAAATTTGGCAATGCCAACACTGGAGCGGTTTTCAACTTAGTCTTTAACTCTCAGAAACTGCTCTCACACTCGGAACCCTACACGAAAGGGACATTTTTCTAAGTCACCTTGGTTAGGGGCAAGGCAAGCTTAGAAAAACCTTCAATAAACCTTCTATAATAGCCAGCTAGACCCATGAAGCTTCTTATTTTCGAGACCGACTTGGGTCTCTCCCATGCCATTACAGTTGCTACCTTTGAAGGATCTACCGAGACACCTTCCTTGGAAATTACATGCCCGAGAAAGTGGATCCTATCCATCCAGAAATCACACTTTGAAAGTTTTGCAAACAATTGTTTCTCCTTCAATATTTGGAGTACCGAATGGAGATGTTCCTCATGCTCCTCAGGGGTCTTGGAATAGACCAAGATATCATCAATAAAAATGACCACGAATCGGTCCAAGTATGGGTGGAAAATGCTGTTCATGTAATTCATGAATACAGCAGGGGCGTTTGTCACACCAAACGGTATTACTATATACTCGTAGTGGCCATACCGGGTCCTAAAGACAGTCTTGGGAATATCCGAGTCCTTTACCCGGATCTGGTGGTATCCCGATCGTAAATCAATTTTTGAGAAGACTGAAGCGCCCCTCAACTGATCGATCAGATCATCAATCTTTGGTAATGGGTACCGGTTCTTGATCGTAAGCTTGTTTAGCTATCAGTAATCTATACATAACCTCATGCTGCCATCCTTCTTCTTGACGAGTAACACTGGCGCACCCCACGGTGATACACTCGGTCGAATGAACTGTTTACCGAGCAACTCGTCGACTTGCTTCTTCAACTCAGCTAATTCAGTCGGCGACATCCTATAACGAGCACTGGAGACTGGCTCGGCTCCAGGGATTAAGTCAATAGAGAATTCAACTTCTCTATTTGGAGGGACACCCGACACATCATCCGGAAACACCTCGGGGAATTCACAAACAATCAGAATATCATGCACTCGGATTCTACTCTCACCCTCGGTCAAACAAAGCATCACAAATAATTGGGCTATACCTTGCACTGTGTAATCATTATCGTTCTGTCTCGGAAAAATCACCCTTCGGTTTTGGCAATCTACCAGCACCTTGTTGGCCGATAGCCAATCCATGCCCAGCATGATGTCGAGGTCTTTCAGAGGCACACATACTAAATCGAAGGTAAAACTCTGATCGCCCAACGTAAAGGTTACATCCTTGCACATCATCGATGTCAACACTTTAACACCGGTCGGATTGGCTACCTCCAAAGTTCGATTCATGTACACAGTCGGTAACCTCAAGCGTCTCACACAATCGTCAGCTATAAAAGAGTGGGTAGCTCCAGAATCAAAAACTACATTAAGTGTATATCTACTGAGTGAGCACTTACTTTGCACCAAGTCATTCGCTTGTGCAGCTTCTTCGGCGTTGATGGTGTAAACTCTCCCTGCAACCGGGTGGTCTACATTTCTTCCTCGGTTATTTGGGGCAAACATCATGTTACCTGATGAGTGCTTATTTTATGATTAAATTCATGGCTCAATTAGAACTATTTTTTGAATAACTTAACAAAATTGATAAATAATTGAGCATGATTTTGATTATAAAGGGAGTATTAAGAAAAGAAGCTTGAAATTTGAAAATCAGTAAACAATTTGTCAAAAGCCTTGAAGAAACAAAGAGCATCAAGCAAAGGACACTTGAGCGTGGTACACTACACGCCTGAGCGTGGAGGAAACAAAAGCCACGTTGCCCATGCACCCAAGTGAAACAATGAGGAACACACCAACAGCCCTCACGCTTGAGCGTGAACCCGAGCTCGCTCAAGCGTGACTTCATGCATGACTGACGCTCAAGCGTGGCACTAAGGAGCTTAAAGCGTGACTGAATTGAATTAAGGAACAGCATCAGGGTCATCTCACGCTCAAGCGTGAGCAGGAGCCGCTTGGGCATGACCTCGATCACGCTTGAGCGTGGCTTGAGCGTGGAGTACATATGTTGGGATAGAGGAGCTCACTCAAAGCGTGACATGCCCAGCTTGAAGCGAAGGATCAAGCATATGCTGAACAAAGGAACCACGCTTAAGCGTGGACAAGGAAGCTCAAGCACAAGACTATCAAAAAGCTTCAGAACCCTTCACGCTTGAGCGTGACCATCAAGCTCAAGCGTGACTCACACAGCGTGGGCTTCTTAATTCTTTATTCACCCGTAATGCGATGCAAACTCATCCACTTTCTGCTGTTTCCACCAGTCTCTGAAAGATGCCGCATGGGTTCTACGCAAGTGGGTAAGAGAAGCTAAGCCAAAAACTCCTATAAAGCAAGCTACAAACAGGGCATCAGAATCATCAATCTATGACCCAACATCATCTGATACATCATTTCATCCTCTGTATTTTTCATTTCACACTTTCCATTTTCTGTATTCATTTCTTTGATGGTGAAAATGCAAGGCATGAGTAACTAATCTCCCTTATGGGATTGGCTGTAATCCATTCAACACTGAAGTAATGCTGTCGTAAGTTTTCATTGAAAAATGAGATTTGATAAAGTTTCTGTATTTCCTTCTGCGTTTAATGCCTGAAAGTACTTGATCACTATTTTCTTGTTCTAAGTTTTCTTGAGTATGCTGGGAAGTGACTTTTGAAAGCAGACCCTGAAAGAAATGCTTGTTGTGAGTAGGTAGCCAGGGATGGCGTCTAACGCAACAAACGTCAAAACAATCGATCGATAATGCTGGAATGGTTTCCAAAGTGACTGAGGGATCAGCGGTTTGGAAATCATTCTTATGAATTTTGTAGTCGAGGGATCGATGCAAATGACTTTGATTGTGATGTAGAACTTATCTTTTCGATTTACTTATATGGAAACTTATGCAGCTTACAGAGGTGAAGATGTGATGAAGCCAATCCCTGTTTTACAAAAACTGATTTTTCCAACCTCATTTACTGTTATATTTTGCAAAGTGCTATCCTCTGTTATTTTGTTACTTACTGTTTTTCATTCAGCAACATTCACAACAAATCAAAACTGAAACTTTCTGCCTAATCAATTCAAACTAAGATCTTCATTCTAGCACCTCCTCAGTGGAACGACAACTATACTATATTACAACTTCCGTGTTTAAACTTGGCACATCCATTTCATTGAGTTCATATTATACAAACTTGATTCTCTTTCAGCAAACTCAATATAAGCAAAACACTTATCAAGTTTTGGCGCCGTTGCCGGGGAGGTGATTTAAGTTTGAATATCTTAGCATTGAATTGACAAGACAGTGTAAATAAACTTGTTTGTAATTTGTTTTTTTATTTTTTTAACCTTGCTACTTTGAATTCTTGATTTATGATCTTGAGAGGACAGGGTACAAAAGAACAACTTGCATTTGATCCTGAGATAGACAGGTTCCTCAAGAAAATCAAGAAAGCCAAGCAGAACTTCCACGTAGGACAAACTTCCTCTGTTACAATGGAGGACAACAGCAATAATCAAAATCCACCAAGGAGAACACTTGGAGACTATGCTTTACAGCAAGGGCCAAGACATTTCTCAAGCATTGCAATTCCAAACACTGTCAGAGCACTAGAAATGAAACCAGCATTTCTGAGTTTGATTAGTTCACATCAATTCCATGGAATGTCCAGTGAAGATCCGTACACTCACTTGGCCACATTCTATAAATTGGTTGGAACCATGGGATTTGACCAAGATGTTATTGATGCTGCATATCTAAGACTATTTCCTTTTTCTTTAGCAGGAAAAGCAAAGGAGTGGTTACAATCTCATCCAAATCAAAGTTTAAATAGCTGGAACATAGTTGAAGAAAAATTTCTACAAAGGTTCTTTCCTCCATCTAGATTCATCAAGGCCAAATCAGATATTACAACATTTAGACAAGGCCAAGATGAACCTTTTTGTGAGGCATGGGAACGCTTTAAATCACTACTCAGAAAATGCCCAAACCATGGACTTGAAGATATTGCACAACTTAATATTTTTTACAGTGGTTTAAGGGCTGACACTAAAATGATTTTAGATGCAGCAGCAGGAGGAACAATGATGACAGTGGATGCTGACCAAGCCACAAGGATAATAGAAGCTTTATCCTCAACAGACTACCAAGCTCAACATGATCGTCAGCAAGTTCAAAGGAAAGGAGTTCTTGACTTAAACACCACAGATGCCATCTTAGCACAGAATAAAATTCTGACCCAACAATTAGAAGCATTGACCAAAAAGATAGCCAATCTTCCACAACAATTACATGCAGTACAATTATCACAACCAGGGCAACAACAAATGCCTACAAAATGTAACTTTTGTGGAGGAGATTATCTCAATGAGAACTGTGGCTCACAAGAAGCAACTGTATACTTCATGAACAACCAAGGAAGGTCTGGTAATTTCAATTCAAATTTTTCTAACCAACCGTTTCAGGGATGGAGAAGTAACCAAAACCAAGGATGGAAGCAAGAACCCAGCTCTTCAAATAAACCATATCAAAATAATGGTCCTACTTTGGTGGAGAGAACTTCTAGATTAGAGGACACCTTGGAAAAATTTATGCAAACTTCTTTAGCAAGTCAAAAGAACAATGAGGCATCACTTAGGAACTTGGAAACACAATTGGGACAACTAGCCCAACAACTTGCTGAAAAACAGAAGCCTCAGTATGGAGCAAACACTGAAACAAACCCAATAGAGCATTGCAAGGCTGTAACCACACTGACTGAGGAAATAACTGAGGAAGAAGATGGACATGATGCTATCACACATGAAGCAGTACCTTATAACACCAAAGATCCAGGGAGTTTTTCTATTCCCGTTACTATTGGAAATCTTTCAAAAAGTAAAGCTTTATTAGATCTTGGTGCTAGTGTAAATTTGATGCCATTATCCACACTTAAAAGTATAGGGGATTTTTTAGTGAAGCCAACAAACATGACTTTAAAAATGGCAGATCAATCAATAAAAACCCCTTATGGTATTGCTGAAAATATTGAGGTCAAAGTTGATAAATTTGAATTTCATGAGAACTTTGTTGTCATAGATATGGAGGAAGATTCTGAAGTTCCTCTAATACTGGGGAGACCATTCTTGAAAGCAGCCAAAGTCATCATAGATGTGGATGACAGAAAAGTAAAAATTCGAGTGCAAAAAGAACAAGCTGATTTTGCTATTGAAGGTGCACTTGAAAAACAGAAAGGAAGAAAGCCAAGGCCTGACTTAGGCAAGGAGGTGGAAAAACTCAACACTCTCATTCACCAACTCCATGACCCATATTGAAAAATCTATCAGGCGTCAAGCTAATGACGTTAAACAAGCGCTTATTGGGAGGCAACCCAATCTTTTGTGTTTTATTTCTTTGAAAATTTTTCATTTTAAAAGTTTCTGTTTACCTTGTAGAAGAGTATCAAACAAAGGCAAACAAAACTGGAGCTGGAAGTTGAATTCAGAGAGACATGAGGACATCACCACGCTCAGGCGTGGATAATCTAGCTTAAGCGAGCCAAGGTAAGTCCTAAACCATCCTCATCAAGCTTAAGCGTGAGAGTCAAGCTTAAGCGTGGCACCTCTGCAAAAGGAATTTTCAACAAAATAAACCCGATCTCGCTTAGGCGTGACCTTTTTCGCTTAAGCGAAAGGACCTGGACAGCAATCAGAGGCTAACATGCTCAAAGCAAGACCCCTGCGCCCAAGCGAGAAATTAAATCAGGCATCAGGTGGTTGATCACGCTCAAGCGTGATACTTTGGCGCGCAAGCGCAACATCCCTGCGCTCAAGCTTGCCAAACATGCGCTCAAGCGAGACATTGAATAGAGCATCAGGTATTAAAACTTTGTTGCACGCTCAAGCGAGATAAAAACCAGCCTGAGCGAGGAAAGCATACCTTGGAGCAATGCCCACACGCTCAAGCGTGATAAACCTGCACTCAAGCGCGAAACTCTTACGCCCAAGCGTGACAAAAACACGCTCAAGCGTGAAGTTTTCATTCTCAAACTTTGCATCCAGACCGATCACGCTCAAGCGTGGTTATATTGCGCTCAAGCGTGGAACTTTCGCGCTCAAGCGTGACATCATGGCGCTCAAGCGTGAGAATGCAAAACAGGCCCCTGATGCTAATTCTGAAACCGCCCACTCTCTCACTCACATAACCGTTCATCAACCTTCTGACTCTCTAAGTTTTGTAACTGACCTCTCTTCTCCAATAATTGTCTTTTCACTCTCATCTCATAAGTCACACTTTTATTTTGCAAACCATTCTCTCTTGCACTTTCGGATCCTTCCAGGTAACTGCTGCACTATCCTCTTTTTGAATTTCAAAGCATTAGACTACTGTGTAGGGAGAATTAATACATTTCTTTTGAGAATATACTGAAGCCTTTAAACAACTTCTTCCTGTTTTTTTTTTTATTATGAATGCTATGATCTATGCTTGGTTGTTTCTGAATTAGAGAAAGACGTTCAAGCTTTGCTCTTGTATTTCAAATTCTTTGTAATGCATGACCCTTTTCTGTTTCACATTCCTTTAATGCATGCTGAATGTTTGATAAAAGTACTGAAAGGAAGTATCTTAAGTGCAAAATGGTTCTTAACTTTCTTGCAGATGGCCAGAACCAAGCAAACTGCACCAACTCCCCCTGCCACCACTTCCCCAAAAAGGAGTTCCCGAAAGAACAAGGGCAAAAGACCACGAACAGATGAACAAGATGATGCTCCAAGATTCAGGAAGAAAGGCAACAGCAAGCGGTATGAAGACATCTCAAATTGGACATTCATACCAGAAAGGAAAGTAGACTTGGCCTTGGGAGAATGCGATGCCTTCCTGCAGATCATAAGAAGGAGAAATTGGTTAAAAGTATGTTACCCAAGGGAGAAATTTGACCCTGAAGTGGTAAGAGAATTCTATGCAAACGCCTGGACAAGAGATGGAGGAGGGGGACGAAAAACCTATGTGCGGGGTACCTGGCTCTCATATGGCAGAGACACAATCAATTTCTACTTGGGGAACATCATGACCTTAGGAGAAGGGGAAATCTGCAAATATGCTGCCATGGTTGCAAGGAACCAGTTCATTGCCACACATGACCTTGAAGCCGCTATCTGTGTTCCAGGACACCACTTTCAAATGGGGCAAGGAGAGACACCACTGAGAGTTTTAAGAAAGGACATGACTACTATTGCTCAAGTTTGGACTTCCTTCTTATTAGCTAACATAGCACCTAACGCTCATGTCTCTGATTTGATTTTTAGTAGGTGTTATCTCCTATACTGCATTCTGAGAGAGGACATCTCTATTGATCTAGCCCAAGTACTATCGGATGAAATCCACAAGTTTGTGATTTCTGACCAGAAGTATTCCCAGGCAGGTCAAAAGGTAAAAGGGAGTCTTGGTTTTCCTGCCTTTATCACTGATTTTTGTGCAGCTCATGGTGTTGAGGTACAAGACCTCAAACCAATCAGGTCTTCCATAGACAAACGCTTCATTGAGCGTTACTGCAGTAATCCAGCACTCCCTGCAACTGATGCACCTCCTTCACATGCCTCACAAGCAGCACAGCAAGCATTCAGCACTGCACCTGCCCACCCCACCCCTCAGCACAGAAGCCAACCTGATTTTACAAGGCATTCACATCCTGAAAGTTCAAAACAGCCATCTCCTAGCCCAGCAGAACGCTCAGCATAGAGGTTTGTTACATGTTCACAATGGCCTTTATCATAGCATTCCTGCAGGTCAACACAATCCATGGATGCCACCTGCCCAGTTTGAGGTCCTGCTTGCTTGGCCTGGGGACAGGCCTCCGTTTGTGGGAGGAGGTGAGGCTACACAGGAGGATAGGCCAGGAACTTCAACTCAGGGACCTCCAGAAAGAGACTTGGGAACAGAGGAGGACTCATCCAAGGAAGAGTGAAACTTTTTAATGCCTTCAGTTCTTGACAATTAAAATTGCTACTTAGTTTGACAATTTATAGCTTTACTTTATCTTTAGTACATACTTTATCTTTAGTACAACACACTTTAGAAATTGCTTGAGATTATCTGCCTGTGATTATTCCTATCTGCTTGTGATTATTCTTGTTTGTTTGTGATTATTCCTGTTTTGATGATTAAAACTTTGAACATCTTTGAAAACCCCAACCAAAGATTTCACTTTTTTGAACAAAGAAAAGTTTCTAAGCAGCACAATGTTTTTAGGCAACAACACTGATTCTTTTTTAGGCAAAATGACTTAATTAAGAACCAAGGAACTGGAATGCATGTATTGTTGCTTGTTTATATGACTTGAACCCTTTTCTGTTAGAATAAGGAAGTAAGCTTTATATCTTGATGAGAGGTGAGAAAATCTAAACACTTGAGAGCCTCATTTGAATTTGTTAAATTAGCATTGACTGATTTTCTAATTAAACCTTTTTCTTAAGAAACAAGCAAGGAAATGATAAGGCAATTTTGAAAAAAAATAGTTAGCCAAGAGCCAAAAAGCTACCCTGATAAAAATATCCGATTTTTTGGCAGCCCATCTTTGAGCCATAAAAGCATGAAAATTTTTTTTTTCTCTCTCTGCCCTGAGCTAAGCATAAAAGCAAAAATTCTACCTCACCTGCATGTTCATCTTGAAAAAGAGCATAAAATAATTTTCTCAAAAGAATATGAAACAAATGGAGGCAGTAGAAGAAAATGCAGAAAGAATAAGTAAGCTCTCCAAAGATTGTATAAAAGAGCTGGAGTAAAACAAAAGAAAATTCTGAAGTTTCAATGCAGAGAAGGAGCCTTCTAAATTAAACAAAAACACTTATGCTCTTCTTTAAAACATGCGTTTTGAAACCCAGAAAAACCAAAGTTTCTTGTTAACCCAGCCTCATTACACCCTTAAAAGACCTTCTGATCCTTGCTATTCATTTGAATTTTGGTTTTACTAGAAATGACGGGCAATGTTAACAGAACAGTTCTAATGATGGATGAGCGAAACAGACACATGGTAAGAAATAATGAGAAATTCTATATTCTTACAGCAATGGGTTACATGCTTTATGAATAAGGTAATGGTGCATTATATTTTAAGGAATTGGTATTAAGAAAATCATTTGTCTAGACATTAACTCAGATTATTGCCTTTTAAACTTTTGTCTGCAACAGAAACTCAGATTTTTGAAATGCTTGTTTCCCTTTCCAAATCTTCTTTTTACTTGAGGACAAGCAAAAATCTAGGTTGGGGAGAGTTTGATGAGTGCTTATTTTATGATTAAATTCATGGCTCAATTAGAACTATTTTTTGAATAACTTAACAAAATTGATAAATAATTGAGCATGATTTTGATTATAAAGGGAGTATTAAGAAAAGAAGCTTGAAATTTGAAAATCAGTGAACAATTTGTCAAAAGCCTTGAAGAAACAAAGAGCATCAAGCAAAGGACACTTGAGCGTGGTACACTACACGCCTGAGCGTGGAGGAAACAAAAGCCACGTTGCCCATGCACCCAAGTGAAACAATGAGGAACACACCAACAGCCCTCACGCTTGAGCGTGAACCCGAGCTCGCTCAAGCGTGACTTCATGCATGACTGACGCTCAAGCATGGCACTAAGGAGCTTAAAGCGTGACTGAATTGAATTAAGGAACAGCATCAGGGTCATCTCACGCTCAAGCGTGAGCAAGAGCCGCTTGGGCGTGACCTCGATCCCGCTTGAGCGTGGCTTGAGCGTGGAGTACATATGTTGGGATAGAGGAGCTCGCTCAAAGTGTGACATGCCCAGCTTGAAGCGAAGGATCAAGCATATGCTGAACAAAGGAACCACGCTTAAGCGTGGACAAGGAAGCTCAAGCACAAGACTATCAAAAAGCTTCAGAACCCTTCACGCTTGAGCGTGACCATCAAGCTCAAGCGTGACTCACACAGCGTGGGCTTCTTAATTCTTTATTCACCCGTAATGCGATGCAAACTCATCCACTTTCTGCTGTTTCCACCAGTCTCTGAAAGATGCCGCATGGGTTCTACGCAAGTGGGTAAGAGAAGCTAAGCCAAAAACTCCTATAAAGCAAGCTACAAACAGGGCATCAGAATCATCAATCTATGACCCAACATCATCTGATACATCATTTCATCCTCTGTATTTTTCATTTCACACTTTCCATTTTCTGTATTCATTTCTTTGATGGTGAAAATGCAAGGCATGAGTAACTAATCTCCCTTATGGGATTGGCTGTAATCCATTCAACACTGAAGTAATGCTGTCGTAAGTTTTCATTGAAAAATGAGATTTGATAAAGTTTCTGTATTTCCTTCTGCGTTTAATGCCTGAAAGTACTTGATCACTATTTTCTTGTTCTAAGTTTTCTTGAGTATGCTGGGAAGTGACTTTTGAAAGCAGACCCTGAAAGAAATGCTTGTTGTGAGTAGGTAGCCAGGGATGGCGTCTAACGCAACAAACGTCAAAAAAATCGATCGATAATGCTGGAATGGTTTCCAAAGTGACTGAGGGATCAGCGGTTTGGAAATCATTCTTATGAATTTTGTAGTCGAGGGATCGATGCAAATGACTTTGATTGTGACGTAGAACTTATCTTTTCGATTTACTTATATGGAAACTTATGCAGCTTACAGAGGTGAAGATGTGATGAAGCCAATCCCTGTTTTACAAAAACTGATTTTTCCAACCTCATTTACTGTTATATTTTGCAAAGTGCTATCCTCTGTTATTTTGTTACTTACTGTTTTTCATTCAGCAACATTCACAACAAATCAAAACTGAAACTTTCTGCCTAATCAATTCAAACTAAGATCTTCATTCTAGCACCTCCTCAGTGGAATGACAACTATACTATATTACAACTTCTGTGTTTAAACTTGGCACATCCATTTCATTGAGTTCATATTATACAAACTTGATTCTCTTTCAGCAAACTCAATATAAGCAAAACACTTATCAAGTTTTGGCGCCGTTGCCGGGGAGGTGATTTAAGTTTGAATATTTTAGCATTGAATTGACAAGACAGTGTAAATAAACTTGTTTGTAATTTGTTTTTTTATTTTTTTAACCTTGCTACTTTGAATTCTTGATTTATGATCTTGAGAGGACAGGGTACAAAAGAACAACTTGCATTTGATCCTGAGATAGACAGGTTCCTCAAGAAAATCAAGAAAGCCAAGCAGAACTTCCACGTAGGACAAACTTCCTCTGTTACAATGGAGGACAACAGCAATAATCAAAATCCACCAAGGAGAACACTTGGAGACTATGCTTTACAGCAAGGGCCAAGACATTTCTCAAGCATTGCAATTCCAAACACTGTCAGAGCACTAGAAATGAAACCAGCATTTCTGAGTTTGATTAGTTCACATCAATTCCATGGAATGTCCAGTGAAGATCCGTACACTCACTTGGCCACATTCTATGAATTGGTTGGAACCATGGGATTTGACCAAGATGTTATTGATGCTGCATATCTAAGACTATTTCCTTTTTCTTTAGCAGGAAAAGCAAAGGAGTGGTTACAATCTCATCCAAATCAAAGTTTAAATAGCTGGAACATAGTTGAAGAAAAATTTCTACAAAGGTTCTTTCCTCCATCTAGATTCATCAAGGCCAAATCAGATATTACAACATTTAGACAAGGCCAAGATGAACCTTTTTGTGAGGCATGGGAACGCTTTAAATCACTGCTCAGAAAATGCCCAAACCATGGACTTGAAGATATTGCACAACTTAATATTTTTTACAGTGGTTTAAGGGCTGACACTAAAATGATTTTAGATGCAGCAGCAGGAGGAACAATGATGACAGTGGATGCTGACCAAGCCACAAGGATAATAGAAGCTTTATCCTCAACAGACTACCAAGCTCAACATGATCGTCAGCAAGTTCAAAGGAAAGGAGTTCTTGACTTAAACACCACAGATGCCATCTTAGCATAGAACAAAATTCTGACCCAACAATTAGAAGCATTGACCAAAAAGATAGCCAATCTTCCACAACAATTACATGCAGTACAATTATCACAACCAGGGCAACAACAAATGCCTACAAAATGTAACTTTTGTGGAGGAGATCATCTCAATGAGAACTGTGGCTCACAAGAAGCAACTGTATACTTCATGAACAACCAAGGAAGGTCTGGTAATTTCAATTCAAATTTTTCTAACCAACCGTTTCAGGGATGGAGAAGTAACCAAAACCAAGGATGGAAGCAAGAACCCAGCTCTTCAAATAAACCATATCAAAATAATGGTCCTACTTTGGTGGAGAGAACTTCTAGATTAGAGGACACCTTGGAAAAATTTATGCAAACTTCTTTAGCAAGTCAAAAGAACAATGAGGCATCACTTAGGAACTTGGAAACACAATTGGGACAACTAGCCCAACAACTTGCTGAAAAACAGAAGCCTCAGTATGGAGCAAACACTGAAACAAACCCAATAGAGCATTGCAAGGCTATAACCACACTGGCTGAGGAAATAACTGAGGAAGAAGATGGACATGATGCTATCACACATGAAGCAGTACCTTATAACACCAAAGATCCAGGGAGTTTTTCTATTCCCGTTACTATTGGAAATCTTTCAAAAAGTAAAGCTTTATTAGATCTTGGTGCTAGTGTAAATTTGATGCCATTATCCACACTTAAAAGTATAGGGGATTTTTTAGTGAAGCCAACAAACATGACTTTAAAAATGGCAGATCAATCAATAAAAACCCCTTATGGTATTGCTGAAAATATTGAGGTCAAAGTTGATAAATTTGAATTTCATGAGAACTTTGTTGTCATAGATATGGAGGAAGATTCTGAAGTTCCTCTAATACTGGGGAGACCATTCTTAAAAGCAGCCAAAGTCATCATAGATGTGGATGACAGAAAAGTAAAAATTCGAGTGCAAAAAGAACAAGCTGATTTTGCTATTGAAGGTGCACTTGAAAAACAGAAAGGAAGAAAGCCAAGGCCTGACTTAGGCAAGGAGGTGGAAAAACTCAACACTCTCATTCACCAACTCCATGACCCATATTGAAAAATCTATCAGGCGTCAAGCTAATGACGTTAAACAAGCGCTTATTGGGAGGCAACCCAATCTTTTGTGTTTTATTTCTTTGAAAATTTTTCATTTTAAAAGTTTCTGTTTACCTTGTAGAAGAGTATCAAACAAAGGCAAACAAAACTGGAGCTGGAAGTTGAATTCAGAGAGACATGAGGACATCACCACGCTCAGGCGTGGATAATCTAGCTTAAGCGAGCCAAGGTAAGTCCTAAACCATCCTCATCAAGCTTAAGCGTGAGAGTCAAGCTTAAGCGTGGCACCTCTGCAAAAGGAATTTTCAACAAAATAAACCCGATCTCGCTTAGGCGTGACCTTTTTCGCTTAAGCGAAAGGACCTGGACAGCAATCAGAGGCTAACACGCTCAAAGCAAGACCCCTGCGCCCAAGCGAGAAATTAAATCAGGCATCAGGTGGTTGATCACGCTCAAGCGTGATACTTTGGCGCGCAAGCGCAACATCCCTGCGCTCAAGCTTGCCAAACATGCGCTCAAGCGAGACATTGAATAGAGCATCAGGTATTAAAACTTTGTTGCACGCTCAAGCGAGATAAAAACCAGCCTGAGCGAGGAAAGCATACCTTGGAGCAATGCCCACACGCTCAAGCGTGATAAACCTGTGCTCAAGCGCGAAACTCTTACGCCCAAGCGTGACAAAAACACGCTCAAGCGTGAAGTTTTCATTCTCAAACTTTGCATCCAGACCGATCACGCTCAAGCGTGGTTATATTGCGCTCAAGCGTGGAACTTTCGCGCTCAAGCGTGACATCATGGCGCTCAAGCGTGAGAATGCAAAATAGCCCCCTGATGCTAATTCTGAAACCGCCCACTCTCTCACTCACATAACCGTTCATCAACCTTCTGACTCTCTAAGTTTTGTAACTGACCTCTCTTCTCCAATAATTGTCTTTTCACTCTCATCTCATAAGTCACACTTTTATTTTGCAAACCATTCTCTCTTGCACTTTCGGATCCTTCCAGGTAACTGCTGCACTATCCTCTTTTTGAATTTCAAAGCATTAGACTACTGTGTAGAGAGAATTGATACATTTCTTTTGAGAATATACTGAAGCCTTTAAACAACTTCTTCCTGTTTTTTTTTTTATTATGAATGCTATGATCTATGCTTGGTTGTTTCTGAATTAGAGAAAGACGTTCAAGCTTTGCTCTTGTATTTCAAATTCTTTGTAATGCATGACCCTTTTCTGTTTCACATTCCTTTAATGCATGCTGAATGTTTGATAAAAGTACTGAAAGGAAGTATCTTAAGTGCAAAATGGTTCTTAACTTTCTTGCAGATGGCCAGAACCAAGCAAACTGCACCAACTCCCCCTGCCACCACTTCCCCAAAAAAGGAGTTCCCGAAAGAACAAGGGCAAAAGACCACGAACAGATGAACAAGATGATGCTCCAAGATTCAGGAAGAAAGGCAACAGCAAGCGGTATGAAGACATCTCAAATTGGACATTCATACCAGAAAGGAAAGTAGACTTGACCTTGGGAGAATGCGATGCCTTCCTGCAGATCATAAGAAGGAGAAATTGGTTAAAAGTATGTTACCCAAGGGAGAAATTTGACCCTGAAGTGGTAAGAGAATTCTATACAAACGCCTGGACAAGAGATGGAGGAGGGGGACGAAAAACCTATGTGCGGGGTACCTGGCTCTCATATGGCAGAGACACAATCAATTTCTACTTGGGGAACATCATGACCTTAGGAGAAGGGGAAATCTGCGAATATGCTGCCATGGTTGCAAGGAACCAGTTCATTGCCACACATGACCTTGAAGCCGCTATCTGTGTTCCAGGACACCACTTTCAAATGGGGCAAGGAGAGACACCACTGAGAGTTTTAAGAAAGGACATGACTACTATTGCTCAAGTTTGGACTTCCTTCTTATTAGCTAACATAGCACCTAACGCTCATGTCTCTGATTTGATTTTTAGTAGGTGTTATCTCCTATACTGCATTCTGAGAGAGGACATCTCTATTGATCTAGCCCAAGTACTATCGGATGAAATCCACAAGTTTGTGATTTCTGACCAGAAGTATTCCCAGGTAGGTCAAAAGGTAAAAGAGAGTCTTGGTTTTCCTGCCTTTATCACTGATTTTTGTGCAGCTCATGGTGTTGAGGTACAAGACCTCAAACCAATCAGGCCTTCCATAGACAAACGCTTCATTGAGCGTTACTGCAGTAATCCAGCACTCCCTGCAACTGATGCACCTCCTCCACATGCCTCACAAGCAGCACAGCAAGCATTCAGCACTGCACCTGCCCACCCCCCCCTCAGCACAGAAGCCAACCTGATTTTACAAGGCATTCACATCCTGAAAGTTCAAAACAGCCATCTCCTAGCCCAGCAGAACGCTCAACATAGAGGTTTGTTACATGTTCACAATGGCCTTTATCATAGCATTCCTGCAGGTCAACACAATCCATGGATGCCACCTGCCCAGTTTGAGGCCCTGCTTGCTTGGCCTGGGGACAGGCCTCCGTTTGTGGGAGGAGGTGAGGCTACACAGGAGGATAGGCCAGGAACTTCAACTCAGGGACCTCCAGAAAGAGACTTGGGAACAGAGGAGGACTCATCCGAGGAAGAGTGAAACTTTTTAATGCCTTCAGTTCTTGACAATTAAAATTGCTACTTAGTTTGACAATTTATAGCTTTACTTTATCTTTAGTACATACTTTATCTTTAGTACAGCACACTTTAGAAATTGCTTGAGATTATCTGCCTGTGATTATTCCTATCTGCTTGTGATTATTCTTGTTTGTTTGTGATTATTCCTATTTTGATGATTAAAACTTTGAACATCTTTGAAAACCCCAACCAAAGATTTCACTTTTTTGAACAAAGAAAAGTTTCTAAGCAGCACAATGTTTTTAGGCAACAACACTGATTCTTTTTTAGGCAAAATGACTTAATTAAGAACCAAGGAACTGGAATGCATGTATTGTTGCTTGTTTATATGACTTGAACCCTTTTCTGTTAGAATAAGGAAGTAAGCTTTATATCTTGATGAGAGGTGAGAAAATCTAAACACTTGAGAGCCTCATTTGAATTTGTTAAATTAGCATTGACTGATTTTCTAATTAAACCTTTTTCTTAAGAAACAAGCAAGGAAATGATAAGGCAATTTTGAAAAAAAATAGTTAGCCAAGAGCCAAAAAGCTACCCTGATAAAAATATCCGATTTTTTGGCAGCCCATCTTTGAGCCATAAAAGCATGAAAATTTTTTTTTTCTCTCTCTGCCCTGAGCTAAGCATAAAAGCAAAAATTCTACCTCACCTGCATGTTCATCTTGAAAAAGAGCATAAAATAATTTTCTCAAAAGAAGATGAAACAAATGGAGGCAGTAGAAGAAAATGCAGAAAGAATAAGTAAGCTCTCCAAAGATTGTATAAAAGAGCTGGAGTAAAACAAAAGAAAATTCTGAAGTTTCAATGCAGAGAAGGAGCCTTCTAAATTAACCAAAAACACTTATGCTCTTCTTTAAAACATGCGTTTTGAAACCCAGAAAAACCAAAGTTTCTTGTTAACCCAGCCTCATTACACCCTTAAAAGACCTTCTGATCCTTGCTATTCATTTGAATTTTGGTTTTACTAGAAATGACGGGCAATGTTAACAGAACAGTTCTAATGATGGATGAGCGAAACAGACACATGGTAAGAAATAATGAGAAATTCTATATTCTTACAGCAATGGGTTACATGCTTTATGAATAAGGTAATTGTGCATTACATTTTAAGGAATGGGTATTAAGAAAATCATTTGTCTAGACATTAACTCAGATTATTGCCTTTTAAACTTTTGTCTGCAACAGAAACTCAGATTTTTGAAATGCTTGTTTCCCTTTCCAAATCTTCTTTTTACTTGAGGACAAGCAAAAATCTAGGTTGGGGAGAGTTTGATGAGTGCTTATTTTATGATTAAATTCATGGCTCAATTAGAACTATTTTTTGAATAACTTAACAAAATTGATAAATAATTGAGCATGATTTTGATTATAAAGGGAGTATTAAGAAAAGAAGCTTGAAATTTGAAAATCAGTGAACAATTTGTCAAAAGCCTTGAAGAAACAAAGAGCATCAAGCAAAGGACACTTGAGCGTGGTACACTACACGCCTGAGCGTGGAGGAAACAAAAGCCACGTTGCCCATGCACCCAAGTGAAACAATGAGGAACACACCAACAGCCCTCACGCTTGAGCGTGAACCCGAGCTCGCTCAAGCGTGACTTCATGCATGACTGACGCTCAAGCGTGGCACTAAGGAGCTTAAAGCGTGACTGAATTGAATTAAGGAACAGCATCAGGGTCATCTCACGCTCAAGCGTGAGCAGGAGCCGCTTGGGCGTGACCTCGATCCCGCTTGAGCGTGGCTTGAGCGTGGAGTACATATGTTGGGATAGAGGAGCTCGCTCAAAGCGTGACATGCCCAGCTTGAAGCGAAGGATCAAGCATATGCTGAACAAAGGAACCACGCTTAAGCGTGGACAAGGAAGCTCAAGCACAAGACTATCAAAAAGCTTCAGAACCCTTCACGCTTGAGCGTGACCATCAAGCTCAAGCGTGACTCACACAGCGTGGGCTTCTTAATTCTTTATTCACCCGTAATGCGATGCAAACTCATCCACTTTCTGCTGTTTCCACCAGTCTCTGAAAGATGCCGCATGGGTTCTACGCAAGTGGGTAAGAGAAGCTAAGCCAAAAACTCCTATAAAGCAAGCTGCAAACAGGGCATCAGAATCATCAATCTATGACCCAACATCATCTGATACATCATTTCATCCTCTGTATTTTTCATTTCACACTTTCCATTTTCTGTATTCATTTCTTTGATGGTGAAAATGCAAGGCATGAGTAACTAATCTCCCTTATGGGATTGGCTGTAATCCATTCAACACTGAAGTAATGCTGTCGTAAGTTTTCATTGAGTAATGAGATTTGATAAAGTTTCTGTATTTCCTTCTGCGTTTAATGCCTGAAAGTACTTGATCACTATTTTCTTGTTCTAAGTTTTCTTGAGTATGCTGGGAAATGACTTTTGAAAGCAGACCCTGAAAGAAATGCTTGTTGTGAGTAGGTAGCCAGGGATGGCATCTAACGCAACAAACGTCAAAACAATCGATCGATAATGCTGGAATGGTTTCCAAAGTGACTGAGGGATCAGCGGTTTGGAAATCATTCTTATGAATTTTGTAGTCGAGGGATCGATGCAAATGACTTTGATTGTGACGTAGAACTTATCTTTTCGATTTACTTATATGGAAACTTATGCAGCTTACAGAGGTGAAGATGTGATGAAGCCAATCCCTGTTTTACAAAAACTGATTTTTCCAACCTCATTTACTGTTATATTTTGCAAAGTGCTATCCTCTGTTATTTTGTTACTTACTGTTTTTCATTCAGCAACATTCACAACAAATCAAAACTGAAACTTTCTGCCTAATCAATTCAAACTAAGATCTTCATTCTAGCACCTCCTCAGTGGAACGACAACTATACTATATTACAACTTCTGTGTTTAAACTTGGCACATCCATTTCATTGAGTTCATATTATACAAACTTGATTCTCTTTCAGCAAACTCAATATAAGCAAAACACTTATCATTACCCCGAGCTTCATTGCCTCTGCCCCCATTCCCTCGGCCACCATTTCCACGGCCTCTCCCTCGGAAGCCTCCACGGTGCACGTTGGCGCTTGCTTGATGTAGTTGAGGGCAGTCGGGGCGAATGTGCCCCTTCTCATTGCAATGAAAACATACAACATCTCCTCCACCATTATAATTTTGGGCAAAGTGGTCACCACCATATTTGAAACACTTGCCATATTTTGGGCGACCACCAGTCCGACCACCTTGATTACCCCGACCTCTATATCTAGAGGAGGGTCCACCTCTCCCAACGTTACTTGGTCTCTTGAAGCGTGACTGCTGTGGCTGCAAGGACGTGTCTGCCTTGCTGTTCCGGCCCGAGTGGGCCTTGTCATCCTCTTCAAAAATTCTGCATTTATTCACCAGCACTGGAAAGCTTCTAATTTCTTGGTGCCTGAAAGCTCTCTTAATTTTTGACCCCAATCCGCTCTTGAATTTAATGCATTTGGAACTCTCAGTTCTGGGTTGCTGGAAGGGCGGGTAAAACAGGCACAACTCTTCAAACCTGGCGGCGTATTCCTCCACCGATAGGGAACCCTGCTTTAGTTCCATAAATTCAAGCTCTTTTTGACTCCTTACTATGTCAGGGAAATATTTTTCCAGGAAGCACGCCTTAAAATTTTCCCAGATCAGTTGGGTACCAGCATCAGTCAATCGGTTTTTGGTGATCTTCCACCAATTTTCTGCTTCGTCCCGCAGCATGTATACTGCGCACTCGACTTTCTGGGCCTCGGTACAGTGAAGGCCCCTAAAAATTCTCTCTAAATCTTGAATCCACTTGTAAGCTGCTTCAGGATTAAATCCCCCGTGGAACTCACTCGGCTTCCTCTTCAGGAAGCGATCCAATCCTTGGTTATCTTCGGTTCGAGGCTGGTTCTGCCTCTCAAATACATCAGCGAACCGCTGGAATACCGTGGCTATGGCTTCCATGCTATGACAATTCACCATGACTTATCCTGAAATCAACACCCCTTTCAAGGATAAGTTTACAGAATTACTCACTAACGTTCAGACTTCAACCCAACATCCAACAATTATAACACATTATTATACAATTCTCAAGTATCATATAATTAATCGGACCAGGATAGGAACATTCTTCTACCCCCAAAACAACACCTCATAAGCACATGGCCACACAAATTATACTTAATTAGGCATCAAAGTCCTCAGATATTACAAGCAATTTATGACGATCGGTTATAATGTACATCACCGCTTACTAGGAGTAAGCATACCTTGGCCTTGGACCTTTTAAGTCCGCTCTGATACCAAAATGAAACAACCCGGTTTAGATAACAACAGCCCGAGACAGGAAAAAAAATTTTCCCCAAGGATCACAAGGTGTGCAGGGCAAAATAAGCAATGGGAGGTTAAGAAGAGTAGAAATCTGACTCAGAAAAGAGAAGGCCGGGTCAGAATAATACACATTAGCAAGACGTATCTCCAGCTACGAGAATCAGCGGATGAAAATACATAAGCGGCTACACTCGCTAGAGCGAGGATTTATTCGTTGAAGCGACGTATACACTCAAATAGTTTCCCACTCAGAATAGAGTCCAGATTCACTCGGAAAGTCTCTACACTAACGCTTCCCTCGAAAGTTCATTCAACACATCCTATTCTAGCCTTAGAGTTCACAGGTACACAGCACTTTGGAGATGACTCCCCCGATCACTTCACCCGATATTTATACCTCCTTTCTCACTCGGAGTACTCTCCTTAGCCAGATATCACTCAGGAGTATTTCCCACACCCATCACTCGGGAAATGTAGTCTACTTTACACTAAGGCTCCCTCACTAAGTCAAATCTTGCTTAGAGGATTGTATAACTTCCCTCACTCGGAAATACTCTAACTCCTCGCCACTCGGGATATATATATACTAACGCCGCTACATGCGGAAGACCTTGTTAGACTAAAATCTACCCCGTATCACCCAGATCATACTCCCCCTAATAAGTTCACTCGGAAAGGTTCTAATAAACTCTTACTCGGAACGGATCAAGTCAACTCTCACTCGGAATTTCGTGACTTCATTCACTCGAGGTATCATGGCCTTATCCACCCGGAATAGGCTTATTAAGGGATTTCCTCACGTAACATCCTTCGATTATTTCTCCTATGGAAATAGCCTTTAATGAATATAACTTATTCAGAATTGACCCAACCCTTCTTCATTCAAAAGGGATCTCATGTCTCCCTTCACTCGGATTTACCTTAACTCTCCCTTACTCAGAATCACGTAGGCTCTGTTCATTCAGTAGAATGTAAAGGTACTCAACTGGACGTTCACCTACCACATTATTTACTGAACAAGATTAAATGTATAACGTCATATAAATATATATATATATATATAATTAGTTTTGCTCTTAATACCGAGAGAGTTCAATTCCAACATATTCAAACGAAATATTATACTAAGAGCCGGCCAAGGCTTGACAACACTATTTATACAGTATATACAATTATATACATATCCACTGTATAGTACGCCTCACAGGACTGGTGCTCCTCCATCCTCCATCATTCCGAGAGACATCCACTGAAATATGGCCACAATAGGGGTGAGCTTTTACATATAAAATGATAGTTACTGACTCGACATCAGCGTCAGTACACACGCATATTCAATCGGAACTCACTCAATTTAAATTAAGGCCATATAAACCATGATATTTCCAATAACATATAATCACATACATATCACATTGAGCTCATTCTCATTCATAAAGGGGCATGCATCAACTCAATCAGAATTCATTCGTATCATTCACGGATCATATGAATCATGTTATTTTCTTTAATGATGCACCTACATATATGCATGCGGATCTGTCTTAAATAATAATTTTTAGTTACAGATACCCTTCCTGGCCTCTCGTCCATTAGCCCTTCCCACGTGGTACCGGTCTCCCATTGACGTCTCGAGACTTAACTCTAGCTCCCTCGGCTACCACAGGCCCTCTCAGGATCTAGCCAAGGATCTGTAGCTGGAAATCATCTCATTGGGGTTCCTGACCTTCCACGTGTCACCCCGTTCCCATACATGCAACTTATGCATTTTATCAGCAAGCATTCCCGATTATCAAGCACATTCCACGCAACCATTAGAATCATAACCGAGCCAACATAGTATCTACATTCACTCGTCAATCATACCAGCATACACAACAACCAAACAGTTCATATTCTCAATACAATACTCTAGTCAAGATCAACCCAACAGCCACACATATATATACTCTTGGTGATAACAATGACAGGAACATACACCACATGCATTTATGTATAAACAACCATCGGAACTTAGCACAACAAACCCTGAACACATGCATGTAAGTGTGAAACTGCTAACAGGACTCTACTACCATACACACGGTAACCAAAGGATAACAGTCAGACATTTCACGCAGTCATCATAATCATAATCACACACACATAGAGCAATATGTTCACCCGGTACCGTCCATAAACCATGTATTTGACATGCAAAGCGCCCCCTACCTACTGAAGGTACTCGAGAAGCTCTTCTATTTCTCGACGTTTGGTTTGACGCTCTGTTTGCTTCGTCCACCACTCTCTCTTGTTCAGTCCCTCTCGAACACAGTCGTACCCTTTAATCAGCTTGGGAACCAGAAGCTGTTCTTCTTCCACTTCGATGATTGTCCTTCACCAACAGAGGGGAACTTCGGATCCTCCACAACACCGCTGTCGCGAGTTTACAAAAACAGGGAACAGAAAAGAAGAAGAAGAGGAACAAAGAAGAAGAGAAGTAGGAGCAGAGGAAGGTTTCGAGGAAATTAGAGTGAATGGACAGCAGTTGAGGGCTTCTGAACATATACCCGAAGAAATGAGGAGAGTGGGGTGGGAGAACGTGAAGTGGCAGCTTCTCACGTGTCACACATCATAGTCAATCAACAATCAACTTCTTAAGTTAAAATTAATCACAATTAATAAGTAATTCTCACTTTGCAATTATTTTTTAGTTTAATGGCTTAATCTCATTCGGTAGTTAATTTTTAAATCAGGATGTTACAAAAGAATTGAGGAATGAAGTTGGCCAGATCAAGGAACAGATGGCAGAAATACTTAACCTCCTCAAAAGGTACAGAAAGGGGATCCTCTATAGGAAATGGGGAACAAACATCTGCTCCTCAAGTTCAAGCTCAAGAGGGAAGCCCTATACCTTTAAATAATCCTGCTCCAGTCACTGAAACTTCATTCATCTCACACCAACCTTATGGTATGCCATTGCCACCTTTTGTTTCTCAAGACGGGAATATTCAACAAGCATATGCTTGGCCTCCATATGGCCTACCTCAAGGATATTATACCATGCACCCTAATCCTAATCAAGAAAATCCTCCTGCTGCTCAACAAATTCCCAATCCCCCGACATCTAACCCTCTAAATTTTAACCAATCAATAGCTATTCCCCAAAACACTCAGGCTCCACCCAATGTCACCCCACCTAATACAATTCCTCCACAAAACCATCAGATTCCAAATGATGCCACACAACCAAACCCACAAACAATCCCATACTATTTCCCTTATGGTTGCCCAAGGACACAGGCAGGTGTTTCACAAAACTTGTCATACAAAGCTAATATCCCTCCATCAAATCCTGATCAGCTAGCAGTGCCTTTGTCAAAAGGGCAAATGGAAATAATGGAAGAAAGGTTGCGTGCAGTAGAGGGAGGACGTGGATTAGGCGTAACAAATGTTTCTGAATTATGCCTAGTCCCTGATGTGGTAATTCCTCCTAAATTCAAATTGCCAGAATTTGATAAATACAAAGGAACAACTTGTCCTCGTAACTATTTAACCATGTACTATCGAAAGATGGATGGATATGCTTATGATGAAAAGTTGTTGATCCATTTTTTTCAAGATAGCCTTGCTAGGGCAGCATTGAGCTGGTACACTCACCTTGAACGAACTCGTATTTGTTGTTGGAAGGATCTAACCGATGCCTTTCTAAAGCAGTACAAATACAACATGGACATGGCACCAGACCGGCTGCAACTTCAGAATATGACCAAGAGGAATACTAAGTCCTTTAAAGAATATGCTTAATGATGGAGAGAAATGGCTGCACAAGTTGAACCACTCCTGATAGAGAAAGAGATAGTGGCAATGTTTGTTGACACTCTTCAGCCACCGTTCTATGAAAGGATGCTTGGGAGTGTATCATCAAGCTTTTCTGATATGGTGGTAATAGGAGAAAGAATTGAAAGTGGTTTGAGGACAGGAAAAGTTGTCCAAAGTTCACCGTCAATAGGAAGACCTATGACAGGGGCAGGAAGAAGAAAAGGTGAAGAAGCAAATACTGTAATGGGAAATCAAGGTCAACATAATCAAAAAATGTTCCACCCTTCCCCTTACCCTTTCCAGCCTCATTATCCACCATGCGGACCTTACCCTTATATAGCTGCTACTTCTGGAAATTTATTTCCCCATCCTCAATCATACAGATGTCCACCTGTCCATAATTTCAAGAATACACCACCTCCTCCTCCCCAATAATGGATGCAAAATCCCAACCCAAATCCTTCACTAAAAAATCCAAACAATGACCGTCCTTCTGTCCAATTTGATCCAATTCCCATGACATATACTAAACTTTTGCCTTAACTTCTCAAAAGTTCTCTTGTTGTACGATGTCCTTTAAAACCCGTAGGGCCACCATATCCAAAGGGGTATGATCCCAATGTAAAGTGTCATTATCATGCTGGGGCACCGGGGCATTCTACAGAAAATTACATTGCCTTAAAGTTTAAGGTATGTGATTTAATAAATGCCAAGTGGCTGGATTTTGAAGAAGGCTCCCCAAATGTGATTAGAACTCCTTTACCTAATCATGGAAATGCTGGGGTAAATGCAGTAACACATGATTTGGGAAGTGATCATGTTAGGAATGTTTCAGATATCAAAACTCCTCTCCCATGGATCTATAAGGAACTTTTGAGGAAATGATTAATATCTGAAACTCAAAGTTCTAATGAGGACATTCATAATCAGATGCCCGTTGATGCAAAATTTATCGAAGTGCTTCAAAAATTACTTGACACACATCTGGTACAAGTTTATCATCGCTCTTGCAATGATGTCAACATGATCCATGGACAGCATGCTACAGGCTTAGTAAGCCCAGTCACCCATGTTCCTTTGGTGGTCTATTACACTAAGAAACCTCTGACTGAACCAGTCATAAATCATCCATCCTTGATAATTAGGACCCCATCTCCATTTTTATACAAAGATACCCATGCAGTACCTTGGAAGTATGAAGTGGATGTAATCCCTCAACTCCTAAAGGGATCGTCATCCTCGGTAACCAATATTTCCGAGACAAGTGGAATGACTAGGAGCGGACGAGTTTATGCTCCTGAAAACTTAAGAAAAGAGGACGCGCCTGTAAGTGAAAAAGAAAGTCATGGTAAAGAACAAGACCCCCCAAGGAATAATAGAGGAAGATGCTTGTGAATTTTTGAAATTCATTAAGCAAAGCGAATACCAGGTCCTCGACCAGTCAAAGTGCACTCCTGCAAAAATATCCTTGTTATGTCACTTATTGGATTCAGAACCACATCGTGGAAGGTTATTGAAAGTCTTGAATAAAGCACATTGTAACATCCTGGATTTTAAAGAAAATAAATTTATTGGATAAAGATAATTGATTATTTATGGTCCAGTAAATATGGGAAGATTAATTAGACATTAGAGGTATATTATCGGTAAACTAAGATTTATCGGAACCGGGTGAATTAACAGATGATGTGGGACTCACTTGGTCAAATTGTGTATTTGATGGGTCTAGAATGTTTAGAAAATTATTGTGGTTAAGGTGGTGTAGTTAGAATAATTTTTAGTGTTAGGGAAATGATTAATTGGACACGACGTAAGATACAAAATAGGGAAAATACGAGGCGATTGGTATTAAAATAAATTGTAAAATCCACTTTCTTCTCTTCTTTTCACCGTGGCTTCCCCCTCCCCTTCTCTAATCTCTATTGACCAATGGACAAGGGGAATTATGGACCAAATGGCAAAAACCAAAGTTAGGACATTAACCATTGGGTAAAAACCCAATTTTTACACTTTCTCTCTCCCTCCTCCCTCATATTTTCAATGGCATCTCTCCCTCACCATTCTCCATTCTTTTCTTCTTCTCTTCCTCTCCACAAACTAAACCACCTCCTTCTCCTCCCATTTTCTTGCCAAAACTAAATCTAAACTTGGATTCATGGAGCATAAATGGGACTTTTGAGCAAAGCTTGGCTCATCTCCTTTTCTTTCCTTCTTATTTTTGTTTTGGGGCTTGAGCTTGGAGAAAGAGGTATGATTTTTAACACCCATGGCTTTAGTTTATGGTTTTGAGCCTATTTAAGTATTGTGATGGGAGATTGGGTGTTGTTTTGATGGAAAATGGCTTGAGGAACCAAACCCTAGCTTAGAAAACTCTTGGGGATTTAGTATTGTTGTTGATGATAAGTGGGATGTATTATTGTTAACCTATGAATGTATATAAATGGTTGAAATTGATGATTGTAAATTGTTGATGGGAAATTTTGGTGGAAACCCTAGGTATGATAAATTGGGGGTTTTGGCTAAATAGGTGATTTTGATGATTTTTTATGCCTTAGAATGATTTTATATGAGGAGATGAATGTTTGTTGCATTGGTGTTGATTATTGAGGTTTGGGAGATGAGTATATATGAGTATGTATATGATTTGAGGAAATTTATTTTTGATTGTTAATATTTATGATGATGTTAATAATGGGTGCAAACCATTGATAGTGGATTAGGGAGATGAATATTTGATTTGGTGAAGTCTTAGGCCTTGATATGTGCCATTTAGAAATTGTTGATTAATGATGATCTTGAATGGAGCTAAAAGGCTTATAATGAATTTGAAGTGAATTGTGATGATAAGTGGTAAACCACATGATGATTTGGAGGCCTAATGAGTAAGGGCCATGGTATTGTTGTTTTAGATTTGTTTAGCCTTTGAGATTTAGAAAACCTTGGTTTTGGGAAAAGAATTACCGAAACCTAATATAAGTATAAGGATGAGAGTTTAGACATGTCTAACACTTGATAATGGGTTTTGAGAGATGATGCCTTATAATGGTATATTAATAGCATGTATATGTGTGTTTGTGATAGGATTGTATTCCGGACGACGATGTGGAGCGATCGAGGCGATCAGAGCTTTTGGATTGCGGTTCTTCTCTCGAGGTAGGAGAGGAGTTTACATTTCAATTGCATGGGTGAAAATTGTTAATTATGTTTATGTGTGAACTCATGCAATGCCTTGCCATGAATGTATTAAATGTTTGAATTGATGAAGTGATGAATGATAGGCTTGGCAAATTTTTGGATTTTGGAAATTTTATATATATAAATATGAGATGGTGATGAATGGTTAGTGGTACCTTGATGGGAATTGATGCATTGCAATGAAAGACTCATATTGAAATGAATTATAGATGGTTCGGGTCATATTGTAGTTCACAAAGTGCATTTTTAATGCATAATCATGGAAGTGAAGGGGTCAAATAGAGTTTTATATGATTTTGATGGCTTGGGTTAGTCCCAATAGCCTATATATGTAGTTTATGACTTGTAGGAATTGGAATGGGCAAATTTTAATGAGAATAGACCCTTGAGTTGCATAAAAATATCTTGAAATGTTCTAAATGCACTTATATGCGTAAGTCCCTCATTTTTAGGAATTTTTGAGTGAGGCAGGTGGCCACACGTCACAAATGATGTATATTTCTTGGGGTTAAAATTTCGTAGCATTTGGAGTTCATACGAGAAATTTAGGAGCGTAAGAAGTTGAAAAATCATATGTTTTCTGCATAAAAATAGCAACAGGGCTGTCTTGAATCGATTCAAGACCCTTTGAATCGATTCAAGAGGTGCTGTTTTCACTGTTTTGGGCTCCAGGGGCGTTTGAATCAATTCATATGAGTTTGAATCGATTCAAGGCCCTCTGTTTGTCAAATTTTGAGATTTTGGGATGCTTGAATCGATTCACACGAGCCTGAATCGATTCAGAACCCTATTAATGCTACTGTTATGTTGTTTTTCCAACTGTTCTATTTTCTTTGCTGTTTTTGGCCCGTTTGGGCATCCTAATGACGTTTTTGGCCTCCGACTTCTTCATGAAAGTTGTAGATAATTGTGTTACGAAGGTGTGAGAATTGGTCTAACATTAATTGGAATTTTCTAACTCTCATTAGGCATAAAACACCAGACCTACTGCGTCATAAAATTCAAATTTAAGAGGGTTTTGAACCCAACTTTTTATGGTGGCCAAATTAGGACTAATAGGTGATATTTATGACATGTCCCACTATTATTAAGACTAAAAGTGAGCTTTTCTCATGTCTTAGTATTGAAAGTTAACATGAGCTTATTATTGCTCAAAACCCCTTTATTAGGTAAAAATGAGAGATTTTATCAAGGGTAGGTGATGATGGTGTGTCTTAGTGGTGTTGATATTGATTGTGGCATGTTATGAAAACATGGGTATTCACCACTAATGACATGATATGATGATACTGATGAGAGGATGATTGTATAAAAATCTATTTGTTTTAAATCGATGAATCACAGATGATATCGATAATGAATAATGATGGATGATATTGTTGATCATTTCCTTGAATAAAAGGATGGTCATTATTATTGATAATTATTGAATGCCATTGTGAATGATACAAGTGTGATCTTGTATGTGTGGTTTGAATTGTATTAATAAATTATTGGATTACCACACTAGTTGTGAAACCATGGCAATGACAAATGAAATGAAAATCCACTAAGTAAATGAGTGGTAATATTTATGAATGATATGTAATGATGTGATGCCATTGTGGGTGATTGCAAGTATTGTCTTGCATGTGTGATATGAAATATATATATATATATATGAAAAATGATAAATAAAATGCCACATATAAAACTTGAAAGCAATGGCTAAAACCAACAATGATAAAATCCACTAAGGTGTATATGGTGGTGTTGGTGATTATGATGATGATGATTGATGGGTGGCATTTAGGATGCACAGTGTGAGAAATGCATTTGATTTGCATTACATTGCATTCATGGCATATCGATCGCTGTCTATGTGGAATATTAGGGGGTTCCACTAGGTGGGCCCAGTAGGAGGACGGCTCAATGCACGAGCATTCTTGTAGTTCCCCTGTGACTTGGTGTGTGAGTCACGAAGCTGTCCATAGTTTGGTGACGAGGCACCCTATGTGGCGGGCCCAGTGGGCAGGCGGCTCTATGGTGAGTGAGTTACCTCGGTGTCCGACGGGGCACGGCTCTCTCGATGTATGTTCGGGAGAGGCCCGTAGCACTTTTGGTAAGTGAGGCCATGTTGTTGATCCGCAAGTCACGGGGTGACTAGTGCTACAGATGGGCGACAGCGGTTTGGTACCAGTAAAATATAATGTTGAGTATGCATGAATTGAGATATAAGTGTACACTTTTACTACTGCAGTAGGGGCATAGTAGCACACCTATGCTTGACCCACAATTTGGTGTTTATTCCCACAGTCGGATCCGCATTTGTTATCTATCCCATTGTGCATATGCATTAGCCATAAGAGCATTTGCATATAGCATGGAGATATGCCAGAATATGATGATGATTGATGATGATTGAGATGGTGGTATGGTGTTGATGAAATGGGTAATTAATATACCTAAAAGACCACATAAAAGTAATAAATGATATGAATATATGAAATGATATCGAATATGACGATATGTATGTTATGGCTCAATATAATGAAGGGCGTATTTGCTTATGATTGATAATAATGATGTTAGCCCGTGGTGGCTTTGAGAAAAGACCAGAATAGTCTATGTTGACGATATTGGCCAGTTGTGGCATTGGAATATTTGTGTATATACTTGCTTTGCTATGAATTGATGAGTGAATACATGATATGTACATTGTTAAATGAATAGATTATGATATTTATTGATGGTTTAGCAAAGCATACATGATGTTGATATGCATATGCACATAATTTCAATTGTATTCATATCGTCATTTGAAATGTATAACTCACTCTCCCATGTGGTCTACTTTTTAGTATTGATGCAGGGATGTCATGGGAAGAGAACATTTTTAAAGCAAAGCTTTTGTGAAGGTAAAATAGTAGTAATGGAATGCCTTGGCCGGCAGCGATTGTAATTTATCAAATTGTGAATGAATGTACATGATAGTGTTGATATTTATTGATATTGATGGATGTATTGTAAACGATAATATAAGTGGGCGATGTGTTGATATTTGGGGTGTTGGAATTCATAGCCACTTGATGAATAAAATAATGTTAGATGTGTAGCCATTATAGAATGTATGACCATATAGCTTAGTATATGTATGTACCTTAGGCAATGCATATTTATGATTTATGTGTAAGATTGGTTGTGGCCTAATAGGCTAGTGTTGTATGCTTGTATGCTTTGCCGAGCCTTTTCTTATATCTTCATATATGGGACTAGGCATATGCCCCGTATACACATTCTTCTTCCGCTGTAAACTTTGTTATTTTGTATACCGTTATGGGCAAACTATATACCAATCTAGTTATAGGTTATTAAGTCTCACTTGTCGGTTTTCTATGATTCGAGTCTTGATGTAATCGTGGTGGTGTCTTAGAAATGTTTCAAATGTGAAAAATTTATTCGCATTTTTATTAATTATTTGTTTTAATTGCATCGGTATTTGGGTCCGGAGAACTGGGGTGTTTCACACATGTTGCGAAAGATATTTTGCCAGAAAAGTTCGAAGGGATAGTGGGGCATATTGCCTCAAATGACTACTTAACTTTCACCGATAAAGAGATACCTGCTGAAGGGAGGGGTCATAATAAGGCATTACACATCTCTGTCAAGTGTGAGGATCATATCTTAGCCAAGGTCCTAGTTGACAATGGCTCCTCTCTGAATATCATGCCAAAGTCCACTTTAAATCAACTACCTTTTGATGGGACACACATGAAGCCGAGCTCAATGGTGGTAAGAGCTTTTGACGGTACTCGGAGAGAGGTCATTGGAGATATTGAGATCCCCATCCAAGTGGGCCCATACACCTTCAACGTATTGTTTCAAGTGATGGATATTAATCCTGCTTATAGCTGCCTATTGGGGAGGCCTTGGATACATTCTACCGGTGTGGTTCCATCTACCCTTCATCAAAAGCTCAAATTTGTGGTAAACAATAAGCTAATGATTGTTTCTGGTGAGGGAGATTTCCTTATCAGCAAGCCCATGTCAACTCCATATATAGAAGCGGCCGAAGAAAGTCTTGAGACTTCCTTCCAATCATTGGAAATTGCTCACACCACTTATGTGAGTGAAGGGTTACAACTAGCTCGTCCTTCCAAAGCTTTTATGATGGTGGCTAAAGTGATGATGAAATCTGGATTCCAGCCAGGGAAAGGGCTTGGAAAGATGCTTGATGGAGGAGCAGAACCATTATTGGTTAAGGAGAATAAGAACGGCTTTAGGCTGGGATATCATCCATCTCCAATGGAAAGAGCAAAGGTTTTCACAGATAAAAGAGAAAAACGACTTGCACGGTTAAAACTGAGAACCCCTAACTGTGAGGATCCCTATCTGTGACCTTTACCAAAGCTTCAGGAGTGCAGGCTTGACATCTCCAGACCAAGTGGCGGTCATCGATGATGAGTCCAAGAGACAAGAAGACTTGATTTACCCTTGTCCTTTAGATACTGAGTTGTGTAATTGGGAAGCCGTTGAGCTTCCAGAGATCATTTCAAAGTAATTGTTCACTTTGTAGGTTTTTGTTTGAATCCTTTGGCTATGCCTAAAGCCTTAGGATGAATTTTAATAAGGGAAAAACATGTTTCCTTTATCATTTCAAATAAATAAATGTTAAGTTCAATTATTATTTTCCTTATTTTGCCTTTTATATTCAATAAATTGCAGATATAAAATTGAATTCCAAAATAATAAGATTGCTTTCTCCCATCATGATTTTAATCCAACAAGCGAAGAGGACGAAGAGTCTGATGAACCTTCCCCTGAATTACTAAGGCTGCTAGATCAGGAAGATAAAGAAATTTCTCCCTATCTAGAAATTGTTGAAGTCATAAATTTGGGGAGTGAAGAAAACAAACAAGAAATCAAGATCGACATCTCTTTGAGTAGAGAACATAGGAGGGAATTAATAGAATTGTTGGTCGAATTTAGTGATGTGTTTGCTTGGTCGTATCAGGATATGCCGGGATTAGATAACTGCATCGTTGAACACAAGTTGCTATTGAAACCCGGTTGCGTCCCCATAAAGCAGAAGTTGAGAAGGATGAAGCCAGAAATGCTCTTAAAGATTAAAGAAGAAATAACCAAACAGATGGATGCTGGGTTCTTGGCTGTCTCCAAATACCCTGAATGGGTGGCCAATATTGTTTCGGTCCCGAAGAAGGATGGAAAGGTATGAATGTGTGTTGATTACCGGGGTTTGAATAGAGCTAGCCCAAAGGATGACTTTCCATTACCACATATTGATGTTCTTGTTGATAACACGGCCCAACATTCCATTTTTTCATTCATGGATGGATTTTCTGGGTACAACCAAATCAAGATGGCACCCGAAGACATGGAGAAAACCACTTTTATTACTTTGTGGGGAACCTTCTGTTACAAAGTGATGTCTTTTGGATTGAAAAATGCCAGTGCCACTTACCAAAGAGCGATGGTAACTCTATTTCATGACATGATGCATAAAGAGATAGAGGTCTATGTGGATGATCTTATTGCCAAATCCAAATCTGAAGAGGGTCACTTGATTAACCTACGAAAGCTCTTTGAACGCCTGAGAAAATTCAAACTCAGGTTAAATCCAGCTAAATGCACTTTTGGGGCTAGCTCTGGAGGGTTGCTTGGTTTCATTATCAGTGAGAAAGGTATCGAAGTGGATCCTAATAGAGTAAAGGCAATCATGGAAATGCCTGCTCCTAGCATTGAAAAAGAAGTACAAGGATTCCTTGGAAGGTTGAATTACATAGCTCCTTTCATTTCTCAACTAACAGCTGTATGTAATCCAATCTTTAAGTTGCTTCGTAAAAATCAACCATCACAATGGAATGATGACTGCCAGGAGGCCTTTGACCAAATAAAGCAATACTTGCAATCCCCACCGATCTTGGTTCCTCCAACCCCGGGAAGACCACTCCTGTTGTATTTGACAGTAATAGATGAATCTATGGGTTCTGTACTGGGGCAACATGATGAGTCTGGGAGAAAAGAGCATGCTATTTACTATTTGAGTAAGAAGTTCACTGAGTGCGAAGCATGATATTCCACTGTAGAATGAACTTGTTGTGCTTTAGCATGGGCTGCTCGTCGCCTAAGGCAATACATGTTATCTTATACTACTTGGTTGATATCTAAGATGGACCCAATTAAGTATATCTTTGAAAAACCGGCTCTGACGGGAAGAATAGCTCGTTGGCAGGTTCTTTTGACTGAGTATGATATCATTCATGTCACCTAAAAAGCTGTAAGAGGGAGTGCTTTGGCTGATCACTTGGCCCACCATCCCCTAAAAGAATACCAACCAATGTCATTCGAATTTCCTGACGAAAATATTATGATGTTATCAGAAGAGAAAGGTTGTCCTACCAGAACTTGGACTTTGATGTTGGTATGGAATTTTTATGTGTATCATACAAAGAAATGAAGAGTTCAAGGAAAGAGAATCAAGTTTGTATAATATGAACTCAATGGAATGGTTGTGCCAAGTTTAAACACAGTGATTGTAGTATAGTAAAGATGTCGTTCCACTGAGGAGGTGTTGGTTTGAAGATCTTAGTTCTTGAATTGAGTTTTGACAAAAGGTTTGGATTATTTTTGTTATGCAAAAGATTGAATATAAAGTAAATAGCAAGTATTGAATAATAATGATAGTAAAGTGTTTGGGTGAAAATTAGATTTGGAAAACTGGGATTGGTTTTATCGCATCGCACCCTTTGTAAGCTAAGTAAATTTGCATGTGTGTAAATTGAAATAATAGTTTCTATGTTACAATCAAAGTCATTTGTATCGATCCCTCGACTACAAAATTCATAAGAATGATTTCAAACCGTTGATCCCTCAGTCACTTTGAAAATTATTCCAGCATTACCGATCGATTGTTTTGACGTTCATTGCGTTAGATGCCATCCCTGGTCAGCTACTCATAACGAGTATTTCATTCAGATCTGCTCTTAAAAGTTACTTCCCAGTATACTTAAGAAAACTTAAAACAAGAAAATAGTGATCAAGTATCTTCAGGCATTAATGGCAGAATGAAATATAGATACTATCAAATCTCATTAACATAAATGAAAACTTACAGCAGCATTACTTCACGTTTCATTTGATTACAACCAATCCCAATAAGGAAAATTAGTTACTCATGCTATGCATTTTCACTTAAGAAAATTTGGAAATGAATACAGAGTGAAAAATGCAGGAAATATGTTTGATGATATAAAGGAGATGAAGTGATGATCTTTGATGTCCTGTTTTCTGCTTGATTTATAGGGATTATGCTTCAGCTTCCCTTGCCACTTGCATAGAGCCCATGAAGGATTATTCGGAGACATGCAGAAACACAAGAAAATGGTTGAATTGGCATCGCACAATTGGTGAATATTAAATTAAAAAATCCCATACTACATGAGTCACGCTTGAGCTCACTAGTTACGCTCAAGCATGGAGGGTCCTGATGCTCACTGGTTGTCTCACGTTCAAACCATCTGAACCACGCTCAAGCGTGGCCTTCCTATCCAGCATATCTGCTTCACGCTTGATCCATGCTCAGGCGAGCTCGAGCTCACGCTTGAGCGTGGAAGGGTCCTGATGCTCTCTTTTAATCATGCTCAAGTTGCATAAATCAACACTCAAGCTCACCATTGATGTCCAAGGTCATGCTTGAGCGAGCTCGAGCTCGCGCTCAAGTGTGAGAAGGGGCTGTTGCTGTTTGTTGATCACGCTTAAGCGTGTTGTGTGCCCCGCTCAAGCTTCCTTGGCTTGATGCTGATTCTTCTTGGTTTCTTCAAGGCTTTTTGGTACCTTCTTCAAATATTTTGACAAATCAAGCTTGTTTTACACAAAGTGTTATTTACAACAAAAATCATGCTTAATTAATTACTAAACTAGTTAAATTCTCTCAAAAATGAGTTTAATTGAAGTATTAAATTACTGTGAAATAACACTTATCAAACTCTCCCCAACCTAGATTTTTGCTTGCCCTCAAGTAAAAGAAGTTTGGAAACGAAATCAAGCATTTAATAAGATCAGATTCAATTGCAGACAAAAAATTAAAAGACAATAATCTCAGTTTTTACTTAGGCAAATAACCACCTTAATATCAATTCTTTGAAATGTAATGCATCATTAAATAGTTCACAAGGCCGGTAACCAGTTGCTGTAAGAATAAGGAACTCTCATTATTTCTCACCAGGTGTGTGTGTCGCACATTCATCATGAGAGCTGCCTAAGTGACATTGCCTGTCATTTCCAATCAAAATCAAATCATAAGATAAGTACATTGATTTCAATTCCCTGGTTCTTAATTCAGCCATTTTGCCTTTTGAAAACCAGTGTTACTGTCTAAAAATATTTTGTTGCTTAGAAGCTTTTCTTGTTCAAAAAGTTAAATCTTGGTTGGGTTTTCAAAACTGTTGTTTTTCAAACATGTATTTGTATCTAAACAGTCATAACACAAAATCATAGAGAAATTTAAAAATTTCCAAAGTATGTTGTAGTAGTATCACACTAAAAACCCAAAGTAAAACTATAAAATGTCAATCAGAAAGAAAAATTAAAGTAGCAGATTGAAGCAATTAAAAACTAAAGTAGTAAACTCATCACTTATCCTCAGAAGAGTTATCCTCTGTCTCCTGTTCCTTTTCTGGAGGTCCTTGTGAAGAAGGTCCTGGCCTGGCTTGTGAAGTCTCACCCCCTCCCATAAAAGGAGGCCTGTCCCCAGGCCAAGCAATAAGGGCTTCAAATTGGACTGGATCCATCCAGGGGTTGGGTTACCCTGCAGAAATGCTATGGTATAAGCCATTATGAATATGCATCAAACCTCGATGATCAGCATTCTATTGTGCCAAAAGGTGGTTAATTTGGATCTTTAGAAGGTGAATGCCCTACAAAACCATGGCTGTTTCTGTGCTGAGAGGATGAGGAACAAGTTTAGATCCTACTGGTGGTGCTTGCTGTGTATCTGAAGTAGGTGGTGGAGGTGCAACTGGTGAAGGGGTTGCTTGTACATTGCAATGACACTTAATGAAGCGTTTGTCTATAAAAGGCCTGATGGGTTTGAGGTCCTGTACCTCAATCCCATGAGCTGCACAAAAATCAGTGATAAAGGCAGGAAAACCTAGACTTCCTTTTACCTTTTGCCCTGTTTGGGAGTATTTCTGATCAGCCTTTACAAACTTATGAATTTCATCTCAGATTATTTGGGCTAGATCAATGGATATGTCATTTTGCAAAATGCAATATAGTAAATAGCACCTACTAAAAATGAGATCAGAAACATGTGCATTAGGTGCAATGTTAGCAAGCATGAAAGAGGTCCATACTTGAGAGATGATGGTCATGTCTTTCCTTAAAATGCGCAGTGGGTTCTCTCCTTGGCCCATCTGAAAGTGACGACCTGGAATGCATATGGCCTCCTCAAGATCATTGGTGGTAATGAATTGGTTTCTTGCAAGCATAGCAACGTATTCACAGATTTCTCCTTCTCCTAGTTCCATGATGCTTCCAAGGTAGAAGTTAATCTCCTCCCTACCATATGAGCACCAATGACCTCTTACCCATGTTCTGCAGTCACCCTCTCCCTCCTTGGGCCAACCATTAGCATAAAATTCTCTAACTATCTGTGGGTCATACTTCTCCCTTGGATATCAGATCTTGAGCCAGTTTCTTCTTCTCATAACCTGTAAAAACGCATCATATTCTCCTAAGGCCAAATCTACCTTTCTTTCTGGGATGAATGTCCAATTGGCAATATCCTCATAACGCCTATGCTTATCTTTATTTCTGAATTTTGGGGTGTTATCTTGATCTTCGGTCCTTGGCCTCTTTCCCTTATTTCTTCTCAAGCTTCTTGGTGGGGAAGTGGTTGCAGAACTTGGTGCAACTTGCTTGGTCCTGGCCATTCTGCAAAACCGCATAACTTCAATTTAGGATATAATGAGGATGACAAAAACATATGTGCAGTGTCCTATGTCAAGATTGTAGGCTATATAAATGTCATTGATTATCATGTATGATGACCAGTATACAATTTAACTTCTTTCAGGATTTTTCACAAACAGTCAACATGCACTACAAAGATGTTAAGGATAGTAGCACCAATCCTCCCTTTAAATACCCAAAAAGAGAAGTCACCCATGAAGCCTTTTACATTATGATGGTAACACATTAGGAATGAGTATAAAGAAATCTTAAAGTTTCACATGCATTCCTAAAAGAGGTTACTGATGCTTCCTTTCATGGTAATAGCATGATAAAAATTAAAAGATGAGAGTTCAGTGGTTACGTACCTTGGAGAATCAAAAATTGATGCAGAATAGAAACTACAATGACGCTTGAGGGGAATTGTGGATATGATGTATTGAAAATGCTAGATTAAATTAAGAAAGAATGGGGCAAGTAATGAAAATGGAAGTGTCAGTTACAAAATTTTGAAAGTCAGGAGTGATAGTGGGCAGTTACATGAGTGGGGAGTTACAAAACGCTCTATTTATTAGCATCAGGGACAATTTTCAATCCTCACGCTTGAGCGTGGGTATGTCATGTAACATCCTGGTTTTGGTTTAATTACCGATTGAGGATAATTACATAATTAATATTTATTGATTTAATAATAATGATATTAATGCTAGGAAATGTCCCATGTGCCCTTGGTGTAATGAGAGCTTCGGTTCTCTCTCTTTGGCACGCTGATGGGAGTGGCCTTAATGGTGATGTGATGGCTGATGGGAATTGCATTGAATGTGAATGGAACGTTGATTGAGAGGGAGAGAGTGACGCTGGGCTGTCACGGCAGAAGAGATAAGGGCTTTGGCTTCTCATTCTCCATCCACTCCTTGCTCATTTTCTCTGGGGTTCAAGAGGAAACACTCCTCCTTTCTCTTTCGATTTCCTCTGGAGACTCTTCTCCTCCTTCGCTGTTCGTCTTCTTCTTATCTCCTTCATCTTCTTCTTCCACTCAACACTGAGTAGAACCGAGTGGGAACACGATGTGGAACAGCGTGGTTGAGAGAAAACAGCATGGTGCTATATGTTGTGGAGGCTAGGATCCTCCTCTGTTTTGCCTAACAGCATTGACGGGTGCCTGGAAACCTTGGAGTCTTTCATTGTTGGTGAGGACTGGGTTGTTCGAGTGTGGAATAGCGTTTGGAGTCCTTCACTGGGTTACGTAAGGACTGTGTTGTGCCTTGGAGGCATGGGAATCTCCACTGTCTTGCAAGGAGAGCATGGAATATCATGGAGGAGAGCTGATCATGTTGCAGAGTGGCTCGGTGTTCTTCCAAAGCTGTGTAGAGTACAACAGCTGGGTCGTTCTATTGAGAATGTGTGACCAAGGAGCAGTTGGTCGGTTCTGCAAGCTCAGAGAGCTTCTGGATCTTCGTTCCAAATAAAGGGGCTATTGCATCTCAAATGTATGGTTTATGGACAGGTTTCCGGGTGAAACTAATACACTGTGATGTGTTGTGTTTGTTTTGTGATTGTATGTTGTTTGAGTTAAGCCCGGATGTGTGATGATTATTATTGTGTGGTGTATGATTTCTGTCCATATGATGTATGATGCATGTTGTGGTTATGTTAAATGTATGAGATGCATATTATGAATATCGAGTGCATTTGTATGGTCTTATATTGGTCCCCTGTGTAATGGTGTGTTTAAATGCATGTGATGCTTGACATTGAATATGCGAATGCTAAGTGCATAGGATGGGGACTGCTATGTTAATGCCGAGTGGAATTTTATATGGAATAGCATGAGATGCTTACTAGTGTTGATTTCCGAGTGGAAAGTTATATGAGAAAGCATGAGATGCTTGTTGTAAGGATAATCCGAGTGGATGGCATTGTGATTGCCGAGTGTATGAGATGTGGGTCATCTGATTCGCCTTTGGGAATGCCGAGTGCATATAGCGTTGGACACTTAATACAGAGTCGGCAATCGGATGAATACGTGTTAAATTTAATGAAAGACCTCGGGTTGGACTCGAGGCAGTGCTGAGGGCACTAAGCGTTGGACGCTTGATGAAAGACCTTGGGTTGGACTCAAGGTAATGCCGAGTGCATTGGCGTTGGACGCCTGATGAATGAGACCGTATGCATCCGATTCGCCACTGGAAATGCTTAGAGCATGAAGCGTTGGATGCTTATTGTTGACTCGATAATCAGATGAAAATGTGTGAGGATATGATTAAGACCTTTGAGCGGGGCTCAGGTACTCTCCTTGAGCTAGGCTCGGAGTTTAAACATTACTGATATTGATTGGAATAGATTTGGGGTGGAATCTGATTGGATGATACATTGTTATTGAGGATGTTGTGAATTATAGCCGAGTGAAATGAGTAAAATCCCGATCGGAAGATGTTATGTGAATGTCCATGTTAAATGGCAGTGTGTATGGTTGATTGATGATATATGTTATTGCATGGTTAAGGATTCTAAGATTAATCCGAGTCAATAACTGTCATTTAATATGTAAAAGCTCACCCCTACAATATTTTTCAGTATATGTAGGTCAGACTGGGAATGAGGAGATGCCCTCATGTCTGAGTGTTGGGCACTTAGATTGTTGGAGTGCGTATTGTATTTATATATTGTAAATAAATATATTAAAGCCTTGGCCGTCTCTCTTGTAATCCGAACGGATTTAATTATATGGGTTAACTATGAGGATTGTAGACATGTATACATTATATATATATATATATTTTACATTGTTTTGAAGTTACTCGAAATTGTTCATTATGTGGTGTTGAGAGAATAATGCTAAGTTAATAAATTCCGAGTGGAATATTGATGGGAGAGCCATTGCCGAGTGAGGCTATTGCCTGTGTGGCCTTTTCCGAGCGATAAAGGCATATGATGGTTCCGGGTAAGATGTACCCGAGTGGGCTACTTCCGTGGGAAGGTGAGTCCATATATTACCGAGTGAAATGTATGTGTAAATCCCGAGTGGGGAAGGGTTGTATATTCCGAGTGGGAAATCCTGAGTGAATCTCTTCCGAGGGAAGAGTAATTGTAATGGTTCTAAGTGGCTAAGTATTAAATAAGTCTGAGTGACTTAGCGTGGTGATCTCCGAGTGGGGAAGATCAAATTATGTCGAGTGCAAAATGGATAGTGAAATCCGAGTGAACTGTGGTTGAAATATACCGAGTGATATTGGACTGGGGAATAATCCGTGTGAGGAAAGCTTGTGGACTCCGAGTGGAGTATCCGAGGGAATCATTCCCGAGTGAAATACGCCCATGTGTTTTATAATTGTATTTGGCTAAGTATGAATTTGCCGAGTGAAGCATGACATAGACAGTATGTGGTGCCACGCTTTTAGGCTTGATTCCTTCGCTTAAGCGTGATATAGACAGTATGTGGCTTACCTTGGGCTCGCTTGAGCGAGACTATCCACGCTTGAGTGTGGTAACCCCCCTGATGCTTTAACATTTTACACTTAAGCTGGTAGGATTAAGCTTGAGCGTGAGTTTTGAACAGAATGCCCACGCTTGAGCGTGACTTGTCACGCTTGAGCTTGTACAAACCTGACACTTTTACTTCTTTTCTTGTTTTTTTTTAGTCCCCTTGAATGTATTGAAGACACTTATTTTTCTTTTTACTCTTGGATGATGGGTGATGAGTGATCCTGAAAAAGAAAATAAAAGAAAACTTTTAAACGAAAAGATTGCTTAAATTGAAACTAACAAGATTAAGAGAAAATGTAAAAGGTTGGGTTGCCTCCAAACAAGCGTTTGTTTATCGTCTTTAGCTTGACGCCTGTTTGTTTGATCAAGTATCTGTCAGTTGAATAATGGTGGTGACCTTCTCCACCTCTCCTCCTAAATAAGGCTTGAGTCTTTGACCATTTACAATCCAGGTTCTCTCAGACTTAGGGTCTTGTAATTCAATGGCCCCATAAGATCTTACTTCTTTCACAATGAATGGTCCTGACCATTTGGATTTTAGTTTGCCTGGAAACAATTTTATCCTTGAGTTGAAAAGGAGCACAGATTATCCTGGGTAAAAATTCTTTTTCATAATGTGTCTGTCATGGTAAGCCTTCATTTTCTCCTTGTAGATTCTTAATGATTCATAGGCATCCATCCTCCATTCTTCTAACCTGTGCATCTGAATTTTTCTTTCTTGAGCTGATGCCTTTGGGTCATAATTAAGAGTTTTCATTGCCCAAAATGCCTTGTGTTCAAGGTCTACTGGAAGATGACAATTCTTTCCATACACCAACGTATAAGGTGAAAATCTAGTTGGTGCCTTGTAGGCTGTTCTATATGCCCATAAAGCATCATCCAGCTTTAGGGACCAATCTTTCCTGTTCTGGCCAATTGTCTTTTCTAATATCCTCTTAATCTCTCTGTTGGATACTTCTACTTGGCCATTGGCTTGAGGGTGGTATGGAGAGGTTACTTTATTCTTTACCCTATAGTGTTCCAGACATTTTTGAAGTTGAGTGTTGCAGAAATGAGAACCTCCGTCACTTATCAGTACCCTTAGAGTGCCAAACCTACTGAAAATGTTCTTCTTGAGAAATTTGATAATAGTTTTGGTATCAGCTTTACCACAGGCCAAGGCTTCAACCCACTTTGATACATAGTCCACTGCTACAACAATGTACTCATTAGAAAATAAAGTAGGTAGAGGTCCAACAAAATCTATACCCCAACAATCGAAGACTTCTATTTCAAGAATGGGAGTTAGTGGCATTTTGTTCCTTTTTGATATGCTACCTGTTTTTTGATATAACTCATAATACTACACAAAAACATTAGCATCTTTAAACAATGATGGCCAATAAAAGCCTGATTGGAGGACCTTAGCTGCAGTCCTCTCCCCATTGAAGTGTCCTCTATATGGGGAGCTGTGACAGTGCCATAAGATGCTGTTAGCTTCTTCTTGGGATACACATCTCCTTAAAATATGGTCTGATCCAAGTTTCAACAGGTATGGATCATCCCATATGAAATGTTTTGTATCCTTCGGAAACTTTTTCTTTTGTTGCCATGAAAGATCCTCAGGCAACACCCCTGCAGCTTTAAAGTTTGCCATGTCTACAAACCATGGCCTTTCCTTTATCATCAGTAGCTTCTCATCAGGGAATACTTCATTCACTTCTGGTTACAGTAATGTGACTTCCTTGTTAACAACGCGAGATAAATGATCTGCAATAAAATTTTTACTGCCCTTTTTGTCTTTGATTACTAGATTGAATTCTTGCATTAGCAAGATCCATCTAATTAGCCTGGGCTTAGAGTCAGGTTTATTCAGCAGATATTTAATAGCAGCATGGTCAGTAAAAATAGTGATTTGGGAACTAATCAAATAAGGTCTAAATTTTTCCAGGCCATACACTATTGCTAACAGCTCTTTTTCTGTTGTTACATAATTTATTTGGGCAGGGTTCAAAATTTTGCTAGTATAGTGTATAACATGAAAAACTTTTGCCTTCCTTTGTCCTAATACAGCCCCAATGGCATAATCACTGGCATCACACATTATTTCAAAATCTAACTCCCAATCAGGAGCAACTATCACAGGTGCACAAGTTAAATTATGTTTTAAAGTTTCAAATGCATGCAGACAAGAATCATCAAAAATAAAGGGAGTGTCTTTGTTCAAGAGATTAGTCAAAGGCTTTGCGATATTGGAAAAGTCCTTGATGAACCTTCGATAAAATCCTGCATGGCCCAAGAAGCTTCTCACTCCTTTCACGTTCCCTGGTGGTGGTAGCTTCTCAATTACTTCTACTTTGGCTTTATCCACTTCAATGCCTCTTTTGGAGATTTGATGTCCCAGCACAATGCCTTTTATGACCATGAAGTAACACTTTTCCCAATTTAAGACTAAATTGGTTTCCACACATTTTTCAGTACTACGCTCAAATTTTTCAAACATTGATCGAATGATGGACCAAAAACAAATAAATTATCCATGAAGACTTCAATGCATTTTTCCACCAAATCTGAGAAAATCACTAGCATACACCTTTGAAATGTTGCAGGAGCGTTACATAATCCAAAGGGCATTTTTCTGTATGCAAATACCCCAAAAGGACATGTGAATGTAGTTTTCTCTTGATCTTCTAGTGCAACAGCTATTTGGTTGTATCCTGAGTATCCATCCAAAAAGTAATAATAGGCTTGTCCTGCAAGTCTTTCTAACATTTGGTCCATGAAGGGTAAAGGAAAATGATCTTTCCTGGTTGCAGTGTTTAGTTTCCTGTAGTCAATGCACATCCTCCATCCAGTGACTGTTCTTGTGGGAATCAATTTGTTTTTGTCATTTTGTATGACAGTTACTCCTCTTTTCTTTGGAAAAACCTACACACGACTCACCCAAGAACTATCAGATATTGGATAAATTATACCAGCTTCTAATAATTTAATTACCTCCCCTTTGACTACTTCCTTCATGGTTGGATTCAAACGTCTCTGCGGCTGGGCAATTGGTTTGAATTCTTGTTCCATGTCAATGCGGTGCATACAGTAAGCTAGACTTATTCCTTTCAAGTCCTCTAGTTCCAACCAATTGCTATATCAATTGTTTTTCTTCTGATTCTAACAATTGCCCATTAATGATAACAGGTTTTTGACCATCTTTGTCAAGAAAAATGTACTTCAAATATGAGGGTAACACCTTTAGCTCCACTTTTGTTGTTGTGACTTCTTTTGCTTCATCTGGCAGCTTCTCATAATGAATTTCTTTTTGAATGTCATGCTTATCATCTTTCAAGTCTTTTACCTCCTTGTCAGCTTCCATCTTTTTTTCATTTGATTCAGCTGTTGTCATTAATTTCTTTAGTGGATATTTGTTGAGCCATTCATTGGATTCCTCTTTGATAGCTATTTCTTCAATATCGATCTTGAAGCATTGTTGTTTCTCTGCTGGGTACTTCATTGCATCAAACACATTGAAGTTCACCTCCTCATCTTGCACTCTTACCTTTAGTTTTCCATCGTCCACATCAATAATTACTTTTGCTGTTTTCATGAAAGGCCTTCCCAAAATGAGAGGTACTTCTGTAACTTCTTCAATGTCCATGATGACAAAATCTACAGGGAATACAAACTTGTCAACTCGTACCAGCACATCCTCCGCTATGCCATATGGAAACTTCATGGATCGATCAGCAAGCTGGAGAGTCATTCGTGTTGGTTTCACCTCAAGATCTCTAATTCTTTTCACCATTGAGAGGGGCATTAGGTTAATGCTAGCTCCCAAGTCTAAGAGTGCTTTCCCTACTGGTAAAGTACCAATAGTTACTGGAATTGTGAAACTCCCTGGATCTTTTGTTTTCTAAGGTAATGCTTTTTAAATAATGGCACTGCATCCTGCTATGAGTTCCACTGTTTCTTCAGAAAATCTTTTCTTCTTTGTTAATAGATCCTTCATGGATTTTGTGTACGTTGGCATTTGTTCCATGGTTTCCACAAAAGGTATGTTTATTTGTAACCTTTTGAAGATATCCATGAATCTTGCAAATTGCCTCTTTTTGTCTATCTTTGAGAGGTTCTTTGGATATGGCAAACTTTTCAATTGTGGTGCTGGGTCATTTACCTTCTTCTTCCCTTCTTTTATTTCTTTCTTTTTTTCAACTTCATCTTCATTCTTATGTACATCATCACTTTTTTTGTTTTTCTCATCACCGACTTCCTCTCTTGTTTCTTTTTCATAATTTTTTTCTTCCACCTTTTCACTCTTTTCTTCTTGTTGTCCCACAACCTTTCCACTTCTTGTAGTGATTACTTTGCATTGCTCCTTTGGATTTGGGTGGGTATTAGCTCCAAATTGAGAGTTATGATGATCTGCAATTTGACGAGCCAATTGCCCCACTTGAGTCTCCAGGTTTCTTATTGAAGCATCAGTGTTTTTCTGATTGGTGATTGAGACCTGCATGAATTTTTCTAGAGTGTCCTCTAGTTTTGATGTTCTTTCTATCAAGGAAGGACCTTTTTGATAAGGTTGTTGTCTATCGAAAGTGTTTGCCTCTTGCTTTCATCCACCATTTTGATTATTTCTCCATCCCTGTGAAAAATTGTTAGAATAAGGATTGTTATTGAAATTACCCTGCTTATCTTGACCATTCATATAGAGGATGGATTGGTCTCCTTGCTCTCCTTGACAGTGTCCATTCTGATGTTCTCCCCCATAAAAATCACATTTCAATGGTGATTGTTGATTGTGTATAGAGGTTTGAACTGCATGTAATTGCTGTGGGAGAGCTTCAATTTGTTGAGTCAAAATTTTGTTTTGAGCTAAAATGGCATCTGTTGTATTCAGTTCCAATATTCCCTTCTTTTGGACTTATGTTCTATCATGCTGGGCTTGGTAATCCATGGATGATAATGCTTTAATAATTCTTGTAGCTTGTTCTGCATCCACTGTAACATCCCAGTTTTGAAACTAAATGCCGAATGAAGAATAAACCATTAAGAAAATAACCGTTAATTATATATATAACCAAGTAGATTTAAGCTTTAAAATATGAAAAATGGTGGTGGTCAGGGGATGGGTGGAGTGCGTGTGGCTGCTGAGCTCACACTCTCCCATCCCACTCTTCTCTTACTCGTGCGCATATATATATATATAAAAACATAAGCCTTTGGTTAAGGACACACTCGCTATTCCTTCCTCCGTCACTTCATCCTCTACTTTTCTCTCTTCGTCTCCATCCTCCTTCTTCTCTTTTCTCACTCTTCGCTCCTGGAGATCTTGATTGCAGTACTGAAGAACGAACCACACTCCATCCCAGAATCAGGCGCAGGATACGACGAAGCCAAAGAAGACCGAACGAACCAGGAGAAGGACATCGGACCCAACGACAAGAACGGAAAGGTTTCTGAGGTTCCTCTAAAGGTAGGGGGCGCTTGCATGTCGAATGCATGGTCTACGAACGGTACCGGATGAACGTACTGCTGAGTGTGTGTGTGTGTGCATGTATTCATAATCACTAAAACTGATGCATGATTTAAGATTCTGATAGCGATTTCATGGGGATGGTGTAGCCTGTTAGTGGATGATAATGATGAATGATATGCATGGATCTATTTTCTTGTCACTATGGAAAAGATGTATGTGCATGCTCTTAATTGGTTTGTTCACTGTTGTTAGTCTGATGACTGATTGTAACATGCGTTGGTGTGATTGACTAAATGAATACGAGTAATGTGGGGAATCCGTTCTTGCTTAATGGCTACAGAGAAGGTGTTCATGGCGTGATGATGCGTGTTAATAAATGTGTTAGTTGCATGAGTGAGAGTGGGGTGACCCATAGAAGGTCAAGAACCCCAAGGGAACGACTTCCAGTTACCAACCTTGGCTAGATCCTGATAGTGCTCGTGGTAGCCGAAGGAGCTAGAGAAGAGTCTCGAGACGCCGTGGGAGGCCGGTGCCACCTGGTAAGAGCTGAGGGACGAGGGGCCAGAAGAAAGGGGACCGTAACTGAGAGTCTTTACCCGAGTCGGATCCGCAGGCATGCATGTAGATATAAGGCCGATTGTGATGATGTATAAATCTATGTATGTTTATGTGTGTGATTTTGAGTGCATGAATGTATATGTGCGTAGGAACTCCGAATGCATGAATGGATTGTGGGCATAAGCTCTGTGTGATATGTGTGGCATGAATGTTGCTTGAACTGCATGAACTTGTTACTTGGGAAAGGTTAAATGATGGTAGGAACGTGTACTGACGCTGATACTAAGTCTGTGAGTATCATTTTACATGTAAAGCTCACCCCTGCAGTGGCCATATTTCAGTGAACATCTCTCGGAATAAAGAATGAAGGAAGAGCCGGGTGTGGAGCAGAGAAGCTGAGCATTATAGATCGTGTGTATATATGTATGTACTGTGTGCTTGTCGTATTTAAATGTTTTAGAGGAAGCCTTGGCCGGTTTGTGTTAAATTTGGGTTTTAATTACGAAACTTAAACGCTCCGGACAGAAGGGGCATGTTGTGGTTGTAATTGTTTAGATGTTTCCTAACTATATATATATATATGTGTGTTGCGTGTTATATGGTACGGTGGAAGGTGTTGAATGACAAGTCCGGATGCCCAAGCATACCTTATGAGCGTAGACGGCCAGTGTGACTACGGGTAGGTAGTGGGATTAAGTTTGGGGTTGAGAGGATGAAACAAAGAGTTTAAACATGCTTCGAGTGAGTGAAGAACGAAAGACGAGTGAAAAACTGAGTGGAGTCCCTCGCTTCAGCAAGCAGCATACCCGCCCCAGCGAGTGCGGACTAGAAAGACTTATGTTGGGTTCCCTCGGGCGGAGTCATACCTCGTCTAAAGTGCTAAAGCAGTCCGCCTAAGCGTAAGGACTCTCGCTGAAGCGAGTAAAAGTCAGAGTGAGATACCGCCCATTATCCTTCCTATCCGTTGTGGCGCTAGTGCGACCTCAATAATAGTATTGACCCCGGCTTGAACGTTGTAGTCGAGTCCGCCCAGACGTTGTCGTACCTAGTTGAGTTGGGTAGAGTGAATTCGGGCTCCTCCTTCCCCCACAACCTACTACCGCATATGTACACTGTAACTTCCTGTTTTTCTGAGTGAAGTGCGAGCGTGAGGATTTACCGAGTGAACCCTTGTCCATATCCGATTGAGAAATTACCTTGTGTTTGTGTTGGAGGGGCGTCGTGCTGACTTCGCTTAGGCGGTGTCATACCTCGCCCAAGTAACTAGGACGGTTCGCCCAAGCGCGTGGAACCATGCTGAAGCAAGCAGATATCAACGTGAGACTCCGCCTATGTACCTTCCTCCTCCGTTGTCGCATTATTATGTCTCTCTGGGCGGTGTTGGACATCGCCTGAGTGAGTGGGCGTTGTAATGTAGTCCGTCCAGGCGTTGTTGTACCTTGCCGTACTGGACGGCGGTGTAATCACTTCCTCCTTCCGTGGTTGCATTGTTATGCTTCGCTCAGGCAACGTCGGGCCTCGCTTGAGCGAGTCAGTGTTATCTTAGTCTTCGACCAGGCGCTGCTGTGTTTCGCTGGACAGTGCGGGTCGGTCCCAGCCTTGCTCCCTTGTACTTCCTCTTCTCCTTCCCCTTACCCATCACTTCCTACTGAACGAACTAGTGTTACTCGTGGAAGAGTTTCTCTTTTAGAATTTTCCTCCATCCGCTGTTGCATTTCCATACCCCGCCTAGGTGGTATCAGACCCCGTCTGAGTGAGCCAATGATATTACGTAATCCGCCCTGGCGCTGGTATGTTACGCTAAACCCACGAATCGGTCCCAGTCTTAGCCTTCTGTCATTTGCCTTATGCGTGTGGATGATCTCCCATTTCCCTTGTTCTTCCTTGCACTCCGCCCTTTGTGTTATCCGGTTGCCTTATAGTCTTTGGTTACTTAATTTTGGAAAAATTTTCCCCGTATTGGTTTTTAATTATTTATTTAAAATAAGGTGTTACATTTTGGTATCAGAGCGGACCAAAAGGTCCAAGGCCAAGGTATGCTTACCGAGTGTAAGCGGTTGTGTGTGTCTTTTTTTTTAATTGAATGGTTGAAATTGTTCTGATACTAGTTGAACTTGATTGATGTTGACTTGAGGACAAGAGGTTGTTTTCCCCTGGTCCGATTGTGTGTATAACCTAGACGAATGATATAATGTGCCAAGCTATTAATTGTTGGACTAATAACCCGATCGGTAGTAAGTGACTCCGTATACTTATCCTTAAATGTCGATTTCAGGATAAGGAATGGCGCATCGTCAAAGTATAGAGGCTATAGCCACAGCATTCCAACGCTTTGCGGATGTGTTCGAAAGGCAGGGCCAGACTCGACCTGAGGATGGCCACGTGCTGGACCGCTTCCTGAAGAGGAAGCCGAGTGAGTTTCAGGGAGGGCGTAATTCGGAGGCAGCTTTCAAATGGACTCAGGAACTAGAGAGGATTTTTAGGGGTCTTCACTGTACCGAGACCCAGAAGGTGGAATGTGCAGTGTATATGCTGCGGGATGAAGCAGAGAATTGGTGGAAGATAGCCAGAAGCCGATTCCCTGAAGATGACAACCAGCTGTCGTGGAATGATTTCAAGACATGCTTCTTAGAGAAGTACTTCCCCGACACAGTGAGGAGTCGGAAGGAACTGGAGTTCATGGAGTTGAAACAAGGCTCCATGACTGTGGAAGAATACGCGACGAGGTTCGAGGAATTGTGCCTATTCTATCCGCCCTTCCAGCACCCTGGGACGGAGAACTCCAAGTGTCTTAAGTTTGAGAACGGATTGAGATCGGATATCAAGAGGGCCTGCAGATACCATGAGATACGGAGTTTCCCTGCATTAGTGAACAAATGTAGAATATTCGAAGAGGATGACCGGGCCCACTCGGGCCAGTGCAGCAGAGCCAACCAGCACCTGAGGCCTCAGCAGTCACGTTTCAAGAGGCCAGGGAACGCGAGGAGGAATGAACCCTTCACTAGATATCAGAGTCATAGTGACCGAGGGAGACAGACGGGTGGACGACCAAGATATGGCGGATGCTTTAAATGCGGCGGTGACCACTTTGCTAAGGATTGCAATGATACAAATGTAAAATGCTACCACTGCGGAGAGAAGGGACACGTTCGTCCTGACTGCCCCCAACTCCGCCAAACAAATGCCAATGTACGTCAAGGAGGGTCTCAAGAAAGAACCCGAGTGAATGATAACCAACGACCTGGTGGCAGAGGCAACGGAACCAGAGGAAACATGATGCGTACTCCGAACAGCCGAGAGAGGAATACCGGTACGCCAGCAGTAGGAAGAATCTACACCATCAATGCAGAAGATGTTGCACCAGCAAACGACCTAGTACAATGTAAGTGCTCACTCGGTAAGAATACACTTAACGTTGTTTTTGATTCGGGAGCCACCCATTCTTTTATAGCTGACGAGTGTGTAGAGCGTCTGAAGTTACCGACTGCACCTATGAATCGGATTCTAGAAGTAACCATCCCGACTGGCACTAACGTGTTCACATCATCAGTGTGCAAGGACGTAGTGTTTGTGTTGTATGGTCGGAGTTTCACCTTCGATCTGATTTGCATGCCCTTAAAGGGTCTTGATATTGTGCTCGGGATAGATTGGCTTTCCGCCAATAAGGTGTTAGTAGATTGTAGAAACCGAGAGATAGTTTTTCCGAGTCAGCCCACTGAGAACGATACGGCACCAGGTATAACCCAACTATTTATGATGCTTTGTCTAACCAAGGATGAGAGTGAGACCCGAGTGAACAAAATTCCGATTGTCTGCGAATTCCCAGAAGTGTTCCCTAAAGACGTTCCGAGTGTGCCTCCCAATAGAGAAGTCGAATTCTCTATAGACTTGATCCCTGGAGCCGAGCCGGTCTCCAATGCACCCTATAGAATGTCCTCAGCTGAATTGGCTGAGTTGAAGAAACAAGTAGATGAGTTACTCGAAAAATAGTTCATTAGACCGAGCGTGTCACCATGGGGCGCACCTGTGCTACTTGTTAAGAAGAAGGATGGCAGCATGAGACTTTGCATAGATTACCGACAGCTAAACAAACTCACAATCAAGAATCGGTACCCACTGCCTAGAATTGATGATTTAATTGACCAGCTGCGTGGAGCCTCAGTCTTCTCAAAAATCGACCTACGATCGGGATATCACCAAATCAGAGTAAAGGACTCGGACATTCCTAAAACTGCCTTTAGGACTCGGTATGGTCACTACGAGTATGTAGTGATGCCGTTCGGTGTGACCAACGCCCCTGCTGTTTTCATGAATTACATGAACAGCATATTCCACTCCTTCTTAGATCGGTTTGTTGTTGTCTTCATCGATGACATCCTAGTTTATTCTAAGACGTCTGAGGAGCATGGAGGACATCTCCGAACGGTACTCCAAGTGTTGAAGGAGAAACAATTGTTTGCAAAGCTTTCGAAGTGCGAATTCTGGATGGATGAGATCCACTTCCTCGGGCATGTGATTTCCGAGCGAGGCGTCTCGGTGGATCCTGCGAAGATAGCCGCTGTAATAGCATGGGAGAGGCCCAGGTCGGCCTCGGAGATAAGAAGTTTTATGGGCTTGGCAGGTTATTATAGGAGGTTCATCAAAGGTTTTTCTAAATTGGCATTACCCCTGACTAAATTGACTCAAAAAAACGTTCCTTTCGTGTGGAGTCCCGAGTGTGAGCACAGCTTCCGAGAGCTGAAGAATAAGTTGACGACTGCTCCGGTGTTGGCATTACCTGAGTTACGAGAAAGCTTCGTGGTCTATTGTGACGCGTCAGGACTCGGATTAGGGTGTGTACTCATGCAGAAAGACCGAGTGATAGCATATGCCTCTCGACAATTGAGACCTCACGAGCAGCATTACCCGACCCATGACTTGGAGCTGGCAGCAGTGGTTTTTGCATTGAAAATCTGGAGGCATTACTTGTACGGGTCCAAATTTGAAGTGTACAGCGATCATAAGAGCCTCAAATACCTATTCGACCAAAAGGAGCTGAACATGAGGCAGAGAAGATGGATTGAATTTTTAAAGGACTACGATTTCGAGTTAAAATACCACCCAGGTAAGGCAAACGTCGTGGCCGACGCATTGAGTCGGAAATCCCTCCACATGGCAGCAATGATGGCGAAAGAAGTAGAGTTGTTGGAGCGGTTCCGAGACATGAACTTGTATGTTAACACCCCCTCCTCACAGAAAATGACAATCGGTACGTTGAGGATCGCTAATGAATTCTTAAAATCCGTGCACGAGCAGCAACAGGCGGACTCTTACCTAGCTGAAATGAAGGAAATTCAGGCCAAAGGAAAAGATTTATCCTTGGCCGAGGGGTCAGATGGGATCTTCCGGGTGAGAGGCAGAATATACATACTGAGTGGAGGAAGATTGAGAAGAATGGTGCTTGACGAAGCCCACAAAAGCCTACTCAGCCTTCACCCAGGAACCACGAAAATGTACCACGACTTAAGGAGACAGTTCTGGTGGCCCGGACTAAAGAAGGATGTGGCGGAATACGTGGCCCGGTGTATCACTTGTCAGAAATCGAAGGTAGAGCACCAAAAACCGTACGGTGCAATGCAGCCTCTAGAGATCCCCGTGTGGAAATGGGACTCGATTGCGATGGATTTTATCATGGGATTACCCAAGAACCGAGCGGGCCATGATGCCATTTGGGTCATTGTTGATCGACTGACGAAGAGTGCACACTTCTTACCTGTAAATATGAAAGACCCATTGCATAAGTTGGCTCGGATTTACATTTAAGAAGTTATCCGACTGCATGGCATACCTACTTCTATCGTATCAGATAGGGACCCTAGGTTTACGTCCCGGTTTTGGACTAGCATGCATCAAGAATTGGGGATGAAGCTTTGGCTTAGTTCTGCCTACCACCCCCAATCGGATGGACAATCCGAGCGAACAATTCAGAGTCTAGAAGATTTATTGAGAGCGTGCGTGTTAGAGCATGGTGGAGAATGGGAGCGGTACCTTCCCTTGATCGAGTTTACGTACAACAACAGCCATCATCACAGCATTGGCATGGCACCTTACGAGGCATTATATGGGCGCAGATGCCGAACCCCACTCTGCTGGTCGGAAACAGGTGAAAGTCTACTATTGGGACCAGACATCGTGAAGCAAACCACAGAACAGATCCGAGTGATATGGGAGAAGATGAAAGCATCCCAAGACAGGCAAAAGAGCTACCATGACAAGCGCATCAAGCCATTGGAATTTTCAGTCGGAGATCGAGTGTTTCTGAGAACCTCTCCGAGTAAAGGAATCGGACGAGCCTTAAAAAGTGGGAAGTTAAGCCCTCGATACATTGGACCTTATGAGGTGTTAGAACGAATCGGCCCCGTGGCATACCGCATCGCATTACCGACTCACTTGTCCCGATTGCACAACGTATTTCACGTGTCCCAACTAAAGAAGTATTTGTATGACCCCAGCCACACGATGCCTGACGACGAAGTAAAGATCAAAGAAGACCTAACCACTGTGGCTACACCGATTGGAATCGTGGACCGATCGGTAAAACACTTGAGGAACAAAAATATAAAGTTGGTTAAAGTGGAGTGGCAGCAAGGCAAGACTATCTCTTGTACCTGGGAACGCGAAGATACCATACGACAGCAGTACCCTGAGTTGTTCACTTAGGTGAGTACCGACTGAATTTCGGGGACGAAATTCTTTTTCAGTGGGGGAGAACTGTAACATCCCAGTTTTGAAACTAAATGCCGAATGAAGAATAAACCATTAAGAAAATAACCGTTAATTATATATATAACCAAGTAGATTTAAGCTTTAAAATATGAAAAATGGTGGTGGTCAGGGGATGGATGGAGTGCGCGTGGCTGCTGAGCTCACACTCTCCCATCGTACCTCTGTACGAACTTCGACAAGGGCAACACCCTTCTCATTGGTGTATGGTATGGAAGCTGTTTTACCAGTAGAAGTGGAAATTTTGTCTTTAAAAGTAATCATGGATGCCAAGTTAGAAAAAGCTGAATGGGTTCGATCTCGGTACGACCAACTAAATTTAATTGACGGGAAAAGATTAACTACCCTCTGTCATGGGCAGTTATACCAAAAGCGTATGAAGAAGGTATACGAAAAGAAAGTGCGACCTCGTCAATTTCATGAAGGTGATTTGGTGCTAAAGAAGATCTTGCCAAAACAAAATGATCACAGAGGCAAATGGAGGCCAAATTATGAAGGACCATTCGTTGTAAAGAAAGCCTTTTCTGGAGGAGCTTTGATTTTGATAAACATGGATGGTGAGGAGTTATCTTTCCCAGTCAATTCGGATGCAGTCAAGAAGTATTATGCTTGAAAAGATAGGGTAGTCGTTATGTCCTCCAAAAGTTTGGATTAAAATTATGATGCAAAACTGTAATTTCCCAAGTAAATATATGGAATTCTTGATTTCAGTTCCAATTCTTGTTTTGTTAGGTTTCATTTGTATGCATTTTGTGAAAATATTTTTTTAACAAAAAAACAAAAAGAAAAAGAAAACAAAAAAAAAGTGAAAAGCATATTTTTAGTCTCGAACAAGCTTGATACTTCCCAATTACACAACCCTTGGTAATCAAGGATATTCTGCTCTACCATGAGTAATGACGAGTCCCACGAGGATTATGGTTGTCACCCAGGAAACGAGATCATTAATCTTTGATTTTCCACTTGACTATTTCTTCCATGCAGGGTTAAGGTTACAACAAGGACAAATGTTCCCCATGAAAAGTCAATATCAACAGTTTCAGTCCATCACTTTACCCCAGGAAAGGTGATTTACTAAGATATAAAAAGGAAATCCTTGTATTCACTCGGTACCTTCAGTGAAGTCATATGACCAAAAGTTAGTTTCCTTTAAATCTCAGTCCTTCAAAAGTCTCAACCTCAAACATATTCTTCGTGAGTATAAATCTCATGTTTCATATAATTCAATTTCCTCTTATAAATGTCAAAATTTTATCCTCCACCGTAAGTCACAGTGGCAGAGATATCTCCCTTACGTCTTACTTCATGTCCAAGCCTCAGGTATCCATCCCTAGGCTGCTCAAACCATGTCGGGGGCGTTCCCCCAGTCATTTATTTTTCTTCAAAAGCTTCAGGTACACATTCCTAAGCTATGTCATCCAGTCAAACCAGTCAGGGGCATCCCCCAGTCATTTATTTCATGTCAAAGCCTCAGGTATTCTTCCCTAGGCTATCTTAATCAAAATCAAGTCAGGCACATCCCCCCAGTCATTTATTTTCATGTCAAAGCCTCAGGTATTCTTCCCTAGGCTATCTCAATCAAAATCAAGTCAGGGGCATCCCCCTAGTCATTTATTTTTATGTCAAAGCCTCAGGTATCCTTCCCTAGGCTATCTCAATCAAAATCAAGTCAGGGGCATCCCCCAGTCATTTATTTTCATGTCAAAGCCTCAGGTATTCTTCCCTAGGCTATCTCAATCAAAATCAAGTCAAGGGCATCCCCTCAGTCATCTATTTTGTGTCAAAGCCTCAGATACCCATTCTTAGGCTCCTCTAAATGTCAAGGCAACCTCATATATCATTTATTTCTTTTCAAAGCTTAAGGTATCAACTCCTAGGTTATGTCGTTTATCTTCCTGCCATGTTCCAGATGCTTCTCCTTAAATTGTCTGGTATTGGGACAACACCATTCGGCTGTTTACTTCTTGCTAAAAGTTGTCAAGTATTCTTAGTGGTGTTCACGTCTTTACTTTCTTTTCACATCAATAATATGAATATATCTCATATTCTTTCATGAAAAGAAGTAAAGAGGGGCATCTGTGAACACCTATTTTTGTCCGGCAAAATATACATATTAAAATATGTAAGTAAAAAAAAAGAAAAACAAAAGAGTATAGAATCCGGAGTCAATGTTGACTGCATTAACCGAGGTCCTAGCACGGTCTCCTGGCCGGTGTTACCTCACCAACTCTAAGTTTGCACAGCCTCAATGGAGTACGGTATTGTATACCTCAGATCGGTGAGAATCCAAGGTTCTTCAAGTTAGTGAAAACTGATCCGTACTCAAACTTCAAGACACACCGGAGGTGAACCTGCAGAAGATTCTCCAATGCTTAATTATCGACCGGGGTGGAGAGAAATGTCCATAGTTGACCGATGATTTCAGACCCCGGTTATGATTTACCAGTTCTTATTGGTGACGTGGTGCGGTACTTAGAACCTCGTCCATTCCAGGTTGCCACCCCGGATCATATTTTATTAAAAAATAATAATAAAAATGGCATAGTGACTGTTAGAATAGTAACTCTTCCCCATTTCTATAAATACTCAATTCCTCTTCATTTCCTACTACACGTCTCATTTCATCAACTTTCTTCATTCCTCTCAAGCAATGGCCGATGGATGCCGAAGCCAAGAGAAAAGAATAAGGGAAGGAAAACGATGTTTTGTGACTACCTTCCTTATAGCGTGGGTAGTAATTTATCTTTATTGGATACTTTATGTATGGCCACATGTGTAATAAATAATTTATATTTCTATAAGAGTAAATGATTACTCATTTGTATTCAATTTTTTTTTAAAAAAAAAAAGAAAGCCCAAAAAAATATCTGAAAAAAAAAATGAAAAATGGGCCCCAAAAAAGCCAAAAAAAAGTCCCAAAAAAATCAAAAAAATGAAATGGGCCCAAAAAAAACAGGTCCAAAAAAAGTTCAAAAAAATCAGAATTTAAAAAAAAAGGAAAAAAAAGTCACCTAGGTTTTTCGGTGGATTTTGGAGGTGGGACCCAGTTTGGTTGAATAATTGGAGAAAATTGGGGAAATTGACATCAAATTTAGACAAATTGAATAAGTAGGAAAGTGATGTCATTTATGGAGGATCCAATGCCAATTTTCTCCTATAAATAAAAGGTGATGTTGAGGTATTTTGGGGAAAGAAGAAGGAAAAGAGGGGAAAGAGTGCTAAATTTTTGAGAGATTTTTTAAAAGTTTTTGTTTCTTAAAATTATATTGTGTAATCCTAGTTAGGAAAATGAGTGATCATTCTAGTATGTCTTAGTATGTGAGTTTTGTGAGCCAAAATACTGTATAAGTGTTGTAACCGGTGTCCAAACACCCTCAGATTGAGTCTAAACAAAGCCAAAAGCAAAGGAAATCTACACAAAATTGATTTCCCGACTTCCGTTCTAGTTCCTCTTTAATTGTTCTTGTACCAAGGTATTTTTTATTAATACAAGGATGTTTATTTACATTTATTTATTCATCTTTATTTAATTGTTATTTATTTTTCTACACTTTTATTTTTCTTTATTTATATTCGAGCACTTTATTTTCTTGCACTTTATTTTTCTGCAGTTATTTATCTGTTTATTTATTTTTCTGCATTTTTATTTTTCTTTATTTACTTTTCTGCACTTTTATTATTGTTAATTTATTTTTCCACACTTTATTTATCTGCACTTTACATTTCTACAATTATTAGTTTATTTATTTATTTTCTGCATGATTATTTTTTATTTATTTATTTTTATACCCTTTTATTTCTATTTATTTACTTTTCTACCCCTTTATTTTTATTATTTACCTTTCCGCCTCTTTATTTTCATATATTTACTTTCCTACCCCTTTATTTTTGTTATTTATTTTTTGCCCCTTTATTTTCATGTATTTACTTTTCTGCCCCTTTATTTTCATGTATTTACTTTTCTGCCCCTTTATTTTTATTATTTACTTTCCTGCTCCTTTATTTTTATGTATTTACTTTTCTGCCCCTTTATTTCATGTATTTATTTTTCTGCCCCTTTATTTTATATATTTATTTTTCTGCCTTTTTATTTTTATGTATTTATTTTTCCGCCCATTTATTTTATTATTTTTTTCTTTGTACTTTCATTTTTATTTATTATGTATCTTTATTTTTCTGCGCTTTTATTTTTAGTTATTTATCTTTCTGCACTCTTTTTTTATTTATTTATTTTTCTATACTTTCTATTTATTTATTTATTTTTGACCATTTTTAAATAGTTTATAAATATATACATACATAATTATCTATTTTATTATGGTCATGATTTCCTATTATTTTCTCTTAGTAACCTTTTGATAATTAAGAAAAATCATTATCATAAAAAATAACAAAAACCAAGACAAATAAATAATATGTTATTTACTCATTTATCTTCTTAAATTTAAAATGAGATTAATTTAGATGAGACATCTTATTAATCTTATTTTTTCTAAAAAAAATAATTAAATAAGGTTCATTTGTCAATTTTAATTAGTTAAGTGTATATATATTTCTTTATTTTCATGTTGACGTGTTTAATTCTATTTTTTTTCTTTCTTATGTTTTCTTTTTGAACTTTTTTTCTTCATTTATTTATTTATTTTGAACTTTATATTTCTCAATAAAATCAATAGATTTTTTTAACTAGAAAATAATTAAGACAAGACGTCTTATTGTTTTTATTTTTATGGTCTTTTAATCATTTATTTGTTTATTTTCTTAGAACTAAAAAATAACAAACTTAGGAGATATATTTTATTATTATTTTTGTTTTATTCTTATTTATAAATAATTTTTTATTGTTATGTATATTATTTATCATTGTTTTTATGAAGGATGAAATATTTGATAATCATTTTTTTGAAATTATGCATGATCAATTTGGGTAACCGTTTTTTCTTACGGACAATGTGGGGTGCTAATACCTTCCCCTCCTGTAATTCGACTTCCGGACTGTAACACCCTAAATTTAATAAATAATTAAAACCCAAAACAGGGAAAGTTTTTTCAAAATTAAATAAACCCCTCAAACCATAAAACCACCGGGTAACAAATAGGACGGAAGGCAAGAAGTACAAGGCACCCATTCGGTAATCAGCGGAGCACAGCAGCTTAAACCGGTCCAATCAGTACCCCCTTCGCTCAAGCGAGGTTCAACGTTGCTTGAGCGACACATGACAATGCAACAACAGAAGAAGGAAGAGATGTTCAAGCGAAGCCCAACACTAGCATCCACTCGCTTAAGCGAGCTCCCACATGCTTGAGCGAAGCAACTCCAGTCGCTCGGGCGAGGCACGATTCGTTTAAGCGATGCCAACACAAAGAATCTTCCCAAGTCCACACTCGCTGGAGCGAGCACCTTGTTCACTGAAGTGAGAGACCACACTCGGCTTATCTAGACGCTCGGAATCCAGAGTTATCCTACAACTCATTCACTCGGAAAATGATAGCTAATTCACTCGGCACGCGATAACTTATTCGCTCGGGGACTCATTAGGCAAATCCTCACTCGGACTTATTATAATCCTAACCACTCGGAATACTATTCCTTAATCACTCGGATTATATATAACATTCACTCAGAATTCATTAAAGGGTTTCTCTCAGAATCCTTTTAAGTATCCCCCACTCGGAAAAGCCCAAACACAAGTCACCCAATATACAACGCAGGTATATACATAATCATACACTCGAAATACCCATTGTCTTAACATGTATATATTTACCAATACTTACAATTCCATACAAGTAACCCATATCTATATTTCTCCTAGTCAATCTTTATAAATAAATATGTTTAATCGTTATTTTACATAAGAGCCGGCCAAGGCTACACTGACTAACATAGTGAATACAATATAAGCACTCAACAGTCGGAGTACACCATATTCGGACTTGAGGCCCTGCCAGCACTTCCGAGTCCGACCTGCACATACTGAAAAATGGTGTAGGGGGGTGAGCTTTCACATATACAATGACAGTTATTGGCTCAGATTAGCATACATATTCCCTTTCAACATACTCTATCTATCTTAATCAATACTAGCATTTACTAACATTTAATAAAGCATCTATACAAGTAACTAGTCGGATTACTCAAGTCATTTATGGTTATCTAACTCCTACTATTCACAACAACATACCCTTTAACAATAACATCAATAATACTTAGCCTTAGCGTCAAACACACACACAAATCCAGTCGGAATTCATTAATAGCATTCTCAGATTTTAAGGAACATGTTGCAGATCCCTTTTTTGGCCCCTCATCCGATAGCCCTTACCGTGTGGTACCGGTCTCCCAAGGACGTCTCGAGACTTAACTCTAGCTCCCACGGCTACCACGGGTCCTCTCAGAATCTAGCCAAGGGTCTATAGCTAGAAATCATCTCATTGGGTTCCTGACCTTCCACGGGTCACCCTCTATCCATAAATGCAACCTCATGCATGTCACGGCAGTCATCCACACTCAGCAAGTTCATCTTAAGCAATTCATATCGTATCCACCCGGAAGTCAACAATAGACCACACAATGTGCTTGATATTCACATTACAATTAACATGCAATTCATACATTAACTCCACAACATCACCAACGTCATCATACGTCTCTTGGACAGCAATGGTCATACACCACACAGGTAATAATCATCATTCATCCAGACTCCACTCAGCAGCATGTACAACATATAGTAAACAACACATTCTGAACGCATGCATATGAGTATGAAATAATTAACAGGACTCTACTAACACACACACATACGATATCCAATGATCAACAGTCAAACACCTCACAGAATCGTAATCATACAAACACATAAGGTAATACGTTCGCTCGGACCATCCAGAAACCATGCATTGGACATGCAGAGCGCCCCTTACCTGGGATGAAAATTCCAAAGGCTCCAAGGGCTTGCAGCTCCAATCGGTTGCTCCGCTCAGCCCATTCATTCGTTCTCGATAGAACGACCCTACATCAGTCATCCACCATTACACTTGGCTTTGGAGGAACTCTGAGCCACTCCCACTCTTAAACAGTTCTGCATGCAAGATTAGCGGGGAAGCCCAAGCCTCCAGGGCACCACATTGACCTTCCACTCGGTCCAGTGGGGATTTCCAAGCTTCCGAGACGCCCAGTTCTCTGCTCGCTCTCTTGAGCAGCTCCAATCACAATGCTGGTGAACACTCCAACCTCCTTGAAGCTCTTCGTGGTGCAGATCTTCACTGAGACTGGACAGCCTCGAGCAAAGAGAGGGAGAAAGAGGAAAGTCGACGAAGGAACCGTGGGGAAGAAGACTGGTTGCATGCAGGGAGAAATACACACCCTCGCCCTCTCTGGCTTGTCGAGTCAAGAAGGAGGACTCCGATCCTCGGCCACCACTGTCGCGAGCTTACGAAAATAGAGAGCAGAGAAGAAAGGAGAAGAAGAGAAGAAGAATGAAGAGCGGAGAAGAAGAAGAGAAGAGAGGACAGAAAGGAGAGAAGTCTGAAGGGAAACATGAATAATAGGGTGGGCCAGTAGCCCATATACGCATGCACGGAGAGAAGGGAAAGTGGGGTGGGAAAGCATGAAGCAGTACACTAATCACAATCAGCCAGCAATTAATAATTAATCACTCTTAACCAGTCATTATTTCTTAAGTTGAGTTAATTAAGTTAATTATAATTAATAAATAATTTTCCCACCTTGCAATTATTATTTCAATGATTTATTTTCATTCGGCAATTGATTATTAAATCGGGATGTTACAGTTCTCCCCCTCTCAAAAGAATTTCGTCCTCGAAATTCAATCGGTAACTTACCTTAAATAAATAACTTAGAAAATTACTGACTCAATTACCTACACGACTGTGCTTCCACAAGCATTCACCGACCGGTTCACAATTTCACTCGGCAAGGCTTCAATTCTTAAGCAGTTTACCGACCGCCCCACAATTTCAGTCGGCAAAACACTGAAGTCAGGTCCTGCCTGATTACAACCTCATCATAAAATTCAATATATTTGGGGATTCGGTTTCTAAAACGTACAATTTCCCTCATTTAACTCAGCCAATTCATCATAAGCAGTGGTACTTCCTAATTTCTTGGCCGTTCGGCCCTATACTCTCAACACCGATCGGTGTATTCACACCATCGGGTTCCCCGACTCAAATGAGTCACTCGGCACAACTGTAAACTTATACAGAGTACAGACTCAAAATTGTATCACATGAGACACATTATAGAGGTTAATCAACCAGTCGGGAATAATCTAATCGGCAAACAACGTCACCGACTCCCAAAAACACTCACTCTCGACCAATTCCTCTCGGATTGAACCCTCAGGTTTTTAAAATCTGACCACAAAATTTCTTCCTTACACCAAAATGAACACTCAAAAGAGTTTCCATGTGCTTTAATCAGCATAATTTGCCCGGGTTTACCTCGCACAGGCACCACGCTCGATTCGGAAATCTTAGGTTCCCACCCATGCCTTCGGCTACTTCCATGCCTACACTCTGAGAATGTCACTCGGACTTCTCATTCAAATATCCCTCAGGGTTTTGAAGGCAATCCTCACCTGGAACCTCTCCACTTGCAAAGATTCTCTCAGAATTCAAGTTTATAACGAAATCAAAACTGAGTTCAAGCTCAGCAGTCTCAAGCACTGACCTAAGTACGACTTCAATTAAATCCTTTTCTCAGATATCTATTCCCCTCGGAGACCATTCACTTGGAAACTGACTCACTCGAAGTCTCATTTTCCCGACCAGAGGGACTCTTCTCCTGGAAGGTCACTCGATTGGACATCACACGGGTATTAGGAATTCTACACTCGTTATCTTTCTACCTAGAGTTGTTTCACACAGTACCATTCTACTCGGAAGTGATACACTCTGAGTCACATCACTCGAATCTTACCCTTTCAGGAATGTTACACTCGGACACTATTCCCTTAACTTAGTAGTGATCCCTTCCATGAGGTTCTACTCGGAACACCATAATTTCCACTCGGCAGTTCTTCCTCACAAGGACTTCACTTGGAATTGTCTTCACTTTTACACACTCGGAATATACTAACCTTTCCCGAGCAACTCCCCGCCTCACAGTTTAGCCTGGCTCAAGATCCTGGTCCTCTTTTTAAACCTACAGTACCACTCAGCTAACTTATAAAACTCAAATTTTAGTGGCAAATTTGATCACCCTCCTTATTTCAATAACTAGTCATCCCTTTAGTAGTCATTCCATACCCAACAACCTCTAATCCTCTGGGAGGCAATATATCAAGGTTAAGCAGTCCTCATTTTGATACATAGCTACTTATGATCTACTTAATACAACTCCCCTCCTCACTCGGGGCAGCCTGAAAGACTCACCGTTACCATAAGCAGCTACAACTTCGCCTGCTCGACTTACGAATTGTTGCATCCAACTTATAGGATGACGTCTCATTCCTATAGGGTTACAACAATTACACAGTCACTGCAACGTGTACGCTGTCATAATGCCTATGGCATGACGAGTCATCTCAGGACAGCATGACTCACACTGACCTGATTCACTCAACTAATACTAATTCACACGGTAATTAATGGCAGTTCACATACACATTAGAAGCAATACATCTACATCAACACTATGCATCACATAGGGTACATCACGCAACAACGAGCATGAAAATTATTTATCACTTCTATAAAACTGGATGACGGCAATACAACAATCGGCTTCTAGCCAACACCGAGTAAATATTTCCTCTAAATCTTATTCATCACAAAATTATGGCTCAGATTAAATTCTCAATTCTTAACTATATAATGACATCACTCATTCGGCTTCATACAATTCAGTCAGGATTAAGTAATTCACAATCACATATGTTGTCATAACACACCATAATCTCGGCAACGACACTAATACACATACAGCCACTCAGTCGGATTTCATAACAATTATTCATGGCTATATTATTGTTCACTACAGCATGCACCATAACCATAACCACACATTGCACTCAACAATAGCATCAATATATATATATATGTTCATCCGATCGAACTTACTCAAATCAATTCCAAACTACATTAAGGATTTCATTCACAACATTATATCCAATCGGGAGTTGCACAATAACATACATTCTCAATTATAACACCACATTACACTCGGTAACAGTATCGGTACATACATATTCATTCAGTCAGAACTCACTCGTACGTCATCATCTAGTCAGGGTTCGTTCAAATCATTCAAATCCATGCAAACCATGTTAGTCTCCCTAACAACGTTCTCACACACACCGACCAACTCAGTCAGCTAATACTTACTCACAAGAATTAATGGCAATTCACATGCATATATAAGCACATATTCACATCAACATTATCATGATGCACCACATAGGGCACGTCACACAGCAACAATCATGAAATATAATTTACCACTACTGTAAAATAGTATAATGGCTACAGACTTCCGACTCACACAAAAATCATACAGCTCCTCATTACTCATAAGTTAGCGCAATTCTCCTGATGACAATCGTCAAGTAGCAGTTACTATCACCCCAAAATGGTATAATAATAGTCGGTTTCCGCCCATTACCGCGTAATTACTTCTTCCTTAGATTTTATCCACCTTAAACCATACAGTATCATATATATATATATACGTATACATGTGTACCAACATTCAATACATACACGCTATCATTCAACCAGAACACATTCAAGCATCATTCAATCAGAATCTATCCAGCCAGCTCTCAGCTATATCACTTACATTATTTATAATCCCATATAATCACAGCCATAGGCTCACTTTGCACTCAGCGACAGCATCAACACATATATATATTTAGTCATCCAATCAGAATATCAAATTCACACTCGGCCATACAATTCATATCATTCACCACAGCATGTATTACAGCCACAACATCATATCGCACCCGGCCATAACATTAATATACATACATTCATTCAATCGGATTCTATTCAATCATGTTATTCTAAATAACATTCCACATATTCATGTAATTCATATTGAGCTCAACAACCATTATAGTGTGCATACATTCTTTTCACCCGGATCCGGTTACCCATTTTTATTGTTGCAACATAGGCTCCAAGCCTTTCCTCAGCTCTAAGCTGATTCGGCCGTTTTACAGGTACCAAACCGTTTGCCCTCACGCGTAACACAATTGCTCCAAGCAACAACGGGAGTGTTACGGGCAGCCCCGAGTCCAACTCGGTAAGCTTGCCTTGAGTTCAACCCAAGGTCTTTAAGCGTCTAACGCTTAGTGCACTTGGCACTGCCCCAAGTCCAACTCAGGGTCTTTTTATAGTGCACTCGGCACTGCCTCAAGTCCAACCCGAGGACTTTCAACACATATTCATCTGATTGCCGATCGGTATTAAGCGCCTATGCTATATGCTCCAAGCATTTCCAGAGGCAAATCAGATGAATATAGTCTTATTCACCCGGCGTCCAATGCCAATGCACTCGGCATTCAATACAACACATGCATCCAATGCATTTTATCATTATTATTCATAACAGTGGTCATCATAGCAGTAACACCATTCATGCACTTGGGAACGGAGTCACACAATCACTAAACAGTTCATAAATACCACAAATCCAGGAGTTGCATGCACAGCTACTCAATCATAGTACAGTTACCAACACATCTCACACATAACACATCACACGGAACTGGACAAACACCCGGTTCCTAATCATCACACAATGGTAATTCAAGCCTCAATGAATTACTACGCAATTGCTTTACTCGGGTTCAACAGCACATAAAGTTAATAAATTATTAGGCTTAGGATTCCTAAGGAGTCACTATTTATCTAGTATCCCACGATGGGTACCTCCTAATATTCAAATATTATAAGGTCTAATACCATTCACTCGGTCTTCACACACCAAAACCGAGACGGTATCCAACTCAAACAGATATTTTATTTCATCTTCATTCGTTCATGATCATGCCTAATCAACTGGGTCACTACACCTATTGGCCCAGCATCTAGTCCATCACTCACTTGGTTTCTTCAATTACCACTAAGACACAACCCCTATTTTAACATATACCCCGATCTCACCTTTACTCACTTATTACACACCCAGATTTTTGACTTAGGAACTGTAACACATCCCTTATACTGAGAATCATATACTATTCATTCATCACACGTTCAAATTCCTTAACAAGGCACAGGCATACAACCACACCATTCATAGTCAAACATATACCAAATCATCAAACACATACAATACCAATTAAATCAGGGCATACAATCAATCGGATCAGGAGGAAATGACCCCCTATCCTCAAATCAATATCACAATAATGATGACCACTCGGTCATACTGCATATAACCGCTTACACTCGGTAAGCATACCTTGGCCTTGGACCTTTCGGTCTGCTCTGATACAAAAATGTAACACCTTAAATTTAATAAATAATTAAAACCCAAAACAGGGAAAGTTTTTTCAAAATTAAATAAATCCCTCAAACCATAAAACCACCAGGTAACAAATAGGACGGAAGGCAAGAAGTACAAGGCACCCATTTGGTAATCAGCGGAGCACAGCAGCTTAAACCGGTCCAATCAGTACCCCCTTCGCTCAAGCGAGGTTCAACGTTGCTTGAGCGACACATGACAATGCAACAGCGGAAGAAGGAAGAGATGTTCAAGCGAAGCCCAACACCAGCATCCACTCGCTTAAGCGAGCTCCCACATGCTTGAGTGAAGCAACTCCAGTCGCTCGGGCGAGGCACGATTCGCTTAAGCGATGCCAACACAAAGAATCTTCCCAAGTCCACACTCGCTGGAGCGAGCACCTTGTTCACTGAAGTGAGAGACCACACTCGGCTTATCTAGACGCTCGGAATCTAGAGTTATCCTACAACTCATTCACTCAGAAAATGATAGCTAATTCACTCGGCACGCGACAACTTATTCGCTCGGGGACTCATTAGGCAAATCCTCACTCGGACTTATTCTAATCCTAACCACTCGGAATACTATTCCTTAATCACTCGGATTATATATAACATTCACTCAAAATTCATTAAAGGGTTTCTCTCAGAATCCTTTTAAGTATCCCCCACTCGGAAAAACCCAAACACAAGTCACCCAATATACAACGCAGGTATATACATAATCATACACTCGGAATACCCATTGTCTTAACATGTATATATTTACCAATACTTACAATTCCATACAAGTAACCCATATCTATATTTCTCCTAGTCAATATTTATAAATAAATATGTTTAATCGTTATTTTACATAAGAGCCGGCCAAGGCTACACTGACTAACATAGTGAATACAATATAAGCACTCAACAGTCGGAGTACACCACATTCAGACTTGAGGCCCTACCAGCATTTTCGGGTCTGACCTGCACATACTGAAAAATGGTGTAGGGGGGTGAGCTTTCACATATACAATGACCTGCACTCAACTTTCGTGGTGCAGATCTTCACTGACACTCGGCAGCCTCGAGCAAGGAGAGGGAGAAAGAGGAAAGTCGATGAAGGAACTGTGGGGAAGAAGACTGGTTGCATGCAGGGAAAAATGCACACCCTTGCCCTCTCTGGCTCGTCGAGTCAAGAAGGAGGACTCCGATCCTCGGCCACCACTGTCGTAAGCTTACGGAAACAGAGAGCAGAGAAGAAAGGAGAAGAAGAGAAGAAGAATAAAGAGCGGAGAAGAAGAAGAGAAGAGAGGACAAAAAGGAGAGAAGTCTGAAGGGAAACCCAGTAGCCCATATACGCATGCACGGAGAGAAGGGAAAGTGGGGTGGGAAAGCGTGAAGCAGTACACCAATCATAATCAGCCAGCAATTAATAATTAATCACTCTTAACCAGTCATTATTTCTTAAGTTGAGTTAATTAAGTTAATTATAATTAATAAATAATTTTCCCACCTTGCAATTATTATTTCAATGATTTATTTTCATTCGGCAATTGATTATTAAATCGGGATGTTACACGGACTAAACAGAGTCTCATTTTTTTTAAAAAAAAACCAGTGCTATTTAAAGGTTTTCCTAATATTTTCCTTAATAAATATTAGTGGCGACTCCTTGAACCCTTTATTTTCTTTAGGCTTCCCAAGGGCCTTATTTCAATGTAATTTCAATTTTCTTTTATTTATCTTTAACCAGTTCGCGTCGCGCGCCGGTAACCCGGTCGTGACAGGTACCTTTTTCTTCCTACTTAAGAGGAGTCACTATTCCTCTCTCTGGTCATATATTGAATAAGAGTTTGAAAGTACCTATCTTAGATGGTGAAGGATGTCAATACACTTGGATAGTGGTTATCTTCCATAGGACTAAAAATGAGAATCTTAGAAAGAAAATACTAGAAGAGTGTTGTGAACAAGGGGCTGCATATGTAACAAAAGTGAGTGGTGCACCAAAATGTGTCAAGAAGAGTTGTTTGAATCATCTCCCCCTCTTATGGTGCCACTACGTCCTTTCATCCCTGCAACCTGTGGCTCAAGCTACTGAGGTCGTCATTAAGAGGTTGGTATTGATTTATTGTTTAATGAAAGGCCTGTATGTTAATCTGGGTGAGTTAATATTGTAGGAGATGGTGAAAGCCAACGAAAAAAATCTCCAACTGCCATATTGCTCGGTTGTCACTTTGCTGGCTAAAAATAATCAGGTTAGGTTGAACTATGAAGAACTGACAAAGGTGAAACCTGAGAGGATTATGGATAAGTACTGGGTAGTAGACCATATTGACCACTTTGTGCCTCAAGAGCCAAAGGCACAGACCACCCAAACCATCATCTTCTGCACCACCACCTTCAACAGATTCAGGTAATTCTTTTGATCTCTCTATGGTAATGTAAGAAATCTAAGCCATGAAGAAGATGCAGCTAGGGACCTATGATCTGGTCCTAAACCATGATCTTATGCTGAGGAAGATTGCTAATGCACTGAATGTGGACCACGCTGAAGAAATGGGAGTTCCAACTGACAGAGACTTATGGTTGGCTTCCATTGGGTTCACCATTCCCCCTGATAATACACCTTTGGTAACTAAATTTCTACCCCACCCTAAGCAACATAATGATGAACCTATGGATGAGGCAGCAGATGAAGAAGAGGAAGACTGATATATTAATTTGCTGTCATTTATGTTAAGTTAATTCTGTGATGTAATAACTTTCTTTTAATGTCATTTCTTGAATAATGTATTCCCTTTTTAGTTGTAATGAAATTTTATTTCCATGTTAAGTTGTTTGTTGTTATTTCTTTTCTTATTTGTATTGTCTAATTCCTGCAACCATCACTTAACAAATCCGTGCCATATAGGTAAGAAGGGTAGTAATCTATCCATTACTCTCATTAATTTATGAAAGATGTTAACTATGTTTAATTTAGAAGTCATCTTAACTATTTAAAGTTTGTTGATTCTCAGGCACTCATTGGATAAATTAATTGATTCGCATTCCTTGATTCATGATCCTTTTCCATAACTATTTCCATCCTTAAGTATTTGTATATTCATCATCCTAGTTAGCAATCTGAATTTATAATCTCGCATTAAGTTTGGGGACATGATTGGCTGATTACCTGTAATTATGAGCTTTTGAGCCTTTATTGTTTCTTTTTCGAGTGTGCCTGCATTATTGTTTAGTGAGACAGAATTTGCTTCAGTGCTTGATAATGATTATATGTTTGCCAATTCGAAATGATGAAGGCCTTCTTTGTTAATTAGCCAGGGCCAAATTTAGCTATCTTATGTATTATTAATTATCCTTTGACCCAATAATTATGTTTGAGCCTGAGACTCTTTCATTCTGATTATGTACCTAACTCTACAAGCCAATTTATCTAAGAAAAACCAAGTGAATTATCCCTAGATGTACCACTGATGAACTACTGAGTCTTATCTTATTGCTAAGGACTAGCAAGTTCTAAGTTTGGGGATGAATAGTGTTCCTAACAGCAATTAAAGGACACACTCTGACCTTAATTAGAGATGAGGATTTTGAGAAATGAAAGGAAGAACAACAAAAGCAAAAGAAAAGTAAAAAAAAATCAAAAAAAGAAAGTCTTATAAAGAAAAGAAAAATGGTATTGGAAGAAAAAAAATGAAGGAGAAGAAAGAAAGAAAGAAAGAAAGAGTCTAAAGGACTAAAAGAGAAAAAGGTGTAAAGCACCACAAGTAGTTGAGTTATCCTTCATCTGAAAAAAATAAAAAGCAAAAGAGCTAGTTAGTAGAGGCATTTAAGTTAGGATTAAGGCAAGGCATTAGTGGGCACATCTTTTAACCCAACAATGACTAAAAAACAAAAATGGAGCCTGTAGCCTAACCCCATTACAAGCTTAAAAAGCCCTCACTAATCCAATTGTGCTAGTATATGTCATGATGTTTAGAACTGTTGTAAGCCTATGTTGATCTGACAATTATGCAGGTGATGAGTGCATGCAATTAACCTTATACACTGAGAGAAGAGTGAAACACTGATCCATATGGGGAAAGCATCACCAGCTTGTTCCCAAGGAAAGTGTGAGTAATTATATTTTTAGGAGATGCAAAAACAAAGCATGAAGGGTATTCAATAATTATGGTATGAATTAAGTTAAGGAAAGGTTGATTGTCTTGAGTAAGTGTAATTGATTTAATAAATCTGAGTCCTTGCTTGAGGACAAGCAAGCTTTAAGTTTGGGGATGTGATAAGTCTTGAAAAGACTTAATAAATTCATTTTTAATTTAACTTAATCCATTAAATTGTGTTGAGTTTGGCATTATTATTTAATAAATTGTCATTCTTTCTTGTTTTAATTATTTAATTCAAATGTGTTTAAATTGTGTAAGAAAATGATTAAAAAGATAAGCACATAAAGAAATATGTTTACTGAGAGATTCATTAACCTAGCGTACATACGCTAGAAAGCCAATGTGCATACTTTAGGCATTTATATGTTTGTATTTTGCAGGATCTACGTCCAGTGGTCCAGCGTACATACGTTGGCCTCCCAACGTACATACGCGTAGATCCAGTAAGATGTAATGTACTTTGCTCAAGCGAATAAGGGTCAAGCTTAAGCGAAGTCATCATGCTCAAGCGAGAGAGCTCCACGCTTAAGCGTGAAGTAAACATGCAATTTACATAAAAGTCACAGCATGCATCAAGGTTAAAGTCATCACGCTCAAGCGAATAACGTATCACGCTCAAGCGCCTGAAGATCACGCTTAAGCGTGAAGCTTGTCTGCCAAAATTATTATACTCCTTCAACGTGAATTGCTGTAGTTCCCATTAATTATTAGTCATTTAAGTTATGTATTATTATTAGTCATTTCCTTGTAATCATTTAATTAGTTTCTTTTTTTTAACTGTTAAGCGAATTCCTTTGTAATTAATTAGAGTTAGTTAGTTGGTTTTGCCGTAGCTATATATATTTGTAAATGCTCTGGAAGAGACATACAGAAGCAATATACAACTCTTATTTTCTGATTTTCAATCTCTCTCTAAACATTTTCCCTCTCTAAACTCTCTCTTCCATGGCTTTCCACGTTCCACTTTCGAAAACCACCTCCATGGGTTGCTAAACCCCTATGGTTGGGATTACTGAAGCTTCCAATGGAATCTTAAAGCTGCATTGAGGAATCCTCTTCTAAAGCATGAGGAGAACAAGCTGAGAAGTGGATCTACATTGCTGGATTGACAAATCTAGACCTAATTGAAGAATCTCACGAATAAGGAATCATGGTTGAGGCTTAGGTAACTTCCAGCTTCCTAACTAATTCAGGCCTAGTAATTAGGTAAATAGTTAGGGTTCAATCCCCAATTTTGCATTAGATTTCTCTATCACAGAACACCTAAGGGATTAGGGTTTAATGCTTAGGAATTAGTGTTAATCACCTAAGGAATTAGGGATTAACCATCTGTGAATTGTCCTCTTGAGTCTGAAGCTTGATTGAACCTTAATTGCATGTTTCTTGATAAAATTGTAAGCTGAAACAATCCTAACCTATCTTCCATTAATTACACTTCATCTCTTCTATTGTTTCTCAAAATACAAAAATATAGAAAGTGCAGAAAAGCATAAACAGAATGAACTCTATCTTCTTGTGTTTTGGTTCAACTTGTACTAGTCCTAGGTTGTGGTAATCACCTCAATCCCTATGGGATGATCAAATATATTACAAATTTAATGATTGATGTGCCTGCCAAAAGAATATAATCCTCTGATATTATGCATCAGTTAGATGAGGGGAATGGTTATCGTAAATATTTTGTGAAGGGTATCAAAGAATTCTTTTAAGGCTTAAAATGGCTATCAAAGGATATAAAACTGTCATGGTAAGCTTTTGGCCCTAAGTTCATATATAACAAGGAAATGCCTTCATCACATTCTTAAATCCTCTCAATGATGTCAAAAATCAAAGAATTAAGCAAAACCAATTTGAGAGAAATTACGTTGACATCTCAAATTGTTTACGGAACTCTCAACTTACCGGGTTTTTGAAATTAAATCGATTATTGACAAGATCATTGAAATTGATTTTACAAAAATGCTTAAGTTGCAAAAGAATCAACGTTAGATTATTTAAAATGGTTTATTGTGTAAAAACTTCAAGTGAAAGAATTTTCAAAAATTTATTATATGATTTTTTATTTTTTTATTTTTTTATTTTTATTTAAAACAAACACGTAAAATATCACACCATACAAAATAATCGAAAATAACTATCTAACTAATCAAATAAATATCAAAGCAATGTAATGATATAACTGCAAAGTAAAGTCATGTAAAAGTGTTGGAAAAATAACAATGCCCTCGGTAGTCCTCATCCTGCATTTGATCATCATCATTCTCAGCAGTCTCCTCATCTGTGTCAGCATGACCACCAGATATGCCACCCCCTCCAGAAAGACTGGACTATCCCCAAGCCAAGCTACATATGTAGCAAACTCAGCAGGTGTCAGATAAGGCATCCCAGCTCCCTGAACCCTGTATTGATAAAAAGAATCGTGTGAGTGCACATAGGCTCTATGAGAGATCATCTTGGTCTAGTGCTACTGCTCAATCTTCATCCTAGCTAACTCCTAGAGAACAGCATTAGTGGAACTTACCTGAGGTGGTCGTCTGCGCCTCGGTCGGGGCTGAGCCTCCTCATCAGTAGGTGAAAGCTCACAATGTTGTACAAAATAAATCCTGTTCACCAGAACATTGGTACTCTCCCCGATGAACTGGTGAACTTCGTAGATTGTACCTGTACTCCTTGCCTCCTCAGTAAGGCAGAGATAATCAGTGGGAAGGGAACCAGGTGGTTCACCTTATAACTGAGAGCATAATAGTGGATCTACTTAGAAATTAAGGCAGCAATATCAATAATCTTACCCTACAAGATAGAGTATAGTAGGCAGCATCCTTCAACTGGTAAGTTGGAGAGGTGGGCCACTGGTATGATGTTATGCAGCATCAGATACATCCATGTCAGAGCTACCGAAGTCAACTACATCTTCAACAAATTAGAAGGTGATGTATTAACCATGCTAAGGTTAAAATAGATCCCTTCCTTACTCAGAAAATGAGCAACCTGCTCTAGGTCAAAGCCTAGAGCACTATCCTCGGTAGAGATCTTACCTTTGTTTGTCTTCCAGAAGCACGTATCATCCTCGGGAGTAGGCTTCCAAGGATTACCTAGAAGGGTACTGATTGTGTCTCTATCATAAGCTATATGTGTAACACCCCGGATTCGTTTTCAAAAACAGGGGTTAATTTTTTACAATTTAAAATAATTAAAAGTAGAAGGAATTCAATGTATAAAATACTGAGTAATTACCCCAGATCATCGAATAACCGATCTCATATATGAAGATATAAGGACGGTATCAGAGTGTACCTCGGATGACCGTACTTGAGGCTGTCACAAGGGAGAAAGCGGAAGATAAAATAATTTCAAGAGTGATTAAAACATTTATCGAGAGAGGATGAAAGGTACATCGTTAGTTTATTTTAACAACAGAATATATTTTCATAAATAATAATAATAATAATAATATCATTAATACATTTTCAAGGTCATTAATGAAAATTAGGCATACACATCTGGTCTAATTTTCCTACATGACCTCCCAAAATCATCCGTCGTCAAATTAATTTCAAAATAAGCATAAAAAATGAATACATATATGCCGGCCAAGGCTCATCCACAACTCCTTTCGTATTTACCTTCTCCAATACTCGACCTCTAAAAAGAGTAGGGATTCATCGCACCTACATCAACCTTAAAAAAATGGCAACGGGGAGGTGAGTAACATAATCCAAATGAATTAAAGTCATACATTATGATGAGATTTATGCATGGGTGCATTACATTCAAATTCAGGATAACACCACGCACATGACACATCACTCCTTCTCAATACAATACATGTCAGAATACACATATTCATAAGGTAATATCATATATACATATCCCTATATTTTCAATAATTATCACACATTAAATGTTAGCACCTCGGCTTACTTTCTCTCTATTCAACCATCATCCATCGCCATCTCGGCTATCAACTAGGCATATCTCAGCTATATGCAAATGCTCTTAAAGCTAATGCATATGCACAACGGAATTACTTTCAAGTGCGGATCCGGCTGTGGGAAAACAATATAATCAATTATGGGATAAGCATAGGTATGCTACTATGCCCCTACTGCAGTAGTAAAATGTATACACTTATATCCAATTGTATGCGTGTTCAACATCATATTTTACTGGTACCAAACCGCCCTCGCCCATCTGTAGCACTAGTCACCCTGTGACTACGGATTAGCATCATGGCTGTACTTGTCAAAGTGTTACGGGCCCCTCCCGAACACACATCGAGAGAGCCGTGCCCCGTCGGACACTGAGGTAACTCGCTCACCATAGAGCCGCCCACCCACTGGGCCCGCCACATAGGGTACCTCATCACCAAACTATGGATAGCTTCGTGATTCCCAAAATCACTTGGGAAAATACAATAATATACCCGTGCACTAGGTCGCCCTCCCACTGGGCCCGCTCAATGGAACCCCTAACATTTCATATAAGCAGTAATTGATATGTCATGGATGCAAATGCTAATCAATGCATTCTCACACTGTGCATTCTAAATGCCACTCAATCAATCATTAATTCACAACCACCACTTAGTGGATTTCAATGTTCTCAACCTTTACAAATTTTCACTGGAACTCACACACATCGGCAGTTAGTGGCAATCATATTATCCATTCACATATACAACATTTAAATATTTCACATCATTGATTTCAATTCAGACATGGTCTCAAACCATCATAATATATTTCATCACCATATCTAACATAATGTCTGATCCAGCCTCTATACCGGTACTAGAGTACAGATATCACTTCATCCATTCTGTACACAATACAGACTCAGCGAGTAAAACATCAGTCATTAAAATCGGTCTCCCCTCACTGGGATACCGGATAACCATACCGGATACATACAGCACCAGTCTAAAACCTCAGCCATCTACTAACTCTAGTGGCTGGTCCCACACCGGGTCATTGACTCCGGCTCAGTTTAGTGCAATAACACACTCATCATCCAAATACATGCCACACCACATCAATCATTCTAAATGCACTCAAATCATGAAATCATCACATCGTCCACACAGGAATTCAACAGGCACAATCATATACACATATTTTCACATCAAGAATGGATAAAATCATGCATTTAGAATAGTTACCCCCTCCTACCTCAAGAGAAGTAGTAATCACTGCGGTCAGAGGATTCCTCCACGTAGCCGGGGTTATCTCCTACATCACAATATATCACACAATCAATTTCCCATTAAACCATATCGGCCTAACGTTCATATTTATTTACTTGGTAACATTCAGCGTCTTAACTCTCAGTTCCATTTATTTCACTCGTTCAGCCACCACCACCACAGTTTAGGTGTCTGTATTTATTATCTTGCACATTCATTGCCAAACCTAATGTCGGGTTCCCACATTAATGGTTCCCAACAACCATTAAGCTTCATTAATGGCCATTCACCATTAATAACAGCATCTCACCTCACCAAAAATAGTTATTTAACACAATAAGTGCTTCTCTATTTACATCTCATATTTCCCACACAAAAACTTAAAGACCCATAATTCATACTCTTGAGAAATAGCAAGATCTTACCTCAAGAGAAGAAATGAGAGAGTTTTCCAGGAGAGGAAGAATCCACACGAAAATGAGGAGGAAGAAAGAAGAGACTTCAAGCTCCAAGCTCCTCCAAGCTTTCCTTCAAGCACGAAAATAGGAGAGGAAAAGTCACCACCTTTGCTTAGGGTTTTTGGAGAGAAGAAGAAGAAATGAAGAAGAGTGTAGAAGAAGGAAAATGAAGTACAAGTTATGGGGAACCGAAATCTGACGGGAATAAGAAGGGAAAAGTGGGCCATTTGCCTTTATTTTTAATTCCCCAATAATTATTCATCATTTTATGATGTACAGGATCATTGTTTGAGCTCAATACCTTATCCAAAAATTATTCCGAATATACCATCAGATTTTCAATAATATTTTTAACAACCCTGACCAATATCATCCCATTCGGGGATACTTGGTCTGACACCCATATTTCAACCGGGCTTATTTTCAGCTTATCTGATTCTAATAAATCATAGACAACTCCCAAAAATCTTAATTCAGTTATTCCTAATATTTTGGAACATTAAATAACCCAAATATAATTATTTAATATTTATCTTCTCAATTAATCCTTTATTTTTAAAATTTAGGGTGTTACAATTTGTTTGCCTCTCACCCAACTATTCCGCCTCTGATCAATGTTGGGCGGGTCTTGTCGTGTCCTGTAAGCATTAGCATAAAACTCCAGCACTAGGATGGGGTCTCCCTCCATAGGCAAGGAAAATAGTGGACCCTATCTCCTCCTCTGGATCTTATCCTGTAGCTCAAGATAATCACTGTTGGTGTATGCACTACGAGCTATTAATGTATCAATTTTAACTTATCAATAACATTAGTATTTTTAGTTTTAAGACTATTTTTAAAACTATTTATCCTGGAATAATAGGTCATATGAGAATTATTCCTAAAATATCCCTAATCAAATATTTACATGGGGACATGTAAATACATTAAGATTAGTGTGTGAATGTACTGATGATTTGATCTCATAAATCATGGATATATGATATCAAGTCTTTACATAGGTACACATAAGAGTAATGTTGTAGTAGACAGACCCACCATGAGAACGTTGCAAGATCATTACATGAGTGTCATAAACGGTTCTCAATGTGATAATGGTATATAGTTCTTCGACCTGAAGTCACTACGATTCCTACATAAGGAGTTTGTTGTTTTAATACAATCAAACATTATCTGTAATAAGATGACCATAAAGATTGTGATTAGGTAATAGACAAATTATGCAGAGGGATATGAGTGATGTAGATGGAAGTTGTCTCTCCTATGTGACAGAAGTGATATCTATGGGCCACTTGATGGAATGAGACTAACGAAATGCATGGCCATGCTAGGATGAATAAATATTAGATATTTATTCTGTAAAGTCTACTCTGGTATCAAGTAAAATGAATTAAGCCATACAAGGATGACGATGATCATGCCTTAGTCCCAATTAAATATCATGACAAAAGGAATAAATATATAAAATAATTATCACGTATAGGTCATGTCGATGATAAATAATATTCGGACATAATGATGTATTGCTAGATACCGCTCTTATTTTATATTAATAATAAAATAGTTTATTATTATAACTGAATATTTTACCTATAAGGTCACACACATAGAGTAAGCCCACCAGAGGATAGTTTTATTTTAGTTGGACTAAAAATAAAACTATTTGGGCCAAACTCATTTAGAATGAGTCAAGAGCCCAATGTTTAATGTGAGCTCAGGTTAAGACCTAAGCCTACATATACAGCATGAGATGCTGATAGGCTGCTGCTCAAAAAGTAGATTATAATCAAATTTTTGTACTAGCATTTGAAACTTTGTTTTTCTGGTGGGAGTGCTCGTGTGGACTCCTAAGGGCGAAGCTACAATTGCTTCGATCGAGGAACTCGCTTTGCGTCTACAAGAGGTACACCCTAAATCAAAAATTTAATTTTGCATAATGCCTTGAGACATTTGTTTTTGCAATCTTTTTTTTGGGAATCCTTTGTGCTTCCGCTGCTTGAACCTGATGGATTCCCTAACAATCACCAACTCCCAAATCAAGCACTCGCTCCCTGATCAATCTGGAGCCTTTTATTTGGTGGAATCTAGCTTACTTCGTATTCGTCTTGAACCTGGTAACATTCCTGGGTCCAAGTTGCTCCTTCATCTCTAGGTCCTTAAAGGAATGGTATCGGTCCTCTTTCTTTTTTTAGAACCAGAAGCTGGGATGGACTTCTTCGGTGCCATCTAAAAAATAAAAATAAATTTAAAATCAAAACAATGAATAGTTATAAACCACACAAACAAACAAGTAAAATTAACCACCATAACTCTTTATAACATGAAAACACATAATTAAGACAACATGCATTCACACAAAATTCAACAATCAAATTGGAAACTAAAGCAAAATATTACTTAATTTTAAAACACGCATTTTATTTAACAAACAAATTATCACACAAACATAACTATTTTTAAATCTACAAAATAAAAATAAAACAAAAAATATAGAACACACATTTTTATTGACAAAATAAAAATTACAAATTAAAAATAGAAAAAGACTTAAAATTTTTAAAAAAATTGAAACAAGGGCCTGACGCGTAGCGTCAGTCCTGTTGCCTCACGCTACGCATCAGGGGGACGTTACGCGTAGGCTTACAGTTTCAGCAACTCAAAATTTAGGGGTTGCATAATAGCAACCCCTCTTTCAAACCATCAATCAAAAACAAAATTTCACACAATCCTAAGGGTCTCTATTCTTCCAAAACTAACATAACAGCATGCACTCTACAAATTAAAAAATAAAAATTTCAAAGAGAGAATGGAGATTAGAATGTACTTACCTGGATACAAAATACAAGAAGGAGAAAATGTGGAATATAAGTTATGTGAGAAGATTTAGGTTTTAGGGTTTGAGGGAAAGAAGGCACAGAGAGGGAGTTTGGATTTTTAAATTTTTGAATGGCCTCTATATGAATGGGCTCAATTTTTTAAAACTGAATGCAGGACCTGACACTACGCGTCCATGGGACGCTACGGGTCAGGTTGCTTTTTTCACACCTATGTATAGCATGGCTTCGGCGCTACGCGCTACGTGCTAGGTCAAAAAATCACCATGCCCTATAAATTTGACTTTTAAACCTAATTCCCATCTTTTTGATTCCCTAAAAACTCATTATTTCTAGTGTTATTTATCTTGTGATTTTATTATATATATTTTTTATTTTTATCATTTTTTATTTACAAAAAAAGAGGTGTTCACAGTGTTCAATTCCGAGCCCCAAATACAGAGTATCGGTATGACACGCAAACGTATAAAAATTAATTTTACGTCTATCGATGTAGTCATACTACTCCTATTTTATTTATCACTTATTATCACTAATATTATCTTTATCCTCATCATAATTCTCAATATCAAATATTTTCCCACAATTTATAATCGCTTCCCTTGAAGCCATACTCAAATTGTACCACAGAACTGGTCAACGTCTAAATATTACTACTTTCAACTGATACAGACACATTATAACATAGGTTAAAGCCTCATATATTCCATAGAAACACACAACAAGGCACACTTAGGCAAGATCAGGGTCAAGGGGATTGCTCTTTGGCAGGATCATTCTTTTTCTTCCTTTTTTTCTTTCAGGAACCTCTATTACTTGTTCCTAGTTGGCAGCGTCTTTGAAAGGAATTTGATCGGCATCCTTAGGTCAGAAAGAGATGGCGTCCATCATAGCTTTGTGGGCATTACGCTTAGGCCTGGATGAGATTTTTTGCCCTGGTAGCGGCCATCTCGGCCTGCAGCTTCTTCAATTGGTTTATGGCTTCGCAGGTTTCGTTTGTTCTACAAAGAATAGGAAAAACATTAGAAAAGAAAAAAATACTAAAAACTCAAGCTAAATGTTTTTCCTAAGTGCATTACTTAGATAAGCTTGTCGTTGAGACCAGGAGCCCAACAAACGCTTGCACGAGAACTTCTTGAAAAGACCATACTCACGCATTGCGTTGATTACTTCAATGGAGGTGGGGGACAACTCGTTCTCCTCAGTGATGTATGCCGGCCCAGTTAACAGGAAATGCTCATGGGTCCATGACACCTAGAATTTATCTATCCTGTCTTTCCTAGAAGATAGGTTTGTTTAGGCTTACCTGGACTCAGTAAAGGCCTCAAAGTTAATGATTTGAGTCACACCGAAGAGTGACAAAGCTCAGGTCATCGTCCCTATTCTTCCTCTGAAGGACGCGATAATAGTAAAAGAACATGGCAACAGCGGGATGAAGTTGAAGTGCCTCCTAGTACTTCCAAGCTCTTTACTAGTCCCCACCTAATGGGATGAAGTTGAGTAGGGCATAGTCTAGGAAATAGAGCACCCCCATCTCGAACTTCATTAATGGGAAGCATACCCTGAGGTGGGTGAATAACATCTTGTACATGAAGATCGTCCTTTCTCCCGGGGCGTGGCAAATGTAGTCTGACATCCGAGGTGCTAGAACAGTGTACCATTGCTTGTATTTCTCTCAAGAATAGACTATGCATCTCAATTCCATCCCTCATCTATTTGCTCGAGCACGTCACGAGGCGATTTCTAGAATTTCCCTTTGGACCCACACATAGGGGTTTTCAACTAGCAGCCGCTCCCAATCGATACAGAGGGCGATCCCATTTGAGCACCTTGAAACAGTCTTCACAACCTTCTTCTCTCCTTCTTCAGTGGCCATTTTAGCTATAACATGCTTGAAACTGCCTATATTATTGTAAAATTGTACGTCATCAAACATATATATGTTTGCACTATCTTCCCCATCTGAGGCCCCAGTAACCCAAATGATACGATGTGTAACATCCCGGATTTTTAAAGGAAATAAATTTATTGGAAGAGGATAATTAATTATTTATGGATGAATAATTATGGGAGAATTTATTAGACATTAGAGATGAATTATCGGTAAATTAAGATTTACCGGAATCGGGTGATTTAACGGATAATGTGGGACCCACTAAGTGGAAATAAATATTTGATGGGTCTAGAGTGTTTAGAAAATTATTTGTGCATTATTTAATGTCCCAATATATTAGAAATAATTGAATTAAGATTTTTGGGACTATGGGTGATTTATGCAGACCGGATAAGCTGAAAACTGACCCGACTGAGATATGGGTGTCAGACCAAGTATCTCCGATTGAGATGCTATTGGTCAGGGCAGTAAAGAATATTACGGGGAATCCGAATATGTCTTCAGAATAATTTTTGGATTTAGTATTAAGCCCGAACGGAGACCCTGTAAGTTATAAAACGATGAAATTTTAATAAGGGGATTAAACTTAAAATCAAAAATCCCTTTTTCCCCTTCTTATTCCCGTAGCTCTCTTTTCTCATTTTGGCAAACACATTGCTTCTCCTCCTCTCTCCCTCATTTTCGTTACTTTTCTTCTCCTCTACACAAACTCTCTCTTTTCTTCTCTTCTTCTACAAAGCTCACCATTTTTGTGAGTCTCCTTCCATACCCAACCAACCATGTTTCTTCTTCTTCATTTTGGGAGATGATTCAAATGCTTAGAAGCTCTCTATTTCTCCCTCCATTTTCGTGTACATGCTAGGGCTTGGGATAGCTTGGAGATTGAGGTAAATTTCTCTACTCTTTTGATGTTTTTGGCCCTAGGTTTTGGTTCCTATTTGGTTAGGAGGGTGCCTTATGAATGGGTTATGGATTAGAAGCCATTTTTTTGTAAAACCCTAAGGTGAGATGTGATTTATATGTGTTTTTGGATGGGTGTGAAGGGGTATACGAAAATTGCAAGATTAGAGATAGAAGATGATGGTTGTTAGTGGTGGTTATTAGAAATGGTTATTGAGTTTTGATGAAAACCCTAAGTATGATAAATTGGGGGTCTTATGTAAATAGGTGATTTTGATGATTATTGATGTCTTAAGAATGATTTTATATGAGGAGATGAATGTTTGAAGCATTGGTGTTGATTAATGAGGTTGGAAGAATTAAATTGGATTGTTGATGTTTATGATGATGTTAAAAATGGTTAAAAACCATTGATAATGGATACTTGAGTTAATGAATGATTAAGCCATGATTATATTGAATGATGAGATGATTGATAATGTGATGAATGTTATAAGTGGCAATTGTGTGTATGAGGAGTATAATGTTATGTTTTGTATATGTTGTGGATTTGTATAAGGTTGAGCAAGTGGATGGGTCATATTTTGATCCAAGAGGTTATAAGGCATAGAAATAGAATCCATAACCTCTATTGTGCATTTAAATCTTGTTGGCATTAGTTCAGAGCATGGATGATGTGGTTTAAGTAGTTTGGTCATGATTGTTGATTGCAAAGTGCATTTTATGCATAATCATGCAAGTGAAGGGGGTCAAATAGAGTTTTATGTGGCTTTGATGACATAGGGTAGTTCCAATAGCTTCCATGCACAAATTAAAACTTGTGGAAATTGGAATGGGTCAATTTAAGTGAGAAATGACCCTTGAGTTGCACAAAAGTACCTCAAAATGGGTAAAATGCTTCTATGTGCATAACTCCCTCATTTTTAAGAATTTTTGAGTGAGACCAGTGGCCACACATCACAAATGATGTGTATTTATTGTGGTTAAAATTTGGTAGCATTTGGAGTTGATATGAGAAAGTTAGGGGGGTTAGAAGTCCCAAAATTATGCATTTTCTGCATAATTTCTGCATTCTGGCATGCGTAATCGATTACAAATGGGTTCCTAATCGATTAGAGTCATTCTGGGACATGTGTAATCGATTACAAATGTATTTTTAATCGATTATAAGCATTCTGAGTCATGTGTAATCGATTATGTGCTTGGCCTAATCGATTAGCTACGACAGAATTGCCCGACAGGCATTCTTTGTTGTTTTTGGGCCGTTTGGGGATCTTAATGACATTTTTGGCCTCCGAGTTCTTCATGAAAGTTGTAGATAATTATGTTACGGAGGTGTGAGAATTGGTATCACATTGATTGGAGTTCTCTAACTCTCATGAGGCCTAAAATACCAAACCCACTGCATTAAAAAATACAAGTTTAAGAGGGTTTTGAACCCAACTTTTTATGGTTATCAAATTGGGACTAATAGGTGATATTTGTGATATGTCCCACTATTTTTAAGACTAAAAGTAAGCTTTTCTCATGTCTTAATGTTGAAATTATCATGGGCTCATTGTTGCCCAAAATCCCTTTTAGTATGGAAAAACAAGAGAATTCACTAAGGGTATATGTGTGGTTTGTCTTAGAGGTGAGTGGGGAATGACTTAAGGCCATGGCAAGCTATGTATATGTCTATGCCATGTTACGGAAACATGTATGCTTCCCCTCTATTGATATATTATGAATCGTGATGAGAAGTAAATAATGTGGGATGTAGTTAGCCTTTAAGATCTAGAGGATCTTGGCTTTGGGAAAGGAATTCCCGAAGCCTAACACAATTGTATAAGTTGATGTTTAACAAGTCTAGGACTTGGGGTTAAGCTTTATAATAAGCTAACAAGTGCTTAGAATTATGATGGTTATTAATCATGTGAATATACTTGCATATGGTATGTAGATCGTATTCCGGATGATGTGAAGGAGCATTCGGAGCATTGGAACCGTTCGGCTCTTCCCTTGAGGTAGGAGAGGAGTTATATATTCAAATTGCATGAGTAGTTTGATGGTGATTGTTGTATGTGTTCTATACTCATGCTTGCCTTGCCATGTATACGTATTGAATTAATTGAAATGGCAAATTGATAATTATTGAGAATTATTATGATACTTTTATGATGGGTGCAAGTAATTGACTTGCATGTGTGTGAGGCAAATATGATTGTTGATATATATATGTAATTTGTAATACTTTGTTGCCACATGTGTGGATTAATATTATGTTTGTTGCTATGCCTCTGATAACCATGTGTGGACTACTATAAGTGATGTTTGTGGCCATTGAGTGCCAATTATATGAATGACATGCCTTGAGGGGCTTGTATGTAATTATGTGATTATTGTAATACCGTTATGGTTGATTGAAAGTGTTGACTTGCGTATATGATGTGGAATATATATATGAAAAATGTTGAGATGGAAATGCCACATTAAGACTTGAAAATAATGACTAAAGCCAATAAAGATAAAATCCACTATGGTGTATATGGTGGTGTTGGTGATTATGATGATGGAGATTGATGAGTGGCATTTAGGATGCACAGGGTGAGCTTGCATTTGATTTGCATTGCATTGCATCCATGGCATATCATAGCTGTCTATGTGGAATTTTAGGGGGTTCCACTAGGCGGGCCCAGTGGGAGGGCGGCTCAGTGCACGAGCGTATTGTGATTTTCCCCTGTGACTCGATGTATGAGTCACGAAGCTGTCCATAGTTTGGTGACGAGGCACCCTATGTGGCGGGCCCAGTGGGCGGGCGGCTCTATGGTGAGCGAGTTTACCTCGGTGTCCGACGGGACACGGCTCTCTCGATGTGTGTTCGAGAGGGACCCGTAGCACTTGTGGTATTTGAGGCCACGATGTTGATCCGCAAGTCACAGGGTGACTAGTGCTACAGATGGGCGAGAGCGGTTTGGTACCAGTAAAATTATGAAGATGTAAGCATGCTTGAATTGAGATATATGTGTACACAATTTTTTCTACTGCAGTAGGGGCATAGTAGCACACCTATGCTTGTCCCACAATTGAATTAATATTGTATTTCCCACAGTCGGATCCGCATTATTTGATGAGAAATTCTTGTGCATATGCATTAGCCATAAGAGCATTTGCATATAGCATGGAGATATGCCATAATATGATGACGATTGATGATGATTGAGATGATGAGATGGTATTGATGAGAAGGGTAATTTAATATACCGAAAGACCACATAAAGGTAATAAATAATATGAATAAATGAAATGATGTGAATATGACGATATATATATGTTGTGGCCCAATGTTTGAAGGGCGTAATTGTTGTAATTAATGATGATGATGTCAGCCCTTGGTGGCTCTAATGAAGGGCCAGAATGGTCCATGTTGACGATGTGATGGCCCATGGTGGTGGTATATGATTGTGTATATGTTGTGGTTGATTACGATATGAATTGTGATACATGAGGCTTGTAGGCCTATTATAATAATAAGATGATATATGAATGATGATTTGATGATTTGATAGCAAAGCACACATGACGTCTGTATGCATATACACATGATCACAATATATATATATTATTCGTCATTTTGAATGTATAACTTCCTCTCCCATGTGGTTTTCTTTTTTTTAGCATTGTGATGCAGGTTGCCATGGGATGAGTTCGGATTTAAAGATCAAGCTTTGGTGAAGGTAAATAGTGGTAGAGGAAGTGCCTTGGCCGGCATTATTTATGGATTCTTATGTATTAAATAAATGGTATATGATGATATAGATGATTTAGGGATTTTAAATATGTATGAGACAATCCTTTGAATTGATGGATGATGAATATATATGTATATATGCAGAATATAAGAGAGGGTTGGATGTGTATTAGAGGGATTGAAATTGAATGATGTTCATTGATGATTGAGATAGTAGGGAGAAGATTCCCAGATGTATATAAATGTATTTATGTATATATATATAGTTATATCTTAGGCATTGCATGCTTATATAATTATGTAAAAGGATGATGGATGTCTATTAGGCTATGATGTGCCATTGCGTGCTTTGCCGAGCCTTTTCTCATATCGTCATATATGGGACTAGGCGTGTGCCCGGTATACATATTCTTCCGCTATAAACTCTATTATTTTTGTATACCATTATGGACAAATTATCTATCGATCCAGCTTTAGGTTATATAATCTCACTCTTTGGTTTTCTGTGATTTGGGTCTTGGTGTGATCATGCTAGTGTCGTGGAAATGTTTTCAAACGCGAAAAATTTACTCGCATTTTTATTAATTATGACGATCACATTGGGATTCGAGTACAGAAAACTAGGGGTGTTATACGATGGAGTTAGAAAAACATTCTCTGTCTCTATCCCCTTCACTCCTCTCCCTAGAACCTACGACCCTGGCCCCTCGAGCCCTAACAGATATTCATCCCCCACGACTCTCTCTTTGTCCTCCCCTAGTCCTCATCTTTCACTCATATAAACTAATAAAAATATATAAGTGACAAAAGAAAAAGAAAGGTGAGGATAGCTACCTAAGTTGTTTGAAGAGCTTTAAGGGTCTCTGAAAGAAGGTCTTCAAAGACAGTGAGTATGGGAAGGAGTTAAGTTTTGGAAACTTTTAGGGTTTGTGAAGGATCTCTGAAAAATTTAGCAAAGTTTCAGTATGCAAATGACAAGTAAGTTCCGAAGCCCTTCTAGATACCTTTTATAGGCATGGTTGGGGGAAAACATAGCAACGTTTCAATTCAAATTGTTTGGGCCGCGTCATTTTAATTTTTAAGGCCCATGTTCAAAAAAGTAACCACCACATAATCATTGAAATAAAATTGTTGCATTGATCAAAGAGTAACCGTCACAATGATTGACGTGACTTGTATTACACACAGCACCGTGTTTTGGCATAGGGGAATTAAGTGCGCGATAGTTGGGGAGAGGAATCAAAGTCACAAAATGGTGCAAATTAAAAAATTTAAGTTAAGAAGTCTTCTTCTCTTAACCACGCCTACAAAAGGTGATTGGAACAGACTATATAGCTCATTTGAGCGATTGGCATAGCCTCTCAAACAAGCTAGGGGGCAAATGATCAGGTCTTGATACGGCCTATGGCCAGAAAGGTCATTCAACTTAAAAAGCTGTCATGCAAGACCAGCATTGCACGCGTTATTGAAATTCAACACCGGCTCCCAACACTGTGCATAAGACTCATGATGTAATACTGGTATAAGTTATTCTCTCAATACCGGAAGGTCAAAGTTGACTTATGCAATCGCGTGTTGAGGAAATAACCTAGAAAGTGACTAATGGAAAGGTATAACTGGTATTACGTGTCAGCCTTTCTGCAAATAATTAGAATCATGCCAGCACTTTGTACAGTAAACTCACCTACCCAAAATAACTCTTCTACTACTCTAAGGTATATAAACTTACGAATCAATGAAAGAAAGGTAGAACATTCTTACTACAAACTTACGCTCAAGCACTTTTATTCTCTCTGAACATCCCACTAACTTGAGCGTCGAAGTATCCTTGCAGGTGACACCCCCTTTCGCCCTATAACGCGTGAGGTTGGTGATATTTGATCAAGGGATAACTCCAAGACTCTTATTACCCCACTAGTATAGAAGATATAATATCGGATCCTCACTGGACCGGTGTAAAATAGATATAAACAAATACAATTTAAGAGTTAATTACCACGTTGAATCTTGTACCTCGGCCAAAACCAGTTCAATAATATAAACACAGTTATAGGATAAATCATGTTTAAATATTTGTCAAAATAAATAAACCTTAAATCCTAAACCATATAAACACGATTGCCCATATAACCATGGTTATATCATATTTTAACCACGGTTCCCATGTAACTGTGTTACCTTTTAACTGTGCTTTTATCTATATTTTGCACTAGTGTTATAGTTGAGCTCCCTTTCTTCTTGATCCACACAAATAAAATGTAAGACTGATGGTAATAGTTCATCACAAAAGAAATGACTTATCTAGTGGAGATAACTTATTAATACTAATAAAAAGACAATAATAGAATAGCTAATAGAATATAGATGGAACTATGTTTTCTATATACTTTTTCTCGTTTTGTTGCTACTATACACTTTACATCGTCATAGTTTTCCTTGTGCTTTTTTTCTTATTTCTTTCTGCACCAAAATAATTTATACATGTTTAAATGTGTGAGGTAAATAATGGTTTCAAGATAATTTAATTCTTTTAGAATGTCCAAATTAATCAATTATTTTATAGTAAACTTACAAAAATAGGTGTGAAATAATTTGTGATATGTTTATTTTTATTAATAAAATAATTTGTAGTAAGTTGAATATATACTTGAATTAATTATTTGATAAGGATAAAATTGAAAACAAAAGTCAAGTTGTTCACACAAAGAAAGTAGGGACAAAACCCTAGAGAATTCCCTTAGGGATTAAGTTTATTATTTCCAATATGTGTCACTTAGTTACAACGTGCGTAGAGGGAGTACATGTATACCTAGGTTAGAATTAAAAAAGGGGCCCAAGTCTATTACATTAAGACTAACGGGATCTCCTCTCTAGCTGAAATGTAGGGGATCATGGGAACAGATAGGTCCCCTCTAACCATAGGAGGAACACGAGCCCCTCAACCCTGAGCCTCAGGCTGAAGGCCGGGCGAAAGGGCTGAGTGTAGTCATATGGTGTTCTGAGTGGCGCGATTGAGCCGAGAGAGATTGATCTCCGAGGGGTGTTGTTGAGCCGAGAGAGGTTGATCTCCGAGAGGTATTGCTGAGCCAAGAGTGACTAATCTCTGAGGGGCATTGCTGAGCCGAGAGAGATTGATCTCTGAGAGGCGTTGTTAAGCCGAGAGAGACTGATCTCCAAGGGACGTTGCTGAGCCGAGAAAGATTGATCTCCAAGAGGTGTTGTTGAGGTAAGAGAGATCAATCTCTGAGGGGCGTTGCTGGGCTGAGAGAGATTGATCTCCGAGAGGCGTCGTTGAGTCGAGAGAGACTGATCTCTGAGGGGCGTTGTTGAGCCGAGAGAGATTGATCTTTGAGAGGCATTGTTGAGTGATAGGAATTTAGCTTGCATTAGTTTTAGGGTCCATTTAGTTTAATTTTAGTTTATTTTCATATTATTTTTTCCTAATTGCTATGGTATTTCTTTTATTTCCACATATGCTACTTGGGTAGTTGTCTTTTGTAGAAACCTTCATGAGATAAATCTATTAGAAAAAGGATTTAGAAGTTCTTGAATAAGATGATGCAAATGAGAACAATTTGTAGAAGACCCAAGATCGAAGCCAGCCTAACAATGGGAGAAGAACATACCAAAGAAAGTACCACAAAACCGAAAAGCACCCTCAAAATGCATATTTGCCAAGGTTCAGAGAAATCCACTACCAGTGGGAAAAAACACTGGCCGTGGATTACACTAGATAAATAGGAATTTTTGAGTCAGAAAAATCCACTAGCCATGGAATCCTCTGCCTAAAAAACCCACTGGTCGTGGATTTTCCCACTGCTAGTGGTTTCTACCTAGTTTTCTTAATACAATGCGTTTGGGTGTCACACAGTGCGATCCACTGCTAGTGCATTTCATACGTTGCAGTAGTTACTTTTAGATTTTGCCAAATTTTAAATAATAGAGAGGGCAAAAACGTGGGAAGGGGAGAGAGAAAGACACAAGACAGTTTTTGGGCAAAAAATTAAGGTTTTCTTCTTGAAGATCTTGAAAACAACAAGAAGGAAGATCAAGGGTTCAAGCTTGGAGAAAGAGATTGGAAGATTTGTGAGAACTCTTCTTCTACTTTTAATACTCTATTTTTGTAACTCTTATTTACTGAATGATGGGATCAATTCTTCTAACTTATGGATTTGTAACCTCTTCCATGAGGAACTAATTTCTCATTCTTGGGATTTGGGTGAAAATATGTGTGTGTATCAAATTAGGTTACTCTGGTTTTCTTTGTTATTGGATTTCTATTTTCTATTTATTTTCATGAGGTCATAATGCTTTTAATGGCTTAGAAATAAGGTTAGATGCATTTAAACAATATGGATGATCGAGAGATTAGCATATTGTTAGAACGTATGAAATTGAACCTAGGGATTTGGGTTACAAAAGTAAGCAAAGCTCTTTGAGAAATAATGGGATTTTCATAGAGCGTAAAGGACCTAATTAACAAATTAAATGCAGTTCTTTGGTAATTAGGTACGTTAGCGGGGTTTCGAGAGAAATACACTAATTAGCCAAGGGAAATCCACCTTAGGAACAAAAATTGAATAACGGAGAAAAGAGTAGTTTTAAATTTGATACATTGCATATAAACCTACCGATTCCTTTTTTCATCTTGATTCTAAAAGAGGGATTTCGATTTGAGTTTTCTGCCAATTACCTTTAGTTCTTAACTAATTTTACTGCACTTTTTACTTTGAAACAAATTGTCTGGATAATTGAATCACTGTGAACTAGTACTTGGGCACAATCCTTGTAGGAACGATAACTTTTTGTTACGCGATACCCCGTGCGCTTGTGGTTGACTATCAAGTTTTTGGCATCGTTGTCAGGGAGAGTGTTTCCCCCAATATTGGCTAAGCGGTGTCTTTGATTAGACTATACTTTTTACTTTATTTTTATTTTATTTTTTCTACATAATTTTTCTATTTTTGGTTTCAATTTTTTTGCAGAATTACACTTGGGTTTTGTTGTGTTTTGTGGATTGTGCAGGTCCATTTATGCGAAGGAGTCATAGCTTTGAACACATTTTTTATCTAGAAATTGAAAGGACCCTCCGTAAGATCAAAGAACTTCGGAAGCACCTTGAACAAAGCAAGCAACAAGCTTCGAGTTCCAATACCGAAGAGCCAATGGACAATCCTGATAACCGAGCCCTTCATGATTTTGCAGCACCCAATGCAACGGGTAGGAGGCCTAGCATCACAAGGCCAACCATTGAGGCAAACATCTTTGAATTGAAGCCCTCTTTGCTCTCAATGGTCCAACAAAACCAATTTGGAGGTTTGGCATTCGAGGATCCAAATCTGCACCTCCAAATCTTCCTTGAGTACTGTGATACACTCAAGGTGAATGGCGTCTCAAGTGATGCAATCCGGCTATGGCTTTTCCCATTTTCTTTAAGGGATAAGGCTCGAGCTTAGTTGTATTCACTTTCGAAAGGGTCGATCACTACTTGGGAGCAGTTGTCTTATGCCTTCCTCGACAAATATTAACCGCGAAGTAAAACAGACAAGTTGAGGAAGCAAATCATCACTTTCACCCAGAAAGATAACGAGACATTATATGATGCATGAGAGAGGTATAAGGAGTTGCTTCGAGAGTGTCCACATCATGGAGTGGAAAGATGGTTGAAAATCCATATCTTCTATAATGGATTGACCCCAAACCAAAGGGTTACATTGGATGTCACAGCTGGCGGTGCTTTTATGTGCAAGAACATGGAGAAAGGGTACAATCTTATAGAAGAGGTGGCACAAAACACATACCAGTGGTCATCTGAACAGAGTCTACCATCAAAAACTCTAAGTATTCTTTAGATGCTATTTCCCTTCTTACTGCTAAGGTAGAAGCATTTTTTATTAAATTTTATAAGTTGGGAACAGGTGCTTCTAATGTGGTGTGTGAATTATGCGGGGTTACAGGTCATAGCACAACAGGTTGTCAGCTTGGTGTATCCCGAGGCCCTGAGGCCGAAATGCAACAAGTGGATGCTATTGGGAGCTATGGTGGAAATTTTGGGAATAACTACAGAGAACAAGGCCCACCAGGATTCTAATATAGACCCCTACTATTCCAAGGAAATCAAGGCAACCAAAATAACTTCAGGTCGCAACAAGGACCCTATGCTCCACAGAAATCAAAATTGGAGTCCTTGATGGAGACATTTATGACCATCCAAATTAAGCAAAATGATGAGTTCTCTGATGCTATCAAGAAGTTAACCTCTAAGGTAGACTCTCTTACCACTCAAAAAAAAATGCTAGAGAATCAGATTGCTCAACAGGCTTTATCCTCTCAAAGAATGCCAGGAACCTTTCTTGGAAAGCCTAAAATAGGACCATCTAATTACACCATGGCTATCACTTTTAGGAGTGGTACATAGTATAATGGTCCGGTTCGGATGACTGAAGAGGAAGCCAAGAAAGAGAAGAAGGGGGAAGAGTCTCACTCTCATCCCAAAATTAAAGAAGAGAAACAGAGTGAAAAGAAGGAGGAGGTGAAGCCATATCAGCCTCCAGTTCCATATCCTCAACACTTGGCCAAGGCCAAGCTTGATAAACAATTTAGTAAGTTTCTTGAAGTTCTTAAGAAGCTTTATGTTAATATTCCTTTTACAAATGCCTTACAACAAATGCTGACATATGAAAAGTTCCTGAAGGACATCTTATCCAATAAAAGGAAATTAGAGAAGGATGGAACCATAGCACTTACTGAGGAGTGCAGTGCACTGATCCAAAAGAAGCTACCACCCAAGCTTCAGGATCCAGGTAGTTTTTCTATCCCTTGTGTGATTGGTGACATGGCCATTGATAGAGCACTATGTGATTTAGGAGCTAGCATTAGTCTAATGCCATTGTCAATTGCTGATAAATTGGGATTGGGTGAACTTAAACCTACTAGGATGTCATTACAATTAGCGGATAGGTCTGTTAAATATCCTATAGGTATTTTACAAGATGTACCTATTAAAGTAGGTAAATTTTTCATTCCTGTCGACTTTGTTATTTTGGAAATCGATGAGGACTCTATGATCCCCATTATTCTAGGCAAGCCATTTTTGGCAACTGCTGGCACACTAATAGATGTTAAAAATGGAAAACTGTCTCTAACTATTGGGGACCAAAAGGTAGATTTTAGTTGGAAAGATGCTTTAAAGAAACCTTTTGATGATGTTTGCTATATAGATTTTATTAACCAAGTGGTGAAGGAAGAAACCTTTCCTAAGGATCCATTTGAATCTGTTTTATTAATTGAGCCTGTAGGAACATCAGATTGTTTGGAAGAAAATGTGTCATTTAAGCATGATACTGAAGTCATGTGTGAGAAAAGGTAAGCTCAGCTGTTGAATTGAACCCTTTACTGGCTTCATTGAGGTATGAATTTCTTCGATCCAACTCTACATATCCTATCATTGTAAATGCTGACTTGAATCCATGTGAAAGTGAGAAGCATTTGAAACAACTTAGGTTGTATAGGAAGGTTGTTGGTTATACAATAGATGATATAAAGGGGATTAACCCTTCTTTTTTCATGTATAGAATAACTATAGAGGATGAGAGTAGGCCCACAGTAGAACCACTTAGGAGACTAAATCCAAAAATGCAAGAAGTGCTTAAGAAGGAAATATTGAAATTGCTTGATGTTGGTGTCATATATCCTATTGCTAGTAGCAAGTGGGTTAGCCCAGTTCATGTGGTGCCTAAAAAGGGAGGGATAACTATTGTAAAAAATGATAAATAGGAACTAATTTCTAGTAGGATAGTTTCTGAGTGGCGCATGTACATTGACTATAGAAAATTAAATAGTGCCACAAAGAAAGATAATTTCCCTCTTCCTTTCATTGATCAAATGCTTGAGAGGCTTGCTAAGCACTCTTATTTCTGTTATTTGGATGGGTACTCGGGTTTTCATCAAATCCCCATTCATCCATCTGATCAAGAGAAAACTACCTTCACTTGACCTTATGGGACATATGCATATAAGAGAATGCCATTTAGCCTATGTAATACACTTGTGACTTTTCAAAGGTGTATGCAGGCCATCTTCTTTGATTTGATTGAGAATATGATGGAACTTTTCATGGTTTGGATTTTGATAATTATTTGACTAATTTGTGCCAAGTCTTACAGTGTTGTGAAGAGACCAACTTGGTCTTAAACTGGGAGAAATGTCACTTCATGGTAAGAGAAAGCATAGTTCTTAGACACTTGGTGTTTGAGAGAGGAATTGAGGTGGATAAGTCCAAGGTGGAAGTGATTGAAAAATTGCCCCCACCAACCAATGTGAAGGGCATTAAAAGCTTTCTTGGGCATGTTGGGTTTTACCGGTGGTTCATTAAAGACTTCAACAAGATCACCAAGCCTCTGACTAATCTTTTAGGTAAGGATGTCCCTTTTATTTTTGACTCATCTTGTCTTGAGGCTTTTTGCAGGATTAAACAAGCATTGATTTCTGCTCATATGGTACAATCCCTGATTGGGAACTCTCATTCGAGTTAATGTGTGATGCTAGTGATCACGCAGTGGGGGCTGTGCTTGGGCAGCAGAAGGATAAGAAGCTACATGTGATCCATTATGCTAGTCGTATACTTGATGAAGCTCAGCTAAACTATGCTACCACTGAAAAGGAATTATTAGCTATTGTCTTTGCTTTTGATAAGTTTAGATCATACTTGGTAGCTCACATGTTAATGTATATACTGACCATTCTGCCATCAAGTATCTTTTACATAAAAAAGAAGCAAAGGCTAGGCTAATTAGGTGGATCTTAATCTTGCAAGAATTTGACTTAGAAAAAAAAGATAAAAAGGGTACCGAGAATCTTGTTGCGGACCATTTATCTAGGTTATCATTTGAAAAAGATGAGATAGGTGATGTTGTTCCCATCAATGAATCTTTTCCAGATGAGCAACTACTGAGTCTTAGTGTCCAACAAGTGCCTTGGTATGCGATTTTGTTAATTTTCTTGCATGTGGCATTGTACCTCCTGACCTTGGTTTTCAGTAGAGAAAGCAGTTTTTTACAGATATTAGGTACTATTATTGGGATGAGCCTCTCCTTTTCAAATGATGTGCCGATGGTATCATAAGGAGATGTGTACCAGAAGAGGAAGTGTGACAAATCTTGGACCATTGCCATTCCTTATCCTGTGGAGGCAACATGAGCACCTCCAAAACAACTTCAAAGGTTTTGCAAGTGGGTTTCTACTGCCATATATTTTTAAGGACGTTCGTAAATATGTCCTCATATGTGACTCATGTAAAAGGTCAGGTAACATTTCTAAAAGACATGAAATGCTGCTTAATAACATTTTTGAAGTTAAACTTTTTGATGTTTGGGTGTAGACTTCATGGGACCATTCCCAGCATCCTTTGGAAATAAATTCATTTTGGTAGCAGTCGACTATGTGTCTAAATGGGTAGAAGCCATTGCTTCACCTCATTCGGATGCTAAGACTATTGTAAAGCTTTTTAAAAAGATCATATTTCCAAGGTTTAGGGTCCTGCAATGCATATAATCAGTGATGAGGGGTAACACTTTATTGAAAAATCTTTTCAAACCCTTCTCAAGAAGTATGGAGTGAGGCATAAGGTTTCTACACCTTATCACCCTCAAACTAGTGGCTAAGTTGAGGTCTCCAATAGGGAGATCAAAAATATTCTTTATAAAGTAGTTAATACATCCTGCAAGGATTGGTCTATTAAATTAGACGATTCCTTATAGGTGTATCGAACTGCTTATAAAACTCTCATTGGAACCACACCTTTTAAGCTAGTATATAGGAAGCCTTGCCATTTACCTGTAGAGCTTGAATATAAAATTTAGGCAGTTAAAATGCTTAATCTTGATCATAAGGTTGTAGGTAAGCGCAGGCTATTGGAGTTAAATGAGCTTGAGGAGCTTCGTTTGGATGCTTATGAGAATGCCCACATTTACAAAGAAAAGACTAAACTATGGCATGATCGTCACATCCTCTGGAGGTCTTTCAAACCAGGTGATATGGTCTTACTCTTCAACTCTCGGTTAAAACTTTTCCCTGGTAAACTAAGGTCCCGGTGGTCAGGGCCATTTAAGGTAATGAAGGTGTTTCCCTTTGGAGTCATTGAGGTATGGAGTGAGAAGTCTGGTTCGTTTAAGGTAAATGGACAAAGACTTAAGCACTATTTAACAGGATAGCCAATACAACAAGTAAGAATCTTGGACTTGTTGAGGTATCGGACTCTTAAATCCAAACGGTGCAAAACGTCTAGCTGAAGACGTTAAAATTAGCACTTATGGGGAGGTAACCCCATTTGTTATTCTTTAAATATTTTGCTGATCATTCAAATAAAGTTTGTTGATTTCATTTAAATAAGTCTAAATTGGTGTGTTGCATGTTTGTTTTTCATTAATAAATAAGGATGAATAATCCCAATGTATTGCATGAATGTTCTTCTTTTGTTTTGTTACATATTTATCTTTTCAATTAGGCCATTTTGGATGCATACATGTATTGGCATAGGTAAGTTGTATAAATAAAAGCAAGTTTTGGTGCATAATTTAAGGATTGAGGTGTTGGAAACAGTGAGATCCACTGGTAGTGGATTTTTCCACTGGCAGTGGAATCCTCTGACTTTGATTGGAAAAACATATTTTTTGGGCAAAACAGCAAACTCCATGGGTAGTGGGAATTCCCACTTTCCATTGGTTTTTTTGACTAATTTTTTGGATTTAAAATGCAAGATTTTAGAGGAGCCAGGCAGCAAGTTCCACTGGCAGTGGGTTTCTAATAGGTAAAAGCCACTGTTTTAGAGAATCCAAATCAGAGAACTCCATAGGCCGTGGGTTCTAAACAGGTAAGGAGATGGCGTTTTTTACAGGTCAAGGGCCAGAGAACTCCACGGGCCGTGGGTTCTCAACAGGTGCCATGCGTTAAAATAAAACAAAAAAATTGGGCCAGGGCCAGCAAGATCCATGGGCCGTGGGAATTCCCACTGGCTGTGGATCGTGACAGGCATGTTCATTTTTTCCCTTTATTTAACACACTACACATGCCCGTGTTTTTTTTTCCACTCTTTCACTCACTCTCTCTCTCTCACGATACACTCCCTTCACTCTTCAATTTTTCCCTCACTTAAAAAGCTTTTTGAAACCTATTCTAATCCTCTCATTTCCTTCAACCATAAGCACATCAACATCACTTTATTATCTCTCTTTCATCAAGTAAGTCTCTCATTCTATTTCCTTCACTAGTTTGGGTTTTGAATAAATTGATTATGTGTGAGGGATTGTGTGTGTTATTGTTTGATTGTGGTGATTCAAAATTCTTGTGGTTATGCTATAACATCTTTGATTCAAGATAGTTGATCTGTCCTACACCGAGGTCAAGAGATCCGGTGTGGGGCCAGTCACAAAAGTCAAAGATTAAATGGGATTTAAGACCAGTTCTGCAAGTATCCGGTCTGTACATCCAAAATCCCAGTATGAAGAGAGTCGTCTTGACGTCCTGGAGGTCCTTCACACCGACCTCACGCGTTGGTGTGGGCGAGAGGTGATGTCACCTGCAAAGATTCTCTGACGCTCAAGTCAATAATAATATTCCAAATATGGAATGTTTTGTGATCACTCTATGGGATCCAGATAGAAGTAGAAAAGAGAGAAAAAAGGGCCCTCTTCCAGTAAACTAAAGAGAGTTCTTATACCTGATTAGCTCGATATACGAGGACTTGTTAGTGGGGAACTACCAACCTTCATTAAACAAGTAAATTATTATTTAATGCGCACTCACCAGCATGATCGAGGCAAGTGGTTATTTTATATTGAGCGTAGAGATAGTAGGGCTAGTCTTAGGGAACAAGTTGATCATTTCCAGGAGCAGAATATGGCTCATAATATGGGAAATAGAATCTTCATCCTTGTCCCTGTAGCAATGCCCTTTGTCTTCTGTATGGTGACATGTGTGTTATCCGATGTGCATAGCGTTCTCCTGGACAACCGGTATAGGGAGAACGCCTGATACGGGTTTAGAGTCCGGATGTATACCGATGACACGTTGAAGAACGGTCAAAGACATCGAAATATGTCTTATAGAATAGATACCGGTATCTAGCCCGGATCATATGTCCCTTAGCTTGTGTGAGGGACTGTGTAGTTGTTCACATAAGCTATACAACCTGTGAGAGGTCTAGATGTCGGTATACTTATGTAGAAAATATTTACCTACATGTGTATTGTTCAGCATTATTATGTCATGAGGAGCCGTTCTGTGGATGAAGGCTCCGTTGTCATAATGTCACTACAACGGATCCAGACAAAGATTCATTGTATGAGAATCCCAAAAGTTTTTTAAAATTTGAGACTCTTGAAATTCGAGTAACGGCTGTAAGGCATAAATCGCGTCGGATGATTAAGCATTAAATACCTTTAAACACGTGGGCGAGCAATTATTGAATTGGAGGCGTGTATCTCAGTAATCGTCACATGGGGCTTAATGGGCTTACAATTTTTAAAACTTCTGGGCCCAGTGGAGAGGCCCCTTGGTGAATCGACGTTATTTTGGCGCCCATAAGTTTGAAACGACTATGTCGTTTGAATTGCAAATCGACACGTTTAGTCGTGAACGACTCAACCCCAGGAGTTGGTAACCGAACCCCTTCGTCACTTATAAAAGAAACACTTAGTGAATTTTAGGAATCACTTGCTTCTGATTCCTTAGCAACACTCTGTAAAACTTTTACAGAGACGCCTACTGCTTATTTTGCGAAGCTCTTTCTGTCTTCACTTTTGTGCTATCTTAGGTAACCATTTTCTTTCCTCTGTAGTTTCGTCTTCCATTTCTCTGTTTTTCTTGAAAAAATGCGCCCTAGGAGGGGGAGATTAGCTTCTCACATCTCTGGCCACCATAGGGGAAGAATCCCTGTGGTTTTTCCTAGGGCTGAGTCACGTCACTCGGAAAGGGGATCTTACTCACGGCGGAGAGTGATTCTTCCCTCCTCAGAGTCATCCTCTGAGTATAGTCGCTCTTCCGATAGTGAGGTGAGTAATGATTATTACCCTTCTGACGATGTGACTTTATCATAGAACAAAGATTTTTGCCCACGCTATTAGAACGATGCCTGGAGAGGGACCTTCTAGAGAACAAGTAGTTTTGAGAACAGCTGAGGGGACACCGGTTGAACTGGGAGGAACTTCAAGCCAAATGGCCTTACTGCTGGGTGGCTGATGAGTTTAAGAACTTAGTTTCTCATCATGCAAGAGAGGACAGAGCCCAAATTCAACCGAGGTTCACGGTCTATGCAGAGAAGAAGCTAAAAAAGAGGTTCTTGGTGTTTACACTACTGCCAACAGAACAGATTTGCCATATCGTCCCAAATGAACGTTCTATATATATGCATGACTTCGTGTTCCACCACCTCGGAGTCCGCTTTCCTTTAACAGAATTTCAAATGGGTATGCTAAGAGTTTTAGATTGCGCACCCTCTCAACTTCATCCCAATGGTTGGGGGCTTGTCCGGGCTCTGGAAGTATTAGGCGATTACTTCAACTTTACCCCCACCGTGGCTATGATTTTCTATTACACCTAGGTAGTTCGGAAGGCCAATAAGAAAGGCAGTGTCAGTTTAATCACACTCCAAACTCTATGTTCCTTTGTAAATTTCGAATCTTACACCGATTCAGCCAAAGTAGATGGGCAATCTTTTAAATCTTTCTACACCAGAATATCGATTAAAGAAAATAAGCCCGTTTTCTGGGAGAATGATGAGGGTTTTAATAAATTTCCTCTAAGCTGGACTCACGAACATTTTCTTCTGACTTCCCAAGCGTACTACACTCATCAATCCTAACTATCCATTGCATCGGCGATAGTGTTATTTGCCCTTGAAGTCTACACCACACGCTTCAAAGCATTCTTTTGTAGATGCCTTTTGAGTAGTTCGAGTGAAGTCCGGGATGAATACTTATGTAATTCTCATGTTATTTCCCTTTACCTCCTTTGTTAATTGCATTAATTATTTCTTTGTTGCTAATGCATCTTATTTACCCATCTAGGTGAAATAGAGCAGAAATCTCCCCATATGCATAAGCTGAAATCCTTGAAGGCTGGAGGGAAATCTGTGGCTGGTGAGAACGATATTCAGCCAAAAAGGAATTCAGTCAAATTCCATTCGGAGTCTATTATTTTGACTTCCGCTGTCAAGGGGGAGATTCCTTTGGTTGAGGGAGGTCCAGCTGGTATCGATGCGACTGCGGATCCACTCAAAATAAAAGAGAGGAGGAGAAAGATCAAGAACGACCCTGCAGGAATCATCAACTCTTCCTCTCCTTCATCAAAGAAACACAAACCTTCTACAAGTCCAGAAAGAGCAAGGGTCTCCAAAGGTAAAGCTGTAGAAACATCGGATACAACTAGGGTTTCTTCCAGACTTCATAAAGGTATACTTTCTGGAGTTTTTGGATCGAGTACTCTGATCTCCTCTCCAACTGCTTCATTCCTCACTCCATTTCTTTCATACCAAGGGCCAACTCCAGCAACCCTTCCTCCACCGCTCTATAAACTTCGGCCTACGCTCAAGCCTAAAGAAATCAAGGATGTATGTAAGGCTGGAAAATGGCAATTAGTAGAGCTCACGGGGTTACTCGACTCGCTCAGCCTGTTGGCTGATGATGCTGCAGAGGTAGATAGGCTGAGTGATAAGGTGGAGCAGCCCAACCTTTCAGCTGAAAAAGATAAAGCCGCTCTAAAATTAGCTGAAGATCGTCTTTCCAAGTCCAAAGAGTACAGAGATCTCATGAATAATGAGAATCTCAAGCTCAAAGATACAGCTAAAGGCTTGGAGAGAATGGTTAATGAGCTAAAAGAAGAACTCCGTAGCAGTCAAGCTAAATAGGCTGAACTAGAAGATAAGAACAAAGCTGTTATGGAGGATTGCTTTAAATAGGCCGAGGAGTGGTCCCAAAAGGAAAAGAAGTTCCTCCTTGAGATTGAGGGACTAAAGGCTAGGAGCGTGAAATCCCAAGGAACGGAGGAAGAAATTCTCAGGTTATGGGAAGATTTGGCTGTAGCCAAAGCTGAGGAGAAGAAAGCCATCGATATATACGGCCAAGTTGCTGAAGAATCCTTCAGCCTAGCGATACGCCAGGTTTTTTACCGCAACCCCGCTGTAAAGCTAAACCTCTATGGTATGAGTCTGTTCTATAAATTCCACGGAGGGAAGCTAGTCGCTGTGGTTGAAGATCGTCATGAAGATCCTCCAGAATCCTTGTATGGATTGCCCCATCTTCCCAAGGGTCAAAGCATGGGATCGGATTCCGCTGTTCCTACGCCAGAAGGCATCTCGTTTGAAGAAGGTACAAGAGCGCCTGAAGAAAAAGCTCCAGAAGAAGCCTCTAAGGGAGGAACTCAAGACTTCAGAGAAAGAGAGGGACAGAAAAAGCCCCAAGAGCAAATTCCCCTTCCGTAGTCTTGTTGTTTTGCATATGTAAAGCTATGTTCCGGGATCAACTTCTATTTTGATTAATCATTTATGTACTTTAGGATTTTACTAATGAAATGACAATTTTCTTTGTACGTCTATCAATCGTGTTCATCTGACACCTAATCATTTCTAAATCATTCCGTGAAAATAGTTTAAATAGAATCGTTGTATATGCAATGAATTAGTTCAGATTTACATAAGTAGAATGTAAAACGGATAATAACATATAAGTACTGTCCCCATGTGTGAGCACTTTAGTAACAAAGGCTTGTTTTATGAAACGTTACGTTTAATTTGGTAGAAAAGAAAGAGCTTCTCCACCTCGTATTGGCATATACAAGATTTGTAAGGAGAGTACCTTAACCTCCGATGATTAAGCTTTCAACTATAAGCATCATGATGGGGACTGCCCTTGTGGGAAAACACGTCGTCAGCGTGAGAATGGTTGGGAGTATTTGTCCTGAGGGGAAGCAATCGTGGTGATGTTTACTGAATCCTTATCCTGCAATAGAATTTCCCAACCAGAAGAGTAACGTTATGTCTTCACCAGCGTTCGGTCGAACCTACTAGTTGTACTTGGAGTTCGGTTTTCATCCTACCCTTCAAGCCTTCAAACGGCGGTTCTGTTTTAACCTACTGGCCATACCTGGAGTTCAGTTTTAATCTTACCCTCCAGGCCTTCAACACGGGGTTCAGAACAGGGCTAATCCTGAACCTACTACGCCCGTTACTTGGGGTTCAGCGTGGTCTTGAAAAAGAACCAGCTTACTGCACCCAAGCCTTCACTGGTGTTCGGCCAAACCTATTAACCATACTTGGAGTTCGGTTTTAATCCTACCATCCAAGCCTTCAAACGGCAGTTCAGTTTTAACCTACTGACCGTACTTGGAGTTTAGTTTTAATCTTACCCTCCAGGCCTTCAACACAGGGTTCAGAACAGGGCTAATCCTGAACCTACTGCGCCCGTTACTTGGGGTTCAGCGTGGTCTTGAAAAAGAACAAGCTTACTGCGCCCAAGCCTTCACCGGTGTTCGGCCAAACCTACTAACCGTACTTGGAGTTCGTTTTAATCCTACCATCCAAGCCTTCAAACGGCGGTTCAGTTTTAACCTACTGGCCGTACCTGGAGTTCAGTTTTAATCTTACCCTTCAGGCCTTTAACACGGGGTTCAGAACAGGGCTAATCCTGAACCTACTCCGCCCGTTACTTGGGGTTCAACGTGGTCTTGAAAAAGAACCAGCTTACTGCGCCCAAGCCTTCACCGGTGTTCAGCCAAACCTACTAACTGTACTTGGAGTTCAGTTTTAATCCTACCATCCAAGCCTTCAAGCGGCGGTTCGGTTTTAACCTACTAGCTGTACCTGGAGTTCAGTTTTAATCTTACCCTCCAGGCCTTCAACACGGGGTTCAGAACAGGGCTAATCCTGAACCTACTGCGCCCGTTACTTGGGCTTCAGCGTGGTCTTGAAAAAGAACCAGCTTACTGCGCCTAAGCCTTCACTGGTGTTCGGCCAAACCTACTAACCGTACTTGGAGTTCGGTTTTAATCCTACCATCCATGCCTTCAAACGGCGGTTTGGTTTTAACCTACTGGCCGTACCTGGAGTTCAGTTTTAATCTTACCCTCCAAGCCTTCAACACGGGGTTCAGAACAGGGCTAATCCTGAACCTACTGCGCCCATTACTCGGGGTTCAGCGTGGTCTTGAAAAAGAACCAGCTTACTGCGCCCAAGCCTTCACTGGTGTTCAGCCAAACTTACTAACCGTACCCAGAGTTCAGTTTTAATCCTACAATCTGGGCCTTCAACGTATGGTTCACCCTTTTATACCCTCGAAGAAGTTCATCGCTAACAACGAATACGTAGTTAGGATCATCTGTCCTGAAAGTATTTTGTCACAACGGTGTTGTGCTTTGAATAAAATCTAAGTATTTCATTAAATATGAATTACAAGAGGAGCTTGGTTGGGGTCGTGCCTCATTAAAACCTTCTTGGTAAAATCTAATGGGAAAAACCCAAGTAAGGAAAAAGAGTACATGCTGTCTTACCAACTAGCTATAATAAATGCGTAAGTTCTGAATATTCCACTTGTTGCAGATCGGGGTGCCATCAAGGTTCTCCAGGTGATACGAGCCTTTTCCGCAGACATCAGATATTCTGTAGGGACCTTTCCATGTCGGAGCGAGCTTGCCCTGGTGTGCAAACTTATTTCCCACACTTGCTTTCCTCAGAAGCAAATCCCCAACGTTGAAAGTCCTGGGTTGAACTCGTTTGTTGTATCGAAGGGCGGCTTTGGCTTTGATGGCTTGGTCCCTAACGAATGCTTCCTCTCTGAGCTCTTGAATTACATCTATCTCTGACACCAAGTTGGCGCTGTTACTTTCCTCAGAGAAGTACTTGACCCTCACAGAAGCAGTTTGTAACTCCACAGGTATCATTGCTTCTACTCCATAAGTCAAGCGATATGGGGATTCGTTGGTGGATGAGTGAGGCGTTGTACGGTATGCCTAAAGGATGTGGCATAACTGGTCTGTCCATCCGCCCTTGGCTTCCCCAAGACGTTTCTTCAGCCCTTTCAGCACCTCTTTATTAGCCACTTTAGCTTGACCGTTAGTCTGCGGGTGTTCGACAGATGAGAATATCTGGGTTATTCCTAACCCTTCAAGCAAATCTGTGAACTTCTTGTCTGTGAATTGAGTGCTGTTGTTTGTAACAACTCATGCTGGGACTCTAAATTGTGTTAGAATGTTTTCATACATAAAATGACGAGTTCGGGCTAAAGTGATGTGTACCACTAGCTCCGCTTCTATCCACTTAGTGAAATAATCAAACCCGATGATGAGGTACTTAATGCGCCCAGGTGTTGTTGGAAAGGGACCCAAAATATCCAACCCCCATTGGAAGAACGGCCACGGGACAGCGGATGTAAAGAGTTCTTCTGTTGGTGTATGGTGAAGGTTGGAAAACTTCTAGCAGGCATCACACTTCTAAACGAAGTCAATGGAGTCTTGTTTAATCTTGGGCCACCAATATCCAGCTCTGAGAATTTTTCTCATCAGACTTCTTCCTCCGGCGTGGTGCCCATATTTTCCCTCGTGCACTTCTTCCATTACTCCTTGTACCTCGTTTTCCCTCAAATAGATCAGATAAGGTACTGAGAGTGCCCTTCTGTAAAGGTTACCATCAATCATAGTGAAGTATGGAAATTCCCTTTTTATTCTTTTCTTCTCGTTCTCATCGGTAGGCAACTGTCCATCAGCCAGATAACGGATGTATGAGGCCATCCATGTGTCTCCGTAATCAATTACGATAGCATTTAGAGTAGAGAATAGAGGGATGTTAGGCGATGTCAGTGTACTTTGGACTACCGTTGTGGTGCTGCTTGGCTGTTTCATACTTGCTAACCTTGATAGGATATCCGCCCTTGCATTCTCCTTATGAAGGACATGTTTGAACTCAAGCATTGAAAATTTTTCACTTAACTCTTTCACGCAGTTCAGATATAGCTAGAGTTGAGGCTCACGGACCTAGTACTTACCTTGTATTTGCGATATTACTAATTGCGAGTCACTGCACAGGGTGACTTTGGATGCTCCAATGTCGATCACAGCTCGCAACCCGGTGAGATAAGCTTCATATTCAGCTTGGTTATTAGAGGTCTTGAAATTAAAACGGAGGGAGATCTCCAAGAGGACACCATCATTACTCTCTACCATGACGCCAGCTCCACAGCCTTTATTATTAGAGGAACCATCTATATATATGGTCCAATGTCGTCAAAGTGTTGCTGGATCTGTCCCCAGCATTTCCACTATGAAATCAGCCAGAATCTGGGCTTTTATTGCACTTCTTGGCTCATAAGAAACTTCAAATTCTGAAAGTTCAATGGACCATTTTATCATTCTTTCGGCGAGGTCTGGTTTGCTCAACACAGATCGGAGTGCTAAATTCGTTCTCACAACAATAGGGTGGGCATGAAAATATGGACGCAGGCGCCGCAAAGCGAAAACGATGGCAAGAGCGGTCTTTTTAATCTTCTGGTACCTAGTCTCAGCACCTTGCAACGTTTTACTTGTGAAATATATTGGCCTTTGACCATCCGGGGTTTCTTTCACCAGAGCGAGCCCTAATGCTTGATCAGAAACAGATAAGTACAGGATGAGTGTTTCTCCGGCAGGCTTGACCAATATCGGAGGTTTAGACAGCACCTCCTTAAGCTCCTGAAAAGCTTGTTCCTACTCCTGTCTCCATTTGAACTTCTTGGTTTTCCTCAAGACCCTGTACAGAGGAAGTGATCTATGAGCCATCTTGGGCATGAATCGTGCCAAGGCTACTACTTTGCCATTCAGGGATTAAACCTCCTTCAGATTCTTTGGGCTCTGCATGTTCAGGATGGCTTGGCATTTTCCTAGATTGGCCTCAATTCCGCACTGTGTCAACATGAAACCCAAGAATTTCCTAGCTGGGACTACAAAAGTGCATTTCAAAGGGTTCAGCCTCATGTTGTAGTGCCTCAGGCGTGAAAATACTTGGCGCAGATCCTCTATGTGATCACCTCCCGAAGAGGTCTTGGCAATAATGTCATCAATGTACACTTCAACTATCTGCGTGTGTAAGCCCTCGAACACCTTATTGATCATACGCTGGTATGTGGCCCCAGCGTTCTTCAAGCCAAAGGGCATAACAGTGTAACAAAAGACACCACGATCATTGATGAAAGCTGTTTTCTCCTGATCTTCCTCCCACATCGGAATCTGGTTATATCGTGAGTACACATCCATGAAACTCAAGTACTAATATCCAGATGAATCATCCACCATCTGATCTATATTAGGGAGAGGATACGGATCTTTGGGACAGCAACGGTTTAAATCCATGTAATCAGTGCACATTCTCTACTTACCATTGGCTTTCTGAACCATGACGACATTGGAAAGCCACGAGGAATAGCGAATCTCTTTAATAAATCCGGCCTTCAACAATTCCTCTGTCTGTTCACAAGCAGCCTTTTGCTTTTCTGGGCCCAACCTTTATTTTTTCTGGGCAACCGGCCTCGTCTCCGGATAAACAACAAGCTTGTGACAACAGAAGTCTGGATCCATGCCAGGCATATCCGCTGCTGTCCACGCGAAAAGGTCTTTGAACTCCTGTAAGAGCGTCAACAGTCACTGCTCCATTACTGGTTCTAGTTTGTCATTAATATATGTAACCTTTTCTGGAGAATCTCCCAATATGATGCCCCTGGAACTTCCATCCGGTGTAGGCTTCAATGGGTTAAGCGGATCAATCTTTAACTCCGCCCTAGGGTCTAAGTCAATGAGACTCACAGACCCCGCCGCCGATCCTCCATCGTTTAACTTCCTCTTCTTGTTGAAGGTTTCGAGCTTTACCATATTGAGGCTTAGGTTGTAACAATACCTTGCCATCTCCTGATCCCCTCTAACAGAAGATACATTGTTATCTTTGTCAATAAATTTAATGAGCAAATGAAAAGTTAAGACGATAGCCTCCATTGTATTCAGTGTGGGGCAGCCTATGATTCTGTTGTAAGGTGATTCCACATCAATCACCAAAATCCTGGACTTCACTGTTCTAGCCCCTAGCTCCCCTTCGAAAGATATCAGCGTGTCTAAGTATCCTTTGGTTGGCTGTTTAGCTTCATTGAAAGCTGTCAGATCCTGCGTGTAAGGCTGCAGATCAGAGTCATTAAAGCCCATACGTTTAAAGCAGCTATAAAAGATAACATCACAGGAGCTCCCCTAATCAACAAGTATCCTTTTCACATCTTTGTTGGCAATAACTGCCACAATCACCATTGCATCATCTCCTCCAGGCCTTGTAGAGAAAGGACCATACGATGATGGTTTTTCCTGGCCATGATAGAAGCTCCTCCTCTAGCAAAACCATCGGCTATCATATCAATGACCTCTCTACGGCCCTGGCATTGTTGTTGGGGCATAACATTCTACTGCGTGAGCTCACTAGTTATAACTCCCTTCTGTTTTTCAGTAGCAGTAAATCTTCTGACCGGAATGGGACCATCATCATCGCCGTCCTTATGATCTCTTCCCCGTTTTTCAGTCTGGTCTGGCTCATCAAAAGACCTTCCTTTGAACAGGTATTGTTTGAGCTTGCCTTCTCGGATCAAGGTCTCAATAGTATTTTTCAAGGCTTGGCATTCGTTTATCGAGTGGCCCTTTTGCTCGTGAAATTCACAATATTTCCTAGGGTCTTCATGTCTTTAGATCTGGGGTAGCTTTCTAACCCCGTACACACTAAGTGTTGGCCATCCGATTTCCTTCAAAATCTGTGAAGGTTTAGAATTTAAAGGAGCATAATGACTAAATGCATTTACCCGTTTTTCTTGGCGCCGCGGTGCAGGGCTATCAAAGACGTTGCCACAAAACGGTCTCTCCATGCGTTCCGATTTGGTCCTGTCCTTATCCCTCCGTTGTGGTTGGTGTGGCACTGGGGATTTTCCCTTCACCACTGTTGCTTCCAAGTGCATCTCAATGCCTACGTACTTGGATGCTTTCCTTCTGAACTCCTTGAAACTCGTAGGACTTTTCGCCAATGACAGGGCGAAAGCAGAGTTCGGGGGAAGCCTCTGCCAAGTTTGGAACAGCAGCTGCTTTCTTGTAAAATCTCTTCAAGAAATCCTTGAGAGACTCACGCTTCCCTTGCCTAATCTGGGCCAGAGTATGAGATGTCTTGGGGATGTCTCTAGAAATGACAAAATGATCCACGAATGTCATTGCCATTTCTTCCCATGAGTCGATGGAGCCTGATGGTAGCCCCTTGAACCAACCAAGGGCATCATCGACAAGGGTGCGAGGGAACATTCTGCACATAACATCCTCATCTGCTCCCAAGTACATGGTTTCGTACACGTATGCATCCAGGTGTTTGGTGGGATCCTTTTCTCCACTATACTTCCCGATGGAAAGTGGTTGAGTAGTTTGTAGATGCTTTGGGATGGCCACATTCATCAACCTCTGAGAGAAAGGAATGTGGAGTTTGTAAGCCTCGTGGATGGTCGTTGGCTCACATCTTCTGCCAATGGCTCTCTCTCCAGAGTCTTGTATTTGCTATTTCTCTTCATAAGTGGGGATCTGCGAGTACTAGATACTAGCAAATTTCCTTCCCTCAGCTACTTGATGTGCCCCCTCAGTCTAGGATGTTGCTTTCTCCTCCACGCTCTTTCTTTCACGTCTCAACTCCACTAGTTCTTCCATTAACTTTTGTATCATTTCATCTCTTAGATCGAGTGCAGACACTTGCACCATTCTCCTTGAACTCCCTACAGGCGAATCTAAAGCCAAGCGTCTGTTCACCGGTTGTTCTTGGGCAGTGATGTCTTCTACGTGCCCATCTGGTATGTTTCTCCCATTGCCTTCCATGACGCAAGACAAGGCTTCATAAACGAGAGGTGGGAATAACTTTATCGAGTCCCATTGGGCGTGCCAATGATCTGTCCTACACTGGGGTCAAGAGATCCGGTGTGGGGCCAGTCACAAAAGTTAAAGATTAAATGGGATTGAAGACCGGTTCTGCAAGTATCCGGTCTGTATATCTGGAGTCCTAGTATGAAGAGAGTGGTCTTGGCGTCCTGGAGGTCCTTCACACCGACCTCACGCGTTGGTGTGGGCGAAAGGTGATGTCACCTGTAAAGATTCTCCGACGCTTAAGTCAATAATAATATTCCAAATGTGGAATGTTTTGTGATCACTCTATGGGATCCAGATAGAAGCAGAAAAGAGAGAAAAAAGGGCCCTCTTCCAGTAAACTGAAGAGAGTTCTTATACCTGATTGGCTCGATATACGAGGACTTGTTAGTGGGGAACCACCAACCTCCATTAAACAAGTAAATTATTATTTAATGCGCACTCACCAGCATGATTGAGGCAAGTGGCTATTTTATATTGAGCGTAGAGATCGTAGGGCTAGTCTTAGGGAACAAGTTGATCATTTCTAGTAGCAGAATATGGCTCGTAATATAGGAAATGGAATCTTCATCCTTGTCCCTGTAGCAATGCCCTTTGTCTTCTGTATGGTGACATGTGTGTTATCCGGTGTGCATAGTGTTATCCTGGACAACCGGTATAGGGAGAACGCCCGATACGGATTTAGAGTCCGGATGTATACCGGTGACACCGGTGACATGTTGGAGAACGGTCAAAGACGTCGAAATATGTCTTATAGAACAGATACCGGTATCTAGCCCGAATCAATAGTGATGTTCATCATGTTCTTCATTTTTCCCCAAAAACCCATATGGTTATTTTTCATGATTTACACTCCATGAAGCATATATAACAAATTTGATTCATTATTACTCATGTGTAGAGTGCATATTGTGAAAATGGAGGGCTTTGTTTTGCATGTTCATGAATTTCATAGTTCATTCTTCTTATGCCTACCAAGTGTTTGCTATAATGCTCAAGACAATTTTTTTGTTCTTAACTTTGGTTCAAAGTGTAAGTTATTCATGGGTCCTTGGTCATTAATCATTCATAACTACTCCTTCATGGTATTGTTACTCACATCCTTTTGCTCTTGTACATGATGGTATTATTAGTGTTAATGAGTTAAAATGGAATGGGTACATGTGATATGTTTGAAATGCCTTTTGCCTCTAGGTGTAGTTCACCAAAATTGGTTTGAATTATGTTTCAAGGTGTTGAAATGCTTTGATTATCATACATTGCTAATCATAAAGGGTATTGAAAATTATAGTTTAGGGTGCCTAAACTATGGATTGATTTGGAGTCATTTTGCTAAGATTGTTCGTGAATCTCTTGTTGCTAAATTATATGCCCACCAAGTGTTTGTAAAAATTCCTAAAACATGTTCACTTCATTTTTCTTGGAATTGCTTCGTACTATAGCATATGGAACTTATTCCTTAGATACAAGATACATGATTTCATAGACACTTTTCCACGCCTAGGCATTTTTCCTTTCATTTTAGGTGAATCTTTCTTTGAATTCATGAACTTATATTCTCCTAACATGTTTTTCCTTATTGTGATCCTCCATTTAAGTTGGAAGAAGATTCTCCCTATGTGCCTTATTTTTTATACACTTTATGCTTTTTAAGAAGGAAACATGTCTTCCAGAAGAACAAAGACAATGGGCAAGAAGCGAAAAACAAAAGGTAAGTTATCTAACTATACTAATATTGATGACATTGAGTGTACCTCGGATAAGCAGAGAATGCGACTTGCTTCTTTGTCCGCAAGGGATATTATTCCCTCCCGGTTTTTCTACACAGAATCCTTGCTTGAGCTTGGCTTTTACCGTGATACTTTGAAACTATTCAACAATGTCGGGTGGGGTGATTTCATTGAGTTATATGAACCTTGCTATGAACGCACTACTTTAGAGTTCCTTAACTCAGTTGATATCAAACCATGCGTAAATGACTCGAGTTGGGAGATTACTTTTAGGCTAAACAACACTAATTATAGAATGGATTTGGCAGATATGGATATCATTTATGGTTTTCCCTTCATGACCGGTACTCCTTTAGCTCGTGTGAATACTTCCTGTATTCCAAGGTACTTTCGGGGTCAATCTTTTTGGTCCCAAATTTCCGGGGCTAGAGAATAATACGATCCATTATCCACCAAAGCCTCCTCTATACATCATCTTGTTTTTAAATACCTCCAGAGGTTCATGGCCCGTTCCATCTTTGGGCAATTCGATAGTTCGGCACCATTCAGGCTGTTGAATTATACTTTCTTTATGCCATGATCCATCAAATACCGATCCACTCAACTAAATGGCTTTTTAGTCAATTTTCTCGAGTTGGTTGGGCTACCTCTAGCAGGACAGTTATAGCCGGGTATATCAATCCACTTGCCCACTATGTTGGCATTGACTTGGAACAAGATACCCTGTTATGTCAACCGAAAAGAGTAGACATGGATGAAATGATTAATATGGGTATGATAGTACTTCATAGGGGTATTTATAGTTTAATTATTTTTGGACTTTTTGTGCCTCACCCCTTGCCTGATCCTAGCTTTACTAGCCTGGAGGGCAAGAGTACTTTTCTATTTACAGGTACAGGTGATGCTAAGGAAGATCATGTGGATACTGATATGCCACATCCCTCACAGCACTTCGCTTGCCCATCCCAATCCACTTCTGGCTCCAGTTTCTCCATGGAGCGTATATACTCTCTGATGGAGGGCATGAGCAGTCGCATGGACTCCATGTCCCTACAGATGGAGTCTATGTCCAGAGAGCAGGAGAGGCAAGAAGCCCAACTTACCCATATCTCCCACAGAGTTAATGCCATGTACAATTGGCACTCCCAGCAAGGCCATTTGCCACCTCATTCTCCATGACAAGTATCAGTTGAACTTTTGTGTCCTTTACCCCTGGTTCCTCAATTACGGACCTCTTTGGTCCCCTTGATATAGACATTGGGGACAATTTCCAGTTTTAGTTTGGGGTGATGGGTACACAAAAGTTCAGCTTGTTCTTACTTTATCCTTTTTTATTTTTATTTATCTTTATTTCCTAGTTCATTTGCATGATTGTATGTTTATGTTCTAGTTCATTTGCATGATTGTATATCTGTTCATATGCCTTGGGCTAGCATTGATTGCTGATTGCAGTTATTGTTATTTGTATGACATGTGATGTAGATTAGTTTGATCTTAAGCATTGCTTGGGTGAACCTTGAAAAAAAAATTTAAAAATAAAAAAAAAGTTTTTGATTGCTATTCTTGCCAGAATAATCACTATTCATGATGCTATGTTTTCTCTAATTAGACTAAGTTACCATTGTGAGCTTTTGAGCCAATGGGGTATTCAGTGCATGTAATTTTATTTACCCATGTTTCTTACTTTAAGTGATTCACATATTTGATGGCACTCTAGAACTTGGCTTTTGACCAATTCGAAACAGTTTGTGAATGCATGCTTGGAATGAAAAAGGCAAATTAGGTTTTATTTCTTTAACCTCAGAATTTGTTAAACGCATAATCCACTAGTTACCTCTTTTGAGCCATGAAACGAAATGTTCTTTCAAATCCTTTGATATAATGTTTCTCATTGATATATAGGAGGAAAAGAGGTAAGGCAAACTAAAAAAGTTTTGAAAAATAAATTATGATGGTTTGGGGTTTGATATTCAAAAATAAAAAGAGAAAGGGAAAAAGGAAAAGAATAAAGAGTAGAGTTTGGAAAATGAAAATGAAAAATACATGAGCCAGACTCCTTATAGTTTGAATTTGTATAGAGTTATTGAATTGGGGTTTGCCTCCTTATGACTTTATTATTCATATGATATTAACCCTTTGTAATTTCCTTTTTCTTGGTTTCCATTCCCATGCTATAAACCCCCTGGCCATGTTACAACCACATGAAAGACCTTTTGACTAATGCATGTTTTTCTTGATAACTGTGGAGTTTGTGGTCATTTGCCAAACTTGTGGTAGTGTTTACAATGTAGTGATTTGAGTGATTTAAACACAAACACTAAGTGAAACAGTGAGAAAGAGTACCTTTAGTCAAATCTTAGTTTACATGGTTTGATTAGTAGTTGTGATGTGTTCTAGTAGTTTATGTAATCAACAAAAAAAATGATGAAGAATAATAACTTATAGGACACATAAATAAACACAGGGTTCCTCAGGTTTGTTTGGGTCTACTGGTCTTTCATTGTATATTGTATGCATACAGTGATTGCTTGAGGACAAACAATGCCTTAGTTTGGGGTATTTTGATAGGAGTTTAGCTTGCATTAGTTTTACGGTCCATTTAGTTTAATTTTAGTTTATTTTCATCTTATTTTTCCCTAATTGCCATGGTATTTATTTTATTTCCACATATGCTACTTGGGTAGTTGTCTTTTACAGAAACCTTCACGAGATAAATCTATTAGCAAAAGGATTTGGAAGTTCTTGAATAGGATGATGCAAATGAAAAGAGTTTGTAGAAGACAAGCACCCTCAAAATGCACATTTTCCAAGGTTCAGAGAAATCCACTGCCAGTGGGAAAAAACACTGGTTGTGGATTACACTGGATAAATAGGAATTTTTGAGTTAGAAAAATCCACTGGCCATGGGATTTCCCACTGGTCGTGGAATCCTCTGCCTATAAACCCACTGGCCGTGGATTTTCCCACTGCCAATGGTTTCTGCCTAGTTTTCTTAATGCAATGCGTTTGGGTGTCACCTGGTGCGATCCACTGCCAGTGGATTTCATACGTTGCAGTAGTTACTTTTAGATTTTGCCAAATTTTAAATAAAAGAGAGGGAACGTGGGAAGGGGAGAGAGAGACACAAGATAGTTTTTGGGTGAAAAATTAAGGGTTTCTTCTTGAAGATCTTGAAAAAGAACAAGAAAAAAGATCAAGGGTTCAAGCTTGGAGAAAGAGATTAGAAGATTTGTGAGAACTCTTCTTCTACTTTTAATCCTCTATTTTGTAACTCTTATTTTCTGAATGATGGGATCAATTCTTGTAACTTATGGATTTGTAACCTCTTCCATGAGGAACTAATTTCCCATTACTGGGATTTGCGGGAAAATATGTGTGTGTATCAAATTAGGTTACTCTGATTTTCTTTGTTATTCGATTTCAATTTTCTATTCATTTTCATGAGGTCATAATGCTTTTAATGGCTTAGAAATAAGGTTAGATGGATTTAAACAATATGGATGATCGAGAGATTGGCATATCATTAGAACGCATGAAATTGAACCTAGGGATTTAGGTTACGAAAGTAAGCAAAGCTCTTTGAGGAATAATGGGATTTTCATAGAGCGTAAAGGACCTAATTATTAAATTAAATATGGTTCTTTAGTAATTAGGTACGTTAGTGGGGTTTTGAGAGAAATACACTAATTAGCCAAGGGAAATCCGCCTTAGGAATAGAAATTGAATAACGGAGAAAAAAGTAGTTTTAAATTTGATACATTGTATATGAACCTACCGATTCCCAAGAGTTTTTTTTATCTTGATTCTAAAAGAGGGATTTCGATTTGAGTTTTCTGTCAATTACCTTTAGTTCTTAATTAATTTTACTGCACTTTTTACTTTGAAACAAATTGTCTAGATAATTGAATCACTATGAACTGGTACTTGGGCATAATCTTTGTGGGAACGATAACTTTTTACTACGTGATACACCATGCGCTTGCGGTTGGCTATCATTGAGCCGAGAGAGATTGATCTCCGAGAGGCGTCATTGAGCCGAGAGAAATTGATCTTCGAGAGGTGTTATTTGGGGTGAGAACCTATGATTTCTTGCCACGTGGTGGAGACTTGATAACCGCCACTTTCCATGTGGAAGAATACATGTGCTTGTTATGATTATGCCGTTTCTGAATCCCCAAGTCATTAATGTGTCATTTAAAGGGCATCGCTTCACCCTAGATTGTCTAAAGATGTCTGGTCCGTTGATCAGGAAGCCTTTTGATTCTCTGTCATTGGATCTGGATCCCTGTCGTTTCATTTGAAAAACTTCCTTAAACGCCACCCTTCTTTAATTTTGGACTTCATTATTTTCACTTTAAATAATTTTCCTAAAACATTATGTCCCTTGATCTTTGCACCCCTTCACCTTCTAACCGTTGGATTTGGCATGGTAGAATACTCAGTTCAGAACCTATAAATGGGTTTAACTTTCCCCCTTCTTGCTCTTTAGGCTTCCACTCTCTCATATTCGTACCTCTCTTCACTTCTATCAAAGCTTGTTGGACTTCATTTCCTCAACCTACATCCTCTTCTTCATACTTCATTTTTTACTTGTCAAGTTAGTGCCTTTCTTTTTCCCCTTGCTTTTATCTTGAGCGTGGTAATGGTGTCTGTTTTAACGAGTTCTTATGAATGGGTGAAGGATGAGGTGATCCGGTCTGGATACCGGTCCCCAAAGTTATGACATCAGAGTGACATCTTAAAGGAGTAACCGGTATTATAAGAAGACAACACTACATCGGTTATCCGCCCTCACTTCATCTGTTTTCACTTTATCAAATGCTCCATCTGTTCTCGCTACGATGGAGGCTTCATCTGATCTTATCTCCACGATGTGAATAACCGTTTGCCTCAGGATCACTATGAGATAAGAGTTCCTTATAACTTATCAGCAAAGATACCCTGCATAGCGGAATGTGTCTATGTCAATTACCTCAGAGAGTAAGTACAATTGTTAGCGAAATATGCGGAAAGGTGATTATCCTCCATCCCTATCATAGGATCGTACTCTGATGATTGACCTACCCCCCTAACACACTCTGAGTACTGAGTCATCCTGATTGACACACTCTACACGCTATCAGAACCAAGGGGCCCACTTGCATCCAACGATTCATTTCCTACGTTCAACTATAAATAGCATGTTCCAATACACATGCAAGGTTACATTGTTCTATCTTACATCTTTACTATTGCATTGCTTGAGTATTCACTGAGTTCATACACTCTTCTAACTTGAGCGACGGAGAATCTTCACAGGTGGCACCACCTTTCGCCCTCTCTCAACGCGAAACATTGGTGTGAAGGATCTCCAGAACAACAAGACCAGTTTCTCCTACTGAGAGGCTGGATTATAATACCGGATACCCACTGTACCGGTGTATAAACCCTAAAATACCTGCACTCTTGTGGATGGTCCCACACCAGATCCTAGACCCCGGATCAGACCAGTTCATTGGCATGCCCAGTGGGACTCGTTAGAGTTATTCCCACTTTTCGTAGAAGTTTGGTTGTCAGAATGGAAGGTGATGGACGTGATTTTGTTGATGGTCATATGGAGGATGTGACTCACTAGCAGACTGGGAGGAGACTCGTCTTCGAATCTCCTGTCACCAACACCCGGAGGATGGTACCAGTGGTAACCCCTGACCCTCGTGATGAAGTCATTAGGCAACTCGGGGAGGAGTTGATGGAGCTAAAGCGGGAGAAGAGAAGAGCTGGGGACAGGGTGACATCCCATGCAGAAGAGGCTCACCATGCATCTGTGAGGGAAAGATCTACAACCCTCCAGTACTCGAAAATCCCTACGTACGAGGAAAGGGAATAGACCCAAGACTCTAGTGATAGAGTCAGTACCAGGAGAAGGGAGCAAGCAGTGGTGACCTCTGGAGCTTATAGACTCAGCGTTCCTTTCTCAAGGAGACTTATGAGTGTCGTCATCCCTAAGCACTTGTAGACGACTCAGCCACTGTCGATCGGGAAGTACAATGGAGAAACTGATCCCACTAAGCACCTAGATGCTTATGTTTATGAAGCTATGTATCTGGGAGCTGATGAAGACGTCATGTGTAGGATGTTCCCAAGAACACTAATGAAGGAGGCTCTCAGCTGGTTTAAGAGCCTGCCCTCAGGATCCATAGATTCCTGGGAAGAAATGGCAGCTACGTTTGAAAGCCATTTTGTCATTTCCAAGGACATCCCAAGGACTTCTCACACCTTGGCCCAGATAAGGCAAGGAGAGGCTGAAACTCTTAAGGAGTTTTTGAAGAGATTCTATAAGGAGGCTGCATTGGTCCCAAATCTCACGGAGGCTATACAGCTCCATATTGTGGTTGAAGCTCTGTAACCTAGTTTCGCTTTTGCCCTATCTTTGGCGAAGAGCCCCCCAACAACCTTGGAGGAGTTTCGAAGGAAAGCTTCCAAGTATGTGGGTATAAAAATGCATCTGCAGGCTACAACAGCTAGAATGAAGCCCCCACCACCCTCTCAGCAGCCACGAAGAAAGAAGGAGAGGGTAAGACCAGAAAAGCATGCCTTCAACGAAGACTTTGCAAGCCTTCGACCTCATCAACGAGACAGGCGCGTCTCATCTTTCAGTAACTATGCTCCTCTGAATGCTAGGCATTCCCAAATCTTGAGGGAAGTTGGCTAGCCAGCGTTCAGTGTCTTCGGTATAAGGAAACCACCCCAGTCAAAAGACCTGGTAACCCACATAAATATTGCGCCTTTCATGAACAGGCGGGTCACCACACAGACGAGTGCAAAACGTTGAAGAATACTGTGGAGACCCTCTCTAATAACTGAAGCAATATCTGTTCAGAGAAAGATCATTAGACGAGCCTGACAGGACCGACAAGAGGGGGAGAGATCCAGATGATGAGGGTGACAATAGCCGTAACCCAGTTAGAAGATTTACTGCGGCTGAAAAGTAAAAAGGAGTGGTGATCACTGGGGGAGCCCAGCAAGACAGTATGCCTCAGCAGCAGAGGCAAGGTAGGCGTGAAGTGATTGAGATGATTGCTGGAGGGTTTACAAGAGGAAGAGCATCAATCACAGCCAGGAAAAATCACCACCGGATGATTTTATCAGTACAGGGCAAACCTAGAGATAACCGCCCTTTCAGGGATGGTGTGGTAGCTCCGGCGGTGTTGTTCACTGATGATGACTTCGGCCCGACGATCCCAGGAGGAGACGACGCAGTGGTGATCATTGCTGTCATTGCTAACAAAGATGTGAAGAGGATCCTCATCGATCAGGGAAGTTCTTGTGATGTAATTTTTTATAATTGTTTTAAAAGAATGGGTTTTAATGATGCAGATTTGCAGCCGTATATGTAAGAACTCACGGCGTTTAATGGGGCAAAGCAACCCATTAAAGGGTATCTCGATACCCTCATTTCTTTTGAAGGTGAGCCTGGCGCGAGAACGGTGAAATCGAGAATCCTGGTGATCGATGTGGAATCCCCCTACAACAGGATCATAGGCCGCCCTACCTTGAATGCAATGGAAGCAATTGTGTCCACTCCCCACCTCTTAATCAAATTCATTGACAAGGATAACAGTGTGTCCTCCCTCCGCGGAGATCAGGAGATGGCTCGATACTGTTATAACTTGAGCCTTAACATGGTCAAGTTGGAAGCATTTAATAAGAAGAGGAAGCTAAATGATGGAGGAACAGCAGCTGGGTCTGTCAGTCTGATTGACTTGGACCCCAGGGCGGAATTGAAGATTGACCCTCTTAACCCCTCAAAGCCCATACCGGATGGTGGTTCCAGGGATGTCATCTTAGGGGATTCCCCAGAGAAGGTCACGCACATTAACGATAATCTGGAGGCAGGCATGGAGCAATGTTTGTTGGCTCTTTTAAAGGAGTTTAAAGATCTTTTTGCATGGACTGCAGCAGACATGCCTGGGATGGACCCTGATTTTTGTTGCCACAAACTCACTGTGTACCCAGAAACGAGACCGGTGGCCCAGAAGAAGAGGAGATTGGGACCGGAGAAGCAAAAGGCAGCATGTGAGCAAACAGAGGAATTATTAAAGGCTGGGTTTATAAAGGAGATTCGCTATTCATCTTGGCTTTCCAACGTGGTGATGGTGTAGAAAGCCAATGGCAAGTGGAGGATGTGCACGGATTACGTAGATCTCAACTGATGTTGCCCCAAAGATCCGTATCCCCTCCCAAACATTGATCTATGGTAGATGATTCATCTGGTTATCAGTACCTCAGTTTCATGGATGCTTATTCAGGGTACAATCAGATTCCGATGTGGGAAGGAGATCAAGAAAAGACGGCCTTTGTCAATGACCGTGGTGTTTTCTGCTACACTGTCATGCCGTTTGGATTGAAGAACGCCGGTGCTACCTACCAGCGCATGATCAACAAAGTATTCGAAGGCATGCACACCAAGCTGGTAGAGGTGTATATCGATGATATCATCGCAAAGACTCCCACTAGAGGGGATCACATTGACGATTTGCGCTAAGTGTTCACTCAGCTGCGACAATACAATATGAGGTTGAACCCATTGAAGTGCACTTTTGCTGTTCCAGCAGGGAAGTTCTTGGGATTCATGTTGACCCAGCGGGGCATCGAGGCCAACCCTGGTAAGCATCAGGCAATACTGGATATGCAGAGCCCTAAGAGCCTAAGGGAGGTACAATCATTGAATGGGAAAGTGGCCGCTCTAGCTCGATTCATGCCCAAGATGGCACATAGATCCCTTCCCCCGTATAAGCCGTTGAAGAAGCACAAGAGTTTCGAATGGGGAGAAGAGCAAGAACAAGCTTTCCAGCAGCTTAAGGCCGTGCTTTCAAGTCCACCAATATTGGTAAAGCCTAACCCTGGTGAGACTCTGATTTTGTATTTAGAAATTTCTGATGAAGCCTTAGGCGTGGCTCTGGTTAAAGAAACTCCAGAGGGGCAGAGGCCGGTGTACTTCACCAGCAAGACATTCCAGGGGGCTAAAGGTAGATATCAAAAGATAGAGAAGGCCGCTCTAGCAGTGGTGTGGGCTTCACGACGGTTGAGGCCGTATTTTCGTGCGCATCCAGTACTAGTAAGAACGGATCTGCCTCTCCATTCAGTGCTTAGTAAACCAGATCTTGCTGGAAGGATGATCAAGTGGTCTATCGAGCTTTCTGAGTTCGAAATTTCTTATGAGCCTCGAGGAGCTATTAAAGATCAAGTTTTGGCAGATTTTGTGGTGGAAATGAAGGGGTCGGATCCAGCCACACCTCGAGCGCATTGGACCATTTATGTTGATGGGTCGTCAAACAGTAAAGCCTGTGGAGTCAGTGTCATGGTGGAGAGTGATGACAGAGTACATTTGGAGATTTCCCTCCGATTCAATTTTAAAACCTCCAATAATCAAGCTGAGTATGAGGCATGCTTGGCCGGCCTCTGAGCGGCGATCGATATCGGAGCGTCAGCAGTTACATTATGCAGCAATTCATAGATGGTGATTTCGTAAATCCAGGGAGAATATCAAGTCTGAGAGCCACAACTTCAACTGTACTTGAATTGTGTGAATGAATTAAAGGGGAGATTCGACGTGCTAGAATTGAAGCATGTACCAAGAGAAGAGAATACCAGAGCAGACATCTTATCGAGGCTTGCAAGTACAAAGTAGCCTGGTGGCACAACAACGGTGGTTCAGAGCACACTGACATCACCTAGCATCCCTCTGTTCTCTTCTTTAAATGCTATAATGGTCAATTATCCTTACGAGAATTCTTGGGTCATCCCTTATATCTGTTATCTGGTAGACAGACAGCTTCCCACTGACGAGAAGGAGAGGAGATGAGTGAAAAGGGAACTGCCATACTTCACCATGGTCAATGGTGTTCTTTACAAAAGGGGATTCTTAGTCCCATACCTTTTTTGTTTGAGAGAAGATGAGGTACAAGCAGTGTTGGAGGAAATACATGAGGGACAGTGTAGGCACCATGCCGGGGGCAGGAGCTTAATGAGAAAAATCCTCAAGGCTAGATATTGGTGGCCCACGGTGAAGCAGGACTCAGCTGATTTTGTGAAAAAGTGTGATGCTTGTCAAAGATTTTCCAATCTCCATCACACACCGGCCCAAGAACTCTCTTCATCCGCCGTGCCTTGGCCGTTCTACCAATGGGGCCTTGATATCCTGGGTCCGTTCCCTACCGCTCCAGGAGGTATTAAATATTTGATTGTGGGGGTAGACTACTTCACTAAGTGGATCGAGGCTGAGCCAGTAGTGCATATCACTTCTGCGTGGACAAGGCGCTTTGTATATGAAAACATCATAGCTCGATTTGGTGTCCCAGGACGGATTGTGACTGACAATGGCACCCAGTTCACAGATAAGAAATTCACAGACTTGCTCAAAGGATTAGGGATAGTCCAAATTTTCTCATCTGTTGAGCACCCTCAGACAAACGGCCAAGCAGAGGTGGCTAATCGAGAGGTATTAAAAGGGTTGAAGAAGCGTCTTGGAGAAGCGAAAGGAGGATGGACTGATCAGCTATGCCATGTTCTGTGGGCATATCATACTACACCACACTCTTCCACTAATGAATCCCCATATCGGCTGACTTATGGGGTCGAGGCGATGATCCCAGTAGAGTTACAAACCAGATCAGCCCGGGTAGAATATTTTTCAGCGAAAGACAATAACGCCAATCTGGCATCAGAGTTGGACATTCTCCATGAGCTGAGAGAAGGAGCCTTTATCAGAGACCAGACAATAAAAGCGAAGGCAGCTCTCTGGTACAACAAGCATGTTCAATACAGAGCGTTTAATACTGGAGATCTTGTTTTGAGAAAGGCGGGTGTGGGTAATAAATTCGCTTATCAAGGGAAGCTGGCACCGACATGGGAAGGCCCTTACAGAGTTTTTGAGGTGACTGGAAAGGGATCATACCGGCTCGAGGAGCTTGATGGAACCCTAATTCGCAACAAGTGGAACACCCAGAACTTACGTGTTTACTACAGCTAGTTGGTAAGATGGCATGTACTCTTTTTCCTTACTTGAGTTTTTCCCATTGGGTTTTCTCAAGAAGGTTTTAACGAGGCATGACCCCAACTACGCTTCCTTTGTAATGCATATTCAACTTAATAAAAATGCAATTTATGACTCTATCAATCTCACTCTCTTATTTTTATGTTGTGATGCATAGCTATAAGCTGTATTTGTATAAAGACCCTCAGGACGGATGATCTCAATCACCTATTCTATGTATTGACGATGTAACTCCTCGAGGGCTGAAACAAAGACCCTCAGGACAGATGATCTCAATCACCTATTCTGTGTATTGACGATGTAACTCCTCGAGGGGGAAATGGGTTGTAGGATTAAACCGAACCCCAATTGAAGACCCAGATTGTAGGAGTTAAACCAAACTCTGGGTACGGTTAGTAAGTTTGGCTGAACACCGTCTGAAGGCTTGGATTGTAGGACTAAACCGAACTCCAAGTATGGTTAGTAGGATCAAACTGAACCCCATTTAAAGGCCCAGATTGTAGGAATTAAACCAAACTCTGGGTACGGTTAGTAAGTGTGGCTGAACACCGTTGAAGACTTGAGTTGTAGGATTAAACTGAACCTCAAGAGACGGGTGTAGAACTTAACCTTTTTCAAGGTTATACCGAACCCCATATGAAGACTTGGATGGTAGGATTGAACCAAACTCCAAGTATAATTGCCGTTCTCATTTCTGAAGCGATCATCACAGGGCGGCTGAATGCAAATATTGCCTTTCCATATCGTTGAAGTCAAATGAACCTTTTCAATTCTCAAGGAGTTAAAGGTAACGCTTTACAACAGATATCTCCTTCCCAAGATACTTATACTTGGGGACAGGGTATACTTTAACATGAGCGTTGCATATTTGTTACGATATTTGTTATTTTACTCTGGGGTAAGAGATGCGCTTGAAACGACAATACGGTCAAACAAAGCGGATTGACGATATTTTAAAAGGGTAAAGTATTACATATACGCCTAAGATTATTTGGCAATCATACACTTGTCACAAACGATAGAAGAAAAACGAAGCAAACTTTATTTCTATGAAGAAAAATTTTATATGAATCAAAGCATCAAAACTGGAGCTGATCCCAGTACACAGCTATAAATAAAATCACAAAATTAAAGAGCAGGTGGTTGGTCCTCCGGTATGGGCACGTTCGTTCTCCCCTCTTCATCTCCTTCAGTTTGAGCCTTATCCACTCCGGTCTCTGGGCCAGCTTGAGCATCCCTTTGTGTCTCACCTTCGGGGCCAGAAGTGGTCAGTACTAGTTCCATGCTTTGACCCTCCGGAAGTGGAGGCAGTTCATAAAGAGCATCGGGAGGATCCTGGTGCGAGCCGTCACTCTTCACTTCGACAAGTTTCCCTCCGTGGAATTCATAGAACGGATCCAGTCCGTACAAATTAAGCTTCACGTCGGGGTTACGATAAAAGACTTGACGAAGTACCAGGCTGAAGGATTCGAAAGCTACCTTCTTGCATATCTCCAAGGCTTTGGCAGCCTTTGCCTTAGCAGCAGATAAATTCTTTTGAAGCTTGGCAAAATCCTCCTCCGACGGCCCAGTGCTCATACTACCCTTCTTTAGCTCTTCAATCTGAGCCTGCATTTCCTTCTGAAGGGCCTCCTACTCTCCTAGGCTTTCATTATGGCTGGCCTCTGTTGCTGCAAGATCGTCAGCTAGCTTGGCCGATTTCTTCTTCTCTAATTGAAGCTCTTCTTCAAGGAGGGGGATGGATTTATTCTGCTGCTGAAGCTCAGTAACCTGCCGCTCCAAGGATTTGTTGGCAAAGTGGAGCTAGCTTATTTCTTCTGTCTTCTTCTGTAGCGTCTCCTTCGCCTTAGTCAATTCTGACTCCACGCCTCTGTGAGTTTCAGCTTGCTTAGCTGCCCAGGCCTCCTTTATAGCGATGTCGGCCTTAAGTTTTTCAACTTGTTCCATGTAGTCTGCTTTGTCGCTCAAGGAGTCCAAGAGGCCAGATAGCTCATCCAACTGCCAGCGACCGGCCTGGCAAGCGCCTCGAACTTCGGCAGCATCAAGTGAGGGGCGAAGACAGTACCTCGCCTTTGGAAGAGTGGGGGGCATGGACCCATGGAACCAGAGATAAAGAGAGAGAAAAGACTCGCTTGGAGGGTTAATCACTGGAGGAGGACCGCTCTCAAAGTCCGGTTTGGACGTGGCATATGAAGGAGGGGCAGAAGAATCAAGGATGGGCTTCTTCCCTTTATCTTTTTTCAGCCTAGACTCCTCAAGAGTCTTCTGGCGTTTCTTTGCAGGGTCACCAGAAGAAGGCTTCTCCACGTCCGTTGCCTTGACCAGATGCCTCTTTTTCTTTTTCTTCTCTGGGGCGGCCTCCTCATTGCCTCGCCCTACAGCCTCCGTTTGTCCTTCAGGTTCCTCCTCGTCAAGGAGAGGGACCTCATCTCCCACAGCGGAGGTAAGAGGAATTGTTGGAGCCACTGCCTTAGTAGAATTCCTCTTGGCCTGAATATCGTTCTCCTCAGAGGAAGAATCACCATCTGCCAGCATGGATTTCAAGGACAACATATTGGGAGATACTTTTTCGATTTGTTCTGCAAAATAAGGAAAATTGAGTTAGAACATGGAAGGAAAAACAATAAGAACGGAGTGAATATGCAAAATAATCATAAGTTCAAGAACGGCCATTATGGAGATAAGTGTCCCGGACATCGGCACTTCCCAAGAGAAGCCGGCAGGAGAACCCCTTGAGGGCTTTTGAGGCCGATTGCATGGCACTCAAAACCTCTACAGAATGAGAGGAAAGTTCGCTCTCTTTAGTATAGTAAGCACGGCTCAACAGAAGAAAGTGCTCGTACGACCAGCTGATAGGGAACTTGGTGAACCCTTATTTATTGAGCCAGAAGACCGGCTTATTCAATTGAACTCGGACCCGCATGTAGTAATGTTTAAAGGAGCGTCTGTCCACCTTAGCGGATTCGGTGTAGGACTTGAAGTTCACCACCCTTGAGTCACAACGGAGTGTTATAAACCCAAGACCGCCCTTCTTGTTGGCACGGCAGACCACTTGGCAGTAGTAAAATAGTTTGGCCACAGTGGCGGTGAAATTAAAGTGCTCTCCCAAAATTTCGAGAGCGCACACCAAACCCCAGCCGTTAGGATGCAATTGAGTAGGGGCGCAGTCGAGGAAGTGGAGGACGGCCATATGAAACTCCGTCATAGGAAAGCGGACCCCCAAGTTTTGAAAGATGAAGTTGTACATGTAGACCGACCTCTCGTCTGGGACGCGGTGGCAGACCCTCTCAGTTGGGCGGGGGGCAAGGACAAGAAAACGTCCCTTATACTTCTTGTCAGAATAAATTTTACAGTGGAGAGTGACCGGTTTTCCCTCTTCATTTGCGTGATACGAGGGGATGTCCAAGAATTCCTCCTCAACCCAGCAGTACGGCCTTTCCCTGTTCAGCTTTTCCCAGTTTAGCCAGTGTACCACGACGTTGACACACCCTTCAGTAGTTTGCAAAATCAAGGTTTTGCCAGACCCTGGAATCTCTATGGTACCTGATGCACGATGGAACGCGTGTGTGTTGTGGTAGAAGGCAACATCGTCAGAGAGATAACCTTCATCACTTGACCCATCATCAGAGCAGCTGGTAGCCCTTGAGTCAAGGGGATCCTCAGGGCGGCGCCGATCAACTAGCGCTCGCGAGGAGGAAGTTTCAACTCTCTCTGAGCGACGAGGCCCAGCCACAGGAAGATTCACTGGAATCCTTCCACCACGGTGGCTAGAGGGGGCACGAGAGCTCAGACTCCCCCTGGTTGAGGTACCAGCATTGCCTGTTCTAAGGCGCATGGTTGAAGCAGAATGAATAAAAATGATATGGAGGTAAAGGATAGGGAGGTTACCTAAAAGAAGGAAGAACTTTGTGAAGAGGAAAGGCAGCAAGGGAATCTTTAGAAATTTGAACAGAGGTTCACTAAGCTTGATGATAGAGACGAATTCCCAAATTCGTTAAGTGCCCCTTTTATAGGTAACGAAGAAGCACAGTGTTCTGCCAAGAGTCACGACGTTTATTTCAAAACGCAACTTTTTGGATTTAAATGACTTTGTCATTTCATAACTCAAAGTGCGAAAATGGTAACATTTCAGTAAAGGTTTTTATGAAACGGGCCTGTGGAAGTTGAAATCCTGGCCCAATAAGCCCAATCGACGGTTACACTCTTGGGTAATGATGGTTCGTGCGTTAAAAAGGGCATTTAATGTCCAATCATTTTAGACGCATTTAATGCACCCCAACCACTATTCAAATACCAAGAGTTTTGATTTCCAAAAACTCTTGGGATTTCCCTCACTGCGAATCCTTATCTGAATCCGTTGTGAATGGCATTAGAAGAGTGGTTACTTAATGTACAGAGCGGATGTGTTGGTAAGAAACCAAACACGCATATGTCAAAGAGTTTTTAGAAGGAATTTCTAGAGCGTTCCACCGGTATCCAGACTTCTTAAAGGCTGTATAGCTCATGTAAGCAACCTAACAGTCCCTCACATAAGCTAGGGGACAAATGATCCAGTCTGGATACCAGTCCCCAAAGTTATGATGTCAGAGTGACATCTTAAAGGAGTAACTGGTATTATAAGAGGACAACGCTACATCGGTTATCCACCCTCACTTCATCCATTCTCACTTCATCGAATGCTCCATCCATCCTCGCTATAATAGAGGCTTCATCTGATCTTATCTCCACGACGTGAATAACCGTTTGCCTTAGGATCACTATGAGATAAGAGTTCTTTATAACTTATCAGCGAAGATACCCTGCATAGTGGAATGTGTCTATGTCAATTACCTCAGAGAGTAAGTACAATTGCCAGCAAAATATGCGAAAAGGTGATTATCCTCTATCCCTATCACAGGATCGTACTTTGATGATTAACCTACCCCCCTGACACACTCTGAGTACTGAGTCATCCTGATTGACACACTCTACACGCTATCAGAACCAAGGGGCCCACTTGCATCCAACGATTCATTTCCTACGTTCAACTATAAATAGCATGTTCCAATACACATGCAAGGTTACGTTGTTCTATCTTACATCTTTACTATTGCATTGCTTGAGTATTCACTGAGTTCATACACTCTTCTAACTTGAGCGTTGGAGAATCTTCGTAGGTGGCACCACCTTTCGCCCTCTCTCAACGCGAAACGTTGGTGTGAAGGATCTCTAGGACAACAAGATCGGTTTCTCCCACTGAGAGGCCGGATTATAATACCGGATACCCACTGTACCGGTGTATAAACCCTAAAACACCTGCACTCTTATGGCTAGTTCCACACCAGATCCTAGACCCCGGATCAGACCAGTTCATGAGGTATTGGTCATTTCTTCTTCTCTTCAGAGTGAGAAGTCTGTTGCCCAACTGTGGGGGGGGAACATTTAATCATTCCACTTTCCCTTGTAATGTGGAGTGTGTTTGCTGCTCTGCTTCAGATAGGGTTTGCCACGAGCGTGCTGACCCAAGTGCATTAGATTTCACCTTCGTGTATGAAACCCTTTTTTCCAGGCTGTATCTTTCCTTCCCCTTCTCCGACTTCGAATTCGGAGTACTTTGTGCCTTAAATATCGCTCCTACATAATTGCACCCAAATGGATGGGCATTTGTGAAGGCCTTCGAAGTGCTGTGTGAGCACTTCAGCCGTGTACCCTTTATTCCCTTGTTCTTTTATTTCTTCAATGCCAAAATCCCCAAAGTTGGGGTTTCTATAGGTTGGATTTCTCTGAACGGTGTCACCCGAAATTTAATTAGGGCCTTTGACCAAGCCTACAAAAACTTTAAAATGGGTTTTTTCAAAATCTGAGTTGGTTTGGACCCTCCAGGGAAGGACTTTCTACACTACCCTGACACTCAGCCTCGGTTTCCCCACTATTGGACCCGAAATCCCGTCCAATTTTAGGTGTCTTGGGATGACCTATCTTTGTCCGAGAGGGCAGATGCCAAGTTTTTCATCGAGGACTTAAAGGCGTACTTTAGTTCTCAGGCTCTGATAGCTTTATCCCCTTATTCGAGCACTCTTGACGCCTGGATTGGTAAATGTGATTTTAATTTAATTGTTTTCTAAATCTTGTTGTCTAACTCTAGTTTTTCACTGATTACTTTTACTTATGCAGCTGACATGGCTCCCCACAATATTTCCACTAAGGACTTGAAGAAACGCTACCCGGGCAGTGACCCCCAAGCTGTTGGAAAGAAGACCGGCGGGAAGAAAGGGCCGAAGACAAGCTCTATAATCCCTATAGGTGACTCTCGGGGGTCGGCGAGGGTAGTGACTATTGCGACGCCCATCAACATAGTGCCTCTCGCCTCTCAAATAGAAAGGAAGTGGGTCAAACATCGAAAAGACATCGCTAGGAAGACTCAGCTAGAGAAGGAGCCACTTCGGGGTCGGTGGGGTAGGCAACCATGAGAGAGAGCTGCCCTGAGACTCCATGCCACACAGAGGAGCAAATGGGGGGTGTTCCCCGCCCCAATATGGTGTCTGATAGCACTGATAAGAAAACAGGGTCTCTCCATCCTCGGGACCGAGTAAAGCAGGGCTCCTCAAGGATTATTTTCGGTAAAGGCCTGTCTGCTGAGAGGATTGCTGGTTCCCTGTCCAGCGAGACAAAACTGGAGGATCAGCGTTGGGAGAGCTTCGCCAATGGATCTTTGTGCGGCACCCACAATCCTGCCCACTCGCTTTGGGATGTGCACTTCCTAGTTCCAGGCTTTGTGGATCGCACGGTAGTGTTCAAAGATGATAAAAAAAGTTTGAAGGGTCGAGTGTGACTACAATGTGTCGGGCCATAGAAATGTTTAATCTCTGTGTGACTTTAATGACCTGATTTTTGGAAAAGTGCTTCAACGAGCAGGAGAAGGAGTTGGCAGTGCTAAGAAAGAAGAAGGTAACCCTGCAATATGAGAAGGACTCTGTGTAGAGTCAGTATGAGTTTAACATCTTACAGCTTAGGGATGCTTTGAAGGCGGTCGAGGGTCTGGAGGATGACCTGAAACATGTTAAATCCAAGCTGGTGGAAGCCCAGTCGGAGAAGAAGCTGGTGGAGTCTAAGCTTGCTACGACTGAGGAGCAATACGCCAATCTTGGTAGGCGCTTGGGAGCAGCTGAGGAGTCTTATGCTCTGGTGTTCTTGGCTTAAAAAGAGGTTGAAGAGAAACTGAGGGGAGTTAAGAATGACCTCTAGAAGCGCAAGGCTGAGGAGACAGATTATCCCCGATTTATAGAGGAGCAACTGGTTGAGAAATATGTGGTGGCATTTGACCTTTGTCAGCAACAGATCCAAGTACTGAACCCTTTCGTGGACCTCAACCTTGAAGGGATCAGACCTTTTTGTGTCGTGGTGAATGGAGAGATCATTGATCTTTTCGACTTAGAGGATAAGGAGGAGGCAGCTGCAGAAGGTGTCCCGGAGGCTGAAGAGGGGGTTGACTCAACTGTAGCACCCGAGTCGGGATCGGACAACACCGAGGATGGGACCGAGGCTGACAAGCATAAGGGTGATGAAGTGTCCCAGGATATGAGTGATGCTCCTCAAGATGAGACCCTTGACGCTAGTGTCGGACCTTGATCAACTTAAAATTTTGTCTTCTTGTTTTCCTTTTTTTTGTTTTCTCTGTCTTCCTGATGACTATAACAGTTTATTTTTTATGAATGAAAGTGGATGGCGTGTTTATTTTGGTGTCCTTTCTTATTGTAGTTTATATGTATTTGCCAAGGGACCGATTCCATGCTCAGACTTTGAGTATTTAAATGCTATTTAAATTTTATACAATGTATTTGCCGAGGGTTCGAGTTTGCGCTCAAATTTTGAGTACTTAAACATATTTTAAGTTTCATAACGCATTTGCTGAGGGATTGATTCCACACTCAGACTTTGAGTACTTAAACGTATTTTAAGTTTCATAACGTATTTGTCGAGGGATCAATTTCGTGCTCGAACTTTGAATACTTAAACGTATTTTAAGTTTTATAACATATTTGCTGAGGGATCGATTCCACGCTTGGACATTGAGTACTTAAATGTATTTTAAGTTTCATAACGTATTTGTTGAGGGATTGATTCCACGCTCAGACTTTGAGTACTTAAACATATTTTAAGTTTCATAACATATTTGCCAAGGGATCGATTCCGCACTCAGACTTTGAGTACTTAAACATTTTTTTAAGTTTCATAATGTATTTACCGAGGGATCGATTCTGCGCTCAGACTTTGGGTACTTAAACGTATTTTAAGTTTCATAACGTATTTGCCGAGGGATCGATTCTGCGCTCGGACTTTGAGTACTTAAACGTATTTTAAGTTTCATAACGTATTTGCCTGGGGATTGATTCCGCGCTCAGGCTTTGAATGTGTCATGCTTTTTTGACTGAATAAGACTTTCATTAAAGTAACGAGGGGCCTCATTAAAACCTCCCGAGAGAAAAAAACCTGTGGGAAAAACCTCTCGGGTAGGAAAAAGAATGCCCTAGAATACAAAGGTTAACGGTAGTAAAACAGCAGGTGAGTGGCATTCCACGTTCTTGGTATTTCTATTCCAGTTAATTCTTCCAGATGGTAGGCCCCCTTTCCCAGGGCCTTGACGTTGGTTGTCGTGATCCCGGCAAATTAGTACATTAAAATTAATTAATGTAGTACTAGGGTATCAACCTAGGTCGTTCTCTCAAAGATCAACATAAAAATTTAGGAAAATCAAGTCTTAAACTAATTTTAACAAACTAAAATTTAACAAACAAAATTTAATAATTTTCTTTTTACAAACAGAAGTTTAACAAACATACACTGGGGGGGGTTTGATTGTTACAAAAATTTAAAACAGAATACAAAATACAAAATGAGTGTAGAACAAGTAAATAACGAACGATTGATTTTCTTGGAGTATTGTAATTTATTTTATCCTTGGATTTGAAAAGGTTTCTATACACTTCCTTACTGTCAATCCCTTAGTTCAATTTGAATTAATCAACTAAGCGTCTTTTAATTCATAATTCCTTTACTTTCATAAAATGAAGATTTTAATCAAGCATCCTAATTAAGCAAAAGGAGTCAAGATTTTAAATTCTAGGAATTATTGAACATACATAGAACATCGCCTACATACATAAACTAGCTTCAACGTTATGGAATTAAGCAAACCACAACTATTAAGATTGATTTTTGAAACATTCATTAAGCATGTATATTTCTAAATCTATCTTAATATAATTTTTATTTAATTCTAACTGTATAATTAAATTGATTAAGCATACAACTTAATTAAACAATATAGATATTAAATAATTGAGCTAGAATTATGAAGAGATTAACAACAAGGAAATGTATTAAAAATCAAAACCTCAAAAATAACATTACATTAACCTCCAAGAAAATCAATCTAAGGGTTTTAGCCCTCCATAATTAAAACAAAATAAAAATCGAACCCGGAATGACGCTCCTCCGGAATTCTTCTACTGTCCACTGCTTCTCTGCTCCTCTCCTCTGAACACATTTTTTTCTCAGTTCTTGGCTCTAATTTATAGAGCTTTCTTGGCTGAATTTTTAGGCAAATTAATTCAGCCCATCACCTTGCCCATGGTGCTTCACGTTGGAAATTTTTGCTCTTAAGGGAACATACCATTTTGCTATGTATTGCTGTCTAATTTTTGTTGTTTTGCAGCAGCATGGTCACGTTAATTCCTTGCCAATTTTGCTGTCCACTTTCTCATTTATTGTTGTTTTCTTGCTGTCCATTTTACTGCTATTGCTGTTCAAAATTCCTTGCTGTTGCTGTTCAAAATTCCCTGCTGTTGCTGTTCAAAATTCCTTGCTGTTGCTATTTAAAATTCCTTGTTGTTGCTGTTTAAAATTCCTTGCTGTTGCTGTTTAAAATTCATTGTGCATTTTTGTTGTTTTGCTGTACAAATACAGCAGCTCATTTCAACATGAATTGCTGTCCCATTTTTGTTGTTTTGCTTGTAGCTTTTACGTTGGGAAGCTGTCCATTTTGCCTTGTTTGCTGCAGCTTGAAATGCATTTGAAGTGGTAGAATTCTTTTGCATTAAAAATTCAAGCACATGGACTTTGTGGGCCGTGAGTTAAGTGGAGCTTGGCATTTAATGTGTCCATTTTAGCATTGCCGTGAGAGTTTTGTTGGAGACTAATGGAAGCTTTGTTGGCATTAAAAGAAATACTTACACATGGGACCCTTGCTTTTAGAAAATTCAACTTTTTGCTTTTAGCTTTGAAAATTCAGCATATGGTCTTGCTTTTTGAAGCTTATTTCAACGTGATTTAGCAGCTGCAGGAGGAAGGAAAATTGATCAATTCATGCTACCATTCAGCTATGTTTCACGTTGGAAATTAGCACTTTATTGCTATAAGAATTGATTTTGTTTATTTTATGAAGCATAGATAAGGCTTAAACAATTTCACATTAATATACTTGTCAAGAAAAAGTAATTAATGTGAATTTGTATTTGGAGGAGAGTAATTTATTTTGTAAAATAATCATGAAGCTTCCAATAATTTGATAACCTGTAAAATAAAATAAAATCAAATTAAACTTAGTTAATTCAATAAATTTTATTTTAGGATGAAAGCTTAATTTATTTTAAACATACTAATTAACACAAACTAAATAGAAACAATAGAAATTAAAAACAGCAATCACTAGTAAACAATAACAGTAAAAGAAACAGAAATCACAAAATTCAACACTTAATAGTAACAGTAAAAATAAGAAAACAGTGATTACTAACAAATAGTAAAATAAAAATTACAAATGGAGATTACTAACAATTTACGCTAAAACACATTTATTAGGATTTAACAGTAAATAAAACAGACAAACAGAGTAAGTAATTAAAGGTAAAAAGATACGTCATCAGGCCTCTTTGACTCGGTAAGGGCCTTCCCAGGTGGTGGCGAATTTTCTTTCTTCTCATGGTCTTTGATTGTTTTCTGCAGTATGTAATACGAGGTCTCCATTGCGAAAAGGTCGGGGTCGAAGAAGGGAATTCCAACGCTGAGTGGATCTTTGTTTGGCAACCTGTATTTTTACATACGCGACATTACGCTCTTCAAGACTGAGATCTAGGTCTTCTCGTCTTTCATTGTCATTTAGGCTTTCGTTATAAGCAAGACGTCGGAGGGTGAGCTCCCCCAATTCTATTGGTATCATGGCGTCAGCCCCATAGGTGAGTCGAAACGGGGTTTCCTGGGTCGACGAGTAGGGGGTTGGGTGATATGCCGACAGGGCTGCTAACAATTCTTCTTCCCATCTTCTTTTGGCTTCTCTGAGTCATTTTCGGAGTTCTTGGAGAATTATCTTATTCGCAGCTTCAGCCTGGCCGTTAATTTATGGGTGCTCTACCGAGGAGAACTTTCGTTTGATTCCCAGGTTTTCACAGAACTCAACGAAACCTTTATCCATGAATTGACGACCATTATCCAGGATGATTTTATGAGGAAGTCCATGTCTACAGATGATGTGTTTCCAAGTGAAAGTCTGGACTTTGGATGCAGTGATAGTTGCAAGGGGTTCTGCTTCAATCCACTTGGTGAAGAAATCGACTACCACGAGAAGAAATTTGACTTGGCCTTTGCCAGGTGAAAATGGGCCCAAGATGTCCATCCCCCGGGTGTTGAAAGGCCAGGGGGCTAGGATTCCGTGTAAGGGCTCGAGGTGAGTATGGACCCGATTGGTGTTGCGCTGGCATGGATCATATTTCTTGATGAATTCAAAGTAGTCGGCCCGTACAGTTGGCTAAAAGTACCCCGCTCAGAGGATTCTGGCAGCCAAGGGACGAACTCCTCTGTGAAGGCCGCAGATTCCCTAGTTCTTGGATTACATAGTCGGCTTGCTCTTCATTCAGGTATTTTAAGAAAGGCATAGTGAAGCCCCTTTTGTAGAGTTGTCCATCCAACAGGGTATAGTTGGTTGTTTGCACCTATAACTTTTTGTCCTGCTGGCGATCCTCCGGAAGGGTCCCTTATTCAAGGAAGTTAACAATTGAGGTCATCCAAGTATTTTTAACCAAGATTTCACATACCTGGTGTACTTGCTGGGTCTTGACAGGGCCCGCAAGCGCACGGGTTATGTCGTGTAATATAAAAGATTATCGTTCTCCACAGGTACTGTGTTCAAAGTACCAGCATATTGAAATTTAATTATCCACACAATTGATTTTTTTTTAAGATTTTTATAAAATAAAACACAAATTAAAGTTGCACATAATACGAATAAATAAAAATAAAATTTACTTGACACTTTAAAAATCAGAGTTGAGAATATCTTGGGATTTCGGGGGATTAAGACTCTATTTTATGTTAATGAATTTTAACTTTTCATAAATAAGAATCAAATTAAGTTTTCCAAGGTGAATTTTCCAAAAGCTAATTAATATGTTCCTCTCGGAATCCTATTAATGTACCTAACCTATGGAAAGCGCTGCTTAATCCTCAGAAAGGCCCATTATCGTTTTATGAAACCCTTTTTATTTCCTCAAAAGAATTTTGATTACTTTCACGGTTTTACCGAGGTCATAAAAAGCATTTCAAAAATCTTAGGTTTAATTCAAAGCTTTCCGGTAAAAATAAATCTCTCGATTTTATTTATTACCTAAACTTACTAATATACCCGCAAGTATACAGTTTTATCATTTAGGTTCTTGTTAGGAATTACTAAAAGCATTAAGCATAATTGAACTAAATGGAAAACAGAAATTTATTTAATTCCAAGTCAAAATAACATTAAAATAAAATATTATCATACCCCCTTTATCCCAAGATAATTAATTTAGCTACTCATGAAATAATTCAAATTCATATAAATAATGGAAAAATAAAACATACAAGACATGGTAAAAATAAAGACTTATGGGTTTCTCCAAAAGCTCAGAATAATTTACCACTGTAATTCCTTGTTGCAATAATTTCTCCACCAATTACAAATTTAAATTCTCACTTTTACAGCCCTCACACTCTTAAAATAAAATAAAGAAAAAGAAAGTAAAGAAAAAATGGGAACGGGACAGAGAAAGAAAATAAGAGAAGTAAAAAGAAAGAAAAGAAAGAAAAGAGAAACGAAAAACAAAGAGAAAGGAAGGAGGAATTGGAACGAAGCTGATGGTAATTGATGCAAGTGATGATTCTATGCTCCTGGTTGCTCTCCCTTTTATAGGCGAATGGATGAATGAATCCAGCTAAGAAAACGCATTAAAATTTGCAAGTGGGAGAAACTTTCGGTGCATGTGAGTTCCAGCTGTGCCAACTTGTTTCCAATTTGCATATTTTAATATTTCCAATAATTCGGTGCTTGGATTTTAGTGATGATTGGTGCAGAATGATGAAATTCCAGGTGGAAAAATGTTATTTTCCCATAAATTCGAGTGAAAGCTTGCTGCAGGGTGGTTTGCTGAGTGTTGGACGGTGTGGAGAGTACTGCTGGACGGTGTTGTGGATGGAAAGGAGAGTCTGCGCGGTGTTGGTTGGGGAGAAGAGTCTGGGCGGTGTTGGTTTGAGGGACAGAGTTGCTGGACGGTGTAGAGAGGAGTATTGCTGGACGGTGTGGTGGATGGAGCTGTCTGGGCGGTGTTGTGGATTAGGAGCCTGGGCGGTGTTGTGTTGAGTGGGTTTCTGGGCGGTGTGGATGATGGAGAAAAAAGGGACAGCGGATAGAAGATGAAGTGGGACAGTGTTCTGGATTGAGGACGGAGTTGTGGATTGAGGACGGGGTTGTGGATGCTGGTCAATGGAGAGGAAAGGGGACGGTGTTGAGTTGATTTTGGTGTGGCTGAAGAGTTGGAAGGAGACAGCGGTGTTGATGAAGGTAGTGATCTGGTGTTGCATTGTGAAGAATTGGGTCGGTTTCACTTGAGCGTTTGTTGAAGGAAATCGTTTTGCTCAAGTGAGAGGTCTTGTTTCACTCGGTGTTGAGAGTTGGACGGGCAAAGTGACTTACTCGGAATTGATTGAATCCATTCACTCGGCTCAAATTCATGAAGTTCATTCGGCACTGATTGAAGACTCACTCGGGATCAGAATTTATTCAATCGGTTCTCAATCATTTTCACTCAGCTGTAATCTGAACCACTCAGTTAAAACTCTGCTCGGATTTTTGCCCTGGAATTCACTCGGAAGTGCCTTCTTATTTTTCACTCAGAACTTGTACTTGAAGGACTCTGGAAGCTGGCTGGTAGAAGTTTATGTCCGAGCCTTGTTTTGCTCGGAAGTGCAGCTTTCTGCCTTAGCTCACTCGGATGTCTTCCTTGGAGACTTTTCACTTCGGATTTAATGCGAAACTTAAAAGTCGGTCCGAGTGTGATTTTCTCCTGGTCGGATTTCACCTTGTCCGATTAAGACACCACTCGGAAATGCCTTGTTCTCCGAATGAAACCACTCGGATTCTCCTTAGTCAGCATTTATTCATTCAATGGCATTCCTTCTGCTCGGAATCAATTCACTCGGAATCAGCTTTTTGCCCAGAAAAGCACTTGTTCTTTGGTCAGACCTGCTTCAGTCAGCATTCTTCACTTGGATTTACTTCAATCAGCAAATTCCCACTCGGATTCACTTCAATCAGCAATCTTTTCACTCGGAAAATACCTTTGGGTAGCATTTATTAAAGCTTAGTTCCTTTTTTCACTTGGAATTGTTGCATTCGGACAGCTTCCAATCGGATTTTCCTAAAACCTAGACTTATTCCTTTTTAGCATTGATCCTTCACTCGAGTCAGCCATTTATCACTCAGAATGGCTTTGACAGGGAACATTTCACTCGGATTTTCCTCCAGCAGTGCAGTATTCCACTCGGATTTGGTCATTTCTGAGTTATCCCACTCGGATTTGGCCTATTTTGAGTTATCCCACTCGGATTTGGCCTATTTTGAGTCGAATTTCATTGCTCTGAGTCGGATTTCAGCTTTCTGAGTCGGATTTCAGCTTTAAAAAGAGAATTCTTTCCACTTTGGGCTTGTTCTTCTTGTTTCTTTATCATTTTATGGTCGTTTTTCTCTTGTTTTTGACCCTTTGTTACCTTAATTCTTGCAAAATAACATACCCAAGTAGAATAGAGTGGCAAGAAAGCAAAAATTGCAATAAATAAAGGAAATACAGTGGACAATGACTAAAATCCTAAGCAATTTAGACCTAATTTATTGTATTATAAAGCACTTATCAGTTCTCTTAAATAGTGGGCTCCTCTAAGATGACTTGGACAATTGTCTTGAGGTTCCCCGCTTTGACTGTGCTTGCCAGCTTAGAGAGCTGATCGACGCGCTCGTTCATGGCTCGGGGAATGTAAACTATGCGGAAGTGCTTAAGGTCTTAGGTTAATTCATTTAATCGGGCCAAATATTTTGCCAGGGTCGGATCCTTGGTCTGGTATGACCCTTCTATTTGTCGGGCCACTAGCTGGGAGTCAATTTTTGCCTGAATGCATCGTGCCCCCAAGTCTATAAGCCATTCACAAGCCAGCGATAAGAGCCTCATACTCTGCCTGGTTTTTGTTGCCTTTGAACTAGAATCATAGGGATTCTCCGACCACCAACCCGGTGGGGGACTCCAATATGACCCCTACTCCACTGCCCTTCGTGTTGGAGGATCCATCTACCGAAAGAGTCCATAGGTCGTGTATGGCCTCATAATCGTCTTTACCTTCTCCTAGTTCCACCAAGAAATTTGTTAGGACCTGGGCTTTAGTGGGACCTCTAGTTTCATACCGGATGCCATACTCGGATAACTCAATGGCCTAGATGACCATTCTCCCTGCAAATTCTCGCTTATGAAGGATTTTTCTGAGTGGTTGGTTAGTCCTTACCACTACTTGATGACTGTGAAAATAAGGTCAGAGTCGGCACGCTGCTACGACAAGGCTGTATGCAAATTTTTTGACTCTCTAATATCGTACCGTAGCTCCTTGTAACGTCTTACTGGTGAAATAGACCGGCCATTGGACCGGGCCGTCTTCTTGGACCAGGACCGAGCTCATTGCCTCAGCGCCAGCGGATAAGTAGAGGACTAATTCTGATCCTGCTTCAGGGTGAGTTAAAGTTGGTGGGGATGTAAGGTAGTCTTTCAAGTCTTGGAACGCCCTCTCACAATCTGGTGTCCATTCGAATAAGTTTGTCTTCTTCAAAACCTTGTAGAAAGGCATGGATTTTTCAACAAATTTCAAGAGAAAGCGGGAGAGAGTTACAATCTGACCAGTGAGGCGTTGGACTTCTTTAATATTCTGAGGGCTTCTCATCTCGAGTATGGCCCGACATTGGTCTGGGTTGGCCTCAATGCCTCGATAAGTGAGCATATATCCAAGAACTTTCCCCTTGAACTCCGAAAGAACATTTCTCCGGGTTCAGTCGCATGTTGTGCTTGCGTAACTCGGAGAATGTCTCTTCCAAATCCTAGACTGTTCTTCTGTCTGCTTGGTCTTTACTACCATATCGTCTACATAGACCTCCATGTTTCTCCCAATTCGCTCGGCAAAAATTTTATCTACCAGCCTCTGGTAAGTAGCCCCTGCGTTTTTCAGGCCGAAAGCCATCACCCGGTAGCAGTAGTTCACCCCACCTGTGATAAAGGTTGTTTTCTCTTCGTCTTTGGGATCCATGTGGATTTGATTGTATCCCGAGTCTCGTCCATGAAGCTCAAAATCCTGTAACCTGAAGTCCTATCCACCAAATGATCAATACTAGGCAATGGATAAGGATCTTCAGGACATACCTTGTTTAGATCGGTGAAGTCGACACACATTCGCCACTTGCCATTTAACTTCTTTACCATGACCACGTTATAGAGCCAGTCGGATACTTGACCTCCCTGATGAAATTGGCAGATACAAGCTTGTTTATTTCTTCCCTAACTGTATTCTTCCGGTCGGGGCCCATTTTTGGGGCTTCTAGGATATGGGCTTAGCTTCTGGCTTAATGTTCAGAGAGTGACAAATGATGTTAGGGTCGATGCCAAGCATATTTGCAGGGCTCCAGGCGAACAAATCTATGTTTGCTTTCAGCAGGTTGACGAAAACTTCTTCAAAGGTTGGCTTGAGTATTGCACTGATCCGAGTGAATTGATTAGGGGAGGGTCCGACCTGAACGAGCTTTAGGGACTCTACCCGTTGGGGTCTCTCATATTTTCTGTCGTCACGAGGGTCAAACCCTGCTTCTATATCCTTGTCAATTATAAAGGTCTCCTTAGGGCAGAGGCTCTCGTAATAACATTCTTGGGCGACCTCCAGATCTGCTCTGACGATCCCAACCCTTTTGTCACCGAGCGGGAATTTCATGGTTAAGTGCATGGTAGAAACTACAGCTTCTAGGGCGTTGAGGGAAGGTCGCCCCAATAATGCGCTGTACGAGCTGGGGAAATCAACAACTAGGAACTTGACCTTGACCGCTTGACTGTCTCTTCCCTTCCTGAAAGTAGCTCTCAGATCGATAACTCCCAAAACTTAGAGTCACTAGAAAAACTAAGTAAGGTACCGCCATACCTTTTTAAACATCTCGTGGGGAGGTCCATCTTTTGGTACGCTTTCCAGTGTAGGATGTCTGTCGAGCTTCCCTGGTCGACGAGTACTCATTCCACCACAAAATCTTCAATCCTATAGTAACCACTATTGGCTCGTCTCTGTTGGGGCCACCTTCGGGAAAGTTTGATCTATCGAATGTGATAGCTACTGAGTCTGACTCTGCCTGCAACAAATTTACCTGATCAGGTTGGTGTAACTGATGTGCGCGGGCCAAGGAATCATCCATGTCTTGAGGGGGTTTCTTGGCCAAGGAATCGAAGAACTTACACAGTCGCAGGCCAGCCTGTATGGCGTGTAATGCCACTTCGGGGTTGAGGTCCCAAATCTGAATGGCCTGCTCGAAGAAACAGGCCATATACTACTTCAAAGTTTCAGTCGGTAGCTGACGCAAATTCACCAGGCTGTGCGAAGTTTGTTGTACAACTCTACTAGTGAAAAACTGGTTGAGAAACTTTTTGCTGAGGTCAGAAAAATGTAATACTTTTCTGAGGGAGATGGGAGAACCGACGGAGAGCCAACTTGGTCAACATAGTAAGGAAAGTCCGACAAAAGAGGGAGTCCGATGCCCCAGTGACCAACATGGTAGTGGTGTATGGTGAGGTGCTCTTCGGGATCGCCTCTACCATCGTACTTTTTCATGGATAGAGGTTTGTAATTAGGAGGAGTAGAGGCATTCATGATCTCATCGGACCATGGGTGGGCTGCGAAAGGGAGTTCGGGCTCATATTTGGTGGTCTCTCGTGTTTGGTAAGAAATACGGTCAACGACCTTTCACTGGGTGGTTCGGCCTCCATTATTGCTGGAGGCTTCTCATTCGCCGTCTCTTTGTCCCCTAAGTTCTACGTTCTCCTGCTACAGGTTGGCCACTATCTTCTGGAGGGTTTCCACCATATTTGTTAGCTGTTGAATTTGATCACCGTGATTGGACGACTCTGGGCGCTGTCCACCATCTTCCTCCCGTCGGGTGTTTCTAGTGTTAACCATGGCTGCTACTGGGATTTAGGTTTCTTTTGGTTAGAGAAAGAGACTGGTGTAGGATCCGCTTTACCGGACCCCACGGTGGACGCCAAAATGTTCACACAAAAAAGTAAGCACAAAACTCTAAAGAATTCCCCTAGGGATTAAGTTTATTATTTTCAATATGCGTCACTTAGTTATAACGTGCGCAGAGGGAATACATTTATACCTAGGTTAGAATTAAAAAAAAGGGTCCAAGCCCATTTGTGACAACCTAGGTCAATTTACATTTATTTTTATTCATTCAAGTAAATTTTACAATAAATTTTTTCACGATTAATAATAATAATTAAGTCCTAATCCAAGATAATATTTATTTTTCTACCAAACATGTAACACCCTAATTTAATGAATAAATAATTACCAAAACAGGGAAAGTTTTTCCACAAAATAAACCAATGGGCTATAACACAACCGGGGATAATATGGAGGGAATAAAACGAAGACATTCGAAAGGCATACAGCGGAAGAACAAGGGCCTACGCAAGCCCACAACCACGCTCAAGCGAAACAGCCATCCAGCATACACTGCGCTCAGGCGAGGATCAACACGCTTGGGCGAGACAACCCGACTCGCTCGGGCGAAGCACGCATAGCTTACGCGTAGCCCATCAGCAACATTCCTTTCGCTCACACTCGCTGGAGCGAACACAAAGCCTTCCTAACCAACATACTCGCTGGAGCGAGAACTCACTCGCTGAAGCGAGAAGCCACACTCGGCATTCCCATCGCTCGGTAAGGGTTTCACTCGGTATCGACTCCAACACACATGCCTCACTCAGCAGCTCATGACTTAGTCTCTCAGTTTTTATCCACAAAGGCCACGTAATGATCCACTCGGGAAATGAGGGTTATCCCACTCAGATTCCATAAAACCCCTCACTCGGGATATTACCCAATCAGATACCACTCGGTATACTTCAGCCTTAAGTCACTCGGGTTATCTCTCCATCAAACCATTCGACATATTCATCATTTCTCACTCGGAGAGCGCATAGACCTTCCTTTACTCAGAAGGGGTCTCTACAATCATACTCCACGCGGTAATCTCACTCCAAAATCGAGCCATTTTAATCAGCCTCTCACTCGGCAATTGATATCTCATTCAATCGGAGAACCCATTAAGTCTCTCTCGGACTTGTTCCATACTTAGACACTCATGGCACACCTTATCTTATTCACTCGGAATGTATTTATAATTCATACACTTAGGATATATCAATCTAGATCATTACAACAGATCTTCCCTCGGAAGGGATTCACTCAGATTTCCACTCGGATACTCGAATCATCTCCTACTCGGGGTTCACCATATCCTCACTCGGAAAAGGCCACACATTTAGCCTTACTCGGAAAGAGATCAAGCCTGCACACTCGGGATGATCATATACTTAAGCCTCAACATTAAGACTAGTTCTTACAATACTATTCCACTCGGAAATTATTAACTTAACATATTCATACAACAGCATTTCCTAGTCGGTGAGAAGCATCCAATCAACATAAATACTTATATGGATATACACATTCCTACACTCGAAATACTTCTTATATTATTCATTCGGGACAGTTACCCCCGTTTACTCAGTATGTATATAATGTCATTCACTTGAAATATTTATATATGTACATATCCAACGCTTATAATCTGTTATAAATGCAAGTTATCTATGTAAACCATATACATGAGTATATTCATGCACTCGGATATTTATTATCTCAACATCATTCATTCAATATTAATCCCTAACCAACTCCAATACATAATGCCCATGTAACATATATACACAGATAGGAATTTACGCTCTGGTTTCCAATAACTCAGATTCAATATATATATATATATAAATTGTATTCATTATACAACGTTGCCATTATGAGCCGGCCAAGGCTTTAATATATCAAATATACGCTCGGTACATTGTATTATGTACACAGCCTTATCATAGACACCCAACACTCGGGTTAAGACCATCGTATCATCTCAAACCGACCTGCATGCACTGAAAAATGGTGTAGGGGTGAGCTTTACATATCAAATGACAGATATAGGGTCGGATTAATCACATAATCCTTAACATGCAATAATATACAACATCATTCAGCACAATAAATACTGCCATTCAATATAAACAATCACGAGCATCTTCAGATCGGAAATTCACCCATTTCACTCGGTCATAAGCTCGATTCACTCGGTAATAAATATTCTGATCCACTCAGATTTCACTCAACTCCGAGCTTTGCTCAAGGAGTCTGCCTTAGCCCAGCTCAAAGACTTAATCACATAACCCCACCAACAGAGGCACTCGGCATTCACATCCTACACTTCATGCATCTCATACATATTACATAACATCATCAAGAATAACTTCATATATTTCATGGACGGTAAACAACAACATCAAACAGACATTATTCATCATACATATCCGGGCTGCTTAATCACTCGGAATCAACCAAACAAACACATATTGGATACCACACATCACAATACAAGAATTTCACCCGGAAAACCCGTCCATAACCCATACATTTGAGATGCAAAGCCCCCTTACCTGGAATGACGTTCCAGAAGTCATATTGGCCACTCGGCCCAGCCACAGCAGCACTCTACTCGGCTTTCAACACTGGAAAGAGTCATCAAGACTCAACTCAGTCTTCACCCAGCTCAGTGAAGGACTCCAACGCTGCAACCACCGCAAGAACAGCATCAAGAGTCAGTCCTCACCAACAGTGGAGTACCACCATGCCTTCATGCATCATGCATGTCTTCGTCCTCACAAGAGCAGCACACTCCTCATCATAGTGGACCAACATGCATCCACAAACCGTGACACACCAAACGTTGCTGCAGGCTCTCCAACCGAGCCACCAATCAGTCCATCGAGTGGAGGAAGAAGAAGAAGGAGACAAAGAGGAAGCACCAGGGAAACAAGGTGTAACCCAGCTTCCATAACATACAGCCACACGCTGTTCCTCTTCACAACCACTCTGCTCAACACACACATATTCTACTCAAGTGCTACTCAGTCTTTGAGTAGAAGGGAAAAGATAAAGAATAACAGTAAGAAGAAGGAGACGAAGCAGAGAGTGAAGAAGAGTCTCCAGAGAGTCTAGAGAAAATGGAAGAATGATTCTCATTCACAATGTACCCAAGTATATGAGCAGGGGTACGCATATAAAGTGGAAGTATTCATCATTCCAATGCTCTGTGATAGCAGTTCTCCACTCCTATCGTATATCACCTCACCATTAGGACTTGCCTCATCAGTCATCACTATTCCCATTGCAGCGTGATTAAAGAGAGAGAGAACCGAAGTTCACACACTCACCACAATGCACATGTGTGGTCATTTGGCCTTATTATCATAACCATTAAAATTATTATTATTATTTCCCTCTCTCTTCCTCTCGCTCGAACGCGGGCATACCCGCTTGAGCGAGAACCGACCAGAATCCCCCCTGATTACACATCACACGTCACGCTTCACAGGGGCATTCTCGCTTGAGCGAGTAGCCCACTCGCCTGGGCGAGATCGGGCCAGAGGCCCTGTAACCAACACAAAGGATTCTCGCTTGAGCGAGAGTCCCTCTCGCTTGGGCGAGAATGTCAAAACCTGGGCAGAAACATGAGTCCTCAACAACCACACATATCAAAATCCATCCAAGGCCAATTTAACTCAATTCCATACTTCATATGCCTTACAATAATTATTTAATACTTGTCTCCAATGTTCATACACAACAATTCTCATTCTAAGTCATTTACCATATTGTTCACCTTTATAAAAATTTGGGATGTTACACCATTATACTAAGACTAACGAGATCCCCTTTTTAGCTGAAATGTAGGGGATCATGGGAACATGTGGGTCCCGCCTGACCATGGAAGGAACACGAGTAAAAACCAATTTATTAACTTCATTTCAATTCCAAATTATAATTTATTTATCAAACTATATTCATATTCTTTTAAATTATAATAGTTTATAATTTTGACCAAAAAAATATCAAATAGTAAAACCCAAACAAACTATAACATAAAAATCAGATTAAAAGTTATCGAATACCACACAATCAAATTATAGTCTAAAAATGAAAGGATAATAATCTGATCATTTCAACGTTCGGGAGCAGAGCGAGCATTTGAAGCGGGACGAAAGTTGAAACCCTAAACGCGGGAAACACAAAAAGAAGCATCACTGGCGGGAACAACATAAAACCACCTACCCTCGCTCTCTGATTATTTTCACTTTCACTTCTTCTCACTCTCCTCCCCCAATTTTCTCTCTCTCTCTCTCTCTCTCTCTCTCTCTCTCTCTCTCTCTCTCTCTCTCTAGGGTTTCAAACATGTTTTCCAACTCCCAATTCGATCCCACCTCTGCCTTCTCCGGCGGCGGATTCACGGCCTCTCAGCCTTCTCAGATCAATGATTCCTCTCCGGCGCCGTCCAAGGTATTCTCTCTATCTCTTATCTCTTATTACCCCTTTCGCTGTTTAAAAAACAAGTAGAATAAGGACTTTTTTAAAATAACTTGATTGAAATACACTAGTGAGAACCAAATTAGGGAAATTGGAAGTGATTTTTAAAAAATAAAGTTCCCGTTGAAGGTTAAATACTGCATAATAGTACTATTGACTTTTTTTTTTGCCACAGGATTTACCGTCTAAGTTCTAACGAGATTTTCTTTTTTGATTGTGAATCGCTGTGAAATTCAGGGTTTGGTGCCGGTGACAGTGAAGCAGATAAGTGAAGCTTCTCAATCTCGTGGTGAAAAATCCAATTTTGTAATCAATGGTGTAGATCTGAACAATGTAAGTCTCGTGCTTTGTTAGTCATTTTTTTTATGATTTGGTTTTTATCTTATTATCAAGAATTGTGGTGTCATGCTTCTTTGTTTGTTAAAGAGAATATAGAACATTACAGTCGTGATTTTTGGTTTGAAATTTAGACAAACTTCTTATATTGTAGTTTTTTATTTTCACTTGTTTTATTTTATCTGCTTTATGATTTGTTTTATGAACTTTTGATTTAGGTAACGTTGGTTGGAATGGTGTTTGAGAAAGCTGAGAGAAATACTGATGTCATCTTTGTTCTGGATGATGGAACAGGGCGAATGAAATGTATAAGATGGTATGTAGTATGTACTATGCAGTGCATCCTATATGCTATTTCAGATTAAGTTAAATGTTGAAATATGTGTGCTTGTGCTTGCATTTTGAAATTTTCCCTCAATATATGTTGTGGAAGGTAGTCTGAACTTATCTTTTGGTTGTTTGATTAGGGTCAATGAGACTTTTGACACCAGGGAAATGGAAGCAGTAACGTGAGTTTCTGACTTTGAATGCTAATATGCAAGTCTGTTGTTGTATTTCTCACCCTTAAATTATTTAATGATAGGAATGGGATTTATGTTCGTGTTTATGGGCATTTGAAAAGCTTTCAAGGTGTGGGGCAACTAGTCGCCTTCTCTGTCAGGCATGTGTGCTTGGCCAATTTTCTTGTATTTTATAATTTGTTTGATGGTTGTTTATTTACTTTTAACTATGGATCATGTCTATGGTGTCTGTCTGAGAGTTGGTGATTCATAAGACTTAATGTTAGATTGCTGTCTAAAAAATCTGATTGTTTCTTCTAAACCTTGAGATACAATGATACATTAAATAATACAGGTTCTTAATCCAGTTATTAAAAAGGGTGAGATAACCCCTTTTTTACATCATTTGCCTAAGGTATCTATCTAATTGTAACTTGGATTGAAGTTCCAGAGTCTCAGGAGTTTGGAGTGTTGATCTAATCTGAGCACGAGGTGACAAATATAGATAATCCCTGATCCTTTTGACCTTTAAATGCTCAAATTAGGAGACATTTGATATTGAAGAACTAATTAGATCCCATGGTCATTATTGTGTTTGGTTTGGTTTACTAATGTTGAGGCACTGTTTTGTATTAGGATAAGATGCCTGATTCAGAAGATGTAATATGATTTCTTGGACATCATCCAGGTATACAGTGATATCCACCTTTTTGGGGGGATTCTCACTTGCTCCCTGGCAAGGTGCCTCAATGATGGCACAACTTTGATTCCTTTTTTTTTTTTTTTCACACACTGCCTAATTGAAAGCTTAATGAATGAAAACTGAAGTTGAGGAAGAGGGGCTGGGGCAAGTGCAAGGAGTCAGATTAGCAGTGCCAGAACTAACTCCAAAGTTGGCCCAACAGCTTACATCCCTATACTGGCTAACAGCACAGATGTTAAGACAGTGCAGGTTCAGCCTGGGTCTTGGCACCATAAATATAATAAAATGTCATACTGATTACTGATTGTTCCTACATTTTAGGATCAGCCTTGGTCTTGGTAGAATACAATATGTCCTACTGATTATTGATTGCTTAGGGTCATTATTTAATAGCTTTCCTTTTCCTGTGTTTATTTATAGTTGGTGTGAATGAATTTAGGCAGGGGGCAGTTAAACATGGCGACCATACAGAATTTTCAGCTGAGTTTGTCATAATGGATGTTTGTATTATTTAGCTTGATGTTAGATTAAAAGCATATACCAAAGCAGTAGTTTAGTTTGAGATTACCTAATTCTGGAGTTTAATAAAGTAACATTTATAACCTTTAGCCCAGTTGATATTAAATATGCTGGCATCAATAGCAACATGGTTATTTGATGTTTCTTCTTTTTCCTTGTCATTATTTATGGGGTTATATTAGGCATGACAGTTAATAAGATTGACATTTAATTATTTAACTAATTGTTTGTCTGATAAATATAATCTAATTCAGTTTCATTTTGAATAGAATGAGTATTTTTAATTCAATCTTTGTTGTACTTGTATTTGTCACCTTTGTCAAGGCAGTATTTGATTATCAAAATTTTCACCAAAAACATTGATTTCTTTTGCTTGAAAGATGGGTTTGTCTGATTGATGAATTTAACTGTGGATCACAAAGTGTTAGTGATATCTAGTTGTGACTTGTGGACAAGTGATTTACCAGATTGTGCCATATGAAGTTTGCTTTGAGAAACTGTTTAATATTTGGCAAATTGTTTGATTTTGTTGTGATAATTTCAGGCCTGTTACAAATTTTGATGAAATTGCTTTTCACTTTATTGATTGCATACATAACCATCTCCGCACCAAGCTAAAGGTACACAATTTTCTTCTTCACATGAATATTTTGTTAGATATTGATAGCAGACCAATAATAAAGGGAGTGTATGTAGCTAGAAAACTAATTCAGTTAGTTTGTTATAGCTAAAAAAGGGTATATATGGGGCAGGAAGAAATACTCAGGAATATTATAGGTTTGGAAGGAACCTAAGGTCACTCATTTGCTCTGTAAAAAGTGTAGCAAGAAGGGAGAATTGTTTTGAATAAAATTGCTGCTGAATTTTTTTGTCTTTATTGATCCAGTGCTGTCAGATATCAGTGGAAATTGCATCAACTTACCCAGAATTTCCTAAACTGAGAATTGTGTATATTTATAGGATCATTAGAAACTTAGACATGTTTATGTCCTCACACAATTGCGCACACTTGATTATTTAATATACCACTTTTTGTTTGGATTACAGATGGAAGGAATCACTTCTGCAAATCCTTCATCTGACCCATCTTTTAACACTCCTGTCAAAAATGCATCAAATGGATCTCAGGCACCATCAAATCCAGTATGAGTATTGACATGACAGTTGCCTCTTGCTAAAGCTGTTTAATTTGATTGGATTGATGATACCATTTTTCTAACCTCAGGTATATGCACAATATAGCGTGGATGGACTCAAGGATTGTGATAAATTGGTTATTGACTACCTGCAGCAGCATTCAGATATGTGAGTTATACATATAAGTCTTTTCTGGTGATTGTAACCTGTCTCTTCAAACTCTGACCACGGTTTTGTTATGCTGAGTTATGATGCTGATCAATTTCAAATTTGGTTTGAAATTGCAGGTCAGATGAACGAGGAATACATGTTGATGAACTATCTCGAGAACTCAAGCTTCCATTGGACAAGATCATGTCAGTTCCCTTATTTTTATTGTCTTCATATGGGTATGCAATGCATTTGCTTATGATGTAACCCAGCTGTTAATGGTGCCAGGTTGTCGCTGAAGACTCTTGGAGATGATGGTTTAGTGTACTCCACCATAGATGACTACCATTACAAAAACGCTTGATAAATCATGTAATCTGAGGAATATAGCTGAGGACCGAGCTGGATACTAGGATAAGAACCACTGATGGTGTTGGTCTTGATACTTCGATTACAAGTTTCAAGATGTAGATGTGTTTGGATGGATTAATCTAGTATGCTCAAACCAAAAGAATACGTAATGGGTATATGAATATTAGGTCGCTCTAAAAGAAAAATTCCATTCAGTTATTTATTAGAATATAGCTGAGGTACCGAGCTGGATACTAGGATAAGAACCACTGATGGTGTTGGTCTTGATACTTAGATTTCAAGTTTCAAGTGTAGATGTGTTTGGATGGATTAATCTAGTATGCTCAAACCAAAAGAATACGTAATGGGTATATGAATATTAGGTTGCTCTAAAAGAAAATTTCCATTCAGTTATTTATTGGAAAGTAATTTTGTTTCAAGCATTTTAAATCTCGGAAGACATTTGAGATTCTTCTTAATGTTTTCAAAGTGGACAAATAACCCGAAAGAGAAGTAGCAAAGCAGCAGATAAAATAACACCATGTTGACAACGCCTCAGAATTCAAAATGGATTTACTCCCACGGTACTTGATTTTATGATATGATGCTTATTTCAGTAAACATTTTTCTTTACCTTTCCAGTATTGTTCTATGGTTTTTAATTCTTATTTGTCAGACTTTGTAATGAAGAGTTTCTAAAATATTAAAGCTTAAATTATTGGACTTATAAATAAGGGACTTGCGTGCAATGTTTTATGCAAGATATTGTATTAATTATTGTTACGTTGTTGTCTGATTTAGAATTGTAAATCACTCAGTATGGAGTCTAATGTAGGTTAAGCTTGAAAAACATTCGTCTTGAGTTGAAGTACACCAGGTTTGTCACGGATTGTCCAGTCTTGGGACGCGACTTCGAGCCATTGGATGCCTGCCCTAGTAATACTCCCAAGATTCACATCTAGAATCGAGACGCCGATGTTCTCTAGTGTACCCCTCACTGTGGCTCTAGCTCCATCTCATCTCATCATCAACATCAATCCACATCTCATATGCAGTATGCAACTACCATATCAATTTTCTTACTCTTTTAATAACCGAGTGTCCATCGGAACCTTCCATACCTAATGGCACTGTCCTTAAAATACGAAGAATCAATCTCATAAATTCTCAAGACTGAAAACATCTCAACCATTGCCTAAATCTCACTTTAGGAATACAGAGAGTAAGGCTAAAATCAAATAAGTTAAATATCCAACGTTAGTCCCCTTAGTTATTGAAACAAATTCTCTTAATTGCAAACCATAATAGTTCAAAATACTTTATTTGAAGATTTCTTATATTGAAAAAAATATCTTTTAGGCCATTAATGGGTGCCCTCTGTTATATTTTCCTTGTTGCAGAGCAATACCCTTTGAAGCTTACACTTAAGAAATTTATCCACTTTAACATTACAATGTCAATGGATGAGAATAACTCTAAGCCAGTAAAATTTGCAAACTTTAAAGAATTTAATTCAAGTTAATGAAAGCTCTATTTTAAGTTCTAGCAAAACTTAAAATTTTTCGTCAAGCTTCACCTGAAGAACTTGTTTTAAATAATTCCAAAGTTTAGTAAAATAATTTATAAAATGCTATAATAAAATAAAACCAAGTTCTTGTTTTACCAAAATCTTAAATTCCACAAATTCTCAATCACCACATTTTCTTTGCTTTTAAACATAACTTCATCAGTAAGGACAACCATCACAACAGACTATTTTCATTATCTTTCTCAACCTGGGCAAGAACCACACCTCAATCTCATACTCAATGGGCATCAATTCAAACCACAACATCTTGACCAATCATTCCACCTAAAAATTCACCATCAATAATCCAGAATTCATAATATACAATTTGTGTACTTCAAAATCAAGGTTCCCGCTGACACTTGGACTTTCAATTTCTTTTCAACCAGTCAACACAATTACTTTCTCATCAATCAATAACTTCAAACAATCATGGTTTAGTTCTCAACTAAATTTAAACATCAATATTCACCCACACAATTAAAACATTCAATCTTATATCACTAAGCACTTCAAACAAACAATTCCAGGCAAATGCTCATAATCCACACGTTATCCTTTTCATAACCTTGCTTATATTTAATTTCAATACTCACAAACATAATTTATTCAAGAAAAGTTTATATACTCTTCCTTATTACCATTCAGCCACAACACTATCAACCATTCAAACATCATCAAAAATTTATTTTACCAAGCATAACAACTTCAATACACCTCACGGTCATGCATAATAATATAACTAAAATTTTCTAAACCAATTCAAGTAACATTACCAACAATTCACATGTCATCACTGTTTGTGTATGCACTACGAGCTATTAATGTATCAATTTTAACTTATCAATAAAATAAGTATTTTCAGTTTTAAGATTGTTTTAAAACTATTTATCCTTAGAATAATAGGTCATATGAGAATTGTTCCTAAAATGTCCCTAATCAAGTGTTTACATGGGGATATGTAAATACATTAAGACTAGTGTGTGAATGTACTGATGATTTGATCTCACAGATTATAGATATAGATGATATCAAGTCTTCATACGGGTACACATTAAGAGTAATGTTGTGCTGGACCAACCCACCATGATAACATTGTATGGATCGTTACATGAGTGTCATAATCGGTTCTCAATGTGATAATGATATATGTAGTCCTTCGACTTGAAGTCAATACGATTCCTACATGAGGAGTTTGTTGTTTTAATACAATCAAGCGTCATCTGTAATAAGATGACCATAATGATTATGATTAGGCAATGAACAAATTATGTAGAGGGATGTGAGTGATGTAGATGAGATTTGTCTTTCCTATGTGACAGGAGTAATATCTATAGGTTACTTATAGAGTAAGACTAAAGAAATGCATGACCATGCTAGGAAGAATAAATATTAGATATTTAATTAGTAAAGTCTACTCTGGAATCAAGTAAAATGAATGGGCCATAAAAGGATGACGATGACATGCCTTAAGCCTAATTAGATATCATGACAAAAGGAATAAATATATAAAATAATTATCACTTATAGGTTATGTCGATGATAAATAATATTTAGACATAATGATGTAATGCTAAATGTCGCTCTTATTTTATATTAATAATAAAATAGTTTATTATTAATATGACTGAATATTTTACCTATAGGGTCACACACATAGAGTAAGTCCACCAAAGGATAGTTTTATTATGGCCTAACTCATTTAGAATGAGTCGGGAGCCCAATGTTTATTGAGAGCTCATCAGGTTAAGACCTAAGCCTATATATAAAGCATGAGATGCTCATAGGTAGCTGCTCAAAATTTAGGATTACTCTTTGAACTTTTGTACTAGCATTTAGAGATTCAGTTTCTGGTGGGAGTGCTCCTCTGGACTCCTAATGATGGAGTTGCAATTGCTTCAATTGAGGAACTTGTTTCACGTCTACAAGAGGTAAATGCTAAAATGTAATTTTATTTTTATTATCGTATGTAATGCTTTGAAACACTTGTTTTTGCAATTCCATTGGGAATCCTTTATGTTTCTGCTGTCTAACCCTATGGGATTCCCTAACAATCACCATTTGTCTTCTTTACATCGAATTCATCAAGACTAATTTTCAGCACCATCAAGACTTAATATTACATTTTTATATCAAGTAGAAATATCACAATTTGCTCACGATTAAGGGGGTTGCAAATCAACAACTAACAATTTCTTTTAAAAGTATTTCTAAACTTAAAAATTTGTTTCAAAACCAAGGGAAATATCTTGCATATCTCACGGTCAAGGAACAACAAGAGAAACCAAAGCTTTGCTAACAATTAATCATATGCATGTATATTTTATAAGCACCATCATCACGTCAAACACCATCACAACACATGCATCAAATTTTTATCATCCAAGGCTGAAACCAAACTCAAAAATTTAAAGGAAATAAACATCACCGTTCGGCCAAGGGAGGTTCCAAAACATCCTTTATCAGTTTCACAAATTTTTAGCCTTAGCATGTCATTTTCAAAAGCAATTTCAATCCTTAAACCCTTAAATCAAGGTTGTTTAGAACTTCCACATTATGAGAACCTTAGGGGGATTCTCACCAACCCAATGAATATGATATCTAGAGCCATAAATGAGAGTATACTCCCTCTACCTTAGGATAGCTCACAGCAAAGAGAAAGCAAAAATAGCTTCAGCTTTTGCCCTTTTCCACCTGCAGGTTCAGCATGTAAAGAGGAAGAGATTGAGGTTTTTTGATGCTTAAGGTGATGGAAATAAGGAGAAGAACAATGGTGGTTTCGGGTGGAAGAACCAATAGCAATTTATGGATTTCCTTAAGAAATTACAAAAATCTCTTAGAGAGAAAGTGAACAATGTCATGGCCTAGGCAAGGAAATGAAAACAAGGTACTAAACTTTCTTTTCAAGCTGTTCATAGTACTAAAGAGATAGTGGAACTCGGTCTAATCAGGTAAGGGCAAGTGGCACCATGTGTCAAAAGCCAATTAGATCATGTGTTAGTGGAATAGTGATGTGGCCCTGTTTAGAAAGCTGGAACTTGTAAAAATTTTTAACTTATGATGCGGCTAGAATTTGAGAAAAATCACAAAATTAAAGTTTTAGATCTTTGTTTCCTTTTTGAAATGAGCTAGAACACACAAAAATCTGATATCGGGAGTGAGAGATATGCTCCGGTTATTGAAAATGTTTCAGATAACAATTAATTATGGATCAACATACCTAGAAAAACTGTTGCGAAAAATGTATAGGGAATTAGCTTTTGGACTCTACATCAAAGTTGTAGATATACAAATTTAGGAATCGTTGAAAAAGAATCATTCGATTTCGAGGTCATATGAAAGAGAAAAACTGAAAATACTTAAGATGAGTCAATTGAGTTAGGGAATTCCAAGACCAGTGTACTATTTTAAAAACTGGTATTAATTGATCAAGAACTAGGTTTCAAGGTCATCATAAGAGTTGTAGGAAATTTTGATACAAAAAATTAAGGACAAGAATCATTTAATTCCGATAACTGTAGAGAGAGATAGACCAAAAATACTAAAGGGTGTGCATACCAGTTATTAGACTTTAATTCTCAAATAAGTTTGAAGGATCAAATCATTCGGAATCGGGCCTTGGGTTCTTCATGGAAAATGTCACATTTTTCATTACTGACACTCAGAGACAAGAATGATTTAGATAAGGCATTGTGGCACTTGCTTGGCAATAATATGTGAAATATGCTCACACAAAAATCATGAATGGTCAAGAAGTTTATTCCAATTTCAATACGGGTACCACCTGGGTATTTAAAACTTACCAAGGTCACCACCAAACCTCATCCCATCATTTACTCAGGGTATGAATAGCCTTTGGCTTTATACTAAACCATCCAAGCATGTTCTAACCACCCACACAACTCACCACATCTGTTATCATGTGTGTGTGTGTGTGTGTCTGTATATATATATATATATATATATATATATATATATATATATATATATATATATATATATATATATGTATATGTAATAACATTTTCTTTTGTTCTTATTTATTTTATCAAATAGGCTTCTAGCACACACATACACACACATCAAATAAATCTGGCCGAAACCTAAATATTCATGTAACAACACTTACACACATAATCATTTGATCTCTAGTTTGAGGATCAATCACAAACAAATAAAGGATGTTACATTGGTAACATTTAAATTAATAAACTTATGAACATGAATTGATTCTTAATTACTTGATCAATTTAATTTTTTTTTGTGATTAATAAGATATTAAAAATGATGTTAATAACAATGTTTTGCTTATTAATTTATTTTACAAAATGCGATGTTATGTGGCGTTGGTGGCTACATCTTGCAATTACAAGTGTTTTAGACTAGACCAAGTCATCTATTCGACAAATCAAATAAATCATGTTGGTTTGGTTTTATTTATATGTTCGGATTTGAAGTTAGCCAAACCATTAAAACTTAATCTTTTTTCTAGTAAGAAACTTATCATCTTTGTTTTTTTCGTCTGTGAGTTGAAATCCGATTTGTTACGTTCTAAAAAAATGATTTGTTCCAATTCTGAAGAAATGGGAGTTAGAAAATAGGCTCCCTCAGAAAAGGCCGTAGATTCGCACACTACTTTATCCAACTATATACTAATTTTTTTTCTGGATAACCAGCTATTTTTCATTGGATTCTGGTGATAATTGTTTTGAAATCGGAAATATTCTATATCATGGTTAAGTTAATTTTTTTACTGAGATTTGTTTTTAAAAATTTATTTAAGAAAAATCAGATATGAACAATTTGAACAACTTATTATCTATTGATTGTCACATACTAACTAAATACACAAAATTTCATCATCTCAAAGCTTCACCCCAAAATTAAAATTAATAACCAAGGCTTAATTCCAAAGCCCGCTCACTTTTCTTTCTGAAGAAATTAAATACACAATTGATCATTTTGATGTAAGTCATGAGTAATTCAAATACTTAGTTTTTGTGTTTTTCTTTAATTTTACTGGGAATTAAACATGTCATACTGAGTTTACAACAACTTATATATCTTTTGGTGTATTTTTTCTTTTTGATGAAATTTTTTTTCTCAGGTATTTTTTAGATTGTAAATTTAAGACTAATCATAATCTTAATAATCTGTATGGACTCATACGATGATTTGCTCCATTCATTATTTTGGTGTTCTACTTTATGGCATTGTATTTCTTTTCCTTGGAAAATGATAAAGTGTAATATCAAACTCCTTTACTAATGAATAATGAAAGAGATAAATTAATTTATCAAGAATACACACACAGCGTATCATAAGAAATACCTGCTAATGGACTTTATTAAAGCCCAATCCACTAATATAGAAGAAAATAAAAACAAAGGATAGTTTATGTTCAGTTTTTTCTATTTTCTCCAACTGATTTTAGTTTTTCAGTTTTTCTGTTTCATACCTATGCAATCTGCTATATATAGCAGGTTCTGTTTCCTTGTAAATATAAATTTTCCCTTTTCAATAAATTTAATCAAATTCAGATATCTCATACTTTCCCCTGAGTCCTGTTCTAACATGTTATCAATCACCTAATTTCCAGCCATGACTTCCGCTTCATCTCCGTTTGTTCCTCATACGTTCACATCATCAATATCCACCAAACTCACTGAAGACAACTTCTTGACATGGTTACAACATGCAGAAGCGCCCATCAAGGGCTTCAAACTCAAGAAATATATTGAAGGACCACATTTTGTTCCCAAGAAATTTATAGATGATGCTGCCAAAATTCAAGGAGACACCAATCCAGATTTTGAATATTATGAGCAACAAGATAACTTACTCAAATGCTAGCTTCTTGAATCAATGCCCCCAAATTCAAGATTTGTATGGTGGGATGCAATTGGTCATTTGAGATATGGAATACCCTTTAGACATACTTCACCACACAGATAAAAGCAAGAATCAAGCAGATCAAGATACAACTCCGCAATATCAAGAAAATTGGTTATATCACAAAATATCTAACTCAAATTAAGCAGCTAGTTGAGACTCTTGTTGTAATTGGATCACCTCTCTCTCAAGAAGGTCATGTTGAGGTCATTTTTGATGGGCTAACAGATGAATATGATGGTTTCATTGCATCTTATTTCACCCATTCAAAACCATACTGTGGCAGAAAATGAAGTCATACTGATACACAAAGAAGAAAGAATAGAGAAACATAAACATAAAGAGGTTCCCACACTCCAAGCAAACTTTATTCAAAATCAAGGCAAGAAATTCAATCCCAACAGCAATCGTGGTCGAGGATAAACCAGAGGACAAAATCATGGTAGAACAAGAGGAGGTAGAAATTTTTATTCTCAAAATAGTGGTTGAACCTTCAATTCCTATAATTCTACAGGCAGAGGTACGATAATTCAATGCCAGGTGTGTGGAAAATTTGGCCACTTAGTCTTTCATTGTTGGTCCAGATTTGATGACCAACTCATGGAACTCAATATCAGTAACCAATCATCTCCATAACAATCTCAAGAACCTCTTATTTCTACCATGATCTCTTTGTCCACAAACTCACAACTTAGTGATGATCTTTGGTATCCAGATACACGCGCAACAAATCACATGACAAATGATTTCAACAACCTTATGGTCAAGACAGAATACACTGGTTCAGATAAAGTCCAAGTGGCAAATGGTAATACCCTTCTAATATTATATTCTGGCTCATCTTCTTTCAATACACATAACTCTGATAATGTGTTCACTTTACAAAATTTGTTATATGTCCTAAACATTTCCAAGAATTTGATGAATATGTCAAAATTTGCAAAAGACAATTATGTGTTCTTTGAGTTTCACCCCAACTATTACCTTGTTAAATGTCAGGTCTCAAAGAAAGTTCTTCTTCAAGGCTATGTCAAGGATGGTCTCTATGTGTTTAATAGAATTCACATGATTCCTTTTGACTGCACTACTATAATATAAGCAAATACTACAAATGTATCTCAAAATTCATTAGATCTGTGGCACAATAGACTAGCACATGCCTCTTTTAGGACTGTTGTTCAGGTTATGAAATCTTGTAATATTCCTATACCAAAGATGAATAAAAACTTCATTTGCGGTGTATGTTATATTGGTAAATCTCATACCTTGCCTTTCAAATCTTCTAACAACCAATCTGCTACCCCTCTACAAGTTATACACTCTGATATTTAGGGACTATCCCCACAACCATCTAAGGAAGGTTACAGGTATTACCTCTTGGTTGTTGATGACCATAGCAAATTCACTTCGCTGTATATTTTATATAACAGGTCACAGGCCTGTCAACATTTATTCAATTCAAAACCATGGCTGAACTACAATTTGAAACCAAGATCAAGATTCTTCAAACTGACTCTGGAAAAGAGTATCTTGCATTCAAGTCCTACCTAGTAGAAAATGGCATTCAACATAGGCTAAGTTGTCCATACACTTATGAACAAAATGACACTGTAGAAAGGAAACATAGACATATAACTAAAATTGGCCTCACCTTACTTGCAGACTCTCATCTTCCTCATGACTATTGGCCGGAGGCTTTTGCTACATCCATCTTTGTTATCAATAGGTTACCCTCTCCAAATACAACTAGTAAATCACCTTTTGAACTCATATTCCAAAGACTGTCTGACTATACCATTTTAAAACCATTTGGTTGCTTGTGCTTTCCACATCTGAGACCATATAACAAACACAAAATTGACCCCGGATCCCAGCCATGTATATTCATAGGCTATTCTGCTACTCATAAAGGCTACAAGTGCCTTACATCCACTGGCAGAATTTACATTACAAGAAATGTGATATTTGATGAACAGACCTTCCCTTTGCATCTCAATCTTTAGTTTTTCAATTCATCATTTGATTTTGACTAACCAATCTTAACTTTACCCCCTTCATAACTCAAATCCCCAACCCCTTACAACTACAGATCAAACACCAACTATCACTATTGATATTATAGTGCCTTCTCAATCTGCTGTCAACTTAAATTCAGCAACACCCCTCACTGTAGAGAATCAAAATCCTATTAATACCCTCCCTATGCTCACTAGAGCCAAAGCAGGCATTTTCAAACCCAAGGCCTTTCTGACTACTATTATTCCCACCACCTACACGGAAGCCATGATAACACCTGAATGGAAAATAGCTATGTTGGAAGAATATAATGCCCTTCTTAAGAACAGAACTTGGGAACTTAACCCCTTACCTCCTGAAGGAAAAGCTATTAGCAGCAAGTGGTTATTTAGAAACAAGTTTAATCCTGATGGGAGTCTCTTGAAACATAAACCTATACTTGTTGTAAAAGGATTTACACAACAGGAGGGCCTTAACTACACTGAAACTTTCAGCCTAGTTATGAAACCAGTCACCATAAGAGTTGTTCTAGCAGCAGCTACATCAAAGAATTGACCAATTCACCAAATAAACATTGACAATGCTTTCCTCCATGGCAACCTTCAAGAGGAAATTTTCATGAGGCAACCTTCAGGACTCCATCAAGGTTCTGCAAATACTATTTGTAAACTTCGAAAGGCAATTTATGGCCTAAAACAGTCCCCAAGAGCTTGGTTTCATAAGCTTGCATCTGTCTTAACCTCCATTTTAAACTACAAAAAGTGACCACTCTATATCTGGGGTTCACACAAAATCTCTCACCATGTATATACTGGTGTATGTTAATGATATCATCATCACTAGCACCTTCTAACAGGTCATTAACACCCTTATTTAGCAACTGCCACAAACCTTCCCTCTCAAAAACTTAGGCTCACTCCTTCGCTTTCTAGGCATTCAAGTTCACAGAGATACCTCAGGAAACCTTCATCTTCATCAAACAACCTATATCCAAGAGCTTCTCACACGCCTCCACATGCAGAATGCCAAACCTATCAAAACTTCTATGGCACCTTCAACCAAATTGATTCATGATGGCACTGATCTTATGGCATACACAATCAATAAGTGGTGTCAGTTCAAGCACCGACCCCTTGAGATTCATTGGAAAGCTATAAAGAGACTTCTTAAGTACCTCAAGGGAACTATTCACCATGGCTTAGAGTTTAAATCAAACTTTAATCTAGACATCATTGCCTTCTATGACAGTGACTGGGCTAGTGATCCAGTAAATATATGATCTACTTTTGGAAATTGTGTGTTTCTTGGATGGCTAAAAAGCAAATTGTGGTGAGTAGATCAAGTACAGAATCTGAGTTCTGAAGCCTAGCCTCTGTTGTCATTGAAATCATGTACCTTAAGTCTCTACTCTCTAAACTTCACCTTACTCATTCAAAGCCTCCTCTAACTTAATCAAAGGGCAGTTTTACTTTGAGCTTGATTTGTGGTTTGTTTGGGAAAAAGTAGCCTGGGGAGACATATGCATTCGCCATATTCCTGCTCGATTCCAAGTAGCTGACCTGCTAACAAAATCTCCTTCAACGATAACTTTTCTAGATTTCAAAAACGAACTTAATGTTTGTTGTAACACCCTTGGTTAACTAGGACAATCCCTTTCACTAAATTATCCTGGTTAACTGAGAGGTTACGAGTTTTAGAAAAATGTGAAAGTTTTTTATATATATGCAAGAAAACTTGGTGGAATAGATACATCATATATACAACATAGTTATATAGAACACATGGTCGCAACAGTAACTATACATACTGAAAGTAAAAAGGTAAGTAGGCTCCCATAAAAAGAAAAGAAAATCATCTATACTAATCGCCCGCGATCCAAGCAGAATCTGGTTGACCCTCAATGTGAAGTCTGTGCTGATCTCTGCGGCGTCAGGTGTATGGTCCCACCCAAGGTCTGTAAAACTAGAGTAAGGGTGAGTCTCTACTTCCACAATAATCAGAGAGTTGTCATCACTGACAACCCTCTCATACAATCTACATAGGCTCACATACAATATTCTTCTCTCTCATGGGTTCCCTAATTAGTTTGTTCTATGTTATCTATCCTAACTCATTCTCATCGATCGTCCTTGAACACATAATTCTCCGTTCTCCCCTTCACCACTAACCGTTTCACACACTCGGGTATAAATTATCAATCACAATTAAACACAATTTCACACAGATAATGTAATGTAATGCATGAGTGTTATTAAATTCAATCTTTCTTTTAACCATTATGATGCATATGGGCCCAACTCTCATCATCATATCATATCAGAATCCGTCCTGCCCAGGCTGCTCTTGGACACAACGTTTTCTCACTAGAGCAATCAGAGCCCACCAAGTCCCCGCATAACAACACAAGGTATACATGGACTCGCGATCTAACTCATATCATCATATCATTGTGGGACTTGGCTCTCTACAGTCCTAGGGTACCAGCCTGAGTTGAAGTGCATTAGGATTGCATGGTTTCACCTAGCATCGAGGCATTATTGTCGAGCCATTGGGGGTCTTCTCCCGTTACACTCCCAAGATCTAACCTCAGGGATTGAACCCTCATATCCTTCAGCGTATCCCTCACTGTATGCTCTAGTCCACATCAAACCAAATGCACATGATGCATGTAACATACATTTTCTTTCATTAATTCATTAGTCATTGGTAGGGTCCTCTTAATGACTTCATTTCATTCTTAACATCGGGTTCATCTCGTAAAATTTTTAATTACACATTTTCTTTATTTATTATTTCTTTCGTATTTACTCAAATCACAACACCTCGCCTGATAATTAAGAATTAAATAAGTTCTGATTATTCAAAAACCACAGGGAATATTGGCACCGCAGTGCCTATCATCACATCAAATCTGATTTCTATTATCTCGTTATTTTCACAAATCAGTCATCTCAGGATCCCTACCGAGATTATTCTTCATTTTCTTTCCTTATTTTATTTCGATTAATCCATCATAATATAATCCATTAGAGGCATCATACTAGTCTCATTCATTTACCACACCATATTTTACACAACATATCAGATCCATTTCTCATGTACTTCATCATGTATATATCATACAATCCACATTCATACTCATTCAATTTTTATCGTATTCATAATTTCATGAGCATAGTTACGTCACAGTCAAATAGTTCACATAAGTAAATCAAGCATACTCAGATTGATTCAGATAACCCATCCATCGAACAGACACAAATTAGTTTACCTAATTAATTCTATGTCGCAATCGGACCACATTCATCTTAGTAGGACTAGTTATTTAACATTATTATACACCTAGTTTTATTACATCCAAGGGTATGATTTATTCTGTTCTCATCCTATATCCCATTACTAGTCCTAATTACCAAGCCACACTTGTTTACTTAGGAAGATTCTATTAAGTTGTATAACCACATCCCTTCTGATCTTTTGTAGAACCAAGCTGGTACAATCCACATTCATACTCATTCAATTTTTATCGTATTCATAATTTCATGAGCATAGTTACGTCACAGTCAAATAGTTCACATAAGTAAATCAAGCATACTCAGATTGATTCAGATAACCCATCCATCGAACAGACACAAATTAGTTTACCTAATTAATTCTATGTCGCAATCGGACCACATTCATCTTAGTAGGACTAGTTATTTAACATTATTATACACCTAGTTTTATTACATCCAAGGGTATGATTTATTCTGTACTCATCCTATATCCCATTACTAGTCCTAATTACCAAGCCACACTTGTTTACTTAGGAAGATTCTATTAAGTTGTATAACCACATCCCTTCTGATCTTTTGTAGAACCAAGCCTATTTACTTATTTTTATTCTGTTAATCTCTTTAACTTATATAATTTCAATTATTAGATGCTAAGTGGTATTTTACTGGTTACTTGGTAACCCCAAAGTCAGATATACATATTCCTTCCCTACTACTAAATCTTTAGTCGTTGATATTCCATCCAATCCTAATAAACTTATATTCTTACCCTTAATTCCTTAAGGTCAGATCAAGATTTCATCCTTTTAATGAGGAGAACTTTATCCTTAGCTAATTGATTTTCCTGTTTTCTTTAATTTATCTAGTTATAAAAAGTACTATCACTTTATCTAAATTACTGATTTAAACATATCTCATCTTCTTTAATTATTCCTAAATCCATTTAGTGGCGTGATCTTACTACTAAATCTAGTGACTTTTATACCAAATTTAACTTCTTATAGTTATTTCTCTTAGTTACTCCTAAATCTCTTTTTATTTACTAGCTCTATACTGCTTAAGTCCAATATTATTATTTTCTTTTATAATCTTTTACTTACCATTCCAAGACTTAAATGTGCCAAAATTTTATTAGTAACATTTTATCAAGCCTATAAATCTTCATTAACTCTTTTTAGTCCTTGTTATGCCAAGTCTCAATCTTAAGGTGCTAACAACTTTTTATTAATGGCTTAAAGTTTACTTTTCCCCTAGTTCTACCTTATAATCTTTGGTTTATTATTTCTAGTTTAATTTATCTCTGATTTAATCAGTAACTATGCCTAGCTTATTTTACCTACCCTAGTAATCTAAAATATGCCCTTTTCTAATTATTGCCTTTTTAGCTCTTGAGACAAACTATTTCGTTTACGTCTACTCACTAGTTATTAACTCATGGGTTCTTTGTTTAATCTTTTTTAGCTTACTAATTACTTCCTCTATTGGTTAAAAGCTCATACTTCATTTTATTGAACTATCCTCCTTATTCACTCGGTACTTATTCTGGCTATTCTTAGAGGTTCCTTTGATTACTTACCATATATTTAACAGATTCATTACTAATTCTAAAATTATCAGTTTCTTTTTATTATAAGTCCAACACTTTTTTTTCTCCATTAGTACCTTGAAATAAACTTAATAGTCTAAATATTCATATCATTCACCTTTCTCTATGAGTTACTTAAGAATCATTATTTTTCTAAAACTTGCTAAACCTTGTTACTATTTATTTCATTTTTAATTCTTTAGTATACAATTGCCATCTCAAAATTCTACATAATAGCTCAAAATACTTAAATATATACTTTAAAAATTCTTCTTTAATTCATTTCTAATATATTACCCAAAACTCATTATCAAACTAAATAAATCTCATCACTTTTCCTTTTTAATCTTTAGTATATAGTGCTATTTTCTCTAAACTCTTATTTATTACTCAATAATATATTTTCCTTGAAAAGAACACTTTAAAATTTCTATTTCTTTTTATTCCTTAGTATAAAATTACTATCTTTAGCCATATTCTTCTTAACACATTTGCTTAGGAAAATATCGTGAAGTATTTATTTTTTCACTATATGTATTACAAAAAAAATATTCATTACTCTCAATCCCTTCTTGGCCATTTATTTCTTTTTTTACTACAAAGAAAGTTTCTTTTTATTTTATAAAAATTTCTTTGGAAATTTTCTCAAAATATTATTAATGCTACAAAATTCCGAAACGAAGATAGTCCCAATTAAATCGGTAAAACGTTTCATTCTCATATGATTTTATCGAATTTGCTTAGAACTTCTAGTTGGTTAATTTATTTAAATTAGCGGGACTTATCGGATAAATACAATAAATTGCATAAAATATTTAGAAATTTATACATAACCACAACCATATCAAATTACTAACCGCGCCCACACTATGATCCTAAATTTTGATATTTTTTGTAGTAACTTTATTCTGGACAAAAATTTAACAGAACGTACGAGCTTTGAAATACTTTTTACGAAATTTTACCGGAACTCTTAGAACAAAGTAGAGTCATAATCGCTAACGGTATTGGTAAGTCACGTATTTCCTAATTTAACCGTTGGATAGTGGCGAAACTTAAAGGGGTTATCCCCGAATACTAAAGGAATGATATCGGACAATTTATAACGAGCAAAAATGAAGCGAGACCCCCTTACCTCATAGGTAGCTCATGGTTTTGAAGGGGACTAGGGGAACCAGATGCCAAATATTTACTGGTTGCTCAAAATTGCCCACCGATTGTTCTTTAGTACTTAAGAACTCAACATGCATCATTAGAAAAGAAAGAGGGTCACGGTTTTTGGGTCAGAAACAACCTTGCATGCTACTAGAAATTTAAAGAAATTTGAGGGGAACAAGAATTATTAGACAAATTGCATAAGCTCACCTTGAAGGCCAAGGTAGTGTCCACGACCATGGAAGGTGGAGGTACGGTGAAGAGGCTGAATGATGGTTGTGATTGTGGTTGGGAGGATGTAGTGTGATTGCTAGAAAAATGAAGGGAAGAAGTGGTGAATTGGTTTTAAAAGGTGGAGTTAATTTGTTTCCTAAATTTGCAATTGTTGAACGTGAGTGTGGGAATGTATTGGAATAGGGCAGCATTCTTAATGAATGGTAATAGTGATGGGAGAATGGTTTTGTAAGTATTTAGAAAGGAACAACCTGTTGAATAAGTTGTAATTCTTGGATGCCAAGGGAATTGTGCACATTAGGAGGACCATGTGGCATGCTGATTTTTTGTGAAATGGGTTGGAACAGAGAAGCCAATTACAATAGATTATATTTATTTATGTGGAGTGCAATGGCATGATCATCACAATATGTGATATTATGATAGATAGTCCTAAGTGGTGCAATCATGTATGTGAAATTGATTTGGCTGGATTGAATGTCAATTTTTGTAATTAAAAGATTTTACAAAGCTGATTGTGAATGAAGGAAGGCACAATATGACAAATTTAGGAATCCATGGTAATGGCTTATGGTAACATAGCATCATGGCTTGTGATGATAAAATATCAAGACATGTGTATTAGTTTAGGGAAGGTAGTGTGCATAGTAGGAGGAAAATGGGCACCTGATGGAATAATAATAACTTCCCAAAAGAAAAGAAGTATGGACTACTTGTTAAACAAGTTGTAGTACTTGTTAGACTAGTTTTAAAACTTATTAGACAACTGAGCAACGTGTGGTGATGTTGAGCAAGGGGTGTGGTTGAGTGAGACAAGTGGCGGGGGAAGTTTCATGCGGTGGTGGCGTTGCCAGAAATCGGTGGTCGAAAAATTAACTTGTCGCGCGAGAAATTAAAGGTGTTCTAAATTTTTAGGAACCGGAAATTAAGATAGTTAGAATTAAATAGGAAATAGTTTGTGAAGTGGAAATTAGGAAAAACATTTAACACAAAAGTTTTAGGTCTTGATTTTCTCTTCTATTTGATATATCATACATAAAAATCTAAGGTTGGTAGCCCGAGTTATGCCCGAACAAAGGAAAAGTGCTCCTGGAATAAAAACATTTGGAATACAGGATTTATGGAGGCCAGGGATTTAAGAATTTGGTTTCAAGCCCTTGATCAAAGGTGTAGAATTCTTCAATTCAAAACCATTGAAAAAAGAACAGAGAGGTTTCAACGTCGTATGAGGGAGATATGTGCATTTTTCTAAAATAGTGCAGAGTTTTCATGGGATTGGAACAGGTCTAGGAAGATTGTTAAAATTGTATTGATTAGGGAAGATCTAGCCTTTGAGGCCTTCATGAAATCGTAGAGAATTTTGTTATGGAAATTAGGGGACCAGGTCTGCATGAATCAGAGGTCGTATGAAAAAGTTATGATTTTTCGAATAAACTATGCGCAAATTAAAGGGATTAAATAACGAGTTTTCAGAGTACAAATACTTGGTCCTCAATTTTGGGGATGACGCAGTACGAATTGGGGTTCGAGGCTAGAAATAGAGATTCTAGATCTCTTCGTAATGAAGAGATAAGGATAAGAATCATTCGATTCTAAGATTGTATTCAAAAGTTAAACCCAAAACACTGAAGGTGCTCAATTCGGATTTAGGGAATCAATTTGAATTAATCGATCTTTGGGAAACAGGGTTGATGGGCCCCGAATTAGGATTCGGTCCCATCAGGAAAAGTTCCTAAATCATTATAACGAGTTACCAGGGACCGACCATGCTACTATTGCATATCCCGAAGTATATGCACGATCAAACGATGAAGGTACTTGAGGTTCTGGCTGGGCTTGTCATCCTCGATTTACCACAAGAGAGTCTAACAGGACTAGTTTTCCTATTGGATCATTATTCTAAGGCTGAAGAATAAATCGTTTACTGGTCCTATAGTTCAAATCCGGGAACTGAAAATATTTTATTATCAAGTAAATAACAAAAGAAAATATTATCATTACTATGTATATAATTTCAAAATGAATAAATAAATAAATATAGGACATTAAATATTAAAATATTAATTAAATACTAAAATTATTATTATTATTTTATCTCTGCTCTTCTCCAACTACTGACACATTTTCTAGTCTTTTTTCTAATTTTTTACGCCCCTTTGAGCTGGTTTTCTTACTATTTTTACCTTCTCTATATTCCTATACCTCGTACTTAATATCTTGATTAGCTTTTCTTTTCATTGTTTTCTCATACTAAAATTATTTAGGGAACAGACCAAAGCCTCAAGCTTTCTACAGAAAGCTTAACAGGGCACCCTCAAGAGTCCTTGAGGGTCTGGGTTCTCGTCCTAGAAATCAAGGTTATTACATTTTCCCATAACCCACATTAAGTTTAAGGGGGAATATTAAAGTCCAATCCACAAATATAGAAGAAAAAAAAAACAAAGTATAGTTTTTTTTGTTTTTCAATTTTTCTATTTCATACCTCTGCAATCCGATAGCAGGTTCTGTTTCCTTGTAAATTCATTTTTTCCCTTTTCAATAAATTCAATCAAATTTAGATATCTCATCCTCTCCCTTAAGTCCCGTTCTAACAAACTTGAAAATATAGTTGAAAGAATTAGCTTAATTACTCTTGAAATTGTCCTGACTTCTAATGCTTCCAGCACCACAAATCCTCTAAGCCCCCTTTCTGCACCTTTGCTTCTTGCAAAACCTATAGAAGATCAACCTACTACTGCTTCTAGGCCCAAATTCAGCAAGGCTCCCCTCCTTATTTTGTGATAAAGCAAGCAACATTGAGAACAAAGATTTAAGACTTATATCTCTAGTCCAACAGTTATCCTAAAATCTAGCCATCAAACAAACCTTTATCCTCTACTTTTCTGATCAACTTGCGAAGACCTTTAACTATCATAAGGAAAAGGAAAGACTTCAAAGGGTCATATTGCCTTACTCCTCTAGACATTTCAAACTCCTTAGTGGTATTAACCATAATAGATAGAAAGGATGATTCCAAACACCTTTTAACCTACCCTATCCATTTTTCACAAAAGCCTAATCTCCCTGGCATGTATAACAGAAAATCCCAGCTAATTGAATCATAGGCTTTTTTTGGATCTATTTTAAAGATGGTACATGTTTTTTTAACTTTTAGCAGACTTCATAACCTCATCTGGTTTATAACTTGTTGAACTAATTTATTATAACCTTATTTGACCAAGACTACAATAAACGAATAATGTTTTTCTTGTTATGCTCGAATCATAATTCAGCATTTGCAGCAAAATAAACTTGAAAAGTTATTTACAATGAATATATAATTAATATGATAATTTGATGAATAAACAAAGTAAATTGCCAATCAAACACGTTTCAACAAAGATAGAACCTAAAAAACCAAAGAAAAATGGGGATATTTGAAAAGTTCCAAAAAGAAAGAAAAAAAGTAGAATGATTTGAGCAGTGATATGACGAATTCTTCAACCATGGCAAAAATCACACACTACAAATCCATCGCTAAAGTTGAAAATTCTGTTGCACATTAAGTCATTGTTAGACTTTGTTATGGATCCATGCCCATTGTTAAAGTTGGTGTTGTTAAATTATTTAGCGCACTAAATCAAGTTTTGAAACAAATAGCCATGGATTAACAACCACACAACTACCATCGTTGACCTCTTCACCATGTATCATAAATGTAACATGGTTAGCAAGTGATTACCCCATGACAAAACCTGTCATTATTTAAATATTCAAATTAACATTTTAGTGATGAGTCTGTGCCGCTGCTAAACTACTTTCGTTGCTAGTGGTTGCTGATTTTAGCAACGATTGTATCTGTCACTGATGCAAACATAGAGAGGAGGGATTTACTATAGTGAAGAGGGTTTTCGGAGTGGGGGAGTCATTGGAGAGGAAAAAAAAAGAGAGGTTAGGGCATACAATAAGGGCAGAAAGGAAAAGTGAAGGGGAAAGGGGGATCAAGCTTGAGTTACTATTTTAGTTTAGCGACGTAACCCTATTCTGTCTCTAACTCAGTAATCAATTTCCATAAAATTGCCATGTGGCTAAAACTAGTTGTTAAATTGACTACATGTTTATATATAGCGATGACATAAGCGCCCATCGCTACTCTATAGCATTATAGCTACAGAGACCCTTAGACTTTAATGGATTTTTTTAGCGACGACCATAGCGACGAGATTAGTACCAAACTTAACGACAAGGTTGGCAATGAGAATCTTAACAAATTCTAAGCTTGTGTTAGCGATCACTATAGCAATGGTGTTCAACAAAACATGTAGCCAAGAGACCCAAAATCATTGTTAACATATGCATTTCCCTTTTATTTTTTCTTAATCTATCAAATCTAGTGATGAAGTTAATGATGAACACTTTTTCAGATTCCTAGCCTGTGTTAGCAATGGTTGTAGCAATGATTTTTGATAAAATACGTAGCGACGAGACCTACAACTATTGCTAACATTTGCATTTCCCTATTATTTTTCTCTCAACCCGCCAAACCTAGCGAAGGAGTTAGCGATATGCATCTTTTTAGATTTCCATCTCGTGTTAGCGAAAGTGTTAGACAAAATACGTAGCGATGGAACCCCATGTAGTTGCTAATGTTTGCATTTGCCTCATTTTTTATTTTTGTCATCTCTCCAAACCTATCAATTAGGCCCGGTCCTAGAATTTCATGGACCCTAGGCGAAACAACAAATAAAGGCCCCTTTGTATATTTTATTAAGAAAAGAATTTATTAAATAATCAAATCAACATTAATAAAGTCATTATAAATTCTAAACATATGAATCAAATATATCATCCTAGAGTAGAAAATAATTACAAGTCATAAAATAATGAATAGTGTTTCTATAGTAATAACTATTAAAAATTTAAAAATTAAACATTCTTAACACACTACTAGAAAAACAATTGATAGCTACTCTCAATTAGCGACCGACATGTGACTGTCGCTACTTAGCGACCGACATAACAACCGTAATATGAAAGGGACCTTGAAAAGGAAAAATAGTGACCACATCAGCGACCAACAAAAACCCATCGCTAAAATTAGTAAAGCACCATCGCTAACCCCGTCGCTAAATCATACCTCGTCGCTGCATCAGTCGCTACCATTATTTCCCTCCATTTTTTTGGTTTCCCTCCAACATTTTTGATGGCGCCAAACGGTAGTGAGAAATCTGATAACTGTCGCTACATCTTTGGATACATCAATGACGAATACATATCGTTCCTACTATCACTGATGTACCACTATAGTGACGGTATCCATAACCGTCGCTATGTTTGGATACATCGATGACAAAATTATACCGTCGCTAATATTACTTCTAATTTTTCCTCCCTCCCAATCCAACTCAAAAAGTAGCAACCGGATTACTGGTCACTATAAATCTAACGTGTAACACCCCGAATTTTATAAAAATGAATAATTAATGAGAATAAATAATAAATAATTGAATGTGAGTTGATTTGTGTCCCAAAAATATCGGAATAATGAAATTGGGATTTATTAGGGATATTTATGATTTATTGAACTGATATGAGATAAAATTATACCCGATTAGAATATGGGTGTCAGACCAAGTATCTCCGATTGAGATGTCGTTGGTCAGGGCTGTTAAGGATATTATTGGGAATCCGAATATATATTCAGAATAATTTTTGGATATAGTTTTGAGCCCGAACTGTGAGCTTGTTTGTTATAAAACGATGAACCTTTAATGGAGAATTAAAAATTAAAACCAAAAGCCCATTCTTCTTTTCCTATATTCGTTGGATTCTTGCTCCCATTTGGCTATGACATTTCTTCTTCTTCTTCTCTTATTTTCCCTTCTCCATTTCATCTTTTTCTTCTCTCCAAATACCAAAAGCCGTGTGGAGTCTTCTCCTCCCCCCATTTTCGTTTTTATGGAAGGTTGAAAGAGAAGCTTGTGGCTGGAATTCCTCTCCCCTCTTCTCCTCCATTTTCATGTTATCTCTCTCTCTCCCTCCATTGAAAGCTCAATGTTGGCTCTTAGGTGAGGTAAGTTCCTCACCATTCTTTATGAGTTTTATACTCTAGATTTTGGGTTCTATGTATTTGGGGGAGTATTTATTGCATAAGGGTTGTTGGGTAAAGCTTTAAATAAGGAAACCCTAGGTGGGGTGTTGATACTATGGCATTAATGGTGGGTTATTATAGGTGCATGAATTAATACTTGGATGAGTGGAAAATAAATGAGCATTTATGATGTTGATGGGTTTTTGGCGAAACCCTAACTTTAATAAATTAGGGAAAGTATGAAAGGTGAGTAGAATGTAAGTTTAATGATATTGGAGAATGATATTAATGATGAAAGAGGGCCATTGATGGTGATTAATGAGCATGAGTAAATGTTGTTAGGTTTTGATGAAAAACCCTTGCCTTAAAAATTTGAGAAAATGTATATATTGTGACTTGAAGGTTGAATTGGAAGTGAATGGGTCATGTTTGATATGTATGTTGTTAGTTATAGTGATGAACAATGATGAACATTGTAGATAATCCTTAATGGTGGAATCAATGGATAAACATATTGGTATGATAAGATTGTGACTTATGAGGTTCTAGACCATTGTGGTGTGCCATTTAAATTTGAATGATTAATTATGGTTATTGAAGGACATAAGAGCTAAGTTGAATATTGGGTAACAATGATGATGTTTGAAGGATTGAGGAGATTTGAGACTACATTATGTAATGGGTAAGATGATGATGTTATCGGGTTTAGTTGGCCTTTTATGAACTAGAGGATCTTGGCTTTGGGAAAGGAATTCCCGAAGCCTAACACAATTGCATAAGTTGATGATTAACAAGTCTAGGCCTTGGGGTTAAGCTTTATGATAAGCTAGCAAGTATTTAAAATCATGGTGGTTATTAATTATGTGAATATACTTGCATATGGTATGTAGATCGTATTCTGGGTGATGCAATGGAGCATTCGGAGCATTGGAATCGTTTCGGCTCTTCCCTCAAGGTAGGAGAGGAGTTAACATTCAAATTGCATGAGTAACTTGATAGTGGTTGTTGTATGTGATTGATACTCATGCTTGTCTTGCCATGCATATATGTATTGAATTAATGAGAATGGTAAATGGTTGACTATGAGGATGATATATGAGAATATGTAATGAATATTATGAAAGTATGTACATGTTTAATTTAAATGTGTGATTAATAAGTTGGGGTGAGAATTTCTGAGTAAGAATGCTTAGAACCAGTTTGATGTATCCCATATAACGTATGTGATGTGTTGGATATGATTAAATTGGCTTTGAATGTGATTTCATATGCTGAGTGGTGAGAGCTTTCATTTTCTGCATAAGTGCTGATATTCTCGCTCAGGAGAGAAGGGATCTCGCTCAGGCGAGGATCCCCTGCATTGGTAGAATGGTCTCGGGACCAATTTCGCCCAGGCGGTGAGGTCTCCGCTCAAGCGAGCTAGAGAGGAATTGTCACTGGACCTTTTTTGCCCAAGCGTGTGTGAGTGGCTTGAGCGAAAATGTGAAGTCTGATGCTGGGTTGGTGCTCATTCAAGTGAGTGACTGGTATGGTTGTGTTTAGTCAGAGTGTGATGAGTGTATGGTGAGTAAGTGGGATTCTGAACGAAATTCCCCTTGAGTGGGAACCTTAGAAAATAATTCTATGATGTAGTGGATTTTCGAGTGAAATTCCGAGTGGGCTATGCCAAGGCAGAACCTTCCGAGTGAGGAAGTGCGTATATTTCCGAGTGAGAGGTCTCCCTGTGTGATATTCCGAGCAGTGGAGTTTCGAGAGGGAATTTTCGAGTTTAGTGTAACTCATTCCGAGTGGAGCCCCTCCGTGTGTGTAATTCCGAGTGGGGATGCCACCGAGTGGGGATACATGGTGTGTTAGCCAGAAGTATTCTGGAATAAATTTATTTGTGTGAAAATGAAAGGGAGACGGTTTTTGGAATAAATTTCTGAGTGGAAAACCGAGTGAGAAAAGACTCGGTCTTGAGTATTTTTCTGAGTGGGAACCCGAGGGTGATGAGTCGGTTTTGGTATGAATTGCCGAGTGAGGACCGATCGAGTGATGAGTCGGATTTAGAATGAAATTACTGAGTGTAAGACTGATTGAGATGACTCAGATTTAGAATGAAATTGCCAAGTGAAAGTCTGATTGAGAGGGTGAGTCGGCTTTGGTTTAAGTTTGCCGAGTGGGGGACCGAATGAAAGATGGGTCGGTCTAGATTGTCATGCCAAGTGAGAAGCCAAGTGTGAGATGACTCGGATCTGGATAAATTTTACCGAGTAAAAGCTGAATGAATGATGGGTCGGTTTTGGGGTATTCTGTCAACAGGAACCTGAGTGCTGGGAGAATTGCTGAGTGAGTGAGTATATGCTCGGCTCTGGGTGTTATGTGCTGGGCAAGGAGTTTTCACCCAAGTTAAGTTATGAGTTATGCTGGTATTGAATGATTCCCGCTCAAGCGAGTGGATACCTCGCTCAAGCGAGTGAGTGTAAAATTAGCTACTGGAGCTATTTCGCCCGAGCGATTGGCTGGGTGTGTAGTGTCTCGCCCAAGCGAGCAACCTGGGAACTAGATACTGGTTTGATTTCGCCCAAGCGAGCTGAGGCGCTCAAGCGAGATGGACTGTCTCGCTCAAGCGAATGTGTGCCTCACTTGAGCGAGTGAACGCTGTTAGTATTTTCCCTTCTTTTCTCTCGGTTTTGATTATGTTGACCCTTCTTTTCTTGGTCCTGATGGTTTTGGGCCTTTTTCCCTTATATTATTTGATACTTGAGGGATGTGTAAAGATATATATATATATATGACTATGACATGATAAAACAGATTGTTTTGTTGCCATCTTAATTATGAGATAACGGTGATGAATAATGGGTTGGAAACCACCGAATGAACATATAGTGACACTGATGAATAATGAGAAATATTATGACACCCTTGTGGTGAATACAAGTAATTGACTTGTACGTGTGCGAGGCAATGATGATTGCTATATACATATATATATTCCGAAAATACCTTGTTGTTACATGTGTGAATTAATATTATGATGTTTGCTATACCCTTTGACATCCATGTGTGGATTGTTGTGAAATGATGTTGTGGCCATTGAGATACCAATTATATGAAAAATGTACCTTGAGGGGCTTTGTAAATGATTATGAATAATTATTAAGATGCCAAAATTGAAATATATCCCTAAGTGAGAGGGTGAGATATCCTTGCGAGGTTGTTGAGCACATGCATTATTGCATTGTTGCATTCATGGCATAGCATGGCATTGATATGTATTATTGTTGAATATATCACCTTGCGGGGTGCCACGAAGGGTATATCCCTGAGTGAAGAGGACGTTGTCCTATTGTTGATTGAATGATGTTGAATATATCACCTTGCGGGGTGCCATGAAGGGTAAATCCCTGAGTGAAGAGGACGTTGTCCTATTGTTGTTGAATAATATAGAATATATCACCTTGCGAGGTGCCACGATGGGTAGATCCCAGAGTGAAGACGATGTTATCGTAATGATTGTTGAATATATCACCTTGCGGGGTGCCACGAAGGGTATATCCCGGAGTGAAGAGGACGTTGTCCTATTGTTGTTGAATAAATCACCTTGCGGGGTGCCACGAAGAGTGTATCTCTGAGTGATGATGATAATTTAAGTGATTGTGATTATTGTTGAATTTAAAAATCGGATCCGTTGCATATGCATTAAACAGTTGACATATGCATTAGCCTTAAGACCATGGCATTTGAGATGGGATGACCACGAGTGATGAGAAACCCCTTGCGAGGAGGTATTTGAGTGAAACCTTAATGAATTAATGATGGTAATGATTATGGATGCCCTTATTGATAAGTGGCAAAGTGATAGTGTATGTGAATGTGTATATGTTGTGCTTGTTTATGATATGAATTGCGATTCATGAGGCTTGCATGCCTAATATGATAATAAGATGATGAATGAGTGATAATTAAATGATTTTATAGCAAAGCACACATGATGTTTGTATGCATATACACTTGATCATAATATATATTATTCGTCATTTTGAATGTATAACTCACTCTCCCATGTGGTCTCTTTTTTAGCGTTGTGGTGCAGGTTACCATGGGATGAGTTCGGATTTAAAGATCAATCTTGGGTGAAGGTAAATAGGGGTAGAGGAAATGCCTTGGCCGGCATCATTCGTGAATTATTTTGTATTGAAATTTATGAAGTGTTTAAGTTGTTATGATGACATAGACATTTTAATGAAATGGAATATGTATGGGATAATCCTTTGGAATTATAAATTTGGAGATGTAAATATAGTATGTAAGAGATGATTTAATGTGTACGAGAAGAATTGGAATTGATCGATGTTCATTGATGATTGAGATAGTTGGGAGAGGATTCCCGAATGTATACGAATGTATTTATGTATATATATGTATATATATAATTATATCTTAGGCTTCGCATGCTTATGAAATTAATTGTAGAATGATGATGGATGTCTAATAGGCTTATAACATGCCATTGCATGTTAACCTAGCCTTTTCTCATATCGTCATATATGGGACTAGGCGTGTGCCCGGTATACATATTCTTCCGCTGTAAACTCCATTATTTTCGTATACCATTATGGGACATTTATCTATCGATCCAACTTTAGGTTATTTAATCTCACTCTTGGGTTTTTTGTGATTCGGGTCTTGATGTGATCGTGATGATATTTTGAAAACATTTCAAACGTGAAAAATTTATTCACAATTTTATTAATTATGTCGATTACATCGGGATTCGAGTACAGAAAATCAAGGGTGTTATATAACGTAGTGACGGTTAGGGGTCGTCGCTATAGTTCCTGGAGGGGAACAAAAATGTTGAAGGGATTTCAAAATGTAGCGACAAATGTCATCGTCGCTAGTGTGATTATCTTAGCGACGGGCGACGATCTCTGTCACTATATCTGTCAATGTTTTAAAAATATCCATTGCTAAATCTTATAACTAAACCCACGTCAATCTTTTCCCTCCATCACTTTCTTAAGCCCTAAACCCTGTCCTTCTTCTTCTCTGCCCCCTACTCCTCCATCTTTCTCCACTCTTTGGACGACCCTGTCCCTCTCTACGACCCTGTCCCTCTCCACTCTCTCGAACAACCCTACCCCATTACCGTCCCGTCTACACCGACGTCATATTTCGCTCGCTGTTTACCTCATTTCCCTCCGTCAGGCTCGTCTCCCTCACCGACGTGTCATCTCCCTCACCGGTTTTCCCTCACCCAACCTCCATCGATCGTCTCTGAGCGTTGACCGTGTCCCTTATCGGTTTCCCTCAGTCCCTCAAGTCAGGTTTCTGACCTGTTTCCATTCTGTGCTCCTTATGTTTTAAACTTTAGATTAAGATAGTCTTGGTTTCCTTGATCAAATTGGGATTGCTCTGTTTACAAAGTAACATTGTAAAAGGAAATTTTGATTTTTGACCCCTTTCAAATGTAAGATTTTGTACCTATATTGGAATTTTGGAGCAGCAAAGTAAGAGAACATACCTAAGGGACATTCTTCCATATGTAAAATGTGAAAATCTGGAGAAAGTCTATATGAAATCATAGTAAAATGCCTAATATTGATTGTGTGGTCTGAGTTGGCCGTGTATGAAATCATTTTGCATATCCTTTATTATATGACAATGAAGTCCTTTAATGCAGTCTCATTATTTTATCAAATGGCAAAAATACCATTATGAATATTGATAAGTTAAGTTTTTACTTATATTTTTTGTAATAGAAGTAAAAAACTCAGTACACAAACTCATATTTGTTGCTTAAAATTTTCAAATATAAAAACACATCAGTAGATTTTTATTACCTAAGCGTTCACTTTTATCATACAAACTCTAAATATTCCTGGGCGTGATGGGGGTATTGAAAGTCCTACATTAACTAAGAGATATAGTCAATTAATAATAATATAAGGTGAGGTCAATCCTAATTTAAGAATTCAAAACCTGATCTATGTCATGAAAACAATTATCCTTTGACAACAACCTGAAAATCCTGTGGGCATCCCTTCCATACCTTTTCAACATAATTGACTCAACCTACAACATAGTACAGAAAAAATGAGACAATTTTGCATAAGGAAAACATGAAGATAGTAATACTTCTTCATTTTGAGCCTGTTCAATAATTTTCTTCAAATCTAAAAAGGGAAGAGTTTAGAATTACAAACTATTAAAATAAGCATAAACCATAATTACAAAAGATTACTTTAACATTAACAAATGACAAAATGAAATATTTGATGTTTTGTATAATAGTTTCACAAAAATATATCACAAATAAAAGAGATATGAATTTTACGAATACTATATGCATCATGTATAATAATCTTCTGTGAACAACCTAACCATTCATGGTCAAAAGAAGCTTGAATACGATTTACGGTCATTGTTCGATCTGTTTCAGTCTTCATCACCTCTGTGATAACTGTATCTAGTGATAAGGGAACTGAAATAGGATAATAATAACATAAGTCAAGATAGTACTAGGATAATATAGTGGAGGCCTTCCTGTTTTCTTTTTGATAAAAGAATTTTTCATTACATACAACAGAAAATTTTACAACAAAACCAGAAAAGAAAAAATACAGAAAGCTATAAGCATAAGAACATTGGGTAAAAATGACATTGTTTCAAGGGTAAAAATGAGTTTTTGAAGCTCATCACATTAGTGCAGCTATATGTTTTCAAATTTAATAGGGATGAAGAAAATCAAGTCTAATCAGAGTAGTGTATTGATTAGGATCAAGCAACATTGATCTGCAATCCCTCCTTTAATAGTCTTAGTCTGATAATATATCTTGATAATCATTGATAAGATAAATTAATTAGGAATATAAAATGCATTCAATTCTTCCTTCATATAGTAAGTAGGAGGATTTATAAGGTTAAATTATAGGAAGATTCAGAATTATTCAATTTTTGAGCCAAACTAAAATTCTTTAGGTGCCATATAAATATAATATGAAATGGAGGGGGTATTTTGGAGAGGTAAAGTTAATCAAGCTTTATGGTTCATAAATAAGGCAAGTGGTTGATATTCGCAACATCATTAACTTCAATTTTATATTTTAACTGATAAAAATGTGTTTTATGATTATCATAAAAAGAAGTGATAATGTAGTTTGACATTTATTGAGATTAAAGTTTTTTTCTTGGCTACAAGTTAAAGTTAAAGCTTGAATTTATTATACCTCTTGCAAGTGTTTTTCTTTTCTTTGGTTAAGGAAATGGTTGAATTATGAATTCTTTGATAAAAGGGGGAATTAATGTAATTGAGAAACTAGGATGTCTTCAATTCGTCTGTTTGGGCAAGCTAATACCAGTTTTAAGAACTAGCTGCCATGGCGGCACCATGGTACCGTGGCATTGTGTTTTTCAACTTTGACATGATATGCCATGTGTTACGGCACTTGTTACTTATGGTGCCCTTCACTATTTTGAAAATACCGACTGTTATATGCATAATAATGGCATGACAGTGCACTGCATGTATGGAGGTCATGGCATTTTTCTTGCTCTTATTCACAGGTTCTATGGCAATTTTAAGGCTAAATACAGTATTTATCACTTCTCCCACCCTCTTCTCTCTATTGTGTTGTCGACCCCTTCCCTTCTTCTGCCCTCTCCCATTACTCAACAACTGTACCATACTCCAGCAGAGAGTTAAACGTTGGTGATGACTTCCAGTGGCAGCAACCATCACCACTGTAGGTGTTTTTTTTCTTTCTTTTATTCCCTTTCTTTCTCATCTCCCATTGTTCTATTTTTTATCTTACTCTTCTTTGTTATTCTTCCTATTTGATTCTCTCTCCTTGGTTTTGATTTTCAATTTTATTTCTTTATTTTCATCTCCATTTTTCAGTTTATGTCATCCTCCCCGTCGCATTTCCCTCTCTTTCCATTTTTCTCTCTTGAATGAAACATGGGCTTAGAGCCTTATAAAAATTTAGCCTGTAACAACAATAACCTTTTCTGACAAGGTAGGTTTGGCAACATACATGGATGAAATATGGTCTTTCTTTTTTGTCAAAAGTTAAGTTTTTTGGAAAGACCATTAACATTAAAGTCTCTGTTCTTTAATGGGTTTTCATTAGGTTATGTTTTGGTCTTTCTCTACCTTTCTATGTTGATTGTGCTCCATTTGATTAATTTTCATAGAGGGGCTTCAATTAGTTTTATCTTTAATGGCCAAGCCATATTATTGGACAAGATTCTATCATCTTTTCCTCAACATGTGTTACCCAAATTTTCTCTGTTGTATCCATTCACTACTCCATTTAACTACTCAATTTGCCATGGGTTGTGCGAAACGAATTACTGTTGTAGGCTCCCCATTTACCTCATCCCATACTCCCTACACCCTTCATTCTGCCTTAACCTCTTGTTTGAGACCGTTCAAGAAAATGCCCTGTAAATATACTTGCTTTATGATTTTTAAAGGTCCTGAATTTTCAATTCTATCCTAAACCAGCTACAACACAAGAACAACTTGAATTTTGATTCCTCTACTACTGCCTTAGTTCCATTTAAGGCATCTATCACTCTATCCTTCTTCTCACCAACTCCAGCCTCACTAGCTCCTCCAATCTATAGAAGATATTGAAATGTTATTTTGACAAATGCAAAACCTCATTGAACAATAGGCCAAGTTCTGAATTGGGAAGTAAAACTTTACATTATGAATTTATTTATTAGGCTATAAATTATGCACTTATGGTTCTGTCTTAGGACTATCATTAGGCAATTATTATTGTATTAGTTTCCTATTAAGTAGTTAGGAAAGAACATGACCATTTAATGATAAACTCTATACTGTGAAAAATCTTGATAATTAAAAGATGGAAAATATCCAACATTATAGAATTGGTACTCTAGTAACATATTATAGATGGAAAATGCCTTCTTAATAACAAAAATATGAAAAACAAAGGGGAAAGTTAGGGCTGTCAGCTGTGCATAGTTTTAAAAAACCAAACCAATAAAAATTATGAAGCAAATTATAAATTACAAAGAAAACCCTGTTGAAAAGGTGAATTCAATGAAATTGAGACTTTCTAGTAAATCTGTTGAGTCTTGTGCTGTAAAAGAATTCTAGTGGAGACAGAATAATGATTGAACCTTTAAACACACAAATGGGAGATACAAGATATATGTGTTATTGGTGTGGAGAAGTAAAAAAATTAAAAAATAATTTATTAGAGGGGTTTGTTAAGCCATGACAATTGCTAATGGTTTCTTTGCTTCCAAGATGGTGTTAACACAGTTTGAATACTTTTTATAAGTCTTGTGACAACTCTCTTCTATGTCATTTTTGAAATTTGAAATGAGCATGAGATAGAACATATTTGAAGTCAATAAAATATGTTTTGGACAACATTTTAAAATCCTGATTAGGTATGGAGCTTTTATGAGTGCAATAACTCTTTCTTCTTCATTTCAGCATTAGCTTTTATTTATATTCATATATTTCAGCATTGTTGATTAATTTTTGTTTTTTATGCAGCGGTCACAGCTACGTTGCTATTCTGGTCTCGGTTCAGCACTGTAATCACTCTAGTAAGTTTGTTTGCTTTTTTCTTCAAGAATCGTAATTATCACCGTCAAAATAGTTAGACAGTATTGTCCCCCCTTTATTTAATTTTATTTATTTTAATTATTAAAAAATAAAATATTTTTCACTCCCTCCAATGTCACCAGTCCGAAATCAGGAGCTTGTCCCCAATACTCCTCCACCAGCTTCATCTTCTTCCTTTCCCAATCCTCTCCATCCTCATTATATAAACCAGATAAAATAAGAGGAGAAGGGAGGAGACCAACAAAAAAAAACATAAACACAGATAAAAAAAAGAAAAACAGGAATACAAATCAGAGAAGAAAACACCATCCTCCGGTATCCTCTTCACTCTCTGCTCCCACCCTCCCAGTTTCTACCTCTCTTCTCACTTTGTCGTTCCATCCTTCTCCATCATTTGTTTCTTCTCTCTTTAGCATTTAACTTGTTTTCTTTTTCCTTTTTTTCATTATTTCATCCCTTTCTTGTCACTTCACAACTTTTATGACATGCTGAGCTCTTTGTTTTTCACGCCTCTGCCAACCCATGTGGCCCATTCTGCATTTTTTTAAATGAAATAAAGATAGTTTGTGGTTTATATATTTTGTGATTTAAACTCCAACAACTAAACCACATAGGTGCAGTGGTAAATTGGCACTCCGGCAATCAAAGGGGACCGGGTTCAAAACTTGGGTGTCTAAATTTTGTTTCATGTTTTAGGCTTAAATGTTACTATGCTTTATCATTAATTTAGTCTACCTTTGAAAATAAAAGGTGGCTATCCTGGTGGTGAAGTATGTCTTTGGACACCTAAGATGTTGAGTTCAAGACTCACCCATTACATTCTTTTTTTTATTTTTGCTTATTTTCTCTTTACTTCCATTAGTATTCGTGCATTAACACTCCCCTTTGCCTATTATTTTCTCTTTGCATTATTATTCCATTATTATTATTCTTTATTTAATTATTGTTACTTATTTGTGGTTATTTATTTTAGTGTTCTTTTTAAAGAAAATATATATTTAAGTTTTGTTTTGCTTGATAGCTTATGAAAATAAATTAGTAATAAACAAAATATATTCTTAGTCTAATTTTGAAACTTTATTTCCTTTCTAAAAAGTTTCTAAAAAATAAATATAAGTTTTCCTAGATATAAACAAAAAATATAAATATCCTTTTTTAGAATAAAATGTCAAAAATCCTCTAATGACGTCGTGTAAAGTACTTTGCCTACATCGTTGTTACGAGATTTCGAAGGATTGTGCACGTGCGAAGTACTTCGCCTTGTATTTCTCCTTCCATTAAATCCTTTTTATTATTAAAAAATCAAATCAGTTAAAAATAATTTTTAGTATAAATTTTAAATATTTTAGTATCATTTCAAAAATTAATTTCAAAGAACTACGTAACCCTGATTTCTCAATACATTTGAGAATACGTAGGAGCGAGAATCAATTCCTATCGGGCCCACTTTCTCGTTATTAATTTCTATGTCTCTGCTATTATTTCGATTAATTTTATATAGTCAATATTTTAAAATTTCATTGTTGCAAGGAGGTTAATTTAGACGCGACGTCTTGTTAATCTCATGTTTTAATATTTTTATTTAAAATAATATTTTCTTAAAAATGAGGTTAATTTAGATGAGACGTCTTGTTAATTTCATGTTTTTAATATTTTTATTAGAATATTATTTTCTTTAAAACGAGGTTAATTTAGACAAAACATTTTGTTAATCTCATGTTTTTAACACTTTTATTTAAAAATAATATTTTCTTAATCAACTTTTTTTTATATAGTTAATTTTATTTTAATCTTTAAATTTATGTATAAATTAAGGTTAATTTGGATGAGACGTCCAGATATCTTTTACTTTCACCCTGTTTTACTTTTTCTTACTGTTGTTATTTTGCCAAGTTTCTTATTGTCTCTGTTTGTCATTTCTTATTGTTATTGTTTTTTACACTTTCTTACTGTCAATATTCTGCTAAGTTTCTTACTGTCACTGTGTGCCGTTTCTTATTATCACTGTTTTGTTAAACTTCTTACTGTCACTATTTTGTCGAGTTTCTTACTGTCATTGCTTTGTCATTTCTTATTGTTACTGTTTTAATCTTCTACTGTCATTATTTGTTTCTTTTTTTTTTACTGACACTGTTTAGTCTTCTACCGTTACTGTTTTCTTATTGTTTAGTTTCTTATCGTCTAATCCCTTACTGTCACTATTTGGTATTTCATTGTATTTGCTTAGTCAGGTTGTGCGATTTAAGATTAATTTAGACGAGACGTCCTGTTAATCTTATTTCAAACTTTCATATCTATTTTGTTTGTTTTCGTATGCTTTGTCATTGTATATGTTTCTTTTCATAAAAGAAGTTAAAATAATTTTTAGACTATTTTGAAATAAGCGTTATCAATTTGAGGTAACCGTTTTATAACGGACAGTTATGAGGTGCTAATACCTTCCTCACCTGTAATTCGACTCCCGAACTTAGAATTTCATTTTCATAACTAGTGTTTTAAAAGAGGTTTTTCCCGATATTTTTATCTTAAAAAATATTGGTGGCGACTCCCTGTTTTCTTTTCGAAAGGATTTTGAAACTCGTTTTATTTTTAAGGGTCGGCCGTTCCGTCACGATCCCGGTCGCGACAAGTATTAAAATTTAATTGAAAATCCCATATGTGGTTCTAATTATTTTCGTCCAACTATGCCTGACTAACACCTAAAACTCACACTTTTAAAAAAATTATAAAAAGGAACTTCCTTTAGTAATTATCTATCTGAAAACCATGGCATACCACTTGTGTCATCCATGTGCTTTTCTTCCTCGGTGCCAATGATACTATTGTCATGTATATATATGATTTGTATTGTATTCTGCACCTACACTTGGATGAAATATTGAGCGTATAACTCTTAAAAGTTATTCAGTATTTGAATGTAAGAAAGTGGATTTAAGTGTAAGTTCTGTAAGACATTGTGAAACGCATTATTTGATAGCTTGAAATTATAGAACTAAATTTGACTTTTTATACATGGAATATTTTAGTTTTTAAAAACATTTTATTTTGTAAGCCATAACAAACATGTTTTTAACTACAAAAAAATTCTGTTATTATCATTATTATTGACACAAACCAATATCCAACACTCATTGGATGAACCAAATTACATAGGAAAAAGCTCAACTAATTAAAAGAACCAATTAGTATAAGCTCAACTTCACCACCCAATTATATTTTTAGACTAAATCATAAAGTTAATTCTTGAGATTACATGAGTCATATACTTTAATTTTTAAATTTTAAAAATGTCAATTTAGTCTATAATATTAGAAAAAACATTCAATTTATGTTTATTTTTAATGTAAAACTGACAGTGAAAAATACTATAAAACTAACTTAGATAAACAACTTTTGTAATATAAAGAACTAATTTAAAATTTTTAAAATCTCAAAACTAAAGTATATGACTCAATCTCCAAGAGTAACTTAACATTTATTCTTTAATGTATCAACACCAAGTGTGCTTTTAGTCTAAGTGATGAGTGTTTCTGAAGTGAACGGTATTTTTCCTTCCATAAGCCTCCAACATCGATTTCCTTCCAAACGGTATCTGTGAACGAATCATCGCCAATAATTCCCTCCCAAGCTGAAGACTTAACCCAAAGATAAACACCAGGAACTTCCTCCCGTCCTCAATTTTCAAATACAACAGTGAAATCACACACCAAACCAGTAAGAGCTTCAAATCTTCAATTCTCTCATCATCAAAATCAAATAAAGTGAATACCTCCCGGAGCACGTAAACCTTATGAACATCGACCTTCTTCTTCAAGGTTGACCTTGACAAAAGCAACGAAAGGCTTTTTGAAATCAATGATTCCTTCCCCGTGAAATCCTCCTTCCACCATTCTTCGTACAAGTTTGGAAGGAGAAAACAAGTTAGATATATAATATACACAAACACTGTAACGCCCTCTATTACATCTCAATAAATTCTAAAAAGTTCGTAATTTTTTTACTGAAAATATGATCATTAAAAAGAAATTATCAGAATAAATTACACATAACATTTCTGAAATACCTCATAAATATCATTAAAAAATTATAAAGTAATTTTACATTCCTCTAAAGAAAATAAATATTACACATTATTAGAAAGTGAGAAAACTCCATTACCCAAGAATAGTTACTTAATGACATTATTTATTCATTGGACCACGGTAAGAGATAAGTAAATTCTTACAGAGTTTTAGCTTTCCGTCACACTTGCTACATGCTTATTCTCCATAACAACACAGAATAATCATTCATAAATCAATCAAATAAAAATAACACAATCATTACATAAAATCAATATAATTTATTCAAGGTGTCTTAATTATTAAAGTTCATTTTAAGTCATATTAGTCTAGTCATTCTGTTAGTTAGTCCATATCAAGTCCAAAATAGTCCAATGGTCATACAGGTCCATCATAGTCCAATTAGTGCAAAGGTATAACTCAGTCCATATAAGTCCATAACAATCCATATAAGTCCATAAAGTCCAAATCTCAATGATACGGTATGTTAGGTTAATAAATCATCCAAATATTTTAAACTTTATGTTAGGTTAATCAATATGATTCATCCAAATATTTTAAACTTTTGAATAAATTTTATTTATTTATTTACTTAATATGATAATAAATATTACTTTAAAAATATAATAATTATCTATAGTTAAAAGGAGTAGGGGACTCCTCTTATTATTGTTATATTTTCTTATACTAAACTCTTATCTCACTCCTCATTACCTCTTGTCTCTTGATTCGTTATTGAAAGTCTGTGCGTACATCGTCTCCAAGTTCTAAAACATAACAATTTCATTTTACTATAGTTATAAGATAAAAATTTAGATTACTATTTAAAACAAGAAGGGTAAATAGTAATTATGTATAGTAACGGTAAATAGTAAATTTTAAATAGTTATCGTGAATAGTAATAGTAAATAGTAAATAGTAAATAGTAACAGTAAATAGTAAAAATGAATAGTAATAGTAAATAGTAAAATGTGAATAGTAATGGTAAATAGTAAAATGTAAATAGTAACAGTAAATAGTAAAATATGAATAGTAACGGTAAATAGTAAATTATGAATAGTAATAGTAAATAGTAAAACGTAAATAGTAACGATAAATAGTAAAATGTGAATAGTAACAATAAATAGTAAAATATGAATAGTAACGGTAAATAGTAAAACATAAATAGTAAAGATAAATAGTAATAGTAAATAGTAATTTACTATTCATAATAGTAATTTACTATTGACATAGTAATTTACTATTTAGAATAGTAACTTGAACTGGTCTGGACCGGGGTCTAAGATCCGGTGTGGGACCAGCCACAAGTGTATAGGTGTTTTTAGGGTTTGCACACCGGAACAGTGTGTATCCGATGTATCAATCCGGTCTCTCAGTGGGAGAGGCCGGTCTTGTTGTCCTGGAGATCCTTCACACCAGCGTTTCGCGTTGTAGGGGGGCGAAAGGTGGTGCCACCTGTGAAGATTCTCCGACGCTCAAGTTAGTAGAATGTAAGAACTCAGTGAATGCTTAAGCGAAGTAATAGTAAAGTGTGAGATAGAACAACGATACCATGCATGTGTATTGAAACGAGCTATTTATAGTTGTACGTGAGAAAATGAGTCGTTGGGTACAGGTGGGTCCCTTAGCTCTGATAGCGTGTACATTATGTCAATCAGGGTGGCTCAACTTTCAGAATGTGTCAGAAGGGTAGGTCAATTATCAGAGTACGATCCTCTAGGAAGAGGGGAGGATAATTACCTTTTCCGCATAATCTGCTGACACATCCACTTGCTTTCTGAGGCCATTGACGTGACGTATTTTGCTACATACAGTATCTTCGCTGATAAGTTATTAGGGGCTCTTATCTTGCTGTGGCTGAAAAGCCAACAGTTATATAAATGTCCTGTGAAAATGAACAAAGAACCGTTATAGAGAAAATAAGTGGTGCAGTCATGAGATGAGGGCGGACGGCCAGACATCGGATATCCGGTGTGGTAAAGTTGAACCAGGACACCGGTTTTCCTTATATGAGGTCAGTCTGACGTCACGAGAATGGGGGCCGGTATCCAGACCGGATCATAACTTAAAATAATATTATATCCAATATAATATTAATTTTTAAGTGATATAAAAACAATCTTCATAATCATAAAAAGAATATAAAAGAAATTTATTATTACCTCAGAATTTTTGTAGAACCTCTTTCCTTTGGAAATTAGCTTCCTCTCTTCACTTAGTATTCTCCTCCCAACACTACTAAGTTTTCAAAATTTTCATGAATTCCTCGGTGCCTCGTCCCTCTATTTATAGCAGAAGAATTTACTGTGTATTTGAATATTTTATTATAAAAGTACTGTGTAAGAATCGAAAATTTCATACAGACTACTGTGCAAAATTTGAAAATTTCAAAATTGCATAGTAACTTTTCTCGTGAAGGCGGCTGAAATTATAAGGGGTTGGTATGAATAGTACTTTAGGGGGTGCAAAAAGAATTTTTTTGTTTTTTAAAATTAATTTTTTTATAAATTCTGAAATAATATACTGATCAAAAAATTCTAAAGGTCTATGGTCAAATTCCATCAAAATTTTAATATAAAAATTTCTGTAATGAATTAAAATAAAAATAGGCGTGTTACAACTCTACTCTCCTAAAAAAATTCATCCTTGAAATTTACATTCTTCAGTAAAACAAATGGGGATAAGACTCTTTCATCTCAGTTTCTAGTTCCCATGTAGCATCTTCCCCCTCGTTTCGCTCTAAATGACCTTTACAAGTGAAATTGTCTTGTCTCTTAGCTTTTTTATTCTTCTATCAGCTATTCTGATAAGTGGTGCATCATATGTAAGATTATCTTTAACTTGTATGACATCAAGTTTAATAACGTGTGTAGGGTCAGATATATATACTTTTTTAAATTTGACACATGAAAAATGTTATGGATATTAGAAAGAAAAGGTGGTAATGCTGTTTGGTAAGCAAAAGGACTAACTTTCTGAATTATTTGATATGGACCAATAAATCTAGAGTTAGTTTTTGAGATTTCATTGCCCAACCTCAGTCGTAGGTGTGACTTTCAAGAATACATGATCGCCTTTTTGAAATTCGAGTGGCTTCCTTCTTTTGTGATAGTAACTTTTCTGTCTGCTCTATGCTGCCTTCATCTTTTCCTGAACCATTTTGATTTTATCAGTGGTTTGTTGTACCAACTCTAGTCCTAGCATCAAGTTTTCACCAGTCTCAAACCAATGTTGCGAAGTCCTACATTTTCTCCCATATAATGCTTTAAAAGGTGCCATGTTAATGCTAGCATGGAAACTGTTGTTGTAGGTGAACTCCACATATGGTAAGAATTGATTCCAACTTCCTTTATGCTCTAACACACAAGCTCATAACAAGTCCTCTAGAGATTGGATTGTTCTTTCTGATTGTCCATCCGTCTGAGGATGATATGCTGAACTCAGACGTAGTTTTGTTCCCAAAGCCTTGTGTAAGCTCTTCCAGAATTACGATGTAAAATGAGGGTCCCGATCAGAAATGATACTTGAAGGAATTCCATGCAATCTCACAATCTCCTCGATGTATAATTTTGCCAGCTTTTCCATAAGTTAACGAATATTGATGGGAATAAAGTGGGCAGACTTGGTTAATCTATCAACTATTACCCATATTGAATCATGTCCTAATGGAGTTTTGGGTAAAGAAGTCACAAAATCTATGGTAATTGATCTGGTCTGGATACCGGCCCCCAATGTTATGACGTCAGACTGATCTCATAAAAGGAGAACCGGTGTCACGGTTCATTATTGCCATACCGGATATCCGGTCTCCCCTCATCCGCTCTTGTCTCATCAGCTGTTCCACTCGTTTTCTCTACAACGGATGATCGTTCGTTCTCACCAAACGTCTATATAGCCGTTAGACCCTCAGTCACAGCGAGATAAGAGTTCCTAATAACTTATCAGCGAAGATACTCTATGTGGTAGAATATGTCATGTCAATGGCCTCAGAGAGCAAGTACATGTGTCAGCGAAATATGCGGAAAGGTGATTATCCTCCATCCCTATCACGGGATCGTACCCTGATAATTGACCTACCCCCCTGACACACTCTGAGTACTGAGCCACTTTGATTGATACACTTCACACGCTATCAGAACCAAGGGGCCCACTTGCACCCAACGATTCATTTCCTACGTTCAACTATAAATAGCTAATTTCAATACACATGCAAGGTTACGTTGTCCTAACTTACTCTTTGCTATTATATCGGTTGAGCATTCACTGAGTTCTTATACTCTTCTAACTTGAGCGTCAGAGAATCTTCGCAGGTGGCACCACCTTTCGCCCCCACTTCAACGCGAAACGTTGGTGTGAAGGATCTCCAGGACAACAAGACCGGTTTTCTCCCACTGAGAGACCGGATCATGACACCGGATACCCGTGATACCGGTGTACAAACCCTAAAACACCTGTATTCTTGTGGCTGGTCCTACACCGGATCCTAGTCCCCGGTTCAGACCAGTTCATTGGCACGCCCAGTGGGACGCGATAGAGTTATTCCCATTTTCGTAGAAGTTTGGTTGTCGTGATGGAAGGTGATGGACGAGATTTCGTTGATGGTCATGTGGAAGATGTGACCCACTAACAGGCTGGAAGGAGACTTGTCTTTGAGACTCCTGTAACTTAAACCCGGAGGATGGTGCAAATGCAAACCCCTGATCCTCGTGATGAGGTTATCAGGCAACTCAGGGAAGAGCTGATGGAGTTGAGGCGGGAGAAAAGAGAAGCGGGGGACAGGGCAGCGTCCCATGCAGAGGATGCTCATCATGCATCAGCGAGGGATAGATCCACAACCCTCCAATATTCGAAAATCCCCACGTACGAAGAGAGGGAGCAGACCCAAGACTCTGGGGACAGAGTCAGTGCCAGGAGAAGGGAGCAGACAGTGGTAACTTCTGGGACCTACAAACTCAGTGTTCCTTTCTCAAGGAGACTGTTGAGTATTGCCATCCCGAAGCATTTGCAAACGACTCAACCACTGTCGATCGGGAAGTATAATGGAGAAACTGATCCAACTAAGCACTTGGATGCTTATGTGTATGAAGCCATGTATTTGGGAGCTGATGAAGACGTCATGTGCAGGATGTTCCCAAGGACACTGACGGAGGAGGCTCTCAGCTGGTTCAAGAGTCTACCCTCAGGATCCATAGATTCTTGGGAGGAAATGGCAGCTGCATTTGAAAGCCATTTTGTCATCTCCAGGGATATCCCAAGAACTTCTCACACTCTGGCCCAGATAAGACAAGGAGAGACTGAAACTCTTAAGGAGTTCTTGACGAGATTCTATAAGGAGGCTGCTTTGGTCCCCAACCTCACGGAGGCCATACAACTCCATATCGTAGTGGAAGCTCTGCAACCTGGATTTGCATTTGCCCTATCTTTGGCAAAAAGCCCCCCAACGACCTTCGAGGAGTTTCAAAGGAAAGCTTCAAAGTACGTGGGTATAGAGATGCATCTGGAGGCAACAGCAGCTAGAATGAAGCCCCCAGCACCCACTCAGTAGCCACGGAGGGAGAAGAAGAAGGTGAGACCTGAGAAACACACCTTTAGAGAGGACTTTGCAAGCGTTTGTCCACATCAACGAGATAGGCGCGTCTTGTCGTTCAATAACTACGCTCCCCTGAATGCCAGACACTCCCAAATCATGAGGGAGGTTGGGTGGCCAACGTTGAACGTTTTTGGTATAAGGAAACCACCCCCAGTCAAGAGGGGTGGTAACCCACGTAAGTATTGCACGTTCCATGAGCAGATAGGTCACAATACCGACGAGTGCAAGGCGTTGAAGAATACGGTGGAGACTCTCATTCGGGAAGGAAAGTTGAAACAGTACTTGTTCAGGGAAAAATCTGTAGACGAGCCTCAAAGGATGGATAAGAGGGGCAGAGATCCTGATGATGAGGATGATAACACTCATAACCCAGTCAGGAAGTTCACTGCAGCTGAAAAGAAGAAGGGAGTAGTGATCGCTGAAGGAGCCCAACAGAACAACATGCCTCAGCAGCAGAGGCAGGGCAGACGTGAAGTGATTGAGATGATAGCTGGAGGATTTGCTGGAGGAGGAGCATCAATCACAGCTCGGAAGAACCACCACAGAATGATTCTGTCTGTCCAGGGCAAACCAAGAGATAACCGCCCTTTCAGGGACGGTGTGGCAGCCCCAATGGTGTCATTCACGGATGATGACTTTGGCCCAACAATCCCAGGAGGTGACGATGCAGTAGTTATCATCGCAGTCATAGCCAACAAGGATGTCAAGAGGATCCTCGTCGATCAGGGAAGTTCCTGTGATGTTATTTTTTATAATTGTTTCAAAAGAATGGGTTTCAATGATGCAAATTTACAGCCTTACACGCAAGAACTCATAGCGTTTAATGGAGCTAAGAAACCCACTAAGGGATACCTTGACACCCTAATTTCCTTTGAAGGAGAGCCTGGTGCAAGAACGGTCAAGTCAAGAGTTCTGGTGATCGATGTGGAGTCTCCCTACAACGGTATCATAGGCCGTCCTACACTGAATGCAATGGAAGCAATCGTATCTACTCCTCACCTCTTGATCAAATTCATTGACAAGGACAATGGTGTGTCCTCTCTCTACGGAGATCAGGAGATGGCTCGGTATTGTTACAACCTGAGCCTCAATATAGTCAAGTTGGAAGCATTCAACAAGAAGAGGAAGCTGAACGACGGAGGAACAGCGGCTGGGTCTGTTAGTCTTATTGACTTGGACCCAAGAGCGGAACTGAAGATCGACCCTCTTAATCCCTCAAAGCCCACACCGGACGGTGGTTCCAGGGACGTCGTTTTAGGGGATTCCCCAGAGAAGGTCACGCACATCAATGATAAGCTGGAGTCAGCCATGGAGCAACGCTTGTTAGCCCTCCTGCAGGAGTTCAAGGACCTTTTCGCATGGACAGTAGCAGACATGCCTGGGATGGACCCTAATTTTTGTTGCCACAAACTTGCTGTGTACCCTGAAACGAGACCGGTGGCCCAGAAGAAGAGGAGGTTGGGACCGGAGAAACAGAAGGCAGCATGTGAACAGACTGAGGAGTTGTTGAAAGCGGGGAGATTCGCTATTCTTCTTGGCTTTCTAATGTAGTCATGGTGCAGAAAGCTAATGGCAAGTGGAGGATGTGCACAGATTATGTGGATCTCAACCGTTGTTGCCCCAAAGACCCATATCCCTTGCCAAACATTGATCGCATGGTAGATGACTCATCTGGTTACCAGTATCTTAGTTTCATGGATGCTTATTCTGGGTACAACCAGATTCCGATGTGGGAAGGAGATCAAGAGAAGACGGCTTTTGTCAATGACCGCGGTGTTTTCTGCTACACCGTCATGCCATTCGGATTGAAGAACGCTGGCGCTACTTATCAGCGCATGATTAACAAAGTTTTCGAAGGGATGCACACCAGGCTGGTCGAGGTGTATATTGATGATATTATAGCCAAAACGCCCACTGAAGGAGACCACATTGAAGACCTGCGCCAAGTTTTCACTAGGCTGCGTCAGTACAACATAAGGCTAAACCCCTTGAAGTGCACCTTTGCCGTTCCAGCTGGGAAATTCTTGGGATTCATGTTAACCCAACGAGGCATTGAGGCTAACCCTGGGAAGTGTCAAGCAATCCTGGACATGCAGAGCCCTAAGAGCCTGAGGGAGGTCTAATCTTTGAATAGGAAAGTAGCCGCTCTAGCTCGCTTCATGCCCAAGATGGCGCACAGATCCCTCCCCTTGTATAAGGCGTTGAAGAAACACAAGAGTTTTGAATGGGGAGAGGAGCAAGAACAAGCCTTCCAACAGCTCAAGGCCGTTCTCTCAAGTCCACCAATACTGGTTAAGCCTGACGCTGGTGAGATTTTGATCTTGTATTTAGCAATCTCTGATGAAGCCCTGGGCGTGGCTTTGGTGAAAAAAACCCCTGAAGGGCAGAGGCCGGTGTACTTCACCAGTAAGACGCTCCAGGGGGCGGAAGGTAGATACCAGAAGATTGAGAAAGCCGCTCTGGCAGTTGTGTGGGCGTCACGACGGTTAAGGCCCTATTTTCACGCGCACCCAGTGTTGGTGAGAACGGATCTACCTCTCCATTCAGTGCTTAGCAAACCAGACCTCGCTGGAAGGATGATCAAGTGGTCCATTGAGTTGTCTGAATTTGAAATTTCTTATGAGCCTCGAGGAGCCATCAAGGCGCAAGTATTGGCTGATTTTGTTGTGGAGATGACTGGGGCGGATCCAGCCACACCTTGAGCATATTGGACCATCTATGTTAACGGATCGTCAAACAGTAAAGGCTGTGGGGCAGGTGTTGTGGTGGAAAGCGACGATGGCGTGCACTTAGAGATTTCCCTCCGTTTCAATTTCAAAACCTCCAATAACCAGGCTGAATACGAAGCATGTTTGGCAGGTCTTCGAACAGCGATTGACATCGGAGCATCAGCAGTCACGTTGTGCAGCGATTCTCAACTGGTAATTTCGCAGATCCAAGGGGAGTACCAAGTTAGGGAGCCGCAACTTCAGCTATACTTAAATTGCGTGAATGAATTGAAGGGAAGATTTGAAGTTCTAGAGTTCAAGCATGTGCCTAGAGAGGAGAACACCAGGGCGGATATTTTGTCAAGGCTCGCAAGTACAAAGCAGCCCGGTAGCACAACGACGGTTGTTCAAAGTACTTTGACATCACCTAGCATCCCTCTATACCCTTCCCTGAATGCTGTAATGGTGCATTATCCTTATGAGGATTCTTGGGTCATCCCCTATATTCGCTACTTGGCAGATGGACAACTCCCTACCGATGAGAAAGAAAGGAGACGAGTGAAAAGGGAGCTGCCATATTTTACTATGGTTGATGGTGTTCTCTACAAGAGGGGATTCTCTGTCCCATACCTTCTCTGTTTGAGATAAGATGAAGTTCAAGCAGTCTTGGAAGAGGTGCACGAGGGGCAGTGTGGGCACCATGCTGGGGGTTGGAGCTTAATGAGAAAGGTCCTCAGGGCCGGATATTGGTGGCCCACTGTGAAACAAGACTCTGCAGATTTTGTGAAGAAATGCGATGCTTGTCAAAGATTCTCCAACCTCCATCATACACCGGCCCAAGAACTTTCTTCTTCCGCTGTGCCTTGGCCGTTTTACCAGTGGGGCCTTGATATTTTGGGTCCGTTCCCCACAGCGCCTGGAGGTATCAAATATTTGATTGTGGGGGTAGATTATTTCACCAAGTGGATCGAGGCTGAGCCAGTAGTGCATATTACTTCTGCGCGAACAAGGCGTTTCGTGTACGAAAATATCATAGCGTGATTCGGGGTGCCAGGGCGGATTGTGACTGACAACGGCACCCAGTTCACAGACAAGAAGTTCACGGATCTGCTTGAAGGACTGGGGATAATCCAGATATTTTCATCTGTCGAACACCCTCAGACCAATGGCCAAGCGGAAGTAGCCAATCGAGAAGTGCTAAAAAGGTTGAAAAAGCGTTTGGGAGAAGCGAAGGGAGGATGGACTGATCAGCTGTGTCATGTTTTATGGGCATACCGCACTATGCCTCATTCGTCCACTAATGAATCCCCATACCGGTTGACGTATGGGGTTGAGGCGATGATTCCAGTAGAGCTGCAAACAAGATCGGCCCGTGTAGAGTATTTTTCAGCTGAAGACAACAATGCCAATCTGGCATCAGAGCTGGACGTCCTCCAGGAGTTAAGGGAAAAGGCCTTTATCAGAGACCAGGCAGTAAAAGCAAAGGCAGCACTCCGGTATAATAAACGTGTCCAATACAGAGCTTTCAATACCGGAGATCTTGTTTTAAGGAAGGCGAGTGTGGGGAATAAATTTGTTCATCAAGGAAAGCTAGCGCCGACGTGGGAAGGCCCTTACAGAGTTTCTGAGGTGACTGGAAAAGGGTCATACCGATTGGAAGAGCTTGATGGAACTCCAATCCGTAACAAATGGAACACTCAGAACTTACGTGTTTATTACAGCTAGTTGGTAAGGCGGCATGTACTCTTTTTCCTTACTTGAGTTTTTTCCCATTGGGTTTTCTCAAGAAGGTTTTAACGAGGCATGACCCCAACTACGCTCTCTTTGTAATGGACTTTCAATGTTAATGAGAATAGAGTTTGATTGCCCTATCACTCTCACTTCTTTTGTATGTTGTGATTTGTAGCCGTAGCTTAGTACGCATACACCTCAGGACGGATGAACTCAACTACCAATTCTGTAGTTGACGGTGTAACTCCTCGAGGGACTGATGAAGACCCCTTAGGACGGATGATCTCAATCACACATTTTGTGTATTGATGATGTAACTCCTCGAGGTGGAATGGGTTGTAGGGCTGGTCCTTTTTCAAGGCCACAAACCGAACCCCATTCGAAGACTACATGGGTTATAGGGCTGGTCCTTTTTCAAGGCCACAAACCGAACCCCATTCGAAGACTACATGGGTTGTAGGGCTGGTCCTTTTTCAAGGCCACAAACCAAACCCCATTCGAAGACTACATGGGTTGTAGGGCTGGTCCTTTTTCAAGGCCACAAACCGAACCCCATTCGAAGACTACATGGGTTGTAGGGCTGGTCCTTTTTCAAGGCCACAAACCGAACCCCATTCGAAGACTACATGGGTTGTAGGGCTGGTCCTTTTTCAAGGCCACAAACCGAACCCCATTCGAAGACTACATGGGTTGTAGGGCTGGTCCTTTTTCAAGGCCACAAACCGAACCCCATTCAAAGACTACATAGGTTGTAGGGCTGGTCCTTTTTCAAGGCCACAAACCGAACCCCATTCGAAGACTACATGGGTTGTAGGGCTGGTCTTTTTTCAAGGCCACAAACCGAACCCCATTCGAAGACTACATTGGTTGTAGGGTTGGTCCTTTTTCAAGGCCACAAACCGAACCTCATTCGAAGACTACATGGGTTGTAGGGCTGGTCCTTTTTCAAGGCCACAAACTGAACCCTATTCGAAGATAACATGGGTTGTAGGGCTGGTCCTTTTTTAAGGCCACAAACCGAACCCCATGCGAAGGCTTGGGCGCAGTAGGCTGGTTCATCCAGAAAACCACGCTGAACCCCGAGTAACGGGCGCAGTAGGCTCAGGATTAGCCCTGATCCGAACCCCGTGTTGAAGGCTTGGATTGTAGGATTGCACCAAACTCCAAGTACGGTTAGTAGGATCGAACCGAACAACGTGTGAAGACTTGAGTTGTAGGACCGAACTGAACCTCAAGAGAAAGGTGTAAAACTTACCCTTTGCAAGGCTGTACCGGACTTCAAAGGCAACCTCCGTCCTCGACTTTGAAATATTCATTACAGAGCGGTTGAACGTTCATGTATCCGCTCTACATCTTTGAGGTTAGATGAACCTTTCAAGTTTGTTAAGAAGTTAAAGGTAATTCTTACGATGAAATTTCCCCTCCCAATGTACTTATACTTGGGGACAGGGCATACTTTAATTTAGTTATCGCTTACTTGTTGCAAAGTTATTATTTTAATCTGATGTGATAAAAACGCTTTTAACAACGGTATAGCCAGACAAGAGCGGCTTTGCAGAGTATAGAAAAAGTTAAAGTATTATATATATTGTTAAGTCATTTGGCAATCATACACTGGACATAAACGATAAATGAGAAACAAGGCAAATTTTATTTCTTGAATGAAGAGGTGTACAGGAATCAAAGTATTCAAAAGCTGGAGCTGATCCCAGAACACAACCATAATTGGAAGCATAAAAATTAAGAAGCAGGTTATTGATCCTCCCGAGTAGGCACCTCCGTTCTCTCCCTTTCAATTCCAGCAGCTTGGGTCTTGTCCGCTCCGGCCTCAGGATCAGAGTTAGGCTTTGCAGGTTCCATGCTCTGACCCTCCGGAAGTGGAGGCAGTTCGTAGAGAGAGTCGCGAGGGACTTGGTACGAGCTGTCTTTCATCACTTCGACAAGTTTCCCCTCGTGGAACTCATAGAACGGATCCAGTCCGTACAGATTCAGTTTTGCCTCAGGGTTTCGATAGAATACTTGACGAAGTGCCAACCCAAAGGATTCGTAAGCTACCTGTTTACATATTTCCAAGGCCTTGGCAGCCTTGGTCTTAGCAGCAATTAACTTCTTCTGGAGCTTGGCAAAATCTTCCTCCGATGGGCCAGTGCTCGTACCTCCTTTCCTCAACTCCTCAAGCTGGGCCTGCATCTCCTTCCGAAGGGCCTCCCACTCCCCAAGGCTCTTGCTGTGTCCGTCCTCCATTACTTTGAGATCGTCAGCAAGCTTGGCCGACCTTTTCTTCTCTAGCTGTAGTTCTTCTTCGAGGAGCGGAATGGATTTATTCTGCTGTTGAAGCTCAGCAACTTGCCGTTCTAGAGCCTTATTAGCAAAGTGAAGTTGGCTCGCTTCTTCTGTCTTCCTCTGAAGTGTTTCCTTGGTGTTCTTCAGTTCAACCTCCACACTTCTACGAATTTCAGATTGTTTGGCCGACCATTTCTCCTTCACAGCGAGTTCGGCTTCGAGCTTTTCAACTTGCTCCATATAATCTGCCCTTTCGCTCAGGGATTCAAGGAGGTCGGACAGCTCGTCCAGCTGCCAACGGCCGGCCTTACAAGCTCCTCGAACTTCAGCAGCTTCGAGCGAGGGGCGAAGGCAGTATCTAGCCTTTGGAAGAGTGGGGGGCATGGACCCCTGAAACCATAAGTAAGGGGCAAGAAAGGAATCGCGTGGAGGGTCGAACGCCAGAGGAGGGCCACTCTCAGAAGTCGGGGCGGATGTGGTTTGCGATGTGGGGGCAGAAGAGTCAGGAACGGGCTTCTTCCCCTTATCTTTCTTCATCCCAGATTCTTCAAGTGTTTTCTGGCGCTTCTTCACAGGGTCACCAGAAGAGGGTTTTTCCTGATCCGCTGTCTTGACCAGATGCCTCTTTTTCTTCTTTTTCTCTAGGACGGCCTCCTCATCGCCCGCCCCAGTGGCCTCCGTTTGCTTTTCTATCTCTTCCTCGTCAAAGAGAGGAACTTCCTCACCCACTGCAGAGGTCAGGGGAATGAGTGGAGCTTTGGTGGCGTTCCTTTTCGCCTGAATCTCATTCTCCTCGGAGGAGGAGTCATCATTAGCCATCATGGTCCTTAAGGACAACATTTCGGGGCAGGCTTTTTCAATTTGTTCTGCAAAACAAGAAAAGTTGAGTTAGCACGTGAGAAGAAGATAATCAAAACAGAATAAGTATACAACACAAATACAGTAAGAGCGGATATTACGGAGATAGGTGGTTCGGACGTCGTCCTCTGCCAGGAGGAGCCTGTAGGAAAATCCTTTGAGTGTTTTCGAGGCCGTCTGCATGGCACTCAAAACCTCGACAGAATGAGAGGAGAGTTCACTCTCATCAGTGTAATAAGCACGGCTCATAAGGAGAAAATGCTCGTGCATCCAACTGAGGGGGAACTTGGTGAATCCCTCCTTGTTACGCCAGAAGACCGGCTCATTGGGCTGAATACGGACCCGCGTGTAGTAATGCTTGAAGGAGCACCCATCCACCTTCGCGGATTCCGTGTATGATTTGAAGTTTATCACCCTTGAGTCATAACGGAGCGTTATGAACCCAAGGCCGCCTTTCTTGTTAGCACGACGGACCACTTGGCAATAATGGAACAGCTTGGCCACAGTGGCGGAGAAGTTGAAGTGCTCTCCTAGGATTTCGAGAGCCCGCACTAGACCCCAACCGTTGGGATACAGCTGTGTAGGGGCACAGTCCAAGAAGCACAGGACGGCCATCTGGAATTCCGTCATAGGGATACGCACCCCCAGCTTCAGAAACACGAAGTCGTACATATAGACCGACCTCTCATCAGGGACGATATGGCAGACTCTCTCAGAGGGACGGGGTGCCAGCACAGCATAGCGTGCTTTGTACTTCTTGTCTGAGTAGATCTTGCAGCGGAGAGGGACCGTGCACTCCTCTTCACTTGCGTGATGTGAGGGGATCTCCAGGAATTCCTCTTCCACCCAGCAGTAAGGTCTTTCCCTATTGAGCTTTTCCCAGTTCAACCAGTGTGCCACAACATTGACACACCCTTCTGCGGTTCGGAGAACCAAAGTTTTGCCAGACCCAGGGATTTCCATGGTTGTGGATGCACGATGGAACGCGTACATGCTGTGGTAAAAAGCAACATCGTCAGAGAGGTAGCCTTCATCACTTGACCCTTCATTAGAGCGGCTGGTAGCCCTTGAGTCAAGGGGAACCTCAGAGCGGCATTGAGAAGAGGACGCTCGTGAGGAAGATGTTTGAACCCTCTCTGAGCGACGAAGCCCAGCCACAGGAAGATTCACTGGAATCCTCCCACCACGGTGGCTAAGGGGGGCTCGAGAGCTAGAATTCCCCCTGTTTGAGGGACCAGCGTTGCCTGCTCCAGGGCGCATGGTGGAAGCAAAATGAATAAAATTTGTAGGGAGATGAAGGAAAGGGAGGTTACCTAAAAGGAAGAGGAACTTTGTGAAGTTTGAAGGCAGCAAGGAAATCTCCAAGAAATTTGAGCAGAGTTTCACTAAGCTTGAAGACAGAGGTGAATTTCCAAATTTGTTAAGAGTCCCTTTTATAGGTAACGAGGAGGCATAGTGCTCTGTTGGAAGTCACAACGCTTGCTTCAAAATGCAACTCTTCGAATTCAAACGACGCCGTCGTTTCGTTGTGTTCGAGCGCGAAAATGGTAACGTTTTAGCAAATGTTTTTGCAAAGTGGGCCCCCCTTTAGTTTGAATCCAGGCCCAATAAGCCCAATCAACGGTTATACTCTTGGGTAATGATGGCCCGTGCGTAAAAGGCGCATTTAATGTCCAATCATTTCAGACGCATTTAATGCATTTCAACCACTCTTCAAATACCAAGGGTTTGATTCCCAAAAACTCTTGGGATTTCCCTCACTATTTTATGTTGTCTGAGTCCGTTGTATGTAGCATCAGAAGAGCGGCCACCCAGTTGGCAGGACAGATGCCTCAAAGCTTCCAGGTAATTTCCAGAACGTCCCACCGGCATCCAGACTTCTCAAGGGTTGTATAGCTCATATGAGCAACTTAACAGTCCCTCATACAAGCTAGGGGACAGATGATCCGGTCTGGATACCGGCCCCCAATGTTATGACGTCAGACTGATCTCATAAAAGGAGAACCGGTGTCACGGTTCATTATTGCCATACCGGATATCCGGTCTCCCCTCATCCGCTCTTGTCTCATCAGCTGTTCCACTCATTTTCTCTACAACGGATGATCGTTCGTTCTCACCAAACGTCTATATAGCCGTTAGACCCTCAGTCATAGCGAGATAAGAGTTCCTAATAACTTATCAGCGAAGATACTCTATGTGGTAGAATATGTCATGTCAATGGCCTCAGAGAGCAAGTACATATGTCAAAATCGAAATATGCGGAAAGGTGATTATCCTCCATCCCTATCACGGGATCGTACCCTGATAATTGACCTATCCCCCTGACACACTCTGAGTACTGAGCCACTTTGATTGATACACTTCACACGTTATCAGAACCAAGGGGCCCACTTGCACCCAACGATTCATTTCCTACGTTCAACTATAAATAGCTCATTTCAATACACATGCAAGGTTACGTTGTCCTAACTTACTCTTTGCTATTATATCGCTTGAGCATTCACTGAGTTCTTATACTCTTCTAACTTGAGCGTCGGAGAATCTTCGCAGGTGGCACCACCTTTCGCCCCCACTTCAACGCGAAACGTTGGTGTGAAGGATCTCCAGGACAACAAGACCGGTTTTCTCCCACTGAGAGACCGGATCATGACACCGGATACCTGTGATACCGGTGTACAAACCCTAAAACACCTGTATTCTTGTGGCTGGTCCCACACCGGATCCTAGTCCCCGGTTCAGACCAGTTCAGTAATGCTATCCCATTTACATTCTGGTATTTCCATTGATTGTAGCATTCCAAGGGGTTTTGGTGTTCCACTTTAACCTTTTGGCAAATTAGACATGCAGCCACGTACTCTGCCACCGCTTTCTTCATTCCAGGCCACCAAAACAATTTTTTTAAATCTTGATACATTTTAGTAGCTCCGGGATGAATGCTCATATAACTTTTGTGGCCTTCTTCCAGAATTGCTTTCCTTAACTCCTCTTGGTCAAGGATACACACTCGATCCTTATACCTCAGCAATTGGTCATTTCCCACATTGAACTCGGCTTCTTTTCCTTGTTTCAAGAGTTTTTTCTTCTCTTGCAGGAATTCATCCTCTCATTGAGCCTCCAAAACTTGCCTCAGGAATTCACATGTCACTTGCAATGCTCCTAATCTGTAGTTGTTAGCATTAAACTTTACTACTAGGTTAAGATCTCTGAAGTTCTCTATCAATTCTAGCTCTTTAATCATCATTGTGGACGCATGTAGAGACTTTTGACTCAAAGCATCAGCTACTACGTTCGCTTTTCCAGGATGGTATTGCAACTCAAAGTCGTAGTCCTTTAAGAACTCCATCCATCTCCGTTGCCTCATGTTTAACTCCTTTTGGTCAAATAAATACCTGAGACTTTTATGATCACTAAACACATCGAATGTTGCACCGTATAGATAATGCCTCCAAATCTTTAAGGTAAAAACTACAACAGCTAACTCTAAGTCATAGGTAGGATAGTTGATCTCATGTTGCCTTAATTGGCATGACGTATAGGCTACAACCTTCTTGTTTTGCATGAGTACACTTCCTAATCCTTGTTTAGACGCATCACAGTAAACTTCAAAATTTCGATGTGGATCGGGGAGTACTAACACCGGCACAGAAGTAAGTCAATTTTTTAGCTCTTGGAAACGATTCTCGCATTATGTCATCCACATAAAAGGTTGTCCTTTCCGTGTTAGCTTGGTCAGTAGGTATGCTAACTTTGAAAATCCTTCGATGAATCTCCTATAGTATCTAGCCAAACCCAAGAAACTTCTGATATCAGTGATTGTGGTTGGTCTCTCCCATTTCAAAATTGCTTCTACCTTAGAAGGGCCTACAGCTATTCCTCTTTGACTAATTACATGTCCTAAAAAGTTTACCTCTTCCAACCAGAATTCACACTTCGACAGCTTTACATATAGTTGTTTTTTTTTTAGGATTTCCATCAAAACCTTTAAGTGTTCAACATGTTCTTCTCTACTTTTAGAGTACACTAGTATATCATCAATGAATACCACTACAAATTTATCTAGATATGGATGAAAAATCCAATTTATATAATCCATGAATAGGCTGGTGCATTAGTTACACCAAAAGGCATCACTAGATATTCGTAATGGCCATAGCGTGTTCTAAAAGCAGTTTTCGGTATATCTTCTTTCTTCACCCTTATTTGATGGTATCAGACCTCAAATCAATTTTGGAGAACATCATGGCACCACGTTGTTGATCCATCAAGTCGTCAATCCTTGGCAGAGGATATCTGTTCTTGATCATCACCTTGTTCAGTTGTCGATAATCTACTCACAACCTCATGCTACCATCCTTTTTCTTAACCAATAACACTGGTGCACCCTAGGGGGATACACTGGTTCGTATAAACTGCTTCTCTATCATCTCTTCAGGTTGTTTCTTCAACTCTACTAATTCTAGAGGTGACATTTGGTATGGTACAATTGAAATGGGTCCAACTCCAGGTACTAGATCAATGGCGAATCCCACATCTCTTTCTGGGGGTAAACCAAGGATATCTTCTGGAAAAACGTCAGGAAATTCGCATACGACTGGTAGATTTTTGATTTTTGGTTCTTGCTCTTATTTCACTGAAAGCAATAGCATGAATCCTTGAGCCTCTCCTTTTAAAGAGGCGCTCACTTGGTTGGCAGTTAGAAATCTCGAATCCTCTGGATTCAAATTTACAGGTTCTTTAAACATTATGGTTTTATTATGACAATCTATTAGAACATGATTTTCAGACAATCAATCTAGCCCAATGATAACTTCTAAGCTAGAAAGGGGTAAGCAAAAGAGATTAGCCTTAAAGTCCCTACCATCAATGACAATAGGGCACTCCCAACAGGCTTTAGAAGTGTCAATGGGATTATTCCCAGGAGTATGAACAGATAAATCAAATGGCAATTCTATCATGGGTAATTTTAGTTTTTCTACACAGTCATTGGCAATAAAGGAATATGATGCACCTGAGTCATACATAACAGTTAAAAGAATCTTATTAATGATATATTTACCTTCCACCATGGAGTCAGAATGAGATTCTTCTTCCCCAGTAATTGCAAAAACCTTTCCTTTCACCTGCGGCCTTCCGACTGCACTGTGTATGCCTCCTTGAGTATTTATGGATGTCCTTGCACCTTCAGGGTTCTCCCTCTTTATCTCTGGGCAATCCTTGATGTGATGACCCAGTTTGTTACACTTAAAGCAAATATAAGTGTTTTTGGGACAATCCATTTTTAAATGGGGTCCTCCATAGATAAAGCATTTAAAATCTAGTACAGGTGTCATATAATAGCTTCCAGATGAAGCTTATGGTTTGTTAGGAACAGATGCTGCTCCAAACTGATGAAATGACGCTTGGTAAGCTTTTTTCTCCTGAAGTCTCTTCTTTGGTGATGGTGAGGTCCTCTACTTCTCTTTTTTCCAACCTTGTGAGTGGATTCACGACTTTTGGTCATTCTGTCCTTATGATCCTCTTTGAAGATCCTGCAGCGATTTACCAATACAGAAAATTCACGGATTTCCTACATTCGTATAGCTTCTTTGATTTCTGGCCGCAATCTGTTTACAAACTTTGTGCACTGATCACCTTTATTAGTAGCATCATTATAATGAGAATGAAAACGAGATAGCTGTTCAAACCTGGATACGTACTGTCCTACGGTCATATTTCCTTGGCTCAACGACAGAAATTCAAATTGTCTTTTCTCTTTAACATCAGCTGGAAAGTATTTTTCCAGGAACAAATCCTTGAAATGATTCCAAGTGATCTCCACGTAGTTAACTTTGAATTGTTTACGCATGTTATCCTACCAATGTTCAACATCTTCAAATAAGGCATAAGTAGAGAAGACCATTTTATCAGCTTTAGTACATTGCAACGCTTGAAAGATCTTCTATATCTCTCGAATCTAGATTTGTGCTCCATCAGGGTTATATCCTCCCTTGAAATGAGGTGGATTGCACTTTTCGAACAGGTCCAACCTTCTCAAGGCATCATTACCTTGACCTTCATGTGCTCCCATTGTAGTGATTAAGCGTTCTACAACTCCAGCAAGATCGTTTCCAACCATTAGTTTCATGTTACATAGTAATTGAGACTTGTCACATCAATCACAGTTACTACCAAGTCAGATATTCTATTTTCTATCACCTACACAGAGTTTACAGACAAAGTAAGATATACATTTTCCCCCGGCCTACGAGATTAACTGCTTTGATACCATATTATAACGCCCTCTGTTACATCTTAATAAATTCTAAAAAGTTCATAATTTTTTTTCTGAAAATATGATCGTTAAAAAGAAACTATCAGAATAAATTACATACAACATTTCTGAAATACCTCATAAATATCATTAAAAATTTATAAAGTAATTTTACATTCCTCTAAAGAAAATAAATATTAAACATTATTAGAAAGAAAGGAAACTTCATGGCCCAAGAGAAGTTACTTAATGACATTATTTATTCATTGGACCACGGTATTCATACGGAGCTTCCTTTCTAGAACGTGCTATATTTACTGCCAAGATTCTTCGATCCTTCCCTCTGAACCATCAATTTAAAACATATGAAACAAAAAAAGGGGAAAGGAATGAGAAATAGAATATAATATTCCCAAATGGGACATAAGCAATAAAGGGTTTTCACAAACTAGTATAATAATATCAATCACAATCATATACACAATCAATTATGAATGTATGAATGTTATGCAATATCTTCATCATAACTTACCAATATATGTGGGCCCTTAAATTTTTAATTTGCACTGGGCCAACTAGGAGTTTACACTGTTTCATAATTCTGAATAATAATAACATGAACAGCTCAACTGGCATGGAAATACTTAGAGACTAGTCAGACTGAGAAGGTTTTTATTGTGAAAGTACCCGACACTAGGGAGCGACCCTAGGTCCCCTGAAGCACCCATCCACACCCTCTCATCCCAAGGCTCGAAATTAAGCCTCCTCTAATGTATCATCGGTTTCTATAATCCGTCCCCAGACAATATCATTTTATTTCTCTTTGATGATTCATGATGCATGAATAGTTGGTTAAGGCTTTTAGAAACTCAATTATATTATCGGGGCCTACGAATCACGACATAGCCACCCAGTAAATTATACTTTTTTCAAATTCTCAAATAAGTTCTATCACACATATAAAATTTTAGTACAGTTCCTTTTCAAATCACAAATTAAATCTCATCATAATTTGAGTTTCAAAACCTTAAATATATTTCACAACCTTTCTTAGAAAATTTATAGGTCAGTTCAAGATTAATTACCAAAAACTCAAATTATCAATATTTAAAACCATAGTACTTGAAAATTTTGTATAATATTTTTATACATAAAATTATAGATAAATATATGTATATATCTATATATTAAGAGTTTAAAGTAAAATATCAGTGAAAGATATTCTTTTCATTTAAGATTTAAATGTCTTTATATATCAATACATATATAAAAAAATTATTTTTATAACATAATTTCTCTTTCTTTTTCTTTCTGATAAACTAACTAGAGATCTTAATTTTAGTAAGTATTTATTTTTTTAAGATAAAAGAGATTTCCAAAAATTTATGTAGTTTCATTGAAAACTAAGAAATTTCTTAAAAGTGATTTTAATAAGTAAATAAATAAATAAATAAGAGATAAGTAAATTCTTACAGAGTTTTAGCTTTCCATCACGCTTGCTACATGTTCATTCTCCATAACAACACATAATAATCATTCACAAATCAATCAAATAAAAATAACACAATCATTATAAAATATCAGCATAGTTTATTCAAGGTGTCTTAATTATTTAAGTTTATTTTAAGTTATATTAGTCCAGTCATTATGTTAGTTAGTCCATATCAAGTCCAAAATAGTCCAATGGTCATATGGGTCCATCATAGTCCAATCAAAGCAAAGGTATAACTCAGTCCATATAAGTCCATAACAGTCCAAATCTCAATGATACGGTATGTTAGGTTAATAAATCATTCAAATATTTTAAACTTTATGTTAGGTTAATCAATATGATTCATCTAAATATTTTAAACTTTTGAATAAATTTTATTTATTTATTTACTTAATATGATAATAAATATTACTTTAAAAATATAATAATTCTCCATAATTAAAAGGACTAGGGGACTCCTCCCATTGTTGTTATGTTTTCCCATAATATATTCTTACCTCACTTCCTCTTACCTCTTGTATCTTGATTCGTTATTGAAAGTCTGTGTGCACCTCGTCTCTGAGTTCTAAAACATACCAATTTCATTTTAATATAGTTATAAGATGAAAATTTAGATTACTATTTGAAATAGGAAGGTTAAATAATAATTATGCATATTAATAGTAAATTTTAAATAGTTACCGTAAATAGTAATAGTAAATAGTGAATAGTAATGGTAAATAATAACTCGTGAATAGTAACGGTAAATAGTAAATCATGATTTGTAATGGTAAATAGTAAAATGTGAATAGTAACAATAAATAGTAAAACATGAATAGTAACGGTAAATAGTAAAACGTGAATAGTAATGGTAAATAGTAATAGTAAATAGTAATTTACTATTTAAATAGTAATTTACTATTCGTAATAGTAATATTCTATTGATATAGTAATTTACTATTCAGAATAGTAACTTCAAATAATATTATATCCAGTATAATAATAGATTTTTAAGTGATATAAAAACAACCTTTATAATCGTAAAAAGAATATAACAGAAATTTATTATTACCTCAGAATTTTTGTAGAATTTCTTTCCTTTGGAAAATATCTTCCTCTCTTCATTTAGTATTCTCCTCCCAACACTACTAAGTTTTTAAAATTTTCATGATTTCCTCAGTGCCTCGTCCCTCTATTTATAGTAAAAGAATTTACTATGCATTTGAATATTTTATTATAAAAGTACTATGCAAGAATCAAAAATTTCATACAGATTACTGTGCAAAGTTTGAAAATTTCAAAATTGCATAGTAACTTTTCTCGTGAAGACGGTTGAAATTATTAGGGGTGGTGTGAATAGTAATTTAGGGGGTGCAAAAAGGAATTTTTTATTTTTTAAATTTTTTTATAAATTCTGAAATAATATACTGATAAAAAAAATTCTAAAAGTCTATGGTCAAATTCCATCAAAATTTTAATATAAAAATTTCTATAATGAATTAAAACAAAAATAAGGGTGTTACACACATTATATGACATAGACTTCACTGATCATATAATATTGAGTAATTAGTAATTAATTTTCCAATGGAACGCTTTATCCAATGCCACCTTAGCTGCAATTTGCTCTCTGTGTCTCTCTTTATATAGTTTCCTTACTACTTCTATGTGCTCAATTCTCTCCTTGAAGGTCCTGTCAACCTCCAATATACTTTTCTTTAGATCACCAAATAATTTCTTGTGTGTTTTCATATTTTCAATTGTACACAAAAAATTTATAACTGTCCAACCACTTCTTGGTTTATCATGCAGACCAGCACACGTTACACGTAGTCTCTGTCGTCGCTCTTCAGGTTCGTATCCATTGCTGACTCTCTTTCCCAGGTAATCCCATAACGCTAACTTTTTTTCTTATATGTGTTGTAGTTATTGATGTGTATGCATGTCGATTGTTGTTTGTTAGTAGAGAGTAGAGCTCCTTAGGCATTGGTCTTGTATGTTGATAACATGTCTTTTATGCATGTGTTTGTTGTTTGTTAGTGGAGAGAAAAACTCAATAGGCATTGATTTTGTGTGCTGATAACATGTGTTTAGTGTATGCATGTGTATTATTGTCTGTTAGTAGAGAGCAAAGCTCACTAGGTTGTGGTGTTTGCCTCAATTTCATATACAATGCGTAGCGTATATATTGAACTGTACTGAAAAATCTTCTGTGTGTAACAGGGCATTGTAAAAAATTTGGAATTGTCTAGTTTATAGGGGAGACTCTGCCAAAATTTTGGTAGGCTCCCTGTTTTAGGGTACATAAAAAAGTACATTAAATGTTAACAATATAGGGTGTAGTCGTGTCTGTACCCACTAGGTTCCCATTCAAGATTCAAGACAACCGGCCGATATACCGTGTTCTGTTGGATCTTGAATTGTCTCGGTTGGACAATTTGGGATGAATTTGTAACCAGTAGGCCATACCTCATCGCTATTGTTTGTGTTCTATCTTGTGTTGTTGATGTCTATTTGGAATTCTAGATATTGTGTGTCGTATTGTTTTTGGGTGCATGACTGCGTGCGGTGTTTCATACTGCACGTATCTCTGTGTACTCAAGGATTAATGCGAAATGCTAACGAAATTCCAAATGAGCATCAATAACACAAGGTTGACGCAAAGACGTAGATGGAATACGGATGGTTACACATTCATCTTGAACGGTATAGGGTCCCACCTACTTATAACATCAAAGAGATAGAGAGTGATTCACGAACGATAGTAACATAATGTTTAAATTAAAGTAACTAAAACTTTGCATGTTAGATATCGTGAGTGGAGGTTCCGACAAATCAACGATTGATGTACAACTGGCTTGATCACAAACTGAGGAGTTTATGATGGGGTTGTTGAGTGTATTTTGTTCGCTACAGCAAACACGCTTGGTTTTGAAGTGACTCAAGATTCGCTGTCTGTGCTCAAAGTGCAAATGCATGAATTTTGAATACGCGAATGATGTCATGTGCCACCTAAGTGAGAAGTGGTTTATGGAAAGATACTACTGTTGGTACAACCATGATGAGCAGTTACTGCCCAAGCCATCAGCTGTAACTGTGCAACAGTCTTACTACGAGGTCAGAGGGAACAGGGATACACACAACATAGAGCAGATGGTGATGGATCATGTTGGACCCTTCACTGGGCATATGCTAGAATATGATGACCAAGCTGGGAATGAGGATGACAATGTAGAGGAGGATCCTAATCCAGAGGTATAGAGATTTTATGATTTGTTAGCGGTGGCTCAGACTCTATTGTGGGACAGTGCAAGAGTCACACTAAATTATCCGCCTCCCTGGCTGCTTTAAGCCTAAAGGCAGATTATAATATTTTAGGATGTTGTTTTAATAGAATGGTTGATTTGATGGGTTCCACCATGCCTAGTAATCATCGAATGCCATCAAACCTGTACCATGCTAACAAAAGAGTGGCAAACATGGGGTTGGGTTATGCAAAGATAAAGTGTTGTGTTGGTCGGTGTATGTTTTTCAAAAATGAGTTTGCAGACAAGAGTGTGACAAAATGTGTACATTGTAATGAGGACCGGTACAAAACCATTAAAAGGAGAGGGACAGTAACTAGGACGGCTAGGAAGAAAATATGGTACTTTCCCATAACACCACGTCTTCAACGTTTGTACGCCTCATTGTCCACGGTAAAACACATGCGTTGGCATGCTCTGAACCGAACATAAGAGGGTCTTTTGTGCCATCCTTCCGACGGGAAAGTGTGGAATTATTCAGATCAGCTATATCCGGACTTTTCTGGCGAGCCGCGCAATGTATGACTTGGCTTATGTACTGATGGGTTCAAATTGTTTGGTCAATACAGAAGAGCGTACTCTTGTTGGCTAGTCATACTGACCCCATACAATCTGCCTCCTAATATGTGTATGAAGAGGGAGGTCATGTTTCTAATTGCACTAGTTCCAGGACCCAAAAATCCAAAGGTGAAAATAGACGTGTTTTTGCAACCGTTGGTTGAGGAGTTGTCACAATATTGAGATATCGGGGTGATGACTTATGATGCGTCCTTGAAGAACAATTTCATGATGCGGGCTATTTTGATGTAGACCATAAACGACTTCCCAGTGTATGGTATGCTTTCTGGATGGTCAACGTCTGGGAAGCTTGCTTGCCCTATATGGATTGAACATACCGGGGGGAATCACTCCCTGTTAGTGGCAAGACAAGTTTTTTTACTGTCGTAGAAAGTTTCTATCGTTGAATCACCCATTCAGGAAAAACAAAACCACTTTTAAGAAGAACAAGGTTGTCAATGAACCTCTACCCTGTAAGTTATTTGGTACATGGGTTTGGCAGAGAGTTCAAGAGTATCCGTACATCTGGGATAAGAATGTTAAGGAGTTTGCGGGTTATGGGAAGGAACACCACTTGGTGAGGCAAAGTATCTTATGGAATTTGCCATATTGGAAAGACTTGTTAAGACACAACATTGATGTCATACACACTGAATAAAATGTTTTCATGGATATTTTTGACACTGTGATGGATATCAAAGGGAGAACAAAGGACAATAAGAAGAGTTGACTAGACCTTCCGATTTGGAATTCTAGGAAGGAGTTGGAATAAAGGGATGCGGGACGTGGAAGAATGTTTAAACTGTATGTGAAATATTTTTTAACTAGACCACAGTAGATTGTTGTATGTGTGTGGATGAATGAGTTGACCCTGCCTGACAGATTCGCTTCTAACTTGAGTAGATGTGTCAATGTGAAGGAGGGCAGGGTGTTTGGCATGAAAAGTCATGATTGCCATGTGTTTATGCAACAACTACTATGGTACGCGTTTCATGCTTTACCGAAACCTGTTTGGAAACCGCTGGTTGAGTTGAGTCACTTCTTTAAGAAGTTGATGGCAACTTCGTTAACTAAGGAGAAACTTGTAAAGATGGAGGAAAGTATCCCGGTCTTGATTTGTAAGTTGGAGCAGATTTTTCCACCAAGTTTTTTGACTCGATGGAGTATCTGCCTATCCATCTACCTACGAGGCCTTAGTTGGTGGCCCAGTGCAGTACCGTTGGATGTATCCATTCGAAAAGTGAACGATAAAACTACTTAATTTCGTTGCAAATATTTTTTCCTATAATAGTATTATCTAACTTAACATTTGTTTATGTTGTTCTAGATTCTTACGCTCTTTAAAAGATAAAGTGTCAAAAAAAGCGTGTGTTGAAGCATCAATTTGTGAGGCATACTTAGTGGAAGAAATTACCACTTTTGCTTCTTTCTATTTTCTGACAGAGATAGAAACTAGAGTGAGTAGAATTCCCAGCAATCTTGGGGTGGCCACACACACAGGGTTGGATGATCAAATTTTAATTTTTAACTATCTTGGTCGTCCTGGGGGCAAGGTCACAAAATGTTACATTGATAAGAAAGATCAAAAGGCGGCTCACTTATACATTCTTCTAAATTTCCCAGAACTGGAACCCTATCTTGAGTAAGTCACTAACTTATAGTTTGCATTCTAAAGCTAGATTTTATTGTACCTAAATTTTTGCTCTTTAAATAGCTTATATGCAGATATCATAAAACTTGAGCAAAATGATATAACTGATGACCAAATTCATAGTGAGGTATCATCCAAATTCATTGGTTGGTTTGCATAACATGTAAGACTCGTATACCTTATGTTTTTTAGTTATACTTCTAATGTTAGGTATCTAGCGATGACTTTTGTGTTATGCTATAAATAGATTCAAGACCCTAATAACCATATTGAAGATCCTTTACTCCAAGCCCTTTCTTGGGGTTCGGTGAAAACTATTAAAAATGGCCCATTTACTACGTAAATGGCTACAAGTTTAACATTTTTCAATGGAGTGAAAGGATGCGTACCGATAACTATGGGGTTTGTGTTAAAGGCACGACCAGACAGTTAGAGGAAGTCTTCTATGGAGTGTTGACAGAGATTGTTGAAGTTTTTTCTCTGGACGACTAAGAAGAGATATTATTCTATTCAAGTGTGATTGGTATGACAACACAATCAGTGTAGGAACAAAGGTTAACGAGAACTACAGCTTAGTTGAGGTCAAGAAAAATGGTAGATATAAAGGGTTTGATCCCTTTATTTTTTCCCAATAAGCCGAGCAAATTTATTACAAGGACTTCCCTGGAGGGCACCGAGACTGGTATGCAGTAGTCAAGGCCAAGGCCCGAATTCAGATCACTGATAATGTCTTTGATGAGGTTGAGGATGCTTATCAGCTCTCTCCTAACGAGCTCAATGACAATCATTTATTGTTCAATATTGATCCAGTGATAATGGATGAGACACTCGCCACTACGGGGGGTGAACACATTGACAAAGATGTTGTCTCACAATTAAAATGGTCTAGGGCCGATTTGGAGACTAAGGAACCTGTTGAAACAGATAGCCATAGTGACACTGAAATGAGGGGAATTTCAAACTGAAACAGACATAGAGTACGTAGTTATTAAACATATATACATACATACATATCTTTATATTTTGAGACTAACATTTATTTTCATGATTTTATCCACAGATGACTGGACATTGATTACGATTTAGTTGGGGTGGTGGTTCGAGGACCCCAGGATCCCGTCTGCAGACTACCACCCTATAGCAGGCCATCATACCACAGCAGACCACCACTTCTTCACCACCTGGGCCCACCATCCCACATCAGACCACCCTACAATAGGCCACCACTCCTTTACCACCACAACAGACCAAAACACAGTAGACCACCCCACAACGGACCACCCTAGAGCAGAGTCCTTCACCTGGAGGTTTGGATGACCCTGGCCTCGAGGTGACCCCACCTCCAGCATCCCCTCTACCCATGCTGGTCCCACTGCCGGCTGGAGACGAGTAAGTATACTATAATTTGTTTTAAGTTTCTTAGTTGGTAGCTTGTTAATTGTTTTATATATAAAACTCATGTAGTGCCTAAATTGGTTTGTTCTATGTTAGTTTATTTAGTACTTGTATAGATTGAACTGTACTAGGAACTCTTCTGTTTGTAACAAGGCAACTGTTCAAGTATGGAAATGTTACATTTACAAGGGAGACTCTGCCGAAATTTTGGTAGTCTCCCTATGTTGTATGTTGTTTTATTTGTTTCTAATTGTTGTTTATTACAGCTTTGATGATAGTAGTTGTACTACTAAAGCGATAACTAAGGTTTTAAAGGCCCAGTAGGATGGTCCATACATCTCTTGGAAAGATGCTGGGAAAGTTGTCCAGAATAGGTGGTTTGGCACCTTCTCCATAAGTTAACACTTCCCTTTGTTGTGAATTTATGGCTAATTCATACACCTATTTTTAATATTGAAATCTCATTTTATGTAACAGCGTGATTATCAGTGGACAAAATCATCAAGAGCACCCTTTGGAAGGTGAGGGACAAGGGCGAACGCCCTCGTTGGATCCTCGAGGACCACTGGGATGGGATGGTCCAGAAGTGGGGTGGTGTCTTTTTCCAGTAGGAGAGTGCTCGGAATAAGGCAAACAGAGCCGTTGATGCTGCAGCGTCCGTCTACACTGGGGGTAGCATTTCAACCCTCGAGCATAAAAAGATATTTGTAAGTATATTTATGTTAAACATTTCTTTTATGAATGACCGAACATGTTTTCTAACAATAATTTCAATACATTGTCAACTACAAGAGCTGAAGGAGCACCGCGAGCCTTCCCTGTTTGAGCTCATGCAAATGACCAAGAAGAACAAAGTTGGTGCATGGGTTAACCAAAAGATGACAGATCTGGCGGTATTTTATTTTAACTTACACATGCTTATAATTTATAAATTAGCTTACTAACCCTATCACTATTTTACATTTACGGGAGACATATCAGGCCATGAGAGCCGAGAAGGAGGCAGAGTTGGTGGCTTCCACTCCTGAGGGGGAGGTACCTCCCACCCTGCCTTGTTCTGACGACAGCGCCATCTATATGGAGGCTGTTGGCGGCGTGAACAAGAAAGGGAAGGTGTTCGGGTTGGGCAGCGTGGGCATGCAGCTCGCGAAGAAGGGAAAGACCTCTTCCTCTTCCTCTTCCTCCTCTGGCCTTCCAGCGGATGTTGTTCAAGTCATTCAAACCTGAACAACGAGCTAGAGAAGGAGCGACGCCAAAGGCAGCTTTTGGAGGAGCGGACCGAGGCGGACTGACGACGAGCTGAGGAGCAGCAGGCCAGGATAGTAGGAGCTACTGATGTAGTTGATGGAGAGACTACCTCCCTCTACTTTTGAGCCACCGCCACCACCATCACAGGATCCCCCTCCACCATGATTTTACTCTTTTTATGTTTCATTTGTTTGTATATTTAGCGATGACATTGTATTTTTGAGATAGTTTATATCATATTCTATTTAGTATTTATTTTATGTCATTCTCCTTTTATTATTTTTATGTCATTTGATATTTGTAGTTTAAAATTCAATGAAGAAAACCTATATTATTAATATTTAACCCATATTAATAGTTTAAAAGCATTCAACAAAAATTAAATAAAAACAAAAATTAATGTTAGCGATGGAACAAAAGACAGACTTTGTCCCTAGTATATAAGCAAAATAGCGACGACATCTAGAGAGTCGCTAACTATCAGCCATAGCGATGATAAGCGGTGGTCGTTGTATAGCCAATAATAACGACGACAAGTGGTGGTCGCTTTCTAGCCAATAATAGTGATGGCAACGGTGGTCGTTGTCTAGCCAATAGTAGCGACGGCAATGGTGTGGTCGCTGTCTAGCCAATACTAGCGACAACAAGACGTGGTCGCTGTCTAGCCAATAATAACGACGGCTATGGGTTGGTCACTGTATAGCCACTAATAGTGACCCCCATACGCCGTCGCTATTTTGCTATATATTAGCGACGACAAGACGTGGTCGCTGTCTAACAGCAATAGCGACAGTGTGTTTTGGTCGTTGTATAGCCATTCATAGTGACGGGGTAAGTCACCAACATAGGGACCTTATTAGCGACGGCGTTACACCGTCGAAACGTTTGCGATGGAATGCTTTTGGTGTCGTTGTGGTATCAACGACGATTGACTTAGCGATGACGTTCGGTCTGTCATAATTTCCATCGCTAATAGGTTTAACGACAGAAATATCATGACTTAGCGACAGGTTTTTGTCGTCGCTAATTGATTTTTTTTTAGTAATGACATAAAAATAATAAAAATATAAAAGAATTAAACAATTAACAATGACTATAAAAAATTAAGACCCTATAAATATAAAAATTAATAAAATATTGATATCAACATGAATAAAGTTCCTAAGTAATTTATATAACAACATAAATTATAACTTAATTAACAAGTGATTTGGAAGGTGAACTAAAACAGGTACCAATTTTACGATTTTCCAATATAATTGTTGTATGATTGAGATTTGAAAAAGGTCAAACCGCCAAAGTAAAAAGAAATTATAGAAACAAAAGAAGAGGAAATGAAGAATAATGAAAATATAATTAATTTGTTGGATAAGTATTTCGTTGGTGCTACAGGACAAGGAAACATTTAATTAAAAAAATTAAGTTAGCATGGAATTGAACTCATGACCTTTAGATATAATTCATATAACTTTACCACTAAACCTTTCAAGTTGTATGAGAATTTGTTGATTTTTTTCTACATAAGATAAACATTATTTATTTTGGACCTCTATTAACAATAAGCCCTGGGCCATTGCCCTTGTCTTCAAGGCCTAGGGCCGGCCCTACTATCAATGAAGTTAGCGACAATCATTTATTTCAGATTTCCAACCCATGTTAGTTATAACTTTAGCGATAGTGTTGGATAAAATAAGTAGCGACAAGACCTAACATTGTCGTTAGAGTTTTCATTTCCCTCTAAATCACATATAGTAGCTACCTAATATAGCGACAGGGTGGGCTTGTCACTAATATCCCCTCTTATGTAGTTTTCTACAACAGTTCAATGATGGGGGCAGTGATAAAAAAAGGAAATTCTTAATGACGAAGATGTCTCCGTTGTTAGACTATGTATCCAATGACTATGTGTAGTGACATAAACTATCTATCTTATATAAACCCAATGCCAATGACGGAGTTAGCGACACACTTTAAATAAATATTAGCAAGCCGTCACTAACCCATGTCTCAAACAACCTTCAAAAGGTAACACTTGTAGCTATTCTGTATCCATAACTAAGGTAGTCACTATTAGGGACGAAATCATGTCAGTGACTAAGGTCCTGTTTGGATTGTGAAAACATTTCCTGTGTTTCATCTCTTGTTTTCAACTTTAATTACAAAATTACCATGTTTCCTATTTTCAAAATTTTGTATTAAAAAAGTGAAAACAGGAAATGAAAAGAAAACATAAAAAAGTTATTTTCAATGTTCAAAATTTTGGAAACAGGAAATATGATGACAATTTTTATAATTAAAACTGAGAAATGGGAAATAAAAATAAAAAACACTTCCACAATCCTAACAGAGCCTAAAATCCTATGGCTGAAATAGTGTTTTCAAGTAGTGACCCTTGAAAATGAATTCTTTGATATATAATTGTTATCACATCAAGCTCGATATTTAATTTATACAACTAGTGACATGAGCACTTTATATTATTGATTACACTTTTATAGATAAAATTACGTGAGCCTCAAATTTTATTTAATAGATTAATGTTTGGTGTCATAACAACATTCTACGATATGATTGTTAGTGTAGTCTACATACTAGACGCTAAAGTTACATTCGTATAAATAAGAAAGACTTTTAGTATTTCGGGGGCATACTAGATAACATTTATAATAGTGTCAAGAATTACTATGTTAGTGCAGACTTTTCTCATATTTTACGGAAAAGTACTAACATAAATGTCATCACAAGGTGTAAACTTGCCTCCTATAAATACCAAACATTGTATGCTAATATAATCCTATATGTTTGGGCCCTGACTGTACTGACTTAAACTTGAGAATGCCCTTGTAGGTGATACCAAAATATGCCTCTCAATACGAAGAAAATCAGATTGAACATTGAAATTAATTCCTCATGCTCTCCACTGGACTAAATTAAGGACACATATGATCCCACTGTACGACATTATATGTTATATAGATTTCATATCCAATATTGGTATGATGAATTTCAAAATTTTAAATAGAATTGAAGTAACTATGGAGGGTGTGTTGATTTTTTTAACATAGCCTTTGTGTTTTACGTACGGTTCAAAACTCTCTTTGAGAACTATTGCCTATATATGTTTTAATTTCATTCAAATAGAATTCTTTTTCATAAAAAATACATGGAGCCGTGGAAAAATTAATACGTGTTGTAAAATAACTCTTAATGCAACCATAAAATTAAAAAAGATTGAACAAGCAAAGGTGAAAAACAAAATTATATATCGTACGTACCTTAAAACTCAACTGATATAGGAACTCCAACGATCCGATCGGTTCCTACATGAGAAATAAAAGGAAGAAAGATGGTCTCCAGCAAAATGGTTTAATCAGATCTCAGCAAAGTGGTCTTAATCTTCAAGCCATCGCTATATATTATGGAAAAAAGGAGAGTAGAGGAACAGAAAGTGGTCTTGTAGGTGAAGAGGAACTAATGAAGAAGAGTAAGAATTATGAACAGAATGTGGAGCTAAAAGAAAGATAACCACAACCACAATTTTTAGTTTTCTAGAGAATTTAAGGAAAAAGGAAAAGTTGACAAGTGAGGTTAAGCAAAAAGAAAAAAAGAGAATAAATAAAGGGAGATGAATTCCAAATTTGGAGGATCACAGTTTTAAAGCTTAAGGACAGAATTGGGAGAGACATGGATTCAAATTCTATAATTCATGATGTGTGAGAAAATTTTGGTAGGAGAAGTCGTGTAGATATATACTTAGTACTCATTGTGATTTTTTACGCCTGTGACACTAAAATACTTACGGATATAATCAAGGTTTTTATTGTAGATAATATGTAGAAAATACACACATAAAATTATAAATTATTAAAGGTAAAAAAAGAAATATTATCTTTAATTTACTGTTTGAATTCATGTGATGTGACATATGTTAGTTATGTTAGGTGAAAATATGTTTGGTTTACAGTTGAGAAAATAAGAAAATTTAAGGGTTAATATTGATCATTCACACCGTTTGAAACAATCAAAACTCCGTTTGACTCTAGCATCTATTTTTAGTTTGATCAAATCAAGGTTTGACCAACTTAGTTGGGGAATCAAATTACTAAATTAGCTAACCTTAACTCTAATCGTATAGTTTAGATTTTAATCCACATTTCTTCCAAATGAAAAGCATCTTGTAGTTAGCTTTCTGCTATTTATTCATAAGTTGATTATTGCCCGAAATTTTGATGTCATTAAATAAAAGTGATTTTTTTTTAGTTTTCTTTTCATTTTATTTCTATAACATAAAAATAAAATTATCCCAAAAATTAAAATGGTGAGATATCGCTTTCATGAATGTAGATTCTGTTGGGAGCACGTGGCAAGGCTGCGACAGTGACAACCTTTTCCATAATCAGCCTCACGTGAAGCCCCATCTCCTCCTTTACGTCTCGCTCTTGTCACGCATAACATCGTATATTCATATTTCATATGTACGCTTATTATAATAATTAATAGTTTGGTAAGTTTTGTTAAATTGAATTATTTAACACGTAACAATTTAATATTAATTTCATATATGGTTGAGATTTTTATTCTCTATTTCACTAATGGGTTAAATATTTGTTTGGTAATCAATAGTAAAGTTAAAATATAAAAATAAAAATTTAATGATTAGTATTTATTATATAGATCATTAATAATTAATTTTGTACTAAGCTAACGACATTTTATTTCATTGATTTGACTCTAATTTAGTTGACATAGTTACTAAACAAAAAATATGAAAATTTTGTTTTCCAAAATCTCACTTGTTGGGAATCAATCACAACCTAAGAAAATAATGAAATGCCTTCACTGTGCAATTTTAGAAACCTTTATAGGCTTTGATTTTTCTTTTTTGTTCATTTCATAGCAAAATATAAATAATTTGTGGTTAGAGTTATGATTTTAAAAAAATCAAATACTATGTCATCAATAGATAAGAAAGTAATCTTATTAGTATAGATATTTCTTAAGTGTAATTGTTGTAAGATTTTCTGTATGCCTCTTACGCAACCCGGTTAATTACATGCCCCCTGTTTTAAAATTTATGAATAGAATTGATTTTTATTTTTGACCACAACTATTCTCAGCAATCTGTTGATGTTTACTGCTTTTTCTGGTTTATACTCGTTCCTTTTGCTGTTTCTGATGGTAATTGACTTTTATGTTGGCCACGGTTAAAACCTTCTTTGTTTTATATATAGGTTTGAGTATCCTTTATTAAAGTGTTCTATTGATTTGCTAATAAAAAAACCCTATCATTATATAAATACATAAATATAAATATATAACATATCTATATAATTTTAGTGACAAAGTTTGCATTAGAACATTTATAAGCATGCTGTTTAGAGAATTAAAGTTTCTTGACTGAAGAGCATTTATTTATTACGGATCGACAACCCATATTTAAACATCATTTTTAGTTTAAATCCAATGCATTAAGTGAATAGGTTAATGGGTCAAAACATAAATATTTTTGATAAAGTAACAAATACTTATATGTAGCAAATGTTATAACAGCAAATTATACTCACTTAATTTTTGATGAAATTATTCTCAATATTCCTTTTCTTTACATTACTTTAACTTTCCATTTCTTATAAAAATACATAATTTTTTTACGAACAATACAATTTTATCAAATTAAAGATATGTAAGTTTATTTTACGTATTTTATAATTAGTTAAAAAATATTTGGTACAATTTTACAAGAAATGTTACCTAAAAGAGTGGAAAAGCATCACAGCTGTTGGCATATTCATTGGCTGCTAGGTTCTCACTTACTTGGCCAATTTCCAGGAGTTGGTGCAAAGCCTCTAAAGTGTAGTTTTTGTAGGGATTTTAATATGCTTATTTTTATAAGTAATATAAAAATAATTTTTATATCAGTTATAAAAATAACCAACTTAAAATATATGAGGTATATATAATCTTTTTATACTAGTTAATTTTAAACTGATTTCAAAAATAATTTTTTGTATTGATTATTTTTAAATATTTTTTGATACCGGTTATTTTATAACCGGTATAAAATGTTGATGTAGAAATTAGATTGCAAAGGCACAACAGCTTAAAAGCTATTGAGAAACCGGACTCCTGATATCTTTTAAACTCAACTAATTTCTAGTTTAAATAATCGGCACAATAAGTAACATGAGCCCGACCCCCCCCCCCCCCCCCCCCCCCCCCTTCTACAACTATATTTCTACAACATCTATATATATATATAGATATATTAAATTCACATATGTTTGTGTTATTTATATATTGTTATTTTAATATACAGTGCAGCTAAATTATGTACGTTTTTTCAATATACTCATGCAAAGATACAGAAAGAAAAAACATAGTACTGAACATGTTTTTTCTTATCGAATTCTAAATGTTTTTCTTATGATCTACTAATAATTACAGACTATTTTAATTTTTCTTGTTTATTTTATAAATCTTAACTTGTGTGTTTTTCTAAAAAAAGATATTATTATGTTTATCTATAACATATTTGAAGTGATAAGTCAAGTCCTAAATTAAAGTTCTCATCACAATTTTAGTGGTGCCAATTGATGAGAAAACATAGACACGTGATCAACCAATTTCCTCACCTTTTGAGATGTTCATCCACGGGAGAACAAGTAGACAAGCAGTGCTTATCAAAAATCACACCCTCTTTCTGTTTCCTTGAACCAATCATATACACCATGTCTTGCATCACACACTGAAACCCCTTTGTCTGCTGAATTGGCCTTTCCACGCTTCGGGAACAAATATGTAGTAGTACTAGAATGTTGACACATGCCAAAATGTAAAGAACAAAATTAACATGTTTCTGCCCCACCCTCAAAGCTTAAACTATTCAAGTTTTATTTTGTATATAAATATGTTAGAATACACGTGCCTTAAAATCTGTCATGATCATGATGAGTTTGGAACCCGATTTATTTAAAAAATTTTATTTTAAAAAATTATACTAGGCTAGACCATATATATATAAAGGGGAAATTAAATTCATGGAAATGCGTAAATATGTTATTCGAAATCAATACCAATATGTTACATAAGCACCCCAAGCATATATATATATACTACATGCTCTCACACCATCGATCATCTAATTAGCTAACTTATTTCTTATGAACAGAATCTCGAAATAAAAATTATAAAAAAAAACCCAATAATTTCATCACATTTCTGGCTATATATAGGAGCTAGCACACCAAACTTAAGGGGAAGAAAAAGTTTAAAACTCAGATTTAAAAAAATTAAAAAGAAAAGAAAAAAGAAAAGAAGGTGAATGGAGAGGACTACTAAGGAGTGGCACATGATCACAAATGAAGACGCACTCACTTATCTCTGACATGGAAGACATTGGGGTTCTTGATGACTATATCATACATGTTGATGGAGTTGAATTTGGAGAAATCTTTAGGGAGGGAAATTAAGTCAATTGAGGAGTGTTTGTGGAATTGGTAGAGGTCAGGGTCCCCATCATAGTACCTCTCCCAACCCAATCCAGTTAAGATTTGTTCCAAAAAAGCATATGAAGAGACAACTTCCCCTGTTGGCAAGTGAACCAACACCTTCCTCTTTGAGCTACTTCCCTTGCTTTGCCTTCCATCCGAGGCCTCAGCTTGTGGGTTTTCCACCAAACGAAACACACCATTCTTGAATACCCAAACCCCAGACATTTTTTCCCCTATAATAATTAAAAAAAATGAATATTTTAAAAGGGTTAATAGAATGTGAAGGGTTGTTTAATTTTGAGCTTCTGGGTATGTCTAAGTCTATATATCCTTGATTGTGGAGGATATATAGTGATCAGAGGTTTTGGGTGTATAGAGAGGGGATTTGGTTGGTGTTGTTGAGGAATGGAAGGGTGGTGGGGGTGTATATATATGTGTCAAAAGAGAATGAGGCCAAATAAAACAAGAGAAAAATACTCTTGGGAGTGGAAGAGTTGAAAAGATGGGTTATAATAACTATAGGGCTTGTTTGGCTTTGGCATATAGAATCTAGATTTGTGGGGCCAAGTGTTTTTTTTTAAATTTAAAAAATGTGATTGCATATAGGTGACCCTAGGCAATGAGAACTAGCCGTGGGGTTTAGTTTGGGAGAATCTCTTTGGTTTAGTCTCAAGGATGCTTTGTCAGTTTTTGTATATATATATATAGGTATTTTCATTTAAGAATTTTTTTATTGAAATCGAGGAAAGGGTATCGACAATAATTAAAAAGTCAATGAATGAAAGGGTTGCTCCCACGTAGATCACGAGAGTCCACGTGAACATAGTGGGGTTGCTTAGATGTTGTTGGGACTGTTAGCTGAAAGGAGTAGCTGTTGAGTACTCATCATTGGGAATAATTGGATACTCCTAAAGGCAATTTTAGGCACTTTTGTGTTGTGAAATATGTCGGGCTTTTATTTGACTCTAATAAAACATCTCACGTTTCAAGATGACTGTGTGAAAATAAAGAAAAAAATGTCAAATAATTTCAGTATCAAAAAATCATTGTTGTGAAAATCGATTGGATTAATCGATTTCACCGATTAAGTGCTTGTTTGGTTCCACCCACTTCTCCGTTCCGTTTCCGTTTCGTCTCCCTCAACGCCAAAATCCTCCGTCTCCCTAACGGAGCTCTGTTTGGTTCACCCTGCGTTCTGGCAACCTCCGTTGAAGCTCCGTTCGCGTCCCCAAAACTCCGTCCGCGTGAAGGTGCCTCTCCCTTCCCTCAACTGAACGCGTTTAGGCGAAAAGACTAGCATACCCTCCAATTTTGCTTGAAAACTCTGTCACCTACCCTCAAAGGTGACTCCTTTACACGGTTGGAGGCCAAATCTCGCACAAAGGCGCAACCTTGGATCCCTCATCTTCTCCGATTTGCTTTTGTTGGTTTTCTGTTGGGCTCTTTGTCTCTTCTTCTTCTTTGGCTCTCTGTCTCTGTTTTCTTTGGCTCTCTATTTCTATTTTTGTGGGGTGGGTTCTGTTGGGGTTTCTTTTCTGGTGTGGGTTTGGGGTTGGGTTGAAGGAGGTGGTGAGTTACGGGTTTGGGGGGTTTCAGGGTAGGTAGGCCATGGGGGTGGGGTTACGTGATGGGGCTGTGAGGGGATGGTTGATGGTGGTGGAGATGGGTGGGGGATGGGTTTAGGGGGACGGTGATGGGTCACGGGTGGGTGGGTGGCGTGGGGATGTGGTGGTGGTAAGGCCATGAGGGTGGTGCTGGTGGACTGTGGTGGTGGAGGCTGAAGTGGGTGGTGGACTATGGGTGTGTTTTTTGGTTAGAGTGTATTGTAAAGTTTTTTTTGGTATTTTTTTAATTTAAATTCTGATTTATTGTGATATAATGTGTATTAAATTCTAATTTATTGTAATATAATGTGTATTAAATTCTGATTGATTGTAATGTAATGTGTATTAAATTATAATTTATTGGAATATAATTCTGATTTATTGGAATGTAATTTAAGTGTATTATAATGGATATTGAATTTAATATATTAATTGTAATGTATATTAAATTTAATATATTAATTCTGATTTATTGTAATATTAAATGTAATATTATAAAAATATTTTATTTTCTTAAAACAATAATCTATAATTGTTAATTTTTATAAATTATCTATTTTAAAGTAATCTATTTTTAAAAAATAACCCTTACTAGTCTGATAAAAAAAAATTTAAAATAAAAGTGAGAATTTTGAAATATATTCAATATCTATGAAAAATAATTAAAAAATAAATTTAAAATAATTTAATTTGTTAACTAAAAAACCTAATTATACATAATATTATTTAAATATATATATACATATTTACATTTTTAGAATTAAAATATATTTATATTATTAATATATATACATATTCAATATATTTTTTACTAAAACCCTTTTTGGTAATTTCTCACCAAACCACCATCTACTAACCCAACTTTTTCTCTAACCAAACACAATCACTATTTCTCAACCCACTTTTACCCAACCAAAATTTTTCACATCCAAACACAACTCCGTTTACAAAACCTCAGTTTTCTTAACCCCAGTTTACAAAACCTCAGTTATCTCAACCAGGTTACCCCAACGGGTAACCAAACAGACCCTAAATCAAGAATTAATTAAATCAGTTTTAATAAGTTAAAATTAACACTATTTTCTTTTTCTGACTTACTTCAATCTCATTCGTTTTATAGATATATTTTTTGTGTTATACTCTTTTTTGGAGGTAATATTGTTTCCTTCACTATCTTTTACATATTCATTTCTAAGATATTCATCTTTTAGAACTCCCCACCTCTAAATCTCTCTCTCATCCCCTCCCTTTTCTTTTTGGTGAATAACTCACTAGTGCAAAATATGGAAACAAAGACGGGATATAAGCACGGTTTATAGCAAAACGTGTTTAAAAAGGGCGCGGTGGCAAACTTGAAATTATCAGCAAGTTTATAAACACGGTTGAATGAGAACCGTGTTCGTAGGGTAGGGATATAAGCACGGTTCTAGCAAATTCGTGTTTGAAACCAGGCGGTGACAATTTTGTAAATATGAGGAATTTCATAAAATTTATAAAACGCATCTACGAGCACGGTTAAAACTCAACCGTGCTTAAAGGGTGCATATATAAGGACGGTTAGGAGAGAACCGTGCTTAAAGGGCGCATATACGAGCACGGTTAAAACTCAACCGTGCTTAAAAGATATATATGAACACGGTTAGTAGAGAACCGTGCTTAAAGGTTATTTTTTAAATTTTTAATCCCCCATATACGAACACGGTGGTTTAGGGGACCGTGCTTATAGGTCTGGTTTTTAAAAAATTTTGACCAAATTTTGTGCCATTTCACGCTGTACAACTTTCGTTTTCCCTCCATCCCATTTTGTCTTCCCTCCCTCAGATTCACGAAACCCATCTTCTCCCTTTCGTCTTCCACCCTTCACCCATCTTCCGTTCACAAAGTTGTCCCTTCTCTCCTCCCTCACGACTAAATTGCTTTGTGTTCTTCAACTCCTTTTCTTCCATTGGTTCGTGTTCTTCTCATTTAAATATTGATTTCATTTAATATTCACTTCCTATTTATGGAAACACTGAATCCTTCATTTTGTTTGGTATGGTTAACTAGATCTCAATCATTTTCAGTTCTAGGTTCAGATGAGAAATGATGGTGAGGGGAAAAACTCAGATGAAGCGCATAGAAAATGAAACGAGCAGACAAAACCTTCTCCAAGAGAATGAACGGGTTGCTTAAGAAGGCCTTTGAGGTTTCTGTGCTCTGTGATGTGAAACTTTTCCACCAGAGGGAAGCTTTATGATTTCTCCAGTTCAAGGTATGTTATTTATTTATTCACCAACTCCCTTTTAATTTCAACTTTGTTTTTCAATCTATAATATTAGTGATTTCTACTAGTTGATTTGTTCGCTGATACTTGCAATTTAATCTATGCATTATATTTCGATATTCGAATACTCCTTTTATGGCAAGATAGTTGATTCATATCAAGCGATAAATTTTAAAAAAATTTCCACTAGTTTTAAGCACGGTTCAAACTAACCGTCTTTATAGGTCTCAGAGTTTTTAAGCACGGTTAAAAGTAACCGTGTTTATAAGTGATATTTAACCACGGTTCAAAACCGTGCTTGAAAGTCCTTATCTATTATCACGCTGGCAACAAGCACGGTTCGGGAACCGTGCTTAAAAGTCCAAAATAACCGTGCTTATAGGCCTAAATTCCACTAGTGACTCCTCCTTCTACCCCTTCTCCTCCCCTCTTCATCCCATGACTAACAAACCAACAACCACGACGAAAATCACGTAGACAACAAAGTCTATCTCGATGACGGCGTTATGTATGTATTAGTGTCAATTTCATTCGCTTTAGAGTTAGTTTTTGGTTGATTCTAAACAAGTTTTCTTTAGTATATGTATAATTGTGATTAAACCTTTTTGAAAATCACATGCATTAATGAATAATAGGAATAAACATAAGTCGTATAATATTTATGATTTCGTTTTTCTAACAGGGGAGAGAATTATCACACTATTCAAACAATGAATAATAGAAATTCTTCAAATTACAAGATAACCAAAACAAAAAATATTTACTTTTTCCTTTCCTATTTATAAAATAAAGAAAAAAATATTTTAGTGGTCTTATTTATAAGATAAAACTTACATACTTAGAAATCTTTAATGTTTTTTTATGTTTATTCTTGTTTTTGAAATTAATGCTTTTTTAATATTAAAGTATAATTTAAATTTAAATCAAGATAAAATTAATGTTTTTATACAAAAATTTATGTATTAATATATCTTGATATGAAATATCTTATAAATAGGAACACAAAATATAATTTGGTGATTAAATAATTTTTAGAGCCACGTTATGATGATCACACACAACACACATGGAATTTAATTGGAGTATGCCAATAATGGAATTCCTTTAATTACATTGTTATCCAACACTAGATTATTGTGTAAGTAAAAATTATTAACTAATATAATCATCAAAGTAAAAGTCATATACGGTGATATCTAATTAGTTGATGTGTAAAATATTTACACTTATATGTATTACAGTGCGTGTATATACACATATATACGTATATACAATATTTCTTTAATAACAATAATTATTAATATCATTATTTTAGTCGCTAACATTGAAAAAGTTGAGAAACATATATACAAAAATGCATGTTTTTCGAATTTCCTTAATTTAATTATTCAATGATATCACACAATGACTCAGTGGATTATAATAATAAATATGTTAGGTCACATTACACATATATCAGCAAATATTCCGTGGGTTTGAAGAGTATCAAATTGGAGGATGAAAATTAGGGACATTGGGGCACATTATATTGCTTATTAATTGGATCATCCTTATCGTAAAGTTTATACTTTCTACTTGTATGGTAGAAGTACGGTTGTGAATTTTTAAGAAGCAGCTATTATCTCCCAAGCTTTACGTAAAGCCAATTTGATGCCTAAATATAACAAATGTATCTTTTTGTGTGTACGAATGCGTATGAAGCCCGACAACAAAAACCATTCACAGACACACAACTAATTATAAAAATAATAGGAATCTACGATAGATTTTATTAATTATAATATTAAATAAATATTGTTGTTTTATTTTTAAGATTTAAAAATATTGGTCAGCTGTTTTTTTATATATCATTTATACTTATTTTGTTGGAGTGAAAATGAACAGAGGATAAATTTATTCAAACCACATATATCTTTTTCTCGGTTTTGTTATTTTCTATATGCAAATCTTTAAAATTGAGACAAAATATAGATTCGTAAGTTGACTGAAAAATTTATAAAATATTTTCCCCAACTAAACATACCACATTATAAACTGTTTTTACTTTAAATTTCCCTTTATATTTTTTCCCACCCTTTTATCACCACACATCCAATATTAATGAAGATATTTTGTTCTATGAAGCAAAGAATCCCGGAATGACAGCTAATAGTTAGCCATAGCCATGTCTTCCTCTTTATTATTCTTTCAAAGGTTGGAGTTCCTTTCCTAACATTCTCTCTTCAGATTCTTCATCCAATCCATTTATTTATTGTGCAACATTTTCCCACGCATTCTTTTATTTTTAATCTTTTTAGCACTACAAAAGCCAAAAGACACTTCGTGTGTGTGTATATATATATATATATATATATATATATATATATATATATATATATATATATATATATATATATATATTCATAAAATAGTAGAAAAAATTGTCATAATTTGCCATCAAAATTTGGATGAAATTTTTGTTGTGTTTGACAAATTGACGAATAATGATTTAAGCTTCAAATTAAAACTAATAAAATAAGTTTAAACTTCTTTTATTAGTTTTATTTTTTAAAATAAAATAGTTATGTTAAATAAATAAATTTTTATTTAGTAATTTGTAGCATTTTTAAAAATGTCTAAAACTAATGCTTGATTTTATAAGCTCTAAGTTTATTTTACTTTTTACATTTTCTTCCTCAGCAATAATTTTTTTAAATCACTCATATTTTTAAAAAACATATTTTCTATGTCATTTTACATTTAACAATTAGTTTTATCAATCATATTTTGATTTAATAAGTTTTTATTATCAACTTTTTACTTCCAACTACTAGTTAAAGCTTTTGGCTAGTTTATCAATTTTTCATTCAATTTTTAACTAACTTATGTGTTAATTTTGCTAGACAAATTATATACTTTTAACTCCTCAATATCTTGAGCCAGGAAAAGTAAAAAAAAAAATAAGAAAAATGAAATTGAGCTATTATTGTGAGAGTATGTGAAAATTGCATAGACATTGATCAGCCACTAAAACAAGATAAACACGATTTCTTTTCAACCTTTCCCCCTCCTTACTTGTTTGTTCTTTCTAAACCTTGTTATTGCTTTTGGTTTTATTTGCGTGGTCCCTGATTGGTTAGCTAGTTATAATTAGTTGATGATTGCATTATCCATAGAAATTTTTGTGATCACTCTAACCTCATGATAAAACAGTACCCTTTGATTTTTAGGTCACTTCAGGAATGATTGGGGGCTTTAAGGAGCCTCTCAATTTTCAGAGGACCACAAGAGTCAGTTATTTCATTATCATTGTCCTATAATTATACCTCCTATTCTGTTACAAGAGGCAACATAATTCTTCCTTGTTTAAAACTGCTGAGTTGCCCATATGGGATCACATGGGACTTGTAGGTCTGATGGTCCTCCACAAAATCTCAAAGCCGCATTGTCAAATCTATCATTACCATAACAGTTCACTAAGATGTTTGTTCCCCATAAAATATTTTACATTTTTTATAATAAGTAAGATACACCAATAATATAAATTATACAATGGTCAAAAAATACTATAACTTATATTAGTCGTATGAATAGATAATACATAAGTTACTTGCATACAAAAAATGGAGGAACAACAGAGCATCCCAAACAATAAGATATTTTTATTGAAAACATTTATTTACAAATATATTTATTCAAAAGACCAACTAAAACTAATCCAATCATAGATCAACAAATATTAATCTTATGAATATAAAACATTGGTTTCAAATACCACTCATATGAAGATTTTATAAATACTTTTGTAATTTTTTATAAAATTTGAGGTATTCCTGATGAGAACCTAAGTCCTAACTCATAAACTTTCATTCAATTAAAAAAATAATCCAATTATGAGAAGATCTGCCAATTAACATGATTGAGTTGATTAATTGTTAAATATATAGGGCCGTATTTTACGATTTAGCAGAGGAAAATACATGGATACATATACGATTATTTTACACAATTTCCTTACATTTTTTTTTTATTTTTGAAAGGAGTCTTCTCACTATTTTTTTCCAACGATGGTTAAATATTAAACTTATGAATATAAAACATTGGTTTCAAATACCACTAATATGAAGATTTTATAAATACTTTTGTAATTTTTTATAAAATTTGAGGTATTCCTAATGAGAACCTAAGTCCTAACTCATAAACTTTCGTTCAATTAAAAAAACTAATCCAATTATGAGAAGATCTGCCAATTAACATGATTGAGTTGATTAATTGTTAAATATATAGGGCCGTATTTTACGATTTAGCAGAAGAAAATACATGGATACATATACGATTATTTTACACAATTTCCTTACATTTTTATTTTTATTTTTCAAAGGAGTCTTCTCACTATTTTTTTCCAACGATGGTATTTGTACGCATACCACCCCCAAACACAGCCCGCCCCCCAATATCTCATATTTTTTAATTTAATATCTTTCTTTCTTTTTTATTTTTCTTTAAACTGATGTGTACTTAGTGTTTTCTTTTTTCATCTCTTTCATGTGGTTCGATATGTTTGATCACGTGTGACAAACACATGATTGATAACAAACATATGAAATTTTATCATAGAAAAAATAAATATGTATATGGTTCCATGTCCATTCTTAATTGCATCCTTGCTAGTAACTAAGTTTAGAAGCACAAATATATAATATTCTTGCTGAAATTTCAAATGAACCTAGTTCATGCATTATGTCACGGTTTGAATAATATAAAAATGTGGCATAGTCAGGTGGTAGTGTTGGGTTTATCCACATGATTTCCATGCATAAATATGCTCGATCAACATCATGGCTACACTTGACCGTGTCAATGGTGGTCCTAAACTTTATAGAAGCTGGACACAAATTACAATTGGAGTGGTAAAGCAAAACTTGTGTGTGCCTTTGGGCATCCAAAGGGTCATTGTAAATTACTGTATGCTCCTCTTTAAGCAAGCAACAAAGTCCTTTGACAAAGACCGGTAAGAGACCCTATTATGATTATAGGTGGTGCCAAACCTAGCTATATTTTTATATGTTCCTAACAAACTGCAGACACAAGGCACACCTTTGCTCATGTGGACACGTGCACACCATCCTCCTTCCTCCTGCAAATTTTGTTGAAGATAAAGTGGTCCTCTGCCTCAAGTACTAGTACTGTAATCCATAATAAAATTAAGTACCCATTTAAGAATTAGTAATCAGTTACTCAAAATAGAATTGTGCGAATAAATTGTCGTATAATTTATATTAATTCTATATGTAATTTAAGATTGATTAAATTATGTTGAATCAACAAATTGAAAAATATCTTTTAACTAATCCAACTTTAAAAACCCTAGGAATCAAATATGTTCACCTAACATTAGTTTTTCTTATTTGGTGTGAGCTACACCAAATGATTTTTTTTTTATGGTTGGCATAGAAAGTTTTTTTTTTTTTTAACAACAACGAAAAACATATCAACAGTCCATTTGGTTTGTGAAAAGTGTGAAGAAAAAGTTGACGAAAATAAACTGAGAAAGAAAATAATAAAAAAAATGTATGGGATTTTGGTGTATTGTTTGTTTGAGTAGGAAATAACGAGAAAGTAACGTGAAAACTTTTATTTGTTTGTGTAGTTTATGAAAGTAAATCAAACTTATATTTTTACTCATGTAAGTAAATGTTTAAAAACTTGTTGAAAAAGTTAATAAGGACAATAATATAATTGTTGCTTCTGATATGTAGTTTTCTCACTCTAAAGCATGTGAAGACTATTTCAAAAGGATTAGTATTTTTAAAATATTCTCATAACTAAAAATATACAAAATAACCAAACATAAGAAAACTTTAAGTAGTTATTTTTTCTCATATTTTATTTTCCTATAGCTTTCTTATTTGACAAATACACTGTAAGAAGTACCAAAAATAGTTACAACTTAAAGATTTTTAATACATTTAAGGGTTCACAAGACCATTAAAAAAAGAACTAAAACCTCTTCTTCCTATCTCTAAGTCAAGACCAACAATTGTATTTAATCAAATCTAATATTTGGTTAATTTGTTTGCTTTCACTCCTAATGCCCTCACATAGTAGCTACCCAAATCAAATCCCATAACAAGTTAGTTTTGTTTTAATTTTTATTCTCAAGAGGATAAAGGAATGCTGTAACATGGGCTGCTCTACAAAAGAAGGAAAGACAGTTTGAATACCTCACCAATTATAGCATGGTAGGCAAGTTTGCATGATTATTAATTTCTAAATATAATATGTTATTTGAAACAAGTTATAAACTTTTAAATCCTTCTTATTTTAACATAATCTAAAAATCTGCATTAATTTTTATGGGGGTGAGGAAAACAAAATCTGCTCTGGCCTCACCCCATTGTCATGCCCAATATTAACCAACACTTTAAGAGTATTGTTTAAGAAATAAAAAATGAAACCTTTTTTTTATTAATAATTATGTGAAATTTATTTAAAAGTTAAGATGACGAAATATTAATGATGTTTTTAAATAAAAAAAAATTTATTTTCTTAATTAGTGTTCTAAGGTCACAAGTTAAGACACTAGTTAAGAAAATTATGGTTATACATCGTTAATGTTCACTCACTTAGATATACAATATTCTAATGGACTTAAGAAATGAACTACTCATGATTATAAAACCATAGATTGAAATATCACGGAAATTAAGAGATTATTAAATTAGATGTTCTATAAGTATTTTTAAACACTTATCCATGTCTCTTGTCCTTTATTAATAAGTGGTAACTTAATTCATATAAACGTTTCTATTTTAAAAAAATAATTAACCTTCCCTCCTTTTTAACCGGTTTCATGATTCAAGGTTACTTCATCAATCAATCCATAAGGATATCATATATCCGAATTGGAAGCCAAAGATTTCATATGTTTGCTTGCACAGTTGTCTGAATTTTGGAGGACAATCAAACGATCAGCAGGATTTAAGTTCTAATTCCAATTCCTTTTTAGAGAAACAAACTTTTTCATTTAATTAAGAATAAGCAAAATGGTGGGACATTCACTAAATTCCTTGGGCACCCACAAACTTTATAAAATGAGAATCATCAAAGGGAAAGTAGCCTCCACTAGAATGTTGCATATGCCCATTTCTTTTCTAACCCACAAACTATAAAAAGCTTGTTAACTATGCATCACATGGTAAAGCCTATAGCTAGCTAGCTACCTAGTTCCCTTAAATATTCAAGCCTTAGAGCATGTTTGGTTATTTGGTTTGGTTGGTCAAAACCCTAAACCCTAAACCCTAAACCCTAAACCCAAAAATAAATCATACGGTCAAACGGAGTTTTGACTATCTCGAACGGCATGAAGGATCAATATCAACCCTTAAATTTCTCTATTTTCCCAACTCCGTTTCCCCAACTGGAAACCAAACAGAACACTACCCATTTTTGCTTCTGGAACTTACATTGACATGCCTTTCAATCAATGTCAACACCAGCTGGATGCATCAAAATCTTTGGTTGAATTTCACACTAGACGATGCTCATCTAATATTTAGTGATTCTTGTGATCAATTTAATTCGGATGTGTGCGACGCGCGGATAAGTAGATGGATGCATGTAAAGCCATTATCAAATTTGACATTTTACAAAAAAATTACTCCTTGCAATCTCGAATATAGACATCGCAGCTAAATGTAAGGAAAAGTAATTAATTAGGAAGTCTTTACCCTGTGTAAACTCATTGACTCTAAATATCTTATTGTTTATGACTTTGGGTCTTGTAACCCATCTTTAATAATATTTCTTTTGTTTCGTTAATAAAAAAATAATTTTTTATATATTTAAAATATTAATTAAAATTAGTTACATACATAAATGATATCAAATATTTGATACAAATTTCTAAAGAATTATTGATATAATTTATTAATAAAGAATTAGTTATCTTAAAAATATATAAAAATATATTTGATAAACAAACAATATATAATATTAAAAAAAATATGATTTTACTTATATTTTATATTTTGGGACTAAAATTTTCACTCAACTTTGCTTATAAAAACCATATTCACTTCAATTTTTTTCAAATATAAAATGATATTGAAAAGTTACCAAAAGAAAATAAAATAGACAGTCCAAGTTTTATATTTAGAGTGAAAATTTTAAAATTTTAAGGATGAATTCTCCGATCCATATACATAATTTTAAAGAGTAAAGTGAGAGTTTCAAATTTAAAGGAAAATTATAATATTGATTGATAGTTTTTTTATAATTACAAAATATTTATTTGTATAAAATACACTGAATTTAAACTTATAATGTGATATGGTTATTGATCTTAATTAAAGCTGTCAAAATAGACTATTTTGCTCGGCTTGTAGTCGATTAGGGCTAAAAAGGTATGTTTTAAATCCAAGCTTTAATTTTAGGCCCCATGGACTGTTGTTCAAGTGGCCTCAATACTCAAGAGGGGGGGTGAATTGAGTTTTAAAACTTTTGAGTGGAATACCTTTGAAACTGATTTTTATCACCAAGTTTGCAAGTGAGATAGAATGGTGGATAACAAGCAATGCACTACAATGAGAAATATTGCTGAAACAATTTACCAAACACTTGGTGTGCAATATCTAAGGTATAACAAATTAAGCAAGTTCAAGTATGCTTTTCTCAACCAAACAATACCAATCAACAAATATGCAGTATATGAAAGTAAAAGAGTAAGGAAGAGAAGCTTGCAAACCGATGTAACGAGTTCCACCCAATCTGGTGTACGTCTCGCCTCTAAGCAACCCACTTAGAGGATTTTCCACTATTGTAGACTAGAGATACAACTTTGAGCAATTGCGGCTTCCTAGTGTCCCACACTCAAGAACCCAATCCTCACAAGTACAAGGGCAACCCACCCAATCTCTCAGTCTCACAATATCCCAAAGGTTGAATCCTCAACCTTTGTAACCACTCAACCTAGAGTGAACAACTTGTGTTTGGTGTTTGTGTTTACAATCAATACACTCTCTCAATAGAGTAGATATACAAATGAAAGCTCTGAGCAATTCTAACTCTCAAGATGAGAGGATATACAAATGTATTTCAAGATACAAGAAATAGGCTTACAAAGTACAAGATAGAGCTAAGGATTTGTTGCTTCTTGGTTATGTGTTTGTGCTTGTGTTCTTCTTCCATTTATAGAGCCATGATAGCAGTTAAGGTGTGCCCTAGTTCATCATAGCCGTTGCACTTAGTGGAAATTTGAAGAATGGTGGAGACATGAGCTGGTTTCCCACTTAAATCTGTTTTTCCACTAGCGTAATCGATTACACCCTCGCGTTGTAATCGATTATCTTCAAGTCAGAGACTCACTAATCGATTATTTCACTTTCTCTAATCGATTAGCATTTGTACCTGATGCATTTAATTAGATTTCGCATCTGCATAATCGATTAGAATGTCTTGCAATCGATTACCTTAAATTCCAGTGGCTTCCTAATCGATTGTGTGGCTTCCATAATCGATTAGCCATCATACCTGATGCATTTAGTTCCATTTCTATTTGTTATAATCGATTAGTCTCAATTGTATAATCGATTACCTTAATTCTAGTGAGTACCTAATCGATTGTTTAGCTTCCATAATCGATTAGATTTCATCCTGATGCAATTTCTTCCAAAACAGAAAGCTCCTAATCGATTAGCTTAGGTGACCTAATCGATTAGCTTCGCTGTTACTTAGTCCCTGTTTCCATATCTTTGTTTTTGCATAGGTTTCTTCAAGAGTGCTTGTCATTATCAAAATCTTTGCACATCCTTGGACCTGTTTACATATTCAAACACATTCTCCCCCTTTTTGATGATGACAACTATGTTCATCTCTTGAGGGTTGTTAGTTTAAACAATTTTAAACTTATCTCTAAATTTATCTTTTTACAAAAACAACTCTGCTACATTTTCTCTTTTTCAAATAGCAGATGACCAATTTAAAGAAATTAGAGTAATCAGCAGCAAGTGTCTTATCTCCTTTTATCTCTTATCTATAACTCTCCCCCTATCAAAAGGAATTTAATAAACAGATAATATTATCCAAATTTTAAACAAGAGATAAGCAAGATGTGAACACATATCAGAGTATTATATATCAGAGCATCTAACACATTTGAACAAGATATGAACAGATATACTTCTCCATATTTTAAAGAAGAATTGAACAAGATATGAACAGATATTCTTCTCCCCCTTTGTAATCATCAAAAATAATTCGAGTAATGAAAGAGATATAATATGAACGAGATAATTTTATTGATGTGAAAAAGGGAAATACATAAAGCAAAATTATTCATAATTCAAAAGGAAATGACATAAGCACAACTAAAGAAAAGCATAACTAAGGATCTAATTATCCGGGTTGAAGAAGCGAATTTCGGCAATTTGGTGAGACAGCTCTTCATATCGCTGCTGCATCATCTCAAAATGTTGCTGCTCAGTCATTGAAAACTCTTGAAGGGAGTTTTCAAGGCGATCGAAGCGGCGGTCAAGATGGGCGTAGAGAGATGCAAAGGGGTCAGCTTGGGGTGCAGAGGCTGATGGTGCAGCTTGTGGTTGAGGTGGAGGAGGAGGAGCAGCAGGTTCAGCAAAGGGATTGGCACCATGTTCTCGATCACTCCTGAGAATCCACATTCCAGCAATGCAGACCATGCCCATTTTGTTGAGGTGGGAAGTACCAATGCAAGATCTTGGGGGCACTTTCTCAGAGAGTTCCCCTGCCAAATCTACTCCACAGAATTTAAAAATTTTGGTGAGGAGGATACCATAGGAGAGCTTTTGCTGATCCTTCGCATGGCGCATATGAAACTTGATCAACTGAACCCAGTTGATCTCCTTGTGGTTCAGCATTGCCCACATTAGGAGGACATCATCCTCTTCAACCAGAGCATAGTTCCCACCACGGGGAACAATCATCTTGACCAAGAAAAAGTGGAGCAGGCGGTTGTTCATGGTCAAGTGGCCTACCAGCTTGTGGTTGCTCATAGGAGGATCTGGTTTCCACAAAGAGTGGCGGGCAGTGATGGGATTAAAACCCCATTCATCCTCAGGTTCGCCTCCATCAAAGTCAGCGTTGTTGAGAGGCAGTTTGGAAATTTCCGCAAATTGGGCATTGGATAGCTTGATGGTTATGTTTTTTATCTTGGATTCAACCATCCCATTTACCAGTCGGAGGTTGCAGTAGAATACCCTCATGAGTTCAGGATAGTATTCTTCTTCTTTGAGGGAGAGGAAAGGAAAAAGGTTGTAGTGGTGAAGACTTTGGGTGAAGGTTAGGGTGGGGTTGTCAAATGTGTCGGCAATGGTGTAGTGAGGGGTCATAATCTCTTTTTCAGAAAAGTTCTTCATGAAGTTTTGAAGATCTCTAGGAGAAGAGAAGAACCTTGAGAAGTCAAGGGGGTTATGGGCTTGAGCAGCAGAGGACCTAGCTCTCTTGACATTTCTAGAGGTAGACATGGTTGAAAAAGCAAAGAGGAAGATGAATAGAGAGGAGTGGTAGAGAGTTTTGGAGAGGTTTGAGAGGAAGGAGGTAGTGTGAGATGGGAAGATGAAGGAAGGGGTATTTATAGGTGAGAATTAGGTTTAGAAAGGAGGAAAGAGAGTTTAGAAAGGAGTGAAGTGAGTTAAGAGAGAGAGTGGTTCGAGTGTGCCTAGGAAATTGCAGTTTTGACTCTTCAGAACGCGTGCTAATCGATTACGAGATAGGTGGTAATCGATTAGATCATTGTTTCTGGGGAATTTCAAACGTTTCATACAGGGGGTAATCGATTAGAGGCTTAGGGTAATCGATTAGTTTAGAAACAGAATCGTCCTAATCGATTAGAGCAATGTGGTAATCGATTATGAAGAAGAGGAAACGTTTTGAACCTGAAACAGAAGCTTTGTAATCGATTGTGGATCAATGATAATCGATTATCTTAGAAACAGAATGATTGTAATCGATTATAGTAAGTACTAATCGATTATAATGGAAACAGTAGCATAGTAATCGATTGTGAGTAGCCATGTAATCGATTATTGAGTCAAAAACTTCAAATTTTACATACAGCAAAGTTCCAATCATGAAATGTGATATATACCATGCATCATGCCATTCAACATAGTTCTTATCAAAAAATATCCTATCATTCAAACACAACTGGATATATCAAGAATGCCTAACTCTCTTCTTATGTGAGTGAATTGTTCTCTAGCCAAGGGTTTTGTGAAAATATCAGCTAGTTGCCTAGAAGTTTCTACATGTTCAAGTACACAATCCCCTTTTAACACATGATCTCTAATAAAGTGATGCCTAATCTTAATGTGTTTAGTTCTAGAGTGCATCACTGGATTCTTGGAGATGTTAATGGCACTTGTATTATCGCATTTAAGAGGCACATGGTTTAATACAATTCCAAAATCTAGAAGTTGTTGTCTCATCCAAAGGATTTGAGCACAGCAACTACCAGCTGCAACATATTCTGCCTCAGCTGTTGATAGCGCAACACTTACTTGTTTCTTGCTATGCCAAGAAACAAGAGAACTACCAAGCAAGTGACATGTTTCGCTAGTACTTTTCCTATCAAGCTTACATCCTGCAAAGTCCGAATCAGAGTAACCAACTAAAGTACATTCAGCCCCTTTGGGGTACCATAAACCAACATCTTGAGTCCCAACTAGATATTTCATTATTCTTTTTACTGCAGTGAGATGAGATTCCTTAGGACAAGCTTGGTATCTAGCACACATACACACAGCAAACATGATATCCGGTCTACTAGCGGTTAAGTAAAGTAAGGATCCTATCATACCTCTGTATTTTGTGAGTTCAACATCCTTACCTTTCTCATCCTTGTCCAAATAGCATGAAGTGCCCATGGGTGTGGCTATATCATTTGCTTTATCCATATTGAATTTTCTGAGTAGTTCTTTGCAGTACTTAGATTGGTTTATGAATGTGCCTTCATTGGTTTGCTTGATTTGTAGTCCAAGGAAGAAAGTGAGTTCCCCCATCATGGACATTTCAAATTCTTCCTGTATTAGCTTGGCAAACTCTTTGCACATTGAATTATTAGTGGCACCAAAAATTATATCATCAACATAAATTTGTACCAATAGTATGTTATTCTTTTTGTGCTTTATAAATAAAGTTGTATCAACCTTCCCTCTTTCAAAATGATTTTCTAAAAGAAATTTGCTTAACCTTTCGTACCAAGCTCTTGGAGCTTGTTTCAACCCATACAAAGCTTTCTTTAATTTGAAAACATGATTTGGAAATTGATGGTTTTCAAAACCTGGAGGTTGATCAACATATACTTCCTCTTGAATGTATCCATTCAAGAAAGCACTTTTAACATCCATTTGGTACAATTTGAAATCTCTACAGCATGCGAAGGCTAATAGTAGTCTAATTGCTTCTAATCTAGCTACGGGTGCATACGTCTCTTCACAATCAATGCCTTCTTCTTGATTATAGCCTTTAGCTACTAGCCTAGCTTTGTTTCTAGTAATTATTCCATTTTCATCCAATTTATTCCTAAAAACCCATTTGGTTCCTATTATTTGGTGATCATTGGGTCTTGGCACAAGCTCCCAAACTTCATTTCTTTCAAATTGATTTAGCTCTTCTTGCATGGCCAACATCCAATGTTCATCAATAATAGCTTCATCTATGTTCTTGGGTTCTATTTGTGATACAAATGCTAGGTGATTACAAGTATTTCTAATAGCATTTCTAGTACTTACACCTTGAGTCATTTCACCTATGACTTTGTCTAAGGGATGATCCTTCAAAGTTATCCATTCTTGTTGTCTCTCAATTTGTACTGCACCTCCATCATTGTTGACTTCTTCTTCTTTGTCTTGCAAGTTCATTTCTTGAAAAGTACCTACAAGATCATCAACATCTTCCTTTCTCGGAGGGTTATGGCTATTTTCATCAAACTTAACATGAATAGACTCTTCAATAGTATTTGTTTGTTTGTTGAAAATTCTATAAGATTTACTTGATTGTGAATATCCTAGGAATATTGCCTCATCAGATTTTGCATCAAACTTTCCTAGATTATCCTTTCCATTGTTGAGCACAAAACATTTACATCCAAAAATATAAAAATATGCAATGTTGGGTTTTCTACCTTTGTAAAGCTCATAAGGGGTTTTCTTTAAAATAGGCCTTATCAAACATCTATTCATCACATAACACGCGGTGTTTACCGCATCGGCCCAAAAATGTTTTGCAATATTGTTTTCATTTAGCATGGTTCTAGCAAGCTCCACTAAAGATCTATTCTTTCTTTCAACTACTCCATTTTGTTGTGGAGTTCTAGGAGCTGAAAAGTTGTGATTAATACCATGTTTTTCGCAAAACTTTTCAAAAAATTGATTTTCAAATTCTCCCCCATGATCCGTTCTAATGGATGCAATTTTTGAATTTTGCTCATTTTGGATAATCTTTGCAAGTTTCTTGAATGCATGATATGCTTCATTTTTATGAGCAAGAAACAATGTCCATGTATATCTTGAATAGTCATCTACTATAACTAGACCATAGTAATTACCTCCAAAGCTTTTGATTTTGGATGGTCCAAATAAGTCCATGTGCAAAAGTTGTAAAGGCTTTTGAGTAGAAACGATGTTTTTGGATTGAAAAGATGCCTTTACTTGTTTTCCCTTTTGACATGCATCACAAAATCTATTTTCAAATTTAAGCTTTGGTAAACCAATTACTAAATCTTTAGAAACAAGCTTGTTCAAGTGGTCTACATGTATATGAGCTATTCTTCTATGCCATAGACAAGTTTCATCCTCTTTTGAAATAAAGCATTGTTCATCATTTGTAGACAAATTATCCACGTCTATCATGTAAATGTTATCAATTCTTTTTCCAACAAATTTGACCTCTTTATTTAGCTTATTCTCAATTATGCAATAATTGGATTCAAATAAGACTCTATATCCTTTGTCACATAATTGACTTATGCTAAGTAGATTATGCTTGAGGCCTTCAACATACAATACGTCATTTATGGATGTGGAAGAATTCTTACCAATATTTCCAATGCCTAGGATTCTTCCTTTAGTGTTGTCTCCATAGGTGACGCTTCCTTTTCGTTTGGGAGTGAATGATGTAAATTTGCTTATGTCTCCCGTCATATGCTTTGAACACCCACTATCCAAGTACTAATGGGTGTTGCTTGCCTTGAAGCATACCTACAAAACAAAATCAGTTTAGAGAACTAGGTACCCATTTTATGTTGGGTCCTTTAAGGTTAGTTTGTGGTAATGTCCCTTTGGGAACCCACACCTTTCTTAAGACCTTTGGTCCTAGTTTCCTAACACTACACTTATAAGCACTATGTCCTTTGGAACCACAATGATTGTATTTCATAAAAGGTGAGGAGGATTTGCTTGGTGGTGCAAAGAAGTTCTTATAGTGCTTCTCCATTTTATGATTACTATGTTCTTGGTCATATCCTAAACCGGTTTTACTAAACATGCATTTTTGTTGCCCAAGTAGGATATTCAAATTATCTCTTCCATTAGTGAACTTCTCTAGTGTCCTATTTAGGTCTTCAACCTTGGTTTCTAACACAATGCACTTCTTTGCAAAATCACATGGTTTATCCTTAGAGCATGTTTGAACTTTTTCTAGTTCTTCTTTTAAGCTCTCATTTTCTTTACATACTTCCATGAGATGCATTTCAAGGGTATCATTAGTTTTTCTAGATGCTTTGAGTCTACTAGAGACTTTTGTAAATTTATCGTATAATTCTTCAAAAGCATCTAACAGCTCATTTTTATCTAAGTCAAGAAGATTTACCTCATTATCTTCTTCTTGATGATTTTCCATTAAGCAAAGATTGGCTTGCTCATTTTCCGAGTCGTTGGAGCTGCTCACATCGTTCTCATCCCAAGCAATATAGGCTCTTCTTCTTCTTTGTTTGTCCTTGCCCTTCTTTTTGAGGTTTGGACAATCGGCTTTGAAGTGCCCTTCCTTGCCACATTCGAAACAACTTGGTGAAGAGGAAGTTTCATTAGAGGTAGGTTTCTTACCTTGGGGCTTAAAGTTCTTTTGGAACCTTTTGTTCTTCATGAATCTTCCAAATCTTTTTACGAATAGCCCAAATTCTTCTTCTTCATCTAAGTCACTGCATGATTCTTCTTCATGCATGGAGGTGGCTTTGAGGGCTAACCCTTTCTTCTTGGTGGATTTCTCCTCTTCCTCGGCTAGCTTCAATGCTTTAAGTTCTTGCTCTTGTTCTTGCAATTTTCCAAAGAGTGTTGCAAGAGACATTTCATTGATGCTAGGAGATTGTTTTATTGCTGTGACAAGAGGTTGCCATTCCCTGCTAAGACTTTTCAAAATTTTGTGCACAAGCTCTTTGTTAGTATATACTTTGCCGAGAGTAATAAGATGGTTGATAATAAGTGTAAACCTTTTCTGCATATCTACAATAGATTCTCCTGAATTTATCCTAAAGCTTTCATATTGGCTAGTCAAGGTACTAATTTTGGAATCCTTTACATCATTAGTACCTTCATGGGTTACTTGAAGAGTATCCCACATTTCTTTAGCAGTTTGGCATGTCATTATTCTGAAAAATTCATCTTGTCCTAAAGACATAGTAATGAGATTTTTGGCCTTGTAGCCATATTGGACTTTCTTTTCTTCCTCGCTTGTCCATTCATCTATAGGTTTTTCAACATTCTTGCTATCTATAGTATGCATCGGTATATAAGGACCATTTTCAATGGTATTCCATATTCTCAAGTCAATTGATTGAATGAAGATTTTCATTCTTTCTTTCCAAAACGCATACCCTTCCCCATTGAAAGCGGGAGGTCTATTTATCGCACCACCCTCGGGAAAAACATTTTGAGAACTTGAGGCCATTTAATCTCTTGAAGCTGTTAAGCTTGATCTACCAAGAGTCAAGCTCTGATACCACTTGTTGTTCAAGTGGCCTCAATACTCAAGAGGGGGGGTGAATTGAGTTTTAAAACTTTTGAGTGGAATACCTTTGAAACTGATTTTTATCACCAAGTTTGCAAGTGAGATAGAATGGTGGATAACAAGCAATGCACTACAATGAGAAATATTGCTGAAACAATTTACCAAACACTTGGTGTGCAATATCTAAGGTATAACAAATTAATCAAGTTCAAGTATGCTTTTCTCAACCAAACAATACCAATCAACAAATATGCAGTATATGAAAGTAAAAGAGTAAGGAAGAGAAGCTTGCAAACCGATGTAACGAGTTCCATCCAATCCGGTGTACGTCTCGCCTCTAAGCAACCCACTTAGAGGATTTTCCACTATTGTAGACTAGAGATACAACTTTGAGCAATTGCGGCTTCCTAGTGTCCCACACTCAAGAACCCAATCCTCACAAGTACAAGGGCAACCCACCCAATCTCTCAGTCTCACAATATCCCAAAGGTTGAATCCTCAACCTTTGTAACCACTCAACCTAGAGTGAACAACTTGTGTTTGGTGTTTGTGTTTATAATCAATACACTCTCTCAATAGAGTAGATATACAAATGAAAGCTCTGAGCAATTCTAACTCTCAAGATGAGAGGATATACAAATGTATTTCAAGATACAAGAAATAGGCTTACAAAGTACAAGATAGAGCTAAGGATTTGTTGCTTCTTGGTTGTGTGTTTGTGCTTGTGTTCTTCTTCCATTTATAGAGCCATGATAGCAGTTGAGGTGTGCCCTAGTTCATCATAGCCGTTGCACTTAGTGGAAATTTGAAGAATGGTGGAGACATGAGCTGGTTTCCCACTTAAATCTGTTTTTCCACTAGCGTAATCGATTACACCCTCGCGTTGTAATCGATTATCTTCAAGTCAGAGACTCACTAATCGATTATTTCACTTTCTCTAATCGATTAGCATTTGTACCTGATGCATTTAATTAGATTTCGCATCTGCATAATCGATTAGAATGTCTTGCAATCGATTACCTTAAATTCCAGTGGCTTCCTAATCGATTGTGTGGCTTCCATAATCGATTAGCCATCATACCTGATGCATTTAGTTCCATTTCTATTTGTTGTAATCGATTAGTCTCAATTGTATAATCGATTACCTTAATTCCAGTGAGTACCTAATCGATTGTTTAGCTTCCATAATCGATTAGATTTCATCCTGATGCAATTTCTTCCAAAACAGAAAGCTCCTAATCGATTAGCTTAGGTGACCTAATCGATTAGCTTCGCTGTTACTTAGTCCCTGTTTCCATATCTTTGTTTTTGCATAGGTTTCTTCAAGAGTGCTTGTCATTATCAAAATCTTTGCACATCCTTGGACCTGTTTACATATTCAAACACATTCTCCCCCTTTTTGATGATGACAACTATGTTCATCTCTTGAGGGTTGTTAGTTTAAACAATTTTAAACTTATCTCTAAATTTATCTTTTTACAAAAACAACTCTGCTACATTTTCTCTTTTTCAAATAGCAGATGACCAATTTAAAGAAATCAGAGTAATCAGCAGCAAGTGTCTTATCTCCTTTTATCTCTTATCTATAACTCTCCCCCTATCAAAAGGAATTTAATAAACAGATAATATTATCCAAATTTTAAACAAGAGATAAGCAAGATGTGAACACATATCAGAGTATTATATATCAGAGCATCTAACACATTTGAACAAGATATGAACAGATATACTTCTCCATATTTTAAAGAAGAATTGAACAAGATATGAACAGATATTCTTCTCCCCCTTTGTAATCATCAAAAATAATTCGAGTAATGAAAGAGATATAATATGAACGAGATAATTTTATTGATGTGAAAAAGGGAAATACATAAAGCAAAATTATTCATAATTCAAAAGGAAATGACATAAGCACAACTAAAGAAAAGCATAACTAAGGATCTAATTATCCGGGTTGAAGAAGCGAATTTCGGCAATTTGGTGAGACAGCTCTTCATATCGCTGCTGCATCATCTCAAAATGTTGCTGCTCGGTCATTGAAAACTCTTAAAGGGAGTTTTCAAGGCGATCGAAGCGGCGGTCAAGATGGGCGTAGAGAGATGCAAAGGGGTCAGCTTGGGGTGCAGAGGCTGATGGTGCAGCTTGTGGTTGAGGTGGAGGAGGAGGAGCAGCAGGTTCAGCAAAGGTGGTTTAGAAAAGTTTAGAAGTTTTAAAATTAGAGCATGAGTGAGCCTATCTTTGAGATCTTGAAAGGATTTTTCTTGCCTAGGTCCCCACACAAAAGAAACATTCTTTTTAACCAACTCATTTAGAGGGGAGGCTAAGGTTGAAAAATCTTTCACAAATCTCCTATAGAAACTTGCGAGACCATGGAAACTTCTTATTTCACTCACATTTCTAGGTGTAGGCCAATCTTGGATTGCCTTAACCTTAGAGTGATCTACCTCAACACCCTTAGAACTAACTACAAAACCAAGAAAGACAATGGTATCCATGCCAAAAGAACATTTTTCAAAGTTAGCATAAAGATTGTTTGTTCTTAAGGCAAGCATAACTTGTCTTAGGTGGATTAGATGAGATGCCATGGACTTTGAATACACAAGAATGTCATCAAAGTATACCACAATAAAATGCCCTATGAAATCCCTTAAAACATGGTTCATAAGTCTCATGAAGGTACTTGGTGCATTAGTTAGGCCAAAAGGCATCACTAACCACTCATAAAGGCCAAGCTTGGTTTTAAAAGCGGCTTTTCATTCATCTCCTTCTTTTATTCTAATTTGGTGGTAGCCACTTTTAAGATCAATCTTGGAGAACATTGTAGATCCACTAAGCTCATCTAACATGTCATCAAGCCTAGGTATGGGATGCCTATACTTGATGGTGATGTTATTAATGGCTCTACAATCCGTACACATTCTCCATGAACCATCTTTCTTGGGTACAAGTAAAACCGGTAATGCACAAGGGCTTAAACTTTCTCTAATCCAACCTTTAGAAAGTAGTTCATTCACTTGATTTTCTATTTCTAAACTCTTCTTAGGGTTGCATCTATAGGCAGGTCTATTTGGCAAACTAGCCCCAGGAATAAGGTCTATTTGATGCTCAATGCCTCTAATAGGAGGTAACCCTTTTGGAATGTCTTTTGGGAAGAGGTCTTTAAATTCTTGTAAGATATTTTGGATCCCGTTGGGCAAAAGGGGAGGAGAGGTGCCCATAGAACACAAAGAAGTGTTAGGGATATCTTTTGGATATATGATCAAGCAATGTTTTTGTGAAAACATGGCATGTTTCACATCATATTTAGTTGCGAAGAGATTGGGTTGGGAGTCATTATAGATAATAACTCCTTTCCCTTTATTGTCTTTTTTGTTTTTCTTTGGTTTTTCTAAATTCGTATGGTAAGAAGATCCTAACTCTTTTTCTCTCTTAGCTTTCATTTGGATTTGGTCTTTTGCTACTTGTTGTGGAGTTAGAGGATGTAGTACTATCTTCTTGCCATCTAGTTTAAATGTGAGGGTGTTAATGAACCCCTCATGAAGGACCTTCCTATCAAATTGCCAAGGCCTTCTTAATAGTATATGAGTTGCTTCCATAGGCACTACATCACATTTGACTTCATCTCTATATGTGCCTATGGTGAAATTTATTAGGACTTGCTTATTGACTACCATTTCCCCTTTTTCATTTAACCATTATAATTTGTAGGGACTTGGGTGATCTATAAGCTCTAATCCCATCTTTTTGACTAGTCTTTGGCTTGCAACATTTGCACAACTCCCACTATCAACAATGAGAGAACATAATTTGTCATTAATATAACATCTTGTATAAAAGATGTTCTCTCTTTGTGTCGTGTCATCGAGTTTTACATGACTACCGAGCAATCTTCTAATCATGTACAACTCACCATCATCCCCTAATATGTGCTCACTGTCACTGGAATCACTACTAGAGTCATCACTTGAATAGTAAGAATCAGAATTAGACTCTGATTGACTTGAGTAGGTTCCATTACTTTTTAAAATCATGGTTCTTTTTGTTGGACAGTCCGAAGCAATGTGTCCTCTTCCAAGACACTTAAAACATTTTATGGAAGAAGATCTAGAGGATTGTGGTTTTGATGATGGCTCATGCTTATCATGTTGATTCCTAAAGACTTTGCCATTTTTGTGTAACTCACTTTGGAGTTTAGAGGAGGAAGCGCCCACTTCTCTAGGGTTTCTCTCAAACTTACCCTTATTTTCTACCCATTTTGACTTATAGGCTCTATTGTTATCCCCACTATAGGATTCTCTTTCCTTAAATTGGTTTTCTACTTTGGTTCATTGGTGGAGTAACTCTTCTATATCCACATGTGGAAGAAGTTCTACCCTATTTTTGATGTTCCTATTAAGTCCATGTAAGAACCTATGCATTAAGGTTTCTTCATCCTCTTCTAGGTTGGCTCTAATCATGGCTATTTCTAAGGCTTTATAGTAGTCTTCTACACATTTGGAGCCTTGGGTGAGCCTATTAAGCTTTGCTAATAGTTCACCACGATAATAGTTAGGAACACATCTTTTCCTAAGGAGAGCTTTTAAGTCTACTCAATCATCTATGGGAGGGAAGTTGTCTCTTTTTCTCTCCTTACAAATTTGGGTCCACCAAACTAGAGCATAATTTTGGAAAGAAAGAGTTGCAATCCTAACTTTTTTATCATCTTTTATTTGATGAGAGTTGAATATTTGTTCTACCCTCATCTCCCACTCTAAGTAAGCTTCAATGTCACTCTTGCCATTGAATGGGTGAATTTCTAACTTTACTTCTCTTAAGACTATGTCATCCTTTCTATGGTCATGGTGCCTTCTTTGTCTTGTTTCTTCCTCACTATCACTAATGTTATGTCTTTGATTTCTTTGTTGTCTATGCCTAGTTCTAGGGGGTTCATTATGCTCAAGATTGGTTAGCCTAGCATTAATATTGTTTAAGCTATCCATTATGTTATGAAACATGGTTTTGTTCTCCCTATCACTAGATGACATCTTTTAATGTTGTCAAAGAAATTTGAGACAAAAACAAAGTATGTATAGACAAGCTAGTCGAGGAAGATGAATGCAATACAAGTGAAAGAAACACTTCAACAATCCTAAAAAAATCAATACTAGGTTTCTATCCTAAGGGAAAACAATGTCCTAGGTTGTCTTTAACTAGGTTAGTCCTATGTTGCTTATGTAAATCCTAAGTTGTCCTTAACCTAAATTGATTATGTTTGTCCTAGGATGTTACTAGTGATTAACTAACCCTAGACAAGCCTAACCAAATTCGGTTTTAAGAAGTAGTTAACCTAAGAAAATTAGTTCAACTAACTAACTACGTCTTAACAAACCCTAACTAAAAAGTAGTTAATTAGTTATGGAAGTTGTAACAAAGTCTAACCACTATAACTAACCAACTAATTCGGTTATGTATTAGTTAACCCAACTAACAATTAGTTATGATAACTAGAATTAGTTCCAACCACTAACTAATTAACCTAATTAGTTAAAACACTCAACTAACTACCAACTTTTTGTTATAACTACCAACTAACTAACTAATTATAGTTGTAACTTCTAACTAATTCTAACCAATTAACTAAAAGTAGTTAACAATCAAATGCACATGTACTATCCTAATTCAAAATTTACTAAGCAAAAAGGAAAGTTATAATGTCCAAAAAGTCCAATGTCCTTGTTGTGTCCAAAATACAAGACAAAATCCTACTACACAAAGCCTAAGAATTGAAAAAAAAAATTTGCCTAAGTTCTACTAGTTACAAAGCTTTTGCCTCCTTTACAATTGTCTTCAAAAGTCCTTCTTGATGTATAAGCTCCAACTTTACCTAGCAAAAGAAGACAAGACAACAACTCCAAACAAGATTTGGTTAATAGAAATCACAAAGAAAAATTTAAACCTCACTAAAGTGTATCTCTCAAGTGTATGCCTTCTCTTAGAGATTATCAAGCTCAATCAATTTCCACACCAATCTCAAGTGTTTCAATATGCTACCCTCAATTAATGGAGAAATGGAGTGATCTTAGAAGTTTGAAAAGATACAAACTTAAGACAAAACTTTAAGAAGCAAAAATGACAAACTAAAAAGGCTTAAGAAATAAAGGCTACTCAAATGGATTTTTTTTTATATGACAAGACTCTAAAAGCAATAAAAGTTCAAAAGAATAAAAGCTAACTTGGAATAGAATTGAATTTGACAAAACAAGACAAACAAGAAAACACATGCAAGAAACAAAGCTTAAAGTACAACCTAGCTTAGAAACTCTAGAGTTGCAAAAATAAGCAAGGAAGTCTTAAAGAACAAGTCTTAGAAATGTCAAGTAATGAAACACTTCTCTTTTAGTATTGGTAATTTCAAAATTTTGGTGATGATGTTTGGTGTCTCAAATTCAACTTGGTAATGAGGCTTTCTTTTTAATACTCTTTTTCTCCTTTGGTACTGATGAGTGCCTATTTTATGATTAAATTCATGGCTCAATTAGAACCATTTTTTGAATAACTTAACAAAATTGATAAATAATTGAGCATGATTTTGATCATAAAGGGAGTATTAAGAAAAGAAGCTTGAAATTTGAAAATCAGTGAACAAAGTGACAAAAGCCTTGAAGAAACAAAGAGCATCAAGCAAAGGACACTCGAGCGTGGTACACTACACGCCTGAGCGTGAAGGAAACAAAAGCCTACGTTGCCCATGCACCCAAGTGAAACAATGAGGAACACACCAACAGCCCCTCACGCTTGAGCGTGAGCCCGAGCTCGCTCAAGCGTGACTTCATGCATGACTGGCGCTCAAGCGTGGAACCATGGAGCTCAAAGCGTGACTGAATTGAATTAAGGAACAGCATCAGGGGCATCTCACGCTCAAGCGTGATAAGGAGCCGCTTGGGCGTGACCTCGATCCCGCTTGAGCGTGGCTTGAGCGTGGAACACATCTGTGGGGATAGAGGAGCTCGCTTAAAGCGTAACATGCCCAGCTTGAAGCGAAGGATCAAGCATATGCTGAACAAAGGAACCACGCTTAAGCGTGGACAAGGAAGCTCAAGCGCAAGACTATTAAAAAGCTTCAGAGCCCTTCACGCTTGAGCGTGACCATCAAGCTCAAGCGTGACTCACACAGCGTGGGCTTCTTAATTCTTTATTCACCCGTAATGCGATGCAAACTCATCCACTTTCTGCTGTTTCCACCAGTCTCTGAAAGATGCCGCATGGGTTCTACGCAAGTGGGTAAGAGAAGCTGAGCCAAAAACTCCTATAAAGCAAGCTGCAAATAGGGCATCATCATCAATCTATGACCCAACATCATCTGATACATCATTTCATCCTCTGTATTTTTCATTTCACACTTTCCATTTTCTGTATTCATTTCTTTGATGGTGAAAATACAAGGCATGAGTAACTAATCTCCCTTATGGGATTGGCTGTAATCCATTCAACACTGAAGTAATGCTGTCGTAAGTTTTCATTGAGTAATGAGATTTGATAAAGTTTCTGTATTTCCTTCTACGTTTAATGCCTGAAAGTACTTGATCACTATTTTCTTGTTCTAAGTTTTCTTGAGTATGCTGGGAAGTGACTTTTGAAAGCAGACCCTGAAAGAAATGCTTGTTGTGAGTAGGTAGCCAGGGATGGCGTCTAACGCAACAAACGTCAAAACAATCGATCGATAATGCTGGAATGGTTTCCAAAGTGACTGAGGGATCAGCGGTTTGGAAATCATTCTTATGAATTTTGTAGTCGAGGGATCGATGCAAATGACTTTGATTGTGACGTAGAACTTATCTTTTCGATTTACTTATATGGAAACTTATGCAGCTTACAGAGGTGAAGATGTGATGAAGCCAATCCCTGTTTTACAAAACTGATTTTTCCAACATCATTTACTGTTATATTTTGCAAAGTGCTATCCTCTGTTATTTTGTTACTTACTATTTTTCATTCAGCAACATTCACAACAAATCAAAACTGAAACTTTCTGCCTAATCAATTCAAACTAAGATCTTCATTCTAGCACCTCCTCAGTGGAACGACAACTATACTATATTACAACTTCTGTGTTTAAACTTGGCACATCCATTTCATTGAGTTCATATTATACAAACTTGATTCTCTTTCAGCAAACTCAATATAAATCAAACACTTATCAAGTTTTGGCGCCGTTGCCGGGGAGGTGATTTGAGCTTGAATATTTTAGCATTGAATCGATAAGACAGTGTAAATAAATTTATTTTCAATTTGTTTTTATTTTTATTTTTTTTAGTAACCTTGCTATTTTGAGTACTTGATTTATGATCTTGAGGGGACAGGGTACAAAAGAACAGCTTGCATTTGATCCTGAGATAGATAGGTTCCTCAAGAAAATCAAGAAAGCAAAGCAGAACCTCCAAGAAGGACAAACTTCCTCTGATACAATGGATGACAACAGCAATAATCAAAATCCACCAAGGAGAACACTTGGAGACTATGCTTTACAGCAAGGGCCAAGACATTTCTCAAGCATTGCAATTCCAAACACTGTCAGAGCACTAGAAATAAAACCAGCATTTCTGAGTTTGATTAGTTCACATCAATTCCATGGAATGTCCAGTGAAGATCCGTACACTCACTTGGCCACATTCTATGAATTGGTTGGAACCATGGGATTTGACCAAGATGTTATTGATGCTGCATATCTAAGACTATTTCCTTTTTCTTTAGCAGGAAAAGCAAAGGAGTGGTTACAATCTCATCCAAATCAAAGTTTGAATAGCTGGAACATAGTTGAAGAAAAATTTCTACAAAGGTTCTTTCCTCCATCTAGATTCATCAAGGCCAAATCAGATATTACAACATTTAGACAAGGCCAAGATGAACCTTTTTGTGAGGCATGGGAACGCTTTAAATCACTGCTCAGAAAATGCCCAAACCATGGACTTGAAGATATTGCACAGCTTAATATTTTTTACAGTGGTCTAAGGGCTGACACTAAAATGATTTTAGATGCAGCAGCAGGAGGAACAATGATGACAGTGGATGCTGACCAAGCCACAAGGATAATAGAAGCTTTATCCTCAACAGACTACCAAGCTCAACATGATCGTCAGCAAGTTCAAAAGAAAGGAGTCCTTGACTTAAACACCACAGATGCCATTTTAGCACAGAACAAAATTCTGACCCAACAATTAGAAACATTGACCAAAAAGATAGCCAATCTTCCACAACAATTACATGCTGTACAATCATCACAACCAGGGCAACAACAAATGCCTGTAACATGTAACTTTTGTGGAGGAGATCATCTTAATGAGAACTGTGGCTCACAAGAAGCAACTGTATACTTCATGAACAACCAAGGAAGGTCTGGTAATTTCAATTCCAATTTTTCTAACCAACCATTTCAGGGATGGAGAAGTAACCAAAACCAAGGCCAAGGATGGAAGCAAGAGCCCAGCTCTTCTAAACCATATCAAAATAATGGTCCTTCTTTGGTGGAGAGAACTTCTAGATTAGAGGACACCTTGGAAAAATTTATACAAACTTCTTTAGCAAGTCAAAAGAACAATGAAGCATCGCTTAGGAACTTGGAAACACAATTGGGACAACTAGCCCAACAACTTGCTGAGAAACAGAAGCCTCAGTATGGAGCAAACACTGTAACAAACCCAATAGAGCATTGCAAGGCTGTGACCACACTGACTGAGGAAATAACTGAGGAAGAAGATGGACATGATACTATCATCTCTGAAGCAGTACCTCAGAACACCAAAGATCCAGGGAGTTTTTCTATTCCTGTTACTATTGGAAATCTTTCAAAAAGTAAAGCTTTATTAGATCTTGGTGCTAGTGTAAATTTGATGCCATTATCCACACTTAAAAGTATAGGGGATTTTTCAGTGAAGCCAACTAACATGACTTTAAAAATGGCAGATCAATCAATAAAAATCCCTTATGGTATTGCTGAAAATGTTGAGGTCAAAGTTGATCAATTTGAATTTCATGAGAATTTTGTTGTCATAGATATGGAGGAAGATCCTGAAGTTCCCCTAATACTGGGGAGACCATTCTTGAAAGCAGCCAAAGTCATCATAGATGTGGATGACAGAAGAGTCAAAATTCGAGTGCAGAAAGAAGAAGCCAACTTTGTTATTGATGAAACAAATAAATACTCAGAATGTGCACTTGAAAATCTGAATGAAAAAAAGTTAAGGCCTAACTTAGGCAAGAAGGTGGAAAAACTCAACACTCTCATCCACCAGCTCCATGACCCAACTTGAAAAAAAAAAAAATCAGGCGTCAAGCTAATGACGTTAAATAAGCGCTTATTGGGAGGCAACCCAATCTTTTATTTTTCTTTTCTGTTGATTTTACTTTAAGTAAATTTTATCCTAAGATTGAATTTTTCTTTTACTTTTCAGGCAGCTCATCAAATTCATCCCACTCATTATCTGAAAGCAAGTTTACAACCCACATTGTTTAGCCTGGGGACAGGCCTTCTTTCTTAGGAGGGGTGAGACTTCATAGACTAAACCAGGACCACCCTCACAAGGGCCTCCAGCAAGGAAACATGAGACAGGGGATGACTCTTCTAAGGATGAGTGATGAGTTTACTGCTTTAGTTTTTATTGCTTTAGTTTACTTTCAGTTAGTTTTATCTAACATTACTGCAGCATGCTTTGAAAATTTTTAAAATTTTTATGCTTTTGGTTGATTGTTTGGATATACCATTACACGCTTGCAGTTGAACATTTTTTAAAACCCCAACCAAAGATTTTACTTTTTGAACAAGAAAAGTTTCTAAGCAACAGAATGTTTTTAGGCAATAACACTAATTCTTTTTTTAGGCAAAATGACTTAATTAAGAACCAAGGAACTGGAATGCATGTACTTTTGCCTGTTCACATGACTTGAACCCTTTTCTGTTAGAATAAGGAAGTAAGCCTTATATCTTGATGAGAAGTGAGAAATCTAAACACTGAGAGCCTCATTTGAATTTGTTAAATTGGCATTGACTGATTTTCTAATTAAACCTTTTTCTTAAGAAACAAGCAAGGAAATGATAAGGCAATTTTGAAAACATAGTTAGCCAAGAGCCAAAAAGCTACCCCGATAAAAAGATCCGATTTTTTTCGCAGCCCATCTTTGAGCCATAAAAGCATGAAAATTTTTCTCTGCCCTGAGCTAAGCATAAAAGCAAAAATCCTATCTTACCTGCATGTTCATCTTAAAAAAAGAGCATAAAATATTTTTCTCAAAAGAAGATGAATCAAATGGAGGCAGTAGAAGAAAATGCAGAAAGAATAAGTAAGCTCTCCAAAGATTGTATAAAAGAGCTGGAGTAAAACAAAAGAAAAATCTGAAGTTTCAATGCAGAGAAGGAGCCTTCTAAATTAACCAAAAACACTTATGCTCTTCTTTAAAACATGCGTTTTGAAACCTAGAAAAACCAAAAGTTTCTTGTTAACCCAGCCTCATTACACCCTTAAAAGACCTTTTGATCCTTGCTATTCATTTGAATTTTGGTTTTACTAGAAATGACGGCCAATGTTAACGGAGCAGTTCTAATGATGGATGAGCGAAACAGACACATGGTAAGAAATAATGAGAAATTCTATATTCTTACAGCAATGGGTTACATGCTTTATGAATAAGGTAATGGTGCATTACATTTTAAGGAATTGGTATTAAGAAAATCATTTGCCGAGACATTAGCTCAGATTATTACCTTTTAAACTTTTGTCTGCAACAGAAACTCAGATTTTTGAAATGCTTGGTCCCCTTTCCAAATCTTCTTTTTACTTGAGGACAAGCAAAAAATCTAGGTTGGGGAGAGTTTGATGAGTGCCTATTTTATGATTAAATTCATGGCTCAATTAGAACCATTTTTTGAATAACTTAACAAAATTGATAAATAATTGAGCATGATTTTGATCATAAAGGGAGTATTAAGAAAAGAAGCTTGAAATTTGAAAATCAGTGAACAAAGTGACAAAAGCCTTGAAGAAACAAAGAGCATCAAGCAAAGGACACTCGAGCGTGGTACACTACACGCCTGAGCGTGAAGGAAACAAAAGCCTACGTTGCCCATGCACCCAAGTGAAACAATGAGGAACACACCAACAGCCCCTCACGCTTGAGCGTGAGCCCGAGCTCGCTCAAGCGTGACTTCATGCATGACTAGCGCTCAAGCGTGGAACCATGGAGCTCAAAGCGTGACTGAATTGAATTAAGGAACAGCATCAGGGGCATCTCACGCTCAAGCGTGATAAGGAGCTGCTTGGGCGTGACCTCGATCCCGCTTGAGCGTGGCTTGAGCGTGGAACACATCTGTGGGGATAGAGGAGCTCGCTTAAAGCGTAACATGCCCAGCTTGAAGCGAAGGATCAAGCATATGCTGAACAAAGGAACCACGCTTAAGCATGGACAAGGAAGCTCAAGCGCAAGACTATTAAAAAACTTCAGAGCCCTTCACGCTTGAGCGTGACCATCAAGCTCAAGCGTGACTCACACAGCGTGGGCTTCTTAATTCTTTATTCACCCGTAATGCGATGCAAACTCATCCACTTTCTGCTGTTTCCACCAGTCTCTGAAAGATGCCGCATGGGTTCTACGCAAGTGGGTAAGAGAAGCTGAGCCAAAAACTCCTATAAAGCAAGCTGCAAATAGGGCATCATCATCAATCTATGACCCAACATCATCTGATACATCATTTCATCCTCTGTATTTTTCATTTCACACTTTCCATTTTCTGTATTCATTTCTTTGATGGTGAAAATGCAAGGCATGAGTAACTAATCTCCCTTATGGGATTGGCTGTAATCCATTCAACACTGAAGTAATGCTGTCGTAAGTTTTCATTGAGTAATGAGATTTGATAAAGTTTCTGTATTTCCTTCTGCGTTTAATGCCTGAAAGTACTTGATCACTATTTTCTTGTTCTAAGTTTTCTTGAGTATGCTGGGAAGTGACTTTTGAAAGCAGACCCTGAAAGAAATGCTTGTTGTGAGTAGGTAGCCAGGGATGGCGTCTAACGCAACAAACGTCAAAACAATCGATCGATAATGTTGGAATGGTTTCCAAAGTGACTGAGGGATCAGCGGTTTGGAAATCATTCTTATGAATTTTGTAGTTGAGGGATCGATGCAAATGACTTTGATTGTGACGTAGAACTTATCTTTTCGATTTACTTATATGGAAACTTATGCAGCTTACAGAGGTGAAGATGTGATGAAGCCAATCCCTGTTTTACAAAACTGATTTTTCCAACATCATTTACTGTTATATTTTGCAAAGTGCTATCCTCTGTTATTTTGTTACTTACTATTTTTCATTCAGCAACATTCACAACAAATCAAAACTGAAACTTTCTGCCTAATCAATTCAAACTAAGATCTTCATTCTAGCACCTCCTCAGTGGAACGACAACTATACTATATTACAACTTCTGTGTTTAAACTTGGCACATCCATTTCATTGAGTTCATATTATACAAACTTGATTCTCTTTCAGCAAACTCAATATAAGCAAAACACTTATCAGGTACTTTTCTTTTCTTTTGATACTTTTCTTTTCTTTTGCCTCTCAAGATTTCAAGGTAACAACACCAATCTTATAATTCCAAAACCGAAATACACAAATTGTACAAACAAGTTCAATTAATGCTTCTTGCTTAAGGCAAATTATGCAACCTTCTCCCAAATTGATGTATAGGAGGTGACTAATTTTTTTTTTGACAAGTTTTTCGTTTTTGATGCAAGCAAGATGAAAAGGAATGTAAAAGTGATATCCTAATAGTGCAAGTAAAGAAAAATTAAACCTAGAATCAAAGCTAAGATTGGAAACTAACAACCCTAAAAGTTGACTTGACTTTGGAGTGTCTTTAATGTGAGACCTCCCAACAACAAGAATGGAACCTTTTTAGGAGCTAATCAAAATGCTTGAATTGCCCCTTCACCACACGGCTTTGCACACTAAAAAGGAAGAAGCAAGTAATTTCCTAGAACTCTAGACAAGGTTCCACATGGCACCTAACTAACTTCCTTAATTGGCTCTAACTAATAACTAACAATTAACTAACTTGTAACAACAAACTAACAACCTAACAAACCAAAACTAACACGTGCCAACTTTGAATTTTAGAAGCTAAAACAGAATGCTAACATAAGCCAACCGAAAATGACCATATCAATATGCAAAAATTGAAGCCAAAAAAGAAACTAGCACAAAAACTCAAAAGAACTAAAACTTTTTATGATTTTTATGCTAACATGGCATTAACAAGACCTATGAATGATTAAGAACCAGAATTCCAGCCAGCAAAGAGAAGTGAAAACGAAAATTAAAATGGAAGAGAAGAAGAAAAGAACCTCCCAAGGCTCAATGATACCACATGATGTAGGCTCTTCATCCACTTTCTTGAAGAGAGATGGATCTAGGGCTCTTTCTCCTATCTTCCTTCAATGTAAGCTTGAGAACTTCTTCTTCAAGGCAAGGAAACCGAAAACCAAAGCCTAAACTAAAGGAGTGTGACGCAAGGAACAAGAGGAAAGGGAGTGAAATGGAAGAAGAGAAGGATGAACAATGGAGGAAGGTTTGGAAAAAGGGAGAGGAAAAGGTTGGAGGCCACTTCCCAAAGTGGGGAAGATAACTTCACTCACCACCAAGGGAGGGAGAAACCACTTGGATAAGAGCTTGAGAGAGCTCTCTAATTCTAGAGAGAAGGAGGAGAATCTCTCACTAGGAAAACACTAAGTGCTCTCAAAATCTTGCAAATGAATTAATTATCCTTGTTTACAAAAGGAGAAGTCCTTATATAGGCCATGGGAAATTTTGCCCAAGGACTAGCTAAGTGGGCTTGAGCATGAATCCAAGGCCCATTAAGAGAAAAAGGTAAGCAAATGGCCTATACATGGCCCAAAAGGAAAAGTACAAGGCCCTAAAGTGGCCCATTTGACCTTGCAAGGCCCAAATCTATCCTATAAGCCTAGAGAAACTATTTAGAAAGTATATTACAAGTAAAGTACACATAGATCCTCATAGATTCCTTATTGGGCTTAGGCCCACTAGAAGAGAGAAAAGAGAAAAGGGCTTTATGAATGCTCTCTTTGGCCCTTTTGGTCTTGGCCCTTGTGAGGGGACCTCTATATGCTTCAAGTCCTTTCTCTAATATAGTGTGAGGGTCTTCCTTGGGTATGTCCACATTATTAAGTCAGTTAAGATATCAATATTAGAGCACTACAGGTATTCAATGTGTTACTTTATGTGTATTAATGTAGGTATTTGTAGGTATTGGTGGGGGACAAACTCTGATGTCTGTCAATGCCAGTCTATTTAGTATGAAAAGACTGTCATAGACTCAGTCCTATCTGACATACCTACAACTTTTAGGTTTGGTATATCCTTAGCACTACTGGGGTTCCTCGCCTGTCATATGTGACCTTAATATGGAGGATACAGGTCAATATGCTTCATGGGACATACTAGTTACCATCTACACTGGTGTCATGTTTCCCTTTTGGTAGTTGGTGTTATACATTTGGATTTAAGAAAGTATCGGGCCTATATCGTTTACCCCATAGCCTGTTAAAGTAATGTGTGTTACTTTGATAGGCTAACTCTTTCTTATGACAACCCATTGTTCATTTGAGAGAATTAGTATATCTAACCGGTGTTTTAGTGTTGTGGATGACAAGGCCGATTGTAATTTGTTTTCTGATATTGGGATGATAGTCATTGACCGATATGGGTGAGATGTTTATAGTAAAAATTGACATGAGACACTAGCGGTGCTGATTGGATGTGTCATTTCATCTTCCAATGTATAGTTATGCTTTTGTGTTTTAGGCTAAAATGACACATTTGTAGTAACATTCTGGGCCATGCCGCTTCATATTCTGGTCTATTATCCTTAGTTTCCTCTATAAATAGGAGGTCATGGGCAAGGGATAAGTTGCTTAAGTTATTGTCCTTGATATCCTTGCTAACTTGCTGTCAACTAATATCCCTTTTGGCACGTATCAAGAAAATAACTTACATAATTCCCCAAGGAAGCCACTCTATCCTGACCTTTTTCATAAATTATACTTGCTCTTATTTGTGATGTCAAACAGGATACATGGGAAAGCCATATGAGAGACAAATCTGTGGAGATCCTCTTTGAGCCATTATTGTGGCTATCTATAGAACCTCGCTGAAAGCCATAGTTCTTACAAGCGGATATACGCGGGTGGGTTAGGAAAGGTCCTAGGGAAGCCACCTTGGCTACGCTAAGGACCGCAGCTAAAGCCTTTTCTGATTCAAACCCTCTTGGTTATGGAGCACCTGATATGTGTTTGTCCATGGCGATATCGTCGTACTCCCGGGGTACTGACTCAAGTGTCATCCAGTATCACACTAATGATTACATCTTTTACTAGTGCATTTCATTTTTTAAACACATGGTGAGAAATATGGTTGTTGAAGATTCACATTTCAAAGTGGAAAGTCATCAAGTATGAACTAATCTAGCTGAAACCATAATAATGACAGACAATATAGACTGCCTTTACGGAAGGCCAAGGATTAGTACTTCTAGGTACACCAGGAGATCTTATCTACCAAAAGGTGTCATGTTGAGCTACATGGCAGGGTACAATTGGATGCTGGGCGAATCTAGACCTCTAACAAATACAAAGATCTTTGCACTGGTGATGCCTTTAAAAAAAATTAGATCTACCACACTCTTGGGAGCTGGTACATGTATATGTACAATATTCTTTTCACGAAGGTGGGAGTACGGTTCTCCCTCAATGATTTTGAAATGAGGGTGCTCTGATTTTTAGATGTTGCCCTAGTCAGTTCCATCTAAATGGATGAGGTTTAATAATCACTACTAAGGAAACCACTAATAGCTACTTAAGGTTAGCGACTGACTCACACCCGTTGCTAATTAGTGACCGAGTTAGCGATCTCCATGTGAAAAGGGACCTCAAAAGGAAAATTAGTGACCAAATTAGTGACCAACATAATGCCGTTGCTACAAATTACAAACGTCCGTCACTAAATCCGTTGCTACCTCTTACCCGTTGCTACTCCGGTCGCTACATTCTACCTCCCTCCTTTTTTTGGTTTCCCTTCAAGGTTTTTTATTGGTGCGTAACATAGCGACGGTCGACACATTCATCTCTAGTTTTAGTTTCACTCAAAATGTTTCCTACCCTCTCAATATAGTGACGGAGACAGCTGTCACAAAACCAAAATTAAAAAGTGCGTCGCCGAGGCCATCACAAAGTTTCCTTTCCCTCTAACTATTTCAGTCACGTGTTTAGTGGGATAGTCCATACATTTCTTAGACAGATGTTGGGAAGACTGTCCAGGTTAGGTGGTTTGACACCTTCTCGGTAAATTAACACTCCCCTTTGTTGTGAATTTATGGTTAATTCATACACTTGTTTTTAATTTTGAAATCTCATTTCATGTAACAGCATGATTATCAATGGACAGAGGGTATGATTGATGAGATTAGGAGGGTCTTAGCCATAAAGACCTCTAAAATCATCAAGAGTACCCTTTGGAAGGTGAGGGACAAAGAAGAGCACCCTCGTTGGATCCTCAAGGACCACTGGGATGAGATGGTCCAAAAGTGAGGGGGTGTCTTATTCCAGCAGGCAAGTGCTCGAAACAAGGAAAACAGAGTGGCTGATGCTACAACCTCTATCTATAATGTGGGTAGCATTTTAGTCCTTGAGCATAAAGAGAGATTTGTAAATATATTTTGTTAAACATTTTTTATGAATGACTTAATATTTTTTGTTAACAATCTGAATATATTGTGAGCAATAGGAGCAGAAGGAGCACCATGAGCCATCATTGTTTAACCAAAAATAAAGCAGGTGCTTGGGTTAACCAAAAATTGACATACATGGCAGTAATTTAGTTTAACTTACACATGCTTAAACTTACGTATTATATTACTAAATTTTATCATTATTTTACATTTGCAGGAGATGTATCTTGCCATGAGGGCCGAGAAGGAGGCAGAGTTAGCGGCCTCTACACTTGAGAGGGAGTTACCTTCCATCCTTTCTTGTTCCAATGATAACGCGATCTATATGGAGGCTGTTGGCGGCATGAACAAGAAAAGAAGGGTGTTTGGATTAGGCGACGTGGCCACGCAGCTGGAAAAAAAAGGGGAAGACCTTTTCCTCTTCCTCTTCGTCCTTTGGCCTTCTAGCAGACATTGTTCAGGTTATTGAGAACCTGAACAATGAGCTAGATGAGAAGCGATGCCACAGGAAGCTTTGGGAGGAGCGGACCGAGGAGGACCGACGCCAGAGCCTGCTATTGCAGGAGCAAGCTCTCGAGGATCGATGACGGGCCGAGAAGGAACAAGTCGAGACTCGTTGACAGCTAGCGCAGCAGCAGGAGTTTATCATGTAGATGATGGCGAGGCTACCCTCTCTACTTCCCAGCCGTCCCCACCACCATCACCACAGGATCTCCCTCCACCATGATTTTATTTTTTCATGCTTCATTTTTTTGTATATTGTATACATTCTATATATTTGGTTTATAGTTTATATCATTTGATATTTCAATATCTATTTATGTCATTTTTTTCTATGTGAATTTTCACCAATTTAATATTGTATTACTGAAAATTAAAATTCAACGAAGAAAACCTTAAATCACAATATTATTATAATTATTAACTAATAATATTTAATCGATTCAATTAAAAAATAAACAATATTTAATTCAATTAAAAATTAATAAACAAAAGTTTAATTTTAAAAAACAAAATACAAATATTAGTGATGGAAAAAGAGACAGGCTCCGTCGCTAATAAATAGCACACTAGCGACGGGTAACAGGGGTCGCTAATACTGGCACATAGCGACGACATTAAGTGGTCGCTACGTAGCCAGTATTAGCGACGACATGACGTGGTCGTTGTGGAGCTAACAATAGTGACGACTAGTAGTGGTCGCTATATAACTAGTAATAGCGACGACGTAATGTGGTCGCTGTCTAGCTAGTACTAGCGATGACTTAATGTGGTCGCTGTATAGCCAGTTGTAGTGAGGACACCGCATAGTCGCTATATAACTAGTAATAGCGACAACGTAATATGGTCGCTGTCTAGCCAGTACTAGCGACGACTTAATATGGTCGCTGTATAGCCAGTTGTAGCGACGACACTACGTGGTCGCTATATACAGCCAGTAATAGAGATGAGGTACGTCACCAACATAGGGACCCTATTAGCGACGACGTGACCCTGTAAAAACCTCTACGATTGGGTGCTCTCTTTGTCGTTGTTGTGTCAGCGACGATGGAGGTAGTGACGACATCTTGTCCGTTATAATTTTCGTCGCTAATATGTTGGGCAATAGAAATTTCATGATTTAGCGATGGGTTTGAGAGGTCGCTAATCAATTTTTTTAGTAGTGAATTTCTCTAGAAGTGCTTGCCGAACACCTTAACTTCAAACCAATCGTGGCAGATGTTCTTCCGCTATGCCAGAGTACTGTGGTGTGGAAATCCTGGTGGTGGCCTTGGATTTGTGAACTTGTGATTTCAAAGTGAAATTGTAAATTTTGAGGTGTTTATTGAATCGACAAAGATAACCAATGTCTCCTTCAAACAATCTTTTTTAAGTGTGCGTGAAGCCTAATTAGGCGATGTTTTGGAAAGAATCAAATGGGCCACACAAGTTCTAAACCAAATGAACTTACAAGCATTTTCTGCTTGAAAGTGGGGCAGATATGGTGGAGGACGACAAGTTAAATGAAGGATCACAGCTTGTGGTCGATGTGCTGCATGAGTTGTCACGACTAATGCCATTGAAATGTCGGGCTCTCCTAGGCCCGTTTGACAAAAGGATAGAATATTTAAACCAACTAGGTAACTTAGCTATTTTATCATTGTAGCTATTTTATCATTGTAGCATTTTACAAATTAGATACGAGTTCACACCTATAATCTAATATTTATCTTTTGTAGGGAGTATGGGTGGAAGTACATTGGACCAGCTCTAGGGTGTTATAGATGGTATCTACACCAACCCGAAGGAAGAGAATCGGATCTCACCGTAACTCAAAAAGGCAAAGAAGATCTCGATACTTTTATAAAAGGATGCCTTTGCCCAAGAGAAAAATGTCTTTCAAAGGAAGAGGTGTAGAGATCCTGAAAGAAGGGAAAACCAAAATAACCGATTCCCAAGGATAAGGGGAAGGGAAAATAGGTTAAAGTGCATGCTACCACTTCGGTTATGGAGGTGGGAAATGAAGACCCGACAAGGAAGAAGATGGTTATCCTCATCAACATAGAGAGCGGTGCTAATTACCTATACCTGTTGGAGCCAATGGAAGACCAACAAAAGGAATTCACCCTCTATTCTAGCTTATGGGTGAATTAAGCACTAAGGATCTAGACTATGCCTTAAATGAAGCAGTGTGGTCCGCTTTGAAGAGCTTGTCTATCCTTCATTCTTTTGCTGCTAAAGGCTTCATAGTGGAGATTAATTAACTCTACCAAAAGAATGCTCGTTACTGAAGGATTAGGATAAGGTCCATCATTGTCTCAATGACTTGAATGAAAAGAACGCAAACCTTAAGGGGATAGTATCCTTCCTAAAAACCTCAGAGTAGGAGGCTCAAGAAGAACCAAAGTGATTCAGGGTTGAGGTAGAAGGTTGAAAAAGTAGAATGTTGACCTCAGGTTAAAAAATAAGGAACTGGCAACCAAATACTAAGACATATGTTTGTTTGGACATGCGGCGGTGGAAGCCTTTAGCCATGTCATTCGATAGGTTATTCATTGGAACTATGACCGAACTCTCAACCTTAACGGGACCAGATTTTGCAACAAATTCTGTCATGGGGAATTGGTGATTGAGCTTAATGGTGAAAGTATGCGTCTTTAGATAAGTTGTTCCGCCTCCTACCTCTCCTTGATGATGAGTAATTTGATGATATGAAAGGATGTCCAAGAGTCTGGTAACAAGAACCTTTAACACTTGCAAGAATAAGGTGTTCTTTAATTTCTTTAGTGAATAAAGCTAATTTTTAGCTTTATTTCTTCTAGTAAACATGCAGAGATCTATACTGTAGTTCTTTTGATTAATCTTGACATATAAACTGACTTGGTTTAGCTTTTCTAAGGAGTACAGAGTTGTTACGTTGAGTTCCTCAAAAATTGTATTAGTTGCTCTACAGATTTGTCTCTTATCTTTTTTTGATGATAAACACATTCTTCTTGATAAGGGCTTAACTTTCAACGCATCATCAAAGAGTTTTTAGAATGTTGTAATTTGTACTTTGAAGTAATGTTCATATTGAAAATTTTGGATGCTCAAAAGTCTGAGGTCTAATTTAGTTGACTCATGACTGAGAATTCTTGAACCAGACTTTTTGGTTAAAGTCTAAATTTAACTGTTGAAGGATCAGACTTTTGATTTTATAGATTCCCTCTATCACTTGTAACTTGTGCACTTAGTATGTAATTCCGGAAATACTTAAATAAACAGGTTAGATCACACACAAGCAGACTTCATTTAGTTTAAGTATCTTGATGTATGTTATTAATAAATCCTGGGCTCTGGATATAATAACGTAGTTCGGGGTCTGGTCCAATAATATTATTAACTTCTTTTTCCAACGATTGTTCTCAACACTAAACATCACAATCATCATGTGCCGCTTAAGCTACACATAGTATTATATACAAATCAAATTCACTTATGATTACCTCAACATTATGCAACGTATTAAGTACTACTCATCAATATACAATGACATAATTGACTCTCACTCAGGGTTTAATTAGACTCATTAGTATCTAGATACTGAAAATGGATTGACCTCCAGTTGAGGGGTCCTACTTGACACCTCAAGAACCCTACTTGGTCCAGAGAGCCTTGCTTGGCTCTCCATCTCAATCACTGGGTCCTTCTTGAGCATTGGGTCTTTCTTGACCACTGGGTAGCTCAATGGGATCCTACTTGATCACTGGAGCCAAAATTAAGGAGCGAAGTATACCGTACAGCTGTCCAAACCACACAGATCACATAGGTTCATTTTAGTTTAATTTCTCTGATTTAATTAATATATTCTCCTAATGAATAACAATAGGCCATCAACATAAACTAGTTCACAACTAGCCACTTAGGCAAATTGATTTACCACTAGCCGCTTTGGCTTTAATATCAATAAAATGATGGCCACTCAGGCACACACCATAACTCAATTCTATGTTCATCATCATTTATTTTTACAATAACAAGGTCACACAGGCATCATTCATATTAAATTCATATTATTGCAATCACACAACCACTCAGACATAATAATATTAAACTAAATTCAAATCAACCATTCAGGTAAAAACACTAATCAGTATAATTTTAACCATGACATTGATTAATCACTCAGTTGTAATTCATTCATAAATTCTAATACAATCTTACTCTTATCATTAAATGCTAATCTTACTCTTTACTCAATCTCAATAAATGCTAATTACCAATTTCCTCATTTTTTTACTATACATAATTCTTGCATAACAATTCACAATTTTTATTCTTAACCTTACTAGGTCTAAGTCTAGTCACAATACATACTAAAAATCCAATAATTATACATTATAATGAAATTAGCCAATTAATACTAATTATATCCCCTTTTTCAAACGATAATCGATGTTGAATAATATTTCTAAATTAATTAATACTTCGAACACCCCTCTTACCTCGATTCCAAGCTTTCCATTCTTATTCTCTGTGCCGGGTACATCCAATTTCTATAATTCAAGGAAATTACGGAGTGGGTTAGCATTCGGACCCCCAAAATCAAAATCTACTTTACCGAAATAGCTCCAATACACTTTTAAGGGTTCCAAAGCTTAACTTGGTTAATTACGCTCTTGGTTCCGATTTTCTCTTTGGCCAACACCTCGTTGATCCTTGGTTTGTAACCTACAGGTACTGAAACAAAAACCCATCAATGAAAACCAACACCCATCGTCCTAAAGTTCCATGTACAAGCTCAAAATGAAAAAATGCAAAAAAATGAAACCCCATCCATTATAGGTGAATTTCGATTTAGAGAAGAAGTTGCCGAAATCAGAATTTGAAGTTATCGATGTTCCTACCTCGTTCCCACGAGTCTGAATATGTGATTAATTTCAAGTTCCAATCGTGAAATCGGGCTCCAATTAAGCTCTTGAATGGACGACCATAGAGAAATGAAAAATGATTATATTTCTTGCCTTTAATGATGCATGCGAGAAAGAGAGAAAGAGGAAGGAAAAGAAATTAAAAGCTTAGGGGCATTTTCATCATTTCATCCTTTATTTTCTATTTTCTTTATTCCTTTTAATAGAAACTCACTTTTACCCTATGATAAATTATATTTTATCACCACCATTTAATCTAAATTTAAATTTAAATTCTTATGCGGTAAAATAATATAAATTTAACATCAGGGATGTTACAACTGGCACATGGATGAACTAAGGGCCCAAGTAGTCGAGCTTCAACATGCCTAGCAAGTAGAGTCATCCAGTTTGTCTTTAATAAGGAGGAGGAACCCTAACTTGTGTTGTTGTCATCACTAGAAACATTGTCACTGTCTGCGGCCCACAACATGGCCAACCTCAGCCCTAACAACAACCTCTATCCTCAACAACAACTCCCTGACAACAACACATGTGACATCTCCCAGAGCACCCCACTAGACATTGTCTCTACCATCATTAGAACTTAATTATGTTTCTTTTTTACATTTGTAATTTTTTTCTTCTTCGTTAAACACAATTATATAGAGGTTTATATTTATTTATTTTAATTTAGTACTAATTATTTTAATTTAATTTGCATGTCTCAACAGTAATAGTAGTACTAATAATAACAATAATAATAATTGAAAAGAAGAAAACTTGTTGGATACTTGATGTTATATGCAAAGTGTTGTGTGGGAGTCCAGTCCTACACAACTATTGCATGAAGTTTTTTGCACCTTCACCCAAACTGCAACGCAAGTGTAGTTGTCACATGGGCTTTTTTAGTTGTAGATTCCATAATTCTTGTACTCAATGCATTATTGCTTTGCTAACTTACGTGAGGTTTGCGGGGTGAAATTTGCGCATCAAATTATGTTTTAGTTAAAGTGAGCTTATTAGATTCTGATGCTATTAGGTTTTATAAAACTTTACTTTACTCTGAGATTATTAATCTGAACCTTTTCTGTCACTTGGGGGCGATAGTGGTTCGTCCTTTCTTTGAGGGATATGTGCCCCATAAGTAACCCACAATGTGTTAATTAATAATGAGTAAATATATCTACTTAATTTTCATTTCTTAGCTAGTGACATAAAGCAAAGATAAGATCAAAAGTCAGAACCATATAATAATAGTAATAAAGCGTTCGATAATAGAATGGCATTTGGCTAAGTGATGATACATGCAATGTACACATAACTTTAATTAGAGAGGATGTCTAGATAAGGAATATTGTAAATTAGGTGAGTAAGGTTTCTCTATCATAATTAAGAAGGATGGGGCTATTTGGTTGATACCATATTCCTTAGAAGGAGCTCATAAAATATAGAGAATGGAAGTGGAGAAGCATCTAATACCTCAAAATAACATGTCTTTAATTTCTTCAATAACAAAAACTAAGGTATGGAACTAGTGCCAAAGTAAGCCAATATTAATGGAGAAGCAACGTAAAATGAGCACTTATTCCACCATTTTCATAATTTATCTCATTCCTATGTATTAGAAGATTATACAAATTTCTGGAATATTATACAAGTTTCTAGAATATTATAGAACCTTCTAGAATCTTCTACAAGGTTACTAGGAAACATCTAGGAAAATCTATTTATATCATTTACTTTTCTATGATATTCTAGACAAGACTATCTCTAGAACATTCTAGAGAATATTATAGTGATGGAGGATGCCTATAAATAGGCATGTTATCTCCTTATGTATGAATGAAGAAGTAATCAAGTTATCAATTCTTCATCCTTTGAGTGACTTATCCAAACTTCTTCAACTACCATTTTTAACTATCCACAACCTTACCCATCACTAACTATCAAATCACCATCAGTGGCATCAGAGCTACGTTCGATCATTTATTGGGCGTAGAAACATTACCATACTATCCTTAAACAACAATCAACCACTATCAACATCATTTTAACTAATGGCTAATGCTACTCAACTATCATCCCTTCCCGTTCCTATTTTCAATGGTGAAAATTATGATTTTTGGAGCACGAAAATGAAGACATACTTCACCTTCCAAGATTTATGGGAAATTGTAGAAGAAGGATTCACTGCTCCAACAGATGTTTCATCTCTTACTGCAGCTCAACGAAAAGAACTAAAGGAGAATAAGCAAAAAGATTCGAAGGCCTTATTTACTCTACAACAAGCTGTGACTGATACTATCTTTCCAAGAATAATGGGTGCTACCACAGCAAAAGAAGCATGGACTACGTTACAGGAGGAGTTTGAAGGAAGTGAAAAGGTACGTATCGTAAAACTTCAAACTCTACGGCGAGAGTTTGAATTATTGAAAATGAAAGAGTCTGAAACCATAAAGGATTACTATTCCAAGATAAAAGAAATAGTAAATCAAATGAGAGCTTATGGGGAAAATATTTCTGACAAGAAAATTGTTGAAAAATTACTTATCACTGTTCCACGAAAATATGATCCAATTGTGACAACTATTGAGCAAACAAAGGATCTATCTACTCTATCAGTAACAGAGTTGGTAGGGTCCTTTGAAGCTTATGAACAAAGGTTGAAAAGGCATGATGAAGACTCAGTTGAAAATGCCTTTCAAACAAAGCTCAAATTACGGTCTCAACATAAAGGGAATGAAGAAAAAAAGAATAATGGAGAAACTTCTAGAAACAAAGGGAATTCTAGAAATTTCTCTAGGAAAAATCAAAATAAGTATCCTCCATGCAGCATTTGTAAGAGAACAAATCATGTTGAAGAAGGTTGTTGGTATCGTGGAAAGCCACAATGTCAACATTGCCAGAAATTTGGACATATAGAAAGGCATTGTCGCAACAAAAACAAGCATCAAGCAAATTTCGCTGAAGAATATGGTCGAGACCAACATCTTTTCTATGCTACTCAAGATTCTAACAACAATTCAAGTGGAAACTGGTACTTGGACAGTGGCTGTAGCAATCATATGGCCAAAGATCTAAGCATCTTCAAAGATATCGACAAATCCATCAAAGTAAAAGTTCGAATAGGGAACGGTACTGTCGTTGAATCAGAAGGGAAAGGTACTATTATGGTAGAAACAAAGAAAGGTACGAAACTTATTTCTGACGTCCTATTAGTCCCTAACCTCAAAGAAAATCTCTTGAGTATTGGTCAAATGATGGAGAAAGGTTATTCTCTCCATTTCCAAGGGGACACATGCAAAATATATGATAGTAAAAAGATAGAAATTGGCCAAGTGAAGATGGAGAAAAGTAACAGAAGTTTCCCAATAAGCTTCAAGCAAGGCATTAACATTGCCATGAAAGTAGAAGTTGATACCTCCAAGCTTTGGCATCGAAGGTTTGGCCACTTTAATATTCATGCATTAAAGCTTTTATACCAGAAGAATATGATGAAAGATCTTCCAAGACTTGAAGAAAATAATGAAGCTTGTGAAGGATGTTTGCTTGGTAAGCAACATCGACAACCATTTTCATCTGGGAAAGCTTGGAGAGCAAAAGACTTATTGGAGCTGATTCACACAGATATTTGTGGACCAATGCGAACACCGTCGCTTCACAACAACAGGTACTTTATCCTTTTCATTGATGACTTCTCTAGAATGACTTGGGTCTATTTCATCAAAGCCAAATCAGAAGTATTTGGAATATTCAAAAAGTTCAAGGCCCTTGTCGAGAAACAAAGTGGAAAAGAGATCAAAATATTAAGGAGTGACCGAGGTAAAGAGTACACCTCACATGAATTTGATAAATTCTGTGAGGATGAAGGCATTAAGCGCCAGCTTACTGTCACCTATACTCCACAACAAAATGGAGTATCTGAAAGGAAAAATCGCACGGTAATGGAGATGGCGAGAGCAATGTTAAAGGAGAAAGAATTACCAAACACGTTCTGGGCTGAAGCAGTTTATACTGCAGTATACATACTTAACAGATGTCCAACAAAGGCTGTCCAAGATAAAACACCAATTGAAGCTTGGAGCAACCAGAAACCATCAGCAAAACACTTAAGAGTTTTTGGATCTGTATGCTACATACATGTTCCAGAAGAAAAGAGACACAAACTAGAAGACAAAACTGTACGAGGTATTTTCTTGGGGTATAGCACACAATCAAAAGGATATCGAGTCTATAACTTGGAAACCAAAAAGCTCACTATTAGTCGAGATGTGGAGGTTGATGAAAATGCTGCTTGGAATTGGAAAGATGAAAAGGTAGAGAAAAACATTTCCATACCAATGCAGCAACCTCAAGAAATTGAAGAAGATTCAAGTGAGAGCTCTTCACAGCCACAACACCAAATTTCCTCACCAGAGTCTACTCCGAGACGAGTTAGATCCTTGGTCGATATCTACGAAACCTGCAACCTGGCTATAACTGAACCAGAAAGCTTTGAAGCAGCATCAAAACAAGATGTATGGGTGAAAGCAATGGAAGAAGAGATCAAGATGATTGAGAAAAATAATACATGGGAGTTAACAGATTGTCCTTCAGATAAAGATATCATTGGGGTGAAATGGATCTATAAGACGAAGCTTAATCCCGATGGCACCATACAAAAGTACAAGGCAAGACTAGTAGCTAAAGGATACTCACAACAATATGGAGTTGACTACAACGAGACATTTGCTCCAGTAGCCCGTCTGGATACAATAAGAACTCTAATTGCTCTTGCTGCCCAAAAAGGATGGAGCATTTATCAATTGGATGTAAAATCCGCCTTTCTTAATGGTGATCTTCAAGAAGAGATTTATGTAGAGCAACCACAAGGTTTCGTTAGTAAAGGTAATGAAGGCAAAGTACTAAGATTGAAGAAGGCACTATATGGATTGAAACAAGCTCCACGAGCATGGTACAGCAAAATCGATCAATACTTCATGGATCATGGATTCAGGAGGAGCAAAAGTGAGTCAACTTTATACACCAAGCTCCAAGGTCAGTATGATATACTCATAGTCTCCTTGTATGTAGATGATCTTATCTACACAGGGAACAATATGAAGATGATAGTCAAGTTCAAAGAAGATATGATGAAGACCTTTGACATGACCGACCTTGGCTTGATGAACTACTTCCTCGGCATAGAGGTAAAACAAAAGAAAGACGGAATTTTTATCTCACAAAAGAAGTATGTCGCAGCACTACTCAACAAATTCAAGATGAATGGCTGCAAGACTGTTGGAACTCCACTAGTAACTAATGAGAAATTGAAGAAAAATGATGGAGCACCAGAAGCTGATGCATCGCATTATAGAAGCTTGATTGGGAGCTTACTATATCTCACAGCCACACGACCAGACATAATGTATGCTGTAAGTCTTCTTTCAAGATTCATGCAAAGCCCAAGCCAAATTCATTTTGGAATAGCAAAAAGAATCCTAAGATATCTACAAGGCACAAAGGAGTATGGAATATGGTACCAAACTTCAGGGAACTCAAAACTACTTGGCTACACTGACAGTGACTGGGCAGGATCAATCGATGACATGAAAAGCACATCTGGATATACCTTCTCACTAGGATCAGGAATAATCTCTTGGGCTTCAAAGAAGCAAGCTACAGTGGCTCAATCAACAGCAGAAGCAGAATATGTAGCAGCAGCTGAAACTACAAGTCAAGCAATATGGCTACGAAGAATACTTGAAGAAATGGGACAAAAACAAGAAGAGCCTACTACAATCTACTGCGATAACAAATCAGCTATAGCAATGGCAAAAAATCCAGTGCATCATAGCAGAACAAAACACATAGCAATCAAATATCACTTTATCAGGGAAGCAGAAGGAACTAAAGAAATCAAGCTTGAGTATTGCACAACTAAAGATCAAGTTGCAGACATCTTCACTAAAGCTTTGCCAAGACCCAAATTTGAAGAGTTGCGCTCAATGCTTGGAGTTACAGAAATTTGCATAAAGGAGGAGTATTAGAAGATTATACAAATTTCTGGAATATTATACAAGTTTCTAGAATATTATAGAACCTTCTAGAATCTTCTACAAGGTTACTAGGAAACATCTAGGAAAATCTATTTATATCATTTACTTTTCTATGATATTCTAGACAAGACTATCTCTAGAACATTCTAGAGAATATTATAGTGATGGAGGATGCCTATAAATAGGCATGTTATCTCCTTATGTATGAATGAAGAAGTAATCAAGTTATCAATTCTTCATCCTTTGAGTGACTTATCCAAACTTCTTCAACTACCATTTTTAACTATCCACAACCTTACCCATCACTAACTATCAAATCACCATCACTATGCTTATTATTTGAAGCAAAATTTGTCGGAATGTTTAGTAGTATATGCGCGTGTTATTTATTTTGATGAACTCTAAGAAGAAAATTTAGAGGTCGATCCACCGAAATCTGTTATATATATGAACACCCTTTTTCGTTGATTTGAAGAATCACGTAGGTTGTAGATTCTGGCATATGATCACATTAATTATGAAAGTAGTTAATGGGCGCTCAAGAGTTGACATGATTGGGTGACAAATGTAATGAAAAAGAAACCCATTTGAAATCGGAATCTATCCGCCAATTAGCAAAACTGTCCTCTTATAGGATATATAGAACCGTCATCAGCAAGATATCATATAAAACTGTGACGAAATTTGTATGCACGTACAAGCTACGTATAATGTTCCAAAGTTTGACATTTTTTTTGTTTGGTGAATATCGGGGCTAGCACCCAAAACTTATAGAAAAATATTGTATCTTTGTATAAATCTTTCTATTACTTTAAAAAGTAATAAAGAAAAGGTAAACAAGAAATATATTGTTTTGAAACATAAAAAATATACATTTTTTTGAATTAGTAAATATGAAGATTTATTGGAAGATAATGTAAGAGGATATTGTCAGACCCGCATAATGAGGATGTCAAGTCAGCCACACCTCATATAGACTCACTAATTGCATGCTCAATTGGAGTGAATTCCATAGAGAAAAGGTAGAAGAAGACATTGAATAAACTAAAATAAATTTCTAATTGATCAATTGATAAAGATTATAAGTGGTTTATCGTGTTTATAGACACTAGTAGGAGTAAGTAGCATATTCTAATATCCGTTGCACTCAACAAACTCTTATGTAATTAACTAACACCAGTTAAGCCTGCAATTAGTATGAGTCCATGTTAGGTGTGGCTGAGTTGGCGTCCTCACTATGCTTCTCTTAGAGGGTCTGATACCCCTACTCTCCACGAGCTGAAGGGTGGGAGATGTCTACCATATCCAGCTTGGACATAAAGGAGTGAAATGGAGGAGGGCTAAGCGGCTTAGAGAATAATCAACCAACCAGTTTGAAGATTGCACTGGTGGCAGCTTGAAAACACCCTGAAGAAGCACTACCAGAAAAGAGTATCAGCGATGGACCTAGCAACGTCTTTCATCCCGTCGCTAACCATGGTGTCACTAATAACCATGGTGTCACTAACCCATTTAGCACCATGGTTAGCTATGTCAAAAGGAATTTTGTGGTTAACAACTATGGACAATCTGCATCTCAGACATCAAATAGTTCGTCATTGATCTATTCACCTCATAGGTCATTTTTTCTAAAACTTGACATGTATAGCGACCACACTTGTTGCCATCCCTACGCTTGTTGCTAGGATGATGGCGAAACCTTAGGTACATCCATGCGTCATAAACTTCAATGGCTACGTGGTGGCCGTCACTAAGTAGTGTAGTTAAATTTGTATTAGTAACGAGCTTTGTTCGTGGCTACAGTGGGGTATCTAAAATTCTGCTAGTGTCGATCCTAGTTCGTTGCTAAGTAGCCTAGTTAAATTTGTATTAGCGATAAACTCTATGCGATGTCGCTACAATGGGGTTTCTAAAATTTTGTTAGCGACGATAAGGTTTTGTCGCTAAGCAACGTAGTTAAATTTGCCAAATTATTTATTTATTTATTTTTAGGTTATTTCTAAAGTCTTTTGTTGGGTTTAATGTTATCAATTAAAAACATAAATTATGGTCCAAAAATTAAATTCACTATATCTTCTCGATTATATACAATAGTTATAACGCTAAATTGTAAAATTATTAACAAGTGAATAATCAAAATCTTTATATACACAACAAATACTACTAAAAGAATACCAAACAACGACCAAAAAACTCGTTACTGAAGCACCCAAACTCTGTCGCTAACATTATCAGCGGTGGTATTGTTGATGGGTCACATGCCGTCGCTAAATAGCTCATCACCGTTTGAACAGCGATAACAACAACACCCCATCGCAACGTTTTCAATGGAGTATCTAAATCACGCCCGCTGAGTTGGTCCTATGGGTGGGTCACTCAGTCCGTCGTTTATGATGACAAATTAACGACCAAGATACACCATCGCTAATGGGGTAAGCTTTAAACGATGCCCCCTTCCGTCGCTAAGTGACAACATAATAACGACCACTGTTGTCATCGCTATGTGGCAACATAATAACGACCACCACTTCTGTCGCTACGTGACAACATATTAGCGACCGCACACGGGTGGTCGCTACTTGAGAACATAATAGGGACCATATCGCCTTCGCTATGTGACAACATATTAGCGATTGCAACAGGGCCATCGCTACATGACAACATATTAACGACTATTTTTGTCATCACTAATTGACAACATGTTAGTGACCACGGCCGTCGCCATTGCTGCGTGACTATATATTAGTGACCAAAAGTTTTTGTCGCTAATGTCTAAGCCGGCATTTTTTAAAAGATGATTATATATTTAAAATAATTTATTTTTTAATTATATTAGTTAAATATTAAATATTTTTATATTAAATTATATTGCCTATTATTAAAGAGATTTTATATTGTAATTTAGGGTTTTCCTTCGTTGAATTTTTAGTAATACATTAATAATATTAAATTAATGAATTCACATGAAAAAGAAAATGACATAAAGTAGATACTGAGAAATACCAAACATGACATAAAGTGTAAACAAAATTTATCTAAAATTCTATATAATTATATAATAAAAATAAATATTAAAATATGTGTAGCATGATCACAGTGGAAGAGGATCCTGTGGTGGTGATGGGGGTGCTTGGGAAGTAGACATTGAGAAGGTCAGGCCAAGCGCCGCCATCATCCAGCTGATCATCTCCTGCTGCGCTGCCTGCTATTGACGAGTCTCGAGTCGGTCCTCTGCAGCTTGCTCCTCTAAAAGTTGCCTCTGCCGGCGCTCCTCTGCTAGCTCAATGTTCAGGTTCTGAATAACTTGAACAACATCTGCTGGAAGCCCAAAGGAAGAGGAAGAGGATGAGGCCTTCCCCTTCTTGGTGATCTGTGTGCCGATCCCTCATAAGCTAAACACCCCATTTTCTTGTTCACGCCACCGACAACCTCTAAATAGATGACGTTATCATCGATAGAAGAAAGAGTGAGAGGTGCCTCCCCATCAGGTGTTTGGGCGGCCAACTCAGCCTTCTTCTGGGCCCTCATGGAAAGATATGTCTCCTGCAAATATAAAATAATGATAAAATTCAGTTGTCTAATTTATAAGTTTAAGCATTTGTAAGTTTAAATAAATTACCGCCATGTCTGTGGTCTTCTGGTTAACCCATGCACCAGCTTTGTTCTTCTTAGTGATTTGCATCACCTCATACAATGAAGCCTCGTGGTTCTCCTTCAGCTCCTGTAATTCACAATGTATTGATATTATTAGTGGAAAACATGTTTAGTCATTCATAAAAAATGTTTAACAAAATATACTTATAAATCTTTTTTTATGCTCAATGACTGAAATGCTACCCCCAATGTAGATAGAGGCAGAAACATAAGCCACTCTGTTTGACTTGTTCCTAGCACTGGCCTGTTGGAACAAGGCACCTCCCCATTTCTACACCATCCCATCCCAGTGTGCCTCGAGGATCCAATGAGGGCGCTCGCCCTTATACCTTAATTTCCAAAGGGTACTCTTGATGATTTTGGAGGTCTTTGACATAGGCCTTATTTGGGCATCCTTTTGGCCATTCTCTGTTCTTTTTATTAGAAATATTATTTTTTTTAGGAATTAATTAGGTTTAGAATTATTTTTTAGTTTTGGGTCTTACATGACTATTTCATGCTTATGTTTGAGTTTGGGTCTTGTATGTTGGCCACCTTTCTTAGTTTTCTTTAATTTTAGTACTTTTGGGCTTAGGAGAGAGTGAAGCCTATTAGGTTAAGTGGTGTGCCCTCTTCCTTAGCCTATATATAGGAATGTTCTCTTTTGTAAAACTCACACCTTGAATTGAGAGAATACATTTTAATATTAGTGGAGTTGAATTTTTCTCTTTTTTTAGCTAGGGTTTTTTAAACTTTCACAAACTTTTATCTTAGGGTTTTTTCCCCTAGGTGGTGAGATTGAGGCTTATCCTCTCTAGGTGGCGCCTCCCCCTTTCCTTTTTCCTTATTTTTCCTTAGTAAACCTTAATCCTTATTTTCATTTATCAAAAGAGAAAGAAGAAGAAGAACTAGATCCTCCTTCCTACATCATGTGGTATCTAAAGCATAAGCTTCTTTTTCTTCATTATTCTATTTAATTTATGTTTTTTTCTTAGGTTGTTTGGTTGTTGGAAATTTTAAATTTTTTTTGTTATTCATATTTTATATGCCTTCTTGTTAAAAAGTCATAAAAAGATTAAAAAATGCATATTTCCGATATCCTTTCTTGTTTCCTTGATTTATTTATGCATATTGATTAAGTCCTAATATATCTTATTTATATGCTTTAAATTCCATATTTATGCACCATTAACATTCCTTTTATGTGAAAAAAAATTTGATCTTGAAAGCTTTAATTTTCCTAGAGCCAAAATTAGGTCTTGGTGTATTTTTGGAGTCTTATCATTGTTTCTAAATTTTTGCTTGAATCTGTGAGTAGTGTGCTGAATTCTTGGCCATTAAAATTTATTTATTCTTAATTGGCTTAAGGCTCTAAATCCTTGTTTAAACCATCTCATTTTTAGGTGGTTATTTTGTGCTCAAATTTTAGGCCTCGTTAGGTTCTTTCCATAGCTTTCTTCTAGGGTTTATTTTTACATTTTTTTAGTCCAACACAATAGGTTCATTTAAATCTAAATTTTGCATATTGTTTTTCTTGCATTTTAAATGTCAAAAAATACTTTCCTTCCATGCCTAATTCATATGGGAGAAGATGCCTGCTTATGTGTAAGTAAAGAGTGCTAAAATTGAATTTTGTGTTTTATTTCTTGGTTTCAATTTTGGGTTTTTGTGTTGATCCTTTCAAGTGCAAAAAAAAATTGAATTTAAAAAAAGAGAAAATATAAAGTAAAAAAAAAATATGAGCACCTTGATTGTAATTGTTTAAAAGCCCTTAATTATAATTTATACTTGTCTACGAAACTCTAAAATTTAATTTTACAAGTTGGTACATTTTTCTTACACAAGTTTTTGCATTCTAAGTTTCTAGGTCTTTATAATTGTGCTTGTTTCTTTTTTGCATTTATTTGTTTGATTGTCTAGTTTTGTCAAATTTTTGTGTGGTCCAAATCCTAAGTAGAAGCCCCATTCATTTTCTCTTTTATTCCTTTGAGTCATTCCTCTTGTCACATAAAATCCAATTTGAGTTACCCTTTTCTATTTTCACTTTTGTTACTTGTCTTTATCTCTTCCAAAGTTTTGTCTTAGAGTTTTCATACCTTTGGCTTTGTTTTGGGATAAGTCTTAATTCAATATCTTGGGGGTAACATACTTGGAACATAGAGGTAAGAGTGACATTGCTTAAGGTTAAGGAACTTGAACCAATTTGGAGGAGTGGTGAGAGTGAAACACTAGAGTGGAGTGACCATTGTTTTTTCTTCTTTTGCTTTTCTATATTTGCGCTAACATTTGTTTTGAGTTTTCTTAAGCTTGTGCCATAGTGGTCTTGGAGCTTGAAGACTTGAAGACAATTGTATTGGAACGAAACCTTGTACAAAAAAATATAATTTTTTTAAAAAATATTGTCAATTGTTTTTAAAAAATATTGTCAATTTTTTTCTCTTTGCATTTTAGCCCTTGTATTATGAGGTATTTACTTTACTGACATTAGACTTTTTTTTATGGACTTTGGTTTATTGAGTTGATTAAGAGTAGTGCGCTTAGGTATTATTTTACTTTTGTGCACCTCGACTAGTTCTACTTTATTTGCTTTATTAGTTTACTTGCTTTTAAATATACTCTGTCCTTGCATACTAGGTTAAGTATTATTTTTATTTTTATTTTTATTTTCATTTTTACACATCCAACTAGCATATCTATTGTTTGTCTTTTTTTCTACTTGTTTTGATTTCTCAACATGTCGTCTACTGATACAGATAACATGTCCCCTTTAAGGTTGATAATGGAGAATTTGAATAAAATCAATTCTAGGTTAAATAATCTAGAAAATACAAATACTCAACCTAAACCAAGATATAGGGAAAGAAATCAAAGACATAATAAGCATCAAGAGAGTGGTAGTGAGGATAATACTAGGAGACATCATAGGAGAGAAAAGGTAGGCTTAAAAGAAGTTAAGTTAGAAATACCACCTTTTCATGGGAAGAGCGATGTGGAGACTTATTTGGAATGGGAGATCAGGGTAGAACAACTTTTTAATTCCCATCAAATAAAAGAAAACAAAAAGGTTAGGATTACAACCCTTTCATTTTAAAACTATGCTTTAGTTTGGTGGTCCCAAGTATGTAAAGAGAGAAAGAGAGATGAGTTCCTACCTATAGAAGATTGGGTAGACCTCAAAGCCTTGCTTAGGAAAAGATATGTTCCATCCTACTACCATGGGGAGCTATTAGCCAAGCTAAATAGACTCACCCAAGGGTCAAAATCTGTGGAAGACTATTATAAAGCCTTAGAAGTTGCTATGATTAGGGCTAATCTTGAGGAGGATGAGGAAACTCCATTACATAGATTCCTCCATGGTCTTAATTGGAACATAAAGAACAAAGTAGAGCTTTTACCCCATGTTAATATAGAAGAACTCTTACATCAATGCACTAAGGTAGAATGCCAAATTCATGAGAGGGACTCCTATAATAAAAGGGACTACCAACCCTTTAAGTCCAAGTAAAAGGGCAAAGAGGATTCTAGCTTTAGACAAAGAGAGATGTTTGAAAGAAAACCTAAGGAGAAGGGAGTGGGCACTTTTTCTCCATAAGTAAAGAGTGAGTTACATAAAGAAGGTCAAATCTATAGGACTAACAAAGATAAAAATGACTTCACATCCAAACCTTCCTCTTCTAAATCTTCTACCATCAAATGTCTTAAATGTCTAGGCAGAGGACATATTGCTTCTGACTGTCCTACAAAGAAAAATATGATTTTGAAAAATAATGGGTGCTACTCAAGTTAATCAGACTCTAATTCTGATGTTTATTCTTTAAGTGATTACTCAAGTAGTGACTCACACGATAGTGAGTATATTTTGGGAGATGATGGTGAACTTTACATGATTCGAAGACTTCTTGGAAGTCATGTAAAGGCAGATCTGTACACAAAGAGAGAACATCTTTTACACAAGATGTTACATAAATGAAAAACTATGTTCTCTAATTGTGGACAGTGGAAGTTGTGAAAACGTGGCTAGTCAAAGGCTAGTTCACAAAATGGATTTAAAACTTGTAGATCAGCCCAGGCCTTACAAACTTCAATGGTTAAAAGAGAGGGGTGAGATGGTGGTAAATAAACAAGTTTTAATTTCCTTCACCAAAGGGTCATACAAAGATGAAGTGTTATATGATGTAGTACCCATGGAAGCAACTCATATCCTGTTAGGAAGACCTTGGCAGTTTGATAAGAAGGTCATTCATGCGGGGTTCTTTAACACCCCCACTTTCAAGTATAAGAATAAGAAAATAGTGTTACATCCCTTGACTCCTCAGCAGGCTTTAGAGGATCAACTTCAAATGAAGTTGAAAAGGGATAGAGAGGTTGGCCTTTTCACATCCCACCAACACTATAAATCTAACCATGAGAAAGGTAAAAAAGTTGTCTCCCTTAATAACTCCATGAGGTATTCTTCTCTTCTTGCCTCCAAACGTCATGTGAAGCGAGCCTTGCTCCTTCAACAACCCCTCTATATGCTTCATGATACATACACTTTTAGCACATCCTTGTGCTTAATGGGCATCTTCCCTTCTTTGCCCATTGAAGTGTTTATTCCTTTAGAGGTTTGTGTTCCACCTTATCCTATTCACTATGGGATGAATGGAACCATGTGTTTGCATAGTTTTCTTAGGATTACTTGTAGGATGCATAAAGTCATTATAGGTTCTTTTAGGATAAAGTTGTGTCTTTACTTTTTTGAGTTAACTTTTCTTTATGTTTTGTCTTTTGTTATTTTAATTGTATCTAAAGTTTTCATAGGTTTGCCATTTGTTTTATTTCATATCTTTTTCTATTTACACCCATATCATATCTTTGATCATGTTTCTACTATTCATTTTCATAAGGGATTATATTGGGAGTTAGTATCATCTTTGCATACCATGCATGATCTAGTCCCTAGTTTAAACGCCATTACACATTATGATCCCTTAGGGTTGTTCATTCTACTATGTTACTTCATATGCCCTTGATTACTTTTACTATACATGATCATTTCTCTATACCTTATCTTATCCTTATTGAGCTTCATATCATTCATACCGTCTCTAGGATACATGAGTAATTCCATTGGTTACTTTATGTCTTCTTGAGGGATGTTTGCTTTCTATTCTTTTATGATATCTTTTGTTTTATTTTCATACAAGTAAAAAGGTTGGTATTTGATCCTGGTGGAAAATCTCATGTCTTGTCTTCCTTTACCTTTATTTTTCTTTTTGTTTTCCTTCTTCATTTTTCTAGACTCATTTTGTTTTTCCCTTCTTCTTGTAGGTTTGTCTCTAATTTGAACTTTGCCTTGAAGATTTTTTGGATTTGAGGGCAAATCATCTTGAAGAAGGGGAGCATGACATAGGCCTCATTTGGGCCTCCTTTTGGCCATTCTCTGTTCTTTTTATTAGAAATATTATTTTTTTAGGAATTAATTAGGTTTAGAATTATTTTTTAGTTTTGGGTCTTACATGACTATTTCATGCTTATGTTTGAGTTTGGATCTTGTATTTTGGCCACCTTTCTTAGTTTTCTTTAATTTTAGTGCTTTTAGGCTTAGGACAGAGTGAAGCCCATTAGGTTAAGTTATGTGCCCTTTTCCTTAGACTATATATAGGCATGTTTTTTTTTTGTAAAACTTACACCTTGAATTGAGAGAATACACTTTAGTATTAGTGGGAATTTTCCTTATTCTTTTTAGCTAGGGTTTCTTAAACTTTGGCAAACTCTTATCCTAGGGTTTCCTCCCCTAGGTGGCGAGATTGAGGCTTATCCTCTCTAGGTGGCACCTCCTCCTTTCCTTTTTCCTTATTTTCCCTTGGTAAACCCTAATCCTTATTTTTATTTATCAAAAGAGAAAGAAGAAGAAGAACTAGATCCTCCTTCCTACATCAGTCTTTGTGGCAAAGACCTTCCTAATCTCATTAATCATACACTCTACCCACTAATAGTCATATGCTGTAACATGAAATGTAATTCCAAAGTAAAACATAGGTGTATGAATGTATTAAATTGACAATAGAAGGAAGTATTAAACTTACTGAGAAGGTCTTAAACCATCTATCCTGGACAGCCTAACCAACATCTATCCAAGAGATACAAGGTGTAACACCCCCGGTTTTTCAGACTCGGATCCAGATGTAATCAAGATAATAATTAATAAAAATGTGAGTAAATTTTTCGCGTTCGAAATAGTTTCTAAACACCATCTCGACTACATCAAGACTGAAGAGTGAGATTTATCAACATATAACTAGATCGATAACTAATTCGCCTATAACAGTATACAAAAATAGTAGAGTTTACAGTGGAAGAAAAATGCGTATACCGGGCATACGCCTAGTCCTATATATGACAATATGAGAAAAGGCTCGGTAAAGTATACAAACACCTAACATAAACCTATTAGATCATAACCCAGTCATGCACTTACAACAGACACATGCATTGCCTAAGATATAATATAATATGCATATACATCTGGGGTCATGCCCCAACTATCACCACTGCCCATATCTCATAATTGGCCTACTTATTCATCTATTGGCATTAATTCAAACACCACCATCATCAATGTATATTGTTCAAGTTCAATTCCTCAAGTACTCATCAAATCATCACTTATGTACTAATACATATGTTCACCATTCATGCATTCACGATTATCTTATACATGACCAAAATCATTAAATCATCAATATCATTGATCTGTCCCCGACCGGGGTCTAGGATCCAGTGTCGGGAAAGCCTCAAGAGTTGAAGATTGAATGAGGTTGAAGACCGGTTGTGTGTATCCGGTCTCTGTGGTCTGGCCCTTCAATGTGTGGAGGTCGATCTTGTTGTCCTGGAGATCCTTCACACCGACCTCTCGCGTTGGTGTGGGCGACAGGTGGTGTCACCTGCGAAGATTCTCTGACGCTCAAGTTAGAAGAGTATAAGATAAACTCTGTGATACTTAAGCAGTATAATAGTGAGAATGAGAGTAAGGACAACGTACCCCTGCATATGTATTGCAACATGTTATTTATAGTTGAGCGTGGAAGATGAATCGTTAGGTGTAAGTGGGCCCACTCGTTCTGATAACGTGTATAAAAAGACAATCCGAGTGGCCCAGTATTCAGAGTGTGTCAGGAGGGTAGGTGAATTATCAGTGTACTTTTCTGTCACATGGATGGAGGATAATTACCTTTTCTGTGAATTCCGCTGGTGATTGTACCCACTCCTGTCGGTGAATGAAAGTGACATATTCCGCTGTGCAGAGTGCCTTCCTTGTTATGACACTGTGACAGTCGGCTATCAGTGACCCGGTGTAGGAGGACGGATATGTCACCCGGTGTCTCGGATGTCACCTCGGGCGACTGGTGTAAGAGAGGTTTGCCTAGTGTGTTGCTGACCGGATTGGTATTCTTGACACCGGTTGAACTCTAGGACGGCTATAATGACTTCACTTTAGGTGAGACCGGATCAACATTTTTACCAACTGGATCATTATCCTGGGATACCGATTGCCTTCCAGAATGGCTGAGACTGCCTCTTGCTCTTAGGACCGGTATCCAGACCGGATATCCTTGGAGCCGGTATTCAGACCAGATCATTTGTCCCCTAGCTTGTGTGAGGGACTGTAAGTTGCTCATATAAGCTATGTAGTTCACAATAGGTCTGTATGCCGGCGTATCCTGCAAGAATACAAGTTATGTTTTTTACCTTCGAAACACTCGTTAACCGTCGAATATTGTATCCAAGCGTTATGAATTGAACGGCTCTGAGTGATTCTGAGTGGACTATTCGACTTCTGAGTGATCGATTCCGGGTGAGGCATATTCTGGCCTTGTTACAAGGGATGTTCTATTATCTGTAACCACCTCATGTTGCTCAGTAAAATTCCGAGTGATACTCCCAAGTGGAAGATTTCCAATTGATATCTCCGAGTGGAAGCTCTCCCGAATGATAGCTCCGAGTGGAATCTCTCAGATTAATTCTTTCTGGGTAGAAGGCTCCGATTGATCCTTCCTGGGTGGAAGGTTCCGAGTGATCCTTCAACGGCGCTTGGTCTAATTGTACCAACTACACTCGGAGTTCAGTTTTTAGTCCTACAATCCGAGTCTTCATTTGTGTTCAAAATTTCTGAGTGCAAGGTGTCCCCGAGTGTGACACTTCCGTGTGGGATTGCACTGAGTGAAACATTTCCGACCTCTACGTAATACAACACGAGTGAAGGATTTTCGACCTCCACATGATATGGTTCCGAGTGAAGCATTTTCCGAGTGAAACACTCAGGGAGAGAGAAATGCTTCGACTTCGGATGAGTGCATGTCGGGTAGAGGCTTTCCTGAGTAAACAATTCCTGATTGAAACTTCAAAGTGAGGTTTTCTCAGCTTACAAAATTCAAGAGTCGGACTTCAATGAGATATTGCCGACTAAAGTATTTAAGAGTCTCGCATCGAATTTGAAGTGTTTTCGAGTAACGAATCCCAAGGGAAAATATTTCCGAGTGAGGAATTCCCGAGAATACTTCTGAGTGAATCCGATAATGAAAATAACGATTGATTCTTCAACAACATTCAGCTAAGCCTAGAAGTCGTACTCAGAGTTCGGTTTAATCCTACAACCCGAGCCTTCAATCGGTGTTGGATTTTACCCATTCATCATTTTTCTTCACTCGGTGTTGAATTTTACCCATTCACTATTTTTCTTCACTCGGTGTTGGATTTTACCCATTCACCGGCCTTCAAATGGGGTTCGGTGCAATCCTATAACCCATTTCCTGAGGTTCGGTTCAATCCTACAACCCAGGTCTTCACCGACGTTCAGCCAAACCTACTAGTCGTAGTCGGAGTTCGGTTTAATCCTACAATCTGAGCCTTTAGTCGATGTTGGATTTTACCCATTCACCGTTCTCCATACTCGGTGTTAGATTTTACCCATTCACCGGTCTTCACACTCGGTGTTGGATTTTACCCATTCACCGGTCTTCACACTCGGTGTTGGATTTTACCCATTCACCGGCCTTCATCACTCGGTGTTGGATTTTACCCATTCACCGGCCTTCAAATGGGGTTTGGTGCAATCCTACAACCCAGGTCTTCACCGATGTTCGGCCAAACCTACTAGTCGTACTCAGAGTTCGGTTTAATCCTACAATCCGAGCCTTCAGTCGGTGTTGGATTTTACCCATTCACCATTCTTCATACTCGGTGTTGGATTTTACCCATTCACCGGTCTTCACACTCGGTGTTGGATTTTACCTATTTACCGGCCTTCATCACTCGGTGTTGGATTTTACGCATTCACCGTTCTTCGTACTCGGTGTTGGATTTTACCCATTCACCGGTCTTCACACTCGGTGTTGGATTTTACCCATTTACCGGCCTTCATCACTCGGTGTTGGATTTTACCCATTCACCGGCCTTCAAATGGGGTTCGGCGCAATCCTACAACCCATTTCCTGAGGTTCGGTTCAATCCTACAACCCAGGTCTTCACCGACGTTCGGCCAAACCTACTAGTCGTACTCGGAGTTCGGTTTAATCCTACAATCTGAGCCTTCAATCGGAGGCTCACCCCTTTGTACCTTCGAAGAGGCTCATCGCTAACAACAACACATTGTTAGGATCATCCATCCTGAAAGTATCTTGTCACAACAACGTTGTGCATTTAAATAAAATCGTAAAGACAATGGGTGAGTCAAGGAAAGCTTCATTAACTATGAATTACAATCAATACAAAAGAGAGAAAAAGAGCCGAGTCGGGGTTATGCCTCGTTAAACCTTCTTGGTAAAACTGATCGGAAAAAACCCAAGTAAGGAAAAAGAGTGCACACCGTCTTACCGACTAGCTATAACAGCAGAAGGCGCTCTTAACTTTGATGGCCTGATCCCTAATCAATGACCTCTCGGTGACCCTGATGTTGTTGGGACATAACATCTTGCTGTGCCGACTCGCCAACCATAACTCTCTTTTGCTTTTCAGAAGTAGCTTCTTTGAAGAGATACTGTTTGAGTTTACCCTCTCGGATCAGGGTCTCGATAGTATTCTTTAGAGCCTGACATTCATCTATTGAGTGGCCCTCTTACTCATGGAATTCACAGTATTTCCGAGGGTTTCCATGTTTGTAAAGCTGGGGCGGTGTCCTAACCCCATACACAGTAAGCGTTGGCCATCCGATCTCTCTCAAAATCTGAGAGCGTTTAGAATTTAACGAAGCATAATTGCCAAATACATTATCCACTCTTCTTGACTCGGAGGTACAAGATTATCAAAGACGTTGCCTCGGGCCGGTCTCTCCATGCGCTCCGATCTAGGCCAGTTTTTATCTCTCCGTTGTTGATGTGGTGTTGGGGATTTCCTTTTGGCCGCTGTTGCTTCCAAGTGCATTTCTATGCCCATGTATTTCGAGGCTTTTCTTTGAAACTCTTCCAACACCGTCGGAGGACTCTTTGCCAAAGACAAAGCAAAGGCATATCCAGGCTGTAAGGCTTCAACGATGATGTGGAGATGAATAGCCTCTGTAAGGTTAGGCACCAAAGTAGCCTCCTTGTAAAATCTCTTTAAAAACTCCTTGAGAGTTTCACTTTCTCCCTGCCTTATCTGAGCCAAGGTATGGGAAGTCCTTGGGACGTCCCTAGAGATAATGAAATGGCTTTCAAATGAAGTCGCCATTTCTTCCCAAGAGTTTATTGACCCCGAGGGTAAACTTTTGAACCAACCAAGAACTTCCTCCATCAAGGTTCGTGGAAACATTCTGAGCATCATATCTTCATCAGCTCCCAAGTACATGGCTTCATATGTGTAAGCATTAAGGTGCTTAATGGGATCAATTTCTCCATTATACTTTCCGATGGAAAGTGGTTGGGTTGTTTGCAAGTGCTTGGGGATGAGTATACTCATGAGCCTCCTTGAGAAAGGGATATTGAGTCGGTATGCCCCAGAAGCGATTACTACCTGCTCCTTCCTCCTTGCACCGATTCTATCCCCAGAATCTTGAGTTTGCTCCCTCCTCTCATACGTAGGGATCTTAGAATACTGAAGAGTTGTGGATTTCTCTCTCGTAAATGCATGGCGAGTATCCTCTGCCTGAGACATCACTCTGTCTCTAGTTCTTCCTTTCTCCTTCCGCAACTCCATCAACTCCTCCCTAAGTTGCCTGATAACCTCATCTCGCGGATCAGGGGTGGCTACTGGTACCATCCTCCTTGAGTGGGTTGCTGGTGATTCAAAGATGAATCTCCCCTCAGCTTGTTGATGGGTCACATCTTCCACATGACCATCCACAAAGTCGCATCCATCACCTTCCATGGTTGTCTACTAACTTCTGCAGAAAGTGGGAATAACTCTACCAAGTCCCACCGGGCGTGCCAATGATCTATCCCCGATCGGGGTCTAGGATCTGGTGTCGGGATAACCTCAAGAGTTGAAGATTGAATGAGGTTGAAGACCGATTGTGTGTATCAGGTCTCTGTGGTCTGGACCTTCAATGTGTGGAGGTCAGTCTTGTTGTCCTAGAGATCCTTCACACTTACCTCTCGCGTTGGTGTGGGCGACAGGTGGTGTCACCTGCAAAGATTCTCCGACGCTCAAGTTAGAAGAGTATAAGATAAACTCTGTGATACTTAAGCAGTATAATAGTGAGAATGAGAGTAAGGACAACGTACCCCTGCACATGTATTGCAACATGTTATTTATAATTGAGCGTGGAAGATGAATCGTTGGGTGTAAGTGGGCCCACTGGTTTTGATAACGTGTATAAAGAGACAATCCGAGTGGTCCAGTATTCAGAGTGTGTCAGGAAGGTAGGTGAATTATCAGTGTACTTTTCTATCACATGGATGGAGGATAATTACCTTTTCTGTAAATTCCGCTGGTGATTGTACCCATTCCTGTCGGTGAATAAAAGGGACATATTCCGTTGTGCAGAGTGCCTTCCTTGTTATGACATTGTGACAGTCGATTATCAGTGACCCGGTGTAGGAAGACGGATATGTCACCCGGTGTCTTGGATGTCACCTCGGGTGACTGGTGTAAGAGAGGTTTGCCTAGTGTGTTGTTGACCGGATTGGTATTCTTGACACCGGTTGAACTCTAGGACGGCTATAATGACTTCACTTTAGGTGAGACCGGATCAACATGTTTACTGACTGGATTATTGTCCTGGGATACCGATTGGCTTCCAGAACGGCTGAGACTGCCTCTTACTCTTAAGACCGGTATCTAGACCGGATATCCTTGGAGCGGGTATTTAGACCGGATCAATCATCATATATAATTTATTCTTTACATTAAAATTCATAAATGATGCCGGCCAAGGCACTTCCACTACCACTATTTACCTTCCCGAAACTTTAATTTAAAATCCAAACTCATCCTATGGCAACTTGCATCACAATGCCAAAAAGGAGACCACATGGGAGAGTGAGTTATACATTCAAAATGATGAATATACATATATTGTGATTAAGTGTACATGCATTAATTTATCGTGTGTGCTTTGCTATAAAATCATCAATTCATTATTCAATCATCATCACATTGATATAATAGGCATACAAGCCTCATGAAACATAGTTCACAACATAAGTAAGCACAAGCACATACAAAATCACATTGCTACTTATCAACAAGGGCATTCACAAGTTATCATCATCAATTCATTAAATCTTTACTCAATTCCTCCTCGCAAGGGGTTTCTCATCTCTTGTGGTCATCCCATCTCAAATGCCATGCACCTATGGCTAATGCATATGTCAACTGTTTGATAATACATATGCACGGATCTGATTTCATTTCATCAGGTGATTGCAACCACCACATTATTCATTCATATGGGTTTCCCACCTCGTAAGGGGTACTCCCTCTAGCAGCCTCGTAAGGTGCTTTCTCATGATCGTAACCACGTTTAATAATTAATATTGGTTTCCCACCTCGCAAGGGGTACTCCCGCCTCGTGATCGCAACCACAGGCATCATAGGAACTCGCAAGCCCTTTTTCATTTCAACAACCAGGTGATCGCAACCACCAGGTCGATATCATATCATCATTAAGTTGGTTTCCCACCTCGCAAGGGGTATTCCCTTCATAGAATCCCGCAGGATCTTTCATCATTGTGATCGCAACAACATTTCAATGTTATGCCATGCCATGAATGCAAAATGCAATAATGCATATACCAATCAACCTCGCAAGGATATCTCACCCTCTCACTTAGGGATATATTTTAATTTGACATGTTCAATCAATAACATACAATCATTTACAGGCCCCTCAAGGCATTTTATTCACACACGTGGCATCTCAATGGCTACCATATTATTTCATTACAATCCACGTATAGAAATCAAAAAGCATAGCAAACATCATAACATTAATCCACACCTAGAATTATTCAGAGCATATTCATCATTCGACATATATGGCAATTATAACTATGCCCACCATAATCACATCCTTGTTCATCATTAATAATCTCTTATCAATCACAATATTGCCTTATCACTGCACGCTTAACTAGCATCAATCTCATACATTAAGGATATGCATCAATTCTTTGTTAATATTCTAGGTATACTCATCTTTCACAAATAATTCATTTATCGTCATCAAATGTTATTTCATATTGTGGTACTTCCTAGTTCACCATTATATTCAAGACATATTGCTTGCCGAGTAACAACAACACCGTATGGCATGCCTTAGACATGGTTTCTTATTTGTTTCATCATTTAATGTGTGTGTTTTGCAATCCACACCATTACAATTCATTCATCGGTCATTTCATTTCATCATTAGTAATGAGGCATTTGTGTTTTCATAACCATTCCTAGGCACATTCATATTAGTTAAGGCCATAAGCCATTAACCATCATCACTAAGGCATATTCATATTAAATCCTTTCAATGCATACTCTCATTATTTCATAACCATTATATGCCCCTTATACATATATTTCATTAATTTTCCATAAAAGGAACGGGGCCCATCACTAGCAACTAAAGAAGAGAAGAATAAAATTTCAGTCAGGATCACTCGCTCAAGCAAGACCCTCACTTGCTTGAGCGAGACAGTTCATTCTTGCTTAAGCGCCTCAGCTCGCTCGGGTGTGATCATGCCAGTATCTGTTTTCACGCTTGCTCGCTCAAGCGAGGCACCCACTCTCTTGAGCGAGATTCTCACAGAAGCTCCCATCTAGCATGCACGCTTGAGCGAAGGTCTCCTTCACCATCATTCCGCTTGGGCAAGAATCGCCCAGATCTACTTTCCTTCACGCTCGCTTAAGCGAGGCACACTAGTACCAGCTACTCGCTTGAGCGAGTAGGATGTTAGTATCAGACCCCTCTTGCTCGCTCAAGCGACTCACACTCGCTTGAGTGAAAAACGTCCAGTACCTCTTTAAGGCTGGCTCGCTTGAGCGAGGTCCAGCTTGCCACGGTATTCGCTTGAGCGGATTTCACCCAGAATCATTCCCTCTCTTGCTCGCTCAAGCGTGGCCACACCTGCTTCATCGAGAATCGTCCAGTATCTCCTCTACTCATCCTACACACGTCTCGCTTAAGCGAGACACTCTCGCGCCTGAGCGAGATTGGGCCAAATGCCTTAATACTGGTGTAGGGGAATCTCGCTTGAGCGGGAATCCATCTTGCTTGAGCGAGATTACCAATTCTAGTGCAAAAATGTGAAATTCTTACAACCTTACATTCTAAAACCTATACAAAGCCAAATTGGCCAAATTCAACACATTATATACCTCTTATTGAACTTTAAAACTCCTCTCGATCGTTCAGACTCAATAATTCCATTCCAATTCATTATTCACATCAAAATTAAACTTATCATCATTATACATACATACATATTCCCACATTAATCATCACATACTCTCATACACCATTCTCAATTAACAACAAATTGCCATTCACATTACTTTATTATTTACATGGCAAGGCAAGCATGAGTACTAATAATATACAATAATCACGATCGTTCTACTCATGCAATTTGAATGTAAACTCCTCTCCTTCCTCGAGGGAAGAGCCGCAACCAAATGCATGCTCCGAATGCTCCGCCACATAATCTGGAACACAATCTATATATTACATACACATGCATTCATTGTAACATCCTGAATTTTATAAAAATAATTAAATAGAAAGAATAAATATTGAATGATTATAAATGGGTTAATAAATATCCCAAAAATATTAAAATGATTAAATTGAGATTTAAAAGAATTATTTATGATTTATTGGGACTTTAAGAGTTAAAATTATAACCGATTAGAATATGCATATCGGACCAAGTATCTCCGATTGAGATGCCGTTGGTCAGGGCTATTAAGAATATTATTAGGAATCCGAATATGTCTTCGGAATAATTTTTGGAATTAGTGTTGAGCCCGAACGGAGACCCTGTATGTTATAAAACGGTAAAACTTAATGAGGGGATTAAGTTAAAAACCCAAACTCCTTCTTTCCCCTCCCATTCTCGGCAGCTTCTGTTCTCTCCCTCTCAACATTTCATTTCCTCCTCCTTCTGCATCCCTTCTCTTGTTAAAAGTGACCAACACCACCCGTGACCATTTCCACCTAAAATCAAGAGGATCCCTTGGGTTTATGAAGCTTACATTGGACATGGAGGCAAGCATGGCTCATCTTCTCTTCTCTCCCTCTTATTTTTATTTTGGAGCTTAAACTTGGAGTAGAGGTATGATTTTTGACCACCCATGGTTTTTATTGATAGTTTTTGGAGTTATTGAAGTGTTATGATGGGAGGTTAGATGTTGTTTTGATGAATGGTGGTATGTGGAATCAAACCCTAGGTTAGAAAAATTATTGGGGTATTGAATGAAGCCATTAATATAGAAAACCCTAAGGTGGGGTGGCTTAAATACAGTCTTTTATAAGCATTTAATGCGGTATTTAAGATTAATATTGAAAGGTGATGAGAAATTAATAAGTATTTATGATGGTGGTGGGTTCTAGTGAAATCCTAACTTTAATAAATTGGGGAAAGTGTAAAATGTGAATAGGATGTATGTTTAATGGTGTTAATGATAAGAAATGGCCATTGATGATGATTGGTGAATATTGATAATGGTTGTTGGGTTCTCATGAAACCCTAGCTCTAAGAATTTGGGGAAAATGAATATATTGTAATTTGGGAGGTTAGCTGAATGTGGATAGGTGATATTTAAGGTTGAAGGTTACTTGAAATGGTAGAGGATCATTTATAGTGACATCTATAGGTAAGTGTTATTATGAATGTGGAATGTGAGGGATTGGTATGATGAGATTGTGACTTGATGAGGTTCTAGATCATTTGTGGTGTGCCATTTCAATTTGATTAATTAATTATGGTTATTAAAGGATATAAGAGCTAAGTTGAATATGGAGTGATGATGATGATGTTTGAAGGATTGAGGTGATTTGGGATTACATTATGTAATGGATGAGATGATGATGATGTTGGGTTTAGTTAGTCTTTAAGATCTAGAGGATCTTGGCTTTGGGAAAGGAATTCCCGAAGCCTAACATAATTACATAAATTGGTGTTTAGCAAGTTTAGGACTTGATGTTGAGCTTTACGGTAAGCTAGAAAATGTTTAGAATTATGATGGTTATTAATTATGTGAATGCACATGTGTATGGTATGTAGATTGTGTTCCGGACTATGTGGCGGAGCCTTCGGAGCATGCAATTGGATTTTGGATCTTCCCTCGAGGTAGGAGAGGAGTTAACATTCAAATTGCATGAGTAGATTGATAGTGATTATTGTATGTGTTTGATACTCATGCTTGCCTTGCCATGTATATATATATATATATTGAATTAATGAGAATGGCAAATGGTTGATTATGAGGATGATGTATGAGAATAGGTGATGATTGTTATGGAAATGTATACCTATATGTGTGATGATGATAAGTTAAATTTTAATGTAGTTATTGAGAAAATATGAACGGAAAACTAATGATTATTAAGGATTGTATTTGTAACAATGAGATGATTGTATGGTTATGTATATATATGAGGATGATAAATATGAATTTAAGGTCTGATTAATAAGTTGGGATGAGAATTTCTGAGTAAGAATGCTTAGAGCAAGTTTTATGTGCCTCATGTGATGTTTATAAAGTGTTGGATGTGATTAATTTGACTTAGAATGAGATTTCATAAGATGAGTTGTGAGAATTTTTGTTTTTTGTCTAAGTTCTGATAATCTGGCCCAAGGCAGATGGATTCTCGCTCAAGCGAGAATCCCCTGTATCAGAATTATGGTCTCTGGCCTAATCTCGCCTAGGCGAGTAAACTACTCGCTCAAGTGAGACGAGTGTGAAGTGAGCAGGAGAGACACTGGACGAATTTCGCTCAAGCGAGTGTGGCCGCGCTTGAGCGAGTGAGAGAGGAATTTGGTTCTGTGAGTTTTTTGCTTAAGCGAATGACGAGACAAACTAGACCTCGCTCAAGCGAGCGTTGGTGGATGTTGATACTGGACAATTCTCGCTCGAGCGAGTGGCTAGTCGAAGGGAGCCTTGCTCAAGCGAATACATGTGGAAATGGTTACTGGATGATTCTCGCTCGAGTAACCGAGTGTAAGGGTGTTTCGCCCGAGTGAGCGAGCGTGGAAAGGACACTGGCGTGTTTACGCCCGAGCGAGCTGAGGCGCTCAAGCGAGATGGAATTGTCTTGCTCAAGCGAGTGGGGGTCTCGCTTGAGCGAGTGACCCCTGATGGAAATTTTATTTTCTTTTCTTAATTTGATGGTGTTGAGCCCTTCCCTTTGTATTGTAAGATGATTGAGGGGAGGTATAGGGATATATATAACTATGACATAATATGGTGGTGTTGGATAATGATTAAAATATTGGGATGACTTGTTAATGCCCATAACATATAATAAGAAAAATAATTGTCGACTACTAAGATGGAGTACAAAAGAATGACAAATAGGGTTTGATAATGGGGTTATGAGATATACCCTAGGATGATTATGAGATTGAAGAGAGAATGATTAAATAACATAGTACTAGTTCTAAACCGATGATTCGGAGTCGATATTGGCATCGCGTGGTAATAAATGATGTTGTGACCATTTCTCAAACAAAAAGGAAAAATGTTATTGATGATGAAGTGGTGAACTGCCACTGTAGTGTATACAAGTATGATCTTGTACGTATGGTCTAAAATTGTAATAGTGGATTGTTGTATTGCCATACTAGATATGAGGCAACAGTGATGAATAATGAGTTGAAAACCACTAAATGAATGCGTGGTAATATTGATAAATAATACCTGATGTATAAAACCATGGTGGTTGAATACAAGTATTGATTAGCCATATGATTTGAAATATATATATATATATATATATATATGATGTGTTGAGATGTAAAGTCAAGTACATGATTGTGATGGGCATAAGTGTAAGTGCCATATGTGGAATGATGAATATGCCTCGAGTAATTCTAAGTGTGGATTAATATGATGATGCTTGTTGTGCCTTCTGATTGTTATGAAATGATGTTTGTGGGCATTGAAGTGCCAATTATATGAATGATGTGCCTTGAGGGGCTTTGTAAATGATTATATAATTATTGAAAATGCCAAATCAAATTATATCCCTAATTGAGAGGGTGAGATATCCTTGCAAGGTTGTTGGGCACATGCATTATTGCGTTGTTGCATTCATGGCATAGCATGGCATTGATATAAATTGTTATTGAAATGAATATATCACCTTGCGGGGTGCCACAAAGGGTATATCCCTGTGTGAAGATGATATCATATGAATTGTTATTGAAATGAATATATCACCTTGCGGGGTGCCACGAAGGGTGTATCCCTGAGTGAAGATGATACCATGATAATGGTTATTGAAATGACTAAAAATCAGATCCGTTGCATATGCATTAAACAGTTGGCATGTGCATTAGCCATAGATGCATGGCATTTGAGATGGGATAACCACGAGAGATGCGAAACCCCTTGCGAGGAGGAATTGGGTAAAGATTTAATAAATTAAAAATGATAATTTGTGAAGGCCATTGTTGGTAAGTGGCGATGTGATTGTGTATGTGCTTGTACTTGCTTATGTTGTGAATTGTGAATCATGAGGCTTGTATGCCTATTATATTAATGTGATGGTGATTGAATGTTGAATTAATGATTTTATAGCAAAGCACACATGATGATTGTATGCATATACACATCATTACAATATATTTATATTCGTCATTTTGAATGTATAACTCACTCTCCCATGTGGTCTCCTTTTTAGCATTGTGATGCAGGTTGCCATGGGTTGAGATAAGACTTTGAATTGAAGTTTTGGCAAAGGTAAATAGTGGTAACGGAAGTGCCTTGGCCAGCATCATTTATGAGTTCTTATGTAATGAACAAATTGTTTATGATGATATGGATGATTTAGTGATTTTGGATATGTATAAGATAATCCTATGAATTTGTGAATGGTGACTATAAATGTAGTATGTAAGAGATGATTGAATGTATACTAGAAGGACTGAAATTGAATAGTGAGCATTGATGATTATAACAGTTGGGAAAAGATCCCCATATGTATATGTACATATATATAATTGTGTCTTAGGCAATGCATGCGTATGTTGTGAGTGAATTAGATGGGCTTGTTTTATTAGGCTTATGTCGGGTATTTACATGCTTTGCCGAGCCTTTTCTCACATCGTCATATATGGGACTAGGCGTTTGCCCGGTATACACATTCTTCTTCCGCTGTAAACTCTACTATTTTTGTATACCATCATGGGCATTTTAGTTATCGATCCAGTTTTAGTTTATTAAATCGTACGCTTCGGTTTTCTGTGATTCGGGTTTTGATGTAATCATTGAGGGTTTTCAAACGTGAAAAATTTACCTGCACTTTTATTAATTATTATCTTGGTTACATCGGGATCTGAGTCTGGAAAACCAGGGTGTTACAGAGGTGGTATCAGAGCGTGGTCTGCTCTGTATGGATGTTATTGATTCTACTAGGACATATTTGCTTGTATAGAAGCTATTAATCATTGTCTGGGCATGGGTGCTCTGTATAAATTGGCATTATGGATGTTGGAGCACAATTGCTCGATTGGGAAATATTCTGATGATCATTGTAATATGGTTGTTTGCCTAGATTTAAGAGTGACAATTATCTTGAGGATGATAATATGTTGAAAACATTGATTGCCTTATATGGACTTATGAATGAATAGTTGTCAGAGGATTGTGAAGTGATTATAGGGACATTGTTGCTTATTGAGGATTTTTGATGAATGATTATTCATAAGTCATGATTGTTGTTTATGGATATATGCCCTTTGCCATTGAGGTTGTATGATGCATTTGTGGAGCATAGCTGCTCATTGGAAAGCTTAATGAAATCATAAGATTGAATATATGTGGATGAATTTCCTCAATATATGATTGATGTATTTATTTATGTAAGTCCGGCCAAGTTCCTTACCCTATTTCCTTCCATTGACGAATATATTATGATTATGCATTGATGTTTATACATTAAGTATAAAATTGATTTAATGATCCATGTTGAATGTTGATCATGGAAAGGAAATATTAGAATTGATAAATGTGAGATATAAAATATGAATTGATATAATGATGGATTTATGCCATGTGTTGATCATGGACAGGGAGTATTGAGAAATGAATTGACATTGTGGTAGACCATGGATTTTGAAACCATGAAATATGTAATGAAATTAAATTGTTGGTTAGGTCTCTTACAAGCATTGTGCTTGTAGCGTCTAGCCAAGGAATGTTTGTTAAATGAAAGAGAACTCACATGCTTGAGTTGATTGAATGAATGATATTGAAGGAATCCCTTGTTGTGGGTATGTTTGAATTCAAATGATCAGTTGTGCCATTTGTATGGGATGAATTTTATATCCTTTGGCACAATAACCCTATATGTTATATGATATAAGTGATTTGTTATACCTCCCTAGATTGGGAACTTGAATATGTGATAAGTGATTAGATGTGAAATTGCGTACGTGTTAGATTGGGGTTATGATTTGATTTTGTGTATGTGAGCACTGAGGGAATGATTTAATTAATTGTGACCCACTAGGTGTGGTGACCCCCGGTTGATTTGATATGATCTTGCATGATCAAACCTTATGGATGACGGATTTAATTGACCCTATGGTGGTCTAGACTCTATGTTGTTTTTATGAGCCATATCTAATGATGTTGTGTGGTATGGGAGTATTCCCGGAGGGGTACTAGGTAACCCTTAGACTTCCCAAGTCTAGTGATTGATCAAAGTTTGTGAATAGTTGAGCCATAACGAAATTAATTGAGAAATACGTTGTTGAAGCTAAAGCCGGTATGTAATGGAATGCGAATAATGAATGCAACCCCGATGATTGATGAATAATAATGTTGAATTTGGGGTATGATTGGTATTGGCTATGGTGTACGTGATTTTATGGTATGACTTTGGGCTAAATTGTATACCTTTGATGTTGTGATTATGATAATTGCTATGGATTACGATATGACATAGGGATGACATGCATGATTATGAGTCGGTAAATAGAAATTTGATCATGTTATTACCTCCCTCTTTAATTGAAAGGTGCTATATTGAGGGAAGAAACCCTGTAGAGATGTACTGTGATATGAATTATACGTCTAATTTATGAGCTTTGGTTGTGATCTATGTGAAGAATCCCTAATGTGAAAGCTTATTATACGATTGAGTAGCCTACTTGAGAAGAGTTTGGTGAATCTTTTATGGCTCAAATTGAATTATAGCCAACAATATGTAAGTGAGACAAGAACTTTAGGCTATTTGACCATGGTTTTAGATGGATAAAGCCTAAAGATAGGGTATTTAACTTGTGATGAATTGAAAATCTATGGTTGATATACCAACATATGTCAATATTAATTAAGATTGATGATTAGTACGGCATGATGGATGCCAAATTAGTTGTAGAATGACGATGAGATATGAATATGTTGACTAGAGACTTGTGAAAATTGTTACTAAGTTCATGTGAATTAATGATTATTAGGAAATGTATGACCGATGTGAGCAATGGGAATACGAAGTACTGGTTCCAATACGGCCTTACATGCCATAGGCATTGTGGCAACATGCACTTATGCGCCGACTTCATGTGTTTGTGGTAACCACTACGGGATTGGGACGCCTTCTTGTATGTCGGATGCAGCAACACGTAGGCCGGGCAGGTGTAAGGATTGTAACTGCTTATGGTGAATGTACTAAGCCTATCTGGACGTACTGAGTATGAACATGTGAGCTCTGTTGGATAAGTTATAATTGATGACATATGGCACACTTTGATGTGGAAATTTTATGTTAAGAATGATCACTACTAAAAAAACCCTGAACAGCTACCACAAATTAGCGACCATAAATTCCCGTCGCTAAATAGCGACCGCGTCAGCGACCACCCCACCAAAAAGGGACCCAAAATTTGTTAGCGACTGGAATAGCGACCGGAATAATACGCGGTCGCTAATCCTTGTCAAAACCGTCGCTATAATGGTCGCTATATTTTAGCGCCACCATTTTTTGTTTCCCGCCTGGGTTTTCAGTTGGCGGCAAACAGTTGCGACGGTGAACTACCGTCGCTAATGTTCCCTCCAAGTCCAGCGACGGTCTTAGCGCGTCGCTATGGTTTGCGCTTGTGACGGAAGACTTCGTCGTCGCTATTCTATAAATAATCCGTGACGGAGCTCTGCAACCGTCGCTACAAATCTAGCGAGTTGTGACCGAAACCCGTTGCCGTCGCTAATATTTTCACCTTCATATATTTTTGTTGTGGAAGTTAGTGACGGTTTGGAGGGGCCGTCGCTATTGTTGTGGAAGTTAGTAACGGATATGGTCGCCTGTCGCTAATAATTTCCCTTCCCTCCACTTTTTCCTTTTAATAGTTGAATCTAGCGACGGTGTTGTTTTGCCGTCGCTACTATTCAGGGGAATAGTGACGGAATTTTTGTACCGTCGCTAAAGGCAGTACCAGAAAAGCCCTTAATAGCCAGTGCCAGTTAGCGACGATTGATGTACTAACCATAGTGACGGGTTAACCGTCGCTAGTGTGTTTTTATTAGCGACAGTAATGATATTCCGTCGCTAAGGGTTATAACTTAGTCTGCCCTTTCACGAGCCCTAATCAATTTTTCTGCTCTGCTCCACTGTGTTCTTCTTTTTCTTCTCTACCCCTTTCCTCTTCTTCTCTGGCCCGTGTGTCCTTCTCTATTGTGTTCTTCCCTCTCAAGCTCTTAATCTTGCCGTCTCCTTACTTCCTTCTCCCCCTCCGCCGACCACATTGTGGGTTCCCTCCCCATTCCTCCCTTCTCCTTCTCCTTCTCCTCCGAGACCTCCGAGAAGCCTCCAACCCTCCAATGTAAGTCCCCTTATAACTCCATCTAATCAAATTTCTCACGGTCTCTCACTCTCTCACTGTCACTGTCCCATGTCATTAGCATCCCCGACGACGCACGCATACTCCGGCGACCTCGACGGCAAGTCCCCTCCAACCTTCGACCTCGATCTGGTAAGTCCCCTTACTTGTTGTCCTAAAATTTTCTTGATTCATTTTACCCCCTTAAACTTGTGTTATTTTCTTCCCCTATTCCAGAATCCAAATTTTTTAATTTAGAGTTATTGTAAGGTGGAATCCAAATTTGAACATTGTGGGATAAGTAGGTCCTTTGATTGTAATTGCCCAATAAATTAAGCAAAATGTAGCAGCCGTGGCTAGTGATCCCTGTACCATATCTAATAATTTAGAGTCTCAGTGTTTGACATTCTAATAATGTATTTATAAATTCATAAGAAAGACAAAGGAAAGTTTTAAGAGAAGTAAAGGAAGGGAAGAAATGAGAAAGAAATTTTATGATACAAAAAGAAATAGGCCTACTTATAAAGAGGTTATATAAATGGGCTCAGTTTACCAATAGGCCTTACAGGCTGAGATAGGAATTTAAACTAGTCTAGTTGTACTTGGGTCATAATACATAGGAAGCCAGATTTGTTAGTTAGCATTAACTTGATAAACAAACACAAGGTTGTTGCATAATATGACAGTGGAAGAGGATGTAGGTATGAACCATTAACTTCTTTTATTGTTTAAGTTCACAATTTTAGACACTTTTAGTTTTTTAGTCATTGCTTAGATAGAACAAAGTAAAATGTATGTATTAGACCTGGTAGCCCATACTCTATCGGGTTAACCTGACAAAGGTTTATGTAATGGACTTTATCGGGTTAAGCTTAATATAATCACTTTTATTTAGGCTTTTATTTTTGACATTGCTTGTACTTTAGTGGCAGTCACCATTTCTGTGTTGGCATTACAATTGCCATGAGTTCCCATTCATGAACCAATTTCAATTAAGCTCTTTCTGATAATGGTTGACTGAGAAATGTTACAGGTCAGCCTCTTGAAGTAAAACTGCCCTGAGTCCTTTACTAGAAGCATCAGTGTCAACAATAAATGTTTGATTTAGCCTACTCCATATATTAGATGAAGTCTAAGTTTGTGTTCCCAAGGCTATTAGAGTGTGTTCCTAAAGCATTTCTGTCATGTATTACAGTCAAACTTAAGTTTCATTCCTGTTATTGAGAATTTGATGCAAGGATTATTTATGAAAAAAAAATGTAATAACTCTTGCTATGTCACAACTCTGTTAGTACTTAGAACAAATTGAAACTAATCTTAGATAAATTGTAAGGTCAGCCCAACCTTGTTAGTGTACCTGTCAATTAAGTTTCCATACTCCAAAGACAGCTTCATGGTTGCTCGCCTTGCTGGCACAGGGTACAAGGACAGATTTGTTAGTGTTCTTTCTTACGAGTGGACTTCAAAATTGATCCCGTCATGTGGTCTTTTGGTGGGCTTCTATAGTTTCACAAATGCTTTGGTGCTTCTTTTTCTCATTTTTCAAGAGCCTTGGTTGCCTTTATTGTCACCGATCCCAGTTTATATTTATTTCAAATTGCTTAAGTTGATTCAATGTTTGCTATTCATTTGATTGTTGTTACAGAGTATTCTATAAAGCAATTTTGGGTTTTGGTTTTTGGGTTTTAAAAATTTAAAACAGATATATTGTTTTTTAAAACAGTTTTTTAAATACATATTGATAATGAAACTAAAATAAACCAATACTCAACAATGTACATATATATATAGACCTTAGCACGAATCAAAGGCTCATAGTGTTGAGGAGAATCCCTGAATTTCACCTTCACTAAGAATTTGATGCAGTAAAACTATGCATAACTGTAAAATTGATACTGATCGTTTGGTTCAGAAGAATAAAATCCTGCAGTGCTGTGGTTCCGTGCTTGTTTGGTCCTTTTGCTGGCTGTAGATTGAATTCTCATGGAGACTTGACACTGAACAAGAAATTCTTTAACATGGCAGATTTGGATTCTGTCAAATTTTGATTCCCTCGTGTTGCGTTACTAATGTATCATGGTGAACCTTGGAGAATGCCTAAATCGTGATACATTTTCATAGTTCTATTTATATAAATCACTTAAAATGATTTTTCTAAGAGAAAAAATTGTTTTCTCCCTCCTCTACATGTTAGAAATCTGATGTGGAAATAGGATGCCTCAGAATCATTGTTTTTCTTCTTTATTCATGTTAATACTTCTGCAAAGAAAGTGTTTAAATATGTTAATACTTCTTGACCCTGAATGGAAATTCAGCGTGGTTAACTTATAATCTATTTCTCTTTATATTTTATTCGTCTTGGAATAGAATTGGGGTGAGATTTGAATGAATTTTAAACCTTGTTAAATTTTGAACATATGCATGTACATGTTGAATGTGACAATTTAATCATTTTAAAAGTGAATTTATTTTAACATATATGAATGAAATAGTAATATTCTAAGAATAAAAGTGGAAACAAATTACAGTTATATTGTGTTGGGGTTCCGGTTAGATATTAAACTTAGGCAGATTTCACTTACCCCTCCATCCCTATTTTTATTATGGAGTTATCAATGACTAAGAAAATCAACTTATCCCTCCATCCCCATTTTTCTTTTAAGGACGAAGAAAAACACAAAAAATGAAAACTTAAGATCGCAAAATTAATAAATAATTAATTAACCCCAAAGTTAACATTCTACTATGAGTGCTTTGTTGGAGAATGTTAGTATTCTAAGTTGTATCCAACATAAACCTTTAACCTATAAAGATCACTCCTATGTAAACCAATTAAGACATGTCAAACCAAAAAAACCTCTATTGTTAGATCATCACCAAGCTTATTTAATAACTTCATTTTAACAAACATTATTAGACCTACAATCTAAAACAATACGAATCTGCAAAATTTATTGAAAGTAAGGGACATGACAAGGGCTCCTAGTCAGATGTACAATCACTTTCAGTTGATTAATGTGAAAAGACAAACACAGTACAAGGACAACTAACATAATTTGACAACCCAATACAAAACAAAACAAAAACAAGACATGGAAGAAAAAGGAAAATACTAATAAGTGTCCTGAGGCCCCTAGTTAAAGAATTAAAAATGAAAAATTTCTATTAAAAAATATTATTAATGTCTTTAAGCCGTAATTTGATTTCTAAACAATCAAGCATAATTTCCAAACTAATTTGATTCCTTATAGCAACAGACTCAAATAAAAAAGCATGAAGTGATGAGATAAGGTAATAACAACAACAAATTGTACCTCAGCTTGGAGGGCTTCTGTATTCTTAACAATGAACTCCACCAATGATCCACAGAACTGTTTTTCGTCTCCGGCGAGTACCACAGAACTGGTGTTCTGTCTCCGGCGAGCTCCCCCTTCCCTTTTCTCTCTCCATTTCCTTTTATTTCCAACAGCTGCAGTCTCCAACAGCTGCTGGTGGTGAAGGTCCGACCACCTCCAACAGCCACCTGCAGGCTCCAACAGCACCTCCCCATTCCATTAATGGCAACTGTAGATGATGGGGAAGAAGAGTTGGAACTAGGAGATTGCTGTTGATGAAGAAGATGAATATGATTTACAGTTTCCTAGTTCATTTCATAGCTTATGTTTTTTATTTGTTACGTATTTGGTTTTAAATTTAATGCTGCCTTAGTGTCTTGGAATACTTGAACCATTGTTTTTTTAATGTTTTAGACCATGTTACTATGTTTCATTTGGATGATATTGGTTTTTAATTATCACTTATGAATTTGTAGTGTGTTTTTAGTTAAATATCTTGGGTTTTTTAAGTGTTTTTGTGCATACTTATATGTTAGAAGTCTTTATAAATTAATTCATCTAAGAAGAGTCTTTACAAATAACGTTTAGAATGTTTAATAATGCAAATGTAGTCTATGTTGCGTCTCTCATGGACTCATTCTCACGTGGATCCCAAGTGTCTAGATCACTAAGAAGTCGTGGCTGTGTAATCTATTATTTGTTTTGCGTGTCTCTCTTTGTTTAGTTTCCTTGCTACTTGTAACTTTCTAACGACTTCTTGGTTTGTCATACAGAGTAACACAGATCACGCGTGGTCTCTGATCGTCTCTCTTCAGCTCCGTATTCATCACCGACTTTTTTCGCTAGGTAATCCCCTAACGCTGACTTTCTCGATATATGTATGCATGTCAATTGTTGTTTGTTAGTAGAGAGATTAGGAACTGGTTTTGATGTGTTTATAATGAGTTTTATGCATGTGTAATGTTGTTTGTTAGTGGAGAGCATAGCTCATTAGGCATTGGTTTTGTGTGCTGATAACATGATTGTTTATGCATGTGTAATGTTGTGTGTTAGTGGAGAGCAGAGCTCATTAGGCGTTGGTTTTGTGTGCTGATAACATGATTCTTTATGCATGTGTAATGTTGTTTGTTAGTGGAGAGCAGAGCTCATTAGGCTTTGGTTTTATGTACTGATAACCTTGTCTCTCGATTGTGTTCATAACTCTGAATATCATATACAATACGTATGGTATGTATATTTATCATTTCTGGAAAGTTTTCTGTATGTAACAGGTCGTTCATAAATTTGGGAAATGTCCAGTTTACAGGGGAGACTTTGCCAAAATTTTGACAGGCTCCCTTTCTTAGGAAACTTAAAAAATGAAGCGTTTGGTTTAATAATGTAGAGTTTAGTCGTGTGTGTACCCATTAGATTCCCGTTCAAGTTTCAAAACAACCGGCAAATGTACCGTGTTGTGTTGGATCTTGAATTGTCCCAGTTGGACAGTTTGGTATGAATTTGTAACCAGTAGGGCGTAACCATCAATGTTGTATATAGTCTATCTTAAGACGTTGAATGTTCATATGGTATTTCGGTTATGGTGTTTCGTATTGTCCCCAGGGTGCATGTCTGCGTGTGGTGTTTCATACCGTACGTATCTCTGTGTACTCGGGGACTAATGCGAAATGCTGCCGAAATTTCATATGAACATCAACGACACAAGATAGACCACATACAACATCGATGGGTTACAGATGGTTGCATATTCATCCCGAATGGGATAGGGCCACACCTATTTGCAACATCAAAGAGATAGAGAGTGATTCACAACCGTTAGTGAAATAAAATTACAATAATTTAAAGTAACAGAAATCGTGCTTGTTAGATATTGTAAATGGAGGTACCGGCAAATCGGCGATGGATGTACAACCGACTAGATGGCAATCGGCGAGTGACTGAGGACTTTATGATGGGGCTATTGGAGTTCATTCCGTTCGCTACGGCAAACACGCCTGGATTTGAAGTGACTCAGAAGATTCGTTGCCCGTGCTCAAGGTGCAAATGCATGAGTTTTGAATACGCGGATGATGTCATGTGCCACCTAACTGAGAAAGGGTTCATGGAAACATACCACTGCTGGTACAACCATGGTGAGCAGTTACCGCGTAGACCGTCAGACGTAACCGTGCAACAGTCTTACTACGAGGTTGGAGGAAACAGGGATACGTACAACAACATAAAACAAATGGTGATGGATCATGTTGGACCCTCCACCGGGCGTATGCTGGAACATAATGACCAAGCAGGTCATGGGGACTCTGACAATGTAGAGGAGGATCCTAATCCGGAGGTGAAGAGATTTTATGATTTGTTGGCGGCGGCTCAGACTCCATTGTGGGACGGGTGCAACAGTCACACTGAGTTATCCGCCTCCCTAGCTGCTTTAAGCATAAAGGCAGATTATAATCTTTCTGGAGGTTGTTTTGATAGGATGGTCAGTCTGATGGGTTCCACCATGCCTAGTAATCACAGAATGCCAGCAAACCTGTACCGTGCTAAGAAACAAGTGGCAAACTTGGGGCTGGGTTGTGTGAAGATAGAGTGTTGTGTTGGTGGATGTATGCTGTTCAGAAATGAGTTTGCAGACGAGGGTGTCACAAAATGTCTGCATTGTAATAAGGAACGCTACAAGACCGTTAAAAGGAGAGGGAAGGTAACCCGGACGGCCAGGAAGAAAATGTGGTACTTCCCTATAACACCGCGTCTTCAACGCCTGTATGCCTCATTGTCCACGGCAAAACACATGCGTTGGCATGCTCTGAACCGAACACAAGAGGGGTTTCTTTGCCATCCTTCCGACGGGAAAGCATGGAAGTGTTTGGATGAGCTATATCCGGACTTTTCTGGCGAGTCGCGAAATGTAAGACTTGGATTATGTACTGATGGGTTTAACCCTTTCGGTCAATACGGAAGGGCTTACTCTTGTTGGCCAGTCATCCTGACCCCATACAATCTGCCGCCTGATATGTGTATGAAGAGGGAGGTCATGTTTCTATCTATACTGGTTCCAGGACCCAAAAATCCAAAGGCGAACATAGACGTGTTTTTGCAACCGTTGGTTGAAGAGTTATCACAGTTATGGGATGTCGGGGTAATGACATACGATGTGTCTTTGAAGAACAACTTTATGATGCGTGCTGTTTTGATGTGGACTATTAACGACTTCCCGGCCTATGGTATGCTTTCTGGATGGTCCACGTCTGTGAAGCTTGCTTGCCCTGTATGCATGGAACATACCGGGGGGGAATCACTCCCTGTTAGTGGCAAGACAAGTTTCTTTGACTGTCATAGAAAGTTTCTACCGTTGGATCACCCGTTTAGGAGGAACAAAACCGCTTTTAAGAAGAACAAGGTTGTTAATGAACCTCCACCCCGTAGGTTATCTGGTGCACGGGTTTGGCAGAGGGTCGAAGAGTATCCTTACATCTGGGACAAAAGTGTTAAGGAGTTTGCGGGTTACGGTAAGGAACACCACTGGGTGAAGCAGAGTGTCTTGTGGGATTTGCCATATTGGAAAGACTTGTTGTTAAGACACAACATTGATGTCATGCACACTGAACATAATGTTTTCATGAATATTTTTGACACTGTTATGGACATCAAAGGGAGAACAAAGGACAACGAGAAGAGTCGTCTAGACCTTCCGATTTGGTGTTCTAGGAAGGAGTTGGAGTTGAGGGATGCGGGACGTGGAAGAATGTTTAAACCCCATGCAAAATATGCTTTAACTAGACCACAACAGATTGCTGTGTGCATTTAGATGAATGGGTTGACCCTGCCTGACGGATTCGCTTCTAACTTGAGTAGATGTGTCGACGTGAAGGAGGGCAGTGTGTTTGGCATGAAAAGTCATGATTGCCATGTGTTTATGCAACAACTACTCCCGTACGCGTTTCATGCCTTACCGAAGCCTATTTGGAAACCGTTAGTGGAGTTGAGTCACTTCTTTAAGGAGTTGACGGCTACTTCGTTGACTGTGGAGAAACTTGTGAAGATGGAAGAAACTATCCCGGTATTGATTTGTAAGTTGGAGCAGATTTTCCCACCAAGTTTTTTTGACTCCATGGAGCATTTGCCTATCCATCTACCGTACGAGGCCTTGGTTGGTGGCCCAGTGCAGTATCATTGGATGTATCCATTCGAAAGGTGAATGCTTGGTGAACTCTTTAATTTACTTGCAAATCGTGCTTATAATAGCATTTTCTAACTTAACACCATGTTGTTAATGATGTTGAAGATTCTTACGCTCTTTAAAAGATAAAGTGTCGAACAAAGCCTGCGTTGAAGCTTCAATTTGTGAGGCATACTTAGTCGAAGAAATGACAACCTTTGCTTCTTTCTATTTTCCAACGGAGATAGAAACTAGAATGAGTAGAATTCCCCGCAATCTTGGGGTAGCCAGCCGCACAGGGTTTGATGAACAAACGTCGATTTTCAACTATCCTGGTCACCCGGGGGGCAGGCTCACAAAATGTTACATTGATGAGAAAGATCGAAAGGCGGCTCACTTGTACATTCTTCTCAATTGCCCAGAAGTGGAACCCTTTATTGAGTAAGTCATAGAAGTTATATTATACATTCTTAACGTAGCTTTTATATTAAACTTATTTGTTTCTTTCAATAGCTTATACACAGATATGCTAAAACTTGAGCAAAATGATTTAACTGATGACCAAATTCATAGTGAGGTGTCATCCAAGTTCGTTGGTTGGTTCGCGCAACATGTAAGACCCGTATTCCAAGTGTTTTTAAGCCTATTTGCTTCTAACTCCCGTCAATATGGTAACAATGACCTACTTCTTATGTTGTACATAGATACAAGACCCTAACAACCATATTGAAGATTCTTTACTCCAAGCCCTTTCTTGGGGGCCGGTGAAGACTGTTAAAAAATGGCCTATTTACTACGTAAATGGCTACAAGTTTAATATTCTTCAATGGAGTGAAGGGATGCGCACCCATAACTACGGGGTTTGTGTTAAAGGCACCGCCGGTCAGTTGGAAGAAGACTTTTATGGAGTGCTGACGAAGATTGTTGAAGTTTTATTCTCTGGACGACTAAGAAGAGATATTGTTCTATTCAAATGTGATTGGTTCGACAACACAATCGGTGTTGGAACAAAGGTTGACAACAACTACGGCTTAGTTGAGGTCAAGAAGAATGGTAGATATAAAGGGTTTGATCCCTTCATTTTTGCCCAACAAGCTGAGCAGGTTTATTACACCGACTTCCCGGGAGGACATCGGGACTGGTATGCAGTAATCAAGGCCAAGGCCCGAAGTCAGATCACTGACAATGTCTCCGAGGAGGTTTATGACGCTTATCAGCTTGCACCACACGAGCTCAACGATGCCTCTTTGTTGTTCAACATTGATCCAGTCATAATGGATGAGACACTCGCCACTACGGGGGGTGAACACATTGACAAAGACCTTGTCTCTCGATCAAAACGGTCTAGGGCTGATTTGGATACTGATGAACTTGTTCAAACAGATTACCACAGTGACACTGAAACTGAGGGGGAATTTGAAACTGAAACAGACACAGAGTATGTAGTTGTTAAACATATATACATAGGTTTATATATATCCTGAGACTAACCTTTTTTGTTCATTATTTTATCCATAGATGACGGGACGTCGACTGCCCTTCAGTAGGGGTGGTGGGTCCAGGACCCCGGCTTCCCGTCTGGGGACTCCTACCCCAGGGCAGGAGACCACTCCATCACCACCACAGCGGACCACTCCATCACCACTACAGCAGACAACTCCATCACCACTACAGCAGACCACTCCATCACCACCACCACAGCAGACCACCCCATCACCCCCACAGCTGACCACCCCAGAGCAGACTCCTGGAGTTGGTGGCTTGGAGGACCATAGCCATCAGGCGACCCCACCTCCGGCATCCCCTCTGCCCATGTTGGTACCCGTGCCGGCCGGAGACGAGTAAGTGACTAAACCTCAAATACTTTTATGTTATTTGTATGACACTTTATATTAAACTTTAGTAGAAAGACTTGTTGGTTTATTGGATGTTACTTTAATTAGTACTTGTATAGATTGAATTGTACTGGGCACTCTTCTGTTTGTAACAGGGTAACTATGTAAACTTGGAAATGTTACATTTACAGGGGAGACTCTGCCGAAATTTTAGGTGTCTCCCTAGATTGTGTGTTGTTTTACTCCTAACATAATTGTTGTCATTATAGCTTTGTTGATAGTAGTCGCACTACCAAAGCGATTACTAAGGTTTTGAAGGCCCAGTGGGATGGTCCATATATATCTTGGACAGATGCTGGGAAGGTTGTGCAAGATAGGTGGTTTGACACCTTCTCGGTAAGTTCCTAGCTCATTTATTGTGACTTGATTTGTAAAATAGACCTGTTATTAATTTTGATTTCTCAATTCATTTTACAGCGTGATTACCAGTGGGCGGAGGGTATGATTGATGAGATTAGGAAGGTCTTTGCCACAAAGACCTCCAAAATCATCAAGAGTACCCTTTGGAAGGTGAGGGACAAGGGTGAGCGCCCTCGTTGGATCCCGGAGGACCATTGGGACGGGATGGTCCAGAAGTGGGGCGGGGTCCCATTCCAGCAGGCGAGTGCTCGGAATAGGGCCAACAGAGCCGCCGATGCTGCAGCCTCGGTTTACACTGGGGGTAGCATTTCAACCCTCGAGCACAAGAAAAGATTTGTAAGTATATTTATGTTAAACATTTCTATTATCATTCGTCTTACATGTTTACAAATAATAATCTCAATGTTTTTTGTCCACCACAGGAGCAGAGGGAGCACCGGGAGCCTTCTTTGTTTGAGGTCATGCAAATGACCAAGAAGAACAAAGCCGGTGCATGGGTAAACCAGAAGACTACGGAGCTAGCGGTATTTACTTTTAACTGACATATGCTTATAATTTACAAATCAACTTACTAATCCTATCGTTGTTTTTGAATTTACAGGAGGCGTATCAGGCCAGGAGGGCCGAGAAGGAGGCAGACCTGGTGGCTTCCACTCCTGAAGGGGAGGTTCCTCCCACCCTATCTTGTTCTGACGACAACGCCATCTATATGGAGGCTGTTGGCGGTGTGAACAAGAAAGGGAGGGTGTTTGGATTGGGTGGCGTCGGCACGCAGCTGGCGAAAAAGGGGAAGACCCCTTCCTCTTCGTCTTCCTCTGGTCTTCCGACTGAGGTCGTTCAGGTAATTCAAAACCTGAACGATGAGCTACAGGAGGAGCGACGTCAGAGGCAGTTGCTGTTGGAGCGGCACGAGGCGGACCGACAGAAGGCCGAGGCGGACCGACAGCGGGCCGAGGAGCAGCACGCTGAGACTCGTCGGCAACTTGCTCAGCAGCAGGAGCTACTGATGCAGTTGATGGCGAGGCTACCTCCCCCCACTTCCCAGGCGCCCCCACCACCACCCCAGGATCCCCCACCACCTTGATTGTAGTTCTTTTATTTATACACATTGTATATTTGATTTTTAGTTATGTTATATTTTCATTCAGTATTTAGTTTGTCATTCTTTATTTATTATGTCAATATTTAATGGTAATTACATTCAAATCACAAAGCCTTTCTACCTATCATTAATAATTCAACCTATTTCATAAATTAATTTAATCTATTATTTTGTTTTTAATAATAATTCATTACTTCAAAAAAATTATTTTAATTTAATTATAAAATTTTATCAGCCAATACAAAATACAAAATATTAAGATATTTTTAAAGCTAAATTAACAAAACCAGTCAATATTGGATCAATTTTAAAAAAATTTAAAAATTCTCGTTAGCGACGGTACCCGTCCGTCGCTGACTTATTAACACTAGCGACGGACGTTGTGGTCGCTACCTGACAACCACTAGCGACGGGAAGCCTTGGTCGCTACATCGCAACCACTAGCGACGGACGTTGTGGTCGCGACCTGACAACCACTAGCGACGGGACGCCTTGGTCGCTACATCGCAACCACTAGCGACGGAAAGGTGTGGTCGCGACCTGACAACCACTAGCGACGGAATGTATTGGTCGCTGTATCACTACCTCTAGCGACGGCACGGGGTGGTCGCTGGTGTCTATTAGTAGCGACGGGGTCCCGAGGTCGCTGTATGGCAACACTTAGCGACGGCAGCAGTTATTGGGGCAGGGACGATTTTAGCGACGGCCTTACGCCGTCAATAAGTTAGCGACGGCATGTATGTGGTCGCTGATGTGTTTTCGACGAGGGTTTTAGCGACGCCCACTTTCCCGTCTGTGACGCCGTCGCTAATTGTTTTAGCGACGGGAATTCCATTGATTAGCGACCAATTCTGTCCGTCGCTAACAGTTGTTTTTTTAGTGGTGGATGAAGTGATGATGAACATGTCTTGATGGACTTTGGGAAGTTCGATGTTATTTTATAGTGTCATCGAACCTTGTTGATGTGTGGCCTGAGGTATGGCCTTGCAATATGTATATCGATGCTAAACTTCGAGGACGAAGTTCTTTTTAGGTGGGGTGGATTGTAACATCCTGAATTTTATAAAAATAATTAAATAGAAAGAATAAATATTGAATGATTATAAATGGGTTAATAAATATCCCAAAAATATTAAAATGATTAAATTGAGATTTAAAAGAATTATTTATGATTTATTGGGACTTTTAAGAGTTAAAATTATACCCGATTAGAATATACGTGTCAGACCAAGTATCTCCGATTGAGATGCCATCGGTCAGGGCTATTAAGAATATTATTGGGAATCCGAATATGTCTTCGGAATAATTTTTGGAATTAGTGTTGAGCCCGAAAAGAGGCCCTGTATGTTATAAAACGGTAAAACTTAATGAGGGGATTAAGTTAAAAACCCAAACTCCTTCTTTCCCCTCCCATTCTCGGAAGCTTCTCTTCTCTCCCTCTCAACATTTCATTTCCTCCTCCTTCTGCATCCCTTCTCTTGTTAAAAGTGACCAACACCACCCATGACCATTTCCACCTAAAATCAAGAGGATCCCTTGGGTTTATGAAGCTTACATTGGACATAGAGGCAAGCATGGCTCATCTTCTCTTCTCTCTCTTATTTTTGTTTTGGAGCTTAAGCTTGGAGGAGAGGTATGATTTTTGACCACCCATGGTTTTTATTGATAGTTTTTGGAGTTATTGAAGTGTTATGATGGGAGGTTAGATGTTGTTTTGATGAATGGTGGTATGTGGAATCAAACCCTAGGTTAGAAAAAATATTGGGGTATTGAATGAAGCCATTAATATAGAAAACCCTAAGGTGGGGTGGCTTAAATGCAAGCTTTTATAAGCATTTAATGTGGTATTTAAGATTAATGTTGAAAGGTGATGAGAAATTAATAAGTATTTATGATGGTGGTGGGTTCTAGTGAAACCCTAACTTTAATAAATTAGGGAAAGTGTAAAATATGAATAGGATGTATGTTTAATGGTGTTAATGATAAGAAATGGCCATTGATGATGATTGGTGAATATTGATGATGGTTTTTGGGTTCTCATGAAACCCTAGCCCTAAGAATTTGGGGAAAATGAATATATTGTAATTTAGGAGGTTAGCTGAATGTGGATAGGTGATATTTAAGGTTGAAGGTTACTTGAAATGGTAGAGGATCATTTATGGTGACATCTATAGATAAGTGTTGTTATGAATATGGAATGTGAGGGATTGGTATGATAAGATTGTGACTTGATGAGGTTCTAGATCATTTGTGGTGTGCCATTTAAATTTGATTAATTAATTATGGTTATTGAAGGATATGAGAGCTAAGTTGAATATGGAGTGATGATGATGATGTTTGAAGGATTGAGGTGATTTGGGATTACATTATGTAATGGATGAGATGATGATGATGTTGGGTTTAGTTAGTCTTTAAGATCTAGACGATCTTGGCTTTGGGAAAGGAAGTCCCGAAGCCTAACACAATTGCATAAATTGGTGTTTAGCAAGTTTAGGACTTGATGTTGAGCTTTATGATAAGCTAGCAAATGTTTAGAATTATGATGGTTATTAATTATGTGAATGCACATGTGTATGGTATGTAGATTGTGTTCCGGACTATGTGGCGGAGCCTTCGGAGCATGCATTCGGATTTCGGCTCTTCTCTCGAGGTAAGAGAGGAGTTAACATTCAAATTGCATGAGTAGATTTATAGTGATTATTGTATGTGTTTGATACTCATGCTTGCTTTGCCATGTATATATATATATATATATATATTGAACTAATGAGAATGGAAAATGGTTGATTATGAGGATGATGTATGAGAATAGGTGATGATTGTTATGGAAATGTATACCTATATGTGTGATGATGATAAGTTAAATTTTAATGTAGTTATTGAGAAAATATGAATGGAAAACTAATGATTATTAAGGATTGTATGTGTAACAATGAGATGATTGTATGGTTATGTATATATATGAGGATGATAAATATGAATTTAAGGTGTGATTAATAAGTTGGGATGAGAATTTCTGAGTAAGAATTCTTAGAGCAAGTTTTATGTGCCTCATGTGATGTTTATAAAGTGTTGGATGTGATTAATTTGACTTAGAATGAGATTTCATAAGATGAGTTGTGAGAATTTTCGTTTTCTGTCTATGTTCTGATAATCTGGCTCAAGCGAGATGGATTCTCGCTCAAGCGAGAATCCCCTGTATCAGAATTATGGTCTTTGGCCTAATCTCGCCCAGGCGAGTAAACTACTCGCTCAAGCGAGACGAGTGTGAAGTGAGCAGGAGAGACTCTAGATGAATCTCGCTCAAGCGGGCGTGGCTGCGCTTGAGCAAGCGAGAGAGGAATTTGGTTCTGTGAGTTTTTTGCTTAAGCGAATAACGAGACAAACTGGACCTCGCTCAAGCGAGGGTTGGTGGATGTTGATACTGGACAATTCTCGCTCGAGCGAGTGGCTAGTCGAAGGGAGCCTCGCTCGAACGAATGCATGTGGAAATGGTTACTGGATGATTCTCGCTCGAGCGAGTAACCGAGTGTAAGGGTGTTTCGCCCGAGTGAGCGAGTGTGGAAAGGACACTGGCGTGTTTACGCCCGAGCGAGCCGAGGCGCTCAAGCGAGATGGAATTGTCTCGCTCAAGCAAGTGGGGTCTCGCTTGAGCGAGTGACCCCTGATGGAAATTTTATTTTCTTTTCTTAATTTGATGGTGTTGAGCCCTTCCCTTTGTATTGTAAGATGATTGAGGGGAGGGATAGGGATATATATAACTATGACATAATATGGTGGTGTTGGATAATGGTTAAAATATTGGGATGACTTGTTAATGCCCATAACATATAATAAGAAAAATAATTGTCGACTACTAAGATGGAGTACAAAAGAATGACAAATAGGGTTTGATGATGGGGTTATGAGATATACCCTAGGATGATTATGAGATTGAAGAGAGAATGATTAAATAATATAGTACTAGTTCTAAACTGATGAATCGGAGTCGATATTGGCATCGCGTGGTAATAAATGATGTTGTGACCATTTCTCAAACAAAAAGGAAAAATGTTATTGATGATGAAGTGGTGAATTGCACTGTAGTGTATACAAGTATGATCTTGTACGTATGGTCTAAAATTGTAATAGTGGATTATTGTATTTCCATACTAGATATGAGGCAACAGTGATGAATAATGAGTTGAAAACCACTAAATGAATGCGTGGTAATATTGATAAATAATACCTGATGTATAAAACCATGGTGGTTGAATACAAGTATTGATTAGCCATATGATTTGAAATATATATATATATGTGATGTGTTGAGATGTAAAGTCAAGTACATGATTGTGATGGGCATAAGTGTAAGTGCCATATGTGGAATGATGAATATGCCTCGAATAATTCTAAGTGTGGATTAATATGATGATGCTTGTTGTGCCTTCTGATTGTTATGAAATGATGTTTGTGGCCATTGAAGTGCCAATTATATGAATGATGTGCCTTGAGGGGCTTTGTAAATGATTATATGATTATTGAAAATGCCAAATCAAATTATATCCCTAATTGAGAGGGTGAGATATCCTTGCAAGGTTGTTGGGCACATGCATTATTGAAAATGATAATTTGTGAAGGCCCTTGTTGGTAAGTGGCGATGTGATTGTGTATGTTCTTGTACTTGCTTATGTTGTGAATTGCGATTCATGAGGCTTGTATGCCTATTATATTAATATGATGATGATTGAATGATGAATTAATGATTTTATAGCAAAGCACACATGATGATTGTATGCATATACACATGATCACAATATATTTATATTCGTCATTTTGAATGTATAACTCACTCTCCCATGTGGTCTCTTTTTTAGCATTGTGATGCAGGTTGCCGTGGGTTGAGATAAGACTTTGAATTGAAGTTTTGGCGAAGGTAAATAGTGGTAACGGAAGTGCCTTGGCCAGCATCATTTATGAGTTCTTATGTAATGAACAAATTGTTTATGATGATATGGATGGTTTAGTGATTTTGGATATGTATAAGATAATCCTATGAATTTGTGAATGGTGACTATAAATATAGTATGTAAGAGATGATTGAATGTGTACTAGAAGGACTGAAATTGAATGGTGAGCATTGATGACTGTAATAGTTGGGAGAAGATCCCCATATGTATATGTATATATATATATATATATATATATAATTGTGCCTTAGGCAATGCATGCGTATGTTGTGAGTGAATTAGACGGGCTTGTTTTATTTGGCTTATGTCAGGTATGTGCATGCTTTGCCGAGCCTTTTCTCATATCATCATATATGGGACTAGGCGTTTTCCCGGTATACACATTCTTCTTTCGCTGTAAACTCTACTATTTTTGTATACCGTCATGGGCATTTTAGTTATCGATCCAGTTTTAGTTTATTAAATCGTACGCTTCGGTTTTCTGTGATTCGGGTTTTGATGTAATCGTTGAGGGTTTTCAAACGCGAAAAATTTACCTGCACTTTTATTAATTATTATCTTGGTTAAATTGGGATCTGAGTCTGAAAAACCAGGGTGTTACATTTATACAATCAATAAACCATCTCAAGGCATTCCTCATAAATTCTAAATAATGATTTACATTTTGTAAGGCTTGTGAACAAGTTCTAAACTTGTCAAAACACCAATTTATGCCATTGTGTTAGGCTTCGGGAATTCCTTTCCCCAAACCAAGATTCTCTAGAGCTTAAAGAGTCAACCAACTCAACAGCAACAACATCACACTCCTTATCCACAATACATCCAATCCTCATATAAATCATCCATTTGCCATCATATTCACTCAAATTCATTATAAGCCCTCTTAGCTCCTTTCAAGCCATCATCCATCAATAATTTCATATGGAATACATGATGGTCTAAGACCTCATCAAGACACATACCTATTTCACCTATCCCTCACATTCACCATGGTTTTGGTGCTTATATTCATAACAACACCTATCTATAGGTTTTATCATCAATGGTTTTCTATCATTTTCACCGTCACTTATCATCATATAAATCAACATTTAGCATTGGGTACCTCATATCCATCTCTCAAAACTAAATTCTTTTAGTCACCATATACACATTCCTAACTCTTAAGATTAGTATTCTTTAAAACCTAATAATCACCATCCTCATTATTCTAGTCCCTCTTAACAACATCTCAACTTTTAACACACCAATGACTTGGAGCCATTGCTTTACTTCCTTGATTTCACAATCCTTCAACGTCAATAATCAATATTACCCATTCAAAACTCATTCATATATATATATATATATATATCATTTCACTATCAATAACTAACAATTTTCTCATCAATTTCTCAAAGCCCTAAAATTCTAATTTCTAGGGTTTTCATCAATAATCCATAATCGTCAATTCCAACCATTTATATGTATCATCTCAAGCATCCATAGGCTAATAACATAGCATTCTAATCATCATCATCAACAACAACAATCCCCAATGATTTTTCTAACCTAGGGTTTGGTTCAACATACCTCCATCCATCAAAACAACATCTAATCTCCCATTATAATACTTCAAATACTCAAAAACTATCAATAAAAGCAATGGGTGGTCAAAAACCATACCTCTCCTCCAAGCCCCAAGGTGAATACGAAAATGAGAGGAAGAAAAAGAGGAGATGAGCCAAGCTTTGCCTCCATGTCCAATACAATCTTCATAAACCCAAGGAATCCTTATGACTTTGGGTGGAAATGGCCATAGGTAGTGGTGGTCATATTTAGTAAGAAAGGGGATGGAGAAGAAGAAAGAAATGAAGAAAGAGAGAGGAGGGGAAAGCAACGTGAAATGAGGGAGAAGAGAAAGGAGTGTTATGTTTTATTTTTAACCCTCATTAGTAATTTTTCCATTTTATAATAAACAAGATCTTCGTTTGGGCTCAATACTTTACCCAAAAATTATTTTGAGGATATATTCGGATTCTCAATAATATTATCTACAGCCTTGACCAACGACATCTTAATCAGAGATACTTGGTCCGACACCCATATTTTAACTGGGTGAAATTTGATCTCATTTAGTCTTAATAAATTATAATTTTTCATAATAAATTCCAATTTAATTATTCCAATATTTTTGGGATACTCACTAACTCATTCATAATTATTTAACATTTATTTATCATATTTAATCATTTTTATAAAATTCAGGATGTTACACAAGGACTATCCCACTAGGCCTTAAGAACCCTAGTAATCCCTTTGGTAGTGTGACTACTATCAATAAAGATATAATAAACAATAGTTAGAAACAATCAAACAATATAGACAATAATTGTATACAAGTCAATCAATTAAACACTTCAATATGGTCTAATGACACATGGAGCCTACCAAAATTTCAGCAGAGTCTCCCTCATAAATCTAACATTTCCAAATTTGTAGTATTACCCTGTTACATGCAGAAAACTTCCTAGTGCAGGTCAATGTATACAAGCACTAAAAAACTAACATACAACAAACAAATTTATACATTAAACACCTAAATGTTGCCTAATGAAATAAGGAGCCTACCAAAATTTCGACAGAGTCTCCCCTGTATACCTAACATTTCTAAATTTTTACTATTACCCTGTTGTAACATCCCAATTTCGAAGTTACATATCGAATGAGAATAAAACGTTAAGAAGTGAATACAAGTAGGGAATTAATTGTTAATTGTAATCAACATAGCTTAAGAAATAATGACAAGTTAATTAGGCTTAGTTGGTGAAGGGTGGCTGCTTGCGATTGGCGAAGTGTGTGAGTGGACTGCGACTCACAACTTCCCATCCCACTTTCTTTTCTTCGCATGCGCATATATGCATACCCTGTACCACCATGGATACCCATCCCTTCCACTACTGCATAGTCTCTTTTCTTCTTCTTCGTTCTCGTTCTCCTTCTCTTCCCCTGTTTTGCTCTTCGTTCTGGAGATCACGACGACAGTGTTGAAGGAAGATCAGAGTCCCCTCCAACTGGTGGAAGACGACCACTGAGGCAGAGGAAGAACAACTTCTCATCCCCGAGCCACATTTCAGAGTGCGACGGTGCGAAGGAGAGCTGAACGAGTAGTGTCGGACCAAACATTGAGAGCAGGAGAACTTCTTGGGTTCCTTTCAGTAGGTAGGGGGCGCTTGCATGTCAAATGCATGATCCACGAACGCTACCGGGTGAATGTATTGCTTTAAGTGCGTGTGCATGTGTGTGGCGATTGAATAATGTGCATGGTTGTTGATTCTGAATCCTGTGTGTAAGATGGTAGTTGTACAATGATTGCATGTGACCCAGACGATGATAATGTAGCCTGTTAATCTTGTTATAGACGAATGAATTGCATGGTCCTACCCCTGTTAACACTGTAAGAGCATGAATGTGTGATTGTTGGTTGATTCGTTAGATGACATTACTTTGATTGTCCGATTGCTGTGCATGTTGTTATGGTTGGCAAAGTAAATATGAGGACGGTGTTGAATTTATTCCTACTACGATGGTTTCGAAGGAGGCACCAGTTGAATAATGATGCGTGCTGGTGAATGCATTAGCTGCATGCGTAAGAATGGGGTGACCCGTGGAAGGTCAAGAGCCCCGAGAGAATGACTTCCAGCTGCAGACCTTGGCTAGATCCTGAAGGGGCTCTGGTAGCCGTAGGAGCTAGAGAGGAGTCTCGAGACGCCAATGGGAGGCCGGTACCACATGGGAAGAGCCGAAGGGCGAGGGGCCAGTGAAGGGGGAACTGGAACTGAAAGTCATCCCTCGAGTCGGATCCGCAGACATGCATGTAGATAGAAGGTCGATTGGAGTAGTGCGCATAGTATGTGTCGAGTGTTATGAATGATTTCTTAATGTATGGATGCATGTGTACGTGTGAATGAAGATATATTTGTGTAGTATGTATGATATTGACATTATTCCGATTGCATGATCTTAGTTTATCCAGAACATAGCTGAGTGAAAGTAAGTGTGCGTGCTGACACTGTTACCGAGTCTTTGATTGTCATTTTACATGTGAAAGCTCACCCCTGTAGTGGCTACATTTTTCAGTGAATATCCCTCGGAATAAAGGATGAAGAAGAGACCGGGCGTAAAGTGGAGGAACCGAGCGCTATGAAATATATGTGTATATGTAAATATTATGTGTAAGGTCTTGTCAAGCCTTGGCTGGCTCGTATTCTGATTTTAATCCCTATATCAGAACTTGAATGCTTTCGGGTAGTAAAGACGTGTTAATGCGTTGTAATATTTGAATACCTTTATGTATATATATATGTTGTGTTGTTCTATGCTGTAGGTGATGCCTAAGTGGTAAATATGAGTGTGTAAGTATACTCTCCGAGTATAGGAGATCAATATGACTATGAGCAGGAGTGGAGCTAAGTTATTGTGGGAGAAAAGCGAGTCAATGAGTCATTCCGAGTGATGAGGGGTTGAATAATCCGAGCGATTGAGGTCGCATAGCCTGGAATAGGAGTTGACTGGAATCCCGTGAGTAAAAATCGTGAAACGCCCCGAGTAAAGGATAATCAGCGGTTTCCGAGTGAGTAGTTCACCGACCAGAGAGAGACACCTAAGATTCTAAGTGGACCCAATGTGATAGATTAGCAAGTGGCTAAAGGACCCGAGTAAGTCCTGGCTTAGTAGGAAAACTAGAACAGAAAATAATATGGTTACCGAGTGAGAAGTAAGTAGGATACCCCGAGTAGTGAAATGGACGTGGGAGTTATTCCGAGTGAGGAGCCCCCACAGATTCCGAGCGAATACACCGAGTGATTCCGAGTGAGTGAGGATTGGTATTTCGAGTGGTTGGGTTTTTGAATAAGTCCGAGTGGAACTTAACTACCTACTTCCCCGAGTGAATGAATGTCTCAGTTTTCTGAGTGATTCAATGCCGAGTGTGGCTTCTCGCTTCAGCGAGTGATTCCTCGCTCAGCGAGTATGTTGTTTTGGAAGGCTTTCGTATTCGGTTTCGCTTAAGCGAATGGGAAGTTCGCCCGAGCGAGTTGGGGCGTCTCGCTCAGGCGGATGTGGGTCTCGCTTGGGCGAGTGTACGTTGTTTGGTGGTTAGCTCAGGCACCGATGGTGCTTCCGTGTGAATGGTTTTATTCCCTTGCCTTCTTCCTCCTTTTCTATGCCGTTTGACCTGTGGTTATTCGTGAAAAATTTTTCCTTGTTTTTTTTTTGGGTTTATCATTTATTTAAATTAGGGTGTCACATTTTGGTATCAGAGCAGACCGAAAGGTCCAAGGCCAAGGTATGCTTACCGAGTGTGAGCGGTTGTGTACTTCTGATCGAATGGTCAGGATTATTGTAATATTGCTGAACCTGAATGATGTTATGATATTGAGTTGCGGATAGGAGGTTATTCCCCCTGGTCCGATTGATTGTGTAATATGTAGGAATGGCATGATGCGCTAAGTTACTAAATATTAGACTGAGATACGATCGGTAATAAGTGGCTCGGTATGCTTATCCTTGAAGGGTGTTAATTTCAGGATAAGAGATGACGCATCGCCAAAGCATGGAGGCTATAGCCACAACATTCCAACGCTTTGCGGACGTGTTTGAAAGGCAGGGCCAGACTCGGACTGAGGGTGGCCACGTGCTGGACCGCTTCCTGAAGAGGAAGCCGAGTGAGTTTCAAGGAGGACGTAACCCGGAGGCAGCTTTTAAATGGACTCAGGAGCTGGAGAGGATCTTTGGGGGTCTCCGTTGTTCTGAGGCCCAAAAGGTGGAGTGTGCAGTGTATATGCTACGAGATGAAGCGGAGAACTGGTGGAAGATAGCCAGAAACTGATTTTCGGAGGATGATGCTCAGCTGACTTGGAATGATTTCAAGACGTGCTTCTTGGAGAAGTATTTCCCCGACACGGTAAGAAGTCGGAAGGAGTTGGAGTTTATGGAGTTGAAGCAAGGCTCCATGACTGTGGAAGAGTATGTAACTAGATTCGAAGAATTGTGTCTATTCTACCCACCCTTCCAATAACCAGGGACGGAGAGCTCCAAGTGCCTTAAATTTGAAAATGGGTTGAGATCAGATATTAAGAGGGCCTGCAGATATCAAGAGATCAGGAGTTTCCCTGCACTGGTGAACAAATGTAGAATATTTGAAGAAGATGACAAGGCCCACTCGGGCCAGAGCAGCAGAACCAACCAGTACTTGAAGCCTCAGCAGTCACGGTTTAAGAGGCCAGGGAACGTGGGAAGAAATAGACCCTTTACCAGGTATCAAGGTCGCAGTAACCAAGGGAGACAAATGAGCGGACGACCAAGATATGGCAAGTGTTTTAAATATGGTGGTGACCACTTTGCTCAGGATTGCAATAGTACAAAAGTCAAGTGCTTTCATTGCCAGGAGAAGGGGCACATTCGCCCCGACTGCCCCCAACTTTGTCAAGCCAACCCCAATGCACGTCATGGAGGCTTCCAAGAGAGGAACCGAGGGAACGATAACCAAGGACCGAGCGGTAGAAGCAACAGAGCCAAAGGGAATATGATGTTTGCCCCAAATAACCAGAAGAGAGACGCCGATCAACCAACTGCTGGAAGAGTCTACGCAATCAACGCGGAAGATGCTGCACAGGCGAATGACTTGGTACAGAGTAAGTGCCTACTCGGTAAATATACACTTAATGTAATTTTTGATTCTGGAGCCACCCACTCCTTCGTAGCTGATGAGTGTGTGAGGTGACTACGATTACCGATTGTGGATATGGATCGGATTTTGGAGGTGACCAACCCGACTGGCCCTAAGGTGTTGACATCAACAATGTGTAAAGGCGTAACGTTTGTGTTGGACGATCGGAGTTTTACCTTCGATCTTGTGTGCGTGCCCTTGAAGGGCATTGATATCGTGCTTGGCATAGATTGGCTTTCAGCCAACAAGGTGTTAGTGGATTGTAGAAGCCGAAGGATAATCTTTCCGAGGCAGCACAATAAGGATGACACAACACAAGGTATAGCTCAACTGTTTATGATGCTTTGTTTAACCGAGGGTGAGAGTGAAACCCGAATGAACGAAATTCCGACCGTCTGCGAATTCCCAGAAGTGTTTCCCGAGGATGTACCGAGTGTCCTTCCTAATAGAGAAGTTGAATTCTCTATAGACTTGATTCTCGGAGCCGAGCCAGTCTCCAGTACACCTTATAGAATGTCCCCAACTGAATTGGCCGAGCTGAAGAAGCAAGTAGATGAGTTACTCGGAAAATAATTCATTAGACCAAGTGTATCACCATGGGGCGCACCTGTGCTGCTTGTTAAGAAGAAGGATGGCAGCATGAGACTCTGCATAGATTACCGACAGCTAAACAAACTCACGATTAAGAACCGATACCCATTGCCCCGAATTGATGACTTGATCGACCAATTGCGTGGAGCCTCGGTCTTCTCAAAAGTTGACTTACGATCGGGATACCACCAAATCCGAGTGAAGGACTCGGATATCCCAAAGACTGCCTTCAGGACTCGGTATGGTCACTACGAGTATGTAGTGATGCCGTTCGTTGTAACCAACGCCCCTGTTGTTTTCATGAATTACATGAACAGCTTATTCCACCCGTATTTAGACCAATTTGTAGTAGTCTTTATAGATGACATCCTAGTCTACTCCAAGACCCCTGAGGAGCATGAAGAACACCTCAGAGCGTTACTTCAAGTGTTAAAGGAAAAGCAGTTGTTTGCGAAGCTTTTAAAGTGCGAATTCTGGATGGATAAGATCCACTTCCTCGGACATGTGATTTCCGAGCAAGGTGTCTCGGTGGACCCTTCGAAGGTGACAACCATAATGGAATGGGAGAGACCCAAGTTGGTCCCGGAGGTAAGGAGCTTTATGGGCCTGGCAGGTTATTATAGAAGATTCATTGAGGGTTTTTCCAAGTTGGCCTTGCCACTAACCAAGTTGACTCGGAAAAACATTCCCTTCGTGTGGAGTTCCAAGTGTGAGAGCAGTTTCCGAGAACTGAAAGACAAGTTGACGACTGCCCCAGTGTTAGCATTACCTGACTTACAAAAGAGCTTCGTGGTTTATTGTGATGCATCAGGACTCGGACTAGGATGCGTGCTAATGCAGCAAGACCGGGTGATAGCGTACGCCTCTCGGCAATTGAGACCTCACGAGCAGCATTATCTGACCCACGACTTGGAGTTGGCAGCTATGGTGTTCGCGTTAAAAATCTGGAGGCATTGCTTGTTCGGGTCCAGATTTGAAGTGTACAGTGATCACAAGAGCCTCAAATACTTATTCGACCAAAAGGAACTGAACATGCGGCAGAGAAGATGGATGGAATTTTTAAAGGATTACGATTTCGAGCTAAAGTACCATCCGGGTAAGGCAAACGTTGTTGCCGACGCGTTGAGTCGGAAGTCCCTCCATGTGGCAGTGATGATGGTGAAGGAGGTAGAGCTGTTGGAACAGTTTCGAGACATGAACTTACATGTTGACCTCCCCTCCTCTCGGAGAATGACGATCGGCACGCTGAGGATTGCCAATGAATTTCTAAAATCCGTGTGTGAGCAACAGCAGTCGGATCCCTACTTGGCTAAAATGAGGGAGACTCAGGGTAAAGGTAAGGACTTGTCCTTGACTAAGGGATCGGATGGAATCTTCCGAGTAAGAAACAGAATATACATGCCGAGTGGAGGAGAATTAAGAAGAATGGTGCTTGATGAAGCTCACAAAAGCCTGCTAAGTATCCACCCGGGTACCACGAAGATGTACCATGACTTGAGGACCCAGTTCTGGTGGCCAGGATTAAAAAGGAACGTAGCAGAATATGTGGCTCGGTGTATTACCTGTCAGAAGTCGAAGGTGGAGCACCAGAAGCCGTATGGTGCATTGCAACCCCTGGAGATTCCTGTGTGGAAATGGGACTCCATTGCCATGGACTTTGTCATGGGATTGCCCAAAAACCGAGCGGGCCATGATGCAATTTGGGTCATTGTTGACCGACTGACGAAGAGTGCACACTTCCTACCTGTGAACATGAAGTATCCTTTGCATAAGTTAGCACGGATTTACGTCCAAGAAATTGTCCGACTGCATGGAGTGCCAACTTCTATCGTATCGGATAGGGATCCTAGGTTCACGTCCCGGTTTTGGACCAGCCTGCACCAGGAAATGGGCACGAAGTTTTGGCTAAGCTCCGCTTACCACCCCCAATCGGATGGACAGTCTGAGCGAACGATTCAGAGCCTTAAGGACTTGCTAAGGGCGTGTGTGTTGGAACACGGTGGAAACTGGGAGCAGTACCTCCCCTTGATTGAGTTTACATATAATAACAGCCATCACAACAGCATCGGTATGGCACCCTATGAAGCACTATATGGGCGAAGATGCTGAACCCCACTCTGCTGGTCGAAAATGGGTGAAAGTTTATTGCTGGGGCCGGAAATTGTAAAATAAACATCAGAACAAATCCGAGTGATAAGGGAAAGGATGAAGGCATCTCAGGACCGGCAGAAAAGCTACCATGACAAACGAACCAAACCATTAGAGTTTTCAGTCAGAGATAGAGTGTTTTTGAATACTTCTCTGAGTAAAGGAGTCGGGCGAGTCTTGAAAGGTGGAAAGCTAAGTCCCCGATACATTGGACCTTATGAGGTATTGGAACGAGTCGGTTCCATGGCATACCGTATAGCATTACCGACTCACTTATCCAGATTGCACAGCGTGTTTCATGTGTCCCAACTAAGGAAGTATATACATAACCCCAGCCACACAATGCCTGATGATGAAGTGGAAATCAAGGAAGACCTGACCACAGTGACTACACCGATCAGAATCATGGACCGATCGGTAAAGCGTTTGAGGAACAAAGACGTACAACTGGTTGAAGTGGAGTGGCAACAAGGCAAGACTACCTCTCATACCTGGGAACGTGAGGACGCCATGAGGCAGCAATACCCCGAGTTGTTTAACTAAGGTGAGTGGCCGACTGAATTTCGAGGACGAAATTCTTTTGAGAGGGGGAGAACTGTAACATCCCAATTTCGAAGTTACATATCGAATGAGAATAAAACGTTAAGAAGTGAATACAAGTAGGGAATTAATTGTTAATTGTAATCAACATAGCTTAAGAAATAATGACAAGTTAATTAGGCTTAGTTGGTGAAGGGTGGCTGCTTGCGATTGGCGAAGTGTGTGAGTGGACTGCGACTCACAACTTCCCATCCCACTTTCTTTTCTTCGCATGCGCATATATGCATACCCTGTACCACCGTGGATACCCATCCCTTCCACTACTGCATACTCTCTTTTCTTCTTCTTCGTTCTCGTTCTCCTTCTCTTCCCCTGTTTTGCTCTTCGTTTTGGAGATCGCAACGATAGTGTTGAAGGAAGATTAGAGTCCCCTCCAACTGGTGGAAGACGACCACTAAGGCAGAGGAAGAACAACTTCTCATCCCCGAGCCACATTTCAGAGTGCGACGGTGCGAAGGAGAGCTGAACGAGTAGTGTCAGACCAAACGTTGAGAGCAGGAGAACTTCTTGGGTTCCTTTCAGTAGGTAGGGGGCGCTTGCATGTCAAATGCATGATCCACGAATGGTACCGGGTGAATGTATTGCTTTAAGTGCGTGTGCATGTGTGTGGCGATTGAATAATATGCATGGTTGTTGATTCTGAATCCTGTGTGTAAGATGGTAGTTGTACAATGATTACATGTGACCCAGACGATGATAATGTAGCCTGTTAATCTTGTTATAGACAAATGAATTGCATGGTCCTACCCCTGTTAACACTGTAAGAGCATGAATGTGTGATTGTTGGTTGATTCGTTAGATGGCGTTACCTTGATTGTTCGATTGTTGTGCATGTTGTTATGGTTGGCAAAGTAAATATGAGGACTGTGTTGAATTTATTCCTACTACGATGGTTTCGAAGGAGGCACCAGTTGAATAATGATGCGTGCTGGTGAATGCATTAGCTGCATGCGTAAGAATGGGGTGACCCGTGGAAGGTCAAGAGCCCCGAGAGAATGACTTCCAGCTGCAGAACTTGGCTAGATCCTGAAGGGGCTCGTGGTAGCCGTAGGAGCGAGAGAGGAGTCTCGAGATGCCAATGGGAGGCCGGTACCACATGGGAAGAGCCGAAGGGCGAGGGGCCAGTGAAGGGGGAACTGCAACTGAAAGTCATCCCTTGAGTCGGATCCGCAGACATGCATGTAGATAGGAGGTCGATTGGAGTAGTGCGCATAGTATGTGTCGAGTGTTATGAATGATTTCTTAATGTATGGATGCATGTGTACGTGTGAATGAAGATATATTTGTGTAGTATGTATGATATTGACATTATTCCGATTGCATGATCTTAGTTTATCCTGAACATAGCTGAGTGAAAGTAAGTGTGCGTGCTGACACTGTTACCGAGTCTTTGATTGTCATTTTACATGTGAAAGCTCACCCCTGCAGTGGCTACATTTTTCAGTGAATATCCCTCGGAACGAAGGATGAAGAAGAGACCGGGTGTAAAGTGGAGGAACCGAGCGCTATGAAATATATGTGTATATGTAAATATTATGTGTAAGGTCTTGTCAAGCCTTGGCCGGCTCGTATTCTGATTTTAATCCCTATATCAGAACTTGAATGCTTTCGGGTAGTAAAGACGTGTTAATGCGTTGTAATATTTGAATACCTTTATGTATATATATATATGTTGTGTTGTTCTATGCTGTAGGTGATGCCTAAGTGGTAAATATGAGTGTGTACGTATACTCTCCGAGTATAGGAGATCAGTATGACTATGAGCAGGAGTGGAGCTAAGTTATTGTGGGAGAAAAGCGAGTCAATGAGTCATTCTGAGTGATGAGGGGTTGAATAATCCGAGCGATTGAGGTCGCATAGCCTGGAATAGGAGTTGACTGGAATCCCGTGAGTAAAAATCGTGAAACGCCCCGAGTAAAGGATAATCAGCGGTTTCCGAGTGAGTAGTTCACCGACCAGAGAGAGACACCTAAGATTCTAAGTGGACCCAATGTGATAGATTAGCAAGTGGCTAAAGGACCCGAGTAAGTCCTGGCTTAGTAGGAAAACTAGAACAGAAAATAATATGGTTACCGAGTGAGAAGTAAGTAGGATACCCCGAGTAGCGAAATGGACGTGGGAGTTATTCCGAGTGAGGAGCCCCCACAGATTCCAAGCGAATACACCGAGTGATTCCGAGTGAGTGAGGATTGGTATTCCGAGTGGTTGGGTTTTTGAATAAGTCCGAGTGGAACTTAACTACCTACTTCCCCGAGTGAATGAATGTCTCGGTTTTCCGAGTGATTCAATGCCGAGTGTGGCTTCTCGCTTCAGCGAGTGATTCCTCGCTCAGCGAGTATGTTGTTTTGGAAGGCTTTCGTATTCGGTTTCGCTTAAGCGAATGGGAAGTTCGCCCGAGCGAGTTGGGGCGTCTCGCTCAGGCGGATGTGGGTCTCGCTTGGGCGAGTGTACGTTGTTTGGTGGTTAGCTCAGGCGTCGATGGTGCTTCCATGTGAATGGTTTTATTCCCTTGCCTTCTTCCTCCTTTTCTATGCCGTTTGACCTGTGGTTATTCGTGAAAAATTTTTCCCTGTTTTTTTTTGGGTTTATCATTTATTAAAATTAGGGTGTCACACCTGTTACATGCGAAAAAACTTTCCAGTATAGTTCAATTTATACAAGTACCAAACAACTAACTTACAACAAACAAATTAACAAACTACCAACTAACTAACAAGTATACACTATATAAATTACAAGTATGAAATAACTAACAAACTACCAACTAACTAATAAACATAAAACAATCTCTAACATGACATCATTTTTAGGTTTAGGAAATATAGTAATACATACTCATCTCCGCCTGGCAGTGGGACTAGAATGGGTAAGGGGGATATAGGGGAAGGGTTGCCTCGAGACCTGGGTCTAATAAATATGGTGGTGAAGAAGTCTGCTGTGGTGAAAAAGTTTATTATGGTGTGGGAGTCTACTATGGTGAAGGAGTCTACTGTGTTGTGGGATTCTGTTGTGGTGTGGGAGTCTACTATGGTGTGCCAAGACGGGATAATCTAGTCCGTAAACCACTACCCCGAGTGAAGTGTAGTCTACGTCATGTTATCTGTGGATAAAACCATGAAAACAAAGGTTAATGGAAAACTATAAATATATGTATATATATACTTATTTAATAAGAATGACTAATTATGACAATCGTTCATGTTGAATTAATAAAGTCATACTCTGTCTGTTTCAGTTTAGAATTCTCCCTCTGTTTCAGTATACTATCTATTTCAACAGGGTTTTCAGTCTCCAAAATGGCCCTAGACCATTTTGATTGAGAGACAACCTCTTTGTCAATGTGTTCACCCCTTGTAATGGCAAGTATGTGATCGAGTATCATTGGATCAATATTGACCACCAAATGACTGTCATTAAGCTCATTCAGAGAGAGATGATAAGCATCCTTAACCTCATCAGAGACATTATCAGTGATCTGACTTCGAGATTTGGCCTTGATGACTGCATACCAATCCTGGTGCCCTCCAGAGAAGTCTATGTAATAAACTTGCTCGGCTTGCTGGGCAAAAATGAAGGGATTAAACCCTTTATATCTATCGTTTTTCTTGACCTCAACTAAAGCATAGTTGTTATCAACCTTTGTGCCTACACCGATTGTGTTGTCGTACCAATCAAACCTGAATAGAATGATATCTCTTTTAAGTCATCTAGAGAAAGAAACTTCAACAATCTTTGTCAAGACACCATAGAAGTCTTCCTTTAACTGTTTGTTGGTGCCTTTAACACAAACCCTATAGTTATGGGTTTGCATTCCTTCATGCAATTGGAAGATGTTAAACTTATAGCCGTTTACGTATTAAATTGGCCATTTTTTAACAGTTTTCACCGGCCCCCAAGAAAGAGCTTGGAGTAAGGGGTCTTCAATATGGTTATTTGGGTCTTAAATCTATTTACAGTATAACACACAATAATGTTAGATAACTAAAATTTGAATTTTAAACAAAAGCGTAAGGTATATGGGTCTTACGTGTTTTGCAAACCAACCGATGAATTTGGATGATACCTCATTACGAATTTGGTCATCATTTATACGATTTTGCTCTTGTTTCAACATATATGCATATAGGCTATTTAAAGAACAATAGTTTAGCTACAATGGTTGCTAGCTTTAAAATGTTATAAATAAGTTAGTGACTTACACAAGATAGGGTTCCACTTCTGGGCAATTGAGAAGAATATACAAGTGAGCCACCTGTCAACGTTTCTCATCAATGTAACATTTTATGACCTTGCCCCCAGGATGACCGGGATAGTTAAAAATTAAACTTTGATCATTAAACCCTGGATTTATGGCGACCTCAAGGTTATGGGGAATTATACTTATTCTTCTTTCTATCTCTGTCAGAAAATAGAAAGAAGCCAAAATGGTCATTTCTTCGACTAAGTATGCCTCACAAATTGATGCTTTCAGTTATGCTTTGTTTGACACTTTATCTTTTAAAGAGTGTAGGAATCTAGTAAAACATAAACAAATGTTGAATTACATAATACTGTTATAGTTAAAAATTGTTACATGGAAATTAAGTAGTTTTGATGTTCACCTTTCAAATGGATACATCCAACGATATTGCACTGGACCACCAATAAAGCCTCGTATGGTAGATGGATAGACAGGGGCTCCATAGAGTAAAAAAAACTAGGTGAAAAAATCTACTCCAACTTACAAATCAAGACTAGAATACTTTCCTCAATGTTTACAAGTTTCTCCTCAGTAATGAAGTTGTTATCAGCTTTTTAAAGAAGTGTGTAAACACCATATTTTGTCTTTTTCTATATTAAATATAAATTTTCCCCCTCCATTCTGGAAAACCCGTTTAGAATCCAGAACCTGTCCCCAATACTCCTCCACTAGCGTTCGTCTTCTTCCTCTCCTAATCCTCTTCATCCTCATTATAAAAAGTAAACGAAAATTCCCTGAAAAAAAAAGAAAAAAAAGGGAGGGATAAGGAACGAAAAAACCCAACAGACCCATCACCTTCTCCATCTTCCTCATCAGATAACAAAAAAAAGGCAAAAGAACTTCTCCCCCAATCCATCCCAACTTCAGTGTTTGTCTTTTTCCTCTCCCAATCCTCTTCATCCTCGTCATATAAACTAGAAGAAATAAGAAGAGAAGAAGAGAAATCAACAAGAAAGAAACAAAATACAGATAAAGAAAAACAAAAAAGAACAACGAAAAAATCAGAAAAAAGAACATTCTCTGGTATGTCTCTCCTCTACTTTCGCTTCGTTTCTTCCTTCCCTTTCCCTCACTCGTCTCTCTATCTCTCGGTTCCCTTCATCCATTCAGTCTTTCACTCTTTTTTTTTCACTCTCTCGGTCTCTCACCCGGTCTTTCGCTCAGTCGGTATTTCACTCGGTCCCTCACTCGGTCTTTCTCTCAGTCGGTCTCTTTCGCTCTTAGTCAGTCTCTGACTCCCTCTCCAGTCTCTTTTTCCCTCAGTCAGTCTCTAACTCCCTCAGTCGGTCTATTTCTCCCTCATTCAGTCTCTGAATCCCTCTCCACTCTCTTTTTCCCTCAATCGGTCTCTTTCGTCCTCACTCGGTCCCTCACTCGGTGTTTCTCTCAGTCGGTCTATTTCGCCCTCAGTCAGTCTCTGACTCCCTCTCTAGTCTCTTTTTCCTTCAGTCAGTCTCTAACTCCCTCAGTTGGTCTCTTTCTCCCTTAGTCAGTCTCTGACTCCCTCTCCAGTCTCTCGTTCCCTCAGTCAGTCTCTCACCCTATCTCTCGTCATTCCCTCATTCGGTCTCTCACTCACTAGTCTTTCTTTCACTGGCCACTCCCTCAGTCTTTCTCCCTCAGTCGGTTTCTTTCATTCACTCGGTCCATCACTCAGTCTCCCTCCTTTAGTCGGTCTCTTTCACCCTCAGTCAGTCTCTGACTCCCTTTCCACTCTCTTTTTCCCTCAGTTGGTCCCTCACTCGGTCTTTCTCTAAGTCGGTCTCCTTCGCCCTCAGTCAGTCTCTGACTCCCTCTCCAGTCTCTTTTTCCCTCAGTCAGTCTCTAACTCCCTCAGTCGGTCTCTTTCTCCCTCAGTCAGTCTCTGACTCCCTCTCCAGTCTCTCGTTCCCTCAGTCGGTCTCTCACCCCATCTCTCGTCATTCCCTCATTCGGTCTCTCATTCACTCGTCTTTCTTTCACTGGCCACTCCCTCAGTCTTTCTCCCTCAGTCGGTTTCTTTCATTCACTCGGTCCATCACTCAGTCTCCCTCCTTCACCCGGTCTTTTGCTCTGTCTCTCTTTCACTCGGTCTTTCATCACTCGTCTCACCCCCACTCAGTCTCTTTCGTTCTTTCACTCTGGGTCCCTCGCCTGATATCTTTCACTCTCATTCTTTCATTTACTCGTCACTCCCTCACTCGGTTTCCTTCATCCATTTGGTGTTCCATCACTCGTCTCACCCTCAAAGTCACTTTTTTACTCATCTCTCCCTCTTTTAATTCCCTTTATCCACTCAGTCTTTCACTCTTGTTCTTTCACGTTCTTGGTCCCTCACCCGGTCTTTCGATCGGTCTCTCATTCACTCATTTTTCTTTCACTGGCCACTCCCTCAGTCTTTCTCCCTCAGTCCGTTTCCTTCTTTCACTCGGTCCATCACTCAGTCACTCCCTCACTGTCTTTCCCCCTCACTCGGTCTCTCGTTCCCTTAGTCGGTCTCTCGTCCTCACTCGGTATCTCACTCCAACATTCGGTCATTCTTTCACTCGGTCACTCTTTCACTTCGTTCACTCGGTCTCTCATCCTCACTCGGTATCTCACTCGGTCTTTCATCTATTCGGTCTTCCACTCGTTCCTTCACTCTCGTTCCTTACCCGATCTTTTTTACTCGTCTCTCCCTCTCTAGATTCCCTCACTCCTCACTCTCAGTCTTTCTCATTCCTTCATTCGGTCTCTCACACCCTCACTCAGTCTCTTTTCCACTCTCAGTTTTTGCATCATTCGGTCTCTCACTCCATCATTCAGTCTTTTTCGTCTTCACTCGGTCTCTCATTCCCTCACTCAGTCTCTCGTTCCCTCATTCGGTCTCTCACTCCCTCACTCGTTTTACTCTCTCACCATCCCTCTATCTCTCACTTCGTCTCCAACGTCCCTCTCACTCATCTCTCTTATCTGCGCCGACTATCACTCACCGAGAATTCGATCAGGTCTCCCCTTTATGTCGTCCAAGCTCTTCCACGCGTGTCATTAGATCTCCCTCCACCCTCTCGTTTTCTCTCTCCCCTCTCTTTTCCGAACTCGCTCTGTCTCTCTCTCTCTCCTTTTCTTTTTTCTTTCGTCGCCCCCCTGTCTCTCCTCCTATTCTGTTTCCTTTTATAAAAATAAATAGTTCTTTTTTAAACCCTTAGGAGAGATGTCGTACAAATTTATTTTGCCTACATTACTGTTATTAGATTTTACAGGTTTATGCAAGTATGGATTACTTTGCCTTGTTTTTTTTTCGTTCTTCATAAATTTCCTTTAATTATTAAAAAAACAAATCAATCAAAAATAAGTCTAATATTTTCTCAAAAACATTTTCCAACAAAGAACTACGTGATCTTGATTTCTCGAAAGCTCGAGAATACGTAGGAGCGGGAAACAGTTCCTGTCGGGCCCATCTTTCTTTATTTAATTTTTAGAATTTCCATTTTGTCTTGTTATTAAAAGGAGGAGCGAGGTTAATTTGGACGAGACGTCCTGTTAAACTCATGTTTTAAATAATATCTCTTTAAAAAAGGAGGAGCGAGGTTAATATAGACGAGACGTCTTGTTAATCTCATGTTTTTTTATATCTTTTTTTAAAAAAAGGAGGAGCGAGGTTAATTTGGACGAGACGTCCTGTTAATCTCATGTTTAAAAAATTCCGTGTCTATTTTTATATTTATTTTTTATTTTATTTTATTTTATTTTTTTGTATGCTTTGTCATTTCGTACGTTCCTTTTCTGAAGAAGTTAAAATAATTTTTGGGCTAATTATAATGCGCACTATCATCTTGAGGTAACCGTTTTATAACGGACAGTTGTGAGGTGCTAATACCTTCCTCACCTGTAATTCGACTCCCAAACTTAGAATTTTACTTTCATAACCAGTGCTTTAACGAAAGGTTTTCCCGGTATTTTATCCTTAAAAAATATTGGTGGCGACTCCCTGTTTTCTTTTCAAAAGGACTTCAAAACACGTTTTAATATTTTGAGGGTCGGCCTTCCCGCTGCGATCCCGGTCGCGACAGATGGCGACTCCACTGGGGACTTAGAGAGTCAAGCCAGTCAATTTGATAGCGCATGTTTTAATTAGCATATTAATTATTTAACTTCTTCCTTTATTTTATTTTCTATCAATATTTGTATATGGTTTCTGTTTTGTTTGTATTCTATCATTTATGTTCCATTAATGTCTGTGTGATCATTGAACCCTAGGTTAATATCATGAGTAGGATCTTGGCTCTAGTGACCTTTAGAAGTTTTAGAATAAGCCACCTAATACGAGATATCACTGATAGACAAACCTTAGAACCATTAGGAGACCTTCAGAAAAACCCGACTTAAGGCACAAAGGGGCAAACTTTACTTCTACCTTTTCTCATTCTCACTTTCCCTTCTGATCCAAATTAGTGGACCACTTGCCTGTTTAATGGATTACTTTTCAAAAAATGACATACTTTTAACTAGTGATCCTTTAATGGGCACGTAGTCCTTTCTTTTTATATTTACTTAAGTCTTAGGACCTTGAGTTACAGATTTTTTGAATCATCGAAAAATAAAGCAAAAAATTTTTATAAAAAAAATATAAAAAAAATTCTTTTTTTATTGACGATGATCAAAAAATCCGTAGCTCACATGATCCTTGATTTATTGCAAGTTTTGTCAAATCGTAACCTTCCTAAATACAAAAATGTTTTCAAGAAAGTTACTTGGGGAGTATCGATTTGCAAAGCATGTCAATTCCCAATGACTAATTTTTCTTTTCTTTATGTTCTTACAGGAAGCTATCAAGAGCTTAGGCAGTACCTCTGAGTGAAAATATGGAAATTAACATGAGATCAGATAGTTGTGGTAAAAATGTACCCGAGTTGAAAAAATTACTGCATGTTAAGGCTAGGAAAGTCGATACAACCAGTTTGCAAGCATTAGGGAAGAAATTGGACATGAATCAGAAAATGACTTTCTCAAGGAAATATGGGAGGATTCTAAAGTTGCTAGAAGTGGAAGTACAAGTTGAGGAAATTACCGCTTTGATTCAGTTCTATGACCCACCTCCCCGTTGTTTCACCTTCCAAGACTTTCAATTGGCTCCGTCTATTGAGGAGTTTGAACAGATTCTGGGGATGCCACTAGAAGGACAAATGCCTTACCGCCACCTTGGACGTCAAGCGAATATTGTTACCATCGCTAATGTCCTAAGGATTCACCCGGAAGTGTTAAAGAGTGCGCAACTAAATAGAAATCAGATCCTGGGGTTTGATCGGGAATATTTTGAGAAGCACATGCACCTGCTGACTGAGAAAGGAGATTGGGAAGCCTTCATAGATACCTTGGCTCTTACTATTTATGGTGTTATCTTGTTCCCTAATATTGACAATTATGTGGACTATGATGCTATTGGCGTTTTCCTTGCCCGCATGTTCAAATCTGAAAATCCTGTCATTGCTATCTTGGCAAATATGTACTACACTATGGACTTCTGCCATACACAAGGTGGAAAAAGAATCATTTGCTGTTTACCTACTCTATATGTGTGGCTCACGTCGCATGTCTTCTACCAAGTCGGCAAAGTTGAATATCCTATTTCTGATCTGAAGTTATGCCAGTTAGTAACAAAGAACAGGCGTGAATGGGCCAATCACCTGATAGGGCTCACAGCTGATAAAGTAAGGTGGTATCCACAGTGGTTGAAGGTTGACACCATTATTCGCCATTGTGGAAGCTACCCGAACGTTCCTCTCATGGGTACTCAGGGATGCATTAATTACAACCCTGTCATAGCCAAACGTCAGCTAGCGTACCCCTTACTTGGGTCACCCGATGAAGAATTCCTTACTTCTTTTATCGTTTACTACTCAGAAAGAGATTGTACCTCTGTCATTCGGGATATAGCAAATGCATGGAAGAAAGTCCACAGACAAGGGAAAGAACTAGGAACTCGAAGCCACGCCGTGAAGGAGGAATACTACCAATGGATCCTAAATAGGGTTTCCATTGTCAAGCTGCCTTTCAGGAGTCCCCCCTATTTCCCAACAAGCACACATGTTACCCCACCTACGCTTGAAAAGGAGGCAATGAGAGCCAAGATAAAAGAGCTAATTGCCAAAAACAAGAAGCTAGAGAAAGACTTGTTGATGTCTCAACAAGAATGTGCCCTCCAGAAAAGGGAGAACTTAGAAAGCAAGCAAACCATCAAGGAGATTGGAAAAAAGAGGAAAATCGAAAGGGATTAGTTGAGGAAACAAAGTCAGTGCCTCCGAACAGCTAATACTCAGCAGAGAATGAAGAACAAACAAAGGGATGCCATGTTGAGTGACAAGCAACTCTTAAGGGACATGTTGGCAAAAGTGAAAGAGCAGGAGCAAAATGCCTTGGTGCAAAAAGAGCTTCTGCAATCGCAAGTTAGCCGATTAGAGCATCAGCTTAATGAAGTGGTAGAGGCTTGCCAGTATGAGATAAATGGCGAGCGATGGTGCGCGATAGATACTGAGCAAGAATGTGGTGAGGCTATCCGTGTTTTGAAAATTGAAATAACACAACAAGATGAAGTTATTCATTCATGGATGAACCGCTTCGCCCACTTAGCACATTTGGCTAATGGGGTTCTGGAAGACCTCCCGCTCCTACTTAAGCAAGATGAGGGGATGGTTAATTCTCTTAACACCCCAAAAGAAATTGTAACCTTCCTTGATTACTGTAGAGAAAGGATTTGTAAAATGAGGGCCATGATTGCCCAAGCTAGGAATGGCTGATTTACTTTTTCTGCATAAAAAATAGATTGGCAGCAGTAATGTATTTTGGTGGAATTCAAAAAGAAGGATTCTTTTGTCTCCACAACTATCTCATGTTAATTTCCACTTATCACATACTTAGTACTTTTGAACGTGACGTTCTGAGAAACGGTTGGAGGATACTGGCCGAGTTCTGCGATAACTTCATGCACCATATTATTTGCTTTTATTTAATGCTTTCTTTTTAACAATTTCTTGTTTTGACTTCCATTAGACATTACGGGTAAGCATCGTTACCAGACCCGACTCCAAATGAGACTCATGGCCGAAGCAGAAATCAGGGACGAAGATTTCAGAAACGAGTTCAACCAGCTAAAGGAACAGGTAGCCGAGTTGACCAAGCTTCTGGAAAAGAGAATCACAGAAGGGGGCTCCTCTGCAGGTATTAAGGACACCCAACAACAGCCTGCCACCCCGCTACATCCCCCAGGTTTTGGTCCGACAAGGACTCAATTTCCCAATCCAATGGCTCCTCCTCTCACTATCAATGTTGGAAGGCCTAACCCTGCTGCTGATCTCCAACCACACTACGACATGTCTTATGCATAACAACATACATTTGTTGGCCCAGATGGTAACCCGGTACCTTTTCCACCTTATAGCTTACCACCGGGATACTTTCCCCCATTGCTCACTAACCCACAAGACACCCATGACCACCAAGCAATGAATCCCCATACCTCACACCCCGCTCAGCCCACTATACCATCACTTCATAAGCCACAAATTGCCCAAGCACAAGCCGCTTAAGCTCAAGCCACTCCAGCTCAAGCCACCCCAGCCCAAGTCACCCAGATAGCCCAGCCAGTCTATACTGCATAATCTACGGGCCAACCCCAGGGTCCTCCATTAAGCACTGTCCAATGAGTCGGCCTCATGCATCTATACCTTTCCACCAGCTTTACGGCTATCCATATGGGTACATGAACCCCTATACTGCCAATCCACAAGGCATGACCCAAATGGTAAACCTAGTAGCCGATTCTAGAATAGTCAATGTCTCCCAAAAAGGAAAGATAGAGATCTTGGAGGAGCGACTAAGGGCTGTGTAAGGAGTGGAAGGTTTTGGATTTATTGATGCTTCTGAACTCTGTCTAGTCCCAGATGTCATTATTCCCCCTAAGTTTAAAATGCCAGATTTTGACAAATATCGGGGAATGACTTGCCCAAGAAATCATCTCATAATGTACTGTCGGAAGATGACGTCTCATTCATCTAATGACAAGCTGTTAATCCACTATTTCCAGGATAGTCTAGCCGGGGCTGCCCTCACCTGGTATGCCCACTTGGAACGAACCCGTATTCGATGCTGGAAGGACTTGGCAGACGCTTTCTTGAAACAGTACAAATACAATTTAGACATGGCACCCAACAGAGTGCAGCTACAGAACATGACAAAAAAGGATAATGAGATATTTAAGGAGTATGCTCAACGGTGGCGTGAAACGGCTGCACAGGTTGACCCCACGCTGTCCGAGAAAGAAGTAGTAGCGATGTTCATCGATACGCTTCAGTCACCCTTCTATGACAGAATGATTGGCAGTGTTTCCTCAAATTTCTCTGACATTGTGACCATCGGGGAGAGAATAGAAAGTGGGGTGCAAACAGGGAGGATTATCCGAGGCCCATCTAGGGCATCTAATGTGAAAAGACCAGCGCCAGGCGATGGCAGGAGAAGAGACAGGGAGACCAACTTTGTCTCTTATGATCAGAAAAGGGACCAACCAAGACCATTCACCCCCACCATTTTTCAAGCCCTCAATTCTTATGCGCCGAATCCATATATGGCTACTGCTGTCCATAACCCAACCTCTTATCCTCCTCATTTTCATCCACCCATTGTCAGAGCACCTATACCACAACCTATGCCATATCGTCCTCCACAACAAACAGTTCAGCCACCCGATCCTAATCAGAATGCAAAGAAACCTAACAATGACCGTACACCGATGCAATTTGATGCCATCCCAATGACATACACTGAACTCTTTCCTCTCCTCATTCGTAGTGGTTTAGTGGCACCCTGCCCTTTAAAGCCAGTAGAACCCCCTTACCCCAAGGGGTATGATCTTAATGCCGGGTGTGATTATCACGCCGGACCACCGGGGCATTCTACTGAAAATTGTATGGCATTGAAGTATAAAGTAAGGGATCTGATTAAAGCTAACTGGATTAACTTTAAGGAAGGCAGCCCAAATGTGGCCACAAATCCCCTACCTAACCATGGAAATTCAGGGGTCAACGCCATGGAAAATGATAAGGAGTGCGTTAAGAATGTTGCTGACATAAGAAGGCCGTTATGGGTAGTTCATTCCCTTTTGCTTAAAAGGGGATTAATTGAATGAACCTGGAGTATGGAACATGATTGCGAGCAGACTACCGAACGCCAAGGCTTCTGTGGGGTCCTTTAAAGCCTTATGGACAGCCATATTGTGCAGGTCTGTAAACGCCATGGAGATGAAGTCGACATGGTCGAGGAACAAACGGGGGCACGAGTCCCTAAGCCCTTGACAATTTTTTATAGCAGGAACCCTCAAGCAGCTCCTGTTTCTGTACAACCAATCATCACTATTAAAGCACCACCCCATTTGCGTTCAAAGATTCTCGGGCTGTCCCTTGGAAGTACAACGAAGATGTGATCGTTGCAAGCTCGGCAACGAATGACCCGTCTCCTTCGTCCGTCATAAATATTGTTGGGGTAGGAGGTGTAACCAGGAGTGGAAGAGTATACGCCCCTCCAGAGACAAAGAAGGATAAGATTACCAGAAAAGCCAAGGTGGGCGAAGAAGGGGCTAGTGGTGAAATCAAAAGGGCCGTGACTGATGAAGAAGCCCATGAATTCTTAAAGTTTATTCACCAGAGCGACTATCAAGTGCTTGACCAACAGACCCATACTCCTGCAAAAATCTCTTTGTTATCATTGCTGATGAGCTCTGAGCCACATCGGAAGACGTTGATGAAGGTCCTGAACGAGGCCTATGTCAGTCATGATATTCCCGTCGATAAGTTTCAGGGAATAGTGGGGCATATTATTGCAGACAACTATCTGACCTTCACTGACGACGAAATACCAACAGAGGGAATTGGGCACAACAAAGCTCTCCATATCTCCGTGAAGTGCCGAGATTACATCTTAGCAAAAGTACTTATTGACAATGGGTCATCCCTCAACGTCATGCCAAAATCTACATTGGCCAAGTTACCATTCGATGGGACTTGTATGAAGCCAAGTGCCACAGTAGTACGAGCTTTTGATGGAACTCGGAGGGAGGTCATGGGTGAGATTGAGCTGCCCATACAGGTTGGGCCGTGCATGTTCCAGGTCCTTTTTCAAGTCATGGATATCTCGCCTGCCTACAGCTGTTTATTAGGCAGGCCGTGGATCCATTCTGCTGGAGTGGTACCCTCTACCCTGCACCAAAAACTAAAATTCATAATTGACAACAAGCTGATAATTGTTTCTGGTGAGGAGGACCTTCTGGTCAGCAAACCTTTGACAACCCCTTACATCGAGGCAGCGGAAGAGGCTCTTGAAATTTCTTTCCAAGCATTGGAGATAGCAAACGCCACCTATGTGGGGGAAGGAGCCATAATGGTAAAGGCTTACATGCCAAGTGCATTTTTAGTGATGGCAAAGATAATGCTGCGTGAAGGGTATAAACCTGGAAGAGGGCTAGGACGTGCTTTGAATGGTGAAATGGAACCTATACGCCTGCTTGAGAACATAAATGGTTTTGGATTAGGATACCGGCCCATAGCTACCGACAAAAAAGGGTAGAGGAAGAAAAGAGAGAAAGAAAGGTTGCCCGTCTTGCCGGCAGAGAGCCTCATACTGCGAGAGTCCCCATCTGTGATCTCTACAAAAGCTTCCGGAGCACCGGAGTGATGCCTTCAGATCAAGTGGCCGTCATTGAAGAAAGTCTCTGTGATAGTGCTGATTTTGTGATTGCTTGTCCATCGGGCCAAGAATTTCATAACTGGGAGGCCGTCGAGCTCCCCACGAATTTGAATGTTTCACCAAAGTAATTTGTTTATGCTTTAAGTACTTTTTCGTCCCTTTGCTCTGCCTAAGGCTTTGGGACTCTTCCATGTAATAAGGGCGAAAAAAACTTGTTTTTATCATTTTCATCAATAAATGCGTATCGAAATCCAAAAAAAAACTCTTCTTGTGTCCTTTATCCTTGTTTTGAATCCTTCTTTTTACTTGCTTGTTCCTTTTTTTTTCATTTGCCATAACACACTAAATTGCAGATCCGAAAATGACTCTCTTGAGGATAATGAGGTCATAATCCTGTTTCACGACTTCGATCACCTAGTTGATTACGCCGATGAGGAAGGTGGGGAAGATTGTGAGCCACCGCCTGAGCTGACAAGGTTGTTAGAGCAAGAGGATGAAGGGATTCAACCCTACCTAGATATAGTTGAGGTCATCAATTTGGGGAATAAAGAGAATAAGAAGGAAGTCAAGATCGGCACTGCCCTAAGCAGAGAACAAAGAGAAGATTTAATCAAGCTGTTAATGGAATTTTGTGATGTCTTTGCCTGGTCTTATCAAGATATGCCTGGACTCGATGCTAGCATTGTCGAGCATAGACTACCCTTAAAACCTGAGTGCCCTCCAATAAAGCAGAAACTACGCCGAATGAAGCCAGAAATGCTCCTAAAGATTGAAGACGAGGTTAAGAAGCAGTTTGATGCTGGGTTCCTAGCTGTGGCAAAATACCCTCAGTGGGTAGCCAACATTGTTCCCGTTCCAAAGAAGGATGGAAAGGTACAGATGTGTGTGGACTACCAAGATTTGAATAGGGCTAGTCCCAAGGATGATTTTCCTCTACCACAGATCGATGTTTTGGTTGATAATACAGCTCAGCATTCCATTTTCTTATTCATGGATGGTTTCTCGGGGCATAATCAAATTAAAATGGCACCTGAAGATATGGAGAAGACCACTTTTATCACTCTATGGGGCACATTTTGTTACAAGGTGATGTCCTTTAGGTTAAAAAATGCTGGGGCAACTTATCAGAGAGCAATGGTGACGCTTTTCCATGATATGATGCATAAGGAGATAGAAGTCTACGTGGATGACATCATTGCCAAATCTAGGACAGATGAAGGGCACATCAGCAATCTAAGGAAGCTTTTTGAACGGTTGAGAAAGTTGAGGCTTAGATTGAACCCTGCCAAGTGCACATTCAGTGCAAGGTCAGGCAAGCTGCTAGGGTTTATAGTAAGTGAAAGAGGGATAGAGGTTGATCCCGACAAAGTCAAGGCGATTCTCGAGATTCCTTCTCCCTGTACAAAAAAAGAAGTCTGAGGATTCTTGGGAAGGCTCAATTATATTGCCCGATTTATTTCACAATTGACAGCGACTTGTGAACTGATCTTCAAGTTACTCCACAAGAATCAACCGGGGCAATGGGATGAGAACTGTCAAGCAGCTTTTGAAAAGATTAAGCAGTACCTGCAAGAACCACCAATTTTGGTGCCCCCAACCCCAGGAAGGCCACTTATTTTGTATCTGACTGTATTGAATGAATCCATGGGTTGTGTGTTGGGACAACAAGATGAAACTGGAAAGAAGGACATGCTATCTACTACTTAAGCAAGAAGTTCACTGATTGTGAAATGAGGTACTCCGCTTTAGAGCGAACTTGTTGCGCGTTAGCATGGGCCACTAAGCGCCTAAGGCAATACATGTTGAGTCACACCACTTGGCTAGTTTCTAAAATAGGCCCCGTCAAGTACATTTTTGAAAAACCTACTTTGACCGGAAGGATCGCTCGTTGGCAAGTGCTATTAACTGAGTACGACATAATATATGTCACTCAAAAGGCCATAAGAGGAAGTGCCCTGGCAGATTACTTGGCACACCTACCCATCAATGATTATCAGCCGATGCAGTTTAACTTCCCGGATGAAGATATCCTGGCAATATTCAATGAGGAAGGTGGTCAGAAAGATAAATGGACCCTGAGATTTGACGGAGCTTCTAATGCACTGGGGCATGGAATTGGGGCCATCTTGATTTCACCCGATAAGGAATTTATCCCTATCTACGCCAGATTGTGTTTTGACTGTACCAATAACATTGCTGAATATGAGGCATGCTCATTAGGGATCCAAGCAGCATTAGATGCAAAAGTAAAATTATTGGAAGTTTGTGGGGACTCTGCGTTGGTCATCCATCAATTGAAAGGCAAGTGGAAGACTAGGGACAGCAAGTTGATTCCTTATTATGATCATATCAAGGAAATGATCAAAGAGTTTGATGAGATCTCTTTTCATCACGTTCTCCGGGATGACAATCAAATGGCTGATGCCTTGGCTACCCTTGCCTCAATGTTCAAAGTAGTGACTACGATGTGCCTCTCATCGAAGTAAAGAAGCATTGTGAGCCTGCATACTGTTAAATGATGGAAAAGGAGTCTGATGGGAAACCTTGGTACCATGATATTAAGAGATATATCCAGAGTCAAGAATACCCCGAGGGTGCTACAAAAAATAATAAGAAGACCCTAAGATGACTCGCCATGGGTTTCTTCTTAAATGGGGATGTGTTTTACAAAAGAAATTATGACTCTGTCCTGCTTCGTTGTGTTGATGTTGTTGAGGCAAACGAAATCATGAGGGATGTTCATGAAGGATCTTTTGGGACTCACGCTAATGGACATGCCATGTCAAGAAAGATCTTGAGGGCCAGTTATTACTGGATGACCATGGAAGCGGACTGCTTCACTTATGTACGAAAATGTCATAAATGTCAGATATACGCTGACCATCTTCATACACCCCCGTCATCCCTAAATGTCTTGTCGACACCATGGCCCTTCTCAATGTGGGGCATGGATGTCATTGGGCCCATCGAGCCAAAAGCCTCAAACAGTCATCGTTTCATCTTGGTCGCCATTGATTATTTCACCAAATGGATAGAAGTAGCTTCATATGCCAGTGTAACAAGGAATGTTATGGTCAAATTTATCAAGCGAGAACTGATATGCCGATACGGCCTACCAAGTCAGATCATTACTGACAATGGTACGAATTTGAACAACAAAATGATGAAGGAACTCTGTGAAAGCTTCAAAATTCACCATTACAATTCCTCTCCTTATCGGCCTAAAATGAATAGGGCGGTTGAGGCGGCCAACAAGAACATCAAGAAGATAGTACAAAAGATGGTAGTCAGTTACAGAGATTGGAGCGAGATGCTCCCTTTTGCTCTACATGGGTATCGCACCTCGATCCGAACCTCAACAGGGGCAACCCCGTTCTCTCTCGTATATGGTATGGAAGCGGTCTTGCCTTTTGAAGTAGAGATCCCGTCCCTTCAGGTGATGATAGAGGCAAAATTAGAAGAAGCTGAGTGGGTTCAGGCTTGACATGACCAACTAAACTTGATCGATAGTAAAAGATTGACTGCCCTCTGTCATGGTCAGTTGTATCAGAGGCGTATGAAACGAGCATTTGAGAAGAAAGTGCGACCTCGACAGTTCTGAGAAGGAGACCTGGTACTCAAGAAAATTCTACCGATTCAAAAGGACAATTGAGGCAAATGGACTCCTAATTACGAAGGACCATATGTTGTGAAGAGGGCTTTTTCTGGAGGAGCCTTAATACTCACTAATATGGATGGCAAGGATTTGCCAATGCCTATAAACGCAGATGTAGTGAAAAAGTACTATGCTTAGGGAGGGAATGTATGTAACAAAAAAAAGAGAGAAAAAGAAAAAGAAAAATAATGCTCGCTAGGCTGAAAACCTGAAAGGGCGGCCTAGGCAAAAGTTAGAGCGACCCGGTGAGTCGAAAACCCGAAATGGCGGCTCAGGCAAAAGTTAGGGTCAAATTTCTGGTAATGCGAATAAGACCTCTGACTCAAAGTACGTGTCCAAGCTCGGGCACGTGAATCATCGTCGAACTTACCTTTCCAAAAGCAAGGTCGAAGGGTGAACATGAAGTCGTGTTGAGGGTTAAGACTCTCACCAGTCTCAGAGATTCACTGGAGGATCCATGAACCTTCCCTATTTCACTTGTCCTTGACCTGTTCTATGTGACCTCATTCATTTCATTTACCTTCCTTGTTTTTCTTTCTCTGTACTTGTTTAACATGCATGAATAAAATTCACCCTCTTCGATACATGTTATGAATTTTGTTGATCTGATAAAAACATGTGTTTTAATAAAATAAATGGAAGAATGGTAAACATTTAAAGTCATGAGGGACAAGATGCTCCTACTACTCGACCTCATCTTGGGCGATCATCACAGAGACTTGGCCAGGCACGCGCTTCGAAGCTATGGTTGCCTCATTCATTCTGCTTCGTCCATGAGTCATCTCAGGGATCACGGTCTCAAAGGGATCTACCAGAATTTTAATTCATTCTCTACATTACTTACCCATTTTTCATGAAGGTTGATAAAAAGGGACAATTGCCAAAGCTGGTACTTTTCAAATTCTCTTCCCTAGTGGAACCACAATCGCCAAAGCTGGCACTTCTCAAATTATCTTCCCCAGTGGAACCACAATTGCCAAAGCTGGCACTTCTCAAATTCTCTTCCCCAGTGGAACCACAATCGCCAAAGCTGGCACTTGTCAAATTCTCTTCCCCAGTGGAACCACAATCGCCAAAGCTGGCACTTCTCAAATTCTCTTCCCCAGTGAAATCGCAATCACCAAAGCTGGTACTTCTCAAAGTTTCTTCCTCAAACATCCAAAGCTGGTACCTTCAAAAATGCCAAAGCTGCCAAAGATGGAACCTCTAAAAACCTTTCCACAATCGCCAAAGCTGGCACCTTCAAAGTCTCCTCCTCAACTGCAAAAGTCGATATCTTTCAAGTTTCCTCTCCTTAATGGAATCGCCAAAGCTGGCACTTCTCAAAGTTTCCTCCTCAATTGCCAAAGATGGCGTCTTTTGAGTTTCTTTTCATGAGTTGCCAAAGTCGGCATCTTTCATGTTTCTTTCACTAAAATTGGTATACAAAGCTTTCACTTCAATTTCCAAAGTTAGCAGGCTGTTCATTCTTCCTAATTGTCAATTTTGGCATCGTGTTTGTTCTTCAATCGCCGAATGAGGCACCCTCTACTTTCTAGTCGTCAAATAAGGCACCCTACCTATCAGGAAGCCTCAGGAACCCACTCCTAGGCTATTATATTTCTCAATTTGAGCTAGGGGCATTCCCCAAGTCATTTATTTTCTGTCAAATAGCTTCAGGTACACCGCCCTAGGCTATTCCCTCTCTCAATTCGAACCCGGGGCATCCCCCCAAGTCATTTATTTTCTATCAAATAGCTTCAGAAGCCTACTCCTAGGCTATCACATTTTTCAATTTGAACCAGGGGCATTCCCCAAGTCATTTATTTTCTGTCAAATAGCTTCAGGAGCCCACTCTTAGGCTATCACATTTTTCAATTTGAACCAGGGGCATCTCCCCAAGTCATTTATTTTCTATCAAATAGCTTGAGGAACCCACACCTAGGCTATCCCATTTTTCAATTTGAACCAGGGGCATTCCTCAAGTCATTTATTTTCTGTCAAATAGCTTCAGGTACACCGCCCTAGGCTATTCCCTCTCTCAATTTAAACCTGGGGCATTCCCCCCAAGTCATTTATTTTCTGTCAAAAAGTTTCAGGAACTCACCCCTAGGCTATTCCCTTTCTCAATTTGAACCAGGGATATCCCCCAGGCCATTTGTTTTCTATCCAAAAAAATGCTTCAGGTACTCATTCCTAGGCTGTATCCTTCAGTCCAAACGTGTTCGGGCAAATCCCTGTGTCATTTATTTTTCTTCGAAGCTTTAAGTATTCCTCTCTAGGCTACTTCATTTTCAATATCAAGGAAATATCCTTTGATTTTTTTAGGACAAAGCTCAAACTTCAATCGTCAAACTTGGAACCCTGTTCATCTTTCCCAATTGTCAAAGTTGGCAACTCTTCAAGCTTATCTAGCACTTTCAGGTGCTTGGTGCCGAAGTTGGTTTTCTTTAAGTTTCCATAATACATTTGCCAAAGTTGGCATTATTTGAGTCTTCTATTTGTCAAGGTCGTCACCTCATTGAGGATGTTAGTGTTAAAATGATGTTCACTTCTTTACTTTCTTTTCACGATATGAATAAATCATTCATATTTTCTTAAAAAGAAAGTAAAGAGGGGTAACTGTAAACACCATGTTTTGTCTTTTTCTATATTAAATAATAATTTTCCCCCTCCATTCCGGAAAACCCGTTTAGAATCTGGAACCTGTCCCCAATACTCCTCCACTAGTGTTCGTCTTCTTCCTCTCCCAATCCTCTTCATCCTCATTATAAAAAGCAAACAAAAATTCCCTAAAAAAAGAGAAAAAAAGAGGGAGGGATAAGGAACAAAAAAACCCAACAGACCCATCACCTTCTCCATCTTCCTCATCAGATAACAAAAAAAAGAGGCAAAAGAACTTCTCCCCCAATCCATCCCAACTTCAGTGTTTGTATTTTTCCTCTCCCAATCCACTTCATCCTCGTCATATAAACTAGAAGAAATAAGAAGAGAAGAAGAGAAATCAACAAGAAAGAAACAAAATACAGATAAAGAAAAACAACAAAGAACAACGAAAAAATCAGAAAAAAGAACATTCTGTGGTATGTCTCTCCTCTACTTTTGCTTCCTTTCTTCCTTCCCTTTCCCTCACTCATCTCTCCATCTCTCGGTTCCCTTCATCCATTCAGTCTTTCACTCTTTTTTTTTTCACTCTCTCGGTCTCTCACCCGGTCTTTCGCTCAGTCGGTATTTCACTCGGTCCCTCACTCGGTCTTTCTCTCAGTCGGTCTCTTTCGCCCTCAGTCAGTCTCTGACTCCCTCTCCACTCTCATTTTCCCTCAGTCGGTCTCTTTCGTCCTCACTCGGTCCCTCACTCAGTCGGTCTATTTCACCCTCAGTCAGTCTCTGACTCCCTCTCCAATTTCTTTTTCCCTCAGTCAGTCTCTAACTCCCTCAGTCGGTCTCTTTCTCCCTCAGTCAGTCTCTGCCTCCCTCTTCAGTCTCTCGTTCCCTCAGTCGGTCTCTCACCCTATCTCTCATCATTCCCTCATTCAGTCTCTCATTCACTCATTTTTCTTTCACTGGCCACTCCCTCAGTCTTTCTCCCTCAGTCGGTTTCTTTTATTCACTTGGTCCATCACTCAGTCCCCCTCCTTTAGTCTGTCTCTTTCACCCTCAGTCAGTCTCTGACTCCCTCTCCAGTCTCTTTTTCCCTCAGTCAGTCTTTATCTCCCTCAGTCGATCTATTTCACCCTCAGTCAGTCTCTGACTCCCTCTCCAGTCTCTTTTTCCCTCAGTCAGTCTTTAACTCCCTCAGTCAGTCTCTGCCTCCCTCTCCAGTCTCTCGTTCCCTCAGTCAGTCTCTCACCCTATCTCTCGTCATTCCCTCATTCGGTCTCTCATTCACTCATCTTTCTTTCACTGGCCACTCCCTCAGTCTTTCTCCCTCAGTCAGTTTCTTTCATTCACTTGGTCCATCACTCAGTCCCCCTCCTTTAGTCGGTCTCTTTCACCCTCAGTCAATCTCTGACTCCCTCTCCACTCTCTTTTTCCCTCAGTCAGTCTCTTTCGTCCTTACTCGGTCCCTCACTCGGTCTTCCTCACAGTCGGTCTCTTTCGCCCTCAATCAGTCTTTGACTCCCTCTCCAGTCTCTTTTTCCCTCAGTCTGTCTTTAACTCCTTCAGTCGGTCTCTTTCTCCCTCAGTCAGTCTTTGACTCCCTCTCCAGTCTCTCGTTCCCTCAGTCGGTCTCTCACCCTATCTCTCGTCATTCCCTCATTTGGTCTCTTATTCACTCGTCTTTCTTTCACTGGCCACTCCCTCAATCGGTTTCTTTCATTCACTTGGTCCATCACTCAGTCTCCCTCCTTCACCCGGTCTTTCGCTCTGTCTCTCTTTCACTCGGTCTTTCATCACTCGTCTCACCCCCACTCAGTCTCTTTTGTTCTTTCACTCTGGGTCCCTCACTTGATATCTTTCACTCTCGTTCTTTCATTCAATCGTCACTCCCTCACTCAGTTTCCTTCATCTATTCGGTGTTCCATCACTTGTCTTACCCTTAAAGTCATTCTTTCACTCGTCTCTCCCTCTCTCGATTCCCTTCATCCACTCAGTCTTTCACTCTTATTCTTTCACGCTCTTGGTCCCTCACCCGGTCTTTCGATCGGTCTCTCATTCACTAGTTTTTCTTTCACAGGCCACTCCCTTAGTCTTTCTCCCTCAGTCATTTTCCTTCTTTCACTTGGTCCATCACTCAATCACTCCCTCACTGTCTTTCCCCCTCACTCGGTCTCTCGTTCTCTTAGTCGGTCTCTCGTCCTCACTCGGTATCTCACTCCAACATTCAGTCATTCTTTCACTCAGTCACTCTTTCACTTCATTCACACGTCCACTCGGTCTCTCGTCCTCACTCGGTATCTCACTCGGTCTTTCATCCATTCGGTCTTCCACTCGTTCTTTCACTCTCGTTCCTCACCGGATCTCTTTCACTCGTCTCTCCCTCTCCTGGTTCCCTCACTCCTCACTCTCAGTCTTTCTTATTCCTTCATTCGGTCTCTCACATCTTCACTCAGTCTCTTTTCCACTCTCAGTTTCTCCATCATTGGGTCTCTCACTCCATCATTCGGTCTTTTCCGTCTTCACTCGGTCTCTCATTCCCTCACTCGGTCTCTCGTTCCCTCATTCGGTCTCTCACTCCCTTACTCGTTTTACTCTTTCACCGTCCCTCTATCTCTCCCTCCGTCTCCAGCGTCCCTCTCACTCATCTCTCTTATCTGCGCCGACTATCACTCACTGAGAATCCGATCAGGTCTCCCCTTTATGTCGTCCAAGCTCTTCCACGCGTGTCATTAGATCTCCCTCCACCCTCTCGTTTTCTCTTTCCCCTCTCTTTTTCGAACTCGCTCTGTCTCTCTCTCTCCTTTTCTTTTTCTTTCGTCGCCCCCCTTGTCTCTCCTCCTATTCTATTTCCTTTTATAAAAATAAATAGTTCTTTTTTAAACCCTTAGGAGAGATGTTGTACAAATTTATTTTGCCTACATTACTGTTATTAGATTTTACAGGTTTATGCAAGTATGGATTACTTTGCCTTGTTTTTTTTCGTTCTTCATAAATTTCCTTTAATTATTAAAAAAACAAATCAATAATAAATAAGTCTAATATTTTCTCGAAAACATTTTCCAACAAAGAACTACGTGACCCTGATTTCTCGAAAGCTCGAGAATACGTAGGAGCGAGAAACAGTTCCTGTCGGGCCCATCTTTCTTTATTTTGTTATTAAAAGGAGGAGCGAGGTTAATTTGGACGAGACGTCCTGTTAAACTCATTTTTTAAATAATATCTCTTTAAAAAGGAGGAGCGAGGTTAATTTAGACGAGACGTCTTGTTAATCTCATGTTTTTTTATATCTTTTTTTAAAAAAAGGAGGAGCGAGGTTAATTTGGACGAGACGTCTTGTTAATCTCATGTTTAAAAAATTCCGTGTCTATTTTTTATTTTATTTTATTTTATTTTTTTTGTGTGCTTTGTCATTTCGTACGTTCCTTTTCTGAAGAAGTTAAAATAATTTTTAGGCTAATTATAATGCGCACTATCATCTTGAGGTAACCGTTTTATAACGGACAGTTGTGAGGTGCTAATACCTTCCTCACCTGTAATTCGACTCCCGAACTTAGAATTTTACTTTTATAACTAGTGCTTTAACGAAAGGTTTTCCCGGTATTTTATCCTTAAAAAATATTGGTGGCGACTCCCTGTTTTCTTTTCGAAAGGACTTCAAAACACGTTTTAATATTTTGAGGTTCGGCCTTCCCGCCGCGATCCCGGTCGCGACAAAGTGACTTAACTCAACCAACAGTTTCTAAATGGGTTTCGGTACAGCATAAAAGCAAGGGATTCCCGGGGCCCAAACAAGAGCAGAGGTTGCAAGTATTCTCATAAAAGAAAGAAAGGAGAACAGGCAGAGAGGTAAGAACGAGTAAGAGCGTATGGCAGTAGTTGTTGCATAAACACATGACAATCATGACTTTTCATGCCAAATACCCCGCCCTTCTTCACGTCGACACATCTACTCAAATTAAAAGAAAATTCGTCAGGCAGGAACCCATTCATCCATACACATACAATAATCTATTGAGGTCTTGCTAATATATATTTTGCATGCGATTTACGCATTTTTCCACATCCCACATCCTCAATTCCAACTCCTTCCTAGAACACCAACTTGGAAGGTGTAGTCAACTTTTCTCATTGTCATTTGTTGTCTCCTTGATGTCCATCACAGTGCCAAAAATATTAATGAAAACATTTCATTCAGTGTGCATCACATCTATGGTATGTCTTAACAACTCTTTCCAATATGGTAAATCCCATAATATACTTTGCTTCACACAGTAGTGTTCCTTCCCATAACTTGTAAACTTCTTAACATTCTTACCCTAGATATATAGATAGTCAGAGGCTCTCTACCAAACCCATGTACTGGATAACCTATGAGGTGGAGGTTCATTAACAACCTTGCTCTTCTTAAAAGTGGGTGATCCAATGGTAGGAACTTTCCATGATAGTAAAAAAAACTTGTTTTGCCACTAACAAGGAGTGATTCCCCCCTCGCTATGTTCCATGCATACAGGGCAAGCAAGATTCCCAGACGTTGACTATCTAGAAAGCATACCATAGGTTGGAAAGTCATTAATGGTCCACATCAAAACAACCTACATCATGAAATTGTTCTTCAAGGGTGCATCATAGGTTATCACCCCAACATCCTACAATTGTGACAACTCCTCAACCAATGGTTGTAGAAACACATCTATTTTCGCCTTTGGATTTTTTGGTCTGGAACTAGTATAGATAGAATCATCACCGATTCTTTATACACATATCAGGAGGTAGATTGTATGGGGTCAGTATAACTGGCCAAGAAGAGTACGCTCTTCTGTATTGACCAAATGGGTTGAACCCATCAGTACATAAGCCAAGTCACACATTGCGCAACTCCCTAAAATGTTTGAATATAGCTCATCCAAACACTTTCATGCTTTCCTGTTGGATGGATGGCACAATTATGTATTCGATTCAGAGTACTCTAACGCATGTGTTTTGTTGTAGATAATAAGGCATACAAACGTTGAAGACATAGTGTTATTGGAAAGTACCATATTTTCTTCCTGACCATCCTAGTTGCTTTCTCTTTTTGTTTAACAGTTTTGTAGTGGTCTTCATTATAGTGTACACATTTTGTGACACTCTTATCTGTAAACTTATTTCAAAACAACATTCACCCACCAACACAACACTCTATTTTCACACAACCCAAAGCCAGGTTTGCCATTTTTTTCTTAGCATGGTATAGATTTGATGGCATTCGATGATGACTTGACATAGTGGAACCCATCAAATCGGCCATTCTATTAAAACAACCTCACGAAAGATTATATTCTGCCTTTAGGCTTAAAACAACTAAGGAGACAGATAATTCATGGTGACTCTAGCACCCATCCCACAATGGAGTCTGAGCCGCTGCCAACAAATCATAAAATCTCTTGACCTCCGGATTAGGATCCTCCTTTATATTCTTATCCTCATTCCTAACTTGGTCATCATGTTCTAGCATACGCCCGATGGAGCATCCAACATGATCCATCACCATCTGCTCTATGTTGTACATATTCCTGTTTCCTCTGACCTCGTAGTAAGACTGTTGCATGGGTATGGCCGGTGGCCTGAGCGGTAACTGCTCACCATGGTTGTACCACTAATAATATCCTTTCATGAATCCCTTCTCTCTTAAGTGGCACATCACATCATCTACGTATTTAAAACTCATGCATTCGCACTTTGAGCAAGGATAACGAATCTTCTGAGTCGCTTCAAAATCAGGGGTGTTCGTCGTAGCAAATGGAATAAACTCACATAACTCCATCATAAACTCTTTAGTAACTTGCTAGCTGTGATCATGCCAGTTGTACATCCATCACCGATTTACTAGAACCTCCATTCACGATATCTAACAACCACAATATCTAACAACCACAATATTAGTTACTTTAATTAAAGATGATATGACTATCGTTCATGAATCACTCTCTATCTCTTTGATGTTGTAAGTAGGTGAGGCCTTATCCCATTAGTGATGAATATGTAACCATCTGTAACCCATCTAGGTGTTTGCGTCAAGCTTGTGTGATGAGGTTCAATCGAAATTTCAGCAGTGTTTCACATTGATCCGTGAGTACACAAGATACGTGCGGTATGAAACACCACACGTAGACTTGCACCCGGAGACAATACGAAACACAGTAATCGGAATTCCAAATGAACATCACCAACACAAGATTCACACAGACATTGATGGGTTACGCCTTACTGGTTACAGATTCAACCCAAATTGTCCAACCAGAACAATTCAAGATCCAACACAACACGGTATGCTGAGCGGTTGTCTTGAATGTTAAACAGGCACGTAGTGGGTACAAACACGATGAAAACCTACATTGTTAAATTTTAATATACTTTTTTATGAAACCTAAAACAAAGAGTCTACCAAAATTTCAGTTGAGTCTTCCTTGTAAACTAGACATTTCCAAATTTTTAAAAATGCCCTATTACACGCAAAAACCTTTCCAGTACAACTCAAAATATACACTACGAATTACATATGAAATTGAAGCAAACATCACCACAAATTAGTGAGCTCTACTCTCCACTAATAGACAATAATACACATGCATAAAACACATGTTATCAGCATATAAAACCAATGCCTAATGAGCTTTGCTCTCCACTAACAAACAACAATACACATGCGTAAAACACATGTTATCAACACATAAAACTAATACCTAATGAGCTCTGCTCTCCACTAACAAACAACATTCGACATGCATACATAATTATAATATCAAGGGTTAATACAAAATCAATCAATTTTGATTAGGTAAAGATAACACCTATTATAACTTGAACATTGATGTATGGTTGCGCTTGTGTGTGTATTGGTAAAGTTAGTGTCATATGGGTAAACATAACACATATTATTAACCAACAGAGAGACACACACAGAGAGACACAACACAGATTACGAGAAAGTTAGTGTCAAGGGATTACCAAGGAAAGAGACACAGCGATGGAGACGAAGCTGAAGAGAGACGAACAGAGACCACGTGACGTGCTGGTCTGCATGTCAAACTGAGAGATCAAATTAACTACACAAGTTGTTCTATTAATCAATGAAAGAATTAACGAACATACTTTTTTATTTTATTTCCAAAACAACTTTAATAGTTTAAAAAATGTCACGTGTATGTATTTTAAAGATATGCACATTGTTGCTTTTATTAATTTTTCATACAAAATTTTAAAAGCGATGGATATGTCACAGTTACTCAAAGCCGGAAGTCAAAGAGAGAAATAATGAAAACAATAAGAACAAAATCACAATAACTTTGGAAGACTACAAATACTTGGTTGAGAAGGCAAATGGGGTTCAAGGATTAATAGGGGGATTCAAAAGACAAAAACCTACTAAAGAGAATTTGATATAATAGATTCCAGTTTCCGATCCATAAAAACCTACTCAAAATTAGAAATTTGTTCAAATTCAATTTGAAGTGAAACATTCCCTAATCTGAAGTGTAAATTTTTAGAGCTTAAAACCCTCAATTAAAAGTGTAGAATTTTCAAGTTCAGGCTGAATCTAAAATATTGCCTAACTCTCTACGCCCGCCCATACGAAGTTTAGGTTGAATCTAAACCTTATTGGCTTCCTAAATCTCTATCCTAAGCATTGTCAATTTTGATATCATTTATGTTTTCCAAGTTTCACCATATCACTGTTAAACCGTAATTCATTTTCATTATGCCATAAAATCAGTCAATTTTCTAGAATTAATTCTGGAAAGACTGATGTATGTTAGATTTCTTAAAGGAGCACAAAAAAGAGTACTACTAGATCCTCTAAATTTTCATACATTGAGTAGTGCTTGCTCAAGTAGTGGAAAATTTTCATATTTTCTAAACTAATGTCATCAAACAGTGTTCAATAATTTAGTCTAGATCAAAATTAAAAAGAGAAAAAGAGCAATATTATCGGGAGCAAATATAGAAAATATATATTAGCCTTAACTGCATATAATCTGTTTTATTAGCCTTAATTATACATAATCTATTTTTGTAATACTAAACTGTTTTATTAAACTTTCTTTGAAGTAAAAATCTAAAATAATATATATGATAAACAATAGTAATGATCTTTTTATCTATAGATTAAATACAAGGGTAAATGAAAGATTTTTCTTTGCTTCTAATGTATTAACTAAATTCTAAAAAGTCTAATTTGTGTTGGCAGAACATGAAAATTTTTAAATGATGAATTAATTAATAGTTTAGAGAAAATCAATTTCTTAAGTCTACAAACATGTATAAACTGATCATCAACCATATTTTTGAATTGATAACAATATTTATCAATGTTAAAGTTATAAGATCTTATAATATGATAGTGAAATGAAAACAATCTTTATGAATGTTAAAGGTATAACAATCTTATAATATGTTAAAGGTAACTTCTATCTAGATGCAAAATACTTTGGGGGACAATCTTTATGAATCCCTAACAGTCAAAACTAGACATTCTTATTTCACCTACAATTCTACTGTGTGAATTATTTATATGACAAACTAAAATGTACATACAAGTAAAAGGGGACTAAATATGACTCATTAACAATACACTAGTTACACAGATGAAACAAAAAAAAAAATGAATTAAATTTTAATGCGATTTCAAAATAATTTTTTTTATCACTCTTCAAAAATTTTTGGGTTCCACATTTCTCTTTCTCCAACAGTTTATCCCACTCTATCATTTCCTTTATTTCCATTTTAATTTCTAAATAGACAAGTAAAAATTTTGTTACTTCTGACTAAATCATAATTTTTAAATACCTAATACCTACTCTCTACAAACAGAAAAATATAAAAGTAAAAAACCCTTACAAACTTTATTAATTCTCTGATTAGCATCAGATACATATTACCTTTATAATGCTTGTATGGTTTTTATGTTTTTAGTATATTAGGTCTTGGAGTTTTATTCAATTAGGCAACATTATGCTTCTGTTTTGACTTGAAACTATGAATAGTTACTTGCAGCTATTCAAGAATGTTGGAGAGATCCTCAACTCGGTTCTTCTCTTTATGATGTTCATTCACACCTAGGATTTCTCCATGCTTTATGCTTAAAAGGGTATTTAGCATGAAAGGCATCTAAATTACATAAAACTAGGCTATATAGCATTAGGTGGAATCTAAATTACATAAAACTAGGCTATATGGCATTAGCATGAGGGGTGTCTAAATTACATCAATCCATCTAGTGCTTCCCCCTAAAAGTTTAAGCTGTTAGGATTAGGGGAGTTAGTCATTACCAATTTCTATCTATTATACCTCTAGATTTCAATGCTATAACCAGGGGATCAACCTTGTAATGTAACTTTCCACTACAAAACTTTTAGGTGAGATTTAAACCTGCTCTGAACTTATAGAAAAGATTGTCTGACAGAAGCAATTTAAGGGGAATGCATAAGAGATCTTTTTGAAAGCCATTAACTTTTCAATTTTATTGATGAACTTCAGGATTTTTATGATGGGCTTAGTGTTTTTTTTTTAAATTTATAAAAGAAAAACTTAATAGATTCTCATTGTTTAGAGTAAAATTTTCACTTTTGTAGTACTGCAGCTTCCCTCCTTAGTTTGTGTTATGACCTAACTATCCTAAAAGCTTAAACTGTTAGGTGAAGACACATAATGGTTTTTATATTACATCTCTAACATGCTCCCTCATCCAAGAGCTCTTTGAGCTTGAATTAAAGCATAGATAGTACACCAACATACTTACCTTGTGCTTAAATTTAACTTTTTCTTAGAATAAGGATCACGATGATTGACCTCTAGATCATTTGGTTCTAAAGCCTTTGATACTGGATACCATGTCATGAACAATTGCTCTAAATGGTTAAATTTTTAAACTGTGTAGCGAGTACATATGAACAGTTTTTTATAGCTCTAGCACTTTGCAATACACTATTTACTTTTTATTTTAAAGCCAACATTTCATACTTTTTTTGGGAAATTGTCACATTAATGACCTTGTTGGCTTGTTTCCTACTTAATGTATATATTGTTTATAAAATATAATAGTATAATTGAAGTTTCTTCTTTGCACAAATGATAGGTAAGCGTCATTAATAATGTAAATAGTTGTGTTGGTAACACATCTGTTGGGGAGGAAGAATACGTTTTGTATGGAAAATCTTGCTTTACAAAGACCTTAAGAGACATTAAAAGGGCTTGCATTATAGGTTCCATTCCATATTGCTTTTATGTTTCCTTATTCCTACTTATTCTTTTGTTATATTTATTTATCAGAGATAGTTTGGCATGTTCTAGAAGTTAAGATGTTATGTTTCCTAAACCTGAGATTGTCATTTCAGAAATAGTTTCACGGGTGATGTGTTTTGTTTTTTTGTCAAGTTAAGGTGAGCTAACTTAGTATACTTATCAAGAACCGATTAATTATTCATTTCATCCTCACATGTAATAAGTGCAGATCCAAAATAAAAAATCAAACAAATTAAAGTGCAGATCCATTAAGAAGAAAAACACTTAGTTACAAACAAAATGATGATAATCTGTATAACAATTTATTGTGCCTCAGGTTTCTAATTATTTGTTAAATCAAAATTTGAAGACACTTTCCTATATTCCTTAATTATCTTTTTAGTTTTGGAAGGATCTTGTATCCCATGACAATCAGAGGCAAAAGAATAAACACTAGTGGATTAAGGGGTTTTAAGCACAGTTCGTTTTGAGCTTTAAAACCGTGCTTGTTACCAGCGTGTTTGTAGATAAGGACCTTTAAGCACGGTTCTAAACCGTGGTTATAGGACACCTATAAACACAGTTCTTTTGAACTGTGGTTAAAGAGTAAGCTTTTAAGCATGGGTATTTTGAACCGTGTTCGTAAATTGGCACTTTTAAGCACGGTTAGTTTGAACTGTGTTCGTAAATGGGCACTTTTAAACACGGTTATAGTCATAACCGTGCTTAAAACCTTTTTTTTAAAAATTTATTTTTTGTTTTTTATTCATTTCCAAAACCTGCAAGCAAAATTTATAACCAGACAGCCCAATGATGCATACAATATATATATATATATATATATATATATATATATCGCTCAAATATTGAAAATGAATAAATTTCAATTTACCTATATAAACAACAAATATGGTACATAAAATGCACAATAATCCTAAAGCTACACTAATAGGTATATAACTACACACTAATAATAATAAATGACAAAAGTCTATTGGAGTCCTTCCTTGACTTGAAGAAGGCTGGTGACCTGTTGGTTTCTGATTTCATCAATGTATCCTTCAGGGAACGTTGATGAGGAGTCTTGAAAGTGCTACAAAGAAGAGACAATCCATTAATAGTAATGGTGGGCAACAAATTGTAATAGTAGTATGTAAAAACCAAATAAATTAATATAGGTAGTGAAAACTTACAGTTGTCCATCCGTCTACTATACCGAATTGGACAATGGTGAGCATCGTCTTCATCACAAAATACCCACACTCAAAGGTGCCATCCTACTAATAAGACTACAAGGTACCATACATTGAATTCACAATTGGTTATTGTTTTTATTACTAATTGAGGTAACTTTAAAAGTAATGCTTATTAATTGAAGTACTTGCTTTTGGGAAGACCCACTGTAGTTTTTTCTTGGTCACTTTGTCGTGTAGTCGATGGTACCCAATGAAAGCCCTGTACGAGAATAAAACACTCAGTTAATAGAATGACTTAATCAAATATATAAAGTTGTTTAATCTTTTAAAATCAACTTACCCATCGAGTATTTTCATGTAGTTCACACCAGGACTCCCATGCAAGGAACAGAAGCATGTAGTAATGCTGTCCTTTGGGCAAATGACCAACAGTTACTAGTGAATGCTACAATGAATATTGATTAGTAACAATGTAATCCATGATTAAATTAACGACAATAACTAATTATTTACTAGACTCTTACTCTCCATGATATGGCGTAAGGTACACAGTCTTGTTCAAGGCATGCATCCAATTCTGGATGTATGGCTGAATCTCCTCCTTGTTGTTCCCGCGAAGTTGTATTAGAGAGGGCTCCAGGAAACCATAAGTGTCATGGACACACCTCTCTATACAAAGTCTATATAAAAACCTAATCAAATTTATAGACGTTTAGTGTTGTAAGAAATAATATTTTAATTGACACTATCATTGAACGAAAAACATTATACTTATAGCTCCCAACACTAAATCACAGAAATGTTCAACATCGTCTTCCCCATTAAGACCTTACATAAGTCAGGCCGTGCAATGTACACTGGCAACAGACTTGGGCGGCCAAAAATAGATTCTTTCCATGGGACCGGGATAATGCAATTGCGTAGCGAAGCGGATATCACCTATAGTTGTTCCATCGGCTCAAGGGGGCTCTGGCTCCATTAATGGGACAACACCTTGCTAAAATAGTTAAAAAATTAGAAACAATTTCAGATTATTGAAACCATAACTTAATATACAATTGATGCTAGTTTAGGGAGCATACCTGGAGACCAGAATCTGACAAAAGTCTGGTTGGCCATATAAGGAAGTGTCCTACAGCCTGGCCGACGAGTCATAACTCAGAAGTTAGAATTGGCACTGCTGCATCCACCTCGAGGACCTGTACAACTGAGACCCTTGACACACCATCAGGCATTGACTAATGGTGAACCAAAGGGCCTAGGTTATACATTGAACCAATGGCAACTGGCTTTTCTACTCCATCAATAAAGAGGTCACACTGACGACAGTCTCTAAGATTTACGTCATCATCATCACCGTCAGGTGCAGCATACGACCCCTTTGCACTGACCCGCCTAATCTGAATATTTACACAACATTACAGGTTATTCAACAAATAATGATAGCAAATTATAAGTAATTCAATTAAAGTTTGTATAATATAACCTGTGGGTCCACCACTGGTGGTATAGGTTGACGTTGTTGACTGAATGACGCCATTATCTCATTCCAAAACCGTGCCATCTCCTCTTGAAGCAGCCTCTGTATCTCCTCCTTAGCCTCTGGCTTCTCTGCAACAACCTTGTCCTCAAAGGTCTTCTCCAAATCAGATATGGATTGGGAAGGGGCGGCGGGATGACCGAAATAGCTTCGGAGGCCTGCGGAGAAAGAATAATTAGAAATAAATATGCTATTATAAAGAATCTATGACTATTAATATAAACGTACCATGACCTCGACCAGCTGAACGTACTCGTCCAGGGTGCTCTGGTTGGCTGATGGCAGTGGTCAATATATCATACCTACCATGCGACACGAAAGACCCTTGGGTTGACTGCTCAACCAAGGATTCCTGTAACCAAAACTTAGTGATTAGTGGTGTTAGGGTTTGATGGACAATTAAATTTTCATAAAACCTTTTAAGAAGCTTTGTACTTACAATCCGTGAGGCAACCTCCTCAACATGTGATGAAGTGTAATGACCATAATAGTGGTGTCAGGGTGGCTACCCTGGCGTTGGGTAGCTTTCTCCTCCACCATCCAATCCTCCAACAATAGGTAACCCCCACATGACAACCTGTGAGGGTAGTCATTTTTCGCACGAATTTCCTGTGCTTTCATGCGTCTGGCCTACAACAAAAATAATTCAAAGACATTTATACGTTATACATTCTCCGGTAACTATAAAAACATAAACAGTAAAAGGTACATACCATAAAGTCGTCCGTATGCCTGGATGCCACAAACACATCCCAAGTCTGCTGATCTATAAATATGTATCTCTCTCTAGGAAACTCACCCTACTTCTTCCCGAAGACATACCTAAAATTCAAAATATTTGAAGTAAGTAATTAATAACATAAAACATAAGGATTTTAATTAGTGAGTATTTTAAAATTAATATATACGTGGAGGTCAGCTTGCCCTTGAATACCCTCCATCGATCAGCGATCTCAGACATGATCTTCCTACATAGTGTATCAACTGCAAGAATATCCCAAGCATCCTACAAGTGCCAAATAAACAAGGATGAGTTTATTACGCATAACAAATTACAATAAGAGTAAAAAAACAAATGTGCAGTTAAATGTACTTACAAGAACATCAGCCCAAATTACACTCTTCATGACCCCCTCAACATTATCCCAATCAGGGATAATGATGGACACCTTCGACCGTGCCAAGACACCTAAGTAACTCTAAAACTTGGCAGCATTAGGTCCTGAAGTCCTCCCCGTGCAAATATCAATGTCAACATGGGTCCTCTGACCCTAATGGTGCCTAAGTTATCACATGTCTGACATTTTTAGGGAGAATGTCACAAATGGCAATGGGTAGAAACTGTTGCATCAACATATGACAATCGTGCGACTTCAAACCCACTAACTTCAGATCCTTCAAGGAAACATAACGGTTAATGTTGGAATCGTACCCAGATGGAACTTTGACACCACACAAAGATTCACACAAACTTTGCTTCTCTTTTCTGGATAAGGTATGACATGTTGGAGGCAAATATGTTCTTTTGCCCCTTGATTGTGGGTGCAACTCCTCGCATATACCCAACAACTCCAAGTGTAGACGTGAATTCAGGCCATCCTTAGTTTTTCTAGGTATGTTTAACAAGGTTCCAATCAAACTATCACATACATTTTTCTCCACATGCATTACATCAATACAATGTCTCACATCAAGCTCTTTCCAATATGGCAAATCAAAAAATATTGACCTTCTCTCCCACGTGTTTTTTGAGGAGGGCTACTTCTCAAACTTACCAAGAACCACATTGACTTCTTTCATCGTTTCATATACTTGACAACCAGACAATGGTGGGGGAGGCATTTCAAGCTCTTGCGCACCATTGAATGACTTCTTCAACCTACGAAGTGGATGATTAGTTATGAGAAACCTACAATGTCGAAGATAAACATGTTTCCTTCCACGATGCAGTCGATCAGAACTAGTTCCCTCCTCACATATAGGACATGCTTTATGACCTTTAACATTGTAGCCTGAGAGGTTACCATACGCTGGAAAATCATTGATTGTGTAGAATAACATAGCCCTCAAATTGAATGAATGTCCAGCAAACCCGTCAAACACATCAACCCCATCTTCCCATAACATTTTTAGGTCTTCAACTAACGGAGATAAGTATACATCAATGTCGTTCCCTGGTTGTCGTGGACCAGAAATCATCATTGATAACATAACATATTTCCGCTTCATGCACAATCACGGTGGTAAGTTATAAACAAACAACAAAACAGGCCACGAACTGTGGTTTGTGCTTAGGTTCCTATATGGGTTCATGCCATTTGTGGCTAATACAAGCCTAACATTTCTTGGGTAACAGGCAAAATTCAGAAACATCATATCCATTTTCTTCAACTATAATCCATCTGCCGAATGCCTAAGTAGTCCATCAACAACCCTTTCATCAGCATGCCATCTCATAAGCTTTGCATCATCTGCATTGGTAAATAAATGCTTTAGTCTTGGAACTATGGGGAGATACCACAACACCTTTGCAGGAGACCCTTTAGTGTAGAATTCATCAGAATCAACCTCTTTCTTCTTATACCGTGAAACCCCACACCTAGGACATCGATGCAACATTTCATACTCACCACGGTATAATATAAATCATTTGGGCATGCATGTATCTTCGTATACTCCAAGCCCATAGGACACAACACCTTTTTAGCCTCATAGTTACGATTTAGCAAAGTGTTACCAACTGGGAGCATTTCTTTCAACAACTTAAGCAAGTCAGTGAAACTTTTATCTTTCCACCTTTATCGCCTTCAAGTTAAACAATCGTAAAACTACTGACAACCTCGTGAAATTAGCACAATTTGGATACAACAGCTTCTCAGAATCCTCACACAGAGTCACATATACATGAGCTCTCTTAAAACTTTCTAACCCCACATTATGGATCATATCCTCAAGTCGATCATCCATGTCGTCATCAACCTCATGCGCAAAGCTTTAGTCTTTTGTTTGAAAATTGGTACTTGACACCTGAACATGTTCACCATGCCATATCCATTGCGTATAAGACGAAAGAAAACCATCACACAATAGATTTTCTCTCACCTCTTCTAATTCTAGTCGATGCATGTTCAAACATTTAACACAAGGGTAAAAATGCTTTCCATTCACCTCCTCAGCATTTCATATCACGAATTCTATGAATGTTTCAACTCTACCCTCATACTGTGGACTTATACGTGATACAACCATCCAACTTCAATCCATACCCACTGTTTACAATACCATCAAATTTAACGGTGCTATGAATCTCACTTTCTTTACAAAGATGGTGGTCCTACCCATTCAAGATGAACATTTTTCTATACTTCATAAGTGCATACAACTTAGAAGTTATTTTTAAATTTAATAAAATTTCGGCAGCATTTCGCATTGGTCTCTAAGTGCATAAAATGAAAGTGGTGATATCAAATTCAACCATAATCAAATATGCACCCAGAGAACAATACAAAACTTAACTAACCAAAACTTGATCAAATTTTAAAATAAGTCCTAACTTGTACATAACAATGATGTATAAAAAAATTGTTCATCCCAAACTGTCCAAACAGACAATTCAAGATTCAACACAAATGATGAAATCAATTAATTTAATTACCATTTGTGTCGAATCTTAAATGGGAAACTATGGTTCACTCATAAATAAAAAGGACTTAAAACACTTATCAGGAACTAATAATTTAAAAATAAAAATATAGCTAACAAAATTTAACAAATGAATTTATATCTAACAATCATTATGGTAATAGTATTTTAGGACTATTTATTTTATTATTTAAAAACAAATATAACAAATTTATATCTAACAATGATTATGGTGTTTACATACACTTTTATTATTTTAATCACTATATGATTCAGTATTATTAAGACCAAGTTTGGAATTCTTCATGTTATTGAAATTTTTTAAATTGAAATTAAGACAATTATTCAATGTTTAAAAAATATAACATTTCATCATTAATAACTATATGATTTTTTATAATAATTACATTTTTTACATGTTAACTTATTTTTTAACTATGTCATTTACTATTTGTTTAACACAATGCTGTTTGTATATTAATTCTTTCAAATTTAGTTGGTCTTGTCACTAATTTTTAAATATATTGTCTTTATTTGGTGTTATGTATTTTCAAATATAGTTTATAATAAAGCAAACATGAGTGTTCTAATTCCTCAACAATGGCAACATCAACAAAAACCAACATAACATCAAAAACCAATATATCCAAAAACCAGCATACCAACAAAAACTAACATAACATCAAAAACCAACAAAAACCAAATAACATTAAATGAGGTTTTCCTAAATGTACCTTAACCCTATAGAGAAGAAGAAGCTTGCGTACCACCACGTTGGGAAAGAAGCCTCACGCAACAAGAGGACCAAGATCAAGACTACCAACTTCAGGTTTCACTAAAATGGTAGAGAAGAAGACGAAGCTTGCACGGTAGAGAGAGGAAGATGAAGCTTACACAGTAGAGAGAAAAAGACGAAGAGCCTTGCAGGAGCTTTAAGTGGAAATGGGAAGGAGATAGAATCTTTATGAAATGGAAATGGGAAGGAAGGGTTCATGAAAGGGAAATAGGAGGGAAGAGGAAAATATAGAAGAGGGAAGAGGAAAATATAGATACATAACAGGGAAGGGTTCGTGAAATGGAAATAGGAGGGAAGAAGAAAATGACGAAGCGCGAGGGACGAGGAAAATGAAGAAGCGGAACAGCTAGATGAGACCAGCCTATGAACATGGTTCCCATTTAACCGTGTTTATAGGGTATCTATAAACATGGTTCCCCAGCCACCCGTGTTTGTTTCTCTATTTAAAAAATTAAAAATAAAATATAAAATGCTTTAACCACTATCCCATTTAACCGTGTTTATAGGGTATCTATAAACACAGTTCCCCAGTCACCTGTGTTTGTTTCTCTATTTAAAAAATTCTAAAAAAAATATAAAATGATTTAACCATGGTCCTCAAATAGCCGTGTTTATAGATACCCTATAAACACGGTTCTACTCCAACCGTGCTTATATATGCGTTTTAAAAAACTTTTTGGACTTCCTCATATTTACAAAATTACAACCGCATTTTTTCAAACACGGTTTTGCTAGAACCATCCTCGTAGCCCGTCCTCGTAGCTATTTTTTACACTAGTGAAACCATTAAAACCTACATTTTTTTATAGCACTTTAATCCCCATAATTCTATGTACCCCTTTTCATCCTCTTTCACACCCTTCGTCTCCAAACCCATTTATTAATTACCCCATCACAACCCTACCATCATCTCATATACTATCACAATATATTTCCTACCCTAACACCAACATTCTGAAACTCTTACAAACACACAAAAAAAACCAATGGCAACAATAAACCGATCAGTTTAGCAATTTAGCAAACAACTCACGGCCACAGTTCAACTTTAATTGCACATTCTTTTTAAATCATAAAAAAAGATAAAATAAAATTGATAGACTTGTCAGAGAATATGTACCACTTTAAATCTTGATACAAGGTCTAACATTTATTTCATATATAATCTTTAATAGTGTGAGCAATCAATATCCATAGGTCACTAATTAAAGAATATAAAATGAAATGCATAAATTGAGAATCAACTTAGAGTAATAAAAGCGTCGAATGGGATCAAGAGTTAAAAGAAACAAAAACATACAGACATTGGATTTGGAGGGGAAAGTAAAACTAGCTACGATCTTTAATTTCGTGTTACATTTTCTACACTTAGCGAACGCGGAACGCCGTTGCTACGTTGGATTTGGAGGGAAGGCAACAAAATTGGACGGGAAAGTAAAACTAGCTATAGTCCCTTTTTCCGTCGCTATGTTTTCTACCGTTAGCGACCATTGCAGGTTGTCACTAAGTTGGGCGCCAACATGAAAAGTCAGATGGAAACCTAAAAAATTGGAAGGAGGGAAATGGAGCGACTGCTTTAGCGACAGTCTTTTTTTAGCGATGATTATGGTGACGGAAAGTTGCCAATCTTAGTAACAGTTTTTGGTCGGTCGCTGATTTGGTAGCAAATTTCCTTTTGAAGGTCCCTTTCATAGTGGCGGTCGCTAATGCGGTCACTAAATAGCGACGGTCTTAGTCGATCGCTAATTTTTAGTAGTTGTCAGGGGTTTTTTTAGTAATGAAATTGGAGAAAATCATTGTATAACCAATGTGTATAAAATAGACAATATTTGTAGCAAAAATAAAACACAATGTAAAGTTAAAAAAGGAGAGGGGCTGATAGTGGTGGGAAGAACTAGATGTAGAAGAACCAAGGCATGTTATAAGTTTCGTAAACATTATCTCATGCTGTTTGAGAGTCTCCTGTGTCCTTTACCGCTTCTCCAACAATGTCTCTTACATCTTACGCACAGTTGTTGTCTGAGCTATTTTATTAGTAAGCTCCTTATTTAGGTTCTTCATAACTTGAACATTGTCTAGTGGAGGAATCAAAGATGAATGGCATAATGAAGATGACCCAAACTCCCCTGTATGTTATTTAAGGTCAAACACGTCCCTTTTATTGTTCTTGCATCTAACAACCTCTGGGTAAATAACATTGTTATCTGTAGAAGAAAAGGTCGGTGCCTCCCTGTCTATTTTACCCCTTTTCTGTATGGCGAGTTGTGCCTCTCTTTGTCTCTTTTCCTTATAGGCCTTCTATATAGTTCAAATAATAAAAATCAACAATTTATATGTTTAAAGTCTAAAATGTTAAAAAAATTAGTAGAGTTTCCCTTATAAACAAAAGAAACCAAAACTTTTAAAGTCCCTGTAAAATAACCAATAAGGTTCCCACTATAATTTATAATTACAATTATAATCAAAATAATAGCCCTAAGTTACTACTCAAAGTTTGATGTACAATTTTTAATTGTAATTACATTTAGAATAACATTAAAGTATTTTCATTGTAGTATATGTTCTAAGTTGCTAGTCAAATTCAAATAAGATATTAAATTTTTAATTTATCAGCCACTAATTCATAATCACACTACATTACAAGTTAGAGAATCGTAATCACATTATATATAACTATCTTAATTTAGCACTTAATTAACTTACTGCAATATCTTAAGCCTTATCATTAACCTACTTACCAGCCTTATTATTCTTAGTCCACTCCATCAGATCATAGGTCGAGGGGAGGGAGGCAGTGCGTCTCCCTAACCCGCAAAATATAAAATGTAACATCCCAAAATTTATAAAAATGATTAAATCGAGAGGAATAAATAGTAAATAATTATGTATCAGTTGATTCATGTCCCGAAAATTTGGAAATAATTAAATTGGGATTTATTATGGATATTCATAGTTTATTGAGACTAAATGAGATAAAATTATACCCGATTAAGATATGGGTGTCGGACCAAGTATCTCCAATTGAGAGACCATTGGTCAGAGCTGTTAAGGATGTTATGGGGAATCCGAATATATATTCGGAATAATTTTTGGATAAAGTATTGAGCCCAAACAGAGATCCTGTTTGTCATAAAACGATAAGATTTTAATGATAGGCAAGAAAAAAAATTAAAACACAAAATCCATTCTCTTCTCCCAACTCTCACATTGGCTTTTACTTTAGAAGGGCAAAGACACTTCCCTTCTTCTTCTTCTTCCTCATTTCTCCTCTTCATCTTCTCCTCTCAAAAGCCCTAAGTGGTGGTGTGCCCATTTTCTCCCCTCTTCTCCATATTTTTGTTTTCCATTGGCACGAAGGAAGAGCTTGAAGCTTGAAGCCCTTTTCTTCTTCTTCTTCAATTTCGTCACCCTCCTCCACTCTCTTAGAAGCTCACTCATTTTTTGGCTTGAGGTAAATTTCTTATCGTTTTTAATGACTTTGTGCCTTAGATTTTGGGTTATGGTTGTTGGGTGAGAGATTAAATGCATGTAGGTTGTTTAGGATATCCATTAATGTGAAAAGCCCTAAGGTGGGATATGATAAATATATGGTTTTGTGAGGGTGTACATGGGTATACAAAAATGGCATATAGATGGTGGAAATTGATGAGTGATAATGGTGATTATTGAGTTTAAATGGAACCCTAACTTTAGGAATTGGGGGAAATAAGTAGTGATGCTATGGGAAATTATTTTTAAGTGTAAATCCATGATAAATTGTGTTTGGGTGTTGTTAATGTTGATGGTTGATGGTTATCAATAATGGTTGTTAGTTTGATGAGACCCTAGCCCTAAGAATTTAGGGAAAATGTATATGTTGTGACTAAGAGGGTTGAATTAAAAGTGAATGGATGATATTTAAGGTTGAGGGTAGAGTAAAATGGTAGAGAACCATAAATGATAAAACCTATAAATGATGAAACCTATAAATGAGTATTGTCATAAATATAAAATGAGGAGTGTGAGCACTAAACCATAATGGTTGTGATGGATTAATGAATAGAAATTATGGTTTGATGAAGTCTTAGACCATGATGAGTGCCAATTGGATATGTTGGTTGATGATGGTTTAGAAGAGGCCAAGATGGCTATGTTGAATTTTGAGTGACACTGATGAGACTTGGATGGTTTATGTAATATTGGATGCCTTTTTATGAGGGATGTGATATTGTTGATGTTGAGTGTCGCTTACCCTTTAAGATTTAGAAAATCTTAGTTTTAGGAAAAGAATTCCTGAAACCTAACATGATTGTGTAAATAGGTGTTTGACAAGTCTAGGACTTGATATTGAACTCTAAGAGAAATGTCAATTATTTAAACTAGTGATGATACCTTGTGTTGGCTCATTAATTAAATACATATGTATATATGTGTATTGATAAGATATCGTATTCCGGGCAATATGGTAGAACGTTTGGAACGTGCAAGTTGTTGCAGTTTTTCTCTCGAAGTAGGAGTGGAGTTTTACATTTCAAATGCATGAGTTAAATAATTGATGATTATTGTATATGATAGTACTCATGCTTGCCTTGCCATGTCTATATGGAAATAATATGATAAATGGTATTTGATGAATGAAGTGAATGGAAAATTGTTGGCTTTTAGAGATGATATATATATATATATATATATATATACATGAATGATGTTGAAGGTTTAGTTATCCCTTTGATGGGAATGATGTATATGTTGATGAACAATCTATTGATGGATGAATTATTTAAAATATGAGTTTATGTTCATGATATTCATGCATGATTAAGGAACTGATAGGGCTACATAGAGTTTTAAGGGGTTTGGGTCCCTCGGAATAGTTTAAATAGTGCCCCTAAATGATTTAGGACTTGTAAAACCTGGAATAGGCCAATTCCATTGAGAATTGACCCTTGAGTTGCACAAAAATGCCTTAAAATGGGCTAAGCGCATTTATGTGCATAAGTTCCTCATTTTTGGGAATTTTTGTGTATGGCCAGTGGCTATGCATCATAAATGATGTATATTAGGTGGTGTTAAAATTTGGTGGCCATTGGATTTCATATGAAAGAGATAGGGTGGTTAGAAGTTAGATTTTATAACTTTTTAGGGGCCAATTCTGCATAATTGCTGTCATGGGTCGATTCATGGCATGTGTGAATCGATTCATACCATATGGGATTTGATTCCTGAGCCTTTGGAATGTTGGGAATTGATTTATATGAGCCATGAATTGATTCCTAAGGTTCTATTTTCACTATTCATGGTTTCCAATTCATGGGAATCGATTCCCATGCTGCCTGAATCGATTCCTAAGCTACTGTTTTCACTGTTTTAAATTCTAATTCATGGGAATCGATTCCCAAGCTGCCTGAATCGATTCCCAAGCTACTGTTTTCACTGTTTCAAATTCCAAACACGTGAGAGTCTATTCCCAAGTCACTTGAATTGATTTATGGCCCTGTTTTCCCTAAAAAATTCATAAATTTTGATGTTGTTTGGTTTTGTTGAGTCATGACACACATATGCAATCAATTGTACACATTTTTAATACGTTTTAGGGTGCATGATGATTTTGTTATGTCCCTCGTATATCTTGGTTTTTGAGAGTTGTCAAGTGCTTATCAATATCCAAAACCCTTTTTTATTGTATGAAAAACAAGAGATTGTATTAAGGGTATATGATTGTGGTGTGTCTTAGTGGTGATTGATAATGGCTTAAGATTTGATAAAGCATGTGTGTGCCTATGCTATGTTATGAAAACATGTATGCTTCACCACTATCCATATGTTATGACAAATGATAGTATAAGTTAAATAATGTGGTTGTATGACATACCCTTAATTAATGATAAGACTAACGAGGAGACAATTGAATGATAATGTGTTATGATACATGATGAATTGAGATGATATCGATAATGAACAAAGATGAATATTGTTGACAATTGTGATTGATGCAAGATGAACTTACGATTATGAATTAAAATTATACTTAATGGGAAATATTGATGATAAATAAAGACAAGTGTTGTGCTGGATGTATGTATGTTACCACACTTGTTGAATGGAAAATGTTAATGTTGAATAAAAGGGGTATTGTTGTTGAACGTACCCTTGATCAAATGGTGATTGTTATTATTGATGATTGCGATGCCATTGTGTTTGATACAAGTGTGATCTTGTATGAATGATTTGAATTGTATTGGCAAGTATATGATGCTATGAATTTGAAATGCATTTATTAACATGCCTTGTTATTTTCCATGCGTGGATTAATGCTATGATGAGTGATATGCTTTTGATTACCATGCGTGGTTTGATGAAATTAGGAATGTTGTGCCTTGAAGGGCCTTATGATTAATTGTATGCCACTAATGACAATGCTAAATGGAAAATATACCCCTAAGTGAGAGGGTGAGAAATCCTTGCGAGGTTAAGATTTGGCATATGCATTATTGCATTCATGGCATGCATAGCATAACATTGAATATGTGGTTGCGATCAGAATAATGGATGTCTTACTAGACTATATGAGGGGAGTACCCATGCGTGGTGGGAAACCAATATGTGAATGAATAAGGGTGGTTGTAATCACCAATATGTTGAGATTGATGAACGTGGTTGCGATCATGAGTATATTGAAATGACAAAGATCCTGTGGGATTCTATGAGATTGAGTACCCTATGTGTGGGGGAATGAGTCTGTGGTTACAATCAGATGATAGATTGAAATGATAAAGGTGGTTGCGATCACCAGTGTACTGAAATGACAATGGTCTTGTGGGACTATAAGGGTAGTACCCCATGCATGGCGAAAACCAATATAAGAATGATGAATGTGGTTGCGATCACAATGATAAAGGTCTTGCGGGATTCTATGAAATGGACCCTTACATAGGGGATATATGTTTGATTAATTATAAGTGGTTGCGATCACTTGAGAAACCGTGTGTGCATAGGTGATATAAAATGGGTACATTGCATATGCATTAAACAGTTTGATATATGCATTAGCCATAGGTACATGGCATTTGAGATGGAGATGACCCCAAGAGAGATGATAACCTCTTGAGAGTAATAATGATTAAAGATGCAAAATTTTAATGATGAACAATTGTGATAGCCCATGATGATGAGGGCAATGTGAATGTGTACGTGCTTGCTATAAGTTATGAATATTGAGGCTTATATGCCTAAGATGTTATCTTGATAATATATAGTTATTCAATGAATTAATGATTTTATTACAAAGCACACATGTTGTTTGTATGCATGTACACATGATCACAATGTATTTAAATTCGTCATTTTGAATGTATAACTCACTCTCCCATGTTGTCTCATTTTTAGCATTGTGATGTAGGATTATCATGGGATGAGATCATGTCTTTGAACTAAAGCTTGGAGAAGGTAAATAGCTGTAATGGAATGCCTTGGCCGACAATGAATGTTAATTATGACGTGATGATTGAATTGTATAAGATGATAGTTGATAATCATTGATTGGATGATATTGAATGGTAATGAATAACATTTGGATGCTTGCTTAGTTGTGGCCTAATAGGCTCATGTTATGTGATTGTATGCTTTGTCGAGCCTTTTCTCATATCTTCATATATGGGACTAGGCGAGTGCCTTGTATACATATTCTTCTTCCACTGTAAACTTTAATATTTTTATATACACATATGGGAGATGTATCTCGCGATCCAGTTTTAATTTCTTAAATCTCACTTTTCAGTTTTCTGTGGTTTGGGTCTTGATGTAATTGTTGAGGTGTTTTTGAAATATTTTAAACGTGAAAAATTTACTCGTATTTTTATCAATTATTTATCTTAATTACATCGGGATTTGAGCCTGGGAAACCGAGGTGTAACATAAAACATTCCTAATTAACAATTTATTGCATTAAGTAAGTACTAATTTTAACAATTCATTGCATCATGTTAGTACTAATTCTAATTATTTAACAATATATACCATTTTTTTCTTGTGTGTAACCACAAAAATAAAACCCCAAGTGTAGATGGAGGCCCCGACATTAACTTCTTGGTTAGCCTTATTCCTTTCACTTATCTACATGAAAGGTTCTTTATTCCATTTCTTACACATCCCTTCCCATTAAGTCTGACCAATCGACCTAAGCTTGGTGTCAACTTTGAAGTATTTATAAAGGATAAACTTTATAAGTTTATAGGCCTTGTGCCTAAATACCTGTTGGCCCGGTAATAATGTTTTAACTGTTTGTGTTTACTATCGGGTCATTAATTGGCAAGCACACTAATCGTTTGTAGTTTTCAAAATTTAGATATCGTTCCACTAGGATTGAAAGTCCAATAACAACAATAATTTCCTAGTCACTATGGTAAATGAAAATAAACTTATAGACAAAAGAATGATTTAAATACAATTTATACAATATTCATAGGATAGCATGGTTGAATTGTTCATGAGATAAAAAGAAATAAAAATCTATCTAAAAAGTTGAATTTAAATCTAGAATAGGTAAGATACTTGAGAATTAAACACAGATACACAAATTATGTAGGAAATTGGATCCCTAATCTAGAATAACAATGAGGACTCAAGACATGCATATTTAATCATCAAATTTCATATCATTGCAACTTAAAATCATTATAACCGATCCCTCGTGATATAAATTCTAAGAGTTCACCGTAAAGTCTGATCCCTCGTGAGCTTTCTCAGTAAAAACTTGCATTATGTCCGGGCCTTATAGCAACAATGGTTAACAACCCCTATAGAATTGAGATACCAAGGGTATTCCAACTTTTACTTTGGTCAAAACAAGTTTCAATACGGCATGAATAATCATTCTCCCGTTTGACATTCACACTAATAAAACAAGTTTCAATACACATGAAAATCATTCTCCCGTTTGACGTTCATATTAATAAAAGATTGAAATACTAACATGGACTTGAATCATAAACATGCAGAGGTCGAATTCACAACATTATACTCGATAGATTAGTTCACCAATTCCAACATAAACAGATTAGCTACACATGGTAAAAGTAAAGACAACACTTACAGAGGTTGACATTACAAAGGTGATGGAGAACTTTACGATACAATGATCACAATACAACAAAACACTCTCAAGTATTTAGAAAACTATCCTAGAACTAAAAACTCATAAAAGAAGTACTCAAAGTCGAGTACAAAGAGAGAAAAGAATGAGAATGGAATGATTTGGGATGCTTAGAATGGTGTTGGATGGCCCTATTTATAGGGCTGAGCAAGGGTACTGACGCTACGCGTCAGTGTGACGCTATGCATCAGACCCCTGACTCAGCTTCCATTAAACAGCTGATAATGGCCTCTTCAAATTATTAAATTTGATCATGCTTGGCCACTTGGACGTGTCTCCACTGTGTTTTGGCCATTTGTGCTGAGTGGAGTGGCCATTGGTGCTGTGTGGAGTGGCTATTATTGGGTCAAAGTTGAGTGCTTGGCCAAGCTGGCTGTGGAGTCCACGCAGCTCTGACGCTACGCGTGGCTGTGACGCGTAGCGTTAGAATCAAAAGTAGCCACGCTACGTGTGGGGTTGATGCTACGCGTCAGCTCCTCCAGTATCTTTAATTTTCTCTTAAATTCTCTACTTTTTCACTGCAAAACTAGAGAAAATTGATCAAGGGTAGATTATTTCCAACAACATCCATTTATTGAATTTAAAACCTAATTTTCTAACAAATTAAATTAATTTTTATGAAATTTTTATTAAATCTTTTATTGAAAATTTGAGGACTAACAATACCCTCTTTACCACCAATTCCTCTCCATATTCTTTCCCCTTTTCACTCCCTCCTCTATCACACATATGCATGCATCCTTGATCAATACATGCATGTAAGCCTTGCAAGTAAAGAAGCCAAAACCACCACCTTGGACGTGACCACCACCTCACCAAAAAGCTCCCTTTTTCCTCCATAAAACCTCCACCATCTCAGCCTCTTTTACAACCACCTCAAGGTCACTTCTTGGAGCATCTTGGAGAAAAGAAAAAGAAGCAAAAAGGTCTAGTATTCCCTTTATAAGGGCAATGTGTAAACCTTGAGGTAAGGGGGAGTTCTCCATGATTTTGTTGGTGTTTCATGCATGTAAAGGGATGGAAACCCCCCTTAGGTTTCCATCACCAAATCAAAGGTTTTGAGAATTTTTTTTGATTTGGTTCAGTTTTGAGAAAAGATTTTTAAGTAAAAAGATTTTTAAGTTTTCAATAGATTTTTCAAGAGAAATTTGTATCTTTTCATGCTTGAGCTTGGCCTTGATCTTGTATGTGTCTCTCTCCCATTTAAGATGGTTTTCAACATCTAAAAGAACATGGTTTAGTGGCTGGAATTTTTGCAGCCATGGCTGAAATAGGAGAAACAAGTGCTTGATCATCATGCATGTAAGATAAATATGTTAAAAATGTGATTTTTGGCAATACATGTATGATTAATGGGTCTTAGCTGTTGGAAATTGGTGTTTGATGCTGAATGAAAAAGAAAGGTCAAAAATGATAAATGCGTGCAAAGTATTAACATGAAAAATGATAATTTTTGGCTTGCATGAATGATTTCTCGAATGGGTGACTATATTGGATTTTTGTGCATGTTTGAGTTGCTAGAATTGAGTGAAATATTTTGTAATTGAATGTCTGAAAATGGCGTGGCATATGCATATGATGCTGCGTGAAAAGTTTTATGAAAAATGATGTTGTAAATTGTCTTGTATGATAGGTTTTTGGGTGGTTTTGTTTGGTGATGTTGGGCATGTGTGAATTCTGGAATTTCAACATGAAATAGTGTTAATTAATTGATACGAATAATGAATTTAGGATGGTAATGAGAACCCTAAATAGAAAGATTAAATGATGCATGAATTGGTTAAAGTGCTTGTTAAGTGACAATAATGACTAAATGGAAATTTATGATGTGTTTAAGGGATGAGTGCCATCTCTAGACTTTCATGATGTGATTATATGTGATTTAAGTCTTACATGGCTAAATAAATATGAAAAGTGGATTAAAGTCCTGGTAAGGTCCTTGGCGGAGAAATCGTTGGAAATGTGTTTTTGGTACGAGTTATAAGGGTGGGATGTGTTGAGAACTCTTGTAGGAGTTCTGAGATTTTGTGATGTATGCTAGAAAGTCTATAAAATTATGGATTGAGATGTCGACTTAGAAAGTATGAAAAAGGAACAGAATAAATCAGAAAGTTTTTCTCCTTAATCATCGATAAAAAGGATTTAAGGGGTAAGAATGAGAACCTAAGAATACATCGGTAAACTGTTTTCTTGGGACAAAATTTTTAATTTATTTTATGTTAAAGTGATAGATCTTTGAAAATTATTTAATTTGGGCTTTGAATCAAAATCCAATCAAAGTTTTCTATTAAAAGTATGACGATTTCAAAAATTTGAACAAAATCGGCAAATAACTTGAGAAGGATTTTTGGGAAAGTTCTACCACATGACTTAAAGAAAGAATTATGTACTTAAAGTGTTTTATCAAAAAATAATTCTAGTGTTAAGACTGAAGGACAAAGCTTCGTAGTAAAAGATGCAAAGAGACGATGTTTGCTGAATCAGTTAATAAGTCTTGAAAAGTCTTATTTCTTTGACTCTAATTTATGCACTAATTATGTAATTTAAGACACTAAATGTTAATTCATAAGTTGTTTAAGTAATAATTTTTTAATTTTGGGAATTTAAGATGTGCATGAATATTTTATTATTTTAAGGTTGATTATGTAAATTTAAAAGCAAATGGAGTCATGAGGAAAATATAGGTCAAGTAGGGTGTGCCATGGGTAAATTTGCCAGCGTGCTAACATTGTTTCTAGTGTTTCTATGCTAGGATGATGTGTTTCCATATTTCAGGTTCCAGGGTCAAGCTTAACAACACGCCTAGAATACAAGTCCATCAGCGTACCTACGTTGAAGTCTCACGCTGGCTAGTGCAAGAACAAAAACGTGATTCCAATGAGCCAGCATGTCTACACATCACACACAGTCATGACCTACGCTGGAATGAAAGAGGTGTGTAAGAACCCATCCATGCATATGCTCATAAGCGTACACCTACACTGGTGTGTTTGGAAAGTTAGGTCCATTCTAGGGACTTAGCGCATCAATGCTTGCCTCACGCTCAGGGCATAAGCTCAGAGCCTACACAGGTCACACAGGGATGGAATCCAATTAGTGGACTCAACTTAGAGGCTAGTCGTGCTTACATCCAACCCACACTGGCTTTTACGTGTAACTTGCCAATATCAGGCCCAGGTCTAGTGCTTCACTGTACCCACGCTCATCACACGTTGCCTTCCATGCTCACCTTTATCCACCTTCTAGGAAGCAAGCATGACCATGCTTGCTATACGCTCATGCTCACGCTGAAAGCAACCAAGTACCAGACTAGAGATTAAAGTCAACGCTCCTACGCTTCATTCACGCTTAACTTTAGACCTGGACCAGCAAGCCTGCGTTGATATGTTGGCAACCACTATGATCACACCTAGCTTTTCGACCTAATGTACACATGACTTAATAGCCTAGCGTATGATCACGCCTATCAGCATTTCCATGCATGCATACGGGGGAAATGAGCAAAAGTTCAAATATCACATGTTGATTCCTTGTACATTTGTTCATTTAAGTTCTCTAATTTATTTGTAAGTCCCTAAAGGATATTTTAGTAATTTAATTTGCTAAATACACCTTTTGGTCCCCTATCTCTTAAGTTATTCCCAGATTGGTCTTCTATCATTTTTAATTCAAAATAGTCCCTTAACTTTTTAAAATGGTGTCAATTTGGTCCTTTTAAAGTTAGGGGACTATTTTGACTTGACAGAAGAACCAAATTGACACCTATTTAAGAAGTTAGGGGACCATTTTGAATTAAAAAAATGATAGGGACCAATCTGGGAATAACTTAAGAGATAGGGAACCAACAAGTGTATTTAGCCTAATTTAATTATTTAAGTAGTTGTTAGTTAAAATTAGTTAGTATATATATAGGTAACTTGCATTGTAATTAACACACAACTTCCATAGTTCAAATTCACTTTTAGATTTTACTCTCTCAATTTAGATTTTCTCTCTTTAAATTCTCTTTATTCCATCAACTATGTTTTCATCTGTGTTCATCTTCTTCTCCACCATGTGCAACTAAATCCCCGTGGTTGGGACCTGCTGAAGCTACAATGGAGATTGATTTCTCTTGATTGAAGCTTGATTTCTCTTAATTCATGTCAGAGCAAGGCATTTTGTGAGCTTCATCTTCTGAATTGGAAAATTCAAATCTTAACTATAGGTTTTCTCTAGAGAGGAATCATGGTAGATACCTCAGGTATACTATTTATCACCTAATTAGTTCAGGCCTAAGACATTAGGTGAATAATTAGGGCTCATCCTTATTTTTGCAATTGGTTTCAGTGCATGCAAACACCTAAGGAATTATTGTTTAATTATAATGGAATAGTGATAATCACTTAAGGAATTAGAGAATATCCATCTGTGAGAAGTTAGCTATGAGTTGATTGAAATTTATGCTTTGTTCATGTGAAATTAATTAAAATTGTATGCTGAAGCCAATTCCAACCTAGTTCCACATTTGTTAATCACTTTAATTACTATTGCATTCTTTGTTTTTTATTGTGTCTTAACTAAAAATTCATAAAAATCAGAATATAGAAAAGTAAAAACAAAATGTGTTGCATTAATTTTTGCTTGGTTTAGATAGTATTTGCCCTAGGTTATGGTAGTTAACACAATCCCTGTGGGACGATACAAATATACTACATTTTTAACTGATGAGAACATGTCTAGTTGGAAAAAGAAGTTAATAGTATTACTAGACCAGACCCTAGACTACGTTAACCCCAGGATTTATTAATAACATGCATCAAGGCACTTAAACTAAATGAAGTCTACTTGTGTGTAATTTAACCTGTTTATTTAAGTGTTTCAGGAATTATATACTAAGTGCACAAGTTACAAGTGATAGGGGGAGTCCATAAAATCAAAATTCTGATCCTTCAAAAGTCAAAATTTAGACTTTAACTAAAAATTCTGATTCAAGAATTTTTCAGTCATATAAATCAATTCAATTAGACCTCAAACCTTTCAGTATTCAAAATTTTCAATAAGAATGTTACTTCAATAAGAATGACACTTAGAATGTATAACTCACTCTCCCATGTTGTCTCTTTTTGGCATTGTGATGCAGGATTGTCATAGGATGAGATCATGTTTTGAATTAAAGGTTTTGGAGAAGGTAAATGGTTTTATAGGAATGCCTTGGCCGACAACCTTAGAGTTTTGGATGATGTATGTATTTGGTGACAATTGTGCTAATGTAGATGTGGTATTGATGGCCTAAATCTATGAACACTTGACTTTGTATTCTCTTATGTATACATACAACAGGCCAATTCTTTTGTAAACAACTATGTGAATATTAACAATGAAAGTTTGATAGTCATTTTAATGACATTGATGCCTATCTTGATGGAAATTCATAGATGGATGAATTATTAAAGTGTGAGGTTATGATCATAATGTTTATGCATGATTTAGAAGTAGATTTGATGATTTAAATGATGTTTGGAGTTGGTATAAAAAAGGCTTAGTGGATTGATGTTATGTCCCCCTATGTCTTGTACCATAATATGATTGATTCTTGATGGTTTTATACATAAAAAGGTCTAGGCATTGCATGATCTAAGGTCCTAAGGCATGACAAGACTTGAAAATGGAATTTGGAGGATCAGGGAGTGATCCACAACCAGTGGATCATTCTATTTATGAAATTGTGCAATTTGGGTCATGGAAACAACGTGTTCTACAACCAATGGGAATTCCCCACTGCCGGTGAAAATTTGCCATGGCCAGTGGGAATGCCCAGATGAGTTTTTCGCACGTTACTTGCCTTGGTCTTGTACCTCTTGTTTCCCTATGCCTAATACTTCAATTCCTCATCCATGATTACTTTATGTACACCTCTTTGACATGTTTCCTTAACCATATGCATACATTTCCAATTACCCTTAATAAATACTTTGTGTTTTCTTGGATCTCTTCTCATATCTTTATATATAAGATGAGATGGATGCCCAATATACACTTAACTCTTTTATGTTGTTTCAAATACGATTGTGTATACATTGTGGGTCTTTGCTTTACGATTGATTTCTTTCTTAATTCTTTAAAACATGGCCTTCGGTTTTTCATGGTTTTAATCTTGATGTATATTTGATGTACTAAAGCTTTAAAATGTGAAAAATTTATTTGTATTTTCAATGATTATGTGTCTTTACATTGGGATTCAGATCCGTGGATTTGGGGCACCACAATGGTGGTATCAGAGCGTGGTTGCTCTTTATTAAATTATGATTGTTTCTCACTGAAATATATTGATTGCATATTAAAGTTTTGTTATGCATTATCAAAGCGTTGGTTGCTTATTGTTGGATCTTTATGAATTAACTACTATTGAAGTGGGATTTCTCTTATTGAATTAAGGTTGTTTTACATTGAAATGTGGTTGTTTATTATTGAAGCTTGGTTATACCTTACTAGAGCATAGTAGCTCTATGCTAAAGCATTGTTGTGCATTATTTAAATGATATGGTTAAATACATGTGAATGAATTCTTGAAATATCATTGATATGCATGTTTGTACTAAGTTCGGCCAAGTTCCTTTCACTATTTACCTTCAGTGACGAATACCTTATGATTATGCATTGAGATTGATATATTGATTATGAAATTTTATATGGTAGACCATTAGACGTTGAAACCTTATATATAGATTAGAATTGATTATATAGTCTAGTTTACTTATGTGTGAGCCATGTCTTAATCTATAGGCGTGAAACATGGCTAGTAGACATAATCGTGATGTAGCCGTTATGACTTCTGCTTTGAATCTTTTTGCAGATCTCTTAGAAAGGCAAGGCCAACAAAATGTGGGAGAAGGTGCCCACGCTTTCAATATTCTGAAGCTTAAAAGGTTGAATATGCAATCTTTATGATCTGACGATGAAGTTGAATCATAATGGCGTCTTACTGGAGGGCATATGCTGATGTTGAATCATAGTGTCTGTTGAATGCAACGAATGCAAATATTAATGCTATTGCTCATATGAACCGTAATGCTAACTGTGGCCATGGCAATTTTCAAGGTTGTGGTCGTGGAAAGGGAAATGGTCATAATGGTGGTCGCAATGGTCGCCGTGGTGGTAATCATAATGGTGGCCGTACTGGTAATGGTTGAGGTAATGACAATGGTGAGCGAAATGGTAACCACAATGGTGGCAATCAACCACAAGCAGCTGGAAGAGTCTTTGCTGTCACTAGTGAAGAAGCCGCGCAAGTAGAAAACCTTATTTCAAAGTAAGTGTAAAATTCTTGGCACCTCTCTTTGTGTTATCTTTGACTCTGGTGCTAGCCACTCTTTCATTTGAGGATTGGGTTAGGTGCTTGAAAGTACCTATTTGTATGATGAAAGGTTCTGTACGTTGGAAATATGCACTAAGAGCCTATATAGGACACATCATTTTGAATAAGGCATTTTTTGTTAAATAGTTTAACAACCTTTATTTATACTTAGAGTAATAGGTTATATGAGAGTTATTCCTAAAATGTCCCTAGTCAAGTATTTACGTGGGGGTATGTAAATACATTAAGACTAGTGTGTGAGTGTACTGATGATCTGATCTCTCAGATCATGGATATAGATGATGTCAAGTTTTCACACAGGTACACATTAAGAGTAATGTTGTACTGGACAGACCCACCATGAGAACGTTGCATAGATCGTTACATGAATTTCATAAACAATTCTCAATGTGATAATGGTATATATAGTCCTTCGACCTAAAGTCACTACAATTCCTACATAAGGAATTTGTTGTTTTAATATAATCAAACGTCTTCTATAACAAGAGGACTATAAAGGTTATGATTAGGCAATGATCAAATTATGCAGAGGGATGTGAGTGATGTAGATGGGATTTATCTCTCCTATGTGACAAGAGTGATATCTACAGGCCACTTGATGGAGTAAGACTAAGGAAATGCATGGTCATGCTAGAAAAAATAAATATTCGATATTTATTCAGATAAAGTTTACTCTAGTATCAAGTAAAATAAATTAGGCCATATAAGGATGACACGACCATGCCTTGGGCCCAATTAGGATATCGTGACAAAAGGAACAAACATGTAGAATAATTATCACTTATAGGTTGTGTTGATATTAAATAATATTTGAAAATAATGATGCATTTCTAGATGCCGCTCTTATTTTATATTAATAATAAAATAGTTAATTATTAATGTGACCAAGTATTTTACCTATAGGGTCACACATATAAAGTAAGCCCATCAGAAAATAGCTTTTATTTTAGTTGGACTAAAAATAAAACTATTGGCCAAACTCATTTAGAATGAGTAAGGAGCCCACTCTTTAGAGAGAGCAAATTAGGTCAAACCTAAGCCTATAAATAGAGCATAAGATACTCATAGGCGGCTACCCAAAAAGAGACACAAAAATACATAAAAGTTGTAAAAGCTACACGCCGTCAAACTAGCAATTGGAAGGTGTGGCGTTTCTGGTGGGAGTACTCGTGTGGACTCCTAAAGGACGAGGCTACGACTGCTTTGATATTCTTCAAGAGGTAACCCTAAAACACAGTACTAAACTTTTGTGTTTATCTTATGCTTTGAAACATGGCGCTTTGTAAATCCTATGGGAATCCTTGTATTTCCGCTTCTCATGTACTAGGGATTTCCTAACAGTGGTATCAGAGCCTGGTTGCAAAACTGTGTTTTGGGAAAATGTTTGTTTAAAGAACATGTAAAAAAATAATTTCTTTTACAAAAAGAATTGTAAAGGTTGAATCCTTTTGGAAAGGTTGCATCTTTTATTAGATATATTGCAAAGGTTGTATTTTTATAATATATGTTGTAAAGGTTGCACCTTTTGAAAGCTAGTATCAATTTATTTTGTTTTGTGTATATTAATTGCTTTTCGCAACATTTTAATTAAAGAAGATGTTTTTGGGATGTGCTTTATTATATGAGCATGTTGTATGTTGCAATGGTGATTGTTTTATATGTGTTCTAACTATAAGGCATATTTTATGTTCATTTAATTAAATTGAAATCAAGGGAATGCATGTCTATATGCTTTCTCTTTTCTAATATGAATTATTCATGTGAGAATGTGTTTAGAAAGTTTAAGAGTTAAACCCTAACCGTAATGAAAACTAGGATTCAAAAGTTGAAACCTAGCCATCATGGTATTTTATTTATTTGTAAATATTACAAATAAAATATTTGATTTTAATATTATATTTTGGATTTGTAAAAGTTCCAAATCAAATTTTAAATGTTTGTTAAATTTAAAGGTTGTAAGAGTTACTAATTTAAATAATTTATTCTTATTAATTTTAATAGGATTTGCATTGTATGTGATTCTTTTAAAAATAATGTGATTTGTAGGAGTTACAAATTGATTCATATTTATTAAATTTAATATGATTTGTAATTGTTACAAATAAAAGATAAGATCTTTATTAAATTTAATAATTTTAAAATCAAATATTTAATCCTTAATAAAATTGATAGGATTTGCAAAAGTTACAAATTAAAGATAAGATCTTTATCAAATTTAATAGGATTTAAAATAAAATATCTTGAACTCTAGAGATAAGGTTTAAAATTTAAACCTTGATCATTCCTAAAAATAAGATGATTGTTGATACTCTAGAAAGAAGGTTTAAAAGTTAAACCTTGACTATTCTTATTTTAGGATAGTTGTTGGGGTTAAAAGATAAGGTTTAAAAGTTAAACCTTAGCCGTTCCAAAATTCAGGATTCAAGAGTTAAAACTTAAAATTAGGATTTCAAATTGTTTGAAATCCTAACAGAATATTTTGAGCTGTTAATGGTTAGTGGGACGTTCTGGCTAGGAAAGATTTGGTACTTAAGCGGTCACACCAGACCCACCTCTCTTTCCTGGGAACTAACCTGATTAGAGTACTAAATTTTTGGGTTGGAGCGCCACTCGGCACCCTACAAAGGGTAGCCTCCCCTTGCCCTTGTCCGTTGAATGGTCAATGAAACCGCCAAGCTTCTCTATGTAGTTTTCCTTTTATGGCCCCGTGTGTTTAATTATATGTTTTAAAATTTATTTTATTTTAAATACAATTGATCACTCTATTAATTAATTAATTAACATGTCCAACGGTGAATGGTTATGGTCTTAGATTCTTTTATTTAATTTTAAATACAACCTGCGTCCCGTGCCTTTCTCTATTCTTGAATTTCTTCTCTCAACCCTTCACTCGTATGTAAAACGAGTTTCTTTATTACATTGAAATCTTGAAGAAGCAAACAAGGTGGAGACCCAGAAGAAACCTAGAGTGGTGGCTCTTGATGGATATGACCTTGAAAGGAATAAAGGAGTGGTGACTCCATGAGGATGGTGGTTTCAAGAAGTAGGACTTCATGAAGTCATGACACCATAGTTCTTTTAGGTTTATTTTATTTTATTTTCTAGGAAGACCATAACCATCTCATAATTTTTTATTGCATGTTTTGGGGTTTTATTTTGCGTTAAAGCGTTTAATGAAAGTCAGTAATGAACAATAAGAAAATTGAAATACCTCAAGCCCAACCACCATACCTTCCAATAAGTAATAACATCTAACTTGATATAGATAAAGTGTAGGTCACGCCATAGTTGGGTGCCTTTATTTATGTTTAGTAGGACATGATTGGATAATTGGATTATCCAAGTATAACTTATTAAGTTTTCTTCAAATAGACATTTTTCAATTGGATTGGAAAAGCCAAAAGGTATGAATAGTCTAAAATGTGTTCCAATAAGCAACACTCATCAATGCTAGTTTCAATAAAGTGTAGCTTTTGCTAAAGCAAGGTTCTTTTATTGATATTAGTAAAGGATAATGGATAATTGGATTATCCAACCATTTGTTATTGGACTTATCTAGGTAACTTTAATCAGATTGAAGAACCTAGAAGCATTAATATTAAGTTTAAACGCCTCCTAATAAGTAACACTTGTCGAGAATAATGTCAATAAATAGTGGGCCAGCCAAAGCAGGGTGCTATTATTTATATTAGTAAGGCGCGATGGGATAATTGTAATATCCAAATTCTTTTTATTGGGCCTTAACTTAACTAAGTTTTTCAATTGGATTGAAAATAACTTAAGAGGCGTAAGGATTGAGCTTAATTTCATAAGATGAATAAGGGTAAAGAGTTACCCACTCAATCATCCAAGAGTTGCATGAGATGCAATTGGAAATATGTTTCCTACCTAAATAACCAAGGGTTGGGGGATCGGCCAAAGCAAACTCAACACTAGGCCAAATATGGATCTTGGCCCACTAGAAAAATCTTCCAACGGGATTTTTTTCTAATTCAGTGAGGGTATTTGTTTTGAATCAAAATAGTGGGAGACAACATATTTATTTAATGACCAAAAGTTAAATATGTTTTAAATAAAGATGATAGATTTGCATGTAATTTGTTTTAGAATAACCATGACAAACCAAATATTGTTTTGCTGCAATCTGTCCTTTGGAAAGACACTCTATCTTGAAAAATGCCCAGATAGATATCAAGACTTGAGAATTATCTTTAATAAAGAGGAAATGACAGTGTGTCATGTTTGGCTTATTTTAATATCATCTATCGTTGGGTATTGAATACCCTATGGAGTCTGCATAAACTCTAAGCTATAGAAAGGTAATATGAATATATGGAGATATACGATATGATCGTATACAGAATCTATTAAGGTGATCAAGAAAGGAAATTATTTCAATTTTTAGCCAAATAAGACATTGAAATTTGTCTAAAGAACTTAAAGGAGTTCAAAAGAAAGGGAAGTAAGACTTCCGCTATAAGTCATGTTATAGAAGTCAAGTTATTTTACTTCACTGACATTAGTATTAGATACTAGTAGTAGATCTCACATTTTGAAAGATCAAGGAAGTAGATCACTTGCTAAGGGTGGAGAAATCTATGTAAAATTGAGCAAAAGTTGCTATAATAAAGATAAGATCTTCACCAATTGGGCTAGCTAGTAAACTAGACATTGTGCATATTGTTTCTTATTAGACAAGAAAGGCTTTCTTTTATAAAATAAATTTATTTCTTCAAAAGGATGTTGATGCACAATTGAATAATGGATTCCATATCCTAAATCTCAAAACACCCATCTATAACATAACTGTCAAAGTAGGTTAAAATAAGAGATTTTGAACCTTACTTACATGGTATTGTTTCCAAAGGAAAATAAATGAGAAATATATTTCTAAATACCATTAATATAGTTATCTAGACTCTTTTGATTTTGGAATCAATTGAGACATGTAAATCTTATTTATTGGAGAGATAGTTGAGACCTCATTCATTGAAAAGTGAAAGATGAGTAATCTATTATCTAATACATGACAATGTATATGTTTTTTAATACTTCAACATACTAATTGAAAGGTCAATAAGTATGGATTTAAGTAACATAAGTTAGAAAGTCTTTGAAAAGTTCAAAGAATTCATAATGAAGTGAAAAACCAAATTGGCAAGACAATTAAAGCTCTTGATTAGATCAAGATAACAAATAATTTAATCTATAAGTTTGATAACTATCTAATAGAGTGAGAGATTACCTTTTAAGCCATTCCTCATGGAATGCCATAATAGCATCTCTACAGGGAAAAGTCAAACCTTGTTGGACATAGTTTGATTATTGATTATTATTAAACATGTCTAACTCCTTTAATGTTCCTTTATTGACAAAATTTCCACACTTGACTATATTCCATCTTAGACTTTCTTAAAGAAACCATATATGATATGGACTAGGAAGAAACCTAGTATGTCTTTACTAATAATTTGGAACTATGATGCTTCTATAGAGCATCCATCTCTGACAAAGTCAAATCCAAATTGGATAAATGTCTTCTGTGAGATACCAAAAGAAAGCTAAGGGTTATTATTTCTACAATCCATCTGAGAACAAAAGGCTTGTTGCTTAGAATGTTGTATTCTTGAATAAGAGTATATGTCTTAAAGAATCAGTGGGAGGATAGTAGAACTTGAAGAAATTCAAGTATCACAAAGCATTCAAAAGTCAGGGATGGACTTGGAGCAGAAATCAACGTTGTGACATCATTAGCTCCGGTAGCACAAGACTTGCATAGGACCAAATAGGATATGTCACCAAATCTGAAAGATATGGATATCTTATAAATCAGGAATGGAGCATATTGCTAATTGACCAAGCTTCTTATGAACAGGCCAATACAAGTTTAGATTCTAAGACATGGCATAAGACCATGGGATTTGAAATGGGCTCTATGTATATTAACAAGGTATGAACCTTGGTTGACGCACCTAAAGGGTAAAACCTATAGGATTCAAGTGGGTTTTCAAAAAGAAAATTAAACATGGATGGTAATAAGAGTACCTTTAAAAGCAAGATTGACAAAATTCAATTAGCTTTAAAACCATTTAGATCCTGCTTGTTGTAGTAGTATACCACCATTATGAGATATGGTAGATAAATGTCAAGATGGAAATCATCTTGAGAATATGTATATGATACAACCTAAAGGCCTTTTATGCCTAAAACATCTAGGAAGGTATGTGAACTGCAAATGTTCTATTTATGGATTAAAGCAAGCTTTTAGAAGACAGAATCTTCATTAAAGAATAAAGATAAATCTTATGACTATAAAAGGGTTAGTAACTGCACAATTATACTTTTAGTATCACATGAAAAGACATGCTTATTCTAAAACGAATGTTCTCATTCTATAATCAAGAATATCCTTAAACACTTAAGAAGGGCTAAGGATTTGATCTTGATAAATGAAAGATGAGCTCGTTGTAAAGGTTACATCGATGCCAATCTTTTGATTAATTTGAAAGACTTAAGATTGCAATCGAAATATATGTGTTGTCAAGATGGTTGTGATGTATGCTTGAAATGTTCAAAGCAAGAAACAGTCATTGGTTCTACTAACAAATCTAAGTATTTTGCTATGTTAAATTACATTTAATCATTCCAAATGTTTTGTACTCTATAAGTTTCCATTGTGATGAAAATGGAACCATAGAATAATATAAGGAAGTGGATTAATCCAAGCATATACTGAAATACTTTCATCATTGGAAGAATATGCAATATGCATACCAACAAAATTATTGGGAACCCTCTAGTAAAACCGCTTGCGTAGCAAAATCATGAAGGCACTGTAGACGTCATTGGACATTAACCTTATCGGCTCTAAGTGCGAGTGGGAGATTGTTGGAAATATGCACTAAGAGCCTATATAGGACACATCATTTTGAATAAGGCATTTTTTGTTAAATAGTTTAACAATCTTTATTTATCCTTGGAGTAATAGGTCATATGAGAGTTATTCCTAAAATGTCCCTAGTCAAGTATTTACGTGGGGACATGTAAATATATTAAGACTAGCGTGTGAGTGTACTGATGATCAGATCTCTCAGATCATGGATATAGATGATATCAAGTTTTCACACGGGTACACATTAAGAGTAATGATGTACTGGACAGACCCACCATGAGAACGTTGCATGGATCATTACATGAATGTCATAAATGATTCTCAATGTGATAATGGTATATGTAGTCCTTCGACCTGAAGTCACTGCGATTTCTACATAAGGAGTTTGTTATTTTAATACAATCAAACGTCTTCTATAACAAGAAGACTATAAAGGTTGTGATTAGGCAATGAACAAATTATGCAGATGGATGTGAGTGATGTAGATGGGATTTGTCTCTCCTATATGACAGCAGTTATATCTATAGGCCCCTTGATGGAGTGAGACAAAGGAAATGCATGGCCATGCTAGAAAGAATAAATATTCGCTATTTATTTAGATAAAGTCTACTCCGGTATCAAGTAAAATAAATTGGGTGTACAAGGATAACACGACTATGCCTTGGGCCCAATTAGGATATTGTGACAAAAGGAACAAACATGTAAAATAATTATCACTTATAGGTTATGTTGATATTAAATAATATTCAGACATAATGATGCATTGCTAGATGCCGCTCTTATTTTATATGAATAATAAAATAGTTTATTATGAATACGACCGAGTATTTTTCCTATAGGGTCACACAAATAGAGTAAGCCCATCAGAAAATAGTTTTTATTTTAGTTGGACTAAAATAAAACTATTGGGCCTAACTCATTTAGAATGAGTAAGGAGCCCAATCTTTAGAGAGAGCAAATTAGGTCAAACCTAAGCCTATAAATAGAGCATAAGATGCTCATAGGAGGCTACCCAAAAAGAGACACAAAAATACACAAAAGTTACAAAAGCTATACGGCGTCAAACTAGCAATTGGAAGGTGTAGCGTTTCTGGTGGGAGTACTTGTGTGGACTCCTAAAGGACGAGGCTACGACTACTTTGACTTTCTTCAAAAGATAACCCTAAAACACAGTACAAAATTTGTGTTTATCTTATGCTTTGAAACACGACGCTTTTCAAATCCTATGAGAATCCTTGTATTTTCGTTACTCATGCACTAGGGATTCCCTAAAACTGTAATGGTGACTACACTGACCGGTGCTTGTTTAAGATCGATGACTTGATGTGAAAATGTTGAGATAACTCTTGAGGTTAGAAAATTTGTTGTATCCCTTGTGTGTTTGGATATGAAAGACTTAGATATTATCTTAGGCATGGATTGGCTATCGTAATAAGGCGGTAATCTTTCCGACTCCAAATGCTGAACACTTTGATCTGCAAGGTATCTCTTAGCTTCTTATGATGTTTCGCATGGTTGACAGGAGTAGTACATGCCAATCTTATGAAATTACTATTGTTTCTAAATTTCCTAATGTTTTTCCTGATGAGGTTCCTGCTTTGCCTCCTCCACATGAAGTGAAATTTTTAATTGATCTTGTTCCTGGTGCTGAGTCTATTTCTAAAGTGATAATACATGATTTAATCTTAATTCCTCACTTTAAATGTGTATAATTTTCCATCACCTATTGTGTAATACATTGCATTTTAACACATTTTCATCTTTTGAGCTTTATTTAATATTTAATTTTAAAATAAATTTAGGATTGATTTTTAATGGAAATAATGAAATCCTTATTTCTCTTATTTTGTAGTGAATGATTGAGCTTGTAATTGGAAAAGATTGACCAAGAATCAAGAGGAAGAAGACACGAGTGATTACATGTTCAAAAAGGGTCAATAAAGTAGAAAATAAGTAAAGAACAGGGCCAAGAATCAATTCCCAGCATCCATGAATCGATTCCTACATAAAAAAGGCCCAGGAAGTGAAAATGAAGGCTGGGAATTGATTCCCCACTGACATGAATCAATTCATGCATTAAAAATGGCCTGGGAATCAATTCATAGCCCTTGGGAATCGATTCCCAGCCCCAGGAATCGATTCATATGTTGTTTTTACCCTTGGGAATCGATTCCCACCCTTTAGGAATCGAATCATGCATGGAATTTACCCAGTTTTTGCCTAAATGAATCGATTCATGTACTTTTAGGAATCGATTCCTCCAGTGGAAACACCATTACGGGATTTCAGGAAGTGGAAACAGCACTACGCATTTTCCTCACAGAAAGGTTCTATTCATTCCTTGATTTGTGGTCGTTGTCTCAATTCCTCTGCCTATAAATTGAGGCCTTCACCCATATTTCACACACACCAATTCCTTCACGCTTCTCTAAATTCCTCTTCCGTTCTTTCTTTCTTTGGAGAAGCAGAGGAAGGCTTCTGGAGGAGCTCTTCCATTCCGGGTTTGGTCTTTCTTATTTTTAGTTTGTTTTAATTATGGAGGGCTAAAACCTTTAGATTGATTTTCTTGGAGAATATTGTAATATAATTTTGAGGTTCTTGTTTTTAATATAGTATGCTTTTATTATTGTTAATTTCTTCATAATCTTACTCTACTTATTTAATTTCATTCTCTTTAATTAAATTTGCATGCTTAATTGCTTTAATTATACAAATAGAATAACATAAGATTTAAATTAAAATGGATTAACGAAATATACATGCTTAATGAATATTTTCATAATCACTTTTAATAATTATGGTTTACTTAATTCCATAATTTGAGAATAGATTATGTATGTAGGCGATGTTCTTACATATGCTCAATAATTCCTAGATTTTACAATCTTAACTCCTTTTGCTTAATTAGGATGCTTGATTAAAATATTCATTTTTAAATGAAAGTAAAGGAATATTGAATTGAAAAAGACGCTTAGTTGATTAATTCAAATTGAGCTAAGAAATCAACATTAATAAAAGTTTACAAATCATCTTTAGTGAACCAAGGATAAATTTAATTACAATACTCCAAGAAAATCAATCGCTTGTTATTTGTTGTTCTAAGTTTTATATTTACTCTATTTTAATTTTAAGTGTAACAATCAATCCAACCCCCCCTCGAAAATATTTTTGTATGTTTGTTAAATTTTTGTTTGTTAAAAATTAATTTTAAACTTGATTTTCCTAAAATTTTATGTTGATCTTCAAGAGAACGACCAAGGTTGACACCCTAGTACTACATTAATTAATTTTAATGTACTAATTTGATGGGACAACAACAGTAAAACACGTCAAATTTTGGCGCCGCAGCCTGGGATCAACGATCTTTAGGAAAATTCTTGTTTTAAATTAATTTTTTAATATAAAATTAAAAATTAAAAAATTAATATAATAATATATAAAACAAAAAAATTTTCTTTTGTTTGTTTGTTTGTTTTATTTTATTTCTTTTGCATGATTTAGGATTCTTATGATATATTGTTTGTTGTATGCTATGTATGACTAGAAGGACTTTTGGGCATTTATATTCATTTGATCCTGAAATTGATAGAACTTTTCATAGATTAGTTAGAGAAGCTAGATTAACAATAACTTTATTGATATTGATAGTGATAGTATCTCATCTGAATCTGCTGAAAGTACTACTGCTAGTTTTTCTGATATGGCTGGACCTCGTGAAAGAACTCTTAGAGAACTAGCTGCACCCGAATTCACATATAAAAGTTTGTGTATTCAATATCCTGAAGAGGATGTCCCTTTTATGCATAAGACCGAACTTATACACTTGTTGCCTAAGTTTCATGGTCTTGTGGGTGAAGATCATCACAAACACCCCAAAGAATTCCACATTGTGTGCTCCACAATAAAACCTCAAAACGTTCAAGAAGACCATGTCTATCTTAAAGTGTTTCCTCATTCTTTAGAGGATGTTGCTAAGGATTGGCTCTACTACCTTGCTCCAAGATTGATCACAAGTTGGAATGACTTAAAGAAAATATTCTTGGAAAAGTTCTTTCTTGCCTCTAGAACTACTGCAATCCGGAAGGACATATTTAGCATTAGGCAACTCTCTAGAGAAAGTCTTTATGAGTATTGGGACAGATTCAGGAAACTTTGTGCAAGTTGCCCTCACCACTAAATTTCTGAACAACTTCTTCTTCAGTACTTTTATGAAGGTCTTATTGAACCATCGAGAGCAAAAATGGTTTTAGTTCAAAGTTGTTTGCTTCAATGGCAGGCATTGTGATGCTAGGCCTTTTACATATTGCATTGGGTGCTACAAAATCATGAAGTGCTTAGTTGTTAGGATTGTCCATTTGTTCTTCGGTAGTTGAACCTGAAGCTTGTTGTTTGCGTTGCTCTAGTTGCTTCTAAAGCGCTCTGATTTTTCTAAGAGTCATTTCGATTTCAGGGTCCAAGATATGTTCAAAGCTGTGACTCCTTCGTATAAAGGGACCTACATAATCCACAAAAACACACACACCAAAGTGTAACTTTGTAGAAAATCAAGAAAAACCAAAAAAATAATGCAGAAAAATTAAAAAGGTCTAGTATAATCAATCACCGCTTAGCCAATATTGGGGGAAACACAATCCCCGACAACGACGCCAAAAACTTGATAGCCAACCGCAAGCGCACGGGGTATCGTAGTAATAAATAAGATTATTCCCACGAGGATTGTGCCCAATTACTAGTTTTAGCAACGATTCAATTATCTAGAAAAATCCGTTTATGATGAAAACTTATAGTAAATTAAATAACTAGCGACGAACAACAGATATAGAACAAATGACGAACTTCCGGTAATTAATTCCATTAGTTTTTGACTAAATCCATGGCTATTCAATTGTTTCCCTTGTTGGCCATGACTTGTAGTCACTTGTTCAACACTTGCATGTTGATTTCCTAAGGTTCCAGGCACGATCGAGCGCAATCGGAAGCAATCAGAACGTTTAGCGATTTTTTTGGCAAGACCACCATTTTTTGTCCTCTAGGACAGCCGCTGTCCGGCAAGGTAAGGGGGTCTCGCCTCGCTTGATTTTGTTTCTGATCGTCCCATAATATAGCCATAGTATTCGGGAACCTCTATTTTAAATTTCATTGCGATCCAATGGTTAGATTTTAAACTACATAATTTTTTGTAACCGATGGTTAAATTTATCATATTTCTAAGATAATAACTATTTTTATAGAAAAATAATAAGCGAGTCTCGATGTTCGTACACTCAGAAGAAATTTTATCATAATTGAAGTCAAAGTAGAAATTTTAGGAAATTTAGAGTTAGGCGGGCTTGGTGTGATTCAATTTGGTTGTAAAATTTCAATTGTAAATTTTATGAAGTTATTATGTAATTTGTTTGGATTTCCCGGCAAGCCCTGTTATTAGACATTAGATTCATTGTTGAGCATCGTCAACATTAATTGATGGAAGCACACACTTTGAGAAAATTCATCAATCGGGCGGTTACGATATTTTATTTTACTAAGATTAAGATTTGACACTATTTTTTAATTATTACATGTTTTTTCCTATTTAATCAAGTTAAATGGGTTGATTTTGAAAGAAAAGTGAATAATTTTACTTGAAAAAGTTTTATCAGTAAGTGACGTGATTTAGGCCCGAACAAATTTTGTAAGCTAAGGAATAGAACAGGAATTTTTGAAGCATAATAAAATGGACGTTAGAATTTAGAATTTTAGTGACTAATTTTAATGACAAAAACTAGTGACCAATTAAAATGAATTATAAAAAGGAGGGTTTTAATAAGTTAAGATTAGAGAAAAGTGCATAAAGAAAATAAATTAGATACTTAGGTATTCAAATAAAGAAACAAATGTTAAGAGTTAAATTTGTAATAATCAATAAAATAAGCGAAAGGAGACTTAGAGAATATTTATATAGTGCATGACATAAATAATTGACTAAGTAATTATAATTTTAGGACATGATATACATGAAATAAATATTTAAGTTATAGAGTACTAATCACTTGTAAGGATAAAGAATTAAAACTTGGACTTGAACTAGGTAATGAAAAGAATTAGAAAGATTTATAAATTAAATAGTAATTTCTAGTGGCTAAGTAATATTTGATTAAGTTCATAATATTAGAGTGGATTCTAGATTCCTAAACAATAAATTGACGTCATAGGGAAAGTAAGCTCTAGTTGACTAAAAAGAGTGTAATTATGGAAATAATTCTGTGAATATAATTAGAAATAGAGGTGTGTTTGAATATGTGTTTTCAGGTTGTATAATTTTGATAATGACAAAGAGGTCAAAAAGCAATTGAAGAATCATGGCAAAAAGATCAAGTGTTCATAAAAACATATGCAAGGGTAAAAACAGAGAAAATAACATCAGACCTACAAAAACACGTAAGCTAATCGATTACAAGACCAGAGCTAATCGACTATGAAGCTTCTGTTTGTGATATAATCGATTACAAGATCTCTCCTAATCGATTAGAGAGCTTCTGTTTGTCACCTAATCGATTGCACCAAGGAAGCCAATCGATTACCAAGCTGAGAAAATGAATTAAAAGTATCAGGTGCATCTGCTAATCGACTACAAGGCTGCTAAAATCGATTACCAACGTTCTGTAATATCATTAATTGATTACAACTTAAGAGCCAATCGATTATAGAGTTTCTGTTTGATACCTAATCGATTACACATGAGCTACAATCGATTACCATGCTGCGTAACCAAATTAAATGCATCAGGTGCCACTCATAATCGATTACAAGGTAAAGAACAATCGATGTGCAAGGTTCTGTCACTTAGCTAATCGATTACATGGGAAAGGCTAATCGATTACCAGTCCAATTACACTGAAGAATTTAAAGTGTAATCGATTACAGTTCGAGGCCTAATCGATTACACTGGTGCTAGAATTTGGGGAAAAGTATTTTTAAGTGGGAAACCAGCTCACTTCTCCATTCCAACTCGAATGCCCAAGCTGTAAGACTACTCTGAAGACTTTAGGGCACCTCTCCAAGGCCTATAAATGGAAGACTCCTTCAAGCTACTCAATGCATCAAAATCCATCAAAGGGAAATCAAAGCTTGAGTCTTGTGAGTTCTATTTCTTTGTTTAGTTTCATTTTCTGAAACTTAGAGCTTATATTTGTAAATCCTCTTGTGAGAGTTAGAAATTGTGTGAGCCTTCATTTGTTCATCTACTCTATTGAGAGAGTTTATTGATTGTAAAACCAAACATCAAAACACCAAGCTTATTCACTCTAGGTTGAGTGGTCACAAGGGTTGGGGTTCAACCTTTGGGTATTGAGAGTTTGAGAGATTGGGTGGGTTGCCCTTGTGCTAGTGAGGATTGAGTTCTTGAGTGTGGGACACTAGGAAGGTGCAATTCCTCATAGCTTGTATCTCTAAACTTCAATAGTGGAAATCCTTCAAGTGGGTTGCTTGAAGGCGAGACGTACACCGGGTTGGTGGAACTCGTTAAATTGGTTTGCAAGCTTTTCTTCCCTACTCTCTTGCATTTACTTATTGTACTTAATTGGTATATTGATTTGATTGTGATATTATTGCTTGAACTTGAGTAACTAGGCTAAGTTAAAATGTTGCACTCCAAGTGTTTGATAAATTGCCTTAGCAATATTTGCACACTTTCTCATATTGATTCTTGCTCTACACTTGCTATTTCTTACATACAAAGATACTTAGTGAAAAAGAAATCAATTTCAAAGGCATTCCAACTAAAAGTCTTAAAACTCAATTCACGCCCCCTCTTGAGTATTGAGGCCACTTGGACAACATAGGGAGTAAAGGAAATGTACAAAGTTAGTAACTAGAAATTTTGAAGAGTATTACTAAATTGATAAGGAATTAGTGACCCATTTAGTAACCAAGGAAATAAGTACCCAATTAATAGAACTTAATTTGGATTAATAAAGGAGGGTCGACAATAGAGTCCGCTCGATAGTGACTAAAGGATTCATAACTGGACATTAGAAAATTCAATGGCAAGAAAGGAGAAATCATATATAATTAAATAAATAAAAAGATGAATGACCTAGTAGCGTACGAAAACCCGACCAATTTGCAAGGTAACCCGACTAGATAAGAAGTGTGAATGTTTTAATGATGAATTAGTGCATAAGTTGGTGCTTTGAATTTAATACCGATGAGTATGTTGTTTGTACACGTTACAGGTAAGCATAAGGAATATGTGTTGTCTTGGATGATGTGATACTATTACATGGTTTTTGATGTGATATGATTATGAATGTGTTGCTTAAGTGGAGTATCTCACAAATATATTATGCTGATGAATGTTGTGTGATGCGTGGATAACTAGATAAGAAAATTTATAAATAAAAGATATGGAAATTGGTATCGGCAGGGGTTCCAAAATGATTAAAATGTGAAAGTGTGTAAGACTCAGATCCGAGGTGAATTGTGGGCGTTGTGGAGCCAATGTACCCCTAATTGTCGAGGAAGTATGAAATCTCATTTCATTCCTAAGTGTCAGGTAAGATTACTAAAACAAAGAAAAAGAGAAAATTTGATTATACTGAATAAAGAAAAAGAACTCAACATTAAGAATGGAAGAGAGTCATTTAGGGAACCCTGCCGAGGACCAATGAATGAAAAATGAATTGTTGAATTATGCATCATATATGGAGAATAAGGGTGGAGAACAAAATAATCCCTTAGAGCATATAGTGATGGGTACACTAGAGAAACAACAGGCGTCTCGATCCCCTGAGGGCGGTCTTGGGTGTATATATGGGGCAGACCTCTAATGGCTCAGATTCGTGCCCGACGCCGGACAGTCCCTGACAAACGCTGATATACTTCGATGAGAGGCGGGGGTTTCTATGGTCGTGGAGTGCCTGTTACGATGAGATGTGTGATTGATTTATTATTAATGGGACTGTAAGTCCTTACCCATTTTTATGAAAACAGAACGGGGGGAGCTTCGGTCACTCTAGTTAGGGAGGGAGGATAAGGTGGGATTGTGATATGTATTGTGTTGCGATTAATGAGGAGGAGATAGGCCCACATGCATTGCATCATTATACTGAGACTATGACTGTGTGTTGATTGTATGGATGTTAGTAACCTTGAGAGAAAGATGGGAGACTGAAATGGTTAGGAGACCAAGAGTGGTGAGATGACTTAGAAGGTAACTTAGGGATCAAACAGAAAGTGGGCGGGAATCAATTCTGGATGATTGTCTTATATTGGGCAGGTGTCAGTGATGGCACTCCCTGATTATTGTGAAGGTGAAGACTCACCCTTGTAGCTATTTTCACAGACCTCCGGCCAGGCACGAGTACCGTACCAGAAGTGTAATTCATCAAGAGGACCAGGAAGGTCACGAGAACCTAGAGGAGATTCCCTTTGATATGCTGATGGAGTTATTACCCGTAGATCCAGTTGACCCAATTATCCCTCCAGTTACACCTTAGTAATTTTTCCCTTTTCAGCCTCTAGCACCCCATGTACCATAAAGTCTATTGAAGGTACGACCTGGAGTCTTTATTATGTCCCTAATGGAGCGTTATCTGGCTCGACGTTGATGGGATCGTTCCAGAGGATTTCTTCACCATATGCTCAGGAGTTTTAGATATGGAGAGACAAAGATTTACAAACATATGTCGGTAGAGGTTCGGAGTCTTCTGATTGAGGCTTATGAGGTTTACACTAGTCGTCCATGCTAGCAGATCCAACTATCCACCGATCAGTCATCGTTTAGCTCAGAACCTACGGGACCATCTCACAACCCAACCCGACTTAGATTGTATCCCCTTCAGCTCAGCCAGAGTCAACTTGGTCAGACGAGGGCTTCACAGGAGATTAAGACTAGTGGTTAGGGTTAGTTTATATTATTTTGATATTTTGTATAGGGTGCCTGCATGCCCCTTTCCAATTTTAGTTGTACGGACCTGATGTGACCACCTTATGTATGTATGGTGCAGTCGTACATTTATATATATATATATATATATATATATATATATATGATGCTTGATTACTGCCATGTGTTATCTTGTACAAAAAAAATTTCTATATTTTTCTAAAAATTAGTAACCTCTCAGTTAAATGAGATAGTCTAGTGGAAAGGATTATCTTAGTTAACCGAGGGTGTTACACTTCATTTCTCTTCTCTTATAAAACTCACTAAATTTGTGAGCCTTCTTCCATACCCAATCAATTTTGCCACTTCTTCTTCACTTTGGAAGGTGTTTAGAGCTTGGAAATTCTCTTTATTGTTCCTCATTTTTGTTTTTATGCCACGGCTTGGGATTTCTAGGAGCTTGAGGTAAGTTCATTCACTCTTTTGATGTTCTAAGCCCTAGAATGTTAGTTATTATGATAGAAGAGAGTGTATTATGTATAGGTTATGGAAAGGGAACCATTATTACGTAAAACCCTAAGGTGAGGTGTGATAAATGTATGGTTTTATGGAGGTGTAAATGGGTACACAAAAATAACATGTAATGAGGTGAAAGATGATGAGTATTAATAGTGATTGTATGTTTTAATGAAACATTAACTATAGAAATTGGGGAAAATGAGTAATGATGTTATGAGAAATGATTTTAAGTGTAAACCCATGATATTTGGTGTGTAGGTGTTGTTAATGATGATGGGGATTGGTGATAATAATTATTTGTGAGCATTGAAGGTGAAACCTATGAATGGGTGTTGCCATAAATGCATTGTAATGCTAAAACCATGGTGGTTGTGATGGTTTAGTGTAATAAATACTAAATGAACCTTGTAATAGCATAAACACTAAGTAGTTTAGCTTGAATAATTAAATCTTGTTGGGTTGAATAATAATAATTATGTTGTACATGTTTGTGGTGTAGGAAACAACCCCAATGATGGAGCGGGACCTTCAGACCACAACGAGTACTACTTCTCTTGAGGTATGAGGGGGTAACATTCCTAAATGCATGATTTCATCCATTATTGATGTATATGTATGGGTGTGTTTCCATAATTTGGCTTGGATGAATATCTTGTTGTTTATGTGATTTTGAATGCATTTAGAATGGTTTGTGTTATATGGTGAATGATGTTGGGATGATGATTATGATGTTGAGTTTGATTTATGGTAATGTGACTTATTTATGAATGGCATTAAGACCATGATTGAATTAGTTGCAATTATATTGGACATCCCATGACATGTAGTTTGGTGAATAATGATTGCCACTAACTATTGATGTGAATGAAATCCCATGGTAACTGGTAATGGTTGAGAATGATGAGGATATTGAATCCCACTATGTGATAGTGGTGAGTTGTTGATTATGAAGGGGCATTCTAGGATGCATAGTGTGAGAAATGCATTGATTGGCATTTACATCATGGCATATCAAACACTATCTATGTCGAATGTTATGGGTTCCAATAGGCGGGCCCAGTGGGAGGGTGACCCAGTGCAAAGGTGAAATTATTATTGTTCCCTAGTGATTCTTGAAATCACGAAGCTGTCCATAGTTTGGTGGCGAGGCACCCTATATGGCGGGCCCAATGGGTGGGCGGCTCTATGATGAGTAAGTGACCTCAGTGTCCTTATAGGGCACGTAATGAGGACACACCAAGGGAGGACCCTCACACTACCCTAGATAAAGGCCTTGAAGCTTACAAGGGTCCCCTCACAAGAGCAAAGTCAAAGAAAGCTAAAGAGAGCATCCACAAAGCATTAGCTTCCTTCCTCTCTGGGCCCAACCCCATTGAGGACTCCTTGAGGATCTACTCATACTTATCTTGTAATATAGTCCCTAGTTAGATTCTCTAGCCTTATAGGTTTTATTTGGGCCTTGCAAGGTCAAAAGGGCCACTTTAGGGCCATGAACTTTCATTTTGGGCCATGTATAGGCCATCTTCCTTTCCTTTTCTTCTTTGGGCCTTGGATCCATGAACTAAGCCCATTAGCTCCTCCTTGGCCAAAATTGGGGAGGCCTATATAAAGAGCTCTCCTTTTGTAAAAAGTTAGACATTTTTATGCATTTTGAGATTTTGATCACTTTAAGTGAGTTTTTAGTGAGAGATTCTCTTCCTTCTCTCTAGGATTAGGAGATCTTTTGCAAGCTCTCATCCAAGAGGTCCCTCCCTCATTGGTGGTGAGTTCAAGGGAGTTATCTTCCCTAGGAAGTGGCCTCCCATTCATCCATTTCCATCATCCCTTCCATTCTCCACAATTCCTCCTTCCTTTTCATCCTTTTTCTCTCTTGTTCCTCTTCACCAATTTTCTTCCACTCTTAGAGTCCTTCCTTTTTGTGTTTTAGTTTTCACTTGGAGTTTGCATTCAACATTGGCATTTGAGGGTTAGAAGAAGGAGAAGGGCCTAGATCCATTCCATTCGAAGGAAGACTTGAAGATCCTCCTACATCAAGTGGTATCGTTGAGCCTTAGAGGTTCTTTTCTACTTCTTCTTCCTTTCAATTTTTAGTTTTCCATAGTTGTTCTGGGCTGGTTAGTTTTCTTTTTCCATGGTTGTTTGTGTTTTGATGCTATGAAAACATAGAAAATCCATAAAAAGTTATAGTTCTTTTGAGTTTGTGTAATATTTTTTCTTGCCTTTCAATTTTTGCATATTGTTCTTTGTAGTTTCAGTTTTAGTATATCTTGTTCTTGTTTTAGGCTTTCAAAATTCTAAGTTGGCACTTTGTTTGATTCGGTTTTGAGTTGTTAACTTGGTAGTTATTGGTTTGTTGAAAGTTAAAGCCAAGTAGGTGTGTTGTTGTGCCATTTGGAGGCTTTTGTTCTAGTTTTCTAGAAATTTTTGTGTTGGTTCAACTTGTAGTGTGCAAAACCGTGTATTGGAGTTGCTTTAATCACCTTGGAGTAACTCTTAAAATGTTCCAATCTTTGTGTGTTAGGAGGCCTCACTTCAAGGCTCTCCAAAGTTAGCTCACTTTTAGGTTTTTAGAAATCTATTCTTAGTCTTTTCTAGTTTTAATTTTTCAATTTCAAGCACATTACGTACATTGTAATTTGGTTTGCATCTTGGGTTTACATAAAAAAAAAGTTTGTAAAAAGAATCATTCACCTTCCATTCATTCTAGTGGAAGAAGGTTGCACTTTTCCTAAGCAAAAGAATGACAATTAAACTTGGTAGAAGGCTAGCTTGTGCATTCGGTTTTGTGATCTAAAATTTGGTGTTAGAATTAAAAATTGTAAAGGGAAATAAAAAGAGAAAAGATAGACAAAAGCCAAAAGAAAAAGAAAAAGAAAACCCTATATCTCAAAAGTAAGAAAGGGTATCAAAAAGAAAAGATTTGAAATAGACCTCTTTAACAAAAGTTTGAAAAGTGAAACACCAAAGCATGAGTATTATTTTTGAAATTCCAAAACCAAAAGAAGTGATTGCTAGTTGTTACATTGCATAAGTTTTTCAATTAAACTTGCTTGTTTAGTAGTGCAACTCTAGAGTCTCTAGGTTTAGGTGCTCCATAGCTTTATTCTTGCATTTTATTTTGTTGTTTGTCTTGTTTTGTCATCATCTAATTTTTGAAATTTCAGGTTGTGTACCTTTATTCATTTGAACTTTTTCTTGTTTGGTCTTGTCATAATCAAAAATCCAAAAAGAATCCATTTGAGTAGCTTCTTCAAATTTACCATTTTTAGTTTGTCTTCATTCAACTCTTAAGTTTTGTCATTTGAGTTTTCTATCTTTCAAACTTCTTGATAATTCCTTCTCTATACCATTGAGAGTAGCATCTTGGAACACTTTAGGTGAGAGTGAAAATTGCTTAAGTGAACTTGATCCAAAGAGAAAGGGTAAGAATTTGTGAAGATACACTTGAGAGACACACTTATGAGGTTTTAAATTTTGTTCATTTCCCTTAACAATTTCGTTTGGAGTTGTTATTTTGTGTTGTTTTGCTAGGTGAGGTGGAGCTTATACATCAAAGGAAGAGCTTTAAGACCTTGTAAAGGAAGCAAAAGCCTTGTAACTAGTAGAACATAAGTAAATTTTCAAATTCTTAGAAAAAGTGTAGTAGGTTTTTGTCTTGTATTTTAGGACAGTAATTGGACTTTGGACTTTGGACTCTATTAACTTTCAATTCTTTTGGTTAATTTTCAAAATTAGAATAGGAACATTTGCATTTGTTTGTTAATTAGTTAGTTGTTAGTTGGTTAAGTAGTTAATTGGTTACAACTAGAAGTAGTTAGTTAGTTGTTGGCTTAACTAATTTGGTTAGTTAGTTAGTAGTTGGAACTAATTCTAGTTAAACTAACTAATTGTAACCGAAATCTAGTTGGCATAACCAATCCATAACTAAATTTAGTTAAGTGGATAGAGTGGTTAGACTTAGTTACAACCATAATAACTAAATAACTAAATTTAGTTAGGGTTAGTTGGTGTTAGTTAGAGTTAGTTGATTAGTTAAAACTAATTGTTACTTCTAACTTCCCATAATCGAATTTGTGTAGGCTTGTTTAGGATTAGTTACTTGATTAGTTACAACCTAGGATCATCATAAGGAACATAGGTAAAAACAACCTAGGTCTTGCATAACTAATCATAATACTACATCCTAGGATACAACCTAGTACAAGACAACTTAGGTTCTTGTTTTCCCCTTAGGAAAGAAACCTAGTGCTTGTATTATAGGATTGTTGTGTGTTTTCTAATACTTGCCTTGCATTAAGCATCCTCAACTAGTTTGCTTACAACTTTGTATTCCTTGTCTTGTTTTCTTTGACAACCTTAAACCATGTCTTCTAGTGATAGGGAAAATAAATCTATGCTTCATAACATAATGGAAAGTTTGAATAACATCAACAATAGGTTAAATAACCTAGAGCATAATGAAAACCCTAGAGCTACGCATAAAAATCAAAGAAATCAAAGACATAACAATAGTGATAGTGAGGATGAACCTAGACATGGAAGACACCATGGACATAAAAGAGAAGACATAGGCTTAAGAGAGGTAAAACTTGAAATCCCCTCATTTAATGGCAAGAGTGATGTTGAAGCTTATCTAAAGTGGGAGATAAGAGTTGAACAATTGTTTAATTCTCATCAAATAAAAGAAGAAAAGAAAGTTAGGATAGCCACTCTTTCATTCCAAAACTATGCCTTAGTATGGTGGACCCAAGTGTGTAAGGAGAGAAAGAAAGATAACTTCCCACCAATAGATGATTGGTTAGACTTGAAAGCTCAATTAAGAAAACATTATGTTCCTAATTACTATAGAGGGGAGCTATTAGCCAAGCTAAATACACTCACCCAAGGGTCAAAGAGTGTAGAAGATTATTACAAAGCTCTAGAGATAGCCATGATTAGGGAAAACTTAGAAGAAGATGAGGAAACCCTAATGCATAGGTTTTTGCATGGCCTAAATAGGAACATCAAGAATAGAGTAGAACTCCTTCCACACGTTGACATAGAAGAGTTACTACACCAATGTACTAAGGTAGAGAGCCAATTTAAAGAGAGAGAACCCTATAGTGGGGAAAATAAAGCCTACAAGTCTAAGTGGGTAGGACAAGAGAATAAGGTAAGTTTGAGAGAAACCCTAGGGAGAGGGAAGTGGGCACTTCATCTTCCAAACCACTAAGTGAGTTGCATAAGAATGGCAAAGTTTTTAGAAACCAAAAAGATAGGCATGAATCCACATCTAAACCACAATCCTCTAGATCTTCTACCATAAAATGTTTTAAATGTCTTGGTAGAGGTCACATTGCTTCCGAATATCCAACAAAAAGAATAATGGTTTTGAAAAATAATGGAACCTACTCAAGTCAATCAGAGTTTAATTCTGATTCTCACTCTTTAAGTGATGACTCAAGTAGTGATTCCTATGACATTGAGCATATTTAGGGGATGATGGTGAGCTGTACATGATTAGAAGGTTACTTGGTAGTCATGTTAAGCTAGATGACACTACACGAATAGAGAATATCTTTTACACAAGATGTTACATAAATGACAAACTATGTTATCTCATTGTGGATAGTGGGAGTTGTGCAAATGTAGTGAGCCAACAGCTAGTAAATAAGATGGGCTTAGAACTAATAGATCACCCTAGACCATATAAGTTGCAATAGTTAAATGAAAAGGGAGAAATGTTAGTTAATAAGCAAGTCTTAATCAGCTTCACCATAGGCACATATAAAGATGAAGTCAATTGTGATGTAGTACCTATGAAGGCAACTCACATCCTATTAGGAAGACCTTGGCAGTTCGATAGGAAGGTCATCCATGAGGGGTTCACTAACACCCTCACATTCAAGTTAGATGGTAAAAAGACAATTTTACACCCCCTAACTCCACAACAAGTAGCTAAAGATCAACTACAAATGAAACTTAAAAGAGATAGAGAGTTAGGATCTGCTTCACCTAATCATCTAGAAAAACATAAGAAAAACAACAAAGAGGATAAAGGAAAAGGAGTTATCATCTATGATGACTCTAGAGCCAATTACTTGGCCAACAAACATCATGTGAAACATGTTATGCTTTCATAAAAACATTGCTTCATCATGTATGCAAAAGATATCCCTAGAACTTCTTTGTTCTCTATAGGTAATCCTCCTTCTCCTTTGCCCAAACGGATCCAAAACATCTTAAATGAATTTAAAGACCTCTTTCCAAAAGATATTCCCAAAGGCTTACCTCCTATTAGGGCATTGAACATCAAATAGATCTAATTCCTGGTGCTAGCTTACCAAATAGACCTACCTATAGATGTAACCCTAAGGAATGCCTAAGGATTGAAAAACAAGTGAACGATCTATTATCTAAGGGGTGGATTAGAGAGAGCTTAAGCCCATGTGCTTTACCTGTTTTATTAGTTCCTAAGAAAGATGGTTCATGGAGAATGTGTATAGATTGTAGAGCCATAAACAACATAACCATCAAGTATAGGCATCCAATACCTAGACTTGATGATATGCTTGATGAGCTAAGTGGTTCTACCATATTTTCCAAGATTGATCTTAAAAGTGGCTATCATCAAATAAGAATCAAAGAAGGAGATGAATGGAAAACTGCTTTTAAAACCAAACTTGGATTATATGAGTGGTTAGTTATGCCCTTTGGTTTGACTAATGCACCAAGCACATTCATGAGGTTAATGAATCATGTTTTGAGGGAATTCATTGGGTATTTTGTTGTGGTCTACTTTGATGATATTTTGGTGTACTCAAAGACCATGACTTCCCATCTAAACCATCTTAAACAAGTTATGCTTGCCTTAAGAACAAATAACCTCTATGCAAATTTTGAAAAATGTTCTCTTAGCATGGATAGCATTGTATTCTTGGATTCATAGTGAGTTCTAAAGGTGTTGAGGTTGATCACTCTAAAGTGAAGGCAATCCAAGATTGGCCAACACCTAAAAATGTGAGTGAGGTTAGAAGTTTCCATGGTCTTGCAAGTTTTTATAGGAGATTTGTAAAAGATTTCTCTACCTTAGCCTCCCCTTTAAATGAGTTAGTGAAAAAGAATATTCCTTTTGTGTGGGGGCCAAGGCAAGAGAAAGCCTTTCTAGATCTCAAAAATAAGCTCACTCATGCTCCAAGTTTAGCACTTCCAAATTTTTAAAACCTTTGAGCTGGAGTGTGATGCTTCAAACGTGGGTATAGGAGCTGTGTTATTGTAAGAAGGTCACCCCATTGCTTTCTTTAATGAAAAGCTTAATGAGGTAACCTGCAATTATCCCACATATGATAAAGAGTTCTATGCATTGATTAGAGCCCTTCAAACTTGGGAACATTACTTGATCCCAAAAGAGTTTGTCATTCATAGTGATCACCAATCACTAAAATTTATCAAAAGGAAACATAAGTTGAATAAAAGACATGCTAAGTGGGTTGAGTTCTTGGAACAATTTCCATATGTCATCAAGTAAAAAAATGGAAAATCCAATACTATGGCTGATGCTTTATCAATAAGGCACTCTTTACTTGCCTCTCTTGGAGCCAAAATTATTGGACTTGATGAGATTAGGACTTTGTATCAAAGTGATATTGATTTTTCAAACATTTTCAACTTATCCTCCACTTCTTCATCTCATAAAGGCTTCTACATTCTAGATGGATACCTTTTTAAAGCCAATAGACTTTGCATTCCTAAGAGCTCTTTAAGAGATCTTTTACTTAAAGAAAGCCATGAGGGAGGCTTAATGGGCCATTCTGGAAGAGATAAAACATTAGCCATTTTACATGAACAATTCTATTGGCCTAAAATGAAAAAAGATGTACAAAAGTTTTGCGCTAGGTGTATAGTATGTAGGAAAGCTAAATCTAAACTTTCGCCTAGTGGCTTGTATACTCCATTGCCTACACCTATTTCTCCTCGGGTTGATATTTCTATGGATTTTATGTTAGGCTTGCCTAGGACCCAAAGGGGAATGGATTCTATCTTTGTTGTGGTAGATAGGTTTAGCAAGATGGCTCACTTCATTCCTTGTCACAAAGTGGATAATGCAAGTCATATTGCTAAGCTATTTTTCAAGGAAATTATGAGACTTCATGGTGTTCCTAAAACTATCATTTCTGATAGGGACACCAAATTCCTAAGCTATTTTTGGGAAACTCTTTGGTCAAGGCTAGGAACGAAGCTTCTCTTTTCTACCAGTTGTCACCCTTAAACGGATGGACAAACTGAGGTAGTGAACAGGTCCTTTTCTCAACTACTTAGGGTCTTAGTGCATAAAAATGTTAAATCTTGGGATGGGTGTTTACCCCACATTGAATTTGCTTATAATAAGGTACAACACTCCACAACTAAGCATAGTACGTTTGAAGGTTTTTATGGTTTTAACCCTCTCACTCCCTTGGACCTTTTGCCCATTGATGTTTCTGATTCTACCCTTCACTTGGATGGAGAGGCAAAGGCCAAGTTTATCAAAGATTTTCATGAGAAGGTTAAAAACCAAATACAAGCTAAGAATGAACACCATGCTCGTTATGCTAATAAGAAGAGAAAGGAAATCACCTTTGAGGTTGGAGATTGGGTTTGGTTACACCTTAGAAAGAGAGATTTCCAAACTTGAGAAAATCTAAACTCGACCCTCGAGGTGATGGACCTTTCAAAATACTCAAGAAAATGGGAAATAATGCCTATATCCTTGACTTTCCAGGTAACTATGGTGTGACTGCTTCATTTAATATATCTGACTTATCTCCTTTTGACAGATGAAGAGGATGATGCCTTAGATTTGAGGACAAATCCTTTTGAAGAGGGGGAGCATAATGAGGACACACCAAGGAAGGGCCCTCACACTACCCTAGTGAAAGGACTTTAAGCTTACAAGGGTTGAGACGCCCTGAAAATATGGGGAAATTTTTCACGATTTAAAATCACTATTCAATAAAGAGAAAATAAGTGTTGAAGCTTTTAATACAACACCTGGATCTATGATAAACCACTCCCATATATGAAGATATGAGAGGGTAAATTAAAGGATGATTTAATAATAAATTTCTAATTAAAATCAGCGGAAGAATTAATTAATTTAATTGTTGCATGATTGAATTTTAAGAGAAGAGATTTCATGAGGTTCCATGACCCATACTATGTCCAGGAACACCTTTAAGATGATGCATGATAAAGATTTGATGCATAAGAAATGAAAATTTATTTAAAATAAAACAAGGGGGACATCAGGTGGCTACTCGCTCAAGCGAGAGCCACACTCGCTTGAGCGAGCACACACAGTGACGCTTGAGCGAGCATAAGGAAGGCTGAGCGAGAAACGTTTTAAGCATCAGGGGCTCCTCTCGCTTGAGCGAGCCCTATCTCACTTGAGCGAGATACGAAGATCACCCCCAGGCAAGCAAACGAGACGCTTGAGCGAGAGAAGAGATTTGCCATTGGAGCCAATCTCGCTTGAGCGGATTCCATCTCGCTTGAGCGGATTCCATCTCGCTTGAGCGAGATTGCTCTAGCAACCATAGAAGCTCACTGTCCGATTTTTGCTTGGGTGAGGCAAGTCCCGCCTGAGCAAAAATCGAGTTGTGTCTATTCCCTTCTCCCTCGCTTGAGCGATCACCGGGCCAGGGCCATTTCGCCTGAGCGAGAATGGTGCAATGAGTAACCACTGATTCCCACCGAATCTCGCTTGGGTGAGAAGGACATTCGCCTGAGCGAATTTCGGCCAGTCACCATACCCCTGTTTCATAAGCAACTCGCTCGAGCGAGATTCCCACTCGCTTGAGTGAGTTCTGAAGAACTTGTGTAGAAATATGGAATTCTCACAACTTAGCATATGAATTATCATTTCCTACCACTTTAACCTTTCCTAATACATTATTTTACTTCATTATGCATCTACAAATTCTACCAACTTCATAAAGTACTATAATTTAAGAATTACTTCATTCATTCATTGAATTAAACATCAACAACATCATCACCCAACTATCTATACCTTTCAAATTCAATTATCATTCATTCAATGAATATCATTTGAAACATTCATCTCATAATTCTCCATAAAGTGCTACAAGTCACAATGCACACCATTTATTCATAAAAATTAACAACATCAAGCATCATAATTTATCCTTTACATCATTTGGGTCATAAATGAAAATTGACCATACACATCAAGGCTCAAATTTTCCTCCATGACCCTCAAAATCATTATCACTAATCTAGATATCAAAATAAGCATTCATATACATCACATGCTATACAAAAATCTAGATTTCGCCGGCCAAGGCATTTCCTATACCACTATTTACCTCCATCAACCCAAATGTACTTCAAAATGTCTACCCTTCCCATGAGTGCCCTGCATCACAAGTCTAAAAATGGACAACATGGGAGAGTGAGTCACACATTCCAAAGGAATGAATATGAATACCATGTGATTATGCACATATGCATCAAAACATGTATAGTTTGCACGTACATATCTTTCACCGTACTCTTAATCATTTCAACATCTTCATACATACATCACAAGTAACATTACAATTTAGACAAAGCATATAGCATATACATAATCAGATCTCACCACAATTTGGATATCACACACAAACTATTATTTGGTATTCATATCTTTTATGTTGTCTTAGTATATCATTACATCCTCATCACATCCATCATCATATCTCATCACCTTTGGCATACTTCTTCGCTTTATGCAAATGCTCTTAAGCTAATGCATATGCACAATGGAATATTTCAACAATTGCAGATCTGACTGTGGGATTACAAACATCAAATGTGGGATTCAAGTATGATCATCTAACTATACCCCTACTACAGTAGTAAAATGTGTACACTTATTCTTAAATTTTGCATGCATTTCACTAATTGTTTTACTGGTACCAAACCGCATTGCCCATCTTGCAACACCTAGTCATTTTCACCATGACCGCGGTATACAGCATATCAACACATGGTGTTGCGGGCTAACCATGAGATATATCATGGCAGCTGTGATCTCAAGGACCATGGGGGACACCTGCTCATCAAGAGCCACCCCCTACAAGGGTCAACCACATGCGGCTCCCCGTAGCACAACATGGGCAGCTTCGTGACTTACACACCGAGTCGTGACTTACACACTGAGTCACAGGGGAAATATAAATTGCTCATGCACAGAGCCACCCTCCCACTGGGCCAACTGGGGGAATCCCCTAAAATTCCAACACTGGCAGCTATGCAGTATGCCATGGATGCAAATGCCTATCATATGCATTTCTCACTCTATGCATCCTATATATGCCACTCATCATATATCATCATCAACACCATTACCAACATTACCACATGACTTTTGGTGGATTCATTATTGTTGGTCATGCTTATTAGTTCAAACATTTGTGTGGCATTACAATGGTTCTCAATCAACATCAGCAACATTCATATTACATTCATGGTGGATACAAGCATAACTTCATATTATTGATCATTCTACACCATAGCACACCATGAATATTCTAAATGCACTAAAGCATGTTGCCAAACACATTATCCACACCATATACCACATTAAAATTTCTCATATCATCTCAAGCAAGGCTAACATGCATACCAATACACATGACAATCAAATAACATTCAAATTCATGCATTTAGAACATAAGACTCCTCTCCTACCTCAAGAGAAGAATTCCGAGTGATACGACATTCCCGCCTTGTCGTTCGGAATGGATCCTACATTAATTCACATGTAAAATCCCAAATCAATCAACTATTTCAAGATATAAATTTAATTCTATGTTATCATCTTCATATCTATAATTTCATAGCACGTGCTAGACATGTTATAGACATCATTTTTTTATCATCCGTTAGGCTTCGGGAATTCCTTCCCATTAAGCCTCATTCATTAAATTCAAGGGTTACAAACAACTATAACCCCGAGCCTCATACAACTTCTTTTATCCATGTTCATATCCATCATTATCATGCATTCCTTCATAAAACACTCTCTTTCACCAACATTATCCATTTTCCCCAATTCCTCATAGTTAGGGTTTTCACCAAAAACCCAACCACTCATTAATGCATCATCATCCTTCATTACCTTCCTACCATAAATGCACCTTTATCATTAGCTCACTCTAGGGTTTAAGCATTAAATGCTTCTAATAAATGCTCATTCATATGCGTTACTCTCCCCAACCAAAATATATCCAAAACCAAGGCATTAACCTATCAAAAAAAATGGTGAGATGAGCTTACCTCACTCAAAAATGAAAATGGGTTCAAGGAGAGAAAGACACCACACGAAAATGGAAGAGGAGAAGGAGGAGGCTTTAAGCTTCAATGGTCTATTTCCAAGCTCTTTGAAAATAAAATGAGAGGGAAAGAAGATTACCACTTGACTAGGGTTTTTGGAAGAAGAAGATGAGAAGAAGTGAAGAAGAAATAGAGAGAAAGAAAAAGAGGAATGTTGCCACGAAAATGAGAAACCAACGTGAAAGAAGAGAAGGAAATTGGGCTTTTTGTTTTATTTTTAATCTCATTCATTAAAGCTTCATCGTTTTATGGCCAACAGGCTCTCTATTTGGATCAATACTTTATCTGAAAATTATTCCGAATATATACTCAGATTCCTAATATTATTCTCAACAGCCCTGACCAATATCATCTCAATCAAAGATACTTGGTCTTACACCCATATCTTAACCAGGCTTATTTTCAGCTTAACCGGTCTCATTAAATCACCAACAGTCCCTAAAAATCTTAATTTAATTAATTCCAATGCTTTAGGACATTTAAATAATATACATTCAATTTGTTAATGTTTATTTCATTAATTTATCCTATATTTTAAGATTTTGGATGTTACAATCCACCCCACCAAAAGAAAATTTTGTCCTCGAAATTTAACTTACCGGATTCAAACACGTCGGGATATCGTTCTCTGATGTCGTCCTCACATTCCCATGTGAACGTCTCTACATTTCCATGTTTCCAAGCGACCTTCACCAAAGGTACCAACTTGTTTCGTAGTTTCTTTACAGAATGCTTGACGATGCGAATAGAAACAAAAGGGATAGATAAATCTTCACGTGCATCAATATCGTCCATAGGAATCACATGTAGAGGATCATGAACATATTTCCTCAACTGCGACACATGGAACACATTGTGTAGATTAGCAAGATGCAGAGAGAGTGCTATCTGATAAGCAACATCGCCAATCTGCTCCAATACTTCATAAGGTCCAACAAATATGGGGCTCAACTTTCCACTCTTCAGCGCCCTTCCAATTCCTTTATCACGCGAGACCTTCAAGAATACGTGATCACCCACTTGGAACTCAAGGGGTTTATGCCTCTTGTCATAATAACTCTTCTGTCTATCTTGAGCGATCTTCATATTCTCTTGTATCTTCTTAATTTGCTCCGTAGTCTCTTGAATAATATCCGGCCCTAAGGCCAAGTTCTCTCCAACTTCAAGCCAACACAAGGGAGTTCTACACTTTCTTCCATACAACGCCTCATACGGTGCCATGCCAATACTAGAATGGAAGCTATTGTTGTATGTGAATTCAATCAATGGCAGGAATCTCTCCCAACATCCACTGTATTCAAGAACACAAGCTCTCAACAAATCTTCAAGGATTTGTATCATCCTCTCGGATTGTCCGTCTATCTGAGGATGATATGCGGAACTAAGTTTCAACTTAGAACCTAACTCATTATGTAAACTTCCCCAAAATTAAGAAGTAAACCGAGGATCACGTTCAAATATGATACTAGACGGCACACCATGCAGCCTAACAATCTCCTTTATATATAATTGTGCCAATTTCTCCAAGGAATTCTTCATATTCATGGGCAAGAAGTGAGCACACTTCGTCAATCGATCCACAATTACCCATATGGCATCGTTTCCAGCATGAGTTTTGGGTAGTCCAGAAACAAAATCCATAGCTATGCTATCCCACTTCCAAACAGGAATCTCCAAAGGTCTCAAATAACCAGATGGCCTCTGAGCTCGACCTTAGCCTTCTAACAAACAAGGCAAGAGGCTACAAAGTTTGCCACATCACGCTTCATGCCAAGCCACCAAAAATTCTTCTTCAAATCTTGGTACATCTTGGTAGAACCAGGATGAATGCTCAATACGCTTTTGTGAGCTTCCTCAAGTACATATTTTCTCACATCACCACTTGAGGGAACATAAATTCGGCCCTCCACACGCCAAATGCCATCTTGACCTTCCACTAGGAATAAATTCTTCCCTTTCTCTTGGGTCTTTTTCATCTCAATCAAATACTCATCATTCAGTTGTTGTACCTTCACATATTCAAGAAATTCATTTATGACTTTCAACATTTGAAGCAACATTTTCTTAGAAGTATATGTCTCCACGCCCACATTCAAATCTCTAAATTGTTCTATCAACTCTATCTCTTTCACCATCATCATAGAGATATGTAATGACTTTCGGCTCAAAGCATCGACAACCACATTTGCCTTTCCGGGATGATACCTCAACTCAAACTCATAATCTTTTAGAAATTCCATCCATCATCGTTGGCGCATATTAAGTTCTTTTTGGTCAAACAAATACTCAAGGCTCTTGTGATAACTAAAAACCACAGACTTAGAACCATATAAGTAATGTCGCCACAACTTCAAAGCAAACACCACTGCCGCCAATTCTAGATCATGTGTAGGATAATTAACCTCATGCGGTCACAAATGTCTTGACGTATAGGCTATCACACGCTCCTTTTACATCAACACACATCCAAGACCAAGCTTAGACGCATCACAATACACCACAAAGTCATCCCTCAAATCAGGCAACGCTAACACTGGTGCAGTAGTAAGCCTCAACTTTAACTCTTGGAAACTTTCTTCACATTCACGAGTCCACACGAAAGATTGATTCTTACAAGTCAACTTCGTTAATGGTAGGGCTAAACGGGAAAATCCTTCAATAAACCTTCGGTAATAACCAGCAAGACCAAGAAAACTTCTTATCTCCATCATAGACGTTGGTCTTTCCCAAGTCATAACAGCTTCAGCTTTTGATCTATCAACGGCAACTCCATCACCAGAAATCACATGACCAAGAAAAGAGATTTCAATCATCCAGAATTCACATTTAGAGAGCTTAGCATACAGCTCTTTCTCTTGAAGAATAGTCAATACAAGACGAAGATGTCTTTCATGCTCTTCATGACTCTTGGAGTATACCAAAATATCATTGATAAACACCACAATGAATTGATCGAGATACTCATGAAAGATGCGATTCATGTAATCCATGAAAAGCGCAGGAGCATTCATCACTCCAAATGGCATCACTATGTACTCATAGTGTCTATATCACGTTCGGAAGGCAGTTTTTGGAATATCTTCGGTCTTCACCCGAATTTGGTGATATCCAGAACGCAAATCGATCTTTGAAAACACAACAACACCCTTCAATTGATCCAAAAGATCATCAATACGTGGAAGAGGATATTTATTCTTAATGGTTAGTTTGTTGAGTTGGCGATAATCAACGCACAATCTCATACTTCTATCCTTCTTTTTCACCAATAACACAGGAGCACCCCAAGGAGACACACTTGGGCGAATAAACTCCTGTTCGAGCAATTCCTCAACTTGCTTCTTTAATTCAGTCAACTCCATAGGAGACATCCTATAAGGAGCTCTAGAAACAGGCTCAGCGCCAAGAATAATGTCAATAGCAAATTCTACCTCTCGTGGAGGAGGTAATCCAGGAATCTCTTCCGGAAACGCATCGGAAAACTCTGAAATAATAGGGAGCTCACCAGATTGGACGTACTATTCCCATCAATCAAACAGAACATCATAAGAAGCTGGGAGATACCTTGCACATCAAAGCCTTCAGCATTCGAAGTCGGGAAGATCACCGTCTTGCCATGACAATCCAATAAGACCTTGTTAGCGGATAACCAATCCATGCCTAGAATAATATCCAAATCCTTCATAGGCAGACATACAAGGGATACAACAAATTTCCTACCCTTCAGGTTCATCTCGACGTCCTCACATCGAGTTACCGATCTTAAACAAGTACCGGTCGGTGTAGTCACCAATATAGAACCTTTCATCATATACAAAGCCACCTTCAAGCGCCTCACCATGGCCATTGCCTCGACCATTGCCATGTCTTCCTCCGTTATAGTTTCTACCACGGCCACCATTATGGCCACCATTTTGACCATCACCATTACCACGTCCACGGCCTCCAAAGCCACCATGGTTAGCACCATAATTCATGTGGTTAGGAGTGCCAACATTAGCATTTACGTTCCTTGCATTCAATGGACAATTAGGGCGAATATGCCCCGACTGATTGCATTGGTAGCACAACACATCATCTTGTGGACAATCACATGCCAAATGATTAGCACCACACTTGAAGCAAGTTATGCCTTGGACATTTCCACGGCCTTGGTTACCACCACCGTGACCACCTCTAAAAGTACCACGTCCTCTAGCATTGGAGAATCCACCACGAAGGAACTTCTTCTTAAAATGCCCTTACTTCTTGAAAGCAAAAAATTATCCTTTCAACTTAGGCTTATGCTTTCCGTGACTCGAAGGAGCCACATCATCTTCTTCATAAATTTGACACTTATTCACAAGTGTCGGAAAACTCCTTATCTCTTGATGTCGGATAGTCCGCTTGATCTCGGGCCTCAATCCATTTTCAAACTTTACACTCGATGCCTCGATACCCTCTTGTTGATAGGGTGGATAAAATGCACACAACTCCTCAAACTTGGAGGCATACCCCTCCACCGTCATACCGCCTTGTTAAGTTCCATAAACTCAACCTCTTTCTTACTTCTGTAGTTATCCGGAAAATATTTCTTCAAGAACTCAACCTTGAAATTTTCCCAATCCAAGGGAACATCAGTGGATACCATACGTCCCCTAGTAAGACGCCACCAAGCTTGTGCTTCATCGTGGATCATAAAGACCGCATACTCCACCTTTTGCGCTTTTAAACACTCGAAGCTGGCATAATTCTTTCCAGATCATTAATCCAAGCATATGCATCTTCTGGCTTATAACCTCCATGGAATTCAGAAGGTTTCCTCTTGAGAAATAGATCAAGACCTTGGGAGCCTTGTCCCACATTCAGCTGGCCTTGTCTTTCCAAGAGATCGGGAAAGCGATTCAAGGCATTTGCCATAGCAGCAGCCTCACGATTTGGTCTACCAGCCATATCTTATGCCTATACATTAAAACATGGCTCACACATAAGTACACTAGACCAAACAATAACTTTTCGACTCATGAATTCAAGAATTTTTAGCACTCATAGGCCTATCATGTACTATATTACATCATCATATCATTTTCAATACATGGTCACAACATATTCATTATAGAAGGTAAATAGTGTAAGGAATCTTGGCCGGACTGATATAATAATTCACTGATAACCATCATAATTCACTCAAATAATTCCATAAATCAATCAATCATAGCTCATATAATTCAATCTTAAGCAACAATTACATGAAAAATATTAATCATGATCGTATCAAGAGCAAACCAACGCTCTGATACCAGGCTGAGACGCCCTGAAAATACGGGGAAATTTTTCAAGATTTAAAATACTATTCAATGAAGAGAAAATAAGTGGTGAAGCTTTTAATACTACACCTGGATCTATGATAAACCACTCCCATATATGAAGATATGAGAGGGTAAATTAAAGGATATTTTTATAATAATTTTCCAATTAAAATCAACGGAAGAATTAATTAATTTAATTATTGCATGATTGAATTTTAAGAGAAGAGATTTCATGAGGTTCCATGACCCATACTATGTCCAAGAACACCTTTAAGATGATGCATGGTAAGGATTTAATGCATAAGAAATGAAAATTTATATAAAATAAAACAAGGGGGACATCAGGTGGCTACTCGCTCAAGTGAGAGCCACACTCGCTTGAGCGAGCACATACAGTGACGCTTGAGCGAGCATAAGGAAGGCTGAGCGAGAAAAGTTTTAAGCATCAGGGGCTCCTCTCGCTTCAGCGAGCCCCATCTCGCTTGAGCGAGATACGAAGATCACCCTCAGGCGAGCAAGCGAGACGCTTGAGCGAGAGAAGAGATTTGCCACTGGAGCCAATCTCGCTTGAGCGGATTCCATCTCGCTTGAGCGAGATTGCTCTAGCAACCACAGAAGCTCACTGTCCCATTTTCGCTTGGGCGAGGCAAGTCCCGCCTGAGCGAAGATCGAGTAGTGTCTATTCCCTTCTCCCTCGCTTGAGCAATCACCGAGTCAGGGCCATTTCGCCTGAGCGAGAATGGTGTAGTGACCAACCACTGATTCCCACCAAATCTCTTTGGGCGAGAAGGCCATTCGCCTGAGTGAATTTCGGCGAGTGGCTACACCCCTGTTTCATAAGCAACCCACTCGAGCGAGATTCCCACTCGCTTGAGCGAGTTCTGCAGAACTTGTGCAGAAACGTAGAATTCTCATAACTTAGCATATGAATTATCATTTCCTACCACTTTAACCGTTCCTAATACATTATTTTACTTCATTATGCATATTTAAATTCTACCAACTTTATAAAGTACTATAATTTAAGAATTACTTCATTTATTCATTGAATTAAACATCAACAACATCATCATCCAACTATCTATACCTTTCAAATTCAATTATCATTCATTCAATGCATATCATTTGAAACATTCATCTGATAATTCTCTATAAATTGCTATAAGTCACAATGCACACCATTCATTCATAAAAATTAACAACATCAAGCATCATAATTTATCCTTTACATCATTTGGGTCATAAATGAAAATTGACCATACACATCAAGGCTCAAATTTTCCTCCATGACCCTCAAAATCATTATCACTAATCTAGATATCAAAATAAGCATTCATGTACATCACATGCTATACAAAAATTAGATTTCACTGGCCAAGGCACTTCCTATACCACTATTTACCTCCATCAACCAAAATGCACTTCAAAATATCTACCCTTCCCATGAGTGCCCTGCATCACAAGTCTAAAAATGGACAACATGGGAGAGTGAGTCACACATTCCAAAGGAATGAATATGAATACCATATGATTATGTTCATATGCATCAAAACATGTATACTTTGCACATACATGTCTTTCACCGTACTCTTAATCATTTCAACATCTTCATACATACATCACAAGTAACATTACAATTTAGACAAAGCATATAACATATACATAATCAGATCTCACCACAATTTGGATATCACACACAAACTATTATTTGGTATCCATATCTTTTATGTTGTCTTAGTATATCATTACATCCTCATCGCATCCATCATCATATCTCATACACTTTGGGATACTTCTTCGCTATATGCAAATATTCTTAAGCTAATGCATATGCACAATGGAATATTTCAACAATTGCAGATCTGACTATGGGATTACAAACACCGAATGTGGGATTCAAGTATGATCATCTAACCATACCCCTACTACAGTAGTAAAATGTGTACACTTATTCTTAAATTTTGCATGCATTTCACTAATTGTTTTACTGGTACCAAACCGCATCACCCATCTTGCAACACCTAGTCATTTTCACCATGACGGCAGTATGCAACATATCCACACATGGTGTTGCGAGCCAACCATGAGATATATCATGGCAGCTGTGATCTCAAGGACCATCGGGGACACCTGCTCATCAAGAGCCACCCCCACAAGGGTCAACCACATACGGCTCCCCGTAGCACAACATGGGCAGCTTCGTGACTTACACACCGAGTCACAGGGGAAATATAAATTGCTCGTGCACAGAGCCGCCCTCCCACTGGGCCAACTAGGGGAATCCCCTAAAATTCCAACACCAGCAGCTATGCAGTATGCCATGGATACAAATGCCTATCATATGTATTTCTCACTCTATGCATCCTATACATGCCACTCATCATACATCATCATCAATACCATTACCAACATTAGCACATGACTTTTTGTGGATTCATTATTATTGGTCATCCTTATTAGTTCAAACATTTGTGTGGCATTACAATGGTTCTCAATCAACATCAGCAATATTCATATTACATTCATGGTGGATACAAGCATAACTTCATATTATTGATCATTCTACACCACCATATAGCACACCATGAATATTCTAAATGCACTAAAGCATGTTGCCAAACACATTATCCATACCATATACCACATTAAAATTTTACATATCATCTCAAGCAAGGCTAACATGCATACCAATACACATGACAATCAAATAACATTCAAATTCATGCATTTAGAATATAAGACTCCTCTCCTACCTCAAGAGAAGAATTCTGAGCGATACGACGTGCCCGCCTCTTCGTTCGGAATGGATCCTACATTAATTCACATGTAAAATCCCAAATCAATCAACTATTTCAAGATATAAATTTAATTCTATGTTATCATCTTCATATCTATAATTTCATAACACGTGCTAGACATGTTATAGACATCATTTTTTTATCATCCATCAGGCTTTGGGAATTCCTTCCCATTAAGCCTCATTCATTAAATTCAAGGGTTACAAACAACTATAACCCCGAGCCTCATACAACTTCCTTTTTCCATGTTCATATCCATTATTATCATGTATTCCTTCATAAAACACTCTCTTTCACCAACATTATCCATTTTCCCCAATTCCTCATAGTTAGGGTTTTCACCAAAAACCCAACCACTCATTAATGCATCATCATCCTTCATTACCTTCCTACCATAAATGCACCTCTATCATTAGCCCCTCATTAAATACACACATTTATGGTAACCCACTCTAGGGTTTAAGCATTAAATGCTTCTAATAAATGCTCATTTATATGTGTTACTCTCCTAAATCAAAATATATCCAAAACCAAGGCATTAACCTATCAAAAAAATGGTGAGATGAGCTTACCTCACCCAAAAATCAAAATGGCTTCAAGCTTCAATGGTCTCTTTCCAAGCTCTTTGAAAATGTAATGAGAGGGAAAGAAGATTGCCACTTGACTAGGGTTTTTGGAGGAAGAAGATGAGAAAAAGTGAAGAAGAAATAGAGAGAAAGAAGAAGAGGAATGTTGCCATAAAATGAGAAACCAACGTGAAAGAAGAGAAGGAAATTGGGCTTTTTGTTTTATTTTTAATCTCATTCATTAAAGCTTCATCTTTTTATGGTAAACAGGCTCTCTATTTGGATCAATACTTTATCTAAAAATTATTCCGAATATATACTCAAATTCCCAATATTATTCTTAACAACCCTGACCGATTAATATCATCTTAATCAAAGATACTTGGTCTGACACCCATATCTCAACCGGGCTTATTTTCAGCTTAACCGGTCTCATTAAATCATCAACAGTCCCTAAAAATCTTAATTTAATTAATTCCAATGCTTTGGGAAATTTAAATAATTTACATTCAATTTGTCAATGTTTATTTCATTAATTTATCCTATATTTTAATATTTTGGATGTTACAAGGGTCCCCTCATAAGGGAAAAGTCAAAGAAAGCCAAAGAGAGCATCCATAAAGCATTAGCTTCCTTCCTCTCTTTGTTTAATGGGACCAAGTCCAATGAGGACTCCTTGAGGATCTACTCATACTTTTCTTGTAACATAGTCCCAAGTTAGATTCTCTAGGCTTATAGGTTGTATTTGGGCCTTGCAAGGTCAAATGGGCCACTTTAGGGCCATGTACTTTTATTTTGTGCCATGTATAGGCCATCTTCCTTTCCTTTTTCTCTTTTTGGGCCCTGGATCCGTGAACCAAGCCCATTAGCTACTCCTTGGCCAAAATTATGGATTCCTATATAAAGAGCTCTCCTTTAGTAAGAAGTTAGACATTTTATGCATTTTGAGATTTTGATCACTTTAAGTGAGTTTTTAGTGAGAGATTCTCTTCCTTCTCTCTAGGATTAGGAAATCTATTGCAAGCTCTCATCCAAGAGGTCCCTCCGTCATTGGTGGCGAGTTCAAGGGAGTTATCTTCCCTAGGAAGTGGCCTCCCATTCATCCATTTCCATCATCCCTTCCATTGTCCATAATTCCTCCTTCCATTTCATCTCTTTTCTCTCTTTTTCCTCTTTACCAATTTTCTTCCACTCTTAGAGTCCTTCCTTTTTGTGTTTCAGTTTTCACTTGGATTTTGCATTCAACATTGGCATTTGAGGGATAGAAGAAGGAGAAGGGCCTAGATCCATCCCATTCAAAGGAAGACTTGAAGATCCTCCTACATCACCCTTGTAAGCCTCTAGTCCTTTGTCTAAGATGGTGTGTGGGTCTTCCCTTATGATGTCCTCATTAGGGTCAGAGGCCGCTATACTTCACGGGCAAGACCTTACAAGGAGCTAAGGGCCAGTATCAAAAGATTAAAAAATCGTCCTGGCAGTTATCTGGGCTTCCCAACGTCTAAGACCATATTTCCATGCACACCCTATAGTGGTAAGGACAGATCTTTCACTACGCTCAGTTTTGAGTAAGCTGGATCTCACAGGGAGAATGATAAAGTGGTCTATTGAGCTATCAGAGTTTGATGTGTCGTACGAGCCTTGAGGTGCTATAAAGGCTCAGGTGCTAGCAGACTTCGTGGTGGAGATGACTGGGGCAGATCCAACCATACCTCGTGCCAATTGGACAGTGTATGTCGATGGATCCTCCAACAGTAAGGGAAGTGGCGCAGGTGTAGTGGTTGGAAGTAATGATTAGGTGCACTAACCAAGCTGAGTATGAAGCTTGCCTCGCCGGACTAAGAGCAGCATTGGACATCAGAGCTTCTAAGGTGACCTTATGTAGTGATTCATAGTTGGTGATTTCATAAATTCAAGGATAGTATCTGGTCCACAAGCCCCAGCTTCAGTTGTACTTAAACTGTGTTAATGAGGTGAAGGAATATTTTGAGACGTTGGAGTTTAAGCATGTACCAAGAGATGAGAACACCAAGGCTGATATTCTTTCAAGGTTGGCCAGCACAAAGCAGCTTGGGAGTACCACTACTGTAGTCTAGAGCACTCTGACTACCCCAACATTCCCTTGACCCTGTCGCATATGGCCATAACTTTTCGCGTATTTAACAATGACTCATAGGTAGTCCCTTTCATCTGGTATCTAGTCAATGGACAACTACCCATGATAAAGCTGAGAAAAGAAAAGTTCATAGGGAGTTGCCCTATTTTACGATGGTGGATGGGATGTTATTCAGGAGAGGTTTTTTGGTGCCTTACCTCTGGTGTCTAAATGAGAACAAGGTTCAAGAGATTGTGAAGGAGGTGCATAAAGGCCAGTGTGGGCACCATTGTGGAGGGCAGAGCTTAATAAGAAAGATCCTAAGAGTTGGTCACTGGTGGCCCATAATAAAAAAGGATTCTAGAGAGTTTGTGAAGAGGTGCGATCCTTGTTAGAGGTTTGCTAACCTCCATCATTCACCAGCTGAGGAATTGTTCACTTCCGCGATGCCATGGCCCTTTCATCAATGGGACTAGATATCTCTGGCCCATACCATACTGCTCCAGGGGGTATCAAGTACCTCCTTGTGGCGGTAGATTATTTCACCAAGTGGATTGAAGTAGAGCTTGTGGTGCATATTACCTCAGCCCGGACCTGACATTTTGTGTACAAAAATATCATAGCACGGTTTGGTGTACCAACATGGATTATAACTAAAAACGAAACCTAGTTTACTAATAAGAAGTTTACGGAGCTGCTTGAAGGACTGGGCATAATTTAGATCTTCTCATCTATTGAGCACCCACAGACAAATAGCCAAGCTAAGGCAGCCAATAATGAAGTGTTGAAAGGCCTTAAGAAGCACCTAGGAGAAGCTAAGGGTGACTGGATGAATCAACTGTGCCATGTTTAATGGGCCTATCGCACTATGCCTTACTCTTCGACAAACAAGTCTCCATACCTCCTCATATACGGTGTTGAAGCTATGATACCGATAGAGCTTTAAACAACTTTCATAAGGGTAGAGTATTTCTCTGAAGAGAATAACAACTCCAATCTGGCGTCAGAGCTCGATGTTATCCAAGAGCCTAGGGAGGGCGTATATATTCGAGACCGGGCCATCAAGGCAAAGGATGCCCTTCGGTATAATAAGCGTGTCATTCATAGAGCCTTTGGGGTTGGAGATTTGGTTTTAAGGAAGGCTAGTCTAAGGAATAAGTTCGCACATCAGGGCAAGTTAGCTCCAACTTACGAAAGGTCCCTATCGTATTTTTGAAGTCACAGGAAAAGGATCATATCGACTGGAGAACCTCGACGACACACCAATTTGCAATAAGTTGAATACATAAAACTTGAGAATTTATTACAGCTAGTTGGTAAGCCAACATGTACTCTTTTTCCTAACTTTAGCTTTTTCCCATTGTGTTTTTCTCAAGAAGGTCTTAACGAGGCATGACCCCAACTACGCTTCATTTATACATACTTTATTTAATAAGAAAGTATATCAATTACTATGTTATTTCCATTTCTCTTTATTTTATGATCTTAAGTTTCATGAACGTGTGGACGACAACCCTCATGGACGGATAGTCTCAATTAATTATTTTTTAATTGAAGACATAACTGATGAGCCATACCCCAGTTAACTTCACCCCAATGAGTGGCGAGGATTGGTTCTTATTTAAGGTCATACTAGACCCCGATGCGTGGTGCAAGTCAAATCTTCATCTCAGTTACCTAATCTCTAACTGATAATATAGCCTTACGAACGACGTGGAAAATAGGCCCAACGAGTAGTGAGGATCGATCCTTATTTAAGGCCATACCGAACCCCGATGAGTGGCGACCCAATTACCTATCTTGTAATTTGCCATGGAGAATAGCCCTCTGGATGGATAGTCTCAGTTACTTATTTTGTAATTGACGATATAACTCCACGAGCGGTGCCCCAGTTAACTTCACCCCGACGAGTAGCTAGGATTGGTCTTTATTCAAGGCCATACCGGACCCTAACAAGTGGTGCAAGTATTGCTTATTTGAACCAACGATACGGTCTCTATAGAACGACCCTCGTACAAGCAAACGACTGAGTAGGGATCCGAAGTTAGTCTCATATGAAATTTAAATCCTTACAAAAAGATTATGAGGAAAATATTTCATCAATTTTATAACAAAATGAGCACATAGGTATCAAGAAATTTATATAGCAGAAATACATATTCAAAGTAATAGCAGAATATTCAATACCAGAGTTGATCCCAAAACACAGCTTACGTGTGTCACACCCTGATTTTCTAGACTCGAATCCTGACGTAATCAAGATAATAATTAATAAAGATGCAAGTAAATTTTTTGCGTTTAAAATAATTTCAAAACACCACAATGATTACATCAAGACCCGAACCACAGAAAACCGAAGAGTAAGATTTAATAATTTATAAACTGGATCGCTAATCAAAACACTCATATATGTATACAAAATAATTTGAGTTTACAGCGGAAGAAGAATATGTATACGGGGCACCCGCCTAGTTCCATATATAAAGATATGGAAAAAGGCCCAAGCAATCATGCGATTCATGATGTAAGCCTATTAAACCACAATCGACCACACATATAAATTATAATCATACATCATCAATTGGTGTCATTTCAAATACCACTAACGTAAATATACATTAGTATATTTACATATTTGAGAGCCACTCACTAGTGCAAAAATTGGATATAACAACTGGATATAATCACGGGTTAAAGTGGATTAGTGATAAAAACATGCGCGGTGGAATTTTTGAAATTATAAGGTAAATGATATAATCAGGGAAAATTATATATCCATTGTTAACATCATAACCGTGATCATATCCATCAATATATAATCACGGATCAGGAGTCAACCGTGGATATATAGTACCTGAAATATATATCCACAGTTGACTACTCAACCGTGACTATATATTGATGGGTATGATCATAGCTCTGATGTTATCCGTGAATATATATTGATGTCTATAATCACGGTTATATTTCCAACTGTGGATATATAGTTCAGGTATTATATATCCATGGTTGACTCCACAACCGTGGATATATATTGATAGGTACGATCATGGTTAGGAAGTTAACCGTGGATATAAAGATGGCATTTAACCAGGGGTATTGGTGTAATCGTGATAATAAGGTTAATATGATCACGGTTGCAATGGGAACCATGAATATATGTTTAATTTAAGTCGGGGTTTTGAAGGGTTTAAGTCATTTCCTCGCCACCCTGACTTCTTCTTCTTCCTCTCGCGCTCTACTTTGTCATCTACATAGTGGTTGAGTGCCTTCATCTTCATCCTTTTTCCATTCAGGTAAGCATTTCTCTTTTTCATCTCTTGTTTTCCTATGCTGCATTATGTGTGAAACTCTTCCTCTGTTTTGTTATGCAGAGCACAACGTCATTCTCTGTTCATCATTCTCTTCATGGTTTCTTCTTTGTTCACTGTCGTTCTTTTCATGGTCTCTTCATGGTCTCTTCGCACCATTGTCTAGTAAGTGCTCCATTGCCCTTCTTCTTTATTCACTTGTTAGTCTGCTTCGTTGTTATGCTTTATCATCATTTGTGGAAGCTCGTCTCTCTGTTTGTGTGTGTTTTCACTTGCGTAGTCGAACCTGAATGAATGTTGTCTGTGTGTGTGTGTTTTCATTGTTGAAGCTAAACGAAGCTTGTCTCTATCTCTGGTTATTTGACATTGCCTGTGTGTTATTAAGTTTGGTTAATTCTGCCCCTTTGTTGTTAACTGTTAGTGTTAAGTTGCATCTGGTTACTTTGAAAGGGGTTTTCACTTGCCATCAAATATGCAATGTGTATACTTTGCTGGTTCTATGTATATCAGAATTTTTGTCTCGGTTTAGTTTACTTTGATGGTTCTGTGTATAATGTGCCTATTTTGTGTAACTGAAAATTGGTGGCCTGTTCTATTACACTCAAGACCCAAGGGGAAATCATTAGTCCAAAATTGTAAGGATCTAACCACTGTTTTTCAACCAAATCAGGGGTTACTATTAACCAATGAAAACTTGTTAAATTTAAGGCAATGAATGAAATTCTTAAATTTAGTATTTTTTTCAGTAGTAGATCATTAGTTTCTTCTAGTAGCTAAGAAATTATGGATTGGAACCCATCATGTTCTGTGTATATGGTTTGGTTTATAGAATTGGTTTTCATTTGGATTTTTGGTAAGTTTAGGGTTTATGTTTAATGATAAGTTTTGGTCACTATAAAGTTTTTAGTTAATTTTAGTATTACTTATCATTTTTTTGCTTACTAATTCTTTTTTTTTTTAATGCAAGATGTTTAAAAATAGTTCAGCCTTTGGAGTTTAGAGTGTTATTGTTGAAATATAATTAAGATAAATATACATAGGATTGAAAAATTAAAAGACATAAGTAGATTTAACACATTCCAAGTTCTTAGACCAATTTTTTTTATTTTTTGTTCACATTCTGATGACTAATATTTTTACCTTTAATTATTTACTCTGTTTGTCTGTTTTATTTACTGTTAAATCCTAATAAATGTGTTTTAGCATAAATTGTCAGTAATCTCCATTTGTAATTTTTATTTCACTATTTGTTAGTAATCACCGTTTTCTTATTTTTACTGTTACTATTGAGTGTTGAATTTTGTGATTTATGTTTTCTTTTACTGTTACTGTTTACTAGTGATTGCTGTTTCCAATTTCTACTGTTTTTGTTTAGTTTGTGTTAAATAGTATGTTTAAAATAAATTAAGCTTTCATCCTAAAATAAAATTTATTGAATTAACTAAGTTTAATTTGATTTTATTTTATTTTACAGGTTATCAAATTATTGGAAGCTTCTTGGTTATTTTGCAAATAAATCACTCTCCTTCAAGTATAAATTCACATTAATTACTTTTCTTTGACAAGTATATTAATGTGAAATTGTCTAAGCCTTGTTCATGCTTCAAAGAATATTAGCAAAATGAACCTCCTAAATTCCTTAAGAGTGCCAACATGAATTTAGTAATGCTGTTGGACAGCAATTCACGTTGGAATGCTTCCATTTTGCAAGGTCCATTTTGCCAATAATTCATACAAAAGCCTTTTCCTTCATTCCACTTCAAGTTCACGTGAATTCCCAAAGAAAAGAAAGAGTCATGGCCTAGTATTTTGTCTTCTTGCATGTACTTAGTCAAAAAGCAAAAACCAAATATTATACTCATTTCTTTGTGCTTAGTTTTCACGGTTGCACTAAGGAAAATTGGCATCAAAATTTCCATGTTTTCAAGGCCCACACTTGGTCCCATGTGCAGAATTTTTGCAAGCCAAATTCATCACTTAAATCCTCAATCTTTCACACGGTCAAGCAAGCTTCCAAGGGCCAATAGTTTTTGCAATTAATTGGTCAACAAGTGCTCTTTATAGCTGCACCTAAAAGTAAAGAATTCCATGTGGAAAAACACTAAATAAATGTGTCATTCCTTCTCCATTCAAGCATTTGGACAGCTGCACCAAGAAATGTCCCATGTGCCAATTAATTAAATACAATAATGGATAATGGGTATGCTTCCAACGTGAACTTGCTCTCAAAAGTGCAGAATGTTTGCAAATTATTTCCACTTTATGCATTAAAGAATTAAAAAGAGAAAAGCTTTACAAGGGACCCCTTCTTACAATGGTTTCAACGTGAATGCCCTTGCTGTTGGCAGCAGAAAATAGGCACAAAACAACAAGTTTTCAACAATAAAAGCTGCTGAAAAACAAGAGAAATTCGAACAGCAACAGCAAGAATTTTGAAACAGCAACAGCAGGGAATTTTGGCAGCAAACAGCACTGTATTTTGACAGTAACAGCAGTGAAAAATGGGACAGCAAACAGCAATTAAATTAGCACCATTCTAAGGAAATTCTAACATGATTAAGTTGGCTGATTGGGTAGAAAAAAAAAATTGGAGCTAAACAGAAGGAATGGAAGGCAAATGGCATGATCCCTTAAGTGTAGAAATGGAAACGTGAAAGCAAATGGCAAGGTGATGGGCTGCACTTAATTTGTCTAAAAAATCAGCCAAGAAAATGCTATAAATAGGGAGCTAGAGCTGAGAGTTCAGAACAGAGAGAGGAGCAGAGGAGTTGTTGGAGCAGAGTCAGAGGGAATTTTTGAGGCAGTGGACAGCAGAAGAATTCCGGGGAGCGTCATTCCGGGTTCGGTTTTTATCTTGTTTTAATTATGGAGGGCTAAAACCCTTAGATTGATTTTCTTGGAGATTAATGTAATATTATTTTTGAGGTTTTGATTTTCAATACATTTCCTTGTTGTTAGACTCTTCATAATTCTAGCTCGATTATTTAGTGTCTATTCGGTTTAATTAAGTTGTATGCTTAATCAATTTAATTAGACAGTTAGAATTAAATAAGAAAAATTATATTAAGATAGATTAAGAAATATACATGCTTAATGAATGTTTCAAAATCAATCTTGATAGTTGTGGTTTGCTTAATTCCATAACGTTGAAGTTAGATTATGTATGTAGGCGATGTTCTATGTATGTTCAATAATTCCTAGAAATTAAAATCTTGACTCCTTTTGCTTAATTAGGATGCTTGATTAAAATATTCATTTTTAATTAAATGAAAGTAAAGGAATTACGAATTAAAAGACGCTTAGTTGATTAATTCAAATTGAACTAAGGGATTGACAGTAAGGAAGTGTATAGAAACCTTTTCAAATCCAAGGATAAAATAAATTACAATACTCCAAGAAAATCAATCGTTCGTTATTTACTTGTTCTACACTTATTTTGTATTTTATATTCTGTTTTAAATTTCTGTAACACTTAAACAAACCCCCCCATTGTATGCTTGTTGAACTTTTGTCTGTAAAAATAAATTTTAGTTATTTTATTTTGGTTTGTTAAAAATTAGTTTAAGACTTAATTTTCCTAAATTTTAGTGTTGATCCTTGAGAGAACGACCTAGGTTGACAACCTAGTACTACATTAATTAGTTTTAATGTACTAATTTGACGGGGCCACGACAGCCGACGTCAAATTTTGGCGCCGCCGCCGGGGATCAACGATCTTTAGGAAAATTGTTGTTTTAAATTAATTTTGTATAATAATTTTTATTTTTTTAAAAAAAATTTTAAAAAAAAATTTATTTTGTTTGTTTTTTTGTTTTATTTTATTTCTTTTGCATGATTTAGGATTTTTATGATATATTGCTCATTATCATGAAATATCTTGTTGTATGCTATGTATGACTAGAAGGACTTTTGAGCATTTATATTCATTTGATCCTGAAATTGATAGAACTTTTCATAGATTAATTAGAGAAGCTAGATTTAATAATAATTTTGTTGATATTGATAGTGATAGTATTTCATCTGAATCTGTTGAAAATAATTCTGAAAATTTTTCTGATATGGCTGGACCTCGTGAGAGAACTCTTAGAGAACCAGCCGCACCTGAATTCACATACGAAAGTTTGTGTATTCAATATCCTGATGAGGATGTCCCTTTTATTCTTAAGACCGGACTTATACACTTGTTGCCTAAGTTTCATGGTCTTGCGGGTGAAGATCCGCACAAACACCTCAAAGAATTCCACATTGTGTGTTCCACAATGAAACCCCAAAACGTTCAAGAAGACCACGTCTATCTTAAAGCGTTTCCTCATTCTTTAGAGGGTGTTGCTAAGGATTGGTTGTACTACCTTGCTCCAAGATCAATCACAAGTTGGAATGACTTAAAGAAAATGTTCTTGGAAAAATTCTTTCCTGCCTCTAGAACAACTGCAATCCGTAAGGATATATCTGGCATTAGGCAACTCTCTGGAGAAAGTCTTTATGAGTATTGGGAGAGATTTAAAAAACTCTGTGCAAGTTGCCCTCACCACCAAATTTCTGAACAACTTCTTCTTCAGTACTTCTATGAAGGTCTGCACCACGTTGATCGCAACATGATAGATGCGGCAAGTGGAGGAGCTTTAGGAGATATGACTGCTGCTGAAGCAAGAAACTTGATTGAGAAGATGGCATCCAACTCTCAACAATTTGGTGTAAGGAATGATTCTTTCAAACCCATGTTTGATTCCAATTCTAGTTCATCTGGAATTAAATTGGAGAGCAAACTTGATGCTCTCACCATTCTGGTCACACAATTAGCAGTAAATCAAAAATCCATGACTGCTAAAGTGTGTGGCATCTGTACTTCACAAGAGCACCCCACTGATTGTTGTCCTTCTCTACAAGAAAAGGATAATAATAATCCCCAAGCCTATGCAGCCAATATCTACCATGATAGACCTCCACCACAACAGCAACAAAACCATGACCTTTCCACCAATAGATATAACCCAGGTTGGAGGAATCATCCAAACTTGAGATGGGGTAACCAACAACAAAATCCCCAACCCTCATTTCAAAACAATGCACCAATCTTTCAAAGACCTACACCTCAACCATCCACAAGTGGACCCTCTTTGGAGGATCTGGTGAAACAAATGGCTGCACAGAACTTGGAGTATCAACAGAGGAATGATGCCACCATCCAGAGCTTGAGCAACCAAATTGGGCAACTAGCTTCATCATTGAGCCAATTACAGTCTCAGAACTCTGATAAGTTACCATCATAACCAGCTGCTAATCCAAGAAATGTGAGCGCAATTCAGTTAAGATCAGGTAAGAACCTTGAAGTACCCATACCCAAGGAACCTGAGAAACAAACAGATGTGCCCACAACGGTTAAGAATGATGTACCCTCTTCAAGTAAATCTGAGATACAATCACCCCAAATCCCACCTCATATCCCTCTTCCTTTCCCACCAAAAGCAATTCCAAGTAAGAAGATGGAAGAAGTTGATAAAGAAATCTTGGATATTTTTCGGAAAGTAGAAGTGAATATACCTCTTCTTGATGCAATCAAGCAAATTCCCAAGTATGCAAAATTTTTGAAGGAGTTGTGTACTCACAAGAGGAGACTAAAAGGGAATGAAAGAATAAGCATGGGAAGAAATGTATCTGCACTGCTTGGTAAGGAAGTTCCAAATATTCCTGAGAAATGCAAGGATCCAGGTACGTTTTCTATACCCTGCATCATAGGCAATAACAAATTTGAAAATTGCATGTTAGATTTAGGAGCTTCAATAAATGTTATGCGTATGTCTGTTTTTAAATCTCTGTCTCTTGGAAATTTACAACCTACTGGTGTAGTGATTCAACTAGCCAATAGAAGTACTGCTTACCCTGCTGGAGTCATAGAGGATGTTTTGGTTCAGGTAGAACAACTTGTTTTCCCTGCTGACTTTTTCGTACTTGATATGGAAGAAGGTATGTCTCATATTCCTGTTCCTATCATTTTGGGAAGACCATTTTTGAAAACAGCCCGAACCAAAATAGATGTTCATTCTGGAACTCTCTCTATGGAATTTGGTGACACTAGAGTTCAATTCAATATTCTTGATGCCATGAAATACCCAACAGAAAATCATTCTATTTTCCAAATTGACATTATTGATGAACTAGTTTTTGAACATTTTTCTAATGTTGATTTGGAATGCATAGATGATTCAAACAAATGTTTTGCATGCAATGATTCTGGAAGTTGTGATATTTGTGCTGAAATTGATAAATACATAATTTCTGATTCAGAGTCTTTAGATATACCTGTTAACCATAAGGAGCTGAATGCAGGATTTCAAGAAAATTCTAACAAAATTTTTGAGGTGCAAGCAGCGGAATCAAAATCTACTTTGTTAGTTCCATCTGTTTTGCAGGCACCCAAATTAGAGTTGAAGCCTCTACCTGAGAACCTCAAGTATGTATACTTAGGGGATGATGAACAGCTCCCGGTGATAATTTCCACTTCTCTTGATGAAAATCAAGAAGAAAAATTGTTGCAGGTATTGAAAAGACACAAGAAGGCTATAGGCTGGACATTGGCAGATATTCCTGGAATTAGCCCATCCATGTGCATGCATAGAATATTTCTGGAGGAAAATACTAAAGCAGTAAGACAGCCCCAGAGGAGACTCAACCCTGTAATCCTTGATGTTGTTAAGAAGGAAATTACCAAGCTTTTACAAGCAGGAATCATTTATCCTATCTCTGACAGTGAATGGGTGAGTCCAATTCAAGTGGTTCCTAAGAAAACAGGGATCACAGTTGTGAAGAATGAGAAGAATGAGTTGATCCCAACTAGAGTGCAGAATAGTTGGAGAGTCTATATTGATTACAGGAGACTTAACCAAGCAACCAAGAAGGACCATTTTCTTTTACCCTTCATTGACCAAATGCTTGAGCGTCTCGCAGGTAAGTCTCACTACTGTTTTCTTGATGGATTCTCTGGATATTTTCAGATTCACATTGCACCTGAGGATCAAGAAAAGACCACATTCACCTGTCCCTTTGGCACATTTGCTTATAGGAGAATGCCATTTGGCCTATGCAATGCCCCTGGAACTTTCCAAAGATGCATGATAAGTATTTTTCATGATTTCATTGAAAATTGCATAGAGGTGTTTATGGATGATTTTACTGTCTATGGATCTTCATTTAATGCATGCCTTGATAGTCTTGATAAAGTTCTAAATAGATGTATTGAAACTAACCTTGTCTTGAACTATGAAAAATGTCATTTTATGGTAAAACAAGGAATAGTTTTAGGACATGTAATCTCTGAGAAAGGAATTGAGGTAGACCCTGCCAAGGTAGAAGTTATATCACATTTGCCTTACCCCTCTTGTGTTTGAGAGGTTCGTTCTTTTCTTGGTCATGCAGGTTTCTACAGAAGATTCATAAAGGATTTCAGCAAGAAGGCTAGGCCACTATCCAGTTTGCTTCAAAAGGATGTGGCATTTGAATTCGATGAAAAGTGTAAGGAGGCTTTTAATTGCCTCAAACAAGCATTGACCACTACCCCAATAATCCAAGCACCTGATTGGACAGCCCCATTTGAATTGATGTGTGATGCCTCTAATTATGCATTGGGAGCTGTCCTTGGTCAAAAGATTAACAAGCAACCTAGGGTCATCTACTATGCATCTAAAACTTTAGATGCCGCCCAGGTAAATTACACTACTACTGAAAAAGAGCTCTTGGCCATTGTTTTTGCATTAGATAAGTTCAGGTCTTACCTACTCGGTTCCCGAGTAGTTGTCTTTACTGACCATGCAGCTCTGAAGTACTTGTTGAAGAAAGGTAAGTCCAAGCCAAGATTAATTCGTTGGATGCTCTTGCTCCAAGAGTTTGACTTGGAAATTCGTGACAGAAGTGGAACACAAAACCTCGTGGCAGACCATTTAAGCAGAATTGAGAATGCTCCTGATTCGACACCTATTCGGGACCATTTTCCCGATGAACACCTCATGAGTATTTCTAACTCTTTTGATACACCTTGGTTTGCTAACATTGTAAATTATCTTGTTGCTTCTGTTTTTCCACCATATGCATCCAAAAACCAAATTTCAAAATTAAAAAGTGATGCAAAATATTATATATGGGATGACCCGTATTTGTGGAAGTTGTGTAATGATCAGGTGATTCGAAGATGCATTCCTGATCAAGAGATAGAATCAGTTCTTCGATTCTGTCATGCTTCACCAGTTGGCGGACATTTTGGTCCACAAAGAATAGCAAGGAAGGTGTTAGACTCTGGTCTATACTGGCCCACCATTTTTAAGGATGCATGGAGAATTTGTAACACCTGTGAGAAATGCCAAAGAACTGGAAATGCTATCACATGGCGTCAACAGATGCCTCAGCAACCTATGTTGTTTTGTGAAGTGTTTGATGTTTGGGGCATTGATTTTATGGGTCCATTTCCTCCATCCTTTGGTTTTGCTTATATTCTGTTAGCTATAGATTATGTTTCTAAATGGGTGGAAGCTAAAGCCACCAGAACTAATGATGCTCGAGTTGTTGTAGATTTTGTTAGATCTCAAATTTTTTGCAGGTTTGGCATTCCGAGAGCAATCATTAGTGATCAAGGAACACACTTCTGCAACAGGACCATGCAAGCTATGCTCAAGAAGTATGGGGTTGTTCATAAAGTCTCTACTCCATATCACCCCCAAACCAATGGACAAGCAGAAGTCTCTAACAGAGAAATCAAAAGAATCCTAGAGAAGATAGTACAGCCTAATAGAAAAGATTGGAGCAGGAAACTGTATGATGCTCTTTTGGCACATAGAACAACTTTTAAGGCACCTATAGGAATGTCTCCCTATAGAATTGTTTTTGGTAAAGCATGTCATCTTCCAGTGGAGATTGAGCATCGTGCTTATTGGGCTGTAAAAGCTTGCAACTTAGCACTTGATCAAGCAGGTGAAGAAAGGAAATTACAACTGAATGAGCTCGATGAGATCCGTTTGGCAGCCTATGAGAATTCAAAATTCTACAAGGAGAAAACAAGGAAATTCCATGATAGCTCAATAGCTAGAAAGGATTTTACTGCTGGACAGAAAGTGCTACTGTTTAATTCCCGGTTAAAACTGATGGCCGGAAAATTGCGCTCCAAATGGGAAGGACCTTTCATTGTTACTAATGTATTTCCCCACGGAGCTGTTGAAATAAAAAGTGAAAACTCCAATAAAAGCTTCAAGGTTAATGGACAACGTTTGAAGCCGTTTCATGAGAATCCTTCACTTGTAGATGTCACAATGGAGGAACATAATTTGGGGGAACCACTTCTTGATCCCCCTTGAGGGAGTTTTTCTTTCCCATCTTTTTACTTTTTCATTATATTGTCTATTTTGTATGCTCTGTCTTACATTGAGGACAATGTATGATTTAAGTGTGGGGGTGGGAATATCCTTGTATGTTGTTATGTTGTTGTGTGTTGTTTTCATCGTGTGAATTTGTGATTAATTTTGTGTGACTATTTTCAAAAAAAAAATATATATATATATATATATATATAAAAAGAAGTAAAAAAAAATTAAAAAAAAATAAAATTTGTGTGTGTTTTTGTTTTAAAAAGCATGTTTTATTGGAATTTTAAGATAATTTCTTTCATGTTTGATTGAGCTTAATGATATGTTATGATTTGAACTCAAGCAATTTTTGGTATGTTGAGAATGACATGATAATTGAGAGATGATCATATATGATGGAATTATACCTGGTGAGATTTTTGAACCTTAAAAATTTTGATGGATCACTTGAAACCATCTTAATTCTTTCATGTGTGATTAATTCCTGAATGCTTACATCCTAATCTTTGTCTTGTTTCTTGATGATACTTGAAACTCATGTGAATGTATTTGAAATGATACAGGCATTTTGTTCAATTAAGCCACTAGCCATATAAGCCTACCATGAATAAATTATCCTTTGCTAGCCACTTTGAGCCTATTTAACCATTTCTTTGTTGCAGCTCAAATAAGCCATGAATGAAAAACCAAAAATATACCTACCTTAAGGATATATTGGAGCTTTGGAATCAAGTCAAAAACAGGCATTCAAATAAGTGTGGGGGTGTATAAAAAAAAAGAGTTCCAACTCTTGTTTCAAGTGTTATGCAATCACATAAGAAAAAAATATATTGATGAATAAATGAAAAAAAAAAAATAATAATAAAATAAAATTTCTTGATGATTGTGACCAAATATGATACAATAAATGTTTTACCCTCACTGTTTGCCAGTTAAATTATTTGCTCCTTATTCTTTTTGGTACTTGCCATAATCCTAAAAATTTTACCATCCATTTTAACCTTGGCCACATTACAACCTTGGAAAGCCCTGTTGATCTATACATGCATTTGTGTTGATTGTGGAATTGAGAAACTTGCCAAATTTTTAGACTGTCTATTTTTCAGGAAATGTTTGAGAGTATACACAAACCCAAAACACTTGAGAGTTGAGAGTATGTCTTGTGAGGTTTTGTCACTTATGATTTTCCTTTCAGTTTGATTTAATTCTCACATGTCTAATTGTTTGGATGATTTTTATGCATATCTTAATGCTCTGTATCTTACATGTTGAAAACTCTTGTTTCTATGTATATTCCTAAGATTTCATGAAAAGTATGCCAGTTCTGTGTGTTTAATGTATTTAAATTTTTGATGTTTTCAATAAAGTGTGAAACTTGTTTTTATTCTGATTTTGCCCAGGAGTGCAAAAGAGTAAGTGTGGGGGTATTTGATGACTAATATTTTTACCTTTAATTATTTACTCTGTTTGTCTGTTTTATTTACTGTTAAATCCTAATAAATGTGTTTTAGCATAAATTGTCAGTAATCTCCATTTGTAATTTTTATTTCACTATTTGTTAGTAATCACCGTTTTCTTATTTTTACTGTTACTATTGAGTGTTGAATTTTGTGATTTATGTTTTCTTTTACTGTTACTGTTTACTAGTGATTGCTGTTTCCAATTTCTACTATTTTTGTTTAGTTTGTGTTAAATAGTATGTTTAAAATAAATTAAGCTTTCATCCTAAAATAAAATTTATTGAATTAACTAAGTTTAATTTGATTTTATTTTATTTTACAGGTTATCAAATTATTGGAAGCTTCTTGGTTATTTTGCAAATAAATCACTCTCCTTCAAGTATAAATTCACATTAATTACTTTTCTTTGACAAGTATATTAATGTGAAATTGTCTAAGCCTTGTTCATGCTTCAAAGAATTAGCAAAATGAACCTCCTAAATTCCTTAAGAGTGCCAACGTGAATTTAGTAATGCTGTTGGACAGCAATTCACGTTGGAATGCTTCCATTTTGCAAGGTCCATTTTGCCAATAATTCATACAAAAGCCTTTTCCTTCATTCCACTTCAAGTTCACGTGAATTCCCAAAGAAAAGAAAGAGTCATGGCCTAGTATTTTGTCTTCTTGCATGTACTTAGTCAAAAAGCAAAAACCAAATATTATACTCATTTCTTGGTGCTTAGTTTTCACGGTTGCACTAAGGAAAATTGGCATCAAAATTTCCATGTTTTCAAGGCCCACACTTGGTCCCATGTGCAGAATTTTTGCAAGCCAAATTCATCACTTAAATCCTCAATCTTTCACACGGTCAAGCAAGCTTCCAAGGGCCAATAGTTTTTGCAATTAATTGGTCAACAAGTGCTCTTTATAGTTGCACCTAAAAGTAAAGAATTCCATGTGGAAAAAGACTAAATAAATGTGTCATTCCTTCTCCATTCAAGCATTTGGACAGCTGCACCAAGAAATGTCCCATGTGCCAATTAATTAAATACAATAATGGATAATGGGTATGCTTCCAACGTGAACTTGCTCTCAAAAGTGCAGAATGTTTGCAAATTATTTCCACTTTATGCATTAAAGAATTAAAAAGAGAAAAGCTTTACAAGGGACCCCTTCTTACAATGGTTTCAACGTGAATGCCCTTGCTGTTGGCAGCAGAAAATAGGCACAAAACAACAAGTTTTCAACAATAAAAGCTGCTGAAAAACAAGAGAAATTCGAACAGCAACAGCAAGAATTTTGAAACAGCAACAGCAGGGAATTTTGACAGCAAACAGCACTGTATTTTGACAGTAACAGCAGTGAAAAATGGGACAGCAAACAGCAATTAAATTAGCACCATTCTAAGGAAATTCTAACATGATTAAGTTGGCTGATTGGGTAGAAAAAAAAATTGGAGCTAAACAGAAGGAATGGAAGGCAAATGGCATGATCCCTTAAGTGTAGAAATGGAAACGTGAAAGCAAATGGCAAGGTGATGGGCTGCACTTAATTTGTCTAAAAAATTAGCCAAGAAAATGCTATAAATAGGGAGCTAGAGCTGAGAGTTCAGAACAGAGAGAGGAGCAGAGGAGTTGTTGGAGCAGAGTCAGAGGGAATTTTTGAGGCAGTGGACAGCAGAAGAATTCCGGGGAGCGTCATTCCGGGTTCGGTTTTTATCTTGTTTTAAGTATGGAGGGCTAAAACCCTTAGATTGATTTTCTTGGAGATTAATGTAATATTATTTTTGAGGTTTTGATTTTCAATACATTTCCTTGTTGTTAGACTCTTCATAATTCTAGCTCGATTATTTAGTGTCTATTCGGTTTAATTAAGTTGTATGCTTAATCAATTTAATTAGACAATTAGAATTAAATAAGAAAAATTATATTAAGATAGATTAAGAAATATACATGCTTAATGAATGTTTCAAAATCAATCTTGATAGTTGTGGTTTGCTTAATTCCATAACGTTGAAGTTAGATTATGTATGTAGGCGATGTTCTATGTATGTTCAATAATTCCTAGAAATTAAAATCTTGACTCCTTTTGCTTAATTAGGATGCTTGATTAAAATATTCATTTTTAATTAAATGAAAGTAAAGGAATTACGAATTAAAAGACGCTTAGTTGATTAATTCAAATTGAACTAAGGGATTGACAGTAAGGAAGTGTATAGAAACCTTTTCAAATCCAAGGATAAAATAAATTACAATACTCCAAGAAAATCAATCGTTCGTTATTTACTTGTTCTACACTTATTTTGTATTTTATATTCTGTTTTAAATTTCTGTAACACTTAAACAAACCCCCCCATTGTATGCTTGTTGAACTTTTGTCTGTAAAAATAAATTTTAGTTGTTTTATTTTGGTTTGTTAAAAATTAGTTTAAGACTTAATTTTCCTAAATTTTAGTGTTGATCCTTGAGAGAACGACCTAGGTTGACAACCTAGTACTACATTAATTAGTTTTAATGTACTAATTTGACGGGGCCACGACAGCCGACGTCACATTCCAATACCAAACAAAACTTGAAAAATGTCATAATCCTATACCATATCCATAATCCATAAAATAAAAGTTCCAAGTTCAAAAGTCTCATAATCCATAATCCATCATCTAAAACACCATAGTTCTACTTGAAAATAACACAATTAAAAACATCATATTAATTACTAAATAAAAGTCAAAACTTTAAAAGTTTTATAATCGAACACCATAATCCATAATCCAACACCATAGTTGTACCACAAAATAATACAAATTAAAAAGATCATACTAATTTAGGAGAAAGGTTAAGTAAATTATTACACATTTTTAAGTACAATATACAATGTTATTTCTATTGCTATTTGTTACTCTCATATAATGTTATTTTTTTTACACTTGTATGTATGTGGTTGTCACTGTTGCAAACTCGTAGGCTCATACTAGCTAACTAGTATGAAAGTTGTTATGCATGAGTGAACCGTAGTTCCCCGTTTGAGATTCGACACAAATGGTCATTAAATTAACTAATTTCATCGTTTGTGTTGAATCTTGAATTATCCATTTGGACAGTTTAGGATGAACAATTGTTTTTATTCCTCATTAGTATGTACAAGTTAGGAGTTACTTTAAAATTTGATAAAGTTTCGGTAACTTGCATTTTGTGTTGTTCTCTGGGTGCATATTTGGTTGTGGTTGAATTTGATTTGACCGCTCTCATTTTGTGTACTTAGAGACCAATGTGAAATGCTGCCAAAATTTGATCAAATTTTAAAATAACTCCTAACCTGTATATATCAAGGACGTATAAAAACAATTGTCATTCTGAATGGGTATAGGACCACCACCTTTGTAAGAAAAGTGAGATTCATCATAACACCTTTTAAACAGTTGGTATGGATCAAAGTTGGATAACTGCATCACGCATAAGTTTAGAGTACGAGGGTGGAGTTGAATCATTTATAAAATTTGTAGCGAGGAATGCTGAGGAGCTGAATGGAAGGTATTTTTTTCCCTTGTATGAAATGCTTGAACCTGCATCGACAAGACTTGGAAGAGGTGCGGGAACATCTATTGTGTGATGGATTTCTTCGTAGTTATACCCGTTGGATATGGCATGATGAAGATGTGGTAGTGCCAAGTTCCAGCTCTCAAACTAAAAACCAAAGCTCGATGCATGACATCGATGTCGACATGGATGACCGACTTGAGGATATGATCCGTGATGTGGGGGTAGAAGGTTTTAAGAAAGCTCATGTATATACGACTTTGTGTGAGGATTTTGAGCAGCCGTTGTATCCAAACAACGTCAATTTCACGAGGTTATCAACAGTTTTGTGATTGTTTAATTTGAAGGCCATAAACGGGTGGACGGATAAAAGTTTCACTGACTTACTGAAGTTGTTGAAAGAAATGCTCCTAGCTGGAAACACCTTGCCGAATCGTAACTATGTGGCCAAAAAGGTGTTGTGTCCTATGGGTTTAGAGTATAAGAAAATACATGCATGCCCAAATGATTGTGTATTATTTTGGGGTGAGTATGAAATGCTACATCGATGTCCTAGGTAAGAGGTGTCACGGTATAAGAAGAAAGAGGCGAATTCTGATGAGGTCTGTACTAAAGGGTCTCCTGTAAAGGTGTTGTGGTATCTGCCCATAGTTTCAAGACTAAAGCATCTGTTTCCCAATGTAGATGATGCAAAACTTATAAGATGGCATGCTAATGAAAGGGTTATTGACGGACTACTTGGGCATTCGGCCATCGATCGCAATGGAAGAAAATGGATACGATTTTTCTGGATTTTGCCTATGAACCAAGAAATGTTAGGCTTGCACTAGCCACAGACGGCATGAACCCGTTTGGGAACTTGAGTACAAACCATAGTTCGTGGCCTATTTTGTTTTTGTTTACAACTTGCCGCCATGGCTATGCATGAAGTGGAAATATGTCATGTTATCAATGATGATTTCTGTTGGAAATATGCACTAAAAGCCTATATAGGACGCATCATTTTGAATAAGTCATTTTTTGTTAAATAGTTTAACAACCTTTAGTTATCCTTGGAGTAATAGGTCATATGAGAGTTATTCCTAAAATGTCCCTAGTCAAGTATTTACGTGGGGACATGTAAATACATTAAGACTAGTGTGTGAGTGTACTGATGATCTGATCTAATAGATCATGGATATAAATGATATCAAGTCTTCACACGGGTACACATTAAGAGTAATGATGTACTGGACAGACCCACCATGAGAATGTTGCATGGATCGTTACATGAATGTCATAAACAATTCTCAATATGATAATGGTATATGTAGTCCTTTGACCTGAAGTCACTACGATTCTTACATAAGGAGTTTATTGTTTTAATACAATCAAACATCTTTTGTAACAAGAGGACTATAAAGGTTATGGTTAGGCAATGAATAAATTATGCAGAGGGATGTGAGTGATGTAGATGAGATTTGTCTCTCCTATGTGACAAGAGTGATATCTATAGGCCCCTTGATGGAGTAAGACAAAGGAAATGCATGGCCATGCAAGAAAGAATAAATATTGGATATTTATTCGGATAAAGTCTACTCCGGTATCAAGTAAAATAAATTGGACCATACAACAATGACGCGACCATGCCTTGGGCCAAATTAGGATATCGTGACAAAAGGAACAAACATATAAAATAATTATCACTTATAGGTTATATTGATAATACATAATATTCAAACATAATGATGTATTGTTAGATGTCGCTCTTATTTTATATTAATAATAAAATAGTTTATTATTAATATATCTAGTATTTTACCTATAGGGTCACACACATAGAGTAAGCCCATCTGAAAATAGCTTTTTATTTTAGTTAGACTAAAATAAAACTATTGGGCCTAACTCATTTAGAATGAGTAAGGAGCCCACTCTTTAGAGAGCAAATTAGGTCAAACCTATGCCTATAAATAGAGCATAAGATGCTCATAGGCGGCTACCTAAAAAGAGACATAAAATAAGCAAAAGTTGCAAAAGCTACACTCCATCAAACTAGCATTTGGAAGGTGTAGCATTTCTGGTGGAGTACTCGTGTGGACTCCTAAAGGACGAGGCTACGATTGCTTCGATATTCTTCAAGAGGTAATTGTAAAACGCAATTTTTTTGTGTTTGTCTTATGCTTTGAAACACGGCGCTTTGCAAATCCTATGGGAATCCTTGTATTTCAGCTGCTTATACACTAGAGATTCCCTAACAATTTCTGGTCCACGACAACCGGGGAACGACATTGATGTATATTTAACTCCATTAGTTGAAGACCTCAAAATTTTATGGGAAGACGGGGTTGATGTATTTGACGGGTTTACGGGGCAATCATTCAAGCGTATGGTAACTTATCCGGCTACAACGTGAAGGGTCATAAAGCTTGTCCTGTATGTGAGGAGGGAACTAGTTCTATGCAGCTGCACCATGGTAGGAAAAATGTTTATCTTCGACATTGAAGGTTTCTTAAAGTGAATCATCCATTTCGTAGGTTAAAGAAGACGTTCAACGGAGCACAAGATTTTAAAATGGCTCCTCCACCACTATCTGGTCGCCAGACATATGAAAAGGTGAAAGACGTCAATGTGGTGTTTGGTAAGTGTAAAAAACAATCCTCGACATAAAACAACTGGAAGAAAAGTTAGTGTTTTTTGACCTGCCATAATGGAGGGAGCTTGATGTAAGACACTGCATTGATGTAATGCATGTGGAGAAAAATGTGTGTGACTGTTTGGTTGGTACACTCTTAAACATACCCGGGAAGACTAAGGATGGCCTAAATTCGTTTATGGACTTGGAGCTGATGGGTATACGTTAGGAGTTACATCCACAATCAAAGGGCAAACGAACATATTTGCCCCTAGCATGTCATACATTGTCCAGAAAAGAAAAGAAAAGTCTGTGTGAATCGTTACGTAGTGTGAAAGTTTCGTCTGGTTATGGTTCAAACATCAACACTTGTGTTTCCATGAAAGATTTAAAGTTAGTTGGGTTGAAGTCTCACAATTATCATATGTTGATGCAATAGTTTCTACCTATCGCCATTCCTGACATTCTTCCTAAAAATATGAGAAATGTCATAACAAGGTTGTGTATGTTTTTCAATGCCATATGTTGCAAAGTAATCATGCCCGGTGAATTGGATGTGTTGGAACAGGAAGCATCACTTATACTATGTCAGCTTGAAATGCATTTCCCGCCTTTTTTTTGACATAATGGTCCACTTAATCATCCATTTGGTGAGAGAGGCCCATTTGTGTGGTCCAGTGTTCTTGCGATGGATGTATCCTGTTGAGCGATATATGAAGATATTGAAAGGGTATATGAAGAATCAATGTCGTCCTGAAGCTTCAATTGTGGAAAGATATATTGCAGAGGAAGCAACTGAGTTTTACACTAAATACATGTCACATGCTGCAAGCATTGGTATTCCAAAGACTCGTCATGATGGGCATTTGGATGGGAAAGGTACGATTGGAAGAAAAATGAAGAGCATGCCATGTGATGATGTCCTTCAAGCATACTTGTATATTTTGAATAACACGGACGACGTGCAACCTTATCTAACCACTCACAAGGAGTTAGTCAAGAGAACCAACCCTAAAATGACTGAAAAATAGGTGTTGTATGAACACAACAAGACGATTTAGTCAAGAGAACCACTCGATGGAACTTATGGTTTCTTAGAGCCCTCTTTCATACAGAGGAAAGGAAACAGCAAGGGGGACACCCAAGCATACATCCAGAATTGGATGTTTGAGTCTAGGAAGGGTGTATACCTGGCCCTATATCATAAAGGGTAAGATTCTATTCCATAATTATTGTCCATTAATTTTTGCATTTTGAAGTCTCACTTATCACTGGTAACTGCAGCGCTCATTGGACGATTGTGGTGATCTGTCCCCAGGCTTATGTTGCTTTATACTTTGATTCTGTGCATGGGACTGTTCCACAAGACCTGAAAAATATAGTAGACGGGTAAGTTAATCCCTGAAAAATAAGTACAAATTCGATTACATCATTTTTGGTCTTATACAATTCTAACTTATCTTGTGTTTTATTTTGACGTAGGGCAGTGGTTGGATATAGTCGACTGCTTGGAAGTAAGTCCACCAGAAGAAAACTTACGTGGGTGCACCCAAAAGTAAGTCAATCAAATTCATTGAAATCTTTATTATATTTTTATGTTATGAATTCACTTATTCTATATTTTATGTCTATTGTAGTCTTATAGGCAGGAGGGTAGCTTCGAGTGTGGCTATTACGTCATGCACACCATGCTGACCATCCTCTAACAACATTTAGTAGATGGATGGACAGATGTAAGTCTCATCACTTATCAATTTATTAAATTCATGTAATAAATATAGCTTTTGTTCTAATTGTTTTGTTCATTGTTTGTAGTACTTTCAGGACCGGTCATACTTCCCTAGGACACTTGTAGATAATGTTAGAAAACAATGGGCCGCATACTTCATTAAAGTCAGGAAAGGACTTAGCTAGATATAGGATTTTAATTCTCTTATATATGTATCTAGTGTAGGATTTAGGGTTTAGATTTTATTAGGTTACATTCATCTGAATTGTATATAGTTTCATTTTTTAGGTTGTTATGAATTGATAGTAAATTAATGTTATATACATACCATTCTTTTTATATATTATTGCTAGATATGCTGGGATATACTGTATATTGTGCTGGTTATCTAATTGCAGGTTTAGGAAATAATAAAATAAAACCCATATTAAAAAATAACCTCATCACTTAATCATGATTATGGTAACAACCGTGATTATAGACCATCTTTATTCATAGTTTCTACCATAACCGTGATTATACATAGTCTGTAAATAAAGTTTTATGACTACTTATATTCACGGTTATGCTCGACAACCATGATTATAGACACTCTTTATTCACGGTTTCTACCATAACCGTGATTATACATAGGCTGTAAATGCAAGTTTTATGACTACTTGTATTCACGGTTATGGTTGACAACCGTGATTAAATAGGTTCTTATTTAATCACGGTTAAAAACAACCGTGATTAGATGTGATTTATAACCACGATTCATAACCGTGGTTAAAGGACCTCATCTACTACCACGACTGCAACAACCACAGTTAATTAACCGTGATTAAAGGTCAATTTTAACCGTGATTATATCCACTTTTTCCACTAGTGACTATCTATCAATGTCAAGCTACATAAATCAATGATTACATTATGTTTAACAAATGTTGCCGGCCAAGGCATTCCATTACCACTATTTACCTTCTTCAAGAGCTTTAATTCAAAAACCCAAACTCATCCCATGGTAAACCTGCATCACAATGCTAAAAAGGAGACAACATGGGAGAGTGAGTTATACATTCAAAATGACGTATATAATAAATTGTGATTATGTGTACATGCATACAACCAATATGTGTGCTTTGCTATAAATCATCATTTCATCATCAAACTATCATCAAGATATTATCTTAGGCATACAAGCCTCATTGTTCACACTTCATGTCAAGCACAAGCACAAGCACATACATAATCACATTGCCACATATCAACATGGGCATTCATAATCATCATCGTCAAATTATTAAGTCTTTAATAATTTTCTCCCCATAAGGGGTTTTTCATCTCTCTTGGTCATCCCATCTCAAATGGCATGCACCTATGGCTAATGCATATGTCAACTGTTTAATGCATATACAATGGATCCATTTCAATCACCCATGCACACATGGTATCTCAAGTGATCGCAACCACTTATAATTATCATCATATTGGTTTTCCGCCATGCATGGGGCACTCCTTTCTAGCAGCCTTGCAAGGTGCTTTTCTCGTGATCGCAACCATGTATATCAATGCTCAATATTTTGGTTTCCTGCTTCGCAAGGGGTCTCCCTCCTCGTGATCGCAACCATGGGACATCATAGGAACTCGCAAGCCCTTTTCATTTCAAGTACCAAGTATTGCAACCACTGGCTTATTATCATACAATCCCATAGTATGTCCCATTGTGATTGCGACCACATATCAATCATTTTGTAATGGTTTCCTGCCTCACAAGGGGTACTTTCTCCTCGTGATCGCAACCACGGAATATCATAGGAACTCGCAAGCCCTTTTTCATCTCAAGTACCAAGTGATCGCAACCACTTAATCGATGCTATGCCATACCATGAATGCAATAATGCAATAATGCATATGCCAATCAACCTCGCAAGGATATCTCACCCTCTCACATAGCGATATATTTTAATTTGACATTTTCAATCAATAACATATAATCATTTACAAAGCCCGTCAAGGCATATCATTCATATACTTGACATCTCAATAGCCACAATATCATTCTTACATTAATTCACGCATGGAAATCAACAAGGCATGTTAACAAACACATTTCAAGTTCATAGCATCACATGCTAGCCATTACAATTCAAGTTACATATTCAAGATTTCACTTGCATCAAACACAATGGTATAGCAATAATAATAATCACCATTTTATCAAGGGTATGTTCAACAACAATATTCTTTTTCATTCAACATCATTAATCATTATTCAATATGTATGGCATCATCCATCTTTAATCACCATTGATACTTTTTCAAAATTCATTGAGTTATAATAACTCATTGCCATTCAATTGTTCCCTCATTAGTTTCATCGTCAATTAGGGTGCGTCATACAATCACATCATTTACTTTTCATCATGATTCATAATATATCAATAGAGGGGAAGCATACATGTTTTCATAACATAGCATAGGCATACACATATCTTTCCATGGCCTTAAGCCATTCCCCAATCACCACTAAGACACACTACACATATACCCCTAGTGAATTTGCTCGTTTTTACATAATAAAAGAGGTTTTGGATACTAATGAGCTCATGAAAAATTTCAACACCAAGACATGAGGAAAACTCATTTTTATTCTTAAAAATAGTGGGACATGTCATAAATATCACCTATTAGTCCCAATTTGATAACCATAAAAAGTTGGGCTCAAAACCCTCTTAAATTTGAATTTTATAACATAGTAGGTCTGGTGTTTTATCCCTAATAAGAGTTAGAAAACTCCGATTAACATAAGACTAATTCTCACACCTCTGTAACAAAATTATCTACAACTTTAATGAAGAAGTCAGAGGCCAAAAATGTCATTAAGATCCCAAACGGGCCAAAAACAGCAAAGAAATCACAACAGTTAAAAAACAACATGGCCATAACAGGGCCATGAATCGATTCCCGTATATGGTGAATCAATTCATGCATGAAAATCTCAATATTTAGTGAAAATAGGGCCTAGGAATGATTCCCCCTTGGTATGAATTGATTCACACGTGCCAATGTATAAAAACAGTGAAACAGAGGAGTATGAATCGATTCAACCCCTGGTATGAATCGATTCACACGTTTTTGCAATTATGAACAGTAAAACCAGAGAGCTTTGAATTGATTCACACACTGTTGTGAATCGATTCATGACAGCACAGAGCCTGTTTTATGTAGAGAAGTTACATTTTTAGAACTTCTAATCCCCCTAACTTTTTCATATGAATTCCAATGCCCACCAAATTTTAACACCAACTTATATATATTATTTGTATTGTGTGGCCACCGACCACACTCAAAAATGCTCAAAAATGAGGGACTTATGCGCTTAACTGCGTCTTGCCCATTTTAAGCCATTTTAATGCAACCTAAGGGTCATTTCTCAATGGAATTGACCCGTTCCAGTTTCTACAAGTTATAAACTATGTGTAGAAGCTATTGGGACTATCCCATGCCATTCAATCCTCATAAAACTCTATTTGGCTCTATTAGTTCCTCAATTATGTATTAATTTCAATACCTGGCTTTACATTTTGAGTAATTTCTCCATTAATATAAACATTAATGTCATCAATTAGCCTTAGCCTCTCATTACCAATATTTATTCATCAAAGTCACATGGAATTCTAAATTCACATGGTCTATGCACACTTCAACCCTTCATGGGCTATTCATCAATAACATATTACTCCCATTAAAGGGACACTAAACATTCATTGTCAATTTATATGTATACATCTAATTCTCAAGAATGCATCATTACCAAGCATGACATTCATCACCTCACCAATTATCTCATCATTGAACATGATCATGACAAGGCAAACATGAGTATCATCATATACAATAATCATCAATTATATAACTCATGCAATTTGAATGTAAACTCCTCTCCTACCTCGAGGGAAGAACCGCAATGATCCTCATGTTCCAAATGTTCCGCCATATTACCCGGAATACAATCTACATATTACATATATATATATATATCAATTAAATTGCCTTTCAAGGTACAACAACATATCCTAAACATGTTATAAACATGGTTTCACAACTTTCTTAGGTTTCAAGAATTCCTCTCCCAAAACCAAGATTCTCTAAGTCTGAAAAGGCTAACCATACCCAACAACAACAATATCTCATCCTTGTATTTATATGTTGATGTAGGTTTTGATAATGACACAACAAATGAAAAAATATTAAGGATATTGTCAAGCTATTAAAGTTGATGAACAACAAAGGACTTGAGTCAAGACATTCACAAAGGTCTAAATTGAGTGAAAAATGATCAACAAAAGTGCCAAGGATCAAAGGATTGGAGCCATGACAAAGTGCCAAAATTCATGCAATAGGTGCATGAATCGATTCATTATGCAAGGCATAGGTAAATGGATCGATTTACACGATGAAACAGACCCAGGAATGCATTTCAAAATGCATGAATTGATTCATGCCATATAAGAATCGATTCATATGGTTAATTGGCAAGGAACTGGTGATTCAACACGCAGGAGTCGATTCACTCATGGGAGCAATTGATTCATGTAGTAAGCCCAAGGAATCGATTCAAAGCACAACGAATCGATTGATTCCTTCAAGGAATCGATTCATACACTGTGTCAAGGCCAAAATGCACGCTGGGAATCTATTCTTTCATCGATTCAGTCAGTTAAAGCACATTATAGCCTGGAATTGCATTAACACTCCACTAAGCAGGCATAACGCTTCACTCCATACTCCACTGCATCGAAGGGACTAATTAATTTGTCAGCCATGCTCCAATTGCATCAACGGGGATTTTAAAATTGCAAATACCATGCCTCCTGGAGCCTATAAATAGGAGATAAAATTGAAGGAGAAGATACACCCAAGCAGAGAAGCAATTCCCTTTGTTCTTTCTCTTCTCCTCCTACGTGACTTTCTTCTTTTCTTTGCTAATAGCTCACTGTTTTATTGATTGGCAAACTAATTTGAGAGTGTGAGCAAAATTATTTTAAGAGCAAAACTTGTATATTATTTCTTAAGAGAGAAAATTATTTTAAGTGCTAAAATGTGCATATCCTCTCTTTGAGAGTTATCTTTTAGTGAAAGCTTAAATTTGTATATCCACTCTTTTGGAGAGTTACTATTGTATTCTAAACACCAAAAATCCTAGAGTTGTGGGTTGGGTTTCAACCTTGTAAAGTTGTGAGATTGAGAGATTGGGTGGGGTGCCCTTGTACTTATGAGAATTGGGTTCTTGATTGTGGGACACTAGGAACCGCGATTACTCAAAGTTGTATCTCTAATATCCAATAGTGGAAATCCTCTAAGTGGGTTGCTTAGAGGCGAGACGTACACCGGTGTGGTGGAACTCGTATATATCAATTTGCAAATCTCTCTTCCCTACACTCATTTAAACTTGTGCACTTAAAATTGCTTGCTAAATATTTGTGTTTATAAATTAATTAGTTAAGCAACTTTATTAATTTACTTGTTAAATGAAAGTGCATATTCTGTTAACTTGATTAAATTTGTAAATTACTTAGATTAAATTTGTTGAAGTTGTTTAAATATTCTTGAATTATTCTTTAAATCTTTTTAAGTACCAAAAATAATGTATTGATTAATTTGATATTATAACTTGAATATTACTTTATCTCTTAAGTGAATTTATTATCATATACTTAGTATTTGTTAATTTGCTTCATGTATAAATTGTTATCATTTGTGATTAAATTTATTATCTTCATTAAGCATAATTATTAAAGAATCAATTTCAAAAGCATTCCAAGTAAAATTTTTAATACTCAATTCACCCCCCTCTTGAGTAATTGAGGCCACTTGGTTAACAAGTGGTATCCGAGCTTGACTCTTGGTAGATCAAGCTTAACAGCTTTAAGAGAACAAATGGCCTCAAATTCTCTTAACCTTTTTCCTGAGGGTGGTGCCACAAATAGACCTCCCGCTTTCAATGGTGAGGGTTACGCTTTTTAGAAAGAAAGGATAAAAATTTTTATGCAATCAATTGGTTTGAAAGTATGGAATGCTATTAAAAATGGTCCTTTTATACCTATGCACATTGTTGATAATAAACAAATAAAAAAACCTATGGATGATTGGACGAGTGAGGAAGAAAAGAAAGTACAGTATAATTACAAAGGAAAAAATCTTATCACTTTAGCCTTAGGTCCCGATGAATTCTTTAGAGTAGTTACATGTAAATCTGCTAAGGATATGTGGGATACCCTTCAAATAACTCATGAAGGAACTAGCGATGTTAAGGATTCTAAGATTAGTACTTTAACTAGCCAATATGAAAGTTTTAGAATGAATTCTAATAAATCTATTTTAGAACTTCAAAAGAGATTTACTTTGATTATTAATCATCTTATTACTCTTGGTAAATCTTACACTAACAAGGAACTTATCCATAAAGTTCTAAAAAGTCTTACTAGGGAATGACAACCTCTTGTTACTGCCATCAAGCAATCTCCCAATATAAATGATATGTCCCTTGCCACATTGTTTGGTAAGTTACAAGAACAAGAACAGGAGTTGAAAGATTTGAAACATGCCGAGGAAGAAGAAAAAGCCTCAAAGAGGAAAGGGCTAGCTCTCAAAGCCACCTCAATTATTGAATATGAATCCGAGAGTGATCTTGATGAGGATGAAGAGTTAGGCCTATTTGTGAAATGCTTGGAAAACTTATGAAGAGCAAATGCTTCCAAAGGAATTTCAAATCTCAAGGTAAGAAACCTATTCTTAAAGAAAATTCTTCCTCACCTACTTGCTTTGAATGTAGAAAGGAAGGACACTTCAATATAGATTGTCCAAACCTAAAGAAGAAAAACAAAGATAGAAAAGGAAAGAGAAGAACATATATTGCATGGGATGAAAATGAGATAAGTAGTTGGGACGATTCAGAAAATGAAAAAGCAAACCTCTGCCTCATGGCCAACCACCAAGATGAAGATAATAAGGTAAATTTTCATGACTTAGATAAAGATAAATTACTTGATGCTCTTGAAGAATTGTATGATAAATTTATAAAAGTTTCTAAAAAGCATAAGTTATCTAGGAAAACTATTGATACTCTTGAAATGCATCTTGTAGAACTTGGCAAAGAAAATGAATGTTTGAAAAAGGAATTAGTAAATGTTCAAGCATGCTCTAAGACCAAACCTTGTGAATTTGCTAAGAAATGTGACATGTTAGAAACTAAGTTTTTAGACTTGAGTAGAACTCTAGAAAAATTTACCAATAGTAGAGACAATTTAAATGTTTTACTTGGAAAACAATGTTGCATGTTTGATAAAACTGGATTAGGTTTTAATGCCTATAAGAAACAAAAGAGTTATAAAAATTTCTTTATACCACCTACTAAAACTGCATCACCTTTCATGAAATGTAATTATTATTGTTTTAAAGGACATAGTGCATCTAATTGTAATGTTAGAAAATTAGGGCCAAAGGTTGTGAGAAAAGTATGGGTTCCTAAAGGAACATTACCTCAAACTAACCTACAAGGACCCAACATAAAATGGGTACCAAGTTCTCTAACTTGACCTATTTTGTAGGTATGCTTTAAAGCAAGTAACACCCATTGGTACTTGGATAGTGGGTGTTCAAAACACATGATGGGAGACAAAAGTAAGTTTATATCATTTACTCCACAAAATAAAGGATTCGTTACATATGGAGACAACACGAAGGGAAGAATTCTAGGAATCGGAAATGTTGGTAAAAACTCTTCCACTTCTATAAATGATGTATTATATGTTGAGGGACTTAAACATGACTTGATTAGCATTAGTCAATTATGTGATAAGGGCTATAAAATTGTTTTCAAATCAAACTGTTGCATAATTGAAAATAAGCTAAATAAAGAAATAAAGTTCGTTGGTCAAAGAGTTGATAATATTTATATGATTAATCTAGATTGCCTTGCTTCAAATGATGTGCAATGCTTCATAACTAAAGAGGATGAATCATGGCTATGGCATAGAAGAATTGCTCACATTCATGTAGACCATTTAAACAAACTTGTTTCGAAAGATTTAGTAATTGGTTTACCAAAATTGAAATTTGAAAATAAATTTTGAGACGCATGTCAAAAGGGAAAACAAGTAAAGATTTCTTTTCAAGCAAAAAATGTCGTTTGAACAAATAGACCTTTACAGCTTTTACACATGGATTTATTTGGACCTTCAAAAATTAAAAGTTTTGGTGGAAACTATTATGGTCTTTGACTGTAGATGATTATTCTAGGTATAAATGGACTTTGTTTCTTACTCATAAACATGAAGCATATCATGCATTTAAGAAACTTGCCAAGATCATCCAAAACAAACAAAATTTGAAAATAGCATCCATTCGAATGGATCATGGGGGAGAATTTGAAAATCAATCTTTTTTAAAATTTTACGAAAAATTTGGCATTGAACATAATTTTTCGGCTCCAAGAACTCCACAACAAAATTGGGTAGTTGAAAGGAAAAATCGATCTTTAGCGGAGCTCGCAAGAACTATGTTAAATGTAAGTAATATTTCGAAACATTTTTGGGCAGATGCGGTAAATACCGCTTGCCATGTTATGAACCGATGTTTGATAAGGCCTATATTAAAGAAAACCCCTTATGAGCTTTATAAAGGAAGAAAACCAAATATTTCTTATTTTCATATATTTGGATGCAAATGCTTTGTTTTAAACAATGGAAAGGATAATCTCAGCAAATTCGATGCAAAATTTGATGAGGTAATATTCTTAGGTTATTCATCTACTAGTAAAGCATATCGACTCTTAAACAAATGAACATGTACAATTGAAGAATCTATACATGTCAAATTTGATAAACTTAACCAAAATCTTCCGAGAAAGGAAATTGATGATCTTGTAGGTACCTTCCAAGAAATGAACTTGGAAGATGAAGAAGAAAACAAAAATGAAGGAGATACACCACATAATGACCAACCTCAACAAATAGAGTGGATCACCGTGAAGAATCACCCTTTGGACAATATCATAGGTGAAATAACAAAAGGTGTAAGTACTCAAAACACTATTAGAAATGCATGCAATCACTTAGCCTTTGTATCACAAATAGAACCCAAAGATATAAATAAGGCTATTATTGATGAACATCGGATGTTGGCCATGCAAGAAGAATTAAATCAATTTGAAAGAAATGAAGTTTGGGAACTTGTGCCAAAACCCAATGATCATCAAATAATAGGTATTAAATGGGTTTTTAGAAACAAGCTAGATGAAAATGGAATAATAACAAGAAAGAAAGCTAGATTAGTTGCTAAGGGATATAATCAAGAAGAGGGAATAGACTATAAAGAAACGTATGCTCCCGTAGCTAGGTTAGAAGCCATAAGATTATTACTAGCTTTTGCTTGTTGCATGGATTTTAAGCTTTATCAAATGGATGTCAAAAGTGCTTTTCTAAATGGCTATATTCAAGAAGAAATTTATGTAGATCAACCTCCCAATTTTGAAAATCACAAATTTCCAAACCATGTTTTTAAATTGAGAAAAGCTTTATATGGTTTGAAACAAGCTCCAAGAGCTTGGTATGAAAGACTTAGTAAATTTCTTTTAGAAAATAATTTTGAAAGAGGAAAGGTTGATACTACACTATTTATAAAACGTAAAAATGATGACATTCTTTTGGTACAAGTTTATGTTAATGACATAATATTTAGTGCTACTAACAAAATTCTTTGTCAAGAGTTTGCCAAGATTTTGCAAGATGAATTCGAAATGTCCATGATGGGAGAACTCACATTCTTCCTTGGATTACAAATGAAACAAACAAATGAAGGGAGTTTCATTAGTCAAACAAAATATTGCAAAGAACTACTCAAAAGATTTGAAATGAACAAGGCAAACGAAATAGCTACACCCATGAGTACATCTTGCTACTTAGACAAAGATGAGAAGCGTAAGGACAATGAAATAACTAAATACCGAGGTATGATAGGCTCCTTACTTTACTTAACAGCTAGTAGACCCGATATTATGTTTGCCGTATGTATGTGTGATAGATATCAAGCATGTCCTAAAGAATCACATCTCACTGCCGTAAAAAGAATTTTGAAATATCTTGTGGGTACTCAAAATGTTGGTTTATGGTATCCCAAAGGCGTTGAATGTATTCTTGTAGGATATTCTGATTCTGACTTTGCTGGTTGTAAACTTGATAGAAAGAGTACTAGTGGCACATGTCATTTACTTGGTAGTTCCCTTGTTTCTTGGCATAGAAAGAAACAAGTAAGTGTTGCTTTATCGACAGCTGAGGCAGAATATGTAGCAGCTGGAAGTTGTTGTGCTCAAATTCTTTGGATGAGACAACAACTTCTTGACTTTGGTGTTGTTTTAAACAAAGTGCCTATTAAATATGATAACACTAGCGCCATAAATATATCCAAAAATCCTGTCATGCACTCTAGGACTAAACATATTGAAATAAGACATCATTTTATAAGAGACCACGTTTTGGAAGGAGACTGTGTTCTTGAATATGTTGAAACTTCAAAATAATTGGTGGATATTTTTACTAAACCCCTTCCGAAAGAACAATTTATAAATATTAGAAGGGAATTAGGAATTTTGGAAATTGTTTAATTGATTTATTTTTCTTACTCTTTGAACATAGTTTTGCAAATCTTTAAACTTAAAGATTTTCACCTATCTCTTTCATAAAATTCTTATTCCTTTGAACATAGTGATTTACTTTGTGATATATGGTCAAATCTTTTCATTAAAAAGCCAATCACATTTTCAATAATCATTGTAATGCTCCACAAATTACTTGTTTTATTAAGTTTCTGAGTAGACTTTACTTAATTAAACATATTTTTGACACCAAATAATCTCCTATATACCACATGGATCTCTAATACAAACTGTCAAATGACCTTTGATTTTCTTGACTTTCTTGTGCAACAAGATCATTGGCAAATTGCAAAATTTTAATCCTTGTATAACCCCTCACAAAACATCCTTCTAGTGACATGATTCTTCAAAACTACGTAAAAACAGCTAGATGAATCGATTCATATATAGATGAATCAATTCCCATGAGACTTTGCTTATCCAAAAGAAAGAGAAAATATCATTATGATTGCTTACAAGCTTTGAATTATTCTGTGATATATGTTGCATGCTTTAGGGGGAGTTTTATATACAATTGGTATCTTGCTTCAATAATGAATGTATCTGTCTTAAACTGGTATATATTCTTAAATGTCTTTTTGATGATGCCAAAGGGGGAGAAAATAAATATATACATTCTAAGTAGCATAAAGCATCTTACAAAGGGGGAGAGAATATCATGATGTTATAATGGTATCTATTAAATGATTAAGGGGGAGATAAAATCTAGAATCAAAATCTATATCTATCATTGTTGAAATTGTATGATTGAGGGGGAGCCTTATAATATTTATTTACAACAAGTGATATCCAATTACATGAGTAAATGACAAAGTGGTATTCAATTTTATGTATGACATATGTATAACATGTGCTATCAAATTATATGTGTAAGGGGGAGTCATTTATGCCATGTATATGAAATGTTATGACACTAACATTGAAACACCCTAATTTTAATAAATAAATAAAACCAAATAGGGGAATTTTTTTCCAAATTTTAGAGTTAGCAAAACATACATAATCTGCCCAAATTAATTAAACCGGGCACAACAAGGAGAAGGAGGGGAAATGGAAGGCAAGGGAAGATAAAGGCCAAACAAAAGCCACCCAGCGGAACCCAATAACGCTCAAGCGAGCCCAAGAGAAACAGCGTGCACTCGCTCAAGCGAGATCCGACTCCGCTTGAGCGAGACAGCACACTCGCTCGGGCGAGCACTCATTCGCCTAAGCTAACCCACCAAAAGCCCTCCATCAACCACGCTCGCTTCGGCGAATCCTTCATTCGCTGAGCGAGAAGCTACACTCGGCTAATCAGACACTCGGGATCCAGAAATATCATACGACTCATTCACTCGGAAAATAATAGCTAGTCCACTCGGCATATGACATCTTGTTCACTCAGGGAAAATCATTAAGGCAATCCCCACTCGTACTTAGCCCAATCTTAACCACCCGGAATACAGATCCTCACTCACTCAGATTTTACATCATTCACTCGGATTATAAATATCATACACTTAGGATCCATTCCACTCTGAACCACTACACTAACTCCTCTCTCAGAAGAGGATCACTCAAGGTTTCCACTCGGAAATACAAACTCTTCCTCACTCGGGGTTTACTTATATCTTTCACTCAGAATCACTCAAGCGTATTCACTCGGAAGGGTCCACTCTCAATTCACTCAGATTGGCCCTTAAACATACCAGCTTCATTCAGAAAACATAACATATTCCCTGACTTCACTCAATCGGAATACACATACGGCAACTCGGAAATGGTTCCCATAGCCACTCACTCGGAATCTATGAAGACTTCTCACTCGGAATAACTTTCACGTCCTTTTTACCACTCGGGTATTTCACTCATTTTTCACTCGGAAACCATAACTTTCCCACTTTAGTTATCCTGCTAAATCAAGACTCACTCAAATTCCCTTGCTACTAGTAATCTATTACAACGGGGTCCACATAGAGCCTTAGGTGTCGCTTTTCTGTCGGGAAACCTTCACTCGGCGGATTCTCACTCGGTAATTGTTAATTATTCTACACTCGGGAAATCCTAACAGTTATCACTTGGAAAGTATCTAGATCAACCCTCACTCGGAGACCCGTGCTCTCATTCACTCGGTAATACCTAAACTCTTCGGCACCCAGAATAAATCACTGCCTCACTTTCCCCATCAACTCTTAATCCCATTTCTACCCACGGTTATACCAACCTCACACCCCCAGTAAGTATATATACATATATTACTTGGATCATTCACGCAAGATAGAACAACACACAGTATGATAGATATAAAGGGATATAAATAATTATAGGCACAAGGTCGCACCTTCTACCCAAGAGGGTTCAAGTTCTAGTATAAAGAGACTACGACTGAAATACGAGTCGGCCAAGGCTTAAAAAGGCATATACATAGTATATACATGAAAACATAATTTCCACAGTGCATCAGCACTTCACTCAGCATTCAGCTCCTCCTTCATCCTTCATTCCGAGAGACATTCACTGAAAAGTATAGCCACAGTAGGGGTGAGCTTTTACATATAAAATGATAGTCAATGACTCGGTATCAGTATCAGTACGCACACTTATGTTCACTCGGTCGCATTCAGATTAAACTAAGGCTATGCAGATTAGAATAATATCAATAACATACACTCACATACATATTACGTTAAGTTCATTTTCATTCACACAATCACATGCATCGACTCACTCGGAATTCCTTCGTATCACTCCGAGTCATGCCACGCGTACTATCCTGATCAACATCATATCTACATGCATGCCTGCGGATCCGACTTAGGCAGTGAGTTTCAGTTACAGGTTCCCCTTACTGGCCTCTCGTCCATTAGCTCTTTCCACGTGGTACCGGCATCCCATTGGCGTCTCGAGACCTATCTCTAGCTCCCATGGCTACCACGAGCTCTCACAGGATCTAGCCAAGGCCTGTAGCTAGAAATCATTCCTTTGGGGCTCCTGACCTTCCACGGGTCACCCCATTCCTACACATGCAGCTTATGCGTTTTGTCAGCAAGTATCATCACTCATCCGACACATTCTTCGTAACCATCAAAGTAGAAACCAATTCAATATAGTTCCTACATTTACTCGTCAATCATACCAGCATGCACAATATTGTATAACTATTAACAAGATGCTACTAACATACACATGGAATCCAAAGATCAACAATCATGTATCGCACATAGTCGTCACAGACACATGCACACACTTAAAGCAATACATTCATCCAGTACCGTTCGTGAACCATGCATTTGACATGCAAGCGCCCCCTACCTACAGAAGGGACTCGGGAAGCTCCTCTGTTTCCCGACATTCGATCCGTTGCTCTGTTTGCCTTGTTCAGTCCCCTTTTGAACGCGGTCGTATTCTGTAATCGGCTCGGGGACAGAAAGCTACTCCCTTCTGCTTTGGTGGTCGTCCTTCACCAATAGAAGGAACTCTAAATCTTCTGCAGCACTGTCTTCGTGGATTTCCAGAAACGGAGAACAGAGAACAGGGAACAGGGAAGAAGAAGGAGAACGACGAAGAAGAGAAGAAGGAACTAAGAGAAAGAGGTAGTAAAAGAGGAATTCTGAAAGGAATGCATATCAACCGTGGCAAGGACATATATATATATATATATAGGTATGAAGAAAAGAGAAGTGGGGTGGGAAAGCGTGAATTGGCAGTCCACTCACGACACCCACTACTCACAAGCAGCCAGCTATCATAATTACTCAGCCATCATTTCCCAAGTTAAACTAATTAAATTAATTATAGTTGACAAGTAACTTTTCCACTTTTATAATTATTATTCTAATGGCTCAATTTCACACGGTAATTCGTTTTAAATCGGGATGTTACAGTTCTCCCCCTCTCAAAAGAATTTCATCCTTGAAATTCAATCGGTAACTCACCTTGATCAAACAACTCGGGGTACTACTGCCTCATGGCATCTTCGCGTTCCCAGGTATAAGAGGTATACCCGTCCTGCTGCCACTCTACCTCAACCAGTTGCATATCTTTACTCCTTAAACGCTTTACCGATCGGTCCACTATTCTAGTCGGTATAGTCACAGTGGTCAGGTCCTCTTTAATCTCCACTTCATCATCTGGCATCGTGTGAGTGGAATCGTGTAAGTACTTCCTTAATTGAGACACATGAAACACGTTATACAACCGGGATAAGTGAGTCGGTAATGCTATTCGGTACGCCACGGGGCCGATCCGCTCTAATACCTCATAAGGCCCAATGTATTAGGGGCTTAGCTTTCCACCTTTCAAGGCTCGCCCGACTCCCTTGCTTGGTGAAGTCTTTAGAAACACTCTGTCTCCGACTGAGAACTCCAGTGGTTGGGTTCGTTTATCGTGGTAGCTCTTCTGCCTATCCTGAGACGCCTTCATCTTTTCCTTTATCACTTGGATCTATTCTGAGGTGTGCTACACGATTTCTGGTCCCAATAGTAGACTCTCACCCGATTCCGACCAACAAAGTGGGGTTCGGCATCTTCGACCATATATTGCTTCGTAGGGTGCCATACCAATACTGTTGTGGTGGCTATTGTTGTATGTAAATTCGATCAGGGAAAGGTACTGCTCCCAATCTCCACAATCTTCCAAACTTTGTATCGTCCACTCGGATTGCCCATCCGATTGAGGGTGGTAGGCGGAACTTAGCCAAAGTTTCGTACCCAATTCCTGGTGTAGGCTGGCCCAAAACCGAGACGTGAATCTTGGGTCCCTATCCGATACGATAGAAGTCAGTACACCATGCAGTCGGACAATTTCACGAACGTAAATCCGGGCTAACTTATGTAATAGGTATCTCATGTTCACAGATAGGAAGTGTGCACTTTTTATCAGTCGGTCAACAATGACCCAAATCGCATCATGGCCTGCTCGGTTTTTTGGCAATCCCATGACAAAGTCCATGGCGATTGAGTCCCATTTCCACACGGGGATCTCCAGGGGTTGCAATGTGCCATACGGCTTCTGATGCTCAACTTTCGATTTTTGACAGGTAATACACCGAGCCACATATTCTACCACATCCTTCTTTAATCCGGGCCACCAGAATTGTGGTCTCAGATCGTGGTACATCTTCGTGGTGCCCGGGTGGATACTTAGCAGACTCTTGTGGGCTTCATCAAGCACCATTTTTCTCAGTTCACTCTCACCTGGTACATATATCCGATTCCTCACTCGGAAAATCCCATCCGGTCCTTCGGTCAAGGACAAGTCCTTACCCTTGGCCTGAATCTTCTTCATCTCAGCCAGGTAGGAATCTGACTGCTATTGTTCGAATACCGATTTCAGAAATTCATTAGCAATCCTCAACGTACCGATTGTCATCTTCCGAGAAGAGGGGATGTCAATATGCAAGTTCATGTCTCGGAACTGTTCCAACGACTCCACCTCCTTCACCATCATCACTGCTATATGGAGGGATTTCCGACTCAACGCGTCGGCAACAACGTTTGCCTTACCCGGATGGTACTTCAGTTCGAAGTCATAATCCTTTAAAAATTCCATCAATCTCCTCTGCCTCATGTTTTGTTCCTTCTGGTCGAATAAATATTTGAGGCTCTTGTGGTCGCTGTAAACTTCGAACTTAGAACCGTACAAGTAGTGCCTCCATATTTTTAACGCGAAGACCACAGCTGCCAATTCTAAGTCATGAGTCGGGTAATGCTGTTCGTGAGGCCTCAATTGCCGAGAGGCATAAGCTATCACTCGGTCTTTTTGCATCAGCACACATCCCAATCCGAGTCCTGATGCATCACAATAAACCACGAAGCTCTCTTGCAAGTTAGGCAATGCCAGTACTGGAGCGGTCATCAATTTGTCTTTTAGCTCTCAGAAACTGCTCTCGCACTCGGAACTCCACACGAAGGGAACATTTTTCCGGGTCAATTTAGTCAGTGGCAAGGCTAGCTTAGAAAAACCTTCAATAAACCGCCTATAATAACCAGCCAGGCCCATAAAGCTCCTTATCTCCGAGACCGACTCGGGTCTCTCCCATGCCATTATAGCTGCCACCTTCGAAGGGTCTACCAAGACACCCTCCTTGGAAATCACGTGTCCGAGAAAGTGGATCTTATCCATCTAGAAATCACACTTTGAAAATTTTGCAAACAGCTGTTTCTCCTTCAAGACTTGAAGTACCGCTCGGAGGTGTTCTTCATGCTCATCAGAGGTCTTGGAGTAGACTAAGATATCATCAATAAAAACTACTACAAATCGGTCTAAGTACGGGTGGAATATGCTATTCATGTAATTCATGAATATGGCAGGTGCATTTGTCACACCGAACGGCATCACTACATACTCGTAGTGGCCATACCGAGTCCTAAAGGCAGTCTTGGGAATATCCGAGTCCTTCACCCGGATTTGGTGGTATCCCGACCGTAAATCGATCTTTGAGAAGACTGAAGCACCACGCAGTTGGTCAATGAGATCGTCGATCCTGGGCAACGGGTAACGGTTCTTAATCGTGAGTTTGTTCAGCTGTCGGTAATCTATGCATAGTCTCATGCTGCCATCCTTCTTCTTAACAAGTAGTACAGGTGCGCCCCATGGTGATACACTCGGCCTAATGAATTGTTTTCCGAGTAAGTCATCCACCTGCTTTTTCAGCTCAGTCAATTCTGTTGGGGACATTCTATAAGGTGCACTGGAGACTGGCTCGGCTCCAGGGATCAGGTCTATAGAGAATTCAACTTCCCTACTCGGAGGGACACCCGACACATCCTCCGGAAACACCTCTGGGAACTCACAGACAGTCGGAATATCGTTCACTCGGGCTCTACTCTCACCCTCAGTTAAATAAAGCATCATAAACAGCTGAGCTATACCTTGTACCGTGTAGTCCTCATGGTTCTGCCTCGGAAAGATTATCCTTCGTTTTCTGCAGTCCACCAACACCTTGTTGGCTGAAAGCCAATCTATACCGAGTACCATGTCAAGGTCCTTCAGAGGTACGCACACCAGATCGAAGGTAAAACTCCGATCGCCCAATACAAACGTTACGTCTTTACACATTGATGATGTCAACACCTTAGGGCCAGTCGGGTTGGCCACTTCCAAAATCCGATCCATATCCACAGTCGGTAATCTCAAACATCTTACACAATCATCAGCTATGAAGGAGTGGGTGGCTCCAGAATCAAAAATTACGCTAAGTGTATATTTACCGAGTAGGCACTTACTCTGCACTAAGTCGTTCGCTTGTGCAGCCTCCTCAGCACTGAGGGCGTAGACTCTTCTAGCAGCTGGTTGGTCAGTGTTTCTCCTCCGGTTGTTTGGGGCAAACATCATATTTCCTCTGGCTCTGTTGCCTCCGCCCCCCGAGCTTTGATTATCTTTTCCATGGCTCCTCTCTTGGAAGCTTCCCTGGCGTACATTGGCACTTGCTTGACAGAGTTGGGGGCAGTCAGGGCGAATGTGCCCCTTCTCCTTGCAATGAAAACACTTGACATCTTCACTATCGTAATTCTGAGCAAAGTGGTTGCCACCACACTTAAAACACTTGCCATATTTTGGACGTCCACTCATCTGTCTCCCTTGGTTACTGCGATCCTTATATCTAGTAAAGGGTCCATTTCTTCCAATGTTACCTGGCCTCTTAAAGCATGACTGTTGAGGCCTCAAGGAGGGACCTATCCTACTGTTCTGGCCTGAATGGGCCTTGTCGTCTTCTTCAAAGATCCTGCATTTATTCACCAGCACCGAAAAGCTCTTAATTTCCTTATATCTGCAAGCTCTTTTGATGTCCGATCTTAGTCCATTCTCGAATTTGAGGCATTTGGAACTCTCAGTCCCGGGTTGTTGAAAGGGTGGATAAAACAGACACAACTCTTCAAATTTGGCTGCATATTCTTCTACAGATGTGGAACCCTGTTTCAGCTCCATAAACTCTAATTCCTTCCGACTCCTTACTGTGTCGGGGAAGTACTTCTTTAAGAAGCATGTCTTGAAATTTTCCCAGGTCAGCTGGGTATCGTCGTCAGTCAGTCGGTTTCTGGCTATCTTCCACCAATTCTCTGCTTCGTCCCTCAGCATGTACACCGCGCACTTCACCTTCTGGGCCTCGGTGCAGTGGAGGCCCCCAAAAATCCTCTCTAACTCTTGAGTCCATTTGTAAGCTGCCTCAGGGTTATGTCCTCCTTAAAATTCACTCGGCTTCCTCTTCAGGAAGCGGTCCAACACCTGACCATCTTCAGCTCGAGGCTGGCCTTGCCTCTCAAATACGTCAGCGAAACATTGGAATACTGCTGCTATGGCTTCCATACTTTGGCGATTCGTCATTACTTATCCTGAAATTAACACCCCTTCAAGGATAAGTTTACAAGGTTACATTCTTTCGATCGGATCTCATCCCATATTCACTGACTATAGCACATTATATCATCTATATATATATATACGTCATGCAATCAATCGGAACAGGAGAGGGGTTACCTCCTATCCTCAAATCAATATCTCAACATGAATCATGTTCAATCAGAATATCACAATAATGATGACCACTCGGTCATAACACATACAACCGCTTACACTCGGTAAGCACACCTTGGCCTTGGACCTTTCGGTCTGCTCTGATACCAAAATGAAACACCCTAATTTTAATAAATAAATAAAACCAAATAGGGGAATTTTTTTCCAAATTTTAGAGTTAGCAAAACATACATAATCTGCCCAAATTAATTAAACCGGGCACAACAAGGAGAAGGAGGGGAAATGGAAGGCAAGGGAAGATAAAGGCCAAACAAAAGCCACCCAGCGGAACCCAACAACGCTCAAGCGAGCCCAAGAGAAACAGCGTGCACTCGCTCAAGCGAGATCCGACTCCGCTTGAGCGAGACAGCACACTCGCTCGGGCGAGCACTCATTCGCCTAAGCTAACCCATCAAAAGCCCTCCATCAACCACGCTCGCTGCGGCAAATCCTTCATTCGCTGAGCGAGAAGCTACACTCGGCTAATCAGACACTCGGGATCCAGAAATATCATACGACTCATTCACTCGGAAAATGATAGCTAGTCCACTCGGCATATGACATATTGTTCGCTCAGGGAAAATCATTAAGGCAATCCCCACTCGGACTTAGCCCAATCTTAACCACCCGGAATACAGATCCTCACTCACTCGAATTTTACATCATTCACTCGGATTATAAATATCATACACTTAGGATCCATTCCACTCTGAACCACTACACTAACTCCTCTCTCAGAAGAGGATCACTCAAGGTTTCCACTCAGAAATACAAACTCTTCCTCACTCGGGGTTTACTTATATCTTTCACTCAGAATCACTCAAGCGTATTCACTCGGAAGGGTCCACTCTCAATTCACTCAGATTGGCCCTTAAACATACCAGCTTCATTCAGAAAACATAACACATTCCCTGACTTCACTCAATCGGAATACACATACGGCAACTCGGAAATGGTTCCCATAGCCACTCACTCGGAATCTATGAAGACTTCTCACTCGGAATAACTTTCACGTCCTTTTTACCACTCGGGTATTTCACTCATTTTTCACTCGGAAACCATAACTTTCCCACTTTAGTTATCCTGCTAAATCAAGACTCACTCAAATTCCCTTGCTACTAGTAATCTATTACAACGGGGTCCACTTAGAGCCTTAGGTGTCGCTTTTCTGTCGGGAAACCTTCACTCGGCGGATTCTCACTCGGTAATTGTTAATTATTCTACACTCAGGAAATCCTAACAGTTATCACTCAGAAAGTATCTAGATCAACCCTCACTCGGAGACCCGTGCTCTCATTCACTCGGTAATACCTAAACTCTTCTGCACCCAGAATAAATCACTGCCTCACTTTCCCCATCAACTCTTAATCCCATTTCTACCCATGGTTATACCAACCTCACACCCTCAGTAAGTACATATACATATATTACTCGGATCATTCACGCAAGATAGAACAACACACAGTATGATAGATATAAAGGGATATAAATAATTACAGGCACAAGGTCATGTCTTCTACCCAAGAGGGTTCAAGTTCTAGTATAAAGAGACTACGACTGAAATACGAGCCGGCCAAGGCTTAACAAGGCATATACACAACATATACATGAACACATAATTTCCACAGTGCACCAGCACTTCACTCGGCATTCAGCTCCTCCTTCATCCTTCATTCCGAGAGACATTCACTGAAAAGTATAGTCACAGTAGGGGTGAGCTTTTACATATAAAATGACAGTCAATGACTCGGTATCAGTATCAGTACGCACACTCATGTTCACTCAGTCGCATTCAGATTAAACTAAGGCCATGCAGATTAGAATAATATCAATAACATACACTCATATACATATTACGTGAAGTTCATTTTCATTCACACAATTACATGCATCGACTCACTCGGAATTCCTTCGTATCACTCCGAGTCATGCCACGTGTACTATCCTAATCAACATCATATCTACATGCATGCCTGCGGATCCGACTTAGGCAGTGACTTTCAGTTACAGGTTCCCCTTACTGGCCTCTCGTCCATTAGCTCTTTCCGCGTGGTACCGGTATCCCATTGGCGTCTCGAGACCAATCTCTAGCTCCCATGGCTACCACGAGCTCTCACAGGATCTAGCCAAGGCCTACAGCTGGAAATCATTCCTTTGGGGCTCCTGACCTTCCACGGGTCACCCCATTCCTATACATGCAGCTTATGCGTTTTGTCAGAAAGTATCATCACTCATCCGACACATTCTTCGTAACCATCAAAGTAGAAACCGATTCAACATAGTTCCTACATTTACTCATCAATCATACCAGCATGCACAATATTGTATAACTATTAATAAGATGTTACTAACATACACATGGAATCCAAAGATCAACAATCATGCATCGCACACAGTTGTCACAGACACATGCACACACTTAAAGCAATACATTCATCTGATACTGTTCGTGAACCATGCATTTGACATGCAAGCGCCCCCTACCTACAGAAGGGACTCAGGAAGCTCCTCTGTTTCCCGACGTTTGATCCGCTGCTCTGTTTGCCTTGTTCAGTCCCCCTTCGAATGCGGTCGTATTCTGCAATCGGCTCGGGGACAGAAAGCTACTCTCTTCTGCTTTGGTGGTTGTCCTTCACCAACAGAAGGAACTCTGAATCTTCTACAGCACCGTCTTCGTGGATTTCCAGAAACAGAGAACAGAGAACAGGGAACAGGGAAGAAGAAGGAGAACGACGAAGAAGAGAAGAAGAAACTAAGAGAAAGAGGTAGCAGAAGAGGAATTCTGAAAGGAATGCATATCAACCGTGGCCAGGACATATATATATATACGTACGAAGAGAAGAGAAGTGGGGTGGGAAAGCGTGAATTGGCAGTCCACTCACGACACCCACCACTCACAAGCGGCCAGCTATCACAATTACTCAGCCATCATTTCCCAAGTTGAACTAATTAAATTAATTATAGTTGACAAGTAACTTTTCCACTTTTATAATTATTATTCTAATGGCTCAATTTCACACGGTAATTCATTTTAAATCAGGATGTTACAAACATCCCACGAGATGAACATTTGTTGTCATCATCAAAAAGGGGGAGAATGTATTTATATGTTGATGTAGGTTTTGATAATGACACAACAAATGAAGAAATATTAAGGATATTGTCAAGCTATTAAATTTGATGAACAACAAAGGACTTGACTCAAGACATTCACAAAGGTCTAAATTGAGTGAAAAATGATCAACAAAAGTGTCAAGCATCAAAGGATTGGAGCCATGACAAAGTGCCAAAATTTATGCAACAGGTGCATGAATCGATTCATTATGCAAGGCATAGGTAAATGAATCGATTCACACGATGAAACAGGCCCAGGAATGCATTTCAAAATGCATGAATCGATTCATGCCATATAAGAATCAATTCACACGGTTAATTGGCAAGGAACTGGTGATTCAACATGTAGGAATTGATTCACTCATGGGAGGAATCGATTCACGTAGTAAATTGGCCCAGGGAATCGATTCAAAGCACAAAGAATCGATTCATTGTTATTTATTTCACGAAGGAATCGATTCATTCCTTCAAGGAATCGATTCATACACTGTGTCAGGGCCAAAATGCATGCTAGGAATCTATTCTTTCATCGATTCAGTCAGTTAAAACGCATTACAGCCTGGAATCGCATTAACACTCCATTAAGCAGGCACAACGCTTCACTCCATACTCCACTGCATCGAAGGGACTAATTAATTTGTCCATCCTTGCTCCAATTGCATCGACGAAGATTTTAGAATTGTAAATACCATGCCTCCTGGAGCCTATAAATAGGAGATGAAATTGAAGGAGAATATACACCCAAGCAGAGAAGAAATTCCCTCTGTTCTTTCTCTTCTCCTCCTGCATGACTTTCTTCTTTTCTTTGCTAATAGCTCACTGTTTTATTGATTGGCAAATTACTTTGAGAGTGTGAGCAAAATTATTTTAAGAGCAAAACTTGCATATTATTTCTTGAGAGAGAAAATTATTTTAAGTGCTAAAATTTGCATATCCTCTCTTTGAGAGTTATCTTTTAGTGAAAGCTTAAATTTGTATATCCACTCTTTTGGAGAGTTACTCTTGTATTCTAAACACCAAAAATCCTAGAGTTATGGGTTGGGTTTTAACCTTGTAAAGTTGTGAGATTAAGAGGTTCGGTAGGGTGCCTTTGTACTTGTGAGAATTGGGTTCTTGAGTATGGGACATTAGGAAGCCGCGATTGCTCAAAGTTGTATCTCTAATCTCCAATAGTGGAAATTCTCTCAGTGGGTTGCTTAGAGGCGAGATGTACACCGGTGTAGTGGAACACGTATATATCGATTGACAAATCTCTCTTCCCTACACTCATTTAAACTTGTGCACTTAAAATTGCTTGATAAATATTTATGTTTATAAATTAATTAGTTAGGCAACTTTATTAATTTACTTGTTAAATTAAAGTGCATATTATGTTGGCTTGATTAAATTTGTAAATCACTTAGATTAAATTTGTTGAAGTTGTTTAAATATTCTTGAATTATTCTTTAAATCTTTCTAAGTAACAAAAATAGTGTTGTGATTAATTTGATATTATTACTTGAATATTACTTTATCTCTTAAGTGAATTTATTGCCATATTCTTAGTACTTGTTAATTTGCTTTGTGTATAAATTGTTATCATTTGTGATTAAATTTATTATCTTCATTAAGCATAATTATTAAAGAATTAATTTCAAAAGCATTCCAAGTAAAATTTTTAATACTCAATTCACTCCTCTCTTGAGTAATTGAGGCCACTTGGTTAACAATCCTTCCATCACCTAAGATGCATTCCATATTACATTAATGATTCAAATGCTATTATTGTCTCTTAAAGTTCAACATGTTCCATCTTAGCCACATATAATCTATCATTAATCAAAAAGTTCAATTGGCACCTATTATGGTCTAAGACCTCATCGAGTCACAGTCTCATTTCATTTCTTTAATCCATCTCTACCATTAAGGTTTAGTGCTCAAATTCATCATTATTCACTTAAAGGTCATACTCATCTATGATTTCCCATATTAATGATTTTCAACCATCACTATTAACCATCTTCCTTCATTAATGTCATTTCTCATCATCAATAATTATCCTTCTAACATCCTTAACAATACAAATACTCTAAATATCATACATTTTCATTCTAAATCAACTTTCAATCCAATATTACATGTTTTCCCCTATTTCTTAGGACTAGGTTTCCATCAAAAACCTAACAATCATTATCAATAATCATCAACCATCATCAATGGTTATTTCCTCTCATCAATAATGTTTCTCAACATCACTAAACATATATTCTAACAACATTTTGCATTTCCCCCAATCTCTAGAGTTAGGGTTCCATCAAAACCCAACCACCATCATCAATAATCATAATTTTTCACCTCAAATAATGAGATTTTCATATACCCCTTCACACCTACTCAAAAACATACGTTAATCACACCCCACCTTAGGGTTTTATATAAAGTTGGCTCCCATCATCTACCCATACATAATACACTTGTAAGATTTATAATAACCAATAAACTAGGGCTAGAATTCAAGAAAATGGTGAGGAAACTTACCTCAAGCCAAAATGGAGAGAGCTCCAAGAGAGGGAGAGAGGGAGACGAAAATACAAGGGAGATGGAGAGCTTCTAATCACCATTGTCATCTCTTCCAAGGGTTGAAGCAAAATGAAAATAGAGAGGGAGAAGGCACACCACTATGCTTAGGGTTTTTGGAAGAGAAAGAAGGAGATGAGTGGAAGAGGAAATAAAGAGAAAAAGAATAGGAAGAAGAAGAAGAAGTGACGTGAAATTGAGAGAAGGGGAGGGATTTTTTTGTTTTAAAGTTTAACCTTTATTAATAATTTCTCCATTTTATAATACACAGGATCTCCATTTTGGCTCAATACTTAATCCAAAAATTATTCTGAATATATATTCAGATCCCCAATAATATTCTTAACAGCCCTAACCAACGGCATCTCAATTAGAGATACTTGGTCTAACACCCATACTTGAACCGGGTATAATTTTAACTCTTTAAATCTCAATAAATTATAAATATCTATAATAAATCCTAATTTAATTATTTCCCAATTTTTGGGACATAAATCAACTAATATATAATTATTTGTTATTTATTCTCCTCAATTTATCATTTTTATAAATTTCAGGATGTTACAACGTGCAAATATGAAAATTTAACTAAGCAGGGGGAGTTTCTTCATGAGCTTCTTGTTGGGCCTTGTCGTCCTCTGCGGCCTTAGCTTCCTTTCTGGCATTATCTTCAGTATGCTCTGGTGGCTCATCACCTCCATTATCATCCTTCTTTATTTCTTTCTTTTTCTTTTCATTTTCAGGTTCAGGAGAGACTGGATGAGGCTCCATACTCTGCCCTTCAGGGAAAGGTGGAAGCTCATATAAGGAATCTTCAGGTTCCTCATACTGTCCATCGACAAAAAAAAATAACTTAACTCCGTGGAACTCATAAAAAGGATGCAACCCGTAAAGGTTGAGTTTCACATCGGGGTTGCGATAAAAGATTTGACAGACAACCCCGCCGAACGCATCACAAGCAATCTCAATACAGAGCCCCAGGGCTCACTTAGCTTTGGCCTTTGCATCAGTAAGGCCCTTTTTTAGTTTAGCATTCTCCTCTAGGAGCATCCCGGTATCTACACTCCCTTGTTTAAGCTCCTTAATTTGCACAAGCAGTTCCTTTTCTCGAGTGGCCCAGTCTTCAATTTATTTTGAATGACCGGCCTCAGAAAGTTACAGATCTTTAACCAGTTTGGCAGTTTTCGCTTTCCCCACTTTGAGCTCTTCTTTCAGTTGGGGGATTTCTTTGACTTCTAGTAACTTCCCCTTTAGGTCCTTCATGACGGCTATCAGCGCACCTATCTTAAACTCTTGTTCAAAAGCCAGGTCCTTATTTTCTTACCGTTCCTCCTAATTTGGAGGTTGGCCATGTCCTTGGTGCTAGAGACACTCAGCTGCTCAACCTTAGCATGAACTTTATCGGCTTTCTTAATGTTGTCTGTTGCTCTGCTTAAGGAGTTAATAAGGCTAGATAATTCAGCTAGTTGCCATTTACCGGCCTCACAAGCCTCCTTGATCTCAGAGACTTCCAACATGGGTATGAGCTTGTATGTTGGCTTGGGAAGTGTTGGAAGCATAGGGCCCTCGTACTTCAGAAAGAGGGTAAGGAATGAGTTATTCAGAAGAGAGCAGGACACAACTTGTTAGGAGCTACCAGCAATTGGGCATGGCCCAGTCTCAGCCCCAAGATCAGGAATGGTTTCAGGTGTGGAGATAACCTTCTTCTTTTTTCGGGTGTTGGTCATCCTAGCCTCTTCTAGGGTCTTCTGCTTTTTGACTAGCTTAAGAGAGGGTGGTTTCTGCCCACTAGCATCCTTTTGGATTTTTCTTTTCTTTTTCTCTTTCTTTTATCTTTTTCAAGCTGCATGTTGGTAGGCTGTTCGGTGTCGTCTAGCACAGGTATTTCACCAGTAGTGGCAGACGTTAGGGTAATTGTTTGGACACATGCTTTGACGACATTTCTCTTGGGGTAAAATTTTATTCTCAAGGATGAGTCCTCATCTGCCTGTATACCTTTCAACTTATCCATGGTAGAGCACAATTTTCCTATTTGTTCTATACGAGTAAACGAAATATATGTTAGTTCCAAACATAACACATACCGGCACTCAAATAGTTAAGGATAAAAAATAGGAAATTACTTAGGTATTCATTATGAATAGTGTAGGACCCCAAAAGGCTTTTGCAGGAAAATTTCCCACAATTAGTGGTGTATGCTTGAAGAGCACTTAGGACTTCCACTGAGTGGGGAGATAGTTTGCCCTCGTCAGTGAAATAAGCTGTGGAGGTGAGTAAGAAGTACTCATGGGTCTACTCGATAGGAAACTTAAGAAGACCCTTCTTGACTTCGACCACTCCTGGCCTGAGCACAACTTATGCTCTGAGTATTCTTGATTCCAGCCACTCCTGGCTTAAGCACAGCCCGTGCTACAACATACTAAACCCCTTTGTAGCACCCACTCATGGGGCAGACCCAAGTATTCTTTCATGAGCTATTCTGGGCTCAAACCTCGGGTATTCTTTCAAAAGCCCCTCCAAGCCAACAGTGTTTCCCACACTAACAGAGTTTGGCAACACACCAGACCTATACTACCCGAGGATTGGAAGAATTAGCTCAAATAAAATAAGCCCTTTGTCTTAGCAAAGCTAAGTGATAAACCATAAAAATGGGTTTATAAAGAAGAAGAGAGCTTATTTTCCCATAGGGATCAGTACATTTAGAAAGTGAAAGATGATTGGAAAATGTACTGATCCAAAAAGCATGACTTGTGATAATGATCATTTAAATGCACAAAGGCATATCCCAAGTTACTATGGCATCCGTCACACCTTGATTTTCCAGACCCGAATCCCAATGTAATCAAGATAATTAATCAATGAAAATACAAATAAATTTTTTGCATTTGAAATAATTTCATAACATCTCAACTATTACATCAAGATCCGAACCACATAAAATCGAAGAGTGAGATTTAATAATTTATAACTGGATCACAAAATAAATTGCCCATAATTGTATACAAAAATAATAGAGTTTACAACGGAAAAGAATATGTATACAGGGCAGGGCACACGCCTTGTCCCACATATGGAGATATGAGAAGAGGCTCGACAAAGCATGCAAATATACAACATAAGCCATTTAGGCCTAACCATTCATACATATAAGTCATCAACATGCATTGCCTAAAATATATTTATATGGTCATGCAACATACATCTCCAATATCCATATTCCATAATTGGCCACACACAATTTGACTTCTAAGTCATGTATCATCAACACTTATATATAGCCACAATGGCCACAATCCAACATCATTTTATTCATCAAATAGGTATAAATTCCAATGCCCAAAAATATCAACATGTCATCCATGTATATTATCATTTACAATACATCCACCAACATCAATGATTATTAACACTACCATGTACACTTTATTCATAATACAATAAATTACAATTGCTGCCGGCCAAGGCACTCCATTACCACTATTTACCTTCCCAAAAGCTCTACTCTAAAATCACCATCTCATCCTATAGTATTCTTGCATCATTGCTAAAAATGGACAACATAGGAGAGTGAGTTATACATTTCAAATGATGAATATGAATACAATTGAGATTATGTGCATATGCATATTAACATCTGTATGCTTTGCTAAAATAATCAATAATCATCATAATTCATTGATCCCCATAATATACATATACACCATATTCATCAATCAACTTATTGTAAAGAAACATATACACATCATTTCTCAATGCCATAATGGGCCAACATCATTGTCATTAACCATAGACAAACAAGCCCTTCATCACATTGGGTCATCACATACAACATCATCACATTTAATATCTTTTCGTTGTATTCATATTTTACATATTGTCTTTTAGGTATTCATTTACCCATCCCATCATCAATGCATTTTATTCTTAACCATCATCATATATCATCATCAATCATCATCATATCATAACACCTTTGGCATATCTCCATGCTATATGTAAATTCTCTTAGGCTAATGCATATACACAATGGAATTATCAACAACAAATACAGATCCGACTTTGGGAATAAACACTAATTATGGGTTCAAGCATGATCACATAACCATACCCCTACTGCAGTAGTATAATATGTACACATATCTCACAATGCATGCATAATCACCAATTTTACTGGTACCAAACCGCATCGCCCATTTTGCAACACCGGTCATTTTCACCATGACTGCGGTAAACAACATAATCAACAATATAAGGTGTTACGGGCCAACCATGACTCATATCATGGCAGTTGTGATCCAAAAGACCACGGGGGACACCTGCTCCTCAAGAGCCACCCCCCACAAGGGTCAACCACATGTAGATCCCCGTAGCTTAGCATGGGCAGCTTCGTGACTTTCACACTGAGTCACAGGGGAACAACAAGAATGCTCGTGCACAAAGCCGCTCTCCCACTGGGCCAACTGGGGGAATCCCCTAATATTCCTTACCAGCAACGTATAATATGCCATGGATACAATGCAATGCAAATCAAATGCATTCTTACACTATGCATCCTATCATGCCACTCATCAATCATCATCATCAACACCAACACCACCATACAATCTTTAGTGGATTTTATCATTTTTGGTTTTAGCCATTGTTTTCAAGTCTTAAGTGTGGCATTCCATTTCAATATAATTTATATCATACATGCAAGTCAATACTTGCAACAATCACAATGGCATTACAAACATCAACAACATTCATTAATATCACCATATAATTTCTTAGTGGATTTTTCATCTCATTAATTATTACCCTTGTTTCATAATTTAGTGTGGCATCACAACAATTCATCAATATAATCCAAACCACACATACACAAGATCACACTTGTATCAAACACAATGGTATTCAACAATTTATCAATAATAACAATCATCATTTTATTCAAGGAAATAATCAACAATGTCATCCATCATTATCCATTATCTATGTCATCTCCGATTCATCGATTTACCACAAATACATTGTCGTGTAAATGTCCCTTTATTAGTTTCATCATTATTTGAGGGTGTGTCACACAACCATAATATTTTTTTTTCATTATCAATCATCACATTATATCATTAGTGGTGAACATTAATGTTTTCATCACATGTCTCAATCAATATCAACACCACCAAGACACACCATCATCGTATACCCCTAATATAATCTCTTGTTTTTACATAATAAAATGGGTTTTGGGTAATAATAAGCTCATGACAAACTTCAATACTAAAACATGAGAAAAGTTCATTTTTAGTCTTAAAAATAGTAGGACATGTCACAAATATCACCTATTAAACCCAATTTGACAATCATAAAAAGTTGGGTTCAAAACCCTCTTAAATGTAAGTTTTAGAATGTAGTGGCTCCGGTGTTTTACACCTAATTAGAGTTAAAAAAAACTCCAATTAAGGTGAGACCAATTTTCTCACCTTCGTAACATAATTATCTACAACTTTCATGAAGAAGTCAAAGGCCAAAAATGTCATTAAGATACCCAAACGGGCCAAAAATAGTAAAGGAAAAGCAGTAGTTGGAAAAATCCCGACAGTGGTTAAACCATTGGCCGTGGTTGGCACTGTCCAGACCACTAGACTAGAATTTTTTCCACATTTTGAGGCAGTGCCAACCACTGGCCATGGTTGGCTCTACTGTAGGCACCATTCTATAGCTTTTTGGCCCTTATGTTTTTGCCAACTTTGAGACCCTTTTTCACTAGGTTATTCAACTCCAATTTGCATAAAATTATATACACAACTTACCTACCCCAATATCAATTATATGGACAAGTATCAAGCCAAAATTCCATCCTAATCAAAATCTAAGCTATAGGGTAGTTTTATGCATATTTTGGGCATTTTACATGACATACCAAAATACAATTAGCTAAGTTTTGGTCTAAACTCTCTATGGACTCATATTCACATATATAAATATGACTTGCTCTGACAAGTTTCTGAAGTTGCATATGTAAGTATGCAAAGTAGTTTTGATTAATGACAAAGTATTCATGATGATGATGGAATGGCAAAAGTTCAGAAACAAGGAAGTTCAAGCACAAAGACAATGGCTAAGAACAAAGAGATGAAGATGCCTCACAAAGAGTTAAAGAAACATGAGCTATGGAAAACAAGGTTAGATGTTATAATCTCAAATCATGAAGAACAAGCTCATAATTTGAAGAAGAATCAAGGAAACAAGGCATGAGGATCAAAGGAATAAGCCATGGGTCAATACATATAAAGAACATATCAAAGACCTTGAAGAATTGTATCAGGTACATGTCCTAATTGATTACCACAATGGAATAATCGATTACCATAACTCTATTTATGGTACAATCGATTACAATAAGAAGGACAATCGATTACATAGGTTCTGGAATGAACATAATCGATTACAGATAAAAGGCTAATCGATTACCAGTTGAAAGTTTGAAGACTGAGCATCAGGTATTCACCATAATCGATTACCAAGTCAAGCATAATCGATTACGTAAGTTCTGTTTTGTCCCTAATCGATTACATGAAGGCATAATCGATTACCATGCTACTAGACACAATTAAGAGCATCAGGTATCATTCAATAATCGATTACAGGGTAAGGCATAATCGATTAGAAGGGTTCTATTTCATAGCTAATCGATTACAGTAGAAATGCTAATCGATTACCTGCTGCATAATACTAAAGATTTCAAAAGCTAATCGATTACAGCTCGAAGGCTAATCGATTACCATAGTGTCAGAACATGGGAAAATGCTTTTAAGTGGAACTCCAGCTCATTTCTTCACTCCCACTTTATGCCCATGCTAAGGTATCCGTTGGAGACAATGTGCAACGGCTGGAAACCCTAAAAATGGCTATAAATGAAGCATGGATTCAAGCAAGAAAGGACACATAATGAGGGAGACCAAGGGACAACACAAGGCAATCAACATCCTTCTTCTAGAGGTCTTCTAACTAGAATTCTCTTGTATATTCTGCAACTCTTGTTTCTAAACTTGCATATTGCTTAAGAGTTGTTAGATTGTGAGTTTTAATTTGCATATCCTCTCTTGTTGAGAGTTAGAATTGGTGAGAGCTTTCATTTGTGTATCTACTCTATTGAGAGAGTTAATTTCTTGTAAACCAAACACCAAAACACCAAGGTTTTTCACTCTAGGTTGAGTGGTCATAAAGGTTGGGGTTCAACCTTTGGGTATTGAGAGATTGTGAGATTGGGTGGGTTGCCCTTTGCTTGTGAGAATTGAGTTCTTGAGTGTGGGACACTAGGAAGCTGCAATTGCTCAAAGCTTGTATCTCAAATCTTCAATAGTGGAATCCTTCAAGTGGGTTGCTTGAAGGCGAGACGTACACCGGGTTGGTGGAACTCGTTAAATTGGTTTGTATTTCTCTCTACCTTGAACTCTCTATACAACTGCGCATATAAACTGTTTGTTGAAATGCTTGAGCTGAATGTGTGAATCAAAGTTGTTGTTCAAGTAGAAAACTAACTCTGCATGCTAAGCGTTTGATAATTTGCTTGAATCAATATTTGGTAAAGTTCTTAAAAACTGAAATTTGTTTTAACTTGCCAAGTATCTAGATCATTGTTCCCTATCAACTCTTGTGTGATACTTACTTAATTGCCTTCACTTATTTCATGCACACAAGCTGTTTGATATATTAAATGAGCTGAACCCTTATAGGAAACATCACATTATTTGTGAAATAAATCTATGCACTCCAACTGATTGATAAATTGTTTAAACCAATAACTTGCCTTGTTTATCACACTTAAAGCTAAATATTGTCATTGCACATCAAGTGTGTCATAGTGTGATATGTGCATAAAATTTGTTGTCTCTTCATCATTGCATCATTTGTATATTACTAACCATTTCTAAGGGGATTCCGCGCGAAAATTTGAAATACTCAATTCACCCCCCCTCTTGAGCGTTGAGGCCTTGGCTAACAAGTGGTATCAGAGCTTGACTCTTGCCACAAGGCTTAACAGCTGCAGGAGATCAAGATGGCCTCTACTTCATATGATGCATTTCCGCAAAATGGCACACTAAATAGACCACCAATCTTCAATGGTAAAGACTATGCTATTTGGAAAGAAAGGATGAAAATCTTTGTCCAATCCTATGATCTCAAGGTATGGAATGCTATTCAATTTGGTCCTTTCATTCCCAAATACATTGTTGATAATATAGAGTGTATGAAGCCCATGAACTTATGGACTAAAGAAGAAGAAAGAAAGGTACAATTCAATTTAAGAGCTAAAATTCTTATCACATTAGCATTAGAACCTAACGATGTTTCTAGAGTTATTACTTGTAACAATGCTAAAGAAATATGGGAACTCTTGAAACAATTTATGAAAATGCTAATGATAATAAAGATGCAAGGATTAGCACCTTTTCTAGTCAAAATAAAGGCTTCAAAATAAGTCCGGAAGAATAGATCAATGAATCGGAAGAAGAACTTGCATGCCTAATGACAAAGCACTCCCAAGATGATGAGGTATGCTCCTTAAATGCTTTTAATGATGATAACGATGATGAAATTGATAAGGATGAATTATTAGAAGCATTTGAAAATTGCATGAAAAATTTGTCTTGTTATCAAAGAAATATGCATGCTCTAAACAAACCATTTTGACTCTTGAAAAAGAATTGCATGATGTTCACATAGAAAAAGAATATCTTAGAGTTCAAAATGATGAATTAGTAGCTTCAAATGTATCTCTTAGAACTTGTAATGATAATAATGATTGTGTGCTTATTGATAAATGTATGCTTCTTAAAAAAGAGAATAAAGAACTAAAAGAAGCACTTAGCAAGCTTACAAGTAGTCAAAAGAATCTAAGTGCACCTATTAAAGATCAAAGGCATACACTTGATAGAAGAAAAATAGGTCATTACAAGAACCATTTTGCATCCTACAAAGAAAAATCCAAATCCTCCCTAAGATAAACAAACCATGAAAGAAAGGGAAATTCTATGCCTAATTGTTTTAAAAGGAAGAACATAGAACACAATAGGAACCATTATAATTCTAAAGTAACTTATTCTTTGAATGTAACATGTCTCTATTGTGGAATAGATGGTCATATATCTTCAAATTGCTTTGTAAAGAAATCTCATCAAAAGAGCTTGAGAAAGGTATGGATTCCAAAATAACTTTGAAATCCCAAACTAACAAGGAAGGACCCAACTCTCAAAGGGTACCTTAAAATTTTGAAATCTTGTAGGCAAACTTCAAAGCAACAACTTCTCATTGACGGATGACCTAAACTCATGGCCTAAGGAGATATCAAGAATCTCAATCTCCACTCCAAAATACAAAAAAGAAGAATAAAGCAAGTCAAGATTATGATGACTCATCATACATCTAATAGGTACCATTCAAAACAAGGAAATGGACAAGAAGCTTTAATGTGACTCACACAAGATGGATTGCACCGACAAAATCCAATGGACAACACTAAAGGTGGTACAACAAAAGGTGCAAGCAATTATCATATAATCAATGTTAACACTCATTCTTGATGAATCTTGATGTGTGAAAATCTAACTTTGATGTGATATATGATTGAGCATGAATAATATGAAATCTTGAGATGGATGAACAAATAATCTTAGGACCCCTTAAACTTATGAAATCCTTAGAATCAATGATGTATATGTATATAGTAATTGATGATTAGTAATGATTGATGATGAGTTTGATGAATGATTGCTTGAATAACATGGTACATAAAAATCTTGAGATTAAAGATGATTATGCACAAATATACATGAATCTTTGATAATGTTTAAACCCTTGATGATACATGAACTCTTGATGATATATCATGAATTCTTGGTTATTGTATTGATTCTTAATGATGCATGAATTTTTGATTGAATATGAATTCTTGATGATGTATCACTTATATGTTGTTTAACTAGTGGTATCTAAATAACAAACATCTTCCTTTAACAATGGTATGAATTGAATTAGTAAGAGGAAGAGATTATGAGGACATAATCTTGATTATGTGCTTATCACTATGCCTTGATAATAAATACATATATTGCGTGTACAAGTGGTATCTATGCTTTGACAATCTATGCAATTATATTCCTAGAGAGAAAACATGTATGTTACAACAAGTGATTGCCTAGATTTTAACTTCATGATTGTAACATCATAGGCATGAACATGATGATATGTTAAGAAACAATGCATGATATGATAAGTAATAATGCATGCCATGATCATATACCATGTATGTGCAAGTGGTATCTATCTCAATCAACATTATAATTCTTACTATGTCGTATGTTTGATGATGCATGATCTTGACTGTGAAAAGAAGTTTGAAAAATATGCATCATTGAGATTGAAAAGAATTTTTGAATAACATTATGAACAATGATGATTGCTAAAAATCTTGTGCTGAATGCTTAAATGACAATAATTGATATCAAGAGCTTAAATTAGCAAATCCATCAAGTGGTATCATACATGACATCAAGACAACAAGTGGTATGACATATATGAGTACATGACTTGCATTACACATTTACAGCCATATGATGACCATGGTATGCTTCTGTGACTTGTCTATATGTGTTACTAATTATCTATGCAAAATGCTTTCTCTTACATATTTGATAAATGCCATATGTGAATGCTTGACTAGACCTATATGTAACATCATAGGCACAAGATAAGAAGAGATTACTTAAGATACAAAAGTCATATGGAAAGGAGTGAATATATTAGGGACATGTTCTAGCACAAATGCATAAGTAGTACAACAAAGCTGTATTAATCACTCTATCTTTGCTCTGATATCTAGACATAAATGAAATTGCATCAACTAGTGGTATCCATTGAAAGGGAAAGATTGTTACACTTGATTATTTGCCTATGTTTGAAGTTAATGCTCACTCTACCACTATGCTCTGAATCATATGAATTATGTTAATCAATAAAGTGGTATCAACATCTATATTTATCCTTGTTAAATTACATGATTAAGGGGAAATTTCATAACATTTCTTTATAACAAGTGATATTTATTGATGATATATTATCTCTTTATCAAGTGGTATGGAAGTCTGAGTAAATCATTTTTAGAAAACTCCTTCCTAAAATAATATTGCATCAAAGACCCAAAAATTGGTACAAACTCTTGTGAACTCAATGCCACTAACAATATGCTTTGCAAAGAGTTTGTTAAGGTTATATAGGATGACTCAAAATGGCAAATAAAACTACAAAACTGGGCGAACAAAGAATTGTTCAAGGAACAAAATACCGCACAAGGATGTGAAAAAGGGTATAAAACTTGCAAAATACCAAGGTATGATTGAATTCTTACTCTACCATTATGCTCTGTGAATTATACAAATCATATTAACAAGTGGTATGAATAACAAATCTCACGAGCTGAATATATCACTTCATCCCTGCTCTGATACCTAGATATAAGTATACATTGTTGAAAAGTCTTCTATGTTACTGCTCTGATACCTATAAATGCATCAAGCAATATTAATGAAATGATTAACAAGTGGATTGTTATGTGCAATGGTATCTAACCCTTGAGTGGTATTTATTCATATTATGGTATCTATTATTTCAACAGTGGTATCTATTAAAAAGAGGAGATCATATGCTTTAAAAAGTAAACAAATGGTATCAGACTTGATTAAATTGACCTACAAGTGATATCAAACTTGATTAAATTGGTATAATCAATTTCACATGCTAATAAGTGGTATCCTCTCTACAAGTGGTATCAATTACAGTAGTAAGAGGGAGTATACACATGAATGATTATCCTTGATTTCACTTCTCTGTAATTACATTTATGGCACTCATGCTTTTACTCAACTATATGCTTACTTGGAAGAATATCATTGCGAGTTTTGATAATGCCAAAATAGGAGGAAAATATGTGCTTATTTGAAGTAATTATGAGCTTATATGCCTATCCTAATTGAGAAAATTACTTGCTTACTTATAATTGACTTGTTTACAACTGTGCAAGTAATGATATGTGTGCTTAATCATGTGACGCCTCTCATACTTGAAAAAGATACTCACTACATGATTAAATTAAGTTAGCAATCAATCATATGCTTACTTGATGAATAAATTATGTGATTGCTTATTGACTCTAGATGCAATAAAATGGTATATAACATTGATCATGCTTTAAGCTTTGATTTGAAATCCATATGGAATACTTGCCCTAAATCTCTCTTATTCAAATAAATGAGCTTATATGTTGATGGCATAGATTATGACTAAGTTAATGATCTTTTTGATGATGCCAAAGGGGGAGAGATTAGTGGAAGGATTAGTAAAGAGAATAGGATGTCATTTATGCTGAAAAAGGGGGAGAGATATCATGCTTAGGGCATGTTTCCATCATTTGATATGTTTAAAACAATTGGCATAAGTTACAAGATTAAGGGGGAGGATAACTCTTAACTAGCATTCATTACATCATATAGGGGGAGAATACATATAAACATTGATTGTCATTATTCTGTGAAACTAACACCCCACGAGATGAACATTGGTTGTCATCATCAAAAAGGGGGAGAATGTGTTTAAATGTTGAAACAGGTTTTGATAATGACAAACGTGAAGACTAAGGCAAAGACTCCTAAAGGAAGAAAGGATATTACCATGAAGCCAATATTATGAATTTGCAACACAAGAATACAAGCCATATGCAACATCAATTGTCATCATCAAAAAGAGAGAGAATGAAGTTGCATATGTAAGTATGCAAAGTAGTTTTGATTAATGACAAAGTATTCATGATGATGATGGAATGGCAAAAGTTTAGAAACAAGGAAGTTCAAGCATAAAGACAATGGCTAAGAACAAAGAGATGAAGATGCCTCACAAAGAGTTAAAGAAACATGAGCTATGGAAAACAAGGTTAGATGTTATGATCTCAAATCATGAAGAACAAGCTCATAATTTGAAGAAGAATCAAGGAAACAAGGCATAAGGATCAAAGGAATAAGCCATGGGTCAATACATATAAAGAACATATCAAAGACCTTGAAGAATTGTATCAGGTACATGTCCTAATCGATTACCACAATGGAATAATCGATTACCAAAACTCTGTTTATGGTACAATCGATTACAATAAGAAGGACAATCGATTACATAGGTTCTGGAATGAACATAATCGATTACAGATAAAAGGATAATCGATTACCAGTTGAAAGTTTGAAGACTGAGCATCAGGTATTCACCATAATCGATTACCAAGTCAAGCATAATCGATTACGTAAGTTCTTTTTGTCCCTAATCGATTACATGAAGGCATAATCGATTACCATGCTACTAGACACAATTAAGAGCATCAGGTATCATTCAATAATCGATTACAAGGTAAGGCATAATCGATTAGAAGGGTTCTGTTTCATAGCTAATCGATTACAGTAGAAATGCTAATCGATTACCTGCTGCATAATACTGAAGATTTCAAAAGCTAATCGATTACAGCTCGAAGGCTAATCGGTTACCATAGTGTCAAAACGTGGGAAAATGCTTTTAAGTGGAACTCCAGCTCATTTCTTCACTCCCACTTTATGCCCATGCTAAGGTATCCGTTGGAGACAATGTGCAACGGCTGGAAACCCTAAAAATGGCTATAAATGAAGCATGGATTCAAGCAAGAGAGGACACACAATGAGGGAGACCAAGGGACAACACAAGGTGTGACACCCTAATTTTACGAGAAAAATTTTCACGAATTAATTAGAAAATATCCTGGATCCATAATAAAAACACTCCCTTATATGAAGATAAGAGAGCTGGCCCCATGGCCAAGCAGAAAAAGACAGGGAAGGCAAGGGAATTAAAACCATTCACACGGAAGCACCAACAGCGCCTGAGCGAACCACAATACAGCGCGCACTCGCTCAAGCGAGATCCAAATCCACTTGAGCGAGACCGACCAACTCGCTCGGGCGAATCACCATTCGCTTAAGCGAATCCGAATACGAAAGCCTTCCCAAACAACATACTCGCTGAGCGAGGAATCACTCACTGAAGCGAGAAGTCACTCGGCATTCTATCACTTGGAAAACCGAGACATTCAATCACTCGGTAAACAATCAGGTCCAATCAGAATTCATGCCTAAGTCCTCTCGGAATTTAATATCTTAGACCACTCAGCATAATGGGGTTCCGCCACTCGGGAACTACCACAACAGTTACCTCACTCGGCAACCCATAACTTAGTCTCTCAATTTTATTCACAGTGTCAACATAAAGATCCACTCGGGAATTGAGGGTATTCCCACTCGGATTCCATAAGCCCTCTTTTGCTCGGATATTATCCAATCAAACCACTCGGTATAATTCAACCTCGAGTCACTCGGTAAACATCAACCATTTAGCACTCGGCATAACAGAACTCCCTTACTCAGAGAGTACATAGACTTCCTCTCAGTCATAAATCACTCGGTTAACACTTATATTTCTCTTCACTCGGGGAAAATCACAACATCAAGTCACACTCGGACTCATTCCATAACTTAGCCACTCAAATTACATATTACCCTATTCACTCGGAATAGGTTCCCATATTCACTCGGGATACATTCATAATTCATACACTTAGAATATAATCAATCTGAGTCATTACAACAACACTCCTCTCGGAAGAGGATCACTCGGATTTCCACTCAGATTTCTCAAATCATTCCCCACTTGGGGTTCACCATATATTCTTCACTCAGAATCCACAAAAGCCATTATCACACAGTAAGAGGCTCACACATGAGTTACACTCGGATATGGAGTCCCATAAGACTCACTCGGAAAATCAACTAAGCCACATATATTCCACTCAAGTTTCATTAACTTAGAAATATTCATACATCATCATTTCCTAGTCGGTAGGAAGCATCAAATCAACATAAATCACTTGTACTTATATATTTTCTAATTCCAAGTCCGACTACTACTACAGCAATACACTTCCACCGATTCATAACCATGTTATCAACATAACATATATGTATATACACAAGCATATACTCGGATTCTTATCTTTATACTTTCCATTCACCAACACATTCAGTCGGTATGCATATAATACCATCACTCAAAGTATATATATATATTAACATACACTCGGATCCCAATACATATATTTCATATTCATGATTATGTTCATCCACTCGGATTCTATACATATATATTGGTATTCGTTATACAACATTAATATTATGAGCCGGCCAAGGCTTTAGTACATCAAATGTACTCGGAATATAACATTATATACACAGTCATTATCATAAACACCCAACACTCGGGTTTAAGACCACCACATCATCCAAACCAACCTGCATACATTGAAAAATGGTGTAGGGGTGAGCATTACATATTAAATGACAGATATTGGCTCGGATTAATCACAGAATCCACAACATACCATAGCACACAACATCAATCAGCATATAAACACTGCCATTCAACATGAACAATCACAAGCGTCTTCCGATCGGGATTTCACCCATTTCACTCGGCTATAAAGCTCAATTCACTCAGTACAAGTATACTGGCTCACTCGGATTTCTCTCAACCCCGAGACTATATCAACATTATTCATACTCCGAGCCATGCTCAAGGAGTCTGTCCGAGCCCAGCTCCAGGACTTAGCCATATTCACCATATGTTGTCATCTGATTTCCGATCGATATAGGAGTCCAACGCATTCCAGTGGTGAATCGGATGCATATGATTTCATTCACTTGGCGTTCAACGCCAATGCACTCGGCATTTCATCAAGCGTCTCATTTCACGCTTAGTGCCCCAGGCACTGCCCGAGTCCAACCCGGGTCTTTCATCATATTCAACATTAGGACCCCGTCCTCTTCACTCGGGATTACACCCTTGTGGCACCCCGCAAGGTGTTCATATTTAATAACTTAATAACACGTATGAATATAACTTCAACTCATATTCATTCGATTGCCCACTCGGAATCTGCGTTCAACATCATGTGCACTCGGTAATTTAACAACAATCAGATGACTTGGCTTATACCACATCCACTCGGCAATCCTATGCCATCCACTCGGCAATCGCCATACCATTCACTCGGCAATCACTATGCCATTCACTCGGATTATCATCTATTCACAAGCCTCATAGGCTGTTTCATGGGATACACTCGGACTTAGCATTTCCTAAGCCTCACACACCATGGTATAGGAAATTCCACTCGAAAATCAACTCTAATAGTCATCCCATGCCAATATTTCTCTTGATATTAGTCATAACAGCCCCCAATCATCCATTCATCATAAACATATGCATCAATACGCATTACATTCATCTAAATGTATAATTTCACACATGAATTAGTAGAGGCCACACCATGCACTCAATATCAATGTAACATGCATCTCAAGCATCATAACAAATTCATTATCATAAACATCAACATATACTGCATGGACGGACATCAATCACATCAATACAAACATAAACATCATACATATCCGGGCCACTAATCACTCAGAAATCAACAAAAGCAACACACATCAAATGTCACGCATCACAGTGAGGGAGTTTCACTCGGAAACCCGTCCAGAAATCCATGCATTTGAGATGCAAAGCCCCCCTTACCTGGATGAAGCTTCCAGGAGTCACATGGGTCACTCGGCCCAGCCACAGCAGCTTCTGCTCGGCTTCCAGCGTATGAAGAACCACACAGCTTCCCAACCAACCAGTATCAGTCCTCAGCCTTTCGCTCAAGCCACACATGTACTCGCTTGAGCGAAAATGGTCCGGTGACCATTTCTTCACTGGCTCGCTCAAGCGTGACCATTCTCGCTTGAGCGAGATACGTCCAGAAGCTCATCAACACTCCATGCTCCACTCTGCTCTGCCTCCAGTCAATGGAGAAGCTTCTAAGCTCCACCCAACCATGACTCCTTCCTCACAACGTCACAGCCTCAACACAATGGACCATCTTCCATAACAAGGCACCACACAGCTGTAGGCTCCAACCTAGCCCAAACAGCCTCATCAACTAGAGGAAGAAGAGGGAGGAAGAAGAAGCACAACCAGGAGGACAAAAGAGGGATCCTGAACCCAGCCTCCACGCACAGCACCATGCTGTTCCTCATCACCACGCAGCCGTAGGAAGGATTCTCAACCTTCAAGGTACCCAGTACCACATTGGACTCCACCACCATGCAGCTCCACTCGGTTCTACACCATACGTGAGTGGAAGAAGAAGAAGATGAAGGAGAAGATGAAGATGAAGCAGTAGAGAAGGAGGAAGCAAGAGCTTCATAGAGTTTTAGAGAGAAGGAGAAGCATTTCTCTCATCAGAACATGCACCAACAAGGAAAATGAAGAGAGTGGGGAGGAAAACCAAAGCTGAAGTCTTATCAACACACCTCCATCATCTCACTTTCCCACTCAGCCCCATCATCACGCTGCTCTGCCACAGCTCCTCAAACAACCATCACTTCTTCATTTAATGCAAGTCCTTTAGTATTTAATGCTAATTCTCTCAGCACTCATTACACACATCCAACGTGGATAAGAGAGAGAGAACCGGACCCATTAACCAGTAAAGGCATATATTATTAATATTATTATAACACAATAAATTGCCTAATTGGTAATTAATCCTTAATTAACCATTAATCCCATCAATCCATAACCTTAATCTGAATTTATAATTATTTAAAAATCTGGGATGTTGCACAAGGCAATCAACATCCTTCTTCTAGAGGTCTTCTAACTAGAATTCTCTTGTATATTCTGTAACTCTTGTTTCTAAACTTGCATATTGCTTAAGAGTTGTTAGATTGTGAGTTTTAATTTGCATATCCTCTCTTGTTGAGAGTTAGAATTGGTGAGAGCTTTCATTTGTGTATCTACTCCATTGAGAGAGTTAATTTCTTGTAAACCAAACACCAAAACACCAAGGTTTTTCACTCTAGGTTGAGTGGTCACAAAGGTTGGGGTTCAACCTTTGGGTATTAAGAGATTGTGAGATTGGGTGGGTTGCCCTTTGCTTGTGAGAATTGAGTTCTTGAGTGTGGGACACTAGGAAGCTGCAATTGCTCAAAGCTTGTATCTCAAATCTTCAATAGTGGAATCCTTTAAGTGGGTTGCTTGAAGGCGAGACGTACACCGGGTTGTGGAACTCGTTAAATTGGTTTGCATTTCTCTCTACCTTGAACTCTCTATACAACTACGCATATAAACTGTTTGTTGAAATGCTTGAGCTGAATGTGTGAATCAAAGTTGTTGTTCAAGTAGAAAACTAACTCTGCATGCCAAGCGTTTGATAATTTGCTTGAATCAATATTTGGTAAAGTTCTTAAAAACTGAAATTTGTTTTAACTTGCCAAGTATCTAGATCATTGTTCCCTATCAACTCTTGTGTGATACTTACTTAATTGCCTTCACTTATTTCATGCACACAAGCTGTTTGATATATTAAATGAGCTGAACCCTTATAGGAAACATCACATTATTTGTGAAATAAATCTATGCACTCCAACTGATTGATAAATTGTTTAAACCAATAACTTGCCTTGTTTATCACACTTAAAGCTAAATATTGTCATTGCACATCAAGTGTGTCATAGTGTGATATGTGCATAAAATTTGTTGTCTCTTCATCATTGCATCATTTGTATATTACTAAACATTTCTAAGGGGATTCCGCGCGAAAATTTGAAACACTCAATTCACCCCCCCTCTTGAGCGTTGAGGCCTTGGCTAACAGTTTCATCCCACAATTCATTTCCTAGATCAAAGTATGTGCCAATAGCATTTTAAGCTTTTTTGGCTAAACCAAGCATGTCATTCGTCACACAACGAAATATTACATCGTTTCAATATAATAATGGCAAGACAAGCATGAGCATAATCATATACATCAATCACAAATCATTCAACTCATGCAATTGAAATGTAAACTCCTCTTCTACCTCAAGAGAAGGACCACAACGATTTGTACGCCCCAAACGTTTGCTATATTGCCCGGAATACAATTTACACACACATACATACATTCAATCAATGAGCCATCATAAGGCATCATCACAATTCTAATAAGTTGTTAACATCATATAGGGCTTGTATCAAGTCTTAGGCTTGCTAAAACACCAATTCATATACTTGTATTAGGTTTCGGGAATTCCTTTCCTAAAACCATGATTCTCTAAGCCTCAAAAGGGTTAACCTTACCTAACAACAACAACAATATCACCATTCTCAATAATGCATCAAGTATCACTTGGATCATCCAAATTCATCATAAGCCTTTAGGTTCCATTTAAACCATAATCAATCAACGATTTCAAGTGGCATATATCAAGGCCTAATGACCTCATTGAATCACAAATCTTATTTTATTTATTCATCACTTATGGTCACCTACCATTATTATCATCAACACAAATGACAACACCCCACATTGAACATCTCATATTCATTCTCAAAATTAATTCCTCTAATCATTGTAACTAACAACATCCAAGCACAAACATCATATAACCATCCTCAAACTCAATTCCTCTACATCTCAAGATTGGAACCTCAATAATGAACCACAATGAGTTCCAAACATCATCTCTACCCATAAAATCATTCTCATGACAACCACATCATTAATTTCACCATCTATGCCAAAGCCCCAAAATTATCAATTCTTAAGGGTTTTATACAAATTGACAATCATCAATTCCATCAATTCTCATACATCATGACAAGCATAACATCATCATTATTAAAGTGCCAATCAAATGTAAATATCACACAATGATCCCAATGGTCATCTACCCTAGGATTTGGGTTTCACATGCATAAATCATCATTTACAATACATTTAACTTAACTCAAAATTTCATTAACATCTATAATCAATTCCAATGCTTCTAAAAATTCATTTCCCCCATATAAATCATTTTAAGGAATCCAAACCATTAAAATCATCAATTTGGCCAAAACCCCCAAATTTCCATGCTTAGGGTTTCTCTCTAAAGTTTTCCAACAACAATCAACTTCCATCCATTTCATTAAATCCATATGAGCATAACAATCCCTCATTCATTTCCAACACAAAACCATAATCAAAAATTATTTCTCAAGCCATTCAAGCCTAGGGTTTAGTTCCATATACCATTACTCATCAAAATAACATTTAACCTCCTATTACAATACTTCAATAACTCAAAAACTACCAATAAAAGCCATGGGTGTTCAAAAATCATACCTCTTTCTCCTAGCTCAAGCCAAACATGAAAATGAAGAGATGAGAAGGGGAGGCCTTCAAATACTTGCTCCAATGTGCCATACTTGCTTCATAAATCCATGATATCCAATTAATGTTGAGTAGGTAAGCAAAGGAGGAGGGAGGTCACGGTTTGCAAGGAGAGAGAGGAAGAGAGGAAAAAATAAATGGAGATTGTGAAAAGGAGAAGCCAACAAAAATATAGATGGAAGAAGAGAGAAATTGACCAAAATTGGTCATTAACCATTGGACAAAAGGGTGCCTTATGTTGCTTTTACCAATGGTCCATAGATACCATTACCCAATGGACAAAAGAGAGTAAAGAAAAGTGAGAAAAAGGCTACGGTCAAAATTAGAGGAGAAATGAGATTTTGGTTTTCTTTTAATTCCAATTGGCTCGTATGTTCCCCGTTCAATAACATACGCTGTGTTTAATTAATTATTTCCTTAACACCAAAAATTATTTTAACTATATCACCATAACCATAATAATTTTCTAAGTATTCTAGACCCATCAAATATCCAATTTGACCAAATGGGTCCCATAACATCTATTAAATCATTCGGTTTCGGTAATTCTTAAATTTACTAATAATTCACCTCTAATGTCAAATTAATTTTTCCACAATTATTGGACCTTAAATAATTAATCATCATTATTCAATAAATTTATTTTCTTTAAAATTTGGGATGTTATAGCATCTAAGTAGAAAGATGATTGAACATAGCGAGCTTTCCTTGTCTTCATGGCAGACCTTCCAAGTAGAGTTACTCGTTGTTGAGTAAACTGCCATTTCTTCATTTCATATGAGCTTGAGTGTATGAACGTCTGATGGTCGTTCATGATTTTTCTTCTTCTTCCATTACACTTTCATGGTGTGTTCTAGCTCATCTTCTGCTTTTCACAAGTTCTCTCTTTTTCATTTTGCTCCCTAGTATTTCTTTCTAACCTCAACTCTTTGTAATAGATTTTTCTCACCTCATATTTTCTTTTGTATATATTTTTTAAGAGGTTCCTCTGGAGAAGAGATCGATTCTGTTGAGTTTAGGGAGAGGCTGTCAATTATATGACCATTGAGAGAGTTGTTGTACAAGGGATAAAAGCCTTTATTATTGGAGTTGCACAAAGGATAAGAGCTTTTCTTGTCACACACAGAGAGAGAGACGTTCTACACAAGCAATATAGATATAAGAGCTTTCAGGATGTACGCAGTTATAGGTGGAGTAGATGTAGCATAAGTTTTACTGAGGGAATCTCAGAATGTGTAAGATAAAGGTGAAACTTTAGATGTTTTTAGACTGGACTAGAATGCACCCCATTTAGTCAATCTTCCTTTTACGAATCTTTTCAATAAGCTTTTGATAGAGATGACTTGTGACCGTTGATGCTTCATGTATCAAACCATTTCTTAGATGATTCAAGATAAGGAGGCAGGGTCTGATGTTTTTATATATTCTGAAGCTTAAGTGATACATTCAAGTCTGAGTCTGGTAAGTTATTCTGATGTGAGAGAATTTCTTTTGAAGTGAGTTACCAGACTTTTCATTCTTCCTTTTGTCTTAGAATATAGAGTCTATGTTGTGACTAAACTATTCACACTTTTGATGCATGGGCTCCCCCTTTCTTTTGTAGCTAAAGCCTTATGTTTCCTGAAACACTTACACACCCGCATCAAACAATAACATATGATTTTATTTAAGTTAGCAAACATAATGTTAGTTATCAACCAATCTCATAAGATCTGGTATATATAAAAATGGTTCCATCTTTGACCAGACTTTTCTTCAACAGAGTCTAATTAAACCCTAAATGAGAGTTAGAGGTGCATTGAGTGTTTAATGATGTGAAACATATTAACCAAGTGGCCCCAATGATTCGAGAGGGGGGTGAATTGAGTCTTAAAAAATAATTACCTTTTAGAACTTAATTTCAATTTTGCTTTGCCTTACTTAAGAAATGAAGAAATTAGTATCTCAATAAATAAGTAATAACAATTAAAGCAAGAAAGTAAAACAAGTATATAACTTGAAATTAAATAGAGTAAGAGAAGAGAGAGAGAATGGCACACTCAAATTTTATCCTGGTTTGAAAACCCCTACATCCAGGCCCCAAGTAAACTTACTTGAGATTTTCCATTAAGAATTTGAGATTTAGAAGATGAGCCAATACAAATCTCTTGATTTCCCTACTAAGAACTTTATTCCTCACTCTTTTATCCTTCTCACAATTCTTACTCAACCAATCCCAAAGGCTACAACCTTACCTTTGTTACAATATTCCAACCCAATTTGTGTATGAGTAAAAATAAAACTCTTTATGCTTCGCTTATAAGGAGTATGTGAAAACAAGATAAGAGAAGAAAGAAATGTGATGATGATCACGAAATGTAGCTCTCTTTATAGAGCAAATTTTGTAAATTTAAAGCACTTCAAAAAAAACCTTTCTTGAAAGAGTAGAATAGAAATTTAAAGCACAAATCAAGTATGATTAACTAAAAAAATGTAGCTCTCTTTATGATAGAGCAGTTTTAGAAAAGTTTAAGCATAGAAAGGTTGATCAAAAAATTAAAAACTCTTTTTAATAGAGCAAATATAAAAATGGAAGCACAAAAAGAATAATTCAACTTACAAGAATATAGTTCTCTTCAAGAGCAAAATCAGAAATTTAAAAGTGTAGAATAAATAAGCCAAACTTAGCTTCTTCAAAGCGTGTAAGAAAGAATAAGAAAGCTTAATGCATATCAGTGATTTCCAATGAAGAGTTAGGTCTCTATTTATAGTGTTCCAAGTGATAACTAGCTGTTGTAATCTAATGATTTTCAAATTTGATTCCTTGAAAATGTCCGTTAAGTTTAGGAAAAGCTGAGAATCAGTCAAAATAACACAACTTAATCGATTAGCCTAATCGATTAGCAACATTTTGATTTAATTAAAAGAGTTCCAGAATCGTCTTATTCGATTACCTTAATCGATTAGCAAGGTTCTGTTTCAATTATAAAACATTTAAATTTGCCTTAATCAATTACCTTATTCTATTAGCAAGGTTTTGTTTTAATTAAAACTTGTCTACATTCACCTTATTCGAATACCTTATTCAATTAGTTCTATTTTGGTTTAATAAGAAATTGTCCAGATTCACCTTATTCGATAAGGTCTGTTTAAAATAATTTCAAAATTTGTTTTGTGAGTCCTAGTCGAATACCTTAATTGATTACCTTGCTCCTAATCAAATACCTTATTTGATTACAAAAATGCTAAGTTTAGATGCATTAATATTTTTGAAACATATTTTTGGAATAATCAAAAGTCGCATAATGAAAATTCTTTTTATAAAAACTCCCCCTGTTTGATATATTATTATGAATAATTACATTCTCCCCCTTTTTGATGATGACAAATTTATTGATGATAGGAAAATGATGAAGAGACCTTATTTTTCTTATTTTAATACCTTATTTTTCTTATTTTTCTTATTTATCATAGCCCAAAGGATCAAAACATCCATTTCTTCAACCAAAGCATAATTGTTACTTCTAGGAACAAGAATTTTAGAAAGGCAATAATGTAATAATCTATTATCCGAGAAAAGCCTACTAATAGTTCTAAAATTATGGGTGTCATGATGTTCAAACCAAAGAGATGTTCTAGCCTCCGTTGGATTATAATTCCAAGAATCATCAATAAAGTGACCATTAAAATCAGAGTCAACTAAAGGAATAAGACCAGACATGGATAATATTTCATCAGAAATTTTCATATGAACCTTTTTAACACATGCTTCAAGGACTCCATCTTTTAAGGATAGAGAGAAGTAGAACATTTTGACCAAATCAGGATAAATAAATTCATCGGATAAGAAAGAAAATTCAAGAATATCATGTTTTTTAAGACATTTAGGAAAGAGAAACCTTGCTCTTTGAAGTTCTTTGAAAGCCATAGAGGGTAGATGATACCTTTGCTTGCAAAATTAGAGAGGTAATGGGTTTCCTCTTGCTTGGTTTCAAAAATACTCGAAGGAACGAGAGGATGCTCCAACAATGTTTGGCTCTTTGCTTCTTCTTTGCATGAGACATTGTTGCAAAATGTAAGCTTGAAGCTTTTTAAACCTTAACAATGGAGGTTTTACAAAGAGAAAAAGTGAAAGATAGGTGAGAGATTAAAGGAAAGGCATGATTTTTATAGAGAGGAAGAGTGATAAAGTGAATTAATGGAATATTAGTGAGGAAATGAAGAGTTTTGGTGCAAACGAAAAGTTGTAATCGGTAGGGGTTCCTTGAAACTTGAATGGGCGCGTGAAAATGAACGAGAAAACATATTCATTTATGGCTCCTGCAATCGTCGTAATCAATTAAGCTATTCAAATACATGGCACCTAACCAAATAAGCTATCTGAATAAGAGGATACTGTTTCAGATTTATTTTTCCCTAATCGATTATGCTAATCGATTACCTTGATATGTTTTAAATTTTTCATGATTTATTTTATTTTAAGAAAAGATATTATTTTCCTTTAATAACTCCATTCCAAAGAAATTCAGTATTGTAATCAAGTTAGTTTCCAGGAAAGAGAGGTGGGTCTGGTGTGACCACTTAAGTGCCAAGTCTTTCCTACCCAGAACTATTTTAGAAAAGAATTATTCAAAGCATGATTCATTTAAAATTCCCAATTCTCTTCGAATTCTTATGAAATTTTCTTTTGTTAGGGGCTTTGTAAAAATGTTTGCTAGTTGATTAGTTGAAGCCACATATTCAATTTTGCAATCCCCTTTTAACACATGATCTCAAATAAAATGATGTCTTATTTCAATATGCTTAGTTCGAGAGTTCATTACTGGATTATTTGTTATATTAATTGCGCTTGTGTTATCATATTTTAAAGTAATTTGATCTTGGAATACTCTAAAATCTGTAAGTTGTTGCTTCAACCATAAGCTTTGAGCACAACAACTTTTGGCTACGATATACTCAACCTCAGTGGTAGATAGGGCTACGCTTACTTGTTTCTTGTTATGTCAAGACATAATAGAACTACCTAGAAGATGGCACGAGCCACTAGTTCTCTTACGATCAGTTTTGCAACCGGCAAAATCAGAATCAGAATATCCAACAATGGTGCAATTTGCCCTTTTTGGATACCATAGACCAACATTTTGAGTTCCAAAAAGATATCTTAAAATTCTTTTCACAGCAAATAAATGTGATTCTTTAGGTTTAGATTGAAATCTTACACATACATACATAACATTCATTATATCAGGATGACTAGTAGTAAGATAAAGAAGAGATCTTATCATACCTCTATACTAGGTGACATCAACTTTTTTGCATTTTTTATCAAGATCTAGATAACAGAAGGTTATCATAGGTGTAGCAATTTCCTTTGCTTTGTCCATGTCAAACTTCTTAAGAAGTTCTTTGTAGTACTTTGATTGGTTGATGAAGAAACCATTCTTTGTTTGTTTGACTTTAAGTCCAAGGAAGAAAGTCAACTCTCCCATCATTGATATTACAAATTCTTTCTGCATCATACTCAAAAATTGTTTGCAAAGCAAATCGTTAGTAGCAGCAAAAATGATGTCATCACGTAGATTTGTACTAACAAGATATCTTTATTCTCACATTTTATAAAAAGAGTGTTGTCTACTTTTCCTTATTCAAACTTATTTTCTAAAAGAAATTTACTTAGTCTTTCATACCAAGCCCTTGGAGCTTGCTTTAATCCATGTCAGGCCTTTTTAAATTTGAAAACATGATCGGGATATTTAAAACCAGGAGGTTGTTCAACATACACATCTTCATGAAATAACCATTTAAGAAAGCACTTTTTATATCCATTTGATATAATTTAAAATCCATGCAGCATGCAAATGCAAGTGGCAAGCTTCAATTCTAGCTACGGGTGCATACATTTCATCATAATTTATTCCCTCTTGTTAATTATAACCTTTAGCAACTAATCTCGCTTTATTTCTAGTTATTAAGCCTGATTCATCAAGTTTGTTTCAAAAAACCCATTTTATTCCCATTACTTGATAATTATCAGGTTTTGGCATTAATTCCCAAACTTCATTTCTTTTAAATTAATTTAACTCTTCTTGCATTGCTAATATCCAATGTTCATCTAAGATAACTTCATCAATAGTTTTAGGTTCAATTTGAGAGACAAAGGCAAGATGATTACATGCATTTCTAAGAGAACTACGAGTAATTACCCCTTTAGAGATATCACTTATGATATTGTCCGTTGAAAGATTTCTTGGATATATCCATTCTTTTGGTATATCAGATGATGATTCTTCTTGTTCAAGAGCCTCATCTGGCTTTGTTTCTTCTTCTTTTTCTCCTATGTTCATGTCCTCCATTAGACCTGTAAGATCAAAAATACCCTCTTTTCTCAGAGTCTCTTGGTTATCTTCGTTAAACTTTATATGAATGGACTCTTCTATAGTCAAGGTTCGTTTATTAAAGACTCGATAAGATTTACTATTAGTTGAATAACCCAAACAAATTGCCTCATCAGCTTAGCATCAAATTTTCCTAGGTTGTCCTTACCATTATTATGAACAAAACATTTGCATCCAAAAACACACAAATGTGAAATATTTGGTTTTCTATTTTTGGAAAGCTCATAGGGGTTTTGTTTAAAATGGGTCGAATCAAATAATGGTTCATAACATAGCAGGTTGTATTGACTGCTTCGGCCTAAAAACTTTTTGGAATCTAATTTTCGTTTAACATTGTTCTAGCAAGTTCTTTTAGAGAACGATTATTTCTCTCAACAACACCATTTTGTTGAAGAGTTCTTGGTATATAAAAATTGTGTTTGATTTTATTCTTTTAGCAAAAGTTTTCAAAATCCTGATTTTCAAATTCTCCCCTATGATCAATTTGAATGAATGTTATTCTTAAGTTCATTTCATTTTGGACAACCTTCATAAGCTTTTTAAATGCTTTAAATGCTTTATTTTTATGAGATATGAATAAATTCCATGTAAATCTAGAGAAATCATCCATAATCACAAGTGTAGAGTAATTGCCACCAAAACTTCTAATTCATGATGGTCTAAAAAATCCATATGCAAAAGCTGTAAAGGCCTATTTGTTGAAACAATGTTTTAAGATTTAAAGGAGGCCTTTACTTGTCTTCCCTTATGGCAAGCATCACAAAATTTATTTTCAAATTTCATTTATGCAATCATATCACTAAGTATTTTAAAATCAATTTGTTTAAATGATCTATGTGAATATGGACTATTCTCCTATGCCATACAAATGATTCATTTTCTCTAGAAATCAAGCATTGTGCATCATTTAAGGGCAAGTTATCTAGGTTAATCATGTAAATATTATATATTCTTTGACCAATGAATTTGACTTTATTTTCTTGATTTTTAATCATGCAACAATTTGAGTTAAAAGTTATAACAAATCCTTTATCACATAATTGACTTATACTTAACAAATTGTGTTTTCATCCCTCAACATATAAAATATCATTGATTGAGGTAGAGGAATTTATACTTACATTTCCATGTCCAAGTATCCTTCCCTTTGTGTTGTCTCCATAAGTAACACTTCCTTTGTTCTTTGGAGTAAAAGTTATGAATTTGGACATATCTCCGGTCATGTGTTTTGATCATTCGCTATCTTAATACCAATGGGAGTTTGCCACCTTAATACATACCTACAAGTCAAAAATTTAAGTTTTAGGTACCCTTTGTATGTTGGGTCCTTTCTCATTAGTTTGGGATTTCAAAATTTCTTTTAGAATCCATACCTTTCTACTAAACTTTTAGGAAGTATTATTTATAAAGCAATTAGAAGTTATATGACCATATGCTCCATAATAGAAACATGTTGCATTCAAGGAATAAGGCATTTTATAATGGTTCTTATATGGTTAGATATACCTTCTTTTAAAGCAATTTGAACTTGTATGACCTATTTTTCCACAAGTTGCATATTTTAGAATAGGTTTAGGTTTTTCTTTAAAGGGTACAAAGAAGTTCTTGTATTCTTTGTTATTTTCATACTTTTCATAACCTATGCTAGTTTTATCAAGGATATACTTTTGATTTCCAAGAAGTGCATCAAGATTCTTTTTACCATTTGTAAATTTCTTAAGAGTTTCTTTTAAGTCCTTATTTTCATTTTCAAGAAGCATACATTTATCAAACAACATACAATCTTCATTACCATTACAAGTCATAAGAGTGACATTAGATGTTATTAATTCTCTATTTTGAATTCTAAGACTTTTTTTTTCTATGTTAACCTTATGCAACTCATTTTCAAGTTTCAAGATGGTTTGTTTTAAGCATGCATACTTTTTTGTTATTAATATAAACTTTTCATGCAATTCACCAAATGCTTCTAACAATTCATTTTTATCAATTTCACTTTCATTATCACTAAACTCATTTAGGGAATTTACCTCATGATCTTTGGAAAGCTTGGTCATAAGGCAAAGGTTTGCGACCTCTTCCTCCTATTCCTCGGGTGAGTCTTCATTATTTTCTTCCCAAGCTATGTTTTCTCTTCTTTTTCCTTTGTTGTCCTTGTTCTTTTTCTTGAGGTTTGGAAAATCTACTTTGAAGTGACCTTGAGATCATAGGATTGGATGAAAAGTTTCATCCTTTCTTTCTAAAAAACACAACCTTCTCCATTGAAAGCGGGAAACAGATTACTTGACGCCATTTTTATCTGTTGCAGTTGTTAAGCCTTGTAGCTAAAGTAAAGCTCTAATACCACTTGTTAACCAAGTGGCCTCAATGACTCAAAAAGGGGGAAGGGGTGAATTAGGTCTTAAAAATTAATTACCTTTTAGAACTTAGTTTCAATTTTACTTTGCCTTACTTAAGAAATGAAGAAATTATTATCTCAATAAATAAGTGATAACAATTAAATCAAGAAAGTAAAGCAAGTACATAACTTAAAATTAAATAGAGTAAGAGAAGAGAGAGAATGATACAGTCAAATTTTATCCTGGTTCGGAAACCCCTACGTCCAGGCACCAAGAAAACTTACTTGATATTTTCCACTAAGAATTTGAGATTTAGAAGATGAGCCAATACAAGTCTCTTGATTTCCCTACTAAGAATTTTATCCCTCACTCTTTCATCCTTCTCACAATTCTTACTCAACCAATCCCAAAGGCTACAACCTTACCTTCGTTACAATATTCCAACCTAATTTGTGAATGAGTAAAAACAAAACTATTTATGCTTCTCTTATTATGAGTATGTGAAAACAAGATAAGAGAAGAAAGAAATGTGATGGTGATCATGAAATGTAGCTCTCTTTATAGAGCAAATGTTACAAATTTAAAGCACTTTAAAAAAACCTCTGTTGAAAGAGTAGAATAGAAATTTAAAGTGCAAATCAAGTATGATCAACTAAAAGAATATAGCTCTCTTTTTGATAGAGCAGCTTTAGAAAAGTTTAAGCATAGAAAGGTTGATCAAAAAATTGAAAACTCTCTTTGATAGAGCAAATATAAAAATGGAAGCACAAAGAGAATAATTTAACTTACAAGAATGTAGCTCTCTTCAAGAGCAAAATCAGAAATTTAAAAGCGCAAAAGAAATAAATAAAACTTAGCTTCTTGAAAGCGTGTGAGAAAGAATAAGAGAGCTTAATGCATATGACTGATTTCTAATGAAGAGTTAGGCCTCTATTTATAGTGTTCCAAGTGATAATTAGCCATTTTAATTTTGATGATTTCCAAATTTAATTCCTTGAAAATATCCCTTAAGTTTAGCAAAAGCTAAGAATCAATCAAGATAACACAGCTTAATTGATTAGCCTAATCGATTAGCAACGTTTTGATTTAATTTAAGAGGTTCTAGAATCATCTTATTCGATTAACTTAATCGATTAGCAAGGTTCTGTTTCAATTAAAACACATTTAAATTTGCCTTAATTCATTACCTTATTCGATTAGCAAGGTTCTATTTTAATTAAAACTTGTCCAAATTCACCTTATTCAAATACCTTATTCAATTAGCTCTGTTTCAAATAATTTCAAAATTTATTTTGTGAGTCCTAATCGAATACCTTAATTGATTATCTTGCTCCTAATCAAATTCCTTATTTGATTACAAAAATACTGATTTTAGATTCTCAATGCTTTAATATTTTTGAAACATATTTTTGGAATCATCAAAAGTCGCATAATTCTTTTTATAAAAACTCCCCCTGTTTGATATATTATTATGAACAATTACAAAATAATGATATGTATGTATTGCTATGTATAGCCTGAGTGGCTTGTGATGTTCAAAAGTGTAGGGCTATGTAATTAGTAATTAAAGGATTTGTGTAGTGTTGAATATCTTGAGTGGGAAGTATAGTGATGATTAAATATGATTACAGTTAGCGATTAAAGTATGAAAAGTTAGAGAATGATTAAATCATACGGAATTAGAAATGATAGTGGATATGATTATGTCTTATTATAGGCAAATGTTATGTCGTTTTCAATATTATTGAGTTTCTATATTAATTAGTCATTTCGACACTTACCCTTTCTATTGTTATTTCTTTTTTTATAACCATTGACAGTGATGCCACTGATATAGCGGAGGCGAGCACCAAGTGAGCCAGGATTGCCAAGGAATGGATAATGAATTTGTAATGATTGTAATGATGTTAAATTATGAGCATGTATATTTTAATATCTATGTTTTTGTACTATTTTATCTGTGAATATATTGTGAAATGGCACTGAGTTATTGCATTGTTGAATTCCATGATCATGGGCAGGTTATTGTTGTTTGTACATATAGACATGGAACCATGATGAATCACATTCATAATTGTGGTAACATAGTATATAAGTTGTGATTGATGGAGATCAGGTTTTAGAAGAGAGAAAATGACTAAGTAAGTGTTAGTCCTCAAATTTTCAATAAAAGCTTTAATAAAAATTTCATAAAAATCATAAAAATTAATTTAATTTGTTAGAAAATTAGGTTTTAAATTCAATAAATGGATGTTGTTGGAAATAATCTGCCCTTGATCAATTTTCTCTAGTTTTGCAGTGAAAAAGTAGAGAATTTAAGAGAAAATTAAAGATACTGGAGGAGCTGACACGTAGCATCAACCCCACGCGTAGCGTGGCTACTTTTGATGATGACGCTACGCATCACAGCCACGCGTAGCGTCAAAGCTGCGTGGACTCCACAGCCAGCTTGGCCAAGCACTCAGCTAGTGACCCATTATTGGCCACTCCACTATGCACATGTGTCCAAATTGAAAGGGGGAACAAGTCCATATGGCTGAGCATGATTGATTAAAATAATTCCTAAGTGGCCATTATCAGCTGTTTAATGGAAGCTGAGTCAGGGGTCTGACGCGTAGCATCAGCACCCTTGCTCAGCCCTATAAATAGGGCCATCCAACACCATTCTAAGCATCCCAAATCATTCTATTCTCATTCTTTTCTCTCTTTGTACTCGACTTTGAGTACTTCTTTTGTGAGTTTTTAGTTCTAGAATAGTTTTCTAGATACTTGAGAGTGTTTTATTGTATTGTGATTGTTGTATTGTGATCGTTGTATCGTGAAGTTCTCCATCACCTTCGTCATGTCAACCTCTGTAAGTGTTGTCTTTACTTTTACCATGTATGGCTAATCTGTTTATGTTGGAATTGGTGAACTAATCTATTGAGTATAATGTTGTGAATTCGACCTCTACATGTTTATGATTCAAGTCCATGTTAGTATTTCAATCTTTTATTAATATGACCGTCAAACGGGAGAATGATTTTCATGTGTATTGAAACTTGTTTTATTCGTGTGAATGTCAAACGGGAGAATGATTATTCATGCCGTATTGAAACTTGTTTTGACAAAAGTAAAAGTTAGAATACCCTTTGTATCTCAATTCTATAGGGGTTGTTAACCATTGTTGCTGTAAGGCCCAGACATAATGCAAGTTTTTACTAAGAAAGCTCACGAGGGATCGGACTTTGCGGTGAATTCTTAGAATTTATATCACAAGGGATCGGTTATAATGATTTTAAGCTGCAATGATATGAAACTTGATGATTAAATATGCATGTCTTGAGTCCTCGTTGTTATTCTAGATTAGGGATCCAATTTCCAACATAATTTGTGTATCTGTGTTTAATTCTCAAGTATCTTACCTATTCTAGATTTAAACTCAACTTTTTAGATAGATTTTTATTTTCTTTTTATCTCATGAACAATTCAACCATGCTATCCTGTGAATATTGTATAAATTGTATATAAATCATTCTTTTGTCTATAAGTTTATTTTCATTTACCATAGTGACTAGGAAATTACTGTTGTTATTGGACTTTCAATCCCAGTGGAACGATATCTAAATTTTGAAAACTACAAATGATTGGTGCGCTTGCCAATTAATGACCCGGTAGTAAACACAAACAGTTAAAACATTATTACCGGGCCAACAAGTTTTCTGGCGCCGTCGTCGGGGATTGAATTGATTCAGTAAAACAGTAAATTTTTAATTACCGTGGTAAATATTTTTTTTACCTTAGTTAAATTTTGTTATTTGTTTATTTACTTTTTCTTATAATTGTTACACTAACTTTCTTTTGCTAGTTTGTATACGCAAACTCGATCTACCGCAGGAAAAATTTACTTTGATCCTCAGATAAAAAAGTTGTTAAGAAAATCAAGTCTTTGAAATCTAAAACACAAACTAAATTTTTTTCAACTTCATCTTCTTTTGAAAAATCTGAAATTTTTGAAAATATGGCTACTGAAAAGAGAACATTGGGATAGTTTGCTGCTATTAATGGTCCACCCCAGTTTCGGGAATGTTTCAAGGACCAGTTGTGCCAATGGAGATTAAACCTGCTACTTTAAATATTATTCAAAATAATCAATTTGTTGGTTTAAATCATGAAGAACCGTATGAACATTTAACTGTTTTTTATGAGTTATGCAGCACAATTGGTTTTGAACCCAATCAAGAAGAATCTGTTTATATGAGATTGTTTCCTTTTTCATTGATTGGTAAAGCTAAAGAATGGTTTAAATCTTGTCCACCGGGTAGTTTTGCAAACTGGTCCGATGTTGAAAGAAAATTTTTGGAAAGATTTTACTCTCCTTCAAAATATTTTGAAGCCATGACAGCCATACACTTTTTTTCTCAAAACAATGATGAATCATTAGGAGAAACATGGGAACGATTCAAGGCACTCTTGAGAAAGTGTCCAAACCATAACCTGGATTATGCCGAAAAGGTAAGAATCGTTTATCATGGTTTATTACCTCAGTTCAAGATGATGTTAGATGCTTGTGCAGGTGGTTCTTTAATGAACAAGACCGTGGAAGAAGCTATTGAGATATTAGAATCAATATCTATTAGTGACCGCCAAGCCAAACATGAAAGAGGTAATGCACCTAGGAAGCCAGGTATGCTCGAATTGGGAGTGAATGATGCAGTATTGGCTCAGCAAAAATTGCTGACCCAATAAATTGAAGCCATGAGCAAACAACTAGAGAAACTTCAAATTGCTCAAGTGACATCACCACCCCCCGCTCAAATGAAACAATGTATGCATTGCATGGGTGAACAACCATGTGGTTATTGTGCCCCTAATAGAAATGAGCAAGAGCAAGCCAATTTTCTAAACCATCAAAGAATACCATTGGGTAACTTCCCTTTCAATTATGGTAATTCTTTTCCTATCAATTTTCAACAGGGATGGCAGAATCAGAATTCTGGCTGGAGACAAGATGCTGGACCTTCCAACCGACCTCCTAACAATCAATTTAAGCCACAACAATCACAAATTGTCAATGCAAGACTGACAAGGATTGAGGAATCTATCCAAAAGTTATTGCAATTTGTGGAGACAAATGAAGCTGCCCGAAAAGCATCAGACTTACAAATAGGTCAGCTTGCAAAAGAAATAGCTGAATTGAAAAATTCTGGTTTACTGCAAACACTCAAAACCCAAGGGAACAATATAATGTTGTTTCTTCTGAAAATTGTAAAGTTGTAAAAATTGATTGTAAAGAAAAGAATGAGAAAAAAAAGAAGAAGAAGAAAAAGAAAGTGAAAAAATAGAAAAAAATGAAAAAGAAAAAATATACAAGAGCCTGTGAATGAAGAGCAAGAAACAAACTGTACTGCCATCATAACCCTGAAAAAATGTAAAGATCCGGGGAGTTTCACCATTCCTGTTACTATTGGAAATATCAACATCAGGAATGCTTTGTTAGATTTAGGGGCTAACATCAATCTGATGCCCCTAGATTTAATAAAACACATTAGTGAATTTGAGCTCAAGGAAGCCAAGATAAACTTACAGTTTGCTGACCACTCTGTAAAAAAACCTATGGGGATTGTGGAAGATGTGTTGGTAAAAGTTGATGAGTACCACTTCAGGGTTGACTTTGTGGTACTGGATATGAAGGAGGATACTGAAATCCACTGATCCTTGGAAGGCCTTTCATGAAGACTGCAAAAATAATGGTGGATGTTGATCAAAGTTTGGTTGCAGTCAGAATTCATGGAAAAGAGGTAAACTTCAATGCTCATGAACATCTGAGGACAAGTAATGAAGAAAAAGTTTACCCTTCAACCAAACCAGGTATACCTTTTCCCAATCAATTAAATTGTTTTAAATTAACCGATGGCTTGAATAATGAAAGACAGGTAATCAAGCATCGGAGAAGAAGAAAGAGGAAGAAAAAGACAGGTGATTCCTCAACGAATATTGGGAAACCACCTGATTAATCAGAGGTAATGTCTGGCTGGAGCCATTAAATCTAGCACTCAATGGGAGGCAACCCATTATTTTTGTTTTATTTTTAAGTTATTTTTAAACTAAAAGAATAACAAAAATATTTTTAGAATTGTATTTTTAATAAAAAGGGGTTTTAAACTTAAAAAAGGCTTTTGGAAATTAAATTTTGAAAAATGAAAAACAGAAGCCCACGTGTAGCGCCACATGGACACGTAGCGTGGACTCTAAATTTTGGACCTGACGCGTAGCGTCCATACTACGCGTAGCGTCAGAGCCCACGTTCAGTTTTTAAAACTGAAATAGAGGGAGGCCCAAGTCCATCACTTTTAAAACTGCCTCCCTCTCTCTCAGAAAACCTAATTTTCACAAACCTCTTTTTCTCTTAAACCTCCAAATCCTCTTCATTCCTATTCTGCATTCATCAAATCCATGTAACTTATCTCTCTTTTTCTCTTTTTTGGTTCGGTTTTGTTTTTCAAATTTTAGAATTGCATGTGGTTAGGATTAGGATTAGAAGACCATTGGGTTTGATTGCTGTTAGATTTAGGAATTGATTGGAATTGAATGAGTGTATTTTTGATTGAAAGGGGTTGCTGCTGTGCAACCCCTGTTTTTGTTCAAAACTGTGCATCCCACGCATAGTGTCTTACTGATGTGTAGCGTAAGGATGAACTGCAAGCCCACGCGTAGCGTGGGTAGAACAGGGCTGACGCGTAGCGTCCCACCCACGCGTAGCGTCATCCTCTGTTTTTGATTTTTATTAATTCTTGTTTGTTATTTTATTTTAGTTATTTTTTTTATTTTTTGTTTTTCATCTGTTTAACATGTTGTATGTTTGTTTGTTGTTTTCTTTTAAAATTAAATAATTTTCTTTGTTTGTATGTTTATTATACTTTCTTGCATTAAATTTTAAAATTCATAAAAAAATTTTGAAAATTTATGTTATATGATGTATGTCGTATTTTGTGAAAATTTTGTTTTAAAAATATGCTTGTTGTGTGTGAAATTTTTGTGTTAATAAGAATATGCATGTTTTGTGTGAATTTCTTCATGTTAAAAAATAAAAATAAAAATATATGCTTGATTTGTGAACTTTTCCAAAATGTTTTTTATGTTTGATTGATTTTAAAATAAAATGTGTTTAATTTTTAAATTTTTAATTTTCTTTTTTCGTAGATGGCACGGAAGAAATCTATCCCTACTACTGGTCCTTCTAAATGACAAAGAAGGGCCACTGACACCGACACTACCTCTGAAGACCCTGATCTTCAGGGAGAGGAGGTCCTGGGACCGAGGGATCCCACTAGATTTCGTACTGACGCGAAATGGGCCCGCTTCGATCAGATAAAGGGGCAAAGGCTTATCTGGGAGAGGGTGTTGGTTCTTAGTGTTGGAGACTATCCTGAGCTGCAGGATGGAGTTCAGAGGAGGAGATGGGGACCCCTATTTTCTCTACCAACTGAGGGGGATCCCATCTTTGTGATGGAATTCTACGCAAACGCTTATAGGACTCGCCAAGACTCACCTAACATAGGACAGCAGAGGATGAGTTGGGTTAGGGGCCGGTATATTACATATGACCGGACACCATCAGTACCCTGTTGGGTAATCCTTGGGAGCCTACTCCCGAGGATAATACTTGTTTCTGGAAGGAAAACAGAAACAAGGTCACTGCTAAGGGAGAGTTAGGATACTCCCTCGAGGAGGTTACTCATTTCTTGAGCAAGGATGGAATCTTTTTCAACCTGAGTAAGGTTAGAAGGAGTCCATCTAACCTCCTAAAGACCCAGCTGACCCCTCTAGCCCAGGCGTGGTCCCATCTTATGCTGTATAACATCACCCCTGTCACCCACCTCTCATCTATTCCAGTCGACCGATGTTGCCTTCTATTTTCTATCCTCCAGGCCATACTATTGACATCGCCGAGCTTATTTCTGAGCAAATTCACTTTTATGCCCTTGGGTATAAAGTGAACCGCCCTATTCCATTCCCTCTCATCACATCTGCCTTACTGAGGAGGCAGGGAGTTGCTATGCCATCACTAGAGTTCAAGAGTTCTTCGGGGAGAATCCCCAAGGTCTCGGTGAACAGGGACTACTTTGTTCAGCAGTGCGAGCTTCCACCTCAGGAGCAGGAGGCTCAGCCCAGACCCAGGAGGAGGAGATCACCAGTGCAGCCACCATCTGTTGATGCTGTCACAGATGGATTTGCCAGGATGACATTAGAGCATCAGCATATGATGCGGATGATGGCTGCCACACATAGAGCTTATATTCTTCTTCATGATGAATTTTATCAGTACAGATTGCAGGGTGAGGGAGCACCATATGTCACACCGGCTGAGTTTACAGCTCATATAGCTTGGCCTGGTGATTTACCTACCTACCCTGAGACTGGTGGACTGTCTGGAGCACAGGCTGATTCTGATGGTGATGCTGATGATGAGGGGGAGGACAATGATCAGATGGAGGACTAATGATGCCATTTCTGCACTTTTTTCATTTACTTTGAGTACATTTTATTGTTTTTTTATATTTACATTTTGGATTATATTATGATATTTCTTTATGTGCGGTGTGTTTACTTTTGCGTAATTATAGCATAATTATATGTTTTTGCGTGTTTCAAAAATAAGTTTGATCAAATAACTCAAATTTTTGTTAGAAAGAAAATTTATACACTCAAAGTTTTCACACAATAAAACCGATTTTGTAATCAATTATTGGTTCTTTTATAACTTAAGAATTTTAATAAATTTAATTACAATAAGTTTATTAACTATCAAGCAAATTTCAATAACCCGGTGAGTTAAGACATCTTTTTAAACACTTGAGGGTTTAATCGACATAACTTCATTCAAATTGATTTTGCTTTAATCTTTGATTTGTGTTGTTGTATAGAGAATTCAGGAAAAAATGATCAAGGCACATTTAATGGTGAAAAGAAACCTTGGGCCAAACAACTTACCTTGGTAAAAATTATTTTATCCTTTGCAAGCCCATATTGAGCCTGAGAATAAATTCTTTGGTACCCTTAAATCTAAAACAGTTTTAACCATTCCTTATACTTGATTGATTAAAAGAGCAGTTGAAATAAATGAAAAATATTTTGAGAGTTCTTACAAAAATAGGGAGTGAAAAAGATAAGCAACTTGATTCTTTTCAAAATAAAGATAAAATATGAAAAAGAAAAATCAAAAATAGTGAAAAGAATCAAGTTGGGGGTATTTATTTTTCATCAATAAAAGAAAATGAGAGTTTGGGACAGGAGAAAGCCTAAAAATTATAAAACGCTCTTTTATGATTTCAGGATTTTGAATTCTAAGAAAAACCATTGATTCTTGTAAGCCAAGCCTCATTACAACCCGTGAAAAGACCTTGTGATTTCTGAATTAACTCTGTATGACTAACCATTGATTAGATGACAAACAAAGTTAAATTCATTCGATTTTATGATTGATTGAGTGAAACAGGTTACCCTTTACATAGAGATAAACACTTGTGAGGTAAGCCTGAAAATTTTGCTTGGTTTGTTAATAAAATATTGTAACTAATTTTATCATTAAACCTTTGTTATATTAGATATCAATTTTTGATTATTACCAATCAGTTAAATTGTGAAATTACTTTTTATGGTAAATTCTCAGACAAACTTAAAAATTTGATTTCAAATTTTATTTTTATTTTTTTCTCTCTTGCCCGAGGACGAGCAATGTCTCAAGTTAGGGGTATTTGTTAGTCCTCAAATTTTCAATAAAAGCTTTAATAAAAATTTCATAAAAATCATAAAAATTAATTTAATTTGTTAGAAAATTAGGTTTTAAATTCAATAAATGGATGTTGTTGGAAATATTCTGCCCTTGATCAATTTTCTCTAGTTTTGCAGTGAAAAAGTAGAGAATTTAAGAGAATTAAAGATACTGGAGGAGCTTACGTGTAGCATCAACCCCACGCGTAGCATGGCTACTTTTGATGATGACGCTACGCGTCACAGCCACGCGTAGCGTCAGAGCTGCATGGACTCCACAGCCAGCTTGCCCAAGCACTCAGCTAGTGACCCATTATTGGCCACTCCACTATGCACATGTGTCCAAATCGAAAGGGGGAACAGGTCCATATGGCTGAGCATGATTGATTAAAATAATTCCTAAGTGGCCATTATCAACTGTTTAATGGAAGCTGAGTCAGGGGTCTGACACGTAGCGTCAGCACCCTTACTCAGCCCTATAAATAGGGCCATCCAACACCATTCTAAGCATCCCAAATCATTCCATTCTCATTCTTTTCTCTCTTTGTACTCGACTTTGAGTACTTCTTATGTGAGTTTTTAGTTCTAGAATAGTTTTCTAGATACTTGAGAGTGTTTTGTTGTATTGTGATCGTTGTATCGTGAAGTTCTCCATCACCTTCGTAATGTCAACCTCTGTAAGTGTTGTCTTTACTTTTATCATGTGTAGCTAATCTGTTTATGTTGGAATTGGTGAACTAATCTATTGAGTATAATGTTGTGAATTCGACCTCTGCATGTTTATGATTCAAGTCCATGTTAGTATTTCAATCTTTTATTAATATGAACGTCAAACGGGAGAATAATTTTCATGTGTATTGAAACTTGTTTTATTGGTGTGAATGTCAAACAGGAGAATGATTATTCATGCCATATTGAAACTTGTTTTGACAAAAGTAAAAGTTGGAATACCCTTGGTATCTCAATTCTATAGGGGTTGTTAACCATTGTTGCTATAAGGCCCGGACATAATGCAAGTTTTTACTGAGAAAGCTCACGAGGGATCGGACTTTACGGTGAATTCTTAGAATTTATATTACGAGGGATCGGTTATAATGATTTTAAGCTGCAATGATATGAAACTTGATGATTAAATATGCATGTCTTGAGTCCTTATTGTTATTCTAGATTAGGGATCTAATTTCCAACATAATTTGTGTATCTGTGTTTAATTCTCAAGCATCTTACCTATTCTAGATTTAAACTCAACTTTTTAGATAGATTTTTATTTTCTTTTTATCTCATGAACAATTCAACCATGCTATCCTATGAATATTGTATAAATTGTATATAAATCATTCTTTTGTATATAAGTTTATTTTCATTTACCATAGTGACTAGGAAATTACTGTTGTTATTGAACTATCAATCCCAGTGGAACGATATCTAAATTTTGAAAACTACAAACGATTGGTGCGCTTGCCAATTAATGACCCGGTAGTAAACACAAAGAGTTAAAACATTATTACCGGGCCAACAGTAAGCCAACTAGAAGGGTGATTTTGAGTTCTAGTGGGATACGAAATCCTAGGAAGGTGCTAATAAATCTCTAGGCATATTTAAAACTTATGTGTGAATAGAACCTGCCCATTGAATGAGATTTGATAGGATTTTGGTATTGGAATTAAGTAAAACTGACTCATTCATTTCTCTACATAACCTCGTGATCTGGAGGAATTTTTTTAATATGGATTGCGATAGTAGGTCCTAAATGAGTCATATGTGGTGCTTGTAGATATTTGTAGTGTTCAAAAATCAAACAGGAAAGTTAGGGTGGGTGAAAGTTGGCCTGGATGCCAAATTTCTACATAATTATGGAGTTATGTGTTGGTAATCAATTACGTAATCGATTACTAGAGGGCTCTGTAATCTATTACCAGAGGGCTTTGGAATCGTTTACAGGTTTCTTGTAATCAATTACCAGAAAACAATCGATTATACGTGGTGTGTAATCGATCACACTACTGCTTTTGCACATAATTCTTAAATTTTTTAGTCATATTCTATCAGGTTAAGTGTTACATTATATAAAGAAAATTTTAAATTTCATGAGAGCCTAATCCACATTTGAATTGAATATTTTGAAAAATTTTCTAGTGAATTTAAGTAAATTGGGAATAAATCCATGGTGAAATTAAATGGTTAAGTGGGATGTTACCTAGTGTGTTGATTATATTTATTTTTGGACCCTTTTCTTAGTTGAGGTATCTTGTTCATTTAGTTAATATAGATTATTGATTTCATTTAAATTATAAAGATATGTTTTGGTGTGTCGTTTACTTTGTTTTAATTGATATTATGTTTTAATTTATATATATTGATTTTAATTTTAATTGAATCTAGATTGATATTAGCATGTGAAAATTCTGGTTTACTTTTGAACTTGGAAAATAATGCTAGCAAATAAGAAGAAAAAAAGTTATATAAAGGTAGTTTTTATACTGATTGCGAGTAAAGGAACCAAAATAAATTTAAAAATCATCCCAAAATATATTTTGTAAAATATATTTAGAAATCATCCCAAATTCGTCCCAAAATATATTTAGTAATTTGTCTCAAATATGTTGCAAAATATTTTGAAACTGTAGGAAATGCTTGTGAAATTTATTTTAAAAGTTGTGTCAGTTCTGTCTGAAAAATTTAACATGAATTCCATCCCTAATCTATTAAAAACTATTTCAGGAAGAATTTTAAATTTTCATCAAGCCTTTTTTAGATGGATAATTTTCTATCTAAAGTCCATTTGAAGTATATGGCTGTCTAAATTCAATTCCATCTAAAATTTGTTAGGAACTAACATGAAGCTTCTTGGATAATGCTGCCTTCTTAGATGGATTGGAAAAGGCTCATTGCCTTCTTCTTTGTTCGTAAGGAACTAACATGAAGCTCCACTATAGCGTCCTACCTTTATTTCATTAATTTTTTTCTTATTTAATAACTTCCTCAATAAATTTTTCACAATTAAATGTATTCTAGAAATAATTAATAAGCATCATTAATTCCCAAGTTCATATTTTAATGTTTTTAGGACATGCCAAGAACCCAGGTCAAATGCCTAACTTGAAAAATTACAAAATGTGCAAAGGGGCAAAACCTAAGCATAGGTAGGCCCAAGGTGGGCATTCAAACGTCAAGCATAGGTAGAAGGAATAGGTCTTAGGCGCATACACGCTTAGGCCAAATGTTCATACGCCAGCATCATAAGCCATTGTACCAATGCATATGGGAATGGGGGAACCCCAGCGTCCCAATGCTGAGAGTGGTGAGGGTACGCCCACACATTATATTAGAAAACGAAGTGACCTAACAAGCTGACGTGGGAACGTCAGTGTAAGCATGGGCACACGTGGAAGGGCACAGGGGCACCAATGTTTGTATACTGATGGATAGCATGGGAACGCCATGCTCAAATAGAACCAAGAAGAGACCTGGCGTACGCCCACCAACGTGCTCATGTGTAAGGGGAGATCCAGGCATACACAATACATCACTTGACACGCTACAAAGGTTGATGGCACACAAGGGCTGGCATTAGCATGCCTAAGAGGAAGACCAAGCATAGAGACTAGGTGTAGGAACACCCAGGTTGAGTGTACTCACGCTCATGACAAAGCAAAAGTTCCTAACTTTGTAGGTTCGCCCTTGGCCTATAAATTTTCCACTTCATAAACTACAAGGACCCCTAAATTCCCCATTTCAACTCAGAATAACACTAAATTTCATGGGCATTATGTTTTCCACATTTCAGACCTGATGGCATAGTCTATTCACCAAAATTTCACCGTATGAGGGAGTTATGTAACATCCCGATTTTTAATTTAATTGCCGATTGAGACTAAGCCATTAATTAAGGGTTAACTGCAGAATTGGGATTAATGAATAATTAAACTAATTGCTGATTGGTTAGAAAAGGATTGAATAAATAATGATAATGATAATAATAATGCCAGGCAAAAGGACGCATGTGTCCCTAAGGGTATAAGACAACTTCAGCTCTCTCTTTCCTTCATTAATTCTTGCTGGTCAGCTCCTCTGTGCGTGCGTCTGGTCTCCTCCTCCCCTGTTTTCTCTTCTTCCCTCTCATTCGCGTTGAACAGTGAGAGAATCGAGAGCTTCTGGAGGAACAGTAACGCGGCTCTGTTCCACTCCCTGTCCTCTTCTTCCTCTCCGTCGCCTCCTTCCCCTTCCTTCTTCTTCCACTTGGAGCTGTTAGTGTCCCAGTTGGAAGGCTGTGCTGGGAAGTGCCTTGGAGCCGTGAAGGAGACGAACCCATTGAAGGAAAGAATAACTATAGCCCAGGATCAACGCTGAGTTCGAAGGCTGGTGGAGGAGGAGTAACAGAAGGGTGGCCGGTCAGCATTGCAACACGAGGAGTCTCTGAACCCCAGTAGCAGGTAGGGGCGCTTTGCATGTCAAGTGTATGGTTTATGAACGGATCCCGGGTGCTTGCTTTAATGTGACCTCTAATGTGTGAAATGTGTAGATTGATGTGTTGTGATCAAGTGATTGTGCATGCAGCTCCCGGATTGGTGGTATCTGTGAATTGTTGAGTGTTGTGTAATTCCGTCCTTGAGTGCTTGTTGATATGTCTGTGATGCATGCTGTTGAAACATGAGAATGCTGAGTGAATACATGTGTGTGTTACCATTACTGCCGAATGCATGAAATGTGTATTGATACTTGATTTCCATTTGGAACGTTGTACTGGAATGCATGATGATTTCATTAAAAATGTCGAGTAGATGTACTGTAATGTTGATTACCCCAAATTGTTTGTTGTGAGTTACTATGATAGATGCATGTGATGCTGTAGTGGAAATGTGGGATTTCGAGTGAATCTGAATGCTATGTGGGATCGGTTGTGACCCATTGATGGCTGTGTGAGACGCGTCTGGTAAGTTTGGATACTTGTTGTGGAATTGCATGAGATTGTATATATGGGATGACTCCTGGATTCCTGACCAGTTCCATGAGGACCCGTGGTAGCCGATGGAGCTAGAGCTGGGTCTCGAGACGTCACGGGGTGACCGGTGCCACACGGGAAGGGCTAGTGGACGGAGGGTCGGAAAGGCATCTGGAGTCGTATAAGATGATTTTCAGTCAGATTCCTGGTTAGTTCCATGAGGACCCATGGTAGCCAATGGAGCTAGAGCTGGGTCTCGAGACGTCACGGGGTGACCGGTGCCACACGGAAAGAGCTAGTGGACGAGGGGCCGGGAAGGAATCTGCACCGAAATCACTGTTAAGTTGGATCCGCATGCATGAGTGTATAAGCATTATTATTGAGATTATTATGATTTGCATGGATTGAATGATTTGAATGAATTCTGACTGGATGATGTCGTATAAGTGAATTCTGATTGAATGAATATGCATGTATTGATACTGTTGCTGAGTGCAGTGTGATGCTATGATTGAGAATGTATATTATTGTGCGAATTCTGATTGGATGGCGTGGTCTGACTCTTATATTAATTTGCAATATATATATATATATATATCGTTATGGATTGAACCCGGTAAATTATATAATTGACGATTGAGGTAAAATCCGAGTCAATAGCTGTCATTTTATATGTAAAAGCTCATCCCTATACCATTTTCAGTGTGTGCAGGTTGGACTCTGAAGTGATGATAAGGTCTCAGGTCCGAGTGAGGTGCACTCTGACCGTTGAGTGCTTATTTTGTATTTGTCATGTTTTGTCAGTTGTAGCCTTGGCTGGCTCATAATAACAGTGTTGTGTAACGAATATGAATATATATATATATAAGAAATCTGAGCTGTTATGACCCGAGTGCATGTTTTTATACGTATATAGTTCACGTTGATAACTTGTGCTTGCATCGGATAACAGGTACTGAGAATGAATGATGTTAAGGTAATGGGTATTCCGAGTGCATGATTATGTATATACTTATATGTTGTATACGGGTGATTTGTGTCTGGGTAGACTGAGAGGTGTTGATGGATGGAATATTGCTCAGTTAATGATTTTCCGAGTAGACGTAATTGGGGGAGTCAACTTCAAGTGGGACTGCAATTGGCTATGCCTTCTTGTTCGAGTGATGATACTTTAATGGATTCTGAGTAAAATATCTTAGATAGACCTACACTGTGTAAGATCTAATGGGAGAATCCCCGAGTGATATTGAGAGCGGTCATTACCGAGGGAAAAATATAAGTGAAACCCGAGTGAGGAAGAGTTGTATTCCCGAGTGAAAACCCTGAGTGACCCTCTCCCGAAAGAAGAGTCAGTATAGTGGTTTAGAGTGGAATGAATTCTAAGCGTATGATATCTAAACCCGAGTGAACCTGGCTGAGGCATTCCGAGCAATAATGATTGTGGGACCCCTTCTAAGCGAAGGAGGGTCTACTCGTTCTCCGAGTGAGAAGTGCAAATATGCCGAGTGATGAGTGAGTGAGGGAATTCTGACTGTACTCAAGTTTGATGTATACCGAGTGGATAATCCACGTTTCCCGAGTAGATTGAGGCGTGGCCTTGTGTATAAAGACATAGGGGGCTAAGTTGTGGGAAGTAAGTGTATTATGGTTATCTCCGAGTGATTGGGACCCCCTGACTCCGAGTGAATGGATGTTAATACCGAGCGATGGGAATTACCGAGTGTGTTGCTCGCCTCAGCGACTAAGGTGTTCGCCCCAGCAAGTGGGTGTTGCCGGGAGGCTCTCGTTTTGATTTCGCTTGAGCGCTGTTGCTCTTCCGCTCAGTTATTTCTAATCGGTTTCTGTCACTGCTTTCCCTTCCCCTTCTCTTGGTCTCTCGGTTTAGTTTTTCCCTCCTTGGTCGGCTTTTGCCTCTCTGCCCTTACGCTGTTTGCTAATTACTCCAATCATTATTTTGGGTCAGATTATGAATGTTTGGCCGGCTTTTATTTATTTCATTGCCTTCCTTTCCTTCTCTTTTGGACCCGGTACCATTGGTTTATTTTGGAAAAATTTTCCCTGTTTTGGGTTTTATTTATTATTAAAATAGGGTGTTACAAGTTATGTGCTAAAATAAAATCTCATTGTTTCTTGAATAACTCATGGTACCAAATGCAAGAAATGTTATTCAAATCCTATTTCAATCATGCACACATATGCAATATGCATAAAAGGACCTATTGAAACAGTTCAGGGAATTTAATTCCTCGTAAACCTCTAAATGACATGTTCAATTCCATCAACTTAATAGAAATTTCCTATAAACCTTATTTTGCTATCTTTCACCTTGGCTCTAACTCATATTAGTTCAATCACAACAATGCAAACATATCCTTAACATTCATATTACAATATGATAAATGGATCACCACCATAATTCATCCCAAACATAATTTCTGGATAAGATTTTCAATATACTTCACTATGCTTTTTCATCTTCATCCTCACACAAACACACATATATGTATATATATCAAACACAATGACCTGCCAATATAAAGACACATATATCAAGTAGCTCAGCGCTACACGTAATTAACAGGACCTATGACGCGAATTCATTGAAAATGAGTTCGATAGCAAGCATACCAATCGTTAAAAATATAGTATGTTTGTATCGTCCCACAGGGATTGCATTAACTACCATAACCTAGGGAAAATACTATCTAAACCAAGCAAAAATTCATGCAACATATTTTGTTTTTACTTTTATATACTCTAATTTTTATGACTTTTTAGTTGAAGACAACAACAAACAAAGAATACAATAGTAATTAAAGTGATTAACAAGTATGGAAGTAGATTGGAATCAACTTCAACATACAATTTCAATTAATATCACATGAACAAAGCATAAATCTCAATCAACTCATGTCTAACTTCTCATAGATGGATATTCTCTAATTCCTTAGGTGATTATTACTATTCCATTACAATTAAAACCTTATTCCTTAAGTGTTTGCATGCACTAAAACCAATTGTGAAAATAAGGATAAACCCTCTAATTATTCACCTAATGTCTTAGGCCTGAACTAATTACGTGGAAAATTTTATACCTGAGATCTCTACCATTATTCCTCTCTGGAGAAAACCTCTAATTAAGATCTAAATTTTCTAATTCAAAATATAAAGTTCACAAAATACCTTGCTCTGAGATGAACTAAGAGAAATCAAGCTTCAATCAAGAGAAATCAATCTTCATTTTAGCTTAAGCAAATCCCAACCATGGGAATTTAGTTACACATGGTGGAGAAGAAGATGAACACAGATGAAAACATAGTTACTAGAATAGAGAGGATGTAAAGAGAGAAAATCTAAAGTGAGAGAGTGAAATGTCAAAGTTAATTTGAATTATGGAAGTTGTGTCTTGATTACAATACAAGTTACCTATATATACTAACTAATTTTAACTAACAACTACTAACCTAATTAAATTACTAAAATATCCTCTAAGGACTTACAAATAAATAAGAGAACTTAAATTAACTAATGTACAAGGAATCATCATGTGATATTTAAACTCTTGCTCATTTCCCTTGCACTCAAATGGCTACTTTGGTAGGTGTGATCATATGCTGGTCTATTTGAGTCGTGTGTGCATTAGGTTCAGAAGTTAGGTGTGATCATGGTGGGTGCCAACCTATCAACGCTGACTTACTGGTCCAGGTCTGAGATTGAGTGTAACACGAGGCGTGAGTGGAGCATAGGAGCGTTGGGTTTAGTTTCTGATCTGGTACTTAGTTGCTTTCAGCGTGAGCATGAGCGTATGGCAAGTGTGGGCATGTTTGCTACCTGGAAGGTGGACAAAAGTGAATATGGAAGGTAGCATGTGATGAGTATGGGTACGGTGAAGCACTGGACTTAGGCTTGATCTTGGCAAGTTACGCGTAAGAGGCAGTGTGGGCTGGGCATAAGCACGGCTAGCCTTTGAGTTGAGTCCACTAATTGGCTTCCATTGGTCTTAAGCGTGTGTCCTAAGCATGAGGCAAGCGTTATTATGCTGAGTCCTTGGAATGGGACCTAACTCTCCAACCACACTAGTGTAGGCATACGCTCGTGAGTGTACGTCCGCGTGGGTTCTTGAACTCTTCTTTTATTCTAGTGTAGGTCATGGTCGTGCGTGACGTGTAGAAATGCTAGCTCATTGGAATTGCATTCCCGTTGTTGCACTAGCCAACATGAGACTTTAGCATAGGTACGTTGATGGACTTGTATTCTGGGCGTGTTATTAAGCTTGACCCTAGAACCTAAAATATGGAAACATATCTTTCTAGCGTAGGCACGCTGGACACAACATTAGCACGCTGGCAAATTTACCCATGGTATACCATATTTGACCTATATTTTCCTCATGGCTTCATTTGCTTTTAAATTAACATAATAAACCTTAAATTAATAAAATATTCATACAAATCTTAAATTCCCAAAATTAAATAATTATTACTTAAACAACTTATGAATTAATATTTAGTGACCTAAATTACATGATTAATGCAGAATTAGTGTGGAAGAAATAAGTCTTTTCAAGACTTATCAACCTACCCATATCATATTTAATTATCAACAAGGCTTATTTCATTGCCTAACTATAATAGATAAGACCTGAATATCGACACCTGATTGCAATCATAATATTTGATCATCATATTGAGTCCTCACCAACATGATCACCATCAAAATAACAACACTTGTTCACACTTAACAATATATCATATTCTACTCATATCCACTATCAAAAGCACATCTGCATATAAGTATATACCAACACCATAGTATATAATTTCTATCATCCACTTCATTAAAAAAGTAGATATACATATATATACAATCATCTCTATATCAATACATCAAATCTCTTCTTGGCATTACTTTTGTAACATCCTAATTATTAAATTAATGACTAGATTAAAAATTGAGATTAATTTCAAATTAGGATTAATTATTAATTGAGAATTAATTTGAAATAAAAGGAAATTTGATGCTGATGGAAGTGATGGGGAAATGACACATGATTGGATGGTGGCCCCATTGGCATGTCCTTCCACCCGCTCACTCTCTACTTTTCTCTTGGTCCATGTGCTGAAGGTGAACCACTTCTCTATTCTCTCAAAATCCCCTCGAGACTCTTCCTCTTCCTCTGCACTTCTTCTTCTTCTTCTTCTTCTTCTTCTTCTTCTTCTTCTTCTTCTTCGTTTTCTTCGTTCTTCTTTGTTCTTCTTCTTCGTCATTACGACTGTGGTGTTGTGGAGGACTCGAGTTCCTCACTGTTGGTAAGGAGCGATTGTTCGAGTAGAAGAGGAACAGCTTCTAGTCTTCCAAGCTGCGTGTGTGGTGTTCGACTGGGTTCGACAGTTACTGAGTAGGAGAGAGTGATTGTGGAAGTGAAGGAGCAACGGAACCAACGTTGAAAAGCAGAGCACGGGTCAACACTGAAAACAGAGAAGTTTCTTACGCCTTTTCAGAAGGTAGGGGGAGCTTTACATCTCAAATGCATAGATATGGACGGATCCCGGATGAAAGTACTGCACTTTGTGTTTATGGTTGTGAATATGTTGAGTGTGTGAATCATATGATGATGACTTTCGAATACCGGGTGTGTGTGTTAGCTGAGTCATTTAAGGTTATATCATTCTCCGTCCATGAAATATGTGTTAGTAAACATGTGAATGCATGAAAATGTATTGGATTTGTGTTGGCCGAGTGCATGCGTTAAGAATTTGTTATGCTAAGTTCAGTGTGTAGTTTAGCCCTTAACAGTATACGGTATATGTTACTGATATTGCTAATACCGAGTGTATATTGTGGGATTATTGGTTGATTCCTGCGTAGATTTTCATATATGAAAGCATGAATACATGAGATGCATGTGATATGTGGTTTTACCGAGTGAAATGCCTCTGTTGTGCTTATGAATATGTATGGAAAAATAATAAAAGACCTTGGGTTGGACTCAAGGCAATACCGAGTGAAACATTCGTGTACCAGCGTTGGACGCTTGGTGAAAGTCCTCGGGTTGGACTCGAGGCAGTGCCGAGTGCGCTAAGCGTTGGACGCTTAAAGACCTTGGGTTGGACTCAAGGCAAGCTTACCGAGTTAGACTCGGGGCTGCCCGTAACACTCCCGTTGTCGCTTGGAGCGATTGTGTTACGTGTGAGGGCAAACGGTTTGGTACTAGTAAAACGGCCGGATCAGCTTGGAGCTGAGAAAAAGGCTTGGAGCCTATGTTGCAACATAAAACTTAATAAAATTGATCGGATCCGACTGAAAATTAATGTGTGCACACTTATACTGTTGATGAAATAAATGTGGTTATATGCGTATGTATGGGGAATATCAATATGAGCAATATGGTTGTGTATTATTGATTAATATGGCTATGTGTTATTTGAATAAAATCCGATTGAATGATACTGTGTGTGGATATATTAAATGACAGTGCATGTGATAAATTGACTGATGAGATAATGATGTGTAGTGGAAAACTAGAGGATTTTTCGAGTCATTACTGTCATTTTATATGTATAAGCTTACCCCTATTGTGGCCATATTTCAGTGGATGTTGCTCGGAATGAGGAATGATGGGAGAGCACCGATTGCTGGGAAGTACATTGTACTGTGGAAGTCTACATGTATATATATATTTTATAAATATGATTTTGTATAGCCTTGGCCGACTCTTAGTTTAACATTCTGCTTTAATGCGTAGGATTTGAACTCTCTCGGTATCGAGAGTAAAACTGAACATATTTCAGTATATATAATGCTATGTGTTTTATCTTATACAGTAGGTAATGATGTGGATGAATGTCTAAGTGGTGTACATTTATTTTCTACTAAATGAATAATGTTTACGTGATTCTGAGTAAGGGAGAGCTAAGTTAAATCCGAGTGAAGTAAGATTAGAGACCCTCTTCTGAATGAAGAAGGGTTGGGCTTATTCCGAGTGAATTATACTCATTAAAGGACTATTTCCCCAGGAGGATCAATCGAAGGGTGTTATGCGTGAAAGCCCTTTAATAAGCCTATTCTGAGTGGTTAAGGCCATGATATCCTGAGTGGGTAAAGTTATGTAATTCCGAGTGAGAATTGACTTAAAAACTTCCCGAATAAAACTTATTAGAAATTCCCCGAGTGGAAAGGAGCTAGAGTATTTACGAGTAAAAGAAGTCTTAAAATCCTTAGTTAAGACTTAGCTTTATAAAAAGTTCTCGGAGTGAAAAGATATCGAGAGAAGACTGTGTGAAGCACATCCGAGTGAGATTCGTCCAAGGAAAATAATTCTGAGTGAGGAAAAATCAAAGATTCCGAGTGAAACAGCCGAGGGAATCATTCCCCGAGGGGAGATCCAAACGTTACGAGAGAATTACGAGTATGACCTTTCAGGATTAAGATAAGGATTTGGTTGAGAGTTCACTGAGTGATGTATGTATGTGGGAATAATTCCCGAGTGAACTTAGGCTCCGATTCCGAGTGATGAGAATAACGAGTGGACTTGAGTTTAGATTCTGAGTGATCAAATTACCCGAGTGCCTTGTTCGCTTGGGCGAATAAGGTTTCGCTCCAACGAACATGACTCGCTTAGGCGTTTCTTCCGCTGTCCATTGTTTGAACGATAAGGAGTCTTACCAACTTGGGGCGTTCCGACTCGGTTTTTTTTTTCTTTGGTCGGATTCTTGTTCCGATTTTCCCTGTTGGTCGTTCAAAAGTTTTAGGAAAAATTTTCTTTTGTTTCGGATTTTATTTAATTTTGTTAGGGTATTTCATTTTGGTATCAGAGCAGACTTAAAAGGTCCAAGGCCAAGGTATGCTTACTCTCAGTAAGCAGGTGTGTGTATTATGACCGAGTGTCGTAATTATTTGCAGCATCTGGAGGATTTGATCCATGTTTAAGTATAATTTGAGTGGCCATGTTCCTATGAAGTGTTGTTTGAGGGTAGAAGAATTGTTCCTACCCTGGTCTGATTAATTATATGATGCTTAAGGATTGTATAATAATGTGTTATAATTGTTGAATGTTGGGTTGAAGTCCGATCGGTAGTGAGTAATTCTGTAAACTTATCCTTGAAAGGGGTGTTAATTTCAGGATAAGTCATGGCAAACCGTCAGAGCATGGAAGCCATAGCCACGGCATTCCAGCGTTTTGCTGACATATTCGAGAGGTAGGGCCAGCCTCGAACTGATGATGACCAAGGGTTGGACCGCTTCCTGAAGAGGAAGCCGAGTGAATTTGAAGGAGGGTTCAATCCTGAATCGGCTTATACATGGATTCAGGAGTTAGAAAGGATCTTTGGTGGCCTTCAATGTACTGAGGCCCAGCAAGTAGACTATGCTGTATATATGCTACGAGCTGAAGCCAAGTGTTGGTGGAAGATCACCAGGGCCCGATTGACTGATGTAGGTACCCAGTTGATCTGGGAGAATTTTAAAACAAGTTTTCTGGAGAAATACTTTCCTGACACTGTGAGGAGTCAGAAAGAATTGGAATTCATGGAATTAAAGCAGGGTTCCATGACTGTTGAGGAATACGCTGCTAAATTCAAAGCATTGTGCCTGTTTTATCCTCTATTTCAGCAACCTGGAACCGAGGGTTCCAAGTGCATTAAGTTCGAAAGTGGATTGAGGCCCAAGATTAAGAGAGCCTTCAGACACCAGGAGATCTGAAATTTCCCAGTGTTGGTTAACAAATGTATAATTTTTGAGGAAGATGAGAATGTCCACCCGAGACAGAGTAGCAGGACCGACTCGTCCTTGAAGCCGCACCAGCCTCGCTTCAAGAAGCCGGGCAATGTTGGAAGAGGCAGACCCTTCTCTAAATACCGAGGACGGGGAAATCATGGAGGACGTTTTGGAGGTCGGCCTGGGAATGGGAAGTGCTTTAGATATGGTGGAGACCATTTTTCCAGAGAGTGTGATGTTGGAAGAGATGTTGTATGCTTCCATTGTAATGAAAAAGGCACGTACGCCCCGACTACCCTCAGCTGCAGCAAGCTAATGCAAACATACAGCGTGGAGGTTTCCGAGGAAGAGGTCGTGGAAACGGCGGCCGAGTGAATGGTGGCAGAGGCAATGGAGCTCAGGGTAATATGATGTATGCCCCAAATAACCGAGAGAGAAATGCTGAGCAACCGGCTGCTGGACGGGTTTATGCAATCAATACCGAGCAAGCTGCACAAGCTAACGACTTAGTTCAAAGTAAGTGCTCACTCGGTAAACATACTCTTGATGTAGTTTTTGATTCTGGAGCTACCCACTCCTTTATAGCTGACGATTGTGTGAGACGTTTGAAGTTGCCGACTGTGTATATGAATCGGACTTTGGAGGTAGCCAATCCGACCGGCGTTAAAGTGTTGACATCAATGATATGTAAAGATGTAACCTTTACGTTGGGCGATCGGAGTTTTACCTTCGATTTAGTATGTGTGCCTTTGAAAGACCTCGACATTGTACTTGTCATGGATTGGCTTTCGGCCAACAAGGTGCTGGTGGATTGCCAAAACCGAAAGGTGATTTTTTCGAGGTAGAACGATAATGATTACACAGTGCAAGGTATAGCCCAGTTATTTGTGATGCTTTGTTTGACCGAGGGTGAGAGTAGAATCCGAGTGCATGATATCCCGATTGTTTGTGATTTTCTTGAAGTGTTTCCGGATGATGTGCCGGGTGTCCCTCCAAATAGAGAAGTTGAATTCTCTATTGACTTAATCCCTGGAGCCGAGCCAGCCTCCTGTGCTCCATATGGGATGTCTCCGACTGAATTATCCAAGTTGAAGAAGCAAAATGATGAGTTACTCGGTAAACAGTTCATTCGACCGAGTGTGTCACCGTGGGGCGCACCGGTGTTACTTGTCAAAAAGAAAGATGGCAGCATGAGACTATGTATTGACTACCGACAGCTGAACAAGCTCACCATAAAGAATCGGTACCCATTACCGAGGATTGATGATCTGATTGATCAGCTGTGAGGTGCTTCAGTCTTCTCAAAAATCAATTTACGGTTGGGATACCGCCAGATCCGGGTGAAGGACTCGGATATTCCAAAGACCGTGTTTAGAACTCGGTATGGTCATTATGAGTATGTAGTAATGCCATTCGGCGTGACAAATGCCTCTGCTGTATTCATGAATTACATGAACAACATTTTCCACCCATACTTGGACCGATTCATGGTCGTTTTTATCGATGATATCTTGGTTTATTCTAAGACCCCTGAGGAGCATGAGGAACATCTCCGAACGGTACTCCAAGTATTGAAGGAGAAGAAACTGTTTGTAAAACTTTCAAAGTGTAAGTTTTGGATGGATAGGATCCATTTTCTCGGACATGTAATTTCCGAGGAAGGTGTCTCGGTAGATCCTTCCAAGGTGGAAGCTCTAATGGCGTGGGAGAGGCCTAAGTCGGTCTCGGAGATTAGAAGCTTCATGGGTCTGGCCGGTTATTATAGAAGGTTTATTGAGGGGTTCTCTAAGCTTGCTTTGCCCCTGACCAAGTTGACTCGGAAGAATGTCCCTTTCGTGTGGAGTTCCGAGTGTAAAGAAAGTTTCCGAGAGCTAAAGACTAAGTTAACGACAGCTCCAGTATTAGCATTGCCAAATCTGCAAGAAAGCTTCGTGGTCTACTGTGATGCATCAGGACTCGGTCTCGGATGTGTGCTGATGCAGAAGAACCGAGTGATAGCTTATGCCTCTCGTCAATTGAGGCCACACGAGCAGCACTATCTGACTCATGACTTGGAGTTGGCAGCGGTTGTCTTCGCATTGAAAATATGGAGACATTACTTGTATGGCTCCAAATTCGAAGTTTATAGTGACCACAAAAGCCTCAAATATCTATTCGATCAGAAAGAGCTGAACATGAGGCAAAGGAGGTGGATGGAATTTTTAAAAGATTACGACTTCGAGTTGAAGTATCATCCAGGTAAGGCGAACGTTATGGGCGACGCCTTGAGTCGGAAGTCGATTCATGTGGCAGCAATGATGGTGAAAGAGATGGAATTATTAGAGCAATTCTGAGACATGAACTTACACACAGATGTCTCTTCGTCTCGGAAAGTGACGCTCGGAATGTTGAAGATTACCAATGAATTCCTGAAGCTAGTGTATGAGGAGCAGAAGTTGGATTCTTACTTAGCTGAGATGAAAGAGACTCAGGCTAAGGGTAAGGATCTTTCCTTAACCGAGGGCTCAGATGGAATTTTCTGGGTGAAGGATAGGATATATGTGCCAGGTGCTGGCGAGTTAAGGAAGATGGTGCTCGATGAAGCCTACAAGAGCCTGTTAAGCATCCACCCGGGCACTACAAAGATGTACCATGACTTGAGGATGCACTTCTGGTGGCCTAGATTAAAAAGAGACGTGGTCAACTATGTGGCTCGGTGTGTCATTTGCCAGAAGTCAAAAGTTGAGCACCAGAAACCTTATGGTGGAATACAACCTCTTGAAATCCCCATGTGGAAATGGGACTCAATTGCCATGGACTTTGTAATGGGATTGCCTAGAACCCGAGCGGGTTATGATGCCATTTGGGTCATTGTGGACCAATTAACGAAATCAGCACATTTTTTACCTATGAACATGAGGTATTCCTTACAGAAGTTGGCCCAGATTTATATCCGAGAAATTGTCTGACTGCATGGGGTGCCATCTTCTATCGTGTCAGACAGAGACCCAAGATTTACTTCCCGGTTTTGGGGAAGCTTGCACCAGTAATTGGGCACTAAACTCCAACTGAGCTTAGCCTACCATCCCTAGTCGGATGGGCAATCCGAGCGGACAATACAAAGTTTGGAGGACTTGCTGAGGTCATGTGTGTTGGAGCACGGTGGTAGTTGGGATTAATATCTCCCTCTGATTGAATTTACATATAATAATAGCCACCACAGTAGCATTGGCACGACACCATATGAAGCATTGTACGGTCGGAAATGTCGAACCCCACTCTGTTGGTCGGAAACCGGCGAAAGCCTATTACTAGGACCGGAAATTGTGAAGCAGACTTCTGAACAAATTCATGTAATTCGGGAAAAGATGAAGGCAACTCAAGACCGACAGAAAAGCTACCATGATAAGCGGACCTAGCCGCTTGAATTTTTGGTCGGCGATAAAGTGTTTTTGAAGGTTTCGCCGAATAAAGGGGTCGGACAAGCCTTGAAGAGTGGGAGATTAAGCCCCCGTTACATTGGACCCTATGAGATATTGGAAAGGGTTGGTCCTGTGGCATACTGATTGGCATTGCCGACTCATCTATCAAACTTGCATAATGTGTTTCACGTGTCTCAATTGAGGAAGTGTTTACCCGAATGTACACACAAGATGCCGAATGATGAAGTCGAAATCAGAGAGAATTTGATGACTGTTGCAGTACCGATTAAAATCATGGACCGGTCGGTAAAACGCTTGAGGAGCAAGGATGTGCAACTAGTCGAAGTAGCGTGGCAACAAAATGGATGTACTTCTTATACCTGGGAACGTGAGGATGCCATGAGGCAGCAGTATCCCGAGCTATTTTGTTGAGTTAAGCTTGTGTTTGAATTTTGAGGACGAAATTCTTTGAGTAGGGGGGAATTGTAACATCCTAATTATTAAATTAATGACTAGATTAAAAATTAAGATTAATTTTAAATTAGGATTAATTATTAATTGAGAATTAATTTGAAATAAAAGGAAATTTGATGCTGATGGAAGTGATGGGGAAATGACACATGATTGGATGGTGGCCCCATTGGCACGTCCTTCCACCCGCTCACTCTCTGCTTTTCTCTTGGTCCATGTGCTGAAGGTGAACCACTTCTCCATTCTCTCAAAATCCCCTCGAGACTCTTCCTCTTCCTCTGCATTTTTTCTTCTTCTTCTTCTTCTTCTTCTTCTTCTTCTTCTTCTTCTTCTTCTTCTTCTTCTTCTTCTTCTTCTTCTTCTTCTTCTTCTTCTTCTTCTTCGTTCTTCTTTATTCTTCTTCTTCGTCATTACGACTGTGGTGTTGTGGAGGACTCGAGTTCCTCACTGTTGGTAAGGAGCGATTGTTTGAGTAGAAGAGGAACAGCTTCCAGTCTTCCAAGCTGCGTGTGTGGTGTTCGAATGGGTTCAACGGTTACTGAGCAGGAGAGAGTGATTGTAGAAGTAAAGGAGCAACAGAACCAGCGTTGAAAAGCAGAGCACAGGTCAACACTGAAAACAGAGGAGTTTCTTACGCCTTTTCAGAAGGTAGGGGGAGCTTTACATCTCAAATGCATAGTTATGGACGGATCCCGGGTGAAAGTACTACACTTTGTGTTTATGGTTGTGAATATGTTGAGTGTGTGAATTATATGATGATGACTTTCGAATACCGGGTGTGTGTGTGTTAGCTGAGTCATGTAAGGTTATATCCTTCTCCGTCCATGAAATATATGTTAGTAAACATGTGACTGCATGAAAATGTATTGGATTTGTGTTGGCCGAGTGCATGCGTTAAGAACTTGTTATGCAAAGTTCAGTGTGTAGTTTAGCCCTTAACAGTATGTGGTATATGTTACTGACATTGCTAATACCGAGTATATATTGTGGGATTGTTGGTTGATTCCTGCGTAGATTTTCATATATGAAAGCATGAATACATGAGATGCATGTGATATGTGGTTTTACCGAGTGAAATGCCTCTGTTGTGCTTATGAATATGTATGGAAAAATAATAAAAGACCTTGGGTTGGACTCAAGGCAATACCGAGTGAAACACTCGTGTACCAGCGTTGGACGCTTGGTGAAAGTCCTTGGGTTGGACTCGAGGCAGTGCCGAGTGCACTAAGCGTTGGACGCTTAAAGACCTTGGGTTGGACTCAAGGCAAGCTTACCGAGTTGGACTCGGGGCTGCCCGTAACACTCCCGTTGTCGCTTGGAGCGATTGTGTTACGTGTGAGGGCAAACGGTTTGGTACCAGTAAAACGGCCGGATCAGCTTGGAGCTGAGAAAAAGGCTTGGAGCCTATGTTGCAACATAAAACTTAATAAAATCGATCGGATCTGACTGAAAATTAATGTGTGCACACTTATACTGTTGATGAAATAAATGTGGTTATATGCGTATGTATGGGGAATATCAATATGAGCAATATGGTTGTGTATTATTGATTAATATGGCTATGTGTTATTTGAATAAAATCCGATTGAATGATATTGTGTGTGGATATATTAAATGACAGTGCATGTGATAAATTGACTGATGAGATAATGTTGTATAGTGGAAAACTAGAGGATTTTCCGAGTCATTACTGTCATTTTATATGTATAAGCTCACCCCTATTGTGGCCATATCTCAGTGGATGTTGCTCGGAATGAGGAATGATGGGAGAGCATCGATTGCTGGGAAGTACATTGTACTGTGGAAGTGTACATGTATATATATATTTTGTAAATATGATTTTGTATAGCCTTGGCCGGCTCTTAGTTTAACATTCTGCTTTAATGCGTAGGATTTGAACTCTCTCGGTATCGAGAGTAAAACTGAACATATTTTAGTATATATAATGCTATGTGTTTTATCTTATACAGTAGGTAATGATGTGGATGGATGTCTAAGTGGTGTATATTTATTTTCTACTAAATGAATAATTTTTACGTGATTCCGAGTAAGGGAGAGCTAAGTTAAATCCGAGTGAAGTGAGATTAGAAACCCTCTTCCGAATGAAGAAGGGTTGGGCTTATTCCGAGTGAATTATACACATTAAAGGACTATTTCCCCAGGAGGATCAATCGAAGGGTGTTATGCGTGAAAGCCCTTCAATAAGCCTATTCCGAGTGGTTAAGGCCATGATATCCCGAGTGAGTAAATTTATGTAATTCCGAGTGGGAATTGACTTAAAAACTTCCGGAATGAAACTTATTAGAAATTCTCCGAGTGGAAAGGAGCTAGAGTATTTACGAGTAAAAGAAGTCTTAAAATCCATAGTTAAGACTTGGCTTTGTAAAACGTTCTCTAAGTGAAAAGATACCGAGTGAAGACTGTGTGAAGCACATCCGAGTAAGATTCGTCTGAGGAAAATAATTCCGAGTGAGGAAAAATCAGAGATTCCGAGTGAAACAGCCGAGGGAATCATTTCCCGAGTGGAGATCCAAACGTTACGAGAGAATTACGGATATGACTGTAATTACGAGAGAATTACGAGAGAATTACGGATATTAAGACATGTAAAAAAAAAGAAAAAAAAAGAAAAAAAAGAAAAAAAAAGAGTTTATTTGTCCTAGAATCCGGAGTCAATGTTGACTACATTAACCGGGGTCCTAGCACGGTCTCATGACCGGTGTTACCTCATTAGTTCTAAGCTCGTACAACCTCAGTGGAGTACGGTATTTTACACCTCAGTTCGGTGGGAATCCGAGGTTCTTCAAGTTAAAACTGATGTGTTAATCCGTACTTGAACTTCAAGACACACCGGAGGTAAACCTGCAGGAGATTCCCCAATGCTTAATATTTAACCGAGGTGAAGAGAAATGTCCATAGTTGACCAATGATTTCAGACCCCGGTTATGACTTACCAGTTCTCATTGGTGACGCGGTACAGTGCTTAGAACCTCGTCCAGTCCAGATTGCCACCCCGGATCATATTTAAAAAAAAATATTATTAAAAATTGTATAGTGACCGTTGGAATAGTAACTCTTCCCCATTTCTATAAATACCCAATCCCTCTTCATTTCCTACCACACCTCTCATTTCATCAATTCTCTTCATTTCTCTCAAGCAATGGCTGATGGATACCGAAGCCAAGAGGAAAGAATAAGGGAGGGAAGACAATGTTTTGTGACTACCTTTTTACTCCTTATAGTGTGGGTAGTAATTTATATTTATTAGATATTTTATATATTTCCATATATGTAATAAATAATTTATGTTTCCATTTGTACCTTTAAATAAAAGGCCCAAAAAAAAAACAAAAAAATAGAAAAATAAATGGGCAAAAAAAATAAAAATAATAAAAAAATAAAAAAATATAAAAAACAAAAATAAAAAAAATAAAAAAATAAAAATCAAATAAAAAAGGGCCAAAAAAAAGAAAAGAAAAAGAAAAAGAAAAAAATGGGCCCTAAAAAAAATTAAAAAAAAAGGAAAATGGGCCAAAAAAAAACAAAAAAGAAAAACAAAAAAAAGGAAATGGGCCAAAAAAAAGTCCAAAAAAAAGGTCCAAAAAAAAACAAAAATTAAAAAAAGAAGAAAAAAAGAAGAGAAAATCAGAAAAGTTGACGGTGGTTTATTAGTGGTAGGACCTAGTTTGGTTGGATAATTGAAGAAAATTGGGGAAATTGACATCAAATTTGGACAAATTGAAAAAGTAGAAAAGTGATGTCATTTATGGAGGATCCAATGCCAAATTTCTTCTATAAATAGAAGGTGATATTGAGGCATTTTGGAGGAAGAAGAGGAAAAGGAGGGAAAAGAGTGTTAAATTTTTGTGAGAATTTTTAGAAGTTTTGGTTTTTAAAAATTACTTTGTGTAATCCTAGTTAGGAAAATGAGTGCACCACTCTTGTTTGTCTTATTATGTGAGTTTTTGTGAGCTAAAATACTGTCCAAGTGTTGTAACCGGTATCCAAATATCTTCAAATCAAGTCCAAACAAAGCCAAAAGCAAAGGAAATCTACACAAAATTGATTTTCCGACTTCCGTTCTAGTTTCTCTGTAATTGATCTTGTACCAAGGTATTTTTTTATTAATACAAAGTTGTTTATTTATATTTATTTATTCGTCTTATTTAATTGTTATTTATTTTTCTGCACTTTTATTTTTCTTTATTTATATTCAAGCACTTTATTTTCCTGCACTTTATTTTTCTGTAGTTATTTATCTGTTTATTTATTTTTATGCATTTCCATCTTTATTTATTTATTTATACCTTTATTTTTTTATTTTTTTTATTTTTTTTACACTTTTATTCCTCTTTATTTACTTTTCTGCACTTTTATTATTGTTAATTTATTTTTCTGCACTTTATTTATCCGCACTTTATATTTCTGCAATTATTAGTTTATTTTTTTATTTTTTTTATTTTTTACATTTTTATCTTTATTTATTTATTTTTATGCCCTTTTATTTTATTTATTTACTTTCCCGTCCCTTTATTTTTGTTATTTACTTTTCTGCCTATTTATTTTCATGTATTTACTTTTCTGCCCCTTTTTTGTTATTTACATTTCTACCCCTTTATTTTCATATATTTACTTTTCTGCCCCTTTATTTTCATGTATTTATTTTTCTGCCCCTTTATTTTGGTTATTTACATTTCTGCCTCTTTATTTACATGTATTTACTTTTTTGCCTCTTTACTTTTGCTATTTACTTTTCTGCCCCTTTATTTTTGCTATTTACTTTTCTGCCCCTTTATTTTTATGTATTTACTTTTTTGCCTGCCCCTTTATTTTCATGTATTTACTTTCCTGTCCCTTTATTTTTGTTATTTACTTTTCTGCTGCTTTGTTTTTGTTATTTACTTTTCTGCTCCTTTATTTTTTATTTATTATTTATTTTTCTGCCCCTTTATTTTATGTATTTATTTTTTCTGCTCTTTTATTTTTATGTATTTATTGTTATGTCTATTTATTTTTATTTTTATTTTTATTTTTTTGAACTTTTTATTTATTTTTTTCTACCTTTATTTTTTTATTTTATTATTATTATTTATTCTCTATACTTTTTATTTTTAGTTATTTATCTTTTTGCTTTTTTTATTTATTTATCTTTCTACACTTTCTATTTATTTATTTACGTTTGACCATTTTAATAGTTTATAAATATGTATATATATATATATACATAATTATCCCTTTTTATTATGGTCATGATTTCCTATTATTTTCTCTTAGTAACCTTTTAATAATTAAGAAAAAAATCATTTTCATAAAAAATAAAAAATCAAGACTAATAAATAGTGTGTTACTTATTCATTCATTTTTCTCTTAAATTTAAGATGAGATTAATTTAGATGAGACATCTTATTAATCTTATTTTTTTTAAAAGATAATTAAATAATATTCCTTGTCAATTTTAATTAATTAAGTGTATTATATTTCTTTATCTTCATGTTGATGTGTTTAATTTTATTTTTTTCTCTTATCTTTATTTATTTATTTATTTATTTGTTTTGAACTTTATATTTCTCAATAAAAATCAATTTTTTTTACTAGAAAATAAGTAAGACAAGACGTCTTATTGTTTTTTTATCTTTTATTTTTATGGTCTTTTAATCATTTGTTTATTTATTTTCTTAAAACTAAAAACAACAAACTTAGGAGATGTATTTTATTATTATCTTTGTTTTATTCATATTTATATATGTTTTTTTTATTGTATATGTTATTTATGATTGTTTTATGAAGGATGAAATACTTGATAATCATTTTTGAAATTATGCATGATCAATTTGGGTAACCGTTTTTTTACGGACAGTGTGGGATGCTAATACCTTCCCCTCCTGTAATTCGACTCCCGGACTAAACAGAATCTCATATTTTTTTCAAAAAAAAAACCAGTGCTGTTTAAAGGTTTTCCTAATATTTTCCTTAATAAATATTAATGGTGACTCCTTGAACCCTTTATTTTTCAGGATTCTCAAGAGCCTCACTTCAATGCAGTTTCAATTTTCTTTTATTTGTCTTTAACCAGTCCGCGTCGCGCGTCGGGACCCCGGTCGCGACAGATGGCGACTCCACTGGGGATATTTTGAGAGTCAAGCCCGTTAAATTGATCTTGTGTATTTTGTTGATTGTTAATTATTTCATCCTTTATATTTATTTGTTATGTTATTCTTGTTGTTTATCTAATCTTCCATTAATTTTAGATTTTATACTTTTTTTTTACTTCTTTATTGCCTTAATTTAGAACCTTAGGGTAGAAGACATGTGATATTTATTTTGCTTTATGTTTGTTCATTGTGAAGAATGGGTAAAAATCCAGGTATGAATGCCCCACACACTTCACATTCACCATATTGCACACACTATTAGAAGGGACCCTATTCCCGGGCCCCGCAAAAGACATAGGCTAGGGGAGATTATTAGCGGTGTCATTTAGGACGAGACGTCCTACCATGATTCGCGTGAAAATCTCAGCCGGGGTGTTATCTTAGTTATGATGTCCACACTAAGTAGGATTCCCTACTTTTTGCATAAGACTCATAGCTAAAGATCAGAGCTCCGGTGACCTTCTTAGAACCAATTAGAACAATTACCTTTTGAAGAAACACGATTAAATAGCCTTAGAGCCAATTAGGTGGTTACCTTGTCTAAGACACAATTGGGCAAACATTCCTTTTATCTTTTATTCATTTGCACAAAGTTTTTTTAAAAAAAAAAATCATCAAAAATGTATATTTTCTATACTCAAGTCATGATAAATACTATCACTCTTATGTGAGGATATTTATCAAACTGTTTTCTTTGTTAATCTAATTCATTTATTTCTTTTGTTAAAGGTGAAATTTAAACATCGGTAAGTATCACTAAAAAATAGAATTTAACATGAGATCAAGTGATCAAGAAGTGAAGGCAACTGGTTTAAAAAATTTGTTACACCTCAAAGTCATCAGATCAAATACTAGCAATTTGTTATCCTTAAGCAAAAGGATGGATATTACTCAGAAAATGACCTTTACAAGGAAGTATGGAAAGATCCTAAAATTCTTAGAGGTCGAAGTGCAAGAAGGGGCCCTTACTGCTCTAGCTCAGTTTTATGATCCTCCTCTCCGCTGTTTTACATTCAAAGATTTCCAGTTAGCTCCTACTTTGGAGGAGTTTGAACAGATATTTAGCTTGCCATTAGAAGATTTGAAACCTTATCGTTGAACTGAACATCATGCTTCAATCTTCAGTGTAGCTCGCATTCTCAAGATAGATCCTGAAATGCTTAAGAAGGCTCAATTAAACAGGAACCAAATTTCAGGATTCGCACTAAGCTTCTTTGAGCAGTAACTCCTCAGTCAGGCAGGGAAAGGAGAATGGGACGTGTTTGTTGACATTTTGGCGTTGGCCATTTATGGTGTGATCCTTTTCCCAAGCCTTGATAATTATATTGATTTCAAGGCAATTGATGTTTTCCTAGCTAGAAAGCTTAGAGGTGAAAGTTCCATGACTGCTGTCTTAGCTGATATCTATTGTACAATGGATTCCTGTCACAACCGGAATGGGAAGAAGATCGTCTGTTGTCTACCCGCCTTGTATCTATGGCTTACTTCTCATGTCTTCAATCAAGTTGGCAAGGTTGAATGTCCAATCTCTGATTTGAAGCTCCTTAGTTTAACCAAGAAGACTAATAGGGAGTGGGCAGGACATCTGGCAGGATTATCTGCTAGCATGATTCGGTGGTACCCTCAGTGGATGAATGTGGATTCCATTATTTACTGCTGTCTGAAATTTCTGAATGTGCCTCTCATAGGAACTCAAGGATGCATCAATTACAATCCTAGCATTGCGAAAAGACAACTTGCTTATCCTATGATACAGCCTCCTGAAGAAGAAACAGTAACACCTTTTCTTCATTATTATATTGAGGGAAATAGTGCTCCTGTTATTCAAACTGTCATTGATGCTTGGGGCAAGGTCCATAGGAAAGGAAAAGAATTGGGTGTCCGAAGTTATGCTGCAAAAGAAAGTTACCACCAGTGGATTTCAAATAGGGTAGCCATTGTCAAATTACCCTTCAAAGATCACGGTGCTCATGTGAGAAATCCAGCTCCCGATGAAAGCAAAGAGATTGAAAACTTGAGGAGTAAGTTGGCTGAAATGACAAAGAAAAATCAAGCTTTGAAGGATGATTTAATCAAAATTCAACAAGACAATGCTTCCCTTAAGAGAAAAAGGTGTGAATTAGAAAATGCCTTTGAAGACATGGGTAAGAAGCGGCGAATTGAAAGAGAACATATGATGCAATTGGATCAATGCCTCCAAACAGCGAACAGCCAATTGAAGACCAAAGAGAAACAAAAGGATGAAATATTGGCTGACAAAGGGCGGTTACGAGGAATTCTAGCCAAGACAAAAGAAGAAGCTCAAGTTGAAAAGAACCTTATGCAAGCGCGAATTGATGAACTGGAACGACAAGTCAGAGATGTCGTCAGTGCTTGCGAGCGTGAAATAAATGAAGAAAAATGGCAAGCCATGGAAGACAAGGATAGATATGAAGAGATTATACGTTTAATGACCCTAGAAAGGGTTGAGTTGGAAAGTCTTGTCTATTCTTGGAGAGACCGTTTTTCTAATCTAGCCGGTCTTGCTAATGGAACGCTTGGAGATATTCCTCACCTATTAAAGAAGGCTGAAGCAATGATGAATCCGCTTTCTACACCGGAGGAAATTGCAACATTCATCCAATACTGCAAGGGGCGATTGGATGAAATGAGGGTCTGGATTACTAAAGCGAGAGAGAATTGATTTTGAGTTGTTGTAACAAATAATGTATCAGAACTTGTTGATCAATGAATAAATCTCATGTTGAATTTGCATTTTTCTTCTAACTTAGTACTTTAGAAAAAGACATTCTAAAAGAAAGGTTTATCTTTGCTTACCGATATTTAAAATTCATCATGTATTTACTTTACATCTCTTTATGTCATTTAACAATACTTGTTCTTGTACCAAGGGGGTTTCTTTGTATTTATTCACAACACGGGGAGAAAGGGCTCAAAGCATCCTTATCAAACCCGACTGCAAACAAGACTCATGGCAGAGCCGGAAAGCGCAGTTGAAGAATTAAGGAATGAAGTTGGCCAGATCAAGGAGCAGATGGCAGAAATACTTAAGCTCCTTGAAAAAAGAGGTACAGAAAGGGGATCTTCTGCAGGAAATGGGGAACAAACATCCACTCCTCAAGTTCAAGCTCAAGAGGGGAACCCTATACCTTTAAATGATCCTGCTCCAGTCACTGAAACTCCATTCATCTCACACCAACCTTATGGTATGCCATTGCCACCTTTTGTTTCCCAAGACGGGAATGTTCAGCAAGCATATGCTTGGCCTCCATATGGCTTACCTCAAGGATATTACACCATGCATCCTAATCCTAATCAAGAGAATCCTCCTGCTGCTCAACAAATTCCCAATCCCCTTGTATCTAACCCTCCAAATTTCAACCAATCAACAGTTGTTCCCCAAAACACTCAGGCTCCACCCAATGTCACTCCACCTAATACAATTCTGCCACAAAATCACCAGACTCCAAATGATACCACACAACCAAACCCACAAGCAATGCCGTATTATTTCCCTTATGGTTGCCCAATACCACAGGCAGGTGCTTCCCAAAACCTGTCACACAAAGCTCAGGTCCCTCCACCAAATCCTGATCAGCCAGCAGCGCCTTTGTCAAAAGGGCAAATGGAGATATTGGAAGAAAGGTTACGTGCAGTAGAGGGAGGAAGTGGCTTAGGCATAACAAATGTTTCTGAATTATGCCTAGTCCCAGATGTGGTAATTCCTCCTAAATTCAAATTGCCAGAATTTGATAAATACAAAGGAACAATTTGTCCTCGTAACCATTTAACCATGTACTGCCGAAAGATGGCAGGATATGCTTATGATGAAAAGCTGCTGATCCATTTTTTTCAAGACAGTCTTGCTGGAGCAGCATTGAGCTGGTACACTCACCTTGAACGAACTCGTATTCGTTGTTGGAAGGATCTAGCTGATGCCTTTCTAAAGCAGTATAAATACAACATAGACATGGCACCAGACCGGCTGCAACTTCAAAATATGACCAAAAGGAATACTGAGTCCTTCAAGGAATATGCTCAATGATGGAGAGAAATGGCTGCACAAGTTGAACCACCCCTGATAGAGAAAGAGATAGTGGCAATGTTCATTGACACTCTTCAGCCACCGTTCTATGAAAGGATGCTTGGGAGTGTATCATCAAGCTTTTCTGATATGGTGGTAATAGGGGAAAGAATTGAAAGCGGTTTGAGAACAGGAAAAGTTGTCTAAAGTTCCCCATCAATAGGAAGACCTATGATAGGGGCAGGAAGAAGAAAGGGTGAGGAAGCAAATGCTGTAATGGGAAATCAAGGTCAACATAATCAAAAAATGTTTCAACCTTCCCCTTTCCCTTTCCCACCTCATTATCCACCGTACGGACCTTATCCTTATGTAGCTGTTGCTTCTGGAAATCCATTTCCCCATTCTCAATCATATAGACCCTCACCCGTCCATAATTTCAAGAATACACCACCACCTCCTCCCCAACAATGGATGCAAAATCCCAACCCAAATCTTCCATAAAAAAAGCCAAACAATGACCGTCCTTCTGTCCAATTCGATCTAATTCCCATGACATATACTGAACTTTTACCTCAACTTCTTAAAAGTTCTCTTTTTGTACGATGTCCTTTAAAACCCGTAGGGCCACCCTATCCTAAGGGGTATGATCCTAATGTGAAGTGTGATTATCATGCTGGGGCACCGGGGCATTCTACAGAAAATTGCATTGCCTTAAAGTTTAAGGTACGTGATTTGATAAATGCCAAGTGGTTGGATTTCGAAGAAGGCTCCCCAAATGTGATTAGAAATCCTTTGCCTAATCATGGAAATACTGGGGTAAATGCAATAACACATGACTTGGGAAGTGATCATGTTAGGAATGTTTCAGATATCAAAACTCCTCTCCCATAGATCTATAATGAACTTTTGAGGAAAGGATTAATATTTGAAACTCAAAGTTCTAATGAGGATATTTATAATCAGATGCCTGAAATGCTTCAAAAATTACTTGACACACATCTGGTAGAAGTTTATCGTCGCCCTTGCAATGATGTCAACATGATCCATGGGCAGCATGGTACAGACTCAGTAAGCCCAGTCACCCCTGTTCCTTTGGTGTTCTATTACACCAAGAAACCTTTGACCGAACCAGTCATAAACCATCCGTCCTTGACAATTAGGACCCCATCTCCATTTTCATACAAGGATACCCATGCAGTACCTTGGAAGTATGAAGTGGATGTAATCCCTCAACTCCTAAAGGGATCGTCATCCTCAGTAACCAATATTTGCGAGACAAGTGGAATGACTAGGAGCGGACGAGTTTATGCTCCTGAAAACTTGAGAAAGAAGGATGCACCTGTAAGTGAAAAAGAAAGTCGTGGTAAAGAACAAGACCCTCCCCAAGGAATAACAGAGGAAGATGCTTGTGAATTTTTAAAATTCATTAAGCAAAGTGAATACCAGGTCCTCGACCAGTTAAATCGCACTCCTGCAAAAATATCCTTGTTATCTCTCTTATTGGACTCAGAACCACATCGTGGAAGGTTATTGAAGGTCTTGAATAAAGCACGTGTTGCAAAAGATATTTCGCCAGAAAAGTTTGAAGGGATAGTGGGGCATATTGCCTCAAATGACTACTTAACTTTCACCGACGAAGAGATGCCTGCTGAAGGAAGAGGTCATAATAAGGCATTACACATCTCTGTCAAGTGTCGGGATCATATCGTAGCCAAGGTCCTAGTTGATAATGGCTCCTCTCTGAATATCATGCCAAAGTCCACTTTAAATCAACTACCTTTTGATGGGTCACATATGAAGCCAAGCTCAATGGTAGTAAGAGCTTTTGATGGTACTCGGAGAGAGGTCATTAGAGATATTGAGATCCCCATCCAAGTGGGCCCATGCACCTTCAATGTATTATTTCAAGTGATGGATATCAATCCTGCTTATAGCTGCCTATTGGGGAGGCCTTGGATACATTCTGCCGGTGTGGTGCCATCTACCCTTCATCAAAAGCTCAAATTTATGGTAAACAACAAGCTAGTCATTGTTTCTGGTGAGGGAGATTTTCTTATCAGCAAGCCCATGTCAACTCCATATATAGAAGCGGCTGAAGAAAGTCTTGAGACTTCTTTCCAATCATTGGAAATTGCTCACACCACCTATGTGAGTGAAGGGTTACAACTAGCTCGTCCTTCCAAAGCTTCTATGATGGTGGCCAAAGTGATGATAAAATCTAGGTTCCAGCCAGGGAAAAGGCTTGGGAAGATGCTTGATGGAGGAGTAGACCTATTATTGGTTAAGGGGAATAAGAACGGCTTTGGGCTGGGGTATCACCCATCTCCAATGGAAAGAGCAAAGGTTTTTACAAATAAAAGAGAAAAATGACTTGCACGGTTAGAAAATCGAGAACCCCTAACTGCGAAGATCCCTATCTGTGACCTTTACCAAAGCTTCAGGAGTGCAGGCTTGACATCTCCAGACCAAGTGGCAGTCATCGATGATGAGTCGAAGAGAGAAGAAGACTTGATTTACCCTTGTCCATTAGATACTGAGTTGTGTAATTGGGAAGCCGTTGAGCTTCTAGAGATCATTTCAAAGTAATTATTCACTTTGTAGGTTTTTGTTTAAATCCTTTGGCTATGCCTAAAGCCTTAGGATGAGTTTTAATAAGGGCAAAACATGTTTCCTTTATCATTTTAAATAAATAAAAGTTAAGTTCAATTATCATTTTCCTTATTTTACCTTTTTATATTAAATAAATTGCAGTTCTGAAATTGAATTCCAAAATAATAAGATTGCTTTCTCCCATCATGATTTTAATCCAACAAGCGAAGAGGATGAAGAGTCCGATGAACCTTCCCCTGAATTACTAAGGCTACTAGATCAGGAAGATAAAGAAATTTCTCCCTATCTAGAAATTGTTGAAGTCATAAATTTGGGGAGTGAAGAAAACAAACAAGAAGTCAAGATCGGCACCTCTTTGAGTAGAGAACATAGGAGGGAATTAATAGAATTGTTGGTTGAATTCAGCGATGTGTTTGCTTTGTCGTATCAGGATATGCCGGGATTAGATAACTGCATCGTTGAACACAAGTTGCCATTGAAACCCGGTTGCGTCCCCATAAAGCAAAAGTTGAGAAGGATGAAGCCAGAAATGCTCTTAAAGATTAAAGAAGAGATAACCAAACAGTTGGATGCTGGGTTCTTGGCTGTCTCCAAATACCCTGAATGGGTGGCCTACATTGTTCCGGTCCCAAAAAAGGATGGGAAGGTACGAATGTGTGTTGATTACCGGGATTTGAATAGAGCTAGCCCAAAAGATGACTTTCCATTGCCACATATTGCTGTTCTTGTTGATAACACGGCCCAACATTCCATTTTTTCATTCATGGATGGATTTTCTGGGTATAACCAAATCAAGATGGCACCCGAAGACATGGAAAAAACCACTTTTATTACTTTGTGGGGAACCTTCTGCTACAAGGTGATGTCTTTTGGATTGAAAAATGCTGGTGCCACTTACCAAAGAGCGATGGTAACTCTATTTCATGACATGATGCATAAAGAGATAGAGGTTTATGTAGATGATATTATTGCCAAATCCAAATCCATTGAAGGTCACTTGATTGACTTACGAAAGCTCTTTGAACGCCTGAGAAAATTCAAACTCAGATTAAATCCGGCTAAATGCACTTTTGGGGCTAGTTCTGGAAGGTTGCTTGGTTTCATTGTCAGTGAGAAAGGTATCGAAGTGGATCCTGATAAAGTAAAGGCAATCATGGAAATGCCTGCTCCTAGCACTGAAAAAGAAGTACGAGGGTTCCTTGGAAGGTTGAATTACATAGCTCGTTTCGTTTCTCAACTAACAACTGTATGTAATCCAATCTTTAAGTTGCTTCGTAAAAATCAACCATCATAATGGAATGTTGATTGTCAGGAAGCCTTTGACCAAATAAAGCAATACTTGCAATCCCCACCGATCTTGGTTCCCCCAACCCCGGGAAGACCACTCCTGTTGTATTTGACAGTGATAGATGAGTCTATGGGCTCTGTACTGGGGCAACATGATGAGTCTGGGAGAAAAGAGCATGCTATTTACTATTTGAGCAAGAAGTTCACTGAGTACGAAGCACGATATTCTACTGTGGAACGAACTTGTTGTGCATTAGCATGGGCTGCTCATCGCCTAAGGCAATACATGTTATCTTATACTACTTGGTTGATATCTAAGATGGACCCAATTAAGTACATCTTTGAAAAACCAGCTCTGACGGGAAGAATAGCTCGTTGGCAGGTTCTTTTGACTGAGTATGATATCATTCATGTCACCCAAAAAGCTGTAAGAGGGAGTGCTTTGGCTGATCACTTGGCCCACCATCCCCTAAAAGAATATCAACCAATGTCATTCGAATTTCCTGACGAAAATATTATGATGTTGTCAGAAGAGAAAGATTGTCCTAATAGAACTTGGATTTTGATGTTCGATGGGGCATCGAATACACTGGGGCATAGGATTGGAGCCATCCTAATCTCACCAGATAACAAGCTTTTCCCATTCACTGCTAGACTTTGTTTTGATTGTACCAATAATATTGCAGAATATGAAGCTTGTGCTTTGGGGATTCAGGCAGCACTTGAAGCAAAGGTGAAATCTCTACAAATATACGGAGATTCTGCCTTGGTGATTCATTAACTAAAAGAAGAATGGGGTACTAGAGATGGTAAATTGATTCCTTATCAAGCTCACATCATGGAACTAATCAAAGGGTTTGATGAAGTCTCTTTCCATCATATTTCTCGGGATGATAACCAATTAGCCGATGCTTTGGCCACATTGGCCTCCATGTTCAACGTAAGCAGGGAGTGTGGCATGCCCTTCATCGAGATTGAAAGGCGTCTCGAACCTGCATATTCTCATGAGATAGAAGAAGAGCCCGATGGGAAACCATGGTTTCATGACATCAAAAATTATATTCAAAATCAAGAATATCCCCCTGGTATCTCAGAAAATGATTAAAGAACCCTCAGGCGCCTAGCCATAAATTTCTTTGTGACTGGGAATACACTCTACAAGAGAAATTATGATTCTGTTCTCCTTCGTTGCGTAGACGTGACGGAAGCTAACAAAATCATGAAGGATGTTCATGAAGGGCCTTTTGGAACACATGCAAATGGGCACTCGATGGCAAGAAAAATTCTCCGATTTGGATATTATTGGATGACAATGGAAAATGATTGTAATAACTATACCAAGAAATGTCACAAGTGTCAAACCTATGCAGACAACATTCATGCACCACCATCTTCTTTGCACATTCTAACAGCGCCTTGGCCTTTTGCTATGTGGGGCATAGATGTTATTGGTCCCATTGAACCAAAAGCATCGAATGGGCATCGCTTTATTTTGGTGGCCATTGATTACTTCACCAAGTGGGTTGAAGCAACTTCCTACACCAACGTGACTAAAAATGTTGTGGTCAAATTCATCAAGAGAGAATTGATTTGTAGATATGGTTTACCAAATCAGATCATCACTGATAATAGTACAAACCTGAATAATAAAATAATGGATGAACTCTGCGAGGAATTCAAAATCAAACACCTAAATTAATCTCCATACAGACCTAAGATGAATGGAGCAGTGGAAGCCGCTAACAAAAATATAAAGAAAATCATACAAAAGATGGTTGAAACCTACAAAGACTGGAGTGAGTTGCTTCCTTTTGCTTTACATGGGTATCGTACCTCTGTACGGACTTCGACAGGGGCAACACCCTTCTCATTGGTGTGTGGTATGGAAGCTGTTTTACCAATAGAAGTGGAAATTCCGTCTTTAAAAGTAATCATGGATGCCAAATTAGAAGAAGCTGAATGGGTTCGGTCCCGATATGATCAATTAAATTTAATTGACGGAAAAAGGTTAACCGCTCTCTGTCATGGGTAGTTATACCAAAAGCGTATGAAGAAGGCATACGAAAAGAAAGTGCGACCTCGTCAATTTCATGAAGGTGATTTGGTACTGAAGAAAATCTTGCCAAATCAAAATGATCACCGAGGCAAATGGAAGCCAAATTATGAAGGACCATTCGTCGTAAAGAGAGCCTTTTCTGGAGGAGCTTTGATTTTGACGAACATGGATGGTGAGGAGTTATCTTTCCCGGTCAATTCAGATGCAGTCAAGAAGTATTATGCTTGAGCATACTCTAAAGGGATAGGGTAGTCTTTATGTCCTCTAAAAGTTTGGATTAAAAATTGTGATGTAAACTTGTAATTTTCCCAAGTAAATATATGGAATTCTCAATTTCAATTCCAATCCTTGTCTTGTCAGGTTTCATTTGCATGCATTTTGTGAAAAATATTTTAAAAAAAATCATGAAAAGCATATTTTTAATCTCAAACAAGCTTGATACTTCCCAATTACACAGACCTTGGTAATCAGGATATTCCGCTCTGCCATGAGTAATAACAAGTCCCATAAGGATTATGGTAGTCACCTGGAGGAAACCAGATCTTTAACCTTTGGTTTTCCACTTGATTATTTCTTCTATGCAGGGTTGAGGTTACAACAAGGACAAATATTCCACATGAAGAGTCGAGATCAACAGTTTCATCCTATCACCTAACTCCAGTCGGGATGGTTTACTAAGATGTGAAAATGCAATCCTTGTATTCACTCGGAACCCACACTAAGTCAGAAAAGTCAATCTCAAACACATTCTTCTTGAGCATAAATCTCATATAATTCTCTACCATAAGTCATTATGGTATAGGTATTTCCCTTAAGTGTTACTTCATGTCCGAGCCTCAGGTATCCATTCCTAGGCTACTCAAATCAAATCAGGGGCATTTCCCCAGTCATTTATTTTCATGTCAAAGCCTCGGGTATCCATCCCTAGGCTATCTCAACCAAAATCAAAACAAGGGCATCCCCCCAGTCATTTAGTTTCGTGTCAAAGCCTCAGGTATTCTTCCCTAGGCTATCTCAATCAAAACCAAGTCAGGGGCATCCCCCTAGTCATTTATTTTATGTCAAAGCCTCAGGTATTCTTCCCTAGGCTATCTCAATCAAAATCAAGTCAGGGGCATCCCCCCGTCATTTATTTCATATCAAAGCCTCAGGTATCCATCCCTAGACTATCTCAATCATAATCAAATCAGGGGCATCCCCCTAGTCATTTAGTTTCATGTCAAAGCTTCAGGTATCCTTCCCTAGGCTATCTCAATCAAAATCAAATCAGGGCATCTCCCCAGTCATTTATTTTCATGACAAAGCCTCAGGTATCCTTCCCTAGGCCATCTCAATCAAAATCATTCAGGGGCATCCCCCTGTCATCTATTTTGTGTCAAAGCCTCAAATACCCATTCTTAGGCTCTTCGAAATGTCAAGGCAACTTCATATTTTTCTAAAGCTTCAGGTATTAACCCCTAGGTTATGTCGTTTATCTTCCTGTCATTGGGACAACACCATTCGGCTATTTACTTCTTGCCAAAAGTTGTCGAGTATTCTTAGTGGTGTTCACGTCTTTACTTTCTTTTCACATCAATATGTCTCATATTCTTTCATGAAAAGAAGTAAAGAGGGGCATCTGTGAACACCTATTTTTGTCCGACAAAATATATATTAAGACATGTAAAAAAAAAGTAAAAAAAAAAGAAAAAAAAAGTTTATTTGTCCTAGAATCCGGAGTCAATGTTGACTGCATTAACCGGGGTCCTAGCACGGTCTCATGACCGGTGTTACCTCATTAGTTCTAAGCTCGTACAGCCTCAGTGGTGTACGGTATTTTACACCTCAGTTCGGTGGGAATCCGAGGTTCTTCAAGTTAAAACTGATGTGTTAATCCGTACTTGAACTTCAAGACACACCGGAGGTAAACCTGTAGGAGATTCCCCAATGCTTAATATTTAACCGAGGTGAAGAGAAATGTCCATAGTTGACCAATGATTTCAGACCCCGGTTATGACTTACCAGTTCTCATTGGTGACGCGGTACAGTGCTTAGAACCTCGTCCAGTCCAGATTGCCACCCCGGATCATATTTAAAAAATATTATTAAATATTGTATAGTGACCGTTGGAATAGTAACCCTTCCCCATTTCTATAAATACCCAATCCCTCTTCATTTCCTACCACACCTCTCATTTCATCAATTCTCTTCATTTCTCTCAAGCAATGGCTGATGGATGCCGAAGCCAAGAGGAAAGAATAAGGGAGGGAAGACGATGTTTTGTGACTATCTTTTTACTCCTTATAGTGTGGGTAGTAATTTATATTTATTGGATATTTTATATATTTCCATATATGTAATAAATAATTTATGTTTCCATTTGTACCTTTAAATTAAAGGCCCAAAAAAAAACAAAAAAAAATAGAAAAATACATGGGCAAAAAAAACTAAATAAATAAAAATAAAAATAAAAAATATAAAAAAACGAAAATAAAAAAAATAAAAAAATAAAAATCAAATAAAAAAGGACCAAAAAAAAAGAAAAGAAAAAGAAAAAGAAACAAAATTGGGCCCTAAAAAAAATTAAAAAAAGGAAAATGGGCCAAAAAAACCAAAAAAAACAAAAAAGAAAAACAAAAAAAAGGAAATGGGCCAAAAAAAAAGTCCAAAAAAAAAGGTAAAAAAAAACAAAAATTAAAAAAAAAAGAAAAAAAGAAGAGAAAATCAGAAAAGTTGACAGTGGTTTATTAGTGGTTGGACCCAGTTTGGTTGGATAATTGAAGAAAATTAGGGAAATTGACATTAAATTTGGACAAATTGAAAAAGTAGAAAAGTGATGTCATTTATGGAGGATCCAATGCCAAATTTCTTCTATAAATAGAAGGTGATATTGAGGCATTTTGAAGGAAGAAGAGGAAAAAGAGGGAAAAGAGTGTTAAATTTTTGTGAGAATTTTTAGAAGTTTTGGTTTTCAAAAATTACTTTGTGTAATCCTAGTTAGGAAAATGAGTGCACCACTCTTGTTTGTCTTATTATGTGAGTTTTTGTGAGCTAAAATACTGTCCAAGTGTTGTAACCGGTATCTAAATACCTTCAAATCAAGTCCAAACAAAGCCAAAAGCAAAGGAAATCTACACAAAATTGATTTTCCGACTTCCGTTCTAGTTTCTCTGTAATTGATCTTGTACCAAGGTATTTTTTTATTAATACAAAGTTGTTTATTTTTATTTATTTATTCTCTTATTTAATTGTTATTTATTTTTCTGCACTTTTATTTTTCTTTATTTATATTCAAGCACTTTATTTTCCTACACTTTATTTTTCTGCAGTTATTTATCTGTTTATTTATTTTTATGCATCTCCATCTTTATTTAATTATTTGTACCTTTATTTTTTTATTTTTTTTACACTTTTATTCCTCTTTATTTACTTTTCTGCACTTTTATTATTCTTAATTTATTTTTCTGCACTTTATTTATCCGCACTTTATATTTCTGCAATTATTAGTTTATTTTTTTATTTTTTACATTTTTATCTTTATTTATTTATTTTTATGCCCTTTTATTTTATTTATTTACTTTCCCGTCTCTTTATTTTTGTTATTTACTTTTCTGCCCATTTATTTTCATGTATTTACTTTTCTGCCCCTTTTTTTGTTATTTACATTTCTACCCCTTTATTTTTATATATTTACTTTTCTGCCCTTTTATTTTTGTTATTTATATTTCTACCTCTTTATTTTCATGTATTTACTTTTCTGCCCCTTTATTTTGGTTATTTACATTTTTGCCTCTTTATTTACATGTATTTACTTTTCTGCCCCTTTATTTTTGCTATTTACTTTTCTGCCCCTTTATTTTTATGTATTTACTTTTTTGCCTGCCCCTTTATTTTCATGTATTTACTTTCCTGTCCCTTTATTTTTGTTATTTGCTTTTCTACTGCTTTGTTTTTGTTATTTACTTTTCTGCTCCTTTATTTTTTTTATTATTTATTTTTCTGCCCCTTTATTTTATGTATTTATTTTTTCTGCTCTTTTATTTTTATGTATTTATTGTTATGTCTATTTATTTTTATTTTTATTTTTATTTTTTTGAACTTTTTATTTATTTTTTTCTACCTATATTTTTTTATTTTATTATTATTATTTATTCTCTATACTTTTTATTTTTAGTTATTTATCTTTTTGCATTTTATTTATTTATTTATCTTTCTACACTTTCTATTTATTTATTTACGTTTGACCATTTTAATAGTTTATAAATATGTATATATATATACATAATTATCCCTTTTTATTATGGTCATGATTTCCTATTATTTTCTCTTAGTAACCTTTTAATAATTAAGAAAAAAACCATTTTCATAAAAAATAAAAAATCAAGACTAATAAATAGTGTGTTATTTATTCATTCATTTTTCTCTTAAATTTAAGATGAGATTAATTTAGATGAGACACCTTATTAATCTTATTTTTTTTAAAAGATAATTAAATAATATTCCTTGTCAATTTTAATTAATTAAGTGTATTATATTTCTTTATCTTCATGTTGATGTGTTTAATTTTATTTTTTTCTCTTATCTTTATTTATTTATTTATTTATTTGTTTTGAACTTTATATTTCTCAATAAAAATCAATTTTTTTTACTAGAAAATAAGTAAGACAAGACGTCTTATTGTTTTTTTATCTTTTATTTTTATGGTCTTTTAATCATTTGTTTATTTATTTTCTTAAAACTAAAAACAACAAACTTAGGAGATGTATTTTATTATTATCTTTGTTTTATTCATATTTATATATGTTTTTTTATTGTATATGTTATTTATGATTGTTTTATGAAGGATGAAATACTTGATAATCATTTTTGAAATTATGCATGATCAATTTGGGTAACCGTTTTTTTACGGACAGTGTGGGTGCTAATACCTTCCCCTCCTGTAATTCGACTCCGGACTAAACAGAATCTCATATTTTTTTCAAAAAAAAAAACCAGTGCTATTTAAAGGTTTTCCTAATATTTTCCTTAATAAATATCAGTGGCGACTCCTTGAACCCTTTATTTTTCAGGCTTCTCAAGAGCCTCACTTCAATGCAGTTTCAATTTTCTTTTATTTGTCTTTAACCAGTCCGCGTCGCGCGCCGGGACCCCGGTCGCGACAATGACCTTTCAGGATTAAGATAAGGATCTGGTTGAGAGTTCACTGAGTGATGTATGTACGTGGGAATAATTCCTGAGTGAACTTAGGCTCTGATTCCGAGTGATGAGAATACTGAGTGGACTTGAGTTTAGATTCCGAGAGATCGAATTACCCGAGTGCCTTGTTCGCTTGGGCGAATAAGGTTTCGCTCCAACGAACATGACTCGCTTAGGCGTTTCTTCCGCTGTCCATTGTTTGAACGATAAGGAGTCTTGCCAACTTGGGGCATTCCGACTCGGTTTTTTTTCTTTTCTTTGGTCGGATTCTTGTTCCGGTTTTCCCTGTTGGCCGTTCAAAATTTTTGGGAAAAATTTTCTTTTGTTTCGGATTTTATTTAATTTTGTTAGGATGTTTCAACTTCACTTTGGCACACTGGTTTCAATAGCATCCGACGGATCCCTATCTTCAGTCACTAAAAACAATTGTATGGGTGAGTGAGTGGGTATAAAAATTAATAAATAAAAAATATTATCAGATACACATTAGAAAAGCATGACATAAAAGTATACATCATTACTTTCACAAGTTCATCAATTGTCTAATGCAATTATCATCAATTTAACCACTCAGATAATGACATATTATCAACTCATCTACTTTCACCATGTAATACATTCAAGGTTGACATTAATTTCAATGCAATGTGACACACTCATCAATTAGGCAAATATCAACACAACTGACTCTCAATTCAATAAATGTTACTACTCTCTAGTATACTGATACTAAAAGGATCGGCTGTCAGTTGGGGGTCCTACCTGACTCCCCGTGAACCCGACTTGGTTCACCTAGCCCTCTTGACTCCCCACCTCACCACTGGGTCCTATCTAACCACTAGGTGCCTCAACAGGGTCATAATGACCACTAAAGCAAAAAACAAGGGGTAAACTATACGGATCGGTTGTCCACACCTGACCAATATGCATATACATCATTAAAATCAATAGTAACTCAATATAATCAATATTTCTCATCATTACATAATTAATTCATCATCATTTTAATCCTGCCATTAAAACCATCATCCTAGGATTGTCATATAGACTATTTAGGCACCTCCACGTGAATCTTGTTTTCAACTTCCTCAATTATCATATCACTTATGACGTATTCACATAATGTATTTATTAGAACTAAGAAGACTTCTGAAGAAATCTTAGATTTGTGGATAACCAACATTAAGTATTCTAATTTAATCAAGTCATGGTTTGTTAATATTTGATAGTTTATTTAAGTGTTTTAGGATACAAAGCATAGGTCATAAAACAAAGGGAGAGTTCTTGCACAACATAAGTCTGGTAAGACAAAACAAAAAGAAGGACACATCAAAGAAGGAAACAAGATCTAAGAGCACTCTTCAAAGTAAAAAGATCATTTGGATTCACACCAAACCCAGACCTGACAAGTCATACGACATGCATCAAGTATGTGGAAGAGTCATCTCCTCAAGGCAACCCTCATCAATAAGACTTCATCCTTATGCTTCATTAAGCATATGAAAGGGCCTTCTTCATAAAGTAAAACTCTTCAACAACCCAGACCCTCTCTCTATTAAGATAGAAGCTGCTTTAGACCTTTTGCAATATCTCAAGCAAGAACATTATTGCTCTTTATTTTGAGTCTCATCATCAACACCTTATGGATCACCAGACTCTGAATTATATTCTGAAGTCCTCCCTGAATGGGGCAAGTCTGTTCCTCAACATGATGACTCACTAAAGTATCTTTCCATCTTAGTATGAAAGATTATTACAATAAGGGAAGTGTCCAAGTAAGGATAATCAAGATTATTTCTAAAAGCATCTATTTTCACCAACTCCCTGTAGTCCTCTAAACAAGGAGTATTCCTTCTTGGTGAAAAGTACTTTATCCCTCTCTACCTCTATCTACACAGATCTCGAAAGCTCTTTACTTTCTACTCTATGCTCAGTGTGCAGAACGACTCTCTCTAACCCAAAAGGCTCACATCTGTTAAGGAAAAACCACTTTGCATTGGATGCAATATTCCTCAACGGTCATCCAATAGATCTCTCTCTCTTTTAGTTTCACTTGTGAAAGACAAACCATATAAATTGAAACCCTTCTCTCTATAAAAAGGGTGAGACAATGGTGAGATCAAAAGAAAGAAGAAATGAGAGTTGAGAGAATTTATAAGTAAGATACAGAGAAAAGAAAAAGAGAAGAAAATGGCATATGTCAACAAAAGAAGAAATCATAAAATGCCAGTAGAGAAAAAGAAAACTCACCATATGCATGATCAATCTCATATTTCAGAAGCCATAGTACTCAAGCCAAAGATATGAAATCAATTCATCTCCTCTGAGAGATCATTGTCTCTGACTAAGCTTTCAAGTCATCATCTACCTGTACTAAATGTTATGTAAAAATAAGCCTATTTTCATTTGTATAAGTCTGTTGACCAGACTCATCACTTGGCTTAGCTAAGTTAGAAGGCTTATTAATCTTATTCAAATTCTTTCAATTCTTTGTAAGTATAGATCTAGTAGACCTATTGGGAAACACTATTAGCCTAAAGAGGCTTTAGAAAGAATACTTAGGATTAAGCTAGGAGTGGCTTGTGAAATAATACTTTGGTCTGCCCCAGGAGTGGGTGTTGCAAAATAATACTCAAGTTAAGGCAGAAGTGGCTGTTGTCAAGAATACTTAAAGGCATGTAATGTGCTTAAGCCAGGAGTGGCTAGATTCAACAATACTCAAGGGCATAATCTATGTTGTTTATGTAAAAGAGATAATTTTACATAATGGAAAAGCCCGTCAAGTCTGAAGGTACTAGATGTAGCTTCTGTGTTGGAAGTAAACCAATATAAATCTCTTGTGTGTTGTTTCTTTTCCTATCTCCTACTAGAGTCTGATGCTCTCACGCCCATCTTCTCTAATTTGGAAAAGTCTGCTCCACTGTGCAAAACGCTCTTTCTTTTAAATATCACTTTTTGGTTGAAAAAGTGAACAGACTTATTCAATCCCTCTTCTAAGTCTATTCTTTAAACCATCAATTGGTATCAGAGCTTGGCCTCTAGGGTTGAACACTCTGGCAAGTGTAGAGGAAAAGATTGATGGTGCCTTTTCTCACTTTGGTGCTATAAAAGTTTAAGTACAAGAAGCACAGAGCCATAACTACATCTGATTTGATAAGTATAAGCATGAAGAAGAAAGGAGCTCAGAAGAAGGTACATCAACAAGTCTTCAACATCAGCAATCTGAACTGAAAAGAATTGAAACCTTAAGGTCTGATGTTAGAAGATAAGTCTCCAGGTGACACTAGAAAAATTTATAAAGGGAAGGTAAAACAAAATGGGTTAGTTTATCACTCCTCTGACTACAAGAATATAATATTCATTGCCTCTTTATGTTGTTAAATTTTTTTAATCTTGTATATTCAAACTAACATTGTGTAAGACTGACAAGAGACTGTTAGATCAAGAATATATCCTTGCAGGTAGTGGAAACAAATCTGAACTTCACTAAGTATTTGTTATTTAAATGTTGGGTAAAAATATTCATCTCTTCATATTTGTTTTCGGATATATATGATTGCTCTAGCATTTATTTCAAATCCTAGATAACTGTTCCTTATAATTTGAAACAACATCTATTTTTTTTAAAAATGTGAGCATTTAAATATGTGTGTTTCTCTCTCCATTTAATGCATAAAATCAATCCTATTTAAAATATTTGAAAGACTCTCACGTTTCTACTTCTCTCTCTCTCTCTCTCTCTCTTTATAAACCCCTTCCCCTGTTTACCATTTTTCCCTAGTCGAAAAACCCTACTTTGATCTCTTGAGCCCTCTCTCACACAAAAATATCAAGCATTCCTTAAACACTAAAAATGGCTGCTTTCACTGAAAATGACATTGTTGAATATGTCTTCTTTTCTCCTTAACAATATAAAGAAGAAGGTAGAGATGTTGTGTCTGAACTGACTAGCATTGGATGGTTACCATTCTGCTTCATAGTTTACACCTACTCACCCTCTCTGGTGATAAGTTTCTCATCCACTACTACTGCCAACAAGGAGGACTTCACACTTTCTAGCACTCTCCAAAATAGAAGAATTGTAATCTCCACTGATAGCATTGCCTAAGAATGCAGGTTCCTTGACGAAGGTTTGATGTTTATTGAAGACTACATTGGCTCTACTATCTCAGAAAAAGAAGCCAACAAATATTTATATGGGTTAGAGTCTCCTTCAACCTTTCTGGTCAAAGACTTGCTTTATAAGGCAAAGTTTCTCAATGCCCTGATAAGGCAGATGCTCTCTCCAAGAAAGAGTTCCCGAGATGTTATGACAAAGCTGGATAAGTTCTATGTGGTTTTGATGATGAAGAAGGAAAAGGAGACTCTGCCTGATGTGATTATGAACTACCTGATCTCCTCTGTCTCCAAGGAGCAAGAGAAAATCCCTTATCCTGGTGTTCTGTCCAAAATTTTTGAACTTCATGGCTTTGAGGTTCAAAATGCAAGGAATCTAAAGATGTGTGGAAGTCTGATCACCAAAGCCCCCACATTCTCAGACGTGATCACTCCTCCTGGAGCCTCTCAACAAAGAACTACTGAAGAACCTTTGAATGATGACTCAAATTCATCAAGTGACAAGCCCTTATCAAACTCTGACCAACAAGAGTCTGGTCATCCTAAAAAGAAAGCTAGAACTTTCGTTGGAATTTGTCTAAGAATTTCAAAGTCTAGTCCCCTCATCAAGACAAGGTTTGGTCGTACAACACCAACCTTAAAAGCAAGAAATCCAACAGCTCCTGTAGCAAACCCTCTAGTCTTCAACTCTTCAGACTCAACAACTATTGAACCTAAAACCTTTCCACCTCCTCTATCAGAAAACTCACCTCCAACAGACTCTAATCAACTTGTCTTGGAAACTATACTTTATATTCCAGTTACCACTCCCTCCATCCAAAAGAAGCACACCTACACATCCTCATTCACCAGTGTGCCCATTCAGAATCTAGAAATCTGACATTAGACTAATGGAATCTGATTACCATCTACCCCACTCTCACCCAGATTTGCTCCACCTCTGCCTGCACAGGAAATTCTTCATGATGACAGCCTTTGCTTTACCTCTGATGCTGCCATGTACTATAGAATTAGAAAGGAAAAAAGCTATCATATTGGACATTCAGCAAGGAAGATCCTTAACTAAAATCATAAGTGGAAGAGAGAAGTTTGCTTTCATTTTGCCCTCAACAAAGATTTTCATTGCTCTAGATAGGCTTTGCCCTACTGTTAAGACGTACTCATCCAGAAAAAGGGAAAGAACAAGTATCTGCTTCGATTCAACCTAATGTGTCTGCATAGGATGAACCTCGTCCAAGAAGACTTCTTGATAATGAAGTTTCAAGACTTTGGAGTCTAAACACAACATTGAGGATGATGCAAAATGGTTATGGAATTATATACTTTGAATGATTAGGGAAGCTGGTTCCTACTCAAATAGTTCAGATTAGACATAATCTTTTCTATTACCTTCTTTACCCCCCTCCAAGCCATAAACTTCTTATCTATCTACCTTATTGCATTGATATCAAAAAGGAAAGAAGAAGCTAAGAAACTGATGATCAAGTCTTTTTAAGATAGTTAAATTTTATTTTGTTAAAAATTTCCTCTACTCCAATAATATTTTAATTGCTTTACTGATTGCCTTATAATTATTAATTTTCTCCATTGTTGTAACTTCTTGTCTATGCAAGAATTCTCTTTAGTATATTAGTCAAGAATAATTTGAAATCATTGTAAGTATTTCTCAAACCATAACTCATATTTGATTAAAGAGCTTTATTGAAATTCATAAGACTTCGCTTAAATTAAAAGACTAAATGTTTACTATCAACGCTTTATTGAAATTCATAAGACTTCACCAGAGGAACTTCTTTTCTTCTTAATCGCTTGGTTTGAAAAGCATCTACACACATAGGAGTAGCTGGAATCGTCAAATCATCTTTTACCTCTATAGAATCATCAGGAACCACTATACTATCACAGGGCATATACTTCCAGAGCTGAGATACATGGAAAATGTCGTGTGGTTGAAAGAAAGCTAGAGGAAGCTCAATCCTATAGGCTACGTCACCAATCTACTTTGACACAAATAAGGACTGATATACTTCAGACTCAACTTCCGACTCTGAATAGATCTACTAACACCCTTAATAGGGGAGACTTTCAAAAATATTATATCACCCACCATGAACTCTAGGGTTCTATCTTTGGTATCATAATAGCTCTTTTGTCTATCCTGTGCCACCTTCATCTTGTCTCAAATCATAACCACTTGACCAGTCATCTATTGGACGATTTCTAGCCCCAACACTAAAATATCACCATTTTTTGCCCGATATAGCAGAGTACAACACTTCTTGCCATATAAGCCTCATAAGGCGCCTTCCCTATACTGCTATAGAAATTGTTGTTATGTGTGGATGCAATCAATAGGAAGAATATCTCCAAACTACCACCATGCTCCAATACATAAGCACGTAACAAGTCTTCTAGTGTCTAAATAGTGTATTTAGACTAACCATCCATCTAAGGATGATATGCCGAGCTCAGCCTCAACTTCGTCCCCAACTCTTTATGCAAACTTTCCCAAAACCTAGAGGTAAAATGAGGGTTTCTATTTGATATAATGCTTGAAGGAATACCATGCAAATGAATAATCTTTCTCATATACAACTCTATAAGTCTCTCCAATGACCCCTTGATGTTCATAGCAAGAAAATAAACACACTTTGCCAACCTATCAATGATCACCCAAAAAGCGTCACATGTAACATCCCTTGTTTTGTGTGTTAGGTCCTTGAGGCTAATTGTCTTAATTTGGTGTTATGTTTTTATGTATTGATGATTGAGCTATGGCCGAATTGCTTGTGTGTGATCACTGAGTTATATTTTAGAAGATTTTATGAATATAAAGCGAATGCCTTTGCTTTAATTATGTGAGTAATAGAGATGATTAGGATAATAATAATAATAATAATAATAATAATAATAATAATAATGTGTTTGATAATACTCATAACAACATAGATCTATTAATTAGAGTATTGGTAATATAATAAAAATGTTTAAGTATTATTGCTTAAGTCGTTTAAACTGTGTAGCTCCCCCGGTCTTGGCCAAGAAATTTTTTGGAGGACTCGAGTTGATTATCCTGAGACATCCCTCACAAGATGTCTAACGATTTTCATGAAGGGCTTGATGTCCGTTTCCAGTCACCCAAGCCCAAAAACTCTATTTTCAAGTTAAACGTATAGGCCAAACTCTGCACCTGTATGTATTTTGGGAATAATTTCCTTTCCTATTATTGGATTTGAGCGATTCTTGTCCCAAAATCTTTGTATTGAATTTATCTATAACTTTGATGTTCACCATGAAGGCCATTTCTTACCCCATAAATCCCAGAATTGAAAACACCACACTAATTCACGTTTTTCTAGTGACAGCTTGCACTATGTTTAGTATTTTTCACGTTTTTCATTCGTATAACCATGAAATCGAATGATTCTTTCACCAAAATTTTCTAAACGCGATTGGATAACACTTTGATAAAGGGAATAAAGTTAAATTTCTCACCAATTTTGCCCAAAAAATTAATCTTTACAAGAAACATCGATCCTGTCACAACCTTACATTGTTTCGGTAAATGGGCCATATCTCATTCATTTCGCAGTGAAAATTTTTGTGCCATTTACCAAATTAAAGATAAGAAAATGATCTAAAACTTTTATGTTTGGGCATTTTCCAAATTTGGCTACAACAACTCTTAAATCAATGAACAAGTCATTGCCTTTATAGCTTGACACATCAGCCTTGCATGAAAACTAACCAATCACATTGCACCACCACCTTGCCACTTGCCATGACCATGAAAGCTCCTTTTTTATCACTCAATCAGCTACATGAGACATCTATCTTGTGCATGAAACTCAAGTGACACATCTCCCTCTTTCTCTTTGGTCGTGGGAACTCCTTGTCCAACAAGGAGTTTCATGCAAAATTATCACTTTCTTAAAATTAATGCATGATCTCTTTTGCTTCTTTTTTTAACTTAGAAAATATTTTTCTAGCAATACTCCTCTTCATTTCTTCTCTTCCACTCATACCTAACATCATCATCCACCCTTCCTAACCTCCAAATACAAGCTACCACCTTCCAAACACCACACCTTCTTCTTAAATCCTCTACCAACAGCAACATTTTCTCCCTCTCCTCACCACCATATTTACGTCAACCGCCACCTCTTAAGTTTCCATTTTTCTTTTCCTTGGTGAAGCAATCAATGATGATCTAGGAGCAAACCTTGGAGCCTTATCATCTTCTTCTTGGAAGACGAATTTCTTGTGGTAAAGGGGAGCATTTAGCTTGATTAGATCCATAAAATGACATATGCATGGTGAGGTATAAATGTCCCTTAGCCTTTATACCTTGGTACTTCCTTAAAGATCTTTGTTTCATGGTTTTAATCTTGAAAATTTCTGTGGAAAAAATTGAGATCTTTGGATGGTATCATGGCTGCACCATGATCTTATTAAATTCTTTGAATTGCAAAAAATTAATTATGAAGTTACTAACTTATAGATTTTGGTTGCTGTATAATTTTTATTGTGAATGCATGCATGTGATATAATTGTCAAATATTATGTGTACTTGGTTTAAATGGTGGCTTATGGTGTCGGCATTATTTTTGGAAATCTAAAATGTTTTTAAGATAAGTTTGATGACTAAAAATAAATGAATTTTTAGACATATATTAAATTTTGGAATTTTATTAAATGAAGGAAATAAGTCGTTTATGTTTATGGTAATTATACGTTCTTTAAACTCAGAAAAAACTATTTTAGGAACATATAATGTTTATTCTTAAAAAAATTTTAAGACATTGGAGTTGTTGTGTTGTGAATGTTTAGTACTATATTTGATGATAAAATTTTTGATAAATGTGATGATTAATGAAAGAATTAAAAAGGGACCCGAGTTTAGACGCGAACGGTGAGTTAGAAACGATGGAAACGTGTTTTCGTAGGTAAATGGAGGATTTGGAAAAACTATTTTAGAGGAGTATTTTGTGATATGCGAGATGAATTTTGAGTATAATAAAAATATCCAAATGAATAAAATTGATTAGGAGAATTTTTGACGTTTGATTTGTCCTTAAACAAGTTTTTTTAACGTTAAAACGACTAACTTTGGCACTTGGCTACCTTTTCGTGTAGGGGCTGTTTCTGGATAGAATTATTATCTAAATTTTGTATATTTATTTATTATTTTAAAATTTAAAAAGGGGATTTTATTTTCAATATAGTACTAGAAAGAATGTTTTATTCATGATAAAATATTTTACCTAAGGTCTTATAAGAAATTTTAAAGAGTCAAAACAAATTTACTTCGTTCGTTGTATTATAATACGACGGAACAACAACTATAAAGAGTCAAAAAATCATAAGAAATGTACCTTATTTTTATCTCTCTCTTAAACCAATATTTAAATATAAAATCACATTTTTTAACAATTAAAAAAGTAAATTAAGTTAGAAAAATTTTACTCTCTAAAAGTTTAATGATTTATGTACCCAAAATATTCTTTTAGTAAAAGGAGAATTAAAATGATTTAACTATTTTCTTAGTCCTAGAAACTTTCTTGTGAGTCTTATTTAGTAAACAACCTTGGTACTTCTAAGCAAAATGATTTGAGTAGCATTTTGACCTTGATTCTTAACACCTGTTACACGAAAAGAATCTACCATAAATAGTTTACATGCTTTAAGGACAAATACTCTGAACAAGTAAGGTTTTGTCTAGTACTCGGGCGCCCTAGTGATAAGATAAGCATGTGGCATGTTGCATTTGGAGTTAAGGAGGGATGTCAGAATGATCCCCTAGAGCATATAGTGATAGGTACACTAGAGAAACAACAGCCGTCTTGATCCCCTGAGGGCGGTCTTGGGAGTATATCGGGGACAAACATCCAATGGCTCAGATTCACACCCGACGCTGGACAGCCTATGGCAAATACAGATATACTTTGATGAGGGGTGGGGGTTTCTACGACTGTTGAGTGCACATTCTCATGAGATGTGTGATTGTCCATTGTGATGATTGGACTAGGGTCCTTACCCATTTGTGAAACCAAAACGAGAAGAGTTCCGGTCGCTCTAGTCGGGCAGGGAGGATAAGGCGAGATTATTGTGCACATGGATATTGGTATATGAGATTGATCAGTGGAAGTTGGGCTCCATTGCATATTGGTGTTAAATTAAGATGAACAATAATTGAATCTAACACATGCATAACATACCGTCATTGTATAACTAACCCAATTGGATTTCCTTATTCCTTGTGTATTCAAGTACTGTATGATTATTCTAAGGTACGTTGTATGTGATCTTTCTCCTTGTTTGATATATATATATATATGTTTGCTAAATAATTAAGCTGCCCGTTGCATATGGATATTATAGGTTGAGAGCTTTTACTCAACCCTTTTATATTGTATGTTGTTTTCTCTTCTTGTGATCATCAGCTAAGGGTCAAGGCAAGCGCAAGTGAGGTTTAGACTACCTGAAGTGAAGGACGTCAGATTGAAAGCATTGACTGTGTATATTTATGCTTGTATTGAGATCGTTATAGACCTCGATGCTTTTATGTTATGACCTTGTAGTAGTTGTTATTGGGAGCCTGCGAGCCCCATACTCTTTTAAGTACACTTATGTTAAAAGAATCGACCTATGTAATGAACTTACTTTAAATCATGAGCTGATGATCACCAATCAAGAAAAAAGCTCTCATCTTTTCACAAATGTTAGTGACTCCTTAATTAAGTAAGACATTTCAGTGTAGGAATTTGTCCTAGTTAATTGAGGGTGTAACATTGGTGGTATCATAGCATGGTCGATTCTTTCAGCTCAGGGTATGGACCACTAAGGTTCCCTCATACTCAAAAAGGTTGTTTGTGAGGCGTTAGTACTCGCTCAATAGGATCTGATTGCTTGCCTTTGTGTATGGAGCCTTCCAATGCAGGAAGACTCATTGAATTCTTGTTAAGCTTTGTTTTTCTTTCAATCATTATGGTGCACTGAAACAATGTGACATTGAAAGCTCTGTTAGATAGGATGGTAGAAGCTTTGGAACGTTAGGTGGCGATGCTCCTCAAGCCCCGGCTAGGTACAATCAAGGACTAGTCGACTTCCAAAAGAACCACCCCGTGTAATTCAAGGGAGGTTTTGACCCTGAGGGAGCTCAGTTGTGGATCGAGCAGATGGAGAAGATCTTTACAGCTATATGATGTGGGGACAACGATAGGGTGGTTTATGCTACCTTCATGCTAGTTAGAGAGGCTAAGTACTGGTGGACTCATGCGAGGGTGAGGATGACTGCTGATGGAGCTGAGATTACCTGGGAATGATTTAAGACCGAGTTCCTGGCTAAGTATTTCCCTAAAGATATCAGGAGGCAGAAGGAACAAGAGTTCTTCAATCTGAGGCAAGGGTTCATATCAGTAGGGGAATATGCAGCAAAGTTTGAGGAGTTGGCTAAGTGGTGTCCTTACTACACCCAGATGAGTGAGACTTTTCGATGTGCTAAATTTGAAGGAAGGGTATGCCAGGACATCCGTCAGGTGATCCACTACGAGCAAATCACCCAGTTTATAACCTTGGTGGATAAATGTCATATCTATGAGCATACGTCGGTATAGAAATTAAAAGGAACTTCTAGTTTTGGGCCGGAGCGATACGTATTTGACAAGTAACCTTAGAAAGACTTCAGGTTAGGTAAGCCTTATTCCCGACCGAATTTTAGTAGACCTAGTGGATTCATGAGGACCTAGAGTGACAGGCTACCTATGGGATGCCATGATATTAGAGAACCTCACTTTGCTAGGGATTGCTCTAAAAGGACCTTAACTTCTTTTAACTATGGAAAAGCTGGGTATAAAAGTATCGTTTGTCCCGAGAAGAACTTGGATTACCCAAAGAAGGAAGTTAAGGGTCAGATAGGACGTCCTGTAGACCGCGAGATTGGAGGACCAGCTGCTAATGCGTCAGTTAATAATCCTAGAGTGGCGAATCTGAACCGTCAAGGCAGTGGTAATGTTCTACAAGGACTGAGAAATACCACAGCGGGTAGGGGTGGAGGCAATGCTAGAGTCTCTACCATGAACAGGGCAGAGGTTGCACAAGAGAATGACCTAGTGCAAGGTACATGTTTTATAAGTGAAGTGCTTCTGAGTGTGCTATATGATTCTGGAGCTACTTATTCATTCGTATCTAAAGATTGTATAAAGCATTTGAATTTACCATTGACCCCCTTATCTGGTAAAATGATTGTTGTTACTGCTGCTAACAAACCCATAAGTTTTTCTGTTGTATATAAAAATTACCCTATCACCATAGATGGAAGATTCTATCATGTGGACCTAATCTGTTTACCCTTGATTGACCTGGATATTATTCTGGGAATAGATTGGCTTACTGCCAATCGTGTCCTAATTAACTGCCACAGCAAGTCTATATCCTATAGAGTCTTGAGACCTGAGCCCTCTCAGCTCTGGAAGTCTGAGTTTGTTGTTGTTACTCAAGAGGTAACTCCATTCCAGTTAGAAGCGTGAGTGTTTATGGTCCTTGCCAACACCAAATATGATGAGAAGCTGGAGCCTGATCAGTTTCCTGTTGTTTGAGAATTCCCTAAAGTTTTCTCGGATGATATACCTGGAATACCGCCAGAGAAGGAAATCAAGTTTAGCATCGATATTCTACCCGGTACTAGGTCGATCTCCATTGCTCCATACTTAATGTCGCCAAAGGAATTAGAGGAACTCAAGAAGTAAATCAAAGAACTTCTGGGAAGGGGAATGATCCAACCTAGTTTTTCACCATGGGGAGCTCCAGTGTTGTTAGTAAAGAAGAAGGACGACAATATACGTCTGTGTGTGGACTATCGTCAACTGAATAAGGTCATGATAAAGAATCGGTATCCTCTTCCACACATTAATGATTTGATGGATCAGCTACAAGGGGGAGTCATCTTCGCTAAGATTGAATTGAGGTCGGGCTAACACCAGATTCGAGTAAAGAAAGAAGACGTCCCTAAGACGGCATTTCAAACTCGCTACGGTCACTACGAGTATCTCATCATGCCTTTTAGAGTTACGAATGCACTCACTGTTTTCGTGGACTATATGAACTGCATCTTCCACCCGTACCTTAAAAAATATGTGGTCGTGTTCATCGACAATATTTTGGTATACTCCAAGAGTGATAAGGAGCATGAAGAGCACCTTAGGACTATTCTGAATTCTTTACGTGCAAGGAAGTTATATCTGAAGCTGTCCAAGTGTGAGTTTTTATTGAGAGAGAGGAAATTCCTGGGTCATATTATCTTGACTGAGGGTATAATAGTGAATCCTGCCAAGATTGTGGCAGTACTGAAATGGGAAAGCCCAAAAAGTGTAATAAAAATCCATAGTTTCTTGGTCTTGCCGGCTATTATCGCAAATTCATTAAGAATTTCTCTTGGATAGCTTCTCCTTTGACCAAGTTAACCCACAAGGATCAACCTTCATGTATAGCAACAAGTGTGAAAATAGTTTCCTGGAGCTTAGAAAGAAGTTGACCAACGTGCCAGTTCTGATTTTACCTGATCCTTCTAAGTTATATGATGTATATTTTGATGCGTCTGGGCAAGGATTAGGATGTGTACTGATGCAAGAAAGGAAAGTGGTGGCTTACGCGTCTCGTCAGTTGAGACCCTATGAAGTAAATTATCCGACGCATGATTAGGAGTTGGTTGTAGTGGTTTTCGCCTTGAAGATCTGGAGGCACTATCTGTATAGGACCAACTTCAAAGTATTTAGCGACCATAAGAGTTTGAAGTATCTCTTCAATCAGAAAGAACTGAACATGAGGCAATGACGATGGATGGAGTTTATTAAAGATTACGACTTTGAGCTTCATTATCACCCGGGAAAAGCAAATGTGGTAGCCGATGCGCTCAGTAGGAAAGCATTGCATTTGTCCTACAAGATGACTAAGGAGCTGGAGCTATTAGAGCAGTTCCGTGATTTGAATCTCGCCGTGTCACTTAGAACATAAAGCCTGATGGTTGTAATGTTGAAGGTCTCTAATGAGTTTTTGGATCAAGTTAAAGAAGCTTAATTGATTGATGAGACTCTACAGAAGCAGCTCAAGAAAGCAAAGCTGGGTGAATTTGTGAGGAAAATAAGGAATAATCAAGTATCATGGAAGGTTATGTGTACCTGGGAGCGCTGACTTGAAAAGATCCATCCTCGAGGAGGCTTACAAGAGCAAATACAGTGTACACCCAGGGGTGACAAAATGTATCAAGACCTGAGAAAAGTATTTTGGTGGCAGGGAATGAAGAAGGACATTGCTGATTATGTTAGTAAATGTCTGACTTGTCAGAAGATAAAGGTAGAGCAACAGTGACCATATGGTACTCTTCAACCCTTCGAGATTCCTGAATGAAAGTGGGACGAGATTTCCATGGACTTTGTGTCTGGACTCACAAGAACTCTAACAGGATGTGATGTCATTTGGGTAGTTATAGATCGACTTACAAAGATCGCGCACTTTATTCCAGTCAACATGAAGTATTCTTTGGAGAGGCTCACATAGATCTACATCAGGGAGATAGTTAGACTGCATGAAGTGCCATCTGCTATTGTATTTGATCGAGATCCCCATTTCACTTTAGGTTTCTGGGAGAGTCTACAACAAGCATTGGGAACCTGATTGACCCTAGGTTCAGCATATCACCCTCAGACCGACAGGCAGTCTGAGCACACCATTAAAACTCTTGAGGATCTTTTAAGGATGTGTATACTCAAGCATGGTGGGAGTTGGCAGGAGTATCTACCGCTTATGGAATTCACCTACAACACAGTTATCACGCTAGTATTAGGATGGAACCGTACAAAGCTCTGTATGGAAGAAAATGTCACACACCCTTGCATTGGTTCGAGATAGGGGAGAAAGCTGTGATTGGGCCAAAGGTTATTCAGAGGACCACAGAGCAAATTAAAGGAATTCAAGCGGCAATGAAGGCTTATCAAGACCATTAGAAAAGCTACTATGATATACGTCAAAAACCTCTCTAGTTTGAAGAATGAGATCACGTTTTTATGTGAGTTACTCCTGTGAGTTACTCCTCCTAAATTGTCCAACCTTCACAATGTTTTTCATGTCTCCCAACTCTGAAAATATATGCCACATTCTGACCATATCCTGAAACCCAACCAACATAATCTTAAAGAAAATCTTACCTATAAGGTAGTACAAGTAAAGATTATGGACAGTCGTCTGAAGCAACTGAGAAGGAAGGATGTACCCTTGGTAAAGGTAATCTGGAGTCAGTCTGATGAAGGAGACGCTATATGGGAACTTAAGGAAAAGATGCGAGCTCTTTATCCTTATTTGTTTGATGGCACTTGGTGAAATTTTAGGACAAAATTTCTAAAAGGAAGGAAGAGTGTAACAACCCTTATTTTGTGTGTTAGGTCCTTGAGGCCAATTATCTTGATTTTGTGTTAAGTTTATAAGTATTGATGATTGAGCTATGACCGACTTGCTTGTGTGTGATGGTTGTGTTATATTTTAGAAGATTTTATGAATATAAGGCGAATACCCTTGCTTTAATTATGTGAGTAATAGAGATGATTAGGATAATAATAATAATAATAGTGTGTTTGATAATACTCATAACAATAGAGATCTACTAATTAGAGTATTGGTAATATAATAAAAATGTTTAACTATTATTGCTTAAGTCGTTTAAACCGTGTGACTCCCCCAGTCTTGGCCAAGAAATTTTTCAGAGGACTCGAGTCAATTATCCCGAGACATCCCTCACATAATGTCTAACAATTTTCATGAAGGGTTCGATGCCTGTTTCCAGTCACCCAAGCCCAAAAACTCTATTTTCAAGTTAAACGTATAGGCCAAACTGCGCAAATGTATGTATTTTGGGTGTAATTTCCTCTCCCGTTATTGGATTTGAGTCATTCTTGACCTAACATTTTTGTACTAAATTTATCTACAACTTTGATGTTGACCATGAAGGCCAATTCCTACCCCACAAATCCCAGAATTGAAAACACCACACTGATTCACGTTTTTCTAGTGGCAGCTTGCATATGTTTAGTATTTTTCACGTTTCTATGACCATGAAATTGAACGATTCTTTCACCAAACGTTTCTAAAATCAATTCCATACAACTTTTATGCACGGAACAAAGTCAAAGTCCCCACTAATTTTTCCCAAAAAATTAATCTTTGCAAGCAACATCAATCTTATTACAACCTTACACTGTTTTAGTAAATAGGCCATATCTCATTTGTTTCTCAATGAACACCCTTATGCAATATACCAAATTAAAGATAAGAAAAAGATATAAAACTTTTATTCTTGGGCTTGTTCCAAATTCGGCCCACAACAGCCATTAAATCTTGGAACAATTCAGTGCCCTTGTTGCTTGACACATCAACCTTGCATGAAAACTAACCAATCACAGTGCACCACCACCTTGCCACTTGCCATGACCATGTAAGCTCCTTCTCCATCACTCAATCAGCTGCATGAGACACCTATCTTATGCATGAAATTCAAGTGACACCTCTCCCTTTTTCTCTTTGGCCGTCGGAACTCCTTATCCAACAAGGAGTTCCATGCAAAATTGTCACTTTCTAAAAATTAATTCATGATTTCCTTTGCTTCTTTTTTTTTTCTAACTTTGATAATATTTTTCCAATAACACTCCTCTTCATTTCTTGTCTTCCACTCATACCTAACATCATCATCCATCCTCCTTCATCAAGCCTAAACCACTCCACCACCCTTCCTAACCTCCAAATACAAGCTACCCCCTTCCAAACACCACATCTTCTTCTTAAATCCTCTACTAATAGCAACAATTTCTTCCTCTCCTCACCACCATATTTATGTCAACCATCACTCTTAAGTGTCCATTTTTCTTCTCCTTGGTGAAGTAGTCAATGATGATCTAGGAGCAAACCTTGAAGCCTTGTCATCTTCTTCTTAAAGGACGAATTTCTTATGGTGAGGAGGGAGTATTTAGCTTGATTAGATCCATAAAATGATACATGCATGGTGAGGTATAAATGTCCCTTAGCCTTTATGCCTTGGTACCTCCTTAAAGATCTTTGTTTCACGGTTTAAATCTTGAAAATTTCTTTGGAAAAAATTGAGATCTTTGGGTGGTATCATGGATGCACCATGATCTTATTAAATTCTTTCTGTAATAGCCCTCATTTTTGTGTGTTAGGCCAATTATCTTGATTGCTTATTAATTTCATGAGTGCTGATGACTGGGCTACGACCGACTTGTTTTTATAATGGCTGATTAGTGTTTTAGAAAGATTTCATGAACTAAGGAACAATATTTTTATTAAATCGGATAAGTGATGGTAATGACTAAAATAGTAAAAAATAGTATGTCTAATAATACTCATAATAACAGAGATTTATCAATTAGAACATTAGAAATCTAATAAAAAATATTTAAAGTATTTTTAAGTCATTTAGACTGTGTAACTTCCCCTAGTTTTGGCCAAGAAATTATATGAGAAACTTGAGCCAATTATGTTTATCCCAAAACGTCCCTTATATCGTCCCTAATAATTTTTACGAAGGCCCCGATGCCCGTTTTCAATCACCCAAACCCAAAGACCTTGGCAAAACTGTTTTGGAGGAGTATTTTGTGATATGAGAGATTAATTTTGATCATAAGAGAAAAATAACCAAATGAGTAAAATTGATTGGGAGAATTTCTAAAGCGCGATTTGTCCTTAAACGTATTTTTACGAATGTTAGAATGACAGATTTTGGCATTTTGCAACCTTTTCGGGCAGGGCCTATTTCTGGGTAGAATTAGTATTTAAAATTACTATATTTAATTAGTATTTTAAAAATTAAACACTTTTGGCTTTGGAATCACCCAAATCAGAATTTTCTAGATAAAATACGACAAAAATGATGTTTTGACAAAAGAATGAAAATTTACCACTTTGTACCTTTACTTTAGAAAAAGAGGACTCTTTTGTTTTCAATATAGGGCTAGGATAATTATTTTATAATGATAAAATGTTTTACCCAATAGTTTATGAAAAATTTTAGAAAGATAAAATCAATTTAATTCGTTCATCGTAAGTCAATACGACGAAACGACATTAGCAAGAAATTGAAAGGTCATAAGAAATATATTTTGTCCTTATTTTTCTCTTAAAGGAGACATCTAACTTTAAGATCATCCTTTTGAAAATTAAGAAACAAAATGAATTAAGATATTTTGTTCCCTGCAAGTTAATAAACGAATTATACTTAGGTATCTTTTAAAAGATTTACATATAAATTGGATATTTTAATACTAAAGAATTTCCTTAGAAAATACCCTCAAGACTTCTAGTAAAATGATTTGGGTAGTATTTTAGACTTTGGTCCCTGGTACCTACTACACGAAAAGATTTTTACTTTAGATACTTTGTACACTTTAAGGACAAATACTTCGAGCAAGCAAGGTTCCGTCTAGTACTCAGGCACCTTAGTGATAAGATAGACATACAACATGTTGTATTTGGAGTTAAGGAGGGATGTTGGAATATTCCCCTAGAGCATACTGTAACAACCCTCATTTTTTGTGTTAGGTCCTTGAGGCCAATTATTTTGATTTTATGATAATTTTATATGCACTGATGACTGGGCTACGATCGATTTACTTATAAGTGATGATTGAATGACATTCTAGAAGATTTTGTGGGTATGAGGCGAAGGTTCTGGTTTTAATTATGTGAGTAATAGAGATAATTAGGATAACAACAATAATGTGTTTGATGAAACTCGTAAGAACAAAGATTTATAAAATAAAACATTAAGTGGTCTAATAGGAATATTTAAATATTTTGTTTTAAGTCAATTAAACCATGTAACTCCTCCGGTCTTGACCAAAAAGTTGTCTGAGAAACTTGGGTCAATTATTTTTATCCCAAAACATCCCTAACATCATTCCTAACAACTTTTATGAAGGGCCCGATGCCCGTTTACGACCACCCAAGCCCAAAAACTTCATTTTTGAGTTACCCGGGTAAGCCAAAATGCGCATCTGTATGTATTTTGGGTGTAATTTCCTCTCCTGATTTTGGATTTGAGTCATTATTATCCCAAAATCTCTATATCAAAATTATCTACAACTTTTAGGTTGACCACAAAGGCCAACTCTAATCCCATAAATCCCAGAATTTAAAATACTAGATTAATTCTCGTTTTTCTAGCAACAGCTTGCACTAGGTTTAGTATGTTTTGTTTATCTCTCTCGTATGACCATGAAATTGAACAATTCTTTCACCAAATTTTTCTTAACACAATACTCTACAACTTGGATGAAGAACAAGAAGCCCAAATCCCTACCAATTTGTCCTAAAAAATCAATCTTTACAAGGAATAAAATCCTATCACAACCCTGCACCCCTTTTATATTTAGGCGATAAATCTCTCATTTATTAATGGAAGTTTTTATGCCATATACCAAATTAAAGAAAACAAAAAGCTATACAATTTTTGTGTTTGGCCCATTTTCAAATTCTACCCAGAAGATCCCTTAAATTCACGAGCAAGCTATTGCTTCTGCACTTGACACATCAGCCTTTGCATGGAAAATGACCAATTAAATCACACCACCACCTTGCCACTTGTTTAGACCATGCTAAGTCCTTCTCCACCACTCTACAAGCTGCACATGACACCTAACATTTTCATGAAATAGTCTTGACACCTCTCCCACTCACTCTTTATCCGTATGACTCCTTGGGAGGCAAGGAATTGCATGCCAATTTTTCACTCCTCCTAAAACTACTCTTGTTCTTCTTTGCTTTCCTTTCTTCTCCTCTAACTTAAAAAAATTCCAGTAGCTTTCTTCTTTATTTTCTTATATTCTTCTTATCTAAAACAACATCATCCATCCATCATCATCCATCCAAAATCACCACACCACCCTTCCTAAACTTCAAAACCCAAGGTATCACCTTTTGATCATCAAACCTTCTTCTTCCTTCACCACCAAATAGCAACATTTTCTTCTCCCACTCACCATCATATTCACGTGATCCACCACCCTATCATGCACCCATTTTCCTTCTCCTTGATGAAGCATATAATGGAGTCCTAGTTGCAAGCACTTGAAGTCCTTGTCATCCTTCCTTGAGCATGGAAATTTGGTGGTAAGGGGGGAGTAACTAGTTTATTTAAATTCATAATCTTGCACATGCATGGTGACGCATAAATGTTCCTTAGTATTTATACCTTGATACTCTCTTAAAGATCTTTGATTTATAATTTTAATCTTGAAAATTCTTTAGAAAAAATGAGATCTTTAAGTGGTATCATGGCTACACCATGATTTTATTAAGTTCTTTAAAATTTTGAAGATTAAATTGTGAAGTACTAACTTGTGAATTTTTATTGCTTTAGAAATTTTTATTGTGAATATGTGCATATGATATGTTTGATAATGTGTGTTCTTAGTTAAATTTAGTGGCTTGTGGTGTTGATAATATTTTTGGAGATCTAAAATATTTTAAAATAAGTTTTTCTAACTAAAAATAGAGTATTATTGCTGCTAGAAAAATTTTATGGTTAGCTAAAAGATTTAACATAGAAATTCGCTAAAATGAAATTTAGTATTTAACATTTGGATGTATGGATTAATCCTTGAAATTATTGTGTTAAAAATGAGTTTTTAGACACATATCAAATTCTGGAATTTTGTTTAATACGGAAAAATAAATGTCTTATATTTGTGTTAATTAGACGACGCGCTTGAAATTCGAAAAGAAATCGATTTAAAGTACGTTTGAAGTTTGTTCTTGGCAAAATTTTATGATGATTGGAGCTGCTGCATTTTAATATATTTTAATATTATTTATGGTCATAAAAATGTTATGATTGTGATGATTAATAAAAGAATAAAAAGGGACCAGAGTTTAGGCGTGAACAGTACGTAAGAAACGATACAAAACGTATTTTTGGGGGTAAACAGAGGAAATTGGTAAAACTGATTGGAGAAGTATTTTGTGGTATAAGAGATGAATTTTGAGCATTATTGATTGGGAGAATTTTTGACGGGTGATTTTCCTTAAAACGCATTTTTACGAACGTTAAAACGATGAACCTTGACACTAAGTTACTTTTCGTGTAGGGGCTGTTTTTGGACAAGATCCACATTTAAAATTTTTATATTAAATTAATATTTTCAAAGTTAAACATTTTTGACTTTGGAATCACTCAATTTGGAATTTTCTAGACAAAATCAACGTTTTGACAAAGGAAATAAAAATTTACTACTTTGTATCTTTACTTTAGAAAAAGAGGATTCTTTTGTTTTCAATATAGATTTAGGAGAATTACCTTATAATAATAAAATATTATATCTAAGAATTTATGAAAAATTTTAGAAAGTCAAAATCAATTTAATTCGTTCATCATAAGCCAATACGATGAAACGACCTTAGTAAGTGATCGAAATTAAGAAGAATATACTTGTCCTTAATTTTCTCTTAAAAGAAAAGCTTAATTTTTCCTAAGTTCATATTTTAAGAAACATAATGGAGACATGTTACTCCTTTTCACTTAAATATCTATTATAAACTTACAAATAAATTAAATATTTTCATACTAGAGAATTTCCTTATAAAACCCGTTTAGGTAATAACCTTGATATTTCTAGTAAAATGATTTGGGTAGTGTTTAGACCTTGGTCCCTAGCGCCTACTACACGAAAAGATTTATTCCTTAGATACTTTACACGCTTTAAGGACAAATATAGCAAATGAGTAAAGGTTCTATCTCACTACTAAAAAACCCTTTGTTAGCTACTTAAAAAAAGCGACCGACGCAAGCCGTCGCTACTTAGCAACCGATTAGCGACCGTAGAGTAAAAAGGACCCTGAAAAGGCAAATTAGTCACCACGTCAGTGACCACCGTCACGCCATTGCTAAAATTTAGAAAAATCCGTCACTAAAGTTGTCACTAAAAGACACCCCGTCACTGAAGCGGTCGCTAACACTTCCCTCCATAATTTTTTGGTTTCCCTCCATAGTTTTTTGTTGGTGTGAACATGTTAGCGATGACGGCTTTGTGTCGCTAATGGTAAAAAATGTAGCGACGGGAAACAGGAACGTGATATAGCAATGGTGATGCTCGGCGCTGCTCCTTTTGGATAAGTCATCGACCAAGGTAGCGACGGTTTTGTGACTGTAGTTATTTTTTGTTCCCACTAAATATTTTGATTTGGCTCACAAACTTTAGTGACGAATTTGCGTAGTCGCTACGTGAAGTAAAAACTTAACGGTTGTGGCAATTTAGTGACAGACAGGTTGATACCGTCGCTAGTCAGGCTATAGTAGCGATGATACTTTGTCGTTGCTAAGGTTGTTGTGCCAATTTAGTAACTTTATTAGCGATGTTGTGTTTACCGTCACTAAAGTTTAAATCTAATTTGGACACCCTCCTTTTTCCCAATCATTTTCCCCAATCATTCCCAAGCCCTAAACCATTATCTTTCCTCTTCCCTCTTCCTTGTCTTTGCTTGTATCACTCTCTCTCACAAACCACTGTCTCCCTCACAAACCACCGTCTCTCTCGTCCCGTCTCCGTTCAAAGCTCCCTCCATTCGAAGCTACCTCCATTTGAAGCTTTCTCTGTTCGAGGCTACCTCTGACAGCACAGCTCCAGCGTCTCCTCCCTCTCTCCTTCAAGGTGCATTCCATATTTCCTCTGCCTGTTGTTTTCATGTCCCTCCCTTTATCCCTTTCCCTTTCTGATTATTTGAAACTTGGTATTACAAATTATAAGGTAAAATTTTTATTTCTTTACCAATTTTTATCATTAAAAAATAACACCATAGTTCATCTCAGTTGTTGATATTTTTTTTGTTAGTTCACTACTGGTTCCTACCTGGTATTTGTTTATTTTATTAGATAATATAGTAATGGTCACATGGTGTTTTTGCATTCTTGACACTTATTTTAGACTTTTAGTGGAATGAAATCATTTCATGGAGATTGGTAGGTTGCATAGTGTCTATTTTCCTTGTGTCAAAGGGAACTAAGTTACCAACTTAAGAATGTGAGGATTCATTGGTGGAATAGAGACTTTTTTTAGAAATGAAGTTTGTTTGAATCTACATAATGACAGTAAAAATATTATTTATATTCTCTCTGTCTTTCCTTCATTAGTCCTTAGACCTTACACATTCAGTAAATAAGCTAGTCTACAAGGAAAAAAATTCTAATCTTCCTCCATCAGTCTATGTTTTCATCCTTTTGCAAGGTCCAAGAAGAATAGTTTTATTTTCTAGAACTAGTGGCTTGCTTATTATTCTGTAAAAAAAGGAGGATAAAAATGAAAGATAAATAGGTGATGTTGCAAGATATAAACTAGTTAACCTATTATACAGTATTCCAAAGAACATTTCACCACAACAAAGTTATCTATGCTTATTATTTCCTCCATAACATGTTCCTCTTCTTTCTTCATCTTAAGTTTTACTTTCTTCTTCTCTTCAATGGCCTTTATTTTATGGATTTCAACCTTGGAAGCCATTCTTGGAGAATATAATCTAACTTTTGAGTTATGCCTTAGTTTCCTCCTCTGGTGCTCCCAGGTCACATGAAGTGATTGCTTTTGTTTCAAATTTTGCCACTTGGAACCTAATTAAATGGTACTAGGGACATGAGTTTCTCTGATACTTCTAGGGACAGAACTCTTTAAATCCACTGAAGAGGAACACAGGTGCTTTCTTGGTGTGAAAATTGTTCTTGGTGATTCAGTTTGCATAACATCATTTTCTAGCAATTGTCTTAATGTAAATTCAGCTTCATCTTCTATTTTTTTTAATTTCAAGAGATGCTCTTGCAAAACTCTTTGTTCTTTCCTCTTATAACTCTTCCTTAAGTATTCAAGTTCCTTCACACTCTTTGCTTCATTCAGTAACTTTGTTTTTTCTCTCAGTCTAATATCCTTTTTCTTCAACTCAAAGTGCCTTCTTTTCTACCACTAGGGACACTAGAAGATGAAATGGCATGCTCATAATCCAAATTGTACACAACTGGTTTATGAACTTCTTCACTTTTCCTATGCTCATCACTAACCTCTTCACTAAATGAGAGTCTCCAAAAGCATCACCGTCCCCTCTATAAAACCTTCCTCTGTTACAAGTATAAAGAGGTTGTGAACTATCAGATACAGTTCCATTCTGCTTTGGTTTCACAGGTTTTGGCTCTGAGTTGATTTTCACCTGCTTAAAATTTGAAAGCTAAGAAAAAAGAGATAATGAAAGAAGAAAGAAGGCCTAGTAGAAGCAGAAGAAGAAGAAGAAGAAGACTTTTTCCCACCCCACTTCATAATTTGTTGTTGGCAAGATAATTCTCTAGTTCTTTATTGTATTTGGAACTCTTTAGTTTAGTCTTTAGAGAAAATGATGAGTAGAACAAAAATTAAAGTGAAGTAAGAGGTTGTGAGAGAGTTGTAGCAGTTAGTGGGACAGTTAGGCTGTTAAATAGGAACGTGGGTTTCTTACTGGTTTTTTTTCTACTATGTTTTCAAAAAAGATACCCGCCCCAATTCCGTGACCACTTTAGCCACTTTTCCTGCTTTTGGTTTCTACTCTAAGAAAAAATTTATGCCAAGTGGGGGGCCTCTTTGTTAGGCCCACGCAGTACTAGAGGTAGTTACAAAATTGTTAATTAGAAATTAAGTATTTTGTATTTGAATCGGGTAGTTTCTATGAGCTTAATTTGAGGTATACTAACATAGAAGAGGTTGTCTAAAACTTCATTGTATGTATCAATCATATCTAGAATTGTAGCTCGGCATAAGTCATTCAGTAAAATAACTATTTCCTACTTAGCATTGGCCTTAAGCTGAGAGTTGTTGTCATAATACAGCGTACTTTTTTGGTTTAGGTAATAATCAAATAACAAATGTTGTGTATTTTAAATGTTAACTATTTTTTTCTTATTATAATCATCCTTCCATGTTCAGGGCTTTGTAAAAGGTTCAAGACTTGAAGAATTACACAGTTTCATTTTGGATTTTGTGATGGACTTGGAAGTTGAAATGACTTTCCTCTCCCATCATTTTGGCCAGCAAAATACTTATCTCATCTTTTACTTTTCCTGGCTTTATTTCCTTGCAGTTTTTTTAAACTTTTCCCCTAAGTCAAAAACTCATTTTGACCATTGTTAGTCGCATGCACCAATAGGACTAGTAAGAAGAGGGTTTGGTAGTTGGGGTGCTTCAAATTTAGTCATGTCTGAGTAGGTGTGCAAAATCACCAAAAGTGTTCCTATTATTTTATTGTACCTATTATTTTATTCAACAATAGATGGATCAGTTATTTAATTTTAGCTAATCGAATCATAATTTTATCGTTTTACCAAATTTAATTTTAGTTGTGTATGGTACGGACTTTTTTAACATAAAAACTAACTGTTTTTAAGATTTCACTAATCATGTTGTTGATTGCATTAATCATATATGAGAGAGAAAGTAAAAGGTAATTTACACGTTAGCTTATAAATAACTCACATCATGTTTGAGTGAAATAATTTCATCATTTCTTGACTAAGTATTAGGATTTGATTTTTATTTTAGGTATAAAATAATTCTAAAATGTAGGCGAGTTGTCCTATTCATAAATTTCCTATAAGTTAATAAGATGATTAGTTATCATGATTGACGATGAAGAATAAAATGACCAATTTTTAAGCTTCCTCACCATGATCTTAAGGAGAATCCAAGCTGTTTCTTTTCCTCTTGCTGCTGTGAGTACTGTCCAACAAGCTAAGTTAAAGGCACTCAATAATTGTCTCTGAAGTTGATCAAAATCAGAATAAGTTCAAATTTCAGAACGAAGATTGCATAAGCAAGTTTTGCGTTATCCATGCTCAAAACAAGTCTAGGAGAGCATCATGATAAATCAACTATAAAGGAACTAAGTTCTACACTCAAATCTAGGAAAATCTCAACATTAAGGTTTCTATTTCTAAATCCTTTAAAACTAGATTACAGTTTTAGTTTCCAAACCTCTTAGAAATAGATTGCAGTTTTAGTTTTTGAACCTTTTACCTCATGGAGAGAAGGAAGTGGATGAGCTGGCTAAGGAAGTGGATGAGCTGGCTAAGGAAGTGGATGAGCTGACTCTTTGAGCCGCACCATAGACAGTGTGAAGGAAGTGGATGAGCTGGCTTCCAAGCTAGAGCATCTGAATATTTCTGCTGCTAAGGATAGGGCTCACTTAAAGACAGTAGAGGAAAAGCTGAAGAAGGCCCAGGAGCTGAAGCTGGAACGTTTCGTGGAAGTATCCATACTGAAGAACACAGTCAAATCTCTTGAAGGAAAGGTTTCTAAACTTCAGGCGGAGGCGACCGGGGTTCCTCAACTTAAGGAGGATCTCAGGGCAGAAAAACAAAAGAGTGCTCAATCACACACTTCCCGAGAACATCCCAAGAGGTCACCCATCCCAGAATTACTCCAAGTTAAGCACACCTAACTTTGGAGTTCTTAAGTGATAGGTCACCGAAAAGGCTAATGCATTTGTTGGTATAGGTAGTATGAATTCATTTCTTTAAACTATTCTTGACTGTATAGTCCCATACCTATACAGTCTTTGGATCCTTCTCATTCTGGTATATATTCGGTTCATTCATATGCCCCTCCACTAGAAGCCTTCCAGGAGCTGCTCCTTGTTCGTGCTTATGCACCGGCAATCACTCCCTGCCCTCAAAAGTGCCCAAGATGTCACATTCCCCGCTGGAATCCTACCAGGAGCCGCTCCTTGTCTATGCCAATGCACCGGCAATCACTCCCCGCTCTCAACAGAACTGGGATATCACACCAAGCTGAGGAAGGACCTGGCTAAGGAAAAAGCCAAGGCGTCTAAGGCTGTAGAGGTCTACTCTGTTGTGGCATATAAGTCCTTTGGCTTAGCTGTCTACCAAGTCTACTATCACAACCCTAGAGTAAAGTTTAACTTTTATGGTATGAGCCCTTTTTATGAATTTCACAATGGAAAGCTACTTACGGTAGTTAATGGCCGGCATGAGGAACCTCCTTCTTCTTTATACGAGCTGCCACCTCTCCCCGAAGGCCAGAGCATGGGACTTATGCCAGCTACTCCAGGCCAAGAAGATCCCAAGGAAAAAGAGTCAACCCAGGAAGGGAAGCCCGGAGGTGAGAAGACCTAAGGTGACAAAGCAGAAGAGCGGTCTGCTGAGGATAACTCCAGAGAATGCCCTGTTGAGGACGGTAGGAAGGAGGACAGAGGAAAAAAGGCTAGTACGAACGAAGATTAGACGCCCGCCTCTTAGCTATATATGTTTTTTACTCTTACTGCTGTGTGTTGGGATCACCTTCAGTTTTAATTCAAGCTTTGAACCATTATGTATGAATTTGATTTGTTGAATGAACGAATTTCCTTCTTTAAATATTGTCTCTGGTACGATTACAACAGATATTAGTAATGAGACAACCCTTTAAATTTTTCTAATAAACTTGTTAAATTTTACCTTCGTAAAATCCGTTAAGTCGTTCTCTGAACTGAGACTTCAGATAAGGTTGTAATAACAGTGCTATAGAACGAGGCATCAGAAAATACACATACTGTCCCCAAGCGTGTGTCAGTTTGAAGAGAAAATAAGTATTTGTTGTAGAACAATATGTTTCACTTTAAAGTACGGGAGCTTTAGTCCGCTTTGATAATAGACATGCTTATGATTCACTTAAAGAGAGGTATCATTCAAGATAGAAGTAATGATCAGGAATATCCGTCCTGTAAGAATATGTCTCAATCATAAGGATAGTGACTGGGCCTTCAATCACAAGAATGGTGATTGGAATTGTCCACGCCAAGAGGTATACCGTCAATCATAAGAATAATGAGTGACATTATCTGTCCTGGGGGATTATACCTTAATCATAAGGATGATGATTGGGTCTTCATCGGTGTTCGACCAAACCTACTAACCGTTCCCAGGGTACGGTTTTAATCCTACAACCTGGGTTTTCTAATGGGGCTCGGCCAAACCTACAACCCATTTCCTGAAGTTCAGTTTAATCCTACAACTCAGGTCTTCACCGGTGTTCGGCCAAACCTACTACCCGTACCTAGATTTCGGTTTAATCCTACAATCCAGGTCTTCTAAGGGGGTTTGGTATAGCCTTGAAGGAGGTCTGATCCTACAACCCTTTGTTATTCAAGTGGCCTTAATACTCAAGAGGGGGGTGAACTGAGTTTTAAAACTTTTCATTGGAATGCTTTTGAAATTGATTTCTTTCTCACAAGTTAATTGAATATGCAGGAGATAGAAAATATTGTAGAAGAAACAATGCAAAACAAGATGTAAATATTTCTTAGGCAATTTGTCAAACACTTGGTGTGCAATACTATAATGCTAGTTGTTCAAGCAAGTTTAAGAGAGGAAATCACTATCAATAATAACAATCTAGCTAGATGCAGTATGTAAATGCAAGAGAGTAAGGGAGAAGAGCATGCAAACCAATTTAACGAGTTCTACCAACTCGGTGTACATCTCGCCTTCAAGCAACCCACTTGAAGGATTTCCACTATTGAAGTTTAGAGATACAAGCTATGAGCAATTGTAACTTTCTAGTGTCCCACACTCAAGAACTCAATCCTCACTAGCACAAGGGCAACCCACCCAATCTCTCAAACTCTCAATATCCCAAAGGTTGAACCCCAACCTTTATAACCACTCAACCTAGAGTGAAATTTGGTGTTTGGTGTTTGTGTTTACAAGTAATATACTCTCTCAATAGAGTGAATAAGAAAATGAAAGCTCTCACAATGTCTAACTCTCAACAAGAGAGGATATACAAGTTCTAAGCTCAAGGATTCAAAATATACAAAGAGAATGAACTCACTAAGCACAAATGTAAGTAAAGATTGATTGCCTCTTGTTGTTGTATTTTTTGCTTGAGTTGGAGATCCATTTATAGAGCTTTGAAGGTCCTCCTAGCCGTTACACATCATGGTTCCAGCTTGTCTCTACGAATAGTGGGTATTAGATCTATGTTTCCCACCTAAAAATATCTTTTTAGTGATGTTTCCCACTACTTGAATCAATTCATACATTTCTGAATCGATTCAAGGCATTCTGACTTAGGCATTTTGGGCTTCCAAGAGTGTGTGAATCGATTCAGGCTTTGGTGAATCGATTCAGGCTATTCTGTTTTGAATTTTTGGGCTGTTAGCTTTGTGTGAATCGATTTAGGCTGTGGTGAATCGATTCAGAACATTCTGTTTTCATATTTTTGGGACTTCCAGGCCTCTGAATCGATTCATACGTATATGAATTGATTCAGGCAATGCTGTTCGTTGTTTTTCCATGTTTTTTGATGTTTCCTTGATGCATTTTGAGTCATGGTTCCTTTCCTTGATCTACATGCATTGTTTTCTTGATTCTTTGATCATATGGGAGCATGTTATTCATGATTCCTTGAATCTTTGATTTGAGTACATCAATTGGATTCTTTTGATTTGTTCATTTCATTTGTTTTTGATCCATGAATGATGCTCTTCTTGTTCTTGTGTACTTGTGATTATCAAAACCTATCTACAACATGCAAATACATTCTCCCCCTTTTCGATGATGACAACCAATGGCCATCTCTTGGGGTGTTAGTATTAATATCAGTTGAGAAGGAACCACTTGTTGAACAATTTCAAGTTTTTAGAACAGAGTGTGTCTCCCCTTTTGTTTTTCAGTTAGATATGTATTGAAACATTGTATTTATTTATATTCATCTGATCATACATTACTCCTATTACTCTTCCCTTTCAATATCTAATATCTCTCTCCCTTTGTCATTATCAAAAACAATATAAGCTTTAGGAAAGAAAATGAGATAAACATTGCATAATTAAGGATTAATAACCATCAAGTTTGAACAACCATGAAAATTAACAACATAAAATCCAAGAAAAACATAACAATGAGAAACACCTCAGAAGGGTAACAAAGTTTAAGCAAGATAACCACAAAACATATCAATGTCAAGCAAAATGTAGAAAAGAAGGCCAACTAAGGCTGAGGGAATTGGAGGCTGGAGATTTGGGTAGCAAGCTCTGTGTATCGTTCCTCCATGTTTGCTTCAAGCTTTTCAAGCCGGGTATTGATATTTGCTTCCATTGCATCAAAGCGACGATCCATATGAGCAGTGAGGCAAGGAAAAAGATCATCAGCAAGAGCAGGTGGAGGAGGTGGAGGAGCAACAGGTTCATTATCATCACGAGGACAACGAAGATATTGCCAAAATCCATGATACTCAATAATGTTCATCTTGGTGAGATGAGATTTCCCAATGGGTCCTTTTGGTCTAATCAGTTCGTTGACTTCGTTTTTCAGATCCACCTTGTAATGATGAAGCAGCTTGGTGATAAAAATAGCATATGGGAGGCGAGTGAGGTTTTGAGTGTCAAGAATGTGATGCCTCACAATGTTGATCCAATTGATCTCTTTCTGGTTGAGAATAGCCCAAAGCAGTAGAATTTGAGACTCATTAAGTCTAGCATAATTTCCACCTAAAGGGAGGAGGATTTTGACTAAAACATAGTGCAAGAGGCGGTGTTCAATGCTTAGGGTGCCAACGGTACTTGCAGGTGCGGTGAGATTGAAGAATGCTCTTGCCTCTAATGAGTTGTAGTTCCAGGAAGGAGAGGGTTCTTTGCCATGGAAGTGAGCATCACTTATAGGAAGTTTTCCAACTTGGTTCATGACTTCATTATCAAGAACAATGGTCTTGCCTTTCACTTTGGCATAATATCGACCATCTTGTAGCCGCAATGTGGAGTAGAAGACACAGATCAATTCTATAGCAATCTCCTCAAGAGCCATGAAGCCAACAAGTTCTTGTTAGTGAAGAGTAGTAATGAGAGGAAGACCAGAGGATTCAAAAAATGCAACATCAATCCAATGTGGTGAAATCAATTGTTTTTCAAAAAAGGTGTTTTGGTACCTTTCTAATTCCTTTTGTGTGGTGAAGAAACATGACAAATCGGAATGTTGAGGGACGGAAGAACCAGCAAGATTTGCTCTTTGTTTCTTCCTTGGTTGGGATGAAGAGGCCATGAGGAATGGAGGTTTGGAGGGGAGCTTTCTAGAGTGAGAGAGGTATTTTTAGAGAGAAGGAGGAGAAAAAGAGTAGGAGAATTTTAAGTGGAATGAAGAAATGAGCCCAAAACAGCGTGATATAGGCAGAATCAGTCACGTGAATCGATTTAGAGTGACTGTGAATCGATTCAGACATTGCTGTTTTTGAGAATTAAGGAGTATTAGGGGTTTGAATCGATTCGAACTACGCATGAATTGATTTAGACCTCCCTGTTTTTGAAAAATTGAATAATCAGGTCTTGGAATCGATTCAGGGGACGATTGAATCGATTTAATTGATTCTGTTTCCCTTTGAATTGCAGTTTTGAACTACTGAATCGATTTTAGGCACAGGGCAATGCTTTTGGATCATTAAAACATCATGAACAATTTAACTCAATCATTTGTGCAATTCGAATCATGAATTATTCATTGCTTAAGAATCATAATGCAAATGACATTCAAGATTCACAAGATAACTTTCATGTCAAAGAGAATCAAGTTACATGCTTATCCAACTCTCATGCTCAATAATAAGAATCATTGATCAACAGAGATAGTCAAATGTTTCTCCGAATTGTTTGAAATGAGTGTAATTAGTTCATATTAGACATCTTTAAAATTCCTAATTCTCTCCAAGTGTTTATGAATTGTTCCTTTGCAAGAGGTTTTGTGAATATATCAGCTAATTGCTTAGAGGTTTCAACATGTTCAAGCACACAATCACCTTTTAACACATGATCTCTAATGAAACGGTGTCTAACCTCAATATGTTTGGTTCTAGAATACATCACAAGATTCTTTGAAATATTAATGGCACTTGTATTATCATATTTAAGAGGCACATGGTCTAATATAACACCAAAATCTAGAAGTTGTTGCCCATCCAAAGGATTTGAGCACAATAACTACCAGCTGCAATGTATTCTGCCTCAGTTGTTGATAATGCTACACTTACTTGTTTCTTACTATGCCAAGATACAAGAGAACTACTAAGCAAGTGATAAGTACCACTAGTACTTCTTCTATTAAGTTTACATCCTGTAAAATCAGAGTCAAAATAACCAACAAGAGTGCATTCAACCCCTTTGGGGTACCATAAACCAACATCTTGAGTTCCAACCAAATATTTCATTATTCTTTTTACAGCAGTAAGGTGTGATTCTTCTAGGCATGCTTGGTATCTTGCACACATACAAACAACAAACATGATATCCGGTCTACTAGCGGTTAAGTAAAGTAAGGATCCAATCATACCTCTATACTTTGTGAGTTCTACATCCTTACCTTTCTCATCCTTGTCCAAATAACAAGATGTGCTCATAGGGGTGGCAATTTCATGTGCCTTGTCCATGTTAAATTTCCTAAGAAATTCCTTGCAGTATTTAGATTGACTGATGAATGTGCCTTCTTTGGTTTGCTTAATTTGCAGCCCAAGGAAGAATGTAAGTTCTCCCATCATGGACATTTCAAATTTGTCCTGCATTAGCTTAGCAAACTCCTTCCAAAGTGAATCATTAGTAGCATAAAAAATGATATCATCTACATATACTTGAACCAATAGTATGTCATTCTTTTTGTTCTTAATGAACAATGTTGTATCAACCTTTCCTCTTTTAAAATTATTTTCTATAATAAATTTGCTCAATCTTTCATACCAAGCTCTTGGAGCTTGTTTTAAACCATATAAAGCTTTTCTTAGTTTGAAAACATGATTTGGAAATTGATAATTTTCAAAGCCAGGAGGTTGATCAATGTATACTTCTTCTTGAATGTATCCATTCAAGAAGGCACTTTTGACATCCATTTGGTACAATTTGAAATCTCTACAACATGCAAAGGCTAACAATAGTCTAATAGCTTCCAACCTAGCTACGGGAGCATATGTTTCTTCATAATCTATGCCCTCTTCTTGATTGTAACCCTTAGCAACTAACCTAGCTTTGTTTCTAGTGATTATTCCATTTTCATCTAGTTTGTTCCTAAAAACCCATTTAGTACCTATTATTTAGTGATCATTGGGTCTTGGCACCAATTCCCAAACTTAATTTCTTCTTGCATAGCCAACATCCAATGTTCATCAATAATAGCTTTATCAATGGTTTTAGGTTCAATTTGAGAGACGAATGCTAAATGATTGCAAGTATTAAAAGAACGTCGGGTACTTACCCCTTTTGTGATATCACCTATAACGTTATCCAAAGGATGGTCTTTTGAGGTGATCCACTCCTTTTGTTGAGCTTGATCATTTTATGTTACATCTCCTTCACTTTTGTTTTCCTTTTTGTCATTCAAGCTCAATTCTTGGAGAGTACCTACAATGTCATCAACATCTTCCTTCCTCGGGGAGTTATGGCTATTTTCATTAAATTTCACATGAATTAATTCTTCAATAGGGCTAGTTTGTTTGTTAAAGACTCGATAAGATTTACTTGATGATGAATATCCAAGAAAGATTGCCTCATCTGCTTTTGCATTAAACTTTCCTAGATTATCCTTTCCATTGTTAAGTACAAAGCATTTACATCCGAAAATATGAAAATAGGAAATATTAGGTTTTCTTCCTTTGTAGAGTTCATAGGGGGTTTTCTTTAGAATAGGCCTTATCAAACATCTATTCATAACATGACAAGCAGTATTTATTGCATCGGCCCAAAAATGTTCTGAAACATTATTTTCATTTAACATGGTTCTTGCAAGCTCCACCAAAGATCTATGTTTCCTTTCAACTACTCCATTTTGTTGTGGAGTTCTAGGAGCTGAAAAATTATGACCAATACCATGTTTTTCGCAAAATTTTTCAAATAATTGATTTTCAAATTCTCCCCCATGATCGGTTTTTATGGATGCAATCTTTGAATTTTGCTCATTTTGGATAATCTTGGCTAGTTTCTTGAATGCATGATATGCTTCATTTTTATGAGCAAGAAACAAGGTCCATGTATATCTTGAATAGTCATCTACAATTACTAGACCATAGTAATTACCACCAAAGCTTTTGATTTTGGAAGGTCCAAATAGATCCATATGCAAAAGTTGTAAAGGCCTTTGAGTAGAAACAATGTTTTTAGCTTGAAAAAATGTCTTTACTTGCTTTCCTTTTTGACATGCATCACAAAATTTATTTTCATATTTGAGCTTTGGTAAGCCAATTACTAATTCTTTAGAAACAAGTTTGTTTAGATGGTCTACATGTATATGTGTTATTCTTCTATGCCATAACCATGATTCATCCTCTCTAGTCATGAAACATTGCACATTATTTGAAGACAAACTATCAACATCAATCATGTAAATATTATCAATTCTTTTACCAACAAACTTAACTTCCTTGTTTAGCTTGTTTTCAATTATGCAACAATTAGATTCAAACAATACTCTATATCCTTTATCACATAATTGACTTATGCTAAGCAAGTTATGTTTGAGTCCTTCAACATATAATACATCACTAATTAAGGTAGAAGAATTTTTACCAATGTTTCCAAGGCCAAGTATTCTTCCTTTGGTATTATCCCCAAAAGTGACGCTTCTTTTTCTTTTGGGAGTGAAAGTTGTGAATTTGCTCATATCTCCCGTAATGTGCTTTGAACACCCACTATCCAAGTACCAATGGGTGTTGCTTGCCTTGAAGCATACCTACAAAACAAAATTAGTTTAGAGAACTTGGTACCCATTTTATGTTGGGTCCTTCTTGGTTAGCTTATGGTAATGACCCTTTGGGAACCCACACCTTTCTTACCACTTTTGGTCCAAGCTTTCTAATATGGCAATTTGAAGCATTATGTCCTTTAGCACCATAATGATTGCATTTAATGAATGGTGATGAAGATTTTCTAGGTGGTACAAAGAAGTTTTTGTAATGTTTTTCCTTTTTGGTAGAGTTGTATCCTAATCCGGTTTTGTCAAACATGTATCTTTGATTTCCAAGTAATACATTCAAATTGTCTCTACCATTTGTAAACTTTTCTAAGATTTTATTTAAGTCTAAGACCTTAGTTTCTAATATTTCACATTTCTTTGCAAAATCACAAGGTTTATTCTTGGAGCATGCTTGACATTTGCTAATTCCTCTTTCAAACATTCATTTTCTTTGTCAAGTTCTATAAGATGCATTTTAAGAGTATCAATAGTTTTCCTAGATAACTTGTATTTGTTTGAGATTTTAACAAACTTGTCATACAATTCCTCAAATGCATCTAGCAATTCATTTCTATCTAAGTCAAGGAGACTTACCTCATTATCTTCATCTTGATGATTAGCCATGAGGCATAGATTAGCTTCCTTATTTTCAGATTTTTCTGAGCTACTTATCTCATTCTCATCCCAAGCAATGTAAGCTCTTCTTCTTCCTCTTTTCTCTTTGTTCTTCTTCTTGAGATTTGGACAATCTACCTTGAAATGCCCTTCCTTGCCACATTCAAAATAGTTTGGTGAAGAAGAGTTTTCATTAGAGGTCGGTTTCTTACCTTGAGGTTTGAAGCCCTTTTGGAATCGTTTGTTCCTCATAAATTTTTTGAAATGCTTCATAAATAATCCAAATTCTTCTTCTTCATCAAGCTCACTACCGGATCCTTCTTCATTGATAGAAGTGGCCTTGAGAGCTAGACCTTTCTTCTTGGAAGATTTTTCTTCCTCTTCCGCCATCCTTAATTCTTTCAACTCTTGTTCCTATTCTTGTAACTTACCGAATAGTGTAGCAAGAGACATTTCATTGATGCTAGGAGATTGTTTGATGGCGGTGACTAGAGGTTGCCATTTCCTGGTGAGACTTTTTAACACTTTATGAATAAGTTCTTTGTTAGTGTAAGTCTTGCCAAGAGTAATGAGATGATTTATAATAAGGGTGAACCTCTTTTGTATATCAACAATTGTTTCTCCAGAATTTAATCTAAAGCTTTCATACTGACTCGTTAAGGTACTAATCTTAGAGTCTTTGACATCACTTGTGCCTTCATGGGTTATTTGTAAGGTATCCCACATATCCTTGGCGGATTTACTTGTAACTGCTCTAAAGAATTCATCATGGCCTAAAGCTAAAGTGATTAGATTTTTGGCTTTATAGTTATATTGGACTTTCTTTTCTTCTTTGCTAGTCTAATCATCCATCAATTGTTCTACTTGCTTACCATCTACAGTATGCATAGGTATGAAAGGACCATTTTCAATTGCATTCCAAACTTCAAGATCAACAAATTGTACAAAAATTTTCATCCTTTCTTTCCAAAAAGCATAGCCTTCCTCCATTGAAAGCAGGAGGTCTATTTGTGGCACCACCCTCAGGAAAAAGATTTAGACAATTAGAGGCCATTGTTCTCTTGAAGCTGTTAAGCTTGATCTAACAAGAGTCAAGCTCTGATACCACTTGTTATTCAAGTGGCCTCAATACTCAAGAGGGGGAGTGAATTGAGTTTTAAAACTTTTCGTTGGAATGCTTTTGAAATTGATTTCTTTCTCACAAGTTAATTGAATATGCAGGAGATAGAAAATATTATGGAAGAAACAATGCAAAACAAGACGTAAATGTTGCTTAGGCAATTTGTCAAACACTTGGTGTGCAATACTATAATGCTAGTTGTTCAAGCAAGTTTAAGAGAGGAAATCAATATCAATAATAACAATCCAGCCAGATGCAGTATGTAAATGCAAGAGAGTAAGGGAGAAAAGTGTGCAAACCAATTTAATGAGTTCCACCAACCCGGTGTACATCTCGCCTTCAAGCAACCCACTTGAAGGATTTCCACTATTGAAGTTTAGGGATACAAGCTATGAGCAATTACAGCTTCCTAGTGTCCCACACTCAAGAACTCAATCCTCAGTAGCACAAGGGCAACCCACCCAATCTCTCAAACTCTCAATATCCCAAAGGTTGAACCCCAACCTTTGTAACCACTCAACCTAGAGTGAAATTTGGGGTTTGGTGTTTATGTTTACAAGCAATATACTCTCTCAATAGAGTGAATAAGCAAATGAAAGATCTCACAATGTCTAACTCTCAACAAGAGAGGATATACAAGTTCTAAGCTCAAGGATTGAGAATATACAAAGAGAATCAACTCACTAAGCATAAATGTAAGTAAAGATTGATTGCCTCTTGTTGTTGTATTTTGTGCTTGAGTTGGAGATCCATTTATAGAGCTTTGAAGGTCCTCTTAGCCGTTGCACATCATGGTTCTAGCTTGTCTCTGCGTATAGTGGGTATTAGATCTATGTTTCCTACCTAAAAATGTCTTTTTAGTGATGTTTCCCACTACTTGAATCGATTCATACATTTCCGAATCGATTCAAGGAATTTTGACTTAGGCAGTTTAGGCTTCCAGGAGCTTGTGGATCGATTCAGGCTGTTCTATTTTGAATTTTTGGGCTGTCAGCTTTGTGTGAATCGATTCAGGCTATGGTGAATCGATTCAAAACATTCTGTTTTCATATTTTTGGGACTTCCAGGCCTCTGAATCGATTCATACGTATGTGAATCGATCTAAGCAATGTTGTTTGTTGTTTTTCCATGCTTTTTGATGTTTCCTTGATGCATTTTGAGTCATGGTTCCTTTCCTTGATCTACATGCATTATTTTCTTGATTCTTTGATCATATGGGAGTATGTTCTTCATGATTCCTTGAATCTTTGATTTGAGTACATCAATTGGATTCTTTTGATTTGTTCATTTCACTTGTTTTTGATCCATGAATGATGCTATTCTTGTTCTTGTGTACTTGTCATTATCAAAACCTATCTACATCATACAAATACACCTTTTGGTTCACTCGAGGAGTTAGACCACCAATTACAGAATAGGTAATTGGGATCATCCGTCCTGAGGGTCTCTACACAAACCGGCGTAATGCTATAAATCGCAACATCATAAAGAAAAGTGAAGACATCATGTTCATAAATTAAATTCTCATTGAATTGAATGTGTATTACAAAAAAAGCGTAGTTGGGGTCATGCCTCGTTAAAACCTTTTTGAGAAAACCCATTGGGAAAAAACTCAAGTAAGGAAAAAGAGTACATGCCGTCTTACCAACTAGCTGTAGTAAATGCGTTAAGTTCTGAGTGTTCCACTTGTTACGGATTGGTGTGCCATCGAGATTCTCCAACCGATATAACCCTTTGCCAGTCACGTCAGACACTCTGTAAGGGCCTTCCCATATCGGTGCTAATTTACCTTGGTGAGCAAACTTGTTCCCCACACTTGCCTTCCTTAAAACGAGATCTCTTACGTTGAATGCTCTATGCTGAACGCGTTTCTCGTATTGGTGAACTGTCTTTGCTTTAGTTGTCTGATCCCTGACAAAAGCCTCTTCTCTAAGCTCTTGAAGAATATCTAACTCCGATGCCAAATTGGCATTATTATTCTCCTCGGAAAAGTACTCCACCCTTGTTGACCTGGTCTGGAGTTCCACTGGAATCATCGCCTCAACACCGTAAGTAAGGTGATATGGAGACTCATTGGTGGAGGAGTGGGGTGTAGTGCGGTATGCCCACAAGAGATGGGATAGTTGATCCGTCCATCTGCCCTTTGCTTCGCACAGACACTTCTTTAACCCCTTCAGTACTTCTCTATTGGCTACCTCGGCCTGGCCATTCTTTTGAGGATGTTTGACAAATGAGAAGATTTGGACTATCCCTAATCCTTCAAGCAATTCTGTGAACTTCTTGTCAGTAAATTGTGTGCCGTTGTCAGTAACAATCCGTCCTGGGACTCCAAATCGTGCTATAATGTTCTCGTACATGAAACATCACGTCCGAGCTGAGGTGATGTGTACAACGGGCTCTACCTCTATTCACTTGGTAAAGTAATCCACCCCAACGATGAGATACTTGATTCCACCAGGCGCTGTTGGGAACGGACCCAGGATATCGAGGCCCCACTGATGAAAAGGCCAAGGCATGACGAATGTAGAAAGTTCCTGGGCAGGTGTGTGATGAAGATTGGAAAATCTCTGACACAGATCACACTTGTTTACAAACTCAATGGAGTCTTTCTTCATTGTGGGCAACCAGTAACCCGCTCTTAGAACCTTCCTCATCAGGCTTCTACCTCTGGTGTGGTGTCTACATTGTCCCTCATGTACTTCTTCTAGCATACCTTGTACCTCATTTTCGTTCAAACACCTGAGGTATAGCACAGAAAATCCCCTCTGTATGAGCATGCCATCTACCAACGTAAAGTAAGGTAGCTCCCTTTTCAACTTTTTCCTCTCCAAGTCATCAGTCGGCAGTTGTCCATCTATGAAGTGCCGTATGTAAAGGACTACCCACGAATTCTCAATATTGCATTCAATGACGAAGTCACAGAGATGCTGGGCGATGTCAGAGTTCTCTATACCACTGTGGTTGTACTCCCAGGTTACTTCATACTCACCAATCTAGAAAGTATATCTGCCCTGGTGTTCTTCTCTCGAGGTACGTGTTTAAACTCCAACAATACAAATCTCTCCTTCAGCTCATTCACACAATTTAAGTACAACTGGAGCTGGGGTTCATGAACCTAATACTCTTCCTGGATCTACGATATCACCAGCTGTAAATCACTACAGAGGGTTACTTTTGTTGCTCCAATATCAATTGCGACTCGGAGTCCGGCAAGACAAGCTTCACACTCAGCTTTGTTGTTGGAAGTTTTAAAATTGAACCAGAGAGAAATGTCCAAGTGGACGCCATCATTACTCTCAACCACGACACCTGCTCCACATCCTTTATTCGATGAACCATCGACATAGATGGTCCAGTGAGCACGAGGTGCGGCTGGGTCTGCCCCCGTCATCTCCACAATGAAATCAACCAAAACTTGAGCCTTGATAGCGCCTTGTGGTTCATAGGAAACTTCAAACTCTGAAAGCTCGATAGACCACTTAATCATCCTCCCTACGAGGTCCGGCTTGCTCAGCACGTAGCGGAGTGGCATATCCATTCTCACCATAATTGGGTGCGCGTTGAAGTACAGTCTTAAACAAAGTGAAGCCCAAACAACCAAGAGGGTGGCCTTCTCGATCTTCTGATACCGGCCCTCAGCTCCTTATAGCGTTTTACTTGTAAAATACACTGGCCTCTGCCCCTCTGGAGTCTCCTTGACTAATGTTACTCTTAGAGCTTCATACGAGATTGCCAAATACAGGATAAGAGTTTCTCCAGTGTCAGGTTTTACCAAGATCGGAAGGCTCGACAACACCTCCTTGAGCTCCTGAAAGGCTTGTTCTTGCTCCTATCCCCACTCTAACTTCTTAGATTTCTTCAACACTTTAAACAGGGGAAGGGATCTATGTGCCATCTTAGGCATGAATCGAGCCAAGGTTGCCACCTTCCCCTTCAAAGATTGAACCTCCCTCAAGTTCTTCAGACTTTGCATGTTCAGTATTGCTTGGCACTTCCCTGGATTGGCCTCAATGCCACACTGAGTTAACATGAAACCCAAGAACTTCCCAGCTGGGACAGCAAAAGTGCACTTTAATGGGTTTAGCCTCATGTTATATTGCCTCAAGCACGTGAATACTTGACGTAGATCTTCAATATGATCACCCCCAGCAGGGGTCTTGGCTATTATGTCATCAATGTACACCTCCACCAACTTGGTATGCATGCCTTCAAACACCTTGTTAATCATACGTTGGTAAGTGGCTTCAGCGTTCTTCAAACCGAAGGGCATAACGGTGTAGCAGAAAACACCACGGTCATTGACAAAAGCCATTTTCTCTTGATCCTCCTCCCACATCAGAATCTGGTTGTGTAACATCCTAAAAATTTTATTCTCATGTATAATCATTTTGATTTAGACCATCAATGATATTATCCATTTTATCTCAACTTTCTACATAAATTTTTGGTTAGGACAACATCTTCAATTTAACCTTTTACCATGGTAAATAATTTTAACTTTATACCTTTGGTAAAAGTTAATCAAATAATTTATTACCTATTTCCTTAGTTATTAATTTCCTTGGCTTTTCCAATTACTCTCATCAAATTGCCACATACTCCACTCAAAATGCGTCATCTTGTACACATTCAAATTGTTAGTTAGAGTCTGAATTTGGAAATATGGTTAACTACAAAGTTGTTCCTATTTTTCTTATCTTTCCAACAAGACCAAATTTGTTAAATTCCATTAAGATATGAGAGAGATATGCCCAAAATACCGAAACAGTGTCAGAATTGATATTTTACTTCAATCATATCATCTTGTACATATTTTAATACCTTGTTAGAGTCCGAATTTGAAAAAGTTGTAAACTACAAAGTTGTTTCTCGTTGTCTTAGCTTTCCAACAAGACCACATTTGTTAAAATCCATTAAGATATGAGAGAGATATGCCTAAAATACCAAAACAGTGTCAGAATTGATATTTACTTCAATCAAACAAACTACATTATGTAGGCTGCGGAAATGGTCAACAATACAGCTCATTTTTCTTACCTAAAACCTCCATTATCACCACAATAATGTACCTAACATCCCACTACAATCCCTTTATGAAAAGATTGTCCCCCACTTGTCATTTGCATCATTAAATCAACACTACATCTTGTTCCCAAGTCTGAATTCTTAGAACAAGCTAAAGTTAGTGAAGTCTCTCTCTCATTTCCTTTCATTTTCTCCATCAAAGTCACCCTTGATCTGAAGTTAGGACAATAAGAGAACATTTTCAACCACTCTAGGATCCTCCATTAAGGTAAGAGGGGACAGGGTTGTGAATAACTATGAAATGGGTAGAATTGTATGCTGTCCTAGGATTCCAGTTTTATTTTCGTATCTTGTTACTCGGTTTTGAGATTTAAAACGTGTGATTTTGATTCTGACTTCTTCATAAAAGTTGTAGATCTTTTTGTTATCTGAATTTTGAGACCTGAATCAATTAATTTTAATATGTATAGCAAAAGTTATAGCCAAAATACTACAGCATGTCCGAGTGGAATATTTATCCTATGTTTTGTATATATATTAAAATTCTGGGACTTATACATGCATAATCAGCCTTTGATGTCTTCATGCAAGTTGTAGATATTTGTGTTATGGATCTGTAGAAAGTGGTTTCAAGTCAAAATAATTTTTGTAGCTCGAGTTATGCCTAAAATACTGAAGTATGTCCAAGCTGTAAATTTGTTAACTTGAGATACGTATTTTATTTTTTAAAATTGGGAACTTTGTGGTGAGAATTAGTGATTAGTGTCTTCATCAAAGTTGTAGATCTTCTTGTTATGGAATTTTGAGACCTGAACCGACTGAATTGGATATGTATATCATACGTTATGATCAAAATACTACAGCATGTCCAATTGAAATACTTATCTTGTGTTTTGTGCATATATGAATATTTTGGGAATTATACATACGTTTTTAGACCTTGATGTCTTCATGAAAGTTGTATATATTTATGTTATGGATCTATAGAAAGTGGTTTCAAGTTAAAAGGATGTCTGTAGCTCTAGTTATGCCTAAACTACTGAAGTATGCTCAAACTAAAAATCTGTTAACAATGAAATGATATGTATAGCATGAGTTATAGCCAAAATATTACAACATGTCCGATTGAAATACTTGTCTTATGTTTTGTGCATATATTAATATTCTGGGAATTATACATACATTTTTAGACTATGATGTCTTCATGAAAGTTGTAGATATTTATGTTATGGATCTATATAAAGTGGTTTCAAGTTAAAAGGATGTCTTTAGCTCTCGTTATACCTAAAATACTAAAGTATGCTCAAACTGAAAATCTGTTAACTATGAAATCCGAATCTTATTTTTAAAACTGGGAATTTTATGGTGAGAATTAGTGGTTGGTGCCTTCATGAAAGTTGTAGATATTTGTGTTAAGAATAATTTAGAACTGGTTTCATGCTAAAATTGTTTTTGTAGCTCCAGAAACGTTGAAAATACTAACCTGTGTACGTTTTAAAAATCCTCTTTGAGGCAGTTTTGTATTCGGTGAATAAGTGATGTTTCTGTTTAGAATTTGAATTTATGGTCTTCATGAAAGTTGTAGATATTTATGTTATTGAGCTATAGAAAGTGGAATCACATGAAAAGGATTTTATTTGCTCATGTTATGACTGTTTTACTAACGTATGTTGCTGTTGGAAATGCTGAAATTTACTTATAATGGTTATTATGGATAAAAATGATACTTTTCTCTATGAGTAACAATTTATTATTAAACTCTTGAGTAATTATGATTTATTATTGATGTTGTTACGTTTTAATGAGTATCATACAGTTGTATTTGAGCTATAGAAAGTGGAATCACATGAAAAGGATTTGATTTGCTCATGTTATGACTAATTTACTAACGTATGTTGCTGTTGGAAATGCTGAAATTTGCTTATAATGGTTATTATGGATAAAAATGATATTTTCCCTATGGGTAACAAATTATTATTGAATTGTTGAGTGATTATGAAGTATTATGAATGTTTATGAGTGTCTAATGAGCATCATTCAGTTTGTGTATTTTGGTGGTGAATAATTATGAATGACTAAATTAATATATATACATGAATGCCTTACGGTTATTGATATATGTGGTTGAAACAGTAAATCCATGATTCGTGAAAATTATTATATATGATGTGTCCTTTGAGGACTTGTGGTTTTCCAAGTGGTTTTGGAAATTGATATATCATGGTATGTTAAATGATAAAGAGAATTAAAGGCATTCATGCATCATAAGCATTTGGACGCACCATGGAATTTAGGGGTTCCATGATTGCCTACCCTGGTGGGGGGTTACTCTATGATGAGTTTAAGCCTTATTTTCACAAGAACCATGGAAGTGTAGGGATCCATGGTTGTGTAAATTCCTACTGGTATACTTATTTCTGCAGGAGCCATGAAAGTGTAGGGATTCATGGTTATGTTAATTCCTACTGGAGTCTCTATGAGACTTTTTACTGCAGTATTCTCACCAAACCAAATGGATCCAGCATGACATCATTGGACTAAATTAAAGACTTATTAAATATAAATGAACTTTTTTGGCATATTCATCATATCATTATGGTTTGTTGATTGTGTTTGTGTAATTTTATTTATTTTATATTTATTATATATTCTGTCTCACTCTTACATTAATTTTTACAGTGAATGCCACGCAGAATGAAGAGTGATGCCATGATTGATGCCTATATGAACTATTACTTGGACTTTGATTTTATGGGTTGTAATAAGTATAACGTATCATGTACCGTTATTTTTCTAAATCGTTTCCGCTACTTAAATGTTTTATCGAATTTAATTATTCACGACTAGTATGTATTATAATATTCCGCAATTACCAACTACTACGTGAACTCTTAATTTAATTTATGAATTTTAAAATGATCTTTTAAAAACGTGAAAAATTTATTCAGAAAATTACACGGGACGTCACAGGTTGTACCCCGAATATGCATCCATGAAACTCAGGTACTGATAACTAGAGGAATCATTCACCATTCGATCTATATTAGGGAGGGGATACGGATCCTTTGGACAACAACGGCTGAGGTCCACATAATCTGTAACCGCCCTCATTTTTAATGTTAGGTCCTTGAGACCGGTTGTCTGTATTCTGTGCAAATTTTGTGTGTACTGATGAGTGGGCTACGGCCGATTTGATTATATGTCCGTTTTAAAGGAATTTTATGAGTATAAGGTAGAGGTTGTGACTTTAATTATGAGATTAATCGAGATAATTAGGATAATATAATAAAGTGTTTAATAACACCCTAATAACATAGTTTTATAAAATAAAACATTAAGCAATTCAAAATATAAATATTTGAGTAATTGCTTTAAATTAATAAAACAGAGTAACTCCCCGGTTTGAGCCCAGAAATTATCTGAGGGAATTGAGTAAATTATTTTTATTCCAAAACGTCCCTCATATTATTCCTAACAACTTTTATGAAGAGCCCAACACCCAATTTTAAATAACCAAGCTTAAAAACGTAGAATTGAAGTTACCCGGGTAAGCCAAAATGCGCATTTGTACGTATTTTAGGCGTAACTTTCTCTCCCAATATTGGATTCGAGTCATTCTTGTCCCAAAATCTCCATATCAAATTTAGCTACAACTTTCATGTTGACCACTAAGGCCAGTTCTCATCCCATAATTCCCAGAAATTAAAACACTACACTAATTCACGTTTTTCCAGCAACAGTTTGCACTAGGTGCGGTAGTTTCTTCATAACTCTCTCATATGTCCATGAAATTGAATGAGGCCTTCACCAAAATCTTCCTAACACATTTCTCCACAACTTTTATGAAGAAACCAAAGTGACACATGCCCATTCTCTTGTCAAAGCTGTGTGACTCCTTGGAGACCAAGGGAAACTCATGCAAAAAATTGGTCATTATGCCTTGTTCTCTTTTGGTTCTTCTTTCTTTAACTTAGGCAAAATTTTTTCAGCAACATTCAAGCTCTCCTTCTCATATTCTTTCATCTAAACATCATCCCACATCCATCATCATCCATCCTAAATCACAAACACCACATTAAAAGTTCAAGATACCACTTTCTGAGATCAAAATCTTTTTTTTTCCTCCACCACATAGCAAGCTTTTTCTTCTTTTATTCCCCACTAAATTCACGTGAGCAACCATCCATCCAGCATTCATCTCTTTCTACTTTAATGAAGAAACCCATGGTGATGATCTAGAAGCCAACCTTAGAATCCTTAGCCTTCCTCTTGGAGGACGAAAATCTTGTTGGTAAGGGGGGAGTACCTTGCTTAATTTAAATCCATAAATTTGTACATGCATGGTGAAGTATAAGTGTCCCTTAACACTTATACTTTGGTGTCTCCTTAAAGATTTAGCTTATAAGGTTTAGATCTTGAAAAATTTTATGAAAATTAAGGATCTTTAAAGAGACATTATGGCAACACCATAAGTTTTAAATTAATCCTCTAAAGTTTGAAATTTTTGGTGATGATTACTAACTTGGATTTTATGTGTTATAGATTTTTGGTTGTAACTTTATATTGCATGTGATAAATTGTTAAGTATGTGTTGATTGGTTTAATTGGTGGTTTGTTGTGTTAGTAACAATTCTAGAAAATATAAAATCTTTAAAAATAAGTTTTATAATGAAAAGTAAATTAATGTTGCTATTGTAAAAATTTTAATTGTTAGTAAGTAACTCGATAAATTTTAAAATCTGAACATGTGACTTGAAAAAAAATTGATTTGTGGTTAAAAATTTGTACAAGGCTTGATTTTGATAATTTAGGTAATAAAAATAAATTTTAACATGATATTTTAAATTCTGGAATTTTTATTAAAAATAAAAACAAGGGGCTTGAGTTGTGATAATTAAGTGATGAGTTTATGGCATTAAGAAAAGTGAATTACATGATTTTAGAAACATTTCTTGATGATTAATTGAGATTATTGTCGCTGCTGTATCTATATGGTTGAAAAATATTTTTGATCATGAAAATGGTCTGAAACTGGTAAATGATAAGAAAATTAAAAAGGGACCCGAGTTAGGCGCGAACAAAACGTCAAAAATGGCATAAAATGCGTTTTTGTGAGAAAACGGATGAAATTGGCAAAACTGTTTTGGGAGAGTATTAGGTGGTATGAGAAGTGAATTTTGAACATAAGAAAATTACCCAAAGAAGAAAAATTGGTTTGAAGAATTTTGGCACGCGGTTTGTGCTTAAAACGTATTTTTATGAACATTGAAACAACGAGCTTTGGCATATGGTGAATTTTCGTGTAGGGGTTACTTTATGGACAGATTTTATTTTTAATATTACTTTATTTAGTTAATATTTTCAAAGTTAAACACTTTTGGCTTTGGAATCACTCGAATCGGAATTTTATAGACAAAATACGTCGAAAACAATGTTTTGACAACGAAACGAAAATTTACCACTTTGTATATTTATTTTAGAAAAAGGACTATTTTATTTACAATATAGAATTAAGGGAGATATCTTATACATATTTCATGTACTATTTTATGAAAAATTTTAGAAAAATAGAATCAAGTTCTTTGGTTTATTATAAGTAAATACGACGAAACGACCTTAGTAATTGAAAAATCGAGGAAAACTTTTATACCTCATACATAAGGCAACGTTGAATTTTCTTAAATTATAAGAAACATAGTTGAAATTTTATGTTACCTCTTTTACTTAGATATCTATCATACAAATAAATTATATATTTTACGGTAGAGAATTTTCTTAAGGGATTTACTAGTAAATAATTTGGAAATTCTCGTGCAATAAATTTTAGTAATATTGAATCTTGAGACTTAGCCCCTATAATATGAAAAAAATTTATGGTTAGACAATTACGAGGTTTTAAGGACAAATATGCTATATGAGAGTTAGGTTCCGTCTAGATTCTGGGTACCCTAAGTAATTGAAACAAGTACATGGCATTTTGCATTCGGAGTTAAGGAGGGATGTTGGAAAAATCCCCTAGAGCATACAGTGATGGGTACACTGAAGAATCTACCATGCCTCGATACCCGAGAGCAGTCTAGGGAGTATAACCGGAGGTGGGAATTCCAAGTGGCATCGGATTCGCGCCCGTCGCCGGACAGCCCGTAGCAAACTCTGGTATACTTCGACAAGAGGCGGGATTTTCTATGACCATGGAGTGCCCGTTCTGTGGTGATGTGTGATATGTGATTGGCCATTTGATGATCGGGACTGTGAGTCCCTACCCAATTGTGAAAACCAGAACGAGGAGAGCTCCAGTCACTCTAGTTGGGCAGGGGTGATAAGGGTGGCGGGTTGTGCACATGATTGTTGATATATGAGATTGAGGAATGGAAGTTGGGCTCTATTGCATATTGGTAATGAATTATAACTTATAGTAATTGAATCTAACATATGCATAGCATGCCATCATTATATGACTAACCCTCTGCTTGTTGTTGATAATTGTGTATGTGAAGTTTTGTATTTTTGTTCTAAGGTATGTTGTATACAATCTTTTCTGTAATTTAAAATATTAAGCCACCCTTGTATGTATATGTTATGGGTTGAGAGTTTTGTACTCACCCTTTTCATTGTTATGTATGTTGTTTCTCTTTTTCTGTGATCATCAGTTGAAGGACAAGGTGAGCGTGGTCAGGACTTGGAATACCTGCAATAGAAGACGCCAGTTCGGGAGCGTCGTTGTGTGTATATTTTCTGTTCGCGTAGAGATCGCTATGGACTCGATATTTCTGTTATGCTTTTATTTTGTACAAGTTGTTGGGAGTCTATGGACTCCGTACTCTTTTAAATACTCTCATGTTGAAGAATCGATCTATGTAATATATTTATTTTAATTCGTATGCTGATGATCACCATCAAAAAAAATATTCTTATTTTTAGTGATTCCTTAATTAAGTAGGACGTTCCCGTGTGGGAATTTTTCCTAGTTAATCGAGGGTGTCACATAATCAGTTCACATCCTCTATTTACCATTGGCCTTCTGGACCATCACCATGTTTTCCCTGATAAATCTGGCCTTCAGCAACTCCTCTGTCTGCTCACAAGCTGCCTTCTGCTTCTCTGGTCCTAATCTTCTTTTCTTTTGGGTGACAGGCCTCGTCTCTAGATAGACAAATAGTTTGTGACAACAGAAGTTATGATCCATCCCAGGCATGTCCATGATAGTCCATGCAAAAAGGTCCTTAATTCCTGGAGGAGTATGAGCAGATGCTGCTCCATTACTGACTCCAGCTTATCATTAATATGAGTAACGTTCTCTGGGGAATCTCTTAAGATGATGTCCTTGGAACCTCCGTCCGGCGTGGGCTTCGATGGGTTGAGCAGATCAATCTTCAACTCCACTCTGGGGTCATGATCAATCAAGCTGATAGACCCCATCGTTGTTCCTCCATCGTTCAACTTCCTTTTTTTGTTGAATACCTCCAGCTTCACCATATTTAGGCTTGAGTTGTAACAATACCTGGCCATCTCCTGATCACCTTGGAGGCAAGATACGCCGTTATCCTTATCGATGAATTTGATAAGAAGATATGGAGTGGATACGATCGCTTCCATGGCATTTAGGGTAGGTCGGCCTATAATGTCGTTGTAAGGTGACTCCACATCAATCACCAACACCCTGGACTTCACTGTCCTTGCTCCCGGCTCACCTTCAAAGGACACAAGGGTGTCAAGGTAACCCTTGGTAGGTTGCTTCTCTCCGTTAAAGGCTGTGAGTTCCTGCATGTAAGTTTGTAAGTCTGAGTCATTGAAACCCATTCTTTTAAAACAATTATAAAAAATAACATCACAAGAACTCCCCTGATCAACAAGGATCCTCTTGACATCCTTATTAGCGATCACAGCAATTATGACCACAACGTCATCGCCCCCAAGCATGGTTGGGCCAAAATCTTCATCTGAGAATGACACCACCGGTGCCACTATACCGTCTCTGAAATGACAGTCATCCCTAGGTTTCCCTTGCACGGACAGAATCATTCGATGATGATTCTTTCGGGCTATGATCGAAGCTCCACCCCCAGCAAAGCCTCCAGCGATCATATCAATTACTTCGCACCGGCCTTGCCTCTGCTGCTGGGGCATGCCGTCCTGCTGAACAGCCTTGCTGATAACAACTCCCTTCTGTTTCTCAGCGGCTGTAAACCTCCTGATCGGGTTGCGGCTATCATCGCTCTCATCATCGTGATCTCTTCTTCTCTTCTTAGTCCGGTCTGGTTCATTCAAGGATTTCTCCTTGAAGAGGTACTACTTCAACTTTTCTTCTCTGATGAGAGTCTCTACAGTGTTCTTCAGTGCCTTACACTCATCAGTGGAGTGGCCCACCTGTTCATGGAAACCACAGTACTTGCGCAAATTACCAGGTCGTCTCAGCGGAGCCGGTTTCCTGATCCCGTACACACTGAGTGTAGGCCATCTGACCTCCCTTAAGATCTGGGAATGCCTGGTGTTCAGCAGGGTGTAGTTGTTGAAAGAAGCTATGCGCCTATCCTGTTGCTGAGGTCGGGGGCTCCTGAAGTCATCTCTCTGGGCATGCCTCTCCGGCCTCACCCTCTCCTTATCTCTCTGTAGTTGATGAGAAGGTACTGGTGGCTTAGCCCTAGCCATCGTGGCTTACAAATGTATTTCTATGCCTACATACTTTGAGGCCTTCCTCTGAAACTCTTCAAATGTCGTCGGAGGACTCTTTACCAAAGATAAGGCAAAGGCTGATCCAAGTTGTAGGGCCTCGATGATGATATACAACTGAATGGCCTCTGTGAGGTTAGGCACCATAGCTGCCTCTTTACAAAACCTCTTCAGAAACTCCTTAACAGTTTTGTTCTCCCCTTTCCTGATCTGGGCCAAGGTGTGAGACATCCTAGGGATATCCCTGGAAATGACAAAGTGACTCTCGAATGCCATCTCCTCCCAGGAGTCTATTGACCTTGATGGTAGACCCTTGAACCAGCTAAGGGCCTCCTCCACTAAGGTTCATAGGAACATCCTATACATCACATCCTCATTAGCTCCTGTCTACAAATGCCTGGGAATAGGCACACTCATGAGCCTTCTTGAGAATGGAACATAGGCTACTACCACTTGCTCTTTTCTTCTTCCACTGACTCTATCCCCAGAGTCATGAGTTTGCTCCTTCTCCTTATACGTGGGAATCATTGAATACTAGAGAGTGGTGGATTTTTCTCTCCTAGAAGTGTGATGAGTCTCCTCTACCTGAGACATCACCTTATCTTTTGTCACCCTTCTCTCTCTTCTAAACTCCATCAACTCCTCCCTGAGTTACCTTATTACTTTATCTCGAGGGTCTGGAATTACTACAGGTATCACCCTCCTCGAGTTGGTTCCAGGAGATTACGTTCATCTCCCTCTATGGATGACTACCAAACTTCTGCGAAAAGTGGGAATAACTCTAACGGGTCCTACTAGGCGTGCCAATGAACTGGTCTAATCTGGGGTCAAGGATCCAGAGTGGGGACCAGCCATAAAAGTCAATTATTTAAGTGTTTGTAAACCGGTATAGTGGGTATTCGGTATTGTAATCCGAACTCTCAGTGGGAGAATCCGGTCTTGTTGTCCTAGAGATTCTTCACACCAAGCTTTCATGTTGACGGGGGGGGGCAAAAGGTGTTGTCACCTGTGAAGATTCTCCGACGCTCAAGTCAGTGAAGAGAATGAGAAATCAAAGGAAACTTGAGCAATGTAACAGTATATTAAGAGTCAGAACAACATAACCTTTTGTGAGTGTGAAAATTGACTATTTATAGATGAGCGTAGAGAATGAACCGTTAGGCATAGGTAGGGCCAGGAGATAAATAGTATAATGCTCAGTTTATGATTCTGATACACGACACGGGGGGAGCCATATTTCTCGCATATAATTCCTGTGGCTGTACCCTGTACCTTCTGTCGGGTGATGTGGATACTTTCCGATATGCAGGGTATCAATATGTGCACACCGGCTTGAGCACCTGGCCCACCTTAAGTAACGAGGATTTGGGTAGTGGAACAGCCACTGATCCTCTCAAAGTATGGGTGAATGGTTATGTATAATAAAATAGGGAGAGTGTAAGTGTTGCATTAGGAGATATAAAGTGCGTTGCATAGAGCATGCTTCTAAAACATGGGATGGGAAGAACGGTGTCTTTGCCAATGTCCCTGTGACCACACCTTATACCTTTTACCAGGCAGAACCGGTCGTATCCGGTGTGTGAGGTGTTGTCCTAGACATACCGGTATAGGAAGAATGCCTATACAGTGTAGTAGTCTGGTGGCCTACCTACAGCTTCGGTAACATATGGAAAATAGATAAAATGACACCCTTGCCCTGGTACCGGTATCTATACTAGATCCTAGTCACACTACATCAGTTTCCTAGGTAGTTCATATATTGATAACCTCTATTTTGGCTAACTGATGAATGCTATATATTTATGCATGTAAAAATGAGTTACTATACTTGTCATCCCAATAAATATTGCTAATTTTATATAAAATAAGTGTAAATAAAATTGATAAATATTTATTATTCTCATGCAATAATAATCCACAGGAAATAAAACTTTAAAAAGGAAAAAACCTTTGAATAGTTGGCTAAACAAATTGAGAGTAAATCTTAAGCTAGAATCAATTTTACAGTGTATAAGACACGTTAACGCACTTTATATCTATACATACACCTTTTTCAAGATAAAGTTTGTGTTTGTGTATTATTGGACACCTAAAGCTTGGGGTGTTGCTGGTTGATTTGTGATTTTTAAAACAAAATAATGTTCAAATAAAATAGTTTTAATTTTTAATATATTTTTAAAACAGTTTGAAAACTACCATCTAAAACCAAAAAAACATTCACCACGTCAAATAAGGTTTTAGTTTTTTTATTTTCAATCTTGAATTTAAAATTATTCTTTAAATTTAATTTAAAAAATGAAACTAAAATTGAAAAAATATATACATACCCCATCCATTTCACTCGATGAATCACCTTGCGTAACTTTCCACACCCGAAACAAAATATCCCCATAAGCCTCTAGCACCGATTTCCTTCTAAACGGTACCTGTGAATGAATCATCTCTAACAATTCCCTCCCATGCTGAAGATTTAACCCAAAGATATATGCCAGGAACTTCCTCTCGTCCTCAATTTTTAAATACAAGGGAGAAATCACACACTGACCCAAGACGAGTCTCCTTGAAGGTCATGTCAGCCTCCAACATACTTGTCTTTAAATTACCAAGACGAGTCTCTATCTTCAACGTCTCCAACTCAGAAGTTTTTAATTGGGTTTCCTTTTTATTAAGCATTGCATTGAGATTAGAGACCTCTTCACAAATTTCTTATCTATGTTGATTTAATGCTTCAAGTAAAGCCTTGGTCTTGATATACTCATCTTGGAGTTGAGCGAGTTTCATTTTTTCCTCATCCATGAGTTTGTTGTGTTCCTCCAGAGTAGAGGAATTTTCTTTGGACTTGTCTATTTCTACAATTGATGTAACAAAATTGATATAGACCAAGACATGATCAGAAGGAAAAATTAGTGTTGGACAAAATACCTTCTCCAACATTTTAAAGTATAGTTAGGATATATTAGTCTTGGATTCATTAAAGGAAAAAATTATAACATGTCAAGATCAATTTCCTTTTCAATTTTGCTTTTCAAAACAAAAACTTTATAGCATGTCAACTTTTTTTTGTTTACCATGCAGATATACACACCGTGTGGTCTCTGATCATGTCTCTTTAGCTTTGTCTCTATAGTTGTGTCACTTGTCTAGGTAATCCCTTTTTGCCAATTTTCTCGTGATATGTAACCTATGATGATTATGTATGCATGTTGATTGTTGTTTGTTAGTGTAGAGCGAAGCTCATTAGGCATTGCTTATATGTGCTAATAACATGTGTTAAAGTATGCATGTGTATTGTTGTATGTTAGTGGAGAGTAGAGTTCATTAGGCATTGGTTTTGTATGCTGATAACATGATGTTTTTATGCATGTGTACTGTTGTTTGTTAGTGTAGAGTAGAGCTCACTAGGTTATGGTGATTACCTCCCTCAATTTCATATACAATGCATAACACATATATTAAACTGTATAGGAAAATCTTCTGTGTGAAACAGGGCATTGTAAAAAATTTAGAAATGTCTAGTTTATAGGGGAGACTCTGTCGAAATTTCAGTGGGCTCCTTGTTTTAGGGTATATAAAAAGTAAATTCAAGTTTAACAATGTAGGGTTTAGTCATAGTTATATATTAAACTGTACTGGGAACTTTTCTGTATATAATAGGGCATTGTACAAATTTTGGAAATGTCTAGTTTACAGGGGAGACTCTGTCAAAATTTCAGTGGGCTCCCTATTTTAGGGTACATAAAAAAGTAAACTAAAGTTTAACAATGTAGGGTTTAGTCATGTGTGTACCCATTAGGTTCCCGTTCAAGATTTAAGACAACCGGCATACATAACATGTTGTGTTGGATCTTGAATTGTCCCGGTTAGATAGTTTGGGATGAATTTATAACCAATAAGGCGTAACCCATCGTTGTTATTTGGGATCTATCTTGTGTTGTTGATGTCCATTTCAAATTTTAGTTACTGTGTTTTATATTGTCTTCAGGTGCATGTCTACGTGTAGTGTTTCACACTGCACATATATCTGTGTACTCAAGGACTAATGTAAAATGCTGTCGAAATTTCAAATGAACATCAACAAATCAAGATAGACCATAAACAACATCGATGGGTTATGGATGGTTTCATATTCATCCCGAATAGGATAGGGCCCCACTCACTTGCAACAATAAAGAGATAGAGAATGATTCATGAACGATAGTCACATAATGTTTAAACTAAGATAACTAGAACTCTGTTTGTTAGATATCATGAATGGAGGTTCCAAAAAATCGGTAATGGATGTACAACCAGCTAGATTGCAGTCGGTGAGCGACCGGGGAGTTTATGATGGGGTTGTTAGAGTTTATTCCATTTGCTATGGTGAACACGCCTGGTTTTGAAGTGACTCATAAGATTCGTTGTCCGTGCTAAAGGTACATGATGCATATCTCCCAGAGGATTATATTCTTTTGGCAAGCGCACCAATCATTAAATTTATAATATATTTGATCATCCCACAGGGATTGAGGTAATTACCACAACCTGAGACTAGTACAAGCTGAACCAAATCATAAGAAGATAGAATTCATTCTATTGATGCTTTTCTACACTTTCTATGTTTTTGTATTTTTAGAAACAATAGAAGAGATGAAGTGTATTTAATAGAAGATAGGTTAGGATTACTTCAGCTCACAATTTCATCAAGAAACATGCAATTGAAGTTCAATCAAACTTCAGACTCAAGAGGATAATTCACAGATGGTTAATACCTAATTCCATAGATGATTAACACTAATTCCTAAGCATTAAACCCTAATCCCTTAGGTGTTCAGTGATAGAGAAATCTAATGCGAAATTGGGGATTGAACCCTAGCTATTCACCTAATTGCTAGGCCTGAATTAGCTTGGAAGCCAAAAGTTACCTAAGCTTTCAACCATGATTCCTCATTGATGAGATGATTCAATTAAGTCTGGATTTGTGAATCCAATAGTGTAGATCCACTTCTCAGCTTGTTCTCCTCTTGCTTCAAAAGATGATCTCCTCAATTCAGATTCAAGAATCCATTACAAACCTTAGCAATCCCAACCCTAGGGGTTTAGCAACCCATGGAAGTGGAATCAGCAGAAGAAGGAAAATCAGAAAATGCGAGTAGTGTTATTGCTTCTGTGTGTAAATTACAGAGTATTTACAACTATATATATCTAAGGCGAAAACTAACTAAACTAACACTAATTAATTACAAAGGAAACTTCCTAACAATTAAACTAACGAAACTAATTAATTGATTACAAGGGAATGAATAATTATAACACAATAATTAAATTACTAGAATACAAATATAGTCAGCAACTAATAAAATAATTAATGGTAACTACTATAGCAATTCACGTTGAAGAAGTATAATATACTTTGCAAACAGACTTTACGCTTAAGCGTGATCTATATGCGCTTGAGCGTGGTACATTAACTTGATGCATGCAGGGTGACTTCACACCTTAGTGGATCTGCGCGTATGAACGCTGGGAGGCCAGCGTATGTACGCTGAGCTACTGAATTATTGATTCTTCATTTTTTTGGTTCTCTTTGTGCGCGTACGTACGCTGGGATTCTAGCGTATGTACGCTGGCTCACTGGACTGGCACTTTGGTCTTTTTTCTCCTGCACCTAGATCCTGTAAAATACAACATATAAATGCCTAGCGTATGTACGTTGGCTTTCTAGCGTATGTAGGCTAGGTTAATGGATCTCTCAATAAACATATTTCCTTATGTACTTATCTTTTTAACCATTTTCTTGCATAATTTAAACATATTTGAATTAAATAATTAAAACAAGAAAGAATGACAATTCATTAAATAATAATGCCAAACTCAACAATATTTAATGGATTAAGTTAAATTAAAGATGAATTTACTAAGTCTTTTCAAGACTTATCACATCCCCAAACTTAAAGCTTGCTTGTCCTCAAGCAAGGACTCTGATTAATTAAATCAATTACACTTACTCAAGACAATCAACCTTCCCTTAACTTAATTCATATCATAATTATTGAATACCCTTCATGCTTTCTTTCTGTAACTGCTGAAAATATAATTACTCATACTTCCCTTTAGGAACAAGCTGTTGATGCTTTCCTCGCATGGATCAGTGTTTCATTCTTTTCTCAGTGTATAGGGTTAATTATATGCACTCATCACCTACATAATTATTATATCAACATAGGATTGCAACAGTTCTAAACATCACAACATATGCTAGCACAATTGGATCAGTAAGGGCTTTTTAAGCTTGTAATGGGGTTAGGCTACAGGCTCTATTTTTGTTTTTCTAGTCAATATTGGGTTAAAAGATATGCCCACTGATGCCTTGTCTCAATCTTAACTTAAATGCCTCTACGAACTAGCTCTATTGCTTTTATATTTTTTTTAGATGAAGGATAACTCAACTACTTGTGGTGCTTTGCACCTTCTTCTCTTTTAGTCCTTTGGACTCTTTTAGTTTGCAAATCTTTCTTCCTTAAACTCCTTTATTAATGAGATTTAATCTGCTTGGTAATTTAAAGTGCACTAGTAACTTGATATAAATTGTTTGATTAATCATTTAGATTAATTTGTTTAATAATCTAAGTAATATTCTTGAATTAATTGTGTTAAAATCATTTAACTTTCTAAGTGCTACAATAGCTTCGTGATTAATTTGATATTATTACTTGTTCTTTTGTGTATTATTCTTATTTATCAAATTGATTACAAAAGAATTAATTTCAAAAGCATTCCAACAAAAAATTTTAATACTCAATTCACCCCCCTCTTGAGTAATTGAGGCCACTTTGTTAACAAGTGGTATCAGAGCTTGACTCTTGGTTGATAAAGCTTAACAGCTTCAAGAGATTAAGATGGCCTCTACCTCATATAACATGTTTCCCGAGGGTGGTGCTACAAATGGACCTCCTACTTTTAATGGGGAAGGTTATGCTTTTTGGAAAGAGAGAATGAAAATTTTTGTTCAATCAATTGATTTAAGAGTTTAGAATACTATTGAAAATGGTCCTTTCATACCTATGCATATTATTGATGATAGACAAATGGAAAAACCCATGGATGATTGGACTAGTGATGAAGAAAAGAAAGTACACTATAATTATAAGGCTAAAAATCTCATTACTCTTGCATTAGATCCTGGTGAATTTTTTAGAGTAGTAACATGTAAATCTACCAAAGAAATGTGGGATACTCTACAAATAACTCATGAAGGAACTAGCGATGTTAAGGATTCTAAAATTAGTACTTTAACTAGCCAATATGAAAGTTTTAGAATGAATTCCATTGAAACTATTTTAGAACTTCAAAAGAGGTTTACTTTGATTATTAATCATCTTATTACTCTTGGAAAATCTTACACTAACAAGGAGCTTATCCATAAAGATCTAAAAAGTCTTACTAGGGAGTGGCAACCTCTCGTCACCGCTATCAAACAATCACTAAACATAAATGATATGTCTCTTGCCACCTTATTCGGTAAGCTTCAAGAGCAAGAACAAGAATTAAAAGAATTAAAAATGGTAGAGGAAGAAGAAAAGTCTTCCAAGAAGAAGGGGCTAGCTTTTAAGGCCACTTCTATTGAAGAAGAGAAATCTAAAAGTGATCAAGAAGATGATGATGATGAGTTAGGCCTATTTGTGAGGCATTTTGGAAGGTTCATGAGAAACAAAAGATTCCAAAAGGGCTTCACTTCTAAAGGTAAGAAATTCATTCCCAAAGATAATAATTCCTTACCAACTTATTTCGAATGCGGAAAGGAAGGACATTTCAAGACGGACTGTCCAAATCTCAAAAAGAAAAATAAGAATCGGAAAGGAAAAAGGAGAGCATACATAGCATGGGATGACAACAAGGTGAGCAGTTCGGATGAATCCGAGAATGAAGAAGAAAACCTTTGTCTCATGGCCAACCATCAAGACAAAGACGATAAGGTAAACCTCCATGATTTAGATAAAAATGAATTGCTTGATGCGTTTGATCAATTGTATGATAAGTTTGTTAAAGTTTCTAGTAAATATAAATTATCTAGAAAAACCATAGAGACTCTTGAAATGCATCTTGTAGAACTTGGTAAAGAAAATGAAATATTGAAAAAGGAGATAGTAAATGTTCAAGAATGCTCTAAGACTAAACCTTGTGAATTTGGAAAGAAATGTGACATACTTGAAAAGAAAGTGTTAGACTTAAACAAGACACTTGAGAAATTTACCAACGGTAGAGATAATTTAAATGCACTTTTTGGAAAACAACATTGTATGTTCAATAAAACCAGATTAGGTTACAATCAAGGATCATATGCTTACAAGAAAGAAAAACATTACAAAAGTTTCTTTGTACCACCTAGTAAATCATTTACACCTTTCATGAAATGTAATCACTGTGGTCTTAAAGGTCATAATTCTTACAATTGTAATGTTAGAAGATTAGGAGCAAAAGTTGTGAGAAAAGTATGGATTCCTAAGGGAACATTTTCACAAACTAACCTACAAGGACCTAACATAAAATGGGTACCAAGTTCTCTAACTTGACTTGTTTTGTAGGTATGTTTTAAAGCAAGTAACACCCATTGGTACTTGGATAGTGGGTGCTCCAAACATATGATGGGAGATATGAGTAAGTTCTCCTCATTCACTCCTTAAAAGAAAGGGTTTGTTACATATAGAGACAACACAAAGGGAAGAATACTAGGAATCGGAAATGTTGGTAAAAATTCTTCCATTTCCATAAATGATGTATTATATGTTGAGGGACTTAAACATAACTTGCTTAGCATTAGTCAATTATGTGATAAAGGCTATAAAATTGTTTTTGAATCAAACTGTTGCATAATTGAAAATAAGCTAAACAAGGAAGTAAGGTTCATTGGTCAAAGAATCGATAATATTTACATAATTAATCTTAATTATTTGTCTTTAAATGATGCACAATGCTTCTTGACTAAAAAGGATGAATCATGGCTATGGCATAGAAGAATAGCTCATATTTACATGGATCATTTAAAAAAACTTGTTTCTAAAGATCTAGTAATTGGTTTATGAAAGCTTAGGTTTGAAAACAATTTTGCGACGCATGCCAAAAGGGAAAACAAGTAAAGGTCTATTTTCAAGAAAAAATGTTGTTTCAACTAATAGACCTTTACAACTTTTATACATGGACTTGTTTGGACCTTCTAGGGTCAAAAGCTTTGGCGGCAATTATTATGGACTTGTGATTGTTGAAGACTATTCTAGATATACATGGACATTGTTTCTTACTAACAAAAATGAAGTATATCAAGCATTTAAGAAACTTTCCAAGATTATCCAAAATGAACAAAATTTAAAAATCGCATCCATACAAACCCATCATGGGGGAGAATTTGAAAATGAACCTTTTGAAAAATATGTGAAAAATATGGCATTGAACATAATTTTTCGGCTCGAAGAACTCTACAACAAAATGGAGTTGTTGAAAGGAAAAATCAATCTTTAACGGAGCTCGCAAGAACTATGTTAAATGAAAATAATATTGTGAAACATTTTTGGGCCGATGCGGTAAATATCGCTTGTCATGTCATGAATAGATGTTTAATTAGGCCTATTTTAAAGAAAACCCCCTATGAGCTTTATAAAGGAAGAAAACCAAATATTTATTATTTTTATGTGTTTGGATGCAAGTGCGTTGTTTTAAATAATGGAAAAGATAATCTCGAAAAATTTGATGCAAAGTCTGATGAAGCAATATTTCTAGGATATTCATCAACTAGTAAAGCTTATCGACTCTTTAACAAATGAACTTGTACAATTGAAGAGTCCATACATGTTAAATTTGATGAACTTAACCAAAACCCTCCGAGGAAGGAAGTTGATGATCTTGTAGGTACTTTCCAAGAGATGACCTTAGAAAATAAAGAAGAGATCAAAGAAGACCCAATCCAAAGCAAGGTGCCTCAAGAAAAGGATTGGATCACATCAAAAGACCATCCCTTGGAAAACATCATAGGTGAATTAACCAAAGGTGTTAGTACTCGTAACGCCATAAGAAATACATGTAATCATCTAGCCTTCGTATCACAAATTGAACCCAAACATATTGATGAGGCTATTATTGATGAATATTGGATGTTGGCTATGAAAGATGAATTAAATCAATTTGAAAGAAACCAAGTTTGGGAACTTGTGCCAAGACCCAATGATCATCAAATAATAGGTACTAAATGGGTTTTTAGAAATAATCTTGATGAAAATAAAATAACCACTAGAAATAAAGCTAGATTAGTGGCTAAGGGATATAACCAAGAAGAAGACATAGATTATGAAGAAACATATGCACCCATAGCTAGACTAGAAGCTTTTAGAGTATTATTAGCCTATGCATGTTGTAAAGATTTTAAACTATATCAAATGGATGTCAAAAGTGCTTTTCTAAACGGTTTTATTCAAGAAGTTTATGTAGATCAACCTCCTGGTTTTGAAAATCATAAATTTCCAAACCATGTTTTTAAGTTACGAAAAGCTTTATATGGTTTGAAACAAGCTCCAAGAGCTTGGTATGAAAGATTAAGCAAATTTCTCTTAGAAAATAATTTTGAAAGAGGAAAGGTTGATACTACTTTGTTTATAAAGCATAAAAACAATGACATCCTTCTGATACAAGTTTATGTCGATGATATAATATTTGGCACTACTAATGAACTTCTTTGTCAAGAGTTTGCCAAGATTATGCAAGATGAGTTTGAAATGTCAGTGATGGGAGAAATCACATTCTTCCTTGGACTATAAATCAAGCAAACCAAAGAAGGGACATTCATAAATCAATCGAAATATTGTAGAGAACTTCTTAAAAGGTTTGAAATATATAAGGCTAACAAAATAGCAACACCTATGAGCACATCATGCCACCTAGACAAAGATGAGAAGGGTAAAAATATTGAGATCACAAAATACCGAGGTATGATCAGATCCTTACTCTATTTAAGTGCTAGTAGGCCTGATATAATGTTTTCCATATGCATGTATGCTAGATTCCAAGCTTGTCCTAAAGAATCACATTTAATTGCTGTTAAAATTATGAAATATTTAGTAGGCACTCAAAATGTTGGATTGTGGTACCCAAAAGGTGTTGAATGTTGTTTGATTGGTTATTCTAAACTCTGACTTTGCAGGTTGTAAATTGGATAGAAAAAGTACCAGTGGTACTTGTTATTTACTTGGTAGTTCTCTTGTTTCTTGGCATAGCAAGAAACAAGTTTGCGTGGCTCTATCAACAACTGAGGCATAATATATAGCAACTGGGAGTTGTTATGCTCAAATCCTATGGATGAAACAGTAACTTATTGATTTTAGTGTTATCCTAGATCAAATACCCATTAAGTGTGACAACACTAGCGCCATAAATATCTCCAAAATTCCTGTTATGCATTCACGAACGAAACACATAGAAATCTGTCACCATTTTATTCGTGACCATGTTTTAAAAGGAGATTGTATTCTTCAGGATGTCGATACATCCAAACAATTGGCAGATATTTTTACTAAACCCCTTCCAAAAGAAGAATTTATAAACATTAGAAGGGAATTAGGTATTTTAGAAATTGCTTAATTGCATTTAAAAAATTCTTTTTTACTTTTAATTCTCTTAAAAATATTTTTACTCTTTGAACATAGTTTTACAAATCTTTAACTTAAAGATTTTAACTTATTACTTGCATAAAAATTTTATCTCTTTGAACATATTTTAAGATATTAATTTTGATATATATATATATATATATATTAATGCTTAACAAAATCATTTGTCTTCTTAAAATTGAGTCTATATAGCATTAATTGGATTATTTTATATTTGCAATAAATGAAAGATACCAAAAATTTGAATTTGAATTCAAAAATTCAAATTGAAAATTTGAATTCAAATTCAAAATTTGAATTAAGAGACAAAGGCATGTGACAATGTTCTTCCCGAAACAATCAAATTGCAAAAGGACAAAGTGTCAGATTCCCTTTCACGTAAATTGGCTTCAGAATTGCGCAAAATGTTGAGCATGAATCGATTCATCCTTAGAGTGAATTGATTCACACGTGGTTGAGTGGGCAAATTTCATGGTTCTAGCAAAATGAATCAATTCATATGGCAAAGAATCGATTCACACGAGCTGTTTTGGCCTGTTCCAACGTATTTTCCTTATAAATACAAGGACTCTCTCTTATCTTCTTCACCCATTCTCCATCCTTCTCTTATAATTTCTTTTAAATATTCTCTAAACACTCTTCTTCCATTTCTTCTAAACCTTCATGGCTTCTTCCTCTTCCAATCCAAGAAGAAAAAAGAGAGCAGACATTGTTAGATCCTCTGCTCCATAAACCACTGATATATCTAGATTTGCCACACAAAAACAACTCTCTAGATATCTAGAACACTTTTCTGAGAAGTCTCTCATTACCCCTCATTAGCTTGATTATCAACTCTTCCATGATAACTTCAACTTCTTTGATATTCTTCAACAACAAAATCTTGGTGAATTTGCTACCCTTCAAGAAAATTTTATTTATTTGGCATTAATTAGAGCCTTCTACTCCACTCTAAAAGTCAAAAATGGTCGTGACATAGCCAAGGTAAAAGGAGTCACCATCCACCTTGACGACCACATTCTTCATCTCGTAGGATGGCTTCCATTAAGCAACAGTGATTTCAATGGAAAGATGCTTGCTCCGGAATAGAACTACAACTCTCTTGAGGCAAGAACTTTCTAAGCCTTTCCTCTTCCTTAACAAGCACGGTGGGTCAAATGGATATAGAGCACTGTCTTCTCCATTATTGCTTGGTGAAGATACTATTTCCTAAAGGAAGCGATAACACAAGGGTAAGTGAGCTATAAATTCTTATACTTTGGGCTATGTTGCATCAAAAAGAGATAAATTGGATTGCATTAATAAAGCAACACATGATTGATGCACAAAAACTCACTCGACTTCCATATGCCGTCTTGATCACTAAACTCCTTTATCACTTCAATGTTGATCTCTTAAATGAAGTCAAGGAGTTAGTTGGTTCGAAAGGTTTAATTAGTAGACCACACCTCACCAAAATGGGATGGACCTTTCGCAATGAAGAATGGCATTACTCTCCTCCAAATGCACTAGATGAAGATGAAGCACATTCTGAGCATGAAACTCAACCTCAATAACATGCACCTCCTCCATCTATAAATCTTAATGATTCGTTCTTCAATAGGTTGACCTCACACTTTGATAACTACTTTGATGCGATTAATGCTCGCTTTGACACTATGGAAAATAACATGAATGCCTGCTTCAACCAAATAGAGGACTACTCAATACAATGAACTCTCTCAACAATTTCCTGAGTTCAAATTTTTAATCCATAAGTTAGAAATTATTGTACCTCTCTGTTTAGATTGGTTGTTAAGTACTTTATCATATTCCTACTTGTCTTTAATTATTCAATAAAAATGTTCTTATGTTTTGCTAGATTATTTAGTTTTTGATGATGTCAAAGGGGGAGAGAAATCTCACTTTTAATTGTTACTTCTCTTGGTATCTTGAATGATTATCATTGCCTTAATCATAGAATCATTTTTGTGGTATCCATTGCATAATTAAGGGGGAGCATTATATGCAAATATCTTGTATAATAAAATGGTATCAAATTGCATTAGATAGGGGGAGTATTATTGTTTGTCAAAAAACTTGTATTATATACTATTATGAAACTAACATCCCAAGAGATGAACACTTGTTGTCATCATCAAAAAGGGTGAGAATGTGTTTATATATTGCAACAGGTTTTGATAATGACAAACAAGAATCAAATTAATTATGTTTGATAACGCAAAATTTATAAACTCCAAAGAAATGATTCAAGGCATGTACAAAGGTTCAAAACAAATGAATAAATGATCATCAAAGTACCCAGGAATCAATGGATTAAAGCAAAGATTTATCTCATATGAAAAAGGGTGAAACAAAGTGCCAAAACTTATACAACAGATGCATGAATTGATTCACACAGCAGTACATAGCCATATGAATCGATTCACACGTTGAAACAGGCCCTGGATTGTAAAATTGAAAGCATGAATCGATTCACCCTATACCTGAATCGATTCACACGTTGAAACAGGCCCAGGATATGATTTGTCAAGCTTGAATCGATTCACCAATCTCCTGAATCGATTCACACGTCCAAAATTACCCAGTAACTTCAAAATCCATCAATGAATCGATTCATATGCCAAGTGAATTGATTCATATGCTAATTGAAGCCCCAAAACACTAGATAAATCGATTCATGAATAGATTCGTCCAGTGTAAATTTGAATTTCAAATTTTGAATTCTGACAGAGTTGCAGGAATTACGGGAACCTCTCACTGCTTCAAATTCCAATCAATCAAGCAGCCAATTTACAGATTCAAGGTCGGGGAACTTGTGCATGGAAATAAGGAACTTAAATCATGGAATGTTTTATGGATTTATGCTTTAGAGGGAATTAAAAATTGGGACAATGCATGCATCCTTGCCTATAAATAGAACAGAAGCTGAAGGCCAAAGACACACCAAGCAAGCTATAAAAATCACATTGCTTCTCCTCTCTGTTCTTAATTCTTGGCTATTTACTCTCTGTTTTATTTTCTTTGCAATTAAATTTTTAAGAGTTATATTATGAGAAAAATATTTTCTTGAGTGCTAAATTTGCATATCCTTTTCTAAGAGAGAAAAATATTTTTCAAGTGATTAAAATTTGTATATCCACTTTATTGAGAGAGTCACACTTGTAAAATCACATACACAAATTCTGAGAGTTTTTGGGTTGGGTTTCTACCTTGTAATTGAGAGATTATGAGATTGGGTGGGTTACCCTCTTTGCTTGTGAGGATTAAGTTCTTGAGTGTGGGACACTAAAAAGCTGTAATTACTCAAAGCTTGTATCTCAAATTCTCAATAGTGGAATCCTTTAAGTGGGTTGCTTGATGGCAAGACGTACATCGGTATGGTGGAACTCGTTATATCGGTTTGCAAATCTTTCTTCCTTAAACTCCTTTATTATTGAGATTTAATCTGCTTGGTAATTTAAAGTGCACTAGTAACTTGATATAAATTGTTTGATTAATCATTTAGATTAATTTGTTTAATAATCTAAGTAATATTCTTGAATTAATTATGTTAAAATCATTTATTACTTTCTAAGTGCTAAAATAGCTTCGTGATTAATTTGATATTATTACTTGTTCTTTTGTGTATTATTGTTATTTATCAAATTGATTACAAAAGAATTAATTTCAAAGGCGTTCCAACAAAAAATTTTATTACTCAATTCACCGCCCCTCTCTTGAGTAATTGAGGCCACTTGGTTAACAGTTTCTACCGTTGGATCACCCGTTCAGGAGAAACTAAACCACTTTTAAGAAGAACAAGATTGTGAATAAACCTTCACCCCGTAGGTTATTCGGTGCATGGGTTTGGCAGAGAGTCGAAGAGTGATAAGAGTGTTAAGGAGTTTACGGGTTATGGGAAGGAACACCACTGGGTGAAGCAGAGTATCTTATGGAATTTGCCATATTAGAAAGATTTGTTGTTAATACATAACATTGATGTCATGCACACTGACCAAAATATTTTCATGAATATTTTTGACATTGTCATGGACATCAAAAGGAGAACAAAGGACAATGAGAAGAGTCATCTAGACCTTCCAATTTGGTGTTCTAGGAAGGCGTTGGAATTGAGGGATGTGGGACATGGAAGAATGTTTAAACCCGATGCAAAATATGTTTTAACTACACCTCAACAGATTGCTCTGTGTATATGGATGAATGGGTTGACCCTGCCTGCCGGATTCACTTCTAACTTGAGTAGATGTGTCGACGTGAAGGAGGACAGGGTCTTTGGCATGAAAAGTCATGATTGCCATGTGTTTATGCAACAACTACTATCGTACGCGTTTCACGCCTTACCGAAACCTATTTGGAAACCGCTGGTTGAGTTAAGTCACTTCTAACTGAGGAGAACTTGTGAAGATGGAGGAAAGTATCCTGGTCTTGATTTGTAAGTTGGAACAAATTTTTTCGCCAAGTTTTTTGACTCGATGGAGCATCTCCCTATCCATCTACTATACGAGGCCTTAGTGGGTGGCCCAGTGCAGTATTGTTGGATGTATCTATTCGAAAGGTGAACGCCACAACCACTTAATTTCGTTGCAAATTTTTCTTAACTATTATAATATTATGTAACTTAACATCTGTTTATATTATTATAGATTCTTACGCTCTTTAAAGGACAAAGTGTCAAACAAAGTGTGCGTTGAAGCATCAATTTATGAGGCATACTTAGTGGAAGAAATGACCACTTTTACTTCTTTCAATTTTTCGACAAAGATAGAAACTAGATTAAGTAGAATTCCCCGCAATCTTGGGGTGGCCACCCGCACAGGGTTGGATGATTAAATTTCAATTTTTAACTATCCCGGTCGTCTGGGGGGCAAGTCATAAAATATTTAGGTTGGGCAGCGTGGGCACACAGATTGTAAAGAAGGGGAAGACCTCTTCGTCCTCTTCCTTCTCTGGCCTTCCAGCGGATGTTGTTCAGGTCATTCAAAACCTGAACAACGAGCTACAGGAGGTGCAACGCCAAAGGTAGCTTTTAGAGGAGCGGACCGATGATGGGTTGGGGAGTAGCACGCCGAGACTAGTTGACAGCTTGCTGTGCAACAGGAGCTACTGATGCGGTTGATGGCGAGGCTCCCTCCCCTACTTCCGAGCCGCCGCCACCACCGCCACATGATCCCCCTCCCCCATAATTTTACTTTTTTTTATGTTTCATTTGTTTGTATATTTAGTGACACGACATTGTATTTTTTATGTTTATATTATATTCTATTCAGTATTTATTTTTTGTCATTCTCCGTTTATAATTTTTATGTCATGCGATATTTTTAGTTTAAAATTAAATGAACAAAACCTATATTCAAAATATTAATATTTTAAAAAGTCAAAAAAATTAAATTTAAAAAAACAAAAATTAATAGTAGCGGCGGAAGAAATTTCATCTCTAATTCAAGGTGAATTAGCGACGGGTAGCGTGGTCGCTGTGTAGAGACTAATAGCGATAGGCAAGGTGGTCGTTGTGTAGAGACTAATAGCAACGGAACAGGTGGTCGCTATATAGGTACTAATAGCGACCATGTAACATCATCGTAACTGTCGAGTAGTCAGCGACCACTCGCGCCCGTCCCTAAGCCATGGCCATTGTGTATCCAATAGTCGCGACCGCTGGATCCAGTCGCTAATATTTGGTCTGCAGCAACGACACGCTGTGGTCGCTAACTTGCAGAAGTAGCGACGACATTATGTGGTCGCTGTGTAGCACCCGTAGCGATAGAGATGCGTCACCAACATAGGGACCCCATTAAGGACGCCGTTACGCCGTCGAAACAATAGCGACGGAAGACCTTTGCGTCGTTGTGGTGTCAACGACGATTGATTTAGCGATGGTGTTGTTTCCGTCATAATGGGCGCCGCTAATGGTGTTAGTGACAGTCAAAGCATAATTTAGAGACCAGATTTATCCATCGCTAACAGTTTTTTTAGTAGTGTCTAGTACTCGGGCACCTTAGTAATAAAATAATCATATGACATGTTGCATTTAGAGTTAAGGAGAGATGTTGGAATAATGCCCTAAAGCATACAGTGATGGGTACACTAAAGAATCTACTGCGCCTCGATACCCGAGGAAAGTCTAGGGAGTATATCGTAGACGGGAATTCCAATGACTCAGATTCACTCTTGTCGCAGGACAGCCCGTGGCAAACTCTGGTATACTTTGACAAGAGGCGGGATTTTCTATGGCCTTGGAGCGCCCGTTCTGTTGAGATGTATGATTGGCCATTATGATGATTGGACTGTGAGTCCTTACCCATTTGTGAAAAGTAGAACGAGGAGAGCTTTGGTCGCTCTAGTTGGCAGGTAGGATAAGGTGGGATTGTTATGCACATGGATATTGATATGTGAGATTGATCAGTAGAGGTTGGGCCCCATTGCATATTGGTAATGAATTATGACTTATGATAACTGAACCTAACACATGCATAGTATACCATCATTGTATGACTAACCCCGTTGGTTTTCCTTATTTATGTACTGTATAATTAATCTAAGGTATATTGCATATAATCTTTCTTTGTTTGGTATTTATATTTAAGCTGCCCTTACATGTGGATATTATGGGTTGAGAGCTTTTTACTCACCCCTATCTGTGTTGTATGTTGTGTTTCTTTTTCTGTGATCATTAGCGGAGGGTCAGGCGAGCACGAGCAAGACTTAGACTACCTGTAGTAGAGGACGCCAATTTAGAAGCGTCAATTATGTATATTTTCTTTTGCGTTCAAATCGTTGTAGACTCGACATTTCTATTATGGTGTTATTTTATAGTAGTTGTTAGGAGCCTGTGAGCCCCGTACTCTTTTAAGTACACTTATGTTTAAAAGAATTGATCTATGTAATAAACTTATTTGAAATAGTGTACTGATGATCACCAATAAAAAAATTCCTATTTTTAGTTACTCCTTAATTAAGTAGGACGTTCCAGTGTCGGAACTTACCCTAGTTAATCAAGGGTGTCACACATACATTGATGGGTACACTGAAGAAACAATAGGCATCTTGATCCCTTAAGGGCGGTCTTTGGAGTATAATAGGGACAGACATCCGATGGCTCGGATTCGCGCCCAACATCGGACAGCCTGTGGCAACCGCTGATATACTTCGACGAGAGGCGGGGGTTTCTGTGACCGTGGAGTGCCCGTTTTGCTAAGATTATGATGATTGGATTGCGGGTCCTTATGTATTTGTGAAAACCAGAACGAGGAGAGCTCTGGTCGCTCTAGTTAGGCAGGATGGATAAGGTGGGATGGTTATGCACATGGATATTGATATATGAGATTGAACAGTGGAAGTTAGGCCCCATTGCATATTTGTATTAAATTAAGATGAACAATAATTAAATCTAACACATGCATAGCATATCATTATTGTATAACTAACCCAATTAGTTTTCCTTGTTCCTTGCGTATTCAAGTGCTGTATGATTATTCTAAGGTACGTTGTGTGTGATCTTTCTCCTTGTTTGATATTTATATGTTTGCTAAATAATTAAGCTTCCCTTGCATGTGGATATTATGGGTTGAGAGCTTTTTACTCAACCTTTCCATATTGTATGTTGTTTTCCCTTCTTGTGATCATCAGCTGGGGGTCAAGGCAAACGTGAACAGGGCTTGGACTACCTATAGTAGAGGACGTCAGATTGAAAGCGTCAAATGTGTATATATTTCTGCTTGTGTCGAGATCGTTACAGACTCGACGCTTTTATGCTATTTTCTTGTAGTGGTTGTTATTGGGTGCCTGCGAGCCCCGTACTCTTTCAAGTACACTCATGTTAAAAGAATCGATCTATGTAGTGAACATATTTTAAATCATGTGTTGATGATCACCAATCACAAAAAAACCCCATCTTTTTACAAATATTACTGACACCTTAATTAACTAGGACACTTTAGTGTGGGAATTTGTCCTAGTTAATTAACGGTGTCACATTGGTGGTATCAGAGCATGGTCGATTCTTTCAGCTTGGGGCGTGGACCGCTAAGGTTCCCTCGTACTCAAAAGAGTTATTCGCGAGGCGTTGGTACTCGCTTAGTAGAATTTGATTGCTTGCTTGTATATACAGAGCCTTCCGATGCGGGAAAACTCGTTTAATTCTTATTAAGCTTTATTCTTCTTTCAATCATCATGGTGCACCAAAATAACACAACATTGAACGCTCTGCTAGATAGAATGGTAGAAGCTTTGGAACGTCAGGGGGGCAAATGCTTCCCAAGCTCCACGATCAAGAACTTATCGACTTCCAAAAGAACCACCCCGCAATTCAAGGGAGGTTTTGATCCTGAGGGAGCTTAGTTGTGGATCGAGCAGATGGAGAAGATCCTCACAGCTATGCAATATGGGGACAACGACAAGGTAGTCTATGCTACCTTTATGCTAGTTGGAGAAGCTGAGCACTGGTGGACTCATGCGAGGGTAACGATGACTGCTGATGGAGTTGAGATAAATTGGGAGTGGTTTAAGACCGAGTTCCTGGCTAAGTATTTTGTTGAGGACATCAGGAGGATGAAGGAGTAAGAGTTCCTTAATCTGAGACAAGGATTTATGTCAGTAAGGGAATATGCGATGAAGTTCGATGAGCTGGCTATGTGTTGTCCTTACTACACCCAGATGAGTGAGGCTTCTCGATGTGCCAAGTTTGAAGGAGGGCTACGTCAAGACATCCGTCAAGTAATTTGCTGTCAGCAAATCACCTAGTTCACTACCCTAGTGGATAGGGTTGTATCTATGAGCATACGTCAGCACAGAATTCAAAAGGAACTTCTAGTTATGGGCCAGAGCGGCACGCTTTTGACAAGCGACCCTAGAAGGACTTCCCGTCAGGCAAGCCTTATTCCTAACCGAATTTCAGTAGACCTAGTGGATTCACGAGGACCTAGAGTGACGGGCCACCTATGAGATGCCATGATTGTGGAGGATCTTATTTTGCTAGGGATTGCCCTAGAAGGACCTCAACTTGTTTTAGCTGTGGAAAGGCTGGGCACAAGAGTATTGTCTATCCCGAGAAGAATCTGGACTACCCGAAGAGGGAAGTTAGGGGTCAGACAGGACATCGTGTAGGCCGTGGAAATAGAGGACCAGCTACTAGTGCGTCAGTTAATAATCCCAGAGTGGTGAGTCTGAAAAGTCAAGGGGGTGGTAATGTTCAACCAGGACCGATAAATACTGCAACAGGCAAGGGAGGAGGCAATGCTAGAATCTTCACCATAAACAGAGCAGAGATTTCGTAAGAGAATGACCCAGTGCAAGGTACATGCTTTATAGGTGAAGTGCTTCTGAATGTGTTATATGATTCTAGAGCCACTCATTCATTCATATCTAAAGATTGTGTGAAGCATTTGAATTTTCCATTGACCCCTTTATCTGGTAAAATGATTGTTGTTACTGTTGCCAATGAACCCGTAAATTTTTCTGTTATGTGTATGAATTGCCCTATTACTATTAATAGAAGGTCGTACCAGGTGGACCTGATCTGTTTACCCTTGATTGACCTGGATATTGTTCTAGGAATTAATTGGCTTGCTACCAATCACGTCATAATTGACTGCCATAGTAAGTATATATCCAATAGAGTTGTGACACTTGAGCCCTCTCAGCTCGGGAAGTCTGAGTCTGTTGTTGTTACTCAGGAGGTAACTTTGTTCCAATCAGAAGCATAAGTGTTTATGGTCTTTGCCAGCGCCAAGGGTGAGAGGAAGTTAGAGCCTGATCAGTTTTCAGTTGTTCAAGAATTCCCTGAAGTTTTTCCGGAAGATATACCTGGGATACCGCCAGAGAGAGATCGAGTTTAGCATCGATATTTTACACAGTACTTGACCGATCTCCATCACTTCGTACCGAATATTGCCAAAGGAATTGGAGGAACTCAAAAAGCAAATTAAAGAACTTTTGGAAAAGAAATGATTCAACTAGCGTCTCACCCTGGGAAGTGTAACATCCCAGTTTTGAAATTAAATGTTGAATGAAGAATAAACCATTAAGACTTGATTCCAACTAGAAAATAACTGTTAATTGTATTTAACTAAGTAGATTTAAGCAACTAAAATATGAAAATGGTGATGGTCAGGGGATGGGGTGGAGTGCACGTGGCTGCTGCAGCACACACTCTCCCATCCCACTCTTCTCTTATTCATGCGCATGTACACACATATATATATCGTGAGCCTTTAGTGAGGAATGCACTTACTCTTTCTTCAGACTCCCTCCTCCGTCACTTCATCCTCTACTTCCTCTCTTCGTCTCCATCTTTTTCTCTTCTCTCACTCTTCGCTCCTGGAGACCTTGGTTGCAGTACTGAAGAACAGACTACACTCCATCCCAGAATCAGGCGCAGGATACGACAAAGCCAAGGAAGACCGAACGAACCAGGAGAAAGACATCGGACCCAACGACAAGAACGGAAAAGGTTTCTGAGGTTCTTCTAAAGGTAGGGGGCGCTTGCATGTCGAATGCATGGTCTAAGAACGGTACCGGATGAACGTACTGCTGAGTGTGGGTGTGTGTGTGTGCATGTAATTATAATCATTAAAACTGATGCATGGTTTAAGATTCTGATAGTGATTTTCATGGCGATGGTGTAGCCTATTAGTAGATGATAATGATGAATGATATGCATGGATCTATTTTCTTGTCTCTATGAAAATATGTATATGCATGCTCTTAATTGGATTGTTCAATGTTGATAGTTTGATGACCGATTGTAACATGCGCTGGTGTGATTGACTGATTGATTACAAGTAGTGTGGGAAATCTGTTCTTGCTTAATGGCTACGGCGAAGGTGTTTGTGGCGCGATGATGTGTATTAATGAATATGTCAGTTGCATGAGTGAGAGTGGGGTGACCCATAGAAGGTCAAGAACCCCAAGGGAAACGACTTCCAGTTACCAACCCTGGCTAGATCCCAATAGTGCTCGTGGTAGCCGTTGGAGCTAGAGAAGAGAGTCTCGAGACGCCGTGGGGAGGCCGGTGCCACCTGGTAAGAGCTGCGGGACGAGGGGCCAGAAGAAAAGGGGACCGTAACTGAGAGTCTTTACCCGAGTCGGATCCGCAGGCATGCATATAGAAATAAGGCTGATTGTGATGGTGTATAAGTCTATGTATGTATATGTGTATGATTTTGAATGCATGAATATATATATTTGGATGTGGAATAAACTCTGTATATTATGTGTGTCATGAATGTTGTTTGAACTGTATGAACTTGGTTACTTGAGAAAGGTTGAATGATAGCAGGAGCGTGTACTGACGCTGATACCGAGTCTGTGAGTATCATTTTACATGTAAAAGCTCACCCCTGCAGTGGCCATTTTCAGTGAATGTCTCTCGTGAGGAGGACCAGAAGTAGAGCGGGAATGCTGGGCGGAGTGCTGATGCATTTGGAAGGTTTAATTAAGACGTTGTTAGATTAAGCCCTGACTGGTCCATACCGGATGTTAATGTTTTGGGGATGAATAGAACTTTATGGATAAGAAGAAGTCCGATTTTTGTGTTGTAAATATTAACATACACTCTTATGTATATATGGATGTATGGTTTTGTGTGTGTGATGCTGTGTGCTGCCTTGTTTCATAATTGTGCTTTAATGGATATGCATGGACGGTATGATCGAGTAGGCTATAGCCAAGTCTGAGTGAATCGAGAATTGTCTTAGGAAAATTCATGTCGGATACGTTGGGCGGAGTCGTACCCCGCCCGAAGTTTGGGGGCAATTCGCCCAGCGTGAGGATTCGCGCTGGAGTGATGTAGTTGTTAGAACGAGACCCCGGTGTTGACCCCCTGATCTGGGCGTGGTGGTTGAGTCCGCCCAGGCGTTGTCATAATTAGTTGAGTTGGGCGGAATAGGTTCAGACTCCTCCTTTCTCCACAACCTACTATCGCATATGTACCCTGTAACTTCCCGTTTTTCTGAGTCAAGTGCGAGTGTGAGGATTTACCTAGTGAACCCTTGTCCATACCCGATTGAGAAAATTACCTTGTAGTTGTGTTGAAGAGGCGTTGTGCAGATTTCGTTTAGGTGGTGTCATACCTCACCTGAGTGACTAGGACAGTTCGCCCAAACGCGTAGAGCTATGCTGAAACAAGTACATATCAACTCGAGATTCCGCCTATGTACCTTCTTTCTCCGTTGTCGCATTATTCCGTCTCGCCGGGCGGTATTGAACATCGTCTGAGTAAGTGAATGTTGTAATGTAGTCCGCCCAAGATAAATATACCCCGCCTAGCCAAGTAGGATGATTCTAACTCCGACCTTCTACCGAATGCCATGCATGTGAATGTATTAACATCTTTCCCTCATCTACTTCCTCCTATTGAGTGACCAGTGCTACTCGAAGGAAAGCTTCCTTGTGAAATCCCCTCTATCCACTGCTGTATTACCATACTCCGCCTGGACGGTGTCAGACCCCGTCTAAGCGAATAAACGGTGTTGTGCAATCCGCCCTAGTGCTGGTGTGTTACGATAAACCCATTGAGCCGGTCCCAGTTTTAGCTTCCCTGTAGGTTGCCATACGCGCGTGAATGCTCTTCATTCTTCCCTTGCATGCTCCCTTTTATATCAAATGTTGCGTGACTGTTTTTGCGAAAAATTTTTCTCATATTTTGGAATTATTAGTTGCAAACAATAAGGTGTTACATTTTGGTATCAGAGCGGACCGAAAAGTCCAAGGCCAAAGTATGCTTACCAAGTGTAAGCGGTGATGTGTGTGTCTTTTGATTGAATGGTTGAAATTGTTCTGATGCTAGTTGAACTTGATTGATGATTGACTTGAGGACAAGAGGTTGTTTTCCCCTGGTCCGATTGTGTATAACTTAGACGAATGACATAATGTGCTAAGCTATTAATTGTTAGACTGATAACCAGATCGGTAGTAAGTGGCTCCGTATACTTATCCTTAAATGTCAATTTCAGGATAAGGAATGGCGCATCGTCAAAGTATGGAGGCTATAGCCACAGCATTCCAACGCTTTGCTGATATGTTTGAAAGGCAAGGCCAGACTCAACCTGAGGATGGCCATGTGCTGGACCGCTTCTTAAAAAGGAAGCCGAGTGAATTCTTAGGAGGACGGAATCCTGAGGCGGCGTTCAAGTGGACTCAGGAATTAGAGAGAATTTTTAGGGGTCTTCGCTGTACCGAAGCCCAGAAGGTGGAGTGCGCAGTGTATATGCTGCGAGATGAAGCGGAGAATTGGTGGAAAATAGCCAGAAGCCGATTCCCCGAAGATGATAATCAACTGACGTGGAACGATTTCAAGGCCTGCTTCTTAGAGAAATACTTTCCCGACACGGTGAGGAGCCAGAAAGAGCTGGAGTTTATGGAGTTGAAACAGGGCTCCATGACTGTGGAAGAATACGCGACCAAATTTGAGGAATTGTGCCTATTCTATCCGCCCTTCCAACAGCCAGGAACGGAGAACTCCAAGTGTCTTAAGTTTGAGAACGGATTGAGATCGGATATCAAGAGGGCCTGCAGATACCATGAAATCTGGAGTTTCCCTGCCTTAGTGAACAAGTGTCGAATATTCGAAGAGGTTGACAGGGCCCATTCGGGCCAGTGCAGCAGAGCCAACCAGCACCTGAGGCCTCAGCAATCATGTTTCAAGAGGCCAGGGAACGTGAGGAGGAATGAACCCTTCACCAGATATCAGAACCATAATGACCGAGGGAGACAAATGAGTGGACGACCAAGATATGGCGGATGCTTTAAATGCGCCGGTGACCACTTTGCTAAGGATTGCAACGATACAAATGTTAAATGCTACCACTGCGGAGAGAAGGGACACGTTCGTCCTGACTGCCCCCAACTCCGCCAGGCAAACACCAATGTGCGTCAAGGAGGATTTCAAGATAGAACCCGAGTGAATGATAACCAACGACCTGGTGGCAGAGGCAACGGAACCAGAGGAAATATGATGCGTGCTCCGAACAGCCGAGAGAGGAATACCGGTCCGCCAGCAGCAGGAAGGATCTACACCATCAATGCAGAGGATGTTGCACCAGCAAACGATCTAGTACAATGTAAGTGCTCACTTGGAATGAATACGCTTAATGTTGTTTTCGATTCGGGAGCTACCCATTCTTTTATAGCTGATGAGTGCGTGGAACGGTTGAAGTTACCAACTGTGTCTATGAACCGGACTTTGGAAGTGGCCAGCCCTACTAGCCCTAGTGTGTTCACATCGTCAATATGTAAAAATGTAGCATTTGAGTTGTATGATCGGAGTTTCACCTTCGATCTGATTTGCATGCCTTTAAAGGGTCTTGATATTGTGCTCGGAATAGATTGGCTTTCAGCCAATAAGGTATTAGTAGATTGTAGAAACCGAGAGATAGTTTTCCCAAAACAACCCATTGAAGATGGCACGGCACTAGGTATAACCCAACTATTTATGATGCTTTGTCTAACCAAAGATGAGAGTGAGACCCTAGTGAACGAAATTCCGGTTGTCTGCGAATTCCCAGAAGTGTTCCCAGAAGACGTTCCGAGTGTGCCTCCCAATAGAGAAGTTGAATTCTCTATAGACCTGATCCCTGGAGCCGAACCGGTCTCCAGTGCACCCTACAGAATGTCCTCAACTGAATTGGCAGAGTTGAAGAAACAAGTGGATGAGTTACTTGAGAAGCAGTTCATTAGACCAAGCGTGTCACCATGGGGCGCACCTGTGCTACTTGTTAAGAAGAAGGATGGCAGCATGAGACTTTGTATAGATTATCGACAGCTTAACAAGCTCACAATCAAGAATCGATACCCACTGCCTAGAATTGATGATTTAATTGACCAACTGCGCGGACCCTCAGTCTTCTCGAAAATCGACTTACGATCGAGGTATCACCAAATCCGAGTGAAGGACTCGGACATTCCTAAAACTGCCTTTAGGACTCGATATGGTCACTACGAGTATGTAGTGATGCCGTTCGGTGTGACAAACGCCCCTGCTGTTTTCATGAATTACATGAACAGCATATTCCACTCCTTCCTGGATCGGTTTGTTGTTGTCTTCATCGATGACATTCTAGTTTATTCTAAGACGTCTGAGGAGCATGAAGGACACCTCAGAACGGTACTCCAAGTGTTGAAGGAGAAACAACTGTTTGCAAAGCTCTCGAAGTGCGAATTCTGGATGGATGAGATCCACTTCCTCGGGCATGTGATCTCCGAGCGAGGCGTCTCGGTGGATCCTGCGAAGGTAGCTACTGTAATAGCATGGGAGAGGCCCAGATCGGTCTCGGAAATAAGAAGTTTTATGGGCTTGGCAGGTTATTATAGGAGGTTCATCGAAGGTTTTTCTAAGATGGCATTACCCCTGACTAAATTGACTCGGAAGAACGTTCCTTTCGTGTGGAGTCCGGAGTGTGAGAACAGCTTCCAAGAGCTGAAGAATAAGTTGACGACTGCTCCGGTGTTGGCATTACCTGAGTTACGAGAGAGCTTCGTGGTCTATTGTGACGCGTCCGGACTCGGATTAGGGTGTGTACTCATGCAGAAAGATCGAGTGATAGCATACGCCTCTCGACAATTGAGACCCCACGAGCAGCATTATCCGACCCATGACTTGGAGCTGGCAGCAGTAGTTTTTGCATTGAAAATCTGGAGGCATTACTTGTACGGATCCAAATTTGAAGTGTATAGCGATCATAAGAACCTCAAATACCTATTCGACCAAAAGGAGCTGAACATGAGGCAGAGAAGATGGATTGAGTTTTTGAAGGACTACGATTTCGAGTTAAAATACCACCCAAGTAAGGCAAACGTCGTGGCCGACGCATTGAGTCGGAAATCCCTCCACATAGCAGCCATGATGGCAAAAGAAGTTGAGTTGTTGGAGCGGTTCCGAGACATGAACTTGCATGTTGACACCTCTTCCTCTCAGAAGATGACAATCGGTACGTTGAGGATTGCCAATGAATTCTTAAAATCCATGTACGAACAGCAACAGGCGGACTCTTACCTAGCTGAAATGAAGGAAATTCAGGCCAAAGGAAAGGATTTATCCTTGACAGAGGGGTCAGATGGGATCTTCCGGGTGAGAGACAGAATATACATACCAAGTGGAGGAAGATTGAGAAGAATGGTGCTTGATGAAGCCCACAAAAGCCTACTCAGCATTCACCCAGGAACCACGAAAATGTACCACGACTTGAGGAGACAGTTTTGGTGGCCCGGACTAAAGAAGGATGTGGCGGAGTACGTGGCCCGGTGTATCACTTGTCAGAAATCAAAGGTAGAGCACCAAAAACCATACGGTGCAATGCAGCCTCTAGAGATCCCCGTGTGGAAATGGGACTCAATTGCGATGGATTTTATCATGGGATTACCCAAAAACCGAGTGGGCCATGATGCAATCTGGGTCATTGTTGACCGATTGACGAAGAGTGCACACTTCTTACCTGTAAATATGAGGTACCCATTGCATAAGTTGGCTCGAATCTACATTCAAGAAATTATCCGACTGCATGGCATACCTACCTCCATCGTATCGGATAGGGACCCTAGATTTACGTCCAGGTTTTGGACCAGCATGCATCAAGAATTGGGGACGAAGCTTTGGCTTAGTTCTGCCTATCACCCCCAATCGGATGGACAATCCGAACGAACAATTCAGAGTCTAGAAGACTTATTGAGAGCGTGTGTGTTAGAGTACGGTGGGGACTGGGAGCAGTACCTTCCCTTGATCGAGTTTACGTACAACAACAGCCATCATCACAGCATTGGCATGGCACCTTACGAGGCATTATATGGGCGTAGATGCCGAACCCCACTCTGCTGGTCAGAAACGGGTGAAAGTCTACTATTGGGACCAGACATCGTGAAGCAAACCACAGAACAGATCCGAATGATAAGGGAGAAGATGAAAGCATCACAAGACAGGCAGAAGAGCTACCATGACAAGCGCATCAAGCCATTGGAATTTTCAGTCGGAGATCGAGTGTTTCTGAGAACCTCTCCGAGTAAAGGAGTTGGACGAGCCTTAAAAAGTGGGAAGTTAAGCCCTCGCTACATCGGACCTTATGAGGTATTAGAACGGATTGGCCCCGTGGCATACCGCCTCGCGTTACCAACTCACTTGTCCCGATTACACAACGTATTTCACGTGTCTCAGTTAAGGAAGTATTTGCATGACCCCAGCCACACGATGCCTGACGACGAGGTAGAGATCAAGGAAGACCTAACCACTGTGACTACGCCGATTGGAATCGTGGACCGATCGGTAAAACGCTTAAGAAACAAGAACGTAAGGCTGGTTAAGGTGGAGTGGCAGCAAGGCAAAACCACCTCCTACACGTGGGAACGCGAAGACGCCATGCGACAGCAGTACCCCGAATTGTTTACCTAGGTAAGTACCGACTGAATTTCGGGGACGAAATTCTTTTTCAGTGGGGGAGAACTGTAACATCCCAGTTTTGAAATTAAATGCTGAATGAAGAATAAACCATTAAGACTTGATTCCAACTAGAAAATAACTGTTAATTGTATTTAACTAAGTAGATTTAAGCCACTAAAATATGAAAATGGTGATGGTCAGGGGATGGGGTGGAGTGCACGTGGCTGCTGCAGCACACACTCTCCCATCCCACTCTTCTCTTATTCATGTGCATGTACACACATATATATATCGTGAGCCTTTAGTGAGGAACGCACTTACTCTTTCTTCAGACTCCCTCCTCCGTCACTTCATCCTCTACTTCCTCTCTTCGTCTCCATCTTTTTCTCTTTTCTCACTCTTCGCTCCTGGAGACCTTGGTTGCAGTACTAAAGAACAGACTACACTCCATCCCAGAATCAGGCGCAGGATACGACAAAGCCAAGGAAGACCGAACGAACCAGGAGAAAGACATCGGACCCAACGACAAGAACGGAAAAGGTTTCTGAGGTTCTTCTAAAGGTAGGGGGCGCTTGCATGTCGAATGCATGGTCTAAGAACGGTACCGGATGAACGTACTGCTGAGTGTGGGTGTGTGTGTGTGTGCATGTAATTATAATCATTAAAACTGATGCATGGTTTAAGATTCTGATGGTGATTTTCGTGGCGATGGTGTAGCCTGTTAGTAGATGATAATGATGAATGATATGCATGGATCTATTTTCTTGTCTCTATGAAAATATGTATATGCATGCTCTTAATTGGATTGTTCAATGTTGATAGTTTGATGACCGATTGTAACATGCGCTGGTGTGATTGACTGATTGATTACAAGTAGTGTGGGAAATCTGTTCTTGCTTAATGGCTACGGCGAAGGTGTTTGTGGCGCGATGATGTGTATTAATGAATATGTTAGTTGCATGAGTGAGAATGGGGTGACCCATAGAAGGTCAAGAACCCTAAGGGAAACGACTTCCAGTTACCAACCCTGGCTAGATCCCAATAGTGCTCGTGGTAGCCGTTGGAGCTAGAGAAGAGAGTCTCGAGACGCCGTGGGGAGGCCGGTGCCACCTGGTAAGAGCTGCGGGACGAGGGGCCAGAAGAAAAGGGGACCGTAACTGAGAGTCTTTACCCGAGTCGGATCCGCAGGCATGCATATAGAAATAAGGCTGATTGTGATGGTGTATAAGTCTATGTATGTATATGTGTATGATTTTGAATGCATGAATATATATATTTGGATGTGGAATAAACTCTGTATATTATGTGTGTCATGAATGTTGTTTGAACTGTATGAACTTGGTTACTTGAGAAAGGTTGAATGATAGCAGGAGCGTGTACTGACGCTGATACCGAGTCTGTGAGTATCATTTTACATGTAAAAGCTCACCCCTGCAGTGGCCATTTTCAGTGAATGTCTCTCGTGAGGAGGACCAGAAGCAGAGCGGGAATGCTGGGTAGAGTGCTGATGCATTTGGAAGGTTTAATTAAGACGTTGTTAGATTAAGCCCTGACTGGTCCATACCGGATGTTAATGTTTTGGGGATGAATAGAACTTTATGGATAAGAAGAAGTCCGATTTTTGTGTTGTAAATATTAACATACACTCTTATGTATATATGGATGTATGGTTTTGTGTGTGTGATGTTGTGTGCTGCCTTGTTTCATAATTGTGCTTTAATGGATACGCATGGATGGTATGATCGAGCAGGTTATAGCCAAGTCTGAGTGAATCGAGAATTGTCTTAGGAAAATTCATGTCGGATACGTTGGGCAGAGTCGTACCCCGCCCGAAGTTTGGGGGCAATTCGCCCAGCGTGAGGATTCGCGCTGGAGTGATGTAGTTGTTAGAACGAGACCCCGGTGTTGACCCCCTGATCTGGGCGTGGTGGTTGAGTCCGCCCAGGCGTTGTCATAATTAGTTGAGTTGGGCGGAATAGGTTCAGACTCCTCCTTTCTCCACAACCTACTATCGCATATGTACCCTGTAACTTCCCGTTTTTCTGAGTGAAGTGCGAGTGTGAGGATTTACCTAGTGAACCCTTGTCCATACCCGATTGAGAAAATTACCTTGTAGTTGTGTTGAAGAGGCGTTGTGCAGATTTCGTTTAGGTGGTGTCATACCTCGCCCGAGTGACTAGGACAGTTCGCCCAAACGCGTAGAGCTATGCTGAAACAAGTACATATCAACTCGAGATTCCGCCTATGTACCTTCTTTCTCCGTTGTCGCATTATTTCGTCTCGCCGGGCGGTATTGAACATCGTCTGAGTAAGTGAATGTTGTAATGTAGTCCGCCCAAGATAAATATACCCCGCCTAGCCAAGTAGGATGATTCTAACTCCGACCTTCTACCGAATGCCATGCATGTGAATGTATTAACATCTTTCCCTCATCTACTTCCTCCTATTGAGTGACCAGTGCTACTCGAAGGAAAGCTTCCTTGTGAAATCCCCTCTATCCGCTGCTGCATTACCATACTCCGCCTGGACGGTGTCAGACCCCGTCTAAGCGAATAAACGGTGTTGTGCAATCCGCCCTAGTGCTGGTGTGTTGCGATAAACCCATTGAGCCGGTCCCAGTTTTAGCTTCGCTGTAGGTTGCCATACGCGCGTGAATGCTCTTCATTCTTCCCTTGCATGCTCCCTTTTATATCAAATGTTGCGTGACTGTTTTTGTGAAAAATTTTTCTCATATTTTGGAATTATTAGTTGCAAACAATAAGGTGTTACAGGAAGCTCCAGTGTTGTTAGTAAAGAAGGACAGCAATATACGTTTGTGTGTGGACTACTATCAGTTGAATAAGGTTACAATCAAGAATCAGTATCCTCTTCTACGTATTAGTGATTTGATGGATCTACTATGAGGAGCATTCGTCCTTTTGCAAGATTAATTTAAGGTCAGGCTACCACCAGATTCAAGTAAAGAAAGAAGACATTCCTAAGATGGCATTCCAAACTTGCTACAGTCATTACGAGTATCTCAGCATGCTTTTTGGAGTCACGAACGCACCCACCACTTTCATAGATTATATGAACCGCATTTTCTACCCTATCTCGACAAATTTATGGTCATGTTCATTGACGGTATTTTGGTATACTCCATGAGTGATGAAGAACATGAAGAGCACCTTAGGACTGTTCTGAATACGTTATGTGCAAGGAAGTTATACACAAAGTTATCCTAGTGTATGTTTTGGCTGAGAAAGGTGCAATTTCAGGGTCATGTTATCTTAGTAGAGGGAATAGCAGTGGATCCTACTAAGATTGAGGCAGTAATGTAGTGGGAAAGGCCGAAGAACGTAACAGAGATTCGAAGTTTCCTGGGTCTTGCGGGCTATTATCATAGATTTTTTGAGAATTTCTCTTGGATAGCTTCACCTTTGACCAAGTTGACTCACAAGGATCTACCTTTCATATGGAGCCACAAGTGTGAAAATAGTTTCTTGGAACTAAGAAAAAAGCTGATCAGCGTGCCAGTTCTAATTTTGCTCGATCCTGTTAAGTTATATGAGGTATATTGTGATGTGTCTGGACAAGGATTAGGATGTGTACTGATGCAAGAGAGAAAAGTGGTGGCTTACATATCTCGTCAGTGAGACCCCATGAAGTAAATTATCCGACGCATGACTTGGAATTGCCTACAGTTGTCTTTGCCTTGAAAATCTGGAGGCATTATCTGTATGGGACTAAGTTTGAAGTTTTCAGCGACCATAAGAGCTTGAAGTACCTCTTCGATTAGAAAGAGCTAAACATGAGGCAACGATGATGGATGAAGTTTATTAAAGATTACGATTTCAAGCTTTATTATCACCCAGGTAAGGTGAATGTAGTAGCCGATGTGCTCAGTAGGAAAGCCTTGCATTTGTGCTACATGATGGCTAAGGAGCTGGAACTAGTAGAGTAATTTCGCGATTTGAAGCCGTGTCACCTAGAACAGGAAGCCTGGTGGTTAGGATGTTAAAAGTCTCTAATGAGTTTTTGGATCAAGTTAAAGAGGCTCAATTAACTGATGAGACTCTACAGAAGTAACTCAGGAAAGCAAAGCCTAAAGAGTTTATACAAGACGAACAAGGAGTAACCAGATATCATGAGAGGCTATACGTACCTGAGAATACTCATTTGAGAAGGTCCATCCTCGAGGAGGCTTATAAAAGTAAATACAGTGTACACTTAAGGGCAACGAAGATGTATCAAGACGTGAGAAGACTATTCTGGTGGCAGGGAATGAAGAGGGACATTGGTGATTATGTCAGTCAATGTCTGACTTGTCAGAAAATAAAGGTAGAGTAGTAGCGACCATATGGGACTCTTCAACCCTTGGAGATTCCTGAATGGAAGTGGGACAAAATTGCCATGGATTTTGTATTTGAACTCCCAAGAACTCCAGCAGGATGTGATGCCATTTGGGTAGTCATGGATTGACTTACGAAGACCGCATACTTCATTCCAGTCAATATGAAGTATTCCTTGAAGAAGATCACACAGATCTATATCAGAGAGATAGTTAGACTGCATGGAGTTCCATCTGCCATTGTGTCTGATTGAGATCCCTACTTCACTTTATATTTCTGGGAGAGTTTACAATGAGCGTTAAGAACCCGATTGAAGCTGAGTTTAGCATATCACCCTCAGACCGACGGTCAGTCTGAACGTACCTTTAGGACCCTTGAGGATCTTCTAAGGATGTGTATGCTTAAGCACGGTGGGAGTTGGCAGGAGTATATACCGCTTGTGGAATTCACCTACAATAACACTTATCACGCTAGCACTAGGATAGCACCATACGAAGCTCTATATGGAAGAAAATGTTACACGCCCTTGTATTGGTTCGAGACAGGGGAGAAAGTTGTGATTAGGCCAGAGGTCATTCAAAGGACCACAGAGCGAATTAAGGGAATTCAAGCGGCAAAGAAGGCTTCTCAAGACCGTCGAAAAAGCTACTATGATATGCATCGAAACCCTCTCGAGTTTGAAGAAGGAGATCACATTTTTCTATGAGTTACTCCTTTGACACGAGTAAGGAGAGCCCTGAAGATGAAGAAGTTAAGCCCCAAGTATGTAGGACCATATCAAATTCTTGAAAGAATTAGGCCGAGTGCTTATCGCATCGCTCTACCTCCTGAATTGTCCAACCTTCATAATGTTTTCCATGTCTCCCAACTTTGAAAATATGTACCTCATTCTGACCATATCCTGAAACCTGATCAACTTGATCTTAAGGAAAATCTTACCTATAAGGTAGTACCAGTGAAGATTACAGACAGTCGTCTGAAGCAATTAAGAGGAAAGGATGTACCCTTGGTAAAGGTAGTCTAGAGTCAGTTTGACAAAGGAGACGCTACTTGGGAACTTGAGGAGAAGATGCGAACTCTTTATTCTCATTTGTTTGCTAGAACTAGGTAAAATTTTAGGATAAAATTTCTAAAAGGGGGGAGAGTTAACAACCCTCATTTTTGTGTGTTAGGCCAATTATCTTGATTGCTTGTTAATTTCATGAGTGCTGATGACTGGGCTACGACCGACTTGTTTGTGTGATGACTGATTAGTGTTTTAGAAAGATTTCATGAACTAAGGAAGAGTATTTTTTATTAAATCGGATAAGTGATGGTAATGACTAAAACAGTAATAAATAGTGTGTCTAATAATACTCATAACAACAAAGATTTATCAATTAGAATGTTAGAAATCTAATAAAAATATTTAAAGTATTTTTGTTTAAGTCATTTAGACTGTGTAACTTCTCTCGGTTTTGGCCAAGAAATTATCTGAGAAACTTGAGCCAATTATTTTTATCCCAAAATGTCCCTCACATCTTCCCTAACAATTTTTACGAAGGGCCTGATGCCCGTTTTCAATCACCTAAAACCAAAGACCTTAATTCTAAGATACCCGAGTAAACTGAAATACACATTTGTTCATATTTTGAGCGTAATTTCCTCTCTTGTTATTGGATTTAAGTTGTTCTTGTCCCAAAATCTCTATACCAAATTTATCTACAACTTTCATGTTGACCATGAAGGCTAATTCTTACTCTATAAATCCCAGAATTTAAAATACCACACTGATTCACGTTTTTCTAGTGGCAACTTGCACTATGTTCAGTATGTTTCATGTTTCTACCTTGTATGACCATGAAATTGAATGATTCTTTCTCCAAAATTTTCTTAAATCAATTCTCTACAACTTTTATGTAGCACATAAAGCCCAAATCCCCACCAATTCTTCTAAAAAAATTAATCTTTGCAAGGAACAATAATCTTGTCACAACCTTACACGACTTTTGTATTTGGGCCATAACTCCCTCATTTCCTAATGAAAAATTTTGTACCATATACCAAATTAAAGATAACAAAAACATCTAAAACTTTTGTGTTTGGCCCATTTTCAATTTCGGCCCATAAAGACCCTTAAATTTATAAGCAAGTTCCTGTACTTACACTTGACACATTAGCTTTGCATAGAAATTAACCAATCATGTTGCACCACCACCTTGCCACTTGCCAAGGCCATGAAAGGTCCTTCTCCATCACTTCACCAGCTGCATGTGACACCTATATTGTGCATGAAAGTTGTGTGACACCTATCACACTCTCTCCTTGGCCGTGGAGCTCCTTGGTGAGCAAGGGAAATCCATACAAAAGTGATACTTTGACAAAATTTTATGCATTGCCCTCCTTGTTCCTTCACTTCTCCAACTTAGTAAATATTTTTCCAGCAACATTCTTCTTTATTTGACCTCTTCTACTCATATCTAACATAATCCTCTAAGCTCCATCATCAAGCCAAAACCACTTCATAACCATTCCTAACCTCCAAACTCAAGCTACCACCTTCCAATCATCAAACCTTCTTAAATTCCCTCCAAACAGCAACGTTTTCTTCCTCTTCCACCATTATATTCACGTTGATTCATCACCCTCTAAGCCTCCATTTTCCTTCTCCTTGATAAAGCATATAATGAAGATCTGGGAACAGGCCTTGGAACCCTTGCCATATTTTCTTGAAGGGTGACATTTTGTGGTAAGGGGGAGTAATTAGCTTGTTTAAATTCATAAAATGACTCATGCATGGTGAGGCATAAATGTCCCTTAGCATTTATACCTTGGTACCTCCTTAAAGATCTTTGTGTTCATGGTTTAAATCTTGCCAATTTCTTTAGGAAAAAGTGAGATCTTTGGGTGGTATCATGGCTGCACGATGATTTTATTAAATCCTTTGAATTGTAAAATTTTAATAATGAAGTTGCTAACTTATAAATTTTGGTTGCTGCAGAAATTTTATTGAGAAATGCATGCATATGATATAGTTGTCAAATAATGTATGTTCTTGATTTACATGGTGTCTTGTGGTGTTGCTATTATTTTTGAAGATCTAAAGTGTTTTAAAATGAGTTTTAGTAACTAAAATAAAAGATTGTTGCTGCTGGAAATTACTTATAGTTAGTTAAAGGGTTAAACATCAATTAATTCCAACGTAGGAACTTGCTTGAGATGAGTTTGCATGGTTTGATCCTTAAATTTTTTGTGTCAAAAATGAGTTTTTAGACATATATTACATTCTGGAATTTTATTAAAAAGAAGGGAACAACTGGTTTATATTTACGGTAATTACACGATGTGTTTTAAACATGGAAAAAGGATATTTAGGAACGTTTAAAGTTTATTCTTGATAAATTTTTAGATATGGGAGTTTCTATGTTGTAAATGTTCAGTGCTATTTTTGACGACAAAATTTTTTAGTCAATGTGATGATTTACGAAAGAATTAAAAAGGGACCTGAGCTTAGATGCGAACAGTACGTTTGAAACAGTGAAAAACGTGTTTTCATGGGTAAATAGAGGAGTTTGGCAAAACTGTTTTGGAAGAGTATTTTGTGATATGAGAGATGAATTTTGATCATAAGAAAAATACCCAAATGAGTAAAATTGATTGGGCAAATTTCTGACGCGTGATTTGTCCTTAAACACATGTTTACGAATGTTAGAACGAAGAATTTTGGCACTTTGCAACCTTTTCCAGGTAGGGGCTGTTTCTGGGCAGGATTAGTATTTAAAATTACTATATTTAATTAGTATTTTAAAAATCAAACACTTTTAGCTTTGGAATCACCCAAATCAGAATTTTCTAGATAAAATACGACAAAAATGATGTTTTGACAAAAGAATGAAAATTTACCACTTTGTACCTTTACTTTAGAAAAAGAGGACTCTTTTGTTTTCAATATAGGACTAGGATAATAATTTTATAATGATAAAATATTTTACCCAATAGTTTATGAAAAATTTTAGAAAGATGAAATTAATTTAATTCGTTCGTTGTAAGTCAATACGACGAAACGACATTAGCAAGAAATTGAAAGATCAGAAGAAATATAATTTGTCCTTATTTTTCTCTTAAAGGAGACATCTAACTTTAAGATCATCCTTTTGAAAATTAAGAAACAAAATGAATTAAGATATTTTGTTCCCTACAAGTTAATAAACAAATTATATTTAGGTATCTTTTAAAAGATCTACAAATAAATTGGATATTTTAATACTAAAGAATTTCCTTAGAAAATACCCTCGATACTTTTAGTAAAATGATTTAGGTTGCATTTTAGACTTTGGTCCCTAGTACCTACTACACAAAAAGATTTTTACTTAAGATACTTTGTACGCTTTAAGGACAAATACGCTGAGCAAGCAAGGTTTCGTCTAGTACTCGGATACCCTAGTGATAAGATTAGCATATGACATGTTGCATTTGGAGTTAAGGAGGGATGTTGGAATATTCCCCTAGAGCATACAATGATGGGTACACTGAAAAAACAGTAGGTGTCTCGATCCCTTAAGGGCGGTCTTGGGAGTATATCAAGGACGGACATCCGATGGCTTGGATTCGCGCCCGACGTCGGACAGCCTGTGGCAACTGCTGATATACTTTGATGAGAGGCGGGGGTTTTTGTGACCGTGGAGTACCCATTTTGCAGAGATTGTGATTGGCTAATTTGATAATTGGACTGCGGGTCCTTACCCATTTATGAAAACCAGAATGAGGAGAGCTCTAGTCGCTCTAGTTGGGCAGGAAGGATAAGGTGGGATAGTTGTGCACATGGATATTAACATATGAGATTGATCAGTGGAAGTTGGGCCTCATTGCATATTGGTATTAAATTAAGACAAACAATAACTGAATCTAACACATGCATAGCATACCATCATTGTATGACTAACCCAATTGGTTTTCCTTATTCCTTGTGTATTCAAGTGATGTATGATTATTCTAAGGTACGTTATGTGTGATCTTTCTACTTGTTTGATATTTATGGGTTGAGAGATTTTTACTCACCCCTTCCATGTTGTATATTATTTTCCCTTCCTGTGATCATCAGTTGAGGGTCAAGGCATGCATGAGTAAGGCTTGGACTACCTGTAGTAGAGGACGTCAGATTGAAAGCGTCAAATGTGTATATTTTTCTGCTTGTATCGAGATCATGATAGACCTTGACGCTTTTATGTTATTTTCTTATAGTAGTTATTATTGGGAGCCTACGAGCCCCGTACTCTTTCAAGTACACTTATGTTAAAGGAATTGATCTATGTAATGAACTTATTTTAAATCATGTGTTGATGATCACCAATCATAAAAAAAACCCCATCTTTTTACAAATATTATTGACTCCTTAATTAAGTAGGACACTCCAGTGTGGGAATTTGTCCTAGTTAATCGAGGGTGTCACACTTTGAATTGCAAAAATTTAATTATGAAGTTACTAACTTACAAATTTTGGTTGCTGTAGAATTTTTATTGTGAATACATGCATGTGATATAATTGTCAAATATTGTGTATTCTTGGTTTAAATGGTGGCTTGTGGTGTCGGCATTATTTTTAGAAATCTAAAATGTTTTTTAAATGAGTTTGATGACTAAAAGTAAATGATTGTTGCTGCTGGAAATTATTTATGGTTAGTTAAAAGATTAAACGTTAATAGATCCTAATGTTGAAACTCACTTAAAATGAATTAGCACTTGAGATTTGTTTGCATGGTTTAATCTTTGAATTCCTTGTGTTAAAAATGAACTTTTGGACATATATTAAATTCTGGAATTTTATTAAACGAAGGAAATAAGTGGTTTACGTTTATGGTAATTATGCGATGTGCTTTAAACTCGGAAAAAGCTATTTTAGGAACATATAACGCTTATTCTTGATGAAATTTTAAGACATTGGATCTGCTGTGTTGTGAATATTTAGTACTACGTTTGATGATAAAATGTTTGGTAAATGTGATGATTAATGAAAGAATTAAAAAGGGACCCAAGTTTAGACGCAAACGGTGAGTTAGAAACGGTGGAAACGTGTTTTCATAGGTAAATGGAAGAGTTTGGCAAAACTGTTTGGAGGAGTATTTTGTGGCATGAGAGATGAATCTTGAGTATAAGAAAAATACTCAAATGAATAAAATTGATTGGAAGAATTTTTGACGAGTGATTTGTTCTTAAACGCGTTTTTTTTAACGTTAAAACGACGAACTTTGACACTTGGCTACCTTTTCGTGTAGGGGCTGTTTCTGGACAGAATTATTATTTAAATTTCCTATATTTATTTAGTATTTTAAAAGTTAAACACTTTTGGCTTTGCAATTACTCAATTTAGAATTTTTTAGATAAGATACAACAAAAATGAAGTTTTTAATAAACAACGAGAAATAACTACTTTATATTCTTTGATTTAGTAAAAAGGGGATTTTATTTTCAATATAGTACTAGAAATAATGTTTTATTCATGATAAAATATTTTACCTAAGGTTTTATAAAAAATTTTAAAGAGTCAAAAATAATTTACTTCGTTCGTCGTAAGATAATAGGACAGAACAACAACTATAAAGAGTCGAAAAATCATAAGAAATATACCTTGTTTTTATCTCCCTCTTGAACCAATATTTAAATATAAAATCATATTTTTTTAGAATTAAAAAAGTAAATTAAGTTAGAAAAATTTTACTCTCTAAAAATTTAATGATTTATGTACCCAAAACTTTCTTGTGAGTCTTATTTAGTAAACAACCTCGGTACCTCTAAGCAAAATGATTTGAGTAGCACTTAGACCTTGATTCTTAACACCCATTACACGAAAATAATCTACCATAAATAGTTTACATGCTTTAAGGACAAATACATCGAATGAGTAAGGTTCCGTCTAGTACTCAGACACCCTAGTGATAAGATAAGCATGTGGCATATTGCATTTGGAGTTAAGGACGGATGTCGAAATGATCCCCTAGAGCATATAGTGATGTGTACACTAGAGAAACAACAGGCGTCTCGATCCCCTGAGGGCAGTCTTGGAAGTATATCGAGGACGGACATCCAATGGCTCAGATTTACGCCCAACGCCATGGCAAACGCTGATATACTTTGACGAGAGGCAGGGGTTTCTATGGTCATTGAGTGCCCGTTCTAATGAGATGTGTGATTGGACATTGTGATGATTGGATTGCGGGTCCTTACCCATTTATGGAAACTAGAATGAGGAGAGCTTTGGTCGCTTTAGTTGGGTAGAGAGGATAAGGCAGGATTGTTGTGCATATGGATATTGGTATATGAGATTGATCAGTGGGAGTTGGGCCCCATTGCATTATTGGTGTTAAATTAAAACAAAAAATAACTGAACCTAACATATTCATAACATACCATCAGTGTATGACAAACCCTGTTGGTTTTCCTTGTTCCTTATGTATTCAAGTGTTGTATGATTATTCTAAGGTACATTGTGTGTAATCTTTCTCCTTGTTTGATATTTATATGTTTGCTAAATATTTAAGTTGCCCTTGTGGATATTATGGGTTGAGAGCTTTTACTCACCCATGTTGTGTTGTATGTTGGTTTCTCATCCTGTGATCATTAGCTAAGGGTCAAGGCGAGCGCGAGCAGGGTTTAGACTACCTGCAGTGAAGGACGTTAGATTGAAAGCGTCGACTGTATATATTTCTGCTTGTGTCGAGATCGTTATAGACCTTAACGCTTTTATGTTATTACCTTGTAGTAGTTGTTATTGGGAGCCTGTGAGCCCCGCACTCTTTTAAGTATACTTGTATTAAAAGAATCAATCTATGTAATGAACTTATTTTAAGTCATGAGCTGATGATCACCAATAAAAAAAAAACTCTCATCTTTTTACAAATGTTAGTGAGTCCTTAATTAAGTAAGGACTTTCTAGTGTGGTAATTTGTCCTAGTTAATCGAGGGTGTCATATCACAACCCAAATAGGTCCAAGGCATGCTAGACACAAAGTCCATGGCTATGCTATTCAACTTGCATACTAGAATATCTAAAGGCTGAAGCATTCTAAAAGGCTTTTAATGCTCAACCTTGGATTTCAGACATACCACACATGATGCAACAAAATCAATAATAGCTTTCTTCATTCCTAGCCACCAAAACTGTCTCCTCAAATCACTATACATCTTGGATGCACCAGGATGACTACTAAGTGAACTCTTATGAGCCTCAGCTAAAATTTAACCTTGAAACTTACCACCAGTTGGTACCAAAATATGGTCCTTAAATCTCCATAACCTGTTAGAGCCTCTACTAAATGGTACTTCCTTGCCCCTAGCCTGGGCAGTAATCAACCTTAAAATCTTATCATTTGTACTCTTAGCTTCAGCCAAAGATTTCAAAAATTCATTGGTGGTCTTCAACAAACCAACCACTATCTGATTCGGAGCCTGAATCATTATGCCAAGATTCAAATCTCAAAAGCTTTCAAGCAACTCATATTCTTTCACCATAAAAGAAGCAACATGTAAGGATTTCTTACTTAAAGCATTAGCAACAACATTGGCCTTACCTGGATAGTACTATAAGTCAAAATCAATATCCTTCAAGTATTCCATCCAATGCCTCTGTCTCATGTTAAGCTCTCTCTAATCAAATAGATATTTCAAAATTTTATAGTCGCTAAACACGATAAACCGCAAACCATAAAGATAATGTCATCAGATTTTTAATGTAAAAACAACTGCAGCAAGCTCAAGATCATGAGTCAGGTAGTTTTTCTCATTCGGCCTTAACTATTGAGATGCATAAGCAATAACATGAACCTCCTACATTAAGACACACCTCAATATTGACCTCGAGGCATCACAGTATACATGAAACTTCTTTGCCACATCAGGGCAAAGCAAGCACTTGAGTTGTAGTCAACTTCTTCTTCAACTCTTGGAAACTCTACTCATAAGCATCATTCCATACAAAATAACAAACCTTCCTAGTTAGTCTGACCAGAGGGAGCGCAATGCATACGAATCTCTCAATGAAATGACAATAATAGCCTGCCAGACCTAAGAAACTCCTGACCTCCGTCACTGTTTTGGCCCTCTCCCAAGCTAACACAGCCTCCACCTTGGATGGATCAACAGAAACATCATCCTTGAAATCACATGACCCAGAAACCGCACATTCTCTGCCTAGAATTCACATTTTGATAATTTAGCATAAAGTTATTTCTATCGTAACATCTAAAGCATAATGCAAAGATGTTGGGCATGTTCATCTATGGGTCAAGAATATACCAGTGTATCATCAATAAACACCACCACAAATTGGTCAAGATACTATCAAAAAATTTGCTTCATGTAGCTCATAAAAACAACTAGGGAACTTTTCACCATAAAGGGCATTACCATGTACTCAAAGTTACCATATCTGGTCTTGAACATTATCTTTGGAATATCCTCCAGCCTCACCCTAATCTGGTGGTAACCGAATCTTAAATCAATCTTAGAAAAGATACAAGCTTCATGCAACTGATCAAGCAAATCATTAATTCAAGGTAAAGGGTATTTGTTTTTAATCGTCAACTTATTTAGCTGTCAGTAATCAACACACATTCTCATACTTCCATCTTTCTTTTTCACTAACAACAAAGGAGCACCCTAGGGTAAGGCACTCGGCCTAATGAAGCCCTTCTCGAGTAGCTCCTTCACCTACTTCTTCACGTCAGCCAATTATACTGAAGGCATCCGTTAAGGTGCACAAGACACTAGCTCGGTCCCTAGAATCAAATCAATCGTGAAATCCACACCTCTACTCGGAGGTAACCCTGGAATGTCTTCTGGAAAAACATCTAGGAGCTCACATACAACAAGAACATTAGCAAGGTTTGAACTACCTTTCCCTGCAAAATAACAAATAACAGAGATTTAGAATAGGACTCACCATTATTTAAAAACAGATTCTTTAAGAAAAATAACCACTTTATGATAACAATCCATCATTACATGGTTGGTATACAACCAATCCAATCCCAAAATGATATCAAGGTTTTTCAAAGGTAAACAAATTAGATTCATAATGAAATGTCGTTCTTCAATAATCATTGTCAATTTCTCACATATAGTAGTTGCCCTGACTGTAGAACCGGTAGGAATAGAAACAATAATAGAATTTTCCATTAGCACCACAGATAAATTGAGACGCCTCATACAACTCTCAACGATGAAAGAGTATGTAGCCCCCGAATCATATATCACATTAACTATATTACCACAAATAGAACACTTACTATGAACCGGCTCATCATCATTTGCTATCTCATTAGCATCAAATGTAAAAACACGTCTAGTGACAATAATTTGCACACTCCCATTCTGTGTAGTATCTCTCCTCTGAGTCTGATCACTACGGCCACCACTACCATGACTACTCCTCTAAGTACCACCTCCATGAGCTACAGAAGTGTTGGCTCGACTGCCCTACATATTCTATGATTGTCTCTGTGAACAATCAAGCCTAACATGCCCTTTCTACACATAATGATAACAAGTAGTGTGATCAGCTTAGCAATCCCTAGCCATATGTTCTTCTTTCCCACAACTAAAGCAAGCTCGACCACTAGAACAGCTACCACCTCAACCTCGAGATGAAGATGAAGATGTGGTAGAAGACCCACCACGACTAGGCTGCCCTTGTTTCTTGAAATTAGGCCTTTTGGCCTTTAACTACTTTTTGTCCTTTCTCACAACCACCCTCCGTAGTTGTACCTCCTCAGTTAATTGAGTTTTGTTCACTAAGGTAACATAATCTCTGATCTCCAGAGGAACAATCACACTCTAGAGCTTCACCCTCAAGCTAGATTCATATTTAGCACATTTGTAGCCTTCTGTATCCTCCAGGGAGAATGGGTAATAGAAATCACAGAGTTCATCAAATTTGGCTTTATACTAATCCACAAACATCTTCCCTTGCTCAAGTTTTAAGAATTCCATCTCTTTTTTGATTTTATAGTTATCAGGAAAGTATTTGCCCAGGAACCTCTTTTTAAAATTTGCCTAAGTCAGGGCTTTAACAGTTGTTTCCATCTAGGAAAATTTGGTGAAGAAGTCCTCATCTGGTTGTGAACCAGAACCACCTGCCATACTACAATAAAGTAACACCCATTATTACCCAAATTAATTCATTAGGGCTCAAAATATATACCTCTATACAAGGTTACCATAGATGCCGAAAGACCAATTGTGATAATGCCAAGGTTCCTGCAATAATTTAATTCAACACAACAGAAACACATTTCAAACAAATTCAATACAATTCAAGAACATATAGCATATTTTCATTTAATTTTAAAAAATAATCAGTCTAGGTCAGAACCGCTCTGATACCACTTATAACATCCTGCCTTTATTTCGTTAATTTTTCTCTTATTTAATAACTTCTTTAATAAATTTTTCATAATTAAATGCATTCTAAAAATAATTAATATGCATCATTAATTCCCAAGTTCATATTTTAATGTTTTTAGGACATGCCAAGAACCTAGATCAAATGCCTAACTTGAAAATTTGCAAAATGTGCAAGGGACAGAACCTAGGCGTGGGTACGCCTAGGTTAGGTGTTCAAACGCTAGGCACATATAGGAAGAATAGGTTCTGGGCGTATGCACACCCAGGCCAAATGTTTGTATGCCAGCATTATAAGCCATGGTACCAATGCACATAGGAATAGGGAACCCTAGCATCCTAACACTGAGAGTGGCGTGGGTACGCCCACGCACTACATGAGGAAACCAAGTGACCCAACAAGTTGGCGTGGAAACATCAGTGCGGGCGTGGACACACGTGGAAGGCATAAGGGCACCAACATTTGTACGCTGATGGCTAGCGTGGGAATGCCACGCTCAAATGGAACCAAGAGGAGACCTGGCGTGGGCTCACGCCCATCAGCGTGCTCACGCGTAGGTGGAGATTTAGGCACGCATAATACATCGGTTGACATGTTACAAGGGTTGATGGCACACAAGGGCACAGGGACTAGCGTACCCACGCTATATAGGTGTTAACACGCCCAAGAGGAAGACCAGTCATAGAGCTTGGGTGTAGAAACGCCTAGGTTGAGTGTACTCATGCTCATGATAGACTAAAAGTTCCTAACTTTGCAGAGTAGTCCCTGGCCCTGAAATTTTCCACTTCGTAAACCACAAGGACCCTTAAATTACCCGTTTCAACTCCGAATAACACCGAATTTCATAAGCACTATGTTTTCCCTATTTTGGACCTGCTGGCACAGTCCGTTTGCCAAAATTCTGCTATATAAGGGTGTTATGTGCTAAAATGCAATCTCATTATTTCTTGAACAACTCATGGTACCAAATGCAAGAAATGTTATTCAAATCCTATTTCAATCATGCACACACAGACAATAGGCATGAAAGGACCTCTTGAAATAGTCCAGGAGTTTAATTCCCCCTAGACCTCAAAATGACCTGTTTAGTTCCATCAACTCAATAGAAATGTCTTATAAACCTTATTCCACTATATTTTGTCTTGACTCTAACTCATATTAGTCTAATCATAGCAATGCAAACCCACCTATAACATTTATATTACAATCTGATAAATGGATCATCACCATAATTCATCCCAAACACAATGTCTGGATAAGCTTCTCAATACACTTCACTATGCTTCTTCATTTTCATCCTCACACAAACACACATGTATATGTATTAAACACAATGACCTGCCAATATAAACATAAACATATCAAGCAGCTTAATGCTACACATAGTTAACAGGACCTGCCCATATCACATTTAATTATCAACCAGGCTCATCTCATTGCCTAACTATAATAGATAAGACCTGAATATCAACACCCATTGTAGTCATAATATTTCATCATTACATTTAGTCATCACCAACATGATCACCATAAAAAAACAACACTTGTTCATACTTAGCAAAATATCATCTTATACTCATATCCACTATCAAAAGCACATTTCCATATAAGTATATACCATAACCACAATATATAATTCCTATCATCACTTCACCAAAATAGTAGATATACATATATATACAATTATGGCCACATTAATTCATCAAATCTCTCTTAGGCATTGCTTTACTTTGGCACACTAGTTTCAACAACATCCGAGGGATCCCTGTCTCCAGTCACTAAAACCAATTATAAGAGTGAGTGACTGTTAGTCCTCAAATTTTCAATAAAATCTAAAATAAAAATTTCATAAAAACTATAAAAATTAGTTTAATTTGTTAGAAAAATAGGATTTAAATTCAATAAATGAGTGCTGTTGGAAATAATCTGCCCTTGATCAATTTTCTCTAGTTTTGCAGTGAAAAAGTTAAGAAATCAAGAGAAAATTACACTGGAGGAGCTGACGCGTAGCCTCACCGCACGCGTAGCATCAAGAGCTACTTTTGATGCTGACGCTACGCATCACAGCCACGCGTAGCGTCAGTGCTGCGTGGTCTCCACTCCTACTTTTGGCCAACCACCCCACTTGGACCCAATAATGGGCACTCCACTCAGCCCAAGGGCCACCCCAATCAGCATAACTGGCCAAAACTCGTGGAAACATGTCCAAGTGGCCAGGCATGATCAAGATTAATTATTGAAAGTGGCCATTATCAAGTGTTTAATGGAGGCTGAGTCAGGGATCTGACGCGTAGCGTCACAGGGACGCGTAGCGTCAGCACCCTTGCTCAGCCCTATAAATAGGGCCATCCAACACCATTCATAGCATCCCATTCCATACACTTCTCTTCTCTTCTCTCTTGTGCTCGACTTTGAGTACTTCTTTTGTGAGTTGTAGTTCTAGAGTAGTTTTCTAGATACTTGAGTGTGTTTCGGTGTATTGTGATCGTTGTATCGTGAAGTTTCCATCGTCTTCTTCGTAATGTCAAACTCTGTAAGTGTTGTTTTTACTTCTACCATGTGTAACTAATCTGTTTATGTTGGAATTGGTGAACTAATCTATTGAGTATAATGTTGTGAATTCGACCTCTGCATGTTTATGATTCAAGTCCATGTTAGTATTTCAACCTTTTATTAATATGAACGTCAAACGGGAGAATGATTTTTATGTGTATCGAAACTGGTTTTATTAGTGTAAATGTCAAACGGGAGAATGATTATTTATGCCGTATTGAAACTTGTTTTGACGAAAGTAAAAAGTTGGAATACCCTTGGTATCTCAATTCTATAGGGGTTGTTAACCATTGCTGCCATAAGGCCAGGACTTAATGCAAGTTTTTACTGAGAAAGCTCACGAGGGATCGGACTTTACGGTGAATTCTTAGAATTTATATCACGAGGGATCGGTTATAATGATTTTAAGCTGCAATGACATGAAACTTGATGATTAAACATGCATGTTTTGAGTTCCTCATTGTTATTCTAGATTAGGGATCCAATTTCCAACATAATTTGTTTATTTGTGTTTATCTCAAGTATCTTACCTATTCTAGGTTACAACTCAACTTTTTAGATAGATTTTATTTTCCTTTTATCCTATGAATCACTCAACCATGCTATCTTGTGAATATTGTATAAACTGTACATAAATCATTCTTTTGTTCATAATTTCCTTCATATTTACCATAGTAAGTAGAAGATTATTGTTGTTATTGGACTTTCAATCCCAGTGGAACGATATCTAAATTTCGAAAACTACAAACGATTGGTGCGCTTGCCAATTCACAAAGCCCGGTTACAACCGCGGGCGAACAGTGACTGGTATATAAATTAATAAAAATAAAAAATAACATCAGATACAAATCGGAAAAGCATAACATAAAAGTATACATACTTTCACAAGTTCATTAATTCATCTAATGCAATTATCATCAATTCAAACACTCAGATCATGACATATTATCAACTTGTCACACCCTGATTTTCCTGACTCGAATCCCGATGTAATCAAGATAATAATTAATAAAAATTACGGGTGAATTTTTTACGTTTGAAATATTTCTAAAACACCTCGACAATTACATCAAGACCCGGACCATAGAAAACCGAAGAGTGAGATTTTGATAAAATATAATTAGATCGATAACTAAATTGCCCATAACGGTATACAAAATAATAGAGTTTACAACGGAAGAAGAATGTGTATACCGGGCACATGCCTAGTCCCATATATGTAAATATGAGAAAAGGATCAAGCAATCATACAATTTCATAATATAAGCCTACTAGGCCACAATCGACTACGCACATAGAACATAATCATACATCATCAATTGTATGTAGCGTTTACATGAGGTATTAATCATTAAATCAGCATATAAGCTACCCAATACCTAGCATACATGCATCCCCGTTGCCTCAAGTTTAGATATGAGATTATACAACACTTAATTTCACTAGTCACATTCCATAGTTGACATCACACGTCATCAAACGGTATTCCTTCAATTATCACCATCATCAATATACAATGATATCTATATGTTTATAAATCTCTATTTATCAACATTATTACACATAAATCGATCATTACATCATATATAACAAATACTACCGACCAAGGCATTCCGTTACCATTATTTATCTTCAACATGAGCTTCAGTTTATACCCAAACTCATCCCGTGGCAACCTGCATCATAATGCTAAAAAGGAGACCACATGGGAGAATGAGTTATACATTCAAAATGACGAATATAATATATTGTGATTAAGTGTACATGCATTCATTCATCATGTGTGCTTTGCTATAAAATTATTAATTCATCATTCAATCATCATCACAATATCATAATAGGCATACAAGCCTCATGAATCCCAATTCACAACATAAGCAAGCACAAGCATATAAACAATCACTTTGCCACATACCAATCATGGGCATTCACAGCCATCATCGTTAAATTATTAAGTCTTTAATCATTTCCTCCTCGCAAGGGGTTTTTCATCTCTCTTGGTCATCTCATCTCAAATGCCAGGCACCTATGGCTAATGTATATGTCAACTGTTTAATGCATATGCAATGGATCCATTTCATTCACCCATGCGCACATCGTATCTCAAGTGATCGCAACCACTTATAATCATCATCATATTGGTTTCCCACCTCGTAAAGGGTACTCTCTCCTCGTGATCGCAACCACGAGACATCATAGGAACTCGTAAGCCCTTTTCATTTCAAGTACCAAGTGATCGTAACCACTGGTTTATCATCATACAATCCCGCAGGATGTCTCATTGTGATCGCAACCATATTTCATTCATTCCATAATGGTTTCCCTCCTCGTAAGGGGTACTCCCTCCTCATGATCGTAACCACGGGTATTCGTCCACAATGGTCCCAACAGGGCCTTTCATTTCAACAACCAGGTGATCGCAACCACCGACTCAATATCATATCATCATGATGTTGGTTTCCCACCTCGTAAGGGGTACTCCCTTCATAGAATCCCGCAGGATCTTTTATCATTGTGATCGTAACCACATATTCAATGTTATGCTAGGCCATGAATGCAAAATGCAGTAATGCATATGCCAATCAACCTCATAAGGATATCTTACCCTCACACATAGGGATATATTTTAATTTGATATTTTTAATCTATAATATACAATCATTTACAAAGCCCCTAATGGCATATCATTCATATACTTAGCATTTCAATAGCCACAATATTATTCACAAGATAATCCATGCATGGACATCAAGAAGCATAACAAGCATCATAGTATGAGTCCACATATGGGAATCAATCAGAGCATGTTGATAAACACATTTCAAACACATGGCATCGCATGCTAGCCAATACAATTAAATCTATATGCACAAGATTATACTTGTATCAAACACAATGGCATTGCCATCATCAATAATATAAGTCCCCATTAAACCAAGGGTATATCTAACAACAATATCCCTTTCCATCCAACATCATTAATCATCATTCAATGTGTGTGGCCTCATCCATTTTGATCATTATAGATACTATTTCAATTTAATTGAGTTATCATAACTCGTTGCTGTAAAACCCTAATTTTTAATAAATAATAAATCCAGAAACAGGGAAAAATTTTTCACAAAATCAACCACTGGTCAATCGGCATAAAAAAAAAAAGAAGGCAAGGGAAATAAAGGAGCATTCACACATATAGCAATCAGCGGAAGGAATAATGTTGGAACCGACCCATTCGGTTCAGCGAAACACACCAGCGCCTGGGCGAAACAGCTCTAGTCGCTCGGGCGAGGCACGATCCGCTTAAGCGATGCCAACACAAAAGCCTTCCCAACACTCATTCGCTGGAGCGGATCCTTCATTCGCTGAAGCGAAAAGCATCACACGGTAAATTCATCACTCGGCATCGGGGCATCCATACACTTGGTAATCGACTAAGTCCACTCGAAGGTTCATTCCTAAGTCCATTCGGAACTCCATAACTTAGCCATTCTAATTTTATCCATACGACCACACTTATACTCTACTCGGGAACTGAGGGTTATCCCACTCGGATTCCAGAACTCCTTCTCACTCGGAATATATCCTATTCAAACATCACTCGATGTACTCTAACCTTAACACAACCGGGTCACATTTCCTATCCATTATTCGGAGCACATTCACTCATTCACTCGGGAAATCCGATAGTTAAGTCCCACTCGGACTTATTCGAAACCCAACCACTCGGGATACCAATCCTCACTTGGACTTTACATCTTTCACTTGGGTTACCGATGCCTTACACTTAAGATCCAACCCACTCTAAACCACCATTCGAACTCCTCTCACAGAAGGGAATCACTCGAGGTTTTCACTCGGGAAATACCAACTCTTCCTCACTCGGGATTTTATACTTACTTTTACTCGGAAATCCTCAGGCCTATATTCATTCGGGGAATAGCGACTGACTCACTCAGCATACTACCATTCGATCACTCGGATTATAATTACCCTACGCTTAGAGTTTATTCCAATCCAATTCACCCCATTGACTCCTTCCTTAGATGGGGATCACTTAGAATCTTCCTACTCGGGAGTACGAGCTCTTCCTCGCTCGGCATACATATAACCTTTCACTCGGAACCACTCAGCTTCACGGCCACCCATAAGCACACTAACCTCCTACGCTCATAAGACATACTCATACATTCCTCTTCACCGCTCAACATCACTTACAGTATAGAAGAACACACAACATATACATATATAAACGAAAGCATTTATATAGTTACAAGAACTTCATCAAGACTTCTGTTACCCGAAGCTGTTCAAGTTTTAACGTAAGGACTAAAACCAAAACATGAGCCAGCCAAGGCTTAACAAAATGTTATACACAGTATATATACATATATACATATATACATGTAGATATATGTTCTAATAGCGCTCGGATTCATTGTCCTGCACTCGGCTCCTCCTTCATCTTTCATTCCGAGAGATGTTCACTGAAAATGTAGCCACTGCAGGGGTGAGCTTTTACATGTAAAATGACAATCAAGGACTCGGTATCAGTGTCAGTATGCACATTCACATCCATTCAATCGTGTCCAGATTAATTAAGGTTAGGCACGGCAAAATAATATTTATGACATACATACAACACACCCAGGTATCCCCCACACTCGGAAATCATTCATAACACTCCACACACGTTGTACGTACTACTCTAATCAACCTCATATCTACATGCATGCCTGCGGATCCGACTCGAGTAATGACTTTCAGTTACAGTTTTCCCCTCTCCTGGCCCCTCGTCCTTCAGCTCTTCCCA